>CM057470.1:91366925-101366925 GCA_030035585.1 Dugong dugon | reverse complement strand
GTGTAGGTTCTCTGTTTACTCTTTTGGTGAATTCTTTTGAAGAGCATAGGTGTTTGATTTTTTGAAAATCCCAGTTATCTAGCTTATCTATTGGGTTTTGTGCATTGATGGTTATGGTTTGTATCCTGTTAATGCCATGTATTAAGGCCTGAAGTGTTGGTCCTATTTTTTCTTCTATGAACTTTATAGTTTTAGGCTTTATATTCAGGTCTTTGATCCATTATGAAGTAATTTTTGTATATGGCATGAGGTATGGGTCCTGTTTCATTTTTTTGCAGATTGATATCCAGTTTTGCCAGCACCATTTGTTGAAAACACTGTCTTTTCCCCATTTGATGGACTTTGGGCCCTTGTCAAAGATCAGGTGACTGTAGGTGAATGGATTTACATCTGGGTTCTCAATTCTGTTACATTGGTCAATGTATCTGTCGTTGTATCAGTACCAGGCTGTTTTGACTACTGTAGCTGTATAGTAGGTTCTGAAGTCAGGTAGTGTGAGTCCTCCAACTTTATTCTTCTTCAGTAGTGCTTTACTTATTTGGGGCTTCTTCCCTTTCCATATAAAGTTAATGATTAGTTTTTCCTTCTCTTTGAAGAATGTTGCTGGTATTTGGATCAGGATTGCATTGTATTTGTAAATTGCTTTAGGTAGAATTGTAATTTTCACAATGTTGAGTCTGCCTATCCATGAGCATGGTATGTTTTTCCATTTAAGTAGATCCCTTTGGGTTTCATGCAGTCGTGTTTTGTAGTTTTCTTTGTATAGGTCTTTTCCATCCCTGGTTAGATTTATTCCTAAGTATTTTATCTTTGTAGGGGCTATTGAAAATGGTATTGTTTTCCTGATTTCCTTTTCATCGTTCTCCTTATTGGTGTATAGGAATCCAACTGATTTTTGAATGTATATCTTGTATCCTGCTACTCTACTGAATCTTTCTATTAGTTCCAGTAGATTTCTCGTGGAGTCTTCAGGGTTTTCTGTGTATAGTATCATATCATCTGCAAACAGGGACAGTTTAAATTCTTCATTACCAATTTGGATGCCCTTTATTTCTTTTTCTTGCCTTATTGCTCTAGCTAGAACTTCCAGCACAATGTTAAATAGGAGTGGTGATAAAGGGCATCCTTGTCTTGTTCCTGTTTTCAAGGGGACTGTTTTCAGCCTCTCTCCATTAAGAATGATGTTGGCTGTTGGCTTTGCATAGATGCTGTTTACTATGTTCAGAAATTTCCCTTCTATACCTATTTGACTGAGATTTTTATCAGGAATGGGTGTTGGACTTTGTCAAATGCCTTTTCTGCGTCAATGGAGATGATCATGTGATTCTTTTCTTTCCTTTTATTTATGTGGTGGATTACGTTGATTGATTTTCTAATGTTGAACCATCCTTGCATACCTGGTATGAATCCTACTTGGTCGTGGTGTATTGTTTTTTTGATATGATGCTGAATTCTATTGGCTAGAATTTTGTTCAGAATTTTTGCATCTATATTACTGAGAGATATTGGTCTGTACTTATCTTTTTTTGTGACGTCTTTGCCTGGTTTTGGTATCAGTGTTATGCTGGCTTCATAGAATGAATTTGGAAGTGTTGCTTCCTCTTCTATGCTCTGAAATACGTTGAGTAGTACTGGTAGAAACTCTTCTGGAAATGTTTTGTAGAACTCTCCAGTGAAGCCATCTGGGCCAGGGCTTTTTTTGGTTGGGAGTTTTTTTTTTTATTACCTTTTCAATCTCTTGTTATGGGTCTGTTCAGATTCTCAACATCACTGTGTTGCAGTTTGGGTAGGTAGTGTGTTTCTAGAAATTTATCCATTTCCTCTAGGTTTTCAAATTTGTTGGAGTATAGTTTTTTCATAATATTCTGTTATAATCCTTTTTCTTTCAGTTGGGTCTGTTGTAATGTCCCCCATTTCATTTCTTATTTTGGTTATTTGTGCCCTCTGCTGTTTTTCTTTTGTCAGTCTGGCCAGTGGTTTGTCGATTTTGTTGATTCTTTCAAAGAACCAACTTTTGGTTTTGTTGATTCTTTCTATTGTTTTTCTGTTCTCTTTTTCATTTATTTCTGCTCTGATCTTTACTCTTTCCTTTCTTTCAGTGGCTGTGGGCATTTTTGCTGTTGTCTTTCTATTTGTTTGAGTTGTGTAGTTAATGTTTTGATTTTGTCCCTTTCTTCTTTTTTGATATGTGCATCTATTGCTATAAATTGTCCTCTGAGGACTGCCTTTGCTGTGTCCCAAAGGTTTTGGTATGATGTGTTTTCATTCTCATTTGATTCTAGGAATTTTTTGATTCCATCTCTGATTTCTTCTATGACCCAGTGATGTGTAAGCAGGGTATTATTCAGTTTCCATGTAATTGATTTTTTTCCCTTGCTCTTTCTGTTGTTAATTTCTACCTTGATGGCATTGTGGTCAGAGAAGATACTTTGAATTATCTCAACGTTTTGGATCTTGTTGAGGATTTCTCTGTGGTCTAAGATGTGGTTTATTCTGGAGAACGTTCCATGTGCGTTGGAAAAGAATGTACTTTGCAGCAGTTGGATGGAGTGTTCTATATATGTCTATGAGGTCAAGTTGGCTGATTGTGCCCTTTAGATCTTCTGTATCTTTGCTGAGTTTCTTCTTAGTTGTTCTGTCCTTTACTGAGAGTGGTGTGTTGAAGTCTCCTACTATTATTGTGGAACTGTCAATTTCTCTTTTCAGTGTTGTTAGAGTTTGTTTTATGTATTTTGGAGCCCTGTCATTGGGTGCGTAGATGTTTATTATGGTTATGTCTTCATGATGGATTGTCCCCTTAATCGTTATATAGTGTCCTCCTTTGTCTTTTATGGTAGATTTTGTTTTAAAGCCTATTTTAGCTGAGATTAGAATTGCCACTCCTGCCCTTTTTTGGTAGTTGTTAGCTTGATGTATTTTTTTCCAACCTTTGAGTTTTAATAAATTCACATCTTTGTTTCTAAGGTGTGTCTCCTGTAGACAGCATATTGATGGATCCTGTTGTCTTATCCATTGTGTCACTCTCCATCTCTTTATGAGTGCATTGAGTGCGTTTACATTCAGTGTAATTATTGATAGATGTGAGTTTGTTGCTGTCATTTTGTAGTGCTTTATTTTGTGGTGCTTAAGTTTTCTTTGTTCTTCTTACTCTCTTGTGCTGAGTTACTTTTGTTTGTGGATTTTTTTTTTCATTTCTTTTGTTTTTGCTGAGACTTTATGTTTTTCGTCTTTAGTTTTATGAGTATGTTTGTTAACTTTCTTTGTGGTTACCATGAATTTTACCCTTATCTTTCTATGTTTGAAGCAGTCTACCCTTACTTGGTATTGCCTTGCCTTCCTCTCCATTAGAAGGTTCTATACCTATGCCATTTATTGCCTCTTTCTTTGTTTTGATGTTGTTGTCATCCATCGATTGACTACTCTGATTCCCTGTTGTATTTCTTTTGGTTTTGGATAGTCCTCGAGAGTTCATTTCCTAGAATGGTATCTGGTTTGTATCAACCTGCGTCCTAGGTCCTAGGTCCTGCCTGAGGGCTGAAGCTGTTGATGCTCAGATCAAAGAACTCCCTTCAATAATTCTTGTAAGTTTGGTTTGACTTTTGCATATTCCCTTAGTTTCTGTTTATCTGGAAATGACCTAATTTCACTGTCAAATTTGAACGAGAGTTTTGCAGGATATATTATTCTTGGCTGACAATTTTTTTCTTTCAAGATTTTATATATGTCATCCCACTGCCTTCTTGCGTGCATGGTTTCTGCCAAATAATTTGAGCTTAGTCTTATTGTTTCTCCTCTGTATGTGACTTCTTGTTTTTCACGAGCTGCTCTCAGAATTCTTTGTTTGTCTTTGGTTTTGGCGAGTGTGAATATGATATGCCTTGGTGATTTTCTTTTGGGGTCTCTTCTATATGGGGTTCGTTGAGCTTTTTGGATGGCCAGCTTTTCATCTTTCATGATATTGGGGAAGTTTTCTGTCAGCAGTTCCTCAATGATCCTCTCTGTGTTTTCTGTTTTCTCCCCCTGTTCTGGAATGCCAATTGCTCGCAGATTTTTGCTTTCGATTGGGTCCCACATAACTCTCAGGGTCTCTTCATTTTTCTTTGTTCTTTTTTCTGAGTTTTCCTGAAACAGAGTTGTAGCCAAGTGTTTGTCTTCAATTCCACTGATCCTATCTTCCACCATTTCAAATCTGCTTCTCAGCCCTTCTGTGACATTGTCCATTTCTGAAATCTTGTTGTTTATCTTTTGGATTTCTAATTGTTGCCTTTGTATAATTTCTAGTTGTGAATTTATTTTTGGATTTTGTTCCGGCATTATTTTCCTGAAGTCTTCCAATTTTTTGTCTGTATTTTCCATGAATTTGTCTATTTTTTCCTCATGTTTGTCAGCTTTTTGTCAGTTCTTGGAGAATTCTGAGTATTAGAGAGTTGAATTCCCTATCAGGTACTTCTAGTGCATTTTCTTCCAAAGGTGAGTCATCTGGTTTTTTATTTTGGACGCCTACTGGAACCATCCTGTCCTGTTTTTTTAAATGTTTTGTTATTGTCTGCTGTCTTCGGGGCATTCAGTAGTTATGTTTCTCATTTATTGATTGTAGCTTTGTTTGTTTCATCTCTTTTTTTAAAAAAAAATTTGACTATGTCTGAGCAGGTGGACTGTGTTTTCTTTGTTGTTTGCTCATCTGTAGGCACAATAATTTTTGCCTCCTTCTTCAACTGGCAGAGTCAGTCACTCAGATATGGTTCAGCGGGGCAGGTGTAGCTGAAGAATAGTTACTGGGACAGGTTGTTTGTGGCACTTACTACAGCCACCAGAGCGGGTTGGTAATCAGTGCAGGGCAGGTTCCAGTAGGCCATGCCTATGATGCTTGGTGGTGTGATGTCAAGCGCATGGTGCAGGTAGGCAGTATGCAGTGGGGAGATTGTTATATGTGGAGCTAAGATGGATATGGGAGAGAGGAGGGAGGAACAGGAGCCAAAAACATACAAACAAACAAAAAAAAATGCTGGGCAACTTGCCGTTGGGGTGCAGAGATGAGAGACTATGAAATGGAGAAAAACAGAAAGGGGAAGAGGAAGAAAAGAAAAGAATGAATAAATAAGAATCAGAAAGTTTATAGAACCACAAAGTTCCCAGGGATCCCACTGGTGCAGCTATGAGGTCTGGGGAAGTCGCTCTCAGATGTCGCAGTACAGCCTGGCTAGAAGGCGTAGAGGTATACAATGCCATATATTCAGGGAACAGAAAGAGAAGGAAAATAAAGAGACGAGAAACAGAGCAATGACGATAGACTAAAAGGGAAAAAGAGGAAAAAGAAAACAAAACAAATTAAAAAACATCAACAAGAAAGGCCCCCAGAGAAACAGAAAAATTTTAAAAAAAACCAAAGTAAGAAGAAATGCCCTCAGGGATTCCTCCGCACATCTGTGGAAGCCGAAGGGGAGTCTCCCTGCCACGCAGCTCAGCCTGGCCAGAAAGGGCTCCCAACTCAAGAAAAGGAAAAGAAAACAAACAAACAATTCAAAACAAACAAACAAACAAAAGCCTGGGATCCCACCAGCGCGGGATCCCAAACCGGGAAGCAGCTCCACACTCAAACAGAGCTCCGTAGCCCCTCAGGAAGAAGCAAAGATGGCGCACGGAGCCAGGTACTTGAGCGAAGGGAGGGGGAGGTGGCAAGAGGCAAGTAAGAAATCAAAAGAAGTAGAAAAAAAAGAAAAGCAACACTAGCATCCAACAAATAGCACTCAGAGAGCCAGCTTGTGCGGGCTGGTGTTTCTGGACAAGAGACTGTGTCCACTGGAAGCAGAGGTGGCCAAGTGTGGGTGAAGAAGGGTAGAGAGTGGGAAAGCGTATATCACAAATTACCTGAACTCTGCAGCCCCTCAGGAAGAAGCAAAGATGGCACATGGAGCGAGGTACTCGAGCGAAAGGAGGGGGAGGTGAGGAATGGCAAGGAAGAAATAAAAAGAAGCAGAAAAAAAGCAACACCAGCAGCCAACAAATGGCACTCAGAGAGCCACCCGTTCGGGTGTGTGGAATCCAAGCAGCCACTGTTTCCAGGTCAAGAGACTGTGGGCGCGGGAACCAGAGGCGGCCGAGTCGGGGTGGAGAAGGGTGGGGGGTGGGAAAGCGTATATAGCCAATTACCGGTTGTTTTGTCTCCCGCTGGAAGCTCCTTGAGGCTGCTTTCTCATACCCCCATTTGCTGGTCTCTGATAGGAATCCAAGATGGCAGATCCACGCTGTGTTAGCTGGTAGGGGACCTCTGCATGAATCTCTCCTCACTCTGTGTTCTCTGTCAGTTTTCTCACTCCATTTGGTGCTTGGCTGAGTTCTTCATCTCTTCATTTGATGTTTTAGGGTTTCAGGATTGTTGTATTCTCTGTTTGGCTTAGTTTTTCAGATCTTTGCTGTGAGGGGCGGCGTGGTGCTTCTGCCTAGAGCGCCATTTTGCCAGAACTCTTGCAATAATAATTTTGGATACAATAGACTTTAAGTCAAAATCCATTATAAGAGACAAAGAAGGGCATTATATGATAATTAAAGGGTCAATTCACAAAGAAGATATAACAATAATAAATACGTATGCACCCAATGACAGAGCTCCAATATACATAAAATAAACTCTAACAAAATTGAAAAGAGAAATGGACAGTTCTGCAATAATAGTAGGATACTTTAATGCACCACTTTCCACGATGGACAGAACAACTAGAGAAAACTCGACAAAGATAGAGGAGATCTAAATAACACAATCAACTCAACCTCACAGATATACAGAACTCACCACCCAATAGCAGCACAGTACACATTGTTTTCCAATGTACATGGATCATTCCCCAGAATAGACCACATTCTAGGCCAGAAAGCAAACCTCAATAAATTAAAAAATATCAACATAATACAAAGCATCTTCTCTGACCATAACACTGTAAAACTAGAAATCAATAACAGAAAGAGCAAGGAAAAAAAATTGAATACATGGAAAGTGAATAACACATTATTTAAAAACTAATGAATCATAGAAGAAATAAAAAACAACATTAAAAAATTCTTAGAATTATGTGAGAATGAAGACACAACGTTCCAAGACCTCTGGGGCACAGCAAAAGCAGTGCTCAGAGGAAATTTTATTGCAATAAAAGTGGTAACATAAGCCAAACATAAATTTTTAAGAAGGTTTAAAGTCCAGGGGTCATGGGTGAGTTTCAATGGCTAGCAAAGTGTTTTTTAAAAAAATAAGTTAGTTGTCAACATATAAAAATGGGAAAATTTACATAAAAATGTATTTACATAAAAATCCAATTCCCTTAAAACATCTGAAGATCTGGGAACATAAATCCTCTATTAAAGCACAAGAGGAATCATTTGGAGCTAAGTAAGAGCCTTTTCCTTTTGATGAGACTTAAACTTTCTTAAGCTTTCCTGAAGAGCTCTCTGATGTCTCCATCCTTGAGTGACTCAGAGATCTATTTTTCCATGCACTTTATAGAGAGCAAGTTAGTTGAAGGTCTTCTCTCAGTGGATGGAAGTAGGTTGGTCAACTTCATGTCCAAAAATAAACCCATCATCTCATCTCCTAACTTCACTTTTATTCCAAATTTTGGTTAATTACCACCCAGGCACTCAGGCTAGAAACCAAAAAGTCATTTCTGATTTCCCTTCTCTCTGAAATCTCTCTTTCATCAATCCCACTTTATTCTGTTCACAAGGGCACTGCTTTTAGTGCAGATTTGCCCTTGGAATATTGTAATAAATAATTAATATATCTAAATTCCATATATACCAGCTCTCATTCAAACTTAACACTATAGCCAGAAAGGGATTTCTAAAATATATGTCAATATGGTCAAGTCACCTCCTTCTAAAAACTTTTCAATAGTTAATATTCCATTGCCCGCAAAGTACAAACCCTTCAATATGGTATTCAATTGTCTTCAAAATTTAGCTCCATCTTACTTCTTCAACTTCATCTTGTGCTACCCATAGCCACTCTGGGTTACACATAATTGTCAAAACAGACTCTTCATGTGTATGACTTTTCCCCCTTATGGTTTCCCTGCTTAGAATGTTTCACCTTCCATGGCTATCCAGAAAACTTACTCATACTTGAAGTCTTAGCTCAAATATCACCTTTCATTTGAAATCTTTTGTAATTCGATTCAACCACGTCAGATTTAATCATATCACTCCCTCTTCACTGTTCCAATAACTACTTACAACTTTATTAGAAGATTTACTCTGATGGGCATAATTGTTGTTTATATGTTTCCCTGTCACATTACAGACTTCTGGAGGGCAAGATTAGGTCTCATTAATCTTTGTACATCCACCATCCATCACAGTGCTGCATACACTGTAGGTATCAATAAATGTTTGCTTAAATAAGGAATGAATTCACTACAAATATACCTCCCTCTTCTCAATGAGCCAAGATTGGGTACAGTAATATGGGATTCTTAATAGAGACTTAGAGAACACGAATGTCCGTTCCATCTTGTCCAGTTAAAAAGTCCAGCTGACTCTCATGTGCATGTTGTGCCCCTCTTTGTTCTCCCCTTTCTTACATCTTTAGTTCCCTTTGCTCTGTATCTCAGTTCCAAGTACTCACCTTAGGACTTCCCACTCAACCTTGGCTCCACATTGGAATCATCTGAGGAAGCTTAATAAACATTAATGACTGGATTTTATTCTTTAGCAATTTTGAGGTAACTGGTCTGTTGCAACCTGGCCATTGGTATGATTCTAATGTGAAGGCAAGGTTGGGACTTCCTGCTCTAGGTTTTGAGTTGATACTTACTTCTAGCTCCATATAACAAAGTTGCTGACAAGTGGTTACTGTCACTTTTTCAATGGTTCTTTATATTCCAGGTTGATCAGGTCAGCATTAACCAGCATCCCCATGTGCAATGGGAATCAGATATGAGAGTCAATAGTTAAAAAAAAAAGAAACAACAAAAAACTGATAGAGGCTCCTCATGATCCTTTATGTATTCCTGAATGTATGTATGTGTGTGTATATGTATATATAGATACAGATGTATATGTATATATACATATATATACAACTTATACATATATAGACACACATATATATAAGTAAATGTAAAAGCCCATTGCCATCAATTTCGACTCATATGTGTTACACAGTAGAATTGCTCCATAAGGTTTTCTTGGCTGTAATCTTTATGTAATTAAATTCTTCTAACTCCATAATCTTCTGCCGTGCAGCTGGGTGGGTTTGAACAGCCAACCATTAGTAGCCAAGCGCAGAGTATTTTTACAGACCAGAGGCTATATATATATATTACATATGTATACATATCCGATCCTTGCAAGGATTTAAGCATCTCTTCATATTCTGTAGTTTTTCTACCTCACATTTATTTTGGTTCTAGAACCTAGAAGCCATAGCTGTTCTGGCCTTTCTAGCTTTTTGCTCAACAAAATTGTTCTGTTCCGCTGAAAACAGGCCTCTTTCACTCAGCATCAAAATCACATGCTAAGAGATATTTTAGCATCCAACTTGTAAGCCAGGGTGAGTCTTGAAATTGGCTCTCTATTGGAAGATTATCAGCATGATCCAGGGATCTTTCCAGCCCAAATCTAGCTGGAATTTTAGGGGAAGAATTGTGAGCATACACCATATGTTGGGGAGTGGAGACAGTCATATATATGAGGAGGAAGAAAGAAGCATAGTGAAAAGGATTCTTTAGAGGAGAACTTTCCAGGTCTAGCAGATAAATCTGACTTAAGAAGCAAGTCACTTCTCCACACCTAGCAAGAAGCCTTTTTATAGGGAGGAAAGTTGCATTTCTCCTCATCCTTGAATTGGATTAATGAAGCCTTTTTCCATATAAGAGATGAAAATAGTATCTCACAGCAAAGTCAAATGCAGAGAGTAGAAGGAGGAATTGGCTCGTGAAGGTGGGCTGAGCAGACACATCTGCACTCCTCTCCTTCAAAACCTTGTCAAGTGGGAAAAGAGGTGTGAAAAGAGTAAACCCACAATGGCTTGAAAAAGAAGAAAGAGTGCCATCAATAGACAAGGAGATTTGAGGCATTCCTAATATATAGAAAGCAGTTATGATCAGATTCATGGGGAAAAAAAATTGGATGAAACAACTCACAACTTATGTGGGACTAGACTGTGGCCAAGTAGATGCAATGTAAGAAAAACTCCAATCCTAGAGACAATAGAATGGAAATAGCTCTAGCGGTACACACTGAACTCTCTTTAGCTCTTATTGGCATGATACTGTGTCTTTCTCACATTTTTGTTGGTTTGTTGAGATATGTGATATTTGATCAGAATCCAGAATCTCAAATCCGTCCATCATCATTTGCCTACCTCTTTCTCTGGTGGAAACATGCAGAGATAGAAAAGTTCATATTATTTATTGTGACAAAGACAGTGGTTTCCAGTTTCTAAACTACAAAATTACCTACAGAAATTTAAAATACAAATGCCTAGGCTCCACAGAAAGCCTCCTGAATCAAACTCTTTGAGATTCCAACCATCTGCATCATTCCTAAAGGAGATGTGGATGCACTCAGGGTTGAGGACTAACTACTATTATAAGGCATTTTCTCCAGACTTCAGTTTCAGTTCTGGGTAGATTGGGCTGCACCAGGATATGTTTAGTACATGTTTCAGAGGGACAGCAGAGAGAATGGAGAGATGGAAGTAATTAAATAGATAACATAAGAAAACGTTCTAGAGCTGAATAAAAACATCCTTTTCAGACTGAAAGTCCCCTACTGAGTACTGAGAAGGATGAATATTAAAAAAAAAAAAGGCTCATACGTGGTGAAATTTTAGGACATAGACTATAAAACTTCAAGAGTCATCAAATTATCTTGGGTATGGCAAAAGTTCTGAAATTACAGAAGCTTCGTGTTTATTACTTGTGACCCTTTAGGCCTCGGTTCCTTTCTCCTATAAAGTGGGGCAAAATAATAGTTTGGAGAGTTAAATGAGTTAATACATTTAAAATTCTTGTAAAGTAATTGACACTTAAGTGTTCAATAAATGTTTATTATTATTCTTGTTATGATGATGACAGTGACACTGTAAATATTCTTATTAAGGTTACTCGTGCTTTTCCTATGAAAAACATCTAAGATATTTTAGTGACCCAAGGGAGAAGGGTCCCATTGGTAACTTTATTATTTTTGTTGTTAATATTGTGGTATTGCTTCCAGAGGTACATTATACATAGTTGGAGGCAGCATCAGATGCTCTCCATAGTCCAGCCCAGAGTGGTCATTTTGAAGATTTTAAGGGTGCATCAGGTGGATTCACATAGATGGAATGCGTCAGATACACACAAAGTGTAAGAAACAATTTCTAGCTTCTGGTAGCTTTTAAGGAGCTCTGGTGGTGCAGTCGTTAAAGCATTCAGCTGCTAACCAAAAGGTCAGTAGTTTGAACCCACGAGCTGCTCTGCAGGAGAAAGATGCGTCAGTCTGCTTCCATAAAGATTACAGCCTTAGAAACCCTATGGGGGCAGTTCTACTCTGTCCTATAAGGTCAACATGAGTTGGAATTGACTCGACGGAAATGGGTTTGTTTTTTTGTTGGGTAGATTTTAGCTCTGACCCATTCTGTAAGTTACAAGAAAATAAAAATGTGGAGGCTAAAAACAAGAATGTGACTTCTTGAGGTGCGCAGTTAACACCCATAGAGCATCTGAGACACCAGCAGAACCTGGTTCAGTTCCATAGAGTGAGCCAGAGATCCTAGTCTATGGCATGGAGTCTGTAGCCAGATTGCGGCAGCACTGTGGGAGTTTGGGAACAATCCCGGGAACTTGGCAGCCTGAACATACTCCATGACCTTCTTGAAACTGACAGCTCTCTCTCTCTGGCTGCTCATCATACTCTTTTCTGTCTTGCACCTCTCTTTCACTTGCAAAGCTGAAAAGGACACCTTGAAAATGTATTGACTTCATACCACCAAGAAAGCAGTGCTGGGTTCAGAGAGCGTCCTTTGGACCTGAGGTTCCTGTGCTATGGTCAACACAAGTGTGAAAAACTACACAAATACTACTGTGGGCCAAGAGTAATAAAGAAAGTCATAAAAGAGATGTTGTTGTTGTTGTTGTTGGGTGCTGTTGAGTTGATTCCAACTTATAGAGGACCCATGGGAACCCCAAAATCCTTTGGTCATCCATTCTTTCCAAATCTTTTCAAGGGGGCCAAGTTTGATAAAACTGGGATACCAATCAAGGGTCAGAAAAGCATTTGTATTTCTACATTGTCCCAGGTCTAAAACGAAAATCTCTCCCCCAAAACTGTAAGATACACCAAAGTCAGAGGAGACAGAGAAGCCAAGAGCCATTTAGTAGAGTCAATATCCAAAATATACTGTGGGATGTTAGTTAGTAGGCTACTGTATTCAGCAAGGAGTTCAGAGGCAAGGAGAAGAGAATGAGAACAAACAATTGAGGATCACGTTAGACTCTAAGTTCATGAGAGCATGATATAAGTATTACTTACCATTATGTTCCAAACTCCTGGAAAATGTCTACATATTCATATAATGACTAACTTAATGACCAAACAGCTCAAAAAGGGAAGGGGCTAAGAGTTAAGAGAAACATTATCTACCTTTTATGACTTTTAATGAGCTGGCTGGTACTTATTCGGTGGTTAGGTTGACCATGCTTCAAGGGCTCAGAGTGTAGCACAAACATAAAAATTTTAAAATTTCCTACTGGTTTCCAGGTACCATACAAGGTATGAGTGTTGCAAAGATAAAAAAGACACAGTCTTTTCCCTTGAGAAGCTCAAAGCTTCACAAAATAAGTGAAATTTTTACTCTCCACTTAATAATAAGTAGGAGTTTTCCAGGTAAAAAGAGGGAGAGGGGATTCCAAGAAGAAGGGATTGCATGTGCTTGAAGCCGGCTGAAATTTGCTTATGTAGCTAGAGTATAAGGTGTATGCGAAAGGGTTGTTATTAGGTGCCTGACTCGTAACAACCCTATGAACAACAGAACAAAACACTACTGGGTCCTGTGCCATCCTCACAGTCGTTGTTATACTTGAACCCATTGTTACAGCCACTGTATCAGTCCATCTCCTTGAGGGTTTTCTTCTTTTTCGCTGACCCTGTACTTTACAAAGCATGATGTCCTTCTCCAGGGACTGATCTCTCCTGACGACATGTCCAAAGTATGTAAGATGTAGTCTCGCCATTCTTGCTTCTAATGAGCATTCTGGCTGTACTTCTTTCAAGACAGACCTGTTCGTTCTTTTGGCAGTCCATGGTATATTTAATATTTTTTGCCAACACCACAATTCAAAGGCATCAATTCTTCTTTGGTCTTCCTTATTAATTGTCCAGCTTTTGCATGCATACGAGGCAATTGAAAACACCATGGCTTGGGTCAGGCACACCTTAGTCCTCAAGGTGACATCTTTGCTTTTCAACACTTTAAAGAGGTCTTTTGCAGCAGGTTTGCCCAATGCAATGCGTCTTTTGATTTCTTGACTGCTGCTTCCGTGGATGTTGATTGCGGCTCCAAGTAAAATGAAATCTTTGACAACTTCTGTCTTTTATCCATTTATCTGATGTTGCTTATTGGTCCAGTTGTGAGGATTTTTGTTTTCTTTATGTTGAGGTGTAATCCATACTGAAGGCTGTGGTCTTCGATCTTCATCAGTAAGTGCTTCAAGTTCCCTTCACTTTCAGCAAGCAAGGTGGTGTCATCTGCATAATGCAGGTTGTTAATGAGTCTTCCTCCAATCCTGATGCCCTGTTCTCCTTCATATAGTCCAGCTTCTCAGATTATTTGCTCAGCATACAGATTGAACAGGTATGGTGAAAGGATGCAAGCCTGTTGCACACCTTTCCTGACTTTAAACCACAAAGTATCCCCTTATTCTGTCTGAACAAGTGTATCTTGATCTATGTACAGTTTCCTCATGAGCACAATTAAGTGTTCTGGAATTCCCATTCTTCTCAATGTTATCCATAATTTGTTATGATCCACACAGTCGAATGCCTTAGCATAATCAATAAAACACAGGTAAACATTTTTCTGGTATTTTCTGCTTTCAGCCAGGTCTGTCTGACATCAGCAATGGTATCCCTGGTCACATGTCCTCTTCTGAATCCGGCCTGAATTTTTGGCAGTTCCCTGGTAATATAGTGCTGCAGTCGCTTTTGAATGATCTTTAGCAAAATTTTATTTGCATGTGATATTAATGATATTGTTTGATAATTCCGCATTTAGTTGAATCTCCTTTCTTGGGAATAGGCATAAATATGGATCTCTCCCAGTTGCTTGGCCAGGTAGCTGTCTTCCAAATTTCTTGAGAAAAGGTAGTGATAAATAGTATTTGTATGGGAGTTGTAGTTGGGTCAATTAGTTAAGAGCCTAATCATTCATCTGTAAGTATTAGCACATCATGTTGGGGGTGATGAATAGCATTAAAGGATTTTAAGCTGCAAAAGACTATTACTCAATCTTAGATTTTGTAACAATCACTCTGGGTACACACATGGAGAACAGAATGAAAGGGTCAACATGGGAGGCAGAAAGACCAGTTCTGGAGCCATTTTATTGTCTAGGCAAGAAATGACGAGACCTAGAAATAATATCCAGAATTGGTAGTGGGGAGAAAGTAAGAAAACAAATTTGGGAAAATACCTAACTGGGAGAAATTGACGATGACTATGAAGTTTCTAAGATCCCCGGTGGTGCAATGATTAAGTGTTGGGCTGCTAACCAAAAGGTCAGCAGTTTGAGCCCACCAGTGGCTCTGAAGGAGAAGAGACCTGGTGATCTGCTCACGAAAAGATTTACAGCCTAGGAAACCTTATGGGGCAGTTCTACTCTGTCCTATAGGGTTGATATGAGTCAGAATTGACTCAACGGCACACAACATGAAGTTTCTAGCTTTCAAAATTGAATGGATGGTGATGCTGCTCATGCAAGAGAACAAAGGAGGGTGGGCAAGTAATTAAGATGGTGAGTTCACCTTTGGATAAATTAGTATTGAAATACCTGTAGACACCTGTCATGGATTGAATTGTGTCCCCCAAAAATATCTGTCAGCTTGGCTAGGTCATGATTCCCAGTATTGTATTATTGTCTACCTTTTGTCATCTGATGTGATTTCCCTATGTGTTGTATATTCTATCACTATGATGTAATAAGATGGATCAGAGGCAGTTATATTGATGAGATCTATAAGATTAGATAGTGTCTTAAGCCAATCTCTTTTGAGATATAAAAGACAGAAGCTAGCAGAGAGACATGGGGACCTCATACCACCAAGAAAGCAGTGCTGGGAGCAGAGGGCGTCCTTTGGACCTGAGGTTCCTGTGCTGAGATGCTCCCAGACCAAGGGAAGACTGATGCATCACAAGGACCTTCCCCCAGAGCCAACAGAGAGAGAAAGCCTTCCCCTGGAGCTGATGGCTTGAATTTGGACTTGTAGCCTACTAGACTGTGAGAGAATAAAGTTCTCTTTGTTAAAAGCCATCCCCTGTGGTATTTCTGTTATAGCAGCACTAGATAACTAAGACAACATCCAAATGGATTTGTCCAGTATCATTTGGAAGTGTGAGTCTAGAGCTCAGTAGACAGGGGCAGATGCAAATCTCCTTGGGGCTCAGACTTTTCCTAAGTGTGTTGCTTCCTGAAGGAGAAAATTGCTCCTGGGCTCTTTCATCCAGGCTGTTGGTGAGCTGAAATTTGCTTTCCTCTGTGAATATCATTTTAGTTCCCAAAATGTATGTCTTCTCTATCAAATGAGGTTTGACTACTAGACCTAAAGCCCAAGTGCTCATTCTCATTGGCTGAGGACCACACAACTTCTCTAACCTCTTCCACAGTTTTCACCACAGTTCTGTTAGGAAACTGGTCCTCAATCACCCCACACAGGGGTGGTTCTTAATATCACTAGAAAAGGGAGATGTTTTCTTCAGGAAGGCTTTAGAGTAGTAATATTTCAGAACAAGAAACTTGTCTTCTTACCATGAGATTTGCTGGCCCTTCCCTTTAATTGTTACAAAAGATCCGTGTCTATTCTAATAGATCAGTGATTCCCAATTCTGGGCAATTGTGGCTCCAGAGAATATTTGGCAATGTCTGGAGACATATTTGATTGTCACAACTTTGGGGAAGTACTAATGGCATCTTGGGGGGAGGTACTAGTGGCATCAATAAGGCAGACTGAAGAAGAAATGATGCATTCGAGTTATGGTGTTGGTGAAGAATACTGAATATACCATGGACTGCCAGAAGAATGAACACATCTGTCTTTGATGAAATGCAGCCAGAAAGCTCCTTAGAAGCGAGGATGGTGAGACTTCGTCTCATGTATTTTGGACATGTTATCAGGAGGGACCAGTCCCTGGAGAAGGACATCATGCTTGGTAAAATAGAGGATCAGCAAAAAAGAGGAAGACCCTAAGCGAGATGAACTGACAGTGGCTGCAACAATGGGCTCAAACAGAAATGACTGTGAGGATGGCACAGGACCAGGCAGCATTTCGTTCTGTTGTACGTAGGGTCACTATGAGTCAGAACCAACTCGACGGCACCTAACAACAACAACACTAGTGGCATCTAGTGGGTAAAAGCTAGATGCAAACAACTCCCCAAAACAAAGAATTACCTGGCCCTAAATGTCAATAATGCTAAGATTGAGAAACCTGTAATAGAAGATGTGCATTGAACGAGTGACCAAAATATAGTTTCCCCTTTACTATTCTTCCAAATGACGATCTTTATTGCAATTATGCTGTTTTCCTCCATTGTTTTGTATCCAAGTTTGGATTTTTCATGTAATATTTATTGTAAGGACCTACTGGATATGGAACTGAAGGAAAAACATACATCACCCAGAGAGCTGGATCTTGATGACCTCTATGCGTTAGCTTGTATGTCACCTGCTTGGGAAGAGGGTTGGTTGTATAAATGTTGTAGTTTTGAAATGTATTAGAAGTGACTGTGTTTTCTAGGCAACAAATGGGTAGCATGTACTGATGGCCAATTGTTTTATTAGTTCTTCCACTCTGGATTTTATGGGGACCATCCTTCAATCCTGCCCTTGGTTACAACAAGAAAAACAATTTTATACAATATGGCCCTGTTCCCAAATTAGCAGTTGATTAAATCAGGGTCAAGTGGCTCACTGGGATGAATCAATCAGAATGGGTTCTTAAGGACTTGGAGTTGAGGCAAAAATATTTGAGCCTACTTTGGTTCCGTGGTTAAACTAAAGAAATGCAAATTGGGGATATGATAGTGGTGACCATTTTTCTGCCATATGAACTGGAAAATAGAAAAGCTTGGGTGGACTGAGACTAAGCAATGACACCTATACACAGGGCAGGATAGCAGAGAGACTGGGAGTGAGCTCTGACAGTGTGTTGCTGGTTCTGGCTGCAGTTCTGTTCTTAGAGGCTATGAGATTCCCCATTGGCCTTATGGAAAACTTGCCTATATGAATAAGCTGAATTGACTGTAAACATAAAGTTGTATATTTGAGATCAGACAATACAATACCATAGCTTTATTTTTTACCAAACAATATAATTTAGCCAACCTGCCAGGTCAATAAATATAAAAAGGGTGTATTTCATTTTTGATGAACACACATGATTTATTTATTTAACAGGTTCTATGGGGTCCCTATGGGTCAGAATCGACTTGGCCACAATGGGTCTGGTTTTTGGTCCTTACTAATGGGAGCCCTAGTGGCACTGTGGTTAAGAGCTCGGCTGCTAACCAAAAGGGTAATCTTACTAATGGGCATTAAGGTTTACAATAAGCATTCCTACAGTGACCATCCTTGAGCATAAGTTTGTTTTTTTTAATATATTTGCACAATGATCTTTTTCCCATAAATTCTTTAGAGTCAAATTGCTGGGTCAAAAGGTATTTTCATTAAAAATTGTTATATATACTGGGATGCTTCCCTTCAAAACTATTACATTAGTTTAACTCTTCATTAACCATGATTGGGAGATGCAGTTCCCCAAAATTATTGCAACACTAGGTTTTGTAAATATTTTAAGTATTTGAAATTGAAAAGTTCATGCCACATTTTAAAAATTGAATTTATTTGATCACCAATAAAAATGAACTTATTTTGGCATATTTATTGGTGATTTATATTTCTTATTTTGAAAGTTGCTTTTTTATATCCTTTGACCATTTTTTGTTTGGGAGTTCATATTCTTATCAAAGATTTGTAAACAATCTTGATCTATTTATATTTTAGGGACATTCACTCTATTATATGTGTTGCATCCTTTTTTCCTACTTTGTACTCTTTTTTCTTTTGATTTTTGATCTTGTTTACATATATACTGGAATAGTGCAGACATTTTTAAAGCTTATGTAATCAAATTTCTCAATTTTCAGTGTTTTCTGGATTTTCTATTTATGAAAATAAAAGCAATAACATTGACCCATATTTTATTCTAGGATTTTAATTTTTTATTTTTAAATATTTGGTACATCATGATTTATTTTGGCTCATGGAGTGAGTTGTGATACAGTTTTTTTTCCTTCAAATTTGACTTCTCTGATTTCCCACTCACCTCCATTTGTTCCCCAGTTTCTTTAAATTCTATCTCTAGATTGTCTTTGGAATACATCCTCTCTATTCTACCTCCAGCTTCCTCACCTTGGCCAAAAGCTCATTGTGTTTTATCTGTGTTACTGCAACAGCCTCTGAAGGGGCCTCCCTGCTTCCACTCTTAGAACTCTAAAGTTTAGTCTCCAGATGTTGCCAGATGGGTTTTTCAAAAAGCACTTCTGGGGGACTTCCAAAAAAGATTTTAATTTAAGCACAGTCATTTAATTTTTCTCTCCAAGATTTCCACAGAAAATACTAGCTTAAACAGATTGAATTACTGTACAATAGTCAAGGTTTTTTTTGTTTTTTTTCAGTTTCTCAAAACAAAATTAAAATCCTACTGGGGACCCATACTTCAAAAAGACAGGAAGTTTGGTATTTCCTTGTGTTGGGTCTTCTTGTTTATGGCACAGGGCATGACTGGCCATTTAAATTTCCCTCAGAGCAAGAGCAGTTTCTGAGAGTTTGATAATATTCCCTCTATGACAGAGGTATTTACTGCTTACCAAATATGCATGGGCACCCTCACCTTTTCAAGCTTCCTTGCCGTTAGTTTTGAACCATGTGACTGGTTCTCATCAATGGGCTATGAATTGATGTGACATGTGTCAGTTCTGGATTGAAAAATTTAAGAACTTATGAATGACTGTCACAGGTTTTACTTATGTCAAGATAATTTGTTACCTCTTCTTTATGGAAAAATTATACTTCTCCACCCCATTGACAACACGCTGGACCCTGAGACACCATTTGATCATGGAAACGTGAGCAGAAATGAGGTGTGGCACTTCCAAGGAGAAGCTCCAAGATCCAACACTTGTTTACTCCATTTTATCTTTTCTCTCAGCCTTGAGACTGGCATGGTCTACGTAGAGGCTCTTCATCTTACAACCTGCAATGAAGAAGATGTGGGGAAGTCAACTCACAGTGGAACTGAAATGGGAGAAAGAAGCAAATCACAGATTTTGACATCATTTATTTCTGCAGCATAACTTAGCCTGACTTGAGTGACACACACACACACACACAAATGCATTGCCAGTTGAGTCAATTCTGACTCATAGTGACCCTATAGGACAGCATAGAACTGCCCCACAGGGTTCCCAAGGAGCAGCTGGTGAATTCAAACTGCTGACCTTTCAGTTAGCAGCCGTAGCTCTTAACCACTCCACCACCGGGGCTCCTATACAGGAATAGGTACCTAAAAATGGAGTCTTGTGGTAACAAAGAAAAAAAATGCAATCAAACTAAAATATAAGACATCGGTTCTGGGCCTGGGTAGTGGGTACTGAAGAAACTGCTAATGAGGACTTGAAAGAAATGGTAAAACTATTGTTTTTGTTGTTCATGGCAACCTCATGTGTGTCGGGGTAGAACTGTGCTCTGTAAGATTTTCAAAGCTGTGACCTTTCGGAAGCAAATTGCCAGGCCTATCTTCCCAGGCACCTCTGAGTGTGTTTGAACCACCAACCTTTTGGCTAGTAGTTTAGTGCTTAACCATTTGCGCCACCCAGAGACTGACGATAAAACTGATACTTGCATTAAATTAGAGGGCAGATAATATACCAAATGAGCTTGTGGCGAAGAGTCTGGGAAACCAAATTTTTCTAGCATGACTTGGGTACGTCTAATAAAAAAGCATCATAAAAAAGAGATGAGATCAGAAAAGAATCAACCAGTTTTCAAGCAGAGGTTTAAAAGGAACAGCAAGAATCCAGAAATTCTGAGAGTTACAGAGTTGAAAGATTGTTTCTCGTCTATAACTGGTAAAATATAGAATGAAAATGTGGAGTCTGAAAGCAAGAATGTGACTTCTCAGGCCCTTAACCAATAAAATATTGAAATACCCTAACTTCAAGGGCCAAATTAAGATGTGGCAGTAAAAATATAGTCTTGTTTTTATTGCTAGATTGAAACTATTATTTTATTATGCTCATGGGTAAGAATTTTGGGGACTGCAGAGTAGGGGTACTTATCTCTGCTTCACAGTGTCTAGACCCTCAGCTGCAATAGGTCAAATGGGAGAAACTGCTACAATAACTTGACTGGGGCCATATGTCTGAAGCCTTGATTCTTCCCCACATGGTTTCCCTTGGGGCATCTTCACTCACATGTCTGATACCTGGCCCAGATTGGCTGGAATAGCTTCAGACTGGCAGGAATCACTATCTCTCTCTATATGGCTTTTCCATATAGTTAGCTTGGGCTTTCTCCCACCATGGTGTTTTCAGGATAGTTATACTTCTTACATGGTGTCCACTAAGAAACCAAGGTAGAAACTACCAGTTCTCTTAAGGACTACTCAGAACTGGCAGAGTGTCACTGCCACCATAATCTAATGATCAAAGAAGTCATGCCAGCCCATATGTGAAAGAAGGGGATAGATGGGGTAGGTACTGAAGAATTTATGACCATATTTCAATCATCCGTTTGGCAACAAATAGTCCCATATGCAAAACACACCCTCTTCCAAGACCACCAAATCATCACACCATTGTGACATTGGCTCAAATTCCACGATCTTATTGTCTAACTCAGGTACCGGCATGGATGAGGCTCTTTGGATGTTGTTCCCTGTCTTAGCTTCTTAGTGCTGCTATACTAGAAGCACCAAAAGTGGGTAGCTTTAATGAACAGAAATTTATTTTCTGACAGTTTAGGAGACTAAACAAAGAAAAAAACTTGACGCCAAACCCATTGCCATTGAATTGAGTCTGACTCATAGCAACCCTATAGGACAGAGCAGAACTGCCCGATAGGGTTTTGAGGAAGCAGCTGGTGGATTCAAACTGCCAATCTTTTTGTTAGCAGCTGAGCTCTTAACCACTGTGCCACCAGGGCTTCAGTTTAGGAGACCAGAAGTCCAGATTTAAGCCACTGCCTCTAGGAGAAGACTTACTGTCTCTTCTACTCTCGGGGAAGGTCCTTTTCTTTTTTCAGCTTCTGTTCCTCTGTTCCTTGGCAATCTTCATGTGGTGTTGCATCTGTCTTCCCCCGTCTGTGCTTGCTTGCTTCCGTGCTTAATCTGCTCTTTTTATATCTCAAAAATGACTGGTTTAAGACACACCCTGCACTGATATTACCTTATTAACATAACAAAGAAAGCCTTATTCCCAAATGGGATTACATCCACAGGTATAGGGGTTAGGCTTTACAACACATTCTTGAGGACACAATTCTATCCATAACATCCCGTAAATATACTTTCTCTTGAGCCAAAGACTTGTAAATTAAAGTGTCAAGCTACCTATATTCCACATACACCCAACATGCAATAGAAAGAAATAGAATAACCACAATGGACATTAAAAGATGTAAATACAGTGCACACTACAGTTATTTGTCCATAGCAATTCTGAAATCCTTGATTTGGGCTGTCTTACTCCCTGGTAATGATTTTCCATGGCTCTTGGTTCCATGTTCTTCCTTTCCATTAGAAATAGATGAGGTATTTATCTGAATAGCCTTCTCAGTCTCTTCTTTCTTCCCATAGAAAGTTGAAGAGTCAAGGACCTCTTTTCATTTTATACTGTTTCTGTTCCTTTTAGTATAAGCTGGCAATAAAAAACTCACTGTCATCAAGTCGATTCCCACTCCTAGTAACCCTAATTTTATTCTGTTAAATACAACATGAGTTTCTTATACATCTTACTGGGGTTCACGCCACCATCCAAAACCACACCCAGAAATCTCTTCATGATAGCTCCTTCTATGGCTTAATTTTAGAGTCAGAGTCAAGGCTTCTAATCATCTTAACTCCCTTAAGATGCTTAGAAGTCTTTTTGTCTAGTTGAGAGGGTCCACGAGGTATGCTCTTAAATCTTTCTTTTTTGAATTTTTTTGTTGTAGTTTAAGTGAAAGTTTACATTTCAAGGTAGTTTCTCATACAAAAATTTATACATACGTTGTTATGTGACCCTAATTGCTCTGCCTATATTATGACAGCACACTCCTCCTTTCCACCTTTGATTTTCCATGTCCATTCAACCATCTCGTAACCCTGTCTGCCTTCTCATCTCACCTCCAGACAGAAGCTGCCCATTTAGTCTCATGTATCCGCTTGAACTAAGAAGCACACTCTTCTCGAGTATCATTTTACATCCCACAGTCAAGTCCAATCTTTGTCTGAAGAGCTGGCCTTGGGATCTTAAATCTTTCTGAAGTCTGAACAAAGGGTCTCACAGTCCCGTCCTTGAGATGATCCTTACTCTGAGGCCATTTCTTTTTTTTATATATTTTATTGTACTTCAGGTGAAGGCTTACAGAACAAATAGTTTCTCATGAAACAGTAGTATACATGTTTTTATGACATTGGTTAACATCCCCACAACATATCAACCTTCTAACTTCTCAATCTTTTTTTTTTGGTGAAAATACACATAGCCAAAGATACACCGTTTCAAAAATTTCTACTCACAGTTCAGTGACATTGACTACGCTCCTCCAATTATGCTGTTATTCTCACTTAAGATGAAGGCTTACAGAACAAAATAGTTTCTCATTTAACAGTTACTAGAAATGTTGCTCTATGACAATGGTTAATAATCTCACAACACATCAACAATATCCTTACTCAATCTTGTGTTCCCTATCACCAGCTTCCTTGTCCCCTTCTGCCTTCTGGCCCTTGTCACTGGACTCCTGTACCTCATTAGTTTCATTTGGTTTTACGGGGCTGTCCACTCCCAGGCTGAACAGTGAACCTCGGAGGTAACTTCACCGCTGAGCTAAAAGGGTGTCTGGGGACCATATTCTCGAGGTTTCTCCAGTCTCCTTTAAGCCAGTAAATCTGGTCTTTTTTTTCTTTTTTTTTTTTTTGTGAGTTAGAATTATGCTCTACATCCTTCTCCAGCTCTGTCCAGAACCCTCTGTTGTGATCGTGGTCAGAGCAGTCAGTGATGGTAGCCGGGCACCATCTAGCTGTACTGGACTCAGTCCGGTGGAGGCCGTGGTAGCTCGGACAATTAGTCCTTTGGACTAATCTTTTCCTTGTATCCTGTTCTCTTCATTCTCCCTTGCTCCCGCAGGGATGAGACCAGTGGAGTATCTTAGATGGCCGCTCACAGGCTTTTAAGACCCCAGACACTACTCACCAAGGTAGAATGTAGAGCATTGTCTTTATAACCTGTGTCATGCCAATTGAGCTAGATGTTCCCTGAGACCATGGTCCCCAGAGCCCTCCACCCAGCTATTCAGTCCCTCGGGGAGTTTGGATGTGTCTATGGGGCTTCCATGACCTTTCCTTGTATGAGTTGTGCTAGTTTCCCCTGTATTGTGTACTGTCTCACCCTTCACCCAAGATACCACTTATCTATTGCCTATTTAGTATTTCCCCCCCACCCTTCCCATCCCTGGTAACCAACAAAGATTGTTACATTTTGCGTGTGAACTTTTTCATGGGTTTTTACAATAGAGGTCTCATACAATATTTGTCCGTTTGTGATCGACTTATTTCACTCAGCATAATGCCCTCCAGTTTCATCCATGTTATGAGATGCTTCACAGATTCATTGTTGTTCTTTCTCGTTGCATAGTACTCCATTGTGTGTATGTACCATAGTTTGTTTATCCATTCATCTGTTGATGGGCACCTACGTTGTTTCCATCATTTTGCTATTGTGACCAATGCTGCCATAAACATAGGTGTACCTATGTCTATTCGAGTGACGACTCTTATTTCTCTAGGATATACTCCTAGGAGTGGGATTGCTGGATCGAATGGTATGTCTATTTCTAGCTTTCTGAGGAAACGCCATATCATTTTCCAAAATGGTTGTATCATTTTGCATTCCCACCAGCAGTGCATAAGAGTTCCCATCTCCCTGCAGCCCCTCCAACATTTATTATTTCCAGTGCTTTTGATTCGTGCCAGTAATGCCGGGGTAAGATGGTATCTCATTGTGGTTTTAATTTGCATTTCTCTAATGGCTAGTGATCACGAGCATTTCCTCACGTGTCTGTTGGCCATTTGAATGTCTTCTTTGGTGAAATGTCTGTTCATTTCCTTTGCCCATTTTTTGATAGGATTCTTTGTCTTTTTGTTGTAGAGGTGTTGGATTTTCTTGTAGATTATGGAGATTAGACCTTTGTCTGACTTGTACTGTCCAAAATTTTTTTCCCAGTCTGTTGGTTCTCTTTTGACTTTTAGTGAAGTCTTTTGAAGAGCATAGGTGTTTGGTTTTTTGAAAATCCCAGTTATCTAGCTTATCTGTTGGGTTTTGTGTGTTGATGGTTATGGTTTGTATCCTGTTAATGCCATGTATTAAGGCCTGAAGTGTTGGTCCTATTTTTTCTTCTATGAACTTTATAGTTTTAGGCTTTATATTCAGGTCTTTGGTCTATTTTGAAGTAGTTTTTGTATACGGTGTGAGGTATGGGTCCTGTTTCATTTTTTTGCAAATGGATATCCAGTTTTGCCAGCACCATTTGTTAAAAAGACTGTCTTTTCCCCATTTGATGGACTTTGGGCCCTTGTCGAAGATCAGGTGACCATAGGTGGATGGATTTACATCTGGGTTCTCAATTCTGTTCCATTGGTCAATGTATCTGTTGTTGTATCAGTACCAGGCCGTTTTGACTACTGTAGCTGTATAGTAGGTTCTGAAGTGAGGTAGTGTGAGTCCTCCAACTTTATTCTTCTTCTTCAGTAGTGCTTTACTTATTTGGGGCTTCTTCCCTTTCCATATAAAGTTAGTGATTAGTTTTTCCATCTCTTTGAAGAATGTTGCTGGTATTTGGATCGGGATTGCATTGTATTTGTTAATTGCTTTGGGTAGAATTGCCATTTTCACAATGTTGAATCTGCCTGTCCATGAGCATGGTATGTTTTTCCATTTATGTAGATCCCTTTGGGTTTCATGCAGTAGTGTTTTGTAGTTTTCTTTGTATAGGTGTTTTCCATCCCTGGTCAGATTTATTCCTAAGTATTTTATCTTTTTAGGGGCTATTGAAAATGGTATTGATTTCCTGATTTCCTTTTCATCGTTTTCCTTACTGGTGTATAGGAATCCAACTGATTTTTGAATGTATATCTTGTATCCTGCTACTCTGCTGAATATTTCTATTAGTTCCAGTAGATTTGTCATGGAGTCTTTAGGGTTTTCTGGGTATAGTATCATATCATCTGCAAACAGGGACGGTTTAACTTCTTCATTACCAATTTGGATGCCCTTTATTTCTTTTTCTTGCCTTATTGCTCTAGCTAGAACTTCCAGCACAATGTTAAATAGGAGTGGCGATAAAGGGCGTCCTTGTCTTGTTCCTGTTTTCAAGGGGAATGTTTTCAGCCTCTCTCCTTTAAGAATGTTGTTGGCTGTTGGTTTTGCATAGATGCACTTTATTATGTTGAGAAATTTCCCTTCTATACCTACTTTATTGAGAGTTTTTGTCAGGAACGGGTGTTGGACTTTGTCAAATGCCTTTTCTGCATCAATTGAGATGATCATGTGATTCTTTTCTTTCCTTTTATTTATGTGGTGGATTACGTTGATGGATTTTCTAATGTTGAACCATCCTTGCATACTTGGTATGAATACTACTTGGTCATGGTGTATTATTTTTTTGATATGATACTGAATTCTATTGGCTAGAATTTTGTTCAGAATTTTTGCATCTATATTCATGAGAGATATTGGTCTATAATTTTCTTTTTTTGTGTCATCTTTGCCTGGTTTTGGTATCAGGATTATGCTGGCTTCATAGAATGAATTTGGAAGTGTTGCTTCCTCTTCTATGCTCTTGAGTACTACTGGTACAAGCTCTTCTGTAAATGTTTTGTAGAATTCCCCAGTGAAGCCATCTGGGCCAGGGCTTTTTGTGGTTGGGAGTTTTTTAAATTACCTTTTCAATCACTTCTCTTGTTACGGGTCTGTTCAGATTTTCAACATCGCTTTGTTGTAGTTTGGGTAGGCCGTGTGTTTCTAGAAATTTATCCATTTCCTCTAGGTTTTCAAATTTGTTGGAGTATAGTTTTTCATAATATTCTGTTATACTCCTTTTTATTTCCGTTGGGTCTGTTGTAATGTCCCCCATTTCATTTCTTATTTGGGTTATTTGTGTCCTCTCCTGTTTTTCTTTTGTCAGTCTGGCCAGTGGTTTGTCGATTTTGTTGATTCTTTCAAAGAACCAACTTTTGGTTTTGTTGATTCTTTCTATTGTTTTTCTGTTCTCTATTTCATTTATTTCTGCTCTGATCTTTACTATTTCCTTTCTTCTGGTGGTGGTGGGCTTTTTTTGCTGTTGTCTTTCTATTTGTTTGAGTTGTGTAGTTAATGTTTTAATTTTGTCCCTTTCTTCTTTTTTGATATGTGCATCTATTGCTATAAATTGTCCCCTGAGGACTGCCTTTGCTGTGTCCCAAAGGTTTTGGTTTGATGTGTTTTCATTCTCATTTGATTCTAGGAATTTTTTGATTCCATCTCTGATTTCGTCTATTACCCACTGATGTGTAAGCAGGGTATTATTCAGTTTCCATGTAGATGATACTGAGAAGATACTGTGAATTATCTCAACTTTTTGGATCTTGTTGATGATTTCTCTGTGGCCTAAGATGTGGTCTATTCTGGAGAACGTTCCATGTGCATTGGAAAAGAATGTGTGCTTTGCAGCAGTTGGATGGATTGTTCTATATATGTCTATGAGATCCAGTTGGCTGATTGTGCCCTTTAGGTCTTCTGTATCTTTGCTGAGTTTCTTCTTAGTTGTTCTGTCCTTTACTGAGAGTGGTGTGTTGAAGTCTCCTACTATTATTGTGGAACTGTCAATTTCTCTTTTCAGTGCTGTTAGGGTTTGTTTTATGTATTTTGGAGCCCTGTCATCGGGTGCGTAGATGTTTATTATGGTTATGTCTTCATGATGGATCCTCCCCTTAATCATTATATAGTGTCCTTCTTTGTCTGTTATGGTAGATTTTGTTTTAAGTCTATTTTATCTGAGATTAGAATTGCCACTCCTGCCCTTTTTTGGTAGTTGTTAGCTTGATGTATTTTTTTCCAACCTTTGAGTTTTAATAAATTCACATCTTTGTTTCTAAGGTGTGTCTCTTGTAGACAGCATATTGATGGAATCTGTTTTCTTATCCATTCTGCCACTCTCCATCTCTTTATGGGTGCATTGAGTCCATTTACATTCAGTGTAATTATTGATAGATGTGAGTTTGTTGCTGTCATTTTGTAGTGCTTTTTTTTGTGGTGCTGAAGTTTTCTTTGTTCTTCTTACTCTCTTGTGCTGAGTTAGTTTTGTTTGTGGATTTTTTTTTTCATTTCTTTTGTTTTTGCTGAGACTTTATGTTTTTCATCTTTAGTTTTATGAGTATGTTTGTTAACTTTCTTTGTGGTTACCATGAATTTTACCGTTATCTTTCTACGTTTGAAGCAGTCTACCCTTACTTGGTATTGCCTTGCCTTCTTCTCCATTAGAAAGTTCTATACCTATGCCATTTATTGCCTCTTTCATTGTTTTGATGTTGTTGTCATCCGTCGATTGACTGCTCTGATTCCCTGTTGTATTTCTTTTGGTTTTGGATAGTCCTCGAGAGTTCATTTCCTAGATTGGTATCTTGTTCGTACGATTCTGCGTCCTTAGTCTTGCCTGAGGGCTGAAGCTGTTTGTCCTCACATCAAATAACTCCCTTTAATAATTATTGTAAGTTTGGTTTGACTTTTGCATATTCCCTTAGTTTCTGTTTATCTGGAAATGACCTAATTTCAGTGTCAAATTTGAACGAGAGTTTTGCAGGATATATTATTCTTGGCTGACAATTTTTTTCTTTCAAGATTTTATATATGTCATCCCACTGCCTTCTTGCCTGCATGGTTTCTGCCAAATAATCTGAGCTTATTCTTATTGTTTCTCCTCTGTATGTGACTTCTTGTTTTTCATGAGCTGCTCTCAGGATTCTTTGTTTGTCTTTAGTTTTGGCGAGTGTGAATATGATATGCCTTGGTGATTTTCTTTTGGGGTCTCTTCTATATGGGGTTCGTTGAGCTTCTTGGATGGCCAGCTTTTCATCTTTCATGATATTGGGGAAGTTTTCTGTCAGCAGTTCCTCAATGATCCTCTCTGTGTTTTCTGTTTTCTCCCCCTGTTCTGGAATGCCAATTGCTCGCAGATTTTTGCTTTCGATTGGGTCCCACATAACTCTCAGGGTCTCTTCATTTTTCTTTGTTCTTTTTTCTGAGTTTTCCCGAAACAGAATTGTATCCAAGTGTTTGTCTTCAGTTCCACTGATCCTGTCTTCCACAGTTTCACATCTGCTTCTCAGCCCTTCTATGACATCATCCATTTCTGAAATCTTGTTATTTATCTTTTGGATTTCTAATTGTTGTTTTTGTATAATTTATAGTTGTGAATTTATTTTGGCATTTTGTTGCTGCATCATCTTCCTCAATTCTTCCAATTTTTTATCTGTGTTTTCCATGAATTTATGTATTTTTTCCTCATGTTTGTCAGCTTTTTGCCTCAGTTCTTGGAAAATTCCGAGTATTAGTGATTTGAATTCCCTATCAGGTACTTCTAGTGCATTTTCTTCCACAGGAGAGTCATCTGTTGTTTTAATTTGGATGCCTACTGGAGCCATCGTGTCCTGTTTTTGTAAATGTTTTGATATTCTTTGCTGTTTTCAGGGCATTCAGTAGATATTTCTCTCATTTATCGATGTAGATTTATTTGTTTCGTCCCTTTTTTAAAAAAAAATTTACGTATGTCTGAGCAGGCGGACTGCATGCCCCTTGTTGTTCGCTCCTCTGTGCACTCAATACTTTTCACCTCCTTCTCCAACTGGCCGGTTCAGTCACTCAGATGTGGTACAGCAGGGCAGGTCCAGCTGAAGAGGAGCCACTGGGACGGGTTGTTTGTGGCATTCACTGCGGCCACCAGGGCGATCGGTAATCAGTGCTGGGCAGGTTCCAATAGGCCATACCTGCACAGCTTGGTGGTGTGATGTCAACTGCACGGTGCAGGTAGGCAGGATGCAGCGGGGAGATGGTTATGTGTGAAGCTAAGCTGAATATGGGAGAGAGGAGACAGGAACAGGAGCCAAAAAACATACAAACAAACAAAAAAGAATGCTAGGGGAGCTTGCCATTGGAATGGAGAGATGAGAGAGTATGAAATGGAGAAAAACAGAAGGGGGAAGAGGAAGAAAAGAAAAGAATGAACAAATACAAATCAGAAAGGTTAAAGAACTGCAAAGTTCCCAGGGATCCCTCTGATGCAGCTATGAGGTCTGGGGAGGTCGCTCTCAGGTTTCACAGCACAGCCTGGCCAGAAGGTGCAGAGGCATACAATGCTTGGTATTCAGGGATCAGAAAGAGAAGAAAGAGATAGAGAGATGAGAAATTGAGCAATGAAGAAAGACAAAATGTAGAAAGAGGGAAAACAAAACAAAACAAATAAAAAAAAAATGAGAGAGAACAAGAAAGTCCCCCCGGAAAAACAGAAAAAAGAAAAAAACAGTGAAAAAAGAAATGCGTTCAGGGATCCCTCCGCACATCTATGGAAGCCGAAGGGGAGCCTCCCTGGCACGCAGCTCTGCCTGGCCAGAAATGGCTCCCAACTCAAGAAAAGGAAAAGAAAACGGACAAACAATTCAAAATGAACAAACGAACAAAAGCCCCGGGATCCCACCAGCACAGTAGCCCAGACTGGGAAGCAGCTCCACACTCGAATGGAGCTCCGCAGCTCCTCAGGAAAAAGCAAAGATGGCGCACAGAGCCAGGCACTTGAGCAAAAGGAGGGGGAGGCGGGAAGAGGCAAGCAAGAAATCCAAAGAAGCAGGGAAAAAAAAAAAAAAAAAGCAACGCCAGCAGCCAACAAATGGCTCTCTGAGAGCCAGGCAGTGCGGGCTGGTATTTCTGGACAAGAGACTGTGTCCGTGAGAAAGAGAGGAGGCCGAGTGTGAGTGAAGAAGGGTGAAGAGTGGGAAAGCGTATATCACAAATTGCTGGCGTTCTGGAGCCCCTCAGAAAGGAGCAAAGATGGCGCACGGAGCCAGGCACCCGACTGAAAGGAGGGGGAGGTGGTGAGAGGCAAGCGAGAAACCAAAAGAAGCAGAAATAAAAAGCAACACCAGCAGCCAACAAATGGCACCCAGAGAGCCACCCGCTTGGGTGTGCAGAATCCAAGCAGCCAGCGTCCCCCGGTCAAGAGACCGCAGCCACGGGAAGCAGAGAGACAAATGAACAAAAGCCTCGGGATCCCACCAGCGCGGCAGCCCAGACCGGGAAGCAGCTGCACGCTCGAATGGAGCCCTGCAGCCCCGCAGGAAAGAGCAAAGATGGCTCTTGGAGCCAGGCACTTGAGCAAAAGGAGGGGGAGGCGGCGAGAGGCAAGTGAGAGATCAAAAGAAGCAGAAAAAAAAAGCAACGCTAGCAGCCAACAAATGTGAGGCCGTTTCTTATGTTGAGATATTTTTGCTATCTTGAGGGTCTAAAGATAAATAGTTTTAATTTTGAACCTAGCAGGTCCTGGTTCCTTTATATTTTCTCTAAATTCTGATTGAACTGAGGCATGCCATCAACCACTTGAGTGAGCTTGGTAGTGGATCTTTTGATGCCAGCACACAAGCAAATGATTAAGTTTAAAAGTAAATTTCCCCCTGTGGATCCTTTATAGGACCAGAGACCCAGCTCACATTTTGTTGCAATCTCATGAGAGATTCTGAGCCATACCACTCAGTTATTCCCAAGTCCCTGACCCACAGAAACTGTGAGATAATAAATGTTTATTGTTTTAACCCACTAAATCTAAGGTGATTTTTTTGTAGGAATAAATCACCAATATGGTTATCCCATCCCTTTCCCATCATAGTATATTGGGTGTCTGTGAGGTAGATAACTTTTCTTTTTAGTTCATAGGTCTCTGGATCAAGAGGTACTGTGTAAGTGCTGATGCACAAATCCTGGGCTTTGTGTCTAATGCCATGATTGAATGGAACTTTCAGGCTGACTCCCTTATGAGTGGATAAGTAGTGTGTGTGTGTGTGTGTGTGTGTGTGTGTGTGGTGTGTGTGTCAGTGCATGCATGCATGTGCGCATGTATGCACAGAAGGGAGGGGAATGAATAATTGTGAAAAGAGGGTGGATTGTGGAAAATAAGTATTAGATTCACAATATTTGGTGCTTTTTTCTTTGTGGAAGGATTATATTTCTCCATTCTATTGATGCTTGATTGGCCATGTTACGTTCTTTGACCAATGAAATATGAGCAGAAGTGAGGTGTGTCACTTCAAGCAGGAGTTTAATATAGACACCTTAAGGTTCTTCCCTTTAATCTTTTCCCTCTGCTTTGAGAGCATCCTTCCCAGATAATGGTTGTGTCTTTAGCCTTGGTTCTTGAGTGAAAAAGATTTGCAGCAGCTGATCCATTATGGACATGTAATGTGAGCCAGAAACCAGCCTTTGTTGTTGTTAACCACTGAGATTTCAGGGTCACATGTTACTTTAACATCACTTAGCCTAAACGGACTTACACAGTGACCTTCCAGTTCTCTCTCTGCTGCCACAGACATGAAGGCCACATGATCCAGATGATGTAGCTACAAATAATAGGGCTTTTCTCAGCCCGGGTCCTTGTGTGACTGTGGGGAGAAGAACCTCTGAAGATCTTTACTGGACTTGTTGCAGGAACAATAAATCAACCTTTGCTTTGTCAAGCTTCTGAAATACAGGCATTGCACTTTTATTTAAACTGAAGCATAAATAAGCCTGTCCTGACTAATACCCACCTTCTACCTAAGCATTGATCTTATCTGTATTTAAAATTTTGATATTTGTTCATTGTGTATTTTTACATTAATTTTTAAAAAATATTGTATTAAAATATTTTAATTGCTGAGTGTTTTTGCATATCTGCTTAAATTTTGCACTGAAGTGAGTGCCTCACCTTCATTCATGCCTTACCCTTAGATGATGCAGGAAAATACGATTTCTTTCTTAAAGGTCACATGATTTGACCTTTTTATCTATTATAGCTATAAGGCTCTGAATCCTGAAACGTCCTGACCAGAATGTTATAACACCATCAGAAACATAAAATCATGGATTTTATGGATAGGAAGGATCTCAGAGCTAAAACAGCCTCACCCCTTCTGTGATAAAGAAGGAAACTAAAACTCAAAGGGATAAAATAATTTAGCCAAAGTCACATCGCTGGTAAGTTATAGATCTTGTCCAAACTCATTATCTTTTGCCCCAAGTTTAGTATTCTTTCCACTACAGTAAAAAAAAGCCAACGCACTCTAGATCCTTTTCCTCACAAAAAAGAAATCACCTCCTTGTTAAATTTCATTTGGGCATTCTGGGGGAAATATTGAGAAATAATAAAAATCTTGAGTTCCTTTCCTGTAACTCTGGAGCATGATTTTGCTCTAGTTTAGTCTATAAATTGACATGGATTATGAGGCTGTGTGGTATTTAGCTTTATGATAATTACCTATTTGAATAGCTGATAAGAGTTAATTTATCCTGAAGACAACTAGAAATAAAAGAATAATTGGGTTATAAAATTAAAGCAATAACATCTGTAGTTTCTACTACACTGAACATATTTGATGTAGAGAATATTTCAATTAGGCTGAAAAACCTGTGAGTGCTTTTTCTTCTTTATATTCGCTTGCAAAAGAAAAAAAGATCTAGCACGCTTAAAGAATAATCAAAGCTACAAAATATTTCCAGCTTATTGACATTTCACCTTTGCTGCAGAGAACAGCATATGCCTTTGACCTTGTATACTCTAATTAATGTTGAGTCATTGTTGTGTTAGGTGCTGTTGAGTTGGTTCTGACTCACAGTGACTCTGTGTACAACAAAACATCCTCATCCTGCGCCATCCTCACAGTTTTTTGCTATGCTTGAGCCCATCGTTTCAGCCACTGTGTCAATCCATTTCCTTGAGGGTCTTCCTCTGTTTTGATGACCCTCTACTTTACCAAGCGTGATGCCCTTCTCCAGGAACTGATCCCTCCAGATAACATGTTCAAATTATGTGAGACGAAGTCTCACCATCCTTGCTTCTGAAGAGCATTCCGGCTGTACTTATTCCAGGACAGATCTGTTTGTTCTTCTGGAAGTCCATGGTATATTCAATATTCTTCGCCAACTCCATAATGCAAAGGCACCAATTTCCCTCCAGTCTTCCTTACTCATTGTCCAGCTTTCACATGCACATGAGGTGATAGAAAATACCATGGCTTGAGTCAGGTGCACCTTAGTCCTCAAAGTGACATCTTTGCTTTTGAACTCTTCAGAGAGGTCTTTTGCATCAGATTTTCCCAATGCAATAAGTTATTTGATTTCTTGACTGCTGTTACCATGGGTGTTGACTGTGGATTCGGGTAAAATGAAATCCTTGACAACTTCAATCTTGTCTCAGTTTATCATGATGTTGCTTATTGGTCCAGTTGTGAGGATTTTTGTTTTCTTTATGTTGAGGTGTAATACATACTGAAGGCTGTAGTCTTTGATCTTTATCAGTAAGTGATTCAAGTCCTCTTCACTTTCAGCAAGCAAGGTTGTATCATCTGCATATCGCAAGTTGTTGATGAGTCTTCCTCCAATCCTGATGCCATGTTCTTCTTCCTATAGTCCAGCTTGTCAGATTATTTGCTCAGCATTCAGATTGAATAAGTATGGTGAAAGGACACAACCCTGATGCACACCTTTCCTGAATTTAAACCACTCAGTATCCCCTTCATCTGTTTGAACGACTGCCTCTTGGTCTATATACAGGCTCTGCATGAGCACAATTAAGTGTTCTGGAATTCCCATTTTACACAATGTTATCCATAATTTTTTATAATCCACACTGTCAAATGCCTTTGCATAGTCAATAAAACACAGATAAACATCTTTCTGGTATTCTCTGCTTTAAGCCAAGATCCATCTGATATAAGCTTTCACTGAGTTCAGTTTAGTAGTATGAATGAGTAGTTTCTGTATGAGTATGAATTAAAAGGTTTACTTAAATCAGGCAGTTATGGATTCCAGTTCTGACACCATTGATAACTCTCTGTGATTTGATAAGTTACATGTAAGCGGTTTAAAAGAGAGCAGAAGAAAAAAGAAAGAGATATCATTTCCATTTGAATGCAGTAGCATACCAATGTTGGGTGCGGGGTGGATGGGGGAAATCAGTCCCGGGTGCAGGTAGTAAAAGGGTATACATTGTAGAGAGCTTAAAAGTAATAATACAACCAACTGAAAATCAGTCTACTTTTTATTATCACTGTGCACTGGCAATTCTAAACAATGTCAGTGATAAACTACTCCTCTCCACTAAGGCTGACCGTTCTTATACCACTGACATACCAGTTGTTAGACCACTATTTCAAGAGTTGAGGAAGGGGTTCAGAAGGAGATGAAAGAGAAGCCTGACCTTAAAGCATAGTTAAGTTTACGTGAAAAATGTGGGAGAGCTTTCAAGGCAGACAGAGATATGTTCTAAAGTTGAGTGGAGGCCAAATTCAGAAAAATATATATTATACCTCATTGTTTTATGTATTTAAGTCTTGTTCTACAGTGAATACGGTTTTAAAATCTAATCATTAATATTTAGAAAGTTCATTGTTATCTCTTTAACATGCATATTTACTTTTAAGCATAATTAATTGGATTACTTGTCAAAACAACTTTTAGCTCCATAAAAAATCTTTCCCTTACATTTTGTCCTATTCAACTCCAACAATGCATTTACAGTTTTCAGGGATATAGAACCAAATGGTTTGCCTAGACAAAAGAGAAGGACTCTAATTCCCCAACCATTCACAATGTCAAACACTTCTTTGAAGTTTATAGTCTAGCATGGTCTCTTTAGAAAGCCCCTTTGTAGCCCTGAAAAAGTGCATTCATGGCTATGTTGATGTGGTTTGCAGCATTTTGTATGTTGTCATGTTTCTTCTGCACAAAACCAAATTGACCAGACAGCTGTATGTGCTTTTGGACCAAAAGGCTCCAGTATCAGATTCATTACATTGTATTTACCTTCAGAAAAGCTACCGTGTGGGCTAATTCTAGAGCACGTACAGTACAGCCACTGCTGGCTGACCTGCATCTTGCCTCCTTTGCTTACAGAACTTTTCTAAAAAGACCTATAAACACATGAACTATTTCTTTATATGGTGATGTCTCCCCAATGTTTTTTCTGCTCCTCAGAGTGTGTACATAAAGCAGAATAGTGTCTTAAAATGCAGTAACTTTCCATGACACTTTATCATTCTAGTAGCCGTAAAATTACCAAATGCTGCATTTTCTATTTTTCTTCGTGGTAGCTAGGGAACCAAATTCACGTGCACATCTTTCTTCAGGAAGTAAAACTGGCTAAAGAGCAAAGGTTTATTTTTTATTTCACTTTGTTGCTATTTCATTTGGGACTGATCCTGTTTTCACCTTCTCCCTTTCTGACCCACACCATTAAAATATAAAGATGGTCAATAGCTAGGGAAGGAAAAATTCAGATAAATGTATGCAGAAAAGGGCTAGTGACTTTCAAATACCTCCACAGAGAGTTTTAACTTTATAATCCATGAGAGTAGAGTTTGAGGATTCACACATTTTGTGCTCTCATTTTTAACAACCCATGGCATCGTTTTGATATTACCAGGATTCTACCCTGGTTAATCACTCTTACAAGCTGTAATGGCTCTCCATTGCTTGTGAAGCACATTCTGGATACAAGTTTAAGCTCCGTTCACTTTCTTTCTTTTTTTTTTTTGGCTGAAAACAACAAAAATTTATTCTGTCACAGTTCTGGTGGCTAGCAGTATGCAATCAGGGTGTCGGCCACGTTGATGCCTTCTGAGAGGGCTCTGAGGGAGAATCTGTTCTATGCCTCTCTCCTAACTTCTAGTAATTGCCGGCAATCCTTGGCATTCCTTGGCTTGTAGATGCATTGCCTCCATCTTTAAATGGATGTCTTCCTTGTGTTTCTCTGTGTCTGTGTCTCTTCTCTTTTATAAAGACACCACTCATATAGGATTTCGGTCCCTAGGTGGCACAAACAGTTTGTGCTCAACTGCTAACTGACCCAGTGGCACCACAGAAGAAAGGCCTGGTGGTCTGCTTTAGTAAAGGTTACAGCCAAGAAAACCCTATGGGGCAGTTCTACTCTGTAACACACGAGGTCGCCATGAGTCAGAATCAACTCGACTGAATACAACAACAACAAAGATGCTCTAAGAAGTCCCTGGTTGGTGCAAAGGGACTAACCTAAAATCTGTGGAAGAAAGGCCTGGTGATCTGCTTTCCTGAAGATTATAGCCAAGAAACCCCTATGTGAAAACCCTAGTTCTACTCTGTAACACATGGGGTTGCCATGAGTCAGAATTGACTCAATGGCAACAGGTTTTTTATTTTTGTTTTTATTATTGTAGTTTAAATGAAGTTTACATTTCAAGTTAGTCTCCCATACAAAAATTTATACATACATTGTTATGTGACCCTAATTACTCTCCCCGTACTGTGACAGCACACTTCTCCTTTCCACCTGATTCCTCATGTCCATTCAACCAGCTTCTAACTGTTTCTGCCTTCCATCTCACCTCTGGACAGAGGCTTAAGCTTCATTCACTTTCAACCATGATCCATTTGACTCCACTACTCCTAGTTACTTATTTTTGTAACACCCCATGTGCTTTCATGCCCGTGTGCCTTTGAATCCTTTTTATTCTGCCAGGGTTACTCCCAAACTTAGTCCTTCCCTGCTAGACTATAAACTCCACAAGGGCAAGCATCATATATCTCCAGTGTCTAGCCCCGTGTCGGACATTTAGTAGATCCTCAATAATTGTCTGTTTACTGACTACCTGACCGAGCTCAAAAATGATGTATTTCTTCATGAATTACATTCTTTCATAATTCTTTCAGTGAGTATCCAGGAGGGTCTGTAGATGGTATATATTTTAATTTTTGTATATTTGAAAATACCTTTATTTCACTTTTACATTTAATGATAATTTAGCCAGATATGAAATTATAGGTTAGAGGCATTATCTCTTTGCACTGTGAAGATAGTATATTATTCTACTGCCTTTTGGCATCAATTGTTGTTGATAAAAAGTCTGCTGACAGTGTAATTTTCATTCTTTTTTTTAATTTTTTTATTGTACTTTAGATAAAGGTTTACAGAACAGATAGTTTCTCATTAAACAGTCACTACACATATTGTTTTATGACATTGGTTAACAACCCCACGACATGTCAACACCCTCCCTTCTCAACCTTGAGGACCTTTTCTTTGGCAAAAATATACATAGCCAAACTTACACCATTTCGAAAGTTTGTACATGTACAATTCAGTGACATCGATTACATTTTTCCAGCTGTGCTGCTATTCTCACTATCCATTTCCAAATTATTCCGTCACCATTATCTTTAACTCACTGACCCCTAGGCTTCCCATCAAACCTTTTGAGTTGCTGTTATCGATTTGATCTCATACAGATGATTTTTTGTTTGTACCTTAGATGAAGGTTTACAGAACAAATAGTTTCTCATTAAACAGTTAGTACACATATTGCCCTATGACAATGGTTAACAACCCCATGACATGTCAACACTGTCCCTTCTCAACCTTGGGTTCCCTATCACCAGCTTTCCTGTCCCCTCCTACCTTTTAGTCCTTATCCCTGGACTGCTCTCCCTCATTAGTTCTGTTTTGTTTTATGAGGCTGTCCAATCCCGGGCTGAACGGTGAACTTCGGGAGGGGCTTCATCACTGAGCTAAAAAGGTGTCCGGGGGCCATACTCTCGGGGTTAATTGTCATTCTTATGTAGGTAATCTGTCTTCTCTTTCTGGAAGGTTTTCCATTTTTCTTGATGCCCTGAAATTTTACTAGGTTGTGCATTTCTTTTCATTTATCCTACCTGGATTTGGTTTATCTTTCAGCGTATGTGGAAAATTCTCAGCCATTATCTTTTTAAGTATGCCTTCTCTGCCAGTTCCTTTATTCTATTCTTTTAAAATTCCTATTAGACATATTTTGTAACCTATCATTTTATTCTCATCTCAACTATTGTTTAATAAAGAAATAATTTTACTTCTCTGTACTGCATTCTGGAGCCCTGGTGGTGCAGTGGTTAAGCGTTTGGCTGCTAACCCAGAGGACAGCAATTCAAATCCACCAGCTGCTCTTGGAAACCCTATAGGGTCGCTATGAGTCAGAATCGACTTGACGGCAATGTTATTTTTTTTTTCATGTCTGCATTCTGGAGCCTGGGTGGTGCAGCGGTTAAGAGCTTGGCTGCTAACCAAAAGATAGGCAGTTCAAATCCACCAACCACTCCTTGGAAACCCTATGGGGCAGTTCTCCTCTGTCCTATTTGGTCACTGTGAGCCAGAAGTGACTGGATGGCAGTGGCTTATACTGCATTCTGGTTGGATTTTCAGTAGTGTTTTCCAGGTCACCGATTTTTACTCGCTATATCCAGGCCAAAGTTTATACCTACTGATTTTTTAAATTTTAATGACCATATTTTTCATTTCCAACATTTCTATGTTTTATTGCCATTTGTGTCCCCCCCATAACTTCTTGCTCTTTTTTTTTTTTAAGTAATGTTATTCTTTCCTTTATTTCTTCCAAGGTATCTTAGTTACCTAGTGCTGCTACAACAGAAATACCACAAGTGGATGGTTTTAATGAAGAGAAGTTGATTTCCTCACAGTCACAGTAGGCTAAAAGTCCAAACTCAGGGTGTCAGCTCCAGGGGACATCTTTCTCTCTCTGTTGGCCTTCTCATCAATGTTCCCACAGACTAGGAGCTTCTCTGCGCAGGGACCCCGGTCCAAAGGATGCACTCTGCTCCCGGCACTGCTTTCTTGATGGTATGAGGTCCCCCCCCCCCCATCTCACTGCTCACTTCTGTCTTTTATATCTCAGGAGATTGCCTCAGGACACAATCCAGTCTTGTAGATTAGGTCCTGCCTTACTAACACAACGGCCACCCATCCTCCCTCATTAACATCATAGAGACAGGAATTACAACGTATATGAAAATCACACAGTACCAGGAATCATGGCCCAGCCAAACTGATATACACATTTCTTGGGGGACATAATTCAAACCATTACACAAGGATATGAAACATAATTATTATAATGTTAACTTCAGATTATTCTATTATTGTTATTATTTTTATTTTAACCAGTGAGCTCTGAATTATTGATTATATAGAAATTCTTACTTCACATTAGTTCTCGTTGTGTATTTTATAATTTTGCACTGTAGGCTCAACTTTAGTGAACACTTTTTTCTCTCCTTCTCTTTTACTCTGTGCCCACCTCTCCCTAGTTAACAGCTTTGCTACTGCTGGTCCTTTAGGACCCCTCCAGTCCAAACCAGGTCTTCTCTTGTTGGTGATGTTGAGCTAACACTGATGCAGCTGCTGGGCCAGCAGGCTGCTTGGCCACGTTTTAGGTAGAGGTTGTGTCTACCCCTCCTGCCTGCCTCATTATCCCACTGTAATAAGTCTCAGTTATTTTCAGTTTCTTTCAAAGATGGGAGAAGCTAGTTGAGATCCTGGGCCTAAGCAGTGGCCTGGCTCTTGTCCCTGTCCTTCGTGGGGAGTGTCCTGTCTCCATTTTTTTGTAGAAGCTGAACTTCTGGCTACCTTCTGCCTGTTCTAGCAGCAGCCCCTTTGACCGGCTTGGGTTTCTAATCCACAGATATATTATCTTTGGCTATTTTAGGGTGACACAGACAGAAAGGAGCTTTGGTGTTGCCAAAATTTCCACAATTAAGAACACATCATATCCTTTTGGTGGAGCCCTGGTGGTGCAGTGGTTAAGAGTTCGGTTGCTAACCAAAAGGTCACAGGTTCAAATCCACTGGTTGCTCCTTGGAAACCCTATGGGGCAGTTCCACTCTGTCCTATAGGGTCGCTATGAGTCAGAATCAACTTGATGGCAACGGGTTTGGTTTTTTATCCTTTTGGTTAAAGAAGAGGTTAATTTTTCCCTTATGGGATATACATAAGGAAGTTTGTTACCCTAACTGCTATAGGAAATCATCTTATAACTATAAGGAAGCCATCTTGTGACCATGAAAAAAGTTGATATAAGGGCACTGTGTCAAGTGTATGAACATAAGTTTTTTATTTTTATAATTTATTTGTTTGTTAACATTGAGAATATACACAGCAGAACATACACCAATTCCACAATTTCTACATGTACAATTCAGTGATATTGATTCTATTCGTTGAGTTGTGCAGTGATTTTTCACCCTCCCTTCCTGAATTATTCCTCTCCCATTAACATAAACTCACTCCCTCCTAAGTTTCCTATCTAATCTTTCGAGTTGCTATGTCAATTTGATCCCATGTAGATCGTTTTTAAAAGAGCACAATGATCCAGGCAGACATTCTTTACCAGCTAAGCTAAACTATTGTTAGTCCAATATTTCAGGTATTGTGTAGTATTTTTCAACCGAGGGGGCTCATCTTCCAGGAATAGGGTTTGGTTTTAAGAAGACTTCAGGGAATATTTTCGGTGTAAGGTTTAAGATTTAAATATTATCTCAGGAGATTCATCTAGCCTCCACGGATCAGAAAGTCTGGATTCCATGAGAATTTGAAACTCTGTTCTGCATTTCCTCCCATTTGATCAGCATTATTCTATAGAATCTTTGATCAAAACGTTCAGTAATGGCAGCCAGGTACCATCCAGTTCTTCTAGTCTCGTGGGAAAGGAAACAGTCGTTCATGGAGACAATTGGCCACACGGTCTGTTTCTTCCTACTGTTCCTGACTCTCCTTCTTCCTCTGTTGCTCCAGGTATATAGAGACCAATTTAAATATAACTTTTTAATTTACTTTTATATTTTATATGAACATACATTTTTACTTTTTATATTTTATCTTTGTTGGCATTTGTTTAGAGCAGCAGTAGGGCTTCAAAGAATGTACCTTGTAATTCCCTCTTCACTAGAAATCAATCTAATACATTTTTAACTGCTACCTGAAGTGGATGCTGTGGTGAACTGCCCTGTTTTCCACTCAGGATGGAGGTTCTCATTCCCCAGCTTCCGGGGGTGTTGACTGCTGACTGCTCTCAGCTGAGTCCTTCTCTAGGAATGTCCCTCAACTGAACGGAAACGCCTTGCTCAAGGCTATGGCTCCTCAGGAGCAGCTGCATTGCAGTGATTGGTCATGGGATACAGAGGCCTGGCCTCCTTACTTCAGTTCAGGCCAATGCTAAAGGACCATACCAGATCCAGGGCTCCCGGTGGAATGGCTGAGGCATCTGTTCCAACTGTACTGTCATTTAACGTCATCCTTTTATCCATCTTGCTTTACTCACTGCTTTAATTCCAAGGACTTTCCCCCATAAACCTGTTGCTTGCAAACTTTCATCTCAGAGTCTGTATCCTTGAGAACCTGATTTAAGACACCACCTTATGGGTGGAGAACATCTAGGACTCCCTAAGGGGCTTGTCCAGCTGTTTTCCTATAGTTGTTGTTGTTAGTTGCCATCGAGTCACTCGACTCATGGCAACCTTATATATGACAGAATGAAATGTTGCCTGGTCCTGCACCATCTTCATGATTGTTGGTATAGTCAAAGTCCAGTATTGTAGCTATTGTGTGGTGCTTTCCAACCTAGGGGGCTCATCTTCCAGCACTGTATCAGACAATATTCTGTTGTGATTTCTAAGGTTTTCATTGGCTAATTTTCATAAGTAGATCACCAGGTCTTTATTCCTAGTCAGGCTCAGTCTGGAAGCTCCACTGAAATCTGTCCAGCATGGGTGACCCTGCTGGTACTTGAAATGCCAGTGACATAGCTTCCAGCATCATAACAGCATGCAAGCCACCACAGTATGACATTCCTATGTTCCTATAGTAGATGTTCAGAAATGTCTGTGGAATGAATGCATAATAGAAGACAAAGCTGCCTGAATTTGACCAGCTTAGTTTTTCCAAACTACATAATCTTTTTGGTTTTACAAACAAAAGTCGGGACTTTCAAAGTCTGAGAAATTAATCTTGGGCCTAGGTAAGATAACACTCACTTACTTTGCAAGTTTCTATTTTAATTGAATTTTAGTACTGCCTGGCTGAGCCTAGCACAGCTTCCACTTGTGTAATACATTTGAAGATGAATTCCTTACTCACGCAGTATTAATGTGGGAGGTGGAGGCATAGAGCAGCATGATCAAGAACTGAGCATGGACCGTAAATTGTAGTTTGGCATCAGTAAATAATGGCAGTGTTGAAGAATGGCAATAACACTAATTCCTTTTCCAACATCACTGGGGTTAGGACAGCGTGTTCACTTTACCTCCCACTTGCAACCTTTGCTGGGCACTCTTTTCTCATGTTTGACAATTAAGATCCTCCAGGCAACTTCCATCTCAGAGGACACATTAAACTGAGCCTGCTCTCTGGAGGAAGTATGAAAAGACAGCTTGGTGGGGAGGCCCACATCTGGATAACCAGTATAGTGTGTTGAGTGAATGTTTCATAAATGTGTCATCAGGTGTCTGGTGTCTGAAGTTCTCTACGAGAATGTTTTAATGTAACAATGTCATGCTGGCAATAATGATAATAATTTTAAAATAATATGTCCTAGATTACTGAGATAATCATCCGTGGTGCACACTATTGCTTACTTATCCTACCTTCTATTTCCCATTCACCTTTTCCAAAAAGCCTCATGTTTTTCCCCAGCTATTCCCACCACCTACTCAGCCCATGTCCTAAGGGCATATCCTGGTTTCTTTAAGCAAATCATGGTAATCCTATTTCCCTTGTGAGTAATTGTTTCAGAAACCTAGGTTTAAGCCACTTAGCATTCCCTGGTGATTGTTATCCCTGGGTGGTATAAACGTAGTGTGCTCAGCTGCTAACCAAAAGGTTGGAGGTTTGAATCCACCTAGAGGCACCTCAGAAAAAAGTTTTGGTGATCTTCTGAAAAATTAGCCATCGAATACCTTACAGAGCACAGTTCTACTTTGACACACATGGGGTAACTATGAGTTAGAATCAGTCTGGCAGTTAACTGGTCTTGTTTTTTGTTTTTGCCTGATTGTTGTAGGCCTGGGGTGGGCACATGACTGAAGAGATGACATTTTGTTTTATGGTTGGGGGAGAGACTTTTTTTCCTCTCTCATTCACAGGATGTAAAAATAGTAAACCTGTCACCCTACTTGCGTCTGGTGACCATGCAGGAAGCCATCTTGTAAACATCAAAGAACATATTAGTCCACACAGAGAGAAAAGCAAAGTCAACAAAATCTCAGAGAAATGGAGACAGAGTCCTGATTTTACTTACCCTGGGTGCTACCCCTGACTTCATGTTATATGAGATCATGAATTTCCTTATTGTCTAAACAGATTGAGTTGAGGCTTCCTGTTCCCTACAGCTGAAATCATCTTATTTGGCACATAACCTATGACTGAGTACTGTCTTTGCATTTGGTTTATAATCTCATTGGCACCACGTAATCATGAACACCAATTAAAGGCAGAATTTACCTTTAAAGATATGGCTAAACAGATGAGGCTTCCAGTAGATTGTCATTTTCAATGCCAAAGTGCTAATATGACTTTTTAACTAAAGTTCACTGGTTGACCACATGAGTTTGTTCCCTCTCCCTGCCAATATCCCAATAAAATGATAGTAAAGGGCTGAAAAAAAAAAAAAAAGTCTAAACAATCGATGATAAGAAAATTGGAAGAAATCAGAAGAAAGAGATTTCATCAAATTTCTAGAAGATGGATAATGTTTAAAGGATTGGAAACTAGTGAAGCAGAATAGAGGAAGCCGGAGTAGATGCAGAAAGCATGCAAAGGAAGCGTGATCTGCCCTTCTGTGCCTTTGAGGGCCTCAGCACAATGAAATATCAGGTGCAGAGAGGGGAGGATTATGATGTGGGGCTGAACACAAGGTGATTAATCAGAAGTCTGTATATGAAAAAGTCAACCACTCCACCTACAACAGGCCTTGGAACAGGATTGTATTCTGAGACTTACTAAAAGTAGGATTCTCTTTCAAAGAAACTGGAAGTGTCCAGAGGAAAGACCTTTACAATCTCTAACTTAGAGGCTCACTGGATAATGGCTCACCCAAACTGGTCAACCATAGAGCTAATGTGGCCACAAGCAAGCTCTGCAAGAGCCATAGAGCTTTCACCAGACTTAATTGCCTTGTTCTTGAGGATGAACAGCCAAAGGTTTCCAAACGGGAGGCTCTCTAAGATGAAAGAGAGACATCAAAATGAACAAACACAAAAGATTCTGAAGGAAACGGGAATCATGCAAGGAAAAAAACTTCAACAAATCTCAGAGAGATATGAGAAGATGTCAGGATATTAAAACATGTGTAGGACACAGTGAAAATGGAATAACCACATGCCAAGAAATGCTTCCAAATAGCAAAGATATGTTTGTCAGAACAGAAAATAATTCAGTAGAAAAGCTGAAAGATGAAACCTAGGAAATCTCTCAGAGGTAGAGCAAGAAAACAAAGGGACAGAAAATACGAGAAAGAAAGCCAGAGGAGCAACGCTGGAGTGTCCACATCCAACTAAGAGACAAACGGGGGAGGGATATCAGAGAAAGAATGGGGAAAGGTTCAGACTGAAAATGCACACATAGTGCCCAGCCCACTTAACTAAAAACAAAATCCATCTAGCACATTACCACAAAATATCAGGCATCAAGGTTACAGAAAAGAGAGAGAGAGAAATACCAAATAAAAATGAATCAGCAGCAGATTCCCCACAAGCAACTGTAGATATTAGGAGCCTTTGACTTCCTGAGGGAAAATCTTACCAGTTTAGGAGTTGATACATAGCTAAAGTATTAATAAATAGGATGACAGAATAAAGATATTATCAGATACGTAAGGCCTTGAAGGGAGTCTCCAGAAAAAAGGAGGACTCAGTATGAAGCTTGATTTGTAGGAGAGGGTGAACAAAATGAAAACTATGTCTAAAGTAAGTAGTTAAAAAAAAAAAAACAAAAAACTAAACCCCAGGAAAAAAATTGTACAAGAAAGAATATTTCATCATAGAGAGCAATGTCTGTGGAGTGAGTCACACTCACACGGTCACAATGAAATCCCTATTGATTTTCAGTTTTTAGAATCCACCTACTGATAAAGCTCAGAAGACTTAACTACCATTGTAGAACAAAATGTAAACCTTGTAAATGTAATATTGTAAAAGTGAAAATTCAGTTGTTGGAAAATAGAAACAGAAGCAGAGCTGAACGGGGTACCTGTATTCTCACAGTAGAAATTAAAAATAAAAATATACAGTTGTGGATGGAAGAAAAACAAAGTTTTATTTATTTCTTTAATTAAAAACAAACAAACAAAATGACACATAATTGTACAGCTGCTGGCTCTTTTATCCCATTTGAGATCATTCTGGCAGGAATAAAAACAGAGCTTCTCTTTTGCAGCGATCATTTGCAATGAAACAATATTTTCATGGAAGGAAATTTAGATTTTTATGTTACTATTAAATCAAGATTTTGATTTGACATCATGAAAGCAACAACGTATGACTTCAATTGTCACAGGCTAATACAAAAATAAGTAGGTGGTCGTAATAGACCACGGTGCTTTTGAATCAAGTGAGGGCCAACTAACATCAGAGTGAGTTGTACAGAATAGGTTTTGCCGGAGTTCACATTAAAAATTGGAGGGACCTTGCTGAAATTAAAAGAACTTTGTCTATAGTAATCTATGTCATATTCATTTAGTGTGTGCTGACTTACCACAGTATCATCCATCATATTAAATGAATGCTAAAATTTTGTTTTTATTAGTTTGGTGGTTTTGCTTAAGTTTTGTTTGCATTTTTTTTTTAGTTGTATGATAGGTGTCTTAGTCATCTAGTGCTGCTATAACAGAAATACCACAAGTGGATGGTTTTAACAAAGAGAAGTTTATTTCCTTACAGTAAAGTAGGCTAAAAGTCCAAATTCAGGGTGTCAGCTCCAGGGGAAGGCTTTCTCTCTCTCTTGGCCTTCTCATCAGTGTTCCCCCTGGACTAGGAGCTTCTTGGCGCAGGAACCTCGGTCCAAAGGATGCGCTCTGCTCCTGGCACTGCTTTCTTGATGATATGAGGTCCCCAACTCTCTGCTTGCTTCCCTTTCCTTTTATCTTTCGAGACAGAAAAGCTGGTGCAGGCCACCCCCCAGGAAACTCCCTTTACATTGGATCAGGGATGTGACCTGGGCAAAGGTGGTGTTACAATCCCACCCTAGTCCTCTTTAACATAAAATTACGGTCACAAAATGGAGGCCAACCACACAATTCTGGGAATCATGGCCCAGCCAAATTGATACACACATTTTTTGGGGGACATAATTCAAACCATGACAATAGGTAAAGGCATTTTGGCTTTATTTGTGGACCTAGGGAGAGACAGATCAGGATGGCACTGGTGGCTCATTTTCTCTCTACAGTCCCTTCACTAATGTAGCAGCAGGTTGGCTCAGCAGGCTTGAGTTTGCTTAGTGGCAGACCAAGCTGAGACCAGAGCTGGGCTCCACAGTCTATCCGTTCCCAACAATGTCATTTCCCTGACCAGGAAACTCCACTGATAGGTAGTTGCCTAGATCCCCACTACTCATAAGGTGATCCAAGGACCAGCAGCATTAGCATCCCCTGGGAAATTTTTATTTTTTGCAGTTAAATTGGTCTTTGTGTGTGTGTGTGTGCTTTAGGTGAAAGTTTACAGAGCAAATTAGTTTCTCATTAAACAATTAATACATAAATTGTTTTGTGACGTTGGTTGCCAACCCTGCAATGTGTCAACACTCTCCTCTTCTAGACCTCGAATTCCCCATTTCTATTCATCTAGTTTTCCTGTCCCTTCCTGTCTTCTTGTCTTTGCTTTTGGGCTGGTGTGCCCATTTAGTCTCGTATACATAGCTGAACTATGTGTGTTAGTGTTTGTTTTATAGGCCTGTCTAATCTTTGGCTGAAGGATGAACTTCAGGAGTGACTTCAGTACTGAATTAAAAGGGTGTCTGGGGGCAATACTTCAGAGTTTCTCCAGTCTCTGTCAGACCTGTAAGTCTGGTCTTTTTTTGTAAGTTTGAGTTTTATTCTACATTTTTCTCCTGCTCTGTCTAGGACCCTCTATTGTGATCCCTGTCATAGCAGTCAGTGGTGGTAGCTGGGCACCATCTAGTTGTGCTGAACTCAGTCTGGTAGAAGTTGTGGTAGTTGTGGTCCATTAGTTCTTTGGACTGATCTTTCCCTTGTGTCTTTTGTTTTCCTCATTCTCCTTTGCTCCAAATGGGGCTGGGTTTGTTTTTTTTTTTTTTTTTTTAATAGACTTCATTTTTTAGAGCAGTTTAGGATTACAGAAAAATTGTGCAGAAAGTACCGAGAGTTCCCACATGCCCTCCTGGGGGTTTAAAGAAATGCAGAATATTGGGCCCCACACCCAGACCCATTGAATCAGAATCTGCACCTTTTACAAGATCCCCGGAGGTGCTGATCCTTCCCTTTCCCTATAAATATGTCCAGCATTACAAGAACAGGGTACCTCTCTATGGAATCCCCTTCTGTCTTAGTCAACTCGTGCTGCTATAACAGAAATACCACAAGTGGATGGCTTTAACAAAGAGAAGTTTATTCTCTCACAGTTCAGTAGGCTGCAAGTCCAAATTCAGGGCATCAGCTCCGGGGGAAAGCTTTCTCTGTCGGCTCTGGAGGAAGGTCCGTGTCATCAATCTTCCCTTGGTCTGGGAGCTTCTCTGCACAGGAACCTGAGTCCAAAGGATGCACTCTGCTCCCTGCATTGCTTTCTTAGTGGTATCAGGTTCCCAACTCTCTGCTTGCTTCCCTTTCCTTTTATCTCTTGAGAGAGATAAGGTAATACAGACCACACCCCAGGGAAACTCTCTTTAAGTTGGATCATGGATGTGACCTGGGTAAGAGTGGTGTTACAATCCCACCCTAATCCTCTTTGACATAAAATTACAATCACAAAATGGAGGACAACCACACAATACCAGGAATCATGGCCCAGCCAAATTGATACACACATTTTTGGAGGGACATAATTCAATCCATGACACCTTCCATGGTGTTTCCAGTCCAGCTCTGCCAGCCTAAGCATCCCTCACCTGTGGATAATCAGAGCTTGGTGGTCATGTACGCTCTGACACTTCTCTGCTCATAAGTATTTCCTAACAAACTCCCTTGTGGTGTATGTGCCCCGAGCCCCCTTTTTACTTGGTGGACGTTTGCTGCTTTCATCAGCCCAGATTCCTCATCTGTAAATTAGAACAGTAATGATACTTACCTGGAATTGTTGCTGTGAGGTTTACATGTAATAATCCATATAAAACACTCAGTAAATGTGGTTATAATTATTAGCTATTATAAGTGTCCCAGGTGATAGCATTCAGCAGAAGAAAGCTTCTATGTTAATGGTCTCCAGCCTCAGCTGTCACCAGGTTCATTTCCCTCATCAATAGCTCATTACTTGATCGTCAAGTCACAGATGCTATAAGCCACACACCATCACACCGAATAATAACAATTATTGCAGGTCTCATGTGTAAAACATTCCAGAGCCAGTATTTCTTTAATCCTGAGAGGGGTCTGTCTGCTGGAGATGGTGGTGAGGAGCAAAGCTACATTCCCTGTGTTGGTGGGAAGACCATTTCTCTCACACTCGCAGTACAGTTTGTCTCATGGGCATCCAAACTGTCTTACCCTGTGTCCCAGAGTGGTATAAAGCCAAGACGGTTCTTTTCCTTTTGTTTTTCTTTTACCCTTTTCTTTTTTATTGTACTTTAGATGAAGGTTTACAGAATAAATGTTTTCTCATTCAACAGTCAGTACACATATTGTTTTATGACATTGGTTAACGACTCACGACATGTCAACACTCTCCCTTCTCGACCTTGGAGGACCTTTTTTTTTTGGTGAAAATATGCACAGCCAAAGATAGACCATTTCAAAAATTTCTACATGTACAGTTCAGTGACATTGATTACATTCTTCCAGTTGTGCTGCTATTCTCACTTTATATGAAGGTTTACAGAACAAAATAGTTTCTTATTAAACAGTTAGTACACTTGTTGCCCTATGACAATGGTTAACAACCCCACTACATGTCAACATTGTCCTTACTCAACCTTGGGTTCCCTATCACCAGCTTTCCTGTCCCCTTCTGCCTTCTAGTCTTTGTCCCTGGACTGCTATGTCTCATTAGTCCTGTTTTGTTTTATGGGGCTGTCCAATCCCCAGCTGAATGGTGAACCTTGGGAGTGACTTCACCACTGAGTTAAAAGGGTGTATAGGGGCCATACTCTCAGGGTTTCTCCAGCCTCTGTCAGGCCAGTAAATCTGGTCTTTTTTTGTGTGTTAGAATTTTGTTCTACATCCTTATCCAGCTCTGTCCAGAGCTCTCTGTTGTGATCCTGGTCAGAGCAGTCAGTGGTGGTAGCTAGGCACCATCTAGCTGTACTGGACTCAGTCTGGTGGAGGCTGTGGTGTCTGTGGTCCATTAGTCCTTTGGACTAATCTTTTCCTTGTATCCTGTTCTTGTCATTCTCCCTTGCTCCTGAAGGGGTGAGACCAGTAGAGTATCTTAGATGGCTGCTCACAGGATTTTAAGATCCCAGACATTACTCACCAATCTTTTACCCCTTTCTTGATGCACTGTCTTCTCCTTCGAGATGGGGCCATGTGTCAACAGGAGCTGTGCTGGGCACACATATCATATGCTATACTGGGACAGACCCTTTTCACTATCCCTGCACCACAAGAGAAAAGACCTGGCCATCTGCTCCTGTACAGGCTGCAGCGTAGGAAACCCTATAGGGCAGTTCTACTTTGTAATATAGGGTTGCTATGAGTTGGACTCAACTCGATGGCACCCAACAACAACACACCTCCAAAATGTTGAAGCATTATAATGGAATGAATCCTTTTTCCCTGAGCCCCTCTTCCCTAAGATGACCCCTTCTCCAAGTAGATACTCAGTCCCTGAACCAGTCTTCCGGAAGGTCCTGTCTATTGAGACTCCAAACATAATTTATCTTGCCTGAATCCCAGGGGTTACTGGGCTTATTGTCCATACAGGATCCCTTTACATGTGAAATGATCAGTTATATTGAGTCTGTCAGTTTGTTGTACTGTGGTGGCTTGCAAGTTGCTGTGATGTTAGAAGCTATGCCACCAGTATTTCCAATACCAGCAGGGTTACCCATGATGGACAGTTTTCAGCGGAGCTTACAGACTAGGACAGACTAGGAAGAAAAGCATGGCAATCTACTTCTGAAAATCAGATAATGAAAACCTTACAGATCACAATAGGATATTGCCTGACATAGTGCTGGAAGATGAGCCTCCTAGGCTGGAAAGCACTGAAAATGCACAGCGGCTGCAAAAATGACTCAAGATATGATCATTGAATGTTTCCTTCTGTTGTACGTGGGTCGCCATGAGTCGAACCCAACTCAATGGCAACTAACAACAACAACATTTGAGTCTGGAAAAGACATGGGGCAGACAGGAACATGACCTTTTAATTCTGAAGGACCATAATGTGAAAGAGAGATACTGTCAATTAAAAGGTCCATGAAAAGTACAATATGCTGACCAGTGTTACCACATTTAATTCCCCAGACAAGGATTTGTTTAACAGGTGAGGAAATCATGGCTTGTACAGTCTAAGAGATCAAGCGGGGATCTGAACTCATATTTGTTTTACTCCAAAATCCACATTCTTTCCCCTATTATATTGCAGTTGTTAGCGGCTGTCAAGTTGGCTCCGACTCACAGCAACTCCACGTACAACAGAACAAAATGTTGCCTGATCCTGCACCATCTTCATGATTGTTGGAATGCTCGAGTCCATTGTTGTGGTCACTGTGTATTCTGAGTGCCTTCCAACAAAGGGCCCATCTTCCAGCACTATATCAAGCAATATTCTGTTGTTATCCATAGGATAGCCATTGGCTAATTTTCAGAAGTAGATCATCAGGCTTTTCTTCCTAGTCTGTCTTAGTCTGGAAGCTTCGCTAAAAGCTGTACACCATGGATGACCCTGCTGGTATTTGAAATACCAGTGGCATAACATCAGAGCAATATGCAAGCCATCACAGTTGGACGAACTGACAGACAGGTGGTGGCCACTACATTGTGAGACTTTTTATTATGAAACGAGCTGCTAGGTGGTAATAAATTTCCTGTCATTGAAAGCATTCAAGCAGAGGCTGGAGGCTGGAAGTTCTGTTCAACAGTCCCTAGGGGCCTAGGATGGTATAAAGGGCACCTGGAGTCATCCCTAAAGAAACACCATGAATTAAGTAGTCTGGAAGAAGATTTTCAATTTCAAACAATGCAAGAGAATAAGAATGAACAAAAATACAAAGCTAAAAGTATACAGAAGCATGGTAAGCTGATGCATAGTGAGATGTGTTGCAGAATAGATGAAGGAAGGTCTAGAGCAGAAAACGGACAGCTGTGGACTAAAACTTGTCCACAGACATGTTTTGTTTGGTTCTCAAAACATTAATTCCTGTGTTTTTTTTTTTGTTTGTTTGTTTTTGTTTTTGTTAATTGACAACATCTAAATATTGCTAGATTTCACCCAGAACTCCAGATTTCAAAACTCCTCTTGGAAAAGCATTTCTATGTGGCCAAAGCTGAAAGGCGGCTGGTATCTATGGCTCCACACCACTTTGTATGGTCTAACATTTGGCTCTCTAAACTTGTTGGCATTACCTGCCTGGACTTGAAAACATCTGGGGTTGAAAACTCTGGTCTAGAGGAATTTCCTGAGCACATCAGCAAATCAGCAAGAAAATGTACGTTTGCTGTTGCTGTGCAGGGGAGTTCAGCTTAGAAAGAGAAAGGCTTCACTTCGGGTACATCCCACAGACTCAGCTTCTGTGCAGGACTGACTTGAAGCTACAATCTGCAGAGTCTGAAAAAGAGGAAGAGTTAGGATATTTTAGCTGATACAAAGCAGTTACAAAGTAGCATTTGCAAGCATGTTGCAAATGGTGAGCAATGCCAAGCTGAAGAATGGAGAAGTGGGCTAGTTAAAACATGGAAAAGAACCAAGATAGGCAAGAACTAGGGCACACATTTTCCTAGCCACTGCTGCCAAAGGACAACAACAGCATCCTAGTAAGAAGATACCAACAGTGAACATTAAATTCTACTTTACATATTACTGAAATTTGGGGGTGAATTTTGGGGGTGGGGGTGAAGAAAGAGAGAAGACAAGGAGGGAGAGAGAGGCAAACTGCATGAAATGTATTCTACAACATGGATTCAGTTCTTTTCAGCTAGTTATTTTATTGTCTTCATAAAACTCTGACATCACACACGTGCACACACACACACACACACACACACACACACACACCAGGTTTTGGTAAGATGAGGTACACAAGCAAAATTGGTGCCCAGGTATACAGGCTGAGAATCAGCTCAAATATCATTGAGGTTCTTTGCTTACAAGCAATAAAAACAAACACCAGCAAACAAAAACAAAAGAAAGTTTGATGATGGGAGGGCCGGAAAATGGGGTATAGATATGGATAAAAAACCACTTGTCATCAAGGTAATTCTGACTCATGGTGATCCCATGTGTGTCAGAGTAGAACTGTGCTCCATAGTATTTTCAATGACTGATTTTTCGTAAGTAGATTGCCAGGTCTTTCTTTTGAGGAGCTTCTGGGTGGACTTGAACTTTCAACCTTTCAGTTAGCAGCTGAGCACAAATTTATACCACCCAGGGACTCCATAGATATAGATAAGCACCTAGGAATTCCTGTGGTTAGAAATGTGAGCAGTTCTGGAGGGTCTAAGAATTAGGGGCTCCCCCACAGTCTCATGAAGTAGCCAAGCTGGAATAAATGAGCTGCAATCATTTTTAGCTATTGTGCATTCTGTATAAGATCTTAATTCTAGGGAGGGAGCTTACCAATTTACCTAGCTTGGGTTAAAGGAAGCTCTATTGTCCACTAGCATGTGAGTGCTATAAAGTCAGAAGTGAGAAACTCTGACAGTTAGTGAGCAGTATATGTTTTCAGCACCAAAGCCAGTGTTTGGAACATAGTAGATGTTCAATAAATATTTATGGAATGAACTAATGAAGGAATGATGAAATATCTCCCATCTTTGGCTAAGGTAAGATAGGGCACCTGTAATCATAGTCCCATAAGCCCAAAGGCACTGAGGAAGAAACAATTTGCCAAAAGGAAATCAGGGTGATATTATCAAAAGAGTGTTGAATAGGTGCTAGGCAACCAATAGAGTGGGGTTTATGGAGAGGTGATTTTAATTCCAGCAAGGTTTAGATAACAAACATGAATAACTTCAAACCTCTCCCAGAGTCTCTCACATATCAACACATCAACAAGGTATCAGAGTTAAACTGCATCAGAATCCATCCTTGTTTTCCTGCAAAACACATTAGTAGCCAGATTTGGGGTACTGTTGACTGATGATCTGAGGACCCATTTCACCCCTATTCTTGTTCTGATGTGGGAGGTCATATACTGGTGCCAGCTCTACCCTGAGTGAGTTCCTTGAGATGCAGGCACATCTCCTCCAAGAACATGCCATATGTACAAGAGGCTGTTCCAAGGAGAAGCAAATTTGCACGTCCCACTCAAAGGACGAATGGCAAGGATGGGTGTGAGGAGACCCCGGATTTTCTGCTCTTCCTCTTTCTTTAGGACAGAGCGCACAACTTGTTTCAAAGGGGTTCAAGGAAAGAACACAACCTGGGAAATGGTCAAGGAGGCTCTGATAAGGAAGCCGCTTTAGTGTTGATAATGAAGCAATGAAGCTTCCTAAGCTGATCTAACTGCTTTTGCTCCTGCGGCCCAAGCCATTCATTTTGCCACTTGATGATATACAATTTAGCTCTTGATTATAGGTTGTCTTGTAAGGTCCTCAAAGTGCTTAATGTGTGAGTCTTATATTCCCAGTTGCAGCACAGGCTAGGAGAGACTTCCAGAACCTTTCTTTCAACAACGCAGGTCTGCTTTCCAACCTCTATTTTAGTTATAAGTTGGTGATCGTTGCAGTATTTATATCTTGAGGTTTGGAACCATGGGTGCTTAAGTATTGGGGTGGTCCTCTTTGGAGAGGAAGGCACATACTTGGGGAACAAAGTGCCCGCAACCTGGACACACCTAGAAAAGAGAGGTTTGAGGACCTTTGGACCTACTCCAGACTGCACACATTTTCTTTGGCCTACATAGGATTAACTTTATAAAATGTCTTTTCCTCCCAAATTATTTGAAATTCGTGGCCTTACATACAAATCTGGATTTCTAGTTTGTTTTAGAACTAAAATCTTGTGAATTTAGTTGTAAACTAACAGTTTGTACAAATTGCTAGTTGAAAACAAAACAGTTAGACCTGCTTTCTCGTGAAGAGCTGAGCTGAGTAATGGCTGCCCCCTTTGGACAGGGCCTGAACTCTCCAAGTCAGACGCCACCAGCTTTGGTCATTTAAGTAATGTGTGTGTGTGTGTGTGTGTGTGTGTGTGTGTGGTGCGGGGGTGGGTGGGGGTGAAGGGAAACTCTGTAGGTGTATGAGTTTGCAACTCCAGATCTACAACTTCAATTCTTAATTGGGTGGACCCTAGGTCTGAACTTGTTAAAAGTTTTTCTCTGCCTCTTTGCATGTGGCTGTGACTATTACAGGATATGCATGTGGGATGGATAGTCAATTAGGACCAGACTAGGAAGATGTTGTAATAAGGGTTCAGATAATATGGGGTATGTTTTGGGGAAAGAATCATATTTGGAGTTCATCTTAGCAGCTCTTATAGTCTGCTTTCAAGTTTTTGAGCAGGAGTTTAGCTTGTAGATAAGTCACTTCACTATATAATGCACCATATTGGCCTGCAGAGTGTGTTTGTGTGTGTGTATGTATGCATGTATGTATATATACACACATATATTTGTATATATATGTGTGTGTATGTATACATATATATGTATAGATGTGTGCATGTGTTATATATAAATATCCATGCTAATGGTTTATATATAGACAATAGATTTGAAAACACCAAAGCGCCCTATGTTCTGATGCCCTGGAGGAGTTTTACTGCATGCAGAGCAGGGCAGTGATATGCTAGCCCCTGTGTTTGGAGTTAGCTGATCTCCCACTGTTATGAATCAAATTGTATCCCCGTCCCTCCAAAAGATGTTAGGTACCCAACCCCAGGTACCTGTAATGCAACCTTGTTTGGAAATAGGGCCTTTGCAGATGTTATCGGTTATCATGAGATCGTACCTGAGTAGAGTGTGCCCTAATCCAACATGAGTGGTGCCTTATAAAAGAGGAGAAGAGACACAGAGACATAGAGAGAAGAATGTGATCCTGCAGCAATAAATGGGGCTACCAGAGACTGGAAGAAGCAAAAATGGTCTTCCTCTACAGCCTTCAGAGAAGGCATGGACCTGCTGACAATCTGAATTCAGCCTTTTAGCCTGCAGAACTGGGAGACAATAAATTTCTGTTCTTATATGTCACCCAGATTGTGGTACTTTGTCCTCCCTGAAGCCCAACAGAACCATGTGGAGTGACTCCCAACTCCCAGGATCAACCATCCACAGAAGACTTTCACTGTTTTACAAGTTTCTACCTGTACACATTTTCACCCCCAGTCTTCTCTTTTGTGAGTTTATGTGCTCCGTGACATATATGTGACCAATTTGTGGCAACACTTTTAATAACTAAAGGCTGGAAACAATCTAAGGGCCTGTTAATAGGGCAGGAGGCTGAACTACTCATGTATATCCACACAATCGAATACTACATGGCTGTAAAAGGACCATGATCACTCTAGGCTCATATGGAATGATCTCCAAAGTATACTTAAAGCAAAAGTACAAGATCATCTATTATGATGCTATTCATTCAAAAAATGTGCAGGCACCTATGCTTGTATAAAGTGGAATATTTTTAGAAGGTACACAAAAACTGCTGGGCAGCAAGCTTGGGCACAAGGGTTGAGAAATAAACTTACTTTTCATTGTGTGTCCTCCTGTATTGTTTGCTTATTTGACCATGTTTATATATATGTTATTTTTTCAATAATAAAAAAACTAGTTGTGTGGCTATATGCATTTAATTTTGAGCTTCATTTCCCATGGGGCCTCCTTCATTCCTTTTAGGAAAATGTCTACACTTTTCGGTAGAGTTTTCAAGAAGGAATCACCAGTACTTCCTGGCTGGCAGACTACAGCAGGTCCTCCTGGGCCACTGCTCAGAGCTGGGATTCTTTTCCTGGAATTTTGGCTGGGAACAGCTGTTGGGTGCTAAGTGGTGCCAGGTGGAGTTGGCAAGGAAGATGCAGATAGAAACTTCTGCTGCTTTCAGCATCTCTTCTTTTTATGACACCTCCACCGGACACTGTCCACTTTACTTCCGCCCACATCCAGTGGACATGGTGTCATTTGTCCTTTCCACTCTGGGGACATTCCAAGAAATAAATAGCTGAGATAAAACTCTGATTCTTTTGGAGGACTGTGTCCCATCTTGGGGCTCCTGAAGAACAGGGAGTTAGGGGTCCCTTGCCGGAACACTGAGAAGATAGAGTGAGGTGGTGGGAGGGAGGGGTAAGTGGGACCAAACTCAAGATGCATAAAGGACTGGCAAGGGGATCATAGAAGACAAATTGCCCTACAAAAACAAGGAGCAAAGTAATTCTGGGAAAAGGGAACCAAACGTACAAGAGCATCCTAGAACCTGATGTGTTCCAAGAGCAGTGAAAGCTCAGGGTGGCTAAGACACAGGTTGAAAGTGGACAAGTAGCAGGAAGGTGAGACTAGAAAATTCTGTAACTAAACTTTATTCCAGAAATAATTTAGAGTTCTAAGAGGTTTTTAAATAAGAGAGTAACATCCTACTTTTGTTTGACAAGGAAGACTGACAAAGTATGATTACTAGGAGGAATCCCTGCTGGCTAGAACAGAGAGAGAGACTGTTAGGAAGCTGTGGTACTGCTTTCTAGACTGAGATGGTAAGACCCTAAAAGAAGACAGCGGCTGTATGACAGGGAGAGGATAGATTTGAAAGAGATTTGTTAAGTAAAATCAAACAGCTTGGTGAGTGACTGAATGAAGAGGCAGAAGGAGTGCCAACAATGACTGAGTGTCTGGCTTGGAATGAATGGTAATTTAGATCCAGAAGATTCAGCACAGAGCTGAAGAGTAGTTTTTGACCTTCAAGTATTTATCTTTGTATTTAACCCTCAGTAAGAGTTGTTTGTGAGTGAGTGTCCTCTGAGCGAATTTACTAGATCAAGCATTTACAGGTATGCGCCACGTAACATCAGTTGCAGCAACGTCCCATCACATATAGGTCTGTGGTCCCATAAGTTTTAACAGAGTTCAGAAATTCCCATCAGAGAACAGGACATAGCGTTAGTACTGCTAAGTATTGTAGATCCTATCACTTATGCGTGGGTTCTACTCTGTCCTATAGGGTCTTTATGAGTCAGAATGGACTGGACAGCAACGAATTTGGTTTTCAGTAGATCCTATCTCTCACTGGCTCTCCTGTCCTGCGTCAGCCCTGGCCCTGGGGCGGCAGGGGAGGGGCTCCCATTGCCCATCCCTCCCGCAACCTGGGCCACTGCTCTCGCCTCATGCAGGGATCGCGCAGACGACCTCGGAGACACCAAAGGGGAATACCCCGCGAAGCCGCTGCCCCACTCAGCCGGGGAGCTCTGCGGCTCACGCCTGGCTGGAAACCACTGCTCCTCCCGTGGTGGCAGCCGCCGAGTGGTTCGGGCTGCGGCGGCAGGGCCCGTTTGGTGGGGGGCGGGGGAGCGGGGCAGGGAAGGCAGGTAGGAAGGAAGGGAAGAGAGCCGGGAAGGGAGCTGGCACCACGCCTGGAGGCCAGCTGGAAGGCTTTCGGAGACCAGGAGGTAACTATGCAGGATCCGCAGCGGCAGAGGCAAAGTTTTTACAAAGTTCCTCGGTGCAGCGGTGAGGTGAATATTTTAGATTTCTCAACCTCTTCCTCAACAGAACCACCAAAGGTATGTCCTTTCTAAAAAACAATTAAAAAAAAAAAAAAACTTTTTAAAAATAACCCTCCTTTTCTTTGAACATCAATTTCCTGCCCTGCCACTTCAGTAATTTTCCCCATCCACCAGTCCAATGTCCCTTCTACATAAATGGCAATAAGTTTGGGGTTACCCATGAAAAGACAGCAAAGAGATGACTAAATTATAAACAAAATCATTAATCAAAGACAGTGCAAGACTAGCAAGGATCATAATTGCTGAGTGAGGTGAAACTTTCACTGTGTTGCAAGCAGCGCAGACCCAAGGGGAACTAACGGTCTAATCTTTGGAATTGCTTGAGGGATGATGTGAGAAAATGGGGGATCAATACCCACTGGCAGCCTGACTTCACTTGCCACTGGAAGTCCTGCTCAGTGACACCCTGGCTTGATTTCTGGGACCTGGTTGGATATGGTTGTCATGCTGTCATGGGGAGGGCAATTCCTCTGCTTGACAGTTTCCTGGAACCTGCTGGGCCCCAAGGCTGATTTTCTTTGCCTCACGCAGGATTTAACAAGCCGGGGAGGCTTTGGCTTCTGCTGCTTTTTCTGCAACTCTTTCCTTGTTTAGGTGCCAGCAAATCCCTGTCCTTCTAGGATTCCAAGCTGTGGCTTCTCTGAAGGCTGATGTAATAGTTCTAAGTCTCAGAATAGAAGACACAGTTTTTGATATGATCTGTCTGTTGTCAGCCAGTATATCCACCTTGCTGACTCCTCTTCCCCCTCTTACCAGCTCTTCTGAACATGGTACCACCACCTACCAGCATCTGTGAGAGCCTCCTGATGCTCTGTCCTTGGTCCTCTTTGATCTCTGTCTCTATTCATTCTTTGCTTAAGCTGCCCCATTTAATTGTATGGTTTCAGCTACTGACTCTATAAAAAGACTTTGAAACACTAATTTCTGGGCTCAGTTGCTTGCCTGAATTCTGGTACAGCGTTTCATTCATTCATTCATTCATAAAACATTGCCTGACTATGTATTCTCCTTCAGACCTTGTCCCAGGCACTGGGCATATGAATAAGACACAGTCCCTGCCTTCATGAAGCCTCCATCCTAGCTCTTCTAGCTGTCTGTTAGACATTTAGACTTAAATGTCCCTCAGATCTGTCTCAGTCTGGATCTGTTATCTTTACCATCACAGTCCTTTCAGTAACCCTGGGTTGAACTTAATCCCACTCTTAGGAATATATCCTAGAGAAATAAGAGCCATCACGCGAATAGACATATGCACACCTATTTTTATTGTTGCGTTATTCATAATAGCAAAAAGATGGAAACAACCTAAGTGCCCATCAACAGATGAATGTTGTTGTTGTTAGGTGCCATTAAGTCGGTTCAGATGAATGGATAAACAAATTATGGTATATACACACAATGGAATACTCTGCAACAGTGAAGAACAATGAAGAATCTGAAAACATCCCACAGTATGGAGGAATCTAAAGGGCATTATGCTGAGTGAAATAAATCACTCACAAAAGGACAAATACTGTATGAGACCACTATTGTAAAAACCCAAGAAAGATTTACATACAGAAAAACAAAAAACAGTCTTTGATGGTTATGAGGGAGGGAAGAGGTGGGGAGGGGAAATCACTAACTAAATAGTAGACAAGTTAACTTTGGTGAAGGGAAATACAACACACAATAAAGTGGAAAGCAGCACAGCTCGGCCAAGGCAAAGTCATAGAAGCTTCCTAGACGCGTCCAAACACCATGAGGGACTGAGTTACTGCGGCTGAGGGCTGGGGACCATGGTCTCAGGGGACATCTAGGTCAATTGGCATAACATAGTCCATAAAGAAAATGTTCTGCATCTTACTTTGGTGAGTAGCATCTGGGGTCTTAAAAGCTTGCAAGCAGCCATCTAAGATACACTTGTTGGTCACATCACATTTGCAGCAAAGGAGAATGAAGAAAACTAAAGACTCAAGGAAAGTATTAGTCCAAAGGACTAATGGGCCACATGAACCACAGCCTCCATCAGCCTGAGCTCAGAGCTAGATGGTGCCCAGCTACCACCACTTACTGCTCTGACAGGGATCACAATAGAGAGTCCCAGACAGAGCAGGAGAAAAATGTAGAACAAAATTCAAATTCACAAATAAAGACCAGACTTACTGGTCTCACAGACACTGAAGGAATCCCTGAGACAGTGACCCGCAGACAACCTGCTAACACAGAACTGAAGCCACTCCCAAAATCCACCTTTCAGCCAAAGATAGTTGTTAGGTGCCATCAAGTCGGTTCTGACTCATAGTGACCCTATGTACAACAGAATGAAACACTTCCCAGTCCTGCGCCCCATCCTCACAACCATTGTTATGCTTGAGCCCATTGTTGCAGTCACTGTGTCAATCCATCTTGTTGAGGGTCTTCCTCTTTTTCACTGATCCTCTACTTTACCAAGCATGATATCCTTCTCCAGGGACTGGTCCCTCCTGATAACATGTGCAAAGTATGTGAGACTAAGTCTCATCATCCTTGCTTCTAATGAGCATTCTGGCTGTACTTCTTCCAAGACAGATTTGTTTGTTCTTCTGGCAGTCCATGATATAATCAATATTCTTCACCAACACCATAATTCAAAGACATCAATTCTTCGGTCTTCATTATTCATTGTCCAGCTTTCACATGCAGATGAGGCGGATGAAAACACCATGGCTTGGGTCAGGTGCACCGTAATCCTTAGTGACATCTTTGCTTTTTAACACTTTAAAGAGATCTTTTGCAGCAGAGTTGTCCAATGCAATGTGTTCTTTGATTTCTTGACTACTGTTTCCATGGGCGTTGATTGTGGATCCAAGTAAAATGAAACCCTTTACAACATCAATCTTTTCTCCATTTATCATGATGTTGCTTATTGATCTAGCTGGGAGGATTTTTGTTTTCTTTATGTTGAGGTGTAATCCATACTGAAGGCTGTGGTCTTTGATCTTCATCAGTAAGTGCTTCAAGTCCCCTTCACTTTCAGCAAGCAAGGTTGTGTCAACTGCATATTGCAGGTTGTTAATGAGTTTTTCTCTAATCCTGATGCCTTGTTCTTCTTCATATAGTCCAGCTTCTTGGATTATTTGCTGAGCATATGGGTTTAATAAGTATGTTGAAACGCTACAACCCTGACGCACACCTCTCTTGATTTTAAGCCACACAGAATCCCTTGTTCTGTTCAAATAACTGCCTCTTGGTCTATGTACAGGTTCCTCATGAGCACAATTAAGTGTTCTGGAATTCCCATTTTACACAATGTTATCCATGATTTGTTATAATCCACACAGTCAAATGCCTTTGCATAGTCAATAAAACACAGATAAACATCTTTCTGGTATTCTCTGCTTTCAGCCATGATCCATCTGACATCAGTAAAGATATCCCTTGTTCCACATCCTCTACTGAGTCCAGCTTGAATTTCTGGTAGTTCCCTGTTGATGTACTGCTGCAATTGCTTTTGAATGATCTTCAGCAAAATTTTACTTGTGTGTGATATTAATGATATTGTTAGATAATTTCCGCTTGGACCACCTTTCTTTGGAATGGGCATAAATATGCGTCTGTTCCAGTCAGTTGGCCAGGTAACTGTCTTCCAAATTTCTCGGCATAAATGAATGAACGCTTCCAGCACTACATCCATTTGGTGGAACATCTCGATTGGTATTCTGTCAATTCCTAGAGCCTTATTTTTCATCAGTGCTTTCAGTGCAGCTTGGACTTCTTCCTTCAGTACCATTGGTTCTTGATCGTGTGCTACCTCCTGAAATCGTTGAATGTCAACCAATTCTTTTAGGTACAGTTACTCTGTGTATTCCTTCCATCTTCTTTTGATGCTTCCTGTGTCATTTAATATTTTTCTCATAGAATCCTTCACTATTACAACTCAAGGCTTGAATTTTTACTTCAGTTCTTTCAGCTTAAATGCCAAGCATGTTCTTTCCTTTTGGTTTTCTATCTCCAGGACTTTGCACATTTCATTATAATACTTTACTTTGTCTTCTCAAACCACCCTTTGAAATTTTCTGTTCAGCTCTTTTACTTTACTTCATCATTTTTTTCCTTTTGCTTTAGCTACTTAACTTTCCAGAGCAAGTTTCAGAGTCTCCTCTCATCCATTTTGATCTTTTCTTTCTTTCCTTTTTTTTTTTTTTTTTTTTAATAACCTCTTGCTTTCTTCATGTATGTTTTCATTCCACAACTCAACTGGTCTTTGGTCATTAGTATTCAGTGCATCAAATCTATTCTTGAGACGGTCTCTAAATTCAGGTGGATGTACCCAAGGTCACACTTCGGCTGTCCTGGACTTACTCTAATTTTCTTCAACTTCAACTTGCACTTGCATATGAGCAACTGATGGTCTGTTCCATAATCAGCCCTTGGCCTTATTCTGACTGATGATGTTGAGCTTTTCTACTGTCTCTTTCCACAGATGTAGTTGATCTGATTCCTGTGTATTCTGTCTGGTGAGGTCCATGTGTATAGTCACTGTTTATGTTGTTGAAGAAAGTTATTTGCAATGACGAAGTCACTGGTCTTGCAAAATTCTATCATGAGATCTCTGGTGTCATTTCTAGCCCCAAGACCATATTTTCCAACTACCAATCCTTCTTTGTTTCCAACTTTTGCATTCCAATCACCAGTAATTATCAATGCATCTTGATTGCATGTCCGATCAGACTGCAGAAGTTGGTAAAAGTCTTCAATTTCTTCATCTTTGGCCTTAGTGGTGGGTAAGTAAATTTGAATAATAGTCGTATTAACTGGTCTTCTTTGTAGGTGTATGGATATTATCCTATCACTGACAGTGTTGTACTTAAGGATAGATCTTGAAAGGGTCTTTTTGACAATAAACGCAATGCCATTCCTCTTCAATTTGTCATTCCTGGAATAGTAGTGTATGTGATTGTCTGATTCAAAATGGCCAATGAGAGGGGCAAGATGGCGCTCTAGGCAGAAACACCACGCCGTCCCTCCACAGCAAAGATCCAAAAAACTAAGCCTAACAGAGAATCAACAATCCTGAAACCCTAGAACACCAAATGAAGAGATAAAGAACTCAGCCAAACACCAAACGGAGTGAGAATACTAAAAGAGAACGGAGAGCGAGGAGAGACTCAGGCAGAGATTCCTTACCAGCTAACGCAGCGCGGCTCCACCATCTTGGATTCCTATCGGAGACCAGCAAACGGGAGAGCAGCCTTGCAGAGCATCTGGTCGGAGACAGAACGACCGGTAAACTGCGGTGCGCGCTCTCCCACCACCCACCCCTCTCCGCCTCAGCTGGGGATCCCCTGCTTTCCGTGGCCAGGGTCCCTGGGCTGGGGGGTGCTGGTGCTTGGATTCCGCGCGCCTGGGCTGGCGGCTTTCTGGGAGCCGTTTGCTGGCAGCTAGCGAACCTTTCTCTGCCGCCTCCCCCTCCTTTTGCCTGGGTGCCTGGTTCCGAGTGCCGTCTCTGCTCTCTCCTGCGGGGCTGTAGGGCTGCGTGCGGGCGTGTGGCTGTTTCTAGGTCTGGGCTCCCGCGTGGGTGGGATCCCGGGGCCTTTGTTCGTTCGCCCCTCTGCTTTCCGTGGCCGGAGTCCCTGAGCTGGGGGGCGCCGGTGCTTGGATTCCGCGCGCCCGGGCTGGAGGCTTTCTGGGAGCCGTTTACTGGCACCTAGCGAAACTATTTCTGCCGCCTCCCCCTCCTTTTGCCTGGGTGCCTGGTTCCGAGTGCTGTCTCTGCTCTCTCCTGCGGGGCTGTAGGGCTGCGTTCGGACGTGTGGCTGTTTCCAGGTCTGGGCTCCCGCGCGGGTGGGATCCTGGGGCCTTTGTTCGTTGGCCCCTCTGCTTCCCGTGGCCACGGTCACTTAACCCCGAGACTACCGGCTTCTTGGAATTCACGCCCCTGAGTGGGGGCTCTCTGGGTCCCATTTGTAGGCACTGACTGCTGGTGTTGCCCTTTTTTTTTCTCTCAATTTTATTTTTCTTCCTTTTTTGATTAGTTTTCTCATCTTTTTCCTCTTTTTCTCTTTTGTCTTTCTTCATTGCTTAATTTCTTGTCTCTCTATCTCTTCCTTCTCTTTCTGATCCCTGAATACCAGGCGATGTATGCCTCTGTACCTTCTGGCCAGGCTGAGCTGTGAAAATTGAGACCGACTCCCCCAGACCTCATAGCTGCATCGGTGGGATCCCTGGGAACTTTGCAGTTCTTTAACTTTTCTGATTTTTATTTGGTCATTCTTTCCTTTTCTTTCTCTTCCCCCTTCTGGTTTCCTCCATCCCATAGTCTCTCATCTGTACATTCCAACGACAAGCTCCCCTAGCATTCTTTTATGTTTGTACGCTTTTTGCTCCTCCTCCTCTCTCCTCTCCCCCATATCCAGCTTAGCTTCACACACAACCATCTTCCCGCTGCACCCTACCTACCTGCACCATGCACTAGACATCACATCACCAAGCGGTGCAAACACGCCCTATTGGAACCTGCCCAGCACTGACTACCGACTGTCCTGGTGGCTGCGGTGAGTGCCACAAGCAACCCATCCCAGTGGCTCCTCCTCAACTAGATCTGCCCAGCTGTACCACAAGAACGAAAAAAAAAAAAAATCTACGATCAATAAACGAGAGAAATATCTACTGAATGCCCCGAAAACAGCAAACAATATCAAAACATTTACAAAAACAAGACAAGATGGCTCCAATAGGCGTCCAAATTAAAACACCAGATAACTCTCCTGTGGAAGAAAATGCACTAGAAGTACCTGATACGGAACTCAAATCACTAATACTCGGAATTTTCCAAGAACTGAGGCAAAAAGCTGACAAACATGAGGAAAAAATAGACAAATTTATGGAAAATACGGACAAAAAATTGGAAGAATTCAGGGAGATGATGCAAGATCAAAATGCCAAAATAAATTCACAACTCGAAATTATACAAAAACAACAATTAGAAATCCAAAAGATAAACAACAAGATTTCAGAAATGGACAGTGTCATAGAAGGGCTGAGAAGTAGATTTGAAACCATGGAAGACAGGATCAGTGGAACTGAAGACAAACACTTGGATACAACTCTGTTTCAGGAAAACTCAGAAAAAAGAACAAAGAAAAATGAAGAGACCCTGAGAGTTATGTGGGACACAATTAAAAGCAAAAACTTACAAGTGATTGGCATACCAGAACAGGGGGAGAAAACAGAAAACACAGAGAGGATCATTGAGGAACTGCTGACAGAAAACTTTCCCAATATCATGAAAGATGAAAAGCTGGTCATCCAAGAAGCTCAACGAACCCCATATAGAAGAGACCCCAAAAGAAAATCACCAAGACATATCATATTCACACTCGCTAAAACTAAAGACAAACAAAGAATCCTGAGAGCAGCTCGTGAAAAACAAGAAGTCACATACAGAGGAGAAACAATAAGACTAAGCTCAGATTATTCAGCAGTAACCATGCAGGCAAGAAGGCAATGGGATGACATATATAAAATCTTGAAAGAAAAAAATTGTCAGCCAAGAATAATATATCCTTCAAAACTCTCATTCAGATTTGATGGTGAAATTAGGTCATTTCCAGATAAACAGAAACTAAAGGAATATGCAAAAGTCAAACCAAACTTACAAGAATTATTAAAGGGAGTTCTTCGATCTGAGGACAAACAGCTTAAGCCCTCAGGCAGGACCTAGGACCTAGGACGCAGGTTCACATGAACCAGATACCATTCTAGGAACTGAACTACAGACGACTTTCCAAAAACAAAAGATATACAACAGGGAATCAGAGAAATCAATCAAAGGATGACAACAACATCAAAACAATGAAAGAGGGAACAAACGGCATAGGTATAGAACCTTCTAAAGGAGAAGAAGGCAAGGCGATACCAAGTAACGGTAGACTGCTTCAAAATTATAAAGATAAGGGTAAAATTCATGGTAACCACAAAAAAAGTTAACAAACCAACTCATAAAAATAAAGACGAAAAACATAAAGTCTCAACAAAACCAAAACCTACAAAAACAAAAGAAATGAACACAAAATCCACAAACAAAAGGAACTCAGCACAAGAGAGTAAGAAGAACAAAGAAAACTTCAGCATCACAAAAAAAAGCACTACAAAATGACAGCAACAAACTCACATCTATCAATAATTACACTGAACGTAAATGGACTCAATGCACCCATAAAGCGACGGAGAGTGGCAGAATGGATAAGAAAACAGGATCCATCTATTTGCTGTCTACAAGAGACACATCTTAGAAACAAAGATGTGAATTTATTAAAAATCAAAGGTTGGAAAAAAATATATCAAGCTAACAACTATCAAAAAAGGGCAGGAGTGGCAATTCTAATCTCAGATAAAATAGACTTTAAAACAAAATCTACCATAAAAGACAAAGAAGGACACTATATAATGATTAAGGGGATGATCCATCATGAAGACATAACCATAATAAATATCTATGCACCCAATGACAGGGCTCCAAAATACATTAAAAAAAACTCTAACAGCACTGAAAAGAGAAATTGACAGTTCCACAATAATAGTAGGAGACTTCAACACACCACTCTCAGTAAAGGACAGAACAACTAAAAAGAAACTCAGCAAGGATACAGAAGACCTAAAGGACACAATCAGCCAACTGGACCTCATAGACATATATAGAACAATCCATCCAACTGCTGCAAAGTACACATTCTTTTCCAATGCACATGGAACGTTCTCCAGAATAGACCACATCTTAGGCCACAGAGCAATCCTCAACAAGATCCAAAATGCTGAGATAATTCACAGTATCTTCTCTGACCACAATGCCATCAAGGTAGAAATTAACACTAGAAAGAGCAAGGAAAAAAAATCAAACACATGGAAACTGAATAATAATCTGCTTACACATCAATGGGTAATAGAAGAAATCAGAGATGGAATTAAAAAATTCCTAGAATCAAATGAAAATGAAAACACATCATACCAAAACCTTTGGGACACAGCAAAGGCAGTCCTCAGAGGACAATTTATAGCAATAGATGCACATATCAAAAAAGAAGAAAGGGACAAAATCAAAACATTAACTACACAACTCAAACAAATAGAAAGAGAACAACAAAAAAAGCCTACAACCACCGGAAGAAAGGAAATAGTAAAGATCAGAGCAGAAATCAATGAAATAGAGAACAGAAAAACAATAGAAAGAATCAACAAAACCAAAAGTTGGTTCTTTGAAAGAATCAACAAAATCGACAAACCACTGGCCAGACTGACAAAAGAAAAACAGCAGAGGGCACAAATAACCCAAATAAGAAATGAAATGGGGGACATTACAACAGACCCAACTGAAATAAAAAGGATTATAACAGAATATTATGAAAAACTATATTCCAACAAATTTGAAAACCTAGAGGAAATGGATAAATTTCTAGAAACATACGGCCTACCCAAACTACAACAAAGTGATATTGAAAATCTCAACAGACCCATAACAAGAGAAGAGATTGAAAAGGTAATAAAAAAAACTCCCAACCAAAAAAAGCCCTGGCCCAGATGGCTTCACTGGAGAATTCTACAAAACATTTACAGAAGCGCTCGTACCAGTTCTACTCAAGTTATTTCAGAGCATAGAAGAGGAAGCAACACTTCCAAATTCATTCTATGAAGCCAGCATAACGCTGACACCAAAACCAGGCAAAGACATCACAAAAAAAGAAAATTACAGACCAATATCTCTCATGAATATAGATGCAAAAATTCTGAACAAAATTCTAGCCAATAGAATTCAGTATCATATCAAAAAAATAATACACCACGACCAAGTAGGATTCATACCAGGTATGCAAGGATGGTTTAACATTAGAAAATCCATCAACGTAATCCACCACATAAATAAAAGGAAAGAAAAAAATCACATGATTATCTCAATTGATGCAGAAAAGGCATTTGGCAAAGTCCAACACCCATTCCTGATAAAAGCTCTCAATAAAATAGGTATAGAAGGGAAATTTCTCAACATAATAAAGGGCATCTATGCAAAACCAACAGCCAACATCATTCTTAATGGAGAAAGGCTGAAAACATTCCCCCTGAAAACAGGAACAAGACAAGGATGCCCTTTATCACCACTCCTATTTAACATTGTGCTGGAAGTTCTAGCTAGAGCAGTAAGGCAAGAGGAAGAAATAAAGGGCATCCAAATTGGTAATGAAGTAGTTAAACTCTCCCTGTTTGCAGATGATATGATACTATACATAGAAAACCCTAAAGACTCCACGAGAAATTTACTGGAAGTAATAGAAAGATTCAGCAGAGTAGCAGGATACAAGATAAACATTCAAAAATCAGTTGGATTCCTATACACCGGTAAAGAGAACGATGAAAAGGAGATCAGGAAATCAATACCATTTTCAATAGCCCCTAAAAAGATAAAATACTTAGGAATAAATCTGACCAGGAATGTAAAAGACCTATACAAAGAAAACTACAAAACACTGCTGCATGAAACTCAAAGGGATCTACATAAATGGAAAAACATACCATGCTCATGGATAGGCAGACTCAACATTGTGAAAATGGCAATTCTACCTAAAGCAATCTACAAATACAATGCAATTCTGATACAAATACCAACAACATTCTTCAAAGAGATGGAAAAACTAATTATTAAATTTATATGGAAAGGGAAGAAACCCCGAATAAGTAAAGCACTACTGAAGAAGAAGAATAAAGTTGGAGGACTCACACTACCTGACTTGAGAACCTACTATTCAGCTACAGTACTCAAAACAGCCTGGTACTGGTACAACAACAGAGACATTGACCAATGGAACAGAATTGAGAACTCAGATGTAAATCCATCCACCTACGGTCACCTGATTTTTGACAAGGGCCCAAAATACATCAAATGGGGAAAAGACAGTCTTTTTAACAAATGGTGCTGGCAAAACTGGATATCCATTTGTAGAAAAATGAAACAGGACCCATACCTCACACCATATACAAAAACTACTTCCAAATGGATCAAAGACCTGAATATAAAGCCTCAAACTATAAAATTCATAGAAGAAAAAATAGGACCAACACTTCAGACCTTAATACATGGCATTAACAGGATACAAACCATAAACATCAACACAAAAAACCCAACAGATAAACTAGATAATTGGGATCTTCTAAAAATCAAACATCTATGCTCTTCAAAAGATTTCACCAAAAGAGTTAAAAGAGAACCTACAGACTGGGAAAAATTTTTGGACAGTACAAGTCAGACAAAGGTCTAATCTCCATAATCTACAGGAAAATCCAACACCTCTACAACAAAAAGACAACCAATCCTATCAAAAAATGGGCAAAGGAAATGAACAGACACTTCACCAAGGAAGACATTCAAATGGCCAACAGACACATGAGGAAATGCTCGCGATCACTAGCCATTAGAGAAATGCAAATTAAAACCACAATGAGATACCATCTCACCCCGGCATTACTGGCACGAATCAAAAATACTGGAAATAACAAATGTTGGAGGGGCTGCGGGGAGACGGGAACTCTTATACACTGCTGGTGGGAATGCAAAATGATACAGCCATTTTGGAAGATGATATGGCGTTTCCTCAGAAAGCTAGAAATAGACGTACCATTCGATCCAGCAATCCCACTCCTAGGAATATATCCTAGAGAAATAAGAGTCATCACTCGAATAGACATATGCACACCTATGTTCATGGCAGCATTATTCACAATAGCAAAACGATGGAAACAACCTCGATGTCCATCAACAGACGAATGGATACACAAACTATGGTACATACACACAATGGAGTACTATGCAACGAGAAAGAACAATGAATCGGTGAACCACCTCATAACATGGATGAAACTGGAGGACATCATGCTGAGTGAAATAAGTCAATCACAAAAGGACAAATATTGTATGAGACCTCTATTGTAAAAACCCATGAAAAAATTCACATGCAAAATGTAACAATCCTTGTTGGTTACCAGGGATGGGGGGGGGGAATACTAAATAGGTAATAGGTAAGTGGTAACTTGGGTGAGAGATGAGATAGTACATAGTACAGGGGAAACTAACACAACCTGCACAAGGAAAGGTCATGGAGGCCCTATAGACACATCCAAACCCCCCGAGGGACTGAGTTGTTGGACGGAGGGCTCTGGGGACCATGATCTCGGGGAACATCTAGCTCAATTGGCATGACACTACTTATAAAGATAATGCTCTACATTCTACCTTGGTGAGTAGTGTCTGGGGTCTTAAAAGCCTATGAGCGGCCATCTAAGATACTCCACTGATCTCATCCCTTCGGGAACAAGGGAGAACGAAGAGAACAGGATACAAGGAAAAGATTAGTCCGAAGGACTAATGGTCCACAGCTACCAAGGCCTCCACGGGACTGAGCCCAGTACAGCTGGATGGTGCCCGGCTACCACCAATGACTCCTCTGACCAGGATCACAACAGAGGGTTCTGGGCAGAGCTGGAGTAGGATGTACAGCATAATTTTAACTCCCAAAAAAAAAAAAAAAAAAAAAAAGAAGACCAGATATACTGGCCTAAAGAATACTAGAGAAACCTCAAGAGTGTGGCCCCCAGACACCCTTTCAGCTCAGAGGTGAAGTTACCTTCAAGGTTCGATGTTAAGCCTGGGAATGGATACCCCAGTAAAACTAAATGGGACTAATGATGTACAGGAGTCCGGTGACAAAGGCCAGAAGGCAGAGGGAGAGTAGGAAACTGATGATAAGGAACACAAATTGAATAAGGACACTGTCGATGTATTGTGAGATTGTTGACCACTGCTATAGGGCAACATTTGTAGTAACTATTAAATGGGAGGCTGTTTTGTCCTGTAAGCCTTCATCTTGGGCGAGAATGGCAGCACAATTGGAAGAGCATAGTCAATATCACTTAAATGTGTAAGTAAAAAGTTTTGAAATGGTGTTTAAATAAAATAAAAATAAATAAATAAATAAATAAACAAATGAGACTAAAGAGGTACAATAGTCCACTGACAAGGTCCAGAAGACAGAAGGGGACAAGGAAGCCCCCTGGTGATAGGGAATACAAGGTGGAGTAAGGATATTCTTGATGTGCTGTGAGATTGTTAACCATTGTCATAGGGCAACATGTGTAGTAACTGTTAAATGAAAAACTATTTTGTTCTGTAATCCTTCATCTTAAGTGAGAATAACAGCACAGTTGGAAGAGCGTAGTCAATGTCACTGAACTGTGAATGTAGAAATTTTTGAAACGGTGTATCTTTGGCCATCTGTAATTTTCATCAAAAAAAAAAGGTTGAGAATTTAGAGGCTTAATACGTTGTGGGGTTGTTAACCAATGTCAAAAAACAACATGTGTACTACTACATGAGAAACTATTTGCTCTGTAAGCTTTCACCTGAAGTACAATAAAATATATATAAAAAAAAAAAAGATAAAAAAAAAAATGGCCAATGATTAGACAGGCTTATAAAACAAAAAATAACACATGTGAGGAATATGCTTCTTAGTTCAGTCAAGTATACGAAACCAGGTAGTCAAGACCTGCTCAAAATCAAATAACCTTTCATGACTCTCACGGTCGGAATAAAACCCACAACCATGGTCTCTCACTGGCATTATCTGTTCCTAACTTTATATTTGCAAGTGGCCCCCAGTAGAGCTTCCCTCAGGGGAGAAAAGAAGAAGAGGAGGAGATGGGAGTAAAGGAAAGAGGGAGAGAGAGGCAGGAAAACAAGGAGATTCAGACGTACTGGTGCTTTTAGTGAGCATCTGCAATGTGCTTAGCACTGTGCTAAAGCCCTTATTTACACCAGGATGTTTAATTCTCCCTGAGGGGCAGATATATTTACGCTCCCATGAAAATATAAAAAAATTGAAATTCTGGGAGTTTAGGAAACTTATCCAAAGTAAATGAGACAATAAATAACAATGACAGGCATTTATCAATAATTTAATATGGATCATGCACCACTAAGTGCTTTACAAACGTTATCTCCATCATAACTCTGTGATGTAGGTGCTGTTACCATTTCCAGTTTACAGATGAGGTAACTGAGGCACAGACAGGTGAGGTAACAATAAAGATCCTAGGCCATCCCACCCTTGTGTGGTGGAGCCAAGATTGCAGCCCATGTCAGCTCATGCTCTTCTCAGTGAGCCACACTGCCACGAAAGGAAGTGCAGCCTCCAAAAACTGAATCTCCAAAAACTGAGAGTTATTGCCAAAAGAAACTTCAACTCTATGTCACCAAAAAAAAAAAAAAAAATCAATTTAAGTAAAAGCTGAAGTCTTCTGTGAAAACAACAAAGGGAATTCCATAGCTGGGCATGCAGAGAAACCTCTTATAATCCCGTATTACCACCTTTCTTCCAAGATTGCACAAGCCTGGCTGGCACCCGCAGTTTCTACCTGACTGTCCCCCAAACTTTCCCATTGTTCTCTCTCTCTCTTTCCCCCTCTCTCCCCTCCTCCCTCCATCCCAAGTCTCTTTTTCTCAAGGGAGTAGCTCTGCACCTTTTCTAATAAACAGCCAGCAAGGCTTCCTTGGCTTTATCCAATTCTCCTCTCTATGCCAAATGCCCCAGACCCATGGCTTATAGGCTGTATTTAGCCACCAAATGTGTTTTGTCTGGCCAACAGAATTTTTAAAAGAATTCTAGCCAACTTTGAAAAATTGATGGTTTTTGCACCCACTTCCAAATTTTTGGTTTGCCCTTGCCTGATTTCCGGATAGTAACAGTGGGCTTGCATCACTGCCCCATCAGGAAGGACACACCACCTCAGTCTGTCTCATCTCTACCATTCACTCCCCAGTGCCTCTCCATCAAGACTTGGTGCCATTCAACATCATGCTTGTTTTTCGGTCTTCATCAATGATGGGAAAATAAAAGGGAGAGAGAAGAGACAGCATATTTGAAGGCTGGAAGCAAACTATATTTTATTCTGGAAGCAAACAATAATCCTCTATGTTTGAAGATCGAAAAAAGAAAAGATGAAAGGTCTTTGAAAAAAGAATACAACTTTGGCTGCTTACTCATTTACATACTACTCTAGATGCTTCAGTTTGTGATGTTTAGATCAGTTCATCAGAAAAAAAGCCTCTTCTCACCCACCCAAAACCCTAGATCAACAGAACAACAAAATCCCCAGCTGAGCAGACAAATGTAGAAACTGCTTTAGAAGGGGAGGAGGGAAGAGGAGAGAAGGAAGTTATGGATTATATGTTGATACTCTCCCCTTCACAGATGCAAATTTCAATCTCTCCTACATAGTAAACAAACAAAAAATTCCTTCTTAACAGAAATTGCCAGCTGTTAAAAGTGTTCTAGGTGTTCTTTGAATTTAAGTAAAATGACCCTTTGGGCAACTACCTGGCAGCCAAAAGCTTTTACAATATGTTTTCTGATAAAAATTGTTTTATAAAGAGCTTGTATCTTTTTACTATTAAGCATTACATTCTGAACAGAAAACTTAATAAGATTTTCAGCAGAGATTTTAAGAGGTTCCATCATAGGACTTAACAACAACTGTGATCTATTATTTTTAGTGCAAGAGTAAAGACCTGAGAGAAAAGCATTTTCAGTTTAGCTTTACGCCCCCCCGAGTTGTGTTCAAATTAAACAAAAGCTAAAAATTGGTCCTGGGGAAAGAGCAAAGGTTTTGTACTCAAATTTGGGTTTGAATTACGCTGTTGCTAACTTAGGAGCCATTGTACTTTAGGCAAGTTGCTTAACTAATTTTTGTCTCCGTTTTCTCATCTATTAAATGAAGTAATCCTACCATATATAGGCTTGTTGCAGCAAAATTTTGTGCTATAGGGCCTGATTCATAGTTGTTGTTAGCCACTGTCAAATCCATCCCTGACTCATGGTGACTCCATGCTCAATGGAATGAAACATTGCCCAGTCCTGCTGTATCCCCATGATCAGTTGGAGATTGGACCGTTGTGATCCATAGGGTTTTCACTGGGTCATTTTCAGAAGTAGATTGCCAGGTCTTTCTTCCTATTCTGTTTTAGTTTGGTGACTCCATTGAAATCCGTTCAGTATCATAACAACACACAAGCCTCCACTGACAGGTGGGGTGGTGGCTATGTGTGAGGTACATTTGCCTGGAATCACACCTGGGTCTCTCACATGGAAGGTGAGAATTCTAGCACTGAAGCAACCACCAATGCCTCTGATACATAGTAGGATGCTCTAAACACTTTTAGTTATATGTGACAGTAACTCAGTTCAAAACCAGCTTAAGCTAAACTGGAATTTCTTGGCTTGCCTAACTGAAAATTTCAGGGTCCATTGACTTTAGGCATAGGTGGATCCAGGGGCTTAAACAATATCATGAGGATAGTCTTTCTCCATCTTTGGGCTCTGTTTTCGTCTGTGTTTGCCTTCATTCTTCACTGGGTCCAGCAGACTAGCTGGCTGTTTTCTGGAGCAAGCAGAACAGAGCTCTGGAGAAATGTAGGCTAAGATGTTGGAGCCTAGATGAGAACCCACCTTGGGAAGACCAAAACTGGTTTAGGTGCAATAGTCCTAGCAAGAGTGACATTCAGGGCCAATATAAGGACACAAGACATTTCACTCTCACCAAAGCCACATGGAATAGGCAGGTCCAAGATTATAGTTTCCACTTGAAAGGTAAGAAAGCCAAGTCTCTGTATTAGTTTCCTGTTGGAGCTGTAGCAAATTACCACAAATTTAGTGGCTTAGAACAACAAAAATGTATTATCTCACAGTCTGGAGGTTAGAAATCCAAAATTAGTCTCATGGGGCTAAAATCAAGGGGTCAGTATCTCATCTCAAGATTCTTAACTTAATCACATCTTAAAAGTCCATTTTGCCATGTAAGGTAACATATTCATAGGTGCCAGAGATTAGGTAGTGGACATCTTTGGAATGGCATTATGCTGCCTGCCACATGCATGTAAAGAGAAAAGCCCCTTGGTCACTCCTTAAATAGCCGAGCCAGGACTAGAACCTAGGTTAATGGTTCTAAATTAAGACAGTTCCAAGTAAGAATTCTGATTCTCCTGCATACCTCAGTCAGGACTCTCTGAGTCTTTGTTTCTTCATCTGTAAAATGGGTATGGTGTTATAATGATTAAATGAGACACTGCTTAAAGTGCCTATCACAGTGTCTAACATAGAGCAGAAAATTAGTAAATACTAGGCATTGTTGTTAGTATTAATGGCCTTACAAGCTCAGGCCCACTGGAATATTTGGCTGAAGGAAAATTGGGGAAGAGCCAGTGGCATACTGGTATGGAAAAAAATCTTTGGGATTTGAGTCAACCTTATGACCATAAAGAACTTAAACTGCTTAGATTCTGGCAAGATGACAGTGTAAACAGACCATCGCGCTGACCCTCCCCTACAAATACAACAAGGAAACATTGCTTGGCCTTGAGGGACTCTGAATTGGGGGCAGAGGACAGCAGCAGGGGAACTGCGGACAGGCAAGAATCAATGAGTTAACATTGAGTCCCGTAAGGTAAGAAAATCGATTCTCCCACCATCCCTGCCCCTCTCTCCAGCCACATGGGCTGCCAGCTGCTGTAATATGGGAAAGCAGCCCTGGAAAAAGAGCCTCCTTCCCTAACCACCACATCCCTGCCTGTACGAAGAGACAGGGCCCCAAGCTTTAGCTCTGAAATCAACAAGGCAGACCTTCCTGGGGGTCTTTTGGGAGCATGCTAACACCTCCCCCAAGGCCACTGCCCTTCACAAGCCTGCTGCAGATTGGTACAGAGGGCCCCTGTGGTGGAGTCTGTTCCCATAATCAACACTGCCTGCCTCCCTGCATACCCCATAGCTCAGGCATCTGTAACCAACAGGACAGACCTCCCCAGGGGTCAGTTTGGGTCTGTCTGTTCCTCTTTCCATCCAATGCTGAGGACTGCTAACTGAAGCTGCTGTGTGCTAGGAAACAGGAGTCTTGAGTGGAGGCTACACTCACAGCCAGCCATCTACCAGAGAAACTCTGATAACAACAAGGCAGACTTCTTTATGGGTCCAACTGCAGCATGACAGCAATTTCCCTGCCTGGTCACAGGCAGTTGCCAGGCTGCTGTGAATTGCTGCAGAAGGTGCCCTGCAGTGGAGTCTGCTCCCATAGTCAGCACTCTACCTGCCTCCCAGTGCACCCCTAGCTCACGTCTCTGAAACGAACAAGGCAGACCTCCCTGGTGGTCAGTTTGGGTCTGTCTGCTCCCCCTTCCCATCAGCATTGAAGACTGCTGACTAATGGCTGCTGTGTGCTAGGAAGCAGATGTCTTGAGTGCAGGCTACACCCACAGCCAATATACTAATCAGGGAGGGCTCTGATAGCAACAAGGCAGATCTCCTTGAGGGTCCACTTGGAACATGACAACTTCTCCTTGACCCAGTAACTGTTCGCTGCTGGACTGATACAAACTCCTACAGGAAGTTCCATACAGTGGAGTCAAGGGGTGGGTTACCTAAGTGGAGACTACTCTCCCAACCACCACAGGGCCACTGGGGCTCTGAAACCAACAAGACAGATTTCCTGAAGGTCCTTCTGTGGAGTGCCAGCACCTCCTCCTCCTGAAATAGAGGAAAGTCCAGCTGTGCTTCCCTTGAATGCCAGCTCAGGTATAAGCAGCCCCACAGAGCAAGGAAGGAAGTCGCAGGCAACACCCAGCCCCAAAAGGGGCTCGCTAGGTGTGGGTTCTCTGAGTGAAAACATGTTTGCAAAAACAGAGAAGTGAAGAGAGTAGTAACTAGACAGAGAAGACTGTGCTCTCAGAGGAACAGATTAATTAGCATACAATATTTCGCCTGAGTTGTGGTGCCAGCTGGTGGAAAAATTGACCACAGCATGTTCTCAGGTGTTTTGGGGAGAAAATGAGAGTTGAAAACCGAGATCTGTTAACTTTCAAATCCTAATTAAACCAGGGAGGGAGAAGGCGCTATTACAGACAAGGAGAGGAAACAGTAAGCAAAGTCTGAAGGCTGTGCCCACCTAAGAGATTTTTTACAAAAAGTAGTGCGGGCAAAACAATAACAATATGCAAATGACACAACATTGCTTGCTGAAATCAAGGACTTGAAGCACTCACTTCTGAACATCAAAAACTACAGCCTTCAGTACGGATAACACCTCAACATAAAGAAAACAAAAATCCTCACAACTGGACCAATAAGCAACATCATGATAAATGGAGAGAAGATTGAAGTTGTCAGGGATTTCGTTTTACTTGGATCCACAATCAACACCAATGGAAGCAGCGGTCAGGAAATCAAACAATGTATTGCGTTGGGCAAATCTGCTGCAAAAGATCTCTTTAAAGTGTTAGAAAGCAAAGATGTCACTTTGAGCACTAAGGTGCACCTGACCCAAATCATGATATTTTCAGTCACCTCATATGCATAGGAAAGCTAGACAATGAATAAGGAAGACCGAAGAAGAATTGACACCTTTGAATTAGGGTGTTAGCGAAGAATATTGAATATACCATGGACTGCCAGGAGAACAAACAAGTCTGTCTTGGAAGAAATACAGCCAGAGTGCTCCTTGAAGCAAGAATGGCGAGACTTTGTCTTAAGTACTTGACCGGGAAGCGTCAGCTGCTTGGATTCCACACAGCCAAGTGGGCGGCTCTTTGGGTGCCATTTGCTGGCTGCTAGTGTTGCTTTTTTTTCTGCTTCTTTTGATTTTTCACTTGCCTCTCGCCACCTCCCCCTCCTTTCATTCAAGTGCCTGGCTCTGTGTGCCACCTTTGCTTCTTCCTGAGGGGCTGCAGAGCACTGGCAATTTGTGATATATGCTTTCCCACTCTCCACCTTTCTTCACCCACCCTCGGCCTCCTCTGCTTCCCGTGGACACAGTCTCTTGTCCATAAACACCAGCCCACACTAGCTGGCTCTCTGAGTGCCATTTGTTGGCTGCTGGTGTTGCTTTTTTTTCTTTTTTTCCTGCTTCTTTTGATTTCTTGCTTGCCTCTCGCCGTCTCCCCCTCCTTTGGCTCGAGTGCCTGGCTCCATGCGCCATCTTTGCTTCTTCCTGAGGGGCTGCGGAGCTCCATTTGAGTGTGGAGCTGCTTCCCGGTCTGGGCTACTGCGCTGGTGGAATCCCGGGGCTTTTGTTCATTTGTTCGTTTTGAATTGTTTGTTTTCTTTTCCTTTTCTTGAGTTGGGAGCCCTTTCTGGCCAGGCGGAGCTGCATGGCAAGGAACTCCCCTTCAGCTTCCACAGACATGCAGAAGGATCCCTGAGAACATTTCTTTTTTCGTTGGTTTTTTTTTTCCTGTTTTTTTGGGGGGCCTTTTTGTTCTTTTTTTTTTTTTTTCTTTTTTAATTAGTTTTGTTTTCTATTCTGTCTTTTTCCCTTTTTGTCTTTCTTCATTACTCAGTTTCTCATCTCTCTATATCTTCCTTCTCTTTCTGATCCCTGAATACAAGGCATTGTATACCTCTACGCCTTCTAGCCAGGCTGTACTGCAGCACCTGAGTGTGACTTCCCCAGACCTCATAGCTGCATCGGTGGGATCCCTAGGAACTTTGCGATTCTTTAACCTTTCTGATTTTTATTTATTCATTCTTTTCTTTTCTTCCTCTTCCCCTTTCTGTTTTTCTCCATTTCATAGTCTCTCATCTGTCCACTCCAACGGCAAGCTCCCCTAGCATTCTTTTTTGTTTGTATGTTTTTGACCCCTGTTCCTCTCTCCTCTCTCCCATATCCATCTTAGCTCCACACATAACAATCTCCCCGCTGCATCCAGCCTACCTGCACTGTGCGCTTGACATCACACTGCTAAGCAGCAAAGGCATGGCCTACTGGAACCTGCCCTGCACTGATTACCGACCCGCCCTGGTGGCTGTAGTAAGTGCCACAAACAACCCATCCCAGTAACTCCTCTTCAGCTAGACCTGCCCAGCCATACCATATCTGAGTGACTGACCCTGCCAATTGGAGAAGAAGGTGAAAAGTATTGTGCCCACAGAAAAGCAAACAACAAAGACCACACAGTCCACCTGCTCAGACATAGTCAAATTTACCAAAAAAAAAAAAAAAAAAAAAAAAGGGGGGGGGGATGAAACAAACAAATCTACAATCAATACACGAGAAAAATAACTACTGAATGCCCCGTAGACAACAGACAATATCAAAACATTTACAAAAACAGAACAGGATGGTTCCAAGAGGCGTCCAAAATAAAACACCAGATGACTCTCCAGTGGAAGAAAATGCACTAGAACTACCTGATAGGGAATTCAAATCTCTGATACTCAGAATTCTCCAAGAGCTGAGGCAAAAAGCTGACAAACATGAGGAAAAAATAGACAAATTCATGGAAAATACAGACAAAAAATTGGAAGAATTCAGGAAGATGATGCAGGAACAAAATGCCGAAATAAATTCACAACTAGAAATTATGCAAAGACAACAATTAGAAATCCAAAAGATAAATAACAAGATTTCAGAAATGGATGATGTCATAGAAGGGCTGAGAAGCAGATTTGAAACCATGGAAGACAGGATCAGTGGAACTGAAGACAAACACTTGGATACAATTCTGTTTCAGGAAAACTCAGAAAAAAGAACAAAGAAAAATGAAGAGACCCTGAGAGTTATGTGGGACACAATTAAAAGCAAAAATTTATGAGTGATTGGAATTCCAGAAGAGGGGGAGAAAACAGAAAACACAAAGAGGATCATTGAGGAACTGCTGACAGAAAACTTCCCCAATATCATGAAAGATGAAAAGCTGGCCATCCAAAAAGCTCAATGAACCCATATAAAAGAGACCCCAAAAGAAAATCACCAAGGCATATCATATTCACACTCGCCAAAACCAAAGACAAACAAAGAATCCTGAGAACAGCTCGTGAAAAACAAGAAGTCACATACAGAGGAGAAACAATAAGACTAAGCTCAGATTATTCAGCAGAAACCATGCAGGCAAGAAGGCAATAGGATGACATATATAAAATCTTGAAAGAAAAAAATTGTCAGCCAAGAATAATATATCCTGCAAAACTCTTGTTCAAATTTGATGGTGAAATTAGGTCATTTCCAGATAAACAGAAATTAAGGGAATATGTAAAAGTCAAACCAAACTTACAAGAATTATTACAGAGAGTTCTTTGATCTAAGGACAAACAGCTTCAGATCACAGGCAGAACCTAGGATGCAGGATAGTACGAGCCAGATACCAATCTAGGAAATGAACTCTCGAGGACTATCCAAAACCAAAAGAAATACAACAGGGAAACAGAGCAGTTAATCAATAAATGACAACAACATCAAAACAATAAAAGAGGGAATAAACAGAATAGGTATAGAACCTTGTAATGGAGAGGAAGGCAAGGCGATACCAAGTAATGGTAGACTGTTTCAAACTTAGAAAGATAAGGGTAAAATTCATGGTAACCACAAAGAAAGTTAACAAACCAACTCATAAAAATAAAGACGAGAAACATAAAGCCTCGGCAAAAACAAAACCTACAAAAACAAAAGAAATGAAAAAAAAAATCCACACACCAAAGTAACTCAGCACAAGAGAGTAAGAACAACAAAGAAAACTTCAGCACCACAAAAAAAAGCACTACAAAATGCCAGCAACAAACCCACATCTATCAATAATTACACTGAATGTAAATGCACTCAATGCACCCATAAAGAAACGGAGAGTGACCGAATGGATAAGAAAACAGGATCCATCAATATGCTGTCTACAAGAGACACACCATAGAAACAAAGATGTGAATTTATTAAAAGTCAAAGGTTCGAAAAAAATACATCAAGCTAACAACTACCAAAAAAGAGCAGGAGTGGCAATTCTAGTCTCAGATAAAATAGACTTTAAAACAAAATCTACCATAAAAGACAAAGAAGGACACTATATAATGATTAAGGGGAGGATCCATCATGAAGACATAACCATAATAAACATCTACGCACCCGATGACAAGGCTCCAAAATACATGAAATAAACTCTAACAACACTGAAAAGAGAAAATGACAGTTCCAAATAATAGTAGGAGACTTCAACACACCACTCTCAGTAAAGGACAGAACAAGTAAGAAGAAACTCAGCAAACATACAGAAGACCTAAAGGTCACAATCAGCCAACTTGACCTCATAGACATATATAGAACACTCCATCCAACCGCTGCAAAGTACACATTCTTTTCCAATGCGCATGGAATATTCTCCAGAATAGACCACATCTTAGACCACAGAGCAATCCTCAACAAGCCCAAAAATGTTGAGATAATTCAAAGTATCTTCTCTGACCACAATGCCATCAAGGTAGAAATTAACAGTAGAAAGAGCAAGGAAAAAAAATCAACTACATGGAAACTGAATAATACCCTGCTTACACATCAGTGGGTAATAGAAGAAATCAGAGATGGAATCAAAAAATTCCTAGAATCAAATTAGAATGAAAACACATCATACCAAAACCTTTGGGACACAGCAAAGGCAGTCCTCAGAGGACAATTTATAGCAATAGATGCACATATCAAAAAAGAAGAAAGGGACAAAGTCAAAACATTAACTACACAACTCAAACAAATAGAAAGACAACAGCAAAAAAAGCCTGCAGCGACCAGAAGAAAGGAGATAGTAAAGATCAGAGCAGAAATAAATGAAATAGAGAACAGAAAAACAATAGAAAGAATCAACAAAACCAAAAGTTGGTTCTTTGAAAGAATCAACAAAATCGACAAACCACTGGCCAGACTGACAAAAGAAAAACAGGAGAGGACGCAAATAACCCAAATAAGAAATGAAATGGGGGACATTACAACAGACCCAACGGAAATAAAAAGGAGTATAACAGAATATTATGAAAAAACTATACTCCAACAAATTTGAAAACCTAGAGGAAATGGATAAATTTCTAGAAACACATGGTCTACCCAAACTACAATAAAGTGATGTTGAAAACCAGAACAGACCCATAACAAGAGAAGAGATTGTAAAGGTAATAAAACAACTCCCAACCAAAAAAAGCCCTGGCCCAGATGGCTTCACTGGAGAATTCTACAAAACATTTACAGAAGAGTTTGTACCAGTAGTACTCAAGCTATTTCAGAGTATAGAAGAGGAAGCAACACTTCCAAATTCATTCTATGAAGTCAGCATAATGCTGATACCAAAACCAGGCAAAGATGACACAAAAAAAGAAAATTATAGACCAATATCTCTCGTGAATATAGATTCAAAAATTCTGAACAAAATTCTAGCCAATAGAATTCAGCATCATATCAAAAAAATAATACACCACAACCAAGTAGGATTCATACCAGCTATGCAAGGATGGTTCAACATTAGAAAATCAATCAACATAATCCACCACATAAATAAAAGGAAAGAAAAGAATCACATGATCATCTCAATTGACGCAGAAAAGGCATTTGACAAAGTCCAACACCCATTCCTGACAAAAACTCTCAATAAAATAGGTATAGAAGGGAAATTTCTCAACATAATAAAGGGCATCTATGCAAAACCAATGGCCAACATCATTCTTAATGGAGAGAGGCTGAAAACATTCCCCTTGAAAACAGGAACAAGGCAAGGATGCCCTTTATCACCACTCCTATTTAACATCGTGCTAGAAGCTCTAGCTAGAGCAATAAGGCAAGAAAAAGAAATAAAGGGCATCCAAATTGGTAATGAAGAAGTTAAACTGTCCCTGTTTGCAGATGATATGATACTATACACAGAAAACCCTAAAGACTCCACGAGAAATCTACTGGAACTAATAGAAAGATTCAGCAGAGTAGCAGGATACAAGATTAACATTCAAAAATCAGTCGGATTCCTATACACCAGTAAGGAGAACGATGAAAAGGAAATCAGGAAAACAATACCATTTTCAATAGCCCCTAAAAAGATAAACTACTTAGGAATAAATCTGACCAGGGATGGAAAACACCTATACAAAGAAAACTACAAAACACTACTGCAAGAAACCCAAAGGGATAACATACCATGCTAATGGATAGGCAGACTCAACATTATGAAAATGACAATTCTACCCAAAGCAATTTATAAATACAACGCAATCCCGATCCAAATACCAACAACATTCTTCAAAGAGATGGAAAAACTAATCATTCACTTTATATGGAAAGGGAAGAAGCCCCAAATAAGTAAAGCACTACTGAAGAAGAAGAATAAAGTTGGAGGACTCACACTAACTGACTTGAGAACCTACTATACAGCTACAGTAGTCAAAACAGCCTGGTACTGATACAACAACAGATACATTGACCAATGGAACAGAATTGAGAACTCAGATGTAAATCCATCCACCTACGGTCACCTGATTTTTGACAAGGGCCCAAAATACATCAAATGGGGAAAAGACATTCTTTTTAACAAATGGTGCTGGCAAAACTGGATATCCCTCTGCAAAAAAATGAAACAGGACCCATACCTCACACCATATACAAAAACTACTTCAAAATGGATCAAAGACCTCAATAGAAAGCCAAAAACTATAAAGTTCATAGAAGAAAAAATAGGACCAACACTTCAGGCCTTAATACATGGCATTAACAGGATACAAACCATAACCATCAACACACAAAACCCAACAGATAAGCTAGATAACTGGGATTTTCAAAAAACCAAACACCTATGCTCTTCAAAAGACTTCACTAAAAGTCAAAAGAGAACCAACAGACTGGGAAAAAATTTTTGGACAGTACAAGTCAGACAAAGGTCTAATCTCCATAATCTACAAGAAAATCCAACACCTCTACAACAAAAAGACAAATAATCCTATCAAAAAATGGGCAAAGGAAATGAACAGACACTTCACCAAAGAAGAGATTCAAATGGCCAACAGACACTTGAGGAAATGCTCACGTTCACTAGCCATTAGAGAAATGCAAATTAAAACCACATCGAGATACCATCTCACCCCAGCATTACTGGCACCAATCAAAAACACTGGAAATAACAAATGTTGGAGGGGCTGTGGGGAGATTAGAACACTTATGCACTGCTGGTGGGAATGCAAAATGATACAACCATTTTGGAAAATGATATGGCGCTTCCTCAGAAAGCTAGAAATAGACATACCATTCGATCCAGCAATCCCACTCCTAGGAATATATCCTAGAGAAATAAGTGTCGTCACTTGAATAGACATATGCACACCTATGTTCATGGCAGCATTGTTCACAATAGCAAAACAATGGAAACAAGCTAGATGCCCATCAACAGATGAAAGGATAAACAAACTATAGTACATACACACAATGGAGTACTATGCAACGAGAAAGAACAACAATGAATCTGTGAAGCATCTCATAACATGGGTGAAACTGAAGGACATTATGCTGAGTGAAATAAGTGAATCACAAAAAGACAAATATTGTATGAGACCTCTATTGTAAAAACCCATGAAAAAGTTCACACACAAAATGTAACAATCTTTGTTGGTTGCCAGGGATGGGAGGGGTGGGGGGGAATATTAAACAGGCAATAGATAAGTGGTATCTTGGGTGAAGGGTGAGACAGTACACAACATAGGAGAAACTAGCACAACTTATACACGGAAGGGTCATGGAAGCCCCATAGACACATCCAAAGTCTCTGAGGGACTGAATGGCTGGGCGGAGGGCTGTGGGGACCATGGTCTCGGGGAACATCTAGCTCAATTGTCATGACACAGCTTATAAAGACAATGCTCTACATTTTACCTTGGTGAGTAGTGTCTGGGGTCTTAAAAGCCTGTGAGCGGCCATCTAAGATACTCCACTCTTCTCATCCCTGCGGGAGCAAGGGAGAATGAAGAGAACAGAATATGAGGAAAATACTAGTCTGAAGGACTAATTGTCCCCAGCTACCAAGGCCTCCACCGGACTGAGTCCAGTACAGCTAGATGGTGCCCGGCTACCACCACTGACTGCTCTGACCAGGATCACAACAGAGGGTTCTGGACAGAGCTGGAGAATTATGTAGAGCATAATTCTAACACACAAAAAAAAGACCAGATTTACTGGCCTAAAGGAGACTGGAGAAACCCTGAGAGTATGGCCCCAGACACCCTTTTAGCTCAGTGGTGAAGTTACCTTCGAGGTTCACTGTTCAGCCTGGGAGTGGACAGCCCCGTAAAACCAAATGAGACTAACGAGGTACAGGAGGCCAGTAACAAGGGCCAGAAAGCAGAAGGGGACAAGGAAGCTGGTTATAGGAACCCCAAGGTTGAGTAAGGATATTGTTGATGTGTTGTGAGATTGTTAACCAGTGTCATAGGGCAACATTTGTAGTAACTGTTAAATGAGAAACTATTTTGTTCTGTAAGCCTTCATCTTAAGTGAGAATAACAGCACAATTGGAAGAGCGTAGTCAATGTCATTGAATTGTGCATGTAGAAATTTTTGAAACGGTTTATCTTTGGCTATGTGTATTTTCACCAAAAAAAAAAAAAGGTTGAGAAGTTAGAGGGTTGATATATTGTGGGGTTGTTAACCAGTGTCATAAAACTGCATGTGTACTTCTGTTTCATGAGAAACTATTTGTTCTGTAAGCCTTCACCTGAAGTACAATAAAAAAATTAAAAAAAAAGATAGGAGAAGGAAATGGAATGTGTGGCTACTTGCCTGTGTGAAAAACTGCCTGTTTTGAAATGAGACCAGAAGAACTGGATGGTGCCTGGCAATCATTGCTGAACATTTTGATCAAATATTCTATATAAGAATCATGATGAAAAGGGGGAAAATGTAGAACATAATCTAAAATTCCCATAAACTCCAGCCTTTCTGGAGCCATGGAGGCTGGATGAACCCCTGAAACTATGGCTCTGAGATAATCTTTAAACCTTAAACCAAAAATATCTCTCCTAAAGTCATCTTAAAATCAAACAAGAGTTTAGCTTAACTAGTAAAGAATGCCTGACTAGTCCAGAGACAAGGACTAGCAGGCAGGAGGGGACAGGGAAGGTGGTGATAGGGAACCCAAGGTTGAGACGGGACAGTGTTGACATGTCGTGGGGTTGTTAACTGTTGTCACAAGGCAATATGTGTACTAACTGTTTAATGAGAAACTATTTGTTCTGTAAACCTTCATCTAAAGTACAAAAAAACAAACAAACAAAAAAAAGAATTATCTATGTGAGATCAAATTGACAACAGCAACTCAAAAGTTTTGATGGGAAGCCTAGGGGACAGTGAGTTGAAGATAATGGTGATGGAATAATTTGGAAAAGGATAGTGAGAATAGCAGCACAACTGGAAGAATGTAATTGATGTCACTGAATTGTAATGTAGAAATTTTTGAAATGGTGTTCTTTGGCTATGTATATTTTCACCAAAAAAAAAGTTCCTCCCCCAAGGTCGAGAAGAGAGAGTGTTGATATATCGTGGAGTTGTTAACTAATGTCATGAAACAGTATGTGTACTGACTGTTTAATGAGAAACTATTTGTTCTGTAAAACTTCACCTAAAGTACAATAAATATATATATATATATATATATATATAAAAGAAGTTAAAAAAAAAAAAAGAATGCCTGCCTTGAGGATTGTGCTCTTTTAAGATCTATCTATATTGGATCAAACTGACAACTACAAATTAAAAGATGAAGGAGGAAACTTAGGGGGCAGTGAGTTTATGTTAATTGGGGAGGAACAATTCAGCAAAGGAGGGTAAGAATGGTTTCACAACTTGAAGAACATACTCAGTGTCACTGAATTGTAAATGTAGAAATTGTTGAATTGGTGTATGTTCTGCTGTGCATATTCTTAACAACAACAACAAAAATAAATTATTAAAAAAAGAACTTAAACTTCTCTGAGTTTCAGTTTCTTTATAAACGAAAACGGTAGGTCCTTCTCTCACAGAATTAAACAGAAAATGTCTAGCCAGTGCTTGGCACCCTCAGTAAACATAAATTATCTCTGTCTTTTCCTTCCTTCCATTCTCCTTCCCAGTTTATCTCCTTCCCTTTTTCTTTTCTCCCTCTCTTCCTCCATCCTGCCCTCACTTCCTCTCTTCCTTCTACCCTCTCTCCCTTTCTTGTTTCTTTCTTCCTCTTCCTTCTGCCCACCCCCCCTTCCTCCTTTCCTTCTTTTATGCCTACGTTCCTCCTTTCCTCTTTGCTTCCATTTCATTCCACTGTCAGTACTTGGGACCTTTCCTACTGAAGAGCAGATGAGCACTTTTAGGTCCTTCTGGTGCCTGCTGTTGATCTCCCCTCTAAGTGTCACAGCAGCCAGTACTTTCCACTCATCAGTTTCTTAGTTGTGCAATCTAAATGCTAATGATCCCTGCCTAGCCTGCCCCTTATCCTCTTCTACTGAGACAAGGGAACACACCCTAAAATAATTGTACAAATGCAAACTGAATATACCCTCCCATCCCCACTCCTTGTCCAGGACGTGGACTTGAGTCTATGTGGTATTTGGAAACCTCTAATTGGTCCAGAAGGGGAGTTTTAGTAAGGAGCTCACCAGAGCCTCTTTCTTCCTAGCAGAGCCCTGTCTATTGAGCTGGCCGATGCCCATGCCGATGTCCTTAATCCCTTTCATGCACTGGTGGTTTTCAGTCTGATATTAAAAGGGCAATATGCTTGCCAGTAATAATGTCTTATCGGAGTGTAAAGATTTTTTCCCATTTCACTGCTTTATCCTGAATTTAAAGTATTTTGAAATTCACTTACATTGGAGAGAACCAGCGGCTGACCGTTCACTGTAAATAAACTGGTGCTTTCTAAGGTGTTATCTATGAAATGGGAGATGGGAGAGGTTACAGCTCTCATGCCTCAAGCGCCTGCAAGGCAGAGTCATTGCAGAACTTTTCCATCATGAGGGCTAGGAAGTTGTTTTTCTTCCAAGTGCTGGTCATAGGCGTAGACAAGGACGCTCTAACCTTGTCTTTTGAAGCTATTCAACTGAAGTTGCCCAGGGTGTGAGTTGGAAAACTACTTAGCTCTTGCGTCCCACTTGGAAAATCTGAAAATCTTACATAGAAGTGAATGCAGAGATTAACGGCTGAGGAGATGCAAGCAGAGGGTGGGTGGTTATTATTATTACTCTTGTTGTTAGCTGCCTCCAACTCAGCCCAGACTTATGGTGATCCCATACATATCGGAATGAAATGCTGCCCGGTACTGCACCATCTCCATGATTGACTGCAGATCTGATTGTCATGATCCATAGGGTTTTCACTGGCTGAATTTCAGAAGTAGATCACCAGCCCTTTCTTCCTAGTCTGTCTTAGTCTGTAAGTTCTGCCGAAACTTGTTCAGCATCTTAGCAACATGCAAGTCTCCACTGATAGATGGGTGGTGCCTGTGCAGGAACGCGTTGACTGGCAATTGAACCCAGGTCTCCCACAGGGAAGGTGAAAATTCTACTACTGAACCGCCACTGCCCCTACTATCATTATTATTGCTGTTGGTGTTAGCTGCTGTCAAGTCAGCCCTCTACCCCCAACTCATGGTGACTCCATGGGCAACAGGATTGGACCCTTGTGATCCATAGTGTTTTCAGTGGCTGATTTTCGAAAGAAGATCACCAGGCCTTCCATCCTAGTCTGTCTTAGTCTGGAAGTTCCATTGAAACCTGTTCATCATCATTGCAACATGCAAGCCTCCACTGATAGACAAGTGATGGCTACTTTTAAGTAGCGTTGGCCAGGAATTGAACCCAGGTCTCCCACATGGAAGATGGAAATTCTACCACTGAACAACTACCGTCTATCATCATCATTATTATTATTTGTGACCATTTATTGAATGGTCCATACACACTAAGCACTCTGCTAAGTAATTTGCATAATTATCTTAATGAAGCCTCTTAACACCTCTGGGAGATTGTTGAGATGTCACCCAACTTGGCCACCCAGAAAGATCTGATGTTCCTGAGCACCTTCTTGCTGTCTGGCATCAAGGCCATTGCCACAAATGTCTATGGAAAATAAATGAATTTCTTACATAGATTGAGCTAGGAGCTTAGATTTATTGATATATTACAGTGAATTACAGTGGCCCATTCATGACCAGAGTGGCACAGAGGGGTGTCTGAGCCTCGTTGGACCCAAAGGCAGTGTTCTATGCAGCCACAGTGGTTAAGAGAGCACACACTGGAACATCCACTGCCTGGGAATGAACCCTGGCTTAGCTGCTTTCTACTTGTGTGACCTTGGCCCAGTCATTTAATTTCTCTGGGTCTCAGTTCCCCCATGTGTTGTTGTTGTTAGGTGCCATCGAATCAGTTCCGACTCACAGTGACCCTATGTTCAACAGAACGAAACACTGCCTGGTCCTGCGCCGTCCTCTCAATCGTTGCTGTGTTTGAGCCCATCTTTGCAGCCACTGTGTCAGTCCATCTCATTGAGGGCCTTCCTCTTTTTCAATGATTCTCTACTTTACTGCATGATGTCCTTCTCCAGGGACTGTTCCCTCCTGATAACATGTCCAAAGTAAGTGAGATGAAATCTCATCATCCTAGCTTCTAAGAAGCACTCTGACTGCACTTCTTCCAAGACAGATTTGTTCGTTCTTCTGGCGGTCCATAGTATAGTCAATATTCTTCACCAATACCATAATTCAAAGGCATCAGTTCTTCTTTGGTCTTCCTTATTCATTGTCCTGCTTTCACATGTGTATGAGGTGATTGTAATATGAGGATAATAATGGTCCCCACCTCATATGTTGTTATGAGATTAAATGAGTTACTGTATGTCATCACTTAGAATAGAGCTGGAACATAGTAAATACTGTAGAGGTGTTTATTAACTGAAACCTATAAAAATTGCTCCAACTTCCCTGTGATATGATAGTCTGCACTGTCCCCTTTGAGTCTGGGTGAGTGACATGTCCTGGATGACAAGCAGTAGAAAATGAGACGCTAAAGCCATCTTCTACGCCTCTCATTCTTGTCTTTTCTCCAGAACTGAATCTGGGAGGGTTGTGGTAGTATGGTGTGAACAACCTTCCCTAATTTTCTTAGGACTTGCCAGGTGTTAATACCTGTCCTGTGAAACCCCAGTGGGGTCACCCATGGTGGACAGGTTTCAGTGGAGCTTTCAGACTAAGACAGCCTAGGAAGAAAGGCTTGGCAATCTACTTCTGAAAATTAGCCAGTGAAAACCGTATGGATCACAACAGAAAATTCTTCAGTATAAAGTTGGAAAATAAGCCCCCTAGACTGGAAGGCAACAATGTACTCAAGCATGCCGGGGATCATGAAGATGACACAGGACTGGGCAACATTTTGTTCTTTTGTACATGGGGACACTACGAGTTGGAGCTGACTCAATGGCAAATAACAACAATCTTTCTAAAGCAAAAATAAGACCTCTCCATACATTGACCCTGCTCATACCCCTACAATATCTGCCCACTGAAACCAGACAGATGACAAGCTAGATCCCTTCTTCTGGAATGAGCTTCTATTTTGGGTTGGAAAGGCAGGTAATAAACTTATAAACATCCAGATGCAGTCGTTTCTGGTTTAGTGGAATGTTTGAAGAGGCATCCATGAAAAACTGCTGGTCCTTCTGGAAAATTGCTGGGCTATTCCATATAGCCTAAACATTCATTTCTAAAATACCACTTGAGGGCATGGCTAGATTTTTCTTGTGTTGGTTTTTAAAACAGAATGTTGCTTTATTTCTGGGGGTCTGAAACTAACTTTCATTTAGAAGTGACTTTGACCTGTCAGGCCATTTATTTGTCTAACATTCAAGCACAATATTATTCGTGGTGGAGCCTATTAAATCTGTGTCTTCTTAGCTTTCCTGGATTCAAGGACAGGAACATACCTAAAATAGCCATCAAAAGGAGGTCTGGTCTTAGCAAAGGTGAAAGACAATAAAACGAAGAAGATATTTTTTAGAGAAATAGTACAAACCCAAGAGCCCAGCAACAGGCTTTTATTCAAGGTGTTTTGTATCCAACATTGATAACAATCTCTTAAATTTGCAGAGAACTTTTCCTTATGTGCACCTGACTCTGGCTCATTGCTTGTGTACTTGTTTCTTTTGAGCTGTGCAGTTATATATTGTCGTGATCTTGAGAAGGATAAAGGCAGAATAGTTCGTGTGTGTATAAAAAGTAGTTATGATAAAATCTACTCATTCTGTATCTAACAATAAAGATGGATACTTTTACATATGAAGAAAATTTGGTAACAGCTGGCAGAAGACTCCTTTTTCAAAAAACTCTTGGTTCTCAACTGGATACGAGCTCAAGTCAGCAAACATTTACGGAGTGTCTTCAATGCATCAGGAGATACGCCAAGCCCTAGGGACATGAAGAAAAAGATTTGATCTATGGCCTCAAAGAACTCACAGTTTAATATAGAGACTGAAAATTGCATCACACTATCATAAATACAGAATGTTCTCTCAAGTGATTTGCACTTAACCTTTTCCTGAGGATTCCTGATACTCTCCATTCCTTATATAAAACATAGCGATCAATGTTCAGACTTACTGAGCTCTTTCAGAAGGTGGGCTACCACCTGGAATCTGCCATTTACTTCTCTTCCCAATTAATTGGGTCATATGCTTAGTGAGAGGCATTGTATTTGTTCCCAAATATAATTATACCAGCTGTAATTGTTTATTTTGAAGTTAAGTAATTTCATTAAATGTTATAGAAACAAACTCTCTCCTCTCTCTCTATGTATATATGAGTTGCTGTATCTTGAAGCCAAACTGAAGGCTTAGATAAAGATGAATGACTGAAACCATTTCCCATTGAATTATGGGTAACAAGACAAACGTTAAACACTGTACATTTTTTAAAATCCAGTTTTATAGGATTTTGCTTTTAGGTTTTTAAAAAATGTTTTTAAACTTCGCACTCCACTTAAAAGTAATCCAAATTGGAAACCATTATGCCTTATGAGTGTAGTTTATGTCAGAAGATGGAGAAGTCCATCCTGTGATTCTACACAAAAAGAAAAGACTTTTGACCCTACATTGAAATATTGGTGACAGAATATACATTTTCTGGTTAAGTTAAAATAAAATGTTTAAGATGGGCATGTATTTGTTGTTTTTTTTAATGATTTTAACTGACTTTTACAATTATTCTATTATTGATCCCAATTGTGTTGAATAGGATGGCCCTTATTGTAATAATAGTAAAAATAATGGGTAAATCATTTTGAATGCTTATTATGTGCCAGACATAGTTCTAAGTATATTTTATGTTTTCAGTCATTTAATCTTCACAGTAACCCTCTGAGGTGGGAGTGTAATATCCCCTATTTTACTGTATAACAATAAGGCAGTGCAACAGCAGTGGGTGGGCCTAACCCCGCGAACATGAATGGACATGGGTGTTTGAAGAATATTGCAGAGTGTGGTACCAGGATTTCTGCTCCGTGGAGTTTATGGGCTCTTTCATGTGATCCCGGGGCAAACCAGAGTGGGACCTGAACAGAACAATTACCTTGTGCTCCTGACAATTTGGGGAAAAATAAAATGTTTACCAATTACTATCATTGGCAACTCACTTTAATAAAGATTAGAGCAAAGTTGGGGGTTGACTAAGGACTCACTTGTCACCAGTTCTACCAACTCTGTTAGAGACTTCATTTCCATGAACCTGGTCAAGGCTGCATATGTGGTTGAACTGTGAAATTCACTTGCTTCAAGAGTGGGAAGAGAATTGACTACAAAGCTGACTACCTGGGTTTGGATTCTAAATCCTGGCTCTGCCGCTTTGTGACCTCGGTCAACTTACTTCACCTCTTTGTGCCTCAGTTTGCTCATTTGTAAAATGGGGGAAAGTAATAGTACTGATATCCTACTTGTTGGAAAGATTAAGTTAATATGTATTAAGTTATTAGAACAGTGTCAGGCACATGAGAAGTATTAGCAATTAGTATTCTGTCATTCACTCATTCATTCACCCAGCCAACAGCCATGTCCTGAGCATGACTTTATGACCAGCATTGTTCATCTACCTCAACTGTACATTTAGAAATTTAATTTTAGGTGTCTTATTGTATGTCACCTCATAAGTGAACTTCACGGTGAAGCCCTCCAAAGGTGCCCTTTGTCTGAAGCTAATTTTTGATGTTCATAGTGACCCAAGTTGTCAAAGGGAATAGAAATATTAAATGTTTATAAATATATTTTTTCTTCAATTGAAAAAAAGTAGAAAATTCCTGAAAAGCAGAAAAAGAAAATTAAAATCATCCATAATTTTACCTTCCATGCACAGCCACTATTTACATTTTAATGTCTTTTCTTCAGGGCTTTTTTTTAATGCATAGTTTTTTTTTCCTTTACATAATTATATCCATTCTCTATATGCAATTTTTATCATTTTTTTTCCAGTTACTATTATATTGTAAGCATTTTCCACATTATACACAGTCTTTGTGAACATCGCATTTTATGACTCCATACTGTTTCGTGCAATGAGTATGGCATGGATTATTTAACCAAACATTTAAATTAAAAAAAAAAAGAATGTTTATCTATTGCTTATGCTGCTGTAACATTGCTGTTGTTGCATAAATTCACCCCTCCCCCATCCCAGCCCACCACTGTTTTGGGTTATTTCATTAAGGTATACACTCCAATGTGTAATTATTGGGTCAAAGGATGTGACCATCTAAGGCATTCGATCCACATTTATAAATTACTCTCCTAAAAAGGCTGTGCCAATTTACACTTTGATCTGCAGTGTAAGAAAATACTCATTTTGCTACACTTTTGTTAATATACCTATTATCATTTTAAAAGACTAGCTAATTTGAAAGGCATGAATTTTTTTTTTTTTATTTCTATGACTTTGATTACTAGTGATATTGAGTATTTTTTCCATGTTTATTAAACAGTAGCATTTCCTCTTTGGGGGAAATGACTGTTTATGTCCTTTCCCGACTCATCTGTTGGCTTCTGTGTTTTTCTTAAAGAGTTGTATTAACTCAAATATAGAAATACATCATTCCTTTTTGTTATATTTGCTTTGACTCTGTTTCCCTGTTTGTTGTTTTCCTTTTAAGTTTGATTATGCTTTTGATGTACAGAAGATTCAGATTTTATGTAATCATATCTGCCCGTCTTTTCCTTTGTGACTTTTTAATCTTTTTTAAATCTAGACATTTTTCTCCAGAAGCTTGATAAATATTCATTTCTATTTTCTTATAGTTTTTTTATGCTTTGATTAAAAAAATAACTCTTCAATCTATCTAGAATTTGGTTTGGTGCATAAAATTGAAGGGAGTTTTCACATGCCTAACCAATTATCTCAATATAATTTATTCAATTAACTTATTTTTTCCTTTCTTATCATATGTTAATTTGTCACATGTAATACAGTAGAATCTGAATTCTCACTTATGTTTAGTTGGACTGATATACCACACTGTATAAATTACTGTATTTTCAAAGTCTGTTTTAATATCTATTCGTGTTGGTGCCTAGGTAGTTCAAGTTTAAGCAGAGACAACTGTTTTGAATGAAATACCCTTACTCTTTCTGCTTGCTTCACAATAGGAAAACAGTTCTAACATAAGCAATGGTGGCAATGAGATTAGCACAAAGACAAAGTATACATGTCAACCCCAGTGAGCCTCACATCCTTCCAAGCTGATCTCTAACTCTTGAAGATGATTTTATGTCTACCTTCTCTTCTGCAGCCCATTCTGACTCTTACTCTTGTTACCCCAAGGTGGGAGTGGGAGCTTAGTGAAGAAGATGACCTTCCTAGAAGTGGTTTTTATTCTCACCCCCCATTATATGTAGCCATTGTATATCCCTTGGGCAAACAGAGGTTGCCATTTACTCATTTTTCTTCCATTTACCTCTACTTGAATTCCCTCCTATCCTTTCTTTTCTTTCCCAGGAGATTTTATTTCTTCCTGATGTGAGTCATCACTTTTCCCAAGGCAAAAAATTTCATACTTCAATTTTTAGAATACATTCGTAGCTAATTCCTTCCATACCTGATGATTTTCAACTTTTGATAACTTCTAGCCTTTCTCATGTAATCTCAGTCCTTTGCTGCACACACTGAAGATGGGAAGTACCAAATTAGGGGGATATAGAATCTCTGACTGGACCAATAAAAAACTTCATGATAAATGGAGAAAAAAATAAAATAGTCAAGGATTTGATTCTATTGGATCAGCAATCAGTGTCCATGGAAGCAGCATTTAGGAGATCAAATGACATATCGCATTGAGCAAATCTACAGCAAAAGACCTCTTTAGACTGTTAAAAAAGCAAAAGATGTCTCTCTGATGACAAATGTGTGCCTGACCCAAGCCATGGTCTTTACAATCCACCTCATATGCATGTAGAAGCTGAACAATCTAAAAGGAGACAGAAGAAGAATCAATGCATTCAAATTGTGGTGTTGGCGAAGAATATTGAATATACTGTGTACTGCCCAAAGAATGAATTAGTCTTAGAAGAAATACAACCAGAATGTTCCTTAAAAGTGAGAGTGAGGATGACAAGACTTCTGTTCGCTTACTTTGGACATTTCATCAGGAAAGACCAATCACTAGAAAAAAGCATCAAGTTTACTAAAGTAGAAGGCCAGCAAAAATGAGGGAACCCCTCAATGAGATGGATTGACACAATAGCCGCAACAGTGTATTCAAACATACCAACAATCATGACAATGGCGCAGGACCAGGCAATGTTTGATTCTGTTATACATAAGGTTGCCAGGAGTCTGAGCTGACTTGTCAGCAACTAACAACAAAAAAGAATCCCTGATAGGGAGGAGGACTACCAAGGAGCTGTTACATAAGAAAAACCCTCAGGCTAGCTGGAGTAACTCTATATGTCTCTCTCAGAAGTTAAAGGAGTAACGTTCAATAGACATGCTGCTGTCCATAACACTGAGTCAGGAACATGTTGCCAACAGACCACAGGAAATTAATACCCCATAATATCTGCAGGCCAGCTCAGACATTTAATCTTCTGATCTGGTTATAGAAGCTACTCTTCTCTGTTTATAGTTTTTGAAAATTTGGAGTTCAGATTCTAATGGGGTGTGCTTTTCAAAATTCACCAGAACAAAGTCAAGGAAAAATCTGAGCAAACCATATCACTACAGATCAGGTATCAGTACAGATGCCTTGAGTAGCAAAAATGTCCAGGGCAGAATTTATTCATTCATACCCTCACTCAGTCATTTATTCATTGGACAAATACTAGTTAGGTTTCTACTCTATGGCAGACACCATTCTCATTCTAGGAACTTGTGATCCAGTGGTGAAATCAGCTTAGTCTAGTGTAGGAGGCATTCCAGCCAAGTCAAATGGGGGAGATAGATAACCTAATACTCTATTTCTCCTTCTATCTTTTATTTTTCAACCGTCTGCATTATCATCTGCAAATGGAATGTGAAATCAATTCTGGTTGTGGTTTATCAACGATGAGTAGAGATACCTTCCACACAGGTAACACTGCTGGAAGGTATGTGGTGAATATGTATTGTGGCTCTTCTATAAATATATTTCTACTCATCACTGCCTCTTGAGAGGGAATGCTTTCGTACTCACTGGGAATCTATATCTGAGGTATTTTGCTAATAAAACAACCCAATGACAGATGATTGTCAAACAGCTTTCCCCACATGGAATCAGAGAAACTGGAGGCTTAGAAGGGGATGGCAGAATCTTTGCTTGTAGATCCACCCAAGATGTCAGCTTGTTTGAAAGGAAAGAAATCTTTTTCTTTCCCCTAAGAGGACAAAAAGAAGAGACAAAAGTGTTTGAGCATTTCAACAAGGAGGTTTCAAGATCAGTCATAGATACCTTATAGACTTAATGGACAGTTGAGAAATTCTTAATTATAAGTTACAATCTCTTGACTTCTTTATTTCACTCAACAAATCCATATTTAGCCACAGCCTATTATTGGCCTTGCATTGGCATATAAAACCCATTGCCAAACCCGTTGCCATCAAATTGATTCTGACGCATAGTGACCCTATAAGACAGAGTAGAACTGCCCCATTGGGTTTCCAAGGAACTGCCAGTAGATTTGAACTGCTAACTTTTTGGTTAACAACTGAGCTCTTAACCACTGTGCTACCAGGGCTCCAAATGATTTTTTTTTGAATAAAGAAATGTTTCAAGCACCATGACAAGCTCTGGAGATACAAGATATTGCCATTAACCTTAAGAATGAAACACAGTGTATACAAACAGCTAATTCTAATGCAATAATGTCCCTTGGTGATACAAATGTTTAACATGCTCAGTTGCTAACCAAAAGATTAGAGTTTTGAATTTGCCCAGAGATGCCTCAGAAGAAAGGCTTTCAAATCTACTTCCTAAAAATCAGACATTGAAAATCCTATGGAGCACAGTTCTACTCCAACACACATGGGATCACCATGAGTCATATTTGACTCAAAGACAACTGGTAATAGCTCTTACTATATTCCAGGAACTGTGCTAAGCATTTTATGCATATTGCTTCATTTAATTTTCACAACAGTTCTATGAAATCGGTACTATTATCTTCTCAATTTTAAAACAAGAACACAGATGCTGGGAGAGGTTCACAAGCTTTGGTGGAGCTGTGATTTGAACCCAGATCATTGTGATTCGAATGGCCGGGTACTTGAGCAGTTAGCTGTATTGCCTCTCTTACAGTCACTGCTGCCTCACAGGCATGAATGATGTATTTAGGGATACCACAGAGAGGGTAGTTCAGGCTCCTACCAAAGCATTTGGAAAATGTTCACAGGGAAAGTGCTATTTCACTGCCCACCTTGAAGGTTCCGGAGTGGGTGAGCTGGGTGATGCATCATGCCATTACATGAGATGAAAACTATGGGAAACTGGACACTATATTGCTGCCAGGTAGAAACCCTAGGTTCAGTTCAGCCTGACTTGTTACAGCCAATAAACAAGAGGCTGAGGTGGGAGAAAAGAAAGGCACCTTTATTTCATTGTGCAAGGAAAGGAGCAATTGGGGCTGCTGCCTCCAAGACTGCTCAAAGGCAGCGTGGGGAGGTAGGCTTCTACAGAGCACAGACAAGGAAATGCAAATTCATCATGAATATTCAGGATTAACCTTCACATAGGTGCTCAGGCCTTGGGGATGACTATGCATTTTCTCTAGACAAGGGTTCAATTCTCCAGGATGGAGGAAAAGTTTGATTTTTTCCTTCATTAGCGTGTTAAGTCTCCACCCAGAGGCAGGGTGCTTATATGTGTTTTGCACTTAATGAACTAATAGGTCACCTGAAAAGATGGTGCAGAAAACCTGCTGAAACCAGTTGAGGCCCACTATACTATGGTCCATTCTGTGGTTATCTTGTCAAGGACAATTTCAGAAGAATGTGCAGCCTGTTCTGCTCAGTATAGGAAGATAAGCCAGAGCAGGTGTCTCTTAGATGTATTGGGCCCAGAGGCTCCCTGCCTCAGTATCAAATCACATTTGATGCTGGTCTGGTTTTGACCCGGTGCGCCTGTCCCGATAACTGCAAGCCCATCCATCTCATTCTGCTCCCTCTGTCTCTTCCCTGATTAGTGGCTGAGGCTGTCCCCAGGACTTTCCTACCTACCTGCTCATTGGAATGCTCCCTACAATGTGCCTTTCTCCCCCCCATCTCCATTTCTATGTATCTTATTACTTCAGGCAGTGCTGACTTTGGACTGAGCTACCACTCCTGTTACTGCTGTACCCAGACTCAAAAGCATACCCCACCCACTAGGCTTTCTCTCAGAGTCTACAATCAACCCTATGCCCCAATTTCACTAGCATAGACACCAGTTTGGTGGCTCCATCAAGTCCCAGCTAATGGTCCTTGCATTCTCCTTCTGTCTTGTAGTTCAATCTGCTCCTGGCATTAAGAAAATGGATACAGTACTGCCATTGGAGCTGGACAGCTGGGCAAGGGAAACCCTTGTACTTGAGTTAGAGGTCCCCATTCTGGCTCTCTTCTGGCTGTGGCACCCTCTCATCTCACAGAATGAAGTGTTGTAGTGCCAAGAGGACATATATACCTGGAGACAGTGCCTACCTTCAAGACCATACTCTGCTCACCAGAATCCTGCAATTCCCTGTCCAAATGGCCCCATGTCCATTGGAGGGCCTCTGCAGGCCTCTTGCTGTGTCTGTCTTCCAGAGGGTAGATGATGCTGGTATGTGCCTTCGTAGGCCTGAGCAATGGTCAAGGGGCAGCTATTTGAGGGGTATCCACATGCCTGTATATGAGACTGTTATGGTATGAGATGGAGCTGGGAGTGGGCCAAGGGCTGGGAATTGGCTTTGCTCAAGCATGGAACACCAGTGAGTCTGAGAATTCTACATGAGAACCTGGCTTTCTGGATTGTTATGAAGATATAGTTATCAAAGAAGAAGGAGATGGCTAGAACATATTTTATTTAATAATTTGATTTTCATTATATAACTGTTTAGCTACATGGCATGTGGGTCTCCATTTTTACTGTGCCTTAAGCCTTGAGAATGTTAGAGGTGGGCTTAATGACAGCACCTTTATCTTTCATGAAAGGAACCAAATTGGTCAGTTTTATTTTCTACCAAGGAAAAGTGTTTCAAGGTACATGTCTTGCCAACGTGAGGATGCTAGTACTGGGCACAGTCATGAGGTGCTAGATGGTACCAAGATACCAATTACTAAATAAATAAATTATACCATTTAAAGATTGTAAAATAATGGATACTTTCTATGTGGCTCTGTTAGCTCATGGGATAGGAAAAAGATTTACTACCTTCTTTAAACAGAAAAGACCACACATCAAGTGAGCAGGAAAATCTACCATGCAAAGAGACCCACTCCCCTATTATACCACAAATCCCCATCATTCATCAGGCATTATACGAACCACCTTCATACACAGATTTTATAAATCATGTTTTGTGGAATGTTATTAGTGGTATTCATCACCCATCTGTCAGTCTGTCATACTGTAGTGGTTTGCTATAATGCTGAAAGCTATGCTACCTATATTTCAAATACCAGCAGGGTCACTTCTGTTGGACAGGTTTCAGCAGAGCTTCCAGACTAAGATAGACTAGGAAGAAAAGCCTGGCAATCTACTTCTGAAAATTAGTCAATGAAAACTTTATAGTTCACAACAGAATATTGTCCAATATAGTGCTGGAAGATGAGCTGCCTGCGTTGGAAGACACTCAAAGTACACAGTAGCCACAGCGATGGACTCAAACATACCAATGATCATGAAGATGGCACAGGACTGGGCAATGTTTCATTCTGTTGTACATGGGGTGGCCATGAGTCAGAGCCAACTTAATGGCAACTAACAATAACAACATTGGGTGGTATATAGTCTTCTTTTCTCACTCAACCTACTTGGGAATAGCCCAAACAAGATAAAATACTCTTACCACATTGTTTTTGTTAAGAGATACTGTATTTACTATATACTCCTATGTAATGGAGTGTCCCAAAACTTAGTGGCTTGTAACAAAAGTATTTATCTCATAGTTTCCATGGGTCAGTAATCTGGGTGAGGTTTAGCTGGGTCTTCTGCTTCAGGGTTTCTCACAAGGAGCAATAAAGGTGTCAGCCAGGGCTGAAGTTAAGTCAGGCTTAACTGGGGGATGATGTGATCCCAAGTCAGGCTTAACTGGGGGATGATGTGATCCCAAGATCACTCATGTAGTTGTTGGCAGGATTCATTTCCTTGTGGGCTATTGACTGAGGGCCTCCACTCCTCATGGGCTGTTGGCAAGGGACCAGACTCAATTCCTTGCCCCATGGTTGTCTCCGTAGGGCAACTCACAACATGGCAACTTGCTTCATCAGAGCAAGCAAGCAAGTAGAGTCAGAGAGAGAGAAAGTGCAAGTGAGGAGAAAGTCACAGTCTTTTATAAGCTAATCGCAGAAGTGATTGTGGTAGGCAGAGTTCTACATGCCCTGTACCTGCCCTGTATAACCCTGGGACTATGAAAATGATGGGATATCACTACCATGATTATATTATATGACAAAAAAGAATTTTGCAAATGTAATTAAGATCCCAAATTGAATGATCTTAAGATAGGGAGATTAACTGGGTGGGCCTGACCTAATCTTTTGATCCCTTAAGAAGTCTACCTACCACATGTATATTTAATGAGCATGGGTCTCAAGGTCAGAGATGGTAGAAGTCAGAGATTTGAAAGACGGAAAGGATTCAACACACTGTTGCTGGCTTGAGGAAAGAGGGGGCCATGTGTCATGGAATGCTGGTGTCCTCTAGCAGCTGAGAATGGCTCCTAGCTGATAACCAACTAGGGAATGAGAACCTTAGTCTTACAACCATAAAGTACTAAATTCAGCCAACAATTAGAATGTCATGAACAAGTGTTGATGTCTGCTTCTCATTGGAGTAAATAGTTCATTTCGTTACACATTTTAATTCATTTAATTTTCACAGCCCACTCTGTGAGATAGCTATTTATTATCCCCAATTTACAAATAGCAAAACTAACTAAACCCTAGGGAGGTTGAGGAATTTGTATAAGATCATACAGGGAGTCAGTTACAAAGCCAGGTTTCAAACCCAGGTCCCTTGATTCTCAATTCTATTGCTTTCCACTTCACTGAATTGTCTTTACTGATGTCTTAGGTTTGATGTAGCCTGGGACTTGAGCACCATGGTCGTGACACTTCATTATATCAAGGAGCTCATTTTCTTTACCTGGAGAGCAATTTTGACCCAGCAGATGTTTTCCCTCATCCAACATTACTAGGATACTGGAACAACTGAAATCATTTAAATTTATACCATTCCCCAGGCCCACTGTAAGAATCTCACAAAAGTCTCTGTGAGAGTATGTATGTGTTTGGAAGGGTGGGCTGGAAGCCAAATTTTCCTGATTTCCCCCAGCCAGGCCTGTATTTCATCACCTACAGCCCTGGGACTGTGTGCCTGAGGCTGAATCATGTGGGTGGGAATAGGCTGGGTGTTGACTCCCCCACCCACCAGGAGTGATGCTGGGCCTCTGACTGCACTGGAGAGAAGTAGTCCATTAAGGAATTAGCTCAGTGCTAATGCTTTCCACTGAGAAGTGCTATTCTGCCGAGGCCTCCTGAGGGGTAGCTGAAAGTGTTTCATTTCTATTCATTCTATTCTCTGGATTCCTTGATTTAATGAAGTCTTTACTTTTGCCTTTGAAGAGTGCTCTCTCCCCTATGGAGTCTAGCTGTCAGCTGGAATTTGAATACGAAGGGAGCAGGAAAAGAATAGGAGCAGGGGGACCAGAAGGTCACCCCCTTACTCACACTTAGAAGGATCTGGATAACTCAGGTTCCCTATCTCTAGCCAGCCCCACCTCTGCCTTTCTTGACATCCCAGATTTGGTGTCTTAGAGGCCTCCCTCCCACTGGTTGAACCAGTCCCAGTTCCAGAGCAGAATTCCTCAGGGACACAGAGTTTATTAATAGTCTCCACCCCCAGACCAGTGGGGATTGAAATGAATTCACATTCTCAGACAAGAGAGCCAATATAATGGCCGGTCCTCTGACTACCTCCCCTACCTGTAATTCTTCCTAGGCTTTATTGCTGGCACTGGACCCAGATATTGGACCCAGAGCTCCAGGCGATCCCTGGAGGCCCACAGTCTCAAAGGCAGCGCTTCTGGCATATGAGCTCCACCCAGTGTTTATTCCATTTAAGAGACTTGGCCTCCAGCTTGATTGGCCTGGCATAATACCCTAGACCCACTTTTAGCCTAAAACTCAACCCCAGTTACCTGTCTGGATCCCCATTAACTCTTGCTACTCTCCAGTCCTGATGGACAGATATCCCCCTTTTATAAACACAACCTGTCAGATGCCTCAGTATTCCACTGCTGGCTAGAATTCCTGGTAGCATATCCTAAGCGATAGTTTACCCACCCTTTACAGATGTCTTCCAGAATTGGGTTTAGAATCATACATCCTTGGACTCTGTCTGGATCATCTAGTTTTCCTCATTTGTGACAAGTCAGTTTTATCAGTTTCAGTCCCAATCCCCTATTATCTTCCCACAACACCAATGGACATCTAAGGAACTGATTTCACTTTCTACTCTGCATCTTTAGTATAACCAGTGTATTACTTCCCATCTGAAATGGATTCGCCAAAGGCAGAACGGCGCTCACACTAACTTCTGGGAAGAAAATGCAAAAGCCACTGTAGACACCTTTCTTGACAATTTGCTGGCAACCAGACACCAAGCACTGTGTGCCTAGCCTCAAAGACAGTATTTCTGGAATACAGGTCTCCACTCAGTGCCTATTTCATTCAAAGAATGAGCTTCCCACTTGATGGACCGTGCCATAGTCTTCCCAGTGACTCTGCTTAATATCCTAGAACCACCTTGTCAGAAACCTAAATGCAAAGAGAAACACCAAAGATTAGTGTGACTGAATATATTTATTATGAGTAGATACAATTCAAATCAGGTAGCATCAATTCAAACGTATAGGGAAGGTGCTCCAAAGAGGAAAAAGTGAAAGCAGGTTATACAGATCATTGTCATGTTAATTTTGCAGGAGATAGGATCAGAACAAGTGTAGGGTTCCAAGAGGTTGGAGAAACATGCCATACATTTTCCAGTCAGACACTGGGGTTCCTGTTCCTCAAAACTGACCGCACATAGATAATTGCCTGAAAGAGCCCAGTGCCTAAAGCAGAATGATTTCCACTAAGCTGCTTACTAGGCTATTGTTTGACTTGAAGGTGACTTTAGGAAAACAGTTCCTTGAAGGCTCAAGGTTCAAAAGGACACCTAAGGCATTTGGCCTAGGTGGGTGACCCCAATTCTGTGAACCCAGAAATCTGGATTCCAGGAGATTCAAAATGGTTTTGTCAACCTTTAGCCAGAATCTCTGTTAAAATTAAAGCAAAGAGTTTTTTTATTGAAGATGAAACAGATGGTGCTCGGCTACCTTTCATGGATAGCGTCTGAGGTCTTAAATGGCGGCTATCTAACAATCATAAGGAAAAGGAAAATAATCCCATGCAGAAGAAGGCACTCTTATAATAGTGATCAGTGAATTTCTACTGAATTTTTGATCAAAAGGAGGGATTGTGAAAAAGCCCCCAAAATCTAGGTGGTTGGTAAGGAGAGGCTTCTACCCAGGATGCAGGCCGATCTCCCTTTTGTTTTAAAAACTCTACTTTAGGCTACTTTACTTCTGCTTATCTTTAACTTTGAGAGAAGTGGCGCATAGCCTTTGTTTTCAAGCATTTTTGCAAAGGGGCTTGAGAATCGTATAGTTTAAACTAGATAAAAGGAAGGAATTGTTTTCTTAGCAGGCTATAATAGCAAAGATATCAATAATGATTGTTTAGGGGATTTTCCAGGAAGAGGGGTCTTGCAAAATATATTCAAAAGTTAAAAGACCATATTAGAAAATAGATTGTAAGTCCTTTACTCAAGAAGTCAGTTAGTCAGTTATTGAAGCAGCAGTAAGTGAGGATTCACCAAGGTGCTCTGACATTCTGAAGGAGAAGTGAGCTTTATATACAGGAATATGTGAGTATAATCATGGGGGCTTTGGGATTACACATGGTTATAAGACAATAGCAAATTGAAATTTTACAAGGTTAGCTGTTTTATTTTCTAATATAAATTTCTTGGAACCAACTTAGTAAGCTGTGTATACATTCTTCCTGGGGCCTGCTGTGCAGGCATTCTTCTCAGACCCTCCTGACAAACATTTACTGACAAACATTTCTTCACAAACCATATTCTTGTCTCCTGTATTTTTTGTTGAGGGTGGTTAAAGTTTCACAAGAAGTTGCAGCTCTAAATCACAGGCTTTATTCTTAGGAAGGCAGAAAGGAAGACTTTGGATAACAATGTCCAAAGATGATTTAATTCATCAATGGAGCTTTGATTTAGATTTAGGACAGTCATTTTCATCATGCCAAGCACCTCACACAGCCATAACTGACTAACTGACCTCTTGAGTAAGAGACTTGCAATCTGTTTTCTAATATGGTCTTTTAACTTTTGCAAACATTTGCAAGACTCCTTTTCCTGGAAAATTCCCTAAACAATCATTATTGCAATCTCTGCTGTTACAGCCACTTCTCTTAAATTTAATGATGAGCACAAGTAAAGCAACCTAAAGTAGAGCTTTTAAAACAAAAGGGAGTTTGGCCTGCATCCTGGGTAGAAGCCTCTCTTATGCCAAGCACCTAGATTTTGGGGGTTCTTCCACAAGTCTAACCCCAACCTTACTATCTGGAACTCTGAGGCACACTCAGATCTTTAGAAACTGGGTAGATGATGGAGGAAGAAAACTAAGATTATGCGTGAAGGAACACTGATGCACTACTTTGATGTCAGACTGACCCTGGTTCATCCACAAGAAAGTGACAAACTCAGACTTGGGTTAGCCAATTAGGAGCCATTTAGGAGCTAATGCTCAAAGTCAGGCAGGTGTTGGCAATGGAGTTACTGGAGAATCATTCCTTCTTAATACAATTTTATAATACCTGAAGCAAAATCTATGGCTCTTCACTCTGGCTGCACATTTTTGTTACAGAGCTTTAACAGATTCAGATGCCTGATCCCCGCACCCAGAGATTATGATTTAACTGGTCTGGAGTAGAGCCTGGATGTTAGTAGATTTCCAAAAATCCCCAGGTAATTTAAATGGGAAACTACTAGGTCATTCTAATGCCAAATACTGTCCTAAAGAGAATAAGATCCAGGACTTGATGGAAGCACCTAGGCTGAGGACTCTTGCTTTGGCGTAGAACTGAAATATGAGGCAGAAAAAGAAAACACAAACCTAATCATAGAGACAAGACTAACCGATAGATAAGTTTGGAGATTTACTCCAAACCCAGCAGTTACATTGTATTCCAGATCTTCCTCTTCCTTCAACTGATAAAGCTGAAGTTCCTAGGCGTCCTCCAAAAGAGGCCGCTGGTGAGTTTTGATTAAGGGACTGGAGTGACCTGAGTTTAGGCATGAAGGGCCCCATTGGCCATACCTGGGCAAGCTTGGGGCTGACATTTTGGTAACATCACTATTCCCAGTAAAATTACATTCTTAATATTATTCCCTGAAATAAAACCTTTTCAGAAGTCTATTTTAAATTGTTACAGTAAGAGGAAGCTATAGACCTGGGATTCAGGGAAGATAAAATGAGCCATTTAAGAACCTTGCTTTTTGAGTGAAATGGGCCAAATACATTCTTTTTACAAAGTTAACCAGGAAAGAAAATGAGCTGAAAATAAACCCTGCAAATGATGGCAATGTGCAGAGAGGGGATTGAGCCTGGAACACGGTATAGGAAGTAAGCAATGCTAATAGCCAAACAATGATCAGTTAGCTCCTGGAGTTGAGTAACTATTGGGTTTGCTACCAACCATATCCAAGTGAGAACTCTTTAGGGACACCCAATGGCTGTCAGTCCTCCGAACAAAGTTATGCGAGGCTGCTGATGCCTTTGGCTGGTTTCAATGAGCAGATGTCGCCTAATGTAGTTCAGCCTCATTTCCATACAAGTGGCCCATACCCTGCCCCAGGCAACCTCTGAGCAAGGGCCTCTGCTTCCCCAGAATTCTCTGTGCCTTGGTTCCAGGTAAGAATGGATGGGGGCTGCAGGGAAGCCGTCTAAAGCTCTTTTTAGGGCAGGGAATAAATAAATTACCTTATCCTACACTGTTCTCTTTGCTAGCATGCAGTCCATTACAGTTTTGTTCTTTGCTGGAACAGTACAGAGAATCTTTACTTATTCATGTAAAATATTTATCAAGTGATTACTTTAGGTCAAGGACTCTTTTAGATATTAGGAATGCAGCAGTGAGCACAACAGACAAGATTCTTGCCTTCAGAGTGTTTATAGTCTAGTGAGAAGACAGAAAAGCAAGTATACCAATCAATAAATAAAATTTAAGATAAGCATAAAAGCTATGAGGAAAACAATACAATGTGATCTGAGTGCCAAGAAGAAGCCTGCACAATCAACAAAAGGAAAAATAAATAAATCACACTTTATCAAAGTTAAAAACTTTTGGGCTACAATGGACATCATCCATCAAGAAAGTGAAACAACAACCCACGTAATGGGGGAAAATATTTTCAAATATATGTCTGATAAGGGATTGTATCTAGAATATATAAAGAACTCTTACAACTCAATAATAAAAAGAGAACCCAATTTTTTAGAAAGGATAAATGATCTGAGTAGGTATTTCTCTCTCTCTACATATATATATACATACATATATATGTGTGTGTATATATATGTATATACACACACGCAAATAGCCAATATGCACATGAAAAGCTTCTCAACATCATTAGCCATCAGGCAAATACAAATCAAAACCACAATGAGATACCACTTCACAATCACTAGGATAGCTATAATAAAAAGCACAGATATTAATAAATGTGAGCAAAGGTGTGGAGAATTTGGAACCCTTTACACGGCTGGTAAGACTAAAACAATGCAGCCATTTTGGAAATCAGCTCTGTCAATTCCCAAAATGTTAAACATAGAGTTACCATATGACCCAGCAGCTCCACTCCTAGGTATACACCCAAGAGACCTGAAAACATATGTTCACATAAAAACTTGTATAAGAATGTTCATAGCAGCATTATTCAAAAAAGTGGGAAAGCCGCAAATGTTTCAACTGATGAATGGATAAATAAAATGTGGCTTATCCATACAGTGGTATATTATTTGGCAATTGAAAACTAATGAAGTACTGATACATGCTACAACATGGATGAACCTTGAGGACATATGCTAAGTGAAAAGTAAGCCAGTCACAAAAGACCACATATTGTGTGATTCCATCCATATGAAATGTCCAGAAAAGGCAAATCTATTTGAGACAGAAAGTAGATTAGTGGTTGCCTAGGGCATAGGGCAATAAATAAGGAAGACCAAAGAAGAACTGATGCATTTGATTTATGGTGTTGGCAAAGAATATTGAATATACCATGGATTGCCAGAAGAACAAACAAGTTTATCTTAGAAGAATTACACCTACAATGCTCCTTAGAAGTGAGGATAGCGAGACTTTGTCCCATGTACTTTGGACATGTTATTGGGAAGCACAAGTCCCTGGAGAAGGACATCATGATTGATAAAGTAAAGGGTTAGCAAAAAAGAGGAAGACCCTTAATGAGATGAATTGGCACAGTGGCTGCAACAATGAGCTCAAACATAGCAATGATTCTGAAGATGGCACAGGACTGGTCAGTGTTTCGTTTTGTTTTACATGGGGTCACTGTGAGTTGGAACCAAGTCGAGGGACCCTAACAACATCAACAACAGGCCATGGAGAGGGGAGAATTGGAGTGACTGCTTATGGTACAGGGTTGTTTGGAGGGGTGATGAAAATGTTCTAAAATTGATTGTGGTTATTGTTGCACAACTTTGTGAATATATAAAAAACATTGAAGTGTACACTTTAAATAGATGAATTGTATGGTATGTGAATTATAGCTCAATAAAGCTCTTATTAAAAGAAGAAGAAGGAGAAGGAAGCCAAGAGGAGGAAGAAGAGGAGGAGAAAAAGGACAAGAAGAAGGTGGCAGTGATGGTGGTTGTAGTGGCTGCCACTGGCCATTAAAAGATTAAAGATTTGGGGGAACATTCTGTGCAGAGAGAGCAATGCCCTTGCTTTTCTGTTTACAACTCTATGGAATAATCAAAAGAACATAGGTTTGGGAGCCAGGCACATAAGAATTTGAACACCAGCTCCACCATTTATCACCACTAGCTTCCTTTATAATTTTGTTTAAGCTTCTTTTTCTGAGAAATTACTGTATATACCAGTCATTGTGCTAATAGTTTTACATACAGTGATGTAATTTCATCCTTGTGAAAACCTCTGAGAGAAGTGATTTTATAGTCCTTTCGTGGGAAGTTGAGACTCAAATGGCTTTTAACCACCGCACTTTACTGAAGGAATGACCTGGGATAAGCCCATCACCTCTTTGACTCTCATGTTTCTCTTTGTGAAATAGAGATAACATCTCCACATGATGGTCTTCTAGATTAAATTTAGAACCTGTGTGTGCTCAGGATTGTGCCTAGAGGGACTTTAAAAGTTTTTTTTGTTTTTTAAATTTATTTATATTTATAAATTTTTATATGATTATTTCACGTCTTATTTCCATATTAGATTGTGAGTATTTTTTGTTAAATGGCAATGACTTGTATGCCTTTTTAAAATTTTAACCCTGTGGTATAAAAAACCACGTTTGGTACTTGTAGTGAATTGAATTGTTATTAGTTACCATCTAGTCAGCTCTGACTCATGGTGACCTTATGTATAACAGAGTGAAACTTTGCCGTGTTCTGTGCCATCTTCATGATTGTTGGTATGTTTGAGTCGCTTATTGCAGATATTGTGTAGTGCTTTCCAATATAGGGGCCTCATTTTTCAGTGCTGTATCAGTCAATATTCTGTTGTGATCCATAAGGTTTTCAATTTTTGAATGTAGATCACCAGGCCTTTCTTCCTAGTTTGCCTTAGTCTGGAAGCTCCCTTGAAAGCTGTCCAGCATGGGTGACCCTGCTGGCATTTGAAATACTGGTGGCATAGCTTCCAGCATCATAGCAACATGCAACCCAACACAGTATAACAAACTGACAGGTAGTGGAATGGATTGAATGATGCCCCCTCGCCCCAAAGAGATGTCTATGTGCTAATATCTGGACTCCGTTAATGTTACTTTATTTGCACAAAGGCTCTTTGTAGATGTATTAAGTTAAGGATATTGAGATGAAATCATCTTCAATTACCCAGGTGGATACTAAATCCAATGACAAGTGTCTTTATTAGAGACAGAAGAGAAGACACAGACAAAACAGGACAAGGCTATGTGAAAACAGAGGCAGAGATTGGAGTTACACAGCCACAAGCCAAGGAATGCCTAGAGCCAACAGAAGCTGGAAGAGTCAAAGAAAGAGTCTCACCTAGAGACTTTGGAGGGAGTGCAGCCCCGCCAAAACCTTGATTTTGCACTTCTGGTTTCTAGAACTGTGAGAGGATAAATTTCTGTTATTTTAAGTCACCAAGTTTATGGTAATTTGTTATGAAAGCCACAGGAAACCAATACAGTCCTTAATAGATCATATGTAAGTAAACATTGATTGAGGACGCTAACAAGAAAGACCACAAGGAAACAGAAGAAAGAAAATATCATAATTAATAATTTATGGGCACCTACTATGCACACAGCACTATCCTAGGTGCTTTTACAACTACCAACTTGTTTACAAAATGGAGTAAACAAGGATGGTTAATTGCATGGACTTTTATGTTAGAACCGGGTTCGAGTCCTGTTTCTACCACTCATTTTGTATGTGGTATCAGGCAAAAGAATAATCTATTTATATATCAGTTCCTCCATCTGTAAAAAAAAAAAAATTGGGAGAAGAAATTATAGCACATCTTTCATAGGGTGGTTATGAAGAGTAATGAAAAGTAGGTTTAATATTTGAGATAAGCTATTTCTTCAATAACACAGACAGTGGGGTCTTGAAGGAGTAGCACTTTTATGAAAGGTGAGCTGTAGACATTGCACAAAGGATTTAGATATAGGTTTTCAGTAGTTTGTTTATGATATACCCAGGTATAGTTTTCTTCATATTTGTCCCATTTGAGTTTTGTCAAGCGTCTTGAATTTATAAGTTTATGTTTTTCACTAAATTTGGGAAGTTTTCAGCCATTATTTATTCAAATAATTTTTTCTACCCTATTTTTCTCTTCTTTCCTTTCATGACTCCAATTATACATATATTAAATCTTCTGATTTTTCCCCACAAATCCCTTATGTCTTATTTTCAATCTTTTTCTTTCTCCTTTTTGGCTTGGATAATCTTTATTGATCTCTCTTAAGTTTATTGACTTGTTTGTATGTCATCTCTATTTTGTTATTAATCCCATCCAATGAATTTTAAATTTCTGATTTTTTTTTGTTCTAAGATTTCTAATTGCTTCTGTTTCATATTTTCTATTTCTCTGCTGAGATATCCTATCTTTTCATTCATTATGAACATATTTTCCTTTACCTCACTGACTGTAGTTACAGTCACTATTTTAAAGTCCTTGTTTGATAATTTTAACATTTGAGACATCTCATGGTTGACTTCTGTTGATTGTCTGTTTCCCTGAGAATGAGTCACATTTTTTCCTTATTCCTCATATCTGAGTAATTTTGGGTTGTATTCTGGACACTATGAATGTTATGTTGGGTATTCTGTTATATTCTTCCAAAGAATGTTGATGTTTATAGCCTGCCATTAACTTGGTTTGTGAGTGGCAGCTCAAATCTCAGTTTCAATATTCTATATTTAGCTTGGCTGCTTGCAGTCTATCCCATGCATATATGGCCTAGGCATCAGCTGTGGACTTAGGCAGTTTATATACAGATATTAAAGTTCTCTTCTGGCTCTCTCTTTCTGAGATTCCCCCACCACTCTTCAGCAGCTATGGTTGCCCCAGTTTCTTTCCCTTTGTTCCTTTGTTCCTTATGCCAACAATTTATTAGATTTTCTATAGTAGTTTTAGCCTCCCTACATCATGACTGTAGTCCACCATCAAGCATGAAACCCCACATGGGAAATTCATCTCATGACAATTGCTTCTTTCAAGTTTAGGCTCCCCTCTAAAATTTTTCTTTTGATGACACTCCAGAGCTCTAGGTGGTTATTTGTTTTTTGGGTGTTTTGTTCAGAGTGTATAGCTATCATCTGTTGGAGAATCTGTCTTTTGGAAGCTTCCTCATCCATCCTGGAAGTGGGATCTTGCATTTAGCTATTGGTGAAAAATGTATAAAGTGCTTAGTTAAATGTCTGGGTCAATGTAATCCTCAAAAATAATCACTATTGGTTATCCTCATCATAACACTGTGTGAGTTATGATAATAATAGTATGTATTATTATTCCCAGAGCCCTGGTGGCCTGTAGTTAAGAGCTTGGCTGCTAACCAAAAGTTTCCAGTTCAAATACACCAGCTGCTCTTTGGAAACTCTATGGGGCAGTTCTACTTTGTCCTGTAGGGTCACGATGAGTTGGAATCGACTTGAAAGCAATGGGTTTTATTATTATTCCCATTGTGCAGCTAAAGAATGAGGACTCAGACCTCAATATCTCACAGCTAGTAATTCGAGCCTTATTGAATAGAGAGAGAGATTTGGCTAGATATTTCCTTACTTGTGCTTCCTTTTGAATTTTGAATGACCCTGAATAACCCTGAATATTTAACCTTCAATGATTCCCGTATGTAAGAGGGGATTCATAGTTGTTCTTGTGAATCTCTGCTGCTTCTTTTTACTAGGAAAAATGAACTTGAAGAAGTTATTGAATAGTGTCAGGCTCAGGTTCAGCATGGAAGATGATTCAGTGGCCAAAAACAATTAATATCTAAATGGAGACGAGCAAAGGACTGGTGGAACTCCAAAGAACTTTATCAGGCAACTACAAGGACATGCAGTTTCTCTCCTTATTAACTACATGAACTTGAGCAGTAGTTTTGTCTTTGAGTCTCAGTTTCTTTATCTGCAAATTAAGGATAATAATTCCTAATTTTAAAAAAAACAGCTGGGGGAGATGTCAGTGGGAAAGCTTACTTCCACATCCCTGACTGTTATGGCTTGAATTTTGTCCCCCTAAAATATGTGTTGTAAATCCTAACCTCTGTACCTGTGGTTACAATCTCATTTGGGAATGGGTTGTTTTTGTTATGTTAATGAGGCAGTATTAGTAGAGGGTGTGTTTTTTTTTTATTTATTGTACTTCAGGTGAAGGCTTACAGAACAAATAGTTTCTCATGAAACAGTAGTACACATATTGTTTTATGACACTGAACCCCACAACATGTCAACCCTCTCCCTTCTCAACCTTTTTTCTTTTTTTTGGTGAAAATATACATAGCCAAAGATATACTATTTCAAAAATTTCTACATGCACAGTTCAGTGACATCGACTACGCTCTTCTAATTATGCTGCTATTCTCACTTTAGATGAAGGCTTACAGAACAAAATAGTTTCTCATTTAACAGTTAGTACACATGTTGCCCTATGACAATGGTTAACAACCTCACAACACATCAACACTATCCTTACTCAACCTTGGGTTCCCTATCACCAGCTTTCCTGTCCCCTTCTGCCTTCTGGCCCTTGTCACTGGACTGCTGTGCCTCATTAGTCTCATTTGGTTTTATGGGGCTGTCCACTCCCGGGCTGAACAGTGAACCTTGGAAATGACTTCACCACTGAGCTAAAAGGGTGTCTGGGGGCCATACTCTTGGGGTTTCTCCAGTCTCCTTTAGGCCAGTAAATCTGGTTTTTTTTTTTTTGTGAGTTAGAATTTTGTTCTATATCCTTCTCCAGCTCTGTCTAGAACCCTCTGTTGTGATCCTGGTCAGAGCATTCAGTGGTGGTAGACAGGCACCATCTAGCTATACTGGACTCAGTCCAGTGGAGACTTGGTAGCTGTGGTCCATTAGTCCTTCAGACTAATCTTTTCCTTGTATCCTGTTCTCTTCATTCTCCCTTACTCCTGAAGGGATGAGACCAGTGGAGTATCTTAGATGGCTGCTTATAGGCTTTTAAGACCCCAGATGCTACTCACCAAGGTAGAATATAGAACATTGTCTTTATAAACTGTGTTATGCCAATTGAGCTACATGTTCCCAGAGACCATGGTCCCCACAGCCCTCCACCCAGCAATTCAGTCCCTGAGGGGGTCTGGATGTGTCCATGGAGCTTCCACGACTTTTCCTTCTACAAGTTGTGCTGGTTTCCCCTGTACTATATACTGTCTCACTCTTCACCCAAGATACCACTTATCTATTGCCTATTTAGTATTTCCCCCCCACCCCTCCCATCCCTGGCAACCAACAAAGATTGTTACATTTTATATGTGAACTTTTTCATGGGTTTTTACAATAGAGGTCTCATACAATATTTGTCCTTTTGTGATTGACTTATTTCACTCAGCAGTGTCCTCCAGTTTCACCCATGTTATGAGATGCTTCACAGATTCATCATTGTTCTTTCTCGTTGCATAGTACTCTATTGTGTGTATCTACCATAGTTTGTTTATCCATTCATCTGTTGATGGGCATCTATGTTGTTTCCATTGTTTTGCTATTGTGAACAATGCTGCCATGAACTTAAGTGTGCGTATGTCTATTTGAGTGACGACTCATTTCTCTAGGATATATTCCTAGGAGTGGGATTTCTGGATTGTATGGTATGTCTATTTCTAGCTTCAAAGAACCAACTTTTGACTTTGTTGATCCTTTACTTTTTCTTTATTATCTCTTTTATTTATTTCTGCTCTTGATATCCATGTTTCTGCTTTTTTCTGGAGTTCATTCTGCTTTTTTTTTTTTTTTAACTAAGGTTAGACATTTAGTGCACTGATTTTCAGCCATTCTTCCTTTCTACAATAAACATTTAAAGTTATAAATTCCTCTGAAAGCAGCACTTTTGCTGCTTCCTAGAAGTTTTGATAAGGAGTGTTTTCATTATCACTCATTCATGCAGGAGAATGGATAATTATGGTGTATTCATACAATGGACTACTACACAGCAGTATAAATGAATGCACTATATCTACACACATCAATGTCGATGAATAGTGATTACATGATGTTGAATAAGAAGAGCTAGTGCCAGAACACTATGTATAGTATGACACCCATTTCTGAACAGTTCTTTTCTGAGGAAACAGAGCACAGCGGAGGGGTGTTGCAAACACCAAACAGAAGCCAACCAATCCAACTTGCACAGGCGCACTCACCCAGGGGAACCTCTTTAAGAAGGATTTCTTCCCCAAAGTGTTCATGATGAATGGAGGGATCGCCATGCCAGGGGCTGCCATGAGAACCCTGGAGATGACGACTTGCGTGATGGCTTGTTTTGCAGCATTTGCTGATTCACCCAAGCGGTTACCATTTTCATTGGTGACAGGAATGCCAACTTCGAGTTCCCTTTGCCTCATTAATGGAATATTAATGCAATTAGCAGCAGCTACGGCAGCAAAGGGGACAAAACGCCCTATCAGGGGTGAGACATGCTTAGTTAGTGCATTAAGTCCTAGAGTTGTTGCTACAGCACCAGTTGTTGCAGAAATGTAGGCTGTTCCCAATTCATTTACAGTGAGAGGAGTGTCTCCGCTTCTATTGGTGTAATTGACGATTGCGTGGAAGGACTGGTTAATCCACTGCCAGAAGAGCAAGGCTGGGGTAGACCTATAAAATGTCATCATGCAGCCTGTGATGGTCATGTTCATCGGAATCTGAGCTGACATTCTTCCTATCAAAATCATCTTTTCACCAGTGTCAGGATGAAAAGCTGAATCATAGATGTACTTTGCTCTCCATAATTCATTTTCTGTAAGACCTGGAGGCACAATTCCTTGTCGGTTGTTTTGTCTCCTGATGGTCACTCCGTGAGGCTGCTTTCTCCTACCCCCATTTGCTGGTCTCTGATAGGAGTCCAAGATGGCGGATCCAAGCTGCGTTAGCTGGTATGGGACCTCTGCATGAATCTCTCCTCGCTCTCTGTTCTCTGTCAGTTTTCTCCCTCCATTTGGTGCTTGGCTGAGATCTTTATCTCTTCATTTGATGTTTCGGGGTTTCAGGATTGTTGTTTTCTCTGTTTGGCTTAGTTTTTCGGATCTTTGCTGTGGAGGGACGGTGTGGTGCTTCTGCCTAGAGTGCCATTTTGCTGGAACTCCAGAGGGTGTGTTTTGAGTCAATCTCTTACAAGACATAAAAGGAGCAGATTAAGCAAGAAGAGGTGGGGGAAGATAGATGCCAAGCCACGTGGAGATCTCCAAGGAACTAGGTAACAGAAGCTAAAGAGACAAGGACCTCCCCCCAGAGCCAACAGAGAGAGAAAACCTTCCTGTAGAGTCGGTGCCCTAAATTCAGTTGGTTGGCAGTTCGAATCCTCCAGCCACTCCTTGGAAACCCTATGGAGCCGTTTTACTCCGTCGTATAGGGTCGCTATGAGTCAGCACCAACTTGATGGCAACGGGTTTGGTTTGGTTTTGGTTTAAACTGTGAGAAAATAAATTTCTGTTTGTTAAAGTCATCCACTTGTGGTATTTCTATTATAGCAGCACCAGATAACAAAGACACTGATTTTATACTTTACAAATGGCAAGAACTAGATTTAAACAGAATGGAATAGGGATCTCCATACACATTCAAAGAGAGAGGAGACATAATTCAGTGGCACACAGAGGAGTCCAATAGTTTCTCTTTGCAATTTCTCATGGTACAATTTTCCCTTTCGGGTGTCCAGGAGTAAGACTTCTATCTTCCTGGGAGGTCAGTCCTCAGACAGTTGGCCGCTGTGTACTTCACCCTCCTCACTGTTACATACCATCATTCGTTTCTCCCTAGAGTGGCATGGACTTTAACAAATGATTAGGCCTGACAAGGCCACGCACATTTCCTGAGGAAGTGGCATCTTATATTATTTGATGCTTTGTTTTTATTTTTAATTTTCTTATCCTTGTCCTGCTCCAGGAAAGGAAGAACCTTCACATACACTGTGGTACTAAATTCTTACAATGGAATAAGCCATGGAAAGTAGAATTCGTAATTCCTCAGTCTGTCTAGGAATGGGCTTGAGTAACTGTAACCATCTGTTTATAATCCTTTGGATTTACACTTGGAAATATTGGTTCATCTAAGGCTTGTCACATAGCTTTCATTATCCCCATTTAACACATATGGAAACTGAGGGTCAGAGACATTGTGACTTGTGCAAGGTCCCACAGCTTCTTCCTGCAGAGCTTAATTCAAAAAACATTTAGGTCCATGGAAAAGTGAACTTTAGCTGGAGGAACATCACTTCTTTAGACTCTGCCTCTGGCTTTTATCTATAATTTTGTATCATTAGTCTGGATTAGGGATTTAGTCTTACATTTTCTCCAAGAGTTTGCCTTAGAGTTAATTGTACGAGAATTTGGAGAGTGAAGACCAACTACATTCATCCATTTATGTATGTTTTAAATGTCCGTGGGACTATATGAGAATGTTGCTGTTAGGTGCTATTGAGTCAATTTCTACTCATAGCAACCCCATGTGACAGAGTAGAACTGCCCCACAGGGTTTTCTAGGCTATAATCTTTATGGGAACAGATCACCAGGTCTTTCTCCCATGGAGCCACTAGGTGGGTTCGAACTGCCAGCCTTTCAGTTAGTAGCTGAACGCTTAACCGTTGATTTATACTAAACTGTAAGTTTCAGGTTTGTTTACACTCACCATTTAATCTCCAACATCTAGCTCTTTTTTCTACAATATCACAGCTGTCTCATTTCCAGAACAATTATTTCCTGTATTCTGTGTGCAACCATAGTTGCCATCAAGTTGATTCTGACTCACGGCAACCTCATGTGTTGCAGAGTAGAACTGTGCTCCTTAGGGTTTTCAAGGCTGTAAACTTTCAGAAGCAGATCACCAGGCATTTCTTCTGAAGCGTCTTTGCCAACCTTTCAGTTAGTAGCTGAGTGTTTAACCATTTGTGCCACCCAGGGACTCCATCCTGTATGACCAGGAACCACAAAAGTAAGTAAAGACATAAAGCAGCACATGCAGTCAGTGCCTTGTGGAAGTTTAAGTGAACTCTCCTACCTGATAACCCCAGCTCCCTAAATCAGCCCACCTCCTTCTCTACACTGCTTTGGTGAAGAAGGATTTGTCTGGGAAGGTCTCTGAGTCCACGTCTGTTTGATCGCAGCTGTCCAAACATAAGAGGTGTTATGCATTTGGAAAATGAAGTTATTTGGCTGAAATGATGGTGTGTGCCATGAGTGGCAGATGTCTGCTTGTGTGCTGGACACTACACCCTCACTTCTTTTGGTTTCCAAAGCCAACAAGTTGGAGACAGATGGATTTGAGGCAAACATCATTTCTCTTTGTAGGAAAGAATAACATTATTTCCAGCAAGATAAGCACTGTCATGTGGGTCTCTCCACCCCTAAACCTAATCTCCACCTTCTGCCTTTCTGGAATCCTTAAGTGATTTTTCTCCTTCACCTATTCATCAGTAGGAGTCTGTAGAGCCAGTGGGCACTGAAGTTTCCTTTGCCAGCCATGTCTTCTCTGAACCTTTCATGCTGTGTCTGTCCAAAGTGGAAACTTCTTTTCAGGGCTGTAGTATCTGTTACAGGAGTCCCTGGGTGGCCCATATGGTTAAGTGACCAACTCCTAGCTGAAAGGTTGGCAGTTCAAACCCACCCAGAGGTACCTTGGAAGACAGGCCTGATGATCTGCTTCCAAAAAGTTACAGCCTTGAAAATCCTATGAAGTGCTTCTACTCTGCACATATAGGGTCGCCATGAGTCGGAATCGACTTGACAGCAACTAACAAGAAGTATCTACTATAGGCCTGGTTTGATACAGGCAGAATAGACTGTCTGATGGATTTCTTTCAGTGGAGATGTACCCACAAGAATCCAAGAGACAGTGGCCAGTGGGAAATCAAATGTCAGCAGTCTTTATCATCAGCACATGCCTATACCCAGAACAAGTCTTTCCAACAAAGTACAGAACTCACATCTTGCAGCTTACCATTTAAACAGCAGTGACATGAGAATGCTCAAACATGCTCATGTGAGGAGAATAGAAAGGATGACGTATTTTGGAGTGGGCCAGAGATACCCAGCGTGAGCTTGTCTCACAGAATCATAAAGGAGAGAAGCCACATGTATGACCTTAATCATTCAATGAACTTGTTCACCAGAAAACATGATTTAGTCATGAATCCAGTCCTTGAATTTGACTATACACGATTAGCATTTCTCCCTTCTGAGAGAAAAAATAAGTTTGGGGATAGGAGAGAGTGTCTGCCCTTGCTTTCTTACCTGAAAAAGCCTCACACCACCACCCCTTTCCTAGATCCTCACTGACCTAATAAAAACAATAAAAAATAAGAGAAAAATCGACTTTAGCAGTAAATGAGGGAAGAGTATCATCCATTTGCAAGACATTCAAAAAATTTCTCCCAGATAGAGTACAAAGGGGATCAAAAAGTTAATCCAACTCTACCTTTTAAAATTACAGTAGAAAAGAAACAAAGCGACCTTGACAGAACTCAACCATCATCTACTGATTTGGAAGGGCAATGTGTGGAGGTTGGATGACAGCTGAGAAATACTAATTCTGAATCCCTTCTCACTGCTGTCGAACTTTGCAGAGATGGGAGGTTTCAGAGAGTAACTGGAGATACAGCACTGGGAAGGAGGCCAGCCATTACCACACTGTGTGCATGGGATGAAGACGGACCATAATAGAATGTCAAATTCTAGATGATTGCTAGGTTGGGAAGTTGATAGATGGGTGACTGGACTACATAGCGCTTAGCATCTTTTCCAAACGTGAAAATACTTGATTGTATGAGTTGAACCTAAGTTAACTTACTCTACATTCAAATTCTAGACTCTGCTGCTGTGTAATTTGTTCAACCAAGGGAATGATATAGAATAGATACCAGAAACATACTTTTAGAGACAGTGAGAGGTTAATGTCAATTCTAATCTAACAGATTGCATGTATTTAAACACCCACTGTATACAAGCTAATAAGAATCCAAAGATAAAGAATATATCATCATATTTTAGAGGGACTCAGAGTTAGGTGGAGAAGAAAGACACATAATATAGAGTATAGTGTGATTAAATGCTATGATAGACCATGGCTTAAAGTGCTTGGGAACATAGATGAGGTGCAATTAATCTGCCTCAGGGAAAGCTGCATCGAAGAGATGAGTTTTGAACTGGACCTTGAGTAATAACTGGTATTAACTTATCAGATACTGTGAGAAGAGAGCAAATAATCTAGAATGATTGAAATATGGGCTGAGAGGAGGAAATAGTAGGTCATCAAAGTGGAAAGGTTGGATGAAGCCAGGTTACTTGCCATGCTCGTCAGACGTTGTGAGAATGCTCAATCAGACATATGCTAAATAGTTTGTATTTCATTTTGCAGGTATTGGGAGCCATTGAATCCAGTTCTTAGAAACATAACTCTGGCAACGGAGTCAAAATGGAATGAAGACTTCTGGGCAAGATGGTAGAGTGAGTACATGCAAAGATCTCTACTCCCCACTCCAAATACATAGAAATGATAGGTAAAATATTTTCAAAATATAAAAATTTATAGGTGCATAACAATTAAGTAGAGTTAAAGAAACAAATAAAAAAAGAAAACTTTCCATCCTTAATCCTCTTCCAAACTATTTCCATGGACCAAAAATGCAGGGAAAAACCACCATGTTAGTTAAAGACCATGCCTCAGGCTCACGAAAGGACGGGAATAAAACTTCCTACAGGAAATGGAGGTTGCATGTGCACCCTTGTGGTGGGAAGTAAGGAGCCTGTCTCCCTGCGTGGAGCTGAGGGCTGGAGTTAAGTACACTGACTCATGCCAAGCAGTATCACAGAGCATGTAAGTGCATGGTATATGGAGCCAGCCTTTTGGAAACCCTGGTGGTCTAGTGGTTAAGAACTACAGCTGCTAACCAAAAGGTTGACGGTTTGAATCCACCAGGCGCTTCTTGGAAACCTATGAGGCAGTTCTGCTCTGTGCTATAGGGTCACTGTGAGTCAAAACTGACTTGACAGCAATGGGTTTGGTTTTTTTTTTTTTCCCTGGAGTTACCAATTATGTGACCCTAGATGTGTTCCTTATCTTCTCTGTGCCTCAATTTTCTTATCTTTAAGATGGGATGGCATGGAATACTGATAGCATCTCTTTTGTAGGTCTGTTACAGAGATTAAATAAGTTAACATATGTAAGGTGTTTAGGATAGCACTTGAAACACTGAAATATTTAGTAAGTGTTAGCTATTACTGTGGGAAAAAAGAAAAAAAAAAAAAAGCTGATGAATCTCTGCCAGCCTTTCTGGGAATGTGTCAGGAAATGATTTGCCTTTGGTGGAGGGAGTAGGTGGAGACACCCACGTGACCAGGGAACTGGGTCTATACTACATGCTGTTGGCATTGTATCCATTTGTGTTCCTAGTGATCACCATCAAGATTTGGAAGAACTCAAAAGCCATTCAACACCAGTAGTAATAATAACTTATAACTCTTCGCTATTCCCATGCCAATCTAATGATTCTAAGGCAGAGATTCTTAACCATTTGTGTGTATATGCTATGGGTCCCTTTGGGAGTTTAGTGAAACCTGTAGGCCCTTTCTCAAAATAATGCTTTTAAATACATAAAAGGAAATATTTAAAATGTCGCAGAGAAAAATTAATAACAAACATCTTACTTTGATTTTAAGGTTTTTCTTAACCACAAAACCCAATATTAAACATAAAAATTCCTAACCCAAAATTAATCCTGCCAGTGGCTTTTTTTTTCACACAAAATTGCTAATCTTTTCTTTCCTGATAGAAGCCAGGCTTAATTTAAATTTCAAAAGGTATCAAGGCTGCAGGTGGGTGGAGGGCCAGAGACCACCTTGTGACCTTGTGATCAGTTGATTTCAGTCAAAGGGGGAGGGGTGGGTTCAATCAATCATGTTAAGATAAGCCAATTGTTGATCTTGTATTCTTCTCTCTCCTGTCTCTTTACAAGCTATAAAAACAAAACAAAACAAAACCCATTACTGGGAGTCGATTCCAACTCATAGCGACCCTATAGGACAGAGTAGAACTGCCCCATAGTGTTTCCGAGGAGCACCTGGTGGGTTTGAACTGCTGACCTTTTGGTTAGCAACCGTAGCTCTTAACCACTGCGCCCGAGGGCTCCTTATAAGCTATAAGTTATATATATATATATAACCACAAAAAAGACACATGTAAGAGTCATATTCAGAATTCAAATTTCCCTCTGTAGCTTAAGAGTCAAGTCCCCACAGCATTATCTTAGTGTTGACCCAACAGTTTCTGCACCTGATAGGAGGGGAGGTGTCTAATGCATAAGAGTGCCTGACTCAGACAACAAGTTGAATCAATGTTTATCAATGAATGAATGAGTGAATGAATGAATGATTGGGTAGAGCTAATCAAACCTGAGAAAGAAACAAGAGAAAGTACTGTTCTGTCCTGCCCATGCATTCCTTGTCTGTCCTCCTCCTTGTTCCTTTTCATCCATTTGTGCATGCATTCATTCACTGCACTAATACTTGTAGAGCAGCTACTACTGATAAACACTGTCCTGGGATTTGTGGGCAACACCAAGATGAATGACTAAGGCAGGAGGCATATGAATAAGAATAAGGGACTTCCTCCCAGGCTGTGAAAAAGAGACTCCCTAAAAGAGGACACAGCCAAGGAGGATATGATGGAAACCCAGAAAAGTTACCTGTATTCAACAGGTATATATCAATTGCCTACTTTGTCCTTAAGAGTTCCTATAAAACCTGGGAAGCTATCAAGGCAAATTTCAAAGTTGGCAATAATGAACTAGCAGCCAGGTTGCAGAATCTGAAAAGGAAACCTGTCACACACAGGGCTTGTTTGAACCACGCAATTTGCAGAGCTGAGTTTGGAAGAAGTAGGTCAGTTTGCAGAGTTTGCTGCCATAAGATTGTGCAAACAGCTGCCTTAGCTGGAGCCTACTTTGCTAGGGAAAAAAATCACAGATGGGACCTCTTTAAAATATTCCACAGAGTGGTGCTTGCTATTGAATTTTTTAAAGATCGTTTTACGAGGTGTTTCTATACTGACTTATTGAGATACAGGTCACTTCTTAATACGGGTCACTTGTCCCACAAAGTTTGATAACATTTGATTGGATGTGCAAGCTTTCTTGTCAGTGTTCCTATTAGGCTTTTGATAAAGCATGCTCTGCCATTGGTTGAAGAAGACTGCTATACAAATAGAGTTGTGGTGCTGATTGATTATAGGGAAGATCCCGCCTCCCCTGTGGACAGTGGTTCGCTGCCTTGTCAAGAGTGTGTCCACATCTGACCAGGAAATCCTGCCTATTTCTCACTTTCCTGTTGGTGAAGATCATGATCTAGAACAGAGGCTAGCAAACCATGGCCCATGGGCCATTGCCTGATTTTGTAAATAAAGTTTAATTGTAAAACAACCATACTTATTACCTACCCATTGTCTCTGGCTGTTTTCAGGTACAACAGCAGAGTTGAGTAGTTGCAACATAGACTGTATGGCCTGCAAAACCTAAAATATTTACTGTTTTGTCTTTTATTTAAAAAAAAAAAAAAAAAAAAAAAAGCTTGCCAATCTTTGATTTAGAAGGCAAACAATTTGGATGTGCTGCCTGCCCATAGGGATGGCTGGGGTTTCCAGGACATGCTTAGGGATGGTAGAAAATAGCATCATGGAATGATCATTCAAACTTGTATCTCCTTTTTCATTCTTAAGCCCTATAAAGATGCTACAGGGTATCAAAGTCTGCTCCATCTAAGAGGAAGTATTTTTATCTTGTTGCAAGGCATATGTGAAATAAAATCGGTCTATAAATAACTATAATACAAAGATGAAAGTAGTTAAGAGACATACAGAGAAGAGTACTTTGGGAGTTTAGTGTGGGAAAAGCTACTTTAGACTTAGGGGAACAGAGAAAACAAGATTTATAGAAAAAAATGGTATTTAATCCAGTCTTTGAAGCATGAATAGCATCTGACCAAGAACCTTAAAAAGGGATCAGAATGCATGCATGATCTGTGAAGCCTTGGGAGAATCACCCAACATCTTGGGTCTTCTACATCCATCCATCTGTGTATCCAACCAACGCTGATTAATTTTCTACCAAGTCATAGGCACAGCGTTAGGTCCAGAGTAAGACGCAAGGGATGAATAAAGCAGGACTTCCAAGTAAACTGGAGAATCTTAACTTCCAGGATCTTGCCTAAGGCGTATACAAAGGAAAAAAAAACCTGCATGTGTGTGGGAAAGTAGGGAAGATGGCGTACATATGCTACTTACATCAAGGAATTTCTCCTAGAGTGAGAGAAACTAAGACCATATTATAGGAAGACCATGAGGGCCATAACAAGAGATGTGGAAAGTTAGAAGAACAGCAGAACTGCACTGCTTCTCAAACTTCGAGAGGTGAATGGCTAACGGGGAGGATGAATCATAGTACATATGGGAAGTACTATGGGCAAATTTTATTCATCAGTCAACAAGCAGCTGCCTCCAAGGTCAAAGATGGTAACATCCAACAGGAAGCTGGTCAGCACCAAGTTCTCTATGACATGGTAGGGTATTTCCCTAATACAATGGCAGCATCACTAGGAAAGTCAGCTGAGTCATATCATTTAACTGAAGCACAGGCTGAGTTTCACGGAATACAAAATAATGTTTGCTGATGCTCAGCTCAGTAGCTTCACCAAATTCAAAAAACAACAAAGTGGAGGCCTCCTATGGCCACTGGCTTCCTATCCAATCTAATCCATAGAATCTGTTAAATCTCTTGGCTATAGTGAAAAAACCCATGTGCCACCCACACAGAGGGAGCCCTGGTGGTGCAGTAGTTAAGAGCTCAGCTGCTAACCAAAAAGTCGGCAGTTCAAATCCACTAGCTGCTCCTTGGAAACCCTATGGAGCAACGGATTTACCTCCAGAGGACTATAGAAGCATCCAGATGGACAATAGAGGATTAAGGAGATCCCTCATACTATCTTTCACAAATATCAGGCAAGGATCAACATATCTTTAATCAAAGCTAAGAAATAAGAAAAAGAAACAACTTGAGTCCCATGAAAAGACATTTCAACATAAAAGAAGGAAGAGAATATAGGATTCAAAAGAAGATATCTTAGAAAAAAATAGAAATACATTTTAGACAACATGTATTTTCTGCTGTCTATGAAGTGAAAGTAGAAAGATAGGATGCTACCACAGCAGTCTATGATGAAAAGTTGTTGTAGCCTGAGATAAAGGGGAAATATAAGGAAACCAATAATGGCAGTGCAGAATTTTAAATTGCATTAGGAAACTAAATCAGTGGTGTATGACTCAGAAACATGGGAAAATCTAGAATTCAGAGTACAAGAAAAAGTGATGTATACAGTAAGAGATAATGTTACAACTCATGTTTAGAGGACAGAGAGTAGAGATTCATGATAATGGGTCTTTGGGAGAGAGAGAGAGAGAGTAAATGTTATATAATAATCAAAGATGAAATTAAATACAGTACTCCTGGAGTGAAGAAAGAACCAACCTCATTGATGTACAGGGCTCTGCTACTTGAGGGCAAATTTAACAGGAAGAAACCAAGTCTGAGTTATTTTTATTTTTGTAAAGGATAAAGAAAGAAAGTTATGAGCATAAAGGCTGAATGAAAAGAGTTACCTAAAAAGGCCAGTAATTAGATTGGCAATATTTTTCTAGTGTGTCCCTCAAGTTCCCTTTCCCTTTCCTCATTCCTAAAAAGAAAAAAAAAGAATCTGTCCAGGCTCAGGGTTCATAAACATATCAGGTAAAAAATTATTTTTTCTGTTAACTTTTATGATTTCTGAATCCCATCCATCCATCCGTCCATCCATGTGCCCATTCATCCGCCCAACAAATATTTATTGAGTGCTTGCTTTGTGCCAAGTATTATCTAGACACTGCAGATATACCGGTAAACAAAAGAGACCAAGTCCTATTCTTGGGGGGAGGCAAAGAATTAACAAATAAATATATAAGATATTATGTGTGATACGTGCTATGGAAGAGAAGTAAAACAGAGTAAAGCAGTGGAGAATGGAGGAGAGGTCAAAGGGCCCTTCTCTGATAAATTGACGTTTTCACAGAAACCGCAATGAATTGAGGGAAGATTTCTTGGGAAGAAGGAGCTGTAAGTACAAATGACTTGAAGCAGAAGTGTGCTTGTTTGGAGTGTTCAAAGAAAAGCAAGGAGACCTGTTTGCCTGAAGCAGAGTGAGTGAGGAGAGAGTGATAGGATAGGAACTCAGACACATAGTTAGGAAGGGATTAGAGCATTAGAGCCTTGAGACAATAGTAAGGACTTTGAATTTTATATCTCTGTGAGATGAGAACCAACTGTAGGATTTTGAGCCGAGCAGTGACATGATCTGACTTACATTTTAACGGAATCTCTGTGGCTGCTCTTTGAAAGCAGACCACAGGAGGCAGGCACAGGGAGACCATGAGGGAGCCATTGCAAAGGTCCAGGAGGGAAATAAGGATGGGTTGGAGCTGAGGAGATCTTCCCAAACTTCCAACTAAAGCACAGGGTGCGCAGTGCCTGTCAAATCCTGTGTCTATTTAGCTCCTCCCTCATGAATCCCTATCCTCTGAAGTGGCATCTTTCTACCCACCTACCCTACCACCAGCTTCTATGCTGGTATAAAACAGTGATTGTGGTCAAGTGTTGCTACCAGATTCTTACTGTTTTCACCCTTTGTTCTTTTCTTATGGGGACAACACATCCACAAATTTGATCGACTTCAGTTGTCCTCTGAGATTTACCCTTTTTGTCTAAATGTGGAAATGTGCTGGGCAGTCTTTGAAAGGACAGTTCTCTGATTGTTAAAGGTTCCAATATCTCCGAATCCAGGAGAAACACTGGATTTATTAAAGCTGTTTTACCCTTTTCAGGTGTTCTTGTTTTCATGAATCAACATAAGCAGAATCTGAGAAAGTCTTATTTTTTTTTACTAATCTAGATCCACCTAGTCTATAAATGAATTCATTTCTGCCCAGATTCAGATATTAGAAAATTTATTTATTTATTTGCTTTAAATATTCATCTTCACTTCTTCATAGTTTTTAGAGAGAAGATAAAAGAGCCCATACCTGAAGCTGTTAGCTACTTGCCTCGTCAAAACAGATATTATCAAGATTGTTCTTGATAATACAAAGTAAAATAGTAGAAGCTATCCCACTGCACTCAGGGCCAGGACAAGAATGGCAGCGATTATCACTATTACAGGCATTTCCACAACAGAATGAGTTTTCAAAACAAGAATTAGATGTACATGACTAATTAATTAGGGAACACAATTTGTACCATGTGGCCCACTAGAGTTATAACAGTATCTCAATTCTCTACAAACTTACAGGGAAGTAGCTATTGCGTAGACCGGAAGCACACACTTGCTTTGTTTTAGAGGTTGGCTATTTTTTATGTGTTGCATTATTTTGTTTTTCTTTGGTTGTATATTTCATAGATGATAGAGGAGCTCAAAAAGTAGCTGGGTATATGGACTAAAGAACAAGTAAGGAAGTGTTTGAGTCTGTTATTATTAATTTTGATTTGGTATTTTTAGCATATAATAACAAATTATACACAAAGCATTATTCTTTAAATCTCTGCAGGTAAAAAAAAAAAAAAATGTTATCGTAAACCTAAAACTCTCTAGCTCCATGATTACCTTAACCAATGAAACTTATTTTTACAAGCATTTTTTTTAATTTGATGTGCTGTTTGAAACACGATAATGCAATTATAGAGAAAACACACTGTACATTGTTTTAGATCTTCTGGCCAATATAATAAAACAAGAAAAGTGAAGTTATCAGTATACGTATTATATAGGTACATACAATAAGAAGCCCTGCTGGCACAATGGTTAAAGTGCTCGGCTGCTAATAGAAAGGTCAGTGGTTCAAACACACCAGCCATTCTGCTGCAGGAAGATGTGGCAGTCTGCTTCTGTAAAGATTTATAGCCTTGGAAACCCTATGGAGCAGTTCTACTCTGTCCTATAAGGTCACTATGAGTCAGAATTCGACTTGACAGCAGTGAGTTTTTTTTTTTAACATACAACAGCTGTAGGTGATAGGAACATCTTTCTGGAAAAACCATAAAAATCAACTTAAAAATTATTGGGATTAATATGAAAGTTCAATAGTGTGACAAAACATAAGACAAATATAAAAAATATTAACAACTTGCACATATGCCAGAAAAAAAAGGTGAGAGAATTGAATGGATTAAAAAAGTACAATTTATATAACGACTTAAAAATAAATGTCTAGGAATAAACTTAGCAAATAAGATTAAAATCGTTAGGAAGAAAAATATAAGCTTGACTGGAGAATATGGAAGAAGGCTTAAAAATAAACAGATTCCAATAATAAAAGAAATACCAAGTTCTTGGATAAAAAGACAGAATGTTGTAAGATTTCCATCTAATTTCCCCCCAATTAATCTATCGGTTTAGGGAAACTCCAATATAAATACCACAAAGTATGAGGACCACAAATAATTTTCTAAGTCATATAGAAAAAGAAATAGGATTATAGCCAAGACTATTTTGAAAAAGAAATATAATATGATTTGTTGCTGTTGTTAGAGATGCCATCAAATTGACTCCGACTCATTGCGACCTTGTGTATAACAGAACAAAATGTTGCCCCGGTCCTGCACCATCCTCACAATCGTTGCTATGTTTGAGCCCATTGTTGCAGCCACCGTGTCAATCCATCTCATTAAGGGTCTCCTTCTTTCTCACTGACCTCTACTTTACGAAGCATGATGTCTTTCTCCAGCGATTGGTCCCTGCTGATAACAAAGTAAGCAAGATGAAGTCTTGCTGTCCTCGCTTTTAAGGAGCATTTTGCTGTACTTCCCCCCAAGACAGATTTTTCATTCTTCTATCAATCCTTGGTATATTCAACATTCTTCACCAGCACCACAATTCAAATGCGTCAATCCTTCTTCAGTCTTCCTTTTTCATTGTCCAGCTTTCATGTGCATGTAAGGTGATTGAAAATACCATAGCTTGCATCAGGCACACCATACACCCTAGCTATTAAAACGTATTAGGAAGGCATAAAATACTGCAACTGTGATGAAAATAGGAACCAACAGATTGTTGTACTAGAATAGAAAGATGAGAACATATTTAAGTACAAATAAGTATTTATTAGAGGGCGGTGATGTTTCAGTAATAGAATTCTTGCCTTCCATGCCTGAGATCTGGTTTCAATTCCTGGCCAATGTACCTCAAGTGTAGCCACCACCCATCTGTCATTGGAGGATTAAGTGTTGTTATGATGCTGAACAGGTTTCAGTGGTGCTTCCAAACAAAGACAGACTAGAAAGAAAGGCCTGGTAGTCTACTTTTGAAAATCAACTAATGAAAATCCTATGGATCACAAAGGTCCAATCCCATTGTACATGGGGTCACCATGAGTCGGGAGCCACCTTGATTGCAGCTAACAACAATAACAACAAGTATTTATTACACAAGGGTTTTAGCATTTTAATTAAGTAAAAATATTATAGATTTTCAATAAATAATCCTAGGGCAAATGATTAACTGTTTTGGGGAAAAAGAAAACAAAGTTAAATTCTGATTTAATACCATGCACCAAAATAAATTCCAGATAGATTAAAGAATTAAATGGAAAAAGTTAAAACATTTATACTATGAGAAGACAATATTGCCAAATATGTAATATAAATTTTAGTAAGGGAAGACCTTTTGGAGCATAACACCATACCAGTAGACTATAACACCATGCTAGCTGTTAGATATTTTGATTATCAGCCCTAGTGGAGATTGACATAGATCTGAGGTAGATGGTGACCTGCTTATGATAGGTTCCAGAAAATTATTTATGAAAATCAGAAGTTTTCCAGGAAATGATTTAGTTTATGGAAAAACAAGTCAAGTATGATGAACTTGACCTGGTATCTAGGCATAGTGTTTGTAGTTAAGTATTGTGTGGGGATCCAGAATAGTGGCTATTTCCAGATTTTGTCCCTATTAGCTCTGTGGACTGATTACTAGGGTTTCAACAGAAAGATCTGAAAGAGCTGTTTCATCAAAATTCACAAAGCAACGTGGCACCGACAGCACCCCTTTGATACTATTACATTTATTAACAGAATGAAACCCAAAGTGTATGTAAGTGGGGAGATTGATAGATATGTTTTCAATTAGGTTGAGCTAGAGTATGATAAATTAATAAATGATCCCCAAATCTCCATGACTTATAACAACAGATGTTTTTTTCTTGTACTATTGAAGTGATCGTGGGTCTCTTAGAAAAGGGAAAAGAAATATGACAACAGCACACTGTCTCCCAAAGCTTCCACTTGGAAGTGACACGTCACTTGTGTTCACATTTCCTTAGTTAAAGTGAGTCGCATGACAAACCTGATGTCAATAGAAATGAAAGCATAATTCCCCTCTCTTCTCCCCAGAGAGGTATGGCTGGGAGGGGCACAAGAACATTTGGTGGATCGGTAATACAATCTAACCCACCCACTGTTCCAAAGACTACCAGGGACGTAGACACCCCTAGTCTATTTGGGAAATTGCCCTATAACCCCAGAACCAGCAGGGCACAGAGCTTTTCTAGAAGCCCTCTGCTTGCTCTTTCCTTTCTGAGGAGAAAGCTCTGCCAGCTGAGCAGATGTTGGCTGCCAAGGTGGTGCCAGACCCCACTGTGACGGGCAGCACCTCTGTTTTGTTTACTCTTCCAGGCAGGGTGATAAATTCTCCTTCTAATCAGGTTCAATGTGTTTCTCACTCTCAGATGCACCAACCCTGCTAATGAATGATCCACTGGAGTTAGCAGCGAAGATGCAGCATGCTGCACCCACTCTGCCTTTGCTATGCCAAGGCATGCCCTCACTATCTCCCAAACGCAAAATTGAGTTCTTGAGTATGGCGTGGATAGATGATGGAGTGCACAACTGCCTTGGGTAATTTGTTCACAGTAATTCAGGCCAGTATATTCTGTCAAGTCTGCTACTGAATACATTTGGTTTTACTTTCTGAGGGAGGTTGGTGCTTGGAGGGAGCTTCTGAGGTGGATCACTGCACAGTCCTGTGAGTCCTGAGCAGTGAGTCCAAGAGACCTGATAAAGCTGGTATTCTAAGCTTTGTCACTGGGCCCGGGGGAATCCCTGGAACCAATTCCAAGGGGACACCACCCCTGACTCCCATCATCACCATGGCTTGAGAGGAATTAAATTGAACACGGAGTGGAGATTTTCTTTTCCTTTTCACTCTTAACCATGCATTTGTTTTTTTTTAATACGTATCAAAACCAAGACCAGACAAAGACCCGGTAGTAGGGTCTCAAACTGATGCTAATACCAAATAGCACCTTTCAGTGGACCTGTGATTGAAGCTACTTTCCAAATAACTGGATATTAAAAACGGGCCAGGCTTGGAGGCAAGGCCTTCTAGGACCTTAGTCCTATTATTGTAGTTAGCTGCTGTCAAGCCCCTGGCTCATGCACAGTAAGATCAAACTGTTGTGATCCATAGGGTTTTCAATGGCTGATTTTTCAGAAGCAGATCACCAGACCTTTCTTCACAATCTATCATAGTCTGGACACTCCCCTGAAACCTGCTCAACATCATAGCAACACATAAGCTTCCAGTGTGAGAGGAGTGGTAGTTGCACCTGAGGCGCATTGTCCAGGAATTGAACCTGGGTCTCCCACATGATAGAGAAATACACCTGGCTATGTGGCTGGTTGTCTTATGGGCAACAGGGTTATCAATGTTGTGAATATCTAAAGGGTATGAGGGTGTTGTTTGGGAAGGTGTTGGTACTGTGGAAAATGAGAGAGCCCAACAATAGACATATAGGCAGAAGGTAAAGCTCAAAGTTAATTGCGTGGAAGGGCTGTGGCCACACAATAGATGCTTTTACAGCCCATAAGTGAGAGTTGAATCATAGCCCGTGTTGGAGCTCCCAACCCAGTACTCACCTGTCAAGGCATGGCCTGGAACAGTCCAGAGCAGAACTGAGAAAAACCGGAGGGAAAGCGGGACTTTGTAGACATTGGTTGGCCAGTCTGCACAACACACAAGACATGTCCTTAGGGAAAATGGATCAGGGTTAGACTTGGTTTTTGTGACATAAAACACATCGAAGTTAACTAACCAACCTTGGCAGGAAAGCCACATTTTAAGAACTTTGCTATTAGCACTGAATGAAACAGCCATAGGGGACAATGAGAGAATGTTAACAGAGATGTATTTAGCTCTGACTAATTTACTTTCCACAAGCGCTATCTTGGTCAAGGGTAGTGTGTCCTGAACAGGGACCCACTTTAGCTACTTTAAGTAAACTTATTTTAAGTATGGTAGGTACATATTTCAGCATAAAAACTTGAAAATCAGGAAATAAATATATATAAAACCACAAGTGGCTCCATGGGAAAAAGATGTGGCAGTTTGCTTCTGTAGAGATTTACAGCCTTGGCAACCCTATGGGGCAGTGGGTTTGGCATATATATATTTGTTGTTATTGTTTTGTTTTCTAAAACAATCCTGCTCCACAAGCCCTGAATCCTTCAATAACATCAGAAAAGTTAATCCTACTTCTTCCTGGGGGGCATACCCTCACCTCCCAGTACCAGTTGAGTCAATTCCGACTCATGGTGACCCCATTTCATGGATTGAATTGTGTCCCACAGAAATATCTGTCAACCTGACTAGGTCATGATTCCTAGTATTTTTATGATTGTCTACCATTTTTTCATCTGATGTGACTCCCTATGTGTTGTAAGTCCTATCGCTATGATGTTAATGAGATGGATTAGTGGCAGTTATACTGATGAGCTCTACAAGATTAGATAGTGTCTTAAGCCAGTCTCTTTTGAGATATAATAGAGACAAGTGGGCAGAGAGTTGGGGACCTCATATCTCCAAGAAAGCAGCACTGGTAGCAGAGCTCATCTTTGGACCTGGGGCTCCTGCACAGAGAAGCTCCTAGACCAGGGGAAGATTGATGACAAGGACCTTCCTCCAGAGCTAACAAAGAGAGAAAGCCCCCCCCCCCACCCCCCGGAGCTGATGCCCTAAATTTGGACTTCTAGCCTGCTAGATTGTGAGAAAATAAATTTCTCTTTGTTAAAGCCATCCACTTGTGGTATTTCTGTTATAGCAGCACTAGATAACTAAGACACCTCATGCATGCCAGAGTCGAACTGTGTTCCACAGCATTTTCAATGGCTGATTTTTTAGAAGCAGATCTCCAGGACTTTCTTCTGAGGCACCTTTGGGTGGACTCACCCTGCCAACCTTTCAGTAAACAGTGTAGCGTGCAAACTATTTGTGTGCATAAACAGGGACTATACCTTCCTCGAGATACAGTTTTTATCTTATGTCACCTGAGGCATCAGCTGGATGAATTTTCGGTCTTTAGATTCTGGTCAGCACAGATTGTTGCTGAGATGTCTATCATGTCTGCCACATGGCCTTTTGGATTCAAGGACTCTCTACTACCTTGTTTTCATGCTTGGAGTGAGGTTGCCTCTGGTTCCACTTGCTTAGTCACACCACGGAGACATTTCCTGTCTGGAATCTTGCTGTAGTCCTGTTGGTGCAACCAGGAAGCAGGGTATAGGTTCCCTCTTTTTGGGTCCCAGATAGCTCACTCATACACTCTCATTCTTTTCTTCTCTCTTTTCTCCCCCCATACTAGGAAAATGTCTTGGGTTGAATATCTGCTCTTATTTGCCAGTAACGGGGAATATCTAGCCCATTGATTTTTGAGAAGAAAATCCAGGACAGGAAATGATATCTGACTAGTAACTTTGGTTTTCCATTGAGATGCCTTCCTCCCCTGAGTCAGTGAGCATAGGGTCCACTTCTATGAATAAAGAGAAGGAAAGGAGGAAATGGAGGAGACAATATATACAATCCCTAAATAATAGTCCCAGCACATAACCAAACCAAATCTATTGCCATTGAGTTGACTCTGACTCACGATGACCCCATTTGTTACAGATTATAACTGCTCCACAGGCTTTTCTTGACTATAATCTTCATGGAAGCAGACTTCCAGGACTTTCTTTTGTGGCACCCCTGGGTTGGGTTTGCACTGCCAACCTTTAGGTCAGCAGCCAATAGCAAACTTGCTTGTGCCACCCAGGGACCTCATTAGGAAATAGGATATCTCAGAGTACCCAAAGAACACATGTACATCTGAGTCTCATGATGGACTGGAAAGCAGTGAAGAAACAAAGGCAGCCACCTTTATTCCTCTGATTAGAGGCAAATGGTTTCTCATCTCCACTCTTAGTGAGTCTGATCCACCCTCCTTTCTTAAAAGTTTATTTTCGTATTCTTGCTTATACACAGTCACCAATGGCAGCTCCAACATGGCGCCCTCAGTTCTGGGATGATAAATTACTTAGAATCCCTGGCCCCAATTCCTGATTCTTGAGAGAAAGGATCTTATTGTTCCAGCTCGAGTCAGGCTCAGTTAGCTGTAGCTTAAGGGGTTGGAAGCACATGGCACAAATAGGACCCTGGGGCCTGTGCTTTTTGGTGAGCACTGTTCTTAGACAGGGAGGCATGGGTTGAATAAGCACTGGAAAAGAGCATCTACCACAATTTCCCATGAAATAAACGCAAATTAGCACAGATGTTGCTCCTGTTATGATACATATACATCAAGATCTATCTCACTGGTAATGTGAGGAAGATTATGGAAGATTATGGTCTTTGACATTAAGTGACCTGGTTTTGAGCCTAGCTCCTCCACACGATAACTGAACAACCTCTTACGTGCATCTCGAGTTTCTTCATATGAAAATGGGAGTGAGATTATACACCTCACAGGCTGTTATAAGAAACAAACTTATTGAATCCAAAGGTATCTTGCAAGCACACAGAATTTAGAATGAAAGGACACTGGTTTGATCCTCATCTGCCACTTACTAGCTGTGTGACCTTAAAGAATTCACTAAGCCCATTTGGGCATCATATACAGAAGAAGTGAGGAAATGTGACGATGATAACAATGTCATTGTATAGCTTAGGGGCTAAAAGAACAGACTTTGTTGTCAGACTGACCTGGATTTAAGCCTGCCTTTACTCTTCCACAGCTCTATGTGCCAGTTTAAAATGCTATCTCATAGCATTTGGGGGAGGATTAAATGAGATAATACTTATACTTGGTATAGTACCTAGTATATGCTAAACACTCAAGGAATGATATCTGTAATTGTCACAGGATCTTTTTTAAAAAATTTATTTATTTTATTTTACTTTTGTTGTACTTTAAGTGAAAGTTTACAATTCAAGATAGTCTCTCATACAAGAATTTATACATACATTGTTATGTGACCCTAGTGGCTCTCCCTATACTGTGAGAGTACACTCCTCCTTTCCACCCCTGATTTCCCGTAATTGTCACAAGATCTTTGTGAGGATCATATGAATTAACATAGAGGAAAAATAGTTGGTAGTCAGCAAAGCGTTAAAAATTTGCTTGTTATTAGGCAAGGTCATGGAAGCTCCATAGACACATCCAAACTCCCTGAAGGACCGATTTAGTGGGCTGAGGGCTGTGGGGACCATGGTCTTAGGGAACATCTAGCTCAATTGGCATAACCTAATTTATAAAGAAAATGTTCTACATTCTACTTTGGTGAGTAACATCTGAGGTCTTAAAAGCTTGAGTCTTAAGCTTTTAAGAAAAGCATGGGGTCTTAAGCGGCCATCTAAGATACTCCACTGGTCCCACTCCATCTGGAGCAAGGGAGAATGAAGAAAACCAAAGACACAAGGGAAAGATTAGTCCAAAGGACTAATGGACCACAACTACCACGGCCTCCACCAGACTGAGTCCAGCACAACTAGATAGCACCTGGCTACCACCACTGCCTGCTCTGACAGAGATCACAATAGAGGTTCCCAGACAGAGCTGGAGAAAAATGTAGAACAAAATTTCAACGCACCAAAAAAAAAAAAAATAGACCAGAGTTACTGGTCTGACAGAGACTGAAGAAACCCGAAGAGTGTGGCCCCTGGATATCCTTTTAGCTCAGTAATGAAGTCACTCCTGAGGTTCACCTTTCATCCAAAGATTAGACTGGCCCATAAAACAAAACAAGACTAAATGGGCACATCAGCCCAGGGGCAACGATGAGAAGGCAGGAGGGGACAGAAAAGCTGGTAATAGGGAACCCAAGGTTGAGAAAGAGAGAGTGTTGACACGTAGTGGGGTTAGCAAGCAATGTCACAAAACAATATGTGTACTAATGGTTCAATGAGAAGCTAGTTTGTTCTGTAAATCTTCATCTGAAGTATAATAAACACACACACAAAATAGAAAACAATGAAAATAATGGGATGTCAGCTCTGAGTCTTGCACACTCTGAGGGAAGCCTGTTACCATGTGAGTGAGCTTGAAAATGGATCCTCCCCAGGTCAAGCCTGAGATGACTGCAACTCTAATTGACAGCTTGACTGCAGCCTTGTGAGGAACCCTGAGCCACAGCTACCCAGCTTATCGTACCCAGATTCCCACCCCACAGAAATTATGAGACAATAAGTATTTGTTGTTGTAAATCACCAAGTTCTGGGGGAATATGGGGTAAACAGCAGATAACTAATATACAAAGAAAAAAAAAAAGAAATAATCCAATAGAATTAGCTTTTCTTTTCCATGTGTTTTATTTCAATTAAAATATAATTATTTTTCTTTTAAAATTGACTGTTACAATATGCTAAAACCTTGAAGGGCAATTGCATTTACATATATTTTGTACCTTCTAAAATATGTCTTTAATTTTTGAATTTTATCTTCCTTTTATCTAACAAAAGAGAAGAAATTAACCTTTGATTATGCAAAGGATGATATAAAAATGGGCTTTAGACTTTGGAAAATCTTTAGAACCAGATAGCAACCTTCTTCTTTTGCCTTTTTTTTTTTTTTTTAAGAATTTTTTTACTTTTTAAGGAAATTCTGCTCAAGGTGACTGTATGCTATTGCTCCTTCCTTCACTTTACAACATATAAATTGTCCAATAACTGGGCTTTCCTCACTGGATTAATTATATTCTCAGGTTAGAGAAAAAAAATTCTTGTTATTCCTTAATAACTTTAATCATTTTAATTCATTCTCAGGTTGAAGAGGGTTGTGGTTCTTATCCAATTTATTTTTCTCTGAGATTGAAGGCTTTATCTCAATCCCCCTTTACTTTCTTTTCTTTTCTTTTTTTTTTCCTCCTTGACTTCCCCTACTTCTACTCAATTCTTCTCAATATAGAGGAGCCCTGGTGGTGCAGTGGTTAAGCGCTCAGCTGCCGTTCAAAGCCACCAGCCGCTCTGCGGGAGAAAGATGTGGCAATCTGCTTCTATAAAGATTTACAGCCGTGGAAACCCTGTGGGGCAGAGTACTCTGTACTATAGAGTCACTATGAGTTGGGTTTGGTTTTTTTGGTTTGGTCTCGGTCTAGGCTAAACATAAGAATCATTGGGAGCTTTGAAAACTCTAAATACCCAAGAAGCACCTCAGACCAATCAAATCACAATCTGTGGAGGTAAGGCACAGGTATTGGTCATTTTAAAGCTTATCAGGTGATTCAATGTGCAGCCAAGTTTGAGAACCACAACTTTAACCTACTCTCTAGCTACAGCCTTGATTTAAATCAGGCCTCCTTGTCTAAATTGAATTAGTCCCACCTGAAATCTCATCGTTTCCAAGAAGCTTCCTTAGACCGTTGCTCTAATTCAGGCCATCATCATCTTCTGTTTGGATCATTCCAACAGGTTTCTAATTGGTCTTTCTGCCTGCAGTCACTCTGAGATTTACGATGCATAAATCTCAGAATATACGTCACTTGTTTAGAAGCCTCTAATGAGTCCTTTCTACCTCCAGAATAAAATCCAAACTTCATAACAGCAACCCTAATGAAGGGGTGAGGTGTGCAAACCCCATCTTTATCACTAACTGCATGGCAGGATTAGCATGAATCCGATTCCTAGCTAGAAGTGGATCCGGGCCTCATCTTCCTTCCCACATTTCTACTCCTCCTCAACACCCACTTCTGTTGCAATTCCTCTCTGACCCTAACCACCCGGAGTTAGATCTGACCTCATCACCAGCTATCCTGAGCCTGGCCAAAACATCCCTGGCCACCTGAGGCCAGGTAACTGCGGAGCAGCTGTAGGCTCCGGAGTCTGCCCAGCTCCCTGCACTTCAGACCAGCTGATCTCTTTCTCTCTCTACTCACTTGGGACTAGTAGGTCACAAGCTAGAAGGACTCTATCCTTCTTCATCGACTGCCCATGCAGTCTTTCCTTATCACCCAGCCACCCAGACCTGGGTCTACACAAATTGACTCTTTCTGCCAGTCCCTGTTGGCTCATTGCCTCTGTGAGTTCGTTAACTCTCTAGAACAGCTCACGAAATTCATGGAGACTGTTACCTATGCTGTACTCACAGTTACTCGTTTATGATAACAAGAAAGGATGCAAGCATAAAGGCATATCAGGCAAGGTCTCGGAGAGTTCCCTGCATGGGGCCTCCATGGTCACCAGTGATGTGCTGCTCTCTGACAGCGGGCCCCAAAGAAAGGTCCAAATTATTTGAATATGCATGACTTGGGCCTTAAATCTATGAGCGCTGGTGGTGCAGTGGTTAAAGTTCTTGGCCGCTAACCGTAAGGTCTGCAGTTTGAACCCACCAGTTGGTCAGAGGGAGAAAGTTTACAGTATAGGAAACCCTATGGAGAAGTTCTACCCTGCCCTATAGGGTCTCTATGAGTTGGAACTGACTCGATGGTGATAGGTTTGGTTTTGGTTTGGGCCTTAATGCACAGTTACGATCAATCTAATCAATGAATATGCATGACAACTTTAGGCCCCCCTTTCTTTTTTTTTTTAATTGTACTTCAGGTGAAGTCTTACAGAACAAATAGTTTCTCATGAAACAGTAGTATACATATTGTTTTATGACATCGGTTAACAACCCCACAACACGTCAACCCTCTAACTTCTCAACCTTTTTTTTGTTGAAAATACACATAGCCAAAGATACACCGTTTCAAAAATTTCTACATGCACAGTTCAGTGATATCGACTACGCTCTTCCAGTTGTGCTGTTATTCTCACTTAAGATGAAGCCTTACAGAACAAAATAGTTTCTCATTTAACAGTTACTACAAATGTTGCCCTGTGACAATGGTTAACAATCTCAAAACACATGAACAGTATCCTTACTTAACCTTGGGTTCCCTATCACCAGCTTCCTTGTCCCCTTCTGCCTTCCAGCCCTTGTCACTGGACTCCTGTACCTCGTTAGTCTCATTTGGTTTTATGGGGCTGTCCACTCCCAGGCCAAACAGTGAACCTGGGAGATAACTTCACCACTGAGCTAAAAGTGTGTCTGGGGTCCATACTTTCAGGGTTTCGCCAGTCTCCTTTAGGCCAGTAAATCTGCTCTTTTTTTGTGAGTTAGAATTATGTTCTACATCCTTCTCCAGCTCTGTCCAGAACCCTCTGTTGTGATCCTGGTCAGAGCAGTCAGTGGTGGTAGCTAGGCACCATCTAGCTGTACTGGACTCAGTCCGGTGGAGGCCTTGGTAGCTGGGGACAATTAGTCCTTCGGACTAATCTTTTCCTTGCATCCTGTTCTCTTCATTCTCCCTTGCTCCCTAAGGGATGAGACCAGTGGAGTATCTTAGAAGGCCGCTCAGACGCTTTTAAGACCCCAGACACTACTCACCAAGGTAGGATGTAGAGCATTGTCTTTATAAGCTGTGTTGTGCCAATTAAGCTAGACGTTCCCTGAGACCACGGTCCCCACAGCCCTCTGCCCAGCAGTTGAGTCCCTCGGGGAGTTTGGATGTGTCTATGGGGCTTCCATGACCTTTCCTTGTACAAGTTGTGCTAGTTTCCCCTGTATTGTGTACTGTCTCACCCTTCACCCAAGATACCACTTATCTATTGCCTATTTAGTATTTCCACCCCACCCCTCCCATCTCTGGTAACCAACAAAGATTGTTACATTTTATATGTGAACTTTTTCATGGGTTTTTACAATAGAGGTCTCATACAACATTTGTCCTGTTGTGATTGAGTTATTTCACTCAGCATAATGTCCTCCAGTTTCATCCATGTTATGAGATGCTTCACAGATTCATTGTTGTTCTTTCTCGATGCATAGTACTCCATTGTGTGTATGTACCATAGTTTGTTTATCCATTCATCTTTGTTGGGCATCTAGGTTGTTTCCATCGTTTTGCTATTGTGAACAGTGCTGCCATGAATATAGGTGTGTATATGTCTATTCGAGTGATGACTCTTATTTCTCTAGGATATATTCCTAGGAGTGGGATTGCTGGATTGAATGGTATGTCTATTTCTAGCTTTCTGAGGCAGCGCCATATCATCTTCCAAAACGGTTGTATCATTTTGCATTCCCACCAACAGTACATAAGAGTTCCCATCTCCCCGCAGCCCCTCCAACATTTGTTATTTCCAGTGTTTTTGATTCATGCCAGTAATGCTGGGGTGAGATGGTATTTCATTGTGGCTGTAATTTGCATTTCTCCAATGGCTAGCGATAGCGAGCATTTCCTCATGTGTCTGTCAGCCATTTGAACGTCTTCTTTGGTGAAGTGTCTGTTCATTTCCTTTGCCCATTTTTTAGTAGGATTATTTGTCTTTTTGTTGTAGAGGTGTTGGATTTTCTTGTAGATTATGGAGATTAGACCTTTGTCTGACTTGTACTGTCCAAAAATTTTTTCCCAGTCTGTAGGTTCTCTTTTTACTCTTCTGGTGAAGTCTTTTGAAGAGCATAGGTGTTTGATTTTTAGAAGATCCCAGTTATCTAGCTTATCTATTGGGGTTTGTGCATTGATGGTTATGGTTTGCGTCCTATTAATGCCGTGTATTAAGGCCTGAAGTGTTGGTCCTATTTTTTCTTCTATGAACTTTATAGTTTTAGGCTTTATATTCAGGTCTTTGATCCATTTTGAAGTAGTTTTTGTATATGGCGTGAGGTAAGGGTCCTGTTTCATTTTTTTGCAGATGGATATCCAGTTTTGCCAGCACCATTTGTTAAAAAGACTGTCTTTTCCCCATTTGATGGACTTTGGGCCCTTGTCGAAGATCAGGTGACCGTAGGTGGATGGATTTACATCTGGGTTCTCAATTCTGTTCCATTGGTCAATGTATCTGTTGTTGTACCAGTACCAGGCTGTTTTGACTACTGTAGCTGTATAGTAGGTTCTCAAGTCAGGTAGTGTGAGTCCTCCAACTTTCTTCTTCTTCAGTAGTGCTTTACTTATTTGGGGCTTCTTCCCTTTCCATATAAAGTGAATGATTAGTTTTTCCATCTCTTTGAAGAATGTTGTTGGTATTTGGATCGGAATTGCATTGTATTTGTAAATTGCTTTGGGTAGAATTGCCATTTTCACAATGTTGAGTCTGCCTATCCATGAGCATGGTATGTTTTTCCTTTTATGTAGATCCCTTCGGGTTTCATGCAGTAGTTTTTTGTAGTTTTCTTTGTATAGGTCTTTTACATCCCTGGTCAGATTTATTCCTAAGTAGTTTATCTTTTTAGGGGCTATTGAAAATGGTATTGTTTTCCTGATTTCTTTTTCATCATTCTCCTTACTGGTGTATAGGAATCCAACTGATTTTTGAAGATTTATCTTGTATCCTGCTACTCTGCTGAATCTTTCTATTAGTTCCAGTAGATTTCTCGTGGAGTCTTTAGGGTTTTCTATGTATAGTATCATATCATCTGAAACAGGGACAGTTTAACTTCTTCATTACCAATTTGGACGCCCTTTATTTCTTTTTCTTGCCTTATTGCTCTAGCTAGAGCTTCCAGCATGATGTTAAATAGGAGTGGTGATAAAGGGCATCCTTGTCTTTTTCCTCTTTTGAAGGGGAATGTTTTCAGCCTCTCTCCATTAAGAATGATGTTGGCGGCTGGTTTTGCATAGATGCCCTTTATTATGTTGAGAAATTTCCCTTCCATACCTATTTTATTGAGAGTTTTTGTCAGGAATGGGTGTTGGACTTTGTCAAATGCCTTTTCTGCGTCAATTGAGATGATCATGTGATTCTTTTCTTTCCTTTTATTTATGTGGTGGATTATGTTGATTGATTTTCTAATGTTGAACCATCCTTGCATACCTGGTATGAATCCTACTTGGTAGTGGTGTATTATTTTTTTGATGTGATGCTGAATTCTATTGGCTAGAATTTTGTTCAGAATTTTTGAATCTATATTCATGAGAGATATTGGTCTGTACTTTTCTTTTTTTGTGATGTCTTTGCCTGGTTTTGGTATCAGGGTTATGCTGGCTTCATAGAATGAATTTGGAAGTGTTGCTTCCTCTTCTATGCTCTGAAATAGCTTGAGTAGTACTGGTACAAACTCTTCTGTAAATGTTTTGTAGAATTCTCCAGTGAAGCCATCTGGGCCAGGACTTTGTTTGGTTGGGAGTTTTTTTTATTACCTTTTCAATCTCTTCTCTTGTTACGGGTCTGTTCAGATTTTCAACATCCCTTTGTTGTAGTTTGGGTAGGCCGTTTGTTTCTATAAATTTATGCATTTCCTCTAGGTTTTCAAATTTGTTGGAGTATAGTTTTTCATAATATTCTGTTATAATCTTTTTTATTTCAGTTGGGTCTGTTGTAATGTCCCCCATTTCATTTCTTATTTGGGTTATTTGTGTCCTCTTCTGTTTTTCTTTTGTCAGTCTGGCCAGTGGTTTGTCGATTTTGTTGATTCTTTCAAAGAACTAACTTTTGGTTTTGTTGATTCTTTCTATTTTTTTTCTGTTCTCTATTTCATTTATTTCTGCTCTGTTCTTTACTCTTTCTTTCTTCCAGTGGTTGTGGGCTTTTTTTGCTGTTCTCTTTCTACTTGTTTGAGTTCTGTAGTTAATGTTTTGATTTTGTCCCTTTCTTCTTTTTTGATAGGTGCATCTATTGCTATAAATTGTCCTCTGAGGACTGCCTTTGCTGTGTCCCAAAGGTTTTGGTATGATGTGTTTTCATTCTCATTTGATTCTAGGAATTTTTTGATTCCATCTCTGATTTCTTCTATTACCCAGTGATGTGTAAGCAAGGTATTATTTAGTTTCCATATAATTGATTTTTTTCCCTTGTTCTTTCTATTGTTAAATTCTACCTTGGTGGCATTGTGGTCAGAGAAGATATTTTGAATTATCTCAACGTTTTGGATCTTGTTGAGGATTGCTCTGTGGCCTAAGATGTGGTCTCTTCCGGAGAATGTTCCATGTGCATTGAAAAAGAGTCTGTAGTTTGCAGCGCTTGGATGGAGTGTTCTATATATGTCTATGAGGTCAAGTTGGCTGATTGTGCCCTTTAGGTCTTCTGTATCTTCGCTGAGTTTCTTCTTAGTTGTTCTGTCCTTTACTGAGAGTGGTGTGTTGAATTCTCCTACAATTATTGTGGAACTGTCAATTTCTCTTTTCAGTGTTGTTAGAGTTTGTTTTATGTATTTTGGAGCCCTGTCATCGGGTGCATAGATGTTTATTATGGTTATATCTTCATGAAAGATCATCCCCTTAATCATTATATAGTGTCCTTCGTTGTCTTTTATGGTAGATTTCATTTGAAAGTCTATTTTAACTGAGATTAGAATTGCCACTCCTCCTCTTTTTTGGTAGTTGTTAGCTTGATATATTATTTTCCAACCTTTGACTTTTAATGAATTCACATCTTTGTTTCTAAGGTGTGTCTGTTGTAGACAGCATATTGATGGATCCTGTTTTCTTATCCATTCGGTCACTCTCCGTCTCTTTATGGGTGCATTGAGTCCATTTACATTCAGTGTAATTATTGATAGATGTGAGTCTGTTGCTGTCATTTTGTAGTGCTTTTTTTTGTGGTGCTGAAGTTTTCTTTGTTCTTCTTACTCTCTTGTGCTGAGTTACTTTTGTTTGTGGATTTTTTTCTCATTTCTTTTGTTTTTGTAGGTTTTGTTTTTGCTGAGACTTTATGTTTTTCCTCTTTTTTTTTTTTATGAGTATGTTTGTTAACTTTCTTTGTGGTTACCATGAATTTTACCCTTATCTTTCTAATTTTGAAGCAGTCTACCATTACTTGGTATCGCCTTGCCTTCCTCTCCGTTACAAGGTTCTACACCTATGCCATTTATTTCCTCTTTTATTGTTTTGATGTCTTGTCATTTACTGATTAACTGCTCTGATTCCCTGTTGTATTTCTTTTGGTTTTGGATAGTCCTCGAGAGTTCATTTCCTAGATTGGTATCTGGCTGCTACGATCCTGCATCCTAGATTCTGCCTGTGAACTGAAGCTGTTTGTCCTCAGATTGAAGAACTCCCTTTAATAATTCTTGTAAGTTTGGTTTGACTTTTACATATTCCCTTAATTTCTGTTTATCTGGAAATGACCTGATTTCACCATCAAATTTGAATGAGAGTTTTGCAGGATATATTATTCTTGGCTGGCAATTTTTTTCTTTTCGTATTTTATATATGTCATCCCATTGCCTTCTTGCCTGCATTGTTTCTACCGAATAATCTGAGCTTAGTCTTATTGTTTCTCCTCTGTATGTGACTTCTTGTTTTTCACGAGCTGTTTCAGGATTCTTTGTTTGTCTTTGGTTTTTGCGAGTGTGATTATGATATGCCTTGGTGATTTTCTTTTGGGGTTTCTCCTATATGGGGTTCGTTGAGTTTCTTGGATGGCCAGCTTTTCATCTTTCATGATATTGGGGAAGTTTTCTGTCAGCAGTTCTTCAGTGATCTTCTCTGTGTTTTCTGTTTTCTCCCCCTGTTCTGGAATTCCAGTCATTCGCAAATTTTTGCCTTTGATTTTATCACACAGAAGTCTCAGGGTCTCTTCATTTTTCTTTGTTCTTTTTTCTGAGTTTTCCTGAAACAGAGTTGTATCCAAGTGTTTGTCTTCAATCCCACTGATCCTGTCTTCCACCATTTCAAATCTGCTTCTCAGCCCATCTCTGGCACTGTCCATTTCTGAAATCTTGTTGTTTACCCTTTGGATTTCTAATTGTTGTCTTTGTATAATTTCTAGCTGTGAATTTATTTTGGCATTTTGTTCCTGCATTATTTTCCTGAATTCTTCCAATTTTTTTTGTCTGTTTTTTTCCATGAATTTGTCTATTTTTTCCTCATGTTTGTCAGCTTTTTGCATCAGCTCTTGGAGAATCCTGAGTATTAGAAATTTGAATTCCCTATCAGGTAGTTCTAGTGCATTTTCTTCCACTGGAGAGTCATCTGGTGTTTTATTTTGGATGCCTACTGGAACCATCCTGTCCTGTTTTTGTAAATGTTTTGATATTGTCTGTTGTCTTCGGGGCATTCAGTAGTTATTTTTCTCGTTTACTGATTGTAGATTTGTTTGTTTCGTCCTTTTTTTTTTTTTAATTTGACTACGTCTGAGGAGGCTGACTATGTAGTATTTGTTGTTTGCTTTTCTGTGGGTACAATACTTTTCGCCTTCTTCTCCAACTGGCAGGGTCAGTCACTCAGATATGGTATGGCTGGGCAGGTCTAGCTGAAGAGGAGTTACTGGGACGGGTTGTTTGTGGCACTTACTACAGCCATCAGAGCGGGTTGGTAATCAGTGCAGGGCATGTTTCAGCAGGCTGTGCCTGTGCTGCTTGGTGGTGTGATGTCAAGCACACGGTGCAGGTAGGCAGGATGCAGTGGGGAGATTTTTATGTGTGGAGCTAAGATGGATATGGGAGAGAGGAGAGAGGAACAGGAGCCAAAAACATACAGACAAACAAAAAAGAATGCTAGGGATGCTTGCCATTGGAATGGAGAGATTAGAGACTATGAAATGGAGAAAAACAGAAAGGGGAAGAGGAAGAAATGAAAAGACTGAATAAATAAAAATCGGAAAGGTTAAAGAACCGCAAAGTCCCCAGTGATCCCACCGGTGCAGCTATGAGGCCTGGGGAAGTTGCTCTCAGGTGTTGCAGTACAGCCTGGCTAGAAGGCATAGAGGTATACAACACCAGGTATTCAGGGAACAGAAAGAGAAGGAAGACATAGAGAGATGAGAAACTGAACAATGAAGAAAGACAAAAAGGGAAAAAAGGGAAAAGAAAACAAAACAAATTAAAAAAAGAAAAAAGGAACAAGAAAGGCCCCCCAAAAAACAGAAAAAAAAAAATCAATAAAAAAATAAATGCTCCTTGGGATCCCTATGCACAACTGTGCAAGCCGAGGGGGAAGTCTCCTTGCCACACAGCACCACCTGGCCAGAAAGGGCTCCCAACTCAAGAAAAGGAAAAGAAAACAAACAAACAATTCAAAACAAGCAAATGAACAAAAGCCACGGGATCCCACCAGCGCCGTAGCCCAGACCAGGAAGCAGCTCCACACTCGATCGGAGCTCCACAGCCACTCAGGAAGAAGCAAAGATGGCGCACAGAGCCAGGTATTTGAGCGAAAGGAGGTGGAGGTGGTGAGAGGTAAGGAAGAAATGAAAAGAAGCAGATAAAAAAAGCAACACTAGCAGCCAACAAATGGCACTTAGAGAGCCAGCCCATTCGGGTGAGTGGAATCCAAGCAGCCTGTGTTTCCCAGTCAAGAGATTGTGGCCGCGGGAAGCAGAGGAGGCCGAGTCGGGGTGAAGAAGGGTGGGGGGTGGGAAAGCGTATACCATAAATTACCAGTTGTTTTGTCTCCCGCTGGACGCTCCATGAGGCTGCTTTCTCATACCCCCTGTTTGCTGGTCCCCGATAGGAGTCCAAGATGGCGGATCCATGCTGCATTAGCTGGTAGGGGACCTCTGCATGAATCTCTCCTTGTTCTGTGTTCTCTGTCAGTTTTCTCACTCCATTTGGTGCTTGGCTGAGTTCTTTATCTCTTCATTTGATGTTTTAGGGTTTCAGGATTGTTGTATTCTCTGTTTGGCTTAGTTTTTCGGATCTTTGCTGTGGAGGGATGGCGTGGTGCTTCTGCCTACAGCGCCATTTTGCCGGAACTCCCCCCTTTCTTCTTGAAGTTAGTTTAACAGATGTGAGGCCTGTGTAGCCCCTGCTTGACTGGCTATTTTGAAAACAAAGGCATCTTGATTGCTCTGTTTATACTGTTTGTCCAATCTTACTAAGTTTTAGTGTTTTTTATCTTACGGCTTTTGAGAAATCTTGATATATTTGGATATCAGTCTTTTGGCTATTTTATCTATTGCAAACACTTTCTTCCCACTTGCTATTTATCATTTAACCTGGTTTAGAATATTTTTCAGCATATAGAATATTATTAGGTTTTTTTTGTAGTCAAATTTATCAGAGTTTTCCTTTATGGTTTCTGAGTGTTCTCTCTTTCTTAAGAAGAGCCTATATAAACATTATTTTTACAATCTCATATTATTTCTACCCTTTATTTACTACTTTTACATTTAGCTCTTTAATTCATCTGAAATTTACCTTTTGAGTATGGTGAAAGGTAAGTGTCTTGGTTACTTTGTGTTGCTGTAACAGAAATAACACAAGTGGGTGGCTTTAAAGAACAGAAATTTATTTTCTCACAGTTTAGGAGGCTAGAAGTTCAAATTCAGGGCATCAGCTCTAGGGGAAGGCTCTCTTTCTTCTGGCTCTGGGGGAAGGTCCTTGCAGCCCCAGTGTTCCTCGGTTCCTTGGTGATCTTCATGAGTTCTCTGCCTTTCCCCGTCTGTGCTCCCTCCTCTGTGTAATCTGCTCATTTTATAACTCAGAAGTGATTAGATTTAGGATACATCCTACACTGTTGTTGTTAAGTGCCGTCCAGTTGGTTCAGACTCATAGTGACCCTATGTACTACAGAATGAAACACTTCCTAGTCCTGCGCCATCCTTACAATTGTTATGCTTGAGCCCACTGTTGGCAGCCACTGTGTCAATCCATCTTGTTGAGGGTCTTCCTCTCTTCCGCTGACCCTTTACTTTCTTACTCACGATGTGCTTCTCCGGGGACTGATCCCTCCTGATAACACGTCCAAAGTATTTGAGATGTAGTCTCGCCATCCTTGCTTCTAAGGAGCATTCTGGTTGTACTTCTTCTTCTCATACAGATTTACTCGTTCTTTTGGCAGTTCATGGTATATTCAATATTCTTCTCCAACACCACAATTCAAAGGCATCAATTCTTCTTCGGTCTTCCTTATTCATAAATAAAGAATAAGAAAGATCCTGCAGTGAAAAGGCCTTATTAACATAACAAAGAAAACTCTATTCCAAAAAGGAATTACATCCACAGGTGTAAGGGATAGGATTCCAACACATATTTTGGGGGGCACAATTCAATCCATAGTATTAGTCGTCTATATTTTTTTCCAAATGACTATAAATATTATTTGTTGAATAGCTGATTCCTTCTCCGCCATTTTGAAATCCTACTTTTATAACATAGTAAATCCCCACACCTACACCATTCTTTTATTTTACTTTCTATTTTACTCCATCAATCTGTTTGGCTTCTCTAACACCAGAACCACATTGTGACAGGCTGTAGCTTTTAAGGAGACTCTCCTGGAGCTTTGGGGGTAATGGAAAGAAATTACTACACATGTAACTTAGAGAATGACTTACATCTGCTACACTTGCTTAGGTATCTCCTTGGGAACTCTGACTGAGCCTCTCCTTGTTTCCTGAGGCAAGAGACAGCTTGCACTTGCCACTGGAAGAGCTTCAGGCATTTTCAAAACTCAATGTTTTGTCTAAATTTCCTAACAATCTCAGAAAAAAAGAGGGACATTTTCCTTTTTCATCTCAGTCGAGGCCTGCCTCTCAAATCCTCATGTTGGATCCTGAGATTCATCTCTTCTTAGGATGACTGACAGCAAGAGGATGCATACACTTCTGGGCTGACTCCACCTTCACTGTGTAGGCATGTAACATGTCCTTCTGGTCCACATCCATCATTTCAGAGCATCTGGGTATGTGGTATTAAATTATATCATGTATGTGTTGTCACAGCCTGGTTAATTTTAGAATACGTCAAGTCAATCCAGACCAAACAAACAAACCAGTTGCTGTCGAGTCATTTCCAACTCATGGCGACCCTATGTGTGTCACAGAAGAACTGTGCTCCACAACATTTTCAATGGCTGCGATCCTTCAGAAGTAGATTGCCAGGATTTTCTTCCAAAGCACTTCTGGGTGGATTCAAGCCATCAACTTTTCAGCTAGTAGCTGAACACTTAACCGTTTCTGCCACCCAAGTAAATCTAGTTACTGTTTAATTCCTGATGAAGAGCTGGAACAATAACTATGGGGTCCGGTCTCATCCAGCATCATACTGTGCTCCCTTTGTCCCTGGTACGTTATAATACAACTTTATGTTTCTGAGTCTGTCTGAGCTCTAGACTGTGAGCTCCTTTAAGCCATAGACAGTATCTTATGTATCTTTGAATCTCCCTGCCCTCCTTTCTAGTGCTTAGCACAGAGTCTGGTGCAGAGTAAATACTACACTATTACAACAACATTTATCTAAATGGATTGAATAATTGGCATTGTCACACATTGCTCCTAACATCATCCTAATTACATAAAGCTTTTTTAGCCCCTATCACTCATTATCCTGCAATTTCCACTTGCTCCTTTTCGTCTCCATGCTGCCACTGTGCAATTTCTTTATCTCAATATTTGCTCATTTGTCTGTGTGGCCCTCATGTCTGTATCCATTAGCATCTTTTGCATTAAATCAGTTATCTGCACCAGCACAAGAGGCTCTTTGTGACTTGATCAGTGAGCAATGGATCAGACAGCTGAACATTTGATTTAACTGGCATGGAATAACTAAGCCATCTGTTCTGTGGAGTTGATCTTTTAGGTGTTACTCTCCTGTCTGCTCTAAAATTTCTTGGCCACTTGGAAAGACCATGTATGTCAGATGGCAGGTCATGAAATATGGCTATGTTAATCAGAGAGCGTGAGTTTAAGGGAAGTTGAAGAATTTTATGGTACATGCTAGAAAGTAGAGCCTTTATTCTGCTTTATCTTTCTTTATAGCATTTAATAACCCATTAACTCGTTGCTGTTGAATTGATTTTGACTCATGGTGACCCCATGTGTTACAGAGTAGAATTGCTCCATAGGCTTTCCAAGGCTGTAATCTTTACAGAAGCAGACTGCCCCATCTTTCTCTTGGGGAGTGGCTGTTGGGTTTGAACTGCCAACATTTTGGTTAGCAGCAGAGCACTTAACCACTGCACCACCAGGGCTCCTATAGCCGTTATTACAGAGCCCTTATTAATACCTGTTATATTACATATTCGCTTGTTTATCTCTCTTTCAGAGAGGTCCCTGGGTGGCACAAATGGTTTGTGCTCCATTACTAACCTAAAAGGTTGGCAGTTCAAACCCACCGAGCAACATCAAGGAAGAAAGGACTGGAGATCTGCTTCCATAAAGATGGTTGTTGTGTGCCATTAAGTCAATTTTCGACTCATAATGACCCCATGTGACAGAGTCCAGCTGCCTCATAGGGTTTTCTAGGCTGTAATCCTTTACAGAAGAAGATTGTCAGGTCTTTTCTCCCACCAAGCCACTGAGTAGGTTTGAACCACCAACGTTTTGGTTAGCAACCAAGTGCTTAACCATTGTGCCAGCAAGTCTCCTTTCTGTGAAGCTTACAGCCAAGAAAATCCTATGGAGCAGTTCTACTTTGTAACCCATGAGGACACCATGAGTCAAAATCGACTTGAGGGCAATGGATTTGGTTTTGGTTTTATCTCTCTTTTGCAATAGTGGGTAAGCATCAAGAGGGTAGAGACTTTGCCCTTTATGCTCCCTGCTAGATGACAGGGCTTAGAATATATGACTTACCTTGATTTGGGCACCAATGTAGTCTGCTCTGCTCCTCTTTGGGCTTAATTTTGCTGTGACCTGGTTTTACAAAGGACAGTTTGGAATGCCAGGTGTATGGAAAGAGGGTGCAGATGCCAACACAGGAAATCCAATTCAGCAAGTTCAGTGCCTATAGAAAATTTGATTTTAATGTAGGATAATGGCCTTGGTGTTCAAAGGGTCTCATCTAGGGAAATGGGGAGGGGTGGTGCAGCAGTGGTTGGTTGAGGCAGCTTGGTGAGGTGGACCTTGGACATGTTATTGAAAGTTTTTGAGTCTAGGTGTCCTCATTTGTAAAATAGAAATAGTAATTACTGCCCCCAATTTATGAAGATTAAATGAGATAATGCACATTTTTTAAAAAGGCAACACTTACAACACTTACTACATACCCGGTAATATTCTAGGTGCTTTATATATACTGACTCATGACAGCCTGATGGGTTAGGAGCTATTATTATCCCCACTTTATCCAGATGGGGAAACTGAGGCACAGCGAGGTGCCCAGGTGGAGCTGAGCATCAAACCAAGACCAATTCCAGAGTCTAACAAAGTACTTAATATAGATCCTGGTATATAATGAGTGTTTCAGTATGTGAGACCCCAGCCTTTTCCCACTTTTATAGACACTGATTGTATCTGGAGGGCAAGACAGGATATCACTTTTTTTTGGTTGCAAAACTGAAGACCTAGGTCACGTGCCTGGGGCGAGGCAGATAGCCTGTTCCTACCTCCCACACAAGGGGCTACAATGAATTAATGAGGTGTCAGACCCAGCTGCTAAGGGTGCGTGACTGGCCTCAGTCCAGTAAGAAATTAGAGTGAGAATCAGAGTATGATGAACTGGGTGCCAAGCAAGGAGTGTGTAAGGAGATGGCAGTTTGGGACTCACCAGCTTCCCAGGCCACCGAGCATGGAAATAAAGCTGGTTCCAGCCTCTTGGCTAGGGGAAAAAAAGAGTTGGCAATAAGAAGGCCAACTTGCTACTGGTCCACAGCCTGAGTAAGCCAAAGCCTGTCAGCCAATAGCATTGGTGGTCAAGCAAGGCTGGAATATGCAGTACCCCACCCCTCTTGCCACAGCTTTAGCTCACTGTTCCTGCCTTGCCACTGCCTTAGGTCAAGCCTATCCCCTCTGTTTGGTCAGCACAGTGACCAAAACCTCCTCCCTGAGACAATGGGCTCTAACAACACTTATGAACTCAAGGGACTGAGCTGTTGGACCCATTCAGCACCCTTAGAGCTTCCTTTCCTGGTTCTGGTGTCTTTAGAAAGTGTTCCAGGCTCGGCTTCAAAAGCTCCTCCATCTTCTTTGCTCCTCCTCGTCTGCTTCTTCTTTTTTTCCTCCTCCTCCTCTGCTTCTTCTTTTATCCTTTTCATTCTTTTTCTTCTTAATTTTTATTGGCACCCTTTCCTTCAGACCTTATTTTTGTTTTCTGTTCACTTCCATTGGTCTAAAGCTTTATCCATCCATTAAAGTATTTATTGAAGTTACCATATTGCCAGGCACTGTTCTAGGCACCAAAAACTCTGCCTTCCTGGAGTTCACATTCTTGTGGGGGTGAGGAGGCAATGGACAAATAAGCACTTATATACCCTAATTCATCTTAGGTAACAATAACTCCTATGAAGGAGATAAAACAAGACGATGTGAGGAGGTGGTAGAACAACCAGGGAAGGCCTCAGAGGAGGCGACATTTGGGCTAAGATTTGAGTAATGAGAGTGGAAAGGCAAGACAAAGGATTCAGGGTGGAGAGTTCCTGATAAAGGGGTCAGCTAGAGCAAATTCCCTGAGGTAAGAAGTAGCTTGCTATGGCCCAGGGACAGAGAAGAGGGAGTCATTTGAAGGGGTGAGGGCTGATGTGAGATGGAGTTGATGAGAGGCAAGTTATTAAAGATAGTGTAGGAACGACTAGTAGTTCAATTCCCACTTTTCCATCCTGATAGTTTGGGTTACTAACCTCCTTTAGAAAAAGAAGTGTAGGGGTTGTCTGATTCCTAGAGGTTACCATAACATTCCAACAGTTAAACGTCTTATTTCCCTTTCCTCAATGACTTATCCAGTTAAACTTTAAATTAAAAAATAAAAAATAAAAAACCTATTGCCATCAAGTCAATTCCGACTCATAGTGACCCTACAGGACAGAGTAGAACTGCCCCAATAAGATTTCCGATCCCTTAGGGGAGCAGATTGCCAGGGTGTTTCTCCCATGGAGCGGCTGCTGGGTTTGAATCACCCACCTATGTGTTAGCAGCCAAGCACTTAACCACTGCTCCATCAGGGCTCCTTCAACTTTAATAGTAGAGGCAATGCCACTAGCTTGGTTGTAGGAGCCAGTTTTTCCCAGGAAGACTCTAAGCCTGGAAATTTCCAACATTTTATCCAATTTATCACAGAAGACCTCTTCAAAGGCAGTAAGTTAATTGCTCTGCTTAGTAACAGGAATGGAGTTTTGTCAAGGCCTCCTTCAAGGAAGGATGCCAAGAGAGCCTCCTGCATTTTTACTAGGTGGCTGTGACCCCAATAGGTAAACTGACTCCCAAATGTTGTGATTGTTACCAATACTTGGTTGATAATCCATTTGAGAAACTTATAAGTGATGAATGTCACCAACCGAGTGAACTTCAGTCTCCAGATGCCTCACACCATTAGAATCTATCCATATGTCGCTATTTTCAGATCCATCTGACTCATCCACTGGGACTCAGAGTCCTATGGGAGCCCAGGCTGGAGTATGTGTTAAAGGAGATTCTGGATCCAATTCAATCATTGTAGTACACAAACATATAGAGAGAGCACAGTAAGGACATCCTGGATCCAATTCAACCATTCTAGTAAAACATTTACAGAGAGAGCAAGAGAACACTAAGGGGATGCTGGATTCAATTCTCTAGTAGACAAATACATAGAGAGAGAGCAGTAAGAAGATGTGGATCCAATCAACCATTCTAGTAGACAAATACAGAGAGACAGCACACTGACAATGCCCGACATGCATCTGCTCCAGGGTATCCTCCAATCCTTCTCTGCATGGGTAGCCTGGATGCTCTTTGAAAAACACAGAATTCACTCTGCCACTGTCAAACAAAAAGCTCAGGTGAACACCAGCTGTGTCACTTGATCCTGGCTGTACCTCTTGGGCATGAGGATCATAAGATACATGGGTCCCATGAACATTTGGGGATCAGATGCAGAAATCTGAATTTAGTACCAGCTTAGAGCAGTGCTGGGAAATGCTAGCTTCTAGCACCTGGAAACCTTGAAAGCTCTTGATCAAATGAGAATTTGAGTTCAGGAGAAACTCCTCTTATTGGGGAGTGTCAAGGGTGCCATCATTATCTGACAACCTGAAGAGTGTTTCCAGGGTCACTCATCAGGTAATTCTTCTTGTTTAAGTCCTTAAAATGGATAAAACTCTTTCCTCTTGGATAAAATTCCATGTTTCTTACGTTGCATACTAGGTTTGGCAAGAGCTAGTTCCTTCTCTTTGTTCTCTATGCTCCAGCCACACTAACCTCTTTTCCATTTCTTGAAAGCAATGTGCTCCTTCCTGCCTTTAGGCCTTTGCACATTCTTTTCCCTTTGCAAGGATCATTATCTACAGCCACGTCTTAATTAACTTCTATTCTTCACATACCTACTCAAATGTCACTTCTGCAGGAAAACTTTTCCACACCCTTGAACCTATGACAAGTTTTCTTGTGAGTGCCCTATAGTTTTTTCTTCTCAGTGCTTAAGTATATTTATTTGTATTGTGTTTTTTTGTTTGTTTATTATCTGCCTCCTCCACTACTCCACTAGCTTATAATCTCCATGAGGGTACTATTGTGTAGTCTGTTTTCTTTACTATTGTACCCCTAGACTTAAGCACAGTACCTGGAATATAAAAGATACTCAATGAATATTTGCAAAATGGTAAAACTATTCATCGTTAAAATCGAGGAACCTTAGTTCAACTCCATCCATTGCCTGGCTCATAAAAAACCTTTGCCGTAGAGTCGATGCCAATTCATAGTGACCATATAGGACAGAGTAGAACTGCCTCATAGGGTTTTCAAGGAGTGGCTGGTGGATTTGAACTGCCGACCTTTTGATTAGCAGCCCTAGCTCTTAAACATTGCACCACCAGGGCTCCAACCTGGCCCATAGCAGGGAATCAGTAAATATTTGTTGACAAACTGACAGATATGGAGGCAGGTAATGAGGGATGGTGTCCAAACAGGCTTACTGCCCTTGGCATCTCCTTTCCAGCCCATCAACCCAGATACAGGCATTCCATAAATGTCTGTATCCACCTGCATCCTATGGTCCGCTGGGATGCTTCCCAAATTTTGCCTCCAGAACCCACTTGCTTTATTTTGCTTCCTCTCTATTGCTGATTGTTGGCTTTAGTTCCCATTCCTTCTTTTTGTATGCTTGGTTGGACCTTATGATTCTATGACTCTATTCTTCTGCTCCACATTCTGCATTGGAAACAAGCTCATCCTCCTCTGGGATTCTGATATCAGTTCTTTTCTCTGTGTTTTGAAGCCTTGGACCAGCCCCAATTTCTCCCATGCTCATCTGGTCTTTGGAGACTCCAATCCAGACCAGAGCCTTCAGACATCACTCAGGAGGGGAAGTCATTCTCCATTGTGATTATTATTGTTATTTAGGACATTTAACTGGTCACCAACTAACTTAGCATAACACAGAGTGGCTTGCATTATAACTATACAACCAGGCAAGGCACTAAAGACAGGCCTCTATTCCTGACCAGATGGGCCATTTGTGGATCAGTTACTTTGGCCATTGGCTGCTCCAGGTGTTGGCTGCTTATTATCCTCCAGGTGGCCAACTGCGGTGGTGGCTTCATTTCCTGGCAGCGTCTTGGCTGTGGGAAGAATTGTGCAGTACCAGGGAAAGTAGGGGTGCTGGCTTCCCGGGACCTGGGAAGCCCACCCTATATAGCCTCTCAGTGTTATCCTCCTAGGCATGCAAGCTGCTAGGTAGGTACAGTAGACTTCAGGGATATGCAGTTCCCATTCCCAGGCTTAGTAAAGCAACAACAAAACCAAACCCTCTTTTTCTTCTACTCAAAAACACACTATTTTTTTTTATTTGGGAAAAATACACAGAAGAATCCAGTATGAACTTCTAGGGCAATGGTCCTCAAACTTGGCTGCATATTTAAACTACTTGGGATGTTTTAAAAATCCTGGTGCCCATTTCCATCCTAGATCAATTAAAAGAGCTTCGGGCATCAGTATTTTTAAAACTCCTTAGGTATTTTCAAGGTCTCTAGGTGGTGCAAACAGTTTGCACTTGACTGCGAACCTGAAGGTTGGCAGTTCAAACCCACCTAAGCAGCTCCACAGGAGAAAAGCCCTGGTGATGTGCTCCCATTCAGATTACAGACAATAAAACCTTGTGGGTCAATTCTACTCTGTGACAAATGGGGTCTCCATGAGTCAGAATCGACCTGATGGCAACTAACAACAACAGGTATTTTCAGTGTGTACCAAGGCAGAGAACCACTGATCTAGTACAGTGCTTCTCAAACTTTAATGTGCATAAGAATCACAAGAGAATATGTTAAAACACAAATTTCCAAGCCCCAGCCACAGAAATTGGGATTCAATATTTCAAGATCGGAGGCTGAGAATATGCATTTCTAACAAGCTCCCAGGTAATGCTGCTGCTTCCTATCTACCCCTTAAAAAGCTCTAGGGCTTTGCTATTCAAAGTGCATTTCAGGGTCTGGGGACTAGCACCATAGGCATCACCTAGGATCTTGTTAGAAATGAAAAACCTCAAGCCCCACCCCAGGCCCATTTGCATCAGAATCCGTATTTTAACAAGGACTCTAGATGGTTTGTATGCAAACTAAGGTTTGAGAAGCACTAATTCAGAGAGGATACATACTTGTAGCGCCTGGGCCAAAATTAGCTGACAGATGCATATTATCTGGCTTGCACACTATTTTTGAAAATTTACAATTAATTAACAACAGTTAAAAATTGGGTTGTTTGGCTTCTCTTGAAAAATTGGAGGATCTAACCATGTTGGACCTCCATTCTCATAAGAACTGAAGAAAAGTATACATACTCCAATTTGCTACAGAAAGCTACTTCATTCACTGATGATTCTACCTGGCCTCCGGAGGCATTTAAGTTTGCATCTCCTAGTTCCTACTCTCACCTCTCCAGTTGAGAATTACTACTCCCAAACATTAAATCTTGAGTGTCCATTTTATCTCTTTGTACCTTACTCTATTCATATGTTAAATGGATTGATAATATCACCTATTTGAGATTCTGATAAAGATTAAATGCAGATGAGATTATCCTTAAGTCTCTATAGCTCTGTTTTACACACAAGTTATTTCTATAACCCACAGGTTCTCCAAGTATTGTCCCTGGGCCAGCAGCGTTAACATCATCTGGGAATTTGTTAGAAATGCAAACTTTTGCTCCCAACCAGAAACTCCCAGGTGATTGATTCATGGGATAGTGGAACTCTGCTTGGATTTCACCAGGATCGAAAAGTCCATTATGAAATTCCTGGATCTTAGGGTAATTCTATGTTTAACTTTTTGAGATACCTCCCAACTGTTTTCCACAGTGGCTATACCATTTTCCAGTGTCACCAAGAATGGATGAGGGTTCCAATTTCTCCACATCCTCACCAGTTGCCCTAGGGGGCAGTTCTACTCTGTCACACGGGGTCCCTATGAGTCAGCCTCAAAGACCCCTGACAACAACAATCTTGAAGGGAGGAAATTGTGAAGCGCGTACGTACTATTCTTGAGGCAGGAGAATTTGCTGTACAAAAACTTCACACCCATTCTTTATCTTGATTGTACTAGAACATGCATTGAAACATCAGTGAAAGGAAGGCTAGGAGATAAATAAAATATTTATGGTAATAGATACGTATTGGGATGGATTACAGAAGAGTGCTTTAAGAACTCTTTCTCTGACAGGTATTAAAGAGTAGTTCAGCAAGAATGACTCATTCATCTGCATTATCAGACTTAACACTGATGAAAACAGGGTTGGACTATGTGATTTGTCAGAATTACTACTAAGCAGAGAAATCAGTGAATAATAACGACAGTAATGATAACAGCAGTTATTATCTTTTGAGTGCCAGACACTATTTTCTGTAGTTTCTGTACATTATCTCAGTGGTTAGCAACTTTCTATAAAGGTCCAGATAGTAAAGATTTTGGGCTTTGTGAGCCACATGGAAGGTCCCTGGGTGACACAAATGGTTTGCACTTGGCTGCTAACCTAAAGAAGCCCTGGTGCCGCAGTGGTTAACAGCTCAGCTGCTAACCCAAAAGATGGCAGTTTGAATCCACCAGCCGCTCCTTGGAAACCCTATGGGGCAAGTCTACTCTCTCTTATAGGGTTGTTATGAGTTGAAATAGACTTGATGGCAACAGGTTTTGGGTTTTTTTACTAACCTAAAGGCTGACAGTTTGAACACATCCAGCAGTGCCGTGGGAGAACAGCCTGGTGGTCTGCTTCCATAAAGATTACAACCAAGACAACACTATGGAGAAATCCTACTCTGTAACACATGGGGTCACCAAGAGTCAGAATCAACTTGACAGCAGTGAGTTTGGTTTTGGTTAGGACCACATGGTCTCCGTGGCAACAATTCAAGTCTGCCCTTGTAGCACAAAAGCAGCCATAGACACTATGTCAACAAATGGACGTGGCTGTGTTCTAATAAAATTGCATTTACAAAGAATATGGTAGGCCTAATTTGGTACATGAACCATAATTTTCTGACTCCTGAATTACCTCATCTAATGCTCATAATACTTTGAAGTAGGTACTTTTGTTATTTGCCATTTTATAGTTGAAGAAACTGATTCTTGGAGAGATTAAGCAACTTGCATGAGATCCCAAGGCAAGTAAGTAACAGACCCAGGATTCTAACTCAGGATTTTCTACACTATCATGTCTAGGTGAATCCATTCATCCCCACAGAAGTTTGCTCCTTCTGGCTTCTCATGTTTCAGATTCAGTTCTTCAATTATGTAATCATGATGGAGCAGCATCAAGGTGTCATGGTGCTAGGCCTTTTTACACACCTCAGCTCATTATCCCCATTTAGAGCCTGAGGTTCACAGAGAACAATGTAGTATTCTCAAGGTCCACCCTAAGAAAGAAGCCAAATTGAGAGTCAAAGTATAGTCTCTTTGACTCTAAATTCAGTGATATGCCCACTAGTCCATGTTGCCTCCAGATTTAAAAAAGTCTTCAACAATTTTTGAATTATAAAAATAATTCATGTTTACTTTAGAGGAATTGGAAAAATCATAAAGGTAAAGACAACAGCAAAAAATCACTTATGACTCCACCATCCAGAAATAACCTCTGTTACTAATCTAACTAATCTAATGCTTTTGCCCATCTTCATTCATTCTCATTTCTTCCACACAATTATATACCGAAAAATTTATATATTTTTCCTTATCACATTAGATTGGGATTATTTTCTTATGCTATGTAATATTAATAAAAGCCTAATTTTAATGATTGCCTATTATTCTATCATGTTGTTGTTGTTGTGTGCCATCAAGTTGATTCTGACTTACAGTGACCCCATGTGACAGAGTAAAACTGCCCTATAGCATTTTCTAGGCTGTAATCTTTTTGGGAGCAGGCCACCAAGTCTTTTCTCCCATTAGGCCGCTGGGTAGGTTCAAACTGCCAACATTTCTGTTAGCAGCCGAGTGCTTAACTGTTATGTCACCAGGGCTCCTTATTCTATCATAGGATGTAACATAATTTATTCAACAATTTAGATACTTTATATTTTTTTCTATCATAAATGATTTGATTACATTCTTACGCATAAATGTTCTGTCTAAATGTCCAATCATTTCCTTAAAGCAAATTTCTAGAATTATTCATCTGAAAGCTATTAATTTTTTAAAAATTTCTTCATACATATTTCCAAGAGTCCCTGGGTTGAACATATGATTTAAGTGCTGGACTACTAGCCCAAAGGTTGGTAATTAGAACCCACCTAGAGGTTCACTGGAAGACAGGCCTGGCAATCTGCTCCCCAAAGGTCACAGCCTTGAAAACTCTATGGAGTAGTTCTACCCTGCACACATGAGATCACTATGAGTTGGAATCAACTCAGTGGCAACCAACAACAATAATATGTAATCTCTGATTGGATTTTTTAGAAATTTGTTTTAATTTTCATTTCCCTTAGTAGGTCATATTTATATTATCCCTAATCAACAATGAATATTTAAAAAAATTTTGATAATTTTATGGACTAAAATGTTACAGTTTTACTTTGCTTTGTATTGATAGGTAGTGAGGTTTTAAGATTTCTTTTTTATTAATTTGTTGGAGCTCTTTATATATTAATGATATTAACAGTTCTTTTTCTTGAAAATATTACCCTGGGTTTTTCTTTGCCTTTAAAAGGAAAATAAAAATATGTCTGTATTTTTTTCTTATTCATAGCAAACCATACTTCACTCATTAGCATTCAACAAACTCAATAGCAAGAGTAGTAGCAATAACAAGTGTTCTGTATCTTTAATCGCAACTCTTAAGAGTAGAATTTACCAGGTGGCTGGAAATAACAGACAGAGAGGCTTAGAACTCTTCTAGGTTATTGGTACAGGCTAAAGACTTGCTAGGCTGTGCTTTCATATACATAATGCCAAGTTGACCCAGACCAGGGCAGCCAGGAGAGACAGTGAAGAGATTTTGAGGCTAATTATAAGCTTTGAGAAAGTGCTGTCTTTATTCTATATACAGCCACAAGGCACTAAATCCCTCACCATTCTTTCAGATAAGTACCAGGAAATGAAAAACAATGTAGGGAAAAGTTTATTTAGAAGACTATGAAGTTGAAGACTGGCAGGAACTTCATTTTTATACTTTGCAGTAAATTTAGAAAAAAAAAAGCTATGAGGCCTGACATTCCCCCCTCCACCCCGCCCCAATCCTCAAGCATGTCTCACTTTGAGGAAAAATTATTCTTCATGTCATCTAAGTTCCTTCCTTGGGGACAATAACATTTCCTTCTATGTATGAGTATGGGCTAAGACATTGTTTCTCAATCTTGGCACTATTGACATTTTGTTACAGAAAATTCTTTGTTATTGGAGGCTAGAGAATGAATAAATCAATTAATAATACAATAGTTACATTCAAATATTTGAAGAATTGTCATATGAGAAGTTAACCTTACTTTTCTATTGACCCATGGCTTTAAATTAATGACAAATATATTGGGACCAGTGTAAGAAATCTTTGTCTACACAAAGATGCAATAATCTACCTCCAAAACTGATTAGCTCATGTCCACTGAAAGCATTCAAAGGAGAGAATGAATTGTTTTTAGATAGGAGGTTGCACGAGATATTTGTACAAAAATGGTTGATTCAAAGTTTAAGGGTATCTTCTATCCCTAAAATTCTATAAATCTGTGTTTCTTGATGGCTTTCATTTTTAATATTTCATACTCAGTTGTTTTTCTAAGTAATTAACTTGCTTCTTTTACAAAAGAAGATAAACTTTCATAGCATGTTTAAAAATCATCACACATATTGCAAAAACTAGCTTCCTAGAGGCTCCAGAGAGAAAGCATGCCTTAAAGAAGTTGAGTTAGGGGCTTCCTGGAAAAACTAACTGTATTTCCACTAGCCTAGAGCTGGGAGATTCTCCATGGTGTCTCTCAGATACCATATGGTTTGGAACAGGCCATGGAGTCAGTTTGGTAGGGAGGGCACAAAAAGTGGGAGTGGGAGGAGGGAATATATTGCATTCCCAAGGAGTTTCCAATATTAGTACTACACATCTTTGTTGAGATTCCAGGTCTACCCTGAACTAACATCTAGTGTTCTGGAGCCCTGAATTTCCTGAGGGTTTGGATCCTTCTCGTTGTCCCACTAGAAGCCATGGGTGAATAGAAGCCATCATTGAGCAGAAGCCATGGGTTAGCAGGAGCCATGGTTCAGCAGAGGACATGGTTGAGCAGAAGACATATGTCAGCAGGGCCAAGGGTCAGCAGGAGTAATGAGTCAGTAGAAGCATTGAGTCAGGAGAAACCATGAATCAACAGTAATTAGGAGGAACCATGGGTCAACAAGAACCATTGTTCAGAAGTAGTTGTGGATCAAAGCAGCCATGAATATGTGTAGCTATGGTTTAGCGAACCATGGTTTAGTAGGAGCAACAAAATAGCAGGAGCCATGAATCAGCAGAATCAATGGGTTAGGAAGAACTGTGGATATACAGAAACCATAAGTCAGCATGAGCCGAGAGTCATCAGGATCCAAGAGTCAGCAGAGGCCATGGGTCAACAAAAGACACGCTTCAATAGAAACTTTTGGTTGACAGAGGCCATGGATTGACTGGGACTGTCAGTCGACAGGAGCTATGGGTTGGTAGGAGCCATTGTCAGCAGGAACCATGCATCACCTAGAGAGTCAGAGTAGGGGGTGAGGGTAGAGGATAAAAGATACACAGAAAGATGGAAGCCCCAAACTTTGAGATGACTGATGCTGTAAGTCAGTGGAAGCCATGATTATGCAACAACTACAAAGCAGCAAGAAGCTGAGTAGAGAACATTAGTAACAGTAGTGGCAATAAAGTATAGAGAATAAGTTGCCACCATGGTAGAGTAGAGAACAATATGTTTCTGAGGGAGTGGCAAGATAGCTTAGTGTCTAGAGATGCACTGAATCTTGAATGATCTAGGTCCTGAACACTGTTCTAGTCCCTGTGAGCACTGGCAGTTTGGCAACTGAAATTCCTGTCTTTCCTAATTTCCCAGGTATCATTATCATAAACCCCTACTACTAATTATTTAAGTTGGAATCCTAAAAGGGAAATTACTACTAAATTACTTTCTAAAAATTTTGTATAAATTTGCTCTCACTCACCTTCTAATTGAAATATTTGTAAAAATATACTCTCAAAGGCATAAAGCTTCAATGGGGGAATGACAGCTATTAATATTGCTATCTATCAGGAGGAATTTCTACTACAAAAAGTTCAAATAAATGCCTGATGTGTACAGTGAGATATTTGCCATCCTGTCTATCTTTACCATGTGAGTCAGACCTCTTTAAGGTTATAAGGGCAAGAATCCAGTTCAGTATGGTATAAGTCAATAAAATAATTTGTAAGTGCATGTAACTTGGAAGTCTAGAAAGTAATGTATCTACATTGAAGGTATGGCTGGATCCAGGTGTTTGATGATGTCACCCAGGACATACAAACCTTCCCTTTGACCTCTACCTCAACTCTGGTGGTTGAAAGCTCTGATTGGTCAGGTTAGGCTTGTGTGTCATGTGCCTGCTCTTGGAGCCAGTTATGGAGGGAAATACCATCTACTCCATTCTATATGACTTGGGGCTTCAGAATACCTTTCAGCTGGTGGAAGCTGCCTTTGAATTGTTCATTGGACATTCCCATTTGTTATTTCCTTTTTTTCATCTTCTAGAACCTACATTATAATTTTCAGTGTTGCTAAATTACAGGCTTGGGAAAGAAGGGATGGACGGGCCTGTTACATCCAAGATGTGGAGTTATCAGAGAGAGTAGTCTGTGCCTGGAGCTGCCATAAAAACTCCTTTTTAAGCACCACTTTTAATAACGGCATCATATCCTGTTATTTTAAGGGAATGTGAAGGCTGACAACATGCCTACTATGGTGCAACATCCAGGATCTTTCTGTTGAGGGTAGCCAGAGTGTGCTTTGGTAGAACAAGCACTTTCTCCATCTCTCCCCCTGCCCATAGCATACTAGAGGAAGGGGAACCAGTTTTGATTGAAATCAGACCTTGCTAATATCTTGCTAAGGAAAAACAACTGTCCCCAGATGTTCGGGAAATTTCAAGTCATTCCTCCTCCTGACTTGTTCTTCTTCTGCATAAAAACATTTCCAGAATTATCACATGCTCCTGAAAATGTACTTCCTTGTATGTGAAACCTGCTAACAGTTCCCCCAAGAAGTGTTGGAATGTGTAATGAGTGCCCAGGCTCCTGGTGTCAGAGTTATGATGGAGATGATTCTCTCCCCAAGGCAGCATTCCCTCCAAGAACTTCTACCAGGCAACCCTGGGGAGCATTTGGTGTTAACTCCAGGCTGTATGATTGGGAAACCACTTTCCATAAAAACACAATCCTCTTTCTCCTCCTGGCTCCTACTCCATGCTGATAAATTGGGTCTACCACAGGCTGTTCGGAGTCTGCCTCCATTCCCCTCCCAGAGAACTCATCTCTATGGGGAGCCACAGTCTATCCTCCTGGGCCACACAATTTGCTGGGGACAGAGAGGTGTAATTAAACCATGATGATGCCATTTGAAAGGAATTAATTATAAAAACAGTCAAAATATTAGAGAACCTTAGGGAAAGAAGGGAGACATTTTTCCCAGGGTATCTAGAAAACTTAGAAAAAGAGGAAACATTCAAATTCAGTCTTGATGACAAAATAGGAGTTGATAAAGTTAAGATTAACCAAACTAAAACCCATTGCCATCTAGTCTGTTCCAATTCACAGCAAACCTATAGGACAAAATAGAACTACCCCATAGGGTTTCCAAGGCTGTAATCTTTACTGAAGCAGACTGCCACATCTTTCTCCTGTGGAGTGGCTAGTGAGTTCAAATCTCTGATCTTTTGATTAGCAGCCAAGCGCTTAACCATTGTGCCACCAGGGCCCCTTATGTCAAGATTAGGGTGGATAATTAAAAACAAACAAAAGCTAACATTTGCTGAGCACTTATTGTGTGCCAGGATAGTGACTGCATGTATTTAATGCTTTGCATGCATTTAAATGCGTTACAGGTATTGTTGTTGCCATAGAGTTGATTCTGACACATGGTGACCTCTTGTGTTACAGGGTAGAGCTGCTCCGTACCGTTTTCTTGGCTGTAATCTTTATGAAAGCAGATCAGTAGGCCTTTTCTTCTGTGGTGCCGCTGGGTGGGTTTGAATGGCCAGTCTCTAAGATAGCAGTCAAGTGCAAGCTGTATTAACCCATTTAGTCCTCACAATAACCATATGAAATAATTGTTAATATTATCCCCATTTTACAGATAAGGGGGCTGAGGCCCGGAGAGGTTAAGTTATTTGTCTAAGGTCACACAGCAAGTAAATGATAGAGCTAGGATTCTAACCCAGGCATTTTGACTCCAGAGCCTGTATTCTTATAACCTGTTTGCTACACTGCCTGAAAGGGCAATAGAATCAATATGGTCAAAAGTAAGGAGACATTGTGGTGGTTTAAAAATACGTCTACAAATTATTTGGTATTCTTTCCTCCAGAAGATAGAATCTAATTTCTCTCTCTTTCAGTATGGGCTGGACTTAGTGACTTGCATCTAATGAATAGCATAAAGTGGAAGTGATGGAGGATGGCTTTGAAGACTGGGTCATAAAAAGCACTGTAGCATCTCCTCCTCTCTCTCTCTCTCCCACTCCCACTCCTTCTCCTTCTCCCTGTTTCTCTATCTCATTGCTCACTCTGGAGAAACTCAGCTGACATGTTGTGAGGACACTCCAGAAGCCTATGGAGAGATAGATTCACATAGTGAGGATCTGAGGCACAGGCCCAATATCCAGCAAGGAACTGAGGCCTTCTACCAACAGCCATGTGAGTGAGCTTGGAAATAGATTCTCCAGCCCCAACCGAGTCTTCAGATGACTGCAGCTGTAGCTGACATCTTGACTGCAATTTCCTGAAAGACCCTGAGTCAAACCAACTTAACCAAGCTACTCTAAATTCCTGACCCATAGACACTGTGAGAAAATAAAAATATGTTATTCTAAGCCACTAGTTTGAGGATAATTTGTTATGCAGTAACAGAAACTAATGCTGGCATGAAAATATTCTGTGGCTTCAATGTACACAGGAAGTCAGTCCTTTGGAGCTGAATCTCAGAGTTTATAGAGGAGGAGCAATGAGATGTGAAGCTTTTAGGATTAATTATAAAACACGAAAACCATTCTGCAAACTCAAGCTCACAGCCAAAAGCAACTATCTTCCTGTCCAATCCTCAGTCTCCCACATCCAGTCAGAAAATGTCTCTATTTCTAGAATTCCTTGTTTGTGCCACAATATTTATTTTATTACAGTATTCTTCATTGTGCAGCCATTTGCAGACATGTCTTTCTTCTCGACTAGATGACAAGCTCCTGGAATGCTGGGCTTACATTTTATTCACTTTCCTCCATGCACACAACTCTTTGGTCACTGCAGGAGCCCCCTGTATGTTTGGGGGATGAGTGCTGCCCACTCAGAAACCACACAGTTGATAGATTGACTGTTATTCAATTCTAGCCAACATGCTGTTTTCCTGTCTTTGGTTTGGAGAATAATGACTGTGGGCAGGATGGATTGAGACCCAAGAGGCAAATTAGTTTAAAGTACCAATAGGTATGCTGGACACTTTTAACATAGTGGCATGAAATGATTAACACCTACGTGGGCTCTGAAATGATACATACTAGAACTTTAATAGTGGGCCAATGGAGACAGGGTAATAAGCCAAGGATATTCTGGGGAGTGAGAGCAGTGGTGGTTCAGTGATAAAATTCCCGTCTTCCATGTGGGAGACCGAGTTTAATTCCAGGCCAATGCACCTCACATGCAGCCACCAATCACCTGTCAGTGGAGGATTACATGTTGCTGTGATGCTGAACAATTTGCAGTGGTGTTTACAGACTAGGAAGAAAGGCCTGGTGAAAATCAGCCAATGAAAGCCTTATGTATCACAATGGTCTGATCCCACTGTACATGGGGTTCCCACTCAATGGCAGCTAACAACAACATTCTTGGGAGTAAATAAGACTGGCTACCAGGGGTGATGCACATCAGTGCAAACTATGATTTCTATGTAATATTTGAATTAATTCCTCCTTCCTGCCTTGTTCTCCACTATTTCCTCAGTTCCTGCACATAGAGTATGTTTGATACATATTTATTTACTGAAGCAATGCTGTTGTAGAGTATAATTAATATTCCTGACATTCATTCAAGTTCTCTAGACTGTTCACACAGACAAGGAGTTGGGTCTTATTTAGAAGGGTATTAATGGCCTAAAGAAAGATTCTATCCAGTCACAGGAGGCCAAGAGCAGGACACACATCCTAGCATGAGCAGGCAGGCAAAGGTTATCAGATTCCCAGGAAACTGGCAAATGTTCTAGCAAATAAAATGTAAATAAAAGGAGAGCCCCAACCATATCAGCTTGCATAGGGAACATCTGTTCTTTTTTTTTTCTCCTTTTTTTTGATTGCCCATTATTTTCTCCTTCTTCTTTTAGTAATAGTCCCTTGTATTATACTGGAGAACCATCCTTTTGCTTCTTCTTGGTCCATATGAATTGAATGGCATTAGCTCTACTACTGGTTTCTGGGAAGGACAGGTAGCCCAGACCTTGCCCACAGGAGCACTGTATTCTGCTGGTGACAGTGATTAGCTCAGGAATGGGTATGTGACCTAGTTGTAGCCAATGAGAATATGTGGGGCTTTTACTATGACTGCTGGAAAAGTGGACTGCCCTCTTTTCTGCTCCACCTGAGCCTGGGAGGAGTTGGATCCAGAAATTCTGGCATCTGTCTTACCATCAACTGGTGGAACTTAGGAATGAGGTCATCAGAATGGAAGTCAGAGATGGGACAGTATGAAACAGTTCTGATGGCAATTTCAGACTCTTGATCAAGCCATATCCCATATATGGGATCTTTGGGCTTTTAATGTTGCATATGTCAAGTTCTCTTTTTTGTCTTACACCAGCTTGAGTTTAGTTCTCTCACTTGCAACTTTAAGAGTCCTAGCCAAAAGGGCTGCCTTTGGATGTCATACCAGTAGTCAAGGGCCCACCAAGGGTACACAAAATATCAGGCCCACGGCAGCAAGATTGAGTCAGTCTCCACTGATTGGTGGAGGTGAGGATTCTATTATAATGGTTCTCTTGGACATTGGGCTGGGCTTGCAGATGGGAGACTTCAACACCTGTAGCTGAACATGGTTGGTGAGGGTAAAAACTGATGCTGCAAACCACCAAGACTGGTGGATGGCTTATGTTTAGTTCTATCAAAGGTGCTATTACCTGAACTGCCTGTAAAAAAGCATCCATGAGATATATGAGATGAGCTCTGAGGTCAAATCAGCTTGGAGTTTATGTGAGTGCATCAACATACACTGTAATATAGCCATGAGGAGTTAGGTTGAGGGTTCAGGCACAGAGTCTCAGCAACAGGGTCCAGCAAAGAGGGGAAGAAACTAGGACCAGGCAAGGCAGGAACCAAGCACAAGAGGATCTAGCAGGACTAACAGGCTAGTTATCCATTGTCCGAATATCAAAGGCCATAGCCAGTATAGGTATCATTCAAGCAGATATCTGCATGAGAGGCGGCTAATTTGGTGGTGGTGGTTGTGTGTGTATATGTGTACGCACACACGTGAGTGGCTGCACACAACAGGAACCCAAGTGTTGGCCATACTTGAAGTTGTACTGCAAAGCAAGGTTCTGGGCAATCAATCTGCTCAGAGCAGGAACCCAGCCACTAGTAGGGGATATAGGAAAAGGATTTAGCCTCACCTCTACACTTACCAGGGTAACGTGATCATTGCAGGGTAATAAATAGAGGTAGAACCCTCCTTGAATCATGCATGGAGGTGGAGAATACAGACAGTTCAAAGAATTCAAAGAGTTCAAAATCACCCAGGACTTGTCATATCCATTGATGTTAGGATTAAGTAAGATAAGTGTTCAGCATGCTGTTTAAATTGAATTTCTTTCAATACTAATGCCATTGAATATCTTTTCATTTGACCATTTATGTGCCTTCATATGTAAATATTCTTCTGTTCACGTAATTTATGCTTTCTTCTACTGGGATATTCATCCTTTTACATTTATTTGGAAGATCTCTTTGCATTTTAAAGGCATTAATGTTTTACAAAATGTTTGATTTTTTTCCCAGGATTTCTTTGAATAACTTTACTTTTATAACTTAAGAAACTTTTTTCTTTATATATTCAAATATATCACTCAAGTATTATTTTTTCTAAATGATTAAGCAATTATCTCCAACTCTTTATTACAACAAACGTGAAATTCCATCTTTATCGTATTCTAAACTCTTATAAAATGTTCTTGGTCTATTTCTGGACTCTCTCATGTGTTCTATGGATTTGTATACCCCTGTGCCATCATATTGTTACCTCAATAATTATCGGTTTATAATATATTTTAATATCTATTAGATTTTCATTATTCTTTTCTTTTCCCCCAAATTCTATTTTCTCTTCCTGGCATGATATTCTTCTGGATGAGAATTAGAAACTTACAGTCAAGGTCCAAAGAAGTCCCGTTAGGATTAAGATTGGCGATAACTGGAATTTACTATATTGGGTGTTTCCATTCACAATTTCGGTGTTTTTTTTTTTTTTAATTCAAGTCTTTGCCTAAACCAACAACCAAACCTGTTGCCGTCAAGTCGATTCCGACTTATAGCGACCCTATAGGACAGAGTAGAACTCTCCCATAGGATTTCCAAGGAGTGGCTAGTAGCCTCAAACTGCCAACCATTTGGTTAGCAGCTGAACTCTTAACCACTACACCACCAGGACTCCAGCCTTTGCCTGCATCAGTAAAATGTTATAACATCATTCATACAAGTACAGTACATTCCTTATTCAGTTGATGCTTTGTTATTATATATTATTTTTCTTAAAAATGGAATATTTAAAACAATGCATTTTCTCACCAATTATTGCTGGTACAATGGACCTCATTAAATAATTGTTGATGATGAGAGAGATCAATGGGTAGATAATTAGAGAGAGATAGACTGAGTACCCACAGCTCAATTGTGAATTTGATTATCTCATAAATAAGTCAAAGAAACAAACAGAAAAGAAAAAACTCCACTGCTTTTCCTCTTTGCAACAATTTGTTAGTTATGCCTATGCACTGTAGAGGCATAATTTATAAAATTTATATATGCACATCTATTATTTCTTTATTTATTCACCTGTTTTATTAACTTGGGGGTACAAAAGTCAATACATCACTTTTATTTTCCACCTTAATTGTTTGAGCTGCCACGTATCTCATTTAGCAAGATTTATTATCCCCCATGGTGCCTACTCCCCTGCCCCCCACCGATAATCTCAGAAGTTTATTCACTTCAAAGGGAGCTGTCCTGCTTCCAAGCACTAGGCAGAAGACTTGGAAAGTCTGGCCAATCCTCAAGCACAGCTGTTTCTGTCACTGCCTCACTGTCTTGTTCAGTCAAATGGGAGCTCATGCACTGCCACAGTGATGCCTTGTTGATCCAGGGTCCTGGCACCCCACAAATGGGTTTCAGGGTTATCCACTGTCATCCCACATCTGCACATCTAGCCATTGTTGTAAAAAAATGAATCCTTTGTTCTGTTAAAATGTGTCAACTGCATATTAAAGAACTGAAAAGGCAAAACGAGAACTTCAAGGCATCATAGAGGTGGCAACTGCAGGAAGCAGCTACCACCACTAGGGCTGGGGAAACAAAATGAAAACTTAGAAGCTTGGAGGAGGGCTGCCTCAGTGCTAGGTCCCAGGCGGTTAGGGAGTGGCGGTGCTTGGCTGGTGCTGGTGCCTTTGAGAGGGGGCCCTGAGTCTGGTACTGAGAGTGTTGGAGAAGCTACAAACTGGATTTAGATAACTACTTCAGAAAGGAACTGCCACTGCTGACCTGAAGAAGGGCAACAGAAGCAGCACAGGCAGACAGGAAGAAACAAGTCCCTTCTCCCTCTTCCAGCCCTGCAGTCACTCTCTAGTGCCCTCTGTTGACAAAGTCTAATAGGAAGCCATCTGGCAACGCAGCAATGCCATTTGCACAGTACCAACCGCAGCTCCAAGTGGGTTTGAAGCTAAGAGACAATAGACTTAATAATTGGCGCAACGCTTTTACTTCTCTCTATCCATCTGTCCCCTCTTGTCTTCACTTGCTCTCTGGCTGATATCCTGAACTCATTTGCTTCAAATAAGCAGATTGGTACTACTGATTATCAGCCTAATATTGCCCGTATACATTACTATCTTCCTCTAGGCAGCTGTTTTTCCACATTCTGCAAAGACTATTTTAAATCTTCTTCATTTTCCTAAAACTTCTACCTCCTTTTCTGTCTTGATGGCTCCTAGTTCATAGATGGAAACTCCCTCTCAAACCCCTGCTGCCGAACAGACATCTGTACCCAACCTTCCCACCTTCTCTCTAGTCACAGTGAAAAGGTGGTGTTCTTCTCGCATAAGGCCATCCTTGCTCTTGTGCCTTGGGTGCCACCCCCTCATCTTTCTAGAAATTTTAACATTCACCCATCCCAGCTCCATTCTGTATTTTTGCTCCCTCCTCTTTACCAGGAAAACCTTGGCTTATCATGAATTTTTATTTTATTTGCTAAAAGAAATTAAATTCAGCAAAATAGTACAGCTGCTTTAGAAAGTAGTTCAGCCGTTTATTATAAAGTTAAATATATGCTTACTATACAACCCGGCAATCTCATTCTGAGCTGCTCCTTAGAAACTCTACAGGGCAGTTCTACTCTGTCCTATTACAGGGTCACTAAGAGTTGGAATTGACTCGACGGCAACGGGTTTTTGGTTTACCGAGCCAGTGGAAAATATGTTCACACAAAAACATATACATGAATGTTTCTTGCAGCTCTCTTCTTAATCACCCCAAACTGGAAGCAATACACATGCCCTTTGACTAGTAAATGGATAAAGAACTTGTAGTACATCCAGATAATGGAATCCTAAACCAGTCCAAGAAACCAATTGCCAACTTGTTGACTCCAGCTCATGGTGACCCTATGAGCATCAAAGTAGAACTGTGCTCCATAGGACTGTGATCTTTCAGAAGTAGCTAGCATTGCCTTTCATCTGAGGTGCCTCTGGGTGGACTCGAACCACCAACCTTTCAGTTAGTGGCTGAGTGCTTAATCATTACACCAACCAAAACCAAACTCGTTGCCATTCTGACTCATAGTGACCCTAAAGGACAGAGTAGAACTGCCTCATAAGGTTTCCAAGGAGCAGCTGGTGGAATTGAACTGCCAGCTTTTTGGTTAGCAGCCATAGCTCTTAACCACTGTGCCACCAAGGCCCCATTTGCACCACTCAGGGATAAAAAATAATGAACTACTGGTACACAGAACAACATGGATGAATCTTACATGCATTATGCCAAGTGGAAGAAAACAGACTCAAAAAAATGACACGTTATATGATTCCATTGATATGACATTTTGGAAAAGGCAAAGTTACAGGGACAGCAAACAGATCAGTGATTGCTATGAAGAATCCCTTTGGAATTTAAAAAGATAAGCCTCTTCCATTAAAAACAAAAACAAAAACAAAGCAATGTTACGCAAGCAAAAAGCCCATCTGGATCCCACCTTCCCCTTCAAACTATTGCCAATATTGCTCTCACTTTCACAGGGAATTTTATCAAAATAGTTGTCTACACTCACTTTCTCTACTACCTCTTCTTCCATTCACTCCTCAACCATGAGGAGTTGCTTCCATGTTATTCAGTCCAGTTGGCATTTTTCTGTACTCATCTTTCTCAACTTTCTCAGCAGCCTCTCAAAAGAGGTGCAACTTCCGTCTTCATTTAGTTTAGAGAACTAGTCTTTCTGCCTAGACAATACAAAGGCAGATATTGTGCTTGAGTCTGCTCTGTAATTACCCCAGTATCTAGCACAGTTCACGCCACAGAGTAGGAAAGACCCAGTGAACATTTCTGGAAAGTTGCTTTGGACAGGTAACTAGAAAAGGTGGCACCATCCTAAGTTTTCAAAACAATTCAGTATTTCCCTTGTTTTGCTTCCTCGTGATATTTCCTTATAAAGACCTTTCTACCATTAATCCCCAGCCATTGAAGAACAAGACATAAATGAATCACAGTTGCACAAAAGCTAATGAGAGCCTCTTATTTGTATGGTTTTTGCCTCTCTAACAACAACAGCAACAAATATATTACCCAGAATGAGGGACGTCTTTTATTGAACCTCAAAGAAGATGCCTTTTCCTCACTGGAACCAGTTCAGATTCTGGATTTATTGCATGTTCTGTGTATCCTCTTTGATTGATTGGTGCTAAACAGCAGAGCAGCAGCATTACTAATTATTCTCAGGATGTAATGCAGTTGAAGAGTCATTAAGGACTCTCTAAATTTGGAAAGCATTCACTGACAAACACAGAGACTCTCCTCTCGCCTCAGCCAGGAGGAGGATGCACAGTCAGGTCCCAGGGGCCCTCTTTGACTCTACTTGGGCTTCGTTTATGTTCTAGCAACTCCACTAAAGCAGGGCATACCCCTAATTTTGCCCTGTAACAAAGATGAAGTAGCTGCTGAAGTGGCAATGCTTTATTTTTATCTTTTCTTTAGTAGAATTTGGTAGGCTTTCTTTCTTGTAGGGCATAGGGTCCTATAGGGTGTGTAGGTGGCATTGACTTAATTTCAAGGCAGAGTCATGTGATTTGAGGGATCCAACATGCTTCCCCCATCGGCCTGTCTCTGATGCGGAAATTCCACCTGCTGAGTATACAGCACCTTGTGAAATTAAGGAGTTGTGACCTAATAAAAAAGCTGAGCAGGAAGGAAACACACACTGAAACTGATGCACTAACTTGAGATTGTGTAGCTAAAGTACTCAGTACAGTTATCTGGAGCATAAAAAGTACTCAATAATAGCAACAGTTACTTCTGTTACTAATCATTGATGGAGCATTCATTAAACACATTTTTGTTGAGCATCTACTTAGTGTTAGGATACTGTGTTAGGTGCTAGGGATGCAGAGATGAATTGCCACAATTCCTGTTCTCAAAAAACCCACTTTGATCAGGACAATACAACACTTAAATAGACAATTCCAGTTCAACCTAAGTGCTCTCTATAATAAAAGACCATTACACTGATTTGATTGCAACTCACAGCGACCCTATAGAACAGAGTAGAGCTACCCCATAGGGTTTCCAAGGACGTAATCTTTACAGAAGCAGACTGCCACATCTTTCTCTCATGGAGCAGCTGGTGGGTTCAAAGCACGAACTTTTCAGTCAGCAGTGAAGTGTTTAACCAGTGCACCACCAGGACCCCTTCTGTCTATAATAGAGGTTTGTCTTAATAGAGTTAAGTACAATGTGAAAGTGGAGGAGGGAGAGCTAGCTGTGCTTGTGCAAGACAGGAGGCACTTTTAAGAAGTGGGTCAGGAAGAACATTCAGGGCTTTGCCAAATAAAGAAACAAAGGAACTCGGGGAAGATAAGATGGCATGAAAAAGGCTAAGTGACATGAAAAAAAAACAAAACCAAAACCCAGAATAATGAGGGAACAATAATTGGTCCAATGTGTTCACAGCATAAATTTCATGTGTTAAAGAGAGAAACTGAGGACCAGAGAAATTGACAGGTTCTTCGAAGTGCATAGGAAAATCCACAAAGGTCAATGACCCTTGTGGAATGTACCCAAAAATAGACTAAAAAAAAAATTAATGTAGAGACACAGTGACCATGCAGATTCCCCTTTGTGACAAGGACACCTGTTAACCATAAACTAGCTCAGGGTTTATCTTATACAAACAATTTAACTTTGGTTAATTTCCCTTGTTTCCTGAGTGGTAATTCTAAAACTTCAGATTTCCTGAGTGGTTGAGGTGACTTTATTGCTTCAAAACCTCCAGAGTATATCCGAGAATTTGTGCAAATGAAGTGGGGCAAGGGAGGCAGGCCAGGTTACAGAGACCACCTAGCAACCTGATATCAGCTGACCTCAGGAAGGGGAGCCTGATTCACTCATGCTAAAATTAGCTAACAGTTAATTTTCTTATCTATTTTCTTCTTTCCTCCTTAAAAACTGATTTTGACTGGCCTAAAATGAGCTTTCCTATTTTTCTAAACAGAAGGTTCTCTCTATATGCATATAGACTAACTGGTCTAATGAACACTATGACCTTTAATTCTTTTTGTGCTTTGATTGTTTTGACACATGGAAGAATGTAGAATAAAATGAGTCTGGAAAAATATCTGTGATGGTTAAGGTTGTATGTCAGCTTGGCTGGGCTATGATTCTCAGTGATTTGGTAATTGTGTAATGACGTAGTTTGGCAGTTATATAATGATGTAATGTGGCAGTTATGTAATGATGTAGTTATCCTTCATGCGGTGATCTGATGTGATCAGCCAATCAGTTGTAAAGGGAGTTTCCTTGGGGGTCTGGCCTGCATCCAATATATACATATGGATGTGCTGGCAAAGCTCACTTGTTTGCTCTAGATCCTGCATCCAGCATGTCATCATTTGACCTCTGGTTCGTGGCGCTCGAACCAGCTGCCTGCCAAATTGCCTGATGATCTTGGGATTCGTCAGCCTCTGCAGCTTGTGAACCAGTAACCTGCTGTCTTACCTGCTAATTTTGAGATTCATCAGCCTCCGCAAACTGTGAGCCAGCAGCCTACCGTCTGACCTGCTGGTCTTGGGTTCATCAGCCCCTGCAGCTATGTGAGTCAGGATAAGCCTTCAGCCTGACACCTGACCCACAGAATTGGTTCTTGCCAACTTGTACAACTGTATGAGCCATTTCCTTGAGAGAGTGGTTCACATGATTGTAGAGCCATTTACCAAGATTGGCAGGTAAGATGGCAGGCCGCTGGTTCACAAGCTGTAAAGACTGATGAACCCCAAGATCAGCAGGCAATATGGCAGGCAGCTGGCTTGAGTGCCAAGAACCAGAGGTCAAATGATGATGTGCTGGATGCAGGATCCAGAGCAAGAAAGCACCCTTTGCCAGAACATCCATATATATATTGGATGCAGGCCAGAACCCCGAGGAAACTCCCTTTACAATTGATACGCACACACACACACACACACACACACACACACACACACACACACATATGTATATAGATGCTTCATATATATGTATATGTATATAGACGCTTCACTCATTTTGATTTTCTAGAGAACCCAGCCTAAGACATTTGGTACCAAAAGTGGTTCTAGAGAAACAAAATCGTAAGGATGAATTTTCTAAACTGGTTCTCAAGTCTGATAGTCTTAAAGGTGCTGATAACTCTGCCTCCATTAGTAAAGAGAGTGCTACTAATCCATGGAGTAAGGTGACAAAATATCACCACCAAAAGATCACATATTGGTGAGAAGCGAGGCTCTGGGTGATTGCATGTTTGATACTTTCCTACAACTTTGTCAGAATGAGAAGTATTGAGAAGCTGATTGGTTGGTCCTACTTTCACTAGACAAAATGCTGAAAGAAAGAGAGGACCTCAGGGCTTCAGAGTCATATCTCAAGTGCCTCATAAAATACATCAACTTGCTACTTGTGGCTTGAAAGAAATCCTTGCTTCTTGTAGTAAGAGTTGATATGGTAAAAAAACAAACCCAAAGACTTATTGTAAAAGTGACTGAATTACAATGCCAATAAATTCCCAACCTCGAATGGTGTCTAAAGTTAAAGTGAGGGCATTGATTGGGAAGAAATGGGATCCTGAAACTTGGGATGGGGACATACGGTCAGATAATCAGGAAACTGGGGACACTGAGTCCCTAGATTCCATTGAACCACTCCTTCCAACAAAACTAACCCTCTTACTTCCACCTGAAGAAATCATTCCATCTTTGTCTGCTAAACCACCCTCATCAGTAAAACCATTATCCCTTCCACTCTCATCTGATGAGAATAACCCAGCTGTGCCTGAAGAGTCTTTGTCTGAGATATTGTTTGGGGCAGCACCTGGGGCACTGCCTGGGGTGTTGCCTGAGATAAATGCCTTACAAGACATTATCAAATATTCCCAGGACCCACCTCCACCATCCATTTTTGCTTCTAGACCTATAACTAGACTTAAGTCCCAGTGAGCCCCAAAAGGTAAAATACAAACTGTGAGCCAGGAGGAGGGATGCTACACTCAAAAAGAACTGCTTTGACTTTTCTAATATGTACAAACAGAAACCTGGGGAATGTGTGTGGAAATGGCTATTAAAGTTGTGGGATAATTGTGCAAGGAACATAATGTTGGATCAGTCTGAGTTTATTGATATGAGTCCACTAAGCACAGACTCTTCATTCAATGTTTCAGCTTGAAAGGTTAGGAAAGTTTATTTGGTTAGTTCAATGAAGCATGGATTAAGCTGTGGCCTACACTAAATCAAGTTGAAGTACAAGACCTGCATTGGTATACTGTAGAAGAAGGCACAGAAAGGCTTAGTGACACTGGCATGTTATAGTGGATTTATTAGGTTAGACCCACAGACTTACACATGGAGTCCCCAGAGGATACAACTTTTATCACAACAGTAAGGAACAAATTTGTGAAGGGAGTCCCAGCATCCTTGAAGACTGCTATGATTGCTATTTTGTGTAAGTCAGATTTGACAGTGGGAACTGCTGTCACTGAATTAAGAACCTAACTACAATGAAGCTGATTGGACCCTGTGGTGGTAGAGGCCAAGTGGTGGCACTCAATCAACAAAGACAAGGTGGGCATGGCTACTGTAATGGACAGCAGAATCAAAGCAGTAATCAGAATATGGACTTACAGTGTTGGCTGCTTAGTCCTGGTGTCCCTTGGAGTGAAATAGATAGGAAATCTACTAAATATTTACTTGATCTGGTGGTGTAGTGGTTAAGAGTTCAGCTGCAAACCAAAAGGTCAGCAGTTTGAATCCAGCAGGCGCTCCTTGGAAACCCTATGGGGCAGTTCTACTCTGTCCTGTAGGATCGCTATGAGTTAGAATAGATTCGACAGCAATGGGTTTGGTTTTTTGGTTTGGTACAGGTGTAAGAATTCTAGGTCAAGTGAATAGCGATCTAACTCGAATCACCATAATAGAGAGTCACAGCCCCTCAATCAATTCCCAAAACTGAGCCAGTTTACACACCCACAACCCCTTGAATGAAAGGGAAGCCAGATCTCCTTGAGGAAAGATCCCACTACACTGCCAAAAAGTTTGTACTGTTAATCCTTCTCCCAACCTTCCCTAAAGGGATCTATGGCCTTTTATGAGAGTGACTGTTCAATGGGGAAGAGGAAATAATCAGACTTTTGGGGGATTACTGGATACTGGCTGTGAATTGACACTAATTCCAGGAGACACAAAACATCCAGTCGGGAGCGGGGGGGTGGGCAGCGTATGAAAGGTTATTAATGGAGTCTTAGCTTAGTTTCGTCTCACAATGGGTCCAGTGTGCCCACAAACCCATTCTGTAGTGATTTCCTCGGTTCCAGAATGCATAATTGAAATAGATATACTCAGCAACTGGCAGAACCCCAACATTGGATCCCTGACAAGTGGAGTAAGGGCTATTATGCTAGGAAAAGCCAAGTGGAAGCCACTAGAACTGCCTCTACTTAGGAAAATAGTAAACCAAAAGCCATACAGTATTCCTGGAGGGATTGCAGAGATTACTGCCACCATCAAGAGCTTGAAGGATGAAGGGCTGGTGATTTCCACCACATCCCCATTCAACTCACCTTTTGGCCTATGCAAAAACCAGATGGATCTTGGAGAATGACAGTGAATTATCGTAACCTTAACCAGGTGGTGACTCCAATTACAGCTGCTGTTCCAGATATGGCTTCACTCTTTGAGAAAATTAATACATCTCCTGGTACCTTGTAAGCAGCTTTTGATCTGGCCAATAACTTTTTCTCAATTCTGATTTTGAAGGAACACTAGAAGTAGTTTTCTTTCAGCTGGGAAGGCCAGCAATACACCTTAACTGTCCTACCTCAGGGGCATATCACCCCTCTAGCCCTACATCATAATTTAGTCCATAGGGACCTTGATTACCTTTCCCTTCCACAAGACATCACACTGGTCTATTATATTGAAGACATTATGCTGATTGGACCTAGTAAGGAAGAAGTGTTAATGACTCTGGATTTATTGGTAAAACATTTACATGCTAGAGTGTGGGAAATTAATCTGACAAAAATTCAGGCACCTTCCATCTCAGTGAAATTTCTGAGTTCAGCGGTGTGGGGAATGTCGAGATATTCCTTCTAGCTTGACAGATAAGTTGTTACATCTGGCCCCACCTACAACTAAAAAGGGGCACGAAGCCTGGTGGGCCTCTTGGATTTTGGAGGTAATATATCCCTCATTTGAGTGTGCTACTCCAGCCCATTTACCAAGTGACTTGAAAAGCTGCTAGTTTTGAGTGCAGCCTAGAATTAAAGAAGGCTCTGCAACAGGTTCAGGCTGCCATGCAAGCCGCTTTGTCACTTGGGCCTATGATCCGGCTTATCTAATACTGCTTGAAGTGTCAGCGGCAGATGAAGATGCTGTTTGGAGCCTTTGGCAGGCCTCTATTGGTGAATAATAGCACAGACTCTTAGGATTTTGGAACAAAGCCCTGACATCCTCTGCTGATAATTACTCTCCTTTTGAGAAACAGCTTTTGGCTTGTTACTGGGTCTTAGTAGAGACTGAACACTTAACCATGGGTCACCAATTAACCATGTAGCCGAAGCTGTCGAATCATGAGCTGGGTGTTATCTGACCCACAGAGTCATAAAGTCAGATGTGCACAGCAGCACTCCATCATTAAGTGGAAGTGGTATATACAAAATTGAGCTTGAGCAGGACCTGAAGGCACAAGTAAGTTGCATGAAGAAGTTGCTCAAATGCCCATGGTCTCCACTCCTGTTACATTACTTTCTTCCTCCCAGTCTGCATCTATGTCCTCATGGGTGGTTTCTTATGATCAGTTGACTGAGGAAGAGAAAACTCGTGCCTGGTTTACAGATGGTTCTGTGCATTATGCAGGCACCACTCGAAAGTGGGCAGGGGCAGCACTGCAGTCCCGTTGTGTTCTGATTAAACTTTATTTACAAAAGCAGGCACTGGGCTGGAATTGGCTCTTGGAGCCATTGTTTGACTATGTCTGTTCTAGATCAGGGACTTCTTCACCAGGAAATTGGGCAGTAAGCAGGATTTTCTGTTTAGCTGTGGACACTCACTTGACCTGCCAGCAGATCATGGTGGAAGGAGGAGGGGGTCTTCCCTACAGTCAACCAGAAACTTTATTTACAAAAATTTATTTGTAAAAACAGAAGTGGGGTGGGGGGGGGGGGAGGCTGCGTTTGGCTTGCAAACCATAGTTTGCTGATCCCTGATATAGAATAGTCTCAGATAATGATTACCCTTTAATACCTGTATCCAAACCAGCTCACAGCAGGAATGATCAATTTGCCAATTCCCTTTGGTGTGGAATGTGGTTTCCACCCATAGCCCTTCAATCTTAAGAGGTTCAGAGATACCTGCAGTCAAACCACAAAGTTCCCGCTGGGGTGTCCAGAAGAGCTGGATAATTACGGACTTTGCAAATTGGCCACCAGAGATGAATATAAACTAACTGTCGGAGCTCCACTGATGTTATAGTTCCTAACCTGAAAAATGCATTAAGAAAGGAGACTTGGGAACAGTCATCTTAATTTGGTACCTAACCTGTGGTCCACATGGCAAGGCATTTGTGCTCAGAGTTTTTATTTTCTTTCTGAAGACTGCTATACATAGACTCACATCCTACCTTTCTCTTGAAGCCTAACACTCTAAAGAATTGATTTTATTATTATGTTTTAATTTTAGACAAAGAATACATTTTAAAAGAAAAAAAGCCAGGGAGTAAAATAATTTGGATAAGCAACAGTCTCATTTGGTGGAGTGTTGGAAGGAAAGAAAACTTCCATACATTTCTATCGGTTATTCTTCTCTTCCCAAGACAGTTAATTCAGGAACAAAGGGGGATAAAATCAGATTCTGGTGTGTGTGTGTGTTGCGTGTGTGTGTTTATACTTCTCATTCTGGTGAATGCACGGATGACTATTTACCAGCCAGATAAGGTGAGTACATCTTCTAGTGGGGTTTTGGGTCCGTTTTTCTGGGTATTTATAGACAAGCGGCATGCAATTACCTGTAACCCTACTTATATGTGCCAGCCTTTATTGCTGGGTATTGATAAACCAAAATGGAAGACTATAGGAAACTTGCTCCCAAAGAGAAAGCATTGATGTGGGACATCATCAAATAGTGTTAGCTTTAATTAAGTGCTCCCTGTACACCAAGCACTGTAATAAGCACACTACGTATAATTTCTCTGGTAATTCTAATGCTCCCCGCAAAACTAAACCAGTTGCCATCAAGATGATTCCACTCATGATGACACCATGTGTGTCAGAGTAGAACTGTACTGGATACAGTTTGCAGTGGCTGATTTTTCAAAAGTAGATCACCAGGCTTTCCTCCAAGGCACCTCTGGGTGAACTCTAAATGCCAACCTGTCAGTTAGCAGCTGAGTGCATTAACTGTTTGTGCCACCCAGAGACTCCCAATATGAATGACAATGCCATTTAATAGATAATAATCTTCACCCACTTTATAGCTAAAGACGTTGAGACTTCTAGACTATAAATAACACGCCCAAGGACAGACAATTATTAAGTGGCAGAGTCAGGTTTGAGACCCTGCTTGCTCCAATGCTTGAGCTTCTGTACTGCCTTGTACGTAAGACAGAGACAATTCCACAATATTCCGTTATGTTACCACATGGTAAAGCTGTACTTCAGGCATTGGGAGCACAGAGGTTGTGAAGGTGCTGGGTTAATTTAGCCCAGAGAACTAAAGAACAAATAGATTAGGGCACATGCCTTATGGGTGGACTGCAAGAAAAGTCCAGCTTCTGAACCTAGTGGAGAATTTTGGTTAAGATCCCATTTTAAATTACTCTGGACTGTTTTGGAGGAAAAAATTTTAAAAAGCAAGAAACCAGGATTTCCCTCCTGAGATGCCCACCGTTTTCAAATCTTTTTTTCAAGTGTCACTTTCACAATGAGATCTACCTGATCACCTTAATTAAATTGCAGTCCGCCTCTCCTCTTACCAATACTCTGGATCCCTTTACCCTTCCCTCCTTTTTCTTTTGTTACAGAACTCTTTTCGTCTTTCAACATACAGTAGTACAGGTGGTCTCCGACTTACGACGAGGTTCCATTCTGAAGACTCAGTTGTAAGTCCATTCTGATATAAAGTCAAATATCTCTCTTTTTTTTTTTTTAGTTTTCATTATTATTACTTTTTATTATAAGTGTCTTTATAAATACAATCTTTATTTGTCTTTGGGATTTGGAAAGATTACATATAATCTTGCAGATATATTTTAACCTTGTATGTAGTACATATTACTAACGACAAGATGTACAAAAAACCCCCAAAAAACAGACAGTCATTAAGTGTGGTTCATTGTAACTTGAATATGTCCTAAGTTGAGGACTGCCCTATATACTTTATTTATTATGTTTATTGTTTATTTTTTGTTGTTTATTGCCTGAATCCTTCCATTAGTACATAAAATCTATGATAAGAAGGATCTGTGTCTTTTTTGTTCACTAACGTAGCCTAAGTTCCTAGAATTCCTCTTATATAGTCCCCAGTATCAGTTGCCGTCCCATCTCATGGACATCCTAAGTGTGCCAGAGTAGAACTGTGCTCCATAGGGTTTTCAGTGGCTGATTTTTTGGAAGTAGATCACCAAGCTTTTCTTCCGAGGCACCTCTGGGGGGGACTCAGACCTCCAACCTTTCCATTAGAAGCCAAGCGCTTAACCGTTTGCACCGCCCAGGACTCCCTCTCATATAGTAGGTACTCAGTGAATATTTGCTGAATAAATGAGTGCATGATTGAAATCTGAAGCGTGGAGATAAGATTGGGCTGAATGATTTTGGTGGCCCATCCTGGTTCTACCATTCTGCTTCCATGTCAAAGAAAAGCATGCTTCTCTTTGGGGTGCAGGGGTATTGGAAAACAAGTTCTCACCTATCTAGATTCCTGACTTAAGTCTCACTGGTATTGTGCTTTTGAACCTGGATTAATCCTACACGTTCAGTAAACTTTGCTCTTAAGTCTACTGTACTCATCTTCATTCTAGTCCTCTTGCTCTCTTTATATAGGCAGTTAAAGATGAGAATTTAGTGCAGAAAGCAAATATTCCCCACGTCTCAATGGCAGGCAGAACAAACTCTGTGATTTGAGTTGGAAATATTTTTTAAAAAATTCATGGGAGTGTCTTTCAGTTTGAATTTACATAATTATAAAATTTACAGGCATCCAGTGCTTTTTGTAAGGCTTCTATAACAGATGTGTAAAATGTCTAATTTTGAAAGGACTTCATAATTCAGTTAAAATTTCCTCTGGGTTAAATATTAGAGAGAATTGGGTGGGAACAAGAGCAATACATTTCTTGACATGTCATCTGAATGCAGGATGAATGCAGTGTGCAATAAAGTCTTCCTGTCTTTCTTTTCCTAATTACGTTGAGTCATACCCCATGATTAGAGTGAGGAACACCCCCTTCTTTACAGGTTGAGACTGACTTCCAAATCCTTTCTTTAGCATATTTGGGTTTCTACCAGGACTAGTTTCCACTTAAACCCCAGGGTTGGAGAGGTTGGGAAAAGTACCAGCATATCAATAGTGCAGGGGCAGCAGTGGTTTAGTGATAGAATTCTTGCCTTCTATGCAGGAGATCAGGGTTCGGTTCCAGGGCAATGCACCTCATTTGCAGCCACCACCTGTCTGTCAGTGGAGGCTTGCATATTGGTATGAAGTTGAACAGGTTTCAGCAGAGCTTCCAGACTAAGACAAACTGGGAGGAAGGACCTGGTAATCTACTTCCAAAAATCAGCCTATGAAAACCCTATGGATAACAGTGGTCCAGTCTGCAACTGACCATGGGGGTGGCACAGGACCAGGCAGCATTTAGTTTCACTGTGCATGCGGTCCCATGAATCAGGGGCTGGTTCAATGGCAACTAATAACAATAACCAATAGCAATCAAATCTGAAGTTCTGAATTGAAAGTTGATACCGAAGAACATTTAGTGTCATTTGTCTATTCATTCCTTTGTGTGAATGTTGCTGTTTTTTGCACACACATTTAGTTTTCTTGTAACAAAGCAACTTGTACATTCTAACATTTAAAACTGAACATCTTTTTCCCTTTCCAGTGAAACAAAAAGAAAAAATAATTAACATTTCATAATGAACAATTTTAAACGTTCACAAAAGTAGAGGGAAGAGTACAATGAACCCACATGGAGTCATCACCCCACTTGAATAATGATCAACACTTCGCCAGTCTTGCATTATCTCATCTCCCTCTCCCTTCTTTTTTCTTGGCTGGACTTCTTTTTTAATTACACTTTAGATGAAGATTTACAGAACAAACTAGCTTCTCATTAAACAGTTAGTACACCTACTGTTTTGTGACATTGGTTACCAACCCCATGACACGTCAACACTTCCCTTCTGGACCTTGGGTTCCCTATTACCAGCTTTCCTGTCCCCTCCTGCCTTCTAGTCCTTGCCCCTGGGCTGGTGTGCCCATTTAGTCTTATTTTGTTTTATGGGCCTATCTAATCTTTGGCTAAAGGGTGAACCTTGGGAATGACCTCATTACTGAGCTAAAAGGGTGTCTGGGGGCCACACTCTCGGGGTTTCTCCAGTCTCTGTTAGGCCAGTAAGTCTGGTCTTCTCTTTGTGAGTTTGAATTTTGTTCTACATTTTTCTCCAGCTCTGTCCGGGACCCTCTGTTGTGACCCCTGTCAGAGCAGTCAGTGGTGGTAGCTGGGCACCATCTAGTTGTGCTGGACTCAGTCTGGTGGAGGCTGTAGTAGTTGTGGTCCATGACTCCTTTGGACTAATCTTTCCCTTGTGTCTTTTGTTTTCTCATTCTCCCTTGCTCCAGACAGGATGAGACCAGAGGAGTATCTAGGATGGCTGCTCACAAGCTTTTAAGACCTCAGGTGATACTCACTAAAGTAGAATGTAGAACATTTTCTTTATAAATTATGTTATGACAATTGAGCTAGGTGTTGCCTGAGACGATGGTCCCCACAGCCTTCAGCCCAGTAATTCAGTCCTTCAGGGAGTTTGAATGTGTCTATGGAGCTTCTATGACCTTGCCTTGGACACGTTGTGCTGGCTTCTCCAGTATTGTGTGCTGTCTTACCATTCACCAAAGTTACCACTTTTCTATTGTCTATTTAGTGTTTTTCCATTCCCATCCCTCCTCTCTGTCCCTCGTAACCTTCAAAACTTGTTTCATTTTGTGTGTAAACCTTTTCAAGAGTTTTTATAGTAGTGGTCTCATACTCATATTTGTCCTTTTGTGATTGACTTATTTCACTCAGCATCATGCCCCCCAGATTCATCCATGTTGTGAGATGCTTTGCATATTCATCATTGTTCTTTATCGTTGGGTAGTACTCCATTGTATATAGTTTGTTTATCCATTCATCTGTTGATGGGCATCTAGGTTGTTTCCATCTTTCTGTTATTGTGAATAATGCTGTAATGAAATAAGTGTGCATATGTCTATTTGTGTGATAGCTCTTATTTCTGTAGGATATATTCATAGGAGTGGGATTGCTGGATCATAAGGTTTTTCTATTTTTAGCTTTCTAAGGAAGCACCATATCATTTTCCAAAATGGCACGATTTTGCTTCCCACCAGCACTGCATAAGTGTTCCAGTCTCCCTGCAGCCTCTCCAACATTTGTTATTTTCTGTTTTTTTTGATTTGTGCCAGTAATGCTGGGGTGAGATGATATCTTATTGTGGTTTTGATTTGCATTTCTCTAATGACTAGAGATGGCAAGCGTTTCCTCATGTGTCTTTTAGCTGCTTGAATGTCTTCTTTGGTAAAGTGTCTGTTCATTTCCTTCGCCCATTTTTTAATTGGATTATTTGTCTTTTCGTTGTAGAGGTGTTGAATTTTGCTGTAGATTTTAGAGATTAGACCTTTGTTGGATTTGTCATAGCCAAAATTTTTTTCCCCAGCTTTCAGCATTGCAGCAACACACAAGCCACCACAGTGCAACAAACTGACAGATGGATGGTGGATATATATACAGCAGTGTAAATGGATCTTCCAGACTTAAAGTAGGAAGAAAGGCATGGTTTTTTACTTCCAAAAATTAGGCAATGAAACCTTATTGGATCACAATGGAACATCATCCGACTCATTTGCTTTGGACACATCATTAGGAAGGATCAATTGCTGGAGAAGAAAATTGTGTTTGGTGAAGAGGAGGGCCAGTGAGGGTGAGGGAGACTCGTGGTGAGATGGATTGGTACAATAGTCACAAAGATGGACTCGAACATGCCAGTGATTGTGAGGATGCTGCAGGATTGGGCAATGCTTTGTTCAGTTACACATAAGGTTACCATTAGTCAGAGTTGACTCAAGGGCAACTATTTATCTGTCTATCAAGAAAGAGAGACCTAATGACATAATTTGAGATCCTGGATCCAGCCTTTCCTACAGCCTGATAATTGCCCAATTTCTCAGTATCATGGACCAATAAATGTTCTTCTGGCTTAAGAGGCACCTCTTCACACTCCTGTTGGGACTTATCCTCCTCTGCCAAGCCCCTAAATACCATTGTCCCTCAGGTTTACATTGAGGGCCCTTTTCCTGTTTACTCACCCCCTCCTTCGGTGAGGTTTTGTCCTCACCACTTCCTCAGTTACCACCCATGTGTTCAGGACTCTCGATTTTCTGTCCCCAGGCTTCATCTCTGCCCGGAAATGGACCACTGCAAGCTACCATAGTACAACAAACTATGACAGATGGGTAGTGGTGGTTATGCAAATCTTCCCAGTTTCTCAAGATGGAAAATCTGGGGACCATTCTTGATTACTCCTCCTACACTATCCCCCTTCCCTGGCTGTAATTCATTCCTTCATCAAGTGCTATCAATCTACCCCTAAATATTTCATGAATCCCCCATTTCTCTCTGTCCTCACTACCAGTGCTCTAATTCTGCTTACCATAATGTCCTTTTGCTAAGTTTCAAAATCGTGAATGAGGCACGTGAATAGGGTGACTGCCTCATCCAGGTTTGCCCTGGCCTGTCCCAGTTTTAAAACTAAAGGTCTTACATCCCAGGACTCCCCCATCCCATCAATCCTGGGCAAACGGGGGCTGTTGGTCACTCTAACTGTAAGTCTTGCAACTCGCTTCTACCTTGGTTCACTTTTTTCCCACTGAACTTTTTCCAGTGTTTTGGATTTGACCATACCCTTTCCTACCTCAAGACCTTCTTCACACAGCCCGGTGTTCTACCTGGATTGCTTTTCTGATCACTCTTTGCCTGGCTAACTCATTCCTGTTCATGAGGTACTGGCTTAGTGTCACGTCATTAAAAAAGCCATTAATGATTCTGCACCCAGCCCCAATTTAATTTTTGACCTTGCCATAACCTCTCATTGTACTCTTTACTTTTCCTTTAGACCTCTCTTAATTTGTAATTTTATTTTATTTATGTAATTATATATTCAAAGTAGAACCACCCCATTAGAAATTCAGCTCCTTGAAGACAGAGGCTGTATCTCTTTATAGAGCTGTTTGGCCTCAGCACTTAGCCCAGAGCCTGACGAATATTAAGTGCTCTATAAATATTTCTTCAGTACATTTGCTTTCTATGTATTTTCCTTTTACCCTTGGTTAAACTTGCAAGACCTTTGTCTATCCTTCTTTCCCTCCTCCCGTCTTCCCTCCTCTCTCCTCTTGTCTTTCCTTCATTTTCTCCCTATGCTTCTTACCCCCTCACTCTTTCTTGCTCTCTCTCTCTCTCTTTTTTTTTTTTTTAAAAGAAACAACTCTTGGAATTATTTTCAATTCTACTTTTTAATTTCTAAACCAATAATTTCTGCTTTCATCAATATTATTTTCTCCACCTTATTTTCCTTAAGTATATTATTTATTTTTGGTTTTTGAGCTTTCAGGCTCATTTGCCACCATTCTCTTCCTCCCACCTGGTTTAGTTATACTGAATCTGCACTTTTTCTGGAAAGAGTAAGCTATGTAAACATTGAAATTATTTCTGCATATGTTGTTTTCTCCGTGAGATGTGTCCTTCCTTCACAAATTTAACAAATATTTAATGGATACCTTCTCACCTTGCCTATGGAACTGCTAATTCTTTAAGACCTGGCTCAGCTGAGCCTTGTCTACAATGCTTTCCTACTTCCACCCCCAGAGACTGAGTCCATTTCTTTGTGCCACAACCATATGCTGAGTATACATACGTTACAGCACTTACACGGCATTGTAATTCTTTATTTATACTCTACCTTTCCCAACTCAACTCTGAGCTCTGGGGATGCCAGACAATAGTTTCTATGGGGAAATAGAGAGTAAAGAAATGGAAGGGGATGTGACTGTTTCCAGTTTGGACAGTGGGCCACTTTGGACTGTGATAGTACGTTTAAGGTAGGCCAAAATCAGCGTTACATCCTCTCTCTGGCCAAGGCCATGCTTTCTTTTCTTTTGATGGAAATAAAATAAGAATCATGGGATACTAAACACTAAAACTGGTCAAGGGTTTAACAATCCCCTCACTGTCTATGAAATGCAATGCCAAGTATACTAGGAAGATAGCCTGCTTTCCTAACCACCACACCCCCTGCCTGTACAAAGAGACAGAGCCCCAAGCTTCTACTTTAAAATCAATAAGGCAGACTTCTCTGAAGGTCCTATTGGACCACACCAGCACCTCCCCTACAGACGCTGTCAGCAGCAAGCCTGCTGTAAATTGCTACAGAAGACCCCTGCAGTGGAGTCTACTCCCATAGTGAAAACTCTATCTGCCTCCCTGCACACCCCTATAGCTTAGCCCTTGTAACCAACAGGACAGACCTCCTTGGGAGTCAGTTTGGGTCAGACTGCTCCCCCCTTCCCATCACCACTGAGGAATGCTGACTGAGGCTGTTGTGTGCTAGGAAACTCACAGCCGGCATACTACAGGGCACAGGGCAGGGGTTCTGACAGCAACAAGGCAGGCCTTCCTGGGGGTTATTCAGAGCATGAAAGTCCCTCCCTTGCCCAGTAACTGCTGGCTGCTGGACTGATACAAACTCCTACAGAAGGTTCCCTACAGTGGAGCCAGGCAGAGGGTCATCTAAGTGGAGACTGCTTTCCCAACCACCACAGTGCAACTTGGACTCTGAGACCAACAAGACAGATCTCTCAGTGGTCCTTATGAGGAGTGCTAGCCCATTCTTCTAAAATGGAGGAAAGTCAGCCTGTGCCTCCCCTGAATGCCAGCTAAGATATAAGCAGTCCCGATAAAGCAGGAAAGAAAACCTCAGGCAAAACCAGAGAAAAACACACAGCACCGAAGGGTGCTCACTAGTATGGAACTTCTGACTGAAAATATGGTTTCAGGAATAGAAGGGAAAGGAATAATAACCAGACAGTGAGGACTGAGCCCCCTGATGGACAGATTAGTAAGTGTACAATATCTCACCTGAGTGGTGGTACCTGCTGGTGGACAGATTGACTACAGTGTGTTCTCTGGTGTGTTTGGGAGACATTGAAAGTTGAAAACAGAGATCTAGAACTTTCAGATCCTAATTAAATCAGGGAGGGAGTAGGAAATGGTAAGCAAAGGACAAAGGCTATGCCTGCCTAAGAATTTTTTTGCAGAAAGCAGTATTGGCAAAAACACCACATACTGGGGATAACTGAGAAAGTTAATGCCCTAAAAAATTCCAATATCCCAGCAAAAAAAAAAAAAAAAAAAAAAAAACACAAGACACATAAAGAAAAATGATAACCTATCCAAAAAAAAAAATGATTAAACATAATTAAAGAGTTAAAGGAGAGCATAGACAAAGATCTAAAAAAAAAAAAAAAAAAAAAAAAGGAAAACAATGCATGAACAAAATGAGAATCTAAAAAAGAGAGATAAAAAGAAAGCAAACAAATATTGCATCTGAAAGGGACAATAACTGAAATGAGAAACACAATAGAAGGATTTAACAACAGATTTAATTAGGCAGAATTAAGAATCAGAAAATTAGAGGATAAAATAATCGAAATTATGGAAACTGAAGAGCAACAGGAATGGAGGCTCAAGAAAACTAACCACAGCTTAATGGAATTATAGGACTACATCAAGAGACCTAATATACGCATCATGGGAATTCCAGAAGGAGATGAGAAAGAAAGGGACAGAAAGAATATTTGAAGAAATAATGACAGAAAATTTTCACATTCTTACAAAGGACATGAATCTACAACTCCAAGAAACTCAAAGAACTCCAAGCAGGGTAAACCCAAACTGATCAACACTGAGACACATAGTCAGGCTCTCAAAAAGTAAGTATAAAGAGAGAATCCTGAAAGCAGTGAGAGAGAAGCAAACAGGATGCCCCGTAAGATTAAAGGCTCATTTCTCCTCAGAAAGTTTGAAGGCCAAAAGGCAATGGAATAATATATTTAAAGTGCTGAAAGAAAAAAAAAAACTCTATGCAGCACAACTATTCTTCAAGAATGAGAGTGAAATTAAAACATTCCCTGACAAACAGAAGCTGAGAGACTAGCCCTACAAAAAATACTAATAAGAGTTCTGTAGATGGACTGGAAAAGACATTAAAATGTAATTCAAAGCCATACATAAAAAGCAAGGTTCCTAATAAAGAACAAATATAAGGGCTAATAATAAGGTATTCATGCTTGATAATTCTAATTGTTTTGTTTTTCATGTTTTTTTAATGGCAAATGTCCAAAGATAAAATTACGTTACAGGGTACAGAAATATAAAGATATAATTAGTCTTAACAACAAAAGCGGGGGGAGGGAATGCTATAGGTATGGGATTTCTTGTATGTTACTGAAGTTAAATTGGTACCAACTTACCCTAGGATGTTGTAAATACAAGCTGTTAAATGTAATATTCATGGAAACCATTGAGGAAATATCTAAAACACACACACAACAGGAAAGGAGAAGAGAACCAAGATGGCTCACTGCAATAAACCAGCAAAACACAAAAGTAGGCAGTAGCAAAGGACAAAGACAAAGAAGCCTTAAGACACACACACACACACAAAACAAATAACAAAATGTCAGAAGTAACTTCTTATCGAAAATTACAGGGAATGTAAATGGATTAAATGCTCTGATCAAAAGGCAGAGAGTGGCGGAATGGATTTAAAAAAATGCTGTTTACAAGAGATGCACTTTCGACCCAAGGACACAAATAGGTGGAAAGAGAAAAAAATGGAAAAAGTATTCCATGCAAATAATAACCAAAAGAGAGCTGGGGTGGCAATCGTAATATCAGACAAAGTAGACTTTAAGATAAAATCTGTAAGAAGAGATAAAGATGGACATCATATAATGATAAAAGTGTCAATTCATCAAGAAGATTTAAAAATCATAAATATATATGCACCCAACATAGGAGCACCTGAATATATAAAGCAAACACTGATAGAATTGAAGGAAGAAATAGACAGCACTACAATAGTAGTTGGAGACTTCAATACACCACTTTCAATATTATACAGAACATCTAGAAAGAAGACGAACAAGGAAACACAGGACATGAATGACAATATAAACTAACTATACTTAACAGACATACAGTGATAACACTTCACCCAACAACAGCACAATATACATTCTACTCCAGTGCACATAGATCATTCTCCAGAATGGACCACGTTAGGTCACAAAGAAAGTCCTGATAAATTTAAAAGGATAGAAATCATGCAGAGTATTTTCTCTGACCATAATGGAGTGAAGCTAGAAATCAACAACAGAAAAAAATATACTGGAAAACACACAAACATATGGAAATTAAACAACGCACTATTAAACTACCAATGGGTCAAGGGAGAAATGATAGATTTCTTAGAGTAAAATGAAGATGAAAGCACAGCATACCAAAACTTATGGGATGCAGTGAAGGCAGTACCCAGAGGGAAACTTATAGTAATAAATGCCTACATAATAAAAGAAGAAATATTTCAAATCAGTAGTCTAATTCTACAACTTGAGGAACTAGAAAGAAAAGAGCAAACTAAGCCTGAACCTACCAGAAGAAAGGAAATAATGAAGATCAAAGCAGAAATAAATAAAACCAAAAAAGAGAAAAACAATAGAGAGAATCAACAGGAAAATAAAACCAAAAAAGAGAAAAACAATAGAGAGAATCAACAGGACCGAAGTTGGTTCTTTCAAAAGATGAATATAAAATTGACAAGCTTTGGCTAGACTGACAAAGAATAAGAGAGTAAAGATGCAAATAACAAAAATAAGTAATGAAAAAGGAAACATTAGAACTGACCCAGTAGAAATAGAGAATTATGCCAGAATACTATGTCTAACTGTGTGGCAATAAAACTGGATAACCTAGATTAAATGAACAAATTCTTAGAATCACACAACCTATCCACACTGACTCAAGAGGAAACAGGAAATCTCAACAGACCTATAACAGGTGAAGAGATTGAATCAGTAATCAAAAACCTCCCAACAACAACAACAAAGGGTCTTGGACAAGATGGCTTCAATGGGACATTCTACCAAACATTTAGAGAAGAATTGGCATCAATCCTGTTTAAATTCTTCCAAAAGATAAATAAGGAACGGATACTCCCTAATGCATTCTATGAAGCAAACATAACCCTGACAGCAAAACAAGACAATGACACCACAAGATAAGAAAACTACAGGTCAGTATCCCTTATGAATATAGAATAAAAAATCCTCAACAAAATAATAGCCAACAGAATCCAACAGCATATTATGAGTAATACATTATGACTAAGTGGGATTTATTCAATGAATGCAGGAATGTTTCGACATTACAAAATTAATCAACATAATATACCACATCAATAGAACAAAAGAAAACAACCACATGATTATCTTTATGGATGCATAAAAAGCATTTGATAAAGTCCAACACATTTTCTTTATGAAAACCCTCAAGAAGACTGGAATAGAGGGGACATTCCTGAATATAATTCAGGGCATATATAAAAAGCCAACAGTCAACATTATACTTAATAGAGATATATTGAGAGCTTTCCCCTTAAAATCAGAAACAAGACAAGTGTGCCTGCTGACACCATTTCTATTGAATACTGTATTAGAAGTCCTAGCCAGAGGAATAAGACAAGAAAAATAAACCAAAAGTATCCAGATTAGAAAAGAAGAAGTAAAATTATCCCTATTTGCTGATGACATGATTCTATACGTAGAAAATCCCAAAGAGTCTGGAAGAAAGCTTTTAGAGCTAATAGAAGAGTTTAGTAATGTTTTAGGGTACAAAGCCAACAAACTAAAATCAGCTGAATTTCTATACACCAGCAATGAGAAATCTGAAAGGGAAATGAGGGAAATGAATCCATTTACAATAGCATCTAAGAGAACAAAATACCTAGGGATAAATTTAACCAAGGACGTGAAAGACTAATACAATGAAAATTATAAAACACTGCTGAAAGAGAATAAAGGAGACTTAGATAAATGAAAAGATGTTTCATGTTCATGAATTGGAACATTAAGTTGTTAAGATGTCAATACTACCCATAGTGATCTATAGATTCAACACAATCCTGATCAAAATTCCAACAGCTTTCTTACAGAAGTGGATCAATCTTCAACTTTATATGGAATGGCAAGAGGCCCTGAATAGGTAAAGCAATGTTGAAAGAGAAGAATAAAGTAGGAGGACTCACCATTCCTGATTTTAAAACATACAGCTACAGTAATCAAAGCAACCTGGTACTGGTGTAATAGTAGACACATAGACCAAAGGACTAGAATTGAGAGCCCAGAAACAAACCCACACATCTCTGTTCAACTGATTTTTGACAAGGGCACTAAGTGCATTCCATGGGGAAAGAAGTTTCTCTTAAGTAAATGGTGTTGAGAAAATTGGGTTTCTACATGCAGAAAAATGAAATATGATACATGCCTCACACCATACACAAAAACAAATTCAAAATGGATTAAAGACCTAAATGTGAAAACTAAAACTATAAAATTCTTAGAAGAAAACACAGGGGCAACGCTGTTAGGCCTAGCTTTTAACAATGCATTATCTAGTATAATATCAAAAGCACGAATAGCAAAAGACAAAATAGATAAATGGGACCTCATAAAAATTAAAAACGTTTGTTCCTCAGAAGACTTTACCAAAAAAGTGAAAAGACAAGCTACTGACTGGGAGAATATCTTCAGAAACCATATATCTGAAAAGAACCTAATAACTAAAATATATATAAAATATATACAAAACTATATATAAATATATAAAATACATATAAAAATATATTTAAAAATTTGACAGCTTAACAACAAAAAGACAAATAATTTAATCATAAAATAAGCAAAGGACTTCAATAGATATTTCACCAAAGATAATGTTAAAATGGCCACCAAGCACATGAAAAGATGCCCAACATCATTAGCCGTCAGAGAGATGCAAATCAAAACCACAAAGAGATACGATTTCACTCCCACTATGATGGCTAAGGAGCCCTGGTGGCACAGTGATTAAATGTTTGGCTGCTAACCAAAATGTCAGCAGTTTGAATCCTTGGAAACTCTACGGGGCAGTTCTACTCTGTCCTATAGGGTCACTAAGAGTTGGAATCAACTCAATGGCAAGAGTTTTTTTTTTTTTTTTTTTTAATGATGGCTAAGATAAAAACAGAGAATAACAAATGCTGGGAAATTGGAACCCTTATCCATTGATGGTGGGAATGCAAAATGGTACAGCTGTTATGGAAAACACTGTGGTGGTTGCTCTAAAAACTAAAAACAAGACTACCATATCACCCAGCAATTCCACTCCTACGTATATACCCAAAAGACTTGAAAGCAGAGACTCAAACAGGTGTGGCAGGGAGACGGCCCCCTTCACTTTTATTGGTGCTTTCAGAACACAGGATTCTTTTATCTGATTTAGAATACTGAGGGATAAGATTCTCCACACAATTCATAGGAAAAAAAAAAAAAAAGGCGAACAAACATGATTTCTAAACACATGGGCTTTTAGCTGCAGATTTGCAGACACATTTTTTCCTTCCTTGTTGCATATCACTATCCTTTCTGGGAAGAAACACACAGATCTTAGTATCACTTTCTTTAAAACAAGAGAAAAGAATCAAAACAGTTAATCTCACATGCTTCACATGTTAAGGAAAAATCAGCACAAGCTAGTGTAGGGGGAGACATTGGTATCAGAGCTGAAGTAGAGGATTTTCCCAATGGGTCCCTATAGTGATGTTCTTGGAGGAGGAGAGACCCAGAGTAATAAAAATATCTGAGGTGTGTTACATGGACCAACCCCATGAGTAACTGACATGATATGAAAGTGATGGTCAAATCAGATAAGAAGGTCCATGAATTGTGGCCAAAAAGTATGGATGATGAGGGACTTGAGGATGATGGCAGGAGAAGAGATGAGAAGGATAAAGGTATAGGGTCCAAAGGTCAAGGTTTGAAACATCAGTGACTAGGATAATGGTGGTACCATAAATAGGAAAAAAAAAAGGAAGATGCAAAAGGAAAAGCAGGCCTACACTGTGAGTAAGGCATTGGGTAGAACTAGCTTGGTTGAGCTCACAGGGAGATGGCTTCCAGATATGCAGATGGGAGAAGTTATAGAAATCAGAGAGGGATGGTACGTTGGCCAAATTCCAATTTAACAGAAGTCCCAGCACACAGGGCAAGTTAAGAACAGTAGTGCCTCCATTTCCTTAATGGTGCATCTGGAAAATCAGTTTCTAAAGCAGCCATCATGGTGGCTGACATGGGTGGACTATAGTAATCTCTTGACATCTATGGGAGCTTTATTTAGTCTCAGGTACCTTCAGGTCCACACTTACCATTTCTTTCTTCCACCTCTGCACTTCTATTAGCAACATTACAGTTAAATCACTTCATGAGAGTTACTGCACACAGGCAGGCCAAGTAGATGCAGGGTGGTCATCTCACTTACTCACCATCTACCAACGTTGACATTCCAACTCTGTAATACCTGTGAGCTGTGTTCACGCCTCAGCAAAATTTCACAAATTTTGCATCTGAGTCACTTTTAAATAGTCTGAAGTGTACACATTGAGTGTGTAAGTGATAAGGGACTAGTGTTTAAAAAGATTTTCATATAAACTAATTTCTAAACCATCTTGTGAGTCTCATGCTATTAATTTATATCTATAGGCTCTTCAAAGGAGCCCCGGTGGTGCAGTGGTTAAGTCCTTGAATGCTAACTGAAAGGTGGGCAGTTCCAACTCACCAACCACTCCATGGAAGAAATATGTGGCAGTCTGTCTGCTTCTGTAAAGATTTACAGGCTTGGAAATCTATGGGGCAGTTCTACTATGTCCTATAGGGTCACTATGAGTCGGAACTGACTTGATGGCAATGGGTTTTTGGTATTTTATAGGCTTTTCAAACATATGTTCATTGTGTTTCATTACTTTGTGCTATTACTATGGCTCCCAAGGGGTTACATTTGGGAGAAGGTACTGAATCATGGCTGTAAATGTTGAAACTTTTGGTAAATAAACCAAAACCAACCGATCAAACAAACAAAAAATATCCTTAACCAAATTAATTTTGGTTCAGGAAAAGAACAGATCTGGGATTGAGTCGTTGGTTCTTGAAGATTAACACAGAACAGCATTTATATTGAATTTTAGATTAAGCAATTTTATTAAAGCCTCTGAAAAAACAACCCTCTTTATCAGGTCAAACAAAAACTTCCCTTCAGAAATGCCAGGATAGGCTCCAGGGTGTACTGCTTGTGTATAGTGTCTCTTTCTCCTCTCTCAGTTTTACTTCCTAGAGTAGAAGCTCTTCAGCAGCCTGGACATGGGTCATTGTGTGGCCCAGCTCTAGGGTCTCCATTCACATCCAAGACTGACCATATGGATCTTCATCAAAGTTAGAGGTGCAGGGATTAGAGAAAAGCTGTGCTCAATTATGTGAAAACCTCTTAAAGAAAGCTTTCTTAGTGTCCAGAGTCAGGGTTCCTAGAAGCAGGGCCTGAGTGGGGAGTCCTGTAACAATGATTGCCTGATGGAGGGCTGTCTGGAGAAGGGGAGGGAAGGAAGAAGGATATGATGGGAGAAGACAACTGAGCAGGGATGTGGTCTCAGATGGAGACGCACTCCATCCTGATGCCCTAGGAAGCTCTGGGCCACCTTTAGGACCAGCAGCTGTCCTTTGGTACTCCAGTCAGTCATTGACTGCTGACTGCCCCCTGTGGTGAGGAGTAACCTCCCAGCCAAGGCAACTCTACTTTAGCAGCCAACACTCATAGAAACTGAAGGGTAAATGCACCACCAGTGAAGGGGATCTGAGCAGGGTACCAACAACATCCACCATACTTGGGGAGGGAAGGGAAGATTACAAAAGCATGGAAGGCCCCTCTGAACAAGTGGCCCATTAGCTGGGATCAGAAGAATAAGAAAGAGTCATCAAAGTAAAGAAGCTGGGAAGAAAAATGGGGGGAATGGTATCCCAGTCAAAGGAAACAGCACATGCAATGGCCCTGTGGTGGGGCACAGAATGTTGGCCTCCTTTCTCTTTATTCAAGGTGGTCTGGTATCCTGATTCTGGGTTTAAGGGAAGGGGGTGCAGTGGCTTTCCATAAGACAGTAGCAGTCTAGACAAAGAGTCTTATTCTTTCAAGGTTCTTCAAAGAACCCAACAGATTTGTGGAAGAAGATACTGTGAGTATGATTGGGCTATGAAGGTTGCAGACATTATCCTTCAAGTACTCTACCCTCTTTGCAAAAGTGTATGTATCTAGTTTAGAGAGATGAGTGAAGGTTCTTATGCTTGTAAACTTTCCAAATGCAGACCAAGGCCAAGCCCATGGTCTAGAAGAGTAAAGGATATTCTATTCTCAATGGAATAACATGGCCCATCCCTCCCAGTTATGACATCCTGTGTGCCATCCCCTACTGGCTTATAGCACCCAAAATTCAATCAAGATAGACATATAAATAGATAAAAGACTAGGGATTTAAAATTGCTTATTATGGCATGTGAATTATAAATATCAAAAGCAACACCGTCCTGTCAAATAATACATCTTACCTGTCCAGTAATGTTTAAGGAACTGGGAAGAACTAACCTTTGTGTCTTCTCAGTGTCTAAGCTGAGGTTGTTTTGATGAACTGTTCTGAACTCAGCTGAAACTGAGCAAGATATGTGGCTGCAAGGGCATCTGATGGAGGAGAAGGGGATCAATTTTGTTTGCAGATAAAAGACGCTCAATAAATATTTACTGGATATTGAATAAATATCTTATTTAGACCTCACCTCTTACCAGCCACTATAAGGATAAGCTGTAAAAGAAAAGGAAGAAAAAACAGGATAAAAAAGGAAGATAACAGATTAAGATGAGCTTAAAGCTAAAATTTTTTAAATGAGATAAGAAAATTCCCACAAAAGATGGTGAAGTGAGAGCAGACATATACCAAGATCTCTAAAAATGTTAGAAAAACTGTATTTTTAAAAGAATGAATCCATAATAATGTTGGAACATTAGAAAAGCAGGCAGTTGGAGAAGGACAATTTGAAGAAATCCTAGAAGACAGAAAACAGATGGGACCTCACTGATGAAGAAAACAGATCATGGGAAGCTGTAGCCCAAAATGTCGGAGGAAAGAGGGATTCTACCCAAAGGAGGCCTATAAAAGTTCCAAGCTCTTAGTACACAAATACAATAGAGAGAGATGAGATATGGTAAAAGCCTCAAGGTAATAAATAAATTAATTATAGTCTGAGTTCTCTTATATGGTCTATTTCTCTGACTTTGTATCCTTCCATTCACTATCCCCATTGCTCATTAAACTCCTGCTGCCTTGGTTCTCTTTGTGTTCCTTTAACGTGTGAAGTGTGCTCCTACCTCATTGCCTTTGTGCTTGCTGTTTCCTGTGTCCGCAACAATCTATCTCTAGGCCTTTGCATGGTTGTCTCTTACTTGTCATTCAAATCTTAGCTCAAACTTCACCTGCTCAGAGAAATCTTCTCTGACCACCACAACTAAATTAGACAGCAATCCTAGCCAGTCACACCCTGCCCTGTTTTCTTTCCTTCATGGCATACATCACTGCCTGAAATTGTCTTCTTTCTTTCTTTGTTTATCATCATCTAAAGGCAAAGGCCTTATCTATCTTGTTTATCATAGTACCCACAACACCTGGAACATTGATGCAGTTTGGTGCTTGTATCAGTTAGTTTTTGCTGTGTAATAAACTTCTCCAAAACTTAGTGGCCTGAAGCTACAACTCTTTGTTTAGTTCATGGCTTGGGTCAGCTAGGCAGGTTTTGTTATCTGGATGAACTCAGCAGATCTCTGCTGGGCTCTTTCATGCACTCATAGTCAGCTTGTGAGTTGTCCGGTGGTGGGATAATCTAGGAAAGTCTTTTTCCTGTGTCTGGTATCTAGCAGGCTGTCGGTCAGGGAAACAGCCAACTAGGCCATATGCCTCTCATTATCTTTACAGGATGGAAGGGTTTTCTTTACAGGATGGGAGGGTTCCAAGAGCAGCAACCCAATGCAATTTTCAAGTCTATTTCAAGACATTCTTCTATAGTTATATTGACCAAAGAAAGTCATATGGCCAAGCCCAGATTCAAGGAGGTGGAGAAAACTACCCTACCTTTTACGAGGAAGAGACCCAAAGTCACATTGCAAAAGCCATGGACATGGATGGGCAGAATTTGTGGCCATTTTTGCACTCTACCGAAAAAGAAAAAAAAATTTCCATTGAGCTGATTCTGAGTCATGGTGACCCCATGTGTGTCAGAGTAAAATTTTGCTTCCTAGGTTTTAAGTGGCTAATTTTTCAGAAGTAGATTGCCGGACTTTTCTTCTGAGGCACCTCTGGGTGGACTCAAACCACCAACTTTCAGTTAGCAGTTGAGGATGTTAAATGTTTGCACTATCCAGAGACTCCATACTGTCTACTATACTACTCAATAAATATATACTGATTATATTTGACTAAAGGCACTGGACTTGAAATGATGTGACCAGTTGGACCCCACCTTCCCTTTCTCCTCCCACACATATACAGCAGGTAGCAGAGGCTTTTTGCTTCCATATCTGGGAAATAACTGTGCACTCTAAAATCCAAGTTGTGAGCTCTAAAGAAAGTGATCCACCTACAGAGACAATTCTCTTATTTGGGTGTCAGAGAATGCATGAGAAGCAGAGCAGAATTTGAGGAAACTCTGGAAGCCACAACAGACACCTGGAGAAAAAAACAAAGACAAGTCAGCTTTGCTCAAGAAGGAATATATCAAAGTAATCCACTACTAAAGTCCTCTCTTTTTTGATTTAATGTCCACAGCTTGCCTACTCCTTAGCCACAACTTGTGTGTGTGTGTGTAATAAAAATATATATTACACATTTGCCAACTCAACCTTTTTACACGTAGATTCTTTGACACTGATGACATTAATCATGCTGTGCAACCATCATTTGTATCCATTGCCAAATTTCCCATCACCATTAACACATATTCAACGCTTTCTAAACTATGACTGCCTCTTTGCCCCTCCTTCTCATCCATGGCAACTACTAATAAACTTTGGTTTCTATACCTTTGCCTATTCTAGATATTTCATGTAAGTGGAATCATCGAGGTCATAGCATGTATCAGGACTTCATTTCTTTATGTCTGAGTAATATTTCATTGTAATGATAGACTACATTTTATTTATCCATTTGTCTGTTGATGGTCACTGGGTTGTTTCCATCTTTTGGCCTTTGTGAACAATGCTGCAATGAATATTGGTGTACACATATCTGAGTCCTTACTTTCAGGTCTTTTGGATATATACCTAGGAGTGGAATTGCTGATTCATATGGTAATTCTATGTTTAATTTTTTGAGGAACCACCAAACTGTTCATAGCATCAGCCACAACTCCAAATGAAGTTTCCCAGTCATTACACCCACAGAGTCATCCCAGGGAAAAGTTTCTTGGTGAAACAGACCTATACAAACGCATATGAAATGTTTATTAGTTAAAATCTAGATCTTTATTCATAAACACGAACTGACAACCAAAGGCCAACAATACATGTGAGAAAAAGAAAAAAGAATTATTAGGATTAACAAAGGAAATAATTGTTTTTAAGAAATAAAGATAATTCAAGAAACAACAATTTAAAAAAAAATAACGAATGACTCCAGTGGGATCGAAGAGATAGTGCATGTATGAGTAAAAAGAAGCATTGCAGCAAATAATGCAGTAAACACAGAACAAACAAGACTTCTTGGTAATTAAAAATATATTTGTCACTAAAGATAAAAATTCAATGGATAGACTGAATGAGAGAGTGGCTTTGGCTAATGACCAAGTTGGTGATCTGCAATAAAACCAATGGAATCATGCAGACCTGATCAAATGGCAAATGGAAAGTATAAGAAAAATATTAAGTGTCATATATGTCTGTGATTTATTTTGTCCGGATTCTAGAGGCAGAGAACAGACGTGATAAAAGAGAGTAAAAATGCAGTGACATAATAGAAGATAACTTCCCTGAGTCAAAAGCACAAGTATTCAGGTTAAAAAGACTTCCAAGTAATAAGACTAATTAAAAAAAAAATATTTAGAGAAAATTCAATAACTCCAAGAAGAAAGGGGAAATATTAAAAGCTTCCAGAGAGAGAGAGAGAGAAAAAAAAATGTGCTTATACAGGCAGTCCCCAGGCTACAAATGTCCAACTTATCTATAATCGGTAGTTAGAAATCCAATCCTCATAAAGCCTATTATATTAAAAATTTGAGATGCATACAATGGTTCGTAATAATAAACAGATGCTACTTTATGACTTGCATCAAAACATTATTATTATTTCAGTATTATTGTATTAAAGATGTTTCAGTGTATTTGGGAGAGTTTCTTTAATGTTTTTTATGCATAAAAAGGTACACTATATACTATATACTAAGAAACATTTGACTGACTGATGTTAAATACAAACAGTAACTAACTGTTCCAGTTTACATATAAATTCAATTTAAGAACAGACTTAGGAATGGAACTCATTCTTAATCCAGGGACTGCCTGTAATAACAGGGAGTCACACTGACATTAGACTTCTCAGTAACAACCCTGAATGCTAGAAGATGGTGGAAATGATGCCCTCAAATTTCTGAGGATAAATGATTTTGAACCTAGAATTCAATACTCAGTAAAGCTCTAAAAGAGAAATTGAAAAACATTTTCAGAAATTTAAGACTCAGAAAGTTTACCATTCAAGGACCTCATTAAAAAAATACTCAAAGATATTTCAGCAAAAACAAGCAAACAAAAAGGAATACAGGAAACTGGTAGCTAATTGTCATCCAGAAGAAGTAAAGAAAGTTGAGATTTTATAAGAAGGAACACTTTCACCCTAGTATCTGGGAAATTATCCCCTAAGTAGAAAAATTTTAATGACATTAAATAATAACTTCTCAATGGATCTATTCACAATTACTTGATACCTAACGAATAATATTTATATAATCACAATTCTAAAATCACTGGTCTTTTTTAATGGTTTTCAGTTGTTAGTATTAATGATAGACAGAGTACAAAACATTTAATTGTATGTGCAGAAAAGAGTGTAAACTTTATAAACTTGCTCCATACAGAAGTAGTGAAACTAATAAAAACCTTCAGGTAGATAGGAAGAAGGTAATAATGCAAAGGAGTTCAATTCCTCATGTATCACAGCAGGAAGTAAATGAGTAGTGTCTAAAGGTGGTAAAAAGAAAAAAAAGATATATAAGCGTATCTTTTAAAGTTACAATGCTAACCACCAAGAGAATTAAAATAATAGAAACTATTCATTTAGTTACCTCTGGGTATTAGGCCTGAGGCAAGTTCAACGCCGCTATTAAGATTTTTTACGCCTCATTTTAGACTTTTCTTTATTAATGGAATTAGTTTATGTTTTATTTATTACTATATGCAAGTATTACTTTGATCAAAAACTATTTAAAATAAGAGAAAAACAAACTAATAAATAAAGTTTAAGAATAATAGAATTTAATAAAACTTAGTGAGAAATATAATAGTTTAAAAAGAGTTAACAGAAGATTAAAACCAAACAAATAAAAAAATTAAAACTAAGAAATGACATGAAAAAATTATTAAATCAAAATTTTTAAACGTGAAGAGTTTTTAAACATACATGTAAATAAAATCTAAAACAAGAAAAAAAAAGCTAAAAATTATCACAGTTTTAAAAGAAATGTAAACTTGAGATAAAGACTAACTTTATATGGTAAAAGTTAAATATGTAAAAGTTTAATGGGCTTAAGCTGACAAAAATTAAATCCCAGCATGTAAAGGTGAGAAGTATGAATAATAGACATTAAAATCAGAAATATTCTTCAGAAGAGAGATAATGAAGGAAGAAGGAAATCTGAAAGTAGCTGTTAAAAATATTATATTTGAATAAGCATTCCTGATGTTTATGATTTTTCCATTTATTCATTTTGTTATTCACAAAGAAGACAAAAAATATTTATTGAACATATTTATGTAGTAGTCCCTGCAAAGATGTGAAGATGAGTAAGATGCAGTATAGGTGTTTGAATAGGTCATAATCGAGTTGGAGAAAGACAGACTCAAATAAGTAAAACATAATAGGATAAAGTTATAACAGAGCTTTGTATCAAATTGTATGAGTTCATAGAAATGGTGCAATTACTATTGCTTAGGACATATGGGAATACTACAAAGAAAGGATGACATTTCTGCTCCGCTTTGAAGGATGAATGGGACTTTCTCACTGGGCTAGGAAGGGCAGGACATTTCAAACAGAGGGACCAGTATAGGAGCAGAAGTGGAAAGTTCTGAAATTACTTTGCTGGTTTGGAGAAAGAGATTATTACTCTAGTGTGATGAGAGATTGAGATATATGATGACATGGCATCAATATATACAAAGTTAGAAAGATAAGCCTGTGCCAGATTGTAAACAGCTCACATGCTATTCTGAGAGGTTGGGACTTTACACTAAATATAGTTGGAAACTCTTGAAGGATTTTATACAGCAGAGTAACATAAATCAGAACCTACTTGATTCTGAGTTATGATTATAGAAATTTAATGCCTTTGGATTAACCATTCCTCATCCTTATGTACCAAAAAACCTGTTGCCATCAAGTCAATTCCGATTTATGGCGACCCTATAGGACAGAGTAGAATTCCCCCATAGTGTTTCCAAGGAGTGGCTGGTGGATTCAAACTGCCAAACTTTTGGTTAGCAGCCATAGCTCTTAACCATCCTTACATAGATATAAAAATTCGAGAGAAGATGCAAAATTTCAATAGCACTAGTGTGATAGTTAATGTTATGTGTCAACTTGGCTAGGCCATGATTTTCAGTATTGTGTAATTATCCTCCATTTTGTGATCTGATCTAATTATCCTCCATGAGCCAGCAGCCTGCTGTCTGACCTGACAATTCTGGGTTTGTCAGCCCCTGCAGCCATATAAGTCAGGAGAAACCTCCAGCTGATGCCTGACCCACAGACTTTGGGACTTGCCAGCCTCCACGACACAGTGACCCATTTCCTTGATATATATATATATATGTATATATTTACACACACACATACACACTTCACTGGTTTTACTTCTCTAGAGAACCTAGCCTAAGACAACAGAAGAATCTTCCACTAATTAAACTCTAAAGCCTACAGATACAATGGTAGAATCACTAATTGAAATATATTTCAAGAAATCACAGTCATTGGTTTTCTTCCATCAGAGATAAGGAATTCCACTCTACTTCAGTATTGGAACTATTTGCAAGAGTATTCAGAGTCTTTTTAATACCCCCATGCCTGCAGCAGCTGTGATTTGAAATCTGCTTTTAGGAGAAAATGAGCTGGAAGAACTGTAGGAATGGCATACAGTGAAGATTTTTCGTCATGAATTAAGAAATAGCCTATTCAGGAATAAATTATAAATATTGTAGAAATATAACTAGGTAATAGTATCAAGATATAACTAATTAAAACATTAAGCTATTATTTTAAACAATAGTTTGCTTTTTAAACTAGAAAATTTAGCAATAGTTGACTAAATTGGAAGGTTGAAGAACAGTTGAGTATTTTAAACTAGAAAGTTGGCTAAAAGCTGTGCACATCAAATAGTTTTTCAACTTCACAGATAGAGGAGGAATAAATCACATAGTAACTTGTTGGGCATCAGGGAACTAAAGGGAAATTACATATCTCCCAAATACAAAAAAGGCTACAGATTTTCTATTTCTTGATAGAGTAGGTGGAAATAGAAATAAGAACAACCTGAGCTTTATTTTTTTAAAGCTTATATAGCATGAAGACAAAAATGGTAAGCTAAGAGGTGGAAGAAGAGCAAATTTTGAAAAAGAACTATTAGAAGCAACAGAAGCATAAGGTAGAAAGCATCTTTGTGTTTGTATTCTTAATAAAATTCAGGAAATCATTAACTCTATGAAATAAGAAAGAATTATATGGTAAAATGAGAGAATAAGATGAAAAGGGAGATGGCAGCATGGTAGGTAGAAATAGACAGAGCTAGATAAACTGAGGAATGGTTTTGAAAAAAAAAATTTCCCATGGGATTGAAAACAGCATTAGAGACAATACATATTAGAATAGAATTTATACAACTGGAAATTAAATCAATAATGTTGAGGCCATTCTTGAGAAAATTTCTCGGAAAGAAGTGTATAAAGGAAAATAGATTAAAATAATGACTAAGATGATTCCAGAGATGGAAGAGATTTTCAATATAAGAATGACTGACATAGCTATAAGAAAGAACAGAGGAAATGGGAAAAATAATATTTAAAGAATTTCCAGAAAAAAATTTCCAGAACTCAAGAAAGACCCTAAACATGAAACGGGCACTTTGTATATTAGGCAAAATTAATGAAAAAATTACCTTAAAATATGTTTAGAAAGTTTTTTTTTAATTTTAAAGAATAAATAACTTTGTAGGCATCTAGGAAGGAAGAAAGAAGAAAAAAAAAAAAAAAAAGCCATATTGTCATGACACTGCTCATCTTCAATTCCAGAACACAATGGAGCAATACCTGTGAATAGACATAAAGGGAAAAATTTTGTGACATAAGCATTCAAAATCAGAAAACCTCAGTGAAGACAAAAAAAAAAAAAATTTACATTAATGTGCAAGATCTCAGAAAATACACCATTGCATTTAGTAAAAATACTATAAATGCAGTTAAAAGATAAATCAGACTAAGAAAAAATATTAGTAACACCTAACATAGACAAATGGTTACCGTCAATACTTAAGAAGGAGCTCTAAAAACCCATCGGTAAATGGCCAAAGGATATGAATGAGCGATCCACTGAGAAATAAATACCAATGACCTATATGCAAAGATATTAAAATTCACTAATAATTAAAAAAAATGAAATTGGCAATAGAATATCACTTTTGACCTTCATATTGGAAAAACTAATAATGATGATATTATGATTTGGAAAGTCATGTGGAAATAGGTACTCTTAAAAACTGTGGGAGCCTCTTCAGGGTCTGGAAGATAATCGAAGCTACCTGCATCCAAAACTTTTCACACATACTCCTCTAAAATTATAAAATCAACAAGGAGAACAACAAAGATACATATCACCAAACTTTAGCATTATTAGAAGGAAGAGAATACCATAATCATCAAATTACCTCTAGGTATGTAAATAAACACCAAATTCTAACAGAGGTTCCACCCCTACTGCAATCCATGGGTGTGGAAAGTGGAAGATTAGACGGCTTAAGGGATTCCATGAAAAGGAGGAAAAGGGCATGGAGGAATAAGATGAAATGCACAAAACTATCCCTTTATGCAAAAAGAGAAAGTCTAACACTAAGTGTTAAAATACTAAACACAAGTCTAGGAATGTGGCTTTGTAGCACTGGCTATAAAGGAGTGGCTTGAAAGTGAGAGGCTCTGTAGGTGTCAGTCTTGAAGAATCACTGCTTCTGCATATGAGTCAGATATAGAGAGAAGAGGTGGTGCCCCTTAGAGATATGGCAATGAATTAAAAAAAAAAAAAGTAAGGAAATAAGAAGGAAAAATTAAGCACTTTGCAGAAGCTAATGATAAACTAAACATATCCTTTGATCCCCAATAGCATTGTTAAAGAAACTGCACTTCAGTATACTGATAGAAGTGCGCTCTCTCAGACAAGGAAACCTATCCATAAAATATCCAGGAATGGAAAACAAACAAACAGAAAACAAACAAACAAATTCCATACAAAGCTATTGCAAGAAGAAAACAGAAAAAGTGAATCATAACATTACAGATAATAAAAATATTTTCCCTTGCTTCCTCACACCCCCCAAAAATGAATAATCAGAAAAACTATAGCACAATGTTCCAAATATAAATTAGTTTAATTTAAAAAAGCATTTGAAGATATTAAAAATCATCTAAAATTAGAATCTAAGCACTAAGAACAGAAATGGGCACAGCATAGTAAGAAATGCAGTGAGATGTGATTAAATTTAAGAAAAGAACTAATGGAAAAAGTCAAAAATTAAGAGAAAAGAACAAAACCATCTTAATATGGAGACTAAATAGCAAGGTGCCTCAGGAAGAATGAATCTGAAAATTTAAGAAAGACATTAAACAATGGCAGGAAAACAAATAATTGAAGTGGAAAACAGACCATGAGGGTCCAACATAGATATAATTGGAGTCCTGAAGGACAAACTTCAAAACAACAAAATAGAAGTAATATCTAAAACTATAAGAAAAAATTTTGGAAATGAAAGAAAATTTAAGTCCATATGTTGAAAGGGCCCACGATATTCCTGGAAAAATTGACACAAAACAATCAGCTCTAACACATATCATAATTAAAATTTAAAGACAAAGAAAAAATCCTCTGGGATTCCAGGCAAAAAATAAAAATAAAATTTATAAGAATAACAAAATTAGAGTGGCATCAGACTTCTTAAGAGTAACAAACAAAACAAGGCAATAAGGAAACTTGAGGAAAGAAATCTCTAGCCATATATTTTATCAGCAGCAAGCTGCCCTTTAAGTGTTCTAGGCTATAGGACAGTAGTTTCTAGGTGGGTTCATTACTCCCCAGGAGACATTTGGAAATGTCTGGAAATTTGTTGTTGTCTTGAAACATCTTATTGTGCCAAAAAGTAAGAAAATACTGAAAAAAAAAAACTCCTGAGGACATGCATGTCAAACAGACATGGGAGCCTGCTTATGGGGCTACCAGTGGCTAGATGTGGGACAAATTAAATATGAAAATAAGTAAGGACAGTAAGGTATCATAACCCATTGGATAAAATAGTAATCCATGAATCTACACTGATAGTAAGTAGATAAGTGGATGGATGGATGAATAGATAGATAGGCAGACAGACAGACAGATAGATATGTTGTAGAGAGACTCTCTAGCTCCATTAAGGTAAAATCAAAAGAGATTTATCGAAGCCAAAGTAACATCTCAATGGGAGACCACAAAACCTCAGGCTGAAGCTCATGGATCTCAGGGGAAAAATGCAAGTCATCAGTAATTACAGGGCCGAAGCTGGGGAATAAAATTCCAAATTTTCTCATTGGTTTACAGTAATTAAGGTCATTCAAAGGTGGGACAAGCAAAACATAATCTTTAACATTGTTGGTTACATGAGTACACTGACTGGCTAAAAGACATAATTGAAAGACATGGGGTCATGGTGGTTACAAGCAATGACATGACAGAAATTTTCAGGAGTGGTCTGTTAAAAGTTATTTTGCTCAGAGTGTCAGTCTCTCGAGGAGATTGGGAACAAAGAGTTTCCATGATCTATCACTTTGCCCAGAATGTCAGAAACCAGAGAAGACTGAGATAAAAAGTTTCCATTAAGTGTTCACATCCTTTGACCTGACTGCAAAGAAACTCATTTCCTTAATGATAATGGGTTCACTCCTAGGTAACAAAAGGTTACCTGGACCTGCTAGGCAGCAAATGTAAAACACATGTTTCTGAAAGATTGCACTGAGCTCTTAGAGTTAGTTCAGTCATTTTACAGGTATGTTAGATGCCTATTTTATTTTATATCTCTTATTAGATAGATAGGTAGGTAGGTAGATAGGTAGTCAGGTAGACAGGTAGATAGGTAAATAAAAACCAAACCTGTTGCTGTCGAGTCAATTCTGACTCATAGCAACCCTATAGGACAGGGCAGAACTGCCCCATAGTGTGTCCAAGGAGTGGCTGGTGGATTCAAACTGCAGACCTCTTGGTTAGCAGCCTACCTCTTAACTACTGCACCACCAGGGCTCCAGATAGATAGATAGGTAGATGAAAAAGATGTGTTCTTCCTTTAGTAAGTAAAATGCCAACTGATAAATGTGGAGACAGTGGTAGAGTTGGAAATTTTGAAGTCATTATAGTAAAGACTTATTCATACAATAATTGTCAATGGATACTATATCCAGCGATAAAAGTTTGAAAAGAAATAGGGCATTTGTATGTTATGAAAGCATCTCCCTTCAGATAATTTATTAGTTACAAGTGAATAATAGTAATTACACAGTAGATAAATTTGACAACACCTTTATCAGGTGAGCAAAATCAAAATCACTAATGAAGGGGCAGAAGGACATCGTGTGCTCCAGATGTAGTTTTTTGAGAACACAACATCACTTTCATAGTATTGCAGCTAAGAATATATAACATGATTTTAATTATGAGAAAACATCAGACAAACCCAAATTGAGGGACAATGTATAAAATAACCCACCATGTTTTCAAAATGTCAATGTCATGAAAAACAAAAGGCCAAAGACTGTTTCCAGATTAAAGGAGAGTAAAGAGGCATAACAATTAAATGTAATACATAATTCTGGACTGAATCCTGTACTAGAGGAAAAAAAACTCTAAAAAAGACATTATTGGGACAATTGGCAAAATTGGAATATGAGCTGTGCAGTAGATATATGTTGTGTCAATGTTACATTTCCTGAATTTGATAATTTAACTATGGTTACATAAGAGAAGATCCTTGTTCTTAGAAAATACACAGTGAAATATTAGAGGACAAACTGGCATAATAGACGCAACCTACTCCAAAATCAGAGAACGAGTGAGAAAAGAGAGAGGAGAGAATGAGAGAACAGATGTGACTTAGCAAAATGTTAAAAACTGGTGAATCTTGTTAACATTTATTTGGGATTTCTGTGCGTTAACCTTGTAAATATTATGTAAGTTTAATTTTTTTCAAAATGAGAAAATTAAAAATAACTGGGGGGGAATATTAATTGGCACAGATTTTGAGGAGTTTTTTGAATTATAAAATGCTGATATCAGTTGACACAACAATTCTACTGTTGCTGGGTGGAAACCTCAAGTTCTGCTCAGCATGACTCATCTCAGCCAATAAACCAGAGACTGAGGTGGGAGAGCAGAAAGGCGCCTTTATTTCATTGTGCAAGGAAGGGAACAGTCGGGGCTGCCACTGCCAAGACTGCTCAGCGAGGTTGAGGGGGAAGATTACTTTTAAGGGGTTTACAAGTAGGAAGTTCATACAAGTTACATCAGCAACATTCTTAATCATACTACCTGGGCATATTGGGGTTTACATATAACTTCACGCATCGAGTGTTCAGAAAATGGCAGTTAAACTCTACTTCAGAGGCAGGCAAGTTACTATGTATGAGGCACTTAATGAGCTAAAAGGCTATCCTGAATGTGAATGTGGCACCTAAACTGGTTTCCACCCATTTCCTCTAGTTTTAGGCAGCAGTTAAGGAGAGGGGAACCACGATTTTAATGTAAAGCTGTGGGGCGTGCCAAGCAAGCTGCTTGAGGCAGTGGAATTTTCCACAGGCTAGGGACCTCTGTCTTACTACTGTTAGCAATTATATGTATTTATATATATATATGGTACATTTATTATATACATATATACATATACATATATATATACACACACATAAACTATAAATAACCTAAACGTCCAGCAGTAGAAAAATTGTCTAGTGTCTTATAGTAGATCCATTTAATGTAATACTCTGTGGTCATTAAAGGGAATGGAGGAGATATGTGTACTAATATGGAAAGATCTCCTAAACCTTTGTGATGAAATCAATTTGGTAAATAATATTATTTATCGTGTGATTCAATTTTTATTTATAACAGCAAAAAAGAGTAGTGCTGATCAAACTGTTAACAATGGTTACTTAGGACAAGTCTGTACTTTGGAATAGATTAAGTTCAAAAAAGGAATTTGTAAATCTATACGTTTTTAAGTCCAAAGTAACTAAGACAGATATAAACTTGCAGTCCCTGTTGCATTTCTGCCTAACAGGAATGTGAATCAATTTCTTTGAAGCTTGAAAAGCAGGCACATTCTTCTCCATCTTACACATATATTTTCTTGGAGATATATTTTCCCCAGATAGATAAATTTTATCTTCCTTGAAAATCTGTTAAGGCAGGTATTTGTCTTCTGCTGCATAATTTTTGCTAGTGTAGTACATTATTCTTTAGCAGTTTGAAGTCCACATGTGCTAGTTTGCCATTCACATTCAAATAGGCCTTAAACCCTGGTGGGAGTAATCTTTGAGACAGAAGACTCATCAGCAGCCCTTTTATGATCTACCTACTCCTGAAATTCTCCATATCAAATCTCCTCAAAAGTTAACACCAGGCAGATGGACATGTTGATCCTATTGCTAGAGACTCAGGTATTTTTCCCCCTCACTTAGTGAAATAATTGTTTTCTCACTTCTTGATAAACATGGTTGATTTCATAAACACACTTCTCATCTTACATATTTCATTCTTCAAAATCATTCACACTCTCAAATAATTCATGCAAGTCACATGTGCAAGTTCCTCATTCTCTCGCCTCTTTCATTTCTGTAAATTTCTCATTTTCTTTTTAATCATGTGCCCTTTCTTAGTAACTTTTTCAATACCCTTGCTGCTTTTTCATTTATCAAATCTGATGGTGTCAACAATATTGGTAAAATAGCTAAAAATTGAGCATAAGCATGACAAACAACGTAGACCTAGCAGCAAGCAACATGAACGCGGGGCTAGATTGATCACATTGTCTGTAGACTCAATGTGCTTTCACTTTGAAAAGTAGCTTTCATTATATGGGAGAGAATTTGTAAATTCAATATTTGTTAATAGTGGAGCTTGCAATTACATCTGTATTTTAGATTTATTTTTTCTGTTAAATATATGAATATGCGTTCACATCTGTTTTGTAATTACAAAAACACAAAACAATACAAAAGGAAGATATCCTATAATTGTGTTATCTACTGCTAGGCAGAATTGCATTACTGCACTTTTTTATTTTCTAGTAGAAAATGTTTTTTGTTTGTTGGTTTACTTGTTTTGACCTAATTATGGTTTTAGAGTCCTTCGTGTCAAGAAAAACAACCTGCTCTTGTCTTTTGTGTAGCACACACCAAGTAGCTGGGTGCCCTGTGGAGTCCCGGCCCGCATGTATTGCAGAAAGGATGGAGCAGCTATGCCTTGCACAGAGAGGGACACCATGTTCGAGAAACTAATCAAGGTGACCCAAGGCTTTTCCTACTGCATAAAACATTGTTATTCATAACTACCTCTTGCCTTCTAAGGAGAACAGATGCTAACAGCCTGAAGGTTGTAAGTATCTGAGTATGTGAGGGGTCCTGCATCAAGCTGAAGTCCAGATCGAGCTGAATTTCTCTGCTTCAGAAAAGGAAAGAGATGGTAAGGGCTGTGGGGGAAAGCTGGGAAGGTGAAGTTGGATTCAGGGTAGCTGGAGGCTGTATAAGGGAGAAAAGGAACTCCTGGGTGGGAGCTGGGTATGTGGCTACTTGGAAAAGTGGTGTTTAATAGGAGATTTCATGGATGAAATGCTAATGCTAGGTATTATGTAATATAAACCTTCTCCACAGTCTCCATGTAAAATATACAGTAAAACTGACATTTCTCTCTTTAAAAAAATGGTATATTCTCTTGGAAGAGGGAGGATTACTCAAAAAACTATATTTTGGAAGACCAAGAGACAAATCAAAATACGTCAAGTGTGGGGAAGGTAAAAGGACTGGAATGAACAGTGGAAGGGGTTGAAAACACATGCAAACGTAGAAGAAGCTGTTGCTGACAAGGAAGGTATGAAATGTTAAAATAATAATTCAGAAATAATAGTAAGTCTAAAATTCCAAATTCTATAGCAGGAATTAGGAGAGATAAAGGGTGAGAGTTGCTGAAAGTAAAAACTAGGTAATTTATTTTATAGTGAAGGAAATAATATAGTTTCATATATGGCATTTAATTATTTCAAATTCTTAGTTATGAAACAGACTATTAACTGTTCATCCAAATCCATGTTTTTCTCCTCATCCTGGGCACACAGCTGGGCTACGTTTCTCAGCAACTTGCAGGCAGGTATGGCATGTGAACTAAGTTCCATTCAATGGAGTCGGGGTAGAAATGATGTATGCCATTCCTGGCCTGAAATTTCAAACAACTTAAGCAACATTATACATACTTCTTTATGTACATAAGTGAACGCTTCCTAGTGTAGACAGTAGGAAGTGATACTGAGTTATGTGGTGATACAGCTTTACTTTTACCAGATATTGACATTTGTTTCTCCCGTGTGGTTGTATGAATTACACTATCATCAGCAATGTAAGAGTTCCTGTTCCTCTACATCCTTACTAAAATTAGGAGCTATCAGACATTAATTTTTAATAATCTAATGGGGGTGAAATGAAATAAAAGGCTTTCATTTTACTTGGATCCACAATCAATGTCCATGGAAAAAGCAGTCAAAGAGATCAAACTGACATATTGCATTGGGAAAATCTGCTGCAAAAAATCTCTTGAAAGTGTTCAAAAGCAAAGATGTCACCTTGTGTACTAAGGTGCACCTCACCCAAGCCGTGGTATTTTCCATTGTCTCATATGCATGTAAAAGCTGGAAAATGAATAAGGAAGACAGAAGAAGAAAAGATGCATTTGAATTATGGTGTTGGTGAAGAATTGGACTGCCTGAAGAATGAACAAATCTGTCTTGAAAGAAGTAAAGCCAGAATGTTCCTTAGAAGCAAGGATAGCAAGACTTTACCTCACATACTTTGGATATGATATCAAGAGGGACCAGTCCCTGGAGAAGCACAGCATGCTTGGTAAGGTAGAGAGTCAGCGAAAGAGAGGAAGACCATCAAAGAGATGGATTGATACAGTGGCTGCGACAATGGGCTCAAACATTGCAGTGGTGCAGGACTGGGCAGTATTTCATTTTGTTGTACACAGGGTCGCTTGAGTTGCAACTGACTTGACGGCACTTAACAATGATGGGGGTGACGTAGAATATCACCTGTGTTTTAATTTTCACTATTCTGATTTATGAGATTGACTATCATCTCTTATTGACCACTTAGATTTCCTCCTTTGTGAATTGCCTGTTTATGTCCTTTGCCATTTTTTCTAGTGTTTTCAAATTATTTGTGGGAGTTTCTTACATTTATTCTGAATGTTAAGTCATTCTCCCAGACTACACTACTTTTTATTTTCATTTTCTTTATGGCATCTTTTGACTTAAAAAACTTTAAAATGTAGACAAACCTATAAGTGTTTTTCTTTATGATGTGTGCTTTTTTATGTGGTTTATGACATTCTTTTATACCTAGGTGTTAAAACAGATGTTGTTGTTAGGTGCTATTGAGTTGGTTCTGACTCATAGTGACCCCATTACAACAGAACAAAACACAACCCAATCCTGAGCCATCCTCACAGTTTCTGCTATGTTTGAGCCCCTTGTTGTAACCACTGTGTTAATCCATCTTGTTGAGGGTCTTCCTTTTGTCATTGACCCTCACTTTACCAAGTATGATGTCTTTCTCCAGGAACTGGTTCCTCCTGATAACATGTCCAACGTATGTGAAACGAAGTCTCACCATCCTTGCTTCTAAGGAGCATTCTGGCTGTACTTCTTCCAAGACAGATTTGTTCGTTCTTCTGGCAGTCCATGGTATTCAATATTCTTTGCCAACATCATAATTCCAATGCATCAGTTCTTCGATCTTCCTTATTCATTGTCCAGCTTTCCTATGCATATGAGGCGATTGAAAATACCATGGCTTGGGTCAAGCACACCTTAATCCTTTTGGGAGGTCTTTTGCAGCAGATTTTCCCAATACAATACATTGTTTGATTTCTTGACTGCTGCTTCCATGGGCATTGATGGTGAATCCAAGTAAAATAAAATCATTGAGAACTTCAGTCTTTTCTCAGTTTATCATGATGTTACTTAGTGGTCCAGTTGTGAAGATTTTTGTTTTCTTTATGTTGAGGTGTAATACATACCGTGTATTGTAGTCTTTGATCTTCATCAGTAAGTGCTTCAGCTTTTCTTTGCTTTCAGCAAGCAAGGATGTGTCATCTGCATATTGCAGGTTGTTAATGAGTCTTCCTACATCCTGATGCCATGTTCTTCTTCATATAGCCCAGCTTCTCAGATTATTTGCTCAGCCTACAGGTTGAATAAGTATGGTGAAAGGATACAACCTGGACGCACATCATTCCTGATTTTAAATCACACAATATTCCTTTGTTCTGTTTGAATGACTGCCCTTGGTCTATATACAGCTTCCTCATGAGCACAATTAAGTGTTCTGGGATTTCCATTTTTTGAAATGTTATCTATAATTTGTTATGATCCACACAGTCGAATGCCTTTGCATAGTCAATAAAATACTGGTAAACATCTTTCTGGTATTCTCTGCTTTCAGCTGAAATCCATGACATCCCTTGTTCCACGTCCTCTGAATTTGGTTTGAATTTCTGGCAGTTCCCTGTCCATGTACTGCTGCAACTGCTTTTGAATGATCCTCAGCAAAATTTTACTTGTGTGTGATATTAATGATATTGTTCAATAATTTCTGCATTCTGTTGGATCACCTTTCTTTGGAATGGGCACAAATATGGATCTCTTCCAGTCAGTTGGCCAGGTAGCTGTCTTTCAAATTTCTTGGCATAGATGAATGAGAACCTCCAGTGCTGTATCCATTTGTTGAAACATCTCAGCTGGTAGTCCATCAAGTCCTGGAGGCTTGTTTTTATCCAATGCCTTCAGTGTAGCTTAGACTTCTTCCTTCAGTATCGTCAGTTATTGAACATATGCTACCTCCTGAAAAGGTTGAACGTGGACCAATTCTTTTTGGTACAGTGACTCTGTATTCTTTCCATCTTCTTTTGATGTTTCCTGTGTCCTTCAATATTTTTCCCATAGAATCCTTCAATATTGCCACTTGAGGCTTGAATTTTTCTTCAGTTCCTTCAGCTTGAGAAATGCTGAGCATGTTCTTCTCTTTTGGTTTTCTAACTCCAGGTCTTCGCACATTTCACTGTAATATTTTACTTTGTCTTCTCGAGCCACCCTTTGAAATCTTCTGTTCAGTTCTTCTACTTCATCATTTCTTCCACTTGCTTTAGCTACTCGACATTCAATAGCAAGTTTCAGAGTCCCTTCTGACATCCATTTTGGTCTTTTCTTTCTTTCCTGTCTTTTTAATGACCTCTTGCTGTCTTCATGTATGATGTCCTTGATGTCATCCCACAACTGATCTGGTCTCTAGTCATTAGTGTTCAGTGCATCAAGTCTATTCTTGAAATGGTCTCTAAATTCAGGCGGGATATAATCAAGGTTGTACTTTGTCTGTCGTGGACTTGTTCTAATTTTCTTCAGCTTCAACTTGATCTTGGTTATGAGCAATTGATGATGTGTTCCACAGTCGGCCCCTGGCCTTGTTCTGACTGATGATATTGAACTTTTCCATTGTCTCTTTCCACAGGTATAGTTGTTTTGATTCCTGTGTATTCCATTCAGCAAGGTCCATGTGTATATTTGCCATTTATGTTGTTGAAAAAAATATTTGCAATGAACAAATTGTTGGTCTTTTTAATTATTATTTCTTATTGTGCTTTAGGTGAAAGTTTACAGAGCAAATTAGTTTCCCATTTGACAGATTGTACATAAAGTGTTCCATGACATTGGTTGCATTCCCCTCAATGTGTCAGCACTCCCCCCATTTCCATCCTGGTTTATCCGTTTCCTTTTGTTCGGATTTTCTACCCCTTCCTGCCTTCTCATCTTTGCTTTTGGGCAAATATTGTCCTTTTGATCTCGTATAATTGATTGTTCTAGGGAACATGTTCCTCTTGGGTGTTATTGTTTATTTTATGGGCCTGTCTATTGTTTGGCTGAAAGGTGGTCTCCAGGAATGGCTTCAGTTCCAGGTCAGAAGGATGTCTTAGGCCATAATCTCAGGGATTCCTCCCGTCTCGTGTAAGACCAGTAAGTCTGGTCTTTTTTGTGAATTTGATTTTTTGTTCTATAATTTTTCTCCCTCCTTGTCCAGTAGGCTCTCATGTGGTCTTAGTCAGAGTGGTCAGTCGTAGTAGCCAAGCACCATATAGTTCTTCTGGTCTTGGGATCATGTAGGCTGTGGTTTGTGTGGTTCATTAGTCCTTGGGACTAACTGCTCCCTTGAGTCTTTGGTTTTCTTCACTATCCTTTGCTCCGAATGGGAAGAGGCCAATAATTGTATTTTAGATGGCCACTTGCAAGCTTTTAAGACCCCAGATACTACTCGCCAAAGTAGGATGCAGAATATTGTCTTTATAAACTATGTTGTGCCAACTGATATCCATGTTCCTGGAGTTTACGGTCCTTTGCCTTCGAACCTAGAACCTTCATCCCATGAAGTTTTTGTTTATGTCTGAGAAGTTTCCATGACTGTGCCCCTTGTGTGCTCTATTGTCTATATTAATATACATGTAGCACTTATAATTATGTTTGTAGAAATATCCACAAAGATACCTATATCTACAGGTGGGTGTGCTCCCTTATACCACCGTGCACCTCTCTAGCATACCTATCTACCTGTGTATCCATTCGTAAATTGTTTGTTAAACTATTATTGCAGGATTGTCTGTGTTATAGTAATTACTGTAAACAACAACAACAAAAAACCGGTTGCCATTGAGTCGATTCCAACTCATAGCAACCCTATAGGACAAAGTAGAACTGCCTTATAGAGTTTTCAAGGAGCACTGGTGGATTCAAACTGCTGACCTTTTTTTGGTTAGCAGCCATAGCTCTTAACCACTACACCATCAGGGTTTCCAGTAATCACTGTAGTTGACCTTTATTCTTGGCATTCCTCTCTCTAATGGCTAATGTTCACAAGCATTTCTTTATATGTCTGTTAGCTGCCTGAATGTCTTCTATGGTGAAGTGTCTGCTCATATCCTTTGCCCATTTTTTAATTAGATTGTTTGTCTTTTTGTTGCTGAGGTTTTGATGCTTTCTATGAATTTTAGAGATTAGACCCTTGTTGGATATGTCGTAGCCAAAAATGTTTTCCCAGTCCATAGAATCTATTTTTACTCTTTTGGAGAAGTCTCTTCATGAGCATACATGTAAGAGGTCCCATTTATTTAGTTCTTCTTTTGCTGTTTGTGCATTTTTAGCTATGTTTAGTATTCTATTTATGCAATGTATAAAGGCCCCTGATGTCTCTATTTTTTTCTTTCATGATCTTTATAGTTTTAGGTTTTATATTTAGGTTTTTGATTAATTTTTAGTTAGTTTTTGTGTATGGTCTGAGGTTTGTGTCCTGTTTCATTTTTCTACAGATAGACATCCAGTTTTGCCAGCGCGATTTGTTAAAGAGACTGTCTCTTCCCCATTTAATGGATTTTGGTCCTTTGTTGAAGATCAGCTGTTCATAGGTGGATGGATTTAAGTCTGGGTTCTCAATTGTGTTCCATCGTTCTATGTGTCTGTGATTGTACCAGTACCAGGCTGTTTTGACTATTGTGACTGTACAGTAGGTTCTGAGATCAGGTAGTGTGAGGCCTCCTACTTTGTTCTTCTTCATAATGCTTTACTTATCCAGAGCCTGTTTCTTTTCCATATAAAGTTGCTGATTAGTTTTTCCATCTCTTTAAAGAATGCTGTTGGAATCTGGATTGAATTATATTCATAGATCGCATTGGGTAGTATTGACATTTTCACAATGTTAAGTCTTCCTATCCATGAGCATGGAATGTTTTTCCATTTATGTAGGTCTCTTTTTGTTTCTTGCAGTACTGTTTTGTACTTTGTATAGGTCTTTTACGTCCCTGGTTAGATTTATTCCTAAGTATTTTATCTTATGGGGGGCTGTTACGAATGGTATTATTTTTCTGATTTCCTTTTCGAAGTTCTCTTTGTTGGTGTATAAGAATCCAACTGATGTTTGTATGTTGGTCTTGTATCCTGCTACTTTGCTGAATCCTTCTATTAGTTCCAGCAGGTTTCTTTTGGAATCTTTTGGATTTTCTATGTATAGGATCATATCATCTGCAAATAGGGATAGTTTTACTTCTTCCTTACCAATATGAATGTCATTTATTTCCTTTTCTTGTCTTATTGCTCTAGCTAGGACTTTGAGTAGTGTTGAATAAGAGCGGTAGTAAAGGGCATCCTTATCTGGTTTCTGATCTCAAGGGGAATGCTTTCAGTCTCTGTCCGTTGAGAATAATATTGGCTGTTGGTTTTGTATAAACGCTATTTATTATGTTGAGGAATTTTCCTTCTATTCCTATTTTGGTGAGAGTTTTTATCAGGAACGGGTGTTGGACTTTATCAAACGCCTTTCCTGCATCTATTGAGATGATCATGTGAATATTTTCTTTTATTTTATTTATGTGGTGGATTACATTGATTTTCTCATGTAGAATCATCCTTGCATACCTGGTATGAATCCCACTTGGTCACGGTGCATTCTTTTTTTGATATGCTGTTGAATTCTATTGCTTGGAATTTTGTTGAGAATTTTTGTGTCTGTATTCATGAGGGTTATTGATCTCTAATTTTCTTTTTTTGTGGTGTCTTTGCCTGGCTTTGATATCAGGGTTATGTTGGCTTCATAGAATGAATTCGGGAGTATTTCCCTTTTCTATGCTCTGAAATAGTTTGAGTAGTACTGGTGTGATGTTTTCTCTGAATGTTTGGTAGATTTCTCCAGTGAAGCTATCCGGGCCAGGGCTTTTTTTGTCGTTTGGAGTTTTCTTAATTACCTCTTCAATTTCTTCTTTTGTTATGGGTCTGTTCAGTTTTTCTACCTCAGTTTTTGTGTTAATTTAGGTAGGTAGTGTTTTTCTAGAAATTTGTCTATTCTAAGTTCTCAAATTTGTTGGAGTACAATTTTGCATAGTATTCTGTTATGATACTTCTTATTTCACTTTGTTCTGTTGTAATGTCACCTATTTCACTTCTTAACCGGGTTATTTTCTTCTGCTTTTCTTTTGTCAATTTGGTCAGTGGTTTTTCAGTTTTATTGATCCTTTCGAAGAACCAACTTCTGGCCTTGTTGATTCTTTCTATTGTTTTTCTGTTCTCTGTCTCATTTGATTTTCTCTTTAATCTTTATTATTTCCTTTCTTCTGGTGACTGTGGTTTCTTTTGCTGCTCTCTTTCTATTTATTCAAGCTGTAGTGCTAATTTTTTATTTTAGCCCTTTATTCTGTTTTGGCATGTGCATTTATTGCTATAAATCAACCTCTGAGCACTGCTTTTCCTGTGTCCCAAAGGTTTTGGAATGTTGTGTTCTCATTCTCGTTTGATTCTGGGAATTTTTTAAATTTCATCTTTGATTTCTTCTATTACCCAGTGCTTTCTAAGCAAAGTGTTATTCAGTTTCCATGTACTTGATTTTTTTCCCCTGCTTTTCCTGTTATTGATTTCTACTTTTATAGTGTTTTGATCAGAGAAAATGCTTTGTATTATTTTGATATTTTGGATTTTATTGAGGCTTGCTTTGTGGCCTAAAATGTGATTTATTCTGGAGAATGATCCACGTGAGTTGGAAAGGAATGTATACTTGGTTGCTGTTGAGTGGGGTGTTCTGTATATGTCTATAAGATTGTGTTGGTTGACTGTGGCTTTCAGAACTTCTGTATCTTTGTTGAGTTTCTTTCTGGTTGTTCTGTCCTCTACCGAGAGTGGTGTGTTGAAGTCTCTTACTATTATTGGGGAACTGTCTATTTCTCTTTTCAGTGCTGGTAGAGTTTGTTTTATGTATTCTGGAGACTATCATTGGGTGCATATATATATTTTATGGTTATGTCCTGTTGGTGGATTGACCCTTTAATCATTATAGCACTTTCTTCCTTATCTTTTATGATAGATTTTGCTTTAAATTCTGTTTTATCAGAGATTAATATATCCACTCCTGCTCTCTCTTTTTTTTTTTGGTTATTCTTTGCTTGATATATTTTTTCCATCCTTTGAGTTTTAGTTTATTTATGTTTTTGTGTCTAAGGTCTGTTTCTTATAGACAGCTTATTGATGGATCTTTTTTTTTTTTTTAATCCATTCTGCCACTCTCTCTTTACTCATGCATTTAAGCTATTTACATTCAGTGTAATTATTGATAGGTATGAGTTTACTGCCATCATTTTGTTACGCTTTTCTTTGTAGTATTGACAGTTTCTTTGTTCTGCTTAATTTTCTGTGCTGAGTTTCTTTTGTTTGTGGATTTTCTTTTCATTTCTTTCATTGTTGTTGATTTTGTGTTTACTAAATGTTTATGTTTTCTTCTTTTTTATTTTGATGAGTAAGTTTGTTAACTTTCTTTGTGGTTACTTGACATTTTCCATAATCTTCCTAAGTTTAAAGCAACCATTTATTTCTTGATATCGCCTTGACTTCCTCTCCATTTGAAAGTTGTATAACTACAGCATTTATTCCTCCTTTTTGTTTTGACATTGTCATCATTTACAGATTGATTTCCCCTGGTTCTCTCTTTTCAGTCTTTTAGCTTTGTTTGATTTTTGAGAATTCTTAATCTGGGTCAATATCTGGCTGATGCTGTCCTTGTAAGTTTGGTCTGGTTTTTACAAATTCCCTTAATTTCTGTTTATCTGGAAATGTCCTAATTTCACCATCATATTTGAGAGACAGTTTTGCTGGATATACAATTATTGGTTGGCAATATTTTTCTTTCAAGGTTTTATATATGTCATCCCATTGCCTTCTTGCCTGCATGGTTTCTGCTGAGTAATCAGAGCTTGGTCTTATTGGTCCCCCTTTGTAGGTGACTTTTCATGTTTCCTCAGCTGCTCTCAGGATTCTTTCTTTGTCTTTGGTTTTGGAAAGTTTGATTATGATATGTCATGGTGATTTTCTTTTAGAATCTATCCTGTATGTGGCTCACTGAGCTTCTTGCATGGAAATCTTCTTGTCTTTTATGATATTAGGAAAGTTTTCTGCCAGCAAATCTTTGACAATTCTATGTGTGTGTGTGTTTGCGTCCTTCTGTTTTGGATTTCCCATCACATAGAAATTTTTCCTCTTGATAGTATCCCACATAATTCTTAGGCTTTATTCATTTTTCTTCACTCTTTTTTTCTGATTTTTCCTCAGACAAATTGGTGTCAAGGGATTTGTCCTCTATCTCACAGATTCTGTATTCCATTGATTCAATTTTGCTCCTATGTCCTTCTATTGACTTGTCTATTTCTGATATTTTATTGTTAATCTTTTGGATTTCTAATTGCTGTTTTTGTATAGTTTCTAATAGTCTATTTATTTTGTAATTTTGTTCTTGTATTGTTTTCCTGAATTCCTCAATGGCTTTTTCCATGTTTTTCTTGATTTTGTCTGTGTTTTCCTTGGTTTTGTCTGTATTTTCCTTGATCTGTTGGAGAACCCTATACATGAGTCTTTTGCATTTTTTATCAGGTAGTTCCATTACCATTTCTTCCTCCAGAAGGTTTTCTGGTTCTTTATTTTGGTCACTTGCTAGAGCCATCTTGTCCTGCTTCATTATGTGATTTGATACTGTCTATTGTCTTTGAGGAATTAAGATGTTATTATATTTATTTATTTATTGTATGTTTATTTGCTGCATCCTGATTTTTTGTTTTGTTTTGGTATATCCAGGTAGGTGGGGTGTACATGCTACTTTAGTCACTAGCCTAGCCATACTGGAGCTCTCTCCATCTGTCTCCAGATGGGTGGAGCAGTGGCTGGATATGTGAGTGTGGGTCTCTGTTTGCTGGTGTTGTGGAGCAGGTGAGGATGTAGCTGGCATTGCTCGTGAGGTGATGTGTTTGTCTGCCTGGTCACTGGGTATGGGTGCAGTCGGGATTCTCACTGGTTGCTGGATTGGGTGTTGTGTGTGCACACTGCTGGTTGCTGGGTGGTCAGGGTGAGGGTGCTTGAGTCATTGGTCACCGAGTGGGTGGTATGGAAACTCTCACTGAAGGTCTCATGCAGGTAGGGCTGCATGGGGGTGGTTGGAGTGGACATAAGTGTCTGTTTATGGGGGTTGAGGGTGGTGCAGAGGGCTAGGCGGGAGGATGCCACCAGTCCACAGTTGCCCACTAAAATGCATGCCTCTGCTTGCTAGAGTGCTATGTTGGGGAGGGTATGCCACTGGTCCTCAGGCCCCCAGAGCAGGCGGTTGGAGGGAGTAGGAGGCACCAGTGGTCTGCAAGCCCCTGGCATAGGTGGCTGGGTGTTGGAGCAGGTGCCTCTGGTTTGCGGGCTCTTAGTACCAGTGGCTGGGCAGAGCTGCAGGTGTTGCCAGTCTTTGGGCCCCCAGTGTGGGCACCTGACTATAGGAGTGGGCACCCCAGGTCCTCAGGCCCCTGGCTCAGTTGGCTTGGTGAAAGAGGGGATGCTGCTGGTCCCTGGGCTCCCAGTGCTGGTGGCCAGGCAGAGAAGTGGATTGATGATGAGGACCTTCCCCCAGAGCAGACAGAGAGTGAAAGCCTTCCCCTGGAACTGGCACACTGAATTCAGACTTCTAGCATCCTAAACGGTGAGAGAACAAATTTCTTTTTGTTAAAGCCATCCACTTGTGGTATTTCTGTTACAGCAGCCTTTAGATAACTAAGACAGGAAAACGAAAAAAAAGAATAAAGTTAGATCCTGTGTAAAACCGTGTATCAAAATAAATTCACATGATTTGAACATTTAAATGTAGAAAATAAAAAATGTGCTAGAAGAAAATGTAGCTGAATATTTACAAATTTTGTTTGGGGGACTCCTTTTTCCACCAAAGTTAATAATTGTGAAATTGACTACATAAAAATAAAAAACATAAAGTTAAAAACATAGTTTATTGGTAAAGGCAAATTGATAATTTGGTATTTGGAAGATACATGGTATAGAAAAAAGATGATACCCTTACTACAAAAGAGGCTTTTATAAATTAATAAGATATGGCAAATGAGCAATAGGAAACTGATAAAAATACAATTAAGCATGCAAATCACAGAAGATATACAAACTGCAAATAAATATAAACAAATGTTAGGCTGTTATCTTCATTTCATTTCCTTCTTGACTTTATTCTTTTGCTCTTTTTCTAGCTTCTTGAGTTGAACATGTAAGTCATTTATTTTCAATTTTTTAATCTTTATGTGTGAGTATATTTGAAGATATAATCTTTCTTATTTGTTGTTAGTTGCCTGTGAGTTGGCTCTGATTCATGGTGACCTTATGCATAACAGAACAAAATGTTGCCAGGTCCTGCACCTTCTTCATGATTGTTGGTATTTTTGAATCCATTGTTGTGGCTATGTGACAATCCGTCTACCTCATTGAGGGTTTCTCTCATTTTTGATGACCCTCTACTTTACCAAATATAATGTCCTTTGTCAGAATTGACTCGATGGTATCAGGATTTTTTTTTTTTTTAAATATTTGGATAACATGCATTGTTTGGTTTGGCAGGATGGTGAGAAACATGAAAAGTGGAAGGGGACCTGGAGTACCAAGATAAGTGGGGTGGAGTTTGTTAGTTAGGCAGATGTCTGAGTCAGGGAGGGCATCAGTAGATGTATGCCTGAGAAACACTGATCTGCTGTTGTCTAGGATGAACAGAAATGAGGCACAATGGAGGCCTGGCTAATTGGAGGAATACTGTACAAACCCAGATATGCCTGAACAAGAAATGGGTGTAGGCAGTGGAAAGGGAAAACATACCTGCTTAGTCTCCAGATCTCCTGGGAATTGCTGAGTGAAGTTTGTCTTCCCTGTGTTGATAGCTCTTACTTTTCATTGGAGGTTTTTCAAGAACTTGCCCCTAGAACAAGCCTGGATCAAGCTTAGGAAAAAAAAAAAAGGCAATGCCTAAGTAAGAAATCAACAAAACTCTCGTCCAAAAAATCACCTCCTCCCCATCATTTGTAGGACCTGATATTTAACTAATTCTCCTTCTTCCAAAAGTCTCTTTATCTTTTTTAAGTTTTTTTTATAACTTTAGATGAAAGTCTGCAGAACAAACTAGCTTCCAATTAAACAATTAGCATACATATTGTTTTGTGACATTTTTCTCCAGCTCTGTCTGGGATCTTCTATTGTGAGCCCTGTCTGAGCAGTCAGTGTTGGTAGCCGAGCACTACCTAGTTGTGCTAGACTCAGTCTGGTGGAGGCTGTGGTACTTACTTGTGATTCATTAGTCATCTGGACTAATCTTTCCTCAAGAGTCTCTTATTAATGTGTGGCTATTTGGGGGTAGGGAGTCCTTGTGTCATGTAAATGGTTCACATACTTGGCTGCTAACCAAAAGTATGGCAGTTGGAGTCCATCCAGAGGCACCTTTGAAGAAAGGCCCGGTGATCTACTTCCAAAAACTCAGCCATTGAAAACCCTATGGAGCACAGTTCTACTCTGACACACATGGGGTCGCCATAATACTCTGACACACATGGGGTCGCCATAAGTTGGAATTGACTTCACGGCAACTGTTTTTTTTTTTTTTTTTTAATTTGGGGGTGGTGTGTGGGGAGAAGGACTACTGGGAAGTTTCCTTACTAGCAGGACCCAAGCAAGTAACATAAACGTGTGGGGCAGTCTGAGTGGGCACCATGAAAGCAGGGCACCCAAAGAGTCCCGTCCAAAGGGCCAGCAGCTCCTCAGCTCTGGCTGAGGGCCCAAAGTTGCTGAATCTGTTGTTTTTTCAAAAGAAACCTCAAATCTAGATTTTTTTTGGAGAAAGCTCTCAATTTTTAAAATATGCAACCAGTTCAAATTTCTTAATATTACTGTGTTGGCCAAATGAGCTCCCAATTTGGCAGCAGTTTGCTACCTCTGGGTTAGGTTTTAATACCATTTTCTAAAAATCTTCCTGAATTTGAGAGCACTTCTTTAGTAAAACTAGATACAGAGACAATTCATTTTGACTGCAGAGAGAGAGAGTGGATGGAGAAGTTTGGGCACTAGGCGTAAGCCCGAATCCCAAGAGAAAAGGGGAGGCGTGAGGTCGCCACCTGCTGGCCTTAAGCTCCCTAGGGCGCGGCACTGGCTGCTGGCATTGGGCTCTATGTCCCTAAAAGTATTGGAGAGAGATGGAGAAACTGGGGTCCCAGGCTCCCAGAGGAGGGGAAGCACACGCGGCTGGGCAGGAACAGCTCAAGTGTGGGTAGTCCCTGGGCCACATGGTGGGCGTCTTGGAACCTGAGAGCTGTGAGGAAGACAGGCCACAGCAATGGCAATAGCTGCTGTGATTCTGGCCTCCTGGCTGACCACCCCAGGGCTGAGTTTGGAACAGAAGGGAGTGCTGGGCACAGCTTGAGTTTCTCTCAGCCCTGGTTGGCCCCTTCCCATTAACATTACAGTAATGCAGTTGTGTGGTGTTTGAAAAAGCATCCCTAGTTACACGGAATGATTTACAGGACACTAGACTCTGCATTTCAGAGGTCTCCAGTGTACCATAAAAAATATATTATAAAGGAATAATCTTTATCCGAACTAAAGCTACAGTGAAGGAAACCCATGTCCAGCTGAGAGCAGCAGTGAGCCTTTGTTCACTCAGGGAAAAGTCCATGTTCTTCATCTTATTTGATTAACATTCTTTTTTTCTCTTTGGCACTAGGTATCTGGTTAATATTTAGACTTTATACACATTTTCTTTCAACTGTTGTTCCTATGATGTGATCAAACAAAACCGGAGATGCCAACCACATCAGCCCAAGAGGCGAAAGCAGAGACCTGCTGCAGGCATCCAGCTGAGGCTTGGGGCTCACTGAGCTAGGGAGGGGGAACTGGCCAGCTGAATGTATGGCCGCCCCTGTCTCAAGGAAGCTGAGTTCTCTAGAGTGCCTCGGTTGATTATGCTGCCTCCCCCGTTTTCCTCACCCCGCTCAGCAAAAGGCAACAGTAAGCAGAGTTTAGTTTGGAATCTTCCAAATCTTTCTGATGTTTGCTATTTCCCTCAGGAGAGACAGAGAGAAGTGAAGGGTGGAATCTCTCTGCAAAGAAAATACTTTTTCTCTTCTTCTTCTTTTAAGTCAATGAGGCGTTGCACAGACACCCTACAACCCGCTCGTCTCTGCTTATTAGGTCTTTAGAGCTATGATGGACTCAATCTGAGTCCAGGAAAACCTCAGTTCCTTTAGTGGCAATGCCTCCGAGGGACGAGGTGTGTGCATCTGCGGTTAAAGGTGTTCAGGAGAGGACAGCCTCATCTCTTGGAGGAGAAAGCACAGACACCCAGCGGCCAGACAGAGGCAAAAGCTCTCAGGCAGGGAAACCGGGGGGGGGGGGTTTGTGTCAAAGCTCCACCCATCAGGAGCTTCAAGATAAGATGGGGAGGCTGGAAAGATGGAAGTTCGGATGGGAAAGCTGATGTGGAGAAGGAAACATTCCAGCACCAAAGGCAGGGCTATACCCAGAGTGAGAGAAGGACGGGTCAAGGATGGTCCGGGCTTCTCTGGAGTCCCAGGAGAAAAGGGGAGGCTTGAGCTCGCCATCCGCTGGCCTTAAGCTTCCTAGGGCGCGGCACTGGCGGCTGGCATTGAGCTCTATGTCCCTAAAAGTGTTGGAGAGAGATGGAGAAACCGGTGTCCCAGGCTCCCAGGGGAGGGGAAGCACACGGGGCTGGGCGGGAACAGCTCAAGTCTGGCGGGGCAAGACCTCCGATCTCCCGGGTGTCCTAGTCCTAGCGCACGCCTCGACTCCGGCGCCCCCGCTTCGCAGACGCGCGCGAGGCGCACCCGCCTTCCCTCAGCAGCGCCGGGCGCGCGCCCGGCCCCCTCCTCCTCCCCTCCGCGCGTCTCCTCTCTCCCGGCAGAAAGTTAGCAGCGGGGAAGGAACTCGGGGTTGCAACAGCGCGCGGCGGCGGCGGCAGAGGCTAAGGCAGGAGCCGCGGCGGAGCCGGGAAGCGGGGGCGCTGTGGACGGAGCAGGTGCAGCCGGCGGTTCCGCGCGCCCCCCTCGGTCCCCTGGCCAGAGGCTGAGGGGGGTGGTGGGGGGCCCCCTGGACTCCGCAGGGAGAGTGGAGAGGGGGGCCATGCGGCTGGGCTTTCCCCTGCCGCAGCGGGACAGCGGCCAGGGCTGGGGGCGCAGCGGCGTCGCTTCATGCAGCCGGGGCGGCTGGGCAGCAGCGGCGGCGGCGGCGGCGGCGGCGGCGGCGGCGGGGGCGGCGGCTGAAACCATGTCCGGGCAGCGCCGGGGGCTGCCGCCGCCGCCGCCGCCGCCGCTGCGAGCCGGGAGCCGCGATGGCCCCGTGGCCCGCACCTCCTCCGCCTCCGCCTCCGCCTCCACCTCTGGCCGCTCCACTGCCTCCCGGCGCCTCTGCTAAGGGGCCGCCGGCGCGCAAGCTGCTTTTTATGTGCACCTTGTCCCTGTCCGTCACCTACCTGTGCTACAGCCTCTTGGGTGGCTCGGGCTCCCTGCAATTCCCCCTGGCTCTGCAGGAGCCGCCGGGCTCCGCCGCTGCACCCCCGCCAAGCCCGCCGGCAGCCTCTCTGGTGCCTCCCCCCGTGCGCCTCGGCGCCCGCTGGCAGCCGCCCGCGCCGCCGCCGGACAACGCAAGCCGCGGGGAGCCGCCCGAGCCCCCGGAGCAGCCCGCAACTCCCGGGGTCGACGGCTGGGGTTTGGCGAGCGGCGGCGGAGGCGCCCGGGACGCCTGGTTCCGGACCTCGCTGGCACCCAGCGAGATGATCACTGCACAGGGCACGCTGCTGGAGAGAGAAGCGCAGGAGTCCAGCACCACCGACGAGGAGCTCGCAGGCCGAAGGGCGGCCAACGGGAGCAGCGAGAGGGGCGGCGCCGCCAGCACCCCTGATTACGGGGAGAAGAAGCTGCCACAGGCGCTTATCATCGGGGTCAAAAAAGGGGGGACCCGCGCGCTGCTGGAGGCTATCCGAGTCCATCCAGACGTGCGGGCGGTGGGCGTAGAGCCGCACTTCTTCGACAGGAACTACGAAAAGGGGCTGGAGTGGTACAGGTAGGACTCTGGGCTCGGCGAGATGGGACCGAGGCATGGGTGAGACTCGCTGGAGGGGGAAGCCACCAGCTTTCCAATGCCCTTCGAAATCCAGGCACTGTCCTGAGAGTTCTCAGACCCACGAGGGCTCTGCGAACCCTGGCGGGGCTATTCTGGGGGAGCGGCTGAGAGGGCTGAACGCTGGCTAAGAATCACTAAATTTCAGGGCGAGGGGAGGAGGTATTTGCTTGCTTGTCCCAGGCTCCTCTTCTAAAGATACACTTTCTTAATCTGACCAGCTCCAAGCCTGGGAGACCTCAGCCCTGGTGCCCTCGGGGTGTTCCCTAACCCAGTCACTCTGGGGCTCTGAGCTGCTGCGTTGGGGACACTGCTGAGGAATGAACCAGGATAGCTAGATTGACTAAGGAGCTTTGAGATCCCCTGGAATCTCTCAAAATCGCCCCCAAACGCATCTGCATGGCTGGAATCCAACTTTATTATTTTCAGGTCAGAGAAAAATGGATAGGGAACAGTTAAAAATATGATGCTGGCGAGTTTGGGCTTTCTAGTAGGGACTGAGGATGGTTCCCACCTCCAGAACTTTCTATCCTCCTTGGCTGAGTGAACACAGAGTTGATTTTGCATCAGGCGAATCCATTTCTGCATGATAGTTGGTACCCTAAGAGTTTTTATGGCCTGTACCCGTCCCCTCTCCCACCCGCTCTTCCTTCGCAACAGATTGGAGCTTGTGTTTGGTGAGATGTTCATCTCTCCCATTTCCTACCGTCTACTGGCAGTAAGAGGAAGAGAGAAGAGAGGACTTGAAAGTTAAGTGCAGATAAAATAAATTAATAATCCAGCTTTCTTGCCAGTCATAACGTTCGAAACAACTTTCTGGTTAAGATGTCCAAAATGCAAACCTCTTTCACTTTTCTTTTTGTTTCCTCCCATTTTATATCGCTCTGGAAAACAGATCTGGGTGGATGGCTCCATCTCGGTTGCATTTCGGTAATTAATTGCAATTGTCAAAGAGAAACACAGGCTTTGTCAGCTAAAGTGATGTTATCGTCTTAACAGAGCCAATAGGTAAATAAAGATTGTTTCCTGACAGGTCACTTTCTTGTTCAAGAGAGGTGCTTTCTAAGTTTAAATTACAGCCTGGGAAAGTTTTAGAAATAACTTAAGAAATATACAATAAATGTGTGTATTGTGATTGATTTCTTCCACTTTTAAAAATGCCTTATCCTTTAAAAGCTTGAGAGGAGTAAGTACATTTAGGCATAAACATTCGGGTACATTAAACTGAAACAGCATAAATGTGTCTGTTAATGTGTTGTCTGTTTCAACAGCGAGACTAATTGCAATATTTTAGGAGGCTTCAAACAACCTCTTGCTATCAAAACATAAAACAGTAAATGCCTAATTTAACTGGAAAATCAGTATTTCTAACATCACAAGCCATGGCTTCCAGTTTGTGATTATAATTAAAAAGGTGTTAGGATGATTAACGCAACAACAGCAAAATAAAGAAAGGATATGATGTCTGGGAAGATTTCAATTGTTAATTGTTGATTGGAGGAATGTTCTGGTTTCTTCTGTGGTGTAGCTTTGAACTTATGAGGGTGACTGTGGCTTTTTCCAGTTCTAATTTTAAAGCTGTGTGGCTTGTGAGAAGTGTCAAATGCTCTTTGGGGAAGAAGAAGGCATAAGGATCAAATCTTTCCAACATGTGTTTGGGTTGCTTTGCAGCAGCTGTAAAGAAAGAAGGGGGTGCTTTATTCAAATGACTTAAATTTGATTGAAGGTACTTGGTGGAATGCACGTTAGGAAGTCCTGTTGTAAGGTTTGGAGACGTTTCTGAATGAAAGGACAGAACATGCTGTATTTTCCCATGCTCTTTTATACCGATGCTCTTTTGTACAGAGGCTGTCATGGCATGGCCCCTGAAGATACTGTTGTAGGGTAGTGGTATCCCTAATCTGAAGCTCCCAGCAATCACCTGTGGTATTCGGGGCTCAGTGTCAATATTTGGTAGCCAGCCACAGAACTGTTAGACTGAAGGGGTGTAGATGGAACCGAATTCACTTGATCTTCACTTAGGAAGATCGTATGATATCTCTGTGTCCTGGATCTCCCACCCCATTGTGTTGCTGACAGTAAACAAACAGACAAACCAGTTGCCATGGAGTTGATTCCTACTCCCGAGGACCCCGTATATGTCAGAGTAGAACTGTGTGCTTCATAGAGTTTCCAGTGGCTGATTTTTTCGGAAGCAGATTGCCAGGCCTTTCTTCAGAGTTGCCTCTGGGTGGAGTGGGACCTCCAACCTTTTGTTTAGCAGGGGAGTGCTTAACCATTTGCACCACCCAGGGACTCTGTTACTCATGGTAGATCCTTATAAATGTTTATAAATGTTAGAAGTACTGGTGAAGAAACTCTCTTAAGGACAAAAAGCTTCTTGCCAATGCATGTCTATCTTACAGAGGAAACCTTGCTGTTCAGAATTCTCCCAGAAGGTCCTTGATCTTGCAGAAGCCGAGTGTACTGGGACTGACTTTGCAGGTCTCTCTCGTCTTAATACGGACATCAGTGCTTTGAGGGGCAGTTGTGAGATTTTCATTAGTCCTATTTCTTTGCACTCTTCTTTCTCTCCCATGTGGGAAGAGGGGACAACATCCTCCCTATTTTGCAGAAAAGGAACAGAGACATTGATTCAAACCAGTAATAGCAACCCTTCCTTTGGTTCCGTGATTCAACTCTGAATCTTTTAGATGGTAGCATCTGTATGCTTCCTCCCTGTGTACCTCCTATCCTACCTGGAATCTTATCTTCCTGTTGGCCTAATTAGAGATACACAGGTTAATTAAAGATTTTGATATTTTTCCTCATTTATTTGTTTTTTTTAGTTGCTTTCAGCATGCTTTGCTAATAGCTTAATAGTTCTGCAAGTGTTTCTGGTTCTTGTGTTTTCAGCAAGAGGGAGAGCAGGAAGAAATTGGGGCTGCTCTCCACAGACTTGGCTGGTGCTTTCTTCATATTCAACAAAAGATACTTCACATTTTTATTTCCTTGGTGTCACTCTGTTAAAAAAAACAAAACCAAAAAAAAAAAAAAGAACAACCACTGCCATTGAGTTGATTCCGACTCATAGTGACCCTATAGAACTGCCCCATAGGGTTTCCAGGGAGTGGCTGGCGAATTCGAACTGCCAACCTTTCGGTTAGCAGCCAAGCTCTTTACCACTGCGCCATCAGGGCTCCTGGTGTCACTCCAGTTATCTCTAAATCCAGGTTTTGATCTGATCCTATGCTGTTGATTTAATGTGCTTTAAAAACACATTTGAGATTAGAACATGTGCATCAGAATATCAGGACCAGATAGAGTCACGGATCCGGATGTGTATGTTAAAGCTCTGAAGAAGAAAACCGCACTTGTTGGATTGAGGCTAATGATCAATACGTGAGAGTAGATCAACCCTTTTCCCCATTCCACTTCTCCCCCCACAAAAAAGAGCAAAGTCACAATGTACCCTTCAGTATTAGCTGATTCAAGCTGTCTGCTCAGAGTGCTTAAACTCCTCCAAGGGAGGGGACCCAGCAACTGACTGCCCCTGTAGAATCCATTAAAGTGACAGCAACTATTTCAGCTGTGTCCCCCCTCATGGCATACAAGCTGTACAGTAACTGTGACCACTTTGGAAACCACTCAGCTTCATGGTGATGGGAAGTGACCCTCCATGGTTTCAAGTTATCTTCGCAGTCAACAGTTATTACACACATCCCATTGGCTGGCGGAAAATAACTCAGGAAAATGGTTTCAGCAGTCCTGCTCGTGCGACCCAGAGGGAATTGTTCAGCAGCATTATTTACATATGGTATTTGTAGAGAGAATGAAGGGGGAAGGGAAGACATTGACTTTTTTGGAACGCCTACTGTTGAGGTGGTTGGCGCTTTCTGGATGTATTACCACATTCGAGTATCATGATAACCTTTTGGGTTGAATAGCAGTATTCTCATTTTACAGGTGACTCAGAGAGAGAGGTTAATGACTTGCCCAGGGTCACTCAGCTGGTCAGTGTCTGAGCTGAGATTTGAATCCACATCTGTCCAGTTTCAAAGTGCTGGTTTCTTCTAGTACATCACATTGCCACCCATTAAGCACTAAAATAATTCACTCATTCAGCAAACATCGAATGAATATTTACTATGTGCCCAGTACTGTTTTAGGTGCTGGGATAAAGTGGTGAACGGACAGATGAAGCACTTGTTTTCCTAGAACTGACATTTTAGTAGAGAAGTAGGGGAGACAGAAAATAAAAAAGCAAATACGTTTGTAGTGACATTTCTGGTGGTGATAAAGACTGTAAAGAAAAATAAAGTCATGGATATCTCTGATGGTCCAGAACTCTTCTGCCCAACACAGTAGCCACTGTTCACATGTGGCCGTTGAATATGTGAACTGTCTGAACAGAAATGTGCTGTGAGTATAACATACAAATCAGATTTGGAAGACTCAGTTTGAAACACAGAATGCTACATTGCTCCTTAAATTTTGTATATTGATGACATGTTGAAATGATAGTATTCTTGGTGGGTTAAGTAAAATACTGAAATTAATTTCACTTGTTTCTTTTTACTTTCTTTAATGTGGCTACTGGAAAATTTAAAATGGCCTCTGGGGGTCCCATTGTTATTTCTATTGGACAGCTCTTGTGTGGAGCAATGCTTTTCATACCTTAAGTGAACAGGAATCTTCTGAGAATCTTGTTGACATGTAGATTCTGATTCAGTAGGTCTGGGGTGGGGCATGAGATTCTGCATTTCTATGAAGTTCCCAGCTGATGCTGATGCTGCTGGTCCTGGCACTTCACTTTGAATAGCAGAGTGCTAGAGGGTAGGTAGTGGGAGCCCTGGTGGCATAGTGGTTAAAAGCTTGGCTGCTACCCAAAAGGGCAGCAGTTCAAATCCACCAGACGCTCCCTGGAAACCTTATGAGGCAGTTCTACTTTGTCCTATAGGGTCGCTGTGAGTGGGAACCGACTCAACGGTACTTGTCAAGAACAACAGAGAGAGTGTGTGTGTACATGTGCTTTTAAAAATAGGATGATTAGGGAAGATCTCTGACCTAAATGAAGTGAAGAGTGAGATCCTCTAATGTGAAGATCTGCAGGGAGAGGTAACCAAGTAGAGGGAACAGCAAGTGCAAAGGCCCTGAGGTGGAAACCAGTGTCAAGGCTCTACAAAATGTTTTGTAATTCCTAAAAGCATGGTCTTTGTAGCTAGACAATCCTGGGTTCAAAACTTGGCTTTGTTACTAACTAGTTGGGTGATTTTGGTTGAATAACTTATTTCACATCACTCGGCTTTAATTTTTTTTTCTTTTTCCCCAGCTTTAGTTTTTTATCTGATAGTAAGTGAAATAATGCCAGTGAATGCATTTTCTAAACAAAATGAGTATCCTAGAGCAGAAATCTAAACAGACATGATGACTAGGTTTTTCCACATCTTACTTCATTTTGGTCCCTTACATGCCTTACCTTCCATCACAGCTGTTGCAATATTGATTAAAGAGTCTCTTATCAGGGGTGGTTTTGAGAAAAGCTTAATAATGATTGGCTTTGCAATCTGGATCCGCTTAATTTTTTAAAGCAAGGGTCACAGACTCATGCGGATCATATAAATGAATGATGCAGGCTAGGTGGGGAGAAACTGGGGCACATATACTCTCTCTAAAGGGCAGCCACTGATCACTTCTACCTAGATCTTCAACTTTCTAGGAGAAAATGGAAATTCAGGTTTTGATCTGAAATCTACTGTAGATTTTTAATATTGGCAACAGATTCAGATTTCTTAAAAACACTGTGTGGTCCAATGCTGTGGGACAAACACAACACGTCTGTGGGCTATATACAGCCAGCTGGCTACCAGTTTGTGACCTCTGGTTTAAACTCATTTCAGAAAGTAACTGGCATACCTATACCGTTGGAAATTGCCAGAATTGTGGCTTGCATGTGCTGTTTTAGCTTAAGTTTTTTTTCCCTTTTACAGATTTTGCAACAGCATGGGGGAAATACCTCCCAGATATATTGCAACGACGACAAAAAGAGCTTGATATAAACAGGAACATTGAGGCAGAAAAAGAAAATTCATGAATATTTCCCCTTTATTCCCAATTAAAATTTTCTTGAAGGTGGGGAGGGGAATTCTTAGTTGTTCACTCATTAATTGGAACTGCATGTGTTTGTTCTATATAGATAATCTGTACTCATAAAATAGATTCTGGGCAGATGGATTGAGTAATACCTATGAGTTAGAAAAATTGGCTTCTAGGCTTTGCTTTGCCACATGCTAGTTCTCTTGCACATCAAGATGCTTAAATTGTCTTAATCTCTGTTTCTTAGGTGATAAGGCTATATTGTCTGTGTGGGGTCCACTCACCCACGAAATTTGGTGCATGCTTCTGTATTAGACTTTTCAGAGAGGAGGCTGATAGAGTAGAAGCAACGTGCTTTAGAGGACATGTTTGCACCTGTCACTCAGAATCTACTGCATCCTCTTTGTGTGATCTTAGAACAGTTACTTCATGTATGTTGTTGGTAGGTGCCTTGGAGTCAATTGCTGACTCATAGTGACCCCAAGTGACAGACTAGAACTGCCCCATAGGCTTTTCTAGGCTGTAATCTTTATGGTAGGAGATCGCCAGGTCTTGTCTCCTACAGAGTGCCTGGGTGGGTTTGAACTGCCAGCCTTTCGGTTAGCAGCCTAGATCTTAACCATTGTGCTACCAGGGCTTCTTGCTCGCTTATTAATATACAGTCATGCACTACATAATGTCTGTTTGGGCAGTGTCCGACTGCATGGTCCCTGGGTTACGAACATCTGATTTACATACATATGAACCAACCCCTCTAAAGTCTTTATATTAAAAATTTGGGGTACATACAATGGTTTGTTATAACAAACGGGTGCTACTTTATGACATGCATCAAAACATTGTTATTACTGTAACATTATGTTAAAGATGTTTTAGAGTATCTGGAAGTGTTTCTTGTTTTTTAGGCTTTGAAAGGTACAGTATATACTATATACTAAGACAAACATTTGACTAACTGATGTTAGATACAAATCATACCTAATTGTTCTGTTTTATGTACAAATTCAACTTAAAGACAGACTTAGAAATGGAACTTGTTTGTATTCTGAGGACTGCCTGTATATAATATGGTGTTCACATAATGTCCAAATCACATAACGTCCTGTTTCATAGGACATATCATGGATGTTAAGCAATGCATGTCCGTATACTTAATATTAGTAAGCCTCAATTTCTTCATCTGCAGAATGGGCTCAATATTGTCTACATCCAAAGGATTATGTGAGGATGAAATAAAATATTATATAAAGCGCTTCACATGGTCTGTGACTAAGTAAATTTCTCTTGCTCCTTCTTCCCTCTTTCTTTTCCATCATTCCTTCCTCCCTTTCATTTTCTTCCAATTCCTTCCTTTCATCCTGCACATCAGTACTGAAGGTCTTAAAAAGAAAGCTGAAATACATTTTTCACTTGAAGATAGTCTTTTATTTCAAGATTATGTGTGAATGAGGGATTTCAAACCCTGAAGCAGTTCTTAAGTAGCTCTCCAGAGAATAATCAAAACCGGATTCCAGAATTTGATCTATTGTAACTTGAGCTGAAGGAGGAGAAGACTCTGACTTCACGAGGTAACTGCAGCCAGAATTCTCAACAGATGCAGTGGGGCAAGGATGTTGGATGAGGTCGAGGGCTGCTTGGGCTTAGACTCTGACATTTTCTCAAGCTTCTAGTAGGAACTGATGCCATGAGCCCTGGATTGGTCTAGAAGCATTGAGGATTCCAAGTACAGTTTTTCTGCAGAACTGAAAGCATTTGAGAAGGCAGAACAGTTCAATGAGACCCCTTGAAACTCCCTGTCTTGAGATTTGACTGCTTTCATTGCTGCTCTCCAATCATCATGATTTTTTTTTTTTTTTTGGAGCATCATACCAGGCATTTTTACTTTTAAATCGAGCCAGGGGAGAGGCCTCAATACTTTAGGTGAATGAAAGATTGCTAGCGTTGTACATTAGAAAGTTTGAAAGGTTTTGGTTTTGTATAATGGATGATATCTCTGGAACTGATTGAACTACCGCCCTGTTAAAGTAATCTCTTGATTCCATTGGTTTCTGCGGTTTAACAGGCTTCTGTATAACTGTCTTGGGAATTTCAATGTGAAATTATAATTCATTAAGGGAGCCGTTCAGACCATCTCGCCATTAATTAAAAGCAGGCGGTTGATGTTTTTTTTTTTTTTTTTAAACACTCACTAGTTAGGACTGCCTTCCTTTAAAATATTTTTTTAACCTTTACTTAAGGATGTACAAGATATATTTACAGGGAAACAAAGCAACACATGCATTAGGTAATTCTTTTTGGTTGCAAATGATAAAAATCGAACTTAATCTGTTATAAGCACAAAAAGATCATTTATTATGTAATTGGGAAGTCTAGGGGGTAATGACTTCAGGCAAAGCTGGATCCAGGGGCTCAAATGATGTCACTAGGTCTCTGTCCCTCTCCTTTTCTTTGCCATGTTTGTCTCTACCTTGCTTCATTCTCATAAAGGTTGTGTCATGATACTTTAGGCAAGATAGTAAGCCGCGACTCTAAGCAAACATATTTTATGTTTATCAGCCCTTTGAAAATAATTTTTCTTAAGAACTTCTGTAGGAAATTCTGGGAAATGTCTTTGGCCCAGCTTGGGTCATCTGCCGATTCCTAAAGCAATAATTGTGTTAATATTCTAATTAGGCCTGAGCCATGTAGCCACCCCTTTGGCTTGGAGTGGTAGTGGGAGTGGGAAGCAGGGTTGCCCCTTTGAAGCCATAGAGAATATTTTCCCTATAGAGAACAAGAGGTTTAAGTAAGTGTTCTGTTGCTGGAAGAGGTGGGGGCCAGTTAAACCAGATATCTATTAACTGTATAAAGGTCCACTCTGGGACAGGCACATGATCTCGCTAATCCAGGACTTTAACATTGGAAAAGGTACAAAGGGTTAGCTTGGGAGGTTCAGTGCACTTGTTGTTTATTATTTATTTATTCATTGTTATTGTCATTTATTTATTTATTCCTTAAACATGTATTGATTGTCAACTCTGGATCATATGCTGGGGTAAAACATGAACCAATCATAGCCAGAATCTGAAAGAGATCATAGAGCAGGGAAATGGACATGTAAATGATTACATTACAAGGTAATGTAAGCCATGGCAAAGTGGGATTTATTCCGGGAATGGAAGGATGGTTCAATTTTAGGAAATCTTATAATGTGATTTACTGTTAATATGGACAAATAATAAAAATCTTATTTTTTATTTTATGAATGTTAAAAAAGACTTCTGATAAAATTGAATGTCTATTCCTGATCATTACAAAAACCTCCCATGTCCAAAGTCAACATCATCTTTAATGATGTAACACTAGAAACATTCCCGTTAAATCCAGAAGGCCACAATGTCCATTATCATTGGTATTATTTACTGTTGTTCAGGAATTATTAGATATTGCAGTTAGATAAGAAATAGAATTAAGAAAAGGGGAGATGGAATTATCACTATTTGCCAGTAATTGATTTTTTTTTTTTTTTGCAAATCTTCAGATAATCAATCCCTCCATGAATCTATTAGAAAAAATAATAGAACATATTATCCTATTATTAAGGTGGCTGCTATGGAAATTAGTATGCAAAAGCTATAGTTTTCCTGTAATGCCAACACCAACCATTTGAAAATGTAATGGGAGAAAATATTCTATTTATAGAACTAACCAAAGAGACCAGGTAACTAGGAATCAGTTTCACAAAAATTGCAATAGACTTATAAAAACAAAAATTGAATACTTTACTGAGGGACATCGAAGAAGACAGGAGTAAATGGAAAGACAGATCCCTTTTCTAAGATAGCATCTCTTTCTTTTTCTTTCTTTCTCTCCCTATCCCTCTGCCTCCTCCTCTCTCTTTCCCTTACCCCTTCCGCTTCTTTTTTTTTAAAATTATTTGATGCTTAAATTGAAGTCATGTGTTTGAGAGTTGTCTGAAAATCTTGTTTATATGAACATAACTAAAATGCTGTACTTAAAATGTAGGATTTCCTTAGTTTCCACATTTTATTTGACTGAGGAACGGATGCCAAGACCACTGTTAATGTTCAAATTCATAGCCCCATTATCTTTAAAAAGCTTTAAACAGTGCTGACTGCCGGTACTCCAAATTCAGGGGTTGTAGGACAAGATGAAAAGGAGCCCTGGTAGAGCAATGGTGAAATACTTGGCTCCTAACGGAAGGGTTAGTGGTTCGAACCCACCCAGAAGCTCTGCGGGAGAAAAGACCTGGCGATCTGCTTTTGTAAAATTACAGCCTTGGAAACCCTTTGGGGCAGTTCTGCTCTGTCCAGCAGGGTCATTGTGAGCTGGAATAGACTCAGTCACACACAACAACAACAGGACAGGATGAAGGTGAGGGGTGGTGGTTGAATGGGTGTAAATTAGTAAGTGTAGATCTACTCATATTGTTACAAAGCAAAAACCAAACTGGGGGCAAATGATGGTTATTTTAGAGTGGAAAAGGGAGCTGAAGATTTGGATCTGGAAGAACAGTGGTAGTGGTAGTGAACAGGTATTGTATTTACATGTGCCAGGCACTGCACTGAACACTGAATTCACTCAGTCTTTAAAGAACCACATGAGATATGTACTGTTATTGCCCTTATTTTACCGGTGAGGGAACTGAGGTACAGAGAGGTTAAGTAACGTGCCCAAAATGGTGGAGTTGGGATTCAAACCCAGGTATTTGGCCTCAAACACACAGTGTTTCGTTTTGTTTGCCTCAGATGTCTTTTCCATTGGGAGTGTTATCTTCCAGCATCATGGGAGTGAGTAAAAAGTTTTAGCATTCTCTGACAGAAGCTTTTGATTTCCCCAGCACAGATGGACTGGCTTACCTACAAGACAGGCTAAGAGAGGGCTCTTGCTCCAACAAATAATCTGTGGAAGTGGCTTTCTTTCTGTTAAAAGAAACAAATAAAAAACCAGTTGCCATTAAGTGGATTCCAACTCATGGGATCAGAGTAGAACTGTACTCCATAGGGTTTTCAATGGCTGGTTTTTTGGAAGTAGATGGCCAGGCCTTCTTCCAAGGTGCCTCTGGGTGGACTCAAAACAGCAACCTTTGGGTTAGCAGCTGAATACGTTAACTATTTGCACCACTCAGAAACTCCCATCCCCACGTTTTATTCTGTTTCCTCTTCCTGGAATGCTCTGCACCCAGATTCCTAAACATCCAGGCTGTCCTTATCTGTCCTTTAGATGCTGGCTCAAATTTCAGCTTCTCAAAAAGGCTTTTCTAGACTATCTAATTGAAACACCCTGTTCTACTTCTGAGCTTGTTGCCCCTGTTTTCTCCAGTGCATATACTACTCTCCAAAATCATCTTAATTACTTCTCTCCCTCTCACTAGATTGTAAACTATACGACAGCAGAGCTCTTGTCCGTCTTGTTCCTTGCTGGTGCCTATTACAGTGCCTGGCACATGGTAGGCACTCAATACCTATTGCAGTTGAGTTGATTCTGACTCCTAGTGACCCTATAGGACAGAGCAGAACTGCCCCGTAGGGTTTCCAAGAAGTGGCTGGTGGATTCAAACTGCCAGCCTTTTGGTTAGCAGCCAAGCTCTTAACCAGTGTGTCACCAGGGCTCCAGGCACTCAATACATGGCTGTTTATTAAAAGAATCAATGAATGAAGGAGTGCCTTCTATGTGTAAGGCATTGTGCTAGGTTTTCTTGCAAAACTCCAGGCTTCTAACAAGCAATAGCATTCACATTTCTTGGGAACTCTGGCTAAGAATTGTTTTAAGCTTTCTCACATGCTATTTTCGCAAGGCTATTTTGGGTGAAAGAAAGAGAAACCCACTCGAACAAGCTGTGTGGGCTAGACAGTTTCCCCAAAAGGTTTCTACAGCACCCAACAGTATCTCATTTATTCTTCACAACAACCTCATGAATTAGATACTTTCTCATCCCAGTTTTACAAATACAGAGAATGAGACTTAGAAAGGGGAAGCAACCGGCCTAGGGTCACACAGCAAGCTGTTACAAGCCAGGTGTCTCCACTGTAACACCTGGTTTGGGTTCCTGGCCTTTGTTGCTGTAGCAGCCAAAGATTTTCGAGAAGAACCTGGATTATTCCTGATAGACCATTATGCTCCAAGAGTGGATTGGATTATGTTTCTCTAAGTGCATTGTCAAAATTACATAATTGCCATTTAATAATCAAGCAGTTACACAGCGGCCCCGTGTTTGACTCGTTTACTCACTGTAGTGTGTGGATACAACTTTTCCCAGGCCTTCTGGTTAAGACTTCTGCAGGGGGTTAGTGCTTTGGGTGTCCCTAGAGCCGAGCGAATATTTGAATCAAACTGCAGGAGCCTAGCTAGCATAGGGCACTTTGGCTGTTTGTAGCTCTGGGGTATTTTGAAAAGAAAGCTGAACCTGGAATCAGAAGTTTTTAATTTGGGCCTGGGTTCTGGTCTACCTTGCTTTGTGTGCATGGCCTTTGTTTTCTCATCTCTAAAATGGGAATAACAGCCATTAACAAGTCCGCAGAGATTTTTGCAAGGGGAGAATAATGATGACGTGTGGGAACTGCTTTGTCTACAAAAGTTAGTTGTTGTTAATCCTCGTACATTTTCATGAATTCCCCCGGGTAATTGGTTTTCTGGAATGTTGCACTCCAGGGAGTACCTGAAATACAGGACAAGGTCTCTTATCATAAAGTTAGATTAAGCGGTTTAATTTACAGAAACTATTATATAGCATGGATATCAAACATTCTGAGGACAGACTGCGTAAAGATCCTGAGAATGCATGGACAACTCAGTCTGTATAACTCTTCCACCTGACTTGTGACCATTGATGCTTCGTTCCTTCATACTGAAAGAACATACAAAAACTATAGGGAACACTTGCTTCTTAGGACTGCGTTGTATTTGATGAGCTTTGGAAGTGACCAGAACATTTTCTCATGTTGCTTTCAATTGACCTGTTGTCTCTTTTTCCTGCACACCCTGGCTGTGTTTCCCAGGTTAGTGTACTAACTTCTCAACTGTCTAGCCTGCTTTCTAACACTCTGTGGTAGACAAGGAGCCCTGGTGGCACAGTGGTTAAGAGTTAAACGGCTGCTAACCAGAAGGTTGGCAGTTCAAATCCACCAGCCGCTCCTTGGAAACCCTATGGGGCAGCTCTGCTCTGTGCTGCAGGGTTACTGTGAGTTGGAGTTGACTCTACAGCAATGGGTAATGGGTATGGTAGACAGAATAATGGTCCCACAAAATGTCTGCAACGTAATCCTTGAATTTGTAAATACGTTGGGGTATGTGGCAAAGAGGAACTAAGGTTGCAGATGAAATTAAGGTTAGTTAACAGCTGACCTTGAGATGGGAGGGTATCTTGGGTTATCTGGATGGGCCCAATGTGATTACAAGGATCCCTGTAAATGGAAGAGAGAGACAGAAGAGAGAGAACCTGAGCGATGGTGGTGTGAGAAAGACTCAACCCGCTGTTGCTGGCTTTGCAGATGAAGGGCCAAGGGACACAGGGCAAGGAATGCAGCCGACTTCAGCAGCTGGAAAAGGCAAGGGAACAGATTCTTTCCAGAGCCTCCAGCCCTGCCGATACTCTGATTTTAGCCCAGTGAGACCCATTGCAGACTTCTGATCTCCAGAACGGTAAGATAGTATATTTGTCATTTTTAAGTCACAAAATTTGTGGTGATTTGTTGCAGCTGCCTCTGGAAACTAATATACCCCCCTCAGATATCTCTAGCAATCACGATCTTGGTTTGTTTTTGTTTTTTTTGTTTTTTCCCCTTTTGCATTTCTTAACCTTTCTGGAAAATTTCAATTCCTGGCCTCTTTAGGTCTGGAAAGGAGCATTGTGTCCACTATTTGCAGATGGCGACTTGCATCTGTTAGGGTAAAAGCTAAACTGCTATAACAAAGAGACCCCAGCATACAATGGCTTGAATAAGATGCAAGCGTATTTCTCTCCAACATAATGAAAGCTGATACTGAAGGTATGTAGCAATGAATGCTGCATGACCACCAACCTTTCAGAAGGAGAACAAGCTGAAAACAACAAATTCCAGTGTACGGGTGCATATGTCTGGCTGTCAGCCCTACAGGTAGCACTCCAGCCAGTCTAGACTGGTGGGCAGCTGTGCTCCAGGAGATCATTCAGAGACCCGAGTTCCTTCCATCTTGTTGCTGCACCATCTTCCAGGGAGTTTGTTAGAAATGCAGAATCTCAATTCTCATTCCAAACTTTCAGAACCAGAATTCACGTTTTAAGAGGTACTTGGGTAATTCATCTGAACACAGTTTGAGACACATTACCTTAGAGCACGAGATTTCAACCTTGGTACTCCTGACATTGTGGACCAGATCATTCTTTGTTGTTGAGGGCTGGCCTGTGTATGTAGGACATTTAGCAGCATCCCTGGCCTTTACCCATTAGATGCCAGTAGCACCCCACCTCCAAATTGTGACAACCAAAAATGTCTCCAGACATTGACAAATGTCCATTGGTGGGGGGCAGGATTGCCTTTGGTTGAGAACCCCTGCCTTAGGGGGAGGGGATTTCCTTGTCCAGATGATCAAGGCTGGGACTCCACCATATCTGCATTCCAGCCTGCAGGAAAGGAAAGAGCAGATGTCCAGGAAGCAATTTCCTCTCAAGCAAATGAGGCGGAAGTGACATACATAAGTTCTGTTCACATTCTGTTGGTGAGAATTTAGTTGTGTACTCACATCCAGCTCCAAAGGAGTCTGGGAACCTAGCAGATAGCTCTGTACCCAAGAAGGGGGAGAATGAATTTGGGAACAGCCAGCGCTCTGCTGAAGTAACTAACAGAAGGATACGGTCATAGTATTCTCTTTTTATTCTCTTCTATCAAGAAGTGAGTCTGATGGGGAAGATGAAATAAATGAGTAGGCATAATATTTTTGTAGTTAGAACACGGGACTGTTTTAGGAGCTCACAGGATATTTAGAAATGCACAGAAAATTTACCTGATTCTTTAATGGTGTATTTTGATACCAAGAATTTGGTGTCTTCTAAACGTTGGTCATTGGGTGTTACTTTTGCGGTTGTCGCCACGTGGACGTATCCACCTATATGACTTTTTTACATGAAAAATAAAAATTTTCATAAATATTTGTAAAGACTGTATCATTATCATAAACTTGTATGATGAGGTGAATATGTATGTATGTACATGTGTATGTACTTACTTGTTATGCTCATTACATAAATACATAATGATCTGGTACCGTCATCATCCCTTGTCTGGGCTCCTGCATTAGACTTCTACTCTTGCTCCTGCTGACCTTCTTGCCCCTCTGTGGTCTGCTCTCCACACAGTAACCAGAGTAAGTGATCCTTTTAAAACATAAAGCAGATCACATCACTCCCTTAATTTTAATTTTCCAATAACTTACCCTTGATACAGAAAAAAATTTAAGTCCCGGCCCATAAGGGTCTGCAGGATCTGATCCCTGCCCACCTCTTCAACTGCATTCCTTAGCCTTCTTCTCTTTGCTCTGCCTCTTGACCTGCACTGTCCTCCTTGGCTGTACGTGAGAAGCCAAACATGGTCCTACCCCAGGGCCTTTGCACTTGTTGCTTCCTCCACCTGTCACATGCTTTCCTTAGATAATCGCATGGATTGTGTCCTCCCTTTATTCGGGCCTCTGCTCAACCATCTCCTCCTCAGCGTGACCTTTTCATGCATCTCCTGGACTCATTTTGTAAGAGCTCCACTTTTTGGAAAATGCTGATAAATTCAATATTGCCATTAATATTGTCTACATTCCATAGTTACCCCACCTCCATCCAGATTTCTAATGTATCAGTATCGTGATTCTTAATCCCCCCACTTTGGAGAGAAGATCTAATTTTGATCTGGTGCCACAAAATGACCTTAATGTTCCTGGAGTCATTTTAAAAGGTCCCTGCATGGTGCAAATGGTTTGCACTTGATACTAATCAAAAGGTTGAGGGTTCAAACCCACCCAGTGGACCTAAGGAAGAAAGGCCTGGTGATCTGCTTCCATAAAGATTACGGCCAAGAAGACCTTATGGAGCAGTTCTGCTCTGTAACACATGGGGTCGCCATGAGTCAGAATCAACTCGATGACAACTTTTTATTTGCTTTATTTCTTTAATGGAACTCTCAGCTATCCGTGCTACTTAAGTATGCTGCCACAGGTGGTGGATGTGTAACATAGGCTGAGTTCAAAGTCAAGCATTTCCTAAAATTTAAGATGTAAGCGGTTCCTTGCACCTTCCAACGTGAATTAACTCTGCAAGTGTGTCCCTATATCAGAAAATAAGAGGCTTTATAAAAAAAGGGTTAACTTTCGGTAAACATTAAACAGATACTAAAACAGATGTTTAGAACCATGTTTAAAACAAACAAATTCAAATATAATTAGGTATCTCTTTTCTCTACCCCCTTATTTGCCAATTGCTTCATTTGTACTGAGATTCAGAAAATATGGCCAGGTGGCATTTTTCTTTTTTTCTTAGCACTCCAATGACTCTGAATGTGGACAAAAAATGGGCAAACCATGTTATCACAAATGTGTTATTTAATATTATGAAATATTACTGTAACATATGACAGATATTAAATGGGTATACTACCAATGTAAAATCTGAATGTTGGATGGTAATTTCAGCTAACAAACCCCATGCCTTCACCCAGAACTGTAAACCCATAGAACCCATTGCTGTCAAGAAGATTCTGACTCATAGCGACGTTATAGTACGGAGTAGAACTGCCCCATAGGGTTTCCAAGGCTGTAAATCTTTATGGAAGCAGACTGCATGGTGGGTTGGAGGGTTCCAACCCCTAATCTTTCAGGTAGCGGCCCAGTGCTTTAGGTTTCCTTATTTAGAAAGAAGCAGTGAATTTGTTTTGTCCTTAACTGGTTCTCATTCACTTAATGCATTGCTGTGTTGAGAGTCCCTTTTAGTTTACCTTCAACTCTTGGCCTTGGTTCTCGTACATTTCTTGGGATTGGGTCTCTTTTCCAGTGTATTTCCTCTCATCCACCAGGAGGAAGAAATTGCTAAAAATCAAAATCATCAGACATCTTTAAAGAAAATCTTTTCCAGTGGTTTGAAATGTAGTTTCAGCTGGAGAACTCTACTGGCTAGGATTCTTTTGGTTAAATAGAAATCCCAGGTCAAAACTGAACCAAGCATAAACTAAAAGGTGATTTAATGGGAGGAGTTAAGAACTTCTTGTGTACCTGAAAAATCCTAGGGGAATCTTTTTTCAGGTGTGGCTTAATTAGGATTTAAACTATGTCACCAGATTCCTACTTCTGGATTCTATTGCCTCTGAGGTGCTTGGCTGCATTGGCACAGTGGCTAAGAGCTTGGCGGCTAACAAAAAGGTCAACAGTTCACAGCCACCAGCCGCTCCTTGGAAACCCTATGGGGCAGTTCTACTCTGTCCTATAGGGTTGTTATGAGTTGGAATCAACTTGACAGCAACAGGTTTGAGTGTTCTGGTTTTGTGGTTTGTAAGGAGATCCTGGGCAGTGCAAATAGTTAATGCTCTAGGCTGCTAATTGAAAGGTTGGTGGTTTCAGTCCCACCAGAGATACCTTGGAAGAAAGGCCTGGCTAGCTATGTCTGAAAAGTCAGCCAGTGAAAACCCTACGGAGCACACTTCTGCTCTCACACACATGGAGTCTCCAGGAGTTGGGGTCGACCCGATGGTGACTGGTTTTACGGTTGTAGGTGGTGCCACCGCAATTCTTTCTTCTCAAGTGTGGTCGGAAGAGTGCCCCATCCTGTGTCTCAGGAGTCTTAGCTGAAGTCTCATCGTTGCTCATTGGTTCTTATGGGGTCACATGCCCAGCCATAAACCAGTCACTGTTGCAAACGGGGTGTGAGGTGCGAGGCACTTCCTCTCTGGAGCAAAGGTAGGAGTCAGCTCCACCGAAGGCACACAGAATTAGATGCGGGGCATTTCCCCTGCGCAAAACCAGGAAAATTGAGTGCTAGTGCCAAAACAACAGATGTCTCTGTCGAGACTCCTCGGCTTAAGTGCAATCTTTCTCCCAAGTACAACCGGATAAAATAGACACACCGAGTGTTCCACTGGTTTATGTGCAGGTAGAGGGCATGGTTCCTGCTCTGTTTTTCTACCAAGGTGCACACGAACAGAGAAGCTCAGGATCTCCCTTTCTGGCTCCCGGTCTGAATATTACGCATCTCTTCTTTAACCCAGAAAGGGAAGAAAGAAGGAAGGGAAGAAGGAACAGAGGGAGAAAAAGCAAGAAAGGAATCTTGTCTCGTCTTGGTGCCTAAGATGTGTTAAATTCTGGGAAAAAAAAAAAATTTCTAAGGGACCTGCCCCTCAGAAATCACTAATTATTTATTTAGAATATTTTCTATTTCCATCACTTCCTTAGCAACCCCTAGCAGCTGCCTGGGAAAATTTAAAGAGATTGTATATCTTACAAGAGAATCCTTCAAATAGCAAGTGAAATTGTTTCATGGCATTAAGTCTTCCTGCCGAATTCGCTTCGAGTGGGGCGGGGGTGGGGGGAGAGAGAGAGATGACCTGGCATTCGATCAGTCTTAATATAACAACTAGACAGCCCAGAATTTCTGCAAAGGCCCTGATTCTAGGGCATTTTACTATTTTCATTTAAGGCGAGGCCTACAGTTTAGAATTAAATGTGATTTAATTTGTTATGTTTTTGTAAGACTTTTCATGAAAATGAATCCACATTTTTGAAAAAAAAATTCCTTTTCAAATCTAGTGTTCCGATGTTTTGTTTAAAAATATGTGCCTCATGTATTGTCTGGGAGATTCTCATTAGTACACAGTGTTTTCTTACTCAGTGGGTGTGTGTATTAAAACCGTATCACCAAGGGTCTTTGTAGAGGTTTCTTAGCAGGGATTCCTTGGAAAATGTGTGGCCCTTGGGACTGTTAAGTCCTAGGGCCATTTATTAGGTTCAGGCCAGTGTCTCATGTGACCCTTGAACTTTTTGAAGACTCCAGGGCTTCAGCCTGTATTTTTCCCTCTGTTGGTCTGCCACCATCTCTCTTTACCTTAGGGTCCCTCCCACTGTTCTGGCTGTGGAGTGGAAGTCAGCCTCCTCACCACCTCCTTCTTCCTCCTTTCCCTTAAGAGAAAGCCAGAGGCCCTTTCTCTTTAAAGGTTCTGCCTGTTGGAGAGGAAGGAGATGGAAGTTGTGAAGCACAAACAGAGGAACTAGGAGTAGTCACAATGATAATACTTCTTATTGGTCATCTCTTCTGTGATGGAGTCCATGGGTGGTGCAAACAGTTATGCACTTAGCTGCTAACCGGAAGGTTGGAGGTTCCAGTCCACCCAGAAGCATTTTGGAAGAAAGGCATGATGATCTACTTTCAAAACAATCAGCTGTTGAAAACCCTGTGGAGCACAGTTCTACTCTGACACACGGGGTCACCAAGAGTCAGAGTCGACTCCATGTTAACTGACATTCTGTGGTCGGCTGCATGTATTTGAATGCTTGTCGTCAGAAAGATATTTCTCAACCAGATTCCTTTTGCCTTATTTTAATATTAGGAAGACTCATTTAAAATCCTCGAATTTCTGAAAAAGACAAAATTTAAAAACAAATGTATTATATAGGAAGCTAACTTTTGTGATTTCTACTGTCCAGCAATTATGCTTTTGCATAGTATACGTTCTTAATAACAATACCTAACTTCCCTTGAGTGCTTACGTGAGAAAAAGAAAACTCCCATGTGTTCCGTCCTTTACCCTATTTAATCTTCTTAGTAATCCTTACTGAGTTAAAGGTACTGTGAATTTATCTGAAAATGAATGCATAGGTGAATAATTACACCCAAAGGTACACAGGTCATTGGTAATGGGACCTGGATTCCAACCTAGACATTTAGGGAGCACTTTTTTTTTTTCTTTAGTCACAATGCTATCTTGCTTCTCTGCGAGAGAAAATGCTCAGGGCGTTGTTCTATCTACAACCTCTGCTTGGAAGTAGGGGTGTTATTGACAGCATCCAGCTGTCTCTTGTACCTGTCTGCAGACAGAGCTGTGATTTTCTGGAAACCACTTCCGGCAGCCAACACGTCTACATCTTAGAGAATGGCTCCTGCAGCCCCATTCCAAGGCTGTTTGGGAAATGAACCCACATCTTCTAATGCTGTGAAAACTGTTGATCATGTTGGTAATGTCTACCTACTGTGGTTTGGTTTAAAGGCCTCAGCACTTTGGATAACTTCAGAGAGGTATTGATTTTCTGAGCCCTGCTGTGAGCTGGCAGTTTCAGAGAACCAGTGACTCAGCTGCCCCTTCCCAGCTTGAGGGGCAGGAGGGTGGTGGTGGCTGAGATATGAGAACTGCCCCAGGCTGTATATTCTTGAAAAAGACAGGGAGAAAAAAATTCTTCAGCTTGGGCTATTTCAAGGCAGCATGAGGGACGGGAAACTGCGGAACGCTCTTCTTCCTCACCTTGCTTCCGAATGTGAATGCTTCCGACCCAGCTGCCTTGAGTGTGTGTTGTCTCCACGGGAAGGGGCTGGTGGCAGAGAAGGCCAGTGGTTTGCTCAGTGACGTCATGCCACAGTCTCGTTTAATGTTGGAGAACTTTCCCCCACCTGAGATTGACAGCTGTCTTTGGAAGAGTGTCATCATGAACGGTCCTTTGGCTAGGATTTTAGTAATAATATCACTCCCTTGCTATAAAGCTCTGTGACGAGAACACGCCCCAATCTCTCTAGAATAGAGGTCAAGGTGTCTAATAAAGAATAGGAAACCTTCCCAAACCTGGCTCCTCGCTAAGTCCAGCTTTAATTCTTGCCCCTCTTGACCACACACCTTTGGAATCACTGCTACAGAATTTCTTCCTGTCCCAGTTATGACAGGTTCTGTCCACTTCTCTGCCTCTGTGCCTGCGATTCTTGGGGCTTTCCCCTTCTCTTTACACCCGCCCAGGAGTTTTATATACATTAGCTTCCCAAACAACAGTCCTCATATTCTTACTCCCATTTTATGAGGAAACTGTGGTAGAGAAAAGTTAAATTACTTGCCCAGCGTCACTCTGATTGTAACACAAGTCAGTCTGAAGCCCAGAGTCCACGCTGTCAAACACTGTATTTTGGTAGGAGATGTGTCCTCATGTTTGGAACTTCCCAGCCTTTGGTACAGCACATGAGACACAATAGGTGTTGAAAGGTTTTTGGTTAAGTTGTTATTATTTAAGTAGTACATATTCAGGAGTTATTGGTGGTTCAGGGGTAGAATTCTTAACCTTCCACGTGGGAGGCCTGGGTTCGATTCCTGACCAGTGCACCTCACATGCAGCCACCACCCTCTGTCAGCGGAGGCTATGATGCTGTACAGGCTTCAGAGGAGCTTCCAGACTAAGATGGACTAGGAAGAAAGGCCTGGCAATCAACTGATCCCACAGGGCCGGGCATTGTTTTGTTCCATTGTACCTGAGGTCACCATGGGTTGAGGGCTGACTCTGAGACAGCTAACAGCAACAGATATATATTCAGTGAAGACAATTAGAAAATACTGGAGCTAAAACACTAACCACCTATAATCCCACTACCCAGAAATAACCATTATTAATATTTTAGTGTATATTCTTCCATACATTTTTCAAACTTGAAAAGTACATATAAATTATTTTCTTTTCAAAAATGTGTATTTTTTAATAATTTTCTTTTTCACCTAAAAGTGTGTCCTGAACATTTTCCTGTGTCAAAAAATATTTCTTTTTTTTGTTATACATATATGTTGTTGTTAGGTGTCGTTGAGTTGGTTCCGACTCACAGCGGCTCCTGTATACAACAGAATGAAACACTGCCCGGTCCTGCACCATCCTCACAGTCTTTGCCGTGTTTGAGCCCATTGTTGCAGCCCCTGTGCCAATCCATCTAGTTGAGGGGCTTCCTCTTTTTCACTGACTTTCTGCTTTACCAAGCAGGATGTCCTTCTCCAGGGACTGTTCCCTCCTGATAACATGTCCAAAGTACATGTATATATATATACACAATACCACAATAAAAATTAATAAATAAAAAATAAATTTCTCTAACAAAACGTCTGACATTTTTGTGGTTACAAAATTAATACAGACAATGGCCTATCCATTTTGAAAACAAAGAACAAGGTTAGAACCTGACCACACACAAATTGCAGATTAAGAATGAAACCAAAGAAATACCACAGTACAGCAACAAGGACAACAAAAGTTCTGCATGTATTAAAAGGTGATGAAGATATATCTTAGTAATATTGGGATAACAAAATCTTTTCTAATGAAGATTAAAAAAACCCCCTCAGAATTGTAAAAGGAGAGATTTACAGATTTGCACACAGAAAATGTAAAATTCATGTATGGCAAAGAATTGCTTACAGCAGAAGCCCAGTGACCAGCCTGGAGGTTACATTTGCAAAGAGGAATCCTGTGGGCCAAGATTCCCTCTCATCTGCTAGGCTGCTTGGATGCTCCTGCCACTTCCTCTGTGTCTGTTGTCACGTGCAGTTGAGTCTATTCCAACTCATAGAACTTCCCCATAGAGCTTCCAAGGCGGTACCCTTTACAGAAGCAGGTTGCCACATCTCTCTCCCATGGAGCAGCTGGTGGGTTTGAACCTCAGGCGTTTAGGTTAACAGCTGAGTGCTTAACCACTGAGCCACCAGGGCTCCTTTCCCCTGTCTCTTCTGTTTCTAAACTTGCTGGTAATCCTGCCCCCAGCCCATAAATAGTCACATTCTTTCTTTAGATAACATGTTAGTATTTCTAATCGAGGTACCGTTGAGTCCTGGAAGATTAGAGGCCACTGGGTCGCCTTACCAGGACTTTGCATAAACCTACTTTAATCCTCTAAGAGATGCAATTTACAGGTTAATTTTCATAGGATGACCTTAAAACAGTACTTTTATTGTAAAAGTAACATAAATTCATTGTAAAAGAACAAAACCGCTAATAAATGAAAATTAAAAAAAGACATTATTGTCTCTCCACCTCTCACATTGTTACCACCCTGCAGCTCCATTCCCCAGAAGGCAGTCTGTGTTTCCCTTCAGCTGCTTTTCCTTCACTGTCAGTAATTCATGCCATAGGTTAAGATGTGGTCATAAATATAGCCAGATGTCAGTGATAAGGTATCATTGATACCACTGACCTGCTACTGATTTTAGTAGTTAACACTTTCCAGATGCCAGCTCACCATCTGCTAGGCTAATTGCCGTATTTCATCGTCACAGAACTCAGTGAGGTAATTCCGTGATTGTCCCATTTTTCAGATGAGAAGAGTCCAGCTTAGAGAGGTTGAGTAACTTCCTGTTATAGGTTGAATTGTGTCCACCCTGAAATGTGTGTCAGTTTGGCTAGGCCATGATTCCCAGTATTTTGTGTGGTTGTCCTCCATTTTGTGATCTGATGTATTTATCCTATGTGTTGTAAATACTAACCTCTATGATGTTAATGAGGCAAGACTAGAGGCATTTATGTGAATGAGGCAGGACACAATCTATAGGATTAGGTTGTATCTTGAGTCAGCCTCTTTGAGATATAAACGAGAGAAATGATCAGAGAGAAGAGGGACCTCATTAGCACCAAGAAACAAACAGTGGGAGCAGAGTATGTCTTTCAACCCAGGGCCCCTGCGCTGAGAAGCTCCACCTTGAAATATTGATGACAAGGACCTTCCCCCAGAGCCGACACAGAGAGAAAGCCTTCCCTGGAGCTGGCGCCCTCAGTTCGGACTTCTAGCCTCCTAGACTGTGAGAGAATAAATTTCTCTTTGCTAAAGCCATCTACTTGTGGTATTTCTGGTATAGTAGTACTTTATAACTAAGACACTTACCCAAAGTCACACAGCTGGGAAGTGGACTAGACCACTTATAGCACTTAAACTAGACCTGATGACTTCAGATCCTGCATGTACTTTACTTATTTGTCAGTAGATGGTGAACACTTCTCCAAGACATATAGGTCTAGTTCATTATCTTGTAACATGTACGTTATATTTCACTGTCAGGATGTATCATGCTGTACCTGACCAGTCCCCTCTTGATGGACTTCTCTGAGGTTTCCAGTCTTGCTTTTACAAACAAAGCTGCAGAGGACATCTTTGTGCTCTTGAACTCATGTATCTGTAGAGAAAACTGAAGAGGTATGCACGTTTCAGATTTGGATAAATTTGAATACACTTTGATAATTTGTCAGAAGGCAGTCTTATTTCTAAGTTCTTGGGAAAGACTTCAGTGTAGTCCCCATGTAATGATACAGATTTAGTAAAACTCATCCCCTTTTGTGCCCCAGGCGCCTACTGGCCCTTGATAAAAGCTTTTAATAATAAGGATGGCGATTCCATGTACAATTACCATGAGATGAAAGAAAATATGCAGCTTGAGTGTCATTATCTCTCCTGGATGCTCTTGTTTAGAGTTTAGTTTCTGTTATCAAAATAATACTCAATGCGCCTTTCTCTTCTGCATGAAAGGGGAAGAAAAAGTAAATACTTCCCTTCTCTCTTTGAACTGCTGCAGAATAATTTTTCTGTAAGACTGGAGAATTCAGAGGCCAAAGATGCCTTTTTTAACCTTTCCCAAGCGAATTTAAGCAGAGTGACAGGATTGCTTTAGCTCTAAAGCAAGATTAAATTTCCAAGGTGGTGGTTAGTGACAGATGGGGAAGCTCTCAGCGTGTCAGGGACAGACAAAGCTGGAGTCCTCCTGTCCATGGCATGCCCTGTAGGGAGATTCTGCCAGCAGGAGAAGGCTTCCCTGGGGCTCCCTGAGAAGTCCAGCCTGGTACCTGTCAACCTCTTGTGTCTGTCCAGAGAGCAAATCCCAAGATAGGCACGTGTGAGTGACAATTGGAAGGGCTCTCTGAAGGCTTTTTTCTTACCGTGACAAAGGCAGGACTGGTGCAAGATCGGGGTGAACTTGTGCAAGGCCAGAGCCGAACAACATCACTGGAGACCAGTGATCCATGGGCCTATGGATTGAGAAGGTCCACATTTGATGTGGTTGCTGCTGTTTTCTTTAAAATTCAACAAATACGTTTATGTGCCTGCTACTGTGACAAGATGCGTTGTTGTACACAGTGTTTATGTGGTCTCATTTGCGCATATGATGTTTTATAGGGCTACATCTGGACATAAACTGCCCAATTTCCATGAAACAATTTCCCCTGCACTGTGTTGCTGTGATGGAGCCCAGGTAGTCCAATGGTTAAGCGTTTGCCTGTTAACCAAAAGGTTGGCAGTTTGAATCCACCAGCCACTTCTTGGAAGCCCTGTGGGGCAGTTCTACTCAATCCTATAGGGTCGCTATGAGTCAGAATCGACTCAGTGGCAATGGACTTGACTTTTTTTTTTTCTTTTTTAGGTATGTTGCTGTGATAAACCAAAAAAACCCGTTGCCGTTGTGTTGATTCCGACTCATAGCGACCCTATGTTGCTATAATGGAGACTGTTATTTGTCTCTCAGTGTTTAGTTGGGCACATGACGATGAGGAACAAAGACTACCTTTCCCAGCCTTCTTTCTGTTTGATGTGGCTCATGAGGCTAAGCTCTGGCCAGCGGGATTGGAGAGTAGATGCTACGTGCACCTTCTGAGAAGCGTCCTTAAGAGGATGCCCTTCCGTTTGCTGTTGGCCAGAATGTGAATGTGATGGCTGGAGCTTGAACAGTCATTCAGCACTACATGGAGAAAGCTACCTGTTGTGAATGGTGGAACAAGGTAGAAGGAGCCACCATGGGAGTCCTCTAGATAAGCGAGACATGCATTTCTGTATGGCTTAAACCGTATCATTTTGGGTTTTCAGTTGTTCTCAGCTAAACTTAATTCTAATGCATACATCTGTCTTCTGTTTCAGACATTAAGTTGAGTGTTTTAGGTGGATTGTCTTATGGAACTCTTATAAGAGCCTTTATTCTCACCCACATTTTACAGATGGGGAAACTGAAGTAAAGAAGGGAAGTTACAAGCGACGTGTCTAAGGCGACACACCTTGTATATGGCTGACCCAAGATTTTAACCTGTTAGACCCTGTCTAGTTACCTAGTACTGCTGTAACAGAAATACCACAAATGTGTGGCTTTAACAAACTGAAATTTATTTTCTTACAGTTCAGGAAGCTAGAAGTATGAATTCAGGGTGCTGGCTCTGGGGGAAGCTCCTTGTCTCTTTTGAGCTTCTGTTCCTGGACAATCTTAGTGTGGCCTGGGATCTCTCTTCCCCCACATCTGCTTGCTTGGCTGCTTTTTTAATCTCTTTTATATCTCAAAAGAGATTGATTTAAGATACACCTTACACTAATACTGTCTCATTAACGTAACAAGAAAATCCACTCCCAAACGGAATTATAACCACAGGTATAGAGGTTAGGATTTACGATACGTATTTTTGTAGGACACAATTCAATCCATGTGGACCCCAACACCTCTACTTTTAATATGTATCCCTTCCAGAAATGATTTAGACATTTTTTTCTCAGTCCATATTGAGGGCTTCCCACCGTGCTTAGTGCTGGGGATACATAAGTAAGCAAAAGCAGTTAAGTCATTCTCTCATGGCACTTTCTCTCCAGTGGGGGGGAAAATATTAATCAATCAAAGTAAATAAAGTTAAAATTGCAAGCATGACTAGTGCTCTCAAGGAGCCATACCCAGTACTATAAGAGCATATAATGAAGGCTGCAGTTTGAGCAGATAGGGAGAGATCTACACCAATGAAGGGTCTGGGAAAGCTTCCCTTAGTAACTTACATCTGAGATGAGAGATACAGGATAAATAGGAAGTGAAGATGTGGGGGTGGGGCAGTCCAAGCTGGGGAATAGCATGTAAAAGACATTGTTGCAGGAAAGTGCATGGAATGTTGGAGGAACCCAGAGTGCTGAAGCCCAGCCAGGGAGGGAGACTTGGCTCAGGATGAGGCTGGAGAGGCAAACCAGACAGGAGGATGTAGGCATATTAAAGATTTGGGACTTTATCCTAGGAGAGATGGAGGGCTGTTTAATAGTTTGAGCAGAAAGGTGACATGACCAGATTTGTACTTAGAAATGATCAGTATGGCTGATATGTAGGGAATGAATTGGAGGGGCAAGAGTACATATGGCTATAAGGCTGTCACAGTAGTCCAAGAAAAAGAGTTTATGGTGGTTTGGGGTGAGGGTGAGAAGGAGTGAAGTCAGCAGGGATTCCTAGGTTTCTGGCTTGTGTAACTAGATATAACTAGCATGATGACTCTATTCATCAAGACGGGAAACATAAGAGGCAGGAACAGGCTTGGGGTAGGCAGAGGACATCTGCTTAGTTAACCTGTCCAGCACACCCTGTGCCTCTTCCTTTGAAGGACTGCTAATCCAATCATGATCTTGCATGGATTTCTCTTCAGAATAACCCTGCTCACTGGCCATAGCACACTGTTCTTCTGGCAACATGATGGGTGCAGGCATTGACATGTGACCAAGGCTTGGGCAATGAGAGTCCTTCTCATGGATTTTTAAGTTTGGAGGTAAAGGAGAAGGGGCCTCACCTTTGTATTCTTGGAGCAGGAAGGATGGTGAACTGTAGCTGCTTATGGTCATATTTCCTACAGAGAAAGCTTGATTTTCAGTGGCCAAAAAAAGAGTTGAATGGAGATAAGCAGGGATGAGAGATGGAGAGAAAGATGGAAACCTTATTTTGTTTGGTTTCTTGAATCTAGGCATGATCAAGACCAGTTCTGTCCATGAACTTCCTAGTTACTTGAGCCAGTACATTTCCTTTACTGTCTTAAACCAGAGTGAGGTGAGTTTTTTACGCCTTCATCTGGGCTTTCATTAGCCCAGGCAAGACTGGGAATTCAGTTTCAGAAATGTTGAGTTTCAAATGGTTTTGAGACATCCATGTTTAGATGTCAAATAATGCATGTATCTGAGCTTGGAGGAGAGGTCAAGAATAGCTGATGTAAATTGGGGAGTCACCAGTATAAAAGCAATGATCGAAGCTATGGCCAGTGATGGCAGCGGGAGCAAAGATGCTGTGGGAAAAGAAAGAGATTTAGAATTGGGCCTTGCAACTGAGTGGAAAACATGGAAAGATGAACTTATAAAGGAAACAGAAATGTAGGAGGAAACTCAGGAAAAAATACAGTTTTCTGGGGACTGGGGATCTTAGAAAGGAAGACCTGATCAACCTTTTTGAATGTCATCAAAAGATCTTCTAAATTGAAGTCTGAAAAAGGCTCATTGGATTTAGATACAGCTTTAGAGAAAGTAGACTGTGTAGTATCCTAGCATTCTGAGAGCTGAGAGATGCCAGGTTCACCATTAAAGATATCTGTAAAGGTTCAGAAAGATAGAAATGGGTCAGCATTTAGTTTTGGTTCTCAGGAGCCTGGGGAGGTAGAAGTGAGGGAAATGAGTTAATGGAGTTAGTTACTCATTTAACAAATAATTTAAGACAGTCTATTCTTTGCTAGGTGTTGTGTTAGATATGAACTAAAAAACAAAAATAAAAACCTATTGCCATCGAGTCAATTGTGACTCATAGCAACCCTGTAGGACAGAGTAGAACTGCCCGTTAGGGTTTCCAAGGAGTGGCTGGTGGATTCGAACTGTCAGCCTTTTGGTTAGCAGCTGAGCTCTTAACCAATGTGCCACCAAGGCTCCTATACTAGATGTGAAGGAGATGAGGAATCACAAGGCACAGTTTTTCTTGTGGAGCTCAGTCTAGGTAAGAAGACAGACAAGCAAACGACAATTTAGGTTAATAAGCTTTCACTATGTCAGTTTGAATGCTTCTGACTGTAAGCAAGAGAATGCCTTGTGAACATTGGCTTAGGAAATTTACAGTTAACTTAAAAAGAAATCCAAATACGGGGTCCTGGGATAGATTCAGCAGCTTACCAGTATATAAAGGATCCAGGCTGCAGACATCCTTCCATTCTGCCATTGCCAGCCTACTGGATTTTGAACTATGGCTGGTTGCATCATGAACTCAAGATGCAACAGATCCTCACTTGAGAGTATACACAGTGGGAAGGGGGGAAACCTGCCAAAAGGGCCTTTTTTCTTCAGGCAGCTCTTGCCTTTTATTGGGGAGAAAATTTCTTCCAGAAAGAAGAGTGGGCACATTGCTGCCCAAGCAAAAGTTGAGTTCTGTTAGCAAGAATAAAGGAGGAATGCTTGTTGGATAGGCAAGTAACAGTGCCTGCCACAGTGTCCCAAAGGAAGTGCCATCTTAGCAGAAAAGCGTAGGATCTGTAGGTCTAAGGGCAGGTAGTGAGGGGACAGTATCCAGGCAGAAGGAACAGAGTGTGCAAAGGCAAGGAGAAGACAGGGTGCATGGCACATAATCGTTCCCTGGTGAAATGGCATGATGCATCTGTTCAGATGTTTCTGCAGTCTGGGTTATTGCTGATGGGGGGCTGGAGGCTGTAACTCCACCCTAACCTTGGGGATCTCTGAGGCAAACTCGCATATCAGATCTGAATGTTGCCTTGAAGAACCACCTGTGGAGTAGCCTTAGTCTTCCTTGCCTTTTTTAATTTCCCTCCATGTTTTTCCTAGCGGTACACACCTGTATATCAATGAGAAACACTTTTTTTCTGCCCAAAACAAGATTTTTTCACAAATCCCATTCAAATAAATCAATATTCCCAGTTTACCCTATTCCCTTGGCAGGAAAAGTTTGCACGTGCATGTGGGCTGGCCCCATTGACTACCACACGGAAAACCCAAGCCCATTGGTGTCCTTTTGTGCTGACAACTCTAGAGAGGCTGTGAGCTGGTCTTACCCTCTCCGTTTTCACAATCTGTTGACTGACATCTGTATAACATACAGATACAGAATACCACTCACTGCAAGAGAAACCCCTGAGTTCTGGGTGTTAAATCCTCCGAGTTCTGGTAGAGACCTGGTAGGATGGATGAGAAGGAGGGGAAAGTATGTCTTGAGGAGATGAGACAGTTAAAGGCAGTTTATATTTTCACCCAGATATTTGTCCTGGAACTTCCCTTTCTTTCTCTTTTTCTGAAAAATAAAAAAAGAATACTGAATGTTGTTGTTTTATGATTCAAATGCATATTTATGCTGAAAATATTCCTTCTCCTGACAAGAAACATCAAACTGGACGGAAGGCATAGAAGATGTGGGGAAGCTTTTATGCCCCTTGTTCATTTGTGACTGGATTCCTTTGGTGCAGCCATTTTATTCCATTCTAAAAGAACGTTCCAGCCCTTTGTTGTCTGCATTCTGTTTTGGCAGCGTGTGGCCTGTTCGGGAAACTCTATAGTTTATTAGGTAACTGCCTGGGGGATTCTGCTGGGAGTGAGTTGACATAATAGGCTTTTCTGGAGACTAAAACTACTCATCTAACTCCATACTAAAATTAGCCTGCTACCTCGCGCACCTTATGGTGCAAATTGTTTTCATTAAAACCCGTAGGCCTCTACCAGAGCTCAGAGGACACAAAACACAGAACATAAGCGTCTCTTTCTTTGTGTCTCTGAGACTCCATAAGGAAGGCTGTCTGGCCCACCAAGGGTAGCAGGTAACTGACCTATGCTCTCATTTGCCATGCCTTTATTCAAACCATTTTATTTGTATATGTCCAGTATGGACGGCCCAAAGAATCTTTCGTGTTCCTTTTTTTTTTTTTTTTGTTCCATATTTCTTTGTTTTTCAGCTAGTGAGGAATGAAGCTGGCCTTGTGGGAAATTGCTTTGGTTTCTCAGACAATACTCCATAAGGATATATAGATACAGGGAGACTTGGGAGAAAGAATGGAGTGCCTTGGAAATGGGTGGCAGTAGGATAACATGAGCTCCGGAGCCAACTGCTTGGTTATGGGTATTGGCTGTAAGACATGCTGGCTGAGTAGCCTTGGATGAGTTACTAAACAGCCCTGTGACTCAGTTTACTCATCTGTAAAATGGGGGTATGAGTAGCCTACACTTCATAGGATAGTTATAAGGATTTAGTGAGATAGCTCTGACAAACACTAATAAAGCAAAGCAGAAGTTTTAGAAATTAAAAAAAAAAACAAGATGGTCAGTCATCTGTGAGTACAGACAAGTTGATCCAGGTGCCTTTGTTTTTTGTTTGTCTTTAAACCAGTTGTGCTACTTAAGTTACGTCTGTTTCTTTTCTTAAATCTTTGTCAGACACCACTAAAAAACCATGGTGCGAATGGTTAATGTGCTCGGCTGCTAACCAAAAGTTAGTGGTTCGAGTCCACCCAGAGACACCTTGGAAGAAAGCCCTGGTGTCCACCCAGAGACACCTTGGAAGAAAGCCCTGGTGAACTACTTCTGAAAAATCAGCCTTTGAAAACCCTAGGGAGCACACAGGGGGTCTCCGTGAGTTGGAATTGACTTGATGGCAACTTTTTTTTTTTTAAAACATCAAGCAACCGTATTTATCCAGCATTGAATGATTATTTTATCACTGTCTGCTGTCTCCATCACTGTGCTGTGTGCTAGAAATACATGAATAAATGACATAACTTTAAAAAAAGTGTCAGTTTGACCCACACAGCCTTTGAGTATCACATTTGACCAATGAAGCCACCTTATCTTGACACCAGATTTTCACGTAAGATCCTGAAGGATGAGTTTGCCCATCTGTCTAACCATTTTTTACCCGTTGTTCCCAAAATATAACCCAAAAAACCCAAACCAAACCCATTACTGTTGAGTCGATTCCCACTCATAGCGACCCCATAGGACAGAGTCGAACTGCCCCATAGAGTCTCCAAGGAGCGCCTGGTGGATTTGAGCTGCTGACCTTTTGGTTAGCAGCTGTAGTGCTTAACCACTACTCCACCAGGGTTTCTAAAATATAACCAGTGAAGCTTAAATGCCTTTTTTTTTTTCCTTCAACCTATCTGTGATTTTATTCTTCCTGAGTCATAATACTCTAACCCCACTGTTTTTTGTAGTTATGTATCTTCTCTAAAGTGGCAGTGGGAAGCGTGGTTTTAATTCTTCTCACTAGTAATTCCATCAGCAAACATTCTCTTCCAATCAGATCGTCACCCCAAGTCACCTACTAAATAGAAACCTTGAAGCTGTCATTGTTTTCCTCAGCAGAGTACCAACAGTTTGAAGGCAGGAACCTATCTACACTAGAGAATGATGTGGGAAATAAAGGAGCAGAATTAATACAGAATAATAACACTTCCTTGTTTAACCTTGAACAGTTTTAGTGGCCACATACCACACTGGGGTACCACTGGGGTGAAGCAGAATTTTAAATGAAGTCGCTAATGATTACGTTTTCAAACTAAAGCCCCCACCCCCACTCCCTAAACACTCCCCTTTCTTTTTTAATGGAATGTGTTCCGCTAACAGGGAAGTCACCTGAACCTGAAGTAGAGCTCACTCATAAAATTCTTCATCCAGTTTTAAAAGAGGTCAGCTCATTGGCCACTTCATTAACTCATTATGAATTAAAACAATGAGTTTATGGAGTTCTTGGGCATTTTAAAATTTAATAACCGCAGAAGGCTATGCAGTGGCTGAAAGCTCTAGTCTTCACATTACAATTTCATCAAGTTTTTGGCTGCTATTTTTTTTTAAAGACAAGCTAGTCTTTTTTTTCCAGGAAATCAGGTATTTTTGGTACTTTCTTTCCTTTTTGCTCTTCCTCCACGTCTCTTTCTTTCTCCCCCCCCCCCTTTTTGGTGTATGTTTTTACATAATGACGTAGATTACTTTTAATACTGAACTACCCCTGTCTTATTTTCCCTGTGTACTTTTTTGGGAAATCCACTACCTGCCTTTTTTTGGGAAAATGCTTGGGTGTGCAGCATTTCTGAAAGATGGGTTTTCACTGGTGTGTTTCACAAGATGGGTTGGTTACTTGGTCATCTCATTCATTTATTCTGTTACCATTGACTTGCTGTTAGGAGCCATCTAAAGTTGGTGGCTTATTTACCGCAACCACTCTTTCAATAAAGGCTTTATTTTATCTGGTTATTAACATAATAATTGCTCACGCTAGGAAATTTGGAAAATAACAAAAATACACAGAGAAAATTTACATTTTCCCGTAATTCTACTCCCCAGAGGATGTTTCTATTTCTAAGCATATAGATGTGCCTGTATTTGGTTATTGGGACTATATGAAATTTGGGGTTATACTTTATAGTTTTTAAAACCTATTTTCCATTTAAACATAGAATATTGACATATTCCCATGTTATTGAATCTTTCATTAGCACAGTGGCTTTCAATTTTTTTTTTCACCATATCCCACAGTAACATATATATTTTATATAAGGACCTAACACACACATGCATTAAAAAGAAGTTTCATGATAACGTTCTTACTATGTCTAATGCACTCTGATATTTTCTGTTCTTCTATTCTGTTTAAAAAGCTGGCCATGGCCTACTGAATTGGTTTCATAACTCGTTTACGATATTTGACCCACAGTTTGAAAACTACTCCTTTTTTTCCACATAAAGTTTATAGTCTGTGTGGCATTTGTTGTCTGGTGTGGGCATATTATAATGTATTTAACTGATGCCATACAATTGGACATTTAAACTGCTTTCAGTGTTTTTTAGTCCTAAAAAATTGCAGTGAACAAAGGGATAGAGAATATATGTTGCAGAATATATAAATATTAATACTTGCTAGCTGTGTCTGGGAGTGCCCATTTCTCCCTATCCCCTCCAGTAAAAACTGCGTTGTTTGAGTTAACTTAGATCTGAATCACAGATGAAATTTTTGACATCACTCATCGTTGAGGGAAGAAATGTTTTCTGTAGCAATTGGTCTGATCTATGACTAAAGATTGCTATTGTGTCTAAATTGTATTATGTTAATGTACCATGCAGTATGTTCTCCAGGTGAGATTTAGCATTTACATTTCTCATGTATGCCACCAAAAAGAAATGTGTATTTTCAACGTTGCACAATACTTTATCGATCCCTTCTCTCTTCCATTCTCAGTGGCCATGGATCCTCCTAAATCTCTCAGGAGTATGGACACAGTGACCATGCATTGCAAAATTTCCAAGACAGATCTCATTTCAAATACTCACGATATCCATAGGTCCACTCATATTTGTTATGTGGTTCCCTGCTTTTGAGTTGTAAAGGACTGTCTTTGAAAGTGCAGGTGTATACCGACATTTAGAACAACTTCTACTCCACCTTCAGTTTGCAGAAATCTCAGTTGTCTGGCAAAAAGTACATAAGGCAGTCCCTGGGTTATGGACATCTGACTTACAGACAACTCATACTTATGAACAGGCTGCCATAAAGCCTATCATATTAAAAATTTGAGTTAAACACTGTGGCTCGCAATACTAAACACACGCACTACTTTGTGACGCTCTTGAAAACATTGTGCAGGTTGGAAGTGTTTCTAAAGTGTTTTTCATGCATAGAAGGGTAAAATATATACCATATACTAAGACAAACATTTGACTAATGGATGTTAAATAAGAACCGTATGTACCTGTTCCGACTTACTTACAAATTCCACTTAAAGACAGACTTAGGAATGGATCTTGTTCCTAACCTGGAGACTACCTGTATACATGTTCGATTTTATTTTTAATGGCAAAAGACTGGAATCCACCTAAATGTACATCAGTACTATGGTATGTTCACAGGAGGGATACAATGTAGTTGTTAAAAAAAATGAGAGCATCATATGTTAAGACAGACATGGAACAATCTCCAAGATCTGTAGTTGATGAGAAAAGCAAGGTGCAGAGAAGTGCTCAGTATAAATCCTTTATATGTGAACTTGTTAAAAAAAAAAAAGATATGTTCGTATTACTTCAATTAAACATGGATAATGGAAAACAAAATAAAAGTTAGCAATTTTTGTTCCTGATTGAGAATTTTGAGCTGAGTTCTCCAAGAGTGGAGGAAATCCTTGGGAACCAAATAGACCCTTGGAAAGAGTTAACGCCACCTCCCAGAATGCCCCATTCACTTCCGCATTGCTTGCACCAGGGACAACCTGCGTCTTTCAATCATACTTAATCCATTTAAAGGGAGCATTTTCAACGCTGAGTTATGTCAGTTGGTGCGCCTCATGACTAGAATTATGATTGGTTTCTAGGGTTGCTGATCATTCGAGTGTTTTATGGAAGACTAAAACTAGGAAAAAATACACACACGTACACACACCCCCATTCACACACTTTACGATGATAAAGTCAGTATTTATGACTTCAGTGTTATGGACCTGTGGACGCATTGGGGAAAGCTTGAAGAGAGGAGGTTTAGCTTAGTATGAAGACCCTGGAAAGGTCCATGGTGCACTTTGGACAATTTGTCACCTGGATTTAGCCTACTCTTCTATTCTGATTGTATTTTCAGTAGGGCAGTATTCAAATTTTAGAGTTATTCTGACCCAGACTCAAATCTCAGGTCCGCTAAGTCCTAGCTGTGTGACCTTGGGCTAGTCACTTGGCTTCTCTGAGCTTTATTTTTCAATCCTGCCAAATGGAAAGTATAATACCTTTGCCATAGGGCTGTTGATTGAATTAAATCAGATGAAGTGTATAATGTGTCTAGCCCAATGCCAGCTTCTTGGTAGGTACTGAATAATTGGTAGCTACTTCTAATTACATAGGTGTTAGTGGGAATGGAAGAAGGCATCTGGGCTGAGAGGTGCCATGTCGAACAGAATGGCAACACCTTTGGGAATAAATAATCAGAGACTCAGTGGGATAGTGGCTGTGCAAACTAGGATTCCAGAAGAGTCTCCAGTATTTGTTCTCTGTGTCTTCTGCTTACTAGTAATGGTAACTAGTAAAACCCTTAAGAAATTTTAATCCTGTGGGTTTTCTTTGGGGTATCAAAGAAGAATTTGGGGAGATGAGGCTTCCACTCAGGAGCCAGGCTGGGAAAAGCAAACCAAGGCATCTAGTGGGTGAAATAGAAGTTCCTGGGACTTTTCTGAAAATGAAATGAACACAGTGCTGGGAATATGATCCTAGACATCTGGTGGTGTGAAAATCCTATCATTTCCTGCATTGGCCACAACTTCTAAATATATGCATATTGAACCCTTTGAAATCCCAGCCTTGTTATAAATGTCACAACACACATCATGCTGATTTTGGAGATGCAGAAATCATGGAATAGATTCAAGTTTCATCCTAGGACCTGGATTCCCTTCCTCTTTTGATGAAATGTAGCTAGGTTTAACAGTGCCACTTGGGCAGGCAGAAGTGCAATAGAGAAGACGTTCCTTTCCCAGATTTCAATTCCAGAGACAAATTTCCAAGTACAAATTAGTGATGCCTTGTATTATAAGAGACTTGAAGCCTCTGATTTTCACTCATTTCCTTTGCCTTCGTGTTGTCATGGGGACTTCTTTTCCCTGAGTTATTACATCTTGCACTTCAGCAAAAATTTTATTGCTTCAGGACCATCGAGTCTCATGTGGGACGTTTTTCACTGTGCGTGGTGTAATACGCAGAGGTAATTTCTTTCAAATGATTTTTGCTTGAAGTGGTTTTCAATGAATTGAGAAGGGTAAGAGTATGAATGGAGGACCGAGTTCCTAGCATTGGGTTTTCATCAAAAGGGAATAGTTATTACTTCTGAAAGGTGGAGGCTGGTTGTTGTACTGGGGAAATGGTTAGACAAAGCAATCTTGATGACAGCATAGTGGAGTGTTAAATTATGCCCTGGTTTTCCACAGGCGGCCTCTCATATTTATCTACTTTCGGTATCTTTCAAGCTCTTGTATATCTGGCATTTTCTTTCCTGTTCTTACCTTGAGCCCAAACAGGAAGGAATTTGGTACTGGAACAATTCCTTGCGTTGTTTCCTTATTTCATTTCATTCTTTTACTTTATTCCTTGTATTGTTCCTTCCTCCCTCCCTACTTCCTTCCATCTTTCTTCATTTCCTCTTCTTTTCTCCCTCCCTACCTGTTTCAGGGTCCCCAAGACCACCCTCGTGTTCAGTGATTGGCTAGAAGGACTCACAGAATTCAGAGTATAAATGTTATACTCACAGTTATGGTTTATTACGAACAGGATACAGCAAAGGAAAAAGGTGCACAGGGATTCCAGGAGAAACAAGGCAGGAGCTTCCAGTTGTCCTCTCCCAGTAGAGTTGCATAGAAAGTGCTTAATTCTCCTAGCAACTATGTGTGACAACATGTACAAAGTTTTGCCAACCAGGGAATCTCACCTGAGCCTCGGTGTCCAGGGTTGGTATTGGAAGTCAGTCATGTAGGCACATCCGTGTGATTGAGCTTAGGTACTCAGTCTCCGGAACCCACCAGAGACCAAACTGATAGAGCATGGCCTGGGACCCCAGGTGAACCGACAATTGGGCATGGCGCTACATCTCAGGCAGCATATTCCAAGGGCTCAGAGATTTACCTCCCAGGAATTGGTCCAGGGCCAGCCCTTTCTTTGAATGTGCAGGGTTTGAGCCTCCCAAAACTTTATTGCAAACTGCCATGAAAACCACTTTTTGTTTGTTTGTTTGTTTAAGCAGAGACTCTAGGTCAGGCATAGTGCAAGCTGCTGGGAAAATAAAGATGCCTCCTTATTTTATGTGCAAATCTGAAGACTCGCGACTAATGGAAGATTTGCTTTTCTTCTCTTTGATGTCCCACAATGCGCAAACAAAATTGTCAGAACTTACCTTGGAAGTATAAACCTTTTCATAATGTTTGCAAAGGAGCAGTTTAATCACATTACTGCATCTCCAGTTGGCCTCTTCCAGTCCACGACTGGAGCAGAGACATTGCCAAAGCGTGTAAGGGATGTGACTAGAGATGGCCTGACATCTCTTTGAATCCAGACAATAATTGTTTCAGTCACAGCAACTGGATCCTGCTCCTAGCGTTCTGATTTTGAACCTTTTGTCTTTACAACAAATATTTTGAATTGTAATTGTTTTCCTCCTTTTCTCTTTTCCTCACCCGCTCTCCTGCCTCCTGAGCCTTTGGCACCAGATGAGCATTAAGAACAATTGCCAAGTAGGTCGTATTTTTGGGGGCAGTGTACATCAGCTAACTCTTTACTTTGTATGAATTCTATTGACACATGTCTGCTCAGATAAATTGATATTCCCATCCTGACTGACTCATTTGGTGAGACAGGTTGATCTGCTGTCTCTTAGGCTGACCCCAGTAACCCTGCCACCATACAATAGGAAATGCATGATTATTTTCATGCTAATGAGCACTGTAAAGCAACAGGCCTTTCCTTTTCTAGTTTTTCACAGTGACACCCGTTGATCTTCAGCTGACATTCTGAGTGTCACAATGGATGGTGGAAGCCTGGGTGACCTTGTGGAGCTCTTGCAGAGGCCTCAAGACATGCCTTTTGGCAATAATCTTGTTGCACAGTCTTGGCTGTTTTAACAACAAAAAACCAAAAACATCACACTACTTGAATGGGACCAGTTAGATTTCTAGAAGGAGGTGGTGGAACAGTGTGTGATGATTGAAAGCATTTGCTTTGCAATCTTGAGCTTACCCCTGCGGCTTTCTAGTTGTGGGACTTGGACATGTTGTTTAACCCTTCAGGCTGTCAGTTTCTCAACTGATACATCAGTAGATAATAATAGTACCTACTTCATAGCATTGCTGTGATGATTAAGTCAGATAGAGCATGTGACACTTCCAGCGCTGTGCCTGGCACATAGTAAATAACCATAAAATGATAACATCTATTGTTATCATGGGCACATTGGTGGGTCAGTAGTAGAATGCCTTCCATGAGGGAGGTCCAGGCTGGATTCCCAGCCAGTGCACCTCATATGCAGCCACCACCTGTCTGTCAGTGGAGGCTTGTGTACTGCTATGTGAACAGCTTTCAGTGGCGCTTCCACATAAAGATGGACTAGGATGAAAGGCCTGGTGATCTGCTTCCAAAAATCAGCCAGTGAAAACCGTACAGCTTACAATGGTCTGATCTACCACCGATCATGTGGATGGGGCGGGACCGGGCAGTGTTTCCTTCTGTTGTGCATGGGGTTGCCATGAGTCAGGGGCCAACTCAAAAAGAAGCTAACAACAACAATATTGTTATCATCATTATTAATAATAATAAAATAATACACTCTGGTGCAGCTAAGGATCTCTAGCTCTTCTCTAGAATTAGAGGTGCCTTCTCAATGAGACAATCTCTGAGATCCATCCCATATAGAGGATTTCTAGAACCTTCTGCTAAGCTTCCTCTTCCAGGATATGGGAAATAAGAACAGTGTAAAATGTATTTTTAAGATTATCAAGATGGAAGCACATGCATCTTATTTTTTTTTAAAAAGAACCAATGAACTGTTGATGTGAGATGCACCTATATCTCTAGCTGTTACTCTTCTGAATAATCTTGACTCTTTCTCTTGTCCTGGGCCTGTGCATGGATAACTGGATTTGTTAGATTTCTCCTCTCTCAAGCATCTTGGTGCAGGGTGACTGAGGTTCACTGGGAGTCACCTGTCTGCACGAGAGACCCCTGTCTGTGAGCTGGCACTGGACAACCTTCTGCAATAGGGTCTGCTATCCCTGTGTACCTGAGCATGTGACCTGGTCATATGGCATCACATTTTACAAAGTAGTGAATGAGACTGTCCAAAATTACTCAGTTCTCTTGGTTCAAAAAGAAGCTACATGAGAATTTAAATCCAGTAGAGGTCCTAGGATTAAGCAGCACGGTATAGAAGAAAGGACATTGGCTAGGAGTCAGGAGCCTTTGAGAGAGGGATTCTGGTCTTTATCCTGTCCCAGATTTGTTGTATGAACTTGGAAAAAATAACTTTCCACCTCTGGGTACTAATCTTCCCCTCTGAAAAAATGGCAGGAGAGCAGGCGAGATGAAGTTACTTAACAGATGAGTGCAGTGGACTCAGTGGAATTAGGCTGGGTTCTATCAGCTCAGAAACATGTTACAATGGCATGTAATGGCTAAATGTAGGTTGCCTGGGTACAAACCCCAGCCTGGCTGCTTACTGGCTGTGTGACCTTAGCCAAATTACTTAACCTCTCTGTGCCTCAGTTTGCTCTTTTTTAAAATACGAATATTCACAGTAACTATTTTCTAGAATTGCTATAAGAATTGAACGGGCTAATAAATGTAATATACTTAGAATGGTGCCTGGCACACATGATAAATGCTATGTAATTGTTGGATAAGGAGCCATGGTGGTTCAATGGTTAAGTGCTTGGCTGCTAACTGAAAGGTTCGAACCCACCAGCTGCTCCACTGGAGAGAAGACCTGGTAGTCTGCTTCCATAAAGATTACAGCCTATGAAACCCTATGGGACAGTTCTACTCTGTCCTATAGGGTCGCTATGAGTCGTGAGTTGAAATCGACTCGATGACACACAACAACGGTTGTTAGATCATATTATTCAATTGTAGGGATTAAATCCACTCTTACAAAGAAACATGCTCCCTCTAAATTTTTTAAACATGGCCCTCTTAGTCTATCTTCATAAATATTTACCTACAAGAAAAGAAATAGGGCCCGTATGATCATAAATGGCAACTGGCATTGCCCTTGGAGAAGAGATTACAATGGAAGGGTGGGAGGGTGGGAGATTTCAGGCCTCGTGCGAAGGGGCAGCCCTTGCTACTTTCTGGCCTGTTGCTGTCATGTGTATTGTGGACTCAGTGTTGCCGGAGCTTCCATTTTGTGAGAAAAGCGAGAAACCTCCCAATTCTTACATTACCACAAATGTATAAAACCTCAGGACCAGCCAAAGAAAGCCATCTGTGGCCTGGTTAGGGTGTGTAGGCCTCCTGGCTTTTATTTCAGATCTCAAAGACCCACCTTGCCATTTCTGGTGATGAGGACATAGGCCATCAGAGAGGCATGGTGAGAATGTGAGCATGCATGTCTCATGGTGCAACAGTTAAGCGCTCAGCTGCTAACCGAGATATTGGTGGTTTGAACTCTTTCACCCAGCGGCTCCACGGGAGAAAGACCTAATGATCTGCTCCTGTAAAGATTACAGTCTAGAAAACTCTATGGAGCAGTTCTCCTGTGTCACATGGGGTCACTATGAGTCAAAAATTGACTCAGTAGCACCCAACAACAATGACAACAACAAAGACATGGGTGAGATTGGACCTGAAACCAGGCCTCCTAACTTCTACCCCCAGTACTGCCTACCATACACCATTTCTCCAATAAATATTTGTTGTGTGCTTCTGTTCCAGGCACTGTATTAGGTGCTAGAGTATAATGGGACCCAGGAAGGCCACGATTCCTCCCCCTTAAGGAATTTACAGTGTAGTGGAGGACTCAGACCACAAACAAGCACACAATGGCCAGGCTCTTTTGATTTCCCTAGGATGCTGCTAGCTAATCCAATGAGCAGACCTGTGTGATCTGGACAAAGTGAGCTAGTGAATTCAGGTGACCACTCTCACGTGAGAGAGGAAGACAGCTAGAAGCCAAAAGGACACCTGATGATGGGGATTGGCGGCCTTATTTTGGGGTGAGGCGAGGACCAATGGCTGCGTTGGCTCAGTGGAGCTTTTTTGTGCTTCTCCCATCATTACTGCCAGGGACACTCCTGCCAGTCTATGGGAGGGCTGACCCTACTGGGAGTGTGCTCTATAATGGAGTATGCTTGGTGGCTTCTGAAGCAGGCTTTGGTTTAGAAAACCCTTGGCAGTGTAACTGATTACCCAGAGTATTACAGTAATCACACATTCAGTACCTGTACATTGATGAGCTTGGCTACCAACCCCTTGCACCCTTGTAGAAGAAGTAGCATTCAAAGCTTGAATAGGGGCCCAACACGGTCTACTTATCTGAACATCTACCAGTTGCTGTAGAGTTGATTTTGACTCATGGCGACCCTATGTGTTTCAGAGTAGAATTGTGCTCCATTGTCAGTAGATAAGTGGTAACTTTGGTAAAGGGTAAGACAGTACACAGTACTGGGGAAGCCAGCACAACTTGTACAAGGAAAGGCCATGGAAGCTCCAACACATCCAGACTCCCTGAGGGACCGAATTACTGGGCTGGGGGCTATGAGGGCCATGGTATCGGGGAACATCTAACTCAACTGATGTAACATAGTTTATAAAGAAAATGTTCTACATTCTACTTTGGTGAGTAGCATCTGGGGTCTTAAAAGCTTGTGAGCAGCCATCTAAGATATCCCACTGGTCTCACCCTGTTGCGAGCAAGGGAGAATGAAGAAAACCAAAGATACAAGGGAAAGATTAGTCCAAAGGACTAATGGACCACAACTGCCACTGCCTCCACCACACTGAGTCCAGCACAACTAGATGGTGCCCGGCTACCACTGACTGCTCTGACAGGGAGCACAAAAGGAGGTCCTGGACAGAGCTGGAGAAAAATGTAGAACAAAATTCTAACTGCCCCCCCCACCAGCAAAAAAAAAAAAAAGACCAGACTTACTGGTCTGACAGAGACTGGAGACTCCCTGAGAGTATGGCCCCAGACACCGTTATAGTTCAGTAATGAAGTGACTCCTGAGGTTCACCCTTCATCCAAAGGTTAGACAGGCTCATAAAACAAAATGAGAATTAATGGACACACCAGCCCAGGGGCAAGGATGAGAAGGCAGGAAGGGACAGGAAAGCTGGTAATGGGGAACTCAGGGTTGAAAAAGGGAGAGTGTTGACATGTTGTGGGGTTGGTAACCAATGTCACAAAACGTGTATTAATTGTTTAATGATAAACTAATTTGCTCTGTAAACCTTTATCTAAAGTACAGTAAGGAAAAAACAAAAAGAATTGTTCTCCATAGCATTTTCAAAAGCTGATTTTTTTTTTGGAAGGAGATCATTAGGCCTTTCTTCGGAGGCATCTCTGGGTAGACTCAGTCCTCCAACCTTTTGGTTAGCAGCCTAGCATATTAACTGTTGCCACTGTGCAGGGACTCCACCTGAACATTTAGGCAATCAGCACATAGTAGGATGTAGTGTTTCCATATGTCTGGACTCTGTCTGTTGCAAGTGACATCACCCTTCCCTCCAGGGAAATTTATTTGTTTAACTAACTGAAAAATCTAGACTTATCCAGAGGTTTCAGGCACAGCTGGAACCAGAGGCTCAAATATATCAGGGATCAGTCTCCAAGTCTTTTCTCTGCTCTATGTTAGGTCCTCCCTGATGTGGTGCTTGCCAGTAGTTCTATGCTTGCTTTCACATGGCCTACGCATGTTGTTGCTGTTAGGTGCTGTTGAGTCAGTTCCCAGTCATGGTGACCCTGTGTACAACAAAACAAAGCACTGCTCAGCCATTCGCCATCCTCACAATCATTGTGATGTTTGAGCCCATTGTTGGAGCCACTGTGTCAATCCATCTCTTCGATGGTCTTCCTCTTTTCCAGTGACCTTCTACCTTACCAAGTATGATGTCCTCCTCCAGGGACTGGTCTCTCCGGATAACAAGTCCAAAGTACATGAGACAAAGTCTCACCATTCTCACTTCCAAGGAGCACTCTGGCTGTCTTCTTCAAAGACAGACTTGTTCGTTCTTCTGACAGTCCGTGGTATATTCAATATTCTTCATCAACACCGTAATTCAAAGGCAGCAGTTCTTCTTCAGTCTTGGCCTACTCATACCAGTGGAAAACTAATGCTTTCCCAAGAGATTCAGCAAAAGTTCCAGGGCTGAACCTCACTGGCCCAAACTGGGCTGTATACCTATCCCTGAACCAATCACTGTGAGTTGGATTGCTTAGACCTAGGTCTCCTGCCACCACTGCAGTTAGCAAGTGGAGTTGGCCTGACACAGGGATTATGGACTGGGAGGAGGAAGAGTTGTCCTTTAAAGGAAAATTGGGATACTAATTTCCAGAAGACGGCATTGGTGGTTCAGTGCTATAATTCTCTTCTCCCATGTGGGAGTCCTGGGTTCATTTCCTGGACAATTTACCTCATATGCAGCTGCCACATCTGTCTGTCTGTGGAGGTTTGCGTGTTGCTGTGATGAGAAATGGAGCCCTGGTGGTGTAGTGGTTAAGAGCTCAGCTGCTGACCAAAAGGTCGGCAGTTTGAATCCACCAGTTGCTCCTTGGAAACCCTCTAGGGCAGTTCTACTCTGTCCTATAGGGTCACTGTGAGTTGTAATAAACTCAATGGCAGTGTGTTATGACATGGAACAGGTTTCATCGGAGCTTCCACACTAAGGTAAACTAGGCAGAAAGGCCTGGTGATCAATTTCCTAAACTCAGCCAATGAAAACTCAACCGATCATGGGGATGGTGTGTGGGGTCACCATGAGTGACCAGGGGCTGACTTGACAGCAGCTTACAGCAAGAAAAATTACCAAAAGAAGGAAGAATTAAAGCTGGAAAGATAGGCTTTGATGGGTCAAATATTTTGCCTAAGTTCTTGTAACAGTTTAATTTCATTAACAACTAACTTCCATCTTACTTTGCAGTGCTTCTCACAAGTCTTCCTCCATCTGTCCTAGTCTAGGTTTTCATCTCCTCATGCCTCAGAGTTGCCTCCAAATGTCTGAGCAGAGGCCAAAGGATATTTTCCAAGGCATAGTGGGGGAAGTTAGTGGAAATGACAATCCAAAACGGTGTTGGAAGAACACATCTTTAGGATGTGACCACTCTTTGTTCTAATGGTCTGGCAGAGTGACCTTTGTTCTCTAAATATTGGATGTAGTTCATCTGAAGTGAGGAAACAAACCCTGCTACATGAAGTAACTTAATTGACATCTGTGAGATGGAGTTCGTAATATGGATTTTGAGAGTGTTGCTTGTGAAGATTAAGCCTTATACAGCAGATGTAAAATTCTTGGCACTCACTGAACACTCAGTAAATGTTACCAAATTTCCTTGGATCTGTAAGATGTACTCTTATCTTACGATCACTAAGAAATAATACAATACTGTTAATTAAACCATGGCAAAATACTGCATTGCTTAGAATTTTAAGATTTTGTATTTGTTGAAAGAGTGCCCTTATACTTTTTTATCGTCTATCACTCATGTACATTCGTATGTCAGAAAATATAAATGAAATGAATTGGGACAAGTATTCCTAAAATTCTAAGTCGTTGCTTGTTTTGATACCTATGCTCAGGCAGTGACAACTATGTCATGATTGCTACCTGGCTGGTGGCAATTGTAAGACATTGTTACAAATTGAATTGTGTCCCCCCAAAATGTGTGTCAACTTGGCTAGGCCATGATTCCCAGTATTGTGTGATTGTCCACCATTTTGTCATCTGATGTGATTTTCCTATGTCTTGTAAATCCTACCTCTATGATGTTAATGAGGCAGGATTAGAGGCAGTTATGTTAATGAGGCAGGACTCAAACTGCAAGATTAGATTGTGTCTTAAGTCAGTCTCTTTTGAGATATGAAAGAGAGAAGTGAGCAGAGAGAAGGGGGGACCTCATACCACCAAGAAGCAAGAGCTAGGAGAATAGCGCGTCCTTTGGACCCTGGGTCCCTGCACTCAGAAGCTCCTCAACCAGGGAATATTGATGACAAAGATCTTCCCCTAGAGCCAACAGAGAGAAAGCCTTCCCCTGGAGCTGACACCCTGAATTTGAACTTCTAGCCTCCTGGACTGTGAGAGAATAAATTTCTCTTTGTTAAAGCCATCCACTTGTGGTATTTCTGTTATAGCAGCACTAGATAACTAAGACAGACATGTTCTTAGATTAAAATGTGAATAAAATATGCATTTTGAAATTGATGAAATAGGATAGTTTGCTCATTTCCTCTACCGTCTCCTAGAAACAAACAAAAGTCTGTTGCTGTTGAATCAATTCTGATTCATGATGACCCCATGTGTTACAACTCTATAGGGTTTTCTTGGCTGTAATCTTTGCAGAAGCAGATCACCAGCAGTTTCTTCTGTGGAGCTACTGGGTGGGTTTGAAATGCCAACCTTTAGGTTAGTAGTTGAACCCATTGCCCTGAAGTTGATTCTGACTCGTAGCGACCCTGTAGGACAGAGTAGAACTGCCCCATAGGGGCAGCTGGTGGATTTGAACTAACAACCTTTTGATTAGCAGCTGAACCCTTAGTAGTTGAGGAGTGCAAACCAGTTGCACCACTTGGGGTCTTTACCTTCTCCCATCATTGCTAATAGCAGCACCAAGGCAGTAAAACGTAATCTAATTGCCCACAGGATTGTATTCCCTTTTCTGATGCTGTGAGGAAACTAGCTTCTGGGCCTGCTCCTGCTCTGTTTCCTGCATGAAGTCTTTCTTAACAGTTTTAACCATCACTGCCTCCCCACTCCACAGGCTGATAACATGGAAATTCAGTATGCCACAGCTAAGCATTCATGGCTATAAATTTAACTTTTACCTCTTTCTCTGTCACTCATTGTACACAAGATGCATTGGCCTTCTCTCTGTTCATTGAGTAGCCCAAGCTTGTTCCTAACACAGCACCTTTCCCACTGTTCTACCTTTTATCAGTGGTTCTTAACCAGGGAAGGAGTGAATGCGGGCATTTTTGGCTGTCCCGATAACTAGGGAGTGGGCCATACAGATATTAGGTAGGTGGGGGCCAATAAATGCTATAACAAATAACCCAAGTGGGTGGCCTTAAAGAACAGAACTGTATTTTCTTATAGTTCTGGAGGCTGAAAATCCAAATTTGGGTCTTGGCCATGGCAATTCCTTCCTTACAGGGAGTCCTGGGCATTCCTTATTTCCTTGGCTTGTAGATGATCCTTGAAAAGCATTTGTTTCCCCCTTTTGAGCATCTGTCTCTGTGTCTATGCTGCTCTTTATATAAATCAGAAGTGATTGGTTTAGGATCCACCCTACATTGGTATGACCTCAAATGATTGACTACATTGCATTAGATTGCATCCACAGAGTTAGGATTCCAACACATATTTTGGGGGAGAGGGCACAATGCAATCCATTTGTTATTGTTGTTGCATGCGGTTGAGTTGATTCCAACTCACAGTGACCTATTGGACAGAGTAGAACTGCCCCAGAGGGTTTCCTAGGCTGTAATCTTTATGGGAGCAGATGGCCAGGTCTTTTCTCCTGTGGAGCTGCTGGTTGGTTTGAACCGCTGACCTTCCAGTTAGCAGCTGAATGCTTAACCATTGCACCACCGGGGCTCCTATTCAATCCATAACAGATGCTAAATGTCCTCTAACGCTCAGGACAGGCACATGCAAAGAAAGCAGACCCCCATCCAAGTGCCAGCAACACCACTTTCTAGAAAACCTGAATCTAGATGGCTCTTTCCCTTCTCTTTTCCTGACTGTTTCTCTCTAAGCACTCAGTTGCAGTCTGAATGATGTCCTCTAGAGTTGTTCAAATCCCAACCTGCATCGTAGGCTGCATCCCTGCTCCTTCCAGTCCACGTCGCCATGTGCCATACCACCGAGTTTATTCTCTTTATAGCACTTGTCACTGCCTGATGTTACCTTATTTATTTATATGCTTACCTGATTATATTTTTTATATCTCCTTCCACTGGTACACACACGCCATAAGAACAAGGACCTTGCATATCTTGTACACTGCTATCTCCTCAGCTCCCAGCACAGTGCCTTGCACTTAATAAATATTTGGTGAGTAAATAAATGAATGAAGACTTAGAATTGTCTGCTAATTATCTTAAGCCTCCAACTAGACAGTCAGCATCTCATATCTTCCCACTTTTCCTGTCTCTTCTTTAGTGAATGACAAAACCCGTTGCTGTTGTGTCGATTCTGATTTGAATGACAAGCTTTAAAAAAAAAAAAAAAAACTGAAAAAACTTCCCAATAGTTAGTTGGCTGTCATCCTGACTGTCTTTGATTCATGTTCCCATTTCCTAAGGAACAGTGACATTGCTCACCAGCATCAACATAAATTGGATAAGTGATGTCTTATGCTGATTGTTTGCTGAAAAGTTCTTTCTAGACCAAGACTTCCTGGACATCTCCGTCTATTTGTGATGACAACACATGGGGGGATTAGTATGTTGGTTATTGAAAGATGTCCTTTCCACTTAAGGTTTCTTTGAAATTTCCAAGTTTGGGTTCACAGACCTTTTGATTACAAAGGGGAAAGTGTGACTCAGGCATTGGCATCTCAAATTATTAAAGTAATGGCACGTCTTGAAGGCTTCCCCAGAGATGTAAGATGAGACGTAGGACAAGACTGTTTAACCAGTGCTCAATTATCCTTCTAGCCAAGGACACATTTCAGCCTGTTCTTTAATATAAATTTTTGTCTGCCCTGAACAAGTCCAGTCTCAGATGGAATGAGCCTCAAAGATCTTAGGCTTCAAATGACTGCTTTTACAGAGGGGACGTGACTCGGTCTTAGACACAGAGCCATGAATAACAACCAGGTATTCTGCTTGTGGTTCCCTTATCAGTGACATATGCCAATAGTGGTAAGCACTTTTTATGCATTCTCTCTCTCAATCCTAACAACCTTTGAGGGCACTACTATGAATATGCCTTCTACAGATGAGGAAATGGGGGCTCAGAGAGGTGGAGTGACTTGCCCAAGCTCACACAGTGGAAGAACAGAGAACTCATTACTTCTCTGCCCTCCACAACCCCTGTATTTACTTCTGTTTGCTAAGATCCATGAACAACAAGAGTGTATGAGTAAACATAGTTGAAAGAGATGCTGAGAGTTTCTCATTACTGGACCTATCATAGATTTTTAGTTTCTGTCCAGAACCTGTCACTATTGCATTTTTGATTACATCCCACAAAGTTTGTGTGTGTGCATGCACTTAATTTTGCAAAAAGTGTTTGAATTGAAGGGATTTCTATTTTTGAATCATTTGTCTTCTTTTCTTCCAGTGTAAGACTTTAACAAATGTTGCAAATTTCATTATACATAGACATTTTTTGTCCCATTTTACATCTGAACATCAGAGATGGATCATAAATTCGCTTTCTTTTATTATTTTAAATGGTGGACTCTTCAGTCTTTTTTGTTTTGTTTTTGTATAAAGGAAAACATTTACCTTGCCAAGATTTGATTTGAAGTACCAGCACTGTATTTCCTTAAAGGATGTATTCAAGAAAAAGAGAGAGAGAGAGAGAGAGAAAGGCAATGGGCCCAGACTGGTAGGAATATATATAACTAAACATAGTACTTTGAGCGTACCTTTTCTCAATGAACTTAACTGAACTTCAGATTCAATAAATTTCAAAAATAAAGGAGGGGGGCGTTATATGATCTTTGTGTGAAATAATAGTAAAAAACGTTCTGCAGCCTTTAAAACTCTCTTGCCTATATTATTTAAATAATGTAAATTAGTTCAAAGAGTTTCATTTCTACTCTGAATGTGCCTGGCCCTGTGCTAGATGCCTAGATGTGGAGCTAAAGGTGTACAGTCCTTGCTGTCAAAGAATTTATAATGTAAAGAAATGCATGGGTACATAAAGAAATGATTGTGCTAGAGGTGTCTTTAAAGCATGGAGCTATTGCTCATCACTCTTAATGGGAAGCAGTAGAAACCTACTGAAAGGGAGAATTTATTTGCTTACATAGCTGAAAATTTCAGGGGATATATATAAATATAGAAATAGCTGGCTCTTGGCTCTTCTTTCCTTCATGTTAACTTTATTTATGAAGAGGATCTTCCCACACAGTGGCAAAGATGGTCCCCAGTAGCTCTATCCCTTCATCTTGCTAGCTTAGAAACTAGGGGTAAAGAGAAGGTCTCATACTCTGAGATTAAAGAGAAGGTCTTGTTTCCACTAATTCTGACAAAAAACCCCAGTGTTGATTGTCATTGGAGCCAATTGAGTCACAGTTATACCCTAAACAAACATGGTGGTCAGAGGAATAGACTATACTTATTGGCCAGGCTTGAAACCTTGGATTCGGGAGAGTGGAGTCAATGCCATCAGAAAACACGAAAGTGAGAGAGGTGCTTCCCAAAGGAAAACAAGAGATGCCGTTAGAAGAATAAGGGGTAATGGATGCTGGGAAATCAAAAAATAACAGCATTCTCTTACACTTATTAACCATCGGTCTTTTGAAATTCTCATGTACTACAGCACTAGGCTGTTTCCATGCTTAGCTGCCACTGGCTTCTCTTTCAGCTTTCTGCACGTGGTGCGTGATTTGAGCCTTAACACCTACCGTTCTCGTTCTCTGCTTTCCATGTTCTCATATGTGAATGCTATGGCTTTCGTTGTCGTACGTCCCAAGGTTGACTCCAGATTTTTACCTCTAACCTTTACGGTTCTTCTAAACAGGTGTCTCTAATACCCAACGCTTCTCATGAACTACCTTTCAGTTGTGTTACATTCCTATCAAACTCTACATGTCCCAAACCCACTCATATCAACTGTGTCTCAAAATTGGAGTCCCTGTCAGTTTCCCAAAAGCCCTACGTCGTTGAGGGTATTGGAGAGATCCCTAGGACTCGATTACCACCTCAGTATTTCAGACAATTAACTGTCCAGGTCTGCCGGAGTCACAGGGCACTCATGGGAAGCTTTGAATGTTTCAGTGAAGAAGAGAGAGAAGCATCCTGATGATGAAGAGCTTGGACTCTGAGAGCCAGAATCTTTGTCTTTGAATCTTGGCTTTGCATCCTGTTATCTTTGGACAGGTTGTTTAGCCTTTCTTTCTCAGTTTGCTCATACATAAAAATAGGGATAATAATAGTACCTACTTCAGACGTCGTTGTGTGAACTAAATGAATTATACATATAAAGCCCTCAGAACAGTGCTAACACATAATCATTTTGAAAAATGTTAGATATTTATTTTGGGGAAACGATGAGGTGTAAATTAGTCAATCAGCATATCAGGGAAGTCAGTAAGGTCGCTTGTTGCTTTGCTAAGTAGATCTTCTTAATACTAACTCCCTCTGTGTTACCTGCTCCTTCTGTAGCTATGCGGAATGAGTCTTATTATTCTAGAACGTGATGGCTTTTCAGCTATTTCACATCCGGTGTACTGTCCTATCCGAGGTCTGCCTTATCCGGGTTATGTATTTCTAAATTCTTCAGTTCACGTTTTGTAGGCCCTTCATACTTTCTCTACCCCATTCTGGATCACTTCAGTTTGGGCAGCATTCTTCCTCAAAGTCAGTGTCCGGAAGTGAATTCAGTATTTCAGCTATTGTCTAAAAAGCACGTGAGGAATTTCATCTTCTCTGTTCTTTATACTCTACCTCTGTTAATATAACCAAGGAGGGCTGGTAGCACAGTGGTTAAGCACCTGGTGGCTAACCGAAAGGCCAGTGGTTCAAACCGCCAGCGGTTCTGTGGGAGAAAGATGTCACAGTGTGCTTTCATAAAGATTACAGCCTTGGAAACCCTATGGGGGAAGTTCTACTCTGTCCTATAGGGTCATTATGAATTGGAATTGACTCAACAATAAAGGGTTTAATATAACCTGATATTGAGTTAGTTTTTTTAATAAGTCACATCACAAGATTGACTAATATTAAGCCCTGTGGTCAGCTAAGCCCCCTGAGAGACATAACTTTGTCATTGTTGCTGATTTTGACCATGTGTCTTTTATAGTTGCATTGTTTAGTGGACATAGAAATATGCTTAAAGTGTAATTATGCCACCTACTCCGCTAGATAACCAAACTAGCTTTGTGTGAAGTGCAAAATTGATAAGTTAAATATATCAGCTAGGATTAGCCTTAGCTGTATATGACAGAAACGTCCCAAAATAACAGTGGCTTAAATAAGATAGAAGCTTATTTTTCTCTTCAACATAAAAGAAGTCCACAGTTAGGCAGTTCAGAACTGGTATAGTTTTCCTGTGGTTATCAGGGACTCAGGCTCTGTTTAACTGGAGCTTCTCCGTCTTTAATATGCTACCTCAGGATTCAAGATGGCTACTGGGGCTCCAGTCATTACATGCATATTCTAAGTAGGAGGAATAGAGATGAGATAAAGAAGGGCACATTCAAGGAATATTTCTGGAAGTTTTGAAAAACATTTCTTATTGGTCAGGACTTAATCACACAGCCATACCTAGCTATAAGGGAGCCTGGGAACTAATAGTCTTTTGACTGGTAAGTGATGTATCCAGATAACAATAAGAGTTCTGTTACTAAAGATGAAAGAGAGAATAAGTGGTGAGTTGGGCATATATTGGTGATATCATTTTGAACAACATCAAGGATTGGGTCATGTGTCACACCATTAGAGACGTTCCAGGTATGACTTTGAGACAGTGATCAATCCATTAGCATTTCTGAAATGGCTGTTTTCAGATCATACTTACCAGCTTTGCCAAGGATGCCTATTAAAGATGCAGGATACTGGTCCATTTTTGTACAAATTAAATATATTTTTACTCCCTTTTCAATCAGTTGTATTGAGGTATGATTGACATACATAATATTCACAAATTTTAAGTGCTAAATTTGGTGAGCTTTGACAAATGTGTAGTCACGCAGCTACCACAACAATCATGGTAGAAAACCTTTCCATCACCCAATAAAGTTCCCCTGTGCCTTTTTGCGGTCCCCTGCCCCACCCTGGTCACTGACAATCTGCTTCATGTTGGTTTAGTTTTGCTTTCTCTAGAATTTCATATTAAAGGAATCATATAGTATTATGTAGTCTTTTGTATGCCATTAAAATTGGAGATCCACCAATCTACCTGTATTGGATAAAATTCAGCTCTGACTTATTCTGACCATTGTTTCATTTGGCATTAATTTCTTCATCTGGTATCTATAGTATCGTGGGACAATTTGTCAAATGTTATGTTTGGCAAAAATGGAGACATAATCTCCACTACATACTGCCTCTTCCCTTTATTTTCACCTGATTAAGCCATCCTTCAGATCTTAGTATAGATGTCACTTTCTCTGGAAAGCCCTCCTCAGTCCTCCCATTGTGTATTAGATGTCTGTTCCATACGCTGCCATTGTTCCGTGAACTTACCCATTGATTCTAAGCTTACTCTCAGCCTGCTCCATTAGACTGTGAGCTTGTTAAGTGCAATGCCTATTCTTTGCTCATCATTGGATCCCCAATGCCTATGGCAATACCTGGTCCAATGGCAGTACTTGAAAAATATTTTCCAGTGAATTAATTGAGTACAAGACAGTGTTACAAGTGTTATAATGTTATGCAAAGTGTTATGAGTCATCATTGCCATTCATAGAAAGAGAATATGGCACAGGACATGCAAAAAATGATTTGCAGAGGTTGTCATCTAGACCTCGAAGAAATTTGCTAGGCAAAGAGTGGGAGTAGAGCATCCTGAGGAAATCAGTCAGTGTGTGCAAAGGCATGGGGGCATGAGTGAATATGGGGTGTTTGGAGAGGAGAGAAGGGTTGCAAGTTATCAGAGCATAAGGTACGATGAGGATTAAGCTGTGAATCAAAAGTGGATGTTAATCATCACGATTAACCAACAATTAGAAAAACTTGATGGCTGGCATGGAAAAATATCCTCTGCATTATTCCTTGATACTGGTGGTTACTCAGCTTTCCATAGCTTTCTGGCCATTAGGGGCTGTGGACGCAACAGTCAGATAGCTGTGAGTGGTGTCCCTCCCAGGCGTTTCAGAAGGCAGAGAGAAGGCTCATTCTCATTTTCAGCACTGTCAGTTGTGGACAGCGCCCTCTGCAAACCTGAGCTTTTCACTATATTAGACAAGACACTTGGTTTTTGTCATGCAGGACTTGTAGCAGGATGGGACTTACGGCCCCATGGTTGTAGCAGAGGGTCAGTATCTCAGAACCATGAAATAACAGCTACTTTCACTGGCACAGGGGTATACGTAGCACATGCATTTCCTCACATAATCTTCACGATAATTCTTATCAGGCAGATGTCATTATTGCTTAGCTTTTACAGGTGAGGGAACTGAGGCACAGAGAGGACATGAGTGCAGTTCCAGGATTCAAGCCTGGGTATCCTGACACCATTGTCTGTGTTCTTAGCCACTTTACTTGTCTTCTAGTGAGCACCAAGACCATTGTGGAAATCTCCAACTCCTCTAAGGCCCCCAAGCATGGCTATCTCCTCAGTGGAGAACCAGCACTGCAGACAGTTCATAGCTGGAATCTTGCTACAGCCAGCTCATCCATACTGGGAGTGGTGGGAGGGCTTTTTGTAGCTCACCGCCTCCTGAGTTTGAAAGGGTGCTCTCAGCTAAATGTTTCAGCTGGGAAGCAGGTGTGTGCATCTGAAATGTTCCAGCAATAGCACCTGTGTAAGGAAGTTAGTGGAATTCAGAAATTAAGTTTCTCATGCCAGTAGGAGTCTTTGAAGCTCCAGTGGGGGAAAAAGGCCACTTTCTCACTAATCTCATCGATAATTATACTTCTCTAATAGCTGTCTGGGACCTGGTCAGTAGGAGGTCCATTTCAGAGTCTGTGGGAGAGATGTGCTGTGCTCTCTCCAGTCGGTGGTTCTTGGCTGTGCTTGGATGGGCATGCTCACAAACAACATAAGCATTTCTTTTTTAATGGTTGCATGCCACTCCCCTCCCCTTTAAAATGAGCCCATACTGTGCCCCATTAGCTGAAATTGACGTGATGGTTATTTTCAATGCCATTTCTTTAAAGAACTTAGTCTCGCTGTACATTGCTAGATTTCCCCTCTTGCTAAGTGGAATGAGGAACCCCTGGGAAAGTGTGGTAGTAGCTTTTCAGAAGCTGCAGAACCCAGCCTCTGCCACTCAGAGAGCATTACACATTATGCAAACAGTAAGGATTCCTCCCTCAATGCAGAATCCTCTGGAAATCTCAGAATCAAAAAGCTCTATGATAAAAATGCATGAAGCAGTATCCTTGTTGGTAAACTTACATATCCAGCTGAGATACTGCACATGATAATGCAGTTTTCTATGCAAAAAGGGTTTATCTCCATCCAGATATATTTGCACATCATTATTCATTCAGGAGAAGTGATTGCTGTCCTAGGTTAACTGATAGAACTTTTGGAACCAAAGCTTAAAGCTTATTTTACTGGTTATTGCTTGACTTCTCATAAATTGCCATTAGATTGTAGGAATGAATACATGTACACTCCATTAGGAAATATTTAAGTTTTCATACTAGTTTAGAATAAAAACAAGATTAAAGGGGCATTTCCAATATTCAGTACAGCATGAAATTGAAATCTTTTTTGGCATATAAAATGTATAAATATGGATATTCTTTCCATTTTCTGATAGATGAGGGAGGGATTATGAAGAGTGGACAAACCATTCCAAAGCTCACCTGTAGATGCTAAAACAGGAGAGGTAGGAAAATCCATTTTGGTATTTCCCAAGTGTGTGTCTCTTAAATATTAGATTCCTAAACAACAACAATAATAACAATAAAGCATTTCTTTTTTTAAAATTTTATTGTGCTTTAAGTGAAAGTTTACGGTTCAAGTCAGTTTTTCATACAAAAATTTATACACACATTGCTATGTGACCCTAGCTGCTCTCCCTACAGTGTAACAGCACACCCCTCCTTTCCACCCCTGACTCCCCATGTCCATTCAGCCAGCTGCTAACCCTCTCTGGCTTCCCATCTCACCTCTGGACAGAAGCTGCCCATTTAATCTCTTGCATCTACTTGAGCTAAGAGGCACACTCCTCACGAGTATCACTTTATGTCCCACAGTCCAGTCCAATCCCTGTCTGAAGAGTTGGCCTCGAAAATTGTTTTAATTCTGGGCTGATAGAGAATCTGGGGGCCGTGCTTTCCGGGGTTCCTCCAGTCTCAGCCAGACCATTAAGTCTGGTCTTCTTACTAGAATTTGAGTTCTGTACCCCGCCTTTCTCCTGCTCCATCAGGGGCTCTCTGTTGTATGCTTAATCATCTTTAGGCAGCTTTTGATAGTGGTTAAGAAACTGGACTGAGACTTCCTTAGTTCTAGTTTCATATCCTGTCTCTTACTGTATGCCTTTGGGCGAGCTGCCAATCTCTCTGTGCCTCAGTTTCCCATCTGTGATAATGATGAAACAAGTCTCTACCTCACGGGGTTCTTAAGAGAATTAAATGATGTAATATATATAAAATAAACCCTGACATACAGAAGGCTCTAAATAAGTGTTAGTTGTTGCTATTTATCATTACTATTATTTTATTTTGTTGACTCTTTGAAAAATCCTGTGAAGTAGATATTAGTGCTTTTATTCCCATTTTCCAGATGCCAAAACTAAGATCAATAATGTAGAAATAGATATTTCCTGAAGAAACGGAGAAAATCCCTAGATGGTGCAAACAGTTTGCATTCGACTACTAACCTAAGGGCTGGCAGTCCGAACCCACTTAGCAGTACCGTGGAAGAAAGGCCTGGTGATCTGCTTTTGTTAAGATTACAGCTAAGAAAACCCTATAGAGCATTTCTTCTCTGTAACACATGCGGTCATCATGAGTTGGAATCAACTCAAACAACAACTTTTTTTTTCATTTTGGTTTGCTATCATTGCTTTGTAAAAAGCCCGCAGAACAGTGCCATAAAACAACAACCATGTCATCCTCACGGGTTCTTTGGAGAAGGGATATGAACAGCACACAGCAAGACTGATTTGTCTCTGTTCCACAGTGTCTGGGGCCTCAGCTGAGAGAACCTAAATGGCTGGGTTCTGGAGTCTTCTGGAGGCTTCTTACCCTACATGTCTTGCGCTTGGCCTGATATGACTCAAAGGCTGTGTTCAGCTGGTTTTGTTGATTGGAATGCCCACACCTGGCCTCTCCATGGGGCTAGGGCTTCCTCGCAGCATGGTGACTTCAGGATAGTCCAGCTTCTTATGTGGCACCTCAGGGCTACAACAGTGAGTGTTCTAGTGAAAAATGCCTTTTATGACCTAGGTTTGTACTGCATGGGTCAAAGCGATCACAAACCCACCCAGATTCAAGGGTAGATGGTACAGACCCCATTTCTCAAAGGGAAGAGTGTCACAGAATTTGTGGCTGTATGTTATAAATCCCACACATGCTGCTGAGACTTGATACCCTCCGTGTGTCTGGACACTGACAGCCATTGCTTGATCCATCCACTGTGGTGTAGCTCTTGAATAGCTCAGAGTATGAGCTGCTTGAACTTCCTTAGTACTTGTGAACTCATCCCTTGGCAGGCTTGCCGTCTTGGAAGCAATTTGCATTCACACTTAGGCAGTTTCTCTCCTAGGAATGTTCAGGTTCCCCCTTCCTCTCCCACATGCACCTTTGTGTGTGTGTGTGTGTGTGTGTGTGTGCACAGTGTCAGCCTCTCTTGTCTTTGTCATCCCATCATATTACTTTACCCTCCTTTTCCGCTTTCCCCTTCTAGTTCTTTCTTTCCAGTGGATTCAATTAGTTCTCTTTGCTGCCTTAGCAATAAAACAGTTCCCTCCACAGCATTAGAATGAGTCTCTTTCATTATTTCATTTAGATTGTTGTTATGTTTGAAAACTTGAGGGCAGGGCAGGCGGGAGGAAAAGAATGTTAATTTGCAGGGAGTCCCTGTTGTGTGGTGGGAGTGCTGCCGAAGAGGTGCCAAGAAGCTGCCACTCGATGTGCTCATGGAAACATAAAGAATTGATGAAGGATGCTTGAGACGGCACAACTCCAGTCTGCACATGCTGAGACCCACGACCTGGCAGCGAGAGCTGAGTGCCACAGCTCCTGTTTTTCCATTTTCAAAGGGGTGTTTTCCCTGAAGGTGTGTGCGAAGGCAGGTGCCTGTGTAAGTGTGTGCTTGTGTGGATAAGCATGTGGCTCCATTCAGTTCTCCTCCATACACTCAGATTATGGGAGTGCTCTTTCACGGCAACCATCACTGGGAAATGCAGTAGGTGGCAGAGACCGAGATGAGGATCCTTGCAGTGTGACTCACGGAACATCAGAGAACGTTACAGAAAGCAAGGAATTAAGCTCTGCGAGTGCCAAAGTGACACTGATTATGTAGGAATGACGTACCGATAATGACAAAGAGCTCAGGGTTTTTGATAGTAATCTGTAGTCCCCTTTCAGGAGTTTGAAATGCCATCAAGTAGCTGAATTGTGCTAACAGACCTGCAGCCCATTCCCGCTTCACACTGTGCTAAACGGGAATCGTATTTGTCACTATACTGAAGAGTATCTTAGTGGTGGGGGAAAGGGGGGAGAGGATTGGTGGGCAGTAAGCAGAACTAGATTTAAATCTAATTGCCTTTCATGTTTTCCAGTGCTATTTGGCTTACACACAGTGGTGATATTTGTGGGGAATGAGGATTAGACTGTTTGCTGGAAGGTAGAGCGAGAAAACACCAGTATGGACACCATCCATCGGTAGCAATCCCAGCCAAAGATGGATGAAAGGAAGTCCTAAGACATTATGCATTACATTGTTTAAAAAACGGCGTTCCCACTGTGTTTCTGTGACCAGCAAGTTTTAAATCTGCTCCACTGCTTCCATTTTCTTTTCTTCATTCGTCCTAAGATTAAATCTGGGACTACCTGAATGCTTGCAAACCAGGGAGTGATTCACACCAGCTTTGGGAACATAGGTGGGGATTGGACTAGGAAGGGCCTTCCCAGTTCCCAATGAATAAATATGTCCCAGAAAGAGGAGTTTCCTGAAAGACTCTGGGGGTCACAGTCACTAATTATGCCAACTAATTGTCAAATCAAGCTACTGGGCTCCTCTCCAAGACAGCTCAGCTAGCTCTGGATGTATTTCACAATTGCAAATGGCCAGCCGAATGGGCCAGTTGAGACTATTATTGAAAACCTGGAGACATAAAATAGAGATGCATCAGGGGTGCGAATATGTGTACCTGGACTCTAAGGCCATTTTGCACGTGAAAAATGAGATCTTAGAGTTGGGCAAGAATGAGGGAAAAGTTTAGTAATTAATCACACTGTTCATAATGAGAGGAGGAAATCAATGTGATAAAAGGATTTGTCTGAATGAAGTACAGGCAAATTTAAAAGAAGGAGAAAAAAGCAACAAAGGGCATTCCTGGCTTGGGAATTGTGCTCTTTAAAAACCTTCAATCATTCGCACAATCAATTCTGCATTTCCTCAATAGCCACGTGAAACATGGCTTTCTCTTCATTGTCTTAGATTAACCACTAACTGCAAACCATACATTAAATGAAGTATCGAGTATTTGTCTTCCAACAATACACTTGAATGTTGTTTATTTCCCCGATAGGTCTGCTATGATGCATTTAGGTGCCATATTGCTAAATGCATACTGTACTTTAATATCTGTAACAGCTAGTCTCCAACTGCCTAACTTAGGAAGCAGCTGTGCAGGGGCCCCACAATTACAGATAGAGTTTTTCTCATAAACGGTTTAATTGTTTGCTTCTGGAAACAATTAGACTGGCGGTATTATAGAGTGAGTGTCATATTGCAGCGTGCAATCCTCTTTATGAGTTTTCTTAGCAGAATACCATGTTGACATATGTCAGACCCATAAAGAAGATTCAGTTACACGGTGACCTGCCCTCTGAGGAAATTGTGCTTGACAATCCGATGGTTCAGGAGAAGGTTCCCTGGGAAAATGGCCAAGGGGAAATTGGGCTCTAAACAACTGCCGTCCTTCTGATGAGACTGACACTGGGTGTGGGCACCCTTCCCCCTCTGCTACAGTGCTGTTAAACTCTGAATTTTTCTTCACAGCTTAGTGAACAGCAGCGTGTGTGATGTGTCCCTCACGACATTTGTCCAACCTGGGAGACTTCCACAGGGCTGCTGCTTTGCAAAGCTCCAATCAAGAAAGTGCTTTGCCGATCGGTTGGGTGTGTTGCTGCCTTTGTTTCATAGGCCAGGTCTCATAACATTAGTGGTCAATGGGTGGAATGGCCCCAGGTTCCCCAGGGATGACGCATTTCAGCTGGGTGTTTAGTATGTCACAGAGATTGTGCTATGTGCCTTTCCTGCACGATGGGGTCATTTAATCCTCACAAGCACTTTATGAGTCTGTGTTATTATTATTATTTCCAATTGACAGATGAGGAAATGGAGGCTTAGTGAGATTAAGTGATTGGCCAAGGTCATGTAGTGAGGGCAAATGATAAATCCTAGACTCAAACCCAGGTCTGTCTGGCTCTGAACCTCAGGCTCTTAATAACTATAGCATACCGCTTTCTAGAAGAATTCTTAGTAAGGAAAAGAGATTTCTTATTCTTAGTGTTATATTTTTTGCCACAAAGGCACCAAAACGTGGGTTCCATTCATTCATTTGATTATTTCTTCCTTCATTAATCAGTTTGTTCATTTTTCCATATTTATTGAGCATCGACAATGTGCCAGGCAATGATAGGCATAGGTTGATAGCAAAGCCTTTATGAAGCTTTCTAGTGGAGTGGGTAGGAGACATAAAATTAAACATGTAAACGGAAAAAACAGAAAACAACTTGTTGCCCTCGAGTCAATTCCGACTCACAGCGACCCGTTAGGACAGAGTAGAACTGCCCCATAGGGTTTCCAAGGCTGTAAATCTTTATGGAAGCAGACTGCCGCATCTTTCTCCTGCTGAGTGGCTGGTGGTTTCAACTGCTGACCTTTTGGTTAGCAGCCGAGCACTTAACCACTGTGCTGCCAAGGCTCTATTTCATGCATACAAATGCATATTTCAGCTTCTCTTAGAAAAATGCAAATATGTGGCAACACTGGGCCCACATCCTCTTGTTGTTAGTTGCTGTGTGTTGGCTTCCAACTTATGGCAACCCTGTGTCCAACAGAACGAAAATGTTACCCAGTCCTGCTCCATCCCCATGATCATTGGTATGTTTGAGTTCATTATTGCCTTCCAAATTAGGGCACTCATCTTCCAGCACTATGCTGTTGTTGTTAGGTGCCATCGAGTCAGTTCTGACTCAGAGCGATGCTACACACAACAGAAAAAACCACTGCCTGGTCCTGCACCATGGTCACAGTCGTTGTTATGCTTGAGCCCATTGTTGCAGCCACTGTATCAATCCATCTCGTTGAAAGTCTTCTTCTTTTTCACTGACCTTCTGCTTTACCAACCATGATGTCCTTTTCCAGGGACTGATTCCTCCTGATAACATGTCCAAAGTATGTGAGATGTTGTCTTGCCATCCTTGCTTCTGAGGAACATTCTGGTTGTACTTCTTCCAAGACAGATTTGTTTGTTCTTTTGGCAGTCCATGGTATAATCGATATTCTTCGCCAACACCACAACTCAAAGGCACCAGTTCTTCTTCAGTCTTCCTTATTTATCGTCTAACTTTCGCATCTGCATGAGGCAGTTGAAAACACCATGGCTTAGGTCAGGTCTTCAAGATGACATCTTTGCTTTTTAACCCTTTAAAGAGGTCTTTTGCAACAGATTTGCCCAATGCAGTGCATCATTTGATTTCTTGACTACTGCTTCCATAGGTGTTGATTGTGGATCCAAGTAAAATGAAATCGTTGACAGCATCAATATTTTCTCCATTTATCATGATGTTGCTTGTTGGCCCAGTTGTGAGGATTTTAGTTTTCTTTATGTTGAGGTGTAATCCATACTGAAGGCTGTAGTCTTTGTTCTTCGTCAGTAAGTGCTTCAAGTCCTTTTCACTTTCAGCAAGCAAGGTTGCGTCTTCTGCATAATGCAGGTTGTTAATGAGTCTTCCTCCAATCCTGATGCCAGGTTCTTCTTCATATAGTCCAACTTCTTGGATTATTTGCTCAGCATATAGATTGAATAGTTATGATGAAAGTTACAACCCTGACGCACACCGTTTCTGACTTTAAACCACGCGGTATCCCCTTGCTCTGTTTGAATGACTGCCTCTTGATCTATCTACAGGTTCCTCATGAGCACAATTAAGTGTTCTGGAATTCCCATTCTTCGAAATGTTACCCATAATTTGCTGTGATCCACATAGTCAAATGTCTTTGCATAGTCAATAAAACACAGGTAAACATCTTTCTGGTATTCTGTGCTTTCAGCCAGGATCCACCTGACGTCAGCAATGATATCCCTGATTCTGGTTCTCTTCTGAATCCAGCTTGAATTTCTGGCAGTTCCCTGTCAATATACTGCAGCAGCCACTTTTGAATGATCTTCAGCAAAATTTTACTTGCATGTGATATTAATGATATTGTTCAATAATTTCCACATTTGATTGGATCACGTTTCTTGGGAATAAGCATAAATACAGATCTCTCCAGTAGGTTGACCAGGTAGCTGTCTTCCAAATTTCTTGGCATAGACGAGTGACTATTTCCAGTGTCCAGCACTATATCACACAAGATTCCATTGTGATCCATAGGGTTTTCATTGGCTAATTTTTGAAAGTAGATCACCAGGCCTTTCTTCCTAGTCTCTCTTAGTCTAGGAGCTCTGCTGACACCTGTCCACCATGGGTGACCCTGCTGCTATTTGAAATACTGGTTTCATAGCTCCCAGCATACGACAAACTGACAGATGGGTGGTGGGCCCACATCTTACAAGACAACAGGCTGCCCTCTAGTCAAGGCCACCCTCTTCAACTGAGGCTTATGCTCCCTGGTTTGCCACTGCTTCTGCCCTCCCCAGCTAACCCCAGCATTGAAGCTATGTATTTTATCATCACACTTGCACGGTGGTTTGTCTCAGAGTAAAGAGTAAAGTGAAATATTTCCTTTACTTGTGTCTCTGTCAAAAGGAGAAAAAGAAAAGCTGGACTGAGAGATCTGTCTCTTTCAAGAGAAGTGAGAGAGAAAACAGTTCTTTGTAGAAGTGAAGCATATTCTTCCTTGTTTAATATGCAAATAAAGTATGTCAGTGTGAGAAGGATACAACTCTAGGTGGGATTATGAAAACCAAACACACCACACTCACACGAAGATACCCTCACAGGTACACACTCACACTGACAGACACACACGCTCTTACACTCACACACACTCCCTCACACACAACCACACATACACACTCATACAAACACACAGACACACACATAAGACGCACAAACTCACACACACACATCCATTCTCTCTCTCTCACACACACACTCACGCACACACCCACTCTCTCTTTCTCTCTCACACACACACATGGCCTGCTTTGTTCCTTTATGTTACCTGTCTAGCCTCAGAAGAGTCTGTGACCCTTACTGCAGGGATCTGGGAGTCCTGAAGAGTTTTAAGCAGGGGAATGCCATCGGTATTATTTGATCAGTGATTTAGTCAAAGTCTCACAAGGGTGGAGAGGGTTGTGGATGATGATGATAATTTTGCCAGAAGAGGTGAGGCGGCCGGGCAAATCTAGAAGCGGGAAGACCAGGTTGAAAATCTGCTAGGATCACCCAGTTGAGGAAAGATGTGTCTGAATTCAGACAAGCTGGTGGCAGGAGGAGTGGAGAGCAAAGGCAAGAATGGGGATTGAGAGGAAGGACAACCGGACGTGAGAGTGACAGATCACGTGACAGCCATTAAGACCTCTTCCTTGCTCTTGCCTCACACCAAAGAAGGACCCAGGCCTTCAAACTGAGTACTGACCACAGTCCTTCCTGTGGAGGCTCAGGCATCTGCAGCTCTGAAACATACAATACATCCTTGTAGTGAAGCTGCTTTGTGGATAGAAATGATCCATCTCTAAAACAGATGTCACTGGTGCTGGCACAGAAAGATGAGAAAAGATAAAGAATTACAATGGGGTTGAAAACACTGTTTTTTGTTTGTTTTTTAAAAAAAGACCTAACAGCATAGCACAGCAAAGAAGCAAAACTGCTTTGAAGCTGCCAGTCTTCCCTGCACCTGATGGTGAAAGCCTGTGAAAATCCCTCATTGCAAGAACTGAAGCACAATTGGTGACGGTAGCTCCCTTCAGCTCTCATCCTGGAACTGTGTCTCATCTCTTTAATAAGACCAAGAGCAACTGAGGACAGGGACCACGTCATATGTTTCCTCAATTATTTTAAGAACCCCTTACCTGCTGTAAACCAAAAAACCAAACCCATTACTGTCGAGTTGATTACGACTCATAATGACCCTATAGGACAGAGTACAACTGCCACGTAGAGTTTCCAAGGAGCAGCTGGTGGATTTGAACTGCCGACCTTTTGGTTCGCAGCCGAGATCTTAACCACTGTGCCACTAGTCGGCTATACTTTAATAAAATCTGTTTCCCATGCATTCAGGACTGCCAGGTAGGATTGACCAGGTTGTGCACTGCACAGGCCTTCCAGGACACTGTTCACATAGATTCCGTTGTGAGTGGTGCTCTCTAGGTTTGTGCCCTGCTCAACCTGCACAGTGATACTTCGTAGCTCTGTTAGGTTAAATTAATGATCAGGGCCACTTGATGAGGTGATAGTGGTATGTCCATTTTAAATGAAATAAATGCTTCTCAGTTAATGGATTTATCCAGGGAAAAAGAATATTGAGCTCTGAGCTAGGAATTGGAGACATTGTTTCCAAATTTTTATATTCTTCCTATTGAAGTTCATTCTTCTTTTTGTGTGACTGTCAGTCTAACTTTTGAAAACCTGAGGTTAAACCATCGTTCTTTTTTTTTAATTGTTGTAATTAAATGAAGTTTACATTTCAAGTTAGTCTCCCATACAAAATTTTTTTCACATACATTGTTATGAGACCCTAATTGCTCACCCCATTCCGTGACAGCACACTCCTCCTTTCCTCCCCTGATTCCCCATGACCAGTCAACTAGCTCCTAACTCTCTCTGCCTTCCCATCTCACCTCTGGACAGAAGCTGCCCCTTTGGTCTCTTGTATCTACTTGACTAAGAGGCACACTCTTCATGAATATCACTTTATGTCCCACAGTCCAGTCCAATCCCTGTGTAAAGAGTTGGCCTCGGAAATTGTTTTAGTTCTGGGCTGATAGAGAGTCCAGGGGCCATGCTTTCTGGGGTTCCTCCAGTTTCAGTCAGACCATTAAGTCTGGTCTTCTTACTAGAATTTGAGTTCTGCACCCCATCCTTATACTGCTCCATCAGGGACCCTCTGTTGTGTACCCTGTCAGGACGTTCATTGGTGGTAGCTGGGCGCCATTTAGTTCTTCTGGTCTTAGGCTGATGGAGTCTCTGGTTTATGTGGCCCTTTCTGTCTCTTGGGCTAATACTTTCCTTGTGTCTTTGGTGTTCTTCGTTCTCCTTCACTCCAAGTGGTTGGGACCCATTGATGCATCTTAGATGGCTGCTTGCAAGCTTTTAAGACCCCAGACGCGACTCACCAAAGTAGGATGCAGAACATTTTCTTAATAAGCTTTGTTATGCCAGTTGACCTAGATGTCCCCTGAAAGCATGGTCCCCAGACCTCCCCATCCCTGCTACTCTGTCTCTTAAAGTATTTGACTGTGTTCAGGAAACGTCTTAGCTTTGTAAACCATAGTTCTAATACTTAACAGGTGGTTTGATCTTGGGCAATTTCTTCAGCTGCTTTGAATGGTACGTTCCTTATCTTTTAACCAGGTCACAGTAGTAGCACATACTGTCAGCCTAGACTCTGGAGCCACACTGCCTGAGTTGGAGCCCTCCACCTGCCACCTCCTGGCTGAGTGACACTGAGCAAATAAACTTTGTTTTTTCATTTTCTCATCTGCAAAATGGGGATAATAATAGCACATACCTCATGGAACTGTTATGATGGTTACATGAGTTAATAGATGTAAGATGCTTAGAATGGAGCACTGCACGCAGTAGGTGTTCAATAAATGCTAGCTATTACTATGGTAAGGCTTGGTGCAGTGTATGGCATATAATAATAGCTCAGTAAAGCTTATTAACTCAGAGAACAAAATGTTGCTGTTTTATTGGTTTCAGATATTATGTCTTCCACAGAGCTTTCTGTCTGCTCTGTAGATAGGCCTGGAGAAGATCCTGGGGCCTGGCACATAGTAGGTGTTCAATACATTGAGCAGTTGCTATATGCCACATAGACATTGTGATTGGGTTTTGAAAAGACAATTGAAGCAGGAGACTGTAAGATTTTTGCTTTGCTGGGTGGATCCTAGAGAGACTGTGTATGGAAAAAACAAAGCAAAAAAAAAGTTCCTTCCATTGCATCATGCTCATCTGTTCTGGAATTCCTCTCCCTCTGTTTTCTCCTATTCTTAGGTGACAAAGTTAGGGGGGGAATCTCTCAGTGGTGCAAATGGTTAATGTGCGTGGCTGCTAATCAGAAGGTTGACAGTTTGAGTCCACCCAGAGGCACCTTGGAAGAAAGGCCTGGCGATCTACTTCTAAAAAATCAGCCACAGAAAACCTCACGGAGCACAGCTCTACTCTGACCTGACACACATGGGATTGCCATGAGTCAGAATTGACTCGATGGCAACTGCTTTTTAAGTTACTCTCCCTGAACACTGTGAGACAGATTCATCTGTATGGGTGGCTATTCAGGTGGGGCCACCAGAGAACCAACTCCTTGGGAGTCAAAGACTGGGCCTGTCTTGTTCACTGTTACAACCTCAGCCCTAGCACAGGCCCTGCAATGTTGATGAACCACGATAAGTGTTTGTTGAATAGATGTGCGCTCAAGAGTTGGGACCTTGAAGGGAAGGTAACTTTGTTCCGCAGAAAGATGTTACCTGCTAAGGGGCACAGAGTTCCTACATAGTCCCTTTCCCCTGAGCCCCCAGAATAACTTGCAGCCTTTCCAGAATGTCGCAGGAAGACTCTTGTGGCACCCGTGGTGGGATACGTGCAGGTAGATTCCTCCTTGAGTATCCCTTTACCCATTTCCTCCTCTACTCCCCACCCCAAGGATGAGAGAGGGACAAGAGGTCCTGAAAAGAGAATGAGCTGCCTGCTTCTTTATTCTCCACTTATGCCATTCCTTTGCTCTAATCATTGTATCATTCCAGTTCAATACCAACATTGATCATAGCATTGATCCTCTTCTTAGTTATTTCTAATTGGTTACGGACCTTAATTATGGTCTCTGCTTAACAGATTGTATCTGCTATCAATACTTGTGCTCAAACTACCATTGCTTTGTAGGTTTAACCCACTGTCAGGACTCACTGAGGGCACTCTAACCGGTTGTCTCCTATCTTGTCACCTGAACCAAACTGCTTCTTTCAGAAGCCTTCTTTCTATGTGGGTGTACTAACCTTCAGAGTCCTCACGAGGGGCCAAGTTGTCCACAGACCCGGCCTCTCTCACTTATCTGAGCTTCAGAATGGGTAATACATTTGCTGATCCTTCATCCGGTATGAAGATATAAAGCCCACCCAGGCTCAGAGCACCCGGCCACATGTGCAGCCTTCCTTGCCATATGAAGGTGGGTGGAAAGTGGTTGATTTGGATGCTAACAATTGCCTGGCAGCCTCCAAATGTTGTTGTTGTTAGTTGCTGGCCAGTCGATTCCTCATGGTGACTCCATGTGTGCAGAATAGAACTACTCCATAGGGTTTGCAAGGCTGTGACCTTTCAGGAGCAGATCACCAAACCCATCTTTTGAGGCTCTCTGGGTGGGTTCGAACCACCAGCTTTTTAGCTAATGGTCAAGTTGCTTAACTGTTTGTGTCACCCAGGGTTCCCCTAGTCTCCAAGTACAAAAAACCCATTGCCGTCGAGTCAGTTCTGACTCATAGCGACCCTATAGCACAGAGTAGAACTGCCCCATAGGGTTTCCAAGGAGAGGCTGGTGGATTCGAACTGCCAACCTTTTGGTTAGCTGCCCAGCTCTTAACCACTGCATCAGCAGGGCTCCAAATAGTGTAAATGAAGGTGCCTGGAAGAGTCAGCATGGCCAAGAGATAACCTGCTTGGAAATAGGAAACGAGGGGCTTAAGTTATTCAGGTGACTAGCAAATGATCAGAACACCATTAATTAAAGCAAATAACTAAGCATGACAATAGCTAGAGTTTAGGACAAGCTATCTATGTACTGGGCACTATGATAAGTGATTTATATAGATTGTCTCATTTAATCCTTCCAATAACCCTTTCTTTTATTCATTTACCAGCTATGCCGTGTTCCGGGCACAATGCTAGGTGCTGGGGATGTTAAGGAGAGAAAGCAGACAGGGCCCTGCCTGTGTACCTTACAGTCTAGTGGTGCTAACTGATTTTAATGAAATGACCACCCGGGCAAATGTAAAGCTAAAATGAAGACTAGTGCTAGAAAGGAGAGGGCCACAGTGCTACCGGAGTTTAAAACGAGGGGTCTGACCCCATCGTGGAGGTTGAGGAGGTGACTAAGCTGAGATTTGAAGGATTAAAAGGGGTCAATAGTTGATGTGGGAAGCGAAAGGCACTCCAACAGAGGAAACAGAGAGGAAGAGAGAGTGTGAGGGACGGAAACCCTGTGATATAGAAAGTGTTTTGCTTGTTTCATGAATAGGAAAACTGAGGGAAATAGAGGTTAAGAAATCTGCCTAAGCCAACTCTTCAGACAGGGATTGGGCTGGACTGTGGGACGTAAAGTGATACTTGTGAAGAGTGTGCCTCTTAATCAAGTAGATACAAGAGACTAAATGGACAGCTTCTGTCTGGAGGTGAGAGGGGAAGGCAGAGAGGTTAGGAGCTGGTTGAATCGACATGGGGAATCGGGTGGAAAGGAGGAGTGTGCTGGCACAGAATGGGGTGGGCAATTAGGGTCACATAACAATGTATGTATAAAATTTTGTATGGGAGACTAATATAAAATGTAAACTTCATTTAACTAACAATAAAAAAAGAAAAATCTGCCTAAGGTGACACGGTGAATGACATAGTCAGGACTTGAACTTCACTCTGTGTGACTCTTCCAAAAGAGGGGCTTAGGATGGTCTAAGGAAGCAGAAAGGGGCTACATGGGGGCAGTGCTGAGCCAGAGACAAGATAGAGCAACTGTTGTTGTTGCTACTTGCCATTGAGTTGGCGCCGGTTCATGGTGACCTTGTGTATAACAGAATGAAATGTTGCCTGTCCCTGCACCATCTTCAGGATCGTTGGTGAGTGCATCGTTGCAGCCACTGTGAATTTTGAGTGCCTTCCAACCTAAGTGGCTCATCTTCCAGCACTATATCAGACAATATTGTAATGAGATCCATAGAGTTTTCATTGGCTAATTTTCAGAAATATTTCAACGGGCCTTTCATCCTAGTCTGTCTTAGTGTGGAAGCTCCATGAAAACGTGTCCACTATAAGTGATCCTGCTGGTATTTGAAATACTGGGTGCATAGCTTCCAACATCATAGCAGCACAGAAGTCTCCACAGTATGACAAACTGACAGACGGGTTGTGGAGAGCAACTGTTAGAATGTCCCCAGTGAAGAATGCAGAACAGCAGTGTGTAACAACCGACAAAAACCAAGCCAGACAGGTGGAAGGTGACTGAAGCTTGCCAAGATGAATGAACGCATGGAGAGTGGTCTTCGAATCAGATGCCAGAGCCAAAGAGAGCCCAGTCAGAACCAGGGGTAAGCCAGGGTGAGGTTCAGGTCTAGGGGAAACCAGAGCCTAGTCAGGACCTGTCCAGGTGGGTTTGCTTCTGCCACATCTTGCTTTTAATTACCACTCACGTATACCAGTGTGTATCATTACATAGCCGCCATCTAACTCAGATGCTCCTGGACCAGCACTGTTCAGTAGAAGTTTCTGTGATGATGGAAATGTTCTGCATTGTACAAAATAATAGCCACTAGTCACATGTGGCCACTGAGCACTTGAAATGTGTCTAGTGTGACTGAGAGCTGAATTTTAATTTTATTTACTCTTTAATTATTTTCAATTTAAATTTTAAAAACCACAAGTGGCTTGTGGTTACCATATTGGATAGTGTGGTCTTGACTAGTGCGACCTTGATCTTAACTGATTGGTACATCAGCCACGAAGGACTTGGCATCTCCATAAGCAGGGCTGGGGGCAAGCCCCTCTGAAAGCTGAACTTGTTGGATGGAACAGTTTGTTCCTATCTGCTTGACACTAAGACTGAACTGAGAGCTGAAGGGGACCAGGTCTTGAGAGCCTGTCCTCCAATTCCCCATTCTAAACGATAGTCGAAGTATTCACTCACTCAGTCGCTCAATCAATAAACGACTATTTCTTGAATGCCTGCTTTGCACCTCTGTTCTAGCATCATTGTTGTGCCCCACTAGCATGATAGTTATAACCTTATTATAGTATTTTCTAAGTAGTTACTGTGTGCCAGGTACGCACACTTTATATGCATTACTTAATCCTCACAAAAGTCCTTTGAGATAGATATCTTATTTTACAGCAAAGGAAAGTGGGATTCTGACAGGTTAAGTGACTCTCCCAAGTAATTGGAAGAGGCTGGATTTGAACCCAGGTTAGTCTGACTCCAGAGTCTACACTCATAATGTCCATTCTCTTCTAGAAGTTTCAATTAAAGAGGAAGGTGTAGGTGAGTAGAGTAGAAGGGGGTGTTCATTGAAGAGTGGAGGAAGAAGGAGCACATCTTCTTGGCTGCTGGAGATGCTGGGACTTGTGAGAACCAGCTCGTGTGAGGGGAGAGCTGGGGGCAAGGCATCCAGATGTATCTGACAAGGGATTCACTTGTGCAAAAGCCAGGACAGAAGCTGATTGCCAAAGTGGCAGGCAAAAGTGGCATGGAGTCCAGATGCAGTGAAGGGCATGAGTCAGCTCAGCCTCTGGGATCTTAAAATGCATGTGGGAGTGAGGGCGAGACACCAGGTGCCCAGGAGGCAGGAGGGTGTGTGGAAGTTGATGAGTTGGTCCCAGCTACCTGATTTGGGTCACTTCCCACGTCCTTGCCCCTTGGGCAGGTGCACCATATCCACCTGAAAGCAGCAATACCCTTTGAGCACAGGCTGCCTGGCAAGAAGGCTGCTCCGACTTCAGGCAGGGTTACCTGAGGCCCAGGAGTTATGGTAGAAAACATCAGGTTTATAGGTGAAGCTTGCCTCTGGGTAAGTTGCAACACCTTTTGATTTCAAAGACTGTTTTGCTTTCTGCTCAGCTGCTTCTCCAGGATGGAAGACAGCCCAGGAAATAGGAAATACCACCTGATGGCTATCTCCCAAGCCTCCTCCTCACTCAATCTTCAGCCAGATTATGAGAATGGAGTTTGCAAAAGTAAACACAGTCAAGACTCTCAGGGTGTCCAGAGTACACAATATATGTAACAAAACATACACCATCCCAACAATTTCTACATGTACAATTCAGTGACATTGATTACATTTTTTAAACAGTGTAACTATTCTTAGTATCCTTTTCCAAATAATTCCACCACCTTTAACATAAACTCAAACTCTCTAAGCAAAAACTCCCTTTTTCTCCCTCCCTGCCACCCCTGGTAACCACTAAAAATCTTTGGTTTCTATGTATTTGCTTATTTCATGTAAGTGAGATCATATAGCATTTGTCTTTTGCAATTGATTTATTTTGGTCAGCATGATGTTTCCAAGGTTCAGCCACATTGTAGCATGTATCAGGACTCCATTTCTCTGTAGGGCTGAGTAGTATTCCGTTGGATGTATATACCACATTTTGTTTATCCATTCATCTGTTGATGGATATTTCTGTTGTTTCCACCTCCTGTCAAACCCTTGAGTTTATCAACAAATATCTGCTGAGTACCAGGCACTGTATTGGGTGCTGGGGATATAAGGATGGGCAGGGAAGACCCTGCCCCTGACCTTACAATGCTTAGAGTCCAGTGGGGGCAATACAAGGAATAAAAACCGTATAAGGTGCTAATTTCTTTTTTTGAGGGGGAGGGGGAAGTGGGGTCAGTAACAAGACAACTTGAGGAGTTATGGAAGGCCCCCAGAAGGAAGTGATGTCCAGGTGATATCTGGAGTATGAGATGTTAGCCAGATGAAGACGCATGGCTGGGGGAGAGAGATGGAGTATTGCAGACAGAAGAAAGGAGTATGTGCAGGGCCCTGAAGGATGCATTCAGAAGACAGAAAGAAATCCATTGTGCCTAGATCTTAACAGCAAGCAGGGAGGGATAAGCACTGTGGCTGGAGAGAAATGAAGATCAGATACTGAAGGGCTTCATGAGCCATGCCATGTAAACAGATTGTATTTTATGTTGAGGGCAGTGGTGATCCAGTACAGAATTTTAAGCCAGGGAGTGACTTGTTCAGATGTGAAATTTTAGCGAAATTACTCTAGCTGTGGGGTTGGAGGATGGATTAGATCAGAGATAAGAAGGGATGAAGGGAGAACAGTTGGAAAACATATAGGTAGGAGCCTGGTCTGAATCAGAGATGCAGAAGCAGGGATGGAGAGAAATGTATGAATCCAAGAAATGAAGAGGGAGAGGCTAAAGGACCCAAGGAAGGAGAGGGCAGCATCCAGGCTGACTCCTGGCTTAGGCAACTGGGTAGAAGGTGGTCCCTGCCAGTGACTCAGGGAACGCAGAAGGATGAGCAGGTGTGTGGGGGAAGATGATGAATTCTGTTTGGGATGTGTTGGGACATCGAAGGGAGGTACCCATAGGCAATCAGCTTCAGAGGTCTGGAGCTCAGCAGTTGGTCTGGATTGGAGATGTGTTGTGGAGCTGCAAGAGGAAGGGAGACTGAGAAAGGGTATATTCGTGCCTCCTTTCATCAGTGTCTTTTCATTTGATACTCATGCTACATTTGATACTCACAACCCCATTTTACAGACGAGGAAGAAGAGGCACAAAAAGGCTAAGGATCACACACCAAAACAAAACAAAAACAAGCCCGCCAAAACCCAAACCAGTTGCTGTCAAGTTGGTGCTGACTCATGGCAACCCCATTATGTGTCAGAGTAGGACTGCATCCATAGGGTTTTCAGGGCTGTGACCTTTCAGAAGCAGATCACCAGGCCTTTCTTCTGAAGCACCTCTGGGTGGGTTAGACTTGCCAACCTCTCGGTCAGTAGTCGAGCACTTACTCTTTTGCACCACCCAGTGGCTCCACACAAAACTAGGAAGCATTCAAGCTGAGATCTGACGGGATTTGAACCCAAACCCTTTGTGTGTGCGTGCGCGCACGTGTGTGTTTTCTTCAGTAGGTAGATCTGTCATTGCTCTACCCTGTGCCAGCCAGGGTTTGAAAATATCATAGTTTCTTCACCAACTTGGTGTATCACATTGGCTCGATTCTCTGGGACATCTAGCTCTGACTGCCCCTAGAATAGGGATGGCGCATTGATACCGGGACTCCAATTAGTGTTAGCTTGATGGATAGAACAATAAGGAGAGAATAATATAGCCAGCAATGATAAATGCTAGATTAAGAAGGTTCTTTTTTGCACTCTGCCATGTGGGCAGCCACTGTGGCCATGAGCACAGATCTTGGTGAAATAACTTTTCTATTGAAGAAGAGGAGATCAGAAAATAATTCCACTCACTGCTGTGTGTGCATGAACCTGCTGTGGTATTATCTGAGGTAAGAGTAACCTTGTGAAAGGCCACCTTCTGATCCCGTCACCGAGCTCCTTTACCCAGAAAAAAGCTTAGACATAAAAGAAGCAAAATAGCTTAAGGGGAGGAGATGGAGGCGAGGGGAAGAAATAAATAGCCAAGACGGGTAGCATAGCCAAGCTTTTGCGTACTCTTGGCCATCGGAGCATGGCGAAGAGTGGAGTTGGCGTGAAACATTTTGTGAAATAGCAGAGAGCAAAACCACAGCAACTGGGCTTCCAGAGGCCCTAACCTTATTAAAAGTTATGTTTTGATCCTTGGAAGCAGATCCCCTCCTCCCCCCACCCCACCTTTTTTGTGTGAAAAGGAAATGAATCCTGGCATGAAATTCTATTCCACTGGATTTATTCTGAAAGATGCTTCTGTTCAGTGGGCCAAGACGTTATGAAAATCCAGGGATGCTGCCAAGAAGCCAGTTCTGAGGAGTTCAGATTGTCAAGGCCCAATCATGAGTAGCTGGTTGCCGCTTCCTGTTGTTAGAGCAGAGCTAGGACTGAAAATACTGATGCCCCAGAGGCTCCTGACACAAGAGCCGTCTCAGACTCTGCTAAGAGCTGGGCTTGGAGCACATGAGCCCAGATTCTCGACCAGATCCAAAAACAAGAGAGGGTGTCCTTGTTTTGACCAGACAGATTCAGTGGGTGTTGACCCTTTGGCCTGTTCAAAAGGACTGGAACACATCCCAAGCCAAGGTTGTGACCCCCTTCATGTCCGTTTTAGGCCCTGAATAGGGACTTCTTGACTTCTCTGCATCTCGGTGATTTTACTCCCGACGAGTCCGAAGGGAACGGGTCTTCGGTGGTTCGGTGGTAGAATTCTCACCTTCAGTGTGGGAGACCCAGGTTCTATTCTTGGGTCTCCTGTCTGTCAGTGGTAGCTTGCATGTTACAATGATGTTGAACAGGTTTCAGTGGAGCTTCCAGGCAAAGATGAACTAGGAAGAAAGGCCTGGCAATCTACTTTTGAAAATCAGCCAATGAATAGGTTATGGATCACAGTAGTCCGATCTGCAACTGATCATGGGGATGGCGGAGAACCGGGCAGCATTTCATTTTGTTGTGCATAGGGTCGTCATGAGCTGGGGGCCTAATTGACTGGTGGCTAACACAACAGTCCTGAGGGAACAATCTGATTGGCTTAACTAAGTACCATTGTCCCCTAGTGGTCAGAGCCCTCGTGGTAAGTTGTTGGCCAGCCTATAGATGTATCTTCTTTGAGTCAGGTCCTCCGTTCTAGACAAAGCAATGTTACTGCACTGAGCCAGGGTGGGGGTGGGGTGGACTGGGAGGGGAAGCTGGATGTGACTGGAACATGACTGACTGATTTAATGCACACTGTCAGCGTCTCTTGTCATGGAAGAGGGCTTGGCTCAAAGGTGAGTTACCTGACTGTTTAATGGTTGGTCTGTTAATCCACCATTCTGGTTAGAGAGTGGTACCAGGAAGAGTACATGCATTGAGCAGGAACCTTCCCAGGATGGTCTAGTCAATTTAGTCAAAAGGACAAGGTTCAGAAATAGTGTGGATTTAGGCAGATCAGTTAACCAGTTGGAAACTCAGTCTTTTGTGCTGTGACTGGGGTAACAACAATGCCCACTTCCCAGGGTTGCAAAGCCATCCACTTGTGGCATTTCTGTTGGAGCAGCACTAGATGACTGAGACAGGAGCAGACAGCCACATCTTTTCCCCACAGAGCAGCTGATGAGTTTGAACCACCTTCCTTTTGGTTAGCAACCAAACTCTTAACCACTGTGGCACCAACGCTTCTATTTTTTTTTTTTTTTTTACCCTCAGAGCATCCCTATTTTTTTTTTTATTGTTGCAATTTAAGTGAAAGTTTACAATTCAAGTTAGTTTCTCATACAAAAATTTATACACACATTGTTAGGTGACCCTAGGTGCTCTCCTATACTGTGTGACAACACACTCCTCCTTTCCGCCCAGATTTCCTGTGTCCATTCAACCAGCTCCTGACCCTCTCTGCCTTCTCTTCTCTTCTCTGGACAGAAGCTGCCCATTTAGTCTCCTGTAGCTACTTGAGCTAAGAAGCACTCTCTTCACGAGTATCATTTTATGCCCCACAGTCCAGTCTAATCTTTGTCTGAAGAGTTGGCCTCGGAAATGGTTTTAGTTTTTTCTGACAGAGAGCCCAGGGGCCATGTCTTTTGGGGTCCTTCCAGTCTCAGTCAAACCATTAAGTCTGGTCTTTTCACTAGAATTTGAATTCTGCACCCCACTTTTCTCCCACTCCGTCAGGGACTCTTTGTTGTGTTCCTTGTCAGGGTGGTCATTGGTGGTAGCCAGGCACCAACAGGGCATCCTTATTTTAAAGATAAGGAAATTAAGACTCAGAGAGGCACATCGATTTTACCAAGCACACACAGCAGTCTGGGGAAGAGCCTCCGTACTCCATATCATGCCACCTTTTAACTTCCCTGTAATGCAACTTCTTGAGGGAAGAAAGAAATACAAAGTGATAGAAAAAAGGAAGGTTTTCAAAATAAGAGTTTGTGAGTCAGCCTGAAGAAGTTCCATGAATTGCAAGGGGGAGGAAAAATGGCTCACTTAGTTACTTTCATTTCCATTTCTGGTTTTAAATACCCATAGCACACTTTCTCTGAGTGGTTCAAGGTACTTTAGCTTCTTCTATTACCAAACATTTATCCTTATGGGCCAGGAAATGCCATAGTCATCTACAGGGTCTTAAACTCAAAAACGTCTCCCATCCCTCCGGGGCTTTGCATGGCCCAGCATTCCTGAGAACTCCTCTCTTCTCAGATGGGATCAGGGGCTGCAGCATGCATGCCCAGAGGGCCAGGCAGGTGTCCTCAAGGAGTGAAGGGAGCCTGGTGGGTCCTGTGGTGAAGCAGAGAGCGAAAGTGCCTCCTCAGAGGGGCGGCCACACTGGACTCTGTCCATTTTCCCTGTGGGGTTGAGGAGGCTTAATATTGTCGGAGCTTTTCATTTCTAAAAGAGAAACAGCAATCAAATTTGTGTATAAAATACCTTGATTTAAAAATTTTAGCTCAGATTCTAGAAACAAAACAAAATGAAACATATCCCAGTGTGGGCCAAACAAAACACAGCTGCAGGCTGTTTTGGACCATCAGCTGAGAGTGTCCAGTCTCTGGATTAAGGCAATTACTGGTTATGGAACAATAATAGCTGCCATCTTCCAAGCACCTACTATGTGCTAAGTACTTGGCAATGCCAGGAAAATAGCAGATGCCCAATAAATAATTCTCAATGGAAACTTAAACTCAGAGAGGTTAAGACACATGCCATGGATTTCACAGCTAGTAAGTGATGAAGCTCCCACTCAGATTCACATTGACTGCTACTTTTCAATTTCCTATGGCACCCCAGCAAGTAGTGTATACAGAATGTGCCATGTGCCTGGCACTGTACTTAGGGGCTGGTACCAATAGAACCAAATCTGTGTCTCTGAGGAGCTCACAGTGGAGATTAAAAACGCAAAACTTAAGGCCCAACCTTCCCGCTTGACCTGATAGAAGAAGCAGAGAAGCCTTCCAGGTCGCAGATCTCTGGATCTGAGGTCACCGCTCTCAGACCCAGCAAGCCTTGTTTCACTCCACTTCTGCTCTGCAAAATGTTTAATCTGCACACCAAGCCACATTCTGGTTTCTCAGCTCCTGGCCTGCTTACGTCTGAAGCAGAAGCCAAGGGAGATGAAGATCCTTGCCCAGTGTCACATATCTGGGGTGCAGCAGGGTGCAGAACTAGGTCTTTTGGTTTTGAGGCCAGTGCCCATTCCAGTACCCAAAACTTGTGCCCTCCTATCTGTCCTTTCCTCTCATACATGTCAAGTTAATATAGTTGAAATCATGTATACAAACCTGACTCATAGCGACCCTGTAGGACAGAGAAGAACTGCTCCATAGGGTTTCCAAGGAGCGGCTGGTGGATTTGGACTGCGAGTGGTGACTTCAGATCCACAGCTCTTTGACCTGGGTGGCGACTCTGCATATCATAAAAAGCCCATTCAGGTCCTACTATTCTCAGTAGAGTGAAGAGATGGGTTTATCTCTGAGATCCATTTTAAAACAATTTTGAATGGGCAGCTAATATTTAAAAATTGGAAGATTTCACAGAAAAATCTGGATTTCTGGCTTCTTTAAAAAAAAAAAAAGAATGACACTGGGTCCACGTTCTCACTCTGCCACAGTGTGCTGGTGCTCAGTGGTGTCTCTAGCTGGCCACAGTCCCCACTGCTCCCTATTGTTGACACCTGGCCCACATCACTCACTGAAGTGGTCTCCCTGGCTTCTATAGGCATTTGATCCCAGTTTCAAATCCGTGTTGGGGAAAACCATGAAAGGGTGATTCCCCTACAGTCACTGTAGACTGGGAATAGAAATCAGGGTCTAATCCTCCCCAAACAGGTGATATCTCCCAAGAGCAAAGCCATTCCAGCTGGGATCTGTTCCGTTTTTACCTGTACCCATGATGGGTACCTGTTCACCTGTACCCATGGTGGAAGGTGTGTGTAGGTGTGTGTGTTGCATGCACATGTGTATGCTTATCATGGAGGTTTGATTTTTTTCCATGTTTCCAATCATCTTTCAGCCTGTTGTTGTCGTTAGTTGCCATTGAATTGTCTCCCACTCATGGCGACCTCAGATATAACAGAATGAAACATTGGTATGATTGAGTCTGTTGTTGAGGCTGTTGTGTCTTATTTTGAGTGCCTTCCAACCTGGAGGCTCATTTTCCAGCACTATATCAGACAGTATTCTGTTGCCATTGATAAGGTTTTCATTGGTTCATTTTCAGACGTAGATTTCCAGGTCTTTCTAGCATCGCAGCAGCGTGCAAGCCACCGCACTATGATAACAGTATGACAAACTGACAGACTAGTGGTGGTCTTTCAGCTTACGGGCTGTTATCTCTGCAGTCGTTGGCCCTGCCTCTGAAGTTTGGTGAAGCAATCTCTTGCTAATTGGTGTAGGAAGGACCAGGTGTCTTCCCTCTCATGGTGAGAGGTTGGCGATCTTGGCATGTTACCCATTGTTTGTTTTCCATCTGCAGTGATCTAAAATCTGTGTTGGTCTTCCAAGAGATAGGCGTGTTCAGCAGGTGGTACCACTCAAAGCTTTATTCTGCCACTCCACCACCACTGCCTTTCCAACGGAAAGGATTTGAAAAGAAGACCTTGACTTTTAGATTGGTTTTTTAAAATAATTACATACTTAGCTGTTGGTGCTTGAAGTGTAGGCTGCATTATATTCTTTCAGCAAGCAAACAGTATTCTAATTGTTATGCTCCTAGTTAAGGAAAGTGGACTGTCTCCAGGTAATTCTGCAGTAGCCTCCCTTTGTGTACGTCCTGGGGACAAACACTGGTTTACAAGGTTGTTGCCAACATAGGGGAGCCGGGAGACAACAACAAATTTGAGTACAGATGGAATGCTTTCTCCCCATCTCCCATCCTTCCCAATTAGACCCTTGTCTTGCTCCTGATCTTCCCTTTTAGTTTTATGGTCATACTGTTTGTGGTCAGTCCAACATTTTCTTGCCACACTTCTAAGTGCAAACTGTAGACCAGGCATCATTATTTGATTGCTGTTGTTGTTAGGTGCTATGCTATGTACATAGCTACCCTATGTACAACAGAGTGAAACACTGCCCAGTCCTTCACCATCCTCACAGTCGTTATGCTTGAGCACATTGTTGCAGCCGCTGGGTCAATCCGTCTCATTGAGGGTTTTCCTCTTTTTCCCTGACCCCCTCTCTACTTGATGCCCTTCTCCAGGAATTGATCCCTCCTGATAACATGTCCAAAGTAGGTGAGATGAAGTCTCACCTTCCTCACTTCCAAGGAACATTCTGGCTGTACTTCTTCTGAGACAGGTTTGTTCATTCTTCTGGCAGTCCATGGTATGTTCAATATTCTTTGCCAAAAGCTTAATTCAAATGCATCAGTTCTTCTTCTATCTTCCTTATTCATTGTCCAGCTTTTGCATGTGTATGAAGCGATTGAAAATACCATAGCTTGGGTCAGGTGCAAAGTGACATACATCTTTGCTTTTTAACACTTAAAAGAGGTCTTTTGCAGCAGATTTGCCCAGTGCAATATGTCGTTTGATTTCTTGACTGCTTCTTCCGTGGGCATTGATTGCGGATCCAAGTAAAATGAAATAAATCCTTGACCACCTCAATATTTTCTCCATTTATCATACGTTGCTTATTGGTCCATTTGTAAGGATTTTTGTTTTCTTTAAGTTGAGGTGTAATCCATACTGAAGGTCTTTGATCTTCATCAGTGTATCAGGTCCTCTTCACTTTCAGCAAGCAAGGTTATATCTTCTGCTTACGGACGTTGTTAATGAGTCTTCCTCCAATCCTGATGCCGTTTTCTTCTTCATATATTCCAGCTTCTTGGAAATTCTGGAATTTCTAGTAAAGATGATAAGATAGACTGTTTAACACTGGAAGGGAAGTTGGAAGTCTCAGGATTCACACTTTCCTCCCATCCAGTGGGTATTTGTCCCTGCTTTCACTCTAGATGTTTACAATCTAAGGTGTTTTTTTTCCAAAAGATAAATAAAAGCCCCTGCTCCTCCACTGAGGCTTCTGGGAGAGTGAGAAAGAGAACCTGTTCTTACTGCACTCAAGTCATGTTGGCCCTGAAGATAAGAAGTACAATGTTGTTGTTGTTAGTTGCCACTGAGTCAGCTCTGACTCATGGCAAATCCAAGTATAACAGAATAAGACATTGCCTGGTCCTGCACCATCTTCATGATCGTTGCTATGCTTGAGTCCATGCTGAAACTGTTGCATAGTGCCTTCCAACCTAGGGGGCTCATCTTGTAGCACGATATAGACAATATTCTGTTGTGATCCATAAGGTTTTCATTGACTAATTTTCAGAAATAGATTGTCAGGTCTTTCTTCCTAGTCTGTCTTAGTCTGGAAGCTCCACTGAAACCTGTCCATGATGGGTGACTGTGCTGATATTTGAGATACTGGTGGCATAGCTTCCACCATCACAGCAGCATACAAGACACCACAGTGCAACAAACTGATAGTCAGGTGGTGGTATAAATTATACTTACTATAGTAAGTATAAGGAGCCCTGGTGGTACAGTGGTTAAGTCCTTGGCTGCTAACGGAAAGGTTCGAACCCACTCATCAGCTTTCTGGGAGAAAGGCCTGGCAATCTGCTCCCGTAAAGATTACAGCCTAGAAAATCCTGTGGCACAGTTCTACTCTGTCTCGTGGGGTCACTGTGAGTCGAAATTGACTCAATGGCACCTAAAAACAACAGCATAATAAGTATAGTAAAAACCCAGCCAAACCCACTGTCGTCAAGTCGATTCTGACTCATAGTGACCCTACAGAACAGAGTAGAACTAACTCCCCCATAGGGTTTCCAGCATCTGAAGAGCAGCTGGTGAATTTGAACTGCCAACCTTTTGATTAGCAGCCGAGCTTTTAACCACTGCACCGCTAGGGCTCCAATATGTATAACAGCCAACATTTACTGAACAGTCACTATATGCCAGGCACATGTGATCATATCATTTAATCCTTACAAACACCTTACAAAGTTGGTTCTGTTATCATCCCCAGTTTACAGATCAAGGGACTGAGGCATGGAGAAGTTAAAGTTGCCCTCTCAGGCCATACAGTGAGGAAAGGGTGCACATTCTCTTAAGCTTAACACTTCGTGCAACAGCCTATATTTCATCTGGGTTCTATTTTTCCTGATACTTTTCTCTCAACCAATGAAAATATCAAAGAAGCAGAATGCTTCAATTTATGAAGAGCAGTTGATTTGCATGACTTTTCTGATCAGTCCCTGACACAATAATATTAACCATGAAGGTAAATATTTATTAATGCTTATAATGTGTCAAAGGAGCCCTGGTGGCACAGTGGTTAAGTGCTTGGCTGCTAACTGAAAGGTCGGTGGTTGGAACCCACCAGCCACTCCACAGAAGAAAGATGTGACGGTCTGTTCCCATAAAGATTATAGCTTTGGAAACCCTATGGGGCAGTTCTTCTCTGTCCTATAGGATCACTATGAGTTGGAATTGACTCAATGCAATTTTTTTTTTTTTTTTTTTTTGGTTTATAACATGTCAGGAAGTGTGCCAAATGCTTTACATGCATTTTCACATTGAGTCCTAACAATGACCCTGTGAGTTGTATATGGAAAAAACCTACCCAGATCCTGCAGCCAGAATTTGAACCAAGATTTGGTACTGCCAGGATTTGAACCTGTGGAGTCTGCCCCTAGAACCTACCATCTAAACCACCATGTTCTAACTAATCTTCTTCTCTTCCCTATCTGATGCCCTGTCTGTTTCAGCCACGTGATGGCTCCTTGCTGTTACTTTAACAAGCTAAATGATTTCTACCTCAGGACCTTTGCATAGCCTGTTCTTCCTGCTTGCCTCCCCTTTCCTCTTGGCAAACCATACCCAGTTTAGATGTCACCCCTGGGAAGGCTTCCTCATCTTCCGTGGAAAGAACTGGTTGCTTCTCCTGAGGACTTTCTTATTGCTCTCCTTACACTGTGTTGTCGTAATTTGTACCTCCTGTGTAAGTGTAAATTCTTTGAAGTAGAGAGGATGAGGTATTTTTATCTCACTAGACTCTGCAGTTTATGTTTATCACTGCCTTCCCAGTACCGACTCCAATGCCTGGTACCTAGTAGGTGCCCAGGTGCTCAATAAATATTTGTGGAAAGAGTACATCTCTCTCTTGCCAGTCTTAGCCCAGAAGACAGTAGCAGTAAAACTGAACACATATGGTAGGTGCTCAATACATTTTTTTTTTCCTCATTATTCTGTCCCCTCCCCATCTGTTCGTTATCTTCTGGCTTCAAACAGTATTTAGTGGAAGATGGAAAACTGGTTCTAGCCCAGGGGTTGGAATTTTTTTTTTTTGGTAGAGGGACAGATAGTAAGTATTCTAAACTCTGCAGGCCATCTGGTGTCTGTCACAACTACTCAGCTCTGCTGTTGTAGTGTGAAATCAGCCATAGACAACATGTAAACAAATGAGCATGGCTGTGTTCCAGTAAAACTATTTACAAAACAAGGCAGTGAGCTGGATTTGGCCCACAGACCGTAGGTAGCCTTTCCGCCCTTGTTCTAGTGTAGTCTTTTTGTGGCAAGTATTGGAAGATGCTGTTTAGATTTCTCTCATCACAGTCAAGATTGGCTTAGTCACCTAAGCCACTAGCTTAAAGTGAGTCTTGAAGAAAGGGCTCCCTGTTTGGTTTCATGCATGGGGCCACTCTGAATGCATTTCTGCTGGCCCATTTAGGTTGTTTTACCAGAGTGTTATGGTTGAAAGGGTCCATGCTTTTTAGTGAAATGTATTTAGCTTGAATTCTGCATTGGGACTGTGGGGACCTGGGTGAGTTACTGAACCTCTCTGATCCTCAATTTTGTCATCAGTGATAACTTAGATCATCACACTTACATTGCAGGATTTTGATGGACTGATCCATGTGAACTAGCACACAATGTTAGTTACTTTACCTTCTTGAAGGCTTTTATTCGAAATCTCAACCTTTCAACTGAAACATGGAAATGTAAACTGTAAAAGCCAGTGGAGCCCAGGGAGGCCCAGCCTCTTCAGAATTCTAGAAAGAGCCTTTGAAAAGTGAGAGACATTTAAGTCTGAGGAATTCATCGTCTCTGTCTGTCTCACCATTCTCTCTGAGAGAGAGTGAGAAAATTTTGACATTTCATTTTCACACCTGTAATGTTACAAGTCTAATGCAAGCCTGGGAATCAAAGGAGGTTCTGACGTCAGGGGACAGGGAAAGGACAGTTGCAGGGTAAATGTTCAGTAGACCAAGGGAAGACATGCCACGAGCAGCTGAGCAAGGTGGGTAGAAATGAAGCTTACAAGATATCAAAGGGATTCAGGAACATTCTGAGGCCAGAGACAGTGAATATTGAGACTCTCCCTTAGGAAAAAGAACTTGGAGCAGACAACGCTGTGCTCACCCCATACCATAGTATATATGTTCCACAGCTCCTTGTGGATGGTATAGGGCAACTAAATGTTACCCAGAACTGCTGCTGTCTGGTTCCTCATATGCCCACACTTCCACGTTTCTGTTCCCAGACAGGATCTTTGCAGAATGTTCCAAAATGTCTCTGTTCAGGCCAGGCTGACTTCCACGCGCCTCAGTTCTGCTGTCTTCTATGTTTTTACTGCTGAGCATTGGCGATCTTTTATATCTTACCATCTGGGAGTGAGGTCTACCATGACCTGGCCACTCCTCCATGCAGATTGGAATGCTCCTGCCTGTCCAGCCCCCACTGCATTGTGTTTGTAAAAGCACAGAAGATGGATTGCATGGGATTAGCATTAGTTATGAATCGATCTCCCTAATGGATAAAAAGTTCCTTGAAGACAGGGGCCGTATCTTATTCATCTTTTTGGTTCTAGTGACAGGCACTTAATAAGAGGCTTGATAAATGCTGCTGAATTTGAAAATTGGAAAGTATATATTTGGGGATATTTTCAGCTTGACAAACTGAAAATGCCTTGACATGCTGCTTGTCAAGAAGAAAAGGTTTTGTGCTGACTTCAGAGTTGAGTGGCTCATCCTTCTAAAGCAGCCCTGCTAACCCCTGATGAATCTCAGACTATCTTGGTGACCAGGGCAACGTTACCAAAAGACCTGTTGCCAATGATTTTCTCATGGGGTGCACTGTAATTTTCAAATGTCAGTTTCTACTGTGAGAGTCACCGGGAAGGGAGTGGCCCTTCAAGAAATACTCTAAGATCTGAAGGTTCTGAGACTGAGAACCAGTCCATGGTCATACAGTTAGACAAGTAAGAAGTTTGATTTGTTTATAGTAGGATTGGAAGGTGGGATGAATGGATTAAAGGAGGCACGTTGTGTAGTGATTAATGTTCAGTAAGAGTGAGCTGTTAAATCAGGGGACACAGCCACAGTGAGAACCATTTGTACGGTTTCTCTGATGTGGATTTAGCAAACATCTATGGCTTGCCTACTGTGTGCCAGGCACTCAATTGCTTCAAGACCTTCTGAGATAAGCATTACCATTATTTCCATTCTACAGTTGAGAAAACTGAGGTTCAAATGATTAAGCAACTGTCCCAAAGACTTAGAGCTAGTGAGCTGGAGCAAGATTCAAACCTAGGACTTCTGCTTTCAAGACATAATCTTTTTCCTCTATGACAGTGGTGGTTTAGATCATTAATTCAGAAGCCAGACTGCCTGGGTTTTAATCCCAGCTCTGTTGCCTGTGAGCTGTGTGACCTTGGAAAAGTTACTCAGTCTCTCTGCGTTTCAGTTTCCTCATCTGTATGGTGAGGATGATAATAACTCCTACCTCACTGTGAGGATTAAATGATGGAATGTGTCTGAAGTGCCCAGAACAGTGCCTGACACGTAGAGAGCACTACGCAAGTGTCTATTATTACAACATAGGACCACCTCTTCTGCACACACAGTACCTACTTGATGTATTTGTTGTGCGGTTTTGTATTAATCTTCTTGATGGGCCAGTGGCTGACAGCAGAGTTGGTTTGCATATCACAATGTACTCTTTACCTACTGTCCCTTTCTCAGGCAGTGCTGAATTTCAGGGAACACAGAGACCTTTGCTGCATAATGTCCCAGCCCAGAGCTCAATATCTGGTAACTTTATTATTGTTGTTGTTGTTTTTTCTTTTCTGCAAGAGTATGCATCCCAGATATTTCTCTTTTAGCAATGACTAAATAGGGTGTTATTTATGCAGTGGCCTTGGCGACTGAGCTGCTGTCTCACCCACCACGTTTATGTATAGTTTGCGAACTGGCAGATTGATCCATCAAGAGTTCCAGGAGCAGAAGCACATTTCATTCTGTTATTCTATGAGGACCTTGGCTGTGCTGTCCGTTTGAGGTGCTGGAGGATGGTTTGCTAAGGGCCCCCAGCTTGCCGGACATTAATGCTGTGGATTCTAGAGAATGGATCTGGACAATGAGTGTTGTTGGCATGTGTCTGCAGGATCACAGCTGTTGCCTGCCTCTTGCTCTCCCATAAAAAAAGGTGCCACAAGACTGCAGAAGGTTCTGTGGATGAGGGGACACTGATTCTGTCATTAAACAACACTGGGGCTTCTTATATGGTTCAGTGGGGAAAACCCTTTTGACACCGTTCTGATAGTCTCACCAGCCTACTTTCAGACCTGTACAGGCTACTCATTATGTACAGAATCATCTCAAAACCTTTTATCAAGGTGTATAAAGCCTTTACAATCTCTGCAGATCCATCTCTATCTGTGTCCTAAGGGATACCCACTCCATCCCACCCCCCACGTGTACCTTGTGATCTCTCTCCACTGAATATCTTGATTGTCTTCAGATAGTTTATACCCTCTCACAGCTTTTGTCTTTACTTGCTCTCTTTATTTATCCAGGAATAATCTTCCTTCTCTTCTCCAAAAGTGAACTCCTACTCAGCCTTCAAAACCCAGCTCTGATAACACTTCCTTTTGAGAAGTGCTCTGCAGTGACGCCAGAGGGAATTACTTAACCTCTCTTCTGTCTTCTTCTGCCATGCTTTTCTCTGATATGATAATAAATCCACCTACTTTTTGTTGTGTTTCTCCACCAGAACATGTTCCTTGATGGTAGAGACTGTTTATCCTTGAACTCCTGACACAGCCCTAGCCTAGTGTTTCTTATAGGACTGAGAAATGAGTTAGAAGTCTGGATTCTGCAGGGTCATTCCTACTTGGTGAGTCTCAGCCTTGGGTCCAGCAGTGATATACTGGCAAAGAAGTTAGCTGCTCCTCCCAGTCCAGAGTCTTTGGTTGAACTGCAGCCCTAGTAGTGATGGCTGGTTTCTCCTATCGACTTTCTCATCGGTGCAAGGACATGGGGCAAGAGATACAATCTGAGTCATCAAATGTTTGGCTTAATCACACTTGTTAAGATCATGCACCTGGGAGAAAAAATGATCAGCTACTCTGCTCTATAGATTCTCAGACTGGCACACTCAGTACATTCTCTTATATCCACAGCTCAAACCCTTGCCCACATCATCTCAATCATTGTCTTTGGCTCTTTCCTGGTTTCACCTTTTCTCTTGTAGTCACAATAATGTCACAACTCAAAGATCTCTTCCTCTGTTTCATTCCTAAGTCTCTAAATATATTGATGACAGAGACATGTTCTTGTTGGCTAAGTCATCTTTGTCTAGTTCTACTTATTCAGTACATTCTATCTTTACTAACAAAATATAACAAACAAAAACTCCCAAATTTGCATGACTCCGTCACAAGGTACATTTTTCCGTGTGTATTGCTTAGCCAGGAGAAAGATGTGGCAGTCTACTGCCATAAAGATTACAGCCTTGGAAACCCTATGGGGCAGTTCTACTCTGTCCTGTTGGGTTACTATGAGTCAGAATCCACTCGATGGCAATGGGTTTGGTTTTTTTTGGGATTACTTAGCCAATAATTTCTTTTAACTTAAATCCATCCCCTCACCCCGAATCATGCCATCATACACGCCTTCCTGCAGTGCTTCCTTCCCTGAAAAGCATTAGGTGCTTTTGATGCTCCCCTGAAATAGAAGAGTTGTTGTTAGCTGTTCTTCACCCCCTAGTCATGACAACCCCATACACAATGGAACGAAATGCTGCCCGATCCCCATAATCAGTTGCACATCGAACTGTTGTGATCGATAGGGTTTTCACTGACTGATTTTTGGGAGTAGATCACCAGGCCTTTCTTCCCAGTCTGTCTTAGTCTGGAAGCTCCACTGAAACCTGTTCAGCATCATAGCAACATGCAAGCCTTTACTGACAGATGGGTGGTGGCTGAGCTTAAGGTACATTGGCTGGGTATAGAACACGAGTGTCCTGCATAGAAGGTGAGAATGAACTACTCTTGCCCCCTGAGATAGGGTAGGGATTCTCTATTGACCCACTACAATTGAGTCGATTCTAACTCATAGTGACCCTATACAGCAAAGTAGAACTGCCCCATAGGGTTTCTAAGGCTATAAATATTTATGGAAGCAGACTGCCATATCTTTCTCCTGCTGACCTTTTGGTTAGCAGCCAGGCACTTTAACCACTGCACCACCATGGCTCCAACCAGTCTCTCCACGTGGACAAGTGAAACTCGTGGTGCAGTCGACACAATCTTAGAACTAACACGTCATGTACCCACTTTATCTTTTTGGTTTGTTTATGTACCTCATCTTCTGATTTTCACTGAACCTGCCAATATCATCTCCAAACCTTTTATCCAGCTGTATAAAGCCTTTACAGTCTCTGTTCTTGAAGACACTCCTACTCTCTCTTCTATCACCAGCTTGTCATGGATTGAACTGTATCCCCCCAAAGTGTCTATCAATTTGGCTAGGCCATGATTCCCAGTGTTGTGTGATTGTCCACCATTTTTTCATCTACTGTGATTTTCCTTTGTGTTGTAAATCCTATCACTGTGATGTTAATGAGATGGATTAGTGGCAGTTATGTTCATGAGATCTCCAAGATTAGATTGTGTTAAGCCAATGTCTTTTGAGGTATAAAAGAGAGAAGCGGGCAGAGAGACAGGGGGCCTCATACCACCATGAAAGCAACACTGGGAGCAGAGAGCGTGTCCTTTGGACCCAAGGTTCCTGTGCTGAGATGCTCCTAGCCCAAGGGAAGATTGATGACAAGGGCCTTCGTCCAGAACCAACATAGAGAGAAAGCCTTTCGCTGGAGCTGGTGCCCTGAATTCAGACTTCTAGCCGATTAGACTGTGAGAGAATAAATTTCTCTTTGTTAAAGCCATCCACTTGTGGTATTTCTGTTATAGCAGCACTAGATAACTAGGACAACACCTGGATTCAATTAATTACTTACTTATTCATAAAATATTTATCGTGTGCTCTCTATATATCCGGCACAGCTGTAGACATTGGGGGAATCGCAGAAAACACAACAAAGTATAAGCCCTTACGGAGCTTACTTATAGAGTACATAGGTAAATTAATATGATAGGAGATAAGAGTGCTCTGTAGAAAAATGGAGGTGAAGGAGTGAGTCTTGTAGATATTTGGGGGAAGAGCATTCTAGGAGTAGGAAACAGTAAGTGCAAAGACTCTGTAGAAGAGTGCCTCATACGTTTGAGAAACATCAAGGAGGCAGATCATGTAGGAATTTAAGATCATTGTAAGTTCTCAGGATGTTATTCTGAGCGAGGTGGGAAGACAGCAGAGGGTTTTGTGCAGAGGACCATAACTGACGTTATATTCTAACAGCCTTGCTCTGGCTGGTGTGTTGAGAGTAGACTGAAGGGGCCAAGTGTGGAAGTAGAGAGACCAGGTAGGAGGCTGCTGCAGTAATCCACATGAGAGATTATGAGGCTTGGACATCAGTGTTCGAAGTTCTTGAGGACACTCCTACTCGCTCTTCTATCACCAACTTGTCATACTTTTTCTACAAGGTCCTCCTCCTTTTGTAACTCTTTACTATGTTGAGGAGTTGGGTGTCTTTCTTCCTCTGTGCTGTCGTCACAGTTTGTGAAAACTGCTATAGTAGCAATTATATAACATGCTTGCTGCTAACAAAAAGGTTAGAGATTTGATTCTACCCATAGGCACTTCAGAAGAAAGCCCTGGTGAACTACTTCTGAAAAATCAGCCATTGAAAACCCTATGGAGCGCAGTTCTACTCTGACACACACGAAGTTGCCATGAGTTGGAATTGACTTAATGGCAACTGGTAATAGTAGCTAATGATTTTTTTTTTTAAATTGTACTTGTCTTAACTTGGACATCCTGAGGTATTATTCACTTGTGAATTGCCAAGAATTTATACTGTGCCTGGCATATAGTAGGCAAGATTGGAGAACAAACATATCGAAAAGCTACCAATGGAAATACAAATACCCCTTCCTTGCCTTTAAAGAAAAGAGCCAGTAAAAATCATTTCCTCTGATTTTGTCATCTGTTTTCACCCTTGATAAGTAAATAAATGCACATTCATAAAAGAAGAGCCCTTTGGGGGGGGTGGGCGTAAAAAGGATATAGGAAGGAACAGATCTTGAATTGATGACATCATCAAATAATGATGACAGTGGTCTGAGTGCTTTGCTTATGTTTCCACATTTCATCCTCATACAACCTTGTGAAGTGTATATCATCTCCATTGTACAGATGAGGCAACTGAGGTTCCAAGTGGTTAAGTCATGTGACCATAAATGGCAGAACAAGGAATCCAACCCAGATCTATGGGATTTGAAGGCTAATTGAATTTTACAAAGATATACTATTCCACTGAACCACCAGGAAATAATTAATCATTCCAGATTATCCTCAAACAATAAAACCTAGCAAAGAATGTTGTGCCCTTTATTTCTGGGTCTATCAAACTATCTAGCAAGGGATGGCTGAGTTTCCTGAGTAATTTCACGTCTTTAGAAAATAATTAGAATTTTCTCACTGTCGACATTTTTTTCTCTAACAATTTCGTATGTATCTTTCTATATAAATACATATGTAATGTATACATATGTATGTGTATGCCTATATATATATATATATTTTATATATAAATACATAAATCTGCTGCAAAAGACCTCTTTAAAGCGTTAAAAAGCAAAATGCACCTTACCCAGGCCATGAGATTTTCAATCACCTCATATGCCTGTAAAAGCTGGACAACAAATAAGGAAGACAGAAGAAGGGTTGTTGCCTTTAAATTATGGTTTTGGCAAAGAATATTGGATGTACCATGGACCTGCCAGAAGAACGAACAAGTCTGTCTTGGAAGAAGTGTAGCCAGAATGCTTGTTAGAAGTGAGGATGGCGAGACTTCGTCTCATGTACTTTGGACGTATTATCAGGAGGGACCAGTCCCTGGAGAAGGACATCATACTTGGTAAAGTAGAGGGTTAGTGAAAAAGATGAAGACTCTCAGCAAGATGGATTTGACACAGTGGCTGTAACAATGGGCTCGAACGTGGCAACAATTGTCAGGATGGCACAGGACTGGGCAGTGTTTCATTTAGTTGTACATAAGGTCGCTGAGTCAGAATTGACTCGACGGCACCTAATAACCAACAACAATATATACTATGTGCATATATATCAATATATATATATATACACACATACACAAGCACATACATATATATGTGTGTATATGTATATATATATGTATCTTATGAGATACATAGTTCACTCCAGAGTGTGTTAAAAAGACTTAATCCAGACATCTTCCCATTAAGATTCTTATTCCACAAGCCTGTGCCAATGCTTGGGAATCTGTTTTTTTGTGTTCTTGTTGTTTTTAAATTCCTCTGCATAAACAGGCACTTTCATATTCTGTTGGTGGGAATGTATACTGGTACATCCTCTTTAGTGCACAATTAGGTGATAACTACAAAATCATATGTTTTTTTTTGTTGTTGTACTTCAGGTGAAGGCTTACAGAACAAATAGTTTCTCATGAAACAGTAGTACACATATTGTTTTATGACACTGGTTAACAACCCCACAACATGTCAACCCTCTAACTTCTCAACCTTTTTTTTGGAGAAAATACACATAGCCAAAGATACACCATTTCAAAAATTTCAACATGCACAGTTCAGTGACATTGACTAAGCTCTTCCAATTGTGCTGTTATTCTCACTTAAGATGAAGGCTTACAGAACAAAATAGTTTCTCATTTAACAGTTACTACCAATGTTGCCCTGTGACAATGGTTAACAATCTCACAACACATCAACAATATCCTTACTCAACCTTGGGTTCCCTATCACCAGCTTCCTTGTCCCCTTCTGCCTTCTGGCCCTTGTCACTGGACTACTGTACCTCGTTAGTCTCATTTGGTTTTACGGGGCTGTCCTCTCCCAGGCTGAACGGTGAACCTCGGAGATAACTTCACCACTGAGCTAAAAGGGTGTCTGGGGGCCATACTCTCGGGGTTTCTCCAGTCTCCTTTAGGCCAGTAAATCTGGTCTTTTTTTTTGTGAGTTAGAATTATGTTCTACATCCTTCTCCAGCTCTGTCCAGAACCCTCTGTTGTGATCCTGGTCAGAGCAGTCAGTGGTGGTAGGTGGGTACCATCTGGCTGTACTGGACTCAGTCCAGTGGAGGCCTTCGTAGCTGTGGACAATTAGTCCTTCAGACTAATCTTTTCCTTGTATCCTGTTCTCTTCATTCTCCCTTGTTCCCGAAGGGATTATACCAGTGGAGTATCTTAGATGGCCACTCACAGGCTTTTAAGACCCCAGACACTACTCACCAAGGTAGAATGTAGAGCACTGTCTTTATAAGCTGTGTCATGCCAATTGAGCTAGATGTTCCCCGAGACCATGGTCCCCACAGCCCTCCGCCCAGCAATTCAGTCCCTCAGGGAGATGTGTCCGTGGGGCTTCCATGACCTTTCCTTGTACAAGTTGTGCTAGTTTCCCCTGTATTGTGTACTGTCTCACCCTTCACCCAAGATACCACTTATCTATTGCCTATATATTATTTCCCTCCCACCCCTCCCATCCCTGGTAACCAACAAAGATGGTTACATTTTGTGTGTGAACTTTTTCATGGGTTTTTACAATAGAGGTCTCATACAATATTTGTCCTTTTGTGATTGACTTATTTCACTCAGCATAATGTCCTCCAGTTTCATCCATGTTATGAGATGCTTCACAGATTCATTGTTGTTCTTTTTCGTTGCATAATACTCCGTTGTGTGCATGTACCGTAGTTTGTTTATCCATTCATCTGTTGATGGGCATCTAGGTTGTTTCCATCGTTTTGCTATTGTGAACAATGCTGCCGTGAACATAGGTGTGCATACGTCTATTTGAGTGACGACTCTTATTTCTCTAGGATATATTCCTAGGATTGGAATTGCTGGATCGAATGGTATGTCTATTTCTAGCTTTCTGAGGAAGCGCCATATCATTTTCCAAAATGGTTGCATCATTTTGCATTCCCACCAGCAGTGCATAAGTGTTCCGATCTCCCCACAGCCCCTCCAACATTTGTTATTTCCAGTGTTTTTGATTTGTGCCAGTAATGCTGGGGTGAGATGGTATTTCATCGTGGTTTTAATTTGCATTTCTCCAATGGCTAGCAATTGCGAGCATTTCCTCATGTGTCTGTGGGCCATTTGAATGTCTTCTTTGGTGAAGTGTCTGTTCATTTCCTTTGCCCGTTTTTTAATAGGATTATTTGTCTTTTTGTTGTAGAGGTGTTGGATTTTCATGTAGTTTATGGAGATTAGACCTTTGTCTGACTTGTACTGTCCAAAAATTTTTTCCCAGTCTGTAGGTTCTCTTTTGACTCTTTTGGTGAAGTCTTTTGAAGAGCATAGGTGTTTGATTTTTAGAAGATCCCAGTTATCTAGCTTATCTATTGGGGTTTGTGCATTGATGGTTATGGTTTGTATCCTGTTAATGCTGTGTATTAAGGCCTGAAATGTTGGTCCTATTTTTTCTTCTATGAACTTTATAGTTTTAGGCTTTATATTCAGGTCTTTGATCCATTTTGAAGTAGTTCTTGTATACGGTGTGAGGTATGGGTCCTATTTCATTTTTTTGCAGATGGATATCCAGTTTTGCCAGCACCATTTGTTCAAAAGACTGTCTTTTCCCCATTTGATGGACTTTGGGCCCTTGTCGAAGATCAGGTGACCGTAGGTGGATGGATTTACATCTGGGTTCTCAGTTCTGTTCCATTGGTCGATGCATCTGTCATTGTACCAGTACCAGGCTGTTTTGACTACTGTAGCTGTATAGTAGGTTCTCAAGTCAGGTAGTGTGAGTCCTCCAACTTTATTCTTCTTCTTCAGTAGTGCTTTACTTATTTGGGGCTTCTTCCCTTTCCATATAAAGTGAATGATTAGTTTTTCCATCTCTTTGAAGAATGTTGTTGGTGTTTGGATCGGGATTGCGTTGTATTTGTAAATTGCTTTGGGTAGAATTGTAATTTTCACAATGTTGAGCCTGCCTATCCATGAGCATGGTATGTTTTTCCATTTATGTAGATCCCTTTGGGTTTCTTGCGGTAGTGTTTTGTAGTTTTCTTTATATAGGTCTTTTACATCCCTGGTCAGACTTATTCCTAAGTATTTTATCTTTTTAGGGGTTATTGAGAATGGTATTGTTTTCCTGATTTCCTTTTCATTGTTCTCCTTATTGGTGTATAGGAATCTAACTGATTTTTGAATTTTTATCTTGTATCCTGCTACTCTGCTGCATCTTTCTATTAGTTCCAGTAGATTTCTCATGGAGTCTTTAGGGTTTTCTGTGTATAGTATCATATCATCTGCCAACAGGGACAGTTTAACTTCTTCATTACCAATTTGGATGCCCTTTATTTCTTTTTCTTGCCTTATTGCTCTAGGTAGAGCTTCCAGCACGATGTTAAATAGGAGTGGTGATAAAGGGCATCCTTGTCTTGTTCCTGTTTTCAAGGGGAATGTTTTCAACCTCTCTCCATTAAGAATGATGTTGGCCGTTGGTTTTGCATAGATGCCCTTTATTATGTTGAGAAATTTCCCTTCTATAACCTATTTTATTGAGAGCTTTTATCAGGAAAGGGTGTTAGACTTTGTCAAATGCCTTTTCTGCATCAGTTGAGATGATCATGTGATTCTTTTCTTTCCTTTTATTTATGTGGTGGATTACGTTGATTGATTTTCTAATGTTGAACCATCCTTGCATACCTGGTGTGAATCCTACTTGGTAGTGGTGTATTATATTTTTGATATGATGCTGAATTCTATTGGCTAGAATTTTGTTCAGAATTTTTGCATCTATGTTCATGAGAGATATTGGTCTGTAATTTTCTTTTTTTGTCATGTCTTTGCCTGGTTTTGGTATCAGCATTATGCTGGCTTCATAGAATGAATTTGGAGTTTTGCCTCCTCTTCTCTGCTCTGAAATAGCTTGATTAGTACTGGTACAAGCTCTTCTGTAAATGTTTTGTAGAATTCTCCAGTGAAGCCATCTGGGCCAGGGCTTTTTTTGGTTAGGAATTTTTTTTATTACCTTTTCAATCTCTTCTGTTGTTATGGGTCTGTTCAGATTTTCAACATCCCTTTGTTGTAATTTGGGTAGGCTGTGTGTTTCTAAAAATTTATCCATTTCCTTTAGGTTTTCAAATTTGTTGGAGTATAGTTTTTCATAATATTCTGTTATAATCCTTTTTATTTCAGATGGGTCTGTTGTAATGTCCCCCATTTCATTTCTTATTTGGGTTATTTGTGTCCTCTCCTGTTTTTCTTTTGTCAGTCTGGCCAGTGGTTTGTTGATTTTGTTGATTCTTTCAAAGAACCAACTTTTGGTTTTGTTGATTCTTTCTATTGTTTTTCTGTTCTCTATTTCATTTATTTCAGCTCTGATCTTTACTATTTCCTTTCTTCCGGTGGTTGTGGGGTTTTTTTGCTGTTCTCTTTCTACTTGTTTGAGTTGTGTAGTTAATGTTTTGATTTTGTCCCTTTCTTCTTTTTTGATATGTGCATCTATTGCTATAAATTGTCCTCCGAGGACTGCCTTTGCTGTGTCCCAAAGGTTTTGGTATGATGTGTTTCATTCTCATTTGATTCTAGGAATTTTTTGATTCCATCTCTGATTTCCTCTATTACCCAGTGATGTGTAAACAGGGTATTATTCAGTTTCCATGTAATTGATTTTTTTCCCTTGCCGTTTCTGTTGTTAAATTCTACCTTGATGGCATTGTGGTCAGAGAAGATACTTTGAATTATCTCAGCGTTTTGGAGCTTGTTGAGGATTGCTCTGTGGCCTAAGATGCGGTCTATTCTGGAGAACATTCCATGTGCATTGGAAAAGAATGTGTACTTTGCAGCGGTTGGATGGAGTGTTCTATATATGTCTATGAGGTCAAGTTGGCTGATTGTGCCCTTTAGGTCTTCTGTATCTTTGCTGAGTTTCTTCTTAGTTGTTCTGTCCTTTACTGAGAGTGGTGTGTTGAAGTCTCCTACTATTATTGTGGAACTGTCAATTTCTCTGTTCTGTGTTGTCAGAGTTGTTTTACGTATTTTGGAGCCCTGTCATCGGGTGCATAGATGTTTATTATGGTTATGTCTTCATGACGGATCATCCCCTTAATCATTATATAGTGTCTTTCTTTGTCTTTTATGGTAGATTTCGTTTTAAAGTCTGTTTCATCTGAGATTAGAATTGCCACTTCTGCTGTTTTTTGGTAGTTGTTAGCTTGATATATTTACTTTTAATAAATTCACATCTTTGTTTCTAAGGTGTGTCTCTTGTAGACAGCATATTGATGGATCTTGTTTTCTTATCCATTCTGTCACTTTCCATCTCTTTATAGGTGCATTGAGTCCATTTATATTCAGTGTAATTATTGATAGATGTGAATTTGTTGCTGTCATTTTGTAGTGCTTTTTTTGTGGTGCTGAAGTTTTATTTGTTTTTCTTACTCTCTTGTGCTGAGTTACTTTTGTTTGTGGTTTTTTTTTTTCATTTCTTTTGTTTTTGTAGGTTTTGTTTTTGCTGAAACTTTATGTTTTTCCTCTTTTTTTTTGAGTATGTTTGTTAACCTTCTTTGTGGTTACCATGAATTTTACCCTTATCTTTCTAAGTTTGAAGCAGTCTACCATTACTTGGTATCGTCTTGCCTTCCTCTCCATTAGAAGGTTCTATACCTATGCCATTTATTCCCTCTTTTATTGTTTTGATGTTGTTGTCATTTACTGATTAACTGCTCTGATTCCCTGTTGTATTTCTTTTGGTTTTGGATAGTCCTCGAGAGTTCATTTCCTAGATTGGTATCTGGCTGGTATGATTCTGCATGCCAGATTCTGCCTGTGAGCTGAAGCTGTTTGTCCTCAGATCGAAGAACTCCCTTTAATAATTCTTGTAAGTTTGGTTTTCTTTTACATATTCCCTTAATTTCTGTTTATCTGGAAATTACCTAATTTCACCATCAAATTTGAATGAGAGTTTTGCAGGATATATTATTCTTGGCTGGCAGTCTTTTTCTTTCAAGATTTTATATATGTCATCCTATTGCCTTCTTGCCTGCATGGTTTCTGCTGAATAATCTGAGCTTAGTCTTATTGTTTCTCCTCTGTATGTGACTTCTTGTTTTTCACGAGCTGTTCTCAGGATTCTTTGTTTGTCTTTGGTTTTGGCGAGTGTGAATATGATATGCCTTGGTGATTTTCTTTTGGGGTCTCTTTTATATGGGTTCGTTGAGCTTTTTGAATGGCCAGCTTTTCATCTTTCATGATATTGTGGAAGTTTTCTGTCAGTAGTTCTTCAATGATTCTCTCTGTGTTTTCTGTTTTCTCCCCCTGTTCTGGAATTCCAGTCACTCGAAAATTTTTGCTTTTGATTGTATCCCGCATAACTCTCAGGGTCGCTTCATTTTTTTTGTTCTTTTTTCTGAGTTTTCCTGAAACAGAGTTGTATCCAAGTGTTTGTCTTCAATTCCATTGATCCTGTCTTCCACCGTTTCAAATCTGCTTCTCAGCCCCTCTATTACACGGTCCATTTCTGAAATCTTGTTGTTTATCTTTTGGATTTCTAATTGTTGTCTTTGTATAATTTCTAGCTGTGAATTTATTTTGACATTTTGTTCCTGCATTATTTTCCTGAATTCTTCTCATTTTTTTGTTTGTATTTTCCAAGAATTTGTCTAGTTTTTCCTCATGTTTGTCAGCTTTTTGTGTCAGCTCTTGGAGAATTCTGAGTATTAGAGATTTGAATTCCCTATCAGGTAGTTCTAGTGCATTTTCATCCACTAGAGAGTCATCTGGTGTTTTATTTTGGACGCCTACTGGAACCATCCTGTCCTGTGTTTGTAAATGTTTTGATATTGTCTGTTGTCTTCGGGGCATTCAGTAGTTATTTTTCTCATTTATTGATTGTAGATTTGTTTGTTTCTGCCCTTTTTTTAAAATTTAATTTGACTATGTCTGAGCAGGTGGGGTGTGTGTTCTTTGTTGTTTGTTCATCCTTGGGCACAATACTTTTCGCCTCCTTCTCAATTGGCAGGGTGAGTCACTCAGATATGGTACGGCAGGGCAGGTCTAGCTGAAGAGGAGTTACTGGGATGGTTTTTTGTGGCACTTACTATAGCCACCAGGGCAGGTTGGTAATCAGTGCAGGGAAGGTTCCAGTAGGCATTGCCTGTGCTGCTTGGTGGTGTGATGTCAAGCACATGGTGCAGGTAGGCAGGATGCAGTGGGGAGATTGTTATGTGTGGAGCTAAGATGGTTATGGGAGAGAGGAGAGAGGAACAGGAGCCAAAAACATACAAACAAACAAAAAAGAATGCTAGGGGAGCTTGCCATTGGAGTGGAGAGATGAGAGACTATGAAATGGAGAAAAACAGAAAGGGGAAGAGGAAGAGAAGAAAAGAAAAGAAAAGAAAAGACTGAATGAATAAAAATCGGAAAAGTTAAAGAACTGCAAATTTCCCAGAGATCCCACTGGTGCGGCTATGAGGTCTGGGGAAGTCGCTCTCAGGTGTTGCAGTACAGCCTGGCTAGAAGGCATAGAGGTATACAATGCCAGGTATTCAGGGAACAGAAAGAGAAGGAAGATATAGAGAGACAAGAAACTGAGCAATGAAGAAAGACAAAAAGGGAATAAGAGGGAAAAGGAAACAAAAAAAATAAAATAAAAAAAAAAAGGAACAAGAAAGGCCCCCAGAAAAACAGAAAGAAAGAAAAAAAACCATCAAAAAAAGAAATGCTCTCAGGGATCCCTCTGCATGTCTGTGCAAGCTGATGTGGAAGTCTCCTTGCCACGCAGCACTGCCTGGCCAGAAAGGGCTCCCAATTCAATAAAAGAAAAAGAAAACAAACAAATAATCTAAAACAAACAAATGAACAAAAGCCCCGGGGTCCCACCAGCGCGGCAGCGCAGACCGGGAAGCAGCTCCACACTGGAACTGAGCTCCTCAGCCACTCAGGAAGAAGCAAAGACGGCGCACGGAGCCAGGTATTTGAGCGAAAGGAGGGGGAGGTGGTGAGAGGTAAGGAAGAAATCAAAAGAAGCAGAAAAAAAAGCAACACTAGCAGCCAACAAATGGCACTCGGAGAGCCAGCTAGTGCGGGCTGGTGTTTTTCGGACAAGAGACTGTGTCCACGGGAAGCAGAGGGGGCAGAGTGTGGGTGAAGAAGGGTAGGGGGTGGGAAAGCATGTATCACAAATTACGGGAGCTCTGCAGCCCCTCAGGAAGAAGCCAAGATGGCGCATGGAGCCAGGTATTTGATCGAAAGGAGGGGGAGGTGGTGAGAGGTAAGGAAGAAATCAAAAGATGCGGAAAAAAGCAACACTAGCGGCCAACAAATGGCACTCAGAGAGCCGGCCCATTCGAGTGTGTGGAATCCCAAGCAGCTGGTATTTCCCGGTCAAGAGATTGTGGCTGTGGGAAGCAGAGGAGGCCAAGTCGGGGTGAAGAAGGGTGAGGGGTGGAAACGCGCACACCGCAAATTACCGGTTGTTTTGTCGCCCACTGGACGCTCCGTGAGGCTGCTTTCTCGTACCGCGTTTGCTGGTCTCTGATAGGAGTCCAAGATGGTGGATCCGCGCTGCGTTAGCTGGTAGGGGATCTCTGCATGAATCTCTCCTTGCTCTCCGTTCTCTGTCTGTTTTCTCACTCTGTTTGGTGCTTGGCTGAGTTCTTTATCTCTTCATTTGATGTTTTAGGGTTTTAGGATTGTTGTATTCTCTGTTCGGCTTAGTTTTCAGATCTTTGCTGTGGAGGGATGGGGTGGTGCTTCTGCCTAGAGCACCATTACCATCATATGTTCATCTTTATTCTAAAATGTAATTCCATGTGTGCAAAGACAAATGTGTAAGGATGTTCACTGCAGCATTGTTTGAAATAGTAGAAGACTGGAAACAACATAAATGTTCATTCATGGGGGGGTGATACTGTGCAGCATTGAAAAGAAATCGTGTGAACCTCCAATATGCAGGTATGGTATGATTCCCTAGGTATAGTTTAGGTGAAAATCATTAAAATGAAGCACACTGTGCACAGTATGGTTACATTTTCATGGAGAAACCACAGGCACATACTGTGTAGGCTTAGAATAGTCCTAGAGGAATGGTAAGATACTGGATACAATGTTTGATTCTTAGGCTGGGCAGGTATTTTGGGGGACATGGGTGGGAGGGAGACTTATTTTTCATTATATTCTTTTATGGTATTTGATTTTTTAAAAAACAAATCATCTATCACACATGCATGCATGCACTCACATGCATACACACATTTTTAACAAAACCTAGGTAATTAAAAATAAAGTACATCCCAGGTGTATCTGACACCTATCATACTGCATTTCTGATCTTCATGGCCTCACGTGTCTCTGGGGACTTTGGTCAGTTGGTCTCGGATAGCCACCACTGAGGCAATCAGCTCTCCATGGGCCAACTGGCATCCCGAGATTGAAACTCTGTAGTGTGTTGCTTCATGTCTTCCCTGTGAGTCTCTTACTTCCTGTCCTGGTTTTTCTTGTTGATGTGCTGGGCATTCACATATTTGCAACCTGAAAATATAGGAGAGCTAATGCCTGTGAGTGGAACCATTGACCAATGGGAGACAGGGGCTGGTAAATAAATTCTTTCTCCTTTTTATTCCCAGATAAACTGTTTCTACCTCAATTTCTGTTTGCTGACCTTCATGGCCTCGAAATACAGTTCTGTGAGATGGAGTGAGCTGTCTTGATTAATACAAAGTGTGGGCAGCTTGGTACTGCACCCTCTCCTAGTTGCCTTTCCTTCTTGTTGCCTCACCCCCTCCCTTTCCCTCAGTTTTCCTTTTACTCCCTAATAAGTGGTAGAAATAAATGTTTGCCTCCAGACTCTGATTTTTGGGGGAAACAGGCTAGAATCCAAGTGTTTCTTTTATCAAACTGATACAACAACGATTGACTCAGTGGTCTGAATATCATACAACTCTGTTGCTTCCCTTACTGTGTCTTTAATTTTCTTGTTCTCAGTTATGCATCTGCAGAATTAGAGGAGTGAATGAAATGATCTTGGACTCTCTCTTCAGCTGTGATATACTTCTGATTGGATAAATACACAGAATAAGAAACAACAAGTATGCTCAATGAAACAACAGTTTCTGTGCCCAGGGTTCATGTTATGATGCTGTAGGATGCAGTGAGAACGACGATGATGGAGATGGTCATGATGATAATGAGGAGGAGGATGGCAGTGATGTTGAGGATGATGATAGTACTGATGGGGACGATGCTGAGAGTAATGGATAGGGCAGTGTTGATGATGGTCCTGAAGGTCATGATGATGATGGTGGTCATAATAACTAAGTTTTCTACAGGTTACCAAGTAATTTCATGTGTATTACTATCTGTACTAATCTTCATAATAACTCTGAGACTCTGAGAGATTAGCTGTGTTCTCTTCCTTACAGGTGAGCAAATCCAAATTCAGTTAGGTGAATTGACCGGCCTAAAATTGCACAAAGAATATCTGGGAATTTAAGTCCAGTCTTCTGAATTTGAACACTGAACATATTCTTTTCAACCCGGAAGACTTTTGTCACATGGCTGCCAGGAATGGAAGTCTGATAGTGCTGATGATAGGCTACCATTTCTCTCCAACTATGGCTCAGAAGAGAAGGGTGTTGTGGGCAAAACCACAGCTTTACCTTGGCTGTGTACTCTGGGCAGGTCTGGCTTAGTGAGATGGTGATTTAGAGAGCTCTCCCTGAAGCATAGATTGTTTAAGAGATTCTAGGGTTCTGGGGATCTCCTTGCCTTGGGCACAAGGAAGAGATACTCTCTCTGTAAAAGACTTTGTGACTTCTGAAGGTGAAAGTGATAGAATTGATTAAAGCCTGTGAACTGAGTGGATTTTGTGAGAATTGAATAGTATCTGACTAAGTTATCAATAAATGTTAACTATTATTCTTACCATCCTCTCCAAAATTCTCTTTGGCATATAAATTAGAGGTATTTTGTATACAAATGACAGAAAATGCAACTTGGATTGGTTAAGAATAAAAATGGGAGAGGGGTAATTTATTGACCCATGTAACTGAAAAATTGAGGGGTAGAATTTGTTTCAAGTATGGCAGGATTCAAGGACTCCTTGGGTGGCACAAATGGTTAAGTGCTGGACTGCTAACTGAGAGCTTGTTGGTTCAGACCTACCCAGAGGCACCTTGGAAGTAAGGCCTAGTGATCAGCTTCTGAAAGTTCATGGCCTTGAAAACCCTATGAAGCAGTTCTACTCTGTACACGTGGGGTCGCCATGAGTCAGAATTGACTCGATGGCAACTAACAACAACAACAACGTGGCTGGATTCAGGGATCAAACAAAGCTGGGTTCCCTCCATTTTCCAGCACTATTTTTTTTTTTTTTATTCAACAAACATTTATTGCTTGGCTACTCTATGTTGTGAAAAGTTAAAAGGCAAACTGAGGCAAGTAGTGACAACAAATATAGCATACTAAAGGGTTACTAGGTTAATAATTTTTTTTTGTTTTTTTTTTATGAGTGATAGTGTTTATTTTATTAGCCAATCTATTATTTAGCTAAAAGATGACCTCATGGAATAGTTTTGGTTCAAGTTTTAAAGAATATCTCAGGGCGATAGTCTCAGGGAGTCCTCCAGTCTCAACTGGTCCAGTAAATCTGGGCTGTTTTAAGAATTTGAGATCTCTTTCACGTTTTGCTCTCATTCTGTCAGGATCTGTGTACTGTGTTCCTGATCAGACTGGTTGGTAGTGGTAGCCAGGTACCATCTAGTTCTTCTGGTCTTAGGGTAGGTGAGGTCATGGTTTATATAGACTGTTAGTCCTATGGGCTAGTTTCTTCTCTGAGCCTTTGGTTTCCTTCATTCTCTTTTACTCCAGACACATACAGACTGATAATTGTATCTTACATGACTGCTCTCAGCATTGGTTTTCTTACGGTGGTAAGGTGTCTTCAGCAGCTATCCCTCATAGTCTTTCAGGCTGTAATACAACAGAGGAGAGAAAGTCTTCTCTTAAATAGCTCAAACAAGAGCTGGGATTGAATATTGGCTGTGATTGACCTGATGCAGTCCCATGAATGAAACACACTGGTTGGCCTGGACTGCTATATGCTTACTTCTGGGGCTGTGGATAGGGTTCTATCCACCCAAACCACCCACCGAGGGACTGAAGTTTGGATAGGGGTGGGTCATTAAACCAAAATGAGAGTGTTGCAGGAAGTAAAATCAATGGACACTGGAAGGAAACAAACCAAATAAACAAAACAGCAAACAAGTCCATCATTGTAGCTATTATTATCCCCTTTCACAAACTAATTAATAGGCACAGAGAGGTAAAGTTGCTTGGCCAAAGCCACACAAGAAGTTGGTGATTGAACTGGATTCAAACCTAAGTCTGCCTGTTCCCAGAGCCTGCATTCTTTCTTCTGTAACAATTGTTTCATTCATTTATTTTTTTCAATCCATCAACCACCCACCCACCATTAAACTAACATTTACCACCATTGACAGGCATGGACTGTGCTGGACCCCGAGGAATCTAAGCCATCTAACCTTAAAAACGTCCCCTTGCAAGAGAAAATATTTCCTGAGCTGCAGACTACTTTTCAGATACTCTGTGAACAAAATGCACTTTTCTTGAGCTTCTCAGAGCAGGTACATTCAAGTCCTGATTGGTCTTCAGAGATGAATACAAATTCTTTTTCCACCAAGCTAACTTGTTTTCAATTCACTACATGAAGTCAGGCAGAGAAACAGGAGGGTAAAAACAATAATAACAACAACACCCACTCCTGTTTACAAGAGGGAAGCATTCCTGATGGGTCAGAGGAAGATGTATGACACCTGTGTGCCAGAGCTGGCTTGGTATCTTAGCAAGCGGTGAATTTATGGCTCCTGCGTCGCCAAAGGAGGAGTCCATTTCAACTGATTTCATTCCGAGGTCCCTGGGTTGGTTATTGCTTCATTTCTTCTTAACGTGAGTGATGAGAGTGTCCTAGGAGGCAAGTGGGCGAACGAGTGCGAACAGTTGTTTCATGGATTTATTGTTTATTCTCTACTTGATTCACTTTCCTGGCTGTCCCTGTGAATGAGTTCTTCTGTGAGAGCAATTCCTGGATTTGCTGCTCTGAGAATATACCATGCTCAATCCTGCCCTTGGACCCTTGCTCTTCCCTTTGCCTGACATGCCCTCCCTGTAATTTTAGGTCAGTCCAAATCCTGCCATTCCCATATGGCCAAGCTATAATAATAATAGGAGTCCGTGGGTGGTGCAAATGATTAATGTGCTCAGCTGCTAACCGAAGGCACCTTGGCAGAAAGACTTGGCGATCTACTGGCAAAAAAAGCAGCCATTGAAAGCCCTATGGAGCACAGTTCTACTGTGACATACATGGGGTTGCTGTGAGTCAGAATCGACTTGATGGCAACTGGTTTTTATAATAATGCTAATGGTCCCATTTACCATCTGTGTAGCACTTTATAAAGTACTTTCAGGGAGGCAGTAGATCGCTGCCTGGGTTCAAATCCTTCTTTAACCCCCATGGGCTGTGTAGCCTTGGGCAAGCGGCTGTCTCTACCTCAGTTTCTTCATCAGTAAAGTGTGGGTGATGACAGGGAGCTCTTGTGGAGAGTAATTTGAGTTGATTCGTGTAAAGCACAGGGTCAGTCCTAAATAAATGATTATTATTTTGGCCATCCCCAAAGAAGAGGTAGCAAGTAATTGGCATAGTGGCTTGAAATCCCAGCTGTGCCAGTAACTAGCATGACCTTGGGCAAGTTACCAGTTTTTCTGTCATCTATAAAATGGGGGTAATAATAGTGCCCACCTCATAAGGTGGTTGTGGAGATTAAATGGGATGTTGCATGAGTGTTGGGCATAGCACCTGGCACAGTAAATGCCCAAAGGATGTAATTATTTTTGACTATAACTCTGAACCTTAAGAAATCTCTGCGTGGTAGAAATGGTTATGGTGCTCTGCCGCTAACAGAAAGGTTAAAGGTTTGAGTCCACCCAGAGGTGCTGTGGAAGAATGGCCTGGTGATCTACTTCCCAAAAATCAGACACTGAAAACCCTATGGAGCACAGTTGTCTTACACACATGAGGTCACCATGAGTCAGGATCATCTTGAAGGCAGTTGTTTATGAACCTTAAAACTTTTAACCACTGTGTTAAATGAGTATGGTTTGTGTGATGTAATCCTAAAGGAACTTTTTGGCTTCCGTGTCCCTCTAGATGTTTTCAGTGGGGCTGGTTCTGTTGCCGCCTCTGGACGAAAACTTTCTGATACCTATAGGGTCGCCATGAGTTGGAATCAACTTGACAACAACGGGTTTGTTTTTTTTAATTCAGTAATAAAAATTCCTACAGCCCCTGTAAGTCTCAATACTCAGTTGCACATCAGTAATTACAACCTCCAGTCTAATGTAATTGCCAAAAGTTTGAACTGGGTTTAATGACGGGCTTGGAACCAGTTCCTTCTGGTTTAACCCCCTGCTGAGAATTTGCATTTCTAACAAGTTCCAAGGCAATGCTAATGCTGCTAGTTAGGGACCAGTTCTGAGAACCACTAGTAGAGCAGTGGTTCTCAAAATTTACTATATGTAAGAATCACCTGGGGATCTTGTTAAAATGTAGATTTGGAGTCAGTATATCTGGGGTGGAAATGCAAATTCTCAGCAAGGATTTGAACTGGAATGAAGCCCTGGTATAATGGTGCTTGCTGCGTACAGGACAGCTGATTGTCAGCAAAGGGAGGTATGACTAACTTCTCTATCTCCTCCCTCATCTTATTAACCAGTTTCTGTCCTGTCCAGTGTTGGAGAGGGGCCCCAGGTTAAAATAAAATAAAAGGAGGGCATGAAAGTGTTTACTTGACCGGAACTGTCATGAACCGGTATCAGTGCCCTTGAGTTGGAAGATGTTTAAGGCGGCTTTCACTCATGGCTGATTTGGGGGTTTCTCTGGAGATTCCCATATACACACACACCCCTAATTGCTGGAGATCTCTTCCCTGCAGTTCTCTCGATGACAGTAATTGCATCCTTATTTCTGCGTTGTCACTTCTGACTTCGTCTTCAGCCTTGAGGAAGGCAGGATTTCGCTTCCATCCTCTTTCTTTTGTGGTTCTGTTTTCTTTCCAAGTCCTCCTCTTGGATAGAACCTTCTCTCTCTCATACTTAGCATATATCTGGTCCATGGGAACAAGAGCTTCCCCATGAACTCATTTAAACTCCACCTCCCCTTATGTGGCGGGCGTTATCATCATGTGAATTTTACAGATGCAGAAACTGAGACACTGAGTGCATATGTAATTTCTCCAAGATCACACACCCAGCAATTGATGAAGTCGCGGTCTTAATCCAGGCCATCCTCTGCCAGAGCTCAAGGTTTAACCACAGACATCTTACTGCTCAACTAAAACCTTAGTAATATTGATTTCCTTTCCTACCTTAGAAAATGTATTTAAAGGTTACGTACAATTTTCTTTCTTCTCCTTTGGATGGTTATATGGGGTCGCCATGAGTTGGGATTGACTCGACGGCCACTGGTTACTGCTTATGGGGCTGAAAACTCTATGTTCATCTTCATTTAGTGTTTCCACCCTTCCTGATTCTCCCTCCAAAAAATCTAACCATACAGAAAACAAAAGCAAACTCAGCCACCAGACAGAAACACCCGTTGACTATTGCTGAAGCCCTTTTGCTCAGCTTCATGGCACTTTACCCTGTGGGCTCAGTGGTGCGGAATCTCCTTCCTAAGAGCTGTCTTCTTGCCGCCTGCCTTTTCTGTGTGTTTCACACCAATTCTGTCTAGCTCCCACTTAGATTTTCTCCACTGATGGATCTTAACAGTATAGTTTGGAATTCTGTTTATAAGAAAAATCTATTACACTTGTTTAGGTTATACTGTACACCCTCTGTATCTATTTACTGATGTCCCTGGTGTCTCAGAATTATTTCAAAACAAACCTGACTAAAGCAGTGCCTTGGTGGCGCAATGGTTAATCACTCAGCTGCTAAGCTAAAGGTTGGTGATTTGAATCCACTCAGCTGTTCCCTGGGAGAAAGATTTTGCAGTGAAGTGGGTTTCTCATCTGTGTGGGCTTTCTGGCTTTGGGTTTATAATTCTGCCAAAAATAATTGATTTGGGCCCCAGCCTGCCCTGTGATTGGTCTGTTTTACGTACTGGACAGTTTGCTATGCAAATAAGGTAGGTAAAACCCTTGTGGGGATTGGTCGATTACTATGCAAATTAGCTGCTTGTGGCTTACCAAAGGGGTTGGTCAGTTTGTGGTCTTGGTGGGAGGAGTAAGCTTATAAAAGGACCAATCCCACAGAGGTTGAAGGGGACCTCACTACCATCAAGAAGTAGAACTTGGAATGGAGCTTTGCCCCCAGGGTCCCTGCACTGAGAACCTCCTAGACACAGGAGAGAGAGCTGTAATACTGAAGACGGTGAGAGGCGGTACAGATGGTGCACAGGACAAGTGGCAGGAACCAGGAAACTGGTGTGAGGTGGCTCCAGTGGACCCACTGACCCACTGAGCGGGAGAGAGAGCTGAGCGCCTTTGGGCGGGAGACTTGCCAGTGGAGTGGGGTGTCTCTGGGCGCTTGGCTGCGGAGCAAAAGAGATGTAACACTTGCCTGAGCAGGGCAGAGGCTGAGGGAAGGCCTGGCGACGAGCATGGCTGAGAAGAAGCTGAGAGCTGTCTTGGTTGGAAGCTGTCCTGATTGAAGAACTGTATCCTGTCTCCTGAGATGCATCCAGTTATTTCCAAGTTGATTCTGATCCCAATATGTAACCCGTTACTTCCCAAATAAACCACATAATGATATGGTCTGTGAGTTCTGTGTGGCCAGTGACATGAATTATTGAACTCAGCAGAGAAGTAGAGAGTGCCGCAGGGAGGAAGGCTGGTGTCAGAATTGGTTGGGAAAAAAAAAAAAAAATGTTGGAGAGTGGAGGTATGTCTGGCCACCTCACAGGAATCAGCTTTGTGCCCATGGTGATTCTCATCTCTCCTAGTGAAGTCAGACAAGTTCTGACACTACTAGCTTACAACCTGGAGATCTGCTTCCGTAAAGATTGCAGCCTAGAAAACCCTATGGGACAGTCTTACTCTGTCACGTGGGGTTGCTAAAAGTTGAAAATCGAACTCAACAGCACCTAACAACAAATTTAAGTAAGATGTACCTTGCAGCCACTTAGATAGCCCGTTGCTTGTTAATAAAAATATTGGACAATCCAGTGCAAAGAACTCAACTGCCAGCTTGTTTTGTGTTAATTCTTCTGACTTCATTTCATGAATGAGATTTTGTTACGTTAAAAGAGCCAAACTCAAGGTTAAAATAAAATTGATTTATATATTTTTAGTAAGCATGGACATAGGAAATCAAACTACCAGTCTTTCTGACTTAATAATTTTAAAATACTTTTCATAGATTTTAGTTCTCTGGTGGTAATAGCTTGTCTGTTTCAATGGTGTTGGTCTCTTGTCAAATGCTTGCATTGTAATCAGCATTTTCTTTCCCCACTGAACACAAAGAAAACCTAATCCACCCTTCATTTTGCTGCTTTCTTTGAAAAAAGAAGAGGATTGGAAGCTATTTAGCCAATCTCCCTTGCTCCAATTTCTCATATCAGAGGAATCCCATTCTTTCTTTTCTTTTTTTCCTTTATATTCTGTAGATTGCAAATATATTTGAAGATGTCATTGTTGGAGAAAGGATTCTTTTCGATTTTCCACTATGTTTCTTGTCGCCAATCTAATTATCCCTTTAACTGACTGCTGCTTTTATTTATAGATTGTGGCTCCTCCTCCAGACCTTCTAATATTTTCCAGAATGATTCAGTTTTTAAATCCACTGTTGATTGTCCGTATTCCTAGTGTTTGCAGATTGAACCACAGGCTTTGGCTTCCATGCCCTCTGTTTAAACATCAGCTCTGTCATGTCACTTGTCACTGAAAATCACATTTCTGCTTTCTGTCAGCACTTTGGTAATCAAGCCAATTCTAGTTTTCTTCTGCCTGTGGTGTAATGACAGTTTCCTGCTTTCTAGACACTTGAGCCATTTTGAAGCTCCAACTACTCTTGGGGAGAAGTCTGTTGTATTGAAGTATAGGGCAAACTGACAGTAGAGAATGATTAATTCAGAATTTTTTGTAATTCAGAGACTGAGGTTAATGTTTTTTTTTACACTCAGAAGATATTTATAAACTTTTTATATATATGTATTTATTGTACTTTAGATGAAGGTTTACAGAACAAATAGTTTCTCATTCAACAGTCAGTACACATATTGTTTTATGACATTGGTTAACAACCCCACAACATGTCAACACTCTCCCTTCTTGACCTTGGAGGACCTTTTTTTTTCTTTATTTGTGAAAATATACATAGCCAAAAAGTTTCTACACATACAATTCAGTGACATCGATTACATTCTTCCAGTTGTGCTGTTATTCTCACTGTCTTTTTCTAAATTATTCTATCACCATTATCTTCAACTCACTGCCCCCTAGGCTTCCCATCAAACCTTTTGAGTTGCTGTTGTCAATTTGATCTCATGTAGATAATTCTTTTTTTTTTTTTGTACCTTAGGTGGTTTGCAGAACAAATAGTTTCTCATTAAACAGTTAGTACACATATTTCCCTATGACAGTGGTTAACAACCCCAGGACATGTCAACCCTGTCCCTTAACCTTGGGTTCCCTATCACCATTAGGAACATTTTTGATACAGATTTTAGAGCAGAAGTTTTGAACTACTTGGGTGAGTAAATTAGTTGAACACTGTAAAGGTACGTTATAAGTAATTTACCTGTTTCTTATCTGTCCTTTAAGACACATCTCTCATTTGTTTATTAATTCATTTATTCATTCCATGTATATTTATTGAGTGTTATGCTAATCTAGGCACCCTTCTAGGCACTGGAGTCTATAGTGATAACTAGAAAGATGTGGAGTGCACAATCCAGTGGACTGGCTGGAGTGATCAACACGTGATATTTAACTACTTAGCATTTATTTATTACACATATGTATATGAGTACATTTTCATTTTTGGAGAAATACAGTTCTCTGCATTTATAGCCAAAACCCCCTTACCTCTCTCTCCATCCCTGTTCTCCACTACAGCCTCTTTCCCAAACTGTAGCTCAATATTGTATTTGTGATATAGCCTTCCACCCTTTTTCCTCTATGGAAATGTACTCCATAATACTGTTTCATGATTTTTAAACATAAATGTATCACATTGTATATATTGGTGAGAAATTTGCTTTTTTATTCAACAATATTCTTGGAAATCCATCCATAGTGTTATATACAAGTCTTCTCAACAAATGCTTTTTGAATCCTTACTATGTGGCAGGAACTACGAGCTAGTATTTTTTCCCTGTCTGCCTCACTTAACAACAACCCTGGGATCGAAGGGGTATTGGCACCATCCTCATTACGTATATGAGAAAACTGACGATCAGGGAGTTGAAGTATTTTGTCCAGGGTCACACAGCTAGTAATCAGAGTCAAGATTCAAACTCAGGTTCCTGGTCTCAAAACATGTGTTATTACCATTTCACCATGATGCCTCTGGCTGTTATTTAATTCAGAAATATCAATAATTCAGAAAGAGTTTGCTTTTAATTAGTACAAAGAAATGATCCGTTTATCGTGTAGTCACACATAAATATAACATTGCAATTCTGTTAAGTATTTCAAAGGAGAGATAGGTTATCCTATTAGAGGGATTTGACCTGGTCTGAACTTTCCTGGTTTGTTGCCCTGAAGAAATGATAATGATACGAAACATGATGTGAAGGGTGAATAGCATTTAACCAGGTGAATGGGAAAAGAAGAGAATTTTGGGTAGAGGGAACAGCATGTGCAAATTTGTATGATAAGAGTAAGCATAGAGCTTTCCAGAACCTGAAAGTCCAGTGTGGCCGAAGCACGGGGAGGAAACGGGGAAGTCAGCGAGACAAGTAGGGGAAATGGGATCTAGGACAGGCAAGGCACAGGGCCTGTTATGCCATGTTATAGATGCTAGCCCTTATTTTAAGAGTTTTGGGAAGCCATGAAATTATTTTGAGCAGAAGGGTGGTATTCACATTTCTAAAAGATCATTCAGCCATACTGAGAACAAATTGTACATTGACCAGAGTAGAAATTTGGAGGCTATTGCCGTATTTGAGAAGTGATGATGACTTGGGCAAGGTTGGTAGTTGTAGAGATGGAGAGAAGTGAATCAGTACAATGACTGTTTAAGAGGTAGAATAACAGCTCTTGGGGATGGATTAAATTTGGGGAGTGAGGGAGGGAGAATAAGAATCAGTAATGCATCTGGATTTCTTGGCTGAGCAGGCCTTTCTTCTGAAGTCCTCTGGGTGGGTTGGCACCTCCACCCTTCAGGTTAGCAGCCTAGCACATTAACCATTTGCAGATAGTAAGTACTCAATCAAGTTAGCTAGACCATTATCATTATCACCATTGCTATTCTAAGATGATTTGCAACTGAAATACTAAAGGACTTCTGGACAACAGAGTAGGTAACTCTTTATTTTCTCATTGTATGCCAACTGAACCTTCTTCTTGGCTTAACAGTGGACTCCTCTGAACAGTGTGATCTTGTTCCCTGTAAAGGACACTTTTATTACAAGTAAATCAGGCAAACAGCAGCCTTGGAATTCATGTTGCATAAAAGCCGCAACACATAATTATAAAGGTCACCGCTGTCACTTTTTAAATTAATTCTCTCCCTTTATTTAATAGATCAATTCTTGATTATTTTAAGTTAGTAAAAAACAAGCAAACAAAACAAAAAAGGAAACCACCCTATAATTTCAGAGAATGGTGCCCGTCCCAGAGTGACAGCCACGTGACTGCGGCTATGTAAATTGGACGCAGAGCTTTAAACAGCATGAATGGAAAAAAAATTACTTTTGTGAACACGAGATTCTCATGGGAGGATCCCAGCCTCTGACATATATCAAGAAGTAGCTGCCAAATTATTCCCTTTTCCATACTTGCTAAATTAAAAGCAATTCAAACATAGCTGGTTGAGGTTGAAACTTCGAGGCTATTAAAAATGTCAGATAAAATGTGAGCATACCTGTTGGAAAAGGTAACTTTCCTTCTAGAGATTGTATAGGTAAAGCTATCTGATTTTCAAAAAGTATGATATGGTTTCACTAAATAAATGTATGCCAAAGCTTCTATGCCTTATCTCTATTTGAAAGAAATACCTTTTATAAGAGGAAAAATACTGTATTTGGAGAATGGATATTAGGAACAGTGTATTGCCCATGACTTAGATGGAAAAATAGAAGAATGTATATTCAAAATCAGAGACTGAGAAGTGACCATGTCTAGACTTTGTTCAGTGTGCAGATGTGTTTGGCCTGTATAGGGATTAAAAAATAAAATAAAATAAAAACATTGCTATGTAGCCACAATTGAGTGGAGCTGAGTAGCAGTTGCCTACCTTGTACTGGGCTTGTGCCTACACTCTTTTATAACCTACTGTCTCACAGCTGGTCTGCTTCATCTTACATGCCTGAATCCAGTAGAAATTTGAGTTTATAACCCTTCCTAAGTGTGTTATCTTAAAAAAGGGATGTGTTGCCCCTCAGAATACATAGTAGTGAGCAAGAGGCATGGTTAACTTCAGAATAATATGGCATATGTCTCTGGAGTTGTCACTTTTATGACAATTTGGGGAAATATTTTCATAATAAGACAAAATATTATCGAGTTGGTTAGAAAATTCACATGATTTTTTTTTTTTTTTAAAGATAAGATATGAGACTTCAAAGAAGCATCAAGTTTGCTGATAAAAGGGCTAGACCCTTGAGGGTATTGTGCACTTTCCTTAGCTTAGTGGTAAAAGTTTGGAATGCATATCCTAAGTCATAGCATGTTAAAGATAGAAGTGGCCTTGGAAATTGTAATAGCCAGGGCTCTTGGTTGCAAATGACAGAAACCCAACTTCCTGCCTCAAGTGAAAGAGAGAATTTATTGGCTCACAAAATTGAAAAATCCAAGATTAGACGTGACTATATTCAGGTTTCCAAAAAATGTCATCACAAATCAGTCAGTCTCTATGTATAATCTATCTGCCTACCTACCTACCCACCCACTCACCCATCCACCTCCTCACCCATCCATCCATCCTTCCATCCATCAGTCCATCCATCCATCCTTCATCTATTGTCTATCTATGGCTCTGTCATCTGTTGTCTGTTTGTCTATCTATGTATCATCATCCTCATCCTCATCTGCAACCTCATCATCTCTAGTGTCCTCTATTTTGGCTTCATTCTCAGGCAGGATCTCAGTGTGATAGCAGTGCCAGAATTACTTTCACAATTAGTTGTCAATCTCAATGTCAGAGTTTGTAGTTCTTGCTAGATAATGCCATCAAAAAGCTGTCTCATTGGCCCTTTTTGGTCTACATGATAATTTCTTCATCAATCAGTGGTGGCCAGGAGATGGAATACTCTAATTGGCCAAATCTGGGTTGTATGGGGTTGGGGTCAAATTCTACCAGAACTTCATGGTCTGGGAATGGAGGAGGGATGTTTACCATCAGAAGAAGGTGAAATGATAGCTACAAAAGATCTTATTTAGTCCTAACTTTTAATTTTACTGATTTTTTCTTTTTCTCCTCCCCGCTTTGGTCTCCTGAAAAGATAATAATCTGAAGATCTGAATTTTTAGAAGTAATTTTTTACTTGAAATATAACACATACAGAAATGTGCACAGATAATAAGTATACAGCATGATAAATTGTCACAAAATGAATACACCCATGTAACCACCACCCGAGATCAAAAAATAGAACATTACCCAGAAGACCCCCATCTTAGTCTTTACAACTATCTTGACTTCTGTTACCACAGATTACTTTTGTCCATTTAAACTTCACATATATGGAATCATAAAGTATTTAGTTTTTCTGTCTGGTTTCATTAGTACCACACTGTAAGATTCATTCTTCTTGTAGTTCATTTTTTCATTGCTACATAGTATTCCATTGCATGACTGTAGTGAAAATTAGTGATCCATTCCAATCTGTTGATGAACTTTGAGGATAATTCTTGGGTTAGATTATTGTAAATGTGCCCCAAAAGAAATGTTATAGAATTTCATAGCAGCACCATTTATAATAGGAGCCCTGGTGGCATAGTGGTTAAGTGCTCAGCTGCTAACCAAAAGGTCAGCAGTTCGAATCCACCAGCTGCTCCTTGGAAACCCTACTCTGTCCTACAGGGTCACTGTGAGTCAGAATCAACTCGACTGCGGTGGGTTTGGTTTCTTTGGTTTGATACACATTCCCTTTGGGTATATTACAAATAGTGGACTTCCTCAGCCATAATGTATAATTACTTTTAAATTTAGTTGATATTACAAAGTTTTCTAAAATTTGTTTTAACAAGTTAAACTTTCACCAGAAGTGTTTGAGAGAGATCTAGATGGTCCACATCTTCATCAGCACTTGGTATTCTCAGTTGTTTCAGTTTTTGCTTTTCTGGTGGATGTGGTGGTATCTCATTATGGTTTCAATTTGCATTTCTCTGATGACTAGAGAGATTGAGCACTTTTTTTCACATGCTTATTAAACACTTGGCTGTACTCTTTTGTGAGATTTGTCTTCAAGTATTTTGTCCATTTTATTTTATTGGTTTGCTTTTTTTTCTTATTAACAGTGTCCTTTACATATTCTGAATAAAAATTCTTTGTTGAATATATGTATTGAAAATATCTCAACCAGTGTGAGATATGCCTTTAACTGTCTTCATATTGTCTTTGTGCCTTCTTAATTTTTATATAGCTTAGTTTATATAGCCTAGTTTTCTTTATATTTAGTACTTTTTACATCTATATAAAGAAAACTTTATCTCAAAGTTGTGAAGATATTCTGCTATATATTTTTAGAACTTTAATGTTCTACTTTTCAAACTTAGATACACAATCCGTATGTTATTGATTTTTTTGTAAGGTATGAAGTAAAGATTATTATTACTTTTTTTCTACAATATGGGTATCCAAGTAACTCAGATCTCCTTATTGAAAAGGCCTCTTTCCCCCAACTGCAATGTAATGTCACTTTCACCGTAAATCAAGAGTTTGTATGTGTGTCTATCTGTACTCTCTCTTCTGTTTCAATAATCTATTTGTGTAGCTTTGAACCAATTTCACACCATTTTAGTTCCTGTAGCTTTAAAGTTTTGTTATTTGAAAGTCTAAGCCCTCTAGGCTTGTGGGGTTTTTTTCTCAAAATTGTCTTCTCTACGCTTGGTCTTCTCTCTTTCCATATATATATTTTAGAATCATCTTGTCGATTTCTACAAAAAATAATTTATTGGATTTTGATTGGAATTACTAATCTTCCTCTGGTCTAGGATCTTCTCAGCACAGGAACCCCAGGTCCAAAGAACTGCTCCCAGTCCTGCTTTCTTGGTGGTATGAGGTCCCCCTGTCTCTCTGCTCACTTCTATTTTTTCTGTCTCAAAAGAGCTTGACTGAAAATACAACCTAATCTTGTAGATTGAGTCCTCCCTCATTAACGTAACTGCCTGTAATTCTGCCTCATTAACATCACAGAGGTAGGATTTACAACACATAGGAAAATCACATCAGATAACAAAATCGTGGACAATCACACAATACTGGAAATCATGACCTAGCCAAGTTGACACACATTTTTGGGGGAAACAATTCAATCCATAACAGATGGATATTCTATTTTATCAAATAATTTTTCTGCGTTGATAGCTATGACTTTTTCCTCTTTTTTTTTCTGTTAATGTGGCAGTTATATTGATTGACTATACTATACTGTAAAATACTGTATATTTTTATACTGTTGATTTATTGAGTTGTATTATACTAATTTACTGAATATATTTGTTAGTTTCTATTTAAATTTTTAATCCATATTTATCACAAAGATTGGCTTGTAATCTACCTTTCTTATAACTTTCTTGTCAGGTTTTGGTGTTAAGGTACTTCTGGCCTTGCAAAACAAGTTGGGTAATGTTCCCACTTTTTCTATTCCCAGGAAGGAGGGTTTTGTGTAACACTAATCTTAGTTAGAGCTTAAATATTTGGAAGCATTCACTGATGAATCTGCATGAACCTGGAGAGTTCTGTCTTTAAAAGCTTTCATTTACATATTTAATTTCCTTTTTATATATAGGACTATTCGAGTTTACCATTTCTTCTTGTATCAGCTTTGGTAAATTGTGCTATGCTAGGATTTTTTTTCCCCGTTTAATTTTAATTTTCAAATGTATTGGCATAAATTTGTCCTTAACATTCTTATACTATATATAAGATTTGTAGTGATGTCATTCCTTTCATTCCTGACATTGTAATTTATGCCTTCTCTGTCTTTTTGGCCAGTCTCTCTAGGAATTTATTAATTTTGTTTATCTTTTCAAAGAACCAAATTTTATTTCTTTGATTTTTTTTCTGTTTTCTTATTGAATTCCATACTTATCTTTATTATTTTTCCTTTTCCTCATTTAGTTTATTGGGCTCTTTTTCTAAATCCTCGAACTAGATTGATAGATAATTGTCTTCAGCTTTTTCTTGTTTTATAATAGGTACAGTTAAGCTACAACTTTAACTACATTCCACAAATTTTATTTTCATTAATATTCTGATGAAAATATTTTCTAATTTTTATGGTCGTTTATTCTTTCATCCACGCGTATTTCAGTTTATACTGCTTAATTTCAAAATACTTTAGATTTTCTAGTTTTACCTAGTTTTCTTTTGAGATTTGTAGATTAATTCTAATGTAGTCAATAAACTCTGAATGATTTCAGTCCTTCTTATTTCCTGGGACTTGCTTTATGATGCAGAATATGGTACATTTCAGTAAACACTCAGGTATACTTGGAAATTTTGTGTATTATGTCATTGTTAAGTGCAGCATTCTATATATGTCAGTTAAGTACAGTTTTGTTAATCATAATGATTGGGCTGGGTTTTCTAGAGAAGCAAAACCAATAAAGCATATAAATATATATATGTACATATATATATATATATAGAGAGAGAGATTTATATCAAGGAAATGGATAGAATTGTGTCCCCTGAAAACGAATGTCAACTTGGCAGGCCATAATTTCCAGTAATGTGTGATTGCCCACCATTTTGTCATCTGATGCGATTTTCCATTGTGTTGTAAATCCTACCTCCATGATGTTAGTGACACGAGATTAGAGGCAGTTATGTTAATGAGGCAGGACTCAATCTACAAGATTAGATTGTATTTTGAGTCAATCTCTTTTCAGATATAAAAGAGAGAATCGAGCAGAGAGACAGGGTGGACTTACCAAGAAAGAAGTGCCAGGAACAGTGTGTCCTTTGGACCTGGGGTCCCTGTGCTGAGAAGCCCCTAGACGAGAATAAGACTGATGATAAGGACCTTCCCCCAGAACCAACAGTGGTGGAAAGCCTTCCCTTAGAGCTGGCACCCTGAATTTATACTTCTAGCCTCCTAGACTGTGAGAGAATGTATTTGTCTTTGTTAAAGCCATCCACTTATAGTACTTCTGTTATAGCAGCACTAGATAACTAAGACAGTTATTAATAATTTAAAAATCCTTTATGATCTTTAGCTCTGCTTGTCCTACTAGTTACTTTGAGAGTTTGTTAAAGGTTTAGATTATGTTTTAGCATTTTCTTCTTTGAAGGTATATGCCATTTTCCCCGTGGAAAGTTGGAAAATTTTCTCTATCTTTGGTTTCATCAGTTCAGCTATGAGGTACTTATGTTTATTTTCTTTGTATTTATTATTCTTGGGGTTTATATCATTTCTTGAATCCAAAGCTTGATGTCCTTCACCAGTTTTAGAAAATTCTGAGCTATTATCTATTCAAATATGGATCTGGACTCATTCTTCCTGTCCTTTCCTTCTGAGGTTCAAGTTCCATGCATTTTACCAGGGTTACGTATGTCTCTTTCATGCTATTCTCTGCACTTTGTGTGTGTGTATATGTATGTATGTATGTGTGTGTGTGTGTGTGTGTGTGTATACACCAAAACCAAAACCAAACCCATTGCCGTCAAGCAATTCTGACTCTTAACGACCCTACAGGACAGAGTAGAACTGTCCCATAGGGTTTCCAGAGATCAGCTGGTGGATTTGAACTGCCGACCTTTTGGTTAGCAGCTGAGCTCTTAACCAATGTGCCACCAGGGCTCCAGCATATATATATGTGTATGTATGTATATATTTATATGTGTATGTGTATATATATATATATAAAATTTTTTTTAACTTTCTGTTCTTTAGTATGGGTATTTCTACCCATTAATCTTCCAGTTCTCTTCAGCTTTGTCCAGTCTATTGAGTTCTTTTTTTTTAATTGTGCTTTAGATGTTTTACAGAGCAAATTATTTTCTCATTAAACAATACATGTATTATTTTGCGACATTGATTGCCAACCCTGTGATGTGTCAACAATCTCCCCTTCTTGACCTTGGGTTCCCCATTTCCATTCATCCAGCTTTCCTGTCCCTTCCTGCCTTCTTATCCTTACCCATGGGCTGGTGTGCCCATTTAGTCTCGCATACATGGTTGAGCTACGTGTATGATTGTTTGTTTTATGGGCCTGTCTAATCTTAGGCTGAAGGGCAAACCTCAGGAGTGACTTCAGTACTGAGTTAAAAGGGTGTCCAGGGGCCATACTCTTGGGGTTTCTCCAGTCTCTTTCAGACCGGTAAGTCTGGTCTTTTTTTGTGAGTTTGAATTTTGTTCTATATTTTTCTCCAGTTCTGTTTGGGACCCTCTATTGTGATCCCTGTCAGAGCAGTTGCTGATGGTAGCCAGGCGTCATCTAGTTGTACTAGATTCAGTCTTGGGGAGGCTGTGGTAGTTGTGGTCCATTAGTCCTTTGGACTAATCTTTCCCTTGTGTCTTTGGTTTTCTTCATTCTCCCTTACTCCAGATGGGATGGGACCAGTGGAGTATATTAGATGGCCACTCACAATCTGCTAAGACCCCAGAAGCTGCTCACCAAAGTAGGATGTAGAACGTTTTCTTTATAAACTATGTTATGCCATTTGAGCTAGGTGTTCCCTGAGACCATGGTCCCCAGTCCTCAGGGAGTTTGGATGTGTCTATGAATCTTCTGTTACTTTACCTTGATCAAGTTGTGCTGACTTACCCAGTACTGTGTACTGTCTTACCCTTCCCCAAAGTTACCACTTATCTCTTGTCTAGTTAGTGTTTTTCCCTTCCCAATCATTCCCTACATACTAACCATCAAGGATTGTTTTTTTCTGTGTGTAAATTTTTTCATGAGTTTTTATCATAGTAGTCTCACACAGCATTTGTCCTTTTGTGATTGACTTACTTCACTCAGCATAATGCCCTCTAGATTCAACCATGTTGTGAGACATTTCAAATAGTCATTATTGTTCTTTATCTTTGTGTACTATTCCGTTGTGTGTATGTGCCATAGTTGGTTTATCTAGTCCTCTGTTTCCATCTTTTTGCTGTTGAGAATGATGCTGCAGTGAGCATGGATGTGCATATGTCTATTCGTGTGATGGCTCTTATTTCTCTAGGATATATTCCTAGGAGTGGGATTTTTGGATTTTGTGGTATTTCTATTTATAGCTTTTTAAGGAAGCACCATATCATTTTCCAAAACAGTTGTACCATTTTGCATTCCCGTCAGCAGTGCATAAGAATTCGTCTCCCTGCAGCCTCTCCAATATTTCTTATTTTCAGTTTTTTTGATTTATGCCATGATCTATTGCGTTCTTAATTCCAGTTATTGTAGTTTAAATTTATAGAATTTCCATTTTCTTATTTTGTAATATCCAATTATGTGATGAAATTCTCTTAACTTGTAATCTATTTTATTGAATATTTTAATCCAAGTTTAAAGTCTAAGTCTTGTAACTCCAATCACTGAGTCACTCGTGGTTGTCTTTTTATTACTTCTTCTTCTTTTCTTGATACTATTTTTTTATAGCCTGATAATTTTAAACTGAACATTGGACATATGTGTCGAATTGTAGAAGTCCTGGGTGATGTTACTACCCTCTAGTAAAGATTCGCCCTTTTCTCTGGCGGGCAGCAGAGGGGAAGAGTACCTCAGTATCATCATGGATGGAGCTGACTTGAGAGTGGATTGCATTCTTTGTAAGGCTCAGTCTACCTTTAATTCACCCCTAGTTCCAGGGTATCACCCTCTAGGTGTCCAAACTGAGGGTCTGTAGTGTTTCCTAGACCTCGTCTCCTTGGCAGATCTTGAAATCAAATTTTTCATCTCTACAGGACTGTGAGATTGTCACCACTCTGTCCTCTTTTTAACTCTTCTTGTTTTGTTTCTTAGTCTTTTGCCCTGAGCCACTTCATAGATAAATGCCTCAAGAAGAAAACTGATGCTGAAAGTTGGTCTCATTTCTCTGTTGTTTCTTCTTTCTCTGATCTTTGCTCCTTGGGTTCCTGCTAACTTGGCAACCTTGAATTCCAATTTCTTTTAACTATACCAGTAAAATAAAATAAAATAAAGTAAGGTAAAAGTAAATAACAACAACAATGACAAATCCAAAACAGTTGCTGTCGATTCAGTTCTGACTCATAGTGACCCCATATGCTTCAGAGTAGAATTGTGCTTCGTAGAATTGACAATGGCTGTGACCTTTTGGAAGGAGATCACTAGGTCTTTCTTCCAAGGCCCTTCTGGGTGGATTCGAACTGCTAACCTTTTGGTTAATAGCTGAGAACTTAACCATTTGAACTACCTAGGGACTCCTCCTTTAAACATAAACCCATGCAATTGCCGTATCTCTCCTGGTTTATTTCCCTCTTAACAATTTTCCTCTACCTGTCCTCTCTGTCTCTTACCCTGTGCCAAGAATTGGCAGATGTTCTGAGGGAAATACTAACATTCAGAAAATTGGACTCACCTCAGGTGAGCTTCCCTTCTCTCTGTGATCCTGGCTGCCACGGAAGCTCTCTGATGCTTATAAAAAGATGATGATTTTTGATATGCTGTTGACTTTTCTAATTGCTCATGGTGAGAGTGTTGGTCTGTTACAAGTGACTCCATTTTAGAAGAATCTGCTTGCTCAGAATTTGATATTATACTCAGGTTTACTATCTTATAGTCTAATAGTGTTTGTCAGTATAAACTTGTTATTGCCACTGAGCAACTATGGCATTGCAAAAAAATAATTATAAAATATATTTATTTAACATTATTTTAGTTTACAGTTGTTATTCCCATCTATTGCCACTTTTTGTCCTTATTGCAACCCTATGACAAAAAAATCATTATCCTCATTCTGTAGATGAGGTAAAAAATCTTTCAAGAGTGTTTAAATGGGTTGTTTATGATCACACAAACAAACAATCCCACTGTCCCCCGTACACCCTTTTAACTCAGTACTGAAGTCACTCCTGAGGTTCACCCTTCAGCCAAAGATTAGACAGGCTTATAAAACAAAATGAGACTAAATGGGCACACCATCCCAGGGGCAAGGACAAGAAGGCAGGAGGGGACAGGAAAGCTGGTAACGGGGAACTCAAGGTCGAGAAGGGAAGAGTGTTGACATGTCATGGGGTTGGCAACCGGTGCGACAAAACAGCATGTGTATTGTTCAGTGAGAAACTAATTTGCTCTGTAAACCTTCATCTAAAGTACAATTTAAAAAAAGAGGGAAAAAAATTCCATTGCTTGGACTCAAATACAAACTGTCTAGACAAAAAGTCTTTCTACTTCATCCATGTTACTTTTCTTGAAAGAAGATTCTAGGTAGGGAAGAATTCTGAATATTTATTCGTTAATATTTCTTACTATATATTTTTCTTCTCAGTGCCAGATAGTATAATATGGTGATTAGCTGCTTGGGCTCAGGAGTCAAAATCTTCCACTTAACTATGATATATATGGCTTTTTGCAAGTTACCTTTTTAATCTTCTGATCTTTAAAGTTTGGATAACATTGGTACCATATTCTTAGGTTAATTAGGAATGTCAAAAGAGTTAATGTATGTGAGGGCTGATGTTAGCTTTATACTTATTAGTACTAATAATGATGATGATAATGATGTTGTTATTGATACCTCTTAACCATTCCCAATCTTCCCTGTCTTTTCGTTTCCTTCTAAAACTTTCCCAGTAATAATCAAGTGATAGGATTGCAGAGTCCCAAAAGTACTGCATGTAAACCGTTTAGAAAGCAGATGCTTGCATTTTATTGCCAGTGACAGCTGTGCTTTTGCTGTGAATAATAGCTGGAATCCTTTCGATTGTTGGAAAACGGTGTTAGTCAAACTGTACCTTTGTTTATGCAAGACTTGAAAAACCGAGAGCCCTCAAGGCTATTGACTGGAACAAGGGATTTTCTGTTTTGTCTGCGTTTGACTGCTTTTTGAAGGCCCACTTCATTCTGGTGGTGAAGCCACCCATTGTTTCTCATACCCTGTCAGCACAGGAATGTCTGACTCCAGGTGGTATACTGGAAGGAAGATAATTTTTGACATAAGTATGTGGGGAGCTTGGGATGGAGAGAATGGACAAGGAATCCAGCCTGGAACGCCACTCTAGAGAGGTACCAGCAATTCAAATCATCAAATTCAAAGAGGAGTAAAAAATTCCCACAATTCCAAGAGGAAGATGAACCCAGGTAAGCTTTTCTATCCATGAGCTTCTAGGAGGCTTTGATTCCTGGTGTTTGGTGGGTCTCCAAGTCTGAAAACAGGGATCCAGTAGTTATCAGTCAGCTTATGCTTCAGTGCTTCAGTAACAAATCAAGCCAGCTCTCTGGCTTACAACCACAGGGTTTTATTTCTCATTCACATTGCATGCCCACTTTTGGTCACCTGTAATTATGCTACATATCTTCTTTACTCTGAGATCCAGGCTAATAGAGCTGCGCCTTTAATATTATGTCAGAAAGAAAAGAGAGCGTAGCAGAATACCATAACCATATAATGGATCTTAAAACTTCTGCTCAAAAGTGTTTACGTGAAACTTTCACTTGTATTCCATTGGCCAAAGCAAGTCAGATGGACAATCAGATGTCAAGGGGTGGAGAAAAAAAATCCTTCCAAAGGAGAAATATTTTGAACAATAATACCATCTTTTAGAAGGACAGGTTCATTCCCAAAGAAAGAGATTAGATGCCCTAGGGTGGACATGATTGGAGAAAACATGAATTTGCAATTATTATGTGTGGCAGCAGTTGGGAAGTGTCAAGTCATACAAACCTTCACAGTACCCTGATTACTCAGATGCTTGTCTCCAGTTCTTCTCTGCTGGTTCCTGCAACCTCACTGTGACATACTCTCATCTGGAAACCTTTACTCATCATGAATGCCCACCTGCTTGCTCCAGCCATGCTGTTGTCCTTTTAGCACTTCCCTGGGCATTGTGGTGAGATTGTGCTAGGATAACACAGGTATTACGTATGTGATCCCTCTAAGGGGCACATAGAGTCATTTTTTAAGCCACCAAGTACAAGGAGGTGTATATGAAGGACCCATGCTATTTGAATATCCCAACTGTAGGTATGTCTTCAATGAAGAAAAGATATATTTTCATTTTCATGGAATAGACCAGAACTCTGAGCTAAAATTTCCCTCAGCTTTACCTTTTTTCTTTTTTTTTTTGTAACTGCAGTCTTCAGTGGGATGATGGGTGTTATAAGTGGTTTCCATGCCACCCACACTCAGCTTGTCATTGTTACCTTGAAGTACCAGTTCTTTTTAAATCTCCATGCCTTTCCAAGGTTCTTTCTCTGCTGGTTGGATTTTGTAGGACTTCGTCTCCTAGGGAGCTCTTACTCATTCTATTTTGTTAATATAACTAAAAGTATGTTCCCAATTAAATACTTACTACTTACATAGCACAAGTAAATGTTATCTTTAGAGACAAAAGAAATTACAAAGATAAATCAAGAGAAAACAGCATTTAAATTACCTTTAGTTCCATGACCCAGAGATAACCATGTGTTAATGTTTAAGGTCTAAGGTTTCAGACTTTTTTCTGTGAACCGTCACCAACAATCGAAACGCTATCACATTGTGCCAGCTCATGGTAGCATAGTGATTACAAAGGTACACAATGGAGGCTGACTCTCTGAAATCAGAGCTGACTCCACTACTCACTAAAGAAGTGATCTTGGGCAAATTAGTTCAACTCTCCAAATTTGTTTGCATATCTGTAAAATGGTGATTTTACTTTTCTCATAGGATTGTTAAGATGAACTAAATTATTTTTTATCAATTTCTTCAATAATGGCTGACATATTAAGTGCTTAATATTATAGCTATATTTTTCCTGATAATAGATATATTTCTGTATAAATAAATTACATTCTTTCCATTCTTTTTTGATGAAAGAATTATATTGCAATAACATTGTATAATATAATTCTTTTAACAATTTCTATTGTAGAATATTTAGAGAGCTTTCAATTTTTTTTTTTTTTTTTATTCTTGTAGGGAAAAATGTGCTTTCAAATATCCAGGAGAAATCTCTAGAATTTGGGTTACTGGGTCAAATATATGCCCAGTTCTACAGTATTGGATATAAATTTCCAATTTTCTCTGTAATATTTGCTAGAAGTCTCTGAGAATTTCCTACATCTTTGACTCCACTTGATGGGATTCTTTTTTAAATGCTGTTTATTTTATAAGTGGAAAAAATTGTCAAATTTTTAATATGAATTTCTTTTAATTCCAGTCAAACTGAATGTTTAAAACATACCTTTACTAGGCATTCTGGGGGACGATTTTATCGTGGTAGGATCATCCACTTATGTCTGTTGTTCATTTTTCTTTTGGCTATTCACATTTTCCTTCTCTCTCTCTCTACTTTGTCTCTTCAGTCTCTTTTTTCCTTTTTTTTTTTCTGGTAGAAATGTATCTACTGTCTTTTTCTGATTTCAAGTTCAATACATAGCAACTGGAATACAGAAATAAGTAAAAAAGAAAATTGCCCTGGAACTATACCCTGAGACAGCTTTATTAACAGTTTGGTATTTATCTTTGTAAATTCGCCAATGGTTCTCAAACTTTAGACTCTCTTTTTTTCAAAAAACAGATTGCTAGGTCCCATACCTAGAATTTCTGATTCAGTAGGTTTGGGAGAAGCCCGAGAATTTACATTTCTGACAGGTTCCCAGGTAATGCTGCTGCTGCTGGTCTGGGAACCACATTTTGAGAAACTATGTTACATGCACACACAGACATAATACCCAGATAGCACTGTAACTTCCTGTCTTTTGCTTAATGTATCGTGAATACTATTCCATGTAGTTCTGACCCATCTGGGTATGAAACATAGTACATATTATTTGATTTTGTTGACCTAACCTAACTTACTTGATATCATATAGATGTTTAAGTTCTTTGTAGTTTTTCATTACAATAGCGCTGCATCAAAAATTCTTGTTCACATGTCTGTGTGCTTCTGTAGGTCTTTGGGGAGGACAGTTTCCTAGAAGTGGGATTTGTGGTCAATGGAAATGCACACATCAAATTTTGACACATTTCATTTTCTCTAGAAAGAGTGTATTAAAATTTACTTCTGCTTACTGAATGTACGAGCCTGTTTCCTCATGCCCTTGGTAAACATAGAATATGATCAGACTGCCGGCCAGTGAGAAGAATTATATTTCACTCTTATTTTAATTACATTTCCTTTATTGTCTATGATGTTACATATTTCAGATGTTTAGACCACTAATGTTTTCTTTTTTGGACATCATCTTTGCATGTTTTTCATTCATATTGTTTTATAATGGGTATTTATTTAATCATAGATAGTTAGCCTTTGGAGCCTTGGTGGCACAGTGGTTAAGAGCTCGACTCTTCTACTCTATCCTATAGGGATGCTGTGAGTTGGAATCAACTCAACTGCCGTGGGGTGTTTTTTTTTTTTCTTTTTTTGGGTTTGGTTAGTTAGCCTTTATAATATAGATTGCAAACACTTTTTTCACTCCATCATGACATTTTGATGCAGAGAAAAATGTAAATTGCTTTATATTTTATGTTTTCTTTCATGTTATTTTTCTTTTGAGTTTATGCTTAGACAAACTTTTCCAGAGTGTATTATTTGTTCATTCATTTATTCAACAAATATTTATTGCTCAGCTACTAGGTACTAGAAGCTTTCCAAGGCACTTGGGATAAACCATTGAAAACCTTGCTGTCATGGCGCTTGTATTGTAGTGTGGAGAGACAGACAATAAACAAAATAATAAAGAATTGATACCGCATTTTAGAAGCTGATGAGTGCTATGAAGAAAAATGGAGCAGGAAAGGATGATATGAATATTTATTTAGATTTTCTTTTGTTCCCTTTTACAATTTTATTTTTTAATTTTTAATTCTTGATTCACTTACAAATTATCTTGGTCTGAGGCCTGATGTGTGATTTTAACCTCTCTTTTATCTAAATTTGGTTATTGAATATGTTGTTCTTTCCTTACATATTTGAAATACCAACTTCAGAGTCCACTAAATACTTACATATTTGGCTTTCTTTTTTGTCTTTTTTATTCTGTTCCATTGCTCTACCTCTGTCATAATGTCAGGAACATTTTTTTAAATTATTCCCGTAAGTTATGTTGCGTTCTTTAATATTGCAGCTTTTCCCTCCTTATTCTTCTCAGCATTTTGGGGCTATTCTGATCTGCTTATACTTGCAGATGAATTTTAGAATCATGTTGTCAAGTTACGAATACAATCACCTTGGAATTTCATTTAATAATATTAAATTTGTAAATTAATGTTTAAGAACTTAAAATCGATACAGTATTAAGTTGTCCCATCTAGGGACATGGCTTGTATAACAATGTATTCTCCTATCTTTATATTCCCCATCAAAGCGTTGTAAATATTTTCATTTGGGTCATGCGCATTTCTCTGTAAAGTTATTTCGAGGTGTTTTACGTTTGTGTTCATTTTGTGAATGTGATAATCTCTTCATTGTCTTATTTATGTGGATATTATTGCCATACAGGGGAGTTATTGACTTTAATATATGAATTAAAAAACAAAACAACATACGCACACGCACACAGGTAGTCCTTGACTTACGATGGGGTTCCATTCTGATGACTCTGTCATAAATTGGTTCTGATGTAAGAAGAAAACCTCTTTTTTTTTTTTTTTTTTTTAGTTTTCATTATTATTGCCTTTTATTATCAGTGTCTTTATAAGTCCACCACAAGTCTGTCAGTTTGTCATATTGTGGTGGCTTCTGTGTTGCTGTAATGCTGGAAGCTAAGCTACTGGTTATTTCAAATACCAGTAGGGTCACCCATGGTGAACAGGTTTCGACAGAGCTTCCAGACTAAGTCAGATTAGGAAGAAGGACTTGGCAGTCTATTTCTGAAAAAAATGGCCAGTGAAAACCTTATGAGTAGGAGTGGAACATTGTCTGATACAGTGCCATAAGATGAGCCCCTCAGTTTGGAAGGCACTCACAGTATGACTGGGGAAGAACTACCCCCTCAAAGTAGTGTTGACCTTAGTGATAGGGATGGAGTAAAACTTTTGGGACCTTTATTTGCTAATATGGTGTAACTCAAAATGAGAAGAAACAGCTGCAAATATCCATTAGTAATCGGGACATGGAATGTATGAAATATGAATTTAGGAAAATTGGAAGTCATCAAAATTAAGTGGAATGCATAAAGATGAGTATCCTAGGCATTAGTGAGCTGAAATAGACTGGTATTGGCCATTTTGAATTGGACAGTCATATGGTCTACTATGCCAGCAATGACAACTTGAAGAGGAATGGCGTCACATTCATCATCAAAAAGAACATTTCAAGATCTATCCTGAAGTACAACACTGTCAGTGATAGAATAATATCGATATGCCTACAATGAAGACCACTAATGCCAAAGATGAAGAAATTTAAGATTTTTACCAACTTCTGCAGTCTGAAATTGATCAAACATGCAATCAAAATGCACTGAGAATTACTGGTGATTGGAATGGGAAAGTTGGAAACAAGGAAGAGGGATCGGTAGTTGGGAAATATGGCCTTAGTGACAGAAACATCACTGGGGATCGCATAACAGAATTTTTCAAGAACAATGACTTATTCATTGCAAATATCTTTTTTCAACAACATAGATGGCGACTATACACGTGGATCTCACTGGATGGCATACACAGGAGTCAAATCAACTACATCTGAAGAGAGAGATGATGGAAAAGCTCGATATCATCAGGGTTGTATCCTTTCATCATACTTATTCAGTCTGTTTGCTGAGCACATAATCCAAGAAGCTGGACTATATGAAGAAGAACGTGGCATCAGGATTGGAGGAAGACTCATTAACAACCTGTGATGTGCACATGATACAACCTTGCTTGCTGAAAACGAAGAGGACTTGAAGCATTTACTGGTGAAGATCAAAGACTACAACCTTCAGTATGGATTACACCTCAACATAAAGAAGACAAAAATCCTCACAACTGAACCAGTAAGCAACATCATGATAAATGGAGAAAATATTGAAGTGGTCACGGATTTCATTTTATTTGGATTCACAGTCAACGCCCATGGAAGCAGCAGTCAAGAAATCAAACGACGTATTGCAGTGGGCAAATCTGCTGCAAAGGACCTCTTTCAAGTGTTAAAAGCAAAATCACACTTTGAGGAAGAAGGTGCACCTGACCCAAGCCATATGCAATTGCCTCATATGCATGCAAAAACTGGGCATTGAATAAGGAAGACTGAAAAGGAATTGATGCCTTTGAATTCTGGTGTTGGTGAAGAATATTGAATATACCATGAACTGCCAGAAGAGTAAACAAGTCTGTCTTGGAAGAAGTACAGCTGGAGTGCTTCTTCGAAGTGAGGATGGAGAGACTTTGTCTCATGTACTTTGGACATATTATCAGGAGAGACCAGTCCCTGGAGAAGGCCATCATTCCTGGTAAAGCAGAGGGTCAGCGAAAAAGAGAAGGACCCTCAATGAGATGGATTGACACAGTGGCTGCAACAGTGGACTGAAACAGCAAGGGTTGTGAGGATGGTGCAGGATCAGGCAGTGTTTCATTCTGTTGTTGAAACCTACTCGACAGCAGCTAGCAACAACAACAACATCTTTATAAATCAGAACTTTATTTGTCTTTGAGGGTTGGAGACATTACATATCAACCTATAGCTTCAACACGAGCGCTTCCTGCTGCTCCAGTTATGTTATATAAGCCAAAAAATAAAAATAAAAAAAAAAACCAACCCAAAACAAAACAGGCCATCGTACTCAAATGTATTGTAAGTTGGGGACTACCTGTATATACATATACATATATATGCTTTATATATATATGAATCAATGACTATCATATTATATATATGTATATTAACATATACATACATAACTGCACACACACATACATATATATATAGATAGAGTGCATGATAGAGCGTGAGCACACACCTGGCCTCCCTACTGAATAATTTAGTACATTTGCAGTGGGAGCTTTTGGATTTCTATGTAGTATACTATGATACACAAAAATTGATATGGTTGTCTCTTCATGTTCAATAGTTATACAATTATTACTTCATCTTCTATTTTCATATTGCCTACAATTTCCATAATGATGTTAAATAAAGGCTGAGACAATTTCCATTTCTTGTTCCTGACTTAAATGGGAATTCCTCCATCATATCATCATTGAATATAATGGAGTGGAAATTTCTTGAACACTTAATATTTTCTGGGCTGTGCATTAAGCTGGGTGCTGGGGGTCAGGAAAATATTGTGTTTAGATGTTTTCAGCACTCACTACTAGTTGTTTGGTGCTTTTATGAGATGCTTTCCCCATAAATAGTTGTTTTTTTTTTTTTAATTCATGTCTTATTTTACTTAGTTTTTTTTTTTTCTTTTATGGAAGGTGAATGTGAGTTTCATTTTTTTGGTCCTTTTCTGCCAGAGAATTTCTCTTTTATTGCTTTGCAAAGGAGTTGCAACTTTCCTGAATATAAAATTCATGGGTTACAACTGTTTTTCATCAGAACTGCATACTTTTTTGTTTCATTGTTTCCATCAGCTAATGCTGAGGTGGAAGAGATTGAAGTCAGTTTCATTTATATTTCTTTCCATGTGACCAGGCTCCCTGCCCCCTTGGGTGGAATTAAAAATATTGGATGTTGCTTTGTTTTCGCTTTTTTCCTTGGTAAAAAATGAGCCCTCTCAATATGTGTTTTTTTTAGGCAGGCTAGCATCTGAGTATGGATCCCAGCTCTGCCTCTCACAGGCTTGATTACCCTGAGCAGGTTACTTACTGACTTCTCTAGGCCTCGGCTTTCTCATCTGTATAATGAGTACAAAATGGTATCTACCTTGTATGTTTGAAGTGAGGATTAAATGTGATAGTGCTTATAAAGTGCTTAAAACGTTGTAGGGAAAATAGTGGTCAATAAATGTTAGTTGTGGTCATAATTGGAATCCCTGGATGTTACAAATGGTTAACATTCTCGATTAATAACCTAAAGGTTAACAGTTCGAGTCCACTGAGAGGCACCTCAGAAGAAAGGCCTGGAGATCTACTTCCAATAAATCAGCCATTGAAAACCCTGTGGAATACGGTTCTACTCTGACGCACATGGGGTTGCCATGAGTCAGAATCAACTTGACAGCAACTGGCGGTGGACGTATTAATACATATTGTTGTTGTTAAATACATTTTAAATTCCACTGACTCGATGCCCTTCAGGTCTCCAGTTTGCATTTTCCACCACAATCCTCAATATATAATCTATGGAAACCACTATAAAATGATTTCTAATTAACTTTATCTTTCCCCTTTTTCTTTTGTATTCAGAAACAGCTTCTTAAATTTGTTTTGCTCAACAAGGTGATTAAATTTTTTATATTATCAGTTTAGCTCTTTACCATCTTTAATGTTTAATTCAGTACATCATTTTTCTTTCCTTGAATTAATTCCTTAATTCTATCAGCTGTCTTTTTTCTCCCTCAGTAAATTGCCTTATTAGTGCCTCTTATTTTACAGAGTCTGTGTTTTCTCTGATTTCCTTGAGAGTGAAAAGCAGATGGTATCTGAAATTTCCTGAGCAATTTTTCTTGAAAATATGATCTTCCTCTGCTTTTTGTATGTTATGGTTAAATCCTCCTTCAGAGTTACAAGTTCTTTTCATAAGCCTCTTGAGGTGGTGGAGGTGGTGTTTGTTCCCTTTTAAATTTATCCTTAGATGTAGACAGCTATAGCCCAGCTTGTTATTTGCCCCAGAACTGCACGGCATATTTCAAGGGTTTTGTTCTGTTCACCCTTATGCCACTGGGATCCTTCTCTTCGATTTTGGAAGACTATTGTGTGATGAAGTTAGATAATGTATTTAATGAGCCTAACCCATTGACTAACGCTTGATATTAGCACTTAATACTTGCTTGTTACTATTACAGTTATTACAATATTTTCTGAAGCTGGAGAGAAGGATGACCTAGGTTGGCATCAACAGGTCTAGCATACCATAGCCTCAGGTGGGACGCGGAAGAGCTTGATACTACGGCAGTCCTACAGCTCTTTCTTTGCATTTCTGAAATCTCCTGTGCCTCTGTGTGTTTGGCTGTCTGGTGGAATGAGTGGTATGACTGAATCAGATCCCTTTCTTGATGCTACTGGCTAATAAATTGAGGTTATGCCCACTTTCCTTGTTTCTCTAAGGGGCGATCTCTTTGATTTTCCTCAAATTACTTCTTGTTACCGATATTTTCCGCAAAAGGAAGTTGCCTGTGTTAATGTATTTCAGTGTACTTACTGCAGTGTATATTGTCTACATTCCTCAAGGTGTTGAGGAGTTGGCTTCATTTTTTAGATTCAGCACTAGGACTAAGTTCCCTCATCTTGGTTTTTCTGTAGTCAGCTCATCAGTGTGTGTAAGTGCATGGGTATATGTGTGTCCAGATGGGACATTGGTTCAATCCTCATGCTTCCGTTTTTCCTGGAAGTCCCTTATCAGAGAATGCCAGCTCAGTTGCCATTCCCTCTGTAAATGCTTTCCCAACCACTGCAGGGAGAGTTAGGCATTATATCTTCTGAATCCCTGTGTCGACTGTACACACTTCTCCTATGATAATTATCAAACTCAGTTCTAATTATTTCTTTAAATGGTTGTCTTCTCCAGAAGGTCATGAGCTTCTGTAGTGTGGTGACAACTCTTATTGTTTTTAATTTGAGCTTTTAATTTTGAGATAATTGTAAAATATCATATACAAGATATCATACCATATACAAGAAATAATACAAAGGGATCCCATGGTGACCTAACAACTAGGATATTGACATTGATAAAATCCATTGATCTTACCCTGATTTCCTCGGTTTTGCTTGTACTCATTTGTGTGTGTGCATGCTTGCACGTGTGTATTTAATTCTGTGCAGTTTTATCACATGCATAGGTTAGTGAATCTATCATCATAGGCAAGATACAGAAGAGTTTATATTACCACAAGGATCCCTCATGTTGTTCTTCTGTAACCATACTCACTTCCCTACCAACGTCCCCCCATCCCTAATGCCTGGGAAACCACTAATCTGTTCTCCAGTTCTATAAATTTGTCATTTCAAGAATGGAATTATACAGCATGTAAGCATTTGAGGCTGGCTTTTTCACCCAGCATAATACCCTGGAGATTCAGCCAAGCTGATGAATGTATCACTAGTTCATTCTTTTTTATTGCTAAGTGTTCCATGGTATGGATGTAGCACAATTTGTTTAACCATTCATCTGTTAAAGGACTTCTGGGTTGTTCTCGGTTTCGACTATGAAAAATAAAGCTGCTATAAACACTCATATACAGGGTTTTCCATAAACATAAGCTTCCATTTGTGATGGTCAATTTTGTGAGTCAACTTGGCTATGGTGCTCACTTGTTTGGTCAAATACTAGTCTATATGTTGCTGTGAAGGTATTTTGTAAAATGTGGTTAACTTTTATAATCAGTTGATTTTAAGTAAAAGAGATTATCCTAGATAATATGGGTAGGCCTCATCCAATCAGTTAAAAGTCTTAAGAGCAAAAACTGAAGTTTCCCTTAAAAGAAGGAATTCTCTCTCAAGGCTTTCACATGGATATCCTGCATGAGTTTCTAGTTTACTGTCCTGCCCTTTCAGAGTCAGCAGCTCCACAATTGTGTGAGTCAGTTCCTTAAAATAAATCCCTCTCTCACTCTATCCACACACAATCAATAGGACATATATATATATACACACACACACGTGCGCGCACACACAGATTATATGTAATAGACTATATAAGTCATTGTTGTGTGTTGAATTGATTCTGACTCATAGAGACCCTATGGGAGAGATTATATAGACTATATGTACATAATTATATATATATATGTATACATAATATATATAGGGAGGACATATTGGAAGACAGCTACCTGGCCAACCATCTGGAAGAGATCCATATTTATGCCTATTCCAAAGAAAGGTGATCCGACTGAATGCAGAAATTATCGAACAATACCATCAATGTCACACGCAAGTAAAATTTTGCTGAAGATCATTCAAAAGTGGTTTGCAGCAGTACATCAAGAGGTAACTGCCAGAAATTCAAGCCAGATTCAGAAGAGGACGTGGGATGAGGAATATCATTGCTGATGTCAGATGGATCTTGGCTGAAAGCAGAGACTACCAGAAAGATATTTACCTGTGTTTTATTGACTATGCAAAGGCATTAGACTGTGTGGATCATAACAGATTATGGATAACATTTCGAAGAATGGGAATTCCAGAACACTTAATTGTGCTCATGAAGAACCTGTACATAGATCAAGAGGCAGTCGTTCGAACAGATCAAGGAGGTACTGCTTGGTTTAAAGTCAGGAAAGGTGTGCATCAGGGTTGTATCCTTTCACCATATTTATTCAGTCTGTTTGCTGAGCATGTAATCCAAGAAACCGGACTGTATGAAGAAGAACAGGGCATCAGGATTGGAGGAAGACTCATTAACAACCTGCATTGTGCAGATGACACAACCTTGCTTACTGAAAGCAAAGAGGACTTGAAGCACTTACTGATGAAAATCAAAGACCACAGCCTTCAGTATGGATTACACCACAACATAAAAAAAACAAAAATCCTCACAACTGGACCAATAAGCAAAGTCATGATAAATGGAGAAAATACTGAAGTTGTCAAGGAGGGCAGTAAATAAGGAAGATCAAAGAAGAATTGACGCTTTTGGGGGAAAAAAAGTGAAAAACTTGTGGGCATTTTGATATGAATTCATTAAATCTATAGATGAATTTGAGGTGAATTGATGGGACTGCCTTGTTTTTGCAAGTCTCGCAAGTTTTCTGCCTTTGTCAGGGTGTGGTTTTACCACTCATTTTAGTGGAAAATATTTGAGTTTTCCTTGTCTGACAGGTTTCCACCTTACACAAGTTCCAGCTTTAGCAGGTTTTACCATACTATCTTGAGTCTTCCAGTTTACGAACATGATCTATGTCTCCATTTACTTAGGCCTTCTTTGATTTCCTTATTCAGCATTTTTTAATTCTTAGCATACAGATCCTGCACATTTTATTAAATTTATAACCATAATTTACTACTAAAGCCTATTAAGTGATATTGTACTTTTGATTTTGGTTTCTACCTATTCTTTGTTAGTTAGTAATGGGATTGATTTTTGTGTGCTGATCTTTTATCATGTGACCTTGTTGAACTCACTTATTAGTTCTAGAAGTTTCCTGTTTTGGCAGATTTCTTGGGATTTTCTATGTTGATAGTCGTGTCATCTGCAAACAGGAGTAGTTTTATTTTTTCCATTCCAGTCTGTATGCCTTTTATTTCTTTTCCTTGTCTTATTGCAGTGGCCAGAACTTCCACTACTATGCTAAAAAAGTGTGACGAGAGTGGACATCCTTATCTTGTTTCCCATATCAGTGAGAAAGCATGTAGTCTTTCACCATTAAATATGATAGCTGTTGTTTTTGTAGATGATCCTTATAAAGTTGATGTAGTTCCCATCTATTCCTAACTTGTTGGAAGCTTTTATCATAAATTGTGCTGGGTTTTGTCAAATGGTTTACTCATCAATTTTTTTTCTTCTTTAGCCTGTTTATGTGGTGGGCTACGTTGGTTGATTTTAGAATGTTGACTCAGCCATGCATACCTGGAATAAATCCCACTTGGTCATGACATATAATTCTTTTAATACAATGTTGAATTTGCTAGTAGTTATTCTAGGATTTTTTTGTGTAAGTTCCTCAGAGATATTGCTTTTTTTTTTTTTTTCTTTCTGTACTGTCTTTGTCTGGTTTTAGTATCAGGGTAATACTGGCCTCATAAAATGAGCTGGGAAGTGATACCTCCTCATGAATTTCATGGAAGAGATTGTGTACAATTGCTGTTAATTCTTTGAAGGTTTGGTAGAATTGTCTGGTAAAACCAACTGGGTCTGGAGATTTCCTTTTTTGTGAGTTTTTTACATTGTAAATGCAGTTTCTTTAATGGTTATAGGACTATTCACATTTTCTAATTGATCTTGGTAGAGTTTTGGTAGTTCATGGTTTTTGAGGAATTAGTCCACTTCTCCCAAGCTGTCAAAGTAGTAGAGTAGTGCATGACATTCCCTTTTAATGGCTGCAGGATATGTAGTGATACCCCTGTTTTATTCTTGATATTAATGATTTGTGTCTTCTGTCTTTTTATTTTGTCAGTTTATCAGTTTTATTGATTTTTTTTTTCAAAGAACCAACTTGTTATTTCACTGATTTTCTCTATTCTTTTCCTACTTTCAGTGACATTGATTTCTACTTTTTACTATTTCTTTCTTTCTGCTTGCTTTGGATTTATTTTCTTCTTTTCTGGTTTCTTGAGGTAGGAACTTAGGTTATTGATGTGAAATCTTTTTGTTTTCCTAACATGAGAATTTAGTGCTATGATTTTCACTGTCATCACTGGTTTAGCTGCATCCCATACATTTTGGTATGTCGTATTTTAATTTTCATTTACTTCTACATATTTCTTAAATTTCCTTTGGGATTTCCTCTTTGACCTATGAATTATTTAGAGGCGTGCTATTTAATATTCAAGTGTTTAGAGATTTTCTGTTGTCTTTCTGTTATTGATTTTTAGTTTGACCCATTAGGGTCAGATAAAGACTTTGTATTATTTTAATTCATTAAAAATTTTTCAGGTTTATTTTATATCCCAGGCTATGATCTATCTTGGTGAATGTTCAGCGGTGCTTGGAAAAGATGTATATTCTGCTGTTGCTGGGTTTACTGTTCCATATATATGTCGATTAGGTGCTGTGGGCTGTTTATGTTTTTTGGACCTCCTATACCTTTGCCAATTTTCTGTCTACCAGTTGTATCATTTACTGAGAGAAGTATGTTCACGGCCCCAAATCTAACTGTGGATTTATCTATTTCTCCTTTCAGTGCTGTTGGTTTTTGCATTTCTTTCCAGGCTGTGCTTTTGGTGAGTACACACATAGGATCATTCTTTTAATCACTTTTATATGTCTAATACAATGCCTAGCATATAATATAGGTTCTTAGTAAATATTCTGTGAATGAATTACCAGGTTAAAATTAAATAAGTACGTAAATGGACGATGGGAAATATTTCACTTTCCCAAGCTGTGATTTTTCCCCTGGCTGTATAAATTATGATCATATAGTTTCAGTTAAATCTTATTAGTTCCTCATTTATGTTTTTTAGTGTTGATTTAAAATTTTTAAGTTTGAAAAGGAGCAAAACTTAGTAGGAAAAGCATGATCTTTAGAGTGAGAAGGATTTGGTTTTAAACATCAGCTGTGGGGCCCGAAGCAGATAATTTAGCCTCTCTAATTTGCAGCTTTTTAGTTTGGAAATTGAGAAGGATGGCAGTCTATCAATTAGGAAGCTGTTGATGGCAAGTGGCAGAACTGCTGGCTGAAATGACAAAAACGTTGGTTTACGTAACAGTAAGTTTCAGAAGTAATTCATTTCAGGTGCAGCTTGATCCAGTCCAGAAGTTTGTTTTGTCATCAGGGAAGCTAGCTCTGTTTCTCTGTGATTCTCTAATTTTGCTCTCCCCTCAGTGCTAGTTTTATCCTCAGAGTAGCTTCCCTCATAGTAGCAAAAATGACTCCCATTGTCCTAGACCTCACATCTTCTCACCTTCTAACCACGATTTACACAGAAAGGGTGAACATGTCTTTGGGTAGCTCCCACAGGAGCTTCTTCCTCAGAAGCACTACATTTTCTTGCTTCTCATTGGCTTTCCCTAAATCACATGACCTTCTCTGCACCAATCGCCATGGCTACTAAGATGGAGCTAAGGCTGGTGTCAGTTCCGGTCAAATCACTGGGCTGCAAATGGGGACCTTTGTGAGTCTGAGAGGGAGATGGTTGCTGGGGAGGCAGAAAACACGTCTGTCATAGTTGCCAGTCTTTCAAGGTTGTTAGGAAGATAAGAAATAAAATGCAGAGGGTACCCTTTATAGTTCCCGGCATTATTAGTTATATGTCAAATAACTCTTGATGTTAAAATGATGATGATTATTAGTAGAGTTCAATAACATTAGTAAATGTCTTTAGAAAGTTCTTACAATGACAATATTATAGGGATGCCTGCAAGGTTGATTGAGTCCTGAAAGAGAGTTTTTATGAAAAATGACATTAACTTTTGAGGTTGAGGGATTTCTTACTGTAATGGGATTTTAACTGATTTTCCTACCTGTGGTCTATTGTTGTTAGCTGCCATCAACTCATGGCGACACCAGCTGCCTTGACCTGTGCCATCCCCATGATCAGTTATGGATCAGGTCATTATGATCTGTAAGGTTTTCATTGGCTGATACTGCAGAAGTACATCACCAGACCTTTCTACCTAGTTTGGTTCATCTGGAAGCTCTGCCAAAACCTGTTCAGTATCATAGCAATATGCAAGCCTCCACTGACAGATGGGTGGTAGCTGTGCATGAGGTGCATTGGCCAGGAATGCAAACTGGGTATCCTGCATGGAAAACAAGAGAATTCTACCAGTGAAGCACCAGTGGCCTATGGTCTAGCCCCTCCAAACCATTCTCCATGCTGCCGTCTGGCTGAAATTCCTAACCTGTAAACCTGTTCATATCACTCCCCTGCTCAAAAGCCTCTGATAGCTCCCATTGTCTACAGCAGTGCTTTTCAGATTTTAATGTGCACATGAATCATACGAGTATTATTAAAAATACAGATTTTGATTTGGTGGGTCTGGGGTGAGGTTCACAGTTTTTCATTTCTAACAGACTCTCAGGTGACGCTGTAAGCATTGCACTTTCAGCACCTAGGTCTACAGGAAAAAGAACACTCGGGCAGAGACCCTCAATAATCTGGACAGCTGCATCCTTCACCTCATCCTACATCATGCCCCTATCCACACCACACACTGCAGCTGCGCCTAAATGCCACAGGCATTCTTTGCATGCCTTTAAACCTTTCCATGCCCTTCCTACTGTACAGAAATTGTACATGTCTTACCTCTACCTAATAATCTTTCAGCTTCTTTTGTTGGAAATTTTATCTGACATGGCCTTCCAGGTTCATTTGAGAGTTCTTCCTCTAAACTTCCAAGCACTGGGGATTCTTCTTGCCTCTCCTACCTAAAGATGTATTATTTTTCCTGAAGAGCAAGAGTTGTTTTATTTTTCATATTAATGACAAAAACATCTTATTAAAAGTGCTAGATACTCTGTAAAGATGTACCACACATTGTTTCATTCAATCTCACTTCTTCCTCAGTTCTAGCCTGTGAAGTAGGTATTTCTTAATGTGTTAACCAGGACTCCCACTTGCAAAGAAAGGAAGCCAGAGACTCAGATCAACTGCTCTTTTTAAAAAGAATTTTATGAGTTCATGTAATTAAATATTCCTGGGGTAGGTATGGTTACATATGTGGTTCAACCCACACAACTGAAAAACCATATCTGAAGTATATCTATCTGACAAGGGACTCATGCCCAGAATATATAAAGAATGTCTACAAATTCTACAATCTACAATACAAATGCACAAGCTCATTAAAGTATGGTCAAAAGGCTTAAACACTTCATAAAATAACATATACAATAGCTAATAAGTGCATGAAAAGATGTCCAACGTCATAGTGATCAAGGAAATGCAAACTAATACTAATACTGGTACAATGAAGGACCAGTCCACGTCTACTAAAAAACCAGATCAAACCCACTGCTGTTGCGCTGATTCCGACTCATAGCGACCCTATAGGACCAAGCAGAACTGCCCCATAGGGTTTCCAAGGAGTGGCTGGTGGACTCAAACAGCTGACCTTTTGCTTAGCAGATGAGCTCTTAACCACTGTGCCACCAAGGCTCCCCACATCTACTAGAATGGCTAAAAATAAACCCCCCAAAACCAAAAATATCTGAACAAGTGTTGTTTAGGATATGGAGAAATGGCAACTGTAACCCTCTTACATTGCTGGTAAGAACGTCAAATGGTACAGCCATATTGGAGAATTGTTTGTTAAAATTTCTTATAAAGTTAAACACCCATATAATCAATGACCTAGAATTTCCATACATATTTATCTAAGAGAAATGTAATCATGTGTCCACAAAATACTTGTACTCAAATGCTCATAACAGCATTGTTCACAATCGTCAAAACCTGGAAACAACTCAACTGTCCATCATTAGGTGAGTGGATAAATAAAGTGTGGTATATATTCATACAATGGAATGCCTCTCAACAAGAAGCACGAACAGTTGATATATACAACAACATGAATGAAGCGTAAAACTATTATGTTGAGCAAAAGAATCCAGAAACAAAAATCCAGACAAAAATACTTACGTGTGATAACATATATCTATGATGATAAAATTCCTGAGTGGTTATTTGTAGGGGGGACAAGGAAATTGATCTGACAGGGGCATGAAGGTACTTTCTGGGAGTGATGGAAACATTATGTATCTTGTTTTCATTGGAGGTTACATGGATGTATGCAGTTGCCAAAGCTCATCAAACTGAACACTTTCAGTGTATGAAAAATGTTCCTCAAAAAAAATAATTAAGGAGTACAGTGGAAAATAAAACAGGAAAGAGAGAGAAAGACTTGCGGGACAGGTAAAAATAGAAGATGTACACTGTTGTCATTATGTCCATTTTAGAGTATAGTTTGGACTCAGAGAAGTCAAATGCCTTGCATAAGTTAATATAGCTAGTAAGTTGTAGAGCAAGACCTCAACAACTATGTATTAACTACTATGTTACTCCATCTTCCTAGCATCTACCACAAGGTCTGGCACACAGTGCATGAACAATAAATAGATGTAGAGTGAACGAACACATTTGAGATGAGTGGTGGTATAGTTGTGCCTTACCCAGGTAATAGAATCACAAATTCATGAAGGTTTAAGAGAAATATAGAGGCTTATCCTCATGCTCAGAAGAAAGGACTGGTGATCTACTTCTGAAAATTAGCCAGTGGGAAAACCTTATGGATCACAACAGCATGTTATCTGATATAGTGCTGAAAGATGACCCCCCTAGGTTGGAAGGCACTACAAAATAACCACATCAGTGGTCTCAAACATACCAGTGATCGTGAAGATGGCACAGGGCTGGGCAATGTTTCATTCTCTTCTACATAAAGTCACCATGAGTCGGCTCAACAGCAACTAGCAACACCACCACCATCCTCATGCTATGGTTGATGCAAAATCTGGCCTGGAAACCCTACCCCAGAAATAGTTCATTTGTTCTCTGAGTGAAACGTGCCTCAGCAATTAGAATCCCAGTGTTTACTGGCTTGAACCTGGTGATGGATGGGTCACAATGCCCATTCAGTGACGTGTCTGGGCCCACGTGTCAATGGTGCAAAAGGCAAGGCTGAAACCTGTTTCCACTCTCACCACTACAAGATGGAAGCTAGAAACAAGAAAGTGTCTCCTTGAAGGAAGAGTGCCCAGTGATTTTTCTACCCACGAGGTTGTGTCACTTCTCTGCTTTAAGACACCCACGCTGTTACATTGTCCGAGCGTGAATTCCACCCAAACAGGGCTGGATCCAGCTTTTGTGGAGCCCTCTGAAAATCATTTTGAGGACCCTCTTTAAGTAAAAAGGAAATAAAAATTTCATATCTATATTTAAATACCAACACATATGACCACATGAATATGCTTTAGTGCCCCTCCTACAACCCAGTGGTGGCTAACTGAAGCTTCAGCTTCATAACCTTTAAGATAAAGTTCTCTGTGCTCAAGGGTTTTCACATAGTCTACTTCCTTCCTGTCTTGTGCAACTGGTGTCTTTATAGCTCATATCCCCAACCCTCTGCTCAATTCCAGCTTCATGGAATTTTCCACTCTCCCTGAATTTACTAGGCTAAGGGTTCTCAACATCCATTTGACCCAATGTCCCCTTTTAATAACGAATGTTTTGTTGGCCCTCCTGAAATGAAATTCATAGATAATATAACCAATCCACATGCATAATTTAAAAAAATCGATATAATAATGTAATTGTAATATAAAGGAGAAATAAAATTAAAGTAATTTATTATAAAATAATATGCATACCAATATGCAAGTGCTTGGTCATGACTACACCAAAAGGCCAAATACATCCTCTCAATTTAGCAAACTCTCCAGGGTGTACTGCCTTCAGGGTTGGGAAGCATTGCATGAGGCCATTTTGGACTCAGGTTTTTAGCATGCCTTATACCCCCTCTCTGTATTGCCTTTCCCCATTGTCTTATCTTCTAAAATCCTCCAGAACCAAGGCCCTGATAGTGGCCCTTGTCTCACTCCTTCTGAAAGCTTCCACTGACAGCTAACTGCTTCAGAGGTAATCGATACCTTTGCTGTCTGTGCCCCTGACATCGGTCCAGAGTTGTGGTTTGCCCTAGCTGCACCACATTGTTCCTCCTGATGTCTGATCTGATTAATATTATCCATTATGTATGTCCATGGGCAGAGGCAGTGGGAGAATTGCAAGGCTTCAGGCAAAGATAAGGCAAAGCCCTTAAAAGTGTCTTTATGATTCCAGAATGGTAAAGCGAAAAGAGAATGATAAGAAGCCAGGGTGTGGATCTGTTATGTTGATCTTGGAGGCCCTGTGTCCTTGCATTTAAAAGCTCCTGTTTGAATCCAAGCTCCTTTACTTACCATCTGTGTGACCTTGGGCAGGTTAACCTCCCTCTGTCTCCGTTTCCTCATCTGTATGGTGGAATTAATAACAGTTCCCACTGCAATGGGCTGTTGAGAGAATGAAATGAGAGATGTTTTCAAAGTGATTACGCAAGGTCTGGCACCTACTAAGTGCTCAGTGAAGATGGCTGTGATTTCAGAACATCTGTACTCCCAGATTCTTGGGTAGACTAGAACGGGTCAGCAAACTTCTTCTGTAAAGGGCCAGATATTAAACATTTTAAGCTTTAAGGTCATATGGTTTCTGTTGCAACTTCTCAATGCTGCTGTTGACAATATGTAATTGAATGGATGTTGCTTTAGTAACAAAAGGAGGCAGCAGGCTGGATATGGCCAATACACCATTGTCAGCCCACCTAGTGCTAAAGGATGTGATACTAGCATGTTTGTATCAGAAGAGAGGCAGTTTAACCTAGCATCTTTTCTTTTTCTTTTACTAAAATAGGATCATATTTTGCAATCTGTTCTGTAACCTGTTTTATTTTTATTTATGAACATAGAGAGGACTTATTTTAGGTAAATAAATGTGTTTGAAGAGCCTCATGTTTATTGCCTGCATGAGTAATTCATTACATGTGGATGAACCATCATTTATTTAGCTATTCATCTCTTGCTAGAGATATAGATCCAATTTTGCTTATTGTGGTTTATATATATATGTGATTTTATTTACTTAATACTTTTCTCCCCACCAGAATGTGGGGTTCATGGAGGCAGGAATTCATGTGTATCGCTCAGCACATGCCTGGAACTTAAGAGTCATAAAATATAACATCAAAATTCCCACCCAACTGATGGTCACGGCCATGTTGGGAAGTTAGTCAACCTCTCCTAGCCACAATTTCCTCACCAGTAAAATGTGGCTCCAGGATGATGTAAGGGATGCATGACCTGATGTTTGTAAAAAGACTTTGGAAATTGCAGAGTAAATGCTGTACAAATCTCCCGTATCACCAGAGTGGCAAAACAGGATTTTTGGCTTAATGTGTTGTTTGTTTTCGTGCTAGCCAAGGAGAGAATGTGCCCATTTCCTGTGAGAGATGTCAGTTCTGTATCAATAGAGGAATGAACAGTGCTGCCATGAAGGTCTTAGAAAAACAACTGGAGAATTCAGAAAATAAAAACTATGTGACACTGTAAAAGCTCCTAATATCCAGTTTGATTGTTCAATTAAATTGTAATTTTCTTCTATTTTCATGCCCATTTTGGTTTTTTTCCATCTTGAGACATTCCCAGTAGTGGTGATACCTGAAGGTAGCTTGTGTCAGCATCTGTTGTGAGTTGCCTTCGGGTGGGTTCTGACGGTTCTGACTCATGGCAACCTTATATAAACCATCTTCGTGATCATTGGTATGCTTGAGTTCATTGTTGTGGCTGTTGCATCAGTCCATCTCACTGAGGGTTTTCCTTGTTTTTGCTGACCCTCTGCTTTACCAACCATGATGTCCTTTTCTAGTGATTGTTCTTTCTTGATGATGTCTATAAAGGAAGCAAGACAAAGTTTTACTATCATTGCTTCTAAGGAGCATTCTGGTTGTATTTCTTCTAAGACTGATTTGCTTATTCTTCTAGAAGTCCATGGAATACACACTGTTCCTCGCCAACACCACAGTTCTCACGCATCAGTTGCTCTGTCTTCCTTTTTCAGCATCCGGCTTTTGCATGCATATGAGGCCGTTGAAAAGTCCATGGCTACGTCAGGTGTATGTACCTTAGTCATCTTCGCTTTTTAAAACTTTAAAGAAGTCTTTTGCAGGAGATTTCCCAGTGCAATCCATTATTTGATTTCTTGACTGATGCTTCCATGGATGATGATTATTGATTCAAGTAGAATGAAATCATTCACAACTCCAATTTCTTCTTCATTTACCATGATGTAGTTTATTGGTTCAAATGTGAGGGTAGGAAATAGCTTTAGGAAATGGGTAGAGAGGACAGAATACAGATTCCCTGGGAGAATATAACTTCAGAGAGCTGTGCAGGGGGTGAACTTTCCAGGCACATAGACTGAGGTTCCACACATGACTCCAGACTCTCCAAGGCCTAGCACGGAGGCAGGGAAACTGAGGCAGAAGAAAGGAAGTCAGGAAGGATCAGCCCAGGGTCCCCAGTTCCCATCTCTTGGATGGACAGGCCATCATCCACTTCCCAAGCGGGTATGGCTTGAAAAACATGGTAGTTCTGATCCATCAGTAAGGACCCTGAGTCTGCAACCCTCTGAGCCTGGGAAGAACCAGAACAGATACATGGACAATGTATTACCACACAAAGATTGCTCTTTCCTCAGCCCACTGCAGTCTGGGCCTTCATTCTCATCCTTCAAGCCAGTGTCCCTGGGGAGAAGTCTCAAATCACAAAGGGTCAGGATTCCACCAGAGCCTTCTGTGGTTTATGCTGATGTGTATCTGGTCACCTGAGAGGCATCTTTCCATAGATTGTAGATTTCCTCCTGTAAGATTCATGTCCATTCCTTTCTAATTTTAATGGGATTGTTGGACTTGCTTTTGCATGCAAAAAATATATGCGTGGCCTGTTTTGTGCTGGAGGTCTTAGGTCATTACTCCACAGACATCAGCAGTTACTCACAGACTGTGGTCCTCAGTGAAATTTTAACTCCACTAGGCAAGTACTCAGTGGGCTGCTTTGGAAGGAAGTGATTTGTCAACCATAAGACAATGACTTTTTACTAATGGGAGAGATGTCTTTCAGTCACACCATGGATTGGCTGTTTGCAGAAGAACAAACAAGCCAAGGTGTTGGACATTCCTTGGAGTGTCTGATACTGAGCCTGGAGTCCTGAGGAGATACTCATGGAGAAGAAAGGGTTTAAAATATCTTCCTTCTACCGTTGAATGTTTTGATCCCTAAAAATGTACCATTCTTCCAGTCCACCAGCTCATGATGATTCTAAGGTAATGTAAAGAGGCAGGGATGGTCAAAGCCCTGAGTCTGGCTTTCGCTCTGTGTTGTCTCTTGCCCGTTTATTGTTGATGTGTCAGAATCAGGGCTCTGGAGAAGGCAGATCTGGATTCGAACTCCTGTTCTCCTACTCAGCAGGTGAGGGAACTTAGGCAAGTTAGGAAACCTCTTTGACCCTCAGTTCCTTGTTTGTGTGACGTAGGGGTAGCACTGGTATAGCATTGCTTTGGAATATTCAGTGAAATGAACGCAAAACACTTGGCACAGTGCCTGGCACTTAGTTATTTAGCTATTATTATCTGGGTTATCGTAGTAGATACTACTACTATTATTATTAATTGAACAACGAATGCATGTACATTTGGAAGACTGTGATTATAAGGCAGAAAAGAGTTTATTTTCCTCTAGTCTTTTTTTTTTTTTTACAACAATAGATGTTTTTTACATAAACCTATTGAAGTAGAGTGGATTCTGACCCATGGAGACCGTATGTGTTAAAGAGCAGAACTGTGTTTCATAGGGTTATCTTGGCTGTATTCTTTATGGAAGCAGATCGCCAGGCTTGTCTTCCACGGCAGTGCTAGGTGGGTGTGAACCACCAACCTTTGGGTTACTAAAAAAAAAAAACAAACTAAACCAATTGCCGTTGAGTCTGTTCCAACTCATAGCGACTCTATAGTCTCTTACTATTTTGCTTATTTATTTCAGTTACTAGCCAAGTGCAAACAGTTTGTGCCACCAGGACCACTAGTCTTTTTTTTTTAACAAAATAATGTTTAAAATTTTACATGTCTTCTCCCCACCCCCCACACACAATGGTACATTGTATTTTTCCCATGTCATTACATATTTTTCTAAAACATATTTTTAATATATATCCAAACTATTCCATTACATGTGTTAAACCATAATGAACTCAAAACTTTGAACTTTGATGCTTAGTTTTTACTGTGTGGTGTTGTGATTTATATTTACATAGTTATGATAATATTTTCTGAATACTCTTTTCTTCTCCCAGCCTCTGCTTCATGAAGGCGGGGATTAATTAATATGTTACTGTTATTAGATCATGCTGTGATGAAATATTTTTATATTTATATTGTTTATTTACTTGCCTGGTGATTTCCGCAGTACCAATTCAAATAAGTCAAATTGTTGAATGAAGAGTTTGCTCATTTGGGGATTTTGATACATACTGTCTTTTTGCCCTCCAGAAATCTCCTATCATATAGACTTACCAGTAGAGTTTATAAGTTCTAATTTCGTTTTCTTCACCAGCCTGAGAGGTTATAATTATTTTTGTATACTCTGCAAAGATGATAGCTGAAAAATGTTTCCTTATAATTAAAATTTGCACCTTTGAATTTTTTAGTAGTGCCTAATTGTTTTTACATATCTGATTATGATGGTTGCATATTTTTTGGTTGATGGTTCTACTCATGTCCTTTGCCCACTTTTTTCCTTTTATTGATTTATGAGAACTTTTTACATAGTAATAGTCTTAGCTTTGCATCTATCAGATAAGTTGCAAATAGATTTTCTCAACTGTCATTTTCTTTTTAAAGGTATTTTTTTTTTAGCATAGAGATGTTTCTGATTTTTATGGATCAAGTATGTCAATATTTATAATATACTTTCTTTGTAATTGTTTTTAGAAGGATTTTCACTTGTGGACAGTCACAGTTGAGGAGCTTTGCCTATTTTAAATTTCTTTTCTAGTTTGATGAATCTGATGCCTATAGACTGGCTTTCTAGATCTGCTTGTCTTTGCGTGTGCGAATCCTCCCCTGTGTTCCTGGTGCATGGTATGTCTAGGACCAGTCTCTTGCTTGGAGCTTCTGCAGCCAGGCCAGAAGAAAACTGACAAGGGAAGCCCTGCTTTCTCACACACTATTTATGGGATGGCCTCATGGCCTTTTGATGATAAATGGGCTTTCAGCACAGTGTTTCTCTTCATGGATGTGTGGCCTGTGTAGTTTCAAAAGGTCGACACTTAGAAGGACCATGTGCTTAATGCTTTGCTGTGGCCATCTTGAAATTCTTACGATTTTTAAACAAGTGGACCCACATTTTCATTTTACACTGGCCCTGCAATTTAGCTCGTCCTATTCAGTAGTTATGCTATTGATGTTTTAGTTCAGATCATTCTTTGTTGTGGGAGGGTGATGGCCCTATTTTTGTCTTTCTAGCATTGTTGGACGGCTAGCAGAATCCCTGGCCTCTACACGCTAGACACTCACTACTAGCAAACTTCCTTTTCCACTTCCAGTTGTGATACCAAAAATGTCCCCAGCCATTGCCAGATGTCCTCTGGGAGATAAAATTGCCACTGGCTGAGAACCACTGACTTAGATAGCTCTCTCGGTTCCGCCACAGTGTGCCCTTATCACCAACACTTGTCCGTTCCCCCATATTGGGGGTGGGGGCAGAAATGGTGGTGTTCCACCATGATTCTCAATTCTACTTTTTGTGATAGCATACTGCTTTCTTAGGAAGGGACTTGCAATTCAGGGTCCAGTTTCTTTGTAACATTTGGTCCTATCCCTGCTTTGTTTATGAAGAATTCCTGGAAAAATCAGGCCAAATAAATATGTTTCTGCCATTCCAGGGAATGGATCCTCTCGGTCCAGGAAATTCTTTCTTTCCAGGGGATGTTCTTTCACTGTGTGTATTTTCAGCTTCCTGATTTCCCCCAGGGCTTAGATTTATGAAATTCAAAGGTCTAAACTTTTGCAAGACAAAAGCCAGATAAAGACTCCTTGTTTCTCTCTTTCTGTTTATGTCACACCATTCCTAAGGTAATGGCTGCTGGTCTGACCAAAAGGAGGAGACGCTACAGGTAAAAGGAAATACAGAGAGAGAGTATGCATCTCATTACCCAACCCCTCCCAGTCTTGATTTTCTTTTCATCATTTGGGATGGTTTATTGGGAGGGAAGACTCTCAGGAAGTCTTCTTCAGGGCCACCGTTCTTTATATGTTTACTTATTTTTGTCTTTCTAGCTTTTATTTAAATCAGAAATATTCAGATTTATTTAGTCTAAAGAACAGTAGAAAACATGATTAAAGAGGTTGCACTCCATTTGGGGAGGGGAACAAGAGTGGACTGAGCTAGCATTGCACCTGGCAAGCAGGGTGTAGGCAACTTGGTGTTGTCTTGGCAGCACTGGGGGAAACAAGGCTGAATGTGGAGTGCAGCTCACTGGGTTTGAGGCTGGTAGAGTCCTTGGATGGCCCAAATGGTTAAGTGCTTGACTACTAGCTGAAAAGATGGCAGTTCGAGCCCACCCAGAGATGCCTCAGAAGACAGACCTGGCAATCTACTTCCAAAAGGTCACAGCCTTGAAAACCCTATGAAGCAGTTCTGCTGTGCAACACATGGGGTTGCCATGAATTGGAATTAACTCGATGGCAACTAACAACAACAACAGAACCCTGCTTAAGCTTTCCCTACGCGTTCCTGCAGGGCAGAGACAAAAACATGGAGGCCTGCTGGTGTTGCTGACTTGGCTCAGACAGACTCAGGACCCTTCCAAGAAGAGCCAAGGCCTGGCCTGGATGCTCTGTGAGCAAATCCAGACTTTCTAGAGCCTATTCATGGCCTCTGAGAAAAGCCACATGTGGAAGACTGCCAGCCATCATCCTGCCCAGTGCCAAATGAGGGTCTGTGTGCAGATCACATTGTCCATGCACCAGGCAGAACATATTGGTAGACTTTAGTCTGTTCAGGGATGGAGATGACTGCCACGCCATCCATAGTGCCCGAGTGGCTGTCAGCTATGCAACTGTTCCTTGTGTTTGATATCTCACATGTGAATGAGGTTCCCATAGGTCCACAGACTATGCAATGATTTGTGATGCTGATGGGGCAGACATTGCTGCTGGATGCCTGCAGAATATGGAAGCAGTTGAGGGCCCAGGGTCTCAAATCTTGATTGTCTGGTTAGGAGTCACTGGATGAGGCTTCTCAACTCCTTCTTCAGCTTCACATTGGTATTTATGATCTTTTGGCTTTTGGCAAGCCACTCAAGAACATTTTGTGTGCAGAGATCAGTGTACAGATTGGACTCTCATGGGTTCAAGCTGTGTTAACCTCCTTCAGGTTCTCGATGTCCCAGATGGTGACAGTATAGTCTGCAGATTGCTCTAGTGTTTGCCATCCTGGATGCAGAATTCCAGCATGATGCTGACATTGCCCTTCAGTGTATTCTTCCATTTATAGGTAGTACACAAGTCCCGTACATTGATGGTTTAGTCAGAGGAGACATTGAAGAGAAGGCCACTCATGGAATTGAGTTAGAGATAACAGGTAGGGCACTGGTGTCCAAGCAAGGATTCTTTGCACTTAGGATCCTTGGGATTTCCGTGTACAGGTTGATGTGGGGCGGTTCATTGTTCAACTTAGACACGCCCGACTAGAACTCCATGAGGTCCTTGCTGAGCTTGATTGGCATCTTGTCCAAGATGACAAACTTGAGGTTGAGGCTCTTCTCCAGCTGACTGATCTTCTCCAAGAGCTTCTTCTCCAAGAGCTCCAAGATTATAAAGATGATCTCCTGCTCCTTCTGGACTACGTGCATCTTGTAGAAATGGCCCTGTCTGCTGCAGAATCTCCTTCAGGACTTCAAGAATTCCTTAGAGCCTCAAAGCAACCTATCTTCAGGTGTGTGTCCAGGTGCCTCTTGTAGGTGTTCCGGTTCTCCATTAACCTGCACGCATCCTTGGAGTGGTGGTACTTAGTGAGCCTGTTTTCCTTAAGGTTAGCCTCAAAGCACACCTTGAGGAGATATGAGCAGTTGATATTGTTGGGACAGAGCACGGTCCTTAGTCACAGATGCCCTTGTGGTCCTTCCAGGCATTGAACTTGATAGTGAAGGGGCATTTGCATGGGCTGACTTTCCACAGCCCAGCAGCCATGTCTACCGTAGACGAAGAGCTCCTCAGTCCGCTCAGCTACCACGATGTTCTTCACCACCACCCACAGCCTAGTTTTGCCCTGGGACATATCTCTGGCTTCAGAATGCATCTTCTAAAGAACATGTTTCCACAGTGGTGACCACCTAGTCCTTGAACACCCTGCCACATAGTTGGCCACATAGCTTCACTAATGGCTCCTCCTCTTTGGGAAACAGGGCATGCTGGACTCAATGTAAAGGGAGTGGACTAAACTGGCTGTGTCAGAACAGCATGGATAGATGATAGAGTACATGGTATCCTTCTCCTCCAAAGGAAAGTAGCTACAGGAGGAAGACATCTGCACCGACATTTGTATGTGCTGGTCCCTTTGGTTCTCATGATGATGATGATGAGTGGGGGAGCAAAGGTTATTTTCATGGTGATAGTAGTTCTTGCTCAGGCACATGCTCCAGTGGGTAGCCTCTTCCCAGCACGACTCCCTTCTCCTTTTGCTCCCTCCACTTTGTGTGGAAAAGGACCTTACTTTATTTTAATAGAGGAAACATTTTCTTTCTAGTGTCCACCTCTGCACGTAAATCACTGGAAGAAATACCAGCAACCTTACCAATTTTGTGCTAAACAGCTCATTCTGATCTCTTCATATGAACTGAACTTGTTTATTCTCGGGAGGTCTCATCAAGTACAGCTGCATCAGAGTGTCAGAGTTCAGAGTTGAATTTTTTTTTTTTTAAGTTTAAAATCCTCTGCGGGAAAGAGCTGTATCGATTTCTTCTCCCTTATCTGAAAAAAAAAAAAAAAAAAAAAAGATCAAAACAAAACTATGATGTACTCTTCTCCTTTGTATATTGATCAAAGAATAATTCTGATTGAAATTTAGCCAGGATCGTGTATGTCTGTGATGTAACGGGCATGTGCTAGACACTTACACATAGCACACCTCTTAGGCTGAGTTCTTTAGAGAAGCAAAACCAGTAAAGCATATAAATATATATAGACAGAGATTTATATCAAAGAAATGGCTCACACAATTGTAGAGGCTTGAATGTCCCAAGTCTGTGGGTCAAGATAGAGGCTTCTCCTCATTCATGTAGCTGCAGGGGCTGGCGAACCCAAGGTCCGCAAGTCAGACAGCAGCGCTCTTGCGCACAGGCTGTGAAGATTGGCAAATCCCAGGATTGGCAGGCAAGATGGCAGGTAAGCTGCTAATCAAGTCCCAAGAATGGAGGTCAGATGAATAGGAGCCAGCTGCAGTATCCAGAGCAAACAAAAGTCCACGAGCCTTGCCAGAAAGTCCGCTTATATTCGATGTAGTTCACACCCCCAAGGAAACTCCCTTTCAACTGACTGACTACTCACAGCAGATCCCATCATGGAGGTGATGACATTATATCAAATCACATCATGGAAGTGATCACGTCATCATATGACTGCCAAACTACATCATAACTGCCAAACCACTGAGAATCATGGCCCAGCCAAGCTGACACATAACCTTAAAGATCACAACACATAACAGCCATTTAGGGTAGCTACGATTGTGCTCTTTTTATAGTAAAGGAAACTGAGATAAACTGGGAGACACTTAAGCACTTTTTTTTTTTTTTTTTTAATATTGATGGGAATGAGCTGGTAGAGAGGCCATGGTTGAAAGTAGAGATGATTCTGAAAAGGCAGGTGTGGGGGTTGGGGCAGGGAGTGGGAGCCATAGCGGGAAGGAGGGTGTAATGGAGAGAAACACATGCAGGTAAGTAGTAGGTGTAGGGATAGGAAGTTTAAGTGGTTTTCTCCTGGTGGCCTTTGTTTGGGTGTCAAGTTGGAGTTAAGATCATCATTGAAAATGATAGGAAGCAAGTAGGGGAACATTTGGAGATTTGAAGAGATACGGAAAAAATTAGAACTAGCCATTAAGAAGAGTAAGAAAGCAAGTTAACCAGAGAATTGTAGCTGGATTCTTAGGCAGTGCCAAGGGTCCAGTTAAAGTTGGTGATCACAAATTTAAAGTGAAACCATTCTGCCTGGTTGTACAGTTTTCTCCAGCAACTCTCAGATGCTCAGGTGCATGTATGGAAAAGGGGAGGATCTGGTTGATTGAGGACTGGGTTTTTGCCTGGTGGATGCAGTGGAATGAGAAATGGATAGAGTGGGAAGATGCTGAAGTAAGGACCAGGGACCTAACGTACTAGGAGAGAGAAATGAAGAATGGGGAGTTGGGGAGGACACTAATAGAATAGTATGGGAGTCAGTGACAGAATGCCTTGGTGAGGTCAAAGAGGGAGTAATTGAAGAGGCAAGTTGGAGAAATAGGAGGCTCTTGGTTGAAGAATGGGGTGATTATATTAGTGATTTCAGAGGTGATTTTTCAACACCTTGCATGGTATATAACCTCCACAAGTGGGTTTATGTCTTCATAAAACATAAACATGCTTGCCGTTTTCAAGCCTTCCAGAATGTGTGATCTGCAAGGCAGTGATGATCCACAGTGTTACCTCCAACCCCAATTAAATTGTCTTCGTTAGGGTGCCTTTATTTGCAAATAACAGATCACTCACATTAGATTAGGAGAAAATTAAACAGAAATCTACTGTAAGGATTCAAGGTATAAAATGGAACTGAAGATTGAGAAACAGAGCCAGATCTCTCAAGAGGCTTCAGTCAAGAGTTGGAAACTCAGCAGGAACAAGGAACCAGAACCGAGACTCAGAAAGCCACTAGATCCAAGGATCAGTGGCATAGCGACGGAAAACAGCGCCTATGGCAATTAGTTTTAAATTGCTGAATGATCTCTCACAGCTGGCGATGGAAGCTGTAATGGCCAATAGAAACTGCCCATTACCCCTCTCTCACAATGGCAGCCAGGGCACACGCCATACCTGCCATATCCTAGATACGCCTCTGTCAAGGTATCTGCTCTCTCAGCCTCTTTCTTTGAACCACTTGGTCTCTCCTATTTTGCTTCTTTCTGTGTGTCAGCCACGTTCTTCTATTCCTACGGGCTGGCTTTCTCTGTGTCCATCTAGCTACAGACTGACGCCGCAGTAGTCTCAGAGCTTGCAAACCTTTTGTTGTAGCAGAAATCAAAGAGTGACTATCAACCCTGCCCAATTCCACACCTCCAGGTGTCTGCCACAGGTGCAGACATTATCCAGGTGGCGCAGGGGGTGGCTACCACATTTGCTGAGGGGTTGGGATCAACTGCAGTTCTAAAATCCCTTTGAAGATTTTTGTCTTTTAAGCTTCCTGTTAATTATCAATATTAATACAAATGAAAAAAAAAGTGCTCTTCACACACACACACACAAAAAGTAGGCTTTTTGTTTCTATCTGATGGAACTCCGTTATTTAACAAAGAAATTGATTGAATGCAAATGACCAAAAAGGAATTCTTAAAAACTACTGAAGATGCTACATTTAGTACATTCTGATTTCTCTTGTATGGATAATGTTAAAAGTTTTAAAACGAATTTGTAGGAATCTCTTTCAAAAGTAAATGCCAGTTGCTTACTATGTGCCAGATTGATTTTGTGTACATTCTCTGAATGATCTTCACAATAAACTTCTGCAAAATTATTATCTCCCGTTTAATAGATGAGGAAACTTGTCACAAGTCACAGAGCTAGCAATCAGCAAAGTTGGTATTTAAATCAAGTTTTGGATTCAGAAGATATGGATTCTGAGAACCCTTGCATTGGTTAGCTTTGTGAACAAGTAATTAACCTCAGTGAGCATTAGTTTTCTCATCTTTAAAGTAGATCATAGGATTAACAGTATAAGGTTGATGTGAGAATTTAATGCATGTGAAAATGCCTGTTGGGGTCTTCAAGATGGTGAGGAGGGACAATAAGTAGCATCCTTTTTTTTTGCTTGCATTCTGAACAAAGAGCAAGGAGTGACAGACAGAGGCCAGTGAGGCACCTTTATTAATGGTAAAGGGTAAGTAGGGGAGCATAGCTTAGTTGAAGACAAATGGGTCTGTTGGCTGAATCCCAGAATTAGACTGAGTTATTTGTTGGAGCCCTGGTGGTACAGTGGTTAGTGTTTGGCTGCTAACCAAAAGGTCTGCAGTCTGAATCCACCAGCTGCTCCTTGGAAACCCTATAGGGCAGTTCTACTCTGTTCTATAGGGTTGCTATGAGTTGGAATCAACTCAATGGCAATGTGTTTTGTTTTGTTTTTTTTTTTTACCTACCTACCCGGACTACCTGGGTGGTATAAATGGTTAAGCACTCGACTACTAGCTGAAAGGCTGGCAGTTTGAGCTCCCCCAGAGCCTGACAATCTGCTTCTAAAAGGTCACATTCTTGAAAACCCTATGGAGCAGTTCTCCTCTGCACACATGGGATCACATGAGTTGGAATCTACTCAGTGGCAACTAACAATAACACCTAACCAGCCATAGATGACACTGGATTGGGACAAGCTTCCCTTTATGGGGACCTGCCCCATAGGACTTTACTGCATGAAGGAGCAGAGGAGAGGTTCTGCATGCTACAGGCAGCTTGCCTCTGAGAGGAGAAAGGGCAGGGCTGAGTTGAGCCTGCTCAGTTTATGTTTCCCGAATGTAACAATCAAAAGTCACTCCACTTCTCTAAGGGCAGAGTGAGTGAAGGGAGAGAGGCCAGCAGTGTTACATGGAATGAGCCTCCTCCACATGGAAGAAAGTGTCAGTAGCCTTTACAGTGCCTAGCAGATAGTGGTGGTGGTGTTAGCTGCTGTTGAGTTGGCTCCAACTCATGGCGACTCCATGCACAACAGAGTGAAACACTGCTTGTTCCTGCACCATCTCCAGATCGTTGATATACTCAAGTCTATTGTTGTGGCTACTGTGTATTTTGAGTGTCTTCCAACCTAAGGGGTTCCTCTCCCAGCACTATATCAGGCAATATTCTGTTGTGATCCATACAATTTTCTTTGACTAATTTTCTGAAGTAGATCATCAGGCCTTTCTTCCTAGTCTGTCTTAGTCTGAAAGCTCTGCTGAAACCTGTCCACCATGGGTGACCCTGCTGGTATTGGAAATACCAATGGCACAGCTTCCAGCATCATAGCAACAAGTAAGCCACCATAGTACAATAAACTCACAGATGGGTTGTGATAGCAGATAGTAGACACTCAGTAAATGTTAGCTAAAAACAGAACCAAAATAGTTTTAAGTCTAAGATCAGTGCACATTTACTCTACCACAATTTTGCCCCTTTTTTTGTTCTCACTTCATTCTCTTCTGTCATCTTGACTTGTGAGAATTTTGTCACTTTTGTGAAGATTCCTTGTCTGAACTAGAAAGTGTAAGTATCATAAGCTTCTGTCTTGCCCATGTTTTCTATTCACAGTTTCCCTCCTCTACAGGTAAGGGACTCACTTGTTCTCTTTCTTAACACCCCAGATTTAAATCTCTGGCTGTCTCTGACCACTCTCTTGAGTTCATACTCGTATATCCAACTACTAACTTGACCTTTGCACTCCAAGATGTCATAAGCATCACAAAATGGACATCTTGATTTCCCTCAAACTTGTTTCTCCTTCAGTAAATGATGCCCTTGTTGTCTGATGTGTCATATGTCAAAAATGGATAAATTAGTCTTGATTCCATCTTTTCCTTCACTATCCACTTTCAATCTATCAGTGACTACTTTTTTTTTTTCTTTTTCTAGCTCTCAAATATATCCCCAGTTTGTCTACACCTGTAGTGTCCATTGTCAAAACTCTAGTCCAGCCTGCCATTGTCTTTCACCCTGGGTACCACGATGGCCTTCCAATTGGGCTCACCATTTTGACTTTCCAATCCATTCTTCTTACGGTAACATTTCAGAATGTGTCAGCACCCTCTGTAAGCACTTGATGGCTTCCCATTGCACTTAGGATAAACTCCATACTGTGACTTATGGGACTTCACTAATCTGGCCTCTTTTAACTTTTCCAACCCCACATTCTACCCCTTTTTCTTGCTTCACTCTGCTTCAGTCACCTGGACTTTTTGTGGTCCTCATTCCTACGCCAGACTTTTGCTTTTGCAACTTCCCCCTGATCTTGACATATTTGATTCCGTGTCTTCGTTGACGTCTTACCTCAAATGTCACTTCCTTGGAGAAGCCTTCCCTTAACACCCCATCAAGGTTGCTTCCCCGCCAGGCACTCAGTTCACCTATGAGGTACATCGCTTATCACGAAATGAAATAATTGTTTTTATTTATTTGGTCACTTACAAGAGGTCTATATTCTTCTCTAAAATATAAATTCCATGAGGGCATGGGACTTGTCCATCATGTTCATTACTCTATCTTCAATGATAGAATCCTACCTGGCACATAGTAGGTGCTCAATAAATATTTGTTGAATGAATAAATGTGTGAATACATGAATGAAGATAAGGTTAGAGTTTGTATTAGTGACCCTCCATAGCCACATGGTCTTAAACCAAAACCCATTGCCGTTCAGTTGATTCTGACTCATAGTGACCCTAATGGACAGGGTAGAACTGGGTTTTGAAGGCTGTAATCTCTACAGAAGCAGACTGCCACATCTTTCTTCCCTAGAGCTGCTGACCTTTTGGTTTAGCAGCTGAGCACTTTAACCGCTGTACCACATGGTCTTAGGTCTTGCTTATTGATCCCTTTAAATACAGACTCCATCAGGGCTTGCTCCTTAGTAATCAGAGTTGGTTTTCACATCTTGAAAAATCGTTGACTGGAAGTTGTTGTTACTAGTTCATGATAAAGAAAATTTGTCCTCAGATGCTCCAAGCAGCAAAGGTAAAGCCTGATATTGTGAACACAGAGTCTTTGGGTTGGCTGAAAGGCCAGGGGCCTCAGTGGTTAGGAACATTCAAGGCAATGCCTCCCAGGGAGTGTGTCAGTTCATTTCAATGTAAGTGAAAAGCACACAATGGCTGGGACTTTATGTTTCCCTGTAATTTTGCTGACTTTGCCATTTTGGCAAAAAATAATTTATTCTAATGTTATTTGCATCGCATAAAATTATAATAAATTTTTTAAGAACAAGGTGCTGTATATTTATGAAAATGTTGTGTTTATATGAGGGAGAGGTTTAAAATGTATTGGCGTGTATTTTCCAAAAACACTTATATGCAAAGCTATATACTATGCGGCCTCGACATTAACATATATTATTTGCATAAACCATAAACAGTGTGCAATTTCTTTGTCAAACAAAAAGTACTGATTACCCTTAGAAAGGATACTGATATCTTTGCTTCATCCATATTTTTAAATTTCACTGACTGTATTTTGATGATCATTCATCTTGCCTGGTAGCACAATTTGCAACCAAGACTCTCAGTATTTTCTAAAACAAAAGAAAGAAATAAGATCCAGAAAAGGCAACTGCTTCTGAATGTGATTGGTTTGTACTAAGGTAATCCTGACTGGAGGTATAAAGTCTCTCTTCAGCTAAAGTTCACAGCTATTAGACCTGGGTGTATGCCAGATGGACATCTGATTGACAGAGGGGTGTCAGTAAATATATTTTCAAATTAAATTTCATGTTTATTTTCAGCCCTCCTTAACAGCTTTCCAGTTGAAGTTTTGGTCCACTGAACCTAGCTATTTCCTTTAGGTGGAAAAAAATAGGTTATTCAAATAATTCTCTGTGGTTTCCCTTTAATAGCTTGAGATCCTTGGGACTAATTTTAGCTGACTTGATAGAAACAATGCTGAGGTTTTATCCCCCAAAGTTGGGATTCCATTTTCTCCATGAAAATGTGAAATGAATGATACTGACCAACTGCAAAAAGAACAAATATCAAGGTTGGAGTCAACCAGATCTCAGTTTCCTTTACTTCACCGATTAAATGGTAAGAATTATAGTACTTATACTGTGGATTTTTGTGAGAGTTAAATGAGTCGATCCAAATAAGGAACTTGGAACAGCGCTTGATACCTAGTAAGCCCTCGTTAGCTGTACATGTTGTTGTTGGTTGTGTTTTTATTGTTATTGTTTGGATTGGAGATAATGATGCCTGTAACATAAACTCTTTGAAAATTAAATGAGATCATGTGCCTGGCACATGGCTGAAACTCAGTATGTGTGGGTTTCCTCTAATCCCCACAGTGACAGACCACCTGAGTGCTCATTTACTATGAACTCCAAGGGACAGGTGGGAATCAGCCAGCATGTGCCCCATTTTTGTTATGCACAGAGGGTAATTGGAAGCACAGGCAGAACTTGAAATCTAAGGAAAAATTTTGAAATCTAAGGAGAAGGAGAGTCACCAAGTATGTCCCATTGACAGAGAAGTTTTAATTCTTACTTCACAGACCCAAATCTTCTCCATCCCCAGAATGAGGACTTTGTGGGGGGAGCTCAGAGAGTTGGCCAACCGTTTAGCCATTCATAACAAATTTTGTATAGTATGTGTGCTGTGTGCTAGGTCTGATAAAACTAATAACATGTGAAAGGCTTACTGCATGGTGGGGAAGACTAATTGGTGGTTTTGAAAAAATGTGGGCAAAAAAGGCTTTCCAAGGTGGTTGAGAATTTGGAGAATGGGAACTCCTGTATGTTGCCAGTTCAGTTGCTTTAGAAAGTGATTTGGTAGTATCTTGCCCTGGATGGTATAGATAAGTAATGCACTTGGCTGCTAACCAAAAGGTTGGAGGTTTGAGTCCACCCAGATGCACCTTGGAAGAATGGCCTGACAGTCTACTTCTGAAAAATCAGCCATTGAAAACAGTACGGAACACAGTTCTACTCTGACGCACATGGGGTCACCACGAGGCAGAGTCAACTCAAGGGCAACTGGTAGCAAAACGGAAAGTGTTTATACTATATGACTCAGCACTTTGCCCCTTGGGTATAGCCTAGAACAGTGGTTCTCAAAGTGTGGTCCCTGGACCAGAAACATCAGCATCACCTGGCAAATTGTTAAAAATGAAAAATTTTGGGTCTCACTTCAGACTTCCTGAATCAGAACTCTGGGGGTAGGGCCTAGCAATTTTGTTATAACAAGCCCTTCAGTGACCTAATCGATACTCAAGCTGAGAACTGGCCTAGAGAATTGAGACATATTGAGGCACGAAGGAGGTGGACGAAACAGTGTTGGAATTGGAAGTGATCTAAATGTCCATCAGCAGGTGGGTATGTGAATAGTTATGATATAGTCCTTCAATATCATAGTTTTCAGCCCTGAGCAAGACTATATATCACCATGGTTGTATCTCAAAAATACCATGTTGAAGGGGAAAGAAAAGTTGCGTAAGAATATATGTAGTATGCCATAATTTATATTATAATTCAAAAATCTGTAAAAATATATATATATGTGTGTGTGTATATATATATGTATATATATGAATGAATGAATGTATGAATGTTACCTATAAGTTAGGGATGTATACATATGTAGAGAGATTAGTGGAGAGAGAAAAGAATTCGAGAAGCTACACAAAGAGTGTCATCTCCATTAGCAAAGTTTTATTCTTATGCTGAGTGTTGGGTATGTTGGTTTTCATTACGTTAATCTTTATACTTGTTTGAATATCTAAAATACATCATTAATTAATTTTAAAAAGAAAGGCTTTCCAAAAGTATGCCTCTTAGTGTCCAGGGAAGCTTTCTATCCCCCATCTTTGTTTGAACATCAGACGTTCCCACTACTTGCTAAACATCCCCTGCCAGATGAATCACTGGGCAAACATTGCCTTGTCACATGAACCAGTTCAATTCTGTGCATGAGCCAGAGGGCAGCTCATCTATCTTTTTTTTTTTCCCCTGGTTTCCTATTTGTGTCTCTCTATATATTTCAAAGTATTGCCTCACACGTTTCATTCTGAAAATAACTCTGTGAGTGAGTGTGGATATTATTATTTCTCAGTTGACAGATGATGGAAAAAAAAATGTTGGCTAACATTTATTGAGCACTGTACCATGTACCTTGTACTGAGAGAAATGCTGTACATTCATTTTCTCATGTAGCCACCAGTGACCTCGTTTGACAGATGAGGAAACTGAGGCATAGAGAGGTTAAGGGACTTACTTAGGCCCAGTCAGTGGCAGAGCCAGAAGTGAAAACCAGGTCTGTACGAGGCCAAGACCTTGCTTTCATTATTTATTCTCTGCTGTCTCTTCTTACTGAAGAAGAGTGTGGTCCCATCACTTGCCATAACTTGGATTTGAAACAATACTACATGTTCTCCATTATCCCAGGGAGTGATCCGCACTTATTTTTTTGTTTTGTTATTGTTAACTGCTGTCAAGGAGGCCACTAACTCATGATGACTTCATGCACAAATGAAGGAAAGTCTGCCTGGTCCTGCGCCATCCCCATGATTGGTTGCAGATTGAACTGTTGTGATCCATAGGGTTTTCGTTGGCTAATTTTTTTTGTCCCCAAAGTACTTCACTGAGCCTTTCTTCCTGGTCTTAGTCTGGAAGCTCTGCTGAAACCTGTTTGGCATCATAGCAACACACAAGCTTCCACCAACAGATGGATGGTAGCTATGCATGAGGTGCGTTGGCTGGAAATTGAAGCTGGGTCTCCTGCATTGAAAGTGAGAATTCTACCACTGAACCACTACTGCCTCGTTTTTGTTTTATCCCTCTACATAAGTCAGGCTTCTTAAATAAAAGCAACAGAAATTGATGCTGGCTCATTTAAGCGGAAGAGAATGTAGTGAGAAAATGTCAAGGGAACCAAAGAATGGAAAGAAAGACTGGAAGACCACGCTTGGAAATGGACAGAAACCAAGGGTTTTCTGGAGGGCTGGGCAGTAAAAACCATAGCCATGGCCAGACTAGGCAGAGGAAAGAGTTGATCCCTCTGTCTTCTGTGGTGGGAGATCAAAAAACAAAAACACCTATTGCTGTTGAGTTGATTCCAGCTCATAGGTGGGAGATAGTCATCCTGAATTGCCCTCCTATCAGGCCTACAAAATGGAACAGGAAAACCTTCCCCCCACCCCAACACACACAATCAGGATTCCATTAGGAAGAGAGGAATGAATGCTGGAGCACTAGAAATACGACAAAATAAATGTCCAGTGTTCCTTCTGTCTTCCTTTGGGCCTCAACCCAGATGTAGAGGTCCAAACTGATGCTTGAATTACACAAAGATGTATTAGGTGGCCAGGAAGCCAGCATCACAAATATGTAGACAGGAAGTTCCTATCCCTAAGCAGGTGGCCACATTAAACAAGGAAGGAAAGAAATAAGTACGTCTTTGCTAGCTAATGTCCCCCAGTGGCTAATTAAAATGATGCCACTGCTGTTTTTACTACATTCAAAAACATTTTAATTTGTATGTAGCCAGAGGCTTTCTAAGCAACAGGAACATTTTTACAAATCTAACAAATAATTATAAATAAATAAAGTCTCCACTTCTGTTATTTGGGGGAACGTTTCCTTCAGGTAATGCATTTATAAATCCACCTGTTTGGCAATATGGAGCTAAAATAACTGTAGAGCTTGAACTAGCTGCTTAAGTGACAGTTGGAATGGTGTGTTTGTCAGCATAGAAATGAAAAACAGTATCATGCAGGGAGGTAATCTAGTCCCAAAGGCACCATGGACTATAAATGCTAAATTACAATAGACCCAGAATATAACCTTGAATAATTCTTGAATAAAGGATATGAGAAACAGAAAACCCAAGGTAGCAAGTATTCTGTTTAAAGGAAGCCTACACAATTTCTAGTTAAGGTGACCTGAAGGCTATTGATCTGATCTCTAGGTGCCCCAAAAATGTATTCGGCAGCTGTTCTTCATCAGTAAAACTGGATGTAATAATAATGAGACAGAGTATTTAAGGAGGAGTTGTTATGTGGTTATGTGCTCACCTCCTTTCCTGGGGCCTCTCTTACTCTTAAATCTCGGGCCAGTATGGATTGGTGCCAATCATGGTTGATTCTCAAATCTGCAGTTAATGGATGATGTCACATGGAGCTTAAGTGATATCTAGATTTCCTTCTCGAGTATAATGGTGGTGTTAGTTGCTGTTGAGTCTGCTCTGACTAATGGCAACCTTATGTATAGCAGAACTAAACGTTGCCCAGTCCTGTGCCATCTTCCAGATCACTGGTATGTTTGAGTCCATTGTTGTAGCTGTTGTGTCAATCCATCTCGTTGAGGATTTCTTCATTTTCAGTGACCCTCTGTTTTACCAAACATGATGTTGTTCTAGTGATTGGTCTTTCCTGATGACGTGTCCAAAGTAAGCAAGCCAAAGTCTTGCCATCCTTGCTTCTAAGAAGCATTGTAGTTGTATTTCTTATAAGACTAATTTAATTGTTTTTCTGGCAGTCCACAGTATATTAGCTAGCTGTATTTTGGGGACTAGGGCCAGCTGAGAAGTTTCCACTGAAGAATGTTGTTGAGTTAAACAACTCATTATTGGATACCACCCAGCTTGTTCACTTCAGAGAGATGCATGAACCAGAATGCGAGCATGTGCCATAGCCTGCTTTCCTTTCTTTCTGATTGACCAAGGCCCTGGGAAGGCAAACCTGGGTTGTGTATGTGCCACAGGAGGAAATAATCTTTACTGAATAAGGAGTGTGTGAAAAAGAATGATGAAGGCCACTTTCCAAACATTTCCTAGTAACGCATAAGAAATGATGGAATCTTGGTCTTAAAAAGACTTGGGGGAGAGTAGATGGAGAGTCCATCTCATGTTAAACATGTCAGAGTTACAAAAAAACAAGTGTCTTTATTGTGCCTGTTCTGGCCAGGACATTCCATTGAACGAAGCATGTAAGGGTAGGCCTCCTTCTATGTAATGGAGTCATTGAAGAAATATGTGTCAATCATATTTCAATGCACCGGTAGGTCTCATTCTTTAGCGAAGTCTTGTTGTTGATTAAATACTTCTTTTGGAATTTAAATAACTACCTTCATTGAAGAGAGACAACATAGTATGATGGTTAAAAGCCAAGGGCTGTGGGGCCAGGTTGCCTGGGTTTAAATCCCAACACTGTAGCTCAATAGCTGTAAAAGTATGCTTCAATTCCTCAGACGCTAAATGGGAATATTAACAGAGGGATCGTACATTGTAAGTACTCAGTGGATATAAACTAATACCACTATTATTTAACTACATCAAGTTTACTAAAAGCTGTCTTAGCTTTTGTGGAAGTACGTGGCAGGCTTATCTTTTTCAGTCTTCCCAGAAGTACTTATCTAGCCTGATTCATTCTCTCTATTCTTTTTCTTTCATCAACATTTACTGTGTACCTGCCAGGTCTTAGACGTATGTAGCTGGTTCTAACAAAAGGAAAAGATAATAGTTTCAGCTCTCAAGGAACTCACAGTCTAATGTCAGAAAACCAATGAGTATATGATTGTGATTTATATTTGCAATTCATTTTTCCACTTCTCCCTTTACTGGTAAAATTTCCTCAGCATGTCATTTACTCCAGAGCTTTAGGATAATCTTCCAGTATCCTCAGTTGGACCTTCGGTGCCTTATGTCCTCGTGTTCCTTCTTTAAAACACCGGTACCGTCTATGTTGATTCAGTGGTAGAATTCTCACCTTCCATGCCAGAGACCCAGGTTTGATTCCTGGTCAGTGAAGCTCGTGTGCATCCACCACCCATCTGTCAGTAGTGATTTGTGTGTTGCTATGATGCTGAACAGATTTCAGCAGAGCTTCTAGACCAAGACAGACTAGGAAGAAAGGCTTGGCTATCTACTGAAAAATCAGCTAATGAAAACCCTACAGATCACACCAGGCAGCATTTTGTTCCATTGTGCATGGGGTCACCATGATTTGGGGCTGACTTGATGGCAGCTAACAACAACAACCTCCTATGTCTTTTCATAGACCCTCCCCCTCTTGAGCACCACAGTAGTTTGCATCTTTCCTGTTCCATCTCAGAGAAGCTGGAATAGGCCCAGCCTACTGAGATGGCTTCTTGACCATGGACTAGTAGATATCTTTAGGAGAAGGCCAGTATCGCACCAACAAAAGAGTTCAACTTCTTTTGGGCCACTGTTTTCACCAATCCCAATGAGAAATTAAGGCTCCCTTGAGAAGTGGGAGGTGCCACCAAAGAATTCTCTTTTGTGATTTGCTTTCCCTGCCACAAGGTGTCGCTGTTCTACATAAATAAAATGGAACCAAACTGGCCATGGCATTGTGAAATTGGGCCTGTGGTTGAGGAGATCTGGAAGGTTTAGGTACCTCATCATTTCCAAGTTGTCAGGTAACCATCACTGCCACCTAAAGACTGGCTATGGTATAGGAACCAACCCTGCATAAAAAGGGCTTTGAAATTAAGGTGTCTGACACATGTAAATTGAATACTCTGTATAGATCCTCTTTGGTATTGATCCTTTAAAAACAGATCTTTAAAGATTAACTTCTTGGAACAAAGATAATGTATTTATGGAATGTAGAGACTGTATCTTTTTATTATTTATGTAGCTGATTGTGAAGAAATATCTGGTTGCATCAAGGCATCGTGTAGGAAATAAAGGAGATCTCACAAGAGACGTCTGTTTGCCCTTCTACCAGTGACCTCCTTTTTGAGAGACAAAGGGAACCACTGTAAACTCACACAGATAAAACATAGCATGGATGCTAGCACTTATTTATTCGCTCCTCCCTTCCCCCATTTCTGAGAACAGTCCCAGAATTTTCTACCTTTAGGAAACTTAGCAGTGGTTTCTTAGTGATTATGAGGGGATAACAGGGAAACAGAAGCATCACACTCACACTCACACTCACACTCACACAGCCTTATCATTGGGTCAGTGATCTCTTACATACAGGAGACTCCTCCTTGAGTTATTTGCGTGGTCTTTCTTCCTGACAAGATGGTATTTGTTATATTCTAGTGTTTAGAGAAATATTGGTGCTTCTTCAGTAACTGTAGTTGAACTATGGTGCCTCACTTTTTGTCTATGATAAGCCAGCAGAGTGAGGGGCTACAAGGCCAACCATAAGTGACCCTAGCCAAGATTTTATTTCCTTGTTATGTCCCTTTTGGAAGAACATCTAATTTGATCAGTAATGATCATAAAAGTCAATCAGCACTTTGAATTTGATGTGGCATTGGGCTTTTATAGGCTCAATTTTAAGGCAGGTACCATCCCTTTAAACCAGACTCATTGTAGATGAATCAGTTACAACTCATAGCAACCCTATAAGACAGGGTAGAACTGCTCCATAGGGCTTCTAAGGCAGTAATCTTTACAGAAGCAGACTGCCACATCTTTCTCCTGTGGAGTGGCTGGTGGGTCTGAACCACAGACCTCTCAGTTAGCAGCCCAGCATTTAACCACTACTCCACCAAGACGCCACAGTGCTGCAATAGTGGCAGCAACAGTGAGCTCAAACATAGCAATGACTGTGAGGATGGTGCAGGATGGGCAGCAATTTGTTCTGTTGTACCTAGGGTTGCTATGAGTCAGAGCTGACTCAACGGCACCTAACAACAACAACATAGTCCCTTTGCTAGAAAAAGGTAGCTCTACTGTTTAAAAGGTGGAAATTATAGGCAAAGAAGAACCATATCTGGAATGTTTTCATTATGAAATATTTGTCTTCTAATATATTGGTTAAGTCAGAGTGATATGGTTGAGTTATACTGGCCATGGCCTATTGATCAGCAGAAACCAGAATATTCTTTTTGGTTGGTCTCTTCTTACAAATGACAAAAGGCATCCTTGATCATGTGCACATCCCTTTTAGACTGATAGATCCTGATGGAATGTGATGTAGACAGGTCAGGTGAGGTTCATGCCCACCATTTCTTAAATTCCTTTGACATAAATGTCCTAAAAATGTTTCTGGGTGGCCCCCGGTTGCTCATAGCTGACAGAGAGCTTTAGTTATTGCAGTAGAAGTTTGAGATGAGTTTAAGATTCCTTTGAGCCAGTTTGAGACACAATCTACTACAGTCCAGAAGTTTCCTCACATGGTATAGATCTGTGATGTCAGTATGCTGCCTTAACCATTCTGCTAGAGAGTGTTTTCACAGGTTATATTAAAGAACTTCCATGTTTTGTTTTCTCGCAATATCAAATAAATTGTTGGTCATCATTAACTTCTAGCCTTGCTAGTGCTTCCATGTGAACAGTTCTTAGATGCTATCACATTATAATGGTAAAGATAATGTAATGTCAGTTTCCTGGAATAGAAGAGTGATTTTTACTAGAAAGGGCATTTTTAAATGGGTCATTAACTCATTTTATGTGTACCTTAACACTTTGAACACTGTGAGATAATAATGTATCAACCTACTGCAGTCAGAATTGATTCAGAAAAGAATTTCATCAGCTATGGAATACCCCCTTATAAGGAATTACACATGCTTGCAGCCTGGATCAAATAAACAATGCAGAGTTTTTATCCATGCAGGCAACACCCAGGTAAATATTAAACATGAATGAACCTGGGGTGCTAACTCTAATTCATAGGCTATCTGTGGTCAAACAGGCTTTTTTTTTTTCTAATATAGAAGAGACTCATAATTGGTCAAATGAAATCCAGTTTAATTCTTCTAACATTTTGTTCTTTCATGTTTGTTTTTAAAACAGAGTCAATCTCATGTAGCTCCTGGGATTATTAGATTAGCTTTAAAAAATGGATCTAAGTTGCCTTCTAGCTTATGTGTGTCCAATGAAGGTGGCATAATGCAAATCAGAACCTGAATCAGGGGGTGGTGCTGAGAATATTCATTCAATATGTTTCTCCCATTCTTGTAGCTGAAAGTATAGTCTTAAACCCAGAACTGTAATGAAGAGGGTAGGATAATCCATAGATAAGAGTCCTAAAGACATTCTGATAGAGGCTTATAATCAGTACAAATTGTAACGGCCGTAGAAGGAGTTGTTCTGCAGATGGCTTCATTCTTGAGTACTCAGTACCATCTGGCATGTTGGGGCTGAGCCCAGCCCCAACACTACAAGAAACCATATTTGCAATGTATTGGCACAAACATGGAAGTCAATGGCTCCTTGACATTTTGGACTCTTCATCATATGGCAAGTCCAGCCACAAAGCATGCCCTTTTCCAGTGGGCAGGGAAGTGGCTGAAGATAGGTTGCCTTTTGTTGAAGGGAAGGTCACCTCAAGGAGTCTTGAAGCTTTAGCTTATGTTTGGAAATTATACATGGCAACTATGAACCACTTCTTTTAGGCTGAGTGAAATACTTGGCAGTGGTGATGTAGAAATCTAACAGTGTCACACTGAAAGATCTGAGTTCATATTTAAAAGAATTCAGATAATTGATATACTGAAACAGTGTATGCTTTTTCTAAACTGCTCCTAAAACACATCATACAGTCTTCGATTATTGTAAGGGTCACACTTTACTCTGATTTTTCTCTTCCCTGCCTGTCAACCCCTATCACCTTGGACTGAGAGGCAGAAACTGCCTTTTCCTTTTTTTTTAATTCCCAAAATCCAGCACTTGGAGTGGCATATATTATATACCCAGTGAATTAATTGAATTAACCCTGAAACCTTTCTTTGAGTTTGTGCTTTATTAATCCCATCGTTAGGCAGTCATTGACATATGGCTCAACCTCCAGAATTGTAGATCTTCAGGGACCAACAGCTGTTTGGAACTCAAGGGGCTTAGTGCCCTTTGTGCTTGTCTGATTATATAGGACTCTATTTATATTTCCTGAGAGAATAAGTCAATCTCCTGGCATCACTGTTTACTTGCCTTGTGATCTTGAGTAAGCTATTTAGATTCTCTAAACCTCCAGTTTCTTTATAAAATGGGAATAATAATAGTATCTACCTCTGAAGTCGTGGATTACATGAGATAAAGAATATAAAGCTATGAACAATATATTAATACATACAAGCTATTTACTGAGTCTCAACAAGAAGGGTGGATACGCCCCTGGGCTACCACAACATAGCTTTTATTAATTTCTCCTGTAGAACCATTGTCTTCTTAGAAAATGAATGATTTTTCTGGTTATCCATTGCTTCATATAAACCACGCCAAAACTTAGTGGATTACAACAATAATTTATTGTTATTTTCACAGTTCTGTGGATTAATTTGGTTCAGGTGAGCAGTTCTCATTTGTGGTCTCCAAAGTGGTTCTAGTTAGATGGCGGCTAGGGCTGGAGTCTCCTGAAGACTGCCTGAGCTCACTTAGCTGGCGGTTGATGCTGGCTGTTGGCTGGGAGCTCAGCTGGGGCTGTTCACAGGAGCGCCTACATGTGGCCTCTCCATATGCCTCGGGATTTTCATAGCATGGTGTTCTCAGGGAAGTTGCCCTTTTTATAAGGCAGCTGATTTCCAAGAGGGAGCATCCTAAGAGGGAGCATTCCAAAAGACCAGTGAAAGCTACAAAGCTCTTATGACCCAGTCTTAGAAGTCTTGTAGTGTCAATTCTGAAGTATTCTATTGGTCAAAAGCAACTCCAGGGCCAGCCCAGCTTTGAAAGGAGGGAACTATATCAGGGCATGAATAGTGGGAGGCCTGGTTCACTGGGGCTGGGGGAAGGGCAGTGAGCAGAGACCAGTAAACAAAACGAACTCAGCTCCTTTTGGCCAGGAGTTGTTGGAAATAAACATAGTGAGGGATCTGTCTAATGATATCTACATTTCATGCCTGTAATCAGCTTTAGTCTTTCACTCAGGGCTTTTAATGAGTCCTGTTACATATATGGTGGCAGTTTGCAGCATGGCATGCAGGATTCTCTGATTATCATGCAAGTCTTGAGCTGTGTTGTCATTTGAAGAATCAGGATCACTGGATGCAAGGTGATCTGCCATGACACTCCTTGAACTTCATTCTAATGGGCTTGAAATGACATCCTCTCTTGAGGTGGCCCCGCCACCTGGATTCTTGTAATAGTAGACAGTATTTTGCCCCAGTGTAGGCTTTAGGTTGGTATTCCTAAGTTCATCTGCAGAGGAGTTAAAGTAATAATTCCTAACTGCTGAACAAGCGAGGAAAATTTTTTTTTTAATATTTATTTTTAAGTCACTCAAATTGGTATGGGCTTATTTAAAAAATAAAGCAAAATAGAAGTGTAAAAACAGAAAGTCCCCCCTTGTCCTCATCCTGGTCCATCATTATTCTCCTAGATGGATCTGTTTTTAACACGTACATGCCCATCCTTTAAGATTGTTCTCTATGCATTTGCAAATAAATATTTATAGTTTTGTCGCCTGTTAAAGAAAATTGGTATCAATCATTCATTCAACTACAAATTCATTTTTAGTTCATTCAGAAATTATTTGCTGGGTACCTGTATGTATGAAATTTTATTTTATTTTAAAACAACATCTTGGCCAGTTTTCTATATAGGTACATATAGTTGCCATCATTCTTTGTTTTTTTTTTTTTTCTTTTAAAGCAAAAAGAAAGTTTTATTCAGCATATATTCAAAAAGGCAAAAGTGGGAAATGGACAGCCATGCTGCCAGATCCATGTCTGCCTGAGTCCAAGGAAATATCACAGAACAGACAAAAGTAGAAAAACGGACAAGCATGCCGCTAGAGCCATGTCTGTCCAAGTCCAAAGAATATTACAGAATAGGCAAGAATGGGAAAATGGGCAAGCATACTGCCACAGCCATGTCTGCCTGAGTCCTAAGACCATTACAAGGTCATCAGTATATATTAACATTACAAATGGGCAAAACCATTGAAAGATTCACCTTTTCACAGCTGGGCTAGAAACTGTTGTCCTACATTTTGAATCACCTTTCTTAACAATCATTGGTACAGGTTTCAGTAATGACAGTCAGGAGGGTCTTCATTGGTCCAACAAATTTCTATTCACTAAATGCTAATAGAAAAAGATAAGACTAGAAAGTCTTTTGTTTTCTGTTTGATTGGCTTTATGTGAAAGTTTCCTTAAAAGATACTTTCCAAGATTATCTTAGCTATTGTCTTTATACCGCAGGGCCCAGTTGATATGACCTTGTGAGCCCTTGTGAGCCTAGCTCCAGCTGGGTCACATTCTCTATGCTCAAGGACAAGGAATAATAACTCCAATATTATTTCTTAAATCATTCCCTCCTTTTGATTGGAGATTGGAGATAACACATCGATGATCAATACCTGTACTTAGTCAAGCTCCTAGATGGCGGCCATTGCAGGCTCTTTAAACTCACAGTGCTGGTTTTCCACTGGATACCATTTGGTTCTTCACCAGGATCTTAAGTAAGAGCAATGTTCTTATCAATCACATTGTCGGGAGTGAGCAGACTCAATGTACATCAACATTTTAGCCTGAGGCCTTCTTTGCCTTTGAGGTGTGTAAGACAATAGAGGATAAATTTTATTATGCCTAATACTATCAGGATGTAGACTAAGAATTTTACTATTCCTTGCAATAGTGATCTAGCCCATGTACTTATTCTTGATGGTAACCAGCCAAACAAATCTGGATTTTTTAAGAGTGTTAGAGTGTGTAACTAAGTAGCTTGCTCTCCAGTTCTATGTATATCTTGTTCTACTTCTCCTGAGTTATTTATCCAAATGTAACAAGAGGTATTTGCTACAGCACAGACTACCTTAATAAAAAAAACCTAAGGCTATTTTGTTATCTCGTGTCACCTTGTCTTATGAGATCAGAGCTCACTGTTGTGCTTCCATCTCACTAGCAACTTCATCTGTTATTTGTCCCATAGTGATCTGACAAATTTTCTTAAAGATTTCTCCAATTCAACTCTACCATAAGTAGGAATTAAAACTACCAACCATATCCTGAGTGTTGGACCAATGGGCTTTCTTCTGACTTTCATTTTACAATATGTAACAATTTTAACATTACCTTTTCAGTATTTACTAGCATTATTACTATGAATATCTAAAGGTAATCCCAAAGTTTCTAAAGCACATTGCCCACGCATTCGTCAGGAATCTAAACAAGAGTTTGCCCACATAAATTCACTGTCAGTTGGAAAGGCATCATCTAAATTATTATAGTTGGATCTATCACACAGACACATATCCATAAGGAGTACACAAAGTTTGTCTAGAGGAAATAGAAGGTATAGAAAAATTTACATGTGATGGACAAGTTTTCATTAAAGAATACATGATTAGCAAGATGATACAGGATAGACTGTTCCTGTAGGAGGTCTTCAGTTAGTCTGTTTAAAACATACTAAGTATTCTTGCCAAGGACTAGCTGCCTCTCCTTGGTTTACCTGTTAATGGTCATGGGTCACTTTCTCAGAAGCAGAAGTGGAGCCTAAGACAAAATGGAGCCTGAGCCAAGAGGTCAGTATCCTCTGAGAACCTGGTTTATTTAATATACATACTTTTCTGCATTGTAAGAGGGTGACTGTTTGATTACAAACATTAGACAGGTGTTTTATACAGACACTGTTTTAAAGACTGATTAAACTAATTACTGATTTACCCTAAACATATCTCTCAGTCCAGTCTTTGGAGTCAGTTTACAATATCTAAACTCATCTGTTAGGTAATTCAGGAGAAAGGAAAATGGTTTTTTATATTCAGAAAATAGGACCTTAAAACATTGGCAATATTCCTGCATAAAACCCATAATTTCCTTTTGTTCACTCAGTCTTATGCAGTTAATTTCTGTTCCATGTGGTTCTGGATCATCAGCAGTCTGTGAACCCATCAGCTTCTGCATAAGAGTTCTGAAAATCTTGATTGACTCTAGTCACAGTCATTTTTGCAGCTGAAGTTCTGTGGCTAGCCTTACAAAAAACAGCAATTCTAAGCCATAACCTCCAACCTGCTAAAAGACACAATGCTCTAGACCAGAAGCAAGCTCTCAGGACAAAAGGAGACAGAAAGACCACATAAACTCACCAAACAATACCACACAAGACAAGGATATGGGGATCCTAGTTTTTTAAAGTATATATAACAATTTTTGGTATGATTGACTCTATTCAATGGAAAAACAGTTTCTACATACAACTTATTGTCAGAGCCTCAGATGGAGGAGTATTAGATCTTCTGACAAAACCCGAGCATCAGGCAAAGTTCCCAAAGAGGAAAGAAAGGACAACACAAATGAAAGTTCATTTTCCCAAAATGGTCACTGGAATTCCAAATTACTTCTAGTATACTCAGTTTATAGCATTTTTAAATATGAACCCTAGACCAGTGTCTTGGTACGTTTGTCAAAGATGTTAAGCTCCAAGTAGACACGTGAGACTAAATGGGCAACTCCTGTCTGGAGGTGAGATGAGAAGGCAGAGAGAGGGTCAGGAGCTGGTTGAATGGACACAGGAAATCAGGGGTGGAATGGAGGAATGTGCTGTCACAGCATAGGGAGAGCAGTTAGGGTCACATAACAATGTATGCATAAATTTTTGTATGAGAGACTAACTTAAATTGTAAACTTTCACTTAAAGTACAACAATAAAATAAAATAAAGATGTTAAGGTCTAAGGTTCAAGCTTTTGGTTCCCTTCTTTTTGAACTTAATTCATTCTGATAGCTAGGGACCTAGTCTCTTATTTTAGACCTTAAATATACTAGTTCCTTCAATTGGAAAGTACTTTAAAGTAGCTACTGATGATTTTTGAGAAACTATATAATAAAAAAGGTACAGAACTACCACTTCTCCCTTAAATTTCATAACTTTTCAGGAGCTGCCACATCCCCCTGATAATTTGGCAAGATAGATCAAGAGCTGCTACCTCTCCCTGTAGATTTCATAACACAGGTCAGGAGCTGCCACCTCCCCCTGCAAATTTGGCAAAACAGCACTATTTTCCAGGTTTTCTCTGACCCGCAAGAAGGCCCAGATTTTGTGGCTTATAGTGACTCAAAGCTCTTTGAAAATAGAACTACCTCTTTAATGTTTCAAACACCCAAATCCGGACCTAAACTGCAGTTCACGTAAAGAGTTACTAGATATTACTCTTAACCAAACGATCAAGCAAAAAATCTAAGAAAGATTCTCCTTAATCAAACAACTGGTTTTTCAAACAAATATGCCAAAAAAAGCTTTAGAAAACATGAGAAAGAGAACAAAAAGAATAAGCAAACGCTCGTTTTCTGAGAGCACTCATCCTGTTGGTGTCGAAGGGACATGGAGTGGGAACATGTAGGTCCAGAAGATAGGACTTCTCTTTGCTAGCTTCTGCTCCGCAGTCCAGGTCTCCTCGAGGTCGACTGGATTTGTAGCTTCAGAAATCCCTGACGACTACGCCATTAACTGTTGTAGGGGAAAAACATCACGAAGTTTAGTAAAGCAAAAAGAATGTTTTATTTGGCATATATTCAAAAAGGCAAAAGTGGGAAACGGACAGCCATGCTGCCAGAGCCATGTCTGCCTGAGATCGAGGAAATATCACAGCCCAGACAAAAGTGGGAAAACGGACAAGCATGCTGCTAGAGCCATGTCTGTCCAAGTCCAAAGAATATTACAGAATAGGCAAGAATGGGTAAATGGACAAGCATGTCTGCCCGAGTCCCGCCTTCATTCTTTTTTAATTGCTGCATGAGATTTCCTTGTAGAGATGATTGATCATTCAGCCATTCCTTTAATGATGCTCATGTAAACTTTTCCCTTTTTTTTACTGGAAACATTCAACAGTTATCTGCACAACTTTTTTTTTTTTTTTTTTTGGTAAAATGGAAAACAAGAAGCAGAAATTCTGGGTCAAAGAGAAGGCACATTTAAAATACTGATTAACGGATGCTTAAAAATTGACTTTCAAAATGGCTGTGCTAAGGAAAAGCATGTGATATGCAGGTGATTTTCTGCATCTTGACCAGCACTGAATATTATATTTTCTCTCTTTTTTATTTTTATTTTTGTTTTATTTTTGCCAATCTGAAGGCTGAAAATGCTATCTTGTAGTTTTAATTTTCTCTTTCTTATGTGTTTAATACACATTTGTTTCTCTTTTTCTCTAAATTACACGTGATAACCTTTGCTCATTTTTCTGTTGAGTTGTTTTAGTTTTCGCTTAGTGATTGTGCTCTCTTTGTGTTACTGATAGTATTTGGAAGTGTCCCCCGCAAGGAATAGGGAACCTGATTAACAGCAAGTTAAAGGTAAGGGCTTATTTTTTGTGCATAACAAGAAGCCTGGAGACAAGAGCTCTGTGGCTCAGTGATGTTAGAACTGGTGTCTCTGTAAGTCTCTTGGCTTTTTCCTTTTGATCACATAATGGCATGCCAGTGACATATGTCCCTTTTGTCAGAAAGTTAAAGTTTTCCTAGAATCTTCAAGGAAGTCGATAATGTCTGGAGTGGCAGCAAGAAATGTTAGAAGAAGTTGGTAGCTAACCAACAGTGCCTTCCTCATTGGGATTAACATGTTTGTCATTTATCTTGCATTTTTTTCCCATCAATACTTTAATTACGCTTATAATATCTTTTAACTCACAGATATCTACATTTTGAAGATAATAAATTCCATTTTATGTTAGTTTACAATTTTAGTTTTTGTGCTTTTCTGCTCTGAAAATATGTATTTTTTATTTTCTAATATACTTGTAGCTTTGATTTTGATGTTTGTTTCTTTAATCAATCTGGAATTTAATTTTATTTATGGTCTAATGTGGTAAAATGATTTTCATTTTTCCTGCAATGAATAGTGAGTTCTCGCAATATCATATTTTTTTTCCGCATTGATGTGAAATGTCCCTTTTGTCAAACTTTCTATATGTGCAAGATGTGTTTCACTGTTGTCTGTTCTGTTCCACTCATCCATCTCAGTACTAGAAGTATATATTTTTAAATTACTGTAGCTTAGTATACATACTAATAACTATACTAATACCTCATTAGTATATTTATTATATATACTAATAAGTATACTCTCTTCAAAATATAGATACCTGTGAGCTGAAAGATACTATAAACTTAATTAAGGTATTGATGGGAAGCAATACAGTTGAAAGATATTATAAACTTAATTAAGGTATTGATGGGAAACAATACAACATAAATGACAAACCGGATGTTAATTCCGAAGTGGAAGGCACTGTTGGTTGGTTACCAACCCTGGTGGCACTCAGCTGCTAACCGAAAGGTCAGTGGTTCAAACCCACCAGCCACTCCTTGGGAGACAAGACCTGGTGATCTGCTCTCTTAAAGATTCCAAAACCAGATCAAATCCCCTGCCCTCGAGTTGATTCCTACTCATAGTGACTCTATAGGACAGGGTAGAACTGCCCCATAGGGTTTCCAAGGCTGTAATTTTTATGGAAGCAGCTCTGTGGGAGCAGTTCTACCCTGTCGTATAGGGTCGTTATGAGTTAGAATTGACTTGATGGCATACACTAACAACAATGTGTGGGATAGCAAATACCCTTACCTATATTTCCCTCCCCCACAACAGAATTTGTGTGTGTGTCTGTGTGTCTGTGTGTATGCATATTGGAGCCCTGGTGGCGCAGTGGTTAAGAGCTCGGCTGCTAACCGAAAGGTCGGCAGTTTGAATCCAACAGCTGCTCCTTTGAAACCCTATGGGGACAGTTCTGCTCTGTCCTGTAGGGTCACTATGAGTCAGAATCAACTTTACAGCAACGGGTTTTTTTTTTTTTTTAAATGGGTGTGCATATCATCTCATGCTTGCTTCCCCAGATAAATTTTACAACCAGTTTATTATGTTTCATTAAAATATCTCATTAGGATTTTTAAGGGGATTGCCATTGAAATAATAGATTAATGTATAATCTTTCAAGCAAGGGACATGGTATGTCTTTTAATTTATTTAGGTATTTTTTTTAATGCATTTCAGTAAACTTGTACATTTTTTGCTATATTTATAACTAGATATTTTATGCTAATTGGTATCATTATAATTGAAATTTTTTCCCATTGTAAATTCTTATTGGTGTTTAGGATAGCCATTAATTTTTGTTTGTAATTGGTCACCTTAATAGCCTTCTTATTAATTAAAAAGTTAAGTTGATTTTAGAGAATTTTTGTGTAAAGAATTACAGCACATTCAAATAATGACATTTTGCAGCTTTTTTTCTTTTTTTTTTTTTTACAATTTTAACTCCTCTCTGCTGCTTATTTTTTTCTTGACTCAATGCATTGTCTAGAATATCCAGAATAATGGCAGTGGTAACAACATTTTTTTCAAATCTTTTATTTTAACTGGAACGCCTATAATGTTTCACTCCTAAGGTTAATGTTTGTAGTAGTTTTGTGCTTAATACCATTTATCGCTTGAAATAAAATCTATTTCTTGGAAATTTAGAGCCCTGGTGGCACAGTGGTTAAGCATTCAGTTGCTACTCAAAAGGTTGGCAGTTCCAATCCACCATCTGCTCTTTGGAAACTTTATGGGGCAGTTCTACTCTGTCCTATAGGGTTGCTATGAGTTGGAATTGACTCAATGACAGGGGGTTTATTTCTTGGAATTAGGTAAATATACATCAATTTTTTTTTTAATTGTCTGTTGAGGTGATCGTATAGGTTTTCTCCTTTATTTCATGAACGTGATTAATTTCAGAAATCCTAATGGTGAGTCATTATAGCATTCCTGAGAAAACCCTACTTGGTTCTGATAGATTAAAATTGCTTCTCTTTGGCTATAATTTTTGGCACCCATATTTATGTATTATTAAGTTGGTCTGTTGTTTTAAGGTTCTTTATTTCTGGTGAAACACAGTTTGGTGTTAGCATCAGTTTTATGCTTGTCTTTGAGAATGATCTGGAAAGCTTTCAATCTTTTCCAGTGTTCTAACAGTGTCAAAATAAAGTGCAGATTATCCATCATGACAGTGTTGGTAGAATTCATCCATAAAATTGTCTGGATCTGGTGATTTGGGGGGTCAGTTATTTTGCTAACTTTTTTTTTGGACTTGCTTTTTCTAAAATCTTACCAAGCCTACTTTGGTAATTTAAATATCTGTAATAATAATCCATTTAATCTAGATTCTCAGATTTATGATATAAATTTATATATAGCATAAATCTCCTCCATTCGTAGTTATGCCCCTTTTATCATTCTTAAAAATTGTTAGTTGTGCTCTTTTTATTCCCTGATCATCTTGCCAGAAGTTTGTTTAGTTTATTGCTCTTTTACAGAGCTAGGTTTTAGTTTTATTGCTGCCGTCTCCTGTTTTTCTTTTGTTTTCTATTTCATTTATTTCTGCTTTTATCTTTATTCATTCCTTTGCTTTACTTTTAGTTTTATTGTTCTTTTCCAGCTCCTTGGGTTGAATGTTTAGTTCATTTATTTTCAGTCTTTCTTGTTTTCTAATCCAAGTATCTAAACTTGTAAATTTCCCAAAGAGTAGTGCTCTATCCCATAAATTAGATATGTAGTGTTTCAGTTGTACATTTTTAAACAGGTCATAATTTCAGTTTTGAATTTCTGCTTAACCCAAGAGTTATTTAGAAAACTGTTTTACATCTTCAAATGGATAGTTTGTGGTGTTGTTATTTACTTACTATTTTTTTTCGCCATCTATTTGTTAATTTCTAAATTTACCACATTAGTGCTTCTATATGCCCTTTAAAACTTTGACATTTTTTAATTTATTGAGATTTTATTTGTGGCCTCGTAAGAGTGTGGGAATTTTTTGGTAAATTTATTTTTTGAAGAATGTATCTCCTCTGAGAACAAACTCTGTGTGTGTGTATGGGTGTGTAACCTACATATAAGACTGTGTGTGTGTGTGTGTGTATGTTGTGTGTGTGTGTGTGTGTAGGCTGTGGTGACCTTCCATGTGGAAGACCTGGGTTTGATTTCTTGCCAGTGTACCTCATGGTGCAGCCATCACCTGCCAGTTGCTATGATGCTGAACACATTTAAGCAGAGCTTCCAGACTAAGACAGACTAGGATGAAAGACTTGGCAATCTGCTTCCAAAAACCAGCTGATGACACCCCTATGAATCACAATGGACCAGCTGATCATGGGGATGGCACAGGACTGGGCAGTGTTTCTTTCCATTGTGCAATGTATGCACAATGGAATCAGCATGAGTCAGGGGCCCACTCAATGGCAGCTAACAATAGCAAAATGTATATGTATATTTGTATCTAGAGGATATACATTTTAAATACATATTTACATTTATATTCGTATATATTAACATATATGAACATAATCTATGTTTAATTGGACTTGTTAATTTTCATCATTCAAATCCTTTTTATATTTTTCTGTTGATCTGTGAATCTCTGAGTAAGAAATATTTCACTTTGTCTTTGAAATTCCAAATGTTTTTGGTGTATTTATTTCATGGTTTTGTTGTTTGGGGCATAACTTTTTGTGACTTTTATAGCTTCTTAATGGATCACATCTTTTATCAGTAAAATATCCTCCTCTGTCCTTTATGACATCTCTCACTTCTAATCGTATTTTTTCCTGGTATTTACACTAGAACTCCGTTTTATTTTTTTCGCATTTGACTGACATTTTTCCTTTTTCTTTATTTTCAATATTTTTCAGTTACTCTTTTTCAGAAGTAGGTCTTGTAATGAGCGTATAGATGCTTTTCTTTCTCCCCACACACCTATGTGAGCATCAGAAATGTGAAAATTCTGTGTGGGCTGAAATAAACCTCACATCTTGACTGCTTGACAAATTCTACTTGCCTTAAAGATGAAGTTTAGATATCTGTAATGTGAAACACTTCCAGAAATTTCTGGCCTGGAAAATGAGTGGAACTTTCCTCTCTATTTCCCGGTCAGTTTATTACATCTGAATCATTCCTCTTAGACATTGTATTGTAGTATCTGCTCACCTAACTTTCTCCTTGCTTCATGAAAAAGAAAAACAAATCATATTTCCTTGTTTCTTTAATCTCTATGCTCCCAACACCATCTCCCCCCAAAATTACAACTGCTATTCTTGGTTCTGGAGTCCTTGGGTGATGCAAATGGTTAATGCGATCAACTGCTAACCAAAAGGCTAGAGGTTGACGTCTACCCAGAGGCACCTCAGAGCCTGGAGATCTACTTCCAAAAAAATCATCCATTGAAAACCCAATGGAGCACAGTTCCACTCTGACACCCTTGGGGTCGCCATGAGTTGAAATCAACTTGCCAACAACTGGTTTTTATTCTTGGTTCTGTAACCCCTAAAAAGTCCCTGGGGTCTCTTAAGTATTCAGAGATTTGTGCTGCGTCTGGAAGAATTTCAAAGTAAGAGAGTGAAGGGTGTTTTATACAGAGGCACACAAGCAGGAAAGTGCTGGTCCTGTCTGACTTTTTACTAGAAGGTCAATGTGACTGGAATCTGTTTTGCATTAAGGAGGGAGGGAGCAGGGAGTGGTGAGATGAGGATGAAGAAGAAATGGATTTTTGTGTGGAAATGTTCTTTTCCCATAAAGGGGACATTGTCTGTTGGCCCATCACAAAGTCTTTTGGAAATCCACCTGGCCTTTTCAACTAATAATTTCTCATTTCACTCCCAAAATCGAGCAGCTAGCAATCCTTGGAGCCCTAAAGAGTGAAAGATGACTTGGAGAAATTCCTCAAGGAAACTTTTGTGAAGGAAACTAAGGAGCTCTGATTAAGTGCTCATTTGCTTCTGAAAGGTTGTTAGTTCGAACCCACCAACTGCTCCACAGGAGAAAAGACCTGGTGATGTGCGTCTGTAAAGATAACAGCCTAGGAAACCCTATGGGGCAGTTCTGTTCTGTCCTGTAGGTTCACTAGGAGTCAGAATTGACACGACGGCAATGTTTTTTCAGTTTTTTTTTTGGACTAAGGCATGGCCGAGAATTGTGGCACTGTTAAATAATGCAATACCTCCCTGCTTTTCAGCCCCATCCTGTACTACCACTCACTTCCACTGAGGTTGATACTATATGCTGGCTTTTCCATGTGGCTGCCTGGCAGATTGGGTACCATGCCCAGTTTGTTTTATTTTCTGTTTGTTATCTGTGCACTGTCCTTGACTCTATGGAGGAAGACATGTTGCAAATGGCTGTCATCACTGTTTCCCATCCTTCCCATCTCTATGAACATTACAGCTTCAGTGATATTACAGAGTGGGCTGTTTGAGTAATAGAGCCTCCCATTTGCCCTCTGCTGCAGAGAACCAGCTTCCACTGTCTGTGTTGCATGCTCACTCCTGCCACCATATGACCTTCTCTTTCTTTCAAAATGATTCCCATCACTATTCTCTTTCATGGTTACTCTTGAGCCTGCCTGCTTCCCCTACACATTCTAGTGTAGTGGTCAGAATTACCTGAAAAATATACTCTTCTGACAGATACCTTGTGCTGGTGGGGCGCAATTAAAGGACTTGAGCAGATAATCTATGGTGTCCTAAATGGGGGAGAGTGGGATGAAAGCAGAAGAATGGTGGGGCATGAACAGTCATATCAGGGACTAAACCTGTAAGTTGATTCTGACTCATGGCGACCCCACGTGTCTCAGGGTATAACTGTGCTCCCTACGGTTTTCAATGGCTGAGTTTTTGGAAGTAGATTGCCAGACCTTTCTTCTGAAGCACCTCTGGGTGGACTCGAACCTCCAACCTTTTGGTTGGCAGCTGAGGGCATTGATTGTTTACACCACCCTGGGACCCTGTATCAGGAGCTAGTGTGTTTTAAATATTCACATTAGACCCAGTAAATGATCAAGAATTTATCATACAGCAAAACTACTTCCAAAAGTTACCATTCAGTTGTTCAGTTTTGACAGTGACACACGATCTTTTAATGAAAAATGCCTATAGACACTTTGGAAAAATTCCTAATGGATCTGGCCATGATATGATAACAATGGTGGGTAGTTAATGACCTTGTGCTACATGTCCTGCTCTGTCCACTTTATACATTCACTCATTAATCATCAGTGACAGTAATATTCAGTGGGTTCTATGTTGTCTGATTTTATAGATGAGGAAGATGGTATCTAGGGAATTTAAAGGACTCATCCAAGTTTCAGTAAGTAGGTGGCGTACCTGGATTTGAACCAGATCTGTCTAACCCCAGTGTGCTAAGATGTCTCCAAATGAAAAAAGCAGCAGGGGCTCCCATGACAAATGGAGTCTCAGTCTCTCTTAGTTCTACTTGTTTCTCTCTGATTCCTCTTTGTCTGTCTCCTCTACGACTCCTTTTCCTCTGAAAGTCCTTACATGTATGTGCTCACTTCCCATTCTACAACTCTAGAAGGCTCTTTCATTTCACCCCGTACATATTGACTGTCCCCAGACTGAGATCCACAGCCTAGAGCTTTCCTTTAGCCATATAGCCGGTGTATGCTAGGCTACCCTATTTGGACGATCTACAGAGCCTCAACTCAAAATTTAGGCAACTATCTTGACTCATGGAGTTTCTTAGTTAGAAACTTGAAATTCATGCTAGATGCCCCGACTCCCTTACTACTCCAGCATATCCACATATGTCACAAAGGATAGCAAATTAGTCTCTACTTAACCTCCATTGTGCCCCACCTAGGCCATTTTCCACAGCAAAGCTAGAGTGAGGTTTTTTTTAAAATCTACTGTGATTTTCAAATGACTCCCTATTTAAAACTCTTAAATGGTCCTCTGTCACTTTCAAGATGATAACAAACACTATTATGTTGTTGTTGTTAGCTGACATCAGATTGGCTTTTGACTTATGGCAGCCCCATGCACGATGGGATCAGACCATTGTGATCCATAGGGTTTTCATTGGCTGATTTTTCGGAAGTACATCACCAGTCCTTTCTTTCTAGTCTGTCTTAGTCTGGAAGCTCTGTTGAAACTTGTTCAGCATCATAGCAACACTCTAACCTTCACTAACAGATGAGTATTATTGTTGTTGTTAGTGCCGTTGAGTTGAGCCTGACTCATAGCGTTCCCGTATACAACAGAACGAAACACTGCCCCATCCTGCACCATCCTCACAATTGTTGGTATGTTTGAGCCCATTGTTGCAGCCGCTGTGTCAGTCCATCTCACTGAGGGTCTTCCTTTTTTTCGCAGACCCTCTGCTTTACCAAGCTTGATGTCCTTCTCCAAGAACTGGTCATTCCTGATAACATGTCCAAAGTATGTAAGATGAAGTCTTCCCAGCCTTGCTTCTAAGGAGCTTTCTGGCTGTCCTTATTCCAAGATAGATTTGTTCTTTTTTCTGGCAGTCCATGGTACATTGAGTATCATTTGCCAACACCATAATTCAAATGCGTTATTTCTTCAGTGAGTATACAAAAAAAAGAAAGGTGCTGTCAAGTCGATTCTGACTCATAGTGACCGTATAGGACAGAGTAGAACTGCCCGATAGGGTTTCCAAGGAGTGGCTGGTGGATTCGAACTGCCGACTTTTTGGTTAAGAGGCTGAGTTGTTAATCACTGCACCACCAGTGCTCCTCCCTTGGTGAGTATAGAACATATTAATTCACTGAACATTGATTCACTGAATCTTCAAGACTACTTGAAGTAGTTATTATTATCCCCATTATACAGATGAGGAAATAGAGGCAGAAAGGTAAAATTATTTTTCCAGCATTATACAGTTAGTAGGAGGTGGAACAGAGATTCAAACCCAGATAGTGTGTGTCCTGAGGCCATTTTTGGCTATTAGCCTTTGTAGCCAACCACTGTAAGTGGCACGCACCATATAACTCATTTCAGATGTTCATTCTTCTCCCACTTTTATCTGTCACGGTGACTGGTAGGATGGATCCTGGAGAGAGGATACATAGGACAGAGCCCTCAGCCAACCCATAACGGACATATAGTGTGAGCAAGAACACCAGCTGTTGAAGGTTCTTCTTCTTATGACCATACTAATATACTGGAACATCGTGGGTGCTCAGTGAATTTTGGTGAATGAAGGACTAAAATTATTCAGATTCCACATGTGAGAACCAAGTATGGGCCTGCAGGTCATTCATAAAAATTATACATTGCTATAGACTGATGTCTCTACACATCATCAAGGACTCAGTTATCAAGAAATGCACATTACCTCTTAAGTGCTGGGCATTTTGCAGTGTGAGCAACAGAATAACATGATCATGGGAAAGGAAAAGGACTGGAATGAACAGTATGGAAGGAGCTGAAAACACATCTAAATATAAAAGAAGTGGTTGCTGATAAGAAAGATATATAATGTTAAAATAGTAATTTATAAACAATATTAAGTCTAAAATTTGTAAGTTTATAGCAGGAATTAGGTAAGATGAAGGGTGAGAGTTACTGAAAGTAAAACCTGGATAATTTATTTTATATTGAGGGGGTTAATATAGTTTCATATATGGAATTTAATTATCTCAACTTTTTATTTATGAAATAGACTACTGTATTTTTGCACAAATAATGTGCACCTTCTATGTTTGTTTGCCAACCGTGCCCTCCCCCTATGAGGTATTTTCATTAGTGCACTATGATCATTTTTTTTTCACAGTTTCACATTTTTATTTGCGTAAAATACAGCATTAATTGCTCATCCAAATCCATGTTTTTCTCCTCATCCTGGGCACACATCGAGGCTCTGTTTCTCAGCAACTTGCAGGCAGGTGTGGCATGTGACTATGTTCCAGACAGTGGAATGGAGGTGAAAATGATATGTGCTGTTCCTGGGCTGAAATTTCAAACAAGTTAAGCAGCATTATACATGTTTCCTTGTGTGCAAACGTGAGCATTTTCTGGTGTAGACACCAGGAAGTGGTATTGAGTTGTATGGTGACACAACTTTACTTTTACCATATATTGAGCTTTTTTTCTCCCATGTGGTTGTACAGTTGAAGCTCCCATCAGCAATATAAGAGTACCTATTCCTTCACTTGCTTACTAAAATTTGGAGCTATCAGACATTAATTTTTGACAGTCTAACAGGGTGTGGAATGAAATAAAAGGATTTTATTTTACTTAGATCCGCAATCAACGCCCCTGGAGACAGTAGTCAAGAAATCAAATGACCTATTGCATTAGGCAAATCTGCTGCAAAAGAGCTCTTTAAAGGGTTAAAAAGCAAAGATGTCACCTTGAGGATTAAGGTGTGCCTGACCCAACCCATGGTATTTTCTTTTTTCTTCTTCTTCTTTGTATATGTGTGTGTGTGTGTGTGTGTGTGTGCGCACGCATGTGTTTGTGTGTGTGAGTGTATACTTAGGGAGAAAGAGAGATTTATCTCAAGGAATGACTCACGCAGTTGTAGAGGCTGGCAAATTCCAAGTCCATGGATCAGGTGTCAGGCTGGAGGCTTCTCCTGACTCACATAACTGCAGGGGCTGATGAAACCAAGATCAGCAGGTCAGAAGGCATACTGCTGGCTCACCAGCTGCAGATGCTGAAGAATCCAAAATAGGCAGATAAGACATCAGGCTGCTGGCTCAAAGGTTGCAGAGCCCAACAGATCCAGAGATCAGCAGGTAAGATGACAGGCTACTGGTGCACAGACCAATCTCAAGAACCAGAGGTTAGATGATGATGAACTGGATGCAGAATCCAGAGCAAGCAAATGGGCTCTGCCAGAACATCCATATATATATTGCATGCAGGCCAGACCCCCAAAGAAACTCCCCTTCCCACTGATTGACTGTATCATCATGGAGGATGACTACATCATTACATAACTGCCAAATTACATCATTATGTAACTGCCAAACTCCATCCCTACATAACTGCTGAACTACATCATTACATAACTGCCAAACTACATCATTACATAACTGCCAAAGCACTGAGAATCAGGGCCAGCCAACCTCAACCATCACAGGTTCAAACAGAAACAATTGTGAGGATGGCACAGGACTGAGCAGTGTTTCCTTCTGTTGTATATTGGGTTGCTATGAGTCAGAACCAACTCGACAGCACCTAACAAAAACAACAGAATGTACTAATTTTAATGTCATTAAATTTATCATTATTTAATTATGAATAGAGCTCTTTGTGTCTTGTTTCAGAATTCTTTCTCTACACTGAGGGCAAGAAGGTATTATCCTATATTGTCCTCTAAAAGCCTTAAAATTTTGACCAAATGGATTTTTTAAAATATTGAATCTTGCTTTAAAAGGTAAGTTCATTCATTAGAATTAAATTATTTTAATTTTATTTTTTGAAATTTTATTTATTTTGTTGTTGTTGAGAATATACATAGCAAAACATACACCAATTCAACAGTTTCTACATCTACCATTTAGTGACATTGGTTACATCCTTCGAGTTGTGTAACCATACTCATCCTCCTTTTCTGAGTTGTTCCTCCCCCATTTATATAAATTGACTGTTCCCTAAGCTTCCTGTCGGAAACCCTGGTGGTGTAGTGGTTGATTGCTACGGCTGCTAACCAAAAAGTTGGCAGTTCCAGGCACTCCTTGGAAACTCTGTGGGGCAGTTCTACTCTGTCCTGTAGGGTCGCTGTGAATTGGAATTGACTCGATGGTAATGGGTTTGTTTTTTTAAGCTTCCTATCTAATATTTCAAGTTGCTGTTGTCAGTTTGATGCCATATAGATAGTTCTTAAAAAAGCTTAATGCTCAAGGCAGACATTTTTTTATTGCTGAAGCTAAACTTGTTTAGTTTTAAGAAGACTTCAGAGGCTATTTTTGGTTTAAGGTTTAAAGATTATCTCAGGGCAATAGTTTCAGGGGTTGATCCAACCTTTATGGCTCCAGGAAGTCTGGAGTCCATGAGAATTTGAAATTCTGTTCGCATTTTCTCCCTTTTGATCAGGATTCTTCTATAGAATCTTTGATCAAAATGTTCAGTAATGGTAGCTGGGAACCATCTATTTCTTCTGGTATCATGGCAAAGGAAGCAGTTGTTCATGAACGCAATTAGCCACACAATCTATATCTTCCTTCCATTCTTGACACTCTTCCTTCCTCTGTTGCTCCAGGGGAATAGAGAGCAATTGTTGTGCCTTATAGGATGGCCACTTGCAAGCTTTTAAGTCCCCAGGCACTACACAACAAACTAGGCAGTAGAATAGAGGCGCTAAATATGTTATTAGGCCAATTGACTGGGATGTGCCATGTAGCTATGACCCTAAACCTCCAAACCAAGAAACCAAATCCCATGAGGTTTTTGGTTTTACCTAAGCATCCTGAGCAGTTGCTCTTTTTATATCTATCAAACAGCATAAGTGAGGTAATACAATGTTTGTCCTTTTGTGAGTGACTTATTTCACTCAGCATAATGTCTTCCAGCTCCATCCATATTATACCATGTATCAAGACTTTATTTTTCCTACAGGCTGAGTAGTATTCCATTGTATGTTTGTACCACGTTTTGTTTATTCATTCCTTTATGGGCGTTAGATTGTTTCCACCTTTGGGCTATTGTGAATAGTGCTGCAGTGAATATTGGTGTATAAGTCTCTGTTAGAGTCTCTGCTTTCAAGTCTTGTGGGTATATACCTTGTAGTGAAATTGGTGGGTCATGTGGTAGTTCTGTTTTTATTTTTTTGAGCAACTGCCACACTGTTTTTCATAATGGCTGTGCCATTTTGCATTCCCATCGGCAATAGGTAAGTGTTCCAGTTTCTCTACATCCTCACCGACACCTGTTATTTTCAATTTCTTTTTTTTTGTTGTTTAAATCTTTGCCATCCTAGTGGGAGTGAAATAGTATCTCATTGTGGTTTTGATTTGCATCTCTCTGATGGCTAATGACGCTGAGCATCTTTTCATGTGTCTGTTGGCCATTTGAATGTACTCTTTGATGAAATGTGTATTCAACTGCTTTGCCCATTTTATGATTGGATTATTTGTCTTTTTGTTGTTAAGTTGTTGAAGTTATATATGTATATTAGCTATTAGATATTTTGATTTTATAGAGAAGTGTCATATAGTGTATTTTTCCGGGCTAAAAAAGATAGTTGTTGTTGTTATGTGCCTTTGAGGCGATTTTGACTCATAGCAACCCCATGCGACACAGTAGAACTGCCCCATAGGGTTTTCTAGGCCATAATCTTTACAGGAGCAGATCTGTAGTTCTTTCTCCTGTGGAGCTACTGGGTAGGTTCGAATCAACAACTGTTGCACCATCAGGTCTCCTCATCTGGATTCGTAGAGGTTGGAAAATATCATCATTTAAGGTGACCTGAACATAGAAACTTTAGGTGTAAAATTCTCCTATGATACTACCTTATTTTACCTAAGATGTCAAATCTTTGAGTGGTTAATGACCCTAAACATCATACATATCATATATTGGTTGACTCTTACTTGTACTTCTAAGTAATATGTGCTTAGAAGGTTTATTCTTCTATGTCAAAAATACCATTGATTGCCAAGGAAGCAGTAAGGTTTATTCTTCCATGTACTGGGATCTTACAGAAGAAGTTTGATGGCCAGATCTCTACTTCATTGGTCTCTCTGAATCTTACATTCATCACTTTACAAGGGAATACTTATGGAATCCTAAACCAAAAAAACCAAACCAAACCTGTTGCTGTCGAGTCGATTCTGACTCAAAGCAACCCTATAAGACAGAGTAGAACTGCGTCATAGAATTTCCAAGGAGCGCCTGGTGGATTCAAACTGCTGAGCTTTCAATTGGCAGCTGTAGCTCTTAACCACTACGCCACCAGGGTTTCCTATGGAATCCTAGTGCCTTAGTTTCTCAGTGCTCCTATAATAGAAATACCACAAGTGAGTGATTTTAAAGAACACAAATTTATTTTCTCACAGCTCAAGAGGCTAGATCTCTGAATTCAGGGTGCAGGCTCTAGGAGAAGGCTTTCTCTCTGTCCGCTCTGGAAGAGAATCTTTGTATCTTTCAGCTTTTGTTCTTCCGTTCCTTGGCTATCACCCTGTGGTATCTATTTTTCCCCATTTGTGCCTGTTTCTCTTTGTGTCTCATCTGCCCTTTTTATATCTCTAAAATCATTAAGTTTAAGACACACCCTACACTGACATGGCCTCATTAACATAACAGAGAAAACTGTATTCCAAAATGGAATAACATCTACAGGTATGAGGTTAGCATTCCAACACGTATTTTTGGGGAACACAATTCAATCCATAACACCGAGTGTCCTGGAAGACTCATCCCAGTGTTCACATAGAAGATGGGTTCGGTTGAATCTTATCAGGCCATAAGTCACACAAAACATATCCAGCCCAGGCTATCTTTTCTTTGATAGAGTTAAAACAAAGTCTAAATAAAATCCATCCTTAAAACCCTACCTTCCACTGAAATTAAAGAAGAACTGTCAGACTCTAAATTCTGTGTCCACCTTGACTCCTAGGGTCTGGTTTGTGGAGCAATGGTGATCTTTTTAAGAAATACCTGATTATCACAGAGGATAATTAGGTTGGAGGGGCTAGGAAAAGAGAATAAGTGAGAGGTTAACAATCCACCTGAAAGGAACAGCAAATGTGGCTATTTCTCTTGTGTTGTTGACTTGGCAGAACTGGTAGTGGAAAAGTGTGGTCAACACCAAGATTTAAAACTCTCCCTCAGGGGAGAGTCTGCTGCCCCTGTAGTGCCCCATGCCTGGGTTTAGCATCCCGGGCTCGTAAGACTGACTTCCTTTAATCCAGTCAAATCCTGCTGCAGTGGAATCACTCTGCTTATTCACATCTTTCATCTTCATCTTCAATAAATAATGCCCGCCCCCCCCCCCCCCCACAACACACACAACAGCTCAATGCAGACAGGGCTTCTAAAGCATTTTCTGTGAAGATTTCAATCCCTAGGACTCGTCTCTGTCACTAGCTATGGGTCCTGGCACTTACTAGGTGATCAATAGATGTCGTTGTCATTGTCCTTGTGTGCCATTAAGTCAATTACCAAATCACAGCGACCTTATAGGACAGAGTAGAAATGCTCCACAGGGTTTCCTAGGCTGTAATCCTTATGGAAACAGACTGCCACATCCTTCTCCCACGGAGCAGCTGGTGGGTTCGAATCACTGACCTTTCAGTTAGCAGCCACATGGTTAACCACCGCACCACCAGCGATCCTTTCAATAAATGTAGGTTGAGCAAATGCTGAAATCTTTTATAGTCAAGACCAAAAAATTACTAAATCAGTGGGGTCCTGATAAAGAACAATGGGAGTGAAGTCAGGACCAGTTTTTAAAAAAACCTGTTGTCTTTGAGTTGATTCCGACTCATAGCGACCCTATAGGACAGGGTAGAATTGCCCCATAGAGTTTCCAAGGAGCACATGGTGGATTCCAACTACCAAACTTTGGGTTAGCAGCTGAGCTCTTAACCACTATGCCACCAGGGTTTCCCAAGTCAGGACAGCCGGGTTAATCTCCACTCACCCGTATACAAGCAAGCTGTTGAATCTCAGTGAGCCTGACATGTAGCAGGATCTTAATATTTGTTGAACCTCATTTTAACCAGCTCTAAAATATATATGGTGATAGGTAACCAACCAGTTGCCGTCAAGTCGACTCTGACTCATGGCAACCCTGAGTATGTCAGCTTCGAACTGTGCTCCATAGGGTTTTCAGTGACTGTGATCTTTCAGAATTAGATCGCCAGGGCTTTCTTCCCAGATGTCTCTGGATGGATTTCAACTGTCAACCTTTTGATTAGCAACCTCGCACTTAAAACCGTTTGCACCACCCAGGATGTCTCCTTCAGAGTGTTCTTTTGTGACATTAATAAAATCAGACCAGTTAAATAAAGATCCTAGGCTAGATCGTGTTAGATGCCTATGTGTCTACTAAATCTGAATCTATACCCACCTTGCTTGTCTTGCTTCTCCTGCTTCTTGTACCTCTGCTCACTCCACCCCCATACACACCTGGAGGAAGATGGGCGCTGCCAAGATGGAAAAAGCCAGGAGCAAAACACTGTCTTCAGAATCCTGTGAAAGGAATGGAACAGACTTAGAACTTTGGCGGCTGCAAAGACTCCTATGCCAAAAGCTGATTTTTTTTTTTTTAATTGAAGATTCATTGTAAGATACTAAATCCGGATCGAACAGCAGGCACCACAACCTGCTTCTCTCTCCTTCCCCCTTCCTTCTGGAGGAGTCCAAGGCCCTGACAACAGATGTCCCTCCTACCAGCCCACAGCAGACATCCCAGAGCACCTTGACACAGAGCAGCAGCCTCCTAGATTTCAGGGTCGCTTTAAAAGAAAAAGAAATGCAACCACTATTTAAGCTGGAGAAGAAAATATTTCATAAACAGAGACCATTTGGTGGGCTCTTGCTTTGAAGAGCTTTACAATTCAAACAAACAGAAGAAAAACCTCGTGCTTCATCAGGAGGCTAAACTCCTTGTGAGTAATTTTCTTAAGGAACAAATGTTGTAATTCAGATAGTCAACTTTAAAAACGGGTTAGGAATCAAGCGGAGCAGAGACTACCCTTGTAAACAAGTTGCCTACCCCCTGCCATGTTCCTTGCAGGGAAAGTGGGGGCGAGGCGGTTAATAGACATTACATCTGCCTGGGAGATAAAACCACATCAGAAGGTTTCTGTGTAGACAGGTTGACTGATGGGGATGATGCTTCTGAACACCCCTGTGGCATCTAAGTGCGTGTGTGTGCATGTGTGTTCGTGTGTATGTGCATGCGTGTGTGTGCGTGTATGCATGTGCGTGTGAGTACGTATCTCTCCTACTGTACCTTTGGAATCCTAATTCTATTAACTCTTATTTAATGTAAGAATAATATCAGTAATTACCGAAGTTTCCTGGGGTACCAGGAAGAAGCTAAATGAAAGATGATTTCAGAGGCAGCCATCTGGTACTGGGGAGCAGGAGGGGCTTGCATCCGGAGCCACAGCCTGAGGGACCAGGCTGGTGGTTTACTCTCCATGGAGAAGCAGCACTGATTTTGCGGGTTCAGAGCTTCCCTTTGAGGGAGAGAAAGCCTGGACTGTCAAATACCGTCACTCCCTTATAAGTGGAAAATGACAGGTTGTGACAACTTTCACCATGCACCCTGGGAATGGTTACAGTGACCTCAAGGGCTTTGGGAAGTGCATGGACGTTGAAAGCAGGTCCACCTGGGTTCAAATCTAAATTTTACCACTTGCAGACTATGTGGCATTGGGCAGGTTATTTAACCTCTATGACATTTTTTTGTCTTCAGTTGCAAAATAGTGACTATACCTGCCTCATAGAAGTTACAGGGAGCCTATTGCTTTTTCTACCCTGGCTGTGGGTCTTGATCTCATTTAATTCTCAGAACAGCTCGATTGTGGTCTTGATATAAGAATAGTGTTATTGCTATTATAGTTGAAAGATAAAGAAAATAAAGCTCAGAGAAGTTAGGTAACTTGGTGAAGGCTACATGGGACTGTGATTCAGATCTCAGTCTGCCTCACTGTGTAGCTCGAGGTCTTCTTGGAGTGTTCATCCTCATCTTTGGGATATCCATAGGTAGAAGTCATAAGCCATCAAACTTACGTTGTCCCTCTCAACTCAGGGCTTAGAAGGATGAATTAAGTTAAATTAGAACAGGGTGTTTGTTTTTAGGATAAATCTACGGGTTCAGACTCCGCAGGCATGAGTTATGTCCTCGCTGATGTCAGTTTTCTTCTCCCTGGTGAGCCTAGTGGCACTCCAAGCACCTGGTCTGGCCTCTTCTCATCCATCCATCCATCCATCCATTCATCCCCCTTCCCTCCCTTCCTCCCTCCCTCCCGTATGTGTCAGATATCATTCCATGTGCTGTGGGTACAGCCACAAACAAAACAGACAAAAGGATATGCTGTCATGGAATTTATGTTTTTATGGAGAAGAGATGGGTAGTAACCAAGATATAGTTAGACAGTCTAAACTATGTTACATAGCTATGAGTGTTATGAAAAAAAAAAATGGGGAAGGGGAAACAATAAAATAGGGAAGAGTTTTGGGAGGGAAAGTTTGAAATTTCAGAGAGAGTGGCCAGAGGGAGCCTCACTAAGAAGGTGGCAGTTGAGTAAAGACTTAAGGGTGAAAGTGTGAATCAAAGGGTTGTCTTCAGGGAGAGCTTTACAGACAGAGGGAGTAGCAAATGTGTAAACCCTGAGGTGGAAGCTTAAGAAAGGAGGCCTTTGTAGACATAGTGGAATGAGCAAGGAAGACAATGAGAGGAGGTCAGGAAGGGCCTTTTAGACCGCTGAAAGAACTTTGGTTTTTAGTCTGGATAAGATGGGAATCCATTGGAAGGCATTGGACAGAGGTGCTCAATAATCTAATTTAGTTTTAACAGGATCACTTAGTTTTAACAGAACAGATCACTAGTGCAGAAGTAGAAAAAACAGCTAGGAGCCTACTGAAATAGTCCAGGCAAGACTGATAGTGGCCCAGACCAAGGTGGCAGCCGTGGAGGTGGGGAGAAGTGGTCAGATTGCAGATGTAAGGTAAAGGTAACAAGATTTGTTGATGGACTGGCTGTGGGGTGTGAGAAAGAGGTGGTGCCTCTTCCTATTCCAGTCTATCCTGTACCATAGAGAAGGACGGTGAATGCTCTAGGTCTTGGGATGTGGTTGGGGGAATTCTGCCTGGGGAGCAACAAGCAGAGGAATTCAAAGAACGTAGGTAGAATCCATTGTCCAAAGGTATGTTAGTTTGGGTCCTCGAAGATGCAGTAGCAGATGCCAAGAAAGGATGAAAATGAGATTTTGGGGGGTGCATGCGAAGGAAAAAAGGAGGGAGGTGGCGAGACGGGGGTGTCTTCAGACTGCAGTGTGAGACGGACACTTTGCAAAGGAGAGGGCAAAGGATGGAGGATTGAGTAGAAACAGTCATAGACTGCAGCACAATTCTAAAAATATTCTCACCTGGGCAGATGGAGAGCCCTCAAGCCAGGGCTGCCCATCAATTATGCTTCCACAGGAGAGGATCTGGGAGGCATATATATATTTTTTATTGTGGTAAATGTGTATGTAACAAAACATTTAACATTTCAGTATAGTACAGTTCACAGACATTAACATATACCCACCATGCTCAACTATCACCCTTATCTTTTCCCATCATTCTTAACAGAAGCTCAGTATTCCCTAAGCATTGTGTACTCCTTGAGAGGCATATTTTTAATGGATGAAACAAAGACGATTCCTGAGGGTCTAAATCCAAGAAGGTAAATCCACCCCAGTGCAAAAAGCCAGGACCATGTATCAGGAGCTTGACAAAGTCAGGGGTGAGAGCAGGATAAGAAGAATAAGGAAGAAGGATAATAAAATAATAACATACACTACATGTAGTGCTTACTATAATGAGCCAGGTACTTTTGTGTAAATGCATTTAACCCTTACAACAACTCTACAGAGGAGCAACTAATATTATTCCTATTTTTTAAATGAGAAAATTGAAACACAGTGAGATTAAGAAACACAAATAGTAAATCCTAGGTTCAAACTCAGACAGTGTAACTCCAGAGCCTGTCCTCCTAAGCACTACATTAAGAGCTAAGACGGCTGTAGTTCCTCCATACTGGGTGCTGGTCAAGTAGTGTATGTGGGTGGAATTTATTGGATAAAGGCACAGGATCAGGCCAACAATTGTCATAATTCAACTTACTGCTCAAAACTCTCCAGAGGTCCTGTCAGTGAAGCCTGATTATTCTACTGTGTGTTGGGAATGGGGATATAAAGTTGGGGCCTCTTTCATTGAGGGGCTCAAAGTGGAATAGTGATGGTGGGTGTTGATTGAGTGTATGCCCAGCTTGACCTAACCCCATTCCAGCTCCTAATATGATCACTTAGTCATGCAGGAGCAGGGCCCACGTATATCATGCCTTTTACACTATTTGCAATGCCTAGTCTAGGGCTTGGAGCCCTGGTGGCTCAGTGGTTAAGAGCTCGGCTGCTAACCAAAAGGTCAGCAGTTCGAATTCACCAGCTGCTCCTTGAAAACTCTATGGGCCAGTTCTACTCCGCCCTATAGGGTCGCTATGAGTTGGAATCCACTTGACGACAATGGGTTTTTTTTTATGGGAGTCTAGGACTTAACCTATATTGGTGCTCAGTCAATAATTGTTGAATAAATTATTTTAAAAAGGATTGAGTAAATACATGCTTGGAAACTGTCTCTCAAATTCCAGGCAGTGGTTAGCTTATGATAGTAATGATGAGAAGTGTATCTGCTGAAATTCTCCTTCTGCCTCAAGGACTAGAAAACAGGGAGGAGTAACGTCTTCCACACCGCTGTGTTCACTCAGTCTGCAGGAGCATTCATGGATACTCACGATTCCTTGTTTTACAGTTATCTTATGGAGCATAACGCACTACCCCAAACTTCACAGCTTAAAACTATAACCATTTTATTAATTCTCATGATTCTGTGATTGGCTGAGTTTTCCTGGTTATGGGCTGGCTCAGCTGATTTTCAGCTGAGGCTGCCTGTTTTAGGATGGCCCCACATATGTCCAGTAGTTGGCTCAGAGTTGGCTGGGCAATAGGCATGACTAGGCCACATGTTTCCCACCATCAAGCAGCCTTAGCCTGGAGGTTCACATGGCAGTGATCTCATGACTCCTAAAGCAGCAAGAGAGCAATCTTCAATGTACAAGTGTTTATAAGCCTCTGCTTATATCACATATGCTCATGCCCCTTTGATCAAAGCAAGTAATATGTACAAGGCCAGATTCAAGGGTTAATAAATAAGCTCTACCTCTTGATGGGAGAACTGCAAAGCCGTATTGTAAAGCTTTGCTTGTATAGGGGTGGGAGGCATCTGTGGCTTTTTTTTTTTTTTTTTTTTTTTTAACAGCATACCACACCAGTTCCTCTGGGTCTAGAAATCCAAAGAATCCTTCTTTTTGCCAGCCTCATCTCCTATAGTTAGACCCTGTTTCCAATCTTCCTCGTGTTATCTCTGAGTTACTGGTTGTACCTCAATTCTGATCCTTCTAGTTCTAAAATATATGAATATCAACTTGACATGGCCTGTATTTCGCCCATACAGTTGACAGTTGTGAAGTCCTAAATCCTTTCACATGGACCATTGCTTCTGCTTCCTTCCATCCATCATCCATCCATCCATCCATCCATCCATCCATCCATCCATCCACTCATCCATCTTTATATCCATTCTTACATCTACTTGGTGCAGTTGTTTCCTCTTTAAGCATTGTGTGGATTCCTCTCTAAGAGTCGTGTTTGACAGGGGAGACAAACACATACAATAATAGCCAACCCAAAGGAAGCAGTTTGGAAATATCAAAGAGGGGAGGCTAAATATCTGCTGTCAAACATCCTCATAAAATCCCAAACTTCTCTCTTCTCAACACTTACTGTTCAACACTCATGTTTGTTATTTTTTTCCTGTCTTCCCTACTAAATTAAAATTTCTTTGACTGCATGGACCATATTTGTCTTATTTACTGTTGATGTTGTATCCCTACTCCCAGCACTATATCTGTGTATAGGACACATTTCATAAACATTTGTTGAATTGAAAGCTACAGAAAAGATATGACATTTGAACGGGGCTCCAAACAGTAGCAAATAACGTTTAATCTACAGCAACCCTGTGAATAACTGGGGTTATTTCATAAGTGTGGAAACAGGTTCCGGGAAGTTAAGTGATTCATTCCAGAGCACACAGATGGTAATGAGACGGAGCCAGGCTTCTGGTCCTAGGGTCGGTATGTGTTCCACTGACAAATTACAATTGAATGCTGGAAAAAACCCTGAGAAATAGAGACCCACAGTGTCTTCCATCAATGACTCATCCATGATATTCAGCAGGTCTTTTCTACGTCTGTGAATCCCACCTTCTTATTTCCAGAAGCTGTGTTTGTAGCTGTTTCTTCTCAATTTGAGTCGTGCCACATCAGCAGATGAAGGTCCAGAAAGCTTGACTCCATCCACATCATCAAGATTAACTTTACTTTGAGGAGGCAGCTCTTCCCCAGTTTTATTTTGAGTGTCTTCCAACCTGAGGGGCTCATCTTCTGGCACTACATCAGACAATTTTCCACTGCTTTTCATAAAGTTTTCACTGGCCGGTTTTTTCAGAAGTAGACCGTCAGGTCTTCTTCCTAGTCTGTCTTAGTCTGGAAGACCAGCTGAAACCTGTCCACCAAGGGTGACCCTGCTGGTATATGAAATACCAGTGGCAAAGCTTCCAGTATCACAGCAACATGTAAGCCATCACAGTATGACAAACTGACAGATGCATGGTGGTCCAGAATCCAAGGCCCTGCTATTCATTCATTCATCAGTTTGTCCATCCATCCATCCATCCATCCATCCATCCAGCAAATGTTTAATAATCTGCTGATTTTGTTTTGTTCACAACTGAATCCCCAGCACCTAAAAAAATGTGTGGTATGTAGTAGATGCTCAGTAAGTACTTATTGAATGAATGTCTCAGGCAGTTGGGAGGCAGTATAAGTGTAGTAATAATAGAAGTATTGACTCTAGAGCCACTTGATTTGAGCTTAAATTCTGACTCCATCATATGCTAGCTGTTTGGTCCTGTGCAGGTTATTTGACCTCTTCCTCAGCTTACTTATCTGTAAATGCAGCTAATGATAGCACCTACCTCATGGAATTATTGAAAAGATCAAGCTCATTAGTATGTACAACATTTCAGAATATTGCCTGGCCCGTTGTAGTGTTACTAATTTATTATCATTAAAAAAACGGGATACAGTGTGATCAAAAGAGACAAGGCCACCGCTGTCATAGATCCTACATTTTAGAGGAGTTTATTAACAGGCAAACAACTAAATAACCAGGACAGTTCCAGATCAGTAAACTCTCGTATAGCTTCAGCTTTATCTGAAACTGTTTCCTTTTCTCCCATTGCTTCATGGATACCTGGTTGTAAGCTTGATGGCACAGGAGCCTTGCTATTCTCTCCATTGTTCCTGTTTGAAGAGGAAAGGGACACTGCCCCCTCTGGTAGCATTCGTCATCTATGGCACTGATGAGAATGCCAGGTAGTCTGTTGGTGTCCATATGTCCACTCCATATGCATGTCCATACAGATTCTGCAGACCTCATATCCTCCCCAGCCCTAGAAAGATACACCTGCATGCCCCATGCAGAGTGGGCAGAATGAATTTCTGGTAATCCCTGGGCAGTCCCACCCCTCTATTTCACAGCTTCTAAGACCAGTATGAAGCTTGAGAACCATGTGCACATTTACGATGTGACTTCAGGCTTCAGCTCTGTTTCGTGCTCTTACAAATGATCTGGAATTCAGAAGTGCAAATTTCTGGCAGCCCTAAGTAGTACTAAATTGCAAGTACCTGATTATAAACAAGTCTGTGAGGGTTATTGCCAGGTGGATGATCAGCCAGGGATCATGGGCTCCCAGTACCCAGGGCAGTAATTCCTACCCTTGACTCCTTGCTTCCCTGCAGATTGATGGATACAGATAAAATGCCCAACAGCAGGCACATTAGAACCTGTGGCCATAACTCAGGCAAGGGTTCAACTCTTGGATTAATGTTCTCTTTCTTGTGCAAAGAATTTTGGGAACACAGACCCAGAAAACCAAGGAATTTCAGAATTGGAAGGGATATATCTTACACAATGAAACTCAAACCCCTTAACTTGATCTAAAGTCCCTTCCAGTGAGACCTCCACCAGTCTCTTCAGTCACTCCTCACTCACCACCCATGCTGAATGTTTGACCATTCCCAGAATGCACCCTGCTCTTTTACCTCTGCTACTTCTCATACAACATTTTTGCAATCTAAACTACTATATCGATTAGGAGTCATTTGGTTGTAAGTGCCAATAAATCCAGCTCACACTGACTTAAGCAAAATAAACCTATCTAGTGACTCACTAATGAAGGGTCCATGGGTAGGTCTGGCTTTCAGGTATGGTTTGATTCATGACATAAATAATGCCAACAACATTCAGCCTTTGGTGATGCTTCTTCTGAATGGCTCCATTCCCAGGATCTGCATGGTGTTCTTGGCAGCTTCCATGCTCTCCCCTTATGGTTGCAAGATTGTTCCAGCAGCTGCAAACCTCACATTCTTTTAGCACTGAATGCATTAGAATCCATACGTCTCTTTCCTACAACTCCAGTAACTATCCCTTTGTCGCTCCTTGACTCTAATTAGACAGAGACATAGAATATACCAACTGGCTTAAAACCCCTGGAACTTTGAGTGAGGTCATCCTACGCTATCCACAGGTCCGAGGATGGAGAAGGGTAGCCTCCCAAAGAAGTTTTTTGTATTTTTATTAGAAGGAGGAATGGAACCTGGGCTGGAGACAGCATATTTTTGTCATAATTTTTCTGCCTGGAAAACTCCTGTCATGGTTTGAATTGTGTCCCCCCAAAAATGTGTGTATCCGTTTGGCTAGGCCATGATTCCTGGTACTGTGTGATTTTCCTGTATGTTGTAAACCTGCCTCTATGATGTTAATGAGGGAGGATGGGTGGCAGTTGTGTTAGTAAAGCAGGACCTGATCTACAAGACTGGATTGTGTCCTGAGGCAATCTCTTGAGATATAAAAGACGGAAGTGAGCAGTGAAACAGGGGGACCTCATACCATCAAGAAAGCAGCTCCAGGAGCAGAGCGAGTCCTTTGGACTGGGGTCCCTATGCAGAGAAGCTCCTAGTCTGGGGGAACACTGATGAGAAGGCTGACAGAGAGAAAAAGCCTTCCCCTGGAGCTGATACCCTGAATTTGGACTTTTAGCCTACTTTGACTGTGAGGAAATAAACTTCTCTTCGTTAAAATCATCCACTTGTGGTATTTCTGTTACAGCAGCACTAGATGACTAAGACAACTCCACTCATTATTGACACATTAGTTATTTTTGCCTATCTCTTCTCCAACCTAAAACCAAACCTGTTACCATTTCCGACTCGTAGTGATCCTATAGGACAGAGTAGAACTGCCCCATAGGGCCTCCAAGGAGTGGCTAGTGGATTCGAACTATTGACCTTTTGGTTGGCAGCCAACCTCTTAACCACTGAGTTAATGACTTTAACCTCTATCCTTCCATTGGCCTTCACAGCAAACTTCCTTATACTGTATTTTGGTGGTTCTTTTTTTGGGCCTGTCTACCCCACCAGGCTTTGAGACTCATCAGGAGAACAACTATGTCTTACTCATGTTGGAAAATTCCAACTTTGTGACTTGGTGCTAGGTATACAGTAGGCATCAATAAATGTGTATTGAATGAAAGGATGATATCCTAGTTCGACCTTTCATTTTATGGTCTGAGTCCCCAGTATTGAATTCTGAAACCTCTGCCTGATCATTCCTAGGGTTCAGCCATGTCCTCCTTCTTAACATGGCTCATCCTACTCAGTGATGATTCTTATTGTAGAGAATTCTTCCTTGTGCAGCTCTGCAGCGTATTCATGCTAGTCAATTGATTTATTCCTTCGGCAGCTGTTTATTAGATATTTACTATGTGTCAGGCACTTGCGATATGATGATAAGACAGCGCCCCTGCCTACAAGGAGCTTCCAGTCTAGTGGAAAAGGCAGGCAGGTAAACAGATATTCCATCATTTATTTGCCTTATTCTATGATGTATCTCCATGGAAGGAATGTTCCTCCCATATAGCATATAGCATTGTGATTAAAGATGCTGAATCTGGAGTCAAGAAGACCTAAACTCAAATCCTAGATCCACCATTTATTGGCTGTGATTTTTGGTTAAGTTGTCATTTTAACCTCTGTCTGCTTCAGTTTGCTCATCTTAAATTGGGGGTAACAATGGAGTTGTCCTGAGGAACCATAATAAGCTGCTATTTTTATAACTTGTTAAGAATTTGGAAATAGTTGTGTCATTCCCAAGTCTTCTCTTCTCCCTGTTAATCTTTCTTAGTCTCCTCAAAAGGCATGATGATAAGTCCTCATTGCGTCTATAGTTACATTATTCGGTGATGCTCAAGGGTGCTGATATCTATCAAAACTGTGCCCAAACCTGTAAAAGGCAAAGCAGAACAGACAAATCACCTCCTTTGTTGTAGTACTCTGCTTCAAGTAATGCAACCCAAAATGGTCTGTCTTTGAATGCCACATCATACTGTTGACTGGTATTAAGCTTGTAGGCAATGAAAACCTACCTGGTGCGTTTGCACCTGCTTCTCCGTTAAGGATTTGTCCAGATGGTTGTTGAGCCCCAAGGGCAGGACCTTGTGTTTATCTCTGTTGAATTTCATGTTGTGTAACTCAGCCTTCCACACCAGCTGGTAGAAGTCTTCTGGGATCTTGATTCCATTATGTAGCATATTGCCTACAAGATAAAGTCCCAAATTTGTATCACCTACAGATTTTTATCAGCCTTTATTCAAGTCCTTGATAAAAACATTGAATATCAGTCCAAAGGCTGAGACCGCCCTCCCTCCTGGCTAAAACAGTGAACAGAAGACAGTACTCTGGCAGTGTCTTAGGGCCCCTGGTGTTAGGCTCTGGAAAGGAATCCCTCTCCTCTGCTTCTGAAACTGCTCCCGTTATCTCTCTCCCAGCTGATACTCTCAGAAAAGCCCCTAGGCAGCCCCAGGAGGGAATGACAGTGACATTGATACAAGGATCTAATTTAAGGTTAACTCTAAACACAGCTGTACTTTGCAGACCTTTTGAGGTACACTTTATTCCAAGTGGTTCCAGAACTTTTGCAGATTTAACTGACGTATCTTTGGATGAGCAGCGGACCAACAATTTAGGAAGGTGTTGGAGACTAATACCAAAAAAACCGAACCTGCTGCCATCGAGTCAATTCCGACTCATAGCGACCCTATAGGACAGAGTAGAACTGCCGCATAGAGTTTCCAAGGAGCAGCTCGTGAATTCGAACTGCCGCCCCTTTGGTTAGTAGCCGTAGCACTTAACCATTATGCCACCAAGAGACTAATAGTCATAGCTATAATTGCTCACCTTTATTAAGCACTTACTTTGAGCCAGACATAAAGCATTGCCTCACTTAATCCTTTTAACAAAGTTTTGATGTGGACCCTATTTGGCAGATGAGGAAACTGAGTCTAAGAAAGGTTAAGAAAGTAGTTTAAGGGTAAGAAGCTAATAGTTAGTAGTACAATTGCTCAAACGCAGGCTTGTCTTCCTTGAGATTTCAGGTTGGAGCAAGCCCCTCTCCACCCTAACATCAAGCAACTTTTCTTTTTTTGTTTATTGTTGTAGTTTAAGTGAAAGTTTACATTCCAAGTCAGTCTCTTATACAAAAATTTATACATACATTGTTATGTGCCCCTAATTGCTCTCCCCATACTGTGACAGCACACTCCTCCCTTCCACCCCTGATTTCCCATGTCCATTCAACCAGCTCCTAACCCTCTCTGCCTTCTCGTCTCACCTGCAGACAGAAGCTGCCTGTTTAGTCTCAGGTATCTACTTGAGCTAAGAAGCACACTCTTCACAAGTATCATTTTATGTCCAACAGTCCAGTCCAATCTTTGTCTGTAGAGTTGGCCTTGAAAGTTGTTTTAGTTCTGGGCTGATAAGAGTCCGGGGGCCATGCTTTCCAAGGTTCCTCCAGTCTAAGTCAGACCATTAACTCGGTGTTTTTACTAGAGTTTGAGTTCTGCACCCTACCTTTCTCTTGCTCCATCAGGGACTCTGTTGTGTTCCCTGTCAGGGCAATCATTGATGGTACCCGGGCACCATCTAGTTCTTCTGGTCTCAGGATGATGAAGTCTCTGGTTTACTTTCCTTGTGTCTTTGGTTTTCTTCATTCTCCTTTACTCCAGGTGGTTGGGACCAATTGATGCATCTTAGATGGCCGCTTGCAAGCTTTTAAGACCCCAGATGCAACTCACCAAAGTAGGATGCAGAACATTTTCTTAATAAACTTTGTTATGCCAGTTGACCTAGATGTCCCTTGAAAGCATGGTCCCCAGACCCCACCCCTGCTACTCTGTCCCTCAAAGTGTTTGAGTGTATTCAGGAAACTTCTTAGCTTTGGGTTTATTCTGGTTGTCAAGCAACTTTTCTTTATGTTACTCAACAGATTTGTGCAATTATTTGATAAATGAAATAGATTAATGGATGTTTCATGCATGAAACTGTAAGTTACATTTGGCTAGGGACCGTGTATGTTTGGTTCATCTTTGTTCCTCCAGAGCCTAGCACAAGGTCTGGCACATGGATACTAGTAACCAGGTGCCATCAAGTTGATTCTGACTTATGATGACCTCATGTGTTTCAGTGTATAACTGCGTTCCATAGGGTTTTCAATGGCTATGATCTTTTGGAAGTAGAGTGCCAGGCCTTTCATCAGAGGAGCATCTAGGTGGATTTGAAGCACCAACTTTTGGTTAGAAGCTGTGCATTAACCCTTTGTATCACCCAGGGACTACTGGTACATGTTAACACTCAGTGAAAATTTGTTGAATGAACTAATGGCTCCAGATGCAAATGTGCTTTCTACCACTTTTCTTAGTATAAGTGAACTTGATTTAGATATTTTTATTTTGACATGTAACCCTCTCTGTGCAACAGTTTGGGAGTAAATTTGGGAGTAAATACTTTGCTCCCAGAGCGTTAAGAATTAATTGAGGTTTGTGACACCCTTTACAAAATTCCTTACAATATATAGCTGCTTTCACCTGCCTAAGTGCAAAGCAGCATTATGGAGCCATTACTGGGCCTGGTGCTAATGGGCATTTGTCATAGTCCCCTCCTTCCACCACTGTGTTAGACCTGTGCATCCCCCCGGTAATTGCTAAATAACTCATGGAGCGCTTGGGTTGCTAAATTAAGAAATGAAATAATAGAGTGAAAACAGGAACAGGCATGTGGAATGAATAGAGGCATCCTGACACAGAGGTTGTGCCTGCTTGTATGTCTTTTAAATAGAGTGTGACTCCAGCTAGGATTGCAAGAATGGATTTTTATAGACTTCGGGATAGTTCAGTGGTTTTCTGGGAGGATGTAGTAGCTGTGCTTGATGGGTGGTCTCTTCTGGTTCTGGCTGAAGTCCTATGGGATGAGGGAGGGGAGTCCTCACTCACTCTCTGATACGAGTACAGTTGGCTTATGTACAAGGAGGGACGTGGGGCAATCCAGCTGGCTTCTTGTGCAGGAATAAAACAGTGGCTGCTAATGCCTTTCCAATGATTTAAAAACATCCTGGAAATTCATAGAGGGGCTGGTCTGGTGGGAAAGATAAATAAGATCAGTTGAAGCCAGGGAGCAGGGATGATGACCAGCTTACCTAGCGAAAGCCCCTTTCTTTGTCTAAACCATTTCACTTAATGGCCAAGACATTCAACCTTCAACCCCATTTTGAGTGTTCTCACATCCTTTCGTGTGTCCATGCCAATTAAAATAAATTTTGAAGAAAGGAACTTAGTGAAAACTTTACTCTTTAGAGACTCAAAGTAGGAAGAAAAGAAAAGGAGGAGGAGAAACAAAGAAATTCCTAAGAATGCAGAACATTCCCGAAACTTACTTGAAATGAGTTCAGTTTGTATTAGACCTGTAAAATTTAGATGAAATTGTCCTTAGAAAAGTTAATTGTTATAAACAGTCTTGAAAATGTCAGAGACTGGCAAACGACAACTGGATGAACAGAAAAACATTCAGAAGGATTTGGTATTTGGAGGGGTGAACTGGGTCCAGGTGAAGTGATTTTGGGGTAAAGTGGACAGGGAGCTGCTCCTTGGCATCAACTGTCCTGACAGCAAGGCTGAAGGAGCCTATGGTTGGCGTGGACTTCTTACAAAAAGGACTTGATATGGTAAAGGAGGCTGCATCCTTGGTATCAGCTAGTGGCCACCTGGCTTCCTAGATGGTCGTCTTGGGTTGATGTATGTTGTTGTTATTAGCTGTCATGGAGTCGACTCCTGACTCATGGTGACTCCATGTACAATGGAATGAAATGCTGACTGGTTCTGCACCATCCCCGTTATCGCTTGCATTTAGGACTGTTGTGATGCATAGGGTTTTCGTTGGCTGGCTTTTGGAAGTAGATTGCCAGACCTTTCTTCCTAGTCTGTCTTAGTTTGGAAGCTCCACTAAAACCTGTCCAGCATCATAACAACACACAAGTCTCCAGTGACAGATGGATGGTCGCTGTGCATGTAGCTCACTGACCTGGAATTAAACCCAGATCTCCCTCATGGAAGACAAGAATTCTACCACTGAACCACCAGTGCTCTCCTGGGTCCATGTAAGACTCCACATCAACTGGTCAGAAGGGGGCAGGAGGACTGTCATTGTAGCAGAGAAGCCAAGAACACTTGGACTGAGACAGATATGAGTTCGAATCCAGGCTCTGTCTCTTCCTAATAGTGAGCTTTGGGATAATGAGCTTAATCTCTTTGTTCCTCAGTTTTCTCATCTGAAAAATGGGGCTAAAATAGCACCTACCTCAGAGGTGGTTTTCATTAGACTTATATTTGATTATAGATGTTAAAAGGTTAGCCCAGTACTTGGAACATAGTCAGTGATCAATAAATGATAGCAGTGAGTACTGTAATTATAATTGATATTATTAAAGTTGCAATATAACAAGAATACTAATAACAATACCAAAATGGCAACTGGGTCAGAGCTCCACTGAGAACTCAGGTGTGACCCATAGAAAGACAGAAGCCTGTTTAAACAGCATCCAGGTAGTGGGGGTGGAGCTGAGGCAGCTCTTAGGCTTTTCTGGGTGTCAGGGTCAGACGTCAAACACCCTGGTTACTTCATGCAGGAAAATTTCTGTTTTTAAAACTTTATTGTTTATGATAGGAAACTATGAGGAGTACAGCAAGTCCCTGAGTTACAAGCGTCGGACTTACGGATAACTCATACCTGTCCTTTAATGTTACGTAAATTTGCCCTCACTTTGAAACTCTTGAAGCAACCCCTAAATTAAACCAAACGTGTTGCCATCGAGTGGATTCTGACCCATAGCAACCCTGTAGGACAGGGTGGAACTACCCCACAGAGTTTCCAAGGAGGAGTTGGTGGATTCGAGCTACTAGACCTTTATGGTTAGCAGCCGAACTCTTAACCACTGAGCCAGCAGGGCTCCGACCCAATCCCTCCTCGAAACAAATTCTTCATCACAGTTACCTTCACTTGCTGCAAGTGTAGCTTTTAAATCATTGCAAAGGCTTTGAGACTTTCTTTGCACTAAAGTAAGGTTTAAGGAAGAACTGTATGCACCTGTTCCATCTTGCCTACAAATTCTACTTAAAGACGCAGTTAGGAACAGATCTCATTTGTAACCCAGGGACTGCCTTATACTAAGACAAATATTTGAGTAACTGATACTAAATAAGAACCGTATGTACTTGTTTTGACTTCCCTACAAATTCAGCTTAGAGACACAACTAGGAGCATATCTTGTTGCTAACTCAGGGACTGCCTGTATAAAGCAAAGATTAAAACCACCCACAATCAGAGTCACTGTTTTAATTTGGTGAACTTCTTTATATGCATGAATATTTGCAAACCTTGCAGTACCTACTACATACAGTGGTAAGTAACATAATTAAAAAATGTTATACCTTAAGCAAAGAGCCCTGGTGGTTCAGTGGTTAAAGTGCTCGACTGCTAACTGAAAGGTTGGCAGTTCGAGCTCATCAGCCACTCCACAGGAGAAAGTTGTGGCGGTCTGCTTCCATAAGGATTACAGCCTTGGAAACCCTATGGGGCAGTTATGCTCTGTCCTATAGGGTCACTATGAGTCAGAATCCACTCTATGGCAGTGGGTTTATGGGATACCTTAAGCATTTTCCCACATTATTAGATACTCTGCAGAACAGAGCATTTAAGGACAACGTAACATCTCATGCATCTCCCACAATTTAGCTAATCACTCCCCAGTAGTCGAGTATTTAAGTTATTTACAGTTTTCATTTTTGTAATTCCTTCTGGGATGCATACCCTCATAGCTAAACCTCCATATCTACTTCTATGATTATGCATGATTATTTCCTTAGGGTACATTCCTAGAAATTGAACTGTTAAGCTTCAGATATTCTGCCAAGCTGTCCTAGACTGAGCCGGGCAGCCGCAAGGGGTAGGATTTCAGTGCTTGCGTCTGAACTGGAGCCGAAACACTTTCTGAAACATCAGAACCTTGGATGGTAAACTGAGAAGTCAGACCTGAGCAAACTTGGTAACCCACTGGGCTTGATCATACCCAGTACAGGTCACACAGACTGCAACCAGCCACCCAGTCAGTTCCTGTTGAGTCCACTCCGACTCATGATGACCTTATGTGTGTCCGATAGAACTGGGCTCCATAGGATTCTCGATGACTGCTTGATTGTTCAGAAATAGATTGGCAGGGCTTTCTTTAGCGGCACCTCTGGGTAGACCTGAACCTCCAACCTTTCAGTTAGCAGCAGAGCGCTTTAACTCTTTGCACCACCCAGGGATGCCACATTGAATATACACTTTATTTTCTGAAGCAAAAGACCCTCAGATATAGGCTGGGCTCCAATAGCTGTTTTTAGGGACAGTTTTGATGGAAAGTTCTCTCTGAGCAGAGGCAGCCGATTAACCTTTTCTTTATCATTTTGCTTTTGGAAACCCCAACAACAAGCCCCCTTGGGGAAACCCAAGCAGTTAACTTCTGTCCTTTTTTCTTGTTGATCTATATGTAAACAGAGTTATTGTAAATTCAGGCAAATGAATGGCTAGTGGCTTGTGTTCCATATGCCACAGAGCTCAGAGGACAGCTCAGGATTCATACAGTCCCTGAATGGAGCACACCTTTGAGAAACTGTCTCCATCTCTTCATTGTCAAGTTAGTTGTTCACAAAAGATTTCTGGAATATGGAGTCCAGAAAGCAAAAGGAATGAGTTTGGAAGGCCCTGGGGCATGGTGCTGTGGTCTGGCTCTACTTTGCAAAAGTTTATGGCCTTGGAATTTCAGCTCTAGGAGAGTAGGTGAATGGGAGGAAATGCAGAGGGTTACACCAGCTTCATGTCAGGCAGTGGTTGGCTGCTTTCTCTGTGGACTATTAGTTTATTGATGGTGGGTTGTCTTTCCAGCAAATCTCTTTTGATTGCAAGTGTATAGCGAAGGCGTGTTTTAGTACCCTTCTTGCTCTAGTGAGAACTCAAGCTAGTTTCTGCCCCACTGAAGTGTCAATGCTGGGGCTTGTTCATCTGGATTTTTAGGATCACCATGCCATCTTGAGGGCTCATGACTACTCTGAGCCATTGTAAAGAGGTTTGTCCACCTGGGGGATTTCAGATGGTGCTAAGCAAGGTCTTGGGGCACAGGTGGGTGTCTCTTTGTTAAACCATGCACAGGAGACATGCAGACTGCTGTCCTTACCTTATGCCCATGGGAAGAGTAGTTAACATGGTGACGTGCAGTGCACATGTGAATGGGGGAGGGTAGTTGCTGACTTCTGTCTCTATCCACATAGCGCCTCCAGATCCAGGGACCCCAGCCTCTTTCCCTCATCACATCAGACAGTTGTTTCTCCTCTAAAGGTCTGACCCTGGTGGGGTGATGGAGAACCCTCAGACCCTGCTCACTTTCCTGGCCCCCACTTGGGAAGGGAGAAGAGGCTCCCCTCTACCCTCATATCTGTAAGTTTATTCTTAACCTCTGTCTTCCACTGGACTCAGCTTCACCGGGTACACTGACCAGATTCTAACACCCATGTTTCTCCTCCACTGCTGCTCCCCAACCTGTGGGGTTTTTTTTGAGGCAGACGAAAATCATTCTCACAGATCAATGAGGGTGTTCTTCTATGCCTATTGTTTAGCTCAGGATTTTGGTCTTTGGGAACGCAAAAGATATAGGCGCTTGAAACTCAAAAGGCCTTTTTGCTGAAGACCTTATTCTCTGCCTTGAGTTTCAAAGGCCTATTTTGAACCTCAAAGGACAAGCACTGACTCTTTTTGTCTTTGGATCCCTGCTGGAAAAAAAAGAAAAAAAAGAAGCAACACAAAGCCCTTCACTGAAGACAGTGGGCATGGTATGTTCTAGCCACTCTGTTGAATGAGGTAGCAGTACATATCTGGAACCAAAAAAATACATCAGCTCATTTTTCACAATAAACAGTCACAAACTCATTCAAACAAGAAGATGCTCAGAATTCAAATTTCGATCTACTTTTGCACGGACTAGATGTACTTGGAAAACCCTGATGGCATAGTGGTTAAGAGCTACAGCTGTTAACCAAAAAGTTGGTGTTTCGAATCCACCAGACGCCCTTTAGCCCATATCAACCAAAATGTCTTCTGGAGTTTGTCCAAGGAAAGCAATAAAATGAGAGTGATGAGGAACTATTGTTGAGTGTTCACCCAAGAAGTAAGCTGAGCATTTTACATACATCATCTTATTTCATAGTAATTCTATGAAATAGGTGTTATTACCAGTATTCTTGTTGCCATTTTACAGGTGGAAAACAAAAAGCAGAGACTCAGAGAGATTAGTCTTATGGTTAGTTAGTAATGGAACTAGGACTGAAACCCAGTTCAGAACTACATCTCTGAGCCATGTAAAAAGAAATGGAGGTAATATAGGGAAGGACCAATACTTGAGGAAGGTAAATAAAGAGATAAATTGAAAGGGTTCCATCACATGGCAATTGCACGTGTTGTTCCCTTTACCAGGAATGTCTTCAGGTCTTGTAGGCTGGCTGCTTTCATTATTCAAGTCTCAGATCAAATTGCTGTAGAAATCATCTGGTGCTAGTCACATACGCGCATACACACAAACGTATACATACACATACATTTGACAAATTCTGTCTTATTTTGTAGATAGCATTACTTCACTGTAGTTACCCTTTATTCTGTTTGTGTGTTTATGTGTTTGCTATCTCCCCTTTCTAGAATATCTAGAACATGGTCTTTTTATTTTTTTATTTTGGTGAAAGTATACATAGCCAAAGACACACCACCTGAACAATTTCCACATGTACATTTCAGTGACATTGATTACATTCTTCAATTTGTGCTACCATTCTTGCTATCCTTTCCAAACCATTTATACCACCATTATCTTAAACTCACTGCCCCCTAAGCTTCCCATCCAACCTTTCGGGTTGCTGTTGTCAGTTTGATTTCACATGGATAATTCTTTAGAAGAGCACAATGCTCAAAGCAGCTGTACTTCACTAATTAAGATAAACTATATTTTGGTTCAGAGATGACATCAGGGGATAGTTTTGGTTTAAAGTTTAAAGATTATGTCAGGGTAATATTTTGGGGGGTTCGTCCAATCTCAATGGCTCCAAAAAGCCTGGATTCCGTTGAGAATTTGAGATTCTGCTTCACATTTCCCTCCTTTTGATCAGGATAGAACATGGCTTTTAAGGGTAGGTACTTTGTAGGTTCTGGCTGCTTTTTTGTCTCCAGTGTTTATAATAGAGTCTGGCTCACAGGAAGGCACTTGATAAATATATTTCAATGAATTTGGTTGAGTAAGAAGGGAAGAATCATAAAGTTTAGGAGGAGAAAAACTGATCTTGCATATCTGTAAGCCGCATTTCGGAATAAAAATGACAAGCTTAAGCAGTCATTGCTTTTCAACATTTACGTCAAAAGCTGCTTAGGAAGGTCTGGAAGGTTTGCTTTGGGACTGCCTCCTTAAATGAGGATCAGAAAGCTCCTTTTATGTTCAGCCTCATTTGTTTATCAAAGACAGGAAAGCTTTTGTCCTACATCACAGCTGGGATTCAGCAAGATAGGAAATTCCTCTGCCCTGTACTTCAGAGGAGTCAAATGTAGCTAAAACAGTGGTGTTTCAACTCTGAAATAATCCACCAATGTGAAAATTCAGTTTAGACACCCTAAGAGGAGGGGAACAGGGAGAAAATTTCAATTATTGGTTGGTTTCTAAAACCCTTTATGTAGCTGGCAAGATGAACTTGAGTCAATTTCTCTAGTTCTGCATCTTCAGAGCTTTTGGGAATGTACCTGATTTAGGTCACTACCCACCAAAGGCTTCTTGTAATGACTGGGTATCAGGGGAGGAAGTCATCTTAAAGGTTAAGTACTCCAACCATTATTCTAGCTTTTTTTTTTTTTTTAAACCAAACTTGACTCGTTTGAGTATCACCTTCATAAAATTTTGTCATATCCAAGCACCACCTTAATATGTTATGAGGTCACTATGAGTCAGAGATGGCAATGGGTTTGGTTGCCATAAAGTCAGTTCTGACTCATGGGAACCCCATGTATGTCAGAGCAGAACTGTGCTCCATAGGGTTTTCAATGGATGATTCTTTGGAAGTAGATTGCCAGGCCTTTCTTCTGGGGTACCTGTGGATAGATCGAACCTTCAAACTTTCGGTTAGCAGCAGAGCACATTAACTGTTTATACTACCCAGGGACTCCGTGGAGTGTGGAGTCCAGAAAACAAAAAGAATGAGCTTGGCAGACTATGCGTATATGTGTGTGTACAAACATTTACTTAATATCTTTATTTATTTTGACTCTTTGCACTTTGATAAATCAGTTATTAAAGGAAAACTTTATATCATTAATATAAATGGAAAGAAACAAATTGTACCATTTACAGTAAGTAGAAGGGAATTATAAAAACAATATAATAAGAAGAAAATAATATTATTAACATTCATTGTTTTGCCTGTTAAAAACAAGAGTTTAGCAAATGCCCCAAGTCATGTACAATGGAATGAAATGCTGACCAGTCCTGTACCATCCCCATGATGGATGGTGGATCAAACTGTTGTGATCCATAAGGTTTTCACTGACTGATTTTCAGAAGTAGATCTCCAGGGCTTTTTTTTTTTAATATGTCTGTTTTAGTCTGGAAGCGCCACTGAAAGCTATTCAGCATCATAGCAACCTGCAAGCCTCCACTGACAGACAGGTGGCGGCTGTGCATGAGGTGCATTGTCTAGTAATCGAACCTGGGTCTCCAACATAGAAGGTGAGAATTTTACATTAGAGAGGTGTTAAAGACATAGGTATATCTGAAATTAGACTTTCTCTTTTTTTAAGTAACCAGAAGGAATGAAGAAGATTTGAAAAGAGAGTAACTTTCTTACTGTGTATTTAATATTATCTACAGCTGTGTTTGTGTGCCCCCAAAAAGCATCTGGCCAAATACCTAAAATAGTGGTTGCATTTGTCTCAAACTTTGGGAACCACTTCATTATACAAATCTCTAATCCTGTCCATAACATCTGGCCCAGTTATCACCTGCTCCGATAGAAGCACTGTCTTCTGAAGAAGTCCACTCCAAGTTCTCATGCTTTAGAGTGAGAAAGTCCTGGAATTACATGAGTTTGTTGAGGTGAGAAGGCAACAAGTTCCTTAAGAACCTCTGAGCACACAAGAGATTTCAGGCAGATGGAACAGCATTTAAAAAGACACAAGGAAAGAGACAGCATGGCCTATTTTAGGGGAACTGTGAGTAGTTAATCCAGTATGAATGGAATGGAATAAAATGCAGAAGAGGAGGCAGGGAGGACTGAGAGATGAAGCTGGAGGGGTAAGCGTTAGCTGGACAGGGTTGGAGTGGGGGGGCCCAGCAGGCTGTACTCCTGACTTTGGACTGTTGCTTGTCATTTGCACTGGCATTTATAGGTAAATCATATTTGAGTGGCAGCAGTATACTCTTCTGGAAGGAATCTATTTTTGGTGCATGAATATATTGATAAGCTTTTGGGGGTAGGTAGAAGGGCTGTGAGAGCTTCTAGGATTTTGTTTTGCTTCATGGGATATGTAGGCTGATGGGAGAGATGGACTTCTAAGGAGCATAAAAGGGGATTTGTAAAAGGTTGGGTGGCATAAGAAAAAAGGGGGCAGTGAGGTGGCTATTAGGGGGAGAAGCTTGCAGTAAAGGAATAGCAGAGATGTCTGTCGGGAAATTTGGTGAAGTTTCTGTTCTCTACTCAGAGGAAGATGCTGAAACTTATGATTGATCATGTGTAGTTCCTTTAGGGAGCCCCTGGGGGTGCAAATGGTGAATGTGCTGAGCTGCTGACTGAAAGGTTGGAGGTTTGAGTCCACTCAGAGGCACTTCAGAAGAAAAGCCTGATAATCTACTTAGGAAAAGTTAGCCATTGAAAACCCCACGGAGCACAGTTCTACTCTGACACACGTGGGGTTGCAAATGAGTTGGAATTGACTCAAGGGCAACTGTTAACTGGTAGTTGATTAGGAGGTGCAGGGACACCATCAAGGAAGTGGGAAGGTGATACAAGGAAGGGAAGGCCCTTTTAATCACTAGTGAAGGTGATATTAATTCCCCCAGGGAGATACAAATTCCCAGGCACTCCCCCACCTCTCGGAGCCCTTGTGGCACAGTGGTTAAGTGCTCAGCTGCTAACTGAAAGCTTGGCGGTTCAAACCCACCAGTGGCTCCACAGAAGAAAGATGTGGCAGTCTGCTTCCGTAAAGATTAGAGCCTTGGAAACTCTATGTGGCGGTTCTACTCTGTCCTGTAGGGTCGCTATGAGTTGGAATCAACTCAACGGCACACAACAACCTGACCTGTCATGGGCATGGACAAAGAGGGTTTCTGTCACCTGAGGGCAGCCTTCCCCAAAAGGTGGAGGCTCTGATTGTTGAAAGTCAGAATGGTGAACATGGAAATGGTACAAGGTCTGAGGGGATACTGGTGGAGCATCACCAGCATCTGCTGTGTGTGGTTTGAAATGTGTATCTACTTTCTTATCAATCACATGAAATATTTGATAACATGCCCATTTCTTGTTAATGCATTGGCAAGTTGGATCTGATTGGAATATGTGACTAATTGCTGAGGATGACCTTAAATTGAGCTCCAGGGTGCTGTCCAAGCAGGCCTGCCTATTCTGGGTGACGTAACTACACTGGAATAGTCAGCTCTTTCTTAGTTGCAATGGCAAAAACCCAATTCAAATTGGCTTAAAACAGAAAATAAAACTTATTGGATCTTGGAACTGAAAAGTCCAGGGGATGGTCTTCAGGCATAGCTGGGTCTAGGAGCTCAAATGATCTAATCAGATTTTGAGTTATCTCTCTCCTATTTCTGTTTTTCTGATCTCCTTATGTCCCCATGGTAATAAAATTGCTGCCAAAAGCTTCTGGCTTATATCCTATCTTCTCGGCCACCCCAGTGGAAGATGACTTCTTTATAACAGCCAATTACAATATATCCCATGATTGAGTTTTACTGATTCTGACTGACCTTCCTTGGGTCACATGCCCATCCTGCCCAGTGAGGGCAGGGTGCTCTGATTTTTCAGGTTGTGGCCACATGTTTACCTACCCTTGGAGTTTGAGGTAGACTAAATTCCACCAAAATCTAATGGACCGGAAGTAGAAGAAGAACTATTCCTCAAGGTAAAGTAGGTGCTATTGATAGAAAAAAGAAGACAGAATGGATATTGGGTGAACAAAAGCAAGACATATCCACTACAACCAAGAAAAACCAACAAGATATGCGGGGGGCCTGGAAGCTCAGCCCTATTTCAAAGGACTGATGCAAAACCACCATCTCAGGCTATAGTGGCCCCAGTGATCTCATCTTGATTACTGTCCCTGCTCATGACACAGATCTACCACTCCCTTTCAAAGCTACTGATTCTAGCTGATGGATGAGGGTCTCAGGGTTTCCCAGGCACTGAATTTCAGTTAACTACTATAACCTTGAGCTACAGCCTTTATTGGCAGTATTTAACACAAATCTGCTTTCCATCCTTGTCAGACCCCACTTTAATATGCACCACAGGAGGAGAAGTTGAATGCTAAATTGATTTCTTTAATGGGGAGTGTTCTGCAGCAGATAGCAACCCTTCTGGAGATGCATTAGTCCGATTACAACTGAATCTTTTCTCCCTTGCTTTTATGGACTCTCCTCTTTACCAGAAGGATGGGACTCTGATCTCATCATTTTTCTAATTATTTTTTAGACTGGAGACTAAGAAAGTCAGAGTTCCCACCTCCAGCCCCCACATCAGAAGCATGGGCTTCCAGCCACCAGACTTTCTAGGGAAGATTGAGATTTAGGAATCATCATCTTATGATTGCTGAGAACGATTAGTGCCAAAATGTGTCTTAGCCACTTGAGAGCAATAAGTGATGGGAATCATGTCAATGAATACTTACTTGGGTATCTGTCATTCTTGCCACTTAGTGAGATTTTAGAGATTGTTTATAATTGGGTGGGTTTTCTAGAGAAGAGTGAGATTCTCCTTGCTCCTATTTTGTAAGAATCCATTCCATTTCCTTGTATAATAGAAACGATATGGTCAATTTTTTAGCTTTGATTATGTTCTAGGCTTTCAGCATTATCTAACTTTGTTCACACAACAACCCCATGATGGGTCCTGTTATTGTCCCTACTCCATGAGGGCATGGAGACTCATGGAGATTTCATAGTCTGCCCAAGTCACACAACTAATATGGTGAGTAGCAAGGAGTCTGTCTGACTCCAAGAGTTGTTGTTTTAAATACCACTACATATATTTTCTTCCCTGAGGAGGCATGGCACACTCATCAAAAATGGATTTGTTACTAGATCCTAGGGTAAGGATCCAGAATATATTACAGTTTTAGATTCTATGGAGTGTAAAAAGACAAAAATCTGTGACACACAGAAAGAAATAAAAATCAGAGGGATTTGGACAATACAAATATCCTTAGCCACATCCATCATATCAACTCATGGGGAAGGACAATCTTCATTTCCTAGATGTGTCTATGATGTGAGTTGTGTTTTCAAGGAGGAGGTGATCTGGACAAGAACTGTTAGCTTGTTGGGACAACAGGTAAATTTTCTTTCTTTCTTTTATTGTGCTTTAGATGAAAGTTTACAGCTCAAGTTAATTTCTCATACAAAAATTTATACGCATATAGTTTTGTGACGTTAGTTGCAGTCCTCACAATGTGACAGCACACTCCCCCTTTCCACCCTGGGTTCCCTGTGTCCATTCAACCAGCTCCTGTCCCTTCCTGCCTTCTCCTCCTGTCTAATCTTCTCATTCCTATCTAATCTTTGTCTGAAGAGTGGGCTTTGGGAATGCTTTTAGTTCTGGGTTAACAAAGCTTCTGGGGGCCGTAGTTTCTGGGGTTCCTCCAAACTCTGTCAAACCATTAAGTCTGATCTTTTTACGTGAATCTAAGTTCTGCTCCACCCTTTTCTCCCACTCTGTCCAGGACTGTGTTGTGTTCCCTGTTCAGGGTGGTAATTGGTGGTAGACAGGCACCATCTAGTTCTTCTGGTTTCAGGCTGGTGGAGTCTCTGGTTTATGTGGACCTTAAGTCTTTTGGGCTAATATTTTCCTTGTGTCTTTGGTGTTCTTCGTTCTCCTTTGCTCCAAGTGGGTTGGGACAAATTGATGCGTCTAAGATGGCCGCTCGCAAGCTTTTAAGACCCCAGACACCATTCTCAGGTAGACTTTCTGCTTGGAGAAAAACCCAGTGGTTTTTGTATCTTGGAGATCCATGATCTATTTTGTCTTCAACCTTCCAAAATCTGACTTCTCTGGGGAAACTGAGGCAGCTTAACACAATACCATGACCTTCCAAAAATGACTTGCTCTCTCTGAGCCTCAGGTTCTTCATCTGAAATGGCACCAAGAATATTACCAGCTATACAGGATAACTTTTGAGGGTTGAATGCAGTGATGTACAATAAAGGGTTCAATACATGTCAGTTGCTGCTATGTTGAGTTATTTTGCTGGGTCTCCATTTTTGTTTCTCTCAAATGAAGAAGGTGGATCAGCTCCACTTCTGAACCCTGATTGGGCCACCTAAAAATGGATCAGGCTCTCTGGGAGACAGGAAACTGAGCTTTTAGGTAAGCTCTGAGAGGTCAGCAACAGCATTAGAAAGTGAAGGCAAGTTCAGTCTGGTAACACTTGGTGTCATGAAGATCTGGCTATAGATAAGAAATGGTAATTGAGGTTGGCTGTTGGTACTCAGGAAGTTCAACAAGAAATGATGAGGTGACATATCAGGCTGGCAGAATATGATGAACCTGTCAGTGGGTATTAGGGGCTAAACCAGATACTGTTCAGAGGTAGAACTCTGTAGACTGGGTATATACAAGGTGGTGGATGGGGGATGATGCTCCAGTTACTATTGCTGTGTAACAAACCACTAAAAAACCTAGTGGCATAACATGACCATTTTCTTATGCTTACACATTCTGTGGGTCAGCAGTTTGGAAGGGCTTGTCTCTGCCCCGTGATGTCTGGGGCCTCAGATGGGAAGACTCAAAGGGTGAGGGAGACTCAAAGACTAGAAGCAGGAATCATTTGGAGTCATCTGCACTCACATGACGAATGGAGGTGCTGGCTATCAGCTGGGACGTGAAGTGGATTGTCAGGCAGAGCACCTACATGTGGTATCTCCATGTAGCCTCTCCACGTAGGCCAGTTTGGGCTTCCCCATGGCATGGCATTAGGTATCAAGACAGAGTGTTTCATGATAGCAAGTCAGGAATGCATGGCATTTTTATCATCTAGCCTCAGAAGTCACATAGCATCACATACTCTAGATTCAAGGGGAAGGAACATAGGCCCTGCTACTTAACGTGTCAAAGTCACATTGTAAGAAGAGCATGTGGGATGGGAGATAGTGTCGCATGCATCTTTGAGACAGACGTACAATCTGCCGCAGGTGTCTGCAGTTTTATGAAATTATTATACTGTGATTGCTAATAGCACAGGCTCTGGAGCCAGACTGCCTGGGTTTGCATTCTGACTCCACCACTTAGTAGTTGTAAGATGTTGGGAAAGACATTTAAACTCTCCATGCCTTGCCTTCCTCATCTATGAAATGAGAATCGTAGTGTCACCTACCTTATTGTGTCGCAATGAGGATGAAATGAACTAATAACACAAAGAGTGCTTAGAACAGAGCCTGGCATACGATGAACACCCTATAAAGGCAAGAGTTTACTAATATCATCACTAAGCATGTTACCAAGACAGATACTCAGACTTAGGGAGAAGCCGGGAATACAGCTACCAAAACCAATGAAGCAGGTTCAAGACCAACTTACTAGAAAATACGACCTAATATTAAAACTTTGAGGCTAGCGCAGATTAATTTCTTCTCTTTTGGGTCAGAATTGACCCCAGAGGTGGGGCCTGTGATCTACAGTGTGGCAAGGGACAAGGCTAAGTGGCCCCTGTAGGGATGAGGAGGGCCTCAGACACAGGAAGAGTACGGGGCCTGCTTCTGTCACATCTACAGCGCCTGATCCTTGCCATACTTCCTTTCTCAGTATAAGCCCCTCTGAGTCTCATTTTACCTCATCTTACTTGTCAGGCGAAAGGCACAAGACTAAGCTATGTTAAGTCAATAGTGAGTGACAGAGGGAAAGAGGCCTTTGGGACAAAGCCTTGTTTAAATCTGTTTAGAAAATATATAAGTTGAGACGGCAGAGAGCAGTCACGTGGTCGGGCCCCACTGCTGGGTTTATGAATCTCTGGCATAAGTCAGAGCTCTTTGGTTGCAGGTGACAGAAAGCCAGTCAAGCTAAAAGGGAGTTTATTTGCTCACTTAACTGAAAAGTCCAGGGGACACAGGCTCAGCTGAGTTGACATGCTCAAATGATGTTAGGAATTCAGTCTCTCTTAGAGCCACTTGCCCATCTCTCTCTCTCTCTCTTTGGTTTAGTTAGTACAAATTCATTTGTTTGTTCATTCTTCATTCATTCAAATACTTATTAAGGGCTCGCTATACTCTGGGCAGAGCTCTGGTGGCGCAGCAGTTAAGAGCTTGGCTGCTAACTAAAAAGGTTGGCAGTTCCAATCCACCAGCTGCCTATGGGGCAGTTCTTCTCTGTCCTATAGCATCACTATGAGTTGGAATTGACTCGACAGCCATGGGTCTTGCTTTTTATACTCTGGGCAAAGAGCCCCAGTGGTGCAACGGTTAAGTGCTTGACTGCTAACTGAAAGGTCAGTGGTTCGAACCTACTCAGCAGCTCCATGGGAGAAAAGACCTGGTAATCTGTTTCTGTAAAGATTACAGCCTAGGAAATCCTGTGGGGCAGGTCTACTCTGTCATATAGGGTCCCTATGAGTTGGAATTGACTCAGCAGCACCCAACAACAACAACAATACTCTAGGTATGTTAAGCACTGGGGATACAGCAGTGAACTTATCTGTTTCACGGGAGAAAGATGTGACAGTCTGCTTCTGTAAAGATTACAGCCTTGGAAACCCTATGGAGCAGTTCTGCTTTGTCCTGTAGGGCACTATGAGTCGGAATCAACTCAATGGCAGTGTTTTTTTTTTTTTTTTTTTTAAATCATGGAACTTATTTCCTAAGGAGGAAGATAAATACATAAGTAGACAAATGAAAACATATATATAATTTCAATTAATGTTAAGTAGAAATAAAGTTGGGTAAGGGGATATAGAATGAGAGTAAAGAGAATAATCACAGAAACTCTGAGCTGGTGACCTCTGTGAAAGCACTGATGTGGGGAAAAGTGTTCCAGACAGAAGGAATAGCACCTGCAAAGACTTCAAGGCAAGAATGATCTTGCTGTGTTGGAATAACTGAAAGGAGACCAATATGGCCAGAGCTTAGTGACCAAAGAGAAAAGTGATGTGAAAACAAGTCAGAGAGGCAGAAGAAGGGTGGTAGGGATCGTGGGCTGTGATCGACTTTATATTTTAAGTGTAGTTGGAAGTCATTGGTAATTTTTAGGTAGGATAACAAAATGATTTTATTTGCCTCTTTAAAAGATCACTCTTGCAGCTCTGTGTAGAATGTGGTGGCATAGATAGATACTCTCTGGTCTAGGTTAACATTCTTCCAGATTAGCAACACCTCCCAGAAAAGTCCCAGGGAGGGATCTCATTGGCAAGCTGCAAGTTACATGCAATCTCATGAATCAATCACATGGTCAGGGTGACTGATATTTTGAGTGGCCCAGTCCAGGTCACATACCCACTCCTGGAGCCTGGAGATGGGGTCAGCCTTCCCCTAATCACTGAGAATAAAGAGATAATTCCCCAAATGAAAATTATGGGTACAGTTACCAAATGAGGTGATGGATATTGGATAGGAAAAAATAACGGAAGTCCTTTGTGCCCCTCAATGACATCCCTGAAGTGTGGATACGCCATCTCTGCTTGAGCACACTCATTGATGTCTAGGGAACCCCTTCCTCCACAATAGGTCCCCTTCCCACCATTCACCAGGGCAGCACTATGGGATGGCTTGAATGGTGTGGCATTTCTTCCAGGTTTTAAACCAGGCTACCTCCCACCTATTTGTTCCTTGTTTCCAAATTCTGAGCCTGTCAGGTAGGTCCAAATATTATCTCACATAGCCCCTTTGAAGAAAATAGCAACATCTCCCTCAAGCAGTTATCTTTCTACCCTAAATATAGTCAGTTCATTCCTTTCTCTACCCAGTTCATGGTTCCATTGATAGTCTAGACATTTTCCTTCGAGTGCTCTGGATGTCATCAGATTTTCAAATGCTCTGTTCTGTGCAAGGGAGTGGATTCCTAGTTGAACTGCAGTAATTTCTCAGTTTAAGCCTGATTTAGGTTGAATTAAACAGTATACTATGCAAATGATTTTGTTCCAAGTTCTAGGCAAAGAAGTCAAATTCAATAAATCATTGATGTTGGGGGTGGCAAGGTGAGCAAAAAAGCAGCTCAAAAAGCAGAATGGGAAGTTACTAGGATGGAAATAGTCGTGGGCCCCTTTGGGTTTTCTGCTGTGACATCTTGTAGTTTTAGATCTTTTTTTTTCATTTACAAGAGAAAAGTTTGTAGGAATATTCTTCCCCGTATTATATTATATTTTATTATTATTATTATTTATATTTTATTCCAGTATAGAATTCCTCATGTTGAGCAATTGTGCATTCATTCAGCAAATGTTTATTGAGCACCTACTGCACACCAGGCATTAGACAACAGAGATGTAAAGATGGGCAAATAAATCCCCTAGACTTAGTTTGGTGTGGGAGATAGATCAGAAAGTCAGTAATGGCAAATAAGTGTGACCCGGCTTCTAACAAGAGTATATGCTATGGGGGGGAGGGGGATCCTCCTAACAGGTATATGTGACTGGGACTGAGAAAGAAGGGTATAGATGGCTGAGGCAAGATGTGCGTGTGTGTGTGTGTGTGTGTGTGTGTATGTGTGTGTGCGTGTGTGTCTTGGGCTGTGGGAACAGTGACTCGAGAGAAGAAGGTGATATGAGTTGAGGTTAATGTATGACTGGGAGGAAGGATAAGTGGGATATAGCCAGAGATTAAGCTTGGTCAGTAGACAAGGATCAGAACAGTGTAGGTCCAGGGATGGCATATGAGGGCAGTGGGGGAATGATTGAAGATTTCAGTCATGGACGATGACTTGATCAGAGTTGTATTTTAGAAAGATCACTCTGATAAATTAGTTGAGGGTGGATGGAAGCTGAGTGAGCAAAGACAGTCAAGAGGAGCTCCGTGAGGAGGCAGCAGACCAGAGAAGGAATGAGACAAAGTGGGGACAGTGGCCAATGGGAAGGGGAAATGTGGAAAGACTGTTTGGAGATGGGGTGGGAGTAACATCAACAGCCTTGGTGGGTGACTGATATAGGAAGTGGGAGGTGGTGGGCTGCACTTTGCACTTCACAGCCCTTCTAGGCTCCACCCCAGATCAATGGAATTTGAGTCTCTTCTTAGTGAGTCTCCTGGAGTTGTTATTGTTATTAGCTGCCTTGGAGTTGGCCCCCAACTCATGGGGATCCTATGCATAAAGAAATGAAAGACTGCCCAGTGCTGTGCCATCCCCATGATTGGTTGCAGATTGAACCCCTGGGATCCATAGGGTTTTCACTGGCAGACTTTCATTGAAGGATTTCAGGTCTTTCTTCCTACTCTGTCTTAGTCTTGAGTCTCCACTGAGACCTTTTCAGCATCATAGCAACACTCAAGCCACCACAGATAGATGGGTGGTGTCTATGAATGAGGTGTAGTGGCCCGGAATCAAACCTGGGTCTACTGCATGGGACGCGAGAATTCTACCAGTGTTATCTGACTCCAGTACCCTGTTGCTTATCTAACCTACCACATACCTAACTATGAAAATACTAAAGGGTGTTGTGATTATGTTACAGAGAAGTGATATGTTTTGAGTGGTTCAATATGCCAAAACAAAAAAAAAAAACCCATTGCTGTCTAATTGATTCCAACTTACAGGGACCCTATAGGACAGAATAGAACTGCCGCATAGGGTTTCCAAGGCAGTAATCTTTATGGAAGCAGACTGTCACATCTTTCTCCTGTGGAGTGGCTGGTGGGTTTAAACTGCCGATCTTTTGATTAGCTTAACCACTGAGCCACCAGAGCTCCTTCAATTCAATATAGTCAAGTCAAAAATAACTTTAAGGGGGTCGAGCTACCTTTCAGGGAACCCTGGTGGTATAGTGGTTAAGAGCTTGGCTCCTAACCAAAAGGTCAGCAGTTCAAATCAGCTGCTCCTTGGAAACCCTGTGGGGCAGTTCTCCCCTGTCCCATAGGGTTGCTATAAGTGGAAATCAACTTGATGGCACACAACACAGCAACAACTACCTTTCAAGCCCTTATTTCACCCAACCTTTAGGTTTCTTTAAATACTGGCCCACAGCTGCACTTTGGACATAATGTGGGCTGATTAGACATGGCTCAACTCCCGGAGCAGCCTTTGCTAGCCATGTGACCATTGGCAAGTTACCTAAGTTCAACAAGCTTCATCTTCTTTGCAGGACCTTCACGACGACTGAATCAGATAAAGTGTAGAGAATGAGTGAGTAGGGACACTCCTGGCCTAGTAGAGTTCTCTGAGTTAGACTTCTTCCCTTCTCCTCTTTCTTCCCTTCCTCCCTCCCCCTGCCTTGGCTAGGTGTTTGATTATTTTCCTGCCTGTTGAAAGGGCTGTGTGGCTGATGATATATTCTTCAGACCTAGGTTTCAGATCTTTTTCTGGTTGATGTTCAGGTTCTTTTCTTTTCCTTTTTTTCCCTTGTTCCTTTCTCATTTTAGCAGATGATACTCTTGCTATGTATAAAGCTGATAATTCTGAAAAATGACAAGACACCCTATTTGGGACAGAATGTGCTTGGTGATTTTTATCTGTGTGTGCACAGTGTTCATCTGAGTAAGTCCGTTCAGGAGAGACCTGGCAGTATGTCACAACGAGCTGCCTGGGACTCAGACAGCTTTAAGCCCCAACAGAAGGAAAGGAGGTGTTCATCCAGGCCTCTGTATCATGGAGACCTGAAGATTCTCCTCCCTAAATGTCTCCCAGTCTCTCACCATCCCCACTGCTGTGGTTGGGATCCTAGATTTTGCGTAGATTATTTTGTCTAACAACCTCTTGATTCATTTCCTAAGTCCTATCTCCCACCCTCAAATTCACATTCCTTCCAAAATGATAATGATACTAATAGTACTAATAGTACTCTAATAGCTAATATTTCACTGATGTGCCAGGCAAGAGTCTTTACATATTTTAACTCATTTACTGTTCACTGCATTTGGAAAAATACTGTTTGACAAAGTAAAGTACAGTTGGACCCTAACCTGTCTGACTGTCCAGATCTCTTTCCACTCCCCACTACTGCTTTTCTCTCTGCCTGGTGGTGTAGTGGTTAAGAGCTACGGCTGCTAACCAAAAGGTCTACAGTTTACATCCACCAGCCGCTCCTTGGAAACCCTATGGGGCAGTTCTACTCTGTGCTATAGGGTCGCTATGAGTCAGAATCGACCTGATGGTAACAGGTTTTTTTTTTTTTTTTTTTGTACCCCAACCTCACCATTCTCCCTTTGTGTATTAACTCTTTCCCATCCTTCTGCCTTAGCATATACAGTTCTCTGTGGCCGGAAGGTCCTGCTCTTCCAACTTCAACTGGTATGCTTGGATACATTTCTCTCAGATGTTGTTCCAATGTTGCCTTCTCCATAAAGTCTTTCCCAAACCCCACCACAGTAGAGAAACTCAATCATTCCTCTGTTCTCAATTTAAATGCACTCCCTTTATATCAATTATCACTACATACTGCAAGTTTCAGAGAAAGATACTGTTGGCTAACCCAACAGCCATTTGTAACCATCTTCTCTCTTGCTGCCTCCCTCAGTAGAAGCCACAAACCCCTAGATGCACTTTCCCAGCCTCCCTTAAACCTGTGAGGGGTGGGTATTGTGACCCATTCATTTCTCTCCAAAGAAATGTCAGGACAAGTCTATTGAGTGACTTCTAGAAAGGTATTTTGCTTCTTGGTGGTAAGGGTAAGTATGAGGGCTGCCCCCACTAGAACTGTCCCTTCTTCTCTCTTCCTGTCTCAAAAGTAAACATGGTATCTGCCCCAGTGGCAGCCATATGTGCTCACTCAGCAACAAGCATAAGAATAAGAAGCTGACATATTAATGGAGGGGGAGTAGAAAGATAGACATATCTCATTAGGAGATCATGGATCTGCTACACCAACCCTGGGGTCACCTACCTCCAAACTTCTTGCTAAATCAATAATGCCCTCATGGTTTTAGCCCCTGTTAACCAGAAGTTCTGTTACCTGCCGTTGAAAGCATTCCTAACAGAATGAGGTTTTTTTTTTGGTTTTTGTTTTTCTAAAATGTCTCTGTGTCTTCCTAGGTTTTGAGCAATTCTAAGTAGGGGTATTGTGTTTATCTTTGTAGTCCTCTCTCCTCATACATGCCATGGCAAATTATGACAATTATTATTATTGTTATCAGCAAAACAGCTTATATTTATTCAAACCCCATGTCTGTCTGGCTCCAGAGCCTGGACCCTTAACCCCTACTGTATAATTCTGGTCAGTTGATCCAAGTGGAATGAATTAATAAAGGAATGAATAACATGTCAGCAGGAGGATTTGCAGAAATTGGTTTCTTTGCCAATTGTGTTTAACGACTTTATTAGAATTTGTATTAGTATGAAAAAATGAAGCGCTGTCATTTGTTCTGTGTTTTTAAACAAAATTTTACTTCCTTTATTCTCACCCATGAATATTTTCATTCTTGAGCTTTCGGGAGGAGGGGGTCATTAAAGGGAGACCACTAGGATGTATTTAGATTACCTTATGTGCCAGGTGGGTTAGGTATGTGGATTAATGTAAGACAACAGCATTGGGTGTAGCTGTTATTACTCCCCTTTTACTGAAGAGTAACGTTAGACTTAGGTTGATATTAAAGCAGTCCTGTGAGACTCTGGGTCCCATGTTCCTCCTTCTCTATCGCTGAAAACACACCCGCTTGGGAAGCTGCTGAGATCCCCACCACTGAAATGAAATCTGACGTAGGAAGTTAGGACAAGGACTCATTTGGTGCATCCTTGGAGTGAAAGGGCTGAGTATGTGCCTATGTGGTGTTGCAAGGAGGATCTCTGGCTTCCCTGAGGTTATGTAAATTGAACCCTCTTTAGCAGGAGTTACTTTCCTTCCTCTCTTGAAGGTTCTTGGTGAAGATGTGTGGGACAAAATTCACCTCTAGCCCCCAATGCATTTCTTAGTTTTCTGCTGCAGTATATTCTCTTTGCACCGTCCTTTCTCAGGGCATCTTTTTCACATCCACATAGCCACTGACATCCTTAATTATTAGAAGTAAAAGTGAGGACCAAGCATACTTGTCCCAGCCTATGTCTTCAGTTCATCTTTCTCCCATACCCTCATTGCCCTGTACTCGAGTCTCTGCTCAGCTGTCCTGAACCACCTTCAATGTCTGGAGCACATTAGCCTCTCTCTCACACATAGCCTGCATGCATGTTGTTACTGCTGTCTAGAATGACCTCCATGCCTCTGCCCCCATCCATTATACCACATCCATACTGATCCACACTCTTCTTTACCTGAAGAATTTTTATTTATCCTTCGGGTATCAGTTGAGAGGTAATTTTCAATAGGAAAATTTCCCTGACCACTTCTTCCCAACCTTGAGGTATTTCCAGCACCTGAAATAGTTCCTAAAATATTGTTGTCATCGAGTCTGTTCCCACTCATGGTGACCCCACGTGTATGAGAGTAGAACTGTGCCCCCAGGGTTTGCAATGGCTGAGTTTTCAGAAGTAGATTGCCAGGTCTTTCTTCTGAGGCAGCTCTGGGTGGACTCAAACTGTCAACGTTTTGGTTAGCAACAGACGTGTTCACTGTTTGAACCATCCAGGCACTTCTAAAATATACTAAAAACCAAAAATCCCTTTGCCAGTGAGTCGATTCCAACTCATACCGACCCTATAGAACAAAGTAGAACTGCCCCCATAGGATTCCCAAGGCTATAAATCTTTACAGAAGCAGACTGCCACGTCCTTCTCCCATGGAGCAGCTGGTGGGTTTGAGCCACTGACCTTTTGGTTAAGAGCCGAGGGCTTAACCACTGTGACACCTGGGCTCCCTTAAGATATACCAAGGCACAATATATATTTGATGAATGAAAGAACACATGCTAGAATGAATCAATGAATGGATAGATGAATAAACAAATGAATGGCTAAATGAGTGAATGAATTGATGGATGACTGACTGACAGAATTAATGAATGAATAAATGATGCTCGGCATTTCTGACATTTCATGCCTTTGCAACATCTATAAGTAAAACAAAAAAATCACTGTTCTTTAAATTGGGTCCAACTTGCAGGTCAAGCATCTTCACGTCCTTCATCCCTTTCTCAAGGAGCTGACATAACAGGTGGAGGCATTTGCTTTTAAAATCAAATCTTATTTTGAGCTGCCAGAGGTCAGAGCAGTAAACCAGAGACATAAATCACCCCTTTTGTTTTCATTTATTAACACTTGGCCATCTGAGTGGGGTACTTTCATTGAATTGTAGGGAAAGGTTGCCTGGCTTCACAGACCCCCAAGGGCAAAAGTAGCCACTTATTCATTCGTTCCTGTCCTCATTCATCTCTCCAATCAGTCTTTCAATATAGCTTGCTAATTAAGAGAAAGGACTTTGGAGTTTTCATAAAATTGAGTTCTGATTTGACTTTTCCACTTACCAACCATGCATCCTCAAGAAAGTTCGGTAGCTTTTCTGGGCCTCAGCTTGCTCAGGTATAACCTGGGCCTTACTGTGTTTAACTCTCGGGTTGTTCTGAGTATGGACTGAGCTAATCAATGTACATCCCATTGCATAGTGTCAGGTACAGAGTAAATGCTCAATAAATGTTCACTCTTATTATAAATTTCCTAATTCATTCATTCCTCTGGTCATCAAACCTTTATTGAACTCCTGTTGAGCACCAGCCTTTGAGCTGACTAAAATATGCTCATGCCTTTTAAGATTTCACCGTCTGTTGAGGTTGACAGATACGGGGGGCAATAATTAGAAAACTCGTGGGTGTAGAAAGTGGTAGGATACAGAAGGGAATGTCTTACCCTCTCTGTGGGAAGATGGGTGGCATGCTAGGCAGAGCTAAAGAATTCTGGCTCAATTTTATAGGGAAGGTAATGTTGGGATTATCAAAAATCTTTAAACCAGGAAGTAGTATGATTAGATTTTCTCCTAAAAGCTTCCCTGGCAGCACAATGGAGGATGAAATAAAGGCAGGCGTGTTTGCAGAAAAGTAGATCGAGTAGGCAGGTGTTACGGCAAGCCAGATGCGAAATGAAAAGGACCTGCATTGAGAAAGATGGGTGGGGGATGCAGAAGAGGGGACGCATTAGAGGTTCGCTAATCTTGCTCCTCAAAGAGTGGTCCTCAGACTAGCAGCATCAACATCACTTGGGAGCTTGTTAGAAATGCAGACTCTCATGCTCCACCCAAACCTCCTGGATCATAAAATGCATGGAAACAAGATTCCACATGCTTTGTAGGTGCATTAAGGCTTGCGAAGCACTGCAGGTGGTTCAGTAGGATTTAGTGACCTCCTAGATGTGAGGTTAAAAAAAGAATAACTAATCAGGAATTAGAGAGTCTACAAAATTGAGCACCCAGTCAATTCTAACTCATGGGGACTCTATAGGACAGAGGAGAACTGCCCCGTAGGGTTTCCAAGGAGAGGCTGGTGGATTCGAACTGCTGACCTTTTGATTAGCAGCTGAACTCTTAACCACGGTGCCACCAGGGCTTCAAGCACACATACTGGGTGTTGCTTCCTGAGAAATGGGAGGAGGATATAGCCCTCATTAATGATTTTAATTCCTTGGTATTTATTTAGAATTTGAGTTATAAAAGAGAGACCTGTGGTTTCTGCTTGAGCCCATTGGGGTGACAGTCCCGGAGGGCTCACATACACATCTTTGCACATCAGGATAGGTTTTATTTCTTTATCACCAAAGCCATAGCTAAGTGTTTATGGCTGAGTTATAAATCCCCAGAACATGGATTCTTACTGTAAGTGCTGACTCAACCTTAACTTTAGCAGTGCAAATGGTGCCACAATAAAATGTATATATCAAAGTTGTGGCGACTGTAAAGGTCTTTTAAAATCGAGTTGACATTGCAGTATGTTTCCTTGAGATAAGGTGAGGATTTACGTTCATAGATAGAGTTGTGAAGCCTGAGAAGCATAATTGGCAATTTGGGGTGTTGAGACTTGGGGATTTTTGTCCTTGATCCTCATGCAAGACCTCCTTCTCTTTCTGTGGGAGACAGTCTCACTTTTTATCTTTCGATCTGGCTTTGTCCACAGAGGCAAAGATGTAATTCTGAGGAACCAGTGATAAATTCCTCCAGCAAAGTACTTTTCAAGGCAATTCAATTCAAAAAAACAATTTTTTGACTCTTACCCTGTGCCAGTCACTTAACTATGAACAAGAAATTCTGATTTCAGTGAACTTATAATCTAGTCTGGGAGGTAGACTTTCATTTCTTCATTCATTCAACAAGTATATTATGAGTGCTTATTATGTGCCAGCCACTAATTCCAGGGTGCTGGGGTTAGAACAGTAAACAAGAGAGTCTAAGTCCCTGTCCTCGAAGAATTTATTTTTTCCGTGAGGGAAGACAGATAATAAAACAAGTAAACAGAAAAATATAAAATATAACATGATATAATAAATACTGAAATAGAGCTATTTCCTATGGGAATCACAAAAAAAAAGAAAAAGAAAAAGCAGCCGTTCTATATGCCTAAGAAAATCAAGGTGCCCTGGTGGCGTAGTGGGTAAGAAGAGCTCAACTACTAACCAAAAGGTCAGCAGTTGGAATCCACCAGCCGCTCCTTGGAAACCCTAGCGGGCTGTTTTACTCTGTCCTGCAGGGTCACTATGAGTCATAATTGACTCGATGGCAACGAGTTGGAAGAAAGTCAAGAAACGAGGGTAGAGAGAAGACAGTAGAACTGGGCATTGATAGCTAGTTATTTACTAAGCAAATGTACAGAGGTGTGAAAATAGAAGACGTGTTAAGTGCCAGCATGACTGGTATCCAGGGAGTATGTTTGGAGAGAGCTCCCAAAGAGGGTGAAATCAGGTAGGTTCCTAATGAATTGACAGTGATTTTAGATTTCAGGCGAGGGAGAGACATAGATGACTGTCTTATTAAAAGGCTACGCTGGCACTTACGTGGAAGATGAGAGTTGTAGACAGAACGGAGGGATTGGCCAGGCCCACGGCAAAAAGGATGGAGAGACTGGGACTTGGGGGCTAGTTCCAGCGGACCTTCAGGAGGGACACTGAGCAATGAATGGCCGAAGGGACGAGAAGAGGGAGAGGAGGAAGTCAAAGATGGTGTAGATGTGTGGGCTTGCTACCTATTTTCTCATATAAGAGGTAATACCGATCTTGACATTCTAGCCATTTCCTTTAGAGGTTATGATTCTCTGAGCTGTTTTTGAAAGGTATCATCAAATGCAGGGGGCAAAGAAAGCTGAAGGTTCATCAATGACCCAAAGCCTTAGTCGCCTCCATTGCTAGCCGCACAAAGCACACAGAGCGAAGTCAGAGGGGCAGTGCAGAGAAGGACCTGGCAGTGCCCTTAGCCCAACAGTCAATATTTACACTCCTCCAAGTGCTTGATTAGGATAGTTCCATCAGCATGCCGGCCCCTTGAAACACATGCAGGGTGCACATGTTCTGCATTGCAAAGTGCGTATTTTTAATATTGATTTCTCAAAATCCAAAGGGCCTCATTGATTTTCACAGGACCTAGAAGAAAGATTGTGATAAACCAAAGATGCTTACAGCTTCATCAGCCCAAAGGACATGACTTATTTTCCTCTTCCTTGAACTTTGCTTGGCTTCCTGAGAAGATAACTTATTTTTATTTCTTTCTTTATTTTGTATCAGCCTGTATTAAAGTCCTATAAATAACTGTGGCAACTCACAAAACAGATTCATTTAATTTTCCTTTAGTTATCCTAAGTCGGAACAGATGTGTGTTTGTGATAGAAAAGGAGAGGAGGGAATGAATCATAGGTGTGGAGATATATGTGAAACCTCCTGTTATCTCCGGAGGAACATCTGACGGATTTTAGGAGGTTGGCAAACAGCACAAGCTCAGCCAGGCTGAGTTTGTTTGGATCTTGTGGCATTTGCCACACCTAAGTCCCAAGGAAGCCAAGATGTCATATAATGGGACAGAGAGGGGATCAAATTCATAGAATGATGTCAGGCTTTCTGGCATCATCTGACTTTGTTATTGTTAAGTGCCATTGAGTTGGTTTTGACTCATAGTGACCCCGTATACGACAGAAGGAAACACTGCCCAGTCCTGAGTCATCCTCATAGTTGTTGCTATACTTGAGCCCATTGTTGTAGCCAGTGTGATAGTCCATCTCATTGAGAGTCTTCCTCTCTTTTGCTTACCTGACTTTGGTGTTACCCATTTGCTCAGGCCATTAGCTGACACTCTTACTTTCTCACACTGTTAAGAGATGCGGGGATGAAAATGGGATCTGAGGTCAGAAATAACAGATTTGGGATTCATAGAGTAGGAGGTCAGTTGGTTAATCAACAAGCCATAACTGAACATCTATTTTATTATACACCCAGCCCCACACTGGAAACATGGATGTGTGAGGCATGTTCCAGATCCTCATAGACAAGGCGTCTCACCATAAGAATACATGTTCCTTCCATTGTCCAGTAAGGAACTACTGAGTGTCACATCTCAGGCTTTGGCCTGGCTAGGGTATCAGGAGCATGAGCCAGGGTGAGGACGAGCCCTCAAGCCCAAGTGTAGGAGAGCAGGATCAGCTTATCTCTATGAGTGGTCAGGGGACGTATCTTACCCTGGCATGACCTAGTATGATATTCATGCCAAGGGTGTATTGTCACTTAAGTGTCAAGCAGTACAGTGCAGAAGGTGAAGGGGGTATAGGGAAAGGTATAAAGAGTAAGTCCTTAAGAGAGCAGGCTTGTAAGACCCAGGGAAGACATCAGAGTCCAACTACATAGCCTTGAGAGACAGAAGAAGAAAACAAGACCGAAGGCCATTTGGCCAAATGGTGAGGTGGCAAGATGCTCCATGGTGTCTCGGGCTGTCCTGGGGCACAAAGCCCACATTCATCATAAGCCCCCACTCCACCAACACTGGGCTGAGGCTGATGGCATTCTCCTGTCCTGGTCAGGATTTTATCAGGGCAGGGATTGGAACAGAACGTCTCAAACCTTAGTGTGCACACGCGTCATCTGGGGATCTTGTTAACATTCAGTAGAGCTGGGATGGGGCCTGAGACTCTGCATTTCTAACAAGTTCCCAAGTGATTTATGAACCACATTTTGAGATGCAAGGGAGTAGAGAAGCCATATCAGAAAGATATAGCTGTGAGGGGCTAGAGGACACAACCCACCATCTATAGATCTATCATGTGCAAAGTAGCCACCAGAGAATATTTAACCCAGACTGAGCATGTTTTTACCCACCATACTTCATCTAACTCTCCTAACAACACTGCCAAGTATGTTTTGTTATTAGCCCCTTTAAACAAATGTGCCAACTGAGGCAAGCCTCATTTAACAAAGTCCCATAGCTAGTAAGGGTCAGTGTCGGTTCAGATGTCAAGATTTCAGAAAAAGCAGAATGTGGAGTATAAGCCAGACAAGCCAATGTAACAGTAGGTGTGAACCTTGATTCTGCTACTTAGCAGCGATGGGACTCTGGCCATCACTTCATCATTCTGAGCCTTGATCGTCTCGTCTGTGCTGTTGTTGTGTGCCGTCGAGTCGATTCCGACTCATAGCAATCCTATGTGACAGAGGAGAACTGCCCCATAGAGTTTCCTAGGCTGTAATCTTTACAGTCCATCTGTTATCAGGAGGGCCCAGTCCCTGGAGAAGGACATCATGCTTGATAAAGTAGAGGGTCAGCGCAAAAGAGGAAGACCCTCAACGAGATGGACTGACACAGTGGCTGCAACGATGAGCTCAAGCACAGCAACGATTGTGAGGATGGCGCAGGACCGGGCAGTGTTTTGTTTTGTTGTGCATGGGGTCACTATGGGTCGGAACCGACTCGACGGCACCTAACAACAACAAAAGCTTTACAGCAGCAGATCACTCGGCATTTTCTCCTGTGGAGCTACTGGTGGGTTTGAACCTCCAGCCTTTTGGTTAGCTGCCAAGTGCCTATCCATTGTTCCACCAGGGCTCCTTATCCCATCTGTAAAATGGGATACTATGTGGGTTAAAGAAAATAAACCATGTAAAGTTTTTCACTCGGTGCCTGTACCCTAAAAACGTTAGCTATTATGCAGGAGTTGGCAAACTTTTTTTCTGTAAAAAGACCAGCTCATAAATATTTTAGGCTTTGAAGGCTGTATGGTCTCTGTTACAGCTATTCAATTCTGCTGTTTTAATGTTAAAGCAGCATAGGCAATAAGTTAAAGAAAGGGGGTGGCTGTGTTCCAGTACAATCCCATTTACAAAAACAGGTGACAGGCCAGATTTGGCCTATGGGCCATAGTTTGCTGACCCCCATTATGGAGTATTATTATAATCATACCCTTTCTAAGAAGGTAGTCAGATGAGAGAGACAGGGAGGAGGTAAATAACTCTCCATGCTAAAGAGAGACTTTCTTTCATTCACATACAAATGGCAAAAGATGCTCTGGTCATGCCCTCTCTGAATGGCTTATCTCACCAAAATGAAGAATAAAACAAATAATTGTAAGTAACTTAATGCCTGGTAATATCGGACTCTTTGGAAATGGAGCTGTTAGGGCCAATGAATAGTGACATTGCAGCAGTTTATTGTATTGAGAATTATGAAGACATTCCCTCAGAGGCCCTAGAAATTATGGAATGAATCTCTCTGAGGCAGAGTAGACCAGATAAGTGCTATCAGTCAAGCCTGCTGCTCTGTCCTGGCTGATTTCCGTGCCTGATAACAACTAAAGAATCACAAAATCAGTCCCCCTGAGAGTGTCCACCCACCCCCATTTATTACAGGGGCATGCAGAAATGGGGATTTCTGCAGTGGGGACTGGAGGAGGTGGTGAGAAGGGTCTGAGGGCCCATACTACAGCCTGCTCAGTGTCAGAAGGTGGGGCATCTTCAGGGCTGGCTCAGGTGCTGAGTCCAAGCCTGCCAGGCAACCCTGGGGGATTCTGCCCTTCTTTCCCCTATCTCCCATTCCACAGCCCTGGTGGAGTCCAGAGGGAGGCAGCTTTTGGTTTTGTTTTCCTTATGTCTCTTTTGTTTACCTCTTAGTCCCCAAACCAAAAAAACCCAAACTCATTGCCGTCGAGTCAATTCCAACTCATAGCGCCCCTATAGGACACAGTAGAACTGCCCCATAGGGTTTCCAGGTTATAGCTGGTGGATTCAAACTGCTGACCTTTTGGTTAGCAGCCAAACACTTAATCACTGCACCACCAGCGCCCTGTGCTTGGCATATGGAAGAACTCAATGTTGAAGGAGCGAGTGAGTGAGAGTGGGAGTGATTGAATGACATGAGACACTTACCTAGATGCATTAGGTAACAGGGAAATGATGGGGCTTAGAAAACTCAAGACCCAGTCTTCTGAACAGCCAGAATGGGTGGGATGACCTTGGCTAAGAGGCTGTTGATTCAGAAGTTCTCAAGTCCAGGTAGCAAAGAAATCGGTAGTCAAGCAAAGGAGATAAAGCCCATCTTCATTCTTACTAACTGCATCAGGTGGAGGCAAAGGTGGGAGTAGAGATTATTGTAATTAGGACATTGGCCTCGTCTCCATGGTAAAAATCCTCCTAGGTCTGGTCTGTATCAACAGCCTTGTGTCTTGCTTTAGTTCCCTGTCCATCTGGAGGAACCCCAGCCGTGCCACACTTGAACTTCTGTGAACCCATTTCGCTGTTTATCTTTGGGCCTTCCCTCATGCTGGATGGCATTTTACCCCATTTATTCTAGCTAGATCTTATTCGCTCTTCATCCTTAAACTAAAATTTCACTTTTTCAATGAAATCAAGCAGTTAGCAGGAACTCCGCCACCACCCAACACATCACGCCCACTCCCACAGCACCCCAAGCTTCCTATTTGATAGCACTCACCACCCTCGTGATTGTGTCCTCATTCACTGACTTCCCACCAGAATATCAGCCCCTGCAAAAGTAAGAACCAGGTCTGTTTTATTCATCGCTGTATCTCCAGGACCAATCGCGGGGTATGGCACAGAGTATTGTTAGTGGGTTTTTACATGATGAGTCCTGGGTCTTCTTAATTCTGAACACTGTTGAATAGTGGTGCTGAAGATGTTAACATACCCCTGTGGCTGTCCCTGGAGCTATAGTGGACTCAGCATCTGGAGAAGGACATCAATGTTTCTGTCTGGCAGGGATTGGGAAAAATGGTTGATAGATTATTCATTTGTTCAGCCATAATATATTGAGTCCCTGCTATGTGTCAGTTCTGTTTCGATGCCAGTGACACAAAGATGAATAAAAGATCACTTTCTCTGATCAGGATCACAAAGTGTAGAGAAAGATAGGCACACAAACAGAAAATTGCTTTATAGTAACTTACCTGTAAACAGGGGCCTTTTGGAGTCCCTGTGTGATGCACACGGTTAAAGTGCTCAACTACTAACCGAAAGATTGGAAGTTCGAGTCCATTTAGAGGCACCTTGGAAGAAAGTCCTGGCTATCTACTCCCCCCAAATTTGCCATTGAAAACCCTATAGAGCACAGTTATACTCTGACACACATGGTATCACCATGAGTAGGAATCAAACTGATGGCAACGAGTACTAGTAAAAAGGAGCCTTGGTGGTGCAGTGGTTAAAGCACTCAGATGCTAACCGAAAGGTCAGCAGTTCGAACCCACCACCCACTCCATGGGAGAAAGATGTGGCAGTCTAATTTAATAAAAATTTACAGCCTTGGGAACCCTATGGGGCAGTTCTACTCTATCCTACAGGGTAGAGTCGATGTCAACTTGATGGCAGTGGGCTTGGTTTTTGGTTTGGAGTAGTGGTAGTTATGGTGTTCTGGGAGTGTAGAGGATGTGGCACCTAACATTGTTTACAGCAGTGCTTCTCAAACTTTAATGTGCACATGGATGACCTAGGGATCTTGTTGAAAGGTGTGTTCTGATTCACTGGGGCTAGGGTGGGGCCTGAAATTCTAATAAGCTCCTAGGTGATATTGATGCTGTTGTTCCAAGAATCCCACTTTCACTAGCAAGTGTTTTCAGAAAGGTTTCAAAGAAGAAAGTGATATATGACTAAGCCTAAAGTTTTGCAAAGTGGAGAAGAAAGGAGAGTTACCTGGTCAGGAGGAAATGGTGTGCAAAGGCATGGGGGTGTGAAGGTTCAAGGTTGGTTTGGGGAATTGTAGGAAGTCTAGCACGATGGGCTCTTAGAGCAGTGGAAGGTGAGAATGGGAAGGTAGCAGAAACCAGGTCAGAGGGATTCCTGAATGCTGTGCTGAGGGATTCAGACTACCCTGTAAGGGACAGGGATCCATGGAGGTTCATTAAGGAAATAATCTCATGGAGTATGTTTCAGAAAAATCATGTTATTGACTGGCTGACAGTTAATAATTTGCTTTTCAAAAGATAAAAGAAAAATCAAAAGCAGAAAACACTCCCTTTAAAGCAAGGTTTCTTGACCTTAGGGCTGTTGACATTTCAGCTGGATAATGCTTTGTCGTGGGGGATGGGGGTGTCCTGGGCATTGTAGAATGTTAACTAGATTGTAGAACGTTTACACATTAGATGCCAGTAGCATCCTCCTCCCTTGTTGTGATGACCAAAAATGACTCCAGACATTGCCAAATGTCCTCCGGGGTGCAAAACCACCCCTGGCTGACAACCACTGCTCTAAAGCATGAAAGGCTTCATTCTTCTTTGTATTCATTTCATCCAAGCCCAGACCCTTCAAATATTCAGTAGTCCCCAAGACTCCCGCAACAGATGCGCTTGAAGAGCATCACCTCTGAGCCATATTGGTCCGTTTGCTGGTTCTATGAAGCAGCAGCTAGAAGAGAAGCCTGGCCTGGAGAGACAAACATAAACACAATGGATTATAAATTCTGTTTTAAAAATAATAAAATTATTTACTTCTTCTCTCCATTTCTTCACCTTTTTTCCCTTTTCTTGATGCGCAAGGAATTGTTGAGGAAAATGCAGTCGCATAAATGAAGATTCCAAGTGCTTGACATCCGTGAATGCTTTTGGATTGTTAAGAATCTTTTTTTAAAAAAAAGTAAAAAAGTAAAATAGTACCAAAAGTAGACTTACACCGATGATATTGAACTAGTAGCAATTTCCTGGCCATCATAGTATCAGATCAGGCTGACAGATTTTTACACGGCCTGAGCTGATGTGGCCCGCCCTAAATTTCTACCTTTGTAATTGTTTCTGGTGTTTGTGCATAAATGCAGAATGCCATGTATAGTCAGGGAATATTACTGGGAAAAACATGAATGAACAAGTGTGGGTGGGATAAAGGATTATGTTTTACCCTAAGTAAGATAGCCTTTGTCCTTGGCTTTGGAGAGAGAACCCTTGCAGTAATTGGGGTTCTTTGGTCTGGGACTTCCAGGCCACACCTGAGGATTTGTGCTGGCAAGAGGGGACTGGGCAGACCAGAAGAGACTCACCTGAGAGACTGATATTAACTTGGGAGGCGTGATTTAGTCTGTCATGCAGGACTGGCCAATAAATGCCCAGAACACTAAGGTTTGCAGAGCTTCATGGTCAGCAAAGGGAGGGTGACATGCCTTCTCTGAGACAGAGCAGCTTCACACTGGGAACCTTATGAGACCTGACCCTGCATCTCTTCCTTATGATGATCCTGATTTATATTCTTTTACTATAATGAAACTAGTAGTTATAAGTATAATATCTTGCGTGTGTTCTCTGAGTTATTCGAGTGAATAGATGAACCTAAGGATAGTGTTTTCTTAACTTGTGAGATCTGCCCTGGCTCTGAGTGGCTAGGATCAGAGAAAGAGTGTGCTGTGTGGGTGGCTGGTGTCAAATAATGGAGAAGTGGGAAAGCAGGGATATGATTGATTGCCACCTTCTGGGAATTGGCTTTATGCTGATTCTCATCCACAAAGCTATTGTAACAAGAAAAAGCTTTTATTTTCTTAATATTTATTGTCTTAGAGTGTAGTGAGGCGGGTAGTATAGTATAGTAGTTAATAGCTTGAGCTTCAGCCAAAAATAGACTCAGATTTGAGTCCTGGCTGCAAGCTATTTAACTTCTCCAAGGCTCAGAGTTTCATGATCTTGAGGATTAAATGGCATGCGGCATGTAAAGGGCTTAGCTGGGTGCCTGGCATGTAGCACACATTCAGAAAAGGAAAGCTATCACTATCAGTTTTTAGGATAAACATCATGGTGATTCTTAGTTGTTTGGGATGGGGAGTAGGTAAAGGGAAGGTACAGAGAAATTAAGCTAAATCCCTTGGCATCACATAGCTCCACAGTAGCAGCAGAAGAATTCAAATCTAGATCTGTCTGACTCCAGTACTCATATTCTTTCAACAACATCGTGTTGAATGCTGAGGATTTAGTGATGCAGACTTGATGCAACTGGATATTTGCTCCTCTATGCTTCAGCATAACTGTGAAACTTACATGTGCCTAGTTTACTAGTTTCTTGTTCTTGTTGTTCTTTGAATACGTTGTTAAATGCAGGCATCACTGCCTTCCACCATATGACTTTGGATATGGTATTTACACCTTAGTTCCTACATCTCTAAAGAGAGATAACAATTCCTTCTAAGTGGGAGTTAAATAAGTTGTAGTAAGAGGGGACATCTAGCCTAATTCTGGTTCATTGTAGAAGCTCAATAAACATTCATTTTTATTATCACCCTCCCAGATAGATCAGGGTGTGAATTGGATAGGGGGACATAGATTAAACTATGTAGAATGAATCCGTGTGGATTACTGAGTGTGTGTGTGTAGGAGAGTTGTGGAGGTTGATGTTCAAAGCCTTTCAGAATAATAAAAATATCCCTACATGGACCACACTGACAGACAGCAGCTTTCTGCCCCCTCCCCATCACTAACTTTAACCTTTGCTGTATGTGTGAAGTAGACATTTGAAATTATTAGCTTTCTTTGGTTGAAGATGGATTTTCTATAATCTGCAACTGTTTCCTTTTGCCTGCCTAACCTTCAGTAAGTGTCACCTTTATTGATAATTAAGGAGCCTCTCAAAAAGTAAAACAACCAGGTAAGACACAGAAACTTGTTCAAGGCAAAAAAATTTGCCCTGGGCCATAAATTTATTGACCCACCCCAAACATACTTATTCTGAATATCTTCAAAACTTATGATCTGGTCGAAGCATCTTTTTGAGATACAGTGGGTGGGAGCATTGACTGTGAACCAGGGACCTGACATCAACTTTTTATTTATTTTTTTTCTGCAGACATAGAATAACAGAAATTCAATTCAACACACATTTGTTGGTCAGTAACCCTATCCCAGGTGCTGGTGATACAAATATAGGTAGAACAGTCTTTGTCTCTTGGAAAATAAAAACATAATAAAATGGTATACTACCTTATGGATTTATTTGGTCCATCAAGTAATATGTGCATAGAGAAAGACAAATGTCATTGTCACCATTTTACAGTTGAGGAAACTGATTCTCAGCATATTATAGAGCAGGTGACGGTCATTCATTCACTCGTTAAAACAATATTTATTATATGGTGGGCATTAGGTATCCAGTGAGGGGCACCTTCTCTAATGGAGTTATGGAGTTTACAGTCTGGGCGAGGGGAGAGGGCACTAAATCATCAAGCACACATGGGCATAGAATTAGAGATTGTAGTGAGTATTACAAAGGAACATAAGACAAGGGCAATTTAGATAGGATCTGGTAAATGGGGCTAACAGGAAGTGACGTTTGATTGAAATCTGAAGAAAAAAGGTGTAAGAGGAAGTTGGTGTAAGAATTGTTATCCCAAATGCCTACAGGGGTCAGGTAGGTGATAAATTTGAGTGAAATGAGCCAGCCAGGGACTTGAAAAATGAACCACACGTGGACCTCTTATAGTAAACTATCACCCTATGTGAGAATAGGGGCCAGATGTTAACAAATCTTCCCATTTTTTCCAAAAGCTTTCATGATAGTTAAAGATTGGCAATGCAGTTATCATTATAGGAACTAACAACAGTAGATGGGACCTGTGTGGGGTGGAGTGAATAGCAGGGATTTTGTTTGGATACGTTAAGTTTGAGATACTTATTAGACACCCTAATAGTGTGGTTGAAGAGGCAGTTGTACGTATCAGTCTGCAGCCAGGGCACAAATATAAATTGGGGAATTATTGGCTGTTATGGATTGAATTGTATCCCTCCAAAATACGTACTGATATCCTGGCCTCTGTGCCTGTGGATATGATCCTGTTTGGAGATAGGAATTTTGTTTTTTTATGTCATGAGGCCATACCAGCACAGGGTGGGTCCTAAACTTAATAACTTCTGAGTTACCAAAAGAGCAGAATAGACACAGAGATACACTGGGGGAAGACACCAAGGAATGCCAAGGAACTCCTGGGACTGACAAGGAAGGACCCTCCCCTAGAGTTGATGCCCTAATTTGGACTTCTAGACCTCAAAACTGTGATACATTTCTGTTCTTTAAAGCCGTCTACTTGTGGTATCTTTTATTATGACAGCACTAGATAACTACAGCACTGGCAGTAGATGTTATGGCACGCCATGAGGCTTGATGACATTCACTAAGGAGATGATGTAGAGTGAGAAGAGAAAAGATCCAGACTTAAGCCTTTGTAAATTCTGACATGATAAGAAGAGGAGGTGGAGCCAGGTTAGGAGACAGAGAAAGAATGGCCAGATCCTTTGGAGGAAAATTAGGAGACCTGGTGCCACCAAAGACGAGAAGATGGTGTTCAAAAAGGAGAGAATAGTTGATTATGCCTGAATGTTGCTGGGAAGTGGGGACCTAAAAGTGTCCTATAGATTTTGCAATAAAAATTCTCGTTTTGGAAGAGTGAGAAGGAAAGAAAACTAGCTTTGAAAGCGTTAAAGAATAAAAGGGAAGAGAGGAATTAAATCCACTATGTAAACAAGTTGTTCCAGAAGCTTGCATATACAGGGGACAGAGAAAAAGACCCAGTTTCTTCTCACTAAACTATTGGTGAAGCTGTGGGCTCAGATTCTGTAAAGCAGCGAGTATGGAACTAAGTCTTCTGCTTCTTGTATTAGCTGAGGTTGGTGCTTCTTTCCACTTCGTTGTCTTTGATTTCCCACAACAGCAGTGTTTTCTAACGTCGGTGTTGGTGATAAGATTCTTATCTCCATTGTTCCACCTTGTCTGGATAATTGCAATAACCTAATCTGCTCTCCCTGCTTCCACCCTTGCCCTATTAGGAAGTGATTTCAAAAGAGGAGCCAGATTAACCCTTTTTGATAAGTGATATTATGCCACATTTTTTGTGAAAACTAAACTGTGGCTTCCCATTTGTCTCTGTAAATGCCAGGTTCCTTATGATGATCTATAAGGCCCTACATGATCTGCAAACCTTCTTTGAAGTTAAACCCTCTTTGACTTCATCTCCAGCCAAACTCACCTCATTCATTCATTCTTCAAAGTGGCCTCCTTGCTGTTGTTCAGATACTCCTCTCTGGACCCAGCGCCTCCTTCTGTACCTATGATTTTCTGTGCCTGGAATATTTGTCCTTCAATATCAACAAGATCTTCTCCTTCACTTTCTTCAGGTTTTACTCATGAAGTCATGCCTGCATATATTAAATGTAGCATGCTGCTGTATTTAAATTTGTAACCCCTACAAAATTTCTTGATACTTTTTATCCAAGGCCCCTAACACTATCCAATAAAACTATATATTTTACCTATTTGTCGTATATATTGCTGCTCTCCCCTACTTCATGCTATCTGAGAGTAGAGATCTTTATCTTTCTTGTTCATTACTGTATCCCTAGTACCTGAGACAGAGCCTACCGTATAGTAAAAAAAAAAAAAAACCTATTGCCCAGGAGTCGATTCTGACTCATAGCCACCCCACAGGACAGAGTAGAACTGCCCTATAGGTTTTCCAAGGAGCAGCTGGTGGATTCGAACTGCCAACCTTTTGGTTAACAGCAGTAGCTCTTAACCACGACACAACCAGGGCACCTCAAAAAACAATTGGAAAATGAATGAGTTAATTACAATGCTTTCTCCAATTCTCAAAGTTGTGCATAGTTCAGTAAAGAGATTCAGAATCCACAAACATTACTGAGTTCTAACTATGTGTTAGTCATTGTATCTTGCAATTTAATGTCCATTGGTCTTGTAAAGTTGCAGTCCTATCTCAGCTTTACAGATGAACAAACTCAGATTTGAAGGATTTATTGATTTTTTTTTTTTTCCGGGCTTTTCAAGAAAGAAGTCATAAACTCAGGCTTTGAATCCAGGTCTCCTGGCCTAAACTGGGTTGATGTTAGGCTCTTCCTGGTAGTGGGGAACAGTTCCCATTGTTACTAGGGGAGAGAAGATAATAAGGACACCTGAAGAAGACAAGAAGCTGTTATTACCATCCCTTATGGAAAATGAAAGATTTTTCAAAAACTAGAACTTACTACAGTCTGGTGTTCTTGTCACCTCATCAGCAGGAGGGTTTTAGTGCCTGTTGTAACCTTTTGGAAACATGACAACTCAACAGATCTTAGCTTTTGCCTCCACTATCCTGGATACCATGATTAATTTCCCTCTTCTCTCTAAGTTTTGGCTCATTCATGACTACAGCAGACTCATGCCTTTGGTTGCCTTACGGTTTCTACTGCCTTGAGTCTTCTTCCTGCTGTCTTCTCTATTTATGTCCTTTGGCTTTCTCTTCTCTGTTAACTGGCCATCTCTAAATATTGAAACTCCTCAAGAGAGAAGATTGCTTATTCAACAAATATTTATTGAGCAATCAGTGTGGCCTGGCATTGTTTCAGGCATGTTGGATACATGAGTATTTCTGTCCTTCCAGAGATAATGGCTGTTAAGTAAAATGCTTGCAATAGTTCTGGGGGCATCACCTGGAAGCTTGTTACAAATGCAAATCATGCATTCTGACTTACTGATATCCACTCTCTAAGCATGGGTTCCAGGAAAATGTGTTTTAACTAGCTTTTCAGGTTATTCTTTTGTACATTTAAATTAAAGAACCATTGCCGTATGGAATGACTCCCCTTGGCCTGTAGGGTTCCCCTGGTCCAGTTTGCTGTGTCATAAGGACAGGAAAGTTGATCAGTTTCCCTCTGAAGGGTCTGTTGGAGTGACAGACATCTGGAACATGATATATACTTCTCTGATCAAAAAAAAAAATTGCTTGGTGACCACCACAGTGACTCTCAAAAATTAGGTTGTCTAACTCCTCTACATAAAATTCATCAACTTTGATTTTATCACTCTTGCTTATTTCTTAACCACTGTTGCACAAATCCATATACTAAGAGAATTTCAAACAGGACATTCTAGGATGACTCTTCAAAATCTGATTGTCTCTTTACTGGAACTTCTACAGAGGAGGTGATAGGGTTTCTTGAGAGCTTCTTGATTGGTAGGAAAAGCTGATGCTAATTGGAAGATAACCACCATAGTCCAGGCATGTATTTCACATTCTTACGAAACAAAGTTAGTGTCATGGATTGAAATGTGTCCCCCAAAAATATGTGTCAACTTGGTTAGGCCATGATTCCCAGTGTTGTGTGGTTGTCTTCCATTTTGTGATTGAAATTTATGTTAAAGAGGATTAGGGTGGGATTGTAACACCTTTACTAAGGTCACATCTCTGATCCAATGTAAAGGGAGTTTCTGTGGGGTGTGGCCTGCACCACCTTTTATCTTACAAGAGATCAAAGAAAAGTGAAGGGAGCAGAGAGTGGGGACCTCATAACACCAAGAAAGAAGCACCAGGAGCAGAGAGCATCCTTGGACCCATGGTTCCAGCGCAGAGAAATTCCTAGTCCAGGGGAAGATTGATGACAAAGAACCTTCCTCCAGAGCCGACAGAGAAAGCCTTCCCCTGGAGCTGACACCCTGAATTTGGACTTCTAGTCTACTAGACTGTGAGAGAATAAACTTCTGTTTGTTGAAGCCATCCACTTGTGATATTTCTGTTATAGCAGCACTAGATGACTAAGACAGTCAGTAAATGCCTACTCTCAACCAAGCTTGCTGTGATCCTCTTCTGTTTCTGGAAGGCTCAGGGTTTGGCTCTGCAAGTCCTTCAGGACTACTAAACAGGGACTGCCTAAGGGAATTCCATTACATGCAATTCAAGGCATCCATCAAAGAGGAAGAAATCTTGGCAGAAATAGTAGTGAACAGATTTTTATAATTGAAGTTGTCTCATTTTTTTTTTCTTTATAGAATGAGATCTCAAATATGTTTTATTTACCTGCAAGTTTTGGCTCTATGTTTATTCTAAAAAATTAAAAATAAATATATGGAAGGTAGTCAAAGAGATTCTGAAACAAAACCAAACAAAATATGTTGCTATCAAGTTGATTCTGACTCATAGCAACCCTATAGGACAGAGTAGAACTGCCCCATTAGGTTTCCAAGGAGCGCCTGGTGGATTCCAACTGCCGACCTTTTGGTTAGCAGTCAAGCTCTTAACCACTGTACCACCAGGGCCCTGAAAGAGAGTCTAGGATTTAGGAAATAAAAGTGTGTTCCAGGCCATGGGCCCTCTCATTGCTTGCACAGTCTGATGTGCAAGTCTAGCATTCAATCCAGTTCATGGATTGATTGATTTGTTTATTCAATAAGTGAATATTTGCTGAGCTGTGTTTGAGGCATGGTGTGGTCCTTCTAGATGGCCTATAGCATCCATCATGATTAAGTGGATCCCACTGGTTTTCTCTGGAGTTGTGACCCTGGACAATCCTTCTGTAGCATCTTGTGCATACCCAGGGCTGCAGCTTTGGAATTCCGATGACTCAAAAGGCTTCCCTTTTAAGATTCTCCTCTGAGCTTCAGACATCAATATTCAAACGCTTACTCGGCATCATCACTTGGATATCTTAAATTCACCTGACATTCAACATGCACAAATACTAAACTCATAACCTTCTTTACACAACTTACTTCTCTTCCGGTGTTCATTGCCTCAGTTAAGTGATGTGACCATTTATCCAATTGTTCATTCCAAAACCAGAGTTATCTTTGAGCCTGCTCACTGCTTTATTCCACTTAGCCATCTATCACCAACAATTTCACCTTCCAAATATCTCTAATCCATCAGCTTCTCTGTGTGTACACACGCGTGCACACACATTCCTGTCTGTCTAGATAGATACTAATCTAGTTAAAGATACAACCCCCTCTTATTTTGAGGATGCCAGCAGCCTTCTGTCTGTCTCCTGTACCCTCTGTTGCTCTTGACCAATCGATTCTGTACCTCACTCACAAGGGGACATTTTAAAATCCCAAAATGATGTTACACCTCAGCTAAAATATCCTTCAAACGCTTCCAATTGTCTTCAACATAATCATATTAACTGTTACTTAGTAACTACTGCTTATTTTGTACCAGCTACTCTTCTAAGTGTTTTACATATTTTAACCCATTTTCATATATTAACCCATTTATGCAAAACCAAAATCCTTGCCATAGTCATAAATCCCTGACAACATGGCCGCAACTTGCCTCTCCTGGCTCGTCTCACTCTTTCGTGCTTGTGATTTCCACACTGGGCATTTGTATTTGTGATTTTCACACTGGGCATTTGTATTTGTGATTTTCACACTAGAACTTTCTATTTATTATAGAAAGCAATCCCTTCACACGTTGGGCTTGAAATGGACTTGCTTCTGGAAACCACCATGTCGATTCTACAGAGGTGCCCAGGCTGATGAACAACTAACCTTCTGCCACTGTGGGTTAGGAACACTGAGGTCCCTGGTTTGGCAGGTGGGTGGGGTTCTGGTGTCAATTTTGCATTATGATTTGGGTAGACGACTCTGACTAAATTAGGACACTTTGATTGCAAGTAACAGGAACCCATTTCTAACTTGCATTAGGAAAATACAGGAACTTACTGGATGGACATGTATAAGAACACCTAATAAATCCCAGGTGTATAAAGTGAATGCAGCCTCAGAGGACTAGACCCAGAAACCAGACAGCAGTCCAGATGGAGGGTGGAGGTCAACCGTATCTCTCCCACTCTCCAGACCAGACTTCAGTGCTTGGGATGCCCAACGCTCCCAATTCTACAAGAATTCAGGACCAGTGACCAGTTCAGAATAAGTAACATTCCTCAGCTCAGTTCCAGACTCTTTGGGGAAATTACCTGGGAGGCACAGCTGGGGCCAGGGATCCAAGCATCTGAGGCCAGGAGAGTGGGATCACAGAATATGACCCTGTAGGCTAAGGTGGAGGGTGGGGCTGTTGGAAGAGAAATTGTGGTCTAGGAAGAAACCTTGAAAGGTCTGCTCTTGGCCTCAGCTTTCTCATTTTTAAAAGCTTTCTGAGTTCCTTGATTTTTTACAGCTCACTCCCCAAGCAGAGAGTTTGAAGCTTGCTATCACAGATTACACTGTGACGCTCTTGAAAAACACAAACCAAATGCAGCCCAAACTCTAAAGATCCGAGGATTAAGCGGAGAAACCTCTTGTGCCTTTTCAGCAAAGAAACTACAAATCCCCTAAGTGCCAGTGAAGGGGAATCTTCCACTGGGGAAGCATGCGAGAAATCAAACACTTCACTCTGTTCTCGTGTTCTAGGAGGGATTTCTGGTTTGGAACAGTGGGCTCAGATGTGTTTCTTGTCAAACCAAAGCCCACCATTCATGCGGGAGATAAAATGTGTAACAGTGGAGGCCAGGCACTGCTGAAGGGGGGAGTAAAACAAACCATGCCGCTGGAATCCCCACACTGTAGGGTTTAACCCTGGGAGGAGCCCTGGTGGTGCAGTGGTTAGGTACCTGGCTGCTAACTGAAAGGTCGGCTGTTCAAACCCACCCAGCCGCTCCGTGGAAGAAAGATGTGGCAGTCTGCTTCCATAAAGATCACAGCCTTGGAAACCCTATGGAGTAGCTCTATAAGGTCACCATGAGTCAGAATTCAACTGGATGGTAATAGGTTTGGTTTTTGGGTTTGGAACACCTCAACCAGCCTCTTCATCCACTATTTCAGTCTTTCCTCCCACCTGCAGTGTGGCTGTTCTCTGATCAGGTTAAGCACTGCCAGTTATCTGCCTTTGCCCCTATGCCAGTACCCTCTCTCTGGGAGGGAACCAAATCCTTTTCTCTCTCGTGAATCCTGCCCATCTTTAGCTCAAATGGCACTTCCTCTGGGAACTTTCTTTATTTTAACCACTTTATTAAACTATGATTACATATTGTAAAATCCACTGGTTTTAATTGGACAACTCCATGGTTTTTAGTAAATTGATAGAGTTGTGCCACCATCACCGTAATTCAATTTAGAACATTTCCTTCTCCCCCAAAAGATTTCTCATGCCTTTTTGCAGTCAATCCCATTTCCAGCCCCAGGCAACCACTGCTGTATTCTCCGTCCCTATAGATTTGCCTCTCTGTGAACCTTTGAGTCTGTCTAGCAGAATAATTCTTGTCCTCTAGGCTTCTAAAGTGTTTTGAAAGTAACTGTAAAATGATCTGATAACAGTTGCTTATGTGTATATTTCTCCAACTAGAATTAAAATACCAAGAGATTAGGGCCATTGTCTGACCACTTAGTGTTACCCTGGGGGCTTAGCAGAATCCCTGTGTAAGGTGGTAGACTAGAACAGTCTATGTACGCCTGAACACAGACGTAAATTAAGGCTTTGGCTTGATCTGGGGCAAACTTTCATGTTTCTTTTTTAGAATAGCATAGCTAACATTCACTGAGCATTTACTGTATACCAGATTCTTTGCAAAGTGTTTATTTTAATATTGAAACCTCACAATCCTTATTTAACCTTCCCTTTAATTGAAAAAGGAGTTACTATTATTGTGGTTAAGCGCTCGGCTGCTAAAGGGAAGGTCGGAAGTTGGAACCCACCAGCCACTCCATGGGAGACAGATGTGGCAGTCTGCTTCTGTAAAGATTTACAGCCTGGGAAACCCTATGGGACAGTTGTCCTCTGTCCTATAGGGTCACTGTTAGTTAGAATCACTCGACGGCAGTGGGTTTGGTTTTGGTTATTATTATTGGCATTTACAGATGAGGAAGCTGTGGTTAAGAGAGGCAAAGAACTTGCAGATAGTAAATGACAGAGCCAGACCACTGACCCGGTTCTATTTAACCTAGAAATCCATTCTCTTAACCACAAAGCCGTCATGCCTCCCAGCCGCTGATTGTGTGTCCACAAAAACCATTCCTGATAGCTTTCCTTTGATCTCAATAGGTCCGTGCCCCTTAGACTTCATTTTATGGCTTGGTCAGTGAGCGCCCCCCACTGCATTCACTGTGGGGTCCCTCTGAAAGAGGTGGGGTTGTTCAGGATACTTGAAGGTCTTTGACTAATTTAGTGGGAAGCTGTTTGTTTTTTCTGATCAGCTAAATCAATGATATGCTTTCCTACCCCATTGATTCCTTGCAGACCATGGCCCAGTGGAATATGAAGTAATGATAACAAACTTAGCATTTGTAAAGCATTTTGGGGGAAACAATAAATAAATAAAACAACTGCCTGCGGGCTTACTAGAGAAATTGAATTGGATTCTTTTGAATTTTGGAGGATTCGTGTTTAACATTTTGGGATGGGGGAAGTAATGGAGTTATCAGTAAGAGCAAGGGAGGCTGGGATGTGGTTTGTGGCATTTTGACCTCTCAGGAGGTGCATTCCCGTGCTCCTGTGGTCCTCAGATACTGGCAGAGAGGCGGCCTCAGCTCTCTTGGGACGAATGCTTACGGGGGCGAGCAATGTGAGTGATGACCTCGACTCTTCCAGCTACCCCCGCTTCAGGGACTGGAGTAGACTTAACATGGACAATTTCCACAGTGGCTTATGTCATGGTTAATAAACATAAATGCTTACATGCTGGCAGGTGATGCATCTAAATGAGGTGAGCCCAGTGTAAGACAAAAGGGAGTGGTGAGGACTGTGGTGAAATGGAGAGAACAGCTCCTGTCTTCACGGGACAACCACAACTCAGCTCCAGCTCATCATTGTCCTAAGGGCTCAATATTGCCAGACCTTCTGATTTTTCAAGAAGCTGAAAAATCTGGATGTTTATGAGAAATCTCCCGATTGCTTTATCCATTCATCTACCAATTCAGTAAGTAGTTATTGAACACCTACTATGTGCCAGATTCTGTTCTAGATTCTGAGGATGTGACTGTGAACGGAGAGACAAAGCCTTTATCCTGCTGAGTCAATTGGAACATGTAGGAAAAATGGATCATATTTGCAGGTCAGATTCAGCCCATGGGCCACACCCCTGGCTTAGGCTCTGGAGCCCCATTCAGTGGAATCACTGGAGCGTTAAGTTGCCTTTTCCTCGCCGTGTCCTCGATGGGTGCTTTCTCTGCCTATCCCTGCTACCTACATGGTGTGTCAGTGTCCAGCCCCAGCTGTGCCCAGACACTCAGAGGTCTGTAGCAACTGTGCATTGTGCCAGGGGGTAGGGCTCTCTCCCCACCATTGTTCATGGCACATCCTTTCAGCTCTGTAGAGCTTAGTCTGGCTCTGCAGCACCCCCTGTCTTGAGAAATCACGGGACATTCCCATTTCACACCCCATACTGTGTTGCCTACTGACCAGGAATCACCCATAATGCATGTGTTCACACTGATAAACATGCCTTTCTGCAAACGCCAGCTCTATGCTTGCATAGATGCTATGTTTTTTTAAAAAAAAATGCTTGGTGAAGGAAGTCCATTGTAAAGCTTGCAAAAAGGACTGCACACACTTAACTTTGCTATTTTCTAAACAGACATCAAAGGACCCAATTTTCAGGTGAAGTAGATTGGTCATACCAGGATTGGCACAAAACAAAAGCAAAAACAAAGAACAAAATAACAAAAAAAAAAATCTTCTATTATAATGTAGATGCAGAATTTTAAATATGAAATTTTTTAATATAACAATCACATCTCCAAACCATGCACCATCGCCCAAGTGTGCAAGTGACCTCCTATCGTTTGCTCCAAGATCGAACCCTCTAACCTTAATAACGTTAATGTTTTTTCTCAAGCTGGATATTCTCTTAATTCCCCAGGTACCTCCTTATGAACCTGGGAGCAATAATTGCCCACTCCTACTTTTGGAGAGTCCCTGGGTGGTGCAAAGGTTAATGTGCTTGGCTGCTAATGGAAACTTTGCAGTTTGAGTCCACCCAGCGGGGCCTCGGAAGAAAGCCCTGGCGATCTACTTCCAAAAGGTCACAGCTATTGAAAATCCTATGGAGCACTGTTCTACTCTGACACACATGGGCCTAGAACAGAATGTGTCTAATGCATGTTAAATGAGTGAATGAATGGAAAGGACAGAGAGCCAAGGCAGGAACATCAGCCAGAGGAGGCTTCCTGGATGAGGATAGCAGGGAAGAGTTTAAAACAAACAAACCTGTTGCCATTGAGTCAATTCCGACTCATAGGGAAGAGTTAGATGGTCATAACTGACTTGATGGCAACTGGTACTGGTACTTTTTGAGAGGTTCTTAGTCCAGTGTCCCAGGGTCCAAATATTATTCCCAACCCTTTCCTCTAGTGTTCCCACTTAGCTGTGAGGAATGCCCCCAGTCAGGGTCCCTTGTGGTCCACCCTAGGACATGAGTGTTCCTGAGTTTTAAGTTGATCTAACCTAAGTATATTCTACGTGAAGCTGTCAAGTCACCTACGAAGGTGAAGAGCAGAGCTGACTGTGGTGTTGGTGGATGTTTCGTGTTGTATTTGAAGATGGTAAAACTCAGAAAATTATGAGAGAGCTTTTAGAGAACAGCAAATAATTCAGGGAAGTTTTCAGCCCAGGCTCTGAAGGAGTGAAAAGTGAAAAATAAGTATAGAAAACATAGAAAGGGGGAAGATGGTGAAAGCATCTCCATTTGCAGATGACAGATGAGGAAACTGAGTCTCAGGAAGGTTAAAGGATGTCTTCAAGGGCACACAGAAGCGGGCAGAACGGTCCCCCAGCTTTCCCACTTTCTAATATCCCAGCCACCACTGCAATAGGCCCCCCTGCCTGATCCCCTTGCCCAATGTGAAGACCAAAGAATGCTTGGAAAGGGCATGTCCACGACATGAATGGACTGTCTCTGATGTCACAGGTCTCAGGCAACTTGGGCTGGATTCCATGGAAGCCCTTGGAAGCTCAGTTTTCAACACTAAAATCTCAAGGGTGGGCCAGAGGGACCACAGAGAAAGTTGGCACCAGTTTGTGTTCAGTTCTGTCCAGTTAGAGAAGACAAAAACATGCCCCCGTTGGCTGGCATTTCTGAAGCCAGGAGGCAGTGGTCTTACCTGCAAAAAGTCATTGTTTCTGGATGAAGCCTGGGTGAGGCTTTTACTTTCTACAAACATCTTTGGGTCGGCCTTGTCCACACTCCAGCCACTCCTCTCCAGTCCTTTATGCTACAGACATATTGAAATGGAATTCAGTCGCCAAACCCACCATGAGATCTGTGAAAATCCAAGTGTGGGAAATGCTGTCCTCTCTTCACAGAAGTTTCTACTTCCTCGTTCTTTGCCTTGTATATCAAGATTCTTCTATCTGTAGGTGACAGACACCCACTCAAACTGATTTAAGCAAAAAAGTGCTCAATTAACTAAAAAAGCTTCCGGAACGGTAGCTCCAGTATAATTCGGGATGACTGCAGCTAAGAAGCTGTCAGCAGACATATTTCTTTCTCTGTCTGTTGCCCCTCTTCCTGTCTACTGGTTTCATTCATAGCCTGGTCGTCCCTAAATAATAATAAAAGCTAACAAGGATCACGCCAGGTTTACATCCTACTGATGTAGCAACCCCAGCAAAAAGAGCTGGCGTCTTTTTTTTAATTATTATTTTGTTGTTGTTGTTGAGAATACATACAGCAAAACATACACTAATTTAACAGTTTCTACATATACAATTCAGTGACATTGATTACATTATCTGAGTTGTGCAAACATTCTTGGCCTCCTTTTCTGAGTTGTTCCTCCCTGTTAACATAAACTCACTGCCTCTTAAGGCTGCTATCTAATCTTTCGAGTTGCTGTTGTCAGTTTGATCCGATATAGATAGTTCTTAAAAGAGCATAATGCTCAAGGCAGACATTTTTTCCTAGTTAAGCTAAACTGTTGTTTAGTTTTAAGAAGACTTCAGGGGATATTTTTGGTTTAAGTTTTAAAGTGCCACAGGGCAATAGTTTCAGGGCTTCATCCAGCCCCCATGGCTCCAGAAAGTCTGGAGTCAAGGAGAATTTGAAATTCTCTTCTGCATTTTTCCCCCTTTGAGGTGGCCAAGTCCTGGTTCTATCTGTCAGTGGAGCAGCTTAGAACATACACCCACCCCTGAACCAGTGACTGTGACCAAACTCTCATTGGCTAAGCTTTGGTTACAAACCCAACCTTGGATTCATAGAGTGAATTCAGTCACACCTGAGCCATAGAGACTGAGAGTAGGATAAACCTGTATGGGGAAAGTGGATGCTGGTATAAATACTGCATTCTGAACTCCCTGTGAGAATGAATAGTGCTTGACCTTTACACCACTCTACCTCTAAACCTGTTGCCGTCAAGTCAATTCCAACTCATAGCTACCATATAGCGCAGAGTAGAACTACTCCATAGGGTTTCCAAGGAGCATCTCGTGGATTTGAACTGCTGACCTTTTGGTTAGCAGCCGTAGCTCACCGTAGCTCTTAACCACTGTGCTACCAGGGCCCCACTCTACCTCTAGTGTGGAGCAAAAGGCAAACACAGAACAGTTGCTCAATAAATTTGTCGAATAAAGCAATGTGTCCCCATAACACCCTATACTTCCTGCCTCATAAGTGCTAATCAAAATGTTTCAGAATTGCCATCCTGTGGATCTGCCTCCCTCACTACACTGGGAGTCCTTGAGGACTGTGTCTTAATCACCATTTGTATTCCTGCCATCTAGCATTGTGCCAGTAAATATGCAAATGAAAGCGGAAGAAAAGAGGAATAAAGGTTCTTAGATATCTGGAAGTAATGAGAACAGCATTAAGACAAATGATTATAGTTTGTGAAGTTGAATGAGCAATGGAGGATAAAAGTTTGAGAAACTTGTCCCGAGGCCAGAAGCCATCTGTTCATGCTACCCCAGGGTACTTATTGCAAACAAGGTCCCCATTCCCATGCTAATTGGGGTTTAGGGACAGTCTTGCTGTCATTTCAGGTACAGGCTGGTGGACATAATGGGGTAACTGAGTTAGCAATAGCAGCGCTCAAAGAAAGCTGGCCTACTCTATGAGTGCTAGAATGTTGGTGAGTGAAGCAGGGGAAATGGTCGTGGCTAGCGTATGTTGTGTGCCTGATATATATGCCATGAACTGCGATAAGCACTTTACATGCAGCAGAGTAACACCGTGAGGTAAGAACTATTACTGCTGCCATCTTCATTTTATAGATGAAGAAATTAAGGCCCAGAAGGATTAGACACTTACTTGCTCAAAGTCATATTTGAATCCAGGCAGGCTAACTCTAAACACAGTACTACTGACCACTGAAATGTATGATTTCCCAAAAGGGAAGGAATGGAAAGTAAAAGAGGAGGAAGCTAAGAGGAGCTCTGATACTAAAAAAGACATCAAGAGGCTATTTATTGGCTCTGCGACTTCATGCAAGTGACTTAACTTGTCCAAACTTAAATTCTCATTCTACAAAGATGAGAAAAAAAATTGAGGGACTCATACTGGAAGAAGGGCCAAAAAAAAAGTTGTGAACTTGGATTTGGAAGACCAGAGCTCAAGTTCTGGCTTTGCTTCGTGGAGTAAAAGCCTCAGCATTAGAGTTGGAGAATCAAGATGGGCTAGGTTATGCTGCAGTAACAAATAGTCCCTGGATCCCAGTGTAATGATTTAACAAAGTGCTATTTCTCACTCCCATTCTTGTCCATCCTTGCTCAGCTGGGGCTTTGCTCCACATCTCCACTGCAGACCCTGGCTAATGGGGTAGCCATCATCTAGACTATTGGTGTTGCCACCTTGGAGAAAAAAATTGTGCATTGCACACTGGCTCTTAAAGCTTCTGATGGAAGTGACACACCTCCCTTTGGTCACACCCCATGGGCCAAAGTGAGTCACAGACCACACCGAACTCCAAATAGGCAGGGGAGTGTGACCTTCCATGCATCTGAAAGGAGAGAAGACCAGAAATGTGGTTTTTATTTATAGTCCACCATTCCTGGGTGACCTTGAAGAAGTCCCTTTCCACCTCTGCTCCTCAGTTTCCTCTTGTATGAAATGGGGATAATCATGGGAAACTCTTAGAGGATTAGATGCTATCCATGAACACAAAGGGCCTTGTAGAATGCAAAGTTGGAGCTCATGTAAGTGATTTTTCCATCTTTCTATTGCCCCCTCTTATGGATTGAATTGTGTCCCCCCAAAATGTGTGTCAATTTAGCTAGGCCATGATTCCCAGTATTGTGTGGTTATCCTCCATTTTGTGATCTGATGTGATCATCCTATGTAATGTAAATCCTAACCTCTATGATGTTAATGAGGCAGGATTAAAGGCAGTTACGTTAATGAGGCAGGATTCGCTACAGGATTAGGTTGTATCTTGAGTCAATCTCTTTTGTGCTATAGAAGGGAGAAGCAGCAGAGAAGAGAGAGACCTTATACCACCAAGAAAGAAGAGCAAGGAGAACAGCGCATCCTTTGGACCCCAGATCCCTGTGCTGAGAAACTTCTAGACCCAACGGAAGATTGATGACAAGGACCTTCTCTCAGAGCAAACAGAGAGAAAGCCTTCCCCTGGAGCTGGAACCCTGAATTCAGTCAGACTTCTAGCCTCCTAGACTGTGAGAGAATAGATTTCTTTTTGTTAAAGCTGTTCGCTTGTGGTATTTCTGTTATAGCAGCACTAGATAAGTAAGATATCCCCAACTCCTGCTGCATTTTTTTTTTTTCTCAGCAGTGAGGCCAACCTTGTTCCCTCCTCTCTTTTATCCTACAGAGAACAGTTAACAAATGCTCCTCCCCTCCTCCCAGGCCTGTGGCTTTTATGCACTCAGGTAATACACTTTTATTTCCTTGCAGGAACAAGGCCTAAAAATAGATGAAGTGCAGGGCACGAAGGATAACCATTCAATGTATCAACCCAGTCACAAGTTTATCTTGGTGAAATTCAGATTCCCGCTTTATTCCCGAAAGCAAAAACACCTTTGATGGTCAATTACAGAGGCATTACCAGGGCCATTTGGCAATAAAATGTGACTGACTTCATTATGCAGGATGGAGACAAGAAATAGCTAGTCTTAAATCACAGGGCAGGGATGCATTTGGCACAGGCATATGCAGATAGATTTTGCTGGGTGGGAAACGGTGCTGCAGAAAGTGAGTCTGTTATTAAAATGCAGAATTATTTTAAGTCCTTTGGTTTAACTCAGTGCCAAAAGGTAATTTACGTGTAACGTGTAGCAAGCCATATGGTTCTGTCAGGGGGCTGCCAGCACCCCTGGCTGCTGTCACTGTGCCTCCTAGGCTTCCAGTGCTGAACAGCATCGTGGCAGAGGGCCGCCTCACTGCCTCCAATGGGTGGATTATGGGAAATGATCCTACTGGAAGGGACTTGGTCCCCAAAGACTGCATTTGCCTCTAGGGGAGGATTTGGAAAGGAAAAAGCTAAACATTCCATTGAAAGTTCATCTCACACCACTCCCCACCATCCCATATATGAAAGTTCATCTCACACCACTCCCCACCATCCCATATATGAAAGTTCATCTCACACCACTCCCCACCATCCCATATATGAAAGTTCATCTCACACCACTCCCCACCATCCCATATATGACACACGAGTTCCACCAAACCTGTTGCTGTCAAGTTGCTAGCAACCCTATAAGACAGAATAGAACTGCTTCCTAAGGTTTCCAGGTAGTGGCTGGTGGATTCTAACTGCCGACCTTAACCACTGCACCACCAGGACTAAAGCCCTTAAAACAAAAACGAGAAAAAAAAACTTGTTGCTATGGAGTCGATTCCGACTCATGGTGACCCCATGTATTACAGAGTAGAACTGCTCCGTAGGGTTTTCTTGACTGTAATCTTCATGGAAGTCAATCACCTTCTGTGATGCCGTTTGGTGGATTCAAACCTCCAACTTTCAGGTTAGTAGTGGAGCGCAAACAGTTTACACCATCCAGGGACCTTGTGTAAACAGTTTACTAGCCATTCATACTTTGCTGAGGTCGTTTCTGCCGTTTTTAGCCCAGGGAAGGAAGGGGAACAGCCATTTTTTAGCACCTGCTTCATGCTGAGCGCAGTCGAGATCTTCAAGCTCTGCATCGCATGTCAGGCTAACAACATCCCATGAGAGATATTATTGCTTCCATTACCTGGATGAGGAATCTGAGACTCTAAAGGACAATAATAGCTGATAACTATATTTGATGTATTTATTAAATACTCTTTGGGGGCCAGGCACTGTGCACTTTAAATGCATGATCCCCAAGTACCCTTCACAGAATCGCTAAGAGGTACTTACTGTTACTATCCCATTTTACAGAAGAGGGAATTGAAGCTTCAGACAGTGAAGGGACTTTCTCAAGGCATAGCAGCGTGTAAGTGGAAGAACTGACCTTCACATTCAGTTCAGTCTGATTTCTAAACCCAGGCTCTTTCCAGAGAGGGAGAGGGATATTTGGGAGTTGAGTTTTCTCCAAAGTTTGGAAAAGGGAACAGATCTCAGACACCATAGCTGTTTTTCAATTTCTACTTCCCTTTGCTGTTAATGGAAACCCTGGTGGCACAGTGGTTAAGAACTACAGCTGCTAACCAAAAGGTTAGCAGTTCGAATCCACCAAGCACTCCTTGGAAACTGTATGGGGCAGTTCTACTCTGTCCTATAGGGTCACTATGAGTTGGGATCGACTCGACGGCAACAGGTTTGGTTTTGCTGTTAACAGAATCCCTAGGTGGTGTGTATGGTGAAGCTCTCGACTACCGTCTGAAAGGTTGGCTGATCGAATCCACTAAGGGGCACCTTGGAAGAAAGGCCTGAATATCTGCTTCCAAAAGGTCACAGCCTTGGAAACCCCATGGAACGCAGTTCTACTCTGCAATACATGGGGTCGCCGTGCATCTGAATCGACTTGATGGCAACTGGTTTGGTTTGGGTTTTTTGCTGTCAACTGTCGCAGGTAATAGTAGCCTCTCTCTTTGTTCAGGTGTCCATTTCCACAACCCCTCATCCCACATTTTGCGTGAAAGATTTGAGGTGTTTTCACAGCCAACAGCTCCAATTCATCATATTTTGCTTCAATATCCACTTCCTCCTGAAAAGCCTGTCTCATTCAATGCTGCTGTCTGTCTCTTGGGTACTCAGGCACCCAGCTCTCGGGCAATCTCATTAAACTGGCTTTAATTACTGATGTGGAGGTGAAGAGAGTTCACATGTGACTTTCCACCACAGTCATTATTGATTGGCTGCTGAGAGGTTTCTGTTAGACAGCGGATTAGAAGAAGTTAGTTTCCCTAATTCTCTAACACTCTTCCTGGTGATAATTGCTTCCCAGGTGAGACATCCTCCCAACAGCAGCATCTTGCATTGGTTTTTTATCTTCAGTTGCATTTGACGTGAAGTTTATCAGAGTTAAAAAATATGTATTACCGTTGTTTCTTGGGGCAGAAAACATTTGGATGCCGTGGTAAAGGCTGAGCCTGCTTCATGAGTTCTCTGGTAGTTTCCACAGGGACATTTGTTGTGAAATTCTGCCTGCTGTTTCTTCTGCCCACCTGAAAGAGGATAGATCACACTAGATTGTTCCCTGTACCTAGGAATCTCTTAGAGTTTATCTTAGAAAGGGCTGCGTGGTTGCTGAGAATCCTTCCAACCTTGAGACTTCTTGATGATTCCTGGGAGGAGGCTGGTGCTTCTCAGTTAGGTTTTTTTTTTTTAATTATTGTACTTTAGGTGAATGTTTACAGAACAAATGGATTCTCATTAAACAGTCAGTACACACATTATTTTATGACATTGATTAACAACCCCACGACATGTTAACACTCCCCCTTCTCGACCTTTTTTTGGGTGAAAATATACATAGGTAAAGTTACACCATTTCAAAAATTTCTACGTGTACAATTACGTTCTTCCAGTTGTGCTGCTCTTCTCACTATCCTTTTCCAAATTATTCCATCAACATTATCTTCTACTTACTGCCCCCTAGGCTTCCCATCAAACCTTTTGAGTTGCTGTTGTCAGTTTGATCTCCCATAGATAACTCTTTTTTTTTTGTACATTAGATGAAGGTTTACAGAATAAAACAGTTTCTCGTTAAACAGCTGGTACACATATTTCCCTACAATTATAGTTAACAACCCCATGACATGTCAACACTGTCCTTTCTCAACCTTGCATTCCCTATCACCAGCTTTCCTGTCCCCTCCTGCCTTCTAGACCTTGTCCCTGGGCTGCTATGTGTCATTAGTCCCGTTTTGTTTTATGGGGCTGTCCAAACCCCGGCTGAATGATGAACCTCGGGAGTGACTTCACCAATGAGCTAAAAGGGTGTCCAGGGGCCATACTCTCAGGGTTTCTCCAGTCTCTGTCAGGCCAGTAAATCTGGTCTTTTTTTGTGAGTTAGAGTTATGTTCTACATCCTTCTCCAGCTCTGTCCAGAACCCTCTGTTGTGATCCCGGTCAGAGCAGTCAGTGGTGGGTAGCCGGGCACCATCTAGCTGTACTGGACTCAGTCTGGTGGAGACTTTGGTAGCTGTGGTCCGTTAGTTCTTTGGACTAATCTTTTTTTTTTTTTTAATTGTACTTCAGGTGAAGGCTTACAGAACAAATAGTTTCTCATGAAACAATAGTACACATATTGTTTTATGGCATTGGTTAACAACCCCACAAGATGTCAACTCTTTAACTTCTCAGCCTTTTTTTTTTTTGGTGAAAATACACATAGCCAAAGATACACCATTTCAAAAATTTCTACATGCACAGTTCAGTGACATTGACTACACTCTTCAAATTGTGCTGTTATTCTCACTTAAGATGAAGACTTTACCGAACAAAATAGTTTCTCATTTAACAGTTACTACAAATGTTGCCCTATGACAATGGTTAACAATCTCATAACACATCCCCCAATATCCTTACTCAACCTTGGGTTCCCTATCACCAGCTTCCATGTCCCGTTTTCCCTTCTGGCCCTTGTCACTGGACTCATGTACCTCGTTAGTCTCATTTGGTTTTACGGGGCTGTCCACTCCCAGGGTGAACAGTGAACCTCGGAGATAACCTCACCACTGAGCTAAAAGGGTGTCTGGGGGCCACACTCTTGGGGTTTCTCCAGTCTCCTTTAGGCCAGTAAATCTGGTCTTTTTTTTTTGTGAGTTAGAATTATGCTCTGCATCCTTCTCCAGCTCTGTCCAGAACCCTCTGTTGTGATCCTGGTCAGAGAAGTCAGTGGTGGTAGCCGGCCACAATCTAGCTGTACTGGACTCAGTCCGGTGGAGGCCTTGGTAGCTGTGGACAATTAGTTCTTTGGACTAATCTTTTCCTTGTATCCTGTTCTCTTCATTCTCGCTTGCTCCCTAAGGGATGAGACCAGTGGAGTATCTTAGATGGCTGCTTACAGGCTTTTAAGACCCCAGACACTACTCACCAAGGTAGAATGTAGAGCAATGTCTTTATAAGCTGTGTCATGCCAGTTGAGCTAGATGTTCCCCGAGACCATGGTCCCCACAGCCCTCCACCCAGCAATTCAGTCCCTCAGGGAGTTTGGATGTGTCTATGGGGCTTCCATGACCTTTCCTTGTACAAGTTGTGCTAGTTTCCCCTGTATTGTGTACTGTCTCACCCTTCACCCAAGATACCACTTATCTATTGCCTATTTAGTATTTCTGCCCCCACCCCTCCCATCACTGGTAACCAAGAAAGATTGTTACATTTTGTGTGTGAACTTTTTCATGGGTTTTACAATAGAGGTCTCATACAATATTTGTCCTTTTGTGATTGACTTATTTCACTCAGCATAATGTCCTCCAGTTTCATTCATGTTATGAGATAGTTCACAGATTCATTGTTGTTCTTTCTCGTTGCATAGTACTCCATTGTGTGTATGTACCATAGTTTGTTTATCCACTCATCTGTTGATGGTCATCTAGGTTGTTTCCATTGTTTTGCTATTGTGAACAATGCTGCCATGAACATAGGTGTGCATATGTCTATTCGAGTGACGACTCTTATTTCTCTAAGATATATTCCTAGGATTGGAATTGCTGGATCAAATGGTATGTCTATTTCTAGCTTTCTGAGGAAGCACCATATCATTTTCCAAAATGGTTTATCATTTTGCATTCCCACCAACAGTGCATAAGAGTTCCAATCTCCCCGAAGCCCCTCCAACATTTGTTATTTCCACTGTTTTTGATTCATGCTAGTATGCCGGCATGAGATGGTATCTCATTGTGGTTTTAATTTGCATTTCTCTAATGGCTAGTGATCGCGAGCATTTCCTCATGTGTCTGTTGGCCATTTGAATGTCTTCTTTGGTGAAGTGTCTGTTCATTTCCTTTGCCCATTTTTTGATAGGATTGTTTGTCTTTTTGTTGTAGAGGTGTTGGATTTTCTTGTAGATTATGGAGATTAGGCATTTGTCTGACTTGTACTGTCCAAAATTTTTTTCCCAGTCTGTAGGTTCTCTTTTTACTCTTCTGGTGAAGTCTTTTGAAGAGCATAGGGGTTTGATTTTTAGAAGATCCCAGTTATCTAGCTTATGTATTGTGGTTTGTGCGTTGATGGCTATGGTTTGTATCCTGTTAATGCTGTGTATTAAGGCCTGAAGTGTTGGTCCTATTTTGTCTTCTATGAACTTTATAGTTTTAGGCTTTATATTCAGGTCTTTGATCCATTTTGAAGTAGTTCTTGTATACGGTGTGAGGTATGGGTCCTATTTCATTTTTTTGCAGATGGATATCCAGTTTTGCCAGCACCATTTGTTCAAAAGACTGTCTTTTCCCCATTTGATGGACTTTGGGCCCTTGTCGAAGATCAGGTGACCGTAGGTGGATGGATTTACATCTGGGTTCTCAGTTCTGTTCCATTGGTCGATGCATCTGTCATTGTACCAGTACCAGGCTGTTTTGACTACTGTAGCTGTATAGTAGGTTCTCAAGTCAGGTAGTGTGAGTCCTCCAACTTTATTCTTCTTCTTCAGTAGTGCTTTACTTATTCAGGGCTTCTTCCCTTTCCATATAAAGTTAATGATTAGTTTTTCCATCTCTTTGAAGAATGTTGTTGGTATTTGGATTGGGATTGAGTTGTATTTCTATATTGCTTTGGGTAGAATTGTCATTTTCACAATGTTGAGTCTGCCTATCCATGAGCGTGGTATGTTTTTCCATTTATGTAGATCCCTTTGGGTTTCATGCAGTGCTGTTTTGTAGTTTTGTTTGTATAGGTCTTTTACATCCCTCGTCAGATTTATTCCTAAGTATTTTATCGTTTCAGGGGCTGCTGAAAATGGTATTGTTTTCTTTATTTCCTTTTCATCGTTCTCCTTATTGGTGTTTTAGAATCCAACTGATTTTTGAATGTTTATCTTATATCCTGCTCCTCTGCTGAATCTTTCTATTAGTTCCAGTAGATTTGTCATGGAGTCTTTAGGGTTTTCTATGTATAGTATCATATCATCTGCAAACAGGGACAGTTTTACATCTTCATTACCAATTTGGATGCCCTTTATTTCTTTTTCTTGCCTTATTGCTCCAGCTAGAACTTCCAGCACAATGTTAAATAGGAGTGGTGATAAAGGGCATCCTTGTCTTGTTCCTGTTTTCAGGGGTAATGTTTTCAGCCTGTCTCCATTAAGAATGATGTTGGCCATTGGTTTTGCATACATGTCCTTTATTACATTGAGAATTTTCCCTACTATACCTATTTTATAGAGAGTTTTTATCAGGAGTGGGTGTTGGACTTTGCCAAATGCCTTTTTTGCATCAATTGGGATGATCATGTGATTCTTTTCTTTTCTTTTATTTGTGTGGTGGATTATGTTGATTGATTTTCTAGTGTTGAACCATCCTTGCATACCTGGTATGAATCCTACTTGGTTGTGGTGTATTATTTTTTTGATATGTTGCTGAATTCTATTGGCTAGAATTTTGTTAAGAATTTTTGCATCAGTATTCACGAGGGATATTGGTCTGTAATTTTATTTTTTGTGACATCTTTGCCTGGTTTTGGTATCAGCATTATGCTGGCTTCATGAAATGAATTTGGAAGTGTTGCTTTCCTCTTCTATGCTCTGAAATAGCTTGAGTAGTACTGGTACAAGCTCTTCTGTAAATGTTTTGTAGAATTCTCCAGTCAAGTCATCTGGGCCAGGGCTTGTTTTGGTTGGGAGTTTTTTTTATTACCTTTTCAATCTCTTCTGTTGTTATGGGTCTGTTCAGATTTTCAACATCCCTTTGTTGTAATTTGGGCAGGCCGTGTGTTTCTAGAAATTTATCCATTTCCTCTAGGTTTTCAAATTTGTTGGAGTATAGGTTTTCATAATATTCTGTTATAATACTTTTTATTTCAGTTGGGTCTGTTGTAATGTCCCCCATTTCATTTCTTATTTGGGTTATTTGTGTCCTCTCCTGTTTTTCTTTTGTCAGTCTGGCCAGTAGTTTGTCGATTTTGTTGATTCTTTCAAAGAACCAACTTTTGGTTTTGTTGATTCTTTCTGTTCTTTTTCTGTTCTCTATTTCATTTATTTCTAATCTGATCTTTACTATTTCCTTTCTTCTGGTGGTTTTGGGCTTGTTTTCCTGTTCTCTTTCTACTTGTTTGAGTTCTGTAGTTAATGTTTTGATTTTGTCCCTTTCTTCTTTTTTGATATGTGCATCTATTGCTATAAATTGTCCTCTGAGGACTGCCTTTGCTGTGTCCCAAAGGTTTTGGTATGATGTGTTTTCATTCTCATTTGATTCTAGGAATTTTTTGATTCCATCTCTGATTTCTTCTATTACCCAGTGATGTGTAAACAGGGTATTATCCATGTAATTGATTTTTTTCCTTGCTCTTTCTAGTGTTAATTTCTACCTTGATGGCATTGTGGTCAGAGAAGATACTTTGAATCATCTCAGCGTTTTGGATCTTGTTGAGGATTGCTGTGTGGCCTAAGATATGGTCTATTCTGGAGAACGTTCCATGTGCATTGGAAGAGAATGTGTACTTTGCAGTGGTTGGATGGAGTGTTCTATATATGTCTATGAGGTCAAGTTGGCTGATTGTGCCCTTAGGTCTTCTGTATCTTTGCTGAGTTTCTTCTCAGTTGTTCTGTCCTTTACTGAGAGTGGTGTGTTGAAGTCTCCTACTATTATTGTGGAACTGTCAGTTTCTCTTTTCAGTGTTGTTAGAGTTTGTTTTATGTATTTTGGAGCCCTGTCATAGGGTGTGTAGATGTTTATTATGGTTATGTCTTCATGATGGATCGTCCCCTTAATCATTATATAGTGTCCTTCTTTGTCTTTTATGGTAGATTTTGTTTTAAAGTCTATTTTATCTGAGATTAGAATTGCCACTCCTGCTCTTTTCTAGTCATTGTTAGCTTGATATATATTTTTCCAACCTTTGACTTTTAATAAATTCACATCTTTGTTTCTAAGGTGTGTCTCTTGTAGACAGCATATTGATGGATTCTGTTTTCTTATCCATTCTGTCACTCTCTGTCTCTTTATGGGTGCATTGAGTCCATTTACATTCAGTGTAATTATTGATAGATGTGAATTTGTTGCTGTCATTTTGTAGTACTTTTTTCTGTGGTGCTGAAGTTTTCTTTGTTCTTCTTACTCTCTTGTGCTGAGTTACTTTTGTTTGGGGATTTTTTTTTTATTTCTTTTGTTTTTGTAGGTTTTGTTTTTGCTGAGAATTTATGTTTTTCATCTTTAGTTTTATGAGTATGTTTGTTAACCTTCTTTGTGGTTACCATGAATTTTACCCTTATCTTTCTAAGTTTGAATCAGCCTACCATTACTTGGTATCGCCTTGCCTTCCTCTCCATTAGAAGGTTCTATACCTATGCCATTTATTCCCTCTTTTATTGTTTTGATGTTGTTGTCATTTACTGATTAACTGCTCTGATTCCCTGTTGTATTTCTTTTGGTTTCGGATAGTCCTCGAGAGTTCATTTCCTAGATTGGTATCTGGCTGGTACGATCCTGCGTCCTAGATTCTGCCTGTGATCTGAAGCTGTTTGTCCTCAGATCGAAGAACTCCCTTTAATAATTCTTGTAAGTTTGGTTTGACTTTTACATATTCCCTTAATTTCTGTTTATCTGGATATGACCTAATTTCACCATCAAATTTGAACACAAGTTTTGCAGGATATATTATTCTTGGCTGGCAATTTTTTTCTTTCAATATTTTATATATGTCCCATTGCCTTCTTGCCTGCATGGTTTTTGCCGAATAATCTGAGCTTAGTCTTATTGTTTCTCCTCTGTATGTGACTGCCTGTTTTTCACAAGCTGCTCTGAGGATTCTTTGTTTGTCTTTGGTTTTGGTGAGTGTGATTATGATATGCCTTGGTGATTTTCTATTGGAGGTCTCTCCTATATGGGGTTCGTTGAGCTTCTTGGATGGCCAGCTTTTCATTTTTCATGATATTGGTGAAGTTTTCTGTCAGCAGTTCTTCAATGATCTTCTGTGAGTTTTCTGTTTTCTCCCCTGTTCTGGAATTCCAATCACTCGCAGACTTTTGCTTTTGATTGTATCCCACATAATTCGCAGGGTCTCTTCATTTTTCTTTGTTCTTTTTCTGAGTTTTCCTGAAACAGAGTTGTATCCGAGTGTTTGTCTTCAATTCCACTGATCTTGTCTTCCACCGTTTCAATCTGTTTCTCAGCCCTTCTATGACACTGTCCATTTCTGAAATCTTGTTGTTTGTCTTTTGGATTTCTAATTGTTGTCTTTGTATAATTTCTAGTTATGAATTTATTTTGGTATTTTTTTCCTGCATTATTTTCCTGACTTCTTCCAATTTTTTGTCTGTATTTTCCATGAATTTGTCTTTTTTTTCCTCATGTTTGTCAGCTTTTTGCCTCAGCTCTTGGAGAATTCTGAGTATTAGAGATTTGAATTCCCTATCAGGTAGTTCTAGTGCATTTTCTTCCACTCGAGAGTCATCTGGTGTTTTATTTTGGATGCCTACTTGAACCACCCTGTCCTGTTTTTGTAAATGTTTTGATATTGTCTGCTGTCTTTGGGGCATTCATTAGTTATTTTTCTCATTTATTGATTGTAGATTTGCTTGTTTCGTCCCCCCCCCCTTTTTTTTTAATTTGACTATGTCTGAGCAGGCGGATTGTGTGTTCTTTGTTGTTTTCTCGTCTGTGGGCACAATACTTTTCACCTACTTCTCTAATTGGCAGGGTCAGTCACTCACATATGGCCCAGCACGGCAGGTCTACCTGAAGAAGAGTTACTGGGATGGGTTGTTTGTGGCATTTACTACAGCCACCAGAGCAGGTCGGTAATTAGTGCAGGGCAGGTGTCCAGTAGGCCGTGCCTGTGCTGCTTGGTGGTGTGATGTCAAGCACGCAGTGCAGGTAAGCAGGATGCAACGGGGTGATTGTTATGTGTGGAGCTAAGATGGATATGGGAGAGAGGAGAGAGGAACAGGAGCCAAAAATATACAAACGAACAAAAAAGAATGCTAGGGGAGCTTGCCGTTGGAGTGGAGAGATGAGAGACTATGAAATGGAGAAAAACAGAAAGGGGAAGAGGAAGAAAAGAAAAGAATGAATAAATAAAAATCGGAAAGGTTAAGGAACTGCAAATTTCCTAGGGATCCCACCGGTGCAGCTATGAGGTCTGGGGAAGTCACTCTCAGGTGTTGCAGTGCAGCCTGGTTAGAAGGCATAGAGGTATAGAATGCCAGGTATTCAGGGAACAGAAAGAGAAGGAAGATATAGAGAGATGAGAAACTGAGCAATGAAAGAAGGGAAAAAGAGGAAAAAGAAAACAAAACAAATTAAGAAAAAAAAGAACTAGAAAGGCCGCCAAAAAAATAGAAGAAAAAAAAAAACCAACGAGAAAAGAAATGCTCTCGGGGATCCCTATGAACGTCTGTGCAAACTGAGGAGGACGTCTCGTTGCCATGTAGCACTGCCTGGCCAGAAAGTGCTCCCAACTCAAGAAAAGGAAAAGAAAACAAACAAACAAATGAACAAAAGCCCCGGGATCCCACCAGCGAGGCAGCCCAGACCAGGAAGTAGCTCCACACTCGAATGGAGCTCCATAGCCCCTCAGGAAGAAGCAAAGATGGCACAAAGAGCCAGGTATTTGAGCAAAAGGAGGGGGAGGTGGTGAGAGGTAAGGAAGAAATCAAAAGAAGCAGGAAAAAAAGCAACACTAGCAGCCAACAAATGGCACTCAGAGAGCCAGCTTGTGCGGGCTGGTGTTTCTCAGACAAGAGACTGTGTCCACGGGAAGCAGAGGGGGCAGAGTGTGGGTGAAGAAGGGTAGGGAGTGGGAAAGCATATATCACAAATTACCGGAGCTCTGCAGCCCTTCAAGAAGAAGCAAAGATGGCACATGGAGCCAGGTATTTGAGCGAAAGGAGGCCGAGGCGATGAGAGGTAAGGAAGAAATCTCAAGAAGTGGAAGAAAGCAATACCAGCAGCCAACAAATGGCACTTAGAGAACCGGCCTGTTCAGGTGTGTGGAATCCAAGCAGCTGGTGATTCTCGGTCAAGAGAATATGGCTGTGGCAAGCAGAGGAGGCCGAGTCGGGGTGAAGAAGGCTGCGGGGTGGGAAAGTGTATATTGCAAATTCCCAGTTGTTTTGTCTCCCGCTGGACGCTCTGTGAGGCTGCTTTCTCATACCCGCTGTTTGCTGGTCCCCGATAGGTGTCCAAGATGGCAGATCTGCACTGCGTTAGCTAGTAGGGGACCTCTGCATGAATCTCTCCTCGCTCTCTGTTCTCTGTCAGTTTTCTCACTCCATTTGGTGCTTGGCTGAGTTCTTTATCTCTTCATCTGATGTTTTAGGGTTTCAGGATTGTTGTATTCTCTGTTCGGCTTAGTTTTTCAGATCTTTGCTGTGGAGTGACAGCGTGGTGCTTCTGCTTAGAGCACCATTTTGCCAGAAATCCTGGACTAATCTTTTCCTTGTATCCTGTTCTCTTCATCTCCCTTGCTCCAGAAGGGGTGAGACCAGTGAAGTATCGTAGATGGCTGCTCAGAGGCTTTTAAGACCCCAGATGCTACTCGCTAAGGTAGAATGTATAACATTGTTTTTGTAAACTGTGTAATGCCAGTTGAGCTAGATGTTGCCCGAAACCATGGTCCCCACTGCCCTCCGCCCAGAAATTCAGTCCCTCAGGGAGTTTGGATGTCTATGGAGCTTCCATGACTTTGCCTTGTACAAGTTGTGCTGGCTTCCCCAGTATTATGTACTGTCTTACCCTTCACCAAAGTTTCCACTTATCTATTGTTTGTTTAGTTCCCCCCATCCCTCGTAACCAATAAAGATTGTTTCTTTTTGTGTGTAAACTTTTTCATGAGTTTTTACAGTAGTGGTCTCATACAATATTTGTCTCATATAATATTTGTCCTTTTGTGATTGACTTATTTCACTCAGCATAATGTCCTCCAGTTTCATCCATGTTATGAGATGCTTCACAGATTCATCACTGTTCTTTATCATTGCATAATACTCCATTGTGTGTATGTACCATAGTTTGTTTATCCATACATCTGTTGATGGGCATGTAGGTTGTTTCCATCTTTTTGCTATTGTGAACAATGCTGCAATGAACATCAGTGTGCATATGTCTATTTGTGTGACGGCTCTTATTTATGTAGGATATATTCCTAGGAGTGGGATTGCTGGATCGTATGGTATTTCTTTTTCTAGCTTTCAGTTAGGTAATTTTTGACTTGTCTCTAAGTGTCTGCTCCCTGTTCAGCCCTTTATGCCACTCTGCCCTCTGAATGCTGCCCAACATTCATGGGTCAAGAGGAAGTGACCAAGATGGTATGTAGGGTCTGGAAACGATTGTTGTTGTTGTTAGCTGCTGTCCAGTTGGTCTTGAATCATGGCGACCCCATGTACAATGGGATTGGACCATTGCAATTCATAGGGTTTTGGTTGGTTGAGTTTATAAAGTAGATTGCCAGGCCTTTCTTCCTTGTCTGTCTTAGTCTGAAAGCTCTACTGAAAACTGTTCAGCATCATAGTAACACACAAGCCACCACTGGCAGACAGGCGGTGTCTGCGCATAATGTGCATTGACTAGGAATTGAATCCAGGTCTCCCACATGGAAGGCAAGAATTCTACCACTGAACCATCACTGCCCCCCCTAGAAACCATTACCAAAAAACTCCAAACCTATTGCCATTGAGTCGATCCAGCTCATAGTGACCCTATAGGACAGAATAGAGCAGCCCAGAGGGTTTCCGAAGCTGTAATCTTTATGGGAGCACACTGCCACATCTTTCTCCTGCAGAGTGGCTGGTGGGTTCGAACTGCTGACCTTTCAGTTGGCAGCTGAGCACTTAACCACTGCACCACCAGAGCTCATTCCAGAAACTGTTATCCGTTAAAAATGGTTGAAGGGATGGAGGTTGTTTACATAGGAAAAGAAAAGGTTCACTCTCACCTGGGGGGACATAGGAGGCCAAACCTTCATAAAATAGATGTTTAGTCATGTGAAAGAAGTGGTAATTATTTCTAGTATGGCTCCAGAGAACATAATCAAGTCTAATGGGTAAAAAGGGAGTTTGAGGGTGCAATTTTAGCTCATTAGGAGAAGGAGCATTAATGATCAGCTCTGTTAGAACAGACACAGTCTGCTCTGTGGTGTTGTGGGTATCTTGATACTGGGAATGCTCAGGCTGAGGATGTTTGAGTTCCTGCTGGCACCTCGGTTGAGGTACTTGCATGGGAATCTGGACATGGTGATCTCCCAAGTCTTCAGTAGTCGGTTTCGCATGTTAGAGCAGGGCCAAACAGCAGAGTTTGGGAATTCCAGTGCTGACATGGACCAACCAGTTAAAGGAAGACTGTGGACTATAGCAAACTGGAGAGCATTTCTCTCAATACTGAGCTGGATTGCTGCAATGTGGTAACATGTGCCCCATGTTGCCACACATTAGGGTTTGGTTTAAGGCCAAAAATTGAAACTTTCATGTGAAGTCTTCCACCTAAAAAAATTTCAAATTATTTAAGTTTTAAAAATGCATAGCTTCTATATCTAGGATAACCAGTTGCAATTGACTCAGTTCCAACTCATGGTGCCCCAATGTGTGTCAGAGTAGAACTGTGCTCAATAGAGTTTCAATGGCTGATGTTTCAGAAGTAGACTGCCAGACTTTTCTTCCCAGGTGCCTCTGGGTGACTTGAATTGCCAACCTTTTGGTTAGCAGCCGAGGGCTTAATGGTTAATGCCACCCAGAGACTCCAAAACCAAACCTGTTGCCATTGAGTTGATTCTGACTCATAGTGACCCCATGTGTGTCAGAGGAGAACTTCACTCGGTAGGGTTTTCAGTAGGCAAGTGTATAAAGACCAAAGTTTATTAGTGGTTACCAGTGGCAGGCAGGAGGGAGGGAAAAAGGGGGACTCACTCCTTAGGGAACACTGAGCTTCTGTTAAGGCTTATGGGAAAATTTGGAAATGGATAATGGTGTTGGTTGAACATGATAAAAATAATTAGTGTCACTGAATTGTATATGTGAAAAATGATGAAATGGCAAATGATTTGTTACAGATATACTTACTACAATAAAAAAAAAAAAGTGTGGGATCAGCAAAACACCAGAATCTCTTGCCTTCTGCTGAATAACTGAGGGAGGAGCCCCATGATGTCCTTGTTGATAAGACAGCTATGTAGTTAGTTGATGATGATGCCATTTTGTGGATTTCCAGATGGGTGAACACTGGAATGTGATGGATAGTTCTTTTTGCACCTGGAGAGAGACTTCCATAAATGATCCATGGAAATCGGTGTTCCGTTCTGTCCTGCTAAACATTTTAATCAATAATTTGGTGAAGATCTAGAAGGACTGCTAATCAGATATGCAGATGATGCAAAGCTGGGTGTGATAGTTACTAAGATGAATGATAAATAAGGATTCAAAAATATCTGATCAGTTTGCAGAGCCAGAAAAACATCAGTGAGTTGAAATTTCATAGGGCTAAGGCAAAGTCTTGTGTTTAGGCTTAAAATATGAATTGCATTCTTGCCAAGAAAAACTAAGTTGGAATGTGTTTATGTAAAAGGGAAAACATAGATCTAGAAGGTTTTGTTTGACCACAAGCTGAATATATCCAGCAGTTTGATATAGATAATAAAAGAGCTGAGGCTGAAAATATATAGGTGGTCATCCATTCATGAACTCTTAGCATTTTCTCTGTGCCAAGAAGCATGCTACATGCAAGGAATACAGAGATGACTAAGTCTGGGTCCTTGCCCTTAAGGAACTCCCAGCAACAGATTTGGATACATTACAGTCTAAAAGGGATAAATGCTACAGAAGAGGTTTCTATAGCACACTCTGGGAGTCCAGAATATACAGTGCCTGATTTTGTAGTGCTATATAATTTCAAATAGGAGGCAAAATAGAGGTTCTGAAGGAAGATGAGGAGTTTTTCAGGAGAAAACATGGACAGTGTGGTTGCAGGAGCCCTGGTAGTAGATATTTGTGCTTTTTGCTGCCCAGTATTTCACATTTGGCTTTGGGAGACCATGGACATAATTTAACCTTTGTGCTTCTGGATGTAGTTAACTCAGCTTCTGGGCCTCAGGGTGGAATGCCTGACTAGACTCAGATAGTCAAGGCATTCCATCATCTCGGTCATTATTCTTGGTTCACAGATGGGTACATGACCCATGTTGGACCATTCAGGGTCAAGAAAATTCTTTTCTGGAACTACTTTTTGGGTTAATAGGAAAGTTGAACATCTGTCCAATTGATTGCCAACAAGAGAGAAAATAGGTATAGGAAATGCTGGAACCAGATGGTGACTTTATGGGGGAGTAAGAATGGAATTAATAGCAAGGAAACGGAGACAGGAGATGAAGAAAGAGAATCCCTGTCCTACTGATATCATAGGAGCAAGTTGCACTTGAAATAGTGCCCATTAAATGTTTAGTTACACAGATCTGTCAATTTGATTTTCTCGTATTATATGCATTTTCTCTCATTTTCAAATAAGGAGAATCCTAAATAATACCCTTTACCGTAGTGGTCATAGGAAGGAAAGGAAATTCCAGGCAGAAGAACAGCTTGCATGAAAATTGGAGGCACAGGAAAGCACTGTGTTGTCATGAAGTCTCTGGCAGTTGTGTGTTATGGGTGTGCAGAGGGTACTGATGGGAGATGGAGCTGGAGAGATGGGTAAAGTCTAGATGTTGATGACCTACATTGACCCATGTTGTCCGGTCAGCACTGAGGTACTAATTGCAGCTTTTAATTGGGGCGGAGTTCTGATCTGTTACATGAGGCTTATATGAATATTGTTCAGAATGTATAGAATGTTTCTATGTTCATTTACTCATTGTATCCTCCCAATGACATAGTGATGTGGGTGAGTTTACCTGTTTTGCAAATACAGAAACGGGAATGGAAAGATTTAACAATTAGCCCAAGGTTGCCTAGGGAAGATTGCCAGCTATCGGGCCTCACAGGTTCATTGGTGGAAGCCAGCTGCCTTCTGACCACAAGGAGGCAGGAAGGGTATAAGCAGCGATGGAGGCATCACATCTGCATGGGCTGATGAACTTTCTAGGGGCAGCCAGCGTTTAGGAGCCATGGTGGCAAAGTTTTCCAGCTTCACGAGTGCTTCTGAGTTCAGACTCTACTAGCAAAATGTTGAAACCCATCAGGGCTGTCCCTTTGGAGCCAAACAACAGTATGCCCTTCCCAAGGCTGAGTATGCCGTTAGCAGTAGTCACCAATGCGAACAGCTGGGCCCAGCAAGACAAGAAGCTCAGAGCAAAAAGAAATGAAGAGTATAATTCTGGACACACAAGAGGCCCAGGGAAAACGCTCAGAAACAGCTGGAAGACAGTTGGAGGGCCTCAGGCCATAATATTTTGCATATGAAAGAGAAGCATAATCTAATTTGTAGTCACAGGCTGATGAAGTTGGGGACTTATGAGTTACTTATATTTCATTGTCTTTTTAGGAATACAAAAAAGTGTGTGTCTTCTGCCAGGGATTCGTGCGTTTGTGTAAAAACACAGGCAGGAGTATGCACACCTGTCTCTTGTTCAACAATGCTCTGAGTATATTGGAAAGATTGCAGTTGTGATAGGGAGCTGGAACCTGTTCTTAAGAAAGAAATAGTAATAAAATCCTCCCAAGGTTTTATCTACAGTATTAAAAAAGAAAGAAAGAAAAAGGCCATCTTTTAGTTCCCAAGGTGTGCCGTCCTCCTTCCTGCCTCTAGGCCTGTGTATCTGTTGTTCCCTCAGCCTCTGCCCATCCTTCCTCCATTTTCCACATCTCCTGTCTCCTTCCACTTTGAATGTCCCCCTATCAGAGAAGTCTTCCCCGATCTCCTGAGCAAGGCAGATCTCCCTGTTATTTGTTTTAATGGTGGTCTCTGGTTTTCCTTGGAAGCACTACTCACCTTTGCAATTGTTAGGTAAACCAGGCAACTATTTTTGTACGCCTTTTCTTCGCTACTAAGCTATAAGCTCTGCTAGGGCAGCAGCTTTGTCTTTTGTTCACGACTCTTATCCCTAGTGTCTGGTGTGATGTCCCACACCTGGTAAGTGGTCAGTAATGATATATATATATATATATATATATGTATATATATTTTGGCTGAATGTTTGAAGTTAGCAGTATTCTTGCCACTGTTTTTTGTTTGCTTACCATATCTGAATGCAGGTGTCATAAACACATAGACCTCATTGGACCCGGTGGGGACTGGCAAATGGGAGCTCAGGACTCGTGCCTTGCCCAAAGGGAGTAGGTACTACTGTGCATTGGCTGTTTATTGCCTTATAAGCAAAGTGGGCCCAGTGTTACAAGGTCTTGTGATTTTGACAAGAAAGTTTTGAAATCTTGATTTTATGGGTACCATCCGAAGTTTGAAGTCCCTAGGTGGTGCAAACGGTTAACACGCTTGGCTGCTAATCAAAAGATTGGAGGTTCGAGTCCACCCAGAGATGCCTCGGAAGAAAGCTACTTCATAAAAATCAGCCATTGAAAACCCTGTGGAGCACAGTTCTACTCTGACACACGTGGGCTTGCCATGAGTCAAAACTGACTAGATGGCACCTGGTAACTAGTATCCTGATTTTAAGATGTGGACAACAGTATTTCTAAAAAGTAAACACTATGTTGGTCAAAGCAATCACATTTGGGAGCTGGATTGGCCTGTGGGTCGGTGGCTTGCCTTCTTGGAGAGAAGTCACCATGCATGCCTCTTTGCACAATTCCAACCTCACTGGGAGGGGGAAATTCAGCCCTTGGTACCATTGTTTAAAATGCTTACTGAAAACCAGAGGCTAAACAGGGCAGCCAGAATGATGAAGGGTCTGGAAATCATGCCATGAAAGGAGCTGTAGCGCAAAATGCAAATATTTAACGTTACTTTTCAGCTTTGCTGCCCTGGCTCTCCCAGTTTGGTGCCTAATTTACCAGATAAGAATCTGGAACCTGAAGTGCCTCAAGATTTATGACCACAAACACACGAGGTGGTAGGTAGGTAATGAGGCCAGTTATTAACAAATACATTGCTTCTTATGCACCCACATGGATGCAGTCCCTGTTCCAAGGAGACCCCTGAGGAGGTCATAGCTTTATTGCAGTTACATGGCAATTGCCCAGCTATTCTGGGAAGTGTCCTTTGAAAATTGCCACCAGAGCCTGCAACATAATTTTTAAATGTCCTCAGTTGTTACAAATCTCCAAATTTAATTTTTTGAAACAGCCAAGTGTTATTTGGAGCTAAATCCAGTGAATTAGTCTGATGATTAAGCTTAATGGTACTATTTTGGGGCCACTGCAATGTGAGATTAAGCCTTAACAAGAGCAGGGCCAGGGCAAGGCATGCTGGAATCAGGCACAGGGTCAATGAGGAGGAAAGAAACAAGGCCAGGTAGAATCCCCGCTTAGTGAGGATTAGAAATGGGCTAGGGGCATGCTCACTTCATTCCAAAGTGCTCCAGGTGCCAAGTCCAAAAGACAAAGCAGAATTGCACATAGTTCAGGAGCCCCAGTGTGAGCAGGGATTTACAGAATGAACCAGAATGCTGGAGTCAGGTCAGGCTGTGCTGTGGACTAGGAGAGCTCTCCTTCTGAGGCATATCCAGCGACCTCAACCGGAGGCCTGGGAAGTAGAGCAGTATAAAGAGTGGATCCTGAACAACCTGGCCAATAGCAGGATCTTTGGGTGAAGCATGTCATCAATAAGTAAATGATTTCTGAATGTTTGCTGGGCAATTAGTTCCACTGGGTTATAAACACATGCCTTATTGCGTTTGCTTTCTCTGAGACAGCCTCGAAGAGAAGGGTCATCTGCAAGTATAGAGGGACCCTCCACCATTCCATATGCTTTCTCAAAGGGCACTGAGAAACAGAGCTGACTTACTCTTTGAAACAGACTGTCTCTCCATAGAATTCTATTTTTTAGCCTTGATTTTATATTAAAATTTACTGTAATATGTAATCTCTGCCCTACCTCATTTTTTTAACAAACTCTGTAGTAGCTAAAGAGTATTTTCTCTTGTTATATTAAAAAAAAAGGTAAATAAACTGAGCAGTTCAGAAAACAACCCGCTTCATTAAAGCCGAATAACCATAACCATAACACTAATAATAAAATCTGTAAAATGGAGCCCCTGTCAATGGCCAACCATCCACCATCTTTTAAGCATTGGGACATTCTTAAGTAAAAGGGCAGGTCAAAGCATGGAAAACTTTGTGTGCAAAGGTGTCCACTGGAAAAGTATATGGAGGATATCCGTTCAACTGTTTCAAGGTGAAAACCAAAAAATAGAAAAATCACCAAACCCATTGCTGTTGAGTCAATTCCGACTCATAGCAACCTTTTAGGACAGAGTAGAACTGCCTCATAGGGTTTCCCAGGAGCGCCTGGTGGATTCAAACTGCTGGCCTTTTGGTTAGCAGCAGAGCTCTTAAGCACTGCACCACCAGGGCTCCAAGGTGAAGGATGGATATGTTATACTACATCAAATCCATGAACTACTGTACAATTCTGAGGCCTGTAGTGCAATATGAGGAACTGTTTACAGTACCAGTGGAAAGTGCAAGGTACAAGAGTGGAGAGCTACACTGAGCACCATGTAAGACATGCTCGTGAGAAAAGCCTGGAAGAGAAGGCAGCACCATAATAAAAATGGACTCATTCCTTCATTCATTCAATCATTCGTATAGCAAATATTTTGTGACATTTTGGGGCTATTGAAAATATGCATTGTTTTATTTCTATTTGCCATAGTTTTAAATTTGAATGTAATACTTTTATTAAAAAAAGAAGACAAACTGAGGATGATTCCTTTTAGAAATAAAATCATTCTTGTAAAGGTCTCACAGTCAGGGTGGATGGCTGAATAGAGTATCAGATTCCATTATGGATTCCATTTGTAGCTCTGTTATCAATTCTGATGTAAAACCAACTATGACATAATCATAGTCATAAGCAACATGTGTCTACCACTTCACAGTTTTCCAGAGGCATTCATGAGCAGTGGTTTAATCCATACAGCAACCTGATGAGATGTGAGAATTATTCGACTGGGTCAGACTTGGGGTCAGTTCAGCTCAGTGATTTATCCTTATCTGCTTGGTATTTTCCTACACCAGAGCTTACATGTACTTTGTACATTTAGATATTTAACTATAAATCTCTTTCAGATGATTTATAAAAACCCTAAATAAACCCAATGTCAGCAATGATGATTGAGAAACCTCTCTTTCTGTCTAAGAGATGTGGTGATTTCCCCACTCCTTGTTGCCTTTTTTTCTCCCAAGATCCATAACAACACAGCCTCCTTTTCTACATTGTCAGAAGTTTCTTGATACTGGAGGTAGCACAGGGCCAAGAATGCCCATGCCATTGCCATCAAGTCGATTCTGGCTCATAGAGATCCTATAGGACAGAGTAGAAGTGCCCCAAAGGGTTTCCAAGGAGCGGCTGGTGGATTTGAACTGCTGGCCTTTTGGTTAGCAGCTGAATTCTTAACTACTGCACCACCAGGGCTCCGTAGGTAGACCAGCCAGCCATAAAAGCCCTCAGAACTGCATCTAGGCAGTAGGAAAACTTGTGTCATTGTGGGCAACACTCCCTTTCCCCGGCTGTGATTTCAAATGTCCCTGATTTTCACTCAGCTCAGTTTCTCAGCTTCTTTATTACTGGTTCATGTTGATTTGAACAACTTGATTTTTAAAATTTTTATTTTTAACTCCACAAGTTATTGTCCTTGTCCAAACTAAACAAAACAGGACACATTAGAGAGTACTAAAATCCCCACTGCCCCCCACACCCAATTCCAGTCCCCACTCCATTCCCAAAGGTGACTACTATTAAGAACCTGGGTGTAATCTATTAGACTGTTTGCTACATCTTTACACAGCAGGAAACAGACAATGCACACTTTCCAGGGCTTTGAACTGGCTCATTATGTTTCAAACCCCTGCTGAGAATTTGCTTTTCTAACAAGTTCCCAGGCGATGCTAATGATGCTGGTTAGGGACCAAGTCTAAGAACCACTGCTAGAGCAGAGGTTCTCAAAATTTGTTATGCATAAGAATGACCTGAAGATCTTGTTAAAATGTAAATTCTGATTCAGTATATCTGGGGTGGAAATGCAAATTCTCAGCAGGGGTTCAGACCGGAACAAACCCACTGAGAGCCCTGACATGATTGTTATTTTGAAGCTGTGTACTTCAGAAAATTTTAGCATGCCTGATATGTCATTTGGCAACTTCCATTTTTTTTCTCTCAAGAGTATATTTTAGACCTATTTACACATGAATGCTGTCTTACGGCTCTCTAGAGAAACAGAACCAGTGATATATCTCTACCTCTGCCATTTATATCTGTATGAATTTACTTCAAGGGATTAGCTCAGGGGGCTGTGGGGGCTTTGAGTCCAAATTCCATAGTTAGGAGGCAGGCCGGAGAATTCTGAAATCTTGCATCCCAAGATCTGTAGATCAGGCGAAGGAAAGAGTGTAGAGTGAAGAGAGAGAACAAGCTCTGCCAAAATATCTGTCTGCAGTTTGAAGGCAGAGCACACCCTAAGGAAATTCCCTTTTCGATGGATTGATTGATTACATTACATCTGATTACATTATGAAAGATGATTTCTCTATATTGGATTACATTGTGAAATAACAACTTGCCTAGTATTTGGCCAAACCACTGGGAACCATAGCTTAGGCAAGCTGACACATAAAATTAACCATCACAAATGCATTTTGCACTGTTGCACGGTGTTTCAGAAATGACTGCATCAGATTTGTTTGGTCCGTCCTCTAATAATGATGACTGGGTTGTTTCCAGCTTTTTAGCTGTGACAAACAGTAATGTGCTAAACTTCTCACACTGTGCCTTCCTTTTCACCTGGGTGAGTGTTTCCCTAGGTATATTCTGGGAAGCAGAATTGCTATGTCATGGTAGATATGTGTCTAACTTTTTAAAAGATAATGCCAAAGTGTCTTCCAATACAACTGGACCAATTTCTACTCCCACGATATCCTCACCAACTTGGTATATCACCAACTTGATTGTTCTCTCCTAAATGTAGTCTCCTTTGGTAGCACTGCAGTTGATTTTGGGATCGTAATGAGTTTAGATTATAGTTCCCAGCTCTCTACTTGCCTACTGCCCATTTTCCGTCCAGTTTCTCCATGTTGCCCTTATGTCCACCTTCAACTCCTCCTGATTTCGCCTTTATTCAGACTTGCTTCCATCTTATGACCATCTTATGATCCTAGGGTATTGGTGAATTCATTCATCCATTCACTTCATCATCTTATAAATATTATGTGAGTGATGGGAGGTCCTTTGCCCATAGAAGTACGTTCAAAACGAAGCCATCATTTTGTCTTACCCACATCCTCTTTCATTGTCGGATCCCAGATTCCCAGTCACTCCCAAAGGAAATCCTGACAACTTTTGCTTATACCAGGAAGGGACTTAAACAGCGTGTTCAGCAGTCAGCCGCTATTTCTGCTGCTCAAAAAACTCGCGTTTCTTGTTCATCGATTTTGAAGGTGTTGGTGTAGACAACCTGTCGAGAGAGTTTGCAACATCCAGATGTTTCATCCTCTTCCAATTATGAGAGGCTTTTGGATTGTATAATTACAGTGTGGATGTTGAGGGACATGGAATGAACACCTGCCATCTAGATTGACCATATTGCACTGTGTTGAGATCATATTTCCCGCTTGGTCATAACAGATTGATAATGGATTCCCACCACACCATTGCTTCATGAGAGATCTGTCTTGGCAAAGTCTCAGAAAAATCAAACGAGAGTTGAAGGGCTGATGCAAGGAAGAAGGATTAGTTCTGTTCAGGTATGCTTTAGGCAACCAAAATAGTCCATTGTCCTCACTGCTATCTAATCAATGATTCTACAGTGTTCTTTCATTCAGCAGACTTTATTGAGCATCTGCAATGCATCAGAGGCTGTGCTAATGCTGAGGATACAAATATAAGGGAAGAAGGACACTGTCTCTCAGGAAGTAGTGAGTTCAGTGGCAGAGATCAACACTAATCAAGTTTTATAAACAAATGTAATAAGTAAAATGAAAGAGAAATGCATGGTACTAAGACAGCGTATCTCATAGACTCATAGCGACCTTATTGGGCAGGGTAGAACTGCCCAGTAGAGTTTCCAAGGTTGTAAATCTTTACAGAAGCAGACTACCACATCACTCTCCCATGGAGTGGCTGGTAGGTTTGAACCACCGACTTTTTGGTTATCAGCCAAGTGCTTAACCACTGCATCACCAGGGCTCCTATGAATTGGAATAGATTCCATGGCAGTGGGTTTGGTTTTTGGTTTTTAAGAGAGCATATAATAGGGACAATTGATTTAAAGCAATCAAAGAAAGGTTTGTAGAAGGAAGTGACTGATAAATAGGCGAAGAGTTGGTGGAAGAGCACTTCTAATAGAAAGAAAAGCATGTGCAAAAGTCCTGTGGCAAGACAGAGGAGTGCATGTTGAAGGAACTGAAAGAAGGCCAGTGTAGTTTGCGGCTCAGTGCATGGGGAAGCAACCTATGTGATGAGGCTGGGGAGCTGAGCAGGGTCTTGGGTTATGCTAAGGCCTTGGGGTTGTATCCTAAGAGCAATGGGAAGTCATTGATAGGTATTAGACAAGCGTTTCTGTGGTGATGGGGATCAGTTTATATTTTGAAAAGATGATTCTGACTGCCACGTAGAAAATAGAAGTCATATAATTTTATTCCCCTGCATAGAAGCATTTGAAGAATTTCCGTTGCTGTCAGGGTGAAATCCAAAATCTTTCACGTCATTTTCAGGCTACTTCCCAAAATGGCCAGGGCCGTCTTTACATCCTCATCTCAGAACATGCTCCGTTAGCCATGGCATGCCTTAGAAATTCAGATGAGTTGCTGTGTTTGCTGACAATGCTGCATAACAAACAGTCCCCAAATCTCAGCGGTTTACAGTCATCAACATTTATTTTTGTTCACCACAAGTGTGCAAGTAGGCTAGGGCAGTTTTGCTTCAGGCTGTGGGTTGGGCTCGTGTCTGTTCTGCTGATCTCTTCTTCTGAGACTCACATGGCTACCTAGGCCAGGCTTCTGTCATGCTAAATCACATGAACATAAGAGGCCAAGCCAAACCACAAAAACACATTTAAATCCTCTGCTCATGTTGCTACTGGTAATATTCCATTGACTAAAACAAGCGCAATAACAGTGGGATGGTAAGCATTGTCCTCCTTTGAAGGGGAGCCATGGAAATAGAGGGGAAGGAAGAAAGAATTGTGAGCAAATAATAAATCAACCACACTTACTTTTACTTAAAAGTAGAGCATATACAGATGGCTGAGTATAATTTTAAGAGTATAGGCTTTAAAGCAAGGCTTTGTAACTTTGAATCCTGGATTTACAACTCCCTAGATGTGTGTATCTGGGCAAGTTATTAACCTCCTTGTACCTAAGTTTCCTCATCTGTGTAAAAGAGAGATAGTGATATTACTTATCTCATTGGTTTATCAGGAAGATTGCCTTATTTAAGTGCTTAGAGCAGTGCCTAGAATATAGTAAGTGCTCAGTCAACATTTGCTGTTGTTGTTGTTAGTTGCTGTCAAGTTGCCTCCAACTTACATATGATAGAACAATACATCACCCAGTCCTGTGTTGTTCTGTTGCTGTCCATTAGGTATTCATTGGGTCATTTTCCGAAGTAGATCATCAGGCCTTTCTTTCTAGTCTGTCTGAGTCTGGAAGCTATGCTGAAACCTGTCCACCATGGGTGACCCTGCTGGTATTTGACAGATTTGTGGCATAGTTTCCAGCATCAGAGCAGCACACCAGCCACCACAGTACAAAAAACTGATGGACAGGTGGTGGCAATCAATATTAACTATTATTAATACAGTTCAAACTCTTTTATCCAAAACCAAATGTATTTTGAAATTTAGAATTATTCCTGTTTTAGAAAGGTAATATGGTATATGCACCACATAATACGTAACATCCCCAATAGGGTCTGAGAAAGTAGCCCACAACAAAACCCTTGAGTATTCTGCCAGGAAATGTGATCATTAATACAAAATGGGAAAATAAAAATCATAAAGACTTTTGTAACAGAACATCTCAGGTTTGTCACAAAATTAATTATGATTATTTTGGCGTGCTTCATAGCCTTATAGATTTTGGATTTAGATTTGTGGATAAAGAATGGCGGCCCGTGTTAGCTTTGAAGCATGTGTGCACATGCGTGCTGGTGGATCTTCCTTTGTGTGCTCTGATCTCTCCTCTTGACGTGCCCTCCAGACCCTTCTTCATGTATAAATTCTAGCTATGGTATGAGCCCAGCCATCACTTCATTCTTTGCAGACGTGTTATCCCCAAGCTGGAAATAATTTCTCCTACTGCTGCGCACTCCCAACATTCATCACCCTGTGCTCCCTTGTTCTAATTACTTGCATTGATTCTGGAGTTTGGGGATTGTGTAAAACTCCATGTGCACCATAAATGTTCTTTGACTCATATTCTGTATGCTTCCATCACCATGTCCCTTCTCTCACATCTAATGCTAATAACTATTACTCTGCAGCAATTTTTTTTCTTTTCTTTTTATTACTATTGTTACTATTGGAGCCCTCGTAACGCAGTGGCTAAGAGCTTAGCTGCTAACCAAAAGGTCGGCAGTTCAAATCTACCAGCTGCTCCTTGGAAACCCTGTGGGGCAGTTCTACTCTGTCCTGGAGGGTGGCTGTGAGTTGGAATCGATTCAACAGCAATGGATTTATTGTTACCATTGCTAGTGTTTACTGAGCACTTATGGTATACCGTCTACTGTGCTAAGCACTTCCACTCAGTACCTGTTTTGATCCTTACCACAGTCCTACGCAGTAATGCTGTTATTATGCTGCTTTTACAGATGAGAATACTGAAACAAAGAAGGACTTAATACCTTGCCATTTAATAAATGCTGTAGTCTGCGAGTGATAGTACTGAATTGCCAACTGACACAAAGGCTTTACATGTCCAGATGTTATTTGTTACTCCCTCGGAGGCAGAACCGCTGGGATACACTGCTTTTCCAAATAGGTTTTGGAACAGACAAATGAATCTTCTTTTCATGGGAATCTTCTTTCCATGGCATCCACGGGGTTGGTTATTGGAGCCTCCTTAAACACACCCAGTGACAGATGGTGCAACACCTCCTAGTGCATATCCCATTGCAGGACATTGCTGACTAAGAATTCTTCACAACTTCACAAGTCACCTGTATTTTGCCAACTTACGATATCTACTCACTGAACCAAATTATGTTCGGAGAAAAATGACTTTGGCATCAGTGAGAGCAATGGGCTAGAGGGAAAAGAGATGAAAGTAATCAAGAGGCACAGATTAATTGATGTCCAGGGAAACCACCCATCTGACTCCCGGGACTTGAGTGGCCTTTCTCCAGGGGTCTTCACCAGCCTTTCTTTCCCGCAACTCACTCCCATGAACTCACTCAGAAGTGTCGTACCTCTAAAATGTTATCCCATGTAGATGCCTCCTGTGAACGGACAGGTACTAGGTCTTATTCATCTCTGTACTTTCCCTCCCTAAGGCCTAGCACAGAACCTAACTGACAGGGGGCACACAAACAATATTGGTGAATTATTTAAATGAACGATTAAACCATTGGATGGATGGATGGATGGATGGATGGATGGATGGACGGACGGATGGACGGGTGGGTGGGCGAACTAATAGATGATGAGAAGAATGAAGTATGACTATCAAACTGCTTCTTTGGTGCCATAGAGATACCAACTGCTCTTTACCTGTCATGTTTATTTCAGCCAGCTCTGTTGGGTCATTTCAAACATATCTGAGTTAATGGCTGTTGAGTCATTGCAAGCTGAAGGAAGATAAAGGTCCAGGTTTGACACATCGGAACCACATTCCTGAGCACAGTGCAGGTTGAAGAGCATGGACTTTGGAGTCCAACAGACTTGCTCAGCATGTAATATTGATCAGCTGAGCTTTAGTTCCTTCATCTGCCAAGGGAGTGTAATAACCTTCATGGAGTTGTCATGAGGATTAAGTAAGATAACGTATGGGATGCACCTTGACCAAGGCCCAGCATGGGATAGGCACTCCATGATGCTAGTTTTGATCACTGTTCCCATTATTATTGAAAACACAGCCTGTGGATCAACTCCTCTGCCCCCCCACCCTACTGGGTACTCCTTGTCCTGAGCAGCAGGTGGGCTCCCAGCACATGCTGTTCGTGTAGGAAGCAAGGATGATAGCCAGGAATGTCCCAACAGGTCTTCTAATTAATCCCTCATTCTACAAAGGTTGACCTGAACCTGCTGCTAGGGCATAGGCCTTCCAGCATCATTTAGTGCTGGGCTGAACTCGAAGATGAGAGGGGATTTAGATCAGAGGCTGCAGTCAGCAGTGGGTATGCCTAGATCAGACCTGAAGCAATGAATATGCGGGAGGCTAGCTTGGAACCACTGTCAGTCTTGTCAGGGAAGCTGACTTGGTTTGATGTCTCTGCCCATCCAAAGTGGGGTACTCAATGCATAGAAACTGGAATCAGGCAACCGCGGGTGTCAGTTCTTGCTCTAAGCTGAGTGATAGCTCGGAAGTCACTTAACCTCTCTGCATTTTGGTTTCCTTACCTGTAGAATGGAGATAAGAATACATTCCAAACTGGATTGTGATGAGGATACAATGCAACAAAACAGTAACATACCTATCACTTACTGTGGTACTATGCACCCAAATGACAAATGAAAGAAATACAACCTCCTTAGCAAGGCTTATGGAGCCCTTACTATATGGACCCCACTTTTCATTCTGTTCTGTAGGTTGCAGACATCAGTACTTCATCCAAGTGGAGCTGGGGTGGGCTAGGCCAAAACTATACTCCATTTATGTAAACTTTTTGCCATTCCATAAAAAAAGCAATGCGCTTCCATATCCTTCAGTGCCTCTGTAAATGTGAAGGAAAATCAGGTTCCTAAGCACCCGTTTTGTTCCATATACAGTTCTAGATCCTAGAACAGGAGTTAGCAGAGTATAGCCCAAGAGCTAAGCATTGTTTTTACGTGTGTTAATGGTTGAAAAAAATTACAAGAAGAATAGTATTTTGTTGATATATGAAAATCATATGAAATTCACATTTCAGTATTCACAAATAAAGTTTTATTGGAACACACCCATGCCCATCTGTTTATCTATTGTCGATGGCTGCTTTTGTGCTACAACAGCAAGTTGAGTTGCAACAGAGACAGCGTGGGCAGCAAAGCTAAAAATATTTACTATCTGGTCTTTTACAGAAAAGTTTGTCAAGCTTGTCTTAGGGAAGCTCTTTTGTGTGATATTCAGTATAAGAAATGGTCCTTGCAATGGAAGCTCGCAGTCCAGGACATCCAAAGCAGTTACTATCCTGGCCACATCCAGGAAAGGAATGGATAGTCTATGAGGATCTGCATCCTTCAACACTGGACATTTTTAGAGGATGACCGTGTGGCCATGTAGACAGTTCCATAAAGGGAATTCAGTCATCGGATTGGCAGTTGGACAGGATGGTCTCTTCAATCCTGGCGTCATTCTTTCCTAGCTTTTTAATTTCTCTAAACTTCAGTTTCTTCATTTGTAAAAGGCAAAGAACAATCATACTTACCTCAAAGGCTGCTGTGAGATTTAAGTTGCATTTGTACGGTGCTCAGGGTGGTGCCTGGTATAGGGAAGAGTTAAATCAAGTATGGATTGTTATTAGTAATATTTATGTTAATATTATTAGTCTGTCCTGTGTCAGCTGTGTAACTGTGGGCAAGTTAGTCTATCTACTGAAGCCTTAGTTTCTTCATCTTTAAAATGGTGCCAATAATGAAACCTACTCAACAGAATGCTTGGGAAGTTTACATGTCTTCATAGTACATTGCTGCATGCAGTCAGCTTTCAGTGAATATTTTCTTAAACCTCCCCATTTCCCTGCAATACTGAGATTCTGTGAGTCTGCAATGTTGTTGTTAGAGCTTCCCCATAATGGCTTTCACCTCTGGACTACCTGTTGTCACTAGCCATGTGCCATCCCACATCTTTTTAACTGCATCTGTCATGGCTCCCTATGAATCATCTAAGCCCTTTCAGGGCTGGCGTCCTCTGTGATATTTCTTATTTATCTAAAATTAAGGTGAAGTAAAATCCAGCTTGAATGATTTTAATATACAAATTGCATCCTGGCAGGGTTTGATGTAGCTGGGTTCTGGCTTTTCTCCCCAGGTTGGAAAGACTGAGTAAGTTATGCTTAGCCTGTGTTGTGGGGCAGGTGAGCAGGCAGGGACCAAGGTGTGATGGCTGGAGGGGCTGCCAGGGAGCATCTTTGCGTAGTGCTATTTATGGTTCATCTGGAACCCAAACACCTGCTCGTAGTTCCCCAGCTGAATCCACAAGGCTTTGCCTTTCTGTCCCCTGGACATTGAAAAACTGCTTATCAAAGTCATTATCCCCTTTTCCTCAGTAATAGGAGACCTGATTTGTAGCAGGACACCAGACCATCCAGAATAAAAACCACCCTTCCCAGTCTTCTTTGCTGCTCAATAAGGCATGTAAGTTTTGTCCAATGGGATGTAAGCAGAGGTGTTCTTTGAAACTCCTAGGAAGTGTTTTTTAAAGGGAGGAGGACTCACAGAGTCCCACTCTTTCCTCCTTCCTGCTGGATGGAATGTGAATGGAATGGTTGGAATGTGAATGACCATCTTAGACCATGTCATGAATGACCACCTTAGATTCTAGAAGCAGACCCTGAAGGGACTTGAGAGTAAGTTATTTATTTTCAAAGTGATCTCTGGTAGGGGAGAGTGATTGAAGGAATCCATTGTAATGCTAGAGAGACTGAATCTTGACAAAGCTAGAAAGCTGGGGTGGGATGAAGCAATGAACATACTTGTGAACTTGATAGCTTTTTTATGAGGAGCTGGGTCAGAAGCTTGAAGTAAAGGGTGGTAGCAGCTCTTCACCTGAAAGCTCTGTAAAGGCCAATGCTAAGCGAGGCACAGGTAGTCAGTCCCGTGCAGGGTGTTGGTGTCTAGCAGTATGGCTCTGGGCACAAGGCATTTCTGCAAGCCCTTGTACATTCCACCGTAAGCACTCAAAGCTCCTCTTGTTGAGCTGCTGAACCTCTGGCCAGATAATCACAAAGGCACCTCTTGGTCACTAACACAGTGGTGTTCACCCTAGAACTATTAAAACAAAGGCTAGATTGGCAAATGATCAGGGATACTGTACAGGGTTCTGGCACTGGACTAGGAGTCTAGACAAGACAGGCTCCGCAGAATGTCCTAAAGGTGCGACAAACCTCATCTATAGCTTTATGGACCTCAGAATGAGTTTCCAGTCCACAAAAAAAGGCAAGCCTCCTTTTTTGCTTAGTGCAAGTTTTCATTCACTCATAGTTTGTCTCCAGGAAACCCATACAAGTCTAGAGTTTTAAGCAGTTGCTGGTACTGTTAGCATATACAGTGTATTTCCCACTAGGAAGCTTTACAATGGCTCTGTAAGTAGATTGAATTATGTTCCCCAAAAATATGTGTTATAAGTCTTAACCTCTGCCTGTGGTTATAATCCCATTTGTGAACGGGTTGTTTGTTATTTTAATGAGGCAGGCTTAGGTTACGTCAAAGAAGATTAGGTTATGTCTATTATGTTAATGATGCAGGATTAGGGTGTATCTTGAGTCCATCTCTTTTGAGATATAAAAGAGATTAAACAAGCAGAGATGGGGTAAGAGAGATGCCAAGACACATGGAGATTTCCAAGGAACGGAGAAGCAAAGCTCAGAAGAGACAAGGACCTTCCTCTAGCCCAGAGAGAGAGAAAGCCTTCCCCTGGAGCCGGCACCCTAAATTTGGACTTTTAGCCTCCTGAACTGCTAGAAAATAAACTTTCGTTTGTTAAAGCCACCCATTTATGGTGTTTCTGTGATAGCAGCACTAGATAACTAAGACAGATGACTGTGCAAATTATATTGCTGTTCTGTGTGATCACCATTCTAGTTCTTATGCTCTAAAAATTTGACCACAGGTTGCTTCAAAAACCAAAATCAAACCCATTGCCGTCGAGTTGATTCTGACTCATAGCGACCCTATAGGACAGAATAGAACTGCCCCACAGAGTTTCCAAGGAGCGCCTGGTGGATTTGACCTTCTGGTTAGCAGCCATAGCTCTTAACCACTATGCTACCAGGGTTTCCACAGGTTGCTTAGTGACAACTAAACTCCCGGTGTGTTTCTAACAATATTTTTGAGCCTTCTAGCACCATTCATGTATTTATTCAACAGGCGTTTATTGGCGTGTTCATTATGTCTTAGACACCGGATGGTAGAAGATGACACCAACATGAATAAGATATTATATGGTAGCTCCCAGTATTTTGGGTGAAATAGGCTTAATTTTATTACATTGTGATAGGTAACTTTTCTATGGCATTGTATAGAAGAAGGAGTAATTAAGTTTACCTGGAAAAGTTAGAGAAGGGTTCATGGAAAATTCATTATGTAAGTGATGTTATATTTTATTAGTGAAGGTGTGTTTGGCTGCAAAACACATGGCCATTGGGAGCTTGGACACCAAAGACGTTTAATTATCTTACATAAAGTTAAGTCCAGAGGTAGAAATTTCTAGAGTTGTCACAGTGGCTGAGACGTGTCATTAAGCACCAGGGCTCTCTGTCTGTGTTTCCACTCTGCCTCCTCCTGAATGTTGGCTTGTTGTCACATAGTCACATGATGGCTGCCTCAAGTCTGAGCATCACACTCTCACGCAACTGTACCCATGGCAGGAAGAAGAGACAGGTCTCCCTGCTGTCTCTCTTTTTGTTATGGATTCATACCCTTCCTAGAAGCCAACTATTAAGTCTCACTGGCTGAAATTAGATGAACTGTCCAATTAGTAGTTGACCAAAGGGAATTGGATGCTATGTTTGGTTTATTTCAACCAAGCTTTATCACCAGAGTTTGACCTCCCTGAAATGCTGCCATTTCTCCCCAAAAGAGGTTCTATAATAAGCGAGAAAGGGAGAAAAACTTTTGCATAGGCTACTAATATAGGCTGTCATAGCCTTGGAATATGAGTAAGATTTTGCCAAGAACAATAGAAAAGATGTCTAGACAAAGAGACCAACATGTGCAAAGACATAGATGTGTTTGAAGAATGATGAAATGTTTAGGGTAGGTTGTTGCAAGGGAGGCATATTGTGAACCTGCATCTAGACAGATAAGCGAAGGCTTATCACTGATTCAACAAATAATTAAATTCAACAAATAATTGAATTCTTTCCATGTGCTTATCACTATTCTAAGTACTGGGCATAGAGTGGTGAACAAGATGGACAAAGTTTCTGTCCTTGGTGCTTTTCAGCCTTCTCTGTGCATTGGTATCTCGTGGGGGAGATTAAAACAAAACAAAAAAACACAGATGTTTGGGATTGTTCCCAGAGATTCACATTCAGCTCATCTGGGGAGCAATCCTGGGCATCAGGATTTATTAAAAGTTCTCCAGGTGAATTTTAATGCCAAGCTAAAGTGGAGAACCACTGTTTGGAGTACAGGAGTAATTATCTTATCTTAGATTGGGTGACCAGGGAAGGTGTCTCTGACGGGGAGAGATTTGAACAGAGGCATGCATGAGGTGACAAAGCAAGCCATGTGAAAGATTTGGCAGAGAGTTTGTGCAAAGGCCCTGAGGTAGAAACAAGCTTGGCATGTTTGCAGAATAGTAAGAAGATCAGTGTGGCTGGAATAGAGTGAAAACAAGAGGGAGTGATAGGAGATGGATTGGGGGGTTTAGGAGGCAGGAGGGTTCATTATATGTGGTTTTGGAGATAATGGTTAGCCAGAATATGATGTACCTTGATTTCTTGTGGATTCCTTCCAGAAGCAAGAGGATGGCAAGATTAGATTTGTGTCCTTAAAAAAGGAAAATCTGGCTTAAGCATGGGTTTGATGTTGGATCTGGGTGAAACTGGAGACAAGGAGGTTATTGCAGTGTTTCAGGTGAGAGAAGATCCAGGCTTGGATGCAGGTAGTAATGGTGAGGATGTGTGGAGCTTAGAGAATGAAAACTCTCTGGAATACATTGTGGCCAGGGCTGGGCCGGGTTCCCCACAACTAAACCTTCCAAAGGCCCCCTGCTGTCTCCTATGGCGAGAAGCCTCCCCCATCACCCTCCATGTCTCAGCCACACAGTGTATCACCAGCCTGAGCCCCTGACCCTGTTTATCTCTTCTGGTAAAGGCTGGGAAACGAAAATAATTGCACTTGATTCAGAGCAGTGAGCCCGACACTGCAGGGATCTGTTTAATTAAATTTTATCTCCAGCTAGGAAGCCTATGAAAAATCAGCAAACCTTCCACAGCCCACTTAACACACATGCTCTAAATCACAAAGCACCACATGAAAGAAAGAAGCTGGTTATTTGGTAAGTCCAGTGTTTTCTGTGAGCTTGCTGTGAATTCTGAGATACAAGTAGCGGTAGAGACTGTTGGATGGTCATTGGTGGCTGTGGGGATCACCAAGTATTTGTGTTTCCTTAGACTGATTTTTTCAGGAAGTTTCAAACCACTGTGTAGCCTTTGTTCAGAGCCAGGCAGTGATATTGCAGTATCACTGTGGTGTGTGTGCTGCAGGCCAAGCAGAGTGAAGCCTTGCTCAAAGTCATAGTGCGTTTCTTTCTGCAAGAAATCCATGTGTGCTTACCATGTGCCAGACCCTGTTCTAGAGCCTGCACGCTTCACAGAGAACAAGCCCACAGGGAGTCAAGCTAGGGAGAAACAAGTAATGAGGCAACAATAAATGTTCAGAATAGTAACTGCTTTGATGGGACAAATGCCATGGAAACGTATGGTTTTCCATTGCTGCATAACAAACCACCTCAAAACTTAGTGGCTTAAATAATAACAATCATTTTTTCTTCATGGTTCTGCAATTTGAGTAGGGCTCTGTGGAGATGACTTTGCTTTGATCCTTCTGGTATCAGCTAGGGCTGCTCAACCAGGGCTGGAGGAGCTACTTCTAAGATGGTCTCACTCACAGGTTGGCAGGTTAATGCTCCCTGTCGGCTGGGAGCTCAGCTTTTGGCAGGGTTGCTGTCTTCTCTTCATGGCAAGGCTGGGTTCTCACAGCATGGCAGTCTCATACTTCTTACATGGTGCTGAGCTGATCCCAGGACAGTCGCTGGGACAGTTTACCACGTCTTCCATCTTCTGCATGGATGGAAGAGAGGAGACAGCAAGATCCGTTCTCGAGCTAATCCATTAGTGAGTGTGTGGACAGTGGCCACACCTGCTAACAAAAGTGCACGGGTTGGTATCCAAAGTCTGTCTGTCTTAGTCATCTAGTGCTCTATAACAGAAGTACCACAAGTGGATGACTGTAACAAAGAGAAATCTATTTCCTCACAGTAAAGTAGGCTAGAAGTCCAAATTCAGGGCATCAGCTCCAGGGGAAGTCTTTCTCTCTGTCAGCTCTGGAGAAGAGTCCTTCTTATCAGTCTTCCTCTGGACTAGGAGCTTCTCTGTGCAGGAACCCCGGGTTCAAAGGACATGTTCTGCTCCCGGCACTGCTTGGTGGTATGAGGTCCCCCAACTCTCTGCTTGCTTCCCTTTCCTTTCATCTCTTGTAAGATAAAAGATGGTGTAAGCCACACCCAAGGGAAACTCCCTTTACATTGGATCAGGGATGTGACCGGAGCAAGGGTGTTACGTTCCACCCTAATCCTCTTTAACCACAGGCAGAGAGTATGATTTATAACACATAGGAAAATCACAAAATGGAGGATAACCACACAATATTGGGAATAATGGCCTAACCAAGTTGACATATATTTTTTTGGGGACACAATTCAATCCATGACACTGTCAAATGCATAATTACCCCTAATACTCATCATTACTCCAGAGGAGTGTTAAATCGTGGTAAGAAGAGGAGTTGGAAAACTTCTGTGTAAGCTAGCCATAATAAGAACATGCTTAAAATGTCCATTAACATTTTTCTATGTCTTTAGTGTTTGTGACTCCAACCTGTTTTGCTTTTCTAAGTAGTATTCTTTCTGTCTCTACTCATGTTGTTTCACACGCTTGTGGTTTATCCAACCATTTCTTTTCCAGAACATTCACTGGACACTTATTTTGCCCCATACCTCCTGGTAGACGATGGACCTACAGAAATGAATATGATGTGTTTCATGCCCTCAAAGAATAGTTAATCATTAGAATTAATAATAGCTACACAGAGTGTGTTTCTGACCTTGGGGAAGGAGTGATGTATCTGTACGAATTGCTTTCTTCATTCCAGCTTACCCTCATCCAAACCTAGGAATCCCAAGTATTGTTTTGTTGAATTGTCAGAGCAACCTGATGAGCTAAATTTGCTATTAGAATGGAGTAGATTGAAGCACAGATAGATTATGTGACTTACCTCTGGTCACACAGCAGCTAAATGAAAGAATTGGACACAAACGTAGATTTTCCTGACTCAAAAGTTGCCACTAGCCTCTGTGCTGTCTCCCAGCTCCCCACCATATATGTATAATATTCAAGGTATGATAATGTTATGATTTAGAAAACCAAACTTCTTAGGCTTTGAGACAATTTGGTAGCTAATTCTCTTCTTAGCCAGGGGTGATGTAGTCTGTGATTATGAAAGAAGGCTATCTCTGACAAATAGTTCTTGAACACTCAGTAGCATGTCACGTAGAATGTCTGGTATGGGAAGCTCTCATGTACACCCCGAGCAGACACAAGGTAGAACGTCATCGATCTCATTCCAAAATATCCAGGAAAAAGAGGCAGGATTAGCCCAAGGTTTTGCTTTCACTGTTGGAGATGATACAAGATTAATCCATCCTGGAAAGTATGAAGAGAGCCGCAGAAAATAGGAACAAGGGGAGAAAAAAGGAACAACATAGATTCTGGAGACAAACAGACCTGCATTCAAATCCCAGCTCTGCCATTCACTGGTTGTGTGACCTTGAACACGTTGCTTATCCACTTTGGCCTCAGTGTCCTTATCTGTACAGTGAGCATAACAACAGTATCTACCTCCTTTAGTCAGGATAATTAATTGATGCTAATTGCCATCACCACAAACAAACTGAAATATGTTAGTGCCTTACTATATTACTTCTTGTTCATACAAACTGATGAGGGTCTCACAGCTTTCCCGGATGGCTCCCCTTCAAGCAGTAACTCAGGGATCCACCTCCTTCATCATCTGCCTCCACTGTTTAGGTCCTGGAGTCCCTGAGTAGTGCAAATGGTTAAGCGCTTCACTGCTAGCTGAAAGGTTGACAGTTCCAACCCACCCAGTGGCTCCATGGAAGAAAAGGCCTACCAATATGCTTTCATAAAGATTACAGCCAAGCAAACCCTATGAAGCAGTTCTACTCTGTAACACATTGGGGTTGCCGTGAGTTGGAATCGACTTGATGGCAAGGTTTATTTTGTTTTTGTTTTTTGGATTTTGGAATCCTTAGCCATGAATTCCAGCCATGAAGACATGGGGAAGCAAGTTGAATACTTAGCCACCTCAGCCTGGAGTCACACACATTGTTCTTCACCCTTCAGAATAAGATATACGGTCAACCTAACTCCAGGCGGTTAGTGATGCACGTGAGGAATCTCAGTTACACTATGTCATAGGGTGACTGTGATGATTAAATGACTTAAGACATGTACAGTCATTTAGAATAACTACTACAGTAAATCCTGTGTAAGCCGGCACCTGTGTCAGGCAGACACCTGTCAAATACAGCGAAACCTGTGAGAGCCGGAACTCGACGGGACTGCCTTGTTTTTTTCTGGGTCTTGCAAGTTTTCTTCCTTTGACAGGGTGCAGTCTTACTGCTTTTCTATTGCTTGTTTTAGGGGGAAATATTTCCATTTTCCTTCTCTGACAGGTGTTCGCCTTACACAGGTTCTGACCTTCACAGGTTTTACTGTATTTTTCACTAATAGAGAGCGATAGAAAAGTGGCAAGACTTCACTCTGTCAAAGGTGGAAAACTTGTGAGACCCAGAAAAACAAGGCAGTCCCGCTGAGTTCCGGCTCTCACAGGTTTCACTGTATTACTACTACTACTATACTATACTTCTACTGCTATCCAAGATACAGGGAAAGTGTAGTAATATCAACACTGGAATAATTTCAGGGTTAAATTCTGGGGCATCAATAGCAGCAAGAAAAAATAAAGGAAAATCTATTACAGAATTCAAAGGTGGACTCCCCAGACAAATGCAAAATCATTTACGTGATGTCACATAGACATCACCTTTGCACCCCAAGTTGCCAGTAGAGAGATGCAGCAGCCTGAATCTTGAACTTCAGAAATTTTGCTCATGAACCTATACTGTTCCCCGATGCAAGGCTTTACCCATCTCTGCCCATTCCTAACCTAACTCCAGTTCTTCATGTTCCTCATTGCTGAACCTCCAAGTCTGCAACAATTTACCTTCTCCCCCAGCCTCTAGCTTTTCTACTACTAGTTACTGCTGAGTTGATTCTGACTCACGGCACCTCATGTGTGCCAGAGTAGAACTGTCCTACGTGAGGTATTCAATGGCTGATTTTTTGGAAATAGATCACCAGGCCTTTCTTCCAAGGGGGCCGTAGGTAGACTCGAACCTCCAACCTTTTGGTTAGCAGCCGAACATGTTAACTGTTTGCCCCACACAGGGACTGTAGTTTTCTACCCCTTCCTTATTAAGTGTCTTAGATTGACTATCCGCAATACTGTCTCCATGGGCCTTCTTGGCACGTGTGGCCCTGGAATGGTGGAACTATGCCCACTATATTATAAAAAAGAAACTTCAGCGAGTTATTGGTACAACTAGGCATGAAACTTGTCCTCTGACTTCCCGACCAGAGCTGTTTTTACTGCCTCTTGCTGGCCTGTGAATTTCTCATTCCTAGACAGACCAAGTTATCTTCAGTGATTTTGACACAACAGCATGAACTCCCAGAGGGATTTCATCAGCATTTTATTCTCAAAATCATCAAAGAATTTAGTGCTGTAATGCTGGAGGCAAACATCCTTCCATTTTAGCTCTACAGCCTTGTCCTTTGCAGACCTGGAGGTATTTTAGCGGAGTCAGGACAGCTTTGCTGGGGAGATGCTCATTTTGTGGTGGAGAGGAGGAGTCGACGAGTTCTTTGTGCACGGGATTGAGTGGTGCTTTTGAAAATGGACCAGTCAATATAGCAAAAGTAAAGAATATTAAATTTAAAAAAAAGTCCCAAATCCTCCTGCCATTAAAATGTCTGAGACATCGTGAAGAGTGTAATCAGTGTCACTGAATTGTGCATGTAGAAACTGTTGAATTGGTGAATGTTTTGTTGTGTGTATTTGCACCACAATAAAAAAAAAATGTATATGAAAAGAAGAAAAAAAAAAGTATGTGACATTAGGTACTTACCCATGTACAGACACTGTTTTAAGTGCGTAACAGGTTTCAATGTTAATCCTCATGACAACCCTATAAGGTAGGTGCTATTGTTATTGCCAGAAACCCTGGTGGTGTAGTGGTTAAGAGCTATGGCTGCTAAACCAAAAGGTCGGCAGCTGGAATCCACCAGCCGCTCCTTGGAAACCCTATGGGGCAGTTCTGCTTTGTCCTATAGAGTTGCTATGAGTTGGAATCGACTCAACAGCAACGAGTTTGGTTTTGGTTAATTGTTATTGCCATTTTGCAAAAGAGGAAACTGAGGCACGTTTGAGGCGTATTTGCCCAAAGTCCCACAGCTAGGAAATGGTGGAACGGGGATTTGATCCCAGGAAGGCTGGCTGCAGAGTCTGTGCTTTTAACTCTGTGATTACTGCCGCTCAGTAGGTGATCATTCATCGGTACAATGCTTTCTGAAGATTCTTTTTCTAGTTTTCCCCTAGAAGTAAACGTTTCCCCATCAATTCAATCATAGCGCACACTTCGTTTTGTTTCTTATACTTTTATTTAACACTTTCTAGTAAACATTAGTTAGTGATGCTAATTATCTCAGTGATACTATTTTATAATGATTACATGCTATTCTCAAAATGTATATAGAGGTAGTCCCTGACTTACGGTGCAGTCAAGTTACAATAATCTGCACTTACGACGGTCTGTTTTTTTACATCTTATCGTTAGTAACGTGTATTACAAAGAATGTTGCAGCGTGTAGTTTGCTGATGTTGTCATTCTCAGATCTTCACTCGAAGATATTCAATGTTACGATTTACCGTTCAAAACACTGCAGTATAGCAGACTATGAAAACTGAAAAAAAAAAAGGGAGATATTTGACTTCCATCAGAACTGACTTACAGCAGAGTGGTGGAACAGAACCCGGTCATAAGTATGGTAGCTGACATTTGTTGAGTGCTTCTCATGTTCCAAGGCACTGTTCTAAAGTGTTATATGGAGGATCTCACTTAATCCTCCCAGTAATACATTAAGATGGTATGGTTATTATATGTATTTTACAGATGAGAAAACTGAGGCCCAGAGACATGCCCAAAGTCACATGGCTAGAAAGTAATAGAGCTGGGTGTTTTGCAGTCATGCAGTTCTGACTTCAGTGCCTGCACACTTAACCACTGTGCTATATCTGCCTCTTACTGTACAATAATGTTATAGTTCTTCCCCATTATAGGGTCGCTATGAGCTGGAATCGACTTGACCGCAATAGGGTTTTTTATTTTTGTTTTAATAAGGCTACTAGGCACCAGTATATTTCCCAGCAATAAGCCCAAGAAACCATCCTCTGACTCCTGCCAGGGCCATTGTTCCATGCCAAGCGTCACGCTCACCCCTCCCTTGGAGACTTCTCCCGGCATTCCCACCCACTGATCATGAGCTGAGATGCTCTATGGCCTGCTGCTGGGGGATTGTTTGAGTTAAATTGGGTAACATGAGCTTCTACGGGCATTGGCCACAGTGATGTCACCAGGGTTGGTGTCACCTAGTGCAGTAACTCATGGTGTCACTCCCCCCCCACCATGGACCTCCTCCTGTGCAAGACCAAAAAATCCTTAGTAATGTTTTTTGTATTAATGTTACTCATAAATTGTAATTCCATACATCACTCCTTCTTTTCCTTTAACGACTACTTCGTTCTCAAGTTATTGATAAAAAAAGAAAAAAAAATTATTGATATAGATTCACAAATACTAATTACCACAGTATTGTAGGGAAAACACCAGAAAATGTGACAAAATCAGCAACTATAAAAACATCAGCAGCAACAAAAACAACAGCACACATGCTTTTAGTGCGTGCGGATGAAACTACATGATTAGAAGCGTCGTCGTCATTGGGCAGTAATGACAGCTCAGACCGGAGCACATTAGAAGATTCAAAAAGTAAATTAGCATAGAGTTTTAGCCTTATGGGCATAACGATACAAGTAAGCTGGGGCTTACGAAAAATGCTTTTGTTGTTATAACTAACTGCAGGGATATTTTTACAGACAATCATTTTGGTGTCACCCTCTCTGACAGTGTCACCCAGTGCCATCCACACCTCCTCCACTCCCCACCCCCACCTCGCACCTCCCTAGTGACCTCACTGATTGGCCAGCAGCTGGGGTGTATTGACTTTTGACTAGGAAGTGAACAAGATGAACATGGGAAAGTTGCAGAATTACGCATTGGCAGAGGTGAGAATTACATCACTGTCCTCCAGTTCTGCTCTAGAAGGGTGGGTAGCATATATGGCTGCAACATTCAGTTGTCCAGTTCTACCTGAATGTGAGATAGTGTTGGTGGGAAGTGGAGAGGTGGGCTATACCTGGAGCATCTTGTATAGAGCCCTGTAGAAGAAGAATAAGTTCAGCATGAGCACCAGCTCTGAGATGAAGTGATTGGGCAGAAACTCTTCTACATAACTATGATGGATATATTCAGAAAGCTCCAGAGCAATAGTTCTCAAAGCGTGGTCCCACACCTGCAATATCAGCATCACCTGAGAACTTGTTAGAAATGCCACTTCTAGGGTTCCACCCAAATGTACAGATTCAGAAACTCTAGGGGTGGGTCACCTCAATCTGAGTTATATTAAACTCTCCAAGTAGTTCTGTGCAGACTCATGTTTGAGAACCACTGGTTCAGGGCAAGACAAGATATTTTACAGTTGTAAGTTAAGTTCAGAAATTCGGAAGATTTCACTTTCTTATTACACAAATAATACAACGTTCTTTTAGACAAATTAGGAATTGCAAAAAGAAAAGTTGACAAAATTGCCCAAATCCTTCTGGGGACAGATAGCCATTTTTAGCTTTGTGGTGTATTTCTCTGTAGACTGCTTCCTAGGCAAATTGTAATAAGGTTAACACTTTCACCACTGGTTGCCATCCAGCCCATCCTGACTCATGGTGGCCTCGTGTGTCAGAGTAGAACTGTGCTCCATAGGGTTTTCTTTCTTTCTTTTCTAATTGTGTTTTAAGTGAAGGTTTACAATTCAAGTTAGTTTCTCATACAAAAATTTACACACATATTGCTATGTGACCCTAGTTACTCCCCCTGTACTGTGACAGCACACTCCCCCTTTCCACCCTGGGTTTCCCATGTCTGTTCAACTAGCTCCTGGCCCTCTCTGCCTTCTCATCTCGCCTCTGGACAGCTCCATAGGGTTTTCAATGGCTGATTTTTTTAGGAGCAGATTGCCAGGTGGTTAACCGTTTGCACCACCCAGAGACTCCGTTAGTTTGCCTTACTTTTGATGAGTTAATATAAGAGTCATCTCCTGGACACAGGTGAGAAGAAGAGGAGGAAGACAAGGTTGAGGCATCTGACTCAGTGGAGGAGTCAGAACCCTCAGAGTAGGGTGTTGTAACTTAGAGGATGGAGAGCCTCCTGCCATGGGGGAGCCCTGGGGACAGGTTAGGTTTATGGACCTGCACCAGGGTGAGGGGCAGATTACCCAATAAGCAAGTTACGCACGGGTTTACTTACACATACTTGCTAATCTGTAGTGAACAATTTCACCTGCTTTTCATCACCTCAAAGATGTGGTGAAACCCATGTGAAATTGTTCACTACAGGTTAGTAAGTAAACACAAGTAAACCCATGCGTACCTTGCTTAATGTAAGTCAGTGCATACCGTGCTTACTGGTTAATCTGTCCCTGCCCAGGGCCAGTGACTCTCAGCAGCTCTAATCTGCTCTGAGTAATTTCCCCTCTTTATCATTCTCGTTAGATGGGATAATATTTATATCAGTTCAGAAGTCATCCCAGTGATCAAAATATGCGAAGGGCTGTCATGGAGAAGAGGGATTAATCTCTCAGCCTGATGGCTGGAGAGGTGGGATCATCCTTCAGTGGAGGGGAGGAAGAGGGATCGATGCTGGGTGGGGCCGATCCCAGCTCAGGAAGAGCCCTCGAAATCAGAATTAACTAAAGATGGAATGGCTGGCTTCTGAAGCTGAGGGCTTATGGCCCTGAGCAGAGTCCCCATTACCAGACACCTGCTATTCCTGAGCATAAGTTACAGACTAGCAGTGTGCAAGTTAAATGTACCCTGCTGACGGGTTCTGGATGGCCAGCACAATGCCAACATTTAAAATCCAGAAATTTCACCTAAAACTCCAGGTTTCTGGTGTCTCTTGAAAATAGAGACATTCTGGAAACACAGCGGCCATATCCCCACACAGCAACAAGCAGGGAGAGGAGCAGAGGATGCTCCTTGAGATAAGGCACGTGCCCCTGATTTGCCTGCCCCCCACCTTCCTCATCTGATTGACTGTCAGATGCCAATTATTTCATTTGGGTGTTCTTGTGCTACACGCAGCCTGCTTCCTGTATTTGTATTAACGGTCAGTAGCATAATTATGGTGTTGGTGAAGAATATCGAATATACCATGGACTGCCAGAAGAACAAACAAATCTGTCTTAGAAGAAGTACAGCCAGAATGCTCCTTAGAAGTAAGGATGGCGAGACTTCATCTCACATATTTTTGACATGTTATCAGGAGGGACCAGTCCCTGGAGAAGGACATCATGCTTGGTAAAGCAGAGGGTCAGCGAAAAAGAGGAAGACCCTCCACCCCTCGATGAGATGGACTGACACAGTGGCTGCAACAATGGGCTCAAGCATAACCAAGATTGCAAGGATGGCGTAGGACCAGGCAGTGTTTTGTTCTGTTTTACATAGGGTTGCTGTGTGTCGGAACCAACTTAACAACACAACATACAGCATAATGCAGTATTTAAGAATGTGGATTCTAGGTCCAGATTGCCTGAGTTCAAATCCTGTCCCTTGCTGGCTGTGTGGCATTGGAATCTTCTTATGCCATGGAATTCCTCCTTTAAAATGAATAAAACATGCGAAATAAATGAGTTAATATAGGTAAGGAGCATAGAACAGTGTCTGGTGGCTACTCACTCTTCAACAAAGGCTATAATTATTACTGTTGTTAGCTGCCATTGAGTTGGCTTTAACTCATGGTGACCCTATGTAAAACAAAAAGAAACATTGTCCAATCCCACGCCATCTTCACAGTCCTTAGCATTTTGGAGCCCAGTTGGACAATATTCTGTTCTGATCCATAGGGTTTTCATTGGCCAGGCATTTCTTCCTAGTCTGCCTTAGTCTGCCTTGGAAGCTCCACTGAAACCTGTCCATGGGTGATCCTACTAGTGTTTGAAATACTGGTGGCATAGCTTCCAGCATCATAGCAACATGCACGCCACCACAGTATGACAAACTGACAGATGGCTGATAGACAATTATTACTACTAGTGATTATTATCACTACTTTGTCATTGTTGTTAGTTGCCATTGAGTTGCTCCTACTGATGGCAACTTTGTGTATAACAGAACAAAACATTGAGTAGTCCTGGGGCATTTCCATGATCTTTGATACATTTGAGCCTGTTGTTGAAGCTATTGTGTGAATCCATCTCAATGAGGGTTTTCCTTATTTTTACTGACTGTCTACCAAACATGATGTCCTTCTCTTAACAATCGATCTTTCCTGATGACGTATCCAAAATAAGCAAGATGAAGTCTCCCCAGCCTCACTCCTAAGGAACTTCTGAGACTTCTTTGTTCTTCCTGGCAGCCCATGGTATATTCAATATTCAGTGTTCTCTGCCAGCGTCACAATTCAAATGCGTCAATTCTTCCTCTGTCTTCTTTTTTCATTGTCCAGCCTTCCCATGCATATGACATGACCGAAAACACGGTGGCTTGGGTCGGACTAACCTTAGTCATCAAAATAACATCTTTGCTTTTTAGAACTTTAAAAATGTCTTTTGCTGCAGATTTGCCCAGTGTAATATTTTTCACTGCTGCTTCTGTGGACATTGATGGTTATCACTACTGTTGCTGTGGGGTGCCCTTGAGTCGGTTCCGACTCACAGAAACTCTGTGTACAACAGAATGAAATACTACGTGGTCCTGCACCATCCTCACAATTGTTGCTATGCTTGAGCCCATTGTTGCAGCCATCTTGTTGAGGGTCATCTTCTTTTTCGCTGACCCTCTGCTTTACCAAGCATGATGTCATTCTCCAGGGACTGGTCCCTCCTGATAACACATCCAAAGTATGTGAGATGAAGTCTTGCCATCCTTGCTTCTAAGGAATTCTAGCTGTACTTCTTCCAAGACAGGTTTTTTTGTCCTTCTGGCAGTCCATGGCGTATTCAATATTCTTCGCCAACACCATAATTCAAAGACATCAATTCTTTTTCGGTCTTCCTTATTCATTGTCCAGCTTTGACATGCATATGAGGCAATTGAAAATACCATGACTTGGGTCAAGCGTACCTTAGTCCTCAGAGTGACATCTTTGCTTTTTAACACTACTCCTATTCATTATTTACATTATATACCTACCATGTCAATATTTGAGTTACTGACTATGGATTTAGTCTTCTTTTAATGCTCCCTACATGTGCCCATACCATGGGCCCAATGCCTTCTGAGTGCATAGCTTGCGGCACTTTCTTGTCTGGAATAGACATTTTATTCCTTCAGACAGGGAGTTTTCTGGGATCCTGGCCATATGGACTATACAGCTTAATTCATTCAGGAACAATGTCATCCTGTTCTGCTGGCATGGGCCCTGGTGGGGGCCCTGGAAATCTACCTGTACAGAACTGGTGGGGGTGGACACATGGTCTAAAGCATGTGTATGTGTGTGTGTATGTAAACATGCTTTACAAAGCAATCGAAGGGCATTATAGCATTGGGGGAAGAGTCTGGGCTGTGGAGCTGGATGGCCTTTATTTTATTCCAGTCCCCCTTCTTTCTAGCTATGACCTGGTTCAGTCTCTCAGCCTCCTTGAGTGCCAGTTTTCTCTTCTGTGAAATGAGGGCAGTGATAACTCGCCGGCTCCTGTCAGTGGTAAATGAGACCTGTGCACACAGGAGGCTGACGTGCTCAGATGTGGTCATTTTGTGGTCCTTCCCCTCTTTCCTAACGGAAAATAAAGGGCTTGCCATAGCATGTGCTTGAACTTGAGCTCATCATGTACTGATAAGGAGCAGATGGTCCCCATTCCAGGTCATCTAGGAGCCTGGGGAGTGGAGCTAATTATTCAGAATATGGGCTGTATTCTGGCCCGTGCTCTAAGCTCAGCCACTGTGTTGAGGTTTCCTAGGAGGATCCATCCTACACTCCAACCCAAAACAAACACATTGCCCCAGCGCCTAGAGTGGTGCCTGGAACAGTTAGTACTTGTGGACTGAATGAATACACAAGCAAGTCAACAATATCTTTACTGTCAGCAATAGGCTAGCATGAAACTCCTTTACTCAAAACATCTGCACATATTCCTTTCCCCAGCTGTTCCTTCTGCACAGCTCTCCTGGGATGGCAGGCAGAGGAATGACCTTTGGAGGCTGAGGTGGAGGATTCAGAAGTCTGGCACTCTGTGTGACTCTAGGTAGGCCACTTTACGTGTCTGAGCCTCAGTTTCCCCTTTGAAAACTGTAAGTGGGACAATCAAGCTGTTGTGAGGATTAAATATGATTCCAACAAGGCCTGGAACTTAGTAAAACCAAAAAAAAACAAAAAACAAAAAACAAAACCATTACGGTTGAATCGATTCTGACTCATACTGATCCTATAGGACAGAGTAGAACTGCCCCATAGGGTTTCCAAGGAGCGGCTGATGGATCCGAACTGCGGACCATTTTGGTTAGTAGCTTGTAGATCTTAAGTACTGTGCCACCAGGGCTCCGGAACTTAGTAGGTGCTCAGCAAATGTTAATTTCCTTCTTCCCTTTCCTTTAGTTATTTTTAAGTGAAGGGACAGTTTTGGTGTCTGAATTGTCATTGTGTATGTGAATTGGATTAGATAGTAAAGAAGTCCATGGCTAGGTACATCCATGTGCTAATCATCATAGGGTCATTTAGTTCGTCCGTTCATTCATTCATTTTTCCTTTCATTTGTTTACTTCTTGATTCTTTTGACAGGTCTTTCTGAGCACCCTTTATTCAATAAGCTCTCTACTAGGCACTAGGGATATAAACATTCCTAATACCAAATTCTTTGCTTGAGAACTTGGCATTCTTTTGAGAGAGAAAGAAAATAGTAACTAATAATATAAATTTTAAGGTAGAATATCCAATAGAAGTCTGCTCCAAGCTTTCAAATGTTGCATGATTTCTTCATTTCTCAACTCATGCAATTGGCTTCCCACTCACTGTCTGCTCCTCTCCTGCCCACACTTTGCCTTCAGCAAGACTTAGACATTCTTGCAGAGGCTAGTTTTTAGTGAAATGCTCTGGGCAGGCTGTGGGTACAGTGGGATGACAGTAATAGTAAGATCGTCAGTTCTCTTGGCTCTCTCAAGGCAGTAAGTAACAGGCCCCTTCAGTGAGGGAAAGGAAGAAAAATCCAACTGTTCATTCATCCAACCATCCCCTGTTGTTATTATAGCCTAGTTGTCAAGAGTGAAGATTCTGGAGCCAGACTGCCTGGTTCAAATTCTGGCTCTGCCATTTACTAGGTTCGTGATTTGCATCAAGTTACTTAACTGTTCTGGGCCTTGGTTTCCTAATCTACAAAATGGAGGTAGTAAGAGTACCTAAGATGGTTGCATTAGCTAGCCTCTGCTGTGTAACAAACTACCCCAAAACTTAGTAGTTTGAAACAGCAACGTACATCATCTCACAGTTCCAATGGATCAGGATCCAGGACTGGTTTACCTGTGTCCTCTGTCTGTAGGTATCTCAACGCTGCAATAAAGGTGTCGCCTGGGGCTGCACTCATCTTAAGACTTGAGGTAGATTAGCTTCCAAGCTTACCCAAGAGGGTGATGTCAGGATTCAGTTCCTTATGGGCTGTTGGACTGAGGACCTCAGTTCTTCACAAGATGTTGGCCAGAGGCACTGGCCTTTGCACTGGCCTTTCCATAGTGCATTTCACAACACATCGGCTTCATTCATCAGCGTGAGCAAGCAGGCGGGCAGAAGACAGAGTGCCAGCAGGACAGAAATCACAGCCTTTTGTTACCTAATCGCTGAAACGGCATTCCATCACCTTTGCTGTGTTCTATTAATTAGAATCAAATCATTAGGTCCAGGCCGCATTCAAGGGGGGAGGTTACACAGAGCTTGAATACCAGGGGGTGGGGATTGTTAGGAACCATGGCATAAGCTGCCTCCACAGTGGGAGGGAATTAAATGAGTTATGCATGGAAAGCAATTAGAAGACATCACTCATACTTAATTTCTCTTAGCTATTATTACTACTTTTTTCTAGCAAATATTCACTGAGTTTTCTACTATATTAAAGACACCATACTCATAACTATTGGGAATTATTCGAGGGAAAGGAGCGTTGGTGATGCAATGGTTAAGGTCAGCTGCTAACTGAAAGGTCAGTGATTCGAACCCACCAGCAGCTTCACAGGAGAAAAGACCTGGCAATTTGCTCCCGTAAAGATTATAGCCTAGGAAACCCTATGGGGCAGTTCTACTCTGTCTGTAGGGTTGCTATGAATCAGAATCAACTTGGCGGCACACAACAATAGCAACACCTGGGAGTATACAAGATATAGGTAGGTCTTTCCTCAAAGAGCTCCCAGTACATTGGGGGATGAATGCTAATTAAAAAAAAATAAAGATACAGAACAGAAAATGAGCGTTATATTGTCATGGGAGGGCAGAGACGCAAGTTGGAAGGTCCTAGGTGTGCACAGGGATTAGCAATGGTTCCATTTGTCTGAAAGCAGGACACTTGAAGGTTGGAGAATTAGGGTAGTGCCAGTTTGTGACAGGAGTTTGGACTCCATCTCCTACAAAGTGGGAAGCCAGGAAGGATTCTGAAGATGAGTATCATAGGCATAGGTGTGGGGGTGACCTAGAGGAGAGGGGACAAGATGGGAGGCTCTGAAGCCACCGATTTAACTTCAGAAAAGGGAAGATCTTTCTTGGTGGTGACAATCCAATGGAAGAAAATCCAGCACAAGAAACCTGATCGTCTCTCCTTGAATACCTTTCTCTAAGATGTGCCCATGAAGAGAACACTATTGTTTTCCTCCCAGCCTGAGTACTGCTTGGCTACTGAAAAATAACCCTGAGAACTCAGGGCTAACATTAATGAGTCTAATCCCACCTCCTACTTCTGTGATTTTGGCATACCATTTAACCTTCCTGCATCTCAGATTTCTTATCTTATTGGGATGATTTTGCTGACCCTGACTACTTTGACAATCACATATGGGTAAACGCTTGCGCACACACACCCCCCGCCCCCACGCACACACCCACAAATGCAAGCATTTATGGAATACTTTTAAAGAAATACTATTTATTCCCATTTTATAGGTGAGAAGACGGAGACTCAGAGATGTTATGTAACTTGGTAATAATTGGCAGGGCACAAACTCAGGCTGTTTGACTTCATAGCCCAACTTCCTAAACATTCTTCTATAGTGCTTGGTATCTAAATGCTTACTGAATGATCCCTCCCTCTCTGCACGCAGGCTATCAGAGAAAAGGAGAGATCTCTATGTCTGCCTAAGAATTTTCCATACAAGACGGTATGCTTTGTGAGTGCAAGGGCCAGCCAGGTCAGACTTCTTCCAGCTCCTTGCCCAGCTCTGATCACAGACTAAACAAAACAAAAACAAGCTCGTTGCCATTGAGTCAATTCCGACTCATAGTGACCTATAGGACAGAGTAGAACTGCCCCCTAGGGTTTCCAAGGAGTGCCTAGTGGATTCAAACTACTAACCTTTTGGTTAGCAGCTGAACGCTTAACCACTGCAGCACCAGGCCTCCAATTGTAGACTAGGCTTTTGTATATACTTGTTACATGACTGAAAGAATTTAAAAGCTATCTATTCTCCATATTTCTCCATAATCTGCCAGCATCTCTTTTTGAGAACTTGCCTTTAAATCTCTGTGAGCTGTATTTATCTAAATACCTTTTTATCAGTCATCAAGCCATTAGTTGTTACTGTTTTATCTGACACGAGATTTTGCAAGACATTAAGGACTCTGAGTGGTCTCTAGTATTGTTTGCCTCTAAAGCTATTTTAACACCTGCCTCTGTGATATCTTGGATAGCATTATGGCACAGGAGGAGCTAAGCTTCTTAGCCACTTCCCAACATCACATCCTGGGAAGGCCTCTGTTAATGACATGAAAATTATGTTGAAAGTGAGGCTCAGAATTTCAATGATGCAAGTTTCTCCAGAGAAGCCCTTTAATCTCATTTGAAGATGGAAAATATGTCCTGATTGAAAAGCTAGCAAAGGAAGACACCAGATTCTGAAAGCTCAGGACTACAAGAGACTCTCCTCTTTGGAAGTGTTTGTACCAGGAGTGATTTGAGGATCACGTCCCAAGAAAATAGCATAGAGCGTCTTGTCCAAAGGCAAGAGGCTTGGTGGGCAGAACCATCATCCTCAGAAGTGTAGTTAAATGCTCCATTTTCTGTGCATGTAATTAATTCTGAGAATTGTATTACATATTGGAAATCTTTATTTTCCTATCATAAACAGAAGTCAAATAAATTGTTATAGGTTACCTGTCCTCAGAAATCATTCTTCTCGCTCCAAACCTAAAAATAATCCTGTCTTTCTTTTTTTTAATACACTTTTCATTCATTATTATTTTTTAATTATAATTTTAGGTGGAAGTTTATAGCTGCAGATTAGTTTCTCATTCAAAAATGTATACACAAATTGTTTCGTGACATTGGTTGAAATCTCCACAATGTGTCAGCACTCTCCCCCTTTCCCTTTACAGCCCAGGTTCCCCGTGTCCATTCTTCCAGATTGCCTGTCCCTTCCTGCCTCATCTTTGCTTTTGGGCAGGTGTTGCCTGTTAGGTCTCCTGTACTTGACTGAACGAAGAAGGGCTTTCCTCACGTGTGTTATTGTTTGTTTTATAGGCCTGTCATAGCTTTGGCTGAAAAGTGGACTTTGGGAGTGGCTTCAGTTCTGAGTTAGCAGGGTGTCCAGGGGCCATAGTCTTGGGGGTCCTTCCCTTCTCTGTCAGACCAGTAAGCCAGGTCTTTTTTTTTCTGTGAATTTTGATTCCTGTCTCTCTAATACCCAAGCCAGAGTCACTCCCTCTGTGAAAATTCCCCAATCTGTGCAAGGCAGAAAACTCAGAAATCAGTAACACAAAGTCAGTGATTTTTTGATGCAAATAAACAGACAGTGTGTCAGGTGGTAAAGTGCTGTGACAAAACACTGCACGTGGGTAATGAATGATGGAATGCTTGTATGAGTAAGGTCATCAGGAGGAACCTTGGTGAGGAGGTGACATTTTAGTAGAACCAAAATCACATGATGGAGGCTGTAACATGTGGCTATCTGAGTGTAGAATGGGGGCTGGAAAGAGGAAACCACAAGTACAAAGACCTTGAGGTACAAGTCTGATCAGTTGTTCAAGGACTAACAAGGAGGCCAGTGTGCATGGCCAAGAGATGGGGGTGGCCAGGAACCCATCCATATTTGGCTTTATAGACCAAGGACTTTGAATGATAATACCATTAGTGAGCTGAGAAGCCATTGGAAAGTTTTGACAAAGAAGGGACATGCTTGGATCTAACATTTAAAAAAGGATCTCTCTCCCTGTCATGTGAGGAATAAGTTGGAGGAGGGGGAAGATCACCAATTCAGAGACCATTGCAACGTTCTAGGCAAGAAATGATGCTGGCTTGAACCGCAGTGATTATAGTGGAAAGAAGTCATTATCTGGATATTTTTCAAAAGCAGAGATGACAGGATTTGCCGATGTAGTTGTTGAAGGTACATGTTAAGAGAAGTTACGGATGAGTCCAGGGTATTTGATCTGAGCACGTGGATGAATGGAGAGGTCGTTTACTGAATGGAGAAACTGGCATGGGGGAGATTTGGTAAGAGAAAAACAAATAAGGGTTTGGTTTGGATATAGAAAAAAACAAAACAAACCCATTGCCATCAAGTCAGTTCCGACTCACAGCGACCCTATAAGACAGAGTAGAACTGCCCCAATAGGGTTTCCAAGGAGCTGCTGGTGGATTCAAACTGCTGATCTTTTGTTTAGCAACCATAGCTCTTAAGCACTGTGCCACCAGGGCTCAAAATGATTATTATAGCTCTTTTCATGTGATTCTATAATTTTGAATATATCTGTGCTCTCCAAGTTATTTAAATACCAAAAGTGTATCATTTTTAATAATAATTTTTCTTATTAAATTTTTTATAAGTATTGGAAAATAGCTAATTCATTATAGAAAATTTAGAAGACAAAGAAAAATAAAGCAAAAATGGCATATTATGCCACCTCTCGCTGATCCCAGCGGATAACCACTGCTAGCATTTTAGTATTTTCCCCTCTAGTTATACACACACACACACACACACACACACACACACACACAATGCTCGTTTATCTGTATATATTATTTGAAAACAAAATTGGTGACTTGCCATATATATAATTTTGTATCTTGGTTTTCACATTATATTATGTACATTTCTCCATATCATTAAATGGTTTTCAAAAACATGAGTTTCTAAATGCTATAATGGTGAAATTGTGTGACATACCATAATCTATTTAATTATTCACCTATGTTGGACATTTGGTTGTTTTTTTTCATTTATCAAAAACGTGCTCTGATGTGCATCCTTGAGCATTGGTCCTTTTCTACCAATGATAGATTTATCTAAGATGGATTTTTAGAAGTAAAATCACTAAATAAAAGGATATTAACTTTATTGGGGAGGGAGAGAAGTTGATTAATGTTGTCAGCTTAATTTCTGCAAAGATTGTCCTTGTTCGTATTTCCACCAAATATGAGAATATCTTTAAAACTGTACCCTTCCTAGGAGTGAATTTTATAAACTTGTCCTGTATCCCAATTTGATAATTAAAATATATATCTATATCTATCTATCTATCTATATAGTTTTTAAAGATTGCATTTATTTTATTGGCGCCCTAGCGGTGCAGTAGTTAAGAACCCAGGCTGTCAACCAAAAGGTTGGCAGTTCAAATCCACTAGCTGCTCCTTGGAAACCCTACGGGGCAGTTCTACTCTGTCCTCTGTCCTATACGGTCACTGTGATCTGGCATCAACACAACAGCAACAAGTTTGTTTGTTTGTTTAAACCTGAATTTGATAATTTAAAAAAAAAACAAAAACCCTGGTTTTTAAGGATTGCATTTATTTTATTACAAGTTGGCTCACGTACATTTTTTTTTTCAAGCCCATATCGATCATTTTGTCAATTGCCTGTTGGTATGGTTTGCCCGTATTTCTCCAGGAGTATCTGTATTCCTTCACTGTGCTCTCCTCCCTGAATTGCTGGAAGAGTTTCCAGTGCTTCATGAAACTTATCCTCGCTTAAGGAGCAGTGCCTGTGGGAGCAGTGTGGGGCTTATTTAACCATGCAGCATCTAGAACCAGAGTGTCAGTTTCAAACCACAGCTCTACTGCATGCTAACTGTGCAAACTTGGTCAGATTACCCTTTCGATAGTTTTGTCCCTACGTCGGTAGCATGAGGCTAGGAACAGTACCTACCTATCTCGTGGGGCAGGAGTTAGCAAACATTTTCTGTAAAGGGCAAGAAAGTAATTAATTTCAGCTTTGCAGGCCAGACAGTTTTTGTCACAACTGCTCAACTCTGCCGTTGTGATGGGAAAGCAGCCATAGATGATGGTAAACACATGAGCATGAGTGTGTTCCAATAAAACTTCATTTATGGACTCTGAAATTGGAGTTTCATTTAATCTCCACATGTCAGAAAATATTCTTCTTTTGATTTTTTCAACTATTTGAAATGTAAAAACCATTCTTAGCTCATAGGTGGGACTTGGCCCGTTGGTTACAGTTTGTCAATCCTCTCTTAGTCTTGGGCAGATAAAATGAGAAGATATTTGTAACTCAGCGCATTGCTTGGCACAGACTATGTGCTTAGCATGCATTAGCACGTATCATTATTATCCTTATTGTATTAATGCATTTCTGTAATATATTATCCAAGTTCTCATTTTTTAAATGAGGGCTCATTCTCACCTTACATTTAAGCATGGCTAGAATAATTTGTGTGGACAGCCCCAGTACTTCATAGGCATTTAATGATTTTGTATCTCTTTTCCTGTGTGAATACAGCTAATACATCTCCAGCCTCATTCTTTGTGGCTCCCTGCTTACTTCCATGCTCTGATTGTATTAAAACCTTTTTAGTTCTCTGAACACACCATGCTGTCTTTCACCTTTAAATTCTCTTTACATTCTACATCTTAATTCTTCAACCGTGGCCCAGCCAGCTTCCTCTCAATACTGAGGAGTGTTTAATACTAACAACGTTTAATGCTAACCAGGCCCTAGAGCCTAAATACACGCACATGGTCTTTACACATCCACCCTAGTCTTATCCAACCCAAAGTTTCCCTTCCTTCCTTCCTCCCTTCCTCTTTCCTTCCCTCCCTCCCTCCTTCCCTCCCTTCTTTCCTTTCTTTTCTTCCTTCTCTCTGTCTCTCCTCTCTCTCTCTTTCTCTTTTAATGTGTTCGCAATATGGAAGGGAAGATTTAAACCTCAATATAAAGAAGAGGTGGAGCCCTGGTGGCGTAGTGGTTAAGAGCTCTGCTCTAACTAAAAGGACGGCAGTTTGAATTCACCAGCTGCTCCTTGGAAATCCTGTGGGGCAGTTCTACTCTGCCCTATCAGATTGCTATGAGTCAGAATTGACTCAGTGGCAACAGATTTGGTTTTTTGGTTTATAAAGAAGGGCTAGGGGACAAAGAATCACATCCAAGTTTTCTAAACTTGCCCTTGAATGATTTTGAAGACCTCATCCCCAAACATAACAAGTGAACACTGTAGCAAGTTGCTGGCCTCTTTGGAATTCAGATTCCCAGTCCCATGATACTTGGCCTAAAAAGGAAACCAGAAGGGCATTATTTATTCTTTAATTAAAGTGATCACAGCTGCAGTTCTTGTCAGTCTAATTTAAACTCCTTGGAAAGGAAGTGGGGATCCAGGTATTTCTGCGTGGGTGACCTGCTGCATCTAGTGATGTCAGACACAAATTGCCTCCCCCGGCCTAGAGTCTTCAGCCAGAGATCTTTCTTCGCGGTCAGCAAGAACAAGGCAAGATCAAAGCCTTTAGAGACAGGCTGACCTGGGTGTGCAGTTGGCCTCACCACTTATCACCTGTGATAATCTCAAGCAACTTGTTGCCTTCAAGTCGATTCCAACTCATAGCGACCCTATAGGACAGAGTAGAGCTGCCCCATAGGGTTTCCAAGGAGCAGTTGGTGGATTCAAACTGCCGACCTTCTGGTTAGCAGCCAAGTTCTTTAACCACTGTACCACCAGGGCTCCAATCTCAAGCAAGTTCCTTAAAATTCTGTAGCCTCTATTTCATCTTCAGAATGGTGATAAAATGCCTTTCTTCTGCTTTAATTTAACCTATTTATATCTATATTCATCCACATGGAAAGACCTGTGCAATATATTAAGTACAAAAAGCAGGTTACAAAAGAGCATATTTAGCATGATATTATTTATTTATCTAAAGAATCCCTTGGGTGGCTCGAATGGTTTGCACTTGACAGGTTGGCAGTGCAAACCCACCCATTACCCAGTGGTGCCACAGAAGAAAGGCCTGGTGATGTACTTTCATAAAGATCACAGCCAAGAAAACTCTACAGAGCTCAGTTCTACTCTGACACACATGGGTCGTCATGAGTTGGAATCGACTGAATGGCATACAACAATAATCACATGTGTGTCTAAAATGATTTTCAACAAAATGTTAATATCTTTGGATGGTGAAAATTCATATGATAAGTAATTTCACACACACACATATAATCTCATTTTTTTTTAATTTGAATTTTCAATGCTGAACAAGTGGCCATTTTGTCAGAATAGAAATGTTACATTCACTTTTTTTTAAAAGAAACAAAAACTCTATTGCTTATGAGTTTTTAAAGGCTTAGCAAATAGTAAACCGGTTCACATCGAGTCAATTCTGACTCGTAGTGACCCTACAGGACAGAGTAGAACTGCTCCATAGGGTTTCCAAGGAGTGATTGGTGGATTCGAACTGCCAACCTTTTGGTTAGCAGCCGAGCTCTTAATCACTGCACCATCAGGGCTCCTAGCAAATAGTAGGTGCTCAAAAAACATTGATTCCCATTCTTAATCTCCAGCCATCCTAGGGAAGTATCCAACTGATCAAGCGTTGTCCAAATTTATCTTAAAGGGCCAGATAATACATATTTTAGGCTTTGCAGTCATACAGTCTCTGTCCAACTACTTAACTCTGCAGTTGTGTGAAAGCAGCCGTAGACGATATGCAAATGAAAGAATGTGGCTGTGTTGCAAAGAAGTTTTATTTACAAAAACAGGTTAACTCTAGCTTTGGCGAGTAAGGATGACACTATGGTGACGATAATTCAGAGATTATAGGCCAAACCCAGGCAAAGTGAGCCCTGTAAATGCCAGAGTAGGTCCCCAAGTAGCAAAGGGCTTCAGGATCTCAGAGCTTTGATCTGTCATCTGTCCAGTGCTGCTGTGTAGATGGTACAGGGTCCACGGGCTTCCTCTGCCACATCATTGGGCTGTCATTGAAGGGAGACTGAAACAAAGAAGCCAAGCCCTCATGAGGAGGCAGTGTATTTGCTTTTCCATGGCTTGGGCTCTGGAGCAAGGCAGAAGAGCTTTAAGTCCTCGATCTCCATGTGGGCACTGCAAGATCTTGTAGCCTCAATCCCTGACTGACAAAATGAGGATAATGATAATGATGCCTATCTCATAGGTAGTAAATGGAACATGTCCAGCATGACTGTGGCACGTAGTTGTTTTGTTTTTTGTTGTTAACTGCCACTGAGTTGGTCCCTGACTCACGGTGACCCCGTGCACAATGGAAAGAAATGCTACCTGATGGTGCGCCATCCCCATGATCAGTTGCAGATTGGACCATTGTGACCCATAGTGCTTTCATCACCTAATTTCCTGAAGTAGATTGCCAGGACTTTGTTCCTAGTCTCTCTTATTCTGGAGACTCTATGAAACCTGTTCAGCATCATGACAACACATAATATACCCACTGACAGACGGGTGATAGTTGTGCATGGCGTGCATCGTATGAAAGGTGAGGATTCTACCACTGAATCCCAATGTCCCCTAACCTGTTGCACTCAAGTTGCTTCTGACTCATAGTGACCCTGTAGGATAAAGTAGAAATGCCCTATAAGGTTTCCAAGAAGCGGCTGGGGGATTCAAACTACCAACCTTTTGGTTAGCAGCTGTAGCTTGCTGTAGCTCTTAACCAACATACCACCAATGTCCTCTAGTGCTCAACAAATGGCCTTTGGTACAGTTATACCTCATTAACAGCTGCAGTCATGCTCAAAGTGGATTTGAAGAGAATGTGCAATGGTGCACACTGGCGTGTGTGGATTTCCCTCCATGTTCCCACTGGTCCTTGTTGCACCTACACACCCTGACATTGGGGAAGCTTCTCCAGAGGAATAAAGAGCATCCAGCTTGGCCCACAAGCCACCTGAGGCTGCTGGAGCACATAGGGGAGATGAAGTGACTATTCCATCTTCATTATGCTCTTCACTCACCCTGCTGGGTTCTGAATTTCTCGATGTTCTAGTAGTTACTGTTTGACAAATAGTCATTCCTGCACCTTTCAAAAGCCCCAGGAAGGAAGTGGGACCGTGTTTGCTAAAGGCCTTGAAACGATCACCATGTGGCAACCTGTGGAGGGTTGTCCTGACTTTCTTGTTTCAGCCTCTCTTCCCTGATCACAAGCTTCACTTGCTTGGGGCAAATGCCTTCCTGCCACAGCTCTGTTATTAAAATAAAACCCATAATAGCACTTCTCTGTTGAAGAACCTTCAATCCTTGCTTAAAAACCTGTGTCTACAGATGAAGTTCTAGGCCTTAGTTTGATGCAGCCATATACTTATTCAGCAAATTCTCATTGAGTACTGCCTGAGTTCTAGGCACTGAGGATACAAAAGTGAACAAAATAGGCGAAAACCCTTCCCTCCTGGGGCTTACACGTCAGTGTAATCAAATAAATAAGTAAGTACTTGCAGTGTTGGATGATGGTAAACATGATGAAGAAAAATGAATAGGGTGAAGAGAAAGTGATGGATAGGGAGTGGGGGCTGCTGTTAAAGTCCCTCCATCATCTAAGCCCAACCTACTTCTTCACCACCTTCCACTCCGACCTGCTTATGCTCCAGCCTTACCAACTTTTCCTCCTTTCCTCAAGTACGCCGTGGCGGTAGAGTGTGTTAGAACTGCTCTCCTGGCTTTGTATGCCTTTAGACTTAAACTCACCTGTACAGTAAGGAGAATAATAATACCTACATGCTGTGATTTTTGTGAATGATACATTGGGTGAAGCAGGTAAACTCCTGAGGGCTAGTCTTGGCCAGTCATTCACTTGCACTCAGTATTCGTGTTCTCATGCCATTTGTGTCTTCTCATCCTGTCTGTACCTGGCCTCGTTACACCTCCTCTTCTATCTCCTTTAGCAGTATCCCTCATCTCGCCCACTTCGTCTTTCCCTACTACAAGCGCCCTCAGCAACCTTTTAGTATTTTTCTGCTGCAGTCCCCTCTGTGTGTTGTAAGTCTTGGTGGATGCCTAAGTCCTCAGAGGGCAGAAACTCTGATTTGGTTCTGACTCCCCAGTCTTAGCAGAGTCTAGTACTCACGGAGCTTGGCTCGATCAGCGTGTTGAATGAATGAAAGCGCGAAATGCGTGCCATAGAATGTACATGATTCACCAGCCTGTGAATCAAGTTCCTGAAAACCCCGAAGAATAGACTCAAGCAGATAGTATTTGCAGAGATGAAGTTTTATTAAAGGATAGCATCAGATGTGGGGCTTGCATAGCTTCTTTTATCTTCAGTCCTACAGTGACTTGGGATCCCAGTGGGACACACAGCTTACTCCATAAAGAACCAGAACAGCAGCCTGGAATTGTTCTAAGATAACAAGGCGCACCGGGTAAACGTTGCTAACCTACCTCCCAGCTGGGCAGTGGAGAGGGACACGCTCAGTCTCAGGGTTGAAGATCTCAGCGCCGCGTAGGCATCATAACATGGAGGTAGAATATAGTGGTTAAATGTGTAGCCTCTGAAATTAGACTGTTGTTGTTACCTGCTTTCAAGTTGGACCCTGACTCATGGTAACCCCATGCACAACAGACCCAAACAGTGCCCAGTCCTGTGCCATCCTCATAATAGGTAGTGGGTCAGACCACTGCGATTTGTAGGATTTTTTTTTTTTTGGTGAAAATTGACAGTCATTCACCATTTCAGTAATTTTTGTATGTACAACTTCAAGTTGTGCAGATTTTCTCTCCACCCTTCTCTGAATTGTTCCACCACCATTTCCTTCTGTAATACAACACAACTCTCCTGCTTCTGTTTATACTCTCTGGCTAATCTTTCTGTGTCTGTTTATTTCTTTCTTCCCCCGTAAAGAGTACATCTGCCAAAACACAGTTCTCTTTTTTCATTCTTTCCTTTCTTCTTCATGAATTTCACCCATCATCTTGGTTTTACTCTGCTCTGAGACCAAACAAAAAACCCAACCCATTACCATGGAGTCGATTCCGACTCATAGCGACCCTATAGGACAGGGTAGAACTACCCTATAGGGTTTCAAAGGTGTGACAGGTGGATTTGAACTGCTGACCTTTTGGTTAGCAGCCAAGCCCTTAACCACTGCAGCACCAGTGCTCCTCTGCTCTGAGAGTGGGCCACAAATCCCAATCCCGATCTCTAAACTCTTTCTTGAAGCTAGCATCCGCTGATGAACAGCTTTGCTTGGGGAGACTGGGGAGACCCTGTGGTGTAGGGGCCAATCCCACAGTCAGTCTGTTGTTGGGTGTTGGTTGACAAATCTGAGCATGCACCAGAATCACCTGGGGGCTTGTTTAAAATACAGATTGCTGGGCCCCTCCCAGCAGAGTTTCTGGTTCAGCAGTCAGGATGGGGGCCAAAATGTGCATTTCTAACAAGCTCCCAGGTGATGCTAGGATCACCTTTGAGACCCCCTGTCCTAAAGTAAAGGAGCCCCAGTGGTGCAGTGGTTAAAGTGCTTGGCTGCTAAACAAAGGGTCAGCTGTTTGAACCCACCAGCACCTCTGCAGGAAAAAGATGTGGCAGTCTGCTTCTGTAAAGATTTATGGCTTTGGAAACCCTGTGGGGCTGTTCTACCCGCCCAGTAAGGTCACTATGAGTTGGAATCGACTCGCCGTCCATGGGTCTGGTTTTGGAGTGGGTCCTAAAGTAAGACCAGTAAAAATAAGAGAGAAAAGAGAAAGTTTTATTTCCACCACAGAGGAGAAAACTTCCCTGGCTGTCGGCCAGAGGCTGTCCTCAGTTCCTTGCCAATAGACCTCTCACAGGGCAGCTCACAACATGGCTTTCTTCCGAGTGAGCAAGACAAAAAGTCAGTCGCTTATGTCCTAATCTCAGAAGTGACATCCCATCACCTCTGCTATATTCTGTTTGTTAGAAGTGAGTTGGAGTCTAGCCCACGCTCCAGGGATCACACAAGGACATGAATACCAGGAGGCAGGGAGCAGTGGGGCCATGGTAGAAGTCACCTGCCTCAGCAGCAACAATAATTCCAGAGACTCTCTGTTGGTGGAAATGAGGCTGGTCAGGAATAACCCAAAGCCCGGTGGGGGCTGGGACTGTTGAGAGAAGACAATGGTGGTGACATACTTCAAGAGAGCATGGGAAGACACCTTTTGCGGGCCTTTGGCATTCTTGCCTTCTTTGTAAATCCAGTTCTCATCACCCTTTTCAGTTGCTTTCTCAGAGCTGTGGAGTCTGGTGATAAGTATCTGCCTCCATTTCCACAACCACGTGTCTGAGGTAATGATCGAAGGCATCGACCTGAGTCCGTATTTATTACATGAGATGGTTCAGTGCTTGGCATTCAGTGGGCCTTCAATACATATTAATGAAAATGATTAAAGTGAATTATTTACCACTTAATGCTACCTAGTTTTTCATCTGTGGAAGAGAAATGAACAGTATTTGCCATCATTGGAGTTGAAGATGGAGAATTCCAGGAAAGATCCTCCCATCTGAAGGTGCCCCACAGCTTGCTCAGCGTGGGTGCAGTTGATAAACCCGGTTGCGAACCTCAGAGTCCAACCGGGAGAGGGTAGGGGAAGCAGCTGTGTGACCTTGAGCCTCAGTTCCCTCATTTATTAAGTGAGGACAATGATTCTTACCTCACAGGGTGTTAGTTTGAGTTGCCCCAGAGCGGACGCTGAGACAATGACTCAAGTGCAAATAGTATCTTGGAAAGGGATTCCAGGAGACCTGAGAAGGGAGTGGGAAAGGGAGAGAGAAGAAAGAGCAGGCAGCTGATATGGGTGTGTTACCAAGTTACCATTGTGGGTTCCTGGGGCTTAACCCCTCTGGGGAACTCTGGGAGCCCATGGAGAACTTGTGCTTCAAGGTTATCCCTCCTGAGGGGTGAAGGAGCTGTAGTATCTATACGTCAACTCCCATCGGCCCCTGGTTCCAGCTGGTGTGTCCCAGGGATATGAGCAAGTACTAACAGGCCTCTATTTGTGCCTTTGTTTATACATTCTTCTTCCCTCCTTCACTAGCCTGTGAGCTTTTGGGGGCCATTTCTTTAATCTCATCTCCCCAGTAAGGATCATATAATAAGTATTCAGCATATGTCTTTTAAATGAATGTATTATGATGATCAGAGAAATGCATTATATGTTTAGCATGATGTCTAACACTAAAAAGGTGCTCTATGTTGTTTTTTTTTCTTTTCATTTTACTGCAGTTTATTGGGAAAGGGAGAAAAAAAGAACATACTCATGGATTTGTTTTATCTTTTAGTAGGATTCATAACACCTTGCTGACTTACAGAAAGCTTATACTCTTTAGCTACCTAATTCTCTTGGTGCATGTCAGTATCATGATTTGCAGGTAGAAAATGATTTTCCCAAGCATCGTTTCATTTAATTCTCACAAGACCCCTTTGTGGGAGGTGTTGCTGGTGCTTTCCCTGTTCTACAGTAGACAGTAGTCCAATAGGCCTCCACTGGTTTACAAGCAGAGTTGACATGTCTGTCTGGATAAATTAATTTCCACTCTTTCCTTGGCCTGCAACAGTAGGTTCATTTGCCAGTGTGAATAGAGACAGAGTGAGGGGCCAAGGAAAGAGGAAGGAAGTGGAAGAAACTTCCTTTCTCATGAAATCGATCCTATCCCTTCACTTTTTATACCCACAGGCCTACATGTTATTTTCTCCAAATTATATGGAGACACTGAGACTTAGAGAGATGAAAGGACTTAACCAAGGTCACCCTGTTAGTAAATTGCAGAACCAGGACTAGAACCCAATTCTATGTTCCCATCTCTGTCCATAGTACTATAAGCATCAAGACCCAAGGCTGTTCAGCAAGTTACTCTAATTAACTTGGTTAGACACCAAGAACTCTTGAATCTCTAGTAAGTTCTCATTGCTCTGGGAAAGGAATTTGCTGCTGTCCTTAAGGAGTCTATAAGCTTTCTAGGGTCATAGAATGCATTCTTTGTAGTAGAAAATTATAAAAGGTTAGGCTTCAGGGCTAAAATAGTCAAGAATGCTTGCATTAAGATTCTTTTAGCTCTAAGTGACAGAAACCCAATTCAAAGTGGTTTTGGAAAATATATATATAATGGATCATTTAACTGGGAAGTTCAGTGTTGTGTGATTCAGGTATGGCTGGATCGAGGAGTTCAAATGCTATCATTAGATATCTGTCTTCTCTTTTACTCTTGGTTCTCAGGCAGGCTGTCCTCAGTAAGGGATAAGACAGGCAGAGGCGTCTCCTGGCTTCACACTTTGCCAGCTTGTCCAACCAGCAGGAACATTGTGGTTGTTTATCTATAATTATAGCAAATGTCCTAAGGTGCACTAGTTGGTCCAGCTCATTCCTGGAGTCTGGAGTTGGAGTTTAACTTCAGATCAGCCACATGAACTGAAATTTCTATGGAAAATTGGGAGTGATTTCCAGAAGAAAAGGAAATAGGCAGGCAATATAACAACAACAAACACATACACAAACAAATTAAAAAGATATGTCCACTGCTGGCAGAATACTGGACCTTAAGTTAAACCCGGTAATTCCATTACTATCCCTATTGGCTTCACTGACAAAGGAGATTGTCACTTGTGCCTTGACAAACATGGGGGATATTGTGTTGAAATAGGTCCCTGGGTGGCTCAAGCACTTTCTGCTTGACTATTAACCCAGAGGTTGGCCTTTCGAATCCACCCAGTAGCTCCATGGAAGAAAGGTGTGGTAATACGCTTCCATAAAGTTTATTGCTGTTGTTAGGTGCCGTAAAGTCAGTTCCAACTCATAGCAACCTTATGTATTACAAAACTAAACTTTGCCTGGTCCTGCACCATCCTCACAACTGTTGCTATATTTGAGCCCGTTGTTGCAGCCACTGTGTCGGTCCATCTTGTTGAGGGTCTTCCTTTTTTTCTCCATCCCTCTACTTTACCAACCATGATGTCCTTCTCCAGAGATTGGTCCCTTCTGATATCATGTCACTAAAGATTGCAGCCAAGAAAACCCTTTGGAGCCCAGTTCTACTCCATAACATGTGAAGTCGCCATAAGTCAGAATTGACTCAATAGCAGGGGCTGATTAACCAGTGAGCAAGGTACACGTAGGCTTACTTGTGTTTACTTACTAACCTATAGTGCACAGTTTCACATGGGTTTTGTCACGTCTTTAATCCACATGTTAGGTAAGTGACATTTTCCAAGATTATACAGTTAGGAGGCATCAAAGCCCAGATACGAAATTTGGGCTTCTGCTTTTGGAAGGGGAAAACCACAATCTAAGAGTTTCAACTCTTTAGGAGACTCTAGAAATTCAAGGGCTAAACTAACAAGATGTATGCGCCCTCATCCTTAAATGGCCTCAAGAATTCAGGTGGCTGTTGAGAAACCAAGGCTTCTCCTGGCTTCCCCATATCCCTTGGCCTCTTTTAGTCTTAAGGCAAATATCTGAGTGCCCACCACATATTGGACATGCTAGTAGTGGAGGTGTTAAGCAAATTAGTCGGGACTCCCTAGGCTTTGATGGGTCGAATGTAGCTTTTTTGTGCCAACTGTACTAGTCTTAGGGCTACTCATAATAGCAGGACATTTAATTATATTAATCCACTGGCTTGGGTCAGCAGTTTGAATCCACCAGCTGGGTCTCCCCCTAGGAGATGGAATTGACTGGACGGCAAAGGGTTAGGTTTAAGGAGCCCTGGTTGTGCAGTGGGGACAACAATCAACTGCTAACCGAAAGGTGGGCAGTTCGAAACTGCCAGACGCTCTGCAGGGGAAAGATGTGGCAGTCTGCTTCCAGAGAGATTTACAGCCTTGGAAACCCTATGGGGTTGCTATGAGTTGGAATTGACTCAATGGCAGTGGTTTTGGGTTTTGTTGTTTGCCTGAGTCTTTGCAGTTTTGAAAGGTCTTTCACATGCATACTCGCTGATAACACCACCACCTCAGCCTCAGCCATACCTACCATTTATGGCGTGTGTACTGTGTGAGCCTGACTCTGCTCAATTCCTGATCTAGATGCTCTCACCTTGTCCAGGTTTGCTTAAATGTCACCTTCTCAGTACGTCCTTCCCTGACCACTTTAGTGAAAATTGCCTGCATCCCCCAACTCCTTCAGCACTAATAATTTCCTTCTTTTGGTTTGTTTTTCTCAGTAACGTTTATCTCTACCTAACATAGTATATGGAGCCCTGGTAGCATAGTGGTTAAGTGCTTGTCTGCTAACCAAAAAGTTGGCAGTTCGCATCTAGCAGTTGCTCCTTGGAAACCCTAGGGGGCAGTTCTACTCTGTCCTGTAGGGTAGCTATGAGTCGGAATTGACTCGATAGGATAGGCAATGGGTTTGGTTTTTTGGTTTTAATATAGTATGCATTGTACTTAGTTCATTTTTCTATTTCTCTCCTCTAACTACTAAAATGTAAGTTCAACGAGAGCAGGCTGTTTTTGTTTTGATTACTGTTGTATCCCCAGAACCAAAAATGGAAACTGGCGTTATGGATGAATGAAAAAATGAGCTTAATATTCACAACCTCTCTAAGAGGTTGATTGTATTATTATCCCCATTTTACAGACGATGAGCCTGAAGGTCGGGGGGAGAATGTTTTTGTTTTTAGTTAATTTGCCTCCAAATGTCACAAAGCCAGAAGCAGCCAGAGGCTTGCCCCAAGCCCTAGCTCTGTTTGTCTCCAATCCCCTGGTGTCTCCCGGCAACCACATCGAGGGGAACAAGTCAATTCAGTGGCAGCCCTGGTGGAGTCAGCATTACTGTTTATGTTCAGAGTGTCCATAAAAATGTTATTTTAGTCCTGACACTGATGCTTATGAATAAAATTTAGTCCTCATTCAAAAGCACATTAGCTGAAGCCATTTCGCATCCTGTTACGGCATTAATTTTTATGGAGGAGAAAACACTGGTAAGGAGCACATTTTCCACCTTCGAACGGAACACTCTCCTCCAAGGAATGACCGGTGGCAGTGGCCTCTGATAATAAGACATTCCAGCGTGTGACTGAAACTTTACTTATGGGACCCAGGATGTAATTTTCAGATGGCGGTTTGTTTTGCCACTGCATTACATCTCAGGCTTGGCAATTACATTTCATTAACAGTGCAACAGAAGCCATAAATCATTGATCAGAAACAGGTTGTTAATCAGTTTGGCTAAAGCATCTGCTGATTGGCAGGCCACAAACTGAAATTGGTGAATGCCTGGGCTCAGAACTTGCCCAGGTAGCCAGTTAAAGCAATAGCGCTAATAATTTTCACTAATATTTATTGAGCTCCTTTTCTGTGCACCTGTAAGCACTTTATCCTCACAGCAACCCTAAAAGGACTATTCCCGTATTAAAAAAAAGTGCCGTCGAGTCAATTCTTAGTCACAATGAGCCCATGTGGCTCGGAATAGAACTGTGCGGCCACAGAATTTTCAGTGACTGTGACCTTCCAGAAGTAGATTGCCAGGTTTCTTCTGAGGCACTTCTGGGTGGACTCCAACTTCCAACCTCGCAGTGAAGTGCTTGACAGTTTGTACTACCCAGGGACTCCATTCATTCCCATATTACAGATGAGGAAAGTGAATTCCAAAATGGCTCACTGAATGCCAGAATGCTTTTGTAGTTCATACAACTTGAAAGTGGTCGAGTCAGGATCCCAACGCAAGTGTTTGGACTCTGAATCCTGTGCCTCAACGGACACACCCATTTCTCCTTCCTAAGCTTTATATCTCAGGGGTAGGACAACTTGTGAAGTCATCAGTCAAGCATCTGACTCAGCCGCTGCCTCCCTGCGGCCTTCTGTGGAGTCCCCTCAGAACCTTGAGGGGGTTGTGGGAGAAGCTTAGCATCTGCAAGATTGAATTTTACCCTGTGCCTCCCAGCAGCTGAAGTTGACCAGCATGTCCAGGCTGCGGGCTAATTCATCTGACTTCGCCTCCACGCCTGTTGTCCGTGAGCGGAGTGGTGGCAGCTGGGCCCACTCACATCCTATTAACCTTGTCTGTTGGAATGACACCTGGCTGTGCTGAAGCCTTGGTTCCTGTAATTAAGAATGTAAACAACTCCGGCTTCCTCAGTCAGGGCTGGCCTGGTGCCTGCCTCCAGCTCCCTACATCCCTGGCTGAGTCTCTTGAAACAGACTTTTTCCCTGCAGAGGCCAGGAGGGACCTTGAATGCTGTTAGTCCCCCAGGTTTAACAAATACTTGTTGATTCCTAGCTGTGAGCCAGGGATTTTCACATGCATGACCTCATTTAAAGTCATGGTGACCTCACATGTGTGATGTATTCCCATTTTATGGACAAGAACACTGACCTTGGGGGCGATTGAATATATAGTCTAAGGTGACACAGCTACTTTACCTCTGGGACAGTTTTTGGACCCAGGCGTTTTGGGTCTCAATCCAATGAGCCTACTCGTAGCATAATAATCCATACCCAACAGGACCAATGTGAAGATTAAATGACATCCCACATGTATTATGATAATGATAGTATCTTAATATTTGCCATGTGCCAAGCACTGTGCTCAGTGATTTAAGTGGATTTGTATTGCAAACGGTTAAGCACTCGGCTTCTAACGAAAAGGTTGTCGGTCTGAGTCCACTCACAGGTGCCTTAGAAGAAAGCCCTGACAGTTCACTTCTGAAAGATCATAGCCATTGAAAACGCTATGGAGCACAGTTCTACGCTGACACACATGGGGTTGCCATGAGTTGGAATCGACTCAAGGGCAAATAGTTTGGTTTTTGGTTTTTAATCCTCATGATAATCCCATGACTCAAGTTACTATTATTATCTCCATTTTGCAGATAAAAAAACGGTGGATTGGAGAGATGCAGTACAATATCCAAGGATATGTAGGGAGTGGTTGAGCTGGATTCAAACCCAAACCTGCCTGACTCTAGGGCCAGTGCCCTTAACTGCTGTGCTAAGCATTACATCATATATAATAGATGCTCAATAAAAATGTCATTCTTCTGCCTCAGACGCACCGCAGGACTGGTTTCCACTCATTTCAGCAAAGGCAGTCACTAGGAACTCAGGGTCTTCATAAAGTTCTTGACTCTTACCTGTCACCATGGGGCTTGTTGTGGTCCTCCTTTTTAACTTTTGTTATTCTCAAATCCTTGCAGTCTGCTCACCTGCACATAAGAACAGCCCTGACCTTGACCCCACGCCTGTTGGAGAATGCAGAGCGAGCCTAGAGCATCACTGGCCTCCTTACAGCCTCAGCATGCTCTCCGAGTCCTGGTATCATCAATAAACATTGATACCAACTAGTTTAAACCCACCGAACCAGTGAACTCGGGCTGCAGATGTGTTTATGACCAGGATACTAAGTAGATATTTTAACTAAGCGGACCATTTCTTGCTTCAATTAATGCAAAAGGTAGCGACTCAAAGGAAATACTAGGGGCATTAAGTTTTATATTAGCACCATTTGTTACATATGATATTTAACACTTTTAATCATTTTATTGCCATGTTGACAGCTACTGAGACAAAAAGAGCTTCCTGTGGTGATTGTGACCCAGGAATTTACTGTCAAGCTGAGATAGATCCTCAGTAACCCCTAAATTGTCATGGCCTCCTGAGGATAGTGGTAACAGTCAGGGAGATCAAGTTAGTGACTAGTGAAGGACGGCACCATAAGAAGCACATTTCTTGGAATGGATTAATGAAGAAGGGAACTAGCATTTAAGCACACCTACTGTGTGCCAGCCTGTGCTGAGCAGTCCACCTACTGAATTTAATCTCCTGGCAATCCCATGAGGCTGGCTATAATTATGTCCATGATACAGATGAGAAATGGAATGGCTGGGGGGGTGTCTTCAGTCATCAGATTTTTTGTTAAGTGCCTACTTTACTGTGCTAAGTGCTCTGTGCTAAGTGCTGGGGATCCCTTTCTTCATGGAGTTTCTATTCTGATGAGTGAACCAAATGTTTATGATTGTAAAAAGATAAGTGCCGGGACTAGGGGGAATGGAGGTGCTTTGGGAACCTGGAAAATGTGAACTTGATTTAGACCTTAGGATGAGAAGTCAAGGAGAGCTTCCTGGAAGAAGTGATGTCTAAGCTGAGACCTGGATGATGACTAGTGCTTAGCTAGGTAAATGGGGGAGGTGAAGAGGGGTGGAAGAATATCTCAGGTAGAGGGAAAGTATGTATGAAGGCACACAGGGAAGAGAAAGCCACTGCCTTCCCAACGATTACCCTTCTGGTATGTGACACAGCTAGTATTTGAAGCCAGGTTTGACTCTGTCTATTGATACCCAACACAAAAGAGAATCTGTGATGGTCTTAGGTATGTAAACAAAACACCCCATCTTCAAAGGAAGCATCCAAGGAGCTTGAGGTATGCTGGAGCTTCCAACCAGGCCCCAGGTTGGAGAATGACACCTGGCCCCAGGTTAGAGTCAGCGTCTTGGTGGAGTTTTGAATGTGGGAACATGGCATTCCACGGTAGTGTCATAAGGCTTCAAGTTGATGTATCCGTTTGTAAATTTTAGGTTGTGAGGGATGGAAACCCCAAACCACAAGTGCTTAAGCATAACATGAAATGCTCTAGTGCTTGTAAGATTCAGGGGTAATTTTGCTTTAGGTTTGGTTTGATTGAGGGTAAAACAATGCCATCAGGACTTGGTTGTTCTTTTTCCATTCTCAGCAGGGTCTACCTTTGTGGTAGTCAGATGGCTGTCACAGTTGTGGTGCTACTTACTTTTAGGTTCAAGTCCAGCCAGATGGACATGGAATGGGTTGCGATGGGCGTGAGAATCTGATTCTCTGTGAGCTCAGACCAACCAAAAAACCAAACCCGTTGCTGTCAGTCGATGCCAACTCATAGCAATCCTATAGGACAGAGTAGAACTGCCCACAGGGTTTCCAAGGAGCAACTGGTGGATTCCAGCTGCTACCTTTTGGTTAGCAACTGTAGCTCTTAACCACCGTGCGCAAAGCCCCACAATTCTCCCAGTTCAAGCTTGCTGGTTCTGATTGGCCTGGATGAAGTCAGCTGCCTACCATGGAACCAATCACTGTCTTCAAGAGAATGTGACCCAACTGATCGGCTGAGGCCTGGGTATGCACTCCCCTAAGAGTTGGGATGAGGCACCATGCAGGCTTCCTGGACTGACAGTGAAATAGGGATGGATTCCCCAGGAAAAACGGGGGCTATAACTGAAATAATGTGGGCTGGCTCCCAGCCTGCATCTAGCCTTCCCTTCTGCTTTGAAATCCCAGTAACACCCACGGCAAGCCCTTGGGAGAGCAGTTGTGTGGGTCCCTACTGAGGCAATGTGGAGAATAGCACATGTGCTTCGGAACCAAAAGACTGGAGTTTCAGCCCCAGCTCCACCTTCATCGACTGTGTTACCTCTTATGGGTCACTTACCAAGCTCGTAGTAGTATTGTCAGGATTAAAGGAGGTACTGAATAGAAACCATCTAGCGCCTGGCATGTGGTAAGCATTCAGTAAATGTCAGGTGCCTTCAACAGATCCCGGTTGCCACCTGGCTTTAGGATCCCTCCATTCCTCTTAGTCCATCATTTTTGTTAACTCTTTTAGCTTTATAATATGCTGCTCTTCCACCTATTAGCACTTTATTTTAATTTTTATTCTATATAGTCTTGTTTGGTATTTTTAACCCTTTAGAATTACTTTCTAAACCTTATTATACCTTATTCTTTTTGTTTGCTTATTTTATCTTATTTACCTTGTCTACATATCTTACCATTTCATGCAATATTGGTAAAGGTAACATAGTTTATAGTGTTTATTTATGAGTCACCGTTTTTATCTTCCCAGTACTGCCTTTTAGCTAATTTCTCTATTGGTAAATGCAATTAACATGATTTGTTTATTTTTTAACCAATATTCATTTCCTTAAATATACTGTTTGTTTTTAATGCCGAGTCTAAAGACTCACCATTTTATGTTGTGATCATGGAAATCTAAAATGTACCCCAGCAACATTTAATAATATGACACTGTATCCTTTTGCAATTAAAAAATAAAATACCTAAGACTATTGCCCTAAGACACCCTTTTAACCTGGAAGTGAAGCTACTCTCAGAGGCCCCCTTTCAGCCAAATAGTAGATTGGTCTATAAAATAAACAGTAACACCCATGAGGAATGCACTCCGTAGAACAGTCAACTATAAGAGACCAAAAGGGCGACATTTGCCCAAAAGCAAAGAGAGAAGGCAGGGAGGGGTAGGGAAACTGGACGGATGAAAACAGGGAAGGCAGGGTGGAAATGGGGAGAGTGCTGACACATTGCAGGGACAGCAACCAAGTCATGGAACAATTTGAATATAAATTGTTGAATGGGAAACTAATTTGCTGTGTAAACTTTCACCTAAAACACAATAAAAATTTCAAAAAATAAAATAAAAGCACTTTCAGAGCCAGCATTTCCTTTTCATCTCACAAAAGCTCTGCAAAGAAGATCGGTATGATACCCATTTTAAAGATGAAAGAATTGCGACTCAGGGAACTACACCCTCTTGCCTGAAGTCACGCGGATGCTGAATTAGGTTTCTGCTCTTTGGACTCAGAGCCCATTGTGCGTTCCACTTCAAATATTCTTTTGTTCAACTACCATGTAGTTATTAAATAAGACCAATCCCTGCAAACTAGATTTCTTTTTTTTCAAAACAATTCATTTCTCGTTTCTATCCATTTTCCCAAATGTTGGATTAATTCCATTAAACCAAGATGAAATAAAGTTCACAATGGATACGGACTTGTCAGATGTTACATCAAATTCTTTCGTGAATTGTGCTGTTTCTCCAGCTAACCTATGATGCTTCTCCAGGAGGAATGGCATGGTGGAAAGATCACGGCCTTTGGAGTTAGGAAAGAGGACATCTACATCTTGGCTCTGTCACTTCTTAGCTCTGTGACTCAAAGCATGTGTTCTATGCAGGAGACAACAGCCCAATGTAAAGTTGAAAGGAGAGTTTATTGTCTCATGCATTTGAAAAGTCCAAAGGCAATATTTGCTTCAGGTATGGCTGGATCCAGGGGCTCAAACTATATACTGTAATAAAAAATGTTGTTTGTACCTGCGCTTGATTATTCTTGCATCTTCAGCTCAATTCTCAATTCTCGGGTTGGGTCTTTCTACAGAAAGTCTCAGGCAGTTCTAGGCTTATAGTCTTCCATCTCAGCTACCAAGTGGAAAGAACTTTTCCCCCCAACAATTCCAATAGAAATCCAAAAATTGGCTCTAAAAGGACTGACTAAAGTCTCATGCCTATCCCTGAACGAATTCTTGCGGCCAGGGCATGAATCACAGTGATTGACTCTGCCTCAGGCACAAGGTCTGAGAATGGAGGTGGGATGGTTTCCCAAAGGGAAATCAGAGTGCTGAAGGGAGAGACGCAGTAGGCAGAAACAACAGGATGCCTACCAGTGACCTTGAACATTCACCTCATTTGTAGGGCAGAAATAACACTTAATCTGGTGGTTTGGGGATGAGCTATCCTAAGTACTTTGCACCTAGTAGGTGAACAGTAAACGTGGGTGTTCTTCCCCCTACTCCTTCGTTGCTTCCACCTTCCTTTTCCCAAGATCCTACCAGGGCATCGCTGTCTTCACAAAGCTGTGTACTGAAACAGTTTACTTCCATCGATTTGTTCTTTCTTCTTGTAAAAACTGGTAGTATCTGAAGATAAGATGGAGCAGGGGATAATCAGTGATCAATGATACAGTAAATTCTTTCTTTGGCTGAGAATTAGCAAAGACATGTGATCAGAGACCAAAGATGTGCTCCCCCCAGAGCTGGGGATGGGACCAAAAATACCTTCTAATTGTTGGTTGTAAGCAATTCTCTGCAAGCATACAGGTGACAACACCGTACATATACCCTGCTACCTTCTTAGATTATAATAAGAATCCTCTATTTGTTATGTGTTTGCTCTGTTGAACTCCCCTCTCCAACGCTCCCCACCTCCCCCCACCACCTGAGGGCCAAAATAAGACTAAGGACGACAGAGTGCCTGAGGAAGGATTTATGGCTCCTGGTATTTTTCTAGAATTTAAATGTCTACATAAATCCATATAATTTTAAGTTCTAACTTGGGATTTTAACTATCTCAGTATTTTACATTTGGGTTTTTAATCTAGTTAGAGTTTAATATATAGTATGAGGTAGTAGGAAACCCTGGTGGCATAGTGGTTAAGAGCTATGGCTGCTAACCTAAAGATCGGCAGTTTGAATCCACCAGGCTGTCCTTGGAAACCCTATGGGGCAGTTCTACTCTGTCCTATAGGGTCGCTATGAGTTGAACTTGACTCGACAGCACCGGGTTTGAGTTTTGTTTTGTTGTTTTTAATGAGGTAGTAGGTTCCATTTTATTTTCTTCCAAATAATAGTTAGTTGTGCCAGCACCATTTATTAAGTAAAACTATGCTTTAATTACTGGCATTTAGATTACATATAATTGCTTTGGAGCCCTAGTGGCATGGTGGTTGAGCTCAGTTGCTAAACCAAAAGTTTAGCAGTTCGAATCCACCATTCATTCCTTGGAAACCCTATGGGGCAGTACTACTTTGTCCTATAGGGTCACTATGAGTTGGAATCGAGTTGACAGCAACGGGTTTGGTTTTATAATCGCTTTAGGTACAGGCAGTTTATTTCAGAGTTTGTTTTTTCCCCACCAATCTATTTGTTTAAATGTATCAATACCATGTTGTTTTGATTACAGTAATTTCATAGTGTGTTTTAATATCTGTCAAAGCAAGTCATTCCTTGCTGTTCTTCTTTACTCATATTTTTTATTATTTTTGGAAATTTAGTCTCCCATATGAAAATGAACATCATTTTATAAAATTAATTAAAAAATGGTATCCTAATTGAAATTGCATTGAATTGATATGGAAATTTTGGGATAATTTATATTTTATTACATTAAATCATCCAGTCTATGGACATGATGTATCTTCCCACTTACTGATATTTTGATCAATGCTCTAAATACAGGTTATAGGTTTCTTCAGATAAAGTCCTATATCTTTTGAACTTAATGCATTGCGAAGTAATTTTTAGCTTTTATCATACTTGTGAATATATTAGTGCTTTTTCCATTATCATTTCTAGCTGGTGAGTGGTTGAATTAGAAAATATATTGATTTTTATATATTTATCTTACGTCTAGCTACTTTTGTCAAATTAAAAAAATTCTAACTGGAGCCTCTTGGACTTTCTAGATTCACAATCATATCAGCAAAAAGAAAAAAAAGATCGCTACCTCTTTCCCAATATTTCAGCAGTTAATTTATTTTCTTGGCTTATTTTATTTTATAAAACCTCCAGAAAAAAATGCAGGCCATTCTTGCCAGGTTCTTGATTTCAATGAAATGGTTTTCAAGAGTTTAAAAATAGCAGTCACAATCTCCATGTGCCATTTCAATTTCAAAATCATCAATTCCTTTAATTATTTTTCATATGCATATTTTTAAGACTGAGTTAGCTAGATATTTTTTGGCGGCAAGTAACAGAAACTAAACTCAAACTAGTTAAAGATCATTTGTAGATTCCCATAACTGGAATGATCAGAGGTTATGGCTTCAAGAAGGACTGCACCAAGGTCCTCATTCAAGGGTATCAGAAAGCTGTCTCTCTTCTTTTCTTACATTTCCTCCACTGGTTTTATGGTCATTATGTTGCCTGGTATCCCTAGACTTATATCCTCTCAACTTTGCAACCTAAGCAGAAAGTGAACTTTTTTCCTATTAGCTCCAACTGAAATCCTGATGTAATTTGGTGGTCATGAGCCTAAAAATGAATCAATCACTCTTGGCATGGAGATAAAAGGTAGTGATGGGACATGCTTGGGTCATGTACCTGCTGCTCTGATTTTTGAGACCCCAGATGAGCTCGGAAAAGGAGGGAAATTCTTCCCTAAGGAGAATTGAATTGTTATTTCCTAAAGAATAGGATTAAATGAAACAACAGATTTCACCTAGTACCTCTTTATTATCATAGTCTTTCTCTGAATACTCTCTTTAAAAAAATAATATTCCTTTCAAAACTGCGTGCTATGTCAAGGTTTGGCCTGAACTGAGCACTGTAGAGGGATATGGTCACCTTTTTCTTTCTAGACATTATACTCCTGTTAATGTAACCTAAGATCATGTCACCTTTTTGCTAACCACATCACATCTCTGAGTCATATTGAGTTATATTGTACAGGAATATGTGAATACGGAATCTAAGAAATGTTGATCCATTCTGAGGATATATGTGTACAATAAATGTTAACAAAGTATGCTGTGTTTTGCTCAGTCAGGCATTATCCTAGGACTTCACCAACACAGATCAGTGTGAAAAAGACAAAAGTCAGACTCTTGCCATTTGTAAGATGTAAATACCTAATTTTAGCTTAAGCAAAGGCAGGTATTTATAAGCTGATGAAATTGAGAAGTCCTGGTTACAGAGGGCTTCAAGTATACTAGGAATCAGGTGCTTCAATGATGCCATCAGGTATCTCTTCCTCCCTCTGTCTCTTGCACACGTGCACACTTCAACTTCAAACTACATTTCCCTTTGCATTTCCCTCATTCTCAGCAAGGATCACTCCACATTGTGAGAAGATGCCCTCCCTCCCGCAGACTGCAATGGATGTGCTCCTCATAATCCACAAAGTTTGAAGTAAAGAGATATGTCCAGAGAGATCCAGAGAAAGTCCAGAATGGCCTAACTTGGGATATGTGCCCATTCTTGATTGCATTTCTGTGACTAAGGAGATGAAGGACATTGATAGGCCAGTCAGGTCCCTGATGATAACCCTAGAACCAGAAACATGGGATCAGCTCCATGCGAACTATGAGGATTGAGCAGCATTAGTAAGGAATGGGGTGGGAGGATTGCTCCTCAAAGGAATGGCTGTTGGGTTGGCAAACAAGTTCTACAATGGCTTGTCCCTGGGAGGGCAGCCACATAGGTTCAGTAGATACCAAAAGGAAGGGCATATGGATACTTGGAAGGGTCAAAATTTAAAGGCCCTTCAATGTCACATTTAAAATATATTTAAGTATATAGGTGATACCCTGAGAAGGAGATGATGTCATTTATGTAGTATTCCATCTGGGAATGGTGAATTTGAACCTAATCATGAGGAGACATTAGACAAGCCCCAAACGAGAGCAGTTTTATTTTAAAAAGAAAAGGGGGATTGAAATCGTGTATTCTTCCAAGCGTCAATGTCCTAAAAGATAAAGTAAGGTTGTGGAAATGTTCCAGGTTAAGGGAGACTAAAAAGTCATGGCAACTAAATGCAATCTTCGATCCTTCACTGGATCCTGTACCGGAGGGGGGAAAAGCAATAAAGCATATTATTGGGTCAATTGACAATATTGGAATGTGGATGGTAGATTAGATAATAGTATTGCATCAATGTTAAGTTTAGGGAAGAGGATAACTGTGTTGTGATTATATAAAAACATTTCTTATTTTTAGAAATACAAACTGATATATATAGGGGTAAAGGGCCATAATATATACAATGTACTCAAAAATGGTTCTGGAAAAAAATTGTGTCTGTGTGTATACATTTATATAGAACAAATGATAAAGCAAAAGAGAGAAACTGTTAACAATAAGTGAACCTGCGTAAAGAGTATACAGTCATTATTTGTACTATTCTTGTTTTGGCAATGTAGAATGTTGTCAATGTTCAAAGGTAAGTTTGAAATTATTTCCAAAGAAATGTTTTAAAAATATTTGGGCTTATCTTTCTTTAGGCAATAGCAAAGTAATCGAGGTTTTACAATAAGCTTCTGATATAAAGAGATATGTTTCTAAATCTATTTCAAAAGATCCTGTAATTAAGCTTGTACCAGATTCAGAATGCAATTGATTTTATCCTGTTAGCAGAGATGTGACACCATTCTCTTACTGGTTGTCTGAGAGCATTTTAAAGGGAATTTGAGACAGGATTTCCTCATTGCTTGCACCTACTATTTCATTTTCTCCAAGGCTCTGAAAAGTGGAGAACAGATGGGAAGGGAGACTACCTGGCTGTGGGGAGGATACTTGGGGGGCCATTGCAGTAGTTAGAACAAGAAAGAATGAGGAAAAAGAAGATAAGACTTTTTGAGAAGTATTTTAAGGAAGAGTTGTCAGGCCTTGATTGACAATGGATTGAACATGGGGGCTGGGGTGAGGAAGATGAGCAAGCCAAGTTCTTTGCTTTAGAAATGATCATACGCTTAAGGGAAATGAAATGCAAGTAGAAGAGTAGGTGGATGAGGGTTCAGGAGCGTCAGGGAAGAGAATGAGATGTTTTGATGGTGTTGGTTCTATGGGATTTCCAATTTCACATATTTAGCAGGAAATTGGAATTATAGATACGGTATTAAGAAAAGTGAAAGCCTCTTGTGACATGTGAGGATCATTACTGCATAAAACCTGTTGCCTTGAATCGCTTCTGACTCATAGCGACCCTGCAGGACAGCGTAGAACTGCCCCATAGGAGTTCTAAGGAGCAGTTGGTGGATTCGAACTGCTAACCTTTTGGTAAGCAGCCGAGCTCTTAACCACTGTGCCACCAGGGCTCCCGTTAGTGCACAGGTGGTAATGAAAACCTTGGAAAATAGCTGGGATTACTTAAAAATAGCAGGAGGATACGAAGAGAGGGGGGCTAATTTAGGACCCTAGGAGCATTTTTTTTTTTTTTGATGGATCACCCCAGACACCTGGAACAATATTCAGCACAATTAAAATATATTTCACGAGGTCAGTTGGAACAAAGTTGAACAAACCTAATTGTTTATTATAGAGGAAGTAAACCAGAAATAGTAGAATAGATTAAAACCTAAACTCATTCCTAACCAGAAATCTGATTAGTTGACAAATCCAGATGAATTCTTGTATTCTTCCAAGTGTCAATGTTCTAAAAGATAAAATTTGTGGAAATGTTCCAGATTAATGGAGATTAAAAAGACATGCAACTAAATACAACCTTTGATTTGATGCAGTGGTGGATGGGTGGGCCTAGATGTTAGGGGAAATCCAGAAATAAGAGATACTAGACATTTGGACTTTAGAAAGAACACAAGATTTAGGTTATCCAATGTTTGACATTCTTCATCCTCTATAGAAGTTTTCAGGGAAAGGACTTCGGCTTTCTAGATACAGCTCTAGAATTCCTTACTGAAAATGATTCACAGGAGAAGAGTTTGTCTTCAGGCAAAGAGTATTTATATGCTTGGCAGATTCCCATCAGTAAGATTGCTGGGTGGACAAGACAGTGGATGGGTTGAGTCTCTCAAATAAACCAAAAACCCAGTGCTGCTGAGTGGATTCCGACTCATAGCAACCCTATAGGACAGAGTAGAACTGCCCCATAGGGTTTCCAAGGAGTGGCTGGTGGATTTGAACTGCTGACCTTTTGGTTAGCTCTTAACCACTGTGCCACATGAGCTCTTAACCACTGTGCCACCAGGGCCCCCTCTCTCAGATAGTACACACAAAAATTCAACTTAAACTAGCTTAAAGCATAAAAGGAATTTATTGGCTTGCAGAACTAACAACCAGGGATTACATAGTGTAATGTTTAAACTTACAGGCTCTGGAGACAGACTCTCTGAGTTAGAATCCTGGCTTAACGCTCCCAAAGTTTTCTCATTGGTAAAGTAGAGATAATTATAGTACCTATGCCATCAGGCTGTAGTGAGGGCAAATTTCTTTAATATAAGTAAATGTCTTAGAACAGATTCTGACATTAGTATCTATTTAATAATGTAATTTTATCCAAGGATAACTGGTTTCAGGCACGGCTGCATCTTCAAATGATGTCCACCACATATCTGCCTTTTTCCATTTTTTGAAGTTACTTCCTTGCGGACTTTATTCGCAGCCAGGCTCTCCCCTGAGGAAAGATGACCACCAGGAACTACAGGCTAAGATGCTACCAGTTTGGCAATTCCAACAACAGTGTGTTTTTGCCTAATATTTCCAGCAAAAGTTCCAAGGACGACTTTCATTGGAACAACTGGGTAGTATGGCCATCCTAGAACCGGTTGGCATGGGCAGTGGGGTGAACCGGACTGATAGTGTCCCCCCTCTGAAGCCACGGACTGTGTTTGTTTTACTGTCTTTCATGTTGGAGGTGTTTTCATTGTGGCATTTGAGAGGGTGGGTTGGAGTGTGTGTGGGCTGGGGAGGCGTAATTGCCTGGCCGTGCAGGGTGGGGAAAGTGGACTTTCAACCAACACCACTGTATTTAGCCTCATGTCATGTCCCCACCCTGCCTAGGGTGCTGGTGCCTCCAACTCCGGGGTGTTTTAGGTTTTTCTTTGGAACAAATTTGCTAGTTCCTCCTTGGTAGCCACCACTGCACATGTTTAGTGACGCTTTTTACAACCTGCCAAGTCAGTTTTTCGTCCACTCTTATGTTTCCCCAGTTGTCTTTGTCCCTGTGTATTTGTGGCTTTTCGCACTTACTTACTGTCATTTTAGTGGTCTTCTGCAAGGAAAAGGAGACAAATGCATGTGTTCACTCCACCTTGTAATCCTAGATCTGTAAGAAAACCAAACCTGTTGCCTTTGAGTTGATTGCAACTCACAACAATGCTACAGGGCAGAGTACAACGGCCCCCACGGGGTTTCCAAGGCTGTAATCTTTGCAGCAGCGGGCTGCCACAGCTTTTTCCCTAAAAGTGGCTAGTGGGTTTGAACCGCCGACCTTTTGGTTAGCAGCTGAGTGCTTGACCACTGTGTAACCAGGGCTCCTTCCTAGGTCTCTACAGAGGGTTTTCTTAAGGCAGTGGTTCTTGCCATTCTGACAAATCATGCCCTCGGGCATAACAGATTTCTATCAATAAGATATGCTAGATAAATAGGAGATATTATGGATTATATACACTTCCTTGAGCAGTAAGTACACCTCTTTCTCTACCATTGATCTCTAGCACACCAGAACCGTGCTTTAAGAGCAGCTGATAAATAAACTGGTTATTAAGTAGAAGGTTCTGTGGTAAGGACAGCATTTGGTACAGACATTTGCAAGGGCGAAGACCATGTATATAGGAAAGAACAACAGTGACAATCAGAAAGATAAAGTCTTTGGGGAACTATAACACAAGGAGCAGACACTTAAATTCTATGGAAATTTCTAGAAGCATGCATTTCATTTGATAATTAATGGCCGTTGTTTCTGTGCTGCACATATGCAATAATGTCTGCTACATGCCAGCACCCTGAGCTAGCATCTGGGGGATATGAAGGTCAATGAGATGAAGTCTTCAGTGAGGCACAGTTTCCAACTGGGAAGACTGAAACAAATGATGATTTGGGTAAAATGCAATCGCTGCCATGATGGTAGGATGTGCAATGTGCCATGTGGCACATAGCACCTTACGCAGAATAAATTAAAATATCCATTTGCCGTGATTGCATGATTACATGTTTCTAGACTTCTCAGTCAGTTGTTTACACCTGAACTGGGATAGCATTTCTGGTTTTTGTCTCTAGAAGAATTGAATCAGTAACTATGGCTAATGTTCATCGTTAACCCATTTTTATTATAATGCCTGTGGTTTTTGGTTTTTTTGTTCTTTTTTAATATCCCAGTTCATCTTCCCACTTAATATTCTTTCTTCTAAGCATAAAATTTCCTCTTGTATGCTGAAATAACATCTTAAAGAAAAAGGATTCCCATCTAAGTGTGTATTTTTAGGGCTCAAAGCAAAGATCATGTTAAAGTGAATGCAAAATTTGGCTAGAATTTTCTAGGTTGGTCCTGGAGCTGGTTAAGACCCATTATAGGAGGAGGTGCTCAGGATGGTTTGGGAAATCAATGGAAAAGGAGAAAAGTGAAATTTCTTCATAATACAGCCCATCTTGAAAACTAAGGTGACTTTGTTTTACTCAATAATATAATGAGTTCTATTTTGAGTGATGCTGGATTTAATGGCTAAATCAATATGTGTATTTAGCGTTGGGCTTTATTTCCACACTCAGTGACAGGAGATTAGCAGCCTTGGAGTGTGTTAATTGGTTTGTGTTTAGCATTTACGTTAATCAGCAGTAGCAGGCATGCCCTGGGCCACTTCAGGCCTAGTAATGGGGTTTATCTAAACCAGGCTTTATTTACATTATTGACTGGAGCTGAATTGCTCTTGTTTCTTATGCACTTGAACATTAAGCTGCATTTGCAAATATAACTCAAGACCTTCAGCATTAGTAAGAATTAGCCCAGGTCTGTAACAAGGCAAGCCAAATGAAAAGCAAGTGAATATTGTGTCATCCCACTGCAGGATAGCTGTGAGGGGATATGAGACTTAGAGAAGACTTAGTCAGGTGAAGAAACCTTTAAATCAGAGATCAGGCTTGAGGAACCACCAGTTAAACCAGGGTTTCTCAACTCTGGCACTGTCGCCATTTTGGGCTGGATAATTTCTCTCTTGTGGAGGCCTTTCCTGTGCACTGAAGGATGCTTGGAAGCATCCCTGGCCTCTACCCACCAGCTGACACTAGCACCTCCTGCTCCCAGTTGTGGCAACTAATAGCGTTTCCACACACTGCCACATATCTCTTACAAACCAAAAGCCTAACCATTACCATCAAGTGGATTCCGACTCATAAAGACCCTATAGGACAGAGTAGAACGGCCCCATAGGGTTTCTAAGGAGTGGCTGGTGGATTTGAATTGCCGACTTTTTGGTTAGCAGCTGAGCTCTTAACCACTGTGCCACCAGGGCTCCACATATCTTTTGGCGGGGAGGTAAAATTTGTTTGAGAACCACTGGGTTAAATGAGGTCTAAAGGCAATTTTGTTTGGTATGCGAGAGTTGTGTGTGTAAATGTGCTTAATTGGATACTAGCATTTTAACAGCGTGGAGATTTCACATAATCATCTGGATTTAGGGATGTTCTTGAAATATGGGGGCATCTAGAAAACCTGGATCCTCATTGGCACACAGCCATTACCAATAGGAGCCAATACACAGCTGCCCCTGTTTGAAAAGGCGCATGTTCTCCAGGTCCCCAGGGTTCCCATCCCTCTCTACTGTGTTTCTCCCAGTCTGTGACCCTCATTTACCCTGCACAACCTCCTGGAGGTATTTGCCTTTGTAATTCCTGCTTTAAACTTTGTAAGGCGCCCTGGTGGCACAGTGGGTAAAGCAATAGACTGCTAACCGAAAGGTCAGTGGTTCAGAACCACCAGCGGCTCCACGGGACAAAGATATGGCAGTCTGCTTCTGTAAAGATGTACAGCCTTAGAAACCCTGTGGGGTTGCTATGAGTCAGAATGGACATGACAGCAGTGGGGTTAAACTTTGTACAAGCAGAAGCTCATTCCTTTGCACCAGGAAGGCAAGAGAAGATTTGTAATTAAATGGAACCGGATTTGGGTCTTAGCTTTACTAGTTTGCAGCTTTATGACTTCTCTGTGCCTCAGCTTCCTTATCTGTTGTCTTGTTTAGCCTCTGCAAGCATCTGCACCATGGGAATGCTAACATATACATTTTAGGGAATTAAAAGGGACGATATGTGAAAGCGCCCTCGCACGCAATAAAATATTGCTGCCCTGTTCCAGTCTTTGCGAATCTCCCTGAGGTTCTGTTCAGATACCTGCTCACAAGGTGTGCAGATTCACAGCCTAGGCCATTTCTTCCTTCTCTAATTTGCAGTTTCAGGCAATGAAGACAGCTGACTCTATCCGTCAGATAACAATGTCTTTCAGGGACTCACATTTTGTTTTCATGAACTATGAGTGGAAGTGAGCATTTATGAAGTAATATCAAGGGAAGCTGCTTCACCATGCTGCTTTTCTCTTTCACCCCAAGGACATACACTTATGGGGCCCAAGGCAGTTAGGTACATGGCTACTGTTGAAAAAAAAAAAAAAAAAAAGCAGGAATTTTGTACATGCAGCCACAGATTCAGACCCAACTGGCACCTGTTAAGTGCCTACTAGGTTCTAGTCACCTTCAGGGTCCTCAGTAATTTCACATGTACCATCCACAGAGAAGCACCCATGGATAACATGCCAGTGGTTCCATCTTGGTGGTGATCAGAGAAAGTAGGGAAGTTCCAAGTTAGTCTTGCTGTAGCTACATTGACCTTCATTTTGTTCCTTGAGCCCATGGGTCTTCTCATGGGGTCTTTGCACATGCTGTTTGTTCCCTCTGTCTCAAGTGTTCTTCTTTCCTCCCATAAACCTTTACGTAGTTGATCTTTCTCTTCCTTGAGCTCTGCTCCAATGTGGATTCATCAGGAAAGTCTTCCCTGATGGCATGATTATATTAGCTTATTTCATGGCATCATGCTCCTCTTCCCAAGGCATTTGTCACTTTTGTATATTGAAATGTGTGTTTCTTTGATAAATATCTGTTTCTCCAATACACTCTGACCTCTAACAACAAGGACCATAAATGCTTTTGCTCATCATTGTATTCTTAGCTCCTAGAATGTACCTGGTACTCAATAAATATTTGTTAAGTGAGTGGGTAAATGAATGCATATAAGGCTTTCGTATCAGTTAGGATAGGCTAAGTTTTGCTTCAGTAACAGTCTCCAAATACCATGGCAAAGGGGCATTCTTACTCATGTTTCATGTCCATAGCAGTAGTCTGGAGCCTCTGCCTCCTGTCATCCTCCACAGGTATGTAGGCCGATGCAGCCTCTGCCATCTGGAATGTTGCATAGTCATGGTCTCCAAGGGAAGGAGAAGGGGAAATGGTGCGCTAGCTCTTAAGGCATTCCATCAAATGTGACATAGTTCACTTCCACTCATATTTCAATGGCTAAAGCAAGTCACATGTTCTCACCTAACATCAGTAGAGCTGGAAAGTGAAATTCTACTGTGTTGCAGGAGAGCCAGAAATGTGAGTAAGAACTAGTTCAACTGTCACAACCATAAGATGTGCATAAACTGCAACCACTGACCTTGGGGATCAGCTCTGTAAAGTCAGCCTTGCAGCATAGTTTCTCCTAGCAACATGAGCCACGTCTACTTGTGTTCTCAGAGAGGCCAGATGATTGTTCATTCTTTGATCCATCAATTCATTCATTTAACTAACAATTACAGAACCTGAATTCTGGGCCTGCCCTGTGCTAAGTAATAAAGATACAAAGATGGGTAAGACAGGATCCCTGCCCTCAAGAGGGCTATAGAGTAGGGTGGGCAAGAGTTTTCAATCTTTCTGTAGTCTAAGTGGCTTTACAGTTTGAAAAATCTATTGTTAAATGTAGTTTTGGGTTTTGTTTAGGGTCTGATTTTTTTTAACTGAAGTAGATAGAAACCTGGGAATTTATGCATACATCCTTGGGTGTCTTCAATTTTTGAGTTTGAGAAATACTGGTCTAGTGGGATATTTACATAGAATCGGTAAATGCAATAGGGTCTGATAACTTCACAAAGAGACGTATATATGCTTAGGGAATACGCAAGAGGAAATAACTGATTCTGCTTTGGGGAACTTGAAAAAGGCTTCACAGAGAAGGGACTGTGTGAATTGAGTCTTGAAGGATAAGGCAGAATTACTCAGGTAGCTTGTTGGATAGCTTTTATGCTTAAACAAACAAAAGAGAGTAGGTTCTTTGTAACCAATGGCCTGACTTCTAATTTAGGGTTTACTACTTATTAGTTATGTGATACTGAACAATTCTCTTAATCTCGCTAAGCCTCAGTTTCCTCTTCTATAAAATGGGGATGACGGTAGTCCCTTTGTCACAGGGTGGTTGTGAGGATTTCACTGGCAAATGCATGTGAATGTTTAGCGCAGTGCTCTGCCCACGCGATGACCTCAGCTATTATTACTAACCTGGGAAGGACAAGGCCCAGGCATGGGTAACAGTGTGTACAGTGGCATAAAAGTAAGACACATTTGACAGAGTTAGGAAGTTGGAAACTGTCCCTTTTAGTTTCCCATGATTGCTGTAACAAATCACCATAAACTTGGTGACTTAAAACAAGAGAAATGTATTCTCCCACCTTTCTGGAGGCCAAAAGTCTGAAATCAAGGTGTCAGCAGAGCCATGCTCCCTCCAGCGAGTCTGGAGGAGAATCCTTCCTTGCCTCTTCTGTCTTCTCGTGGCTGCCTGACACTCATTGGTATCCTTGGTTTGTGGCCACATCGTTCCAATCTCTGCCTTCATCTTCTCACACCTTCTCCTCTGTGTATTTCTCTGTCTTCTCTTCAGTCTCTAAATTCCCTTTGACTCTCTTATAAAGATACATGTGATTGCATTGAAGGCCCACCTGGCTATTCCTGGATAAGTTTCTCCTTTCAAGATCCTTCATGTAATCACATCTTTTGTTCTATTAAACAATATTCACTATTTTTGCCATTTAAGGTAAAATTCACAGGTCCTGGGGATTACGATGTCGGCGTATCTTTTTTTGGGGGCCGCCATTCATCCCACTACAAGTTTCATGTGACTAGAGATAGGGATTGGAAACTCAGTTTCCTCCAGGGGACAGGCAGGTAGGATAAATACATGAAACCAGAGAATAAGGAGAGTTGGGGACTATGGCAAACTGGAGACCCTGGTATTATTACTTATAGACATTCAAATTTAATGGTTTAAAACACATGGTACAGAGTCAAAACATAACTCCAATGACTTCAGGCTGGGTGTGGCTGGTGGAGTGCCAGTGACAACCATTGGTGAACAAGAGGTGTGTGATTGTGTGTGTGTGCATAAACGTGTGCAAGTGTATGCACATGGCAGGAAATGGGGTGGAAATAGAGACACTGTGGCAATTATAATAGAAGGGGAAGCCAAACCCATGATTCACTAATCTCTTAAAAATATTATGAGGGATCTGAGGTTGAGATTTAAGTTACAGAAATGAGGCTATGTTGTCTAGAGAATCTGGACTTCCCTTCCCATGTACTACTCGGGCCAAGATTAATGAAAGCCAGGCCAGGGCCAAACAGCCCTTGCCGTTTCTGGAAGAGATTGAGAGGGCTGTAAAGTTGGGGAACAGAATGGATTCTATACCTGAATAATCAATTAATTACTCTTTAATGATTGTGAAGGCGATATGTACAAATTCCAAATCAATTTCAAGAATTAATCAACCAGACAACAAGGCCTCTGTCTCAGTAGATAAGCCAGCAGGGTATGGTTTGCAGACAAACCTGTTTTACTGTAAAACCAGAAGACAGAGATGCATGTCCCTACCTCCTCTCGTGTGGCATAAGGGAAAAGAACTCGGCATCTTCCTGTCAGAGTGTACAAGCTTGAAGACCAGGGAAAGCAGAAATTATATGCAACAACACCAAAATAAGAGAAAGATTTGTTCTTCATCCAATCAACCAGATACTCCAACAAAAAGCAAAGACAAAGGGAGAAAAATCAATATTTGGGCAGCTGAGGATACCTAGTTAGCAGAGTCTCTTCTAAGCAACATTAACGATTTCCTGGTAATTAGTAATTCCACTACTGTAGTTTTTTTGGTTTCTCAGAGCCGCTCATATTTCTTCCATTGTTTACAAAAATGTCCAGATACACTAGCAATAATTTTTATACATCACAACCTCTGCTGACACATCCCTGTTGGGGAGACAAGCTGAAGACACATGAGACAGTAAAGTGGGGTTTCAAGGTTCGAAATAGTGCATTATAATTTTACACTTCTCTCTGCCTCACGCTTTAGTATGTAGAGAAGCTGGGTCACATTCTTTATATTCTCAGTACCTATTCGAGGGCCAGGAACTTGGCAGGTGTTTGGTAAATGTTGATGGAATAAATAAATTTATTAAATAAGGAATTCACTGTAAAGGTCCCAGTGTGTTTTGAGAGTTCAGATAAAGGAGACTAGATCATAGGCTGGAGACATGGTCGTTAAAAAAAATTCCTGGTTTTACCACTGATAAGCTGTGTGAATTTAGGTGATTTACTTAATACCCTATGATTCAATTACCTCCTCTGTAAAAATGGGGAAGATAACATTATCTACCTCAGGAGGTTGTTGCAAGCATCAAATAAGTTAATTAACATAAAATATATGGTGAGTGCGCAACAGAGTTCAACACTATTTATTCAACTTTTATTATTATTTAATAATTCACATTATTATTGCTGGGGATGTTTTCCAGTAGCATTCAGCATACACTTATGGAGATATTCTCCTTACAGTTGCTTAAATTCGCACTTCAGTGCCTATCAGTTCCATCAGCAAACTCATCCATTCCCTAGGCTTCATTTCATTTAATCCACAATGTTCATGTTCTCCTGTATTTCAAATATGCCAGACTTGATCCCATCTCAGGGTCTTGGACAAACCCTCCCTCCAAAGTCGGGCATTCTCTAACCACCCTGTATGAAACGAGCATGAATGTAGAATGAAGCCTCTTGCCAACCAATATTGGGCATGTAGCATGAGCAACAAATAAACCTTTATTGAATCATCTACTGTAGCCCTGGTGGCTCAATGGTTAAGAGCTCAGTTGCTAACCAAAAGTTTGTCAGTTCGAATCTACCAGCTGCTCCTTGAAAACCCTATGGGACAGTTTTATTCTGTCCTATAGGGTGACTATGAGTCAGAATTGATTTGATGACAATGGGTTTGGTTTTTTGACTGGAATTTCACAACATAACCTGGCCTTCTTCCTAACACAGGAATCAGTACCAGGAGTGGGGTGATGTCATAACAAAAACGTAAAATATATAGCATTGTTTTGCAGTCATAGGCGGGGGGCAAGGAAACTACAATTGGAGGCTAGTTCCATGGCAATCCATGTTATGCAGTAGCAAACATTTAGTAAAACTGCCCTTTATGATAACTTGGGAGGTAGACTATGTGCCTGATTAGCTTGTGGCTCTAGGGAAAGAGTCTGTAAACTAGGACATTAGTAGTGTGCATTAGCTGATATTGGCTGCATGTGGCAATGTATTGCATGAAAGAAATGAGCTAGGAAAATAAATTGGCCAGTTTGCAGTCATAAATGTCAGAAAATAGAGAGATTCCAGAAATTGTGTGCATTGTGATAAAACAGGAAGTATGTAGATCTGGCAAAAATTGAAAAGTTTTTATGACAACACGGTACCACAGTAACACTTTCTGTCTAGGAGTTTCTTTTAAATGAAAATCCCCCTATATCCCCACTTCGTCAATATCAGTTATTAACATCTTCAAGTTGCAAAGAGTCCTTAGGGACTAAGGATAGGATATAGGTCTAGGGTGTTTAACTACGAAGAACTGAAGGAGGAAAGAGCCCAGAAAAAAGCAATTTGGAAGGAAAGGCAGACCCCACAGATGGCACCAGTGGGAGATTTGGGACAACCAGAGTTAGGATGAGAATGACTGCCTGGAGAGGGCAGGGAGCAAGTTCTCACATGAATATTTAGAAGTCAAATAGCAGCAACAGGATTCTAGAATTTGTTTTCTAAGGTGAGATTAGAAGTGAGTTAGACACATGGGCCAAAGAGATAAGTCAACATGGCCCCTTGCACACATCTCCATTAGAGAACTTTCACATTGTATTCCGTTTTTATGTTCACTTGTTATTGAGCCTCTCTAGTCTGGATGCTGCTTGAGTGTAGGGCTGACGCCTTTTTATCTCTGAATGCCCAATGCCCAGGACAGGACCTAAGCCACACAGTGAGACTACATTAATGTTTCACAGATGAGTGAATGATTCAGTGAACAAAAGTGGATAAAATAAAGTATAAAATGGAGTGAGCAACAGAGCTAGTGTGAAATAGTAGGAGTAGTAGTAGCCTCGTCAAAACCTGTCTAACTTTAGGGGGGATAATGTGAATCAAGGTCAGCCCAAGGCTGATCCATGTGAGGTGGAGGTCAAACATACCTCCACTCTCCAAACTTTTTATCAGTTCTGACACCAGCCATTCCTTCCATGGCATTCTCTACTTCTCTTCTGAGTTTGATGAACCACTGCAGTGACCACACAGAACTCACAGAACATACTTACAGTTAAGTGGTTTATTAAGGAAGCAGCAGGGTACAACTCGGGATCAGGATCAGGAAGCATGCAGGCAAAGTCTCCCTTCTTCAGTGCAAGACAGCTCTCTCAGCTCCTCTCAGTTGTGCAGTCCTCACCTTGGTCACCTGAGGACAGGCCTCCTCTCTGCCCCCTCAGGACAGGCTCTTCTCAGCCCCCTCAAGACAGACTCCTCTCGGGCCCCTCAGGACAGGCTCCTCTTGGCCATGCTGTCCGTCACCGTTGACTCTGCCACAGGCCTATTGCTGCCAGCTTTGTTGCTGGGCCCTTTCCAGTCCTGTTGCTGCTGCTCTGCCACTGGAGCCCTTTTGGGCCTCTTCTTGTCTTCAGTGTTACAGCTCTTGGCCCGTGTTATAGCTCTTTTAGGAGGTTCCTTGCCTCCTTTCTCACTCTCTTCTCTCTTCTTTCTTCCTTCCTGCTTCTTTCTATCTCAAAAACCTCTGTGGAGTTTGGCTGCATATATACACAACTCCTTGTCCATTTCAAGGCATGGCCCTTCCCAGCAGAGGCCACAAATTGACCAATCCCTTCTCAGTAGGCCACAGTAGGCTCTAGTCATCTCATTTGCATAATCTATTGATCAATCACTGCAAGGTGCATAGCAAATACAGGGCAGGCTGCAGCCCAGAACCAGATAAAAAGTTTCACACTACAAGTTGTTTACAGCTTGTACAAGAAATGTCAATCAACCTGGACAAAAGTAACAAACCTAGGGTAGAAAACCAGGGGAAAGGTTTGGGAAACCTCAGGGTTTAGGGGAAAAATTTCTCAAGCTGTTTTTTTCAAAGAACAAAGGCAAAAGGTTACATAAAGGAACTCATTTCATCACAGCTAGGAACCAGGGTTTATATGTTGGTCAACATAACACGGGTGAGAGGATAGGATTGGTCAGAAATAGCAGGAAGAAACCAGGAGACTGGGTATGGGAACCCAGAGAAGGACTGGTTTTTCCATGATAACTCTCATGCATTCTTTCATTTATTCAGTCATTCAGCAAACATTTTCTAAGCACCTACTATGTGCCAGGCATCTTGCTATCCTTTGAGGATACCATGGTAAGCAAAAGAGATAGAGTGGTTGTTAAAGCATTTACAGCCTAGAAGACTTTTTACATACTAGGAAATAAAGCCTCAGACCAAAAACCAAACCCACTGCCATCGAGTTGATTTTAACTCATAGCAACCCCATAGGCTTTCCAAGGCTGTAAATTTCTCTGGAAGCAGACTGCCACATCTTTCTCTCCAGAATCTACTGGTGGTTTTGAACCACCAACCTTTTGGTTAGCAGTTGATCGCTTTAACCACTGCACTAGCTATGTGATTTATCTGGAGTAACACAGCCACATATTGACAAAGTCGGGAAAGGACACAGTATTGCGACCACTTTTAAGTATGTGATGCTACACCAAGGACCACACACTGATGACCAGGAGCCATATTTGGCTCTCACAAACCTTGGGTTTGGTCACAGTCTGTTTTTAACATTGGGAAATTTCAGGCCAACATCAACGTTTCTACCCTTTCTGGAAAATTAGAGCATCTGGCTGCACTGGGCTCATGGTTTCTCAGGGCAAAAACGGACTGGAGCTGACTAGCAAACAGCTGTTGGCTTTCACTACAGTTCAGGTCATTCTCAATTACCTTGCACCTGGCCCAGTTCAGGAGCCCCTGGGTAGTGCACATGGTGCTAACTGAAAGGTTGGAGCTTCAGCTCTACCCAGAGGCTCGTTGGAAGAAAGTCTTGGTGATCTACTTCCAAAAAGCCAGCCTTTTTAAAAAACGGTGCTTTAAGTGAACATTTACAGTTCAAGTCAGTTTCTCGTACAAAAATGTATACACACATTGCTATGTGACCCTAGCAGCTCTCCCTATAATGTGACAGCACACTCCACCTTTCTCCCCCAGATTCAACCAGCTCCTGTCCCCCTCTGCCTTCTCATCTCATCTCCAGATTGGAGCTGCCCATTTAGTCTCATGTATCTACTGGAGCTAAGAAGCACTGTCTTCACAAGTACCATTTTATGTCCCATAGTCCAGTCTAGTCTTTATCTGAAGAGTTATTTTCGGGAATGGTTTCAGTTCTGGGCTAATGGAGAGTCTGGGGGCTGTGTCTTCTGGGATCTCTTCAGCCTCAGTCAAACCATTAGGTCTGTCTTTTTTTTTTTTTTTTTAACCAGAATTTGAGTTCTGCACCCCACTTCCCACAACTGTCTGTTGTGTTCCCTGTCAGGGAGGTCATTGGTGGTAGCCAGGCACCATCGAGTTCTTCTGGTCTCAGGCTGATGGAGTCTCTGGTTTATGTGACCTTTGTGTCTCTTGGGCTAATATTTTCCTTGTGTCTTTGATGTTCTTCATTCTCCTTTGCCTCTGGTGGGTTGGTACCAATTGATGCATCTCAGATGGCCGCTCACTAGCTTTTAAGACGCCAGACGCCACTCACCAAAGTGGGATACAGAAGATTTTCTTAATAAACTTTGTTATGCCAAATGACCTAGATGTCTGCTGAAGCCATGGCAAAAAACCAGCCATTGAAAACCCTATGGAGCACAGTTCTCCTCTGATGCTCATAGGGTCGTCATGAGTCAGAGTCAACAGGATGGCAACTGGTGGGCCCAGTCCACCTGTTTATGTTACCCACCTGGCTCCTGTAGTTACATGATTTTGTGACTCCTGTTCTGTACCCTGTTAATCTTCACTTTCTCAGCTTGATGCTAAGGATTCACCGAGATTTTTAACAAAGGGTGGAAACTATCACTTTCCCATCCTGCAAGTGGATGCTTCCAGCTACTCAGCTTTTCTTTCCCATCCATCTAGCCCCTCTATGCCTACCTCTAACCAGTGACATGAATGTCCAGGCATGAATGCCCGGGCAAGGCCTGTGGTGTTCACATGTCCCTCCACCCCCAGGCCCCAAGAAGCAGCATTGACTTCTGAGAAAGGGCACTATCATTTAGTATTTTTATATCCTAATCATTCTGATCTCTAAGTTCATTTATTATGTATGCAAAAATGCTAATACGCTGGTATTTTAATGCTCTTAAGCATACAATATTCTTATTAATCCAAGTGACTTTTTTCCATCCATAATTGAATGGTTTACTTTATTATTACTTTATGGTAACGACTCTGCATTTCCATTTTTCTATAGGGTGCCTAATTTTAACAGGAGGGCAATCAGCATCAGGAGGGCTGGCTGGACTAATTGCCTTTATTATAAGAGCAGCTAGCACTCTGACAGCAGCATGAGATACATTCATGGGGACTAGAGCAGAAGCAACAGGGAGGGGCACTGGGTCCCTCTAGTTCCCAGGGATCCAGAATGCCACTTCTCATTGCAACAGATCCCTGCTTTGCAAAATGGAACCTCTTTCCCTCAGTGGTGACAGTTTGGACATTAACATGGATCGAGAGCTATTTATATCAGTTTGTACATTTAATCAGTTTTTTGGCTGTTTTCAGCAAGATGTGAACTCTATCCCTGCCCAAGGCATTTGGTTCAAATTGGCTGAGACAGAGAATAATCAAGATTTATGATTCTCATTTTGACTCCTATCACACAGCCGCCGCGATTGCAACTCGCCAGCTGTCTTCCCCCTTCCCAGCCTGACTGACACCCACTTCACTTTCTCTCCAGTGAGTGATTTAATGTCCGTCTTACAAACTGTCAGAACACTTCTGGTGCTCCAGATAACAGCTGTGTGGTTTCTGTGCTTCCCCCGATAGCCCCCAACAACACCCAGCTTCCAAAGGCTATGAGTGCCTAAGGCACAGGACATGGGGAACTCCTGAGATGGTGTGTCAAGCCCAGAGAACACAGTGGCAGTCACCTTTGACAATTGTAACTGAATCAAAATGGTGACTTGGGTTGAACCGGGATGATTTTTTACTCTTGACCTTGTCCTGAGTGGAGTGTAACTGTGCAAAAAAGGAGAGGGTCTAGGGCCACGGACCTTGCTTCTATTCAAATATACATTGCTCTTTATTGGGCATCAGGAATTATAGATAGACTAACATTGGCACTCTCTACTGTATCTCCCCTTTCCAAGCAAGAATAACTGTCCTAAGACAGAGGGAGGGTTCACTGTGACTATTCCACCAGCCAAACTAGGGATGATCATAAAGGGAGGGGCTGCAGGAGCCCTAGACCTGAGGCTTTGCATTTCTAAGGTATTTGAGCATGCATAAGAATCATCTGTAAGGCTTTTTAGACACAGATTTCTGGGCACCACCCACAGAGTTTCTGATTCAGGAGGTCTGGGGTGGGATCTGATGAATCACATTTTTAACAAGCTCCCAGTTGCTGCTGTAAGGCTCACACTTTCAGGACCTCTGGTGTAGTAATTCGGAGCTGTTGTATTAGTTATCTAGTACTGCTATAACAAGAATACCACAAGTGGATGGCTTTAACAAACAGAAATTTATTCTGTCACAGTATAGGAGGCTGGAAGTCTGAATTCAGGGTGCCAGCTCTAGGGGAAGACTTTCTCTGTCTGTGTGCTCTGGAGGAAGGTTCTTGTCATCAATCTTCTCCTGGTCTGGGAGTTTCTCAGCACAGGGACCTCAGGTCCAAAGGACACACTCCACTCTTGGCTCTTCTTTCTTGGTGTTAAGAGGTCTTTCTCCTCTCTGCTCACTTCTCTTTTTTATATCTCAGAAGAGGTTGACTCAAGATACAGCCTAATCCTGTAGATTGTGTCCTGCCTCATTAACGTAACTGCCTCTAATCCTGCCTCATTAATATCATAGAGGCTAGGAGTTACAACACATAGGATAATAACATCAGATCACAAAATGGAGGACAACTACACAATACTGGGAATCATGGCCTAACCAAGATGACAAACATTTTTGGGGGACACAGTCCAATCTATAACAGAAGATTGGTAGTGCAATGGTTAAAGCACTCAGCTGCTAACTGAAAGGTCGGCAGTTCGAACCCACCAGCCACTCCATGGGAGAAAGATGTGGCAGTCTGCTTCCATAAAGATTTACAGCCTTGGAAACCTTATGGAGCAGTTCTACTCTACCCTATAGGGTCTGTTATGAGTTAGAATCAATTCAGTGGCAGTGGGTTTGGTTGGGTGTAGTGATTAAGAGCTTTGGACTCCAACTGGGGTTTTTGGGCCAGCAGCATCAGAATCACAAGAGAGGGTGTTGGAAATGAAGACTTTTAAGCCCCACACCAGAACTTGTTAGCTAGAAACTGCATTTAAGTAGACCTTCAGGTGATTTATGTACACCTTAAAGTGTAAGAAGTGCTGACTAACAACAGATTGTGGGATCCATGCAGTCCAGGTTCAAACCCAATCTGTACACTTAATAGTTGTGTAACCTTTGGTGAATTAATTAGCTTATCTATGCCTCAGTTTCCATATCTGTAAGGTGGGGATGCTGAAGCTGGTCCTTGCCTGATAAAGAAATAAATGTGTTGATATATATATAAACACTTGCAGCAGTACCTGGCACATTGTAAGCATTAAGTAAATATGATTGTTAATATTTGTTTATGTCTAGACCTTTAAAATTTCAGACTAGACCTTGTGTAAGGACTTCACTGATATTCATAAGGTATACTTCCTAAGACCATTACAAACTCGCATATTTGTGAATTTAATTTCAGCAGAGTTGGACAAATGTCACCCCATGGGCCAAAGTTGCCTGCCAAATTTCTTTTATTCCATACAATGATTTCTTTAAACAAAATGGAATTATTTGCCAACTTTTAAATATAGGGAGTTTTACATAAATGTCTGGATTTTCAGCTTCAGTAGAAAAGTTAGATGATCTGGCCACACCAGAGCTGCATTCCTGACAGCAGTGACTAGCTGGGGATCAGTAGCAGCCACCTTCATTGGATAAGATGGGATGGGCATTCTTTCCCGTTCACTACTGTACCCATCACTCCCTATTGTCTTATATACAGTACACTTTTGCATTACCTGTCTAACCCTTGTAGACCTTTGAGTTAGCAATCCCTGCACTCTGTAATGGAAGTTTCCCTGAAAGTGATGTAAAGCGGCCCTTCATGAGAGTTATGTGTCTGCAGCAGGGACCCAAAGAGCTATAAGGCTATGAGGGTGCTCAGCAGTGCACTAGGCTCACTCACTGACCATGAGGCAACTTTTCCCTAAACAGACCACCTCTAAACACATCAAATCCAGGTTCTCTTCTCAGTAAAATCATGGGTGAACCTTGGTTGAAATAAAGAACACTAAATCTAAAAATGTTAGTGGTAGATGGTCTCTGTTAGCTTACTCTATCTATTATGGTGGTTAGTTGCCATCGAGTTGGCTCTGACTCATGGTGACAATATGTATAACAGAACAAAACGTTATCTGGTCCTGCACCATCTTCATGATTTTTGGTATGTTTGAGTCCATTGTTGCAGCGATTGTGTCAGTCTGTCTCATTGAGAGTTTCCCTTATTTTTGTTGGCCGTCACTCAGCACCAGGTATTCAGGGGACAGGATTAGAAGGAAGGTATAGAGAGATGAGAAACTGAGTAATGAAGACAAAAAGGGAAAAAGAGGGAAAAGAAAACAAAACAAATTTTAAAAAAAGAACAAGAAACCCCCCCCAAAAAAAAAAACATGAAAAAAGAAATGGGCTCAGGGATCCCTGTGTGCATCTGCACAAGCTGAGGGCATAGGTCCCAAGCTGCACAACACTGCCTGGCCAGAACCGGCTCCCAACTCGAGAAAAGAAAAAGAAAACAAACAAACAATTCAAAACAAACAAAAGCCCTGGGATCCCACCAGTGTGGCAGCACGGACTGGGAAGCAGTTCCACACTTAAGCGGAGCTCCACAGCCCCTCAGGAAGAAGCAAAGATGGCACACCAAGCCAGGTATTTGAGTGAAAGGAGGGGGAGGTGGTAAGAGGTAAGGAAGAAATCAAAAGAAGCGGAAGAAAAAACAACCCCAGCAGCCAACGAATGGCATTCAGGGAGTCCGCCAGTGTGGGCAGGTGGAATCCAAGCAGCTGGTGCTTCCTGGCCAAGAGACTGTGGTCACAGGAAGCAGAGGAGGCCGAGTGTGGGTGAAGAAGGGTGGGGGGTGGGAAAGCATATATCGCCAGTTACTGGTTGTTCTGTCTCCTGCTGGAAACTCCGTGAAGCTGCTTTCTTGTACCCCCTATTTGCTGGTCTCTGATAAGGAGTCCAAGATGGCGAATCTGTGCTGCATTAGCTGATAGGCGACTTCTGCATGTACGTCTCCTCGTTCCCTGTTCTCTGTCTGTTTCTTATTCCATTTGGTGCTTGGCTGAGTTCTTTATCTCTTCATTTGATGTTTAGGGTTTCAGAATTGCTGTTTTCTCTGTTTGGTTTAGTTTTTTGGATCTTTGCTGTGGAGGGACGGCATGGTGCTTCTGCCTAGAGCACCATGCTGCCGGAAGTCAGGGGCAGACATTCTGATCGCTCTGAACTGGGGATTAATTTGGACTGTAGTTCTGCTGTCAGGAAGCTAGAGAAACTTACATTCATAGAAGTGTCTGTGTCACTGGGTAGTGTTTCAGTAGCTGAAACACCATCCAGTGAGCTACTTACTATTCAATGTAAAGGTCCAGCTTAATGCTTCGTCTTCCAAGAAGCTTTCCTTGATTTACCCAGTCTGAGTTGCTGTCTCCGTATTCCTGTATCACTCGGTGAATGCTGTCTACTTTGTAGTATGAATATTTGAGGAGATCCACATTTACCTCCTCCTCGCCGCCCTGACTGTGAGCCCTTCTAGATTTGTGCCTCTGTCCCATTCTGTTTTTCCAAACTATGGTATGAGTCTGGCACATGGGAAGTGTGCAGCAATATTTTCTTATGGTGAATAAGTGAATGAATAAGTGAATGAGCCAGCAGAGAAATTAGATAAGAACAACTTGCTAGCTCTATTGACAATACACTACCACAAATCGTTAGCATTTATTAGGCACCTTACTAATATGCTAGGCGCTTGATATTCACAACAGCCCTACAAAATAGGCATTCTTTTACTATCCCGATTTAACAGACGAAGGAACTGAGGTTCAGGAGGTTAATACTGGCTTGAGTTGGCATCTAGTAACGTGAGGAGTGGGCCTTGAATAATGACTGACTTCACAGTCTTAAGCACTTTGCAGAACTAATGATATGGCTAGATTGTATTCCATCACACAGGTAAGAAAACAGTCTGGATACTGGAGACTTTTTAATTTTGAGGAAAGGATTACATAGGGTAAAAAAGTAAGATAGTATGAGGTAGGACTATTTCTTTTTCGACACCCAAAAAAAATCATGATAATTAAATAAGAAACTATTCCCTTGAATAGGTGTGTTGAGTTGCCAAGGAGAGAGGCTTTCTGATCCACGAGTTGAGGGCAGAGTGATGACTGGGTGTATGTGCCAGTACGGGGATGGGTTGACTTGGCAGCAACAACACAGTTTGTTAAGAAGCCTGAGCCACCCAGTGTCTCCATTTGGGCTTTGGAGAACATAGTCATGGCACTGGACATGTTGATGTCTGTATTGATTCCATCTCTGGGCAAGAGCCTCATTGGCCCAGAGCGCTTTCTATCATCCAGGCAAGAAACTATCTAAGCTCTGGATTAGACCCAGAAGCCCTCAGCTACAGCAGGCGGCAGGGTAGTAGAGTGGGTAAGAACATGGATTTTGGTGGCAGACATATTAGGTTTGAGTCCTGGCACCCAATAATGTTAACTGTTAGCTGTTGTTTTGTTATTACGCCAGCCCCGACACCTGTTGAACCTGTTGTCATCTAGTCAATTCCAACTCATAGCGACCCTACAGAACAGAGTAGAACTGCCCCATAGGGTTTCCAAGGAGCAGCTGGTGGATTTGAACTGCTGACCTTTTGGTTAGCAGCTGAGCTCTTAACCACTACACCACCCGGGCTCCCAGCCCTGACACAGTAACTCACTAATTCTGAGAACTGGATCAAGTCCCTCTTGCATGGAAGGCAAGGATTCTACCACTGACGCACTAATGCCTTGTCAGCTGAAAGTAGTAGGATATCATAGAGTGAACATGGACATTGTTCTCAGAAACCAGTGTTTGAATTTCATCTCTTCTACTTATCAGCTGTGTGAAATTCCAAGTTATAAAAACTCTTTTGAGTCTTATTTTTCTCTTTAAAAATGGAGATAGTAATACTCATTCAAATGGATGCTCACTTCACTAAAGAGCAGCAGCTAGCTCCATAAGGGCAGGGGTTTTTGCCTGCTTTGATCACTGGTACATCTCTTGGACAGTGCCCAGCACAAAGGAAATGGGAGAATTAAACAAGACTGTTTATGTAAAACATCTAGCATAGAGACGGATACCTGCATAGCACACACGGGTAAAGCAATGGCTCTGGCTATTATTAAGTGCAATGGGTGCAACACTGTGGCTGCAGCCAGGTGCTCCATTCTGAGGAGGATGCTGCCCGAGGTATCTGATGCAGTGACGGTGAGTAGAGGGGCTTGAAGCAGAAACCCAGGCACATGGACCAGCCCAGTAGAAGCAGGGGAAAGAGAGGGCTGAAGAGCAGTCAGCTATGCAGCAGCAGGAACAAGTCCAGGCCCCACTCTGTCTGGCAAGGATGAGGTTCCTGACTTACTGATTTCTATCAGAATATGCTCAGAATCGTGGTAGGATGTAGCTTCTCTAAGAAGGACGTTTGTACTCCAGCCAGGGAGAGGGCTGGGGAAGGCTCGCACACAGTAAAAAACACTCCACACAGGCCAGTTCTGATTATCACTGGATTTATTTTGACTAGGCAAGTGTTAGATCCTAATCAAGAAAAGAGGAGCAAATTGGTCCCAAATTAAAAAACCAGAAGGCAAGAATGATCATTCAGAAAGCACATCAATAAAGGGCCTCTGGTTCAATAGCAGCACAGCACAGCTAAAGAGTGAGGTGTGTTTTTAACCCTGGTGTAGATTCTGGTGCTAAGCATCCTCATAATAAATTAGAAAAATGTGGCCCTAGCTTAGGCACTCCTCTCTTTACACTCACTGGAGGGTGTATGTGATGGGAGGCCCACTCATTAAGACCTGGATTGAGAGAGTATAAGGTTGAATGGGTAGAACACAGGCTGTGGAATTGGGCAGGCCTGGGTTTTGATCCATGCTCCATGGCTTGCAAGCTGGACAAGTCCTAGTCTCTCTGAGCTTCAGTTCCCTCATCTCTGGGTGATACAGGGAAAGACAATGAGAACTGCAACAAATGACAAAGAGCTTCTCAACTCCAGTTGCCTCTTCTCCAGGACCTTCCTGGAGTCCCTGCTATCTGATTCTGGCTCCCACAGGTTCCTGGGAGGAGAGCAATCAGAGGGAAGGACTGGCTGGAGGCAGTCCCATGGACATCATGATATCAGGAGAAAGAATATGGTGGGTTCTAGATGCAGGTGCCCAGCCACCCAGGCAGCATTTTAGGGTGATGTACACTCTTGATGTGAGGCATTGGTGGTTCAGCGGTAGAATTCTTGCCTCCCATGTGGGAGACCCAAGTTTGATTCCTCCCCAGTGCACCTCATGCATAGCTGCCACCCATCTGTCACTGGTGGCTTTTGTCTTGCTATGATGTTGAATAAGTATCAGTGGAGTTTTCAGACTAGGACAGACTAGGAAGAAAGAACCTCTTCCAAAAAATAAGCCAGTGAAAACTGTATGGATCATAATGGAACATTGTCTGATCTGCAACCGATCATGGAGATGATGCAGACCTAGGGAGCATTTTGTTGCGTTGTGCATAGGGTCGCCATGAGTCAGGGCTGACTCAACAGCAGTTAACTACAACACACCTTCGATGCCTGAATGGTATCTTCAGCCCAGTCACTCTGCTCCATGCATTCATTCATCGTGTTTAGAGTTATTCAACACACGTTTACTGAAGCCTGCTTTGTACCAAGCATGGGCCGGCCTGAGAACATGAGAGACGTAAGTCATGGATCGTGCTCTCATGAAGGTAAATCTTGCAGTATCTTCAAGAAAAAGTAGAAGTTCACCATGGACAGGGAGCTCACTACATCACAGCTTTGTTCAAATAGAATTTCTTTTTCCTGCGTATTGCTTTTTTAGATATGGTACCCATTTAAACTGGTTCTGCATTCTAGGGATCACACAGAGTAAGTCTGCTTTCTCTTCTCCTGGCCAGACTTGTTGATAATTAAGGGAGTGATAGAATCCCCACATTATCTTGCCAACATGGCTTCCAGACTGCCTCCAGTCCAGAAGACAATCTAGTTCATCCGTTTCTGCCCTAATGGTGTAACCACCTCCCCAGAACTGGAGATGCTCCATGAAGTGGATGGGGGCAGGAGAGGAGAAGGGTCTCACCAGCGCACAGTACAGGGTTGCAGATTAGAGATGCTTGGTATCCATCAGAAGAACCATTCAAACAACAGAGTTAGCTTCACCATCTGACTAGATCATCTCTATGTAAGACAATGACATAATCATGCCTTCCCAAATATCTAACAAACTCAAAATACCATTCCGAGAAATTAACAGTAGTGAAAGTTGGGTTTAAGTAGGAAGAAGTCATGAGCAGGTACATTTTGAGAGGGAGAAAAACCAACAGCATGAATGTAAAATAGAATGAGAGACTTGTCTCAGTGAAGATAGAGGGAGTGATCATTGGCTAGGTCTCTGGCTCTTTCTTCTCTCACTGATACTATGCTCATCTGTGGCTTCAGTTACCACCTTTACATGGACTAACAAATTAATGTCTCCAGCCCAGACACATCCTCAGTGTTCCATATTTGAATGCCCCACTGCCTCTTAACACTTCCTCTTTGATGTTTCAAAATATCCTAAATTGAAGGGAAGCTCTTCACTAACCCCTTTCCCACCATTATCCCTTCACGTACACAAACACAGACTTAGGAATCATTTGTGATACCTCTTTTCCCTCAGTCTCCCATATCCAGTTCATCACTAGCCTTCTGGTTTTAATGACTGAATGTCACTTGTGTCGATCTACTTCTCTTCCACCTCCTGCTAGTACCCTAGTCCAAACTGCCATCTTCTTTCACCAAAACTCTTAGTAGTTTCCCAGTTGGTCTTTTTGCATACAATCTCTTTGCTCTGCAGCCAGAGTGATTTTTCTCAAATGCTAAGCTGATCCCATTATCCTGCCATTGACTCTGTCCTCAGAGATAGACTTAAAACTCCATTGGTGTCTCTTTGATCATATGAAAAAGATACAGCCCTGTAAACCAGTAAACCAGTTATTGTGGAGCTGATTCTGGCTCATGGTAACCCTGTGTATATCTGAGTAGAACTGTGCTCCATAGTTTTCAATGGCTGATTCTTCAGAAGTACATCCACATGCACTGTAGCTGGAGGTAAAGTCAATGTAATCTGACTGGATACAGGAACTGTGAGAGGACAAGTGTCCTTCCTCAAAGCCAGAAGAAGGGGAAGTGGATGCTGGACAGGTAAACACAACAGACATCCACTGTAAGAGCACTTTCTCAAGGGATGGACTCTCTCAAGGGAGAACCTTACAAGGGATTAACGGGTTCTAGGCTCTATACAGGCAGGCTGAGATATTGGTAGGAGTTCGGGAAAAGCTACGACTCAGTGAAATGAGGCACGTAATACCAAATCTATGGCAGTCCCATTAAGTCTAGATCAAACTAGCTGGTGAGGCCAAGGCACCTAACGTACACCCTGCTGCTGAAGCCTTTCAGTTCAAGGAGCTACACAGGACTGGCGAAAGCTGGGGTTGACAGGAGTTTGGCATGACTTGGTCATATCGAACCTCTGTTGGCTTGTCCCTGCTCAAAAACCATCTGTTCTGTAATGTCTTCTAGAATTGAACTGGGGTTTGATGTTGCACTGCCCAATCTGTAATTCCTGGGACTCAGCCTTGAAGTTTGAGTCTTGCCCGAGAATGTATTCATTTGCCCATCTCCAATCTCCTGGTGTCTTTCTCACCCTCCTACAGCTAATTTTTTTTCTTCTTTCCTTCATTTTTTTTCCAAGTTTAACTTAAATTTAATAATGGATTCCTTTGTTTAAGCCACTGTGCTGGGGGAAAAAGCAAGTTCAGACATACTTTCCTTCCTTCCAACTCGTCTTCTATGTCTCTACAGGGACATTAAAAAAAAGGAAAGAAGGAACTAAGGAAGGAAGAGAAGGAAGGAAGGATGATATCAGGCACTCTCCTGTTCAACAGCCTCCAATTTTCTACAGACTAAAGTTCGATACCTAATATATCAGGTTTTTTATAGCATAACCTGTATCTTGTAGAATGTCTTGGTTGTGGACTACAGACACTATCTCTGAAACAAGGCAACCCTTAAAAAGAACATGCTGGGGAAAGCTCACTGAAAGGAAGGAAAAGCTAAATGAAAATATCTGAGAAAAGACTGGAACAAGAGGAACTCCAATCAGCAGGGGAATAGGAATTAAGAGACGATCTCTTCCAGACCTTGTGTCTGGCATAAACCAGCTTCAAGAACTTTTCCTTCAGCTCCTGCAGTCATGATTCAAATTTCTAGGATTCTTTCTTCCCTGATTGTGTGGCTTCTTGGCAGGGATACCAGTCAAGGTATCCTGCTTCCCTTGAGTAAAGAACAGTGACCTAAGTAAGTTTGACCAACTTGATTAAGAAGGACTGTTCCATTCTCATGCCCAGGCAAGAAGCTCCCCTGCCCTGGACCACACACTTTAAAGGACGCCACACTAGCCCTTCTTGACCACATGTCTTCTCATAGGGTAAGGAGGCCACAGGCCAAGGGTATGTACCCACCAGAACCTTCACCCACCCTGCTGGACCATTCTCTCAGTAGCAGGGCCTTTGAGTTCCCAGTTGAGCGACCTCTTCCCTGGACTTGCCTTCCAGAGGAGACTGTGTGCCAAGGACTGAGCAGATGGACAAGGGGTGGCTGTTATAGAGCTGTTGTTGACCAATTTGAAATGTGTGAGTTGTAGTGTGCTTACACACGTGCAAAAAGCCACTCGCAGTGAGGGTCAGAGCTGAGGGTAGGCAGAGAAGTAAGAACAGGTTGAGGGCAGGGAGCCAGCAGCCACGAGCCAAGAACTAGCTCTCTGCGTGCTGCTGTATTTTGGCAAGGAAATCTGAGAAGTCAAAGAATTCTAAATTTGAACTTGGCCTTCCCTGTCATGATGCATAATTGTACATAATTTATTTAACAGATTATTAGATTGATTTATAACTTTAAATACTTACGCATGTGGTATATGGCCCTTCGTTTGTGCTCTTACCCGAAGCCCTGAAAATGTTATAGGCAGATTCGTCAAAGAGAATTAGGTGCTGCTCCCTAAAGAAGGGGCACCAGAGATGTTCATAGATAGGGATGCTCAGATCTCATTTTCCCAGACCCGAATCTAATGGCTCACCCTCAACATACTCTGTCACTTTCACGCTCAGCACGTCTTGGAAATGCAGTAGGCTCCCAACGTTCTCCCTGCTTCCCCTCTTGCCCCCTAGCATGTTTTCTTAGCACAGCAGCCAGAGTGATCTTTTTGAAAACATGAGCGATCAAGCCACTGCACAGCTCAAGAGCCTCCAGTGACTCCCCATCTGTCTCAGAGAAAAATCCAAAGTCTCTTTCATGTTTTATAACGCCTTATACGGATGCCTCAGCTGCCGCCCACTCTCTGGCCTCCTTTCTTGCCACTTTACCCTGGCTTATTCCACTCCAGCTGTACTGTCCTCCTGGTTGTTCCTCAGACCGGCCAAGAACAGTCCTACATCAGGTTCTTTGCACTTGGTGTGTCCTGTTCTTGCCCTGAGTGTCCCCAGGGCTAGTTCTCACAGCTCCTTCAGTTCTCTGAATATAGTCAGGTCCTCTCTGATCACCCTAACTAAAGCAGGGGACCCCATTCCCACCCCAGTCCTTCCCATCCCTCTTCCCTACATTATTCTCCCCAATAGCACTCATCAGCACACTGTATAGTTTACTTGTTTATCTGTACCTTGTCTGTTTAGACAGAGTAGAATGGAAGCACCCCAAGGGCAGGGTCTTTTGTCTGTCTGTTCCCTGTATCCTCAGAACCTACAACAGTCCTGGACTCAGAGCCCACTCCATAAATGTTTGTTCAATGAATGAAGGAAGGAAGGCGAACCTGCCCGTGCCCCTGAGCCTCTGCTCCTGGTCTCCATTCTATCTGGAATGACATCATACTCTTCTCCAGCGGCTCATCCTTCAGTGTTACCCTTATTTCTCTGGTGTCCCTTCTCCATCCTAGCCCAGCAGGATTCTTCACTTTCTTTTTGGTATTTCCACAATAATTTACACATGCTTTTATTATAATGCTCATCATATTAAATTATTATCCCGCTTTTCTTCTTTTAAAAAATGTACCTAAGAAGTGCATGAATATATTCACATTATTAAATATTCAAACAATAAAGGTGAAGTGAAAGATTTCCTCTATTCTGCTCTAAACCTACCTTTCCTTTCCAGAAGTAATACTGTCTGGGAATTGACATACGTATATGGGCATAAACATGTAATGTTTTGTTTAGAGTGTGTGTGTGTGCTTTATCGTATGTGTGGGCTTACATTTTCGGTTATTTACAACTTCTCCACAAAATGATTTGGATGACTGTCCATTTTCTACCTACATATATTCCTCGTTTTTAAAAACTTCAACATTAAATTGAATAGAATGGAGACCTGATGATTTCTTTAGTTGTGCCCATCTGTGGCCATTTAGATGGTTTCCATTGTTACAACAAAGCCCCAGTGACATTCTTTCATAAATCTCAAAGTGCATGTATGTTTCTGTAGACTAGATAACTAGGAGAGGAATACCAGTAAACCAGTTGCTGCTGAGTTGACTCCAACTCATGGTGACCCCATGTGTGTCAGAGTAGAACTGGGTTTCTGTGGCTGATTTTTCAGAAGTAGATCACCAGACCTTTCATCTGAGGCGCCTCTGGGTGGATTCGAACCACCAACATTTCAGTTAGCAGCTAAATGCATTAACTGTTTGCGCCACGCAGGGACTCCAGAAAGGGAATAGAGGGTTTAAAAACTGTACAGAATTTTAAACTGCCAATTTGCCCTCTATGAAGCCTGTAAAAATTACAGTTTCATGAAAGCAGAATATTTGCAATATTTGAATATTTATTGGGAGAAAGTATCTCACTGAAGTTTTATTTTTCATTTCTCTGATTATTAGTGAAGTTGAACGTGTTTTTGTATATTCCTTGGAGATTAGTTTCTCTTATTCTGTGACTTGCTTATTTTTTGGCCCATTTTTCTTTTCTGTTGCTGTCGATACTTTTTACGTGTTGTCTGTCTTATCAAACTGTGAGCCTCTTCAGAGTGGTCATCATATCTTATTTATCTCTGTGCCCCCTTCCAGAGCACACAGCTGGTGCTTAATGAATGCATATTTAATTGCATTGTTGACACCATAGGCATTGCCCCTCACCGTAGGTATCATAGTTATCATTCCCATCATTGCTGCCACCACCATTTATTTAGACTTACTGTATGCTGAGCCCTGTCCTGGGGGACTGACATACACTGTCTCTAATCTTCACAACACCTCACCCAACAAGGTGATCGTTAGTAGCTCTGTTTTACACGAAAAGCAAGTTTTTGTTTTTTTTTTTCAGCCGGGTTCCAAAGTATGAGCAAACCTCTTTACAGCAGTGACGCTCAGCCCTGGCTGTGTATTAGAATCCCCTGAACAGTTATTTAAAAGATAGCTACATCCCCATACTAGTCCAGGCCGGTTGACTCAGAATCTCTGGGAATGAGGTTGGGGAAATGGCTTTTTTCTAAAGTGTACTAGGTGATTCTTATCCACAGTGATGGTTGAAAACTATTGGTCTACTTCGGGGGTTAGCAAACTTTTTCTGTAAGGGGCCAATGGGTAAGTATTTTAGGCCTTGCAGGTCATATGGTCTCTGTGGTATCAACTCAGATTTGCTATTGCCAGGGAAAAGCACCCACAGACCGAATGAATGAGTATGTCTGTGTTCCAATAAAACCTTCTTTAGAAAAAGAAGTGGCAGCCACATTTGGCCATGGGCTAGAGTTGACTGACCGCTGGTCTATACTGTGATATTTCAAAAAGTCTGCAATTTAAGATTGTCCCAGTCAAACCATGATGGTACCTGATCATGACCACTCATGCAGTAATTCTCAAGGATTATAAAGATTCCCTGTCCCATCTCAAGAGATTCTGCTTCTAGGTCTAGGCTTACTGGCCATTTTAACAAGCAATGCAGGTGATTCTGCTGCAGGTAGACTTAATGGCCACACTGGAAGGATCATGATCTTCTACTGAAGCATGATGTTCTTGGCAAGTGACAAAAGCTTGGCTGGGGAAGCAGAACTGACTTTTCTCCAAAAATTCTTTAACATCACAGATAGACATTTTGTGTGCCCCTGCCTGCCTTATGTTCAGCATCCTGCCTCCAAGGTTCTGGAACCTTTGATGCCTCGGCATCAAACCGTCTCAGACTAAGCACTGGCTGCTACCCTTCCCCTTTAACTCGGGAATTAGTCAAAGGACGAGGTCCTCGTATATTTTAAAACTTTGAAGAAGAAAGTGACTGTTTAACCACCTACATAATAAAACTGATGCCGGCATTTTTCAGTCCGTGTATGTGCACACGAGTGTGTGTATGTGTGTATTTTAATAGTTCAGTAGTTATAAAATGGAGCCTCCATTCTCCCATCATCCACTTTCGAGCTATGTGGTGGGTGAACGCAATCATTTGTTTCCCGACCTCTGTAACATCCATTATTTCTCTGTTGTCTGCATCTAATAGTCTCAATCCTTTTAGTTGTTGATGGCTTGGCGATTACTCGTGCTACCGCTTTAGGATTACATCCAAATGCATCTGAGCAGTTGAATTTACTTACTGCTTCCCTCCTAAAAGCTTTTTAGCATGATCCAGCTGGGATGGTTTCATTGGGAGAACGATTATTTGCAGCTCTCCTTTTTGAGGGGGATGGAAATAAATTTCCCAAAAGATGAACGTGAACTCTGTTCAGCGTAGCTCTGCGATATTGCTTTTTCTCCTCTCTCGTTTTTACATTCCATTTTCACAATGTTCCTCTGGAATGACTCTTCTCCAGGGAAAGAGGAATGTTCTAAATTGCACAATTGAGTCAAATCAATATTTCGAGTGGTTTGGACTTTAAGCCTTTTGCTGGAATTTGGCAGTATCCTTTTTGCACTATAAAACCCCCTTTTCCCAGGTAACCTATAATATTAATATTGAACATTATTCACAGCTTTCTAACACCCCCCAATTTCATTTAGCTATCAGCAAAGCAGATAGTGCCCAAGAGTTAAAAATATGCTATTCTTCCTCTGAAGCACATACACTTTTATGTTAAAATGGTATTGCTGTATGTTCCTAATCTCTATATACACATCTATTGTGTATGTAGCAGCTTTCAACACTGCAATTAGACACAGAAGCCACACAGTGCAAACTGAATGCACACACACACAGATTTGGAGAGCGGCTGTGAGAGACGCGGAGTATGTTAAAACACCTTTACACTAGCTCGGGCAAACTCTAGAGCACACAAAGAGGGTTTCAGGTAAAAATTATGTAGAAGAATCAGAACTATTTCATGCAGGAAGATTGCACAGATGATAATACCTGGAATGCCTCTTGGGTAGAGTGGGTTTGAGAGTACTGTGCAATACTAGAAGTGGGGTAGCCCCCCCCCAAAAAAAAAAACCCATCAAGTCAATTCCAACTCATAGTAACCCTACAGGACAGAGTAGAACTGCCCCATAGTGTTTCCAAGGAGCCGCTGGTGGATTAGAATTGCCGACCTTTTGGTTAGCAGACTGAGCTCTTAACCTGTGCGCCACCAGGACTTGGAATTAAATCCTCTTGGGTTTAAATCCCAGCCTAGGCACTGTGTGATCTTGGGAAAGTTGCTTTATCTCTCTGAGGCTCAGTTGCTCTGTTACATTGCTGCTGTTGTTAGTTGCAATGAGTCTACTCCTACTCATGACAACTTCAAGTACAACAGAAGGAAACATTGCCTGGTCCTGTGTGAACCTTACAGTCGCTGGCACGTTTGAGTCCATTGTTGAGCTACTGTGCCAATGCATCTCACCAAGGGTCTCTGTCATCCTCACTGGCCCTCTGCTTCATCAAACATTTTGCCCACCTCTGGTAATTGACCTCTCTTGATGATGTGTCCAAAGCAAGCAAGTTGGACAATGTTTTTTTGTTATCCATAAGGTTTTCATTGGCTGATTTTAGGAAGTAGATCACCAGGCCTTTCTTCCTGTCTTAGTCTAGAAACACTGTTGAAACCTGTCCACCATGGGTGGCCCTGCTGGTATTTGACATACCAATGGCATAGTGTTATAGCAACACAAAAGCCACCATAGTACAACAAGCAGGCGGGTGGTGGCTTTGCTACATTATAAGGATAATAGTAGAAGATTTACCTCATGAGGCTTTTGTGAGGATTAAATGAGGAAACAGATGTCAAGCCCCAAACACAGTTTCCTCTTCTCCTGATGTGGCCACTGGGTGGTTGTGAGGATGAAATAAGTAATCATCACACTAGTCCTCCTCTGGAATACACTCCTCCCTGCCACACACAACACATTGTAAGTCCCTTTATGAACTCTTGGATAACGGTGCCAACATTTAGTCAGATCCTTGAGTCAAAACATAGGCGCGGCAGTGAATTGTTTCTCATTTTGCTCCTCCTTTCCTCCCTGTGCCCTGGCCTCGTAGTCAGCTGGTCACCAAATTCTGCCATCCAACCTCCTAAATCTCTCTCAAATTCTGCCTCGTTTTCATCCTCCCTGCCATTGTCTCAGTTCAGACACTGTTATGGATTGAATTGTGCCCTTCAAAAATATGTTTTGGAATCCTAGCCCCTTATACCTGTGGATGTAATCCCATTTGGGAGTAGGGTTTTCTTTGTTATGTTAATGAGGTCTTATCAGTATAGCATTTTAAACCTAACAGATTTTGAGACATAGGTAGAGCAGATGAGGCACAAAGAAGCCAGCACAGATGGGGAAAAGATAGATGCCACCTGGAGATCTACAAGGAATACTGAGAAGAACACCAGAGAAGCTGAGACAAGGACTTTCCTCCGGAGCAGACAGAGATGACCTTCTCCTAGAGCCCGCACCCTGAATTTAGACTTCTAGCCTCCTAAACTGTGGGGAAATAAATTTATGTTTGTTAAAGCCACCAATATGTGGTATTTCTGTTACAGCAGCACTAAGAAACCAAGACAGATCCTTATTAGTTTTTGTCTTTATTGTTGCAAGAACCTTCTAACCAATTCACTGTCTTTAGCTTGGTGTTTCTATGATCAATTATTAGCCCTATTTTACAGATTAGAAAATTGATACAAAGAGAGGTTTAATAAATAGCCCTAAGTCACACAGCTAGTAAGTGGTGTTACTGGGGTTCCAACCTAGACAGTCAGGCTCTTTGATCTCTGCTCTTGACTAGCTCAGAATAATGGGTGTGTTGTGTTATTTGGATGAGGAAGACCCCCTATTTGCATCTCCCCTGAGCCCTATTTCTCCCTCACCGGATGTTCCATCAGAGTGGCCATCCCCAGGAAGAGGGTGGGGGTAGAAGAAGCAGCCCAGAGTCTACAAATGGGCTCCTATGGAGACTGTCTCCTTGTGGGCATGCTGTCTAGAAGGAGACCTGGGTCAGGTACAAAAAGGAGGCAGCTGGACTAGGATGGACACACTAGGAATTCAAATCAACTTGAGCATTCAAAGGATATAGCCCAGTGGGATGGGGGTTTCCAAGTTGAGGTGATTCTTGGATACTGAAGGGCAGCAGACGCTGCTTGTTTGGAGCAAGATCCCAGGCAGATAGATGCAATGCTCTAGTACCAGAGGGACAAACCATTCATGCCCCAGTGAAGGGCCAACTTGTTGGAAGCAGGGGCCCAGGACTTCCCAAGTCCTGTGGTCACCAGCACTAGACTGGTAAGAAAAGTAAACTGAAGTACTTACAGACCTGGTCAGGATTGGTTGCTGACAAGTCTTGGCTCTCAGTGTTTTCCTGGGAGGCTGACGATGGTCTCCTCAATCATGATTTTGCAAAAGCCACTGAGAGCCCGTGTAGATGTGTAGTTTGTGTATCGGCCTGCTCGGAAGGCTGTGGGGGTGGTGCTGAGAACGCATTGGTGAGCTTGGCTTACCATGATCCTGGCATTTGCTTGCTCAGGGTCTACCTTGGCATTTCTCAACTGTGTCTGAGCGATGTCGGTAGCTGTTACAAGAGATGAGAAGGAAACGAGGAGTTGGCATCATGGTCAAAAGTAACAGAAAAAAAAATGACCTCCACCCTTTCTGAATTTAAAAATACAGCACAATATATCACTGTCTTCACCATTCATGATGAGTCTTAACATTAACGTTCTGGAGTAAAGAATTCTTTTTCAGTTCAGTTTAACCTATCCTTGTCCAAACTTACCTGACCGGAGAACTGTTTTTGCCAGAGCGCCCAGTAACATTGCAGACATTGTTCCTCAGGATTCAGTCTGGGAAACACTGAGCTAGTCTGACACAACACTAGAACTGGTGGAACACAGGAAGAAGATAATTAGCAGGCTCACTGGTGTAGACTGTCTCCGCTGGTGAATTTTACCTGATTCCCGGGATTCTCCCACACTAGACTGTGAGCGCTGTTAATACAGGCATAGTGCTTGATTTGTTCACCATTGAATCTTCCTAAGCCTTTGCTGATTTCTTGTGCTGTGGCTTCTTTTTCTGGAACAACTGTTATTCGTGAATTTTCCAACATCTCAACATTTTCAGTGGAGCTCGGGTGGTACAGTGGTTAAAGAGCTCGGCTGATAACCAAAAGGTCTGCAGTTCAAACCCACCAGCTGCTCCTAGGGAGAAAGATGTGGCAGTCTGCTTCCATAAAGATTACAGCCTTGGAAACCCTTTGAGGCAGTTCTACTCTGTCCTGTAGGGTCACTCTGAGTTGGAATTGACTCAACAGCATTGGGTTTTGGTTTCTCAATATTCTCATCTTTTTTTGTGGTTTCCATGCACCTTCATAACATTCTAATTTTCCTTTCCATTTAATGATTGTATTTTTTGTGCATTGAAGACTCCCTTTTCCTTTACCACATCCAATGCACATTTTAATTGTCTTAATTTTATTTTTGATTTCCGTAATATCTAGCTTATCTCAAACAACTCTCTTATCATTTCAGTCAGTTGGCTCATCACTTCAGCTTATCTCTTACTTCATTGAGACTATGTTTGTGAATCCTTGTAGAGACCAAAAAGCATATGCCTTCAAACATTGACTTGGTTTCCTATACGACATCTTCTCTGTAGGCATATGCTACCTGAGCTTCATGAGCTATATTCTTCTCTCGGTGGGAAGTTGGTGGAAAGTGAATCCAGTAAAAGTTTTGGCTGTACTTTTATTTCCTCATATAAAGACAAGAAGTGTTCTTTTTCCAGCCTGCTGTTCGCTCATGCTAGGCTCTGTGGATTCATCTTTATTTCTCAGGTGGTACTCCTGGTTGCTGTCAGAACACTTCTTTTATACCAGTGATATTCACAATTCTGAACCAAATTTCTAGCAGCTTAGAAGTCTTTGAGCCAGTGTGGTTCTTGAAAGCCCAGGAGGAAATTTCCTACCTCTATTTCATGTAGAAAAATGTGTGTGTGTGTGTGTGTGTGTGTGTGTGTGTGTGTATGTGTGTGAGTCACTGGATGGCACAAACGATCAAGCGCTTGGCTAGGAACCAAAAGGTTGATGGTTCAAATCCACCCAGAGGCACCTCAGAAGAAAGGCCTATTGATCTACTTCCAAAAAATCAGCCATTAAAAACTCTGTGAAGAACGGTTCTGCTCTGAAACACATGGGGTCACCATGAGTTGGAATCAATTTGATGACAACTGGCTTTATTTATCTAACAAACATTACACAGTGCTTAATGGGGCACCAGACACTGCTTCAAAACCCTTTGCATACATTTAACTCACACAATAACTCTATGAGGTTGGTGCTGTCCATATCTCCATTTGACAGATGATGAAACTAAGTCACTATAAATTGCCCAACATCATACAGCTAAAACCAAAAAAAAAAAAAAAAAAACAAACCCGTTACCGTCGAGTCGATTCCAACTCATAGTGACCCTGTAGGACAGAGTAGAACTGCCCCCAGAGGGTTTCCAAGGAGCAGCTGGTGGATTTGAACTGCCTACTTTTTGGTTAGCCGCTGAGCTCTTAGCCACTGTACGACTAGGTCTCCAGTCGTACAGCTAGTAAGTATCAAAGCCAGCATTTACGCCTCAGCAACCTGGTGCCAGAGTCTGTGCTCTTAACTACTATGATATGCTTCCTTTTGATTCCTTTTTTGCCAAAAAAGAAAAAAGAAGAAGCAAAAAAGTGTGAAAAGCTGTATCTACCTTGATTTTCCTGTCTCTGTCCTTTTCTACGTACAAGAAATCAGATCATAGCTGTGTTCCACACTGGGCATCGCAGTCCTGAATGGATATGGAAAGTGATGCACTAGTTAGAGGAATGGAGGGGTAAAATAGCCCTGGCCACTTCCTCCAAAAGTCCCACACTGTGAAGGGAGTTCCCCGTCTCTGCTGGCAAAGGGCACCTCTCTCTGTGAGCCCCTGTGGCTGAGAGGTTGTGAAGGAAGTGCCTGGCCTTACTTTTCTGCATCAGGGACCCAGCCCCTCTTTGATTAGTGGAATTCCTCAGGGGGTTGAAAGCTTTTGATCAATATTTCTTGTTCCCAGGGTTACAGCAACTTTGCATTTATTGGTGTGTGTATTTTCATGAATACTTCAGTGGGAAGTTGGTGGAAAGTGAACCCAATCGTTTGCCAGCTGATATCTTGCCCTGGAAGCTCCCATTATCTAGTCTAATCCTTAAAACAACCTTGTAGGGTGCTGTTATTAACCCTGCTTTATAGGTGAAAAAAGAAAAGCTCGGAGTGCTTCGGAAGTCACTGAGGGTCACACAGCTTGCAAACGACAAAGGTAGAATCCAAGCCAAGATCATGTCTCCAAAGCCCCTGTTTTCTCAGCTATTACTTCCTCTAATCTCCAGCCCATTCATTTTATTTCATTTTACTTTATTCAATCTTATCGAAGATGCATTTGTTGAGCTCCTATTTTATGAGCAAGATCCAGGTTTTGCCCTCGGGAAGATCATGAAAAGAAGAGAAAGAGAGAAAATGGTGGTGTTATGGATTGAATTATGTCCCCTGAAAATATGTGTTGAATTCATGGCCCCTGTACCCATGGACATGGAGCCCTGCTGGCGCAGTGGTTAAGAGCTTGGCTGCTAACCAAAAAGTCAGCAGTTCAAGTCCACCAGCCGCTCCTTGGAAATCCTATGGGGCAGTTCTACTCTGTCCTATTGGGTCGCTATGAGTGGGGATCGACTCAAAGGCAGTGGATTTTGTTTTTTGTTCGTTTTTAGGGCACAACATTACATTAAAAAATAGAATCCCACAGCAAAAAATGTTATTTCCTTTTCAGTTCCCTTTCAATTCTTCTGATTACACAAAGAGAACATGTCTGTTGGTGCTACTGTATCTTTCACACCTCTCTGGCATTTGCTAATGCCCCCCACTGAGCAAAGAGGAAGACTAGGGGCCTTGGAAGACAATGGTATGAAGCTAGAATTTGATAATACTTTTTGGTTTTCATCTTAATTTCTTTTTTTTATTGTGCTTTAGGTAAAAGTTTACAGCTCAAGTTAATTTCTCATACAAAAATTTGTATACATATTGTCATCTTAAATTTTAAGGTTGCCCTTTATTTATGGCAAGTGATTCTGGACTTCCATTTGCAATAATGATAGAAAACTTGCCTTTTTTACCTAAATGTAGCGGTGTTGTTGTTGTTTTTTCTGTTTTTTTTTTTTTTTTCTTTAAGTCAATTGACTAAGAAAATACTGGGGGGAAAATAGAACAAGTCTAATAAGCCATGGCAAAATTTGTGAAGTTTGCAAAAGCAACCTAGGAAGTACTTGAGGACTAAGACAAGGCAAGGGAGGGAGAAAAATGGTGCCAGCTATTGGGAAAATCAATGATGTAGTTGTGAATAAATGTGTGTGTGTTCACATGAACACTTGTGCATGTATATGTGGGGGGTGCCTGTGTGTCTGTGTGAGTGTATGTGGGTGTGGGTGTGTGTTCTTATTCCCTGGCATCATCCTGTCTCCCGAGATGAAGGAGAAGATTGGTTATGCCTTTGTTTTCTCTATATACACAGAACTGAGTATATCCACACACTCTGAAACACAAAATGGTATAAATCCTGCTTGTTTCTCCAGAAGAAAATAGCTGTCAACAAATAGTCATTGAGCACTGACCATGTGCCAGACACTGCAAGGTGCTATGAGCCTTACATTCAGGGATTTAAAAATGCCATTCAGAGAATCCTTGCCTTTATGGCCCTCAGAAGCTTGAAAAGATACAGCTTCTCCTGGGAAGAGCTAATTGCATAACTTGGCAGTCTAGATGGAAATGTTAAAAATCCTCCCAGCAGGATTAGGAACTGGTTTGGGGACCATGCAGTCAAGAGGTCAGGGTCCTCTTTTGGGAGCAGTGAGTTTTAAGGAGACAGGCACGTGGTGTGTTCATCTAGAGAGGAATTGTGGATTGATACATCACAGCCCCTGAATTTTAATAATGAGCCCAACAATTGCACAGGGCTCCAAGGAGAGTAATTGAAAGAGAACTATGGAAGTCAGACCTGTTCATCTGAACACGTTTGCAGCTTCTCTTCCAGATGGGTGGGGATGGGAAAGAGAAAACTAGGTTAACAAGTTAATGACACCTGCCTACTGTGCCTTTAATTACCGTGCACGCTGCAGGCAGAGGCTGACACTTCCCTGAGTCGTGGTACGCAGATTTCCTGGGCCGCTCCACTCGGAGAACACAGCTGCCTTCCCACAAGCTTCCTTGACTAGGACCAACAGTGCTATTCCAGGAAACCAACATTTACAGGACAACGGAACCAAATGGTATTTTTTTTCATAGGGTGTCTCTTTTAATTGTCACAAAAACCCTGCAAGGCCAAGATCTTTGTGTTTATTGACCCAGGAAGAGATTTAGGCTTATAGACACTGAGTGATATATCCAGGATCACAAAAGTGGGAAGTAGGGCAGAAGGAAGTCAGACTGAGGTCTGTCTGAACACAGAACTACGTTCGCTCCAGGATCCCATGCAGCCAAAGTACCAAACTCAATCTCCTCTCCTTCCTGCCTTTCTTCTAGTCCCTTTCTCCTTTCTCTAGTCTGGTTTTATTTACTTATTTATTTATATTATTTTTTGGCCTCTCTGTTTTTCTCTCTCTCTCTTTTTCTCTTTCTCTGTCCTACTGTCCCTCCCTTCCTAACTCCCTTCCTCCATCCTTTCATCCACCCTGTCTTCTTTCTTTTCCTTCTTTTTTTTTCAACAAGTATTAACTAGATTCCCATCTGTGCTAGTCTAAGCACAGCAGATACGGAAATAAAAAAAGATGTGCCAAGTCTCTACTTTCATGAGTTTGCATTGTAATTGGAGGAGATAGATGAGGAATAAACAAAAATGAAGTCAAGTAAATAAACACGCAAAAGAAGTTCAGGGAAGTATAACGTGATGTGGAGCGAAGACCAGTTATCAGTTGCCACTGAGTCAACTCCGACTCATGGCGATTCCACACGTGTCAGAGTGGAACTGTGCTCAGTAGGGTTTTCAGTGACTGATTTTCAGAAGTATATGGCCAGACCTTCCTTTCCAGATGCCTCTGGGTGGATTCCAACCTCCAACCTTTCAGTTAGCAGCCGAGTGCATTAATCATTTGTGCCACCGAGGGATTCTAGGAGGTGAAGACAAGCAAGCTCCTTTAAAGTGGCTGGCCATAGAAGGCCTACCTGTGAAGGCGACATCTGGTCTGAGATCCCAGTGGGGTAACAGAATAATCTAAGACATGAAGTCTGCACTGTGAGAGCCGAAGGTGGAGGAAGCAGCAAGTGCAGGGAGGCTGATGTGGGAATGAACTTGTGTTTGAGGGACAGCAAGAAGGTCTGTGTGGCTGGACCAGAAGGAGCAATGGGGAGATGCATTGTGAAACAGGTCACTTACAGCCTTGTGGGCCAAAGCAGAGGGAACTTGCATGTGTTGAGTGGGATCTGTTAGCAGACAAGATAGGGCACTTGGAGACCCTGCTGTCTGTACCTTCCCCTTTGCTTTGCTGTGAACCAGCCCAACCAGGCTTCCGCTTTCCAGTTGTTAACAAACGTTCTGTTTGGCATACATAAAGATGTTTTTGTTTTGTTTTTTAGCCAACGTTTAAGTCGGGAGACTTTGTTTAAAAAAAACATAAAATCCAGATTTCTGTCTTCTTCTGAAAAGCTCAAATTATCTGTCAGTGTTGAGGCTATATTTCTTCATGGTGACAGTCAGTCAGAGCACGTAGCTGCAGACCATTTCAAATGGGACATGTGCTTCACCACAGTCCTCACCACTCCCTAATGTTTCTCGGACCCTGGAACAGAATGCCGTTCTGTGTTCTTCTTTGCTCTTTGTGGTGCTTTGCCTCCAGTGAAGGCCTTCATCTCTGCAGACCATTTCTAGTTTGGGGTGGGAACTTCCGATTCACTAAAAATAGGCTTTGTCTAGCTTCTTCAAGTTTTTCATCTTAAGTAACATATGTTAACTATCTTCAGATGGTTCCATGAAGTCTGAGGGAGAAGGAAAACTGGACCACAAGACAGGACACCTAGGCTCAAGATGTAGGCCCGTAGCTCATTGTGTAACCTTGGGGAATACTTTTCCCCTCTCTTGACCTCAGTTTCCCCATCTGTAAAGGAGGGGGGTGCTCTCTAGGTACACTTCCAACTCTGCCATTTGCATGTCTATCCTGGCAACATAAGACACTCCTCTCAAAAATCCACATACCCACATAAATTGTTGGCTGTGTTTTGCCTTTCTGTAATTGTTTGTGAGAGAAGACAGAAGTCAGGTCTCTCATTTACAAAAGATAAAATGAGGTAAGTCATTTTAAACGCTTACCACAGTACAGAGAACCACTGCTTGATGCTAGTACTTGTGCTATTATTAGCAGCATAAACCTCCAAAGTCATAGAAATATCATATCAAATATCATATAAAGAAAAATTTTTTTTGGTTCAAGAAGATACCATCAATAGATCTTATGATGATACAGGTAGTATTCTGAAAGGGGACATGCCCCATTCTTTTTCAGGAAGACCCAAATTGAGACTTTAGAAAGTTTGGTTCTAATCAACCTGGAATGAGGAGATCTTGATTCTAGATTTAGGTCTACCATGTATGTAACGCTGCATGATCCTGGTCAAGTAATTTACCACTCGGCCCAATTTGCTTGCCTGGAGACCCAAAAACTGAATCTAACACGTACATGCTTTTTTTCTTTTCAAGCCAACATAGTCCTTTATTTATGTACTTACATACTTACTTATTATTTTTATGATTATCATTTACTGTGAATGCTTAAGAAAGTGTCACACTCAGTATATACCCATTGCCATTGAGTCAATTCTGACTCATGGTAACCCCGTGTGTTACAGAGTAGAACTGTTGTATAGGATTTTCTTGGCTGTAATCTTTACAGAAGCGGAACACTGAGACTTTCTTCTGCAGTGCTGCTGGGTGGGTTCAAACTGCCAACCTTTTGGTTAGTAGTCAAGCGCAAACCGCTTGCACCAACCAGGGACCTTCCCACTCGGTATAGGTTAGGTTATGTTGCAGTAACAACCATGAAAAAGATTTCAATTTAAAATAACATTTCTCACTGAAAAACATGGCTACCATGCATCAGCAGGGGTGCACTATTCAGCCTAGGAGTTTAAGGATCTAGACTGACATAAACAACCTTATAGCACAGGCTTCTACTACCACAAAAGCAAGGCAAGGAAAGCAGGGCAGAAGATTAATGAACTCTTCAATGACACACGTCACTTCCTTCCGCATTTCATTGGTCAAAGCAAATCTTATGGCCATGCCTGAGTTTAAGTAGGCTGGAGATATGTGATCCTATCATGTGCCCAGGGCAAGAGAGTACATATTTGTGAAGGGTCCTAACTGTGGCCACAGCAAGGTGTTTTCTCCCCACTCACCACAAAATCTTGACTTCCCATTACCTCATAAACCCAAAAAACCAAACTCATTGTCGTCGACTCGATTCCAACTCATAGAGACCTATGAGGGTAGAATTGCCCCATAGGACTTCCAAGGAGTAGCTGGTGGATTCAAACTACTGTCCTTTTGGTTAGCAGCCATAGCTCTTAACTAGTGTGCCACAAGGGCTCCCATTACCTCATAGCTGGCCCCTAGAGTCATGAGCATTTTCAAACCCTGGACTAGATGTTATCTGAGGACCTGACAAAGATTAGATCTGATTGTTCTATCTTTTCCTATAAGATTGAATTCAGAGTTACTCACCCCTGTCAGGTCTCCATTATCGTTTCTGATGAGTTGGTTTTTTTTGGTCATCCAAAATTGCTCTTTAATGTGAACCACTAACGAGAGGGGCAGGAGTCCCAGCACAGAAGGGGGCAGCCTGCTAAGGTAGAAGAGGAAGGCATAGAATTTGAAGTTGGACTAGACTGCCAAAAATCTCAGCTCTTGCATTAGGAAGATCTGTGGCTTTGGCTAAATAATTTAGTCTCTCTGAGGCTCAATTCCCAGTTATAAAGACCAAAGGAGATAATATTTGTCAAGCATTGTACTTTGCCTAGCTTGTAACAGGCACTCAAGCAATGGTGATGATAATAAGGGAGTTTGGGTGCTAATGGGGGAAACTAGGGTAGAAGGTCATGCACACTGGCTGGATTGTCTTGGCCAGGAGCCAGGGGACACAATGATTTGGTGAACACAGGGATGATCAGAGAAGGCCCAAGTACAGCTGCTACTGGAATATGGCAGGAAGCTTAGTTCTAGATGTTACCAATTCACAACTGAGGCTGTGAATTCATGGCAATGCTTACAGTTTTCAAGAAAATTTTCCCACATTACAAATCACCAAACTGCTTACTTTAAAATCCTCAAATCCTCTTGAGCTTAGTCATTATCCCTTTACTCAATGTCTTCCATTCTGTAGACCATTGTGTGAGGGTGCATATGGAATCTCTGTGTCTTTCCTCTCCTCTCAGAAGGGGATGAATAATATAATGGTATATTGTAATTCACGGTGACTCAATGCACATTGACCAGAAAGAAGTGACATGCTAACCATCTAATTGACTTGATTCACAGTGACAGTGAAGCTTCACAGTTTGGGCCGAGAGTTCTAAATCACCTGGCTTGTCTATCTGCATGTTTCAGGCTCACTGGACATTTGATAAAGATCCCCTCAGAATATAAATATTACTCCACACCTGACAGACTGGATTTTACATCTTAATGTGTCCTCACCTTGGGGGTGGGGGGAGAAAGAAAGAGACAGAGAGAGAGAGAATACATAAAAATCTCTTGTTTTTTCAGAAGGATGCTAAAGGTTGTCTACTCAAATTAACTTTCCTTTCTCTACTGACTGGTCAGCAGTTCAAATCCACCAGCCACTCCTCAGAAACCCTATGGGGCAGTTCTACCCTGCCCTATAGGGTCACTATGAGTCGGAATCGACTTGATGGCAATGGGTTTGGTTTTTTTGGTTTCTCAGTTGAGTTGGTTTACCTACCAGCACAAAAGCTAAACATCTCCCTCCCATGAATCCTTGTCAATTTCTATCAAAGGGCAAGGAAAGATGGTGGGTGAATATCAGAACCAATGGCCAGTGGGTCAGGGTGGAGATTTTTGAGATCTAGTAGTTAGGAAAGGGCCATGCAAGCAGAATGACTGTCCTCACCAAAATGAAATTGAAAATGAGAACTGGGAGCTACGGTAGATCAGCGGTTGTTGTTATCTGCCTTTGAGTTGGCACCCAACTCGCGGTGACACCATGCACAATGGGATCAGGCCATTGTGATCCATAGAGTTTTCAGTGGCTGATTTTTTGAAAGTAGATTTCCAGTCCTTTCTTCCTGTTTGGTCATAGTCTAGAAGCTCCACTGAAACCTATTCAGCATCATTCATCAACACCCTGACAGATGGGTGTTGACTATGCATAAGGTGCATTGACATCAGCACCAGCTCTTTATTTTAGTGGCATAAACCCCCATCAGAATCCAAAGATCCAAGAGTGTCACTGAGCTGGTCTAGGGATGTGAACATGGGTTCCGTGAATGCACAGATAGGAGCACAGGCACAGAGATGCTGTGAGAGCTGTCTCTGGGGGAGCAAAATAAGGATGCTCAGGCAGGGTTCTCTAGGATGAGGTGGCTGTTTCTAACTGCCCTTTATCCATCACTCAGGCTCTTTCTTCTTATTCACTAGACAGAGCTTCTGTTACTGCCACCCACCCAATCTCCTAAAAAATCATAAAGAGCATCATTTTATCCTCTCCCCCCAATAATGATCACACACAAGTATTTATTTATTGCTTTTTATTGATTTTGGTGGTAACAAAGATTGACATATACTTGGCATTCTGTGTCATGTAAATATCCTAGAGCTTACAAATTCAACATATGTATCTTTATTATTATAAAATATATTAATATTTATAATTAGCACTAAGTATACTGAGTGGTTTACATTATATTATCATATTTAATCCTTATAATGACCTTGTTAAGTTTGTGTTATCCCCATTTGATTGTTGGGAAAATCAAGGCTCAGGGAGATTAAGTTGTTTATCCAGTGTCTTACAGGTAGAACAATTTGAATCTGTATCTGTGTGTGTGAAGAGAAGAGATACAGAGGCCTGGAGCCAAGAGAGACTGTGAAGTGTATTAGAGGAGTTAGAGAGGGACACTTTGCTAGAGGTCCAGGGTAGAAGGCCACAGTCCTGCACAGAAAGTATGTAAGATCATTTTAATATAGTTTGAGGGCAATCTGGGAAGTCCTCCCTGTACAAGGGACATTAAGTGGGTCCTGATGGATGAGTTGAAGAAGAAATTGAAGTTGTAAATGATTTCATTCTACTTGGATCAACAGTCAACATCCATGGAAGCAATAGTCGATCTCATCCAGAAAAGACATCGCCTGTGCTTCACTTGCAAATATTCAAACTGTGGACACCTTGAATGTACATACATTGTATATCCATTTTCCTAAACCTCCGACATACATGTCGAATGTGAACTTTCCTCCTCATTATCATAATAATTCACTTTTATTGAGCATTTACTGGGACAGGCACTGTTCTGATCAGTCAACGTAGATTAACCCTATGAGGAAAGCTCACTCCACGGCACCTAACGACAACAACAACATGAGGAATGTACCACAATATTCATTGAACCTAAGATGCCATCAGTTGTAGGCCACACAACTATTTTATGTATGACTGTAACGTGGCATCAATTATATTTTGCACCCTAATTTCAGACATGTTAAAAAGTAAAAAGTATATCTGAGGATAAAAAACAAAACAAAACACAGTACTATTTTATCCTCGTTTTATAAATGAGCATATTGGGGTTCATTAGAAATAATTGTCTTACCCATTCAAATAACTAGTCAGAGGCTGAGAGAAAATGTGAAACCAGGCAATCTGACTTCAAAACTGGCACTTTTAATCACTTAACTAAACTGCCTACATCAGCTGATGAACATTGCAGGCAATCTCATCTCCAGACTCAATTATATTCTCTTTAGGGCTCAAGTGGTCACTTGACTCTGTTCAATTTTGAAGAAAGTGAATGGAACCAAAGAGCAAGTATAAAATCCTAAAAATACATTGTCAAAAATCATGGCAAATACACAAGCTACAGTTTGGCATTTTATGATGTATTTTGCTCTCTGGAAATCCTTTTGGTATTTAGATGTGATGTTTGATTTTTGTATATTCAACTTCCGTGAGTTATTTCAATGGAATCTTATGTACAAAAGTTAGTATCTTGATATACTGTTTTCAAAAATGACCACAGTTCTCTACTCATCTGTATCCACTCCCTTTGCAATGGGGGCATTGCCGTCTCCCATCAAGAAATGGAGTCTGTTTCCCTTGTACCTTGCTTTGGCCAGTAGAATGTGGTGGAAGTGATGGTATGCCTGTCTGAGCCTATGCCTCAAAAGGTGTTGTAAACTCAGCTCTTTCTTTTGTAACCTTGCTTTACCACAAGAGCAAATCCAGGTTATCCTGTTGGAGGATGAATGAGTACATGGAACAAAGCTAAGTCCTAGACTAGTCAGCCCCCAGCTGACCTGCTAGTTGACTGCAGACTCCCGAACAAGCTTAGCTACAATCTACTGAGCATGGCCCAGATAGCCTAGGCTGGGTCCAGATCCACAGAAATTGCCAGCAACCTATTGAGTCATGAGAAATAATACATAATTGTTGTTTAAATTCACTAGGTTCTAGATAATTTGTTATGCAGCAATAGCTAACTGATACAGCTTCTGTCCTAGAGCTTTGGCCACCAAAGAAAATGATGGGATAACTCTTGCCTAATGTAAAAATTTCCTGGGTGATCATTCACCCCAGAAGGATGCTTTACATTTATTTTTACACTGAAAACTTGCCTATTGAAACAACTCTATTTTCTGTATATCCAGTTGCCATAGCAACCCGATACTTTTGTTCTCTGCTGTGGTCTTCCTGATCATATCACTTTGCAGTTAGTCAACATGATGTTGGAACCTTGGTTGTTATGGTAACCTGGGACAATTTTTTAAAAAATGTATTCCATTGACAATTGTTTTTGAGGAGACCTGCAATTTAGTCTTGTGATCATCTGGAGAAACTTGTGATACAGAGCAAAGCATTTCAGGAAATGCTTCTCTGGAGAGAAATTCTTCATTAAAGCCTCCTTCCAGAAACATCCGACATTCTGTGCTTTTACGGATTTTTCCTATTTAAATGCCTCTCAGAATTTTGGTGAATTGCAAAGTATGTTTTAAAAAGTCCTAAAAGAGTCTGAATTGCTAATAGAAAACATGTGTAGCTGAATTGTCATTAATTATGCATGAAGCCCATAGGCATCCCTACACAGAGCTCCACAAACCCTGGAAATGAAATTCTTTGTGATCTGCGGAGGAGGTACATGAAACAGATCCTACTATGAAAACATCAGTGGGAATAGGTGCAAGGCGAGGGAGAAAGGGGATCGGGTGTGGAAGGCCAAGGGGATGGAGCTGTGGGAGAGAGAAGGGGAGCAAGCTTGAAGCCAAAAGTGCTGATTTAGGAGGGGAGAGTGTGGGAAGAGAGCAAGGGGTAGAGGAATCTAAGCCCAAAGTAGACCCGGGAGTGAGAAGAAAGTATTTCTGTGCTTAGAGATGTCTCCATTTCTGAGAAGCCCAGGGCACTGGCATTTTTTGAGGCTTATGGTATATTAAAGGAGCCGTGGTGGCACAGTGGTTAAGTGCTTGGCTGCTAACCAAAAGGCTGGTAGTTCGAATCTACCAGCCGCTCCTTGGAAATCCTGTGGGGCAGTTTTACTCTGTCCTATGGTGGCATATATCAGATGTTTACATGTAATGCTTTTATTCCTCAAAATGTGATGCAATATAATCACACCCTTCACAAGATAATTAAAAAGGTTTATTTAAAAAAATTCCTAATTCGTTGTATAGTGCCTGGGGTCTTAAAAGCTTATAAGCAACCATTGCAATTGGTCTCTATTCACCTGGACCAACAAAGAAAGAAGGAGAGTCAGGAAAAGGAGGAGGATATACAACATATGGCTAATTGCCTCCAAGAATAACTGTCTCCTTTGCCATGAGACCAGAAGAACTGGATGGTATCGGGCTACCATTACTGAACATTTTGATCAAAGATTCCATAGAAGAATCCTAATCAAAAGGGAGAAAATGCATCAGAATTTCAAATTCTCATGGGCTCTAGACTTTCTGGAGCCATGGACGGTGGATGAACCCCTGAAACTATTGCTCTGAGATAATCTTAATTCTTAAACCAAAAATATCCCCTGAAGTCTTCTTAAAACTGAACAATAGTTTACTTAACTAGTGAAAAAGGCCTGCCTTGAGAATTATGCTCTTTAAAGAACTATCTATATGGGATCAACTTGACAACAGCAACTAGAATGATTAGATAAGAAGCTTAGGGAGCAGTGAGTTTATGTTTATGAGGGAGGAATAACTCATAAAAGGAAGGTGAGAATGGTTGCACAACTCAAAGAATGTAATCAGTGCCACTAAATTGTACATGTAGAAGCTATTGAATTGGTATATGTTTTGCTGTGTATATTCCCAACAAGAAAAACAAAATAAATTAGAACTTAGAAGAGAAAATACATCTGTTCGTTAGTAGCACCACCTGTCAGTTTGTTGTACTGTGATGGCTTCTGTGTTGCAGTGATACTGAAAGCTATGCCATCAATATTTAAAATACCTACAAGGTCACCCTGGTAGACACGTTTCAACAGAGCTTCCAGACTAAGACAGACTAGGAAGAAAGGCCTGGTGACCTACTTCTGAAAATTAGCCAATAAAAACCTTATAGCTCACAATAGAACATTGTCCAGCTCACTTGCTTTGGACACGTCATCAGGAGGGATCAATAGTTAGAGGAGGACATCATGTTTGGTGAAGTAGAGGGCCAGCGAGGACATGGGAGACCCTCACTGAGATGGATGACACAGTAGCCACAACGATGGAGTAGAACATGCTGGCAATTGTGAGGATGATGCAGGGCCAAGCAACATTTTGTTCTGTTGTATATAAGGTGGCCCTGAGTCAGAGTCAACTCAACAGAACATTGTCCAGCTCACTATCTACCTCTGTCTAATACACAGGACTCAGGTTTAAAGATGTCAGATGCACCAAGGCCAGGACTAGAGTGAGGCAAGTGAAGTGCCTCGGATGCATAAGTTAAGGAGGTGCTCACTCTCAGGATGGAGTCTCCTTAAATTCAGGCACTTCACAGACCTCACCCTAATTCCTTCCCTGGAGTGTACACTTTCTTCTTTTGTTCATGTTAGCATATCACTATTACAATACATAACCCATATGAAATATTCATCAGAAGTCTAAAATTGAGGCCAATTGAAAATGTGTGTCTTGAGCCTCCTACATTACCCTCCAGTGGGCCCCACCTTTGCTGTCTTTCAGTTTTAATGTAGCTGAAGGAAGGACTGTCAGACATGGAGGAGAGGATTGTTTGGGAAAGTCAGTAGAGTGATGTAGAAACCTCAGCACCAGAAGGCTTGGGTTCTGGATGCAGCTGGGCCATTTGTTTGTTGTGTGACCTTGAGCAAGTACCTTTCCTTCATAGGCCTTTGTGTCCCCAGCTCTCAGAAAAGACTGCGATGACCTATTTCTTACAGCCATTCTGATTTTGATTACCTAGAATCCTCAACATAAAGAAAACAGAAATCCTCACAGCTGGACCAATAAGCAACATCAAGATAAACAGAGAAAATATTGAAGTTGTCAAGGATTTCATTTTACTTAGATCCACAATCAACACCCATGGAAGCAACAGTCAAGAAATCGAACAATGTATTGCATTGGGCAAATCTGCTGGAAAAAAAAAAAAAACTCTTTAAAGTGTGAAGAAGCAAAGATGTCGCCTTGAAGACTAAGATGCGCCTGACCCAAGCCATGGTGTTTTCAGTAGCCTCATAGGCATGCGAAAGCTGGACAGTGAATAAGGAAGATGGAAGTAGAATTGGCACCTTTGAGTTGTGGTGTTGGCAGAGAATATTGAATATACCATGGACTGCCAGAAGAACGAACGAATCTGTCTTGGAAGAAGTACAGCCAGAATGCTCCTTAGAAGCAAGGATGGTGAGACTTAGTCTCACATACTTTGGACATGTTATCAGGAGGGACCAGTCCCTGGAGAAGGACATCATGCTTGGTAAAGTAGAGGGTCAGTGAAAAAGAGGAAGAGCCTCAGTGAGATGAATTGACACGGTGGCTGCAACAATGGGCTCAAGCATAGCGATGACAGAGAGGATGGTGCAGGACTGGGCAGTGTTTCGTTCTGTTGTACATAGGGTTGTTATGAGTCAGAACCAACTCAACGGCACCTAACAGCAGAATCCTAGGTGAGAGGTGGTTAGCTTTTAAAAGAGTAAGGCAACCTAGGAAGAAGTATGTTCCATCTTCCACCTGGAATCTTATATTCTAGCCGGTGAGCTGATGATGGCTTTGGTATGAGATATGGGGCATCAGAATTGGTACAGGGCATCAAACCAGTGATCTCTACAGCCTTTACTATGATTAGAAGGAATATCTGTGTGATGGCAGCTTCAGTCTCAGAGATTTAAGATGGCACCCTAGTGACAGTAACTTCCCCTTTTTCTACATGGGAGGCAGTATAGAATACTGATTAAATCACATTTATGAAATAGTTTGTTTATCCATTCATCTGTTGATGGGCATCTAGGTTGTTTCCATTGTTTTGCTATTGTCATTACATTTCCTTGATGTTTTATCAAAGAGATTGTATGGTGTTGGGGATATGGTATCAAGTCCTGGCTTTGAATTGGCTTTTGCTTATTATTAGCTATGTCACCCTTTGGTGGATATTTTATTGTTTCTAGTCTTTGATTCCTTAGTTTTCTCTACATCGCTAAGACTGAAGCTGCCATCACACAATATTCCTTCTGATCACAGCAGAGGTTATAGAGACCGCTCATCTGATGCCATGTACCAATTATGATGTAGACGCCAGCTCTAAGGGTTGGCTTTCTCTCTCTTCAGGTTCTGGAAGAAGGTCCTTGTCGTCAATCTTCCCTTGGTCTAGGAGCTTCTCTGCACAGGAACCTCAGGTCCAAAGGACATGCTTTGCTCCTGGCACTGCTTTCTTGGTGGTATAAGTTTCCCCCGTCTCTCTGCTCACTTCTCTCTTTTATATCTTAAAAGAGACTGGCTTAAGATACAATCTAATCTTGTAGATCTCATCAATATAACTGCTGCTAATCCATCTTGTTAACATCATAGTGATAGTATTTACAACACATAGAAAAATCATATCAGATGACAAAATGGTGAACAATCACACAATACTGGGAATCATGGCCCAGCCAAATTGATGCACGTATTTTTGAGGGACACAATTCAATCCATGACAGCATTGTTTAGCAGCAGAATACCCATTCTTACTATAAAATTCTTGATCTTTGACATCAGAATAAAGCCTTAATTCTTACCTTTATCACTCAAAGCAATTGATAATCTAGCCATACTTACTTTCTAATTTTATCTCCTGCCTGCTATCCTTGACCTATCATGTTACTGTAAGCATTATGCTAGTGTCCTGAGTCTGAGCCTATAAGCAAGCTGCTCATTTTTGGGGAATGCCTTCCCTATTTTTTTGCCTGACTAATTCCTACTTCAGCACTCAAATCAATTGTCATTAAGTCCAGGAAACTTTTCCAGACCACCTTCCTTGCTCACTCTCTTGCTCATAATATGTGTTAGCTTCCCTCCTGTGTGATTGCATAGTACCTATTCATATCAGTCACAGTACTGAGAACACTCTATTATAATCATTAATATGCTTGTCTCTTCTATTATTAGACAGTAATTTCCTGAGGGCAGGGGGAGTGCGTTTCTAGTACTAGTACTCAGCACAGAGCCTGATTAATAACAGATGTTCAACAGAGGTTTCCTAGAAGAATGAGTAAGTATCTGAATATTTTCCATTGGAACTCATTATTTCCACTTACAAATCTGATTGGAGACGTGTACTCATTATCCCAGTGTGTGGTCTCATGCAGTTTTATACAACTACTCTGTAGACCTTTGGGAACGTGGCTGCAAACTGGACTCAAGTGCTCAGGAGACAATATACCATGAACTTTAGATCCTTTCTCAACTGGCTGGGATATAAATGTAGTTGGAATTAGTTTCCTTAAAGATACTGCCTAATACATTCCAAAGGGCATCCTCATGCTATCTTACACACACCAATTATTCATCCATGCCAGCGTGGTTTTTCAGTACTAAAAGGAATGTATTGTTTTCTACAACATTCGACATTTTCATTTTTGAAATAGTTTGCAATATTTTAAACTGATAAGTCCCAACAGTCCTTCCTGGGAGGTCTGTGATGCTTATATATTGTCATCTAAAAGTTTAATCGCTTTTCCTTAGCCTTATTTTCTGAGTATAATCCATTTCTCCACCAATGACAAAAAATCCTCCCTTCAGTCTTCACCCCTTGTCAGTCCCAGGCTGATTTTTATGGATATGCTTTAAATTATACTATCTTATTAGCAATCTTGTTTGCATTGGAGGCAGTGGCTAGAGCCTGCAAGCTTTGTTAAAGTACAAAAGCATTTCCAGGTACAAACAAGAGACCCAGGGCAGGAAGCAGAGGGAGGCATAACTTGCTCATGGCTATGTGGATTTGGTGGGATGGGAGACAGGTATCCCACTTATTCTGTAGGAACACAATATTTGGGTTTACGTGATTAAAACAGTGACTCTCAGTGCATTCAAACTATCCAACTAGTTCAGTTGGGCTTGCTATACCTGAAAAATTGCATTCAAATAGCTAAATGTGTTGGTATCGGTTGAAGTGTTGGACTGACAAGGAGTGTCACAGGCTCATCAGTACTGTGAGAATTCCTTCAGTGAAGGCAGTGGGGTTGGAAGAAACTACCCCAGTGTTTGAGCATGCAAGGGAATTAAGGGTTGAACACCAGGCAAGCATAGTGATTAGTACATGGGCTTTGAAGTTAAAACAACCTCAAATTTTGATTATTCCACACTAGCTGGGTGATGCTGGGCACCAGCTTCTCTCCAGGCAAAGGTTCCTCATCTCTAAACTGGAAATAATGATATGTTTCATACATGACTACCTTGAGGATTAAATGAGGTGACCAATGAGGTGATCAATCAGTAGCAGCTATTGTTATTAGAATATAGGACGGTAGGAGATAGGGATAGCCACTGCTTTTAGCTTTCATAGGTTCATAAAGTAGAAACTCTGAATTTCTTAGAAATTGTTTGATTGATTAAGGATTCTTGCCTATTCCTTGCTAGTCACGTCGGGCACTTTGTAGTTCTCTGAACCCTGCACCCACCCCTGCCAAGTACAATTTGCCTCAAGACCTTTGCATTACTGTTCCCTCTTCTGGGAATGTTCTTTCCCTGATGTTGTAGTTAGCTATTGCTGTATAACAAACCATCCTAACACTTAATGTCTTGCAACAGCACACACACACACACACACAAACACACATGCGTTGCCATTGAGTGAATTCCAGTTCCATATATGGAACTGCCCCATAGGGTTTCCAAGGGGCGGCTGGTGGATTCGAACTGCCCACCTTTTGGTTAGCAGCTGAGCTCTTAACCACTGTGCTACCAAGGCTCCCTTGGAACAACACTGATCTTTCATTCCTCTTGTTACTGTGAGATGACACCCTAGTGGCTCTTCTGCTCCTCTCACCTAGGATCATTCGTGCAGCTGCATCCTCTGATGGCTCAAGTATGACTGGAGGCTCCACCATGGCCTCACTTCTCTTCCCATTGTGCTGGCTCTTTGCTGGGTCATCTCAACCTCCAGTAGCTTCTTCATACCATGGTGGCTTCAGGATTCCAAGAGGGTGGAGGCAGAAGCTCCCAGGTCTCTTAAGGCCTAGGCTCATGGATTTGTATAACATCATTCCCCTTACATTCTAGTGGTTAAAGCAAGTCATAAGGCCAGCCCAGATTCAAGGGACTGGTGAAATAGACTCCACCTCTTGATGGAAGAGCAGCAACAGGCATAGTCACAGGGACGTGTGATTTATCAGGGGCCATAATTACAACAGGAGCTGTAGGTGGTGCAAATGGTTAATGCTCTCAGCTGCTAACCAAAAGGTTGGAGGTTTGACTCCACCCAGAGGTGCCTTGTTAGAAAGGCTGGCGATCTGCTTCCAAAAAATCAGTCATTGAAAACCCTACGGAGCACAGTTCTACCCTGAGTCGCCATGAGTCATAGTCAACTCGGAGGTAACTGGTGGTATGATTATAACAATCTTCAACATTTGTAGATCTGCATGGATCTCCTACTCATTCCATTCAGCTTCTTGAGGAAGCCTTCCATGACCACCCTTTATAGAATAGGCTGCATTGCTTCCAGGCCCAACCCACCACTTCAAACTAGCCCCTTACTGTGTTGAACTTATTTTCAAAGCACTTACTGCCACCTGACATGTTACACATTTATTTGTGTTTGTTTGCTTGTTTGTTTGCCTCCTCCATTGGAATGCCAGCTCCAGGAGTGTGGAGTTTTTGTCCATTTTGTTCACTGCTATATGCCCAGCACCCAGAACAGTGCCTGGCATATACCAGGGACTCAGTGAATATTGATTGCATGCATGACTCAAGTTCATTCAAGTGACATTTGTATGCATGGGATTGAAGAAACTTGTTAGCCCAAGCACATTCAGTAACTCTAAAAAATGAATAATGTTCATTTTGCAGGGGGGAGCATAGAAATAGCAGTTGGGGGGGGCATAAGAATAACAAGTGACCAAATCATTTCCCTTGCAAAAGTTGTTTGTGCTTTTTTTTTTTTTTTTTTTTTTTTTAACAGACCCATGCACATGGCCCAAATCCTAGAAATGTGTATTTATTTATTGGCAGCAGTAGGTTTTGTGTGTCTTATTAAAAAGGATTGGCTGTTCTGGCTTGGTAATGTGCAAAAGGATTGGACTTTTGAGGGATTAAAATTATTTTCAGCATTAAACGTGATATATCTGAGTGGATGCATCTAGTGTTGAATATAGATTCCCAGCCCAGAACGATTATAAGACATTAAATCTATGTAAATTCAACTATTAATTTATGTTTGAACAAATTCAACAAGAGATTTGACTTGGGGGCTTACAGACAAATAGATTCGGTTGGGAAAAATGCATATTGCAGTCTTAAACCACGATGCTGTATTCCCCTTGAAAATTCCGTGGCTGAGTGAGTCTCTAACAGGTCACAGTTGAGAGCCCAAGCAATTAAGCCAGAATGTTTTAATAATAAAATAGGGAAATGACTGTGTTTGTCTTGTATAAGGATGAAAGCAGCTGTTGGTACCAATCTGAAAAAATGATAGCAAAGCAGGCGGTGCTGCCTGTTTGTGGGCCCAGCCGGATGAAGAAATGGCGCTCTCCTCAGGAGCTTCTCAGCCCTGACATTTTCTCAGGCCGCGTTGCTGGTGACCAGGATGGTGGGAGCCACTGTCAACATCTTACTCAGTGGTGGAGGCAGACAGATAAGAGTTTACAAAGGCTGCCCTGAGCAGGCACCTGGGAGGCCCGAGACATAATAAAGGAGCTGCCTCCACTTGATAAATGACAGCTGTGACTGAAGAAATAAACAGAATAATCTGGACTTACAGAAACCACGGGGGGCCTTTGGCAGTATGCTAATTCACAAACTTGTCAAATGTATTCTTTGAAAATGAAGAGGTCTTTCGAAGCTGGCAGTCAAGGCAAACTAGTCAAGCCTGTATTCCTGGATACGTTTAGGAACAAACGTTGGCAATACTGAAAGCCCAGTATCTTCATGGATCTATCAGGTAATAATAACAGCAATGATTGCCATGTCAACAGCAAGCATTTATTCAACTCTTATTATTTATCGGGCATTTTGTATGCATTATGCCATTTAAACATCATAATAACCTGATTATTATGAGATGGGTATTAATATTATCCCCACTATACAGATGAGAAAACTGGGACTCAGAGAGATTAATTGCTCGAAGTCACCAGTAGCAGAGCTGGGATTTGAGCACAGGCATGTCTGATTCTAGAACCCCCACTGCAATAGACAGAGTGATCCACGGTCATGTTGTGGAGGAGAGGAAGTCATCCTCTTGGGGTCTGTGCATCTAGTTCAGCTGCCCCTCTGTGTTCTGGACTGTGTTTCAGAACAACCATAAAGCTTTTGCACAGGAGCAGCTTCTCGGAGGCAGCCAATGAGAACAGCGGCAGAAATAGGATCTCCTCCTTTCTCAGCACTGTGTCTCAGCATGTTTTAGGAAGGTGGCATTCATTATCTCATTTGATCTTCATAATGATCATACCAAAAATGAGGTTCTATTGACCTTCTTATTTTAAGGATGACACCAAGGCACAGAGAATTCAAGTAGCTTGTGAGTTACTAGAAAAAGGGAAATTAGAACTTGTTTGCCTAACAGCCCTAACTACTATGGTACTCTGCCTCTCCGGAAATGCTCCTCATCCATGGCCCCACCTACCACCTGCAGAGCTCAAGCCTGGATTCGAGAAGGCTGGATTCAAGAAGTCAGAGAAGAATAGCCCTTTTGTTCCTTCTTTTGTTCCTTCCTTCATTCCTTCCTTCCCTCCCTCCTTCCCTCCTTCCTTCCTTCTTCCACCAACCAGCATTTTCTGGAGAAATTTTTGCCTCTTTTTCTGCTAGGAGCTGGGGACACAGAAAATAAAAAAATAGGCCCTACCGTCAAGTATTGCTTGATCTTTCACCACATGCCTACCTGTGGAATGAATGAATGACTGCTTAATAGAAACCTAAAGACAGACAAGCAGATAACTAAAGTTTTAGAGATCTTACATAGGTTTCTTTTCCCCTGAAAGCAGATCCTGAGACAGTGATGCAAATGGAAGTTATTTATTTAGCTACTGATCCCAGAAAGCATCAGTCGAGGCATGGAAGTAAGACAGAGAAGGGAATAAAGCAAAGAGCAGATACACTATCAAGCAGATTACTGGTGTGGGCAATGGAAGCACGATCCCATTGGGAAACTCTGGAAGACACCATAGAGCATGTCTCAGAGTTATTCTAACCAAGAGATGAGGAATCTGGGATATTCACCAACACTCACCAGTCATTGGTTGATAACTGCTCCTGGGACGTGTTAACTCTAAGGCATTTCCAGTCTGCCCCATGCATGGACCCAGTGGACATATAGGTATGTACATATATATGTGTGTTTGTGTGTGTGTGTGTGTGTGTGTATATGTATTGTTTCAATACTCGGTTTAGGTTCTGAGTATTCAGTGCTGATTTAGACCAGGGATAGCAAACCTTTTCTGTAAAGGGCCAGGTAGTAAATATTTTAAGCTTTCAAACCATAAGGTTTCTGTCACAGCTACTCAAGTTTGATTAGGTAGAGTGAAAGTGACCATAGACAACATGTAAATGAATGGGTGTTGCTATGTCCCAACAAAACTTTATTTGCAAAACCAGGCAATGGGCCGGACTTGGCCCATAGAAAGTTAGTTTGCTGATCCCTGGTCTAGATGGGAACTTACATTCTTCTAGTTCAGGAAGATAAAAAAAAAACCAAGAGTTAAATAAGTACAATAGTTTTACATGTGACAAGTTCCCTGAATAAGACAAAGCAGAGTAAGATGACAATTGGTGTGGAGTCAGAGAGCTACTGTACATGGATTGTAAAGTCAGTGATGGCCTCTCTGAAGGAGATAAACATGTGAAATAAGCCTGAAAGTCAAACCTTAACCAGCCTTGTGGCATCTGGGAAGAAGAGGATTATAGGCAGAGGAGTGGCAAGTGCAAAGGCCCTGAGACAGGAATGAGCATAGTATCTTGAGCAACCAAAAGAGGGCAAGTAGCTCCTGGTGAGATGGTTTTCCTGACAAATTTGGACTTTGCTCTGATGGTCCTTTGTTTCTGACCATTCCCATGGGCTATAACACCTGTCCCTTCAGAGCATCTCTTTCCTCCAGATGTTGGTAAGTGGTTATTGTACCCTCCCTTGGGCCCTGTTTATCCAGGCTAAACAGACTGTAACTTGATTAATCCCTCACTAATGTTTCAGTGCCTCCGGTCCTGTGCTTTCTATGGAGATGTCAGGGGATTTCTCTTTCTCAGCACCGCCAGGGCCCTTCAGAAGTAGCCTGCCCATGGGATTCCCTCTCCCTAGCCTTTCTTCCTCTTGCTTTTCTTTTTGAAGCCAATCCTCAAAACTCACACATCAGCCAATCTCCCATGTCTTTTGATTTTATTTTTTTTATTATTTTTTTAATTGTACTTCAGGTGAAGGCTTACAGAACAAATAGTTTCTCATGAAACAGTAGTACACATATTGTTTTATGACATTGGTTAACAACCCCACAACATGTCAACCCTCTCCCTTATCGACCTTTTTTTTTTTTTTTTTTTGGTGAAAATATACATAGCCAAAGATACACCATTTCAAAAATTTCTACACGCACAGTTCAGTGACATCGACTACGCTCTTCCAATTGTGCTGCTATTCTCACTTTAGATGAAGGCTTACAGAACAAAATAGTTTCTCATTTAACAGTTAGTACACATGTTGCCCGATGACAATGGTTAACAACTCACAACACATCAACATTATCCTTACCCAACCTTGGGTTCCCTATCACCAGCTTTCCCGTCCCCTTTTGCCTTCTGGCCCTTGTCCCTGGACTGCTGTGCCTCATTAGTCCCATTTGGCTTTATGGGGCTGTCCACTCCCCGAATGAATGGTGAACCTCGGAAATGACTTCACCGCTGATCTAAAAGGGTGTCTGGGGGCCATACTCTTGGTGTTTCTCCAGTCTCCTTTAGGCCAGTAAATCTGGTCTTTTTTGTGTGTGTGTGTGAGTTAGAATTTTGTTCTACATCCTTCTCCAGCAGTGTCCAGAACCCTCTGTTGTGATCCTGGTCAGAGCCATCAGTGGTGGTAGCCGGGCACCATCTAGCTGTACTGGACTCAGTCTGGCGGAGGCCTTGGTAGCTGTGGTCCATTAGTCGTCTGGACTAATCTTTTCCTTGTATTCTCTCCCATGTCTTTTTCCTGCAAGATTGTAGGGATTGAGGAATGAAATCCATCCCAGTCTGAACAGTGATCATGCCTCCATCACAGTCTTTGTCTCCTAAGATCCTTACCCTGCCAGCCAGAGGTTGGAGTTTGTTATCATTTCCTTTGTTCTCTATAAATCTCTTGAGTGTCAATGGTTCTGTAAAGCTCTCTGCAGACCCTACCTCTGAACATTCCTCTCATCTCTTCAGTGGCTCGCACAGTAAGACACAGCACGTGGCCCTCCCAGATAGGACTTTTTGATGAAAAGCTATGTCTCTGTTGGCTTCTCTCTCATCCAGCGTTCTGGCAACTTGCAGGAGAGAGTTCAGCGTGGTGAAATAAGGCTGGGGTTCGGATCCAGAAAAATTAGACTTAAATTCTGACTCTTCCCTAGCAACTCTGTGATTTTGAGCAGGTTAGTTCATGCCTTTTCAGAAACCTCAATTATCTCATCTCTAACATGGGGGACCGTATCAATAATACTAATACCCATCTCGTAGGATTGTGTGGGGAATAATTACGATTGGACGTGTGAAAGTGAGTTCATTCATTTATTCATTCAATAAATGTTTATTGAGTGTCTATTTTATGCTAGAATCTGTGCTGGTTTCCAGAGGAGACTCTGGGTGGTGCAAATGATCAAGCACTCAACTACCAACTGAAAGATTGCCAGCTTGAACCCACCCAGAGGCACCTCAGAAGAAAGGTCTGGCAATCTGCTTCTGAAAGGTCCCTGCCTTAAAAATGGAGGAAAGTGTAGTTCTGCTGTGCAACACATAGGGTCACCATGAGTCGGAATCAACTAGACGGCAACTGGTTTGGTTTAGTACATTGGTCTATAGACATCCAGGAGTATGTTAGATTATCAGTGAACAATATGGGCACAGTCATTGCCGTTATGGGGCTTCCACTCTTGGAAGAAGGAATAATGATATCCTGCCATTTCTTGAATGTTATTTGAACCACACATTGTGCTAGTACATGTATCATCTCAAGGAATCCTTAAGCAACCTTATAAAAAATGTATATATTGGCCTTAGTGTACGTATCAGAAAATTGATTTTAAAAGGGAGTATAGAACTTCGGCAAGTTCAGTATATAATAAGTGGCAGAGTGAGGATTTGAGCCTTAGGTCGGTCTTTCTGTCTCTAAAACCAGTGCCCTTAACCAATAAGATATGCTGCTTAGTTAGCATCGAAAATGTGGTAGAACTCTTACTGTAACTGAAGACTTTGTACGGGTTAGGAAGATAGTTCATTCCAGTTAAACACTTGGACAACATATTCTTTGAGTATCTGGCACTAGGTTTTTGTTTTATTTTGTCTTGCCTTTCTGGGGTGGAGATAGATTCCTCTTAAGCGAGTCTTATTATTTAGAGTCTTTCATTCATGTACCAGTTCTATTTTCAGAAATTTAGGTATACCATGCATAAGGGAATCTTATAGCATGTTGGATTATGTATGATGTATTAACCTTAAAGACATTTATTAAAACTCCACAGGGTATCACCCTTGCTAACCCATTGCCGTTGAGTTGATTCCAACTCATAGCGACCCTATAGGACAGAGTAGAACTGCCCCTTAGGGTTCCCAAGGAGTGGCTGGTGGGTGTGAACTGCTGACTTTTTGGTTAGCAGCCAAGCTCTTAACCACTGCACTGCCAGGGCTCCTAGTGTATCACAGAGGCCTCCAAAGTCATGTAGAAATCTTTGGCCTCACCCTCTGAAAGCACTTTATACATCTGTGTAAAGAAAAGTAAACATTTTATGAATAATAAATAAAACAAGAAAAGGAGATGGATGAACCTCCCTCAACTACTGCTGTGAGACCATCTTTAACTCTAAAACCATAAACCAGAAATATCCCCTGAAGCCTTCTTTAAACCAAACAACAGTCTAGCTTAACTAGTAAAGAATGTCCACCATGAGCTTTGTGCTCTTTTAAAGAGCTTAACTATATGGGATCAAACTGATAACAGCAACTCCAAAGGTTAGATAGGACATTTAGGGGGAAGTGAGTTTGTCAACCGGTGAGGAACAAATCAGAAAAGCATGAGAATGGCTGCACAGTTTGAAGAATGCAATCAACTTCATTGTACTGTACGCATAGAAATTGTTGAACTGGCGTATGTTATGCTGTGTGTATTTTCAAAAACAACAAAAAAGAAAAGAAGAGACTACTTCTGTTTGGAGGGATCCAGAAAATCTCATAAAGGGGTGATAAACTGGGCTTGAGTCTCAACACTTAAGTAGAAGTTTTCTAGTCATAGAAGTAGCTATCATTCAGTGGGCACTTAGTTTACCGCTGTGATTTCCTTGATGTTCCTTCCAACCCTAGGAGATAGGTGTATTTTACAGTGGAGAGGACCGAGTCTCACAGGAGTTTACGTGTGAATGAAGTTAGAAGTGGGGCCTTCTCTTCCTTCGTCTGTGGCCTGTACCTTGCCCATCTCCGTTCTCCTCTATTGTTTCCTCAGTTGCAACCTGGTTCTTTAAGTAATTACTAAAAGACTGGTCTGTCCATGTTTAGTTATTTGAGAAACTAAACTCCTACATCAACTGATATAAATCTAAATGAAACTTAAGCAGATAGCTAGTTTGGTATAGCTGAAAGGGTAGTTGATTTTAAAGTCAGCCCAGCCCAAGTTAAAATCTCAGCTTTCAACTCATCCCGTCGGCCCTTAACGTTCTCATCTGTTAAATGGGGTTAATAAAACCTACCGGTTGTTAGCATTAAATGGAATTTACCTGAAACATGCCTGGAATGCTATCCCTGCTTATTCCCAAGGCCCATTCTCTCACTTCACTCAGGGCTTCTGCTCAAATGTTACCTCCCCCGTTGCTTTATTTAGGATAACACCCTCCTCACTCTCTGTCCTCACTTTTGTTTTTCTTTATCGTCCATGTAATTACATAGCAGTATGTCATATGCTTATGTGTTTATTTGCCTATTGTCTGACAGCCATGGTATTTTCAATTGCCTCATATGCATGTGAAAGCTGGACAATGAATAAGGAAAACCGAAGAAGAATTGATGCCTTTAAATTATGGTGTTGGCGAAGAATATTGACTACACCATAGGCTGCCAAAAGAACGAACAAATCTGTCATGGAAGAAGTACAGCCAGAATGCTCCTTAGAAGCAAGGATTGCGAGACTGCGTCTCACATACTTCGGACATGTTATCAGGAGAGATCAGTCCCTGGAGAAGGACAGCATGCTTGGTAAAGTAGAGGGTTATCAAAAAAGAGGAAGATCCTCAATGAGATGAATTGATGCAGTGGTAACAATGGGCTCAAGCATAACAATGATTGTGAGGATGGCGCAGGACCAGTGTTTCGTTCTGTTGTACATAGGGTCCCTATGAGTCAGAATGAACTCAACAGCACCTGACAACAACAACATCGTATGCTTATGTGCTTATTTGTCTATTGTCTGACAGGGTGAGGAGTGCATCTGCTTCGGTCACTGCTGTGTTCCAAACACCCAGAACAGTGCCCGACACTTAGTAGGTGTACAAGAAATAGTTGACGAACGAATGAAATACAGAAAGCCATTTTACCCTTAATAAATAACAACATCTTCCTTCACATCTTTACCCTCCCCCCAATCAATCTACAATTGCATCTTTCATAACTGCACTTCTAAATCCTTTCTCTGCATTTTCTGATAGCCTAACCCTGATTTAGTTGGATCCTGTGCACCAACATTTATTAACCCAGATGTAAAGTAGGCACCGCCTGGGCTGTCTTCTTCTTTCCCTTCTGCTCAACTTCCCTGCTGTCATTGTTAAGTGAAAAATTTCTTCTGTGCGTGTGTTTTTTTTCAAGCCTTTAACGGGGAATGTGCTGATTAATTGTTCTTTAAACACTTCTGGGTTCCATTTCCCACATCTGTTTTTTATTGTGATACCTGGAAGAGCGGTGGTAATTAAGAGTTTGCTGGCATTTCTTTCCCAAGCCCCTGATGGGGTTCAGGCTTCTGTAGTTTAACCATTCAAGTCAGCTGCAGGCACATTGGCTGGCCGTGCGAAGCGGGCCCCTCCATGCAGCTCAGATGTATTTACTTACAATGAATAGGATTTCAATCATCTTGACTCGGTTAGAGCAAGCCACAAGCTGCTCTGGAAGGTAAACAAGGAGCTACCTGCTCACCAGGGGCTTTTTCGTCCCTATTAAGGGATAAGCTGGCACTGGAATTGAGATTCAACCAAACCAAGGCTTCCTAGCAGGAAGACCTGTCACTCTGTAGAGCAAACTTGAAGCCCAGGACCTGCCTTCACACCTCTGGCTCCCTTGTTCCCCCATATCCAAGCCATCAACAGCCTCTCTGATTTAAACTCTTAAACTTTGCTTAAATCTCCCCATTTATCACTGTTTTCACCATCTTAGGCCAAGCTGAGGACACTTCTTGCTTGGATTATTCCAAGAGCTGTGGGCCCTCTCATCCCTTCAATGCATTCTATCCTAGCACTGCTGCCGCCCAGTCCATTCTCCCCACAGCAGCTAGACTGATAAGTTAAGCCCATACAATAATTTAATTATATCTCTTACATCCCCTGTTGCTTAAAACTCTACGATGCCTTCCCATTTCCCTCCAGATAAAGACGTTGTTGTTAGGTGCCATCCAGTTGGTTCTGACTCATAGCAACCTTATGTATAATAGCACGAGACATTGTCTGGTCCTGTGCCATCCTCACAGTCATTGCTATGTTTGAGCCCACTGTTGCAGCCACTGTGTCAGTCCATCTCGCTAAGGTTCTTCCTCTTTTTTGCTGACCTTCTACTTTACCAAGCATGATGTCCTTCTCCAGGACTGGTCTCTCCTGATAACATGTCCAAAGAACGTGAGATGAAGTCTTACCACCCTCAGTTCTAAAGAGCATTCTGTACTTCTTCCAAGACAGATTTGTTCATTCTTTTGGCAGCCCGTGGTATATTCAATATTCTTCGCCAACACCATAATTCAAATACATCAGTTCTTCTTGAGACTTCTTATTCATTGTCCAGCTTTCGCATGCAAATAAGGCAATTGAAAATACCATGGCTTGGATCAGGTGCACCTTAGTCCTCAGAGTGACATCTTCAATAAAGATAAAATTCCTTAATAAGCATGTCCTCCTCCAAGGTCCTGCAAGAGTCAGCCCTTGCTTCCACATTGCTCTCTTGGCTGCAGCCACACTGGCCCTTCTTGGCTGTAATCATTCACCCCAGCCTTGTTCCCTGTGGCCACACAGTCTTTACACATACTGTTTCCTTCTCTGGGACACATTTTCCTTTTCCTCTAGTCAATACCATTCATCATTCACATCTCAGCTCAGCTGAAGCTCTTCTTCATGAAAGCCTTCACTGTCTTCCCTGGCTAGTCAAATCCATAAACTATAGGCTTTTACAGTTCACTACACTTCTCCTCTGCAGCACTTGTAACCATTATGATTTTATATTTATTTGATTATTTCAATTTTATATCTGTCTCCCATACTAGACTTTAAGCTCCATGAGGGCAAGGACCATATCATTTGTGCTTATATTTTATCTACAATGACTACTGTCAAGGAAGAGCCCGAACCTTATGGATGATTGAAAGGAGTAAACCTGACTCATTTTCAGAAGTGCTAAGAGTAGACAATGAGACTTGATGGATCAAAGCAAGACAGTTTATTACTCACAGCACAGTGGACAGCAGGAGTGTCAGCGCATCTATGTGGATTCCTCTTGCCCCCAAGTCCCATGGACAATGCAGTTGGGCCCAGCTAGATGCTACCCATGTTTTGCCATGACTGAGGAACCGAAGATCAAAGACCAAACACCTTTAGAAGGAAGCAGTCAACAATGCTGTCTGCTCCTCTGGAGAATGAGCAGGTACATGGTAGTCACCCTATAGTTACCTTGACTTACTTGGTTGCCTGTGTGACTTGCTGAAGAAACTGCTCATTATCCAAGCGGCATCAAATAAGCCTTGCAGTTTGGGCACTCAGCAAGAACATGCAGGTCGCTCAGGGCCCATGGCGTGCTGCCTCACCCAGTACATACCATGGTGTCAGCACTACCACAGAGTTCAATGAGAGAGTGTCCCCACCACGTGAACAGATATCCCTTGAGGTGGCAGAGCCCCAAGGTGCTTCAAACTCCTGAGCCAAAGTGACACAGTTCAGAGCACCTGAAACTCAGGATATAAGGTTCAAATCCTAGCTCACAGGCTCATAACCTATGTGACCTTGAACAATCTTGCTAATCCATAGTTACAGATATATTTCTGAATAGCTAAAATTGTGATGTGAATACGTATCTCATTGTTAAAACAAAACAGGTGTTCACACTATGTTTGTTGGCTGAGAGAATGACTGACAGCCACTGTTCCAGGCAGGTTTTCCTGGAGTGCCCAAGATACATGGCCTTCAGGAAGAGTGACAAAGCCCTTACAGTTAGGAAGTCAGCCTCGTGGGGCAGGTATCATTAGATGCACTTCATGGATGAGAAGACTGTCTCAGAGACATCAAGACAGCTAGTGAGCAACAGAGCCAGGATCCAGAATTTGAATCCAGGTCTAAGTCTGACATTTTTGGCCATCAAGACACTTCTGTGACCACTTTCTTATGAATCTGCAGATATTGAGTGTTTCTGGAGCTATGCCAGAGCCTGGTGTTCCCCCTTGGACTTTGGGCCTTTCCTATAACCTACCCCTCCAGAGCCACATCAAGGTCTTCAGCTCCAAGCCCACATCGTAAGCTCTTCCTCTTCCTCCATCTGACTCCACTAGGCTGTGATAAAAGGACCGTAACACTGTGACCAAGCCCCAGGCTATAATATTTGGGAATATTTGATGCAACCCCCATTGCTCTTTAAACAGATCGTTATGCATGGGAGCCCTGGTGGCATAGCGGTTAAAGCGCTCAGCTGCCAACCAAAAGATCGGCAGTTTGAACCCAACCAGCTGCTCCACAGAAGAAAGATGTGGCAGTCTGCTTCCATAAAGATTTACAGCATTGGAAACCATATGGGGTTGTTCTACTCTGTCCCATAGGGTCGTTATGAATCAGAATCGACTTCACAGCAGTGGGTTTGGTTTGGTTTTAAGCCAGTCTCATTAACTCTGGAATCTCCAGCTTCTTCACCTTAAAAAATTGGATCATGGTGTTTTTATTTTAGAGTAGGAAAGGAATTAATTGACGTAATGCATAGAGACTGCTTAGCGTGGCACCTGGCAATGGGTAGGTGCTCAGTAAATGATACTGTCAAGTAGAGTAGTTTTGTTTTGTGGATAAGTGTTTCTGTTCAAGCCAGACTGGTTGGATTCAATATCTACCATTTACTGTCTGTGTGACCTTGGGGAAATTAACCTTTCTACATCACAATTTTTGCACCAGTAAAATGGGTATAGGAGCCCTGGTGGAGCAATGGTTAAGCACTCAGCTGCTAACTGATAGGTTGGTGGTTTGAACCCACCCAGTGGCTCTGTAGGAGAAAGACCAGGGAATCTGGTCGCGTAAAGATTACAGCCCAGCAGACCCTATGGGACATTTCTACTCTGTCACATGGGGTCACTAGGAGTCGGAATCGACTGGATGGCTCTTAACAACAACAAAATGGGTGTAATATAATGTAACAGAATGTAACAACATAGTAGCGTAGCAGAAGTAACAGCAGCGGTTTGGGGTCTTAAAAGCTTGCAAGTGGCCATCTAAGATGCATCAATTGGTCCCAACCACCTGGAGTAAAGGAGAATGAAGAACACCAAAGACACAAGAAAACTATTAGCCGAAGAGACAGAAAGGGCCACATAAACCAGGACTTCATCAGCCTGAGACCAGAAGAACTAGATGGTGCCTGGCTACCACCAATGACTGCCCAGACAGGGAACACAGCAGAGGGTCCCTGATGGAACAGGAGAAAGGTGGGGTACAGAGCTCAAATTCTAGTAAGAAGACCAGATTTAATGGGCTGACTGAGAGTGGAGGAACCCCGGAAAGCATGGTCCATGGATTCTCTATCAGCCCAGAACTAAAACAATTTCCAAGGCCAACTCTTCAGACAAAGATTAGACTGGACTGTGGGACATAAAATGATAGTCGTGAAGAGAGTTCTTCTTAGCTCAAGTAGATACGTGAGACTAAACGGGCAGCTTCTGTCTGGAGGTGAGATGAGAAGGCAGAGAGGGTCAGGAGCTAGCTGAATGGACATGGGAAATCAGGGGTGGAAAGGAGGAGTGTGTTGTCTCAGTATGGGGAGAGCAATTAGGGTCACATAACAATGTATGTATAAATTTTCGTGTAAGAGACTAACTTGAAATGTAAACTTTCACTTAAACTATAAGCAACACTACCTGACTGGATCAGTGTGAGGGTAACATGAGTTAATCCACAGAAAGTAGGTAGCACAGTTCCTGACACATTGTAAATGCTAAGTAAAAGTTAGCCGATAGTGGTAGCTATTGGATGTGCTGGTTGTTGGTTGGCTGTGGTGGTGAATGGTGTGGTGGTGGATGGTTATTGTGGTGACTGGTTGAATACAGTAGTGGCTGGTTGGTTATATTGATGGTTAGTTATGGTGGTGGTGGTTGGTTAGCTATGGTAGTGGTTGGTTTGTTGTGGTGGTGGTTGGTGTGGTCATTGTTGTTTATAGTATTGTGTGGTTGGTTGTAGTAGATGGTTGAATGAGGTGGTAGCTGGTTGTGGTGATGGCTGGTTTTGTGTGGTATTTTCTTGGTTGTCATGTTTAATTGGATTTAACGGTGAGTGGTTAATTGTGATGGTGGTTGATTATCGTATTGGTTGGTTGTAGTGGCAGTTGTTTGGCTATGGTGGCTGGTTGGTTGTGGTGGTTACTGGTTGGTTGATTTGTTATGGTAGTAGCTGGTTGGTTGTGGTGGTTGGCTGGTTGGTTGGTTGTGGTGGTTGCTTATTGGTTGTGGAGTGAATGGGAGGCTGATGAGCTCACACAGCTCTAATTTAAGGTACAAATCCAAAAATCTTGCCTATTTCAGTTATGCTCAATGATTGAACAAGAAAAGAGCTTGCAGTGTGTGGTTGTGCATGTGAAAATCAGCTCATTGCAAACTTCATCTCATATGTAAAATTGCACCTTGTTTTATTTGTCCTTGGCATCTTAGCATGTATACCATGTCTCCTCCAATTAGCAATCACATAGGATTCTCATTGTCTCTCAGTTTCAGCTGCTCTAAAGAAAGGTTGGCTTTCTGGTTGGGTTTCTTACCAGGCTCCCTGACATTAATTTTTTCATGGGCTATATATTCTATTTTTTAAGTCACATAATCCAGAATATGTCCTGAAAATTCTGTAAAATCCACCTAGCCATTTTTTTTTTTTTTTCCTGGTATGGTATGGCCAGACAAATAGCTAAAGCTTAATTGTCTGTGAATGAAATTCTGCCCAGAAGACAAGTTTCCTCTTGCTTGTTGCCTGCCTGTAGAGTGGCTCCAGGGTTCCTGCTGGGGCTTCATGTGCGTGTGTGTGTGTGTGTGTGTGTGTGTGTGTGTGTGTGTGTGTGTGTGTGTTTGTGTATGCATATGTGTGCACCTAGCTGCAGGAGTTTTTCTGAGCAGATACAATGTAGCGGTCTCAGCCTCATGGTGCTCCGAGGAGACTTGTAGCCAGGGGACCCACAGCATCTCCCAGAGAAGGACATATGAGGAAGCAACCTAAGGACAACTAGAAATCAGAACAGGACCATGTGGGCCTCCAGATTGTGAAGGTTGACTCCTTCAAGCTGGGAGGTGGAAGGGCAGCTCCCAGCCTGTGGCAGCTGAGAAGAGAGGAGGTTATGACCCTGACAGTACTGATGGAGGGTGCGCCCAGCCTGATGGTTACAGTCTGGTATCCAGCCTGCTGGAGGAGGAGGGTGTGAGGCAGGAGGCAGAGGCAGAGGTAGAGGGGTTAGGGTTGGTTTGTGAAAAGAGACAAGATGCAAAGCATCACTGCAGAGAAGGTCGGAAGAGCAGTTAGAAAGCCAAAGACACTTGAAGGAAAGAGAGAAGGATCCTCACGTGTGCCGAGTGCTTCCTTCATTCCAGGAATTGGTCTGCTGGCATTCACATACTTGGCTTTATTTAATACCAGAGGTAGTGTGCTTTGGGAGCAGGCGGAGTCGGGTTTGGGTGCTGCATCTGCCATCTGCAGGCTGTGTCACCTGAGGCCAGTTGTTTTGCCTCTCTTAACTTCAGTTACCACATCCACAAAATTGGAGCAATGATAAGCTAACATAGCACACATGGGCTTCTGAGCCAGTGAATTGTGAGTTTGAGTCCTAGTCCTTGCTCCCCTACTTTTGGAATAGGCAATTTGGGACAAGTCCTTTAACCTCTGTGTGCCTCAGTCAATCTTCTCTGTAAAACAGGACTAATAGCACTATCTACCTTGTAGGACTCTGTAAACTATATAACAAACAAACAAAAAAAAATCCCAAGAAGTAGTTAGCCTGGAACCAGGATCATAGTAAGCAATCTATTTTTGCTCTCATCATGATACTACTAATTCTTAGTTTATAGTTTTGTTAATAGGCCCCATGTGAACTTATGTTTGTAAAGTATCAAGCACATAAACCAGTTGCCATTGAGTCAACTCCGACTCATGGCAACCCCGTGTGTTACAGAGTAGAACTGCTCCATAGGGTTTTCTTGGCTGTAATTTTTACAGAAGTAGACTGCCAGGCTTCCTTTACTGGCATCACTGAGTGGGTTTGAACTGCCAATCTTTAGGTTAGTAGTCGAGTGTAAATCATTTGCACCACCCAGGGACCTTATCAAGAACATAGAAAAGCCCGTTGCCATCAAGTCAATTCCAACTCATAGTGACCCTATAGGACAGGGTGGAACTGCCCTGTGGGGTTTCCAAGACTGTAATTTTTACGGAAGCTGACTGCCACATCTTTCTCCTGTGGAGCAGCTGGTGGGTTCGAACCACCAACCTTTCAGTTTGTAGCCGAGTGCTTAACCTCTTTGCCACCAGGGCTCCTTATGCACACAGTGGGCACTTAATAAGTGTCAGCTGCTTCTTTTCCTTTCCTCAAATTTTCACAACTATTCTGTAGGGAATTTAAAAGAAACTAAAACTGGGACTCAGGTTAGTTGAGAAGATCTCTCACGATCACACAGCTGGGAAAGAGCAGAACTGGAATTGGAACCCATATCCATCATCCTCAGTGCCAGTGTTCTCCTCGAGAGGAAGGAGTCGAGTAAGTCACACGAAACTTTCCAGCATTTGGATGTTTATGATCCTTTCACACATCCTACAGAAGTCATTTATCATTGAGCTGCTTTCATATTGGCCAGGATTCCTGAGGTACGTGGACTGGCATACACTGGGGGAAATGGTCTATAAAGCATTCAGGACCTTCCCTAAAGGACCATGATTCTTCATTCTGCAGAGAAGCATGGGAAGGGTGTACCAAATTTCCCCCAGGAATAGGATGGTTCTTGAGAACTGATGAGGACCAAAGAGCTGAGCCCATCAAAGCAACTATATTCATAAAGGTGACCTGCAAATCCTCCACCACTGCGCTGCAGCCCTCCCCATGGAGACCCGGGGGGGCCATATGGCAGATTTGTACCACCATCCAAAGGGCAGGCAATCATAAGTAGTCATAAGAGGTTTTAATTTGGAGATGCTGAGCCTCCAAGCAACAACACACAAAATCGGTAAAACTGAGTTATAGGAAAGGTTGCCATCATTCCAGAGAGAGCAGGAAAATTCTCCACCACCCTTCCCTCCCCACCTGGGACCCTGAGAGCACGTCAAGAGCTAGGAGTCCACAAGGGGATGATAAGGTGCGTGTCTACCCTTTGGTAATAGAGTCTCAGTTTACTAGGCCAGGGTTAGGTTCTCAATTCAGCACATGAGGCTAACTCAGCATATAGAGTCCATATCACCCTTGAGAAGTCCTTAAATTGCCCATAAAGTACAGTCTATCTGGTTTGATTTATACAACCCTGTAAAGATTTTCTTAGGTACACTAAAGTTTGATAACCACTAAGATGGGCTGAAGAAGGAAGTAAAAGCAATGTCTATATGCAGATGGCTGGACATTTAAACCAGTCTGCCTTCAAGATAATTGCTGTTGTCACCAATCCCTAAAAAAGAAGGGGAATAGATAGGAAATGATGAAGTGTTTTTTGCTAGCTTGTAATGTTTACCCTGTTCTGTGTTAATATTAAGCCTCTATAATACACATTATCAGGTTTTTGTTGGGTAAATCAAGCAACCAATATATTGAAACCATCTAGCATAGGGCCTGGCACATAATGAATATTCAATGAATGTCTGTTGGATAAGAATCTTCCTTGATAGAATCCACATACGCAGTTTTTTGTTTTTTGTTACTTGTACTTTAGATGAAGCTTTACAGAACGAGCTAGTTTCTCATTAAGCAATTAATACACATATTGTTTTGTGACATTGGTTGCCAACCCCACGACATGTCAACACTCTCCCCTTCTCGATCTTGGGTTCCCCGTTATCAGCTTTCCTATCCCTTCCTGCCTTCTCATCTCTGCGCCTGGGCTAGTGTGCCCATTTAGTCTTGTTTTGTTTTATAGGCCTGTCTAATTTTTGACTGAACTGTGAACCTCAGGAGTGACTTCATTACTGAGCTATAAGGGCATCTGGAGGCCATACTCTCAGGGTTTCTCCAGTCTCTGTCAGACCAGTAAGTCTGGCCTTTACACATTGTTTTTTTAAGTGTCAGAGAAGAACTTCATCACATGCTGTCTGCCTTTCCAAGGTGAGATTTGTTATTGTGACTCCTCTTTCATGTTCTTGGTGCCCTGGTAGCACAGTGGTTAAGAGTTCGGCTGTTAACCAAAAGGCTGGCAGTTCGAATCTACCAGCTGCTCCTTGGAAACCCTATGGGGCAATTCTGCTTTGTCCTATAGGTCCACTATGAGTTGGAATCAACTCGACGGCAATGGGTTTTCATGTTCTTGGACATTGGCTTCATGATCCCTTAAATATGCCATGATGCCCAGCTCTCCTCTGGCCTCCACTGCTAGTGACCCCTATGCAAGGGTCAGAATGCAGTGAGATGCTACTGAGATACTGATACAGAGGGAAGATACCATAACCTGCAGGGATGCCAAATGAAGTGAGCAAATGGCACATTCAAACCAGGTTGCCGTTCTGAAACACTAGGAATCCCAGACACTAACCCTGCAATATCATGATCATTGAGGGAGGAAACCAAGAAGAAATTGACACTTATTAAGTGCCTCCCATGTTCCAAGAAATTTACCCATAGAAAGTTTAGACTCAGGACTCCAAATATAAGTGGAGTACAGGAAGCAAAAAATTCAAGAAGTTCTTTATTTCAAGAAATATTTGTAGAATGCCTGCTATGTGCCAAGTACTGCTCTAGGTTTGGGGACACAACTCTGAACAAAAGAGATGAAAACCCATGCTCTCTTACATTCTACTGGGGGATCACATTCTAGAATTAAGAATGGTAGAGCACCAAGTGGGAGGAAGTTTGGGATAAAATCTGGAAATGCCAAATTAAGGCCCTTGGTGATTATTTGCATTCTCCTAGCCCCAGTGTGTGAGGCAACCTGGGTCTTCCTAAAGGGGCCGGAAGAGGGTAGGCACAGAAAAAGATATCCTAGAACCTCCTGCTGAGGTATTGTTCAAGGAAGGGCTTGTCTTTCTTTGGCCTGTCTCTGACCCTATACATAGCTGCACTTCCCTAGGCAGGAAAAATACAGTAGAGAATTGGGCATAACAAGCTTCACTACAGGAAAATTCCCAGCTCCACTGGGCTTGGAGAGAAGTTATGTGTATTTGACCAGCCGGGAATCATGAGAATGTTACTAAGAGACATGCCCCAGGTAAGTAATGTGGCTCCCACTGCCAGATGTCCACTCACCACACAGCCCCAAGGTGTCACATATGGTGATTTGTCAGACCTGGAGGGTAGAGGCGCAAACTAGGCCCTGGCTTTAGATCCTATGGGTGGGAATATTATTTTATGTACCTCTGAATCTCCAGGATATGACCCAGGGTCTGGCACACAACAAGTGCTCAGTGTATGTTTATTAAACAAATGAGTGAATGATCAGAAGGACAGACAAAGGAAGTCTGAATGTGTGAATGATGAATGGAGAGATATATAGATGGACAGATGAATGGAAAGATTGATGAGTGGAGGAGACAAGGGAGTGCTTGATATATCTAACTGTTGAGAATTAGCAAGCGAGTCAATTCTGTCCAAGGTAACTTGTAGTTATGGTTCAGGCTAATGGGTGATACAGGAGTCCAGGAACAAAGGGCACCAAAAATAAAATAAAATAAAATAGAAAACCTGTAAGCACTCATGGCAACCCTATGTGTGCAGAGTAGAACTGCACTCCATAGGGCTTTCAAGGCTGTAAACTTTCGGAAGCAGATCACCAGGCCTTTCTTTCAAGGTACCTCTAAATCGGTACAGACTGCCAACCTTTCAGTTAGTAGTCGAGCACTTAACCATCTGTACCACCCAAACTCAAACCAAACCCATTGCCGTTGAGTGAATTCCAACTCATAGCAACCCTATAGGATGGAGAAGAACTGCCCCCATAGGGTTTCCAAGGCTGTAAATCTTTACGGAAGCAGACTGCCACATCTTTCTCCTGTGGAGTGGCTGGTGGGTTTGAACCACCAACCTTTCAGTTAGCAGCCAAGCACTTTAACCACTGTGCCACCAGAGCTCCAATTGTGCCACCCAAGGATTTCATAAAGACTACAAAGGGCACAGGGTACTGTAATGGAAGTGTAGTGGGAGGAATATACCAAAATCATCATCTATAAAACCATTCTCTAGGCCCACTCTTCAGACAAAGATTAGACTAGACTATGGGACATAAAATGATACTCATGAAGAGTGTGCTTCTTAGCTCAAGTTGATACATGAGACTGAATGGGCAGCTCCTGTCTGGAGGCGAGATGAGAAGGCAGAGAAGGTCAGGAGCCAGTTGAATGGACATGGGAAACCCAGGGTGGAAAGGGGGAGTGTGCTGTCACAGTATAGGGAGAGCAACTAGGGTCACATAACAATGCATGTATAAATTTTTGTATGAGAAACTGACTTGAATTGTAAACTGTCACTTAAAGCACAATTTAAAAAAAAAGGTCATCATCTAGGAAACCCTGTCCTTGGCTTTCAAACCCTTAGATTCACAACCACCCTACTACGTAGGTACTATCATCAATCTTATTTTACAGATGAGGAAACAGGCTCAGAGTGGTTAAGTAATTTGTCTCGGGCAGAGCTAGGATTTGAACCTAGGCTGTCAGACTCCATCCTTGCACTTAAGCCTTTTGATTAAAGACAGATCTGGGATGAACCAGAGTAAACATTTTTTTAATATATTTTATTGTACTTCAGGTGAAAGCTTACAGAGCAAATAGTTTCTCATGAAATAGTAGTACACATGTTGTTCTATGACATTGGTTAACAACCCCACAACGTATTAAGCCTCTAAATTCTCAACCTTTTTTTTTGATGAAAATTACAGATGGCCAAAGATACACCGTTTCAAAAATTTCTACATTCACAGTTCAGTGACATTGACTACGCTCTTCCAACTGTGCTGTTATTCTCACTTAAGATGAAGGCTTACAGAACAAAATAGTTTTTCATTTAACAGTTACTACACATGTTGCCCTATGACAATGGTTAACAATCTCACAGCACATCAAGAATATCCTTACTCTACCTTGTGTTCCCTATCACCAGGGGGCTTCCTTGTCCCCTTCTGTCTTCTGGACCTTGTCAGTGGACTATTGTACCTCTTTAGTCTCATTTGTTTATTTATTTATTTTTTATTTTATTTTATTTAAACACCACTTCAAAACTTTTTACTTACACATTTAAGTGATATTGACTATGCTCTTCCAATTGTGCTGCCATTCTCACCCAAGATGAAGGCTTACAGGACAAAACAGCCTCCCATTTAATAGTTACTACAAATGTTGCCCTATAGCAGTGGTCAACAATCTCACAATACATCGACAGTGTCCTTATTCAATTTGTGTTCCTTATCATCAGTTTCCTACTCTCCCTCTGCCTTCTGGCCCTTGTCACCGGACTCCTGTACCTCGTTAGTCCCGTTTAGTTTTACTGGGCTGTCCATTCCCAGGCTTAACATCGAACCTCGAAGGTAACTTCACTTTTGAGCTGAAAGGGTGTCTGGGGGCCACACTCTTGAGGTTTCTCTAGTATTCTTTAGGCCAGTAAATCTGGTCTTCTTTTTTTTGGGGGGAGTTAAAATTATGCTCTACATCCTTCTCCAGCTCTGCCCAGAACCCTCTGTTGTGATCCTGGTCAGAGAAGTCATTGGTGGTAGCCGGGCACCATCCAGCTGTACTGGACTCAGTCCCATGGAGGCCTTGGTAGCTGTGGACCATTAGTCCTTCGGGCTAATCTTTTCCTTGTATCCTGTTCTCTTCGTTCTCCCTTGTTCCCGAAGGGATGCGATCAGTGGAGTATCTTAGATGGCCGCTCATAGGCTTTTAAGACCCCAGACACTACTCACCAAGGTAGAATGTAGAGCATTATCTTTATAAGTAGTGTCATGCCAATTGAGCTAGATGTTCCCCGAGATCATGGTCCCCAGAGCCCTCCGTCCAACAACTCAGTCCCTCGGGGGGTTTGGATGTGTCTATAGGGCCTCCATGACCTTTCCTTGTGCAGGTTGTGTTAGTTTCCCCTGTACTATGTACTATCTCACCTCTCACCCAAGTTACCACTTACCTATTACCTATTTAGTATTCCCCCCCCCCTCCCATCCCTGGTAACCAACAAGGATTGTTACATTTTGCATGTGAATTTTTTCATGGGTTTTTACAATAGAGGTCTCATACAATATTTGTCCTTTTGTGATTGACTTATTTCACTCAGCATGATGTCCTCCAGTTTCATCCATGTTATGAGATGGTTCACAGATTCATTGTTGTTCTTTCTCGTTGCATAGTACTCCATTGTGTGTATGTACCATAGTTTGTGTATCCATTCGTCTGTTGATGGACATCGAGGTTGTTTCCATCGTTTTGCTATTGTGAATAATGCTGCCATGAACATAGGTGTGCATATGTCTATTCGAGTGATGACTCTTATTTCTCTAGGTTATATTCCTAGGAGTGGGATTGCTGGATCGAATGGTATGTCTATTTCTAGCTTTCTGAGGAAACGCCATATCATTTTCCAAAATGGTTGTATCATTTTGCATTCCCACCAGCAGTGTATAAGAGTTCCCGTCTCCCCGCAGCCCCTCCAACATTTGTTATTTCCAGTATTTTTGATTCGTGCCAGTAATGCCGGGGTGAGATGGTATCTCATTGTGGTTTTAATTTGCATTTCTCTAATGGCTAGTGAACGCGAGCATTTCCTCATGTGTCTGTTGGCCATTTGAATGTCTTCCTTGGTGAAGTGTCTGTTCATTTCCTTTGCCCATTTTTTGATAGGATTGGTTGTCTTTTTGTTGTAGAGGTGTTGGATTTTCTTGTAGATTATGGAGATTAGACCTTTGTCTGACTTGTACTGTCCAAAAATTTTTTCCCAGTCTGTAGGTTCTCTTTTAACTCTTTTGGTGAAATCTTTTGAAGAGCATAGATGTTTGATTTTTAGAAGATCCCAATTATCTAGTTTATCTGTTGGGTTTTTTGTGTTGATGTTTATGGTTTGTATCCTGTTAATGCCATGTATTAAGGCCTGAAGTGTTGGTCCTATTTTTTCTTCTATGAATTTTATAGTTTGATGGAGTAAGGATATTCTTGATGTGCTGTGAGATTGTTAACCATTGTCATAGGGCAACATGTGTAGTAACTGTTAAATGAAAAACTATTTTGTTCTGTAAGCCTTCATCTTAAGTAAGAATAACAGCACAGTTGGAAGAGCGTAGTCAATGTCACTGAACTGTGAATGTAGAAATTTTTGAAACTGTGTATCTTTGGCCATCTGTAATTTTCATCAAAAAAAAAAAAAAAAGGTTGAGAATTTAGAGGCTTAATACGTTGTGGGGTTGTTAACCAATGTCATAGAACAACATGTGTACTACTATTTCATGAGAAACTATTTGCTCTGTAAGCTTTCACCTGAAGTACAATAAAATATATATATAAAAAAAAAAAAAAGTGTATCCCTCCTGCAAGCACTGTTAGTTTACAGGTACAGGACGTAGGGAGAGTCAATATAACAAACAATTCTAAAACTGGCACATAGAACACAAAAACCTGAAATCATGCAAAAATCTGGTCTTTGTAAGGTCCCATGGTGCAGTCACAGGAAGGATCTTTCCTATCAAGATGGCCTCCAGGGTATTTGACACCATTATCACCCAGAATCCTGTTTTTGATATTTCCTGCTGAGGCACTTCCTGTAAATCCCTCAGGCTCTCAAGTGGTGGTCCTTCAAATTCTCCAAGTTGCTGCAAGGAAAACCCTCTGGGTTTCTTGTCAATATCACCTTTTCTGTTTCCTTCTCCCTTGGTTTTGCCATTTTCTTCCTACCCACTCCCTCACATGGTAACAAATCAAGCAAAGTAAAACACCATTCTTTGAAACAGCTGTCCCTTGGGAAGCATGAGGCTCATTATCTCATTCAAGATCTGGCATGTACAAAACAAATACATTACACTTCCACCCAGGAATTGCCATGCATTATGTCTATCTGCCACTTCTCTTGTATAATATTACTCATTTACTCTCGCTGGGTTTTAGTTCATTTGCTCATGTTCTTCCTTAAGGATGAGTGTGAAAGCAGATAAACATTTATTTAGCATTTACTAGGCGTCAGATTCTGCCTGTTGGTTGGGGTATGCTAACATAATAAGGGCTTTTGTTTGTTTGTTTTTATCTCACATACATCATCAAGGGGTTTGCTCACACAGTGATTCAAGAGCCTAGGGTTATATAAGCTTTGGCATCTTAAACGTCTAGCTTCCAAATTTCTTTGGGTGTAAACATCCACCATGCTGAAGAGGAGAGAATAGGGGGGTTCACGAGTAGGACATTTGTCTGAGCGTGAACACATCACTTTGGCTCGTATTCCATTGGCTAGAGCTCAGTCACATGGCCACATCCTATGGTATAGTTATGGGCCCAGGAGACAGAGGAAATGGGTTTTGGAGAGTAGCTAGTCCAACTCTACCACCTGGAGTCCAGTGTTTTTATGTTTTAGTTGTTGTTAGTTGCCATTGAGTCAGTTCAGACTCATGATGATGCCATGTGTGAAGAGTAGAACTACTCCATAGATTTTTCAAGGCTGTGACCTTCCGGAAGCAGATCACCAGGCCTGTCTTCTGAGGTGCCCCTGGTGGGTTCACACTGCCAGCCTTTCGCCTAGTAGTCAAGTACTTAACTGTTTGCATTGCCCAGGGACTCTAGCTACCTTATTTAATCCTCACAAAAAATGAGACTCAGAAGGCATTATTGTCACCAGGAAACTGAGGCCCAAGACAAAAAGTAAATTGCAGAAGAAGACAACAGAGTTACATCTTAGAAGTGGTAGGGACTAGATTCAAACCTGGGTTCATTTGACTCCAACTTAGTTTTCTTCTCAGGGAATCACAATTCTCATTTGCTCATGATTTTCCTTAAGGAAGGAAAAGATCTGGCTCTGGAGTCCATAAAATAGACAAGAGAACTGTTGATGGATACCAGATTTGTGTGGAGTAAATTCCTCATTGGCTGTGTAGGATGGACCAGTTACTTTAGCCCTCTTGGCTAGGAAGAACTTACATTTCCTTATCTCCCTGCATCTTCTCAACAAGGACTTTGATTTTACTCCTCCAAAGGAATCCATCTGGCTACTTTTTAATCCCAATAAATGGAACTTTTGATGTATAGTTCATCAGAACCTCTCCAGCTTAACTAATCTAACACCATTTTGCCCAATGATAAATTCACTTAATGACCGTATCATTTAAAATTCACTACCCTTGAGTGTTATACATTCATTTGTATACCTATTCTTTTTATCCCTGGTAACCAAATTTTAATGAAAGGGTTTTTTTATCAGTGTCACTAACAACTACTTAAAGTGTTTGAAAGTAGGTAAAATATAAGACAAAATCCACACCAATGTAGCCATCTTCCATAAAATGTGGAAATTTGATACATACACACACAGAGACACACATACACACACACACACACACACACACACACACACGATACAAAGTTAAATTGGAATGCTTTTAAACATGTTGTTTAGATTCTTAAAATGCCATAAAGTTGAAAATGAACAACACATTTGACTATATTTAGAACTCTCCAAAGGGAGTGTAGGTTTCAGTGACTTGGCCACTAGGTGGGTTACTCATTAAGAGAAAATTAATTGCCATCTAGTCGATTCTGACTCATAGCAACTCTATAGGACAGAGTAGAACTGCCCCATAGGGTTTCCAAGGAGCAGCTGGTGGATTCAAACTGCCGATCTTTGGTTGGCAGCCAAATGCTTAACCACTGCACCACCAGGGCCCCTGTTAAGAGAAGTGGGTTTAAATAAACTGGCTTCAGGTAAAGTCATTTGTAGACCTCAGCTTTACCCTATCTGAAGGTGTCCTTTCGTGTGGTGCTTTAACCAGTCACCCTATTAGGTCTTTTAGGAACAAGACTTCCCTCCCTAACGTAATCTTGGGAATCCAGCCCCATCTCCCACCAGCACATTGCATATTCCACTGTGTTAACGGTCTTGAAGCTGACAGTCTTTGGTGGCCCCGCCTGCTCTTTTGTGGTTGGCATAGTTGACAAAGGACAATAGGCCAGTGAGTTGGAGTCACTGCTGACATATTAAACTCACCTTTTTGTCTCCAATAAGTGACAAGGAAATGTCTACTTTGTGCTAGCTCCATTTGTTAAAGGATCATCAGATCTCTTTTTTGGAAGCCCTATCAGAAATTGCAAGGAGCCCTGTTGGGACAGTGGTTAAGATCTCAGCTGCTAACCCAAAGGTCAGCAGTTCAAATCCACCAGCTGCTCTTTGGAAATTCTGTGGGGCAGTCCTACCCTGTCCTGTAAGTGTCGCTGTGAGTCGGAATTGACTCGGTGGCACCTAACAACAATAATAACATCAGAAGGTGCTCAGTGAGAGCCCCAGAACTTAGTCTTCAGACATTTTCTCTATTTTCACCTACTCCCTTTGTGATTTCAGCCAGTTTCATGACTTTAAATGCCTTTTATGTGCTGATTTTCAATATATATCTCTCAATCCAGACCTGAACGCCAGATTTGTAAATCCAGCAGCCTCAGCATTCCTACCTGGATATCTAATAACCACTTCAAACTTAACATGTCCAAAAGCAGACTCCTCATTTCTCAACTCCCCAAATGTTGTTCCACGGTGAGTCCTCTTCTCAGAAAAGGAAGCTCTATTCTTTTTATTTAAGGCAGGGACCTTGAAGCCTTCCTTGGTTCTTCTCTTTCTCTCACCCTTTGAATCCACTCTACTAGCAAATTTTGTTGGGGACTACCACATCTCACCGCATCTCTGTCACGTTTATCTTTGTCCAAGCCACCCTCACCTCTCACTTTATTTCGATAGCCTAACTGGTCTTCCCACTTCAAGTTTTATCCCCTAGAGCCTCTTCTCCATGCATCAGTCAGAATGATCCTTTAAATGTGTAAGTCTGACCATATCCTTTCGCTGCTCAAAACCATTCAGTGGCTCCCATCAGGGTAATCAGGGTAAAATCTAACAAAGGCCTATAAGACTCTACATTGGCCCCGTTACCCTTCTGTTCTCATCCCCCTGCCCCCACTTTCCCAATCTCATACTTCCCCTTCCTGATCCTTGGACATGCCAGACAAATTTTAACCCCCAAATTTTCCACCAGCTCTTTCCTCAGCTTTTCCCTAGATATGCGTGTGGCTTCCTTTCATGTTTCTTCTGCATCTCTGTTCAGATGTTGCCTCTGACCTTCATCACTCTCAGCCCCTTCACCTTGCTTTGATTGTCTTCTTAATATGTATCACCACCCTGTTGTTGTTAGCTGCCATGGAGTCAGTCCCCAGCTCATGGCGAACCCATATGCAATGGAATCTGGCCTTTGTGATCCACAGAGTTTTCACTGGCTGATTTTCCAAAGTAGATCACCAGGCCTTTCTCTAGTATAGTATATATTTTTGTTTGTTTGTTTATTTTGTTCTCTGTTTTCTACAACTATAATCCAAGTTCCATGTGGGCAAGGGCACTTCCTGTTTTCTTTCTTTTTGATTCCCCAAAGCCTAGAAAAGTGCTTGGCACATAATAGGTATTTGTTGATTTTGACTGAATGATGGACTAGTTGGAGGTAGGGTGACCAACTGTCCCAGTTTGCCCAGGACTGCGGGGCCTCAGGGGATGCAGACATTCAGTGATAAAACTGGGAAAGTCCCAGCAAACAGACACAAGTTAGTTACTCTAGATGGAAGGGGTGATAGTACAATTTGTCTTGATGAATAAGGAGCACCAGAGGCTAATTCATTGATAACAGTTTTCTTTTGATTGGTCCCTGTTCCAGTCAAGAGTGTTGATTTGAACTGCATGACTAGGAATGAAGCCTTTCAGAGTTATTTAAACACCACATTGTACAGTGCCCTTGAGTTTTTAGCTCTTGACTTTTCCTTCAATGTATACACGTGCTTTTTGGTCTATCACTTAGAACATTAGTTTTCAGCAATCAACAACAAAATTGTTTCTGGTGCTATAAGTTGGAATTGACTCGATGGCAACGGGTTTTGGTTTGGTTTTAACTACTGTATAGGAGCCCTGGGGGTGCAGTGGTTAAGCATCAGCTGCTAACTGAAGGGTCAGCAGTTGGAACCCACTGGAGGCTCCGTGGGAGAAAGATGTGGCAGCCTGCTTCTGCAAAGATTACAGCCTTGTAAACCCTATGGGGCAGTTCTACTCGTCAACTTGACAGCTGTGAGGTTTTTTGTTTGTTTGTTTGTTTTTGTTTTAACTATTGTATAGAGAAATTTATTGGAAGGACATAGAGGTGACTCATAAGGAATAGCTTATGAATAGGCTTGGACGAGGTGGGAAATAGGGAGCCTCTGGGGACACAGGCTGCAGGACCTGATTGACAGTCTTATTAGGTTAGGGCGCATCACCACTGGAATGAGTCAGATTCAACTGTCTCCTTTCTCTTTGACTTTATCTTTCTTTCTTTCCTTGTTTATCTCTTATTCTTTCTCCTCTTATTTGTTTTCTGTACCGCTCTGCTGAAGATTCAAAGTATTGGTAGAAAACATCCGATTGTTCTAGCTTAAATTTCAAGTACATGACAGTCCCACCAAACTGCACACAGTGGGATAGAGGCAATTCCCTGTGTGCAAACTGGGATGTTTGTAACCAGAAGAAAAGGGGAGATTGACAACCAAGGAAACTATACCATTGTGTTTTGAACATCTGTGAAATACCTTGCCAGTAACTTAATAGTAGTAAGAGCACTTATTATTACTGCCGTTATCATTGGTATGGTTATTAGAGAGGTATCAGTGGAACTGGATTTTGAAGGATAACTTTGCCAAAACAGAGGCGAGGAGAAGACTTTCTGGGCAGATAGCATAGCATGCGCAGTAGTGTGGAGGCAGGAAAGAAAAGAGGTTATAAAACGAAGTTGTTGTTGCTAATTACTATTGAGTCGACCCCATGCACAATGGAACTAAATGCTGCCCAGTCCTGTGCCGTCCCCAGGACTGGTTGCCAGTCAGACTGTTGTGATTCATAGGGTTTTCACTGGCCAGTTTTTGGATGTAGGTTGCCAGGCCTTTCTTTCTAGTCCATTTTAGTCTGGAAGCTCCACTGAAACCTGTTCAGCATCATAACAACGTGCTAACCTCCACTGACAGACTGATGGATGAGTGGTGGCTGCGTATGAGGTGCATTGGCTGGGAATCAAACCCAGCTCTCCCATATGGAAAACGAGAATTCTAAAATGAAGCGATCGCGTGAAATGGTCCCTTAGAGCCCTCCCAGCTGTGTGACCTTGGACTAGTTACTGAACTGTCCTGTGCCTTAGTTTCCTTATTTGTAAAATAAGGTTAAAAGTGATTGTCATCCCAGAGGATTTTTATAAGGATTAAATGAGTTTATTCTTTTTTTTTTTTTTGAATTTTTATTTTATTTTTTATTGTTGTACTTTAAGTGAAAGTTTACAATTCAAGTTAGTCTCTCATACAAAAATGTATGCATACGTTGTTATGTGACCTTAGTTGCTCTCCCTATACTGTGACAGCACGCGCCTCCTTTCCACTCCAGATTTCCTGTGTCCATTCAGCCAGCTCCTAACCCTCTCTGCCTTCTCATTTCGCCTCCGGACAGGAGCTGCCCATTTAGTCTAAATGAGTTTATTCTTGTAAAACATTTGGAACAGTGCCCAACATATAGTAAAAATATTGATAGATAACATTTATCGGTCTGAGTAAGTGTTCACTGTTATCAGGACTCTCTCAAATAGGGTGTGAACTCCTCGATGACAGTGACTGTGTAATATTGATCTTTATATCCTAGGACTTAGCAGAGTATCAGGTGTACAGTGAGCAATCAGACATTGCTTAGTAAAGGAGTAAGTATCTACGTGCTGGGCAATGAGCTAAAAACTCTTTGGGACCCAGTGGGCCTCGGTCTTGGAGCACTATGTGCTCACCTCCGCCAAGCTCATCCTAGAAGCATACAGTAACCTGGATTACAGAAACAAAACTTGTTGCTGACTGAATTAAGTGTTGGATGAAACCAGCAGGATGACATCACAGATAACTCCCAGAAGCCAGAGAAACTTGCCCTCGCTTGGTGCACTCTCTAGCAAAACGAACTGTGATTTACTCTAGCAATTATCCATTGTGAAATATTTACAACAAATTCCCTCTCCCTTCCAGGGTGGCAGTGGCAAAGGGAAGCAGGTTTTTTGGGTTGTAAACTCAGAATGCAATTTCCACGTCTGTGGCCCTGTTTCCTGCAGCAACCTCGGGCAATGGAGTCATTTATATCTTCTACACACGCAATCTTTTCTGCTTATGCGTGAGTTTTGATTACAGGCAGTTGAGGTTTGTGTGGTAGGCATTATGCATTTATGAGTCAGAGCAAGCATTTACTAGTGCTAGACTTCGTCTAGGGGTGGAGGAAGAGAAGGGCAGGAGCAACCAGGTATAGCATTGATTCCCTGGCAGTATATCAGGAAGCTGGGATGGAGAATTGGCAGCTTGGGAAGAAATGTCCTGTCCACCTGGAGGCACCTGCTCTCCCAGGCTCATCTTCTGGCCTGTGCATCTCCTCGCACCTGACACCCATGAGACCAATGTAGAAGTGCCCCTGGACTCAGTGCTTGGACAATTTCTCTTCTAAATGTACACTCCAGTTTTATATCATTTGTATATGCTGGTAATGCTAAATGTTTATCCAGCCCAGATCTCTTCCAGGCTCATACACTCACTGCCTACCTGACATGTCCATGTCAAACATAACACGTATGAAACGGAGCTCCCGATCTTTGTCCAGCTCCACGTCCAAGTCTCCTCCTCCACCTTTGTGAATAACAACTTTATTCTTCCAATTGTTGTTATTGTTAAGTGCCTTTGAGTCGCTTCTGAATCATAGCAACCCTATGTACAACAGAACGAAACACTGCTTGGTCCTGTGCCATCCTCACAATCATGGCTATGTTTGAGCCCGTTGTTGCAGCCACTATGTCAGTCCATCTTGTTGAGGGTCTTCCTCTTTTTCACTGACCCTCTGCTTTGCCAAGCATGATGTCCTTCTCCAGGGACTGGTCCCTCCTGATAACACTTCCAAAGTATGTGAGATGAACTCTCGCCATCCTCACTTCCAAGGAGCACTCTGGCTCTACTTCTTCCAGCACATTGTTCTGGCAACACATTCAATATGCTTCACCAACACCATAATTAAAATGTGTCAGTCCTTCTTTGGTCTTCCTTATTCATGATCCAGCTTTTGCATGCATATGAGGCTATTTAAAATACCATGGCTTGGGTCAGTCCTCAAGGTGATATCTCAGGCCTAATACGTTGGAGTCAACCCTGATACTGCTGTTCCTCTTACACTCCACATATAACCCATCAGCTAATTCTATTGGCTCTTTTCTCCAAACATGTCCAGAATTTGCCCACTTCAGCACTCCTACTGTCATCTCTTCCTGGACTGCTGCAATTACCTCCTCACAGGTTTCCCAGTCTCTGTTTCCCCATGCAAGTCAACTCCCAATGCATCAGTTAAAGGATTCCTGATAAACTGCAGTTCAGATCGTGACACTTAGTCCTTTGCTCGGAAACCCCCAATGACTTCTCATCTCACTCAGAATAAAGTTTTATCATCTGGCCTTCCGCTACCTCTCTGACCTCATCTCCTGCCACTTTTTCCATCTCTCGTCCTCTTCAACCATGCTGTCCTCCCTTCTTGTCTGTGAACACACTAAGAACTCTCCTACCGCAGGACCTTTGCACTGTTTTTTTTTGTTTAGAACATGTTTCCCCTGGAGAGCCACATGGTTTACTCCTTCATTTCCTTCAGTCTACTCAAATGTTCCCTTTCAGAGTCTTTCTCTGATTACTCTGTATAAAATAGTACCTCTGATGCTCTATCCTGTTTTATTTTTCTTCTTAATAATCTTCACCACTTGACATAATTCCTACTTGATTATTGATACTGTCTCCTTCCACTAGACTAGAAGTTCTCTGAGGACAGAAAAATGTTCTGTTAATCAACTTGAAGGGAGTCTGTTTCTCCTACTTCTGCTCAGATGCGCCAGACCATATTAATTTCCACATGCAATTATTTTCACTTCAATATTTCTCAATTCCAGAAAGCTCACATGAAGCTCCACCTGTCCCTGATGCTTCCAGGGGCCCACAAATTCCTGGCAAAGACATATTATAGCATCTGGACAAGGTGGGGGATTAATCTGGTCCAACAATGTAAATCTTTCCTGGAAGTCTATTTTGGCCTTTTTCCCAATAAGCCCCCAATCTAGCGGAGAAGACAAGGAAATCCACACATGGCATATGGTGTGATGGGTCTATGATGGAATTAGAGTGTTAGCCACAGGCAGTAAGGACTAGAGCAGGGAGTGTGTTCCATCAACCTGGGGAAGACAGGACACTTAGGATCTGAGTCCTGAAGGATGACGAGCACTCACCAGATTGATAGAAATAAAGAGGTTTAATCATATATTGTTAATGGGAGCATAATTCGGCATAACCACCATGTAGGACACTTGACCAGTATCTATTAAAACATATAATACACAAACCCCGCCCCCCATGACATAACAATTCAACTTCTGTATAGTTACAAAGGGAAACAGTCAAACAAGTGCATGAAGAGACATGTACAAGGGTGTTCTCATTTGTCTTATTTGTCATAATAGAAAAGTGGTTAAAACTAAAGAACACTCTAGAGGAATGGGAAACCCTGGTGGCGTCGTAGTTAAGACCTACAGCTGCTAACCAAAAGGTTGGCAGTTTGACTCCACCAGGTGCTGCTTGCAAACCCTATGGGGCAGTTCTACTCCGTCTTACAGGGTCGCTGTGATTTGGAATTGACTTGACAGCAGGTGGTTTGTGGTTTTATAGGGGAATGGCTAAATAAATGGTGGTGTGCATATGCCATAGACTGCAACATTCATTAAAAAAGAAAAAGAAAAGAAAATGTGTAATGATATGGAAAGATATTGAGAAGTATTATTAAGTAAAAATCCCAATTGTAGAATGCTACATAGAATATGATAACTATGTGTGTCAACACACTCCTACACACACTCTCTCTCATTCCAAACAATAGTATATATTCTATATAATTTCAGTGACCGCATGCATATATAAGTAGAAGAAGAATTTCCAAAAAGGTACTCACCAAAATGATGACAGTAGTTCCTTTGGAGAGTGTATAGAGATGGGGAGATAGTTTTTGAAAGGAGACTTTAACTTGGAGGAAGCATTGGCAAGCTGTGAGACTAATGTAATGACAAAGGAGGGTCAGGGATAGAGCTTTGTCTAAAGGCTCCTGCAGGGCCCTGGGACCGTGAGAAACACCTATCCAGAGAGGAGTCGATGGGTATTTATTTACGTTGTGGGCTAACCCAGTCATTTGAATGTGGGAAGAGCAACACTTATCCACCTAAGATCAGAGTAGCGTTTCTATCCAAACTCAGGGTGCACTAGCTTGAGGCTTAGTGAGGATGTAGCCACTGGCAAAGGGGGGAGGAAGCCAGTCCCCAAGGCAGCATATCAATGGTGTCCTGAACTCTGGAATGGGACTCAAAAAAATCTGTAGACCATGCAGAGTGAGTTGAGGTAGAAGATGAGATCTCAAGTCAGCTGGAGGCAGTGGCCTGCTTCCCTGTGATCTTTCACAGCAGAAGTAGAATCTTAGGTTTCTCAGGCTACTGTCAGAGGGCCAGGAAGCAGCACTTTGGGGAAGGGAGAGTTGGGAAGAGAACTGCCAGGGGATAGTCATTCACCCTGAGAACATCCTCCAAAAGTGGAGCTTGCTGAACATGCTGTGTGAGATGATGATCGTGTGCCCCTCCCCCAGCAGCCAGCAGCACAAGTCCCACCCCCTGGGCCTGGATCTTCCAGAGGCTTTCTCTCCCAGATGCTAAACCTGACTAGGATTTCAAGTCCAGCCCCTGAAAAGAGCCTGGAAAAACATGTAGGACTTCAGTTAAGGAGTATTGGGTCAATATATGCTTCCACTCCAGTGGAGAGCTGAAATGTTGAGCAGAAAAACTGGGGCAAAAAACAAAAAACAAAAAAAAAAAAAACAGTCCTACAGATAGAGTCCAATGGTGGAAATATGGGAAATACAAGATCTCACAGGTGGAGGAGCTCTATGTGGGTGTGACAGGTGCTCAGTTGGAGCCCATCTGTTGTCTCCAGGTTCCATCTGCTGGGAGTACTGAAGACTGCTGACATATTCCTAGCCTGATGGAACTGAATTACCACCTAGTGGCCTAAGGCCATTGATGGGTATGATTGGCTGTTGGAATTAGGGAAGACTTTGTTGCTGTTATTAGGTGCCTTCGAGTCAGTTCCGACTCATGGAAATCCCATGTGTGCAAAGTAGAATTGCTCCATGGGGTTTTCAAGGCTGTGATCTTTTGGAAGCAGATCATCAGGTCTGTCTTCTGAGATGCCTTCGGGTGTGTTCTAACTGCCAGCCTTTTGGTTAGCGCATAACTGTTTGCACCACTCAGGGACTCCTAAGAAAGGCTAGAACCATGCAATTAGGCAGATAGGGAAGAGAAAGTAATTGTTTCAGTCTTTTTGAAAAGATTACATTTAAGTCAAAGGAGGAAATCTTATTTTAGTGCTAGTAAGGAGTCACTGTGTGGTGCAAACAGTTAAGCATGTGGCTACTGACTGAAAGGTTGGCAGTTCAAACCCACCCAGAGGCCTGGTGATCTGCTTCCGAAAGGTCATAGCCATGAAAACCCTATGGAGTGTAGTTCTACTCTGCACACATAGAGTCGCTAAGAGTCAGGATCAACTCTACTGTGTTTTATTTGTTTGCTTGCTTCTTTTTACATATTTAATAACTCTCAAACACTTGCTACTTTTCCTTATCAAAAGGAGATATCAGACTCAGAGTCTAGGGCAACTGCAACAACCCATTGCCATCGTCAAGTCAATTCCAACTCATAGCAACCCTGTGATGGTTAAGATTGTTTGTCAACTTGGCTGGGCTATGATTCTCAGTGTTTATATGGGATCACTCCTATGATTGAATTTGCTGTGAGTAGCCAATCAGATGAAAGGGAATTTCCTGGGGGTGTGGCCTGCATCTAAATATAAGCAGACATTCTGGCTTTGTGCTCACTCTGGATCCTGTGGCTTACTCCTGTCATCTCACCTCCAGTTCTTGGGACTTGAGCTGTGAGCTTATCTGCTGAACTTGGGATTCCTCAATCTTCACAGCCTGTGAGTGGATGCTGATCTTGGGCTCACCAGTCTCTGCAGCTACATGAATCAGGAGAAACCTTGTGGCCTGACCTGTCAATCTTGGAATTCATCAGCCTTCACAGCCTGTGAGCCAGCGTCCTGCTCTCTGACTTGCTGATCTTGGGCTTGCCAGCTTCTGCGGCTGTGTGAATTGGGAGAGGCCTCTACCCTGATCCATGGACTTGGGACATTCTAGCCTCTACAATTGCATGAGCTGTTTCCTTGATATAAATCTCTCTCTATATATATTTATACACTGTACTTGTTTTGCTTCTCTAGAGAACCCAGCCTAAGACAAACCCTATAGGACAGAGTAGAACTGCCCAAAGGATTTCCTAGTTTGTAAATCTTTACAGAAGCCAATTGCCACATCTTTCTCCCACAGAGCAGCTGGTGGGCCCAAACTGCTGACTTTTCAGTTAACAGCTGAGCACTTCACCACTGTACCACCAACCTGTTGCCGTCGAGTCGGTTCAAACTCATGGCGACCCTATACGATAGAGTAGAACTGCCCCATAGGATTTCCAAGGAGTGTTTGGTGGATTCTAATGGCCAACCTTTTGGTTAGCAGCGGAGCTCGTAACCACTGTGCCACCAGGGCTCCACTGCACGACCAGGGCCCTGAATCTAGGGCAGGAAACTATATTATCATTTCTTTGTTTTAAGTTTACCTTCTATTTTTGGCATTTGTATCGGTTGTCTGTTGCTACATAACAAAGTATCACAAATGTGGGGGCTTGAAACAACACACATTTCTTACCTCACAGTTTCTATGGGTCCTGTGCTTAAGAGTCTCTCACTAGGCTCCCATCAACATGTTTGTTAGGATTGGGGTTGTTATGGATTGAATTGTGTCCCCCAGAAATGTGTGTCAACTTGGCCAGGCCATGATTCCCAATGTTGTGTGATTGTCCACCATTTTGTCATCTGATATGATTTTCCTATGTGTTATAAATCCTAATCTCTATGATGTTAATGAGGGAGGATTAGAGGCAGTTATGTTAATGAGGCAGGAATCAATCTACAGGATTAGGTTGTATTTTGAGTCAATCTCTTTTGAAATATAAAAGAGAGAAGCAAGCAGAGAGACAGAAGGACCTTATACCACCAAGAAAGTAGTGCCAGGAGCAGAGTGCATACTTTGCATCCAGGGTCTCTGCACTGAGAAGCTCCTAGACCAGGGGAAGAATGATAACAAGGACCTTCCTCCAGAGCCGACAGAGAAAGAAAGCCTTCCCCTGGAGTTGGCACAATGAATTCCGACTTCTAACCTCCCAGACTGTGAGAGAATAAAATTCTCTTTGTTAAAGCATCCACTTGTGTTATTTCTGTTACAGCAGCACTAGATAACAAAGATGGGCTCATTTGAACTCAACTAGGGAAGGATCTGCTTCCAAGCTCACGTGGTGGTTTTCACTATTCAGTTCCTTGGAGGTTGTTAACTGAGGGCCTTAGCTCCTTGCTGACTACTGGCCGCTCTCAGTTCCTTTCCAAGTGGACCTCTCCATATGGCAGCATACTTTATCAAAGCCAGCAAAGGAGAGAGGTAATAAGGAGAGACAGAAGTTACAATCTTAACAAATTACAGTAGTAGCATTTTATCCTCTTTGCCAAATTCTATTGGTTAGTAGCAAGTCACAGGTCCCACTCACACTCAAAAGGAGGAGATTACAGAGGACATTAGGTATCAGAAGGTGGGGACAATTGGGGGTCATCTTAGAGTTTGCCACAGACAGACAGTAATCGGTTTTTCATTCAAGGTAGTGATATACAATATTTGTTTCAAATAGATTTACTTAGTCAAATAAGAAATAAAATGATTTAAAAAAATGTTGAGTCCACAATAGCACAAGTGTAGGTCGAGGTCCAGAAATGATGGTATATCATCCAGAGATTGAGAAATGCTCAAGGTTATCAGAATGTGCTAATCATACAGGTACCAGCTGCTGTTGAGTCAATTCCAACTCGGGGTGACCCCATGCGTGTCAGAGTAGAACTGTGCTCCACAGGGTTTTCAATGGCTGATTTTTTGGAAGTAGATCATCAGGCCTTTCTAACAAGGCGCCTCAGGGCGGACTCCAAATGCCAGCCTTTCAGTTAGCAGTCAAGCTGGTTAACTGTTTGCACCACCCAGGGACTCCTGTGCTAATCATAGTGGTTTTTAATTCATTCATTCATTTATTCATCTGTCCATCCATATATCCATCTGTTTATTCATAGAACAACAGAAATCTAGCTCTAGCCCTGCCCTGTCCTCTGGGAGTTATAAAAATGGAAAAGGCTTAGTCTTTGTCTTTCAAGAAATTTGCTTTAGTGGTGTGTTTCTAAACCCTGGCTGTGTATTAGAATCCCCTGGAGAGCTTTTAGAAAATACCAATAACTAGGCACCATCCCAGACCAATTGAATCAGAATCCCCAGCTGTGGGACTCGAGGAATTCTAATGTGCAGCCGGAGTTGAGATCACTGGTGTGGTGACTTCAGGGCATTGATCCATTTGCAGCAGAATTGCAGATGGAGAAACTGTGGGAGACAAGACAGTAAGTCCCACAACCACAAACAAACCAGCAAGTTCAACCTGTTTCTCTTCTAGAGAATGGAGACACCAGGGAGATGGTTGAATTTAAGAAGGGAATAGGCTGAACCCTACACTGAACTCCAGTCTGTTCTTTCACTTTACCCCTAACCTGTAACCTGACCTCCAGCATGAACTCTAGAACTAACCTTTAGTTAAAACTCTGGCCCTTGCTCTTCCACTGTTCTGCCTTCCCAGAGGAAGGACACAGGTGGTTACGTGTTGCATCTACACATCTTGGTTGATGTCTCTCCGTCTCTAACTAATTCTTGTTTGCTGCCCTGGACAGGGATAAGAGTAGGCATCTGCATCTTCAGCAGGTCAGTCTCAGCCTTTTCTGCCTTCTCACAGCCTGGGGTCAAAGAGATGGGAGGCCTGCCTACCTACCACCAGCTTAGGCCCTGCATTGCCTTCCCCTGCCTGCTTCTGGCCCCTTTGGGTGCATGGAAGAGAAAGTGAGTGTGTATGTGTGTGAAGATGTGGATGTGCATATCCAGGAAGTGTCATTAATTAATTCATCTGCTCATTTATTATGTACCTATTGTGCACCATGCTCTATTAATAGTATGAAGGAGATATCAGTGATTAAGACATTGTTCTGATGCAGATGGAAATTATCAATCCAAAAAAAAAAAAAAAAAAAACCCATTGCCTTCGAGTCAATTTCGACTCATAGTGACCCTACAGGACAGAGTAGAACTGGCCTATAGGGTTTCCAAGGAGTGGCTGGTGGATTTGAACTTCTGACCTTTTGCTTAGCAGCCAAACTCTTAACCACTGTGCCACCAGAGCTCCAGAAGTATCTATACGTATGTGTAAATACACTTATGTGTGGGCAGGCACATATATTCATTGAAGACACAATTACAGATACTCGTCAGACATAACCAACCACCTTCTAAGATTGATTTTCTAGGTTTGAAAGCTTAGGACCATAGTCTTATGGGACAACTCAGTCAATTGGCATGATACAGCTAACAAAGATTGTGTTCTGCATCCTAGTGAACTGAGTTGTGTCTGGGGTCTTAAAAGCTTGCAAGCAGCCATCTAAGATACAACCATTGGTCTCTATTTGTCAGAAGCAAAAGAGTAAGAAGGTAACCAAAATCACAGAGAAGAAACAAGTCTACAAGTTTGATAGTCTACACGAGCCACGAGCTCAACTACCGTGAGACCAGAAGAACTATATGGTGGCTGGCTACCACCAGTAACCAATCTGACTAGAGGCACAGTAGAAGATCCTGGTTTGAATGGGATAAATATGCAGAACAAAACTAAAATTCTTAAAAAAGTCCAGACTAACTGGACCACCTGAGACCAGAGGAATCCCTGAGACTACCGCCCTGAGACACTCTTTAAACCTTGAACCAGAACTATCCCCTAAGGTCATCTTTTGGTAAAAAAGCAGAGCGACTCACAAAATAAAGGATATTACCTGTTAGACTTGGTAGCGCAGTAGTTATGATCTCTGCTGTTAACCAAAAGATCAGCAGTTCAGATCCACCAGCCACTCTTTGGAAACCCCATGGGCCAGCTCTACTCTGTCCTATAGGATCACTAAGAGTCGGAATCGACTCGACGGCAACGGGTTTGTTTTTTGTCTTTGTTTTTCTGTACCCATTAGGCTGGTGCTCTACTAAAAAAAACATCTATATGAGTCCAAAAGGTCAACATTTAATCCAAAGCAAAGATGAGAAGATAAGGGGACAGGGAAACTAGAGAACTGGAAATGGAACAACCTGAACACAATAAAGGGAATGTTGACACAATATGGAAAATATAACTAATATCATTAATCGATTAGTATGGAAATTGTCAAACAGGAACCTAACTTGCTGTGTGAACTTCCACCAAAAACATAATAAAATATTATTTTTTTAAAAAAGACATTAAAAAAGCCCCTGTGGAGTTTAATTCCAGACCGGGAGACATTCATGTAAACTAATAAGTAACTTAGATAATTCCGATACTGACCAATACCATAAAGTGCAATAAAGAAAATAAAGCAAAACAATGAATTGGGCAGGTGCTGTTTTTGATAGAATGATCAGGAAAGGCCTCTGAGAGACGTTTTAAGTGCTATGTAGATGTCACAAATATCATAGACCAGCATTGTCCAATAGAACTTTCTGTAATAATAGAAATATTGTATATCTGCATCTGCAACATGATAGCCACTAGCTACTTGTGGCTGTGGAGCACTTGAAATGTGGATAGTATGACTGAAGAACTGAATCTTTAATTTTAATTAATTAAATGTAAATAGCCACATGTGTCTAGTGGCTACCATGTTGGATAGCACAGGTCCAGACATTTAGTGTAAGACCTGAATGATGAGAAGAAGCTAACTCTGCAAAAATCTGGGGAGACACCATTCCAAGATGAGGAAAAGCAAACACAAAGACCCTAGAAGGGAAAGAATTTAGGATGGTGGGGAACTTTGACAAAATGGATTTGATATTGGCGGGCATACATACAAGGCCTTGTAGACCACTAGAAGGGGGTTAGGTTTTTTTTTTTTTTTTTTAATGTAATGAGAGATTATTGAAAGAATTTAAACATGATTGTTGTTGTGTGCCATCAAGTTGGTTCTGACTCATAGTGACCCCCACAGGACAGAGTAGAACTTCCCCATAGGGTTTCCTAGGCTGTAATCTTTATGGGAGCAGATCACCAGGCCTTTTCTCCTGCATAGCAGATGGATGGGTTTGAACCACTGACCTTTAGTTTAGCAGTCAAGTGCTTAACCATTGGACCACCGGGGTTTCTTTTAAGCAGGATAGTGATGCAATAATAATAGTAATATAACTAATGTTTATATTTATTATAAGGACTTTGTATATTGGCTCATTCAATCCTCACCATAGTACTAATGAACTATTATTGTTATCATTAAAATCTCTTTTTTAGATGGGGAACTGAGGCACAAAGACATCAAATAATATACATCACACAGTCGGCAAGTAACAGAATTGGTATCTAAATCCAGGCAGTTGACTCCAGAGTCCATGCTCTTCACCACCATGCCTCTAAGCTACTGTAGCTTTTAAAAACTGTTTCTCAGTGTGTGTAATGCCATAGGAGGAAGCAAAACTGAGAGGAGCAAGTGGTGGAAACACTAAAGTCTAGAGATGACAGTGCTTGGAGCAAGACAGAGGAATGATGGAGCAACGAGAAAAAGGGGCTAAATTTATAATGTGTTTTGAGACAACAGATAAGACTTATTCATGTGCTACAGGGTAATTGAGGAAAAGAGGAATCAGTGATTGCTCCTTGGTTTTGAACTGAGCCACCGAGTGAATGGTAGTACCCTTTCCTGAGGTTAGGAAGACTGTGGATGGGTAAGACCTAGGTTGGAGGAGGCAATGAGATGTGTTGGGAAATCTGTTGGGTATAATTTTATGTCTCAATTTGGGCATGTCTCCTTTCCTTCTTCCCTTCCTTCCTTCCTTCCCCCCATCTTTCCCCACTTCTTTCTTACCACCCTCTATTCTTACTACCACCCTCCCTCTTATTCTTCTTCCCTTTATTTCTTCCATCATTCAACAAATATTTATTGAGACCTATTTGGTACCAGGCACTATGTGAGATGCTGGGGAGATAGCAGTCTACAAAAGAGCTAACTTGTCTTCCTTCTTTGGAGAATAGATAGACAATGCACAAGAAAATTAACATATAATTAACATATAAACAAGGTAATTGCAGATAACAATGAGCCCTATGAAGTAAACAAAACAGGCAGATGTGGAGAGTGATCTTTAGAAAGGATCCTTGGGGTAAAAGTATTTTTCTCTGAGGAGGTACAGTTACAGCTGAGACTTGAAGAATGAGAAGGAGCTGATATTGGGAAGGGGAGAGGCGTGTGTGTGTGTGTGTGTGTGTGTGTGTGTGTGTGTGTGTGTGTATACATGTGTATTTCCATTCTTCAGTTTGTGTACATGTGTGTCTTTCTTTGTGAGTGTGTGTGTTTGTGTCTGTGAATAGCCAGTTGGCAGAGAGGGATGAAAGAAACAGAGATGGAGAGAGGGAGAGAGAGACTCTAAAAGGATCGGTGTGCACGAGCGTCTGATAATGTAAATGTTTTCATAGAATTGCATATGTGCACGTTCATGTATCTCTCTCTGCTTGTTCACTGGTCCTCTTTCCTATCTATCTGTCATTCCTCCATCTGTTATGTGATCAGATTGATTGGTTTGAAAACCTGTTTAGTATTTCATGTGCCCCAGGCAGTGAAAGTCAGGTCTAAATACAGGCACAGTAGGATGCACTAATTAATTTATGATTGTATTTTACATGAATGAAGCTAGAGCTCTTGATTCAGGGATGGGACTTTCTGAAGGAAATAGCTCAAGGACAACATGGAAGGCTCTTGCCTTGGCACTTTGTAGGAGAGGTTGCCCTGCCTTCTGGCTAAGTGTGGAAAAACAGGGCTTCTGGGCTGCATCCACGAACCAGAGAGTACACTTTCTTTTCAACACTGTATCTCAATTGCACCCAAACACTAGAGCTGGTACATGCCAGTATGTCAAAACACACTTCTCTTCACAGTATCATTATCACCTGTCCATTCATATGGATGGATATTTCTATTTTGATTGACCCATTTTTTTCTTTTGACTGTGGTGAAAATATACACAACAAAGCCTACAACAATCCAATAATTTCTACATATACAGTTCAGGGCTTTGCACTGGTTCAAACAAGTTCAGTCATGGCCAACGAAGCAAAACTGGAACAGATCTGATTTTTTTTAATTTGGATGACCTGGAACCATAACCAGAATGGGAGAAATTACAGGTGGAAGCCTTGAAATGGCAGACTCAGAAGAGGCGTAGTGAGCCCTTTCAGGAGCCTCATGTGTGAGACTGGATTACTGCCAGAACTGAGGAAAGCTACAAACATTCAAAGCAGCGTGGTCAGTCACCATCTTTGAGTGGGGCACAACTGTGCAAAATCTGACGGGCAAGAGATTTGGTTGCTATGCAACACATACGCTGCCCTTGTTTTCTAAGAGGGAGATTAAGTTTCCAGCAGAGATTTCACCCATAATTTTTCCTGTTCCAGTTGTGGTTTCGGTTCATCCAAATTTTAAAAAGTCATGTCTGTTTGGCCATGATTGAACCAGGAAGAACTGGTTCGAAACCCTGGTATAATTTAGTAACGCTGATTATGTTCTTGGAGTTGTACAACCATTCTTGATATCTTTTTCCAAATTATCCCACCACCAGGAACATACATCAGTGCACCCTAAACAAAACCGCTTCTTTCCCCCTCCCTCCTACCCCTGAAAACAACTAAAAATTTTTGGTTTCTATATATTTGCTTATTTCATATAAGTGAGATCACACAGTGTTTTCCCTTTTGTGACATATTTCATTAAGTATAATGTTTTCTAGATTCATTCATGTTGTGCCATGCATCAGGACTTAATTTCTCTTTATGGCTGAGTAATAGTCCATTGTTTATGTATGCACCACATTTTGTTTATCCATTCATTGGTTGATGGACATTTCAGTTGTTTTCACCTTTTGGCTATTGTGAAGTCCTACAATGAACACTGATGTACATGGATCTGTTCATGTCACTGCTTTCAGGTCCTCTGAGTATATATACCTAAGAGCGGGATTGCTGGATCATATATTGACCGACTCATTTTTATAAGTTTCCATGGCCAGCCGTGAGTTGAACCAAACAATCCTTTCACCAAAAAACATCAAGTGCTTTGACCAAACATTATCTGTCCAGCTGACCAGGTGGCTTGGATCACAAGGAAGAAACACATACACATTGCTCACAAAAAAAGCGAAGTTTATTTTAAGGACACACATGAGGTAAAATTAAAATGAGCTCACCACCAGCACAGGTCCTTAAGCAGCCTTCTCTGAGAATGCAGAATGACAGCAAGCTTTGTGTGTAATAGCAATGATGAATACTTGCACTGAGCAGTTAATTCCTGTCGGGCTCTGTGCTTAGTGCCTCAGCTGAACCAGACCTTTCAACCCTCATAAAATATACTCTGAGATCAGTTTTGCTTGTCTTCCTCATTTTATACTATGAGGAAACTGAGGTTTGAGATGGTTAAATGGATTTTCCAGTCATTTAGAGAGAGGATAGCAGAGTCAGGCTCAAGGACAGTGAGTACTGCCAGCTGCCGCAGCTAGAGGAACACGCACCCAAATGGGGAGAACACGGTGCTCAGGAGGCACGGTGGCAAATGGTCAGCAAGTAGTGATACTCTAGGCAAGCGACTGGTGATGGAACCTCCATCAAGAGGATATGGGAGCATCTTGAAAGGCAGGGTGGACAAAGCAAAGGGTAGCCCAATAAAAAGCAAGACTTCAATGAAAACCTCGTAGATTGGCAGTCACGGTCAGAAAGAGCTATGTCTTTATCATTCTAAGGCTGAGAGCTGTGATGGCCCACACAGTTAGAGACTGTGGAGGTTTGGACATGCATAAGGGTGACAGAGGCAGACTCAGTAAGAGTTAGCTGGCTTGGATCAGCAGCAGGATGCAGGTAAGAAGGAAGCAGGGCTGGCAGCATCCCTGGGGCAGGGATGGGCTGACACACAGCTGGGAGTGAAGCAGGAGGCATAGAGACCTGGAGTGCAGTGCAGGCTTCCCAAGAGGAGCCCCTCTCTTGTCACTGTCTGTTAAATCATGAGCACAAGGTGCCTTGTGCAGACATGCTGACACCTCTGTAATCATCATTTAATTGTTGCACCTGCCCTTTGAAACACTGAGCCTGAGGAAAGAAAATACAATAAAATAGCTAATAGAAGTTGGTGCATGAGGTTCTGCAGTGGGGCACTCTTTGAATGCATATGAATAAAGCATCAGAGAGGTATGCTTCAGGTGGAGTCCCCAGCCAGGATCAGGTGAAGTGTGTTTCATAATCTTGTTAATTCAAAATCAGGGGAAGTCTTGCCTCAGGACCTCTGGGGCTGGATGGTCCAGTCACATACAAAAGAAAAAGGGGTAGAGGGAGAGTTGTATGAGGCCATTCATGGAAGCTGAGGTGTAGGCAGTGATTTAGATTTTAGATTCACGCATCCAAACCTGTGGGCTTGGGAATTATTGCAAAGGGCCTCCATATCCCTATGGATACCAAACATTGACTATAAACTAAACCAATAAAAATCTCACATAAACACCCATACACACACGTGCACACACACATATGGCAGCCTTTCAAAAGTGTAGATGCAATCGTGATGACTCAATCACAAATTTATTTTAAAGGATTGTTGAATTCATAGTTACTTTCTGTCCATATGTGTTTTCTAAATCAAACCATATGAAAAAGTTAACTTCTATCATATTGTGGTCTATTGTTGTTAAAAACAAGGGATCATTCTGGAATAGGTCAGGCACGACAGGGAGACATAAAAGGGTAATGTGTATTATTTGTGTGGTGTGAAGCATGGCCCCATAAATTGGACAAGCTCTGCCCAGCAATGAGGGTTCACACATAGCTGGATAACCTGGGGTGGCAAGCAGAGATTTCTAGTAATTCACTGGAATGTATGTGCCAAACTGAGAGGTTAGTTTCTGTGAACTAGAGTCATTATTTACATATGAGTGCATATATTAGGCAACCAGTCCTAGTCATTTAGATTCCAGGCTCATATACATTTGAAAGCTGGACAATGAATAAGGAAGACAGAAGAAGAACTGATGCATTAGAATTGTGGTGTTGGCAAAGAATACTGAATATATCTTGGACTGCCAGAAGAACAAACAAATCTGTCTTAGAAGAATTACGACCAGAATGCTTCTAAAAAGAAGAGGGGTTGATGAGACTTCCACTTGCTTACTTTAATTATTAGGAAAGACCAGTTGCTAAGAAAGGACATCATGTTTGGTAAAGGAGGCCAGTGAAAATCAGAGAAAGCCTCGATGAGATGGGCTGACACAATAACCACAACAATGGATTAAAAAATACCAATGTATCACAAAGATGGCACAGGACCAGGCAACGTTTTGTTCTGTTACGTATAACGTCTCCATGAGTCAGAGCCGACTCCACTAACAACAACAATTCTTCGCTCACTCAGCAGATACATTTGTTTGCACTTACTAGTGATACATCACACCAGCAGTGACAAGAAGTGGGAACATTTACCAGTACTTGCTCTGTGCCAAGGTGCTTGATATCCTTCTTGTGAATGAGTAGGAGATGTTATTATTCCCATCTGACAGGTGATGGAACTAAGGATCAAAAGCATGAAATGAGTTGCTCCAAGTGAGTATGGTTGAATGATGGGACCCAGAAGCTCAACTCTTAGCCATATGCCTTTTGTTAGGATGATGAACTTGGCGAGCTTCTGATGGAGGTGATTGTGGACTCTGGAATCAAGTTGACCCTCAATCAGTAGTTCCCAGCCTGGAACTCATGGACCTCTACGAGTCTTAAAACATAAGGATAAACCCCTTCACACTATTTTTACTATTTCAGAAAATGCTAGCTTCTCGAGGGCAAGATCTTGCTCTTCACTGTATCTCCTAACACAAGCAGAGTGCCTGGCACACCATAGCTGCCCCATTAATGGGCAAATGAAGTCTTCTTCTTTTTTTTTTGGCTAAAATTTGTCTCAGTACAGTGATGTAGTTTTCTCCTGTTAAGAAACACAGATAAGCAATTGTACATATTCCTGATACAAAAATAAATAAAAGCTCATTTAGAATTACTTGAATAAGTGAGGTTGGCTCCAAAATTTAGATCCCATGAAAGGAAACATATAAAATACAAAAGATCAATATGGAAGTCTGTTAAGAGCATGGAGGTGAAGGCATTCAACCCTCTGTGATAGACTGGCATTTCCAACACCCTACAGGGGTGGTTGAACACATCTGTGACACCTAAGCTCTCTTCTGATCTCTAGAGAAGGTACCACGTGCTCTGAACCTACCAGGCCAAGTTCTCATTGCACCTGCCCCAAGGACATAGATGTGGGAGCCTTAATATTCTGTGTGACCAGTTCCTGATCATTCAGGGAGTGAAGACACCATTAGAGTTGATGAGAACTATGAAGTCCTCATCATCCTCACTTGGAATGGCAGAACTACCTTTGAAAAGCAGTGAGACAACCTTTTGTAGAGCTGGAAATGGATGGAAAAAGAGCCTTCTCTTTTTCTGTTTTTATTTGTCTTTTATTATGTCTGTCCGCAGAGTAAGAGGAAGTTGCCTCATGGGATAGGCTATGTCTTTCATTTCTGATCCTTTGAGATAAACCTCATCCAAACTGGGTTCAAGGCACTAGGGCAGCCTCAGAGGAGAGTGATGAGTCATCAGAATCATTTTTCCAAAGAATTCTCGCCTCATGCCCTTGGAGTATAGTATATTCTCATATTCTCTCTCTCTCTCCCTCTGTCGCCCTGACTTTCTCTCCCTCTCTGTCTCTCTTTCTCTCTTTTTCTGTCTGTCCTATAACTATGTCTCTTTAAGGGAGGCAAATGTCAATTTTCCCTCGTGCCTCATTATAAATCTTCTAATCCTAAACTAGCTGTTGTGCCTGCCTGGCACGACCTTTAAAACAAACAAGCAAAAGAACAAACGAACAAAAAAATCCCTGAGACCTGGGTTTTCTGTTTTCATCTGCAGTTTGTTCCTTTTCCAGTTCCAGCTGCCATCAAGTCCACTCTGACTCCTGGTAACCCCAGAGTCAGAGCAGAACTGTGTTCCATAGGGTTTTCAATGGCTGATGTTTCAGAAGTAGGTCACCAGACCTTTCTTCAGAGGTGCCTCAGGGTGGACTCTCAAACCTCCAACCTTTCAGTTAGCAGCCAAGCATGTTATCCATTGACACCACCCAACTGAAAAAACAAACCAAACTCATTGCTGTCGAGTCAATTCCGATTCATACTGACCCTGTAGGACAGAGTAGCACTGTCCTACTGGGTTTCCAAGGAGCAGCTGGTGGATTCAAACGGCGGGCCTTTCGGCTAGCAGCCTGAGCTCTTAACGCCTTGCACCACCCAAGGACTCCACAATTGGTCCTGTGCTTTTTAAAAACTTGAATGATGCTCTCACTCTCTTTTAGTTATTTAAATTGTGTGTACTTTCAAGCATAACTCCTCCTTCTCCTCCTGCTTCCTCCTCACTCTTTTCCTTCCTTTTTATTTCTCCTACTTCTCTTTTCTAATCTCCTTCATCCTTCACTTCTCCTCCCTTCCTCCTTTCCCTTTCCTGTCCCATACAATTCTGTCGCTTCCTTCTCTCTCTTGTTGACATCTAGAAAGGGGCTGAGATTCAGCAGATACCACTGTATTTGAAAGAAACCTCTGCCCACAACAGAGATGTTGGTTCCGTCTGAACCACAGACTACTTTACAAAAGGGGACATCCAGGCCTTTCCCTCAAAGAGCTGACAGTCTGTTGAAAGGCAAGGATCATGCCTGCTTTATCGTCAACATATACCCAATATAGGATGCGTAATAAGTGCCCATAAATACTTGATGTAATAAATTATGGAATAAATATTAACACAGTCCTCTATTGTAGAGGAATCTGAGGCCCAGAGAGGGGAAGTCTGTTTCCTAAAGTCATTCAGCATGTTATTTGTTAAGGCAGAACTACAGCTCAGGAGTCCCCATTTCTCAGCTCAGTTTGGCTGAGAGCCACGTGGTCCTGGGGCATGCTGCCCTGTCTTGGGTCCCTGTATAAGCAATGTGGTTTCCAAATGATTTGGTTTTTCCTTTTTTTTTTTTTTTTTGCCCTCATGGATCCAAGAACACAGGAATTTGGGTTTGAAAAGCACAATGAACTTTTCATCATAACTGAGCAGGACAAAGGTCCTGGCTACACGCCCTTGGGCAGGGTTCATTGTGTCATTGATCCTCAAATTCCGCATCTCTATAAAGGGCTCAGTGAAACATATGCTCCTTGTGAGGTTTAACCTGTATAACATGTGCAGGTGCTCGATTGAATTTCTAAGTAAGTTTCTTTCCTCAATGCAGGTGAAGTGGCCCCATCTCATGCCCTTGTTCTAACCACCATCCTCTTGGGTTACAGTTCATCAGGAGGGCCCAGAAAATATTGCTAATTTATGCACCATTTGTTCCGCTAGATAATACATTTGGGAAAATGTAAGGTGCCTGTGTACCTCTAATTCAGGCAAGCCAAAGGGAAGATCTTCCACTGACCCTTCTAGAGAGAATGGGCACTTCATATCTAACACGGGTGATTGCGTTCTCCCTGGGCATTCATGATGATATCCATTTGCTTCTATTGAGGAGGCCCCAGAGAGAGATATCACAAATTGAATGATGTAGGTTGATCTGGCAAGAGTTTCTGGGGATTCTGGCCTGCGTTTCTATAACTTTCAGTGGTATGCCTGTGACAGCCCACCTTTACAGCACACAGAACGAGCTTCATTTTAAGATTCAGCTTGGCCGCCAGCTAGCAGAGTGACCTTGGGCAAGACATGTTAACTGGGCTGAGCCTCTGTTTCCATTTGGTTAAGCATTGTCAGGCAGTAATTAAGATCTTGGGCCGTGGTGTCGGACAGACCTGGATCAAATCTTGACGCCACCTCTTGTTGCTTTGGGCAAGCGAATCAGTCACACCAGGCTTCAGTTTCCTGAGGATAATGATAGTGGTAAGAAGTGGGGATCATAATAGTATGTTTTTAAGAAAGCAGTTTTGAAAATTAACAGCCAGCATACTGAGAAACCTACTAGATAGACTCATTTATTCCCCACAAAAATCGATGAGGAAAGTAGTGTTATGATGATGCTCATTTTCCAGATAATGAAACTGTCACAAATTACTTGGGTTAAGTAATTGGCCCAGGGTCACACAGGTGGTAAGTAGATTTAAACTCAGTAAGTCTGGCTCAGAGTCCATGTTCTTAACCGCTAGGCTGTGGAGTCTGACTCCTGAAGGTGCTTAAAGAAGTCGGTCTAGGATCAGAACTTGAACTCTCAGCCACGAAGTGCACCCTGTAGTGAGCACTTCATGAATGGCGGCTCTCATTCTATGCCACGTGAGGCCTATTTTACCATTGTTTCTAGGACGTTCCCAGATGCTGACCTGCATTCAAATGGAGCTAGAGCTTAGCAGAGCACCTCTACCAGTAGGGGTGGGAGGGAGTGAGCTGGATTGTGTCTCATAAACATTTGGGGCTGTGAGAGCAGCTGTGTGATCTTGCGGAATGATTCTCGCTTCAGGACTGTGATGACGCTGATGTCACGGTTTCTCTGAGCACCCAAGATACTGTTAACGAGCTGTTCCAAGCCCAGATGCAGTGTTTTCTCACCATATGGTCCACACTGAAGTGCATGGTCTTTCAGACAGGGGTGGCGTGGGACTCAGGCACGCTAAGGAAAACCTACTTAGAGGAGCCGTGACCATCCTCCACACTTCCCCAGTTCTCCTGACTTCCAGGTACCATTTATTAATTTGCATGTCATTGGTTTGTCCATCCTGTAATCATGAAGAATTATTGGGCATCTACCATGTGGCAGGCACTGTGTTAGACACTGGAGATGTAATGAATAAAACTTTGCTTGTGGCTTCAAGGAACTGAGACTAGCCCTGAAGTGCATGGAAACGAATCATATTACGTTGTTATGCTAAGTTCTGTAATACAGGTAGTTATCAAGGACTCTAGGAATAAAGATTAGTGACTTCATCTTTGTATTGTAATGGACATTCTTTAAAAAAGTTTTGCACACCCAGCATCTTAACACTCTTCCTATACAAAAGAACTCCCAAAATAGGCAAGGAAGTCTCATCTTCCACTAGTGAAGGTAAAGAGGGGAAGATGTTTCTTCTCCCTACTGTCTGGCAACTGGACTGTGATCATTTGACATAAATGTACACTTCCAACCTGTATCATCCTTGAATTCAAACTCTTGTATCAAGATGATTACTCAACACATCCATTTGAGCCGAAGTGGAACAGATATCTCATAATAACAAGTCCAAAATCAGACTTGGTATCTTCCCCACAAAATCTGCTTTTTACCTAGCATTCTCCATATTAATACTTTTTGTTGCTTGTTGCTGTTGAGTTGGCTGTGACTATGGCGACCTGATGTATAACAGAATGAAACATCACCTGGTCCTGCACCATCTACACTGTCATTGGTATTCTTGAGTCCACTGTTGCAGCGTGAGGTTGCCATGAGTTGGGATTGACTCGACAGCAACTGTTTGTTTTTCTATAGTCACATAATTAATTATTAAGAAACTGGCTCAGAACCTAAGTCATTTTTCAAGGTTCCTTGAAGTGCGCTCCATAGGGTCTTCAATGGCCGATCTTTCGGAAGTAGATCACCAGGCCTTTCTTCTGAGGTGCTTCTGGGTGGATTAAAACCACTCTGTTAGCAGCTAAGTACTTAACCATTGGCACCACCCAGGGACCTCAATGTAACTATAAAGAGCTCTGTCTATATAAGATGTAGAGCCAGGAAACATGTCTGCCAGTAAATGAGCATTATACACTCATAAAATGAATGAATATAACTGATTCAGAATTAGTTTTGAGGGAGAGGGGACTGCTTGCTACTTTATAGATTTTGAGCAGCTACTGGATATCTTCTTATTGGCAAAATATCTTGGTTAACTCATGCCACGACAGTTGAATCTTGGCTCAGTGAGATGCTCTTACCATTTGTGCCCCAAATACAGGAACTCTCCTCAATTACATGGTTTAACATTCATCTGTAAAAATGATCAAAGTCATTTAGATCCCTCTGCTCCCTTCTACCTTCCCCAGTGACCCTCCCTCTCACTCTCTTTTGAGCCCAGCATTGAGCTAGGAAAACACCTACTGTCCTGTACCCACTGGCTTATAGGTTGGATTCCATTTCATCTCAGATGTTTCAGATAAAAGACTTAATGCCCACAAAGATCTTGACAGCCTGCAGCAATTAGTTGATGTGAAGGAGATGAACTTGGACAAGGCTCAATGTAAAGAAAAACACTGAGATATAAGAAGTGAATGGCAAAGAATGGATGAGAAGAAAAGCCTCACAGCTGCTCCTTTGTTAAAGGAAGAGGCAACAGAATAAACAAGCCGAAGTACATTTGAGAGACTAAAATCCGGAAAGGGCCGTGTAAAAATAGCTATCATCAGGTGATTATTTTTTACATCAACATTTATTTAATATTTTTATGATATGATATGAATTTCATAATAAAGTAAGGAAATTCATCTCTCCAACTGAAATAGAAGTAGAACATCAGCACCTTCCTGAAACTCAGATTGAACTAAGTGGCTCCCCTGTTGCTCACCAGTGTCCAGATCAGGAAATGCAGTTGATGATATTGGCTTTAAACAAAACATGCTTTGTTCTCAGTCGGTCCCTTAGTTCCTGTGTGGTTTAGCTTTTCCATTTGGTGAAATGTAAATATTTTTTCTCTCCCTTCTCTAAGAATTGCGATCAGAATGATCCTGTGCTGCTAGATTAAGTTATAAAAATTCTGGCATTAATTGGGCACCAAGTCCCCCCTAAAAAAACCCATTGCTGTCGAGTCAATTCCGACTCATAACAATCTTATAGGACAGAGTTGAATTGCCCCATATGGTTTCCAAGGAGTGCCTGGTGGATTCAAACTGCCAAACTTTTGGTTAGCAGCCATAGCTCTTAACCACTACACCACCAGGGTTTCCAATTGGGAACCATCCTAACAGTTTTTATTAGCACCATACCATTCATCTGTCAGTTTATTGCACCGTGGTGGCTTGTGTGTTGCTGTGATGCTGGAGCTATGCCACTGGTATTCAAATACCAGCAGGGTCACCCATTGTGGATAGGTTTCAGCGAAGCTTCCAGACTAAGATAGACTAGGAAGAAGAACCTAGAGGTCTACTTCTAAAGAAATTGGCCAGTGAAAACCTTATAAATAGCAGTGGAACATTGTCCAATATAGTGCCTGAAGATGAGCCCCTCAGATTGGAAGGCACTCAAAATACAACTGGGAAGAACCGCCTCCTCAAAGTAGAGTCAAGCTTAACGATGTGGATGGAATAAAGCTTTTGGGACCTTCACTGGCTGATTTGGCACAACTCAAAACGAGATGAAACAGCTGGAAACATCCATTAATAAATGGAACATGTAATGTACGAAGTATGAATCCAGGAAAACTGTAAGTTGTCAAAAATGAAATGAAGCACATAAAGATTGATATCCTAGGCATTAGTGAGCTGAAAAGGACTGGTATTGGCCATTTTGAATGGGACAATCATATGGTCTATTATGCCGGGAATGACAGATTGACTAGGAATGGCATCACGTTCAATGTCAAAAAGAACATGTCAAGATCGATCCTGAAGTACAACACTGTCAGTGATAGGATATAGCCACACGCCTAGAAGGAAGACCGGTTAATATGACTATTATTCAGATTTACACACCAACCATTAACAGCAAAGATGAAGAAGTTAAAGATTTTTGTTAACTTCTGCAGTTTGAAATTGATCAAACATGCAATCAAGATGCATTGATGATTACTGGTGATTGGAATATGAAAGTTGGAAACAAAGAAGAATCACTAATTGGAAAATATGGCCTTGGTGATAGAAATGATGCCGGCGATAGAATGATAGAATTTTGCAAGACCAACAAACTATTCTTTGGAAATACCTTTTTTCAACAATATAAACGATGACTGTACATATGGGCTTTGCCAGATGGAATACGCAGGAATCAAATCAACTATATCTGTGGAAAGAGACATGATGGAGAATCTCAATATGATCAGTCAGAACAAGGCCAGGGGCCAACTGCAGAACAGACCATTGATTGCTCATATGCAAGTTCAAGTTGAAGCTGAAGAAAATTAAAACAAGTCCATGAGAGCCAAAGTATGACCTTAGGTATATCCCATCTGAATTTAGAGACCATCTCGAGAAGATTTGATGCATTGAACAATAATGACGGAAGACCAGACGAGTTGTGTAATGACATCAAGGACATCATTCATGAAGAAAGCAAAAGGTCATTAAAAAGACAGGAAAGAAAGAAAAAATCAAAATGTGTTTATCAGAAGACACTCTGAAACTTGCTGTTGAATGTAGAGTAGCTAAAGCAAATGAAAGAAATGATATAGTAAAAAATCTGAATAGAAGATTTCAGAGGGTGGCTATAGAAGACAAAGTAAAGTATTATGAAATGGGTAAAGACCTGGAGTTAGAAAACCAAAAGGGAAGAACACGCTCAGTATTTCTCAAGCTGAAAAAACTGAAGGAAAAATTCAGGCCTTGAGTTGCAATATTGAAGGATTCTATGGGAAAATATTGAACTATGAAGGAAGCATCAAACGAAGATAGAAGGAATACATAGAGTCATGTACCATAAAGAATTGGTCAACGTTCAGCCATTTCAGGAGGTAGCATATGATTAAGAACTGATGGAATTGAAGGCAGATGTCCAAGCTGGTTCCAGGAATTGATGGAATACCGATTGAGATGTTTCAACAAAACAAATGCAACACTGGAATTGCTCACTCATCTATGCCAAGAAATTTGGAAGATAGTTACCTGGCCAACCAAATGGGAGAAATCCATATTTATGCCCTTTTCAAAGAAAGTTGATCTAACAGACTGCTTAAATTGTCGGACAATATCATTAATATCACATGGTAGGAAAATTATGCTGAAGATAATTCAAAAACCATCACAGCTTTACATTGACAGAGAACTGCCAGAAATTCAAGCCAGATTCAGAAGAAGACATGGAAGGATATCATTGCTGATGTCAGATGGATCTTGGCGGGAAACAGAGAATACCAGAAAGATGTTTGCCTGTGTTATTATTGACTATGCAAAGGCATTTGACTATGTGGTCATAACAAATTATGGAGAACACTGAGAAGAATGGGAATTCCAGAACACTTAATTGGGCTCATGAGGAACCTGTACATAGACAAAGATGCATTCGTTCAAACAGAACAAGGGGATACTGCTTGGTTTAAAGTCAGGAAAGATGTGCGCCAGGGTTGTATCCTTTCACCATGCTTATTCAATCTGTATGCTGAGCAAATAATTTGAGATGTTCGACTATATGAAGAAGAATTGGAGAAAGACTCATTAACAACCTGCGATATGCAGATGACACTACCTTGCTTGCTGAAAGTGAAGAGGACTTGAAGCACGTACTGAATAAAATCAAAGACTACAACCTTCAGTATGGATTACATCTCACCGTAAAGACAACGAAAATCCTTACAACTGGACCAATAAGCAACATCGTGATAAACGGAGAAAACGTTAAACTTGTCAAAGGTTTCATTTTACTTGGATCCATAATCAACACCCATGGAAACAGCAGTCCAGAAATCAAACGATGCATTGCATTGGGCAAATCTGCTGCAAAAAACCTCTTTAAAGTGTTAAAAAGCAAAGATGTCACTTTGAGGACTGAGGTGCACCTGACCCAAACTATGGTATTTTCAGTCACTTCATATGCAAGCGAAAGCTGGACAATGAATAAGGAAGACCGAAGAAGAAGAATTGATGCCTTTGAATTATGGTGTTGGCGAAGAGTATTGAATATACCATGGACTTCCAGAAGGATGAAGAAATCTGTTTCAGAAGAAGTACAACCAGAATGCTCTTTAGCAGTGAGAATGGCAAGACCTCTTCTCATTTACTTTGGACATGTTATCAAGAAGGACCGGTTCCTGGAGACGGACATCATGCTGGGTAAAGTAGAGGGTCAGTGAAAAAGAGGAAGACTCTCAAGGAGATGGACTGACACGGTGACTGCAACAGTGGGCTCAAGCATAACAACGATTGTGAGGATGGCGCAGGACGGGGCAGTGTTCTGTTCTGTTGTACGTTGAGTTGCTAAGAGTTGGAATTGACTCAATGGCACCTCACAACAACATCCTAATAATTTTTAGGTCCCAGGGTGGAGCAAACAGTGCTCAACTACGAACCTAAAGGTTGGCAGTTTGAATCCACCCAGTGGCACTGCAGAAGAAAGGCCTGCTGATCTGCATCCATAAAGATTACAGCCAAGAAAATCCTATGGAGCAGTTCTGCTTTATGACACATGGGGTCACCATGAATCAGAATCAACTAGCTGACAACAGGTTTGTTGTTTTGGCACCCTAATAATTTAATAAGGAGCCCTGGTGGTGCAACAGATAAGCACTTGGCTGCTAACCTAAAGGTCTGTGGTTCGGGAGAAAAAACATGGCAATCTGCTCCCTTAAAGAGTACAGCCTAGGAAACCCTATGGTGCAGTTTTACTCAGCCATGTAGGGTTTCTGTGAGTCAGAATTGATTCCACAGCACACAACAACAGCAAATACTAATTTAATACTTCATTATATTTAATCTTCATTACAACCCTATGAGGAAGGGACTCTTATTAAACCCATTTTTTGGATGAGAACATTGAGGCTTAAAATTGGCTAAGTGACTTTCTTGGGGTGATGCAGGAGCAATCAGGACTTTTCAGTCTGGAATTCTGATCCCCTAAAAGCTGTGTTCCTTAGCCCAGATACTCCAAAGGGGACAATTAGATCTGGCAAGGGCTGGACAAGCACACACATATAGGGACACTAAAAATACTTTAGAGAATGTATCAGTCCAAGACAAGCATGATTGTGAATAGCCAGGGCTATTGCTTTGATTGGAAAAGTCAGTGCTGCCCAACCATTACACTCTAACGACATGTAGCTCTATGCTAATTTCTCCACCAGGCAGATTCCTCTTGCCTAATAAAAGTGCTTGCCAAGAAAGCTCAAAACCCAGTAGCAATTAATTATTGACAGAGCATGCGAATTACAGATAAAAGAAAAGTCATTCTTTCTCCACACACGCGATAGTAAATAAATTTAATTATGGTAGGAGAAGCTAAGGGATCTTTGTCTGTATTAAGCTTTATTAGCTGAGACATTTAAAAGCATGTCATCATAACAAAGAGGTCTCATGTAATCCTAAGTGTACCATTTTGGTGCAAGGCTCAGAAGTGAATAGACTTAATGGAGCACATGGTGGCAGATTGTCTGCTCTACCAACAGGTATTGAACAGGTTTGTTGTCAGTTAACTTCAGTCTACATATGCCTATGGCAAATTGGTTGTATAACAGAATCCTGGGCATTGTGTTATCATCGATAGGCCTGCCACGTTTGGGATTGGGGGACAAATGGTGTTAAACCCCTTTAATATCTTGAAGTTCCCAAATGAGACAAGACCAATCTGAAGGTGGGCGCATATGGAGGGTGGATGTGAAGAAGCAACCCTGGCAAGGGAAGCAAGAGAACTGGTCCCTGATGTGAGATCTGTCACTGGCTCAGTGGACACCTCAGAGAAAAAGAAGAAAACTCTCTAACTCCCTTGCATCAAACCAGACCCTGTCCTAAGTGCTCTTACTCTTAAGTCATTTTCTTCTCAGCTTAATCTTGAAGGTAGTTTACTATTTTACAAATGAGGATGCTGAGGTCTGGGGATGTAACTCAACTTGCTGAGGTCACAAAGCCTGTCTGATTCTCCTATTCATTCCAGTCCTTGGGCTTCAGCTTCCTCATTTGCACAACAATGCCTTCTGCTTTCAGACCAGATCAGATGTCAGCAAACTTTTTCTTAAAGGGACAGATAGTAACTATTGGAAGCTTTGCAGTCCATAAGATCTCTCTGTCTCTGTTGCAACTACTCGACCCTCCTGTTGTACTGTGAAAGCAACTACAGACAATGCACAAATGAATGAGTATGGCTTTGTTCCGATGAAAGGTGACTTATGGACACCGAAATTGGAATTTCCTTTAACTTTCATATATCATGAAATACAATGATCATTTTGATTTTTTTTCAACTGTGGAAAGATGTAAAAATCATTCTGAGCTGGGCAGTAGTTTGCCAGCCGCTAGACTAGATCATCTTTGAGGTCTTGAGCTCAAATGTTTTCTGAAAGCCTTTACAACAATAATAATAGTCTTAGCTTGCTGAGCTCTTACACATGCCAGATTTTGTGCTAAATGCTTTACAGGTAGTATTTCCTTTAATCCTTACGCTACCGTGTGAAGTAGGTGCTGTCATTATCTCCGTTTCAGAGATTACAAAACTAGTCGAGAAATTAAGAACATGTTCAGGTTAAACGTAACTGGTAATAGGTGGATATGGTTCCCAAGAATGAATGCATAAGCTTTTTTGCTGCCTTGTCTGATAATTCTATAGTCAGAACTATAGTCGGGACATAGCCATAGGAAGAACTCCCAAGTGTTTCCAATTAATTTAATTAACTGCTAGGTTGGATATATAAACCATTTTGTGTCAGGCAAAACATTAGCATATTTCTAGGTAGGAATAACCACTCTCTTCTGTCTTCTTCTCTCTCCCAGAAATGTGATGCCTAAGACTTTGGATGGGCAGATAACCATGGAGAAGACCCCAAGTTACTTTGTGACAAATGAGGCTCCCAAGCGCATCCACTCCATGGCCAAGGACATCAAACTGATTGTGGTGGTGAGAAACCCCGTGACCAGGGCCATCTCTGACTACACTCAGACACTGTCGAAGAAACCGGAGATCCCCACCTTCGAGGTGCTGGCCTTCAAAAACAGGACCCTGGGGCTGATCGATGCATCCTGGAGCGCCATTCGAATAGGGATCTATGCCCTGCACCTGGAAAACTGGCTGCAGTATTTCCCCCTCTCTCAGATCCTCTTTGTCAGTGGTGAGCGACTCATAGTGGACCCCGCGGGGGAAATGGCCAAAGTACAGGATTTTCTAGGCCTCAAGCGTGTTGTGACTGATAAACATTTCTATTTCAACAAAACCAAGGGGTTCCCTTGCTTAAAGAAGCCAGAAGACAGCAGTGCCCCGAGGTGCTTAGGCAAGAGCAAAGGTCGGACTCATCCCCGCATCGACCCAGATGTGATCCACAGACTGCGGAAATTCTACAAACCCTTCAACATGATGTTTTACCAAATGACTGGTCAAGATTTCCAGTGGGAAAAGGAAGAGAGTGACAAATGAGGCTAGAGCTGAGGAGGGAAGGCTAGTGAATAGCTATGGAGGCTCCTTACCTGAGTCCTGAAACTCCCCAGGGTCTGCAGCCTCAGCTTTGCTGGAGTGCCAAGCAGATCTCCCCTCTCACCCCAGCAGGATTGCCTCCACTGCTGTTGGTTTAGGCAAAAGGGTGGATCCCATGACATCCCCGTAGAGGACCCAGGGCTGGCTGGATCTGGACAACAGCATCTGGTTGACCAGATGGCCACCAGAACCCACTGCTAATCCTTGTCTTCTGCTAGTTAATAGCCTGCAGACAGAGGATAAATAGTTGTCAAGGTCAGAGACAGTGCCATGAATGTTTTATTTGAATGCTTAGAAAGGAAGGTCTGCTTGGTGTGAGCTCTCGCTTTACTTTGGAGAGCTTGGGTTCTAGCCCTGTACCTGGCACAGGCACCTGCTGTATAAACCTCTGATTTGGCATCTCTCCAGAATGCTATTTGTGGCTGAGTGTTCTAGGACTCCTGGGGAGCAAGATCCTCCCTCTAAGGTGTCTCTAGCCTTCTCCTTAAAGTCCTTATCCCACAACTCCTCGATTTGCCCCATCTCCCCAGTCAGTATGAAAGCAGAGGCATGCACCTTCCTCACCAAAAAAAAAAAAAAAAAAAAAAAAATGCTGGTACCATGTAAGTCTTATTTCTAAGAGCCCTCAAAGGGGGCTTGGGTCTCTCTCTTCATGCGTATCCTGGGTTGTGGAGATGTTTAGCGTTTGCCCCAATGTTGGAATCATGTCTTCAGGGCTGATCTGAGACTGGTGGATTGCACCTGAGCCCTGAGGTTAGCAAAGAGGAGGGTGAAAGAAGAAAGCCAGTCCTCCTGGTGAGAGGTCTCCTTACCTCAAGACCCTCTCCTCCAGTACCGTGATTCTGAGTCATGCAATTTGGGTGGGATCTGTCCCTTAGGGTCCCCAGAGGGGCAAGGACCATAGAGTTGGCATATCTCTTGTCCTGAATTACTGTTAGCCACACAGTGGGGAGGGGAGCAGTTACTATTCTGTAGCCTCTTCTGTTTGCCCCACCCATGCCCCATCACGGTCGTCTCATGCTTCATTTGCCCTATTCAGAGATGGCATGTATGGGGACAGCAGCAAGAAGGCTGACTCCATTTGTCAGATCTAGTTTTGGGGAGGGTTGGGGAGGACAAGGGCTGTCTGCAGACACCCCCATCAAGGGCTGCCAAATAGCATCCCTTCCCACTAGTTTGATTCGATTAAAATGCAGCATTTGACATAAAGCACATGTTCACAAATCTTCAAAACCAGGAATTGTTCTAGTAAAATTGGAAATATGTATGATGGGGGGGAGTTAAATTTGTTCAGCTGTTATTAAACTGTGATTTCTCCTGCTAAATGAAAACTGTGTTGTTATAAAGCTTAATGCAACCTGATTAATGGGTTCCGATGGCGTGTTTGTGTTGGTCACCTCCACCCCCATCCCCTCACCTGGACTTCTGAGGGCACACTTTCTGGGATGGCGAGTAGGACCAAGCCCAGAGACCCACAGAGGATTTTGTCTGCAGGGCAGGATGGATCTTGAAACAGCACAAAGAAAGTCACTCCCAAAACAGGTGCCACTTTCCCTATCTAAACCAGTCCTGTCAGGGAATGCACTTAGAGGCCAGATTTAGAAACAGCCTTACAAATAGAAACTTCTTTTCAGCTAAGAACGTTGGTATTGAGCCCTAGGCAACAGAAATACAACTTCACTACCAACGCAAAAGAAGATATAGATCAAAATACACACACACACACACACACACACACACACACACACACACACGCATATGTTGGGGGGGGTGTGTGTATTCTTTGCCCTCTCTTCCTCCCTCCCACCTTCCTTATGCTTTTGTGGGAATTACTTGCAAGGGAAGAGACCTCCAGTGTTTTACGGCTTCCTTGGAGGAAAATGGTCTCTTCTGTAGTTCAGTGGCAAATAGCTAAAGGGTGACATGATAAATTAGGCAGGCAAAGGAGCGCCTGGGTGTAGGAAAGCTTTAAAGATGTTTCCTACCAGCTAAGAATGACTATTATTATTACCCTCATCTCTTCCATCCTGGGTGGACACACATTGACTCAACCCTTGGATCACGTTTTCCTCTCCCGGGCTGTCCCCTCAAGAAGGGAACATCAAGACCTTAAGTGCTGCTTCAGAAGAAATCTAGTAAGCATGTGTCCTGAGAGAGACAGAGACCAGTCTCGTCACTTAAATATGTCACATAAATATACCAAAACTCACCGCCGTCCAGTCGATTCTAACTCATATAGGACAATCCTATAGGACAGTGTAGAACTTCCCATGGGTTTCCAAGGTTATAAATCTTTATGAAAGCAGACTGCAACATCTTTCTCCCACAGAGCGGCTGGTGGGTTTGAACCTCTGACCTTTCAGTTAGCAGCTGAGTGCTTAATCACTGCGCCACCACGGCTCCTTGTCACATAAACAGGAGAAGCAAATTCATCTTTTAGTACGGTTAGCCAAATGTTTAACAAACCATTCTCACCTGGAAAATAAAAGTAGGGAACCTCACTTAAAGTATTTATACACCCAGCATAGAGCAGTAGTCTGAAATTCTCTGTAGAAAAAGAGCAGAGGCCTAAGCCTTGGGATCTTAAAAATTTTTGCTTTTAAGGGTCTGTTAGGTGATATGGTTGAAAGCTCTTGGTTCTGAAAAGAAATGCAAACTTGACATTGTTTAAGTTCTATTTTCTGCAGTGTCTATACTAGCTTGATCCTTTTGACTCTGGGAGTGAGCCACTAAACCATGTCGCCTTCTTCAGTGGGGAAACTTGACAAAGGAATTATTGTCTATCCAGAAAATCTGTCAACCTGCTAAAATAGAGTCAGGTTGATACTACTTCTGCCCTGTTTAAACGTGAGCATTGCCACTCACTGGAGATTGAATCTTATACTTGATTTCAATTAGCAAAGCATAAATTATATTTAATTTTCTACCCCCCTCCCTTCCCTCGAATGGGTGAGTCGTGGCTCCGAAAAGGCTGCTGCTCATGGTTCAGAGATGAAAATGGGAGAATTCATTCTTCCAGGTGGTGCAGCTGCCATTGCTTCATATTCGTCTCTCTTTGCCAGTATCTTTCTGTACTTGACAGATATGAAGATTTTGACCTTGCAACTTAAACCTACTAGCTTAAAAAGAACAATAAGAAAACATTCGCTAGCCCCATTTCTATGCCCCATTTGTCTTTAGATTGTATATGAGAACCACAATTTCAGAGTTGTAAGGCTGTTGCCAATCACGAGGAATTCCCTGAAACCTTCAGCTACCCCTTGGATTGAATGTTATGCTCAGAAGACTGTGACCTGCCTCATGGTATTAAAAGTCCTGATCTGAGCCTCACATCTTTAAAACCTCAACTCTTAGGTTCTTCTAGTTTCCTGTGTTTCTGGTCCCCTCCAGTTTCCCCAGTCTGACTCCATTATTCTCCAAAAAAAAAAACCTCTCCACTGCCTCACCACTAGCAGGAGACAGGTAGCTGGGAGTTATTCTTGCTTCTATTTGTGTCTTAGACAAGCAGCATTATGAATCCAAACATTAGTTTTCACATCTCAAAAATGAGTATTTTTAATGCCTACTCTGCTTACCACCGAGAGTTGCTGTGTTGATTGAAATAAGTCAATAGATGGGAAGGAATTTGAAAGGAACAAAGGGATGGACGCAAAGGATGATGATGGTGTTCATGATGATGATACGCTGATGCTGCAGAGCCCATGGTGAGGAAGATGATGATGGTCATGATGGCGATCGTGAAGATGAAGAAGAAGAGGTTTGGTTTCAGATGCCCCTTCCAGGACAATATATGTTTATGGTGTTCCAAAGGAGGTATCAGGTGTTCCTTTGGTTTTACTCAAACTGAGCTACTCTGAAATTGCTAAGGTAAAATGAACCACCATTGATTTAGCTCACAGCCAGGCCAGAAGAAAAGCACTAAACTAGCTAAATTTGTTGTTGTTGTTGTTTTGTTTTGTTTTTCCTTAAACATTTTATTGTGTTTTTTGGTGAAAGTTTTACAGGTTATCACTTAACACTGTCGACACATATTGTTCAATGATATTGGTTACATTCTTCACAATGTATCAGCCTTCTTTTTATTTCCATTTTGGCTGTTCTCTTTCCGGTAATCTAGCTTCCCTGTCTCCCCTAGCCTTCTCATCTTTGGTCTAGGGTGAATGTTAACCATTTGGTTTCATCTAGACAATTATTTTGAGAAGCACAGTATGCGTGGGTGATATTATTTATTTTATGGGCCAATCTATCATTTGGCTGAAAGGTGACATCTGGGAGTGGTTTGAGTTCCAAGTTTTTTTTTTTTAATTGATGTAATTAAATGAAGTTTACATTTCAAGTTAGTCTCCCCCACAGAATTTTTTTTTTAACATACATTGTTATGAGACCCAAACCGCTCACCCCATTCTGCGACAGCACACTCCTCCCCTCCGCCCCTGATTCCCCATGAACATTCAACCAGCTCCTAACTCTCTCTGCCTTCCCCTCTCACCTCTGGACAGAAGCTGCCCCTTTAGTCTCTTATATCTACTTGTCTAAGAGGCACATTCTTCACGAGTATCACTTTATGTCCCACAGTCCAGTCCAATCCCTGTCTGAAGAGTTGGCCTCGGAAATTGTTTTAGTTCTGGGGTGATGGAGAGACCAGGGGCCATGCTTTCCGGGGCACCTCCAGTCTTAGTCAGACCATTAAGTCTGGTCTTCTTACTTGTATTTGAGTTCTGCATCCCATCGTTCTACTGCTCCATCAGGGACCCTCTGTTGTGCTCCCTGTCAGGACGTTCATTGGTGGTAACTGGGCACTATCTAGTTCTTCTGGTCTCAGGCTGATGAAGTCTCTGGTTTATGTGGCCCATTCTGTCTCTTGAGCCAATACTTTCCTTGTGTCTTTGGTGTTCTTCATTCTCCTTTACTCCAAGTGGTTGGGACCAATTGATGCATCTTAGATGGCCGCTTGCAAGCTTTTAAGACCCTAGACGCCACTCACCAAAGTAGAATGCAGAACATTTTCTTAATAAGCTTTGTTATGCCAATTGACATAGATGTCCCCTGAAAGCATGGTCCCCAGACCCCGCATCCCTGCTACTCTGTCTCTCAAAGTATTTGATTGTATTGAGGAAACTTCTTAGCTTTGGTTTAGTCCAGTTGTGCTGGCTTCCCCTGTAGTGTGTGCTGTCCTTCCCTTCACCTAAGATCATTCTTATCTACTATCTAGTTAGTGAATAACACTCACCCTCCCTCCCCACCCCCGTAACCATCAAAGAATGTTTTCTTCTGTGTTTAAATCTTTTCTTGAGTTCTTATAATAGTGGTTTTATACAGCATTTGTCCTTCTGTGCCTGACTAAATTCACTCAGCATAATAAGTTCTAGCTTCCACCAGGTTATAGGATGTTTCACAGCTTCATCATTGTTCTTTATCGTTGCGTAATATTCCATTGTGTGGATATACCATAGTTTGTTTATCCATTTGTCCATCAATGGGCACTTAGGTTGCTTCCATCCTTTGGCTATTGTGAACAGTGCTGTGATGAACATGGGTGTGCATATATCTATTCGTGTGACGGCTCTTATTTCTCTAGGATATATATATTCCAAGGAGCGGGATAGCTGGATCGTATGGTACTTCTATTACTAGCTTTTTAAGGAAGTGGCAAATCAATTTCCAAAGTGGTTGTACCATTTTACATTCCCACCAACAGTGTATAAGTGTTCCAGTCTCTCCACAACCTCTCCAGCATTTGTTATTTTGTGTTTTATGGATTAATGCTAGCCTCGTTGGGGTGAGATGATATCTCATTGTAGTTTTGATCTGCATTTCTCTGATGGCTAATGATCGTGAGCATTTCTTTATGTGTCTGTTAGCTTCCTGAATATCTTCTTTGGTGAAGTGCCTGTTCATGTCCTTTGCCTATTTTTTAATTGGGTTATTTGTCTTTTTGCTGTTGAGGTTCTGGAGTATCTTGTAGATTTTAGAAATCAAACACTGATCAGATTTTTCATAGCCAGATTTTTTTTCCCAATCTGTAGGTTGTCTTTTCACTCCTTTGGTGAAATCTTTGGATGAGCATAAGTGTTTGATTTTTAGGAGCTCCCATTTATCTAGTTTCTCTTCTGGTGCTTGTGCATTGTTACTTATGGTTTGTATTGTGTTTATGCCATGTATTAGGGCTCCTAGCGTTGTACCTATTTTTCCCTTCCATGATCTTTATCGTTTTGGATTTTATATTTAAGTCTTTGATCCATTTTGAGTTAGTTTTTGTACATGGTGTGAGATATGAGTCTTGTTTCAGTTTTTTGCATATAGATATCCAATTATACTAACACCATTTGTTAAAGAGACTGTCTTTTCCCCAATTAATGGACTTTGGGCCTTTGTCAAATATTAGCTGCTCATAGGTAAACTAGCTAAATTTTAAACATTCAAATGTAAAACCTCCCCTCTACCCAAGGCCAGAGCCCTTTCCCTACACCATATAAGGGCAACTTCTCCTCATTTTGGCTTTTCCCTCACTCCATACTCAAGGTTCTTTTACATACAACATGCCAGGGCTCATTCACACAAGGCCAGACAGAAATCTTCTTGGAATGGAAGTGGTGGTGAAGTTTTCAAGATTCCAGGCTATGGGTTCTGTGCCTAGGAAAGAGAACTATGAATGAGGGATACCGTTACCAAGAATAATTATGTCCCAGAAGGGAAATTGCTGTCTCTTTTCTCTAAGTGACTTAGTTATCTAGTGCTGCTATAACAGAAATACCATAAATGGGCGGCTTTAACAAACATAAATTCATTTTCTCACAGTTTAGGAGGCTAGAAGTCTGAATTCAGGGTGCCAGCTCTAGGGGAAGGCTTTCTCTCTCTGTCGGCTCTAGAGGAAGGTCCTTGTCTCTTTCAGCTTCTGCTCTTGGGCAATTTTTATGTGGCTTGGCATCTCCCTTCCCCTATCTCTGCTTCTCTTGCTTGCTTATTTAATCTCTTTTATATCTCTAAAGGGATTGACTTAAGACATACCCTACATTAATCTTGTCTCATTAACATAAAAAAGACAACCCATTGCCAAATGGGATGATAACCACAGGTATAGAGGTTAGGAGTTACATATTTTTGGGGGACACAATTCAATCCATAACAGTGACCATAGACAAAAGGGCACACAAATGCTTCCAGAGGTCCCACCACAAATGCCCATTGTAATGAAAGTCCCTCTTGGCATTGTCTAGGGCCAAGGCCAAAGGAATGACCCTCTTCCCTTAGCTGTCAGCCACTGGTTGACTCATATATCAAGAAGGAAACTCCAAAGCAATAGAAATTCACCTTTTCTGAAAATTTGCCAAAATCTTTAATAGTTAAAATTAAATCATACTTAAACACATTCACACATCTTAAAAATTAGATTATAAGATAATGTAGACTTGTTCACTAGCTCAGGGATGGTCAATAAGACTTACCTTTGTTTTACAGGTGAAATATCTGAGGACTTGAAAATGTAAGTGTCTTTCTCAACGTTCCACAGAAACATAATGACTGTAAAACCAGAAAGAAAGTTGCTAAGCTGGGGATGGTGGGAGAGGAAAGTGCCAGTACAGCTTGCTCTAAATAATAGCAGTAAACATAGTTTTAAAGGGTATTTTCATAATTGTTTCTCTAAGCCCAGGAAAGGTCAGATTGTGTGACTCTAATCCCATTGAATCAGTCTGGGCCGTTTGGAAAAAGATGATTCTGAAATAGATAAGATGGGCACTGGGTTTTCGTTGCAGAGAATAATGATCAGCTGAGAAATTGTCCATGAGGTCACAAGTGGACTGGAAGTAAAATAGTCTTTCATGTTTGGAGATTAGAAAGATCTTCATCACAGTACTTTCTAGCTCTTATTGGCCCCATAACACCCTGTTGTTTAGGGGCATAATTTGGACTAAATGTGAGACATGGAGCTCATTTGGGTTAGCACTTCTACCTCTGGCCAGTCTGAAATATCACAAACTCATCCTTTGGTCCTCTTCCAAGAGAAAATGGAGATCAACATTCAAACTGAGACCTTCTTGGACTCCCAGTGAGAGTAATAAAGACTTCTCTCATTAGCCTCTTGGATGGATCATTCCCGGGCAGCTCATTTTCCTATTCAGCTTCTTGCTCTTCACTCTTGTCTTCTAGCACCCACATCCTTATTGTCTCTAGTGAGAGACGCCTTCCCTTACAAAGATGCCTGACTAGCTATGCCATATGCCCTAGGAACCTGAGTCCTTAGGCTTTTTGCCAGGGCAGGCTGTTCTGAGGAAAATGTAATGGCAAGTCAGGAAGAAACTTTATGGTTGCTCTGAGGACTAGAAACAGTTGATGGAGGAATCCAGATATAAGCCAATAGGATACACTGAAAAATTTGGTGTGAGGAACTCTCAGAGTTTATGTCTTATGTCTTCATTTTATAGATACAGAAGTAGCATTCTGTCTTGCCTAAGGTAACATAGGAGAGCCAGGATTCCAATCTGGATCTACTGACTTCTTGTCCAGTACACTTCCTTCTACATCTCATGGTGGAGATTCAAGACAAAGTTATTTAAAAATAGCTTTGTCTAACAGATTGGTCTGAAAAATGAGATACTTTTACAAATGCTGAGAAGAAGGCTTTTCCAGGATACAAAGGTTGAGTATGTGCTTGACACTGAATATGCCCCAGCCTTGCCTCATCAGAGTGCGATCCAGACTTTTCCAATGGTGTGCCCGAAGAAAGAGACTCCACTTTATGAGGTACAGACTAGGGAGGGATGAGAATGTTCTAAAGTTCTGCGAAGAGCACACACCTTGGGGTTAAACTAGACCTGTGTGCACCTGACCAATACACACAGCTTTCCACTGTTCTTACCCAACTCTACATCTAATCTGTCAACCAGGACTCGGAGAGGCAGATTTGGCTAAGTAGACAGATGGGGTCCTGAGGATGCCACTGGGAATCATCTTCACAGTCAACTAAGTTAGGCACGGGAAGAAACTGAAGGGAGTAGTGGTTGTTAAAGCAAAGCAAGAAGGCTGGAAATTCCCACCATTAATTCTATTCCTTCACCTGTTTTGCATTATTGTGGACTTATGTGCCGTCACTATGCTAGGTGCTAGGGAAAAGTTGTGAGTAGTGAAGCTTTAATAGAAGAAAAATATCATCGGTATGAGAACGGGCAAAACCAGTCCTGCTAATAAGGATGGTTTCCCAGGGGACACAAAGTCCTGGAATTTGATTATTAGAAGATCTTGTGTGGTAAAGATATTTGATGTCTCTTTCCTTTAAGTGTCAACTTGAGAAAAGAATTGATATTAAGTTTTTTGAAACTTTGTAACTTTTTATTTTTATTTTTTTTTACTCCTCCCCTACCTGATAGAAACAAAAAAAAATGTCCTAGAAAAATTAAATGAGATTAGCTGGAATTGCAGGGTTAGACTGGAACCACGTTGGGAAAAATGACAAATTGTTGTTCTTGAAAGGTTGAGAATCTATCACTTCATGTCCCACTTGTCTCTACAGTAGGTCTGCAGAGGCAGAGGGGTAAATACACAACAGCCTTCACACTGCTGTGTGCTGGCTGGAAAGACATGATCTTCTCCACCGAAAATATTTCAAGGAGCCTCAATCCCCATAGCAGACCTACCTCTATCACGTTTGCTTTCAACTCAATTACACCTATGTCTGGAATAAGGGATATTTCCCCCTAAATGTACACATCTTTTGGGAAGGAGTGTTGTCATCAGTTTGTCTCTATGACATGGGAACAGCCTTGAGACAATTAAAAATCTACAATAAATGGTAAAAACAAAAAAAAAGTAATGTGCGTTCTTTCCGATAACTCCTGAAAAAGTAGATATTTAGCATTCACTTGCGTTCATTCTAAGAAGCCCTGGTGGTGCAGAGGTTAAAGTACTCGGCTGCTAACTATAAGGTCAGTGGTTCAAACTCACCAGCCATTCTGCAGGAGAAAGATGTGGCAGTCTACTTCTGTAAAGATTTCAGCCTTGGAACTCTATGGGGCAGTTCTCCTCTGTCCTGTAGTGTCACTATGAGTTGGAATCGACTCGATGGAAATGGGTTTGGTTTTTTGGTTTCGGGTTCATTTTATCTCCAGAGAAGGTGCAGGTAGCATTCAAGATGACAGCAACAGAATCCACTGTGGCTTTGAGGTTCGAGGGCAACACTGTCTGACCGAGCAGGAGAGAGCTTCTTTTCTGTCGTTTACGGCGGAAAATATTTCTTAGCTTTTATCCCAGTGGAACTGCCTAGAAATTGTGCCAGGGCAGGGGGGCCGCTTCTGAGAACTTTAGGGACAAGACCTTGGAAATAAGGACTTTCATTACAATGGGCATTTGTGAGACATCTGCTGAGAGGCGAGAAAAGACAAGGAGTAAAATAGGAACTGTTTATGCCACAGGCAGCAGGCCTAGTACTGAGTCTAAATCATAGACTCACAGACCAGTTCGCAAGCCAAGATGAATCCCATCATCCCTTTATTTTGCTCTGGTACTTACAGCAGAGAATGCAGATTGAGGTCTATAAATCTCTGGTTTCTAACTTCAGCAAGACCCTCAGTTCTGCTATTCATTCCTTTTATTTGTCCCTGGACATCTGTATTTCCCAGGCCCCTTGCATTAGTTTTAGAAATTTTCCCCTTTTTCTTAAGCTTTCTATCCCAGTCTACACCCCCCTTGTTCTTAAGGCCAAGGGAGTGGCCTTCACAGAAAAGTTGAGGTTGTCTCTCTCTGCCTTTCTCTGGACTTGTGCCCCCTCATCCCTCCAATGGAGATAGTGACTGTGCCAGCCTCAGAGGGCAGTGTGAAGCCCAAGTGAGATGATACATTTAAGGCGCTCAAAGATGGACTGATGAAAAGAAAGAGCCCAATAAAGCTTGCTATTATAATAAATGTGATTATAAATTTTATTTTATTTTCTGCTTTGAATTTTTGTTTGATACCATGTGTTTTCATTCATGGAAGCATGCTAAATCACTGAGTGTGTCTGAATTTTTGGTAGGTAGTATGGACTTTTTTTTCTTAGCCGCTCCCACAAGCCTACTCTTAGAGTTCAGAGGGACACCCCTTGTTCCGCTAATCCTACCCCCACCCCCGTCCCGAGTCCACTGGGACATATGCGTCTCAAAATTTTTTTTCAAATTTTCTATTTTTCCCACCAGAAATGTACATGCCTCATACAGTACCTCGTAGAAGCAGTAATTTGTGGCACATGCCTGTTTCTTTGGTATCAGACACTCCTAAAGGCTCCCAGTTTGCAGTAGCACTCACTGTCAGTGGGAAAGTATCTTCCCAATAAACCTGAGAGGCAGAAAATGTTGGTGGGCAACTTAGTTGAAAATTACTAGTTATGACATGCATCCTTAATTTCCTCTGCTCATATCTCATTATTTCCTACTTTTGTGTTGGATCCCTAGCTCTTAACCTCCACCATGATTGTGATTTACTCATTTATCCTGCTCTTCATTTGGAATTTATATTTAACATCAGTCCAAAACAGATCATTCCATCCTTAATTTAAGAAAAGATATGCAAAAATGTGCCATAGTACTTTTCAAAATACCAAACAGCATCCCTTTATCATAATAAAAGTTTTTTTTTAAATATTTTATTGTACTTTAGGTGAAGGCTTACAGAACAAACAGTTTCTCATGTAACAGTAGCACACATGCTGTTCCATGACTTTGGTCAACAACCCCACAACATTTTAACCCTCTGAATTCTCAGCTTTTTTTTTTTTTTTTTTTTTGTGAAAATACACATAGCCAAAGATACACCATTTCAAAACTTTTTACGTACACACTTAAGTGACATTGACTATGCTCTTCCAATTGTGCTGCCATTCTCACCCAAGATGAAGGCTTATAGGACAAAATAGCCTCCCATTTAACAGTTACTACAAATGTTGCCCTATAACAATGGTTAACAATCTCACAACACATCAACAGTATCCTTACTCAACTTGTGTTCCTTATCATCAGCTTCCTACTCCCCCTCCGCCTTCTGGCCCTTGTCACTGGACTCCTGTACCTCGTTAGTCTCATTTAGTTTCACTGGGCTGTCCACTCCCAGGCTGAACAGTGAACCTCTAAGGTAACTTCACCTCTGAGCTGAAAGGGTGTCTGGGGGCTATACTCTTGAGGTTTCTCCAGTCTCCTTTAGGCCAGTAAATCTGGTCTTTTTTTTTTTTTTTTTTTTTTTTGGGAGTTAGAATTATGCTCTGCATCCTTCTCCAGCTCTGTCCAGAATCCTCTGTTGTGATCCTGGTCAGAGCAGTCAGCGGTGGTAGCCGGGCACCATCTAGCTGTACTGGACTCAGTCCGGTGGAGGTCTTGGTAGCTGTGGTCAATTAGTCCTTTGGACTAATCTTTTCGTTGTATCCTGTTCTCTTCGTTCTCCCTTGCTCCTGAAAGGATGAGACAAGTGTAGTATCTTAGATGGCCGCTCACAGGCTTTTAAGACCCCAGACACTACTCACCAAGGTAAAATGTAGAGCATTATCTTTATAAGTAGTGTCATGCCAATTGAGCTAGATGTTCCCCGAGACCATGGTCCCCAGAGCCCTCCGTCCAACAACTCAGTCCCTCGGGGAGTTTGGATGTGTCCATGGGGCCTCCATGACCTTTCCTTGTGCAGGTTGTGTTAGTTTCCCTTGTACTGTGTACTGTCTCACCTCTCACCCAAGATACCACTTATCTATTGCCTATTTAGTATTTCCCCCCTCCCCTACCATCCCTGGTAACCAACAAGGATTGTTACATTTTACATGTGAATTTTTTCATGGGTTTTTACAATAGAGGTCTCATACATTATTTGTCCTTCTGTGATTGACTTATTTCACTCAGCATAATGTCCTCCAGTTTCATCCAGGTTATGAGATACTTCACAGATTCATTGTTGTTCTTTCTCGTTGCATAGTACTCCATTGTGTGTATGTACCATAGTTTGTTTATCCATTCATCTGTTGATGGGCACCTACGTTATTTCCATCGTTTTGCTATTGTGAACAATGCTGCCATGAACATAGGTGTGCATATGTCTATTCGAGTGACGACTCTTATTTCTCTAGGATATATTCCTAGGATTGGGATTGCTGGATCGAATGGTATGTCTATTTCTAGCCTTCTGAGGAAACGCCATATCATTTTCCAAAATGGTTGTATCATTTTGCATTCCCACCAGCAGTGTATAAGAGTTCCCATCTCCCCACAGCCCCTCCAACATTTGTTATTTCCAGTATTTTTGATTCGTGCCAGTAATGCTGGGGTGAAATGGTATCTCATTGTGGTTTTAATTTGCATTTCTCTAATGGCTAGTGATTGCGAGCATTTCCTCATGTGTCTGTTGGCCATTTGAATGTCTTCTTTGGTGAAGTGTCTGTTCATTTCCTTTGCCCATTTTTTGATAGGATTCTTTGTCTTTTTGTTGTAGAGGTGTTGGATTTTCTTGTAGATTATGGAGATTAGACCTCTGTCTGACTTATACTGTCCAAAATTTTTTTCCCAATCTGTAGGTTCTCTTTTGACTCTTCTGGTGAAGTCTTTTGAAGAGCATAGGTGTTTGATTTTTAGAAGATCCCAGTTATCTAGCTTATCTATTGGGGTTTGTGCGTTGATGGTTATGGTTTGTATCCTGTTAATGCTGTGTATTAAGGCCTGAAGTGTTGGTCCTATTTTTTCTTCTATGAACTTTATAGTTTTAGGCTTTATATTCAGGTCTTTGATCCATTTTGAAGTCGTTTTTGTATACGGTGTGAGGTATGGGTCCTGTTTCATTTTTCTGCAAATGGATATCCAGTTTTGCCAGCACCATTTGTTAAAAAGACTGTCTTTTCCCCATTTGATGGACTTTGGGCCCTTGTCGAAAATCAGGTTACCATAGGTGGATGGATTTACATCTGGGTTCTCAATTCTGTTCCATTGGTCAATGTCTCTGTTGTTGTACCAGTACCGGGCTGTTTTGACTACTGTAGCTGTATAGTAGGTTTTCAAGTCAGGTAGTGTGAGTCCTCCAACTTTATTCTTCTTCTTCAGTAGTGCTTTACTTATTCGGGGCTTCTTCCCTTTCCATATAAAGTTAATAATTAGTTTTTCCATCTCTTTGAAGAATGTTGTTGGTATTTGGATCGGGATTGCATTGTATTTGTAAATCGCTTTAGGTAGAATTGCAATTTTCACAATGTTGAGTCTGCCTATCCATGAGCGTGGTATGTTTTTCCATTTATGTAGATCCCTTTGGGTTTCATACAGCAGTGTTTTGTAGTTTTCTTTGTATAGGTCTTTTACATTCCTGGTCAGATTTATTCCTAAGCATTTTATCTTTTTAGGGGCTATTGAAAATGGTACTGATTTCCTGATCTCCTTTCCATTGTTCTCTTTACTGGTGTATAGGAATCCAACTGATTTTTGAATGTTTATCTTGTATCCTGCTACTCTGCTGAATCTTTCAATTAGTTACAATAGATTTCTCATGGAGTCTTTAGGGTTTTCTATGTATAGTATCATATCATCTGCAAACAGGGAGAGTTTAACTTCTTCATTACCAATTTGGATGCCCTTTATTTCTTTCTCTTGCCTTATTGCTCTAGCTAGAACTTCCAGCACAATGTTAAATAGGAGTGGTGATAAAGGGCATCCTTGTCTTGTTCCTGTTTTCAAGGGGAATGTTTTCAGCCTCTCTCCATTAAGAATGATGTTGGCTGTTGGTTTTGCATAGATGCCCTTTATTATGTTGAGAAATTTCCCTTCTATACCTATTTTATTGAGAGCTTTTATTAGGAATGGGTGTTGGACTTTGTCAAATGCCTTTTCTGCATCAATTGAGATGATCATGTGATTTTTTTCTTTCCTTTTATTTATGTGGTGAATTACATTGATGGATTTTCTTATGTTAAACCATCCTTGCACACCTGGTATGAATCCTACTTGGTCGTGGTGTATTATTTTTTTGATATGATGCTGAATTCTATTGGCTAGAATTTTGTTCAGAATTTTTGCATCTATATTCGTGAGAGATATTGGTCTGTAATTTTCTTTTTTTGTGATGTCTTTGCCTGGTTTTGGTATCAGCGTTATGCTGGCTTCATAGAATGAATTTGGAAGTGTTGCTTCCTCTTCTATGCTCTGAAATAGCTTGAGTAGAACTGGTACAAGCTCTTCTGTAAATGTTTTGTAGAATTCTCCAGTGAAGCCATCTGGGCCAGGGCTTTTTTTGGTTGGGAGGTTTTTTTTTTTATTACCTTTTCAATCTCTTCTCCTGTTATGGGTCTGTTCAGATTTTCAATATCACTTTGTTGTAGTTTGGGTAGGCCGTGTGTTTCTAGAAATTTATCCATTTCCTAGGTTTTCAAATTTGTTGGAATATAGTTTTTCATAATATTCTGTTATAATCCTTTTTATTTCGGTCGGGTCTGTTGTAGCATCCCCCATTTCATTTCTTATTTGGGTTATTTGTGCCCTCTGCTGTTTTTCTTTTGTCAGTCTGGCCAGTGGTTTGTCGATTTTGTTGATTCTTTCAAAGAACCAACTTTTGGTTTTGTTGATTCTTTCTATTGTTTTTCTGTTCTCTATTTCATTTATTTCTGCTCTGATCTTTACTATCTCCTTTCTTCCGGTGGTTGTAGGCTTTTTTTGCTGTTCTCTTTCTATTTGTTTGAGTTCTGTAGTTAATGTTTTGATTTTGTCCCTTTCTTCTTTTTTGATATGTGCATCTATTGCTATAAATTGTCCTCTGAGGACTGCCTTTGCTGTGTCCCAAAGGTTTTGGTATGATGTGTTTTCATTCTCATTTGATTCTAGGAATTTTTTAATTCCATCTCTGATTTCTTCTATTACCCAGTGATGTGTAAGCAGATTATTATTCTGTTTCCATGTGTTTGATTTTTTTTCCTTGCTCTTTCTAGTGTTAATTTCTACCTTGATGGCATTGTGGTCAGAGAAGATACTGTGAATTATCTCAGCGTTTTGGATCTTGTTGAGGATTGCTCTGTGACCTAAGGTGTGGTCTATTCTGGAGAACGTTCCATGTGCATTGGAAAAGAATGTGTACTTTGCAGCAGTTGGATGGATTGTTCTATATATGTCTGTGAGGTCCAGTTGGCTGATTGTGTCCTTTAGGTCTTCTGTATCTTTGCTGAGTTTCTTTTTAGTTGTTCTGTCCTTTACTGAGGGTGGTGTGTTGAAGTCTCCTACTATTATTGTGGAACTGTCAATTTCTCTTTTCAGTGCTGTTAGAGTTTTTTTTATGTATTTTGGAGCCCTGTCATTGGGTGCATAAATTTTTTTTATGGTTATTTCTTCGTGATGGATTGTCCCCTTAATCATTATATAGTGTCGTTCTTTGTCTTTTATGGTAGATTTTGTTTTAAAGTCTATTTTATCTGAGATTAGAATTGCCACTCCTGCTCTTTTTTGGTAGTTGTTAGTTTGATATATTTTTTTCCAACCTTTGATTTTTAATAAATTCACATCTTTGTTTCTAAGGTGTGTCTCTTGTAGACAGCATATTGATGGATCCTGTTTTCTTATCCATTCTGCCACTCTCCGTCTCTTTATGGGTGCATTGAGTCCATTTAATTCAGTGTAATTATTGATAGATGTGAGTTTGTTGCTGTCATTTTGTAGTGCTTTTTTTGTGGTGCTGAAGTGTTCTTTGTTCTTCTTACTCTCTTTTGCTGAGTTACTTTTGTTTGTGGATTTTGTGTTCATTTCTTTTGTTTTTGTAGATTTTGTTTTTGCTGAGACTTTACATTTTTCGTCTTTATTTTTATGAGTTGGTTTGTTAACTTTCTTTGTGGTTACCATGAATTTTACCCTTATCTTTATAAGTTTGAAGCAGTCTACCCTTACTTGGTATCGCCTTGCCTTCCTCTCCGTTAGAAGGTTCTATACCTATGCCGTTTGTTCCCTCTTTCATTGTTTTGATGTTGTTGTCATCCTTTGATTGATTGTTCTGATTCCCTGTTGTATTTCTTTTGGTTTTGGATAGTCCTCGATAGTTCATTTCCTAGAATGGTATCTGGTTCGTATGAACCTGCGTCCTAGGTCCTAGGTCCTGCCTGAGGGCTGAAGCTGTTTGTCCTCAGATCGAAGAACTCCCTTTAATAATTCTTGTAAGTTTGGTTTGACTTTTGCATATTCCCTTAGTTTCTGTTTATCTGGAAATGACCTAATTTCACCATCAAATTTGAATGAGAGTTTTGCAGGATATATTATTCTTGGCTGACAATTTTTTTCTTTCAAGATTTTATATATGTCATCCCACTGCCTTCTTGCCTGCATGGTTTCTGCCGAATAATTTGAACTTAGTCTTACTGTTTCTCCTCTGTATGTGACTCCTTGTTTTTCATGAGCTGCTCTCAGGATTCTTTGTTTGTCTTTAGTTTTGGCGAGTGTGAATATGATATGTCTTGGTGATTTTCTTTTGGGGTCTCTTCTATATGGGGTTCGTTGAGCTTCTTCGATGGCCATCTTTTCATCTTTCATGATATTGGGAAAGTTTTCTGTCAGCAGTTCCTCAATTATCCTCTCTGTGTTTTCTGTTTTCTCCCCCTGTTCTGGGATGCCAATCACTAGTAATTTTTTGCTTTTAATTGTGTCCCACATAACTCTCAGGGTCTCTTCATTTTTCTTTGATCTTTTTTCTGAGTTTTCCTGAAACAGAGTTGTATCCAAGTGTTTGTCTTCAGTTCCACTGATCCTGTCTTCCACGGTATCAAATCTACTTCTCAGCCCTTCTATAACACCATCCTTTTCTGAAATCTGTTGTTTATCTTTTGGATTTCTAATTGTTTTTGTATAATTTCGAGTTGTGAATTTATTTTAGCATTTTGTTCCTGCATCATCTTCCTGAATTCTTCCAATTTTTTGTCTGTATTTTCCATAAATTTGTCTATTCTTTCCTCATGTTTGTCAGCTTTTTGCCTCAGTTCTTGGAAACTTCCGAGTATTAGTGATTTGAGTTCCCTATCGGGTACTTCTAGTGCATTTTCTTCCAGAGGAGGGTTATCTGGTGTTTTAATTTGGACGCCTATTGGAGCCATCATGTCTTGTTTTTATAAATGTTTTGATATTGTTTGCTGTTTTCAGGGCATTCAGTAGATATTTCTCTCATTTATTGAATGTAGATTTTTTTTGTTTCATCCTTGTGGTACAGCTGGGCAGGTCTAGCTGAAGAGGAGCCACTGGGACGGGTTGTTTGTGGCACTCACCGCAGGCACCAGGACGGTCGGTAGTCAGTGCTGGGCAGGTTCCAATAAGGGTGTGCCTGCACAGCTTGGTGGTGTGATGTCAAGTGCACGGTGCAGGTAGGCAGGATGCAGCAGGGAGATGATTATGTGTGAAGCTAAGCTGGATATGGGAGAGAGGAGAGAGGAGCAGGAGCGAAAAGCATACAAACATAAAAGAATGCTAGGGGAGATTTTCATTGGAATGGACAGATGAGAGACTATGGGATGGAGAAAACCAGAAGGGGGAAGAGAAAGAAAAGGAAAGAATGAACAAATAAACATCAGAAAAGTTAAAGAACTGCAAAGTTCCCAGTGATCCCACTGATGCAGCTATGAGGTCTGGGGGAGTCGGTCTCAGGTTTCACAGCACAGCCTGGCCAGAAGGTGCAGAGGCATACATCGGCTGGTATTCAGGGATCGGAAAGAGAAGGAAGAGATAGAGAGACGAGAAATTGAGCAATGAAGAAAGACAAAAGGGAAAAAGAGGGAAAAGAAAACAAAACTAATCAAAAAAGAAAATAAATTAAATTAAAAAAAAAAAAAAAGCAACACCAGCAGTCAATGAATGGCACTCAGAGAGCCAGCCAGTGCGGGCTGGTGTTTCTGGACAAGAGACTGTGTCCGTGGGAAACAGAGGAGGCCGAGTGTGAGTGAAGAAGGGTGGAGAGTGGAAAGTGTATATCACAAATTGCCTGCGCTCTGGGGACCCTCAGACAGGAGCTAAGAGGGTGCAAGAAGCCAGGCACCTGAGTGAAAGCAGGGGGAGGATGCGAGAGGCAAGCGAGAAACCAAAAGAAGCAGGAGTAAAAAAAGGAAAAAAAAAAAAAAAAGGCAGCACCAGCAGCCAACAAACGGCACCTAGAGAGCCGCCCGCCCGGGCACGCGGAATCCAAGCAGCCGTGGACCCCGGTGAAGAGACTGCAGCCACGGGCAGCAGAGGAGCAAACGAACAAAAGCCCTGGGATCTCACCAGCGCGGCTGGCCAGACCTGGAAGCAGCCACACACCTGAACGCAGCCCCACAGCCCCGCAGGAAAGAGCAAAGACGGAGCTCGGAGCCAGGCACCCGAGCAAAAGGAGGGGGAGGCGGCAGAAAAAGCTATGCCAGCAGCCAACAAACGGCTCTCAGAGAGCCGCCGGCCTGGGCGCCCAGAATCCAAGCACCGGCGCCCCCTGGCCCAGGGACCCTGGCCACGGGAAGCAGGGGAGCCCCAGCCGAGGCAGAAAGGGGTCGGGGGTGGGAAAGTGCACACCGCAATTTACCGGTCGTTCTGTCTCTCACTGGACGCTCCACGAGGCTGCTCTCCCGTTCTCCCGTTTGCTGGTCTCCGATAGGAGTCCAAGATGGTGGGTCTGCGCTGCGTTAGCTGGTAGGGAATCTCTGCATGAGTCTCTCCTTGCTCTCCGTTCTCTTTCAGTATTCTCACTCCGTTTGGTGTTTGTCTGAGTTCTTTATCTCTTCATTTGATGTTTTCTAGGGTTTCAGGATTGTTGATTCTCTGTTAGGCTTAGTTTTTCGGATCTTTGCTGTGGAGGGAAGGCGTGGTGCTTCTGCCTAGAGCGCCATCTTGCCGGCAGACGGGGATAGTAAAAGTTTTGAAAGTAGATTCTATCCTGTCTCCACCCTCTCAGTTTTTTTCTTCTTCTTATGCCACTGCAGCCTGGTGTCTGCTTCCATCACTCTAATGAAATCCTTGATAAGGCCACCGGTAATGTCCCAATTGCCAAATATAGAGGCTATTTGCAGGCCTCATCTACTTGATCTCTCTTCAGCATTTGATACCATTGGCCACTCTCTCCCTTGCTCTATGAAGTATTCCTGCTTCTTTTTCCATAACATTCTTCTCTCTGATATGTCTCCCACCTCTGTTCTCTTCCTTTCTCTCCTTTGCCAACTCCTTCTCCTCTTTGTTTTATTTTGTTTTGATTTTGGTTTTTAATTAATGGTGAAAATTGTATCCTTGGTACATTTCTTTTATTACGTGGATGTTCTAGATGGTTTCATTTAGTCTCAGGGCTCCAGTAACAAGGTAACTCTCAAATCTGTATTGTTAATGGCTGTAATACCTATGACAGATACTGTTGATTTCCTATCCACAGTTATCCATCCCCTTTTCCTTATTAACAGAACCCTGGTTTTGACCTGGTAAGAAGTGGAATGTACTCAAGGAAAGTGGACCTCTTTCCCACGCCTAAGGAATGAACCATAAACCATAGCTTGTCAGAGCAATTATGCGCATTTCATTCCCCTTGCCAGTTGGCATGTGATCCACTCATGCCAGTGGAGCACGAGTAGTGGTTTGTTAAGGGCTTTTCACAGATTTAAAAAAAAAAAAAGAGTGGTCAGTGATGAGAGGATAGGGATCCACTTTCCCTACATTTGAATTCTCTTGTGAGAAGGAGACATATTTAAAGCTGTGACATCATATTGTGACCATAAGGGCAACCATGGCCAACACCGAGGATGTCAGAGCAAGACTGATGACCCTGCAGTCACCTACCTCCAAGCTTCTGTTCAAGTGAGAGAATAAACATCTTCATTGAGTAGAGAATAAACATCTTCATTGTGTGAGGCACTTTTAGTTTACATTTTTTTGCATATACAAAAATCCTAAAAGATAAGCCCACAGGACAAGAAAGAAAATGCTTGGATCAGTAGACCTCAGTATCTGGGGGTACTCACTATGACTTCATGTTGCTACCTGGCATCAAGGGGCCGGGCTAGGATATCTCAAAGATACATTAAAGGAGCAGAATTCACCTCAGATATACATAGACTCTGCCCTGTTTTTCACATTACAGTGCATGTTCCCTTTTTCTCCCAATTTTACCCCTTTTTAACCATCAAGGAGTCCTGGTGGGATAGTGGTTAAGAACTTAGCTGCTAACCAAAAGGTTGGCAGTTCGAATCCACCAGTTGCTCTTTGGAAACCCTATAGGGCAGTTCTACTCTGTCCTGTAGGGTCGCTATGAGTAGGAGTCGACTCGATGGTAACAGTTTTTTTTTTCTTTTCCTTTTATAACCATCATAAGGAGCCCTGGTTGCTCAGTGGTTAAGCACTTGGCTGCTATCTCACTAACTTTCAGGCTCCATCTTTTCCTGCCCTCTTTCTCAATGATCATGCTTCAGCCCCACTAACAACCTTGCTGTTCCTGTTGTTGTTGTTAGGTGCCGTCAAGTTGGCTCTGACTCATAGTGACCCTATGTACAACAGAATGAAACTCTGCACCATCCTCACAATTGTTGTGCTTGAGCCCATTGTTGCAGCCACTGTATCAATCCATCTCTTTGAGAGTCTTCCTCTTTTTCACTGTTCCTGGAGCATGCCAAACCCACTCTAGCCTCAAGCCGTGACCCTTGCTTCAGGCTGGATCTCTCTTCCTCCAAATATCCTATGGCTTATTGTTGCTGATGTTGTCAAGTTGTCATCAAGCTATACTCTTGGTGCCCTTATGTATAACAGAATGAAATATTGTTCTGTCCTGTGCCATCTTCATGATCGTTGGTATGTTTGAGTTCATTGTTGCGGCCACTGTGTCAATCTATCTCATTGAGAGTTTCCCTCATTTTTGCTGACCCCATACTTTACCAAACATGATGTCCTTTTCTAGTGATTGGTCTTTCCTGATGATGTGCCCAAAATAAGTGAGCTGACATCTCACCATCCTCAATTATAAGGAGCATTCTGGTTGTATTTCTTCTAAGACTGATTTATTTGTTCTACTGGCTGTCTGTGGTATATTCAATATTCTTTGCCAACACCACAATTCAAGTGAATACATGTTTCTTCTGTCTTCCTTTGTCATCGTCCAGCTTCCACATGCATATGAGGCAATTGAAAAGGCCGTGGCTTGGGTCAGGCACGTCTTAGTCATCAACGTGATGTCTTGGCTTTTTAAAACTTTAAAGAAGTCTTTTGTAGCAGATTTACCCAATGCAATATGCTGTTTTATTTCTTGACTGCTGTTTCCATGGATGCTGATTGTTAATCCAAGTAGAACGGAAAAGTTCACAACTTCAATTTTTTCTTCATTTAGCATGATATTGTTTATTAGTTCAGTTTGAGAATTTTTGTTTTCTTCAAAAAGAGGAAATGGCTATGGTTAGCCCACTCGGTTCCCTCAGGAATCTGCTGAAATAGCACTTTTTCCGTGAGGAGTGCCCTTAATAGCCAATTTAATATCGCATTCCCCACTGAATTAGTCTCCTGTTGTTGCTGTAACAAATTACAACAAGCTTACTGACATAAAACAACACAAATGTATTATACTGCAGACATTAGGTCTACCTGGATAATTCAAGACACTGTCCTCCATCTCAATATCCTTAACTTAATCACATCTGCAAAGTCCCTTTTTGTCACTTAAATTAACATATTGACAGGTTCCAGGGATCAGGGTGTGGGCATCTGTCTACCATAACGCTTCAGTCTCTGCATCTCCCTTCTTGGTTTTAATTATTTTCCATAATCTAATTGCATTCGAACAGAATATATATAATTATTTTTTTATATCTCTCCTTATTTGAATGTAAGCTCTAGGAGGGCAGAGATTTTTGTCTTTCTTGTTCACTGTTGCCAGCAATAGAACACAGTGGTTAGGAGCGTAGGCTCTGGAGCCAGACCGTTGCCAGCTCTGCCACTTCCTAACTGTGTGTCCTTGGACGCATTACCTAAGATCCATGTGTTTCAGTTTAGACCCATGTGCACTATCAGTAGTACCTACCTCATACAGTTGTTGTGAAGATTAAATCAGTTAATAGATGTAAAGCATTGGAACAAGGTTGGTACATCATAAACGTTATATGTGTGTTAGTTATTGTTACTATAATTATTATTTTGGTGTCGTTATTGCTTTCTGTGCCTGTAGCAGTGCCTGGCACATTAAAAAAGAAAACAAAAAACAAAAAAACAGTTGCCGTCAAGTCGATTCTAACTCAAATGTGACAGAGTAGGGTTTCCAATGGCTGACTTTGTAAGAGTAGATCACCAGGCCTTTCTTCTGAGGTACCTCTAAGTGGGCTCAAACCTCCAACCCTTCAGTTAATAGCCAAGCATGTTAAACATTTGCACCACCCAAGGACTCCATCTGGCACATGTTGTTGTTGTTAGGTGCCATTGAGTCAGTTCCGACTCATAGCGACCCTGGGTACTGCAGAACGAAGCACTGCCCGGTCCTGTGTCATGCTCACAATCATTGTTTTGCTTGAGCCCATCGGGTACATAGGTACTCAAATAATATGTGTTGAATAGTTCTGCATCATTAGGAGAAGATACTTATATATATTAAGTCATTTGAATCTCACAAAAACGTTACGAAGCCTAGTGCCCCATTTCTTTGATACAGAAAGGAGCCAGAAAAAAGTTAACTATCTTTCCCAAGGCCCCAGAGTAAATGTAGAACCAGAATCTGAATCCATATCTGTGTGACCCATGTCTAAGCGCTTACCTCCCACTCTATAACATGGCAAGCTATTCTCAGTATTGAAAGCTTCTAATAGGGTAAAAATGACACTGAGGTCTTAGGCCTTGGAAAAAGTAGTTATTCATCATGGTTGCTTTTGGCTAGGTGTAGTTTCTCAGTCTCAGTACTACTGATGTTTGGAGCTGGATAGTCGTTGTGAGGAGCTGTCCCATGTATTGTAGGATGTTTAGCAGCATCCCTGGACTCTACTCATTAGATGCTAGTAGCACACTGCTCCCAAGTTGTGACAATCAAAACTGTCTCCAGATGGTGTCAGTTTTCCTTGGGTGGAGACTCAACACTGCCCTTGGTTGAGAACCATTGCACTATGCCAAGAAGGAGACAGTCCTCTTGATTCCGTGTGAACGTTAAGACTCCTAAAGTCATCTCCCTGACACCCAGTTCACCACAGTTTTGTTGGCGCATTCCCTTGCTAATCCCCCATTCCCTGCATGCATGCATATTTAGCACCAACTTTTCTTGTGACTTACTTTCTTCCTGCCTATGGACGTTTCCACCTGGATGATCTGTTGGTCCCAGACACAGTAAATTCAATACATCCGACTTCTTTAACTCCTCTTACACCAAACTTATCCCATCTTCTCTCTTCTTGATCCTAGTAAATGGTAAAATGTCATCACCGTTTATACTGTTCCCTAAGCAAGGCACCCTCACGACAAACTTGACTCTGTCCCCTTTCTCAGCCTTCTATCCAGTCATGAAGATCTGTTCACTCTGCCTCAGAAATGTATCTTCTTGTCATGCCCTCTTCTCCATCTTCCCTGCTGCTGCCCTAATTTAGGTCTTAGGTCTTCTGAAGTCTCTTCACATGTGGTGTCCCCATCTTTAGTCCCTTTAGTCCTTTTCCTGTTTGTGATCCATCTTGAATCCAGGAACATGTTAACTGGCAAGGAAACTGATTATATCACCCCCTAATAAACTCTTATTAGTCCATCTTTTTTTTTTAACAAAAGTGACAGAGACAGTACAACTCAAACAAAATCAAGAAACAAAGAGAGTTTATTGGCTCATGTAACAGATTTCCAAAAGGTGGTATGGTTTTAGTTAGAGCTGAATCCAGAAGATTAATAATAATAATAACTTCCAATATTTTGTGTCCGCTAATCTCTTTTTGGCTCCATACGTAGAGTCTTTTTACATATTATGGCTGCTTGCAGCCCAGACTACACCACCTTAACAATTCCACAGAACAAGTATTTTCCTGAAAGCTCCATCAAAACTCTTAGGGAGAACATGTTTTGGATTGAATGAGTCAGATGGCCTCTCAGGAAGCAATCACTGTGACCAGGGATCTAGAGAGCTTAGGGACAGGACAGAGCCAGCACCTACTCCTATTGCTTGGGAAACATAATTATCGAATGGGGAAAATGGTTCTAAAAAAGAGCTGCTGGGAAGACCAACATAATGTCTTCCACGGTCCTACTGCCTATATGATAGATTCCAAATTCCTCAGCTTAGCACACAAAGATTTTTACAGTTTGGCCCCAAACCACCCCTCCAACCTCCTCTCTGACAACTACTCCCTACTCAGTGTTCCTGTCACTCTAATTTGTTATCATTTCCTATACAACATTTTGCTCTACCTTGTACCTGTAATGTCTTCCCTACACCAACTCTTTCTTTTCCTGCAAAACCCATTACTCATGCTTAAAGACTCGGTCAAAAGGTTTCTTCCATGATTCCCCGGCTGAAATTTGTTGTCCTATCCTCTGTGTTTGCACATTCTTTCAAAACTCTACAGTTCAACTTAAACAAAAGAAATGAAACCTATTGCCATCAGTTGGCTCTTAATCATGGTGACCCCATATGTTACAGAATAGAACTGTTCCATAGGGTTTTCCTGGCTGTAATCTTTCTGGAAGTAGGTCTCCAGGCATTTTTTTCCATGGTGACTTTGGGTGGGTTTGAACCACCAACCTTAAGTTTAGTAGTTAAGCACAAAACATTTGTATCACCCCAGGGACCACACTTAAGACCCTAATATCACTTCTCTGAGCCAATGTTTCCCACTTGAGTGTAAACTCCTTGAGGGCAGAAATAATGTCCCATTCATCTCTGCTTCTCCGATGCCTAGCCTGGGCTTGATGCAGTAAATATTGAACAAACGAATGAAAGAAGGGTGTTAACAACCAAGTGAATGTGTTATTTAATGAAGACAGCACCAGGCACTTTTCCTAATTGTTGCCTCCTTACCCACTGGGCTTACTGATCTCTTGTGAAGAGCTAAAGTGATGGTTCAGTGAAAGAGCTGTTCACATTTCTGAAGGATGAGGGACTTCAGATTTGTGCTGTTATTTTCCCAGGCTGTGATGGGCATCTGACTTCTCATCTGAGAACATCAAGGACCTCCATAGGTAAGGTGAACATTGGAGAACAAGTGATCTCTATCCCTTTTTGAAACTCTTGGGAGAGTCCACAGCCTCAAAGTTCCTTCTGGCATTGTATCATCGTGGATAAAAAACCTGCCTTTATGCCTGACTAAATATCAGGGTGTAGAGATTTTCCTTTGTTTTAAGCTAGTGTTTATTGAGTGATTACTAGATGTCAGACACTGTTCCCTCTACCTTGAATTCTCTTCTACCAGATATCCACATAGATAATTGCCTCACTCCATCAGGTCTCTGTTCAAATGTCCCCATCTCAAAACAACACTTGTCTCACCACCCCTCCATCCTGGAACTCTATTCCTTTAGCCTGCAGTAATTTTGTTCATGGGGTCACTGAGTGGTGCAAACAGTTCATGTTCTTGTCTGCTAACCAAAAGGTTGAAAGTTCAAGTCCACCAGAGGCACCTCAGGAGAAAGAGCTGGTGATCTACTTCTCAAAAATCAGTCACTGAAAACCCTATGGAGCACATTTCTACTCTGACACATATGAGGTCGCTATTAAGGGGGAGTTGACCCACGAGCAGCTGGGTTAATTTTGTTCATAGCACTTTTCTGTGCCTGTAACCATATGGGGCAGTTTTACTCTGTCCTATAGGGTTACTATGAGTCGGAATTGACTTCACGACAAAGGGTTTGGTTTTTGTTTTTGTTTTTTCCCGGTTGTTATAGCAAAGTACACATTCCCTTTCTGTATTCATTTGCTTATTATCTGTCTCTTCCTGGAGTTTTGGGACTTCTGGCTGTCATTTACCACTCTGTCCTGAACTCCTAGAACAGTGCCTCACATAGGGAAAGCACTCAGTAAATGTTTACCAAGTGAATGAATAAATATCTTAATGTTTCCTTACACCCTTATGAGGTAGGTATGAATATATTTCCCATATTAAAGAAACTTAGGCTCACAATGGTAATAAGCTATCTTGAAGCCATATAACTAATTGTGGCAGAGGCAAGACTCCTGCCCAGGGTCTATTCAAGTATATTCCCCTTGGGACATCTCTGGGCTTCACAAGGAAAAGAGAGATGGGATTTTGTAACTCTTCTCAAGTACATAGCAGACCATCTTCCCAGTGTGGTGGCTAGCCATTCTCTGTCACCGTGGAGACCCCAGAGAGAAGAGATCACAGCTATTGCTGGGCTGACACAGATGAGCCATGAAACCGACTTCTTACCTCTGCAGGCTGCCAGTTACAAATCACTTTTCCATCTGTGATGCACTTACTCTGATTCAGGCTATGAGTCCTATTACACAGATAAGAAACAAATGATAGAGGGGTTAAGTGACTTATCCCAGAGGAAGTTTCCCAGCTTAGTCCAGGTTCCTTTTCCCTATTTGTCTCTCCAGATAATGAACAGCTTATAGCAACATGGAGAGCATATGGAAGAACAGGGACGTGTGAGGTCCAGGCCTCTGACACCCAGACTCCACAAGGCTGATTGGTTCTTTTTGCTTAGAATGGAACTTCTTGAAAGCACTGTTACTCAGTGTCTTAGTTATCCAGTGCTGCTGTAACAGAAGTACCACAAGTGGATGGCTTTAACAAAGAGAAATTTATTCTCTTACAATTTAGGAAGATAAAAGTCCAAATTTAGCCTACCAGCTCCAAGGGAAGGCTTTCTCTCTCTCTGTAGGCTCTAGGGGAAGGTCCTTGTCATCAATCTTTCCCTAGTCTAGGAGCTTCTCAGCACAGGGACCCTGGGTGCAAAGGATGTACTCTGCTCCTGGCTCTTTTTGTTTAATGGTAATGAGGTCCCTCTCCTCTCTAGTTGATTCTCTCTTTTATATCTCAAAAGAGATTGACTCAAGATACAATCTAATCCTGTAGATTGAGTCTTGTCTCATGAACATAACTGCCTCTAATCCTGCCTCATTAACATCATAGAGGTTAGGATTTACAACACATAGGATAATCGATCAGATCACAAAATGGTGGACACCCTCACAATACTGGGAATGATGGCCTACACAAGTTGATACACATTTTTGGGGGATGCAATTCAATCCATAACAAACACTCAACTTGCTGGATATGGCCCATCCCCTTCACAGAGTTACTCCTCTTTTAAAACACTCGTTACATCATTGTACTACATGTAAACAGCGTTCAGTCCCTGTGAATAGCTAGTGTTGCTAAGGATGACCTTAGGAAAAGTCCCCCATATGTCCCCCGTTAACACTATTGTAGCTAACTCCTGGATTCTTGATCTTCTAAAGAGCTTTATGACCAGAAAGAGTGAGCAGTGCCTTCTTACACAGGAGAGAAATGACTGCATCTTATCAGAGATGACTTTATTAGACTGTGAGGAAACAGCCCAAATAATCCATCACCGAGGAAAATTATTGAACTCCACCAGACTGTGAAACAGTTAATTCCTATAATATCAAAAATTTAAGTAAAGTAGTAGAAGGGATATTGGGGACACATGCTTTGTTTGACAGTCCAAAAGTTTGTAGGATGCCTAGTATTAGTCCTCAGGCCAAATTCAGCTTACAGAACTATTTCATTGACCTGCACAGTTCTGTTGTTTCTAAACTGGAACAGAATATTTGTAAACAGGGTAAGGGTCACCATTTCCCTTCAAAGCCCACAAATCCGTAGTATTCCACCAGCTGCCTCTAGGATTTGTGCCTGTCTTAAACAGTTCAAGATTTAGCAACATAGATAGGGAGTTTTCATGAAGCTACCGAATGCATTTTCTAGGCCTCATAATATTTTTGTGACATTTACACTTAATACTATGAATTGAAACAATAATTCTCAGAATCTTGATAGCATCTTTCTTTCTTTCCCCCATATCATATTCTTACCTGTTAGGGAGCCCAGGTTGCTCAGTGGTCAAGAGCTCATCTGCTAACCAAAAGGTCAGCCGTTCAAATCCACCAGCCGCTCCTTGGGAACCCTATGGGGCAGTTTTATGAGTTGGTTGCTGTGAGTTGGAATAGAGTCAACGGCAACAGGTTTTGGTTTTATATTTTTTTATTTTTATTTTTTATTTTTGGTTTGTTTATCTCATTTACAGCTCACAATACCCATGTAGGTCATTAGTTCTCAAACTCTAGCATGCATAAGAATGACCTGAGAACTCGTTAAAACATAAATCCCCTAGAGATTCTTTATCAGTAGTGCTGAAGTAGGGTCTGAGATTCTACATTTATAACAAGCTTTCAAAGATGCTGATGCTGCTGATCGAAGGCCCGTACTTTTAATAGCAAGCAGCGGCAGGATTATCACACCATTTCACAGATGTAGAAACTGACTACCGTCTACAGAAGGCATGCAAAGAACACTGAGAGCCTCCATTTGTGCTGAAACCGGTAGTACCTGTACCTTGTTTCCGTGTGGATCATGAGCGGGGGATCCAGAAAGAGACATCCAAGCAAATTGTCTTTAGTACCTTCATTCCCATCACTCCGTTTCTCCTCGTAGCTTTGGGCTGGCTGCGTTGAGAGAGGAAGAGGTGAGTTAATGTGTTGTAATGAATATTCCTACCAGCTCATTAAGAAAAGATGTATCAGGCCTAATGAGGAAATGATTTTCTTCTCTACTCCCACTGCTAAGGTTAAGAGCTCCCAAGGTCAAAGATAAGCCATCCCCAAGCTGCCTTTTTGCAACTTTCCCTTAGTGTTGATTAAGGATAATTTATTGCTGATTCAAATGGGAGATTGGGAGGGTAGGGGATGGTGGTGGAGGAAACGAGAGGCCTATATTCCAACTGATGAAATTGAATAATCACACAATAAAAATTATTTATCATTTGATGGGAACCATGTTTACCTCCATTTTTTGGGCAGGTGATTTCACAGCACACTGTATTGTGGTGTCTGACAAAAGCATCGAAAAGAAATTTTATCCACAAAATTAGGAAGTAGTGAACTATAAAATTGCTAATTATTTTCTAGTAAATTTACTTTTAAATAACTTTAGACATCAATTACAGGCACCATTAGGCACCATTAAGTGCTGGGTGTGTTTGCCAAACAAGAGCAATGCATTGCTGATTCTGTCCCATCTGTATGGTGTAGTCTTTCTAGTTCACCCTCAGCTCCCCTCCCCCAGCCCTCCTCATAGACACAGGGTAAGTATCAAGAGCGGAAATTAAACTCCATAAATAATGGCAGATTGTCTCCATTTCAAGTGTCATTGGTCAGTCAAATCCCAGGTGTCTTAGATAAAGGTTAGTTTAGGGGAAGATTTTAATTATAATTGTCAGTTTGGGGTGTATTTCCCAGCCCAGTGTTTCTCTACCATGGCCACACATTAGAATCACTTGGGGGATGTTGAAAAAAAACAAAAAACAAAAAACATTTATACCAGGACCTCGCTCCAGACCAATTACATTGGAATCTTTTAAAAAAAAATGTTTTTAAACGTATCTGAAGTGATTCTAATGTTCAGCCAAGTATGACAACCGTAGCCTCAGCCATCCTGGCTGCAGCTTCAGCCTCCCCAGATGGAGAGGTAGGCAGCAGTTAACCTCTGCCTTCCTACTGTCTCCTGTACCTCGACAAGGCTGAAGTTTAAGATTAAATAACAACCTAGAACCATGGCCCACTGGCTCAACTATAATTGTGGGGTCTCCTCAAGAGAGTCTCCATCTGCCCAGCAGACACAAGGCTTGGGGGCCTTTACAACAGCTTGTTTGCAGTACTACTTTCATGGTGGAATTGAACATGTTGGTTCCGGCAGGCCTGGGTTTGAGACTCATCTTTATTTCTACCGGTCGGTGCACCTCAAGTCCTTCACCTGTCAAACAACAACGAAAGGTTGCATGCATCCCCACTGGTGCAGAGCTTCAGAGTGTATGCTCTGCTGTGATGCTTCTGGACTCGCCTGACTCTGCCACCTGACAGCTGTATTATCTGGTCTCGCTGTGCCTTATTTTCTCATCTCATCTTAGTTATAAGATTGTTGGAAAGAGCTCAGTCAATGCTAATTCTCACAGAAAGCATGTAACACAGTATCTGATCCACAGTAGGTATTTTCCTCCTCAGCTTTGTATTTCCATAGAAAAGGAAACTTTTGTCAATACTTCCAACCTTCTAAGAAAGGGTGGAAGGGAAGCTACCATCCATCTTTCTTGGTCTTCCCCAAGGAGGTAGAGTAGCCAATATAAATGATGTGAACATGACATTGTTGGGCAACATTTGCTAGTAGGTGTGGCCACTGTTCACGTGTACCATGGTCTTTTGCTCTCTTGGAAACTGTTATTCAGGTTCTTTGCATTCAATTGTGGGTCAATTCTGGGTCTGCTATGCCAAACAAGGCTGACCCATAAGAAAAGGGAATAGAATCAGCGGCCTTCTTTTAGGGGGTCGGATCCAAACCATGCCCTCCAGATGATCTTCCTCTTTGGGCAGAAGGAAATAAGAAGGGGTTTGGGAATTAAAAAAGCTGATGGTTCACTTCTCACTTGGCTGTAAGTTTCTTTATTTTCTTTAGGCAAACCCTAGGGAAGTGGGGAGATGGGTCTTAAGTACCAGAATCCGTCATAGCAAGTTGATTCCATTTTCATTTTCACTCTCTTGGCTCAATCCACAGAACAGAGGTTCTACATAGGTGTTCTCAGTTAGGATTGATCAAGAATAGTCCTCTTTTCTTACATCAGAGTCCACATGGACCTCATACCTAGGAAATTTCCTAGTATAAGACTATTACAAATACCCAACTCACACATTTTCTCGATAGAAGAGAATGGAGAGAGTGGTGAGGAATGGATGGATGGTTACTCTGCATCTGGCCCTCAAGTGTTTAATCATCACTTGGCCATATCTTGCTGCAGAACTGGACTGTTCACACCACTCTGGAATTAGGACTTGAGTGTGCCCTCTTAGATCTGGTGCCAGGACCACTGTTATAATCTCAGAGGCCAACCTGTCATTCGTTCTGTCCCTTCATCCAGACCCTGCTTCTCTTCTGGTTGATCCTTACCGTGGAAGCTCCACTGTTCCTTAAGGATAGCTTTATCAGGCAGATACTGGAAATATCAGTAGGAACTGTCTGGGCTGAGTTGGGATGGACTGGGTCTTTGGAGCTAGGGGAGGTATAAAGTTTTAATAATGCATATAGACCAATGACAGCATGTACATTCCCATATGCAACTGTAATATCAAATTGTAAATGCCTTGGTTGTAAATGCCTCAGTAGTGTGAGTGGGTGCTTGGGGACAGCAGGTGGGATATTGTAGTGAATTCTCCCCATCGGGGTCAGTATCAATGGCAAACAGCTATGAAAGGAGCAGTCTAGCAGATTAATTGATTTTTTTTATTCTAATACTGTCTTCCATTAAATATTATGAAAGCAATAGAATAAAAATATGGGAAGTTTGGAAAATAACTTCTTTTAATACCAACCTCCAACACAACCCAAACTTTATTTTTGTATCTTTTTTTTCCCTTCCATTCACATACATATTCAGACTATTTTTACACAATTGCCATCTATCACTTTATTCAATAAGTAACTACTGGACCTCTATTATGTGTGTAGCCTTCTGCTAGGGGGTCAAGCTGAGGAAGCCTTGGTCCCTGGCCTTGGATAACTAACAGCTTATTAGCAGAAACAGACATATACACAGATCATTTCAACACAAAGAGGTAACTGCATTAAGTCTTATGTCTGAATATAAATAATGGAGATAATGGACTGATTCTTCCCGACGCCTCAAAATCTATCAGACAGACCTGATGATTTTAGAATCAAATGGCTACATGGTATAATGTGAAAACTTCAAACTGGGTGATTTGTTACAATTCTAAAGCAGAGAGGTTTTTTTTTTTTTTTTTTTTTTTTTTTTTTTTTTTTTTTTTGTGGGGGGAGTAGAAGGGTATAGTGCTTAGACAAAATGGAATTCATTGCTAATATTAAAAAAAAAAAAAAACAAAACTAGGAGGCTTCATGTAAAAATCCAGATTTCTGGTTTCTCTTGAAAAGTAGACAAGCAATGTCAGACTACCATCTCCTGCAACAACAACAAAGTCGAGCACGGGCTGCCCTACTCAAAGGAGGCAGGCACATCTGTTTGCCACAGTCCGCCCTGAGCTGCATTGCTCATTACATTAACTGCCTGGGCCATATGGGTACCCTAGTCTATGATTATGAGCTTTCCTATTTTTCTGATGTTGAAAAAACAAAAATCTTTACAATGGTTTACATGGCTCCAAAGGATCTCAACTTCCTCTCTGACTTCCTCTCCAACTACTCTGTTCACTTGCTTCAATGACACTGTGCTCCTTGCTTCCCCTCATGCACACTCATATGGACCTGCCTCAGCATTTGCACATGCTCTCTTTCCTCTGTCTGGAATGCTCTGCTCCCCAGCGTCCACAAGCCTCATTCCTTCTCCTCCAAGTCTTTGCTCAAAGGCTATCTTCTCACTCACTTAAAATGGCAACCCTTCCTCTATCCCTTCCAAAGCCTCTTGACTGGGTTCCATTTTTTCCATAGTACCTACTACCTTTTATCATACAGTGTATTTATTTAGTAAGTTAGGTAGATATTTAGTGTCTTGGACTGAATTGTGTCCCCCAAAATATGTCAAGTTGGCTAGGCCATGATTCCCAATATTGTGTGGTTGTCCTCCATTTTGTGATCTAATGTAATTGTCCTGTGTGTTGTAAATCCTAATCTCTGTCCGTGGTTAATGAGGCAAGATTAGGCTGTGTTAAAGAGGATTAAGGTGGGATGCTACACCCTTACTCAGGTCACAGCCCTAATCTTAAGTAAGGGGAGTTTCCCTGGGGTGTTGCCCCCATCACCTTTTATCTTACAAGAGCTAAAAGGAGACATAATTGAGCAGAGAGGGGGGAACCTCACTACTACCAAGAATGAAGAGCCAGGAGCAGAGTGTATCCTTTGGACATGGGGTCCCTGCAGTGAGGACCTCCTAGACGCAGGGGAAGATTGGTGCCAAGACACATGAAGCGCCAGGCCCACAGTTGTTGAAAGGAGATAAGGACCTTCCCCCAGAGCCGACAGAGAGAGAAAGCCTTCCCACAGAGCCAGAGCCCAGATATTTGGTCTTCCAGCCTCCTAGACTGTGAGAGAATAAATTTCTGTTTGTTAAAGCCATCCACTTGTGGTATTACTGTTATATCAGCACTGGATAACTAAGATCGTTAGTTATTTTTGCTGTTTATCATCTGTCTCTCACCCCTAGAAAAGAAGCTCTATGCAGGCAGGGATGGCAGTGATTTCTCAGTGCCAGGAAAAATACCTGGTGCATAGTAGGTGTTCAGGACTTTTTTGTCGAATAAATAAATGACTCCTGATTAGTCTGTTGGATTTAGCATTAGAAGAACCAGTTTTAGAATCCAGCTCTGCCTTGGGACGTAACTGATCAAATCACGGGACTAATCCAAAACTCAGTTTCTTATCTGTAAAATTAATTGGAAATTTCAGAATTATATATAGTAAAAACAAAACAAATTATGGAAAGATAGATGTCCTAGGCCAGATTAGTGGTTAGCCCCGTACACAAGAAGCCAGAGAGCCCTGGCTGGTAGGGGCATTTAGGAATTAGACTGACCCATGTCTTTCCCTTACTGATTGGGTGGCCTTGGCAAGTTTCTGACCTTCTTTCTTCTTTCTGCCTCATTTTTCTCCTCTGTAAAATAGGGGCCTAACTGACTGACTCCTCACAGAGTAATAGTAGACAATAAAGACTATGGTGTGTGAAGGGTCCGCTATAGGCCTAATGACTATTAGATGTTTCCTCTCTTCTCCTCAGTACTGAAGATCCCTCAGGGTACTTGAAGCAGACTCCTAGAGTGGAGCTGCAGGCCTGACTTTTTAAGTCTAATAATTTTTGACAAATGCAAGTTTGAAGGAAGATTGTAGGTGGGATGGAGGGTGAAGACTTCTCTTCCCTGGATGGAAAGAGCCTTAATGTGAGTTACCATTTCCAGGAATGCGGTTCACAGATCAGCAGCCTGATGAACAGTCTGGAATCTTAAAGGTTTGGTGTGTGTGTGGGGAGGGTGGGAGATGGGGATGGGAGGTACTTTAGCAGAGGCTGGGGGTTATTTCTATTTAGATGATACCATTCAGGTGAAGTAACAAACTTTGGACTTTCGATTTCATCTGGGCCTCCCACGGGTTTAGCGAAAGCAAAACCACACAGTTCAACATTGAAGACAATAGCGACGCTTCCTTCCCAGGGAGGCTGGTATGCTGAAAATAGCTCCAATATAATGTCCCAGAGTTGGCCTAGGTACCTAGAATCAGATGGTAAAATAACCAATTTGACAGCCTGTTTTTCTTGCACTTACAGTTTTCAAGGCTTAAAAATAGTCATGATGAGAAAAGCCATCAGTACTTAGAGCACTTTGCTAAGTGCATGGTGTGGTTATCTCATCCTACAGCAAGCCTGAGAGCTTGGGTCCATTAGTATCACAATTCTGAATGGCCAATTCTGCCAATATTGATTAGGTTGGAGCTGGAAATGGATGGAAAAGAGGCTGGTTAGGTGGCCCTGGGATAACTTGTGAAGAAATTCGTATCCCATATGCCCTTCCCATCCCACCTGGGAGGAGGACTAGATGCTGAATTTCCAGGCCTCAGTGGAGACCACAGAGTTTACCTTCTAGTTCTTCTGTAAGGGTGAATGCACCCACCACAGTGTCTAGCCCAAAGTGGATTCTCCAGAGAAGCCAGCGCTCCTCCCTCTCTCTTTATCGCTCTAAGGCCTCTGAGCAACATGAACTATTTAAATGGAAGCCTGGCTGGACTCAGGAACAAGAAAAGCTTAGGAGTAAAGACACCTGTCTGTTTAGTAATCATCCTTTAAGAGCAAAAATCTTAGCACGGCCTTCGGGCAGATTCACCAACCAAGCTAGGAATCCGTCTTCTACAGTCTCTTTGGAAGCCCCAGAGAGGACCAATGTGAGCCTTCATCAGCCGAGGAAGAAGGTTGGAGGATGAGGGAGGGTCTGGGCAGTTCACCTCCTGGATAGTCAGCCCTGGGACCCAGGCCCCAGCTGTGCAATAGCCTAAACTGTGCAATACACATCATCCATTTAGGCAAAGGAAGTGTCTGACCATAGACAGGCCTGTTTAAATCCCCTGCAATGCTTATTAGAATTATAGATTCCCAGTTCCACTGTCCAATTTTCATTTTCTGGGTCTGGGTGAGATTTGAGAATTCTGTTTCATTTTTTAAACAAGCATTTCAAATGATTCTGCTATGCAGCCTAGCTTTGGGAAACCAGTGGATTAGACCTCAAAACCTACAGTAGGAGAGGCAGTGCCACCTCATAGGGCTGCACAGGTTGTGTGCACATCCCAGAAAAAAAAACCTTGTGTGGTGCACGTCATCCATGGGATTGCCCTCATATACTTATCACTTTACAGTTTGCGTTGCCACTTCACCTCTAATATTTCATAGCACAGGGATAGCAGGGGAGAGGAAGAAGTAAGCTGGGCCTGGGAGGGGTGGGGAGGGTATTGTAGCAGATGCAATTTTAGAGGCCGGGCTGGTAGGGAGAGCAAGGCTGTATGGAGCAGGAAATGGTGCTGCCTGGGTGGGATTCCAAATACTAGGGAGAATCCAGGTGATAGAAGGATAAAATCAGAAACAGATGGAATAGACTGGAAGAGGGGAGGGAAGATTTTGAGGAGAGTAAAATGTGATTGCCTGGGAAAAGGTAGGGTAGGTAAGCGATTCTGAAATCAGGGAGCACTGCATTCAAATCTCACTCCATTGAGCTTAAGCTGCTCGGAGCCTCAGTTTTCTCCCAGTCACACCTGCGTGTGTGGGAAGGAGTAACTGAGATTACATCAGCAATGCTTTTAGCACAGAGCCTGATGTGGAATAAGTGCTCAATAAATGCCAACTATTACAAAAATAGTCACTATTCAACAGACTGGGGGCCAGAGAAGAGCTTTTGTCGTTGGGCTAGTCAAGTGCAAGATAGAGAGAATGACTCAGAAGTCTGGTTCCATACGGTGGCCAATATCCAACACAGAGCTTGGTGGGAGACTAATGGGGTTGGATCACACAGTGCCTGCCTCAGAAGAGATGCCCAACAAAAGCATACGGGGGAGGAGATACTATGCTCTGAAGGTTTACCCATACGTTAGTCCACAATGATAACGCCAGGTGTCAGTTACCAAGGATAAACTCCCCTTATTGGTCAAGGCTGCCTGAGATGACCCGCAGCCTGGAATAAGAGAAGTGGAGATTAAATTCAGTTTGGGCGTTGATGGGGAGAGTTTAGGAAAAAAAGAAGTAGAGTTGAGCCCTTAAACCCCATCTTGTAAGGGTTGGGTGTTTGAAAGCTATATATTACTGCAGTAGAGACAAGTTGGTGGCGCAGTGGTTAAGCACTCAGCTGCTAACCAAAAGGTCATTGGTTTGAACCCCCAGCTGCTCCGGGGGAGAAAGATGTGGCAGTCTGCTTCCGTACAGATTTATAGCCTTGGAAACCCTATGGGGGCAGTTCTACTCTGTCCTGTGGGGTCACTATGAATCAGAATCGACTCCATGGTGATGAGTTTGGTTTGGTTTTTGGTTTAGAGACCTGCTTGGTTGTTCGGGGCATGATTCTGCTCCAGGACCCTTGCTAATCTCTCCGCTTGGAAATCACCCCTCAGCTATTTGGGTGGCTCATTCTCACTTCATTCATGTCGCTGTGCAAATGTTATTGCAGTGTCTCCCAACCTCCTCCTCTTATTTTGCATTTCCTTGTTGGTGGGTGGTGGTGGTTGCCATTTCGCCATCTCTGATAGTAACTTATGTATAACAGAACAAAACGTTGCCCAGTCTTCATGATGTTTGTGTCCGTTTTTGTGGTCACTGTGTATTTCGAGTAACTTCCAGTCTAAGGGGCTCATCTTCCAGCACTATATCAGACAATATTTTATTGTGATCCATAAGGATTTCATTGGCTAATTCTTGGAAGTATATTGCCAGGCCTTTCTTCCTAATCTATTTTAGTCTGGAAGCTCCACTGAAACCCATCCATCATGGGTAACCCTGCTGGTATTTGAAATACCAATGGCATAGCTTCCAGCATCACAGAAACATGCAAGCCACCACAGTATAACAAACTGACAGACAGGTGGTGGTGTATTTTCTTACTCCGTTTTATTTCTCTTTATAGACTTACCATTTCCTGACTACCTAACTTTATGTTATGGATTCATGGATTGGCTGTCTCTCTCACTAGAATATAAGATTCATGAGGACAGGGATTTTGTTTTGTTCATCTCTTTATCCATAGAGGCTTTCCCCCCAACCCCAAAGTTTCTCAAGCTTTTTTATTACTTTTTTAAAAATATTTTATTTTATTTTTGTTGTTGTTGAAAATATACGTGGCAGAACATACACCAATTCAATAATTTCTACATGTATAATTCAGTGACATTGATTACATTCTTCAAGTTCTGCAACCATTCTCGCCCTCCTTTTTGAATCATTCTCCCTTGTTCTTCCCCCATTAACATAAGTTCACTAGCCCCTAAACTTTTTATCTAACCTTCTGGATTTCTGTTGTCATTTTGATCTCACACAGTTGTTTAAAAGAACATAATGCTCAAGGCAGACATTCTTTACTAATTAAGCTATTGTTTGATTTAAAGAAGACATCAGGAGATATTTTTTGTTTAAAGATTAAGATTTAAAGATTATCTCAGGGTAATACTTTTGTTGGCTCATCCAGCCCCAATGGCTCCAGAAGGTCTGGATTCTATGAGAATTTTAAATTATGTTTCACATCCCTCCCCTTTTGATCAGGATTCTTCGATAGAATGTTTGATCAAAACTTTCAGTAATGATAGCTAAGAATCATCCAGTTCTTCTGGTCTTATGGCAAAGGAAGCAGTTGTTTATGGAGGCAGTTAGCCATGCATTCCTTTTCTTCCTCTTATTCCTGACTCTTTTCTTCTGCTGTTGCTCCAGGCAAATACAGACCATTCATAGTGGCTTCTTAAATAAACAAATGGAGGAATGAATGAGTGTGAGCTCTGCTCTTCAAGAGTGTAAGGTCCAATTCTCTCCAGCTACTCACAGGTTTATAGAAGTTCTCCCAAAAGAGATAATGAAGAAAGTTTTGTATTTTCTTCCAGTATTTTTCCATTCATATGGATTTATTTTATTTACAAACACAGTGTCATATTGTATATACTAGTTGGTAACTTAGTTGGTAACTGCTTTTTTACTTACCATATGTCATAAACTTTATCCTGTAATAATAAATAATATTTAAAGTAACATTTTAATGTAGTCATAATATATACTGTCATCTAGGCATCCCACAGATTATTCAATTTTTTAATAATAAGTATGTTTGTTATTTCCAATTTCTCACTTTGTAAACAAGGCTTTGTTCTAGTTATCAATCACTATGTAACAATTACCCCAAAATTTGGTTACCTAAAACAATGTTGATTTTCTCACAGTTCTGGTGGAGCAGTCTTTTGTAACCTAATCATAGAAGTGACATCCATCCTTGTACTATATTCTATTTGTTATAGAAGTAAGTCACTAAGTCCAGCCCACACTCAATGGAATTACACAAGGGCTTGAATACCAGAAGATGGTATCATTAGGGGCCATGTCAGAAGCTGCCTACCACAGGATATTGTGAATATCTATCTATATCTTCAGCTGGAGATACCTACATCCACATATATATCTGAGTACATCTTTGATTGCTTCTCTAGAATACATTTTCTAGAATAATTGTTTTGTTAAATTACTGATATGCTCAAGGCTATGCAAGGTCAAGTGCTATGCGTGTTTTGTAAGGCTTTTGATTCGTAATTCTATATATATATTTAAAAAAACAAAAACAAAAAACTATTGCCATCAAGTCCATTTCGACTCATAGTGACCCTATACAACATAGGACAACTGCCCCATAGAATTTCCAAGGCCGTTATCTTTACAGAAGCAGACTGCCACAGCTTTCTCCCCCAGAGTGGCTGGTGGGTTCAAATCGCCGACCCTTCAGTTATCAGCCCAGCGCTTAACCACTGCACTACCAGGGCTCCTTGTCATAAATTTATAATGCCTTCAGTGTACTCCACCCCTTCAGTATTGTATAAACATATCCTTTCCCCCACATACTCATCAACAATGATTCTTTTATTCACTCCTAATTTAATGAGCAAAGACATATGTCACAATAAATTTTTATTCTTTAATATGCTAGTGATATAACAGGCCCCTGTTAAGTGTTTGATTACTAGCCGACAGGTTGGTGGTTCAAACCCACCCAAAAGTGCCTCAGGAGACAGGCCTGGCAATCTTCTTCCAAAAGGTCACAGCCTTTAAACCCTATGGAGCAGTTCTACCCTGTAAACATGTGGTTGCCATGAGCTGGAATCCACTTGATGGCAACTAACAACAACGACGACAACCATGATATAACACGTTTCATATATTTATTGACAATTTAGAATTTTTCTTTTTTTTTTTTTTTTTTTTACTTGAACAGCTAGTTCATACCTGGGTAGGAAAGGATTAACTCAGCAGACCTCGTTTGCTCAAATCTTGCACACAAAAAAGGTCCATCTCTAGGACTGGCCCTTTGCCAGTTCCTGGGAAATAACCTTTGAACCCTTGGAATATTCTGTCTGTAAGAGTGTATTTGTATGCTTGAGCCTTAGGCCATGCTGTACCAGATAAGTTTATCCTGTCAGTGTGATTTATCCTCAATGCCTGTTTTTGCTCTTGGAAGGTCATGGGAGGTGTCTGGAGTCTGAGCAGTGGAGGTCAATCACATAGGTTCTGCATTGCCTACATGACTGACCCCCCAGTAAAAACCCCGGACTCCAAGACTAGGATGAACTTCTCCGGCTGGTAACACTTCACATGCATTGTCACACATCACTGCCGAGAGAATTAAACATGCTCCCTTGCAAACTACACTGGGAGAGGACACCTGGAATCTTGCACCTAGTTTCTCTTGGACTTTGTCTCATGCACCTTTTTCTTTTGCTGATTTTAATGTGTTTTTTTTTTACTGTAATAAACCATTGTCACTAGTATAACAGCTTTTCTGAGTCCTGTGAGTCTTTCTAGTGAATTATCAAGCCTGAGAATAGTTTTAGAGACCCTTGACAAAATACCTTTTGCCCATTTTCCCATGAGGGCATATATAACATTTATTTGTTTGTACGCACTATAGATATTTTAAATTTTCTATTTCTGCTACATAAATAAAAATAGAATAAATGTAAAATTAAACAAATTTAAATACCTTATTTCTTTTACACAGTTTACATATGCTTTTTCAGAGTTTGTAACTGGCCTTTCAGTTTTGTTCATGGGGTTTTTGATATAAGTACTTCATTTAAAAAAATATTTAATGTAATAAAATCTATCAATATACGCCTTTATTTTTTTTTCCCTTGAGTTAAGCTAAGAAACGTGTTTCCTATGTATATAAGGATTGCCTACCTAGAGTATCTTTCATTAATTTTAACAAAACGTTTCAATCCATCTCTCATTTATTTTATCTATTCAAGTAATCATTTTTATGTTTCTCCTTCTCTCTTTTCTTCTTCTTACTGTTGTTATTTTATAAATGGATAATGGTTCTCCCCAAGACCGTATACTAAATGATTCTTCCTTTCTCTGCTAATGTGAAATGTCATGTTTATTATATTGTGTATTTTTATTTAATTTTGATCTCTTCCTGAGCTATCTATACTTATTCTTCAATCAAGCTATCTATTCTTCAGCCAGATTTCATACTTATTAATGAATATATAACATTATAATTTGCTAGTATATTAGTTATTATTATACTACTATGCCAAAAAAAAAAAAAAATTGCAGTCAAGTTGATTCCAACTCATAGTTACCCTATAGGACAGAATAGAACTGCCCCATAGGGTTTCCGAAGAGTGACTGGTAGATTTGAACTGCCGACCTTTTGGTTAGCAGCCAAGCTCTTAACCACTGTGCCACCAGGACTCCACTGCTATATTAGTCAATTAATATGTTAGTATATATTCTTCTCATTACTTATGAATACTTTTTAGCTATTCCTGACCTTTGTTTTAATTTGAGAATTATTTTGTCAAGATGTAAAAATCCTTAGATTTTGATTGAAATTATCTATGCCTATTAATTAGGGAGGTTAATATTAAAAAAATTTTTTTTTCTTCCAAAAAAAAAAATCTGTTTTCTCAAGTCTACCCTTATGAATGCCCAATAGATATTTGTAGCAATTTTAAATAGGTCTTGAACATTTTGAGTTCTCCTTTACAACACGTGTAACTGCTATTTACATTCCATAGCTTTGTAGTCATGGGGAAATTGTTCTACCTCTCTGAATTCCCTTTGCTCATCTTTAAAGTGGACATTTTCACCTCAGCCTATCATGGATGCTGTGAGGGTTAAATGAGGTGGTGAATTTAAAGCTCCCAGGTCAGTTCTCAGCATACCAGGTGTTCAACATGGGGTAGTAAGAGTTGTTTTTAATTTAACAGAAAACACAGAACCGTATTTGATAATCGCAATGATACTGGACCGTGAAGAAAATCCCTCTTCCACATGGCTACTCTCTATGCCATGATTTAACCTATAAATCTTTTGAACTGAGGCAGTGAGACGATGAGATAGTAAACAACAATCCAACTTGGGATATTGTGGCTCTAACTCTCACTAAACCTTGTTTCACCCTACCATGTATGTCCAACTACTTATCAGATGAGAACTGTTTTATTTCTGATGGAAGTGGAAATGCCCATCATATTTTGCCATAAAATGTGATTTGGCCATTAAGTATTATCCATGAATATTTAAATGCTATTTACCTCCTCACCATCTTAATCCTAGTCATTCTAACTCTGTTTATCTTATATGATGGTTCTAGATGGTGATTTTATGTGGTGATTGTATAGGATGGTTCTATATAGTGATTCTAAATGATAACCTCTGAGCGCTCTCTCCAGTTTTAAGACCAACGTGGAATTTCCACGGGGAGATCCTCTAGCCTGTTGTATAAGATGGACAGTTGGCAACGGGAAAAGTGAGAAAGAAGAACTAGAGGGCTGACAGAGGGGTTTGGCGGAAGAAAAGGGTGAATAAGTGTAGCATAATAGTGGATAGTAGAAGGAATGGAGGTTGACAGGAAGAAACAGGGATTGGCAGAATGGTGAGGAAAAAGTGGAAGGACCAGCAGAAGAAGGAGATGGGAGATAGAGGGAAAAGGAATAGAGTGGGGAGTCTTAGATTATTAAATTTCTGGAAAATCAGAGTGGAAATGTCCCCAAATGTTGCCAACAATACATTCTGTGACGAAGTCATTATGCAGAGAGATGAGCTGGGGGCTGAAGGACAGAATTAATATAGTAAGTAATTCTATCCCTTTGGCAATGTCTTTCTGCATGAAATAATGATTTTATGTCTCGCTTCTCTCCAGCCTGCACATTCTTCATAACAAACAGTTCCACAGTGGGTGACTATTTGTATTTCAAGGCAAAAGCATCAGTGTAATGGACTATCCTTTGAATCTTTTTCTGCAAAGGAATGCCAGGCTGCCTGTGAAACCTGGGGCAACTTTCCAGTTGGGAGTAATGATGCTGCCTTTGGCTATAGAAGATGGAGTTTGGAATTTGGACTCAGGCAAATCTTGGTTCAGACCCTTCCAGTGCCACTTGCTGACTGACCTTCTTTGTATCTTAGTTTTCTGGTTCAACAAATGGGGAGTGTTCACATCTAGCTTACCTGTGAAAGCATATTGAAGATTGCCTGAAACATAAACAAGGTTCAACAACGGTTGTCTAGGAAAATGCCAAATCTTCTTTCAACCTCTGTGCTTCAAGGTACACTAGGATGGACGGTAAAATTCCAGCCTGTGGATACAGATTAATAAATGAGAGGATATCTCCTAGTCCCTGAAGCTCCCTATGAAAACTTACTTCATCTGTTCAACAATGTTTATTCAATTCCTTTTGTGTTCTAGGCACTGTTAATAGGGATGAGAAGATGAACGGACATGAAACCTATCATCGATCATCATTTTCATCTGATTATCTTTGAACATTTGCTATGCACCACATGCTGACCCATGCACTGGCACTGTTGAGCATTCTACACATAATCCATAGGAAAAATGCAGACTGGTTGCTGGTGTGCCCATTTTACAGATTACAAATAACTGAAGCACAGGGAGTTTGAGTAAGTCCTCAGGGTCACACTGTGACGGAGCCTGGATTTAAATCATAGTCTGAATTCTCAACCTCTGGGCTATAGTGCCCTAAAACTCCCCTAATTTTCCCACAGTACAGTGGAGGAGACAGATACGGTGATATATACAACAGAATGTGTTAAGAGCTGTGAGATGGTTGTATAAGGTGCAGTGGATCACAGGTGAGGGGATCATTGAATTATCTTAGATATTTGAGGATGGCGTGGCAAAGGAGATAACATCTGACTTAAATCCTGAAAAATAGCAGGACTTTGTTACACAAACCTGGCTTTCTAGGTGGAGGAAATGGCCTCTTCAAAGGCACAGTGACTTGAATATTCACAGTGCATGCAGTCAGAGGATAGCAGGTACATTGTGGCTAAAGCAGAAGAGCTACTTCAGAAAAATAGCAGGATATGAGGTGGGAGGGGTCCAGTGGAACTAGATTGTGTGGGGACTTTATTGCCTGTCTCGAGGGTTTGCACTCTATCCTAAGGGCAATGGAGAACCACTGAAGCGTTTTATGAGTGGAGTGACATGATCAGATTGGTGTTTCAGAAAGATCACTCCTGCGGAATGAATGGATGGCTACAGCCTGGTGGCAGATGACACCAGGGGTAGGTTGAGCCAAAAGCCTAAGTAAGAGATAATGAGTTCCTGAACTAAAGCAATGGGGCTTTAGAGAGGATACATTTGCAAGAGACTGATGAGGAAGAATCCATAATTGTGAGTACATGTGCATATGTAGACATAGATAGAGGGAAAGAAAGAAAGGGAGAGGGAGAATTCTAGTATGACTAATAGGCTAACTCAGATATCCTGGGAGTGGCCCTCCCACCCACTCAAATAGAGATTTGACACATGTATATAGTCAACCAAACATGCCAAAAGTCCTTCAATTTATAAAGCATGGCAGAAACCTCTGATTATTTCATTTTAGTATCCTTTTGATCCTAAGGCAAATTTCATCATCTAGCAGTCTACAGCAAGGAGTTTAAAGCACTCCTTCTATGGCTTGGCCATTTGGCCTCTTTGATTCATCAAGACAGATCTCAGGATATAATTGACTAATCCATCCCTCCACCTTTTCATCCCTGTCATGGATTGAATTGTGTCCCCAAAAAATATGTGTCAACTTGGCTATGCCATGATTCCCAGTATTGCATGCTTGTCCTCCATTTTGTGATCTGATGTAATTGTCCTATGTGTTGTAAATCCTAATCTCTGCCTGTGATTAATGAGGCAAGATTAGGTTATGCTAAAGAAGATTATGATGGGCTGCAACACCCTTACTCAGGTCACAGCCCTGATCCAAAGTAAGGGGAGTTTTCTTGGGGTGTGGCTTACATCACTTTTATCTTACAAGAGATAAAAGGAGAGAGAAGCGAGCAGAGAGAGAGGGACCTACTACCACCAAAAAAGAAGAACTGAGAGCGGAGAATGTCCTTTGGAATTGGGGTTCCTATGCTGAGAACCTCCTAGACCCAGGGGAAGATTGATATCAAAATGCATGGAGAATTCCAAGGAAAGCCGGGCCTATAGATGTTGAAAGGAGACAAGGACCTTCCCCTAGAGCCGGCACATAAATATAAAATTAAAACTGTAATAAGTGCTGAAAAAGGAATGAAACACAGAGCTGTGAGATTCCACACTAATAATGGGATTCCCCCTAGTTAGTGAGGTCAGGATTTCTCAAGGATTTCATTTTACTTGAATACACAGTCAACGACTCCCATAGAAGCAGCAGTCAAGAAATCAAACGATGTATTGCATTGGGCAAATCTGCTGCAGAAGATTTCTTTAAAGGGTTTAAAAGCAAAGATGTTACTTTGAGGACTAAGATGTGCCTGACCCAAGCCATGGTATTTTCAGTCACCTCATACTTGTGTGAAAGCTGGACAATGAATAAGGAAGACCAAGAAAGATTGATGCCTTTGAATTATGGTGTTGGTGAAGAATATTTAATACACCATGGACTGCCAGAAGAACGAACAAATCTGTCCTGGAAGAAGTACAGCCAGAATGCTCCTTAGAGGCAAGGATGGCAAGACTTCATCTCACATACTTCGGACATGCTATTAGGAGGGACCAGTCCCTGGAGAAGGACATACTTGGTATAGAAGAGGGTCTGTGAAAGAAAGGAATACCCTCAATGAGATGGTTTGACACAGTGGCTGCAAAGATGGGCTCAAGCATAACAACGATTGTGAGGATGGCTCAGGACTGGGCAATGTTTTGTCCTGTTGTACACAGGGTTGCTATGAGTTGGAATTGACTCAGTGGCCCCTAACAACAACAGTAAGGTCAGGGAAGGTGCTCCTGAGAAAATTATAGTCATGCAGAAACCTGATGGATGAAGTAGTATATTTGAGAAAACGTGAAAAGAAAAAGGAAAAGCTCCCCGATATAAATCCACTTTTCTCACAGGTATTTGAGAAATCTTAAAATTTTGTTTTCATAAGATTAAACTGTCACTTAAGAATCTGAAGTGGCTGCTCATTGTTTACAGTTCAGGTTGATGCTCTTTGGCATGTCATCCCAGGCCTTCCCTCCTACACACTGGAACCAAGCCAAGGCCAGTCAATAAGAGGCCTGGGTTTGGTCACAGGCAGATTCAAGTTAAATCCAAGCACCATTCCTTGCTTGCTGTATGATTTGGGGCAAGTTATATAACCTTCTTGGGCCTCAGTCTCCTTGCTGATAAATTGAGACAAAGAACGCCTTACTTCTTAGTTTTTTTGTGGAAAGTTAATGAGATATCTCATACTCATAGTGACCCTATATTACAGAGTAGAATTGCCCCATAAGATTTCCTAGGCTGTAATCATTATGGGAGCAGATCACCAGGTCTTTTCTTTCATGAAGTCACTGGGTGGGTTCTAACCATCAAACGTTAAGTTAGCAGCCAAGCTTTTAACCCTTTAGACGGTAGAGTTGCTATGAGTTAGAACAACGAGATAACAGAGTATCCAGTAGGCTGCCTGACATATAATAAGCACTCAATAGTTGATGGTTCTCACTGACATCGACTTCCCAGTTTGGCTCTCGGTCAATTCACTGAAAATCAATTCCCTTAAAGCCAATCATTGAAAACCAAACTGTAAAAAAAAAAAAAAAAAATCACTTCACTGAATGACCAATTTGCCACTGTTACTTGATGCATAAAGCACCCTAACTGATACACAATGGAAACATGAAGCAAAATGTGCTGAACCTCAAGTCCCTCTCCAGCAACTGACTTCCCACCTCCTCTTCACAGCCAAACCACTCAAAATAAGGGTCTTAGTTAATTCACTATCTCTACATGGGGTTGCCATGAGTTGGAATAGACTCAACAACAACCGCTTCTTCACTCCCATTCACTACCCATCTACTCCAATATGTCTTCAACAACCCACCAGAAGATTTCTTTCTGAGGACAGCAGTGATCCCCATTTGGCTCAGTACAAGGAATTCTTCCCATTTCTATTTTACTTACTTCTTAGCTGCTTTGGAATAACTGGCCACTTTCTCTTTCTGGAAATAATGTCTTTCCTTGGCTTATTTGTCACCACACTCTTGACAACACTTCCCCTACTTTTCTCTCTGACTCTTCTTTTCAGGTCGTTAATTGTAATTACTTAGAGCTTGATCTCAGAACCTTTCACTCCTCACTGTCTATGTGCTCCCCCTAGATGATATCAGTCAGAGCCATAGCTTGAATTGTCTTCTATTTGCTGGTGACTCCAAAGTTTATAATTCTAGCTGAGATCTTTCTTCTGAAGTCATTCCCATGAATCTAACTAACTGCTTATGATCACTACTTGGATGTCTCACAGGCCCCCCAGTATAGCCAAGATTGAACTCATAGTTCCAGTCCCCTATACCACCACCTCCCAAACTCGTCTTCCCCCAGTATTCCGAGTACCACTATATAGCGTTCCGCCCACCAAGATATTTATGGCAAAATTCTAGATCTAGTCTTTGACCTGACCCCCTCGCTCACTACCTACATCCAAAGAATCAACAACTCTTGCAGATTCTGCTTCTAACTTTGTCTCTGACATTTCCCTTCTCTGTGTTGCACTAGAGCGAGTTTTTAAAAATGCAAATCTGATCATGTCCCTCCCCTGTTTAGAATTCTTAATTCTCTTAGGATAAAGATGCAAATCCTTAACATGGCTTGTAAGGCAATGTGTAATCATACCATGAATTTTCTCTCTAGTCTCATTTCACACTATTTTGCTTTCGTTTGCTGATCTCTGACACTGCCCTTACTTTAGTTCACTGAGGATACCAATCTCCTTTTACCTCATTGCCTTGGTGTAAGGTTCCTCCTGAGCCTGTAGTCTTCTTCAATATCTCCCACCCTGCATCACTGGCTAATTCCTTTTCATCTTTCAATTATCAGGTTAAATGCCATTTTCTCAGACTATATGAGTTTCCCAATTATGAGCTCACATTGCGCTTTCCAAACATTAATTAAATAAGGAGATGAACAAATATTAGGTTAAAATCTGTAAATTCCCCGAGGGCAAGGACCGTATCTTTCCGGTTCCCTCCTGCAAGAAGAGTGTGTTGGATAGCGCCTGGCACAGTGACGGCACTCAATATTTTTTAAATAAATAAAATGAACACATAATTCTTACAAGGTTGCTTGTGAAAATAAGATAAGGAAGTGGAAATGCTGTGCAAACTGTAAAGTGCTGTACAAACCCCACTCATTTTCACTATTAAAGTCCTGAGCAGACAGCTGTAATGCCGGAGCAACCAGCTATGAAGTCTGAGGTGACAGGAACAGAGCTCTCATTGTGATCAAAGATGACAAACTGAACCTGACATATACTTAGTGATGTGCAGAATCTGGATTGCACTGGGTGGGAATCAGGTCTCACTGCCTAATTTCCTAAGGTTTCTTGATGATAGCTCAGCTTCTCTAATCCCTCCCAGCTTGCCCATACATCCACACTGCTGGGCTCAAATAAATGGTAAAGGAAGACTTCCCTGACTCCCCTACCCACCAGTCTGGAGGCAGATGACTTTCTTTGTGCTCTGATGATACCCAGCACGTCCTTCTATGAGGGCACGTGTCAAACTATATTTCCTTTGTGTATTTAGATTTCAGCTTGCTCCACTAATAATAACAATATGGTTTGACACAGTGGCTGCATCAGTGGGCTCAAACATAGCAATGGTTGTGAGGATGGCGCAGGACCTGGTGATGTTTCATTCTGTTGCGCATGGAGTCGCTATGAGTTGGAGCCAACTCAAAGGCACATAACAACAACAACAGCTCCATTATGGTGGCGTAAATATGTACCATGCACTGTGCTAAAGGCTTTACTTCATTATCAATCAATCCTCACAACAATCCTGTAGGGATAGGTATTGTTATCCCTGTTTGTTGTTGGGGAAACGAGGCTTAGTAAAGTTAAGTGCCTTGCTCAAGGATTCACATAGTAACAGACACAGAAAAAACAGGATATGAACAATGAAAAAGGTGTATCTGATTCGGGAATGTTGATGGTAAATGCTAATAACAGGTTTTCTAAGAAACAAAAACCACCCTCTTCTGTAGAGTTGGCCAATTTCTGTGGTGTAAATACTCCCATCATAGCTGATTTCAATCAATCAATGTGATGTCATTGATGTGGAGTTGGAAAGAGATGTATACAATGAGCTATCGCAGACTGGTAGGAGCCAGCTGCACCACACCATTAGTCTGATAAGAAACCTTGTAGTCTTAATCCTTACCTTAAAGTCGTAATTCTCAAAGTGAGATCTCCAGACTAATAATAGCACCATCAGCATTCCCTAGGAACATGTTAGAATTGGAAATTCTTGGGGCCCACCTCAGATCTCCTGAATCGGAAAATCTGGGGGTGGGGGCCAGCAATCTGCGTTTCAACAAGCCCTCCAGGCAATTCAGATGCTTGCTCACCTTTGAGCACAAGCACATTGGCATCATGAAATATTTGTTGAACTGAACTCAGTGGACAATAACTAAGAGATAATTAGCTCCAGGGTCAAGTTTAATCCCCAGGGAGTCTTAAATCCTACCTGCAGGAAACAAAATTAAGGTGCGCTGGACTTTGGGCTAGGGCTGAGGTTTTCTTCAAAGCCCTTTGAGTATCTCTCATTTTATATCTCAGCTCAACCTGCTTCCTCAGCTCCCTGGAAATCCCCAATTGAAAAATGCCTTCTTTAAGTGATTGAGACTTGAGCACTTCCTTCAAATCACTGCTGCTTGAGATGAGATTTTGAGTCCCTGTGTTCTGTCTAAGAATCCTTGTCTAAACTAAGGTCACAAATATTTTCCCCTGGTTTGTTCTAGAAGTTTTAGAGTTTCAGCTTTTACATTTCAGTCTATGGTCCATTTCAAGTTATTTTTGCGTTTGGCATGAGATAAAGATTGATATTTATTTTCCTCCATACAGATATCCAGTTATTCCAACATTTCTTGAAAAGACAATCATTTCTTGATTGAATTTCATTAGCATCTTGATAAAAAATTGGTTGACCATGTATGTGCAGGTCTATTCCTGGATTCTCTATCTGGTTCCACTGATCTATATGTTTCCTATTTTGCCAGCACCACACTGTCTTAATTACTTTAAGTTTTAAGTCTTGAAATCAGGTAGTATAAGACCTCCACTTTTGCTCTTTCTTTTACAAAATTCGTTTGGCTATTCTAGTTTCTTCACTTTTCCATACAAATTTTAGAATCTTCTTGACACTTCCTACAGAACGGCTTCTGGGATTTTCATTGGGATTTCATTACCTCTATAGATACATTTGGGGAGAACTGACATTTTAGCCATATTCAGTCTTTACATCTATGAATATGGTATATAACTTCATTTATTTAGATGGTCTTTAATTTCTCTTAAAATACTCTATAGTTTTTAGAGAAGAATTGTATATGTCTTTTGATAAATTTACTTCTGAATCTTTTAAGTTTTGGGCACTAACATAAATGGGATTATTATTCTAATTTTATTGTCTGTTTTCTGCTAGTACCAAAAATACAATTTTTGTATATTAACTTTTATGCTGCAATCTCGCTAAATTTAACTTTTAGTTTAGCTGGCAAATGAGATAGTTTTAACTTTTACTTTCCAATAGTAATGCCTTTTATGTATTTTTCTTGCTTTGTTACATTGGCTAGAACCTCTAGTACTACACTGAATAGAAATGAAATATCCTCGTCTTGTCCTTCAGCTTAGGAGGAAAGCACTCAGTAGTTAAAAATTAAGTACAATGTTGACTGTCGGTTTTCCATAGATTCCTTTTCATAAGTTGAGGAAGTTTCCTTCTATACCTAGCTTGCTGAGGGTTTTTCTCATGAGTGGGTGTTAGATTTTATCAAATTATTTTTCCGCAACTATTAAAATGAGCATATTTTCCTTTTTTTTTCCTGCTAATATGGTGAATTATATTAATTGATTTAAAGATGTTAAACTGACCTTGCATTCCTTGAATAAAACTAACTTAGTTATGGCATGGAAACCTGGTGTTGTAGTAGTTAAGCGCTATGGCTGCTAACCAAAAGGTCAGCAGTTTGAATCCACCAGGCACTCCTTGGAAGCCCTATGAGGCAGTCCTACTCTGTCCTATAGGGTCGTTATGAGTCGGAATCAGCTCGACAGCAATGGGTTTGGTTTTTTTGGTTTAGATATGATATAGATCCCTAGGTGGTGCAAACGGTTAATGTGCTTGCCTGCCAAATGAAAGGCTGGTGGTTGGAGTCCACCCAAAGGCACCTTGGAAGAAAGACCTGGTGATCTACTTCCAAAAAGTCAGCCATTGAAACCCCTCTGGAGCACAGTTCTACTCTGACACACATGGGTTGCCCTGAGTTGGAATCAACTTGATGGCAACTGGTAAATTAAACAAACAAAAGCAGAAAACATCTGGCTGAAGGCTCCTTTTCTCTTCCAAGAGAAAGTTACAATGAGAGCAGAATATTAAGTCTAAACTTGTGTCCATTCCTTTGTTCCCTTCTTTCAAGTGAGTACATTCTATTCATTTTGGCTCTGCTGTACTTCAGCTTTCAGTTCACGTACCATTTTCTTAAGACTTCCCTGACCATACCTACCATGCCCACTAGCTAACTCAAGTCCTTTGTTCTACTGTCACCTAGCACTGTGTACTTCCAGATCGTTTGTCAGTTCACTGTTACGTATTCACTAGTATGATTATTTAATTCATACTGTAAATGTAAGCTTCATGTCAGTTTAACTTCCTTTCTGTCACCTGAAAACCCTAGAATTCATTCAACAAACTTTTTCTGTATACTTACTATGTACTGGACATATTTGGGTTACTGAGATACCTGCCCATGAGGTACTCACAGTTTGATGAAAGAGGTAAATATACAAAAACATAATTATAGACAAGGTGATACAGTATCTGGGGAGCCCAGAGCCACCAAGAGGTAACTATGGAGACCATGAGAGAAATCGCTTAATTTATTACCATTTTATTATTTTTATTTTCTATTTTATTTATTAAGAAAACACTGTATTAATATGGATAAAAAATACAAAATAATAGAATAGCCCATAATAAAAAATAACAATCATCTGCTGAAACCTTATCCTATTTTTCTCCCACTTGTAAACATTTCTGTTATTACCTTCATATTTTAAAATAGCGTTCTCATTCTATTATTTCTTGATTTATCAACTTTACACATCATCTGTTGGCTTCCTTTGTGATAGATGGGGATTAAACTCACTTGTGTCACCCCCACACACAAACTCTCCCACCCGTTCCTCTTCTCCCCATATAAGTGTATCACTATTCTTGATAATTCCACTGGTCTCTTCTGCATAGCCAAGCAGTATACTTGAAACTCCTTTTCTAGCTTAATAAACTATGGAGAGATTGTTGATTGTTTGAGCAGGGATTTGAAAGAGGAGTAAGAATTTTCCAGAAAGACAGAGATGAGTGGAGTTTTTACCCAAAGCAAGTTCTTTTCTGTGCAGCTTCTCATCAATAAAGACACATCGAGGTGAGGAGGGTTATTGCAAGCACGCACACAAGGAACAAGGAGGTGTATACTTCACATCCAGCTCTGCGAACAAAGGGAGGCAGAACCTTTTATACTGTCTCTCACAAGGAAGTACATACAAACATTATGGACTATATAGGTTATCATGGCCTCAGGCACAGTAAAACAAATTGCATTTTTTCCCTCGGCATGTAGGCTAGTAAACTGAGTTTGACTGGCTTAGCCAAACCCAGCGCTTTGAGGACAATGGACAGGAAGGAGGGGGCAGGATCCACTTGGTCTGAGCAGCTCCCAACTAAGCCACATCCATCACCATCACTTAAGTTTTTCTTTGTTAATGGCTAAGCAGCTCCTGGCTTCATCAGCTATCAGAGTGGCAATAAGGACCGTCATTGATAAGTGATATGAAATGTGGTAGAGGTGGACAGGGACATTTCGCATCTAAAGTACATATGGCGCCCATACTACATACAGAACCTAAAGTACAACTTCAAGTTGTCTGGTGAATTCTTCAGGGCACTGTGTCAACCCTGGACTTGTCACAAAAACCATTTCTATCATCCAGTGCAATCTCATGAGTTAAAACAAGAAGCCCAAAGCACTTTGCATTGAAAAATATTTTCCCAGTCTGATGGGAAATATTTAAAAATGTCACAGCCTTTTAGCTACTTTCATATTTTGGAAACCAAATAGAAAGAGGTATTTTTCAATTAAGTCCTGTCTGATGTAAATTTGTAAATGGAAAGGCTGCATGAAAAAATATATTTTGCCAATCTTCAGTCTGAGAATTTAATTAAAAGAACACCATATTGCTAAAATCTAAACTTTCTGCCTGCAGAAGTTGCTGCACGTCAGATTAAATTTTAATCAACACATCAGATCATCTACTCAGAACGTGCCAGTAAGCTAGGAACCTATACGTGCCTCTGTGCAATGATGCCTCAATGTAACCTGTGAGATAAGTATTATTATTACTAAGTTTGACAGATGGAGAAAGTAAGGTTCGAAGAACTTTAAGTGATTTGCTTAATGCCCTTATATATCAACCGAACCAAACTCATTGCAGACAAGTCCATTTCAACTCGCAGCGATGCTATAGGACAGAGTAGAACTGCCCCATAGGTTTTCCAAGGCCATAATCTTTACGGAAGCAGACCCCCACATCTTTCTCCTGCAGAGTGGCTAGTGGGTTAGAACAATTGATCTTTCGGTTTGCAGACGAGTGCTTAACCACTGCACCACCAGGGTTCCTTTATATAGCAACAGTAACCATTTATTTAGCACTTAGTATGTGCCTTACACTGGAGCCTTAATGGCACAGTGGTTAAGAACTCTGCTGCTAACCAAGATGTTGGCAGTTGGAATCCACCAGCCACTCCTTGGAAACCCTATGGGGCAGTTCTACTCTGTCCTACAGGGTCGCTATGAGTCAGAATTGACTCGACGGCAGTGGATTTGGTTTTTTGGTTTGATGTTCCTTACACTAGGCCAATTGTTCCACCAATATTATCTCATTTAACCTTGTCAACATTTCCGAGAAACAGGTTTTATTTTCCCCATTTTGTAAATGAAGAAATTGAGGTTCTACGAATTGGAGAATTATGAAATTCCCACATCCGTTGGGTAGTTAAACTAGGATTTTCATCCTATCCAAACGAGTTGTGCTTGAGTTGACTCTGACTCATGAGACCCCATGTGTGTCAGAGTAGAACTACACTCCACAGAATTTTCAATGGCTGATTTTTCAGAAGTAGATCTCCAGGCCTTTCTTCTAAGGTTCCTCGGGTGGACTTGAACATCCAACCTTTTGGTTAGCAGCCTAGCACATTAACTGCTTGCACTACCCACTGACCCCTAATCCAGCCCTATATCTTAACTAGTTGATATAGACTTAAATGACAACCCCACTCTGCCAGCCACTTGTCTAGCTGTCTTTCATCTATATCACCTTTATTCCTAGGGTGAAAGATTGTTAGTGATTGGATCCCTCCTCAGTGTTGGAAGACATATAATTATAACTTCTGAAGTTGTAAAGAATCGGTTGCTACAACTGAATTCTTCCAGAGTATGCCTGTTTACCTGTCCTACGCAGACAACCTTGATGGTCAAATCCACATTTATAGTCATCATCTTGCCCAGGATTCGTACTGAAAATGCTGGAAGAAAAGGGAGGTTAGAAATTCACCCACATGCAGGGCTCTAAGACAAACCAGGAATGTTTCTGCTCAAGCATATTTTATAGAATAAAAGAATAACAACTTCTCAGAATAGAAAGAAACCTCAGAAGCCATCTCGTCCATCCCTTTCATTTCCCACAGAATGGGGTTTCTCTCTGTAACATAACTGGCAAAAGCTCACAATCATGTACTTGAATACTTCTTGACAGCCTTTTATTGCATGGCGCACAATCCTGCCACTTACCTGTAATTGCTAATCATGTGTCCATTTCTGTCCTCTGAACCCACGTAGGAATCTTCTTCCTATTGTTCATACTTTTTACTTGTGTATTCAACAATATTGGTTGAACTCCTACTATATATCAGGTAGACAGAAAGGGAGGGAGAAGTGGCCTCCACATCTGGATGAACAGGCTGCTGCAAAGCCCTAACACAGGAGAAAGAACATAAACTATTTAAAGAATGGGAAAACATTCAGTATGGCTGGACCCGAGATTGTCTTAGAAAGAAATGTAAGATTAGCTAGATTGGAACATCTTGTGCCTGCAAATAATAACTTGCTCAGAGAATGATGGAAGCATATTGAAAGGACACAGGTGTCAACTTGAAGGGGCAACTTTTGCCCAAGTCAGGGGCAATTTGATCATCAAAATAATGATATAAACGTCTTTAAACCCATCAGATAAAGTAAAAATCTATGAATTGTATTGATACAAACTGATGAATAAATAAATAATCAAATAAACAAATGCTAGAGGGGGTGAAACTCTTCCTTATAGAAGAATGACTCTAATAAATAGGGAAACAATGATGGAGCTAGAAAATTATCAATGGATGCTAGAACTAGTGGATGATATCACTGTGAGGAACAGCATATTTACATATCTACCCTCAAGACACTTATTAACTACGGAAGGAAAAACAGAAACGTTAAAGAACAGAAACCTGGTGATACCACTTCAGCCAAATGATCAAAATGAACGTCACAGATACTGGGACAAATTGACATCATGTGGCCCTGACATTACACACTGAGAAGAACACATCATTTCTGTGGAATTCCTACTAAAATCCTTAACTCAAATGCAGTCTTGAGGAAACATGAGATAAACTCAAACTGAGGGATGTTCTACAAAATAACTGACCTGCACACTTGGAAAATATCAAGGTCAAGAAAGACGAAGAAAGGCAAGAAACTGTCCTTGATTAAAGGAGACCTAGAAGACATTAAAACAGAATTCTGCGCATAATTCTGGATCGGATCCTGTACTGAGAAATAAAAATAGCTTAAAAAGGCAATATTAAGACAATGGACACATTTTTAATATGGCTTGTGAATTAGATAATGGTATTGAATCAGTGTTAAATTTCCTGATTTTGTTATTAGTTTCATAAGAGAATGTTCTTTTTCTTAGAAATGCACACTGAAAATATACGAGATGGCTCAGAAACAAAGTGTGTGTGTGTGTGTGTGTGTGTGTGTGTGTGTGTAGCTAGAGAGAAACAGAGAGAGAGAGAGACAGGGAGAGATAAAATGATAAATCAAATGGAGCAAAATGGAAATACTGATAAATCTGAGCGAAGAGAATATGGCAGTTTCTTGCATTATTCTTACAATTTCCTATAAACTTAAAATTATACCAAAATACCAAAATAAAAGGTTACAAAATCAAGCTTAACTGGAGAGCTGTTGTTGCATGCTGTGAAGTCGATTTGGGCTCAGTGACCCTATATGGCAGAGTACAACTGCCCCATAGGTTTTCCTAAGCTGAAATCTTAATTGGAGAGCTACGCATACTCAAATGCAGAGATCAGGCAGGTCTTTGTGCATCATTTTACAACTTTTGGGTAAGAGCAGTTGAAAACTACTGAAAGATGTTAAGCTTGAGTGGATCAAGGGAGACCACTCAGCTCAGGCAAGAGGTGATAACAGCTGCCTATGGCAGTGGCATGGAAATTGAGATGTGTGGAGGAATTTAGAAGATTTAAGCTAAGGTAGAATAGGATGGGCATTATGACTAATTGAATGTGGGAAGTGGGGAAGAGCAAGGAGCGTGTCTTCAGCCAGTAGGTGGATGGTACCTCTCACTGCATTGAAAATAACAGGCCTGACAGCCTCATCTGGACCTATGACAGTTTGGCTCTGCCTTTCAGAGAGTGGGGTAACCAGGCTAATACTCAATGAGTGTGCCAAAGTCTGATTCTTATGGATTGACCATCTTTAATTCTTCCTTTTAAGGATCCCATTTCCCCATTCACCCAACTAGCTATTGAGTTCTGTTGATGATTCCAAACCACCTTCCCAATATTACACAAACACATACCCTCTTCTGTAACTCTAGTACCTCTATTTTGGTCAAAACTTTCACAGTCTCTCTTCCAGACTTTCTTAATTTTATCTCTACCTCCACACATACGCTTATCCCCACAATGGACAGCAATCTGTATAAATGAAATTCTAGTCACACTTATCTGGTGTTTACCTCAAAAGGATCCCCAATATCTGATGGAATAATCAAAAGCTCTTAGCCTGGCATACAAAGACTCCAACCATGCAGCTCCCTCGACCTTTCCACTCTTTCTTCCTGCTGCTTCTACTCACAGAGTCAGTAAACCACAGTACATAAGAGCAATGGACTTGAATTCGACCTCTGACAGATAGTCTATTTCCTCATTTAGAAAATGGTAATGGTGATATTATCACATCTGTAACAGTGTTATGAGGATTAATTGAGGTAATGTTGCTAAAGTGCTTAGCACTTTGTTTAGCACACGGCAATCCCTATACTCAAGATGTCTGGAGTTGCTCAGTATTTCTCAGACACAAATCCATCCAGTGCTAAATCCCTCTTCCTTGTCTTTGCAATTGTTCCTAGCCAACAAACTCTACTCATTTTTAAAGGCTTGGCTCAAAAGACACCTCCTTTGGGAAGTCTTCTAGAATCTCCATGGTTGGGTAGATGCCCACAAAGGAGTGGAGCATGATTATCTTATTCATTCAGAAAATATTCATTGAAAACACACTGTATGCCAGGAACTCTTAAGACACTGGAGCTAGACCAGTGCAAGGAGTTTGTTGTCCTCCTGGAGCACATATTCTAGTGTGGAGAGGGAGCAAGTAAAGGGCATAAGCAAATGAATAAACAAGATACTTGTAGAAAGTCCTAAGTTTCATATACAGAATAAACATAATAGTGTGAATGAGTGTGACCTGGAATGGGAGCTACAGTAGATGGGGAAGGAAAGGATTTCTTGAGTTTGTAAGTGAGCTGAGACTGAGATAAAGTAACATGGGAAGAGAAAGAGGAAAACTACTGCTGACAGACACAAAGACTTGAAATGGAAATGAATTGATCCAGGAGCAGAAGTAGACACAATGTGGTTGGAGTATATTGAGGAGGGGGTAGAGGGAAAAAAGTTTGGAGAAGTAGTCAGGGACTAGATCATGCAGGGCCTGAAAGGTATAACTAAGCCAAATTATGAAATAAGAAGCGCTCACCTGGGAAGGGTGAAGAGTGATTCTGGTCTGATAAATTGTTATGGTTACGGCCAATAATAGAAATGTGATTAATGAAAGAAAGTTTCAATGAAAGTGTATCAAGAGTAAGCCTTTTCGAGTGTCAAAGCATAGTGATTTTATTCTCAATGGAAAAATATATACCTTATTTTAAATACAGGTAGTTCCCAACTTATGATGTATTTGAGTTAGGATGAACCACACTTACAACCATCTTTTTTTTTTTTGTGCATCTTATCGTTAGTAATATGTACTATATACAATGTTGCAGCGTGTAGTTTGCAGATGTTATCACTCTCAGATGTTCACTCACAGATATTCAATGTTATGACTTATAAAGATATTGATAATAAAAGCCAATAATAATGAAAACTTTAAAAAAGTGACGTTTTCAACTTGCGTCAGAACCGACTTAAGACGGAGTTGTCAGAATGCAATCCTGTCATAAGTCAGGGACTATCTTTAATGTAATATTGACAATCATGGTGTATCAAACCTTATTTCACAATTAAGTATGTAAGAGTCACAGAGATAGTCAAGTAAAGACAAATAAAATAAGACAGCTTAATGTATTTTAATCAACAAAAAATTTATTCAAAGGCATGGAATTGTAACAAGGTACTGCAGAGTATGCTAGCTAGTTCTTGATATTTATCTTTAAAAATTTTAAAAACATATTTCAATGGTGGGGGATGACTAAATAAATGATGAAGGAGATTTGTACACATTGAATTTTCTTATATGATGATATAATTTCTTTTGATAAATTTATTTATTTATTTTTTCCTGAATTAGCCCTCATGCAGAAAAAGTCTATTTACCACTAGTATACAGACCACTCAGACCTACCTGCAGAAACCACAGATGTGATAGTAATCAGCGCTGTCCTCCAAATATTTCTTTTCCTCACCTCCTTTGGAGTAAGAAGTAGCCATTGATTTGCTTTGGTCAATGAAATATGATGGAAGTGATGTGTGTCACCTTAAGGCAGAACCGCCAACACCTAGTGTATGATTGTCTAGCCAACTTGAAGTCATGTAAGTGAAGACAAGACAAGAAGTACAGGTATGCTGAGCTCACCGTGACTTACTCACTCACAGACTAATGAGCTAAAAATATGCTTAATATTTTAAGCCACCGAGTATTCCAGTCCTTTGTGACTCAGCATTACATGACACTATCTAAATGATTCACTTGACTAGTTAGTATACCAATGTTAATGGACCTTATTAAAGTAGATCTTATTAAACACTCTTCCAGCCTATCATAAGCTTGCATAATACTTGGTACTTACATGTGTTCTTGTTTGATTAACACAAGCACACTCAGAAGATGCAAGAGCCTGAAATTATAAACGAAAGGTGTAAGTCAGGGAGCCAGCGTTATGGCCACCTTGCCGGTGTCTCTGTTCCACAGAGGAATGAATGATGTTTCATAGTTGAAAGTGTCCAGGCTCTAAGCTCTGATGCACATGGATTCATATACTGCCTGGCTGTGTGACATGGGCAAGTTATTAATTTGTCTGGGTCCCAGTTTTCTCGTCTTTACAATGAGGGCAACACTGGGAATAATAATGTTGTTACGAGAATTCCATAACAGTCGGTGTTAGAGTGGTTAGCACTGGGTCTAGCAGAGGAAAAGAACCCAACAGCTGATAGCTGCTACAATTGTCTTGACTATTGAAGATAACCAGCAGAGGCTGAAATGTGCTATCTTTAGACTGGAACCACCATGAAGACAGGGATTATTCCCTCCTCTATCTTCAGCATCTATCATAGGACCTGGGATAGGACTATTGTAGATGCCGGGTTGGTACCATGATAGATGCATACTATGAATATTCAATAAATATTTGTAATTGCTTGATTGCTTAAAAGATCTATGGGAAAGTTAATTCCTGTTTATTTCCATCCCAGGAATGGTGCTTACATAGACATCCCTACTGTGCTATACCCAGATTTTTTTTGGCATGAAGAATACTGGCAGGGTGGATGGGGTTGGAAAGTTCTAAAAGGAAATGTCTTTGATGCCTAAATGGGAGAAGGTGACTTCATTCTGAATGGAAAAGGCAAGTGCTGAGGTTGCTGATGCGTGCCGTGCCTCAGGCAGGAAGGCTGGCCTCCTGGGTAGAGACACTGAGGCTCCTGGTGGGGATTTAATGGGGATGGTGAAGTCATGAGTGGCAGACGCTGGCAGAGGCAGATGGTGCATGTTCCTCAGAGGAAGGGTCACATGGACCATAAGCAGGTGCACCTTACAGTAACTTACTCAGGTCTTCATTCCACAGCCTCATGATTCTCAAATTACCATTGGTAGACACCATGGCCCCCATCGCCAAAACATGATAATGTACTGGGAGAACTCATCTTGTGCCCAGTTGGCACTTTTTAGTGGAAAGTGGTCTGGCCTGGGTGAAAATAAGGAGGCCTGAGTTTGAATCGTGGCCTTCACTTACTGGTTGCATGACTTCAATCGCTCCATATGTACCATGAGCAGTTGACTTATTTTAGCTCTAAATTTTCTTTCACATCTTTTTCACCCATTCATTCACTAGTTTATTCATCAACTATTTGTTGACAACATATATAAGGCATTTTACTATTTGCCTAAAATATGGTGGGTAGCAAGATAGATGCAATTTTGTCTTTGTGAAGTGTATTGTCTAGTAAGATAGATGGACAATTTTTAAAGCAATTGTAATGGTATGTAATAAATACAGTGCTAGGAGAAATTGAGTGTGCCATGGATGAACAGATAAAGCATAATATCCTTTAGGGAGATGGGTGAGTCCAGGAAAATCATTTGAGCTGAGTAGAGTTGGTTGGGTAAAAACACAGAGAAAAAATATTCCAATATCCCTTGCATAGGATGAGCAAGTATTAGAACCAAGAGACAATACAGCGGCTTAAAGAAAGACAAAGGATTTCCAGAGCAGTGACAGAATATAGGGATGAAGATGCAAAGAGGAGTTGGACCATCAAGGGTCTTATACTCCGTGTTAAGTTTCTTCAATATTCAATATCCAGGTCCCAATTTACTGCCAGTCCAACCTTCCTCACTCATATCTAAGTGTTCTTATAGCCCAGGCGCCAGAGATGCAAACCTATCCCATTACTAAAACCCAGTGTCTTTCACACTCTCTCTTTCCTCCAATGTCTGTGGCAACTGCTATGTCTGAACTTCGTCCAGCTCTCCTGGCAGAAGACAGAAACACACACATCTTCCAGACTAGGCTCAGAACATGCCTTCTGCCTTTCAGAGACAGTTGCTGCTTGAGACATCTACTTTTACAGGTCATGGTTTTGGATAAGAAAACGTCACTCCAGAAGTGAGGGGGAAATTACTCACTTCTGGAGAGATGGAAATGTCAAGACAGATGGGTCAGGCCCTAGTCTGGATTCCTGGGCAGCTCACACAGAGCCAGGAAAACCAGTACCTTCTCTCCCACCAGTCTCAAGGCAGTACTGATTTGGAAGTTGGCAAACGTGTGCCACTGCCATCTCTCTCACCTCCAAGTCATTTTTCCCACTGTTTCCTCTGGCCATTCTCCCTCACTTCTCCTGGACAACTTTTATGGATCCTTCAGCCTAAATGTCACTTCCCTGGAAGCCTTCCCTAGCCCTAAGTGTGGGTTATTAAAACACTGATCATACTGTCTTCTATTTTTATTGTTTTACTTGTTTTTTGTGTCTCTCCTACCAGTCTGGATATTCATGAGGACAAGGTCATTTTGTATCTTATTTCCATTTTTTTTCCCAGCACGTAGCATAAGAAAAACAAAAACAAACAAACAGCTGCTGTCAAGTCATTTCTGACTCATGGTAACTTCATGTGTGTCAGAGTAGAAATGTGCTCCAGAGGGTTTTCAGTGGCTGATTTTTTTGGAAATAAATTGCCAGGCCTTTCTTCTGAGGTGACTCTGGGTGAAATGGAGCCACCAACCTTTCAGTTAGCAGCTGAGACCATGAACCCTTTGCACCACCCTGGACTCCCAGTACCTCGCACAACACCTGGCAAATAGTTTAAAAAAATAAAAACTAACCAGGTTGCTGTCAAGTTGCAAGGTAGAACCGTGCTCCAGGGAGTTTTCGAGGCTGTGACCTTTTGGAAGCAAATTTGCCAGGCCTCTGGGTGGTTTAGAACCACCAACTTTTCTGTTAGTAGTCAAGCATTTAACTCTTTGCACCACCTAGGGATTTATGGCAACTAGAAAGTGCTTAGTAATGTTCTGTTGATGGAATGGATGCATGAATAAATGAAGGAATGAATTCTGGGGATCTACAATCTCTCCTTTTTAAGCAATTCCACTAAACTGTCCTCACTTTTTAACAGCCCATCCCCAGAAAAATCAAACGTCAGGGCTAGAAGAGACCTTACAGTAATAAGCCAGTGATTTTCAAGTTTGGTTGGTAAGAGTGCTTTCTTAGGGAGGAAGAACCTATCTGTATCAGTGTATATGTGATGGGAGAGGGAAAATGTGTAGCTTAAATAAGCATAGGCTATACTTTCTTAAGTAGGATGAGGGGGAGATTACAGGTAGTGCAACAGGAGTTATCCGCAACCTGCCTCCTGTAGGATGCTTGCAGCCTGCATGTCATGCCAAGGAGAAATTAAGAGATGAGGAATTCTGGAGTGTTCTGCCCTTCCGTGGGGCCTTGAAACCCTAACACATCACTGCCAGATGAGCTGCCAAAGAATCTCCGCTCGACCACCTTTCCTGGTGAGGAACTGCCTACATTCCAAGGCAGCGCACATCACTCGGACCAGGGATTCTCAGTCTCAGTAGGATTCACGTTTTGGGCCAGGTACTTCTTTGGGGTGTGTGTGTGTGTGTGTGTGTGTGTGTGTGTGTTTGTGTGTGTGTGTGTGTGTTGGAGTGAGGGCTGCTCTGCTGTCCATTGTAGGGTGTTTAGTCTTTATACTCTAAAGGCTAGTAGCACTCCTCCTACCAGTTGTGACAGTTAGAAATGTCTTCAGATGCCCCATATCTCCTGGGAAACAAAATCGCACTCAGTTGAGAAACACTGCTTTAGCCCTATGTCACCATTGAATGTGGGAATCATTGTAGAGCACGTTGATTCATTTTGCTCATTGGGGATCCATTTTCTTTTCCTTTAGTGAACAAGGAGCTCTTGTGGAACAGTGGTTAAGAGTTCAGCTACTAACCGAAAGATTGGCAGTTTGAATCCACTAGCCACTCCATGGGGCAATTCTACTCTGTCTTATAGGGTCGCTATGAGTTGGAATTGACTCAACAGCAACAGATTTGGTTTGGTTTTAGTAAAAAAAAAAAAAAAAAAGCATCTTTCTGATTTTCCTTGTGGAACCATTTCTCCTCCATTCTTGCCAGTGCATTTGGTTAGATGGGGTTGACTCCACGGAAACTTGTTATGAGAACTTCATTTAAACATTAGGGAACAGAATCACTCTTTCTGCTGGAGCTTCAGAGAAAACAGTAGGTCTGGAACTACTGGCAGCCATCTTGTCACCAAGAGGAGAAAGTTCACTTCAAATGGATGTAATGCAGAGGAAATTGGTGATGCCTTGGTCAGATTCCTGAAGACATTGTCTGAGCCCTTGGATTCAGTTTGGCTCAAACCTGAACTATTCCTGTGGTTCATGTAGTTACATGAACAAATAAAGTCCACTTTAGCCTAAGTCAGTTTGAGTTGGATCTCTATCAACTTCAACTGGAAAATAATTTAACATTTTCACCTATATTTTTCAACTTCTAGTTCTTCCTAGGAGTAAATAATGGTGAATCTGCTCTTTTTCATAAGCCATCTTTGTCGTTTTTTGAAGATATTAAAACCAAATGAATTTGCCTAGGTCTGAGCTCTCTGCCCCTTAGGCTTCTACCTCTTGTATCTCCATTTGTCATACTTACCCTTAAATGATCTTTGTATAGCATAGAGCTATTTGGGCCTCTTTTCTGTTTAATAGTGTTTGATAGCTCCCATTGCCTATAAGATATGGCCCCACACCACAGTTTGGCACTACAGAACTTTACAGTCTGGCCTCTGATGACACCCTCAGCTCCAGCGTTTGGCTGTGCAAAGCTTCCCTACAAGCCCTTCAGGGCACTCTGAGACCCCAAGGTCCAGCATAGGACCAGGCTCAGTAGAAGCCTGCAATGAATGCTTGCTGAGTGAATGAATGAACCACATTGACCACACCATTCCTGCTCTCTGGGAGGAAGCTGCTTCCCCCCCAGGCAGGTCACCAGCTTCCTGCCTTTGCTGAATGCATTTCCTCCCAGTGGGATAATGAGTTAGAGCAGAGCAGGTGATCCCATGCCTGACACCTGCACGAGTAGTCTGAAGGAGGACCCCACTGAGCCCTGCCCCACTCAGTAAAGGTCATCTGACGTCTAGTCTAGGATGCAAGCAGCTGAAAGGACCTTGAGTAGCCCTGGTCCAACACCTGTCTCTCTTGAGTTTTGACAGTCCAGCCACTATCTTTGTGTCCCAAGACACCATGGGAAAATCTCATTTGCAGGACTTACTCCTCGACATTTTGATTATTTGATTATTCTGTCTCAGGCATCAACAGTTGCCCTCCTTAGTGGCAGAGTTTATATCTTATTTTCTCTTCAGTGCCTAGTTCAGTGCCTGGAGAACATCTCAATTAAGCCCATGTGTACTACTGAAAGAAAAAGAAATAAAACTAGTGGAGGCATGAATACAATTTGGAGATAATAAAGAGTACACACTCGAATACCATCAGACATCAGTTCAAATCCTGACTGCTTCACTTCCAGTTGTGGATATGTTTCTTAGCTTCTCAGATTCTATTTCTCTATTTTTAAAATGGCAACGTGTATCTTGCAGAGTAGATATAGATATAGATACAGATATATAGATATACACACAAAAAAATCTTCCTCAGTCTGGGCACAGAACAAGCACTGTCAACAATTAGTACACGTACTGTTTTGTGACATTGGTTACCAACCCTACAGCATGTCAACACGCTCCCTTCTCAACCCTGGGTTCCCTATTACCAGCTTTCCTATACCATCCTGCCTTCTAGTCCTTTCCTCTGGGCTGGTGTGCCTCTTTAGTCTCGTTTTGTTTTATGGGCAGTCTAATCTTTGGCTGAAGGGTGAACCTCAGAAGTGATTTCATTACTGAGCTAAAAGGGTGTCTGGGGGCCATACTCTCTCAGGGTTTCTCCAGTCTCTGTCAGGCCAGTAAATCTGGCCTTTCTTTTTGTGATTTAGGATTTTGTTCTACATTTTTCTCCAGTTCTGTCCGGGACCCTCTATTGTGATCCCTGTTAGTAACTGCTAGTATTATTTAACCAGTACTAGCTGTTTCCATAATGTTTCTCATTTAAATCTTATCTCCCTTTACCCCAAAAGAAGAACCCACAGAGGTAAGTGCTTTACTTTCCATTTTACAGAAGAGAAAGCTTAAGAAAGCTCCAGCACACAAAATGAAAAGGGAGCACAAATTCACCCACTTAGTAGGTGGACGAGACAGGACTTGAACACAGAACTTTAAACCAAAGTCAAGTGCTCTGTCTGTTCACTAGAATTTCCTAAAGTAGGCTATTCATGCCTTTGAAAGTGGATGAGCTGATTTTATGATGCTTATTTCTGTTGTAATAATTATGTGCTTATTTTGATGTGTTTTAGAAAATATATAACTAACACATCATACCTATTATTTATGAATCTTGAGCTTAGTATGAGACTGAGAGGTATAGACTTTAAAAAAAGAAAGAAAAGAAAAGAAAATATATATATATTCTTTCTTGGATAATCTCAGTTCTCAAAAAATTCTCTATAAAAAATACAAGAAAAGAAAAAAAATCATGTGCACAAAGATATTCACCACAATATCATCTGCAATAGTCAAATCTTTTTTTTTTCAGTTTTTCATTCAAAAGTTTTATACACAAATATTTTTGTGACATTAGTTGCAATCCCTGTAATGTGTCAGCACTCTCCCCCTTTCCCTTTTCACCCTGGGTTCTCTGTGTCCACTCCTACAGTTTTCCTGTCCCTTCCTGCATTCTTGTCTTTGCTTTTGGGCAGGTGTTACCCATTTGGTCTTGTATACTTGATTGAACTAAGAAGCACGTTCCTCACGCGTGTTATTGTTTGTTTTATAGGCCTGTCTAATCTTTGGCTGAAAGGTGGACTTTGGGAGTGGCTTCAGGTCTGAGTTAGCAGGGTGTCCGGGGACCATAGTCTTAGAAGTTCCTCTAGTCACTGTCATACCAGTAAATCAGGTCTTTTTTTGTGAATTTGAATTTCTGCTACATTTTTTTCCCATCTGTCCAAGACCCTCTATCATGATCCCTGTCAGAGCAGTTGGTGGTGGTAGCTGGGCACCATCTAGTTCTTCTGGCTTCAGGCTGGTGGAGGCTCTGGTTCATGTGTCCATCACTCCTTTGGACAAATTGTTTCCTTGTGTCTTTGGCTTTCTTCATTCCCCTTTGCTCCAAACGTGATGGAACCAGTAGATATATCTTAGATGGCCACTTGCAAGCCTTTGAGACCCCAGATGCTACTCATCAAAGTAAGATGTAGAACATTTTCTTTATGAACTATGTTATGCCAACTGACCTAGATATCCCCCTAGACCGTGGTCCTCAGCCCTCAGCCCCAGCAAATTGGTCCCTCAAGGTGTTAGAATGTGTCTAGGAAGCTTCTATGACTTTGCCTTGGTCAAGTTGTGCTGACTTCCCCTATATTGTGAGTTGTCTTTCCCTTCAAAAAATACAGAACACTTCATGAATTTGTGTGTCATCCTTGCACAGAGGCCATGCTAATCTTCTCTGTATTGTTTCAATTTTAGTATATGTGCTGCCAAAGTGAGCACTATAGTAGTCAAATCTTGATACGGAAATGTTTATCACTTAGGGGAGTGTTTAAAGAATTATGGCACATCAGCTGGATCCAATAATAAATACACTTTAAATAATAGTTATATAGATCAAGACATATTCAAATGTTTATACTGTGATGTTAAATGTAAAAGACAAATGTAAAATTCATACGATGATTGACATTGTGATGAAATGCATTTGTTCGTGGACAAGAACTGGACTGAAGGACCATAACTGGGAAATAGTTGATTGTGGTTGTAGGATTATGAGTGGCTGCTTGTCAAGATTTTGTAGTCTCGGTTATATTGTTTGTAGCAGGTAATAGCGGCAGCAATAAAAGAAGAACAGAGGCGAGCAGGTAGGGTAAGATTTCTGTCAGGGCTCTTAGTTTAAGCGGACAAGACTGTATTGAAGGATTCTGGGTAGTTGTCAGACTCTCCAGAGGGTCAGAGAAGAACGCTCCAAATGACTGTAGTGCTTTTTCTTGAGAAGTTATCACCGATGCCCCCTGACTGGCTGGTGCAGGCTGCATGCCGGTACCTGAGCAACTAATTGGACTGAGGAAGCAACTTGGGCATTTTCAGATTCTAGGATTGGGAAGCAGGCTGTATCTCAAAATAGGGTGGAATCTCCTAAAGCAGGACCTTGATTCAGTTGAGGAGTGGTCAAACAGGAGCAGTGATAGTAGCAGTAGTATTAGTAGTAACAGTAGTATTAGCAGTAGCAGCATCAATAACAGTAGTAGCAGTAATAATAGAAGTAATAGTAGCAGTAGTAGAGTGGTTGTGGTAGTAGGAGTTTCTGTCATAGTAGTAATAGCAGCAATAGCAGTGGTAGAAGCAGTAGTAATGATAGTAATAATACTAGCAGTGGTAATAAGAGTAGCAACAGTAGTAGCAGTGGTAGTAGTAGCAATAACAGTAGTATTAAGAGTAGTAGCTATCATAGTAGTAGTCATGGTATTAATAGCAGTAGCGTAATGGTAATTGTCATCATCGTAGCACGGACAGTAGCAATAGTAGTAAGATAGCAATAGTAGTAATAGTAGTATCAGCAGCAGTAGGAGTAGCAGCACTACTGGTCATAGTATTTGTCGTCAATATAGTAGCAATAACAGTAGCAATAGCAGTAATACTAGCAATAGTAGTAGTGGTAGTAGTGGTAGCAGTAGTGGCAGAAAAAGCAGTATTAGTGTGGTGGTGGTGGTAATGGTGGTAGTAATAGTAGTAGTAATAGAAGTACTACTACTAGTGGTGGTGGTAATAGTTATAGTAATAGTAGCAATAGCAGTAGTAATGGCCGTATACGTCATAGTAACTGAAGTAGTAGCTGCAGCAGTAGTAGTAATTCCTACTACCATCAAGTTGATTGCGACTTGCAGTAACCCTATTGGACAGGGTAGAACTGCCTCAGAGGGTTTCCAAGGTTGTAAATCTTTACAGAAGCAGATTACCACATCTTTCTCTCACAGAGTAGTAATAGTAGGAGTGATATTAGTAGAAGTAGTGACAGCAGCAATAACAGCAGTTACACAGCTAACACTTATATAGCATCTATTGTGTAACTATTTTACACGTAACAACTCATTTATTCCTCTCAAGAACCCAAGGGTAGGACTTTTTATCTTTTCTCTTTCACTTAATATCATCAGTGCCTAGAATACAGCTCAGGGCATGGAAAGTGATTAGCACGTATTAGTAACTAATGAATGATCCAGTGGGCTGGGTCCTCTTCTTATCCCCATTTTACAGATGAGGGAAGTGAGGCTCAGAAAGTTTAAGTAGCTTGTCCAGGTGAAGAAACTTGTTTGAGCTACCTGTTTAAGAATTTGAGTTACTTGTCTTAAGTAAAAAAAACAAACAGAAAAAACCCTGGAATTAGAACCCAGTACATCCATGTCAAATTTTGTCTATGTAATCACTGTACTTACATGAAAAAACAAGCAAAAACTGGGTGATGTCCATTATATGTGCTAGTATCTGAGAGACATTTCCATCCAGATTGGTTATAGTAAAATTAAACTGTGGGTGCTTCTAAAACTAGGAGAGCAAACTTCAGGCAGAGGAGCCAAGCTGGATCATGGAGCAGACTCTCCCCATGCCGTCTGCATGCTCATCATTGTCTACCCACTCCCGGCAGAATGGTGGCCAAGCTTGTTTCAGGGGGAAGCAAACAGAACATCCTGGTTCTCTGCAGGGCCTCCCCAACCCACTTTAGGGGAAATCATAGTCTTACTTTTCCTGAGGGCTCAGTGTTATCAGAAAGAACAAGCTTGAGACAGTAAACCAGTTAACACCTAAATTGTTTTCCAACATACAAAATGCTTTCATTTATGTTATCTCAATTAATCTTAGGATGAAGGATGGTTATGCCCTTTTCTCCACTTCCCAGATGAGAAAACCGAGGCTGAGGGAGTTTTATTACTAATCCAAGATTAAACAAAGAAATGACGTGGCCTGGACTTGAACTCAGCAATGTTACTTTTAATCATTGAGCTTAAACATTTGGGATCATTGCTCTCTTTAAGAATCTTATGAAAACTAGAGACAACCTTCCCAGATTACTCCTCCTCTTCCTTTCTGTCCCCTCTCCTCCCATCTTTTAATTCATGAAACCCTAAGGCCCAGCTGATGAACCCCTTGCTCATAATCACTGTTTAGAAAAGCCTCAAAAGAGAAAATTAGATAAATCAGTTGATTTTTCTTTGAGGCCTCATTTTACTATGTGTTAAATAGAGACAGATATTTGATCTGTAGTTTAAGGGTCTTCTACATCTTTATGAATGTGGGAATATCAGCCTGGTGTCTGGGGATGTGCTGTCTCTTGAGGTGATTGGAAGCTATTTGGAAACAAATTCCAAGAACTGGTTGGAGGCAGGGGATCCACCTTCTGTTTCCCATTGAGCACTAAACGGTCAAATGATTTTTAGTTTGCCCATCTGGAAAATAGACCTCCAGAGCCAGGGTCCTGAGATGCATATCATGAGCTAAGATGAACCTGCCAGTGAATTAGAGAGTCTTAAAGCATAGAATGTGTGTTCTGTGATGCTGGAGGCTATGCCACCGGTATTCAAACACCAGCAGGGTCACCAGTGGTGGACAGGTTTCAGCTGAGCTTCCAGACTAAGACACACTAGGAAGAAGGACCCAGAGGTCTACTTCTGAAAAGAATTAGCCAGTGAAAACCTTATGAATAGCAGCAGAACATTGTCTGATATAGAGCCAGAAGATGAGCCCCTCAGATTGGAAGGCAGTCAAAATTCAACTGGGGAAGAGCTGCCTCTTCAAAGTAGAGTCAACCTTAATGACATGGATAGAGTCAAGCTTTTGGGACCTTCATTTGTTGATGTGGCATGACTCAAAATGAGAAGAAACAGCTGCAAACATCCATTAATAATTGGAACTTGGAGTGTATGAAGTATGAATCTAGGAAAGTTGGAAATCATCAAAAATTAAATGGAACACATAAACATCAATATCCTAGGCATTAGTGAGCTGAAATGGACTGGTATTGGTCATCCTGAATCCGACAATCATAAGGTCTACGATGCCGGGAATGACAACCTGAAGATGAAAGGCATTGCATTCATCATCAAAAAGAACATTTCAAGATCTATCCTGAAGTACAACACTGTCAGTGATAGGATAATATCCATACGCCTACAAGGAAGACCAGTTAATACAACTATTATTGAAATTTACGCACCAACCACTAAGGCCAAACATGAAGAAATTGAAGATATTTACCAACTTCTGCAGTCTGAAATTGATCAAACATGCCATCAGAGTACATCGATAATTACTGGTGATTGGAATGGGGAAGTTGGAGAAAAAAAAAAGATCGGTAGTTGGAAAATATGACCTTGGTGACAGAAACCATGTTGGAGATCCCATGATAGAATTTTGCAAGACCAACGACTTCTTCATTGCAAATACCTTTTTTCACCAACGTAAACAGCGACTATACACGTGGACCTCCCAGACGGAATACACAGGATTCAAATCGACTACATCTGTGGAAAGAGACAATAGAAAAGCTCAATATCATCCGTCAGAACAAGGCCAGGGGACCACCGCGGATCAGACCATCAACTGCTTATATGCAAGCCCAAGTTAAAACTGAAGAAAATTAGAACAAGTCCACGAGAGTCAAAGCAGACCTTGAGTACATTCCACCTGAATTTAGAGACCATCTCAGGAATAGATTTGACTCGTTGAACACTAATGACCGAAGACCAGACGAGTTGTGGAATGACATCAAGGACATCATACATGAAGAAAGCAAGAGGTCATTAAAAAGACAGGAGAGAAAGAAAAGACCAAAATGGATGTCAGAAGAGACTCTGACACTTGCTTTTGAATGCTGAGTAGCTAAAGCAAAAGGAAAAATGATGAAGTCAAAGAGCTGAACACAATATTTCAAAGCGTGGCTTGAGATGTCAAAGTAAAGTATTATGATGACAATTGCAAAGACCTGGAGATAGAAAACCAAAAGGGAAGAACACACTCTGCATTTCTCAAACTGAAAGAACTGAATTAAAAATTCAAGCCTCAAGTTGCAATAATGAAGGATTCTACAGGGAAAATATTAAACGACACAGGAAGCATCAAAAGAAGATGGCAGGAATATACAGAGTCACTATACGAAAAAGAATTGGTTGACGTTCAATCATTTCAGGAGGTAGCATGTGATCAAGAACTGATGGTACTGAAGGAAGAAGTCCAAGCTGCACTGAAGGTATTGGTGAAAACAAGGCTCCAGGAATTGATGGACTACCAATTGAGATGTTTCAACAAAGGGATGCAGTGCTGGAAGTGCTCGTTTGTCTATGCCAAGAAATTTGGAAGACAGCTACCTGGTCAACTGACTGAAAAAGATACATATTTATGCCTATTCCCAAGAAAAGTGATCCAACCAAATGTGGCAATTATTGAACAATATCAATAGTATCACACACAAGAAAAATTTGGCCGAAGATCATTCAAAAGGGGGTACAGCAGTGTATCAACAGGGAACTGCCAGAAATTCAAGCCTGATTTAGAAGAGGATATGGAACCAGGAATATCATTGCTTATGTCAGATAGATCCTGGATGAGAGCAGAAAATACCAGGAAGATGTTTACCTGTGTTTAATTGACTATGCAAAGGCATTCGACTGTGTGGATCGTAACAAATTATGGATAACATTGCAAAGAATGGGAATTCCAGAACACTTAATTGGGCTCATGAGGAACCTGTACATGGATCAAGAGGCGGTCACTGGAACAGAACAAGGGGATACTGCATGATTTAAAGTCAGTAAAGGTGTGCGTCAGGGATGCATCCTTTCACCATACCTATTCAATCTGTATGCTGAGCAAATAATCCGAGAAGCTGGGCTATGTGAAGAAGAACGGGGCATCAGGATTGGAGGAAGACTCATTAACAACCTGCGTTGCGCAGATGACACAACCTTGCTTGCTGAAAGTGAAGAGGACTTGAAGTACTTACTGACGAAGATCAAAGACCACAGCCTTCAGTATGGATTATACCTCAATGTAAAGAAAACGAAAATCCTCACAACTGGACCAGTAAGCAACATCATGATAAAAAGAGAAAAGATTGACGTTGTCAAGGATTTCATTTTCCTTGAACCCACCATTTACATCCATGGAAGCAGCAGTCAAGAAATCAAAAGATGTGTTGCACTGGGCAAATCGGCTGCAAAAGACCTCTCTAAAGTGTTGAAAAGCAAAGATGTCACTTTGAGGACTAAGGTGCGCCTGATCCAAGCCATGGGTGGATTACAAGGATGATATATTAGTTACATATAAAGAGATCCTGCATTACAGTGACTTAAACAATATAGTTTTATTTCTCTGTCACATGACAATCCAGGGGTAGACAGGTGGCAGACCGGTTGAGCAGGTGGCTCTACCACTCTTAGCATGAGGCTTCCATTTCTTGTTCAAATCAAGCAGTTCCTTTTCTCTCCCTCTCCCTGCCAATAGGGAAGGGGTAAGAAATCAGAGGAGCCCCTACCCAGTTTAGCATTGGTTAATTTAGTCACATGACCACATGTAGCTGCAAGGGAGCCTGGAAAATGTGTCCAGCTGAAACTTCATTACTAGGAGGGCAGAATGGACAGTGGAGGACTGCTAGAAAGCTATTTCAAGGAGGGTGAGGAGGCAACATCTAAAATTGGAATTATATGAGGTGGGTGATCAGGGTCTCTTTAAAAGAAACAAGACTGAGAGTCCAATCATTTAAAGGTAATGCACTTAAAGGTAATGCACCCTGGGTTGGGATCTTGTTTGATGATGACAGAAGATGATCTTTAAGTACCCCACCTCCTTCTGGTGCTATAATGGAAGACCCTACTCAGGAAACATGGGTTATGGTCCCAGTTCTGCTATGTATGGTCCCATATTTGGACCCATGTGTAGTGAATATCTGTTGTTGTTGTTTTCTTGACTTGCACTTGTTTAGTCACTCTGTTCTTTTGAGAACTATTCCTGCTTTATTTTCAGGACGTACTCCACCAACTTTTGGCTCTAGGGTTTGGCATGTGGTTTGGGCCTGGCCAATCAAAGTGTTTCTTTTCTCCAGCTACAGTGCTAGATTCAGGAAGGGGCATATGACTTGAGACAGGAAGGCCCTGATCCTGGGAAATTTTTCAGAGTTGTAAAAGAGATGATCTTATTCTACCAGAGTTGCTTAGATAAAATGCAAACTTTAAGTCATTAGTGGCCATTCTTGCTGCTATTGGGGAGAGCTCATCTAGAATGAAGCAGGCTGAAAGATGAAGAGACACTGCTGAAGGCGTTATTCAGAACTCCTGGATCCAGCCATGCCTGAAGTCATTAATAGTGGAATTAGTTTCATGAGCCAATGAATGCCTATTTGGGTTTTTGCTAGTATGAATTAAGAACTTGGAATGAAATCAATCCTCATGTGTCACATTCCAAGTCCCTCACTCTTTCTCCATACCATGGCTCTCAAACTTGCCTGCACAGCAGAGTATCTAGGGACCGTTATAAAAAATACGGATTCTCTAAAAAAAAAATTAAGTCAGCCAGCCTGAGGTACGGCAAGAAATCTGTATTTTTAAAGTTTCCCAGGTGTTTCTAATAGACAGTTAGATTTGGAACAACTAATTACTCTGTGCTGCCTACCAGTGTAATTATTGCTGTGTGACATTAGAAAATTGCTGATGTCTCTGGGTCACTTTTTTCTTTGCCTACAACAAAAAGAAGGAGGGCTGGATGATTTTTAAGTGGGCTTCCTGCTCAAAATTCTGCCACTTCAGCAGTCCCCTTGTCATGGCCCCTTACTGCTTGCTTTAAATTTGCACACACACACACACACACACACACACACACACACACATACACACACACACACCTTGTGAACAGACACCACCAAGAGACGCACCTCTGAGGTGTTGGCCCACTTCCATGCAGACTCTCTCCTCCGTAGCGAGCACTGACAGGTGCGAGTTGAGGAAGATACAGGCTCTGTTTGAAGCATCATAAGAGAAGCTGGAAGACAGGCTGAGGAGAAGAAACAGAAATATTGATCTCAGCAACTGACAGGTTTTACTGAATGCTCCAATGGTAGGAGAGGGTGAGCCCAGGCTGAGAAGTTTACAGTTGCCCGGTGCAAAATTTGACTACAGCAGAATCTTGATTAAAACATTTTCTGGTGTTCATTCACATCCCAGAATCCTCAGCTCCCCATCTTATTTCTGACATTGGCACCCCTTGAAGTGTAGGGGCTGGCTGCTCCTTGAGCCTGCAGTGTTCTTTTATGTCTCTGTGGCCTTGTCTGGCAAGCTCTGCTGCCTAGACTCCTTGCTCCCTTCTGAACCTGTGAAAGCTGGCCTACCTTTCAAGACACAGGCTAAACTGACTTCCTCCGTGGATCTTGCTGGAGCACCCCAGGCAGAGTTATTAGCCCCTCCTGCCACTGGGTTTCAAAGGCACAGCTCAGGTCCAGTGACTTCTACTACGCTCTGTGTTATAATTATTTGTAGGTAAGCCTCCCCTGCTACGAGAGGACAGGGACTATATGCCCAGGAGGAAGTCAGTGCTTAGTCATTTCTTATTCAATGAATGAACAGAAGAACTGAATAGAGGAGAAGGAAATAGGACAGAGTCTTTATCATAGCCACCAAATTGTAGACTTAAGATGTGTTGGCGGAAGTCTTGTGAAAATGTATGACACACGTACAGGTTTCGCAGAGCATAATTTAATTTTTTACTTAGATAGCCACCATTCTGAACATCTACTAGAACAATGTGTTCTCAATCTTGGGATCACATCAGAATTATCTGGAGATTAAAACACAGATTCCTGCACTCCACCTCCAGAAATTCTAAGTTTGTAGGTCTGCAACAGGGGATTTGCATTTCTAGCAAGTTACCAGGTGATGCTGATGGTACTGGTCTGGAGCTCATACTTGGGGAGCCACTGTACTAGATGATGGTGCCCTGGTAGCATAGTGGTTAAGAGTTCAGGCTGCTAACTAAAAGGTCGGCTGTTTGAATCCACCAGCCACTCCTTGGAAACCCTACGAGGCAGTTCTACCCTGTCCTGTAGGGTTGGTATGAGCCGGAATCAAATCGACGGCAGCTGGTTTGGTTTTGGGTACTAGATGTTTTTACTCTATAATATAGACTTTTGTCCCTATACCAAATTGCTCCGTAGTACTTACACTTTTGAATTCCTCTGCTAGCTTTTTATCATATCTTCTTCCGCATTGTCTCTAAAATTCATGTTCTTTCCATCACGCTGTGACGCATTGTGATATTACTTAATTGCATTATGAAAGAAAACGAGAAACACTGAACTGAAGTGGATGGAAAAACTGTGAGAGGAGAGACTAGAACTAGCACTTTGGAGCGTGGAAGGACTAACGAGTCAGGGAAGCAAGACAGACATGAAGGGACGTTAAGAAAAGGGATGCGAACCGAGAATTAAGAATTTCATTTGGATTACTGCAAGAGAGATTACATCTTCAGGATGTTCCTTGACTTGGGGTTCTCACCAGTGACTGCCCAGATTCACTGAAAAAATGGAGTTTACATAGTGGTATGTTTTAAAATTCCCCAAGTGAGTCCAGTAGGAAGCCAGGATTGAGAATCTCAGCTGGGATCTCCCTATTTCCCCAGGTCCCCAATATTTTAATTCTCGATCTTGGGCATTGTTTAGCCACATGCCTTAGCTGTACCTGTCCCACCCTTTGTATGCTGTTTACCATAGGGTTCCACTTGAATGGGAGATATAAGTCGAGGAGAAATTACCTCTTCTTGCCTGGAATGTCTTGTTTCAAAGAGACACTCTGGATAGGAACCATAACCATAGAAAGAAGCCATCCCTGACTCCTCAATCAAAAACAGTACCCTAAGCCCTCCCTTTATCACAATCTACCCCTTTACTCTATTTTATTTCCAAAATAACACTAACCACACTTTAAAGGTCTCTTTGCAGATAATGTGTTTACATGTATAACATCTATCTCTCTCTGTTAGAGTATAAGCTCTACAAGTGCAGACCCTCTCTGCCAAATTCACCACCGCATCCCCAACACCCACCACAGTGCTGAATACCTAACTGTTGAATGAGTTATTTCAGTAATCCCAAAGCTTATCTCCTTCACAGAAAGTCTTGTTGGCAGCCAGAGCTTCTATTTTTCCAAGAAAATAAAAAATTGAAGACCCAGTCTAAAGTGCTCCCTATCATAATGGATACAGCTCAGACTTCTCCATGCTGCATACTAAAGAGGGTGGCTAATAGTGGATGTTCTATCTTTACCCTCTGAAGCCTTAATTCCAGAATGTTTTGTCTTGTAAGCATTTCTTCCACCTACACAGCAATTCTGCAAATGAACAGCAGGTTTTGAAAGGCTACTTTTATTTCAGATCCACTTGTCAATTATGAAAGGAAATGTAAAGAGAAGGGGCTCTAAAAGAATAACGTGTGTGTGTGTGTGTGTGTGTGTGTGTATGTCTTTCTATGCTTGTGAATTTCTGTGCTAGCTGTGCTCATACTATTAAGTATGAGAAAGAGAAGACGATTTGAGTACAGTCTGGTTCATTGTAGGCACTCATTATTATTAAGTGAATGAATGAATGAAGAGATGAATGGGGAAGGAAATATGGAAGAAGAAGCACCAGATCCTGGGCTAGATGAGCAAGAGGGCTGAGAAGGGTGAATCATAGATGCATGGAAAGTCTGAAAGAGGTGCCATCTGAGAGGACAACATAGTAAAGAGGGAAGAAAGGAGCCAATTCTAGATTTCTGTAGCACCACTAAGTTGGCTGCTGCTCTAGCCCCTTCCTTTCCGTTAAAGCCTGCCCTGTGTCAGCTCATCCTCACCAGGAAAAGTAAATAAATATTAGTCTCAATCCACCTGTGAGTGGAAGTTAGAACAATTCTCCTTCTTGGAGTAGAGTGCAAAACTGGACACAAATTCCACCCATTGTAGTGGTCCTTTGCAATATGACTTTGAAGTTCCTTTCATTAAGAGGTAGAGTCTATTTCTTCACATGTGAATCTGGGTTGGTCATGTGACTTGCTTGGGCTAAAGGAATATTAGTAAATGTGGTATAAGCAGGGTGTCTTAGTCTAGGTTCTGTAGAGGAGCTAAACCAGTAAAGAGTATATATAAATACATATAGAGAGATGTACTTGAAGGAAATGGTTCACACATTGTGGGGGATAAGCCACAAAAATCAAACTCACTGCCATCGAGTCGATCTGACTCATAGCGACCCTACAGGACAGAGTAGAACTTTCCTATAGGATTTCTGGGGCTGTAAATCTTTATGGAAGCAGACTGCCACATCTTTCTCCTGTGGAGCAGCTGGTGAGTTTGAATCATTGACTTTTGGTTAGCAGCCAAGTACTTTAACCACTGTGCAACCAGGGCTCCTTTGTGGGGGCTGGCAAGTCCCAAATCCACGGGTTAGGTGGTAGGCTGAAGACTTCTGCTGACTCAAGGAGTTATGGGGGCTGGTGAATCCAAAATCTGCAGGCCAGGTGTCAGGCTGAAGAATTCTGCAGGCTTATGTCCCAAGGACCAGAGGTCGGGTGATGAGAAGAGTACAAGCTTGAGAGAGAGCAAGCCTTGCTAGAACATCTATTTGTATACTGGAGGCAGGCCACTCCACTAAGGAAACTCCCCTTTCAACTGATTGACTGATGACGACAGATCACATCATGGAGGTGATAACGTTATATTACATTTCGGAAGAGCAATCAGTGCAGTGTATGCCAAACCACTGAGAATCATAGCCTAGCCAAGTTGACACATAACATTAACCATCACACACGACATTGGGGATTGCTCTCTTTTACTGCCTTTGGAACTCACAAACTACCGTGTGAAGAAGTCCTAGCTAGTCTGCTGGATGATGAAAGTCATGTGGTCCAGTTTTCTCTCTACATGAGCTAACAGGCTGCCAAGCATTACACCTGTGAGTGAGGCCATTCTAGATCATCCAGCTGACTTGCTAGCTACCCACACATGTGCAAGAGAGCCTAGCGGAGATTAGTTCTGCTGGCCCAGACCATAAGAACAACTCAGCCAGGCCACAAAATCCTAAACTAAGTATGGTAGCTGTTTTAAGTCACTAAAGTCTTGGGGTGGCTTGTTATACACCAAATGCTAAATGATACATCACCTTAGACCTGGGATCTTCCATGTCGTGGATGATAACAGATTACGGGTATCATTTGCCTTATGTTAGTTTTCTATCCCTACCTACATAACAAATTACCACAAGTTTAGTGGCCATGAGCAACATACATTTATTGTCTTACAGTTCTGAGTCTGGCATGGCTTAGCTGTGTTCCCTTCTTAGCATCTCACAGGTTTCAATCAAAGTGTCATCTGGGGCTGCAGCTTCATCAGAGACTAAACTGAGGAATGATCTGCTTTTGTTAACATATTATAATTCCTTACTATTATAAGACTGAGAGTTTCACTTTCTTGTTGGCTGTCGGTAGAGGCTTCCCTCAACACCTAGACCAAGGTCACCTTCAATTCTTTGACGTGGGCCTCCCAACACAAGTAATCCACAATATGGTAATTTGCTTATTTAAAGCCAGCAAGATGGGCACTATAATATATATATATATATATATATATAACATTTTATTGTGGTTTAGGTGATAATTTACTGAGCAAATTAGTTTTCCATTCAACAATTTATACACAGCTTGTTTTGTGACATTGGTTGCTATCCCCTCAATGTGTCTCACTCTCCCTACTTCCTCCCAAGGATCCCTGTTTCTGTTTGCCCAGGTTTTCTGCCCCTTCCTGCCTTCTGAACTTTGCTTTTGGGCAAATACTGCCCTTTTGGTCTTGTATGGTTGATTGTTCTGAGGAGCACGTTCCTTACAGGTGTTATTGTTCATTTTATAGGGCTGTCTATTGTTTGACTGCAAGGTGATCCCCAGGAGTGGTTTCAGTTTCAAGTTTGAAGGGTGTCTAAGGGCCATACTCTTGGAGGTGCCACCAGTTTCTGTCAGATCAGTAAGTCTAGTCTTTTTTATGAACTTGAATTTTGTTCTACATTTTACTCCCACTCTGTCCAGGACCTTCTATTGTGATCTCAGTAAGAGTGGTCAGTGGTGGTAGCCAGGCACCATCTAGTTCTTCTGGTCTCAGGCTAGTGGTGGTCATGGTTCATGTGGTCCATTTGTCCTTTGGACTAATTGTTTCCTTGGGTCTTTGTTTTTCTTCACTTTTTTTTTGCTCCAGATGGGAAGAGACCAATAGTTTTATCTTAGGTGGCTGCACACAAGCGTTTAAGACCCCAGTCACTACTCACCAAAGTAGGATATAGAACATTGTATTTTATGGACGCTGTTATGCCAATTGACCTAGATGTCCCCCAAGACTATGGTCCTAAGCCTTCAAGCCCAATGACTTTGTCCCTCGAGGTGTCTGGTTTTGACTAAGAAACTTTCATAACTGTGCTCCCTGAGTGCTCTATTATATGCATGGATATATTTGAAGCACATGTAAATATTTATGTAGTAATATCCACTGCCAAACTTATATATGCTTGTGGGTGTACTCCCATATACCATTTCACACTCGTTCAGCTTACCTATTAGCCTATGTAACCACTCGTAATTCATTATTTGTTATTACGGTTATTGCAAGATTGTATATGTGATAGTATTTACCTTTGTTACCTTTTACTCTTGTGTATGTCTCAGTGTCTTCTCCTTTGACTTGTTCATGTTGTACTGATTTCCCTCATATTGTGTACTGTCTTTCCCTTCACCAAAATTAATACATGCCTATTATAGAGTTAGTGATTTTCCCTCTCTCCCCTCCTATCCCTGGTAACCATCAAAGAATGTTCTTTCTGTGTGTAAACCTTTTCTTGAATTTTTATAATAATGGTCTCATACAGTATTTGTCCTTTTGTGATTGTCTTATTTCACTCAGCGTAATGTTCTTCAAATTCATCCATACTGTGAGAAGTTTCACGGATTCATCATTATTCTTTAACATTGCATGGTATTCCATTGTGTATACATTCCAGAGTTTATCCATTCATCTGTTGATGGGCACTTAGGTTGTTTCCATCTTTTTGCTATTGTGAATAATGCTGCAGTAAACATGAGTTCATTCCCTTCAATGCAGCTTGGACTTCTTCCTTCAAGAACCAATGGTACTGAAGGAAGAAGTCCAAGCTGCACTGGAGGGAATGGTGAAAAACAAGGCTCCAAGAATAGATGGAATACCATCTGAAGTGTTTCAACAAACAGAGGCAGCGCTGGAAGTTCTCACTTGTCTATGTCAAGAATTTGGAAGACAAGGGAGGTAGGGCCAAGATGGTGGAATAGTCAGGTGCTTTCTGTGGTCCTTCTTACAACAAAGACCTGAAAAAACAAGTGAATCAATTATATATGACAATCTAGGAGACTTGAACATCAAATACAAAGTTGAGGAATTGGACTGAGCAGCACAGGGAGGGAGAGACTGTTTAGAAGCAATGAGGAGTTGCTAAAATATAAATATTCTTTGATGGTTATGAAAGTGGGGAGGGAGGGAGAGGGGAATTCACTAGCTAGATAGTAGACAAGAATTATCTTAGGTGAAGGGAAGGACAACACACGATACAGGGGAAGTCAGCACAACTGGACTAAACTGAAAGCTAAGAAGTTTCCCGAACATAGCCAAACACTTTGAGGGACATAGTAGCAGGGGTGGGGGTCTGGGGACCATGGTTTCAGGGGACATCTAGGTCAATTGGCATAACAAAGTTTATTAAGAAAATGTTCTGCATCCCACTTTGGTGAGTGGCATCTGGGGTCTTAAAAACTAGCCGAAGGTCATCTAAGATATATCAATTGATCTCAACCCACCTGGAGCAAAGGAGAGTGAAGAACACCAAGGACACAAGGAAAATATCAGCCCAAGAGACAAAAAAGACCTCATAAACCAGAGACTCCATCAGCCTGAGACCAGAAGAACTAGATGGTGCCTGTCTACCACCAATGACCGGCCTGACAGGGAACACAACAGAAAGTCCCTGACAGAGCAGGAGAAAAGTGAGGTGCAGAACTCAAATTCTAGTAAAAAGACCAGACTTAATGGTCTGTCTGAGACTGGAAGAACCCCAGAAGACATGGTTCCTGACTCTCTTAACCCAGAACTAAAACCATTCCTGAAGCCAACTCTTCAGAGAAAGATTAGACTGGACTATAAGACATAAAATTATACTCGTGAAGAGTGTGCTTCTTAGTTCAAGTAGCTACATGAGACTAAATGGGCGGCTCCTGTTCGCAAGCAAGATGAGAAGGCAAAAAGGGATAGGAGCTTGTTGAATGGACACAGGCCATCAGGGTGGAAAGGAGTATGCTGTCACATTATAGGGATAGCCACTAGGGTCACATAACAATGTGTGTATAAATGTTTGTATGAGAAACTAACTTGAGCTGTAAACCTTCACCTAAAGCACAATGAAAAAAGAAAAAAAGAAATTTGGAAGACAGTTACCCGGCCAACTGACTGGAAGAGATCCATATTTGTGCCCATTCCAGAGAAAGGTGATACAACAGAATGTGGAAATTATCTAGCAATATCATAAATAGCACCCAAAAGTAAAATTTTTATGAAGATCATTCAGAAGTGGTTGCAGCAGTATATCAATAGATAACTGCCAGAAGTTCAAGTCAGATTCAGAAGAGGGCAAGGAATGAGAGATATCTTTGCTGCTCGTAGATGGATCTTGGCTGAAAGCCGAGAATACCAAAAAAATGTTTACCTGTGTTTCATTGACTATACAAAGTCATTTGACTGTGTGGATCATAACAGATTATGTACAATATTGCGAAGAATGGAATTCCAGAAAACTTAATAGTGCACATGAAGAATCTGTGCATAGACAATGAGGCATTGTTCGAAAAGAGCAAGAGGATACTGCATGGTTTAAAATCAGGAAAGGAATGTGTCAGTGTTGTATTCTTTCACAGCATTTATTCAATCTGTATGCCAAGCAAATTATCCGAGAAGCTGGACTGTATGAAGAATAATGTGCCAGCAGGATTGGAGGAAGACTCATTAACAACCTGCACTATGCAGATGACACAACCTAGCTTGCTGAAAGAGGATTTGAAGCACTTACTGATAAGATCAAAGACCACAGCCTTCAGTATGGATTAAACCTCAACATAAAGAAAACAAAAATCCTCACAACTGGACTGATAAGCAACATCATGATAAACAGAGAAGATATTCCAGTTGTTGAGGATTTCATTTTCCTTGGATCCACAATCAACGGCCATGGAAGCAGCAGTCAAAAAATCAAAAGATGCATTGCACTGGGCAAATTTGCTGCAAAAGACCTCTTTTAAATGTTAGAAAGCAAAGATGTCACTTTGAGGACTAAGGTGTGTCCGACTCAAGCCATGGTATTTTCAATTGCTTCATATGCATGCAAAAGCTGGACAATAAGTAAGGAAAACCAAAGAAGAATTGACACCTTTGAATTATGGTGTTGGTGAAGAATATTGAGTATACCATGGACTGCCAAAAAAATGATCAAATCTGTCTTTGGAAGAAGTACATCCAGAATGCTTCTTAGAAGCCAGGATGGGGAGACTTCGTCTCACATACTTTAGACATTTTCAGGAGGGACCAGTCCCTGGAGAAGGACATCATGCTTGGTAAAGTAGTAGGTCAGTGAAAAAGAGGAAGATCCTCAACGAGATGGACTGACACAATGCCTGCAACAATGAACTCAAGTATAACTACAATTGTGAGGATGGTGAAGGACTGGGCAGTGTTTTGTTCTGTTGTACACTGGTTTGCTATGAGTCGGAACCAACTCAACAGTACCTAACAAGAATAAACATGGATATGCATATGTCTATTTATGTCATGGCTCTTGTTTCTCTAGGATATATACCTAGGTGTGAGATTGCTAGATCATATGGTATTTATATTTCTAGCTTTTTAAGGAAGCGAAGCACAGTACCATTTTCCACAGTGGTAATACCATTTTCCACAGTGGTTGTACCATTTTACATACCCACTAGCAATGTATGAGAGTTCCAACCTCCCCACAACCTTGCCAGCATTTGTTCTTTTCTGCTTTTTGGATCTGTGTCATTATTGTTGGGATGAGATGGTATCTCATTGTAGTTTTGATTTGCATCTCTATAATGGCAAACAATCGCGAGCCTCTCCATGTACTTGTTGACCACCTGAATGTCTTCTTTGGTGAAGTGTCTGTTCATGTCCTTTGCCCATTTTTTAACTGGATTGTTTGTCTTTTGTTGTTGAGTTGTTGACATTTTCTATAAATTTTTGAGATTAGTCGCTTGTCAGATATGTATTGCCAATTTTTTTCCCTAGTCTGTAGGTTCTTTTTACTCTTTTGAAGAAATCTTTTGATGCACATAAGTATTTGATTTTTAGAAGATCCCAGTCATCCAGTTTATCTTCTGCTGCTTGTGCATTTTCAGTTATGTTTGATAGTCTGTTTATGCCATGGATTAGGGCTCCTAGGTTTGCCCTATATTTTCTTCCATGGTCTTTATAGTTTTAGGTTTTACATTTAGGTCTTTGATCCAGCTTGAGTTAGTTTTTGTGTCTGGTGTGAGGTACGGTTCCTATTTCATTTTTCTGCAAATGGATATCCAGTTTTGCTGGGACCATTTGTTAAAGAAAGTATCTCTTCCCCATTTTATGGATTTCTACACTCTGTCGAAGATTAACTGTTCATAGGTGCATGGATTAACTTTCTGGTTCTCAATTCTGTTCCATTGCTTTCTGTGTCTGTCATTGTACCAGTACCAGGCTGTTCTGACTACCGTGGCTGTATAGTAAGTTCTGGGATCAGGAAGTGTGAGGTCTCCTACTTTGGATCTTCTTCTTCAGTAATACTTTGCTTATCTCAGGCCTTTTTCCTCTCCATATATAGTTGGTATTAGTTTTTCCATCTTGTTAAAGAAAGCTGTTGGGGTTTTGGATTGGGATTGCATTATGTCTATAGATCGCTGTGGGTAGTACTGACATTTTCACAATGTTAAGTCTTCCTATCCATGAGCATGGCATATTTTTCCATTTATGTAAGTCTCTTTTGGTTTCTTGCAGTAGTGTTCTGTAGTTTTCTTTGTATAAGTCTTTTACAACCTTGGTTAGATTTATTCCTAAGTATTTTATCTTTGTAAATGGTATTGTTTTCCTTATTTTCTTTTTTCCGTTCTCTTTGTTAGTGAAGAAGAATCTGACTGAATTTTGCATGTTGATCTTGTACGCTGCCACGTTGCTGAATTCTTCTATTGGTTCCAATAACTTTTTTTGTAGAATCTCTGGGATTTTCTATGTATAGGATCATATCATCTGCAAATAGTGATAATTTTACTTCTTCCTTACTGAATTGTATGCCCTTTATTTCCCTTTCTTGCCTTATTGCTCTGGCTAGGATTTCTAGTACGATATTGAATAAGAGTGGTGATAATGGGCATCTTTGTCTGGTTCCTATTCTTAGGGGGAATGCTTTCAGTCTCTCTCCATTGAGAACAAGGTTTGTTGTTGTTTTTTTACAAATGCCCTGTATTATGTTGAGTAATTTCCCTTTTATTCCTATTTTGCTGAGAGTTTTTTTAATCAAGAATGAGTGTTAGTGGGCACTATAACCTTAATGTATACAATTATGTACACATAATCCCACACATCTAGTCACCTTTGCCATATTCTGTTGGTTAGAAGCAAGTCACAGATCATGCCCATACTCAAGGGCAAGAGATTACAAAAAACATGAACATCATGAGACAAGAATAATTGAGAGTCATTCTAGAAGCAGCCTACCACATTAACCTTAAATGCTGGTCCACAAGGACTTCTTTCTCATTTATTCATCTATTCTTCATTGAACAAACATTTATTGAGTACTTTCTACAAGCCAGTAAACCAAGTCATAGAGAAAAGAGGGAGGGGAGTGATGCTGATAATTAACAGCCATGTACATTATTGTGAGAGCTTTGGCTTTTACTCCGAGCAGGTTAAGGAGCCTTTGGAGAGTTTTGGGTAGAGGAAAAGCAGGATCCCACTAATGTTTTAAAATTCTCACTCTGGTTGCTAAGTTGATAATAGACTGCAGGGACAACAGTCAGGTAGCTATATAATATCTAAGTGAAAGGTGGTGAATGGTTGGATCAGGAAGTAGCAGTGGCAGTGGGAAGAAGAGGTGAGGAATGCCTTATTTCCCAGCCAGGGACTTCAGGCTTATCCTAGGTCTCCATTCAGTCCCTGAACTCCAGCCTGCTTGGTGGAGAATGGACTTGTGCTTAACTACTTGCCAACTCTTTCCCTCGAAGAGTCTGAATCCTAGCCCCACTTCTCAATCAGTAGGGATGTTCTTTGAATGATATTGATAACTGCAGCATCTTTACCACAGGTCCTTAGTGTTGCTACTGCCTGGTGCTTGAGCTCTGGCAACAAGCAGTTAAGTGTAGTTGTCAAAGCTCAGTCTTTAGCTCAGAAGAAAGGCCTTGCAATCTACTCCTGAAAAATCAGCCACTGAAAAACCCTATGGAGCACAGTTCTACTCTGACACACATAAGGTCACCATAAGTCAGAATCGACTCAATGGCAACTGGTTTGGTTTCTTGGTTTTTGGCGTCAAGAAGATCTGGAATTGAGTTGACTAGTTACTGGCTGGAAGAGGCTTATTTTCCAGTCTGCAAAATAGGAGTAATAGTGTTGAAACCCCAGGGTTGGTCTGTGGACTAAGTGAGACAATTTGATCATATGCCAGCTCGATAAAGTTGGTTTCTTCTCACTCCTCCCACAGGATGCTTGCCAAATCTTGACCTAACCTTGGGCAGTTTAGACTTGTTCTGACAGGGTCTGTCTCTATTGCCTTAGTTCGACTGTGATGATGGGAGCTTGGATTAACATAAGGAAAACACTTGGACTGTAGAGGCTTTTGAAATATGTTGGCAGCTTTTCCAGGCTGAGATGGCCACCCCCCTCCCCACCACTTGTTCCTCAAGGGCACAGAATGCAAATCCAGCTGCAACTTGACAGAGCTGCCACTCAGCTCTGAGCTAGTGCATTGGAACGTCTCAGAGAGGTCGAGAGGGGAACAAGAAAAATTACATTAAGTAACAAAATAGAATAAAGGCTGCTCCTGTCATCAGCTTTGGCCAGTGTCACAAGCACCAGTGGAAAGGCAGAAATGCCCCAGCAAATACCTGTAATCCAGATCTAAATGCTGAGGAAGGGAAATCTCCACGCAGTTGGAAAAGACATTGAATTTACACTAAATTAACTTCAGACCAGAATTTTCTACATGCACCTGGTACCTGACTGATTACTTGATTTTTAAAAAAGCATAGAAGTGTACAGGAAAAAGAAAAGAAAGAAAAATTCAATTACCAACAGGAAACATTTATTTAGCATCTTCTTGGGCATATTACTGTGCTAGCAACCTTATGGAAGGAAAATAAATATATGAAAAGGACTGGTCTAGTCACTACCGTTGCTGAGACTCTGAAAGTAAGGACTGTACAAAGGTTGCCACATCAATGAGCTTGAAGGCAATCATTACATAGCAGAGGGCCCAATAAATTGAGCTGTCAGATTTCTGAGCTCTCAATGGAAGCCCAGAGTAGATCAAGTGTCAGACATGAAAGAGTTAACTGGAAATGCTATTAGCTACCACTTATATGCTGACAGTGACAGTCAAATCTATATTTTCATTTCCTCTAATGATGTTAATTAGGCTCATTAAGATTACAAAGGAAAAAACCCTGTAGAAACAAGGAGCTTATTGTAAAAATGTGAGGGAAGTACAAGCAACAATAAAGCCCTAGGTCTGACCATCCTGTGATTATAAATGAGGGCACATGAACACCAATATCCAACTCTCCCTTACTCCCACCTGATATTTGGAAGCACTGCTCCTTTCTATGGCTCCCCTACAGAGATCACATCTCAAAGGAATCTGGAAATAAATACGTTAATGTTCCTGTGCTCTGGTGGCCCCACGGGATGTTTGCCAGATCTTGATCCATCCTTGGGCAATTTGGACTTGTTCTGAGAGGGTCTGTCAACTCATTCCCTCAAAGAGGCTGATGTCCCCTCTTCTACTGTCAGTGCCACGTATGAGAAAAGCCAATTTTTTTCAGGAACTGTTTCCTAATCTTCCCAAAAGGGCCCATCCTCAAGTTTTCAAAGCAGTGTCAGGATCCCTGCAAATCTGGTAAGAATTCTGGCCCCAGTTCTGTGCTAGACTTCATTGTGTTGACCAAAAAGCAAACTCCCTGTGCCCAGTGTTTCACAGAATCCTTCGGCTTCTGACACACTTCTTTCCACCAGGGGCTGGGGCCATGGTGTGTTGTTTATTTCCCCCTATACATGGAAAACTTACTCTCCACCTTTCCATGAGTCCTCCTTGGACATGCCAATTCATGTTAATGAATACTGAGTATTAGAGGATGTGGTGGGTATTGCTTAAATCTACTAAATTCCAGCTCCAGCCCAGCCCTGCCACATTAGAAAGTCATTTCAGCAGTTGTCCCTCCAAGGGCTTGTAGTGAACAGGAATATCATTCAGAATTCAGCAGCATCTCTGAAGTCTTATTGATCTCTGAAGTCAAATTTCTCCATCTCTGTTTGTGCCGTCTACTGGGAATCTGTTTGATTCCACTCTAGTACTCATGGTCTCTGTTTCTTTTTATTGCTTCCCTCTATGGATGTCTAGACTTCTAACTATCTTTGTGTCTGTATCTTTTAGGTGAACTCTCTAAGAGAAATAATCTGATTGAGTCATTTAATCACTCTCAGACACAGTCAATTAGTCACTCTGCAATATAGAATGTCCACACTGGGCGGGATTCTCACACTGGCCACTTCATTGGCTGTTGGTCAGAAATGGCCAAATCCTGATCCTATCACCTGTGGCCCTGGTTCAGCATTAGCAGCTATTTATTTATGGTCTGGTCATTCGGAAGAAAATCACAGATGCAGGAGGCACTCTGAGGTTCATAAACTCATCTCCAGTTTAGTCAAGCTCCAGCCTAAGGTATCCGACTGTCTCCGTTTAGGCCCTTATCATTCCACACTGGGACTATTGCAATAGTATCTGTATGATCTTGCTGATTCCAGTCCAGCTCACATTATACACAAATACCACTATACTACGAGAGAAAAATGTGTCAGTCTGCTCCTGTAAAGATTATACAGCCTTGGAAGCTCTATGGACCAGTTCTACTCTGTCCTACAGGGTGGCTATGAGTCAGAACCGACTCAACAGCAAAGGTGTGGTTTTTGTTGTTGTTGTTTTAACATTATATTTGTTCATTATTCTTTCGACATGGTCCTGAGTTGGTCGTTGTTTCTAGGACTTTTCAGTGGATTCCTCTTTGTACTAACCCTGTCTCTTCTTCTTTTTTCTCTCTATTCCTAACTATGGCATGGAAAAATATATAGAGGTAAACACCCAGGTACTCAGAGACTTAAGATACATATATAAATCAGTCACAATCTATAGACTTATTTTAGATTCTGATTCAATTTCTTTGATACTCTCTTCTGAGTTTGGCAAACTTCCATTAATTCTTAAATGTGGTACAAATATAACTTCTTTCATAAGGAATGTCTGGTTTTCCTCTTTCTCATCCAATCAGACCTTCACGCCTTTGTGCTAAATGCATACCCTTGTAGAGATCTCTATAACAGCACTTATGTATTGACCTATGTTGATTAATTTCTAGGTAAAACTCTCCCCCTCCCCGCCAATGAGCCACCTTGGATGACATGAGGTTACACAGGATGTTTAAAAGTTCTATCTCACAGACTTAGTCATTATAAGGAACTACCAGACTCTAATCTGAATGCTGTCTTTAACTTTAACCAGAGTTTGTGTCCATATTTCTTCGTTGAATCCGTGCCTCTTTTTCCCCAAAAAAAACATGGTCTTCTGCATGATACAGAACGAAGTAAGTATCGGGTGGCCATCTCTGAGGTGTGAAACAAGTCCTTCTCTCTACTTTCAACAAGATAAGAAGCAATGAGAGAAAGGAAGTGTAGATTAAAGAGAAGAAGGAAGAAGAGGCAGAATAAATACGAAGAGGAGCCTACTGAAAAGACCTAGAAACAATGACAAACTCGGTAGCAATGAACATCCCTAGTATTATACTGTGATCTCCAAATACCATTTTCCACTGTCAGGTTTTGGCAAAATGGTTGATTCCAGAAGTAAAGTACAAAATGAGCAACATCTGGTCATTCTGGAAAGCGAGGAAGCTATCTCAGACTACTAGGGTTGACTCAGAAATAACTGGGAATAAGATCAAATAAGACCAAAAGTGAAGCAATTTGAGCATCTATAAGAATAGCTGCAATGGAGTAAAATTCTTCAAATATGTTTAAATTCATGAGTTCTTGATGATTCTAAATGCATGAAGATTTCATTGTCTACTGTTGGAAACTATTAAGGGATCAACTCATTGTTTTGAAAACTAGAAATAAAGGTAAGACTCAAGCATTTATCCTGTCTTTCCTATGTTAATTATGCCTCAGACTATCAAACAGTTAATGAAGGCATGTTTCTCTTTATAAATGTATCCCAGTTAATAAATAAAGAAGGAATGATATAATTCAAATCTCACCATTTTGCAATTCCTGGTAGATTAATGGATCTAGTCCCTGATTAGCAATGGCTGATACATCACAAAAATGGAGACAACCAGACCTTATGTGCCTTCTAATGGAAGTACACAACATCTACCACGATGTAATGTTGCCAAAATTTGAACCGGAATCTGATCAGGATGGGTGGTTAGACCCATCTAACCACCAATTCGTGGAAAATGCAGGGGCAGAGGAAAAATTGGCAAGCTCAGAAACAAAATTGGAAAAACTCAGGACAAAAGATCCAGTTTTTCTATAGCTGTGTACATTTAAGTCTATGCCTATCTCCATGACTAAGTCTATGACTATTTCTATATCTATGTCTATGATTACATCTATGTCTATACCTAGGACTATGTCTATGTCTGTACCCAGGACTATGACTATGTTTATATCTATATCTATACCTAGGACTATGTCTATATCTATGTCTATTTTTGTGACTATGTCTATGTCTATGTGTCTATATCAATCTCTGTATTTATATCTATGTCTATGGCTTTATCTATGTCTCTGTCTACGACTGATTTTATCTATGGCTTCTTATCTATCTATTGCAAGAAAAAATATAAAGGTGGAAAAATATACTATAAGAAACTTAAGAAATCTATCAGTCACACTCTATGGACTTAAATTGGATTCTGATTCAATCAAACTGTATAACATTTTTTAAGACAATCAGGGAAATGTGAATACTAACTGGGTGTTTGGTCATATCAAAGAATTATTGTTATTTTTTACTTGTGATAATTGTATGAAAGTTATGCTGTATTTCTAAATAGGTCCTTATCTTTCATAAATATAAACTCAGCCGTATATTTTAAAAAATGATCTAGTAGCAGGGGGTTAAGGGGTGGGTAAGGACATAGATGAAACCAGATTGAGTTGATAATTATCAAAGCCAGCTGACAGTTGTATGGGGTTTCAGTATGTTATCTTCTCTACTTTTGCATATATTTGAATTTAAAAAATCCGTGCAGAGAGAAGCAGGGTATAAGATGATTCCTCCCTTTCTTCTTTCTCTTTGTTAATTCATGTTAATCCTTTAAATCTCAGCTCAACTGTTACTTTCTCATAGAAGTTGCAATGAACTTTAGTCATTCTTTTTTACTACCTGGCATCTGAAAAAGCCAGATCTTTTGTTTCCAGCACTCCTTGCAGATAGGGAGGAGACACAGATGTCGACCACACCAAACAAATGCACTCACCCAAGATTTCAAATTGAAAGAATCAGGGACTGTGCACATTCAGGATGGAGAGGGGTTTCCAGAGGTAGCAGGGATGGAGGTCCTACCAGAGATGTCCAATGTCCAGTGTCACTGGTATGATGGTGAGATCTGTGGTGTCTGTGCCATCAGTAGCAAAAAAAAAGTATCTCCACTGGCCACTCTGCAATATGATTATGGGAATTGCACCTGGTAATGAGAACACCCACCTGGTTTTCCATCTCTCCCAGGGATTATGCAGCTACTCGATATCCTTTGATTAATTTCCTGGTCTGCTTAATTTGGCCAGAGTTGGACTCTTACACAACAGTTTTCCCCAACTCCCAGTTAGTTCATACCTATATCGGTCAAGGTTCAACCAGAAATAGAACCAATATGATATATATTAGGAGATATATTGCAAGGAATTGGCTCAGGCTGTTGTGCAAGCTGGCTAGGCAAGTCTGAAATCCATTGGGTAAGCTGGCAGGAAGGGAACTCGTAGGCATGGTGAAAGGCTTCTCTCCACACATGGAATTTCTTCTTCCTCTGGGAAGCCTCAGCTCTGCTCTGAAGGCATTTTCACTGATTGAATAAGGCCCACCTAGATTATCTAGGATAATCTCCTATACTTAAAGTCAATTTAAATTACGGAGTTTAATCACATGTTCAAAATACCTTCATAGCAACACCTAGATCAGTGCTTGATTGAATAACTGAAGACTGCAGCCTAGCCAGGTTGACACATAAAACTGGCCATCATGATGCCTCTGTTACAGACTTTTCTAAATCCTTTGTTTGCCTTTCATAGCAATTGTCACAACTCCAAATTATTTGCGTTCATATTTGATTACTACACATGTCTAATCAGATTGAAAGCTTCTTAAGTGTAGGCATCATGTGTGTTTTGCTTCATCTCTGTCTTTCTAGTGTTCAGCTCAGTGCCCTGGCATATTGCACGAGCTCAGTAAGTACCTGTTCAATGAATGAATATAAGTGAATGAGAGCAAGAGGGGAAAGATGAAGGTGTTATTGTAGTTCTCACCAGTATCCAGTTATCACGTCCTTTTGGGAACATGGAAGGCTGTTATGGCTAGCTGGGACCATATAGTTAGTTCCGCCCAGTGATTTGTAAACAGAATGGTCAGGGTCCGGTGGCACTTTCGAATAAAGGTATTTAATTGCCAGTGTAAACCCTTCATTATCTCTCTTTTTTCTGCTTCAGTAACAAAGATGGCCCCATGTTCCAAATGATGCCATGCAGGAGTCTATCAGCCTGAGTGCCTGAATGACTACATGGAATAAAGCCCCCAGTCTGGACTGCATTAAACATGAAGGTGGAACAAGAACTAGAACAAGCTTAAGTATTAAGCCATTGAGATCTGGAGGAACTGTCAGCTCAGCATAACCTAATCTACCCTGAATCATACAAGTTGAAGATGAGAAAGGAAAAGCATAAAAAGAGGAAGTAAAAGGAGTTAAGCATTTGTGGAAAAAGAAGAAGAAAATATGACAACAGAGAATCTAAACTCCAGTAGGCAAATCCTTGAACTTGTCAGTGAATATTTTGAGGGCTGAATCCCAACTCTGACACTTATGAGCTGTGTGATATTGCATGAGTTTCTTAACCTCTCCGAACCTCAGTTCTTGCACCTGGAAAATGAAAGAAAAATAAAACAACTTTCTGGAATTGTTGCATAGGTTAAATTTAACTGAGTTAATTTAGATGTACCTGGCAGGGGTGAGTGCTCAGTGAATGTTGATTGAATGGGTGAATGGATGCAGAGAAGTCACAGGCAGAGGTGGAGGGCACAGCGTAGCTAGAGAAGACCTCCAATTGCTAAGCAGGCCCATGCTACGAATCTCCCAAGTCTGTCACTGTGCATTGTAATTTAGTAAATCATTCTAAGCAGTGAGGTGTTTGCTTATTCAATCAAGAAGTGGATTTATGCCTAATTCCAGCAGCTTCTCTGCAAAGTGCTGTGAGCTCAGGAGGCACCCCAGCTCCGAAGCCAGATTGCAGCATGGTGATTTATGTGATCTGGGAGGCTGGCCCCACAGCCCTGAGCACAGGGCATAAATCTGAGGTTTGCAGGGAGCCCTGATTTGGTCTGGCACACCTTGGCAAACCACCAACCACAAGCCCCTTCTCACCTTACTGCAGGGTCCTGATGTTGTAAACGATGAGGGGCAAAGACCAGCTCTGAGGCTGCTGAGTCCCATTTATTCATTCATTTATTCAGCCAGTAATTGTTGATCATGATCTATGTGCCAGGCCCTGGGTTTGGTACTTGGGATATAAGTGGTGAGCATGAAAGACACAGTCCCTACTCTCTTGAAACTCACTCTATAAGGCGCATTCAACAAGATGGCTAGTATGTTATGTTAGAGTGTGAGAAGTATTGGAAAGAGGGAGACAGGTGCTGTGGGGGTAGGGGAGGGGCATCTAAGCCATTCATGGAGCACAAAGGGAGGTCTCTAAGTGGAGACATGAAGGAAACTTCTAGGAAGAGGGAATGGGATTTTCAAAATCAAAGAAATGAATGAGAGCATAAGAGAGAAAGAAGACAGAACATTCAAGAGCAGGTCATTTTTTACAGCTGCAGAACAGAATTAGAGAGGGTGAGTGGTGAGGGAAAACACTAGAGGGACAAGCAGGGGTCTATTTGTGGAGAACTTTTTAAGCCACACCAAAGAGTTTGGACTTCACTCAAAGGGTGATGGGAAGCTGGTAAAGCAGGGGCATGGTGCGATCTTCAGAAAGTTCCTACTGGCTTTTCTATGAAGAATCTACTGGAGGAAGCAGGAAGATCAGGTTGGAGACTGAGAACTCCAGGTGAGATGATGGTGACCTGGGTTAGGATGTGGGTGTGTGTGTGTGTGTGCAAGTTTCTAGATTAGGCATAAAGCAGATAATAACAGCTGCCACGTACTGTGCTAGCATTGTCCAAAACTGATCTAATCTCCCCAAGTCTAAGCAGTAAGAGCCCTAGTGGTCCAGTGGTTAAGAGTTTGGTTGCTAACCAAAAGGTCGGCAGTTCAAACTCTTAGAAACTCTGTAGGGCAGTTCTACTCTGTCCTATAGGGTCGCTATAAATTGGAATCAACTCAACAGCAATGGGTTAAGTCTAAGCAGTAGAGGCTACCGTTGTTGTTGTTAATTGCTGTGGAGTAGATTCCAACTCATGGCAACCCCATGCATGCAGAATAGAACTGCTCCATAGGGTTTTCAAGGCTGTGGCTGCTAATATGCTATTTTTGCAGATGAGGAAAATGAGGCACCGAGAGGTTAAGTAACTTGCTTAAGGTCACACAGCTTGTCAGTGACAGAGCTGGGCTTCAAACCCAGGCAGTTTAGTTCCAGGCTCCATGCTTTTAAACCTTGAGCTCTGCTGCTTTATTAGACCATGAGCTTTCCAGAAACACAGTGCCCAAGGTCTGTGTTATTCATAGCACCTGGCACAGAGCATGGCACTGCTCAGGTGCTTAATTGCCATTTGTTGAATAAATGGCTGAATTGATGAATAGCCTGGCCAGCCTGGCTTTGCCTGGCTGCCCTGCCATTTCCTAGCCTTCACGACTCCAGCAAGTTCCTTCTCCCCACCAGTCCTTGGCTTTCTTCTCTCTAAAGCAGGTTTAATTAGAAAGTGAGGTGAGTACTTCTCTGGGTTTCTTTGCACATCTGACATGATAAGGGCTGTGAAAGTGTTTCATAAATGACAGGGCACTCTGCCAGGGGTGCTTATTCCGATGGTTACTGTGCAGGCTGAGACCCCACGTTGGAAGTCCAGGTGGCATTTTCCTTTTTGATGAACACCGCCAGCTCCTTTCCCTGGAAATCTTCAGTGCAAATTAATTACTGTTATCTGTGTCTGGAAGCTCTGGCCAACTGCTGTCCATCCTTCTCCTTCCTGACAGCTGAGGGTCCTATAAGTTGGGGAGTGGGAACCTCGTTCCTCCAGGTGGCAGCTCCTTTTTTCCCTATTTACTTCTCCTTTAATCTGCATATTATCATCAGCACAAAGCCCTCAGAATAACATCTGACAAATGACGTCTATTAAAAAAAACTGTGTGCACTTCTCTTCCACTGCCTTCTAATTTGGAATAGCATTATAACCATGCATTGCTAGACAAGCAATATTATGTTAAGAACATGATAAAATACCAGCAGCTCTGTAATGGCACCAACCAAATGGTAATTTCTGCTTCAGAAATTGGTCATTTATTTTGCTGGTCTGTTCTTACGTTCAAATTAGATGAAGTTTAATATACTGTAAAATTGAATGTATTCTGTCCTTTTCAACAAATATGGCGTGTGTGAAAATGATGAATGGCTCACGGGAACCTCTAAAATGTTAAATAATCTCTTTTTTGTGTGTTTCTTAAGTAAGTTATGGCCCAAGAATTTAAACACAGGAAAAGCAAAACTTTATTAAGATCCAGGCCCTAGTTCTCTTGTTATCAGGTGGGGTAAGAATGGGAGCGTTGGCCCCGCACGTATTACAGTGGGCTGTAAGAGCAGCCACATTAATTGCTACATTAATTTTCTTCTATTAGCTGTAATTGGGAGGAAAGCAAGTCTTCCCCAGTGAGCGTTATAATTTGCGATTCAATTTTTAATAGCGCTGTGTTGAGACCATGGGTGCTTAGCATAGGTAGTTTCTTTCAATGGATGTTTGGCATCCTGCTGCCGGAGGACTGTGAGAATAGCTGTTTACAATGTGTGTAGAAGGGCAGAAGGCAGGGAAAGATGAGGACGGAGCACTTACTGGTCCCTGAGAAATAAGGGGCTCCCTTCTGGGCAATGCTTGGTTTCTTCCTTCTTTCCCTGCCTCCTGCACTCTGCAGTACCTCTTCAAGCCCAAGGGACCACTTGAGAAGCCCAGACAAACGGCCAGAGAAAATGGCTAGACATCTAAGTTAGTGGCTGCGCCACTGTAGACAAGCCATTTTAACACTCCGAGCCTCAGCTTTCTGATCCGTAAGATGTGGAGGTAAGAACCATGATAATAAGGGACTCTTCTAACACATGTACCATGAGATAGATATAGATAGATAACCTCTTGCTGTTGAGTTGATCTCAGCTCATAGCCACCCAATAGGACAGAGCAGAACTGCCCCACAGGGTTTCCAAGGCTGTATGTAATCTTTACAGAAGCCGACTACCACATCTTTCTTCCACGGAGTTGTTGGTGGGTTTGAATCATTAACCTTTTGGTTAGCAGCTGACTGCTTTACCACTGCACCAACTGGGCTCCTTCAGACAGACAGATACATAGATAGATAGATGATAGATAGATGCTGTGGAGTTAACACTGACTCATGGTGATTTTATGAACAATAGGATGAAACATTGCCTCGTCCTGTGTCATCCTCACAATCGCCGACATGTTCGAGTCCATCATCGCAGCTACTATGCCAATCCATCCCACTGAGGGCTCTCTCTCCATCCTTGGCCATCCGCATCTCCAGCAGTTGATCCTTCCTGATGACATATCCAAAGCAAAGTGTGTCAGACAATGCTCTGGTATGATCCATAAGGTTTCCATTGGCTAATTTTTGGAAGTAGATCACCAAGCCTTTCTTCCTAGTCTGTCTTAGTCTGTTAGCTCTGCTGAAACCTGTCCCCCATGGGTGACCCTGATTATATTTGAAATACTAGTGGCATAGCTTCCAACATCACAGCAACAGGCAAGCCACCACAGTACAACAAACTGACAAATGGGTGGTGGATAGTACCAGGTACTATTCTAACCACATTATGTATATGAACTCATTAAATTCTTGTGACAACCCTATGAAGTTGGTATGTCATCATCCCCATTTTGCGGATGGAGAAACTGAGACACAGAGACATTAAGGAACTTTCCCCAGGTCACACAGATAGTAAGTGGTTTAATCCCAGGCAGGGTTTAATACCAGGTGGTCTGACTCCAGACTCTATGCTTTAGACCACTAGACTAAGCTTTCCACACTTGTAAGGGGACTTAAGAGAGATGATAAATACAACAGGTCTTGGCATTTCTTCTTCAGGAAGCCTTTCATTCAGCAAACACTTATTGGATCCCTGCTATATGCCAAACACAACCCCAGGCACTGCAGGGATACGGATGGATTAGAGAAAGGCTACCATCTTCAATGCACTTAAAATATCATACCTGAAAGCACTTTATGACATGATCGTTCTTGCACTCCCAGATAACTCCTAATGACAGCAGAACTTTCTGCCACTCAGATATAGAAGTGGAAGGAATGATATTTGTCAGTGCCTATTCCATGCTAGACATATGCTGCTTTTTTTTTTTTTTTATGATATTGGTTTCATTTTCACAACAGCCTTGCAAGGTATGCTTTAATATCCGTATTTAACAGGTTCAATAAGCAAGGGTCATTCTGCAAAGTTATAAGACTTATCCATGGCCCTAAAACGTCCTAATTAGCTTCCTAGCTTCCACTACTAATCCTCCTTCAGTCCAGCTCCACACCAAAGCTGAATTATCTTAGTAGGAATCGTATCAGGAGCTAAAGGGGACAGTTTGGGGGAAGAAAAGTTCCTAGGGAGGGTGTAGCACAGTGGGGGAAATCAGGGATGCAATGGAAGCCCAGGGCACTTGGGAGGCTGACAGCAGACTAAACAAAAATAGAGCCAATGAGACTGACACCAAGGGCATTTTTGGAAATATTGGGAAAGAGGTACTTTCTTTCTGCTAGAATTAATAATCTGGCAAGATGGTAGCATTGGAGCTATTTTTACCACCACAAGAGGAGAGTCTAGATGAAAATTGTACCGATAAAGAGGCAAGTGGGTCTAAGATGACAAGAGAGAGAAAACTCTGATGACATCATGTGAACAAATAATCCAGTCATTCCTGAAATCATTAAAGTAACCAATTATTTTCCCTTTTGTAAAGCATGCTTTTGTTGTTAGCTGCCCTTGAGTTGGCCCCCAACTCATGGAAGCCTCATGTGAAACAAGATCACACCATTGTGATCCGTAGGGCTTTCATTGGTTGATTTTTTGGAAGCTTGTATAGATTGGGTTACCCTCTTTAGCAACCACTGCTCTTCATAAGGCATTCATTGGCTAATTTTTTTCAGAAGTACACTGCCAGGTTCTCCTTCCTAGTCTGTCTTAGTCTGGAAGCTCAGCTGAAATCTGTCCACCATGGGTGACTCTGCTGGTATTTGAATACCCGTGTCATAGCTTCAAGCACCACAGCAACAAGCAAGCCTCTACAGTATGCCAAACTGACAGAAACTTGAACACAGTCAGCATTTCTCAAGCTCAAAGAACTGAAGAAAAAATTCAAGCCTCGAGGTGCAATATTGAAGGATTCTATGGGAAAAATACTGAAAGATCCAGGAAGCATCAAAAGAAGATTGAAGGAATACAGTCACAGTACCAAAAAGAATTGGTCGACTTTCAGTCATTTCAGGAGGTAGCAGATGATCAAGAACTGATGGTACTGAAGGAAGAAGTCCAAGCTGCACGAATACACTGGTGAAAAACAAGGCTCCAAGAATTGACTGAATACCAATTGAGATGTTTCAACAAATGCATGCAGTGCTGGAAGTGCTCACTTGTCTATGCCAAGAAATTTGGAAGACAGCTACCTGGCCAACTGACTGGAAGAGATCTATATCAGTGCCCATTTCAAAGAAAGGTGTTCCAACCGAATGCGGAAATAGTTGAACAATATCATTAATATCACATACAAGTAAAATTTTGCTGAAGATCATTCAAAAGCTGTTGCAACAGTACATCGACAGGGAACAGCCTGAAATTCAAGCTGAATTCAGAAGAGGACGTGGAACGGGGATAACATTGCTGATGTCTGATGGATCCTGGCTGAAAGCAGAGAGTGCCAGAAAGATGTTTACCTGTGTTTTATTGACTATGCAAAGCCCTTGGACTGTGTGGGTAATACTGCAAAAAATGGCAATTCCAGAACACTTAATTGTGCTCATGAGGAACCTGTACATAGATCAAGAAGTAATCATTCAACAAGGGGATGCTGCGTGGTTTAAAGTCAGGAAAGGTGTGTGACAGGGTTGTGTCCTTTCACTATTATTTGTTCAATCTGTATGCTGAGCAAATAATCCGAGAAGCTGGACTATATAAGAAGAATGGGGCATCAGGATTGGAGGAAGAGGACTTGAAGCACTTACTGATGAAAATCAAAGGCCACAGCCTTCAGTATGGATTACACCTCAACATAAAGAAAACAAAAATCCTCACAACAGGACCAAAAAGCAACATCATGATAAACGGAGAAAAGATTGAAGTTGTCAAGGATTTCATTTTACTTGGATCAACACCCATGGAAGCAGTGGTCAAGAAATCGAACAACACATTACATTGGGCAGATCTGCTGCAAAAGTCTTCTTTAAAGTGTTAAAAAGCAAAGATATCACTTTAAGGTCTAAGATGCGCCTGACTGAAACCATGGTGTTTTTAGTCGCCTCATATGCATGTGAAAGCTGGACAATGAATAAGGAAGATCGAAGAATTGATACCTTTGAATTATGGTGTTGCTGAAAAATATTGAATATACCATGGGCTGCCAAAAGAATGAACAAATCTGTCTTAGAAGAAGTACAGCCAGAATGCTCCTTTGAAGTGAGGATGGTGAGACTTTGTCTCACGTACTTTGGACATGTTATCAGGAGGAACCAGTCCCTGGAGAAAGACATTATGCTTGTTAAAGTAGAGGGTCAGTGAAAAAGAGGAAGATCTTCAATAAGATGGTTTGACAAAGTGGCTGCAACAATGGGCTCAAGCATGATAATGATCTTGAGGATGGTGCAGGACCGGGCAGTGTTTTGTTCTGTTGTACATATTGTTGGTATGAGTCAGAACTGACTTGATGGCACTTACAACAACAACAACTCTAGCAACCACAAATCTTACATCATTTAAAACAAAAATAGATTTATAAACCTCTGTATGGATTAAATTTGTAAATTATTTATTCCAAAAACCAGCTCTGCCACAATAAATCTACCTGCTTAGGGAGCCACTCATTTCCTCCTCACCCTCCCAAAAACTTTGGCAAGTAGATATTATCTTCATTTTATGGACTAAAAATATGAGGCTTAATGAGTTGAAGTAGTTGCCTAAGATAAGTAAATTTGCCTTACTTTGGAAAGAACAAAGACTGGTCAACGATTGACAATTTTTGAATTATTTGATTCTCGTGAGACTTGTTTATAGAGCTGAGACTGAGTTTTCATGGTTCACTTTTCCTTTGGGTTGTGATATGACATTTATCATATAACATTGGGTTTTTGCCAAATATGTTGGACATTTTCAATGATTTATTCTTTACAAAAAATCTGTAGTGGTAGGAACTGACCCTTGTCCCCAATATCTATTTCCCCCTCTTCACTGGTAGTGGAATCCTTAGCTGGAAACATGACCATACTGGTCTCCAAACCAAGCACTGACTCACCATTAGAGAGAACAAGATTATTAAATGTGCCTGATTTATCAACTCCTTATGATCTGAGATTGGAAGAGGGGTGGTTTCCCATGTCATTTAACTAGAAGAGAGGTTAGACAAATAATGTAACTGTTTGCATGCATTAATTAGTTTATATGTCCTTTTATAAATCAAAGGTTCTTAGACTCTGGAGACTACAAGATAATCTATTTCTGCCCCTCCCTTTATATATGAGCAGGACTAAAATCCTTTTTTATATAAACAGGACTAAAAGGTTAAGTGATTTGCTCAATGATATAGAGCTGGTTAATGACAGATCCAGGAGGAAAACACATTTCTCTTGACTCCAGTTCAGTGATTTTTCCCTCCATAGAACTCTGCCTCTTTTTAAAGGCTAACTAATCAGCATCTGATTTGTGGTAACGCTGCCCAGTAGTTTATCCCTTCTCTAAGACACTGATACTTGTCTTTCAAAGAATTCTCACTGTTTTTGATTTGGCTCATCACTTAAGCTATAGAAAACATGGAACAAGAATCTAGGCCCATGAAAATTTAGAGCTGTTGGCAACAATATACTTGGATTCTCTCTCCCTCTTTTAATTTCCTAGAGCTATGTCTTAAAAATTCCTCTGGGAAAATTCATTACTTTTTCAAATGAGTATAAATTGAAATAATATTTCCCTTAAAAACAATCCAAGTTTATTGATGAAACATTAGAAGCTTTCTACTAGAAAACATAATGAAGTAATACGTGTGTTGATGTGTAGTTACGTTATGTAATGGATCATATTGTGCATTCCACTCTGTAACCTGGTTTTCTCATTTAACAAGATGTTGTAAACATTTTGAAAGTCCATAATTATAAATCTCCATCACCAATTTAAATTGTTATAGAATGTCTCATTCCTTGAATAAACCTTTATTTATTTAAATTATTCTCATATTGGAGGAAATTTAGATCATTTCCATTTTTTCACTATTCTGAGCAATATAACAATGAACATCTTCATATATATTTTTTTATCATATTTCAGTTACCCATTAACTGTGAGAAACACAAACCAATCATGGCTAACTTGAAAGAGGGAAGAAACAATTGGAAGGATTCACAAATTTGAATCTCAGACGAATAACTAGACTTTAGAAAGCAGATGGTCCTGGGAGGCTCCAAGGATACAAGTCTCAGGAACTAATGGAAAGTCTATTGAGGCCACTACCATGGAGATTGTCTTGGAAGAACTACAGCCAGAATGCTCCTTAGAAGCAAGGACGGCGAGACTATGGCTCACATATTTGGACATGCTGTCAGGAGGGACCAGTCCCTGGAGAAGGTCATCATGCTTGGTGAAGTGGAGCGTTAGCAAAGAAGAGGAAGACTCTCAGCTAGATGGATTGACACAGTGGGTGCGACAACGGGCTCAAGTGTAACAATGATTGTGAGAATGGCGCAGGACCAGGCAGCGTTTCGTTCTGTTGTACACGGGGTCGCTATGAGTTGGAACTGACTCGATGGCAGCTAACAACAATACCATGGAGATGCGTCGGCTTCAATCATTTTCTGGCCTTGAACCATCTCCACTGGGTTCCAGGAAGGAGGGTCTGTAAGGCTTACCTTGGGCCTATGTCCACCATTTGGCCAAGGGAATATGTGTCATCTTTATTTACGACCCCACCAAAATCAAAGACAAAGGAGAAAGAACAGTTTTCCCTGAGAAAACTGCAAGGGTTTTATCAGAAAAATAAGTAATGGATGCTTAACCACTGCGCCACCAGGGTTTCCATTTCGACTCATAGTGACCCTATATATGACAGAGTAGAACTGCCCATAGGGTCTCCTAGACTGTAACCTTTAGGGAAGCAGACTGCCACATCTTTCTCCCTCAGAGTGACTGGTAAGTTTGAACTGTCAAACTTTCGGTTAGCAGCTGAGCGCTTAACCACTGTGCCACCAGGATGCTGGACAACTGAAAATAACACCATCATATACTTATCTGAATCCTTCTTAGATTAAATTCCTAGAAATAAAAGTGATTAGTTAGGAGGACATACACTCATTTTTTAAAATATTCTAAATAATGCAAAAATTTATTGGCAGGTTAAAAGCTAATAAAGTTATTATTCATAATAGTAGATTTATAATAGGTTGTCACAAGAAATCCCAGGAGGTAAATCCCGTTCTGCCTGTCACATTATATTTTAGAACTACTACCAAGACAGAGGGAACATGAGAGGAATCTTATGCCAAAACCATAACTCTATGAAATATGTAAACCATTTCTGTCAAGTCAATTCTGACTCATAGCGACCCTATAGGACAGAGTAGAACTGCCCCATAGGGTTTCCAAGGAGCAGCTGGTGGATTTGAACTGCCGACCTTTTGGTTAGCAGCCAAACTCCTAACAACTGTGCCACCAGGGCGCCTATGAAATATGTAGCTACTGCTTAAAGTAGAAGGTCCAAGACAGAAGAGGTCAATGTATGCATTCCATTGTAAGAAAAGAAGTAAATGAAACTTACTGAATTCAGATTCTTATGTTTAAATTGTTAAATTATATAAATTATGTTAAATCATTGATATAAAATGTGAAGAGGCAGTTTAGTGTAGTGGTTAATCATAAAGGCTTTGGGGTCAAACATACAGTTTGAGTTCAGGCTCTAATACTACCTTCTTGCCTTTTGACAAATGATTGATCCTTCTATGTGTGCTTCAGCTTCCTCACTGGTAAAATATGTCTAATAATTTGTACCTACCTTATAGGGCTTTTGTGAAGATTCAGGAAAATAATTCTTATGAAAACATTTAGAAGAGTGGCTGGAATATAGTAAGTACTCAGGTAATTATCTCTTACGTTAGTTTATTACTATTGTTGTGTGTCGTCGAGTCGATTCCGACTAATGGCGACCCTGTAGGACAGAGTAGAACTGCCCCATAGGGTTTCTCAGGCTGTAATTTTTAAGGGAGCAGATTGCCAGGTCTTTTCTCTAGCAGAGAGGCTGCTGGGTTCAAACCACTGACCTATGAGTTAGCAGCTAAGCGCTTAAACATCACACCGCCAGGGCTCCTTAGTCTATTAATGTTGTTGTTAGGTGCTATCAAGTCGATTCCGACTCATAGCAACCCTTCAGGGCAGAGTAGAACTGCCTCATAGGGTTTCCAAAGAGTGGCTGGTGAATTTGAACTGCTGACCTTTTTGTTAGCAGTATAACTCTTAACCACTATGCCACCAGGGCTCCAGTTTACTTTAGTCCTTCCCCACCACTATCTGCAAACGTTGGATGTGGACTGGTAACTGTGAGGAAATTACTAGATGGCCATTTCCTCACATACACACTGTGGGATAAACCTCACTTATTTCGGTTTCTCCCTGTTGCCTTCCTGATAGCAGGTTCAGTAATGCCCATTCTTAAGCCAGCGTCTTTCCTCAGTAAGTACTATACAACAGTCATCTTGGTGACAGTTTGGAAATAATCCTATTGCCACATAACTCAACTTTATTTTTAAATTACTTTTATTTATTATTAAATATATCTTATAACAAGAATACGCAAAAAGGATGCGTGAAGTTTAAAATAACATTTGATTGTTTATGTATCTATGGCTTAGCTTGAGAAATAATCGAAACCAAACCCATTGATGTCGAGTCGATTCTGACTCGTAGTGACCTTACAGGACAGAATAGAACTGTCCCATAGGGCTTCCAAGGAGCTGCTGGTAGATTCGAGCTGCCCGTCTTTTTGTCAGCGGCCAAGCGCTTAGCCACTGCACCACCAGGACTCCAGCTTGAGAAACAGAACGTTAAATATTATCAGAACTTTTAGAGCCATGTCTGTGCCACTCTCTGATCACTTCTTCCTTTTCCTCCTTCTCAGAGGTAACTGCTCTTCACATAGTTTGTGTTACTCGTTCCTTGCTTTACTTTATAGATTTGTCACATTTTTTAAGAAAATATACAAAGACTCACACAGAATGAGTCCTTTCATTGCGGCTAAAATTATAATTTGAGGTTCATGCAAGCTGCTTTGTAGTTCATTCATTCCCATTGCTGTGTACCATTCTACTATATAAAACTACCACAATTTATATATATATTCCTTTGAAGAAATATTCCAAACAAATGGAATATTTCTCTTTTTAAATTTATTATTATTAAAAACACTGCAGCTATGAAAAGTTATTGAACATGTCTTTTAGGATACATGTGCGAGAGTTTCTCAAGGATGTATATCCAGAAGTGGAATTGCTAGGCCATTGAAAATATGCATGCTCAACTTAAGGTAAGGACAGATTGTTTCTTAAGTGGGTGTACCAGTTTATGCACTAACTAGTTATGAATGAGAATTTCTGTTCTTCCTCATCTTCCCCATGCTTGATAATAGACTTTTTTCAATACTGGCAGTCTGATTAGGGTAGATAGTACCTCAGTGAATTTCTCTTTTTGATTATTATTTTAAAATAGTTTAATCTGTTTATGGGTTATTCATGTTCCCTTTCGTTTGAAAGCCTATCTGTCTACCACAGTTGGTCTTTTTCGTATTGATTTGTAGGAGCTCATTATATATTCTGGATACAGATTCTTCCTTGGTTATTTATGTGGCAGATATCTTCTCTTAGTTTGTGTCTTATGTTTTCACTTTCTTTATGGTATAGAACAGGTATTTGCAGAGATGCAGAGGGGGCTGGGTATCCACATAACTTACTTGGAGACTTTGACCTAAGGAGATATATATATATATATGGATATATATATATATATTCATGCAATCTCGACCCATTTTCCTGAATCCATTACAGTGCAGTAGAAATTACAGAAGATAAAGCCATTAGGGAATTACAGCTAATGGGCCCACTGATTCAGCACCATTTTGCTTCAAGATGGAGGACTGACCTACAAATAACAATTTAGTGCCTGGAGGTTGCTGAGAATTGTAGCCAACTGGGATAAAAAGTCCTCAAATCAGCAATCTTAGAGCAGCAGGCAGAAATGAAATTCCGATCTGTGGATCCAAGGAGGGATTCACTGGCTTTAGGTAAGTAATTGGTTAGAGACATAAGACATAAGCTAGAAGGAGCCGTGGAGCTCTGTCCAGTCTCTGGATTTCAAACGTTTCAGGGAAGAGAAGAAGTTGTCAGCATTAAGAAGTGGAATTCTAACACAAGTCTGTTTGACTAGGGAGGCCTTAACTACAGTGATTTACCATATAACCCCAAAACCCATTGCCATCGAGTAACCCTATAAGGACAGAGCAGAGCTGCCTGATAGGGTTTCCAAGGAGCCACTGGTAGATTCAAACTGCCAACCTTTTGGTTAGCAGCCAAGCTCTTAACAACTGCACCATACAGTTGCCTCTTAATGCCTCTAATCCGAAGATCAAAAGCCTTTATTCCCTCAAATCTCTATGGAATAAACGGAGAGACCATCATCTCTTTGGGCTTCCACTTTAAGACCACTGTATGGTTAGTAGGATATAAAGGTATAGATTTGGCTTGGGTCTCCTTCCATTTTCTAAGCCTCACCTCGCCACCTGAACTTCTCCTGCTCTTCTTTCAAGCCTCATCTGGAAACCACTTCCCCATGGAGGCCTGTGCTGGACTTCTTTGCCAATGAAGTGAACTTGCTTTAAACTGTCTAGGCATCACATATCAGGCCTTTTGTAACCTTTATCATTTTTGTCACCAATGGACTATTACTTATCTTCTCTTTGCAAGTAGCAGGGATCAGGTTTCTCTTGCACACTACCATATTCCCAGGGCCTAAATCAGTGCTGGGTACATAGTAGGTGCTGAATTAACATGTGCCGAATGAAAGAACAAGTGAGTGAGTGACCGAAGAGCAAGTCAGTGGCCGAACCAGATATAGAAACTGAGTCTCCTGATTTCTAGAGTCAGCAGACTCTTTCCATCCACTGGAGTCATTTGAGCACTTCAGGCCCTTCTTGGGGATGCCATCCTTATTCTTTTCCATGGGAATGTTTTTCCCTTTTGTAATATTTTTATAGGCAAATTTCTCCAGTATTTATTGCCATCTTGTTCCATGCCCTATGCTTGAATTGAGGAACAAAGGATAGAATCACCACTCTTGAAGTGCTGATTATCTAACAGGAAAAGTTAGAATATAGACTTTAGTGCCAGTCTGCCTGGGTTCACACCTCAGACTCTCTAATTTCCCAGCAATCAGACCTTGGGCAAGCTACTTCTCTCTGCCTCAGTCTACTTATGTGTAAAGTAGAGATGATAACAGTATTTGTCTCATAAGTCGTCATGAGGATTAAATAGTCAGTATTTGTAAAGCACACTGAATAATGTCTGGATCATAGTAAACACTAGCTAATACAAAATGGATCAAAGTTGAGAAGAGGTAAAAATACAAAATGCTTTCTCCTGGGCATTTTATATAAACAGAATCATACAACATATTCCTGGGAGTTTTATATAAATGGAATCATACAACCTACGGGCATTTTTGTGTCTGTTGTCTTTTACTTAGCAATATGCTTTCAAGGTTCATCCATGTTGTAGCAGGTATCAGTATTTTGTTTTCTTTTTATTGCTGAAGAGTATTTGGTTGTATGGCTACACCATGGGGCTGGTGGGTGAATGAGGATTAACTCTGATGGGCGTGAGGAGTGTTATTAAGGCGATGAAGATGTTCTAAAACTGCATTGTGGTGATGGTTGCACAATCCAGTACATGTACTAAACGTCATTAAATGATACACTTTAATAGTTGAATTGTATCTGCAAATTATACCTCAAGAAAATTGTTAGTAAGGTGACTCAGAGCAGGGAAATAATTTCTAGCTTTGAATATTAAAAAAAGCTTCCTGGAAAAATTGTCATATATGATACCAATACCAGTTGCTGTTGAGTAGAGTCAGACTCATGGGGAAGCCATATGTATCAGAGTAGAACTCTGCTCCATAGGGTTTTCAATGGTTGATTTTTCAGAAGTAGATTGCCAGGGCTTTCTTCTGAGGTGCCTCCGGGTGGGCTCAAACCTCCAACTTTCAGATAGCAGTTGAGCACATTAATCATTTGCAAGACCCAGAGGATTCCTCCTGTGTGATAGAGTTGGGGAATTGGATTGGCCTGAGTGCCAAATGATGTCTAAGAATACTGCCATGACCCCTTTGCCCGATATCTCGTTTAATTCCCAGGACAATTCCATTTTACAGATGAGGTGGCCAAGGCCCAGAGAGCAAGTGACTTGCTTAAGGCCACCCAACTAGCATGTGGTGGAACATAGCCCGGAGCCCGTGTCTCTCCGGCATCAAGGCCCATGCCTGTAACCACTGTTGCATCCCACCTCTGGCCCCAGCTCCTGAATCTCTGGGAATATGAGGATGCAGTGGTTCTTGCCGGCAATCTTTCATAATCTTGTTTGCTGAAAGATTACCTACTGAATTCAAACCTCATAACAAGGCAACATAATAGAAACACCCTCCTAATAGCGTGCCTACTTAAGGCAAATGAATTGCTCAGATATGAAATTAGAATCGCACTCTCAAAGCGCACAAAAACTGGAGGATACATTGTGCTGTAACATTGATTTCAATTACGTCTTAACCTTCAGCATGATGATGTGACATTATACTCCTCCATCGGTGACTGCTGCTGCACTCCTACTTTTATTTCTCTTGTTAAATATGAGCTTTGCTGTGCTCCATCGATCTATGCAAATATTCTTCCATTTACAACTTTGATAAACTTTGTGTAATCTGCTAGAGTAATTGGACTGCTACAAACGTGGCTCAATTCTCAACATCAGCGAGAAGAAAAAAGAATGGGGAGCCCTACCCTTATGAAAGCCCCCCCAAATGGAGAAACCTCCTTTGTTCTCTAGTTAAAGCCGACCTTTTCTCTCAGATTGGAAAGGTTATGTCCTAATAAGTTTGGATGTTGTAACAGAAAGGATGTGGTTCGTTTAAATTAAAGGAGGCTGTAAAAGTCACAGCTCTCTGCTCTCTTAGATTCTGTCGCTCTGTGGGGGTTATTACCTCATTCACGAAAATAAGGATGGAGGGAACCTCATCTGTTTAAAAACAAATCACTCCCTTCTGGGAAAACACACACACACATATACATATAACCTTGGAATTCACAGTTTATGCTACCTTTGTACAACAATTTTCACTCTCTTTTATCTTCTACAAAGGTAAAGGGAAGCAGGCTCGGTGCTGGGTTCTTGACTCTGCCACTTGCTAGCCGGGTGACGTTGGGCAAATTAACCTCTCTGTGGCTTAGTTGGAAACCCTGGTGGTATAGTGGTTAAGTGCTATGGCTGCTAACCAAAAGGCTGGCAGTCAAATCCACCAGGCGCTCCTTGCAAACTCTCTGGGGAAGTTCTGCTCTGTCCTGTGGGGTCGCTAGGAGTCGGAATTGACTCAAAGGCAATGGGTTTTTGGTGGGTTAGTTTGCTCATATTTTAGATAGGGGAAAGTAAAGTAATTTACATTATACAATTAAGGGGGTGTATTAGTTAATTTGTAAAATGCTCAGAACCATGAGTAAATAAGTAGAGTATTACACGTCTGTTAGCCAAACTAAAAAAAGAGAAAAACAAACCAGAAAGCTTCTCGCTGTGGCCTTTGGTATTTTTAGATTAATCCCAGAAAAGTATAACCTTAAAAAGAAGAGAGCTACATCAACAAGGGTGTCTTCTGGGCCTGAGTGAGCGAGAGGCTATGTTGCGGAAGGGATCGTAAGCCACAGGATCCCCAACAGTAGGGATTCTACGGCAAGACCCTATACAAGGTCAAACATCAGTGTCCCATTGTGCACGGAGTCGTCTTATTCTTTTTAATGATATGAAGGGAGTTAGCTCATGATTTTTTTTTTTTTTACTACAGCAATATTTTTAAGATAAAAAAAATTAAAAGCTCAACAATAAGAGACTGTTGAAAATGATTAAATCAAATTCATTTAACAGAAGTAGTTAAAATGATAATACAGCCCAAACTTTGCTATGGAAACATGTTAACGATACAGTGCTATGAGTCCATTAAAAAATATTTAGGAAAAGGTATGGGTGGTTATATGGCGAACCATAGTTTTATTTAAATATGAGCTTTGTTGTGCTCCATCGATCTATGCAAATATTCTGCTGTTTATAACTTTGTTAATCTTTGTGTAGTCTGTGGGAGTAATTGGATTCCTATGAACGTGGCTGAATTTTCGACATCACCGAGAAGAAAAATGAATGGGAAATCCTACACTATGAAAGCTCCCCAAAAGGAGAAACTTTGGAGCCCTGGTGGCTCAGTGGTTAAGAGCTCGGCTGCTAACCAAAAGGTCATCAGTTTGAATCTGCCACCTTCTCCTTGGAAACCCTATGGGGAACTTCTTCTCTGTCCTGTAGGATCACTGTGAGTCGAATTGACTCAGCAGCAAAGGGTTTGGTTTTTTTTTTTTTTTTTTTTTTTTTTTGGTTTATAGTTTTATTTAGGTTGTCAGATGATGGATTTTTTTTTTTTTTTTTTTGGCTTTCTTTTATGTAAATGACAGAGTAGAAGTGCCCCATCGGGTTTATCAGGCTGTAATCTTTAAGGGAGCAGATCGCCAGGTCTTTTCTCTAGCAGAGAGGCTAGTGAGTTCAAACCACTGCAGTTAGCAGCTAAGTGCTTAACCATCATGCCACCAGGCTTTCTTTGATTCTTTCTTTCTTTTCTGTATATTTGTTTATTGTTTCCTCATCACTCCTTAATCTTCACCTAAAAGCTCTCATTTCTTTTAATTTCATGACAACTGTTATGGCACCCTCTCCACCTCTACCCCCATTGCTGCCTGAACTTTTGACATTCCCTATGATGAATAAAAACGATAATTATGTCTTACTTTCCTCGTTGCTGCTGTAACAGAAATGCCACAAACGCTGGTTTTCAAGACATTAATTTTCTCACAGTTCAGGAGGCTAGGAGTCCAAATTCAGAGCATAGATTTTGGGGGAGGTCCTTCTTGTCTATTTCAGCTTCTAGTGTCTGGCAATCCTTGAAGTTCCTGGGCTTGTGGATTCATCTGCCTGCATCATCAGATAGCATCTGTCTTCCCTTTTTTATGTATGTCTGTGTCTATTCTGCTCTTTTTATAACTCGGAAGTGATTAGGTTTAGGATCCACCCTACACTGGTATGACCTCAACTGATTGATTATATCACATTAGATTGCAGTATGGAAAGTGATTACATTACCTACAAGATAATTAATTACTTTACATTACATTCAAACCCATTGCTGTGAAATCAATGCCGACTCCTAGCAACACTATAGGACAGAGTCAAACTGCCCCAGAGGGTTTCCAAGGCTGTAATCTTTACAGAAGTAGATTGCCACATCTTTCTCTCGCAGATCGGCTGGTGGGTTCAAACCACTGATCTTTTGGTTAGCAGAGAAATATTTAACCAGTGCACTACCAGGGCTCCTTATCCACAGCTATAGGGGTTATAATTCCAACATATACTTTGGGGGACATGATTCAATCCATAAGAGCAACTCAGCCATGGTCTTCAGCTCCACCCCAATTACTACCATCATTCTGGGTACTTCAACACGCCAAGGAGACCCCCGGCCAAAGTCCTGGCCTCACAAAGCTTTGGCTTCCTGTGTGTCTTCACCTCAGGCAGCTCCGTCACCCAGGGCCACTCCCTGCACTGTCACTACTAGAAACTGCTCCTTGATAAAATCACTAATTCAAACATCCTGCACTGACCACCGCCTTCTCTCCCTCCAACTAACTATGGGCTGTCTCTGCTTGGATGCCTCATGGACAGTTCTAACTCAAAGTTACAGAAACTGAGAGGAGTCAGATGCACACCCGTAGATGTAAACTTTAATCAAATTTGTTGACGGCACATGACTGGGTGTCCCTCAGCTATGAGAAGTTTTGGCTCTGACTTGAGGCTATGAGGACTCCTAGCAAGCTCTGGGGCCCAGGTATCATTAGTTCTTCCTGGTTCAGGGCATCTTATCAACCTGAGAGATGCTTACATTCCTGAATAGGCGGCTGAGCTCAGGATGATTGCACAAGGCCATCTCCACATGCTGTGGGGTGATAAGCCTCCTACATTCGTTGCGGGCCTCGTTGTCTGCCAGCTCCAGGATGCTAGATATCAGGTGCTCAAGAATGGCAGTGAGGTAATCAGGTGTAGACGAAGACAGGCGGTGGCAGTAGTGGCCCTCTCGAAGAAGGTGGTTCATGCAACTCTTGGGGAAATGCAGCCTAGCTTGTGCACAGCGAGAGTTAGTCTGCTTCCTAAGCCTAGAGCAGTTCCGATGTCTCCTTTTCCCTGGCATAGTGTTTGGTAGGCTTTTCTCTGATTGGCCCAGTTCAATTCTCCATCTGGCCCAAGTCTCTAAAGATACCAGTGCTCAGTCCTGCCCACTGTGTCCCCATGCTCCAGCCTCTCATTGGTCAGGAAGCAGCCTTTGTGACACCTAGACTAGTCATTGGTGTCCACTTGGCCCTTAACAGGCCTGGGACCTAGAAATGTCTGTGGTAGGAACCTGGTCACCCTGAAAATTGGGCTCACTTTTTTTTTTTTTTTTAAATTTTATTGTACTTCAGGTGAAGGCTGACAGAACAAATAGTTTCTCATGAAACAGTAGTATGCATGTTGTTTTAAGATATTGGTGAAAATACACATAGCCAAAGATACACTGTTTCAAAAATTTCTACATACACAGTTCAGTGACATTGACTACGCTCTTCCAATTGTGCTGTTATTCTCACTTAAGATGAAGGCTTACAGAACAAAATAGTTTCTCATTTAACAGTTACTACAAATGTTGCCCTGTGACAATGGTTAACAATCTCACAACACATCAGCAATATCCTTACTCAACCTTGGGTTCCCTATCACCAGCTTCCTTGTCCCCTTCTGCCTTCTGGCCCTTGTCACTAGACTCCTGTACCTTGCTAGTCTCATTTGGTTTTACGGGGCTGTCCAATCCCAGGCTGAACAGTGAACCTCGGAGGTAACTTCACCACTGAGCTAAAAGGGTGTCTGGGGGCCATACTCTCGAGGTTTCTCCAGTCTCCTTTAGGCCAGTAAATCTGGTCTTTTCTTTTTTTGTGAGTTAGAATTATGCTCTACATCCTTCTCCAGCTCTGTCCAGAACCCTCTGTTGTGATCCTGGTCAGAGTGGTCAGTGGTGGTAGGCGGGGACCATCTAGCTGTACCGGACTCAGTCCGGTGGAGGCCTTGGTAGCTGTGGACAATTAGTCCTTCAGACTAATCTTTCCCTTGTATCCTGTTCTCTTCATTCTCCCTTGCTCCCGAAGGGATGAGACCAGTGGAGTATCTTAGATGGCCGCTCATAGGCTTTTAAGACCCCAGACACTACTCACCAAGGTAAAATGTAGAGCATTGTCTTTATAAGCTGTGTCATGCCAACTGAGCTAGGTGTTCCCCAAGACCACGGTCCCCACAGCCCTCTACCCAGCAATTCAGTCCCTCAGGGAGTTTGGATGTGTCTATGGGGCTTCCATGACCTTTCCTTGTACAGGTTGTGCTAGTTTCCCCTGTATTGTGTACTGTCTCACCCTTCACCCAAGATACCACTTATCTATTGCCTATTTAGTATTCCCCCCCCACCCCTCCCATCCCTGGTAACCAACAAAGATTGTTACATTTTGTGTGTGAAATTTTTCATGGGTTTTTACAATAGAGGTCTCAAACAATATTTGTCCTTTTGTGATTGACTTATTTCACTCAGCATAAAGTCTTCCAGTTTCATTCATGTTATGAGATGCTTCACAGATTCATCGTTGTTCTTTCTCGTTGCATAGTACTCCATTGTGTGTATCTACCATAGTTTGTTTATCCATTCATCTGTTGATGGGCGTCTAGGTTGTTTCCATCATTTTGCTATTGTGAACAATGCTGCCATGAACATAGGTGTGCATATGTCTATTCGAGTGACGACTCTTGTTTCTCTAGGATATATTCCTAGGAGTGGGATTGCTGGATCGAATGGTATGTCTATTTCTAGCTTTCTGAGGAAGCGCCATATCATTTTCCAAAATGGTTGTATCATTTTGCATTCCCACCAGCAGTGCATAAGAGTTCCAAAATCCCCGCAGCCCCTCCAACATTTATTATTTCCAGTGTTTTTGATTTGTGCCAGTAATGCCGGGGTGAGATGGTATCTCATTGTGGTTTTAATTTGCATTTCTCTAACAGTTAGTGATCGCGAGCATTTCCTCGTGTGTCTGTTGGCCATTTGAATGTCTTCTTTGGTGAAGTGTCTGTTCATTTCCTTTGCCCATTTTTTAATAGGATTCTTTGTCTTTTTGTTGTAGAGGTGTTGGATTTTCTTGTCGATTATGGAGATTAGACTTTTGTCTGAATTGCACTGTCCAAAAATTGTTTTCCAGTGTGTAGGTTCTCTTTTTACTCTTTTGGTGAAGTCTTTTGAAGAGCATAGGTGTTTGATTTTTACAAGATCCCAGTTATCTAGCTTATCTATTGGGGTTTCTGCATTGATGGTTATGGTTTGTATCCTGTTAATGCCATGTATTAAGGCCTGAAGTGTTGGTCCTATTTTTTCTTCTATGAACTTTACAGTTTTAGTCTTTATATTCAGGTCTTTGATCCATTTTGAAGTAGTGTTTGTATATGGTGTGAGGTATGGGTTGTATTTCATTTTTTTGCAGATGGATATCCAGTTTTGCCAGCACCATTTGTTCAAAAGACTGTCTTTTCCCCATTTGATGGACTTTGGGCCCTTGCCGAAGATCAGGTGACTGTAGGTGAATGGATTTACATCTGGGTTCTCAGTTCTGTTCCATTGGTCAATGCATCTGTCGTTGTACCAGTACCAGGCTGTTTTGACTACTGTAGCTGTATAGTAGGTTCTGAAGTCAGGTAGTGCGAGTCCTCCAACTTTATTCTTCTTCTTCAGTAGTGCTTTACTTATTCTGGGCTTCTTCCCTTTCCATATAAAGTGAATGATTAGTTTTTCCATCTCTTTGAAGAATGTTGTTGGTGCTTGGATCAGGATTGCGTTGTATTTGTAAATTGCTTTGGGTAGAATTGTCATTTTCACAATGTTGAGTCTGCCTATCCATGAGCATGGTATGTTTTTCCATTTATGTAGATCCCTTTGGGTTTCATGCAGTAGTCTTTTGTAGTTTTCTTTGTATAGGTCTTTTACATCCCTGGTCAGATTTATTCCTAAGTATTTTATCTTTTTAGGGGCTATTGAAAATGGTATTGTTTTCCTGATTTTCTTTTCATCGTTCTCCTTACTGGTGTATAGGAATCCAACTGATTTTTGAATGTTTATCTTGTATCCTGCTACTCTGCTGAATCTTTCTGTTAGTTCCAGTAGATTTCTCATGGAGTCTTTAGGGTTTTCTGTGTATAGTATCATATCATCTGCAAACAGGGATAGTTAAACTTCTTCATTACCAGTTTGGATGCCCTTTATTTCGTTTTCTTGCCTTATTGCTCTAGCTAGAACTTCCGGCACAATGTTAAATAGGCGTGGTGATAAAGGGCATCCTTGTCTTGTTCCTGTTTTCAAGGGGACTGTTTTCAGCCTCTCTCCATTACGAATGATGTTGGCTGTTGGTTTTGCATAGATGCTGTTTACTATGTTCAGAAATTTCCCTTCTATACCTATTTGATTGAGATTTTTATCAGGAATGGGTGTTGGACTTTGTCAAATGCCTTTTCTGCGTCAGTTGAGATGATCATGTGATTCTTTTCTTTCCTTTTATTTATGTGGTGGATTACGTTGATTGATTTTCTAATGTTGAACCATCCTTGCATAGCTGGTATGAATCCTACTTGGTCATGGTGTATTATTTTTTTGATATGATGCTAGATATGACATGATTGGCTAGAATTTTGTTCAGAATTTTTGCATCTATATTCATGAGAGATATTGGTCTGTAATTTTCTTTTTTTGTGACGTCTTTGCCTGGTTTTGGTATCAGCATTATGCTGTCTTCATAGAATGAATTTGGAAGTGTTGCTTCCTCTTCTATGCTCTGAAATAGCTTGAGTAGTACTGGTGCAAGCTCCTCTGTAAATGTTTTGTAGAATTCTCCAGTGAAGCCATCTGAGCCAGGGTTTTTTTTGGTTGGGAGTTTTTTTTATTACCTTTTCAATCTCTTCTTTTGTAATGGGTCTGTTCAGATATTCAACATCACTTTGTTGTAGTCTGAGTAGGCTGTGTGATTCCAGAAATTTATCAATTTCCTCTAGGTTCTCAAATTTGTTGGAGTATAGTTTTTCATAATATTCAGTTATAATCCTTTTTATTTCAGTTGGGTCTGTTATAATGTCCCCCATTTCATTTCTTATTTGGGTTATTTGTGTCCTCTGCTGTTTTTCTTTTGTCAGTCTGGCCAGTAGTTTGTTGATTTTGTTAATTCAACTTTTGGTTTTGTTGATTCTTTCTATTGTTTTTCTGTTCTCTATTTCATTTATTTCTGCTCTGATTTCACTATTTCCTTTCTTCTGGAGGTTGTGGGCTTTTTTTGCTGTTCTCTTTCTATTTGTTTGAATTCTGTGGTTAATGTGTTGATTTTGTCCCTTTCTTCTTTTTTGATATGTGCATCTATTGCTATAAATTGTCCTCTGAGGACTGCCTTTGCTGTGCCCCAAAGGTTTTGGTATGATGTGTTTTCATTCTCATTTGATTCTAGGAATTTTTGGATTCCATCTCTGATTTCTTCTATTACCCACTGATTTGTAAGCAGGGTATTATTCAGTTTCCATGTAGTTGATTTTTTTTCCTTGCTCTTTCTATTGTTAATTTCTACCTTGATGGCATTGTGGTCAGAGAAGATACTTTGAATTATCTCAACGTTTTGGATTTTGTTGAGGATTGCTGTGTGGCCTAAGATGTGGTCTATTCTGGAGAACGTTCCATGTGCTTTGGAAAAGAATGTGTACTTTGCAGTGGTTGGATGGAATGTTCTATATATGTCTATGAGGTCAAGTTGGCTGATTGTGCCCTTTAGGTCTTCTGTATCTTTGCTGAGTTTCTTCTTAGTTGTTCTGTCCTTTACTGAGAGTGGTGTGTTGAAGTCTCCTACTATTATTGTGGAACTGCAATTTCTCTTTTCAGTGTTGTTAGAGTTTGTTTAATGTATTTTGGAGCCCTGCCATTGGGTGCGTGGATGTTTATTATGCTTATGTCTTCATGATGGATCATCCCCTTAATCACTATATAGTGTCCTTCTTTGTCTTTTATGGTAGATTTTGTTTTAAAGTCTATTTTATCTGAGATTAGAATTGCTACTCCTGCTCTTTTTTGGTAGTTAGCTTGATATATTTTTTTCCAACCTGGACTTTTAATAAACTCACATCTTTGTTTCTAAGGTGTGTCTCTTGTAGACAACATATTGGTGGATCCTGTTTTCTTATTCATTCTGTCACTCTCCATCTCTTTATGGGTGCATTGAGTCCATTTACATTCAGTGTAATTATTGATAGATGTGAGTTTGTTGCTGTCATTTTGTGGTGCTTTTTTTGGTGGTCCTGACGTTTTCTTTGTTCTTCTTACTCTCTTGTGCTGAGTTACTTTTGTTTGGGGATTTTTTTTCATTTCGTTTTTGTAGGTTTTGTTTTTTCCGAGACTTTTTGTTTTTTGTCTTTATTTTTATGAGTTGGTTTGTTAACTTTCTTTGTGGTTACCATGAATTTTACCCTTATCTTTCTACGTTTGAAGCAGTTTACCATTACTTGGTATCACCTTGCCTTCCTCTCCATTAGAAGGTTCTATACCTATGCCGTTTATTCCCTCTTTTATTGTTTTGATGTTGTTGTCATTTATTGACTAACTGCTCTGATTCCCTGTTGTATTTCTTTTGGTTTTGGAAAGTCTTCGAAAGTTCATTTCCTAGATTGGTATCTGGCTCGTAGGATCCTGCGTCCTAGGTTCTGCCTGTGAGCTGAAGCTGTTTGTCCTCAGATCGAAGAACAACCTTTAATAATTCTTGTAAGTTTGGTTTGGGTTTTACATATTCCGTTAGTTTCTGTGTATCTGGAAATGACCTAATTTCACCATCAAATTTGAATGAGAGTTTTGCCGGATATATTATTCTTGGCTGACAATTTTTTTTCTTTCAAGATTTTATATATGTCATCCTATTGTCTTCTTGCCTGCATGGTTTCTGCCGAATAATCTGAGCTTAATCTTATTGTTTCTCCTCTGTATGTGATTTCTTGTTTTTCATGGGCTGCTCTCCGGATTCTTTGTTTGTCTTTGGTTTTGGCGAGTGTGAATATGATATGCCTTGGTGATTTTCTTTTGGGGTCTCTTCTATATGGGGTTCGTTGAGCTTCTGGGATGGCCACTTTTCATCTATCATGATATTGGGGAAGTTTTCTGTCAGCAGTTCTTCAATGATTCTCTCTGTGTTTTCTGTTTTCTCCCCCTTTTCTGGAATTCCAATCAATCGTAAATTTTTGCTTTTAATTGTGTCCCACATAACTCTCAGGGTCTCTTCATTTTTCTTTGTTGTTTTTTTTTTTTTTTGAGTTTTCCTGAAACAGAGTTGTATCCAAGTGTTTGTCCTCAATTCCACTGATCCAGTCTTCCATCATTTCAAATCTGCTTCTCATCCCTTCTGTGACATCTTCCATTCTGAAATATTGTTGTTTATCATTTGGATTTCTAATTGTTGTTTTTGTATAATTTCTAGTTGTGAATTTATTTTGGCATTTTGGTCCTGCACCATCTTCCTGAATTCTTCAAATTTTTTGTCTGTATTTTCCATGAATTTGTCTATTTTTTCCTCATGTTTGTCAGCTTTTTGCCTCAGTTCTTGGGAAATTCTGAGTATTAGAGATTTAAATTCCCTATCAGGTAGTTCTAGTGTATTTTCTTCCACAGGAGAATCATCTGGTGTTTTATTTTGGATGCCTACTGGAACCATCCTGTCCTGTTTTTGTAAATGTTTTGATATTATCTGCTGTTTTCAGGGCATTCAGTAGTTATTTTTCTCGTTTATTGATTGTAGATTTGTTTGTTTCATCTCTTTTTTTAAAAAAAAATTGACTATGTCTGAGCAGGCTGACTGTGTGTTCTTTGTTGTTTGGTAGTCTGTGTGCTCAATACTTTTTGCCTCCTTCTCCAGTTGGCAGGGTCCATCACTCAGATATGGTATAGCAGGGCAGGTCTAGCTGAAGAGGAGTTACTGGGATGGGTTGTTTGTGGCACTTACTACAGCCACCAGGGTGGGTCAGTAATCAGTGCAGGGCCAGGTTCCAGTAGGCCATGCCTGTGCTGCTTGGTGTTGTGATGTCAAGAACACGGTGCAGGTAGGCAGTATGCAGTGGGGAGATTGTTATGTGTGGTGCTAAGATGGATATGGGAGAGAGAAGAGAGGAACAGGAGCCAAAAATATACAAACAAACAAAAAAGAATGCTAGGGGAGCTCACCGTTGGACTGGAGAGATGAGAGACTATGAAATGGAGAAAAACTGAAAGGGGAAGAGGAAGAAAAGAAAAGAATTAATAAATAGAAATCAGAAAGGTTAAAGAACCGCAAAGGTCCCAGGGATCCCACTGATGCAGCTATGAGATCTGTTGAAGTCAATCTCGGGTGTTGCAGTACAGCCTGGCTAGAAGGCGTAGAGGTATACAATACCTAGTATTCAGGGATCAGAAAGAGAAGGAAGATATAGAGAGATGAGAGACTGAGCAATGAAGAAAGACAAAAAGGGAAAAAGAGGGAAAAGAAAACAAAACATATTTTAAAAAAAAGAACAAGAAAAGCCCCCCAAAAAAAGAAAGAAAAAAAAAACCAACGAAAAAAGAAAGGTCCTCAGGGATCCCTCTGCACGTCTGTGGAAGCTGACAGGGAGTTCCTTGCCACACAGCTCCGCCTGGCCAGAAAGGGCACCCAACTCAAGAAAAGGAAAAGAAAACAGACAAACAATTCAAAACGAACAAACGAACAAAAGCCCCGGGATTCCACCAGGGCGGTAGCCCAGACTGGGAAGCAGCTCCATACTCAAATGGAGCTCCGCAGTCCCTCAGGAAGAAGCAAAGATGGCGCACGGAGCCAGGCACTCGAGCGAAGGAAGGGGTAGGCGGCAAAAGGCAAGCAAGAAATCAAAAGAAGCAGAAAAAAAAGCAACACCAGCAGCCAACAAATGGCACTCAGAGAGCCAGCTAGTGCGGGCTGATGTTTCTGGACAAGAGATTGTGTCCGTGGGAAGCAGAGGAGGCCGAGTGTGGGTGAAGAAGGGTAGAGAGTGGGAAAGCATATATCACAAATTTCCGGTGCTCTGCAGCCCCTCAGGAAGAAGCAAAGGTGGCACACGGAGCCAGGCACTCGAGTGAGAGGAGGGGGAGGTTGCGAGAGGCAAGTGAGAAATCAAAAAAAGCAGAAAAAAAAGCAACACTAGCAGCCCACAAATGGCACCCAGAGAGCCACCCACTTGGGTGTGTGGAATCCAAGCAGCGGGCGCTTCCCGGTCAAGAGACCATGGCCATGGGAAGCAGAGGAGGGCGATCCAGGGTGAAGTGGGGTGGGGGGTGGGAAAGCGCACACTGTAAATTACCAGTTGTTTTGTCTCCCGCTGGATGCTCCGTGAGGCTGGTTTCTCATACCCCCATTTGCTGGTCTCCGATAGGAGTCCAAGATGGTGGATCTGCGGTGCATTAGCTGGTAGGGGACCTCTGCATGAATCTTTCCTCGCCTCTGTTCTCTGTCAGTTTTCTCACTCCATTTGGTGCTTGGCTGTGTTCTTTATCTCTTCATTTGATGTTTTAGGGTTTCAGGATTGTTGTATTCTCTGTTTGACTTAGTTTTTCAGATCTTTGCTGTGGAGGGATGGCGTGGTGTTTCTGCCTAGAGCGCCATTTTGCCAGAACTGGGCTCACTTTTGAGGGAATTCTTATCTCTCTACTTGACTTTAACATTGTAGAAATAAACGTGGGTTTCAGTGAAAAACTTTGCTTTGTCTAGAGGATACCACTACAGGTTACCTGATTCTGGCCTCGCATTGTGTTTGTGCTCTTTCATCTCTTTTAACATTTAAACCACTGACAGACATGCACAAAGCCTTATTCAGTAGAGGTTCAATTGTCCCCCCTTTCATGCTGTAAATACCTCCATTTATGCATTCATTTCAATATTCCTGATCAATACTCCTGTGTCTATGCTTTGAATTCACTTTTGAATCAATTATAATATCTGCCCATTCCCTCATGAGTTAAATAGAATCTTCTAACACATGTTCCTTTCATACCTGTATGAGTGTTATTATTTTACCCTGTCTGAAAAATAGTTTTAATTGATTTGGAAGGTACACCCATTTGCCCGATGGATTCACCTACCAGAGCCAGGTAAATATCACTGACAGAGAAGTGCACCTCATGCATGTATCAAGCCCAGGAGTGTCTTTTCTTGGCTCTTAATTGAGTCCAAAGCACCAATAGAACTTAGTCGCTGCTCTGTTTCTCTCATTTTAATTTTCCTCTCTATTAATTTTGTGTTTCCATTTTTTTTTGGTACATTTACAGCCAGTCAGTTATTCCCAATTGTTGGAAGCAATGACTGGAAATTTGTTTTTATGGTCTGACCATTTGGAGATCTCTGTAAATCGACTAATGGTTTATAGAGATCTAGTTTCTGTGGGTTAGAAACAACAGAGTATCTGGTTTTTCAGTCCTTTTGTTTGTCTATTTTTGAGTTCAAATCAGTTAAGAATTTTATGCCCTCCTGAAGTGGAACAGCTCTTTGATATCTGAATAGGTGAGACTTCCTATGTCTGTGTGTACTCTTGACATGAGACTGTAAGCTCTATTTCTCTATGCCTGTGTGTCTATGGGCCCATAATTCAGAAACATCTTCATCTCTGATTGTGTGAGTTGTGCAATGTTTTATTAGATGATGTTAACGTATTAGAGTATAAATTCTGTTAAATTAAAGGAACTCTGTTATATTGGCATATTAGATAAATAATTATTTATATAATTTGAATATTCCTAAAATTCCCTGAAAATAAGGAAATTGAAATATTCATATTTTAAATGTGTTATATCAAAGATATTCTCCCAGAAATCAGCTCAGAGCCATTTTAAGATTACAAATTCACATAATTTAGGTAAATCTTTGGCAAGCAAGATAAGTTTATTCTTTACAGATTAGTGTAAAAACAAAGATGTCTTCTGAGATTTTCAGGGTTAAGTATAATACAAGTACACATTTTATTTTATTTAGATATGTTTTTCCTAAAGTCACACAGGTAAACCTATCACATAAACTAGTATTACTTCTAGTTATTATTTAACATTATGAAAAAAAACTTATATTTCAATTTGACTAAAATGAATCATTGTTCTGATGAAATAGTATTTCCATAGTATTAAGGGTTTTTTTTTTCCCCACTAGTCTGTCGGTTTGTTGTACTGTGGGGGCTTGTGTGTTGCTGTGATACTGGAAGCTATGCCACCGGTATTCAAATACCAGCAGGATCACCCATGGCGGACAGGTTTCAGCTGAGCTTCCAGACTAAGACAGACTAGGAAGAAGGACCCAGCAGTCAACTTCTGTAAAGAATTAACCAGTGAAAACCTTATGAATAGCAGCGGGACATTGTCCAATACAGTGCCAGAAGATGAAGCCTTCAGGTTGGAAGGCACTCAAAATACAACTGGAGAATAGCTGCCTCCTCAAAGTAGATTTGACCTTAGTGACATGGATGGAGTCAAGCTTTTGGGGCCTTCATTTGCTAATGTGGCACAACTCAAAATGAGAAGAAACAGCTATAAACATCCATTAATAATAGGAACCTAGAATGCATGAAGTATGAATAAAGGAAAATTGGAAGTTGTCAAAAATGAAATGGAACACCTAAAGATCGATATCCTAGGCATTAGTGAGTTGAAATGGACTGGTATTGGTCATTTTCAATCAAACAATCATATGGTCTACTATGCCGGGAATGACAACTTGAAGAGGAATGGCGTTGCATTCATCATCAAAAAGAACATTTCAAGATCTATCCTGAAGTACAGCACTGTCAGTGATAGGATAATATCCATACGCCTACAAGGAAGACCAGTTAATCTATTATTCAAATTTACCTACCAACCACTAAGGCCAAAGATGAAGAAATTGAAGATTTTTACCAACTTCTGCAGTCTGAAATTGATCAAAGATGCAATAAGGATGCACTGATAATTACTGGTGATTGGTATGTTTAAGTCGGAAACAAAGAAGGATCTGTAGTTGGAAAATATGGCCTTTGTGATAGAAACGATGCTGGAGATCTCATGATTCAATTTTGTGAGATCAATGACTTCTTCATTGCAAATACCTTTTTTCACCAACATAAATGATGGCTATACACATGGACCTGGCCAGATGGAATACACAGGAATCACATTGACTACATCTGTGAAAAGAGACGATGGAAAAGCTCAGCGTCATCAGTCTGAACAATGCCAGGGGCTGACTTTGGAACAGACCATCAATTGCTCATATGCAAGTTCAAGTTGGAGCTGAAGAAAATTAGAAGTTCACAAGAACTCGAGAAGACAAAGTAAAGTATTATGATGACATGTGCAAAGACCTGGAGATAGAAAACCAAAAGGCCCAGCATTCTCAAGCCGAAAGAACTGAAGAAAAAATTCAAGCCTCGAGTTGCAATACTGAAGGATTCTATGGGGAAAATATTAAACGACGCAGGAAGCATCAAAAGAAGATGGATGGAATACACAGTCACTATACCAAAAAGAATTGGTCGACGTTCAACCATTTAAAGAGGTAACATATGATCAGAAACCGATGGTACTGAAGGAAGAAGTCTAAGCTGCACTGAAGGCATTGGCAAAAAACAAGGCTCCGGGAATTGACAGAATACCAATTGAGATGTTTCAAGAAACAGATGCAGGGCTGGAAGTGCTCACTCCTCTATGTCAAAAAATTTGGAAGACAGCTACCTGGCCAACCGGCTGGAAGAGATCCATATTTATGCCTATTCCCAAGAAAGGTGATCCAACCAAATGGGGAAGTTATCCAACAATATCATTACGATCACATGCAAGCAAAATTTTGCTGAAGATCATTCAAAAGGAGCTGCAGCAGCATATTGATAGGGATCTGCCAGAAATTCAGGCTGGATTTAGAAGAGGACGTGGAACCAAGGATATCATTGCTGATGTCAGATGGATCCTGGCTGAAAGCAGAGAATACTAGAAAGATGTTTACCTGTGTTTTATTGACTATGCTAAGGTTTTGGACCTTGTGGATCATAACAAATTATGGATAACATTGGGGAGAATGGGAATTCTGGAACACTTAATTGTGCTCATGAGAAACCTGTACATGGATCAAGAGGCAGTCGCTGGAACAGAACAAGGGGATACTGCATGGTTTAAAGTCAGGAAAGGCATGAGTCAGGTTTGTTTCCTTTCACCATACCTATTCAATCGGTATGCTGAGCAAATACTCCTAGACCCTGGACTATATGAAGAAGAACGGGGCATCAGGATTGGAGGAAGACTTATTAACATCCTGCGTTATGCAGAAGACACAACCTTGCTTGCTGAAAGTGAAGAGGACTTGAAGTACTTACTGATGAAGATCAAAGACTACAGCCTTCAGTATGGATTACACCTCAACATAAAGAAAATGAAAATCCTCACAACTGGAACAATAAGCAACATCATGATAAACGGAGAAAAGATTGAGGTTGTCAAGGATTTCATTTTCCTTGAATCCACAATCACCACCCATGGAAGCAGCAGTCAAGAAATCAAAAGATGCATTGCACTGGGCAAATCGGCTGCAAAAGACTTCTTTAAAGTGTTGAAAAGCAAAGATGTCAGTTTGAGGACTAAGGTGTGCCTGACCCAAGCCATGATATTTTTAATCACCTCATATGCATGGGAAAGCTGGATAATGAATAAGGAAGACTGAAGAATTGAAGCCTTTGAATTGTGGTGCTGGCAAAGGATATTGAATATACCAAGGACTGGCAAAATAACAAACAAATCTGTCTTGGAAGAAGTACAATCTGAATGCTCCTTAGAAGCAAGGATGGTGAGACTACGTCTCACATAGCTTGGACATGTTATCAGGAAGGATCAATCCCTGGAGAAGGACATCATGCTTGGTAAAGTAGAGGGTCAGTGAGAAAGAGGAAGATCCTCAATGAGACAGATTGACACAGTGGCTGCAACAATAGGCTCAAGCATAGGGACAATTGTGAGGATAGCGCAGGACCCAGCAGTGTTTCCTTCTGTTGTGTGCAGGGTCGCTATGAGTTGGAATCAACTCAGCAGTACGTAGCAACAACAACAACAAGATTTTTTTTAAAAAAATTTCACATTTTAATATTTATCTTTATATTTTTTATTGAGGTAAAATTCAATTAACATCGTTGTAGAGAAAAACTTGAAAGCTGTTTCAAGTTAAATCAGAGAGGTTTATTAAGGGTTTAAAGAAAATTACAATTGGGGAACCACATAGCCCATTGAAAATGGAATGAGGTAGTCCTGGACAGTTTCATTATACAAGTATTCCTATGGGGTAAAAAGAGGAACCAAACCATAGGGAGGGCAGTTACAGGGAAAACAATGAATACTGTAATAATCACACTCTGACTGGTTACTGATTATTAATAGTATAGTTGGTGATGACAGAGTTTCACAGGATGCTTAGATCATGGTCACAAGATGCTCACAGGTGTTTTCTTTGTCTATCTTGCAAACATACCTTGTTGGCAACAGCACCCAGACAGCACTCTTCCTGAGTACGGGTATTTTGAGGGGTGCAGGTGGTCACTTGGTTAAGACCCCTCAGGGCAGATGGTTTCACATCCTGGTTTTGACCACTGAGGAAAAACATGTTTTTTTCTGAATAAACATAGTTGTTAATCTAGAACCCAGATTAAAATTAGACAGCGTGGTCAGCATATTATGCCTCTGTCTCACTGACTGAACTGAAAGTTGTCTTATCCTGAGACAACATAAAATTCACCATTTTAAAGTGCACAATTAAGTGGCATCCTGAACACCAGCAATATTCTACAATCACCAGCTCCATCTAGTTCTAAAACAACCTCAAAGAGAAACCTTGTACCCATTAAGCAGTCACTCCTCATGCCCCCCGTCCCCCTACACCCTGGCTACCACTAATCTGCTGTCTCTATGAATTTGCCTGTTCTGGATATTTCTTATAAATGTCCAAAGCATGTGAGACGAAGTCTCACCATCCTAGCTTCTGAGGAGCATTCTGGCAGTACTTCTTCCAAGACAGATTTTTTCTTTCTTCTGGCAGTCCATGATATAGTCAATATTCTTCACCAACATCATAATTCAAAGGCATCAATTCTTAGGTCTTCTCACTTTGTCATTTGTACTTACATCATTCAGCCTTCTTTAATTTTTAAAATTATATCTATAATAATAAATATATACACAAAATAAATATAATAAATTAATAAAATAGGAAAATTCAGTAAAAACATCTCTTGGAAGAGCAATGATAAATGAACATCAGTTAATACTGGGTAATATGTGTGTACAGTAATTTACTTTATTCTCTGTACTTATGCATGTTTCTAACTAAAATAACAAAGGATGAATTCAGAAACACATATAACAAAAGAATTAGTAGTGTTATTTTTTCAGCAAGAGAACAAGTTAACTGGATTGGATACTTGCTGATTTCTATTTATTTTATTTTTAGAAAGGAATTTATCAAGATATAATTATTTAAAGTTTGGGTATTCTAATACATTTTTTTTTCTTAGAAATAAATAAGTTTAAATGGAAAAATGTTTTGTAAGTTGTTTATTATATCACCAAAGTAGGGTGTAGAACATTTTCTTTATAAACTATTCTATTTGAGCTAGATGTTCCCCAGACCATGGTCCCCAGCCCTCAGCCCAGGAATTCAGTCCCTCAAGGAGTTTGGATGTGTCTATGGAGCTTCCATGACCTTTTCTTGAACAAGTTGTGCTGGCTTCCCCAGTATTGTGTACTGTCTTATGTTTCACCAAAGTTACCACCTATCTATTGTCTGCTTAGTGTTTTTCCCTCCCCAACCCTGAATGTGTGGCTGGATCAGACAGCCTACTCATAAGCAAGGCACTAATCACCTGCTCCTGGTGGCAGCTGACCATTAACGAAGAGAAATTCCTCAGAAGAAAATGAGTGTATTTGCTACAGACCTATGGGAGTTGTCTGTGACTAGATCATCCAGGCATATCAGGTAGTTGCAATCTGAGTTTCTCAGAGTCAAAAATGTTTGCAAGTATACAGATAATAGTCCTTCTAAATCCACCCATGGGGTCATCAGTTTCTCTGTGACATGCTCATAAAATGCCAGGAGGGAGGATTTCTGACTTTGCCTTAAGGTGTAGAAAGCTGGAAAGAGTGTTTTTCCTATTCTGACAACAAAATAAAAAGCTAGAAAATCTGAAAAAAATCACTGCTTTTCTGGAACCCATCAGAAAGCTGAGGTCACAGGGCAAGCACCTAACCTGAAATTTTGGTTAAAAACAGATTCATCCAAAGAGAGAAAGACATGAGCACTTGCTTACCTGGAGCAGACTCCAGACCCTATAAAAAGCTAGCGAGAAGAGATTAGCTTCAATGTACAACAGATGGAGAGAGGGTGAGTATGGGCTAGTGTGAACGTATGAAAACTCTGGGAGCCACAGAAACAAGAGGAATTCACACAAACTCTCAGCATCTTCTCAACAGACCTTAACTGGCTGCTCAAGAGAAATAGTGGGTCATGGAAGAGCCCAGACAATGCCTCTGTCTTGTGCAGGCCTGGAGGAAAGGAAGAAAACTACCACAGGAAAGGCTTGAGCCCCACCCATGTCTTTCTCCCATATATCCTCTATGGTACAAAAGCCCTAAGCCATTTGGGGAAGGGTAACAAATCTTGTTGTCCTCAGGCACAGACAAAGACTTAGACTGCATCTGGGGGAAGTGAACAAGAATAAAGTCTACCCTTTGGGGAAAATCAGGAAAATGTCTGGAGCTTAGACAATTAGGGATGCCCTACTACTGAGGGAGAGGCAGGATTACTGAAAAGGGCCCACCAGCAAATAAAGACACGCAACTCCTACCTAAGATTCCCCCGCTTCCCACCACAAGGCTAAAAGCCAGCTGTTTTCGAATCAATTCTGACTTAAGGTGATCCTGTAAGTGTCAGAGTAGAACTGTGCTCCATAGGGTTTTCAATGGCTGATGTTTCAGAAGTAGATCACCAGGCCTTTCTTCTGAGGTGCCTCTGGGTGGACTTGAACCACCAACCTTCCCATTAGCAGCCAGGCTTGTTAACCATTTGCACTTCAGGAGTCCCACCACAAGATTAGCAAGTGTCCATTAACACAAATCAGCTGTGTGCTTCTGGAGAGGGTTGGAAGTGCACAACTTGGACGTAAAGAATATTGTAAATAGTATAAAGGTAAAAATAACATTTATTTCTCTTATTTTCTATTATATCATTTTATTCTCTTTTAATGATCTTCAGTATACTTAACAGATAATTAAAATATAATCAAAATTAAGAACTTCTGCTCTTCGAAAGATGTTGTGAAGAAAATTAAAAGACGAGCCACAGAGTGGAAAAAAATATTTTCAGATCACCGATCTGATAAAAGATGTGTATTCTATATATATAAACTCAATAAAAAAATAAGCAAAAGATTTGAATATACATTTCACCAAGAAGATATACAGATGATATATTAACACACAAAGAGTTTCTCATTGGCCATTAGTCATTAGGAAAATGCAATAATATGCAACAGTGAGATATCATCACGTATCTATTAGAATGGCCAAATAAAAGGTGAATTGATGGGTGGAATAGCTCTGCATATCTCCACAAAATTTATATAGATATTAAAATATACCCATTATAGAATTTTTGGAAAATATAGAGAAGTATAAAGAATATGAAAAATATCTACTATCAATTAACATTTAGCATATTTCCTTCTAGTATCTCTCTTTTTCTCTCCGTCCCTGAAGTCTCTCTTACTGTTTGTTTTTTACAAACTTAAGGTCATAGAATATATTCTGACTTATATTCTGATTATTTTGCAGAATAATGCCATATGCATTGTCTCCTGTTGCTAAATATTCTTTTGTGACATGATTTTAATGGCATATTTCATGGTGTTAAAAAAACAAACCCTTTACTGTCAAGTTTATTCTGACTCATAGCGACCCTATAGGACAGAGTAGAACTGCTCCATAGGGTTTCCAAGGAGCGGCTGGTGGATTCGAACTGCCGAACTTTTGGTTAGCAGCCAAGCTCTTAACCACTGCTCCACCAGGGCTCCGTTTCATTGTATAGCTATACTATAATTTATTTTACAAATCCTCTATTACGAATATGTGGTTTTTTTGTAATTTCTTACTAGTATAAATAATATTCCACTAAGCATCGCACGTGCATTTCTGAGTCTTTCCTGTGTATAACTTCCTAGAACTAGAATTACTAGGGGAGAGGATATAAGCATTTTTATAAGCCTCGGGATACATCTTGCCAAATCTCCCTCCAGAAAGGATGAAACAATGTATCCTCCTTCCATCACTGAGTGTGTTATCTCATCACACCCTTGACAACAGAAGGCCTTCCATATCTAATTTTATTCTTTGTTAATTTGATAGATGAATAATGGCATTTCATTGTTGTTTTAATTTGGAGGTATTTGATTACAAAATAGGCTGATTCTTTTAAGTCTATATTATTCATTTGTATTTGTGTGTGTGTGTGTGTGTGTGTGTGTGTGTGTGTGTGTGTGTGTGAACTGTCAATTTATGTCCCTTTCTTGCTTTAGATTGTATGTTCCTCTTTTTTCTTATTTGGCCGTTAAAGTTTTTAAAATATTAAATATATTAACTTTTGCAAAAAAAAAAAAAAAAGTGGTAGAAAGAACATGCATAGAAATCATTCTGGTAAAATAAATCCCCAACTGGTAATACTGATTACCTCTGGGGACTGGGGTGAGTGGCAAGAAGGAAGTGCTGGTTATTCTCTTTGCCTCACCACCCTGATCCACCTTCCATCCTTTCTTGTCCTCCTCTGTGCCCCAGGAGGCTGACCTCTAAGCACTTCATCATCAAGACCTCCTGCCCTCTAGTTTCCAGTGGTGCCAGCCAATGGGCACTAATGACAGTAAATCAAAGGACAGGAGACAGGACAAGTTAGGTCTTTGTGTCCTCTCCCCCATACCTTGCCTGCCTTGCTGTGGTTCTGGTAGAGCTTGCAATTCTCTACGGTCATAGCTTCTGTAAAGCAACCTGGCTTCCATATTCAACTGTTGCTATAGAGACATCAACCTTTCCCCTTGCTGCTTTAAACACCGGGTGGCAATAACTTCCTCTGTTGTTGGTCCTTAGTACTTCACTATTTCCCTCAATTCTCTTCACCATGGTCACATCTCTGTATATTGCACCCTCATTGAACTGTCTTCATTTAAATCTCTTGAGGTTGCCATTTGCTTCCTGCCATGACCCTGTCTCATACAGGAGGTGAGTTAACTTTTCATTCTAGATATTTCTCTAACATTTTGCCAATTTCGTTCTTTTCACAAAAGTATGTATTAATTTTGTAATGAACTAAAAATCCTTTTACTTTTTAAAAATTTTATTGTGGTAAATATGAGTGTGTATATATATACGTGTGTATGTATATGTATATGGGGCCCAGGTGGCATAGTGGTTAAGTGTTTGGTTGTGAACAAAAAGGTCTGCAGTTCAAATCCATCAGCTGCTTCTTGGAAACCCTATGGGGCAGTACTACTCTGTCCTATAGGGTCACTATGAGTCAGAATCAACTTGATGGCAACGGGTTGTACACACACACACACACACACACACACACACACACAGTATTTGTACACAAATAACACACACCTTCTGTGTTTGTTTGCTAACTGCTCTATCCCCCCATGAGGTATTTTTGTAAGCACGCTATGCTAATTTTTTTTAAAGCAACATGTTAAAAAAAAAATGGCATAGCAACACTTAGAAAAATACCTTGCAGGAGGAGGAGCAGCTGGCAAACAAAAGTAGAAGGCATGAGTTATTTGCATAAAAATATGGTGTATATCAAAAGTTTGCCATTTCAGCATTTTCTTAGATATACTACTCAGTGACATTAATTACTTTCGTCATGCTGTGCAACCATAACCATTATCCATTTCCAAACTTGGAATTGCTTTTCTGTGAATTAGCAGCCTATTGAGTTGTTGGCCTCTTTATTGTCGATTTGTAGGAGTTTATTGACTATTACAAATTTTTAGCCACTGTATATCATCTCTATTACAAATTATTTCCCAAATCTATCATTTGTCTTTTGATTTTGCTTAAAATATATTTTGACATACCCCAAATCACCCCAACTGACTGCCATAGAGTCAATTTAAACTCATAGTGACCCCATAGGGTTTGCAAGGCTGTAAATATCTACAGAAGTAGTCTGCCATATCTTTCTCCCGTGGAGCCTCTGGCGGTTTAGAACTGCCAACCCTTTGGTTAGCAGTCCAGTGCTTTAACCACTGTGCCACCAGGTCTCCTTTTAACATACAAACATAATAAATTTATATTCAGCCAAATTGCTTACATATCCTTCTGTAGCCTCTCGGTGTCCTATCTCAAATAATAAGGCTTTCTTAGCCTAAGAATTTGTATATGTAGCCTCCTCAATTATTTTCTTTCTTCTTTTGTGTGTGTACGTATTACTTTCTTTTAAAGTGGTGCAAATATACACAACAAAACACTCACAAATTCAACAGTGTCTGCATGTGCAATCCAGTGACACTGATTATACGCATGTTGTCCAACCCTTATTCCTATCTCTTTGCTAATTATTCTAACACCTTTAACCTAAACTTAGTGCCCCCTAAACAAAAACTTCTCCTTTTCCCCTCTCTTCTACCACTGGTAACCACTAATCATCTTTGGTTTTTATGTATTTGCTTATTTCATATAAATGAGGTCATACAATATTTGCCCTTTTGTGAGTGACTTATTTCACCCAGTATTATGTTTTCAAGGCTCATCCATATTGTGACACCCATCAGAACTTCATTTCTCTTTATGGATGAATAATATTCCATTGTATCATATACCACATTTTATTTATCCATTCATCTGTTGATGGACATTTTGGCTTTTTCCACATTTTGGCTATTATGAAAAGTGCCTCAGTGAACATTGGTGTACAGCTTTCTGTTTGTGTTCCTGCTTTTACTTCTTCTGGGTATATTCCTAGGACTGGGATTGCTGCATCATATGGTAGCTCCCATGTTCAGCCTTTTGAAGAACTGCCAAAATGTTTCCCACAGTGGCTGTAACTTTTTGCTTTCCCACTAGCAACGGATGAGATTTCCATTTGTACATCACTTTTGGTCTGTTCCTATTTTAAGGCATGCATTCCTGTAGTGTGGATCAATAAGTTAGACTCTACAGACTATGGCCATTGGAATACCATGTGGTGGGCACGTTGAGGTCAGAATTAGGCAATTATTGGTTCTATTGACAATCTTTTACTAACGATAATGTACTGGGCATCTTACCCCTACCCAGAGATGGTCATTGTTTACGGCAAATAATGTGGTAACGTTTTATTACTTCTTTTTTATTGTTGTTGAAAATATACACAACAAAAAATAAACAATTCAACAATTTCTACGGGTACAATTCAGTGGCATTTATTACATTCTTCATATTATGCAGTCATTCTTACCTTCCTTTCCCAAATTGTTCCTCCCTCATTAACATAAACTCACTTTCCCCTAAGCTTCCTATCTGACCTTCCAAGTTGCTATTATCCATCCTCAATTGTTTTCTAATATTTTCATTTAGTTTATAAGTCTATCCATTCACTAATTGATGGACACTGAGGTTGTCATTTTTAGCTATTTTGAATAGTGCTGCTAAGAATATTCATGCAAGAGTCTTTGTGTAGACATGGACTTAATTTTTTTTTAATATGACAAGAGATAAGGATATAGATCCATTCATAGTCAGGGACATTCAAATTAATGTAACAACAAAGTAACACTTTCAGTCATTCTCAGCTTGCCTCCCCACCCTGGGGGAGAAGACATAAATATTTTTATAAACCTTTTGATACATCTTGCTAAATTATAACACTTATTCCTGGTGGACATAAGGAGAAAATTGTTGTCTCAAAAAAATCACTGGAGGATCCATCAACAGATGAATGGATGGACAAAATGTGGTAGATCCGCAATGAAATATTACTCAGTCATAAAGAGAAATGAAGTCCTGGTGCATGCCGCAACATGGATGAGCCTTGAAAACACGCTGAGTGAAAGAAGTCAGTCACAAAAGGACAAACACGATATGATCTCACTTATACGAAATAAGCAAATATATAGAAACCAAAGATTATTAGTGGTTACATGAGGTGGTGGGGAGGAGGAATAGTTTTTGCTTAGGGGGTATTGACTTTATGTTAAAAGTGGTAGACTAATTTGGAAAAGGGTATCAATAATGGTTGTACAATGTGAAGAATGCAATCAATATCACTGAATTATACATGTAGAAATTGTTGAATTGGTTAATGTTTTGTTGTGTATATTCTCACCACAATAAAAAAAAAAAACCAGAAAAAAAAATCACTGGAAGAAGGATAAAATTTTACAGTCTTTTTGGGAAGTAATATGAAAGCATCTCTTAAAATTAAAAGGACACATGCTGTTCAACCCAGCAATTCCACTTCTGGGAGTCCAAACCATAGTAGTAAAAGCATCAATCAATTAGGACACATATACCGGGATGTTTATAGCAGCATTGCCCGTAGTAGCAAAAATAAATGCCAATGACAAAACACTGAAAAATCTATATAATAGAATATTTTGCAGCCCCTTAAAAGAATCAATGGTAGCTATAACAAAGATTTTTGTGAAGTATTGTTGAGTTAGAAAAGAAAGGTAAAGAAATACGTTCATAAGATTCCATTTTTTATAGACTAACAATGACAAAAGTGTGTGGGAGTGTAAATTTGTAAATCGTCACATGAAAATGGAGAAAGGCAGAGAAGAATTTACAGCTGTTTTGTTAGTACAGGTTATCTGGTTATGAGAGTTCGGAGTGGGACGAGAATCATACTATAATAGGAAAAGAAAATACCCATTCATGATATGTCCCTCTTTTGTTTGTTAATGATATCTGCATATGTATGCATAAATAAATTAGAAAACAGGCTAGATCTGTATCTATTGACTTGTATAGTTGTACATGTTAGACGGTCAACAAAGAAAGCCAAGTGGCATAGTAATGTGTAAAGAAACAGCAAGGAACAGCAAAGAAAACTCCTCTGTATGTGTGTGTGTGTATGTGTGTATGTGTATGTGTGATGTGTATTTGTATAACTTAGAAGAAAAGCACAGTAGCACGTTTTCCAAATTGTTTGTAATGAGGGAGAGGATGAAGGAGAGAAGGAGAGCGAAGGGGAGAAATCATGGTATTGTATATATACAACTTCGTATTGTATTATTTCAATCATCAAAAACAACATTTCAAGATCTGTCCTGAAGTACAGGGCTGTCAGTGATAGGATAATATCCATATGCCTACAAGGAAGACCCGTTAATATGACTATCATTCAGATTTACAGGCTAATCACTAATGTCAAAGATGAGGAAAGTAAAGATTTTTACCGATTTCTGCAGTCTAAAATTGATCAAATATGCAGTCAAGATGCATTGATAATTACTGGTGATTGGAATGCAAAAGCTGGAAATAAACAAGAAGGATCAGTAGTTAGAAAACATGGCTTTGGTGATAGAAAAGACATCAAAGATCGCATAATAGAATTTTGTAAGGCTAGCGACTTCTTCATTGCAAACATCTTTTTCAACAACATAAATGACGATTGTACACGTGGACTTTGCCAGATGGAAAACACAGTAATCAAGTTGACTTCATCTGTGGAAAGAGACAATGGAGAAGCTCAATATCATCAGTCAGAACAAGGCCAGGGGCCAACTGTAGAACAGACCATCAATTGCTTATATGCAAGTTCAAGTTGAAGCTGAAGGAAATGAAAACAAGTCTGCGAGAGCCAAAATATAACCTTGAATATATCCCACTTGAATTTAGAGACCATCTCAAGAATAGATTTAATGCATTGAACACTTATGACTGAAGACCAGACGAGTTATGGAATGACATCAAGGACATCATACATGAAAAAAGCAAAAGGCCATTAAAAAGACAGGAAAGAAAGAAAGGACCAAAATGGATGTCAGAAGAGACACTGAAATTTGCTCTTGAATGTAGAGTAGATAACGCAAATGGAAGAAATGATGAAGTAAAAGAGTTGAAGAGAAGATTTCAAAGGGTGGCTGAAGAAGAAAAAGTAAAGTATTATAACGAAATGTGCAAAGACCTGGAGTTAGAAAACCAAAGGAAAGAATGTCTTGGTATTTCTTAAACTAAAGAACTGAAGAAAAAACTCAAGCCTCAAGTTGCAGTTTTGAAGGATTCTATGGGCAAATATTAAACAACTCAGGAAGCATCAAAGAAGATGTTAGGAATACTGAGTCAGTGTATCAAAAAGGATTGGTCAATGTCTGACCATTTCAGGAGGTAGCATATGATCCAGATCTGATGGTACTGGAGGAAGAAGTCCAACCTGCACTGAAGGCATTGGTGAAAATTAAGCCTCTAGGAATTGATGGAATACCAACTGAGACGTTTCAGCAAACGGATGATGTGCTGGAAGCACTCACTCATCTATGCTAAGAAATTTAGAAGATAGCTACCTGGCCAACCAACAGGAAGAGATCCATATTTGTGCCCATTCCCAACAAAGGTATTCCAACAGAATGTGGAAATTGCCGAACAATATCGTTAATATCACGCACAAATAAAATTTTGCTAAAGATCATTCAAAAGTGGTTGCAGCAGTACTTCAACAGGGAACTGCCAGAAATTCAAGCCAGATTCAGAAGAAGATGTGGAACTAGGGGTATTATTGCTGATGTCAGATGGCTCTTGACTGAAAGCAGAGAATACCAGAAAGATGTTTACCTGTGTTTTATTGACTATGCAAAGGCATTTGACTGCATGGATCATAAAAAATGGATAACATTGCAAAGAATGAGAATTCCAGAACACTTAAGTGTTCTCATGAGGAACTTGTACATAGATAAAAAAGGGGCAGTTGTTCAAACAGAACAAGGGGATACTCTGTGGTTTAAAGTCAGGAAAGGTGTGCATCAGGGTTGCATCTTTTCACAGTATTTATTCAATCTGTATGCTGAGGAAATAATCCAAGAAGCTGGACTATATGAAGAAGAAAGGGGCATCAGGATCGGAGAAAGACTCTTTAACAACCCGGGATATGCAGATGGCACAACCTTGCTTGCTGAAAGTGAAGAGGACTTGAAGCACTTACTGATGAAGATCAAAGACTGCAGCCTTCAATGTGGATAAAGAAAACCAAAATCCTCACAACTGAACCAATAAGTAACATAAAGATAAGAGGAGAAAAGATTGAAGCTGTCAAGGATTTCATTTTACTTGGATCCACAATCAATGCCCATGGAAGCAGCAGTCAAGAAATTAAAGGAAGTATTGCATTGGGCAAATCTGCCGCAAATGACCTCTTTAAAGTGCTGAAAAGCAAAGACGTCACTTTGAGGACTAAGGTGCCCCTAACCCAAGCCATGATATTTCCAATTGTCTCATATGCATGCAAAAGCTGGACAATGAATAAGGAAGACTGAAGAAGAATTAATGCCTTTGAATTATGGTGTTGGTGAAGAATATTGAATATACCATGGACTGCCAGAAGAACAAACAAGTCTGTCTTGGAAGGAGTGCAGCCAGAATGCTGCTTAGAAGCAAGGATGGCAAGGCTCTATCTCAAGGACTTTCGATATGTTATCAGGAGGGACCAGTTCCTGGAGAAGGACATCGTGATTAGTAAGGTAGAGGGTCAGCAAATAAGAGGAAGACCCTCAATGAGATGGATTGACCCGGTAGCTGCAATCAAGGGCTCAAACATAGCAATGATTGTGAGGACGGTGCAGAACTGGGCAGTGTTCTGTTCTGTTGTACATAGGATTACTATGAGTTGGAACCGATTTAGCAGCACCTAACAACAACAAAATTATTTTGGTAACTGTATTTTTTAAATTTTTTTTAATTGTACTTCAGGTGAAGGCTTACAGAACAAATAGTTTCCATGAAACAGTAGCACACATATTGTTTTATGACATTGGTTAACAACCCCACAACCTGTCAACCCTCTCCCTTCTCGATCTTTTCTTTTTTTGGTGAAAATATACATAGCCAAATGTACACCGTTTCAAAAATTTCTACATGCACAGTTCAGTGACATTGACTACACTCTTCCAGTTGTGCTGCTATTCTCACTTTAGATGAAGGCTTACAGAACAAAATAGTTTCTCATTTAACAGTTAGTATACATGTTGCCCTATGACAATAGTTAACAACCTCACAACACATCAACAATATCCTTACTCAACCTTGGGTTCCCTATCACCAGCTTTCCTGTCCCTTCTGCCTTCTGGCCCTTGTCCCTGGACTGCTGTACCTCATTAGTCCTGTTTGGTTTTATGGGGCTGTCCACTCCCTGGCTGAATGGTGAACCTCAGAAATGACTTCACCACTGAGCTAAAAGGTTATATGGGGGCCATACTCTCAGGGCTTCTCCAGTCTCCTTCAGGCCAGTAAATCTGGTCTTTTTTTTTTTTTTTTTTTTTTGTGAGTTAGAATTTTGTTCTACATCCTTCTCCAGCTCTGTCCAGAACCCTCTGTTGTGATCCTGGTCACAGCAGTCAGTGGTGGTAGCCGGGCATCATCTAGCTGTACTGGACTCAGTCCAGTGGAGGCCTTGGTAGCTGTGGTCCGTTAGTCCTTTGGACTAATCTTTTCCTTGTATCCTGTTCTCTTCATTCTCCCTTGTTCCCGAAGGGTTGAAACCAGTGGAGTAACTTAGATAGCTGCTCACAGACTTTTAAGACCCCAGAAGATACTCACCGAGGTAGAATGTAGAACATTGTCTTTATAAACTGTGTTACGCCAGTTGAGCTAGAAGTTCCCCGAGACCATGGTCCCCACAGCCCTCCACCCAGCAGTTCAGTCCCTCAGGGAGTTTGGATGTGTCTATGGAGCTTCCATGACCTTTCCTTGTCCAAGTTGTGCTAGTTTCCCCTGTATTGTGTACTGTCTCACCCTTCACTCAAGATATCACTTATCTATTGCCTGTTTATTATTTCCCCCCCACCCCTCCCATCCCTGGTAACCAGCAAAGATTGTTACATTTTGTGTGTGAATTTTTTCATGGGCTTTTACAATAGAGGTCTTATACAATATTTGTCCTTTTGTGATTGACTTATTTCACTCAGCATGATGTCCTCCAGTTTCATCCATGTTATGAGATGCTTCACAGATTCATCATTGTTCTTTCTCATTGCATAGTACTCCATTGTGTGTATGTACCATAGTTTGTGTATCCATTCATCTGTTGATGGGCATCTAGGTTGTTCCCATCGTTTTGCTATTGTGAACAATGCTGCCATGAACATAGGTGTGCATATGTCTATTCCAGTGACGACTCTTATTTCTCTAGGATATATTCCTAGGAGTGGGATGGCTGGATCAAATGGTATGTCTATTTCTAGCTTTCTGAGGAAGCACCATATCATTTTCCAAAATGATTGTATCATTTTTCATTCCCACCAGCAAAGCATAAGAGTTCCGATCTCCCTGCAGCCCCTCCAACATTTGTTATTTCCGGTGTTTTTGATTCGTGCCAGTAATGCCAGGGTGAGATGGTATCTCACTGTGGTTTTAATTTGCATTTCTCTAACGGCTAGTGATCGCAAGCATTTCCTCATGTGTCTGTTGGCCATTTGAATGTCTTCTTTGGTGAAGTGTCTGTTCATTTCCTTTGCCCATTTTTTAACAGGATTCTTTGTCTTCTTGTAGAGCTGTTGGATTTTCTTGTCGATTATGGAGATTAGACCTTTGTCTGACTTGTACTGTCCAAAAATTTTTTCCCAGTCTGCAGGTTCTCTTTTTACTCTTTTGGTGAAGTCTTTTGAAGAGCATAGGGGTTTGATTTTTAGAAGATCCCAGTTATCTAGCTTATCTTTGGGGGTTTGTGCATTGATGGTAATGGTTTGTAGCCTGTTAATGCCGTGTATTAAGGCCTGTAGTATTGCTTCTATATTTTCTTCTATGAACTTTATAGTTTTAGGGTTTATATTCAGGTCTTTGATCCATTTTGAAGTAGTGTTTGTATACGGTGTGAGGTAGGGGTCGTATTTCATTTTTTGCAGATGAATATCCAGTTTTGCCAGCACCATTTGTTCAAAAGACTGTCTTTTCCCCATTTGATGGACTTTGGGCCCTTGTTGAAGATCAGGTGACTGTAGGTGAATGGATTTACATCTGGGTTCTCAGTTCTGTTCCATTGGTCAATGCATCTGTCGTTGTACCAGTACCAGGATGTTTTGACTACTGTAGCTGTATAGTAGGTTCTGAAGTCAGGTAGTGAGAGTCCTCCAACTTTATCCTTCTTCTTCAGTAGTGCTTTACTTATTCTGGGCTTCTTCCCTTTCCATATAAAGTGAATGATTAGTTTTTCCATCTCTTTGAAGAATGTTGTTGGTATCTGGATTGGGATTGCGTTGTATTTGTAAATTGCTTTGGGTAGAATTGTCATTTTCACAATGTTGAGCCTACCTATCCATGAGCATGGTATGTTTTTCCTTTTATGTAGATCCCTTTGGGCTTCTTGCAGTAGTGTTTTGTAGTTTTCTTTCTATAGGTCTTTTACATCCCTGGTTAGATTTTATTCCTAAGTATTTTATCTTTTTAGGGGCTATTACAAATGGTATTGATTTCCTGATTTCCTTTTCATCGTTCTTCTTATTGGTGTATAGGAATCCAACTGATTTTTGTATGTTTATCTTGTATCCTGCAACCCTGCTGAATCTTTCTATTAGTTCCAGTAGATTTCTCATGGAGTCTTTAGGGTTTTCTATGTATAGTATCATATCATCTGCAAACAGGGACAGTTTAAATTCTTCATTACCAATTTAGAAGCCTTTTATTTCTTTTTCTTGCCTTACTGCTCTAGCTAGAACTTCCAGCACAATGTTAAATACGAGTGGTGATAAAGGGCATCCTTGTCTTGTTCCTCTTTTCAAGGGGAATGTTTTCAGCCTCTTTCCATTAAGAATGATGTTCGCCATTGGTTTTGCATAGATGCCCTTTATTATGTTGAGAAATTTCCCTTCTATACTTATTTTATTGAGAATTTTTTTTATCAGGAATGGGTATTGGACTTTCTCAAATGCCTTTTCTGCATCAGTTGAGATGATCATGTGATTCTTTTCTTTCCTTTTATTTATGTGGTTTATTATGTCAATTGATTTTCTAATGTTGAACCACCCTTGCATACCTGGTATGAATCCTACTTAATTGTGGTGTATTATTTTTTTGATATGATGCTAAATTCTATTGGATAGAATTTTGTTTAGAATTTTTGCATCTATATTCGTGACAGCTATTAGTCTGTAATTTTCTTTTTTGTGACGTCTTTGCCTGGTTTTGGTATCAGCGTTATGCTGGCTTCATAGAATGAACTTGGAAGTGTTGCTTCCTTTTCTATGCTCTGAAATAGCTTGATTAGTAGTGGTACAAGCTCTTCTGTAAATGTTTTGTAGAATTCTGCAGTGAAGCCATCTGGGCCAGGGTTTTTTTTTTGGTTGGGAGTTTTTTTATTACCTTTTCAATCTCTTCTCTTGTTATGGGTCTGTTCAGATTCTCAACATCACTTTGTTGCAGTTTGGGTAGGTAGTGTGTTTCTAGAAATTTATCCATTTTCTTTAGGTTTTCAAATTTTTTGGAGTATAGTTTTTTCATAATATTCTATTATAATCCTTTTTCTTTCAGTTGGGTCTGTTGTAATCTCCCCCATTTCATTTCTTATTTGGGTTATTTGTGTCCTCTCCTGTTTTTCTTTTGTCAGTCTGGCCGGTGGCTGGTCAATTTTGTTGATTCTTTCAAAGAACCAACTTTTGGTTTTGTTGATTCTTTTTATTGTTTTTCTGTTCTCTATTTCATTTATTTCTGTTCTGGTCTTTACTGTTTCATTTCTTCCGGTGGTTGTGGGCTTTTTTTTGCTGTTCTCTTTCTACTTGTTTGAGTTATGTAGTTAATGTTTTGATTTTGCCCCTTTCTTCTTTTTTGATGTGTGCATCTATTGCTATAAATTGTCCTCTGAGGACTGCCTTTGCTGTGTCCCAAAGTTTGGGTATGATGTGTTTTCATTTTCATTTGATTATAGGAATCTTTTGATTCCATCTCTGATTTCTTCTACTACCCAGTGGTGTGTAAGCAGTGTATTATTCAGTTTCCATGTAATTGATTTTTTTTCCTTGCTCTTTCTATTGTTAATTTCTACCTTGATGGCATTGTGGTCAGAGAAGATACTTTGAATTATCTCAATGTTTTGTATCTAGTTAATGATTGCTCTTTGGCCCAAGATGTGGTGTATTCTGGGGAACGTTCCATGTGCATTGGAAAAGATTGTGTACTTTGCAGTTGTTGGATGGAGTGTTCTATATATGTCTATGAGGTCAAGTTGGCTGATTGTGCACATTAGGTCTTCTGTATCTTTGCTGAGTTTCTTCTTAGTTGTGCTGTCCTTTACTTAGAGTGGTCTGAAGTCTCCTACTATTATTGTGGAACTGTCAATTTCTCTTTTCAGTGTTGTTAGAGTTTGTTTTATGTATTTTGGAGCCCTGCACTGGGTGCGTAGATGTTTATTATGGTTATGTCTTCATAATGGATCATCCTCTTAATCATTATATAGTGTCCTTCTTTGTCTTTTATGGTAGATTTTGTTTTAAAGTCTATTTTATCTGAGATTAGAATTCCCACTCCTGCTCTTTTTTGGTAGTTGTTAGCTTGATATATTTTTTTCCAACCTTTCACTTTTAATAAATTCACATCTTTATTTCTAAGGTGTGTCTCTTGTAGACAGCATATTGATGGATCCTGTTTTCTTATCCATTCTGTCACTCTCCGTCTCTTTATGGGTGCATTGATTCCATTTACATTCAGTGTAATTATTGATAGATGTGAGTTTGTTGTTGTCATTTTGTGGTGCTGAAGTTTTCTTTGTTCTTCTTACTCTCTTGTGCTGAGTTACTTTTGTTTGTGGATTTTGTGTTCATTTCTTTTGTTTTTGTAGGTTTTGTTTTGGGTGACTTCATGTTTTTCTCTTTATTTTTATGAGTTGGTTTTGTTAACTTTCTTTGTGGTTACCATGAATTTTACCCTTATCTTTCTAAGTTTGCAGCAGTCTACCATTACTTGGTATCTACTTGCCTTCCACTCCATTAGAAGGTTCTATACCTCTGCCATTTATTCCCTCTTTTATTGTTTTGATGTTGTTGTCATTTACTGATTAACTGCTCTGATTCCCTGTTGTATTTCTTTTGGTTTTGGATAGTCCTTGAGAGTTCATTTCCTAAATTGGTATCTGGCTGGTACAATCCTGCATCTTAGATTCTGCCTGTGAGCTGAATTTTTTGATCTCAGATTGAAGAACTCCCTTTAATAATTCTTGTAAGTTTGGTTTGGGTTTTACATATTCCCTTAATTTCTGTTTATCTGGAAATGACCTAATTTCACCATCAAATTTGAATGAGAGTTTTGCAGGATATATTGTTCTTGGCTGGCAATTTTTTTCTTTCAAGATTTTATATATGTCATCCCACTGCCTTCTTGCCTGCATGTTGTCTGCTGAATAATCTGAGTTTAGTCTTATTGTTTCTCCTCTGTACTTGACTTCTTGTTTTTCAGGAGCTACTCTTGGGATTCTTTCTTTGTCTTTGGTTTTAGTGAGTGATTATGATGCGCCTTGGTGATTTTCTTTTGGGGTCCATCCTCTGTGGGGTTCGTTGAGATTCTTGAATGGCCAGTTTTCATCTTTCATGATATTGGGGAAGTTTTCTGTGAGCAGTTCTTCAATGATCCTCTCTATGTTTTCTGTTTTCTCCACCTGTTCTGGAACTCCAATCACTCGCAATTTTTGCTTTTGATTGTATCCCACATAACTCTCTGGGTCTCTTCTTTGTTCTTTTTTCTGAGTTTTCCCCAAACAGAGTTGTATAGAAGTTTTTGTCTTCAATTCCACTGATCCTGTCTTCCACCATTTCATATGTGCTTTTCAGCCCTTCTATGACACCGTCCACTTCTGAAATCTTGTTGTTTATCTTTTGGATTTCTAATTGTTGTCTTTGTATAATTTCTAGTTGTGAATTTATTTTGGCATTTTGTTCTTACATTATTGTCCTGAATAAAATTTGTCTGTATTTTCCATGAATTTGTCTATTTTTTCCTCATGTTTGTCAGCTTTTTGCCTCAGCTCTCGGAGAATTCTGAGTATTAGAGTTTTGAATTCCCTATCAGGTAGTTCTATTGCATTTTCTTCCACTGGAGAGTCATCTGTTGTTTTATTTTGGATGCCTACTGGAACCATCCTGTCCTATTTTTGTAAATGTTTTGATATTGTCTGCTGTCTTCGGGGCATTCCGTAGTTATTTTTCTCATTTGTTGATTGTAGATTTGTTTGTTTTGTCCCTTTTTTCTTTAATTTGGCTATGTCTGAGCAGGCGGACTGTGTGTTCTTTGTTGTTTGCTCATCTGTGGGCACAATACTTTTCACCTCCTTCTCCAATTGGCAGGGTCAGTCACTCAGATATGGTATGCAGGGCAGGTCTAGCTGAAGAGGAGTTACTGGGATGGGTTGTTTGTGGCACTTACTACAGCCACCAGGGCAGATCGGTAATCAGTGCAGGGTAGACTCTTGTAGGCTATGCCTGTGCTGCTTGGTGGTGTGATGTTAAGCACACAGTGCAGGTAGGCAGGTTGTAGCTGGGAGATTGTTATGTGTGGAGCTAAGATGATATGAGAGAGAGGAGAGAGGAACAGGAGCCAAAAAAATACAAACAAACAAAAAAGAATGCTATGGGAGCTTACCATTGGAGTGGAGAGATGAGAGACTATGAAATGGAGAAAAACAAAAAGGAGAAGAGGAAGAAAAAAAAAAAGAAAAGAATGAATAAATAAAAATCAGAAAGGGAAAAGAACAGCAAACTTCCCAGAGATCCCACTGGTGAATCTATGAGGTCTGGGGAAGTTGTTCTCAGGTCTTGCAGTACAGCCTGTCTAGAAGGCAAAGAGGTATACAATGTCATGTATTCAGGGAACAGAAAGAGAAGGAAGATAAAGAGATATGAGAAACTGAGTAATGAAGAAAGACAAAAAGGGAAAAAGAGGGAAAAGAAAACAAAACTAATTAAATAAAAAACAAACAAGAAAAGCCCCACCCACCCCCAAAATAAAAACAACGAAAAAAGAAATGCCCTCAGGGATCCCTCTGCACATCTGTGCAAGCCGAGGGGGTAGGTTCCAAGCCATGCTGCACCGCCTGGCCAGAAAGGTCTCCCAACTCAAGAAAAGGAAAAGAAAACAAACAAACAATTCAAAACAAACAAACGACCAAAACCCCTGGGATCCCACCAGTTCTGCAGCCCAGACTGGGAGGCAGCTCCATGCTCGAACGGATCTCTGCAGCCCCTCAGGAAGTAGAAAAGATGGCACACGGAGCCAGGTATTTGAGCGAAAACAGGGGAAGGTGGTGTGAGGTAAGGAAGAAATCAAAAGATGTGGAAAAAAGGAACACCAGCAGCCAACAAATGGCACTCAGAGCACTGGCCCGTTCAGGTGGGTGGAATCCAAGCAGCCGGCGCTTCCCAGTCTAGAGACCATGGCCGCGGGAAGCAGAGGAGGCTGAGCAGGGGTGAAGAGTGGTGGGGGGTGGGAAAGCGCACACCGCAAATTACCAGTTGTTTTGTCTCCCGCTGGATGCTCCGTGAGGCTGCTTTCTCTTACCCCCATTTGCTTGTCTCCGATAAGAGTCCAAGATGGTGGATCCACACTGTTTTAGCTGGTAGGGGACCTCTGCATGAATCTCTCCTCACTCTCCATTGTCTGTAAGTTTTCTCACTCCATTTGATGCTTGGCTGAGTTCTTTATCTCGTCATTTGATGCTTCAGGGTTTCAGGATTGTTGTTTTCTCTGTTCGGCTTAGTTTTTCGGATCTTTGCAGTGGAGGGATGTTGTGGTGTTTCTGCCTAGAGTGCCATTTTGCCGGAACTCCTCAATAATAGTATTTTTGTTGTCTGAAATACATAGTTTAAAAAAAAAGCAGAGGAGAATTTCTATCATAGGGTCATGTCGGAAGAGTATACCCATTGCAGTAGAGTTGATTCCCATCCCTAGCAACACTATAGGAAAGAGTATACTTTCTCCATAGGGTTTCCAAGGCTGTAATCTTTATGGAAGGTGACTGACACATCAAAGAATGTAGATATTAACATTGCCTGGGGGAAGCTGGAAAGGCCTAATAGGGAAGGCCATTTAAAACATACCTTGAAAGAAGAGAAAATATTTCTCAGGTAGAGAAGTAAGTAAAAGGCATTCCAGGTAGAGCAAACAACATGTGCAAATACACGAGGATATGAAAACAATAGCAACAATATGTTTCTTAAAAATTAAATGAGACTGGAGAGAAGGAAGCAATTTGGGACTATAACATAGCCCACCAAGGAGCTTGGGTTTTTATACTGCAGCCCAGAGTCTCTCCACCTTGACACCACTGACATTTTGGGTCAGATAATTATTTTTGTAGAGGGGCTGTCCTATGCAATGTAGGATGTCGAGCAGCATCCCCAGCCTCCAGGCCTCTACTCACTAGATGTCAATAACAACACCCTCCACCCCTGCTGTGGAAGCCAAAAACATCTGCAGAAATTGCCAACTGTATCCCTGGGGACAAACCACTCTCCCCCCACCCTGCTCACCTACCTACCATGGAAAACCACTGCCATAGCTAATAGGAAGTAAACAATGTTTTAAGCAGTGGAGCGACCGGATCCATATTTATTCTTAGAATGACCTTTCTGGTGGAAGACAGATGGGAGAGAGACAGCTAAGGAGACTGGCAGTGATCCAGGAGAGCAGTGAGGACAGCCTGGACTAGGACAGTGTCTGTGCACCAGGAGGACACTTTCTCTCCTAAATTCATCTCAAATCTATTACCTCCTCTATCTGCAATGTTCTTATCCTAGCTCAGATTGACCTTACGGTGTCTCACCTTGTCTACCTGTCTCCAGTCTCTTCCTATCCTTCAATCCGTCCTCCATGGTGCTGCCACAGTGAACTTTCTTAAACGCAAACTCAAACCTTAAATATTTTCCACTAAAATGGGCAATAGAAAAGTGGTAAGACCGCACCCTGTCAAAGGTGGAAAACTTCCAAGACCCAGAAAAACAAAGCAGTCCTGTCAAGTTCTGGCTCTAACAAGATTTATATGCCATCAGCATCACCCATACATGGCCACCTCACCCTCCTCTTTTGCAACATGATCACAGAAGAACAGTTATGAAAAAATAAAAAGACTGAAATATAAATGTGTTGGATGTAAGTAGTCTCCCCCCATCCCCCACCTTCACCTCACCTCGACCCTTTAGAGTTACAAAAGAAATATTTGGTAAACAATACTATGGGGTACAGGTTGCATACCACTAGAACCAAAATTATTTAGACCAAAAAGTTTTCCAAGTCCTGCCTGCTCACTTTGCGCAGAGGACTTCAGTGCAACCAGTTGAACATGGTGAGTTCTTTTTTCTTTTTATTTGTGTACTGTCTCACCCTTTATTAGAGTTACCACTTATCTTTTGTCTATTTAGTGTTTTTCCACCCCATCCCTCCCTCGTAACCATCAAAGATTGCTTCTTTTTGTGTGTAAACCTATCCAGGACATGGCAAATTCTTGACCCCAGTGTAATCAAAGCTAATCTGAAGAATCATTTAGTTGTAGAAGAAAATGAACCATTTAAAAATACAGTATTGTCCTAATGAGGCACTTTTAAATCTCCGTAAGTCTTCATTTAGTACATATATCTTCAAAAATGAAATTCTTTTATTTGTTTGCTTTTAATCAGTGCTTAATAAACTTCTATTTGTTGTGTTTATATAGCTGGATATAATATTATACTATTATAGTGACAATTTAAAGAACCAGATTCCTTATCTACAAAATAACAATAATAATTGCATAAGCCATTTACAAAAAGAGACTTGGAAAGGTAGAATGCCTTGATAATGAAATTAATCAGTAAGCTTATAGAAGAGATACTTCAAAAAGAAGGAAGCCTGGGTGGTCTTTGGTAGAATGCAAAGAACTCTTGGGTCCTAGGAAGTCTTATGTCAGAAGCCACACAACTCTGACAGAATTTGCTCTTCAGGCATGTTTTCTTTGGCTCCCAAATCAATGTCCATGATATTTTCCAAAAGAGACGATAGTTGTAAATCATTAAAAAATAAAATACCACATGAATATTGGTTTCTGTCTTCTCTTGACAGGGATTACTGGAAAAGAAACCAAGAGTAAGCCAGGTCAATTGAAGTGGGTTGATAGAGTGTGATTAGAAAACTGCAGATCCATGGGCAAGCAGGTGTCAGAAACGTATATCCACTATAATCAACACAAGGTTTATGGAGAAAAAACTAATTGTTGAGACAAGCTAGAGGTGGAGACAGGGTTTTATTGCTCTGAATACCTGAGTGGGATGGTTGAACTGCAGGTAATTGGGGCTGGAGAAGGTAGGCAGCTGATGCTCAAAGAGGACCCTCAAGAATCTTGAGTCACTATAAATTTGTGGAATCTCTGCACACCTCCACTGAGAAGCCCATCTTCTCCAGAACTCTGGCTCACCCAGAGCAGCCACGGGGACCGTGTTGGAGCGAGCCCATGTGGGGTCAGTAGCATGCTGACCACTGAATGGAAACTGTGCTCTCATATGGCAAATATGTTTGCTAAGGCACCTCACACACAGTGTGTTATGAATTAAAGAGAAGCACAATAACGACATTTTACTCTTAATTCGTCTAGAAAAGCTAATCAGCAACCAAACCTGGAATTGATTTTTTTTTTTTTGCTAGTTCGATACTTAATGTTACATGTTAAGCAACAGGATTTTACAATTCACTACTCCTTCACTTACAGGGAATTAAGCAATACAAGTCCAGTCTCCTCCCAAATGACAAAAGCCAAGGCCGTTCACTAACAAGTGAGTGAACTGATCGAGTGATTCAGTCAACACATTGATTTCTTGTTTTTCCAAATACCTATTTATTTACAATGTGTGGGGACTGCTTAATAGACTCTGAGAACTCTTCCCTCTGACCTTCTATAATCCCTTGCCCTCTTCCTCCTTCTCCCAAGCCCAAGGCTCAGGAACCTACAGGTGCCATGCTACTAAACCTTTGGACTAGAAGCAAGTATACCGCAGCCTAAGGTCTCTGCTATCAAGGCATTCAAAAGTAGAGCTTATAAAAATCAAAGTTGCGGATGTAAAAATGAATCCTTGAATCCTCACAACATTCCTATGAAATATATACTATTATTGCATGATGATATATTATTATTAGATTCCATTTTATTGATAAGGAAAATGAGCCACTTGGAGGTACAGTTATCAACCTAAGGGCACCCAGGAGGTGAGTGACAGAGCTAGAATTTGAACCCAAATGCTCTTGCTCCAGTCTTCTAGCTGAACCTTCATGTTATGCTGCCTCTCTGATATTTACACGTTAGCCTATAGAAAGATTGACTACCTTTGGTTAATTAGCACCCGTCAGCTCTTCTTTATTAAGAAAATGGAATATGGTAGACACTCAATGGATGGTTTATGAGTGAGGTCATTCAGAGAATTTTTCTATTGTGATGTGGCCCAATGTTTGGCATGTTGCATGGCCCAGTCACAAATGAGGCAGGTGTGTAGAATGGAAAATAATGGTACTCAACAGCCTCAGAGACCACCGTTTATAAACTGCTGATGTTTTACACAGCTCTAAAAAGGGCTTATGCATCCCCCAGGACCAGACAGGGAAAGGCTTACCTTGCTTTGAAGAGCTGATGAAGACAGGTCAGGACGCATCTTCATATTCTGTCCAATCCTTAGAAATTCCCTGACCATAAACCATGATCAGGGGTTGTAGTGGAAGGACAATTATCTCTTAAATATGTCCCATCGTGAATGACCACTGAAGCTCTTAGTCAAACCACCCTATTCTAATGCAAGAGAGAAGAGAGAGGGACTGGTTTAGGAGACTTCAGGGCCTTCTTGAGCCAGTCCAGAAGGCCTCATTTGTCTACATTATTGGTATTTTAGTGATGTCAATGGAGTCTTAGCAGTGCTTGCTGCAAAGGTGCCTTAGGAGGTCAGGAGAAGGGAGAATATTTAAATAGTCTCTGTTTTCTTACCTGTTACTGAACTTGTATTATATTTTTACTTCGATAATAAGCAAACAAAACAAAAATAAAAACAAACATATAAAAAATACCCAGTGATATCATTTTTTTTTTTAAGATTACGTGCCAGGCTTTGTGATAAATGTTTATAAGTGTTACATCAGTAAATCTCCCAGAACCCTTAACGTTGGTACAGTTATCATCTATGTTTTATCGAGGAAGATCAAAGAGGCTAAATAAATCACCTAAAATCACACAGCCAATAGGTAGCAGGGTGAGGATTTGAACTTAATTCTGTCTGACTCTAAAACCCATGTTAATTATCTTGACACACCACAGCCCTCGCTTCGACTCCCTGAAATCTAACCTGCTAACCCCTGTTGCCTCTTGCCTGATCCATTCAGGTCCTCCCTGTACCATGAACAAATTTGATATGGAATACCAGCCACTAGTCATCTTTGATTCCGGCCTTGCTGTGCCCTGCATTTCCTTTGCTAAATTCCAAGAGGGATGGACCACTGGTTTTCTCTTCATTCACAGCAGAGAGTTGAGGCTGGGGGGTTTCATGAATAAAAGACTATCTTTCACTGCCTGGAATATTTTTTATTCTCCCTACTTCTTACCTATACATTTACTTGATTGACTCCTACTTGCTATTAAGGACTTCACCTCCTCCAGCAATACACACTTCTAACACACACCACCACCACCTCCACAACCTCTGCTACCATAACGCTCTGTTATTCCTCTATTCTAACACTCACCACATTTTTGGTGATTTGCTGTTTATATGACTCTCTCTCCCACTACAAGATGGGTTCCTTGTAGGCAGGAACCAAAAACAAACCAAATTCATTGCCATCAAGTTGATTCCAACCCATAGCAACTCTACAGGACAGAGTAGAGCTGCCCTACAAAGTTTCCAAGGAGCAGCTGGTGGATTTGAATGGCGAACATTTTGGTTAGCAGCCGAGCTCTTAACCACTGCGCCAGGAACAGGGATACATGAACACGCATGCACATATCTGGTGCAAGGTATGACTCATTAAGTAGCTCCTGGGTAAGTGAATGATCGAATGAGTATCCAGAGTGAAGGTGCAGATAATTCTCATTGATATTTTTTTGGAAAACACCAACTTCAGGCATTAAAAAAAAAAAAAAAACAGGAATTGACTTATAAAAATGAGTGTCCAGTTAACTTGTACAAAAATCCATGAGTCTGGGAAGGAAAGCGTTGACAGAGAAAACTTTAGAAAGTCTTTCTCTGGATAGGTAAACAAACAAACAACCGTAGAGTGGCTGAATGATTGACTTACCTTGAGGTATGGGATGGCGGTAGACTAGTGCACCAGCTCCCCATCCTTGCTGTGCATGAGATTAAAATGTAGATTTCCAAGCACCGCTCCCAAAAGCTCTGATGGGGAGTTAAACTCAGGATTTGTGTGTGTGTGTTGTTTTTTTTAATTTAACGATCTAGTCTATTCCACTTACTATATCTCACGCGCTGTTCTAAGTGTTTACACATATTAACTCAGTCCTCATTACACCTCTAAAAGATATAATATCTTCATATTATAGATGAGGAAGCTGAAGCACAGAAACGTTTTGACATGCTCAAGATTGCATGGGCTGTCTGTGTTGAAGCCAGGCTCGAACACAGGCAGGTGTTTTACCACGGTTCTGATGCATTGTCAATTCTTTGAGCCACTGTGTTGTTGTTGTTAGTTGCTATGGAATTCACTTTGATTCATGGTGAACCCACATGTGTTAAACTAGAGCAGTGCTCCATAGGGTTTCCAAGGGCGTGAACTTTCAGAAGCCAGGCCTGTCTTCCAGGGAACCTCTGTGTAGGTTCAAACCATCAGCCTTCCAGCTAGTTGTCAAGCTCTTAACCATTTGTGCCACCCAAGCACTCTTCTGAGCTACTTTACCAGGATGTCTCTAGAAGGTTCTTCAATCCTGGATTAACTCAATCTAAAGCAGAATACTCTACAAAGGAACAAGTTAGGGCTGGGAATGAAGGATTCTCTCTCTTCATAAAATACTCTTGGCAGCTTTCACTGCTCCTCGAGCTCCAATAATCACTGCATTGTCTGACCATTGTCCACGAGCATGCTGGATCCTTATTGTGAGGGTCTTGAGGACCGGGACCACTTCCCATTTATGTTTTAATCAGCCCATCTTGTCATTTTAGTACACTTAGGACTATGCCTGGCACGTAGTAGCTGGTCAATAACGGTTGAATAAATAAATTAATAACTGAATGCATTTATTACTCACCATACTCTTGCCAAAAAGCTTATCTTTGAAATGTCAGCAAGAGGCACTATATTAGTTTCCCTAATGCTGCTGTAACAAATTACGACAAACTTGGTGGCTTAAAACAACACAAAATTTTTATCTTGCTGTGTTATTACAGGTGATAAATTATAAAATATTACCTAACAAACAAACATACTTTGTTAAGTATCTTACAGGAATGATCAGAAGTCCAAAGTGGGCATCACTGGGCTAAAATCAAGGTGTTGATATAGTTACATTCTTCTGAGGCTCTAGAAGATAATTCATTTCTTTGCCTTTTCCAGCTTCTAAAAGCTTCCTGCATCCTTTGGCTGGTGGACACTTCCCATCTTCAAGCCAACAATCATATCACTCTAACTTCTGCTTCTGTCCTCACATCTCCTTGTCTAACTCTGATTCTCTTGGCTCTTTCTTGTAAAGACCCTTGTGACAAACATATGCTATCAGGTAACTAGTACCACAGTCAACATAAGAAACAATTCCATCACCCCCCCATACCAGTTCCCTGTGCCCTTTTTTTGTTATTGTGGTGAAAATAAATGCAACAAAACATTTGTCAATTTAACAATTTCTACATGCATAATTCAGTGACATTGACTGAACTCTTCATATTGTGCAATCTATATCGCTATCCTCTTGGTGTCTTTCTGAAGTCAACCTGTCCCTTCCAGCCCCTTGCAAATACTCGTCTATTTTCTGTCTCTATAATTTTGCCCTTTCCTGAATATTATATAACTGGAATCATTAAGATTGGCTGTTTGATTTACTTAGCATAATGCATGGATTCATAGATTTTAAAAATGTTACAGGACACTTCAGAGATGTGTTTTGTTCACTGGGCACGTGTTTGGGTAATCCTTCTTCCCTGTCTTTAGGAGTACTTTTGTGGACAAGTATTAACAATTCTGTGTGCCTCAGTTTCCTCATCTGGAAAATGGCATAATATATAATAATAGTATCCACCTCATAGGCTTGATGTGAAAATTAAGTAAGTTATAAGAAGAGGGCTTAGAAGAGTTCCTGGCACAAACCCATTCTACTGATGCTGCTGTTGTTGTTATTACTACTAGTAGTATTGAATGAATGATCAGGGTACCACCAGCACCATGGGAGATGGTGGTGAGGGACAATGGACAAAGCACAGGTCACAGTTTTGAACCATGCACCAAGTATCTAGGCCATCTTTGAAAAGCTACTTCATTAATATGAGTCTTTCTTGTCTTGTTTCCTATTATGGATATCTATTGTTTCTTTCTGCCCAGCATTTTTGCTTCTTTCTTCTGGTATCCACACTCTCATTTAACTTACATTATGCACAGTCACCCCTTCTGTTTCTGAGGGACTGGCCCTGCCCACAGCCCCAGTGTCAGGCATATGACCCAGCCTTGACCAATTAGAGCTCTGCATCCCATTGACCACAGTGACTGGTTGGGGCATGGACACATGACTCAGGCCAACGAGGATCCTTCCAGAAATTTTACTAACACTACCAGGAATAAAGTGCTTTTCCTTAATGATTTCCCTAAACTGCTCACTTAGAAGCCAGGAGCTTGTGTTGGCTATCTTTACCACCCTGTGGAAAGACCCTACCTGTGAATAAAACCAAAGCAGACAAAAGTCTATTTGAAATGAGGTGACAGATTTTTAAGGAGCCGTGGTGGTGCAGTGGTTAAGCTCTGGGCTGCTAACCAAAAGTCTGGTGATTGGAACTCAGCAGCTGCTCCGCGAGAGAAAGATGTGGCAGTCAGCTTCCATAAAGATTTACAGCCTTGGAAAACGTGTACAGCCAATTCTACTCTGTCCTGTAGGGTCTCTACGAGTCAGAAGTGACTTAACAGCCACATTTTTTTGTTTTGTTTCTGTATTTTTTTTTTTTTTTTTTGTTTGGCAGATTTTTTTACAGCATCAGAACACAACTAAAATGAGACAAACTGTACACGCTCCAAGTACATGAACCAATACATTCTTTCTTTTGCACTTGTGTACTTTTGCTTATGGATCCCTGGGTGGTGCAAATAGTTAAGTGCTTGACTACTAGCTGAAAAGTTGGCAGTTTGAACACACCCAGAGCATCCTCAGAAGATAGGCCTGGTGATCTGCTTCCAAAAGGTCACAGTCTTGAAAACCCTATGCAGCGGTTCTACTCTGCACACATGGGGTTGCCATGAGACAGAATCAACTTGACGACAATTGACCACAACTTTTGCTTAAACCAGTTCGAGTTATAGTTCTGTCACTTACAACCACAGGTGTCCCTGCTTACAGATCTGTGAACTGTGGATAAATAATCCTGAGTTATAAAGATATTGTGACGATTTAACAGAATAACATCTGTACACACTGGTTTGTAAACCCTAAAATATTTTACAAATCTTAATAAATGGTTGGTACCTATTTCAAGTAATGAAAAGAATTATTGGGAGTAAATAGAACAGGGATTGAAAGTGACTCCACCATTCTAAAGTCATTGAATAGGCGAGGACCAGGGGATCACATTTCAGCCTCCCCCAGTGACTAGCAAAGAGGTCGCTAGGAGTTTCTAGGTCTGTTCAGGATAAAGGGGCTTCCACTTTCTTTCTCCTCACCATGGCATACACTAATCCTTCAAGCGACCTGAGGTGGTTGGGCATAGCAGAAAAGACACTAGACTCAGTAGGTAATGGTGCAAGAGCCAGCAGGAAACTTACTGTACAGCCATGAGTGGTACTGATGCTCTCTGAATCTTGGCTTTCTCAGAGGTAGCTGAACATGACAATAACTCTTGTGTCTTACTTTAGGATTACTCTTGGATTAAAAGAGAAGGAAGATGTGAGAGTTCTTTGAAGAGAGTAAAGCATTGTCATGTATGAGTTATTTTCATAATTATGGATTGAATTGTGTTTCCCCAAAATATGTGTCAACTTGACTAGGCTATGATTCCCAGTATTGCATGGTTGTCCTTCAGTTTGTAATCTGACGTGATTATCTTATGTGTTGTAAATCCTAACCTCATGATGTTAACGAGGCCAGATTAGAGGCAGTTATATTAATAAGGCAGGACACAATCTATAGGATTGGATTGTATCTTCAGTCAATCTCTTTTGAGATATAAAAGACAGAAGTGAGCAGAGAGGAGAAGGGCCTCCTACCACCAAGAAAGAAGAGACAGGAGTGGAGCACTTCCTTTGGACCCAGGGTCTTTGGACCCAGGGTCTTTGGACCCAGGGTCCCTGTGCTGAGAAGCACCTAGGCCAGGGGAAGACTGATGACAAGGACCCTTCCTCAGAGCTGACAGAGAAAGAAAGCCTTCCCCTGAAGCTGGCACCCTGAGTTCAGACTTCTAGCCTCCTAAACTGTGAGAGAATAAATTTCAGTTTGTTAAAGCCATCCACTTGTGGTATTTCTGTTATAGCAGCATTAGATAACCAAGACACATATATTTGTGCTTCAGAAGTGTCTAATCCTTGGATTATAAATGGCCTAAATGCAAGAATTATGTCTTTTACAAATTAAAAGTTTTTTTCCTAACACCTATGGTGAATTAAAAAAAAAAAAAAAAAAGCCCAAGAATGCCTCTCCTGCCTCTTTCACAACCTAGCAATGGGAGAACTTTGCAATGGGAGGCAGAGCTTACTCCTCCTTTGCTTAAATCTGGGTTGGCCTTGCTTTAGTAGATTGACTATGGCAGAAGCAACATCATTCCAGTTATGAGACTAGGTCTCAAAAGATCTTGCAGTTTTCCTTCCCATCTTGGGGCTCTGCCAGTCACCATTCGAAAGCCTGGGCTAGCCTGATGGATGATGACAGACCCTGAGAGGGTCATCCAAGCTGAGCCCGTCCTAGGCTAGCCAGCTCTCAGCTGACACAGTCGCTGAACTCAGATGCACAAGTGAGTCCAGCTGAGTCCAGAAAAGCCACCCCCTGAGCTCAGTGTAATTTACCAAACAACAGTGTTGTGAGCTAAGTAAAATGTTGATTTTTAAAGCCACTAAGTTTTAAGGAGATTTGTTAGATAGTTTAAAAAACAACAACTAATACATGCCAGTTAGGAGTCAGCAGGTTGTCCCTTCTATCATGTAAAGTAACTTTACAAAGATGTTGGTTTGAATGTCAGCTCTGTCATTTACTCCCATGTGACTTTGGATAAGTCATCCCTGCTGCCTCTCCCCATATTTAAAGGAGAGGCATCCGCATCTTTATAGCCCAGCTTACGCGACATGGCTATGAAAATTGAGGACTGAATAAGATAAAATTAATGCTGGGATGGGCAGGGTGGGTCATGTTAGAGTTGCTGACCTTCAAGCTTCCTTCCAAACTTGAGAGTTTATAGGGACTGTACAAATGCAAGTTATTAGTATTATCATTATGCACAGAGTAGACACATAATCAATATTGATGGCACTATTGGAATAAAACTGTCAGGACCTGAAAGTGAAGGGAGATCTCCCTCCCAGGTTATACTTACCAGTGTTCAGACCTACATTTTGTAAAACGTATAGGAAAGAACTGTGATAAGGTGATAAAGCCTACCCTCCCACAACTGGACACAAAAACTCACACAGTGCTTGAATCTTGTTGTGTTCAGAGAATATTTAGGAGGCAAAGGCAGAAAGGAGAAAGCCTAGGGTAGTTTCTGCCTCCCTTCTCCCACACATCTTCAAAGGGTGACAAGCAAGGACTGGAAATCTCTCAGGGCAACTCTGAATGGAGGATGTGGGAAATTCAATACCACTTTGTAAATAGTCAAGGCCCAGAGGATCACTGTCTGGCCATTAACAGTGCAACATCTTTGCAGGAACTGTAACCTCTCCCATCACAAGGCATTGATCTGGCCCTCGTGAGTCAGCCGCTGTGGTGGATGTGCAGACCCTAAAAAGACCTAACCCTTTGGGACCACTTGGTGCCTGAAGCTTCCCAGGCCACTTCTTTCTAATGAATTTTTCTAGTCCAAGCAAATGTGGCTGGGAATTCAGAAAGATCATCTGGGAGCTAGGATACCAAATCATCTCTGGGGTAAAGATTCATTCATGACTTGTTGTGGTTGTTAGCTGCTATCAAGTCAGCTCTGACTTATGGTGACCCCATCTACAAGACAGTGAAATGCTGTCTGGTATACTGCACCATCTTAGTGATTGTTGCTGTGCTTGAGTTTATTTTGTTGTGGCCACTGTGTATTTTGAGTGTGTTCCAACCTAGGTATTCATCCTCCACCACTACATCAGACAATATTCTGTTGTGATCCATGAAGTTTTTATTGGCTAATTTTTCAAAGTAGATCACCAGGCCTTTCTTCCTAGTCTGTCTTAGTATAGAAGCTCCATTGATACCTGTCCACCATGGATGACCCTGCTGGTATTTGAAATGCTAGTGGCATAGCTTCTAGCATCATAGCAACACGCAAGTCATCACAGTATGACAAACTGACAGATGCGTGATGGATTCATTACAAATATCAGGATGATTGTGGATGTGGATATGAATATGGATAGTGGATAAGATCTTGGACTCTGGAACCAAAATGCTTGAGTCAGCATCTCAGCTCTGTCGCTCAGTTGCAGTGTGACTTTGGACAAGTTATTTAACTTCTCTGACCTGTTAACCTCATCTGTAAAAGAAGAATAATAACATTAATAACAACCATAACTCCTTGGGTGATGATGAAGATTCAATTGTTTAATATACGAAAAATGCTTAGAATCATGCAAGTGTGTACGGACTCCAGAGATGTTAATTATTCTTACTCTTCCTTATTCTTATTATACATTCAGATTCCACTACATGCCAGGTTCCGTGACAAGAACTGGCCAGGCTGCGAGAAGCAAGATGCGAAATGCCCCTGCCTTCGTAGATCTTACATTAACAACCCAGCAAATAACTGAATACAATAATTACAGATTTCTAGAAGTGCAGTGAGGGAAATAAATGGGGAAATGTGATAGAGTAGGACGTGGAGGGGCTCCTTTAAGCAGGTGGCTAAGCAGGTCTCTCTTAGGAAGTTAATCTTCAGCTGAGACCTGAATGAGGAGAAGGAGCCATGGAGACTCGAAAGCAGAGAGGAAGAGAGACCACAAAGGCGCTGAAGACTGGACCAGCTTGACATTTTCTGAGAACAGAAAAACACCACATGAACGGAGTTTAGTCAGAGGCAGGGGGAATGGTTGGAGCCCTGGTGGCACAGTGGTTAAGAGCTTGACTACTAATCAAAAGGTCAGCAGTTCAAATTCACCAGTTACTCCTTGGAAACCCTATGAGGCAGTTCTACTCTGTCACTATGAGTCGGAATTGACTCGAAGGCAACAGATTTATCAGGAATGCGTGTTTATTGTGTGAGTGTGGAATCAACTCAATGGCAATGGGTTTTTTTGTTTTTTTTGTTTTTGTTTGTTTTTTGGTGGTGGAGGGAGATGGTAAGGGATGAACACCCAGCAGTGTGCAAGGGACTGTTCCTGGAGAGCCTTGTAGGCCATAGCAAAAAAAAAAAAAAAAAAAAAGTGAAATGGGCATAATTTTTTAAAAAATACATACCCTGGATCTATCCACCCCATTTTATGTGTGCTTTTATTTCATTTATTTACAATTGACTGTGTTTCAGAGAAGTTAAATAACATCTGTAAAGTCACACAGCCCTCTGTTCTTTGCCCTTAACTCTGCAGGTTCTTTGGCCCCTGTTCAGCTCTGTGCCTCCTCTCCCAATAGTTCCCTCAAATCTACCTGCTCTCACGGTACGTTTTTGAGTCTGTGCTTCCAGCCCAGCCTCTCTATAATTTTTTTCTAGATATCTTGTCTGAACACTAGAAATTGCACCCCACAACCAGGAAGAGCTAGACTTAGAAATACTAGCTCCCTCAGCTCCTGTTCTCATAAAGCTGACGACTAGAAACTTAAACCTACTGGTGCTTTTGTAGTCAAAGAAAGAAATCAGATTTCAGGACGTTAATGAAAGCCTGTAACTTATAAGGACAGCTATCCAGTATTCGGATTTTGTATAATGATGGCATAGATGACCTAAGGACACAGTGATATCCCTGTTCTTCAAGCAAAGGAATAATAACCATCTATAAGGAATACAGAGCTCTGGTGGTACAGTGGTTCAGAGCTCAGGCTGCTAACTAAAAGGTCAGCAGTTCGAATCCGCCAGCCGCTCCTTGGAAACCCTATGGGGCAGTTCTACTGTGTCCTATAGAGTCATTATGGGTTGGAATCGGCTCGATGGCAATGGATTTATAAAGAATGCATGTTTATTGTGTGAGTGCATGTGTGTGTACATACGCTTGAATGAATAATGACGATAGTGCAGGCTGTGTGGAAAACGTGAACAAATTGTACCAGCTTTCTGAGACTCAATTTATCATCTGTGAAGAGAAATTAAAAATTACTTCTTCCTGTGATAGCAATAGATAACTTTGTTATGCTTAGTATGTGCTAGGAAAAGGAGTCCTGGTGGTGCAAATGCTTAAGGTGCTTGACTACTAGCTGAAAGCTTGGAAGTTCTAAACATCCAGAAACACCATGGAAGACAGTCCTGGCAACCTGCTTACAAAAGGTCAGAACCTTGAAAGCTCTATGGAGCAGTTCTACTCTGCACACATGGGGTTGCCATAAGTCGGAATCGACTCAAAGACAACCACCATCACCAACCACATGCACCAGGCACTTTTCCTTGTATACCGTTGTATCTTTTTACCTTCATGTACAGTTTCACCCTTCCGTAAACCCAATGAATGTGGCAATGGTGGTTCAGTGGTAGAACTCTCACTTTCCATGCAGGAGACCCTGGCTAAAACACCTTATGTGAAGCGACCACCTGTCTGTCTGTGGAGGCTTGCATGTTGCTATGATGCTGAACAAATTTCAGCAGAACTTTCAGATTAAGACAGACTGGGAAGAAAGGCCTAGTGATCTACTTCCAAAAATCAGCCAATGAAAACCCTATGGATCACAAAGTTCCAATTCCCTAACTGATCATGGAGATGGTGCAGGACCAGGCAGTGTCTCATTTCCTTGTGCATGGGGTCACTATGAGTCGGGAGTGAACTCAATGGCAGCTAACAACAACAGCAAAACCCAATAAGGAAGGTACTGTTACTATTCCCATTTCAGAAATGATAACGCTGAAAAATAAGACAGTCACATTAACTTAGCCAAAATCGCAAAGCTGGAAAGTGCCAAAACTTGAATTCAAACCCATTCTGTCCTATCCTGGACCTTCCACGTGCATATGAATGGTGCTTAGTGCACGTAATATGCTTAAAATCCTTTCTTTCGACTTGCAAGGGGAACTTGCTTAGTTCTGCAGAATGATTTCTGTGGCTGAATTACCATGATTATAGCACGTTTCTGGTCCTTGCTCGTCTCTATATTTCACTCATCTAACAGCCTTTAAACATTTGGACATACATAAGAAAGAAAGAAATATCAGCAGTATCCTGATGGAGTTGGGTATGGCTCCCTTCAAATGAATGTGGTTGAAAGCAGGTAAGATGTTAGAGTGATGTCTCCTAGTTTATGGCTTGAAGTACATGAGAAGAACAAAATACACTATTGTATCTCAAGGTATAATCCTAACAGGGTGGAAATAATGTCAGTCACAGCATTTCCAGGTTATGAACTGGGTTCACAAACCTCTGTCCTGTTGACATCAATTCTACTTATATTATTCCAAGACATAGAAAAGGAAGGAATACTCCCTAATTCATTCCATGAAGCCAGCATAACCCTGATACCAAAGCCAGGCAAAGACGTCACAAAATAAGAAAATTACAGACCAATATCCCTCGTGAATATAGATGCAAAAATTCTCAACAAAATTCCAGTCAACAGAATTCAACAGCATATCAAAAAAACAAATCATGATCAACATGATCAAGTGGGATTTATACAAGGATTGCAAGATGGTCCAACATTAGAAAATCAATTGATGTAATTCATCACATAAATAAAACAAAGGGAAAGAATCACATAAGCATCTCAATCAACACAGAAAAGGCATTTGATAAAATCCAACATCCTTTCCTGATAAAAACACTCAGCAAAACAGGAATAGAAGGGAAATTCCACAACATAATTAAGGGCATATATGCAAAACCAACAACCAACATTATTCTCAATGGAGAAAGATTGAGAATATTCCCCTTGAGAATGGAAATGAAACAAAGATGCCTTTTATCACCATTCTTATTTAATATTATACTGGAAATCCTAGCTAGACCAATAAAGGGTATCCAAATTGGAAATTCAGAAACCCCTACAGGTGGAAACTCCCACGAGTCTGTCAGTTTGTCCTACTGTGGTGGATTGCGTGTTGCTGTGATGCTGGAAGATATGCCACTGGTATTCAAATAGCAGCAGGGTCACCCACGATGGATGGGTTTCAGCTGAGCTTCCAGACAGACTAGGAGGAAGGACCTGGTGGTCTACTTCTGAAAAAAATTAGCTGGTGAAAACCTAATGAATAACAGCAGAACATTTTCTGATACAGTGCCAGAAAATGAGCTCCTCAGGTTGGAAGACACTTAAAAAATGACTGGGAAAGAGCCACCTCCTCAAAGTTAAGTCGACCTTAATGATGTGGAATTCAGAGACCATCTCAAAAATAGATCTGATGCATTGAACACTAATGACTGAAGACCAGATGAGTTGTGGAATGACGTCAAGGACATCATCTATGAAGAAAACAAAAGATGATTAAAGACAGGAAAGAAAGTAAAGACCAAAATGGATGTCAGAGGAGATTCTGAAACTTGCTCTTGAACTTCAAGTCACTCAAGTGAAAGGCAGAAATGATGAAGTAAAAAGAGGTGAACAGAAGATTTCAAAGGGTGGCCAAGAAGACAAAGTACAGTATTGTAATGAAATGTGCAAGAGCTGGAGTTAGAAAACCAAAAGGAAAGAATGCGCTTGGTATTTCTCAAACTAAAAGAAGTGAAGAAAAATTTTAAGAATCAAGTTGCAATTTTGAAACATTCTATGGGCAAAATATTGAACAACTCAAGAAGCATCAAAAGACAATGGAAGGAGTATGCAGAGTCACTATACCAAAAAGAATTGGTCAAAGCTCAACCATTTCAGGAGGTAGCATATGATCAAGAACAGATGGTATTGCAGGATGAAGTCTAAGCTGTCCTGAAGGCATTGGTGAAAAACAAGACTCCAGGAACTGATGGAATACCAGCTGAGACGTTTCAACAAAGGGATGCACCACTGGGAGTGCTCATTCATTTATGTTAAGAAATTTGGAAGACAGCTACCTGGCCAATTGATTGGAAGAGATCTATATTTGTGCCCATTCCAAAGAAAGGCGATCCAACAGAATATGGAAATTATTCAACAATATCATTAATATTACACACAAGTAAAATTTTGCTGAAGATCATTCAAAAGCAGTTGCAGCAGTACATCAACAGGGAACTGCCAGAAATTCAAGGCAGATTCAGAAGAGGACATGGAACAAAGGATATCATTGCTGATGTCAGATGGATCCTGGCTGAAAGCAAAGAATACCAGAAAGATGTTTACCTGTGTTTTATTGGCTGTGCATAGGCATTCGACTGTGTCGGTCGTAACAAATGGATAACATTACAAATAATGGGAATTCCAGAACACTTAATTGTGCTCATGAGAAACTGTACACAGACCAAGAGGTAGTTGTTCAAATAGAACAAGAGGATACTACGGGGTTTAAAGTCAGGAAAGATGTGTATCAGGGTTGATTCCTGTCACTATACTTTTCGATTTGTATGCTGAGCAAATAATCCAAGAAGCCAGACTATATGAAGAAGAACGTGGCATCAGGATTGCAAGAAGACTCGTTAACGGCCTATGCTATGCAGTTGACACAAGCTTGCTTGCTGAAAGTGAAGAGGACTTGAAGCACTTACTGATGAAGATCAGAGACTACAGCCTTCAGTAGAGATTACATGTCATCATAAAGAAAACAAAAATCCTCACAACTGGACCAATAAGCAACATCATGATAAGTGGAGAAAAGAGTAAAGTTTTCAAGGACTTCATTTTACTTGAATCAACATCTATGGAAACAGCTGTCAAGAAACAAATGACATATTTTATTGGGTAAATCTGCTGCAAAAGACCTGTTTAAAGTGTTAAAAAGCAAAGATGTCACTTTGAGGACTAAGGTGTGCCTGACCCAAGCCATGGCATTTTCAATTGCCTCATATGCATGCAAAAGCTGGACAATGAATAAGAAAGACAGAGGAAGAATTGACACCTTTGAATTATGGTGTTGGCAAAGAATACTGAATATACCATGGACTTACAGGAGAGTGAACATATCTGTCTTGGAAGAAGTACAGCCAGAATTCTCCTTAGAAGTGAGGATGGTGAGACTTCATCTCTAGTACTTTGGACATGTTATCAGGAAGGACCAGTCACTGGAGAAGGACATCATGCTTATTAAAGTAGAGGTTCAGAGAAAAAGAGGAAGACTCTCAACAAGATGGATTGGCACAGTGACTGCAACAATGGTATCAAACAAAGTAAAGATTGTCAGGATGGTGAAGGACTGGGCAGTGTTTTGTTCTGTTGTACATAGGGTCGCCAAGAGTCAGAACTGATTTGACAGCACCTAACAACAATAACAACAACAGATAGTAGACACTTGTTACTTTTGGTGATGGGAAGATAATCTCAAATATGGGTGAAGTCAGCACAATTTGACCAAAGTAAACAAAGTCACAGTCATGGATTGAATTGTGTCCCCCAGAAATATGTATCAACTTGGCTGGGCCATGATTCTGCGTGGTTTGGCAGTTATGTAATGATATCACCATCCCTCATGACGTGGTCTGATCTGATGTGATCAGCCAATCAATTCTAAGGGTATTAGGGTGGAATGCAACACCCTTACTCAGGTCACAGCCCTGATCTGATGTAAAGGGAGTTTCCCTGGGGTGTGGCTTGCATCACCTTTTATCTCTTGTAAGATAAAAGGAGAGAGAAGGGAGCAGAGAAAGTGGGACCTCCTACCACCAAGAAAGAACAGCTGGAAGCAGAATGCCTGCTTTGGACCCAGGATCCCTATACTGAGAAACTCCTAGACCCAGGGGAAGATTGAAGCTAAGACCTTCCCCCAGAGCTGACGGAAAAAGAAAGCCTTCCCCTAGAGCTGGCACTTTGAATTTGGACTTCTAGCCTCCTAAACTGTGAGAGAATAAATTTCTGTTTGTTAAAGCCATCCACTTGGGGTATTTCTGTTATAGCAGCACTAGATTACTAAGACAAACACTAAGAAGTAAAGGAGAAAAAGGGGCAAGTTCAGTAAATGAAACAAAAGTAAAAACAATAAAAAAAAGTATGTGGTTACATAGGTAGATATGGATGCATATATGTATATTGGAAGGCATATGCAAATGCCTTCCTTGTGTGGGTGTATCTGTAGGCATATGTATACACACATTTGTGCGTGCTGCATATACATCCACATGTATAACAAACCACACAGTGGGCACAGTTATAGAGGCTTCCAACTCGTGAGATTGGTTTACTGTGTCAAAGGCTTGAAACTGTAGTCTCAGGGGACATTTTAGTCAATCAGCATAATGTAGTTCACAAAGATAATGTTCTACATCTGAGTTTGGTGAGTAGCATCTGGAATCTTAAAGGCTTGCAAGCAACCATCTAAGATACAACGATTGGTCTCTACTCATATGGAGCAAAAGAGAATGAAGGAAACCAAGACTCAGAGAAGAAACTGGTCCACAGGACTAATAGCCCACATGAACCACAACCTCTTCTAACCTCATACCAGAAAAACTAGATGGTGCCTGGCTACCGACTGTTCTGAACCAAGGACACAATAGAAGGTCCCAGACAGAATGGGAGAAAATGTAGAACAAAACTCAAATTCCTTAAAAAAGCCAGACCTACTGGACCAATAGAGAATAGAGGAATCCCTGAGACTATTGCCCTAACATATCCTTTGAACTTGGAATTGAAGCTATTTCTGGAGGTCACCTTTCAGCCAAATAATGGATTGGCTTATAAAATAAACAATATTGTTTGAGTAATGTGCTCCCTTAAACAATTAACTATATGAGACCAAACTGTCAACATTTACCCAAAAGCAAAGGTGAGAAGGCAAGGAGGGGAGCAGAAGCTAGCTCAATGGAACCAGAACAAATAGAATGGAAATAATGAGGATTCTGACACATTGTAAAAATTGTAACCAATGGCACAGAACAATTTGTATAAAAATAGTTAATGGGGAACCAAATTTGCTGTGTAAACTGCCCCCTAAAACACAATAAAATATTATTTAAAAAAACAAAACAAAACAAAAACAAAACTCTGTCCTGAGCTTTCCATTCCATCAGAGTAAAATCAGTTCCTTTTGGTTCCCTGCCATTAAGACTTTTACTTCAGATGTGAGGATGCTCCTCACCTTCTGAGACCCCAAAAAGAGGAAAAGCAGTCCAACTGTTTTTGTTCAACTTCTCTACCTTGCTCTACAAAGACGTAGAGAGAGAAAGAGAGAGAGAGAGAAAAAAAATCTCCAGAGGAAGATTCCCACGAATCTGCTCTGTCTTTTTCATCTCAAAGTTAGATATCTTCAACATACTTAGTTATTTACTACAAAATGCTGAAAATGAGTTCAGAGTTCTGGCCAAAAGCAAAGTGGTTATGATGACCTCCCCCACCTTTTTACTGAAGTTCTTTAAAAGTGTAATAAGAGATACATTTCAAGGGCACTAGAAACTAAGGATATAGTTTACTTATTTAGGTTTCTACCTTGTCCAGAAAAGATTCCCAGTGGCTTCCAAAAGTACATACAATACCACAAAATAGTATAAATTAAAAGTAGAGTGAAAGTTAATAGAACAACAAGACAGAGGGTGGGCGATAGAACTCTGTATAAGACTAAAAATGTAGATCATCATGACCATCCAGAAAAGGGTGGGACAAATATTTGACTCTGAGCTTCCTAAGGAAATTTTGACTGTTTTTCCAGTACTCACAATGCCCATGAAATAAAAATATACCAGTTTTTCAGAAGAAGTACAAGTGTTCTTGGGCCAAAGATCAGGCTGGAATGTATCTGACTCCAAGAGCCTTATAAAGAGGATGTTTACAAGGTCAAGAACAATGTCCTTAACAACACATTTTTCCATTGTTTTTAATAATGATTCTCAGTGGAGACTGAGGTTATCCCACCAAAGCATAATTCAGGAGAAAGCCATTTTGCAGGAATCTGTACAACATCTTCTAGTTTCCTACATGGCTTTGTCCAGAAATATCATATATATATATATGTATGTAAGTATGTATGTATGTATGTACAATATGGAGCCCTGGTGATGCAGTGGTTAAGACGTTGGCTGCTAACCAGAAGGTCTGCAGTTCGAACCCACCAGCCGCTCCTTGGAAACCCCATGGGGCAGTTTTACTCTGTCCTCTAGGGTCACTATGAGTCGAAATCAACTGGATGACAATGGGTTATTATAGATATATTGCAGAATTTCCAGAATCATGGAGGGTATCTTTTAAGTAACCCTCTGTATTCAGTTTTTAATTGTTGTTTTGATAAATACTGAGTTGAGTTTGATACTATATTTCCCAGCATTAAAAAAGAAAAAAAAAATTTAGTGTAGCTCTTTTTGTTACCAGTAGAAATCACACTATTATGATTTAACAGACTGTGGTGGGGTTAGCAACGAGACTGAAAAAGGACAAATTCCTGACTATAAGGGCACCCCATTCCTTTCTGAGGTAAACCCAGGGATTACCTAGGGAACATACCACCACTGCATTTACTTGAGGGCTGAGAAATAAGTGATCAAATTCTACTCTGTATAGAATGAATAGTATGGTTGTGACCTTAAATATCCTTAAGGCAGAGTCAGTCAAAATGGGATTTAAAGCCTTCGAAAGCAACTCTCTCTGATGAGCTGTTAGTAAAAGATTCAATCAAAGTAACTACATCAGGTAACTAGTTTGTTATCTGTTACTGATAACTTTGAGGAAAGGTATGCGTGGATGCAAAGATAAGTCAAAACTGTAAGAATGAGAAGGATATTTAGTTACAGAGTGGAGAAGGTACAAGAGTCTGTAAGGGTTTTCTTTGTCTTTTCTTCAAAGCAGGAGTTGAGGTCAGCTACTGAGATGATTGCTGAATAGAGAGTGGATAACATGATACTGGGTTTGCATGATGTGGGAATGATTTGAAAAATCAAAAGTATTTTCTAGAAGGAATAAGGAGAGCTAAATCATAGTGGTTATCCCTCTGCAGGATTTTGTGATGTTCATTATATATATATAAAAAAAGGAAGTACTCAAAGTGACCCAAGTTTAGAGAGTAGTTAGGGTGTAAAACCCAAAAACCAAACCCGTTGCCATCGAGTCGATGCCCACTCATAGTGACTCTATAGGACAGAGTAGTACTGCCCCATACGGCTTAGTTAGGATATAAGAGGAGGTCAAAAGCATAATTAAACTTACAGGAAATCTTGGGAACGTCTGACCAAGGCATTAGATTAGAACAGAGATACATGAGATAGAGAGGGTAAGAAGGATTAGGAAAATGGGGAGAGATCTAGAGGCTGAACACCCAACAACAGTGAGGGTAGTGGTGGGAAAACAGGTTTCAAATGAGAAAATCGTAGTCAGAGATTGGCATCTCAGAACTGATGAGCCAACTTGAGACATTCAAATGAGTTTATACTAATGAATAGTTATTGTAAACCCAAACTATTGTTCATTAAAAATTATTATTCATTATAATGGTGCTCAGAATGAGGATGATAAAGATGAAGGTGATGATGATTGTGGCCGTGATGATGGTGATGATGGTAGTGGTGGTGGTGGTGGTAATGGTTGCAATGATGGTGGTGGTGGTGAAGATGGTGGTAGTGATTATGATGATGATGATTATGGTGGTGGTGGTTGCTATATTTCTAGTGTGATTATGCTCTTCTTGGTGGCTAGGTAATAAATTTCCCTTAATAGTCTCTTACCTCCTTTTCTTTTTCTTTTTTTAACAGTTTCCTTCTTCCTAGAATATTCTTGCTAGTCCCTGACTTATTGTATGACTAGTGAATACCTATTCATGCATCTTTTTATCTCCATCTTTGCTGTCACTTCTAGCCTAACCACAACAATTTCTTACCTGAACTACTACAACAACTCAGCTTCTCAACTGGTCTTTCTCCTTCCAATCTTGACTTTTCTTCCACCCAAATCCATCTTCTCATAGCAGCCAAAATGACTTTTCAACAGTAAAACTCATGTCTTAATAGTCTTTGGCCTAAAACCCTCCACCTACAAAAGAAGTAATGGCTTAGCAAAGCCTGTGTGGTCCCTGCCCAGCTCCGCAACCTCATTTCATGCCACCCTGCCCTTTGACCACTAAGTTATAGCCACACTGTTATCTCTTCAGATCTCTGAGCAATCCAAGCTTTTCCCAGCCCAGGGCTCTTTGAAAACAGCAGCTTTGACTCTCCTTTTCTCTGTTGTAACCCCAGAGCCTGATGCAGCACATGGTAGTTGCTAATATATATGTGTCTAATGAATGAACAAAGTAAATACTTCTCTTTTCTCTGTTTCCATAAGCTTTCTATATGTTTCATACCCACTAAAAAACCCATTGCTGACGAGTGGATTCTGACTTATAGGGACCCTATATGTTTCACAAGCATCTCTATTACTGTATTTCTGACAGCAAATTATAATTTTATATTTGCATATCTTTTTTTCCACTAAAATATGAGCTTCTTAGGGATGGGATCATGCCCAATTCATTTCTACTTTCCCAGAACAGAGATGGTGTCAGGTAACTAGTATGTACTCTATAAACCTAGGCAAAAAGGAATGAATATGACTGTAGTTGTGAGATCAAAGGCTTGTGAGATCAGGATGTTATGTGGAGGATCAGGTGTTGACCTTGTCAAAGATGACAACAAGCAACAAGGCAACTGGAAGTGGATGCAATGTAACATGGAAATGAACTTTTGTTATTGACTTGCTGAGTCAGCTTGTTTATATTCCAGGGTTACCTTGCTGGATCTCTGTCTTCCATGCAAATATCTTGTGTATCCTCTTCTGTCTATATGAAGCTCTTCTTTCCATATTTCTCAATAATCCCTAAGGGACAGGCAGAGAAATGACATTTTCTTTTCCAAGATCAATTTGAAGTCCTCAGCAAGAGCCCATATTAATCACCTGAGTGGCTCTCTCTTTCTGCTGCTCAAAAAGACTATTGCCAAAGGCAAAGGGGTCAAGAACTTCATTGATTCCCTTCCACTGTATGTATACATAGGCCCCCTTTATCTAACTAAAGAGGTATATTGTCAAATATCACTGTATTCAACCCCTGGTACTTTGAACTGCCTGTATCTCCCTTGACCCAGGACAACAAAGCATGCAAATATTATCTCCAGAGTCATGGAGTGGGTAAAGCCAAGGTCACACATTTTTTCCCCCATATGGGCTAATTTGTTTCCCTCTGTTCAGTCAACGAAAGCAATCCCATTGCTAAGCATTTACTCTGGGAAAAGTCTCTGCTAATAGCTAGGAATGAAGAGATGAATATGACATTGTCTTTCCTTAGAGAATGTGACAACATAATAAATAAAATCAACAAAATAAATCATCACAATAAAAAGTATTAAGGGATATAATAGAAGACATACAATGGAATTTGGAGTGATAAAAGAGATGTTATAGTGGTGTTAGAGTAGATTTCCCAGGGAGGATTCTATTTGTGTCAGGTCAAGAAGGATGAGTGGTAGGAGTTTTCCAAGTAGGTAGAATTGGAAGGACCTGCCAACCAAACTTTTTCCCATTGAGTCGATTCTGACTCATAGTAATCCTATAGGACAGAGTGGAACTGCCCCATGGTGTTTCCAAGGTTGTAAATCTTTACAGAAGCAGACAGCCACACGTTTCTCCCATGGAGCAGCTTGTTGGTTTAACCACCAACCTTTCAGTTAGCAGCGGAGCTCTTAACCACTGTGCCCCCAGTGCTCCTCAGAAGGAGCAGCAGAGAAGGGAAAAACATGTTCTGTACGTACGTCCTATGTAAATGCGGAAAAAGTCTTTGTCATTCAGAAATCAGTTTTTCTGGGGATATGATCAGTGATGTTGAAGTTGTTCAAGGGCCCCTGGAGCAGTAAAGGAAGCAAATAAGGGAGGCAAGGGACCCTGAAGATAAGCCTTGTCCATTTATCAACCTGCTGAGGGCTTGTCCTTCTGAAACTGTTATAGTGCCAGTACCAGTGGGAGAAAGCAGAAGTGAAATTTTCTTTTCCGGAGCCGAGCCACCACCTTGTACCCCAATTTCCCATCCCAATACAGTTGAATACAACAGAGAACAGGAATGGAAAGAATGGCCAATATTAAAGTGAATGATAAGGACCATTTGGTTAAAGTCTGTGTAAAATAACTTACTTACTCCCTTGATTATTCCTACTCCTGATTCAGTAGAAGATTGTGCTCCCACACAGAAGCTGGAGAAATAATCTTTAAAATGGAAAAATTTCTCTGGGAGGGGAGGATTTCAGCGTTTAAGGATGTATGTGATAATAACCTATTATTTAGATTTTGGAGGGATTGTTGTAGTTGTTAGGTGTCGAGTTGGTCTGACTCATAGCGAACCTATCTATAATGGAACAAAATGTTGCTTGGTCCTGCGCCATCCTCACAATAGTAGGTATGTTTAAGCCCGTTGTTGCAGCCACTGTGTCAGTCCATCTCATTGAGGGTCTTCCTCTTTTTCTCTGACCCTCTACTTTACCAAGCATGATGTCCTTCTCCAGGGACTGGTCCCTCCTGATAACATGTCCAAAATAAGTGAGATGAAGTCCCTCCATCCTTGATTCTAAGGAGCATTCTGGCTATATAAATGATAATATTGTATTATTTAGATATTACCACCAGAATAACTGCAAACATACAGTCTGCAGTTATATCATCCAATATGATGGTCACTAGTCACATGTGACCACTTGAACATTTGATACATGGACAGTCTGAATTGAGCTTTGCTGTAAGTGTAAAATACACAACGGATTTTGAAGCCTCAGTAAAAACAAATAAAATATCTCAATAAAGTTTAGGTTGGTTTCATGTTGAAATAATAGCATTTCAGATATATTGGGTTAAATAAAATGTATTATTAAAATTAATTTTACTTTTTTAAGTGTGGCTGCTAGAAACTTTAAAATCGCTATGTGGCTCACATTAAGTTTATACTGGAGAACATTGGTTTATAGGGTTAAAGATCTGTGACAGATCGTATTTTCCAAAGATGGTTATACACATACATATATCCTACGCAGAATAATGGGAGCAGAAGTTAAGAAATGAAAAGATGTATTGCATTGGGAAAATCTGCTGCAAAAGACTTCTTTAAAGTTTTAAAAAGCAAAGATGTCACTTTGATGACTAAGGTGCACCTGACCCAAGTCATTGTCTTTTCAGTTGCCTCATATGCGTACAGAAGCTGAACAATGACAAAGGAAGACAGAAGAAGAATGGATGCTCTCGAACAAATTGGCATTAGAAGAAATACAACCAGGATACTCTTTAGAAGTGAGAATGGTAAGACTTCCGCTCCCTTACTTTGGCCATGTCATCAGGAGAGACAAATTGCTAGAAAAGGACATCATGACTGGTAAAATGGAGCATCAGCAAAAACGAGGAAAACCCTCATTAGATGGACTGACATAATAGCCACAACAACGAACTCCAAAACACCAATGATCATGAGGATGGCAGAGGATCAGGGAACATATTTTTCCTAGTATACATAAGGTCACCATGAGTCAGAGCTGATTCAACGGCAGCTAACAACAACAGAGATGTCTATGCCTTAATCTCTGGAACCTGTGAATATTAGCTAATATATATGTTGTTGTTAACTGCCATTGAGCTGGTTTTTGACTTATGGTGAGCCCATGCACAACGTGATCATACCATTGTCACCCATATTGATTTTCAGAAGTAGGTCATCAGGGCTTTCTTTCTAGTCCGTTTATCTGGAAGGTCTAGTGAAACATGTTCAGCATCATAGCAACACCCAAGCTTCCTCTAACAGATGGGTGGTGGCTGTGCATGATGTGCATTGGCTGAGAATTGAACCTGCGTCTCCTGCATGGTGGCTAACCAAAAGATCAGTGGTTGGAAGCCACCAGCCTCTCCAAGGGAGAAAAGACCTGGCAATCTGCTCCAGTAAAGATTTCTGCCTAGGAAAACCTACGAGGAAGTTCTCTCTGTTCTGTAGGGTTGCTATGAGTCAGAATCTACTCAACAGCACACAACAACATATACATGTTATTGGAGCCCTGATGGCGTAATGGTTAAGGGCTCAGGTCCTAAGTGAAAGGCTGACAGTTCTAACCCACCCAGAGGTTCCATGGGAGAAACACCTGGCTATCTGCTTCCATAAAGATTACAGCCAAGAAAATCCCTATGGGGAATTTCTCCTCTGTCATATGGCGTCACTATGAGTTGGAATCAACTCGACAGCACCTAACAACAGCAACATATACAGAGAAAGAGAGAGAGAGAGGGATTGAATTATTTTAAGGAATTGACTCATGGTATTGTGGAGGCTGGCATTTCCAAAATCTGTAGGTCATTCAACAGGCTGGAGACTCTGGCAGTCTTGTGTCTGAAATTGATAAGCCAGGAAGCAGGTTGGAAATTCTGGTAGGATGTCTATTTGTAGTCTTTAGGCATCATTCTTCTCCTTAAAGTAACCTCAGGTTTTGCTCTGAAGGCCTTCGACTGATTGGGTAAGGCCCACTCACTTTATGGAGGGTTATTTGATTTATCTAAGGTCAACTGATTTAAACGTTAACCGCATGTAAACACCTTCATTGTAGCACCCATAGCAACATCTAGACTAGTGTTTGACCAAACAACTGGGCACCAGAGCCTATCCAAGTTGATGCTTAAAATTAACCATCATAATGCTTGAAACTATTTGAATTTTATTTTGCCACTCACACCTGAAAGGGCCTGGCAAATACACACCATAGTCTGGCACCCTCCATCCTTTCTGAACTTACATTTCACTATTCACTTCCACACATTTCTTTATTTGTACCAAAATCCTTGCCTGTTTTGAAACACACAATGCACTTTCACGTCTCTGTTCCTTTGTAAACATTTATTTATTTATACAATTCTATTATTCCCACCAGAAGGCAAATTCTGAGAGGAAAAATATTGTCTTTAGATATTTTAATCCAAGGTCTATTAAGTCATTTATTTAATATTACAGGTGAATGCCTCATATGTACCAAGCACCATGCCAGATGGTAGAGAGATCCATATTGAACAAAGCAGACTCTCTCTGCCGTCATAGAAAATGTATTCAAGCAAGGAGAATACACAATCATTCCTGATTAATTGTTCTTTCCATAATAGATGTGGTGTCATCTTGGAAAGCAATACATGAAGATATGAATGAACTTAAAAAATCAAATGATTAAATGAAATTAAGCAAGAAACTTTAGAAGTAAACCCCCACTATTTCAAATTTATTTTACCAAGGAAGATTGAGTTCAGACTCATGCAGATGTACAAGGAAGCTGGGACATGCGGCTTGAATTCTCAGCCCTTATCCCATACCATGACACTCAAGGTCCTTTTGCCTGACTGTGCCTTGGTTTCCCTGTCTGTGAAATGTGGCTACGAACTTCCTATTACAAGTCATATCAGGATACCGTGACCTAAATCACCACTCCTTTAAAAATACTGAGATTTTTTTTTTGTGTGTGTGTGTTTGTATTTTATTTATTTGACTGACAATCATTGTGGTCAATATCTGAGAATTGGATCAACCATGAAAAGACTAATCAAATTCCCCCACTGACAAAAAAAATAACTATTCCTTGTTATAGCTAAAATCCTGATGAATCAACTATCGATTGTCTGGCATAAAACTTGGAACAGTTGATCCAATTGTAGACATTTTCTCTAAGGCTCAATGATTCTGTCACATCAGATACCTCCCCAATCCTGCACTCTTTAAAACCCAAACACAAAAGGGTGACAGTAAGCCTTTGACTGAAAGACTAACATGGTATTTAAAACGTAAAAGAGTTTGGTCTCCTTTGTCCAACAAAGTTTAAATTTCCCCTACAGCAATAAACACCTTATCTGAGAAGTATGCAGTATGGGGCTAAAGTCTTCAACCATGAAATTATATGACTCTACCTTGACCTCTGGTTTTCTCCAGTGAATCTCACTCATAGAATACAAACAGCAGCTCTGGGCTGTTTCTCTGATCCTACCAGTGAATTGTATAAATCTTGAGGAATGCAGACTTCTCTACAAAGGCATCAAGGTAACAGGGACATCTTTATCTGTCCTCAGTTACCCTGGGCAAGACTGAACAGCCCAGGGGCTCATGCTACATGATGTACGTATCTTACCATCTTTCTGTCCGTGCCTGTAGCAGGCAAGGAACAGACTGACTCCTTTGGATGTGAAAGCTGAGGACTTATCACTGGTGATAAGTTGTGCTGGTAAGATGCTGCTTTGAGATAGAACCACCTTATTGGTCTGACCACTTGCTGTAATTAGGAAGGGTTATCAGCCAGCCTCATGGAAGCAGCAGTCAAGAAATCAAAAGATGCATTGCGTTGGGCAAATCTGCTGCAAAAGACCTCTTTAAAGTGCTGAAAAGCAAAGATATCACCTTGAAGACGAAGGTGCGCCTGACCCAAGCCACGGTATTTTCAATCGCATGCGAAAGCTGGACAATGAATAAGGAAGCCCAAAGAAGAATTGATGCTTTAGAATTGTGGTGTTGGTGAAGAATATTGAATATACCATGGACTGCCAAAAGAACAAACAAATCTGTCTTGGAAGAAGAACAACCAGAATGCTCCTTAGAAGCAAGGTTGGCGAGACTACGTCTTACATACTTCGGATATGTTGTCAGAAGGGATCTGTCCCTGGAGAAAGACATCATGCTTGGTAAAGTAGAGGGTCAGCGAAAAAGAGGAAGACCCTCAATGAGATGGATTGACACAGTGGCTGCAACAAGGGGCTCAAGCATAACAATGATTGTGAGCATGGCACAGGACCAGGCAGTGTTTTGTTCTGTGGTACATAGAGTCACTATGAGTTGGAACCGACTCTATGGCACCTAACAACAAGAACAACATCATCAGCCAGCCCTGGTGGCACAAACAATTTGAGCTTGGCTGCTGACCAAAAGGTTCAAACCCACCCAGCAGCTACCCAGAAGAAATGCTTGGCCATCTGCTTCTGTAAAGATTACAGCCAAGAAAACCTGATGGAGCTCAGTTTTACTCTATAATGCATAAGGTTTCTATGAGTTGGAATTGACTCAATGGCAACGGGTTTTCTTTGGTATCAGACAGCCTCTGGAATAGTTGGTATACTGCCTTGGTACTCAGAGTGTGGTCCATGGACTAGCAGTATCAAATCACCTTGAGTCTGGATACAGAATTTCAAGCCCCAGTCCAGATCTACTGAATCAGAACCTTCATTTTAACCAATCCCCAGATGATTCTAATACACATTAATGTTTGATAAGTACTGGTATAATGGATCTCTAATGTGATTCAGTTCCAGATCCTCTCACCCTAGTTCTGATAATAATACTCAGGATTCATTCCTTTTGGGGAACCAACCATCCCGACCTCAGACCCATAGATGAGCATATTACCGAAGTCAAAGGAAATCAGCGGATTCCATTCTCTGACTACAGTCATTAATTCTGGGATAAGCATGTGATTAATTGGCAGCAGAGGCATTGAGGCTGATAACAGTTGGTTAAACTGCTAAATGTTTGTGCTTGGACTTGCTGGGGGATGTGAGCCTGGAGCTACCAAGGACCACTTTGTAGAGACTGATAATGAATCTCCAATAAGATATCAGAGCCAAGAAATGGGTCAAAATGAATCTTCATAGTATCCTATGGACCCCTGGTCAAGTATTGTCTGGAGCCCAACTCCATAAGTTAGTAGCAGGAGAAAATAAATACCTCTAAGCTTTTTGTTACCGTTAGTGATGTTGGTTAATTATAAGGCAGCTTGAATTGGGTTTTATGAATCTTGCCACTGAAAAGATAGTAGAAGATGGGGCTGAAAAGTGTTAGATATGACTTCCACTCAACATACATAATTGAATCCTGGCTTTCTGCTTTTGTTCAAAAAAGGTAGCAAAGCAACTTAAACCCAATTTTGTTACGGAATATAAATAATAGTGATTTTCCCATATTTATAGACCACAACAAAAAACAAATTCATGCCTACTTGCAGGATACTTTTTATTTAAATCAATACATTATTTAATAAAGTAATTTATTTTACAAAAGTAATCTATTTATAAAAGGAATCTGTTACTGCTATAAATGCAAATCCTACTTACTTAAATGCATAAATACGTAAATAAATACAATAAGAGCAAAATACGATTTTTAAAGCCTAGCAAGATACCATTACCGAAAAAAGGGTCTTCATCTAAGGTTTTATTTTTCTTTGTTAAAAACAGGATACAAAGCAAATGCTGTCTATTATAGACAAATGAGGTGTTCTCCTTAAAAATATTGGAATAATTGAAAGGAAATTGAAAAGAAATAACTTTTACTGCTTGATTTGATGTTACTTAGTAGCATGTTTGTGTAACGCCTAATATTATTAACTGTATGTGTTCCACCCTTTTGGAAACACTAATTCTAGTTTCACATCAATTGCTTGAATTCCATTTACTGTAACCTGAAGGCAGTACTCAGGCTTTACTTGGACTTCTTCTGTGATGAGGAACTCTTTACCTCCCAAAGTAGATTCTGCCATTGGGTGTGGATATAAATGAGAAAACTCTGCCTTTTGCTGAGCTGAACGATTCCTTGTAGCTTCCACCAGCTGTAACCATAGTGCTACCTCTTGGAGACACTCAAACCACCTGCATGTCTCTGCCCATATTCCTCATGCCAGCCTTTCAGATTGCTGAAGATAACTCTTGTGGGAGCTAGAATATTTCCAGGGCTAGTCTTCCAGTCCCTGTCTTTATACCTTCTAAGTACAATAATTGCATTAGTCAAGCTCCAAACATGACTTGAGGTCCAAAACATAACAGGGACAATAACACTCCAGGGACAGCAGAACATTTAAATTCAGGACAGACATCCCTACCTGGCCAATCTCAGCTCATACTACTTTCTTAGTCTTATTCTCTGGCCACACTGTCTTTTTCTCTATTTTTCTAACATGTCAAGCCTGTTTCTGCTATGGAACCTTTCCGCTTTCTGTTCCTGCTCCCTGGAAAGATACTTCCCACGTATTTGCATAACTTTCTTATTAGTAGTTAACTTTCATTTCAAATGTCATTTCCTTGGACAAGCTTTCTCTGAAAAAACCAAACCAAAACCTTTCTATGCCACTAGACGCTTTCTACTCCATTACCTTTATGTGCTTTACATCATATCACTGTCCAAAATTATCTGGTTGGTTTGTTTACTTGTTTTATGTCTGTCTCTCCCACTAAAATATAAGCTACAAGATGGCAGGTAACTCATTGTTCCATCTCCAGTATTTAGAAGTGTGCTAGGAACACAGTGCGTGCTCCGTAAGGGATAGCTAAATGCATCGATGAAATCAAGATACGGCGCTGTGATTTTCCAATTTTAAAAATGTATTCCCTCAGTCATTTATCTACCTAACTATACATTCATTAATTCCAAGTATTTTTTTTGTTGAGAGTAGTACGCTTCTTCTGGAGTACTGAAAATTGTCTTGCCACACTCCTCTGAATGAACTCCAATTTGCCCATTTCACTTTTTAAGTGGCTTGGGCAAAACTGAATCTTCTACTCTACGGGTCGTCTGACCCCCTTAGAATTAAGTGTATACCCTTCCTTATTCTTGTGCTTTACTTCTATTAGCAGAGTCTACAGCCACATCAGATTGTTTGGCAGACTCTTCACTCTCACAATACTTATAAGCTTAATGCCAAAAGAAAGGCTGAGTTTTTTTAAACTTGTGTTTCTGCTAAGCCACATGGCCTTGGACAGCTGGCTTTTTCATACAAATTCAGGGCCTTGCATTCATCCTTGTTAAGCTTGATCATATCCTCTGACAGGTATTTGTGTCATCTTTGTCATCTCCCAGTCTGTGACTTTATTTGCGTTTTGCAGACCGGGTAAGAGGTGAGCTGCAGAGCTGCAGAGCTGCAAGCAAAAGTTGGATGACGACTGGACAAACTTAGCTTCCATTTCACCACTAAATCCAGTGTAAGCCTAAGTCCAAGGAACAATGAAACTCCACGGAAATAATCAGAAAGCCATAATCACGACAACAATTAGTACTTGTTGTTTTGGTCATCTATCACTATGTATTATACACAGTTGCTGAAAACAACAATTTATCATTTCTCACAATTTTGTAGTTTGACTAGGTGGTTCCTGTTTCATATAATGTTGGCGGGAGCGCCAGGGAAACTAGAAATTGCAAGATGGCCTCGCTCACATGGATGGCCATTGGTCTTGGAGGCTGTCTAGGAGCTCAGCTGGGCGTTAGTTTGGAGGCCTCAGTTCTTCTCCACGTGAGCCACTCCACCTGGCTGCTTGGCTTCCTCACAGTATGGAGACAGGGTTTCAAGATCAGTCTTCTGAGATGTGTAGGTAGAAGCCGTAGCCCTCTTAAGATTCAGCCTCGGAAGTTGCACGGCTCTCTCCCACCACAGTCTGTTGGTTAAAAAGGTCATAGAGCCAGCTCAGATTTTATAGATGAGGAAACTGAGGCTCAATGACAAGAAGTTACACACTTGGTCCCTTAGACCTTTCCTTAGAAAGGAGCTGAGTTCGGAGACCTCAGAGCTCAGGAAGTGATAGTGTCAGGGGACAATGTGTATATATACGTGTATATATATATATACATGTGCAAATATACACACACATTTATATACAGTATACACAGACATATAAATTTATATGCACATGTATGGAGACTCTGGATGGCGCAAAGCGTTAAGTTCTTGGCTACTAACTAAAAGGTTAGTGGTTCAAATCCACCCAAAGGCTCTTCAGAAGAAAGGCCCAGTGACCTACTTCCAAAAGGTTATAGCCAAAACCAAACCAAACTTGTTGCTTTTGAGTCAGTTCTGACTCATAGTGACCCTATAGCCACTGAAAATCCAATGGAGCACAGTTCTACTTTGACAGACATGGGGTCGCCATGAGTCAGAGTCGACTCAATGGCAACTGGTTAACATATATATATAATTATCATTATTAAAAAGTAGTAAAATATATTCCTCAAATTACTAATGTTCATTTTTAGAAAAAATATATACGCAAAGAACAAACAGAAATTACTCATCATGTCACCTCAGAGATAACGTATTTTCTTCATATTTTGAGTTTCTTCTTTTATGTTTTTGCATTTATATATTTATATACAGAGATATGGAAACCCTGGTGGCATAGTGGTTAAGTGCTACGGCTGCTAACCAAAAGGTCATCAGTTCAAATCCACGGGGTACTCCTTGGAAACCCTATGAGGCAGTTCTACTCTGTCCTATAGGGTCCTTATGAGTTGGAATCGAATCGATGGCAATGGGGTTTGTTTTTTTCGTACATAGATACATGCATAAATATTTATATAATATATAATAATTGTATGTTATATATTGTGTGGTACTCTGTCTTTTTTCACTTAGACAATGTCGTGATGAACCTCATTCACTCTATGCCATTAAATACTCAATTAGTACATTATTTTAATGCCCTGTAGTGCAGTTTACTGAGCCTCTGCTGCTGGATATTTAAGTTGATTCTTTTTTTGTCTGTTTCATGCACATCCTTCAAAATAGCATTGTGAAGGGGCAGATGAGATGGGATACATTACTGTGGTCATCTTTGGTAACAAGAACTAGTACAGTTTGCCCTCTGGCCACAATTTACATTCCTCTGACATGCAAACTACATTTATTTCCTCCCAAAACTATTATTCCTATCCCACCGTGAGTAGGAATCAACTCACAACAACAGCATGACATCAGGCTCAGTCTCAAGGGTCAGGATCCTGTCATCTAAATCTAAAACAAAAAGGTTAGTGGTTTGAATCCACCCAAAGGTGGATCCATTCTTGGATGCAGTTCCTCACATGTAGCTACAGTTGAGAGACTTGTGAACCGAAAAGACAATTCATCTACTCCACAAACACTTAGCATACAATAGAGAGAAAAGGATAGGATGACTGCAAGGCTCTTGGTAGTCACTGGTCCATAGCAATTCTGAAATCCATAGCACATGCTGTCAATTCTCCCTGCTCTGGAGGCAGACGATATGCCTTGATTTTGGTCCATCTCTGCTTCTGGGAATCAATCTCTGTAGCTTTTGGTTCTACTCTCCTGAGCTCTCTGGGTTTTGCCTTCTGAGTCTTTTTTTTTTTTTTTCCCCATAAGAAATGGCCTATTTTTTGCAGCTGAGCAACTCTTGAACCTTGCTCCTAATCTATAGAAATTTGGGGGCCCAGAATCCTTTCTTCATTTTGACATGTCTCTGTCTCTTTTAGTCCAATCCAGTGTCACTTCCATCAGTACACTTTAAAACGTTGTTGATTTTTGTGAATCTTGTTGGAGTTCACATTGTTAGATAAAAAGTCCACCCACAGGTCTCTTCAGGACAGGTCTCTCTCTACTTTGGGTTGTCAGTCAGGATTCTGTAGCACAAATTTATCAGGTGCTTTTCTTATCTTCCACCTTACTACTGGCAAAGTATTGTCAAATGTTGTGGCGTTACATAATGTGAGTCTTTTTTTCTCCAGTCTCCAATAGCATGTTCTCACTGCCTTTCCAGTCTCTATGAATAGTTTCTTTACTTCCTTTCAGCCTGTGACTGTCCCTGAGTCCCAAAGCCAATGCCACATGTTTTAGATTTTTGTTATACAGGACACCACTTCCGGTACCAATTTATGTTTTAGTTGTTGATTGCTGTATAAAAACCACCCTGAACTTTGTGGCTTGAAACAACAAAAACATATTATTTCTTATGATTCTGTGAGTTGATGGGATGGTCTTTCTGCTTTACATGGTGTCAGTTGAGGTGCTTGGCGAGCTGGAAGGTCCAGAATGACCTCACTCAAATGTTGAGTGCCATCTGGGGGCTCAGCTGGGATTGTTGACTGGGCCCTTGGTTTTCTTCCATGTGGACTTCTCCAAGTGGTTGATTGGCTGCCTTACAGCATGGAGGCTGGATTCCAAAAAGCAATGTTCCAAGACATGAAGATGGGAGCTTAAAATCTTTTATGGTCCAGCCTTGAAGTTACATAGCTCTCTTCCACCGCATTCTATTGATCATGATTGGTCACAGGGAAAATCCAGATTGAAGGAAATGGGAAATAGACTCCACCTCATCATGAGGGAGTGGCAGGGTCACATTTCAAAAGAGCATATGGAGTGGGAGACATTGCTGTGGGCGTCTTTGGAAACACAACCTACCTACTTACCACATTCATGTAGCACTGTGTACTAAGCTCTGTCCTAAGCATTTTTCATATAATAAACCATTTAATCCTGAGAACCCTGTGAGGTAGAGTAATATTCTTACCTTCATTCTCAAGAGGCACAGAGAGGACAAATCATATGATGAAGGTTACAGAGCTAGTAAGTTGCAGAACTGGGGACTGAACTCAGGTAGATCTGGCTTCTGAGCCTGTGCACTTTACCTCTCTGCCCTTCTGTCTATCCTGTTAGGACAACCTTTCATCCTTAACTGGCCATCTCTTGCACAGGGTGTAAGAAACTATCCTAAGGAGATCATCTGTCTTATTAAACTATATTAATTTATTCATTCACTCATTCATCAAATATTTATTGAAAGCCTGCTAAGCGCCAGGCACATTTTTAAAAGCAAAAAAAAAAAAAAAAAAAGAAAACCCATTGCCATTGAGTTGATTCCAACTCATAGCACTGCTCTGGCATTGGAAATATAATGATGAGTAAATCAGAAATTATTCCCATTTTCAAACAGCTTATAAGACATATTAGGGAAATAGCTATTATGAATTTTAAATAATTGTGATTATTTAACTTTCCTATGGACTTCAAAGAAGCAATAAAATGCAATACTACGAGAACTTTAAGTAACAGCGTGACTTACGATTTGGCCCAGTGTCCAAGAAGTTGAAACATTTAACATTTAAAATGATGATTTAAAAGACTGTACAAATGTCATGCCCTTTCTTCCTCAGAGAATGCCTCCTTCCCGCAACCTCCAGCTCTGTTGCTTTCCAGACCATAGGAGCAATCCAGGTGCTTGTCCAGGCAGGGACTCCTCGACAGCTGGCAGAGAATTGTGCCCTTGGTCTTGGCCAAGACAGGAATGTCCACTCGCCCTTGGCAGCAAAAGGGAGGCCCTCTCTTTACCTACCTCTTCTCATGACTTATGTCCCCCATTTCTTCCTGATTGCCCTTAACACAAAGTGCTTGTGACTGTGTGAAAGGTAGATCTAATTAAACTTAGGGAGCCATAGAAGGCTTCCTTGAGGAAGTGACAGGTAAGAAAAATAGGAGAAACTTCATGAATTTGCTAGCATCCCTGCAAAAGTGCCGTGTCCATTGTTTCTGTTTGCTACCAATCTTAACAAATGCAAGGGAGGTAAAAGTGATTATAGGCTCTACTGTCAGAGACCTACCTTGAATCCTCACTCTAGCATGTGAGCAGTGTGACCTTAAATACATTAATCTTCTCTCTGAGCTTAGTTTCCTCTTCTGTAAAATAAACCCCATTTTTGTTGAGCTGACTCCAACTCATATCTACCCTATAGGACAGAGTAGAACTGCTCCATAGGATTTCCAAAGAGTGGCTGGTGGATTTGAACTGCCAACCTTTTGGTTAACAGCCATAGCTCTCAACCACTGCACCACCAGGGTTCCTTCTGTAAAATAGGGAACAGGTAACACCATTCAGAATTATTGTGAAGATCAAACAGGATGGCTCTGAACACAGTGACTGGCACATGGACAAAGGTCATCATCGGCAGCTGTTAGTAACCTTCTTTTGGTCAGGAGAGAGGGAGGCTTGTGGGGAGAGGATCGCGTCTTTTTTCACCTGTCTGATAGGCACTCTGCTAAGTGCTTATTCATGACATAGCATTTAATTTAATCTTCAACACCACTAAGTGAGGAAGCTGATATATTCAGGGGTTATGTTACAGGATGTAGCAAGTAAGGAGGGTCTACACACCTAGTAAATGCCCAGAGTTTGAACCCAGCATTGCCTGACTTCAGAGAAATGGGTGCCACTTGGGCTGATAATTTCCGATAACCCAAGTACAGATACGGGACAAGTACACATGTGGCCAGTCACTCCTTGTTTACACATGTTCTTCTGGCCTGAGTGGGCTTTCCTTTTTTTGGAAAGAGACACCAGGCACAAAAGATGGCCAGGGAGAAGTGGACAGAAAATCAGAAATAAAATAACATTCTTCCTCTCAGTCATTACTCTCAGAATTATCTACAAAATCTTTCAGGAAACTAAGGAAGAGGTACGTCAGGAAGTAGAAGTCCCTCACAATGTCAGCAGAAACAAAAATGACAATACATACTGAGTTTCAGAGAATTTCTTGCTGATTTTTCCCATACTTTTTAGTAAAACATTTTTGGTGGAAGGAAGCATATCTATATGCACTGATATGGAAAGATCTCCAAGACATCCTGCTAAAAGGAAAAAGCAAGAAGATGAAAGGCGTGTAGTATACACAAAGCAAACATATATACACACCTACAAACTTATCTTTTATGTTTTATACATACATACATAAGTATTACATATGACATACGCATTAAGTTATCTATAGGTATCTATGTATCCATGCGTCTTTCTGTGTAGGTATCTTCCGTTCTCTCTTTCTGCACCTATGTATCTATGTATCAATCACACATATGCTTGTACATACATAGAGTATTTCCGGAAGGAGACACAAGGGGCAGGGAGAAGGAATTGCCACTGGAAGGGGAACTGAAGAGTTAGGAATTGTATTAGTTTCCTATTGCGGCTGTGACAAATTACCACAGATTTAGTGACTAAGACAATACACATTTACTATCTTACAGTTCTAGAGACCAGCAGTCTAAAATGGAGCAGCACGGCTGCATTCCTGTGGAGGCTCTAGGACAGAATCTCTTTCCTCCCCTTTTCCAGCTTCTAGAGGCTGCCCACATTCCTTGGCTCATGGCCACATCACTCAGCCTCCTGCTTTCTCCTCACGTCTCCTTCTCTGACTCTGACCTCCTACCTTTCTCTTGTAAGAACCCTTGTGATTACATCATATCCACCTGGACACTTGAGAATAATCTTACCATCTCAAAATACTTAACCACATCAACAAAATCCCCTTGGTCATGTAAGGTAACATATTCGTAGTTTAGGGAACTGAAGGTTATTATTCTGCCTACCACAGGGGTAGGAGGGAAACTTTATTGTCAATGGATCTACTTGTCCTTTTAAAATGTTATACCATGTGTAATATTACCTGTTCAAAATATAAAGTATGTATTCATATTTAATTGGGCAATTCCTATAGATGATTAAAATAATCAAAGAGTATTTGTCTACAGGTTAAACTAAGTCTCCTTTCCACCTCTGATATCCCACCTCGTGGCTTTCTGTGAGGCAGCCTTTTCACTTACTTCTTGAATAGCATTCTGGCCTTTCTGAAGGAAAAAAACTAGGGGTAGGGGAAGATGAAGCCCCGGAAGAGAACAGAGAGGGACTGTTGGAAAGCTGAAGGCTATAGAGGCTTCTGCCTGGATTGGGATCGCCTTCTGCTTCTCTCTGGGAATTTAAGTCTTCCAGCAAATATGTATTTCCCCTGGCTGAGTGCCTAGCACCGCGTTAGTTTCTGGGGGTACAACCAGGCTGTTCCTGCACATGGCCTAGGATCTGGGGGTGGGGGAAGCAGGCAGTGACAATGCAGTGATGGCCATTCGGGAAACTGTGAGGCTGCCTCTGCATCTCAGCCAGGAGGAGCCTGGGCTCTCCTGGAATAGCCGGGAGCTGGAGAAGGCATGGAGGAAAGAAAAATCGGCTTGGCTGCTAGCACCAGGAGCGTCCTGTACAGCTTCCAGGAGGGAATCCACCTTTCTGCTGTGTATTTATGCCTAGGCTGGTGTTCCAAGCAAATCCCATGACCAACCACAGCATGATTTCCCTGGGAAGAAGAAGAGGGTGAGGCTGTCAGCCTGTCTGATATAGGGACCTCTCTGGCCTGTTTTTTGAGCAGCCCACAGCCCAGAGGCAGGAATACACAGATGATGCATGGCTCTCTGGGTTTCCCTCCCTTCCTCTGGGGAGCCTGGGGCCTGGCTGATTCATTGTACTGCCTCCCATCAGGCCCTGGGCTTCTGAAGGAAGGAGGATTTCCCCCGGGGCTGTGAACACAGTTATACAGGTGGTTACCTTGGGCTGGTCCTAGGCTCTGGGACTTTCCGAGGCTGACTTTTCTTTTCTTTTATCTGGCTGTCAGTTTTGGATCTTGAAAAGCCTCAACCATTTCAGATACCCACACAGGCCATAAGCCACAAAGGTCTGTAAATTTCAGACCAAGAGAAAAAAAAAAAAAAAAAAACAGTTGCCATGGAGTCGATTCTGACTCATAGTCACCTTAGAGGATGGAGTAGAACTGCCTCATAGGGTTCCCGAGGAGCAAAAAGCAGAGGAGAAATGCACTGTGACAGATGGCGCGGCACACCCCAAGAGACATGCGCCCCCAAAGAACAGCAGAAGAGCTGTGCCAGGGAGACAGCAAGGTCGGAGGCGTACAGACAGACGCACACTGGACAGGGCTGGGTATTGTCAGAAAAAAAGGTAGTCAAGGGACAGAGACCCAGACACACAGAGGTCAGAGACCCTACTCCCCTCTGTCCTCAGAGAAGAAAGAAGGGGCTCTGAGAGATGAAGAAACAATCTGAGAGACACAATCCTTCTTAGGGACAGACCCAGGCACCCTTAAGCCCTGCTCCCTCACTTCTTATTTCCAGTTGCAGATTCACCTCCTCTTGGTCCCAGGAAAGGCCTTTCCAAAATGGGGACATCCCCACCTCCCACCCTAACAAGCTGCACCTTCCATGTGCCAAGTGCAGTAGGAAGGCGTGTTAAAACACAAGGACCTCAATATGTATACAAGAAAGACTATGCACACAGGGAACAGAAGTCTGGGTAGTCACAGAATCAGTTTTCATGGGAATGTTGCCCTTCCCCAGCTACTTAGCTAACGGGAGTAACTCTAGCCATGCAATCATGGAGGCAGCACCCAGCAAAGCAAACTCCTCAGCTGGTCAAACCCCTTTGTTTTACAGTTGAACAAATAAAGTCCAGAAAAGCAGGGTGACTCACCCAGTGTCACATCTAGTACAGAGACCAGGGTGAGGACTAGTTACCTTTGGCCAGGTTTTAAAATCTCAGAACAGAGAACATCTCCATTGAAAGAACATTTTACATTACTCTGGGAAAAAGCTGGGTGGGAGAATTCAGGCATCATTATCAAATGAATTGGAAACTATAAATGGCACTTTTAAAGGTGATCATAATTATTTCCCTCTTTCTGATGGAGCACGAAGGGGGTTCCCCATCTAACACTCCCACAAGATCTTGGCACAAAAGGGATGAATATACAGTGCGACTTGGGTTCCTTGCTGGCTTTTAAAAGCCCTAGTTTGGGAGTAGGATTTATTAAATATTGTAATCAGTTCAATGTCGCCTGTTGAAACGTTTGCTTTAATGGGCTTGTTAAATTTAGATTATGTTAAAAAGAAAGAGAGAGAAAGACATTTCCCTGTCTCTGAACTCTTGAGCTGCCACATCCTGATTGGATAAGTGTTAAAGAAATAGCTTCCAGCCATGATAATTACCCCTATTGTGGGAGGAAGATGATGACATTTCCAGATGACTCAAGAGGACATTTTGTTTTGTAAACATATTCTCCAGATCAAAGCCTGTCCTTACTTTGGAAAAGCAACATAAACCAATCTTTCTGCCTCCCTTCTTCCCTCCTTTCCTTTCCTAAAAGATATTTTAAATTACATTTAATTATATGAGTAACAAATGTTATTAATAGCTAGCATTTATTGATGGCTTACTCTATACTGGGCACCGTTCTATGCACGTAACCTACACTAACTCTTCAAATCCTCTCTATGCCCTATGAGGCCAAAGTTATTACAATCCCCATGTTACAGATGAGGAAAAAATGGGGTGCAGAGACATTAAACAATGACACAAGGATGAGTAAGGTAAATGCTATTCCTGTCCTCAGAGAGCTTCATACATCTATGATTGCCCTGCTCCCAGAAGCATAGGTTCACTTCGGCCTTTATGCTTTGCATTAACTATTGTCCACCTGCATTCCATGCCACCGTGGACCAGAAATTCACCTGGAATCCTAGGCCGTGTGTTTGGGGCCCTGGTGCTTTGCAAATCCATGCTAGCTCCCATCTCTGAGGGTTGGGTACTTCTGTCAATCTCCATCCCTACTGTGGAGATTCTAAGATATGCACGAATGTTTTGGAAATACTTAAGTTCTGGATTCACTATTATTGTGCCAGATCTGTTTAAATAGTTCAGGACAGACATCTCTTAAACCTTAAAATGAAACATCGATTCTTTTGGAGACAATTCTTGAAGGATCTCTTGCATTTCTGCATGTCTTGTGAGCGGAGGCACTGACTGACTTTGTTCTAGACCATTTTTTCGAGCGTGTTTGTATAGCGATCAGCCTTGGAAGATAGAGACAGAGTTTCTCTCTGGAGCATAGGGCAGGTTTGATGACAGCCTTGGAAAATAGTCTCTATCTGAAGCACGTACAGGCATGATTACTGCTTGTTATAAAAGATTCAATTCCCTAAGTTTAGCGTTCCTCTCCTGCAATGCACCCCACTGTGTGTGCAGCTGTCACCTGGCACTCTCCACATCACCCTGTGGAATTTGGGGTTCAGGGAGCCAGCAAAAATGCTGAAACTCTCGCTATTTCTATAATTAGTAAATTTCCCTTCATCTCTGACTCAGGAGTTTTGTGTCTTCCACTAACATCCATGAAACTGTGCTAATTTGTTAATTTGGAAGTAGGGAAACATCTCAGACCTTTCACAGTTCTTGGTACACTTATTTATCCACTCAATAAAATTTTTATTGAGTATCTACATTGTGCTAGACACTAGGGATGAACCAGGTAGCCAGGTCCCTGCTCTCAGGGAGCAAGATAGTTTTTACACAGAGGCATTTAAAATAGAAAGCATTTATAGTTTGTGAAATGTGCTAGGAAGGGAATAAATATTGTGTCATTGTACAGAACCATCACCTGTCTGTCAGTTTGTTATACTGTGGTGGCTTGCATGTTGCTATGATGCTGGAAGCCATGCCACCAGTATTTCAAATACCCGCATGGTCACCCATTATGGACAGATTGCAGCAGAGCTTCCAGACTAAGACATACTAGAAAGAAAGACCTAGCAGTCTACTTCCAAAAATTAGCCAGTGAAAACCTTATGAATCACAAGATAACACTGTCTGACTTGCTTGCTTTGGATAAGTCATTAAATAAAAAAACAAAACGAAAACCAAACCCATTGCTGTCAAGTCGATTCCGACTAATAGTGATCCTATAGGACAGAGAAGAATTTCCCCATTGGGTTTCCAGGGAGCGCCTGGTGGATGTGAACTGCCAACCTTTTGGTTAGCAGCCATAGCTCTCAACCACTGCACAACCAGGGCTCCATATGTCATTAGACAGGATCAATCGCTGGAGAAGGACATCATGTTTGGTGAAGCAGAGGGCCAGAGAGGGTGAGGGAGACCCTTGGTGAGGTGGATTGGCAAAGCATCTGCAATGATGGACCCAAACATGCTAGCAATCATGAGGATGACGCAGGACCGGGCAACATTTTGATCCCTTGTACATAAGGTCACCAGGAGTCAGAGTCAACTCAATGACACCTATCTGTCTAGTTATAATGGTACGGACCAACAGGTATTATTAGGATAGGGTGGTGAGAGAGGCCTGTCTGAAGAAGTGACATGGGAAGTGAGAATCGAGAGCACAAGTACAAAGACACTGAGTTAGGACAGAGCCATCCATGAACAAATAAGTGATCAGAGTGACTGTAATAGAGTCAGCAATTCAGAGAGCAGCATGTGATGATATCAGAGAAGTATCCCAAAATACAGAAAATGCAGGTCTTTAAGATCACAGAATGGAGGTTGTCATTTATTCAAAGTGAAAATGAAAATCATAGAAGCGTTGGAGTGGCAGGGATTAGTGAGGGTAGGATTTGATCTACATCTTAAAACAATCCATCTGGAGTTGGGGGAAAGAAAGGAGCAAGACTCCTTCTCCTAGAACGCTGCGTCTGGACCACCCACTGCCTTTCCTGGGACCAGTCTTCAGTTCCCCTCACCGTATCCCCTGCCTGTGGGTGCATTTCTGGGCAGTTTTGGCATGCTCTCCCACTCTCACTGTCACTGGCCCTGTGTTGCTGAGCAACTCACAATGCCTCTTGCCTCAGGGCACAGGGACAATGGTTTTCCAGTTCAGGGCTTGAGAAAGGTGCAGAGGGAATCCAAAAACAGAAATGTGGGTAACCCTTCAGAATGTGCCATTGTGCAGCTGGGAACAGAAAAGGATTTGCAACAGACAAAAAGCGAAGATATACCTTTTGTCAGGGAGGGATCACAAAACCATCTGTAAAAATACTGGTCCAAAGCATTAGAATCAACGTTATAGACATGCTTGATGGAACAAGACAGTGGGACATATGGAAAACAGAATGTGACAAACTGAATGTCTAGCGAGAAAAGAATGATGGAATAAATAATATGGGTATACTCATATTATTATGGGATATTATGCAGCTATGTACATATAAAGGAGCTCTGGTGGCACAATGGTTAAGCTCATGGCTGCTAACCAAAATGTTGGTAGTTCAAACCCACCAGGAGCTCCACGGGAGAAAAGACCTGGCGATCTGCTCCTATAAAGATTACAGCCTAGGAAAATCTATGAGGCAATTCTATTCTGTCCTATAGAGTCACTATGAGTCAGAATCGACTTGATGGCACATAACACATGTACATATAAATGAGAACCTCAGATTGCAAAGTAATGTGCATGTTGCTGATAGTTGCAATCATGTCAGCGCTGACTCATGGTAATCCTATGTATAACAGAATGAAACATTGCCCAGTCCTGTGCCATCTGTGAGATCATTAAAGTGCATAGTATCATACATTTAAATCAAATATTGATGATTTTCGAAAATATGTGTTTATGTGTTTGCATATATATAATCATGGAGACTAGTGTGGCTATTGGAAGGTGGTTCTCAATCCTGGCTGAATATTAGAATCAACTGGGGAATTTTTTTTCTCCAAAGCTGCCGTGACGTTTAATATTGGAAGATTACATATTTTAATTTTGGAATAATTTTAGATTTTACAAAAAAAATTGCAAAGATAGTATAGGCTTTCCCATATACCCTTCACAAAGTTTTCCCCGTCGTAATATCTTACATAATTATGCCAGGTTGCTTTTAGTTGCCACATCTTCGTAATCTCTTTTAGTCTGTGATGGTTTCTCAGTCTTTCCTTGTTTTCCTGATCTTGTCAGTTCGGAAAAGGACTGGTCAGGTATTGTGTTGACTGTCCCTCACTTCGGATATTTTTCTCATGAGACTAAAGTGATGGGTTTTGGGAAGAATACCACAGAAGTAAAGTGCTTTTCTAATGACATCACATCTGGAGAGTAGTCTATCAACATGACTTATCACGGGTGCTATTAACTTTGATCACTTGGTTAAGATGGTGTCTGCTCAGCCTCTCCACTGTAAAATTATTATTTTTCTCTTTCCACACTCTGTTCTTTGGAAATGAGTCACTAAGTCTAGCCCACATTCAAAGGGCTTTGTGGATGGCGGAGTATGCACATGTATTATTTGGAATTATTCTGTATGGAAGATTCGTTTCTTGTCTGCCATTTATTTATTTATTTAATCGTTGGCTTATAACAATATGGACTTGTGTACATTTATTTTAGGGATTATAATCCAATATAATATTATTTATTTTGTTGCCCACATTGCCCAAGCTTAGGCCATTGGGTGTTCTTGACATGCCCCATCTTTCTATGTTTTTAAGCACTTACTTTCTGGCACTATAAAATAAGTCGATCTCATCTTGTATATTTCCTACGCCAGCCCTAGAGTCAGTTGTTCCTCCAAGGAGAATGGCATTTAGATACCAAAATCTGAGCAGGGACATTCTTGTTGCTCGTAGGGATATCACTACTTTTGGGCCATCTCAGCAGACAGAGCTAGGAAATATATGTATACATACAACTCAGGTCTTCACACATATCTATATTTCTATATCTATACATCTTTCTGTATATATACATTAAATTAAACATGAGTTCATGTGTCTGCTAATGTGTTGCTTTTGAGGCCTTTGAGGACTGAAGTTGGCTCTTGTCTCCTGCACCATTAGTGTGGTTGTTACCCACACCAACTGGCCAGATAAATATGGAGGTAATTGGCCAGGCAGTAGTAGGGAAGAATGAAGCAGACATAGAGAAAAGAGAAGTACTGCCAAAGCACATGATAGAAAATTTTCCCTTCTCGTTGACAACTAACTTTACAAACCACACTCTTATCTGCCCCAATGCCTTATTAAGTGGTGAAAACCCTGCAAGGGGGTAGCTTTTTCTGCTCACATACCAGTTTTATGTATATTCTTTTTAGGTTGTATATTCTTGTGGAGTATTCCTGAATCATCTTGAAAATGTTAACCATATTTTTTATTAATGTGGAGTATTCCTGAGTCACCTTCAGAATACTACTTCGGTGAAGTCTTTTTTTAATTCCAAGTTTAAACACTCAGTTTAAACCAGCTTGTGAAAAATTCAAATTGGTTCACAACAGAAAATCAAAAGGGAATGTTTTCAGGTATGGTTGGATCCAGGGGTTAAACAATGTAGCCAGAATTTGATTTGCCTCCATCTTTCAGTTTGACTATTCTATTGGTTTTATTCTCAGTCTCAGTGGTCCAGGTTCTCCTTCATGAGGCAAGATGAATACAGCAATTCCTCTTCACATCCTCACAGGTTCAGCTAAATAGGGAAAGAGTACTTGTCTGTCTCCCAGAAGTAAAAGACTCTTTGTTGGTTTTGCTTTCTTGGGGAGTTGTGGGGGTGGTGGTTCTAATTGGGCCATTTGCCCATTCTTGAACCAGTCAGTGGGCAGGACTATGGGATACACTGATTGACTCTGGTCTAGGTTATATGCCCACTCTTGAAGCTGGGTCAGAGAGTGGGAGAGTAGAAAATTCTCAATTTAAAACAAACAAACAAAAAAAAAAAACGGTCTGCTACTAGGAGAAGGTGGAACAGATTTGTGAGAGGCAAACCTTTATATAATGTAGTTATAGAAAATCCCTTAAAGACTGAATCGTATGACAATCTCATTTTATAAATAAATAAAACAGGTCCCAAGAACAGAAATGATGTCTTTGAGACACAAACAATGGTTATAGTTAATGGCAGACACCAAACACTAACCAAAGTTTAGCTTCTGACAAGTAGAAGATGAAATCCAAATTTTCAAAATTCGGTAAGAGAGGTGAAATCCGTTCGGGACCCGAAGAAAAAGGAGAAAATCTTTTAGTTATACATTCCTGGGGTCATTTTGTTTTGTGCCCAGTGTTTAACCTTTACTTTTAAAACTTGTTTGATCAAAACACGACCTGTGGCGCTTGTTAAAAATACAGATTTTCAGGTTACTCCCCCATTGATTACAATTCATGAAGCCTGGGGTATGGCCAAGGAATCTGCTACTCTTATTATTGGGCAAGTTTGTAGAAGGTTGCATACTCCAGTGATTCTCAGCCTTAGCTGCATGTTAGAATCACCTAGAGAGCTTTTAAAAATCCCAATGCTTCTGCTCTCAACCTTATCAATGAAATCAGTATCTTTGGGAGTAGAACTCAGACATCAGTTTTGTGTGTGGGTGGGTGCGTGGGTGGGTGTGTGTGCGAGTGTGTGTTTTTAACTACCTAGGTGATTCCAGCGTACAGCCAAGTTTGAAAATCAGTGCATTATACTGTAAATCTGGAAAAGTTAATTTAAATAGGGAAGCTCAAGTACTTTTCTACTTCAACAAACCTGAGTTTCTATATTCTTTATTAGCATTCTAGGTGATAGTTTTCTTTTTCTTTTTACCCTAGGTGATTCTTATACATACCAAATTTTTAAAACTACTGTTACAGATCCTTGCTACTCAAAGTGTGGTCCCTCAACCAGGAGCATCAACATCACCTGGGAGCTTCTTAGAAGTTCCCTGGTGGCATAGTGGTTAAGAGCCTGGCTGCTAACCAAAAGGTCAGCAGTTCAAATCCACCAGCTGCTCCTTGCAAACCCTATGGGGCAGTTCTACATGGTCCTATAGGGTCGAAATGAGTTGGAATAGACTTGATAGCACATACCAACAACAAGGCCTCATCCCACAATCTACATTTTAACAACATTCCACCAATGATTGGTATGAAGATTAATATTTGAGAAGCTCTGCTATAGCCCCATTTTTCTTACCCCCAGCAGCAATTTAAAACCATCTAAGGAGATTTAAAAAATATATTGATGTCCAAGCCCTACCCTAGGATATTGTGATTTAATTGGTTTGGGGTGAGAACTGTTTATCAATATTTTGTACAAAGGTCCCCAGGTGATTCCAATGTGCAGCCACAATTGACCACCACTATTATAGGAGAAAGAGTTTGCAATCAGAAGGCCTTTGAACCGGTTTGTCCAGTTTGAACCCCTGCTGGGAATTTGCATTTCTAACAAGTTCCCTGCTGAGAGTTTGTACTTCCAACAAGTTTCCAGGAAGTTATACATAAGAATCACCTGGGGGATCGTGTTAAACTGTAGATTCTGGTTCAGTATATCTGGGGTGGAAATGGGAATTCTCAGCAGGGATTTGGGAACTAGAACAAACCATTTCAAATCACTGCTATCAGATGGCAGCAGGTTACATCTCCACAGCAACGTTTTTTGCTTTCTGACTGTGGGTAAGTTTTATACGTCCACAGTTTCAGCCTTATAACCTGTAATATATCAAAGATACTATCATTTTCTAGGGCAAATGGAGCTTCTATTGTATTCTGCCTTGTGTCTTAGTTGCTAGGAAGGACCAATCTGCCCGTTGAAGTTAAAAAACACCTGTAGCCAAAGAGAGCTGAGGAAATCAGGAGCTAAAATTCAGTCCTTATTAAGTAAAATACTGGCAAAGTTGATTGCATTTTCTATCCTGAATCCTGCTTGCTCCTTCCCCTAAGAAGCCTAAGTTTCTAAAGGGGAGCCTAGTTAGGTTGTTTCTTTCCCCAGACCTTGCAGCTGTTTAAGTATCAACTTTTCCTCCTGTAGGTAAATCAAATGGAGCTTTATGCAACAGAGAGCTTGGTTGCCAGTTTTCGAGGGAAGCACTGTCCTTCCATGAACTCTTTCTGAGTCTCTTTCCTCATTAGGTGTGCACAGCAATGAGGCTTACTGGAGCAGCCTAATAGGCAAGAGAAGCGCTTGACTTTCAAGCTAGATTGTCAATAGGCTTGTTTGATATGGCTGCATTTCTGACCTAATCAGCTGCCAGCGGTCTCTCCACTGAGTTCCCTTGGGGCATCAGAGCAAGCTATATTTCACAATCTAACAGCTTAAATCAGCTCCGTTCTCAAGGAGCAGGGGCCTGAAGAGAAAAAGAATGTTAGAGCTTGTATATGCAGAGAAGGACCTTTTTGATGATGCCAAGTGTGTTTGCACAATATCTGTTCCTCGCCGGAAACCAGACCACTGCTTCTGTTGGCAGTGCCAGAGAGTAATATTCATGTGAACAGGTGCAACTAAATTTGAATGGAATCCTCAGGTCACTCAGCGTTCTTTTGTCTTACTGGAGAACTCCCATTGGAGAAGTTCTCCCAAATCTTATCAGGAAACAGAACATTAGCTTATCAGTGTGTGCCTTGCTCAGCCTTCAGAGTTGGTGAAATATCAGTCTTCATCTTGGTGCTGTTCTGGCTAAATTTGATTTAGGCACCGAAAGGAGATATGTAAAATAAGTTGGATGCTTCCAAGTGCAATTTATGGAAAACCTAAACAAACTGGATTAAAAGTGGACAGGATAGTGAACTCATACAACAAAAAGAAGTCTGGAATCATTAGGTTTCATGCATGGTTTGATCAGCATTCTTTCTTCTTCAATTTCTCTGGCATCCTCTAGGCTATGCCATCCTGACTTTGTCTCGCGGTAGCCAAAGAGCTGAATGAAGCAGGTCTAGGCTTCACATCTGCATAAGCCTTATCAGAGTCTGAGAGAACTTCTCTTTTCCCAACCATCAAACAAAAGTCCTGAGCTTCACTCCAATTGTTAATTAAAACTTAGTCTACCTGCCCAACCCTCAGCCAATCATGTCCAAGGGGAATGGCATTATGCTAACAAATCTGAGTATAGAGTCAATTCTGCACAAACCACATAGTTACCTCTCTGCTTCTCAATAAGATAAATAAATATTGGGGTGGGGTGAAGACGTTACCTGTATAATTAGTTTTTCTCAATGCCCTAATAGTTTTTGGGCATTTTTGTTTTTAGTTTATTTATTAAATCAGAGAAAACTTGAGCATGTGCAGGCTATAATGTGGCCTTGGCAATACCCTGAAATCCTCTTCTCACAGTGGAGACACATAGAAATCCAGATGAATTCCAGAGGATTATCTCATGCTGGCACAAAGCTATTGTAAAGGGCAGCAGGCTTGATCTGCCGGCCATTGGAAGCCATCTGACAGAGCTGTATATGTACGTGTGTTGGGAAAACGAAGGCCAGCAGTCCTTAGATTTCTTTATTTACTGTGTGTTAGCTTCTGGCTCAAGGAGTTCGTGGGTGATGCAAAGAGTTAAGTGTTCAACTACTCACTGAAAGGTTGGTGGTTTGAACACACTGAGAGGCGCCTCAGAAGATAGACAATGGTGATATGCTCCTGATAGGTTATAGCCTTGAAAACCCTATGGAGCAGTTCTACTCTGCACACATGGGGTCTCCCTGAGTCAGAACTGACTCCAGAGCAACTAACAACAGCAGAGCTTCTAGCTCACAATCTTTCTTCCTATCCACAATCTTCTCATCCTTCTTGGTAACTTAAACATTCATCATATGACTAGTCATTTGAGTCTTTGACCTCTTCTACAACCACCTTCGATTCTACGCCACCTCAGTCACCTACTCCAGTGTTCCCACCCAGGATTTTAAACCACCAGTGATTGAATGCCTCTCCACTTCTAAAAGATATTTCAGAAAACTCAGTCTTAGACTATCACTTAATGTTCCTGCTCACTTATTCGGAGACCCTCAGAGCAATGATTCTTTCATCTTCCCAGTCCTTCAGCCCATTGATCACATCACCTTCCCACTATTCATCAGTGTTCTCATATCTTTGCTTGCCTCCTTATCCAGCTTGTATTTTATGACCCATTTTTATAATTGCTCCCTTTCTCTCTCTCCTTTCATTTTGTTCAGAAGGTTAAATTCCCCTAACTAGCTAAACATTACTGAAGAAAATCAAATGAGCAGACCAACTAGTTTCACTTAAAATTCAGGATGACAAATCTCATGAGGATACTCAGTGCTGTGCTACCACCTTACAATGTTTCTCCGGTAAGAATGCCCCGTATCCTCTAGACAACTATTTCATAATTTCTCTTCTCTCTTCAAACCTCTCACATCTATTTCCTATGTCTATTATTCTCATATGATGATCTGACTTCATATATTTTGATAAAATAGAAGTCATTGAAGGAAATTCTACCATAATCTCATAACAAACCTACCCATACCTGTTCCTCCTTCTTAGACTTTCCTCCTATTAAAATGGAGGAAATATCATTCCCCCTATTTTTGGACCCATCCTTTACATTCTGGATTTCATTACTTCTTGTTTTACCAAAGATTTTATTCCTTTACTTAGTCCTTCATATGTTACGTGTTCTCTGTTGCCTTTGCCTCAGACCCATTCACTTACTTTCTCTGAGTCCAGAGAAGCTGACCTATATAGAGTGCATCATTCAAAGACCTTTAGGTTTGGCAACTGAAGGCAGAAACAGAAGATCGCAGGGTGTGATCAGGAAGAGTAGGATGCTACATCTTGCGTTCCAAATTGCCTGACCACAGGTCTGGTAATAGGTCTGGTAATCTCTTTTCTATTCCTCCAGCACCACAGCTTCTTTTGAGCAGCTCCTGCTTTTGTGGCTTCAGCTGTCATAACTTCCTCCTTGTGGTTGTATATTCCCTTCATTGCTATCGCTTGAGTGCTTATCCAACTAAGACTCTGTTGCTTTTCAATACCTGCCCTCACTGTGATAAGTAGTTCTTTCATTTACCCTTTGGATGTGGCATCTGTTTCTTTCCACAACTCTAAATGATTGAATGATATGCCCCCCATTTCTTCATCATCATTCTCTCCCACTCCATAGACTCAGTCCCAACACCATATAAGCATGTTGTAATGAGTTCCATTAAACAACAAAAAGAAAAATAAAATTTCCCAGGGCTACTACTTCTGGATATGATAGATGAACTTGATGTTGTTAGGTGTTGTCAGGTGTGTTTGGACTCATTGCAACCCTATGTACAACAGAACAAAACACTGCCTAGTCCTGCACCATACTCACAATCATAGGTAGGTTTAAGCCAATTATTGCAGCCACTGTGTCAATCCATCTCGTCAAGGGTCTTCCTCTTTATCACTGACCATCTACCTTACCAAGCACAATGTCTTTCTTCAGAGACTTGTCCCTCCTGATAACATGTCCTAAGTATTTGAGACAAAGTCTTGTCATCCTCGCTTCCAAGGAGCACTCTGGCTGTATTTCTTCCCAAACAGACTTGTTTATTCTTCTGGCAGTTCATGGTTTATTCAGTATTCTTCACCAAAACCATAATTTAAAGGTCTCACTTCTTCTTCAGTCTTCCTTATTCATTCCCGTTTTCCTAAGCATATGAGGCAATTGAAAATATCATGGTTTGGGTCAGGTGCAGCTTAGTCCTCAAAATGACACCTTTGCTTTTTAACATTTTAAAGAGGACTTTTGCAGCAGATTTGCCCAATGCAATATGTCATTTGTCCTCTTGACTGCTGCTTCCATGGGGGTTGATTGTGGATCCAAGCAAAATGAAATCCTTGACAACGTCAATCTTTTCTCTGTTTATCGTGATGTTTATTAGTCCAATTGTGAGGATTTTTGTTTTCTTTATGTTGAAGTGTAATCCATACTGATTGGATTACAGTACGGATTACACCTCAGTATAAATTAATCCAAAGGCTGTAGTCTTTGATCTTCATCACTAAGTGCTTTAACTCCTCTTCACTTTCTGCAAGCAAGGTTGTATCATCTGCATATCACAGGTGTTAGTCTTCCACCATCCTGATGCTACATTCTTCTTCATAGTGTACAACTTCTCAGATTGTTTGCTCAGCATACAGACTGAATATGTATGGTGAAAGGATACAGCCTTGACGCATGTGTTTCTTGATTTTAAACCACACAGTGTCTCCTTGTTCTGTTCACGCAACTGCCTCTTGCTCTATGTACAGCTTCCTCATGAGTACAATTAGGAGTTCTGGAATTCCCATTCTTTGTAATATTATTCATAATTTGTCATGATCCACACAGTTAAATGCTTTTGTATACTCAAGAAACCACAGGTAAACATCTTTCTAGTATTCTCTGTTTCAGCCAAGATCTGGCTTTAGCAATGATAGCCCTCATTCAACGTCCTCTTCTGAATCCCACTTGAACTTCTGGAAGTTCCTTGTTGATGTACTGCTGCAACCGCTTTTGAATGATCTTCAGCAAAATTTCACTCGTCTGTGATATTAACGATACTGTTAGATAATTTCCACATTCGGTTAGATCACATTTCTTTGGAATGGGCACAAATATGGATCTCTTCCAGCTAGTTCGCCAGGTAGCTGTCTTCCAAATTTCTTGGCACAGATGAATGTGCACCCTCAGCACTGCGTACATTTATTGAAACATCTCAGTTGATATTCCATCAATTCCTGGAGCCTTGTTTTCCACCAATGCCTTCACTGAAGCTTGGATTTCTTCCTTTAATACCATCGGGTTTTTTTCATAGGCTAACTCCTGAAGTGTTTGAACATCAACCAATTCCTTTTGGTACAGTGACTCTGTGTATTTCTTCCATCTTTTTTGGATGCTTCCTGCGTCTTTCCATATTTTTCCCATAGAATCTTTTTTAATGAACTTTTGCTTTATTCATGCATAATGTATTTGATGTCAACATGTAACTTGTCTGGTCCTCGGTCATTAGCATTCAGTGCATCTGTCAGTTTGTCCTATTGTGGTGGCTTATGTGTTGCTGTGATGCTGGAAGATATGCCATCGGTATTTCAAAAACCAGCATGGTCATCCATGGTAGACAGGTTTCAGTGGAGCTTCCAGACTAAGACAGACTATGAAGAAGAACTTCCGAAAAAACTGGTCAGTGAAAACCTTATGAATAGCAGCAGAATATTGTCTATATAGTGCCAGAAGATGAGGTCCTCAGGTTGGAAGGAACTCAAAATATGACTGGGGAAGAGCTGCCTCCTCAAAGCAGAGTCAAAATGACATGGATGGAGTAAAACTTTTGAGACTTTCATTTGTTGATGTGGCATGACTCAAAATGAGAAGAAACAGCTTCAACATTCATTAATAATTGGAATGTGGAATGTACAAAGTATGAATCTAGGAAAATAGGAAGTCATCAAAAATGAAATGGAACACATAAACATCAATATCCTAGGCATTAGTAGCTGAAATAGATGGGTATTGGCCATTTTAAATCAGACAATCATATGGTCTACTATTCCAGAAATGACAAATTGAAGAGGAATGGCATTGCATTCATCATCAAAAAGAACATCTTAAGATCTACCCTGAAGTGCAACACAGTCAGTGATAGGATAATATCCATACGCCTACAGGAAATACCAGTTAATGTGACTATTATTCAAATTTATGCACCAGCCACTAATACCAAAGATGAGGAAACTGAAGATTTTTACCAACTTCTGCAGTCTGAAATTGATCAAACATGCAATCAATATGATTGATAATTACTGGTGATTGGAATGCAAAAGTTGGAAACAAAGAGGAAGGATTGTTACTTGGAAAATATGTCCTCGGTGATAGAAACAATGCTGGCAATCACATGATAGAATTTTGCAAGACCAATGACTTCCTCATTGCAAATACGTTTTTCAACAACATAAGTGGCAACTATACACGTGGACCTTGCCAGATGGAATACACAGGAATCAAGTCGACTGCATCTGTAGAAAGAGACATTGGAAAAGCTCAATATCATCAGTCAGAAAAGGCCAGGGGCCTACTGTGGAACAGATCATCAACTGCCTATATGCAAGTTTAAGTCAGAGCTGAAGAAAATTAAAATAAGTCCGTGAGACCCAAAATACAACCTTGAATATATGCCACCTGAGTTTAGAGACCATCTCAAGAATAGACTTGACACAATGAGCACTAACGACTACCAACCAGATGAGTAGATGAACTAGCAACATACAAAAATTCTTCACTAAGAATAAATAAAAAAAAAAAAAAACTGAATAAAATATTAAAAAAAGAAAACCTCATTCATTTGGGGGCTGAGAAGAGCCATTAAAACAACCAGCACCTGACAGGCCAAAGTCCTGAAGAGCGGGAACCCTTGAGAGAAGCTTAGTCATCTACAGTAAGTTGTCCTGGGAATCATTTGAACTGGAGCATGAAGTGACAGTAAAGCAGATTTATTGCAGTCTCCTGGAATTAGGAAAATGAAAATTGGAGTTCAAAGCAACCAAAGCATCCAAGATCTGAGGGGCCAAAATACCAGTAAGAAGGAAAGCTCAGAGAAGGAAGCCTGAAAGTCTAGGCCACTTTCCCCAGTGGGTAATGGGTTTTTTTTTTTTTTTTTTTTTTTTTTGGCTAGGGCCTAAACCTAAAACCTTGTTATGTCAATGACTAACTATCCAAACCTGGGTAAGCTACTGACTGTCTCTGAATCTCAGCTTCCTCATCTATAACACAGGGATAATAATACATGCCTCATAGGGTTAATATGAAAATTGAAGATAATGTGTTTAAAACACTTAGCACAAAAGCTATTTTTATTTATTTATTTTATTACTAATAAATAACTGTAGCCACGGCCTTGCTGATTGTCCCAGGCTCAGCTCAGCCCCTGTCTTCCCGTGGAGCATTCCCCAGCCTCTCGAATTCTCTTCTGACAGATGCTTTTGTTGCTAATAAATCTTGTCTGTGATATCACAGTTCATCACAGCGGCTGGTTCAGAATCGAGACATCAACACATGAATCAGACAGGACGAGAGGAGAAAGAGGCTGAAGACAGAGATTCCAACTACCTTGGTGACAAGAAAGAGAGGAGAGGCAGTACAGGAGATTTTAATAAGGTTTTGTGATTTGCTTTTCTGCCAAGTTGGATAGGTTTAAACATCTCCCCTGTGTTCATCACTTACTCAGGGTTAGGCAAATCAGCCAGCTAGACATTCAGCAAACAAAACAGTGAATTTTGCAAATGAGATCTGCCATCTGATGTCCAGGCTGAGGAAGGAAGAAAGAAGGGAGGGGCAGAAGGAGAAGAGAATGAAAGAAGGGAAGGAAGGCCAGATGGAAGTTTCTGTTGGCCTTTCTGATTTACTTGTCTTAGATACATTTCTAGCATGGTAGAAGCAGGCTGACCCAAGACTTGCACAATTTGGAATTAGTTCCATAAAATTTGATGTTCATGGAATAAGTTCAGTTCTGCAGTGTGACATTCAAAGCCATTCAAGATACAGTCTCTTCTCAACTTTTCCTTTCCATCTCTTGTCACCTCTCCTCACACTTTTATAGAATGATAATAACAGAAAATGTTCATTGAGTACTTAGTAAGTGCCAGGTCCTACGCTTACATTCTCTCATTTAGTCTTCCCAACGACCCCGTGGAGTAGGACCTATTATTACCCTAAACCCTATGGGGCATTTCTATGGGGTTGCTATATGTCAAAATTCACTTGACAGCACCTAACAACAATAATAACAAAACTAAGGCTTGACATCAATAGATTATTTCTCGGGTCACAGATTTAATGCAAAGTTGAGCCAGGCAGCCTGATTTCAGAGACCATGGTGATGATTATCATTCAATGACTACTTTTAACAATGAGTCATATTTGAGTGTATATATGTATCACCTAGTACGTGTCAGGCTCTGTAATAGACACTAGGTGGTGAACAATATTGACTTATTGTTAGGTGCCGTCAATTTCGACTCATAGCAACCCTATAGTACGGAGTAGAACTGCCCATAGGGTTTCCAAAGAGCGGCTGGTGGATTTGAACCGCTGATCTTTTGGTTAGCAGCCAACCTCTTAACCAGTATGCCACCAAGGCTCCCCAATATCAGCTTAGAGAGATTATAAAGCTCTAAACATCAAACAAGAAGCAAGCTGCTGAACCAGGATTCTGACCCTGGCCTTCAACTCCCAATTTTATTTTTTCTATTACATTCAGCTGCTTCCCAATTTGCATGTCTTCATGTTCAAAGAAACTATTAACCTATCACATCACCACCACCTGGGGCCTGCAAAGCAAATCAAATGAAGTTCTTGCCTTTGTAAATAAGGACTACTTGAGTCATCACCCACTGGTCTCAGGGAAATACCATCTCCCTGTCGTTAAAATGACAAGTGACATTGGTCTCCTAGGGGGAGAGTGAGACTGAGGCTATAACAGCCAAGGTGCCAGCTCCAGCTCCTGGCCAAGGGACTTCCCCTCTCAGGTCCTCATCTATAAATTGAGAGGGATGGATAAGCTGGTTCCAACATCCTTTCAGCCTTTTGTGGAAGTAATCTATTAACAGTAGTTCTGCAAATAGACTTCAAAATTTATGGAGACTGGGAGTTCAATGGACAAAGATTAGGGAGACAAGATTTCACTAACTGAAGCATAATTTTCTTAACTCCTCTTATTCTGCCAATCTCTTCATATGCTGGATGTCACCCTCAGGCTTAATTAACTTCAAGCTTCTTCTAAAGGCTTTAAAATACAGAAACCCAAGCTTGATCAGGAGAGAACACTACATTGGCAATTATGTCAGTGCATTTCTGCATTCCTGGGGCTCCATACAAGAGCAAATGCTTCCAGGAAAGTTATCTTTGGTTTTTTTTCTCCAGAATCTGGGTATAGAGTAGTATTTAAAAGCTTGAACTCAAAAATCAAGCAGGAAAGAACTGAGTTTAATGCCTATCCTTGCCATTGATTAGCTATGTGACTTGGGACATGTCTCTTAACTTCCCTTAGCCTTAGTTTCTTCCTCTGTAAAATGGGAATAATTATGGTACTTCTCCTCTTCTTGTTATTGTTTGCTGCCGCTAGTCGACCTCCAACTCATGGAAGTCCTATGCACAATGGGATTGGACCACTGTGATCCACAGGGTTTTCATTGGCTGATATTTGGAAATAGATCACCAGGCCTTTCTTCCTAGTCCATCTTTGTCTTGAAGCTCCTCTGAAACCTGTTCAGCATCAGAGCAACATGCAAGCCTCCATTAACAGATGAGTGGTGACATGATCAGATGAGTCAGTGTAAGTAAAGCTAAAGCTTAGTCCCATATCTAAGATAGTGAGATACTCAACTGATCAAGAGTAGAGACCACAGGGTCATAAAGGTACCATAAACATCCTCAGAATGTTACCAGACAGGCTTGGGTCATGAAAGCACAGGGACTATATTGAACTTGTTTCAACTGGAGAGAGAGAGAGAGAGACAGCAATGGGCAGCTTTTGGAAAACGTGCTTAGTTAGAAAGCCAGCCACCCAGTGAACTCTGAGCAAGCCATTGGTTTCCAAAAGAATTGTGAGTAATGGCCTGCTTATCTCTTCGCTTTAGGCTGCCCCTGTACTTTGATGCAGGCGAGGTTGTTTATATTGAATATTCCTGGTACCGTGCTGGAAGACAAATTTGCTCCTGAAGGTGGCCTGATAGAAGGGCAGAGCAGAAAGTGCAATGCTTATAAATCACATTGCCCAATGCCTTGCTCCGCAAGCCCTGCCTCATACCCCAGCTTCAGCTCAATTGTTTGTGTACAAGCTCAGAGCTCTAGTAGAGATCTGAACATGGAGAAGATGCGAGGGGCTCTGAGAACCAGCCACATCACTTACTTATTTCCTCTCAACCATTGTTGAAGAGTATTTAGCAAGCATACTTCCTGAAGGCCCTTCTCCTTGTAAGAAACCCCATGGTGATTTAATTAAGTCTACATAAATGCTAAATGGGATTCAACCAGAATGGGATTTGCTGATCTGTATGTGTTGAGATAAATTCCTTGTTCTATTCTAATTGAATAGATTGAACACAGACTATTTGCTGTTATCCTGCAGCCACTTTCACAGGAGCAATAAATTGGAAATGTTATCTAGTTTGATATGCCAGTTTTTCTGAGAAAATCACTCTGCCAGTGGTGACAAAATGGAGAAGCTACAAGCATCTTTGTTTTCAAAGTTATATGTCATAAATCAAGGACACACACACAAAGATAATGGTTGCTGCTGGCAAAAGAGTGGTGAAACTGGTACTTTATGTATAGCCAGTAAGGTGGAAAATTAATATAACCCTTTTAAAAATATATACGGATATGTTAAAAAAGAACATATGAAACACCATGTTTCATGCTTCCATCCAAGAATCCCATACACGGGGATCAATTCCAAGAAAATAATTACAACTTGGAAAGGAGCTATATGCATGAAGATGTTCATTATGGTGTTAACTATAGCACCAAACAAAATTATACATAAAAAAAAAAAATTGCAACAACCCTGAACAGGAAATTGGTCAGTTAGTTATGATACTTTCTCAATAGAATATTACGGCACACTTAACACAAGGGTTATAAAGATTATATGGAAGGACACTTGGAATATAATATTAAGTTGTACACTATAATTGCACTTAGCTTTTAAAAAGATATGCCATCCAGCATGAACTATCCAGAGTGGGTAAATTCATAGAAACAGAAAGCAGAGTGGTGGTTGACAGGGTCTAAAAAGGGGAGTAGAAGAAGGGTGACTGCTAATGGGTATAGGGTTTTCTTTTGGCATGATGAAAATGTTCTGGAACTAGATAGTGGTGATGATTGCACAACATTGTAAGTGTACTAAATGCCATTGAATTATACAGTTTAAAAGGAGTAAAATGGGAAATTTTATGTTACGTGTATTTTACTACAATAAAAAAAAGATGCGCCAAAGAAAGAAAAATGAAAAGAAGCACATCAAAGTTTTAACAGCAGTTATTTTAGACATACGATTATAGATACATTTTTCTATGTTTTTATAATTTTCTGTAATGTTAGTATTACAGAACTGCAGAATCAGGCAGTGTTATGGATTGAGCTGTGTATGCCAAAATATATTATCATTGAGGTCATACTTGTAATGTGAATCCTAATCCTATATGACTGGTGTCATTTAAAAAAAAAGGGAAAATGTACAGGAATAGAGTTTGGTACTAGGAAGTAGGATGCTGCTGTGATAAATATCTGAAAACATAGAAGTGGTTGTGGAATTGGGTTAACAGAGTCTGGAAGAGTTTTGAGGCACTTAATGGTAAAAGCCTAGATTGTCTACAAGAAATTGTAGGTAAAATTATGGATGTTAAAGGAGATTCTGGTGAGGGCTCAGTAAGAGGTGAGGAGAGCTGTAAGAGAAAGCTTCTGTCAGAGAATACATATATTGTCAAGAACAGAATGTTGCTAGAAATGTGGATGTTAAATGTGCTTCTGCTGAGGCCTTAAAAGAAATGATAAACACATTATTGGACACTGGAGGAAAGGCAATCTTTGTCATTAAGTGGCAAAAAAACTTGGCTGCATTTTGTTTGAATGTTTTATGGAAAATAGCACTTAAAAATATGTAAAGTTCTCAGCCTCTTCATACTGTAAGGACACAAAAGTTATGCCTGGACCGTTGTTTACTGAAGAGATTAGTCATGTGACTTGTGGATCCAATCAATCAAGCTAGCAGAAACACTGCCAGCTTAGACTGAAGGGACAGAGATGGGATGAAATGAAGTAAGGCTGTTGTACTACAGTGCTTCTACAGGCAGAAAATGGGTCAATGGAGCTGTGTGGCTGTGGACATCTGTTGTCCTTCAAAAAAAAGAAAGAATGATCTTGAGAGTGGTTTACAGGTCATAAAGGCTTCCAGCATGGGTCTATGGGGTAGAACCACACCTACTCAGTTCTAGGGGGAAGGGTTGTATAGTGGTGGGCCTAGAGGGTGAGGTCACTTTCCAGATTGGCCCAGAGGACAGAGGATTATTTTCAAGCTGTAAAATCAAATAAAATTTGCCCTGCTGGGTTAAAGACTAGCTTGAGACATGTGCCACATTTTTTTTCCCTCCAATTTTTCCCTGTCCTGCCATTCTATTTTGAAGCAGAAAATTTATATTCTAGGTTTCACGGGTTCACAGATGAAGAGGGGTATTTTCCCCAGGATGGACCATATCTAGTCTCACCCCTGCCTGATTTAAATAATTTCAAAGATGAGACTTTGGACTTAGAGTTAATGCTGGAATGGGTTAAAATTTGGAGGTGGGGAGCTACTGGGATAAGGTAATTGCATTTTGCATGTGGGAAGAACATGAATTCTTGGGGGCCAGAGGGTGGACTAGTATGGATTGAATTATGCCACCTAAAAAGATATGTTGAAGTCATAAACCCTGCTACTTGTAAACTTAACCTTGTTTGGAAATGGAGTATGTGAAAATGTTATCAGCTAGGTTAAAATGAGGTCATATTGAATCAGGGCGGGTTCTAGTCCTATATTACTGGTGTCCTTATAAGAGAATATACACAGAGATAGGGAGACAAAGGAAGGATGCCATTTTACACTGCAGCTCCAAGTCAAGTAACACCTGGCACCACCAGAAGCTAGGAATGAGGCATGGAATATATTATCCTTCAAAACATCAGAAGGAACATGGCTGATACTCTAATCTCAGACTCACAGCCTCCAGAAGTATGAGACAATAAATTTATGATATGGCTTCTAAACAAAAGGTCAGCAGTTCAAATTTACCAGCTGCTGCTTGGAAATCCTATGGGGCAGTTCTACTCTGTCCTACAGGGTCGCTATGAGTCGGAATCAACTTGACAGCAATGGCTTTTTTTGGGTTTTTATAAGCAGTCCAGTTTGTGGCACTTTCTTATGTCAGCCCTAAGAAACTAACTCAAGGAGTATCAAAATCTAGTGAAGTAGGTTAGGGGTTAGGGCTTCCCCCTGCCCCCAGCCAGTGTGAATCTTGTATGTCAAGCCTGGAAACTCAGGCAAAGCTAGGTCATATGGATTAAACCTATAAGGAAAAGGGTGTGAAATAGGCTTAGAAATTTAGTAGAAATATAGCAATGCTTAACTGCTTCAGAATTGCTTCCATTCCCCTTATTAATCACTCTTCACTTTTTCCTCCTCATAGTATACTACTATTCTGAATTCTAATACTATAGTTTAGTTTTGATGATTTTTGAACTTTATGTTAGTGGAATCAAATGATAAATGTTTTTTGTGTCTGGCTTCCTATCCTCAAAACTACATAGTCATCCATGCTGTTGCATGTACCTATAGTTCATTCAGTTTCATTGCTGTATAGCATCCTCTTGTATGACTAAATCACAATCACGTTCTGATTTATGTTATTAAAAAACTTGTAATTTCTGGCTTCAGCTCTTTCTATGTTGAAAGATTTGAAGTCATCACACCCACTCTCAAAACAAGAAAAAGCTAAACAAGTTGAAAATCAATGATCAATCACTTTCCTTAAATACAACAGAGAATTGACTTCATAGGACTAACTACCACCTTAAAAACTGGAGAGGCAGATGAATATAGGGAATACCTAAGCATATTCACTTAGCTGAAGCAGAGGCAGCTAAAGCCAGTAACTGGTAGCAATGCTTGAACAATAACATTGACAAATTTCTGGAGACAGAGTGTAGACTAGTTTGAAAGTTAAAAACTCCCAGGGTCCTGTCTAAGAGGAGCCCTTACACTTTCATGGATTTTACTTACCTCCAGGAGTGCCACCATGTTCTCACAGTGAAGATGGAAGAAAAACAGAGAAAAACCCCCTATTTGACTAGAGGTAGGGAAAAAGTAACCATAAGCTCAGAGTGCTCTCCATAACAAAGGACTACCCAGCAAGGAAGAAACTGTGAGAGCCTTCTGTGAGGCCAGGGAAAGGAGGAAAGGAAATACTCAACTCCAGCCCCTTGTAGCCTTCCTGCTTCACTTAAGGGCGAGCAGGGGAAGCTGAGAAACACTTATGAAGGTCAATTCCCAGTGACACAGGCCCATTAAATAACTAATATCTAGGCTTATAGAGTGCTTCCCAACTCACCACACCTTATGACATCAACAGGGCTCCCGTATAAGAACAGTGAATCGCAGTTGAAAAAGCTTCAAGGTTCAGAATCTATTTAAGAAGGAGTTTCTAGGGAAACCCAAAGACAACAGGAGGGGCAAAAAACAAGGGCATAAGAAAATTTGAAGTCTGAGACATACAGCTACAGGAAACTCCTAGCCAGATAAACATAAAACTTTATACTAAATGACTACTTACTTCAATTCCTATTGCATGTACATCATGTCTGGCTTTCAACAAAAAATTACAAGTCATGCTAAAAGGGAAGAAAAAAATCACAGTCTGAAGAAGCAAAGTAAGCATCAAAACTAGACTCAGATTTTGATTATCAGACTGGGAATTTAAAATGACTGTTTTTTTGATGATTAATATGCTATGGGTTCTAATGGAAAAAGTGGGCAGCATACAAGAACAGATGGGTAATGTTAACAGAGAGATGAAAACTCTAAGAAAGAATCAAAAGGAAATCTAGAAATCAAAATGACTCTAACAGAAATGAAGAATGCCTTTGAGGGGATGATCAGTAGACTGGACATGACCAAGAAAAGAATCAGTGAGCTTGAAGATATGTTTGTTAATAGAAACTTCCTATATTGAAAAACCAAAGAGAAAAAAAGACTGAAAAACAAACAAACAACAACAACAACAACAAAAAAAAAACAGAACAGAATATCCAAGAACTGTGGGACAATTACAAATGGAGTAGGATACATGTAATGGGAATACCAAAAGTAGAAGAAAGAGAGAAAGGAACAGAAGAAATATTTGGAGCAACAATGGCTGATAATTTTCCAAATTTAACGACAGAAACCAAACCACAGATCTAAGAATCTCAGAGAACACCAAGTAGGATAAATTCTGAAACATCTACCCCTGGGCATATCATATTCAAACTGCAGAATATCAAAGACAAAGAAAATCTTGAATGAAGCCAAACCAAACCCATTGCTACTGAATTAATTCCAACTCATAACAACCCTATAGGACAGAGTAGAACTACCCCATAGAGTTTCCAAGGAGTGCCTGGTGGATTTGAACTGCTGACGTTTTGGTTAGCAGATGTAGCTCTTAACCACTACATCACCAGGGTTTCCTGAATGAAGCCAGAGGGGGCGAAACACTTACCTACAAGTATAAAAATTACATCAGACTTCTCTTCAGAACCAAACAAAAAAGAAGAGAGTGGAATGAAATATTAAAGTGTTGAAAGAAATTAACCACTAACCTAGGATTGTGCACCCAGTCAAATTATCCTTCAAACGTGAAGGAGAAATAAACATTTTCTCAGCCAAACAAAAATTGAGGAAATTTATCATCAGTAGACCTGCCTTGCAAAAATTAAAATAAGTTCTGAGAGAAGAAAAATGATATAGGGGAGAAACTCAGATCTACATAAAGAAAGTAAGTGCTTCAGAGGAAAAATAGATAAAAGTTAAATAAAACATTTTATTTTTCTTCTTCTTAACGCTCTAACAGAAAGAGTTTGTTCAAAATAACAATATCAGTAATATATTGGATTACTGAAGCATATAGGCAATGAAATATATGGTACAGATTTTCTGAAGGAAAAGAGGGTGGAATTGGAAATACTCTGTTATAAGGTACCTGCACTACTTGTGAAGCAGTATGATGTTATTTGAAAGTGGACTTGTATTAGTTGCAAATGTATATTGCAAACTGTAAGGCAATCCCTGAAAAAAATTTAAAGAAGTATAATTAATATGCTAAGAGAAGAGAGAAAATGGAATCATATAAAATGCTTAATTAAAACCAGAGAGGGCATAAAATGAGTGGAAGATAAAAATGTAAGCAAAGAAGAAGAGCAATGAATATAAAACAGTTACAAGTATAAAGATACTTGTAACAAGTATAAACATATTAATAATATCAATAATCACTTTAAATGGTAATGGTCTAAATACACCAATTAAAAGACAGAGACTATAAGATTGCATAAAAATTCAAGAGCCAACTATATATTGTCTATAAGGAAATCACTTTAAATATAAAGACACAGATATATTAAGAGCTAAGAGATGAAGAAAATACTTCTTATTAACACTAATCAGAAGAATGCTGGGATAGTTATATGAATTTCAGACAAAATAGATTTCAGATCAAGGAAAATTATCAGAGATAAACAGGGCATTACATAATCATCAAGGTGTCAATTCTCCATGAAGATGTAACAGTCTTGAATGTCTATGTGCCTAATAACAGACTATCAAAATATGTGAGAAACAAATGAAAGAACAACAAAGACAAATAGACAAATCCACTATTATAGTTGAACACTTCGACACCCTTTTACCAGTAATTGACAGATCCAGAAGGCAGAAATTTAGTGAGAATACAGCTGATTTGAATAGCACCATCAATCAACTAGATCTAATTGACGTTTGTAGAATACTTCACCCAATAACAACAGAATGCACATTCTTCTCAATCTTACATGGAACATTCACCAATTTAGACTAACTCTATGCTCATAAATTTGATAACGTAGGTCAAATGGTCCGATTACTTGAAAGACATAATCTACCAAAGCTCACGCAGGGAAAATAGAGCATCTGAATAGGCCTATATCTATTAAAGAAATTGTATCAGCAATTAATAATCCCCCTCCCCACCAAAAAAAGAAAAAAGAAAAAGAACTAGGTCTAGATAATTTCACTGGAAAATTCTACCAAATATTTAAAGAAATGATAATGCCAATTCTTTATAATACCTTCCAGAAAATAGAAACAGAGAGAACACTCTCTAACTCATTCTGTGAAGACAATATTGCCCTAATACCAAAACCAGGCAAAGACGTTACTAGGAAGAAAAATCAAAAACCAATATCTGTCAAGAACTTAGTTGCAAAAATCCTCAACAAATTATTAGTACATCAAATCTAATAATGTATAAAAGAATTATACACCATAACCAAGTGAGATTTATTCCAGATATGCAAGACTGGTGGAAGAAGAAATATCATATGATCATATTTATAGATACAGAAAAAGCTTTTGGCAAAATCCAGCACCATTCATGATAAAAACCCTCAGCAAACAAGAAAGAGGAAGCTTTCTCAACTTGATACCAACATCTACAAAAAACCTACATCTAATATCACACTTAATGGGACTGAGATGCTTTCCCTCTAAGATCTAGAAAAAGATAAGGATCTCTCTTCTCACCACTCAGATTCAACATTGTTCTAGAAGTCCTAGCTAATGCAATAAGACAATAAAAGGAAATAAAAGAGACAGATTGGAAGAAGTAAAACTGTCTTTTGTTCAAAGATGATATGATCGTCTATGTAGAAAGTCCCAAAGAATTGCCAAAAAAAACCTTATAGACCTGGATGAATATAGTCAACTAATCTTTGACAAAGACCAGTTGATTCAGTGGAGAAGGACAGACTTTTCAATAAATGGTGCTGGAACAACTGGATATCCACATGCAAAAAAAAGATTCTAGATGCAGACTTTACACTTTTCACAAAAATTAACTCAAAATGGATCAGAGACCAAGAGGGATCATAGACCAAGGTGTAAAATGCCAAATTGTACAACTTCTACATGATAACATAGGAGAAAATCTAAGGGACCTTGGGCTTTGATGAGCTTTTAGGTACCTATTAGAAAGGTTAAAATCCAAAAAGACTGACAATATCAAATGCTGGGGAAGATGTGGAGCAACAAGAACTCTTATTCATTGCTGGTGGGAATGCAAAATGTTACAGCCACTTTAAAAGACTGTCTGGAAGTTTCTTATAAACATAGTCTTACTGTGCCATCCAATAATCATACTCTGAAGTATTCACCCAACTTAGTTGAAAACTTTTGTACGACAAAACCTGCACATGAATGTTGATAGCAACTTTATACATGATTACCAAAAAATTGGAAGCAAACAAGATATCCTTCAATAAGTGAATGGATAATCAAAGAGTGGTGTATCCATACAATGGAATATTGTTCAGTAAAAAGAAATGAATTATCAAGCTATGAGAAGACATGGTAGAACCTTAAATGCATATGGCGTAACATGCATAGAGTGAAAAGGCTACACACTCTATGATTCCAACTCTATGGCATTTTGGAAAAGACAAAACTATAGAGACAGTAAAAAGACCAGTGGTGGTCAGAGATTCAGGGGAGGGAGGGGAGGGATGAATAAGTGAAACGGAATTTTTAAGGTGATGATATGTAGTATTCTGTAATGATGGATACGTATCATTATACATTTGTCAAAACACATCGAACTATACAACGCAAAGAATAATTCTTAATGTAAACTACGAATTTTAGTTAATAATAGTGCATTGATACCTGTTCATCGATTGAAACAAAAGTATCACACTAATGCAAGACGTTAATAATGGGGAACTATGCTGGGGAGGGTGAGTGGGGGTGGAGTTTAAAAAAAAAAAGTTGCCATCGAGTTGGGCCCACTCATAGCGACCCTATAGAACAGAGTAGAACTGTCCCATAGGGTTTCCAAGGAGCAGCTGGTGGATTTGAACTGCCGACTGTTTGGTTAGCTGCCTGAGCTCTTAACCACCGCACCAAGGTATATGGAATTCTCTGTACTATCTGCGTACTTTTTCTGTAAATACCAAAATACTAAAAAATAAAGACTATTTATTATTTTCTTAAATGCTTGTCATAGCTGCTGAAGTAATTCGTACCTTAATATTAACAGGGGATGTTATGAGTAGATAAGGGTGGAGCTACCTTGGAAATGCAGCTTTCCTTCAAATTCGTTAGTATTTTCCCTCAGAGGTCCATTTAAGTGATCTAATAGTCTTTTCATGGGCTTTTGGCACCTGGTGACAAAGAGCTGCAATTGTCATACCGATCATCTTGACAATAAGTGTGACATTTAGGTGGTGGCATCATAGAGTAGTGGTTATACCTGCAGTTCTGGAGTCCATCTGCCTGGGTTTCATCTTAGCTGCATTACTTGCCAAACGTTTGAGTCTGAGTTTTAACAAGTAATATGGGGAAATGTTAGTATTTCCCACAAACCCTTCTAGTGAGGATTAAATAAGCTAATCCCTGGCTCCTAATATGTGTTCAGTAAACGTGAGTTGTTATTTTTATTATTTATATAAGTCTTAGCCTGTGTTCACATCAAATAGGAGAAACATGAAAGATTCCACCACAAATGATTTCTGGGCTGTCAAAGTATATAACAGAGAAGCTAAGACAGGATGCTCGGAAGCTATGGAAACACTGCCCAGAGGAAAAAAGGAGAGCAAGACAGGTCAAAGTGGATTGAAAATGCTCTGCCCTTTATCTGGGTGCCCAATATAGCTCACCTCAATTCCTTTTAATAATATCCTTCTGGAAACTTGACCCTAACTTTGTTCTCTCCTGGGCAGAAAATAGTGATGACATCCGAGGTCTGCCCTCTAAGGTTGGCAGTGACCCCGGCCTGAGCCTCCCACCTCCTAAACCTGAATCAGGCAAGGTCAGGACCTTAACACAATGCTTGCTTACTGTGTTCTCCTTTACTGTTTATATTTTGCTCCACATGCCTGAGGCCAGTGGCAGGGAGAAAAAACACTTTCAAAAAGTAAACAACATTGCCATCTTGCCTCACCCCATGCTTGCTAGGAATTCTCTGTTAATATAATCTGGTTTCTTCTCTTTGAGGAGCTTAAAGCACTAAAATTGTTTTCTCTCAAGTTTTGATATCACAGGACTTGAAAGGGACCTAAAGGGACTTTGTCCTCACATGGTACCATGTTCCCCTCCATAGACGTCTTGCCAGTCGGTTTCTTGTCACCCATTTTTCAGATTTGCTTCTGATATCAAGGTCTCCAGAGCATCTTTGGGAGCTGTGATAGGTTGTGGACTCAGCCTGAGCTTTCAGCAGCCCTGTTGTTGATGTTGCTAAGTTCTGATCTCCCTTTCTGGCTCCCTCAGCTGCTTTTCTAACCAAGCCCTGGTCCTTTTCATCACACCTCCCTGCAGGAAGGAGAAGAGCAGAGCCCTCCAAGCCATGTTGTTCCCTTTACGTTACCGACATTCATTGCTCAATATGCCATAAAAATCCTTTGGCAACCCGCTTTCTTCTTCTACCTTTTCCCTTTCACTATTGAATTAAACACTCATACATTAGGCATGTGCTTTTTGATATTTGTGCCACCCTCCTAAATTATAGCACAAAAAGAGAAAAAAGGCATCTCCTCAAATTGACATTTCCATCTCAGCTCACTTATTCAAGAGTGACAGGCTATAATTTACAAACAGGTTCACATCTAAATGCATAGGTTAATGCTGACATCATGTGATTTTTCTACCATTGCCAGCTCACACGTGCTATACAGGAGGCCACACTTAGGTCAGCAGACACTGCTGTGGAAAGCAAGAAAAAAGAAAGAAAGAAAGAAAGAAATAGAAAGCGCTTGACTTCTCTAAGGTTCTTAATGGAGCCCTGGTGGCGCTATAGTTAAGGGCTCATTGCTAACCAAAAGGTGGGCAGCTGGAATCCACCAGCTGCTCCTTGGAAACCCTATGGGGCAGTTCTACTCTGTCCTATAGAGTCACTATGAATTGGGATCGGCTCGATGGCAATGGGTTTTTTCACTCAGTGGAGAAGTAGCCTTGGTGGCGCAATGATATACTTAGGTCTCTTGGATAGAGAAAGAGGCCTGGTGGCACTATGGTTAAGGGCTTGGCTGCTAACCAAAAGGTGAGTAGTTCAAACCACCAGAAGCTCCACAGGAGAAAAGACCTGGCAATCTGCTCCCATAAAGATTTATAGCCTAGGAAAGCCTATGGGGCAGTTCTACTCTGTCCTATAGTGTCGCTGTGAGTTGGAATCGACTGGACGGTACATAACAACAATATGAGTAGGTGAGTGGGTCAGGTCATGCCTGGGAATTCTGCATTGCTTGAGAAAAACAGGTTTTCCTCTTCTGTGCACTCACTGTGGTGCAAACACACTTACCTTTGATGCTGTGAGTAAACAGACTTTGCAGCCAGGGTAACCAGATGCAGTCCCAGATCCAAAGACAGAGGACAGTTAGCTCTCCAAGATGAGAGCGGAAAGCACTGGAAACGTAGCTCCCTCTGGCTTCCTGGTTACTTCCCTAGCCATTTGGGAGTGTTCTCCAGCCAGATCTATGTTCACTTGCTAACTTGAATATTTTCTGGCCAAGAAGAGACTATATTTGTTTTACCTTTTTTTTTTTTTTTTGTTTCCCTTCTTGTCTGTTTCTTTGCTCCCTAATGCTTCTTGCATCTTCCTCCTTCCATCTTGATTCAGTGTTCTTTTTGCTGGGTTAAATAAATTCTCTTAATCCTTGTTATATTTTTAATATTATTTATTTTGTAATATTTGTTAATAATCTCACTTTCAGCAGGAACTGTCATCTACAGGAGCCACACATATGCCTAGGTCTGGGAGAAAGCCTGTGGTTTGGTTTCACGGTTACCTCTGCCAGAGGTTCCCCAGTCTCCGGCTAGTGTTTGTGTTAGTTTCATGGCTTAGAGTGTCTTCCTTGTGTGAGGAGTTAGAACTCAGGCTCCTCATCCACTCCCCATGCAGGTCCAGGGTGTTATTATCTTATGGACTTCAAAATGTACATCTTATGGACATTATAAAATTGAGGGACCCAAAGAGATTTTGAGTGTCAATTGTTTGGGGAACCAAAATTGGTGTGCTGATTAAGGAGCACATAATTGAGCTCTGAGCTCTTTACCAGGTCTAGTTCTTGAGAAAGATGGGATCCTGTGGGCAGCTACTCAACAATGGGAGAAAAGAAAAAGGTGTGAGGAGGCTGCACACCGGGTGAGACGTCCAGGATCTTTGGGTTGACTGTGGCCAGCATACATTGCATTCTTGTGGTAGGGCACCATTTCCTGTTGAATCCAATGCCTCTCTTCCTTCAAAAGCAAAAAATTTTATTTTTGTGATCATTGTTTTTGGCAACCAAAAGGGTGAGTCAGCCCTCATGGTCCAGAAAGAAAAAACTAATCAGATATCAGAATTGGAAATTAATACCTCAGTAGCCAAGCTAAGAAAATATTATTTTGATTAGAAATGATTTGAATGGCCATTGGACATACAGTTACTGCCCCATGCCAAATTGTTTGGCCTAAAGGAAGGTATTAATGCATGAATGTTAAGTAAATATTGTTCTGAATGGACTTGCTGGATCAGGTAACATTGTAAGATAAGCAAAACACCCAAGCAAAGGCGGACAAAGGAAGGGGGGCTTCTGAAAAGAGGATGTTGTTGCTGTTGTTAGCTATAGTTGAGTTGGCTCCCAAATCATGGTGACCCCATGCACAATGGAGCAACTGCTGTCTAGTCCTGCATCATCTATGATGGGTTGCAGACTGGATCCTTGTGATCCATAGGGTTTTCATTGGCCGATTTTCGGAAGTAGATTGCTAGACCTTTCTTCCTAGTCCATCTTAGTCTGGAAGCTCTGCTGAAACCTGTTCAGCATCACAGCAACAGGCAAGCCTCCAATGACAGACAGATGGTGGCTGCACATGAAGTGCGTTGACTAGGAATTGAACCTGGGTCTCCCACGCGGAAGGTGAGAATTCTTATCACTGAACTACCAATGCACGCCCTCCTCCCCCATGGAAAGAGGAAAGGTATTCTGTCTGAAAAAGAGGGTCAAACAAAATAGTCTCAAAATCTCTTTTCCCAAGAAAAGCCTACAGAATTCATGATTCTTGGAAGAGAACCAACTTTGATTGGCATACTTATTGCCACTGAATGTTAGTTTCACTATCCTTCCCCCAGACATCTTCCAGTCTGTAGAGGAATAACATTTATTGAGTGCTTAATCTCTGCCAGGCAAGAATCTTATCCATTCTTGACACATCTGACAGAGTGATCTTCTAAAAGTAAAACCATTCTCCTTGTAAAACTATTCAGTGAGTTTTCCCTTTGCACTCAGGAAAATCCAACTTCTTAGCCTGACCTGCTTGATATGACTACTACTTCCTCGCCTATTTTGTAACTCCCTATGGCCTCCCTTGCTCAAGACAGTCCAGCTACACTGACCATGTTTTCTTTTTCTTGAAGTTGCCCAGCTTGTTCCCTCCTCCGGGCCTTGGTGTATGCTGGTTTTTTTTTTTTTTTTTTTGGTCAGGAGCTTTTCCCCCAAGTCATCACCTGGTTGGCTCCTTCCAGTCATTTGAGTCTCAACTCAACTCAAATGTTTTTACTCCGAGAAGCTGACCCTTACTACCCTACGAGAATAGCCTGTCCTGTCACTAATCACATCAACCTATTTATTTTCTCCGTGGTTCTCATCACTATCTACAATTATTCTAGTCATTTTTTTATTGTCTGTCTCCTTCACTGTAATGTAAGCACAATAACAGGGGGACCTTGGCTGTTGCATTCAACACTATATTCCCTGTGTCAAGAGCCATTCTGGTCCTTAGTAAGCATAGTTGCTAAGAACATGACCTCTCTGGCGAGTCGTCCTGGATTCAGCTCTTAGCTCTACCATTCACTAGCTGCGTGACCTTTCCCTTGTTGTTGAATCTCATTGCACCTCACCTTTCTTATTTTTAAAATGGTGATAATAATAGTAATTCTTACTTCATAGAGTTGTTCTGATGATTAAATGAGTTAATAGATAACAAAGTGCTTTGAACAGTGCCTGGGGCATAGTAAGCATCCAATAAGTGTTAGTTATTATCACTGATAGTAAATATATTAAATGAATGATCAGGTGTCTTCTATATTGTTGCTGTTAGCTGCCACCAAGTTAGCCCCCAATTCATGGTGACCCCATGTGTTGCAGAGTAGAACTGTTCCAGAGGGTTTTCTTGTCTGTAATCTTTACAGACGCAGATCACCAGGTTTCTGTGGAGCCACTGGGTGGTCTGAACCTCCAACCTTTAGCTTAGTAGCTGATTGCAAACTGCTTGTGCCACTTATTAATTCTCATGGCAACCCTTAAAGGCAAATGTGGTTATGTCCATTTTATGAGAGACGTTAAGAAAATTATCTGGGTTTTCACAGCAAGAATGACTTGAAGCAAGGATTCCATTTCAGGTCTACCTGATTCCAAATCTCAGCTACTTTTCTATTATACTAAGTCTACTCTTCAGCCTCTGTTGCCTGCCTTCGTGTTGGGTCTTGGCCTTTTTGCTGAAGTCGATGTCCCTATAACCTCTTGTTCCCCATGCCTCACTAGCTGGTGTCTGCCTGGGCCTTCATCTTGAATCACTTCCCCATTTGCTCCTATTTTGCTGCAGAGTGTTCACCATTCAGGCTTGTTAATCCCACTATCTGTCCCAGCAGCTCCTGATGACCCTCAGCAAGGAGTAACAAAGGGAATTTCGAATCACAAGACGTTGGTGATGCTTGCACTGTATCTTGCTGTATAAATTTAAAAAGTGGTAGCAATTTCCCTGGTCCTACCATTCAGAATAGCTATATATCCATGCTGAATTATTCTGCCCAGCAAGGTGGCAGAAATCACACTACTGTTTTTGTAGAGCTGTCTTTCAACTCCACTTACTGTTGTCTTCTGCATTCAAAGGAGAAAGGAAAAACATAAAAATAAAAAATTTTCTTCAGGAAGAAGAAGGCTTATGTCTTTGCATCAGGGGTAGAGGCAATGGCACACGTTTTTATCTAACCTGGGTTCTATATAATTCATGAGCTCCAAATGAGGATCACATTCTTGTATTTGGTTTGATGTGTGGTAAGGAAAAAATACCTGAAATTCAGGGCCCTCTAGAACATTTAGGAAAAGTAGTCAACACATATATTCTCTCTATCTGTTCAAGTTGTCCTTTAGCTCTTATCCTCTCACTAGAATTTAGGAAAGACTGAGAGAGCAAATACCCCCTTATCTACTCTTCTCTTTCCTAGGGTGAGGGGTATCTTGGGTGTGTGAGTGCAGTAAAGATAATGTGTAAATCTGTTTCTGAAAGTGTGCTTGCCTCTATGTGAGTGTGAAAGAGTGTCAGAGTGTGTATAATAAATCAAGTGTGAATAAGCCTGTGTGTCTGTATATGAATTGTATGTAAGTGGATGAAAGTTAAACCGTGCTAGTGCACATTCTGCTGTATTTATTTTCAACAATAGCAAAAATCAAGCATAAAAAAGTGCAGTAATGTATGTTTGTGTGCCCATATGTGATGATGGTGTAGTTTTATATATATGTGACTGTCTATATGCCTATACATCAATGTACCTACGTGTGCCCAGGTGTATGTCTTCATGAATGTGTTCTTTTATATAAGCATATTTCCAAGTATGTATATTTGTGAATTAATTTATATGAGCATTTGTAAGTATTTGTGCATATACCTATGAGTATCTATGAACATGTGTGCCAGTGGAGATAAGTGTAAATGCTTTTGGGTGTGTCTTTGTGTATATGTGAGAATATATGTGCATTTGCCTATAAGGTGTATCCAATGAGTGACCAAGAGGTTAGGGTCATTTAAAGATGGAGGGGCTGGCCATACTGTTCTGAATATTTTTTATATCCAACTCATGGGATGAGTAGAGCAGGCTTGTAAAAATGACCTTCCCCAGGGAGCCCCAATCTTCAAATAATACCACAGTGAAATGAACTTGGGAAGCCAGCCACACTCCTCCCACAATCTCTTCTAGAAAGGCCCATTGTACCTTAGCTTCCCTCCTACAGGCCTTAGGATGTTCTCGAGATGAACCTTGCAAATTTTTTACCTTTCCTCCATTCATAGCCTTTTTATGCTCCATACTTCGGTTGACACATTGTCTAATTCAGTGCCTTAACTATCTGGCAGGTAGTAGATACTGAATATTGAATAGCTAAACTCTAATTAGGGACAGTGTTGACCATTCTTTTACAACTGAATTTTAAATGAAGTGATCCATAACATTGAATTCCTCCTGAATGCATTACCAGGATATGAATTATGGTGGATTATGGCATTCACCACATGTTCTCTTCATTGTTCACTCGTTAAACACTGACAGCCTACTATGCACCGGGTCTGTGTTGGGCACAAGTGAACAGTGAACAAGATACATTCCTATAGGAAATCAGGGTCTAATAAGGAAATCAACTTGTCAATAGGCAATTATAATACAGAACGATACCCTGAGTGCAAGTGATGTAAGAAGTACGGTTCTGGTGGCAAAAGAGGGGCTCCCAGGAGAGTGTCTGAACCAGTTATGGGTATTCGTGACACTATCTTTGGATTCTCACCATCTTCTTGAGACAAAGACATGGAACCCAAGGACTTCCTCATCTTTACGTTCTGGCTGACAACAAGTTCTTCAGGATCTTCCAAAATGCTCACCCTGGCCCTTGTATAGTCCTGGTTTAGTGGTGACCACAGATTCCCTAACTTGTCCTTCTTGTCTATTTCAGCTCTTGGCTACTCCATGCCCTCAGACTGAGAGCCAAATGCCAGTACAGCAAGTAAATTCAAGCTTATGAGTTAAGTACCTTGTCCATTCAGTAGCAAAGACTTGTGTACCTGCTTTCCATGGTCAGGTAGGTGGTAGGGTAATGCTCTGTGTGAGCCACTGGTCAATGGCCAAGGCTTCCTTAATCTGAGCTGCTGGTCAAGCCCCACTGGGCAGCAACCTGGCAGCTGGAACCAGAGAGAGAAAGAAAGAGTTCCTGTCAGTTCCTATAGATTCTGAGGTGTGTCTGGCTATATTCTGGAAAGGGGGGAGTAAACATAAGCCCAGTGAGGGGGAAGCAGAGGAACCTGAAGCTGTGAGTGAATCCAAGATAAAAGCACCTAGGATCCTGGGGAGGAGGCAAGTGAAGAAGAGCCCCAGGAAAGTGGATGCCCAGACACCCCAGGGAAGAGGGGCAGGCCAGGAGCACCACACTTGGGAATTGGATAAAGACACCAAAGCACTCCAAGGTGGCAGACAGACAGCTGGAGGAAGATCTCAGAATAGAAGTAACAGAAATAAAAAATGGAAATAAGTCATGCTGAAAAAAATGGGACAATGATGCTTGCTCACAGAGTAGAAGGCAGCAGCAGCTGTGAGCAACATATCCTGGGACCATCTTCGTGTCTCTCGTCTTTCTATCCTGTGCCCACAGACCAGGAGATGGCAGCTGTAAATGAATCCAGCCCAAGATTGCCTTGTAGCCTTCCCAATTCCAGCAGGAAAACTTTGTGCCTGAATTCCCCTGAGAACCTCAAGACCTGTTAACCAACTAGGCCACTGCATCCTGGCCTTCCTTGTCATGTCACCTCCTGACCATTTCAACAAGGACTTTGACTCATGCTTCCCCATCTTCCTCACCACTCCAAGCACCACCTTCACTGTGGTGGGATTGGCATCTAGCTAATATCCTTGAGATCAGGGATCCAGAGAGTCCGAGATCTGGGACCAGATATAGTGTGAATGTGATATTTTATCCAGGAAATGGACTTTAATTTTTATGATTATCTAAGGGTTGCAAGATCCCCATTTCCCCTCGCTGCCTCCACACACACAGACAAAGGACCACTCACTGTCCTAGGCTTTCAGTCTCTAACTACCTCCCTTTCTTCAATAGCATTTACCTCCACTTGACTTTCATCACAGACTTTCATGTCATCATCCCTATCTGCCCCACCCCTGAAATAGTCATCTCTGACTTCCCTGACCACAACCTCTGTACAAACAACTTTCTCATTTCTTCTTGCTATTCTACCTTTTTTTTTTTTTTTTTTTTGTTGAAAGCTTCTAGACCTCTCCTCTTTCTCTTCCAATCTTTCAACCCTCTCCTGACTTAGCTTCCCACTGCGCTTGGTTTGAACCCCTCAGTCAATTACTTAACCACTTGCACTGGCATCTTCAGTCCCTCAGGTTCCTTGTCTTTTTGGAGACCTCCAAATCCATCTGAGAATGCAGGATGGTGCCCTTCCAAAAAAAAAAACTGATACGATAAACTTCACCTGGGCACCCAAGGCATTTCAGTAGTCATGGACTTGACCTTGGTCATCTCTCTGTCTTATGTATCTTGGTAAATCCTCCAAAAATTTGCTACCAGTCTTCAAATCCCACTATGTGATCATCCAGTCAACCTCTTGTTCAAGGGATGGCCTTGCCTCTTACAAGAAAAGAGGAAGAAATTCTCTCAACTTTGTGCTTGCTATGCCGATTGCAGCCATCCTTTGATAGGTGAGAAATGAAGATCAGAGAAAGAAAGTACCCTCCCAAGCACCTACAGCTAGCTAATGCACTATTGGGTTATGTTTTCTACTTTTTCATGTTGTCTAGAAATGCTTTATTGTTTTTGTTTATTATGATTATTGTTGTTGTTAGGTGCTGTCCAGTCAGTTCCAGTTCATAGAGACTTTATGTATAACAGAACAAAATGTTGCCTGGACAATCATTGCAATATTTGAGCCCATTTTTGGAGCCACTGTGCCAATCCATCTCACTGAGGGTCTTTCTCTTTTTCGCTGACCCTCTACTTTACCAAGCCTGATGTCCTTATTGATGTTAGGTAGTCTTTATTATTCATTAAAACAACAAAACATTGTCGCATATAATAAGAATGTTATGAACCAGGCATTATTTAGGTACTAGGGCTATAGTAAGAGCAAGGCAGATAATACCAGGTACTCCTCTTTACACAAATTATCTTATTGAATCCTCACCTAACGCTTTGAGACAGTTACTCTTGTAATCCCAATTTGCAGATAAGGAATCTGTACTGGAGAGATGTTAAGTAACTTTTTCAAAGCCGCTGAATGACGGACCTGGGATTCAAATGCAGGCGATCTGACGTTGCACTGTCTTGCGATGTGGACACAAACAGGCCTGTAGGTACTTGTGCAATTGTACACATGTGCACATTCACAAGCACTAAGTGCTCACAAACGTGCACTGTCCACACGCCTACATCGCTGGCACACTCACACGCATCACATACCTGGCACATGAGTCTGTAGAAGCACAGACACGCAGTTGTGGGTGTGTGCACAGGTGTGCATGCAGGTGTGGCCACCTGATTGATTTCATCCAGTTTTGTCTGCCACCTGTCCTTGAAATACCTCCTGCCGATGACCCATGCACACGGCCCGTGAGTGGAAATGCACAGTGAACTGAGATTTAACAGGTCCATTAATTTATCAGGCCCTCACTTAAGAGGGTTACACCACATTATAGCAAATGGCTTCTGGGGGCTGAAGAAGGACTGTGTTTATTTTCTGAGAATTACCATTAGCCCTGGATGGGAGGGTGCTGAGAAGCCGCATTAGCGGGGCTTTGGTCAGTGTCTGTGCCTGGTGCAGTGGGAGAATTAGTTCAGGGTTTATTTATGGGCCAGTTATCCCTTAACAGGGTCCCTCAGATAATGAGATGGGTCTTTAGGGACCATCAGTCTTTCTCCCACGGCTGAGGGTGGCTCTCAGGAGCCCGGCTTTTTAACTGGTCAGTGATAGAGTGAAGAGGAGGCTGAGTCTAGCACAACCCATATATTTTCCCAGGAGCTGAAATGCAGCAGCTCCTCCTTCCTTCTCCCCAAGACACTCTCAGCTGGCATCTTTCAAGGTCTAGAAAAGTTCTGCCTCAGGAACTCGTGAAGTTTGCATCCCAGCTCTGCTGGGCACCCCTAGGCAAGCAGTTTAGCCTTTCTGTATCCCAGTTTCCCCTCTTGAAAATTGAGGGTCCACATGTGATATAGTTTGACTTTAACTGAGGACTGACTATGTGCTCAGCACTGTGCTAGTTTCTAGGCTGCAATAGAGGCAGAAGCAGGAAAATTCTGTTCTGATGAACATTAATCCAGGACTTGATGAATCATCCTAATGGATGCACAATTCAGCCTGACACAGGTGCTTGGAAGGGAGGAAGCAGGGCTTTAAAGAGCATATGACAAGGGGCTGTGTCTTTGTCAAGGGACTTTGAGAGAGTGACAGTTGAGCTAAGATGTGAAGGCTGAGTAGGCGTTAATCAGCTGAAGGAGGCGGAGGAGGAAAGAGTGCACCAGGCAGAGGCAACTTCTTGTGTGAAGGCCTGGTGGCTGGAGGGAACATGGTGTGTTGGAGAAACTGACAGAGAGCCCACAGGCCTACAGAGAAGGAGGGGCTGGAAAGGTAGGTGGAAGTCAGATCCTGCAGGAATTTGTACTGGCACACCTTGTTAAGGTTTTGGTCTTGACCTCAAGATAAAAAGAAAGTCATCAAAGATTTTAAGCAGGGGAAAGACTTGATCAGATTTGCATTTTGAAAAGATCACCCCAGCTGTGCTATGAGTATGAGGTTGAAGGGGGCCAGAGAGGATGTTGAGAGATTGGTTGGAGGCAACTTCTGTGGACATAATGGAAGCCTGTCCTGGAATGGGGACAGAGGACATGGTGAGCAGTGGTATCAGGTGGTGGGTTGAACAGGATATGGGCAGGAGAGGAGGAAGCTGTCAGTGATGACTGCTGTATTTCCTGCTCATAGCTCACAAGACCACTTCCGGATTAAATGAACTCATGTTTGGCAAGCATCCGGCACACTGGAGGTGCCCAATAAATGCCAGTTCCTGTCCTTGCGTTTCCTTTTGATTCCCACTGACTCTTTCACAGCCAAGTAGAGCTCTACTCTAATCCCTTTTACCTTCCCCTAGAATGTTTGGAGCCCTGATGGTGTAGCGATTAAGAGCTCAGCTGCTAACCAAAAGGTCAGCAGTTCGAATCTACCAGTTTTCCATTGCATGCATATGCCAAAATGTATTGTTCTGTTGTTGGGCAACGTTTGAATTGCTTCCAAGCTTTAGAGATGATTAATAGTGTCACTATGCCCACCTAGTATGTATATTTTGGTGACTATATTGCACGCATATGTGTTGGGTATGGAGACTTGGTGGTGCAGTGGTTAAGAGCTTGGCTGCTAACCAAAAGGTTGGCAGTTCAAATCCACCAGCCGCTCCTTGGAAACTCTATGGGGCGGTTCTACTCTGTCCTATAGGGTCGCTATGAGTCAGAATTGACTCCATGGCAACAAGTCTGGTTTTTGGGATTTGGTTTAGAATATTCTATCCTTATCATTTTCTAATTTAGGACTGACTGAAGTGCCAGCAAACAGCCTTGCCTTGGCAGGGCTACCGGGGAGAAGCCAGGCACAGCTTGCTGCTGGAAGAAGTTCTGCCGGGAAGTTCTTTGGCGGGCTGGCGTCTCCCCGTGACATGTCTGACTAGGAGAGCTGCTGCTTCATAAGTAGACCAGCCAAATCCCTCCTTTGCCTTCATCAGAAAGAGGAGAATACTTGATAGGTAGGAGAGGCAAGGAGTCAGAAAACAGAATAATAGAATGAGAAAATAATGAGATTTGTGGGAAGAAGAAATTAGTTTCAGTTCATCTCTGCCCCCTTTGGACTGTATGATCATAGACGAATCACTTAAGCCCTCTATAACTCAGTTTTTCCAACTGTAAAATGGGGTTAATGCTGGTTCCTACCTTGGAATTCCATTGTGAGAGTAAGCAAAATTCTGTGATGAAAAAGGCTTATGAAGTGTAAAGTGCCAAAGAAATAACTAACGTGTAAGTAACCTAGTAGGGTGGCGCTTTGAATTCAGGTAAATCTGGGATCATACACAAATTCTACTCCTTCCAACCTGTATGATGAGGTGGAGGTGTCACTAACTTCTCTCCACCTAAATGCCTTCCACCTCAATTAGGAATCGTAATATGTAACTCATAGAGCTATTGTCTAAACAAAGACCATTTCACTTAAATGCGTGTGAGGTGATAAAGGGGCTACCTTAGGTGGGATGGTCCTGGGGGCCTCCCTGTGGTCATGACCTCTGAGCCAAGACCCACATGATAAAAGAAGTCAAAGACACAAAGGTCTGAGAAGATGAGTTTTGATAATGCATTATAATCATTTGCAAAGCTTTTGAAAATGCAGATGCCAAGGCCGTATGCACCCCAGACCAATTGAAATGGAATCTTTGGGGTTGGGCTTAAACACATGCATTTTTTAATGCCCTGGAGGATCTTGATGCAAGTGAATGTTGGGAATGGTTCAGCAGGTGCAAGATGCACGATGATGTATCTATGAACCCAATATTATTGCCCAGCATCTTGTAGCACCTAGTAGATAGGATTTTCTTTCTTGGCCCTAAACTTCCTATTGGCTTTCTGATTTCTGTCTTTTAATATTCTGGACACTCTTCTCTGTGTGGTCCTCAGTACTTTCTTCATTATCATAGAATCATTGGTTTCTAGAAGTTTGAACTGAATAATTTCAAAATAAGGGCCTTATTTAAAGCCCTTAGATCCTGGGTAGAGACTGAATGGTCAAATAAGGAAACGAGTTGTTCAATTCGTCACAGATAAATGGCTTAGAAGTAGGTCTGCATGTCCAGTGTTGTTGCTGCCAACATTTTTGTTCTATTGTCTCAAAAAAACAAAACAAAAAAAAAAAAACTAGTTGCTGTTGAGTTGATTCTGACTCATGGTGACCCCATATGTGTAAGAGTAGATCTGTGCTCCATAGGGTTTTCATGGCTGTGACCATTTGAAGCACATCACCAAGCCTTTCTTATCCCACAAATGCAGAGGAGGGAGGAATAGTCTGTCACCCCAGCTCCACCACTTACAGGACTTTGGGAGTTAGGCTACCACACTCAGTGTTTTCATCTACAAACAGGAGATAAGAGAGGGATGATAATGAGAAACGCATGACATCATACACCAAAAATGTGTGTCATAGTAACTGGCACATAGGATGTGCTCAATAAATGGTGGCTGTTGTCATTGAAGTGATCATCATTATCGTGCCTGTGATGGGCACTGAGGCCATCCTAGGAGGGAAGAAGGAGCTTCTGACTTCAGAGGGTCTCCAAGTCTGTGTGCCCCAGTGCTGGGTCTGAGCCAAAGTTCAGGGGGCAGAAAGTTTACATTCAGGAGAAGATGAACAAAGTGAAGGGGATCTGGCATCATGTGATCTTGTAGACACTGTCTTCACAAGGACAATGGCCCTCACACTTCTTTACAAATTCATTTCTTCCCTCTGTCTCTGGACTGTTGTCAGAACCCAATTCCAGGCTAAGAGCCAAGTGCAACCCTGGCCATGGGACATTGTCACGTGGTATTCACGCTGGAGTCTGTGGGGTTTTCCCTTACATCTTGCTGACTTGCCCTCTCCAAGGGAGGTGGGAGGAGAAAGTCTCTAGCTCAGTGGGGCTGTGACATCAAGACTCAGCTATCCCCTTCTCCATTTGAGGCTTAGTTAGCAGATCGGCAGGGGAAGGAGCTTCCTTTTAGAAAGGCCCAGGAAGAGAAAGGGACCTACATTTGTATGCTTTTCTGAGGAGGTCTGCAGAGGGGAACCTCTGTACCTCTGCCAGCAATAAACTCACAAATGGTGTGTAGGGTTTTTTTTTTTTTTGGAGCGCTAAGGAAGACTGTGGAAATTTCGGATTTGCCAAAAGCACAATCTCGCTTCCAAAGTAGGGGAGAGAATAAAACTTACCATCAAAAGTAAGAAAGAAGGTGACTTTGTGTCAAGTCCTGTGTTCCTAAGTCCCTTCCAAACATTGTCACGGATATCTGCCCCACTCCCTTCATGGGGTTATGCAGTTCCTGAATCAATTCTGATCAAGACAAGGAGTCCAGCCATAGTTTCAGCTCTCCAAGGATGCTGATCTGGAAGAAGGCTTGTTGCTAGAAAACTACCATTCAGTCTGATAGAGGTATTGTTCCTAAATCTCGGCATTCCCTTCACCTTCCCCCAAGCTCAGTATCCACTGGATTTAGAGCCCAGGCTGCAAATCTACTGCCCTGGCATTCTCCCTGATACTTCCAAGCCCCTTTTCTCCACAGGGGTCTGTATGGTACACCTCCCACTCTCAGAATCAATTGGGGTGTTTCGGGTTGCAAGTAACAGAAAGCTCAGTAGTGGTCTGAACCATAAAGAAGTTTATTCTCTGACTTAAAAGAGTAAAGTTCAGAGATAGGCAGTCACAAGGATGATTCCACAGCTCAGAGATAGTAACCATACTCTGCCTCACCCTTCTGGGAGTGTTGGTTTTTATCTCCATGCGTGCTACTTCATGGTTGTAAAATGGCTGCCACTGCTTTTGCCATTGCCTCTTCACATGACAGCATCAAAGCAGCAATCAAGTGTGTGGGTAGCAGTACTAGAGCTCTCCCCTCATAGAGCTTGCTCTTAATTTTGAATATAAATATTCAATGATGAGTAGCATATATACAAACCATTAATAAATCAAAAGAGTTCATTTAATGACTTTTCACAGAGTAAAACTAGGCATGACACAAAGCATACAAACCACGATGCAGAACATCGCTAGCACCCTAGAAACACCTCGGCCACTTTCCAATCCCAGTTAGCCCCCAAGGGAAAACACTAACCTGACTTCAAACACTATAGACGAAGTTCACCTTTAAAAAAAAACAGCTTGATATAAACGGAATAACATAGCACGTCTCCTTGGGCAACTGTCTTCTTTTGTTTGTGATGCTCATCTCCATAGTTGAGAATGGGTGTAATTTGTTCATTTTTATTGCTGTATATAGTTTTCCATTGCATACATATACCAAAATGTGTTTGTTCTGTTGTTGGGGGGTATTTGAATTGCTTCCAAGTTTTAGAGATCATTAATAGTGTTGCTTTGCCTGCCTAGTATGTATATTTTGGTGACTATATTGCATGTATATGTGTTGTGTATGGATCCCTGGTGGTGAGGTGGTTAAGAGCTTGGCTGCTAACCAAAAAGCTGGCAGTTCAAATCCACCAGCCGCTCCTTGGAAACCTTATGGGACAGTTCTACCCTGCCCTATAGGGTTGCTATGGGTTGGAATCGACTCGACGGCAGTGTTTTTTTTGTTTATTTATTTTTGTGTTGGGTATAACTTAGAAGTGAAATAGCAATGTCGTGAGGATTCCCTCTCTCTTTTCATACAGCAGAGGAAAGTAGCCCCAAGCAGACTTTCTCTTTCATTTCATTGGCTAGTTACCAGAAGCAGCCAGTTGCCCTAGAGTTGATTCCAACTCATGCAACTCCATATGTCTCAGAGTAGAACTGTGCTCCATAGAGTTTTCAATGGCTAATTTTTCAGAAGTAGATCTCCAGGCCTTTCTTCAGAGGCACCTTTGGATGAACTCAAACCCCCAACCTTTCAGTTAGCTGTTGAAGGTATTAACTATTTGCATTGCCCGGGTACTGGCTAGCTACAAGTCTAAAACAATCCACCAACCACAGATGACCTCTTTGGGCTTAGAAATATAATTTATTCTCTGAGGTTGAAGACACTGCTACTTAATCAAAATTAGAGCTCGGGAAACAAGGAAGAAGCAGGAATGATGTCAGAGGGGCACTCATCAATCTCTGTCACATCCTCCCAATTATTAGCTGAGGTCCTTTTATGAAATGTGGGTTTGTCTGGAATCACATCAGTGCCACTCACCTGGATATAGTTCCACTGCTCTGCCTTGCCTAGAAGTGTGGTCTCTTTCCTATCATTATCTACCTGCCTTCCCTCTACCCAGGTTCTGTCTCTAATTGTGTACTTTTTGCAGGAGCCATTCCTGAGATCTCCTTGACAGGTGGGCGTGAAGATGCTGTCTGTGGAGAATAATAAATATGGACCAACATCCAGTCACATGCACCTTGTCTCAAGTCATCAGTCTGCATTTCTACCCCATCAGGCTCCGTTCCATTAGTGAATTTTCTAAGTGCCTCTATTTCAAGATCCCAATGAGAATGATTTTTTAAGAGGCAGAATCCTTTCTTGGTATCATCAGACTGGAAATCCTGAGCAATCTCAGGCTGACTCTAGGGCAGTTTTGAGCAGGTTTGCATGGGATTTCCCGAGAGTGGAAGTTCAGTATAGTATTTTAGGAGAATCTCAGTATTGCAATAAGGATGGATTGACGTTGCATCAATTTCTATTCTCATTACAATAAAAGAATCAGTGTGGTATTAGAATTTTACTGCCTGCAATGTTTGGTGAATTACAGGGAGGTCTAATATGATTTCCCGCACTATGTTCTGTTTAGATTGGCAGGTTTCTCTGGGCATTTCTCAATAGATGGAAAAAGCACTAGACAGGGGATTAGCTCTCCTGGAAGCTAAGAAAGGAGATGATCGGGGTTGTTTATAGCTTGTGGGGATGGATTCTGGTGGAAAAGCCAAAAGGAAGTGAAACTTGCACAGCCTGCAGAATGCCAAGGACTCAGGGAGCATATTATAAGGTATGGTCCCACCCTGTAAAGTTACTCCCTCTGGGGGCCAGGATCAGAACAGAGAGACTAATGGATCTCCTCTTGGGATGACATTATAAGCAGAAATAAATCATACAAAATGCCTCTCAAGGCGATAATTTTTTTTCCCCCCTGCTGAAGAAAACAGAAGAGAGAACTTCAGGTTCAGATTTAACTATCACATCTTGGACGGCACCAACAATGAGCACTCTCAGTACCTATTATCTCATCCCATACTCCCACAGCCCTGTTGGATAAACTATCATTATTATCTGTACCATCATCCCCATTGTTTTAGATAAGGTTTCCTAGAAACAGACTCTGAAATGGAGGATTGCATTTAGAAGGTTTACTAGGAAATACACCTATAAAGAAGTGAGGAAGGCAGGATTGAACAGAGCGAGAAGCTCATCTGCAAAGAGATTGCAACTGTGGACTTGCAGCTCTTACAAGGAGATCTAGGGTGAGAATAATTCATTATTCTTCATAATTTGACACAAGGGAGCTGTTCCTTTGTATTGCCCCTTCAGTTACTCATTGTCTGGGTCTACCCTATGGAAGAGGCATAACGCTGGGTGAGGAAGTTCCCTGCTAGAGGGGGGTACTCAGTGAGGGACACAGCAGTGAGCAGTCAAGAGTCGATATTCCCAGAACCTTGGGGATGAGTATGTCAGCCCTAAAAAGGGGATCTGGGCAGAACACCACACTACACATTTAAATAATGATTGTCATTTATCAGAAGAGGCTCAAAAGAACTAAATTAACTTACTCAAAGCCACACAGCTGGCAAGTGAACCATCAGTTCTGCTGATTGCAAGGAAGTCCCTGTCCACTGCCTCAAGCATCCCTCCATTTCTCTCTGGAGACTGATCTAGGACAGAGGGTGGTAAGGTAGATGATGAAGAAAGACTGAGAGTCTCCCAATCAAGGAAACAACAATTATTGAGAAAGGTGGCTAGGAGCACTTTTCATTCAACAAACACCAGTGAGCAACCACTATGTGTCAGGATTATTCTACATGCCAGGGGTATGACGGTAGTGTTCTGATGGAGTGTTCATCCTAGAAAGATAGGCTTATGTGCCAGGGAGCCCAGAAATCCATGATGGAGGCAATCAGGAGCAGATGAGATTGACTGAGTAGGCATGGGGTTCCATGTGAGGGAACGGGAAAGGTCCTTAGTGTCTACATCAATTAGGGGTGCTTTTGCCTACAAATAGCAGAAAACTCAACCAACAAATAAGAAGGTTTACTATTTTTTGTTCCTTAAAAAAAAAAATGAGTGTTTTGTTGAATATAAGAGAATACTGAACTATGCAAGGCTATATTCTAGATGGGTGTACAATTGCACAGAAATTCCTACACCGTCACGGATGATAGATTTCTGTGCTCTTCCTTCCACTTCTGACTGAATTTTGGTGTGGTTTGGGTTGATGTCTGGTTTAAAATAAGGGTACAGGAAGGTTAAAAGATGAAATCAAGTTGACATCCAGTCTGTCTTATGTAGGTGTTTTTTAAGGGCAGGGAATATATCTTCTCATCAAAAACATAATTGCAATCATAGCTGAGGGTGATGACTTTTAATTCATGAGATTTAGTCCCATGCACTGGTGTTGTCCTCCCTCTTTAGAAGAGGATTCCTTCCATGATGCTTCCTCAAGATGTTCAGCCATAGACGTAAAGTGGTCTTCCATTGTCAACACGTGTCTGTTTTTGTTTCCAGATTTGTGTACTGGATTCTGTTCATCAAATGGCAGATAAAAATATTTACAAGTATCACTTGAAAAGAAGCTTCCATCCAGTCTTATTTTAATTTACCTCTGCTGTGATGTAGTGAAATACACCCACATTTGACTTTTGTGTACTTTTTCAGGCTCTGCAGAATATCCATCCTCACATTAAGGTAGAAGGGATTCTTGGTTGTCTGGTGGAGGAGACTTTATAGATTTCACTAACTCTGGTCTCAGTGGGTAGAAGAAAATATTGGGAACCTAGAGATGCCAGTTAAACCTCTCAGGAAGGGCTCTGTATCTTTTCCACGCAGCAGAGTAAACAGCATGGAGGTAGATGACATCCCTTATTATAACCTCAGCCCAGGGAAGCAAGCATTCAGAAAGCCAACCCAGGAGTTCATCAAGTGCCCACTGAACATATTCACCTTGAAGTAGAAAAGGGGCACCTCCTACATTTCAGGTCTCTTGACCTCTGGTTAAGTAGTTCTAGATACTCTAATATGTAGCATTAAACATTTGAAGGTCTTCTTTTTCTCCAAAGAGGATGCGAGATCTCAAGAGATACTCATAGAAGAAATCCAACCCTATAGCCCAACTGAATGTTCACAATATTCCTCAATAGTCCCATACCATCATTGCTCCAGAGGTTTCAAAGTGCTTTCACTGCTGATCTGGCCACCATGTCAAATGAAGACTTTCCCAGTCATCCGCTAAGAATCTGAAATATCACCAATAGGGAGCTAGCTCCTGCTGTGTGCTATTGCTATCAGGAAGAATGCTTGTCTTTAGACTAATCAGAGGACAGGGAATTCCAGTCTTAGCGTTTTCAAAAGCAGGGAAGAGTCATATGGCCAGATCATGATTCATTATCATAATCCTTACCTGTCATGTCATCAGTGGGTTGCTCGGTGTCACCTATTATTTTATGGTCAGAAAGCAGGCTTCCCCTACCGCCTCAAAAAATTGGAAGGTGGAGTTTTTGTGAAATAAAACTGTTGATTACTAACTTCACTGCTTTCTAGAACTCAGATTAATTTCCCATTATTGCAAGTGTATCCAACAAATCAACAAGAGTCAATGAATAGTTTAGGACATCACTGATGTCCCTACTTGAAGTGTCCTTGTGGTCAAGCCTTGGGCCACAGCAGTGGGGATTGAGTTTGTCATCTGTAACCCTGCTACTGGGGTGCTGAAGCTTTGAGAGCAGCTGACCCTCTCTCCACCTCTTTTGGTCCGGGAGCCTCAAAGCAGGCAATAAGTGAAAAGCAAGTTGAGGGGAAAGTGCTGATAGAAATCCGTGCTGGATCCCAGCCAGAAGGTGAGCTACTACATCCGTGGAGGCTGAGCCTAAGGAGCTCCATTACCAGGATGAATGATTGACATTGTGTAGTTATTTGGACTCTGTAACATCCTGACCATGACACCAAAACTACCCCCAAAGCTCTGCTCAGTTCTTCTTTAATAAACTCTCCAGTGAGACAGCATGAACTGGTCCATAGTCCCTCACCCCTAAACTCCAGCTCCAGTTGCCCAGCTTCGTAGGCTGCAGCTGGTGACCAGGAAGGTTTATTTTTATTTCACAAAATGAGAAGCCTGGAGGTAAGAGTTATCAAGTTGGTGTAATGAGAATTCAACAGAACACAAGCTCCTTCTGTCTTCCAGTCTGTTATTCTCAGTGAATCAGAAGTATCTCCCACCTGGTGGCAAAATGACAATAGCAGTTCTCTATTAGTCAGGGCAAAGGAGTTGCTATAACAAGCAACCCTAAATTTTGATGACAATAAAATTTATTCTCAAAAAATATCTATTTCTTTCTTGTGAATCATAGTCCAATGAGGGTTAAAGAGAGAAAGTTTGGGCAGGTGGTTTTCCTTCTCTCAGCCATTCAGGAGAACAGGATCCTTCCATCTTGTGGCTCTGGTATGTCCTCAGAGTCCTCTCCAACCAGTGGAAGAGTAAAGAGAGCAAAGATCCTAACAGGAAGATTTTACTTGCCAGACCTGGAAGTGGAAAATGCCATATCTGTTGATGGTCCAGAACCTGGTCAGAGGGTCATACCTACCCCAAAGTAAGTTGGGACATATAGTGTAGTCATATTGCTTGGGAAGAAGAAAACTTGTAGTCTCTTCAATTTCCAAGCACCATATCCTTACACAGTAGCAACCAAGACCAGGATCAAAGGCAGTAGTCACAGGGCTCTCCTTATATGTTTCTCTCCTTTTAATAGAAAAAAAAAAAATCTTTCTCCAAAGACCCTCAGAAGATTTCTTGACTACACATTGCATTGGCAATGTAGGGCGCTGGGTCACATGGTAACCATTAGCTGCAAGGAAGTTTGCGAGTGTATCTGGTATTCGGTTTTCTAAGATGAGAAGTGGGTTCTTCCAGCAAAGAAGGAGGCTGAGAATGGCTTTTGGATATGCCAGCAACACATCTGACACAGTGTCCATGATGTAGAACTAGATGTTCCAGCCAAGAGGAAAAGGAGACGTCAGAAGTCGGAGAGGATGGGGCTGGATATGGGGCCAATGATAAATTTCAGTTTTAGCAGAGAACTGCAGCAGGAAAAACAGAGGACCAGAGACCAAGGCCACAGTTAATTAGATAGGAAGCTGGAGTTTGCTTCTCACATAGACACCCAGGGATTAGGTTCACTGCCAATGCCTACCCTGAAAAAACAGCCAACTTAGAGCATGAGGCAGGGCATGCTTTTAGGGGATCAGGGCCAGGGTAACTGGGCCTACACCATCAGTTGGTGGAGGGAGATAAGCACATCAAGACATACCACCTTTGACCACTGTCTCCGTGTGTTTCATGGTCATGCTTGAACACTGCTTTCTCCAGTGTTCACTCATCATAGTCTAAACAAGTCTGCTTGTATTACCTTTAACAATTATTTAACAGGCACCCATTTTAGAAAATGTGCTCAGGAAAAATGTCCCATTGTCACTTAGTTCCCCTCAAAGCTATGCTTCCCTCCACCCCACCACCTCCTATTCCCTCCACCCCACCCCCCAGGAAGAGCAGACTTTGGCCAAATCAGGGATAGAGAATAAGGCTGCATAGCTGATGAATTTCAAGCTCTGTTACAGGCAAGAAAGGAGTTTTAGACTTGCCCCCATGAGTGCCAGGAGTAAGGAAATAATAACTCTAGCCTCCATCTATAGAACATGTACTTTGTGCTGGAACAGTACCTCTCAGTCTTGGCTATACATTGGAATCACTGCGGTGTTTTGTTGTTTTTTTTTTTTTTTTTTTTAAGTTAAGAAAAAAAAGATTCTGGTAGAGTAAGTCTTATTTCTTTATATTAAATCATCTTTTAATTTCTTTTTTTTTTTTTAATTGTGCTTTAGGTGAAAGTTTACAGAGCAATTAGTTTCTCATTAAATAGTTTACACGAATTGTTTTGTGACATTGGTTGCCAACCCCGCAATATGTCAACACTCTCCCCTTCCCTGCCCTGGGTTCCCTTTTTCTGTTCCCCCAGTTTTCCTGTCCCTTCCTACCTTTTCGTCTTTGATTTTGGGCTAGTGTGCCCATTAGTCTCCTGCATGAACTGAACTACAAAGCACATTTCTCATGTGTGCTATTGTCGGCCCTATAGACCTGTCTAATCTTTGGCTAAAGGGTGAACCTCAGGAGTGATTCAGTACTGAGTTAAAAGGGTGTCCAAGAGCCATACTCTTGGGGTTGCTCTAGTCTCTGTCAGACCAGCAAGCCTGGTCTTTGTGTGTATGTGTGTGTGTGCGTGTGTGTGTGTGTGAATTTGAATCTTGTTCTACATTTTTCTCCCACTCCATCTGGGACCTTCTGTTGTTATCCCTGCCAGAGCAGTCGGTGTGGGATGTTTTAAAATATGCTAATGTTCATGCTCCAACTAGAATCCCTGGAGGTGGGGCCCAAGCATCAGTAATATTTTAAAAGTTCCCCAGAGATTCTAACATACAGCAAAATTTGAGAACCATTGCACTAGACAGTGTTCTAAAGGCTTTAGATGCATGATAACTTTTAATCCTCACACCACCCATTAAAGGAAGGTACCATTAATAACCCCATTTGCAAATGAAGGAACTGAGGTTCAGAGTGGTTAAGCAAGTAGCCCAGGATCATACAGTGAACAGGTAACAATGTTAGGATTCAAACCTGGTTCTGTCTGACACCTTGGGGCCACACTCACCCCTTCTTCACAGGCTACAGTCACAGGAAACAGGTTGTTGTATCTGACAGATGGGGTGAGACTGCAGTCATCTTCAGCTGACAATACCCAAGATTGCTCCCAAATGGTTCCCCTGGCTTTGTCTGGGGAAACCTAATTGCAGCAATTGTGTTATAAAATTATCACTTCACCCACATAAATGGGCCAGAGAGACCGGTTGTCTATTCCTGTGGTTGTCCCAGGTTATTAAATGAGCAGCTGCCTTCAGATATGTTTGCAGCTGCCTAATTCAATGGCTGCGTGCACTTGCATATTCATGGCTCCCAACCCACAGCCCAGGCCTGCAGGACTCCATCAATGGGGCTCTAAAAGTTAATTTATCCTGACAATTTAAATAAGTATACTCCCACCAACTCTAGTGACTCCTCCAGATTCCAGAGAGTACCTGGACAGAGAGGGAAGCCAGGTGTTGGGTGTAAGGGTGTCTGCTCAGGGTCTCAGGGTGAAGGGCAGCAGAAGGGACAAACCATTGAAATGGTTTTGTCATTCAAATCTCCAATTTGCTGATTTTAAATTCTGTGACCTTGAGCACCATATTCCATTGGCCTAAACCTCATTGTTCCTCACCTATAAAATGGGATTAACCAACTCATATATGGGCTTCTAGTGAGAATTAGATGAAACAATACAATTCTCTAAACTTCTGTCATTCTTGCTTTGCTTTCATATACTAGTACCTCCAGGACTACAGGTTACTTAATTTTTCCCCTTTAAATTGACCCACTTCTTATTTTGTAAGGTAAATATTATTTATCCATGACCTTGTTAATGTTTGTTGTTAGTTGCCATCAAGTTGGCTCTGATCATGGCAACCTTATGTATATAACAGAACCAAACGTTGCCCGGTCCTGTACCACCTTCACAATTGGTGGTGTATTTGAGTCCATTGTTGCGGCCACTGTGTGTTTTGAATGCCTTCCAAACTACAGGGCTCATCTTCTAGAACTATAAAAAAGAAAAAAAAAAAAGAAAATCCACTGCCGTCGAGTCAATTCCAACTCATAGTGACCCTACAAGACAGAGCAGAATTGGCCCCTACGGTTTCCAAGGCTGTAAATCTTTACGGAAGCAGACTGCCACATCTTTCTGCCATAGAGTGGCTGGTGGGTTTGAACGGCTGACCTTTTTGTTAGCAGCTGAGGACTTTAACCACTGTGCCATCAGGGCTTTTCTAGCACTATATCTGTCAATATTCTGTTGTGATCTATATTCATTGGCTAATTTTTGGAAGTAGATCACCAGGCCTTTCTTCCTAGTCTGTCTTAGTCTGGAAGCTTGACAGGAGCCTGTCCACCATGAATATTGGAACCATCAGTGGCCTAGCTTCCAGCATCACAGCAACACACAAACCACCACAGTATGACAAATTGACAGATGGGGACCTTATTAATAACACCCTGCAAACCACAGCAACATTTTCCTTTTCTAATACACTTTAAAATAATAGATAACTTTAAACATCGAAGTGGTCCCTCCATGTACCACCTCTGTAGAATGTGGACCACACTTAGGGAAAGTCTCTCTGGGGTGGGTAAGGCCACAGCTGAGCACCCAGCGCTTAGGAGATGTTCAGAGCTTACTTGTTGCATCCTCTTCTTTTCCTACAGCCAGCCTCAATGGTGAGGAAGATCCTAGCATTGTGAAATTGATTGAACGTGCCTACAAAGTGCCCAGCATGGGGTGGGCCAGTTCAGTCACCACAAGGGACCTGAAATCAGCTTCTGTGTCAGTAAAGACTGTCCACTTCTTTGCCTCTTGCTGCTAAATCCAGCAGGTCATAGCTTAAGGACATGGACTCTGAAGCAAGGCTGCTTCGGCTCAGACATCGACTGTGTTGAGTTACTGGTGCAACAGTCCTAGGTGGACATCTAGCTCCTCAGTGCCACGGCATGCACACACTTCAGAAAGAGAAAGTGTAATTCAAATATTTGTTGAAGTTAACAAACAAACAAATCCGTTCTCATCTAGTTGATTCTGACTCATACTGACCCCATGTGTTACAGAATAGAACTGCTCGGTAGAGTTTTCTTGGCTGTAATCTTCACAAAAGCAGATCACCAGCCCTTTCTTCCATGGCACTGCTGGGTGAGTTTGAACCACCAACCACCAACTTTTAGGTTAGTAGTGGAGAGAAGACTGCTTGTATTACCCAGGGACCTTCTTGTTAAGGTAAAAAACCTGTTGCCATTGAGTTGATTCTGACCCATAGCAACCCTATGGGACAGCATAGAACTGCCCCAAAGGGTTTCTAAGGCTGTAACCTTTATAAAAGCAGACTGCCACATCTTTCTCCCGCCAGGGCAGCTGGTGGGTTCGAATTAAGGTTAGCGATCCTTTTGGTTAGCAGCCTAGCTCTCAACCACTGCACCACGAGGGCTAAGGTAAAGGGGTATTTTTTAAATGCCCAGATAAGCAGACACACATTAGTTTGTGTTCCCGCTTTCCTTCCCTCCTTCCCCTCTTATTTCCTGCATCTCTCCTTCTCTCTCTTCCTTCCTCCTCTCCCTCCTTTCCTCCCTCTGTCTGTCCCTATCTCTCTCCCACACACTCAGAGGGCCTCCTATGCCTCAGGAACTCCTTTAGATCCTACACATGATAAAACCCATTGCTGTCCAGTCGATTCCGACTCATAACGACCCTAGAGAACAGAATAGAACTGCCCCCATAGGGTTTCCAAGGAGCAGCTGGTGGATTTGAACTGCTGACCTTTTGGTTAGCAGCCCAGCTCTTAACCACTGTGCCACCAGGGTTTCCTCCCTATACGTGACAGGTCTTGTTATTCCCATTTCGCAGATGAAACTGAGGAGAAAATAAGCGATTTGCACAAATTCACAGAAGTAGCGTGCAACGGAGCTGACATCTTTTCCCCTTATACACGCTACAAATGACACACACTTGTGGAAATTAAGGTGATTCATCCATGTGCCGCGTAATGCACTGCAGTCACCTCCAGTGCCTTCCTGGCCCTCAGAGAACTTCTGGAATCATGTGTGTGTTAAGGAACAAGCTCAGGCTCTTGCATTCAAGTCTTGTCTCCTGGCTGCAGTGTATGTGAGGCACAGTCTCACAGCGGTTAAGAGCACAGCCTCCAGAGCCAGACTGCCTGATTTGCCTTTGGGTTCCACCACTTCTCAGTCACCCAACGGCCGCCACTTCCCTTAACACTTCTGGTCCTCAGTCTCTGCATCTGAAATACGGGGATAATAGTAGAACTTGCCCCCTGGGTTGTTATGAGGAGTAAACAAGGCAACACATGGGATGAGCTCAGTGCGGCACCTGGTGAGTGTCAATAAACATTAGCTATTGTTATCATTCTTATTAGAATTATATGAAATGACAAAGCAACCACTCAAATGTAAGGTGACGTTTATAGCATGGAGAATCCACATGCTCTCCTCCACCATTCCTGCATTCCTGTCTTGGCTCTGTCACCCAGGACAAAGCCTGACACATGATAAACAGTAAATAATCACAAAGATCACCTCAGTGGCGTCACTGGGTGGGGGGTGTAGAGGGTGCAAGCCATATCAGGTGACACTGTCAGATGGGGTGACACCAAAATAGCTGTCTACAAAATTTTTATGCAATGTTTCAGCAGAAATGCATTTTTTTTTTGTTTGTTTTGTTTTTTACAAAATACCCCTATAGTTAGTTATAACAACAAAGAATTTTTTTGTAAGCCCAGCTTATGTGTATTAGTATACCTACAAGGCTAAAACTCTATGCTGATTTACTTTTTGAACCTTCTGATGTGCTCCAGTCAGAGCTGTCATTATTATCCAATTACAATGATGCTTGGAATCACGTGGTTTCGTCTGCACATGCTACAAGCACACGCTGTTGTTTTCGTTGCTGCTGATGTTTTCCTAGTTGCTGCTTTTGTCAAATTTTCTGGTGTTTTAGCTACAATAGTGTGGTAATTAGTATTTGTGAACCTATTTCAATAACGTTTTTGAGAATAAAGTAGTAATTAAAGGAAAAGAAGGAGAAAAATCAAAACGAATAATATTGTAACTAATAATGTTACAATTCAATGAGGAAAGATTCTACAGAATGATTTTGTTGCTAGTATTCATATAATCTAAGAAATATTACATTTAAGCAATTACAGCTATATTTATCACATATTATTCTATGATTAAAATTGATAATAAACATTAGTAAGGATTCTGTAAGGCCTGGTACAGGAGGAGGTCCATGGGGTGGGGATCGGTGACACCATGAGTTACTTCACTGGGTGACGCCAACCCTAGTGATGCCACTGGATCAGCTGGTATCGTAATGCTGAGTCCTGCTCACTACAGGTTCATGGATGCCAAATTTTAGGGGTGAACACTTCTTACCTTTTCTTTTAAACCACTACCCATTCACTTGCCTACTATCTGAGGTTCTCTCTCCAGGTAAACACACCTGGGGATGTTGCAGATGTTTGATGCTGGCAGGATTATCTCCTCCCTCACCCGTACACACCCCACCTCCACCAGTAGCTGGGGTCTCCACCACCATGTGTGAGGACAACAGTTCTCCAAGGACACTGGGAAGCACACAGGAGCCTGGGGAGGAGGATCTGAGCAGGGGCAGGAGGGGAGGAAAGAACCACCTCTGAGTGTCTGGCTTGCTGTCTGTGTTCCCTCCAGAGAATCGTAAATTACTTCCCTTTTCTTGTTTACCACTGCTCCAGTGGAAAGTAAATTCACAGCCTGTATTTTAAATCCTATATATTGTTTGGCTTAAGCAGTTTTTTTTTTTTTTTCCCCCACTCTGATAAATAGGGCATTTTAATAACATTCACAGCACAACAAAGAGTTGGGAGAAAATATACACGCCTCTCCAGGTGCTGGATTCCTCTGGAACCGCAGAGATGGGATCTTGTCACTGCTCTCTCCCGGAGAGTGACTAATGCTTAAGTAGGAAGGATTCTGTTTCTCTGGCACCTCCTGGAACAACAGGAAAGCTGAGTGCTGGGAGTGAGCGGGAGAACTCCTGGAAAAGAGACATGGAGAGGAGGCAGGCTGGGACGAGGAGCCAGTCATCCTGAGTTTGCTCCTCCTGGACAGCATGGAGCCCCAAAAGGGATGACCTAGACCCAGCATACAGTCCCTGCTGCTCTCCTTTCTCCACTCTCCCAGGGCTCCATGTCATTGCTGTCACTGCTGTCACTGCCAGAGATAACAGGGTGATGAAATATCTCTGATCCGTCAAGTGCTGCACACCAGGGCAAGGGGCTGCTTTGGTTCTTTTCTTTTTTTCCATTTTGCCCTCTGATGCCTGTGGAGGTCTTTGACATTAGCATGCATGGGTTGGCTTCTGCTCTGCGCTAGGTTCTGTGGGGGATTCAGAGATGAATAAGACACAGCCGCTGCCCTTGCAGAGCTCACATTCCGGGGGAAGACAGATGTATGCTCAAGCAATAGGAATGAGATGACAATGGTATCTCATATCGAATGCTCACTTCGCACGTTTGCACCTAGCACTGTGCTTACCAGTTTACAAAAAAGAGGTCCAGTTTTTACTGGTCTGACGGAGACTGGAGAAACCCCAAGAGTATGACCTCTGGACTCCCTTTTAACTAGGTGCTGAAGTCAGCCCTGAAGTTCACCCTTCAGCCAAAGATTAGGCAGGCCCATAAAACAAAAGGAGACTAAATGGGCAGCCCTACCCAGGGACAAGAACAAGAGGGCAAGAGGGGACAGGAAAGCTGGAAATGGGGAGCCCAGGGTCGAGAAGGAGGGAGTGTTGACATGTTGTGGGGGTGGACAACCAATGTCACAAAACAATGTGTGTATTAATTGTTTAATGAGAAACTAATGTGCTCGGTAAACCCTCATCTAAAATACAAAAAAAAAAAAAAAAAAGATTACAGCCAAGAAAACCCTACGGAGCAGTTCTACGAAGTTCTATTCTGTAACATATGGGGCAGCCATGAGTCAGAATCTACTCAAGGGCAACCAGCAACAACAACAACATTACCATATCTTTACACAAGTAATGAGTGCCTGGTAGTTCAACTCCACCAGGCGTTCCTTGAAAACAGTATGGGGCAGCTCTACCCTGTCCTATAGGGTCGTTGAGTCAGAATTGACTTGACAACAACAGTTTTGTTTGGTTTTCTATGTTTGTGTGCCAATGGATTCTCACCCCCCACGAGGTATCGTCGTAAGCATGTTATGCTAATTTTTTTTACAGCAACATGTAAAAAAATAAATAAGATCCAATCAAAGCCTCACAACAGCCTTGGTCATTCATTTAATAATTATTTATCAAGTGCCTAGTATGGGCCAAGGACTTTTTGTTTTCGGTGCCTGAAGTAGGATAGCAAGCATCACAATAGCCCCTACCCTCATGGGGTTTATACACCAGCTGGGGGTGGTGGTGAGGAGGAGACAAACAAATAATAAATGAACACAGAAATATAGGCTATATCTGGAGGGGATAACTTATAATGCAAGTGGAGAGGGACAGGAGTGTCTGGAGAGGGACAGGAGTGTGGTTTTATGGCGGGTAAGTCTGGGAAAGCCTCTCCAATGAGTGAATGAAGTAGAAGAGTGAGTCATGGAGGTATCCGTAAGAGCCTTCCAGGTTGAGGGCACAGCAGGTGAAAAGGTCCTGAGGCATGCTTGGAGTGTACTAGGAAAACCAAGAAGTGAGTGAGAGACAGAATGGTGGGAAATGAGATCAGAGAAATCTTAGAACTCAAAGGAAGGGTTTTATATTTTATCTAAAGGTGATGGAAATTTACTGGAGGATTTCAAAGCAGGGGAGTGAAGTCTAATTTACATTTTGAAAGAATCATGAAGGCTGCAGTGTAGGGAATGGACTGTAAGGGGCAAGGGTGGAAGCAGGGGACTAGTTAAGAGGTCCTGAGAGGTTAAGTGCTACTATTTCCATGGTGTAGATGAGACCATCTGAGGCTTGAAGCTGAAACTTACTCATGGTTTCAACCCTAGTAAGTAGAAGAAAAGGAGCCCTGGTGGTGCAGAGGTTAACTGAAAGTTCAGCAGTTTGAACCCACCAGCCGAGGCGTGTGAGAAAGATGTGGAAGTCACTTCCATAAAGATTACAGCCTTGGAAACTCTATGGGGCTGTTCTACTCTGTCCTATTGGGTTGTTATGAGTCAGAATCAGTTCGATGACAACAGGTTTTGGAAATGAAAGAATCAGAGGACAAAGTTAGGATTATCTAATTTCAGAATCTTTGCTGTTAACCTCTTTCTTAGTTATCTAACGCTGCAATAACAGAAATACCACAAGTGGATGGCTTTAACAGGCAGAAATTTATTCTCTCACATTCTAGGAGGCTGAAAGTCCGAATATAGGGCACCAGCTCCAGGGGAAGGCTTTCTCTCTCCGTTGGTTTTCGGGAAAGTCCTTGCCATCAATCTTCCCCTGGTCTAGGACTGTCTCAGCACAGGGACCCTGGGTCCAAAGGACGTGCTCTGCTCCCAGTGCTTCTTTCTTGGTGGCATGAAGTCCCTCTCCTCTTTACTCATTTCTCTCTTCTATATCTCAGAAGAGATTGACTAATGATACAACCTAATCCTGTAGATTGAGTCTCTTCTCACTGACATAACTGCCTGTAATCCTGCCTCATTAACATCATAGAGGTTAGGATTTACAATACATAGGAAAACTACATCAGATCACAAAATGGTAGACAACCACACAATCCTGGGAATCATGGCCTAGCTAAGTTTACACACATTTGGGGGGGGGACACAATTCAATCCATAACAACCCCTGTGATTGCCCTGAAAATTAGAGTAAAAAGGCAGAAAGTGATCCTCATTGAATGTGGGACAAACATCTCACCTGGAGGCTCAGAGGAGGGAGGAAACCACTGCTGATAGGTGGCAAATCTTCATACCAGAAGTGCCATGTGTTGACCTTGAAGGAAGAGAGTCTTTTGGTCAGACAGAGAGACAAAAGGATGGGGAAGAGAAAAGAGTGCATCCAGATATAAATGGTGATGCAAGCAAAGGTCCCGGATGGGAAAAGGAGAAATTATGTAGTTCAGGAAGACTAGGAATTTGGGAACCTCTGATAGAGGTGTGGCACAGGAGATGGAAAAGGTAGCTCGGCAATAATGGATATAAAATGCTAAACTGAAGAGCTGTTGATAAGGAGCTAGTAAGTGTTTTCAGCCTGTGGATGGTGAAGAAAATTGATTGCATTATAGAGGTCAGAGTTGGGAATCTTGAGGGTGTCAGTTGAGAACTCTGTGTCCACAACTTTGTTCCATCAAAGCCACATCAGGAGAGGGCTGGCAGATGCTTGGCAGGGGTCCATTGGAGTCTGAAACTTGAGTTTGGAGACTGTGGCAAAAATGTTGGCATTCATGAAAGTAGGAAACACAGAAAAAAAAGATATTTGTAGAAAGAGATGAGCTACATGGTTTTAGACATATTGAAAGAAATGACACCAAAATACCAAACTTCTTGCCATTGAGTCAATTTTGACTCATAGCAACCCTATAGGATAGAGTAGAACAGCCCCATAGGGTTTCTAAGGAGTGGCTGGTGGATTTGAACTGCTGACCTTTTGTTTAGAAGTTGAGCTCTTAACCACTATGCCACTAGGGCTCTGGAAGAAAAGATAGAGGGATTTATTTTTACTAACACTCTTAATGCATTTTATAATTAACCAGGTCAATTCTAAGTATTTCCAAATATTAACACATTAAATACTCATAAACCTATGAGGAAGATTCTATTATCATCCTTCTTTTTCAAACAAGAGAACTGAGGCACTGTGTTCGTTTCCTAGAGCTGCTGTAACAAAGTACCCCAACTTGGTGGCTTAAACCAATGGAAAATTATTCCCTCACAGCTCTGGAGGCTGTTGTTTTTATTGTTGTTAGTTGCCATCAAGTCAATTCTGACCCATGGCAACCAATGTGTGCAGGGTAGAACTGCCCCACAGGGTTTTCAAAGCTGTGAACTTTCAGAAGCAGATCCCCAGGCCTGTCTTCTGAGGCTCCTCTGGGTGAATTTGAACCACCAACCGTTCAGTTAGTAGTTGAGCACTTAACAGTTTGCACCACCCAGGGATTCTTTCTGGAAGCTGGAAGTCTGACTTCAGGATGTCCTCTCTCTCTGAAGGCTACAGGGGAAGAAACTTCCTCATCTTTTCCAGCTTCTTGTAGCCCCAGGTGTTCCTTGGCTTGTGGCACTATAAGTTCAGTCTTTGCCTCCATCTTCAGATGACCATCTTCCTCTGTGTGTCTCTTTCCTTTTCTAATAAGGACACCCACCAGTCACGTTGGATTAGGATCCACCTTACTCCTGTACAACCTTAAGTTAATTAAGTACATCTGCAAAGATTCCATTTCAAAATAAGCTCACATTCACAGGTACTGGGCGTTAGGAGCTCAACACATTTTTCTGGGAGACACAATTCAACACATAATAGGTGCAGTGAGGTTAAATAACTTTGCCTGTTGTTACACAGCTAGTGAGCATCAGAGCTGGGATTTGAACCCAGGAAATTTGGCTCAAGAGTTTATGCTTCATACATCCCCATGGTCAGTTGCAGATCAGATCATTGTAATCCACAGGGTTGTTAGTGGTTCATTTTTGGAAGTAGAAAGCCAGTACTTTCTTCTTAGTCCATCTTGGTCTGGAAGCTCCCCTGAAACCTGTTCAGCATCATAGCAACATGCAAACTTCCACTGACAAATGGGTGGTGGCTGTGCATGAGGTGCATTGGCTAGGAATCAAACTCTGGTCTCCTGCACAAAATGTGAGAATTCTACCTCTGACCCACCAGTGCCCTCTTACATACATACATATCAGGCTAGAGAATTAGACTATTTGGCTGATCTGACAGACTTGTCGTAGTCTCTGGTTTGGGCAAACTGTAGGCCATAGCTTAGACAACTTGCTCTCTATTTGAGCTCGATAGAGTGAGAATTGCCGGTTCAACTTTCATTCCATAAGTGAGGAAACTGAGGCTCAGAGAAAGAAACTGACTAGGCTAACATCACCCAAGAGGAAGGGGCAAAGCTACAAGTAAAACTCAGGCTTCCTAACTCCCAGTCCCAGTCTGCTTTTCTTTATACCACACAATGCTTTCCAGGAGAGAACTCATCCCCTTGGCCTCCATCAGCTACCTCTGACCTTCTGGTTTGCCTCATTTCCGAGAGTCAGAGAGGAAGAGTGTCCCCTTAGCCCTCAGAGAGATCTCAGCCATTGGGAACCTGGACAAGGAAGCCCTTGGCTAAGGCAGGGAAAGGATGAGGGAGATGGGGTGTATCCAGCTGTTCATGATTCAGAAGTCTACATCAGCTCAGCAGCATACGTGCTGCACTAAATCCCAACGTGCATGGACTGAAAATCATCCAGTTACTTTGTAGGAACGGCAGTTTAATAAGATTAGGAAGAGCTGAGAACACTTGTTACATGTGAGGCAATGATATGAAAGGCTCAACGCAGCTGAGGATTTGCAACGGAATTCTGAAATCGGCAATTGGGAGAAGACATATTCTGAGGACACCAACTCCAAGCCCCTGGGTTTGGCCAGGTTGAAGCCAAATCTACTCCTAGAAGAGAAGCCAGATGCCCTGTGTGTAGAAGATCCCACTGCTGTCTTTGGAGAAAAGTTACAGAACCAAATCGTTATTTATAGTGGGAAGTTTTGCCTAACATCTTCTCTTACAGATAGACCTGGTGCATTGAGAGCTGACTCCAAAAGTAATTAGTGTGGCTTGAATTTAAATCAGGCCATGTCATAATATGAATAAATTATGTCTGATGGAAGTTTGTCAACTTGGGCCTATGGGAGGAGAAAGCAGTGAGGATTTGTGCAAGCTCAGAATTGAGAATGTCACCCGGCTGTGACATGGCCCAAGAGGGCATCCCGGGGACTGAGGTCAACTCTGGCCTGATTAGTCAGGCATCAGCATTTGCAGATGTCCAGCAAAGCTGTATTGCTATTGGGAAGCAGAAATCTAAGTGGCAATGGAAATGCCTTTGGCAAGAAAGGGCTTGGTGTGTTAAACGACCTGAGAGAATGCCCACTTGGCTAAAATATAGTGGTACAGAGGGATTGAAGTCTAAGCAGAATTAGAGAGGGTGATATAGGACAGACCACTCATAACCCAGAGGGTCTTAGTGACATAGTGCTAGAGTAACAGAAATATCACAAGTGGGTAGCTTTAAAGAACAGAAATTTACTTTCTCACAGTTCTAGAGTCTAAAAGTCCACATCATAGTCTGTGGACTCTGTGTCAATTCTTTCTTTGTTGGTAGCCCCAGACAGTCCTTGGAGAACCTCGTATGGTGTCTGCCTTCTTCTGTGTTTGCATGCCTCTGTGTCTAATCTGCTCTCTATATAACTCAGAGGTGGTTAGATGTAGAACCTACCATACCTTGGTATAATCGAATTAACATAACAAAGAAAACCTTATTTCCAAACAGGATTACATCCACAGGTATAGGGGTTAGGATTGCAAAGCATATTTTGGGGGGATAAAATTTAATCCATAACACACAGTGTTTAACACTGAGTTAAACAACTGGTTTGGATTGTATCCTGAGAACCATGGGAAGTCATTGAGAGTTTTAGCCAACAGAGTGATGTGATTTGATTTATATTTTTAAAGTATCACCCTGCCTTCTGGATGGAGAACAGACTGCAGGGTGGGCAGGCAAGAGAGGAAGCACAGGGACCAGTTGGAAGGCAACTGAAGCAGAGTAGGATGGAGATGATGTTGGCTTGGGCTAGAGAGGTGGAAGTGGGATGGAAAGAAGCGGGTGGATGGATGGATGGATGGATGGATGGTTGGATGGATGGATGACAGCATGAACATTTTCTGCCCTGTGTCCTTGATTTCTGGCTGCTTGAACCCAAGGAGATATTTAGTGATTTTCTGTAAGGAACTCATTGACAATTTAAGATTTATCCATCAATAGTGAGTGAAATATTATAAACACAGGCCACCGGTGTATATGAGGAGCAAATCCTGTGCCATCCCCAAGTTGCAGATGAAGAGAATCGAGCCCTTATAGGAAAGCCCCAGCCTGAGGGGAGGAGCGGAACTAGAATCCATGCTGCTATGCTGGTGTGTACTCTTCCCTATTAAGGGAAAGATGGTCAAGGAAAAAAGCCAGAGCCATCTGTCACTGCCATCCACCATGGTGACAACTTGCAAAGAGGCTGTTGGAATGCAGAGCTGCCCACCAAGGGGACAGTCACCCTGAGGAAAGAATGCATTGAAGTTCCACTCTGGAGCAAAGTAGGGCAGGGCTGTAAGTGCTGTCATTTCCCAGGAGTGTGAATGTGAGTGTTTGCAAGAAGGAAGAAAACAAAAATAGTAACGAGTGTGGATATATGTATATCTGCATCAAGAAACAGAGAGAAATCAAGACATTCAGCAAGAGAATTCTAACTCTGGTCATTTCGGAGTAACATTTGGGTATGTATTAGACCATGAAGAGGAATGGAGGGAGTCTGGAGTGCTGACGGTTCTCTACACGTGTGAGGGAGAAACACAAAAGAAATGAATAAATGATAGAGCACCAGTTGTTTCACTACTGGGCACAGTGGGGTGTATGAGTACATGTGCATGTGTGTGGGTGTGTTTGAGTGCATTTGTGTGAGTGTGCACCGGTGATGTGTGCATTTGTGTATATTTGTGTTTTTACTCCCATGTGTGCGCGTGTGCGTGTGTACGTGTGTGTGTGAACAAGAGAGATTTTGAGAGGTAGCTCTGAGAGCTGTCATTTCAGGGATGCATGTGCGCTTAAGGGAGTGATGGAGATGATATTTCTGTCATTTTAGAGTATAGGTTTATATGCGCTTAGGGGTTGGCGAGAGAGAAGGGAGAGAGCAAAATAAAAAGACAGGAAAGGAGAAACGGAGACAGACAGAGACAGTCAAATACACAGAGTTGAAGAGACAGAGGTGGCACGTGACAGAGAGGCTGACACGGCTCTGACCCACCCCACCTGCCCACTGCATCCCGGCTCTCCCAGAGAGGTTTTAATCCCCTCACGCTGTGATTATCCGGCCCACTTTATGGTATGTCGGTACTCCACGGCTAGAAATTGCTTAGGAAACGACCTCATTTTTTTTAAAACCTCTAAAAGCAGCTCTCTGTTTCTGCTTTCTCTTAAACGCAGTCTCGGAGAGGTAGATGGATTCCCCGCAGCCCATCTCTGTTCCATGGTGAGATGGCAAAGACCTCCAGGTTTTCCTGGGAAAGAGGGGCAGAGAGGGGGGCCTTGGGAGAGGGCTTCCATTAGATCACGCCCCAGGTTGTCCATGTGAGAAATGGAGAAAATAATAACAATACCTTTCTTGCCCTCACAGGTGACTCTGGAAGGGAAGAGTAAATCTCTACTCTCTCGGAGTTCCCTGGAAGGCAGATTTTATAGAAGCTGTGGAGGGAAGGTGTCTTCAGAAAAGGGTAGAAATCATACTGAGAAGGCAGTGAATGTTTCCAGGAGGCGCTGGTAAAAAACAGGCTTCTGGAACAAGAGCAATAGGGTGAAACCGAAGTGTAGGACTCTGAGTGAGGGCTGCTGGGCTGTTCGGTTGTGGATTTGGTCTGTTCTTGGCCAGAATCTTCTGCAGAGTCGAATTCCAATCAGACCAACCAGGCTGGAAAATCAAACATCTGATTCTTATGCTTTTAAGTACTAAGTCCCTGGGTGGTGCAAACAGTTAACACACACAGCAGTTAACCCAAAGTTTGGCGGTTTGAGTCCACGCAGAGGCACCTATGAAGAAAGTTCTGATGATCTACTTCCTAACAACCAGCTGTTGAAAACCCTATAGAGCACAGTTCTACTCTAACACATATGGGGTTGTCATGGGTCAGAATCAACTCAACAGCAACTTGGGACTTCCTTGAGAAATGCAGTGACTTAGGGACAACCCAGTAGAAAAAGCTACAAGCTGCACTGGGACAGCACAAGACCCAATCTCCAGGGTGAGGCAGGTACGTTCAACAAACATTTATGGAGCATTTACAATATGCCAGACACAGGGCTAGGTGTTAGGGCACAGCAGGAAATGAGATGCACCAGGTCCTGCTCTCATGGAGCTTACAGTTAAATGGGAAAAGACAGCTCACAGGTGAGCCAATGAATTAGATAATGCAGGTAGTGATAAGAGATAGGGAGAAAATACAATGATGAGACAGATAGACAGTGAACAGCTAGAGACATTATTAGATTAGGGTGGTCAGAAAAGGTCCACTGAGGAGGGAATATTTGGACTGAAACCTGAGGGATGAGGAAGGAGATATGGAAGCCAGTAGGCCACTGGAAGAGCATAGATTTGATTCTAAGTACAACCAGGAGCCACTGAAGAGTTTTAGTAGGGAAGTGATACATTCTGGAGACTGGGTGGATAAAAGATAGAAGGGGGCTTGGTCAAAGCAGAAGCAGAGACCAATTAAGAGGCCATTGAAGCTTCCTAGGCAATAGATAATGGCGCCTTGAGGTAAGGTGGCAGCAGTAGAGGCAACAAAAGTAGTTGTCTCTACACCCACCAGAATAGCTAAAATTTGAAGGACTAGCAATACCAAGCAATGGCAAAGGGGCAGAGCAAATGGGCCTTGCATACAGGCTGGTGGGAGTATAAACTCTATAACCATTTTTGAAAACTGCCTGACAGTATCTAGTAAAGCTAAGCATACGTTATCCTATGAGCCAGCAAATCCACCGCTAAGAATATGCACCACAGAAATGAGTGCTCACGTTCACCAAAGAAATGCGTATGAACTCATAGCAGCTTTATTCATGGTAGCCCAAAAGGGCAAACCAAATGTCAATCAACAATCAACAGGAGAACAGATGAGTAAGCAAGCTACTGAAACACACAGCAACATGTATGAAAGTCACACAGGTAATATCAAGCTAAAGAAGCCAGATGCAAAAGAATGCCTACTGTATGAATCTATCAATGTGCAAGCCGAGAATGGATGATAGAGGTCAGAAATAGTGGCTACCTTTGGAAGAATATTCACTGGAGAGGAACACAAATGAACCTACTGGTGTGCTAGAAATGTATACCTTGTGGACAGTGGTACAGGTGCATTCATATGTAAAAATGAATGGAGTCAAATATGTAAGATTTGAACACAATTTTATGTGTAAACTATACCTAAATAATAAAACTAACAGAAATAGTTTAGCGGGGATATGCTTGGAGGGAGTCCAAAGATCTAATAGGACCTGATGATGGATTTGGTGTGAGGTGTTGACAGAGAAAAGTAATCCCTGAGTGGTTCAAATGGTTAAGCACTCAACTACTATCAGAAAGTTTGACCGTTCGAACTCACCCAGAGGTGCTTTGGAGGACAGGCCTGGCGACCTGCTTTGGAAAGGACACAACCTTGAAAATCCCATGGAGCAGTTCTACTCTGAACACATGGGGCCGCCATGAGTTGGAATCAACTCAACAGCAACTAACAACAACAACTATAGAGAAAGAGAGGAGTCAAGTATTACTCTTGGGTTTCCAGCTTGAGCAATTTAGGTGAATGGTGTCACAAGTTGGAGAGCTCAATAACTGGGTGGGCACAATGGGTTACCCACGGATCTTGGCCATCTCCTGCCGTTTTACAGGTAAATGGTGGACACTGAGGTCTAGGATGAAGGAAAGAGTGAGGCACATTAATAAGAACTTCAGAACCATGGCACTTGAGGAGAAGACACTCAGTCACTTGTCTGACATTGGGGGGGCTAAGCTGCAGCCCCTGATGAGGGGAGCCTGTAGGAACATGGCATGGCCTCCATCTCACAAAGGCCTGGGGCAAAACTGGTCACTGGAATGGGAAGACGAGCAGAAGTTTTGTCTTGTGGACCAGGCCACGAGATGGGGGGAAGCAAGGGAGACCTGTGTGACAGAGAATGGCTAGATGCCTGCCAATGCCATTTCCTTGACCTGGGAATACAGGGAGACCATATTCCCTAGCCTCTCTTGTGTTTAAGCCAAGATTCTGATCAGTGGAATGAGATGTACGCCACCTGGAGGGCTGGCCCCTAAACTCTCAGGAGACCCTTGTTTCACTCTTTCGATTCAGAGCATAAGCATCCAACTTAGAACTGCAATACCCTATGTGAAAGGCAGAGCCTCAGGATGGAAGGAAAGTGGATTGCTAAATCACTGCCTACAGGAGTGCTAGGTCAATCGATACCTGATTGGATTGTGACATGAGTAAGAAACAGGCCATTGTGCTAAGCTGGTGAGATATGAGGATTGTTACAGCAACTAGAGTTAATTTCCATGACTAATGCGCCTGTGTTCAGAACGGAAATTCAGGAGGACGAGGCTGCCAGGGAGTGGGAGTTGAGACTCTCAGATCCAGTTAGTTCTGAGGAGCCAGGGGTGGGGTCAGCCAATGGGGAGGAGACTTGATATTGAGCCCATTGATGGAGGCACCAAGGAGGAACTGGGGCTGTTAAAATTCTCCCTTTCTCTTTGGGAGATGGGTCTGAGAGGTAGGCTGTGACTATCTGTGGACATCAAGAGACAACAATTGAGAAGGTGCTGCAGATAGCAAATGTAGAGGAAATTATTCTTTCATTCATGTATTCACATATTCACTCATTCATTAAGTAACATTTCCTAGCACCTGCTATGTGCTGAGCACTGTGGATGCAGAAGTCAACTAAACAGCCTTGGGTCTCGCCCTCTTGTAGCACAAAGGCTGATGAGATGAGGAGGGTGGTGAACACTCTAGTCTCAGGTCAATTCCCCTTACAGAGAAAGCCACTTTGCTACTTTCTTTACCCTGAAAACCTACCTTGGAGACTCTTTTAGCACAGGCAGCCAAATTGCCCTAAGCAACTGGAAAAGAAGCCTGTCTGATCTCACCAAGCAGGAGGAGATTGCTGGAGCAGCCCAGCCAAGAGCAGTGTCATTGCCTACAGGGCTGTTCTGCCTGGGTTTTCCCCAATTGCCTTAAGGGTATTCACTAATCACACCCCTGGGGGCAGATGGTACTGTCCAGTTTGCTCTGCTTGGTGTGAGCTGTCTTTGCGATGGCTCCGTCTGGGCCCAAGCCAAAGAAGAGGCAGGATTCCTCAATGGAAACAATGATCAGCTCTTTATGGAAACTGCTTCTGGAACAAAGGACAAATGGAAACAAGACCTCCTGGGTCAAGCCAGCTTTCTCTCTTTAAGACCTTCCCCCTGAGTTGTCAGAGCCCTATAGTTGAGAACCGGAGGCTACCTCCACCCAATTTTGGCACCAGGCTTGTCTTGGATCCATTAGAAATAATAATTGTAATGCTAAATAGCAATGATGAAAATACTTATTGTTGTTCACTGCAGTCAAGTCAGTCCCTGACTCATGACAATACCATGCACAACAGAATGATGAGACTCTTGTGATCCATAAGGTTTTCTTTGGCCGATTTTTTGGGCAGTAGATTGCCAGGCCTTTCTTCCTAGTCTATCTTAGTCTGGAAGCTCCAATGAAACCTGTTCAGCATCATAGCGACGCACAAGCCCCCATTGACAGATGGGTGGTAGCTGTGCATGAGGTGCATTGGCAGGGAATTGAGCCCAGGTCTACTGCATGGAAGGTGAGAATTCTACCACTGAACCACCAATGTCCCCACTAATGATAATACTGAGCCCCTTTTACCACCAGTTACTTTACATACGCTATTTCCTTTAACCTCATGCTTAGCACTAGCCCATTCCCAGCTGTGGGCACCATGGAGCACCAGGAATGAGGACTTCTAAATAACAATATCTAGGACTAACTGAGTGCTTACTATGTGTCAGGCACCATGCCAACAGCTTTAACTTTCTTGTTTCTTACAACAGACTTATTAGCTAGGTACTATTAGTATCTCCATTTTGCAAAGGAAGAAACCGAGGCCTAGAAAGGTTAAGTAATATGCCAAAGGTCACACAGCCAAGGACATGGCAGAGCTAATATGGAACCCAGCAGCCTGGCTTCACAGCCTATGCGTATAAACTTCATGCTATTAATGCCAGGAACATTCAGTCTAGAGCTTTCTCCAGAAAGGTTAGCATGCCAAAGCCAGAATTGGATTTGAAGTCTTATGTAGGAAGGCAGTGTTGTGGCAGGGCCCAGAATTCCATTGAGAAGTGAAAAGCCACTCTGGGTAGACTGGGATGTCCTTCTGGGTTTCTGGAGGGTTGCCAGGGTTCCAGTTCTCTCCCTTTCTGGAAGACACACAGGCGTGAATCACTTAGAAAGGGAGCTTGGTGGTCCAAACCACCTTCCTTGTCTCCCCTCTCCCTAGGAAGTCAGGCTGACTGGTGGTGGGGGCAGACAGTGGACTGAACACTGGCTAGCAAGTGAGTCCCAGGAGGGGCTGCCCATGACAATGATGTGAGCTTGGTGTTAATTCTCAGAAAGCTGGATCTGGTGAATTACCTGTCAGAAAAGGAACACAACACATTCATATTGCAACTTGCCAAATAGGAAGCAGGTTCACATTCACTAGTTCATTGAATCTGATCCTCAAAGAATAAGTCCTGGCAGGTGAGGAAGGCAGAAACTATGATCCCCAACTCCAGAGGGGAGTTGTGGCTGTTATCTGTTATCATGCTGTAGATGGGCAAAGTGGACCTTGGAGAGCTCAGGTCATTGGTCTAATGTCACACAGCCAGGGAATGATGGGCCTACTAATCTGTCTAGTCCAAAATCTGTGCTGTTAACCATTAGACCTCACTGGCTCCCAGCAAGAAACGCCTTCCCATTGTCAGCCCCATCCACTGAGCACGTTTCCTGCTGCATGCACAGCATTGGTCACTATGCAAGACACACAGTAGGTGCTCAGCAAGAGTTCATTAAGTGAACACAAGGGTGGATGAGGGGATTTGCTGCCTCAAGATACAATTGTGACTTAGATGGGACAATAGTTTGGTAGGACTACTTCTACCCCCTAACTAGGATCCAGGAAAACTTCTCAACTGCCACCTTCTATTTGTACACGTGGCCAGAACTATCTAAATGCATCAGTTTCTCTGAAGGTGATCTAAAATCCTCTCTCCTCGGTTAATATTTCCCTTTTTCTGAGAACTAGTTGTGCACTGTCTGAAACATATGCTGCCTAATTTAATCCTCATCACAGGCCCAAAACTAGACAAAAACAAACCAGTTGCCATTGAGTCCATTCCAACTCATGGCAACCCCAAGTGTGTCAGAGTAGAACTGTGCTCCATAAAGTTTTCAATGGCTGTAATTTTTCAGAAGTAGATCACCAGGACTTTCTTTCAAGGCACCTCTTGGTGAATTCAAACCTCCAGCCTTTCACTTCGTAGCTGAGCGCTTAACTGTTTGCAACACCCAGGAGCCCCCATTGCAGCCTGGAAGGCACGTATTTACAGATGAGAAAATTGAGCCTCAGAGAGGTTAAGTAACTTGCCCAAGTTCACACCACTACTTATTGGCAGATCTGAGATTCTAATAACAATCTGACAGTTGCTAAAGCCCATGCTCTTAACCAGTACTGGTTTCCGGACAAGAGAGGTACTATTGAGATAACTCAGAAGGAGCCTGTTGTGCTTGCAGCTTCTGGAGGCCAGACCATATATAGCTCATCTCTCCTAACAGAAACATTTGCAACTCCCAGCTAAGTCCACTTCCCCCACCCCCAATAAAAGAAAAACAAAGCCAACAGAGAGGAGATCTTGCTTTGCTTGTCAAGAAACTGCAGATTAGAAAGCTAGTTAACAATTCATCTAAAAGAAGCAGAGTATTCCAAGCATATCCAAATTAATATTTATAGAGGGAATGCTTGCTCAGACCCAATTATTCTGAGGGCCTGGGAGCTGGGTATAAGTGGCGCATAAAGTAGACAGAGGGAGCAGGGCTGCCAGGGGAAGCAGCGCTGGAGACCTTTGCCAGTACGCTACTAGATGCAAAGCATGGGGGTCTATGGGGGCCAGGCACGTATTGTGAGGCAAACAGGCAGGCAACCTACCCCAGCCCCATTCTTTTACAGGTAAGCATAGATCTTCAACACAGCTTCTTTTCTTCTTAGCTTCTTTTCTTCTCTAGCTAGACTCTTTAGACAGCTTTCACAGGGGTCACGAACACAAATGTCTACAGGGGCTGGGCAGGTAATAGAAATTGGTAGATGGGCCAGAGGGGACTATGACAAACTGGAGATCAGACAATGTCCAAATAGGAGAGTTATTTCCTGCTTCCAAATTATGACTGCCAGTGGGGATGGGAGCCAGCCTTCATGGCCAGACTTTTGCATATAAAATTCAGATTTGAAAGTGAAATCTCTGTAGCAACTAGTTTTTAAATAGTGAGAAGGTCAAATAAAGCACTTCTGTGGCACTTTGGGTCTATATGCTGTCTTGTCATAACCTCTGGCCTAGAGGCTGGAGTCTGAAATTATTTCCAGTGGCTTTGATGGAGGCCTGCCATTTTTGCCTCATAGAATTCTTCTGAAATTGGCTTAAAACCAATCATTGATGATATTTCTCAGGTTCTAGTAGACTCAGCCCATTGCAACCCTGGAATATGAAATATCTGTTAGAAATCCCTACCCACCACTGACAGGGGTCGCTGGTGGTTCAGTGGTAGAATTCTCACCTTCTATGCAATAGACCTACTTTGATTCCTGGCCAACGTACAGCATGTGCAGCCACCAAGCATCTGTCGGTGGAGGCTTGCATGTTGCCACGATGATGAGAAGTTTTCAGTGGAGCGTCCAGACTAAGACAGATTAGAAAGAATGGCCTTGCAGTCTACTCCCAAAAATCAGCCAATGAAAACCCTGGGGATCATAATGGTCCAATTCACAACCAATCATGTGGATGGTGCAGGACTAGGCAGCATTTTGTTCCATTGTGCATGGGGTCACCACGAGTCGGGGGCCGACTCAATGGCAGCTAACAATGACAACAACCCACCCCTGAGAGGAGCAGAAATAGCCTTAGTCATTATTTCCAAGACCTCAACATCACCATCAGAACATCCTCTCTCCAGCCTCCAGCCCGGTGACACTCATTCCTGAGTCTGTTTAAATCTCTCCTTTCTAATTTAGTTTCCACATAGCACCAGCGAGGTCTTTGGAAAAATGCAAATTTGATTGTAATTGCTGATCTGTTCAAAACCTTCCAAAGTCTCTGTCATCACCTTCCTGCCAAAGGCCAGCCTCCTTAGAATGACGTTTAAGGCCCTGTGTGATCTGGTCATTGCTGCCCCATCTCTTCCTACATTTAGTTTGGAAGCAGCAGAAAGCGGCTTTGACTATGAAGCAGAGTAGGAACTTATTAAAAGGAGGGTGGCTGCTGTCACTCAACTTTCAGCCACCACTACCATTTGCCTAAATCTTTGCAGTCGACTCTAATCTTGCTTCTCCACTTGCCCAATTCAGTCTATTCTCAATACAGTAGCGGGAGTGACCATTTTAATTGTGAATGGATCAGTTCTCATCTCCCCATTTTACTGAGAATAAAAGTCAAATCCTCATGAGTTTCAGTAACAAGAACTAACATTCACTGGACAGTGATTATGTGCCCGGCACTTGTCTAAGTGCTTGACGTGTATTAATTATTACATGTTCACAACTTACTCTCTGGTGCAAGCTGGGAAAAGTGCCCTTTCCTTGAGATAGCCACGACCCTCCACCATAGTACACTATTTGGAGAACAAAACTGTAGCAGGATTTCAACTCCCAACTTGACATTGGCCAGGCACCCTTGTGCAGTGCACAACCTACACAACCATACGTAGCCCCCAGCTAGAGCTGCTCACAGATGAGGAGCAATAATTCCCCAAGGGGGGACTACAGACTGTCACTAAAGAAACGAGGAAGAATGCTGAGTGGCAATAGATAGGTGGATGATAGATGACAGATAGGTAGATGGAGGGAGAGAGAGATAGGTGGGTGGGTGGGTGGGTGCGTGGGCCGGCAGTCGGATGGATGAACAGACGGACAGATGGATGAATGGATGAATAAATCCACCAGGGTCCACCAGTTCTTATCAATTAGTGGCTGTCAACTTGGACTGCACACTAAAGTAACCTGATGGACTTTACATATATTCAGACTCTAAATCCCTACCCAAAACCTAATTAAATCAATATCTCTAAGAGTGGCGTCCAAGCATTGGTATTTTTTAAACTATTCCAAGTGATTCCAAGTTGCTGCCAGGTTTCAAAACCATTCCTCTGAACTCTACCTCCCCTGAATGCTTGTGATTTCTCATCTAGACCTGAACACTTGTTGGCTCCATGCCCTTGTTCCAGCTATCACCTTTCCCTAGAATGTCTGCAAACACAACACATGCACACCTTTGTTGTGATAAATCCTGCTCACATACTAAATGGAGTTTACCTGATCTCCACCCCCTACCCATGCTTCTTGATTACTGTGTTTGTCATTGACTATGAGCTCCCTGAACACAGGGACTGTGCCAGATTGCAAATAGACCTAAAATCTAACCCTATAGATCTAATTCTATAGAACCCAGTGACTTCTGATAGTTGCCCTTTACAACTCTCCAATTCCTGCCAACACCACTTCCCAATCTGGGCTGACTCTAAATTTTAAGAGTCTTGTTGGCATCTGTTTCCCCAACCCAGAATCTACATTTTACTTGAATCTAAAAATCTCTGTTACCCAGAAATCTTGAAAGTTCAGACCTCCTGGACGTTTATTCTTGCCTGCATCAAACTGCTTTTGTTTTGTTTTTTTTCCTCTGGACTTTGCAAAGTGGATTTGGACCAGTGCCTCTTCCTGCTTGCAATAAGACCATTACCCACTCAGTTTCTGCTAATATCCCTGGGTCATCTCTTCACTCCCTTCGTTGCTTCAGAGTTTTTCAGCTTTTGCTGCAGCCTATGCTATATCCTTAAAGCAAAAACCTTCCCACATTTCTCTTGCATTTCATCCCACAAAGCTCAAGAACTTCAAATACCTCCCAGTCTCACCGTGGCTTCCCTGAGAAAATCAGCCAGAACTTGAATTAGAAGGACGATTCAAAGAAAGGATTTTGCCTGAGTGGTACAAGCAGCTTTTCCCTGATGTGCCTGAGACAGATGAGGGAGGGATTTCATAGAAAACTCCTGTCACTGCTCGGTGTCAGCAGCTGCTCCTAAGTCAACAGAGCAATGGTGTGTGTCTGGGCTGAAAAGAACAGAGGTTACTTAAATTGTTTTCCATTCCCTCTGAAACCAATAAGTGCTACTCCATTGCTTGGCACAATTGAGTTCCTGAATGGTGACCTGGTGGGATGTCAAATCAAATCTTAATCCTGTCAAACGCTGGTTCTGGGAGCTTCCAGGAGCAGGCAGAGGGCCAGATGAAGAGAGGTTTGGGTTCCTACCACAACTGACGTGTACAGAGGGGACATGGTGACCCACTCTTCTTAGTCTCCGGGCTGTTAGTTCTAGCAAACATATGCAGTCTTAGATGTGCCTTCTGGTGGTTTCAATATGACCATGAGCAATACCACATGCCTGGTCTGACTTTATGAGAAAGTTCAGCGGGGCAGACAGTGGTCAGAGGGCGTGGGGAAGATAAAAGGATGGAAGGAAGGATAGATGGATTTATTCACTCACCAAATATTTACTAAAGGCTTCGCCAGGCACTATTCTAGGCACTGGAGAGATAGCAACAACTTAGAAAAAGTCCCTACGCTCAAGGGGTGACATCGTCTCCCTCCAACTCACACTGGAGAAGTATAACTTCTAAAAGGTGAGAGATTTTATGGGATGCCACAAGACAGAAGCATCCCAGGCTTTCCGAGGTCCCAGAGAATTCAGCCTTTCTTCTAGACTGCATGTTTTAACCTAACAAACTTTCCCAGGTGCAGACCTGTATTGTGGGTAAGGGGCTAAAATATTAGTGACGGGTAAAATTTTTTATTTCTCTTCCCTCTCTGTTCAGGGTCATAGGCTCTGGGATCTTAGCAGTGACTCACTTGGGCCTCTTTCACCCTAGAGGTGCCCAGAGGCAGTATTTCCCCAACCCAACTCCAATGTGCTTGATGCTATGAAAGAGCAATTAAGAGTGCAGACTCTAAAATCAGGTTTGAATCCCAGCTCTGCCACTTACTAGCTGTGTGATCTGAGCACATTCCATATTCTCTCTGTCTCAATTTCCTCAACTAAAAAATGGGATATTATGAGTACTTACTTTTCAGAGTTAAGGTAAGGATTTAATGAGATAATCCAAGTAAGAAGTCAATATATATTAGCTACTATAATAATGGAGTCCCTGGGTGGCACAAATGCTTAAACACTCAGCTTCTAACTGAAAGGATGGCAGTTCCAGTCCTCCCAGAGACACCTCAGAAGAAAGGTCTGGTGATTTACTGCTGATATATCATTCATTGAAAACTCTATGGAGCATAGTTCTACTCTGACACACAAGGGGTCACCATGAGTCAGAATCAACTAAATGGCAATTATTACTATAATAATAATAATTACTTTGTTATTACTATTCACATTTTTATTTTATTTTATTGAGGTATGATTTATAACACTGATCTTAGGCGTTCAGTTTAATGTCATCCATATAACCATGACTGCAAACATGAGAGAGAACATTTCCATCAGCCAAGAAACTTCCCTCCTGCCCTTCTCTGGTCAACCCCCCTCCCTCAGAGGCAACCACATCTGTCATCACAGTTAACTTTTGCCTGTTCTTGGAAGTCATATGAATGAAATTAGAGTATGTGTTTTTCTATGTGTTTAGCTTCTTTTCCTCAATATGTTTCTGAGATTTATGGATGTTGGGCTACATTCATGTATCCATATTTCATTCCTTTTTATTACAAGGTAGTATTAGATTGTATGACTTTACCATGATATGTTTATCCATTCACCTCTTGATGGATATTTGGATTGTTTCCAGTCTGGGGCTATTATGAATAAAGCTTCTAAGAACATTCATATACAAGCCTTTTTATGGCATATGCTTTTACTTCTCTGAGGAAAATCCCAAGAAGTGAAATTTCTGGTTCATAGAGAGATGTATGTTTGATTTTTAACACTTGTACAATGTGGTTGTACCATTTTACACTCCCAGCAGCAAAGTATGGAGTTCCAGTTGCTCAGCTCCTCACCAACATTTGGTGCTCCCCGTCTTCTTAATTTTAGCTTCCGTGTTATTGGTAATGGGTGCTCTCATTTTCTCAGCTTGGGACAGTTCTGACCCTGTGAAGATGCTGCCTTTACAAAATATTTCTTGTGGAGCCCAACTATGTTCCTCTCTCTCATCAGCTTCAGTTGTTTGAAGATCTTCAAAATTGGAGGGACTGAAGTCATCTTGAAGTTTGTGGTTCCAACTCAAGTTACCCAATTGTGGGCTTCCCCATAACTAGAAATGATTACTCCCAAAAGCCATATCTGCAGGCTGCAGCCATCACTAGCTCCTAAGCTAGTCTTTCTCTGGGCAGGTAGGGTAACAGAATCTACTCCACGTGGAACATGGGGCTGTTCTATCACCAAATCTACCTAGAATCCTGTGATAAGGATAATTAGTGGGCACCTGTTGACTGTGCCCTGTATCTACCGCCCATATTTATCACACCAGCATCCAAGTTCTCCTTTGTGAAATCCTTGACCTTCAGTCTTTGTGGATAGTATCAGGTTGACCCCACTCTGGGGTTCCAGAATTATGCCCAGGACAGCCTTGACCTATCTGAGTCACAGAAAATGTTTCAGAGATGGATATTTGATCAAGTTGGACAGTGCCATGTGGCCAATGCTTCATCTCATTGGAGCTACTGAGAAAAAGGCGTTCTCCACTAGGGTTGCTAAACAAGTAGGATGGAAACTTGGAACTGCTGGGCCAGCCCTTCTATCTCATCAAAAGAGCCTGCCTGAGAGGAGAACACAGGCAAGGGGTGGATAGAGTTGCATATGCCTCCATAAAGCTGTAAAAATACAGAAATTCAAACAATGCAAACCATGAGTCAGAATCATCTCAACTGCAACGAGTTTGGTTTTATTTTTGATTTATAACTGTACTATTTGAAGTGTACAAATTTGGTAAGTTTTGATATATGTGTGTACCAGTGAAACCATCACCACAATCAAACAGATAAATATAACCAATATACCCAGAAGATTCCTTGTGCCATTTTGTAATCCCTCCAGTCACACCACTCCCATTCCCAAGCAACAGCTGGTCCACTTTATATTACTATAATTAGCTTGCTTATTCTATCAAAACCCATTTCCGTTGAGTCGATTCCAACTCATAGCGACTCTATAGGACAGAGTAGAACCGCCCCATAGGGCTTCCAAGGAGCAGCTGGTGGATTCAGACTTTGACCTTTTGATTAGCAGTCAAGCTCTTAACCGCTGTGGCACCCGAGCTCCACATATTCTACAACTTTATGTAAATAGAACCACAGAAAAGAGGGTTTTCTGATCTGTCTTCTTTAGCTCAGCATAATTATTTTAAGTTTCATTCGTGTTGTTAAGTGTATCGATAGTTTGTGCATTTTCAGTGCTGATTATATTAATATATACCACATTTTGTTTATCCATTCCCCTCTTGATGGGTATTTGGATTGTTTCCAGTCTGGGGCTATTATCAATAAGGCTGCTATGAACATTTATGTACAAGTATTTTTTGTGGCATGTGCTTTCATTTCTCTTGGGAAAATACCTAGGAGTGGAAATTCTGGGTCATATGGTAAATGTATGCTTAACTTTTTAAGAAATTGCCAGACTGTTTTTCAAAGTGGTTGTGCCATTTTGCATTCCCGCCGTCGATGTACAAGAGTTCCAAATTGCTTCACATCCTGACCAACACTTGGTATGGTTGGTCTTTTTAATCTGAGCCATTCCAATGGTTGTGTATCTCGTTATAGTTTTGATTTTCATTTCAACATCAATGACTAATAATGTTAAGCTTATTTGCTACCCACATATCATCTTTGGTGAAGTATTTGTTCAAATCTTATATCCTTTTTCTAATTGGATTGTTCTTTATATATTTTAGGTGTAAGATATGTCTTGTCAAATATATGTTTTGCAACTATTTCCTCCTAGCCTATGGTTTGCCATTTCATTTCTGTAACAGTCTTCTGAAGAATAAAAGTTTTTCATTTTAATAAAATCCAACCTATTGAATTTCTTTTATAGTTTTTTTTAGCTTTTTATGTCCTATATAGAAAATCTTTGCTAAACTCCAGGTCACTGAGATTTTCTCCCATGTTTTCTTCTAGAAGTTCATGATCCATTTTGAGTTAAGTTTTGTGTATTATGTGAGAGTCTTAGTCATCGAGTGCTGCTATAACAGAAGTACCACAAGTAGATGGCTTTAACAAAGAGAAGTTTATTTCCTCACAGTCCAGTAGGCTACAAGTCCAAATTCAGAATGTCAGATCCAGGGGAATGCTTTCTCTGTCAACTCTGGAGGAAGGTCCTTGTCATCAATCTTCCCTTGGTCTGGGAGGTTCTCCACCCAGGACACTCGTGTCCAAAGGACCCGCTCTGCTCCCAGCACTGCTTTCTTGGTGGTATGAGTTCCCATATGTCTCTGTTCACTTCTCTCTTTTATATCCCAAAAGAGATTGGATTAAGACACTATCCAATCTTGTATACCTCATCAGTATAACTGCTGCTAATCCATCTTATTAGATCATAGTGATTGAATTTACAACACAAAAGGAAATTGCATCAGATTACAAAATGGTACACAGTTATACAATGCTGGGATTCATGACCCAGCCAAGTTGACAGATATTTTTGGGGGACAAAATTCAATCCATGACAGTGAGGTGTGGTTGAAGCTCTTTTTTTTTTTTTTTTTTTTTTGCATATGGCATATGAACTATTCTATAACTATTTATTGAAAAGATTATCCTTTCCCAACTGAATTGTCTTGGCACCTTTGTAAACAATCAGTTGACCATATGTGTGTGGGTCTATTTCTGGACTCTATTCTGTTCCACTGACCTATATATTTGTCTTTACACCAGTGCTATACTATCTTGATTTCTGCAGATTTATAATAAAACTTGAAATCAGATGGGGTAAGTTCTGCAATTTTGTTCCTCTTTTTCAAAGTTGTTTTGGCTATTCTAGTCCTTTGCATTTCCATATAAGCTTTAGAACCATATTGTCATTTACTACAAATAAGTCTGCTTGGGATTGTATTGAACCTATAGGTCAATCTGAGGAAGATAGCCATCTTAACAATATTGAATTTTCTGATTCATGAACACAGAACCAGAAATCCATTTGTTTAAGTCTTCTTTTATTTGTCTTGGCAATGTTTTGTAGTTTTCAGCGTATAGGAATTTTGCATCTTTTGTCAAATGTATCTATACGTATTTCAAATTTTTAAAAAAAATTTCCAGTTGCTCATTGCTAGTATATAGAAATATAATTGATTTTGTATATTGATCTTCTATCCTGCAACCTTTACAACAGCACTTGAACCGATATGTTGCTCTGGGTCCTCTCTTGGTTTCCATTTATTGTTCCGCTCAATTATTCTGTAGAGCATTTGCATCTCTCTTCTCACTTGCCTTGTTCCTAGTTCCTTTTCTGGCTCCCTTACATGGTATTCTGAGTCCCATTTTTCATGTCCTCTTCATAAGGACACAGCTCTTCCTCATCTCATCACCTGGAACTTACTATGACCACTAAATTATAAATGCCTAAGCGTTGACTCCTACCCAAGGTACATCAAAATTTACCATGCCCTTTAAAGAGGACAAAGTGAGCCACACCAGGTCAGTTGGTTCAGCCCAATCTCTGCCCACTGTCTGATCATTTATCCATTTCCTACACCCTTGAAGTACACAAGTTTTCAAGCTTTGTTCCCAAAATATTCCTGCTAGTATGTATATATTGTAAATTCTAGATTTTGTCAGAAAAAAACAAAACAAAACATTAGAGGCATGCATTCCTTCATGTGCTCTATGGCAATAATTATGGGGAGGGCTTCTCAGTGCAGTGTGAGTTATAGAAGCTACAAATCAAACATCATTCAATACTAAAAATATGCCATTAGAAACGAAAGTAGTAGGAGGGGAGGCCCATTCACAATAGTCATAAAAACTATAAAATATCTATGAATAAATTTAGCAAGCACAGTACTTATCTGAATAAAACTGTAAAATTTTATTGAATACCATAAAACATGATCTGAATTAATGGAGAGACATAGCGTGCTCCTGAATGGAATGACTTTGTATCATAAAATATCCATCCTTTCCAGATTAATAAAACCATTTATGAAAATTTCTATCAGAATCCCTATGGTTTTTTTTTTTTCTTTTTACTTTGATTATTTTCTAAGGGATGGGAGAAAAAAGGTCATTAAAGAATAAATTTGGAATGGTTTCCATAAAATTTTTGAAACAGAAGAATGGTGGGAAGGAATCATCCTACCACCTATGTAAAAGCATACTCTGAAGATGCTCTGCTCAAAACAGTATCATATGTGTTTGCGCAAGAATAGACAAGATTAGTAGAAAGCAATAGACAATATAGAAATAGAGCCCAGTATATAAGTAAACTTAGATCTGATATAGGTGACATTTCTATTCATGTAATAAAATGTTCTGGTATAATAAGCTATTCATCTGAGAAGATACAAAGCTAAACCCCTACAAGACACAACATATAGAAATACACTCCAGCTGGATAAAATATTTAAAAATCAAGATAATACAAAATATAAATACACACTTATGGAAAATATTTGTAAAACCTGAGGTTGAAGGAAAATGTCTTAAATAACAGAACATTCAGAAACCATTGCAGTGACTACTGAATAATTAAATAAAAATGTTAATATTATTAAATTGAAAGACAAGTGATAAATTGTGAAAATTATGAATTTGTGATATGACAAATAAAAGATTCATGCTTATGTACAGATAATACAGAAATATTAAGAAAAAATTAAGCATCTCAAAAGTAAAAACTAATAGCCAAAGGCTATCAATAGGATATTAGTGAGGATAGTGCATGTTGTTCTATAACCCTAAAATCTGTAGGTTAACATGATACTAGTTTCTGCACCACTTCCATGAAGACTAAAATGTATATACCTGCTCAATAGGTGGCTATTCATGTGGTTGTTTCCAGACCCAGGCTCCTTCCATCTGTGGCTCTGCCCTTTTCTGGGGCCTCAGAGTCGTTTGTTTAGTCTGGTACTTGGGAGAAAGAATGAAGAATCACACATGAGAGGAAGTGGAGGGACAGGCCTGAGAGTCAAGAAATATATTCTGGTCACATTCCATTGGCCAGATCTCAGTCACATGAGCACAATAAGCTGCAAAGAAAGCTGGGGAATGTAGGCCAGTTGCATGCTCAAAAAAGGTGAAATGGCATTTGATGATCAGTTGTAAGTTTCTGCCACAATTTGGCAAATCACAGGAACAGAAGTCAATGACTAAGAAACACATGATAAGATGCTCAAGCTTAGTATTAGGGAAAAGCAAATTTTCATCTCTGGCACAATGATTAAGTGCTCGGCTGCTAACTAAAAGGTTGGCAGTTTAAACCTACCAGCTGCTCCTCAGGAGAAAAGTCCTGGTGATCTGCTCTGGTAAATATTACAGCCTAGGAAACACTATAGGGCAGTTCTACTCTGTCCTGTAAGGTCCCTATGAGTCGGAATTGACTTGACGGCACACAACAACGACCACATTTCATTCAATAGACTGGGGGAAAAAATAAAAATGTTAACACAAGTTTGGCAAGGATATGAGGGAAAAGAATACTTTCATGTGCTTCGGATGGAAATAAGAAATGCTATAGCCTTTTTTGAAAGCTATATGACAATATCTCTCACTCTTAAAAATAAAATCAGCTATGCTACTTCAGGAAATCTATTCCATAACAACAAATACATGAGTAAATAAAATTAGGTATACAGAGATGTTGTTGCTACATGTTTAAAAGGACAAAAAACAAAAAGGCAAAAGCATCCTGGAGGTTGACCAACAAAGGAATAGTTGAACAAAGAGTGGTGCATTCATTCCATGAAGCACTATGTAATTGACAAAAAAAAAAAAAAACCTGACTTAGATTTAAACATGCTATTCTAGAGGTATGTTTACAATGTACAGTTAAGTAAGAAAAGCAAGGTACAAAACAAAACCTCAAGATCTGAGTATGGGCTCACTCCTGTAAAATAAAAAATTGTCATCAAACATTATTTTGTGCATAAGTTTTTGTATTGCATGAATATGACTTTGAACAGTAAGTTCCAAGGAGTAGGGTGGCAAGAGACATTGTAAACAAATTAACAAAATGATTGTAAAATAAAATAAACATAACGAGTTCCTAAGCATGAATTACCTCATTCATCCCTACATCCATTCAAGTTATCCATTGAGCCAAATACCTTCCCAGACCATGGTGATATAGTGGTAACCTCTCTGTACAGACATAATTTGTACTTCTCAGGATCTTACTGTCTAATGAGATGTTAAGTATGAGTATATGAGCAATTTCAATAAAGTGTGATAAATGCCTTAGTGATAGAATTATCAAACAGGGGCAGTTAACTTCACCTTGATAGGAGTGGGGGATCAATACCTATGTTCATAACCTGACATAAACAGTGCCTAGATATATGACTTTGGCCACGGTGCATAGCAACTTCTAGACTGAATTTCTCCATGTATAGCCAGTGCTAACAGCACCTTAACTTATAAGGTTGTTTTAAGGGTTGAAAGAAATAGCAAATTTAAATTGCTGGCCACAGTGTCTGAAAAATAGTTGTTGTTGGTAGGTGGCATTGAGTAGGTTCCGATTCATAGCAACATTATATATAACAGAATGAAATGTTGCCTGATCCTGTACCATTCTCACAATTGTTACTATGTTTGAACCCATTTTTGCAGCCACTGTGTCAATCCATCTCATTGCGGGTCTCCCCTTCTTTTGCTGACCCTCTATTTTACCATGCATGATGTCCTTCTCTAGCAATTGATCCCTCCTGATGACATGTCCAATGTAAGCAAGATGAAGTCTCGCCACCCGTGCTGCTAAAGAGCATGAAAAAAACAAAACAAAACAAAAATGTTGCTGTTGAGTTGGTCTAAGAAGCATGGTAGGAAAATAATAGGATCTGGTAAAATAAGGTATCTGTGACTTTCTCTACATGAATCACAGCCCAGTGCCCTTTCTCCAATATTAGGTAGTCTATAAGGACTGAAAATATGGCCTTGGTGATAGAAACGATGCTGGAGATTGCATGATAGAATTTTGCAAGACCAGTGACTTCTTCATTGTAAATGCCTTTTTCAACAACATAAATGGCAACTATACACATGGACCTTGGCAGCTGGAATATACAGGAATCAAATGGACTACATCTGTGGAAAGAGGCTATAGAAAAGCTCAGTATCATCCGTCAGAACAAGGCCTTCATTTTGCTTGGATCCACAATCAACACCCACGGAAGCAGCAATCAAGAAATCGAAAGACTCATTGCACTGGGCAAATCTGCTGCAAAAGGCCTCTTTAAAGTGTTGAAAAGCAAAGATGTCACCTTGAAGACTAAGGTGCACCTAATCCAAGCCATGGTGCTTTCAATCACCTTTTACGCATGTAAAAGCTGGACAATGAATAAGGAAGACCGAAGAAGAATTGATACCTTTGAATTGTGATATTGGCAAAGAATATTGAATATACCGTGGACTGCCAAAAGAACAAACAAATCTGTCTTGAAAGAAGTGCAACCAGAATGCTCCTCAGAAGCAAGGATGATGAAACTATGTCTCACATACTTTGGACATGTTATCAGGAGGGATCAGTCCCTGGAGAAGGACATCATGCTTGGTAAAGTAGTGGGTTAGCGAAAAATAGGAAGACACTTAAGGAGATGGATTGACACAGTGTATGCAACAAGGGGCTCAAGCATAACAAGAATTTTGGTGCAGGGCTGGGCAGTGCTTTGTTCTGCTGTAAATAGGGTCGTTATGAGTCGGAATCGACTCAACAGCAAGGGTTTTTTTTTTTTTTTTTTTTTTTTTTGGCATGAGGACTGAAGGGGCAGCCATCGGCCTTCTTGCAGTTTTCCCTAGCCTGCGTCCATTTTACTCGAGGGTTTCACCCTCTGAGAGTCAATGAGATCGCCTCTGTTATCAAACAGTATTAAGCAACAGGTGTCTCCTAATGGAGCCAGTGTGCTCTCAGTGATGCAGAAAGCACTCACATCTGGCACTCTGAAAATTCTCAGAGTGCTTCTGAGGCATCTGAATAGAGCTTATCAACACTGAGGGCCCAGCAAGTCAGAAACAGCCACATCTAAAGATCTTCAAGCTCAAGCCTGTGATAGCTCTTGTTCAGTGCTCCACTTTCATTTATTCATGTAAAAAAATTAATAACAGGACCTTGTTGTTGTTGTTGTTGAATCAGCTCTGACTCATGGAGACCTTACGTGCAACAAAATAAAATGTTGTCTGATCCTGTGCCAGGAGGGCTCCTAGTTGTAAAGATTACAGCCTTGGAAACACTATGGGGCAGTTCTATTCTGTCTTATGAGGTCACTATGAGTTGGGATTGACTCCATAATAACGGGTTATTATGTTAAAACCTCTGGACTATGCCCAAGGATTTGTGCGAACAAATGGGGACCACAATAGATACCACCTAGTAACCTGTTGTCAGCTGATTTCAGAAAGGGGAGGCATGATTTCAATCAGTCCTGTTGAGACTTGCTAATGGTTAATTTTCTTGTTTCCTCTCTTCTCCTTAAAAGCATCATTGTAATTACCCTGCATTGAGCCATTTGTTGATTTAGAAACAAAACGGTCTCCCTGTATATATACAGAATGAATGCTCGAATAAACTCCATATACTTTCATTTGTTTGTGCTTTGATTATTTTTTAATATATGCTTGCGTCCATTGCTGTGGCTATTATGTCAATCCTTCTCATTGAGGGTTTCCCTTGTTATTAAGAATTGTAACCGAAGTCTGTTTTTACATCATCCATTTCCCATTCTTCTTGTAATAGTATCCTGGTTTTATTTTGAGAAGCCACTTCTCCCCCACTCAACCACCTTGTGGTTTGGGTGGGGAAGACCCCAGCCCCAGCTACAGGGATGTGGACATACAACTGAAGCATGGTAATCCAGGGTATTTGACTGCTATGGATGCTGTGATTGGTTGAGACCAAAAGACATCAACTTCTGGACGTTGGCTGGTCCTATTATAAAAGAGAAAGATTCTGTTTACTGGAGTCTCCTGGAACTTCCAGTGTCTGCCAGATACAGAGGAGTTTATCTTGATTTTTTGTGAAATCTCCCAACATTCTAACACTTGCAACTAATTCAGTTTTACAAATAAACACTGTATGGTCCAAAAAAAAACCACATCTACATTGTAAAATGGGAGTATCAGAGGTCCTCTAACTTCATGAGGAGGGAGGAGAAAGAATTACTATCAGCATCAGCCCAAAGTCGATTCCTATGAGGTGGAGGAATTCACCTCTACTCTCCAGCTTTTTTTTTTGCCAATTCTGACTCCTCCACTCTCCAACCTTTTTACCAATTCTGACACCAGCCATCCCTACCACGGCACTCTCTACTTCTCTGCTGGGTTTGATAATTTGTTGCAATGGCCACACAGAACTCACAGACTATACTCATGATTATGGGGTTTATTAGGGAAACAACAGGTTACAATTCAGGATCAGGATCAACTTGGAAGTAACAGGAACAACTCAGGAGACAGGATAGAGTTTGTCAATCGGGACAGCTTCCAACCTCTCAACTCTTTCTCCGCTGTGCCTGCAGGCAGAAAGGCCTCACTCTTGACCTCGGCCCTTGCTCTCAGCCTTGGACCCTGCTCTAAAGTTTGGCCTCCTCTCAGGCATGGCCTTTGCCCTGCTTGGGCAAGTGTTACAAAGCTCTTTAGTTCTGCAGACAAGTGCCTGGAGGCACCCCACTCCACCAGGAAGCCTCCTGCCCAAAGGCACTCAGCTCTGTCACTCTGTGGGTCAGCAAGCCCACTGTAGCCCTCTGCAGGTCCCATGAATCTACCAGTCTCATGCCACTGCCGTCTGCAGTGTTACAACTGTCCAGTGTTACAGCTCTCTGTCTGTTTCCTGAGTCCAGAAGTTTCTCAGCGCAGGGACCCTTGGTCCAAAGGGCATGTTCTGCTCCTGGATTTTCTTCTTGATGGTAGTGAATCTCCCCTCTCCAACCTCTGGAATTGGCTCTTTTTATTCTCTTTCTAAATTTTACTTATTTTGTTGTTGTTTTGAGAATATACACAGCAAAACATGCATCAATTCAACAGTTTTTACATGTACAATTTAGTGACATTGATTACATTCTTCGAGTTGTGCAACCATTCTCACTCTCCTTTTCTAAGTTGTTCCTCCCTTCATTAACATAAACTCACTGTCCCCTAAGATTTCTATCTAATCTTTTAAGTTTCTGTTGTCAATTTGATCTCATATAGATAGTTCTTAAAAGAGCATAATGCTCAAGGCAGACCATTTTTACTAGTTAAGTTAAACTATTGTTCGGTTTTAAGAACACTTTAAGGGATATTTTTGGCTTAAGGTTTTAAGATTATCTCAGGGCAATATTTGAGGGATTCAACCGTCCTCCATGGATCCAGAAAGTTTGGAGTCCATGATAATTTGATATTCTTTTCTGCATTTTTCCCCTTTTGATAAGGATTCTTCCATAGAATCTTTGATCAAAATGTTCAGTAATAGTAGCCAGGCACCAGCCATTTCTGCTCAAATGGCAAAGGAGGGAGTTGTTCATGGAGGCAATTAGCCACATATTCTATATCCTCCTCTTATTCCTGATTCTCCTTCTTCCTCTGTTGTGCCAGGTGAATAGAGACCAACTGGTGTACCTTGGATGGCCACTCGCAAGGTTTTAAGACCCCCGGCACTATGCAACAAACTAGGAGATAGAACAGAAGTATAAACACATTAGGCAAATTAACTAGGATATACCATGAAAGCATGACCCTAAACCTCCAAACCAAGGAACCAGATCTCATGAGGTGTTTAGTTGTACATTAGCAGCCTCAGAGTCTACTCTTTTTTTTTCTGTCCTTGTTGTGAATATATCTACCACACAACTTTTGCCAGTTCAACATTTTACAGGCATACAACTTATTGACAGCAATTACAATAATTGGCTGTGCAACCTTACCCTTAATCAATGCAATGTTTCCATCACTGTTAGTCTCCTTTTTCCCCCTCCCTCTTGTCCCTGGTAACTACTAATAAACTTTGGTCTCTGTACATTTGCCATTTCTTGTCTTTTTATATAAGTGAGGTCATGAATATTTGTCCTTAGGTAATTGGGTTATTTCACTCAGTGTAATGTCTTCGAGTTTCATCCATGTATCAAGACTTCATTTCCCCTACTGGCAAGTAGTATTCCATTGTATGTATATACCATATTTTGTTTATCCATTCATGTGTTGATGGGTATCTTTGTCATCTAGTGCTGCTCTAACAGAAATACCACAAGTGGATGGCTTTAACAAAGAGAAGTTTATTCTCTCACAGTCCAGTAGGCTACAAGTCCAAATTCAGGGTGTCAGCTCCAGGGGAAGGCTTTCTCCGTCAGCTCTGGAAGAAAGTCCATGTCATCAGTCTTCCCTTGCTCTGGGAGCTTCTCTGTGCAGGAACCTCAGGTCCAAAGGATGCACTCTGCTCACAGCACTGCTTTCTTGGTGGTATGAAGTTCCCATGTGTCTCTGCTTGCTTCTCTCTTTTATATCTCATAAGGGATTGGCTTAAGACACTATCCAATCTTGTATACCTCATCAGTATAACTGCTGCTAATCCATCTTATTATATCACAGTGATTGAATTTACAATACATAAGGAAATCACATCAGATTACAAAATGGTACACAGTTATACAATACCAGGAATCATGACCCAACCAAGTTGGCAGATATTTCTGGGGGACACAATTCAATCCATGACAATGGGCATTTAGGTTGTTTCCACCTTTTGGCTATAGTGAATAGTGCTGCAATGAACATTGGTGTATGAGTCTCTTTTTGAGTCTCTGCTTTCAAGTCTTTTGGGTATAATCCTAGGAGTGGAATTGCTGGGTCACATGGTAGTTCTAGGAACCACCATACTGTTTTCCACAATGGCTGTACCATTTTGCATTCCCACCAGCAATGCATAAGTGTTCCAATTTCCCCACATCCTCACCAACATTTTTGCTTTTTAATCTTAGCCATCCTAGTGGGAGTGAAATGGTATTTCAATGTAGCTTTGATTTGCATGTCTCTGGTGGTTAATAACACTGAGCATATTTTCATGTGTTTGGTGGCCATCTGAATGACCTCTTTCATGAAATGTCTATTGAAGTCTTTTGCCCATTTTATGATTGGGTCATTTGTCTTTTTGTTGTTAAGTTGTCGAAGTTTTATATATATTTTGGTTATTAGATTCTTATCAGATATATGGTTTCCAAAGATATCCTCCCAGTCGGTAGCTTGCCTTTTCACCTTTTTGGTAAAGACTTCTGATGAACAAAAGTTTTTAATTTTTATGGCATCCCTTTTATTTATTTTGTCCTCTACTGTTTGTGCTTTTGTTATTATATTAGATAATCCATTGTTAAAAGCTAGGCCTGACAGTGTTGCCTCTGCTTTTTCTTCTAAGAATTTTATGATTTCAGTTTGCACATTTAGATCCTTAATCCATTTTGAATTTGTTTTTGTGAATGGTGTGAGGCATGGATCCTGTTTCATTTTTCTGCATGTGGAGATACAATTTTCCCAACACCATTTATCGAAGAGACTCTTCTTTCCCCATCAAATGGACTTAGCACCTTTGTCAAAAATCAGTTGAAAGTAGATATGTGGGTTCATTTACAGACTGTCAATTCTGTTGCATTGTTCTATATGTCTATTGTTATATCAGTAGTAGGATGTTTTGATTTCTGAAGCTGTATAGTATGTTTTAAAATCAGGAAGTGTGAGTCCTCCTACTTTGTTCTTCTCTTTCAACATTGCTTTAGCTATTCGGGGCCCCTTGCCTTTCCATATAAAGTTGAGGATTGATTTTTCTATTTCTGTAAAGAAGGCTATTGGAATTTTGATTGGGATTACATTGAATCTATAGATTGCTTTGGATAGTATTGACATCTTAACAACGTTAAGTATTCCAATCCATGAACATGGAACATCTTTCCATTTATTTAAATCTTCTTTAATCTCTTACAACACTGTTTTATAGTTTTCCTTATATAAGTCCTTCACATGCCTGGCTAGATTTATTCCTAGGTATTTTATTCTCTTATATGCTGTTTTAAATGGAACAATTCCCCTAATTTCCCATTCAGATTTCTCATTGCTGGCGTATAGAAACCCAGCTGTTTTTGTTTGTTGACCTTGTACCCTGCAACTTTACTAAATTCCTCCATTAGCTCTGTAAGTTTTCTTGTGGACTCTTTGGGATTTTCTATATATAAGATCATATAGTTCATGAATAGAAATAATTTTAATTCTTCTTTTCCAATCAGGATACCTTTTATTTCTTTTTCTCATCTTATTGCTCTGGCTAGGACTTCTAATACAATATTGAATAGAAATAGTGAGAGTGGGCACCTTTGTCTTTTTCCCAGTTTCCAGGGGAAAGTTCTCAGTCTTTCTCCATTAAGCATAATGTTGACTGTTGGCTTTTAATGCATGTGCTGAATCATACTGAGAAATTTTCTTTCTGTTCTAATTTTCTTTAGGATTTTCATCAAGAAAGGGTAGATTGGCTCTTTTTAAGAGTAGCAGGATTGCAAAACTGACCGATTCCCTACAATTGCTCCATACACCTTATTTGCATAGTCCCACTCCCACAAGGAATCCATGCACCTTATTTGCATAGCCTCACCTAATCATTTTGTGGAAATTACAAGAGCATGGCTAGAAAGGCCATACACAAGCAATTCATTGCACCACATATGTCTACAGGATGGTTACAAGCAGTGGGCCTTATCTCTGTAAAGTCTGGCATAAACATTTTGTCAAGGCATGCCTCTAGACCAGCTCTGCGAACTGTTCAGAGTTGTCTGAGCAGGGCAAATAAGGAGAACTGCTGAGTTTTTATCCAGCTATCCTTATAAGATGAATAAATAATGATACTTTCCATCCATTCAACAAGAAAACCGGCCGTGTTTACAACTCCAAGTTTAGATTTGAGCACACAAGATTTCAATCCCAGCACAGATGCTGACTAGTGCTGTGATAGTGATAATAATAGAACCTGCCTCCTAGAGGTGTTGGTTATGAGGCTTAGGTGTTGCAATAGGCCCTCAGGATTGCCCTGATGGTTTCCTTCAAGAGAGATGGTCACTTCAGAAAAAAAGACAAGTTCCTCAGTCGCCCAGCATCCAGGCCAGCATTGCAGATCCATGGGCATCTTTCTCCTGAAAGCTGTCTTCAGATCTCTGCTCTATCTCCTTCTCTGCTAGTATTGTGTCTCTTTTTTCTTCTGTCTCCTCTGAACAGACAAGAATTAGAACAACTTCTTTCTTCTCATGGAAACTGTCTTGGAAAAAAGGGCTCCACTCATCCTATCTTTAGACTCACTAGGGCTTAGATTTGTGTTGGTTTTCTTATTTTTCTCTTTGTTTTTTATATATCTGTAAGAAGGGTGATGCAAACTGTTAAGGTACTCTGCTGCTAACTGAAAGTTTAGAGGTTCTAGTCCACCCAGAGGCACCTTGGAATGGCCTGGAAATCTACTTCCAAAAAATCAGCCACTGAAAACCCTACAGAGCACAGTTCTATTCTGACACACATGAGATCATCATGAATCAGAATTAGCTGGAGCAACTGGCATAAGAATACTATCCTCTCTCTCACCTCTCTTGTTTTAACTCTTCATTTATATGCTAATCCTTTGCTTTTCCTTTCTCTACCATTTCCCTGTGCCCCTCCACCTTGCTTTACACATTCTTTTATCCCACATTTCACCCTTTCTTTCCTCCTATTTTTACATCTGTAAAATAAGAATAGAACTGTTTCATCATGGCTACATTAAGATTTAGAAAAATATATTAAAAGTTCCTAGTATTGCCTGGCTATGGTAGGTTTTTAATAAATGGAAGATATTCTTCTTCCTTTTCCCATTCCTGTGTATAGGTCAGCTTCTTTTTTCACTCTTGTTACCTTACTTAGATAGCTCGTTGGCAACCACCTTCTCCTTCTCCACCCCCACCTTTGTACTGACAGGTTTGTATCAGCACCTTCTTCACCCCCGCAACTCAGCGAGGCAGCTGTCTTCATTCAAACCAATAACAGCCTTTCCTTGGCACTTCATTGTTCCTTCTCCATTTGAGATGTACAATGGCAGCTTGTTCTATTGTTGAGATGATTGACTAAACATCAGAAGAGAAAAGAGTCACATTTCATGAACTTCAGAAATTTTCTCAATAAGGCGTACTTGCTCTATGCACATTTTAATTATCTTTGTCAAAAGATTATTTTAGATGCTACAGGCAGGATTGCTTGGAAGTCACCAGGTAGATCTTGGCTCACTCGTCAAGTTCTCTTCTGGGTGCTGAAACTTGAACCCCCACAGTGTCGTCACTTAATTCCCTTTGAGAGGGTGGACAGGAGACATTCACTCACATGCATCCTTGACAGACACTGCCACAATACCATCTCACTTTCAATTTTTGAATTATGTTACCTGGAATTCATACCTCACTCCTAGAATGTCACTTCTTGGCTCAGGAGTCTTTATTAACTGTTTCCTACTATATCGAGCTCATATAGCTGCCTTTGTGACGCCATGGAACTCTGGAAAAGAACATGCCTTTGGAAATCATCCTGAGTCCACCACTAACCAGGTGTGTGACCTTGGAAATATTACTTAACCTCTGTGTCCCTTTGTAAAATGGGATTAAAAAAAACAAACAAAACTAGTTGCTGTAGAGTCAACTCAGACTCATGGTGACTCCATGTGTGTCAGAGTAGAACTGTGCTCCATAGGCTTTTTGATGTCTGATTTTTCAGAAGTAGATCGCCAGGGCTTTCTTCCAAGGTACCTCTGAAGGACTCAAACCTCCAACCTTTTGATTAGCCTCTGAAGATGTTAACCATTTCCACCACCCAGGGACTCACAAAATGGGAATCAATGGATATAATAATGTACCTACTCCATAGATTTCGTATAGGTAAGACACTTAGAAAATGCATTTCACCTACAAAGTGCTATTTAAGAGTTAGTCGGTAAATTTTTTTAATACCAAGTCATATAGAACCAATTTCTCTCTCCTCTTTAGGTAGGGTAAAAAACAAACAAACTTGTTGCCATCAAGTCAATTCCAATTCATAGCAACCCTACAGGGAAGAGTAGGACTGCCCCATACAGTTTTCAGGGAGTGGCTGGTAAATTCGAACCGCCAACCTTTTGGTTAGCAGCCATAGCTCTTAACCACTGCACCACCAGGGCTCCACAGTTAGGGTAGCATGGTAGAATTCCCTTTGAACTGAATAATGATAGCTTTCATGGACATCACTACTTATGTGCCAGACACAGTCCTAGATACTGTACATGTCCTGTCACACATAAGCTACACAACAAACTTAAGGGGTAGATATAAAATTATTATCCTCAAGTTGTATTTGTTGTTAGTAACCATCAAGTTGGCTCCAATTCATGGTGAGCTTATGTATAGCAGAACGAAACATTGCCCGGTCCTGCACCATCTTCACGATCATTGGTATACTTGAGTTCATTGTTTCTGCTGTTTTGTGAGTCCATCTCATTGTGGGTTTCCCTCATTTTCACTGACTCTCTACCAACCATGATGTCCTTTTCTAATGATTGGTCTTTCCTGATGAAGTGTTCAAAGTAAGCTAGCAGAAGTCTCATCATTCTCGATTCTAAGGAGCACCCCTATGTTGTTATTGTTGTTATGTGCTGTTGAGTGAGTTCTGACTCATAGCGATCTTATGTACAACAGAACAAAAACTGCCCGGTCCTGCGCCATCCTCACAATTATTGTTCTGCTTGAGCCCACTATTGCAGGCACTGTGTCAATCCATCTCTTTGAGGGTCTTCCTCTTTTTTGCTGACCTTCTACTTTACCAAGCATGATGTCCTTCTCCAGGGACTGATCCTTCCTGATAACATGTTCAAAGTATATGAGATGAAGTTTTGCTATCTTCGCTTCTAAGGAGCACTCTGGCTTTACTTCTTCCGAGACAGATTTGTTCGTTCACATGTTATAGGTGAGGAAATAAGACAGTGAAGGTTTAAAATGTTGCTTTAGATCATTCAGCTGTAAGTATTTTATTAAGAAGGTTGCTTTTAGGTACAAGTGACAAAATCTAACCAAAAGTGTCTTATGCAAAAATGAGGATTTATTACTCAGGTAACTAGAAAGTCCAAAGGGGGCACTTCTAGCTTCAGGCACAGTTTAACCAGGTGATTAAATGAAGTATTTTTATCTCTTGGCCCCTTTATTCTCTGTTGGCCTCATTCTGAAACAGATCTCCCCACATGCTGGCAAAATTAGAAAAGAAAAAAAAAAACTTAGATACTTCCTTTTAACTTGTTAATCTCTTGTGTATTTTCCTCTTCATTCATGTGGTTATCTCAAGTTTTTTTTCCTATGCTAGTTAATTTACTTGTAGTGAGGCTATTTTAGTCTTGTGATTTCTATTTAATTCATTAATTTTATAATAGTGTTTTGGTTCTCAGTTTGTTCCCTGAAATCTTCAATGTCCCTTTTATCCCTTTCTGTTGTTTTATTATCTCAACTTTGAGCTCTCATTGAAATCTTGTTCTAATTAGTATTTTTTTTCCCTGTAGCTTGAAGTACTCCTTATGAAATTCTATGAGCTATATGTTCTTTCCACCAAGTTTCTTCATCTGTCTCTTGTGAGCTATGTCACATGCCTCTGTATTTTTTTGCCCTTTAACTGCATTAGCAGACTTCCAGTATTGTAATGCTTTTATAAACCTCTTGTTTATACTAGCCATGAGCGCTCTTCCCACACCTTTTATGTGAAGTTAAAAGAAAAATTAAAAAGTAAATTTGCTTTCCTCATATTGGCCTTTGTCTGAAAACTGCTTGTCTTTCTGATGAGCAAGAACTTGAGTCTGAATGTTGCCTCCATACAGTTTCCACACACAGAAAAATGTGTATGTGTGAGGTGGGGCAGGGGAAAGTGTAGCTGCAGAAATTGTTAGAGCCCAGGTTTTGTGCTTTGCGTCTGTCTCTGTCGCTGTATCTCTTTCTCTTCTCTTCCTGTGTCTCTCTCCTTAAATGCCCTGGTATCTAGGTTTACACCCCTTGATTGAAGCTGTATTTTAATGACTTGAGAAAATTCATTCACACTTTGTATTTTATGCTTAATTAGGTCCAGAGGCCTGAGTCAAAAAAAAGTCAGAGCTTCATGTTCCACCTACCTTAGCAAAAATCATTTTTCTGGTTAGTAGCTAAGATTGAAGGGTACTCCATAATTCCAATGGGCAGCTCCTCAGGCCCCATGCCCTCACACTGGGAAGTACTGATGAGCATTCTGCTGTCCTCTCCCTCACCTGTCAGCTCCCCCCACCACCACACACACACCAACATACATGGGCAGTACTATTTGGGGGAATGCAGCCCGGGTTAGAAGTTCTGCTACACTTTGGCAGAATGCTTCATTTCTTTTCCTCATTGTCATTTTTAAGGTTTGTAACATTGAGTTGGACCCCTTTCATTACATGGTTACTGCTAGCAATGTTTTTGTGGTTTTTACTATTTTTGTCAACGTCGTGAGCATGGGAAAATGGAAATCGGTGAGTCAACTTGAACATGTCAGCTTTACTCAGAAGCCCTGTTTTCTTCTTTATAAAAAAAGTTAGGAAACTGATGTTCTGAGAGTTTGGATTTCTCTAAAATACTCAGTTGTTAGATAAAGAGATAGGACTTAGAATCTGTTCTTTTAATTCCAGTCCCAGTGAGCCATTCCTCTTGCCTTCACTCTTTCAACAGATAGTCTCCACTTCCACCGGGAACCGAAATAGAGAAAATGGACGTAAACCACAGCATGAAGAAGGAAGATTCAACCAGCTGACTGAGCTGCTTATTATTATTGATGTGTTCATGGGTTCATTCACTCAACAAATGTGCTGTTAAATTGAGTGCCTACTAAAACTCAAGCACTCCTCTGGGTGCTAAGATATAATGGGGAACAAGAGAGACAGGCCTGGTTCATATGGAACCTCTCATTGGCAGAGACAGACAATAAATAAGGAAACCCACAAAGAGGCATATTTAGATTACAATAGGTTCTATGAAGACATCAAGCAGGCAGTGTAATAGAGAGTAACTAGGGTTAGGGGCAAGGGTGATATTTTGCATGATGTGGACAGGGAAAGTCTTCAGGAATTGGTGATACTTTGAGATCTGAAGGATGAGAGAGGGCCAGTCTTGTGAAAAGTGGAAGAATCATCCAGGCAGAGGAATCAGTGTATTTAAAGTTTCGAGATGGAAAACGTTTTGGAGAAGTGAGGGATCTGAATGGAGACCCAGGTGGCTGAAAAGTGTTGAAATGAAAGTGGCCAATGGTAGGAGACGATGGCATATCCACGGGCAGAGGCCAGAACATGCAAATCCAATTGTTGTTGTTGTTGGCTGCCATCAGGTCACCTTGGACTCATGGCAACCTCATGCACAAGCCTGTCTCTCCACCATCCCCATGATTGGTTGGGGATGGACCATTGTGATCCATAAGGTTTTCACCAGCTGATTTTCAGTGTCAGTCACCAGGACTTCCTTCCTAGTCCATCTTAGTCTGCAAGCTCTGCTGAAACCTGTCCAGTATCATAGCAACATGCAAGCCCCCACTAACAGATAGACGGTGACTGTGCAGGAGTTACATTGGCTGGGAATCAAATCTGGGACTCTCACATGGAAGTTGAGAATTCTACCACTGAGCCATCATTGCCCCCATGCAAGAAAAGTGCACCACGGTAAAGGGTTTGACTAATTGTTAAATAGTTGAGTGGCTTTCTGAAGAAGGCCTCTTCTCTGAGAAGATTTGAAAAGAGGATATTTTAGTTGCTGGAGGTGGTGGCACCGGTGCTAAATGACTGTTACATTCTCTCCCAAAGGTGGCAACTTCACAACACTAAGTGAAAAGAGCTCAGTGTATTTATACATTATAAAGGGCTCAGAGGTGAAAGGTGTTAGCAGAAGCCAAACCAATGGCTATTCTAACATTTCCAGATGCCCATCCAAGACCCTGAGGGATTCCCTTGGCATTTTCTACTGTTTGTCTGAACACTTGGTAAGAATCTTCTTTTCATTTCCCTGGTTACATCTCACTTGCCTGTGTCTTCTCACTTTGCAGGATGGATATAAAGGTTAATTCCACATCTGTAACTCAGAAAGAGCTTTCTTCCAGACTGCCAACCTCTTTGACGATTTGTCATGGCTATTGTGCAATAGAACGTCGCTTCTCTCCACTCTCCCTTTGAAAGCAGCCTATTTAAAGAAAGATGATTTGGAGTTAGAGTCAATAAAATCAGGTGGTAAACAGTTCTTCAGCAATGTCTGGTTCTCAACAGATTGGCTGGGTGGCCAGAGAGTCATTTTTTGCTGACAAATATCTCCTTATAGTACAAGCCAAGGAGACACTATAAGGCACATGCAAAGGCATAAGATGGATTAAAGGAACACCCAAATGAGAACCAAATCTGGACCGTAAAGGCTACTTCCATAACTCTTGTGGAGACGCTACTGTGAGGCTTTCCAGGGGAGAACACAGCTCTGCCTAACTCGAGCTGTCTCTGTTTAGGGAAGTAAATTGACATTTTGAGCCTCAATGTCTCCCATCTATACACTCAGATAAATACGTTTACCACTCGGAGGCTTAAATAGCATATATGAAAGTGACCAGCATCATGTCAATGTATCTTTCAGCTTTTTCCCATCCCTCCTATCATTTTCCCTTTGTCCCCCTTCCTTTCTGTCTTCTTTGTCAGCCATTTATATCTGGTTTTATGATCTCATCAGGGAGTTTGGTGTAACAGAGCACAAATTCTAGAGCCAGACCATATGGATTTGAACCATGGTCTTGCCATTTTACTTGCTATGCAACCTTGGGCAAGTCGCTTAAACTCTTTGTACTTCAGTTTCCCTACCTATCAAGTGGTGACCAATAGAACACATCTCACAGGGTTGTTGTAAGGCTTAAATCAGTCAATATAGAAGGTGTTTAGGACAATGCATGGCATGTGGTATGTGCTTTATAAATGTTAGTTGTTACTATTGTTATCGTTATTCTAATATCATTATTATTATTATTGTTTTATTTTTCTTGTCTCTCTATCTTTCTGGACGTCAGTGTTACCATCAGAGATACCTGTCTGTTGGTTCATCTCAAAGTACAGAGCAAAACCACTGGCGCAAGAGGAGTCACTTGGACCTTTGATTCATGCACTTGTCAACAGCTTGGATTTTGAGGCAGGGCTAACATTGCAGTCATGACAATAAATTAATATTGCCTAGGCTTTGTCCTCAGAGTTGTACACAACATAAATACTTTTTCACAGCCCCATTTTAATAGTAATATACTATCCCATATAAGAAAAATGAGTGAAGAAATAGTGATACATTAGTAAGATGGAGTGCTAGATACCTATAAAGATACTATTCTGAAAAAAAAGCTTGACAATATGAGTAAATGCCAAGTGTGCATTGTTAAATAAAAGATTAGAGTGGGCTTCTGGGTAATATATACAGTATGATCCCAATACAGAAACACACACACATACACACAAACACATTAAAAACAGACAGAGGGAGAATGTATCCAAAAATCAATATTAGTTAATTGTGGCTATAGGATTATAGATAATTTTAACTTAATTTTTCTATCTACCTGAACACTTCAAATTACCGCAATGAAACAGAATAGTTTAAACTAGAGCAAATGGAGTAAATATTGTATTAAAATTCCATAGGCATTTCCTATTCTTTCATTAGTTCAGGAAAAACCACTTATTTTCCTGCCTGCGTGCTCATAGAACTATTATTTATTCTAGAAATTAAAAAATTTCAGGGCATATCTAAGTTTGGGTGTATATCAGATTCCAGTCAGGAAACAATACACAAAAATTATTTTAACTGAGAGTTAATATAAATAATTTTAACTAGTCATAAAGTTAAAAACTAGGTAAGTGAACTGTACGGTATCAAGGAGGAAGCCACTGAAGGAAGGAGGGCTGTGTCAACAAAAGGCAGAGACCAGAATTGTTAAAATTTAGGAAGTTGGGGAGGGGTCCAGTGGGCCTGGGGAGGGGCCACAGGCTAGTGATGGTGCTGGACTCCCTGAGTGAGGCAGTGAGGCTGCTTCTACAATTATTGGAAAAACTACAGACCAGATTCAGCCACTACCAAGTGAGAGAATTGCCACCATGGATAATTCCACCTCCAGTCTTAGCGTTCCCTCTAGCGCCCCCTGTGGGTAGAGATTAACAGGCAGGAGTCAATTGGAAATGTGATTTAGAGTACCAGTCCTGGTATCACAAAACCAATTAGAAAGGGTGAGTTTGATGCTAAGAGACAGTAGCTTAATAAATGACACAGTGTGGGGCATTTTTAAACCAATTCTCCCTTGAATATGGTTAGCTGTTCAAGTCTTTTAGACTCTGGTCTCTCTTCAGTTTAGAAATTTGTTTATTGTTTCATTTCCAGTTGTTCTTCTCTCTTTCTCTTGACTCCTACTCTATGTATTCTGTATATACATCTTCCTCCTTAATTTTTACCTCACTTTGTCTTTTTTCTTTGTCCTCTTTATACTCTCTCACCTTTTTCCTCCACATTTACTAAAGAGTATAGATTGACTTTAGTTTCTCCCCTCTCCCCACAGGCTTTTTCCATTCTGGGCTAGAACTTCCATTTTATTAGCATTATTTTCTTGTTCCTATCAGATCACCTTGTATCTCTACCTTGATTTCTGAAAGGACAAACTGTAGTTTGTTTGTTCAAAGGATCCCACAGATGTGTCCTAAAATTTGCATAATTTGTTGTGGACACCTTCTTTCTGAGCTTTGTACTTATGAGATAATATAGTAATATTTTATTCCCATGCTGTATATTTACAAATTTATTTTTAATTGTTCAGGAATATTTTAGTTGCAAGTGATAGACAATAAAATTCTAAATGTCTTAGGAGAGTGGGGAGAAATTTATTAGGTTACAGAACAGAAAAGTGCAGGAAATAGTTTTTGCTTCAGGAACAGTGGTTCCAGGGTGTCAAAATGTCCTTAGTATTAAGTCTGTGTCCACATCTCGGTGCATTGCCTACGTTATCAGGCTGACATTTCTAAGGTGGTAGCAGGATGTCCATCAGTATATTCCAACTTGCTTCCTGCTAGGCTCGATTACAATAGCAGGAGAGTTTCTACTTCCCCAGATTTCCATCAGAAGCCCCCCAAACTAGCATGATTTATCTTGATTGTTATAAATTAGATTACAAGCCCCTAGCCAGAGCAATAAAGCAAGTAAAAGAAATAAAGTTATCTAAGTGGGAAAGGAGATGTAAAACTATCTCTAGTCATAGATGACATGATCCTATATATAGGAAATCCCAAAGAATCAACTAAAAAGCTTCTATAACTAATAAAGGAATTTAGCAAATTTGCAGGATACATGGTCAATACACAAAAATCAGTTGGGTTTCTATACACCAGCAATAAGAAATCTGAAAAGGAGATTAAGAAAACAACTCTATTTACAGTAGCATCTAATAGAATAAAATGCCTGTGAATAAATTTACCCAAGAGTGGGAAAGACTTATACAATTAAAATTATAAAACACTGCTGAAAGAGGCTAAAGGGGGCCTAAATAGATTGAAGATGTTCCTCACACATGGATTGAAAGACTTAATATAATCAACATGTCAATACTACCTAAAGTGATCTACAGATACAATACAATCCCAATTAAAATTCCAACAGCATTCTTTACAGAAATGAAAAAACTAATCCTCAGTTTTATATAGAAAGACAAGATTCCCCAAATAGCCAAAGCAATTTGGAAGAAGAAGAAGAACAAAGGAGGAGACCTCACACTTTCTGACTTCAAAACATATTACACAGCTGCAGTAATCAAAACAGCCTGGTACTGATTTAATGATAGACACATAGACCAATTGAATAGAATTGAAATCCCAGAAATAAATCTATGGTCAATTGGTTCTTGACAAGGGAGTCAAATGCATTCAATGGGGAAGTAACAGTCTCTTCAACAAATGGTGCTGGAGAAACTGGATTTCCACATGCATAAAAATGAAACAAGATCCCTACCTCACACCATATGCAGAAACTAAATTCAAAATGGATCAAGAACCTAAATGTTAAATCTAAAACCATAAAATTATTGGAAGAAAATATAGGAGTAAAGCTTTGGGACCTAATTTTTTTTCAATGAGCGATTATCAAGCTTAACTATAAATGCATGAGCAATAAAAAAAATAGATACCTGGGGGACTTCATAAAAGTTAAATATGTATGTTCATCAAAAGACTTTATCAAAAGAGTAAAGAGACAGCCTACAGACTTGGGAAAACAATCTTTGAGAACAATATAACTGGTAAGGGTCTAATGTCTAAAATGTATAGAAAATGTCTACAACTTAACAACAAAAAGACAAATAACCCAATCAAAAACTAGACAAAGGACATGAACAGATACTTCACCGAAGAAGATATTCAAATGGCCAACAGACACATGAAAAGACGCTCAATGTCATTAGACATCAGAGAAATGCAAATCAAAACCACAGTAAGACACCATTTCACTCCCACTAGGATCCTTTCACCATACTTATTCAATCTGTATTCTGAGCAAATAATCGAAGAAGTTGGGCTGTGTGAAGAAGAACGTGGTGTCAGAATTGGAGGAAGACTCATTAACAACCTGTGATACACTGATGACACAACTTTGCTTGCTGAAAGTGAAGAAGACTTAAAGCACTTACTGATAAGATCAAAGACTACAGGCTTCAGTATGAATTACATCTTAACGTAAACAAAACAAAAATCCTCACAACTGGAGCAAGAAGCAACATTATGATAAATGGAGGAAGGATTGAAGTTGTCAAGGATTTCATTTTTCTTGGATCCACGATCAGCGTCCATGGAAGCAGCAGTCAAGAAAATATGCATTGCATCGGGCAAATCTGCTGGAAACCAAAAACAGAAAAAACAAATCTGTTGCTGTCAAGTCTATTCCGACTCATAGCGAACCCATAGGACAGAGTAGAACTGCCCCATAGGGTTTCCAAGGAGCAGCTGGTGGATTTGAACTGCCAACCTTATTGGTTAGCAGCCGTAGTGCTTAACCAGGGCTCCATCTGCTGCAGAATACCTCTTTAAAGTGTTAAAAAGGAAAGATGCAACTTTAAGGACTAAGGTGTACCTGACCTAAGCCATGGCGTTTTCAGTCTCCTCATACATGTGCAAAAGCTGGACAATGAATAAGGAAGATGGAAGAAGAATTGATACCTTTGAATTATGGTATTGGTGAAGAATATTGAATGTCAGTTGGATTGCCAGAAGAATAAACAAATCTGTCTTGAAAGAAGTACAGCCAGAATGATCCTCAGAAGCAAGGATGGCAAGGCTTCATCTCACATACTTTGGACATGTTATCAGGAGGTACCAGTCCCTGGAGAAGAACATCATGCTTGGTAAAGTAGACGATCAGGGAAAACTAGGAAGAGCCTCGAGGAGTTGTATTGACACAGTGGCTGCAACAATGGGATGAAGCACAACAATAATTGTGTGAGGATGGCACAGGACCAGGCAGTGTTTTGTTCTGTTGTACATAGAGTCGCTATGAGTCAGAACCGACTTGATGGCACCAAACAACAACAACAGGATGGCTAAGATTTAAAAAAATGGAAAATAATAAGTGTTGGAGAGGATGGGGCGAAATCGGAACACTCATCCATTGACGGTGGGAATGAAAATGGTACAGCCGTTGTGGAAAACTGTCTGGAGTTTCCTCAAAAAACTAGAGGTAGAGCTGCTTATGACTGAACTACTCCCCTGCTAGGTATATACACTAGTGATCTAATAGAAGTGACGTGAACAGATCTATGCACATCTACGTTCATTGCAACATTATTTGCAATAGCAAAAAGAGTAACGATTGTCACCCTTGAGTATTGCGTTTAGAGAGAAAGAGAGAGAGAGAGAGAGAGCCCTGATGGCGCAGTGATTACAGGGATGGACTGCTAACCAAAAGGTTGGCAGTTCAAAATCACCACCAGCTTTGCAGGAGAAAGACGTGGCAGTCTGCTTCCATAGAGATTTACAACCTTGGAAACCCTATGGGGTCACTATGAGTCGGAATTGACTTGATGGCAGTGGGTTTGGTTTATGTGTGTGTGTGTGGGGGGGTGTATTTATATGTATATACCTGACCAAAAGGTCAACAGCTATTTTAAAGCACAGATGAAAAGGTTGGGGGTCAGGGAGATTAAGTAAATGGAAGTGAAACAAATAGAACAGAAATAAGGAGAATGTTGACACAGTGTGAAGACTATAACCAACGTCACTGATCATTATGTCTTGAGAATGTGAAATGAGAGTGGGTTTTTCTGTGTATTTTTTTCACCAAAAATAAAATTAAAAAAAAAATTAGACTACAAGTCATTCTTGAACCAATCACATGGGACAGAAGTTTTTCATATTCATATTCCCAGGAGTTCATGGAGGAGGAATGAACAGGTGAAGCACAGGAATTTGTTTTGGATGCTGAAACTATTCTGCATGATACCGTAATGATACATGACATTACGAATTTGTCAAAACCTGTAGAACTTTACAAAACGAAGAATGAACCTCAAGGTACACAAATTTCAAAAAATCGTTAAGGAGGTTAGGGGATCCCAGGAAAGAATGCAGACTCTGATGAGACAAGCTAACTGTATTACGAATGTATGAAATAACTTCACTGAAGGAGATGGTCGAAACGCTGCTGACCTAAGTAACTTTGGAAATGACTGGAGTCTATTAAGGCTAAAGGCAAAAGGAACTGTACATAAGTATTGTACTCTAGTCAATGAAGTTGTTTCCCAAGGGGATATGGATTAACAATTCTGATACTGCTATACATGTATACTGGATTGAACAATTAAGTAAATGGATGGAGCCAAGCGTCTCACTATTGGAGGAGGAGTTTGCAGATCAGCAAAGGGAAGAGCCTAGAATAATCCATGTGGTTAATAGATAAGAGTTGGAGATCTCAGTAAATATGAACTATTTTATATTATATTATAAAGTAATATAATATAAACTCATGTTTAACTTAATGTAGACACAGACAGTTATATATAGAAATATTTATAGATATGTGTATATACTCAGGAGAAAGATGTGGCATTCAGCTTCCTTAAAGATTACAGCCTTGGAAAACCTATGGGGCAGTTCTACCCTGTCCTATAGGGTCACTATGAGTGGAAATTGACTCAGTGGCCAACATTTTATTTTTGTTTTGTTTTTAATGTGTATATACACATACATAGTATGGGGGGAAAAAAACAAAACCTTTTGCCCTGGAGGTGATTCTGACTCATAGCAACCGTATAGGACAGGGCAGAACTGCCCCATAGGGTAGCAGTGAATTGGAAATGACTGGACAGCAGTGGGTTTGGTTCTTGGATTTTAATGTTTACAGAAGCAGACTGCTACATCTTTCTTCCAAAGAGTGGCTGGTGGATTCAAACTGCCTATCATTTGGTTAACAGCTGAACGCTTAACCACCGCGATTCCTCTGTACTATGGGAGGGCCTACAAAAAATGACATACAGTAGCAACCGCATACCTAGCATACATAGCTCGGTTTTTACTACCATTCTCCAAAAAAACGAGAGCTCCTTGAGTGTTTACCTGGGGTTGGGGGTTCATGTGGAATTGATAGAGAAATGGAACAAAGAAACTTTTTCTTTTTAAATTGTACTTCAGGTGAAGGCTTACAGAACAAATAGTGTCTCATGAAACAGTAGTACACATGTTGTTTTATGACATTGGTTAACAACCCCACAACATATTAAACCTCTAACTTCTCAATCTTTTTTTTTTTTTTTTTTTTGGTGAAAATACACATAGCCAAAGACACCCCATTTCAAAAATTTCTACATGCACAGCTCAGTGACATTGACTACACTCTTCCAATTGTGCTGTTATTCTCACTTAAGATGAAGGCCTACAGAACAAAATAGTTTCTCATTTAACAGTTACTACACATGTTGCCCTACGACAATGGTTAACAATCTCACAACACATCAACAATATCCCTAGTCAACCTTGGGTTCCCTATTACAAGCTTCCTTGTCCCCTTCTGCCTTCTGGCCCTTGTCACTGGACTACTGTACCTCATTAGTCCCATTTGGTTTTACGGGGCTGTCCACTCCCAGGCTGAATGGTGAACCTCAGAATTGACTTCACCACTGAACTAAAACGGTATCTGGGGGCCATACTCTCAGGGTTTCTCCAGTCTCCTTTAGGCCAGTAAATCTGGTCTTTTTTTGTGAGTTAGAATTATGTTCTACATCCTTCTCCAGCTCTGTCCAGAACCGTCTGTTGTGATCCTGGTCAGAGCAGTCAGTGGTGGTAGCCAGGCACCATCTAGCTGTACTGGACTCAGTCTGGTGGAGGCCTTGGTAGCTGTGGACAATTAGTCCTTCAGACTAATCTTTTCCTTGTATCCTGTTCTCTTCATTCTCCCTTGTTCCTGAAGGGATGAGACCAGTGGAGCATCTTAGATGGGCGCTCACAGGCTTTTAAGACCCCAGACACTACTCACCAAGGTAGAATGTAAAACATTGTCTTTATAAGCTGTGTTATGCCAGTTGAGCTAGATGTTCCCTGAGACCATGGTCCCCACAGCCCTCCGCCCAGCAATTCAGTCCCTCAGGGAGTTTGGATGTGTCTATGGGGCTTCTATGACCTTTCCTTGTATAAGTTGTGCTAGTTTCCCCTGTATTGTGTACTGTCTCACCCTTCACCCAAGATACCACTTATTTATTGCCTATTTAGTATTTCCCCCCCAACCCTCCCATCCCTGGTAACCAACAAAGATTGTTACATTTTGTGTGTGAACTTTTTCATGGGTTTTTACAATAGAGGTCTCATACAATATTTGTCCTTTTGTGATTGACTTATTTCACCCAGCATAATGTCCTCCAGTTTCATCCACGTTATGAGATGCTTTACAGATTCATCATTGTTCTTTCTCGTTGCATAGTACTCCATTGTGTGTATGTACCATAGTTTGTTTATCCATTCATCTGTTGATGGGCATCTAGGTTGTTTCCATTGTTTTGCTATTGTGAACAATGCTGCCATGAACATAGGTGTGCATATGTCCATTCGAGTGACGACTCTTATTTCTCTAGGATATATTCCTAGGAGTGGAATTGCTGGATCGAATGGTATGTCTATTTCTAGCTTTCTGAGGAAGCTCCATATCATTTTCCAAAATGCTTGTATCATTTTGCATTCCCACCAGCAGTGCATAAGAGTTCCCATCTCCCCGCAGCCCCTCCAACATTTGGTATTTCCAGTGTTTTTGATTCGTGCCAGTAATGCCGGGGTGAGATGGTATCTCACTGTGGTTTTAATCTGCATTTCTCTAATGGCTAGTGATCACGAGCATTTCCTCATGTGTCTGTTGGCCATTTGAATGTCTTCTTTGGTGAAGTGTCTGTTCATTTCCTTTGCCCATTTTTACCTGCACGGTGCAGGTAGGCAAGATGTAGTGGGGAGATTGTTATGTGTGGAGCTAAGATGGATATGGGAGAGAGGAGAGAGGAACAAGGCCAAAAACATAAAAACAAACAAAAAAGATGCTAGGGGAGCTTGCCGTTAGAGTGGAGAGATGAGAGACTATGAAATGGAGAAAAACAGAAAACAGAAGAGGAAGAAAAGAAAAGAATGAATAAATAAAAATCAGAAAGGTTAAAGAACCACAAAATTCCCAGGGATCCCACTGGTGCAGCTCTGAGGTCTGGGGAAGTCGCTCTCAGGTGTTGCAGTACAGCCTGGCTAGAAGGCATAGAGGTATACAATGCCAGGTATTCAGGGAACAGAAAGAGAAGGAAGACAGAGAGAGATGAGAAACTGAGTAATGAAGAAAGACAAAAAGGGAAAAAGAGGGAAAACAGAGCAAAACAAATTAAAAAAAAGAAAAGAAAAGCCCCCCCAAAAAAGAAGGAAAAAAAAACAATGAGAAAAGAAATGCTCTCAGGGACCCCTCTGCACGTCTGCACAAGCTGAAGGGGTGGTCTCCTTGCCACGCAACACCGCCTGGCTAAAAAGGGCTCCCAACTCAAGAAAAGGAAAAGAAAACAAACAAACAATTCAAAACAAACAAACGAACAAAAGCCCCAGGATCCCACCAGCGCGGCAGCCCAGACCGGCCGGGAAGCAGTTCCACACTCGAACGGAGCTCCACACTCGAACGGAGCTCCACAGCCCCTCAGGAAGAAGCAAAGATGGCGCACAGAGCCAGGTATTTGAGCAAAAGGAGGGGGAGTTGGTGAGAGGTAATGAAGAAATCAAAAGAAGCAGAAAAAAAAGCAACACCAGCAGCCAACAAATGGCACTCAGAGAGCCAGCTAGTGTGGGCTGGTGGAATCCAAGCAGCCTGTGTTTCTTGGACAAGAGACTGTGTCCACAGGAAGCAGAGGGGGCCGAGTGTGGGTGAAGAAGGGTAGGGAGTGGGAAAGCATATATCACAAAGTACCTTAGCTCTGCAGCCCCTCAGGAAGAAGCAAAGATGGCGCATGGAACCAGGTATTTGAGTGAAAGGAGGGGGGGGGGGGTGAGAGGTAAGAAAGAAATCAAAAGGAGCAGGAAAAAGCAACACCAGCAGCCAACAAATGGCACTCAGAAAGCCGGCCCATTTGGGTGTGTGGAATCCAAGCAGCCAGTTTTTCCCGGACAAGAGATTGTGGCCGCAGGAAGCAGAGGAGGCCGAGTGGGGGTGAAGAAGGGTGGGGGGTGGGAAAGTATATATCACAAATTACTGGTTGTTTTGTCTCCCACTGGAAGCTCCATGAAGCTGCTTTTTTGTACCCCCTGTTTGCTGGTCTCTGATAGGAGTCCAAGATGGTGGATCCGCGCTGCGTTAGCTGGTAGGGGACCTCTACATAAATCTCTCCTCGCTCTCTATTCTCTGCCAGTTTTCTCACTCCATTTGGTGCTTGGCTGAGTTCTTTATCTCTTCATTTGATGTTTTAGGGTTTCGGGATTGTTGTTTTCTCTGCTTGGCTTAGTTTTTCAGATCTTTGCTGTGGAGGGACGGCGTGGTGCTTCTGCCTAGAGCACCATTTTGCCGGAAGTCCGGAACAAAGAAACTTTTTATAGAGATTTAAATAAATGGTCAATATTTGATTGTAGTGGTCATTGTAGGATTGCATATATTTATCAGAAACAGCAATCTGTGAATTTAAGATAAGTATATTTTATTGTATATAAATTATTTCTCAATTAAGTCAGTTTTTAAAATAAATAACATTTCCCTTAAAAATGAAATTTGTCATCCTTTCCAGTTTTTGAACCATTTGAATTTTCTCTGTTGGAAACTATTCATATCCTTTGCCCATTTTTTTGCTATGGGAGTGTAGAGATTTTTCTTCTTATTCATATATAGGTGCTCTTGACATATTTAGAAACTTTTTTTGTATTGTGTACTGTATATTTGCTGTTGTTTCCTAGGTTTGTCGTTAAACTTTTGATTTAATATGGTGACTTTTAAACCACATTTTAGACCATGTCGTGCTTCTGAGTCAAAATAGTAAATGAGTCTTCCAAATTTGAAAAGCAGTATATCATAACAGTAATGAGCATAAGCTTTGGCAGCAGAAAGCTTAGTACCACCACTTTCTAGTCTCTGTGTTTCTGGAAGTTATCTGACTTTTCTAAAACTCCATTTTATCACTTGTATATTAGAAATAATACTTATCTCATGGAGTTATTTTAAAATAATGTAGGTTGCAACTGTCATATATGTGTATGTACATATATGTTTTATATGTAAATGATTGAACCATGGGAAATTGCCAATATTTGATTACTCTTGACCTATAATATATACATAGTATATGTATGTGTATGGAGGCAGTGCACACTGTTTGTGAGGGTGTGTGTGTATCACAATACTGGAAATGTTGTAAACTCTTCCTAAATGGCAGAATTTGTTGTAAAATTTAAATACTGATGTTCCCAATTAATGTCCCTCATAATCTGGATGAATTTAACTTTGAAATCAGCATTTCCCATTACCTACCCCACCACAACTTTGGTCCCCATATATTGCATATGCTTTCATACTTCTGTATCCTTGTGTATGTCTTCTCACCCAGAATGCCCTTCTTTCCTTCTGTGCAGTGTCAGATTCTGTTCATCCTTAACAGCCCAGCTCAGATGCCACCTTCTCCAGAAACAACCCTGATGTAAGTGCTCTCTCATTTGTGGTCTCATAGTATTTAATTCTTTTCCCTTGACACATCTTTTTATTGTACAGGTAGTCCCAACTTACGATGGAGTTCTATTCCTATGACTCTGTCCTAAGTCAGTTCTGACGTAAATTGAATACTGTTTTTTTTTAGTTTTCATTATTATTGCCTTTTATTGTCAGTGTCTTTGTAAATCCAGCAGTGTTTTGAACAGTAAATCATAAAGTTGAACATCTGTGAGTGAACATCTAAGAATGACAACATCACCAAATTACCACTGCAACATATCACTAATGATAAGTTGTACAAAATAATAATAATAGTACAGATGGTCGTAAGTACAACTTCCATGTAACTCAAATACATGGTAAGTTGGGGACTACCTGCAGTGAATTCTGCATATAAATTCTGCATAAGTCTGTCTCTTACCCTAATAGGCAATGATCAGTTTTCTAGATAACAGAAGCTGTATCTTACTCTTATCTATGTATCTATTGCTTTTGAAATGCTCAGTAAATATTTCCTTAGTTTAGATACGGTCTGTTGCATTAAGTAGTTTATTTATTCACTCAACAAATATGTTTTTGAGATTCAGGGTGTGTTACACAGTGATGAATAAGCAGACACAATTCCTTGATATACTCAAATTTTAATAAATTCTATGAAGAAAAAAACATCTAATATGACAGAATTTGTGAGACAACCTGTAAGATGGTGCCCAATGATTCTCACCTCTTGGCATTCATGTCTTTTTGTAATACCCTGCCTTTGAGTGGGTCTGGATTTAGTGATTCACTTCTAATGACTAGAACTTGGTAGAAAGTGACGGGATGTCACTTCCAAGATTAGGTTTTAAAAGACGGCATCTTCTGTCTTTGGTGTCCTCTCTTACTCCCTTTTGGGTCGCTCGCTTTGGGGAAAACCAGCTGTCATGCTGTGAAGGAGCCCAGTAGTGAATGGACTTGGAAACAGATCACCTGATGTCTACAGAACTCACCCCTCCCCCCACCTAGTCAAGTCTTGAGGTGATTGCAGCCCTGGCCAACACTTTGCAGCCTGTGAGAAACCATGAACCTGAATCACCCAGCTGAGCCACTTCTGTAACCCTTTTCTACAAACTGTGAGAAAATAAATGTTTATTGTTTTTAGCTGCTAAGTTTTGGGGTAATTTGTTATGCCATGATACACAGCTAATACAGGAAGTTAACATACTGTAAATATGGTGGTTATGAAAGGCCCCTCTGAAGAGGTGACATTTCAACTGAACCTGAAAGATATAGGGCTCTCTGGGAAGAATATCCCAAGCAGTGACAACATCAAAAAGAAAGGTTACTGAAAACATAAATGAGGCCAATGTATGTACATGTGGTGAACAAGGAAGAGAGCAGTATGATGTAATGTTTTAGCGTCAGTGAGAGGTTGACACCCCCTCCTAAAGTTTCTAGGGCTACCGTGTTAAAAGTTTGGACTTTATTAAATGTTTAACAGTAAGTCATTGCTTGATTTTAAACATGTGAATGATGTACAATTTAAACATTAAGAGCTTTAGTCTTTAAAATGGTTTTGAGAGGCATGTTGGGAAACAGGATGAAGAACTGGCAGTTTGCAGTGGTTCAGGCAAAGGATGATGGTGCTTGGACTAGGCTAGTTTTAGCAGAAATGAAGAAATTTTTTTACAGTTCTAAATTTACTTTGTAGGTAGAATCTAAAGACATCAAGCTCATTCAGTGACCACTGAGTTGAACTGAATCAAATGTCTAGTTTCAAAGTGACTGAGATTTTGAAATTCAGTCATTAAGACTCAGTTAAAGGCTAATAGCATTGAGCTGAGATTTATGTCATTGAGTTTTCAACTTAGGGAAGAGAGAGTAAATGCCAGGAGAGTGGGATGGGCATTGGCAAAGCTTCATCAGCACAAGTTTGTCACTTGATATTAAATAGTAAAATTTAATACCTTCCTCCTCACTATTTCTTGATTTGATCTCTGCCATTGATCTCTGTTCTCTCTTTTTCCCATGTCTTTAGCTCCTGTCCACTTGCAATTTTTATTTCCTGATCGCAGAAAAAGAAGCTATATTTTAGGTAATATAGGATCTAGATACCAAATAGAGTAACCTGTAGTTTTCCCAGACACAGCATGCCCTTTTATTAATTGTGCCTTTCTGAAGGTAATATTCAAAATATTTCATAACCAATATCGCATGAGCATGAAAGAGTCATAAAAACTGCTCTGGCTCAACCAATGTGCAGGGACCAAATAAGTCCTAGCCCTTATATTTGTCAGGTGGCAAGAAAACCCCTCTTTCTATGCGTATAAAGTTGCTACTCAACCTCCAAATTTTGCTCAAACATCAACATCCTCCATTTAGCCTTCTTTGACCTCCAGGTGCTCCATAATCTCTGGAACAAACTCTTGTATGAGGCATCACATTATACCAAAACTATTTGTGCACATGTCTATTGAACACAAGTTTTCCAGCACCTTAGTCTGACATCCAAAGCCCTCCATGATCTGGTCCCAATTCTTCTCTCCAGTTCTTCTCTTATGATGTTTACTCATGCACCAGAACCTTCTCGCCATCATGATAAACTTGTTGGGCTCTTCTGCTTAGTGTAGTCACCCGGGGGTACTCACCATTGCCCAGATAATCTGTTCACCTTCAAGCCTCTCTATGTCTGTTTCTTTCACATCTTGTTGCATCTTTTCAGAAGGCTTTTCTCAACCTGGCCTACATGTTTAACATCTAATCATCCTTCAAAGCCCTTTCCTAACCACCATCTCTAGCAAAGTTACTGCCTTATCTTATATTCAACTTTTTCTTGAGCATTATTTTGTTCAGAATTATACACACACACACACGTATGCACATATGTATATACATATACATATTCTGTTTTGTGGTTGTGAAACAATTATCAGTGTATGCATCTTTCTCCCACACTATAGTGCATAAACCCCCAAAGGAAGGAATCATGCCTGATTTCCTCATTCCCAACACGCTAACAATGACCTAGCAAAGAGCAGTGTCTGGAATAAATGAGTGAAGGGAGAGGGGGAGGCAGCATTCAAGAGAGAGAGAGAAGGGAAACTGTAGAATAAGAATTACTGTCCTGCAATTGGTGAGCATCTTAGGGTTAAGGGGAACCTTGTGTCAACGTGTATGTGGCTATAAAGTGTTTTTTCTGGCATCCTGATTCTGACTGGCTGCACCATTTCACTCTAATCATTGGCTAACTTTCAGATCAGGATTGGAGCCCTGGTGGCACAGTGGTTAAGATCTTGGCTGCTAACCAAAAGGTGGGCAGTTCGAATCCACCAGCAGCTCCTTGGAAACCCTTTGGGGCAGTTCTACTCTGTCCTATAGCATCCCTGTGAGTCAGAATCAACTCAACAGCAAAGGGTTAGATTTTGGTTTTAGGCCAGGATTGGCTCAGGGGAGATGAATGTTCCCCTCAGCAGATCATCTGGAAGTTTCTGGGGGAAGATAGGGCCTGTCAAAGAATATCAAAGTGGTTCAGAGCTATGTCTCCTGAAGGCATTGTGTCTCTTCCTCTGGGTGGGTGTTGTACGAGGAAAAGGGGAAACGATCTCTTTTCAGAACCAAGGATAGCGATCTTCTCGCCCAGTCTGTTATATCCAGAGAAGTAGGTCAAGAGAAGACCACTCTGGAAGAAAATGGGAGGTTTGCTGCAAGCACTGGGGAGGCAGGGAGCTGCGAAGTCACCATGTGAGCGTGGGAGGTGCTTTTGACAAAGAAAACAATATTTGCATCTATATTTGGGGCAGTGATTACAAGATAAAGGCACGGAGGTACGAAAATAACCTGTGATTGATTCTGGGGAAAAGAGGCAGCAGGTGGGGGGGAAACTGCTCCTTTGAATCAGACATCTGCAAAGAAAAAGTAATTGAGATTTTTTTTTTTTCCCCAAAATAGGCTACCTGTCATAATGCAGCTTTGTGAAAAACCCAGAGAAAACCTCAATTCCAGAGGGAAATCAGATGGTGTTCACTTAGCATTTTTAATCAAATAGAACTTCTTGCTGCAAAATCATAACTTTAGTAGTCTGTAGATCACAGAAATATCAGATGGTCCTTAGATTGGGCACTGATATGTACCTCAATCCGATGAGTGTTCTTCCAGATGTTTCCCAAGCCTGGTGCATGTTCCCTCAACAATTTGCCAATGCTTTTGGGTCCAGAGAGTCAGAGAGCATTCAGTTTTCTATTTATCTTGTGAAACTACCATGTGCCAGGTGTGATATTAGGTGTTTTTATGCGCTGGTATTCCTTTCTACGTTTAAGCCACCGTATAATGTGGATATCCTTTTCTTATATTACAAAGAAACAAACTAAGGTTCCCAGATATTAAAGTGATTTGTTTCTAGGTATCTTCTCCTAAGTGTACTTCCATCCACAGAGTCAGTACCTGGCCTTAGAAGGCAATATACGCCACAGCTTTTGTTCTTCAATTTTTTAGTAATAAGTGACAATGAAGACTAAAAGATACCTTACATATATGAAATCCTTTCCACAGCCCTGACATCGTAGTTTGCACACACACGCACACACACACATACTACACATGCAGAGATGTACATACACACTCTTACGAATGTGTTACGTATATACCACTCCTAAAGGTCCTGTATGAGACAGTCTGCAGTCAATTGTTAACTGAAATGTTAGTGATTCAAACCGACCCAGTGGCACCGTGGAAGAAAGGCCTGATAATTTGCTTCTGTAAAAATTACAGTCAAGAAAACGCTATGGACAGTTCTAATCTGTAATACATGGGGAGGTCATGAGTCAGAATTGACTCCATGGCCAAGGGGTTTTGTGTGTTGTTGTCAGGTTTGTTTGTTGTTGGTTTTTGGTTTTTTGTTTTTTTATATCTCTCCCATTCCATTTATTAAAAATTAGAACTCTGAGCTTCACAGAGACCACCGAGACCATCCATGGTCATACAGCTACTAAAAGATGAATTAGGTTCAATTCTAGAATCATCTGATGCCAAAGTTCTTTCCAAGGTAACTCCCAGGGATGGTGACTGAGCAGCGTTAAACACTGCTAGTTGGCCACCCGATTTCTCTTCTCATATTTCTTAGTAACAGAACTCCAGCAATGCACTATTTTCTATTCATTTTCCCAGACTCCCTAGGAGTTGGGGTGGACACCTTAGAGTTCTCACCCATGAGATGTAGGTGAAAGTCCCTGGAGAGGGCTTCTTTCTCTCAGTAAAAATCATAATGCCTCAAAACAAGAAGACTGTTCCCTTACCTTTACCTCTTTTTCCACGATACCAGGAGATCAAAAACTGTCTTGTAATAATGGAGATAGAGCCACAAGCTAAGAATTATGAAGCATGAAGATAGGAGAAGTTGGGGACTTCTTAACTTCCCCAAACCTTTTTACCAGCCTTGTGATGCTTATTTCCAGAATTAATGCATGAAAAAAATAAATAAATAAATTAGTCAAGTTTTTAACTGATTCATTACTTTTGGGATGAAATCCATATTCCTAACTTTGATATTCCAATTCAGTTTTGTTTCCTACCACTCTTCCTGCTTCCTACTCTCACAATTTTATTCTTCCCCCAACATTTTCATGGTTCACCTCTCACTTCATTTAGGCTCAGAAAGCCATCACTTGGTCATTCTATTTGAAAAGCCTTCACTACCTTTGTTTTCTTTATTGCTTTACCTCTATGGAAATCATATTATAAATGTATCTACTTGTTTATTGTTTATGTCTCCCACTTGAAGTTGAGGTTGTTCATCAGTCCCCAGAATATAATAAGTAATCAATAATTATCTGTTGTATTTATGAATAAATGCCCAACCCAATCCCATGTGCTGTGCATAGAAAGAATTTAATAGAAAGTATTCTTGATAGAGAAGATCTAGTTCAAGTCCTGACTTGCCAATTACTAGCCTTGTGACCCTTGGCAAGTTACATAATCTCTCTGCATCTCGTTCTTTTATTTGTAAAATAGTATTAATAATATTCAATTATCACACTGTATAATTCTTAGATGAGTGACTGGCATATGTTGCTGTTGTTGTTGTTTGGGGCTGCAGAGTTGATTCTGACTCATAGTGACCCTAAAGGACAACGTAGAACAGCGCCATTAGGTTTCCTAGACTGTAAGTTTTACAGGAGCAGATTGCCAGGTCTTTTCTCCTGCAGAGCTGCTGATGAGTTCAAACTGCTGATCTTTCGGCTAGCAGCCAAGGGCGTAATCATTGTACCACCAAGGCTCCTTACTAACCTACAATATGCTTACTATTATGATGATCAGCCCTATTGTTATTATAACAATTATTATCATTTTATAACCTTTATTTACTCGACTATTATATTAAAATAATATTGCTGCCCGTCAGTGAAAAAGTGACGCTTTCAATGATTCTACCCATTTTCTGATGTTGAGATATACTGATGGCTCCGTAACTGTTCCTGGGACTCAGGCAGACATGGCTGTGGCAGCATGCTTGTCCATTTTCCCACTTTTGCCTATTCTGTAATATTCTTTGGACTCGGGCAGACATGGCTGTGGCAGCATGCTTGTCTGCTTCCCACTTGTGTCCTTTTGAATATATGCCAAATAAAACTTTCTTTTTACTTTGGAAAAAAAATAATATTGCCTCACAAGATTGTGACAAAAGAGAATATATAAATGTTATTTCTATATTTTAAAATGTTATACCATTATTAGTTGTTACTGTACCTACACTGGGATATTTCTGACAAATAAAGTCTATTCTCTTTAATAATATGTGCTTAGTACTCAAAGAATTATTTCATTCATTCAGAAAACATTTTCTGGAAGTCCCTGGGTGCTTAAAACGATTTGCACTTGAATACTAACCTAAAGGTTGACCATTCGAACCCACCCAACATTGCCACAGAAGAAAGGTCTAGTGATCTGCTTCCATAAAGATTATAGCCAAGAAAACCCTATGAAGCAGTTCTACTCTGTAACATGAGTATGAGTATGAGTTGGAATCGACTCAGTAGCGATGGGTTTGGTTTTTGTTTTACCCTGTAGATAAACTAGACTATAACAAAATTGCTCTATGTGGAACCAGTGAGGACTTGGAGCCCTCCATCCTCTCTCACAGGCTATTGAAAGGACACTAGTCTAATTAAATCAAATGAAAACATCAAGTGTTGGCCAAGGGAGCACTTAGGTGGTGGTCGAATCAGGACTAGAACTTGCGCTTTCTACTGAGCTTTACCTCCTACCCTGCAGATGTCTGTGAGGAATAGGAGCAGGAGCAAAGAGGCAATAGGGTCTCCTCTAATCTGTTTATTAATGTAAGAGAGAGAGACAGCTTAAATATCAGATACAGCCCTACCCAGATCCCAAGGCATCATTGGGAGGTCACATAGCACTGATGATCTTTAGAAAACTGAGAGATGAGAGGAGACACCAGAAGGCTTAGTGGGAGATGTCCATATTTAGATCATCCCCTACTTCATTTTCCACTCCTGTTTCTGTCTCTTCTCAATGTCTAAACAGTCACTAAGATTGTCATGGATTGAATTGTGTCCCCCCAAAATATCTGTCAACTTGGCTGGGTCATGATTCCCAGTATTGTATGATTGTGTAATCTGATGTGATTTCCTTATGTGTTGTAAACTCTATCACTATGATGAGGTTATATGTGATCTCCTTATGTGTTGTAAATTCTATCACTGTGATGAGGTTATACTGATGAGGTTTACAAGATTAGATAGTGTCTTAATCCAGTCTCTTTTGAGATATAAAAGAGAGAAGAGAGCAGAGACACATGGGAAACTCATACCACGAAGAAAGCGGTGCCGGGAGCAGAGCGTGTCCTTTAGACCGAGGTTCCTGTGCTGAGATGCTCCCAGACCAAGGGAAGACTGAAGCATCACAAGGACTTTCGTCCAGAGCTGACAGAGAAAGCCTCCTCCTGGAGCTGATGCCCTGAATTTGGACTTGTAGCCTACTGGACTATGACAGAATAAATTTCTCTTGTTAAAAGCCATCCACTTGTGGTATTTCTGTTAGAGCAGTACCAGATGACTCAGACAAAGATGAAGCATGTCCACTTTCTTATCCAATGTCCTTTCTATTGACACTACCTCTTCCTTGGACCTCATAGCCTCTTGCCTGGATTATTTCAAGAGCCTCTTATTGAATATCACAGCCTCCATTCATGTCCCTTCCAATCACACCAGTTTCCAGATGCACTTAGGTATGTCACAGCCAGTAGAAATGTTTTAATGTGTGCCCATTGCTGACTGGATAAAGTCCAAACTCCTTCACAGCTCTCCACAATGGGCCTCCAAGCCCCCTTTCCAGTCTCATTCTTTACTGTTTGTATGAATAGCATGCTTTGCCTCAGCTAGACGAATTGTCTTGTCCTCCAAATACATTTTGCACTTTTGATGTCTTGTCATTCACTTAATCTTTATGGAAGGAGCTTTGGTGGCCCAGTGGTTAAGTGCTCAGCTGCTAACTGAAAGATCAGCTGTTCGAACCCACCAGCCACTCCATGGGAGAAATAAGTGGCAGTCTGCTTCCATAAAGATTACAGCTTTGGAAACCCTATGGGTCAGTTCTACTCTGTCCTATAGGGTCACTATGAGTCAGGATCCACTCAGTGGCACACAATAATAACAGCAACAATCTTTATGGGAGCAGACTGCCACTTCTTTCTCCCCCTGATGCACTAGTGGGTTCAAACTGCCAACATTTCAGTTAGCGGCCTAGCACTTAACCACTGTGCCACCAGGGCTCCTTATAGGATTGTTGGGAGGATCAGGTAAGTTAATTTATATAAGGCATTTAGAACAGCACCTGGAAAAAATTAAGCATTAATTTGAGCAATTATTATAGTTACCATTATAGAGGTTCAGGAAGTACTCGTGAATGAATACTTAGCCCAGTGTCCCATGAACAGCTTGAACTTAGCAGCAATAAATAAATCTCCATTCCAGTGCCAAGAACACTGCAGTGTGCCCAGTAATTGTTTATTGATTGAACAACTGACTGTCAAAACTTGGGGAGGGGAGGTGCCTTATGCAGATCCAGCACAAATTTTTTGTTGTGCTCCGAGCATTGATATGACTCCATGGGGTGTTGGGTCCCCATCCAGGAAGAATCCAATTTCAGTATTGTAAATGGCACACACGCACACACATCCTCTAATCCACTCCCCTCTACCTTGCACTCCAGACTTCTGAATACAGTCACCTCTGCAACACAGTAAGTCCATGTCCAGACACCAACAACACTTCCCATCTACTTTATCTGATGGCTCTCACAGTTGCAATTACACTCCCTGAACAGGAGGATTATGAGATTAATTATAGGATAGCAGTTCTAGGCAGACTTGCAGAACTTCTATGTACTGAGGTGGAACAATCCCAAGTGCATCTGGGGCTAGTGAGGCAAAGTGTCATCCAGGCCATCACTCTGCCTCCAACTATGCCTTGTAGCTCTCCTTCCCCAGAGAGAAAAGTACTGCAGTTTTTCTTCAGATGTTGGAAGAATTCAGCCAAGAACTGTTCCTGCTATGCCTCATCCAACCTGCATGGCTCTGAAGCAGAAAGAGTTGAGATTGGCCTTTAAATGTGAGTTCTTGGAGGAAAGGATTGGAAAGAGAGGGAGGGTAATGTCATCTCATAACCATTTCCCAACCCACTTCTTCACTTTCAGAGTCCCCATACTGCTTACAAATTCATGAACTCTTTAAAGGAAGAGACCGTGCTTGAGGCCAGCTTGGAATCTCTTATAACCTCTGTGGTAATGATGAATTGGTGTTTGACTCATTGCAAGGACCTCCAAATGCTTAAATTAGATCAAAAGATGGACATGAAGAAGAGACACCTCAAGCAAAGTCATTCATTTTATTGTTCTAAACAGAATGGCTCTCAAACCTGGATGTGTACCACTATCTTCCCAGACCCACTGAAACACAACCTCTGGGGGTAGGACAGGTATTCATACCGTTGTTTTCATTCCAGTTGATTCTGAAGCTCAGTTAGGGTTGAGAACCATTTTTATCAGGACTTTGCTCCAAAGGCTACAGTGGAGTTTCAGTGAATGGTCATCACAAGTAGCTCTTAGAGTCCAGCAGCCCAGCTTAGCGGAAAACCTGAAGCCAAGGTTTTAAATAGGGCCAGGCAGCCATTTGTGTCCCTTACCTGAGTCCCATGGCCTATCTCAGCCCACAGCACTTACCTTTCCAATGGGGGAAGGTACTGGTCATCAATCTTTCCCTGGTCTAGGAGCTCAGCACAGGGATTCCAGGTCTAAAGGATGCACTCTTCTCTTGGCTCTTCTTGCTTGGTGGTAATTGAGGTCCCCCTCCTCTCTGCTCAATTCTCTCTTTAATATCTCAGAAGAGATTGACTCAAGATACAACCTAATCCTATAGATTAAGTCCTGCCTTATTAACATAACTGTCTCTAATTACGCCTCATTAATATCATAGAGGTTAGGATTTACAACACATAGCATAATCACATCAGATCACAAAATGGTGGACAACCACAAAATACTGCAGAGTGTTTCTCCATGATGACTGGAATTGAACTGCTTAATTTACCTTTCTAGAAAGAGAGAGATTAAGATTAGTTCCTTTCAAGCAGAAGGAAGCTCCAGCCCCTCTTGTCATACTGACCATGTGGAAGAGTGAAATTCCAAAGGCTCAAAACAGAGAAGAAGAAAAGAAAATCCTAAGAAGACCCTCATCTTGGGCATACTGAGCTTGAACTTTGCCCCTGGTCACATGCTTCATCCAGTGTTGTGTCCTAGCACAGGGCTGGCTCTTAGTCAGTGCTCGTAAAATATTTGTGGAATGGATGAACACATGAAAATTCTGCAAGTAAAAGCCCGTTTTATCAAAGCCCTATTCTGGTTTAGGGTTAATCTGAAAAGTCAAATTACTCTAAGGTATCACTGAAACAAGAAGTGGCCCACTCTCTATGGGGCGTTTTGCTCCCATACAAGAGGAAAGCTGATGCAGTGGAAAGAACATGAAAAGGTTGTGAAATCAGAACACCTCAATCTCTCCTGTTACCTACAAGATGTGTGAAATTGGGTGAGTCACTTTACCTTGCCATACTTCAGTTTTCATCATCTGCGAATCAGGGATAATAGTATGTACCCCACAGGGCTATTGCAGATGTTCTCGCTAAGTTTTCTGCGGTGGTTAGCACGTGGTAGATACTTGATAAATGGCAGTTGTCGAGAGAGTGTGACTCTGATTGGCTTTTGAGGCTTTGAATAAAGCGGGGGCTGGCCTGTGGGATTAGGCATAGCTTGGAGAGTTTTGGTTATCCAGAGAAGGACTCCTTGAGAGTGGATGGGCACAGTTCAAAGAAAATGAGAGCTACATAGACAGGATGGGTTTAAATCTCAACTATGGCATTTACCAACTGTGTGGCTTAAGTCATTCCTATTGCCATGCTGGCATCTTTTTCTTTATCCACTGAAATGAAGGCTCAAATTAGATGATTTCTCATGCCCCATCCAAGAATGTGTAATTCCATCTCAGTGTCAGTGGCTTAGCTAGCAGTCTCTTCAAGCATCAAGGTCAAGCCATGCAGGCTAAGTAGGGTCAGGAGAGCAGATCTAGGCTTTTTAAAAAAAGGGGAATCTCAACAGGAGTTCTAGGGCAGCAATAAAATGAGCTAAGGTGATAGGATTGCAGGTGATTTTGAAATGTGTTATAATTATGTTGTAAAACTTTTGTCTTATTTTAAAAATAAATGTGGAGGCCAAGCCCCACAATGTCTAGAGTCCAGTGGAGAGGTCTGGGCAAGGGCGGATTGATGGAAGGTGGAGGAGCACATTGGAGGGACTCTGATCTAAACTGGAGTCCATTTGAGATAAGGGAGGAGCATCACTGACTCAGAAGGTATATGCATGGGTGACTAAGTCCCAAGAGTGCACCTACCTTGTGGTCTCTCCTCAACTAAAGTAGGTTTCCTGTCACCTCCCCCGCCCAGAGAAATATGCATATTGGGACAGCTGTAGCTGCTGACCATGAACTACTGCTGAGTGAGGATGGAGGTGAGCATGAGACCTGCTTTTTTAGCTGCCTCCATTCCTTTCAGTTCTCACTAAATAAATCAGAATAGAAATAAATAAGGGGGGAGGTGTTATCATATTGTAATACCTTGGAAACTGTTATAACCTAAAGTAAAACCAAAACCAAGCCAATTGCCATTGAGTCCACTCCAACTCATGACAACCCCATGTGTTTCAGAGAACAACTGTACATAGGGTTTTCAACGGCTATGATTTTTCAGAAGTAGATTGCCAGATCTTTTATCCCGAGGTACTTCTGAGTGGATTTGAACTGTCAACCTTTTGGTTAGTAGCCAAGCACTTAACCATTAGCACCACCCCAGGACTCCATGGACAGAGTAGATACATCAAAATCCATGGCACTTGAAACATCCCTCCCAAAGATGACGAAAAGATTGGAGGTTTGAAGGCCACCCGCACGTACCTCAGAAGAACAGGCTAGTGGTATCCTTCTGAAAAAGCAGCCATTGAAAACCCTATGGAGCACAGTTCTACTCTGAGACATGAGGTATCACCATGAGTCAGAGTTGACTCAGCTGACAACTGGTGGTGGGGTAGTGGTGACCTTCTAGGCTACTTTTGTTTTCCACATAACTTGCTCAAACTGATAGAGAGCATTGAGAGTCTGAGAAGTGAGGATTCAAGATGGCCTCTGTTGTGAATCTGAACAAGCTGTGTCACCTGCTTGGGCTTCTGTTGTCTCATCAGTAAAGTGGGAATGCTAATTCATGCCTTAGCAGGAATTAAGTCAGATGTTAGAAATGAAAGAATGAAGTGTAAATTACTTCATTCTTTGGTGTGTGGCATTGGCATTATTATGACAACAAAATAGGGTTCATTGAGTAAACTTCTGGGTCCCTAAGCAAATGTTGGACCATAATCATCCATACAGCATCCTTCAGGCCCTAAAGCCCCAAGACATCCTTTAGGCCCTCAAAGGGACTCCTGTTTTTGTCCTTTCCCAGACATTGTAGGGACTTCTTGAGTACGAAAAGAACATTCTGCCTAGAGCTATGATAATAAGACTGAAGTTTATGGCAAATGAAAGAGCTGGAATTTGAGGCATTTGCTAGTTCAGAATAAACACACTAATTGGAGGAATGAAATATCCATTAGTCTAAATGAATATTTCTATAAAGCTGGTTTCCCGGCATGAACAAGTGGGTGAACGGTGGTACCGTTCACTGAAAACGTTAAGACATTGATAAAAAGAAATGATTAAATGCAGAATTAACCAAGATTAATTATTTTAATCAAGAGATTAATCATGATTATATCTTTACATTAGTTTGCTCAGCTGATGTTTGCTCAGCAATCTGGGGAAAAATCTGTTCATTTATCACCTTCGTGTTTGAAAATCGGCCTATATTTTATAGTTTCCCATCTACCATCACTAACCTTTTTATAAACAGAAGGTCCTGAACAGATAAACATCATTTAAAAAGAATGCGCATGGGTCCAAGGATGCAGAACTTCATGCCAGGGACCCAGATTAAAAGCTGAATAATTTTTTAAAATCATTGGGAAAGTATAGCTTTTTTTTCTTTTTAGATCATTTGCTTAATTTAGTGTTTTTTCCACTTGAATTCCCCAAGACACTGAGAAAGTGAGGTCATAGAATTGATGATGGGTGCCAGCCAAGGTTGAAGATGGTGTTCTTGTGTAGATAATGACCTGAAAACGCACCGCACCTGGTAGGAATAGAATAGGCAAGGGCCCAGCTCTTGGAAGTCACAATAGTTCAGTGCCAAATGTGGTATTCAGAAGTGAGGGGGTATGGGGAGAGGGCAAATGGAATAATATTCCATATTATTTTACTCAGAATTTACTTGCTTGTAAACTATATACATATATATATATATATATATATATATATATACACATACATACATACTGTCTTAGTCATCTAGTGCTGCCATAACAGAAATACCACAAGTGGATGGTTTTAATGAAGAGAAGTTTATTTCCTCACAGTCAAAGTAGGCTGAAAGTCCAAATTCAGGGTGTCAGCTCCAAGGGAAGCCTTTTTCTCTTTGTCGGCTTTCTCATCAATGTTCCCCCGGATTAGGAGCTTCTCAGCGCAGGGACCCCAGTCCAAAGGACGCGCTCTGCTCCCGGCACTGCTTTCTTGATGGTATGAGGTCCCCCTGTCTCACTGCTCACTTCTGTCTTTTATATCTCAAAAGATTGCCTCAGGATACAATCCAGTCTTATAGATCCAGTCCTGCCTTACTAACACAACTGCCACCCATCCTCCCTCATTAACATCATAGACGCAGGATTTACAACATACAGGAAAATCACACAGTACCAGGAATCATGGCCCAGCCAAACTGATGTACACATTTTTGGGGGGACATAATTCAAACCATGACATATACATATTCTGATTAAAACAATATGGAAAAATATATATACATATATAGTTTATTTGTTTGCTTTTCCATGTGTTTTTGAAACACTTGAATCTTGGCTTAAGATTCTGATAAGTAGTATAACTGGCCATTTTGATGTTTTCTAATTCTCTCCTTCCCCCTTCCCCCATCATGTTTTCCTATCCTTTCCACCCTAGTCTTTCAGGCAGAGCTTAATGGACTCACTCTTCATGGTCAGACTGTATAAAGATTTCAGAAGTCAGAGCAGGTTTCCCCAGCCCACAATCAGAATAACTATTCTGGGGAGTCATGAAAAGACTGAGACTCTTCCTCCATGAATATATGTAACATTTACGGCAGAAGAACATGGGGCCTTCTGTGTTCAAATAAAAACTGTATGGGCTTACGTGAACTTACAACAAATTTATTTTTCCAGAACCAATAGCTTGGCACTTAAGGTGTTTTAATGCTGTCGCGCCTTATAGACAGGGAGTCCCTGGGTGGTGCAAATGGTTAAGTGCTCCAGCCAAAAGGTTGGCAGTTGGAACCCATCCAGCTTCCAGAAAGTCACAGTCTTGAAAACCCTATGGAGCAGTTCTACTCGATACATGTGGGTTGCCATGAGTCAGAATTGACTCAAAGACAGCTAACAACAACAAAGCCTTATAGACAACACCAACACCAGCTGTTAATCAGTGAAATTGCTGCTCCTTTAGCCACTGCAAGTGATGCCCACTGCCGGAATTCTGTACTTCTGCCTTTATGGCAGTCCCCAAGCTTTTTAAGTGGGCACTAGCCTAAACAACAAAAGCTCAATAAATAACTTTAGATTGTCTCCAGCTCTCATTTACTTAACTTAATGCTTGTTTTAAGAAGTTCTTGACCTAGACAGTATCTGATGGGTTCCATTCATATTTGTTCCTTTCAAAATCTAAAATTCCTCATTATCTGTCTGAGTCTATCCGCATTCTCAAAATGTCCTTATCCTCTAGCCACCTTCCCTCCACATTTTGGGTTTTGGGCTTCCAGTCTGCAAATGACAGCTTGGAATTTGGATTAGGATCTCCTCATAGAAAAGTTCAGACTGAGCTCAAGTCTGAAGTGCACAGAACTGAAATAATTTACTCATGGGCAGAGAGTTGGTAAATTGAAGAGTTTAGATTTGAAAGCAGGTTTTCATTCCAAAGCTCATCATGCAACCTCTGTAAGAAATTACATTTCATAATATGTAAGCAGCTACATAATCCCATTTGATAACCATACAGCCCACTCCAACAGGCATTTTTGGCTCCATTTTACAGGTGAGGAAAGCCAAGGCTTGCAGAGAGTCAGAGAGGTAGGGGGAGCCCAAAATAGTATGATCTTTAGTACAATGGCTAAGAGTGTGACTCCAGAGCCAGAATGCCTGTGTTCCACTCCATCCGTCATAGTTTCTAAGTAGGTGACCTTAAGCAAGTTGCTTAACCATAGTATGACACATTTTCCCATCATTAAAGTGGGGATAATTATAGTACTTCCCTTGTAAGTTTGTTGCGAGAATCAAGTAATATTATATATAATGCACATATGGCAGGTAAAATGTGTTTGATTAATGTAAGATGTTATTATTAAGATCAAGAATGAATATATCTTGGGTTTCCAGGGAAGAAAAGACACGTCACGGAACATTTCAGCATAAAGCCATCAATCTTCTGAAGCATGTTCCCTTTTTCCTTCCCTCTCTCCAATAGAGCCCAGGTTGGGAGCTGTAGGAAGCTGTGTGTCAGGGTCTGGTTGCCATAGAGAACAGCCGCCTCCCCAGTGCCCCCCACCACAGAATCAGTTGTATGAACTTCCAAAGCCTTCCTGCTCTCTCTGACAGTCAGAGGTAGGCTGCCAGGCAATGGGCATCACCATGCTGGTTTGTACTTTAGCATTTCTATTTAAGGTTACTGGGCCTTCTGCCTGTGGGAGGGAGTGAGACATAAAAGAACGCACGTCTTAGTTGGCAGACTGGGTTCCAGACGCTTTCCAGAGTTTCTTTACTGATCAGGCAGAGAAGCAAAGACAGAGTTGGAAATCAGTCCCTGGAACATCACAGAGCTGGAAACACACTTTAGTAATCATTTTTCTGACCCTCTGCTTCCTCAGTATTAAAATGAGGATAACAAGGCTTACTAGGCAGGGTTGTTGTGAAAGGTGAATGAAATAATGTACATCAAATGCCAAGACTGAGTGTCGCCTGTAGGATAGGACTGTAAGGCAAAGAGCTCTGGATTGAGAATTCGGACACTTCAATTTTCATGTAACTACAAATGCCCCGTGTGTTTTTGTGGAAGTTGGTTGCCCTCTCTGTTTCTTCATCTGTATAGACAATGGTCTGGATTTTATAAATTCCTAATGTTCCTTCCAGCTTAGTCTACACAAACAAGTCAGGTTCATTCATTCATTCATCTATCACACTATTATTAAGCACCTGCCTACCTCCAAGGCACTGATGGTACCAAAATGAATAAGAAATATTGGCCTATATAAGCTGAAGTGCTATAATGGATATGAGCCATGCAGTATGGGAGCAAGGTGCAAGAATTATTGAGAGAGTTGGAGATAGCTCAAAGAAGAGGTGAAACTTGAAATAGGCTGTGAAAAACTATCATAGGTTTGCAAAATGGAGAAGAAATAGTTCCAAAATAAGATGCTTTTTATTTCACTCCAGATTCAGCATGGCTTAGTCTACGCCATATTGGGTCCAAGCAGAAAAGGAAAGTCCCTATTCTCTGAGGGACCCCTCTGAAGGACCACTGTCATGTAGTTCCAAGTCTCATCTCCAAATAAGATCTGATTTTGCCCCTTAAGTTCCAACTCCAAAATGGTAGCAGTCAACATCATGGGGGTTAGGTGTCTTAATTCTGGGTTATAACTTCAGTGTAAGAGAGCAAGACCTAAGCCAAAGTCTTAGAGCAAGGTGTGCAGATTTGACAACAGTTTGCAAACAAGAAATAAACACGCTCTGAAGCTATCAGAGGAGTCCCTGGGTGACACAAATGGTTAAGCATTCAACGACTAACCTAAAGATTGGTGGTTCAAACCCATCCAGAACCACCTTGGAACAAAGGCCTGGCTATCTGCTTCTCAAAGGTCACAGCCATGAAATCCTTATGAAGTACAGTTCTGCTTTACACACATGATATCACAATGGGTCACAATCGACTTGATGGCATTAGGTTTTTGGAAGCTCTCAGTCAATGTTCTGGGATTCAAGAAAAGGTTCAGATTCCTCTGAAAAAAATCAAACCTCATTGGTAGGACTGAAAAAGATTGTGGCTCCAAGACAGCATGGATCTTGGAGCTCCCACCAGGCTGGAGATGAGCTTACATGCTGAAACCGTCTATGCTTTCTGAGAGTCGTGCCAGTAAAAGGCACTGCGGGGGTTGTCTGATGGACACTGCAGCTACCTCTGTTGTTGTTGTTAGGTGCCGTCCAGTTGGTTCCAACTCATAGTGGACCTATGTACAACAGAACAAAACACTGCCTGGTCCTGCCCCATCCCCACAATCGTTGTTTTGCTTGAGCCCATTGTTGCAGCCACTGCGTCAATCCATCTTGTTGAGGGTCTTCCTTTTTCACTGACCCTCTACTCTACCAAGCATGATGTCCTTCTCCAGGGACTGATTCCTCCTGGTAACATGTCCAAAGTATGTGAAACATAGTCTCGCCATCCCTGCTTCTAAGGAGCATTCTGGCTGTACTTCTTCCAAGACAGATTTATTCATTCTTTTGGCAGTCCATGGTATATTCACTATTCTTTGCCAACACCGTAACTCAAAGGCGTCAATTCTTCTTTGGTCTTCCTTATTCAATATCCAGCTGCCCCTAGGATGTATAAAAATTATTCACGTTTCTTGCCTGCCTTGCCTTGCACCTCCCACCACCAACACCCGTCTTTGAGAACCATAGATTTCCTTAGAAAATTATTCTTTTTTCACTCTCACGTAGTTCAAGTGCAGATGATTCCACTTGTGGTCCAGGATTGATCATGTTATCCAAGCAGACCAGTCAGAAAAACATGCGTCCTGACCCTGATTGGGCACTGACACCCCCTCCAAGTCTGCTAAATCCCACCCTAGGGAAACCCATGCATATTTGCGCCCAATAATATGTCTCCCCACCACACCTCTAGCCCCAGCCATGTGCTCTACACTTTGCTCTTGCCATAGCGATCAGTTCTGAAATGTGCATGCATATCAATCAGAGAAAATCCCAGAAATTTTGCTGGCGTGACTGGGAGAGAAGTGATATCTTTTAATAAGGATGATGGGAAGATAGGATACAAGCCTGGAGGTTCTAGCTGCCCTCCTGACACCAGGCAGGAATTATCTGCCTAACTATAATAAAACCAATATTTATCTTTTTTTTGTTATTAGTTACTTTTGGTTTACTGGCCATTTATTGAAGAGTTATTATATTATGCACTGTGCAAAAACGCTTCTACAGGTATCATTGTAGTTATTTCTTGCATCAACGTATCAGTTAGGTATATAATTATCCCCATTTTGTAGATGAGAAAATGAGGCACGGAGAGTTTAAGAAACTTGCTCAAAGTCACACAGTTAATGATACTATGGTCTTCATCTGTAGGGGTCATCACTCCTAGATGCCCACAAAACTTGGAGAAATGAATAACACCGATGACACTGTTTTAGCACCTGGATGTAGCTCTGCCTGAAGCTGTACCCAATCTTGGACGTCTAGTTATGTGAATCCATGAAATTTGCTTTCTGTTTAAACCAGTTCAAAGTTAGTTTCCTGACTCATATGATGATGTTTTTATTCTTGGAGCTTGGGACACAGAAAATGGAAGGCACGTCTGGGACCATTGCTCCTATTATCTCAAACATTTCTTTCTTCCCAAGCTAATGATTCAGGTTCTCAACCAAGGAAGACATTTTTCTCTGTAGGTCTCCCAATCCATGTTCCAACCTGTAGCTCCAGAGCTTCCTTGTCTATATCATTCTCTTCCCACGACTTTTTTTGCTGCCTCTTTTTAAAAATAACTCCCATATGCTTGTCTGTCTCCTGCTTATCCTTCTGCTTCCGCAGCGTGAGCGTCTCTGGTCTCTAACTCTGACACTGAGTAAAGTTTAGAGATACACCTTTAGACCCGTCTCTCCTGCTGTGCTTTCCCTCCATCCAATCTTTAGCTCTCCAAACTTCATGACTCTCTTTTATTGGCTCAACAGGTGACCCACCAGAAAAATTTTTGCTGCATTTCTGGATTCACTAACCTGAAACTCCTTACAATGGCATGGATTCCTAAGGACACGTTTTTGACCTACCAAACACAGATGAATCATTAGAGAGAATTTAGCCAACACAGGTTCTAGGGAGAGATGTCCCATTGTGTTGGTATAGACTAGGAGGAAAAATGTACCAGGTTACTTTGAGTAATAGAGATTAGTTAATTCCTAACTATAAAAAAATCATTATTTATTGAAATTTTATTGTGAGTTATGCCTTGTGCAAAACACTTCCACAAGTATCATTGCAACTATTTCTTACAACTTATTAGATATTATAATTATCTCCATTTTGTAAATGAGAAAACTGAGGCACAGAGAGGTTAAGAAACTTGCTCAAGCTCACACAGTTATGATAGCTATGGTAGTCATCTATGGGATTCACCCATATATGCCTGGATTTCCATTTTCTAGACACAAGGAAGTATGTAATTCCTGCCTTTTGGACACTGAGTGAGCCATGTGACTTTCTCCAGGCAATGAAATGTGAGTAGAAGTGGCATGTGTCACTACGGGATGAAAGCTCTGAGGGCCAGTGCTCAATTAATCATGCTTACTTTCTCCATCTAGAAATACTTTAGATGGTGGTGAATACTTCAGCCCAGTGAGGAAAACATGATAGCACAGAGCCTCCCAGTGATGTTCAGTAGATGTGTGGTGTGAGCAAGAAATAAAAGTTTACTGTTTTAAGCCTCCAAAACTGTGAACTTTTTTGTTACTCGCCCATAACCTAGACTATTTAACTGACACATTGGTAGAGTCGTGATTAAAATTTCAAATAATCTGGTTTCAAAACCTACGGTCTCAATGGTTCTATCTTTCTGTGTAAAGAGACAGGGGAAAAATAGGAAAGTCCCAAAATGACTGGCAGCAAGAATTCATGAAAGAATAAAAACTGGAAGTCCTTGGAATACAGTATCGCTGTCACAACCAGGGCATCTAGTCAACCTCCCAGCAGCAAAATCTCATCTGTTGAACACCAGCCTCCATTGCTCCCTACTCCATTGTTCCGCCATTTTGGCAACAGGGCAACTGTGCATCTAGCTTCTCCTGACCTTCTACTCCCATCTCTATCTCATGGTTCTACTTGTTAATGGTACCTGTCTTCCCACAGCACCTTAGCCCTCCTCAGGCATCACCTTATCCATATCTATTCATGACTTTTTCTTTCTACTTTCTATTTATGTCTTTGCTTCTGCTTCAGATAGTGGCTTCTCTCAACTGCCCACTCTATCTCACATTCTAAACTCCCTAAGAATGAGTATCTGCTTGGTTAAGTAAATCCTGGACCACTTTGTAGACCACTTATCAGCCCATCAATCAAGAGGTCAGGTGGATACCCCAATCAGCTACCAAGAAAGTTGGGTCACCTAGCAACGGGTTCCTCTAAGGAAAGTTTGTGTGTAATGTTAGAAATTAAGAGACTTTCTATAATGGGGCAGTATGACCAGCTCGCATTTTGCTGGGCTCGTCCAGAACATCTACCCTGGTGCCAGCAATGGCCTTCTTTATCTTCGTCAGTTCCTCTTTACATACTCGACTTCCATTCCCCACTGACAAAACCTAGCTGACCCCTCACCTATGCCTTTTCTTCTCCACCTCTCCCCTTGCTCTACTACTCTTACCCTATAAGTTCAGCCCTACCTGGGGACTTGATTGTTCTGAACACAAACCTCAGTATCCAGAGTAGGGCTTCTAACTTCCAAATTGCTTCTTGAAACTTGGTCTACATGTTTCTAAAATTAATGTTTAATTATCCAAATTCCAGATGAATATCTTCTCCTTGTAACAAATTAAAAGAGTAGAGAAAATTCTAAAGTTCCTGTTGACCAAGAATCAAAACTGTAATCTTGGCCCATCTCTTTCTATGTGGTGATGAGTGCTTCCACCAGTTTTGTGAATATTCTTTCTCTCTTTCTCCTATATACTTACAGTATAGAATAACTCTGTGTGTGTGTATGTGTGTGTTTTACATAAATGGTATCACACCGCACATGTCATTTTGTAGTTTTCTTTTTTTCAAAACAAACAATAAGTCTTTGATATATTTCCATGTAATTATACTTCTAGGACATTTAACTACAGCTTATTTTCCGTAGTTGGACCACATCAATTTACTTAGCCAATTTCCCATCTTTGAACATATACTTCCAAATTGAAAATTTATTATGAGTTATGCATTGCAAAAATGCTGCGATGGCTATTTCTTTGTATGCTATCTTGTACAAATGAGTGTTTCCGAAGGTTTATTACTGAATAGTGGAATTCCTGGGTCATCTAGGTATGTGCCTTTTAATTTTAGTAGATACTGCCAAATCTGAGCTCTCCTTGGTAGCTTAGTTTAAATATCTGATTCTCTGCCTTCCTATCTGGATCTGAAAGTATGACCTGGTGACACACTTAGCATGGCAATTCAAGTAGCAGCAAACCAATGTTTGTTCCAGGCACAGTGACATTACATACATTTCAGTGATCCCACAGAATCTCGTGAGGTGAGACGTATTATGACCACATTACAGATAAGGAATTTTAGGTTCAGAGAAGTTAAGATATTTTCTCACATTCAAACAACTATTAGGTGGCAGACTCAGGATCTGAATCCAGGACTCTCTGATTACAAAGCCTATGTCCTTAATATGATGTATTTGCCTCTTTGTGAATCCCTGGGACTGTGATTCTCCTAAACAAGAAATATTTCAGTGTACCACTCCCAGCCTTGAGACAGGGGTCTCGCCCTAGAACACAGTTGGCCCTCATGCTGTCCAGCGGCACAGAGGTATTTTGTGAGAGGTGGAGAGATAGGACTGTGTCTCTCTTACTGTTGTTAGCTGCTGTCGAGTCGACTCCAACTCCTGCTGGCCTTGTGTACAGCAGAACAAAACATTGGCCAGTCCTGTATCACCCTCACAATCACCATCATGTTTGAGTCCATCGTTGCAGCTGTTGTGCCAGTCCATCTCACCAAGGGTCTTCCATACCCTCTTGGCCCTCTATTTCACCAGACGTGATCATGATGTCCTCCACCGGTGATTGGTCCCTCCTGATGATGTGTCCAAAGCAAGTGAGTCAAAGAATGTTCTGTCTTGTTCTATAAGGTTTTCATTGACTAGTTTTCAGAAGTAGATCGTCTTAATTTGGAAGCTCCACTGAAACATGTCCACCCTGGGTGACCCTGCCGGTATTTGATATACTGGTGGCATAGCTTCCAGTATTGTAGCAACTCACAAGCCACCGCAGTATGACACACTGACAGATGAGTGATGGATCTCTCTCAGTTGGCAATGCGTATAACCTGGAACCCCCTGCACAATAGTGAGGACCCCCTCCCCTCATGGATGGTGCCTTTGTTAACGTGATTGTCATCCACCATGGGAGTGACAAATTAAAACATTGAAAATTAGTCTGCTAGGTTAGTTCTGTTGGATACCTGTCTGAAAATCTTTGCTGTATTTATCAAGACACATCAATGCCCATGCCAGCTGCATGCCTGGGCTCTAACTTAATGCGTCCTGACCCTGATTGGGCTCTGACACCCCCTCCAAGTCTGCTAAATCCCACGCTAGGGAAACCCATGCATATTTGCACCCAATAACATGTCTCCCCACCACACCTCTAGCCCCAGCCATGTGCCTTACTCTTTGCTCTGCTAGGCCTTTGCTCATGCTGTTCCTTGTGCTTGGAATGCCTGTCCCTATTCATCTCTACAGGCCCACAGCCGGGCTATTAGTCAAGACCCAGTTAAAACTTGACTCCCCATGCTATCTAGCCTCTGACACTCTGACCTAGTATCATCACCCTTCCACTGATCGTTCTCTGTAACGTGTCTTGGTTATCTTTGCTCGAGTTGTAGAAGGTAATTCAGTTGAGGGGCAAATTTGAAATGTTCGTACTAGAATAAAATACACAAACAACTTTTGTGAACTTAAGTAAGTATTTAACCTCCCTAATTCTCAATTTTCAAAATAACGTTAATTGTGGCTATTTGTATGCTATTGTTGGCAAATTTAAAGTGATTCATCCTCGAATAAAACAAACAAGCAACTATTGTGAACTTGAACACGTTATTTAACCTCCCTAATCCTCAATTTTCAAAATGATTTAATGCAACTTACTGCGGAGGATTCGTGAGGACTGAATGATGTAATAAAACAGCGGGCACAGTGCCTGAGACGGTGAATGATGGCTATGCTTGTTAAGCATCACTGTCATTATTTATTCATATGAATTACCATTTACTATTTCCTTGTCCATTTCTCACCATACAATGCTCTTTGAGGAACCAGCATACTCTTACTAGCTGGAAAGCCTGGGACAAGTGACTTAACCTCTCTGTGCCACAGTTCATCACAGAATCCTTCGCTTATCCATGCAGTCACCACGTGTGCACTGAGTGCCTGCTAGGGGACAAACCCAGTGTTTAGTCCTGGAGATATAAAGGTAAACAAAACGATGAGTTATTCTGCCTTCACCAAGCTTTCATTTTAACTGGGGAAATAGGCATCAATCAAAATACCACCTTACAAACTGTAAAGTTATTACAGCGATGAGTACTTGAAAGAGAGGTATATGGTATGTGACAGGGGGACTTGGCCTAAGCAGGGGAGTTCTGTGGGAAGAACACTGCACTGAGATCTGAAGGATTAGTAGGAGTCAAGTAGGGAAAAGGAGGAAAGAAACTCAATGAAAGACAATGGAGAGCATATGCAAAGGCCCTGGGGATGGTAGAAAGCCTGTTGATTAGGTAGAGCTCAAGGAAGTTCACTGTGGCTGTCGTACAAGGATCAAGAGAGGGTATGCTAAGAGATGAAGCAGAAGAGACAGTCAAATAAATTTGGACTTTCCCCCAGGAAGTTTTCCTGGATTAATGAAATGAGAAATAGAGGTATTCTTTAGTCTCTGCCTTAGGCCAGGTATGACAGTCCAACCCCTTTGTATCTATGAGTTAGAGAAAAGAAAAAAATCTCTGCAAGTCCTATAGGACAGAAGTCATGTTATTCCTGGGCCTACCTCATAATAGGGGTTTAATAAATAGCTGTTTTTGGTCAATGCCTCTACCCTAGCAATGTAGAGCTTCATTTTCCTGTTAGTGTATGCTATTACTTTGATTTTTTCACAATAAATGCTCATGGATTTGGATTCTGCCCATTCAAGAATTTGTGATACTAAAAGAGAAATTGAGTTGACATTACAAAGCTCATTAGAATGTTCTCAAGCCACTTTAGATACAATTAGATACAAACAATTACTATGCTAATTATAAATCATTCCTACCTATTCATTAAAGTGGGTCCAAGATGGGAGTTAAAAGTAATAAAGCTGCATCTCTTTGCAAACAGTCTATAACTCAGGATGTTGCTAATTCAAATTAGCCCCCCCGTCCATCAGAAAGACTACTGAAGTGTGCTGGCTTGCTCTTTTTTAAAATTAAATAGAACTTTTGTGTGTGTGATTATATAAGTATACCTATGACATCGTAAGTTTAGAAAATTCAGAAAAATATAAAGAAAAAAATCACCCATTATGTCTACACACATTCACTGTGAGCATGTTTATGCATGATTTTCGGTGTTTCCTTATATATACCTGCAGAAATGGGTGGATGGACGGAGGGATGGATGAATGAATAGATGGCTAGATGGATAATAAATAGATATATAGACAGATTAACTGCATAAAATTGGGAGTATAGTGTGTCAGATATTAAATGTTCATATGTTCCTCTACGTTTCTCAGCCTCCCTCACAGTTAGTTGAGCCACAAAACTGCTTCTGGCCAAAGGGATGTGGTGGAAGCGATGCACACCATTTTTAGTCTTGGCAATACAGCTTCCTGAACAATTAGCCATACACTATCTCTGCCTCTCCTGTTTGGTGGTAGAGCTGCAAGATTGAAGCCTTCTTTTGAGGGTCACGATTCAAAAGAGAGCCATATGGCAGAGCTGTGATCTGCATCTGACTGGGATAAGAGTAAGACGTAAATCTTTGCTCCATTAGGCTACTGAGATTTGCGAGTCTATTTATCATTACAGCATACCCGAGGCTATCCCAATACATACTGTTTACACTGATTCACATTCTATTTCTAGTCATTTTACATTATATCACATAAAATTTTCTATTTCAATAAATATATCTTAAAATTGTCATTATAATGGCTGCACAATATTCATTTATTCATTCATTATGTGACTGTACCAGAATTGTTTATAACCATTTCCATATCTGAGATCTTGTTTTTCTTTTTTGTTAGGATAAATTCCTAGAAGATAATTTAAAAGACTGTAATATTTTTTAAAGTTTCTTGATACATATTTTTACATCATGTTCCAGAAAGTTGTACAATTTTTACATACCACTAGTCTTAGAGAATGGCATTCTGATGGCATTCTTAACAAACGTTGATATTAATATTTAATTGGTCTTTGCCAGCTTGATAGGTGGGTATGCTACTTCCTTTTAATTAAATGTTTATTACTAACAAGGCGAAGGCACTCTACATTTTTCATTTGCTTTGGTTTTCTTTGTGAATTGCTATTCCTTCTGCCTGAAATGTTCCTCTGTCCCATACCATCTTTATCTATCTAACTCCCACTCACCCTTTAAGGCTCATTGTAGAATCATTTGTTCCCAGAGATCACCCCTGACACCTCTAGACTGATTGTAATCCGTGGCCTCTCATAGCACCTACACATCCTGTAAAGTAACATTCATCATATTTTCTGTAAATATGTGCTTAAATGTCTGTGATCTCTGATAGACAGGTGTCATTTCTGACTTGTTCACTTCTGTCTCCTCAGCATCCGACATGGTGCCTGGACCATGTCAGGTGAGCAATAAAAGTTTGTGTAATGAGGGAATTAACTGATACAGGTGATAGTGATAATGATAATGTTGGTCATGATTCTTTATGCAAAGGAAGATGATGGTGATTGATTATAAAGGTGATTATTATAAAGATGACACAGGCAATATTGACAACAGCTACAGAAGTAATCATTATGCAGATGAAGGCATTGCTCGAAGTAGTAATGATGTGGTATGGTTTTTAATTGTAATGGTGGTGTTCATGGTGACGGTGTTGAAAATGATGTCAGTGAAGGATGTGTTGATGGTGATTATATTTGTCAAAACTTTTAGATGCCTTTTCTTTGCTGTTTGCATTTACTAGTACCTTGGGATAATCTCAATTATTCAGGCACAATTTGACTTAGCAAATAGTATTAACAAACATGACATAAACCTTGCCATAGAAATATGACCAGTTTTCAGTCCACACCTAACTCAGACAGGTTTTCACAAAAATTTTTATAAGCTCCAAATTTATACTGTAAGATAATTTCCTAATTGTCCTTCTAATTATTTCACCTTCAAAACCGTGCCTGCAAAGGAAAGACATTGAGGTGAGGAAAATTTTAGCAGAAAAGACATTTAATTAACTTATTGCCAAAAACTTTTCTTTGGACCTAAGAATTTTTAGATCCAATGTTATCCAAATCACATGTCTCGTTCTGTGAAATATAAATAGGTCATAATCAAACTCTTTGACATTCCAGGAAAACCTTAAACCAAAGCCAAACCTGTGGCCATCGAGCTGATTCCAACTCATAGTGACCATATAGGACAGAGCAGAACTACCTCATAGGGTTTCCAAGGCTGAGATCTTTACCGAGGCAGACTGCCATATCTTTGTCCCACAGATGAAGGTAATGGTTTTCAACATTGATGTTTAGTAACTTTCTGGATATGATTTTATCCAGGATTGTTGTAACAGGCCAACTTTCCTTGAGAAAAGATGTGCAAAAGAACTCATGGAATTTGCCTCAGGAGTTTTGCCTTCAGTACTAGTTCATTCTCCCCAAAATTCCTTATCTTCCCTTTGGATATCAGGCCTAAGTAAGATCTCAGCTTAAAAATATGGCCCCTTAAGAATATAGACACACTACCCGATCACTGAGGGCAAGACTGCAGTGACAGATAAATGCCATTACACAGGACTGCATATTTAACAGTCCAGAAGACAGAATTAGTGAAGAAAGGATGAACAGAGTATATTAATCTTAATAGCTACCAGCTACTGTAACAGATAAACTTTCAAACCTCAGTAGTTAAGCACAAAACCAAAACCATTGCCATCTAGTCAATTCCAACTCATGATGACCCCATGTGTTACAGAGTAGAACTGAGTTCCATGGGATTTTCTTGGCTGTAATCTCTATGGAAGCAGATTACCAGGCATTTCTTCTGCAGTGCCTCTAGGTGGATTTGAACTACCAAGCTTTTGGTTAGCAGCTGAGAGCAAACCATTTGTGCCACCCAGGGACCTCAGCCTAGCACAGTAGAAATGTATTTCTCACTTTTCAAAAGCCTAGTTCATGTTGGGCAGCCAGGCTCCTACTTCCATTCATGGCCACTACTTTAATGAATGAATTCCAAGATCACCATGGCACACAAAGAGTGAGCATGAGGCAGCACATCAGCTCTTAAATGCTTCAACTCAGACATGACAGCCATCTCTTCTGCTCTCCTTGCCTTTCCTAGATCTTGTCACGTGGCCCTCACTAACTGCAATGAGCTAGGAAACTTAGCCTGTTTATGTTTTCAGGAAAGAGAGTAAAACCAGACATGGAAGAGCGCTAGTCTTTACCCTGTTGGGAAATTGTCTACATGAGAAGAGGAAGTCAAGAATCAAAATTTCATTATGATTTTTGAACCATGGGAATGTCCTGGCCAACATACAGTATAATCTCACTTATCCAAAAGGATTAGCTGTCCTGTGGAGTATTAAAACAAGATGATCTATGAAGTCCCTTTTCCCTCTGAGGGGCTAAGATTCTAGAAAAAGGCTGGTAAGTAATAAAAGTCTCCACTTTAACCACCATCATTCATGGTAGAAATTGCTAATCAATCCCAAAACTCAGGACCCAGACTGGACCTCATAGTCCTTCCCAATACATCCAGACAACACCAATTAATTTTGGTTGCCACCTGAGATGAAACCGTTTGACTTCTTTATTCTCATTTGTCAGAAAAATACGAAGAAAATTTCCACTTTCAACTATGAAAGAGTAACTGGGAGCAGATTTCCCTTCCCAATATAACCAACCATAAAACTAAACACAGTAAATAGGAGAACTGTTCTCAGGCAATAGACAACAGGCAGCACAAGACTACAATTTCTGAGAGAAGAAAAACTCATAAGGTGAATCCTCTGGCTATCTGTCTGGGTATAGTTCCCCAACAGCAGAGCACCTCAGTTGCATTGAGCTGAGGAAGAGGGGTCTGAGTTAGCTGAATCAGCTGGAATCTGTTAAACAACAGTGAAAAGGTAGCTTTTAAAATGAGAGTGTCCACTATTTTAAGTACTCAGGAAAATGTTCAAACACAGAAGAAAACATTCTTTGATGGTTATTGGGGTAGGGAGAGAGGGGAAGGGGTATACACTAACTAGATAGCAGACAAGAATTATCTTAGGTGAAGGGAGGACGCACACACTACAGGGGAAGTCAGCACAACTGGACTAAATCAAAGCTAAGAAGTTACCTGAATATAACCAAACATCGAGGGACAGATTAGCAGGGGCCGGGGTCTGGGGACCATGGTTTCAGGGGACATCTAGGTCAATTGGCATAACAAAGTTTTTTAAGAAAATGTTCTGCATCCCACTTTGGTGAGTGGTGTCAGGGGTCTTAAAAGCTAGTGAGCTGCCGTCTAAGACCATCGATTGGTCCCAACCCACCTGGAGTAAACGAGAATGAAGAACACAAAAGACACAAAGAAAGTATTAGCCCAAGAGACAGAAAGGGCCACATAAACCAGAGACTTCATCAGCCTGAGACCAGAAGAACTAGATGGTGGCTGGCTACCACAATGACCACCCTGACAGGGAACACAACAGAGAGTCCCTGAGGGAACAGGAGAAAAGTAGGGTACAGAACTCAAATTCTAGGGAAAAGACCAGACTTAATGGTTTGACTGAGACTGGAGGCACCCCGGAAGACATGGCCTCTGGACTCTCTGTTAGTCCAAAACTAAAACCATTCCTGAGGTCAACTCTTCAGACAAAGATTAGACTGGATTGCAGGACATAGAATGATACTTGTGAAGCGTGTGCTTCTTGGCTCAAGTAGATACGTGCGATTACATGGGCAGCTCCTGCCCTGAGGTGAGATGAGAAGGCTGAGAGGGCCAGGAGCTGGTTGAATGGACATGGGAAATCTGGAGTGGAAAGACAGAGTGTGCTGTCACAGTATAGGGAGAGCAACTAGGGTCACATAACAATGTGTGTATAAATTTTTGTATGAGAGACTAACTTGAATTGTAAACTTTCACTTAAAGCACAGCAATAAATAAAATGAGGGTACCTCAGAAGCCTGTGTGAGGGTCCCCCATGAATCCTTAACTAAAGGCTGGGTTGCATATCTGCAGGGTGAGACATTACGAGGTTTACAAGAAATGGCTGCTACAGAGCTGAGAGTAAAATAGAGGAACTAGAAGTGAAACCATTAAAGATAAGTTAGAATTCCAGCCTGGTCAGAATTGAGACTTCATTCATTAACACCTGGTTATCCCCCAAGATTTTAGGAAGAGACACCAGAAAAGCTATCGTTTAAGAGTAATAACATCACCCTAGAAAACAAGCCTCCAGGAACTGACAGAATACCAACTGAGATGTTTCAACAAACAGATGCAACTCTGGAAGCGCTCAGTCATCTATGCCAAGATTTGGAAGACAGCGACTTGGGCAACTGACTGGAAGAGATCCATATTTGTACCCATTTCAAAGAAAGGTGATCCAATGGAATGCAGAAATTATTGAACAATATCATTAACACCACATGCAAGTAAAATTATGTTGAAGATAATTCAAAAAATGGTTGCAGCAGTACATTAACAGGGAACTTCCAGAAAATTCAAGCTGGATTCAGAAGAGAACGTGGAACGAGAACTACCGTTTCTGATTGCAGATGGATCTTGGCTGAAAGCAGAGACTACAAGAAAGATGTTTACCCGTGTTTTATTGCCTACGCAAAGGCAGTTGACTGTGTGGGTCGTAATAAATTATGGATAATGTTGCAAACAATGGGAATTCTAGAATGCTTAACTGTGTTTATGAGGAAACTGTACATAGACCAAGAGGCAGTCATTCAAACAGAACAAGGGGATACTGTGTGGCTTAAAACTGGGAAAAGTGTGCATCAGGATGGTAACCTTTCAACATATTTATCCAATCCATATGCTGAGCAAATAATCTGAGAAACTGAACTATATGAAGAAGAACATGGCATCAGGACTAGAAGAAGACTTATTAGCAACCTGTGATATGCAAATGACACAACCTTGCTCACTGCAAGTGAAGAGGACTTGAAGCACTTACTGATGAAGATAAAAGACTATAGCCTTCAGTATGGATTACACTTCAACATAAAGAAAACAAAAATCTTCACAACTGGACCAATAAGCAACATCATGATAAATGGAGAAAAGTTTTAAGTTGTCAAGGATTTCATTTTACTTGGATTGACACTCCACACCATGGAAGCAGCAGTCAAGAAATCAAATGACATACTGCATTGGGCAAATCTGCTGCAAAAGACCTCTTTAAAGTGTTAGAAAGCAAAGATGCCACTTTAAGGACTAAGGTGGGCCTGACCCAAGCCATGGTATTTTCAGTCTCCTCATATTTATGTAAAAGTTGAACAATAAATAAGGAATACTGGAGAAGAATTGATGCATTTCAATTATGGTATTAGTGAAGAATATCGAATATACCATGAGCCGCCAAAAGAATGAACAAATCTGTCTTTGAAGAAGTACAACCGGAATGCTCCTTAGAAGCAAGGATGATGAGACTACGTCTCACATACTTGGGACATGTTATCAGGAGGGATCAGTCTCTGGAGAAAGACATCATGCTTGGTAAAGTAGAGGGTCAGCGAAAAAGAGGAAGACCCTCAGCAAGATGGATTGACACAGTGGCTGCAACAATGGGCTCAAACAACAACAATTGTGGGGATGGTGCAGGACCAGGCAGTGTTTCTTTCTGTTGTACATAGGGTCACTATGAGTATGAACCAACTCGACAGCACCTAACAACAACAGAGTAAGGACTACTCCAGGCCTACCCTAACAAACTCTATAACGAGGTACTAACAGGACCTCAGGGGGTAGCGTCTGGAGGTTAAGCTCCACCAAGTTAGAGGAACCTGGAAAATACCTTGGGCTTTCCATGTCTTCCCTAAATAAACATAAAATTAAGCCGATACCAGTTCAAGGTGGTAAGCCAGTAACTGAATTGCCTAGCAGTACACAAATCAAAACGTTTTGGAAGAAGAAAACAGAATTCCAAATGGTCATTTGAGGAAATTAAAACAAAACGACATAATATTACACATCCACTAGAATCTGGGATGCCTAAAATTAAAAAGACTAATCATACCAAGTATTGGTAAAGATATTAAGCAACTAGAACTCTCATACACTGCTGGTAGGAAAGCAAAATCATACAATCACTTTGGTAAACAATCTGGCAGTATCTTAAAAAGTTACACTTACCATATGACCCAGCCATTCCACTCCAACACATTTACCCAAGAGAAATGAAAGCATATAGCCACACAACTATTTATACATGAAAGTTTATAGCGGCCTTATTTGTAATGGTCAAACACTGGAAACATCCAAAATGTGTTTCAACGACCATAAATGGATAGACACATTTGGTACATCCACACAATGGAATACTACTCAGCAATGAAAAGGAATGAACAATTGATACATATAAAACCATGAATGAATCTCAGAATTATTATGCTGACTGAAAGAAGCCAGACAAAACAACAGTGCCTGCTGTAGGGATCCATCCATATAACACTCTGCAGAATGCAAACTAATCAAGAGGGAGAGAAAGCAGATAAGTGGTTGCCTGGTTATAGGTTGTGGGGAGTGTGTGAAGAAGGATGTGGTGAAATGACAACCCTCACACATTGCAATCACTTTGGAAAAGGGCTGATCAGTTTCTTATACACTTAAACATACACTTTCTATTCAATTTAACAATTGTGTTCACAAGAGAAGTAAAATTGTACATTCACAAAAAACGTTGCACACCAGTTACATAACCAAAGTTTCTCATAATAACCGAAAAATGGAAACAGCAAATAGGTTCATCCATAGATGACTGGATTAAAAAATAATAACAATAAAATGGTATATTTATACAATAGATATTTCTTAGCAATGTAAAAGAATAAATTACTGACACATGCAACGATGTGGATGATTCTCAAAAACATTATGCTGAGCAAAGAAGTCAGATACAAAAGAGAACAAATTCATTTACTTGAAGTTCTAGAATAGACAAAATTAATCTATAGCAATAAAAATCAGATCAGTGATTGTCTTGGTATGGGTTCTCCAGTGCCGTAGATCACTTTTGTGTGGTCTTTCTGGCCATGGTCTGGTAACTCCCACGAAGTGATTGGGTGGGACTGTGTGATAGGGTAGTTGTGGCCTACCAAAGGGATTGGTCAGTTTTGCCATCCTACCGGGCTTGAAATAAGCCACCCCAGAGGTGAGATAGAGGAGATTCCACCACCACCAAGGAAGAACAGCCAGAAGCCAGCACATCCTCTGGACTCAGGATCCCTGCACTGAGAAACTCCTGGAAGCAGAGACGGAGAGAGAGCCACCCGTAACCCTGAAGATGGTAAGAAACGGTGGCGGGAGAGACGAAGCAGCAGAAACAGTGTGGTGGGATTCCCAGCCCATGGAGAAAGAAAGCTGAATGCCTTTGGGGAGAGGCCTAGGGCCAGGGAGAGGCACGCCTGGGAGCATGGCTGGGAAGGGCTGTCCTGATGGAAGAACTGTATCCTGAGGGTTCCTGAGCTGAATTGTAACTGTTACTTCCCTAATAAACCCCAAAAATCATGGGAATGGTTTGTGAGTTCTGTGTGGCCTTTGCAGTGAATTATCGAACACAGCAGAAAAGTAGAGAGTGCTGTGGGAGGGAAGGTTGGTGTCAGAATTGGTAAAGATGGCCGAGAGAGGAGGCTTGTCTGGTCTCCACCTCATGGCAGTTAGCCTCACGCTGTTGATCTTGGTTCTCCTTCCCCCTTGTGGGCTTGGAGGAGGTCAGACATTGCCCGCCAAGTCGTTTTTACAGGGTCATAGGGGATTTACTGCAAAGGCCCATCTACAAATTATCAGAGATGAAGGAAACATTCTGTAACTTTATTGGGGTGGTGGTTACACAGGTCTATATATTAGCCAAAACTCATAGTACTGAACAATTAAAATATGTGCGTTTTACTGTATGTAAAGTGTCAGTAACGTTGATTAAAAAATGGAGAGAGTATGGGGAGTTTGGAAAAAAATGTGAAAGGCAACAAATCCCTGAGGCCTTCAGATCTGGGTTTCCTCAGCCACTTTATAAGAAACAGCAGGTGGCTTTGCCAAATTGAGTTTATTTTTAGGCAAAGAGTTCATTGGTATACCCTTGGGGGTTATTTCTAGCACTGAGTATTTCCTTTTGCATTTTGTTCACTGCAAAGAAAACAAAATTGGAGGAAAACAGCTTAGCTGAATAAAGATTTTAAATGTTTTGTCCTTCCTGGGATGTATTTGAAAACAGACATTTAATTGTTTTTTTTTTTTTTTTTTTCTAATTGTGATTACTAGCACTTTACAGATGGCCTCTGTAACTATGAATGGCAGTTGCTTCATTAGGAGGAGCCATGGGCTAGGGGTCAGGAGACCTATGCTGTGTTCCCTGCCCTGCCATTGAGTCTTTGTGACCCCATTAAGGCCAACTGCTTGCTTTGGACCTCAGTCTACTAATCTGGAGAAAGCAGATGAATGGGATAGACAGCTATTGCAAGAATCAAATGAGATCGTGTCTGTGAGGGCATTTTTGAAGCGTAAAACACAAGGAACTAATATCTAACTATTATTATTATTAAACATTTAATATTAGAGAAACAGAAAATGCATTTTGGCCACAATTACAAAGAATTAAATGAGCTAGGGGAGAGAGGGCACCTATATCTCAATACGGCCATTTTAAGTCATCTGAAATTATAAAGGGTAATGTGTAAAGCAAGGACTGTAGAATCAGAATATCTTAGTCGGTTCCCCCAGCAAGTTAACATACAAAAAATATGTACTGTTTGATCGTGGGCAAGTTACTAACCCCTTGAGCCTATGTTTCTGTAGCTATACAGTTTTAATGATCATATGGAGGTTTTATAAGAATAAATTGAAATAACTCTTGTGAAAATATTTAAGACAGTATCTAATAAACAGTTTTATTCAATTAGATTTGGGCTAGATATAACAGTAAGAACAGCATAAACTGAAGACTTTTCCCTAAAATGTAACTATTAGCACTTCAAAAACAGTGCATGTAACTATGGAATGATACAACAGACAGGGTTCTGGTAATAATAATGGTGATGATATTGAGCAAAATTATTATATAAACATTTATTGACAATTTATAGTGTGCCAAACACTATAGTAATTGCTTTACCGTTATAGCTCACTCAATCTTCACAATTACAAGTGAAGTAGATATTATAATTTATCCTTATCTTACAGAAATAAGCCACCCCAGAGGTGAGATAGAGGAGATTCCACCACCACCAAGGAAGAACAGCCAGAAGCCAGCACATCCTCTGGACTCAGGATCCCTGCACTGAGAAACTCCTGGAAGCAGAGACGGAGAGAGAGAGCCACCCGTAACCCTGGTAGAGGTTAAGTCTCTTGCTTAAAGTGGCACAGCTTGTAAATGCTGAACTGGGGTTGAGCGCTCAATTTATGCCAGGTACCAGAGTGCACCTCCTCTATGAGTGCGTCATTGAAAAGGTTTCACCACGGCTGCCATTTGCATTCTATGCAGTTCAGTGTGGATAGAATCGTGCTGCTAGAGATCCTGGAGCAGAGGCCCTGCTCTCCCTCTCTCAGGGAGCTGTGGTGGTTCTTTAGGCCATGGGAATTGCATCATCACAAAGCATTCCTGCCTCTCCAGCAGCACCTGCAGCCAGCTGCTCATTTGGTGAGACACCATGGGTAGGTTCCAAAGCAGGTGGCTTTCACTACCGTTTATCAGCAAATGTATCCATTGTACAGATGCACCTGCTGTTTCCAAGGACTCCTATGCTGAATGCTTTTTAAAAAGAAAAAACATTTTGCCAGGCATAAAATCCTCCGGCCCTCATTTAGTGTTTGCACAGATTCACATTTTCCTAAATGGGCCTCCATGTGTGGGGGAGAAAGGAGGCGCTGGGACTATTGAAGTGAAAAGATGACTGCAGTCTACCCCAATAGAAAACTAAAATAAAGAAACAGGTGAACAAGATTAATGAACACTTACTCTCTGGCCAGCACCCCGTTAGATGTTTTCACTTGACTCATTTCATTCGGTCCTCAAAACAACCATATTACATTATATGGGTCAGGATTTTCAAGGTTATGTTTTAGTTAACCAATTAACCATGACATTTTAATGGGTTCCCTCAACAATGATTCATGTCTTACTTGTGCCAAGTGCCCAAGATCAGTCAGTGGGGAGTTCTGCTCCACAGAGTCACTTGGGGACTCAGGCTGATCATGACCCTGTGGTCTCCCCAGTTGCTGTGGAACTGAAGAGGCACACATTGGCTCTTAAATGGTTCAGCCAGGAAGTGACACGTCACTTCTACTCACAGTTCATTAGCCAGAATCAGTTCCGTGCCCCATCTAACTGCAAGAATGCTGGGAAATGGGGGTTAGAGGTGGGTGGGACAACATCCTGTTTTGATATCCTCTAATATAAATATTCACCACTCATCTGTCAGTTTGTTGTACTATGGTGGCTAATGTGTTGCTATGATGTTAGAAGCTATGCCATCAGTATTTCACATACCAGCAGTCACCCATGGTGGATAGGTTTCAGAGGAGCTTCCAGACTAAGACAGCCTAGGAAGAAAGGCTTGGTGATCTACTTCAGAAAATTAGCCAGTGGATACCTTATTGAGCACAACAGAATGTTGTCCAGTGTAATTCTAGAAGATGAGCCCGTTGGAAGGTGCTACAATAGCCACAACAATAAACTCAAACATATCAACAATCACGAAGATGGCACAGCATTTGGCAACGTTTCATTCTGTTGTACATGGGTTGCCATGAGTTGGAGCTGACTAGACAGCAACTAACAACAACAAAAACAAATCTAAGTACTGAAAGGTAAAGCTGTTGTTTTTAGGTGCTTGGAAACCCTATGGGACACTCTGCCCCATAGGTTGATTGGGAGTCAGAATCAACTCAACAGCAACGGGTTTTGTTAGAATCTTTATGGAAGAAGCCCTGGTGGTGCAGTGGTTAAGTGCTCAGCTGCTAACCAAAAGGTTGGTGGTGTGAACCCACCAGCAGCTCCATAGGAAATAAATGTGGCAGTTTGTTTCTGTAAAGATTACGGCCTTGGAAACCCTGTGGGGTAGTTCTACTCTGTCCTATAGGCTATGAGTCGGAATCAACTTGATGGCAATGGGTTTAATCTTTACTGGCGGAGATCGCCAAGTCTTTCTCCAACGGAGCCGCTGGTGAGTTTGAACCACCAGCCTTTTGATTAGCAGCTGCATGCTTAACTGTTGCACCACCAGGTCACCTTGACGTATAAAGCTAACTGTAATTAACGCATCTTTTATTTAAGGGATGAGGGGGAAATAAAACAAAATTGTTTGATGAATATATATGGTAGTGACATAATTTGGAAGCTTTGTGGCTTCCCATCAGATACTAGAATTGTCTGTAATGGCCGTGACATGTAATTCCCTACCAACCACACACCTCAGTCTGTTGACACACCTAACACTTGCCTTGGTCAGGACATGTGTGGAAATGGAGTAGTAAGGAGCCCCTAACAGCTCCATACTCAGCTGCAGGGGGCTAGGGAGGTCTGGTAAGAAAGCCAAAGTTGGGATAATATCGGCTTCCTGAGATCACCCATCCCCTCACTCTGATAATTAGTTGTTTCTGAATATTATTGTTCATAAGAATCACAAGGACCATTTATTGAATGCCTTTGACATGGTTTGATGACTACTCAGCTATCCACAGATTTTCTTCACAAACTTGTTACATATTCCCATTTTACAGAGAAAGAAACTGAGTCTCAGGAGGTTTCCATAAGTGAGGATGAACAGCTCATAAGTGGTAGATGTGAGATCCTAACCCAGATTGGTTTGATGTGAAAGCCCCTGTGCTTAACCATTTACCTTTTTCCTAGAAGCTTGCATGTGATTTTGGAAACAATTCAATTGGATCTTGCTTACCTGGACTTTTTGAGGGCAAGATTTTGTCCATTTTCCAGAAGCTCTTTATCCTTACTTCTGGTGAGTATCAGACTGCCCTGTCTGTGGCTACCAGATGGAAGGGCCAATGCACAAACTGGTTGTCTAGGGCGGGCATCTCCTGATACTTTATTTCTGTTGTCAGTGGTAGAGATGGGGAAATGAATGTATTTTAGTATCTACCCTCTTGGGCAGTTCTACTCTGTCCTATAGGGTCGTTACGAGTCAAAATCGACGTGAAGGCAACCTTCCCATAAGTCTAGCTAGTTTCTCTCAAGTTAGTTTCTCTCCAGTTGTGGTGTTTGTATTAGGAATAACTTCATTCATTTATTCAAAATGCATTTATTCGTATATTTATTTATAATTTTTTTACTATGTGTGAAGTACTATTCTAGACATGGTGGATGTAGCGGTGAGACTGACAAGATCCCTGCTCTCGAAAGGGGATATAATAGACAATAAACAAGTAAATAAGAAAGTTAAACAAGATAATTTGATGAAGATTGTCTACAAAAGAAGCTAATAGAATTAGTCACTAATCTTAAAGTAATTCATGTTTTCATTTGATCTAGGCACCTTATAAAATATCCCATTAAATGAGTTTAAAATTTGGCATCTGAATTCTGTGTATTACCAGGGAGGCATGAGGGCCCTGCCAAATTCTAATTGGTTGAATCCACTTGTGGTCTGAAGAGTCTTAGTGTCATCTAAAGGAAGCACTTCCAAGCCCTTGGGTTGTTGGTAACACCTCTTGCAGTGCTGTGACATTGAACAAGTTTAATATCGCTCAAGATACGTAAGCTTTTAATTCCAGCTTTTAATTTCTTCAGCGAATATGAGGCAGCAAATAACAGAAAATTCAGTTGAATGGACTCCACAGATTGGAGGATCTAAACATGTCTCCCGCTAAAGATGGCTCAAGTTACATTTACACAGATATTGTGGAGTTAATACAAATTGCAGTTTGTGTTTGTGTGAAAGAAGAAGAAGCATATACTTGTATTCAATCAAACGCTTTACAATGAATGATTTCATATTTCAATGTCTGGAGAAATTTTTGGTTGTCACAACTGAGTGGAGGGTTCTACTGGCATAAAGTGGGTAGGAGCCAGAGATGCTGATAAACATTTGACAATGCACAGGTCAGTCTCCCACAACAAAGAATCATCTGGCACAAAACATCAATAGTGCTGATAAAGAGAAACTCTGGACTAAGAAATGTTTTTCTGGTCTCTTGTAAGGCCAAGAGACCACCTTGTGCATAAAAATCGAAAGGTCTGCATAGAACTGTGAGTACGCATCTGCACTATGTCAGAAGAACAAGAACATAAACCCATAGATGGCAATGTCTGGTCCTTAGAGAGTTGTCACCCAAGAATTACCAACAGACCTCAGAAGCTGACTGAAGTCTATAGACAGGGAGCTGTTGTATCCTGGAGAGCAGCTATTGTAACTTGTTGAGGATAAGGCATTGCAAAGCCCAAGCAGATGCCGAATAAAACATGGGGCTGAATCTTAACAATACATTTAACAAATGGTATTCTATTCCTTCTCAGTCTACTCAGTCTACTCTCCTTTCTTCCTCCTCTCCAGATTCAGAGGGCTGGGGAGGCTGGGAGGCAATAAAGTGGATTGTGGGAGGTGGTAAAGACAAAGAACAGAATCTTTTCATGTTTTGACCTTTTTTTTTTTTGAGCCCTGAATAGGAGGAAGGATAAGAAGAAGGAAACGTATGTGTGTGTGTGTCCTTTTGGGGGGTCCAAAGCCCATGATCAGTGGCCCCTGCTATTCCTCCAAACCCTCAGCTTCCTGAAGACACTGGCTTTGCCTAGTGAGAGTCACAGAATAAAAGGATGTCAGGGAAGAAGTCATTTAGGGATTATCTCACCCAGTGTTTCCCAAAATGTGAGACACAAACTACTGGTACCACAGAGATGATTGTAGATGTTTTGCAGATGCAACTCAATGCTATTTTGAGAAGAGTATTTGACTGTAATTATCAAGGATTTTGCCCTTCCTGTTTCCTCAGCCTGGAACGCTCTTTTCCCAGATCTTTGTATCCTCTGCCTCCTTCTCATCTTTCAAATTTAGCTCAGAAATGATCTCCTCAGGGAGGTCTTTCCTAATGACACTGGCTAAAGTAGTACAACACACACACACACCTCTCCCTTCCTTTTCTCTAGTTCATTTTCTTCAAAGCACTTACCAATATCTGCCATCTTATTATTTATTTATTGTATTGTCCATCTTCCCCTCACATGACCTTCAAGAATCAAGCACCATAATGATGTGATGATGTTGTTCTATGCTGCTGAGTCTGTTTAGTCACTATCTTTGTTGTGCTTAGAAGTTCATCTACAGGACTGAGAATTGTTCTGGAACGTAGTAGGTGCTCAGTATAAATCTGTTGAAATCAATAATCCTTCAACCCTTCTGATTAAGTCACAGGATGTCTCAGTTTGGTGCCCTCCTTGCAGCTGAACAAGTTCTTTCTGGAAGGGTGATGGAGGGATGCACCTCCAAGGTGGCCACATTCAGTTCCTGCTTTCATGGAGTGGGACAGGATTAATAAAGGAGGGGAAGAGTAGGGAGAGGAGAGCCTAAGTGCCCAGGAGGCAGAACAGTGGGGAGCTCTGACTTTAAGGACCACCACCACCCCCACCCCCACCCCAGCCTGCCCCAGGTGAGAAAGATTTTGTAGCTGCAGTGAAAGCCCTGAGTTAGCAGGGGTCCTGGCAAGACAATGTCTTCCCCACAGTCTTGCAGATCTGCTTGGTCCTGGGGGCAAGGTAGGTGGAATGTTTGCTAACTGACACTCAGTGTCTAATTGCCTCCCTCATGGATCCAGAGACCTGCAATTTCTACTGACTGTGAGGAAAGTTTCCAGAGCCAAGAGGGGATTTTCCCGCAGAGACGCCTCAGGTGAAGACAATCTTTTCCCTCTGGAAAACAGCCTCTGCCAGCATTCAGGGATTGAGCTTCTGAAAGGAATGATGCTAGCTGATTCAGGAGGCAGGGCAGGAGGTATGCCTGGCCTTGAGCCTGCTGCCCTCTGTCACATACTACCCTAGGGAAACCACCAAGTGCCCTTTCTGAGTAAAGTAAGGGGTTAGACGCAGTCATCATTTAATTGCCAATCAACGTGTAATTAATTAATACCTGCTGGGCACCAGGTTGTACACTCATTCACATACATATGTAACCGTCGTTGTTGTTAGTTGCCATTGAGTCTACTCCCACTCATGGCGACCCCATTTGTGCAGAATAGAACTGCTCCATAGAGTTTTCAAGGCTGTGACCTTTTAAAGCAGATCTCCAGTCCTGTCTTCTGAGGTGCCCCTGAGAGGGTTTCAACCGCCAACCTTTCAGCTAGTAGTCCAATGTTACTGTTTGCACCACTCAGGGACTCCACATATATAACTATATGTACAGAAATACATATATATTTATATACACATACAATTATATTTTTATTGATTGATATTATTTGTACTTCATCTCATTTCAAAAAGGATTTGAAGGGTCTTATGCAAAAAGCACATATAATATGAATAATAAAATGGGAGTAAAAGGAGGAAACAGTTCTGAGAAGAGAAGTCTCTATGCAAACCTATTTCCCTAGACTAGTGTCTGGTGGCACAGTGGTTAAGAGCTTGGCTGCTGACCAAAAGGTCAGGAGTTCAAATCCACCAACCGCTCCTTGGAAACCCTGTGGGGCAGTTCTACTCTGTCCTATATGGTTGCTGTGAGTCAAAATCAACTCAATAGCAATGGCTTCTTTTTTTTGTTTGTTTTTTTTAGTGTCTTTGTAATGCCAGGTTTTATTTAAAGGAAGTAGTGGGGAGATAATGTGAACTCTGGACTCCAACAAACCTGTTTCATTCCAAGCTTCAGGACTCACCTTGGGTAAATTACTTCCTATCTTTTAATGCCCTTATCTTTAAACTAGGAATAATTTTACTCACTCTGTGACTTTGTGGATTAAAGGGGTTAATGTATGGACCTAATAGGCCATTTGATAGTTGTAAGCTTTCTTTATCCAGCTTTTCCCTCTCTTTAAAACATTTTACCATGTTAAAGCATAATGAAACATTTATTAAAGTACTAGTCATGGGTTTCTTGACAAGTTCCCAGCTTATGCCCTGGGGTGGGCCCCTGCCTCATGGTGACCCTATGCACAATGGAACAAAACATTGCCCAGTTCTGTGCCATCTCCATGATCAGTTGTGAATTGGACACTTGTGATCCATAGGGTTTGCACTGGTTGATTTTTGGAAGTAGATCCCCAGGCTTTTCTTCCTAGTCTGTCTTAGATTGGAAGCTCTGCTTAAACCTATTCAGTATCATAGCAACACTCAAACCTCCACTGACAGATGGGTGTTGGCTACACATCTTCCCAATTAGTCTGTGGTTATGTGTCTTCTGCGTATCCTCCTGAATGAGCTAATGGCAGTTGAACACTTACTATGGCAGGTACTACTACGGGTGCATACTCCGAACTCTAACCTGCAGCATCTCAGTCAATCCCCCCCACCAACAATGTGAGATATGCGTTATAGTGCCCATTTCACAGAAAGAAAATTGAGACTCAAATTGGATGAAAAGGCTGGCTTTGGATTCCACAGCTAGTATGCAGTGGAACAGGAGGATTGAATTTTCTGGTTCTAAATCTCATTCTTCAAGCTCCCCACCAGGCTGTCTTCTGCAAGTCTGGCTAAGTCAAATGATCTGCCTTATACTGCAAATAAGGTCTGCAATGATGTTTGCCAAATGTGCCTTCTCTGGAATGAGCTCAGTCCACTGAGTCTTCGGTAACCAGTTTTGAAAGATGGAACAGCCTAATCTCTCACTCCTGACTTTTCCAGGACAATGTCTATGGCTCCTTTCACAGCTGGAAGGGCTCACCGGGTGGTCTATCTTCCTTGGTCTCATGCGAAACTTATTCTTGCGGCATTGAAGTTCATATCACAATTTCCTGTTTCAGAAGAAGCTAAATCCCCAGGCCAGTGAGTCAGAATTACCCACTCCCCCTGTCTCTTAGCTCAACTATAAGGCAGAGTATATAGGTGGTTTTGTTCAGGTTTCACTCAGGTTGGCAACATGTTTCCTCTCTGGGAGGCATGTGGCTACTAAGATCAATTGAGAGCCACAGATCTGCATGTCCTGGTTCATACTCACTCCAGGTGTATGTTCCCTGAGCGAAATGGCAGGTGGAATCAACAGCACTCATTACTTTCTATTTCTCTGTCTTTGTGTGTGTCTCTACATCTCTCTGTCTTTCTCTTAGGACTGTTCAGTGGAATCATCCTGCAATATATGCATTTCATTGTGAGCACAGCATGTGCCTGGGAACCGATCTCTCATTTTGGAATTTGACCATCTCAATCCACTTTCTGGGCTTCTTTTCTTCTGCTTCTATCTACCCGGAAGTATTTCCTGAGAGCTTCTGCTGGATTCCTTGTCTTCTCTCACGCTAAAGACACTAGCTGGGAGAGCCTACTCATATCTCCAGTTTCACCCCCTTTTATATTCTGATAACTCTCTGATCTATGCCTTATCCCATAATTCTAAGCTGAGTTTAGGACCCATACATCTTGCTATTTATTTGGGTATACCGCACACACAAAGTAAGGAGACTTTGTGGTGCAAAGGTTAAGCACTCGGCTGTTAACTGAAAAGTTGGCCCTTCGAAACTGCCCAGTGGCTTCTCGAGAGAAAGACCTGGTAATGTGCTTCTGTATAGATTACAGCCAAGAAAACCCTATAGGGCAGTTCTGTTCTGCCACATGGGGTCGCTATGAGTCATCCTGACTCGGTGGCACCCAACAATAACAACAACCACACAAAGTTAAAACTCAGAGGTCCCAAATTAGCACTAATCATCCTTTTTCCAGCCCATCACCCCAAATGGAGTCTTACTCCTTCATTTCCTGTCAGCCAAGCTAGAAAACTGAGAATCGTCCTGACCTCTCTCTTTCATTCTCCCTCACAACCAATCAAAACTCCAAGTTTTATAGATTTTATGTCCTAAAAAACTTCGGTATTTGTCTCTCTCCTTTCCTGTTGTTGATCGCCGCCATAGAGTCATCTCCTACTCATGGCGACCCCATGTACAACTGAATGAAATGTTGCCCAGTCCTGCGCAATTTTCATGCTCAAGTCTATTGTGGCCACTGTGCATTTTGAGTGCCTTCCAACCTAGGGGGCATACCTGCCAGCACTATATTAGACAATATTCTGTTATGATCCTTAGGGTTTTCATCAGCTAATTTTCAGAAGTAGATCCCCAGGCCTTTGTTCCTAATCTGTCTTAGTCTGGAAGCTCCATTGAAACCTGTTCACACTGGGTGACCCAGCTGGTATTTGAAATACTAGTGACATAGTTTCCAGCATTGTAGCAACACTTAAGCCACAGTATGACAATCTGACAGATAAGTGGTAATGTCTCCATTGCTAGTTACCCAAAGTTAGGGTATAACAGCTCAAGAGCTGAAATAAAAGATGTTCTTATATTATTTAGGACTTTCAGTTGCTAGATACAAAAGTTTGACTAATTGATGGCATGGTAATTTAAAGAGTGAACTTGGACACATAACACTTTTGTTTGAATTCCAGCTCTCCCATGTAATAGTTGTGTGATTTTAGCCAACTACTCAGCCTCTGTGTCTCTGATTCCTCATCTGCAAAATAGGGATCAAACCCATTGCCTTTGAGTTGATTCTGACTCATATAGCAACCCTATAGGACAGAGTAGAACTGCTCCACAGGGTTTCCAAGGAGCGACTGGTGGATTCGAAATGCTGACCTTTTGGTTAGTAGCCGAACTCTTAACCACTGTTAACTAACACCTTTGTAGCACTTAGAACCCTGGTGGCACAGTGATTAAGTGTTCAGCTGTTAAACAAAAGGTTGTAGTTTGAATCCAGCAGCCACTCCTTGGAAACCCAATGGGGCAGTTCTACTCTGTTGCATAGGGTTGCTGTGAGTTGGAATTGATGACAGTGGGTTGGTATTGGTTATAGCACTTACTATGTGCCAGGTATGTTCTAAGTGTTTGTAAAAAGAGCTTGGGGACGACATCTGACCTCTTCTAACTGCATGAGCAGGAAGGAGAATCAAGATTAACAGCCCAAGGCTAATTCTTATGAGGTGGAGGTCAGACATGACTCCTCTGTCTGCTATCTTTACCAATTCTGACACCAACCAGCCCTCCCACGGCACTCTCCACTTCTCTGCTGGGTTTGATAATTCATTGTAATGACCACATTGAACTCACAGACAATACTTACGATTATGAGGTTTATTAGGGAAGTAAAAAGTCACAATTCAGGTTCAGGAATGCTCAGGATTCAGTTTTTCCATTAGGACAGCCTCTTTTCAGCTGCGCTTGCAGGCACACCTCTCTCTGGCCCCTTGGCCTCTGCCCTGCTCAGGCAAGTGTTACAAAGCTTTTTTAGCTCTTCTTATAAGTGCCCAGAGGCACCCTACTCTGACAGTAATCCTTGGCCCAAAGGTGCTCAGCTCTAGATCCCTCAAGTGCCTGGAGGCACCCTACTCCTCCAGCAAGCCTCCTGCCCAAAGGCACTTGGCTTTCTCTCTCCATGGGCCAGGAATCCCGCTGCACCATCTCCTGCTTGTCTCTCCTGCCACTGTTTTTCTGCCACCATTTCTCACCATCTTCACTGTTACAGCTCTCTCTCTCTCTCACTCTGTCTCTCTCCTTTGGTCTTCTGGTTCCAGGAGCTTCTCAGCCCAGGGATCTTGAGTCCAAAGGACACACTCCACTCCTGGCTCTTTTTCCTTGGTAGTAGCAAGATCCTCTCTTTCCCACCTCTGGGATGGGTCATTTTAAGCTTAGCAGGATGGTAAAACTGACCAATCCCTTTGGTGAGCCATAATTACCTTATCTGCAAGTGATTGGGTGGGAGTTACAAGACCATGGCGAGAAAGGCCACACAAAATCACACCACAGTGTTGTACATGGATTAATTTGCAACAAGTCTCTGAGAAAGGTACTATTAATATCCTTATTTTACAGACAAGTAAATCGAGGCACAGAGAGGTGGCATAACTCCTTGGGTTCATCCAGTGTGTAAGCAGCAGAGGGAGGTTCCGGCCCAGGTGCTCTGGCTTTAGAGCCTTTGCTCTTAACCACCAGGATATCAGATTTTTCTTTAGGGATTTTTGGGCTTATTACGTTTGTGTGTGTAAACTGGGTAGCACAAGTGCTTCACAATTAATTAACATACATCCGAAAATGGGTTTAAAGTCTGCCTTAGCTATTTAGTGCTGCTATAACAGAAATACCACAAGTGGGTGACTTTAACAAATGGAAACTGATTTTCTTGCAGTTGAGGAGGATAGAAATCCAAATTCAGGGTGCCAGCTCTACGGGAAGGCTTTCTCTCTTGTCAACTCTGGGGGCAGGTCCGTGTCTCTTATAGCTTCTGCTCCTGGGTGATCTTCATGTGGCTTGGCATGTCTCTTCACCCATCTCTGCTTGCTCACTTGCTTGTTTAATCTCCTTTATATCTCAAGAGTGATTGATTTAAGACACACTCTACACTAATACTGTCTCATTAACATAACAAAGAAAACACAATCCCAAATGGGATTGTAACCTTACCCTATGAATGCCAGTAAATTTCCATTAGTCCTTAAACTAGCCCAAGCCAGATTTGGCTCATCCTGCATGCACAGAAGGGCCAGCTGTGACCTCTTATTGACCTCCACAGAGGACATAGCAACAGAAGGAATGAATTAGAAAGAAAGTCATCACCCAGACCCTATTCCGAAGCAAGAGGTCCGATAAGAACCACATAACCTCCTGTTTCCTGGTTGCCTTCTAGAATTTTTCCTCCATAGTACGCCTGTGCGGCTGCCATCTTGCTGCCCAAATCACATGTAAGCCCTGCTTTCCCATAGCTCTGGTAGCCGGATATGAGGAACTTCCTCCCAGCTCCTCGCCCTGAGCATTGCAATAAAGTTACTTACTCTTTCTCAAAGACCAGTGTCCATAAAATCAGCAAGTCTGAGCATGCGGGACAAGAACCCACCTTCTAGGGTTTAGTAACAGGGTTATAACCAAAAGTATTAAAACAAAAAAACTGTTGCTATCAAGTCAATTCAGACTCATAGCAACCTTGGATTTATAATACATATTTTGGGGGGGGGGGGTATAATTTAATCCATAACACAATCTCACAAGGAACACATGGGTTTTGGTGGCACAGTGCTCTAAAGGTAGAGATTCTAGATAATTTGGCCCATCAATTTTATTCCTTGGAAGCTTATGGCTGATTAATTACTACACATCTCAGACCAGTCTCTGAGATTTGATTACCTGCCCTGTTGCCTGTGATGATGACCAAGCCCTGTTCTCTTTTGGCAATCAACCGCACCATGTGGATTCAACTACTCTGGACTCTCCTCCCCACTGAGTTCAGTAAGCCTCTATCAGTTGAATTCCTTGCTCTTTCAGGATAGGCAATATCATGTTGTGTATGAATATTTGTGTCATGGATTGAATTATGTCCCCCCAAAAATGTGTGTATCAGTTTGGCTGGTCCATGATTCCTGGTATTGTGTGATTTTCCTATGTGTTTTAAATCCTGCCTCTATGACGTTAATGAGGGAGGATGGGTGGCAGTTGTGTTAGTAAGGCAGGACTCAATCCACAAGATTGGACTGTGTCCTGAGGCAATCTCTTGAGATATTAAAGTGAGAAGTGAGCAGAGAGACAGGGGGACCTCCTACCACCAAGAAAAGAGCACCAGGAGCAGAGTGTGTCTTTTGGACCTGAGGTTCCTGTGCAGAGAAGCTCCTAGTCTGGAGGAAGACTGATGAGGAGGAGGACCTTCGTTCAGAGCTGACAGAGAGAGAAAGCCTTCCCCTGGAGCTGACGCCCTGAATTTGGACTTCTAGCCTACGTTACTGTGAAGAAATAAATTTCTCCTTGTTAAAGCCAGACACTTGTGGTATTCTTGTTAGAGTAGCACTAGATGACTAAGACAATTTGCAAATATTTTGGCACTTCATTATTTTACTCAAAAAATACTTACTTAGTGCTAACTCTATGGTGAGGTCCCTAGATGGTACAAATGGTATGCACTTGACTGCTAACCTAAAGGTTGGAGGTTTGAACCCACCCAGCAGTACAGTGGAAGAAAAGTCCTGCCAGTCTGCTTCCATTAAAGATTACAGCCAAGATAACCCTATGGAGCAGTTCTATTCTGTAACACATGGGGTCGTCATGAGTTGGAATTGACTCTATGGCAACTAACAACAACTGCATGGTGCTAATGGTTAGTGCGCTCGGCTGCTAACTGAAAGGTTAGAGGTTTGAGTCTACCAGGAGGCACCTTGGAAGAAAAGCCTGAAGATCTACTTCCAAAAACTCAGCCGTTGAAAAACCTGCGGAGCATAGTTCTACTCTGACACACATGGGGTCACCATGAGTCAGAGTTGACTCAACAGTACCTGGTAATGGAACTCTATGCTGGACCGTCTTCCTGCAGCCCCTGGAGGCCCCCTTGAACCTATGTTCTTAGTTCTCCTCTCAAATGCTATTGATATTTTTCAGGTGCCATTTCTTTGACATGAAGAAGACATATGACACTCTTGTTCTCTGAGAATGTATCCCAGAGTCATGTTATTATAATTTTTTTGAGTCTGCTGCACCTGGTTTGGATTTATCTTTTAAACCCTAAGGTCCTCCTCTTTTCCTGTTTGCTCCCCTCCCCAGCACAGTGAAGAACACCCCCCCACCCCCCCGCCAAGGCAGATTTTCTTCCGTTCCTTCCCTTGCTCCCCTTTTGTAATTCAGGATGGAGGCCTGTGGATGCAGTTTATGAAGGACACAGTGTAATAACAAAATTGCAGATAATGCTAAAGATAGCTTTTAATGAATCTTGTTTCTGGGTATTATTGGAAGCATTTTCGCTGGCGAGAGAGACCTTTTCAAGCTCCAAGAGTTTCGCGTTTGGAGACTTTTACTGCCACTGGGAGGGTTGTTTAGTAAATTGGCTCAAAAAACATTTCCTTTGACAAGAGCTAGCTCTAATTTGTTAAACGAGTTGCTTTTTGTTTTTCTGGTTTTAGTTATTTATTTTTAATCTGTATACTTTCATGGATGCAAAAAATAGCCAGCCGAGGTGCATTTCATTTTCTTTCTCTCTCCCCCCTCCCCACCCCCTTGCCTGTTGATAGCTGGTACTGCGGAATGCAGAAATCAAGCCTGGCTTCTCATTAAAATGCACTAAGTCTCCAAGGTAGGCCCTGGGGGTTTGCCCGTGCGCTGTCCCAAGTACAGGGTATTCTAGTGCAATGGGGCCTGCTTGCCTGGCCCTCTGCTCCTCATGAGACAACTCAATAGTCACCCACTCCTCAGGTGTCCTGAGCGCTTCTTGGGCTTCAGCTGCTCTGAGACAGTAACTCAGTGGGCTGTAGGTGTGGGGGGGTGGGGGGGCTGGATATCAGCATGCCCATTCATTCCTTCTTTCATTCATTCATCCAACAAGTAACTTTTGAGGACCTACTATGTGCCAGGCATTCTTCTAGGTGTAATGATACAACAATGAGTAAAACAGACAAAAACTCCTGCCCGTGAGAAGTTTAAAATAATGATACATACATATTACATCTGGTAGTGATGAGTGATATGGAAGAAAAATAAGGCAGAGAATGGGTAGGGAGACTTGGGTTGCAATTTTATGGAGACTGGTTAGGGAAAGGTCTCTAAAATGAAGACGTTTGAGTCAAGACTTGAGGGAAGTGAATGACTCCATGAGAATGATACCTGGGGGCTCAGAAAGGGTGTTGCGGGGGGAGGGCATTCTTGGGCAGAGGAAATAGCAATTGCAAGGGCCTGGGGCCAGCATGCTTGACCAATTGAAGACCACTGAAGCAACCAGAAAGGCTGGAGAGGGTGAGCAAGGCAGAAGAGCTGTTCGATGAAGTTGGAGAGGTGATCTAGGCCATGAAGGGCCTTGGAGCCACTTCAAGGACTTTGGCGTTTTGCTAAGACAGACAGGGAGACATTGTAGGGTAGGGGGTGTTAATAGAGGAGCTGCAACTGGTGTTCAGGTCTTTTGGTTTTAAAGCCTCCACATACTCCCTTATTCTGTCACTTCTTCCTCCTCTTTTAAGTCTAATTTTATGTATCTGTATCTGCCTGTCCCATGAAACTATGGATCATCAAGGGTACAGACTGAGGCTTAATCTTCTGAGTATATTCCCTAGTTCTTACACGTTGTAAATACTCAGCAAAGACTTATGGAATAGACCAGATTACGTACCTAGGGAAAGGAAAGGAATGGCTTTATTAAAAAGAGATTTTTAAATGAATTCTTTTTTTATATATAATAAGGAAGGGAAAACAAGAAATATACAAGCATAAAGTATAAGCACAACTTCTTTCCTTTCTACACATTGCCTTTCAGTCTTTTTCCCCGCAGATGTAATTCAGATAAGTAATAATCCCAGTGTAATCATTTTGTATTTGTCTTTTAAAATTTAATGTTCATACATAAGCATTTCCCAGTGTTTCATAGACCTTTTCTACTGAGCTTTTAAATAGCTGATCAATATGACTTTATAAGAACATGCCATAATTCACTTTACCAACTCAATCTTGGGCCATGGGAAATTTTTCAGGGGTGCTTATTTTCTTTCCGTCTGCTATTATAGATAATAAAGCCACAGACATCTTTGTGCATGTAACTTTTTAAATGTTGTTACCTCATTTCCTCAGGGCTCCATCCCTGGAAGTAAGATACCTAGACCGAAGGGTATCAACACCTTTATAGTTACTCTTCAGAATTTTCATTTCACCGTCCGTGACTATTGCCATCCTCACTACAGGTTTACAGATCCCAATTTCACCTCTCCAGTTCAGGTAGGTTACATTGCCTTGCTTCCTGCTATAGCTGAGAACTGGGTTAAGCATAAAGGATGCAGAGATGATGAGATAATAGTAAAATCCATCCGGTACCAAATGTTATACATCTTTTTCTCATTTAATCTTTGCAGCTGCCCTCAACAGTGTGTGTTCTTGTGCATATTGAACAAGGGAGGAAACCAACCCATGGCAGATCAATAACTTGTCCACAACCCTAGTTAACCGGAAGCAGAAGGATTCAACCCTGGATCTGGCAGACGCTTTATTCCATTCCGCATCCCATGAGCAAGGCAGTCTCTCCCCTCAAAAAGCTCACGAATTAGTGCGGGAGACACTGTGTAAATGTAATTATGATGGGTTATAGTAGGGCTATGCTAAAGGATCAGAGGCAGCACCCGAGAAAGAAAAATTAAGTCTGTCATGGTGGGTCAGAAAAAGATTTCACAAAGGAGGTGACACTTGAGAATAGGAATTTTCCAAATAAAGAAAATGTGAGAAGGCATTTCAGAAAAGATAACATTGTGTGAAAAGACCCAGAGGTATGGAACAATAAGACATATTTGGAAATGCCAAGAAATATGGTGAGGAGGGCACGTGCAGGCAAGTGGCTGGGGGTGTATGTAGCTGGTGGCTGGAGATGAAGCAGAAGGAGGAGCTGATGCCTTCCCATGCTGTAGTAAGTGGCCTGTGTTTACTTTTTATTGTATAATGTTGTAAGGGTCATGGTTGTCTATGTGCTTAGATAAATGTATGAAGGTGGCCTGCCCTGTGTGTGTCTGTGCTTGAGAGATCCTAAACGTGTGTTTTCCTGACTCTCTCTTTGCCTGCGTGATTTTGTGTTTCTCTACAGAGTTTCTCAATGAGGCACTATTGGCATTTTGGGTGGGCTGATTCTACAGTGGGATGTAACATACTTTACAGGAGATGTAACATCCTTAGGCCATGGGCACAAAATACAAGTAGTACACACCAGGTTAAATGATAATCATCAATGTGCCCACCCATTTCCAAATGCTTCTTAGGGGTTTGAGAACCACTGCATATAAAGGAGAAAACTGGTTGACTCATATCCAAACTCTGCTGGTGGCTGTGAGTAGAATTCTGCATACAGAGTGATGGGGTAGGCGATGGTAACAGCTCCTGCATATAGGAGGAGGACCCTTTGTGTGTGTGTGTGTGTGTGTGTGTGTGTGTGTGTGTGTGTGTCTGTGTGTGCACATTAATCACTATGTATGCCTGTGACCTGGGTTCCATTCCAGGCCAATGGACTTCATGTGCAGCCACCATGTGTCTGTCATCAGAGGCTTGCCTTTTGCTGTGATGCTGAACAGGTTTCAGCAGAGCTTCCAAACTAAGATGGACTAGGAAGAAAGGCCTGGCTATTGACTTCTGAAAATCAGCCCACAAAAGCCCTATGGATCACAACCATCTGATCTGCAACCAATCATGGGGATGGCACAGGACTGGGCAGCATTTTGTTCCATTGTGCATGGGTCACCATGAGTCTGGGGCTGACTTGATGGCAACAATAAGGAAGCCCTGGTGGTGAAGTGGTTAAGAGCTCAGCCTGCTAACCAGAATGTTGGCAGTTTGAATCCACCAGCCACTCCTTGGAAACCCTATGAAGCAGTTCTACTCTGTCCTATAGGGTCACTATGGGTTGGAATCGACTCCATGGCACACAACAACAATAAGAAACATATGAAGAAGACTGGTTTATTTGTATCCAAATCTTCTTCTAGTAACTTTGTGGCTGAGAGTAGATCTCTGTGTGGTGTGATGGCAGAAGATGATGGTAAAAGCTTGTGCATATAGGAGGAGGACCCTTTGTGTGTGTGTGTGTGTGTGTGTGTGTGTGTGTGTGTGTGTGTGTGTGCATGCATATTAATCACTATGTATGCCTGGACCTGGGCCTTGGTAGCCCTGACTTTGGTCTAGGTTGTGCACCATTGAGTCATTTCAAGCAACATAAAATGACAGACAGTGGTAGTTAGGATCAGATAGATGCACATACAGTCAGAGTCACACAGCAGGGTCCCACCAATGAAGAATCTCACACTGGAGACCAATGGCCATTTGGAGCCATACTCATGTAGCCAATCACATGCCTGACAAATGGCACACGAAGTCACATACACACACAACACCATTATCATTCTCACATATGTCCGTAGTCTCAGCCAAACAGAGTTGGCTACCAGCTCAAAAAGCGATGCCTTCATTCACACCCAGCATACACATGCACAACCCCCCAGGCACACTCTTTGGAGGAGAATCCCTAGAAGAACATGAACTACAGACAGATTCTACATAACAATCCTCAAAGGGAAGCTTGAGTCCTGTCCTGCTGTGGTTGACCTTAAAAATGTTGCTTATAATCCTCTGTTTAGAAAACTGAAAGGGCTTTCATTGACTAATGGGACAAAGGGAGGTACCAAACAGCAGAGGATGTGACTGCTTGCCACTAGAGAGAAAACACCTTGAATCCAGGCTCCTGACAAGAAAACCTCTCGAATAAAGGAGAACTCCCTTCCTCCTTCTGCACCCACCCCTGTTCCCTCTACACCTCCAATTACTTTAGCCTCACTCAATATCACTTCTAATATCTACAAGTGTACCTTGGGAAGCCCAGATGAGTTTTGCCAGTTGCTTATGGATTTCTTCTTAACCAAGTCTCATGTGCTCTGAAGGTGGGTTTGCTAGGAATACATTTCTTGAGTTTTCCTTCACAAGGAGCTAAAGTATCCAATTAGCATCACGTTTTGCTTATTCACAACTAGAAGAATAACCAAAAAACAAACTCGTTGCCGTCGAGTCGATTCCGACTCACAGTGACCCTGTAGGACAGAGAAGAACTGCCCCATAGGGTTTCCAAGGAGTGGCTGATAGATTTGAACTGTCGACCTTTTGGTTAGCAGCCAAGCTCTCAACCACTGTACCACCAGGGCTCCACTAGAAGAATAGATGCTCCAAAAGAGAAACAATCCTCATATGTCTTATATTTGTTTTCAGAATAACATGCCCCTAGTTAGTCAGAAAGTCAGACTTTGCACACATAAACACTCAGCCTCACCCAGACACCCAGACAAAGAAGCACATACAGATATCCTCAGAAGGTCATTCCCTTAACCTTACCAATACTAGGGTACAAAAGGAGACTCTGGCACATAGATGTAGATACAGGCTCAACTGCCTGTGTACTGGAACCACTACACACCCAGAAAGAGACATAGTCAGACCCAGGTGCACAGCCAGCTGTGGACACATCCATTTCCTTGGGCAACCCAGAACCTTAGTTTGGAGAGCAGGAAGCCATAGAAAATCTACAGAGTGACCCATCCACTGGTGACAATAGTTATCTCAAAACGTCCTCCATTTTGGAAGGGTCAGAAAGTGAAACTGCAATAATAATGGAAAAGAAGCAGAGAAGTATCAGCATAGAGCCCGCAACAAAGAGAATTCTAAGTTTTAAAATGTTTTCTCCTTGCCTTTAAACAGTTATTTCTGGACCTATTTGACTGAAGGGCTGTGTTTTCTTTCAAAGTCTTTGTTGTAGCTCTTGTTGTTATTAATTTGTGGACACATTGAGAGCAAAGAGATACTCAGCGGTGGTGGTAAGTGCTTGGCTTTTGCTGGAAAAGCATCTCAGAGTCATTTCTCCTGCTGAAAGCTGGGGGCTGTGGTTAGCGCTGGCCTCATTACACCTTCCCTCAGTTATGTATCGGAGAAGGATCTGACAGGACTGAACTGGGTAAAGTGAGAAGGGAGGAGAGAGCTGTATCTTGGTGGAGAGACAGAAAGAGAGAGCAACACAAAGAGACAGAGCTTTGGAAAAGAAAAGAAGGTGGGGAAGAGACAATATGAGAGATGGAAAGAAAGAGAGGGACAGAGAAAGACTCGGTATGTGTGAAGCGCTTATGCTACAAAGACAACAGGTTTGTGAAAAAGATCACAGTATGAGAGAAGGAGATTGTGTGTGTGTCCACCACACAAGTCTGCCCAAGAAATGAAAAGATGGTGGGAAAAGAAAGGGAGATAAGAGCTGCAAAGAAGACCATGTTCAAGTGAAGAGAGAAAACATGAGAAATTGTTTAAGTGTGTCTATGAAAGAGAGAGAATGAGAGCGTGAGAGAAGCAGAGAGAGACAGTGACAAAGAAAGAGGCAGAGAGAGAAAGGAACAAGGAAAGTATAAAATCCCCTGAAATCCCATTCAGTGAACAACCAATTTCCCAAAAGCCAATTCACGAAATGATTTATTCAGGAAAATAATAAAATTCATTGATTTACAGAAAAAAAGTCTATTTCTTTTAAATATTTATAAACTTCACGACAATTTATAGAAACACAAATTTTGGATCTTTTTATAAAATTTTAGTTGACCAATTTTCATTTTGTATTACTAAATATTTTTTTAAATTTTATTTTATTGTACATTAAGTGAAAGTTTACAATTCAAGTTAGTCTCTCATACAAAAATTTATACATACATTGTTATGTGACACTAATTGCTCTCCCTATACTGTGACAGCACACTCCTCCTTTCCACCCCTGATTTCCCATGTCCATTCAGCCATCTTCTGACCCTCTCTGCCTTCTCAACTCACCTCTGGACAGGAGCTGCCCATTTAGTCTCATGTATCTACTTGAACTAAGAAGCACACTCTTCACGAGTATCATTTTATGTCCCATAGTCCAGTCTAATCTTGGACTGAAGAGTTGGCCTCAGGAATGGTTTTAGTGCTGGGTTGACAGAGAGTCTGGGGGCCATGCTCTCTGGGTTCCTCCAGTCTCAGTCAGACCATTAAGTTTGGTCTTTTCACTAGAATTTGAGTTCTGCACCCCACTTTTCTCCTGCTACAACAGGGATTCTCTGTTGTGTACCACAACAGGGCAGTCATTGGTGGTAGCCAGGCACCATCTAGTTCTTCTGGTCTCAGCCTGTTGTAGTCTCTGGTTTATGTGGCCTTTTCTGTCTCTTGGGCTAATACTTTCCTTGTGACTTTGGTGTTCTTCATTCTCCTTTACTCCATGTGGGTTGGGACCAATTGATGTATCTTAGATGGCTGCTGGCTAGCTTTTAAGACCCTAGATGCCACTCACCAAAGTAGGATGCAGAACTTGTATTACTAAATAATATTTTTAAAGAGTATTTGATTTTTGCAGCCCTAATCTCTTGCTGCAGCAGAGAGAAATGACCTTCTACTGGATAAAGAAAGAGGAGAATCAGCACTGTTGTTGTTGTGTGCTGTCGAGCCGATTTCAACTCACAGAGACCCTGTAGACAGAGTAGAACTGCCTCATGGGGTTTCCTAGGCCGAAATCTTTACAGGAGCAGATCTCCAGGTCTTTTCTCCTGCGGAGCAGGTGGTGGGTACAAACCACTGACCTTTTGATTAGCAGAAGAACACTTAACCATTACACCACAAGGGCTCCTGAATCAGTACTCCTCAAAGTGATTTGTTCAGGGGTAGAAAAAGGACTCCAGCAGGCCAATGGCAAACTTCCTGTGGACTTCAGCTGGAACTACTGGTGAAAAGTATTCTTTCTTTTGATCTTGCTGATGTGCTATCACTTGGAGAAAAAGAATATGCAAATATTGTACACAGGAACACAGAGATATGGGAAGAGAGAGAGATTATTGATGACATTGTTTCAGTACCTGTACCCTCTCATTCCTGAATTTAATATATATCCATGAACTTGTCAGTTATGTGAACCTATAAATCTCTATGACATGGGATCTATGTTCCTGTTGTTTTTAAAGGTAATTTGAGCTTAGTTTTCTGTCACTTCCAGATAAAATAGTCCCACTTAATATTTGTCATGTTCTTTCATAAAGCCATGCTTTCAGACAAGTTGTTCTTTTTTACCTAGAATGCCTCTAATGAGTGAACTTATGATCTTTTAAGTGCCAATTCAAATGTCACCTCTTCAGTTAAGCTTTCCCAGAATCTTTCAGTATGTCACTTCCTCTTCTCCGTCCGGCAGTATCTTGTGCAAACCTCCATAAAGCACTGATCATATCATCATACACAAATTAGTTTCTATATCGCTCACATTAGATTGGGGCCAATTTAGTCTTATTTACCTTTCTCACTCCAACTAATGCAGCACTGGAGCATTGTAAACACAAATAGATTTCTGTGAATGAAGGAATTAATGAATGGATGTTGTTCCCTGAAACACAGAGTCTAGCTAAGAACCACTGGACAAGAGGTGGCTTAGGAAAATGTTAACGTTTGATGTCATAGAATATATATATATATGTATATCTCAGGCCACCTGGGGTTCTGGTTTACCTAAATGAGCACACAGACTAGAAGTTACACAACTTAGAAATGGGAGCCATGACAGCCCATGAGAAACAAAGAAGGCTGACAGGGAACTCTAACTTGAACTTTCATGAAGCCCAGATTGGCCAACATTAAACCCACCACTGGTCCTTAGAGGAAATGAGACTTGAACCAGTAACCCTCCAGTTCTTGTGTCATTTTCTGGGGCAGCAGTACTCAGATGAATCCTGTCGGGATCACTCTCCGAAAACTTCTTGCTCTGATATTTCCAGTTTCTTAATTTTGATGCAGATTTTGTCCTTCACCTACTATAATTTGAAGGACATGTAATCTATCTGGGGCTTGGACTTTAGCTCCTTTTTACCCCAATCTGGGGTTATTCTCCTTTCAGCACCTTTGGCTTGGTGCCCAATGTGACCCCTCACCGCTTGTCCCACATTCTCAAGATGGGAAGTAGAAAAGAGAAGCCATTGTCCACCAGATGACCACTGTTTACCTTATCTGTATCCCCTTCCAAGGTAGATTTGGGAATTGAGATAAAAGATCATTACAGAGTCTTAGGCCTCACTGGCCCCTAAGGGCTATGCACAAGTCAAAGTTGAATGGGACACTCACTATGTGAGGGAACAGACAGAGGAAACCAATCAGTATAGAGGAATACAGTCACCATGAGATCTGGACATGCTTCAGTCCTGACAGTTCGTCATTTCCTTTTTCCGCCAGGTCTGGCTCTGCTTTGGTTCCTACCATGATTCCTGTGAGCCCCCTAAGCAACCTTGCATTAAAATACAAGCCCCTGTGCATTAGCCGGTTTTAACATGTTTCTGCTCTTTAAAACCAACAGAACCTTGACTGAAACTGATAGCTACATGAACTTTGTTCAGCTCTCACCTTTCTATTGGAAGATAATGGTGATTTATGGCAACATGAGGCAGGTGGGAAGGGGATGAGCCTGACACCTGGTAAGGATCTACACACTAATCCAATTAGGATCTAGGGGAGATGATCTAGTTGCAAAGGCCAACCGTGGATTTGTTTCTAGAGGGGTGACATATTGTGTCCAAAGGGTCCAAGAATCTGCATCACAATTCTGAAATAGTGACCAGGTGGGCAGAACACAGTAGAAAGCCTGAAATGTTGCAATCAGGAAAAAAAAACCTAGTCAAACAGTCCAGAAAATCTGCGCATGGGATTTTTCCAAACTTGAAGGGACTAGCAAGTGAGAGACAGTTTAGGACAAGAAGCATCCAGTTTCCATGATGGCAAAACCCACCATGGAGGGGGATTGGACAATGAGGTAGGGACCAAGGGAGAAAAATGAGTCCTACAGACTGAGTCAAAATGGTCGGGGGTAGGGAGGAAATGTCAGAAGGCCGTGACTGTCCAGTTACTAAGGAACAACACAGTTGCCTTGGGCAACTTCAGGGACTTTAGGCCAAAATTGGCTGTAAAGAATATTAAGGCAGCAGCACAAGAGATGGGTCTTGAGTCATCAAATCCCAGAGTCCACTTGGGTAAACTTAACTCTAAGACTCATCAGTTCAGAGGGCTCTTGTTCTGTTAGTATTGTCCAGAAACTAGTGCAAGAATGAGTCTAAACTGGAGAAGAAAGGAGGGGCTGACACACCCTTAGGCTGACTAGGAAAGTTTTGAAAATTCATACGCAAGAGAAAATAATGTTCTATATGTCCCAGCATGCCTTACCCATTCAGGAAGATTCTAACAGCTCTATGAGATCCTCACCTTTTTATGATTAAGAAACTATCTTTCAGAGTAAGAGTGCAGTCAACAATACCCATCTGCTGACAGGTCCTGCCCTTTCTTCCATCTGGAAAACAGCATTTCTGGGCCCAGAACACAATTGGAGGGATTAGTTTAACTTGCTAAACCTTGGTTTATGAGACTGAGCGTTTGAATTTTATAATACGGAAAATCAATTTCCTAAATTATTAGAACAGAAAATTCAATAGGATTAATTCTCCCAGTTCAAAAATAATCAGAGGTCACCATAGCAACACACATCAATGGAGCAATACACAATGAATGAAACATTTCCCCATGTTCGGCTGTTTTTTCAAGGTCTTCTCCCCTCTCTGCCCCGGCAGCATTTGTAACGGTGGCTGGGCTCCCTGGGTTTCTGCTTCTAATGAGCATGGGTTGGGGTAGTTGTATCCAAGAACCACCAAGGCAGAAGGTGAAATCTGGCTTGGAGGCAGAGCTTCCTCTGTCTTAGCCCCTCATCCCCAAGGAATTAAAGGGCAAGGTTGGGAGAAAATAACAGCTATTGCTAAAAATTCATGAGGTGGCTGTGGAAATGAAACAAGCAATGGCAGAGATTCAGGTCATTTACCAGGTGCCACATGCAACTCCTGAAATGGGAGAAAAATATGCTTAGAATGCCACTAAGAGGGATTTTCAGGGTTGAATGGCGCTGGCTGGCTGAAATGAAAAGACCAAGAGACACTGATCCTCTTTTCCATTTGATTTTGCCTGGATTGAGCTGAGACAGGAGAGGATTTCCCTGGATTCCAAATTCTATTTTCAGGAAAGTCAGTATTGCCTAGGGATTGAAAGCTTGGCCTCTAGAGTTAGCCAGTCTGGGTCTGAATTCTAGCTCCACCACTTTCTATATCTTGGGAAATTTATTTCTGAGTCTTGATTTAATCATTTGTAAAATAGATGTGTGTGTGTGTGTGTGTGTGTGTGTTTGTGTATGGGTAAATATCAGTACTCACCTGATAAGGTTGTTATGCAGATTCCATTAAATAATTAAGGTAAAACACTTATCATAGTGCCAAGCACATGGTAGGCACTTGCTTCACCTTCATACAGGAATGTAAACTGAAGGGAATACATACAGATTTCTCAAACTCCTGATCTATGGAATGAGGACACTACATTGAAGGCAACTTGCAAGAAGAAAGGCAGTTCATGCCTTTCAGACCACATGTAATTTATATCTAAGTTAAATAATGCAAGCACATAATTACAGTATTAGGAAACATGGTTTAGGTGTTACTCATACCTAAAAAAAAATTAGGAAATTTTTGTAGACCCCTAATCACACTGTGTATCATCAGTGATGTTTTTGACAAAGTAAGCTACTACAAGGAGCCCTCGTGGCACAGTGGTTAAGAGCTCAGCTGCTAACCAAACAGTACGCAGTTTGAATCCACCAGCTGCTCCTAGGAAACCCTATGGGGCAGTCCTACTCTGTCCTATAGGGTCACTATGAGTTGGAATCGACTTGATGGCAACGAGTTGGATTTTTTTGTTTTGTTTTGTTTTTTTAAACTACTACAAGCATGGAAAGGCTGAGCTCAGAATGATCAAAGGAAGGCTGTGGTTCCACCGTCCTTGTCTCTTCTCCCATCTAACCCAGAATATGCATTCTCATTCTGCGAACAGACCTTCACAAGAGATTTTGGAACAAGTGCAGAGAAAGTGGTGAAGCAACTAGAATCCATATCAGATGAGGAGCAGTAGAAGTCACTGAGACTATAGCAGCCAACCAATCAATCAATCAATGGCTTTGGATGAGCATGCTTTTTTACAGCTCGAAGAGTTGAAATGGAGAAGATGTAACATATAAGGGGAGGGGAATTTTAGCCTTCTTTCCTCTTAGAAAGCCTGCCTGTGCACACATTCTTCTTTGCTCCATATCTCTGCCCATCTGATTGATAATAGTTGGGCTGATTGTGTTGTAACATGTCCTGCCTACACATGATGTTCTTCTTTTTTTATCTATATTATTTTGTTGTTGTTGTTGAGAATTATACACAGCAAAACATACACCAATTCAAACGTTTCTCCATGTACAATTCAGTGACATTGATTACATTCTTCAAGTTGTGCAACAATTCTCACCCTTCTTTTCTGAGTTCCTCCTCCCCTATTAACATCAACTCGTTGCCTCCAAGTCTTCTGTCTAATCTTTTGAATTGCTGTTGTCACTTTGATCCCATGTAGATAGATCTTAAACGATCACAATGCTCAAGGCAGACACTCTTTATTAGTTAAGCTAAATTGTTGTTTAGTTTTAAGAAGACTTCAGGGGATATTTTCAGTTTAAGGTTTAAAGATTATCTGAGGACAATAGTTTCAGGGGTTCATCCAGCCTCCACGGCTCCAGAAAGTCTGGAATCCATGAGAATTTTAAATTCTGTTTTGCATTTTCCCCCTCTTGATAAGGATTCGTCTATAGAATCTTTGATCAAAATGTTCAGTAATGGTAGTTGGGCAACATCCAGACCTTCTGGTTACCTGGCAAAAGAGGCAGTTGTTTATGGAGGCAATTAGCCACACATTCCAAATGCTTCTCCTATTCCTGACCTTCTTTCTTGCTTTGTTGCTCCAGATGTTCTTCTTTTTTAATGACCTCTTAAGTCTAAATATGTAAGCTAAGTCGAGGACCTTCTTGGGACCCTGTCATGTCTCTCTTTCTGACTCAGTATCACTGAATGAGCAAGTAGATTCAGACTGCTCTAGGGACTTGGCTATCTCTCGCACATAGGCTATATTACTCATGGTCCTGATAGGAAATAAAATTTCTACAGATGTTTCAAATGAGGAGTCTTTAATAAAGAGATTATTTATGGAGTTGTGGGCAGGATTAAGGGAACAAACAAGAGATAATGAAGCACCAAGAGACTAGCATAAATGGAAAACCAACACTAACTGCCAAAGTCAGAAAGGCCAAGGTAAGAAAATGGTGTTTTGAAGCTTAATAAAACGCAGAGCCATGGAGTAGGGGGACTGCTATGCAGAATCTATAGCTAGGGTAGGGCTGAACTTCCACAGGTACTGAGGATCCAAAGCAGGGATGAAGCAGAGAAAAGTATCTCTGTCTCTCCTCTCCACTGAGTTCCTGCCAGTGCCTCTCATTGGCTAAACACAATTGGAAGCCAGTCGGCAAGGAATTCTAGATGATGTGTCTGTAGGCTCAGCCTCCTAGGGTACTAGGGATGGCTCAGAGGGCTGAAGCGTGGATGGAGGGGGTTATAAGGAGCCAGCAGTTAGGCTCACAGGAGGTTGTTTTCCCAAGATTAAATTGAGGAGAAGGAGGACATGGGGTTGGGTCCTAAGACTCTATTAGGTCTTAAGTATAAGACTCAGACTTTCACCAGAGCTCTGCATTGAGGGAACTAGCATTTATGCAAGTACTAATGAAATACTGTTTTGATTCTCTATCTGCAATCACATTTGTGTAGCACTTTCTTAGAAACTTGATGGAGAAATTGCAGGAAACATCATGCTTATATGTGATAATTCTTGGGCCCTTGATAATAACACCACCATCAACTATCATCAAACCTAAGCTTTATTTCCAACTGAGAGGTTGGCAAGAATGTAAACTTTGTGGTAAGAAATTAGCTTTTCCACTTACTAGCTGGGTAACCCATGATGCTTGGTAGTTCAGTGGTAGAATTCTCACCTTTCATGCAGGAAACCCACGTTTGATTTCTGGCCAATACACCTCATGTGCAGTTACCATCCATCTGTCAGCAGAGGCTTGCATGTTGCTGTGATGCTGAACAGTTTTCAGTGGAGCTTACAGATTAAGATGGACTATGAAGACAGGCCTGGAGATTTACTTCCAAAAATCAGCCAGTGAAAACCATATGGATCACAATTGTCTGATCTGAAACTGATCATGGGAATGGTGCTGGACAGGGCAATGTTTTGTTCCATTGTGTATGGGGCTGACTAGACATCAGCTAACAACAAGCTGTAGGACTCAGGACAAGTCACATAAGGACAAGAGACTGCTTAACCGTTATGAGCCTTAGTTTGCTCATTTGTGTAGTGGTGATCTTAATTATACCCAACTCATATGGAAGCACTTACTGATGAAGATCAAAGATCACAACCTTCAGTGTGGATTACACCTCAACATAAAGAAAACAAAAATCCTCACAATTGGACCAATAAGCAACATCATGATAAATGGAAAAAAGATTGAAGTTGTCAAAGATTTCATTTTAATTGGGTCCACAATCAATGTCCATGGAAGCAGCAGTCAAGAAATCAAAAGATGCATTGCATTGGGCAAATCTGCTGCAAAAGACCTCTTTAAAGTGTTAAAAATCAAAGACGTCACGTTGAAGACTAAGGTGCACCTGATCCGAGCCATGGTGTTTTCAATCATTTCATATGCATGCCAAAGCTGGACAATGAATAAGGAAGCCCAAAGAAGAATTGATGCCTTTGAATTGTGGTGTTGGCAAAGAATATTGGATATACCATGGACTGCCAAAAGAACAGACAAATCTGTCTTGGAAGAAGTACAACCAGAATGCTCCTTAAAAGCAAGGATGGCAAGACTACGTTTCACATACTTTGGACATGTTATCAGGAGGGACCAGCTCCTGGAGAAGGACATCATGCTTGGTAGAGTAGAAGGTCAGCGAAGAAGAGGAAGACCCTCAATGAGATGGATTGACACAGTGGCTGCAACAATGGGCACAATTATAGCAACGTTTGTGAGGATGGCGCAGGACAAAGCAGTGTTTCATTTTGTTGTACGTAAGGTCACTGTGAGTCAGAACTGACTCAATGACACCTAACAATAACGTATGGCTGCTATGAGAATTCAGAAGAGATAATGTAGGTGAAGTCTTAGGACAGTGTCTGACACCTAACGTTGTCTATGTTGGGTGCCATTAAGTCAATTCTGACTCATAGTGACCCCGTGTGACATAGTAGAACTGCCCCATGGGGTTTTCTTGGCTGCAATCTTTATGGAAGCAGATCACCAGGTTTTTCTCCTAGAGAGATGCCAGGTGGGTTGAAACTGCCAGTCTTTTGGTTAGCAGCCAAGTGCTTAACCATTGCACCACCAGGGCTCCTGACACCTGATGAGTGCTTGGTAAATGGCAGGGCTGCTTAATTACTTCTGAACCAAGGTATAGAAGCAAGACCAGCTGATTGAAGTTGTGAAGAGACAGGTTTTGGCTCAATGTAAGAAATTGGCTCCTAATGCTACAAGCTGTCTAGGAATGGAAAGGTAGTGAGTTTCTTGTCATTAAAGCGTGTTCAAGTTGTAGCAGAGCAGCTTTTTTGTCAGAGATGTTGTGGTAGCAAGTTTTGTATTGAGTGGGAAATTGACTCAGACAACTTCTCGGTTCAGTTCCACTGGCATTCTTTCTGCAAAGCTTGAAGAATCAGATTGGGGCCAAGTTAATCCATAGGATTCTGCATACTCCAGGGAAGGTCATTCTCTTAAGGGCCTAAATATTTTGGTTCTGGGGAAAAAATTGTAAAAAGTCACTGCTCTCAGGGCATTTCCCTGGGGTGCTGAGAAACAGAAGCAGTCACTATGAATAACACTGCAGTTAGATTCTGAGGAGTTTGGAGAAAATAAAATGACAGCTTTTCAAGACAGTGGGACTTGGAGGGCTCCGGAAGTGATAGTATGTGTGAGAGGATAATCTGAGACGATGCAGAATGAGCCTTTCCCCCTCATATGCTGGTAAGGCCTCCCTCCCATATACAACCTCTGGCAAGGCTTTGTGGCTTATACTTGGACTTAGCTTCTGAGTTTCTCCACTGCTTTGAGAAGGGACCTCAGTGGGCATCATCAGTCCACCTCCTCACCCTGGAAACAGCCAAGATCCAGAGACGGGAGAAAGTTACTAGAATTACCCAGCCAGTACGTAGAGAACAGAGACAAATAACCAACGCTGGATGACAGCTGTGTTCCATTCATCTAAAAAACCTAACTTGTTTATTAAAGGGTCACAAACAAATGTGGAGGTCAGGTAAGCAACAAGAGACATCATAGCATAGTGGCAAAAAACACAGACTCTGCAACCAGACTGCTTGGGCTCAAATCCCTGCTCCTACTCTTGCTAACGCTTGTTAATCTTGGGTGATTTTCTTAGGCACCTGATACTTCAGTTTCCGCATCTGTAAAATGGGTGTGATAATAGTACACTTTCCTTAGGATTGTTAAGATACTTATGTGCGTTAGTATTTGCAAAGCCAACAGATCAGTGCCTGGCATGGAGTAAGTACAGCATTAAGTGTTTGTTAAATAAATGCTAAGAACAAAGTGTGTGAGAGTGAGAAGGATAAAACAAGAAGCCCGCGACCAATCTTTCAGGGACAGAGAATGGCAACTACAGGCCAACTCTAGCCAATTTTTACCATGTAGAAATGTGCGCACGGTGTTGCCAAATTTCTCAAGATTTTAAAAGAAACTCAAAACCCAGATTTTTCTTTTCCTTCTGAGACTCAGTTTCTTCACGTGACAGACAGGTTTATTGATGATTGTATATCTCCAAACTAGAGGGAAGTTTATGGCAGGTTTGCACCATAATGTGGTCCAAGATAATACGGGGACCAGGGCATTCAGGACATGCCCCTTGCTCTACTCATAAAAGAGGGACCACCTAGATTTTCTTTCTATTCACGGAACATGCCAACTTCTTTCCTGACTCAGGCTATTGTTAGACAGGATAATTATCACCAGCCATTCTAACAAACACCCCTAAGAGCTGAATGGCTTAACACAAAAGAACCAGTTGCATTTGAGTTGATTCACACTTTTGGTGACCCCATGTGTGTCAGAGTACAGCTGTGCTCCATAGGGTTTTTGATGGTTGATTTTTCAGAAGTAGGCCACCAGGCTTTTCTTCTGAGGCACCTCTGGGTGATCACAAACCTCCAACCTTTTGGTTAACAGCTGACCGTGTTAACCATTAGCACAATCCAGGGACTCCAGCTTAACACAGCAAGGGTTTATTTCTTGCGCACTCTCATCTCAGTCCAATGCAGGTCAACGGGGGCCTCCTTTGGGAACTGTAGGTGACAGAGGCTCTGCCATATTCAACTTATGGCTCCTAAGGGCTACACTGGAGACATCCAGCTGACAGGGAACAAGGGACAACACAGGAGCATTTGAGAGATTGTGTTGTCCAGGCCTGGAAATAGTGAACATCATTTCCACCCATATGACATTGGACAGAACTCAGTCACATGGCCCTGCCCAACCACCAGGGAACTTGGGATATAGTCTCACTATGTGCTCAGGAAAGAGAGGAGAAATTCTGATATAGGTAAACATCAGCATTCTTTGCCACAGGGTCTTTGCACTTACTGTTCTCAGCTTACAGCACTTTCTGTCCATTATCTCCCTCATCATCATCATTCAGCTCAAAATGTTCTCACATGGGCCTTCTCTGATGCACCTCTCTAAGGCAGCTCCCCACCCCTCACCTGCATATTCTTTACCACTTCAGCCATTTCATCTCAACGCTTCTCACTTTCTAAAGTCATCCAATGTGTTCATTTGTTTCTGGTTTATTGCATACTTCTGCCTCTTCCTTTCAACCAGAATATAAACTCCATGAAAGCAGAAACTGTGTGCTTTATTTGCCATCATATTTGCAGCATCTACAACAAGGTAGCTGTGTTAATGGATTCAGTTTTGTCACAGTTCATTCCAGTCACAGATAGCCTGTGGGACACCAGAGCTTCTCTCCTTCTGCACAGCCAAAGATTGAGGGTCCTCTTCAATCTCATCTCTCTGCTGCCCAGTGTCCTGACTACAGCCCGAAAGTCTATGTGCTGAGGGCTAACAATGGCAGCCAACAGCGCTGGTGCTACCTCTGTTTCCTGAAGCCAAGCTTCTAGGATGGATCATTTCTTCTGCTTTACAGCATCTACCACAGCGTTCTCTTCTCCCCACTCTGTCATTTTGGAATCTGCATAGTTTTGAAATACTTCTTCTATTTCAGGTTTACTAGTGAAATGTGAGGGAAAATGTCAATAGTGAAGGACTAAGGGATTTTGATGTATGTGTGTATGTGTGTGCGTGTGTGTGTCCGCTCAAAATTGCATGTTGGAAAATGAGTATAGGGGTGGATGTGGTGATGAAGACAAAATAATCAATTATTGATGGCTGCAAAAACAAAGAAGCCCCAAATATCAATGGTTTACAAGCACAAGGGTTTATTTCTTGCTTATAATATGTTGTTAATTGTGGGTCAGCCCTGTGTCTTCACAATGCAGGACCCAGGCTGAAGCAGCCCTGGGGCATGTCATTCTCATGGGAGAGGAAAAGAACAAGAGGCAGTCAGGAACACACAACAACATCTAAAGCTCTTGCTTGTTACTGGCATACAATCACTTCTCACCTTTGATTGGCCGAAAGAAGTCATATGACCAAGACTGACATCCATGACTTGAGGAAATAGCCTCCTCCCTCAGAGAGTCACTGCACATCAAAAGACAAAAGGTGGACATGCGTTACCCTCTTATAGGGAGGAAAGTAAATCATTGAGAACAACAATACAAATATACCATACTCCCCATTTTACAGAAATTTCTGTATGGCTATGTCAGTCAGGGAGTCCCTGGTTAGTGCAATGGCTAATGTGCTTGGCTGCTAATCAAAAGGTTGGAGGTTGGAGTCAACCCAGAGATGCCTTGGAAGAAAGCCCTAGGGATCTACTTCCAAAAAAGTCAGCTATTGAAAACCCTGCGGAGCAGAGTTATACTCTGACACATATGGGGCTGCCATAAGTCGGAGTCAACTTGATGGCAATTGGTTTTTATATTAGTCAGGGCTGTTTTAGTTGTAGCAGAGAGAAAACTGACTCAAACAGGCTTCCTTCTGGAAGAAGGGCATGCCTGGCTTTAGTCTTGGTTAGATGACGTAGGGTCCCACATGATGCTGCCTGAACCCAGGCTCTGTTTCTTGGATCTCCGTTTCTTTGTGTAGCCTTATTCTCAGATAGATTCTCTCCAAAAGTGGTCTGTGACATTTCCAGTTTTAGGGCCCTGCGAAGAGAGGGATGTCCCTTCCCAAAATTCCAGCCTAAATCCCAGTATTAGATGCAACTGGGTCATCTTGAATGTCATGACCAGACCAGAACTCACTGCCATAGACAGGGAATACAATATGGGGATTGGCCAGGCATGGATTATCTAAAGGCTCCTAGAACCTGGGAGGGGCAGGGTTGGTCCCCCCAACTTGAACAATATGGACTGAGATGGGAAGGAATGCTTTTCCTAAATAAAACAAAGATGCTTATAGTAGAAGATTGGGTTTCCAGGAAGTAAAAAACAACATAACCTATTAGAGTGGATTTTACCAAATTCATATAGACTTGTGTATCTGGATCAAGGAAAATATAATTGGAATAGAAAGTCAAGCCTAGGGATAAAATCCGTCCACAAATCAACAGTCCATGAGCACTAATCAACTTGCCCTATAGATGTTGAAAGTTTGACTCTGAACTTCCTGATGGCCATAGTGGCTTAACAAAATACGCTATTATCATCCTCCTATTTCTGCATTAATTAGGTTACATAGATCAGAAACTTTCAAAATTTTTATGTTGTGAACCCCCAGACATGCACACACTTGTCTGTATGCACACATTTTTTTGTTATACATGCATATATAGATACAATCTATATTGTTTCTTCAAGAAATAATACTTAACCTTACTATGTAGGAGTCCTAGTGGCACAGTGGTTAAGTGATATGGCTGCCAACCAAAAGGATGGCAGTTGAAATCAACTAGCAGCTCTTTGGAAACCCTACGGGGCAGTTCTACTCTGTCCTATAGGGTCACTATGAGTCGGAATTGACTCAATAGCAGTGGGTTTTTGGTTTATTTCAGAGATACTCGACAGCCAATGGAATTTCAACCATGTAAAGTGCACTCTGACATTTTCTATTCTATCCTGTCCTTTCCCTATCCTATCCTCTCCTACTTGTGTTGATTAACTTTATGTGTCAACTTGGCTATGCTATGATTCTCAGTGGTTTGGTCAGATACTGGACTGGTTGCTGTTCCATAATGTAATGTAATGTAATCACTTTCCATGATGTGTTCTGATGTGATCCACCAGTTAATTGAAAGGGGAGTTTCCCTGAGGGAGTGATCTGCCTCCAGAATATAAATAAACGTTATGGCAGAGCTCACTCTCTTTCTACCCTGCACCCTTCTCATCGCCTGACCTATAGATCTTGAGACATAAGCCTACAGAAGTCTTTGGCCTGCCACCTGACTTTCAGATTTTGGACCTGCCAGCCCCAAACTGCATGAGCCAAACCTTTGAAGTAAATCAGTCTCTGTGTGTGTGTCTACACACACACACACACACACACACACACATGTATATATAAAACTTACATCTCTCTGCTTTTGCTCCTCTGGAGAACCCAGACTAAGACCCTACCCTACCCTATCCCATCATATCCTACTTCATACTGTTCTTCTTCATATTTTTCTTAGTGCTACTTGCAATCTACTAAAGTCATTTCGTGACCTGTTATTGGGACATAATTCACATTTTGAAAATCATTGAACTAGACATGGAAGGCGAAGCATCTATAACCAGTTGCCATCAAATTGACTCCAACTGATGGTGACTCCAAGTGTATCAGAGTAGAACTGTGCTCCATAGAGTTTTCAATGGCTGATTGTTTGGAAATAGATCTTCAGGGCTTTCTTCCAAGGAAACTCTGGGTGGACTCGAGCCTCCAACTTTTCAGTTAGCAGCTTAGCGCCTTCACTATTTCTACCACCCAGGGACTCCAAAGCATCTGTTGTTGTTGTTAGTTGCTATCGAGTTGGCCCCTGACTCAGGTGATCCTGTGCACAATGCGATAGCACTGTTCTGATATATAGGGTTTCATTGGCTGGCTTTTGGAAGCAGATCACCAGGTCTTTCTTCCTACTCTGTCTTAGTCTGAAAGCTCTGCTGAAACCTGCTCAGCATCACAGCAACATGCAAGCTTCCACTGACAGATGAGTGGTAGCTGCACTTGAGATGCATTGCCAGGAATCGAACCTGGGTCTTCCACATGGAAGGTGAGAATTCAAACAGTGAAACACGACTGCCCTCAAAACGTATATAGTACCTTATAAATATCAATTGAGTAACAGACAATGAACAAATGAATGAATGAAAGACATCAATTCAGTCCAGTCTGCAATTACTGTGTACTGTACTATTTGTATAATTATGTGTATCAGGCACTGTTGTTGTTAGGTGCTGTGGAGTCCGTTCTGACTCATAGTGACCCTACGTACAATAGAACAAAACACAGCCTGGTCTTGTGCTATCCTCACAATCATTGCTATGTTTTAGCCCATTATTGCAGCCACTGTGTGAGTCCATCTCATTGAGGGTCTTCCTCTTTTTCGCTGACCTTCTACCTTACTAAACATGATGTCCTTCTCCAGGGACTGGTCCTTCCTGATAACATACCCGAAGTACATGAGACAAAGTCTCACCATCCGTGCTTCTAAGGAGCATTCTAGCTGTACTTCTTCCAAGACAGATTTGTTCATTCTTCTGGCAGTTATGGTATATTCAATATTCTCTGCCAACACCAAAATTCAAAGGCATCCATTCTTCTTTGGTCTTCCTTGTTCATTGTCCAGCTTTTGCATGCATATGAAGTGATTGAAAATATCATGGATTGGGGCAGGCGTATCTAAGTCCTCAAACTGACATCTTTGCTTTTTAACACTTTAAAGAGGTCTTTTCCAGCAGATTTGCAACACATCCAGTGGAACAAGTCATTTGATTTCTTGTCTGCTGTTTTCATGGGCGTTGATTGTGGATATAGTTAAAATGAAATCCTTGACAACTTCAGTCTTTTCTCTGTTTATCATGATGTTGCTTATTGGTCCAGTTGTGAGGATTTTTGTTTTCTTAATGTTGAGGTGTAAAACATACTAAAGGCTGTAGTCTTTGATCTTTATCAGTGAGTGCTTCAAGTCCTCTTTACTTTCAACAAGAAGGTTGTGTCATCTGCATATGGTTGTTAATGAATTTTCCTCCAATCCTGATGCCACCTTCTTCTTCATATAGGTACTAGAGACAGAGATATGAATAAAAGACAGTCCCTGGCCTTGAGCTCCCCTCTCAATAGGAAGACAGAGACCCTAACAGACAATGACCTTGGAGTATGATAAGTCTTTCACAGAGGTAAGCCCAAGTGCCATGGCTGCACAGATCCTCCCAGCATGCAAAGTGAGGAGAGAAAATCACGCAAGGAGGATTCAGAAGAGGCATGAGAAATCCACAGAGAGCTTCTGTGCCACTTGAGGTTAGGAACCCTTCAGACTAGAGCAGGCATGGGCTGGAGAAGACCGAAAGCGGTCAAGGTTGTGGAGGGGACATTTGAGGCTGGGAAGGTGCGCGAACCAAGGCTTCTGCTGAGATTCTGTGCTACAGTTGTTTTATTTTGTCTTTTTTCCCACATTACCTATGGCTCATGTTGAGACTGAGCAAGCACCACAGTGTGTGCTGACCAACATTTCACAACAATCATGAAAAGCGGTTGTGTGTGTCTGAGCTGGGGGAAGAATTCCTCCAACTGTTTCTTTCAGCCATAAATATAAAAATGTTTTCTTTCTTCCTTTCCTTAACCTTTCTCCCCCCTTTAAGGGCATCACTTCTCATATTTTTACCTCCAGCTGTCTACATGGTATTTCAACGTTTTTTATATTTTTCCAACTCTTATATTTAATGTGGAATTGCTAGGGCACAATGCCCTAGAAATTGTCATGTAATATGAAAAATTCAGATCTCAACCTTCTGCTTTAGGAATATAGGACATAAAGACAGGAGGGGTAGTTCTAAGCACATGGATTTTTGATATATGGAATGATGACAATTGTGTCTGATTGCATCTGTAATGGACCCTCATAATTTTAGATTAGGGTTATGTGGATGTCCCAACTAATGGGCAGTAGATTGTGTGGATATAACTCTAGTCTATCATACTTTTTCTTCAATATCAATTACTCTGAATGCTTAAACATCCAATTTCTTGAGATTTTTATTGTTCAGTTTTCTTGTTAAGTGACCCTCTCTTCCCCCCAAGTTAAAGTTGCTAAAGCAATGTGGTATGAGCTCTGGCAGCCTGACATGAGTAGTGCTGGAGAGTTCAGGTGCAGTGAAGGAATGGTTTATGGTTTCAAATGTCTGGAATATTCCATGAAAAAATGTTATTAGAAATTAGAGACTCAAACTTTTCCCCAGTGCTCAGACAGAATTGGAAAAAGAAAAAATTAAAGACAGGTTTAATTAACCTGCCAAAAAGAAGGAAAAAAAAATCACAGAATGTCTGTGTGTGAGATTAAGAGCAAATCTAATGATCAAAGAGATTGGAAAGGGGGACGGTTTTAGAAGGTACATTTCATATCCAGTCAACTAATATCACTGAATCTCCTTAGAATAAAATCATCATATTACCTCAGCTTCGGGGTTGCTGCAGCTGAGAGAATTTTTGTAGTTAGAATTAGATTGAAGTGGAGAGTCAAGGTCACCAGGCCTTCCTTGTCAGAAGTCCCCACTCAAATTCCAAGCTCTGTCACAACAGTCCCTTCATCAGTAGGATGAGTACAGGGAGAGGTCAGGGCAGAAATACTGAAAGAAGTGGAGGAGAGGCAAAAGGTAAAGAGAATTTGAATAATGCCAAAGTAAAAAGTGTTTGTTCAGGCATGTGCATGACTTGTGTGGTGGGAGGCGGGGGAGGTTTGGTGTGTATCTGACTTGTGACATGTACGTGACTTCTGTGGTAGGGGATGTGGTTTGTGTGGGGAGGGGTAGGTGAGCATGTAACTATGATAGACTGTTGTTGATCAATATCCACATAAGATACGATTTCCTTGACACACATAGACACTACATTTCCCAGCCCTCCATGGATCTAGGTGGGGCCATATGACTACTTTTTTTTTTTTTAATTGGTAGACTTTAATTTTTAAAGCAGTTTTAGGTTTACAGAAAAATTCAGCAGAAAGTACATAGTTTCCAACTACTCTCTCTCTCCCTGCCCACCCCTTTTTCCCTATTGTTAACATTTTGCATTCCTGTGGTACATTTGTTACAATTGATGAACCACTATTGATATATTATTATTAACTAAAGTCCATCATTCACATTAGGGTTTATCTTTGTATCGTATGGTTCTATGGGTTTTGGCAAATGTCAGGTAGCCACCATTACAGTACCATAAAAATCCCCCATTCATCCCTTCCTCCCTCCAGCCTGCCACCACCCCAAGCCTCTGTCATCCACTAATCTTTTTCTTGTTTCTGTAGTTTTGTCTTTTCCAGAATGTCATACAGCTGGAATAATAATGTTACAACATTTTCAGACTGGCTTCCTTCACTTAACAATAGACATTAAATTTTCTTCAGTCTTTTTGTGGCTTGATAGCTCATTTCTTTTTATTGCTGAATAATATTCCATTGTATGGATGTTTGCTTATCCATTCACCTACTAAAGGACATCGTGGTTGCTTCCAATTTCTGGCAATCACTAATAGAGCTTCTATAAACACTCACATGTAGGATTTTGTGTGGACATAGTTTTCAACTCATTTGTGTAAATAACTAAGAGAGTGATTTCTTGATCATATGATAAGATTTATGTTTAACTTTGTAAGAAACTGCCAAGCTGTCTCCCAAAGTGGCTGTATCATTTTGCCTTCCCACCAACAATGAACGAGAGTTCCTGTTGCTCTATGTCCTCATCAGCATTTGATGTTGTCAGTGTTTTAGATTTTAGTCATTCTAACAGGCATGTACTGGTATCTCGTTGTTTTAATTTGCAATTCCCTGATGACATATGATGTTGAGCATCTTCTCATATGCTCATTTGTCATTTGTATATCTTCTTTGGTGAGGTGTCTGTTCAGATGTTTTGCACACTTTTAAACTGGGTTGTCTGTTTTCTTGACAAGTTTTAAGAGATCTTTGTATGTTTTGGATACAAGTCCTTTATCAGGTATATGTTTTACAAATATTTTCTCCAAGTCTGTGGCTTCTTTTCTTTCTTTTTTTTAAGTAATATTTTATTGTGTTTTTGGCAAAAGTTTACAGAGCAAGTTAGGTTCCCCTTTGAAAATTTCCACACAGATCGACCAATGACATTAGTTACATTTTTTACATTGTGTCAACATTTTCATTCATCGTGTTCTAGTTGTTCCATTTCCAATACTCTAGTTTCCCTGCCCCTGTGGCTTGTGTTTTCATTCTCCTAACCATAGGACTAATTTTTATCAGTGAACTGTGAGCAGGAGTGAGGTGTGCCACGTCCAGTCAAGCTGGTTAAGGGTCAGTGAATGTTCTCTACACTGATCTTTCTTTCTTTACTCATCTACTGGATAATGCAGAGAAGGACAAGGCCCTCAAACAGTGGAAGGAGTCTGAGTGCCTAAATTACTGTGTGGAGCAGAACCTGTCCTACTCACCCACACTGGACTTGAAATGAGCAAGAAATAACTTACATAGTGCCTGGGTACTGAAATATGGGGGTTATTTGCTACAGTCTAGTTCAACTAGTACAACAAACTTGAACCAATTATTTAACCACTTTGAGCCTCATTTGCAAAATGAGGATAATAAAAGTCCTGCCTTCATAGGATTTTTGTAAAGATTAAATGAGATACTGAAAATAAAGTGCTTAGCACAGTGCTTGGCACATAGTAAGCACTCAATAAATATTAGCTAATAGATATGTAGCAGCAGGCTGCTTTGCTTGAAATATCTAGCTTATTTTATTGTTTATCATCATATTAGTAGTAGTAATAGTAGTAGTAGTTGATGTTATTACGTTGTAATATGCTTTCTTTCATTATTTAGCTAATATTTACTGAACACCTACTATATGCCAGGAACAGCGAGAGATACGAGGCATACAGTGGTAAATAAGACTGTCTCATGTGCACCCAGCAATTTCGGACTATTATTTTTACCACACTATTCTAAGGTTTACAATTAATTTCCTGCCTCAGATCCTGGTTTGCCCTCTTGATTCCCTGGACACTAGTCCTTGACCATGGCTTTCTTTACTGAAGCATGTCCTTTCCTTTGACACTAAGAACTAGAAAGCTGTATCCTAAATAAATAGAATACATGTTCTTCTCATGTAACCCAAATCCACTATGCTTGTTCAAGTAATAGCACCCCAGTTATTCTATGGGGAACTCTTCTGCCTTCACTTTATGACTGTATCTTTTGAAGGGGTGGCTACATAAGCTCCCAGCTCCTGGGGTGAATATATGACCCAAGCATCAACAATAAGATCCCTCTACAATCCCTGAGAACAGTAATTAGTTAGGGGATAAGCGTGTGACACAAACTGGGGCAATACAACAAAATCTGAGGACTTCCTCAGGAATTTTGACAAACAGATGCTCTCTTTCTGCTAGGAATATTGGACTGATAGGATATAAGATTAAAGCTGTGGCCATATTTGTGGCTCATGGTAAGAGCCTGATAAAGATAAAGAAAATGTTGGGAAAACTGAATCAAGAGAAGAAAAGAAACTGGTTCCTGAAGGTCTCATTTCATAATCTAGATCCAGCTATTCCTAAAATCCTACTCTTGGATTTTTCAGTTAATTCAGCCAAATAATTCACTGCTAAGGCAGTTTGATTTGGTTCTTGATTCCTTGGAGACAAAACATTCCTGAGTAATACCAGGCTTTAGCTTAGGAGACTTCTAATGATCTGAAGCACCATTCACCCACCTAAGAAGAATCGACTATCCTTTAGGCTGATAAGTGATGTTCTTCCCACCACATTACCCCAGTGTGGGGACACATCTCAGAAACAAGTCCAAACTCTCAAGCTTACATGTGCTATTAAAAACCCCTGTGGAGGCTATACCTGCAGCTAAGCCAATTTTCATAGACCCTGCTCTGCCCATCATTCTCTTCCTATTTGCCAGCCCATGTTATTCATATCCCACCATGGGTTTTAGGTGAGATTTCCCCATTTATGAATATCTGTCCATTTATCTTCTTAAGATCATCTTTGTCAACTTTTGCTCTATAAGTTGATGGACTATAAGCACTAGAGAAACTTAGGAAGACTACATTCCTTTTCTGGCCTCTTACTCCCCCAAAACAGGAATACTGTTTTCTCCCAAAGACAGAAACACTGTAGCTTAGCTTTTTTTTTCTCCATTAAAATTCAAGTTAATTTAATAAAATGTGGAAGTATAAATTAATGAAGCACTTTCAGATTCTATACAATATATGCCTCCTGTGTAACTAGGGAATTTCTTCTATTAACAATGTCTGGGGCTCCCGGGGGGAGGGGACTTGGTCTGCTAGAGCTACCATTATCATGCAGCCTAGTTAACAGCAGGTCTCCTCAACTCAAATGTAAATTCATAAACATTTCCTGAACACATTCTGTGTGCCAAATTCTATGCACGGCACTTCCACATGTATTATCTTATGGAATCCTCATAGCCAATCTAGATGTAAGTGATGTGAGAGTAAAATATACATACACGGACCCAACCCTCTTACTGATTCAACTTATCTAGGGTAATCCTGGCTCCTGCTATCACACCACATCAGGAGTATATTATACTCTCCGGGTAGCAAGAAAGATTTAAAAGAATAATAAAATCATGTGACTATATTATGCCTTCAACTATCAGCTTTTGAATTTCCCATTGTATCAAACAATTGGGAGGGAGGTGATTAGGTGAAAAGTGGTCAGCTCTACCTGAAAGCTAATATGTAATATACAAAATTTTTGAATGTTTATTATGTCCCAGGAATAGTTTTTTTTTTTTTATAAACTCATTTTATTTACAAAACAATCATATCTATTAAAATTACTATTAGCTTCCTTCATTTACAGATAAAAAAACAAGGCATGAGGATTCTGGGAAGATGGTGGCTTAAACAGATTATTGTTCTGCCCCTCCTCCACAAATACACCAAGAAATGGGATGAGAAAGCAGTGCTCACTCCTTTGGGGCTGGGTATTGGCTTTCTGACTGAAAATGTGGCTGCAGAAACAGAGCATGGGAGGGAGTGATAACCAGAGAGAGAGGACCAGGCTCCCTGGTGGACACATTGATTAGTGCATGAGATCTCCCTCGAGTGGTTGTGCCTTCTGGTAGACAGATTGATCACTGTGTGTTCTGTGGTGTGTTTAACAAAAAAAACCTCATTGCTGTCAAGTCGATTCCAACTCACAGTGACCCTACAGGACAGAATAGAACTGCCCCATAGGGTTTCCAAGGCTGTAATCTTTATGGAAGCAGACTGCTATATCTTTCTCTTGTGGAGCAGCTCGTGGGTTCAAAAGGCTGACCTTTTAGTTAGCAGCCAAGCACTTAACTACACCACCAGGGCTCCCTGATGTTTTTAGGAGATGTTAAAAGTTGAAAACCAAGATATAGAACTTTCGAGTCCTAATTAAATCAGAAGGGTGGAAGAGCTATCATAGAGAGGGAGAGGAAGCGGTAAGCAAGGGCTGGAGGATCTGCTCGCCTCAGAGTTTCTTATAGAAAGTAGTGCAGGCAAAAACACCAAATACTGGGGAGAAGTGAGAAAGTTAACACCCTAGAAAATTCCAGTGCCCCAACAAAAAAATCACAAGACCCACAAAGATATGAGAAATGATGGCCCACCCAAATGAACAAGATGAAAGGAGTGAAATAGCATCTATGGAAGCCCAAATAATGAACAGAATGGAAGAATATAACACAACAGTGTTAAACATAATCAAAGAACTAAGGGAAAACATAGACAAGAGATTTAAAAAAAAATCATGAAGAAAACAAAGATCTAAAAGAAGAGATAGACTTTGTAAAAAAAAAACCAAACTGAAATATTGCAACTGAAAGAGACAATAACTGAAATGAGAAACACAGTAGAAAGATTTAACAACAGAGTTAATCAGGCAGAATAAAGAGCTAACAAATTAGAGGATAAGATCGTCAAAATTACAGAGGCTGAAGAGCAACAAGAATGGAGGCTCATGAGCACAGCCTAATGGAATTATGGGACAAAGTCCAGAGACCAGTATGGTGGATTCTATAGGGTAGAGTTGCCATCAAGGTTCCCTAAAGATAGATGATTTCTATCTTTCCAGCCCATCACAGATTGTCTTTGCCTTAATAACAAAAAATAAAAAATAAAATAAAAGAGCTGCCATCAGCAGGATCAGCAGAATGAACCATTTCCATCGAGTCAATTCCAGCTCATAGTGATCTCATGTGTATAGAGTTCCATAGGGTTTTCAAGGCTGTGACCTTTTGGAGTAGATCACCAGACTTTCTTCTGAGGTGCCTTTGAGTGGGCTCAAACTGCCAACCTTTTGGTTAGTAATTGAGCACTTAACCATTTGTGCCACCCAGGGACTACGATTAGCAGAGTAGAGATGGTTGAATTCTCACACTTGGAACATACATTTTATACTGTAAAGAGCCACCTGAGGTTGCTTCCCTTAAAAGGATTGTATGGGTGTGGAAGAACACGGAGTTTCTGAGAACCTTCTCCAGAGAGGCCAGACTTCAGGAAAGTGATGCTTGAGTTAAAACTTGTAAGACTATTTTATTAATGGAGAAGGTGAATTGGAGAGGTTAATTGACCTTCCCAAAGTCATAAAGTCCATAGGTGGCAGAGTTTAGAAGAATACCTAGTCTTCTTTCACCAAGTCTAGTTCTCCAGCCTGTGCACCTGATCTAAACTTGCCATTGATCTTGGAGCCAACATTCCAGTCCCACGTAGAGTTCACCCCTCCCCACTTCATCAAATTGAGGAAGAAGGTAAACTCCATGGAGTCAGGGAAACCATCTCTTCCCTGCCCTTAATGTCCAGAACAATGCCTAATATATAGTAGGCACCTAATCAATATTTTGGAGCCCTGGTTGCTCAGTGGTTAAGCACTCAGCTGCGAACCGAAAGGTTGGCTGTTTAAACCTAGTAGCCACTCCATGGGAGAAAGATGCGGCAGTCTGCTTCTATATAGATTACAGCCTTGGAAACCCTGTAGGACAGTTCTACTCTGTCCTGTAGGGTCACTATCAGTCAGAATCGACCTGATGACAACAGATTTGGTTTTTGGTTTTAGTCAATATTTGTTGAATGAGTGAAAGAAATCCTGTTCACTGTGTCCCTGATGGCTGGCAAGATATGCCTTCATACCTCAAGAGGCAAATATAACACTACCTCCTGGGTCAATATTATTATTATTATTTTAATGCACTAAATAATCCTTCTTCATAACTAATTCCCTTAGGAGCTACACAGAACAAGTAAAATCCTTCTTTCTTTTTCATGATGCTCAGTTAGATATCTAAAAACAGTAATTGAGCCCTCCTTAACATCTCTTCCCCCAGTGGAACATATTTAGTTCCTTAAATTGTCCCACATATTGTATGTGTGAAGGGGGCAAGGGGCAGCAGTTTATTTGGTGAATACCTACTGGGTTTCAGCAGTGAATAAAGAAACAAGGCTTCTGATGTCACAGATCTTCCAGTTTCCCAAGACAGCAATAAACACATTAATGAACAAGATGGTTTCAGAAAATAAAAAGCCCTATGAAGATATTCCAGTGTTGTGATAGAACAGGGAATGATTGGGGGAACTATTTTACATAGTGTGTTTAGAGAAGACTTCTCTAAGGAGGTGATATTTGCACTGAGAACAGAATATGAGAAGAAAGAACCACATTCCAGCACACGCAAAGGATAAGAACAAGCTTGACTCTTTTGAGGAATGGAAAGACACTATTATAACTTGAGCTTATTTAAGCAGAAAGGGGATATCAATCATGTAATCAAATATGTATGCAAGAGTCAGAGCAAGCATTGTTTAGAAAAATAATTTGGAATTCATTCTAAGTGTGATAGAAGGCATTATAAGTATTGAAACAAGGGAATGACTCAAATATTTTAATCAAAAAACCTAATAAATTTGCTATAATTCATGCAGAGATTATTGTTTGGAACTAACTCCTGAAGCCTATTTAACTCTTGGATCAATTTTCTGTTCAATATGGTAAAACTGGTTTCTTTTTGTTTACTGAAATTATTCTCATATGGATCAATTTTACAGAAAAGATCTTACTGTTATTATAGTTACAGTGCTGACTTTGATCAGAATGACACAGGAACTAAGACATGGCCAGACAAGCCCTATATCTACAAGCAGGAGAGCTAGTTTCATGCCAAAACCCAGCACCCCATCAAAATAGTTCTTCACTACCGTTACCATGTCCTGACCCATTTCTCATTGACCTACTGTATGCTTTCTCCTTGATCTTTTTGGTTTCTTCCCAAGTTTCCTATAAAATCAGGATTCTTTCTTTTGTAAGAGATATAAACCCAACTCAAAACAGCTTAAGAAAAATTGCAATGTATTATTTCAGAACTAGCTTCAGGTACAACTGGATCCAGGGAGTCAAATAGCATTATGTGGTTTCAGAATTGCTCTCTCTTTCTCTGAGATCTGTTTGACTTTCTCTTCACCAGTTATTTTCCGGCCAGAATCCTCTCCATGTGGTGGCCCACAGCAGCTGGATAGATGTATATTCTACTAATTAGCAACTGCGGTGAGAAAAATAAAGCATCTTCTTTTCAAAACTTCTGGCAGTGGCCCAGCATTGAGTCTGGCTTTGGATCATATGCCCAAACCTGAACCAATTAGTTAGCCGAGGGGATGTAAGGTTCTTACTGGTTAGTCTACTCTTTGAGACAGGGGTACAGTCAATCCCTTCTTGTACCTGTTGTTATTTGTTGCCATTGAGTCCCTTCTGGCTCATAGCAACCCCACATGTGCAGAGTAGAACTGCTCCATAGGGTTTTCAAGGCTGTGACCTTTTGGAAACAGATCACCAGGCCTATCTTATGAGGCACCTGGGGGTGGGTTCGAACTACCAGTCTTTGGGTAGTAGTCAAGCACTTAACCATTTGCACTTTAGTTTAAAATAGAGAAGTTATCTCCCTTTTAGAAAAATCAAGCTATTAACAGAATAAAACAAAACTCATTGCAGTCGAGTCGATTCCAACTCATAGCAACCCTATAGGACAGAGTAGAACTGCCCCATAGAGTTTCCAAGGAGCGCCTGGTGGATTCAAACTGCCAACCTTCTGGTTAGCAGCTGTAGCACTTAACCACTATGCTACCAGGGTTTCCATTAACAAAATAAGAGGGAACAAATGCTAGACAGTGACCACCACAGCTCCTGAGCCCATGACACGTTTTATATTTGTAGCTTCACTCTTCCCTGTCAGAACTGTGCTTCTTCAGCTATGGTTTACACTTGGCCCTTGAGTCATTTTGCTTCCTGGAGCTCCAGTTTTACTCCTTGCTCAGTCCAGCCTGATCTTTGTTCTCTGATCCTAATGGAGGGCCTCATCTCTGGATACGCCTGGGACCCAGAAACAGGAGCAAAGTTATAACCATTTACACATGTCCCACCTATAAGTCCCTAATTGGAGGGACAGTTTCTCTCTGCATCCTCTGCAGACTCAAGTTGCTGAGCCAATGCTTAATTCAAAGGCTAGAATCCAATAAAAGCCAAAGCAAGGAACAGAAGAGAAATCCCCTCATTAAATCTGTGTTCAGTGGGGTGTGTGCATAATTCATCCCAACACCATCAAATATAAATGTCCCAGTGTCAAAGGGAATGGAATCAGCACCACAGAAGTCTGAGCCCATGTAGCAGGAGACACAGGGATGAGACAAGCTTTACAAGGAACTTCTCAGAGTAGTAATGAGTTCTGGCACCAGCGTGCTTCCAACAAGGATTCTAGATGAGAACATGCTCAACAATCGTGCTTCCCTGCCAGCTTCTCTTAATAAACTCAGCTCCAGATTCCCTCTGAGCTTCTGAAGTTTATGGAATGACAGTTCCCTGGGCTGTGGATTAGGCTGGTAAACTGGAGTGCTGGAAGTGTGGGCTCCTACTGTCCCAGCTCTGCTCACCTGCAGAAAGCATCATCTATCTCCAACCTGCAGCTGCAACTCCACCTAGCTCCAGAGCCAGAACCGACATGATGGGAAGGTTATTAGGAGCCCCTTTGCCCCCAGTCCTGTGGTGCGGAGATAAGATTCTGATGAACTCAGGGAAGTGTCCTACCAAGTGGAAGGCTTAATATTGACTCCACCAAAATCGTATGCATCTGCTCTGTATCCTGCTCTCAGCAACAGCTCAGATAGCCTGGTTCTTGCTAGTCGCTTTCCAGAAAGCTGCTACCTCCTGCCAGCATGACCAGACACTAGTTACAATGCATAATTTCCTCCTCCTCCCCATTCTCCTCCACCTTGTCACCATCCCAGCTACTATTTCTTTAATACTTATCATGTACTAAGGGTTGTATTAAATGGTTTACATGCATAATCTCATTTAATTTTCAAACACAGGATCTCTGATTTTGGACTTTTGCACCAGCTTCCTGGGGTACTCTTGCCTGGCTCTTCAAGAGAAATATTATCTCTTTAGAGACTTCCTTGATGATTTCTATTTCAATAGGACCTCCCCCAGCGAAGTCACATTCACAACACATTCTTTTGTTAAATACTTAGTATTTTACAAAATAATCATTCTTAAAATTAATTTAGTTAACACCAGTTAGTTTAAAATTGTTTTAGTTTTAAATTCATTTAGTCTCATAGACAGATAGCTGCCATCAAGTTGACTCCAACCCATGATGACCTTATTTAAAACAGAGAGAAATGTTGCCTGGTCCTACATCATCCTCACTATACCCAGTATGTTTGAGTCCCCCACCTGGCTATTGTGCCAGTCCATCTCACTGAAGGTCCCCCTCACTGGCCCTCTGCTTCACCAAACATGACGTCCTCCTCCAAAGACTGATTCCTCCTCATGATGTGTCCAAGCCAAGCAAGTTGGATAGTGTTCTGTTGCCATCCATAGGATTTTCACTGGCTAATTTTTGGAAGTAGATCATCAGGCCTTTCTTCCTAGTATGTCCCAGTCTGGACGTTCTGCTAAAACCTGTCCACCATTGGTGACCCTGCTGGTATTTGAAATATTGGTGGCATACCTTCCAGCATCACAGCAACATGCAAACCACCACAGTACAACGAACTGACAGAAGGGTTAGTTCCATAGTAAATTGTAAACAACTAAGAGTGAGAGGCAGAGAACTGCTCTGTCTTGTTCCTTGCTGTATCTTCACTGCCTAGAAGGGTACTTTGAACAAAGTCAGTGCTCAAAAAATATCTGTGTAATGAGTGAATGTGCCTATGATTTAGGTAGTATTATAACCCTCATCTTACTGATAAGGACACTGAGGATCAGAAAGTGTATGTAATTAAATAATTTCCCCCAAAGTTACATGGAGAGAAAGGTATGGGTACTGAGTTGGGAACCAGTTGCTACTATTCATTGGACATATGTTGCAAGTGGATCACCAAACCATGATGCTGCTTCCACCCAAAACACTCCATCCCATTCCTTTCACATATCACCATACCTTGGACCAGAGTCAAGATCACCAAACCCATTGGACTGTGACGTGACTTGCACAATAGCTCATTCCACTAGAGGCCACCTCTATTAGATCAAATTCAAGCTTCCCTGTTTTGTCACTTCCTCCCAGACCTGTATGACCAACTTATTCACATTCATTCATTCATTTAAAATTCTTTACAATACCTATGACGTAAAGGGCACTGGACAAGCTGTATGGCTATAGCAATGACACCAGACTTCTTGAAAGGGCATAGCTGGCCTTCTAGTGGTTGATTAGAAATGAAAGATTTAACTGTATTAGGAAGTAAGACCACTGTGTTTGAGCCTCTGCCATTCACTCTAATCCTGAGTACTGATTTGGTTCTCAAAATATTGAGGGAATTGACTTAAACTTTACCCAAACTCTCCCGAGATGCTGTCCTCCCTGTCTACTTTGTCATGCACTTTTGGCTACAAGACACTCAGTGTTCACATTGTTATAAATCAGGAGAATATGAAACTAAACAGTAAATATTCTGCTTAGTATCTTAGTAATAGAGTCAATTCCATTATAGGTTAAAACGAGTTGATCTGAGTCTAATAACAATTTGCAATGCTGTTTTAGTTTTAGATAGCTAGCCTTCCAAGGAACCCCAGAGACGGTAATGATTCAGTAGCTCTGCCTCCTAGGATTGAAGAAAGAGATATTCTGAGATCACTTAGCTTGTTGCAAATGCATTTTAAGGATATACAGAATCATCAAGTGCAAGAGAAATTCATCTACCACTCAGTAAGCCACATGGATCTCCAGCCCACCCGGTTCTTAAAGGCAGACTAGGCTTCCTAAGAAGCCAGGAAAATAGCGAAGATCTGCTTAGGACAGTAACATGGAGTCTGGAGACCCCACCCTTTCCCCTGGGCTGCCTGCATTTATGTTTCACAAGGGAGGAAGTGATTGGGTTGGGTTGGTGTTATTTGATGTGTATCCTCTCCATTGGACTGAGTCTGCATTGATGCATCTGAGGCTGCTGGACTCTGCCACATTCTCCTACAAAAGAATGTATGATATTAGGTAAAACATTGTATCTGTGAACCCCAGGCTCCTCAACTGTAAAACTGGGATAATGACATCTCGTATCTTTTACCTTATATTTTGAGAGAAAAAAAAATAGAAGACTGTATCTAACAATTCTAGCACTACACCTGTTGTGTGGCAAATGCCCATTAATAGGAAGTCGTTGTTGTCATCGGTTCTCTTCTTTGGTTTCAGTTTTCCTGTCTGTAAAAAGTACATTATAATAGCTCCTCCCCTCTGCATCTCCCAAGGTCATTGTGAGGATCAAAGAGATAACATCTGTGAATGTACTTGAATATACTTGTAAGAGCAATGCCTTAATCTATTTAAGAACATCCTTGGGCAGAATCTATCCCCCAACCAAAGTCTATGTTTTACTTCATCTCCCACTATTTCCCTCTTGCATCCTGCCATCTATCCACATGGAAATTATTCAAATGTCTTGAACATGCCACACTGTCTCTCATTTCCATAAAATTGTGCATGATATTTTTGCTGCCTGGGTCACTAGGTTGTTTTTGTTAGATGCCAGCGAGTCAGTACCGACTCATAGCAATCCTATGTACAACAGAAGGAAACACTGCCTGGTTCTGTACCATCCTCATGATCTTTGTTATGCTGAGCCTATTGTTGCAGTCAGTGCATCAATCCATCTAGTTGAGGGTCTTCCTCTTTTTCTCTAACCTTCTACCTTACCAAGCATGATATCCTTCTTCAGGGACTGATCCCACCTGATAACATGTCCAAAGTATCTGAGACGAATTCTCACCAACTTTGCTTCTAAGAAGCATCTGGCTGTACTTCTTCCAAGACAGATTTGTTCCTTCTTTTGGCAGTCCATGGTATATTCCATATTCTTTGCCAACACCATAATTCAAAGATGTCAATTCTTCAGTCTTCCTTATTCATTGTCCATTTTCATCTGAACAATTCCTTATATTTTAGGGCTCTGCTTCAATGACATGCTTTCAGAGTCTACCTTGACTCTCCTAGACCATTTTAAGTGCCCCTACTGTGTCTCTCATTCAGACTCCCAGCTCAACTTATGTCCAGCTGTTGAGTGTTTCCTTTCCCTATACTTCCCCACCCCAAATTTGTCCAAAGATCTCCTGAAGTTTAGATTACTAGATTTGGTAAATAAATATTCAGAACAGTTAAATTTTAATTTCAGGTAAATAATTAAGAATTTATTTAGTATAGATTTAATGAGCCCTGGTAGCACAGTGGTTAATGTGATCAACTGCTAACTGAAAGGTAAGAGGTTTGAAACCACCAGTGTGGCTCCATGGGAGAATGATGTGGCAGGCTGCTTCCTTAGAGATTTACAGCCTTGGAAACCCTATGGAGTCGCTATGAGTTGGAATTGACTTAGTGGCAGTAGGTTCGGTTTGGTTTTGGTTTAGTATAAAATTACCAATTACTAAAATAATTATTCATTGTTTATCTGAAATTCAAATTTAACTGTCAATTCTGTATCTTATCTGGCAGCCATACCTAGAATGCTTATTTACCTTCACAGGAGCAAGTTGTCTCACTGCTTGCATTGGAACTCTTATGTTTTAGGATTTCAGGCTGAAGTCTTAACAACAAAAACCTGGTTCTTCCTGAATTTATCACCACACTGTTGTTTACGACAAAACCAGAAGCCGGAAAACAAGTAGTTGGGTATTGTCACCTGTTATGGATTGAATCGTATCCCCCCAAAATATGTTATAAATTTTAACCTGTATGCCTATGGTCCCCCAAGTATATCTCAGTTTGTTATACTGTGGGGGTTTGTGTGTTGTTGTGATGCTTAGAAGCTATATCACCGGTATTCAAATACCAGCAGGGTCACCCATGGCAGACAGGTTTCAGCTGAGCTTCCAGACTAAGACAGACTAGGAAGAAGGACCCGGCGGTCTACTTCTGAAAAGAATTAGCCAGTGAAAACCTTATGAATAGCAGCAGAACATTGTCTGATATACTGCCAGAAGATGAGCCCCTCAGGTTGGAAGGCATTGAAAATACACCTAGGGAAGAGTTGCCTCCTCAAAGTAGAGATGACCTTAATGGCACGGATGGAGTCAAGCTTTCGGGACCTTCATTTGCTGATGTGGCACGACTCAAATTAGAAGAAACAGCTGCAAACATCCATTAATAATTGGAACATGGAATGTACAAAGTATGAATCTAGGAAAATTGGAAATCGTCAAAAATGAAATGGAATGCATAAAGATTGATATCCCAGGCATTAGTGAGCTGAAATGGACTGGTATTGGTCATTTTGAATCAGACAGTCATATGGTCTATTAAGTTGGGAATGACAACTTGAAGAGGAATGGCATTGCATTCATCATCAAAAGGAACATTTCAAGATCTATCCTGAAGTACAAAGCTGTCAGTGATAGGATAATATCTATACACCTACAAGGAAGACCAGTTAATACGACTATTGTTCAAATTTACACACCAATCACTAAGACCAAAGATGAAGAAACTGAAGATTTTTACCAACTTCTACAGACTGAAATTGATGGAACATGCAATCAGGATGCACTGATAATTACTGGTGATTGGAATTCAGAGCTGGAAACAAAGAGGAAGGATTGGTAATTGGAAAATATGGCCTTGGTGATAGAAACCATGCTGGAGATCGCATGATTGAATTTTGCAAGACCAACAACTTCTTCATTACAAATACCTTTTTCCACCAACATAAACAGTGACTATACACATGGACTTCACCAGATGGAATACACAGGAATCAAATCAGCTACATCTGTGGAAAGAGACAATGGAAAAGCTCAATATCATCAGCCAGAACAAAGCCAGGGGCTGACTGCAGATCAGACCATCAACAACTCATATGCAAGTTCAAGTTGAAACTGAAGAAAACTATAACAAGTCCACAAGAACCACAGCACGACCTTGAGTATATCTCACCTGAATTTAGAGACCATCTCAAGAATAGATTTGACCCATTGAACACTAACGACTGAAGACCAGATGAGTTGTGGAGTGACATCAAGGACATCATACATCAAGAAAGCAAGAGGTTATTAAAAAGACAGAGAGAAAGAAAAGACCTAAATGGATATTAGAAGAGACTCTGAAACTTGCTCTTGAACTTCAAGTAGCTAAAGCAAAAGGAAAAAATGATGAAGAAAAAGAGCCGAACAGAAGATTTGAAAGGGCAGCTTGAGAAGACAAAGTAAGTACTATGATGACATATGCAAAGAACCTGAAAGAACTGACGAAAAAATTCAAGCTTCGAGTTGCAGTAGTGAAGGATTCTACAGGGAAAATATTAAATGATGCAGAAAGCATAAGAAGAAGATGGAAGGAATACACAGAGTCACTATACCAAAAAGAATTGGTCGACTTTCAACCATTTCAGGAGGTAACATATGATCAGGAACCGATGGTACTGAAGGAAGAAGTCTAAGCTGCATTGAAAGCATTGGCAAAAAACTAGGCACTGGGAATGGACGGAATGCCAACTGAGATGTTTCAACAAACAAATGCAGTGATGGAAGTGTTTACTTGGCTATGCCAAGTAGTTTGGAAGACAGCTACCTGGCCAACTGCCTGGAAAAGATCCAATTTTATGCTTATTCCCCAGAAAAGTGATCCAACCCAGTACAGAAATTATCGAACAATATCATTAGTATCACATGCAAGCAAAATTTGATGAAGATCATTCAAAAGTGGCTGCAGCAATATATTGACAAGGAACTGCCAGAAATTCAAGCCCAATTTAGAAGAGGATGTGGAACCAGGGATATCACTTATTGATGTCAGTTGGATCCTGGCTGAAAGCAGAAAATACCAGAAAGATGTTTATCTGTGTTTTATTGACTATGCAAAGGCATTCGACTGTGTTCATCATAACAAATTATGGATAACGTTGCAGAGAATGGGAATTCTGGAACACTTATTTGTGCTTGTGAGGAATCTGTACATGGATCAGGAGGCAGTCATTCGAACAGAACAAGGGGATACTGCATGTTTTAAAGTCAGGGAAGGTGTGCATCAGGGTTGTATCCTTTCATGATACCTATTCAATCTGTATACTGAGCAAATAATCTGAGAAGCTGGACTGTATGAAGAAGAACGGAACATCAGGATTGCAGGAAGACTCATTAACAACCTGTGTTATGCAGATGACACAACCTTGCTTGCTGAAAGTGAAGAGGACTTGAAGCACTTACTGATAAAGATCAAAGACTACAGTCTTCAGTATGGATTACGCCTCAACATAAAGAAAACAAAAATCAATAGAACTGGACCAATAAGCAACATCATGATAAACTGATAAAAGATTGAGGTGGTCAAGGATTTCATTTCACTTGGATCTATAATCAATACCCATGGAAGCAGCAGTCAGGAAATCAAAACATGCATTGCACTGGGCAAATGTGCTGCAAAAGACCTCTTTAAAGTGTTGAAAAGCAAAGATGTCACTGTGAGGACTAAGGTGTGCCTGACCCAAGCCATGGTGTTTTCAATCACCTAATACGCAAGTGAAAGTTGGACAATGAATAAGGAAGACCAAAGAAGAATTGACGCCTTTGAATTGTGGTGTTGGCAAAGAATGTAGAATATACCATGGACTGCCAAAAGAATGAACAAATCTGTCTTGGAAGAAGTACAACCAGAACGCTCCTTAGAAGCAAGGATGGCGAGACTACTCACATACTTTGGACATGTTATCAGGAAGGATCAGTCCCTGGAGAAGGGCATCATGCTTGGTAAAGTAGAGGGTCAGGGAAAAAGAGAAAGACCCTCAACAAGATGGATTAACACAGTGGCTGCAACAATGGGCTCCAGTATAGCAACAATTGTGAGCATGGCGCAGGACCAGGCAGCATTTCGTTCTGTAGTACATAGGGTTGCTATGAGTCAGAACCAACTCAACGGCACCTAACAACAAATAACAACAACAACATGCCTATGGTTATAATCCCATTAGGGTGTGGTTTTCTTTGTTATGTTCATGAGGCAGGATTAGTATAGGATGTTGTCATGGTTTGAATTATGTCCCCCAAAAAATGTGTGTATCAATTGACTGGGCCATGATTCCCAGAATTGTGTGGTTGGCCTCCATTTTGTGATTGTAATTTTATGTTAAAGAGGATTAGGGTGGGATTGTAACACCACCTTTAGCCAGGTCACATCCTTGATCCAATGGAGTTTCCCTGGGGTGTGGCCTGCACCACCTTTTATCTCTCAAGAGATAAAAGGAAAGGAAAGCAAGCAGAGAACTAGGGACCTCATACCATCAAGAAAGCTGTGCCGGGAGCAGAGCGCGTCCTTTGGACCAGTGTCCCTGCGCCAAGAAACTCCTAGTCCGGGGGAACACTGATGAGAAGACCAAGAGAGAGAGAAAGCCTTCCCGTGGAGCTGACACCCTGAATTTGGACTTTCAGCCTACTTTACTGTAAGGAAATAAACCTCTCTTTGTTAAAACCATCCACTTGTGGTATTTCTGTTATAGCAGCACTAGATGACTAAGACAGGTGTATCCTGAGTCAATCTCTTTTGAGGTATAAAATAGATTAAAGAAGCCAGTAAGCAAGCAAGCACAGATGAGGGAAGAGAGATGCCAAGCCACATGAAGATTGCCCAGGAGCAGAAGCTCAAAGAGACAAAGACATTCCTCCAGAGCCAAGAGACAGAGAAAGCCTTCCCCTAGAGCTGGCACCCTGAGTTCAGACTTCTAGCCTCCTGAACTGTGAGAAAATAAATTTCTGTTTGTTAAAGCCATCCACTTATAATACTTCTGTTATAGCAGCACTAGATAACTACAATACCACGCAACTCAAATTTCTGTAATCAACAGATAGTAATTAGGGCTCATTTCTTAGATCCTACGTCTCATATTTCCACAGTGCTCTTCCCAGACCATGTTCATTCAAGGTTACATACTAATCTCAGCTAAATGTGCTTCACAGGAAAACTGCCTTGAAGTCACTTCACAGACATCAAGCCTGCACCATAATACCTAGGCTGGGACAAGATGCACAGGTATACCTAACACCTTGGGGTCCCAAACCTACCATTCCCTTTCAGCCTGGACAATTGGTTGTACAATTTTTATCTCCAAGGTAATTTTATCTCAGGCCTGTTGATGCTACCTGGCCTTGGTGAGGAACATTTTGACAGATTTTGTTAAATTTGAATTTCAAGGGGAATGTTTGGGTGTTGCAAACTCACTTCTCACTAAAAAACTGAGATTATTAATCTAATTTCCCCATTTTTCTCCCCAATATCCTGGTTTTCATAACAATAGTTCTTTTAAAACTCTGTATCAATAGATATTTATTAAATGTATATGTTGAGCATCTATCATGAGGCATTAGGCTAAGTACTTTGTGTTTTTATCTAATTAAACTTCACAGAAACCCTGTTGGGTCAGAGGTATTATCCATATTTTTTAGAGGAGGAAACTAAGGCTCAAAGAGTTTAAGTAATTAGTTTAGGTTCACACCACCCTCTGCCATCGAGTCAATTCCAACTCGTGGCGACCCCATAGGGTTTCCAAGGCTGTAAATCTCTAGGGAAAAAGACTGCCACATCTTTCTCCTGCAGAGCCACTGGTAGTTTCAAACTACCAACCTTTCGGTTCACACAGATAGTGTAAGAGTTTGGATTTTTTTAAAGTAGCGTGGAAGGAGTATATTTCTCCACCCATTGATGTTGGACCGTGTGAGATATTAATTGATGTGACACAAAAAGAGATCTAAGTATACTTATGTGCTTTGAGTTGGCTCCTCTGGTACTCTAGCAATTTGCCCTGCACATATGCCCCTAGTTGCTGTTGGTCCAAGAAGTATTAAGCATATGGAGCAGACCCCAAGCCCCAACCTAGAGCTAAACCCAGCTGACTTTCAGCTTGAAGCAGAGGCAACTAACTCAACCCAGTCTAGATCAGCTAAACTGCAGTTGACTTGTAGACCTATGAGCATGAGAATAAATGTCTATTACTGCAAGCCACTGAGATTCTGAAGTTGATTTTTAAAGAGCAAACACCTATTATTGCAGGTAGAAGATCACATTTCCAAGATTTCAATCCATAACATTTATATCAATGAGTGCATACCACCCGAATTCACACCTGGTGCATGACAAGCTCCATCTGTCAGATACAGAGTACAAAGTTTAAAGGTTCTGGATTTCATATCGGTCAGAAACTTGCAGGGGGAATGAAGGTCTCGAGGGAAGTCTTAAATGTAGAGTGTTTTGGTATAGGAAACAAGATAGTCAATGTTTATTTCCCCGGAAAAATCAAAGGCAATGATGCTGACTTTTGAGAAATCACGCGTTGAACATTGTCACAGTCACAAAATTCATCCCTCACCTTTGCCTTCCTGAGTTCTAGCAGGAATTCTCAGGGATGCCTTCGGGACTGTTCTGATTGCAAGAAGACACTGGTGGTGAACAGGAGGGCTCTGGGGAACTACACTCCAAAGAAGTCTCCAAAGAAGCCTCATGCCTCAGGGAAATTCCTGGAATGGCACAATACTGTGAGGTTTGACTTATCTGTGAGATGTGTTACAAATAAGTTATTACTAATGGTTAGAGGCATAAGTAGAATAAATGGCTGTACTACACAGTTTAACATGGACCCTGATAGTGGTTACCTATTGAACTCTCCACTTTACCACTTGTCTCTGGGAACTCATTCAATTCTTATTCATGGGCTTCTGCATCCATGTGTTACTCCAGATGCAAACTGAGGCTACTGTTCCACTTAAGAGTTAATGAAAATGACCTCCAATGTCCTAACATTGTCCTGTGGAAAGTTCTAATAGATTTACCAAACTGTCTATAATTTCCAAAGGCTAACATTCCCAGAGTCGCTTACGGCTTTTCTCCCCCTGTCGTTATACACTGTTTTTTTTAATAATTTTTTAAATTAAGGTCTAATTCAGATAGACTGAATTTGATGTTGTAGTTCTGTAATTTTGACAAACACATACAGTGTGTTTATATATACAAATGTCTGATTTACATACAACCCGTAGTTACGAACCAACTCCCATAAGCCTATTGTATTAAAAATTTGAAGTAGATACACTGGTTTGTAATAATAAACAGGCACTACTTTGCAATGTGCATCAAAACATTATTATTATTATAACTGTATTATTATGTTAAAGATGTTTTAGTGTATCTGGAAGTGTTTCAGTATTGTTTTATGCATAGAAATGTGCACTATATACTATATACTAAGACAAACATTTGAATAACTGATGTTAGATACCAACCTTACCTAACTGTTCCAATTTACATACAAATTAGATTTAAAGACAGACTTAGGAATGGAACTCATTTGTAATCCAGGGACTGCCTGTAATGTAACCACCACTAATATCAGTAATCACCACCACCACAATAAATATACAAAACAGTTTCCATGCCCCCCAAAAAAGTTCTCCTGTCCCTTCTAGAAAATAATCATCCCATCCTCAGCTCCTGGAAACCATGATTTGCATTGTCCCAATAGTTATGTCTTTCCAGAATGTCATATAAATTGAATCACACAGCATGTAGATTTTTGAGTATGGCTTCTTTTACTTAGCATAGTACATTTTAAATATGTTCAATAATTTAAAAGAAATTATGTCTAAAGAATTAAAGTAAAGTATGAGAAAGATGTCTCACCAAATTAAGAATATTAATAAACAGAAATTACAAAAAAGGAATCAAATGGAAATTTTGGGGAAGAGAAGTAAAATAACTGACACCACTCCTATTTAACATTTTGCTGGAAGTCCTAGCTAGAGCAATAAGGCAAGAAAAAGAAATAAAGAGCATCCAAATTGGTAGTGAAGAAGTAAAACTGGCCTTATTTGTGGATAATATGATACTATAAATAGAAAACCCAAAAAACTCCACAAGAAAACTAGTGGAAGTAACAGAAAGATTCAGCAGAGTAGCAGGATACAAGATAAACATGCAAAAATCAGTTGGATTCCTACATACAAATAAAGAGAATGATGAAAAGGAAATCAGGAAAGCAATACCATTTATAATAGCCCCTAAAAAAATAGAACACTCAGTAATAAATCTAACCAGGGATGTAAAAGGCGTATACAAAGAAAACTACAAAACACTACTTCAAGAAACCAAAAGAGATCTACGTAAATGGAAAAACATACCATGTGCATGGATAGGTAGACTCAACATTGTGAAAATGACAATTCTACCAAAGCAATTTACAGATACAATGTAATCCCGATCCAAATACCAACAACATTCTTTAAAGATATGGAAAAACTAATCACTAACTTTATATGGAAAGGGAAGAAGCCCCAGATAATTAAAGCTCTATTGAAGAAGAATAAAGTAGGAGGACTTGCACTACCTGACCTCAGAACCTACTATACAGCTACAGTAGTCAGAACAGCCTTGTACTGGTACAACGACAGACACATTGACCAGTGGAACAGAATTGAGAACCCAGATGTAAATCCATCCACCTACTGTCACCTGATCCTCGACAAGGGCCCAAAGTCCATCAAATGGGAAAAAGACAGTCTTTTTAACAAATGGTGCTGGCAAAAATGGATGTCCATCTGCAAAAAACATAAACAGGACCCATACGTCACACCATATACAAAAACTAATTCAAAATGGATCAAAGACCTAAAGATAAAGCCAAAAACTATGAAGTTCATAGAAGAAAACGTAGCTTCAACGCTAGAGGTCTAATGCATGGCATTAACAGGATACAAACCATAACCAACAACATACAAACCCCAGAAGAAAAGCTAGACTACTGGCATCTTTTAAAAATTAAACACTTATGTTCATCAAAAGATTTCACCAAAAGAGTGAAAGGAGAACCTACAGACTGGGAAAAAAAATTTTGGAGATTACAAGTCAGACAAAGATCTAATCCGTAAAATCTACTAGAAAATCCAACACCTCTACAACAAAAAGACAAATAATCCATTTTAAAAATGGGCAAAGGAAATGAACAGACACTTCACCAAAGAAGACATTCAAGCGGCCAACAGATGCATGAGGAAATGCTCGTGATCACTAGCCATTAGAGGAATGCAAATTAAAACAACAATGAGATACCATCTCACCCCAGCATTACTGGCACGAATCAAAAACACTGGAAATAACAAATGTTGGAGAGGCTGCCAGGAGATCAGAACTCTTATGTGCTGCTGGCGGGAATACAAAATGATACAACCATTTTGGAAAATGATATGGTGCTTCCTTAGAAAGCTAGAAATAGAAATACCATATGATCCAGCAACCCCACACCTAGGAATATACCCTAGAGAAATAAGAGCTGCCACACGAATAGACATATGCACACCTATGTTCATTGCAGCATTGTTAACAATAGCAAAAAGATGGAAACAACCTAGATGCCCATCAACAGCTGAATGAATAAACAAACTATGGTACATACACACAATGGAGTATTATGCAATAATAAAGGACAATAAGGAATCCATGAAGCATCTCATAACATGGATGAAACTGGAGGACTTTATGCTGAGGGAAATAAGTCAATCACAAAAGGACAAATATTGTATGAGACCTCTACCGTAAAAACTCATGTAAAAATTTACACACAAAAAGAAACAATCTTTGTTGGTTACGAGGGATGGGAGGGGTGGGGGGAGGAATTAAATAGATAAGTGGTAACTTTGGTGAAGGGTGAGACAGTACAAAATACTGGGGAAGCCAGCACAAATTGTTCAAGGAAAGGTCATGGAAAGTCCATAGACACATGCAAACTCCCTGAGGAACTGAATTGCTGGGCGGAGGCTGTGGGGAGCATGGTCTTGGGGAACTTCTAGCTCAATTGGCATAACACAGTTTATAAAGACAGTGTTCTACATTCTACCTTGGTGAGTAGCATCTGGGGTCTTAAAAGTCTGTGAGCAGCCATCTAAGATACTCCTCTGGTCCCACCCCTTTGAGAGCAAGGGAGAATGAAGAAAACTAAAGACACAAGGGAAAGATTAGTCCAAAGGACTAATGGACCACAACTGCCACAGCCTCCACCAGACTGAGTCCAGCACAACTAGATGGTGTCAGGCTACCATCACTGACTGTTCTGACTAGGATCACAACAGAGGGTCCTGGGCAGAGTTGAAGAAGGATGTAGAACAGAATTCTAACTCACAAAAAAAGGCCAAATTTACTGGCCTGACAGACTGGAGAAACCCTAGAGTATGGCCCCCGGACACCCTTTTAGCTCAGAGGTGAACTCACTCCAAGGTTCACTGTTTAGCCAGGGATTGGACAGCCCCATAAAACAAAACGGGGCTAATGAGGCACAGTAGTCCAGAGACAAGGACTAGAAGGCAGGAGGGGATAAGAAAGCTGGTGATAAGGAACCCAAGTTTGAGAAGGGACAATGTTGACATGTCGTGGGGTTGTTAACCATTGTCATAAGGCAATATGTGTACTAACTGTTTAATGAGAAACTATTTGTTCTGTAAACCTTCATATAAGGTACAAAAAAAGAATTATCTATGTGAGATCAAATTGACAACAGCAACTCAAAAGGTTTGATGGGAAGCCCAGGAGTCAGTGAGTTGAAGATAATGGTGATGGAATAATTTGGAAAAGGATAGTGAGAATAGCAGCACAACTGGAAGAATGTAATGGATGTTACTGAATTGTACATGTAGGAATTTCTGAAATGCTGTATCTTTGGCTATGTATATTTAAAAAAAAAAAAAAAAAAAGTAACTCCAGTGTCGAGAAGGGAGAGAGTTGACATGTCATGGGGTTGTTAACCAATGTCATAAAACAGTATGTGTACTAACTGTTTAATGAGAAACTATTTGTTCTGTAAACCCTCAGCTAAAGTACAATAAAGAAAAATATAAAAAAAATTTATTGAGACTCATTTTATATCCCAGAATATGGAATGTCTTGGGAAATGTTCTGAGTGTACTTGAAAATATTGTGTATCCTGATCTTGTTAGGTGGAGTGATCTATAATTGACAATTAGGCTATTTTGGTTGTTGCTGTTGTTCAAATTTCTATATCCTTACTGATTTTCTGTCTACTTGTTTAACTGATTATTGAAAGAAGTGAAATCCTCACCTATTGCTCCTTCAGTTTTATCAGTTTTTGCCTTCTGTGTATTGAAGGTCGGTTTTTAGATATAAGAACATTTCCAGTTGGTCTATATTCTTTATGAATTGATCCATTTATCATTACTAAATGACCCTTTTTATCTTTGAAAATAATTTTTTCTTGGACCTCTACTTGGTCTGATATAAATACAATCACTCCAGCTTTCTTTTGATGAGTGTTATCAAAGTATATATTTTATCATCCTTTTTAACTTTTACCATATTTGCTTATTTATTTTTAGAGTTGGTTTCCTGTAAGTGGCATATAGTTGGGTCGTGATTTTTACCAATCTGACACTCTCTGACTGTTAATTGAAGTGTTTAGACCATTTACGTTTAATGAGATTATCGATATGCTGTATCAATAATGTAACTTGTTAATATAGTTATATCCCACAAGTTTGATATGTTGGGTTTTCATTTTCATAAAGATAAAAATATTTTATACTTTCCATTTTTATTTCTTCCATGTAGAAGTATGTTATTTAGCTTCCATCTACATTTAATGTGATTATTTTTACGCTGTGGTTACAATCTTCCATCTTTTTATTTGTACTCTAATTGTCCAATCTCTTCTTGTTTCCTTCTTTCCTCTCTTTTGCCCTTCTTTTTATAATATTTTATATTCTGTTTTATCTCTTTTGTTCGCTTATTTGCCTTATCTGTGTGTGTGTGTTAGTGTTTGCTTTAGAATTTATAGACTATATCATTAAATTATCACTGTCTACCTTAAGTGATATTATAGCTCTTCACACATAGTATAAGAAACTGCAACATATTTTTTCATTTTATCTCTCTAGCCTTAGTGCTATTGTTGTCATGAATTTTATTTCTACATATATTAAACACCCACAATATGTTTTTTCTGCATCTACTTATATGATCATACCTTTTTAGTCTATTGATATGGGGTATTATATTATTTAATTTTTCAAATGATAAACCAATCTCACATTCCTAGGAAAAACTTAGGGGAGGGCAGAGTCTAGAACACAGGCAGGTTTCCTATCTCTCACTCCCTACCCCATGGCAGCTAAATGCTGCCCTAGTATAGAGCATATTTTCTACTACTCTACCAGTAGCAGATGGTTTTTGTCTAGCATCAGTGCAGGGTGGAGTGGGGTAGGTTTTCTATCCCTCCACCACTGGCAGTCAAATTTTTAAAGTGTCAAGGCAGAGACAGGGGAATGGGAAGTTTTACTCTATCTTCCCCAGTGGACAATGGCTTTTGTCTTGTGTTCGAAGGAAGGTCTGGGCTGGAGCATGGGAAGGTTGTTACTCCTTTCCCAGTGAAAGCTAGATTTTACTTTGTATCAGTAGAAAGTCTGTGATGCAGGTGGGTTTCATGCCTGTCTCCATGTGGCCCTTAATCACCACCTTGTACTCATGCAGGCCAGGGGGGTATAGATGGCTTCTCCAGGTGTTTCCGCTCCACCGTCAATCTTTGGCAAGCCTAGCAGGCCTGAAAAAATGAAGGGAGTCCTCATGAGCACCCGTTGGAAGCCCATGGCAAAAAAGCTGATTAATGGGCGCAGACTCCCCTTGGGTCTAGTGTTCCCAAGGATTCTAAACTGTCATGTTTGTCTGACTTGCTCTTTAAGATTCTTTCGAATTTCCTTGGTTTTATTCTTACCCTCTTGATATGAGGACCACCTCTTCCTCTCATGCTCTACCAAAGATGTAACAGTTTTTATGTGCTACCTCTCTTCAGAGGAGCTTGTTGCCTTTTGGAATTCAGCAGCCTGTATTTGCCTTATAACCTTAGCCCCCTATTGGGCTCAAAAACATGATTATGCAGATTGTCTGGCTTCTCCTCATTGTTAGCATGGGAGCTATACTCTCTTGCGGATTTTTACATCCAAAAAGGACTGTGGAAACATTATATATTTTCAAGCTCTTACAAATCTAGCTTTCCTTGGATGTTCTCCCCCATTGGGTTTTTGATGGGACAGCTTTTTGCCCCTTGATTTTTCCTAAAACCATTAACTTAGTTGAATGTGTATAGGAGACTTTTCTGAAGATCTGACAAGGTAAAACTTACAGAAAGACAAATAACTGAAATTTTAACACCATTGCATCTTGGTTTAAAATATCCTTTGGTTATCCCATAAGAGCTAGGATCTTATACTCCCTGTCTTTTTTTTTCTTAACAACTCCAAAATTCTGCCAAGTTTGTTCAGCCCCCAGCCATCCACTGTGCCTCTGGACACTCATCAGAACTCCCTGAAACTCAGTCTCCTTTACTTTATTATATACAGAACAATTTAGTACTCCAGCTAAAGATAGCCCTGGTCCTCTCCTTAAGTATCCAAAAACTCATTAATGCCTTTTTCTCCAACTTCCCTCTTTGGCAGCACAGAAGAACAAGCTTCAGGTGGGACCAAGTAAACACTTTTTGTTTAGCACCAAAAACCGAAACTAAACCCACTCCCGTTGAGTCAATTTCGACTCATAGCGACCCTACAGGACAGAGTAGAACTGCCCTATAGGGTTTCCAAGGAGGAACTGGTGGATTCAAACTGCTGATCTTTTGGTTAGCAGCCATAGCTCTTAAGCACTGCGCCATAATCTGGGGGAGGGGGACTGGCGGGGGGGCTGGCAGTGTGTTTTGGAGGGGGACAGTAAAGGACTAGTTTTTGTGAACTTAAAAACTCAACGGGTTAACAAGTCAAAATTGGTCTTTTGAAGTCTTTAAACAAGGGTGGCCACTACATTGCACCACTCCATGAGGTGAATGGTGCCCCCTGGAATTGTGCGACACAGTGGTCCTGTATTTGAAAACACCCACATATGCCCCAGGAGTATAATAAGAGAAAGAGACTCACTGAATCAAGGTCAAAAGCAGAGGTCCAGTGGGACGACCATGTGGTTGATATCCTTCAAAGTCAGAACCTAGAAGGAATACTTAGAGGAGCTAGGCATTTTCACCCTGGAGAAGAGAGACTTAGAGGGAATCTGTTCTGAGTTCAGATAGCAGAAAGGTAATTCCAGAAAAGAGGGGTAGTATGTTCTCGATGACACCAGAGTCTGGAAACAGGAATCCAGCAAGGTGAGGAGCAGAAGTCAGATTCTAATTCAAAAGTAGGAAGAAGGTTTTAATTATGAAGGCATCCAGCCCTGGTTCAGAAGACCCTGTTGGGTGGTGGGTTGCCTGCTAACATGTTTCCTCTGGCCTTTGGGACTTTGGAAAACATACTCCCTATGCCTAGAAAAGCCTTTCAACTCCTGACTCAAATCCTTGCCTTTGCTTGTGTCACTTTACTTATTTTTTAAACTCACTTCAGGAATCTCTTCTCCTGGGAAACCTTCACGAACCATCCTTCTTTCATTCTTGACTTAGATAGGTGCGCCTCCTCTGTGTTATTCCCACAGCGCTCTGTGATTCCTTCTGTCTTCACCACCACCACCATCATCATGATTATCATCTTCACAACCATTTATTATTATTATTATTAAACACTTGAGCCCCTTATATATGCCTGTCACTGGGATGAGAAATTTTACATGCATTATCTTACAACTACCCTCCAAGATAAGTATTATCTCCATGTCCCCTCTACGTCACTCTGCCCCCTTCTCTGCCTCAGAAGAAACTTGAGACTTAAATAAATGTCTTAACTTGAGTTGCAAGTAAAGGTGGAAGATCAGATTTGAACTCAAGTCTACAATATCAGTACCACGTGGCTTTGTGATTGCTTATTCTCATGTTGTCTCCCCATTCTACTATGACCAGCCTAGTGAAGGACGAGGCACAGAGAACTCTATAAAACTCAACAATCTTGGGGTGCTAGTGAAGATGCTGACTGATGGAGAAAGGGGTGACATCTGCCCATTGTTTGAGGACAGGAAGCATTTAGAAGAAGTGTGATGATCCCCAAGCTCATAATAAAGGGCTTAAACCCTAGTGCGCTTCCATTGACCATGACAGGGAACAAACCAGTGATTAGAAGGCAAAGGGAAAGGGACACGTGCAGAAACTTACTCACTTCCCTACACTTGTCACTCTGTTGCTTCTGGCTTGTCCCTTCACAGGAATAAGAGACACTACAGTAATAGAAGAAAACCAAAAACCAAACCCATTGGTATGTCAGAGTAGAATTGTGCTCCATAGGGTTTTCAATGCTTGAGTTTTCAGAAGTAGATCATCAAGCCTTTTTTTCAGAGGTACCTCTGGTTGGATTCGAACCTCCAACCTTTCAGTTAGCAGCGAGTGCATTAATCCTTTGCACCACCCAGGGACTCCAGTAATAGAAGCAAGGAAACTAAAAGTGCTTCAGACTATGTCCTTCATGAGGGGAGGGGATGGTCAAGGGATAGGGCAGGTGACACCAGAGAAGAGAGGATGCTGGTTGAAGTCTAAGGTTCTGGAGCTAGCAGGAAGAGATGGAGGGACCAGGAAAGTACCAGACTGGACTGTAGGGGGTCTGTGCAGATGCAGGTGTTGATGGGAAAGAGCACAGACTTAGGAGTCTGACAGATTAGAGTTTAAACCTAAGCTTGCTGCATAAAAACATAATTTTCCTACCTCCTCTAAATCTTAGCATTCTCACATTTAACATGGGTTATGATACCCCCATCTCAGAGAATGCTGCAGGGGGAGGGTAAATGAGTTAATATATGATAAAGCCCCTCACATAGTATGTGGTAGATGATGAGCTCTTAATTCTACCATAACTGCTAGTTTCATCATAAGAATCAGACTCGGCAATGCCTGCTTACCTCCTGGTAAGCAGAGGGCAGGCAGGCAGGGCACCAGAGAGAGGCAGGGGGTGAGGTAATAGACAGATGTCCCAGTTCCAAGGAGTGGGGTGGAGGCAATTGTAAACAGGTGGATTTGAGTCAAATAGGAAGGGCTGTGACAGAGAATGGTCATGACCTGGAGTCAGATGACTGCTAGAGTTGCACACCAGGTGGGGATATCCAGGTCAGTCCAAGCAGAAACCAGAAGCCAAGTGGGATTCTCCTACTCTGGGACATAGGTCAAGGTCAGACGCTGGGGAGATATTATCAAGTTTCCAGCAGCAGAGCTGAGCTGGTAGAAATTAGGGCCAGATAAGGGATTTAGGGGTTTGAGTGTCAAATCTGAGCTCTTTGAAAGCTGTGAGGGGCAGTGTGAGAGACTGAGGGTGGTGGAGGATGCAGATAAGGTGTCTGCTCTTTTGGCCAAGAGACAGGATAGGGTGGTGATAACATGATGGAATCTGAGCTGCACCACTTGCTAGCTGCATGATCTTTGTCAAGTTTCTTAAACTCTCAAGGCTTTGGTGTCATCACCTATAACATGGGATGAAGAAAACCCTACCTAACATTTAGAGTTGTGTGAACCAACTGAGTTAATAAAGCATTTAGAACAATGTCTGGTACACAGTAAGGGCTCAAAAAGTGTTAGCTATTAGTATTATTTGATTAACTCTCGCTTTGGGATTTTTAGGATAGGACTGAAGAGAGTACTTGAAGTGTCCAATTTGCTCACCCCAGCTCACCAGGAGATGAAAGAAGAGTGGCATGAGGAGAGAAGCCCCAGCTATGAACCAGGAGCTCACTACAGATGGGAGGATGTCCAGAATGGACTGTTAGGTAAGAACGGCAGTCAGAAGGTGGATAGGAGGCCAGGCTGTGTTGAGGAGGGGGATTCCCCATAAGTGCCATTGTCAGAATCTTGGGGAGGAACACTGCAGAATTCAAATGTCTTTGAACACACTTAGATCCCTCCCAAGTCATACTCCAGAATTGCTCATTAGTCTGCTTATCCTTTCATAAATATTTAGCATAGGTCTGCAATGCGTCAGGTACTATGCCAAGCACTGTTGGCCAAGACAGACATAATCCATATCTCAAGAAACTTATGATCCAGTGGGAACAGTGGAGTGACTAGGGTTGGTGTCACCCAGTGTGGTAAACTCATGGTGTTACGCTCTCCATCATGGGCCTCCTCCCATATAGAATCCTGAGAATGTTTTTTGTACTGATGTTACTCATAAATCACAATTCTGTGTATCACTCCTTCTTTTCCTTTAATTACCACTTCGTTCTGAAAAAATTATTGATATAGGTTCACAAATACTAACTACTACAATATTGTAGCTACAACAAACCAAACCCGTTGCTGTCGAGTCGATTCTGACTCATAGTGAACCTATACGACAGAGTAGAACTGCCCACAGGGTTTCCAAGGAAAGGCCAGTGGATTCCAACTGCTAACCTTTTGGTTAGCAGCCGTAGCTCTTAACAACTGCACCACCAGGGCCCCATTGTAGCTAAAGCACCAGAAAATTTCACAAAATCAGTGACTATAAAAACAACTGCAACAACAAAAACAAGTGTGTGTTTGTAATGCGTGCAGACGAAACCATGTGATTCGAAGTGTCATTGTAATTGAGTAATAATGACAGCTCTGACCTGAGTGCATTAGAAGGTTCAAAAAGTAAATTAGCATTGAGTTTTAGCCTTGTGGATATATTGATACATGTAAGTTGGACGTACGAAAAATGTTTTTGTTGTTATAACTAACTACAGGGATATTTTTATAGACAGTCATTTTGGTGTCACTCCCTCTGACAGTGTCACCTGGTGCAATCTGTACCACTGAGGGGGAGAGGGAAAGCTTCCAGAAGGAGATGAAATCCAGGACTGAATAGGAGCCAGTGAGAGGTATGGAGGGTGGGTTGGAAGTTTTTGGAGAGGAGATTATAAAACAGGCAAAGGGACAGCATGTGCAAGGGCTGGGGTGTGAGGGAACAAGAAACATTCAGGAAGGTCAGGGGACTCATGCCAGAAAGAGAGGGAATGGATGCTGGGCACCAAAAGAGCCAGTGCCCGTTGCACTTAACTACTGATGAGGAAACTGAGGTTCAGAGTGGCTCAATGACCTGTTAAGGTCAATCAGCAAGTAAATGGCAAGGCTGGACTCAAAACCCAGGTATAACATACTCTGAAATCCTTGCTCCTTATTGCTACTTTCAGGACCTGCTCGGGTTTACCCAGGGTAAGTGACCACTGCCAGCCTCCCCAGGCCAGTGTAAGGCAAGAGTTTCTCCCAGCTGCCAAAACGTTACTCCCTCTGCCCAGGAAGATCTCTGGGTGGGAGACTGGGCAGCCGCGGGGATCTCTGCTTGTCAGGGCCTTGCTGAAGCCTTTTACTCCCTCTCTGAAAGTGCAATATTGAAAATCAATGGGGAGAAAATGTCTGAAAGGGAAACTAAATCAAATATCCCAATGCAGAGGAGTTAATCATCCAAAATTAACCTTATAACATCTAGTATCAAATTGATCTATAAAGAAAATCAATGAGAGCAAATCAAATCCCAAAGCCGTATATCTGCTCTGGATGCTACAGTGACTGGAAAGCGGTGATTGTGCACTATTACCTGGAAACAATCCCCCAGCAGTTGATATATTTAGCCACGGGCTTTCAATGGATAGTTTTCATATACATTTCTCCTCCTGCATTTGCTTAACTGCCATTCTTAGTGCCTTAAATAAGACGCACTTAGCTGAAAATCGTCCTTCGCCGAGGAGACACACTGTTCCCACTGAGATGGATAATCCAGCATTATATATTTTGGGGCTCAAAGAAAAGCAAGATGCTCGTCACAGACTGAGCTATTCCTCCCTTACAAAGTAGCCTGGAGGGAGTTCTGGGGCCAGGAAGGGGAACTGAGGAACAGAGAGGGACAGAAGAGAAGGGATCTCTGGGGCAGATACAGGAATGTAATTTGGCCAAACTAAATGTTGGTAGCATCGGCCTCATAGGTTAGAAGAATGAGGGGAGATGCCAGGAGTAACAGAACAGGGGCTGGAAACCCGAAGCCCAACTTCTCCAACCTCTCCAAACTACTGGTTAGTCTGTAAAATGGGGGTGAATTTTCTAGATAAAATATTGTTATGGGGTTGTTCATTGTCTATCCTTCTCACCAGATGTAAGCCCCATGACAGCAAAGGCTTTGTCTGCATCTACTGTGTTCACTGCTAAACATAATCAGTAACCAGTTATCATGGAGTTGATTCTGACTCATGGTGACCGCATATGTGCCAGAGTAGAACTATGCTCCATAGGGTTTTCAGTGGCTGATTTTTCTAAAGTAAACTGCCAGGCCTGTCTTTTGATGACACTTTGGGTGGACTCAAACCTCCAACTTTTAGGTAAGCCGCCAAGCATGTTAACCATTTGTGCCATCAGGAGCCCCACTAGATTTATAGAGTTTAGAATAGTGCTTAGGTCCCTGGGTGGCGCAGTTCATGCTTGGCTGGTAACTGAAAGTTAGGGGTTCCTGCCCATCCAGCAGCCCCACAGAAGGAAAAGCTGATGATTGTCTTCTGTAAAGATTAAAACCAACAAACCCTGACGGAGCAGGAATCAAATCAATGGCCCAAGGCAGTAACATGTTAAGCACTGGGAAACACACCAAGGATGAAACAACTCAACACTCTAGTGGGCGCAAAAGACAACAGCCAAATGAACAAATACATAAAAGAGATCATGCTGGATTCCAGTAAGGGTTATATGTGAAGAAATGGCAGTGGGCACTTTAGGTAGGGTCATCTAGAAAGAGCTCTTTGAGGAGGTGAGAATTTCAGCTGTAGCCTGGCACCTGGATATGGGGTCCAGGGCAGCAAGAATAATTCCAGATGCTTCTGACTGGTGGTCTGAAGCTGTTAGATGTGCCTATTGTCCAAGTCAGGGCAGTGTGGGAAAGTCAGGGATGTCAGTGGCCCCCAGAGGGAAAGACTGAGGAGGGAAGGAGAGAGGGGTATGCCAGACCCCATGTGTTACTCACTGCAGACTGGTTAATTCATTAATACAAGCCCTGACAGTCCTGTGAGGTACAGCACTGTCCCTTACAGATCAGGAGCAGATAGGGTTACCCATCTTGCACAACTCTTAAACAGCAGTGCTTAGATATGAACTTAAGTCCAAATGATTCCAGCAGTAACTCTCTTTCTGCTATACCTTAGGAAATACAACCTCAAGCTAAATTAAGGGAACATTTTTTCTCATGCTTTTATGCTGAGAAGAGTTATTTTCCTGTATCCTAAAAGAGGGAATGAGTAGAGCCTCCCATTCAGGGAAATAATGACAGTAAAGTATGAATCCGATGGAATTTTTTTATGACTGTCTCAGAGAGGATGTGAAGAAATGTACATAATAGCTTAGAAGTCTGGAAAGTTGGTCAAGGCCCCATGTTTGCGAATTTATTTCTCCTTGACAGCGTAATAGCTGGCGATCTGCACTGAAACCCTTAAGACAAAGGGCTTGTAGACTTTTTTTTTTTTTTGGCAAGGGGGAGGGTGCAGCTCTGGGAAGCACCCAAAGGAAGTGACTGCACCCAAGGTAGGCCCAGGGTCTGTGTCAAGAGGAGGAAGCCTGGCACCTTTAAATTACCTGAAAGAGAAACAACAGGGAGGAAAGGCAGCTTTGGGGAGAGGAAACAGGCACCAGCCTGGGGAGCCTGTGGGAGGATAAAAGGAAGCCAGCCCAAGTCTGAGAATTATCCTGGAGTCTAACAGAGAGGCTGGTGTGGGCGAGAGAGTACATTCAGTGTTCTCAGGAGTTCTTGCGGATAGCATTGAACACGCAACACATACGGAGCTGGAAATTCGTCCAAAGGTGGTTTTTCCTCCTGGTGAGTACATTGTCTGTGGGGAAATAAATTTGGGGCTGGTATCTCCATCTTTAAGAGGGACAGTGTCCTACCTCATAGGACTGCCAGGGGCTTATATTAATGAGTGTCATGGACTGAATTGTGTCCCCCAAAACTGTGTGTCAACTTGGCTAGGCAATGATTCCCAGTATTGTGTGGTTGTCCTCCATTTTGTGATCTGATGTAATTGTCCTATGTGTTGTAAAGCCTAATCTCTGTCTGTGGTGAATGAGTTAGGATCAGGTTATGTTTTTTATGTTAATGAGGCAGGATTAGGTTGGGATACAACACCCTTACTCAAGTCACAGACCTGATCCAGTGTGAGGGGAGTTTCCCTGGGGTGTAGCCTGCATCATCTCTTATCCTGCAAGAGATAAAAGGAGAGAGAAGTGAGCAGAGAGAGAGGGACCTACTATCACCAAGAAAGAGCCAGGAACCAAGGGTGTCTTTGGACCCAGGGTCTCTATGTTGAGAACCTTCTAGACCCAGGGAATGATTGATGCTAAGACATATGGAGATCTCCCAGGGATGTCAGGCCCACAGATGTTGAAAGGAGACAGGGACCTTTCCCTAGAGCCGACAGAGACAGAAAGCCTTCCCATAGAGCTAGTAGCCTGAATTTGGACGTCTAGCCTCCTAAACTGTGAGAGAATAAATTTCTGTTAAAGCTACCCACTTGTGGTATTTCTGTTATAGCAGCACTAAATAACTAAGACAGTGGCTTAGCTAATCTGAGTACACATGGGATCTGGCATGCCCAGCTCCCCTACTTTCTTCAGTCTCTCCCTGCGGGGGCCACTGCATCCCTGACCTTCCCACGCTGCCCTGACTTGGACAATAGGCACATCTAACAGCTTCAGGCCACCAGTCAGAAGCATCTGGAATTATTCTTGCTGCCCTGGACCCCATATCCAGGCTCAAATTCTCACCTCCTCAAAGAGATCTTTCCAGATGATCCTACCTAAAATGTCCCCACTACTTTTTTACACTTCCTTGTCTATTTATTTCAAAACCATTTTTATAATTCAGCATTACCTTGCTTATTTATTTCTTTATTTGGCTGCTGTCTATTGCATCATCTGGAAGGTGAGGCCCACGGGATCAAGTTACTAACGTACCAGGGTAGCAAGTCACTCCACGTGGATCACTCTCCCCCCTGAACCTTAAATAGAAATTTTTTCCTGTCATTCAAATCTCAGCTTAAATATCATCTACTCAGGTGCTCTTTCCTTGGCTACCCTGTCCACAGTAGCCAACCACTCATTCCTTTTGCTTATCTGCAGAGCAGGCATCATTATCTGGAGCTTCTTTGTGGACATGTATTTGCTGGTTTGTTTCTTTATACTCTGCCCCTACATACCAGAATGTTCTGTTGTTAGGTGCTGTTGAGTTGCTTCTGACTCATAGTGACCCTACGTACAACAGAAAGAAACCCTGCCCTGTCCTGTGCCATCCTCACAATCGTTGTTATACTTGAGCCCATTGTTGCAGCCACCATGTTAATCCATCTCGTGGAGCGTCTTCTCTTTCTCTGTGACTCGCTACCTTACCAAGCATGATGTCCTTTTCCAGGGACTGGTCCCTCCTGATAACATGTCCAAAGTACATGAGACGAAGTCTCGTCATCCTTGCTTCTAAGGAGCATTCTGACTGTACTTCTTCCAAGACAGATTTTCTCATTCTTCTGGCAGTTCATGGTATATTCAATAGTAAGTACATCATAGGTACCACTAACTCCTTTTCTACAGATAAGGAAACTGCGTCACAGTGAGATTAAGTAACTTCCCTAAGGCAACACAGCTTGGAAACGTGGTTCTAGGATTCGAAGGCAGGCCTTGCGCTCCAGAGTCTGTGCTCTTAACCACCACCCTATTCCAACCTTTGAGAGCAAGCTTGTAAGTAAGGACTGGGAGAGATGGTAGAGATGAAAAAAATGATCAGAGCAGCAATAAGAAAAAGGGCCGCAGGTGGTTACAAAGCCTGGTGTCCCACAGGAGTCCTTTTCTGAAGATTCTTCTACAGACACTCCCCATAGTCAGCCCAATACACTCTCTCTCCCAGATGACAGCCAGAGCCTCCTGATTATCTTCCTATGTTTTATCTTGCTACCCATACACTCCACACACACATAAACATTCTCCACGCCACAGCCAGAGGTTTTCTAAACACTCATCTGGGTATGCCCCTCCCACTGGTTCTCCATGGCATTCCAAAAATATCTGAACACTGTAGCATGGCAGAGAAGACCTTTCATGATGACAACACCCTGACTCTTCTGCCCCATTTCTCACCACTGCTACCCTCGCCCGCTGCTCTGCCCAAACTTACCATGCTTTCTGCCCTCTAGGACTTCACACACACTGTTCCATCCTCCTTATGCAGCATCCTGCCCTCACTCTCCTCCACTGGGCCCCTCCTACTACATCCTTCAGAGGTTAACTGAGCCATCACTTTCTTCATTAAGGCCTCTGGTTGGACAATGAAAAAGGAAGGTAGACAGTGAAAAAGAATTGATGCATTCACGTTATGGTGTTGGAGAAAAATATTGAATAAACTGTGGCCTGTCAAAAGAACAAACAAATCAGTCTTAGAAGAAATACAACTATAATGTTCCTTGCTGTTGTTATTGTGTGCCGTTGAGTCGATTCTGAGTCATAGCGACCCTATAGGACAGAATAAAACTGCCCCCTACAGTTTCCAAGGAGCAGCTGGTGGATTTGAACTGCCGACCTTTTGATTAGCAGCCTGAGCTCTTAACCACTTCGCTACGAGGGCTCCAGAATGTTCCTTAGAAGCGAGATTAGAGAGACTTCGACTCACCTACTTACAACACAGCATCAGGAAAGACCAACCACTAGAAAAGAACATTATGTTTGGTAAAGTAGAAGGTCAGTGTAAATGAGGAACACCCTCAATGAGATGGATTGACACAGTAGTCGCGACCATGGGGTCAAACACACGTAAGACTATGAAGATGGTGCAGGACCAGGAACATTTCATTCTGTTATACATAAAGAGTTAGAGCCAACTCAACAGCAGCTACCAACAACAACTCTCCAATGCTGAGTCATGTGCCTCCTGCCCTGTACTCTCATAGTAACTCACATAGCTTCAAACCCCTTCTTTAGGACAGGCAGGCTAGGACCTGAGATCTCTCACTTCGTTCAGCTCTCTACTCAAATGTCACCTCCTCAGGGATAACATCAAAAACCACCCTTCTAAAGTATAACCTGTCCCCAAGACTCTCTCACTGCTTATCTTGCTTTGCTTTTCTTCCTAGCACTTTTCTCCACCAGGATTCCAATACATATTTATTTCTTGACTTGTTAACTCTCTGTCTCCCTCACTGGAAGGGAAGCTCCAGGAAGATGGAAATTTTTATCTGTTTCATTTATCACAGTATCCTTAGCCCCTGAAACTGTGTATCTGTAACCTCTGGGACTGTACCTGACTCACAGAAATTAATACATATTTGCTGAATTGGTGGCTGAATGAATGATTACATGATTGATTCAATGACTGTGGCTTGGTCCTACAAAGCTACTTGTCAGCATCTTAATAACCAACACCTTGACACTGAAAGTGGGGCTGGAGAATCTCCCTAATGGGAGAAGTGGGTGGACCTTGCAGCCCTGATCCTTGTTCATTAAGTTTCTCCTTCTTCTTGAGGACCTTGATGATCACGGTTGCCTTCCATGCCCAGGGAGCCCAACCAGTTGCCTTCGAGTTGATTCCGACTCATGGTGTCCTCATGTGTGCCAGAGTAGAACTGTATTCCACAGGGTTTTCAATGGCTGATTTTTCAGAAATACATTTCAGGCCTTTCTTCTGAGGCACCTCTGGGTGGACTCAAACCTCCAACCTTCGGTTAGCAGCTGAATACTTTAACCATTTGCACCACCTGGGGATTCCCAGGGATTCCTGTTGTTGTCAGGTACCATCAAGTCGGTTCTGACACTATGTACAACAGAATGAGACCCTGCCAAGTCCTGTGCCATCCGCACAATCATTGCTATGCTTGAACCCATTATTGCAGCCACTGTGTCAATCCGTTTCATTGAGGGTCTTCCTCTTTTTCTCTGACCCTCTGCTTTACCAAGCATGATGTCCTTCTTCAAGACTGATCCCTCCTGATAACATGTCCAAAGTATGTGAAACAGTCTCACCATCCTTGCTTCTAACGAACATCCTGCCTGTACTTCTTCCAAGACAGATTTGTTCATTCTTTTGGCAGTCCATGGTATATTCAATATTCCTCACCAACACAATTCAAACAATTCAAAGGCATCAATTCTTCTTTGGTCCTCCTTATTCATCGTCCAGCTTTTTTGCATGCATATGAGGAGATTGAAAACACCATGGCTTAGGTCAGGCGCACTTTGATCTTCAGGGTCACATCTTTGCTTTTTAACACTTTAAAGAGGTCTTTTGCAGCAGATTTTCCCCGTGTAATGTGTGGTTTGACCTCTTGACTGCTGCTTCCATGGGTGTTGATTGTGGATCCAAGTAAAATAAAATCCTTGATAACTTGAATCTTTTCTCCGTTTATCATGATGCTGCCCATAGATCCAGTTGTGAGGATTTTTGTTTTCTTTATGTTGAGGTGTAATCCATACAGAAGACTGCAGTCTTGGATCTTCGTCAGTAAGTGCTTCAAGTCCTCTTTGCTTCAAGCCAGCAAAGTTGTGTCATCTGCATAACACAGGTTGTTAATGAGTCTTCCTCCAATCCTGATGCCCCATTTTTCTTCACAGAGTCCAGCTTCTCAGGTTATTTGCTCAGCATACAGACTGAATAATTATGGTAAAAGGATACAACCCTGATGCACACCTTTCCTGATTTTAAACCATGCAGTATGCCCTTGTTCTGTTCGAATGACTACCTCTTGGTCTATGGACAGGTTCCACATGTGCACAATTAAGTGTTCTGGAATTCCCATTCTTCTCAGTGTCATCTATAATTTGTTAGGATCCACACAGTCGAATGTGCTTGCATAGTCAATAAATCAGGTAAATATCATTCTGGTATTCTCTGCTTTCAGCCAGGCTCCATCTGCCATCAGCAATGATATCCCTGGTTCCACGGTCTCTTCTGAGTTCTGCTTGAATTTCTGGCAGTTCCCTGTCGTTGCACTGCTGCAGCTGCTTTTGAATGATTTTCAGCAAAATTTTTCCTTTGTATGATATTAATGATAGTGTTCGATAATTTCCACATTCAGTTGGATCACCGTTCTTTGGAATAGCCACAAATATGGCTCTCTTCCAGTTGGTTGGCCAGGGAGCTGTTTTCCAATTTCTTGGCATAGACAAGTGAGCATTTCAGCACTGCATCCACTTGTTGAAACATCTCAATTTGTATTCCGTCAATTCCTGGAGTCTTGTTTTTAGTCATTCCCTTCAGTGCAGCTTGGACCTCTTCCTTCAGTACCATGGGTTCCTGATCATATGCTACCTCCTGAAATGGCTGAATGTCGACCAATTCTTTTCAGTATAGTGACTCTGTGTGTTCCTTCCATCTTCTTTTGGTGCTTTCTGTGTCATTTAATATTTTCCCTGTAGAATCCTTCACTATTGCAACTTGAGGCTTGAATTTTTTCTTCAGTTATTTCAGCTTGAGAAATCCCAAGAGTGTTCTTTCCTTTTGGTTTTCTAACTCCAGGTCTTTGCACATGCCATTATAATACTTTACTTTGTGTTTTCTAGTTGACCTTTGAAATCTTCTGTTCAGCATTTTTCTTCATAATTTTTTCCATTTGCTTTAACTACTCAATGTTCTGCAGGTTTCAGAGTCTCTTCTGACATCCATTTTGATCTTTTCTTTCTTTCCTGTCTTTTTAATAACTTCTTGCTTTCTTCCTGTATGATGTCCTTGATGTCATTCCACAACTCATCTGATCTTCGCTCATTAGTGTTAAACATGTCAAATCTATTTTTGAGATGGTCTCTAAATTCAGGTGGGATACCGTCAGGGTCACACTTTGGCTCTTGTGGACTTGTTCTAATTTTCTTCAGCTTCAACTTGAACTTGCATAGGAGCAATTGATGGTCTGTTCCACAGTCGTCCCCTGGCCTTGTTCTGACTGATGATATTGAGCTTCCCCATAGTCTCTTTCCACAGATGTAGTCGATTTGATTTCTGTGTGCTCCATTTGGTGAGGTCACCAAAGCCATATTTTTCAACTACTGATCTTTCTTCGTTGTTTCCAACTTTCAAATTACTGGTATTTCCAATTACCAGTAATTATCAATGCATCTTGATTGCATGTTCGATCAATTTCAGACTGCAGAAGTTGGTAAAAATCTTCAATTTCTTCATCTTTGGCCTTAGTAATTGGTGCATAAATTTAAACAATAGTCATATTAACTGGTCTTCCTTGTAGGCGTATGGATATTATCCTATCACTGACAGCGTTGTACTTCAGGATAGATCTTGAAATGTTCTTTTTGACAGTGAATGCAATGCCATTCCTCTTCAAGATGTCATTCCCAGCATAATAGCCATATGATTGTCCAGTTCAAAATGGCCAATAGCAGTCCATTTCAGCTCACTAATGCCTAGGATAGCAATGTTTATGCGTTCCATTTCATTTTTGACGACTTCCGATTTTCCTAGATTCATATTTTGTACATTCAACTTTCCCATTTTTAATGGATGTTTACAGCTGTTTCTTCTCATTTTGAGTCATGCCATATCAGCAAAAAAAGGTCCCGAAATCTTGATTCCGTCCACATCATTAAGGTCGACTCTACTTTGAGGAGGCAGCTCTTCCACAGGCATCTTTAGAGTGCCTTCCAACCTGAGGGGCTCATCTTCTACACTATATCAGACAATGTTCCACTGGTATTCATAAGGTTTTAACTGGCTAATTGTTTTCAGAAGTAGACCGCTAGGTCCTTCTTCCTAGTCTGTCTTAGTGTGGAAGCTCAGCTGAAACCAGTCTGCCATGGGTGACCCTGTTGGCATTTGAATACTGGTGGCATACCTTCCAGCATCACAGCAACATGCAAGCCCCTGCAGTACAACAAACTGACAGACGAGCCCTAGTTTTTCCTTTATCATTCAGGTCCAAGCATGGCCATGGACCCATCCCTACAAAGCAGCTGGGATTAGGTTAAACTGCATGAGGTAGACACCATGTTTACTTCCCATCTTACCTATGAGTAAACTGAGACCCATAGAAGTTAAGTAACTATCCCATGATCCCACAGCTGCTAAGTGATGAAGCCAGGATTGACATCCAGATCTATCTGTCTCCACTGCTAATGTTATTTAACACAAAGTTTAGTGGCTGCCTCATAAACACTGAGAAACAGTGTTTTGTGCAAGTATAGTGTGCCTGAATGCAAATCAAAAGTTTTCAGAGAAAATTGGAGCCAGTTTAAAATGAAAGTATTTATTTATGGAGTCACACGTGGGACACTGAGTGCTTCCAGAGCAGAATCTCCTACTTCTCTCCACTCATCCTTGTTCTCCCTGTGATAATAAAACAGGATCAATGTTTTACAGAATAAAAGTGTATAGAAACTTCCTTCACATCTGATTTTGTAAAAACAGCAACTTCAGTAATTTCTTGCCTTCTAGAAACACAGCAAGGCTACCCTGTTCAAAGCTCTGGATCAGACAGGCATGGGGTCACACTAGCTCCACCACTCCTGACTCTGGACAAGTTTCTGAAACTTTCCAAGCCTCAGCCTCTTCATGTCGCTCATTCATTCACCAAATATGAACTAAGTGGGCTGACTTTGCTCAGCAAATGGCTAGGTGCTGTCATCTGCAGGCTCCTAGGGGCAGGCATTGGTCAGCAGGGGGATGGGGCTGGAAGCCAAGGTATAGGGGAGCAGTGCGAGCATGGAGCAGTGCTCACCACACTGATTTGATGCAAACCTGTCCAGCACGCTGTCATCATGGACGGCTCGCCCTCACCTGCAAAGACGACAAGTGAGGAAGCTCAAGGTTGGCCATGGAGCCTGTGGTTATATGCACCGTTGCAGGAGTTGGACTCACTGGGTCCAAATCCTGGCTCTACCAACCAACTAGCTCTCTGATTCTGGGTAAGTTTATAACTTCCCTGGGCTTCATTTCTTATTCTGTAAAATGAGAATGCTGATGATAATAATAGTTCTTGTCTCAGAGGGTGGGTTTGGAAGGAATAAATGAGCTAATTCATGTAAATCACTGAATGTATTTGTCAAGAGTTGACTCTTTGTCACGCCCTAAGCTAGGGCACATTGCATACATTATTTAACTTTCATAATAAGCACATTAAGTAGATCCCCCTCCCCATTTTATGTAGGAGGAAGCTGAAACCCGGAGTGTTGTAATGAAGGGCTGCTGAATAGTAGTAAAGAATTTGTCCAAAATCACAGAAACAGTATGTGGTAAAGCTGTGATTCAGGCCCTTATATGTCTGCCTCCAAAACGCTAGTCCCTTTCCCAACACAGTACTGGCTCCTCAATAATGCTTCTAAAAAAGGAATAATATTCCACAATAATCATTGCTTTCCTTTCTGAGCAAGCGTTCACCTCCTTTTGTAACCCAGGCGAGGATTATGCCCCTGAACGATATCAATCTCCTTGATGATGGTTTGCAAAATTCATTTTGTTTCTTTTTTGGTCCGTCTCAATTCACTGGCATCTCACTGCATTCTCATGAGACAAATAGTAACAGTGACTATTTATTGGAGCAACTGTAACAGTAGTAGAGATCTCAAAGTCTTTCTCAGCTCCTCTTCTCCATTTTTTATGTCCTGGGGATCCTATCTCCTAAATATTTCATCCTATTGTCCCCTCTCTCTTCACCACTCTTACTGTCTATAGTAGACCCCTGACCAGTCTCCCCACCTCCAGGTTTTCACCTCTCAACTCATCATCTACACCAGCTTCCATGTAAGCTTTGGAAGATGCAGTTATGGCTAGTCCTGCCACTGCTTAACCCCATTTTCTGGTTTACCATCACCTCTGTCCATCAGACTTCTTCATCCTCTGTCTATCTGGCCTTTGTAAGTCTTCCCAAAAAAATCTTGTTATGGATTGAATTGTGTCCCCCAAAAATATATGTTGTAAATCCTAACCCCTATACCTTTGGTTATAATCCCATTTGAGAATGAGTTTTCTTTGCTATGTTAAAAAGGCCCTATCAGTGAAGGACATGTTTTAAGCCAATCATTTTTGAGATATAAAAGGGAATAAACAAGCAAGTGAGCAAGCAGAGTTGGGGGAAGAGTGTTGCCAAGCCACATGAAGATTGCCCAGAAGCAGAAGCTCAGAAGAGACGAAGACATTCTTCTAGAGCCAATAGAGAGAGAAAACTTTCCCGTAGAGGTGGCACCCTGAATTTGGACTTCTAACCTCCTAAACTGTGAGAAAATAAATTTGTTTGTTAAAGCCAACCATTTGATAGAATCTGATGTGAATAGCCAATCAGTTGAAAGGGAATTTCCTTGGAGGTATGGCCTGCATCCAATATAGGTGGACTTTCTGGCAGGGTTTGTGGGCTCTTGCTCACTGCGGATCCTGCAGCTGGCTCCTGTTCATCTGATCTCTGGTTCTTGGGATTTGAGCCAGCAGCTTACCTACTGATCTTAGGATTCATCAACCTCCACAGTCTGTAAGCCAGTGGCCTGCCAGCTTACCTGCCAATCTTGGGATTTCTCAGCCTATGCAGCCTATAAGCCCGAAGTCTGTTGCCTGACCTGCTGATCTTGGGTATTTCTGTTATAGCAGCACTAGATTACTAAGATACATCTCTTCCCATACCTACATAGACACTCAAAACAGTAGCTTCCAAACAGGCTATGGGCTCTTTAACTTTTCTTCCTTTAAAATGGGCAACTCTCTCTGCCTTGAACAAACAATCCCATATCTTTGCCCAGCTCACTTCTGGAAACTCTTAAGTGCTTAGTTGAAGGTTCACCTTCTCTGCCTCCTCCAGGATGTCTCCCCTGATTACACATCAAGCTGGTTTAGGTATTCTGCCTTTGCTTTCCCATAGTGCCCTGTGCTACCTTTATCCCTTTGATAATCCTTGCTGTGATGGTTTGAGATATTGTTCAGCAAATATTCACTCTCTTTCCTTCCCACTGTGGGAGGAGTATAGGCTCCTGCTTTGTTGATGTTAGGCTTTTCCATGTGATGTTGGCTGACATGATGCAAGTAGAGGCTTTAAATGTGCTTAAATGGTTGAGCTTCCCCCTTATGTTCCTACAGTTCCCCTGGGAAAGAGAATGACCTATGTTGTCACTGACCCTGCAGCCTGGGCACCAATAAATACACGTGAGTCAGACTTGAAAGCAGCCCTCAACCTGGAGATAAACCCAGGTAAACAGGGATGACCAGCTGAGCCCAGGCTTAACCAGCCAAACTGAAATATTCTTATAGACTTGTAAGCAGGAAAACAAATAACTGCTGTTGTAAGCCAATGAGTTTTCGGGGTGGTTTATTAAGCAGCATTATGTGGTAATAGCTGACAATCTTTATTTTTACTTGCTTCTAGTCTCTTTGAGAGTGTGAGTAACTGAAGGGCAAGGATCCTTGTCCCTTTCCAACATAAATATACACCCCAACATCCAACATATGATTTGGCACATAGAAAATGCCCAGAGTAGGTTTGAAGGAAGAAAGAAGAAAAGAAAAGGAGACAAGGAGAGAAAGAGGTAGGAAGGGAGGAATAAAGGAAAAAATGAAGGAAAGAAAGAGGAATAATGGAAGCAAGGAAGGAAGGAAGGGAGGGAGCGACGGAGATAATTTTCCCAGTAAAGCACAAAACAAACCAAAAACCTATTGCCATTGAGTCAATTCCAACTCATAGCGACCCTGTAGGACAGATAGAACTGCCCCATAGAGTTTCCAAGGCTGTAAATCTGTATGGAAGCAGACTGCCACATCTTCCTCCCGCAGAGCAGCTGGTGGGTTCAAACCGCCCACCTTTTGGTTAGCAGCCGAGTGCTTTAACCACTGCGCCACCAGGGGTCCTAAAGCACAAAAGCCTTTGTTAAAACATCCTTTATTGACACCTGAATCTTATGATTAAGCCCCTGTGGCAACGAAACTGTCGGGAAGGATTCAGAAAGGAAGCAATGAAATGAAAAGTTACCAAAATGACTGCCCATCAACCTAAATTCATTTCAGAAAGACTGGAACTAGGATACGCGCCATCTTCGAGGCTGTCCAGTTCCTATGAAGACGAAATTACTCCCGGCGGTGGCTGGACATTGACAGATACAACCACATCTCCTGAAGATGACAGAGAGGATAACAGAAGACTGGGCTAGCCCTGGGCTTTCCAGGAAAGAGTTGGGGAGTGAGAACTCTTCTGGGGCAACTGCCGTCAGCAAGCCTCGTGCTTCTCTCTGACCACCACTGCTCCCTGGGGGATGATGATGGCACTGAGCACCATAGGCAGAAGCTGATGGACATCAGTGAAAGAAAATGTAAGAAGAAGTGGTAGGTCTGCTGGGAATCAGAATTTCACATTCACTGATAGTTTGGCATGAAACATCTTCTCTAAGTCCTCCCACTGGTAGAACGAATTTTTACTTTTTACTTTCATCTTCCTGACACCTCAAAGAGCACTAAGAGAAAGTTCAGATTTCTGAACTGAGCGTGTTTTAGTTCTCACGGCTATATTCTCTCCAGGCCAGGAAGATGAAAAATTATTCTAGCCTTCTTTAGAAGTTCTCTAACTAATACCAAGAATCCAGTGATAATTACCACGTCTTGAGCACTTGAGTCTGGCGTTTCACATCAATTATCTCTGTAATCCTCATAGTAACCCTGGGGAGCTGTTATAAGTACCTCTATTTTACAGATGAGGAAACTGAGGCTCAAAGAGGTTAATAACTTGCCATTGGTCAGACAGCTAGGAAGAGACAGAAATAAAATTCAAATACAGGACTGTTAGGAGCCCAGCTCAAGCTCATTCCTTCATACAGTACCATCCCTCAGCTCTGGCTTCAGTCCCCACTTACCAGGAATGTTCTTGCCAGGCCAAAGATGATGCTTCCTGACAGAGAAGGCTGAAGCAAACAGAGTTGGGAAGTTTAGAATTTTTGCTCTCTTACAAAAATTAACACTTCAAAAAATCTCTCTTCAACCTTGATAACTCTGGTCTCCAGGGAAACAGGGTTATAATGCAATGCCAGAAACAGTAGACAACACCACATGTAGGTGGCTTGCTAACTGCTTAAGCTGGGTGCAGGAGCAGGCACTGTGCTAATAATAAGATAATGGGCTTTCTATCCTCAGCATCACTGTGTGGCCATGAGCAAGTTGCCTAGCCTCTCTCTGTCTCCCTATGCTTCCTCCTCTAGAAAATGGCAATTAGAATTTTTCTCTGTATGTTGTATAGTAGTAAAACAATTGGAAACAGCATAAATGCCCAGCAATGGGAAATTGGCTAAATAAACTATGACATCCCCCTGCAATGACATATAATGGCCAGTTAGAAAGGATTTGGTGAATTACAAATCTACTTAGTACTTAATTATATTTCATTTTGGGCACTGTGTTTGACATGTATCCGCTCATTTAATTTTTCCAAAATAACTTACAAGGTAGGTACTATTAGTAAGCCCATTTTACAGATGAGGCAAAGCAACTTGCTCTCTGGAGAAATCAGGATTTAGGCCTAGGCAATTGGTGCAGTGGTTAAGAGCTATGGCTGCTACCCAAAAGTTTGGCAGTTCGAATTCAACAGCAGTCTTTGGAAACTCTATGGGGCAGTTTTGCTCTGTCCTATAGGGTCGCTATGAGTCGGCAATGGGTTTGGTTTTATTTTAAACTGACCGAAATTCCTCTTAACCACGACACAATTATTTAGAAAGATGGACTAATTTTAAGCTTAAAAACGCGAGTTATAAAATGATATGATTATTAGTTGTCTGGCACAGTACTGAAGCACTTGGCTGCTAACTGCAAGGTCAGCAGTTTGAACCCACTAGTCAATCCTTGGGAGAAAGATATGGCAGTCTGCTTCCGTAAAGATTTACAGCCTTGGAAACTCTCTGGGGGCAGTTCTACTCTGTCCTATAGGGTCTCTGTGAGTTGGAATCGACTCCACAGCAACAAGTTTTCGGTATTACTGTATAATACCACCATCCACTTGTCAGTTTATCAGACTGTGGAGGTTTGCGCGTTGCTGTGATGCTGGAAGCTATGCCACTGATATTTCAAATACCAGCAAGGTCATCCATGGTGGACAGACTTCAGTGGGGCTTCCAGAACAAGACGGGCTAGGAAGAAAGTCCTGGTGACCTACTTCCTAAACTTAGCCAATGAAATCCTTATGGGTCACAACATAGTATTTTCTGATATTGTGCTGGAATATGAGCCCCCTCAGTGAAGGCACTACCCAATAGCCGCAACCATGGACTCAAACATAACAATGATCATGAAGATGGCACAGGACATTTTGTTGTGTTATATATAAACTTGCCGTGAGTTGGAGCCAGCTCAACACAACTAACAACTATAAGGTAGGCACTGTTATTATTCCATTTTACAATTTACAAGCTGAGGCACAGCTAGGTCGGACTACTACACAAGGCCACAGGACTGCAATGGCCAGAGCTGAGACTCAGGACCAGGCAGTCTGGCTCCAGAACAAGGCTTAGTGCTTGGGTTTCCTTGGGATCCAGGTACTAACCTCTGGAGCTTCCTGCCCTGCTGTGATCCCTTCTCTTTGTGTGGACAGTACAGTTCAGTGATCTATTATGGGAAATTAAAAGCCAGGCACCTCCCTGATCATCCTAGGAAGTCCCCATCACTTCAGCTGCTCTGGCTGATCAAGGGAAACTGGAAGGGAGAGCATAGATCTCGAGTTTGAACGTTCTAGCCGCTGTCTCTGTCTGATGTTTTAAGCCCATTTGATATGAATCATATTAGCCAACACACGAAACTGAAAATCCCCCTGCCCTACCACAACACACATCCACCAAAGTGGGTGCATGCATGCATGAGGACGCACGTGGATATATATTTAGACACTTGAATACATGTACCCGTGTGCATGTATGTATGAGGACGCTCACATGCCTGGAATAGTTTGCATGTCTATGCACACATACGACCACACAGGAAGGCATGCACGTCTATGCAAACTCACAGGCATAAACACTTTTCATTGCACACTCATACAACTGTTTGGGGGACTGCATAGGAATATGTGTACATGTGCATGCATCCCCATTCTGCATTTATGCACACTCATGCATTCACATGCTATGGGCATGCATGTGTATGCAAACACACGCATTGGTACATAATTGTAGTCCCAAATGTGCAGCCATACTAGTTCCTACCCTTGCTCACCTTTTAGGTCAGTTGACCCCCAGGGGGTCTCACATTGAGAGATCTCTGGAATGTTCATTATCTTCAAGGAAAACAAGCTGCATTTCACATCTCTGCATCCTGAGATGATTTTTTAGATTCATTCATTCATTTAACAAATATTTATTGAACGCCTACTATGTGACAGGCATGGTTCTGGATGTTGGGGATTCAGTAATGAATAAAACATATAGAAAGTCCTTCCCTCGCTTGTGTTTACATTCTGGGCTCTCAGAAAGATGTGCGTGGAGCTGGAGATTCACCTCCACTTTCAGAACCTAGTCCCATGGTCTTGCCACTGAGAAGTTTACTCTTCCACGACTGGAGCCAACACACCTGGCTGTGTCCATGCCAGACAATGTCACCAGAGATCAGGGAAAGCTTGGGACCCTCTCCCAGGGCCTCAATATCATCAGTGGACATACCCTAACCTGTAGAAGATCTGTCTGTCTTACCTTACGGTGTGGCCTAGGAAAACTGACCATCCTGGATAAAGCTGGGCAGAGATACAGGCTCGGGTCCAGGCTAAAAGTAGCAATTAGGTAAGTGGGGGGAGGTGACAAGTGAGAGACATTACCAAAATTGCAGAGATGGTCAGCAGAGAAGACAGGGGTCTGTGATTGCAATAGTGGAAGCAAGAAAGAGGCAATTCTCCTTCTTCCTCTATACTAGCCACCAGGACCCAGGGGGCAGCTGGGGTGGAAACAAGAAGAGAAATGAGCAGGCAAGCCATTAGAGTTATGGTGGGGCTGCCTTGATTAACTTCTTAGAGCATGTCTTTGCATTTATGCCCTTTTAGAGGCACCAGCCCAGCTGACTTCATTCTCCTGAAGGTGCCCCTTCAGATCAGCAGCAGAATCTGATAAACTCTGTGCCTTGAGCTAGGCATTGGCAAAGATTGTCAAATGAATGAATGAATGAAATGAATGAATAACTTGAGAGCACTAATTGAGTATTTTGTACTGGGCACTGTTACAGTGCTTCACATGAAGACTGAAAATTGTATTATTTCATTTAATCTTCACATTTTCCCTTTGAAGGTGAAGAAACCAAGATATAGAAAGAGGAAGTAACTTGCCGAAGTTTCTACTGGATAGCTGGATGGATGGATGGATGGATGGATGGGTGGATGGATGGATGGATGGATGGATGGATGGATGATGGATGGATGGATGGATGGGTGGATGGATGGATGGATGATGGATGGATGGATGGATGGATGGATGGATGGATGGATGGATGATGGATGGATGGATGGATGGATGATGGATGGATGGATGGATGGATGGATGGATGGATGAATGGATGGATGGATGGATGGATGGATGGATGGATGAATGGATGGATGGATGGATGGATGGATGAATGATGGATAGATGGATGGAGGATGGTGGATAGCTAAAGATACAATACAAAAAAAAAAAAGAGAGAGAGACATGGAAACTATGAGTTTTATATAGTTAAGACCGTACAGCCTGCCTGCTCCGGAAATACTACGCTCCCTAGCTCTGAAACACCTTTTATTTTAAGATATGCCATGGAATTACTAATAGCTTTTCAAGGGAAAATAAACAGCAAATCAACACACACACACACACACACACACACACATACAAATCTAATCACATCAAAAACACACATCAATTGTCAGATAGGTCCTAATGCAGAAATCTTAATGTGAGGGAAAACATGTCTTGGAATCATGGATTGGAGTATTGACCATCAGAAGCCTAATAATCAGACAGCATTGGTAGGAGCACAACTGACCTGACACTTCTGGCCTTGCCTGCAACCTGCCTGGGCCCTGATCTGCTCTCCCTGTGCTTGCTTCAAGGATTGCCTTTGTTTTCAGCTAACTAATTACCTTAGAATTCTCTGCTGATAGCTGGAGGCCCTGAACCTTTGGGCTGGTAAAAGCCCCCAGCAGACAAAGGAAGACAACAAACAGAAGAAAGATTCCTTCTCTCATTTGGTGAATGCAACCTGTACAATTTAGAGTTTCTGGTCAGTGACTTGGATTTTTAAGCAAGTCCAGAGATCTGGACCTTCATTTGTGATGTAAATCAAGGAGTGTTAAAAGGATAAGCACTCCTCCTCACCCTGACCTCAAAATAATTATAAGAACCTTCCTCAAGCCTTTTGTGCAAGAATGGGAGGGAGAAGAAGATGTTCTAATACTCGGATTTATACAATCTTTGTGAGTCACTCTTAACCTCTGAAATTTTTTCTCCTTTTCATTATGTGGAAAAAGAGCATTGTTGCTGTTTTTAGGTGCCCTCAAGTCTGTTCAACTCATAGCAACCATATGTGCAACAGAACTTAAACACTGCCAACTCTTGCACCATCCTCATGATTGTTGTTATGCTTGAGCCCATCGTTGCAACCACTGTGTCAATCCATCTCGTTGAGGGTCTTTGTCTTTTTCGCTGACCCTCTACTTGACCAAGCATGATGTCCTTCTCCAGGGACTAGTCTCTCCTGATAACATGTCCAAAGTATGTGAGACGAAGTCTCACCATCCTTGCTTCTAAGGAGCATTCTGGTTGTATTTCTTCCAAGACAGATTTGTTCATCCTTTTGGCAGTCCATGGTATATTCAATATGCTTTGCCAGCACCGCAATTCAAAGGCATCAATTCTTCTTCCATCTTCCTTATTCATTGTCCAGCTTTGGCATGCATACGAGGTGACCGAAGACACCATGGCTTGGGTCAGGCGCACTTAATCTTCAAGGTGACGTCTTTGCTTTTTAACAGTTTAAAGAGGTCTTTTGCAGTAGATCTGCCCAATGCAATGCATCATTTGATTTCTTGACTGCTGCTTCCATGGGCATTGATTGTGAATACGAGTAAAATGAAATCTTTGACGACTTCAGTCTTTTCTCTGTTTATCATGGTGTTGCTTATTTGTCTGGTTGTGAAGGGCATTAGTGTTTAAAAAAAAAAAAAAGTCTCCTAAGTTACTGTGAGCCAACTCTGATTTACTCCAAAGGATGCCAAAGGACAACACCTATGCGAAAGCCAGGTACTGGTACTTGCTGTCTGGGACACACTGTTACTTTCCCTGTGTGCAGCTTCACTAACAGTTTTAGTAGTGGCTTAAGAGGACGCTGTTTTCTGAAATATAAATTACCAGGAAAAAAAAAAAAACCTGTTGCTGTCGAGTCGATTCCGACTCATAGTGACCCTATAGGACAGAGTAGAACTGCCCTATAGGGTTTCCAAGGAGCGGTTGATGGATTCGAACTGCTGACCTTTTGGTTAGCAGCCAAATGCTTAACCACTGTGCCACCAGTCCTCCACTGAGGTATAAATTAGGACACATATTATGACAACATGTTTTTCTTCCTGATGTGTGAATAGTTACATAGGAATTTTTATTAAAAGACATAGAAGTTAAATCACCTTTATATCCCTGCTTTCTTTACCCCAAGTAAGATGAAATGATTCCTAGCTCATGTTAAACAACTACTTGCACTACAGCCCCAAGAATTGTCCCAATGTCACCCCAGATCCACTTGGCATTGCAATCACAGTAGCTTGGGCATTTTTATGAGCATGGTTCTGGTAGGTATCATAACCCTGGTGGCCTTATCAAGGGTGTCAGGAAGGGGAAACAGGAGTAAGCAAGTGCTAGATGGGGCTGACAAAACAGTCACTCGTTAGAGAACCCAGTGTTAAAATTGCGGTGGCCAAGAACTAGCAAAGAGCCACTGCAGCCTTAGACTCCTTCCATGCATTCCAAAGAAGGCCTTTCCTGTATCTGTGGATATAAGTTGTCTTTGGTTGGCCAGGAGGCAGACTGGGAGCCACATCCTACTTTTTTAGGGAAGCAGCCCCCAACACCTAAATCTAGCCGTGTAGGTGGGGATGAGCGTACCCCTTCTTCCTGGGCTCCAGGGAAACCCATTCAAGTCAGATGTAGCCCAACCAGCCAAATCCACTTCCCTGGCTGAGCTCATCTAATAAGAGTTAGCCTTTTGCGGGAACAATGAGGAAAGAGATACTGGAATGACTAAACTGGTTTGTTTAATGTAAGCCTGGAGGTATCAGTGGACATTGCAGGATGACACACTGACTGCAGATGAAGCTAATCAGAGAAAAGTAGAGTCAAGAAATGGAGATAAAGCCCAAATCCACACTGTATTGAAATTTACCTTAAGCCAGTGTAACTGTGATGGATTTGTGTCCCCCCAAAATGTGTATCAACTTGGAGAGGCCATGATTCCCAGTATAGTGTGGTTGTCCACCATTTTGTGATCTGATATGATTTTCCTATGTGTTGTAAATTCTAATCTCTGTGATGTTAATGGGAGCCCTGGTGGCATAGTGGTTAAGAGCTCAGCTGCTAACCAAGGAGTCGATAGCTCGGATCCACCAGCCACTCCTTGGAAACCCTATGGTGCAGTTCTACACTGTCATATAGGGTCACCATGAGATGGAATCAACCCAACGGACACAGCAAAATATGCCTGATCCATGTACCACCCACACTTTAGATAACATATGTAAATATCCATAAGATCAATTTCTTGGGTGCTACCAAGTATAAGTGGAAGGAATGGGCAAGCCTGTTCCACTTAGAAGGCAGGTATCTTTTTGCTGTAATAGCCTATGTCCCTGTGTAATCATTCTCCACCTCCTCAGAAAAAAATGGAAGGTTTGGACTACACAGAACCCCCTTTAATCCATACAGTTCATCCTCCAAGAGTTATTATTTAATTCCTCAAGGGTGACATAATGCCTTAATCCTGTGAAAGTGCACCTGCCCACAAAAGTAATTAAGTAGAAATGCTAATGGAGAATTTTCAAGAAACACGGCCCAAGGGGGCTTTCAGTAGCCCACAGATGACTCCATGAAGAACTATCCATTCTGCCTCTCATAATGCAGCCCTGTTGTCTGTGTGTGGGCATCTCCTTTTCCTAAAGGTCTTCCCTTGCTGTGAGCCACTCCCTTCCCCAGGTGGAGTTAGATGGAGGTTCTGCCCACCTCCTCCATCACAGCCATCTTGGATTTACCAGAAGAGGTTGAGATTCCATGTGTCCCTGAAGGTCAGTCCGCTCCAAAGCAGGGTCCTCAGCCAGGAGGACCCCTTCATGCTGGCCTTATCCAGGACTACAAAAAGTGGAGCATCGGTCATCATGGCCTTATTCTCTCTGAATGTCCCTTCCTTTGCCTAACCTTTCTCAATGCTTATAACCTTCCACTTTGCACTCACAGCCATTTGTGAATGTTTCCATTAGAGCAAACATTGCATTTAAATAATGATAGTGATAATAATGTTAATACTAGTAGCTCACATTTGCTGAATACTTAGATTTGCAGTGAACTCTTCTAAGTGCTTTATTACATTAATTCATTTCCTCTTTATAACTGTCCCTGTGAAACAGGGACAACTATTATCCTCATCTCCAATGTACAGACGATAAAACTGAAACACAGAAAGCTTAAGCACCTTACACAAGATCACACAGCTGATGTTTGGATGAACTGGGAGGTAAATCTGGCTTCAAAGCCTGCTGTCTTCATGACTAGGCTAGATTGTCTCTTGAAGATGGTGGCTTTTGCCATAGCATTTGTCACAAGTTGATAAGCCCTTCACAGTTAGGGACATTGCCTTATTCATCTCTGTGAGCCTTCTAGCACCATAAACAGGACTTGGTATCAAGCAAAAGATGCTCAGTAAATATTTTCTGGAAGAAAGAAAGAGAGAGACAAAGACAGAAAGAGAGAGAGAGGAAAAGAGGAAGGGAGAGAGAAAGAAAGTCAGCCTGGATGTGATTGCCAGTAAACACGTGGGAGGCCAGTAGCCAGAGTCACTGTTGCCTTGTCGTCTCTGCAGAGGCTGTGACACAAAGTCCAGCATATGTTCACTCTACTTTGGATCACAGAATTGCTAAAGTCTAGGGGTTCAAATCGGATTTGGTACTCAATTTTTGAGTCCCTGACAGAAAGAGGAGTATCATGATGATTAAAGTCAGACTTTGGAATCAAAACCAGCTCCACCCACTACTAGCTTTGTGCCTCAGGACTAAGTATTTAAATCTCCTAGAGCCTCAGTTTTCTCTTCTGTAGAATGGGAGATAACAACCCCTACCTCGAAAGGCCGATTGGAAGGTTAAGAACGTGAGGCACGTAGAGCACTTAGTGACTGGCACAAATGGCAGGACTATAATGTCCTCTGGGGGGCCTTGTGGGTTTTCCAGGAGAGAAGGGGGACATTCCCTTTCCTGCTTCCAGCTCACACAGGAAGAGAGAAGTACATTTATACTCTGTGCACTCACGTACCAAGTATGGTCACATATTTTCTTTCAATCCTCACCACAGCCCCATGAGCCATTAACTGATAGGATTGTTTAATAACTTCTCTAAAAATCACAAAGCTATTAAGAGACCCAGGATTCAAAACTCAGAGTTGCCTCCCTCCACTTCCTTCTGTGAAGTTTCTAATCTTCACCACCCACAGAGCCCTGGTGGCGTAGTAGTTAAGAGTTGGTCTCTACTCAACGGTAACAGCTTTTGTTTGATTTTCACCACCCACATTCCACGTCTGTCTGTCCCAGGGTCCATGGGAGTGATGTCCTTGTTTCTCCAGGAGCAAAGGGTTGGAAGGCAGAAACAAATGTCCTACCTGCTGCTTTTACCAGAAATTTATTAATAAGCAGTCTCCAAAGAAGTATTAATGTGCAGTCAAGAAAAGTTTGCTGTACCATGCTCCTTTAAAAAGTCATCTATATGAGACCAAACGGTCAACAATCACTTTAAAACAAAGATAAGAATGTAAAGGGGCAGGGAAACTAGATAAATGGAAACAGAACAACCAGAATGGAAATATTGAGAATGTTCACACATTGTGAAGAATGTAACCAATGTCACCAAACTACTTGCATAGAAATTGTTGAATGGGAACTTAACTGCTGTGCAAACCTTCACAGAAAACACAATAAAATATTGTTTTAAAAAAAAGTTGGCCTCATGGCTAGTTCCAGCTGCCTGCCTGAGCCAGTCTGACCTGCTCCCCTCCAGGGACCTTGTCTTCATCCTCACTCTCATTTCATCAACATCCTGATGCAGCTGTCCATTGTGTGTATCTGGAAGGATGTACTTCTTCCTTAAAGGCTCCCCTAGCTTCTCCTCTGGAGTCCCTGAGGACATTCTTCGTCCAGCAGCTGCTGACCAAGGAAGTGGAAATATGTGGGATTACAATTTCAATGTCTATGCCTCTCAGACCGGGTGCATCAGGATTGAATCAAGAACATTAGTGTAGACACCTCCTCCGCCTCTCCTCACTCCCCCATTGACTCGCTGTTAACTCAATCCACAAGCATGGATTCAATCCCATCCCAATGTATGGTGAAGAGGCCAAATAGCATAATGAGCCATGATCCTACTACTTACTAGCTTAACTCTCTAAGCTTTAGTTTCCTTATCTGTAAAACAGGCATAATAAGAGTATCTACTGCACAAGTTTGTTGTGAGGAATAAATGAAATAATATATGTCATTAAGGATTGTGTTTATTTGATTATCACAGTGGCTTAAACAAACTAGGTGGATTTTCTCATAAAACAAGAAACCCAGAGGTAGGCAGTAAGTGAGAGCATCACTACCGAGATCCAGATTCATTTATTTTCCTGCACTTTCATTCACAGCATGAGTTTATTTTCCTCTTGGTCACAAGACGGCTGCTGTGTCCTGACCATTATATCCACATTCCAGGCAGAGGAAGAGGGAGGGTGAAGGCAAAAGACACTTGTCAGCTTTCCTGGAAGCACCATCAAGTGGACTTCTGTCCTCAATCTCATTGGTCAGAACTGTGTCACATGGCTACCCTTAGCCACAGAAAATTCTGGGATTTTTTTTCTGGGCACATTGTCATTCTCAATAAAATCACACTCCTGTTAATAAGGGAGAAGGGGAGGATGAGTATAGGTGTGCAATTAGCAGTATCTGCCTCAGTAAGAAAAGCACTTTATACAGTTCCTGACACAAAGTAAATGCTTAATAAGGGTTAGCTATTATGATGATGACAGCAATTTATGATTCTTGTACAACCTTAGCTCCTCTTGGGACTGGAACCCGACCCCAAAGCCACATTTACTCCATTTAGAGCCAGGCCCTGTCAAGCTGCTGAGTTTCTGCCAGCATCACCCAAGTTCCAGGGTCTATTTTCTAGCCCCAGTCACTGCCCAGAATCAGGCTGCCTGTGGTTTTAAGTGTATCCGTGAACCAGTGCACAGCCCCTCCTGGTCCCATCATTTGCTGCCATGTGCCACTCAGCCTTATGGCTGTCTCCTTGCCTAATCTGCCTAGATTGTATCCTGGACCATCCAATCACTGGCCAGACACAGAAGTTCTCCCGGGTAGTTACTTGCAGAGCCTGCATGAGAACGAGGGGCTCTTTTCCAGTGCCATTTGCCCAAAAATCTTGCAGCCCGCCATGTCTCTGGAATCACATGGAAGCCAGCAAATGCTCTTCTTGAGGTCCCTCTCCATTCTTTGTTCCAGCCACATGCTCCTGTCTCACCAGGAAATCAAATAGCCTTAAGGAGCTTTGCTGAGAGTGGGTGGAGTGTCTACTGGGGTCTGTGCTCAGCTCCAGACACTATGGGAACCACTCCCTCAAGGAGAGGAATCCCCACGCAAACATTGCTACACCAAACATCCATAGGCAAATGTGTGAACATTTCTTAAAGATATAACTCTAGAAGTGAACTCACATGGCCTTAAAACATGTCCACCTTTAACTTCACTGCATATCCCAAAATGTTTGACAAAGTCATTGTTGAAAATTATAGTTCCACCAGCTGTGGGTAAGATTTTCAGTTTCTCACCATCCTCATCAACAGTCAATGTTGTTAGACTTTTTAATGTTTTGCAATTAAGAGGCATGAATAGTGTCTCACTCATGTTGTTCTTTTCATTGAAGATTACTTGAGAGTATGGGAATCTTTTCACGTGTTTCTTAGTCGTTCATACCCTATAGAACTTGAAAGACACTTCTGTCCGATGTATAACTGTGTGTTTTCGTCTGTGGGATAGATAATTTCATTCATCTATGGGATGCAGCCCTCCCCAAGTACAACAAAAAACATAACTAGCTTACTAAGAAGAGTCTGTGGACCTGCACTGGGGTCCCCTGAGCCATGAATCAGGGATCAAGGTCCATGGTAGGGAGCCAGGTAGAGCCAGGTAGAAAGACTACAAAGAAACTAGGTTCCAAAACAGGAACTATTAGCAGAGTAGGCCTCAGATTGTCTATATTGGATTCCAGTCACAGTCCAAACAGGATTGTTTGGGTTCTAAACTGGAGTTGGAACCAGAGGTGGTTTACAAATCAGGTTCCAAGCAAAGGAGAGAGTTGAGGTACTTGGCACTGGGCAGCCAGCGTCCAGAGAGTCTGCTTTAACCCGAACCAAAAAACCCAAACCTGTCGAGTTGATTCCAACTCATAGTGACCCTATAGGACAGAGTAGAACTGCCCCATAGGGTTTCCAAGGAGCAGCTGGTGGATTTGAACTACCAACCTTTTGGTTAGTAGTCAAGCTCTTAACCACTGCACCACCAGGGCTCCAATTCCTGAGCCACGGCGTGATAGTTGAAAGGTTAAGGGGAAATTAGGAGGAAGGCTGTCAGCCCAGGAGCATGGTACTTCCTGGGGACACATGGCCTATCTGGAGCATGCCCTATGGTATTGTGCATAGCATAGACAAGTGGGAACATGGAAGGACCAAGATGGCAAGGACACACAAGTGTGGATGGGAGAGGTGTGTGGTGTGGCAAAGACTACTATTTGTCTAGCTAATATCAATCCTCTCCTTCTCCCTTTAAAAGTGAACCCCTGCTTTATATGGGGAGACCACATGCCCAGTGAAAATGCTACTTTTCCCAGTCTTCCTATGCAGCTAAGCTTGGCTAATGCATTGCTAGCTGAAGTCATTAGACGGAGTTTCTGGGAAATCTCTTTAAGAGGGGCTGACTCAGGAGGAATAGACTTTTGCCCCTTGCTTTTCCTCTTTCCTCTTACTTGGAAGATGCCCATGATGGCTGTAGCTCCAGTAGCTGTTGTATCATTTGAGGATGGTGCAATAGAAAACAAGTGAGCTTGGATCCCTAATGACTCTAAGAACCATCAATCCAGCAATGAAATCTGTGTGTTTATATTTCTTTTATGTGAAAGAAAACACTGTGAATTTGTTTAAGGCCCTGTAATAGGATCTCTCTTACTTGCAAAAATAGGGTAAGGTATCTATTGGAGATACACTGAAATCTCAAGACACTAGAGCACATAGGAGGGCAGACGATGTTAATAAGAGTCACAGCAGGATGAGTAACAAAACCAAATCAATCTCATTGCCATTGAGTCAACTCCAACTCACAGAGACCTTATAGGATGAGTAGAACTGCCCTGTAGGGTTTCCAAGGAAGGGCTGGTGGATTTGAACTGCCAACCTTTTTGTTAGTAGCTGAATGCTTAACTACTACACCACCAGGGCTCCAGGATGAGTACCAAAAAAAACCCAAACCTGTTACCATAGAGTCAATTCTGACTTACAGAAGCCATACAGGACAGAGTAGAGCTGCCAAGTAGGGTTTCCAAGGAGGGGATGGTGGATTTGAACTGCCAATCTTTTGGTTAGCAGCTGAGCTCTTAACCGTTGTGCCCCAGGGCTCCAGGGTCCCCTTAAATAGCAGTAGGTAAAAACAGAAATTCCTGTTTGGGCTCTGCTTTTTCAAATGTGACACCATCTCAGGTTTGGTTAGTAGGGGTCAAGGATTTCTGAATGGACATGGTCATCAGCAGTTGACTGGCTATGGAAATTATCTATTTCAACCTTCTCATTTTACAGGTGAGGAAACTAAGTTACAGAGAGAGGAAATTATTTGCCCAAGGTCATGAAGCAAAATGTCAAAGTCAGGTTCCCTGATTCTTTCCAATCTTCATGCTAACACTCTATCCCTGGTGCCTCAGTCTCCCTATGTCTGAAGTAGAGGTTGGAGTAGACGATTTTATCAGTGCTTTCAAATGCTAACATTTTATAACCCTACAAAATCAGACTTCTGGATATCAAGTAAGCCTTGCATGCAAATTTTACACTGTTTCCCTAAACCTAACACTCCCACTGACATAGAAATTCTGACATTCTTTCAAGTTCATTAAAATAGGATTTTTGCTGCATTTACTTTGTACCTGGGCAATAACCATTTTCACTCTAGGACATTCGTTCTGAAGGAATTTCCACATGCTTTTGTTGTTTGGAGCCCTGGTGGCACAGTGGTTAAAAGCTCAGCTGCTAACCAAGAGGTTGGCAGTTGGAATCCACCAGCTGCTCCTTGGAAACCCTACAGGGCAGTTCTACTCTGTCCTACAGGGTCTTTATGAGTTGGAATCGACTCAGTGGCAACGGGTTTGGTTTTTGGTTTGGTATTGTTGGTTGAATTTAATAAGCTACCTCCAAAATGGTGTAAACAGTTGGCTTATGTTGGAAATGAAGAGGGATAAAAGCACTTGCCGTAAAAAAAACAACCTTTGGTCCATCCATATGCCCTCCCACCCCAGCCAGCATCAATGCCCTCACTATGCTCCTGACCCTCCCCAACCCTGGAATGCTTCAGATCACTTTGGCTTGTCCTTACATGGCCAGCTTGGGGTGAAGTTCAATGGGACTATAGGGAGAGGGGTGGGAACTGTATTAGTCAGGGCTGTGCTGGGTTGAATGATTACGCAGAGTGGACACTTGTGTGGTCTGAGAACTGAATGCAAAGGGAAAAAACATCTCAGATTTTATTTTCAAGGCTCTCATCACCAGCTCTTCTAATCAGGAAAGACCTATGGTATCTGGGCCTCTGAAGGAGGCCATTCACCCTGAAAGACAGATGCTATAGTTCCAGGAGATCTGTTTTTAGAGCAGTTTGGAAGAATGAGGAACAAGGTCAAGAGTCAAGGAATAAAGTGCTGTAAGATCCCGGGGAACAGCACTGACTTGTCCCTGCTCAGCTGCAATATAGCTGGAGGAAGAAGGATGGGAGGCAAGTGGGACAAGACTGGACTAGGGTGTTCAGTGGACCAGGAATCCAGCAAACAGGCTGAGACCCATGTGGGTATCCAAAACCAAGCTTGGAGGACAGAGATTCCAGGTGGAACAGCCTATTAAAACCTCCCTATCAGGGGGGAGGGTGGTGAGATCCTGGATAAAGTCATATCACAGATCCCAACTCTGATGCCTGGGCCATGCAGGTGGGAAACATAAATGATTGAGGACATAGCAGTAGATGATGAACTGGAGAATATGTCTCCCATCCAAAAACATCTCCATCACTTGTTTGCCACAGCACCGAGTTGGCTACATAAAACACAGCTATTAGTAGTATTTGGCATGCAGACCAACAATTTTTGAACTGTGATGAAATGTGTAGTTCGGGAGAAGCAGGGAAACTTGCAACCTGGAGACCACCTAGATCCCCAGGCTTTGTACTCGAGGTTCTTCATCCACACTCTGGATTCTGAAGAGGTCCAAAGAGTAAGACAGTTGCCCAGCACCTATTCAGTCATTAATTTATTCAAACATTTATTTAAAGGCTACTCTGTGCCAGACCCTGTGCCAAAGACTGGGGACACAGAGATGGACAAGAGCCTCCTAGCCATAGCAGGGACACTAGATCTAGGTTCAGGGAGGGTGACTTCACTCCAAGCCCCTTTGGGCAGGAACTGAGGCTTTTGATTAGAATTGGCTCAGGAATGAGAAAAGCAGGTAAGAGCATCTGTCGAGTCAGCCTTAGGACATGAGAGAGACTGAAATGGGAGCCCCTGATTGGGAATCCTGCTCTCCAGAGGAAGCCAGAGCAGGCTGTGCAGCTGTGATTAGCCAAGTGAGGGAGGCGGGTCCAATTAAAGTGGTCACTGCAGGAATTTAATAAGCACGGAAACATTTACAGAGACAGCTCCCTATTGGAGAACATGGCCTCATTTCTGAGCTTTGAAACGTTTGATGTTGGACATTTTACTCTGTTCCAAGTTCCCAGCCAGCTCTGCAGAGGGCCCACGTCCCAGGGAGCATCCTTTGAAGGAGCCAGGGCAGTCGATGGAGTTGTACTAATTAGGCAACGGGCGTGGCCTCAAATGCCTGTCCTTATTTGCAAATCAGTGTGTCTTTAATTTTCCAATACATATATATCCTGTGTATAAAATTAGATCCAGGTTGGTGAGAGAGACTAACTCAACTACCATCTACTATGCACTAACAAGTACCAGGCAGTTACTAAATATTTTACACACATGATGTAAGTAGACACTAGATTTTGAACTCCATTTTACAGATAAGGAAATTGAGGTTCAGAGAGATGAAGTATTCACCCACTGTCACATAGCTGGTTAAACGCCAAAGTCTGGATTTGGATCCGTGAATTTATAAGCTTGGTTCTCAACCAGAGGCACTTTTGCCCCCGGAAGACATTCAGCAACTCCTGGAGACATTTTTGGTTGTCACAAGTGGTGGTGGGAGAGATTGCTACAAAACAGACTAGCCTCCCACAACCCACAATTATCTGGCTGAAAATGTCAATAGTGCCAACCCAAAGTTGAGAAACCCTAATCAGAGTCAGAAATGGTAGGTTTTCAATCTACTGATCCAACACCAGCTGTGTGACTTTCGGAAAGTCATTTAACTTTTCTGAGCCTCAGTTATCATCATCTTTAAACTAGGAAGAGTGAACAGTATGAAGGATAACATGTGTGCAAGTAACCAGTCTCCTTCATAGACACACACACACACACACACACACACACACACACACATCAATGAGGCACAATGCTGAAAATTAAAGCTCTGGGTAAGTTCATTGGTCAGTTCTATAAACAACAGCCCTGGCAACCACTGTCTTGCACCAAAAAATTCTTCAGCATCAGAATCAAAATCATGCAATCTTAGCGTCAGAGGCGATCTTAGAGATCAGCATTCAACCCAATTTACAGATACGCTAAGCCTCAGAGAGGATGTTATGGATGTCCGCTGGTTTGCCTTCCAGCATCCAGTTCCCTTTCTTCTGGTGAGAGTGTTTTAACTTCCCTTGGACAGTGCTTTAGCTTCCCAGTCATAGTAATGTGATCTCCTTGTGAGTGACGCCACCCCTGGTTCCAGTAGACATGTGGCATGGATCTGGCCAATCAGAATACTCCATCTCCCTGGCCTTATGATTGGTTCAGGGATGTACATGTGGCTCACTTTAGAACAACAAGGACAGATTTCATCCCTTGAAGAACCAGTGGGAAAGATTAACTCTCTTTCTGCTGGACATGTCAGCTGTGAGGATAGGAGACTGGACGACCCTGTGGAGAAAGCCAGCCTAAAGTCAAGACAACTTGGGCTAAAACAGAACCCAGAAGCAGAGAAAGAGAATCCTGGGCATATTGTTTGAACTTCTAAATCCAGCCATGCTTAAAGCCTGGTCTTTTCATTTATGCAAGTCTAGGAAGCACATTTTTGCTTAAGCAGGTTGCAGTTCAGTTTCTTTTTCCTTGGAACCAAAATAACCCTGACAAATACTGAGTTATATAGAATAAAGACTGAGCTGGGTCTAGACCAGACTTTTCCTCACTGCAGTCCAGTGTTGTTTGTTTTCTCTTTCACTCTTTTTATTTAAGTGTAACATATACATAGAGTACTTGGGTGGTGCAAATGGTCAATGCGCTTGGCTACTAACTGAAAGGATGGAAGTTTAAGTCCACTCAGAGGTGCCTTGGAAGAAAGGCCTGGCAATCTACTTTTGAAAAATCAGCCATTGAAAATGTTATGAAGCACAGTTCTATTCTGACACACATGGGGTCACCATGAATTAGAATACACTTGATGGCAGCTGGTTTTCTTTTAAACATATACATATATACGATGTATCTACATCTGTGTCTATCATCTATCTATCTAGAGCATAAACCATAAGTTTATAGCTCAATTCATATTCAGAAATTGAAAACACTGCATAACCACTATCCAGATGAGACACAGAACACTACCAGTCCCCAGAAACCCCTTTGTCCCTGCTTCTCCTCACTACCTGTCTTACTCTGGGTTCTTTTTTTGTTTGTTGGGTGCCATTGAGTCTGTTCTGACGCATAGCAACCCTATGTACAACAGAACAAAATACTGCCTGGTTCTGTGCTATTCTCACAATTGTTGTTATGATTGAGGCCATTGTCGCAGCCACTGTGTCAATCCATCTCATCAAGGGTCTTCCTATTTTTGTCTGGTCCTCTGCTTTATAATGTCCTTCTCCAGGGACTGGTCCCTCCTGATAACATGTCCAAATTAGTTGAGACGAAGTCTCAGCACCCTTGCTTCTAAGGAGCATTCTGGCTGTACTTCTTCAGAGACAGATTTGTTCGTTCTTGTAGCAGTCCACAGTATATTCAATATTCTTCACGAACACCATAGTTTAAAGGCATCAATTCTTCTTCGATCTTCCTTATTCATTGTCTAGCTTTCCCATGCACATGAGGCGATTGGGTCAGGTGCACCTTAGTCCTCATAGTGACATTGTTGATTTTTAACACTTTAAAGAGACCTTTTGCAGCATGTTTGCCCAATGCAATATGTCGTTTGATTTCTTGACTAATGCTTCCATGGATGTTGATTGTGGATCCAAATAAAATGAAATCCTCAACAACTTCATTCTTTTCTCCATTTATCATGACATTGCTTATTGGTTCAGTTGTAAGGACTTTTTTTTTTCAATGTTGAGATGTAATTCATACTGAAAGCTGTAGTCTTTGATCTTTGTCGGTAAGTGCTTCAAGTCCTCTTCACTTTCAGCAGGCAAGGTTGTTTCACTGTTAATGAGCCTTTTTCCAATCTTGATGTGGAGTTCTTCTTCATATAGTCCAGTTTCTCTGCTTATTTGCTCAGCATACAGATTGAATAAGTACGGTGAAAGGATACAACCCTGACGCACACCATTCCTGACTTTAAACCAATGCAGTATGCCCTTGTTCTGTTTGAATGACTGCCTCTAGGTCTATGTACAGGTTCCACATGTGCACAATTAACTGTTCTGGAATTCCCATTCTTCTCAGTGTGATCTATATTTTGTTATTATCCACACAGCTGAATGCCTTTTCATAGTCAATAAAACACAGGTAAACAACTTCCTGGCATTCTCTGCTTTCGGTCAAGAGTCATCTGACATCAGCAGTGATACCCTTGTTCCATGTCCTCTTCTGAATCAGGCTTGAACTTCTGGAATTCCCTGTTGATGCACTGCTGCAACTGCTTTGGAATGATCTTCAGCAAAACTTTACTGGTGTGTGATATTAATGATATTGTTCAATAATTTCTGCATTCTGTTGGAACGAGCACAAATATGGATCTCTTCCAGTCGGTTGGCCAGGAAGCTGTCGTCCAAATTTCTTGACAGAGATGAGTGAGCACTTCCAGTGCTGCATCCGTTTGTCGAAACATCTCGATTGGTATTCCATCAATTCCTGAAGCTTCATTTGGTCTTCCTTGTAGGCATATGGATATTATCCTATCAATGATAGCATTGTACTTCAGGCTAGATCTTGAAATATTCTTTTTGACAATGTATATGATGTCGTTCCTCTTTAATTTGTCATTCCCAGCATAGTAGGCCATATAATTGTCTGATTCAAATTGGCCAATACCAGTCCATTTTAGATCAGTACTGCCTAGGAGATTGATCTTTATTCGTTCCATTTCATTTATGACTACTTCCAATTTTCCTAGATTCATACTTCGTAATTCCACATTCTGATTATTAATGGATGTTTGCAACTGTTTCTTCTCATTTTGAGTCATGCCACATCAGCAAATGAAGGCTTTCCAACCTGCCGGGCTCATCTTCTGGCACTATATCAGACACTGTTCTGCTGCTATTCCTAAGGTTTCCATTGGCAAATTTTTTCAGATCTCCAGGCCCTTCTCCCTAGTCTGTCTTAGCCTGAAAGCTCCACTGAAACCTGTCCACCATGGGTGACCCTGCTGGTATTTGAAATACTGGTGACATAGCTTCCAGCATCACAGCAATGGGTAAGCCACCAGGGTATGGCAAACTGACAGACAAGTGGGGATACAGATAAATACAGAGAAAAATTTACTTCAAGGAAACGGCTCATGCAATTGTGAGGATATGGCTCACGCATTTGCAGGGGCTGGCGAGTCCCAAATCCATGGGTCAGGCGGCAGGCTGAAGACTTCTGCTGGCTTAGTGGTTGCAGGAGCTGATGAACCCAAAATCTGCAATTCAGGCAGTAGGCCAGAGACTTCTGCAGGCTTACTTCCCAAGAACTGGAGGTCAGAGGGCAAGAAGAGTGCAGGGTGGAGAGAGTGAACTTTGCCAGAACATCTATTTATATACCGGAGGCAGACTACATCCCCAAGGAAACTGCCTTTTCAACTGATTGGCATCTCACATCAGATCACAAAATGGAAGGTGATTACAGTGTCTGCCAAACCACTGAGAATCATAGCCTAGCCAAGTTGACAAATAACATTAAAGATCACACTACCCCTCCAAGGGTATCCACTACCCTGGTTTCTGACATCACAGTTTACTTTTGCCTGTTTGTTTTATTTTGCTGACGAATCTGCAGTCTGGACAGAGCAGGGAGAATTTCTGATCTAGTCAGTCTCAGCTGGGGCAGCTCAAAGTCTGGGGCTGGGATTACCCAGAGGCTCACTCACATGTCTGGCACCTGGGCTGGGAAGACTCAAGCTGTGCTGGTACATCTTTGGTTCCTTGAGCATCTTCTCTGCCTCTGTGTGGTCTCTCCAGCTTGGCACCTTCAGGGCAACCAAACTCTTTACATGGTGTCTCAGTGCTCCAAAGGTGCATGGATATCACATTCAAGATGCAGTGATACCACATGTTTTACTTCACCTCAGAAGTAACACTGTATCACTTCTTCTATAGTCACAGGCCACCCACGTTCAAGGGGACAATGACCTTGAATCATCTTGAATCACTTTGAATTGAAACATCAGTTTCACAGTGTAAGAAGATATTTTCTGCCTGATCTTGAACTTTATATAAATGGAATCATAAAGTATTTACTCTTTTGTGGCTGGATTCATTCAAACAATATTTATGAGATCCATCCATATCATTGCAGGTATTTGTACTTCATTCTCATTGCCGTATGGTATTCTACTGTGTGAATATACTAAATTCTCTCTCTCTCTCTTTTTATTGTGATTTAGGTGAAAGTTACAGAGCAAATTATTTTCTCATTAAACAGTTAATACACAAATTATTTTGTGACGTTGGTTGCCAACCCCACAATGTGTCAACACTCTCCCCTTCTCCACCCCAGATTCCCTGTTTCCCCATTCCCTGTTTCCATTTGTCCAGTTTTCCTGTCCTTCCTGCTTTCCTATCTTTGCTTTTGGGCTGGTGTGCCCATTAGTCTCGTACACATGGTTGAACTGTAAAGCACTTCCCTCACATGGAACAAGTGATATCATTGCTGGTGTCAGATGAATCTTGGCCAAAAGCAGAGAAGACCAGAAAGTTGTTTACCTATGTTTTATTGACTATGAAAAGGCATTCAGCTGTGTGGATCGTAACAAAATATAGATGACACTGAGAAGAATGGGAATTCCAGAATACTTAATTATGCACATGTGGAACATGTCCACAGACCAAAAGGCAGTCATTGGAACAGAACAAGGGTATACTGCATGGTTTAAAGTCAGGAATGGTGTGTGACAGGGTTGTATCCTTTCACCATACTTATTCAATCTGTATGTTGAGCAAATAAACTAAGAAACTGGACTATATGAAGAAGAACTCCAATTTTCTTCCTTTCCAGATGAAGCAAGTTGGAAGTAGACAGAAATGAGTCACAGATTGATGGATGCCCTCTTTTTGATATACATGATGATAAATTTATCAACACTTTTTCTGTCCATGGTAATTACTTTTTTACCTCATAGCCTGTGATTCTTTTAAACTCAGTCCATGAGACATCAATAGCCCCAGGGAAGAGTTTTCAAGCAGAAAAAACAGAGGAAAGTAATTTTGGAGCATCAAAAACCAGATCCCTAAAGCTTCCGGAAGAATACAAGATCCATATAGTCTTTTTTATCCCCAAATGCCAAGAGTAATTTAAGTTTTCAAGACTGGGAAGACTGGAAGGTATGGTATGGTGGGCAGAAAAATGTCTCCCAAAGATGTCCATATCCTAATCCCCAGAACCTGTGACTATGTTATTTACATGACAAAAGGGATTTGGCAGATGAGATTAAGTAAACATTTTGAGATTGGGGAGATTATCCTGGTGGGCCGAATGTAATCACAAGGGTCCTTGTAAGTGAAAGAGGGAGGCAGGAAAGTCAAAGTCAGAGAAAGAGATGTGACAAAGCAAGCAAAAGTCAGAGTGATATGTTGGAGGAAGGGGCCATGAGCCAAAGAATCCAAGTGCCCTTTAGAAGCCGGAAAGGCAAGCAACAGATTCTTCTCTAGAGCCTCCAAGGGCAACATAGTTCTGCTGTCAACTTTCAGTCAAGCGAAAAGCATTTCAGGCTTGTGACCTCCAGAACTGGAAAACAATAAATTTATGTTGTTTTAAGCCACCGAGTTTGTGGTAATTTGTTACAGCAGCAATAGGAAACTAATATGGGGGAGTGGTAAGTAGATCTTAGAAGAAAAGTGCATGACTTGAAGGGTTCCCCATGGACAGGAACGAGTCAGTGTTCTGTGCCACCCAGCCACCTCTTAAGCGATGGATGTCCACAAGGAACCAAGTAGGGCCTGAGTCACTGCTCACTGCTCCTAGTTAGCTAGTCTCCATTCATGTGAGCCTCACTGAGAATACTGGTATCTAGTCAGAACCTCTGGCTGTCAGCAGCATCCTACTGGCCATCTAGCAGGGTTATTCATTCCCCTCCTGGCTTGGTTCTGTCTGGACAGCTACCTTTGCACAACCTGTGAACTAGAAGAAGGGTGGCCCTAAGCACCTAATAGGAGGGAAGGAGAAGTGGTGGGGAGCTGAGGGTGAAAGGAACCATCCACTTAACTTGTATTGTGTAGAATAAACAGGCCCAGCTCAGTACATACCCCTTGATGGAGCATTATAACTAAGAGGCATTGAGATCCAAAAAAAGGTAGATGCAAGGTGATCTGGCAAAGCTTTCAGCTGACTTGGGCCATGTAGTTGTCAAGGAGGAAATCCTACTGAACACTCTCAGCAGCCAAACAATGATAGAAACAGAAAGTCAATGTAGAACTGGGTGGCTTTAAAGTATGTCTGATCTCGCAACTTCACTGTACAGATGGGGGAATTGAGTCTTTAAGGGGGGTCTGATCTCTCAGTGTGGAATTGGATGAATGCAAACTAGAATCTGGCCACCTAATTTCTGCCTGAGAGGTTTTTTTTATGCTACACTACGCTGCCCAGAATCATATTTTAAACTTACACACTTATTTTTTTTGTTGTTGTTGTTAGCGAACTACAAGCAATGTTTAATATGATTATAAATCTCAGAGGCATGGACTGGCATTACTTTGGAGCTCTGTGTTTTCATCTAACTGATTTTGGCAGGCCCACAGTATTTTAATATGTATTTCACCTTTATTTGATTTCATGGACAATTGGTTCTTTCACAAAGCCAAAGAAAATAAAAAAAGAATATTTTCTCCTCTTTCCCAGCATGCATATTTCCAGGAGAAGGGAAGGCCATTCAAGTGTGCGCGTCCAACCAGGGCAGGGGAACCCATCTCCCCTGTCCCTGATGATATTAACATGCCTGTCACATACATCAGGGCTCTCGCCAGACTCCATCAAGAATGCATCTCCTATAGTGAGCACTGAAAATTTGGTCACAGTAGGAGGAGGGAAGAGGACTGGCAGGTTGCTGACACCTGGCCTCCCCAGAGCAAGATAAACCAACCACTAAGGCTGAAGACATTCTTCTTGACAATATGAGAGAGCTGGAATAATTGATGAAGGTAGGTATTGGAATGAGAAACAAAGTAAATCAGCATAATTGTTCCCTCCCATAAATGGAGGTTAGAGATTTACACGTAGGTGCCATCCTTGGCACGGCAGAGGGGAGCCACTTATAGGGGAGCTGTAAGGATCCTCTTCCTGAAAACTCCAATGGAGAGGGTTTTCCCACCTAGGTATGGTCTAAGAGAGAATAATGATATCAACAACAAAAACATCAACTAACGTTTATCAAGCACTTACTAGATTTCAGACACTCTGCTAAGAAGTCTCATGGATTATTTCACTTAACAGTTACCATCCCTGCAATACAGATGTGGAAAGTGAGGCTCAGAGAGATTAAGACAGAGCCAAGACCACCAGAGCTGGGATTTGAATCGAGTCAGTATAGCTCCAAAGTCTATGGTTTTAGCCATTATATATACTTTTTCCACAACTGGGTGAGGTTGATATTGTTGCTTTCATCATAAAGATGAGGAAACTGAGGCTCAGATATTTAAGGGATGGTCAGTTCACCAGTGGGAGTGGGACCCAACTTGAAGTGGTGTGAGTCAAGCCTGGACTTTTTCTGGAATTTCTAGGAAAGATACATCCTTGCTCTACATGGGTTGCTAAGCTGGCTGGATGTGGGTTAGCCCCAAAATATTGAGCCATCTTAAGGAATCTTCAAATTTAGCCAGTACCTAGGAAAGCAGGGCTGAGAGGTGTCTTGGATCAGCAATGTCTGAAGCCAGCTCTTTTCCCACAGTCAGTGAAGTCCTTCTTTGGCTTAAGTCAATTTGAGCTATTGGGCTGATTGTCTCCCTTCTGCCACTCTGGATCCACACACCTCCCTACCCCACCCTGATCACTGCCCAGGGAGGTTGACCTATATGGATTTCATCACCAGCTCTCAAGGCTTCTGGCTTCCAGTAGGATTTGGCCAACAGGAAGCAGTGGCAAGAGACTGGAGGAAGGGAGGGAGGGGAGTGAGTGCAAAGATTTGTTCCACTCAATGTGTTAGCACTGAGGGTGGGCTGGATCACTCCAACAAAGGTCACAGATAGCCCTCTCCTCACTCTTTCACCCCCTCCATCTGGTAACGACTCCCTTCTTTTGCCACTGGGGGTAGAAATGGTGTCCCATGGTTATAATCCCCTGGGGTGATGCACTACCCCATGAGGTTTCCTTTGAAGCTACTCCACACTTTTGTAAACAGTCCATTTATCAAACTCAACTCATATGACCCAAATTGAGTGTTTCATCTACTTCCTGCTGAAATCCTGATCGATACAGATGATTTTCTGTCACTTACAACCAAAAATTCCAATTATTAGAGGAAATAAAATATTTCAAGTACCTACTTTATGCCAAGTATTGTGTTGTCTTTCACTTACATCTTTTCATCTACTTCTCCAATAACTTCCTTAGTTTGTCATATAGGACTTCATAAAATGACCCCTGTTTACCCCTCTGGCCTGATGATTTTATGCCTGCCACACTTAATTGCTTTTTGCCTCTTTGCATAGGTGGAAACCATGGAGGCGTAGTGGTTAAGAGCTAGGCTGTTAACCAAAAGGTCAGCAGTACAAATCCACCAGGCACTCTTTGGAAACCCTATAGGGCAGTTCTACTCTGTCCTATAGGTCACTAGGAGTCAGAACTGACTCTATGGCAACGGATTTGGCTTTTGTTTTTTTGTTTTTTGTTTTTATAGGTGGTGTCTTCTACATGCGCACTCCTACCTCCACCCTATACTTCCTTTCTTGATGTATTTCTAGTCTTCTTCAAGGCACTGCTCATAAGCCACTTCTTCGCTGAAGCTTTCCTTACTACGCTACTCCCCTAAGCAGAGCATGTCTCACCTCTCAGTTTCATAACCTTGGTCATCCTTCAACCAGATTGCTTAGTGGATTGTTAACCACTTTTCTGTTAAACAGTTTTTATCCACACAAAATGGGAGCAACTTGAGGGCAGGGACTGCATCTGGTCCTTCTCTCTATTCCCAGTGCTTAGCAAAGTGCCTGGCACCTAGCAGATACCCAGTGTGGTGAGTATTTGAGACAAGCAACCAATCAGGAGGAAGGAAGGCAGGAAGGAGGGAAGGAAGGAAGGAAAGTTGGTCAGGAGGAAGGGAGGGAGTGAAGAAAGGAGGAAATGAGGGAGAGAGGAAGGAAGAAAGAGAGGGAGGAAGGAAGGAAAGAAGGAAGGAAGGGCAGGAGGAAAGGAGGAAGGGAGAGAGAGAAGAAAGGAGGTAGGGAATGAGGGAGGGAAGTAGGAAGGAAAAAAAGGAGGGAGGGAGAGACAGAAGAAATGTGGAGGGGAGGGAGGAAGGGTGAGAGGGGGGAAGTTACTGACGGGAGCTCTGAATTAATACTAAATTATGACATAATTTGAGCAAGGAGGTTTGTTGGGGTTTCTGGAAACAAAAACTGGTCTACCCCTACTGCTTCAGTTGAATTTAATTTTCTGAGTGTCAGTTCTACATCAAAAGGCTATTCCAGTGTCCCACACACTACTCTGGCAAGTTTAGCTCTTTCTTCTCATGTCCACACACAGAGCCTGACCAAACGGTCTGTGGGACATTGAGGCTCCCTAGATCACCCACTGGTGATTCCAATCCTGGCCCAGCAAGATTCCACCCTGCCTTTTAACAAACCAGGAGGAAACCAAAAACCAAACCCACTGCCTCTGAGTCAATTCCAACTCATAGTGACCCTACAGGACAGAGTAGAACTGCCCCATAGGATTTTCAAGGCTATAAATCTTTTTGGAAGCAGACTGCTGCATCTTTCTCCCACGGAGCGACTGGTGGGTTTGAACTGCTGACCTTTCAGTTAGCAGTTGAGCTCTTTAACCACTGTGTCACCAGGGCTCCAATGAACCAGGAAAGGCAGGTGGAAAGAAAGACACCTCTCCCATCCCCATGCCCTTCTTCCATTCATCAGCCTCCGCACATGCTGAGGCCACTGCCTTCTCTCCATACCACCAAATATCGAGCCATTGATTGACGGCAACACTCAGTTTCAACCCAGCAGAGGACCTGGCAGGCCTTTGATCAATATTTCCCACAAAAGACCACTTCTCAATGATAAATGCACTAGTTGAGAAGAGGAACAGATTAACCTTTCAACACGAGTGGCAGGCAGCAACTAAGAAAAAGATGGCTCAATTCTATCGGGAAGAGAGGATGGGGTCTATTTCCTGAGCTCCCTGTGACCATATTTCAGGCGTGGAGATCCATGAATGAGAAGAAGGCTCATTCCTAAAGAGTCCTGGAGATTTCCTTTACCAAAGCAAACCAGGCTGTGAATTCTCCACCCCCTAACTGTGTTTGGTTCAAAGGAAGCAAAGGTAACACAGGGAGAAGGAGGATAATATATATATACATATATATATATATATATATATATATGTATATATATACACTCAGGGCAGCTGATGAATGAAAACTGGGAAGAGGGGTGGGGAGCATGTGCTCAAAGGGAAGATGAAAGTCTCCGAGAAGAGTTCTATCCCCTCCATAAATCCTTCCCGCTGACAAACAACGCAGGAACAAGGTAATTCGCCATGGTGATAGAGCTGATTGCATCAGGGATCTTACAGCCCCACAGGCAGCAAGGAGGAGCACGTGGAAAACAGCAGGGAGGATGCTCAGTGATGAAGGATCTTGTCAGGGAGCCTAAGGAGACTGGGAGGCCCAATGCCAAGTGCTCCAACAAGCAAGCCGAGGCACTCCAGGAAGACACAGATTAGCACCAGGAAATCATAGTGACTCATTCATTCATTCAAAAATATTTTATTTAGTGCTAAATATGTCCTAGACACTGTGAGGAGTGAGGAAACACAGGAAGATTTAGACTCTGTTTTCAAGTTGTTTAAATAACAATACTTGCTTAACGATACTAATGACTGGCAATGATTAAGCATCTCCTTAATAGATGCTTAATAGATAGACCGGGTACTCAGCTTTCTATGCATTATCTCATTTTGTTCTCCTAACATACTTATCCTCCTTTTACAGATGACGAAGCCAGTGCATAAAGACCTTAACTAACTTTTTCAAGAGCACACAGCTAGTAAGTGACAGAGCCAGAAGTCAGCCCCAAGCAATGTGACTGCAGAGCTCCTCATTTTTTTCCCACCAGGAAATAGCATTTCTCTTTGATTAGTGTTGTTTGAAGGGACAGATCAAGTTCTGGATGTGGAGAGTATGGGAGGAGAGAGACACAGCTGGCTCAGAGGAGCAAGGAAAGTTCCTAAAGGAGGTGACAGTTCAGTTTGGCCTTGAAGGACAGGTTGAGTTTGAACAGGTGGTAACAGAGGTTACAATACCACCAAATATGTGAATATCGTGAGAAATGTCACTGTAACTCTGACCACCCTCCAAGAATCTGGGTGTGGTGGGCAGCTTCAGACATGGTCCCCAGTGGTCTTTGCCTCTGGGTCTTCATGCCCTGTGTAATATCCTTCCCTTGAGGTGGACCAGACCTAGTGACTTGCTTCTAATCAATACAATGCACCACAAATAATAGGATGTCACTTCAAAGATTAGGCTATGTGAGATTGTGACTCCATCTTATTCTCCGTCACTCCCTCTAGCTCTTGTTTACTCACTCCAGTGAAGTCTACCGTTATCTTATAAGCTGTCATATGGAGAGACTCACATAGTAAGAACTGAGGGTGGCCTCCAGCCAATGGGCACTGAGAAACTGAGGTCCTCAGACCAATAGCCTGCAAGGAACTGAATCCCACCACAACTCACTGGGTGAGCTTGGAAGCAGATCTTTCTCCATTCTAGCCTGAAGATGATTGCAGCCCTGCCCGGCACCTTGATTGCAGCTTTGTAGGAAACCCTGAACCAGAGGGCCCAGCTGAGCTACACCCAATTTCTAACAAACAGAAACAGTAAAATAATGTATGTTATTGTTTTAAAGCTACTTAGTTTCTGGGTAATTTGTTATGCAGCAAGAGATAACCGATACATTGATTCACAAAAAGTCATTCTTTTGTCATCCTAAAGATTAATGCAGTAGCCTTGTTATTTCTTCATCTCCCAGTCTTTTCTCCATATCCAAAGTCTCTCAATTCCTGGCCAAACACAATCCCACAGGGCCTCTATTATACCCAATATTGTTGTTCACAGTAAGATACATGACCTGAATTCATAGTTAAAGTCACATGATAGTCCATTTGAACATTGTCTGACTCACTTGCTTTGGGTATATCATCAGGAGTGATTGTTAGAGGAAGACATCATGTTTGGTGAAGTAGAAGGCCAGCAAAGGTGAGGGAGACCCTCAGTGAAATGGATTTGCACAATAGTCACAACAATGAACTTGAACATGCTGGCAATGGTGAGGAGGGTGCAGAACTGAGGAATGTTTCGTTCTGTTGTACATAAAGTCTCTACAAGCTAGAGTCAACCTCATGGCAGTTAACAACAACAATAGTAACATAGTCCCTTTGGTACTAAGGCAGACTCCGTTCGCTGGTGAATGGGGAAGGAAATGGACTCAAGCTGTGGGTATGTCTTAGGCGTTCAGGTGGTACCTTAGTGAAATTAAGATAGTATAGATTATAAAGACAAACGTCTACATACTGCTCTAAACCACAAACACTTCTTTCCATGATAGCCTCAAGGGAATGATAAATGCAAAGGATAATGAAAAATGAGAAATCAAAGCACTAATCCAATACACACTGGATTTGAACCTAAAACACAAGAACAGACCATGTTGGTTAGCTAGTTGGAGCACGTAGTTTCAGTCTGTCATCTTTAGGAGCCTTTCTCCTCCCCTCAGCCTAAGCCAAAATGATGCCACCAGCTGGCTGTCTGCATGGGACAGTAGACCTAAGGAGTGAGAGTGTACAGGTGCAGAGAAAAAGAGAGCTGGGCCAATCTTCTCCCATGTAGAGCTGCACTGCAGGCCTTATAGTTCATGAGAAGTAGAAAGCAAAAACAAACACCAGAGATTTGCACTCCTACCTTTTGTTTCATAGGGGCCCACTCACCAGTAAATATGACCTAGCCACTGTCCTGGAATAGGAGATTAGAAATTTTTTCCTCCAAGAGATGAACAGGACTGTGTGAAGAGCAAACTCAAATGCAAGGATAACTAGGGGGACACAATAAAACAGGTTGCCTGCATTATTTTTCTATTGTTGCTCTAACAAATTATTACAAACCTAGTTGCTTAAAACAGCTTCCCAGTAAATTTAGTTGCTTGAAACAACACAGATTTTACAATTCTGAAAGTCAGAATTCTGAGACAAGTCTTGCGGGGTTAAGGTCAAAGTATTGGCAAGTCTGTATTTCTTACAGAGGCTCTAGGGAAGAATCTGTTTTGTTGCGTCTTCCTGCTTTTAGAGGCTGCCTGCATTCCTTGGCTTGTGGCCTTCTTCCTGTATCTTCAAAGTCAGCAACCTTGGGTTGAGTTGTTCTCACCTGCCGTCTCTCTAGTTTTCCCTCTTCTACCTCCATATTCCACTTATAAGGACCCTTGTGATTACATTGGGCCCATGTGGATAATCCCATCTCAAGGTCAGCTGGTTAGCAACCTCAGTTCTATCTTCAACCTAAAATCCTCTTTGCCGTGTGTTATGCATTGAATTGTGACCCCCTGAAAGATATGTTGAAGTCCTAACCTCTGTACCTGTAAATGTGACCTTGTGTGGAAATAGGGTTTCTGTATGAAGATATTATCAGTTCAATTAATGAGGTTAAACCAGAGTAAGGTGGGTCCTAATGCCTTCTGAGTGGTGTCATATAAAAGGGAGAAATAGACACAGAGACAGCGTCACACAAGGTGGAGATAAATACCATATGGATATGTATCTAAAAGTCAAGGAATGCCAAGAAACACCCAGGGATATCAAGAGACAAAGAAGAACATTTCTCTAGAGAAGACAGAGAGACCATGACCCTGCTGACACACTGAATTCAGACTTCTAGCCCTTAGAACAGTGAGACAATAATTTTCTGTTCTTTAAAACCATAAACTGTGTGATATTTTGTTATGGCAGCCCTAGTAACCTAAGACAGAGTTTGGTACCAAGAGTGGGTGCTGCTGTAACAAATACCTAAAAGTGTGGACTGGGCTTTGGAATTGGGTAATAGGTAGAGGCTGGAAGAGATTGGAAGTGCTTAATATTCAAAGCCTAGATTGCTTTGAAGAGACCGTTGTTAGAATTATTGACTTAACAGGCTAATCTGGTGAGGGCTCAGAAAGAAGTGAAGAGAGCTTAGAGAAAGTTTGTATCACCAGGAACAGAATGTTGCTAGAAGTGTAGATGTTAAATATGCCTCTGGTGAGGCCTTAAAAGGAAATGATAAACATATTATTGGATATTGGAGAAAAGATTATCCTTGTTATAAGATGGCAAAGAACTTGACTAAATTATGTTCAAATATTTTGTGGAAAGTAGAACAAATGATAAACTTGGATATTTGACTAAGAAGATTTCTAAGCAAAATCTGAAGGTGTGGTGTGGTTTCTTCTTGCTACTTATAGTAAAATACAGGAGGAAAGAAATAGATTAAGGAATGAACTGTGCACAAAGGAGCCATAATTTGAATATTTGGAGCATCCTCAGCCTATTCATGTTATAAAAATTAAGAAATCATGCTCTGGAGAGGACACCAAGGATGTGGCTGAATCACCTTTTGCTAAAGAGCTTAAGTGTGTGACTTAGGGATACAATAAACCATCTCAGCAGAAAATGACAAGCTTAGACTGAAGGGGAAAGAGATAAGATAAAATGAAGAAAAGCTGATTGATTCCTGGAATTCTAGAGGTGGAAAATAGCCAGTAGAACTCCTTGGCTGAGAACGTCTGTTTTCCTTTAAGAAAATAGAAAGATGATCCTGTGAGTTGTTCAGAGGCCACCAGGTCTGCCGGCAGGTCCTGGGAGCAGGGCTGCCGCTTCCTCTGTTCAAGAGGGTGAGACCACTACCTGGGTTCTGGGGCGGGGCAGGGGCTACCTACCCAGGGGGCTTGGAAAATGAGGCTTTAGCCATAAATTCAGGGGGTGGGGGTATTGTCCCAGTGGACTGGAAAAGCAGGACCAATGCCCATAGCTGAGGGTTTGGGGCCAATGCCCAGAATCTGGAAGGCCAGTCCATCTCACAGGGTCCAGAGGGCAGGGCCACTGCCCTAGTGGGTCTGCAGAATGGAGGATTATTTTCAAATTTTGAAATCTAATGTAATTTGCCCTGCTGGGTTTGGACTTGCTTGGTACTCATCACCCCTTCTTTCCCTCCAATTTCTCCCTTTTGGAATGGGAATGTCTACCCTATGCCTGTTCCACCAGCATACTCTAGAAGCAGATAGCTTGTATTCTAAGTTTCACAGGTCCACAGACGGAATTTTGTCCCAGGATGAACCATCCCAAGAAGCTCACCCATACCTGATTTAGAAGACGAGATTTTGGACTCAGGGTTGATGTTGAAATGCGTTAAGAAATTTTGGGGATTCTGGGATGGGGTAAATACATTCTGCACATGGTAAGGACATGAATTTTGGGGGCCACAGAGAGGACTGTTCTGGAAACTAAGACACTGTGTAACCTAACATATTCATAGGTACAAGATTAGGACATATACATCTTTGAAAGGCCATTATTCAGCCTACCACATTGCCCAACCCACAAAATGAGTATTTTAGAACTTCTTCTTCCCACCAACAATGGGTAAAACGAGGATCAGGGAACCTTTTTGAAATTCCAAGTTTGACAATTTTGAGATGCCAAAGTAGAATGAGCCGATTCAGTGAATACCAGAGATTCAACTCATACCCTTACCAAAAGTGAAACTTGGAGCAAGTTACTTAAAATCCCTAATCAATATTTACTTCCTCATCTACAAAATAAGGACAACAACCAACCTCACAGGGTGGGGGTGAGATATATACGAAATAATAAATACAATGAATAAATCTGAATCCCAAAGCAAGCTCATTCTCCAGTTTCCTCACCTTCATCTTGGCTGTTTCAAGCTCACTACATAACATCACTACATTTTCCAGCTATTTTTCATAATTTGCTGGAAGCAAAATAATCACTTCTGCCTTTAGTTCCAGAACATTCATTGCCTTGTGTACTCCATGCAATTCTCCAAACCACAAGCTAATTAAATACTCCAGCAAAGGGCTAAAAGTAGATTAAACATTGACGAGGGCATGTATTGATTGGTGCATTTCCTTGGCTCTTGGTGCACTGTATCAATAACATTAAATAATCTCTTAATAAAATTTCCTCATCATCATACCACTCCTCCCCTTGTTCCTTCTTTCTGAAAATGTGATTGCATAGGAAATAAACAGTCTCTCTAAATGACTATCAATAAATGCCAAATAGGATAAGAAGGACAGAGTAAGAGAGAGAGACCTCTGCAGCACACTGTCTTGTGGCTGTTTGATTGTATTACAGTCAAAATAAATTCAGACAAACTAACCTAGACAGCACTAATTCAGGATGTGTGGATGTGTGTAGGTGATTTTTTTGTTTTGTTTTTAAATAGGACCTGGCCGTTCAGTTCAGCAGGAATTAAAAAAAAAAACATTTACTCAATGCCTAATTGTAATAGCTAACATTTATTGAGCAGTTACTCCATGTCAGGCATTGTGCTAAGCCTTAGACAAGGATGAGTTCACTTCTTGTTTTCTCTACTTACTAGCTGTGTTAACTTGGACAAGTTTTTTGACTTCTCTGTGTGATAATCACCTGTAGAATAGACTCAAAACCCAAACCCATTGCCATCCAGTTGATTCCAACTCATAGTGATCCTTAAGTGACCCTAAAAGACAGAGTAGAACTGCCCCATCGGGTTTCCAAGGCTGTAGTCTTTACGGAAGCAGATTGCCACATTTTTCTCCTACAGAGCAGCTGTTGCATTCGAACCCCCAATGTTTCAGTTAGCAGCTGAGTGCTCAACCATTGCTTACACCAGGGCTCCTTGTAGAATAAACCAATAGCCTCCTATTAGGCAATTCTACAGATGTCTCTCTATTTCCACTCTTGATACTGCACAGTCAATTCTCCACACAGTACAGCTTCAGTGATATTTTTTAAATGATTTTTTAAATCTGACCACCTTAGTCCTCCAGGTTAGTACCAGCTCAATACCTCCTACAAGTTAATACATCTCTGTGTCCAATGGTACAACCACTTCGGAAAACTGTTTTGTAGTTTCTTATAAATTAAACCTACGCTTACCATATGGCCCAGCAGTTTGACTCCAAAGTTAACCACAAGACATATATATGTGTGTGTGTGTGTGTGTGTGTGTGTGTGTGTGTGTGTGTGTGATTTAGGTGAAAGTTTACGGCTCAAGTCAATTTCTCATACAAAAATTTATACACATATTGTTTTGTGACATTAGTTGAAATCCTCACAATGTGACACACTCCTCCTTTCCACCCTGGGTTCCCTGTGTCCATTCAACCAGTTCCTGTCCCTTCCCACCTTCTCATCCTGCCTCCAGACAAGAGCTGCCCATTTGGTCTCATGTATCTGATTGAACTAAGAAGCACACTCCTCAAGCATATTATTTTTTGTTTTATAGTCCTGTATAAGCTTTGTCTGAAGAGTTGGCTTCGGGAATGGTTTCGGTTCTGGGTTAACGGAGTGTCCACAGGCCATAGTTTCAGGAGCACCTCGTCTCTGTCAGACCATTAAGTCTGGTAAATAAAAAATATATTTTCATTACAAGACCTATACATAAAGGTTGATAGCATTTTATTTATAATAGCCAAAATCTGGAAACAATGCAAATATCCATGAACAAATGAATAGAAAAACAAATTATGGGATATACATACGATGAAATAATCCTTAGAAATAAAAAAGAACAGAGTGCTGCTAATACAAACTGTGGATGAATCTCAAAAACATTATAATGTGTGAAAGAAGCCAGACACAAGGACTACATACTGTATGATCCATTTATGTGATGGTCTAGAAAATGCAAACCAGTCTACGGTGACAGAAAGCAGACTAGCGGTGGCTGGGATGCAATGAGCATTCACCCAAAGAGGCAGGAGGGAACTTTTTAGGGTGATGGAAATAGTCTATGTCATTATTTGAATGGTATTTATAGAGGTACATACATTTGTCAAAGGTCCCTGAGTGGCACAAAGGATTTGCATTCTACTGCTAACCACAAGGTTGGCAGTTTGAATCCACCCAGCGGCACCTAGGCAGAAAGGCCTGGTAATCTGCTTCCATTAGGATTGCAGCCAAGAAAACCCTATGGAGCACAGTTTTACTTTGTAACACATGGGGTCGCCATGAGTTGGGGGCCAACTCAATGGCGATGGGTTTGGGTTTTGGATACATTGTCAAAACTCAATGAACTGTACGCTTAAAATAGTGTATTTTATTGTATGCAAATTTATCTCAACAAAGTGGACTTTAAAAGATTTTTAAAACCCCCCTCATATGGTCATCATATTTAGAATAAATTCTTAAGTCCTTATCATGGCTCCAAAGCTCAGTATTCCTCCCCTGCCTCTCTCTACCTTGTGCCATGTGAGCAGACACACTGGCCTCCTTGCGTCCCCTCAACCACACCAAGCCCACTCCCACCTCGAGTGTTTGCATTTCCATCCCCTCCACCTGGATGGCTCATTTCCCAGATATCCTCATAGCTCCTTCCTTGCTTCACTCAGGTGTCTGCTCAAACATCACCACCTCAGGGAGGCCTTCCCTGATTACCCTTTTCCATGACTTACACCCCCCTTCCTCTATTTAATTTTTTTCGTGTAATTTATCACTACCTGAAATTATGTCCTAATTAAATTATTGTCTATCTTCTGACACTAGGATGCAAGTTTTATGACGTCAGGAATTTTGTTTATTTTTCTCCAAAACCTTAACATCTATTACTGTTTTTGATATTAGCTGCTGTTTATTTGGCCCTGAACTCATGGTGATCCCATGAGCAGAGCTGCTCCATAGGGTCTTCTTGGCTGTTATCTTTAGAGAAGTAATTCTCCAGGCCTTTCTTCCTTGGAACCACTGGGTGGGTTCAAACTGTCAACCTTTAGGTTAGCAGCCAATCGCAAATCTCTTGCACAATCCAGCCTCCTTAAAGCCTATTATAAAAACCCATTGCCATGGAGTCAATTCCGACTCATGGAGAGAGTAGAACTTCCCTATAGGGTTACCAAGGAGCGGCTGGTGGATTTGAACTGCTGACCCTTTGGTTAGCAGCCGAGTTCTTATCCACTGAACCACCAGGGCTCCAAAAACCTATTATGATGTTAGGTGCCATGGAGTCGGTTCCGACTCATAGTGACCCTATGTACAACAGAACAAAACACTGCCCGGTTCAGAGCCATCCTTACAATCGTTGTTATGCTTGAGTCCATTGTTGCAGCCACTGTGTCAATCCATCTCATTGAGGGTCTTCCTCTTTTTCACTGACACTCCACTTTACCAGGCATGATGTCCTTCTCCAGGGAGTGATCCCTTCTGATAACATGTCCAAAATATGTGAGACGTAATCTCTCCATCCTTGCTTCTAAGGAGCATTCCAGTTGTATGTTTTCCAAGACAGATTTGTTCATTCTTTTGGCAGTCCATGGTATATTAAATATTCTTTACCAACACCACAACTCAAAGGCATCAATTCTTCTTCAGTCTTCCTTATTCATCATCCAGCTTTTGCATGCATATGAGGTGATTTAAAACACCATGGCTTGGGTTAGGCACACGTTAGTCTTCAAGGTGACATCTTTGCTTTTCAACACTTTAAAGAGGTCTTTTGCGGCAGATTTGACCAATGAAATGCATCTTTTGATTTCTTGACTGATACTTCCATGGGTGTTGATTGTGGATCCAAGTAAAATGAAACCCTTGACAACTTCAATTTTTTCTCCTTTTATTGTGATGTTGCTTATGCGTACAGTAGTGAGGATTTTTGCTTTCTTTATGTTGAGGTGTAATCCATATTAAAGGCTGTGGTCTTTGATCTTTATCAGTAAAAGCTTCAAGTCCTCTTCACTTTCAGTAAGCAAGGTGTGTCATCTGCATAATGCAGGTTGTTAATAAGTCTTCCTCCAATCCTGACACCCCGTTCTTCTTCATATAGTCCAGCTTCTTGGATCATTTGCTCAGCATACAGATTGAATAGTTACGGTGAAATGATACAACCCTGACACACACCCTTTCCAGACTTTAAACCAGGCAGTATCCCCTTGGTCTTTTTGGATGACTGCCTCATGATCTATGTACAGGTTCCTCCTGAGCACAATTAAGTGTTCTGGAATTCTCATTGTTCACAATGTTATCCATAATTTGTTATGACCCACACAGTCGAATGCCTTTGCATAGTCAATAAAACACAGGTATATTCAACATCTTTCTGGTATTCTCTGCTTTCAGCCAGAAATTTCAGACGAATATTAGAACACGTCCACAAAAGCCAAAGTATGACCTTGAGCATATCATACCTGAATTTAGAGACCATCTCAAGAATAGATTTGATGTGCTGAACACTAAAGACTGAAGACCAGCTGAGTTGTGGAATGAAGTCAAGGACATCATACATGAAGAAAGCAAGAGGTCATTAAAAAGATAGGAAAGAAAGAAAAGACCAAAATGGATGTTGGAAGAGACTCTGAAACTTGCTCTTGAATATTGAGTAGCTAAAGCAAAAGGAAGAAATGATGAAGTAAAAGAGCTGAACAGAAGATTTGAAAGGCAGCTCGAGAAGACAAAGTAAAGTATCATAATGACATGTGCAAAGACCTGGAGATAGAAAACCAAAAGGGAAGAACACGCTTGGTATTTCCCAGGCTGAAAGAACTGAAGAGAAAAAGCCTGTGTTAGTGCTTGACATATAATAGATTCTCAATGAATATGTGCTTAAATAATAAGAATATATGTGTGTGTATATATGCATATACATATATGAATGTACACATTATTATGTCAACACTAAGTGTTATGAAGAAGAATAAAGCAGGGTACAAGCATAGAGAGTGACTGCTGTATAAGGGAGGGTTATTTTGGATGGTGTGATCAAGGAACACATCTCTGAGAAGGTGACTTTTGAATGAAGACGTAACTATAAGAAGTGAATCATGCGGATATCTGGGTGAGAGTATTCCAGGAAGAGGGACCAGCAAGCGCAAAGGCCCTGAGGCTGGCACTTGCTTGAGGTGTTCAGTAACAACAATTAGGTCAGTGTGACTGGAATAAGACAGGATGTGCCTTCCCCAGCCCCCACTACTATTTGTCTTCACTCCATCAGGTGGCTTTTCGTAGTATATCTTTGCTGTTATTGTTGTTAGGTGACATCAATCAGTTCCGAATCATAGTGACCCTATGTACAACAGAACGAAACACTGCCCTGTCCTGTGCCATGCTCACGATCATTACTATGTTTGAGCTCTTTGTTGCAACCACTGTGTCAATCAATCTATCTCATTGAGGGTCTTCTGCTTTTTCACTGACCCCCTACTTCACCAAGCATGATGTCTTTCTCCAGGAACTGGTCACTGCTGATAACATGTCCAAAGTACTTGAGACAAAGTCTCACCATCTTTGTTTCTGAGAAGCATTCTGGCTGTACTTCTTCCAAGACAGATTTATTTGTTCTTCTGGCAGTCCATGGTACATTCAACATTCTTCGCCAACACCATAACTCAAAGGCATCAATTCTTCTTCAGTCTTTCCTTATTCATTGTCTGGCTTTCACGTGCATATGAGGTGATTGAAAATACCATGGCTTGGGTTAGGCACACCTTAGTCCTCAAAGTGACATATAACTTAAGATAATTTAAAATTAAATATTTATTTAATTGAGTCCCTTGCCTTTCTCTCCCACGAGGCTGTGAGTTCCACAAATGAAGGACCACATCTGCTTTATTGAGCAGGATATACCTGTTATCTACACAGCACCTTGCACATGGTAGGTGCACAATTAAGCCTGTGTTGAAAGAATTAATTATTTCATGAAGAACTGAAAGGTAGAAAAGAGTAGAGGGGCACCAATTGGCCCTAGGCAAGGAACTCTTTGCTTCAAGGTTCCCAGTTTGAACAGTGGTGCTATTCTGGAGTTGGTGCCATCTTGAAATCCTGCCCTAGATGGGCACTAGGAAGCAGGGAACCTGGCTTTGATTTAGATGGTTTGGCAAATGGCAAACAAAGCCACTTCCTCCCATTTTAGAAGCATGGCTTGTGCGGACACAGCGGCTTCTACCACTCATCGGGGATATCTGAGACTGTTTTAAGCAACTTACTGCTACTTGATCCATTTTTTAAGGAGACAAATATACCACACTACTTCTGACGACTCTCTTCTTAGTGCTAGGCATTTCTTACCTGAGGATCACTTTTAAATTCATTATATAAATTTAGAATTTTTTTTCCTAAAGACCAAAGTAGCAATAAAACATTTATGTTGCAACAAAACACACACACACATACACATTAGTCACCCATAGTTCCACCATGTAAAAGATAACCACTGCTTACATTTTATCGTATTCCATCCCACTCCTTTGATCTATATTGCTGCTGTTGCTGCTGAGTTGGCTCTGACTTATGGCGACCCCATGTACAACAGAACTAAATGCTGCCTGGTCCTGTGCCATCCTCATGATTGCCAGCATCCACTGTTACCTTCCAACGCAGGGGGTTCATCTTCCAGTGCTATAGCAAACAATATTCTGTTGCGATCCATAGGGTTTTAACTGACTAATTTTTGGAAGTAGACTTCCGGGACTTTCTTCCAAAGTGCCTCTGGGTAGACTCCAACTGCCACCCTTTCAGTTAGCAGCCAAGTACACTAACTGTTTGCACCACCCAGGGACTCCAGATAAGGATACAGATATATAACTTATTATTATTATTTTCTGAACCTTTTGAAAATAAGTTGCAAATACGATGCCCTATTATTTCTAAATACTTCAACGTATCTCTCCTAAAAAACATGACGCACGGACCCCATTGCCGTTGAGTCGATTCCGATTCATAGCGAGCCTATCGACAGAATAGAACTGCTCCATAGGGTTTCCAAGGCTGTGATCTTTATAGAAGCAGACTGTCACGTCTTTCTCCTGTGGAGTCGCTGGTGGATTCGAACTGTAGACTTTGTTTGGTTACCAGCCAAGTGCTTAACCACCGCACCACCAGGACTCCTTGGATGCATATAACCATAGTACAGTTATCTAAATCAAGATATTACATTGATATAATACTATTATCTAATCAGACATTATGCAATTCTCATTCATTGCCCACTGTTGTCGTTTATAACACACAAAGAATAATTGGCTGCCTTTTAAACTTTAAATAATAAGTACAGCTCTCTATCCTTTATTTCGTTTCTTTGTTACGTCATCTTTTATATTCTTAGTAAACGTGGTGGTTTTCTTCTTGCAGATACCGCACAATGCTGGCTACATTTATTCCTAGATATTTTACATTTTTTGCTGCTATTGTTGTGAATGGTATCTATTAATCGTTTAAATTGTACCTTACTGAATTCTTATATCAGTTCAAACATGTTTTACTTAATTTCCTAAGTAGACAGTCACATTAGCTACAAATAATGATAATTGTGTCTCTTTCCTTCTAAAATTTTAACTCATTTTTTATCTTGTCCTTCTGCATGGGTCACAAAATTCAGAACATGTATTATTCCAATTAATTTTTTAACTTTTTATTTGACATAATTATAAATGCACAGGAGGTTACAAAGGAATGTACAGAGAGGTCCTGTGAACCCTTCACTCCACCTCCCTCAGCGTTTCCAACTTCTTTAACTGTAGTACAATAACAACACCAGGAAATTGGTTTTGGTACAATCCACAGGCCTTATTCAGATTTCACCAATTATAAACTAGCTAGTTGCCAGTGAGTCAATTCCAACTCACAGTGACCCCATGTGTGCCAGAATAGAACTGTGCTTCATAGTTCTCAATGGCTGGTTTTTCGGAAGTAGATCCCTAGGCCTTTCTTCTGAAGTGTCTCTGGACTTCAACCATCCTTTCAATTAATGCTTAACCATTTACACCACCACATGCACTCATTTGTGTGTGTGTGCGTTGTTGTTGTTAGGTGCCATCGAGTCAATTCTGACTCATAGTAACCCTACAGAACAGAGTAGAACTGCCTCATAGGGCTTCCAAGGAGCAGCTGGTGAATTTGAACTGCTGACCTTCTGGTTAGCAGCTGAGCTCTTAACCCCTGCGCCACTAGGGCTCCTGCATGTGTAGAGTTCTATGCAATTTGGTCATTTGTGAGCTTCATATAACTACCACTACAGTTCATTTACTTTTTAAAATGAGTAAAAGGAAACAGAAATTAAGCCTGAGGCTCTTCCAAAGATATGTCTAAACATTTCATAGGGTGTCCGACCTCACCCCTCCAAAATTTAAGAAGTCGGGAGTTTTTTGACAGATGAATTCTACCCAAAGCAATGTTCCAATAAACACAACCAGCTACAATCTAAGACAAGAAAATAAGGTAATACAATCTTCCCAGTTTTACAAATTAACATATGGAATTGGGTCCATTTTATTGAGCAAGATTCAAAGAAAGAAAAGCAAGATGCTAGAGGCATTTGGAATGGCTTCTCCTGAACTCTGGGAGAAACAGTCTTAGCTTCTACTCTGGTCATGGGCTTCTGCTACTTACGTATTAGTCATGTCTTCCTTTCTCCCATCTTTTCCATCCCACTCATTCACTGATACAAGGCATTATATAAAGAACATAACATCACCTATAAAATATTCTGGCAAATATGTTTAACCTGAATCTAATTGAGGCTTTATCTAACTTACAGTTTTTTAAGAAAGGTTGGAGGAACAAATTAAATGCCACCATAGGAAATATATAGACAGATCCAACATGTGAGACAATCCACAAGATAATAAACCAAAAACCAAACCCATTGCTGTCAAGTTGATTTCAACTCATAGCAACCCTAAAGGACAGAGTAGAACTGCTTCATAGGGTTTCCAGGGAGTGGCTGGTAGATTTGAACTGCCCACCTTTTGGTTAGCAGTTGTAGCTCTTAACCACTGTGCCACCAGGGTTCCCCACAAAGTAATAGGGGAAGAAAATGTCCAGATGGGAGTCATCAAAGCCAAGAGGAGTCTAAGGAGATATGATGACTAAATGTGACGTGGTATCCTTGATGGAATTCTGGGGCCAAAAAAAAAGGTAAAAACTAAAGAAAATCTGAATGAAGTATGGACTTTAGCTAATAATAATGTACCGTGAAATGTATGAAAGCCAGATCTCACCAGGACTGCCATGTTTTTCCAGGTCTCGTAAGTTTTCAGTCTTTGACAGGGTGCAGTCTTACCGCTTTTCTATCTCTCCTTTTAGTGGAAAATATTTGAGTTTTCCTTCACTGGCCGGTTTCTGCCTTACACAGGTTCCAGCTTTTGTAGGTTTTACCATATCTATATTAATTCATCAATTGTGATGTATTGTACCAACATAAGATGTTAATAATAGGGAAAACTTACTGTGGAATATATAGGAACTCTCTGTACCATCTTTGCAATTTTTCTAAAACTATTCTAATATAAAAAGTTTATTTCAATGGGTGGATAATTTGAGAACTTCTGATACAAATTGGATACTAAATAATACGAAGGGATGATTATTAATTTTATTAGGTGGGCTGATGGTACTGAGTTATGAGGATAATATCCTTACTTTTTTGGCAGTGCACCCTGTATTCAATGACTTAAAGTGTCTTGGTGTCTGAACTTAACTTTAAAATGATTCAGCCCAACTCTTAGGCAATGATTGTCAATGGCTATTAAACATAGTCGGTGAAAAGCAGTTGGGGACTTTTATAATGGATAGAGTATATAACTTAAGAACATCAGAACCCACTAGTCAATCTTAACATCACAAAAAGTGAGACGAGTAGACATTATGTCCTGCCTAATAGAACTACACCAACAGTACTTATGAAATACTCTTGCCAGAAATCAAGGCTGTAGAGCTAACTCCAAGTTTACAGAAGATAAAAGCTAGAGCATGTTAAATGGCACCAGAGGACAGATTCAACAAAATCCAGAAGGTGGGAAATTGTACAAGAGAAATGAACTGCATTTTTCAACAAATAAATTGCTCAGAAAACAAACCAACACACACACAGATGAAACCCAGAGTCTTAACCAGTCATCAGCCACATACCCTGGGGGACCTTGTTTGAATCCCAATCCAAAGACACCAACTGTAAAAATAGAGGAAAAGACAGCAAAGGAGGGCAGAATCAAGTAATTTGAACATGAACACTGACTAGATATTTGATAATATTGAGAAAATATTAATCGTTTTAGGTGTGGTAATGATATTGTGATTACATTCTTTTTAAAAGTCTTTCTTTTAAAGATACAGATTTACAGATGACATTATATGGCTGGGATTTGCTTCAAAATAATCCAGAAATGGGAAGAGGGTGACATGCTTCAGAGAACAAATGAAACAAGATCATCCACCAATTGAGAATTGCTAAAGTTGGGTGGGTTTCATTATACCAGTCTCTGTGCTGTAATATATCATTGCTATTTCCCAAAATAAGATGCTTTTGAAAAATGGCTCAGCAAATAGAAAGATGAGGCAAAAGGAATCAAACGTTAAACAATTGTTGAATTTATTTGCAGATATGTAGTATTCAACTGTACTAATCCTTCTAATAACGGAGTAAAACTGCTCCATAGGGTTTCCAAAGAGCAGCTGGTGGATTTGAACTGCTGACCTTTTGGTTAGCAGCTGAGCTCTTTACCACTTTGCCGCCAGGGCATCTCTAATATTCTATATATTTGATTATTTTCATGATAAAAGATAAAAAATGAAGAGCTAGATGAATGAATAAACAGAATGACTAACACAAAATTCAGGAAAGCAGCCATCTTGCAAGGAGAAGAAGTGAGATAGAATCAGAGAAGGGCACACAGAGCTTCTAAGGTATTGCTAAAATTCTATCTCATACAAGGGGTGGTGGGCTTATGGGTGTCTGTTTTATTAATGTCCCCATAAACCATGCATATATGCTCTACTCACTTCTATGTATGATACAAAAAATTAAAATTGCAAAAGTACATTTTTTTAAAAAAAGATGAGAAGGTGTTAGAGAGGGTTTGGGATCTCCTCTGCAAGATCTCAGCATTGGGCTCCCAGGGAGACTCCGCCTGAATCCGTTTATGCATCCTGCCTTAAGTCAGGGCTGGCTTAGGGACTGGCTAGGGGAGCTGACTCCACGCCATTACCTTCTTACCTGGAAGAAGGTTAAACAGAGGTATTAGTGGTGGAAGTTTAAATAGACCTAGCCAAGCAAAGAAATAAACATCAGAGACACCACCCTCTCAGGTCTATCTTCCTCCCTCCTTCCTATCTTCTCTCCCTGCCTCCCTCCCTCTCTGACTCCTCCACCCTTTTTTCCTTCCTTCCTTCCTTCTTTTCTTCCTTCCTGCCTTTCCTCCTTCCCTCCCTCCCTCCCTCCTTCCCTCCCTCCCTCCCTCCCTCCCTCCTTCCCTCCCTCCCTCCCTCCCTCCCTCCCTCCCTCCCTCCCTCCTTCCCTCCCTCCCTCCTTCCCTCCTTCCCTCCCTCCCTCCCTCCCTCCCTCCTTCCCTCCCTCCCTCCTTCCTTCCCTCCCTCCCTCCCTCCTTCCTTCCCTCCCTCCCTCCCTCCCTCCCTCCTTCCCTCCCTCCCTCCTTCCCTCCTTCCCTCCCTCCCTCCCTCCTTCCCTCCCTCCCTCCCTCCTTCCCTCCCTCCCTCCCTCCCTCCCTCCCTCCCTCCCTCCCTCCTTCCCTCCTTCCCTCCCTCCCTCCTTCCTTCCTTCCACCTTTCTCTCTTTCTTTCTTTTAAATGAAGTTAAACTTCAAAAACCCCAACTAGCTTTCCATTGTCCTTAGAGGAAAGGTTTACCCCTTATTAATTTTGAGGTTATTTGACAAGAGGACGAGGCCTGGTGGTTCAGTGGTTAAGTGTCTGGCTGTTAACCAAAAGACTGGAAGTTCAAATCCACCATCGACTCCGAGGGAGAAAAGCATGGCAGTCTGCTTCCATAAAGATTTACAGCCTTAGAAACCCCATGGGGCAGTTCTACTCTGTCCTATAGAAGTCACCATGAGTCATAATTGACTCAATGGCAGTGGATTTGGTTTGATTTTTGACAAGAAATATCCTTTATGTGGAGCGTGAAAATACCATGAGAGCAGGCAATCTCCCTCTGGGTGACTAAGTGAGGAAGATGTGATTCAGAGAATGTGGCTGACAGGAGGCTGAAACAGCTCAGCCATAGAGGAGGCAGAGGGCAGAGAGGCAGCCAGGGGACAGAGAGGCACAGGAAGTCAGGAAGCACAGCTTACACCTGATATCAAACTACCCATTCAAACAATATTAATGATCACTCACCAGAATGCTGGCTACTTTGCTGTGTGACTTTTCACCAGTCACTACCCCTCTCTGAGTGTCAATTTTCTCCCTGTAAATTGTACTAAATCAGGTACCACAAACTACAGGAGCCTGGCAGAGAAAGTAAACATGAAAAGTACATTGAGTAGGGCCAGGTGAACCAGAGAACATGTGCCTGATCTAACTAGCCAGTCAGGGCTCAGTTCCTGGCAGGAAGGAGGGCCCAACGTAGCCACAGAAAACATTTTTTTTTTTACCCCTGAGGAAAATAAAAAATGTGATATTTTAATGCAAAAGCCCCTAATTTTCAAATACTGGCAATGAATACATCTTAAAAAGAAAAAAGAACCCCCCCCCAAAAAAAAAAAAGACAAAAACATAAAAAACCTTGTGTCGCCCCAAACTAAAATCATTTGTGGGTTGAAGATAAGATTTAGCTTATAAATCACCATTTTCCAATCTCTATATTAGATAATTTCTAAGGTTTCTCTCAAGTTTTAGCAATCTAAGTTAAAACAATTTGACTTACAGGCTATGAAGACATGCTTTGGATCAGAAAGACCTTGGTTCAAATCTTAACTCATCCTTTTCCTGGCTGTGTGACTTTGGACAAGTCCCTTAACCTCTCTGAGCTTCATATCCTTCCCTGACTTTATGCACCTTACAGGATGAAATAAGAAAATGTGCACACAATGTCCAGTACAGTGCCTAGTACCGCGTACATGCTCAATAAATGTAAGTCATTGTAAGTCTTTGCCTTCACCAAGATAAGTTAGCTGCATAATTTTAAATCCAGAAGACTCTAAGCAAATACATAATGGCATGAACTCCTGGTTGTGTGGGTTCCCTAAGGAGGCACAGCAAGAAATTCCATTGGGAGAGTATCAGTCATATCACAAATGATATAGAAATGTTTCGTGACAGTTACTGCAGGTGAAGTGCTGCCGTTGAATCACAAAGTCTAGGACCAGAGGACTCAAGGCTCTCTGGGTACAAAATTGAACTGATGCCTACAACTAAATTGGGATTGGATCAAAATCAGTTCAATCTTTAATTTAAAAAAATTATTAAATAATTCCTTTTTCTTTCGGAATAACTTTTGATTTATCAAAAAGATGTAAACATAGTCTAGAAGGCTCCCAAGGTTCCCATGTATCCTCTCCCAGTTTTCCCTGTTGTTAGCATCTTGCAAAATCATGGTACCTTTGTCACAACTGAAAACCAGCATTGGTACATGATTATCAGCTAAATTCAAGACTTCATTTCGATTCCACCCATTTTACCATTCATGTCTTTTTCTGTTCCATGTTCCATTCAGGGCACTGCACTGCATTCGGTTGTCACTCTCCCCAGTCTCTGAGCTGTCACAGTTTCTCAGTCTTTCCTTGCTCTTCATGACTTTGACCATCTTGAGGAATACTGGCCACGTTTCTTGTAGACTGTCTTTCGAACTGGCTTCGTCTGATGTATTTCTCATGATTTAGTTGGAATTATGGGCCCTGGGGAGGAAGACCACAGAGGTGAAATCTTCTCCTCATCACATCGTATCATGGGAACACGGCAAACATACAGCGTCACCAGTGATGTTAACCTTCATCACTTGGTTAAGGCTGTGTTTGCTAGGTTTCTCCATTGCATAGTTAACTATTTTTCCCTTTCCTTACTTTATTCTTTGGAAGCAAGTCATTAAGTCAAGCCCTTCTCAGTGGGTAGAGGGGAAGTTAAGTTCTACTTCCTGGAATGAGGAGTATCTGCTTATATTAAATGGAATTCTTCTGTAAGCAACAATCTTTCATTCTTGTGTGGCACTGTACCTCCATTTTGGCAGAAATGGAGGCTCAAGAAGGCTAAGCAATTTGCCCAAGGTGGCTAAGTTTACAAATAACAAAGCCTAGATTCAAATATCCATCTCTCTGACCTCAAAGTCTTTCTTCTTTGCACTGCATCCGATGCCAGACTCTCCTGCCACTGGCCTCACTCTTTTCTCTGGCTTTGGTTCCTCCTTGGTAAACTGTGAATCTTAGATGATATAATCTTTGCCATCTCCTCCAGGTCCAAAATGGTTGATTTCCATTATCTATGGCACGAGTCAAATCACTGATTCATAAGAGCGACTGGGATGAGTCCTCAGAATGTCTGTATCCTTGTGGTCCCCAGAACTGAGTCAGGGCTGAGTCATGCTTGTTTCCAGATACCTGTGGATCCTGTGGGGCAGCAGTAATTACTGCCTCTCCATGACTCAGTGAGGTGCAAAATGTACCTCCTGAAAGCCCCTGGCACCTAGAAAGTAAAAGGCATGAGGAAGGATAGAAAAAGGTGTTTTTGTTACTACCCAGTACTTCATGGAAACTGGTGTTTTCCTAGATTCTGTCTTACCAGCTGGGGTACTTCCAAAACCCACGAATCACCCAAATACTCTAAATTTTAGATATTTTATTGATCAGGGCTTTCTTGATTGCAAGGGTAAAAATTCAATCTACATCGACTCTAGCCAAAAAAACCAGAAGCGATTGTTTCATTTAACTGCCAAGTCTTTAGTTTTTTCTATTTCATCATGTTATCACTTTATAAAACTCTCTTGATTTTCAGTGGGGATTAGGGAGCTTAGACGTGAACCTACAAAGACTGGGACCCCCAATTTGTAAACAAAGGTGACAGCATTGCCTTTCCCTTGGCGAATTTTGTGCCTGGGCTATTTGGCAAAGACATGCCTCGTCACCGAATGCCCAGGCTTCCTAGCCATCTCTCTGCAAATCAATCGTCCAGGACAGGCAGCGCCTTCCTGAAGCCGGCAAAAGCCTTCTGAAGAGACAATTTGAATTTCATTCCTATGCCTGAGGCTGTGTTTAGATGGGAGCTGATATTGAAGGGTTTGGCAGCATCTAGTCTTTGCAATACATCCATTCGCCTAAGAGCTGAAATCTCTCCACTTGCAGAAAGCTGAGGTTTCTTGAATGCCCAATGATGTGACTGCTGAGAGGGGAGTGGGGAGGGTGCGGCAGTGAAGACGTGAGCATCTCTCTCCCGGCCCCAAGGGATCACAGCCAGAACCCTAATTTCATCTGAAGAGTTTCCAAGAGAAGCACTTATCCCCTGGCAAAGCTTCCACCCAAAAGCAATTCCACTAGTGGTCCAGGGAGGCTGAGGGCACCAATGTTCATACACATTCACAGCCATGAGCTCAGGCTCCTCTTTTGCATGGGATGTTGACACTGTGTTCTTCTAGGAAACTGCAGAATGGATTTTTTTTAAATTCACTAAACAAATGCATATTCAGCAACTACTAAGTGCCAAGCACTAGAACACCACAATAGGCAAAAGAGAAAAGACCCTTGCCCTCATACAGCTGTGGGGCTTGTCATTCCCACAAGGAAGAGAACATGGAGCATGACCGGAAGGAAATGGACATAGTGGAACTGGAGGGAACCTGGAGGTCATTGTTGAGGTCTGCAGCTACAAAGTGAGTTAGGTGCTGACCAGAAAGATGGAGGGAGCCTGGAAATCACCAGCTGCAGTCCAGGGCCAGAGAGGCTCTCATTTAGATGTTCAGCAAACATTTGCTGAGCATCTTATCGGGTGCCAAGTCTCCAAGAGATTCTGGTTTAGTGAGGGCAGCAGACTAGGGCCCCATGTGTGACTGAGAAAGGCCTTGGGGCTCCAGGAGCCTAGAGGAGGAGCAGGATCCTATTGAGGGTAGAAGAGGGGGAGGAAGTTTGGGGTAATGACAAGCTGAGGCCAGTAAATGTGCAAGGAGTTAGGGTGGAGAAGGGTGTTCCTGGCTGAGGCCCCACCCTAAGCAAAGGTCTGGAGCACAGCAAGGGTGGCACACTTAAGGACCAGCCCAAAGTTCCATCCAGGTGGATGCAGAAAGTGGTGGGGAGAGATGAGGTTGGAGAGTCAAGCAGCCGCCCAATAAGAGAGGTCTTTGAAACTGTGCTAAGGAGTTTGGAGATCCCTGGGTGAAACAAATGGTTTGCAATTGGCTGCTGAACTGAAGGTTGGTGGTTCGAACTCACCCAACAGCTCTGTGGAAGAAAGGCTTGAAAAACTGCTTCCATAAAACTTACAGCCAAGAAAACCCTATGGAGCAGTTCTACTCTGTCACACACTGAGTTCTCCATGAGTTGGAATCAACTCGATAGCGACGGGTTTGGTTTTTTTTTTGTTTGTTTGTTTGTTTTTTTTTGCAAGGAGTTTGGACTTCTTCCTCAGATTGATGAGAATGATAGGGGATTATAAGTAGGTGAGTGACATGACCAGATTTACAGTTTAGAAGGATCCCTAAGATCTTAGGAGGCCAAGACTGGGAGCAGGGGAACCAGTTAAGGAGAGGCTATTATAGGAAGGCAGGAGGCCCTCTGCTGGGTGACAAGGTAACAGGAAGCTCAAGGCCCTCAGAGCAGTTGTTTTCAAATGACTCAGTGCTGAGCACCAGGGGTTCCACAGAGATGCTTCAAGGGGCTTCCCTGGAAAGAGGGGAAAGGATAGGAATTAGGGAGCTGAACAAGCAGGATGGCACTTGGAGGTAAGAAGGGCAACTTCTATAAAATTTGGCTGGGAAAAAAAAAAAGGTTTCAACTAATAAAAAATGCTGTTGACAGAACAAATAAAAGGTTGGACTGGAACGAGACTCTTAATGCCCACCCCACTTAATTCTAGGGTTCTGTGACTCTAAACCACCTACGAGGTCTGGCTGGGCACAGGCTGCGCGGGGCGTGAGCTGCACGGGTGGGGGTGGAGTTGAAGCCACAGTGAGATGAAATGCAGGCCTGGCAGACATTGTCAGGCCCTGGTCACGCTCAGCCTCCAAATGGCGATTAAAAATTTACAGGCAAGAGGGAGGAGGCTCAGAGCAATTGCTTAACAGATCAAATCTCCCAAAGCAACAATCCTTGATAACAGCCCAGAGTCTGGCAAAAACGTGAAAATGCCCATATTAGAAAACGGGCAATTAGAGTCTCCAAGAACAGGCAGTTACATAAGCTCTACGATTTCTCTGGAGCTGTTCTGAGTGAGGGAAAGAGTGAGTGGAAGAAGCACAAGAGGAAAAATCATCCACTGCTTCCCCTGCCAGATTCAGTCTGCATTTCTGGGGTATGTACCGGCAAACCCAGGGAACTTCATATGGGCTTTTCTCCCATTCAATCTACACAGAACTACCGGAAGCTGGGTCATTTAGGGAGGTGCCGCCCCTAAACTCCTGGATCTTGGAAGGAGACCCTTCCTACACAAACACACACAGACCTACTTAGACGCAAATAGAGAAAGAGAGAGAGCAGTATAGCATAGTGGTTAAGAGCACAGACGCTGGAGCTGGGCTGTCTGGATTCAAGTACCGTCTTTTATTGGCAAAACAACTTTATCTCCCTGTGCCTCAGTTTCTTCAGGTACAAAATGGAGATATAACAATAGAACCTACCCCACAGAGTTGATGTGAGGATTAAATGAGTTAATTCAACATATATATAGCACCCAGTTCATAGTGATGGTTACTGCAAGCCAGATGCTGCCTAAAGCCCTATACACATTCGAAACAGGGAATTTGGTAAGCAGTGCTTTTTATTTCTGGATTGCAGTGGGGGTGATCTCAGTAATGAATAGAAAAGAAGGCACGTCTTTACCTCTCCAGACAAAAGTGCGATTGGGCCAAGAGGATCTAGCACGAACTGAGGTTTCCAAACAGCTTCATATGGCTGTGTGGCAAAGCCAGGCTGATTCCTCAAGCACAATATGTCTGCAATTATGTTGCTTTACATACCTAATAAACGGGCATGTGTTTGTTTTCCTCCCCTTGCAGAATAAAGATTCTCATTGTCTGAAGGAAAAACAACTAAATAATGTGCCAGCCTTACTGACAAGACCTTTTACAGGAAACAAAACCCCTCCCAATGTCTCATCAAGGGCTCTCCATCCCATTTCTAAACAATTCCAGGAAGGCCAGGCTGACATTTTACACATGACTGACTGAGAGAGCTGTGCCTGCCTGTGTCTGTGTGCATGCACGCATGTGTGCTTGCCTCCGGGTGTGCACATGTGTATCCCCTGCTGCTTTTGTTCAACCGGCACAGAGATTCATGCTTGTTTATGTGTAAATAAATGAGTTGGGGGCCAGAAGCCCCCAGGGTCTATCTGCAGAGCTTGACTGGCATGTGACAAACGGGATCAGAGGACAGATGGAGAGAACGGCCTGGTGTCTGTTCCTTGGCCCAGTGATTGGTTTAGTGATGAAAACATGATGGCAGCTGGACCAAGGTGAGCCCTCTCTGGGACTTTAGCAAATCTGCAAGGAATAAGGCCCTCTCTCTTGATAAGGTGTCTGAAACCAGTAGGATATAAGATGGGTGATTCTGGGGACCATTTTGGCCATTCCAAAGTGATAGTCGGCCCAAGAATGAAGCCAACACAGAGGAAACAGGGAGAGACTGACTCCTGATGCCATCATGGGTAGCTTGCTCCCACCATGTTTAACTACCTACAGGATGCTTCAGGGTCATGGGCCAATCAATTCCTCTGCTGGTGTAACCTAGGTTGAGATGGATTATCTGTTAGTTGGTGGTACCCCACCCACAGTCCCCAGATCATCCCAGCCCCTGAACCATTTATGATTAGATTAGCATCCATGAGGGTTTAAAGGAAGCCAAATTCCTCTACGGAACGGACCACACTGCAGGACTCGCCAGTCACAACCCCACCTCAGTACAGGCTTCTCAGCTATAAATCAATTCTGAGAACCAGAATACCGGGCAAAGCACAGAATCATTATGCAGTCCCTGAGCCTTCTTTGTAACGACTGGTTGGTCTTGGCTGCGGGATGGGTTTCTGCTCAGGTTCCGCCTTTCTTTGGTCCAGCCAGACTCCCTGTCTCAATACTCCAAGTTGCTGTACCTCATACTAAAGCCACTACCTTCCTCCCTGGGCGTAACTACCTCCCCCAGGTGTCCAATCCCTGAATCGAGGAACTGAGCCCTGTGCAGTTAATTTGGTCATCTAAATGCCTTTGCAACTGATAGAGCTGGAAGCAGGAGAAAATGTAGGGGAGGAAAGGAGCAAGAAAGGAAAGGAGGAAACTAACATTCACTGAGCACCTGCGTTCTAGACCCTTTTCCAGGTACTACAAGTACGTCATGTTAAGTCATTGCTCACAACAGTCCTATAAAAACAGTATCATTATGCCTCTTGTTTTATAGATGGCTATACCAAGATTGTGAGAGGTTAAGCTTTTTCCCAAGGTCATATCCCATACTCATTGGTGGTGTCAGGATTTGAACCCACGTTGTGTGACTACAAAGCCAAAAAGGGCTGCACTACAGCCAGCTGCTTCCACCACACAAGTCTGACTACCTTGATTCCTGGACTCGCTGCTTAGAGGCCCCAGCTGCCCAGAGCTGACTGCCCACCACGACTGGAGGAGGGCTTCATGGAGGAGGTGGCATCTGAGATGTGTCTCCAAGAAAGACTAGAATTGGAAAGGAACTGAGGAATGGAGGACTTCCCAGGCAGAGGACACAGGCAGAGAAAAGAGAGCATCATGGAGGCCTGTAAAACTGATCTGGTGTCTCTGCTTCCACTTGTGGCCTCTCTCCTAGAGCCTATTCTCAGCACAACATCCTGTGGAAATATAAGTCAAATTGCTTCTCTTCTCTGCTGAAAACCCTCCAATGCCCCATCTTACTCTGAACAAAGTCCTTAAAATGGCCTGGAACACTCTACTCCCTTCTGACCTTATCTTCCACTACTCTCCCACCTCTTGCTCTGCTCCAGCCACTCTGTCCTCCAACTCGACAGGCCAACACTTTCCTCTGGGCCTTTGCACTTGCTGTTCCCTCTGCCTGGTAACACTTCTCCTGATCTCCCGTGTCTCCCTCACCACCATCAAGCCTGTGCTCAAAGGCCACCTACTCAGTGACTATCTGATTTAACATTACGCTCTCCACCCCTCCTCAGCACTCCACGTTTCCCTTCCCTGCTTTATATTTCCTCCATGGTACTTGTCACCTTTTAACATTTGTATCGTTTACTTTATTTAGCTCTACCATCTTTCTCTTCCCAGTATGCATTCAGGAAAGGACTTTGCTGTGATCGCTGTTGTATCTTTAGCTCCTAACAAAGTGCCTGGCACTCAGCAGTTGCTCAATGTATTTTTGTTGAATTAAGAAATGTAGGGACAAATATAGGAATCATTCAGGAATTGTGACTTTTGGCAAGCCTCTTAGGCCCCTTCTACATCACCCTTCCTCTTATGCATCAGAGCCTCCAGGGCTACTTTCTTGGCTCCTTACCATTCCCTTCAAACCTTATCTTTCCTCATTTCCTCTGTCTTTGTTTCAAAGAACTTCATGCCTGGATTCATCATTCTGCCTCTTCTGTTTGGATTGGAAACTCTATTCTGGACCCTGTTTACCTTACTTCGGTGGAGAAATACGTCTGAAACTGGCCTAACCATAAAAGGTAATACATTGACTCGGATTAACTGAAAAATTCAATGGTAGAGCTAATTTCAGGTATGGTTGTATCGAGGGGCACAAATTCAATCATTAGGAATCAGTCAGGATCCATCTCTCTATTGTCCCTGCTTTTATTTGTTAACCCTCAGAAATGCTCTCTTAGTAGGGACACCAGCAACATCAGACTAGCTTGAAGAAGATAATGCATCACGTTCACTTGGGAAAAAGCCTGGGAGTGTTCTTGATAGCTGGATAACTTCCTGGTGGTTACTACCTTCAAATCATCTGTTGGGGGCTCCTCACCTGGGGTGACTTGTCAGACACCCCCCCCCCACTCTGAAAACCACTGAATTACCAGAAAGGCTATTTTTCCTGGTATGTCCTGGCCCAGGGTTTCTCAGGCATTTGGGACAGGACAATTCTTTGTTGTGGGGGATTGTCCTGTATGTTGTAGGATGTTAAGCATCATCCCTGGCCTCTGTCTCTTAGATGCCAGTAACATCCTACTTATGGCAACCAAAAATATACCTATACATTCCCAAATGTCCCCTGTGAGGCATATTCACCCCTAGTTGAGCATCTCTGTTTTAAGCAGAAATGGGGGCACATGGTCTTCTGCCTTACTTGGGTGGACGCCAGTCCCCTGTGCTTCTCTGTGTCAGAGAATACCTCTAGCTCTTCCTCATGCCCCTCACCTTCTCAGAGCTCAGACATAGATCCACAAGCCAGATTGGTCAACAGATATCATGTGGTTGTCCATATTCACCTATCCCTCTCTGAGAGACTCTCACTCCCTACTTTCGTCCCTCCATTCACATTCCCCAGCTCACAACCCACTAGGAAGCTCAAGATTCTGAAACCCAGTTTATGCTGATATGAGACCCTCGTTGCTCACAAAAAACCACTTCTCTAACTTTTTGATCCCTTGGCAACCCCCAACCCACACAGAATCAGATGGCTTTGACTTATGCCTTCAAAACATCCAGTCTTTAAAAGTCTTCAATCAATAATGAATATTTATTGAACACCTACTATGTCCCAAACATCTTACATGCCTGATGTCATTTAAACCTCACAACAAACTTGCAAACAAAGCTTTATGTCAGACTCTTAGCCCTCATCCTGCTCTGCCTAGCTTGTCAGTACGTTTATTGGAGCATAGTTTTTAGATCTCATCTCAGCAAAATATAAGATGCTGAAATAAAGATGCCAAGCATTTCCTCAACAAACTGTGAAGCTCAGGGGTGAATTTGTATCTTTCTTTGCCTAGAATATTCTTTTCAGATTCCTTCCTTTGCATAAGTTTTTCTTTCTCTCTGTGGCTCACCTTAAAGGTAGCTTCCCTCAAAAGTCTGATCCTTATCCTCCACACTATGCCAGCAATGTATTTTTAAATGATTTGGTTGCAAATAATAGTAATCCAACTCAAAGTAGCTAACAAAAAAAAAAAAAAAAGAAGAAGAAGAAGAAAATTTGCAAATTACATAATAAAAAAGTCCAAAGCTATTATCACCTTCAGGTAAAGTTTGATCTAGCATGTAAGTAATATGACTGAGACATAATTCCTGCTTCTCTATTTCTCGTTTTCATTTCATATTTATCTGTTCCATTTACAGCAGTTTTTTTGAGTGGGGGGGAGGATTCAGGGGGGTATAAATGACTGCCAGCAGATCCCATAGCTAAATACTTCCACATTCAAATTCAGCAGAATAGAGAATTTCCACATTCTCAATACTTCAAACAAATACTCTAAAGTGAATCTGGTTGGTCTTATTGGCCAGACTTGCATAATGTGTTCATCTCTAAACCAATTACTATGGTTAAACCAAAACCAAACAAACAAACCCTTTGCTGTCGAGTCCATTCCAACTCATAGAAACCCTATAGGATAGAGTAGAACAGCCCAGTAGGATTTCCACACCTGTAATCTTTACAGAATCAGACTGTGACGTCTTTCTCCCATAGAGCAATTGGTAAGTTTGAACTGTGGACTTTTTGGTTAGCAGCCAAGTGCTTAACTACTGCACCACCAGAGCTTCTATTACTATGGTTAGAGCCAATAAAAACTCCCTCCTAGAGGTGGGGGAAGAGATCAGTACCCCCAAAACCATGCAGCTGGGATATTCCGAGATCTGTTAGAAAGGGGAGAGAAGCAATGAATTCTGAGGAGGTGACAAGTATCCATCAGGGTCTAGTTTCTTAAGGATAATCTTCCACTCTGTCTCCCCACATCACAGACTCATTATTCACCTGTGATTCCTTGTTTGATGCAGGAATCCTTGACTGGAATATAAAACCCATAAAGCCTAGGAGTGTGTCTATCTCATTCACTACTCTCTCCCTCATGCCCAGTACAGTGCCTGGCACATACTGTGTGCTTAATAAATAAATATTTGTTCAAAGAATAAATAACTGAGTGAGTGAGCAAGTGGATAAATCTGCCTCGCTATTCTGGGCAAGGAGCCCTGGTGGTTCAGTGGTTAAGTGCTCGGCTACTAATTGAAAGATCAGCTGTTCGAACCCACGGGAGAAAAATGTGGCAGTCTGCTTCTGTAATGATTACGGACTTGGAAACCCTATGGGGCAGTTCTACTCTGTCCTATAGCATCGTTATGAATCGGAATCAACTCAAAGACAATGGATATTCTGGGCTATAATGTCTCATAGCCCATTGCAGGGAGTGAGAAGAAGGCTAAGTTGATAGATCCAGGGGCCCCCAAGCCTCTGCTTAAACCAGACCAATCCATCTTGTACCTGTTTTATATTTTGGGGGTTTCTCATAAAATTTCATTTGATAAAAAAGTGTCCACTGGTTTGAAATTATGTCTTTGGAAACCACTGCTATAATATGTTTTGAAATCAGAAAACCTACGGTGAGACCCCACACTTCAATGGGTTACAGCAAAATAAAGCCCAAACTCACCACCATGGTCTACAAGACCCTATGGTCTGGCCCCTGCCTACCTCTGTGCCTCAACCCATGCCCTTCTCCCCTGCCCACCACGAAACAGTCACATGGACTGTCTCTTGGGGCTTTGGACATCTTGACATCTTTCTTCCCTCACAGCCTACCCACATGCTGTTCACTCCACCGAGAATGCTCTCTACCCCACACTTTTCATGATGGGCATCTTCTCAACCTTTATGCATCCACTCGGATCACCTCTCAGGAAGGCCATCCCAAACATTCTGTCTAAAGTGATTTTCCACCTACTGTTCTCCTTCTCAGCCCCTTGACTGTTTGCTTTTTAACTTTAATTATTATTTTTTTATATTTATTGTTGTTATTGTTAGGTGCTGTTGAGTCCGTTCCAACCCATAGTGACCCCATGCACAACAGAACAAAACACTGCCTGGTCCTGCACCATCCTCACAAACGTTGTTATGCTTGAGCCCATTGTTGCAGCCGCTGTGTCAGTCCAACTCGTTGAGGGTCTTCCTCTTTTTCGCTGACCCTCTACTTTACCAAGCATGATGTCCTTCTCCAGGGACTGATCCTTCCTGATAATATGTCCAAAGTACGTGAGACATGGTCTCACCATCCTTGCTTCTAAGGAGCATTCTGTCCGTATTTCTCCCAAGACAGATTTGTTCATTCTTTTGGAAGTTCATGATATTCAATATTCTTTGTCAACACCACAATTCAAAGGCATCAATTCTTCTTTGGTCTTCCTTATTCATAGTCCAGCTTTCATGTGCATATGAGGTGATTGAAAACACCATGGCTTGGGTCAGGTGTACCTTAGTCTTCAAGGTGACATCTTTACTTTTTAACACTTTAAAGAGGTCTTTTACAGCAGATTTGCCCAATGCAATGTGTCCTTTGATTTCTTGACTGCTGCTTCCATGGGTGTTGATTGTGGAGCCAAGTAAAATGAAATCCTTGACAACTTCAAACTTTTCTTCATTTTTCAGGTTGCTGCTTATTGGTCCATTTGTGAGGATTTTTGTTTTCTTTATGTTGAGGTGTAATCTATACTGAAGGCTGTGATCTTTGATCTTCATCAGTAAGTGCTTCAAGTCCTCTTCCTTTCAGCAAAGAAGGTTGTGTCATCTGCATAACCAAATGGGCAAATTATCAAACACAGTATCATTGATACCACACACAAGTAAAATTTTGCTGAAGATCATTCAAAAGCGACTGCAGCACTATTTTGACAGGGAACTGCCAGAAATTCAAGCTGGGTTCAAAGAGGACATACCAAAAAAACCCCAAACCCATTGCCATCGAGTCAGTTCTGACTTATAGTGACCCTATAGTGAAGAGGACCTGGAACCAGGGATATCGTTGCCAATGTCAGATGGATACCAGCTGAAAGCAGAGAATACCAGAAAGATGTTTACCTGTGTTTTATTGACTATGCAAAGGCATTCAACTGTGTGGATCATAACAAATTATGATAACATTGGGAAGAATGGGAATCCCAGAACACTTAATTGTGCTCATGAGGAACCTGTACATAGATCAAGAGGCAGTCATTTGAAAAGAACAAGGGGATACTGCGTGGTTTGGTATGCATCAGGGTTGCATCTTTTCACCATACTTATTCAATCTGTATACTGAGAAAATAATCTGAGAAACTGGACTATATGAAGAAGAACAGGGCATCAGGATTGGAGGAAGACTCATTAACCACCTGTGTTCTGCAGATGACACAACCAAATTTATTGTGGTAAAATAAAAAGCAAAAAAAAAAATCGCCATTTAACCATTTTTCAGGGTACAATTCAGTGATGTTAATTGCACTTACTATGTGTACATCATCACTACTATTTCCAAAACTTTTTTTTATCACCCCAAACAGAAACTCAGTACCCATTCACCCCTCCCCACAGTCCTTGGTAACCACTAAATTTTTGTCTCTATACATTTGCCTTTTCTAGATATTTCATATAAGTGGAATCATACAGTATTTGTCTGTATTTGTGTCTGACTTATTTCACTCAGCAGAAGTTTTCCAAGGTTCATCCACATTGTAGTATGTTTCAGAACTTCATTTCTTTTTATGGCTGAATAATATTCCATTGTTTTATACATACATACATATCACATTTTATTTATTTATTGATCTGTTGATGGACATTTAGGCTGTTTCCACCTTTTGGCTATTGCAAATAATGCTGCAATGAACATAGGTGTACAAATATCAGTTTGAGGCCTTGCTTTCAAGTCTTTGGGGTATTGGAATTGCTGGGTCAAATGGTAATTCTATGTTTAGCTTTTTGAGAAACTACTAGTTTTTCTGATAGCTGTCTTATGAGTGTGAATTGGTATCTCACTGTGATTTTCATTGTGGTTTTGATTTGCATTTCCCTAATGACTCTTGAGCATCTTTTCCTGTGCTTATTGGCCATTTGTTTATCTTCTTTGGAGAAATGTCCATTCAAGTCCTTCGCCCATTTTTTAATTGGGTTGTCTTCTTGTTGTTGAGTTGTAGGGGTTCTTTATGTATTCTGGATATTAAACCTCTCTCCGATATATGGTTGTCAAATATTTTCTCCCATTCTGTAGATTGTCTCTTCAGTTTCTTGGTCAAGTTCTTTGATACAGAAAGATTTTAATATTTGATGAAGTCCAATTTATCTATTTTTTTCTTTTGTTGCTCACACTTTTGCTGTTCACTTCAATTATATTAATTAGTTGCCTCGTTACATTTTTTAACCTCCCCAACTAGAATATGAGGTCCCACAAGGGCAAGGATTATGTCTGTCTTAGTGGCCGCTATGTCCTCAAAACTTGCCACACTTACCAGGATAAAGTAAGTTTTCAACAGTATTTATCGAATGAATGAGAGTAGTTACAGGTCATTGACATTAACCTACCTGAACCTCAGTATTCTTATCTACAAATTGGGGATAATACTAGGGACCCCTTAGAAGGAGGAAAAGATTAAGTAAGCAGGATCCTGAATGCCAAGTGCCTGGCATTGGTGGGGCACCCACTGGTGTTAGCTGCCTTCCTTCCGGCTCGTCAACCCTTTGTTGTCGCTGGCCCAAGCCAGGTGAGCCTCACTTGGAACGAAATTCTATTCTAAACCCAGACACATTCTTTAGCTCTGGGGTGACAGAAGCCTGCAATCTAGCCTGTCAGCTGTAAGCTGCCACACATCCGAGCATACAAACTGAAAAATTAATGTCCCTGGAAAACACTGTCTCCCTTCCCATAGACACCACTGACCTTTTTGCCTCTCTGCACAGCAGCGAAACCAGAGCCCCTCTGCTCACTGTCTCAGTGCAGCAGCCGTCTGCTTGGGCTGGCAGAGTGAGAGCTAGAGCAAGGAAGAGAGAGAGAGAGAGGCCAGCGTCCTCCTGTGTCTTCGGAGAGCGGCAGGTCCTGGCATCTGGGCTGGGAATCTCATTAGGCTCTGAGCACAGGTCCAGGTGCCCTTTCTGCATTCGTGTCAGCACCCCCTCACCCATGCTTGTGGGCCCTCCCAGGTGGGTGGCAGGGGTGGGGCAGGGAGGGGTTCCAGAAGAAAGAAGAGGGTACCCTTGGAGCATGACGTGATCTTGCAAAGCCTTGGGTGCAGCGGGGACTCAAGTGGCCTCTCAGTCAGACACCGCAGGCCATTCACTGCCATCTGTAAGTCCATGACGGAAGTAAGCTCAGCATTTTATGACGGACTCCTGCCTTGGCCTGGGCCCTTCCCAGGGACATAGACTTGTCACCAGCCTCCTCCTCTCTCTGTCATCTGAGACCAGTGTTCTAAACCTGACTCCCCCGCGTGTGGCCTGTGGGCTAGCAGCGTCAGGATCACAAGGGAGCTTGTTGGAAGTGCAGACTCTGAGGCCTCACCCCAGACCAGCTACGAATACGAATTTTAAGATGTTTCCCAAGTGTCCTGAGTGCTCATTAAAGTTCAAGAAGTGCTGTTTCTGTGTAAGCCATGGTTTCACAACACCCTGGTGTTGCGCATCCCTGCTGTGTGGTGTGAGGATGCGTACAGTGCAGGGATTACCAGGCTGAGCTTAGAGTCAGGCAACGCGTTTGAATCCTAGCTCTGCCCTGTTCCACTTGTGAGGGCCTGAGTGAATAAAGTCACCTTTCTGAACCTCAGGGTCCTCATCTGCAAAGGTGGGGACGACAGCGCCTCTCTCCTGGGGCTGCCGGGACTATGCCACTCCACGAATAAAGCATTCATCACAGTCCTGCCATACACTGAGTTCTTCATACGTATTAGCTGGGATCATCGTGACTGCTAATAAATTGCTTCCAGTAATAAAGCACCACGTTTGTGAATGATTTATTCCCACCCCCACCCCCTGTTTTTTTCCTAAAACTATACAACCAAGTAGATTCATACCAAACCGATTGCTGTCGAGTCAATTCTAACTCACAGGGATCCTGTAGGACAGAGTAGGACTGCCCCGTGGGGTTTCCAAGGAGCGGTTGGTGGATTCCAACTGCTGACCTTTTGATTAGCAGCTGAGCTCTTAACCACTGCGCCACCAGGGCTCTGACCTTATAATAGGTGCACACTCACCTGCACTGTGAGGAACGTTCTCGAGTGTGAGAAAAATTGGCCATGGAGCAGGGCACGAGGAGCTGCCCATTGACCCAGCTCCTCTAAGCTGCTGAGACTACATCGGTAGCCTAGCAATTTAAAATCGTTACAGAGCTTTGGTTTTTCTTAGCGGCAAAATAGGGAAAGGGTTTTGTCAAAATCTAGGTCCTACCATGGGAATGAGCCAGACAGATGGAAATCTTTCGTCATGCACTTTGCAGTAAATATAAACCCGTGGATCACTGATTTAGTCCGATGCTGACCAGCCCTAGAGAGGAGAGGGACAGAATTGACGGTCAGTCTGGAGCAGTGTGAGAGCAGGAAAAGGTGGTGATAAAGGAAAGAAGGACAGGCCACAGGGAGAGAGCCAGAGGGCACTGAGGATGGAGGTGTGTATGGCATTAGGGTAAACATCAGGGTGAGGGCTAGACTTAGGGCTGATTTTAAGGCTGTGATTCTCAGTCTTGGTTACATTAGAATCACCTGGGGGAGATTTTAATAATACCAATACCTGGGGCTCACAACCCGGAAATTATGATTCAACTGGGGGGATTTGAGCAGGAGTATTTTGGTGGTGCAAATGGTTAATGCACTCAGCTGCTAACTAAAATGTTAAAGGTTCAAGTCAAACCAGAGATGCCTCAGAAGAAAGGCCTGGCAATCTACTTTAGAAAAATCAACTATTGAAAGCCCTGTGGAGCACAGTTCTACTCTGACACACATGGGGTTGCCGTGAGTCAGGGTCGACTCCATGGCAACTGGATTTGTTTTTCAAAAGCATTCAATGCTGGGAATCAATGGAAAAGAGATGGAAAAAGATAAGTGGGACACCAAGAGACAGAGAAAATGCCGTGAGTGTCCGGTCATCAGGCCTTTCATTCAGATCCACTTGCAGGCAGCTGGCTTTTAGCCTCTTACTATCAGAGGGCCCAAGCCAATTTCCAAATAATACAGTGATAAGTGCTCCAACCAGGGAACTTAAATCCCCTTTGATTTCTTTAATCAGGTCAAGAAAAGGGGCAGGGCCAGAACCAGCCCTTACTCCTAAGAAGCTTCCATTTGGTTCAGAGAAGGACAGAGCTCAGACATATGGCTATTTGGTGTCAGGCCTAGATACGAAATTGATTGCTCTTTTTGTGCTCCTTTCTTTCATGACTGAGCTGTAGTTAGACGGGCCGGCGTCCTTACCAAAGTGCCAAAGGAGTTGTTCTGATCGGCTTTTCTCTGCCCCAGTGGCCTTTAGAAAGACAGAATTTTGCTCCTGAAGATGTATAGCTGCAAAGTTAAATTCCTAAATATTATGTTAACAGACCAAAATAATACACACATGCATATAAAACCAACCAAAACCTACTGCCGTTTAGTCAATTCCGACTCATAGTGACCCTATAGGACAGAGTAGAACCGCCCCATAGGGTTTCCAAGGCTGTAAATCTTTGCGGAAGCAGACTGCCATATTTTTTCTCCTGAGGAGCGACTGGTGGGTTCGAACCTCTGACCTTTCGGTTAGCTGCCGAGCATATATATATTTAAACTCTCAAACCATATTTAATTTTGGTGTAAATCCCTAGCAGTGAATATCTTTAAGAAAATGTCCTGTGTTAAGGCTTTCACTGATGGTTCTAGTCGCCCTCCCCCACTCCTAAACCCACGTAACCTACAGATAGCTCCAATCAGTGAAACAGAAAATCTAAAATTAAAAAAAAAAAAAAGCAACATCAGGGTCCATGTGCAACGAGTAGATATCACATGATACGTCGGTGCTGTTTTAAAAGGCTTTCCTGGAAGGTGAGTAGGAAAATAGTCCCATTTTGTAGATGAGCACATTGAGGTGCCCACAGGTTAACTGACTGATTTAAAAGATTTGACTGATCGCAAAACCTACACATCACTACCCCTGGTTTGGGACAAAAGTTTCCTTCCATTTCAAGAAGCAGGTAAACTTTCAAGGATACTGTAAGAGGAAAACCACATGGCTGCTCAGAAAACGTGCTTACTGCTGTGCTAGTCTCCTGCATTCGCTCAGCCCCTGACAGGCGCAAGGCTGCACTGAAGCTGGTGTGAGACACAGATTACAGAAGGTGAGATATGCAAAATTGCCTCACCTCTTTATTCCTGCAATACCTCAATGCAGGCTGGGGTCTGCACCCTGGTGCCAGCCCCACTGCCACCTTGGCCCAGCCTGGCTGAGCAACAACACACCTCATATTGCTCTCCCTTAGCTAATGCCAGCACTGACTGCTACAGTTTATAGGCCCTTCCACTTATGGTCTGCATAAAGTATTTCATAGTTTTATCATTCTACAAATATTTATTGAGCGCTTACTACTTGTCAGGCACTATTCTGGGAGCATTATCTCACGGAATTCTCATTTTTAAAAAGCCCTGAGAGAGGGATTATTATAATAGCTCCATGTCATGGACAGGTAGACAGATGCTCATACAGATTGTACATCATCTCTCAGTATCCGAGGGGGATTGGTTCCAGGACCCCAGCTGATACCAAAATCCGAGGATGCTCAAGTCCCTTATATAAAATGGCACAGTGTTTGCATATAACCGCTACACATCCTCCAGTATACTTTAAATCGGCTCTAGATTACTTACAATACCTAATGCAATGTAAATGATATGTAAATAGTTGTTATACTGTATTGTTTAACGAACAATGAGAAGATGCAAAGTGAACAAAGCTCAAAGAACGAGTGCCTGCCTCAGAGAGACTGAGGATCTGTGAAAGGCGGGGAGGCTACAGCAGGCAATGCCTACACATCCCTTCATTCCCGTGGATTCAGCGTAGTGCCTGGCACACGGCAAATTCAAGTTTTGCTTTTAGGAACTTTTTCTCCACCCCCGCCCCCAACCGAATATTTTCCGCAGTTGATTGAATACCGCGGATACGGACAGCCGACTGTACTTGCTAAAGATAGTGCTGGAAGGAAGCAGGAGTCAAACTCAGGTCCACCTGAGTCCTAAGCCTTAAACATAACCAATGCCCTTTTTGTCTCCGCCTCCCGCTCCCCAGGACCTCGGTCTAGTCCACGGGGAAACCGCATACAGCCGGACGGACTTCCTCAGCTGTGCTGCTCGGCAGACGAGGCAGTTCAAGCAACCTCCAGCCTCGGGCACATGGAATCCAGAAGTGCCTGCGTCTGAGGGCGAGGAGACCTAAGTACAACTGTCTAATGGAGAAACAAGGAGCCCTGGTGGTGCAGTGGTTAAGCGCTCAGCTGCGAACCAAAAGGTCGGTGGTTCAAACCCACCAGCTGCTCGGAGGGAGAAAGATGTGGCAGTCTGCTTCTGTAAAGATTACAGCCTTGGAAACCCTATGGGGCAGTTCCACAGTGTCCTATAGGGTCGCTATGAGTCAGATGGACTCCGCAGCCATGGGTTTAGTGGAGAAACCATCACCGTCCTGTGGAAAGAGACAATGACAGATACAGGAAGACAATGAAGAAGAGTGAAGCAAAAGACAGAACAGTGAGAGAGAGAGATTAAGAATAAAAGAGGAAGACGAAGACAGAAGTGAGGAAGAAAAAGGAACAAAGAGGGATGGGGACAGGAGAGAAAGCGTGGCAGAGAGAAACACAAGTAGGGACAGAAAGAGAACACAGAAATAAGGAGACAGAAATGAAGAGACAGCCAAGGTCTGTCAGAGAGTAAGCAAGAGAGAAGCAAAAGGAAAAACCTGATCCGAGGAAGAGACAGACAGCAGGACAGGAGGGGGAGGATGTAAGAGCCCCCTCCCTGGGTTGCTCTGCGCTTTGCTGCGCTCCTCTGAAAAGCTCCCGGCAGCCTCCCGCAGCCCCGCCCTCGCGCTGAGCCTGGCAACAGAGATGATTATCAGACAGCCGCTGTAAAGAAGCTAGCTCCCAAGGTAAAATTGATTTTGTATGTTTGTTTGTTCTGACCTTGAATTTTCCCCATTGCGCCACCTGAGAAGCAGCATTGGATACACAAGGAGATACAAAGTGTCAGGGCTGTGGCTGGATTATAGCGACTCCACGCATCAAAAACCCTGAGCCAGCAGGTGGATGGGCCAGGACCTGGCTTTGTCCAAAGAGGTAGGGTCTGCCCCAGTGGCCACAGGCTATAATGCACCTGGGGCTGCAGGGGTCATGAGACATGTTCTGAATCAGGATTACTAACCCCTACTAACTCCGGGAGGAGGGGATGGAACAGAAGTAGGCAAACCAACGTGGCGGTATTTGGCCCTGTGTTAAGTATTTTACATCATTTCATCCTCACCTCAACCCTATGAGGTTGCACAGATGTTATCCGCATTCTTCAGGTGAGGAAGCTGAGCCTCAGAGAGACTTTCCAAGGTCACACAGCTAGTAAATAACACACAGGGTCTTGAGTCCGGATCTTCCTGGCTCCCATACCCATCCTTAAAGCAGCGACCCCAAAATGCCCAGTCTCAGGCAGCAAGGCTGCTTCCAGGCAGCAGAGGTTGGCTCCAATGTCACAGGATCCAAGTTTGCCTGCGTGGGGATGGTGAGGCTAGGCCAAAAGACATTCTCAGTCAGGAGGGCAGAAGGAATGTAGTTTGGGGGATCCGTTCTCAGGAGGGCTCCAAACAGTGGTTTTGGAATGGGCCTGGGGAGCTGGGCTGACATCTTGAGAGAGGGGACGGCTCCTTCCAGGCAGGTGTCAGAGCAGCAGACAAGGGAAGAAAGAGCGGCACAAGTCCAGCCATGCAAACATGGCAGAGAGGTGGACAGAGGCTGTGAGCCTGGGCACACAGAGGCCCTGGGTTGCCATGGAGGCAGCTTTGTGGTAGCAAGACTCCATCTTGTGGCATCTCCAGCTGGGAGCCCCTTGACCTGGTCATTTTGGCTCAGGAGTTGGGCAGGGCTAAGTCTGCAGGAGAAAGTCTCGGAAGCTTGCAGAGGCTGGGAAAGGTGGGGGCTAAGAAGTCATTACCAGTCAGTCACAAAAGAGATGACTCCTCTTTGTCCAACATCAGAACATAATTCCTTTGTACAGAAGCAATCATATTTAAATAAGTCATTACAATCTAACATGCTAAGCAGCACATGAGATGGCCTTGTGAACTGTAGGGGAAGAAACACATAATTTGGCCTGGGAGATAGAGTAAGTCTGTACAAAGCTGGGCCCCAATAGATGAGGGTGACTTTGTGGGGTACAGAAAAGAGAAGCAACTCAGGTAAAGGAAGCGACGTGTGCACACGGAAACCTGAATGAATAGTGTGTGTTCAGGGCCATAAGGTCTAGTTGGACCTCAGGGTAAATGAGGGCTAGGGATGAAGTGAGAGAAGATAAAACCAGAAATGTAGGTTAGGTATAGATGGTGAAGGTCCATTTATATCAAGTGGGTAGGGGGAGTCTTCAAGGCTTGTTTCAAATGCTTAGTACTTAATACACAGACAGACACACCCACCTGCACACACACACACACACACACACACACACACACACAAGTGTTCGGCATGCAGCATTCTGAAGTCTAGGAAGCATTTTCACCCTTCTTTGGCCAGGATACTTGTCATAATATTCAGCCCAGGAGACACTGATGAAATTTAAACAATAAGGATTTATCATTCCCCTAAATTCTTCCCTGTTTTATAGTCTCAAGTTCTCACTCACACCACCCCCCACCCCCTCACCCCATCTATCTATTTGGGATTTTTCATTCTCTCTAAGATACTGCTGACACTCCACATCCAGTCCATGGCTAGGTCCAAATGGAGGCAGGATTTAGGATCGATGCACTAGGAGTAGGGCCTAGGATCTGGGACCTTATATATAATTTAAAAATTACTTTGGAAATCACTCCTCTCCCCAAAGGAATCCATGGCACAAAAGGCCAAAGATGAGGTATCCAGGACACTGAAGGACAAGAGAGAAAAGGGCATCTTCTTTCACATCAGTATTAAACTAGTTGCTGTTGAGTTGAATCTGACTCATGATGACCTCATGTGTGTCGAGGTAGACCTGTGCTCCATAGGGTTTTCAACAGATGATTTTTCAGAAGTGGATTGCCAGAACTTTCTTTCAAGATGCCTCTGGGTGGATTCGAACCTCCAAACATTTTGTTAGCAGCCAAGTGCATTAACTATTTGCATTATTCAGGGACTCTCTTTCCAGTATTTGATAGCTTAGAAGACAATTTGAGGAGATCTTTTAAAACATCCCAGGGCATTAATACACAAGGACAAAAAATAGATGGTAAGGGAATTTTTAACTGCGGTCATAGTCCTGAAACTCCCATGAAATGACTGGATGGGGCCATGCAAATAAGGTGTATAAAACTCTTGCTAGGATCTGCTGGGATATGCAAATAAGTTGCCTGTGGCCCACCAGGGAATTGGTCAGTTTTTCCATCCTGCTAGGCTTCAAAAAGTCAATCCCAGAGGTTGAGGGGGGTACCTCACTAACATCAAGAAGAGCTAGGACTGGAGCATGTCCCTTGGACCCAGGATCCCTGCACTGGGGACCTCCTCAGCCCAGGATACAGAGAGCTGTAACACTGGAGATAGCAGCAGCAAGGCTCCGAGCAGGGCCCAGCAGCAGCAGCAGAGAAGAAACTGTCCTAATCGAAGAACTGTATCCTGAAGTTGTTCCTGTTACTTCCAAGTTGATCCTCATCCTGAACTGTAGCATGTTAACTTCCCTAATAAACCCCATAATAGTGAGTATGGTCTGTGAATTTTGTGTGGCCATTGCAACGAATTATTGAACCCAGCAGAAACGTAGAGAGTGCCATGAGGAAGACAGCTGGTGTCAGAATTGGTAAAAAGGTTGCATAGTGGAAGTATGTCTGACCTCCACCTCATGGGGGTCAGCCTTGGACTGATGTTGATCTTGATTCTCTCTCCTCCCCCTGAAGTTAGAGAACCTCTGATGCTATTAGAATTTTACATTAATTTTCATGTAAAATTTCTCTTAGTGATGACCTCAAGAACATTTGAAATTGTATGGGAGAAACAAAATAAAATGTTAGAAACATCTCCTACTTCATCATCTCTTGAGGCTCATGGCTTCGAGGCACTAGATCTAATCCCAAGAAACGTACAAACTAGAGATAAATAGTAGGTCTGGATGGCATCCACCCAAGTGTTTTGAAAGAACTCCAGGGTGAAATTGGGGAAATGTTGGCCAAATGTTACAAACGGCTGTGCTGCTAAGAACTGGAGAAGGGCCAGCCTGACCACTGCCCACAAGGTGATACTGAGAGTCTCAGGGCAGTGAAGGAAGCCTTGCTTCCCTACTAGGACAAGGGGCACTTTAAGACAAAGACAGAAATCAACAGCTGAACAGTTATGTCAATATAAACTACAGCATTATGAGACTGTACCCCCCTAATTTCTCCAAGGACAATTCAGCCTGATTCATTCACTGGTGCAGAATGCGTTTTCCAAAGGAGAGTTGGCTAAGTTCCACCACTGAAATCTCTTAAGTCAAGAGAAACTAGTTTGGGGATTGAAAAGAAAGTTTTAACAAGGCTTTGGGACTAGTTTAGGGATAAAAAGAGGTTCTACTCTTTTATCTCTATAAATGGGAAGTTTGCTTGTAAATCAGTTATAAACAGTAGAGTCTCTGTAATCCATTGGTGGACTCTATGGCAGTCTAACTTTTGTCTCCCTTTGGTTGCCTTCCCCTAAGCTCCAAGAGCCTATTGTGGACATCTCACTGTCCCAGGTCTAGATATTTTAGCATAGGTCTCCAACCAACGGGATGTCCAAAGATCCTACTAGGAGAAGACTTCCTGCTCTTGCTTTCAGTTCAAGGCCTTCCCAGAATTTCTGTTTGTCCCCGATCTTCTTCCTATTTAAATTTATCTCTCTTCTACTTCATCTCCTCAATCAGAATCTTTCAGCCAACTATTTATACATCTTCATCACACTATCCCTGAAATATTTATGTTTGTCTCTAGATTAACCTTCTAATATGGAGCATTGACAAAACTGGGTCTTCCAGAAGGGTACAACCAAAATGGAGAAGGGTTGGAAACCATGGAAAGTTTAGGGAATCAGAGATGTTTGTGTTGACAAAAGAAGACAAAGCAGAGGAGATAATTGGGGAATGGGCCAGATGAGAGGAGCTCAACTTCACTCATTCATTTATTCTTTATTTCAGCAAAGTTATATTGAATACCTAACATGTGCCAACATTCTTCTAGGGAGACAGCAGTGAATAAGACAGAAAAGAGCCTGGCCTCATGGAGTTTACATTCCGGTGAAGCCCGAACATGCAAATAAATAAATGAATAAAGAAGATAATTATAAATAGTTATAAAATTAGTAAAATAAAATTGGGCAATGTGATCAAAGTGGCAGCAGGGTGGGAGCTGTTTTAGGCTGGGTGATCAATAACGGCTTTTGGAAGAAGACATCTCTTTGTGAGGAACCAAACTTTTTAATGAATTAAATGTATTCAAGAGGAGTTTCTTGAATCTCAAGATGCAGAAAATCTTCAAAAATAGATGTTTGGCCAAAGAGACGTCCTGTAACTCAGTGCATCAGTGACCCATGTGAACATCAGCATGTCCAAGACAGGCCCAGAGGGAAGTGCAGCCTTGATCCACCTACAAAACCATGCCCACTGAAAAACTAGAGAGATGTTGCCATGGTATCTCTTTGGAAAATATTCCACATGGACTTGGGACCCAACGATACTGCTATATAACAATTTTTTTTATGAGAAATAAATGGTATTAACAATTGCTATTATCATCTATTGTTTTTAAGCAAGCTATACTAATATCTATGTTTCTCTTCTAAAATATAGGTTGTGTATATAACAAAAGGAAGAAAACTCAATCATTTCACCATTGCCTGTTAAAAATACTTTGTTTAAACAATACTTGCCAGACTGATCTATAAAAGAATAGTTACAACACACCCTATGTGTTCCAAATAAACAAAGAAAGATGTGATTAAATGCCATTATGGTCTCACAAGTTCTTCTCTAAAGGAAGTAAAGAAAGGAATCAAAATACCTCTGCTCACTCTTTTTGGTATGGTCAACTGGTCATGCTCAGTGAGTCTTCGCTGGGGCTCTTGGGTTACTCTGCTGACATTTGGCCCATTGACCAAGACTGGTCACAGAGTTGAAAAACCCACTTTCAAGCAGAAGCAGTGCAGAGAATAACTAGAAATTGCTTCACCCTGCATTTGATAAAGAAAAGGAGTAGAATTAAACCCTTTGGCCAGTCTTTGTTTCTTAATTTCCAGCAATTTTCATTTTACTATAAACCAAAGGAATTCAATTATAATCTGGTATAGATGAGGGAGCATCCTGAACACTGATGGACTCTAAGGCTGATGTGCCCATAACCAGTCTAGAAAGTCATGCATGGAGCCTCCATTCGGGAAAATGTCATAACTGACCCATAGAAACAGAGGTAGGACCAATGACAGGTTCAGTGGCGATTTTACCAATGACCTACCCAGAGTAAGATGAATTTTTAAAAAATTCTCCCATTGTCCTCGACACTTCATCAGGCAAAAATTTATTAATGGAATTTAATTAAAACTGCATTTTCTTTGACCCAGTTCAGAGAAGTCTCCAAGGCATGCTGGATTTGTTGCACATTGAGCAAGACTCTCTGGGTGCCTGGAGCTGCTATTGGAAACATAGAATAAACTTGAGGGTATCAGGCAGTTGCAGGAACCCCCATACATTAATTTTAGTCACAGTTGGCCACACTGTATCAACCTATAAACACCTCTCCACTTTCAATTAACATTGCTCTGTCTCCTGTCTCGCTGAATATTATATTTAACTAATTTAAGAGGATTGGTAAAGAGAGTTTTCACACTTCACAGGAAAACATAATGAAATAATTATACCTCTACCTACAAAAGGCATGAGAATATTACATAAGCAGCCTTCAAGGCTTTTCAACTAAAACCTCTTTCCTGCACTTTCTGTCAAGGTTTAGTGCCTAACCTTTCACTTAGATGCACTTTGTTTTTATATCCTTGGGTTTGTAAGTCACAGAATGTTGCTTACATCTGGGTATTGCAGTGCTGGTGCCTTTTTGGTCACTGAGTCTATTGACTGGGTTATACATCAGGTGGCATCAGGTTCATGACATGCTGGGGCACCAGCCACACGTGTTGGCGAAGAGGAATGGAATCTGGAATTAGAACTGGAAGAAGTAACCCATAAGGCTGCTCTCAACACAGGGCTGGCCTGTGGAGACAGGTTATAATGTTGCCATTGTAGTTCAGTATATCAGTCATCTCTTGACACAATAATGCTGCATAAAAAAACCTCTCAAAACATAGCACCTTACAACCACAACATTTATTCTCATGATTACAAGCCTGCAGACCAATGGTGGCTCAAATGATCTTGGTTGGACTCTGTCAGGCTGCAGGTTGGCTGGTCTTGGTTCAGGTCTGCTCCATGTTCTCAGGCCAAGGCTGAAGGGGCAGTGGCTCCCAGTGAATGTTCTCCTCATGGTGACCAAAGTAGCTTTAGAGCCAAGCCAAGCCATGCAAGTAAATTTAAATTCATACTGCCAATATCCTTTTGACAAAAGAAGTTATATGGCCAAAATCCAGGGATGGAGAATATTTATCACCCTTAGTGGAAGGGATACAGTAATAAACATTTGCTAAACAATAATCTCAACCATCACAGGCGTGAAGGGCCAATCCAGTGGATGGGGCAACTAGTAGGCAAAAAGAGGAATACTACTAAAAATCAGGCTGGTAGCAGATCATGGATCCTGATGATCAAGGACCCAGCTCTAGGAAGAAGGGTCATCACTCAGTGAAATAGAGAGCCAGGGTCCCAGCCAAGCCAGGTGAGGTTTCAGGCCCTCTTGGGAGCTGGAGAACTAGGAAAATGAGAAAGAGTCCAGACTTCAAGGTGCAACAAAATGAGCAGGATGTCAAGTCCACAGCAGCAAGACTAATTTTCGAGCCCGTGTTCAGTAGAGCTGAGCTGAAGGGTTTTCCCCTATCCTGGCAGCACTGCTCGGACTGGGCTAGGGGAGTGTACAGGGGAGGCCTCACGAGCACCAGCTGAATGAAGCTTGGGAAAATGGAGACAAGACACATTCTGGATCTGTGGCAGCTTCCAAGGGCCTACATGGGACAGAGCAAGACACCGAGATGGGATTTTTCCTCCTGTGGATTTCTAAAGCCATTTGAGTCATTCTTCAGAACAAAGGGATCACAGCAAGACAAAGGGGTAGCATGAGCAGCCTGACAAGGGGCCAGAGCCCACACAAACCTGGTTATGAAGAGCTGGAAGTTCCTAGTTAGAGACCTGCGTTACCATTGCTGAGGGCGTGCTGAAGGTGGACGCTCGGAGCATGATGCCGCTGCCCTTTGTTAGCTTGGCCCAGCAATGAAGTGACTGCTCTTCCCCTCTGGTTTGCACCACTGCACCTAGATAATATGACCATGAGGAAAACAGTGCTCAGGGTTAAAGAGTAGCTCAAAGCCATGAAACAAGAGTAGCTCACACTAACTATGTACCAGATATTGTCCTAAGAGCTTTGTATGTATCCATTCCCCAACTCTATGATAACAGCTCCAGAGAATACAAGGAAGGCGAAGCTCAGAGGAGGTAACAGCTTGCCAAAGGCTTCACTTCTAGGGAGTAGTGAGCTGGTATTTGAATGCAAGCAATTTGGAGCCAGCAGCCCTGCTCTGAACCACCATTCTCTTTTGTATCCCAGGAAAGTTGGTGCAAGTTGGGTGCACAGGTGAATCAGGCAGCCTAGCCTTTGGAAGGAACTGGCGGTAACAACCACAGCGGAAGAGAAGCAAGAAGTGTTGTATATCATATATACTTCACAATATAAAGTATATACAAACATATGTGCCAAAGCTAACAGTAGAATAAGTTATATTCTTATTTCTGAGGTCAGTCATAGGGTTTCCAAGGAGAGGCTAGTGGATTCAAACTGCTGACTTTGGTTAGCAGTCAAATGCTTAACCACTGTACCACCAGGACCCTGTTCAGTAATAACAATGATAATAACAACAGTAAGAAAGGAAAGAATTATGTAATGCCATAATCTTCAAAATGCCTCTTCCCAAGAAAAGAAAACAAAATTTTTGGAGCGATAAGACTCCTAACCTCTCAGCTCCACCACTGCCCCAGGTGTGGTCCTGAAGAGTTAACGGATTTCTGCCTGTTCTCACTAATTCCTCCAAATCAGAAGGTGAATGGACTGAAGGGGAGGGGAGTGTTTTTCCTCCTCTGACTGTGAGGCTAGTTATGTTGTCTGCCCGGGAGAGGTGATTGGAACGGGAGAAGCAAACAACAAGGGCTGACACCTTGGATGGGGTAAAGACCCTGGTCACCATATTGAACTGGGAAAACAACCTGAAGGCAGAGGCGTCTCCCCCAGGATGCATCCCCACGTAGTGGAGTGGATGTCAGCACAGGACAGTCAACAGAGTCTCTGAAGAGAGAACGGAGTCCAGTTGGTCCAGGACTGCACACAGGTCTCAGCCCCAACCTTCCCTCCATCCTGCCACTTCACCTGGCCTTAAGCTACAGAAAAGTAGCTTGAACACAAAATACCCAGCCCTCAAACTGTGGACTACAAGGCAAACAGATGGGTCTCGAAGAGAATAAAAGAGAATTCAGCCATATTATATCAGAACAAATAGCCGCAACAATGGACTCAAACATACCAATGATTGTGAAGAGGACACAAAACTGAGCAATGTTTCATTCTGTCATACATAATGTTGCCATGAGTCAGAACTAACTCGACAGCAACTAACAACAACAACATATCAGAGCAAGTAGAAACAAGAACAGAATAGAAAGAAAACGCAAACTTACTACAGAGTAGGAAAGAAAGAAACATGAATAGAAAATAGAGATGAGAAACCTAGTCTGGAAAAAAACAGCCCAAGGAACAGGAGAAAATGCTACACCAGAGCTTCTTGGCAAAGAAGAACCTAACTAGAACATGAAGTCAACACAACAAGAATTTAAAGGCTAAAAGATTTTTTTTTAGAGAATGAGCTATATAGGAAGATTACAGAGATAAGAAGACATATCGACACCAGGTAATATCAATGCAGTATTAATCATTTAGAGGCATTGACTATTACAATAGATGGAGCTGAAAACTGATTTACTAACATAAAGTGTTGGCCATATTACAATCAAAATAAAGAAATAAAACTAGGAGATTAAAGCCTTCAGAGACAGATATTAGACAAACAGGCAAGGCAAAGATAATCCAATGTTAAGATAACTGATATCCCTACAGTGGAGAATCCAACAAATACAGAAGAAAAAAATACAAATATATTAGAAGAAAAATTTCCTGAAATCAGAAGGAAACACTGAATCTGTAGTGTGAACATGAAGAATTGATACAGAGCAAGGAACCCCAGGACATATCCTTGTATTTTATTTAGCCTCAAGAATAAAAAACAAAAATTTCACCATGTAGGCGGAAAAAAGCAGGTCATGTACAAGAGGAAAATCAGGATGCGATCAGACTTTGCCACCACAGCATTCAACACCAAGAAGAAAACAGATCAATGTACACATAGGTCTGAGAAGGAACTATAATTCTAGAATATTCTATCATGTCATTCAGGCATAAAGGCAACAGAGCAAACATTCCCAAAGGTGAAATAAGAAATAGTAACACTTGAGAGCTCATCTTCAACAATGATGTAATGATAAAAATCTTGCCAGTTAAGACATTAATCAAAATAAAAAGCTGGGAAATGAAGAGCTTTGGTAAACAGCGTTGTGAGCACTGAGTCCATTTAATTACAGATTCTAGACTCAATAGATGGGTATTAGTGTCACAGAACAAAGCATGAATTTATAAATGGTGATGAAGTAACAGTAAAGATATGCATAATCAACAAAAATCAGGAAGATTGAGGACAGTAGGTAGAATATATGAGTGTTAATGTTTTATCATCTTTCACATAAAGAGTCATTCAATACTGTCCTCTGCAGGTTGCCTCTGGGGTAGGCCAAGGGGATATATGCAGGGCACTGACAGCATCTGCTTCACATGTAAACATATTTTTCATACAGTTTCATAGTTTCTCCCCTGCCTCTCTCTTTTTCCTCTCTCTCTCTCTCTCTCACACGCACACATACATACTAAAGTCACCAGTCAAACAGAGATGAAATAGCATACAATCTCCCAGATAAGATAGGCAGGAACCTTTGTCTCATACTGGCTGACTCCAGTATGACCCTTCTGTTCTTTAGGATATTGTTATAGTGGATCCAGTTTCTCAACACAAAAATACACTCACACACTCTCTGATGGCCCAGCTCAGTATGGTTTTTTTTGCACTGGAAAAGAACTACCACCATGATGCCCCCCAGAAATGAGCTAGCCCTGTGCAGACAGGACCTACAGAGACTTCTTTGACAGTGCCAGCTAAACCCGAGCTTCAGATAGGCTACCCCTCACTCAGCTTCCTCCTTTGATCTGCAGGAGGCAAGCTCCATATCCAACCTCAGAATACAGGTTTCTCCACACTCTGTCTATGTTTTTTTTTTTTTTCCTCTTTCTTTTTTCAGCTAATGTTTGTCAAGAGTTATACCGTACAGTATACATTATACTTTACAGAAGGATAAAAGGGACAAAATAAAAACAAACACAAAAAAAGCGGGAAGGAGGAAGACAAAAGGCATTAGCAGAGACAGTGGAATGTCGAGAGAGCAGAGAAGTACGGGCCACAGGCCACAGTCTATGGATGCGGACCCCAGAGAAGGAAAGAAGTGTGGGCTAGAGAAATCTTGGTGGTGACTTCCATCGCGAAAAACCTGCAATATTTTATAACATGCTGGGTGAAAAACGATCGCAGCGGAATGCATCATAGTCCAAAATTTTGAGTGTGCAAAACTATCATTAACATTTTTAGTGTGCAAAAACTATCATTAACATTATCTTTAAATTAAATTGTATCCCACTGATTGCCTTCATTCTGCTCAGAGGCTGGAAATTTTCTGGGGCTCTCTATCCCCCATGCTAGATCTTGCAAAGGTCCTGGGTCTTAACACGAAACAAACATTTGGGTTTTTTTCCTCAGAGTGTTGGACCACAGTGGACGTGGGAATCTTTGCTCAGCTGAAAATACAGGTATCTGGGTTCAGGGTCTCAATGTTGAACAATTCCAAACCTTAACCAAATGAGTCAAGTTGATTCCGATTCATAGGGTTTCCAAGGAGCAGCTGGTGGGTTAGAACTGCCAGCCTTTCGGTTAGCAGCCAAGCTCTTAACCACTGTGCCACCAGAGTTCCAGAACAACTCCTGGGGGTGCCATTCACATCTCAGTCTATGTGAATGGAGCCCTTGGAGTGCACAGCATGCGTAGTGACCACGGTGGAGTCCAGCCTCTTTGGATGCACCACACAGTCATCCCCACCCCATTCCCCAGGGCCTCTGTGATCTCCCAGGGAGACAGAGGAAACTGGGCACAGATCTCCAGGGCTTGAGGACCTTCCAGGCTTCACTGTTCTTCCCATTCGTACATGATCTCAGTCTCTCTCTCTGCCCATATACCCCGTTGGTGCCCATCCCCTCTCTTTCCTCTTCATCAGGAATGCCTGTCATGGTGGCCTCAATAATCTCACAAAAGCCAGGAAAAGGCTGACTTCAAGAAGCTTCTGTTTCCTCCTGAAAATATCCCTAAAATCCAGGAACATAAGAATGTTTAGCTTCCTTCTGGGACCTAACAAGATCCAACAAACTCTAACAATATTCAATAAACAAATTAATGTTTCTATCAGTCACCCTACTGGAAGGTTAACTGCAGTATTTTGGGGCCAGTGGGTAGGAGTTTCACTGAAAATGAATTGACTGCCCCTTGCTGTGCTGTTCAAGGTTGGTTGTTACAGTAAGGGTTCCAATGCATCATGCATCTCAGTATCCATACACATTGATTTTGGGCTTGGCTGTGCAACTTGCTTTGGCCAATGGGACATCAGCAAACATGGCATAAGCAGAGGTTTGATGACTGCTTGTGCATTGGAGCTTGCTCTCTTGGAACATTCCTCTACAAATACCATATAAGGAAGCTGGCCTAGCCTACTCAAGGCTGAAAGGCCACAAGGAACAGGACCAGTTGCCTAAGCCAACAGCAAGTACCAACTGCCAGACTTGTGATTGGGCCATCTTGGACCTTCCAGCCAAGCTAGCTCTCCAGCTTAATTCAGCCACATAAGTGAGCCCAGAAAGAAACAGCAGAACAACCCTGCGGTGTGATTGATTACTTTTGTGTGGCCTTTCTAGCCATGGTCTTGTAACCCTCATCGAGGTCATTGGGCAGGACTGTGTGAAAGGGTAATTGTGGCCCACCAAGGGGATTGGTCAGTTTTGCCTTAAAAAGGAGCCAATTCCAGAGCAAAGAGGGGGATCCTACCACCACCAAGAACAGCCAGAAGCAGAGAGCGCATCCCTTGGACCCGGGATCCCTGAACTCAGAAGTTCCTGGAAGAAGAACGCCAAGAGTGAGAGCAAGCTGTAACCTTGAAGACAGTGAGAAGTGGTGGCAGGAGAGACCCAGCATCAGGAGACAGCATGGTGGGCTTCCCGGCGCACGGAGAGAGAAAGCTGTGTGCCTAGCGGGAGAGGCCTAGGGCCAGGGAGAGGCGTGCCTGCAAGTACGGTTGGAAAGAGGCTGCCCTGATGGAAGAACTGTTTCCTGAGTGTTCCTGAGCCTGAATTGTAACTGTTACTTCCCTAATAAACCCCATAATCGTAAGTGTGGTCTGTGAGTTCTGTGTGGCCATTACAATGAATTATCAAACCCAGCAGAGAAATAGAGAGTGCTGTGTGCGGGACAGCTGGTGTCAGAATTAGTAGAGATGGCAGAGAGAGGAAGCTTGTCCGGCCTCCACCTCATGGGAGTCAGCCTGACACTGTTGATCTTGGTTCTCCTTCCCCCTTGTGAAGTTAGAGGAGGTCAGATACCCACCTCATGCTGTTTTTACAACTCAACCAACCCATTGAATCTTGGGGTGGTTTGTTGTTGTTGTTGTTAGCTGCCATCAAGTCGGCCCCAGGCTATGACAACTTCACGCACAATGAATAAAATGCTGCTCAGTCCTGCGCCATCCCCATGAATGGATATAGATCAAACCATTGTGATCCATGGTGTTTTCATTAGTTGATTTTCAGAAGTAGATCACTAGGGCTGTCTTCCTAGTCTATGTTAGTCTAGAAGCTCCACTGAAACCTGTTCAGCATCGTAGCAACACGCAAGTCTCCACTGACACGTGGGTGGTGACTGTGCATGAGGTACACTGACCAGGAATTCTACTATTAAACTACACCTGGCCCCTAATTAACGAAAGATAACTAAATCGTTGCTAACCACAAGAGTACATTCTGACTGCTGCAGATTTTTTTTTTTTTCCCTAACCTACCCACCTCTGGTGGTGCAGTGGTTAAGAGCTACAGCTGCTAACCAAAAGGTCGACACTTCAAATCTACCAGCCACTCCTTGGAAACCCTAAGGGGCAGTTCTCCTCTGTCCTATAGGGTCACCATGAGTCGGAATCTACGTGACAGCAATCGGTTTGGTTTTTAGGTTTTGGTTTACCCACCTAATAGTTTGGGCCCCATGGATTTGAACATCTGCCTGGTTAGTGCCAGAGTCCAACAAGCTCTTAGATCCAGATCATTGGGTTTCTCTTGGGCACTCTTGTTAAAGCAGCATCCACAACTGAGCTAACCTGTCCTGGCCATCTTATCGTCTGGTCATGTTGCAGGCAGGCCTGGCAGAGACCTCCCCAGAGTGGGTTCCTCAGAATCTGGCATACATTTCTTGGGTCTGTGACTCACAAGCAAAGTGGAATAAAGTAGGAAGAACCAGGATGGAAAACCCACTACCAGACACAGAGAACTAACAAGGAAACACTGAGCATCAAAATGCAGGGGTTTCAAGTGTAAACGGCTATTGAGCCAAAAAAAGATTTTAGGAGTAATTTGAGCTAATGTAGATTTAATTGCCACCTTAAGTTGTATTCTTTCAATGAAAGACATATTTTGCTTGCAGATTAAATATTTATATTTATTCTTTGCTCCTGCAAAGAAATAAATATTTTCTCATTTTTATTGAAACTCCTTTACAATCCTTGGCCTACATTTTCTCCTTTTTGATGACATCATGCATCCAAGAAAGATTTAATTTTTTTCTTAAGATAAGTAAAACAATAGGACAAGCACAGGATAAATGAGAACTGACAGTCAACCTCAATGTTGCAAAACAATAGGGAGTAGTGGAGACCGAGACAAATCTGCAGGATGCAGGTCCCATCTAAAGAATAAAGTCACTACTCAGCTCCAGCTAGTTGAATCCATGTGGGAACAGCAAATCTAAAGTTGCCATATCTTCTGATTTTTCAAGAGAAGCCAGAAATTCAAATTTTCACATAAAATATTTCAATTTTTAAACATAGGCAACGAATTAAAAATAATCTAAAACACTGCATGGGCCACACAAACTCATATTCCTAATACACACTAATTGATACCTCTGCTATAAGACAAGTAAATAGAAGAAAGTATAAACCAGAAAGTCAAGTTTGGGATCTAGAAGATGGGTTTGGTCTCTTCAGGTCCCTATGCAGATCTTCATAGTCAGTCAAGTTATTCTTACAGAGACCCTGCATCCGTGGCCCTCTTTCCAGGCCTCTGAGAGCTGTGAAGCTTACAACCGTTACCACACAATAGATTCTTCATTTCAGTCTTTCCCCTGACTCACTGGGTTCTTTAGACCAGTGGTTCTCAAGCTTGAACGTGCATCAGAATCACCCAGAGAGCTTATTCAGCATAGATCACTGGGCTCACCCTCAGAGGTTCTATTTTAGTAGGTCTGGGGTGGGGTCAAGGAGCCCTGGTGGCACAGTGGTTAAGAGTTCGGCTGTTAACTGAAAGGTCAGTGGTTCAAACCCACCAGCCGTTCTATGGGTGAAAGATGTGGCAGTCTGCTTCTGTAAAGATTACAGTAGTGGAAACCCTATGGGCAGTTCTACTCTGTCCTATAGGATCACTATGAGTCAGAATCAACTTGATGGCAAAGGGTTTGGTTTTTGGTTTGGGGGGGAGGTCTGAGACTTTGCATGTCTAACAAGCTCCCAGGTGATGTTGATGTTGCTGACACAGAGACCACACCTTGAGAACCACCGCTTTAGACCAAAGTGAGAGTGTCTTGAATGTGAGGAAGGATGCTTGACTTGGGAAAAGCATTTGAATTCGTTAAAGAGGGAGACTTTCTGTTACAGTTCTGAGAAGGGTGCACAGTGGCCAGGCAGATAGCTCCTTCAACATGGGAAAACAGGTGGCCCCAGCCACAGAAGGATGGGGAGGGGAGAGGCTCAGACAGAGCCATGACTGGCCATCAGAAGCCAGACAGAGTTGAGCATACTAAATCTCTGAGCCATTTTGATTGGGATTCTTCAGATCATAAGGAAACATCAGCATTTTATGCATCTGTGCACTTTTCTTGTTTATTTCCCCATTCACTCACACATTTTCAGTGATGCTGTTTGTGGAAATGTCAGCCTGTCTCCGCTCTGCTCAAGGGAACCTAGAACAGAATGTGTTAGTCCAGACTTGGGTCGAGTGTTCAAGGGGAGCAGCGCTCCCTAGGGGCCAGCGAGGTGGGGCAGCGGAAGAGTGCTGAGCTAGAGCAGGGAGCTCTTCTTCCTTCAAGAGACATTTATGGAGTGCTTGCTGTATGAAGTCCACAACGCGTGTTGAGGAACGGGAGATGAGGAAAGGGGCCAGGAAGAGAAGGCCAGATCACGAAGGACTTAGAACTTCTTGGATTTTAACAAGTTGGTCTGTCCGCTTTACTGCCCCTCACACTTTCCGTTGATAAAAATCATCAGAAACAAAGCCCATGGAAGTCCAAACACACATCTGGAAACAGAAGAATAAGGTTTTTAATTTCTTTTCCTAGTAGAGGAAATCCTTAGAGATGTTATCGAATGAGGTGGGCATAACATATTCATCTGATTTCCTTTCCCTGCGAACAGGATCATTAAGGCATTCAAATTAACTGGGTATAATCATGAATTAAATCGAGCTCATTCATAAGGGAAGCATAGAGGCATCTTTCATCTTAATATCCTGACAGGATTCTCCCGACTTGAAGGTACAATTAGGAGGAAAGTAGCGAAAAAAAAAGGAAAGAATAAAGAAAGGGCCTGTGTAGCTCAACCCTGAGTAGAATTGGTAATAAAACACTAGCTCCCCAGTGAACTTGCCGCCTTTCCAGTCCTCCTCAGTCGAGCTCATTATTTTGTTTCACTACTTGATAGGTTGAAAAATTGCTTGCAAACTGGTTAATTAGGACTAACAGTGCTTAAAAATGGGGAGACAATTGCAGCTGGAAAAAATTAGTGCTGAAATTGTAGGCACTCATGATTCATCTATTAAGATGCATCTAGACACACAGTTCTCCTCACTAAAGGGTCAGTCCAGCCCTCTGTCAAGGCGGCCAGGGTGCCAAGCATCTCTCCGTCTGAGTTCGAGGTTTGTAGTGGTAAGAAACAGAATTGATGGTTCAGTGATAGAATTCTCGCCTTCTGTATGGGAGACTCGTCCGTCAGTGGAGGCTTGCATGTTGCTATGAGGATTGCATGTTGCTATGAGGCTGAACAAGTTTCAGCGGAGCTTCCAGAGTAAGCCAGACTATGAAGAAAAGCCTGGAAACCTACTTCTGGAAATCAGCCAATGAAAACCCTATGGATCGCAATGTTCCAGTCCACAACTGATTATGGAAATGGTGCAGGACTGGGAAGTACTTTGTTCCATTGTGCACAGGGTCACCACGAGTCAGGGGCTGACTCAATGGCAGGTAACAGCAACAATTGTAAGGATGCAAAAGCAGTTTCAGGTGAGACTTACGGAGAAGGATACGTAACCATGAAAAGTGAGAAACTAAGAGTCTCTCTCTCTCTCCTACCCTCCCCCCCACCCACTTCTTTTGTGGTCATTCTCTATCCCCCTCTATCTCAGTATCTGACTCCATGGTCTCCCATCTCTAACCTGGGCACCGGCTCCATTTCCCTCTCTGCATACAACCTTCCATTCTCCATTTAGTAATGGGGTAGTAGATATTTGCTGTAATTTGGGAGTAAGGACACTACCCAATAACCATTCCCTCTTTCTACATAAATAAATGTTTAGGGATCCTTATCGTCACCTCTGTCAGTCCATATGATTTAGTTAAGTCCCCATTGACCACGCATGGCCAAGCCTTAGAGAGCGAGCTGTTTATGTTCCTCTGATCACAGAAGTGCGTTCGAGGATGGGCTCATGGTCAAATCACAGTCAAAAAAAAAAAAAAAATACAGTGAGGCTTTTGCCGGGCAACTTAGAAAGAGACTCTCACTCTTTGCCAGGAGGTTTCGAGATGAGAGGTGTAGGGTTTGGAGCTACTGGGTTCATCCTGCAACTCTCAAGATAAGTCCTGTTTGAGAATGAATTCAGCACATTGAGGAGAGCAGAGACCAGTACTGACAAAGAAATAGATCACACAACATCATTTGAGCCCCTGCATCAAGCAGCACCTGAGGCCCACATTTTCCTGGATTTTACAGTTGCTTGAACTAGTAAATCACCTTTCTGGTGTAAATTGTGTTTAATTTTCTGCCTCTTGTGATAGAAAGAATTCCTACTGAAACTCATGGCATCGTTGATCCGCTGTAGCGTTGACTTGCAAAGGCTACAGCTCTGACCCAGATTCCATATAAGTCCAACTGCTCCCCACCATCTGACTAGTTTTTGTGCATCTTACATCATATTCTCAAGAGAGACCCTGATGCAATCATCTCAGTCAAGGACTGGATCTCTCTCTGCTCCACTCCTGGTGCCCTCAGTATAGCAGGAGAGTGAGGTCACTCTTCAGCAGGAAATGAAGGGGAAGAACAATATCGAAGAAGAAGGGTGACCCCAAAGTCCAAAATGAGACTATTACATACTTCCTGAGACAACACTGGTGATTCAGTGGTAGAATTCTCGCCTTCCATGCAGGGAAACCAGTTTTGATTCACAACCAGTACACCTTCATGCATAGCCACCACCCATCTGTCGGTGGAGCCCTGGTTGTTGCTATGAAGTTTAACAGGTTTCAGCAGAGCTTCCAGATTAAGACTGACTAGGAAGGAAGTCCTGGTGATCTACTTCTGAAAATCAGACATTGAAAACCATATGGATCCCAATAGTCTGATTTCCAACCCATCATGGGGATGGTGCAGGATTGGGCAGCATTTTGTTCTGCTGTGCATGGGGTTGCCATGAGTTGGGAGTTTACTTGATAGCTGACAACATTCCTTTTGGGTTCACGTTGGCCTCCAGGCTCCGGTGCCAAAGCTCAGTGCTTGCCAGGCCTTGAGTGAACCCCCATGGAGATCCTGCTATGCTAGGAAAAGAAATCTTCGTCTCTCCTGAGGGAGTTCCAAGTGCCTGAAGACACGAACCCTTCAGCATCATCTGTCTCATGCTGACAAACTTCAACTGCAGGAAACGACTGGCTGGCACACAGTTCTAGCTATTTTCCTTGGAGCTCTGGTTAGGAACAAATAAATAAACATTTTAAAATTCCCTTTAATGTCTTTCCTTTGGGATTAAGGGGTACTGGTTCATTAACATATGTATTCAGTAAACATTAGCGAAGTCCTGGTGTCTAGGTCAGGCAATAAAAGAGAACTGAAGGTTTGAGGGTCCATGTCTTATTTAGCAAGAACTGGGTTTCCTAGCTTGACTACTAACCAAAAGTTTCGAGGTTCAGGTCCACCCAGAGGCACCTTGGAAGAAATGCCTGGTGATGTACTTTCTAAAGGTCATAGCCATAAAAACCCTATGGAGCAGTTCTCCTCTGACACACATGGGGTCACCATGAGTTGAAGTCGACTCTACAGCAACTGGTTCCTGATTACTGGAGTGACCTAAGGTAAGTTGCATAAGATCTCTGAGTCTTGGTCTTTTCACACTGAAAAGGGAGGTGATACTCCCTCTTCTCGCTGTTTCAAAGCATGGCTAGTCTCTAGGAGGACAGTGCTACCTGCTGCACTCCTTGTTCTCAGAAGATGGCTTCCTCCAGGATCACAAGCAGAACCAAGCTGCTTGCATACAAGGGTGGACTGCAGCAAGGCACACAGACCCTGCCTGGCTATTGATGCTCCGCTTCCTGTCTTCTCTGCCCACCTGAGTCCCCAGCAGTTAAGCAGGCTAACAACTTCCCACCCCCATCTCCAGTACAAGACGTGGAGACTCTTCTCTGCCTGGGACTTTCTCCCGTGTGTTATGTATTGAATTGTGTTCCCCCACAAAATATGTGTTGGAATCCTAGCCCCTATACCTGTGAATGTAATTCTGTTTGGAAATACAGTTTTCTTTGTTATGTTAATGAGGACATGTTAGTGTAGGATGTGTCCTAAACCTTCTCACCTTTGAGTTATAAGGAGTAGCATAGACCCAGAGACAGGGGGACTGGGGTAAGATAGATACCATGGGAAGATTGCCAAGGAACCCAGGAATGCAGGGCTACAAAAGCTGAAAGAGACAAGGATCTTCTCCCAGAGCTGACACAGACAGCCTTCCCCTAGAGTCAGTGCCCCGAATTCAGACTTCTAGGCTCTTGACCTGTGAGAAAATAAACTCCTGTTCTTTAAAGCCATCTATTTGTGGTATGTCTGTTAATGGCAACACTAGGTAACTGTTATGGATTGAATTGTGTTCCCCCAAAACATGTGTTTTAAATCCTAACCCCTACTTATGGATGCAAGCAGCCCTGATGGCACAATAGTTAAACACTCGGCTCCTCACCAAAGGTTCACAGTTTGAACCTACCAGCAGCTTCCCAGAAGAAAAGATCTGTCAATCTGCTTCCGTAAAGTTTACAGCCTAGAAAACTCTATGGGGCGGTTCATTATAGGGTAGTGATGAGTCAGAATCACCTCAACGGCACACAATAACATGTGAATATAATCCCATTTGGAGAACAGTGTTTTTTGTTATGTTAATAAGGCCATATTGGTGTAGGATGTGTTTTAACCCAATCACTTTTGAGATCTAAAAGAGCAGATTAGGCACAGAAGCAAGTAAAGATGGAGGAAGATCGATGTTTCCCCACATGAAAATTGCCAAGGAATTGAGGAACAGAAGCTGAAAAGAGATAAAAAACCTTCCCCTAGAGCCGATGGAGAGAGAGGGAGAGCCTTTCCCTGAAGCCAGAAGTCAGATTTCCAGACTGTGAGAGAGCCCTGGTGGCATGGTGGTTAAGAGTTCGGTTACTAACCAACAGGTGGGCAGTTTGAATCCACCAAGTCGCTCCTTGGAAACCCAATGGGGCAGGTCAACTCTGTCCTTCAGGGTCGCTATGAGTCAGAATCAACTCATTGGCATTGGGTTTGATTTTTTTTTAACTGTGAGAAAATAAATTTCTGTTCCTTAAAGCACCACTTGTGGTATTTCTGTTGTAGCAGCACTAAGAAACTAAGACAGTAACTAAGACAGGACTTGCTCTGCAGCAAACAGGGAGCGTTAACATCCCCAGACACAACCCTCAACCAAGAGGGGCTGAGGGTCAGTGGGTAGTGGCCCAGGCTCTTCAAGCCCCAGGGGCATAACTCTGAGGTGATTCCTCAGAGGGACCCCAGTGGTATGAGCCCCTGGTGCCCACAGCAGCAACCTGTTCATGCACACACCCCTTCTTGGCTTTTTTCCCTTTTCTGTCTTACTGTCTTCATTCTTTCACCTATGCTTCCTGGGATCACCTTCTAAATAAACTACCTCTGGCCTGACAGAGACTGGAGAAACTCTGAGAGTATGGCCTGCGGATACCATTTTAGCTCAGTAATGAAGTCACTCTTGAGGTTCACCCTTCAGCCCAAGATTAGACACGCCCATAAAACAAAATGAGACTAAAGGGGCACACCAGCCCAGGGACAAGGACTAGAGGGCAGGAGGGGACAGGAAAGCTGGTAATAGGGAACTCAAGGTCGAGAAGGAAAAGTATTGACATATTGTGGGGTTGTTAACCAATGTCATAAAACAATATGTGTACTAACTGTTTAATGAGAAGCTAGCTTGTTCTGTAAACCTTCATCTAAAGTACAATAAAATAAATTAATTAATAAATTTATAAAAAGAACACTTCAATATCTATACTGAAGTACAATGCTGTCAGTGATAGGATAATATCCATAAGCATACAAGGAAGACCAGTTAATACGGCTATTATTCAAATTTATGTACCAACCACTAATGCCAAAAATGAGGAAATTGAAGATGTTCACCAACTTTTGCAGGTTGAAATTGATCAAACATGCAATCAAGATGTATTGATAATGACTGGTGAATGGAATTCAGAATTTGAAACAAAGAAAAAGCTTCTGTAGTTGGAAAATATGGCCTTGGTGATAGAAACGACTCTGAAGATTCCATGATAGAATTTTGCAGAACCAATGACTTATTCAATGCAAATACTTTTTCCGCAACAAAAGCCGTGACTATACACATGGCCCTCACCAGATGGAATACACAGGAATCACATCGACAACATCTGTGGAAAGAGAGGATGGAGAAGTGCAAAATCAACAGTAAGAACAAGGCCAGCAGCTGACTGCGGAACAGACCATCAATTGTTCACATGCAAGTTCAAGTTGAAGCTGAAGAAAATTAAAATATGTCCGCAAGAGCCAAAGTATGACCTTGAGTATAGACCACCTGAATTTACAGACCATCTCAAGAATAGATTTGAGGCACTGAACACTAATGACCGAAGACCAGACAAGTTGTGGAATGACATGAAGGACATCATACATGAAGAAAGCAAGAGGTCATTAAAAAGACAGGAAGGAAAAAAAAAAAAGACCAAAACGGATGTCAGAGGAGACTCTAAAGCTTTCTCTTGAACATAGAGTAGCTAAAGTGAAAGGAAGAAATGCTGAAGTAAAAGAGTTGAACAGAATAATTCAACAGTCGGCTCGAGAAGACAAAGTAAAGCATTATAATGAAATATAAAAAGACCTGGAGTTAGAAAACCAAAAGAGAAGAACATGCTCAGCATTTCTCAAGATGAAAGAACTAAAGAAAAATTCAAGCCCCGAGATGCAATATTGAATGATTCCATTTTCAAAATATTGAATGACACAGGAAGCATCAAAGGAAGATGGAAGAAATATACAGAGTCACTGTACCAAAAAGAATTAGTCAAAATTCAGCCATTTCAGGAGGTAGCACATGATCAAGAACCGATGGTATTGAAGGAAGAAGTCCAAGCTGTACTGGAGGCATTGGCAAAAAACAAGACTCCAGGAATTGACAGAATACCAACTGAGATTTTACAACAAAAGGATGCAATGCTGAAAACACTCACTGGTTCATGCCAAGAAATTTGGAAGACCGCTACATGGCCAACCAACTGGAAGAGATCCATATTTGTACCCATTCCAAAGACAGGTGATCCAACAAATTGTGGAAATTATCAAACAATATCATTAATATCACATGCAAATAAAATTTTAGTGAAGATAATTCAAACATGGTTGCAGCAGTACACCATCAACGTGTCAGAAATTCAAGCCAGATTCAGAAAAGGATGTAGAATAAGGAATATCATTGCTGATGTCAGATGGATCTTGGCTGAAAACACAGAATACCAGAAAGATGTTTACCTGTGTTTTATTGACTATGTAAAGGCATTTGATTCTGTGGATCGTAACAAACTATGGATAACATTGCGAGGAATGGAAATTCCAGAGCACTTAAATATGCTCATCAGGAAGCTGTGTTTAAACCAAGAGTCAGTTGTTCAAACAAAATAAGGGCATACCGTGTGGTTTAAAATCAGGAAAGATGTGAGTCAGGGTTGTGTTCTTTCACCATACTTATTCAGTCCTGAGCAAATAATTTGAGCAGCTGGACTATACGAAGAAGAATGCATCATCAGGTTTGGAGGAAGACTCATTAACAACCTGTGATACACATGTTACACAGCCTTGCTTGCTGAAAGAGAAGAGGACTTGAAGGACTTAATGATGAAGCTCAAAGACTACAGCCTTCAGTATGGATGACACCTCAACATAAAGAATACAAAAACCCTCATAACTGGACCAGATCATGCAACATCATGATAAATAGAGAAAATGTTGAAGTTGTCAAGGATTTTATTTTACTTGGATCCACAATCAACGCCCATGGAAGCAGCAGTCAAGAAATCAAAGGACACATTGCATTGGGCAAATCTGATGCAAAAGATCTCTATAAGGTGTTAAAAAGCAAAGATGTCACTTTGAGGACTAAGGTGAACCTGACCCAAGCCATGGTCTATTCAATCACCTCATATGCATGCGAAAGCTAGACAATGAATAAGGAAGACCAAAGAAAAGTTGATGCCTTTGAATTATGTTGTTGGTGAAGAATATTGAATATACCATGGACTCCCAGAAAAACTAAAAAATCTGTCTTGGAAGAAGTATAGCCAGAACACTCCTTAGAAGCTAGGATGGCGAGACTTTGTGTCATATACTTTGGACATGTTATTAGGTGGGACCATTCCCTGGAGAAGGATATCATGCTTGGTAAGGTAAAGGTCAGTAAAAAGCAGGAAGACCCTAAACAAGATGGATTGACACAGTGGCTGCAACAATGGGCTCAAACATAGCACCAATTGTGAGGATGGTAGTGCACGACAGGGCAGTGTTTCCTTCTGCTGTACATAAAACTCTTGAGATCCACCTATGTTGTTGTTTGTATTAATAGTTCATTTCTTTTTGTTGCGGCAGTAGCCAAGAAATTGAATGACGTATTACATCAGGCAAACCTGCCGAAAAAGTTTTAAAAAGCAAAAATGTCACTTTGATGACTACGGTGCATCTGACCCAAGTCATGATCTCTTCAATTACTTCATATGCTTGTGAAATTCAGATAATGTAAAACAAAGACAAAAGAAGAACTGATGGGTTCAAACGATGGTGTTCATGAAGACTATTGAATATACCATGGATTGCAAAAAGAATAAACAAATCGGTCTTAGAAGAAACACAATCAGAATATTCCTAAGAAGTGAGGATGGTGAGATATCAACTCACTTCCTTTGGACACATCATCAGGAACGAGCAATCACTAGAAAAGGACATCGTGTTTGGTAAAGCAGAGGGCCAAGGAAAACAAGGGAAACCCTCAGTAAGACGGATTAATGGCCACAACAATGAATTCAAACATACCAACAACCATGAAGATGGTGCAGTACTGGGCAATGTTTTGTTCTGTTATACATAAGGTAGACGTGAGTTCAGTGCCAACTTGATGCAGCTAACAACAAAAACAGGAATCCAAAAATATGAATGTACCACAGTTTGTTTAGTCATTCACTTATTAAGGGACCTTTTTTTTCTTTTATTTTGTAGTTTTTAACTATTACAAATAAAGCTGCTATAAACATTTGTGTACAAGTTTTTGTATGGATATAAGTTTTCATTTCCCAGGAGTGCAAATTGCTGAATCATATGATAAGTATATGTTTATTTGTTTAAGAAACCACCAAACCATTTTCCAGATTGGCTGTACCATTTTACATTCCCATCAGCAATGCAGGAGTGATCCAGTTTCTCCATTCTCGCCAGCATTTACTGTTCTGTTTTAGCCATTCCAATAGCTTATAGTGATAGCTCATTATGGCATTAATTTGCATTTCCTTAAAGCCAAATGGGAGCCCTAGTGGCACAGTGGTTAAGAGGTATGGCTGCTAACCAAAAGGTCCCCAGTCAAGTCCACCCGTCGCTCCTCTCTATCCTATAGGGTCGCTAGGAGTCAGAATCCACTCGATGGGAACGGGTTTGGGTTGTTTGGTTTTAAAGCCAAACGATATCGAACATCTTTTTGTATGCTTATTTGCCATCTGTTACAGTGCCATCACTAGGGTGGTGGCGGGGGGGTGCACACTGCGCCCCGACACTGTCTGAGGGGATGACACCATAACAACCTCAGTGTCCGTGGCAGTGGCAGCTGGAGGGCCTGTGCTGCTGGGGGAGGGGCAGCCAAAGTAGTGGTGTCACTAGGGTTGGTATCACCTGTCGCCCACTCCCCGACCCGTCACCGACCAGTCAGTGCCAGTGGCTGGGCCTATTGGGAGGAGAAGAGATTCTCCACCATGGCCAATGGAACAGGGTAGGAGCTGCAGTGAGCCGCGAGGGGTGGGGTCAGGACGGGTGGGGCTTTGAGGCGTGGTTCTGGGACCCGCTAAGGGGCAGAGCAGGCCCAGGCCTGTCTGCAACGGGGGTGGGGGTGGGGGGGTGAGACCATGAGCCATGAGTTACCGCCCTGGGTGACACCAATCCTAGCGATGCCAGTGCATCTGTATATCCCTTTCGGTGTAATATCCAGTCACGTCTTTTGCCTGTTTTCTAATCGAATTGTTTGGGTTTGGGTGGGGGTGGGGTGAGTGGGTGGGTACGTACGGCCTAACTGTTGAGGTCTGAGAATTCTTTACATATTCTAGCTAGTAGTGCTTTGTCAGATATGTTTACAAATATTTTCTTTCACTCTGTAGCTTGTCTTTTCATCCTCTTAACAGGCTCTTTCAGAGAAAAAATGTTTTTTTGATTTTGATGAAGCCTTACTTTTTTTTTTTTTTTCTTTTATAGATAGTACTTTTGGTGTCGTGTCTAAGAACTGTTCACCAAGCCCTAGGTCCTGAAGATTTCTCCTCTGTTATCTTTTAAAAGTTTTATAATTTTTACATTTTACATGTAACCCTATGATTCATTTTGAGTTAATTTTTGTGTAAGGTGTGAGGTTTAGGTTTATTTTATCTATCTATCTATCTGTCTGTCTGTCTGTCTATCACTATGGCTATCCAGTTGCTTCAGCACCATCTTTTGGGTTATTTAGATTTTCTTTCTTTAATCCATGTTTTGTAATTTTTAGCATTAAGTCCTGTGCATGTTTTGTTAGAATTATACCTAAGTATTTCACCTTTTGGGGGTGCTTGTAAATAGTATTGTAAATATTGTATTTTTAGCTTCAGTGTTCATGTGTTAATTGCTAGTATATACAAAATCAATCGAATGATTTTGGTACATTGATCTAATATCCTGCAACCTTGCCGAACTCGTTTTTTCACTTTTTTTAGATGCCTTGGGGATTTTCTATGCTGACAACCATGTCATCTGTAAATACAGATAGAGTTTCAAAATTTGCACCAGCTTTTACATCTTTGGATTAAAAAGAACTATAAATGAAAATAATGAAATAATTCTTTATATATGTTGCTGGTTTCTCTTAGATAATATTTTGCTGAGAATTTTTGCATCTATATTCATGAAGGATATTCATCTGTAGTTTTCTTTTTTCTTTATTTTTTTTTGTATTGTCCATGCCTAGATTTGGTATCAGGGTCATACTGGCTTCATAGAATGAGTTGGGAAATGTTCCCGCCTATTCTATTTTGTACAAGAGATTGTGTAGAATTGGTATTAATTCTTTGGTAGCATTCTCCATTGGAACCATCAGGGCCTGGAGATTTCTTTCTCAGGAGGTTTTTACAGGTAATTCCTGACTTATGATGGGGTTCCATTCTGACAACTCTGTTGTAAGTAGGTTCTAAGTTAAATATCTCTCTCTCTCTTTTTTTTTTTTTTTTTAGTTTTCATAATTATTGCCTTTTCTTGTCAGTATCTTTACAAATCTAATCTTTATTTGCCTTTGAGGGTTGGCATGAGAATGATCACATCAGCAAATTATGTGCTGCAATACTGTATTTAGTACATATTATTAATGATAAGATGTAAAAAAGAAAAAAAAAAAAAGATGGTCAGAAATGCAGTTCATGGTAACTTAAATATGTCTCAGAACTACCTGTAACTAAAAATTCAATTTACTTAATAATTATGTTGTCATTGTTGTGGTTAGGTGCCATCAAGTTGATTTCAACTCACAGTGATCCCATGTTAAAAAGCAGAACTGTCCCCATAGTGCTTTTTCTTTTTCATTTAATTTTTTTCAATAATGTTTTATTGTATTTTAGGCGAACGTTTACACAGCAAATTAGATTTCCTTTTAACAATTTTTATACAAATTGTTCTGTGCCATTGGTTACAATTTTTACAATGTGTCAGCATTCCCATTATTTCCATTCTGTTTGTTCTGTTTCCGTTGATCTAGTGTCTCTTCCTGTCCTTGCCTTCTCATCTTTGCTTTTGGGTAACTGTTGACTGTTTGGTCTCATACAGTTAATTGCTTAAGGGAGCACATTACCCACGGGTGATATTTTTCATTTTATAAGCCAATCTATTATTATTTGGCTGAAAGGTGACCTGCAGAAAAAGCTTCAGTTCCAAGATCAAAGGATATCTTAGGGCAATAACCTTGGGGGTTCCTCTAGTCTCTATCTGTCCAGTAGGTCTGGCCTTTTTTAGGAATTTGAGTTTTGGTCTACATTTTTCTCCCATTATATCCAGGACCTTTTATTGTGTCCCTGGTCAGAACAGTTGATAGTGGTAGCTGGGTACCATCTAGTTCTTCTGGTATCAGGTTAGAAGATACTGTGGTTCATGCGGGCTGTTAGTCCTGTGGACTAGTTTCTTCTTTGAGCCTTTGATTTCCTTCATTCTCTTTTGCTCCATAAGAGTAGAAACCAATAGTTCTATCTTAGATGACTGCTCGAAAACTTTTAAGATCCCAGACGCTACTCACCAAGCTAGGATGTAGAACATTATCTTTGTGAACTGTGTTATGCCAATTGGCTAAGTTGTCCTCTGAGACTATGGTCCCAAGCCTTTTGACACAGTAGCCCAATTCCACAAGTTGTTTGGATATGTCTAGGAAGTCTCTGTAACTGTGCCCCTATGTAGTTAGTTATATACGTGGATATATATGCAGCACACACAAACGTGTGTATATATACACCTACAGATACACCTATACATGCACTTGCATTTACTTGCATATGCCTTCCTATACACATGTTGTTGTTGTTCGGTGCCATCTAGTCAATTATGACTCATAGTGACCCTGCATACAACAAAACGAAACACTGCCCAGTCCTGCGCCATACTCACAATTGTTATACTTGAGCCCATTATTGCAGCCACTGTGTCAGTCCATCACATTGAGGGTCTTCTTTTTCACTGACCCTCTACTTTAACAAGCATGATGACCTTCTCCAGGGGCTGATCCTTCCTGATAACATGTTCAAAGTATGTGAGATATAGTCTTGCCATCCTTGCTTCTAAGGAGCATTCTGATTGTACTTCTCCCAAGACAGATCTGTTTGTTCTTTTGGCAGTCCGTGGTATAGTCAATATTCTTCCCCAGCATCATAATTCAAAGGCATCACTTCTTCAGTCTTCCTTATTCATTGTCCAGCCTTCACATGCATATGAAAACACCATGGCTTGGGTCAGGCACACCTTAGTCTTCAAGGTGCCATCTTTGCTTTGCAATACTTTAAAGAGGTGTTTTGCAGCAGATTTGACCAATGCAAATGGTCTTTTGATTTCTTGACTGTTGCTTCCATGGGTGTTGATTGTGGATCCAAGTAAAATGAAATCCTTGACAACTTCAATCTTTCCTCTGTTTATCATGATGTTGTTTATTGGTCCAGTTGTGAGGATTTTTGTTTTGTTTATGTTGAGGCATAATCCATACTGAAGGCTGTAGTCTTTGATCTTCATCAGTAAGTGCTTCAAGTCCTCTTCACTTTCAGCAAGCAAGGTTGTGTCATCGGCATAATGCAGGTTGTTAATGAGTCTTCCTCCAATCCTGATGCCCCGTTCTTCTACATATAGTCCAGCTTCTTGGATTATTTGCTCAGCATACAGATTGAATAGGTATGATGAAAGGACACAAAACTGATGCACACCTTTCCTGACTTTAAAATATGCAGTATCCCCTTGTTCTGTTCAAATGACTGCCTCTTGATCTGTGTACAGATTCCTCATGAGCACAATTAAGTGTTCTGGAATTCCCATTCTTCACAATGTTATCCATAATTTGTTATGATCCACACAGTCAAATGCATTTGCATAGTCAATAGAACACAGGTAAACATCTTTCTGGTATTCTCTGCTTTCAGCCAGCATTCATCTGACATCAGCAATGATATCCCTGGTTCCATGTCCTCTTCTGAATCCATCTTGAATTTCTGGCAGTTCGCTGTCAATAAACTGCTGCAGCCACTTTTGAATGATCTTCATCAAAATTTTACTTGCATGTGATATTAATGATATTGTTTGATAATTTCCACATGCGGTGGGATCACCTTTCTTGGGAATAGGCATAAATATGGATCTGCTTCAGTCGGTTGGCCTGGTAGCTGTTTTCCAAATTTCTTGGCATAGATGAGTGAGCACTTCCAGCACTGCATCCGTTTGTTGAAACATCTCAGTTGATATTCTGTCACTTCCTGGAGGCTTGTTTTTTGCCATTCCCTTCAGTGCAATTTAGACTTCTACTTTCAGTACCATGGATTCCTGATCATATGCTACCTCCTGAAATGGTTGAATGTCAATCAGTTCTTTTTGGTATAGTGACTCCGTGTATTCCTTCCATCTTCTTTTGATGCTTCCTGTGTCATTCAATATTTTCCCCATAGAACCTTCAATATTGCAACTCTAGGCTTGAATTTTTCCTTCAGTTCTTTCAGCTTGAGAAATGCCAAGTGTTTTCTTCCTTTTTGGTTTTCTATTTCCAGGTCTTTGCACATGTCATTATAATACTTTACTTTGTCTTCTTGAGCTACCCTTTGAAATCTTCTGTTCAGCTCTTTTACTTTATCATTTCTTCCATTTACTTTAGCTACTCGACATTGAAGAGCAAATTTCAGAGTCTCTTCTGACATCCATTTTGGTCTTTTCTTTCTTTCCTGTCTTTTTAATGATCTCTTGCTTTCTTCATGTATTATGTCCTTTATGTCATTCCACAACTTGTCTGGTCTTTGGTCATTAGTGTTCAATGCATCAAATCTATTCTTGAGATGGTCTCTAAATTCAGATGGGATGTACTCAAGGTCATACTTTGGCTCTTGTGGACTTGTTCTAATTTTCTTCAGTATGAACTTGCATATGAGCAGTTGATGTTCTGTTCCACAGTCAGCCTCTGGCCTTGTTCGGACTGATGATATTGAGCTTTTCCATCGTCTCGTTCCACAGATGTAGTCGATTTGATTCCTTTTTATTCCACCTGGTGAGGTCCATGTGTATAGTCACCATTTATGTTGGTGAAAAAAGGCATTGGCCGTGAAGGAGTCATTGATCTTGCAAAATTCTATCCTGCTATCTCTGGCATCATTTCTATCATCAAGGCCATATTTTCCAACTATCAATCCTTCTTCTTTGTTTCCAGCTTTCATATTCCAATCACCAGTAATTATCAATACACCCTGATTGCATGTTTGATCAATTTCAGACTGCAGAAGTTGGTAAAAATCTTCAATTTCTTCATCTTTGGCTTAGTGGTTGGTGCATAAATTTGAATAATAGTCATATTAACTGGTCTTCCTTGTAGGTGTAGGGATATTATCCTATCACTGACAGCATTGTACTTTAGGATCGATTGCGACTCATAGTGACCCCATAGGGTTTCCAAGGCTGTAAATCTCTATAGAAGCAGACTGCCACATCTTTCCCCAAGGATCCACTGGTAGTTTCGAACTGCTGACCTTTCGTTTAGCAGTTAATGCCTTTAACCAGGGCTTCAGACCAGTATCCCTCTTGAATATAGATGAAAAAATTCTAGCCAAGAATATATTGAAGGGAGGGGCAAGATGGCTCTCTAGGCAGAAACACCATGCCGTCCCTCCACAACAAAGATCCGAAAAACTAAGCCTAACAGAGAATCAACAATCCTGAAACCCTAGAACACCAAATGAAGAGATAAAGAACTCAGCCAAACACCAAACGGAGTGAGAATACTAAAAGAGAACAGAGAGCGAGGAGAGACTCAGGCAGACAGTCCTTACCAGCTAACGCAGCGCGGATCCACCATCTTGGATTCCTATCGGAGACCAGCAAATGGGAGAGCAGCCTTGCAGAGCATCTGGTCGGAGACAGAACGACCGGTAAACTGCGGTGCGTGCTCTCCCACCACCCACCCCTCTCCGCCTCAGCTGGGGATCCCCTGCTTTCCGTGGCCAGGGTCCCTGGGCTGGGGGGTGCTGGTGCTTGGATTCCGCGCGCCTGGGCTGGCGGCTTTCTGGGAGCCGTTTGCTGGCAGCTAGCGAACCTTTCTCTGCCGCCTCCCCCTCCTTTTGCCTGGGTGCCTGGTTCCGAGTGCCATCTCTGCTCTCTCCTGCGGGGCTGTAGGGCTGCGTTCGGGCGTGTGGCAGTTTCCAGGTCTGGGCTCCCGCGCGGGTGGGATCCTGGGGCCTTTGTTCGTTGGCCCCTCTGCTTCCCGTGGCCACGGTCACTTAACCCCGAGACTACGGGCTTCTTGGAATTCGTGCCCCTGAGTGGGGGCTCTCTGGGTCCCATTTGTAGGCACTGACTGCTGGTGTTGCCCTTTTTTTTTTTTCTCTCAATTTTATTTTTCTTCCTTTTTTGATTAGTTTTGTCATCTTTTACCTCTTTTTCTCTTTTGTCTTTCTTCATTGCTTAATTTCTTGTCTCTCTATCTCTTCCTTCTCTTTCTGATCCCTGAATTCCAGGCGATGTATGCCTCTGTACCTTCTGGCCAGGCTGAGCTGTGAAAATTGAGACCAACTCCCCCAGACCTCATAGCTGCATCGGTGGGATCCCTGGGAACTTTGCAGTTCTTTAACTTTTCTGATTTTTATTTGGTCATTCTTTCCTTTTCTTTCTCTCCCCCCTTCTGGTTTCCTCCATCCCATAGTCTCTCATCTGTACATTCCAACGACAAGCTCCCCTAGCATTCTTTTATGTTTGTACGCTTTTTGCGCCTCCTCCTCTCTCCTCTCTCCCATATCCAGCTTAGCTTCACACATACCCATCTTCCCGCTGCACCCTACCTACCTGCACCGTGAACTAGACATCACATCACCAAGCGGTGCAGGCACGCCCTATTGGTACCTGCCCAGCACTGACTACCGACCGTCCTGGTGGCTGCGGTGAGTGCCACAAGCAACCCATCCCAGTGGCTCCTCCTCAACTAGATCTGCCCAGCTGTACCACAAGAATGAAAAAAAAAAAATCTACAATCAATAAACGAGAGAAATATCTACTGAATGCCCCGAAAACAGCAAACAATATCAAAACATTTACAAAAACAAGACAAGATGGCTCCAATAGGCGTCCAAATTAAAACACCAGATAACTCTCCTGTGGAAGACAATGCACTAGAAGTACCTGATACGGAACTCAAATCACTAATACTCGGAACTTTCCAAGAACTGAGGCAAAAAGCGGAACTTTCCAAGAACTGAGGCAAAAAGCTGAAAAACATGAGGAAAAAATAGACAAATTTATGGAAAATACAGACAAAAAATTGGAAGAATTCAGGAAGATGATGCAAGAACAAAATGCCAAAATAAATTTACAACTCAAAATTATACAAAAACAACAATTAGAAATCCAAAAGATAAACAACAAGATTTCAGAAATGGACGGTGTCATAGAAGGGCTGAGAAGTAGATTTGAAACCATGGAAGACAGGATCAGTGGAACTGAAGACAAACACTTGGATACAACTCTGTTTAAGGAAAACTCAGAAAAAAGAACAAAGAAAAATGAAGAGACCCTGAGAGTTATGTGGGACACAATTAAAAGCAAAAACTTACGAGTGATTGGCATACCAGAACAGGGGGAGAAAACAGAAAACACAGAGAGGATCATTGAGGAACTGCTGACAGAAAACTTTCCCAATATCATGAAAGATGAAAAGCTGGTCATCCAAGAAGCTCAACGAACCCCATATAGAAGAGACCCCAAAAGAAAATCACCAAGACATATCATATTCACACTCGCTAAAACTAAAGACAAACAAAGAATCCTGAGAGCAGCTCGTGAAAAACAAGAAGTCACATACAGAGGAGAAACAATAAGACTAAGCTCAGATTATTCAGCAGAAACCATGCAGGCAAGAAGGCAATGGGATGACATATATAAAATCTTGAAAGAAAAAAATTGTCAGCCAAGAATAATATATCCTGCAAAACTCTCATTCAGATTTGATGGTGAAATTAGGTCATTTCCAGATAAACAGAAACTAAAGGAATATGCAAAAGTCAAACCAAACTTACAAGAATTATTAAAGGGAGTTCTTCGATCTGAGGACAAACAGCTTAAGCCCTCAGGCAGGACCTAGGACCTAGGACGCAGGTTAACATGAACCAGATACCATTCTAGGAACTGAACTACAGACGACTTTCCAAAAACAAAAGATATACAACAGGGAATCAGAGAAATCAATCAAAGGATGACAACAACATCAGAACAATGAAAGAGGGAACAAACGGCATAGGTATAGAACCTTCTAAAGGAGAAGAAGGCAAGGCAATACCAAGTAACGGTAGACTGCTTCAAAATTATAAAGATAAGGGTAAAATTCATGGTAACCACAAAAAAAGTTAACAAACCAACTCATAAAAATAAAGACGAAAAACATAAAGTCTCAACAAAAACAAAACCTACAAAAACAAAAGAAATGAACACAAAACCCACAAACAAAAGGAACTCAGCACAAGAGAGTAAGAAGAACAAAGAAAACTTCAGCATCACAAAAAAAAGCACTACAAAATGACAGCAACAAATTCACATCTATCAATAATTACACTGAACGTAAATGGACTCAATGCACCCATAAAGCGACGGAGAGTGGCAGAATGGATAAGAAAACAGGATCCATCTATTTGCTGTCTACAAGAGACACATCTTAGAAACAAAGATGTGAATTTATCAAAAATCAAAGGTTGGAAAAAAATATATCAAGCTAACAACTATCAAAAAAGAGCAGGAGTGGCAATTCTAATCTCAGATAAAATAGACTTTAAAACAAAATCTACCATAAAAGACAAAGAAGGACACTATATAATGATTAAGGGGATGATCCATCATGAAGACATAACCATAATAAATATCTATGCACCCAATGACAGGGCTCCAAAATACATAAAAAAAACTCTAACAGCACTGAAAAGAGAAATTGACAGTTCCACAATAATAGTAGGAGACTTCAACACACCACTCTCAGTAAAGGACAGAACAACTAAAAAGAAACTCAGCAAAGATACAGAAGACCTAAAGGACACAATCAGCCAACTGGACCTCATAGACATATATAGAACAATCCATCCAACCGCTGCAAAGTACACATTCTTTTCCAATGCACATGGAACGTTCTCCAGAATAGACCACATCTTAGGCCACAGAGCAATCCTCAACAAGATCCAAAATGCTGAGATAATTCACAGTATCTTCTCTGACCACAATGCCATCAAGGTAGAAATTAACACTAGAAAGAGCAAGGAAAAAAAATCAAACACATGGAAACTGAATAATAATCTGTTACACATCAATGGGTAATAGAAGAAATCAGAGATGGAATTAAAAAATTCCTAGAATCAAATGAAAATGAAAACACATCATACCAAAACCTTTGGGACACAGCAAAGGCAGTCCTCAGAGGACAATTTATAGCAATAGATGCACATATCAAAAAAGAAGAAAGGGACAAAATCAAAACATTAACTACAGAACTCAAACAAATAGAAAGAGAAGAACAAAAAAAGCCTACAACCACCGGAAGAAAGGAAATAGTAAAGATCAGAGCAGAAATCAATGAAATAGAGAACAGAAAAACAATAGAAAGAATCAACAAAACCAAAAGTTGGTTCTTTGAAAGAATCAACAAAATCGACAAACCACTGGCCAGACTGACAAAAGAAAAACAGCAGAGGGCACAAATAACCCAAATAAGAAATGAAATGGGGGACATTACAACAGACCCAACTGAAATAAAAAGGATTATAACAGAATATTATGAAAAACTATATTCCAACAAATTTGAAAACCTAGAGGAAATGGATAAATTTCTAGAAACATCCGGCCTACCCAAACTACAACAAAGTGATATTGAAAATCTGAACAGACCCATAACAAGAGAAGAGATTGAAAAGGTAATAAAAAAACTCCCAACCAAAAAAAGCCCTGGCCCAGATGGCTTCACTGGAGAATTCTACAAAACATTTACAGAAGAGCTCGTACCAGTTCTACTCAAGTTATTTCAGAGCATAGAAGAGGAAGCAACACTTCCAAATTCATTCTATGAAGCAGCATAACGCTGATACCAAAACCAGGCAAAGACATCACAAAAAAAGAAAATTACAGACCAATATCTCTCATGAATATAGATGCAAAAATTCTGAACAAAATTCTAGCCAATAGAATTCAGTATCATATCAAAAAAATAATACACCACGACCAAGTAGGATTCATACCAGGTATGCAAGGATGGTTTAACATTAGAAAATCCATCAACGTAATCCACCACATAAATAAAAGGAAAGAAAAAAATCACATGATTATCTCAATTGATGCAGAAAAGGCATTTGACAAAGTCCAACACCCATTCCTGATAAAAGCTCTCAATAAAATAGGTATAGAAGGGAAATTTATCAATCATCATAAAGGGCATCTATGCAAAACCAACAGCCAACATCATTCTTAATGGAGAAAGGCTATCTGAAAACAGGATGCTTTACACTCCTATTGTAAATTGTGTTGAAAGACAAGATGCCCTTTATCACCACTCCTCCTATTTAACATTGTGCTGGAAGTTTAGGTAGAGCAGTAAGGCAAGAAAAAGAATAAAGGGCATCCAAATTGGTAATGAAGAAGTTAAACTCCTAAAGACTGCACGAGAAATGTTACTGAAAGTAATAGAAAGATTCAGCAGAGTAGCAGGATACAAGATAACATTCAAAATCAGTAGTCGAGTATCCGATACAACCGTAAAGAGAATCGAGAATGATCAGATACCCGGTAAAGAGAACGATAAAAAGATAAAATACTTAGGAATAAATCTGACCAGGAATATAAAAGACCTATACAAAGAAAACTACAAAACACTGCTGCATGAAACCCAAAGGGATCTACATAAATGGAAAAACATACCATGCTCATGGATAGGCAGACTCAACATTGTGAAAATGGCAATTCTACCTAAAGCAATCTACAAATACAATGCAATTCCGATACAAATACCAACCACATTCTTCAAAGAGATGGAAAAACTAATTATTAACTTTATATGGAAAGGGAAGAAACCTCGAATAAGTAAAGCACTACTGAAGAAGAAGAATAAAGTTGGAGGACTCACACTACCTGACTTGAGAACCTACTATACAGCTACAGTACTCAAAACAGCCGGGTACTGGTACAACAACAGAGACATTGACCAATGGAACAGAATTGAGAACTCAGATGTAAATCCATCCACCTACGGTCACCTGATTTTTGACAAGGGCCCAAAATACATCAAATGGGGAAAAGACAGTCTTTTTAACAAATGGTGCTGGCAAAACTGGATATCCATTTGTAGAAAAATGAAACAGGACCCATACCTCACACCATATACAAAAACTACTTCCAAATGGATCAAAGACCTGAATATAAAGCCTCAAACTATAAAATTCATAGAAGAAAAAATAGGACCAACACTTCAGACCTTAATACATGGCATTAACAGGATACAAACCATAAACATCAACACAAAAAACCCAACAGATAAACTAGATAATTGGGATCTTCTAAAAATCAAACATCTATGCTCTTCAAAAGATTTCACCAAAAGAGTTAAAAGAGAACCTACAGACTGGGAAAAAATTTTTGGACAGTACAAGTCAGACAAAGGTCTAATCTCCATAATCTACAAGAAAATCCAACACCTCTACAACAAAAAGACAACCAATCCTATCAAAAAATGGGCAAAGGAAATGAACAGACACTTCACCAAGGAAGACATTCAAATGGCCAACAGACACATGAGGAAATGCTCGCGATCACTAGCCATTAGAGAAATGCAAATTAAAACCACAATGAGATACCATCTCACCCCGGCATTACTGGCACGAATCAAAAACACTGGAAATAACAAATGTTGGAGGGGCTGCGGGGAGACGGGAACTCTTATACACTGCTGGTGGGAATGCAAAATGATACAGCCATTTTGGAAAATGATATGGCGTTTCATCAGAAAGCTAGAAATAGACGTACCATTCGATCCAGCAATCCCGCTCCTAGGAATATATCCTAGAGAAATAAGAGTCATCACTCGAATAGACATATGCACACCTATGTTCATGGCAGCATTATTCACAATAGCAAAACGATGGAAACAACCTCGATGTCCATCAACAGACGAATGGATACACAAACTATGGTACATACACACAATGGAGTACTATGCAAGGAGAAAGAACAATGAATCGGTGAACCATCTCATAACATGGATGAAACTGGAGGACATCATGCTGAGTGAAATAAGTCAATCACAAAAGGACAAATATTGTATGAGACCTCTATTGTAAAAACCCATGAAAAAATTCACATGCAAAATGTAACAATCCTTGTTGGTTACCAGGGATGGGGGGGGGGGGGATACTAAATAGGTAATAGGTAAGTGGTAACTTGGGTGAGAGATGAGATAGTACATAGTACAGGGGAAACTAACACAACCTGCACAAGGAAAGGTCATGGAGGCCCTATAGACACATCCAAACCCCCCGAGGGACTGAGTTGTTGGACGGAGGGCTCTGGGGACCATGATCTCGGGGAACATCTAGCTCAATTGGCATGACACTACTTATAAAGATAATGCTCTACATTCTACGTTGGTGAGTAGTGTCTGGGGTCTTAAAAGCCTATGAGCGGCCATCTAAGATACTCCACTGATCTCATCCCTTCGGGAACAAGGGAGAACGAAGAGAACAGGATACAAGGAAAAGATTAGTCCGAAGGACTAATGGTCCACAGCTACCAAGGCCTCCACGGGACTGAGCCCAGTACAGCTGGATGGTGCCCGGCTACCACCAATGACTCCTCTGACCAGGATCACAACAGAGGGTTCTGGGCAGAGCTGGAGTAGGATGTAGAGCATAATTTTAACTCCCCCCAAAAAAAAAAAAAAAAAAAGAAGACCAGATATACTGGCCTAAAGAATACTAGAGAAACCTCGAGAGTGTGGCCCCCAGACACCCTTTCAGCTCAGAGGGGAAGTTACCTTCAAGGTTTGATGTTAAGCCTGGGAATGGACACCCCAGTAAAACTAAATGGGACTAACGATGTACAGGAGTCCGGTGACAAGGGCCAGAAGGCAGAGGGAGAGTAGGAATCTGATGATAAGGAACACAAATTGAATAAGGACACTGTCGATGTATTGTGAGATTGTTGACCACTGCTATAGGGCAACATTTGTAGTAACTATTAAATGGGAGGCTGTTTTGTCCTGTAAGCCTTCATCTTGGGCGAGAATGGCAGCACAATTGGAAGAGCATAGTCAATATCACTTAAATGTGTAAGTAAAAAGTTTTGAAATGGTGTTTAAATAAAATAAAAATAAATAAATAAATAAATAAACAAATGAGACTAAAGAGGTACAATAGTCCACTGACAAGGTCCAGAAGACAGAAGGGGACAAGGAAGCCCCCTGGTGATAGGGAACACAAGGTGGAGTAAGGATATTCTTGATGTGCTGTGAGATTGTTAACCATTGTCATAGGGCAACATGTGTAGTAACTGTTAAATGAAAAACTATTTTGTTCTGTAAGCCTTCATCTTAAGTGAGAATAACAGCACAGTTGGAAGAGCGTAGTCAATGTCACTGAACTGTGAATGTAGAAATTTTTGAAACGGTGTATCTTTGGCCATCTGTAATTTTCATCAAAAAAAAAAAAAAAGGTTGAGAATTTAGAGGCTTAATACGTTGTGGGGTTGTTAACCAATGTCATAGAACAATATGTGTACTACTATTTCATGAGAAACTATTTGCTCTGTAAGCTTTCACCTGAAGTACAATAAAATATATATAAAAAAAAAATTCTAGCCAAAATATATCAACAGCCTATTAAAAAAATAATAACAATAATACATTATGATCAAGTGGGATTCATACCAGGCCAGTGGTTTGTCAATTTTATTGATCTTCTGAAGAAACAACTTTTAGTCTTATTGATTCTTTCTATTGTTTTTCTGTTTTCTATTTCATTTATTTCTACTCTGATCTTTATTATCCTCATTTTTCTTGTGACTGTGGACTTCTTTTCCTGCTCCTTTTCTATTTGTTCAAATTGTAAGGTTGAGGTATTGATTTTTGCTCTTTCTTCTTTTTTAATGTGTGCATTTACTACTATAAATTCTCCTCTGAGCATTGCTTTTGCTGTGTCCCAAAGGTTTTGGTATGTTTTCATTCTCTTTTGATTCTAAGAATTTTTTAATTTCATTTTTAATTTCTCCTATTACCTGATAGTTTTTAAGTAAGGTGTTATTCAGTTTCTATGTATGTATTTTTTTCCTTGTTCTTTCTGTTATTGATTTTTAGTTTTATAGCATTGTGATCAGAGGAGATGCTTTGTATTATTTCAATTTTTTTTTTTTTACTTTATTGAGGCTTGCTTTGTGGCCTAAAATATGGTCTTTTCTGGAGAATGATCCATGTGCGTTGGAGAAGAATGTGTACTGTGCTTCTGTTGGGTGGTGTGTTCTGCATCTGTCTATGAGGTCGAGTTGGTTGATTGTGTTATTTAGACCTTCTGTGTCTTTGTTGAGTTTCTTTCTAGTTGTTCTGTCCATCATTGAAAGTGGTGTGTTAAAGTATTCTGCTATCATTGTAAAACCATATATTTCTCTTTTTAATTCTGTTAGAGTTTGTTTTATGTATTTGGAGCTCTGTCATTGAGTGCGTAAATATTCATTATGGTTATGTCCTATTGGTGGATTGAGCCTTTAATCATTATATAATGCCCTTCTTTGTCTTTTATAATGGATTTTGACTTACAGTCTCTTTATCAGAGATTATTATTGCCATTCTACTGATCTCTTTTGGTTACTGTTTGCTTGATATTTTTTTCCCATCTTTTGATTTTTAACTTCTTTGTGTCTTTGTGTCTAAGGTGTGTCTCTTGTAGGCAACATATTGATGGGTCATGTTTTTTTAATTCATTCTGCCCCTGTCTCTTGACTGGCACATTTCAACTATTTACGTTTAGTGTGCTTATCGATAGGTATGAATTTACTGCTGCCATTTCATTATGCTTGTGTGTATGTGTGGTGTTAACAGTTTCCTTGTTTTGCTTATTTTTCTATGCTGAGTTCTTTTGGTTTATGGATTTTCTTTTCATATCCACTGTTGTTGATTTTGTGTTTACTGAGTCTTTTTTATTTTCCTCTTCTTTATTTTGGTGAGTAGGTTTATTAATTTTCTACGTGGTTACTCTGAAATTTATCTTTTATCTTCCCAAGTTTAAAACAGTCTGTTATATCTTGATATTGCTTTGACTTCCTGTCCATATGGAAGTTCTATAACCGCTTATTCCTCCTTTTTGTTTTGAAGTTGTTATTGTTTACAGATTGACATCTCTGTTTTCAGTTTTGCAGCTTTATTTTACCTTTGTGAATTCTTTATCTGGGTTGGTATCTGGGTGATGCTGTGTGTCTTAATCTCAGGTTGTTGTCTGATGTCATTGGCTCTCTTTCTGAAGGACTCGCTTTAATATTTCTTGTAAGGTTGGTCGGTTTTTAAAAAATTTCCTTAATTTCTGTTTTTCTGGGAATGTCCTAGTTTCATGATTGTATTTATTTGAAAGACAATTTTTCTGGATATATGATTCTTGGTCAGCAATTCTTTTCTTCCAGGGTTTTATATATGCCACCCCATCGCCTTCTTGCCTGCATGGTTTCTGCTGAGAAATCAGAGCTTCATCTTATTGGTGCACCTTTGTAGGTGATATTTCTTTTTTCATGAGCTACCCTCAGAACTCTTTCTTTGTCTTTTGTTTTGGAAAGTTTGATTATGGTATGTCTTGGTGACTTTCTTTTGGGATCTATCCTGTATGGGGTTTATTGATCATCTTGGATGGAAACCTTCTCATCTTTCATGACATTAGGAAAGTTATCTGTCAATAAATCTTCTAAAATTCTCTCTGTGCTTTGTTCCCCCTCCTCTTCTGGAATTCCTCTTACCTGTAAATTATTCCTCTTGATGATGTCCCACATAACTCTTAGGCTTTCTTCATTTTTTTTTAATTCTTTTTTTCTGATTGTTCCTCAAACAACATATTATCAAGGGATTTGTCCTCTATTTCGCTGATTCTTTCTTCCACTGATTGAATTCTACTTCTCTGTCCTTCCATTGAGTTATCTATTTCTGACATTTTGTTTTTAATCTTCTAGATTTCTAGTTGTTGTTTTTGTATGGTTTCGAATTGTCTAATTTATTTTGTCATTTTGTTCTTGTATTATTTTCCTGAACTCTTCTAGAGTTTTGTCTGTGTTTTCCTTGATCTCTTTTATGGTCCTATATAAGTCTTTTGAATTACTTATCAGGTAGTTCTATCACCATTTCTTCCTCAAGAAGGTTTTTTGTCCCTTTATTCTGCTCACTTGTTTGAGCCATCTTATCCTGTTTCACCATATAATTTGCTACTGTCTGCTGTATCTGAGGCATTAAAGTGTTAATTTATTTACTTCTATATTTCTTTATTGATGGAGTGTATGTTTGTTTTGTGTAATTTTGTTTTGTTTTGTTTTGATGTATTTGTGGCTTTGTTTCTTCTCTTTCTCTTTAGAATGTCTTTCTTCCTTTGTATTATTTTAATTGTTGTTTTGTGATTCTGGTCTATGTGTGATTTCGGTGCTGTCTGTTGACTGGGTGTGATTTCCTCTCGCTAGTGGATATGGTGGGTCTCACCTACATGTGAGTCCTCTGTGGTTAGACTCACATGTCTTACTATACTGAATTCAGTGGGGACAGGAGAGTAGGATTTTCCCTGATATTGAGTGACAAGTGTTGGATGACCGGGGTCCCTCTAAGCCCTTGTGGAACCATAGGGTCCTTCCAGTTTGGTGATAGAAGTGAGTGTGTTCTCTGGAGGTCAGGACAGGGCATCACCATATCTGCTGTGAGGGAGTGCTATCCAAATGGACAGGGTAGGCTTGCTGTGCGTGCACGAATTGGCATCTTAGTAGGTGGTGGGGTAGCAAGGATTTCAGTGCAGGTGTAGATGGCCGGCAGGAACTGTTCGAGTGTGGGATATGTGATGTTGCAGCCAGGTGAACATTGGATGAGGGCACTAGAATCTGCTTGTCATTTGGTAGAGGTGCAGATGGTGCCTGTCAGTATGTGACTACCACTGCTGATGAGGTGATACATCTGACCAGCCAGTCACCAGGGCATGGGTTCAGGGACTGTTCTTGCCTGTCACTAGGTTGGGTGCTGTGTGTATGCACTGCAGGTTGTTAGGTGATCAGAGCAAAGGTGCACAGGTTACCAGTGGCTGGCATGGGAACTCACAAGCTGGTCACCAGTCACCAGGCAGTTAAGGTGGCAGGGGTGGGGAAGGTAGAGATCTCACACCTCCAGCCACTGGTCTGGTGGTGGGAGTGCACACTAGCAATTGCTGGCTGGGCAGGGAAGCTCAGGGGTGGGCGGAGTGGGCAGAAGCCTCTGCTCACAGGTCTGACGGTATGGGAGAGCGTACTGAGGATTGTTGTGGGGGACCCACTGCTGGTCACTGGGAGGGCTGTGGGGGGGAGTGTGTTCCCCAGTCTATGGCATGGGTACCAGGGTACTCCCCACAGAGTGCAGCCAGTGATCAGGATCTGGCCCTGATCAAATGTGAGGAGGGCGGCTCTCTGGGGTCCAGACAGGTGGGGGATCTCTAGCTGCCACTCCAAGGATCCTCCACTCCACCAGTGCCACCTGCCCAAATGATCAGGGATCACTGCTGGTAAGTAGTTCTGTCCCTATTTTCTGACACCCTCCCTCCTCTATGATCACCTGGATCCGTAGGGCCTTCCTGCACTTTCCCTTCTTAGATCTAGTTCATGTTCTGCTCACCTTGCTTCACTCTGGGTTTGTCTACACAATATCTCTATCTCCTATTGGGTATTCCATGAAGTTGCTTTCCTGCACTCTTCACCCAGGAAGACTGCTCGCCTTGTCTCAAGATGGCCATGCTGTGCCAGGCCAGCTGGCAGGGCACTTATAGTTCATAAGTCTCCTCATTTTCTGTTTTCATTCAGTTTCTCCTTCCCTTTGGTGTTTGATCTAATACCTTATACTTCTGTTTGCTGTTCTGGGTTTTCAGATTGTCATCTGCATCTGTTTCACTCGGTTTCTCAGTTCTTTGCTGTAGGGGGATGGCGTGATGTGTGTAACTAAGCCTTCATCTTGGGCGATCTCCCTCCATAGGGTTTTTGAGGTTGTAATATTTATGGGAAGGAGCCCTGGTAGTGCAGTGCTTAAGCACTTGGCTGCTAACTTAAAGGTCAGTAGTTCGAACCCACCAGCTGCTCTGCAGGAGAAAGATGTGGCAGTCTGCCACCATAAAGATTACAACCTTGGAAAATCTATGGGGCAGTTCTGCCCTGTCCTACAGGGTCTCTATGAGTTGGGTTTCACTCAATGGCAATTGGTTTGGTTTTGGAATTGTTATGGGAGCATATCACCAGGTCACCAGTCTTTCTCCGTGGAGCCACTGGGTGGGTTCAAACCACTAACCTTTCTGGTTGCAGCCAAGAGCTTAACCATTGGGTCACCAGGCTCCTTTTAATAATTACAGGGCTATTCAAATTATCAGTTTTATGTTGGGTAAAATGTGGTAGTTTGTGCTTTTCAAGAAATTGGTTCATCTCATCTAAGTTTTCAAATTTGTGTGTGTAGAATTGTTTGTAGTATTCTTTATTATCTTTTTGATGTCTGCAGGGTCAGTAGTCACATCCCGTTTCATTCTTAATATTGATAATTTGTATTTTCTCTTTGTGTCTTGCTACAGGTTTGCCAATGTATTTATCTTATCAAAGAACCAACTCTTTATTTCACTGTTTTTCTCTGTTTTCAGCTCCGTTGGTTTCTGCTCTTATCTTTATTATTTTTACTTGTTTTGCTTATGCTGCTTTCTTCTTTTTCTAGTTTCTTCAGGTGGGAGTTTAGAATTTTGATTTCAGACTATTCTTTTCTAATGTATGCATTTAGTGCTATAAATTTCTCTCTCAACACTGCTTTAGCTGCATTCCAAACTTTTGATATATTTTCATTTTCTTTCAGCGCAATTTTTTTTTTTTTTTCCTTGAGGCTTTCTCTTTAACCCATGGATTAAGTGTGGTGTTTCATTTCCAAGTGTTTGGATATTTTTCTGTTATCTGTTATTGATTTCTGATTTCATTCTGTTGTGGTCAGAGAACATACTCTGTATGATTTCATTTATTTTAAACTGCGGTTTGTTTTATGGTCCAGAATATGGTCTATCTTGGTATATGTTCTGTGGGCACTTGAAAAGAATGTTGCCTTCTTCTTTCGTTGTGTAGAGTGTTCCGTAAATGTCTGTTAGATCCTGTTAGTCGATAGTGGTGTTGCATTCTTCTATATACTTCCTGATTTCTGTTTATCAGTGTATCTTTCTATTTGTGTATCAGTCAAGGTTCAACCAGAAAAAGAGAACCTATATATATACATATAAGGATTTATTGCAAGTAATTGGTTTGTGCAATTGTGGGGGTTAGCTAGGAGAGTCCAAAATTTGTAGGGTAAGCTGAAAAGAAGGGCAGGATGGAACCCTCAGTCATGAGATGAAGCTGCAGTCGACAGGTGGAATTTCTTCTTCTTCCCAAAAGTTCTACTCTTAATATTTTTCAGTGGATTGAATCGGTCACCCAGATTATCTAGGATAACTTCTTTTACCTAAAGTCAACTGATTATGAACAATTAATTTTCTGAATCTTCAGCTCTTCTGAGTCAAAACCTTTAGATATGGGGCCTGAGATTACTCATTTTTAATAGAGACTTCTGGTGGTTCTCAAAAAACTAGTTCCACCCTGGGACACAAGCTAGGTTTCTAAATCTTTGAGGTAGGCAGTATGGCTGAATAGGTACTGAATACACAATCTAAGCCCTTGCCAGCAGCCAGTGGATTTATGTGCCTTCTTTCTCAGAGAAAGAGGAATGTAGAAAAATAATTCTGCCAGACGCTTCTGTTGGGAGGCAGTGTGATAGTCTAGAAAGAGTGGGTACATTGAAGCCAAAGAGATAGAAGTTTGGATTCACGCTCAGTTACTCACTAGCTGAGTCGGACACACTGTTTGGCCACTCTGAGCTGTTCCATTGTCTATTAAGTGGGCAGAATAATTGTATGGGGCAGTTTGAATCCACCATCTGCTCCTTGGAAACCCTATGGAGCAGTTCTACTCTGTCCTATAGGGTTGCTATGAGTCAGAATCCACTCAACGGCAGTGGGTTTGGTTTTTTTGTTTAGCCTAGATTGCTGTTGTGAGGATTCAATGAACTAATACATACAACACATGCACGTGTGTGCGTACACATACACACACACACACACACACACACACACACACATCAGTTCTTTAACTTCTAGTCATCCAGTTATGAAGTCAGAACCCAAGAATCTCAGCATCAAAATGGTCTTAAGAATGGTATCATCTATCCTCCCCCTTTCAACAGACTTCCCTTCTCCAGCACTCTCAACAGGTGGCCATTCAGTCTCTGAACGTCTCCAGTGCCAGGTGTAACACTGCCTCCTAAGGCAGCCTGGTTCTCCAGTTAGACAGACCTTATTATTACAAAGTTCTTTCTTAGGCTCCACTAAAATCTACCCGTCTTTGGTTTCCACCACTGGTTCTCATCTCTGCTCTGCAACCTGAAGAATGAGACAAATCCCTCTTCCACCTCACAATCTTTCTAGTTAACCAACCTCTCACTGGATAATTATAGCTTGGCAGTATATTATCTGAGGGTGGCAGATCACACGATGGAATCTTCTCATTGTGACATCCTGCTTTTCTCCTAGACTTGAGGCACTAAAGCAGAGTAACAAGTATAAATGCCTTTAGAGGCCAGACAAGTAATGCAAACAACTGAGGTCAGCCAACTAAGGACTATAGCAAAACGAAGTCCAATGTCCCTCTAAAGAGAGGTAGCCCTACTGAAATCTGACTCAGTGTTGCCAGATATGGATTTTTTTAAATAAGCACCAGAATTCCATACTTTTTATTTAACATCATCGAGTTTAAAAAAAAAAAAAAAAGTGCAGGTACAAACTAGTGAAATCTGGAAAGATCTGTAATTTAGTTAATAGTATTGTGCCAATGTCCTGGTTTTGGTAATGTATTATGATTATGTAAGATGTTAACATACGAGAAACTGGGTGAAGGGCATAAGGGAACTTTGCGTACTATTCCTGCAACTTTTTGTGAGCATAAAATTATTTCAACATAAAAAGCTAAAAAATTAAAATTAGAAACTGGCATTTTGCTTTTAACCACTGATTTTTTTTAAATGTTGGCAAGCTAATTCAATTAAAAAACATATGTGTGTTTGCAGGTGAAATAAAACATATCTGTGGGGCCACCATTTTGCAACTTCTGCAGCTTAGAATCATTACTAACTTTATGAATTTTGCACCAAGACTGTATTTGAATCTTGGCTTTACCACTTAAGACCACAGGCAAGTTTCTGAGTCTATGTCTCCTCGCCTGTACAGCAGGAGATATTAATATCTCACTGGTGGTTGTAAGGATTAAATGAGATAGTGTGTGCTAACATACTGGAACACACTTCATGTTGAGTGAATAAGAGCCATTATTACTCTCAGGATGAACTCAGATGGGTGGATGCTCAAATTTCCACCATGTCAGATCTAGGCATAGTCTAATGATGGCCATTCTGCCTTCCTCTCTCATTTCTGCTTGGGGCATGTCTTCTCTCAACATCCAATAAGTAGGCTGGTTGGATTCAGAAAGCCAACACAAGGCCACATTCTCCTTCTACTGCTCAGACAGCTGGAAGCAAAGGGGTTCCATGGTTTCTCTGGTTAGATGACAACATTTCATTAAACAACAACCCATTGACATTGAGTCAATTCTGACTCATGGTGACCCCACTTGCTACAGAGTAGAACTCTTCCATAGGGTTTTCTTGGCTGTAATCTTCACAAAAGCAGATCCCCAGGTCTTTCTTTCATGATACCACTGGGTGGGTCTGAACCACCAACCTGTAGGTTAGCAGCCAATTGCAAACTGCCTGTGCCACCCAGAGACCTCATTAAACAAAAGACACGTTGAAATCAGCTTTGCCTGATCTGTCTACCCCCAGCTCTGCCACACTTCCTTGGTCCTGTTCTTTTATGTGCTGCCCTGAGAGAAATAAGAAAGAGCAGATTAAGCGAGATTTAAATTTTTTACTGAACTGTAATTCTTGGCAGAGGTCAAGAAGAAAATAACAGGTGAAAAATAGACCTTGAAGTGAGCAAACGCAAGGCCTCAGCTAATGCATTTCTGTCCCACTAACAACCATACTCAGAGAGGAAGCATAAGCAAGGGGCCTGATGGGGAGGTGATGCTGTTGGATCACAAAGGGGCAGGTGCATCAACACCATTTTAGCTCAAGCATGTCACTCCAGAAAGACTAAGAGGCTTTGGTGGAGAAAACTGGGCCCTGAACCAAAGTGTTCAGAAAGGTCCCTTCTCTGTATATCAGGAGCACAATGATGGAAATGTAGCAAGTGCTTAACTGAAAGGAAGGAAGAAAGGCAGAAAGGAGTTTTTTTTTTTTTTTTTTTAATAATATTTTTATTGAGTTTTTGGTGAAGGTTTACATTAGGTTCCCATTCAACAATTTCTGCACAAATTATTCAGTGACACTGGTTACATTCTTCACAATGCATCAACATTCTCAATATTTCCATTCCGGTTGTTCCATTTCCATTAATCTAGTTCCGCTGCCTTCTTACATTCTCATCTTTGTTTTAAGGTAATTCTTGACCATTTGATCTCATATAGATGACTTTTTAAAGGAGAGTACTCACAGGTGATATTCTTTATTTTGTGAGCCAATCTGTTATTTAGCTAAAAGGTGACCTCACAGGCTAGCTTCAGTTCAAAATGTAAAGAGTATCTCAGGGCAATAGTCTCAGGGAGTCCTCCAGTCTCAACCAGTCCAAAACAATAGTTGGTAGTGGTAGCCAGGTACCATCTAGTTCTTCTGGTCTCAGGGTAGATGAGGCCATGGTTCATGGAGACTATTAGTCCTGCAGACTAGTTTCTTCTTTGAGTCTTTGGTTTCCTTCTTTCTCTTTTGGTCCAGAGGAGTAAAGATCAATAGTTGTATCTTAGATGGCTACTTGCAAGCTTTTAGGACCCCAGATGCTACTAACCAAACTAGGATGCAGAACATAACCTTTAGGAACTATATTATGCCAACTGACCATGATATCCCACAAGACTAGGGTCCTAATCCTTCAAACTCAGGAAACTAATACCACAAGTTGTTCAGTTATATCTAAGAAGTATTCGTAACTGTGACCCCCATGTGCTTTATTCTATATATCCATATATATATGAATAGATGTGCATAGTCACATACATGCATATACATACGTATATACACATACATACTCACATATACATACCTATACACATATATGTCTAAATACGTACTTATATACCCACATATATATTTTTTGGTTGTTGTTGCTGTTGTTTCAAAATTATATATGCCACAGCAATTGCCAAAAGGTCCTTTATCCTTGTGTACATTTTAGTGACATTGCTTACCTTCATCAAGCTGTACACACTTCACTCTCATTTGATGTTACCTTTCCCATCACTAAAAATAACAAGTGTCTACTATCTAGAGAATAAATTTTTCTCTCCTCCTGCCCCCAATACCTGGTAAACACTAATGAACATTAGTTTCTGTATATCTGCCTGCTCATGTTATTCATAAAAGTAAGAACATACAATTATTTGTTTTTTAGTGACAGACTTATTTCACTCAACATAATGTCCTCCAGGTTTAACCATGTTCCAAGATGTTTCAGGAACTCATTTTTCTTTATTGCTGAGTAGTATTATAGAAGACAATTTTAAGTCTTTGGCCACTAAAGGATAAGAGATTCGTCTTAAAAATTTGCAGAATAATGTATAGTTAGCAGGGGCTAGACTATCACAGAACTTAAGCATGTGGGATAGCACTTTGTAACTTCCACCACAGCTGCCAGTTGTCTTGAAGCAGTATTGTGTTGCTTTTAAGAATATGTGCAAGAAATAGCAGCTTTCCCAGTACTTCACTCAACAAAGATCTACGTTTACCAATCTTTTTGTTTTTAACTTGAGCAGAAAAAACGCTGCCTTTTGTGTGAAGCCATCATTCTTTTTTCATTAAATGCAATGGAAGTAAAAATCATTAAAAGGCTTAAAATTAACACAAGAGCATACTCTTTTTGAAGTTTTGGCTGATTCAAAACAGACACTTTACAGAGATTTTTTTTTTTTTAATATTTTATTGTACTTCAGGTGAAGGCTTACAGAACAAACAGTTTCTCATGTAACAGTAGTACACATGCTGTTTTATGACTTTGGTTAACAACCCCACAACATTTTAACCCTCTGAATTCCCAGCCTTTTTTTTTTTTTTTTTTTTTTTTGGTGAAAATACACATAGCCAAAGATACACCGTTTCAAAACTTTTTACGTACACATTTAAGTGACATTGACTATGCTCTTCCAATTGTGCTGCCATTCTCACCCAAGATGAAGGCTTACAGGACAAAATAGCCTCCTATTTAACAGTTACTACAAATGTTGCCCTATAACAATGGTTAACAATCTCACAACACGTCAACAGTATCCTTACTCAATTTTGTGTTCCCTATCATCAGCTTCCTACTCCCCCTCTGCCTTCTGGCCCTTGTCACCGGACTCCTGTACCTCATTAGTCTCATTTGGTTTTACTGGGCTGTCCACTCCCAGGCTGAACAGTGAACCTCGAAGGTAACTTCACCTCTGAGCTGAAAGGGTGTCTGGGGGCCATACTCTTGAGGTTTCTCCAGTATCCTTTAGGCCAGTAAATCTGGTCTTTTTTTTTTTTTTGTGAGTTAGAATTATGCTCTACATCCTTCTCCAGCTCTGTCTAGAACCCTCTGTTGTGATCCTGGTCAGAGCAGTCAGCGGTGGTAGCCGGGCACCATCTAGCTGTACTGGACTCAGTCCGGTGGAGGTCTTGGTAGCTGTGGACAATTAGTCCTTTGGACTAATCTTTTCGTTGTATCCTGTTCTCTTCATTCTCCCTTGCTCCCGAAGGGATGAGACCAGTGTAGTATCTTAGATGGCCGCTCATAGGCTTTTAAGACCCCAGACACTACTCACCAAGGTAGAATGTAGAGGATTATCTTTATAAGTAGTGTCATGCCAATTGAGCTAGATGTTCCCCGAGACCATGGTCCCCAGAGCCCTCCGTCCAGCAACTCAGTTCGTCAGGGAGTTTGGATGTGTCCATTGGGCTTCCATGACCTTTCCTTGTGCAGGTTGTGTTAGTTTCCCTTGTATTGTGTACTGTCTCACCTCTCACCCAAGATACCACTTATCTATTGCCTATTTAGTATTCCCCCCCCCCATCCCTGGTAACCAACAAGGATTGTTACATTTTGCATGTGAATTTTTTCATGGGTTTTTACAATAGAGGTCTCATACAATATTTGTCCTTTTGTGATTGACTTATTTCACTCAGCATAATGTCCTCCAGTTTCATCTATGTTATGAGTTGCTTCACAGATTCATTGTTGTTCTTTCTCGTTGCATAGTACTCCATTGTGTATATGTACCATAGTTTGTTTACCCATTCATCTGTTGATGGGCACCTACGTTGTTTCCATTGTTTTGCTATTGTGAACAATGCTGCCATGAACATAGGTGTGCATATGTCTATTCGAGTGATGACTCTTATTTCTTTAGGATATATTCCTAGGAGTGGGATTGCTGGATCGAATGGTATGTCTATTTCTAGCTTTCTGAGGAAGTGCCATATCATTTTCCAAAATGGTTGTATCATTTTGCATTCCCACCAGCAGTGTATAAGAGTTCCCATCTCCCCGCAGCCCCTCCAACATTTGTTATTTCCAGTATTTTTGATTCGTGCCAGTAATGCCGGGGTGAGATGGTATCTCATTGTGGTTTTAATTTGCATTTCTCTAATGGCTAGTGAATGCGAGCATTTCCTCATGTGTCTGTTGGCCATTTGAATGTCTTCTTTGGTGAAGTGTCTGTTCATTTCCTTTGCCCATTTTTTGATAGGATTCTTTGTCTTTTTGTTGTAGAGGTGTTGGATTTTCTTGTAGATTATGGAGATTAGACCTTTGTCTGACTTGTACTGTCCAAAAATTTTCAGAAAGGAGAATTTGTTGTTGTTAGTTATCATTGAGTCAGCTTCAATTCATGGGAACCTTATGTATAACAGAATAAACTGTCACCGAGTCCTGCACTATTTTTATGATCCTTGGTATGTTTGAGTCCATTGTTGTGGCTACTGTGTCAATCTACTTCATTGACGGTTACCCTTTGTGGTGAAATGAGTTCCTTTCTGTGGCCTTTTGCCTTGGTTCTTTGGAAAAACAGCTTGAGAGATTTTTACCCTAAGCCCTGAGGAGTTACCTTTGCCCTAGTTTTTTTACCCCATAGGGTTTGTTGCTTTTGTCCAGGTTGATTGACATTCCTGGGTAAGCTGTAAACGACTTGTAGTTTGATACTTTTTGTCTGCTCCTGGGCTGCAGCCTGCCCTGTGATTGGTATGCACCTTGCAGGGACCAGTCAATAGACTATGCAAATGAAGTGCCTGTAGCCTACTGTCCAAATGAACTGCCTATGGCCTACTAAGAGGGATTCCTCAGTTTGTGGCCCTGGTGGGAGGGCCATGCCTTGAAATTGGCAAGGAGTTGTGTATATAGGCAGCCAACCCCACAGAAGTTTTTACAGACAGAAGAAGCAGGAAGAGAAGCAGAAGGGAAGACAGGAGAGAAGCAGCAGAGAGAAAGAGGAGGCAAGGAACCTCCTAAAAGAGCTGCAACACGGGTCAAGGGCTGTAACAATGAAGGTGGCAACAAATCCAGAAAGGGCCCAGTGGCAGAGCCAGCAGCAACAGATCGCACGGCCAAGAGGAGCCTGTCCTCTCCATAGACACATCCAAACTCCCTGAGGGACCAACTTACTGAGCTGAGGGCTATGGGAACCATCCTCTCGGGGAACATCTAGCTCAATTGGTATAACATAGCTTATAAAGAAAATGTTCTACATTCTACTTTGGTGAGTAAAGTCTAGGGTCTTAAAAGCTTGTGAGCAGCCATTTAAGATACTCTGCTGGGAGAATGAAGAAAATCAAAGACGCAGGGGAAAGATTAGTCCAAAGAACTAATGGATCACAAGTACTACTACAGCCTCCACCAGCCTGAGTCTAGCACAACTAGATGGTGCCCGGCTACCATCACCGACTGCTCTGACAGGGATCACAATAGGAAGTCCTGGACAGAGCGGGAGAAAAACGTAGAACAAAATTTTAACTCACACACACACAAAAAAGACCAGATTTATTGGAAATATGTCTGAACTCCACATCATAGGGATCAGCCTTGGGCTGATCTTGATTCGCATTATCCCCCGTGAAGAAGTTAGACAGGTTTGGACGCTACTATAGGGTCATTATGAGTTGGAATTGACTCGACAGCAATGGGTTTATTTTTTTTTTACTACTACCACTACCACTGTTTTACACCCTTGTTTTCACTGACCAAACATGATGTCCTTTCCTAGAGATTGGTCTTTCCTGATGATGTGTCCAGCGTATGGAAGTTGAAGTCTTGCATCCTCACTCCTAAGAAGCATTCTGGTTGTGTTTCTTCTAAGACTGATTTGTTCATTCTTCTGGTAGTCCACAGTATCTTCAATATTTTTCGCTAACTCCACACTATAAATGGAAGAAGTCATACAGACAGATAATTTTCACTCCATAAATATTATTTCGATGCCTACTATATGCCAAGCACTGTGGTAAGTGTCAGGGATGGAGCAGTGAACAGAAGACAGTATGCTCCCATGAAGCTTACATTTTGGAAAGGAGAGAAAAAAAGCAAACAAGTACATAACTTGTCAGCTTGTGAAAAGTGCTTTGAAGAAAACAAAGCAAGGTGAGGGAGATGAAGCAAGGTGGGTGCTCTGCTTCCATTAGATGGTCAGGAAGGAACTTGTGAGCAGGTGACATCCCAGGCTAGATGTGAACAAAGCAAGGGAGGGAGGCTTGCAAAGATCTGGGGAGACAGCATTCCAGGCAGAGGGAAAAACAAGCACACAGACCTGGAGTGTGCTTGCCATGTTCAAGGAATAGAACAGAGCAGGGAAGTTAGAGAGTGGCTGAGGAAGAAGTCAGAGAGGCAGCAAGATCACAGAGTTTCCTGTGATGTTAACATTAAAGTGAGAGGAGGAGACTGTGGAAGATTCTGGACAGAGGAAGGACATTGTTTGACTGAATGTTTTAAACAAGATCTCCTTGGATGCCAGGTGGAGAAGATCCCAGGTAGATAAGGAGGGAAACACAGAGCTGTCTACTGCAATGTTGTTAGGTGCTGTCGAGTTGGCTCTGACTCATAGTGACCCTATGTACAACAGAATGAAATGTGACCAGATCCTGCACCATCCTCACAATCGTTGCTATGTTTGAGCCCATTGTTACAGCCACTGTGTCAATCCATCTAGTAGAGGATCTCCCTCTTTTTCACTCACCCCCTACTTTACCAAGCATGAGGTCCTTCTCCAGAGATTGCAATAGTGCAGATGAACAAACACACACACCCCATCATTAACTCCCCACAGTGTCCAAGGCACCCCCCAGGGCTTCTCCTTGAAACATAATTACATCCACCTCCTGTCATCAGTTGCAAGAGAAGGACATCATCCCGCTTTCTAACATCAGAGCTGAGTGCCTTGCCCCAAACCACACATTTAGTGAGGGTCAGAGTGAGGATCCACATGAGTCTGTCGATGCCACTTTCTCAGCTCCCTCCCTCTCACCCAGCCCTGACTTGGTGTTCTCCCTCAGTGTTCTAGAGGCACAGGGATGAGTCTTATGCTGATTCACACATTAAATTAATCATGAGCGCTTGCTGAAATGATTCCCAGTCACTGATTCTGAATTTTATGGGGTCTGAGAGATGTGAAGGTTTACATGACCCAGCACTTATCACGACCTGGCGTGGGTTTGCTCCAGTGCCTGCCTCCTCTCGTTGCCACCCTCCCCCACCACGCGTGTGCACCGTATTGAGAATACAGGTGGCATTTATTTTTCTTAATGGATGTACCCTCAGCACCTAGAAGTGTAGCTCGCACATAAATGCACCTTAGTTACATAAGATGTTAACATCAGAGGGAGCAGAACAAAAGCAATATGGGAACTATAACTGTCTGTACTATCTGTGTACTGGAGCCCTGGTGGCACAGTGGTTAAGACCTCAGCTGCCAACCAAAAGGTCAGCAGTTTGAATCCACCAGCCGCTCCTTGGAAACCCTAGGGGGCAGCTCTGTATTATCTAACTCTTCTGTAAAGATAAAAGTATTTTACAACAACAACAAAAATTAACAAAAAAACGCTGGCAGGCAAAAAAGGTGTGAGGAGGTGGTTCCCAACAAACTCAAACCTGGCTTGCAGCTTCTGCTGCTGTCATTTTTGAGTCTTAACCACCAAAGTCCTGGACCATGTGTTTGGACCTCTGGAATAAATATCTGGCACCGTCTGAGGGTGGGAGTGCCTGGGTGGTGCAAACGGTTAACACCCTCAGTTGCTAACACAAAGACTGGCGGTTTAAATCCACCCAGAGGCGCTTTGGAAGAAAAACCTAGTGATCTGCTTATGAAAACTCAGCCATTGAAAACCCTGTAGAGCACAGTTCTAATCTGACACCCATGAGGTCATGAGTCAGAGTTGACTTGAGGGCAACTGGTTAATGTCTGAAGGTAGGTAACACCTGATGCCAGGCACAGAGAACTCCCGACATCACCCAGCGTTCCCTGTTGGGTCCAGCAGCCTCACCAAGGCAATAGAAGGATTTTATTATAACGGAACTTTGCGGAGCTCACTCCAACCGTCAAAACAATTGTTTGACTTAATGTGAAATCTGAGCTCTGCAGCTGGTGCATTGGTCCTCCCTCAACGCAGGGATGGTTGCTGGCTGCTGTTGGCGCCCACTTCAGCGTCTCAAATTAACAGCAGTTTGGAAGTCTCCCTAATTAGTTACAGTGCTGCTTGAGGTGCTATTTTATTATTATTTTTTTTAAGAACCAAATAACATATTGCCGCTTAAGTTTCTGGAAGACAGGGAGCTATAAATAAAATCATAATTTACTTGAAGTCTATCACACAGATACACTGAGTTCAGAAGTAAGTTTTAATTTGCCTAATGAGATGAAACTTTCTCTGCAAAACAGAGTGTGGGCTGTGGGTATTAATATCCCTCTGCTGCGTGGAGAGTGGCAGTCCCCCAAAGATCAGGGAGACAGGGAGACGGTGCAGCCCCAGCGGACAAAAGAAGCTGAATCTGCTCAACAGAGGACATGCACAGGCTGAGTGACCACAACTTCAGTTCAAATCCCTGTTGTGCTTCTTCCCGGCCAGCAGTCCGTGGGCCCCTCCTGTCCTCTCTCCAGACCTCAGTTTCCTTCTAGATCCAATGAGGATGATGATGGGAAGATTAAAACACCTCACATGTGTGAAAACAGCCAGGGCTCTGGAAGTGTGGTGTAGTGGTTAAGTAGTCGTGGTATGGAGTCTCTGGGTGGCAAATGGCTAAATGCTCAGCTATTAACAAAAAGGTTGGCGGTTTGAACTCACCTAGAGATGCCTCAGAAGAAAGGCCTAGCAATCTGCTTCTGAAAGGTCACAGCCCTGAAAACCGTATGGAGCGTTCTACTCTGCACACATGGGGTCACCATGAGTCAGAATTCACTCAATGGCAACCGGTAGCAGTGGTATAGTAGTTAAGAAGCCAGACTGTCTGAGTTCAAATCCTGCCTCCCTTGTTAACTAGCTGTACCAACTCAGACAAATTGCTTAATTTCTCTGTGCCTCACTTTCTAACCTTGCATACAGCATTTGTGAAGAATAAATTAATTAATACCTCAATTGCTTAAAACTGTTTAGCACATAGCAATCTCTCTAGAAGTCTTATCTGCAGCGTATATTTTCAACACGGGGTGAGGAAACATTAGATATTATAATGGTTTGTGGCCCTCCAATGGGCCAGAGTATATATACATTAACATAGAATATCAGTGGTATTAAAATTTAATGGTGGGGTGGCAGTTAAATGTTGAAAAACAATAAAATACTCATCTAAGCTAACGACTGGTGTGCAAATCATATCAGGCATGTCCATCTGATGTCAACTGCTATGATGTGGCTTTGGTGTCAGACAGGCGATGCTTAGCTCAGGCTGTCCTACTAATTAGCTGTGTGATTTTGGCAAGTCACTTCACTTGTCTAAGTTTTCTTATCTATAAAATGGAGCTAATAAAGTTATTGTCATAATGAAATAAAATAATGCATGCTAAGTGCTTAGTACAATGTCTGTCATACAATAAGCACTCCAAATATGGCAGTTATAGGATCTATACCTCACACCATAGACAAAAACTAACTAAAAATGGATCAAAGACCTAAATGTCAAACCTAAAACTATAACATTCCTGGAAGATAACATAACAACAAAGATAAGGGTCCCAACTTATGGCATAAATATACTATCAAACAACTAAAAACACACAAGCAACAGAAAATAAACTAGATAACTGGAACTTCCTAAAAAATTAAATACCTATGCTCATCAAAAGAACTCACTAAAAGAGCAAAAAGACAATCTACAGACTGGGAAAATATTTTTGGCAACAACATATCTGACAATGATCTCATCTCTAAAATATATAGAAAATTTCAATACCTCAACAACAAAAAGACAAATAATCCAATCAAAAAATGGGCAAAGGACATGAAAAGACACCACACCAAAGAAGACATTTAGGCGGCTAACAAACACTGGAAGAGATGCTTTCGGTCATTAGCCATTCCAAACCAAAACCTGTTGCCGTCGAGTAAATTCTGACTCACAGAGACCCTATAGGCAGAGTAGAACTGCCCTGTAGGGTTTCCAAAGAGCAGCTGGTGGATTTGAACTGCCAACCTTTTGGTTAGCAACCAAGCTCCTAACCACTGCACCATGCAAATCCAAAGTAGTGAGATACCATCTCACACCAACAAGAATGGCAATTATCAAAAAAACACAAAACAACAAATGATAGCGAGGTTGTGGGGAGATTGGAACTCTTATACACTGCTTATACACTATGGAAAATAATATGGTACTTCCTCAAAAATCTAGAAATAGAAATACCATATGACCCAGAAATCTCACTACTAGGCGTTTATCCTAGAGAAATAAGGGCGGTGACACAAACAGACATATGCTCACCCCTGGTGGTGTAGTGGTTAAGAGCTCGGCTGCTGACCAAAAGCTCGGCCATTCAAATTCACCAGCTGCTCCTTGGAAAGCCTATGGGGCAGTTCTTCTCTGTCCTATAGGGTCACTATGAGTCAGAATTGGCTCAACAGAAACGAGCTTGGTTTGGTTTGGTTCTTTGCAGTAATACTCACAATAGCAAAAAGATGGAAACAACGTAAGTACCCATCAATGAATGAATGAATAAACAAAATGTGCCACATACACCCAATGGAATACTATGCAATGATTAAGAATAATGAGTCTGCGAAACACCTTATAACATGGATGAATCTGGATGACATTATGCTGAGTGAAATAAGTCAGTCATAAAAGGACAAATGTTGTATGACACCACTTTCATTAAGAAAAGTTTTACTCACAGAAAGCAACATTCTTTGATGGTTACCAGGGAAGTGAGGGGGAGGGAGGGAGAATCACTTAAGAGACAGTAGACAAGTGTTAATTGTGGTAAAGGGAAAGACTGTACACAGTATGGGAGAAATCATCACAATGTGACCCAGCCAAATGAAGACACTGAGAGGCATGCAAGAATAAAGGACAACTTGGAGGAAGACTCACTAACAACCTGTGATATGCAGATGACACAAGGGAAGAGAACCAGAAGCAATTACTGATGAAAATCAAAATCCTTCAGTATGGATTACAACTGAACATCAAGAAAACAAAAGTCCTCACAACTAGACTGTCTTAGTCATCTAGTGCTGCTGTAACAGAAGTACCACAAGTAGATGACTTTAACAAACGAAGTTTATTCTGTAACAGTCTAGTAGGCTAGAAGTCTGAATTCAGGGCATCAGCTCCAGGGGAAGTCTTTCTCTCTCTGTTGACTCTGGAGGAAGGTCCTTGTCATCAATCTTCCCCTGTTCTGGGAACTTCTCTGTGCAGGAGCCAGATGCAGGACCCACAGCAAGCAAAAGCCAGCGAGCATTGCCATAAAGTCCATATATTGGATGCCAGCCACACCCCCTGAGGGAACTCCCTCTCAACTGATTGGCTGCTCATAAAAGATCTCATCATGAATGTGATTACATTATATCAGGTCTCGTCATGGAGGTGACTACATCATTACATTACTGCCAAAGTACATTATAACTGCTAAACTACTGAGAATCATAGCCCATCCCAGCTGACAAACAACTTTAAGTATCACAGTCCACCCCTCATCAGCTTGGCACCTGTACACAACTTCTTAAGCCATTCTATAATCTCTTAATAAAGACAATTATAAAGTCATAAGTGCACCTAACATAATGCAAGTAACACATGTACAACCAAAAACACACTAGCCCCATTTACATCTTATGAGTGAAGAAAGAAAAATTTTTTTGATGCACACATATAAGGAAAAAATACTTATAACAATTACAGTTCTCTTTTCTGCTACTGGTCACGTGGTCATACCTGGTATTTAGAACTACCTTCTTCCACTACTCATTCCATATTCCCTTTATTCTCAGCAAGCACCTCAGCTGGTTGTGGTTCCTTGCCTGGTGGAGGTGACCCAAACCTTCATTCCTGAAGGGTCTGAACAATTGGTAGTCATGTCAGAATTGGGTTTCTGTAGTTTTCCACTGATTTTAATCACAGGGCATTGTAGTACTAAGAGATGCCCTATAGGATCTCCTGCATTCCAGACATACTCTTCTTTACCTCCATTTTGTAATATCTATCTGATTTCCTCTTGGTAATCAGGATCAATCACACCAGCCAATACATTAAATCCCTTCTTTGCCTGTTGATCAAGAGGCATGAGGAGCCCAAACTGGCCGAGTGGCAATATTAACTTTCAGTTCAATGGAATCAGTGTTGTGTCTCCTGGTAGGAGCATTCCTCACTTTGGAACTAAGACCTCTAGACCTGCAGAGCATAGGATCACAGGGACAGGAAGCAGAAATTTTGCGAGTGGGTCACTAGGGGTAATAGTGAGTGGTGCTGCTTCCATTTCTACCCTTTGATTCTGGGACTTATGAATTCAGGCTATGAAAGAAACAGCACCACCTATTGGATGCTGGCTTAGAGCATATGCAGCCTCCTGGAGAACACTGCTCCAACCCTGCAAGGCATTGCCACATAGCTGGCACCATAATTGTGTCTTTAGCAGGCCATTCCATCTTTTTGTCAAGCCAGATGCTTCAGGATGATTGGGGAACATGCAAAACCAGTGAATTCCATGAGCATGGCCCACTGCCACACTTCATTTGCTGCGAAGTGAGTCCCTTGATCTGAGGCGGTCATAACGGTGGATAAGACATTCTGAGTCCATGAACGGTAGTTTTGGCAGAAGTATTGTGTGCATGCAAGGCAAATCCATATCCAGAGTAAATATCTATTCCAGTAAGAACAAAATGCTACCCCTTCCATGATGGAAGCAGTCTAATGTAATCAACTTGCCACCAGTTGGCTGGCTGATCACCTAGAGGAATGGCGCCATATCAAGGACTTAGTGTTAACCTCCAAGCTTGCCGTGCATAACCTCCATGGTTACTTCATCTGTACAAGTGGAAGAATTCTAGGTCAAGGGAATGACAGTCTAACTGAAATCACCAGAATAGAGTCACGGCCACTCAGTCAATTCCCAGACTTGAGCCAGTTTACAGACCCACAACCCCTTGAATGAAGGGAAGGCTGGGGCCCCTTGAGGAAGCACCCCACTAAGCTGCCACAAATGTATACTGGCAAACTACATCATAACTGCTAAACCACTGAGAATCATGGCCCAGCCAAGTTGACACACAATCTTAACCATCACAGACATCATGCTTGGTAAAGTAGAAGGTCAGTGAAAAAGAGGAAGACCCTCAATGAGATGGGTTAACACAGAGGCTGCAACAACCGGCTCTATAATAGCAAAGATTGTGAAGATGGTGTGGGACCGGGCAGAGCAGTGTTTCATTCTGTTGTACATAGGATTGCTGTGAGTCGGAACCAACTTGACGGCACCTAACAACAACATCATCAATGGTAATGACTATACTGTATACAATTTAGCAACAACAGTAATAACAACTTAAAGTCTGTGAGTGGTTATATAGGCAGACATGTATGTTATATAGATGTGACAGGACGTATGGGAGTGCATGCGCGTGTTTATACGGGTATAGTTGCGGATACTTTTATGTACATATTTGTATGTGCTGCGTGTATATTCATATATCTAAATAGAGCACATGGGGGCATAGTTATGGAAACTTCTTAGCACATGTAAACACCTCTTGGGACTGAGTTACTGGGCTTGAAGGCTAAGGACCATAGTTTCAGGGGACATCTAGCTTAACTGGCATAAAACAGTTCATAAAGACAATGTTCTATATCCCAGTTTGGTGAGTAGCATCTGGGGTCTTAAAAGCTTTGGAGCAGCAATTTAAGATACAGCTATTGGTCTCTTCCTGTCTTAAGCAAAGGAGAGTGAAGGAAACCAAAGACTCAAGGAAGAAATTAGTCCAAAAAACTAATGGTCTACACAAATCACAGCCTCCTTTAGCCTGAGACCAGAAGAACTAGGTGGTGCCCGGCTATCACTACCGATCACTCTGACCAGGAACACAACAGAAGGTCCTGGTAAGAATGGGAGAAAAATGTAGAATAAAACTCAAATTGACAAAAGAAAAGACCAGACTTAATAGTATGATAGAGACTGAAGAAACCCCCCGAAACTATTGCCCTAAGACACCTTGTCAACCTGTAACCGAAGCCACTCCCAGAGGTCACCCTTCAGCCAAATAATAGACTGACATGTAAAATAAACCATAACACCCGTGAAGAATGTGCTGCTTAGAACAATCAACTAAAGGAGACCAGAAGGACAACATCTGCACAAAAGCAAAGACGAGAAGGCAAGGAGGGGCAGGGAAAATGGAGGGATGAAAATGGGGAAGGCAGGGCTGAAATGGGGAGAGTGCTGGCAAATTGCAGGGACAGCAACCAATGTCACAGAACAATATGATTATGAATTGTCCGATAGGAAACCAATTTGCTGCATAAACTTTCACCTAAAGCAAATTAAGTGTTTTCTAAAAAAAAAATGGCAGTTATTATTACAACCGGAGTCCCTGAGTGGTGCAAACGGGTCACACATGTGGCTGCTAACCGAAAGGCTGGAGATTTGAGTCCACCTAGAGGCGTCTCGGAAGACAGGCCTGGTGATCTACTTCTGAAAACTCAGCAACTGAAAACCGTGTGGAGCACAGTTCTCCTCTGACACACAGGAGATAACCATTGGTCAGAATCTATTCTACACCTTTTTTTTTTTTAATTACCATTATTGTCGTCGTTATTTTACCAAGCCTATAAAGAACCTAAGGTCCCTGGGTGGCGCAAACGATTTGCACTCAACTAATAACATAAAGTTTGGCGGTTTGCACCCACCCAGGAGTGCCGAGGAAGAAAGGCCTGGTAATTTGCTTCCATTAAGATTACAGCCAAGAAAACGCTATGGAGCACAGTTCTACTCTGGAAAACATGGGGTCGCCATGAGTCAGGATCTACCTGATGGCAACGGGTTTCATTCTCTTTTTTGTTTTTGTTTTTATAAAGAACCTAGTACAAATGGCCCCCCAGTGATTGATAGCCCAGCCCTGTTTCTCAGCCATCTGTGGCCTGACACTTTCTCGGGTTGTTTCTCATTCTCTCTAATGCTACCAGGGAAATGTTGCTGTTTGCTCTGCAAATATGTCACTGCTGTGCCATAATCAAAATATCGCATCATCAAGTGGACTGTGACGAGAGACACACACCGATGTGGGGAGTTTTCCATTGCTCCTGGGTTCCTGGCAGTTCCGTGGGAGCCATAGAAGCAGTCGGTGGCCCCTGCTGTCTGGGCTCATTCCAGGAGGTGACACTCATTAGTGCTGCAGTGCACGGAGCACGGCCTCTTCTACAGTCAATTCCTGCCCAGCTGTGACACCTTAAAGAAAGGCCCACTTTTAAATAATCAATATGGAATTAAAATGATTGAAAAGTGCATCTCGCCTCTCCAGTGTTCTGGCCAGAGCAGAAGCAATACTAGACTGGTGCTCCAGGAAGACAAGCAGAGACTGAGGCCATCCAGAGCATCCCTCTGCACCCAGGGGCCAAGGCCTGTGTCATGGCCCCTGCCGCCTGCACGGCCATCTTGGCTGCTTGCAAACCATTCAGCATCCATGGTCTGGGATGTATATATTTGTTTCCTGCTCAAAATGGCTTCCCTAGGTCTAATCTGGCATCCCTGGGTACTGCAAATGGTTAAGCACTCAGCTGCTAACTGGATGGACAGCAGTTGAAACCCACCCAGAGGCACCTCAGAAGAAAGGCCTGGTGATCTGCTTCCCAAAGGTCACAGCTGTGAAAACTCTGTGGAGCACAGTTCTACTCTGAAACACATGGGGTTGCTATGAGTCGGAATCGACTTGAAGGTAGCTGGTTTTGGTTGGTGTCATGGATTGAATTGTGTCCCCCAAAAATATCTGTCAACTTGGCTGGGTCATGATTCCCAGTATTGTATGATTGTGTACCATTTTGTAATCTAATGTGATTTCCTTACGTGTTGTAAAGTCAATCACTATGATCTAATAAGATGGATACACGGCAGTTATACTGATGAGGTATACAAGATTGGATAGTGTCTTAAGCCAATCTCTTCTGAGATATAAAAGAGAGAAGTGAGCAGAGACACACGGGAACCTCATACCACCAAGAAAGCAGTGCCGGGAACAGAGCGCATCCTTTGGGCCTGAGGTGAAATGCTCCCAGACCAGCGGAAGACTGATGCATCACAAGGACTTTCCTCTAGAGCCGAAAGAGACAGAAAGCCTTCCCCTGGAGCTGACGCCCTGAATTTGGACTTGTAGCCTACTCGACTGTGAGAAAATAACTTTCTCTTTGTTAAAGCCATTCGCTTGTGGTATTTCTGTTATAGCAGCGCTAGATGACTAAGACAGTTGGTTAGGTCTAATCTAAGTACTTCATGATGCAGACGGAATCCGTTTCTCCCTGGGTCTTGGGGACTGCAAGCACAGGTGCCAATCGGTTATGCAGATGGGAAAGGGAGGTGGGGTAGGCCACCACCTCTGCTTACTCCACCTCCCAAAGACAGGTGTGGAGCACTTAAATCCCTACTGGCTGTTCAGGAGTCTCCTTGGGGATTACAGTGTCCTGAGGCATTGTGCAGAGGTACCCATGGGGACAGAGCCAAGCCTTCAGGCACAGCATGGAGACAGTCATGCCGGGCAGTCAGTCCACTGGTGCATGGAGAGTGGAGATTTTTCTCGTGTGTAGTCAGAAGCTTCACCTGGCTACACCCCCGGTTCTCATGTACCATATGACAAACTAGTCAACATCATTTATTTACCAAGAATCTGTTCTGTGCCAGGTACTGTTCTTGATGCTTGATGTACCGGCAATAAAACAAAAAACAAACAAATGAAGTCTCTGACCCCTGGAGTTTATCTTCTAATGAAGATGGGCAATAAAGATGTCAGTAGTGATCAATTTTATGGAAAAGAACAAAGCAGAATAAGGGGACAGAGGGTGAAGGGAGGGATTGTTTTAGACAGGGTGGTCAGGGCAGGCCTCTTGGAGAAGGTGACTTTAAGCAGAGGCCTGAATACAGGAGGGAGGGAGCCATGCAAATATCTGAGGGTGGAGAATCCAGGCCAACCAGAACTTGCTTGGTGAGTTCAAGGAGAAGCAAGACAGCTGGTAGGGCTGGAGAGAGTGAAGGGAGGGGGAGAGCATTGAGGGGGCAGGGGCAGGTCCTGCAGGGCCTGGGCTGGGGAAGGAGTTTGGACTTCACTCTATGTTCCATGAGAAGTCACTGGAGGCTAGAGAGCAGGGGCGTGACACGACCTGATTTTCATTTTTACATGCTCACTCTAGCGGCTGTTTAGGAAATCTTTTGCTGGGGGGAGAAGTGGAAGCAGAAAGATCAGGTAGGAGGCTAGCACAGCACTCCAGGGATGAGAGGATGCTGGCGTGGACTGGGGGCGGCAGCGGGGACAGACGCAGAGAAGTAAATGGATTCTGAATACAGTGTGAAGATCCAGGGAAGGGGAGGAGCATCACCTGACACTGTATTTTCACATGCACCCCTCTCTTAGGGTAAGCCGCGAGGTCAGGATTGTGAACCCATTTTACAGATGAGGAAACTGAGACCCAGAGACATGAACTCACACTTCCAGTAAAGGCAGAATGAGGGTTTAAAGGTAAGTCTAAATCCAGTCCTCTTCCTTGTCAGCAATAGCTGTAGGTGCTGTCTCTTTCTCTCTAAACCTCATCTGTAAAATAAAGGGGCGGAGTCCTGTAGGAGAGGTTGTCCATTTCTCTATGGAGCGCTCTAAGAGCCCATGTTTATCCTGCACTGAGGCTGGCATTGCAGCCCGGAGCAGCCAAGAAGGCAGGCCTAGGAGAGAACAAGAAAGCTGTGAAATCGTCTTTAGTTCTCTGACCACATAATTCTCCCTTTTTTCTCCTGCCGTATTATTCCTTCTGTCATTTAATAAACTGACTCCAAAATTGCAAGGGAAAGGAGACCGCAACCTCGTGTCCTTTGTGCTCCCTGAGGGATTATGGGATTTTACATAATTAAATATGAGCCATGTAATTTCCCAACTGCTTGCCTCCCCTGGATATTGTGTATTTCCCCCCTCACTATTCCTCAGCTCCCATTTCAAGTGGAAACCATGATTCACTGTGACACAGATGCCTCCTCCCTCACCTGCCCCACAGCCCCAGGCTTCCTGCGGGGCTCCTACAGCTTCCCCTGCCCACGCCAGCTTCCACTCCCAGCCTCTCAGCCCACACCAGACAGAAGACCTGCCTCTGAACCCCAGCTGAAAGCACAGGAGCTTCCACAGCTGGCTCAGATTGAGACCTGGGCAGTGGGAACACAGGTTACTGGGTTCAAAGCCTGGCTTGGCAAAATATCTCACTCCCCCGTACCTCTCTTAGCACACATGTAAAATGGGCTACCTGGGGATTTTCTGGACTGGTTCACATGGAAGTAAAAACAGCCCTGTTACTGCCCAGGCCTGCAAAGTGCTTTACAACATATCAAGTGCTATACAAATATCGGGGCAGAATGGTGGTTCAGAGGTAGAATTCTTACATTCCATGAGGGAGACCTGGGTTCGATTTCTGGCCAATGCACCTCACATGCAGCCACCACCCATCTGTCAGTGGGGGCTTGCGTGTTGCTATGATGCTGAATAGGTTTCAGCAGAGTTTCTAGACTAAGACAGACTATGAAAAAAGCCCTGGTAATCTACTTCTGAAAATCAGCCATTGAAAACCCTATGGATCACAACAGTCTGATCCGCAACCGATCATAGGGATGGCACCGGACCTAGAAGCCTTTCATTTCGTTGTACGTGGAATCACCATGAGTCGGGGTCAGCCTGATGGCAGCTAACAACAACAACAACATACTAATATTATTATATCGATGTACTTTGGAAAAAGCTGGCTCCACAGCCACAGGTGGCAGTTTTAGGGCCAGCAGGGACATCCAGGAGCTCTGAGATGGAGGGGTGCAAGGCCTGTCTGTCCCAAAGCCATTCTGCCCTGAGCTTAGGTATCACTCGGGGCCACCTGGACAATCCTGAGCCAGCAGCCACCCCATGGAGATGACTTGGGAAGGACATCAAAGAGTATTTCATCTGGTTTCTACAGGCTTATGCTTTCAAGGTCCAGGGAAGAAGAAGAAATGGATGAAGCAAGCCAGACATCTGTAAGAAAATATCGAGTTGGGAGAGTGTGGAAACGAGGGATTTTCTTTCAAATTCTTTGTCTTATAAACATCGTGCAGGCAAAGGAACACACCACGACAGGCAAAATGTGACCCAGGGGAGCTGAGTTTAAACTCTGAATTCAGTTTCTGGAGCAGATGCTGTGTCTTGGAAGAGGTACAACCAGAATGCTCCTTAGAAGCAAGGATGGCAAGACTACGTCCTACTTTGGACTTGTGGTCAGCAGGGACCAGTCCCTGGAGAAGGACATCATGCTTGGTAAAGTAGAGGGCCAGCAAAAAAGAGGAAGACCCTCAATGAGATGGACTGACACAGTGGCTGCAACAGTGGGCTCAAGCATAACAATTGTGAGCATTGCGCAGGACCGGGCAGTGTCTTGTTCTGTTGTACATGGGGCCGCTATGAGTCAGAACCGACTCAAAAGCACCTAACAACAGCAACAGCAGATGTTGTGTGCTCTGCTCACCTCCTCAGGCCTTTTTGGATGTAGCCTGCAGACAGTTCTGTACACAGGAATGGTTTGTGTGCCTCTCACCGGAGAACATTCTCCAACAGGGCAGAATGCTCAGCCCACACCTGAGATAGGCTGGAAGAGTGTGAGTGCCTGGGGGTTAATGCCCCGGAGCAACCTCCAACCAGGCAGGATAGGATTTAGTGGATCAATACCCCAGCTTCCTCAGCCCATAAGGCAATGATTCTGCGGTGTGTTCCGCGCATTCTCTCAGAGGTTCCCCAGCAGAAATGAGCCCCACTTGCCCATTTCTGCAACCAGCTCACTAATACATTTTACTGGCTTCCTTCCCTTCCAGGTCTCACTTCCCTACTCCCCCTGGTGTTTCCAGGATCATGGGAACAACTAAACTATTTGCCTCCAAATCCTTGCTTCAAGGTCTGCTTCTGGGTGGATCCAAACTAAGACAATGCCTATTCAGTGTTCTAAAAGTAGCCTTTTTAATACCACAATTAGCCTATTTCAACTTACATACGTTTAGTGGAGGCGAGTTCACTACATCGTGAGTCAGTCCATTCCATTCTTAGACAGCTCTGATCATCACAAATTAAAAATTTTAAACTCTGCCTTGTCATGAACAGCAATATATTTTTTCTTTCCATTGCCATTCATCCGTTCTTACATGACATCATTTGAAATCCCTTCACCACCCTGGTCCCTCTTACTGGTCAATAGCTTTCCTTCAGTGCAATACTCAGAGCCAAATACAAGAATGTGAGGTCTGGACAGCAAAGAGTAGAGTTGTAGTAGTAGCATGGTCTCCTCCCTTCTCCTGGGTTTCCTATCTCTTTTAATGTAACCTGCAGTTTCATTTACCTCCGGGGAGGGATATTCCAGTCTTGGTTCATTCTAACAACATGAATGATCTTAACCCTTACCAGTGAGAACCTGGCTGAGATGTGAGGCTTCTGGAATGTGGAGTTATCATAGGCCGTCACAACCTGCCTGGCCCTGACTGCTCAGCATATGTGGAACTCCCAATGGAGGGACTGGAAGCAAGGCATGGTCTGGGATGGAGACAAGATGTGAACCCAGGAAAGAGTTTAAGCTTCTAGGAAAGGCCATCCATCCAAGGTGAGGTATAGTCATCAGATCCTTCTGTTTGCATTTGAAAGCCCAACTCAAAGTGGCTTGGACAATAAAAAGGACAAATTGGCTCATGTATCTGAAAAGCCCCTGGTTAGATCCAATTGCATGTGCTGTAGGATCCGGATCCTCAGATAAAGCCATTGAGGATATTTCTGCTCTCATCACTCCATCTGGATTCCCTTGCATGGATTTTATTCTCAGGCAGTCTTCTTCTCCTGGTTGCAAGGATGCAAGAGGCTACAGGCTTGCAGGTTTACATCCTTCCAGGTTGGCAATGCCAGTGCAAAGAGGAGGCCACATTCCCAAGAGAACTAGCAGATGTTGTTGGTTTAATTTTTATTGGACAAGCCTGTACAGGCTGGAACTGGGGGTTTGGGGTCAGTCTCATCCAACCACGTGGATTGAGAGTGGAGAAAGGGTGGATCCTCAAAGGAAGTTGGAATCTTGCAACTAGAAAAAGGGAGGCAAAACCCAAGATGTCTACTCTAGGAAGTCTAGAATTCTTGTACACCCCAGAGCATCATGTGTATCCGGAAGTCTGACTCCTGAAGGTGGACAGGGCAGCAGGGTTGCCAAGAGCGGCCTTCTGGGACAAAGGCGTCATGACGGTAGTGGAGTCCATACTCCTTGATAAGTGGTAACAGGATGAGGCACGTGGTGATGCTAATGGTCAAAATTCATTGAGCATTTACTCTGGAAAAAGTACTATGTTTATATGAATTATCCCAGTCACCTTCAGAACACTACCATGAGTGTCATTTGCCCCATTTTACATATGGGGAAACTGAGGCACAAAAAAATCAGTGAGCTTGTGTTGAAGGTCACACAACCAGTGACAGAACCAGGGTTTGAATGCAGGTAGTTTAATCTAGAGCAGCAGTTCTCGACCTCGTCTATGCATTAGAATCACCTGGAGAAACTCTTTAAAACTTCCAGCCAGACAGCAACCTTGATCAAAATCTCTGGAGGTGGAACCCAGGCATCAATATTTTTTAAATTCCTCGCCTCCAACCCCTTCCCAGTAAGTCCAAGAGGCAGCCAAGACTAAGAACTGCTGGTCTTGAATCTGCACTCTGAACCACTCCTCAAGAAAGAGGTCCTCAATGGGCAAAGCTCATACCAAGCTTGGCCAGAGCTAGATCAGTAGGGACTAGACCAGGAGTTGGGGTGATGGGTAGTGTCATGGATTGAACTATGTGCCCCCAAAATATGTGTTGTAAATCCTAACCCCAATACCTACAGTTATAATACCATTTGGGAATGGGCTTTCTTCATTATGTTAATGAAACAGGATTTCTGTAGGGTGTGTCTTGAGTCAATCTTTTTTGAGATATAAAAGGAACAGATTAAGCAAGGAATTGAGGAAGCAGAGACAGGGGAAGACAGATGCCATGCCACATGAAGATCACCAAGGAGCCAAGAAACAGAAATCACAGAGACAAGGACCTTCCTTCAGAGCCAACAGAGAGAAAGCCTTCCTCCAGAGTCAGCATGCTGAATTCGGACTTCCAGCCTCCTAAACTGTGAGAAAATAAATTTCTGTTTGTTAAAGCCACCCACTTGTGTTACTTCTGTTATAGCAGCACTAGATAACTAAGACAGATAGTTTCCTTCCATGTGAACTGCCTCAATTGTCTCTGCTAAGCCCATTGATTGCAAGCCTAATTTCTTTCTGCAAACAAAACCTCTGATTCACACTCCAGCAGACTTTGGTAGACCCTCTTTTCATCTGCTCTGGCTTAAGTCTTGGGGAGGAGGGGCTTCAAGTTTGGGAACCCCTGGATGGCTGGGTCTAAGTTACAGTTCCTTCACCCATCTGTCAGTTTGTCATACCGGAGTAGCTTATGTGTTGCTGTGATGCTGGAAGCTATGCCACCAGTATTTTGAATACCAGCAGGGTCACCTGTCATGGACAGATTTAGCAGGGCATCCAGACTAAGGCACACTAGGAAGAAAGGCCTGGAAATCTACTTCTGAAAATTAGCTATATCTCACTCCTAGGTATGTAGGCTAGAGACCTAAAAATAACAACATGAACAGGAATATGCACACTTAGGTTCATTGTTGCTTTACTCACAACGGCAAATAAATGGAAACAACCAAAGTACCCATCAGCAGATGAATAGATAAGCAAATTGTGGTACATACATACAATGGAATATACTATATAACTGTAAAGAGCAATGATGAGCCTTTGAAACATATTATAACATGGATGGACCTGGAGGGCATATAAGGACAAATATTATATGATCCTTCTTTTACAAGAAGACAAAAATACATATATAGAGAGAAATCAATGTTCATTGGTGGTTACCAGGGAGGGGGGAGGGGGAAGGAACACATTAGAGGGTAGTGACACATTATTTTTGGTGATGGGAAAAGTGGCACTGAATGTGGATGTTGTGAGTATAGCACAACCAAAGTAAAAACAATGTTTGAGCACATATGGATGGGTATAGGCATACAGGTATATGAGTAGGTACAGTGGTATACATAGGTGAGAACAGATAGAAGTGTCTATAGGTACATGTAAATACAAATATGTGGATGCACTCACATATAATCATTGAAGGCACAAACATGGATACTCCTCAGACATCACCAAACACCTACCAAGAGTGGTTTCCTGGGTTTGAAAGCTTAGGGCCATAGTCTCATGGGACAATACAGTCATTTGGAATAACATATTATAGTTCATAAAAATCATGTTCTGCATCCTAGTGAAGTGAGTAGTGTCTGGGGTCTTAAAAGCTTGCAAGCAGCCTTCCATGATAAAACTACTGGTCTTCACTTACCAGGAACAAAAGAGTAAAAAGGTAACCAAAAGTTCAGAGAGGAAACAAATCTACACCAGCCACGACCTCATCTACCCTGAGACCAGAAGAACTAGATGGTGCCCCAGCTCTTCAACTTTGTTCTAAAGCAGAAGGGGGCAAGGAGTCTGACTGGGGTCACAATAGATGGTCCCAGATAGAATGGGAGAAAAATGTGGAGCGGAACTCAAATTCAAAAAATGAAAAAGCCAGACAAACTGAACAGTAGAGAACAGAGGACTCCCTGAGACTGTCACCCTGAGACACTCTTTAAACCGAGAACCAAGCCCATCCCCTGAGATAGCAGAGTGGCACACAAAATAAAGGAAATTACCTATAAGATCAGTGCTCCACTTAAAAACCATTTGTATGAGACCAAAAGGTCAATAATTACTCAGAAGCAAAGATGAGAAGATAAGGGGGCAGGGAAACTAGAGTACTGGAATGGAACAAACAGAGAACACAATTAAACGCTGACACATTGTGATAAATATAACTAATGTCACTGAGCAATTTGTGTGGAAATTGTCAAATGGAAACCTAACTTGCTGTGTAAACTTTCACCAAAAACTCAATAAAATATTATTTTAAATAAACAAAATACAAAGAAGTGACTAGAGAGCTTCATTCACTGGCCTTCCTTTGCCCCTTTCTGCTTTAGAACAAAGTTGAAGACCCTTAAACTTGGAGGCCTTGAGAGACATTTTTAACATACCAAGGATGGTGGAGCAGAAATATGCAAAGAGCTGGATCTTTAATTCCATTGTGGAATCACTGAGCCGATCCCGGGGTGGCCTACATCTCCTCTTCTGGTTATGTTAGAAAATAAAATCCCCTTTTGCCCCCTTTTCATCGTGGATTCTGTTACTTAAAGATGAAAGCATTCTTTTCTGAATTAGAACCTTATCGGATAGACACAGGTCTGCATAGTACTGGTTATGAAATGCTTGGCAAATTAAACACCCTCTCCCACTCTTAACTTCATAAAATATAAAAAAGGGATAATGGTGATGATCTGGCTCATTTGCTGTGGCGACTAAATGAAGTAGTAAATATACACGCATGTGAATCATAGTTGGTATTTGATAAGCATCCATGCCTCTTCCTTTCTTCAATATTGCATCGGGGTTAAAAGCTCAGTCCTCAGAATCATCCAGACTTAGGTCTGAATCTGGGATCTACCTCTTAACTTGATTGGTGACCTTCAGCAAGTCATCTTACCAGACAATTTTCCTTATCAGTAGAATGGGTATTATATTAACATCTGCCTGCCTGCGCTGTTGTAAAGATTAAGGGAAAAAATACTTGTAAAGCTTCTGACACCAAGACAATATGCAGTAAACATCCAACACATGTTAACCATTGCTTTTGCTGTTGAATTAATAATCATCTGAAGAGAAAATGGTGACATCAATGAGAAATGGATGCTGCAGTGTCACCACCTACAGCCTCCTTTCCCCCTTCTTCCCTTCAAACCGAACCTTGCTTTTGTTTCAGATGCCCTGTGGACACATCACACCCTCACCTGAGCTCACTTCAGACTCCAGAGATGGACCTCTTTGGGCTAAAATAACTCCACGCCCTTGTCAGTTATTGGTTCAGGAATGGGGTGTGTGACTTACCTCTGGCCTATGGGGAAAGACTGCTGGGTGGCTTTCAGTAAAGTTTCCTGTCTCCCAAGATAGCACCATTGGAAGACATGCTCCTGTTTTTGCTCTGGATGTTGTCACATAGGGCTCTGATCACTGAAACAGCTTCAGGGATCTTCCTACCAGCTTGAGGAGCATGCCAACTTCCAGGATTGCATGGAGGAAAGCAGAAAAAACCTGGTTCTTTGAAGGCTTGGTTGAGCTATGAGTCAACCAATCCTAAAAGTCACCCTATTCAAGTCTATTATATAGGATAGTAACAAAAACCCAAAAACCAAACCCATTGCCGTTGAGTCGATTCCAACTCCTGGCTGCCCTACAGGACAGAGTAGAACTGCCCCATAGGGCTTCCAAGGACGTAAATCTTTAGGGAAGCAGACTGCCACATCTGCCACTGCAGAGAGGCTGGTGGGTTTGAACTACTGACCTTATGGTTAGCAACCAAGCACTTTAACCACCTAGCCACCAGGGCTCCTTACAGGATAGTAAATGTCTCTCATGTTTAAACCAATTTAAATTGGTGTTTCCGTTGTCTATGACCGAAAGCATCCTAACTGGCACACATGGTCTCCCACATAGAGCTTCCTCGGTATAGAAGCTCTGCTTCCAACTTAGCTATGGAGTCACTGAATCACAGAATCACAGAAGCCAGAGAGCTCACCCTGTCTGCATTACACAAATGAGAAGGCCCAGGCAGGGGAAGCAACTTGCCCTGGACATACAGGTAGTATGTGGCAAAGTCTTGATGCACCCCCATGTTTTTCTTAACCCTGAAACCCTTCCTTCCTTGTATCCTACTGCAGTGTCTAAGAAAAGGAAAGGCTAACATACCTGGGAAGAAGGAGAAGGAATGAAAGTCAAGAAACAAAACTTCTCTGCAGGCTCCTTGGGAAATGTGGTAATTCCACAGGAGACCTCAGCACTCACCTGGTCTGTAGCACACCAAGGCTCAGACTCCTTAGTCTTCTCCCCACCGTGGTATATGTGATACTAAAAACCATACACGGCCTGATAAACTCTCCTCCAGGACAGATGATCCTCGGGATGCATTGTAGATCAGGGTGATGTCTGGGCACGGAAGAAATGCGATACTGTGGCCAGCCTGGCCCCTTTGCTTAAATGCACCATCCACAGCACTGAGGAAGGGGGCAGTAACTCAGCATGGAAACACTGCTGGGAACCTTGGCTTCAGGCTGACACAGGAGAAGCCAAATATCTGAGATTGGCTGCCTTTTCTTTCCTTCGCCCAGGTCAGGGGTCGAGACCTCATAACACATAAATATGCCAGGAGTGGACCTTAAATCCAAGTCTACTGATGTCCAAGAGAATGACTAATCCTGTAACAGAGAGATAGTTCCTTGGTAGAGACTCCTAACCAGTTGCTGTCAAGTCGATTCCAACTCATGACCCCATGTGTGTCAGAGTAGAACTGTGCTCCACAGGGTCTTTAGTGCCTGATTTTTTTTTTTTTTTAATTTTATTGTGCTTTAGGTGAAAATTTACAGCGCAAATTAGTTTCTCATTCAAAAATTTATACATAAATTGTTTTGTGACATTGGTTGCAATCCCTGCAATGTGTCAGCACTCACCCTGTTTCCCCTTATACCCCGGGTTCCCTGTGTCCATTCCTCTAGGTTTCCTGTCCCACCCTGTCTTTGTTTTTGGGCAGGTGTTGCCCATTTGGTGTTGTATACTTGACTGAACTAAGAAGCATGTTCCTCACGTGCGTTATTGTTAGTTTTTTAGGCCTGTCTAAGCTTTGTCTGAAAAGTAGGCTTTGGGAGTGGTCTCATTCCTGAGTTAGCAGAGTATCTGGCGGCCATAGTCTCAGGGGTTCCTCCAGTCTCTGTGAGACCAGCAAGTCTGGTCTTTATTTTGTGAATTTGAATTTTGTTCTACATTTTTATCCCACTCTGTCTGGGGCCCCCTATTGAGATTGCTGTCAGTGGCTGATTTTTTGGAAGTAGACCTCCAGGCCTTTCTTCCAAGGCACCTCTGGGTGGACTCAAACCTCCAACCTTTCAGTTAGCAGCCAAGTGCACTAACCATTTGCATTACCCAGGGATTCCTGGTGCTCATCTAAGTTTGAGATGCCTCCTTTTCTCCTGGGTACCAGGGAGGATTACAATTCTCCACACATGCCCTCTTGAACCAGTGACGCAACTTGTTCTGGTCAACAGAACAAGCATAGAATAGAAGCGTATGTCTTCTGGATCAAAGCATTCAGTTGGGGGTGTAAGTCCCTCTAGTTTCTCTTCCCCTGCCTTGGCCATCGTGGAAGCATGTGTGAGACAGAAGTACTACCAGATGGGAGCAACCTGGAACTCTAGGTCACCATGTGAAGACAGCTACCCAAGAGAGTGGTTTAAATCTGCAGTAAGAAACAAACTTTGGTTTTGTTAAGTCACAGAGGTTTCAGTGCTATTTGTTACCACAGCATAACCTAGTCTAATTGACACACTAGTCGAATGAACCACAATAAGGGCAAACATCATTTATAAACACTTACTAAATTTCAGGAACCCTGCTAAGAGCTTTATGGGCCTTATGTCATTTAAATCCTACACTAGCCCTCTGAGAAAGGTTTTGGGATTTTCCCAGGGTCTCATAGCTAGGAGATGGCAGAGCTGTGAGTTCTCATACCCAGGCTGACCTGACTCCAAAGTCCATTACACTTTTATTGTTAAATATTGAAAAAAACAAAAACCCACAGGGAGAAAAGGTTATACAATATATTGAAAAACAACAGGGTTAAAAATTCTGTATACAAGATGACCCTGGTTATTTTTACACAGAGAAAGAGAGAGAGAGAGAAACACAGAAGGGAAGTGAACCACAATTTAAACAGTTGGAATCTGTTTGGCGGTTTTATGTAAGATGTTTATTTTCTTTACATATGCTTCTATAATATTTTGGAGTCCCTGGGTGGTGCAGACAGTTAATGTGCTCGGCTGCTAACCAAAATGTTGGAAGTTTGAGCCCACCCATAAGACCTGGTGATCTGTGTCTGGAAAATCTGGCATTAAAAACCCTATGGTGTGCATATCTACTCTGACACACGTTCTGAATCAGTGGCAATTGGGTTTTTATAATCTTTTCAACCTTCACATTCTTCTACAATGTTTATTCTATAAGCAGAAATTTTTATTTTTAAACATAAGGTAGTATCCAAAATAGAATATGAATTACTGCTATCCAAAACATCTGCCACTCTGCAAGCGGCCATCTAAGATGCATCAATTGGTCCCAACCACCTGGAGTAAAGGAAAATAAAGAACACCAAAGACACAAGGAAAGTAAGAGCCCAAGAGACAGAAAGGGCCACATAAACCAGAGACTTCATCAGCCTGAGACCAGAAGAACTAAATGGTGCCCGGCTACCACCAATGACTGCCCTGACAGGGAACACAACAGAGAGTCCCTGATGGAGCAGGAGAAAAGTGGGGTGCAGAACTCAAATTCCAGTAAAAAGGCAGACTTAATGGTCTGACTGAGACTGGAGGAACCCCAGAAGGCATGGCCCCTGACTCTCTATCAGTCCAGAACTAAAACAATTTCCGAGGCCAACTCTTCAGACAAAGATTGGACTGGACTATGGGACATAAAATGATGCTCGTGAAGAGTGTGCTTAACTCAAGTAGATGCATTAGACTAAATGGGCAGCTTCTGTCCGGAGGTGAGATGAGAAGGCAGAGAGGGTCAGGAGCTGGTTGAATGGACATGGGAAATCAGGGGTGGAAAGGAGGAGTGTGCTGTTACAGTATAGGGAGAGCAATTAGGATCACATAACAACGTATGTATAAATTTTTGTATAAGAGACTAACTTGAAATGTAAACTTTCACTTAAACTACAACAATAAACAAAAAATAAAAATAAAAAAAGCAAAAAAAAAGAAAACATCTGCCACTCAAGGAGACTCAAGAGTGACGGAGAACTAATGTTTCTTAAGCCCCGAATATGTGTCTGGTATTTTATATGGTGGCACAGTGATTAAGAGCTTCGCTGCTAACCAAAAGATCAGCAGTCCAAATCCACCAGTCGCTCCTTGGAAACCCTACGGGGCTGTTCTGCTCTGTCTTATAGGGTCGCTGTTAGTCGGAATCAACTCAATAGCAACAGGTTTATCTGTTATGACATTTAATCCTCCCAATGAGCCTGAGAAATAGGGATTCACTTTCCCAATTTTTAGATAAGAAAGCTGGAATGCAAAGAGGTTATGTGAATTGCCTAAGGTCACACAGCCGTAACATAACAAAATCAGGCATTTGGGCCCCAAACTCAAGTTCTTTTCACTCCACAGTGCTTGCTTTGACTAACCCCCTAGACAGTAGTTTATAGTTGGCCTGTAATCCTATATTCCTCCATCCCTACAAATGTCGGGATGCCCGAAATTTACCCCAAACTAGAGTCAGACCTCTTCATCAGTGTCCCCACGAGAAACAATGGCAAATGAGAATCAAAGTATTAATATATTGCTTGCCCACATTGTGTTCTTACTCCCCAAAGCATAATGCCCTGGGCTGGCACTCACGGCCTTGTTTTAAAGCCTGTGAAGTCATTTCCTCCTTCCATGCCCCAATCTTACTTCCAGCCAGCCACCTGAGACCTAGGTGATAGACAAACATCAGGCCAATAGGAGAAGAGGAACGAAGAGAAAACAAAATGGCTGGGTCCGCCCCAAATAACCACAGCGATGCACAGGAAGCTGTTCTTAAACTTTCTGTTATGAAAATGTTCACCTAAAAGTAGAGAGTACAACAAACTCCCACATATCCATCATCCCGCTTCAACAACTATCAATATATTGCCGTATTTGTTTCGTCAATACCTTATTGTTGGGGGAGGGGCCGGATTATTTTAAAATAAATCCCAGATATCATATCATTTGCACGGAAATACTTCAGTAATATATTTTAAATGGACACCTTTATACCTAACCACAAGGCCATTATCACTTCTCACAAAATTACAATCTTACTTAACACCCAGTCCATATTCAAATTTCCCAGTTGTCTGAAAACGTGTATTTTTAGAGTCAGTTTGCCCAAATCAAAATTCATGCAGGATCCATTCACTGTATTTTGGTTGTTAGGTCTCTCAAGCTGCCTCTAACAGGTGATGATATAACTTGTCAACTAAACTGGAACACTATTGAGAGTGAAATATAGTACTATTAATAACTATATCAGGACAAAAAGCATAAGCCAAGATTACACAGAAAGCCACATGGGGACCCTACCTTTAAGCCCTCCTGATTTTCATACCTTATACATTAGAGGAGCCCTGGTTGCCCAGTGGTTAAGAGCTCGGCTGCTAACCAAAAGGTTGGCAGTTCGAATCCGCCAGCCGCTCCTTGGAAACACTATGGGGCAATTCTACTCTGTCCTATAGGGTTGCTATGAATCAGAATTGACTCGATGGCAATGGGTTTGGTTTTTTTTGGAGGGAGGGGTTGCACATTTAAAAAAAAATGGATTCAGTTGTCCTGTAGGGTGGTGCACACTCTAGCTTGGTTATTTGCATCCTTGTGGGGCTGTTTAACATGTTCTTCTATCCTGCATTCTTCTTGTAGACGAGAAGTCCGTGACCCAAAGGTTTGATTAGATTCCATTTGTGCGTGATTTTTAAATGTACAGCTACCCAGCTGTATTAGTTTCTCATTGCTACTGTAACAAATTACCACAAACTTAGTGACTCAAAACAATACAGATGTATTATCTTACAGTTCAGGATATCAGAAGTCTGAAATGGGTCTCACTGAGCTAACACCCTTCGTAGAGACCCAAAGGAAGAATGTTTTCTTGTCTTTTCTGGCTTCTAGAGGCTGCCCACATGCCTTGGCTCATGGCCCCTCTCTACCTCCAAAACCATCAATAGCAAGTGTAGTCTTTCTCATGATGCCTTCTCTGCCTCCTTATTCCCCATTTAAGGGCACAACATTGAGTCCACCTGGATAATCCAGAATAATCTTATTTTAAGGTCATCTGATTAGGAACCTTAATTCCATCTGTATCTATTTGCCATGTAACCTAGCATATTCACAGTTACCAGGGATTAGGACATGACAACTTCAAGGAGCCATTATCCTGCCTACCATAACTGTCTAGTAGTAATTGTAGCTGAGCACTGTGCTGAAATCAGTGGAGCATTCCCTCCTCTTTGGGAGAAGTGACAAGTGTGGAACGATTACACCGGCCACAAGAAATAGCCATGGACACTCAGACTCCTCACCCACCTCCCTCTCTCTCTTTCCCTGGCCATGTCCTGAGCGGCCCCCACCTTTCCCTTGGTAGCCACTCTCCGATGACAGCAGAGTGCCATCACAGTTAAAGAAACACATTGTGGGTTCACACTCACTGGCTGTGTGGCTTTGGGAATGTCACTTAACCTCTCTGGCCCTCAATGTCCTCTTTGGTAAAGTGAAGAGAATGATAACCAATTCAGGACAAGTCAGATGATCCACGACACTGTTTAGAACAGTGTCTGGCATATAGGAAGTTCTCAGCACTGAGGTGGAGTGCCCTGGCTTCACCTGTCCCAGCTGCTGCCCTTGATTTCTTTAGAAACTGACTTTGCTGTCACCAAGAAGTTTGGCTTAATACAATCCCCTGTAGCTGCCAATGTGGCGCATGTTACTTCCAGGACTTCGAGGCAGTTCTTCCTGGTCCAACAATGGCCAAGGAAGTGACTCTGGAACAGACCCAAATTTTCAAAATTTGAGTGAACCAGAACCATAACCATAATGGGAGAAACTACGGTTGAAGCCCTGCTAGAAACTTAATCTCCCTCTTAGGGAACAAGGACAATGTACACATTGCATAGCAACCAAATCTCTTGCCTGTCAGATTCTGCGCTGAGTCAGAAACAACAATGCCCGGCTCAGAGATGGTGGCCAGCTGCACCAATTTGAATGTGTTTCGCTCTCCTCAGTCCTGGCAAAAATTCGATCTCACACATCAGGCTCCTGAAAGGGCCACTACGCCTCTTCCAGGTCTCCCATTCCAAGGCTTCAGCCCATAATTTTTCCCATTCCGGTTATGGTTCCAGATCACCCAAATTTTGAAAATTCAGGTCTCTTCTGGTTTCGTTTCATCTGCCATGATTGAACCAGTTCAAACCTGTTCGAAGTCCTGGTTACTTCTATAGTTGATGGTACCAGTCTTATCCTTCCCATCTCTGTTTAAGCAGCTCTGGGTAAGGCAAGAAAGAGTCCATCCACCAGTGTATGTAACTCTTCAACTTGTTGTTAGGTGCCATTGAGTCAGTTCCTATTCATGTACCCTATGAACAACAGAACAAAACACTGCCTAGTTCTGCGCCATCTTCACAATCTTTGCTATGTTGAGCTGATTGTTGCAGCCACTGTCTCAGTCCATCTCGTTGAGGGTTTTCCTCCTTTTCATTGATCCTCTCTTTACCAAGCATAACATTCTTTTCCATGGACTGGTCCCTCCTGATAACATGTCCAAAGTATGTGAGACGAAGTCTTGCCATCCTCACTTCTAAGGAGCACTGGCTGTACTTCTTCCAAGACAGATATGCTCCCTCCTTTGGGAGTCCATGGTATATTCAATATTCTTCGCTAACACCATAACTGAAAGGCATCGATTCTTCTTTGGTCTTCCTTATTCATTGTCCAGGTTTTACATGTATATGTGGCGATTGAAAATACCATGCCTGGGGTCGGGCACACCTTATTCCTAAAAGTGTCATTGTTGCTTTTTAACACTTCAAAGAGGTCTTTTGTAGCAGATTTGCTCAATGCAATTGTGTTTTTTGATTTCTTGACTACTGCTTCCATGGGTGTTGATTGTGGATCCAGGTAAAATGAAATCCTTGACAAATTCAATCTTTGTTTATCATGATGTTGCCTAATGGTCCAGTTGTGAGGATTTTTGTTTTCTTTATTATGACATGCAATCCATACTGAAGGCTGTGGTCTTTGATCTTCATCACTAAGTACTTTAAGTCCTCTTCACTTTCAGCAAGCAAGATTGTGTCATCAGCATAAGGCAGGTTGTTAATGAGTCTTCCTCCAATCCTGATGCTGTGTTCTTCTTCTCATAGTCCAGCTTCTCAGATTATTTGCTCAGCATACAGATTGAATAAATTTGGTGAAAGGATACAACCCTGACAAACACCTTTCCTGATTTTAGACCACATACGATCCCCTTGTTCTGTTTGAACGGCTGCCTCATGGTCAATGTTCAGGTGTCTTGTAAGTACAGTTAAGTGTTCTGGAATTCCCATTCTTTGCAATGTTATCCATAATCTGTTATGATCCACACAGTCGAGTGCCTTTGCATAGTCAAAACACAGGTAAACATCTTTCTGGTATTCTCTGCTTTCATCAAGACCTGTCTGACATTAGCAATGATATCCCTCGTTCCACATCCTCTTCTGAATCTGGCTTGAACTTCTGGCAGTCCTCTGTCCATGCACTGTTGCAACTGCTTTTGAATGATCTTCAGCAAAATTTTACTTTGTGTGGTATTAATGATATTATTCGATAATTTCCACATTCTGTTGGATCACCTTTCTTTGGAATGAGTACAAATATGGAACTCTTCCAGTCGGTTGGCCAGAAAGCTGTCTTCCAAATTTCTTGGCATAGACGAGTGAGCACCTCCAGCACTCCATTTGTTTGTTGAAACATCTTAATTGGTATTCCATCAGTTCCTTGTTTTTCGTCATTCCCTTCAGTGCAGCTTGGACTTCTTCCTTCAGTATTGTTGGTTCTTGATCATATGCTACCTCCTGAAATGGTTTAATGTTGACTGATTCTTTTTGGTACATTGACTTTGTGTATTCCTTCCATCTTCTTTTGATGCTTCCTGTGTTGTTCAATATTTTATCCATGGAATCCTTCAATATTGCAACTCAAGGACTTGTAGTTGATTTTATTCCTGTGTATTCCATCTGGTGAGGTCCACATGTATAGTCACCATTTATGTTGGTAGAAAAAGGCATCAAACATGCAATCAAGATGCATTGTTAATTACTGGGGATTAGAATGCAAAAGTTGGAAACAAAGAAGGATTGGTAATTTGAAAACATGGCCTTGATGATAGAAACAATGCTGGAGATTGCATGATAGAATTTTGCAAGAACAATGACTTCTTCATTGCAAATATCTTTTTTCAACAACATAAATGGTGACTATACAGATGGAATAGATGAATCAAATTAACTATATCTGTGGAAAGAGACTATGGAGAAGCTCGATATCAGCAGTCAGAACAAGGCCAGGGGCTAACTGCAGAACAGACTACCAATTGCTCATATGTAAGTTCAAGTTGAAAATGAAGAAAATTACAGCAAGTCCACGAGAGCCAAAATATGACCTTGAGTATATCCCACCTGAATTTAGAGACTATCTCAAGAATAAATTTGATAGAATTGATGCATTGAGACTAATGCCCGAAGACCAGATGAGTTGTGGAATGACTTCAAGAACATCATACATGAAGACAGCAAGAGGTCATTAAAAAGACAGGAAAGAAAGAAAAGACAAAAGTGAGTGTCAGAAGAAACTCTGAAACTTACTCTTAAACATCAAGTAGCTAAAGCAAATGGAAGAAATGATGAAGTAAAAGAGCTAAACAGCATATTTCAAAGGGTGCCTCGAGAAGACAAAGTACAGTATTATAATGACACGTGCAAAGACCTGGAGTTAGAAAACCAAAAGGGAAGAACACACTTGGCATTTCTCAGGCTGAAAGAACTGAAGAAAAAATTCAAGCCTCAAGTTGCAATATTGAAGAATTCTAAGAGGAAAATATTAAACGACACAGGAAGCATCAAAAAAAGATGGAAGGAATACACAGAGTCACTATACAAAAAATAGATATATATTTCTTTAATTTAGAACTGGGAGATAAATTCAAGGTTAGATTAAGAAGCAACTTACAATAGACAACTTAAATTTCTTGGCTTTTTCAACATATGTTAATCACTATGCTAGGCATTTTACCTACATTATGCAGTGCTGCAAGAAGATATTCATGTCCCCGTTTCACAGATGGGGAAACTGACACTCACAGACGTTAAGGAGGTTGACCAAGGACACACAGGTGGTGTACTGAGATTGCGTGTCATGGAATTAGAACAAAATTCATGTCTTCCTGACAAGAAAGTCAATGCGTTTGCCACTGAACCACGGAGTAGCTCAAAATCCTAAGAAAGCTATTTGATATTTGCATATCATTAAATCTTGCTCTAAATGGTATCATTTCTTTTAAATAGACTAAGCAACTCTAAATAATAAGCAATTAATAATTATTATGCCTCATTAACTTAATAAAGAATTATGTCTTTACAGGAAATGCACAGCTAATTGGAAGTGAAAGTTAACTCATGCTTTTTCGGCTCCCACTGGGAAGATTTCCCCAATTTGGAGCAAATGGCCAGAGTTCAGAGAACTCTGCTCACTTGGGGCCAATTTACCCGAGCTGCTAACCTGTGGCCAAACAGGCCGGGGAGCAGACCCAGTGAACCCAAGCCTATAAAACAGCGCAGTGACTAACCAAACAGAAATCTCAGGAAACAAAACAAGAACCACCATTAACAGCTCAGCAGAGCCACATTGCCCATGACCCAGAACCCAGCAATCTCAGGAACGTGGGCAGTGCTAAAATCTTCGAGAGCTGCAATTTACAGAACCACCACTTTGGAAAGATAAATATAGATCAGGCAGGCCTTTTTGCCAGGGAGGAGGAGGACAGGGATACAATGTCATCAGAGCCCTAATCCAGGGTCACGAGTTCAGGGTGCTGGGAGCCACCCACCGCTCTCTATTTGTGGCTTGGCCCCTGTCTTCTCCAGCCAGAACTATTGTAACAGCCTCCTAAATGGTCTCCCGCTCCAGACTTGCACCTTGCAATCAAATTGGCAGCTAGAGTGAGCTTGACCCGATTTCTCCCCTGTGTAAAGCCTGTTAGTTGGATTCCCACTGCCCTTGGGATAAAGCCCAACAAGAGGCAGCCCTCGCTTAGCACCCCAGGTTCTCCTCTTCTTGCTTTCTGCTTTCTTCCCTCTGCTGGATGCTCCACTCCATGAATACCCCCTGCCCTTCCATGTTAACACATGTGCTTCTTCCTCTTATGGAAAGTCCTTCTGCCTCCCTTTCTTACATCAGGTACACTCCTACTTGGTCACTGTGTCTCCAGTTTGACGTCACTCTCAAGGCTAGGTTAGGGCCAAACCAGGTGCCATAGAGTCAATTCTGACTCATGGCAACCTCATGTGTGTCATAGTAGAACTGTGCTCCATAGGGTTTTCAAGAGCAGATTTTTCGGAAGTAGATCACCAGGACTTTCTTCCAAACACCTCTGAGTGGACTTCAATCTCCAACCTTTCAGTTAGCAGTCAAGCATGTTTGCTGTTTGCACCAACCAGGAACTCCAGGTTAGGTCCGTGAGCTACTAGGGATTCTCCTTAATAGCACCTGCTACAGCATGGCGTGCATGAAGTGACACTTACCTGTCTCTTCAACAAGTGTGAGCTCTGGAAGCATAGTAGACAGCAGGTTTGGTGTCTGCTTCACCACCGGATGCAGAACACAGGCACAGGGACCTTCGGAGGGGCCTGGTTGCTGTTGGCTGTAGGAAACCTGGTGGGACTTCCAGTTCCTCTTTGGCCAACTTCATTTTGGGGATGACCCCTGCCGGTCTTACCCATCTCCTAGAATGTTGCTATCACCCCCACCCAAGTCTCTAGCCATGACCCTCCACTGTCTTCATTCTGTGCCAGGTCAGGAGTTTCAGCAATGCATCTTCAAGTGGGAGTTTTCACCTCAACTACTAAACATGGTAAAAAAGACATGGTACCTATTATGGATTGAATTGTGTACCCTCAAAATATGTGTCAATTTGGCTAGGCCATGATTCCCAGCTTTGTGTGGTTTTCCTCCATTTGGTGATCTGATGTAATTATGTGTTGTAAATCCTAACCTCTATGATGTTAATGAGGCAGAGTTAGAGGCTGTTATGTTAATGAGCAGGACTCAATCTACAGGATTAGGTTGTATCTTGAGTCAATCTCTTTTGAGACATTAAAGAGAGAATTGAGCAGAGAGGGACCTCATTACCACCAAGAAAGTAGTGCCAGGAGCAGAGCGTGTCCTTTGGACTCAGGGTCCCTGCGCTGAGACGCTCCTAGACCAGGGGAAGATTGATGACAAGGACCTTGGTGCAGAGCTGACAGCAAAAGAAAGCCTTAACCTGGAGCTAGTGCCCTGAATTCAGACTTCCAGCCTCCTAGACTGTGAGAAAATAAATTTCTGTTTGCTAAAGCCATCTACTGGTGGTATTTCTGATAAAGCATCACTAGATAACTAAGACAGGACCCTTAGATGTGTAAGCACAGAAGCAGAATATGGTATAACGCTTACAGTGAGGACTCTGGACTCGGACTTCCTGTGTTATAATTTGAGCTCTGCCATGTTGCAGCTGTGTGCCTTCTTACAAGCTATTACCTTCTCTGTGCTTTTGTTCCCTCATTAGTGAAATAGGCATAACAGTAGCACTTGAACTCCTATAGTTTTGTAATACAGGCAAAGTATGTAGAGCTGGGCAAGTAATAAATGCTATGTAAGTGAGCTATCATTGTTATATTGAGGCATTGGTGGTTCAGTGGTAGAATTCCTGCCTTCCATGAGGGAGATCCAGGTTCTATTCCTAGGCAATGCACCTCATGTCTATCAGTGGAGGCTTTCATGTTGCTATGATGCTGAACAAGTGTCAGCAGAGCTTCCAGACTAAGACAGACTCGGAAGCAAAGCCTGGTGATCTGCTTCTGAAAATCAGCCAATGAAAACCCTATGGACACAACAGTTGGAACCACAACCAATCATGGAGATCATGGGGATGTCCCAGGATTGGACAGTGTTTCATTCTGTTATGCATGGGATTGTCGTGAGTCGGGGGCTGACACGACAGCAGCTAAAAACAACATTATCGTTATGGTACTGGTGCTTGGCAGAGGCCACGACAAAACTGGACCCAGTGACCCAGTGTGTCTGCCATTACAGCTAATAATGCCAGGGCTTTGAATGAGCACTTACAGATAGGTGCCAGGCACAGACAGTGTAGGCGCTATCTTGCCCATTGTGCAAAGAAGAATCTGGTACTGAGAAAATTTCAGGAGCTTCTGCCCAAGGTCACAGGTCTAGACCATGGCAGAGCTAAGAATCAAACCCACACCTGTCGGACTCCAAAGCCTGTGCTCTTAACTACATTGTCCTGAGCTTTGTCTGTGTTTCCCTGTTTGTGGTCACCACTGAGGGAGATTCCTCTCTCTACCTCTCTCCAAAACACCCACTCCTTGGCCTTGGCTGGATAATTCCATTTCTCTTCCAGCCTCCATGATGATGCCCCCTCCTTTGGGAAGCTTTCCCTAACTTCTTCAGGCTGGGTTGCACGTTCTACTTTTGCACTTATCCCTATCATGGCCACAGCAGTCAGGATAGACTGGGCTATGCTGCAGTGACAAACAACCCCAAGACTGCAGAAGTGTACGCAATGAAGGTATATTTCTTGATCACACTGCTTGTCCATCCACGGTCACCACCCTCGTTCCAGCTGTCTTAAGCATCGCCAGGCAGCATTGCAGAGGGTGACAAAGATCACTTTAGCAGGGGCTCAGCGTGCACTAGCTTATAATGTAACAGTTGTTGTCTGTGCTCACATTTTACTGACCAAAGCAAGTCACATGGCTGAATCTGACTGGGAGGGGACCGGGAAGTATAGCCTTCTTGTACAACCCTCCTACTGGTAGACATTATTACTGGGAAAGCAGCCCCCACACAACTCTCTGCCTCTTTCCAGTCTGCCAAATCAGGACCTCAGACCTGGAACAACTCCTTATTTGAAAATAGCACAGTCTGTACTGATGGCCTTATCTTGTTTGGTGATATTTTCCTGTTTTGAACTCGATGTGTATTTTCTTGTTCTGTTTATGCATGTGTGTCACAGGGCACCTGGCCCATCCCACTGCTTTACCTGTTCCCCAACAGGAAGGAAGAAGGTCCTTCACCTGTAGCATGAGAGGGGTGAGTACAGCCCACCATCCAACATCTGCTGTGGGAAGTGACCTGCTGGCTACAGGGACCAATGCTCACTGTAGCAGCTGATCTCACTCTGCTTCTCTTTCCTGTGAGTCAATGCTGTTCCATCTACTTCCTGTGTAAGTCATGTCTTTCTCGGCAAGCCCAGCACATGCAAACCATGGAGTAATGTACTGTTTGCTATCCTCCATGCAGTGGACTCCTCTCCTGGAGGCAGTGACAGATATCTTCCTACAGTAATTGTATCTACTACATGGCTCTTGTGACACTGTAATGCGAAGGGCTGTTACCTTCACTGTCTTCCTCCCTAGCCTGAGAACTCCTCCAGGCTTTGGTCTTTATCTTCAGGATATTTCCCAGCACTGCACCTGCACGAAATAGGCATCCACCGTCTGCATGTTGAATATACAAAGAAAGGCCTGGAAGAAGTCTAGATCGGAGCCCTTTCTCCCTCCTGACCCCTCTGGCCACCTCTGATTGCACACAGAGAATTCACTTACATGACTGCTTCAGCCACACAGACCTGCTTCTCTTCCTCAGGTATGGCAGGCCTTTACTTGTGCTGCTCCTTTGTTCTGGAACACTCTTCCTGAAATCTGTGCACACCAGGATGCTTCATGTCCTTCAGGTCTCTCCTGGAATGTCACCTCCTCAGAGAGGCCTTCCTTGAACATCCCGTTTAAAAGAGTCTCCAGCCACATCCTTCTACTCAAGTCTTGCTTCATTTTCTCCATGGACATTAGCACTTTACTAAATCACGTTGTTGTTTTGTTTATCTACTTAATGTCTTTTTCCCTGACGGGAACGTGGCTCTAAGAGGCAGGGCCTTGCCCATTATGTTTACCATTGTCTGGAGTGAAAAGATGCTAAATATAAATTTATTGAATCAATGAGTAAATAAATGGATAAATGAATATGTAAATAAACTATTTATTGCCATAGTTTGGAGAGCAAATGAAGTCCTTGGATGGCACAAATAGTTAAGTGCCCGACTACTAATCAAAAACTTGGCCGTTTGAACCCAGCCAGAGGTACCTCAGAAGAAAAGCCTGGCGATCTGCTTGCAAAAGGTCACCGCCATGAAAACCCTTTGGAATGCAATTCTACTCTGCAACACATGGGGTCACCATGAGTTTGAATCGACTCAAAAGCAACTGGTTTGGTTTTGGTTTTGGAGAGCAAACTACCGAGACACTCTCTGCTTCCTACAGAAAATTTCTCGCTTCCTACAGAAAATTTCACCTAGAGAAAATGTAATGCATGAGTTCAAACGTTCCTGGATTTTTTTTAAAGATCCTCAACCCATCCAAATCAGCCCCTGATGACCTTCTAAAATATAATGTGACAAGCAAAATGATGGTGAGTTAAATGCTTAATTAATGTTTATTATTGCTAGCTTATTAGTCTGCAGTCAAATTTATGGTCCAATAGATTTGCTATCTTTATGAGTGACAGGTTGATGTCATGATCTTTGGCATAAGCAGAGAGCGCAATGCATTCCTGCCACCTTCTAACTTCTCATGAGGGAAGCAGCATGGCATAAGGAGAAAGGCATGAGACCACTCATTCATTAAGTCCCTCATCACTGAATCAGAACCTATTGCACCAGACCATGCCAGGCTCTGAAATGAGCAGGCTGAGTTAATAAATGAATGCATTTATTCATTCAACAAACATTTTTTATCTATCATGTATGAAGTACTGTGTTTGGTGGTGAATAAAACAGAAATAGAAAACTTCAGTCTGGTTCCGAGTTTGGAATCTCATATAACTTCACACAGTTAGTAAGTAATGGACTGATTTGACTTGTGTTAACCTAAGTATGTAAGGCACTGGTGATTTCAGCGGTAGAATTCTCTCCTTCCATGTGGGAGACCAGGGTTTGGTTCCCGGCAAATGCACCTCATGTGCAGCTACCACCCATCTGTCACTGGAGGCTTGAGTGTTGTTATGATGCTGCCCAGGTTCCAGCAAAACTTCCAGACTAAGATGAACTAGGAAGAAAGGGCTGGCAATCTATTTCCAAAAATCAGCCAATGAAAACTCAATGGATCACAATAGTCGGATCCACAACCAATCATAGGGACGGTGCAGGAACGGGCAACCTCTCGTTCTGTTGTGCATGGAGTCACCATGAGTTGGGGATGATTCGACTGTAACTAATGACAACAGTAACCTAAGCACAAGTCCACTGCTCTCACCCATACAGGCTGCTACTCTCCTTGCCTTCCTTCCTCTCGTTCCTCACTCCCACATTTAATCCAACAGCAAGTCTTGGTAGCACTGCCTCCAAAATACACCCTGAATCCATCCACTTGTCTTTTCCTCTTCCACCCCCACCCTCACATCTCATCTGAATATCTTTCACTGCCTCCTACTTCCACTCTTATTGTTGTTGTTAGTAACTCATGATGACCCTACGCACAATGGAAAGAAATGCCACCTGGTCCTGCGCCATCCCCATAATTGTCTGCAGATCAAACCGTTATGACCCATAGAGTTTTCATTGGTTGATCTTTGGAAGTAAATCACTAGGCCTTTCTTAGTATGAAAGCTCCACTGAAACTTGTTCAGTATCATAGCATGAAACCCTTGTCTGCTTCCCTTCATGTCTTAGCGACCATAATTTTGTCAGACACCCTGTCCTAAACCAATCACCAGCAACGGGGATGGGATAATCTTGATTCCCTTAGATTCATGAGACTTTACCTCCAAGTCATAAGGGGTCTGTCATATTTATGATCCAATAGATTTGACATCTAGGTTCTTGGCTTCTGCCAAAATGGAAGAAGGGGCACTACTGTTGGGGAGACAACCAACCTGCCTTTCCCAAACTGGGAGCCAGGCTACAGAGCATGAAGGGTTTCAGTTCCAGATCTGCCACTTACAAGCCAGGTGACTTTTGACAAGTCACTTTGCTTCTTTGTGTCTCAGTTTCCTCATCCATAAAACAGGGTTGATTGTAGTACCTACCTTTTATGGTCATTGTTAAGCTTAATGAGTTAACACGTGTAAAAAAAATTAGAATTAATTTTTTGGGTGCATAGTAAGCGTTAGTTGCTGTTATTCTGCATTAGTGCCTCCTCAGTTAAAAAGAAAGAATCTGTTCTTAGTTTCATCTTCAGAAACAAGAAATTAATTTTTTACCAGTTTTAACCAGGGAAATATATCTTTACAACAACTCTGTGAGGTAGATAGTGATATCTGCTGCTATAGATGGAGAAACTGAGTCCCAGAAAGTTATAGAAGCAGAAACACTGATCTCTAGTCTTGAGCTTGCTCTCCTGAATGATGCTTCCAATTCAAGAGAAGTGGATGGGAAGGAAGAGACAACCCTGATCTCACCTGACCAAGCCATGGGAGCCAGGGGCCATCTAAGGCCAGAAACATAGAGGGACTTTCCCAAGGGATCAAAAATATGGAGAAGCAGAAAGCCTTGGGCAGGCTGAGGGTTCAGCGGGGAGAACAGGCTAGCTGGAGAACATTCTCTTTGCTGACTAGAGGAAGATAAGACTGAACTGGTCTGCTGAGATTTGAATGCTGGCAAAAAACAAAAAACAAAACCCGTTGCGGTTGAGTAGATTCCACCTCATAGTAACCCTATAGGACAGAGTAGAACTGCCCCCTAGTGTTTCCAAGGAGCAGCTAGTGGATTCAAACTGCTGACCTTTTGGTTAGCAGCCAAGCTTTTAACCACTGCACCACCAGAGTGGTGCAAATAGCAATAGCAGCCATCACTTAAAGAGCCACGTTTTCATTACTGGTCATTCAACTAAGTGTTTCCCACATATTATTTCATCCAATTCTCTCAACAATTTTGGCTATTAGAAATTGTCATTCCAACCTCACAGAGAGGTAAAGGAGTGACATGGCCACAGTACAAGGCTCAAATTCCAGCTCAGGGGTGCTTGATTTCAATACCCTTGCCTCCAAAATAATTGAGACCTGGAAGAATCTCTAGCCCTCTACCTTCTCTGGCTAGAGCATGAGATTCCTGGCCAACATGTGGATACATCAGTCCCCTCACCTGAGTAATTTCAGGGATTCTTGAATTAACTTTAAATCAGAAGTGCACAGTGGGACTTCCAGAATGACAGAGTATGGAGATCCACAAACTCTCTCCCGAGGAAAACAACTATTTAACTGGTGAAAATTATTGGGGAAAAAAATCATTCAAAGGCTCTGAAATTTATCCAAAGGGCATATAGCAAATGGAGAAACAATCATTCAAGAAAATCTACTAAATCTTAGTAAGATCAGCGAGAGTCTGTGGCATTTGAGCCATGATCCATTTAATTACCCTCTCCCACCTCCGTATTATGAATCTCCATCCTGGGTGTGTACAAACAAAAAGACAAGGGCTCCCTCTCCTCTCAATTACCAGTTTGGGGTTATGGTTTCATGGCAGGAGGGGCAGGCTGCTGGCATTTTTCATCTCCCTCAACCCCATTTTGCAGAAGCTGTATTCCAGGCAGGCACAGCCAAAAAGACTGGATCTCTCTTCCCCTACCCAGCCCCCATGTGTGGGGTGAAAGCTCTACCCCTGGCATGGCAGGCTGAGAATATTGGGTTCCAGTGGCCCCTGCCCCAGCTCACTCACAGGGCAGAGGTTCCACACCAGGAGGAGCAAGCCTAGAAGACCAGGCATGGCCACCCCTCCCTAGTTCCCTGTCATAGAGTGGGAGTGTTACTCTACTGCAGGAAAAACAGGCTTTCACCCCAAGCTGGCACATGGGTTCCTCCTGTGGGAGAGAATGCAGGCCACCAAGGACTAAGACCTCCAAAGGGTTACCTGAAGGGACTGACTCTATTTGTAATACAGAATTGAGAGCTCCTTGTCTAAGGGCATTGTCTGAAACAATGGAGATTTTAGTGGAAAGCAATTAAGAGGAAGCTGGTAGCTCTGATACAAGATACATGGCAGAGCAGCCAGAAGTATAATAATGAGAACGAGGGAAAGAGACAGACAAGAAGAGCCATTCTGGGATCATACATGACTCTGGAGGGCAGGAAGGCTTTGTGCATATATTAGGCTGCACCCATTCAGGACCAATCAGAGCAAGATATGGGCAGATTTAAAAGCATTCCCCCAAGCTGCACACGGCCGCTTCAACACAGGGCTGAAGCTCACTAGCACAAGGGGCTGAAACACAACTTCTGACCAAACACTGACTGAACAATAAGCTCCTCTGACCCAGAGGTTACACCTAGGAAGACAGGCTTAAAAAAAGTAAAAGATCACAATCACCACTGGCAATCTGGATGGGTGTGTGCATGCTCAAAGCTGCATCCTCTCAGAGCAACTGGCGAGGGAATCTCTAAACTACAAGTCTCTGTCTGGCTGAATTTGGGGAAAAAAAAAAAAGTAAACTTGCTGAACAGTGATAGTAGGTCCAAGCCACACATACATCCAGTGGTAAAGGGTAAAAATCAAACTGACTAAAGGGACATAAGCACAACCACTGACCAATAAGCAGCTATGCCAACCTAAGGGCATTCAGGTATTCAGGTATTCAGGCTAATACATAGAAACAAGAGGAAAAAAATCTCTGCAGGGACATCAGAGGCTACACACTGTGGGGAAAATAGACATCACAGAATAAGTTCAGCCAAGTCACTCTACAAATAAACAAAAGACCAAGATTCAACAAGTCAGTATCCTGAGTTAATACACAGTAAAACCCATGAAAGCTGCAACCTGTGTAAGGCAGAAACCTGTCAGAGAAAGAAAACTCAAATATTTTTGTCTAATAGAGAATGATAGAAAAATGGTAAGACTACACCCTGACAAAGGCAGAAAACTTGTGAGACCTGGAAAAACAAGCAGTCCCGTCAAATTCCAGCTCTCACAGTTTTCACTGTATCTAAAATGTCCAGTTTTCAACAAAAAATTATGAAACATGCAAAGAAACAGGAACATGTAGCCCATAAAAGCAGGCAATAGAAATTGCCTTTGAAGGGGCACAGATGTTGGAATTAGCAAACAAAAATTTCAAAGTAGCTATTATGAATATACTCAAAAACTAAAGAAAACTATGCTTAAGAAATTAAAAGAAGATATGAAAATGCTTCAACAAATAGGAAATATAAAAAAATAGAGATAGAAATTTATTGAAAAGAATCAAGTGGAAATTCTCAAGTTGAAAAATACAATAAGTGAAATGAAAAATTCACTAGAGGGTTCAACAACAGATATAAAATGAGAGAAGAAAGAATTGACAATCTTGAAGATAGAACAATGGAGATTATGCAATCTTAAGAACAGAGAGAAAATAGAATAAAGAAAAATGAATAGTGTTTCAGAGAAATGTGGGGCACCATTAAGTGCACCAACATAAGTGTAAGGGGAATGCCAGAAGAAGAGAGGGGTAAAGAAACAGAAAAAATATTTAAAAAAATAACGGCTGAAAACTTCCCAAATTTGATGAAAGCATTAATCTACACATGCAAGAAATTCAATGAACTCCAGCTAGGATAAACACAAAGAGATCTACAATCAGGCACATCATAGTCAAAATGCTGAAATTCAAAGACAAAGAGAAAATTTCAAAAGCAACAAGAAGAAAACAATTCATTGTGTATATGGAACTGCTAACTAAGATGAAAAGGAAGAGGGGAAAGAGCAAGAATCTTGGATTTAGACCATGGTGGCAAGAGTTCTTACTGTCTCACTGAGAACACTTGCATGAGTCTCATTTCCTCATCTATAAAACAGGGATAATGGTACCTACCTTGATGGACTATTGCAAGGATTAATGACTTGTATATAAAATGCCTAGTACCATGTATAGCTTAGAGCATTTTCAACAAATAATTATCAATGTACTCAAAGTCTTACTGTGAGATCAAAGGAAATAATATCACTTGGGTGCTAAGGATTTGTTTTTTAGTTTCCAAAAAAAAATACAGTTTTTAAGAAATGCTTTATGAATGAATGAATGGCATGCCATTCTGGGCAGTCTGATTGTTCCTAAAAACAGATCGGATATGTCAAAATGCTGAACAGTATGAAAAACAACTCCTCAAATGGAAACCCTTGAGAAATGTACATTTTAAGCTTGATTCTTTTTCTTCATAAAAATGAACTATGAATAAGACAGATGGAAAAATAATGTCCAACCTCAACTTCAAGCATATATAAGATGTAACAGTAAAGGCAATGTATAGCCATGAATATTTAAGGGGAGAAAGCTCAAAGAACAGATATACCCACGTTGATAAGCCTCACTCCAGAGCATTGGCATTGATGGGGTAGGGAGTGGGGACTGGAATTTGCTGTGAAAATCAAAGCTAAATGGAATAAATGGTACTACTTGGGGGAAAAGGGGTTGGAGAAAACAAGTATATTTATTTAGCATCTGCTCTGTGGGAACCCATAAAATATGTTCTCTCACTTAATTATCACAACAAACCTGAGGAGCTGGTATTATCTCCATTTTTTAGATGAGGTAACTGAGTTTCCACAAGGAAACATAATATACTTAAGGGCATCTGTCTAGTTATTTGAAGTCCCTGGGTGGTACAAATGTTAATGTGCTCAGCTGCTAACCCAAATGTTGGAGGTTCAAGTCCACCCAAAGGTGCCTCAGAAGAAGGGCCTAGTGATCTACTTCTGAAAAATCAATCATTGAAAACCCTACGGAATCAACTCAACAGCAACTTGTTTACTGGATTTGGTTGTTGAACAAACACTTCTCCTATGTCAGGAACTAACTCTTCTAAGTGCTTTACAAGCATCAACTCATTCAATCCTCACAGCAACCCTGTTAAGTCGAGATCATTTATTATGTCCGCTTTAATGGTTGAGGTAACTGAGGCACAGAGAGGTGAAGTAACTAGCCCAAGATCACACTGATAGCCACCTGAACCCAGCTGTCTGGCTCCAGAGTCCATGTTCTCAAGCACTATTCAAAGGAGACTCTCCAGTAGCAAATCAGGATTCCAACTCATGTTTATTTCCAAAACAAAAATTTTGTTCTGCTCCACCATGTTGCCTTACCACATAAAACAATGTAGCTATTAGAGGTTACAACATCTAAAAAAAAAATCGCAACAGAATTGGAAAAACTTAAAGGCCTACGGGGTCAAGAGTTGAGATTAAGATGGTGGCTTATTTAGATACACCATAACATCCTCCCACAACAAAGACCTGAAAAACTAAGCAAAACAGACACAAATAACAATCTTAGACTCCTGAACATCAAACATAGGACTGAAGAATTGGACCTAGCACTGACTGGAAGGAGAGATAGGACAAAACCAGCAGGAACACAGAGATTCAGGAATAGTCCATGACATGTCTGCTGGCACAATGCAGCAGGGCCATTCTGGGATGGCAGCAAGCATTATCCCTAGGTGAGAAGCCCAGGAAGGCAACTTCATGGAAAACACAGCTGGAGGCTTAGATACTGTATAAGCAAATTTGGAAAGAAACAAAGTGGATAGAACTCATCCAGGGTCCAATCAAGCATGAGAGTGCCATAATTAGAAATTAGGAAGACACAGGGAAGTGCTACTGGAGCAAAGTAAAGTGGTCTGAATTGTGGAAGCCTCAGGACAGGGGATCTATAGGACAGAGAGTGCACGCCTACTGAGCGGCAAAGAGAAACAAGAGGGCAGAGGAGAGATCCAGTGTCTCTGGAAAGTGCAGAGAAGGGAGGGAGCCAGGAACTAGGGCTGGGATAGCGAGTTAGCAGCAACGCCCTTCCATTTGGATGAAAGATGACCTTGGAATAGTAACCCACAGAGTAATAACTAGAAGTTCCACTTCAGTTGGCCTGTGCCACCACCTCCTTCACCTCCCTTTGAGCAAGCCCCTCCTGGACTGCACACAGGACTCCATGCCTCTGTCACCACCACCACCACTCATCCCAGCCAATTCCATGTTCTATACCCACTCCCCACCCCAGCTTCTTCTGTGGCCCCGAGTCCCATTCCCCCCTGCTCCAGCCTGGGTCGCTTCAATATTGTATTGGAATTCCTAGCCAGAGCAATAAGGTAAGAAAGAGAAATAAAGGATATTCAAATCAGAAATCAAAAAGTAAAATTATCCCCATTCACAGATGACACGAGTTGGGTTCCTTTACACTAACAAGGAGAATTCCGAAAAGAAAACAATACCATTTACAATAGCACCCAAAATGATAAAATACCTAGGAATCAACCTAACCAGGGATGTAAAAGACTTCTACAATTAAAACTATAAAACCATACCACAAGAGACAAAAAGAGACCTACAAAAATGGAAGGATAGTCTGTGCACATGGATTGGAAGACTTAACGTTGTGAAAATGTCAATACTACCCAAAGATACAATGCAATCCTGAACTAATTCTAACAGCATTCTTTACTGAAATGGAAAAACTGATCACCAACTTTATATGGAAAGCAAAGAGGGCCTGAATAGCCAAAACAATATTGAAGAGGAAGAACAAAGTGGAGGCCTCACACTCCATGATCTCAAAACATACGACACAGCTTCAGTAATCAAAACGGCCTGGTGCTGGTTCAATGACAGACACATAGACCAGTGGAACAGAACTGAGAACCCAGAAATAAATCCATCCATCTATTGGCAGCTAGTTTTTTACAAGGGGTCAAAGTCCATTCAGTGGGGCAGAAAGAGTCTCTAACAAATGGTGCTGGCAAAACTGGATAGCCACTTGCGGAAAAATGAAACAAGACCCATACATCACACCATACACAAAACTAACTCAAAGTAGATCAAAGACCTAGATGTTAAAGCTAAAACTATAAAGTTCTTGCAAGGAAACATAGGGACAAAACTATGGACTCTAATTTATTTACTTATTTATTTATTTTTATTGTACTTCAGGTGAAGGTTTACAGAACAAATAGTTTCTCATGAAATAGTAGTACGCATATTGTTTTATAACATTGGTTAACAACCCCGCAACATGTCACCCCTCTCCCTTCTCGATCTTTTTTTTTTTTTTTCCTTTGGTGAAAATATACATAGCTAAAGATACACCATTTCAAAAATTTCTACCTGCACAGGTCAGTGACATCAACTACGCTCTTGAACTTGTGCTGTTATTCTCACTTTAGATGAAGGCTTACAGAACAAAATAGGTTCTCATTTAACAGTTAGTACACATTGCCCTATGACAATGGTTAACAACCTCACAACACATCAACATTATCCTTACTCAACCTTGGGTTCCTTATCGCCAGCTTTCCTGTCCGCTTCTACCTTCTGGCCCTTGTCTCTGGACTGCTATACCTCATTAGTCCCATTTGGTTTTAGGGGGCTGTCCACTCCCCGGCTGAACGGTGAACCTCGGAAATGACTTCACCACTGAGCTAAAAGGGTGTGTGGGGGCCATACTCTAGAGGTTTCTCCAGTCTCCTTTAGGCCAGTAAATCTGGTCTTTTTTTGTGAGTTAGAATTTTGTTCTACATCCTTCTCCAGCTCTGTCCAGAACCCTCTGTTATGATCCTGGTCAGAGCAGTCAGTGGTGGTAGCCAGGCACCATCTCGCTGTACTGGACTCAGTCTGGTGGAGGCCTTGGTAGCTGTGGTCCATTAGTCCTTCAGACTAATCTTTTCCTTGTATCCTGTTCTCTTCATTCTCCCTTGCTCCCGAAGGGGTGAGACCAGTGGAGTCTCTTAAATGGCCACTCACAGACTTTTAAGACCCAAGACACTACTCACCAAGGTAGAATGAAGAGTATTGTCTTTATAAACTGTGTTATGCCATTTGAGCTAGATGTTCCTCGAGACCATGGTCCCCACAGTCCTCCACCCAGCAATTCAGTCCCTCAGGGAGTTTGGATGTGTCTATGGGGCTTCCATGACCTTTCCTTGTACAAGTTGTGCTGGCTTCACCTGTATCATGTACTGTCTCACCCTTCACCAAAAATACCACTTATCTATTGCCTATTTAGTATATCCCCCCCACCCGTCCCATCCCTGGTAACCAACAAGGATTGTTACATTTTGTGTGTGAACTTTTTCATGGGTTTTACAAGAGAGGTCTCATACAATATTTGTCCTTTTGTGATTGACTTATTTCACTCAGCGTAATGTCCTCCAGTTTCATCCATGTTATGAAATGGTTCACAGATTCATCGTTGTTCTTTCTCATTGCATAGTACTCCATTGTGTGTATGTACCATAGTTTGTTTATCCATTCATCTGTTGATGGGCATCTAGGTTGTTTCCATCGTTTTGCTATTGTGAACAATGCTGCCATGAACATAGGTGTACATATGTCTATTCGAGTGACGACTCTTAGTTCTCCAGGATATATTCCTAGGAGTGGGATTGCTGGATCGAATGGTATGTCTATTTCTAGCTTTCTGAGGAAGTGCCATATCATTTTCCAAAATGGTTGTATCATTTTGCATTCCCACCAGCAGTGCATAAGAGTTCCCATCTCCCCGCAGCCCCTCCAACATTGTTATTTCCAGTGTTTTTGATTCGTGCCAGTAATGCCGGGGTGAGATGGTATCTCATTGTGGTTTTAATTTGCATTTCTCTAATGGCTAGTGAATGCGAGCATTTCCTCATGTGTCTGTTGGCCATTTGAATGTCTTCTTTGGTGAAGTGTCTGTTCATTTCCTTTGCCCATTTTTTAATTGGATTATTTGTCTTTTTGTTGCAGAGGTGTTGGATTTTCTTGTAGATTATGGAGATTAGACCTTTGTCTGACTTGTACTGTCCCAAAATTTTTTCCCAGTCTATAGGTTCTCTTTTGACTCTTTTGGTGAAGTCTTTTGAAGAGCATAGGTGTTTGATTTTTAGAAGATCCCAGTTATCTAGCTTATCTTTTGAGGTTTGTGCATTGATGGTTATGGTTTGTATCCTGTTAATGCCATGTATTAAGGCCTGAAGTGTTGGTCCTATTTTTTCTTCTATGAACTTTATAGTTTTAGGCTTTATATTCAGGTCTTTGATCCATTTTGAAGTACTTTTTGTATATGGCAAGAGGTATGGGTCCTGTTTCATTTTTTTGCAGTTGGATATCCAGTTTTTCCAGCACCATTTGTTAAAAAGACTGTCTTTTCCCCATTTGATGGACTTTGGGCCCTTGTCGAAGATCAGGTGACTGTAGGTGGATGGATTTACATCTGGGTTCTCAATTCTGTTCCATTGGTCAATGTCTCTGTTGTTGTACCAGTACCAGGCTGTTTTGACTACTGTAGCTGTATAGTAGGTTCTGAAGTCAGGTAGTGTGAGTCCTCCAACTTTATTCTTCTTCTTCAGTAGTGCTTTACTTATTCGGGGCTTCTTCCCTTTCCATATAAAGTTAATGATTAGTTTTTCCATCTCTTTGAAGAATGTTGTTGGTATTTGGATCGGGATTGCATTGCATTTGTAAATTGCTTTGGTAGAATTGTCATTTTCACAATGTTGAGTCTGCCTATCCATGAGCATGGTATGTTTTTCCATTTATGTAGATCCCTTTGGGTTTCTGTGTAGTGTTTTGTAGTTTTCTTTGTATAGGTCTTTTACATCCCTGGTCAGATTTATTCCTAAGTATTTTATCTTTTTAGGGGCTATTGAAAATGGTATTGTTTTCTTGATTTCCTTTTCATCGTTCTCCTTACTGGTGTATAGGAATCCAACTGATTTTTGAATGTTTATCTTGTATCCAGCTACTCTGCTGAATCGTTCTATTAGTTCCAGTAGATTTCTCGTGGAGTCTTTAGGGTTTTCTATGTATAGTATCATATCATCTGCAAACAGGGAGAGTTTAACTTCTTCATTACCAATTTGGATGCCCTTTATTTCTTTCTCTTGCCTTATTGCTCTAGCTAGAACTTCCAGCACAATGTTAAATAGGAGTGGTGATAAAGGTCATCCTTGTCTTGTTCTTGTTTTCAAGGGGAATGTTTTCAGCCTCTCTCCATTAAGAATGATGTTGGCCATTGGTTTTGCATAGACGCCCTTTACTATGTTGAGAAATTTCCCTTCTATACCTATTTTATTGAGAGTTTTTATCAGGAATGGGTGTTGGACTTTGTCAAATGCCTTTTTTGCATCAATTGGGATGATCATGTGATTCTTTTCTTTCCTTTATGTGGTGGATTATGTTGATTGATTTTCTAAAGTTGAACCATCCTTGCATAGCTGGTATGAATCCTACGTGGTCATCGTGTGTTATTTTTTTGATATGAAGCTGAATTCTATTGGCTAGAATTTTGTTGAGAATTTTTGCATCTATATTCATGGGAGATATTGGTCTGTAATTTTCTTTTTTTGTGATGTCTTTGCCTGGTTTTGGTATCAGGGTTATGCTGGCTTCATAGAATGAATTTGGAAGTGTTGCTTCCTCTTCTATGCTCTCAAATAGCTTGAGTAGAACTGGTACAAGCTCTTCTGTAAATGTTTTGTAGAATTCTCCAGTGAAGCCATCTGGGCCAGGGCTTTTTTTGGTTGGGAGTTTTTTTTATTACCTTTTCAATCTCTTCTCTTGTTATGGGTCTGTTCAGATTTTCAATATCACTTTGTTGTAGTTTGGGTAGGCCGTATGTTTCTAGAAATTTATCCATTTTCTCTAAGTTTTCAAATTTGTTGGAATATAGTTTTTCATAATATTCTGTTATAATCCTTTTTATTTCGGTTGGGTCTATTGTAATGTCCCCCATTTCATTTCTTATTTGGGTTATTTGTGCCCTCTGCTGTTTTTCTTTTGTCAGTCTGGCCAGTGGTTTGTCGATTTTGTTGATTCTTTCAAAGAACCAACTTTTGGTTTTGTTGATTCTTTCTATTGTTTTTCTGTTCTCTATTTCATTTATTTCTGCTCTGATCTTTACTATTTCCTTTCTTCCAGTGACTGTGGGTTTTTTTGTTTGTATGTTTGTTTGTTTGTTTGTTTGTTTTTGCTGTTCTCTTTCTATTTGTTTGAGTTCTGTAGTTAATGTTTTGATTTTGTGCCTTTCTTCTTTTTTGATGTGTGCATCTATTTCCATAAATTGTCCTCTAAGGACTGCCTTTGCTGTGTCCCAAAGGTTTTGGTATGATGTGTTTTCATTCTCATTTGATTCTAGGAATTTTTTGATTCCATCTCTGATTTCTTCTATTACCCACTGATGTGTAAGCATGGTATTATTCAGTTTCCGTATAATTGATTTTTTTTTTTCCTTGCTCTTTCTAGTGTTAATTTCTACCTTGATGGCATTGTGGTCATAGAAGATACTTTGAATTATCTCAACGTTTTGGATCTTGTTTAGGATTGCTCTGTGGCCTAAGATGTGGTCTGTTCTGGAGAACGTTCCATGCACATTGGAAAAGAATGTGTACTTTGCAGCGGTTGGAATGGAGTGTTCTATATATGTCTATGAGGTCAAGTTGGCTGATTGTGCCCTTTAGGTCTTCTATATCTTTGATGAGTTTCTTCTTAGTTGTTCTGACCTTTACTGAGAGTGGTGTGTTGAAGTCTCCTACTATTATTGTGGAACTGTCAGTTTCTCTTTTCAGTATTGTTAGAGTTTGTTTTATGTATTTTGGAGCCCTGCCATTGGGTGCGTAGATGTTTATTATGGTTATCTCTTCATGATGGATCGTTCCCTTAACATTATATAGTGTCCTTCTTTGTCTTTTATGGTGGATTTTGTTTTAAAGTCTATTTTATCTGAGATTAGTATTGCCACTCCTGCTTTTTTTTGGTAGTTGTTAGCTTGATATATTTTTTTCCAACCTTTGACTTTTAATAAATTCACATCTTTGTTTCTAAGGTGTATCTCTTGTAGACAGCATATTGATGGATCCTGCTTTCTTATCCATTCTGTCACTCTCCGTCTCTTTATGGGTGCATTAAGTCCATTTACATTCAGTGTAATTATTGATAGACGTGAGTTTGTTGCTGTCATTTTGTAGTGATTTTTTTTTTTTTTTGTGGTGCCGACGTTTTCTTTGTTCTTCTTACCCTCCTGTGCTGAGTGACTTTTGTTTGTGGATTTTTTTTTTCATTTCTTTTGTTTTTGTAGGTTTTGTTTTTGCTGAGACTTTATGTTTTTCCTCTTTATTTTTATGAGTATGTTTGTTAACTTTATTTGTGGTTACCAAGAATTTCACCCTTATCTTTCTAAGTTTGAAGCAGTCTACCATTACTTGGTTTCGCCTTGCTTTCATCTCCATTAGAAGGTTCTATACCTATGCTGTTTATTCCCTCTTTTATTGTTTTGATGTTGTTGTCATTTACTGATTAACTTCTCTGATTCCCTGTTGTATTTCTTTTTGTTTTGGATACTCCTTGAGAGTTCATTTCCTAGATTGATATGTGTCTGGTACGATCCTGGATCCTAGATTCTGCCTGTGAGCTGAAGTTGGTTGTTCTCAGATCGAAGAACTCCCTTTAATAATTCTTGTAAGTTTGGTTGGCTTTTACATATTCCCTTAATTTCTGTTTATCTGGAAATGACCTAATTTCACCATCATATTTGAACGAGAGTTTTGCAGGATATATTATTCTTGCTGGCAATTTTTTTCTTTCAAGATTTTATGTATGTCATCCCATTGCCTTCTTGCCTGCATGGTTTATGCTGAATAATCTGAGCTTAGTCTTATTGTTTCTCCTCTGTATGTGACTTCTTGTTTTTCATGAGCTGCTCTCAGGATTCTTTGTTTGTCTTTGGTTTTAGCGAGTGTGATTATGATATGCCTTGGTGATTTTTTGGGGGGTCTCTCCTATGTGGGGTTCGTTGAGCTTCTTGGATTGCCAGCTTTTCATCTTTCATGATATTGGGGAAGTTTTCTATCAGCAGTTCTTCAATGATCCTCTCTGTGTTTTCTGTTTTCTCCCCCTGTTCTGGAACTCCAATCACTCACAGATTTTTGCCTTTGATTGTATCCCACGTAACTCTCAGGGTCTCTTCATTTTTCTTTGTTCTTTTTTCTGAGTTTTCCTGAAACCGAGTTGTATCCAAGTGTTTGTCTTCAATTCCACTGATCCTATCTTCTACTGTTTCAAATCTGCTTCTCAGCCCTTCTATGACACTGTCCATTTCTGAAATCTTGTTGTCTATCTTTTGGATTTCTAATTGCTGTTTTTGTATAATTTCTAGTTGTGAATTTATTTTGGCATTTTGTTCCTGCATTATTTTCCTGAATTCTTCCAATTTTTTGTCTGTATATTACATGAATTTATCTATTTTTTCCTCATTTTTTGTCTGCTTTTTGCTTTTGCTCTTGGAGAATTCTGAGTATTAGAGTTTTGAATTCCCTATCAGGAAGTTCTAGTGCATTTTCCTCCACTGGAAAGTCATCTGTTGTTTTATTTTGGATGCCTACTGGAACCATCCTGTCCTATTTTTGTAAATGTTTTGATATTGTCTGCTGTCTTTGGGGCATTAAGTAGTTATTTTTCTCATTTATTGATCATAGCTTTGTTTGTTTGGGCCCTTTTTTTTTTTTTTTAATTTGGCTATGTGTGAGCAGGCGGGCTGTGTGTTCTTTTTGTTTGCTTGTCTCTGGGCACAATACTTTTCTTTTCACCTCCTTTTCCAATTGGCAGGGTCAGTCACTCAGATATTGTATGGCAAGGCAGGTCCAGCTGAAGAGGAGTTACTCGGACGGGTTGTTTGTGACACTTACTACAGCCACCAGGGCGGGTCGGTAGTCAGTGCAAGGCAGGTTCCAGTAGGTCATGCCTGTGCTGCTTGGTGGTGTGACGTTGAGCGCACGGTGCAGGTAGGCAGGATGTAGAGGGGAGATTGTTACGTGCGAAGCGCAGATGGATATGGGAGAGAGGAGAGAGGAACAGGAGCCAAAAACATAGAAACAAAAAAGAATGCTAGGGGAGCTTGCTGTTGGAGTGGAGAGTGAGAGACTATGAAATGGAGAAAAACAAAAAGGAGAAGAGGAAGAAAAGAAAAGAAAAGAATGAATAAATTAAAATCAGAAAGGGAAAGGAATAGCCAACTTCCCAGGGATCCCACCGGTGCAGCTATGAGGTCTGGGGAAGTTGTTCTCTGGTGTTGCAGTACAGCCTGGCTAGAAGGCATAGAAGTATACAATGCCAGGTATTCAGGGAACAGAAAGAGAAGGAAGATATAGAGAGACAAGAAACTGAGTAATGAAGAAAGAGATAAGGGCAAAAGAGGGAAAGAAAACAAAACAAATTAAAAAAAAAAAAGAACAAGAAAAGCCCCCCAAAAAACAGAAGGGAAAAAAAACCAACAATAAAAGAAATGCCCTCAGGGATCCCTCTGCACATCTGTGCAAGCTGAGGGGGTAGGTTCCAAGCCACGCAGCACCACCTGACCAGAATGGGCTCCCAACTCAAGAAAAGGAAAAGAAAACAAACAAACAATTCAAAACAAACAAATGAACAAAAGCCCCAGGATCCCACCCGCACGGCAGCCCAGACCGGGAAACAGCTCCACACTCAAACAGAGCTCTGCAGCCCTTCAGGAAGAAGCAAAGATGGTGCACAGATCCAGGTGTTTGAGTGAAAGGAGGGGGAGGTGGTGAGAGGTAAGGAAGAAATCAAAAGAAGCGGAAAAAAAGCAACACCAGCAGCCAACAAATGGCAGAGAGCCAGCTAGTGCAGGCTGGTGGAATCCAAGCAGCCAATGCTTCCTGGACAAGAGACTGTGTCCGTGGGAAGCAGAGGATGCTGAGTGTGGGTGAAGAAGGGTAGGGGGTGGGAAAGCGTATATCACAAATTACCGGAGCTCCGCAGCCCCTCAGGAAGAAGCAAAGATGGCGCACGGAGCCAGGTATTTGAGCAAAAGGAGGTGGAGGTGGTGAGAGGTAAGGAAAAAATCAAAAGAAGTGGAAAAAAGCAACACCAGCAGCCAACAAATGGCCCTCAGAGAGCCGGCCCGTTCAGGTGGGTGGAATCCAAGCAGCCAGTGCTTCCCGGACAAGAGATTGTGGCTGCGGGATGCAGAGGAGGCCGAGTGGGGGTGAAGAATGGTGGGGGGTGGGAAAGCGTATATCACAAATTACCGGTTGTTTTGTCTCCTGCTGGAAGCTCCGCGAAGCTGGTTTCTTGTACCTCCTGTTTGCTGGTCTCTGATAGGAGTCCAAGATGGCAGATCCACACTGCGTTAGCTGATAGGGGACCTCTGCATGAATCTCTCCTCACTCTCCATTCTTTGTCAGTTTTCTCACTCCATTTGGTGCTTTTCTGAGTTCTTTATCTCATCATTTGATGTTTTAGGGTTTCAAGATGGTTGTTTTCTCTGTTTGGCTTATTTTTTCGGATCTTTGCTGTGGAGGGACAGCATGGTGCTTCTGCCTAGAGCGCCATTTTGCTGGATGTGGTATTTAATTTTTAAAAAAATAAATTACCAAACAGGGCTGTAAATGCATGAACAACAGAAGACAAATTTGATAACTGGGACCTTATGAGAATTAAATACTTATGCTCATCAAAGGACTTTATCGAAAAAGTAAAAAGACAACTTACAGATTGGAAAAAAGTCTTCAGTAATGACATATCCAATAAGGATCTAATCTCTAAAATATATAGAAAACTTCAACAACTCAAAAACGTAAAGACAAACAACCCAATTAAAAAATGAGCAAAGGACATGAACAGACACTTCACCACAGAGGACATTCAAGCAACCAACAAACACATGAAAATATGATCCGCGATCATTAGCTATTAGAGAGATACAAATCAAAACTACAATGAGATACCATTTCATCCCTGCAAAAATGGCACTGTTAAAAAAACTGAAAACAACAAACACTGGCAAGGATTTGGGGGGAATCGGAACACTTATCCGCTGCTGGTCGGATTATAAAATGGTACAACCACTGTGGAAAGCGGTATGATGTTTCTTCAAAAAAAATTAGAAATAAAACCACCTTATGATCCAGCAATCCTTCTCCTAGGTATATACCCTAGCAATCTAATAGAAGACACACAGACAGATGCACATCTATGTTCATTGAAGCACTATTCACAATAGCAAAAAGATGGAAACAACCTAAGTGCCCATCAATGGAAAATGGATAAATAACATGTAGTGCATACATACAATGGAATTCTGTGCAGCCCTGAAGAACAATGGTGAATTCTTGAAATATATTATAACACGGATGAATCTAGAGGACATTATGCTAAGTAAAATAAGTCAGTCACAAAAGGGCAAATATTGTATGAGCTCACTTTTATTAAAAAAAAAAAAAAAAAAAACAAGAATAGCTATACATACAGAACCCAAAGATTACTAGTGATTACCAGGAATGGAACAGGGAGGAGGGGTAGATCACTTTCTAGTTAGCAGACACTTGCTATTTGTGGTGATGGGAAAAATAACACTAAATATGGGTGAAGTATGTACAGCTTGACCAAGGTAAATGATGTCACTAAGACGTACCCAAGAAAAAATGATGTTTTTAGTAAATGCTATGACATATACAATTTTGAAACAGCAACCAAAAAATATATGTGTGGTTAAAAATGTATGTATGTATGCATACATGTGTATAGTTTTGTATATGTATATATGTGTATGGGTTTATGTGTGCATATATAAAAACCCATTACCATAGAGTCAATTGATACTGTACCTATATGTATATACATGTATGTGTGTGTATGCATAGATATTCATGTATACAATGAACCACTTAGGAGGCACAGTTACAGCTACTCTTAGACTTAACCAAATAGCTCACATGATTGATTTACAGGGTTTGAAGGCATAGGGTCATAGTCTCGTGGGACAACTTGCTCAACTGGTCAATATAATTCATAAAGTTTATCAATCCTACTTTGGTGAGTAGTATCTGGGGTGTTAAGAGCTTGAGAGCAGTCATATAAGATAAAACTACTGGTCTCTACTCATCGGAAGTAAAAGAGAAAGAAGGAAATCAAAGACTCAGAGAAGAACTAGTCTACAGGACTAATAATCCACATGAACCACAACCTCATTGTCATAGATTGAATTGTGTCCCCCAAAAATGTGTCAACTTGGTTAGGCCATGATTCCCAGTATTGTGTGATTGTCCACCATTTTGTTATCTGATGTGATTTTTCTATGTGTTGTAAATCCTAATCTCTGTCTGTGGTTAATGGGCAAGATCAGATTATGTTAAAGAGGATTAGGGTGGGATTGTAACATCCTTACTAAGGTCACATCCCTGATCCAATGTAAAGGAAGATTCCTTGGGGTGTGGCCTGCACCACCTTTTCTCTTACAAGAGATAAAAGGAAAGGGAAGCAGAGAGTTGGGGGGGGACCTCATACCACCAAGAAATCAGCGCCAAAAGCAGAGTGCATCCTTTGGACCCAGGGTTCCTGGGTGGAGAAGTTCCTAGTCCAGGGGAAGACTGATGAGAAGAACCTTCTTCCAGAGCAGACAGACAAAGACTTCCCCTGGAGTTGATGCCCTGAATTTGGACTTCTGGCCTACTAGACTGTGAGAAAATAAATTTCTCTTTGTTAAGGACATCCACTTGTGGTATTTCTGTTATAGCAGCACCTGATAACCAAGACACTTATCTACCTCGAGACCAGAAGAACTAGATGGTGCCCGGCTACCATTACCAACCGTTCTGATCAGGGATACAGTAGGTGGATCCTGAGAGAATAGGAGAAAAATGTGGAACAGAACTGAAATTCTTAAAAAGTCGTTACTTACTGGATTGGTTGAGACTAGAGAACTGCCTGAGGCTATCACCCTAAGAAACTCTTTAAACTTTGAACTGAGACTATTCCCTGGGGTCACCTTTTAGCTAAATAAGAGACTGCCTCATAAAATAAAGAATATCACCCCTGAGTACTGTGCTCCTTTTAAAAATCATCTATATGAGAACAAATGGTCAACATTTACTCTAAAGCAAAGATGAGAAGGCAAGGGAGTAAGGAAACTAGATTACTGGAAACAGAACAACCAGATTGGAAATAATGAGAATGATGAAAGATTGTGAAAAATGTAACCAATGTCACTGAACAATCTGTGCAGAAAACTGTTGAATGGGAACCTAATTTGCTGTGCAAACTCTCACCAAAAAACACAAGAAAATATTATTTTTAAATAAATAAAACAATGGTATGCTCATATCTTAAAACATTTGTTTCAAATTAAAACATGTAAATATAAAAAAAAGAAAAAGTCCTATAGGAGCCAAGTGAGGGGAAGGAGGCCTGGTGCACCATAGAAGGGAGTGGTGAGAACTGGGTCATTAGACAGCATTTCCCCAGGTAAAGGGGACAGCTGTCACCCAGATCCAGTCACTTGTTGTCATAAAAAATTGGGGACCCAGTGTTGCCAGATTTTAATGTAGAGTCTTCCAAATTTTAAAATACTAAAAGGACAACAGAGTACGTTCTGTATGATTCCATCTACATGAAGTATGTTGTTGTTAGCTGCCTTCAAGTTGGCGCCTGACTCATAGTGACCCCATCCTCAATGAAATGAAACACTGCCTGGTCCTGCACCATTCCCAGGATAGTTGCGAATTAGACCATTGTGATCCATAGCATTTTCATTAGCTGACTTTCAGGCCTTTCTTCCTAGTCCATCTTAGTCTGAAGCTCCACTGAATCCTGTTAAGCATCATAGCAATATGCAAGCCTCCACTGACAGATGGGTGGTGGCAGTGCATAAGGTGCGCTGGTCGGGAGTCAAACCCAGGACTCCCCCGTGGAAGGTGAGAATTCTCCCACTGCACCACCACTACCTCCATCCATGAAGTATAGAAAGAGGTAAAATGAATCTGTGCTGAGCAGTAGAGGAGTGGTTCCTTGGAGAGGGAAGTGATGGAAGGGACAGGAAGTGCTCTTCGTGTTCTTTTTCTTGACCTCAGCTGCTTTACACAGGTGTGTTCACTTTGTGCTAATTCATTGAGCTGTACACTTGTGATGCATACACCTTTTGTATATATTTCATACTTTAAAAGAAGTTTTGCTTTTTTAATGATAGAACTAGAAAATACTAATCTATGAGCAAATACGACTCTTAGGTCACCAGTTTGCCAGCTTGAGTCACCTGTTTTAAACTATTTGTGGACCATTCTTCCAGTTGAGTTGTTTGGAACTGTAGGGATGTGCTTTTCTGTGCTAAATCATGCTAGAAATTATATTCAGGGGCAAAGAGGTAATGTTGCAGGACACATAATGTAGTTTTTGATACAATTAAGAATCTCACAACCCATTGAGCTTCCCTACAATGGAATGAATTAATGCTCCCAGAGGTGGTGAGTTCCCCATCCCTGTAGGTATCAAGCAGAGGCTGGTCAACTATTTGTCATGAATTCTGCATAGAACTTAAGGTAAGGACCTGAGCAAACTAACTCTAAACTTCCTTCCAGCCCTGAGAACAAAGAATCCAAAATCGCTCATCTATGGATTCATTCAGCAAATACATATTGAGTACCTCCTATGTGTCATGATGAGCTCCGTACTGAAGAGTCAGTGGTGGGCAAAACGGTTAGGGTCCCTCTACTTAAAGATCTGGCAATCTGTCAGGGGAGGAAGGCATTAAGCAAATAAGTTCAGAGAAGTTTGGAGGAGAATGAGGAGGGAAGATTCGGAGGCCCTGTTTTCATCTCTTAGGAACCCATCTGAGTCTAGGTGGAGGGAAAGCTCGCCCCCACACACCCTGACTGAGTGGATGATTTAGCTGAGACATGAATGACAATACGAATTAGCCAGATTAAGGGAGTGGGGGTGAGTGGAGGGAGGGAGACAGAGGTTCATTTGAGAAAATGAGGAGTGTTCAACGTGGCTGGAATGCAGACAATGAGGATGGTAGCTGCAGTCCTGGAGTCTGGCTACATCTTTATTTCCAGGATTCTAAGAATGTAAAATTCTAAGATCCCGTAATTCTGAGCATCTATGATTCAACAACTCTATTATTAAGATTCTCTGAATGTGGTTTTCCAAGACCCAATGAATACACCTTTCTAAGCCTTTCAGATACAATGACTCCTCATGTGGATTTCACTGCAGCCTGCCCCTGCCCTGGATTATGCATCTGCTAGTGTAGACAAGGCTACAGTGAAGCATCGGGAAGAAAAAGCTCATTCTCATTTGCTCTGTAATCTGCCTCCCTGTTAGACTTTGTCTTCTTCTCTTCTCTGGGAAAAGAGACAAAACAGAATGCAGATAAGGCCCCTGCTTATGCTAATGAGTGATCTCTGTGGGCAGAGTTAATGCCAAGCCCCATTCGGCCGCCACGCTATCACCAGCTCAGGTTGAACACACAGACTAATTTATGTGGAATAAAAACACATTTTTACATGGTGCCCTGACACCAAGACAGGCGTTTCCTCCTCACAAAACAAGCCCAATTATCATGGTATGTTCTGTGGCCTTTTCTGCTCGATGAAAGAGTTGCAAAATCTCTTAACTCTTTATGACACCAAGAAAGAGAGCAAAGAGATTGGTGCAAATGGAACATTGTAGGCGAGGAGAAAGTAGAGTCTGGAGACATAGGCAGTGCGGATTGGTGCTAAGAGCTTCAGCACTGGAACCAAGGTTTGGCCCCAGGAAATTGCTCACCCACATGGTGCCTCCCTGATTCCATCAGTCAAATGGTGGTAAGGACAGTCTGCTTCATAGGGCTGTTGTGTGGATTAAATGAGTTAATGCAGGTGTGGTGCTCAATAAACGTCTGCTGTTTTTATTGACTAAAGGCCAGAGAATACTGTATAATATAGATCATGTTAGATTTTATCCAAAGGATGATGGTTAACCATTAATTTGCCTGACCTAAGCCATGGTCCTTCAGTCACCTCATATACAAGCAAAAGCTGGACAATGAAAAAGGAAGACAGAAGAAGGATTGATACATTTGAATTGTGGTGTTGCTGAAGAATACTGAATGTATCATAGACTGCCAGAAGAACGAACAAATCAGTCTTAGAAGAAATACAACCAGAATGCTCCTCAGAAGCAAGGACAACAAGACTTCAGCTTGCTTACTCATCAGGAAAAACCAATCGCTAGAAAAGGATATCATGTTTGGTAAAGAGTAGAGGGTCAGCAAAAACGAGGCAAACTCTCAATGAGATGGACCGACACAATAACCACAACAATGGGTTCAAACATAACAACGATCATGAAAATGGCACAGGACAGAGCAGTGTTTTGTTCTGCTATATCTAAGGTCATCATGAGTTGGAGCCAACTTGACAGCAACTAACAACAGCAGCAACAAAGTGGGTTGTGCGTTAAACTGGTTAGATCAACCGCAAGACTTGTGAAGGATAAATTGAAGGGACAAGAGGAGTGAAAGGGCATGCGTGGTGTGGTGAGGAAATGGTCGGAATTTATTACAAAAGAGCATAAGGTCCATGTAGCCTGAAGTACTGGCAAAGAATGGCAGGAGATGAGAATAGAAATGTGGGTTATGAGGAATCACTAAAAACATTTTTAATAAAGTCGTTAATTATACTTTTGGTTCCAAGAGTCAAAAACTCAACTCAAACTGGCTTAAACAAAACACAGGCTCATGTAATCAGAACATCCAGTGGTAAAGCTAGCTTGAGGCACAACTAGATTCAGATACTCAAATGATTCCATCAAGACATGGCTCCCTCCATCTCTTAACGCTGCTTATCACACCCAGTGCTCCCCAGTTGGTTACAAAGGTGACCGTCAGCAGCTCTGGGTTTGCAGCCTATTAGTTAAGCAATTCCCAGGGAGAGAGAGCATTTCAGGATTGAGCCTCACAGGCTTGCTTTGAGTCCAAGGTGCATCCCTGAGCCAATCACCGCGGCCAGAAGTAGAAAGCTTTAAACTCTGACTGGTCAGACCCGTGTCATGTGCCTGTTCCTAAAGATGGGTGTCAGATTATTGCCTGAAAGCAGGTAAGGGGAAGTTCCCCACAGAAAGGGACACAGACACATACTTTTTGTATGATTTTATATTGTTTGTGGTGGTTGTTATTGTGTTGTTTTACCAGAGGGGGGATGGATTCTAAGTAGACAAAAATAACACATCCACAGTATATACATATGTGTGTGTTTGTGCTTTTGACAATAACATGGATTTGTATGAAGAAAGACTAGAACAAGGATGGCAAATACTCTATGACCTCATTACCACTACACCTTCCTTTATTCATGGCAAATGTGACTAATTCATTGCCCATCCACCACAGCCTTCTTTTCTTTTCTATTTATCCTGGACATGGCGATCAGTCAATCTGAGTGAGCACTATTTGCCAGCTCTGGACTAGGGGTGGGGAATCTAACTGTTTTCTCTCTCAGACGCCATACATCAGATCTTTTTCAACTAGAAGGAGGTAGATGAAGGTGAAGATGGGACGGTGCTCTTTCGGATCTCCACACTGAAACAAGGAAAAGGAAGAAACTTGTCCAAAGCCACAGAGCTTAGTTTGAATTGAAGTGTCCTGAATCCGTGCTCAATGTACTTTATTCCAGCATTAAAAACCCAGAAATCAGGTTGCTCTGTGACAAAATCCCATCTTTATTATTTACCAGCCCTGTGTCCTTTTGTAAATTACTTTACCTCTGTAGACTAATGTCTTCATCTGTAAAATGAAAATACCAGCAACTCCTCCCAGGATCACTATAAGGATTGAGGGAACAACATAGGCAAAATTCTTAGCCTGACACATAGGTAGCACTCAATAAATAGATGTTATCTTTGTAATCATTGTTACTACATCATCCTGCTACTTTCCAGCTTCCAGGCTCTTTTTTTGTTTGTTTGTTTTTTTAATTCAGTTGAGGAAGTGAGAAAATAAAGATAACAAAGCAGTTTAGTGATAACATTATGTAAAACTGTCTCCTTGTGGATCCTTCCAAGCTAGAGAACAGAATTTGAATTTCCGGAAGTAACTTGGTAAACTCTCTTATCCTTGGGGAATGGAGAGGCTGGTTAATCAAATACAGAGAAATCAGAGTTCATCAGATAAGGAGCTACTGTGTTGACCAACTTGAATTTAGCCTTACAGAAAGAATTAGGATACAGCAGAAACACAGCTAAAAGTGTCTTGAGGGCTCCCCAACACCCCGGAAACTGGCTGCAGACTATTACTTTGGCCTCTCCAGCTCCAGCAGCCACCACGCATGACCCCGGATCCCCAGGCTCCAAGCACACATCTAGCCCCTCATGGCTTTGCTTGTGTGGTGTCTCCTCTCTTCTAGGACCTCGATCCCATTCATTTACCTTTCTGCATTTGTCTCTTCACCTATAAGTGGAAAGAATTATATTTCCTCACCAGAATGTTGGGAGCATGATTAGGGGCTGTGTGCCTAGAAGATGCATGATGGGTCTTAGGTGCTCACAGTGCTTCAGAAGATCCTGAAGCTGGGTACCTAGAAGTCCCTGTGATCTGGCAGTGACGACTGAAGATCCATAGCCCCAAGGTTAGGAAGGGCCTCTCAAGTGTTCTCAATTACCCAGGAAAACTGAAGAAATTCAATCATAGTTTAAGGCCCTCCTCTGGGCCCTACTCTTGACAACTCCTGGCTACTTAGGCTATACAAAGATGAATGAAGCCCGATCATAGCAACTTAGGAGATTTGGTTATTCATAAGAAGTGAGGAAACTACCTTGTCCTAGGCACCTCATGCAGGAATATATTTGGATGCAGGACGGCATGAATAACAGCAACAACGACAGCCATCAAGAGCTTCTTATGTACCAGGCATTGTTCTAAGCATTTTTCATGTATCTACTCACAAAACTCACATGCTCTATTTTACAGACAAGGAAACTGAAGCACAGAGAGATTAAGCAACTTGTCCAAGGTCACACAGCTCGTATCTCAACAATTATGCCACTCTCACCAGCTGTCATGGATTGAATCGTGTCCCCCAAAAATATCTGTCAACTTGGCTAGGTTATGATTCCCAGTATCGCATGATTGATTTCCCATGTGTTGTAAATTCTATCACTATAGTGTAATAAGATGGATTAGCGGCAGTTATATTGATGACGTCTACAAGATTAGATAGTGTCTTAAACTGATCTCTTTTGAGATATAAAAGAGAGAAGTGAGCAGAGATATGAGGGAACCTCATATCACCAAGAAAGCAGTGCCAGGAGCAGAGCGCGTCCTTTGGACCTGAGATTCCTGCGCAGAGAAACTCCCAGACCAAGGGAAGATTGATGACATAGTCCTTTTTCCAGAGCCAGCGGAGAACACGTCCCCCTGGAGCTGATGCCCTGAATTTGGACTTGTAGCCTACTAGACTGTGAAAGAATAAATTTCTCTTTGTTAAAGCCATCTACTTCTGGTATTTCTGTTATAGCAGCACTAGATGATTAAGACACCAGGGTTCAACAGAAGTGGAGCTTCATGGTGCCTTTCATTCCCTGAGTCAAACAATCTCTCTTAATAGGCAATTCTCAAGCTTTTTTTTTTGTCCATGGTGCATAGTATATATGATACTAACAAATGCTATACAGATCAATACCTATCTTTATCACATGCAACTTGCTTCAATATTTTCTATAATATTCTATTTATTTTTAAATACTGGTTGTCATCTGCTAAATTGATTTCAAGATGCACTAATAAATCATAACTCACAGTTTGGAAATATCACACTAGACCCTAAGTTATAAAAGGGCAGGGGTTTACTCACCTCTCTAAACCTGGAGGCCAGCGCGGCTCCTAGAAGGCCCTCCATCAATGCTTACCTAATTGAATGCTTAAACATGAATTAAGATTTGGAGCAGAGATCTCCAGCTGACAACCCAGGGATTGATTCCAGCCTATAGAGTTATTTTATTTTGCCTGCACATTGCTAGTAATTTTTTTTTTTCCTCTAAAGCTTGCTAACATTTAAGAATCAGGATATTTCACAGAAACATCCAGATCCCCAGCTTCTGAAATTATCAGATCTGGCCTGGGCAACAGTGGAGTGGTAAAACATTATGGCCGCCACATAGAGAACTTTGCCCCCCGACCTCCACCCAATCTCAGTCCCCAGCCGGTGTTGCTCATCTGCATTACCTACCTGAGCCCTGCAGGCATTTGGATTTGTGTCTGGTGGAGAACCTTAGCACTGAACATAAACAGGCACATTCTACAGGTAAGCAATGACATTTAGAACTCTTTCCCACCCTCTATTCCCTGCTAAGATTTTCACAGTGACCTTAAGACATAATTGCTTGAATGCCTAGAGACATCTGAATTTGGATTTCCTTTCGTTCCTTCTATTTATCTAGCCAGAGAGTTGTTTTAGGACTAACCTGCTAATGTCCCTACCTTTCTTATCTAAAGCCTTTTAGAGCTCTGCTAGGAACTCATATTCCCTACTGGGAATCTTTAGAAGCTAGGGATCAACCAGATGAGGGACGGTGGCGGGGCCATGCTAGAACTCTCACTTTCCATGCCTGAGAATCAGGTTCAATTCTCAATCAATGCACCTCAGCACAGCCACCCCACATCCGTCAGGGAAGGCTTGCATGTTGCTAGGATGTTAAACAAGTTTCAGCAGAGTTTCCAGACTAAGACAGACTCGGAAGAAAGGCCTGGTGATCTATTTCTGAAAATCAGTCAATGAAAACCCTATGGATCAGACAGTCTGATCCAGCTGTGAATGGGGTTGCCGTGAGTCGGAGGCCGACTTAACAGCAGCTAACAACAACAACAACCAAGCAGGTGCCTGGACATGCTGTGTGCTGTAACTTGCCCAGAATGTGGCTCTACAAAGAAGGGGCTGTTTATGAGCCCTGGGTCTGGAGCCAGACTGCCACTTACCAGCTGTGTGACTTTGGAATAAGTTGTTTAGCTTCTCCATATCTCGGTGGCCTCACCTGAAAGATAAGAATGAGACTAGCATATATCACGCAGATATATATGATTATAAGATAATCAACGTAAAGCGCCTTCCATAGCGCCCAATAAATATTAGCAGTTACTGAGGACACTGGGGTATTTCATCAGCCTGGTTGTGGACGATACTGCAGGGACTGCATTGTGGGTTTGCCGGGGCACATGAGGGGCGGGGCATTCAGGCTACTAGCTCAGGTGGAGACAGGAGGGGAAGGCCTGATTGTGTTTCAAACCCACCCTTTGTGCTTATCATTCCCCAGGGCTCTCTGGTAACCATGACAACCCAACTCACAGGTTGCCAAATTCAAAACAATATGTTTCCAAGCAAGAAGTTTCGTTGACATCACCCATCCTGACAAGGAGGGAATGAAGGCTCTGGGATTAGACCAGCCGGCAGCTCCCTCACGTCTCTTTTCACACATCCACCTAAGTCATGATGTCTGGGCAGAAATAGGGCCATTAGTACTAAATGACCACTGTGATAGCCTTAAGTACCGCTTATGACACTGGCAGGGGAGTGACCTGAGCCTCAGCCTGAGATTTGGGGTCCAACGGCTGAGATCTACTCTTGGCTCAACTACTTACTAACTGTGTGACCCTGGGCAGGTTAACTCAATGTCTCTGTGCTTCAGTTTCCTCACCTGTAAAATGGGCAGTTCTGATGAGGATAGCAGGAGTTGGTGTATGTGGAAGCTCCCAGCACAGTGCCTGGCACACAGTGCACCGGCAGTAACTGTTAGACCCTCTCCTCTTTCACAAGGTGGGGCATCTCGGGTATTCTTTGTGCACCCCTGAGTCTATGCCTTTGCTTTCTCTAACTCTTTTCCCAAGAACATCCTTCATTATAAGCCTTAAATCCCTGTCTATTGAAAGCACACTCAATTCATTCTGAGGAAACAATTGGACAACTATACAAAGGTTCATGTACAAAGACGTTAATCACAACAGATGAAAAATTATAAGCAATATAAATATCTAACAACAGAGGGTTGATTACAGAAATTAAGATATAGTCACACAATAAAATATGATCCACTGGTTTAAAATGGTAATGCAAATCTTTATTGACAGAATTGATCACTATATTATAAAATAAAAATTAGATCATAAAGGAATATCTAAAGCATGGCTATAATTGATACATAGATAGGTAGGTAGAAGGATGGATGGATGGATGGATGGATGATGGATGGATGATGGATGATGGATGGATGATGGATGGATGGATGGATGGATGGATGGATGGATGGATGGATGATGGATGGATGGATGGATGGATGGATGGATGGATGGATGGATGATGGATGGATGGATGGATGGATGATGGATGATGGATGGATGGATGGATGGATGGATGATGGATGGATGGATGGATGGATGGATGATGGATGGATGGATGATGGATGGATGATGGATGGATGGATGGATGGATGGATGGATGGATGGATGGATGGATGATGGATGGATGGATGGATGGATGATGGATGATGGATGGATGGATGGATGGATGGATGGATGGATGGATGATGGATGGATGGATGGATGGATGATGGATGGATGGATGATGGATGGATGATGGATGGATGGATGGATGGATGGATGGATGGATGGATGGATGATGGATGGATGGATGGATGATGGATGATGGATGGATGGATGGATGATGGATGATGGATGGATGGATGGATGGATGGATGGATGATGGATGGATGGATGGATGGATGGATGATGGATGGATGGATGATGGATGGATGATGGATGGATGGATGGATGGATGGATGGATGGATGGATGGATGATGGATGGATGGATGGAGGGATGATGGATGATGGATGATGGATGATGGATGGATGGATGGATGGATGGATGGATGGATGGATGATGGATGGATGGATGGATGGATGGATGATGGATGGATGGATGATGGATGGATGATGGATGGATGGATGGATGGATGGATGGATGGATGGATGGATGATGGATGGATGGATGGATGATGGATGGATGGATGGATGGATGGATGATGGATGGATGGATGGATGGATGGATGATGGATGATGGATGGATGGATGGATGGATGGATGGATGGATGGATGATGGATGATGGATGGATGGATGGATGGATGGATGGATGGATGATGGATGGATGATGGATGATGGATGGATGGATGGATGGATGGATGGATGGATGGATGGATGGATGGATGATGGATGATGGATGGATGGATGGATGGATGGATGATGGATGATAGATGCATAGATAGATATCTAAATATTAATCATGTTTGGGTAATTTTCCTTTATTTTGCTTATCTATGTCTTCTTTTTTTTTTTACTATAAGCATGTATGACATGCAATAAAATATCTCTAATACAATACTAGCATTAACATTAACATAATGTTGATATTAATATCCATTCTCTAAGGTTATGATTAAGTCCACCTCTGCCCCAGGTCTTTCTTGGATACCTCTGGCTCACCCAGAATTTCCTTTTCCTTCTCTAGTACCCACACAGCCTTTGTGCCTCTCTGAAGACATTGGCTGTATCCTATTCTGCTTTGTGCCTATGGGTCTATTTGTGCCCACTTCCCTGCTCTGAAGTAAGCTCCTAGAGGGTAAAGGTGGCCTTGCTTCATCCCTGCAGATACCAGTCAGTAGATGAATGAGTGAATCCATGAATGAATGAACTAGTAAATCCTTCAAGCTTCAAAATTCTGGTGTGATGCATTCTCCTTTGTGAGGCTTTTCTGGACTCCTTCCCCCATCTCTGAACCCTTTGAATGCTACTCCCCTTCCCCCAGCCCTGGCCACTGTGAGCTGATGTTCTCACTATTGGTGTCTGTATTCCTCTAGTAACTTTCTCCTGCTGGTAGTTTGAAGGCAGAGCCAGAGACGATGGCCAAAGTGCAGTGGACACGATCCTGGCTCCAAAGAGTAGGTGGGAAAACAGCAAACAATAGCCCAGACGGTGGAAAAAGGCTTTCTGCAGGGGACACCATTGTCATTTGTTGGTGCAACACGTGCAAATCCTGGAGGCAGAGCAGAGCAAGAGAAGGCTGTATGGATCCAGGGACTTTTGATTCACATTCTCCAAAAGTGCCACATTTGTGACAATTTCTTTGAATGTACTATGGCAGCATGATTGTTATTAGAAACTATGATGAAAAGTCAGTGGTTCCTAACCTCTGCTGCCTTAGACTCACCTAGAGAGCTTTTCTAAAAAAATACTCAATCTCAAGACTCACCCAGAGAGATAGTGACTTAATTGGTTTGGGGTAGGCCTGGACATTAATATTTTCTAAAAAACATTGCAGTGGAGTTGGATCTGACTTATCGTGACCCTATAGAACAGAGTAGAACTGCTTTATAGGGTTTCCAAGGCTGTAATCTTTACGGAAGCAGGCTGCCACACCTTTCTCTCATGGAGTGGCTGGGGGGTTCGAACCAACGACATTTTGGTTAGCAGCCAAGGCTGACCGCTTAACCACTGTGCAACCAGGTCTCCATATTTCCTAAAAGCTCCCCCAAGTTATTCTAATGTGCTGCCAGGGATGAGAACCACTCGATTAAGGGAAATGATATCAAAGCAAAGCTTCGAGACACCAAAAGGCATAAAAAGTGGGTGAGATATTTTCATGGCTGTATTTCCTCACCAACCAAGGAGATGGAATCCTCAGCCCAGTATGGTGAGGGGGAGGGTTCTTCTCCTCCCCTTGCTAGACACTGAATCCTCCATCACCACCATATTTTGTAGCCCCATCAACCATGGCTTGAATAACCAAGTCCATAAGTCACTAGCTGTATCTTCCAATTTTCATGAGTTCTGAGAGGGCAAAACTGAGTGTTGTCCTCCCTCTTGTTTGCAGAGCTTAGCCTTGGGTATATCATGGTGCATGGGTCATAAAATGGAATGGAATGGAAAAGTGTTCATTCTGCTAGTGCTGTTCACCAGACGGTCATGGTGGAATTGCATTTCCCACCCCTCTGAAGGAGGTATAGCCAAGTGACTTGCATTGGCAAACAAAATATGTACAGAGCCTACGTGTCACTTCCAAAGGGAAACTTTTTAAGAAACAGCATGGGGTTCATCAAGTTCTCTTCCTCCTGCTAACATGACTGTGGAAACACATGTCAGGACGAAGCCCTGTCAACCTCAGTCCATGAGTTACCCCAAGGAGCATCCTTCCTCTAGCTCATGTTGAATTTGTGGCGTGAGTGAGAAATAAACTTGCATTGTGTTAAGCCACTGAGTCCTGAGGGTTATTTGTTATCACAGCATGTTATAACCTATCTTGACTGGTACAGGAATGGTATGGAGTGGAGTAGAATGGAGAAGGAAGCCCTGGTGTGCAGTGATTAAAGCGCTTGGCTGCCAACTGCAAGGTCGGCAGTTGGAATCCACCAGTTGCTCCTTGGAAAGCCTATGGGGCAGCTCTATTCTGTCTTATAGGGTCAGTAGGAGTCAGAATCGACTTGATGGCGGTGGGTTTAGTTTTTCTTTTTTTTCTTTGGTTTGGGAATGTAGAAGTCAGAGAGCATTACTCATGGTAGGGATAAGTATTATTACGTCAAACTTTTGTTTCAATTGTATGTGTATGTGCACGTATGTGTGTGTACTGGATTATGAAGTAAAATATTTTTCTTGATGTAGTTTTCAAATGTTCTTATCATGACCCATAATAAGAATTATATTTTATTGTGTTACCAGCTGCCAGCAAGTCAATTCAATTCATGGCAACGTCCTGTGTGTCAGAGTAGAACTGTGCTCCATAGGGTTTTCAGTGGCTAATTTTTTGGAAGTAGATCACTAGGCCTTTCTTCCAAGGGACCTATGGGTGGAGTCGAACCTTCAACTTTTGGTTAGCAGCCGAGCACCTTAACTGTTTACACCATCCAGAGACTCTTTTTATTGTGTGTAGGTACCAAAATTTAGGGGTTAATTAGTTATTACAGCAAAGCCTGACCTATACTGACTAACACAGCTCTCAAACATCACCCAATCCCTGTCCTCATTTAATAACCTTCACAAGAAAGTGACTTTAATCTTACATGATTGAATATTTTGGACCCCATTTATAGAGTGATGGTTGAGCTCTACAGGTGGATAGAATAAATGATTGTGTATAAACACGAAGAAGGAAATAAAAGTCTTCACACTTCATGGCAAATCCTGCAGCTGCCTCTGAAAGGCAGAAAAGGCTAGCTCCTAATTAGGCCTTTTTCCTTGTCCTTGAGCTTAGCCAAAGGGGATCCATCCAAACTGAATTCATCACTTTCCAATGATTTCCTCTCGTGCGGGGACAACAGCCATAAATTAAGCCCCAGGATGGATGTAGGTAAAACTTCACTCCAGCAAGGATTCAACCTGTCTTGCTTCTAATTGTCCATTTATTTCTCTCACAAACAATGTCGATAGCCCAGATGCTGCTTGTGCAGAGGAATGTCTGTTCCCCCAGGAAGCCGGCTGGAGAAGCGGCTTAGTGTGGCATGAAGGTTTCCATGGTAATTACATACCAACCATCAGAAGGCTATGCCCAGTGAAATCCCTCGTTAGCCATCAGCCAGCTAATTAAAAGAGGCCTTTTAGCACTTGTTCATGTTCTGGAACATTTCCTCCTGGTGGGTTAGGAGTGGGCAGTCAAGATTTACGCCAGGCAAGGCCAAGTCTGTTTAGCCCCAGACTCCAGGGAAAGTCACAGGCATGAAGAAGAAGCAATTTATTCCTTTGGCCCATGTGTCAGCAGACATTTGACAGGCTTTTTTCTGCATCTGGTATACCCTAAGATCAGCCCACAGCAACTCACCCATGTCTGCGGTATGGAGACTAATAAAGGAGGGAGTAACCCAAACATCCTGAGCAAGACCCTGAGAATAGCTGTGAGGGTGCAGGGGACAGAGCTCTGCCTTTGGAGATAAAGACAAGTGAGATCCAGATCTGGGGAGGGACCCAGGAAAACAGGCTGGGGTTAAGGACATGTTCTGGTGCTCATGAGGCTGGCTTCATGGGTGTGTGACCCATGCAGTCACAAGGTCTTGCACTCAGAAGGGTTCCAACACCTGGTTTAATGCCCTGCTGTCACCATCTTGAAATTCTTAATAATTTCTTAAAAGGGGTGCCATGTTCAGCACAATTGGAAGAGCATAGTCAATATCACTTAAATGTGTAAGTAAAAAGTTTTGAAATGGTGTTTAAATAAAATAAAAATAAATAAATAAATAAATAAACAAATGAGACTAAAGAGGTACAATAGTCCACTGACAAGGTCCAGAAGACAGAAGGGGACAAGGAAGCCCCCTGGTGATAGGGAACACAAGGTGGAGTAAGGATATTCTTGATGTGCTGTGAGATTGTTAACCATGGTCATAGGGCAACATGTGTAGTAACTGTTAAATGAAAAACTATTTTGTTCTGTAAGCCTTCATCTTAAGTGAGAATAACAGCACAGTTGGAAGAGCGTAGTCACTGTCACTGAACTGTGAATGTAGAAATTTTTGAAACGGTGTATCTTTGGCCATCTGTAATTTTCATCAAAAAAAAAGGTTGAGAATTTAGAGGCTTAATACGTTGTGGGGTTGTTAACCAATGTCAAAAAACAACATGTGTACTACTATTTCATGAGAAACTATTTGCTCTGTAAGCTTTCACCTGAAGTACAATAAAATATATATTAAAAAAAAAAAAAAAAAAAAAAGGGGTGCCATGTTCTCATTTTGTGCCTAGGAAAGTACTTATCTGGCCCTGGATGACCATGTACAACAGGTGTTCTTCTCAGGTAAACTGAGGCAGCAGGTTAAGATATGGAGAAAGCCCCAATGCACACAGGTAACCAGGACTTCCCTTGGCCACCAGACACTGGGTCCATGCCACTATGACTTATTCCAGCAGAGTATTGTGACAAAGCATTCTGGCTCTAGTGTTGCAAAGACATGAGTCCAAGATCTGGCTTTGCCAGTCACTCACTCACTGTGTGAAATTGGAAAAATGACTCAACTCCTCTGCAACTGAGCTTTCTTACCTCTGATAGAGACACCAGTAGTACTTATTTCATAGGGCATGGTGAGAATTGGCCCATAATTATCACTGAGTGGAGTAAATGGTTTGGGCTTGGCTACCAACCAATAGGTTGGTGGTTCAAATCCACCCAACCTTAGCTGGATAGGAGGCTATTTGGCAAACAGAAGGAGAAGAGAAGGCTATTCAAGTATGACCAGTGGTGTCATGGAAGAAAGGCCTGGCAATCTACTTACATAATATTGCAGTCATTGAAAACCTCGTGGAGGGTCTGCTGGGAAGACAGCAGCATAAACAAACCATCATTCTGTCCCTCCCTCACAAATACAAGAAAATGGTCTTTGGCCTTGAGGGACTCTGAATTGGGGAGCAGAGGACAGCAGCAGGGAACTACATACAGGCAAAAGATCAATGAATCAACGAGTCGCAGACGATAGGAAAGTCGTTTCTTCCACTGGCCCTGCCCTGCCCCCTAGCCATGCAGGCCACCTGCTGCTGTGAACTGAGGAAGCAACCCCAGCAAAAGAGCCTGCTTCCCTAACCACCACACCCCCTGGCTGTACAAAGAGACAGGACCCCAAGCTTCTGCTCTAAAATCAACAAGGCAGACTGCCCTTGGGGTCCTTTCAGAGATGCCAACTCCTCCCCTGCCTGGACACTGTCAGCTGCAAGCCTGCTGTGAATTGCTACAAAAGTGCCCTGCAGTGGAGTTTGCTCCCACAGTTAACACTCTACCTGTCTCCCTGCATACCTCATAGCTCAGGTCTCTGAAACCAATAGGTCAGATCTCCCTCGGGGTCAGTTCAGGTCTCACTGCTCTCTTCTGTCAACACTGGCACTGCTGACTGAGGCTGCTATGTACTAGGAAACAGACATCTTGAGTGGAGGCTACACCCAAAGCGGACATACTATGGGATGGTGGCTGGGAAGGGAGGCTCTGTTCAGAGAGCAATAGGCCCTCCCCTACCTGGTAACTGATACAAACTCCTACAAAAGGCTCCCTACAGTGGAACCAGAAGGTGGGTTACCTAAGTGGAGACTACTCTCCCAACCACCACAGGGGCTCTGAAACTAACAAGACAGATCTCTCAGAGATCCTTCCGGGGAGTACCAGCCCCTCCTCTTCCTGAAATGAAGGAAAGTCAGCCTGCGCTTCCCCCGAATGCCAGCAGACATAAAAGCAGCCCCCACAGAACAGGGAAAGAAGCCTCAGGCAAAACTCGAGGACAACACCCAGCCTTGAAGGGAGCTTGCTGGGTGTGGGTTTTCCAACTGAAAACGTGGTTGCAGAAACAGAGAGGGGAAGGGAGTAATAACCAGAGAGAGAGGACTGTGCCCCCTGGTGGAAAGATTGATTAATGCGCAATATCTCGCCTGAGTGGCGGTGCCACTGGTGGACAGATTGTCCACAGCGTGTTCCCTGGTGTGTTTCAGAGACATTGAAACTTGAAAACCAACTTCTAGAACTTTCAAATCCTAATTAAAGTAGGGAGAGAGAAGGAGCTATCACAGACAGGGAAAGGAAACGGTAAGCAAAGGCCGAAGGCTCTGCCCACCTAAGAGTTTTTTGCAGAAATTAGCGTAGGCAAAAACACCAAATACTGGGGAAAACTGAGAAACTTAGCACCCTAGAAAATTCCAATACCCCTACAACAACAACAACAACAACCCAGAAAATAACAAATGTTGGTGAGGATGTGAGAAAATTGGAACCCTTAGCCAATGCTGGTGTGAATGCAAAATGGTACAGCTGTTGTGGAAAACAACGTGATGATTCCTCATAAAACTAAACATAGAACTACCATATGACCTAGCAATTCCACTCCTAGATATAGACCCAAAAAACTTGAAAGCAGAGACCCGAACACATAGTCGTATACCCATGTTCATCTCAGCACTATTCACAATAGCCAAAGGGTAGATACAACCTAAACGCCCATCAGCACACGAATGGATAAACAAAATGTGTCAAATACGTACAATGGAATACTACTCCGCCAGTAAGTGAAGGGACCTCTTGAAACATGCTACAATAAGGATAGAGCTTAAAGATATTATGCTGAGTGAAATAAGTCAATCACAAAAGGACAAATATTGTTATGATCTCACTTATATGAAAAGTCAAGAATAGGCAAATGTATAGAGACCAAGGTTTGTTAATGGCTACCGGGGCAGAAGGAAGGGGGGAAGGAGGGGTTATTGCTTATGGAGTACTGAGTTTCAGTTTACAGTGAAAGAAAAATCGCATTGATTAAGGGTAGTGTTGCACAGCTGATTGATGTAATTGCTGTCAATAAGTTGTACACCTGTAAAAAGCTGAATTGGCAAAAGTGGTGTGATAGATACACTTACAACAATGACCAAAAAAAAAAAAAAGTATAGCTACCGAGGCTGCTTATGTACAATCAAACACCTGATGTGATTTGTTTCCTTGGCTTGGAGTTTTAGGGTCATGATTTCATGGGACATCTCAGTTAACTGGCCTAATATCATGTTCAGTGCTTCTGTTCTACCTCCTAGTTTATTGCATAGCATCTGGAGTCCTAAAAGCTTGCAAGCAGCCATCCAATGTACAACAATTGGTCTCTAGTCTCATGGAGCAACAGAGGAAGAAGGAGAGTCAGGAATAGGAGGAGGAAATGGAATGTGTGGTTAAGTGCATCTATGAACAACTGCCTCCTTTGTCATGAGACAAGAAGTACTGGATGGTGCCCAGCTACCATTACTAAACTTTTTGATCAAAGATTCTATAAATGAATCCTGGTCAGAAGGGGTAAAATGCAGAAAAGAATTTAAAATTCCCATTGAATCCAGACTTTCTGGAGCCATGGAGGCTGGATGAACCCCTGAAACTATTGCCCTGAGATAATCTTTAGTCCTTAAACCAAATATATTCCCCAAAGTCTTTTTAAAACCAAACCATAGCTTAAGTGGTAAAGAATATCTGCCTTGAGCATTGTGGTCTTTCAAGATGTATCTATACGGGATCAACTTGACAATAGCGACTCAAAAGATTAGATAGGAAACTTATGGGGCAGTGAGTTTATGTTAATGGGGGAGGAACAACCAGAAAAAGAGGGTGAGAATGGTTGCACAACTCGAAGAATGTAATCAATGTACCGAATTGTACATGTAGAAATTGCTGAATTGGTTATGTTCTGCTGTGTATATTCTCAACACCACCAATAAATTAAATTATTTTAAAAGAAAAAGAAAATCCAGTGGAGCACGTTTCTACTCTGAAACACGTGGGGTTTCCTTGAGTCAGAAATGACTCCACAGCAACGAATTGTTTTTTTGTTTTTGTTTTTTAATAACAATGTGGGAGTCCCTGGATGATGCAAACAGTTGTGCCCAGCTGCTAACTGAAAGGTTGGAGTTTCGAGTCTGCCCATGGTCACCTTGGAAGAAAGGCCTGGTGATCTACTTCTGGAAAAATCAGCCATTGAAAACCCTATGGAGCACAGTTCTATTCTGACCCACATGGGGTCGCCATTAGTGAGAACTGACTTGACAGCAGTTGATTCGGTTTGTGGTTTGGGTTTGTTTTTTTTTAATCATTAGTGCTGTCATTAGAAGCCCTGGTGGTGCAGTGGTTAAGCGCTCAGCTGCTAACTGAAAGGTCAGTGGTTCGAAACACTGGAAGAAAGATGTGGCAGCCTGCTTCTGTAAAGATTTACAGCCTCAGAAACCCTATGGGGGCAGTTCTGCTCTGTCCTATAGGATCACTGAGTCATAACTGACTTGACGGCAATGGATTTTATTGTCATTCATATTTTTACGATAACGATTATAGTCTCACCCTAATATGGTTCCGCAGCCACCTGCCGAGGCTCCTGAGCACCCCCTGAGCTGTATATACTGACCTGGAGACTTCGCCTCCTCAGCAGGGGTGCCCTAAAGAGGCCAGGAGAGGCCACAGCAAAGCTCCTTTCTTGGTGAATTCTTCTCTTCTCCCATCACCTTTCCACTCATCCAAATTTCACCTCCAACCCCAGCTCCTTAGATCCACCGTTAAATCTCAGAGTCTAGTCTCACCCTCAGGCTTGACTAAGGAAACCGGCCTATTGTTGAGTGACTTGCCCAAGGTCATATCATGAGTCACAGCAGTGCTGTGGTCCAAGCTTGGTCTTCCAATGGTTTTCCGCCTCTCTGAGATTTTGTATTTTTCTGGGTAACATTCCTTCATTTCTGCCAGCCTTAGAAAAGTACTTCGCTGTGCTTTAGGTTTATAGGATCTGATCTCTCCTCATAAATTCACTTGAATCCCTCAGGATATCGTTATCTCCAGGAAAATGGGGCGCCTCCTAATTGGGGGCAGGTCAGAGAGAGGCTCTGGGTGCAGTGCATCAATGGGCAGAAGGAGCCGCTTATCTTAAGCAGCAGCAAGCTGGATGGGAGGCTAATTGGCAAACAAAAGGGGAAGAGCAGGCTGTTCAAGCATGACCGGCCTGCCAGCCGCTGCTCTGGAGAAGGGCAGCCCTGTATGGAGTCAGGAAAGGCGAGACAGGGGAGGGGTGCACTGCTCCTCTCAGTGCTGAGAAGGACACTGGTGCCTCAGAAGAGCACCAGCTTTGACATCCGTTGGAACTGGGTTTGAATCCCTCCCATTGCCACTTACTAGCTGTGTGACTTTGAACAGGTTACTTTCCCTCTCCGAACTTGTTTCCTTATCTGTAAAATGAAGCTAATAATGTGTACCTCTCAGAGTTACTGTAGTGTTTGAATCCATGTAAAGTAGCTGGCACTTGTTCTTCTTGTTGTTAATTGCCATCAAGTAGACTCTGACTCATAGCAACCCCATGTACAATATAACACAATGTTGCCCTTCCCTGTACCATCTTTACGATCATGGGTATGCTCAAGTCCATTGTTTCAAACACTGAGAATTTCAAGTACCTTCCAATCTGGGGGGCTCATCTTCTATCATTGTATCGGACAATATTCTGTTGCTACCCATAGGGTTTTCATTGGTTACATTTTGGAAGTAGATCTCCAGGACTTTCTTCCTAGTCTGTCTTAGTCTGGAAGCTCCTCTGAAGTCTGTGCAACATGAATGACCCTGCTGGTATCTGAAATACTGGTGGCATAGATTTCAGCATCAGAGCAATATGCAAGCCACCACCATATACTAAACTGCCAGATGCGTGGTGGAGCTGGCCCTACCACCCAATAAATGTTTATCAACATCATTAGCATTAGCAAAGGGCAACGAGATCCTTGGGATCTGTCCTCAGCCCTTCCTAGTGGTTAAGAACTACAAGGACATTGAAGGGCAACAACAAAGCTCATCAGAGCAGCAGAAATAATAATACAAGAGGAAGAGAGAAATGAATATTTCGGCAGCCTCACTCTGGTCCAGAGATCATATTTGGCACAGCCACGTTCATCTTCTCATTTAATCTTAAACTGTGAGGCAAACAGTATTTGCTCCCCCATTTTATTGATGAAGAAACCAAGCCTCACATGGATGAAGTGGCTTGCAGGGTCACCAACTAATGCATGACAGAGCCAGGCTTGGAGCCTGTGTATGTGTGTGATGCGGGGCTCATGCCAGGTCCTCTCCAGGCTGGTGGCAGAGAGGGCCACCAGGGCAGACGTGCCACTGAGTCAGCAGGTCCCTGGAAATCCCCGTTCCCTCTGACAGGGACGAAGAGGACATAGCAAGGGAAAGTGAGTGAACAGTGGCAGGAAACTGAATCAGGGTATGGGGAGGAGCTGCCTGCCATTAATCATCATGAAGAATAGGTCCTGGAGAGCTGCCTTTGGCTCCACGGTGATTAATGACCTTTTTAATTTCCCTGCACATCATCCCAATTATGCAGGGGGCACTGAGGAAGGTCCACCCTCCCCAGGGAACCAAAGGGCTTGGTCCCGGGGGCAGGGCTTTGGGAGCCGCAGACCAGATCCCAGAGGCTCGGGAGACAGTATTGCTCTCTAGGGAGGCTTGTTTTGGCCACCACTCTACGCCCTCAAGCTCAGCTGGCAAAGAAATAGAATTTTTTTTTTTCCAATGCAACTAAATTTCTGTTTTGAGTTCCCGTTCTTCCAGGATGATAGCATCTTAAGCTTGTTCCTCAAGTGGGTCTAGGTTCCGAGTGTCAGACATGGGATGCAAGTCTGAGGCAATCAGCTCCTTGAGATTCTTCACCAGGCGACTATCTTCTGGTTCATCTGGTCAGCCCCTCAGCTGTCAGTCCATGGAGGCTGCTGCTAAGAACCCCACATTCCTCTGTACACCCAGTCGCTGTCTCTCTCTCTCTCTGTTGTCCCTGTGCCCCAAGGAGCAATGGGAATCCCCAAAATCTGTCCCTGGCCCCAAAATACCAAAGCGGACTGCCAGACCTTTCCAAGTCACCATCCTCCAAAGTCATGCCCTATTATTAGCGGTTCAGTGGTAGGATTCTCACCTTCGATGCAGGAAACCTGGGTTGATTCCCGGCCAAGGCACCTTATGCACAGTCACCGCTCATCCATCAGGGAAGGCTTGCGTGTGGCTATGATGTGAAACAGGTTTCAGCAGAGCTCTAGACTAAGAGACTAGGAAGAAAGGCCTGGTGATCTCCTTCTGAAAATCAGCCAATGAAAACCCTATGGATCACAAGGACCTGATCCACAACCAATCTTGGGACTGACACAGGACTAGGCAGCACTTCGTTCTGTCATGCATGAAGCCACCATGAGTGCGGTTGGACTAACTGGCAGCTAACAACGTCATTGAGAATCCAGGTGCAGGGGCCGCCTCTAATTTGTGTCATCCTCTCTGTCATCCTTCCTCTGCTCTCCCGGTCCCCACCCAGGGCAGGACAGAGCGCATCCACCACTCCTCCCTGGTCTCCCCTGCCCTGTTCATACAGCCAGCCCTCTAAGTTCCCCGCTAAGAGTTCAAACTTTCGAGCACAAAAGCCAGAGACCAGCAGGACGCTTCTGTTTGCCATCCTGAGGCATTAAGCACAGTATTAAGTCCCTCTTTTTTTTTAATTTTGGGAAGAAGTAAGATGGAGGAGGGAAGAGAAATAAGGAGGGAAGCAAATGCATGATGTCTCATCCATTTATACCCTGCCACGTACAGAATGCTGTGGAGAGGCTCAGAAGGAGGAATGAGCACATCCTGTCGGAAAATCAATAAAATTGTTCATGCAGAGAGCAGTATTTCTTCATTATTAAGAGCACAAGCTTTTGAGCCCAACTGATCTTAATTCAGTCCTCGGCCCTTGTTTACTGCTGTGTGACCTTAAGCAGGTGACTTAATCTCTCCAAGCCTCAATGTCCTCATCTGTAAAGTGGGGAGGAACAAGCCTGTCATTTTGTTTATTATTATTTGTTATGCTTTAAATGAAGGTTTACAGAGCAAATTAGTTTCTCATTAAACAATTAATTAAGACACAAATTGTTTTGTGACATTGGTTGCCAACCTGGCAATTTGTCTACACTCTCCCTTTCTCTACTTTGGGTTCCCCATTTCCATTCGTCCAGCTTTCCTGTCCCCTCCTGCCTTCTCATCCTTGCTCCTGGGCTGGTGTGCCCATTTAGTCTTGTAGATACTGTTGAGCTACGTGTATTATTGTTGTTTTATGGGCCCATCTAATCTTTGGCTGAAGGGCGAACCTCAGGAGTGACTTCAGTACTGAGTTAAAAGGGTGTTGGGGGCCAGACTCTTGGAGTTTCTCCAGTCGGGTCTTTTTTGTGAGTTTGAATTTGTTCTGCATTTTTCTCCAGCTCTGTCTGGGACCCTCTATTGTGATCCTTGTCAGAGCAGTCGGTGGCGGTAGCCAGGCACCATCTACTTGTGCTGGACTCAGTCTGGTGGAGGCTGTGGTAGTTGTGGTCCATTAGTCCTTTGGACTAATCTTCCCCTTGTGTCTTTGGTTTTCTTCATTCTCCCTTGCTCTAGATGGGATGGGACCAGTGGAGTATCTTAGATGGCTGCTCACAAGCTTTTAGGACCCCAGACGCTACTCACCAAAGTAAGATGCAGAACATTTTCTGTACGAACTATGTTATGCCAATTGAGCTAGATGTCCCCAGCCCTCAGCCCAATAATTCGGTCTCTCAGGGAGTTTGGATGTGTCTATGAAGCTTCTATGACTTTGCCTTGGCAAGCCTGTCATTTGGATTGCTGGGGGATCAACGGGGACAGTAGGTGTGGAAGGGCTTTGCAAAGTCCTATATTCATACTCACAGAGTGTAATTAGTTGAAGATGAAAGTGGAGAGAGTGGGTAAGTGGATGAGAGGCGGTAACTAAAATTTGAGGAAGGAAAGCACAGAGGAGCTAGAGAGGTGGGGTTCCCTCCTGTGGCCCTGTCCCTCAGCAAGAGAAATCACAGAGACAAAGTTAAAAGATCTGAAATACGTAAAGGAAGAGGGGCAACTGGATTTGAAATGTTAGCCCAATACCTGTGGGCAGAGTAGGGTCAAGGGAGCAGAAGGGGCCAAAGGCAGCAGAAGAGAAGAATCAAAATCATGAAGTTGATGCCGTGGCCAAAAAGAAGTATCTGAGGAGGAAGAACACTGAGGATTCTTCTTGGTCTCTCTCTCTTTCTTGCTCACTTGCGTGCATGCGGGTGTGTGGGCATCCACACTCACTCATTCACATATGCTCATATGGATGAGTCAAACCCATCTTTCTTCCTGGAAGTTTCTCAGCAACACATGAGGCAAGGTCTGGGTTTGGCTGAGCAGAGCCTCAAGGCAGAGAACAGCTGGAGCACCGCCTCTCACGCTCCGAGGTATACACAAAATCAGCTGGTAATCTTGTCCATATGCAGGTCCTGAGTCAGCAGCTCTGGGTTTGACACAAGACTCTGCAAGTCTGATTAGCTCCCACATGATGTCACTGTTGCCAGACAGTGGGCCACACTTTGAGTGGCAGGAGACTAAGTGACTTCCCGATGATACGGCATCACCCTGGAATTTCAAGGAGCCCTCGTTCATTCTGTTTTCTGGGAATAAGTCCCCACTCCTTCCCCTCAATAATCTCTTGGTAACTTGGATACGCCAAGCCCCTCCACTTTTTACTAACTTATTAAGGGGGGGTGGGGGGAGAAATCAGGAAATTCAGTCTGTCATTTAAGCTTAAGGAGTTGTCTTGGCTTCAGTGAGCAAAAGTTTACGTATCTCCAGGGTTGCAACACTCCCACAGGGAAAGCTCTTGTCCTTTCATCTTCCTCTCTTCTCAAGGCCTCAGCAGGATGGTCAGGGAAGAGTCACCATCTCTCTATCATGTATTCCCTGGTTTTCATTCTTCCCCAGTCAACACACACCCTCACATAGACACTAGCCTGCATATAGCTACAGTGGACCTAAATATTTATTTTTTTAGTGTGCTTTATGTGAAAGTTTACAGAGCATATTAGTTTCTCACTAAACAATTAATACACAAATTGTTTTGTAACATTGGTTGCCAACCCCGCGATGTGTCAATACTCTCCCTTTCTCCACCCCAGATTCCTTGTTTCCATTCATCCAGTTTTCCTGTCCTTTCCTGCCTTCTTGTCTTTGCTTTTGGGCTGATATGCCCATTTAGTCTCGTATACATGACTGAATTATGAAGCACATTCCTCACATGTGTTACTGTTTGCTCTATAGACCTGTCTAATCTTTGGCTGAAGGGTGAACCTTGGGAGTGACTTCAGTACTGAGTTAAAATGGTGTCTGGGGGCCATACTCTTGGGGTTTCTCCAGTTGAATACATTTATTTTACTGAATAAAATAAGTCAAGTTCCTTATCACATCCTCTGAGGCCCTGAAAGATCTAGAATATGCCTCTATTGACTACCTCCTCTTGAATCTCTTTTTCTCCCTCCCTACAGTCCAGCCACAGTAGCCTCCTTTTTACTCTAAGGCCGTGGTTCTCAACCCTTGCTGTATTTTAAAACCACCCAGGGGCTTTTAAAGTATTTCAATGCCCAGGCTAAATCCCAGACCAATGAGACCACAATCTCTTGGGGATGGAAACCAGGCATCAGTAAGTTTTAAAGCTCCCCAGGAGATTCCAATGCTAGCCAAGTTTGAGAATCACTGCTCTGAAGTTCAAGAGCTTTCTACCCTCAACATCTTGTCTTTCTTCTCTGCCCCAACCCTTTGCATGCTAGCTCCTTCTCATCTTACAGATCTCAACCCAATTGACTTCTCTTCAATGAAGCCTCCCATGAACACCTTTGATTGTATTTGTGTGTTTGTTTATTTCCTGTTCCCCTCACTAAAATGCTAATCTCATAGAGCCAAGAACCATGCCTAGTATTATTTGACACCCTATTCAGCACCCAGCACAGTGCTTGACCCATTGTAGGGTCTCCGCAAATAGTTGATGAATGAATGGTCATGTATACTTTATAGAGCAGTTCTGTGTAAGATGCCCAGACATGGTGACTTAGTTTAACTCACCTGTTCTCTAGAATAACCCTAAGTGAGGAAACCCCGATGGCTTGCGCCTTCAGAAAGACGATGTCCCACATGACTGTCTCCCTTTCCTTATCTCCCATTCTCTCTCCTTGATCTGGAGTACTCTCTTCCCATACACTCCTGTTCTAAGCCTCCCAGCTCAGTGACCACACTCCTCTCTCCTAGGAAACTGCATCCATCCAAATAGAAGGAAAGAGGCTCTGTCTTTCAGTGGTACCACTTCCTTGTATCTTGCACACTTTGGAAACTAATTATGTACAAGGGTCAACTGAAGGTTTGCATCTGCCAAATTTGCTAGCTCCAAATGAAAAGAGATGATACCTAATCCAAAGAGAAAAGAAGGTTATGGGCGCTTGAATTCTAACTGAGTCTTCCCACCAGCAGTAGAAGGTCTCCCGAATTCCTAGAAGCATGTACTCTTATCAAAACCAACATACATTTCTCTCAAAAGCAAAGCAGTCTAGTCTTACATGAGAGAACCATATCTCTTTTGTTAATATAACTCTATCTCTTCTTTTACTAAGCAATGACCCCATCATTATTATCCTAAGGAACATTTGTCTTTTTCTGAACCAGGTTTACATTACTAGAGTCACAAAATCAGCTGTGAATTATTCTTTCTTAACTTTCCAGGGGAGGGGGTGTCACATCCTTAATCTCTCACCTGTAGCTTCTCTGTTCATCCCACCAATCTGGCAGTCTTTCTTGAATCTTCCATTCCTTCCTTTTCCCAACATGAGAAAGTCAGCATGTTCCTTTGAGACACACTCCCAGCAGAAATGACTAGCTGGTACACAAATAAACTCATGTTCAGATTGTGAGTTAATTGCAAAAAACTCCCTAGCAGGCACCTGGTTCATCATAGAGCCTCAATATGAAAAAGTGGTTGTTGTGATAGTTGTTAGGTGCCGTCGAGTCGGTTCCGACTCATAGTGACCCTATGTACAACAGAAGGAAACACTGCCCGGTCCTGTGCCATCCTCACAATCATTGCTATGTCTGAGCCCATTGGTGCAGCCACTGTGTCAATCCATCTCATTGAGGGTCTTCCTGTTTCTCGCTGACCCTCTGCTTTACCAAGCATGATATCCTTCTCCAGGGACTGGTCCCTCCTGATAACATGTCCAAAGTAAGTGAGATGAAGTCTTGCCATCTTCACTTATAAGGAGCATTCTGGCTGTACTACTTTCAAGACAGATTTGTTCGTTATTCAATATTCTTGGCCAACACCATAATTCAAAGGCATCAATTCTTCTTCAGTCTTTCTTATTCATTGTCCAGCTTTCGCATGCATACGAGGCAATTGAAAATACCATGGCTTGGGTCAGGTACACCTTAGTTCTCAAAGTGACATCTTTGCTTTTTAACACTTTAAAGAGGTCTTTTGTAGCAGATTTGCAGCAGTATACCTACAGCATTCTGTTGTGATCCACAGAATTTTCATTAGCTAATTTTCAGAAGTAGATAATCCGGACTTTCTTCCTAGTCTGTCTTAGTCTGGAAACTCCACTGATTTCCTGCAATACTTCGTTTGATTTCTTAACTGCTGCTTTCATGGGCGTTGACCGTGGATCCAAGATAAATGAAATCCTTGACAATTTCAGTATTTTCTCGATTCATGATGATGTTCCTTATTGGTTCAGTTGTGAAGATTTTTGTTTTCTTTATATTGAGGTGTAATCCATACTGAAGGCTGTGGTCTTTGATCTTCATCAGTAAGTTCTTCGAGTCCTCTTCACTTTCAGTAATCAAGGTTGTGTCATCTGCATATCACAGGTTGTTAAGGAGTCTTCCTCTGATCCTGATGCCGTGTTCTTCATACAGTCCAGCTTCTCGGATTATGTGCTCAGCATACAGATTGAACAAGTATGCCGAAAGGATACAACCTTGACGCACATCTTTCCTGACTTTAAACCACACAGTATCCCCTTGTTCTGTTTGAACGACTGCCTCTTGGTCTACGTACAGGTTCCTCATGAGCACAATTAAGTGTTCCGGAATTCGCATTCTTGGTTCTTAATCATGTGCTACCTCCTGAAATTGCTGAACATTGACCAATTCTTTTTAGTATGTTGACTCCGTGTATTCCTTCCATCTTCTTCTGATGCTTCCTGTGTCATTCAGTATTTGAACACTAATGACTGAAGACTGGATGGGTTGTGGAATGACATCAAGGACATTATACATGAAGAAATCAAAAGGTTATTGAAAAGATAGGAAAGAAAGAAAAGACCAAAATACATGTAAGAAGAGACTCTGAAACTTACTCTTGAACATACAGTAGCTAAAGCAAACAGAAGACATGATGAAGTAAAAGAGATGAACAGAATATTTCAAAGGGCAGCTCAAGAAGACAAAGTAAAGTATTATAATGACATGTGCAAAGACCTGGAGTTAGAAAACCAAAAGGGAAGATTGTGCTCAGCATTTCTCAAGCTGAAAGGACTGAAGAAAAAATTGCAATATTGAAAGATTCTATGGGCAAAATATTGAACGACACATTCTATTGAAAAAGTGGTAGCTATTTTTATTATTACTACTACCGCTGCTGCCCGTCATCTGCCGGTCAGTGTGTTGTACTGCGGTGGCTTGTGTGGCACTGTGATGCTGAAGCTATGCCACCAGTATGTCAAATACCAACATGGTCACCCCGGTAAACAGGTTTTAGTGGAGTTTCCAGACTAAGAGAGACTAGGAAGAAAGGCCTGATTATCTACTTCTGAAAATTCTATGGATCACAACAGAATATTGTAGGTATAGTGCTGGAAGATGAGCCCCCTAGTTTGGAAGGCACTCAAAACCCACAGTAGTCGCAACAATGGACTCAGGTATACCAATGATCATGAAGATAGTGCAGGACCGGGTACCATTTTGTTCTGTTGTGTATGGGATTGGCAAGAGTAGGAAGCAACTAAATGGCAACCAACAGCAACAACTGTTACTGCTGTTGTTGCGGCTGTTGTAACTGCTGCTGCTTCTCCTACTCCTATGACTTGCATCCCTAGCACTTAGCAAAAGATTGAGTATTAGTAATTTGATGAATGCTTGTTAGGTAGATAAATGAATAAAGGCTAAATCTGGAATAGCTCTTAAAATTATGCTCTAGTACTCCCACATTTCACTGATAGAGACACTGAGTCACTGCTCAGATATCAGGGCATCTACCTAAACCACACTCATGAAGTCCAAGCCCTGGCAATTAGCTGGTAATTTCCCTGTAGCATGTCTGCTCAGACTGCTGAAGCCCAGGGACACACAGTCAAGTTGCTTACTGCCTGGGAGGGTATATACACAAGACACCACAGCACACAGTCTTTAAAGTAGGGCTCTGAAATGTATTTGCAGAAATCAAATTGCTAGTATGGATAACTAAATGCTGAATCAGGACTCGATATATCCCAAAAGGTCAACTCTCTGAAGATGTCATTTTTTGAGAATAAACGTAAGGTACACTGGCATTCAAAATTCTAAGTGCACATGTTTAAGATAGCGAAGGATCATTCGATTGTAGCTTAAGAGAAAAAGAAATGATGTTTACACTGGAAAGAACTCCTGGGCAAAGCTACTGTTTTCTGAATGAACAAATAAGATAAAATAAATTTTTGGCATATGCAGAGAGTTTGCCTAACTTGCCCTCAAACATGGTTACCATCTCCTTATTTTTATTCTGGCTTCAAAATGAAAGCGATGTCAAACCAATAGGGAAAATAAATAATTGCTACTATCAAATAAGTGTTCACTCTGTGCCAGGTACTGTGCCAAACATGTCACATTATCTCTCAATTGCCTGAACTACTCTTATCTGTTAAGAGAAGTTCATTTAAGAGGGAACTGAAATCTAAGTTGAGTCTGAACACCAGGTCTGCCTGACTCCAAGAAGCCATATTCTGAACCACTTCTTCCTCTCTTACAAAGAAAAGCCATTTATTCAAATCATTGGCTTAGGGAGGTGGCGACCACTGATCCCTGGCTTATTGCATCAAGTGGCCCATTTCATCAAATGAGTCTTATTCAGCAGCAGTAGCAGGAAAAAATAAATAAATGAAAACCTGCGTTGCAACTATCTTTTTCTTAAATGGCCCAAGAACATTTTGACTCCCAAGAGTGTATTGTTGAACAAAATAGGAAGAAAAAAGAAGACAAAACAAAACAAAAAACATTCCCTAGAAGCAGAATAAAAAATATCAAGGTTAAGTTAGGAAGAGACTTAAGAACTTCTAAAGCTCAATAAGAAAGAAAAAAAAAAAAAACCTTATGTATCTAATGTTGTTGTTGTTAGGTGCCGTCAAGTCAGTTCCAACTCATAGCGACCCCATGTACAATAGAACAAAATGACGCCAGTTCCTGCACCATCCTTGCAATCATTGTTATGCTTGAGCCCGTTGTTGCAGCCACTCTGTCAGTCCATCTCATTGAGGGTCTTCCTCTTTTTCACTGTCCCTCTACTTTATCAAGCATGATGTCCTTCTCCAGGGACAGGTCCCTCCAGATAACATGCCCAAAGTACATAAGAAGTCTCGCCATGCTTGATTCTAAAGAGTATTCTTGCTGTACTTCTTTCAAGACAGATTTTTTCATTCTTCTGGCAGTCCATGGCATATTCAATATTCTTCATCAACACCATAATTCAAAGGCATCAATTCTTCTTTGGCCTTCCTTATTCATTGTCCAGCTTTCACATGCATATAAGGATGTTGAAAACACCATGGCTTGGGTCAGGCACACCTTAGTCCTCAAAGTGACGTCTTTGCTTTTTAACACTTCGAAGAGGTCTTTTGCAGCAGATTTGCCCAATGCAACACAACGTTTGATTTCCTGACCACTGCTCCCATGGGCATTAATTGTGGATCCAAGTAAAATGAAATCCTTGAAAACTTCAATCTTTTCTCTGTTTATCATGATGTTGCTTGTTGGTCCAGTTGTGAGGATTTTTGTTTTCTTTATGTTGATGTGCAATCCATGCTGAAGGCTGTGGTCTTTGATCTTCATCAGTAAGTGCTTCAAGTCCTCTTCACTTTCAGCAAGCAAGGTTGTGTCATTAGCATAACACAGGTTGTTAACGAGTCTTCCTCCAATCCTGATGCCTCTTTCTTCTTCATATAGTCCAGCTTCTCGGATTATTTGCTCGGCACACAGATTGACTAAGTATAGTGAAAGGATACTACCCTGATGCACACCTTTCCTGACTTTAAACTGTGCGGTATGCCCTTGTTCTGTTCGAATGACTGCCTCTTGGTCTACGTACAGGTTCCTCAGGAACATAATTAAGTGTTCTGGAATTCCCATTCTTTGCAATGTTATCCATAATTTGTCATGATCCACGCAGTTGAATGCCTTTGCATAGCCAACAAAACATAGGTAAACATCTTTCTGGTAGTCTCTGCTTTCAGCCAAGAACCATCTGACATCAGCAATGATATCTCTCGTTCCATGTCCTTCTCAGTCCAGCTTGAACTGCTGGCAGCTCCCTGTCAATGTACTGCTGCAACCACTTTTTGGATGATTTTCAGCAAAATTTTACTTGTGTGTGATATTAATGATACTGTTTGATAATTTCTGCATTCTGTTGGATCACCTCTCTTTGGAATGGATACAATTATGGATCTCTTCCAGTTAGTTGGCCAGGAAGTTGTCTTCCAAATTTCTTGACATAGATGAATGAGGACCTCCAGCGCTGCATGTTTGTTGAAACACCTCAATTGGTATTCCTTTTGTCAATTCCTGGAGCCTTATTTTTGCCATTCCCTTCAGTGCAGCTTGGACTTCTTCCTTCAGTACCATAGGTTCTTAATCATATGCTATCTCCTGAAATGGCTGAACATCGACCAATCCTTTTTGGTGCAGTGACTCTGTGTATTCCTTCCATCTGCTTTTGTTGCTTCCTGCATCATTCAATATTTCCCCATAGAATCCTTCAATATTGCAACTGGAAGCTTGAGTTTTTTCTTTCAGCTTGAGAAATGCCGAACATGTTCTTCCCTTTTGGTTTTCTAACTCCAGGTCTTTGCACATGTCATTATAATGCTTTATTTTGTCTTCTGAGCCGCCCTTTGAAATCTTCTGTTCAGCGATTTTATTTCATCATTTCTTCCATTCGCTTTAGCTACTCTACGTTCAAGAGTAAGTTTCAGAGTCTCTTCTGACATCCGTTTTGTTCTTTTCTTTCTTTTTAATGACCTTTTGCTTTCTTCGTATATGATATCCTTGATGTCATTCCACAACTTATCTGGTCTTCGGTCATTAGTCTCAATGCGTCAATTCTATCCTTGAGGTGGTGTCCAAGTTCAGGTGGTATGTACTTAAGATCGTATTTTGGTTCTTGTGGACTTTTCTAATTTTCTTCAGCTTCACCTTGAACTTGCATATGAGCAATTGATGGTCTGTTCCACAGTTGGCCAGTGGCAGTTGGCCCCTGTCCTTGTTCTGACTGATGATATTGAATTTTTCCATCATCTATTACCACAAGTGTAGTTGATTTGATTCCTGTGTATCCCACCTGGTGAGGGCCACATGTATAGTTACTGTTTCTGTTGTTGAAAAAGGGTATTTGCCATGAATAAATCGTTGGTTTTGCCAAAACTCTATCATGCGATCTCCAGTGTTATTTCTATCACCAAGGCCATATGTTCCAACTACTGATCCTTCTTTTTGTTTCCAACTTTCATATTCCAATAGTCAGTAATTAGAAATGCATCTTGATTGCATGTTCTATCAGTTTCAGACTTCAGAAGTTGGTAGAGCCAGCAAGAGTTCCTGATAGTTTCTATGTGAGTTTGAAAGAGAAAAGTCAAGAATTTCTCAGGGTTTTGGCCTGAACAGCTGGGGAAATTGATTGCCAATAACTGAGATGAGGATGATCTTAGGTAAAGAAGTTGTCAGGGAAAATCAGGAGTTCTGTTTTGGGCATGTTATGCTTGAAAACTCTACTTGACATCTAAGTGGAGAGGTTGAGTAAGCACTAGTATATATCAGTCTGAATTCAGGATTAGGGTCTGAATGCTCCATGAGTCCCAGGCTCTCCTTTCCCTTTTGCCTACCCTGTGGCTTTAAATAATATTTATGTGCTGTTGATGCCAAAATCTATAGGTGTAGCTCAGACCTCTTGCCTGACTCTAGATTCATATATTCAGTGGTAAGACTGACACTTCTATCTGGATGCTCTCTGAAACTCAGTGTGAGTTTCAGTGGAGAACTCTTGGCTTTTGCCTCAGACTTAAATTATTTCCTCGCCTTCCCCACCTCATGAAATGGCATCACCATCCCTCCAGATTTCTCAACCTGAAACTTCAGAATCATCTTCATCTCTCTTCTCTTACCTTTCATATCCAATCCATCAACAATTTCCTCTCATTTTACCTCCAAAATATGCACCAAAATCGTCCAATCATTTTCTCTATCACTACCGTACCCACCTAGTCTAAGCTGCTATCATTTCTCACCTAGAATACTGCAATGTTGTTGATACTTGCTGTGAAGTTGGCTCCAACTCATGGTGACCCTATGTATAGCAGAACAAAGTGTTGGCGAGTCCTGCACCATCTTCCTGATCATCGGTATGTTTGAGTTCATTATTGTGGCCATTGGGTCAGTCTATCTCATTAAGGGTTTCTTTTGCCTTTGTTGTCCTCCACTTTACAAAACATGATGTCCTTCTCAAGAGATTGGTTCTTACTGTTGACATGTTCAAAGCTAGTGAGTTAAAGTCTCAAACAATATTCTGTGATCCATAGGGTATACATTAGCTAATATCCAGAAGTAAGTTGTGAGGCCTTTCTTCCTAGTCTGTCTTAGTCTGAACACACCACTAAAACCTGTGCACTATGAGTGACCCTGCTGATATTTGAAATACTGATGGCATAGCTTCCAGCATCACGACAACATGCAACCCACCACAGTACTGACAGATGGGTAAAGTGAAGCAATAGCCTCCTGTTTTATCTATTTCTTTCTCTCTATTGCCCAACTACAATGTATCCTCCATACAATCACCATTGTGCTTTTATAAAAACACAAATCAAATCTTGCACCATCTCCTCAAGCATAAAACCCTTCACTGGTTCTCTGTGGACTTAGAACACATCCAGTCTCCTTCCCATGGTCTGAAAAGCCCAACGTGACTAGGTCTTTGCCTACCTCTCCAGCCTAAATCCAAGTCACACATACACCACCACCACTCCCAGCTGTGATTCAGGCACACGAGGGTTCTTTCTGTTCCTCGATTCTCTGAGTTCCATCCTGTCTTAGACCTTCTCATATGCTGTTCCCGCAACCAGCAGTATTTTACCCACAGATCTCTGCAGACCTGGTTTCTTCTCATTATCCAGGTCTTAGCTCAGCATCTTCTTCTCAGAATGACTTGCTCCATTTGATCCAATAGTAACCTACCCCACCAGTGATCTCTCATATCATTTCCTTCATAGAACTTCTCACTGTCTGAAATGTGCCTGTTTATTTTTTAATCGGTATGTCTATTGTCAGTTCCCCGTGTAAATGCACCCTCAGTTCTTAAACAGCACTCAGCACATATTAAACGCTGAATAAATGCCTATTGAATTAATAAACTTTTCTTTACATTGTGATATATTGGGTACATATTTAGAAAATGAAAGACCTATCCAAATCATACATTTGTTAAATAAAGAGGTCTTCTTAGAGTTGAAAGTTCAAGTGACTGGATCATATTCTAAACTATATTCCCTCCATTTCTTCAATTAAAGAAAATCTAGATGGCTACTCTGTGAGAATTATATTACCAATCAGGTAGCAGCTAACTCAATTACAGACCAGTGCCTGGAGGCTGTATTCAAAAGTTAGCCCATAATCAGCCTTTCTATATTTGTGTTAAAAACACAATCCTTAAAGTGATGACAAATATTACCAGAACGGATAGAGCAGGCTCCTAACAAATTTTTTAATTGAACTTTTTATTTTGAGATAACTGTAGATTAACACGCAGTTTTAAGAAATACAGAGAAATCCCATTTATCCTTTTCCTAGTTTACTCCGCTCTTAGCATATTGCAAAGCGATAGTACAATATCATAACCAGGATATTGACACTGATACAATTCACTCCCTTAACAAATTTTAAAACAAGGAATTGTTCTTTAACTACTCCTCCCTCTCATTGCAGTACTTCTCGAAACATCCAGTGGCTCTGCCCCTTTGCCAGACACCCAACACACGTTATAAACTTGTAAGACCTTGCTCTGAGCTCACAAGTAATTGTGACCAAGTGTTACCCCATTCATGAATAACTGTATGGTAAGCAAGATGGAAGTCAAAATGCAATTAAATATATGAAAAGGTGCATAAATCCATTATTAATTGGTGAAATGCATAGCAAAACAACAATGAAATACCGTTTTCCACGAGTCAGATTTATACAAATAAGTAAAGACCAATAATACCCAGTACAGGGAAACAGGCATTTCGGTATTTTCCTGTTGGAACCCTTAATTGCTCTTTGGAATTAATCTGGCATTAATTTTTAATAAAAACACAGATACCCTTTGATATAGCAACCCCAGTTTAACCAGTTGACAACGAGTCGATTCTAATTCGTGGAGACACTATGCGTGTCAGAGTAGAACTGTGCTCCATAAGGTTTTCAACAGCTTATTTTTTTCCGAAGTAAATCACCAGGCCTGAACCTATTTTACAGAATTAAAAGTAGCAGTACAGAAACATGAGCATGTTTATTGCAACAGTGTTTGAAGTAGTGAACGTACACACACGAACAGCCTGAACACATCCTGAGTAGGAGAATGCAACCCATTCATGATGTAAATTCAAACCATGAAATATTATGCAGCTATTAAAAAAGATGAGTTGATCTAATCAAACTCTGCAGGAATTGCGGGTGTGCTACGTGGGGAAAAAATCAAGTTGTAGGGTAGTGCACATAATGTGATCCAAGTTTAGCAAAAAATAAAATCTACAGGTGTGTATACATATTTATAGGTGTTTTATGAGCATGAAGAAAGGTTGTGGCAAGATATAAAACAGATAGCTAGTATTGTTTTCTTTCCTGGGGATGGGGGAAAAGCTGGGACGGGGGAAGGAAGAAATTATTGACTTGTTCGTCAAATGTCTTGGAATTGTTTATCTAGTTACACTGAGCATGCACTCTTTTTGAGACTGAAAAGGAACAGAGAGGGGGAAGGCAAAACAGAAGATTAAAGATTGTCTTCAAACCCAAAGGAATGAATCAGGGATGGTGGAATTTCAGACACTGACGTTAGTGGGGAGGAACTTGGGGGAGGGGAGAGTCCACCCTTTGGTCTGGGGCCCAGGAACGGCCTTTGCCTGCCCAACCCTGCTGCTTGGGCCAAGGAACAAGTAAGTAGTAAGATTAACGCTGCATTGGTGGGAATTGATGAGAACGGCGCTACAGATCACCACCCCGTGAGGAGAGGCAAGCAGCTCCTTAACTGCGCCCTGGTAATTGATTTCCATGGGAAGCAGATGCCTTTCTTGCAGGCAACAGCACAGGTAGCCCAGCGCCTGAGCAACACCGGCGCTGCCTTTACAGAGAGCTTTTTCATGCATGGCTCCCCCTTGACTCGGGGAAGCTCAGGCCTCGGCTTCGCTCCTTCTGCTCACTGGGTTGGCAAACCTGTGGGGATGTGCCAGCCAGGCACTGGCCTCTGCATCAGGCCAGGAATCTCAGGGCTCACCTGGGAATAGAGGAAGAAGGGCAGAAACTCCACCTGTCCCTTTAGGTGGCAAGACCCCAGGGTGGTGCAGCTTAAATGTCACTGGCTGTGCATGCTTGAAAGGGCAAGATGCCCAAGCCTCTTCATAAAAGCCACATCCAGGGATTTGAGAGGCTCAGAGCTACGCCAGGAATACCTGCCTACCGAGGTAACTAAGTTGTACTCATTTTGCACTGCAAGTGTGCCAGCCCCCTAAACTGTCCTCCCACCAAATTCTGCTAAATCAGATGACACTGCCTAGGCAGAGGTGTCTTCTTGCCACCCATATGGCTTCTCTGGAGAGGGCTTCTGCAAAGCCTGGAGTTACAAACCTCTATATGCCTCTTCTATATAGGGGAAATAATAATGGTCCCTACCTCATAGGAAGAAGCCCTGATGGCACAGTGGTAAACTCTCATCTGCTATCCGAAAGGTCGCGGGTTCAAACCAGCCAGCCGCTACTGGGAGAAAGATAGGGCAGTCTGCTTCTGTAAGGGTTTACAGACTTGGAAACCCTATGGGGGCAGTTCTGCTCTGTCCTATAAGGTCACTATGAGTTGGAATCAACTCAATGGCAATGAGTTTGGGTTTGGTACCTCATAGGATTGTTGTGAGAATAAAATGAATCAATGGAAAGCACTTAGAACTGTACCTAGTGTATAGCAGGTGCTTTATAAATTTATAGTAATAACTATTAAGATGTGATTGCTAATTTCTCTTACAAAGTTGTTTTGGATGAGAAGCAGCTGCAGCCCCTGTGTCCATAGCATAGCACTGTTGTTCTTAGCTGCCATCATAGGATAGGGTTTTTACTGGCTGATTTTTGGAAATGGATTTCCAGGCCTTTCTTCCTAGTCCATCCTAGTCTGGAAGCTCCACCGGAACCTGTTCAGTATCACAGCAACATATAAGCCTCCACTGACAGACAGGTGGTGGCTGCACATGAGGTGCATTGGCCTAGAGTCAAACCCTAGTCTTCACATGCAAGGTAAGAATTCTACCTCTGAACCTCCAGTGCCTCAGCATAACACCACTTCCTGTTGCCAACAATTCTGACTTCTAAAGACCCTATAGGACAGAGCAGAACTGCCCCATAGGGTTTCCAAGGAGTGGCTGCTGGATTTGAACTGCTGGCCTTTTGGTTAGCAGCTGAGCTCTTAACCACTGTGCCACCAAGGCTCCATCTCATAACTACACTAAACCCATTGCCATTGAGTCAATTCCAACTCACAGCGACCCTATAGACAGAGTAGAACTGCTCCATAGGGTTTCCAAGGAGTGGCTGGTGGATTTGAACTGCCAACCATTTGGTTAGCAGGCATAGCTCTTAACTACTATGCCACCAGGGCCCCATAACAACACTAGCAGTATTTAATAGTCATTGATAGTGTCTGCTATGTGTTATACATATGTTAACCTCTATTAATGCTCACACAACCCGGTGAGGTAAGAATGATTATTGTCTTGAATGTTTTCTGAGCATGAGAGAATATAAGTATCTCACCCAAGGTTGTACTACCAGTAAGTGGCAGAGCTGAGATTTGCACCCAGATTTGGCCAACCCCAGACTCCCCACTCCTCCCTGTTACTCATACTGCTTGGAGCAGGTGAGCAGGAGCCGACACACAGTCGTCCTCAGATTTAGCTTCACCAGGGTGCCAAAAACAGATTTCTGCACCCTATCCCACACCTATTGAATCAAAATCTTGGGAGTAGGCTCAGAAATAAGTATTTTTAACAAACTCCTCAAAGTGGCTCCTACGTAGTCAACCCAGTGCTTGAATTTAGGAGCTATTCTAAAACTTAGCTATGGTTTCTCTTTACAAAAAAAAAAAAAAAAAAAACTGCCATCAAGGTGTCTCTAGGTGGACTCGAACCTCTAACCTTTTGGTTAGCGGCCAGGCGTGTTAACTGTTTGCACCACCCAGGGACCGTTTCTCTTTAACCCACTGGAAATCCCTCTAATGAAACACACCTCTAGGCTGGATTCTTGCATCTGCCATTGGCTATCCTAAGCTGAGTCCGAATCTCTGTAACAAAAACTGTCTTGAATTCTGCACACCTTATTTTAATTAAACTTGTTAGCCTCAAACTTTCTAGATGCCTGGGCAAGCTTTTCTATCCTCCTGCACTTTCCACTTCAGTATTTTGTCTCCACAGAAGCCTCAGCCTGCCTCATCTATTAAATGACCTACAGTTATGAACAATGGAAAGATAAATCTGTTTCATTCAATGAAAACATTTACCCAATGAGTCTGAGTCATCAAAGCCTCAGAAATTTTGACACATTCATTAATTTTGTTCAACTTTATTTGTTACCCATAAAAACCAGGAACTATACAAGCTCTGAAAGTTTAGCCTTTTACATGGGCATGGATTTGTTGGAAAGAAGTGCTGAAATGAGCATTTCCTTCCACACAGGGATTCTTAAAGCAATAACGCCAGGAAAAGTAAAAGAAGAGCTTGGATATATATTATTCCATTAAAGCTGCATTCGTTGAGCACCTGCTGTGTGAAACGCACTCCCAGGGTCAAGGGGGGAGCCAGGGAAACAGCGGTGGGTTCTGGCCTGGAGATGCTTATACTCTGGGAGGGGAGAGAAGCAGAAATAACTAGAACACAAGGTGAGATCTGGAGTATGTCATGAGACAGATAAACATTGACCATGCCTGCTGTCCTAGAATCTATTTCCCCTTCTTTGGATACCAGTGCCTGAGCTTTACTTCACAGAACCACCCATACCCACGATCACTCCAAGTGGCATGGGAGTCATTAACCCCGCTCTCCAGCTTCAGGGTGGGAGTCCAATGAAGATCTGGCCAATCACAGAATTCCATTCCTCTGGCTACAGTGATTGGTTCAGGAATGGGCACATGACTCAATTTGGTCCAATGAGATTCACTCCTGGGATCTTGGAATATTATAATAAGAGATGCTTTCTTTCTGCTGACTTTGCTGAGCGGGGGAGAGAGATCAACCTGAAGCAGCCAAGTCCACCTATAGAGAAGAGCTTTCCTGCAGGTGAAGACAACAAAATTCAAAGGACAGAGCCCATATGGGATTGTGTGAGCTCCTGCATCCAATTGCACCCAAAGACTAGCAATTCTGAGTGTGAAGAATTGTTTGCTTCCATTACTTGGAGTTCAATTTCCATCACTTGTAGCTGAGAACCTAATCAGAGAGTTATGGTTAAAGTGTAACCATGTAATTCAGAAGCTGCATCCAGGTGGGAGCACCGGAGATGGTTTCCTGAAGGTGGTGGCTCTTGAGCAGGGGGAAGGATAGGGGTGGAGCTGGGTCTGTGAAGATGAAGGACAAGGACATAACTGTTATTCAGTACAGCTTTTAGTGGATGCTTCCTCCACCAACAAACCTTCTCTAGCAGTCACAGACCAGAACTACTTTAACTCAGTGATGGCATGTCTTCCAGGGAAGTTTTTTTCATAGTGGGATTCATGTCTTTTCCTCTCTTCATCAGACAGCTATGCACACAATAAGTGCTTAATAAGTGCTCGCTGAGTTATAGTATCATGTTCTTGAGTAATAGGCTGATCTGACTCTCAGGAGACAGGGATCCAGTGGTTACCAAATATAACTTAGATGATGACAGAATTGGAGAAAATGTCAGTCTTGTCTCTGAGTTGATCTAGGGCGGAACAGAATCAGCTGCTGCTTATTTCTCCAAAAATCCTAGCTTCCAGGTCCCCCAAAATGGCAGTGCTAGTGGCCCTCCCAGACTAGAGTTCTTATGAGGAATCTTTTTTCCATAACTTCTGCTACACCTTTATTAACATTGTCACTGCTAGGAGGTATGTTCAAAGGCTCCCTGTTTCCATCCACATCCTGTAGTCATCATGAACCATGGAGTCCTTTGTTCTGTGTATCTACATGTATGTGTGTTTTCCAATTTAATTTACCATCATTTCATCCAAGCATAAACTTCCCATCAACTCACATACAAGAATCTAGCAGAAGTTGAAACATAATAGATGGAAACTGGGCAGTGAGGATGATAAAAATCCAATCCTGGGATTACTAAGCAATAAAACATACATGTTAGTGGGGTTCATCAAAATCAGATCCTGGGCTTACTAAGCAATAAAATGCACGTGCCACATTGATCAGCATGGGCTCCTTGGAGCAGTTTGCCAGCAAGGTTTTTTAGACCTCCACAGGGAGAAGGAATGGGCCAAGTAGGAGTTTGGAATATTAACCAAACTATTTTTTTTCCTGGATGGAAGCAAATCTTATCTAACTCCAAAGGCCTGCTGAGTTATGTTCATGCTCATTTGAAGCTAACATCTTCAGATTAAGTTCTTGGAATACCTATCACCACCGACACCACCACCCTTTCACAGAACTTGTTCTTTTATCCCTTAGATTAATATTCAGAATTGTCTTGTCCAATTCTTTGTTTATTGGCTGTTCTCTCCTAAAATGACATATTTAACAGTACAGGAAACTTGTCTGTCAGGTTAATCTCTATATGCCCAGTACCTAGATTGGAGAATGAGACTTGGGTCCAGGACAAAGTAGGTGCCCAATCAATATTTGTTGAACGACTGAATAAATTAATGAATGAATGATAATACCATGGAATAATAATACCAAGCATTGAGCTTGGAATTGGAGCTACAGTTAAGCCTGGTCTTGACTCTGACATTCAATCCCCATGGGACTTTGGGGAAGTCATTTCATATATCTGAGACAATCTCATCACCCAAAAAATCAAAGAGTTAGATCATACTTGGGTATCAGAGTATGTTTTATTTTATAGCAGCTTAATTATCTTAATCGACTGAGATTTCCTGCAGAATTTGCATGTTTATGGCAGGTAAAAGGGACTACTCTAGTTTAAGTCTGGAGATTACAGGAAAACAGTCTCCCTTGGGCTCTTAGCTGCCTCTGTGAAATGTTCCAGAACCAAGTTTGAAAATCACTGGACAAGATGTGAGCATCATGAAGTAATGGGACTTTCTGCTTGATTAATGATCCCTTGATACTCAAAGTAATACAAAATGAAATCCTTTGGGATAGAGATGGGATGTACGGAGCAGGAGCAAGTGAGAGACACAACCTGAGTTTGGTCCCAGGTCTATATGACTCATCCATCCATCCATCCATCCATCCATCCATCCATCATCCATCCATCCATCCATTCATCTTTCATCTATTCATGTATCAACTCATTTATTTAGCAACAATTTAATGAGTCCCAGGCACTGGGAATATAGTGCTGGACAAGCAAGACAAAGTTTCTGCCTCCACCAAGGTTCCATTCTAATGGTGAAGTCAACTAACACACAAATAAATATATTTAAATGTAATCTCAGCTATTACGAAGTACCATGAAGAAAAATAAATCAGGATAAGGGGGCTAAGGAGTAAAAAGTGTGCTATTTTGCTTAAAGAGGTCAGAGACAGCTTCTTGGAGAAGGTGACATTTGAGCAGATATCTGAAAGAATCAGGAGTATACCCTATAAATATTGACTGGCAGGAAAAGAATTCCAGGCAGATAAAACCACGGAAGTGTAGTGGTAGGGGTGTTCTGTGACATCATTCTGCTTCTTCAGAGAACTAAGTTCAATATCTTAACGATGCTGAGAGCTCATCTGGGAACAAAGTTTAAGAACTCTTACCTCACAGGGTTTTTATGAGGATTGAATAATATAATCACTGTGTGTAATGTATATGAGATGCTCAAAGAAAATTTGCTGAATGACGGGAGTAGGTTTGACTCAAGGTTTCCCAGATTCCTAATCACCAAATAGTTGCTGAGCACCCATTGTGTGGCAGGCCCCTTGTTCCTTCCACATTGTTATCTTCTCTTACCACTACAACTACTCCAAGAGATAAGCCCTACTATTGTCAAGCCCATTTGGCAGATGAGGAAACTAAGGCAGGAAATAAGTAACCAGGCCAAGGCCTCAGGACTAGAGAGGAGCAGCCAGCCTTTGACCTCAGCAGTCTGATGCCAGTGCCCATGGGCTGAACCACTGAGTAATCCTGTTTCTCTCAGTCACTTGGACCAGAGCCCATGGCATAAGGCCATTGGTCCCAGAGAACAGATTCTTCAAGAGAAACAATCAGGGTGACTGAAGATCATCTGGTCACTCCTTTCCCAGAAGGTTATTTTGCCATATTAAGGGATTTCCCTATCACTCTGCTGCCTCCAAAGGATCTCTTTTCAATAGATTATTCATAATTATTGAAGCACTGAGACCCTTCACACAAGAACTGCAAAGCAAGGAAGCCAGGAAGAGATGTGGAAAGATGTTCCTGCAGGCTGGCCCAGACCCCACAACTTTATCACTACAGATGCGCACACAAACCCAGGGGCCTCTGGCCTCAGCTGAGATGACATTTCTTCTGGAAAGCTTCCTTGAACACCACACACACACACACACACACACACTTCCCAGCTGGAGTAGACACACCTCCTCTATGCTTCCACATGCCCCATATTTCTTCTCTCTTAGCCTTCAACGTATTGTACTCTATATTGTTAGTTGACTCGCCTGCCCCACTATCCTGAAGTCACTGATGCTTATTAGTTAAGTGCTTAAAGTCAGACAGAACTGGGTTCAAGTTCCAGCCTTGCCATTATTAGTTGTATAACCTTAAGCAAGTAATTTATCCCTTTTCTGTCTTTGGTTTTTTAAAAATCTGTAAAGTAATAACAGTAGATACCTTCTAGAGTTGTTATAAGTATTTAATGTGCTAACGCTTATAAATCACTACACGTAGTGCCTGGTACATAATTATCTTTCAATAATAACTAGTTACATTATGATTAATATTTCCAAGAGTTCAGAGAGCCTGCTTACTTCTTTCAGTATTGTATTTCCAGCACCTGGCACAGTGCCTGTCCTACAATAAGTGCCCAATTATTACCTACTGAGCAACTAAATGAAACTCAAAAACGAAGGAGAGAAGAAGGAAAAGAGGTCGTTCACAGCTATACCTGGGCAGGGCATTTTAGATGCATCTAACTCCATGAGATAGAGTTCATTGTTTTCTGTTTTACAAAAGAGAGGTGAAGGGACTTGCCAAGTCACACAGTCACATAGCAGAACCTCTTTATAACAACCACACAAGGTGTCCAAAGTTCTTGATGGAAACTCCAGTCTGCTAAGTCTGATCTGGGGTCACAGATCAATAGACTTGGAAGACTGGCCAGTCAGTAGAGAGGCTAGAAATGGGTGGCCCGTGAGTTGGAATCTGGCCAGTGTTTGGGATTATTTGGTTCACTTTGTGTTTCAAAAAATGTTGGGCCAACATTTAAAATTTTAGATTTCTCATGAAATCTAGATTATTGGCTACTCTTGAAATATCAAAAGTTATCTGAACTTTGGGCCTGCATTCCTGCTTAGTACCAATGAGCTGGAGCTGAAAATTTTAGATTTCTCATAAAATCTAGATTATTGGCTACTCTTGAAATACCAGAAGTTATCTGAACTTTGGGCCTGAGTTCCTGCTTAGTACCAATGAGCCGGAGCTGAGACAGGGCTGGCCACACTCTCCAGGTTGCCACAAACCCCTCCCCTGCCTCAAGGACACAATTTGTTTGTTCACGTATAAGCAGCTTGTTCATTACTTTATGTTATCTCTCTGTCCACTGTAGACATCTAAGTTGGCCGCTATGATCCATGATCCAGTTCAAGACCTTGAAACTACAGATGGGGACATAGAAGAACAGAGAGGAGAAGTAGCTTGGCCAAAGCCACACCATTAGTGATAGAATCTGGAATTTTAATTCTCCTTCTCCAATATTCTTTTTATGACTTCATGAACTTGTCCAATGAAGCCCTCCTGGTTCAATAGTCCTTACCTAGAAATGTCTAGAAATTAGAATGATTGCTACAGGATCAGTTTCCAAGGGGAATAGTTGGTATTTCCTCTTAAGGATATAAGGTAAAAGAAAAAAAAAGCATGGCAATCACAGGAGGTAGCAGATGAAAAATACGATGCACAAAATCAGTATACCTATTCCCACAGATCAGCATGGTTAAGTTCCAAAGACCAGGTCAGTGTTATGCAAAAATGGAGAATGACCACATCAGACCAAAAAATGGAGGATGACTGTATCATTCCCTAACTGCCAAATTACATCATTCTATAACTGCCAAATAACATCATTCCATAACCGCCAAATTACATCATTACAAACCACTGAGAATCATGGCCTAGCCAAGATGACACATAACTCTAATCATCACAGCCAGTGTTATTCTTGCCTTGCTTCTCGGCATTCATTACTGCCAGACATACATTGTTGATGTGCAAAATAATCAGATAGTAGATTTTTCACGTCGTAAATGTGAAATGTCAGATAATGAGATAGTCGGTAAGTGAGGAGCAAGTCTATGTGCCTTATCCCCAACAGATTCCCAGTCATTCAGGCTGCCAGACGGATGTCTGGTTTGGTGTCCAAGCTTTAGTGACCCTCCTGCTGTTACAGAATTAGGCGTTCTAAGCCAATAGTATTTTAATTTCCCTCTAAAAGCCACAAATGCTTCCGTGAGATGCCTAACCATAGGGATTCTCTCCCCTCGTGGTGGCAGACAATCAAGAGTACAAACTTCACATCAATCCCATGTGGGATATGTTGTGCTTGCAGAACTTTCAAAGTCCTGTGCCGTGGAGTTTAGTGACATACAGAATCCTAGAATCTAAGTCAGAATCTTAGCCACCTGAAACTACAAGACAGTTTAGAGACTTCTAGTCTATTCTCCCAGCAAATGCAGCCATCCTGAACCAGCAAATCCCAAATTATGAGTCAGTCTCATGGACAAGGTTGGATGACCTCAGAAAGTAAGGGAGGGAACGGTAGTGAAAGAGAAGGAAACTGAGCTGAAACAAGGGCTTGGGTTTCTCGCGTGGTCTCCAATGTCACCCCATTTTACGTGGGCTCTGCCAGAGTTGCGCCGGAAGTGTCAGCTAATAAGAAGCCTTATGTGTAGGCCACCCCTCCAGGGCATGAGTGAGTGTGAGTGACAGCTCTGAAGCACAGTATGATTTCTCTCAGGCACAACTGATCCTTATACTGCTACATAAACACCCTCGTATGCAATAACGCTCCTGTCTGTGAAAGGCCAATATGAGGGAACGTGATTTGTTTATGCTAATAAGAGTAAGTAGAAAACATTATACATTGTTGTCTTTGAGAAAAGGGAACAACAAATAGGACTCGTGAATTGAAAGTCAGTGATGACATTGGTGATGCCTATAGTACAATAAGTACAAACTCAATTATCTCCAGAGACTCTTTTTCCTGGTGGTGTGTTTATACTTAAACTGATACTGTGAGTGCAGAAAGGGAGTCTTCTGTCTGCGTTATTTATTCTTTCAGGTCTGTTTGCTCAGGACGCATCTGGGTCTATGGATGAGACCTAAGTTTTCCTGCTGTCTTCTTCAGCCTCATCCAAAGGCTGTGCTCCTTCCAGTATCCCCTGTAACCCAGGCTACAGTCATACCAGCTGCCTCCCATGTCCCTGGAAGCACCAGGCTCACTCCTACCTTGGGTCTTCTGCACGTGCTGTTTCTTCTACCTGGAATAACCCCACTACCCACCCATGTTTAAAGTGAATTGACACTTGAGTCCAGGCCAAATGATAACTCATAACTCCATCCCCAAGTTGCCAGGCCAAGTTAATCACCACCCCCCCCCCTTTCTTCATGGTGTTTTTTGGGTATCTCCATCATAGCACTTGTCCCATTCTATTGAAATCATCTGTTTATGTGGCTGTCACCTGCATGAGGTATAAGCATCTCTAGACTAGGGAGAGAATTTGCATTCCTGTATCCCCAGCATCCAGTACAGAGCGCAAGTACACACATAAGCATTCAATAAATGCCTGCTGAATTGATTAATTAATAGATGACTTAATAAAACCTCAGACCCCTGTGTCAGTTTGCTATTCTATTGAGGAAAGGTTCTAACAAAGATACCAAGGCGGAATATTTTGAAGTGCTTGTTCTAACAATGATATGTCCCGCCTCCCTTTTATAAAGCAGGTCTGGACCTCACCAAAGCAGTGTATACGCAGTCTAGAAATAGGGGTGGAGTCCTAAAGGGCTGAAATCTTAGAAGGTGGGAGCAGAGGATACACTCTGAGTCAGCTCCAAGCCAGAAGAACCAGAGGCATGACCTCTCACAGGCCATGCAAAAGGGGGCAGGAAGGTGGTGGTGCGGCTGTTCATCCAGGTTACCAAACCTGCATGGCACCACAGCAGGGAAATGTTCCCAAACACCAAGGTTCTCTAGTTATTCCTTCCCAACTCCACCAGGAATTTGAAGAGGAGATGATGAGACAAAAGGGAACAATCAGAGAAAGGACAGAGGTGACATTGCCAAGCAGGAAAAAAGGCGAGGGAGTAGGGCTATGGACATAATTACAGCTATCAAATCTATCAGTTAGGAATGTGTTCAGCTCCAAGCAAAAGAAAGCCTAACACTAACAGTGGTTTAAACAAGTAAAGGCTTTTAAAAACCCAAAAACCAAACCCATTGCCATCAGGTCCATTCCAACTCATAGCAACCCTATAGGACAGAGTAGAATTGCCTCATAGAGTTTTCAAGGCGTGCCTGGTGGATTCGAACTGTCACCCCTTTGGTTAGGAGCCATAGCACTTAACCACTACACCACCAGGGTTTCCAGTAAAGGCTTTAGTTGCCTTAAATAACAAGAAGCTCAGTGAGCACCCGAGGGCTGGTGCCACCACTCAAGCATGACATTGAGGACCTGCCCTTCTGTCTTGCTGTTCTGCCATTCTTGGCACTGGGCTGTTATTGTCATGCCCACAAGATGGCTGCTGTTCCTCTTGGCATCACATCTCCATCACAAGGACAAAAAGCCAAGAGTGTCTGGTCAAATCTGTTTCTTTCCACTGGAAAAGCAAATGTTTTTTTCAGAAGTGCCGCTCAGTAGAACTCCAAGTATGTACAATGACCAGCAGTGCTTTATATGGCAATCCCTAACTGGAGAGTGACTAGGAAGGTCAAGCTTTTTGCTTACCAGTCAAGAAAGGCATGTGAGGAAGGGTTGAGAATGGGCACTAAACCAACCTATAGTGTGTGCCACACCAAACATCTCTAAGTTTAGGAGTCATGGATCTCTTCATACCTACTATTTCCCCTCAACATTGAACTTAAAACAGCCAGAGTCAAAAATCCCTGGACGTGGTGTTGGGTGGAATTGGTGAAGAGTTAAACATCAAAATCAAGCAATCAAATACCACCTGTAACTTCAAAGATCTGTAGCAAAGCTGCCCCAGGCTTGGAGTGCCCATGGTGTTTCTTGATGTATGAGACAATACTTGAGGGAAATTGAGTGAAAAGCAAAGTGTCTTGTTTCTCATTCAGCTAATATTTTTGAGTTCCTACAATGTGCCATTCAACATGTTAAAAGCTGGGGATGCAGCAAAGAATAAAGCAAAGTCTTTGTCCTCATGGACTTTACAGTCCCAGTGCAACTGTGGGCAAACTACAGCCTGTGTCAAATCCAGTCCGCCGTCTGTTTTTGTAAATAAAGTTTTATTGGAAAATAGTCACATACATTCATTTACATATTGTCTGTGACTGTCTCCTGGTACAAGGGCAGGATTGAGTCTTCATGACAGACACCATTTGGTCTGCAAAGCTGAAAAGATCTATCATTTGACCCTTTACAGAAAAAGTAGTGCTGGCTCCTGGTCTAGGGGAGGAGACGGACAATAAATAAGTAAACACATTAATTACCAAGATCATTCCTGACTGTGATATTTCTATAAAGGAAATACAGGGTGACGTAATGAAGAGGAATGAGGGAGGGAGGGGCTGGCTACCATAGATAGGAAGGTCAGGAGAGTCTTTCTCAAGAAGCGCTATTTTAACTGCAACTTGTTGCATAAGAAGGAGAAGGACGTCTTAGAAGAGAGGCCTTCTGTGCAAATGGAACAGGAAAGACAAAGGCCTGAAGAAAGTTAAGAGCTCAGTGGGTTGTGTTTCAGGGCCACAGTGGAGCTAGAGTGGCCAGCTGGATGAGGGGGGAGAAGTGTTCTGAGATATAGGCAGGCTCCCAACCATGCAGGACTTTGGGAAGGGGGTTGGGTTCTATTCTTACCGCAATGAGAAATCCTTGACATATTTAAAGTAGAGAACTGAACTAATCTCTGCAGCTTCAGTACATAGAATGTACTGTCTGGGACAAAAATGAAAGTAAAACAACTGTGTAAATCCAGGTGTAGTAGGGGTGGGGATAGGGAGCGGGGGTAGAGAATATAATATTCCAGAGAAGATAATATTTTCAGACCCTCTCACAGATATGCCATGTAGCTGAGTTCTAGCCAATTAAATGTGAGCAGGCCTGACCCATTAAACCCTCCTCCGGACAGATGAGCAAGATGGCCTGGAAGCTGTGTCCTGAAGACAGTGAGGCCAGAGCTAGAAGAAGACCAGAACCCTAATCACCATTTGGAGAAGTGTTGCCCCACCCACCAGGAGCACCCATTTTGGACTTCATATGAGGGAGAAAGAAACGTTTGAGTCATTATGTATGCTTGAGCTTGCTTTTCAGAGCAGCTAGCATTACCTTGACCGTAGTAATTGATGGCTTAGACAAGGGTGGTGGCTGTAAACTTGTTGGCCCAGGAGCTGGGGCTGTTTGTCAGAGGTTGGCCTCCAGTCCTGGGTAAGGCGGAAGATTTCTCTTATTCTCTGCAAATTTACTGGGGAGCTAACCACTGTTTACACTTCACTGGCTCTTTCTGGGCTCAGCTAATCCTCCTGGATACCTGCTCATCCCCAGTGCTTCTGTCTGTGTGCTCCCCAGAACTGCTCTGCTCCCCAGGGACTGGCTGTTTGATTCCAGTTGCCTGGGCAGCTCTATCTTGTGCATAATGATGTTCCGCACCCCATGTTTTATTTCTTGGGTTTTCAATCCTTTCATAAAAAATGCATGCTGGATGAAAGGTTTTACATACCAAACAGGCCAGAGATTTAGGGCAGCCAGCTTAGTGGTTCAAAAATGTTCCTTTCCTTTTTATATATGTATTTTTATCACAATTGCTCTGAAAGAAATCCCTATCACTTGATATTAACAAATGTCGCCACGGAAGCAGATGCACATACCCAAAAACACCAGGAGAATTAATTACCTGCAGTTAGATCCATTTCATCCTTTTTTTCCAAAGCAACGCTGAAAAGATGAGAGCTTGTCTGCAGTCAGCCACTGAGCCTCAAGCCTTCTGTTTTTCCAATGGGGCCCACCAGGCAATGGAGTTGACAAGAAACCTTCACAGGGGAGACTGCTGGGCATACCCTTCTGGCCAGATATGTCCTAGACTGACAGTTATTTTATAATTTAACTAGAATCTGAATCTGAAGGAAATCCCAGAGGCCTGAGCTCTAATAGTAAAAATAATAGCCCCTCACATATGGGTGAAGTTCTTAACCTTCGAAAGAGCACACATATCTATTATCTCCAGTGGCTTCCACGGGGAGTTACGAAGAAGGCAGTGGAAACTGCTGCCAGCAGAACGCTGGTGTTACTACTCAACTCATCCATGTTTAATGGCACGATACCGCCAAGCTAGGAACAGAGGAGATGATGAGAGAGGTTCCTCGGGTGCAATAATATTAGCTATCTTTTTGTGCATTTATTATGTGCTAAGCACTGTTTTTAGCACTGTACATGCATTCACTTATTTAATGCTCATAACATCCCAGTGGAGTAGGTTGTCTCATTATCCTTATATTATAGACGAGGAAACTGAAGGATGTAGAGGTGAAATAACTTACCCAAGGAAACTAATCTAGTAAGTGGGGGAGCTGGGATTTGATCTCAGGGATCTTCAGAGCTCATGGTCTTAAGCATTACGCTATTTTGGAAAAAATCTCTGGATTTGGAGTCAAGATATTCAGAGTCCAACCCAAATTCTGCCATGAATAAGTTGTTTTAACCTGGGGGAAATCGTACCACTCTTAAAAATACCATGCTTCCTTGTGTCATTGTGGGAGATTGTGAACGTAACAGCCCCAATTTGTTCATCCCTCTTTGTAGCCAGACCCTTAGACTGCCCCTCCCACAATGATGCTGAGCTTGGTCGTGTGACTTATTTTGGCCAATAGGACATCAAAGGAGATACAGTCAGAAACTTGAAAAGTGCCTGTGCAACGGAGATTGTCCTCTCTAGCTGCTCTTGAAAATCCTGCAACCATTGCACAAATGAGTCTAGACTAATCTGCTAGATGATGAGACACACATGGCCATCCCAAAGCTGATATGAGGCCCACCTCCAGCCATGCTAATGAGACATACTAGTTTCATCCAGGCCCATTGAAGCCACCAGTTGACCCAGAGATCAGCCAAGCCAGTCCACAACAGAAGAACCACCAAACCAACGCAAAAAAAGTAAGAAAAAACTAAACGTTTATTTGTTGCTGTTGTTGTTATTGCTAGCTGCCATCAAGTTGGCCCCAACTCATGGCGATGCCGTGCACAGTGGAACGAAAAGATGCCTGTTCCTGGGCCATCTCCATAGTCAGTTGTGGATCTGATCATTGTGAATCCATAGGGTTTTGAAACCTGTTCAACGGCATAGCAACATGTAATCCTCCCTTGACAGACAGGTGGTGGCAGCACATGAGGTGCATTGGCCGGGAATCAAATTCTACCACCAAACCATTAAAATGTGGGGTGGTTTGTTATGCAGCAAAAACCGCCTAATACAATCACTTAGGGTTATTCTCTGCTGTGAATGACAGATAATCCAAAATAATAGGGGTTTTAAAAAAAAATGAAAGTTTCTCTCTCAACCAAGTGAAGTCCAGATCAGGTAAGAAAGCGTCATGATCAACAGTGATCCAGTCCCTTTGCTCTTTATCATTCTCAATGCACAGAATCCAAATCCAGGTTGACTGCTTCAGCTCCAGCCATCACTTCTGCATTTCAGTGATCAGGAAGGAAGAAGCAAAAAGATCACACCCCCTTGTCCTAAGAATGCTTCTTGGAAATAAAACATAACTCTTTGGCTTGCATACTATTGGCCAAAGTTCAGACACAAGACTACACATTGTTGCAGAGGATGCTGGTAATTGTCTTTATTCTAGGAAGCCATGTGTGTAGGAACAAAAATTGAGGGCCCTAATAATAAAGGTTCCACCACCCATCTGTCAGTTTTTCATACTCTGGTGGCTTGCATGTTGCTATGATCTGGAAGCTGTGCCATCGGTATTTCAAATAGCATTAGGGTCACCCATGGTGGGCAGGTGTTAGCAGAGCTTCCAGACTAAGACAGACTAGGAGGAAAGGCCTGATGATCTACTTCTGAAAATTAGCCAGTGAAAACCCTATAGATCACAACACAATATTGTCTGATATAATGCTGGAAGATGAGCCCCCTAAGGTTGGAAGGCACTCCAAATACACAGTGACCACAACAACGGACCCAAGCGTACCAATAATCGTGAAGATGGTGCAGGATCGGGCAACATTTTGTTCTGTTGTACATGGGGTCACCATGAGTCAAAGCTGACTTGATGACAAGTGACAACAACAACAACATTAATAAGGGTTATAATAATGAATGTTGGAAGATGACTAGTTGTCTCAGCTACACCCTCGCACCTACCCATGTATGGGAGGAATTCCTTTCCTCTAATAACTTTCAGGCCACTGAGAGTTTGTAGCTTTCTATTGTCAAAGAATAAAATTCAGAGACACTCTTTTACTGGTATACAAGTGTTATGGATTGAATTGTGTCCCTCCAAAAAATATGTGCCAACTTGGCAAAACCATGATTCCCGGTATTATGTGGTTGTCCACCATTTTGTCATCTGATGTGATTTTCCATTGTGTTGTAATGATGTAAATGAGGCAGGATTAGAGGCAGTTATGTTAATGAAGCAGGACTCAATCTACAGGATTAGGTTGTCTTAAATCAATCTCTTTTGAGATACAAAAGAGAGAATCGAGCAGAGAGACATGGGGACCTCATACCACCAAGAAAGCAGAGCCAGGAGCACACGTCCTTTGGACCAAGGGTCCCTGCACTGAAAAGCTCCTAGACCAAGAGAAGACTGATGGCAAGGATTTCCCCCAGAACCAACAGAGAGAGAAAGCCTTCTCCTAGAGCCAGCACCCTAAATTTGGACTTCTAGCCTCCTAAACTATGAGAGAGTAAATTTCTCTTTGTTAAAGCCATCCATTTGTGCTATTTCTGTTATAGCAGCACTAGATAACTAAGGCAACAAGGGAGACCAATAATTAGATTGATTTCCAACCAAGGAAAAAGTAGAATTTATATAAGAGAATAAGTAGCCCTGGTGAAGCAATGGTTAAGCACTAGGCTGTTAACCGAAAGATCAGCAGTTCAAACCCACCAGCAGCTCTGTGGGAGAAAAGACCTGGTGATCTGCTCCTGTAAAGGTGACAGCCTAGGAAACCCTATGGGGCAGTTCTACTCTGTCACATGGGGTTGCTAGGAGTCAGAATTGACTCAACAGCACACAACAACTGAAAGTGAACTCAACCAAAGCGGAAGGGGAGATATGAACGGCAGTGGTTACAGATCAGAAAGATTTGGGTAAAATCAATCAGGTAAACAGAGGTAAGAGCTGATCTGAGTAACTGGCCAGACCAAAGGCACAGCTTACCAGCTTTATCTCCAGCCAACAGCACTCTCAGCTCCAGCCACACTGGATCATTCCCCATTCCAGACCCTCCACACACGGAAGGTCATTATCCTGAAGGCCTAGAACTTATCATGCTCAGTATTAACAATATCCCTGAAGTGTCACTATTTCAGCTCCAAAATAGTGCTATGATTGAGAAAAAAAAAAAACATATACCACTTAAAATATATAATTGCACACTTTTCATTCAATATTTTAAAGCAATGGCTTCTCACCAAAACTTATAAACAAAAAGAACTGTTGGAACTTTTGCCTAGCGAGGGTGACCACAATTTCAGCACCGTGATCAAAACCAAAAACCAAACCCGTTGCCATCGAGTCAATTCCGACTCATAGCGACCCTATAGGACAGAGCAGAACTGCCCCATAGGGTTTCCAAGTCTGTAATCTTTATGGAAGCAGACTGTCACATATTCTTCCGACAGAGTGGCTTATGGGTTCAAACTGCCGACCTTTCAGTTAGCAACCGCTCAAGCACTTAACCACTGGGCCGCCAGGGCTCCTTTCACAAAACTTATAAACAAAAAGAACTGTTGAAACTTTTGCCTAACCAGGGTGACCACAATTTCAGCACCGTGACAATTCACTATTATTTGTAGCCCCTGAGCTGGGTTGTGTGGACTGCCCTATCATAACATCAGCAACTTAGCAATGGCAGCTGGGCAGTTCAGCCACTGCACGCACACACACACTGTTCACAATAACAAATTTTTCTTCCATTAAAATCGGAGAGAGAGTGTGTGTGCGTGTGTGTGTGTATGTGTATGTATGATTGATCACTTTTTTCGAATCTTTTGGGAGTTCTTTTACTCTGTAGGTGCTTCACATACTTAGATTCCAAGATGGATGGTCTTCTCACATAGATTCAAGCCTCTATGCCCTTGCTCATGCTAGTCCCTTCACCTGGGATTCCTTCAAGTCCTTCTTGCCTCCATCTTAAATATCTACTCATTCCTCAAGGCTCACTTCAGATTAACCTCCTTCTGAAGACTTCCTGGATCACCACATTGCTGCCTCATTCCCCAGACGCATTTAGTGTCTCTCTTCCCTCTGCCTCCATGGAATCTTTTTTGTAAACCTCTTCAGTTTTATTTTCCACATGGTATTAGGGCAGATTCGAGAGAGATGAATCTGGGAAAAAAGTTTACTGCCAGAGATAGGGTACTGCAGGGGTTACAAGGGGATTTAAGTTCTGTTTTCACTGATTACTAGATGTGTGACCTCGGCATGTTACTTAGCCTCTCTGAGACTCAGTTTCCACATTTGTAAAATAGGGATAATGATGGCAAATGTACATAAAATGTACACAAAACCTCCTGACGCTGTTTCATTAACTAATGGCTGCAGGTATTGTTGTTAATGACATTGAATGAGTTTTTTTTTTTTTTCCTTTCCATAGACAAAGGAGTCAAGGTTTTTAAGAAGTGAAGGAAGGAGTGAGTGTGATATGCTCAAATCTTTGCTTTAGAAAGATTGCTCATGTGTTTTATGTGTACTATAAGCATAGAAGGGTGTATGGAAGGATGGATGGATGGGTGGGTTCGTGGATGGGTGGGTGGGTGGGAGGATGGATGGATGGATGGGACAAGTATGGAGGAAAGAGAGAAGAGAAAGAGGCTTGAGACAAGGAGAACCATGATAAAACTGTTGCAGTAGTTGTGATGGTAAGAATCTGATATGAGAGATAAAAAGAGGCAGTATGGACTGCACTCAGTAACTAATGGAACATGGAGGGGAAAAGAATCAAGGAAATGACTCATAAATTTGTGGCTTGAGTGGTGGGTCTTGGTGGAGCCACTCACTGAGAAAGGAAACTAGGAGAAAGAGAAAGTTTTCCGTGCATCCTCCGTCCATATCCACTTAGACTATCTCCCTGGGCACAGTGCCATGACTTATACTTGGTAAGGGGGCCCCTCTCCCTACTCTTATCCTGCTAGGATTCTCCTTAGCACTCATCACAGTCCCAAGAATGAAAGGAATTCTCAGAGAATTCTTATTGAACAATACCTCAAGAGGATCCGTGTGACCAGGGTGTTACAAGAGACAAAGGGCCCTGAGTCAGGACGCAGAGTTCTCTTTCATAGACTCCCAAAAGTGGCAGTGGCCAACACATGCCCCACCCAGCTCCAACAAGGGCCACATGGCCCAGGGTTCTTCTTAACAATCCTGTGCCCACTTTGAAGGAAGAGATGCCAAGTTCTCTAGGCCATGAGTCTCAATCTTATATCAGTCCCTTCAAAGAGAGGAACCCCAGTTCAGCAGTTCTGAGAGGAAAAAAGATACATAGACCACTGTGAAAATGTTTCTATCAGTCCTTGACCAAAAAAAAAAAAAAAAAAAATTAACAGAAGACAGAGAATTTTTCTGAAGTTTAATTTATTAAAAACTTAAAGGAATGACCTTTACTCTGAGATTATGGCCTTCCTCCTTTCTTTATGTAAAGATATACTTTTTTATGAAATGATGATAATAAATGATAGATCTTACATCTTTTTATGATTATTCAGCAAAATGAGTACCCTTATTTTTGGTTAATTTCAATGACAGTGGTATACTAATAGTAGCCAGTGGATATTGGGCTTTAACTAATTTGATATTCAGAAGAGTCCTGTGAATTGGGTACTATTATTGTTTCTATTTTCAGATGAGCAGATTGAGACCCAGAGGTGTTGAGTAGCTTGTCCAGGGTCATAGCTATCTGGGTTCCAGGCTTTGTATTACGTGTGCAAGCCTATTTCAGTTTATCTACTCATTCTGTCATGTATTCATTCAACTAGTATTTACTGAGCATCTATTATGTGCCTGGCACTGTGCTAGGCATTGGAGATGGCACGAAGTCCCCACCTTCATGCAACTTAGATCGTACCAGGAAAGACATACAAACCAATCATTTTGGCTTAGAGCTCCAATAGGGACCAAAGATACCGTTGGGCCATGGTGATATGGGATAGATCTTCTAGTGAAAGAATCTAGCAAGTTGAAAGTTCTTCCTTTCAGAGGTCCGTTTTTAAGAATGCCTTTCTTTTCTCTAGAGGGTCTCCTTTTTTTCCTTATTAGAACTAGTTTCCCATCAGTCTGACATTTGTGGAGGAACACCCTTATAATTCAAATAAAAAATCGGTCGAGACAAGAAGAGAGGCCAGAGCAGGCTGCTGAGGATTCCTCTAATCTAGGAAAACCAAACCAAAACTCATTGCTGTTGAGTCGATTCTGACTCTAAGCAACCCTATAGGACAGAGTAGAACTGCCTTATAAGGTTTCCAAGGAGCTGTTGGTGGATTCAACTGCCAACCTTTAGGTTAGAAGCCGAGCTCTTAACCACTGGGCCACAGGGCTCCAATCTAGGAAAAGGGGTCTTTAAATTCACACATAGTTATGGATTGAATTGTGTCCCCCCAAAATATGTGTTGTAAATCCCAATCTCTATGCCTGTGGTTATAATCCCATTTGGGAATGGGTTGTCTTTGTTATGTTAAAGAGACAGTATTAGTGTAGAAGGTGTCTTGAGTCATCTCTTTTGAAATATAAAAGAGATTAAACAAGCAAGCAAGAGAAGTAGAGACGGGGTAAGTAAGATAGATTCCAAAACGCATGCAGATCACACAGGAGCAGAAGCTCAGAAGAGACAAGGACATTCCTCCAGTGTCCACAGAGGGAAAGAAAACCTTCCCCAAGAGCCAGCAGCCTGAATTTGGACTTCTAGCCTTCTAAACTGTGACAAAATAAATTTCTGTTTGTTAAAGCCACCCACTTGTGGTATTTCTGTTACAGCAGCACTAGGTAACTAAGATGCACATGAACAAAGTGAAGGAAAACATACTTTTCTCCCCACCTACTGCCACATACCAATTGCAAGGCCTACCAATTGGATTGAGTCTATTTCCAAGACACTGAATGGGTCATGTATACTAGGGAGCAGGGTCACAAATAGAGTTCTCAAACATCATTATACGTGAGTCACCCAAGGGAGTGAAGGTTAAAAAATATAGATTCTATAACACAGTAGTTTTGAGTGTCTCCCTGACACCTGGTTTTTTAACAATCTCCCCAGGCCATTCTCATGCATACCAAAGTTTTCAAACTAGTAATGGATGTCTCTCTTCTTTCCCTCTTTGGACTTCCTTCCACCATATACACGTGATGGTGAGCTCATCTCAAGCTCAGTGGCGAGGTGGTGATCACATTGGCATATGGCTTAAGGAGGCAATAGAGACCTTCACAGTTATTGAGAATGTGCTGCAAGCTCTAGTCCAGCTCTTCATAAGAGCCTTCCATTGGGTATTGACCACTGAGCCAGCTAATAGCAAAGTGATGCTGGTTTGTTGTTGATACTGTCCCTCATGCAATGAGCTCTCACAAGAACTCTGTAAGGAGGCATTAGAATTGTCACAGCAAGAGTCGGACAGCTCTGACCTAGAGCTAGATTCTATCAGAACTCCCTATTACTTCAAACAGTCATGTCCAGCTAAATTCACCTGGAGGCCAGCATTTGGACTCAGTGAAATATAGACCATGTCCCTCAGGGACTTCACAAGGGTGGCATCATCCAGAGGAGATAGCAGGCTAGAGTGAACAATTCTGTATCTGCCAGATCTCCCCACCTCTACCATGCTGGCATCTAGTGTTGTTCAACAGATGGGAGAGTTAGATTAGGGCTCACAGCTGTGTCCTAGGCAAAATCCCTGGAAGAGAGAGCCTAGCTCTCAGATTGGGAGAAGATCTTGTTCACTGCCTAACATGTGATGACCTAGAGCTGGGTCAGGTTCTCTTCAGTCCAGCCAGGGCTGCTGGGATTATGGATTAGAGCCAGGGATTTGGGGAGCAACATGAAATTCCCTACCTTAAGTTCTTCTCCTCCTTATCCTTTTTCACTTCTATTCATGTCTGAGGAGCTAACACACTACTAACCCCTATTCAGGATGGTGGAGTTAGGTGACCCAGAGAGTCAGTTCAAGCAGATAGAGAGGAAGATTTCATAAACAGACAAAGAGGAATGGGAGATATAATTATACAAAGATTATCTTGCTCTATTGACTTGATCCTCAGTGTCTACATCTGTAAAGTAGGGTCAATACTACCTAAAACCAGTTGTTGAGACAACTCCAACTATGACGACCCTGTGTATGCCAGAGTAGACCTGAGCGCCACAGGGTTCTCAAAGGTTGATTTTTTGGAAGTAGATTGCCAGGCCTTTCTTCTGAGGCACCCCTGAGTGGACTCTAACCACTAACATTTTGATTAGCAGCCAAGTGCATTAACCATTTACAACACCTGGGGACTCCCAATATGACCTAGATGGTGTATAACTCAGTGCTTGGCTCATGACAAGCAGACAACAGGTGGCACCTTGCTAGTGTGAGTGTGATTGTTGTTACAAAATGTCAGCCCAGTTATTGCAAACTCAAGGGCTGAAAAGAAAAATAAAAAGGCAAGTTCTTGGATCACTCTGGCTCTAAGAGACAGGTTTGCCCGGGGACCCAGAGAAAAAGTAGTTAGCAGAAAAGAAGGCTTCAAGCCCTAGTAAAAACAAAAACCAAACATGTTGCTGATGAGTCAGCTTCTAAGGAGTGTCTGGTGGGTTTGAACTGCCGACACTTCAGGCTTAGCAGCTGTAGCTCTTAGCCACTACACCACCAGGGTTTCCAAGTGCTCGTGGGCAAACAGAAAACTATGGTTTTGGCTTTGAAAGAGAACATCTGATGAATAGGATAGTTTTTTTAAAAGCAACAAGTTTTAACTTATAGCTAGAGCAGAAACAGCAGGAAAGAGAAATGAAAGGCAAAGCAGATGAGGCTGATCCGATAGGCTCCAGTAAACAGCCTCAGCCCTGTGTGTGGGAGAGGAGGCATGGGGCCAATTTAAGAGGCAGCTTGTAGCTCTGCAACCCTGGCAGGGTCCACATGAAAGAAGTAGGGAATGCCAGAGAGATATGGAAACGGAATGTCAGAGGAGGAAGAGAAAGCCCCCGCTGCAACAGGAAAAGTGATGGCCTCAGGAGGTATTCATTGCCTCATCTAAGTGAGGAAGGCTGCTCAAGGCCTGAGAAATTCAGAAGCAAAGAAAGGCAAAGGTATAGGGAGAAGCATGTGACAGAGAGAAACGATTTTTGGGAAACCCAAGGAGGTAACCACGTGGGGAGTACCACCAAACAGCAGCCCCATTTCTGAACTCTTCTGATGATCTGGAGGCCAAGTCCTTGGACAGAGCTCATATGGAACTTAGCATTGGAATACCAGGAGCTCCAGGGACAGAGGGAAATAAAGGTATTTTAAATACAAGAGATATACAGTACAAGAACTAGAGGTTTGTCTGAAATTGGAGGCATCCTGATTTTTAATTTCCAAACATGACTAGAATAATACCTAACTGAACTATAGCTAATCTTAAGAAGCCATGGTGGTGCAGTGGTTAAAGCGTTTGGCTACTAACTGAAAGGTCAGCAGTTTGAACCCCCCAGTCACTCCATGGGAGAAAAATGTGGCAGTCGGCTTCTGTAAAGATTGACAGCCTTGGAAACCGTATAGGGCAGTTCTACTCTGTCCTATAGAGTAGCTATGAGTTGAAATCAACTCGACAGCAATGGGTTTGGTTTGGTTTTGTAGCTAATATTAAGGAGCCCTGGCAGTGCAGTGGTTAAGAGCTCAGCTGCTAACCTAGAGGTCGGTGGTTTGAACCCACCAGCTGCTCCGCACAAGAAAGATGTGGCAGTCTGCTTCCATAAAGATTTCTAGCCTTGGAAACTCTGTGGGGCGATTCTACTGTGTCTCTGTGAATCGGAATCTACTCAATGGCAACAGATTTATAGGTAATATTTATGGAGCACTTACTAGGTACTTACTTGCTTACTCTTATAAACCCTTACATGGATTATTTCATTTCAGCTTTAATACAAAAAAAAAAAAAAACCCAGTTGCCATTGAGTCTATTCCAACTCTTGGCAACCCATGTGTGCAGGGTGTAACTGCACTCCACAGGGTTTTCATGGCTGTGACCTTTTGGAAGGAGATCACCAGGCCTTTCTTCTGAGGTGCCTCTGGGTGAGTTCAAACTGCCAACCTTTTGGTTAGTGACTGTGCACTTAACCATTTGTGCCACCCAGGGGAATATACAATTTATACATTTCAGTAGAATAGGTAAACAAGTAGTGAAAATTTTCTCTGGGATTTGAGAAGTATACAAAATCAAGCTTTTGATTGGAGATACTTTTGAATTGAGTTTTGAGTTCATAGGACATCAGACAATTCTGGACAATAGGCCTACCAAATGTACTGAAACTGAAAGGCTATTCTTTTCTTTTTTTTTTTTTTAACATTCTCTTTTTATTTACTCTGGTTTCACTATCTGCTTGCTGACCTCAAATAAAAATAAATTTTTTCTATAATGTGTGTCTGGTTACAGCTATCATATACAGAATGTAAGAAGCGTTTGGAGTCACTATGAAAATATCTTTTTGGGGGGGGGTGCTATAGTACTGGGAAATTTGTGTCCATCCCATAGTCCTAACAGTTCCCAAACTTTTGAAAGATGGGGCATATGAGAGACATGTGTCTGAAGTACTTAACTATGAAAGGCTAACAGAGCAATATCAGCTCAAGGAGAAGATAGTACAGATTCTAGCTGCCTAATAACGCAGTCGGACACCTATCAGGTAACAGAATGAGGAATGTCTGGCTGTAACAAAGCAGGCTATGGGGAAGGAGAAATGACTTCACATACTATTTGCATCTTTGCTGCTTCTGTGAAAACATGGGACTAACACGGAAAAGGGAAGAAATGCATAGTGTTAGCTTTAATAAAATAAGGAAATATTGAAAAAGTTTTATATTGATAATATTTCTATTATAATTGGGCTATTCTATTACTTCAGGAGCACTGTATAACCCCGTCTGGTGTATAAGTGAGTTGCTGTCGAGTCAATTCTGGCTCATGGAGACCCCATGTGTGTCAAAGTAGAACAATGCTCCATAGGATTTTCAGTAGCTGATTTTCAGAAGTAGCTAGCCAGGCCTTTCTTCTGAGATGCCTCTGTGAGGTCTCAAACCTCCAGCCTTTCAATTAATAGCCAAGTACATTAACCATTTGCACCACCCACTATTTAAGATTTACAAACAGGCTGCACTGTTAGTTTTAGCTTGAGATGCAGAATAGAATCACCTGGAAAACATTTCCAAAATTGAAAACAAGCAGTTAAAACCCATGTAGATTCTAGGGCTCTGTGTGGCTCAGTCTTGACATGATGTCACATTTAGATAATAATAGTTGCCATTTGTTGCATGCATTTGTTCTGCAGGAGCCCTCGTGGTGCAGTGGTTAAGAGCTCGGCCGCTAACCAAAAGGTTGGCAGTTCGAATCCACCAGCCGCTCCTTGAAAACCCTATGGGGTAGTTCTGCTCTGCCCTGTAGGGGTGCTATGAATCAGAATTGACTCAGCGGCAATGAGTTTTGGTTTGATTTTGTTCTGCAAAGCAGCATTCCCAGTTTATCCATACTTTATCTCATTTAATCTTTATAGCAACACTGTAAAGTAGGTATTATTATACTTGGTCCAAGCCACCCATCATCTCTTGCCTGGATTACTGTAACAGCTTCCTAACTGGTCTCGCTGATTTCACCCTTGTTCCTTCGGAGTATTTTGACAGTGCAGTCCTCAGGGGGATCTATTTAAAACACAAATCATACCACATTACTCCTCTGCTCAAAACCCTACAATGACTCCTGATTTTACTTAGTGCAAAAGACAAATTCCTTAGTTTAGCCTACAAACCCCTGTAAGATCCAATTCCCATTACCTCTCTGACCTCACCTCTCATTGCTCTCCCCTTCGCTCACCTGACTCTGGCCACACTGGTCTCCTCATTGCTTCTTGAATTTGCTCCCACTCTTGGACTATCTGGAGCCCTGGTGGTGCAGTTGTTAAGAGCCTGGCTGCTAACCAAAAGGTAAGCAGTTCAAATCTACCAGCTGCTCCTTGGAAACCCTACAGAGCAGTCCTACTCTGTCTTATAGAGTCACTTATGAGTTGGAACTAACTCAAGGGCACATAACAACAACAACTTGGACTATCTGGCTTCCTGGATGACACCCCCTCCTAGATAGCCACAGGGCTAGCTCCCTCCCCTCTTTCAATTTATTTGCTCAGATGTCACCTTCTTAATGAGGCCTACTCTGATCACTCTGTTTAAAATTACATCTCACCCCATCATGCTTCCTCAGCCCCTTTACCTGCTCTATTTTAACACAGCAGTTAATTAACTTATTTATTATGTTTGTTGCTCATTTTCTGTCTCCTCACACAAAAATGTAATTTCCAAGAGAACAGAGATTTGGGTTTTCTTTTTTCACTGATGTATCCCAAGCACCTAAAACACATGTAGGCATTCAATAATCATTTGTAGAAAGAGTAAATTAATTCTAACTTAAAAAGGAATAGGCTGTAGGACTGTGGCATAGAACTATTAAGGAACTGGCCCACGATCAAACCCAGACAGCCTGACCCATAGAAACAGTACATTTTATCCCCTTAAAGGAACACAATCAATTAACTATAATGCAAGTTAAAGGTAATTTCTATTAAAAATTCCCTTCACCCCGTATCCTGTCCCCACAGGATATGTCTCCCTTCCTCTTGCCTCTCTCTCCTGTCGTGCGCAGAGATACGTACATATGTAGATACAGAGTTAGATACATAGACAGACAGATAGATAGATAATGAGAAAGGAAGAGAGAAGAATTCACAGAAGAAATTCCTGGCTCTTTCATAATAACCCTGACTTCACAAAGGGGCCCAGAAGTAGCCTGTGAGGGAGAGGTGAGAGCTGAGAATGAATGGGGAGCTGTCAATGTTAAAATACTTAGTGGGGCAGGGAGGAGGCTGTGAACACCAATAAGCTTCCAGAGTATGTCCCTTTGTGCCTGAGTGCTGATTCAGTAGATCTGAGGTGAGGTCTGGACATGTATTTAGAAACTTCACAGGTGGATCTTCATTGCACCTCTGGTTAAAGGGACAGACTCTTGTTCTACTCTTAATAACTGTGGAGTAGCCTTAATTAAACTAATGAACCAGTACATTTTAGAGATTTCTTGAGACAAAGTCACAAAAATACCTGAACATCCATCTCATTGACACGTATTTAGAGTCAGTTGTAAAGACTGGATAAGAAGACCTTTTTAACACTTCATCTGGGACCCCTTGAGGGGGCAGCAACACAGCTGTCTGATAACAGCCCTTGTTGATAAGGCCATGTTGTTCATAGGAGAAGAATGAAATATGGGTAGAAAATTCCAGCCATCTCCTTCTCTCAACCCCATTCTAAGAAGAAGGAAGGGCTCCTGTGTGGGATAAAAATCCAATTCGTCATGGTTCAAGAATGTAAAGATTTGATTAAACATTCTTTCTCCCATGTGGAATGCTGTCTTGAATTTGACTTTCCCTTTTGATTTGCTTCTCTGTCTTGTCAACATTTCCATCAGTTGATGCTTCTAGAAGGAAAAAGCTCATCTTCCTCCCTAAGTTGAAAAGGCCAAAGAGGAAGAATGTGGTACTTGGGAATAAAGGAAACCTGAGACCAGCACCTAGGGATCCTCAAGACATTTTACTAGTACCCCAACCTGAGGAGATGTTTCATCCTTACACTGGAGTCTCTCAGTTCTAAACAGACCAGAATAATTGGGTGTTAACTATGTAGAGCCCAACACATCCAAATGGCCTTGGTGTCCCCCAGCCCCACTCAGCAGGAGGCCTGGGAATCTACTTCTCTGGGAGCTGTCCTGTCTAGTTCCTGAGCCAATTCTGATCGGGACGGGGCCATGCAGACTCAGCCTTACCAGTGGGGTGGGGACTAGGATTAGTTTTGTGGTCATAGGTCTGGTATGCTTGTGTCTAAAATGGTTCCTGAATGCTAAGATCTTAGCAAGCCATTGCCTCCCCTCACCCACACAAACATACCAGCAAGCCTCTTGAGCCCACATTGACTGTCTGGATCCCTCCCCAACATTCACACACATACACACACACACACACACACACACACACACACACACACACACACACACACACACACACACAGAGCCTTCTCTGGCCATCTACTCTCCTGGGGGGCTACACAACACTCCCATGCTACTAGGCATCAATGGAGCTCCTAGTCCAGATTGGACTGAAACTCCAGAACAGGATGCTTTCACCCAGTCTGACTTTGAGTATCCCATGCTGATGTCCTCACTCCCAGGACTGAACATTCTGGATTTTGACACCTATATAGTCAAACCCAGAATCAGAATTCTCTGCTCTCATCTGGATAAAACCTCCACTGCTGATTTCCTCCACCTCTTCCACATACCAGCAGTTAATGCTGAGACCACTCAAGTAAAAACACTCAGTTCACCCAGATAGAATAATTTCTCCCCAGGAAACTGCAAACCACTCGTTTCTGACCCCGCTAGTCTCTGCCCTTCCTTTGCTGGAACCATCAAGCTGCCCAGATGGAAAGTTCTCCTAGATGCGTCCTACAGAGTGCAGCCTCGCACAGGGAAGCTGACACAATGTCTTCAAACATTTTTAAGTGCCCTGTCAAACTGACAATTATGGAACTAATTATTGAGGAGACAATACCAGATACACTGACTGAATCAAGCATCAACTGGGTTTTTATGTAATTATGCAATTTAATGAATTGAAGGCTACAGTAATGGACTATTGCTGGTTAATTAGGGACTCCCTTTATGCTAATAATGCCATTTATTTTTGACTCACAGTATTTATTTTCAGCGTCTAAAGCATTGGACACATCTTCCTCTGACACTGGCATGTTGAATGTTTTTCAGAGGGTTTGGCTGCCAATTGTGCTATTTATAGACAGTGGGTTTCTTTCATTCACTCACTGAAGAGCTCCAACTGGCTCCTATTATATTACAAGCATCTCATTTTAGACCTAGATTTTCATTATCCTGCTGCTAGGTGAGGTTCCTGTGTCTTCCTTCTCTTGAGAGATGGGGTAGAGAAAACCAAGGGACTGTGGCAGATGAAGGGTTTCAAACGGGTTCATTCCAGGTAGAACCCCTGCTGAGAATTTGCATTTCCACCCCCAGATATACTGAATCAGAATCTACATTTTAACTAGATCTCCAGGTGATTCTTATGTATAATAAATTTGGAGACCCATTGCTCTACTAGTGGTTCTCAGAATTGGTCCCTAACCAGCAGCATTAGCATCACTTGAGAACTTGTTAGAAATGCAAATTCTCAGCAGGGGTTTGAACTGAACAAAACCAGTTTGGAGCCCTGGGCAGATGGCAAACAAACTGCACCTAGTCAAGGTCAACTCATGCAAAAGGGCAGAGGTCTCCCTCTTTTGTGCTTTGTTCTTATCCCCCCAACCCTTCATATCTCCATGGATCTCTTGCCTGCCAGGTTACACAACCAGAAACATTGGTTCCCATCCAGGGACAATTATGTCCCCCAAGGGACATCTGGCAATGTCTAGAGACATTTTTACTGGCAATGCCTGAGGGAAATGCTACTGGTATCTAGTGAGTAGAGACCAGGGATGCTGCTGAACATCGTACAACGCACAGGATAGTCCCCACAACAAAGAATGATCCAGTCTGAAATGTCCAAGTGTGGAGGGTGAGAAACATTGGTGCAGAGTATATCAGTAATCACGAAGCAACTGGATTTTCACCACCCCAGCTTTGCAGGGGAAAACAAATATTTCGCAGCACCTAAAATATGATAGAACTGTCAAAAGTATGTGAAATCGGCTACATAAATTGTGAAACATGACTCACAGTTATGTTTGTTCTGCAACAGCGTAAAAACCTGGAGGGTTTTTTTTTTTTTTTTTCCCATGAAAATAGAAAAGTGATGAGCACCCTCCTGGAAGAAACCAGGTTCTTACCTTGTTCTTTGTTCTCCAAACACAAGTTAATGAACACAGACTTGGGTGTGACAAAGTTATTAATAGTCTAGGGCAAAATGAGAAAAGAAAGGAGAATGTGCTCATATGTTCATAATTCAGCCAATTCTTTATTTTAAGATTATGTCCTTCCTACTTTTCAAGAAGATATCCTGTGTTTTAACCTGCCCAGCATCTTTTTTTTCTCTCTCACTTTTTTTTTTTTTCCTGTAGAATTCTCTCTCATCAGTGTTCAGTCTGCTGTTTCAGGTGGCGCAAAACTCAATCCTAGGATCCATGGGGGGCGTAAGATTCAGGCCTGGTCAATCTTATAGACTATGCCACAGCCCCAGTGATTGGTCAGAGAGCAGTAAGTGTCATCTTCACGATCGTTGGTATGCTTGAGTCCACTGTTGTGGCCACTGTACATTTCAAGTGCCTTCCAACCTAGGGAGCTCATCTTCCAGCTCTACATACATCTGACAATATTTTATTGTGATCCGAGTGTTTTCACTGGTTAATTTTCAGAAGTAGATCGCCAGGCCTTTTTTCCTAGTCTGTTAGAGTAGAAGCTCTGCTGAAACCTGTCCACCATGGGTGATCCTACTGGTATTTGATAGCTTCCAGCATCATAGCAACATGCAAACCACCACAGTATGACAAACTGGCAGACAGGTGGTGGAGGAGGATAGATGGATAGATAGGTAGGCAGGTAGGTAGGTAGATAGGTAAGTAGGTAGGTAGACAGATAGGTGGGTAGATAGATAGCCAGATAGATAGAAGGATAGATAGATACCAAATGATATAATTTGAGATCCTGGATTCATCCATTTTTACAGTCTGATAATTGCCCAACTTTTCAGTCTCATGGAACAATAAATAATTTTTTGGCTTAAGAGGCACCTCCTCACTCTCCTGTTGGGGATTATCCTCCTCTTTTGAGCCTCTAAATACTATTGTCCCTCAGGTTTCCATCAAGAGCCCTTTTCCCTCTTCCCTCTCTCCCACCTTTGGTAAGGTCTTGTCTTCACCACTTCCTCAGGTACCACCCATGTGTTGAGGACCCCTGATTCCCTATCCCCGGGCTTCATCTCTGCCCAGAAATCACTCACTGCCTGCTGGACATCTCCAACTAGATGTCCCACCAGCAGCATAAGCCCTACCTGTTCACAGCTGCACTCCTCCTCTCCCCTCCACCTCCTCCTCCCCTGCAATCCATGTCTCATGAATGTCATAGTCACCTGTCAGGGAGCCAGCTCAGGAAAAGGGCACCGTCTTCAAATCTTCCTTTTTTCTCACCCTTGATGTCCTGGCTTTACCACCACTTTGCCTTCATCTCTACTTCTAATCCCCACCTCCTCACTCCCACACATAGTTCACTCTTCATCCACACCAAACGTGCACTTCCCCTCCCCTATGACCCTGGCTCTGCTTGGAATGCATTCTTTATCCACTCCTCCTTGGAGCCTTCCCAGATTCCCCAAAATGAGTTAGCTGCCACTCTCCCTTATACTCCCAGCACACATCACTTTTCATTGAAATTCACTTTGATAATAGCTGTAGATACTGAGCCTCCTCTATACCAGGAAATCTACCCAAATTATCTTTAATGCTCATGACATAAACTCATGATTCCCTCATCTATTCTACAGTTCGGGAAATAAGATTACAGAGAGGTTGAATCAATTGCTCAAAGTTGGGCAACCAGAAACAGAACTAGGGTCTGACCCAGGCTGGTCTGGCCACAAACCCTGTGTATTGACCACAACCCCATATTGCCTTATTTAACCTCCCCATGTGAAAATCAGCTCCTTAGGGTGGAGTCTATAACTTCCATCTCCGGGTCCCCACCACCTAACCCAGGAATGCCACAAATTAGATGTCAATGAATGTTTGACTGGTTTAATTAATGGAAGAAAGAATGAACGAAATTTCATTCCTCTCTCTGAATTTAGGTTTTTTTTGTTGTTGTTTTTGTTTTTGCTTTTTCTTTTGCAAAAGGCAGGCACAGCCAACTCTCAGATTCCGTGATGCTACAGTTCTAACAAATCCTACCCAGTTAATAAACTTGCAAAAATAAGTGATTCATCTATTTCTGACCTTGTCTCAGACATTTCCTCTCTAAAAAGAACTTGATCATGTGCAGTTTGCATTATTCACACAGGAGAAATTTCAAGCGAACTAAGTTTTTAGAAATCGCTCTCTCTGCTTTCAGTCCTTTCCACTTCAAAAGTCTCAATCAATGAAACAAAGTCCCAAATCACCTGACCCTCCTTTTCTTGATACTCACTCCTGCTCCAAAATATGACAAGAGGGGAAAAAACAAAGAGCTATAAAAAAAAAAGCAGAAGAAAACTGAAGTTCACTTGTTAGATTGGCACTGTCTTCTTTTCTAACACTAGATTCAAAGCAAATCTAATTAGTGGGCTCAGACCAGGAAAGAGAATTCTTACATGATTTGCACCTTCGCAGAATCCCATGGCAACAAAACCATCTGGAGTGAGGGCAACAATGATGGTATATTTCATGTTAATAACCTTACTGGATTCAGGTGCAAAGCATGCTGGTATTTCAGCAGCCAGGCTGATGGGAAGTGGCAAGTCTGGGGTGAGCAGGATGGGGAACTCCAGAGACAGATACAACCTTAGTGTTTTCCTCAAAAACATCAACCAATGGTCTAATGTACAGAATCCAAAGTGCCCTACTGTCTTGTGCTCTATTCTGGCCAGCATCAAAATCAAAAATTGTCCAGAGTAATTAGTGGATGAAGGCAGCGGGAGTCCAGGTGGCAGGTGGTAGTTAATGTCGGATGTGTGGTAAAGTCATAATTTCATTCATTTATAGCAAGACTTCAGAAAATGGCCAAGAGAACAGGAAACAGCTTGACATCCTAGGGAGAGGAGGCTGGCAAAATCCAGAGAGAACACTGGGATCAAAGTCAGCAAGGTGGAAGGGCAGGGTAGCAGTTCAGTTCCAGTGTACTATTGAAGACACAGGCAGGGAAAATGAAGAAGATGCAATACAGCAGGGATCAAGGAAGACAGGGCAAAATTTGCAAACCCCAATGTCTAAGAAGTCCAGGAGTAATGTAAGTGAATCTGGCAGCCAGTGGACACTGTGGTGCCCTGGAAGGCATAGCCCATCTGCTACCCAGTGCCCGCCTACTGCTACCAAGTGGGAATACAGGCCTAAATTATGGGGTCTTTCCATTTTTCAAGAGAATTCAGAAATCTAGAGTTTATACAAAAATCCCACACATTTGAAATGTTGGCAACTCGTTTTATGTATTTTAAGAGGCTTTGCAGACCAAACGAAACTGTCTGCAGGCTAGATATGAGCACACAGGCTCCCTGTTTGAGACTCTGTAGCTAGGGCTTGTGGGACCTCAGTGCTCCCTCAGGCACATGGGACATGGGCTTCAGAGTGACAACATCAATTCCAGAGGCAACACTTGCTGGTAGCTAAGGACTCTGATGGGGGATTGTGGGGAAGGGGGCAGGACAGCCCTCAGATAAAGTCTTCAGTGACTTTAGAAGCATAAGACTAAGGGAAGTAAGGCTCACACTGAGCCAAAGCCACAGTCAGAGTTAAGGAAAAGGATAGTGGGGAAAAAAGTGTGTGCAAAACCAGAGCAAGAGAACTTGCTCATAACTGGCACTCAAAAAATAACTGCAGATCCTTAAGGGTCCATTGCTCTTCACCGCTAACACCACTCACCATTTCTATGCATGTGCAGTGGTGAGTGGTGACCAATGACCGATGGGAAATGGTGAGTAGTTGCTCCAGATCCATTGCCCTTCTGTTGAGATAATGGAGATGTACTCTACACTCTTTCCCAGAGTTGACTGGTAGGATTTAGCCCCAGCAGCCCGCAGCAGAAATTACATCCTTTACTGACTTCTTCTCTTCCCTATCTCACTTCCCCACTTCTCTGCCACTGCTTCTGTCATGGATTGAACTGTGTCCCCCAAAAATATGTGTATCAATTTGGCTAGGCCATGATTCCCAGTATTGTGTGATTGTCCACCATTTTGTCATCTGATGTGATTTTCCTAGTGTTGTAAATCCTATCACTATGATGTTAATAAGAGAGGATTAGCTGCAGTTATGTTGACAATACAGGACTCAAACCATAAGATTAGATTGTATCTTAAGCCAATGTCTTTTGAGATATAAAAGAGAGAAGTAAGCAGAGAGACGGGGGACCTCACACTACCAAGAAAGCAACACCAGGAGCTGAGCGTGTACTTTGGACTCGAGGCTCCTGCGCTGAGAAGCTCCTAGACCAGGAGAAGACTGATGACAAGGACCTTTCTCCAGAGCTGACAGAGGGTTCCTAAATAGGGTGCTACATCAGAATCACCTAGGGAGATATGAAAAATATATCCAGGCTTCACATCAGAATCTCTGGCAGTTGGGCCTGAGAGTCTGCAATTTTTTATGCTTCTCTGGTCCTCCCATGAACCAGAGTTCGAGAATCACTCCATTAGATGGCATTTACATTTCCTGCCAACCTGGATCAGGTGAACAACAAAAAAATTGCCATCTTGCAGGCAAAATGGTCACATATAGGCAATTTTATGTGGTTCAATATGTTTCCAGCCCCAGTGACCTAGATTTCCTCATTTGTAAAAGGAGGGTGTTGGATTATATCACTGAATTTCAAATATTGTTTTTAGGCATGGAATCCTTTCTTCAAACAAAATTGAATAACTAACATTTCCAGCAAAATTTAAGAGAAGATAACTGGAAAACCCTCATGGGAAGAAAACATCTACAAACGAGAGATAAATACTCTGAACATCTTTTTGAATGCATGACCAAGTGCACAAGGAGTACAAGAAGTCCCCCAGGGCAAGAAGAGTTGTGAGGGGAGTCCAGGCATGAGCTGACACACCTGCTGTCCTTGGGGGATATGGTCTGTATGGGTTGGTTTGATGCCTGTAGAAGGACTAGAGGTGAGGCATTGGACACAGGAAGGAAGAACACTGGACAATAGATGTGTTCCTAAAACTAGGGAATTGAAAGGACTACATCTCAGAGAAAGGGTGCATCAGGATGGTGCCTACCACTGGCACAGGGAGACAACAGGGAAACATTCACATCTTGTCCCTCATACCACAGGCTTGGGGCTTTGAATTTACCGTGGACTCCTAAGCTCGTCCTGGTGGTGCAGCGGTTAAGAGCTCAACTGCTAACCAAAAGGTTGGCAGTTCAAATTCATCAGTCACTCCTTGGAAACCCAATGGGGAAGTTCTACTCTGTCCTATAGGGTCCCTATGAGTCAGAAGTGACTCAACAGCAATGGGTTTAGGTTGCTGCTATGCCTGGGTCGCCTGAAAGAAGTAAAAATACTACTACTCAGAAGAGACACACCACCACACCAGACCACACAGGATTCCTACAGACAAAGCCCCATGGAAGATAAATTCTCAATCCAGCAATCACAAAATGAAAAGGAACCAATACCCCATGAGCAAAATCCAGCAGACACCAGAACCATGTAGATTATATGCCCAAGAACTTTAGATGCTAGATTCATGCAATAAAAACTATCAGAGACTGGACACAGCCGCCCAATGTGTACATCAGATAAAAGCAGAATTACTTAGGTAAAAAGGGGGAAGGCTGGGACTCCCCTAAGGCACCTGAGGGTTCCTTAGAGCATAGTCAGTTAACTACAGGCAGCATAGACTGCAAGACATTGTCTCCCTTTAGTTCTTTCTCCTTCCCTTCTTTTCTGCTTTCCTTCAGAACAAGGTGCTGATTATTGCTATCCATCCAGAAACCTGCTTCAGCTTCTTCCTTTGCCACTTAGTAGCTGTGTAACATTGAGGAAAGTCTCTTAAACTCTCTAGCCTCAATTTCCTCATCTATAAAATGGGGATTCCATTACCTTGGGTTGTCTGCAGATCACAGAAGGTAAGGTGCTGTTCCTGCAGAACCGAGGGCTCCAGAATGCAACAAGGGGGAAGCACAACCATAATGATTCTAATTTTTTATGGGCTTATATAAGATTTGGCTTGAGAAAGGTCATTTGCTAAAAATGTATACATACAAATAAAATAATGTTTACAGAAGTGGCAAACAATAAAATTCATTTGAGCCTGAAGGGCAGTAACATTTTTTTTTAAGGATGAGAGAGGAATGACGACTGTGCTAGTCATTTGCCTCCCTCCTACCCTCATCCATTCGCCACACTCGTCTGCCCTGCTCCACACCCCAGGAGGTGTCCCCTGTGGGCTGCCTCACCCAGGCTTCCTTGCCCTCTGCCTTCCATTTCGGTTTGGCCAATGTGGAGTGCTGACCAGAGTCTGGAGGGCAGGAGGAGAGAGAATTCAGAGTATTCCTTTCCCTCTCCCTTCCTCTCTGACTCATCCCTCTACAACTACAGTTCCTACTGGGTGGTTCCTCCTTGGCTCCAACTCTCTCCGATTTCCAGTAGCACCATCTTCTCCCCTTGAGCCTCAGCTCTAGGGTGCTAATGGCTTCTCACTGTGGAAAGTCCCTGGTTGCCTCGACATTCCTTGCTGGTCTTGTTAACTCTGCTTACACCTACATAAAAGTCCCTGCATTTGAGTCTCTGCATTTCTCTCAGAGTGAACTGTGTTTCCTGCTCAACCCTGACTAAGATGACCCTTTAGAATGAGGCTAGATCCCATACCTTCCAAGGAAAGAAGCCCAATTGTTGGGAAAAGAAAATTTATTCAGATCGTTTTGCATACCTTGTAAAGTCACTTAACCTGAGTCTCAGTTTTTATATCTGCAAAATAGTCATGAAATAGCTCATCTTGTTTTATTCAGAAAGGAAAAACATGGAGGAATAATACCAATTTTAAAAAAAAAATTCACTCTGGAAATGAATTCTGCTCCCAAAGTCATGACAGTCAGCCAACCCTGAGTCTTTTGGGTTTCTTACTGTCCTGCCAAGTTCTAAGGCCAGAGAAGATAGAGAAAAAAAGTGTAGCTTTTTTTAGAAAGAATATCTGAGAGATTGAAGCTTCTTAATTCTTCATTGTGGATGGAAAATTGAACCTTAAATTATTTATTGTATTTTAAATTTACTGACGGCAGCAGTTTTGAAAACTTTCGTATTCTTTTTTGAAAATAACCTACTTAAATGTTTTAAATATTTTAAAGTATTTCCTATTAAACGTTAAAATGTAGGGGAAATAATATTCATTAGAATAGACTGTTAAGAGCTGGAGGAGAGGAATCCACACTCCTCTTTCCTCAAGGATTTTTGGAAGGGGATGGAGGCTAATCCTAGGCTTGACCCCCTTGTCAGGTGAATTTTACTGAGAACTTGTGGGTAACAAGGAAAAGATTGCCATTTTATGGGGTTCAGTGGAAATAACTAGAACTCCTGAGACCTGGATTCCAGATAAAGCAATCAGGACCCTGTTGGTGGCAAATACTAGGAAACACAACACAAATCAACTTAAGAAAAAGATAATTTATTGGCTCATATATCCAAAGTTGGAGGGAAAAATGAAGTTTTCAACAATTTTATTCTACTTGGATCAACAATCAACATCCATGGAAGCAGCAGTCAAGAAATCAAACGACTTATTGTATTGAGCAAATCTACTGCAAAATACCTCTTTAAGGTTTTAAAAAGCAAAGATGTCACTTTATTGACTGAAGTGTATCTGGCCCAAGTCGTGATCTTTTCAGTCACCTTATATGTATGCAAAATTTAGATAATGTAAAAGGAAGACAGAAGAAGAATTGATGCATTCACACTATGGTGTTGGTGAAGAATATTGAATATATCATGGACCGCCAGAAGAATGAACAAATTAGTCTTAGAAGAAATACAACCAGAATGCTCCACAGAAGCAAAGATGGAGAGACTTTGCTCACTTACTTTCGACACATCATGAGAAAAGACCAATTGCTAGAAAAGAACACCATGTTTGGTAAAAGTAGAGGGTCAGCAAAAATGAGGGAAACCCTCAGTGAGATGGATTGACACAATAGCCGTAACAATGGACTCAAACATGCCAACAATAATGAAGATGGCACAGGATGAGGCAACGTTTAGTTCTTTTTTACATAAGATCACCATGATCTGAAGCCACCCCAACAACTAACAACATATCCAAAATGTCCAGGGGGTAGGTCTGGCTTTAGATGCCAATTGGAGCGTCTTATTCCAGTGATTAATTCAAAAATGTGCACATGACCCCATCAGAGCAAATGAGATGTAATGCACCTTTTCCTGGGAATCTTGTTAAGGACACTCTTGCTCTCTCCTACTAGGCTTCCTGTAGGGGAAGAAGGATGCAAATTTTGTCCCCAGGACATGTTTTCCCTCTCCTCATCTATCCGCTCTGATATGTTATGAACATATTATCATATAAAGTTTTCCCTGCCATTACAAGATATCAACAGCAGCTTCGTATAGACTCCAGGTCTCCTTTACCCAGGTTCCCTTGCTCAGTCACTTAAAATTGATGCTGGCAAAAGAACAGAGGATGAAAGGGGAAAGAAGTCACAGTAGAAGAAATCCACTCCCTGCTTTGGAGTCCTGGGGTACAGAGGGAGAGAGGAAAGAGGTTTGTCTTAGTCATCTAGTACTGCTATAACAGAAATACCACAAGCGGATGGCTCTAACAAAGGGAAATTTATTTCTTCACAGCAAAGTAGGCTAAAAGTCCAAATTCAGGGTGTCAGCTCCAGGGGATGGTTTACTTTCTCTGTTGGCCTTCTCATCAATGTTCCCCTGGACTAGGGGCTTCTCCGCGCAGGGATCCCAGGTCCAAAGGATGCGCTCTGCTCCTGGCACTGCTTTCTTTGTGGTATGAGGTCCCCCATTCTCTGCTTGCTTCCGTTTTGTTTTATCTCTTGTAAGATAAAAGGTGGTGCAGGCCACACCCCAGGGAGCCAGGGATGGAGTTCTACAAGGAATTGTGGACTGAGAGTGAAGGAAGGTGGTAATTCAAGGGAAATTTTGGTTAGGTTTTGAAAGTGATAGTGCATGGATACTTGGTGGCATTCCCTATAAGAACTGCCCACATTTTTACCAGAGGAGCTCCACTGTTATTTGTTTTGTTCTTAGGCTATCTAGGTAAGAATTTTGTCTTTTGCCCACTCCAAATCACTGGAGTAGAGATGGAGGCATAATTCAAGGAAGACGGCCCTTGTGAACCATCTTCAATCTTCACACTTCAAGCAAGTGTAAACATTTGGCTGAACCATTCCCTGCCCCATTTCTGCTGGTGCCAAAATTCCTCTCTTGAAGGGTATCCTAGAGAGGACCAAGCAACAGTGAGGCCTGAGAGATTGGTCCAAAGTGGGTGACACAAGCTACCCCAAGTACCAGAGGCACAAAGCTACGTGCTCATATGTGGGCATCTTCAGTTGGCTTAAAAGAATGAGGCCTAAGTGGGCTCTTAGGACAAGTAATATGGCATCAAGAGTCAGAATAGATGAAGAAGGGATCTCACTACTTTTGGCATAGTGGGGAATATTAATCAGAGTAAGAAGAAACTTGGAAAAAGAACTCCAAGAGGTGATATAAGGTATGATTTGCTTATAAGAAACAAGACAGGAGCCCAATGACTGGAAATTAAATCATGAAGTCATAGCAGGGTTGACAGCCAAACAGGCTTAAGCAAACCGTGAAGACTCAAGAGAAATCAGTTTCCTTGAAAAGTTATGATCTTGGTCTCTATCTTAGGCTGAGTTCTCTAGAGAAGCAAAACCAATAAAGTGTGTATATGTGTGTGTATGTGTGTGTGTGTATATATATATATACCCCCACCGATCTGTCAGTTTGTCGTACTGTGGGGGCTTGTGTGTTGCTGTGATGTTGGAAGCTACGCCACCAGTATTCAAGTACCAGCAGGGTCACCCATGGTGGACAGGTTTCAGCTGAGCTCCCAGACTAAGACAGACTAGGAAGAAGGACCTGGTTGTCTACTTCTGAAAAGAAATAGCCAGTGAAAACCTTATGAATAGCAGCGGAACATTGTCTGATATAGTGCCTGAAGATGAGCCCCTTAGGTTGGAAGGCACTCAAAATACAACTGGAGAAGAGCTGCCTCCTCAAAGTAGAGTCGACCTTAGTGATGTGGATGGAGTCAAGCTTTCGGGACCTTCATTTTCTGATGTGGCACGATTCAAAATGAGAAGAAATAGCTGCAAACATCCGTTAATAATCAGAACCTGGAATGTATGAAGTATGAATATAGGAAAATTGCAAATCGTCAAAAACGAAATGGAATGCATAGAGATTGATATCTTAGGCATTACTGAGTTGAAATGGACTGGTGCTGGTCATTTTCAATCAGACAATCATGTAGTCTACTATGCCAGGAATGACATCTTGAAGAGAAATGGCGTTGCATTCATCGTCAAAAAGAACAGTTCAAGATCTATCCTGAAGTACAATGCTGTCAGTGATAGGATAATATCTATACACCTACAAGGAAGACCAGTTAATACAACTATTGTTCAAATTTACACACCAACTACTAAGGCCAAAGATGAAGAAATTGACGATTTTTACCAACTTCTGCCGTTTGAAATTGATTGAACATGCAATCAGTATGCACTGATAGTTACTGGTGATTGGAATGGGAAACTTGGAAAGAAAGAAGAAGGATTAGTAGCTGGAAAATACGGCCTTGGTGACAGAAACGATGCCAGAGATCACATGATTGAATTTTGCAAGACCAATGGCTTCTTCATTGCAAATACCTTTTTTCACCAACATAAATGGTGACTATGGACCTTGCCAAGTGGAATACATAGGAATCAAATCGACTACATCTGTGGAAAGACACCATGGAAATGCTCAATATCATCAGTCAGAACAAGGCCAGGGGCCAACTGCAGATCAGACCCTCAATTACTCATATGCAAGTTCATGTTGAAACTGAAGAAAATTAGAACAAGTTCATGAGAGCCAAAGTACCAGCTTGAATATACCCCACCTGAATTTAGAGACCATCAAAAGAACAGATCTGATGCGTTGAACACTAATGACCGAAGACCAGACGAGTTGTAGAATGACATCAAGGACATGATACATGAAGAAAACAAAAGGTCATTAAAAAGACAGGAGAGAAAGAAAAGATCTAAACAGATGTCAGAAGAGACTCTGAAACTTGCTCTTGAATGTCGAGTAGCTAAAGCAAAAGGAAAAAAATGATGAAGTAAAAGAGCTGAACAGAAGATTTCAAAGGGTGGCTGAAGAAGACAAAGTAAAGTATTATGATGATATGTGCAAAGACCTGGAGACAGAAAACCAAAACGGGAGAACACGCTCAGCATTTCTCAAGCTGAAAGACCTGAAGAAAAAATTCAAGCGAGTTGCAATATTGAAGGATTTTATGGGAAAAATATTAAATGACACAGGAAGCATCAAAAGAAGATGGAAGGAATACAGAGAGTCATTATACCAGAAAGAATTGGTCGATGTTCAACCACTTTGGGAGGTAACATATGATCAGGAATCGATGGTACTGAAGGAAGAAGTCCAAGCTGCACTGAAGGCACTGGCGAAAAACAAGACTCTGGGAATTGACATAATACCAACTGAGATGTTTCAACAAACGGATGCCTTGCTGGGAAGTGCTCAATCATCTATGCCAAGAAATTTGGAAGACAGCTACCTGGCCAACCAACTGGAAGAGATCTATATTTATGCCTATTCCCAAGAAAGGTGATCCAATCGAATGCGGAAATTATCAAACAATATCATTATTATCACACACAAGTAAAATTTTTCTGGAGATCATTCAAAAGCAGCTGCAGCAGTATATCCACAGAGAACTGCCAGAAATTCAAGGCAGATTTAGAAGAGGACGTGGAACCAGGGATATCATTGCTGATGTCAGGTGGATCCTGCCTGAAAGCAGAGAATACTAGAAAGATGTCTACCTTCATTTTATTGATTATGCTAAGGCATTCGACTGTGTGGATCATAACAAATTATGGATAACATTGTGGAGAATGGGAATTATGGAAGACTTAGTTGTGCTTATGAGGAATCTGTACATGGATCAAGAGGCAGTTGTTCAAACAGAACAAGGGATACTGCATGGTTTAAAGTCAGGAAAGGTGTGTGTCAGGGTTCTATCCTTTCACCGTACCTATTCAATCTGTATGCTGAGCAAATAATCCAAGAAGCTAGACTATGAAGAATGGGCCATCAGGATTGGAGGAAGACTCATTAACAATCTGTGTTATGTAGATGACACAACCTTGCTTGCTGGAAGTGAAGAGGACTTGAAGCACTTACTGATGAAGATCAAAGACAACAGCCTTCAGTATGGATTACACATCAACATAAACAAAACAAAAATCCTAACAACTGGACCAATAAGCAACATCGTGATAAATGGAGAAAAGATTGAAGTTGTCAAGGATTTCATTTTACTTGGATCCACAATCAGCACCCATGGGAGCAGCAGTCAGGAAATCAAACATTGTGTTGCATTGGGCAAATCTGCTGCAAAAGACCTCTTTAAAGTGTTGAAAAGCAAAGATGTCACCTTGAAGACTAAGATGTGCCTGACCCAAGCCATGGTGTTTTCAATTGCCTTATATGCATGTGAAAGCTGGACAATGAATAAGGAAGACCGAAGGAGAATTGATGCCTTTGAATTGTGGTGTTAGCGAAGAATATTGAATAGACTATGGATTGCTAAAAGAACTAACAAATTTGTCTTGGAAGAAGTACAACCAGGATCCTTCTTAGAAGCAAGGATGGCGAGACTATGTCTCACATACTTTGGATAGGTTAGCAAGAGGGATCAGTCCCTGGAGAAGGACATCATGCTTGGCAACCTAGAGAGTCAGTGAAAAAGAAGAAGACCTTCAATGAGAATGCTTGTAGCAGAAGAGATAATAAGAACTAATAAAGACAGAAAAAAATGGCTAGTGCTTTCAAAATGCTGCTTCTGTGCCAGGCATCGTTAAGCACTCTGCATAGATCAACTTATTTACTCTTCATGATGCAGGGATAAATGTGACTGTTATTCCTATTTTACAGCTGAGGATACTAAGGTACAGAGAGTGAAGTAACTTGCCTAAGATCACACAGCTGGTAAGATGAGGACCTGTCATTCTGCACTCTTTACCATTAGGCTGAATACTGAGGGAGGATAACCCAAATTTGGGGGATAGGTGGTCATAGAAGTCTCATTCAGAGAAGAGTCATTTAAATGGAGTCCCTAAGGATGAGGAAAAGTTTCACAAATGAGTGAAGTGTGGGGAGTGATTATTACAGGCAGAAGAGACAGAACACAGAACATGAGAAGACCTGAACAGAGGGAGAGAATGGACATCCAGTTTAGGTGGAGGACGAAGAACAAGATGGGGAGAGAGATGATGGTGCTGGAGGAGGTGGCAGGGTTACACAACTTGTAGGATGAGTTAATGACACTAGAGTGTGTCCTGAGTACATCAGGAACCTCTGAAGGTGTAGCAGGTATGACTTTTACTCCACTACAACACTCAGGTACAAGAAATATTGTATTTTTTTTTTTTTTGTCCCTGTAGTCAAATTACATATGATTCTATATCTCTAAACTGGCAGGACTCAATCCCAGTTATTATTAAGATTCCCTTGTCCAACTCCCCTCAGGAATTTACAAAGTTCCAGGAAGCTTACACAGTTCAGGCTTCTGGGTCACACTGTCATCTGACCTCAGGACTAGCTACATAACTTGTGGGGTCCAGTGCAAAATGAAAATGCGGGACCCTTTATTCAAAGATCATTAAGAATTGTAAGATTGCGACAGCAGAACATTGAACAAAGCACCCAGCCCTGCTAAGTGAGGGGCCCTGTGGGAATGCACAGGCCACATGCCCATAAGGCTGGCCTTGCCTGATGTTACCTTTGCAGTTCTTCATGATCCCTTGAAGGTGCATAATAATGCTGCTTCCCTAAGCTTTGGCACAGGATCTCAGCCAAGGCTGGTGACCTGGCATCTGGGCCCAGCCTCCCAGATACACATGTAGCCATTCTTCTAAGTCTGCTACCTCCCAAGGACACTGCAAGGGTTCAGGGTTAGGGGTTCTGATGTAGCATAATCGCAAAATCTGTCCTCACTCCAGGCTTTGGGGAATGCTCTCCCAGTGCAGGCTACTTCTGCCTCCCACTCGCCAGGCATCCCTACAGCTCTTAATTCTATCCTGGGGCAAAAGAAGCCAAGATTGCCAAGACTCAGTTAAGACTTTGATTGCACATCATTTTGAAGAGAAGGGAGGCAGATAGTTCTCATATTTTTTCTAACAGCAGCAAACATAAAGCACATAGTACTAACTCAATACATTATCCTGCAGGGGAGTGACATGGTCAGATTTATGTTCTATAAAAATCTCTCTGGCTACTGTGTAGAAAACAGATTATGGAGCAGGGGGTAGGTCAAGAAGGAATGTGGAAATACCAAATAGGAGGCTATTTCAGAGTCCAAAAAAGAAATAATAATGGTCTGGAGTGTCAGTGCAGATAAAAGGAAACAGACACATCCAAAAGATATTTAAAAGATTGTGGCAGATGGTCTTCAATAGACCAATAGTTGTCTATTCCATTTCACACTTTCTTTTTACTAATAAAATCCCAATTATGTTCTGGTTGACAAGGTGTGCGTTTAAATTTCTCACTTCACAATCTCCCTTGCAGATAAGGGTGATCTTGTAATTCAGTCATGGCCAATAAAATATTAAGAGAAGTCACAGGGTGAGGTTTTTGGGATTCTTTTTAAATAAAACAGACTTGGCTGGCTTCAGTTTTTGTACCTTTTCTTTTATGCTTTTCCCTTTGTCCTGCCTGGAATCTTATTGCCATATCTGGAGGTGCAGCAGCCATCTTGGGGCCATGAGGTAATCAGCATAAAGCCAAATACCATATGCTCTGAGTAGCAGAGAGACAGACTATGACACTGATAATATCATAGAGCTGTGGAATAAGCTCTGGGCTGACTCCAGTTTTCTTGTTACTTTGGAAGTATGAACCTCTTTTTTGTTTGGTCAGTGTGATTGGGTTTTCTGTTACATGCGTTAGAATGCAGTTCCTAACTAATCCAGATATAGCATCAGAAAGATTTATGGTTGACTGTGGCAGGGGAGGTAAGAAGTGGGCAGCAGTGCCTCTGCAGGACCCCAGCCAACCTCACTGCAGAAACTCTAAACCAATCATAAAGCAATGTTAAGCCAAATGTGAAGCTAAAAGAAGCTGTAATGTTTAACAGGGGGAAACAGATATAGGTCACAAAACTATTTCTTCCAAAATATTAAATCAACAGCAGGAGAACCCTCCACCTCTCTGGGTTGATGTGTTTATGAGCAGAGCAAGGATTATGATCCAAAACTCTGGCAAAGAAAGTGGGTTTACTGGAAAGCCCCAGGGTTGCATTTCACTGGCTAAGAGTGCAAGCTTTGAAGTCATAAATATCTGGGTTCAAATCCCAGCTCTGTCATGTACCAGTTCTGTGACCCTGGGACAAGTCACTTCACCACTGAGACTCTGTTTTGTCATCTGTAAAACAGAACTAGCAACAGTGACATCTCACAGTGTTGTCATGAGAATTGAAACAAATAAACAAAAAAGCTTAACACATAAAGTAACTAGTTGAATCTCTGACACGTGGTGTTACAGATTGAATTGTGCCCTCCCAGAATGTGTGTCAACTTGGCTAGGCCATGATTCCCAGTATTGTGTGGTTGTCCACCATTTTGTGATCTGATGGGATTATCCTATGCATTGTAAATCCTAATTTCTATGATGTTAATGAGGCGGTATTAGAGACAGTTATGTTGATGAGGCAGGACTCAATCTATAGGATTAGGTTGTATCTTGAGTCTATCTCTTTTGAGATATTAAAGAGAGATGTGAGCAGAGGGACAGAGGGATCTCCTACACAAAGAATGAAGGGGGCATGTCCTTTGGACCTGGGGTCCCTGCTCTGAGAAGCTCCTAGACCAGGGGAAGATTGATGACAAAAAGGACACTACCCCAGAGCCAACAGAGAAAGAAAGCCTTCCCCTGGAGCTGGCACCATGAATTCGGACTTCTAGCCTCCTAGACTGTGAGAGAACAGCTTTGTTTGTTAAAGCCATCCACTTGTGTATTTCTCTTACAGCAACACTAGTTAACTAAGACACATGGTAAATGTTCAAAAAATTTATAAGATACCTTTTTCCATCCACTGTCTTCATTAGCTTCTCCCCCAGCCTAATTTTCTTCCCTTCCCCACCTACCACAAAGAAATATTGCCTTTCCTAAAGACTAGACTACTAAGGTACAGCTCAAACACTTCTAGGAATAAAAATTCCATTGCCCCATTTTACAGATGAAGAAGCAAGGTTCAAGGAAACTCACACTGTAGATTAGAACCCCGATCTCCTACCTTCTAGCCTCATGCTCTTTCTGCCTCATGATTCTGCTTTCATTCACAATCCTCCCATTGAATAGTAAGAAAGTTGGGCACAGGAAGCAGATGCTGGGAGGTGACATGAGGAACATTGAGAGGACCTGAAACTATTCTCTGGGCTCCATTTCTGCAGGATGCTGCAGCCTCTTTTCTCAATGCATATTTCTCAGTGCTATTCATGCACAGTGCCTACTAGAGATTATTGTTGTTGATAGTTGCCGTCGAGTCGATTCCAACTCATAGCAACCACATGTGTGCAGAGTAGAACTGCTCTGTAGGGTTTTCAAGGCTGCAAACTTTCAGAATCAGATTGCCAGACTTATCTCCCGAGGCACCACGTGGTAGGTTGGAATTGTTAACCTTTGGCTAGTAGTCAAGTATGGCACTTAACTATTTGTGCTACCCAGAGATTAGAGACTATTATATGTCCACAATACTCATCTTCTTTCCTCTTACAGCTATACTACACTTCCCAGACTTCCTTGCAGCTGGTGTAGTCATGCGATAAGTTATAGCCAATAAATCGAGAGCAGAAGTGATGCCACTTCCAGGCCTAGCCCATAAAGCCTCCCATGATTTCTCCTCCCTGCTTTGTTTTTCCCTTTCTCCCAGATGCATAAGCACATTACAAGGCCTTATGGAAAAACAGAGTTGTAACAATGACATCTCACAGTGTTGTCATTACAAATGAAACAAACGAACAAACAAAAAAAAAACCTAACACATACAAAGTAACTGACTGAATCTCTGGCACGAGATTTAAAAGATCCCTTGCAAGAGGAAAAAGATGGACTTAAAAATGAACTGTGCAAAATAAAAACAGAACTTAAAGATTTGGAAAATTCTGTTGTACAAACTAAGAACACATGTCCTAGAATGTTCACCAAGGATGTGGCTACACAACCTTTTGTTAAAGAGATTAAGCCTGTGACTGATGGATCTAACCAACTGCCACAGCAGAAAACCCATCAGCTTAGACTGAAGGGGACAGAAAAAGAACAAAAAGAAAGACCACTGTCTGCCTCTTGGAATTCTACAGGCAGTAAACTGGTCGAAGAAACTACATCTGTTGTCCTCCAGGAATAGAATAGGACTATCCCTGGAGCAGTTCAGAGATCAGCAGAACTATTGGAAGGATCACAGGAAGCAGGACCTTCTCAGTTTCAAAGGGTGGGGCCACAGTCTCCTGGGTCTCAGAGGGTGGGGCCATAGCCTCCTAGGTTTCAAAGAGTTGGATCTTCACCAACTTGGTTCCAGAGTGTGGAGCTGCTGTTAAGGTATATCTGAGGGATGAGCCGCTGCTCAAAGCTGAGGGGGTGCGGCTTCCATGCCCAAGTGGCAGAAGAATGGGGTCTGCCAGGGCCAAGGGGGTGGGGTCGCCACCCAGATGGACTAGGAGAATGGGGTTGCCCAAAGCTGAGGGAGCAGAGTTGTTGCCCCAGTGGGCCTGGAAGGTGGAACTGAAGCCCAGGGCCAAGGGGCCTCCACCCAGAATCCAAAGGTTGTGGCCAATACCAAGAGTCTGGAGGGTGGGACCATTGCCCAGACAGTCTCAGAGAACAGAGGGTTATATTCAAGCCTTGAGAGCTAATGTAATTCATTCTGCTGGGTTTTGGACTTGCTTGGTGCCCATTAGGAAACGCTGGTGGCGTAGTGGTTAAGAGCTACAGCTGCTAACAGAAAAGTCGGCAGCCTGAATCCACCAGAAGCTCCTTGGAAAATCCCATGGGGCAGTTCTACTCTGTCCTATAGGGTCGCTATAAGTTGGAATTGACTCAACGGCAACAGATTTGTTTGTTTTTGAGTTTTGGTGCACATTATCCCTTTTGCCCCCTCCAATTTCTTCCATGTGTAATGGAAATGTCTACCTTGTGCCTGTTCCACCATTGTTCTTTGGAAACAGAAAACTTGTATTCTAGATTTCACAAGTTGACAGACGAAAAAGAATTTTCCCCAGGATGAAATACACCTAAAGCCTCACCCATATTTGATTTAGATGATACAGAAGATAAGATTTTGGACTCTGAGTTGATTTAAAACTTTTGGGATGATGTGATAGGGTTAACATGTTTTTCATGTGGCAGACATAAATTTGGGGGGGCAAAGGGTAGAAAGTGATGGATTGAACTGTGTCCCCAAAAAATATGTGTTATAAATTCTAACCTCTATGCCTGTGGTTATAATCCCATTTGGGAATGGGTTGGCTTTATTATGTTACTGAGACAAGATTAGTGTAGGGTGTGTCTTAAGACAATCTCTTGTGAGATATAAAAGAGATTAAACAAGCAAGCAAAAGTAGCAGAGATGGGAAAAAGACATGCCAAGCCACATGAAAATCGTCCAGGAGCAGAAGCTCAGAAGTGACAAGGTCCTCCAGAGCTGACAGAGACAGAAATCCTAGAGCCAGCAGCCTGAATTCAGACTTCTAGCCTCCTAAACTGTGAGAAACTAAATTTATTTTTGTTAAAGCCACTCACTTGTGGTATTTCTGTTATAGCAACACTAGATAACAAAGACACAGCATATACTCTTTGTTTTTCTTTCTAGCCTTCTTTTACTCTGCAAAAGTATTTTGAAATGTATCCACATTTTTGTATAAATCAATATTTCATTTTTTTATTACTGAAGAGTATTCCATTATATGGATATACCTTTATTTGTTTATCTATTTACCTGATGACAAACATTTGGGTTGTGTCTAGTTTATGGTTATAACAAATAAAAATACTATAAAACATTTATGTTCAAGACTTTGTATGGATATGTTTTCATTGCTTTTCAAAAATATATAGGAGTGAAAAGGCTAGGTGATAAGGTTAGGGTATGTTTATTTTTTGAAGAAAATGCCAAGCTGTTTTCCAAAGTGGATGCACCATTTAAATGGTATGAGTGTTCCAGTTGCTCCGTATCTTTCCCAATATTTGACATGAACAGTCTTTTTAAGTTTAGGCATTTGAATTTCCTCAGGGACTAATGATGTGCATATTTTCATGTGTTTATTTGTCATCTTTGTATCTTTGATGAAGTGTCTGTTCAAATCTTTCATTCATTTTATTGTATTGTATTCTTATTTTTTTAATTTTGCAAGTTCTATGTATACTCTAGATCAAATCGCTTCTCAGATATGTGATTTGAGAATATGCTCTCCCCATATATGGCTTTCTTCTTTCTCTTATGCCTTTCAAAAAGCAGAATTGTAGATTTTTATGAAGTCTCGTTATTATTTTCATTTAGAGATAGTGCTTTTGGTGTCACATCTAATAAATCTTGCATAACCTATGGTCACGAAGATTTGTTCTATATTTTATTCAAGAAGTTTTATAGTTTTAGATTTTACATTTAACTTTTCATAAGGTGTAAGTTATGGATTGAAGTTCATTTTTAATACGGATGTCCAAGTGTTCCAGTGTCATTTATTGGAAAAACAAACCTCCCTCCACTGAATTTCTGTTCAAAAATCAAATGGCTATATTATGGATGAAGCTATTTCTGGACTTTATTTTTTTTTAATTCATCTGTTTGTATTTATGCCAGTACAACACTGTCTTGATTACTGTAGTTTTATAACATCTTACAATCAAATAGAGTAAGTCCTCTAACTTTGTTCTTCTTTCTCAAAGTTATTTTGGCTACTCTAGCTCATCTGCATTTACCTATAAATTTTATAATCAGCTTGAATATTTCTACAAAAAAGCTTTCTCAGATTTGACTTGGGATTGTATTGAATCTATAAATCCATTTGAGGCATTGACATTTTAGAAATATTGAGTCTTTTGATCCTCAAACACAGTGTAGCCTTCCATTTATTTAGGTCTTCTTTAATTTCTTTCAGCAATGTTCTGTATTTTTCAGTGTATAGGTTTTTTACATCTTTTGTAAGATTTATCCTTAAGTATTTTATACTTTTTATGCTATTATAAATTGTATTTTAAAATTTCTGTTTTAAGTTGCTTTATTTCAAGTATATAGAAACAAAGTTGATGTTTTTGTGTATTGACCTTGTATCCTACAACCTTGCTACACTCATTTATTGGTTTTAGTAGCTTTCATGTAGATTCCATAGGATTTTCAACATAAACATTCATGCTGTTTAGGATATAGAAAGCTTTCCATCTTCCTTTTTAACCTGGGTATCTTTTATTTCTTTTTTTCTTGCCTTATTGCACTGGATAGAATCCCCAGTACAATATTGAATAGAAATGATGGGAGTAGACATCCTTGCATTTTTCTTATCAAAAGGGGAATCATTCAGTCTTTGAGAGATTGAATCAACAGTAACCATGACGTTAGCTGTAGGTTTTTATAGATGCTGTTTATGAGGATGAGAAAGTTCCCTTCTATTCCTAGTTTCTTGAGAGTTTGTATAAGAAATGTGTGTTGAATTTTTACAAATGCTTTTACTGCATCTATCTACATTATCACATGTTTTTTTTAGAGACTGTTAATATGGTTAATTACACTGAGAGGGTTTTGAGGGAAAAACCAATCTTTTGCATTCCTGGGATAAATCTTACTAGGTCATGATGTATTATTATCTTTCTAAATTATTCTTAGATTCTGTTTACTAAAATTTGTAAAACGTTTTTGCATATAGATTCATGAGAAATATTGGTCTGAAGTTTTATTTTCATGTAATTACTTTGTCTTGTTTTGGATCAGGGTAATGCTGGCCTCAAAGAATGAGTTGGAAAGTGTTTCCTCCTCTTCTATTTTCTGGAAGAGATTGCGTAGATTTGGTATCATTTCTTCCTTAAATGTTTGGTAGAATTTACCAATGAAGCCATCTGGGACTATAGTTATCTTTGTTTTAAATAAAAATTCAATTTCTTAAAGAGATGCAGGGTTATTCTGGCTACCTGTTATTTTCTTAAATGAGCTTTGGTAGTTTGTGTCTTTCAATGAATTTTTTTCCCATTTCACCTGTCAAATCTATTAATATAAATTTGTTCATAATATCCCCTTCCTATCAAAATCCTCACAACTGGAACAATAAGCAACATCATGATAAATGCAGAAAATATTGAAGTTGTCAAGAATTTCATTTTACTTGGATCCACCATCAATGCCCATGGAAGCAACAGTCAAGAAATCAAACAACATTGCATTGGGCAAATCTGCTGCAAAAGATCTTTTTTAAGTGTTAAAAAGCAAAGATGTCACTTTGAGGACTAAAGTGCACCTGACCCAAACCATGGTATTTTCAATCACCTCATATGCATGTGAAAGCTGGACTATGAATAAGGAAGATCAAAGTAGAATTGATGCTTTTGAACTATGATGTGGGTGAAAAATATTGAATATACCAAGGACTGCCAAAAGAAGAAACAAATCTGTCTTGGAAGAAGTACAGTCAGAATGCTCGTTAGAAGCAAGGATGACGTGACTTGGTCTCCTGTACTTTGGACATGTTATCAGGAGGGATCAGTCCCTGGAGAAGGACATCATGTTTGGTAAAGTAGAGGGTCAGCAAAAAAGAGGAAGACCCTCAACGAGATGGATTGGCACTGTGGCTGCAACAATGGGCTCAAACATAGCAATGACTGTGAGGATGGTACAGGACCTGGCAGTGTTTTGTTCGGTTGTACATAGGGTTACTATGAGTCAGAACGTACTTGACGGCACTTAACAACATCAACAATCTTTTCAACAGAATCCCTAGTTTATGCAAATAGTTAACATGCTTGGCTGCTAGCTAAAAGGTTAAAGGTTCAAGTCCATCCAGAGGTGCTGTGGAAAAAGACCTAGTTATCTACTTTTGAAAAACAACCTATTGAAGACCCCATGAAACACCCTTCTACAGTGACACATGTGGGGCTGCCATTAGTCTAAATTAACTTGACAACAAGTGTAGAAGTAGAACATTTCAATATCTGTAGAATCTGTAGTGATGTTTCCTCTTTCATTTCTAGTATTAGTAATTTGTGTATTCTCTCATTCTGTGAGTTTATAGTTTTCATCAGATTAAAAAAAAAAACAGGTTATTATTTCTTCAAATATTTTTCTGCCCCCTTCCTTTTGTCCTTCAGCACTCGAATAAAATGTAGAGTAGGCTGCTTTTCTCTGTTTCATTTTGAATAGTTTCTATTGTTATGTCTTCAAGTTCATTAATCTTTTCTTTTACAATATCTAATCTTCTCATAATTCTATCCAAAGTTTTTTTTTAATCACAGTCACTATAACTTATCTCCAAAAACTCAATATTAATCTTTTTTAAGGCTGTCAGATTTAGCAAATAAAAATACAAGACACCATTAAATTTGAATTTCAGAAAACTGAATAATTCTTCTAGCATTTGTAGGTTATATGCAGTATTTAGGTTGTACTTACACTAAAAAATTATTCATTGTTTATCTGAAATTCAAATTTAACCAAGCATCAGATTTTATCAGGCAAGCCTAGACTTTTTATTGCTTACATATCTCTACTTAACATATTCAATCTTTCTTTTAGCTTCTTGAACATATGGAATAGTTATAATGACTCTTTTAATGTCCTCGGTTAGTAATGCCACCGTCTGTGTCATTTTTGGGTAATTGATTGATTTTTCTCCTCATTATGGATTATATTTTGCTACTTCTTTGCATTCCTGCTAATTTTTTGTTGGATGTCAGACAATGTACATTTTTGTATTCCTATAAATACCCTTGAGCTTTGTTCTGCGATGCAGTAAAGTTAGTTGAAAACTGTTTGATCCTTTTGAGTTTTGCTTTTAAACTTTCTTAGATGAGACTACTGAGTACTCCTTCTGAGTACTCTACCCAATGCCCCGTGATTATTATGAGGTTTTTGACTCTGGCTGGTGGGAACAGGAACTATTCCCAGTCCTGTGAGAACTCCAGTGACTGCTCCCTCTAATCCTCTCAAGTGGGTCTTTCCTCAGCCTCAGGTAGTTTCATGACACACACAACAAAGCTGATCAGTACTCAGCTGAAGATTTGAGGGGTCCCCCTGAAGACCTCCTCTGTGTGCATGTGTGTGTGTGTGTATATGAAGCTCTCTTGTCTCCAGTGCTCTGATCAGTAAATTCTAGATGTCTTGGCCTCCCAAGACTCCCAACTCCATCTTTTCAGTTCAGAGAGTCTATAGGAATCTGTGTGAGTTTTCCCCCCCTATGCTGTGGCCTGGAAACTCTCCAGGGAGTAACCTCTAGTCTTTCTGCTCAGCCCTGTCTGGCCCAGTCAGCCTATTTGGTTTCAAGGAGTCATTGTCTATATGTATATACCCTACGAGCCTATACAGGCTAAGGTTCATAAATAAGCCTTGGGCCTCATCCTGTGACTGGCAGGGATCCCAAGGATAGGTCAGGAAACATCTGGACTACAAAGGTCTGGACAGTGGCAGAATGGTAGCTTTTCTCAGAGCTTCACTAGGGAACTGAGGAGTTATGGCACAGCAGAAGTGGTAGAAAGAATAAAAATTCTGTGTGCTCTGGTCAGGTAAGAGTCAACAAACAGGAGATAGCTTGTCTCTTGCAGAAAAGAGAACAGGAGAGTGGTTGCTGGGAGGCAGAGCAGGGATGGGCAGGGGTAGAAATGTGGGGGCTGGAGGCCTGGAGTATCAGGAGACTCCAACATGCCATGTGGAATGAAATGTGAGTGTCAAGCCTCTGACAGGCAATCGATATCCCTGCTGAGATGGGAGCAGCAGTGTCTGCTCGCCGAAGACCACAAGGATGAATTGCAAAAGGAGATAGAAATGGGGAGGAAGAAGATGTCAGATGCTGGCTGGAAAGTCAATTCTTGCCCAGTGTTGGATGCCCAGTGTTGCCTGGTTGATTTTGCCTGTCCAGCATCCAACCCTTCACATCTGGAAAGACCATCCTGATTTTCCTCTGGGGGTCCCCTCCCCCACTCTCAGTCTATGTGGTTTTGGAGAAGTTGACCCAGGCTCTAAGTGTAGGCATGTGACCCAATCCCGCTCCATTAAAGACAAACCAGAGACTTTTTCTGGAAGCATTAGAAAATATGCACCATGGCCCAGCATTGCGTGGTCTATTGAGTCCTCAGGCCACAGCCAGCCTGAGCAGACCTCATTCCTTTGCATGCTTTGTCATCTTTGAGAGTGTTTTCACTTTAAAAATTAGTGTAACTTTTGCATTTTACTTCCTAATATTTAAAAAAATTTTTTTTCATAAAATGGAGGCTCCAGCAAAGTAAGCCAAGTTTACCCTGAAACTTCCTATGTTCTTCTGACTTGCGAAAGCAAGTCCCAAGAATATGCGTACGTGACTGAGAAGCATACATAAAATAGAAAATGATGATGCAGTGTACAAAGTATTGTGAAAACTCTGTGTGCCAGACGCTCTACTGTCTCTGGGCATTTGCACTGGCTGTTTCTTCTACTTGGAAGAATCTTACCCCCAGATACCACCAGGGATCACTCTCTCCTCTCCTTCGAGTTTTCACAAAGTATCATCTCAGTGACGCCCACAGTAACCACCTCACTTAAATTGAAACTGTCCCTTCTCTGCCACACTCCTAAATCTCTTTATCCTACTCTATTTTTCCACAGCACTCATCACTTTTTATCACACTACATAATTTTCTTATGTCTCATTGTCTACTGTTTATCTCCTCCCCTTAGACTATAAGCACCAGATGGCAGGGATTTTTGTCTGACTTGCTCACTGATGTATCCCCAGCTCCTAAAATAGAGGCTGACATATAGTGGATGTTCAGAAAGTATTTGTTAAAGGAATGAATGAATGAACAAATGAATGAATGGTGTGTCCTCTCATGGGGGCCACTCCCACTGGCAGATCTGATGACAGTGCTATTCATCTGCTTTGTTGAAAAAAACTATAATATACAAATACATTAGGGCCAATGGAACAAAAGGACCATGAAGAGCAAGACAACACTCATTTTGTTCCCCACACTCTGAATATTTCAGAGGCCAGGACCCATCTAACCACAGCCCCAGCCCCTTCTCTTCATCCCCATTGGCTCTGCCCTGGTCCAGACCACTTTCATCTCACTTCCAGACCACCGCACAGTCACCTGATCCACATCCATCATCTGTCCTTGCCTGCTCCCTCCAATCCTTTCCCCATCCAGGGCTGGTGCCAGAACACACAGCATTATCTGAGTTAGAAAAGGGCGCCCCCTAGGGGTTTGCAGCCTGGTAGACACATCGCTTGGTGGACAAATGCTGATATTGCATGAACTGGCAAAAAGGACCCCCTCCTCCGGGCTGAAGCAGAATACCCCTTGGCCAGGTGCCCTTGTGCAGCTTGTTTCCCTCTTACCAGCATAAACATCACATACCAGGTCAGAATTTTTCTCTAGCAACTCAGGCGTGCAATAAATGTCACAGTACTTTATTTGTCTAAAATAAAATTAAATCTGACTTTAATCCCCCAGTCCCCCCAGGCTGGAGGGAAATTCAATCTTAGTATTATTGAAGTTCTCCTCCCACGGTTTGAACGGATTTCTGGAGGGTCTTATGAAATAAAAGAAGCAAGTCCTTTTGGAAGACTTCTATGTGCCCAGGTCTGGGTCAAGCCATGCTGAGCAGGAGAAGCACAAGAAGGGGAAGGTGCCCAGAGAAGTCAGCGGGAGCAGAACCACCAACCACAGAACCAACAGGAGCCACCACAAAGGCCAGGGAGCACTGTGGAACTGGGGGAGGGGCTTATTCTATTGCTCCAGGGCAATGAGGTCATCCTCTTATTCCTGCGTCAGAACATATTCAGGGCCAGCTGTTTCATCAGCCATTTGTTCATCCATCCATCCACTCATTTAGTCAGTCAGCAAACATGTACTGGGTTCCTACCTTATGCCAGACTCCACACCATGCTAGACCTGGGGAGCAGATTGGAAGGAAACAAACACAGCCCCTGCCCAAGTGGAGAGTATGAGTTAGCTGGGAAACAGAAAATAACTAAACAACCAAATGACTACATCATTACAAATAGTCATAAATGCTTTAAAGGAAAAAGAGGGTGCTGTGCAAGAGAATACAAAGGAGGTCAAGGTAGCCTTACTGAGTGACAGGTAACTGAGACCAGAGAGACAATGAGAGCAAGCCAAACCAAGAATGAGAAGAGAGCCTTCCAGACAGTGTGAGCAGCTGGGAGGAGTTTGCGACGTATGTGCATTTTTCTCAGGATGGGGGTCCTCAGCCTTCATTAATTCTCAAAGTGATTCTTGATCCTCACAAAACTGAAGAACCGTGTACCTGGTCTGTCCTTATGCCTTCCACGTACGCACACTCCCAGGCTAGGAGGGTCAGTGCCATGCAGCCAACTCTAGGACTAGAAATTTCAGGGGTGCACTGCTCTTTCCATGACACCCCAGTTTTTCAGGGCTCTCATTCATCCCTTCCTTCTTGCTCCTCCTGCATTCCCACTCCCGTCCTCACGCCTGCTGATACTGACAGACAAACTCAGGCCTCAAGTAGGTACAACACAACTCAAAATGCCAGCGTGATAGGGCAGGGGACCACGAGGCAGAGACGCAGCTTATAAACTGTCTCCGGGCCCAGGCAGGCGTTGGTGAAATGTTTGACAGCCCAGGAGATAGATGGGCAATACAGTTCGGACCACACTTCCAGGGCAGAAATGAAGCCATCCTTCCCAGGAATCGCCTCATAGATCAGCACAAAAGAAGAGCTCACTGGCCCCAGCCACCCACCACAAAGCAGCGGAATGAGGCAGACTGGGTTTTCCGAGAAGCAGATGTGGAGGAAGTTAGGAATGCAAGCTGTTTACAGACAGAAACACCTGTAAGGGAAAAAGGAGAAAGAAGGATTGGGCAGGGGGCCAGCAGTCCACATTTCAGGCCGAACAGCGTCTCCGCAAGTCCAGGGAGGAGTTCCATAGAAAAGTCACCCGGTAGAGGAGTCCAGCATTGGGTGGAAATCACCAAGGCCTCATGCCTGGGGCTGGGGACCACCCAAGGAGACTGTGCCCTCCCATTAAAAGTGGAGCTGAGAGCTAACCACACTTCTCACAGCTGCACAGGAAGTCCTCTCTTAAAGGGGTCTGCACAGTGCATCTCCGTGTCTGCCACATAGACAGGATTCTAGTCCAGCTCACATAGAGACCAAAAACCAAACCCACTGATTCCAACTCATAGAGACCCTACAGAACAGAGTAGAACTGCCCCATAGTGTTTCCAAGGAGCAGCTTCTGGATTTGAACTGCTGACCTTTTGGTTAGCAGCCATAGCTCCCCGTAGCTGTTAACCACGGAGCCACCAGGGCTCCAACATACAGGCCAAACAGTTAACAATGAGGCTAACCTGCTGCCACCTCCCAAAATTGTAAAGCCAGAAATGTAGAAGGGACCCCTGAGAACAGGATGTCATGTTCCTCACAGCAGAGATGGGCCAGAGAAATTAAGAAATTGGTCCAAGGTCACATGGCAAATCAGTGGTGGGCTCACATGAGCCCGCGTCTCCTGACTTAGAAGGGGCTTACTTTCTAGAGTCCTGGGCTGTCTTTCTCCACATTTGTTCTGGAACTAGGGTCCCCAGTTCTGTAGGTAAACAATGACCTGTGATTTGGGGAGTGCCCTTCTGATTCTGCCCCCACCCTTACTTACAGGGACCCCCTCCCCACTTCAAGAAAGGACTTGCTGTGTAGCTGTGAGGAGTGTGGTTAGCTGTCAGCTCCACTTTTTTTTTTTTTTTTTTTTGATTCTTCAGCTAAGACAGCAGAAGAGATGATTTACCATGCACATGTTACACTCAGCCACAAATGAGAACAGAACTAGTCCAGACTGTCATAGGTCCAGGGCAAAGGATCCAAAGAGACTCATTTGGCATAAGCAAGGTGGGCCTCTCGGAGGTGTTCATGGTGGTCAAATGGCGATGGAAATTCTAGGTCCGTTGAGACAAGTTCCAGACAGTAGCATGCAGTTAACGACGTATACCAGCATCTCTGGCCTCCGGCATTCCATATTCCTGAGCTGTGGCTTCCGGGGGTACTCACACCTCATGGACCTCTGCCTCATCTTTCTTCTTTTGCGCTTCAGCCTATGCATTTGCTTCTTCCTCCACTTGGCTGTCATGGTTCGGAGGTTTCTAACAAGATGGCGCTAAGGCCGAGCGCTGTCAGTTCCTCTTTTAATGGAAGGGCACGTCCTGAGAGGCAGGTGAAGATTAGGCAGAATCAGGGTTTTCCCCCATTCCTAAACTCTCTCGGCCAGTTGGAGTAGATGCATTGGGCTGGCTGAGGTACAAAAGCCAGTGGAGACACATAGACCAAGGTGAGTGGGGGTCAGGGAGGGCTTCTAGGAGAAGGAAATGCTGAAGCTGAGTCTTGAAGGAAGAGTAGGTGTGCAGAGGTGTGGCAGTGAGAAGCAGCAGTCCATATTCTGAGAACTTTTCATTGTGTATGCAACCAGGGCACCACGTTTACACCAGAAACAAGAAACAAGACTAGAGAGGTAGGCACAGCTGATGACAAAAGGCATTGTACAGAGTTCGCACAGAGAAGTTTGGACTTCCAAAGAAGGACAACAGGAAGCCAGTGAACAGGAGGGGAGGGACATAGTCAGATTTGCATTTGGAAAGCTTCCTCTAGCTGCAATGAGGAAAATGCATTGAAAGTAAATAAAACTGGAGACGGGGAGGCTGGTGCAGCACCTAGACAAGAGATGAAGAATCAGACCCCAGGCCCTAAGGACCGATGGATTAGAGCTAAGAGTCTATGATGACATCCTATTTAATTTCCAGGTGAGTGATGGAGACTGCCACATTAAGAGAGTGACACAGGAGGGAGACCCAGTTGTGGGGGTGGGGGAGATAGTGAATCTAACTGTGGGTGAGTTGAAGGCAACAATATCTGTGCAACCTCAGATTGGGAGAAACACCTAAGAAACAGATGGATAAACAGACCTGTAGTTTATGACACTTTTCTTGGCTAAAGAGAGACCTTTGGGACGTATGAAGGTACCAGTGGAGGAGCCAGAATGTTACAAAGTGAAAACATGTAGAGTAAGGACAAAAGAAACCAACAATCATAACCATATGGAAGATGTTGGAGATCAGCAGAAGAAGGTGACCTACACTGAGAAAGAGTAATCAGAGATGGATGAAGCATTCTGGTTTGTAAATCAGGGAGAACATGTTGTCCAATCCAATCATTGTGTCAGTGAGGAAACTGAGGACCAGAGAGGGAAGTCCTTTGTTGGCAATTGCACAGTCAACCCAGGGCAAAATCAAGAGAATAACCAGACAGAAGGAGGCTTAGTAATGTCCAGTGCTGACCTCAAGGTCAACCAGGACAAAGGCATGAAGGCACCCATTGGATTTGGACACTTGTGGTGAGGGGACATGGGTGACCTCAGCAATTTCCATTTCCATGGGAGGTAGGTACAGAAGTCTTTGTTGGCGAGTAATGGGAAGACAAGGAAGTGGACACAGAGTGGGCCACTCTTGCAAGGAGACAAGCAAAATACCTAGAAGAGGGGGCAGGATCAAAGGCTGTCTTCTTTTTTTTTCCTTCAAGTCTTTGGATTTATTTTCTTTTTACATAAATCTAGTTTACATATTATCTGTGATGGTTAAGGTTATATATCATGTAGTTATCTTCCATTTTGTGATATAATGTAATCATCTCCATGATGTGATCTGCTGTGATCAGCCCATCGGTTGTAAGAGGAGTTTCCTTGGGAATGTAGCCTGCATCCAGTATATATGGATGTTCTGAAAAAGCTCACTGGCTTTTGCTCACTCTGGATCCTGCATCCAGCTTGTCATTATCTGACCTCTGGTTCTTGGAACTTGAGCCAGTGGCCTGCCATATTGCCTGCCAATCTAGAGACTCATCAGCCTCCACAATCCATGAGCCAGCAGCCTGCCATCTCTCTCTCTACATATATATACATATATATATATATATATATATATATATATATATACACACATACATACACTTCCCTGATATTGTTTCTCTAGAGAACCCAGCCTAAAACAATATTCCATAAATGCCCAAATGTGATTTTATACATGCTTATGTTTTAGTCTCTTTTTCCTTCCCCACATTATCCCCCAACCTATGTTAACAACTAACCATGTATCCTTACCTGTTTTTCTCCATGTTCATAAAATATGATCCAGACATATAACACACTCAGTATTCCACCAGAACCACTAATAGAGCTGCACTGGTCTTTAAAATATTGAAATGCATCCATGCCAGTTGGAAAGTAGTCACCTCTTCAAGCCCCTGGACTCCCCCTCCCCACCACCCCATCACTTACCCCAAGATACACTGTTAAATGGTTGTTTAGAATTGTAACTACTGCTTATGTCAGTGTGTGTGTGCATGTGAACAAACACGCACATACATATAGACACATTGTTTTATAGATGTGGGGATATATTATACATGCTTTTCTCCCTTTTGCTTTTTTACTCTCAACTATGCCTCATGGAACTCCTCCCAAGTCATCTGATGTACTCTGTCTTCCTAATGGTTGTATAATAATACACCAAGGGGTGGATGTACCACAGTGTATTCAGCCATTCTCTTTTTCCCCCCTAAGTGACTAGGTAATGTTTATAGGCCGTGAGCTTCGAGCCAGGAGAGAGGGAAGGGGAGACATTAAAGATCCAGAAGAGAGAAAGGAGAGGATAGTGAGGGACCCCTGAGAAGGTGGAAGGAGTGGGGAGAGGGCCAACCATTAATAGGAAAGAAAGGGCCTTAACAATATGGGCCAGTCCAGCTGGGGATAAGTGACGTCTCTTCAACTGTGCCCATGCATTCTTGTCCCCATCCATCCACTCTCTGTCCCGCAGCCTCTGGGTGAGCTTTATCAAATGACAAGATCTGATCATGCCCCTCTGCTCAAGAGCTCTAAGGATAAAGACCCAAATCCTTTACCACGGGCATATATGGCCTGGCTTCTACTTCCCTCTCCGGCCTCAGCCCATTTCATCTCGCATTTACTCCCTGAGCTCCAGCCACTCTAGCTTCCTTAAATGCACCATGTTACCTCCTTCCCCAGGAGCCCTGCACATGCTATTCTCACTGCCTGGAATGCTCTCCCACCCTGTTTCCCCTTCACCTAATGTCACAGGAGGCTTTTGGAAAAATCCTCAAAATGCTGCCTAATGAGTCACAATGTAATGGTTGGTGCTCATATTTTACATGAGGTTAATAAGTTCTGACTGTAAGCTAAATAAAATTAACTAAAATTTCCATGTGGATTTTAAGAAAAAGATTGCATGTCTGTGGTGGAGAAGGAGAATTATGCAGTGGCTGAAGGTCTTTTTAGTGACAGCTCCTCTTTGTTTCAGAATTATACTTGCTTGCATTTGTGATGTATGGATATAGAAGTGTCTCTATAAATAGATTAAAGAGAAACCTGTCTATCAACAATCCAAATAAGGAAAAAAAACCCATTGCCACCGAGTCGATTCCAACTTTGTAGTGAAAAGGTAGGTTGTAATTGAAAGGCTGAGCTGGGTCCCTCCCCAACAAGTGGGGTAAAGCATCCCCTCCCCACAATCCTCCTCCCAAATTAGTCGCCTGGTGGACAAATGTCAGGGACAACAAACTGACCTATGCGTGTGTGTTTATGTGTGACACATACACACATGTACACACACACTTGATGCACACGCACACATGCATGCATGCATAGCCATACATGCACACATGAGCACGCACACCTCTATGCAAGCTAGCATTATAACTAAAGGAAATAAAGGAGAGTGAAAACATTCTTTCAGTTTTGATGTATAGTGGTTTCCGGTTCATTAGAAACATCACATTGGAAATTATCTTGCCCAGAGGTGCTAGCTTCAGGGTGGAAGCCCCAGAGGAGCAGAGCCACAAACACCTGGTTGATGCCTACTCATCCCGCAGACCTCAGCCCAGCACCATTTCTGAAGGGAAACCTTCTCCCCCAGCCCTTGGTTTAGTTACGTTTCTCTGCTGGACAGCCTCATAGCTCCCAGCACTTCTTGACTATCACAGTGCTTGATTACATGTGTATTGGTGTGACAGTGTGACTGGTTCCTGTTTCCTCTCCCTCCCCACTGTAAGCTCCATGAGGTCAGAGCTTTGCCTGCCTTGTTCTCAGCCGTATTACCAGCACCTATCCCAGTGCCTGACATTAGAGTTGTTGTTGTGAGCTATAGTGAGTCGGCTCCTACTCATGGTGACCCCATGTGCAACAGAATGAAACACTGCCTGATTCTGTACCATTTTCATGGTCATTGGTACCCTGGAGTCCATTGTTGCAGCCACTGTGTATTTTGAGTGCCTCTCAACCTGGGGGCTCATCATCCAGCACTTTATCAGACAATATTCTGTTGTGATTCATAGTTGTTTTCTTTTTTTAATTTTGGTGAGAGTATACATAGCCAAAGATACACCATTTCAACAATTTCTACATGTACAGTTCAGTGACGTTGATTACATTCTTCAAGTTGTGTTACCATTCTCGTTATTCTTTTCCAAATTATTCCATCACCATTATCTTACACTCACTGCCTCCTAAGCTTCCCATCCAACCTTTTGAGTTGACATTGTCAATTTGATCTCACATAGATAATTCTTTAAAAAAGCACACTCTTCTAAGCAGATGTACTTTACTAAGATAAGCTATTTTTTTATTCAAGGAAGACTACAAGAGAACAGAATAACCAGATGGCACCCAGATAAAATTACTGAACATTTTGATGAAAGATGCTATAGAAGACTCCAGATCAAAAGGGGGGAAAATACAGACAGAATTTTATTCTTAGTGGAATCCAGACTTTCTGGAGCCATTGAGGCTGGATGAACCTCCAAGATTATTGCCCTGAGATAATCTTTAACTGTAAACCTTGATCCATGGGATTTTCATTGGCTAACTTTCAGAAGGAAAATTACCAAGCCTTTCTTCTTAATCTGTCTTAGTCTAGAAGCACCACTGAAACCTGTCCAACAGGGTAACCCTACCAGTATTTGAAATACTGGTGGTATAGCTTCCAGCATCATAGCAACACACAAGCCAACACAGTACAACAAACTTACAGATGGGTGGTAGGGACATTATAGTAGGTGCTCAATAAATATTTTGAATGAATACAATGGGAGGAAGGGGGAAGAAGGGAAGGGAGGGTAGGAAGTCATGGAAATGCCTGACCAAGGGGGCCTCATGTCTTCATTACTCATGCCCCAATTTTGCAGTCCTGACTTAGCTACTTTGACCACTGCATTTGGGAATTACATGGAGAGCTTTTTAAAGATACCGATGCCAAAGCCCTACCCCTAGACTCTGATTCACCTGCCTTGGGTGAGGCCTGGGCATCATGTACCATTAGGTCCATGATAAGGAACTCTGGATGACTCTGATGGGCACATCTGCAGCCAGCATGGGGGAACCACTGCTTTAAAGGGTGAGACCCAGGCCCTGTGCCAATGCCCAAAGGGGCAAGCAAAAGCTTTGCTGGGTTTTCCCCTGCACTCACAGGCCCAGGGTGAGGCTTGTTGGAAAAGACCTGAGACAAGAGACAGACACTTGGGATCTGATTTGTGCTGAGAATTGTGCTAGGAGCCTCCCCTGTCTGCATCTTAGTCTTCTTTTCTGAGAAATAGATGGCAGGAGGTTTCTTTCTCCTCTTCCTAAATTCCATCCATCTAGTCCACCCTTCCCATTTGCTAGTCATACGGGGAGTGGTTGCTTCCCTAACACGCTCACACAAAACCAACCAAAGGCCTTCTGCCTCCATCGATTCTCCAGGGCTTTAAGGGACACGTTCCCACACCATATAGCCTTGACTTTGTAGGAGGTTGAACTAGTTATTTTCATGTGCCTCCTTTTCCTCCTCTTCCTCTCGCTGGTTCCAAAGTGAGCACATAGGGGAGGAAGGAGGAGATGAATATTTCCTAAAAACTGATATGCCTCAGGCCCTTTAGGTACATCAGCTCATTTTGTCATCATCCAGGTAGGAACTGTTATCCTGCCATTTTAAAGATTTAAGACACGGAGGCTCAGAGAGATTTTAACTTGCTCAGAGGTGCCCAGCCCAGGAATGGGAGCCAACAGGCCTGGACCATGCTGTCTGAGAAGCACATGAGATTCCATGTGTCCACTTGGCCTCCAGAAACCAGCTCAGCCCATCCCCGGTGTCCTCACCCACCAGGCTTGGGCCTTGGGCCCAGAAAAGGTAAGAGCCATGGGCTTTGTGTGAGGCACAGCTGGTTCAAACCCCAACTCTGCCACTTACTAGCTGGCTGACCCTGGGCATGCACCCTCACATTTTTGACAATGCTGAGCTTTTATATCTGAAAGATTTTTTAAAAAGAGCTTTTTTAACCTGAAAAAATAGCAGGCAGGGGAAGGCATTATAATAAAAATACCAATCTCATTATTATGTCATGGAAAGTAAAATGAATTTTTAAACATAAATGAGGTCAATATTCCAGGCTTCCCCTCATACTTATAATAGAGTCCAAATTCCACAGCATGGCCTACATGGCAGCCCTGCCCACCCTCCTGATGTCACCTCCTACCAGGCTCCCCCTCTCTACCTCCTCTCCAGCCACACTGGCCTCCTGCTCTTCATTTCCACCTGCCCTTTGCACTGGTTGTTCCCCTGCCTGGCAGGCTCTCCTTGCAGATCTTCCTCCGGCTGGTTCCTAGTGATCATTCATGTTTCAGCTAAGATGTCACCTCCTCCAAGAAGTCCTCCCTGACTACCTTATCTAATGCCCCACACACACACCTAGTCACGCTCTATTGCACTGCATTCTTTTGTTTTCTCCGTGTCATAAGTTGCTATCTGAAACTCTTGCTTACATATTTATGTGGGCACTTGTTTATTGTGTTGTTTTCTCCTTTGGCATATAAAGCTGGAGTCTTGTCCATCTTGTTCAGCATTTCACCCCCAGCATCTAGAACTGTGTATGACTCATAGGCAGTGCTCAATAAATATTTGCTGAAAGAATGCTTGAAATGCGATTGAGTCTATAGAATGATTGACACAGAGCACACGCTCAGCCTACCGCCTGCCCAGGTTGCACAGAGGATGCTCTGCCCGCCTCCCCCTTTATGGTGCCAGTTACAATGTCTAGCCCGCTGCTGTTGCATCGTGAAAGCAGCCATAGACAACAGTAAATGAATGGACATGGCTGTGTTCCAATAAAGCTTTATTTACAAAAACAGGCAGCAGGCCGGATTTGGCCTACAGGCCTAGTTTGTGGACTCCTGGCCCAGGAGAGTCCTCTCCAGGACATCTCTTTATAAAAGGTAGATTACAATCCAGGGACCAGTTTTTGCAAAGCAATTGTGCCTTAGTCAAGGCACCTGAATGGCTTGTGTCAGCAGGACCCTGGGGCACTAATTAAAACTGAGTACAGGCCATAAAACTTTACTGTGCAGCGGCCAGGGCTTTGGCCCCCAACTTCTCTTTCTGCTGATTTTCGAAAGAGCGGCAGAGGTAGGCCTGGTGCCGTGCTCACTGATGCATTGGGGAAAGGGAGCCTGCATGTTTAATTAAATGTTATTCAAGAAATAAAATTCAAGCCCTCAGCTGACAACGCAGAATATTAAAGCATCAATTTCCTGAAGGAAACCTGCCTTAATGAGATTCTCCAAATAAATGGAAGAGGGGAAAAAAACATATTAATCCCAGCTGCTAAAGTCAACCCCATCAGCCCAGGGAGATGTCTTGATCAACAAAAGCTGGTAATATTGGTTTACTGGGAAAAGAAGGTATGACTGACTCCACTGAGTCTTGTATTCCAGAGGCAGCTAGACCCCCGGAAAGACGACCCTTCTCAGGAGCCCCTAGAATGAGGTGAAGCCATGACCAATGCACCGTCATGGCCAAAGTTGCTCATACTTGATTGCAGTCAAGCTGGCGGAGGTCTACAGCGGAGGGCCTCAGTGTTCTGCCCCAGGTCCTGCCCCAGACAACCTCGTCATTAGTGAGTTGGAAGAGTATAAGGGGACACACTGATCTCATTTGCTGGTAAGCTGAAGCTGGGGTTCAACTAATTTATGTAAGGTACCTGAAATCTTTAGAATGAAATAGATGCCTAATAGATATTTTCTTTCTTTGCCTAACTCCCCAGCCCTCCAACCCCCTCCTTACTCCAGAAACCAGCATTAAAAAAAAATCTATTTCCTCAATTGAACACTGTCTTCATGGTTTTCGTAGTCCCCGGATGGTGCAAACAATTAATGTTCCTGGCTGCTAACCAAAAGGTTGGAGATTTGAGTCCACCCAGAGGCACCTTGGAAGAAAGGCCTGTAATCTACTTCTGAAAAATCAGCCACTGAAGACCCTATGGAGCACAGTTTTACTCTGACACACATGGGGTTGCCATGAATCGAAATCAACTTGACAGCAACTGCGTTTTTTCATGGATTTTGCCATTCTCATACTCTCTGTTCTATTATCAGCTTAATATATTATCCTTAATTTGACTCATTGTCTCAAATAAACATATTTTAAAAGGACACTTTCTATCACTATTGTAAATGAGAAACTAATATTACTTGGTACCAGTAAAAAGTAGCCATGAAGACAAATAATATGAAAACTAAACAATGTCATTGCGGCTAACCGGCATTGCCAGATGAAAGTTATAAGCTGGGATCCACTCTTTCTTTGTTAAAGAGAAGAGCAAAAGTTAGAGTGTCAATGACAAACTAAAACCAACTGAAACTCTTATCTTAGGTTTTCAGCTACTCAGTGATATTTAATGTCATGTCTGTGTGCCATGGCCTGTGCCTTGACTCAGCCTAAATCTGTTTCTGTTGCTTACATTCCTAACTGATAACATCATCAATTGATTAGTGGCCCTCACCCTAATCCTGGACTTACCTATCACCTCTGCTTCCAAAGGCCACAGAGACACTTCATTCTAGGACATGAAATAAAACAAGGAATGGCTTGGTTCCAAGCCTGGCCAGTTAAGAGCATAGGGTCTGCTGATCTCTTTCCTGCCTTAAGTCAGAATTAGGTGGAGCCAGGGCAGAGCTGAGCTTTTCTGCCTCTATCAGTACTATCTCCCCAGAGCCGATGCAGTGCCTGGCACACAGTAGGCACAGAATCCACGGGCGCTGGATGATAGTAGACTAAATATAGCCATGTGCTCCTCTACTGCACAGCCAAAGATACCTGCTGGTTGTTTGAGAAGAAAGTCTGCATGTGTGTGTTTTCCATCTAATTCCACACCCAGAGACTGGAGACGTTTCCCAGAAGGGTTGGAGAGAGTGTCAATCTTTATTACGGGTGGGATGAATCTGCTTTGGGAGAGTTTGATGGAATGCCCAATAGTCACTATTAGTCTTCATTGAATACTAAATATAAATACGAAGAATCAGAAAAGACAACCAGATTGTGAAAAATCTCCCAAATTTATTTTTGCAATGCTGTTAAATCCATTTCTGATTAAAATAATTCATCACTTATCTATAGCAAGCAATACTGAATGGTTATCCATATGTGAATCCGCCTTAGAAATACGTACCAACTTAAAATGGTTTTTAATAAAAATACATTATTTTTAGCCAGCAATTTGGTTCCAAGGGCTGGTTGCTGACGAAGGGAAGGGGAGCTGTTCCGTGAGTCAGTGAGTGTGTTCCAGAAAATAAATTAAGGGGAAAACAGGAGAGACAGCTAGCTCACAACCTGATAAAAATTCATGGTACTTACCTAAGCATTGAGTTTCATTTTTCTTAATTTTTGGTGGGGGACAGGAATGGGTTGTGGTTATTGTTTTGTTTTTAATGAAGCCATTCCAACAGCTCTAATAACTCTGCTGGGTTTGTAGTTTCCTTGAAAGTGTCATGACTCGGGTAAAAATTGAGAAATAGCCCAGAACATGCCCACACTGAAAAGATCCTTGGTGTGGCATTCAAGGCCCTTCACAATCTGGCTGCAACCCACTGTTTCCTGCTGCCCCTCTTCCTCCAAACCTCTGCTTTAGCTGCGCTCAATTCTTGTCTTTCTCCAGAACAGTGGGCATAGTAAGTTCTTTCCAAAATAAAAAGGGGGGAGATAGAGGCGGGGCAAGATGGCGCTCTAGGCAGAAGCACCATGCCGTCCCTCCACAACAAAGATCCGAAAAACTAAGCCTAACAGAGAATCAACAATCCTGAAACCCTAGAACACCAAATGAAGAGATAAAGAACTCAGCCAAACACCAAACGGAGTGAGAATACTAAAAGAGAACGGAGAGCAAGGAGAGACTCATGCAGAGATTCCTTACCAGCTAACGCAGTGCGGATCCACCATCTTGGATTCCTATCGGAGACCAGCAAACGGGAGAGTAGCCTTGCAGAGCATCTGGTGGGATACAGAACGACTGGTAAACTGCGGTGCGTGCTTTCCCATCCCCCACCCCTCTCCGCCTCGGCTGGGGCTCCCCTGCTTTCTGTGGCCAGGGACCCTGGGCTGCGGGGCGCAGGAGCTTGGATTCCGCGCGCCCGGGCTGGCGGCTTTCTGAGAGCCGTTTGCTGGCCGCTCACAAAACTTTTTCTGCCGCCTCCCCCTCCTTTTGCCTGGGTGCCTGGTTCCGAGTGCCGTCTTTGCTCTCTCCTGCGGGGCTGTGGGGCTGCGTTCAGGCGTGTGGCTGCTTCGAGGTCTGGGCTGCCGCGCTGGTGGGATCCCGGGGCCTTTGTTCGTTCGCCCCTCTGCTTTCCGTGGCCGAAGTCCCTGGGCTGGGGGGCGCTGGTGCTTGGATTCCGCGCACCCGGGCTGGTGGCTTTCTGGGAGCCGTTTGCTGGAAGCTGGCGAACCTTCTTCTGCCGCCTCCCCCTCCTTTTGCCTGGGTGCCTGGTTCCGGGTGCCGTCTTTGCTCTCTCCTGCGGGGCTGTGGGGCTGCGTTCGGGCGTGTGGCTGCTTCCAGGTCTGGGCTGCCGTGCTGGTGAGATCCCGGGGCCTTTGTTCGTTCACCCCTCTGCTTCCCGTGGCCACGGTCTCTTAACCCCGAGACTGCCGGCTGCTTGGAATTCGCACCCCTGAGTGGTGGCTCTCTGGGTCCCATTTGTTGGCTGTTGGTGTGGCATTTTCTGCTTCTTCTGGTTTCTCGCTTGCCTCTCGCTGCCTCCCCCTCCTTTTGCTCGGGTGCCTGGTTCCGAGCGCCGTCTTTGGTCTCTCTTGCGGGGCTGTGGGACTGCGTTCGGGCGTGTGGATGCTTCCAGGTCTGGGCAGCCGCACTGGTGAGATCCTGGGGCCCTTGTTCGTTCGCCCCTCTGCTTCCCGTGGCCACGGACTCTTAACCCCGAGACTACCGGCTGCTCGGAATTCACGCCCCTGAGTGGGGGCTCTCTGGGTCCCATCTGTTGGCACTGACTGCTGGTGTTGCTTTTTTTTTCTTTTTTTTAAATTTATTTTTCTGCTTTTTTGATTACTTTTGTCATCTTTTCCCTCTTTTTCCCTTTTGTCTTTCTTCATTGCTTAATTTCTCATCTCTCTATCTTTTCCTTCTCTTTCTGATCCCTGAATACCAGGCGATGTATGCCTCTGTACCTTCTGGCCAGGCTGTGCTGTGAAAACTGAGACCGACTCCCCCAGACCTCATAGCTGCATCGGTGGGATCCCTGGGAACTTTGCAGTTCTTTAACTTTTCTGATTTTTATTTGTTCATTCTTTCCTTTTCTTTCTCTTCCCCCTTCTGGTTTCCTCCATCCCATAGTCTCTCATCTGTACATTCCAACGACAAGCTCCCCTAGCATTCTTTTATGTTTTTATGCTTTTTTCTCCTCCTCCTCTCTCCTCTCTCCCATATCCAGCTTAGCTTCACACATAACCATCTTCCCGCTGCACCCTACCTACCTGCACCGTGCACTAGACATAACACCACCAAGCTGTGCAGGCACACCCTATTGGAACCTGCCCAGCACTAACTATGGACCGTCCTGGTGGCTGCAGTGAGTGCCACAAGCAACCCGTCCCAGTGGCTCCTCCTCAGCTAGATCTGCCCAGCTGTACCACAAGGACGAAAAAAAAAAATCTACAATCAATAAACGAGAGAAATATCTACTGAATGCCCCAAAAACAGCAAACAATATCAAAACATTTACAAAAACAAGACAAGATGGCTCCAATAGGCGTCCAAATTAAAACACCAGATAACTCTCCTGTGGAAGAAAATGCACTAGAAGTACCTGATACGGAACTCAAATCACTAATACTCGGAATTTTCCAAGAATTGAGGCAAAAAGCTGACAAACATGAGGAAAAAATAGACAAATTTATGGAAAATACAGACAAAAAATTGGAAGAATTCAGGAAGATGATGCAGGAACAAAATGCCAAAATAAATTCACAACTCGAAATTATACAAAAACAACAATTAGAAATCCAAAAGATAAACAACAAGATTTCAGAAATGGATGGTGTCATAGAAGGGCTGAGAAGTAGATTTGAAACCATGGAAGACAGGATCAGTGGAACTGAAGACAAACACTTGGATACAACTCTGTTTCAGGAAAACTCAAAAAAGAACAAAGAAAAATGAAGAGACCCTGAGAGTTAGGTGGGACACAATTAAAAGCAAAAACTTACGAGTGATTGGCATACAAGAAAAGGGGGAGAAAACAGAAAACACAGAGAGGATCATTGACGAACTGCTGACAGAAAACTTTCCCAATATCATGAAAAATGAAAAGCTGGCCATCCAAGAAGCTCAACGAACCCCATATAGAAGAGACCCCCCAAAAAAAATCACCAAGATATATCATATTCACACTCACTAAAACTAAACACAAACAAAGAATCCTGAAAGCAGCTCGTGAAAAACAAGAAGTCACATACAGAGGAGAAACAATAAGACTAAGCTCAGATTATTCGGCAGAAACCATGCAGGCAAGAAGGCAGTGGGATGACATATATAAAATCTTGAAAGAAAAAAATTGTCAGCCAAGAATAATATATCCTGCAAAACTCTCATTCAGATTTGATGGTGAAATTAGGTCATTTCCAGATAAACAGAAACTAAAGGAATATGCAAAAGTCAAACCAAACTTACAAGAATTATTAAAGGGAGTTCTTCGATCTGAGGACAAACAGCTTCAGCCCTCAGGCAGGACCTAGGACCTAGGACGCTGATTCACATGAACCAAATACCATTCTAGGAACCAAACTACAGAGGACTTTCCAAAAACAAAAGACATACAACAGGGAATCAGAGAAATCAATCAAAGGATGACAACAACATCAAAACAATGAAAGAGGGAACAAACGGCATAGGTATAGAACCTTCTAAAGGAGAGGAAGGCAAGGCGATACCAAGTAAGGGTAGACTGCTTCAAAATTATAAAGATAAGGGTAAAATTCATGGTAACCACAAAAAAAGTTAACAAACCAACTCATAAAAATAAAGACGAAAAACATAAAGTCTCAACAAAAACAAAACCTACAAAAACAAAAGAAATGAAAAAAAAATCCAAAAACAAAAGTACCTCAGCACAAGAGAGTAAGAAGAACAAAGAAAACTTCAGCATCACAAAAAAAAGCACTACAAAATGACAGCAACAAACTCACATCTATCAATAATTACACTGAACGTAAATGGACTCAATGCACCCATAAAGCGACGGAGAGTGGCAGAATGGATAAGAAAACAGGATCCATCAGTATGCTGTCTACAAGAGACACATCTTAAAAACAAAGATGTGAATTTATTAAAAATCAAAGGTTGGAAAAAAATATATCAAGCTAACAACTATCAAAAAAGAGCAGGAGTGGCAATTCTAATCTCAGATAAAATAGACTTTAAAACAAAATCTACCATAAAAGACAAAGAAGGACACTATATAATGATTAAGGGGATGATCCATCATGAAGACATAACCATAATAAAAATCTATGCACCCAATGACAGGGCTCCAAAATACATAAAAAAAACTCTAACAGCACTGAAAAGAGAAATTGACAGTTCCACAATAATAGTAGGAGACTTCAACACACCACTCTCAGTAAAGGACAGAACAACTAAAAAGAAACTCAGCAAAGATACAGAAGACCTAAAGGACACAATCAGCCAACTGGACCTCATAGACATATATAGAACAATCCATCCAACCGCTGCAAAGTACACATTCTTTTCCAATGCACATGGAACGTTCTCCAGAATAGACCACATCTTAGGCCACAGAGCAATCCTCAACAAGATCCAAAATGCTGAGATAATTCACAGTATCTTCTCTGACCACAATGCCATCAAGGTAGAAATTAACACTAGAAAGAGCAAGGGAAAAAAATCAAACACATGGAAACTGAATAATAATCTGCTTACACATCAATGGGTAATAGAAGAAATCAGAGATGGAATTAAAAAATTCCTAGAGTCAAATGAGAATGAAAACACATCATACCAAAACCTTTGGGACACAGCAAAGGCAGTCCTCAGAGGAAAATTTATAGCAATAGATGCACATATCAAAAAAGAAGAAAGGGACAAAATCAAAACATTAACTACAGAACTCAAACAAATAGAAAGAGAAGAACAAAAAAAGCCTACAACCACCGGAAGAAAGGAAATAGTAAAGATCAGAGCAGAAATAAATGAAATAGAGAACAGAAAAACAATAGAAAGAATCAACAAAACCAAAAGTTGGTTCTTTGAAAGAATCAACAAAATCGACAAACCACTGGCCAGACTGACAAAAGAAAAACAGCAGAGGGCACAAATATCCCAAATAAGAAATGAAATGGGGGACATTACAACAGACACAACCGAAATAAAAAGGATTATAACAGAATATTATGAAAAACTATATTCCAACAAAATGTGAAAACTAGATGAAATGGATAAATTTCTAGAAACATACGGCCTACCCAAACTACAACAAAGTGATATTGAAAATCTGAACAGACCCATAACAAGAGAAGAGATTGAAAAGGTAATAAAAAAAACTCCCAACCAAAAAAAGCCCTGGCCCAGATGGCTTCACTGGAGAATTCTACAAAACATTTACAGAAGAGCTTGTACCAGTTCTACTCAAGCTATTTGAGAGCATAGAAGAGGAAGCAACACTTCCAAATTCATTCTATGAAGCCAGCATAACGTTGATACCAAAACCAGGCAAAGACATCACAAAAAAAGAAAATTACAGACCAATATCTCTCATGAATATAGATGCAAAAATTCTGAACAAAATTCTAGCCAATAGAATTCAGTATCATATCAAAAAAATAATACACCACGAACAAGTAGGATTCATACCAGGTATGCAAGGATGGTTTAACATTAGAAAATCCATCAACGTAATCCACCACATAAATAAAAGGAAAGAAAAAAATCACATGATCATCTCAATTGACGCAGAAAAGGCATTTGACAAAGTCCAACACCCATTCCTGATAAAAGCTCTCAATCAAATAGGTATAGAAGGGAAATTTCTCAACATAATAAAGGGCATCTATGCAAAACCAACAGCCAACATCAATCTTAATGGAGAGAGGCTGAAAACATTCCCCTTGAAAACAGGAACAAGACAAGGATGCCCTTTATCACCACTCCTATTTAACATTGTGCTGGAAGTTCTAGCTAGAGCAATAAGGCAAGAGAAAGAAATAAAGGGCATCCAAATTGGTAATGAAGAAGTTAAACTCTCCCTGTTTGCAGATGATATGATACTATACATAGAAAACCCTAAAGACTCCACGAGAAATCTACTGGAACTAATAGAAAGATTCAGCAGAGTAGCAGGATACAAGATAAACATATAAAAATCAGTTGGATTCCTATACACCAATAAGAAGAATGATGAAAAGGAAATCAAGAAAATAATACCATTTATAATAGCCCCTAAAAAGATAAAATACTAACAATAAATCTAACCAGTTATGTAAAAGACCTATACAGAGAAAACTACAAAACACTGCTGCATGAAACCCAAAGGGATCTACATAAATGGAAAAACATACCATGCTCATGGATAGGCAGACTCAACATTGTGAAAATGGCAATTCTACCTAAAGCAATCTACAAATACAATGCAATCCCGATACAAATACCAACAACATTCTTCAAAGAGATGGAAAAACTAATTATTAACTTTATATGGAAAGAGAAGAAACCCCGAATAAGTAAAGCACTACTGAAGAAGAAGAATAAAGTTGGAGGACTCACACTACCTGACTTGAGAACCTAATATACCGCTACAGTACTCAAAACAGCCTGGTACTGGTAGAACAACAGAGACATTGACCAATGGAACAGAATTGAGAACCCAGATGTAAATCCATCCACCTAGGGTCACCTGATCTTTGACAAGGGCCCAAAATACATCAAATGGGGAAAAGACAGTCTTTTTAACAAATGGTGCTGACAAAACTGGATATCCATTTGTAGAAAAATGAAACAGGACCCATACCTCACACCATATACAAAAACTACTTCAAAATGGATCAAAGACCTGAATATAAAGCCTCAAACTATAAAATTCATAGAAGAAAAAATAGGACCAACACTTCAGGCCTTAATCCATGGCATTAACAGTATACAAACCACAAACATCAGCACAAAAAACCCAACAGATTAACTAGATAACTGGGATCTTCTAAAAATCAAACATCTATGCTCTTCAAAAGACTTCACCAAAAGAGTCAAAAGAGAACCTACAGACTGGGAAAAAATTTTTGGACAGTACAAGTCAGACAAAGGTCTAATCTCCATAATCTACAAGAAAATCCAACACCTCTACAACAAAAAGACAAACAATCCTATCAAAAAATGGGCAAAGGAAATGAACAGGCACTTCACCAAGGAAGACATTCAAATGGCCAACAGACACATGAGGAAATGCTCCCGATCACTAGCCATTAGAGAAATGCAAATTAAAACCACAATGAGATACCATCTCACCCCGGCATTACTGGCACGAATCAAAAACACTGGAAATAACAAACTTTGGAGGGGCTGCGGGGAGATGGGAACTCTTATACACTGCTGGTGGGAATGCAAAATGATACAACCATTTTGGAAAATGATATGGCGTTTCCTCAGAAAGCTAGAAATAGACATACCATTCGATCCAGCAATCCCACTCCTAGGAATATATCCTAGAGAAATAAGAGTCATCACTCGAATAGACATATGCACACCTATGTTCATGGCAGCATTGTTCACAATAGCAAAACGATGGAAACTACGTAGGTGCCCATCAACAGATGAATGGATAAACAAACTATGGTACATACACACAATGGAGTACTATGCAACGAGAAAGAACAACAATGAATCTGTGAACCATCTCATAACATGGATGAAACTGGAGGACATTACGCTGAGTGAAATAAGTCAATCACAAAAGGACAAATATTGTATGAGACCTCTATTGTAAAAACCCATGAAAAAATTCACATGCAAAATGTAACAATCCTTGTTGGTTACCAGGGATGGGGGGGGGAATACTAAATAGGTAATAGATAAGTGGTAACTTGGGTGAGAGGTGAGAGTACACAGTACAGGGGAAACTAACACAACCTGCACAAGGAAAGGTCATGGAGGCCCTATAGACACATCCAAACCCCCCGAGGGACTGAGTTGTTGGACGGAGGGCTCTGGGGACCATGGTCTCGGGGAACATCTAGCTCAATTGGCATGACACTACTTACAAAGATAATGCTCTACATTCTACCTTGGTGAGTAGTGTCTGGGGTCTTAAAAGCCTATGAGCGGCCATCTAAGATACTCCACTGGTCTCATCCCTTCGGTAGCAAGGGAGAATGAAGAGAACAGGATTCAATGAAAAGATTAGTCCAAACGACTAATTGTCCACAGCTACCAAGGCCTCCACCGGACTGAGTCCAGTACAGCTAGATGGTGCCCGGCTACCACCACTGACTGCTCTGACCAGGATCACAACAGAGGGTTCTGGACAGAGCTGGAGAAAGATGTAGAGCATAATTTTAACTCCCCAAAAAAAAAAAAAAATAGACCAGATTTACTGGCCTAAAGAATAGTAGAGAAACCTCATGAGTGTGGCTCCCAGACACCCTTTCAGCTCAGAGGTGAAGTTACGTTTGAGGTTTGATGTTAAGCCTGGGAGTGGACAGCCCAGTAAAACTAAATGGTACTAACGAGGTACAGGAGTCCGATGACAGGGGCCAGAAGGCAGAGGGGGAGTAGGAAACTGATGATAAGGAACACAAATTGAATAAGGACACTGTCGATGTATTGTGAGATTGCTGACCACTGCTATAGGGCAACATTTGTAGTAACTATTAAATGGGAGGCTGTTTTGTCCTGTGGGCCTTCATCTTGGGCGAGAATGGCAGCACAATTGGAAGAGCATAGTCAATATCACTTAAATGTGTAAGTAAAATGTTTTGAAATGGTGTTAAAATAAAATAAAATAATAAAAAATAAAAAATAAAAAAAAGTGAGACTAAAGAGGTACAGTAGTCAAGTGACATGGGCCAGAAGACAGAAGGGGACAAGGAAGTCCCCTGGTGATAGGGAACACAAGGTGGAGTAAGGATATTCTTGATGTGCTGTGAGACTGTTAACCATTGTCATAGGGCAACATGTGTAGTAACTGTTCAATGAGAAACTATTTTGTTCTGTAAGCCTTCATCTTAAGTGAGAATAACAGCACAGTTGGAAGAGCGTAGTCAATGTCACTGAACTGTGAATGTAGAAATTTTTGAAACGGTGTATCTTTGGTTATCTGTATTTTCATCAAAAAAAAAAAAAAAAGGTTGAGAATTTAGAGGCTTAATATGTTGTGGGGTTGTTAACCAATGTCATAGAACAACATGTGTACTATTTCATGAGAAACTATTTGCCCTGTAAGCTTTCACCTGAAGTACAATAAAATTAAAAAAAAAAAGGGGGGGGGGAGATAAGAAAACACATTCACATTTGCTTGTATTTGCAGAAAGCAAGTCTGAAAGCATGCTTAGGAGACAAACGAAAGTGATTCCATGGCGGGGAGGACAGGGAGGAGGGCAGGAAGGGGGCAGACAGAGGATGGAACAGGAAGGGAGGAAGAATTTTCATTACGCGTCTGTTTGTCTTTAGATTTTTGAACTATGTGAATGTATCGGCCATTCAGAAATGAAAGAGAGGGAAGGAAGGAAGGAGGGAGGGAGGGAGGGAAGGAGGGAAGAAAGGAAGGGGGGATGCAAATGAATGAGGAGCCTTCTGCCAGAAGGGAAGGAAGGAGCAGCTGGGCAGTAAGAATCACTCCTGCTGAGAACTGGGGCCCTGGAAACCCAAAGTACTCCAGAGCTGGAAGACGCCAGAAGCCAGACCTTGGCCCTAGAGCGATTCCCAACCAGGGATTCAAAATGAGTTGAGACCTGAAGCCAGAAGCTGCCCATCCTCCTGGCGGGAGCTCTGCCCAGCCAGCCATGGCTCACTCACGTCCTCACGTAGGGAGGTGCCTGGTGCCTCAGCCCTCTGCTCATCTGCCTGGTTGCCCCTCGTTGTTCTTCTTGTGTGTCTTTCCCCCAGTGCCACCCACCTCAGCCCCTCCAGGTGCAGTCTTAAACCATTTGCCACAGAGTCGACACCAACTCGTGGCGACTCCACGCGCATCAGAGCAGAACTGTGCGCCATAGGGTTTTCAATGGCTGATATTTTTGGAAGTAGATTGCCAGGCCTTTCTTCCAAGGTGCCTCTGGGTGGACTCCAACCTCCAACCTTTCAGCTAGCAGCTGAGCACATTAGGTATTTACACCACCCAGGGCCTGTGCTATTTCCCTGTCCCCCGGGCACTGGTTCAGTTCACTCACTGGGCTTTGATCTTTTACAAATAATATGCGTAGCTCCTGTCTGTTAAGATCATACCCAATACTTTGTAGGCATTGTGTATAACAACACCATGAGCTAAGTGGCATTTCCCCAATTTTACGAAGGAAAAAAACTAAGGTTCAACAAAGTTAAATGACTTTCTCACTATCACACAGCTTTAAGAAGCCAAAGCTAGGATTTAACCATAGTCTGCCTAATTTCAGCAGAAGAGTTTTTAACTATAGCCCACATTGCCTTCTCTATGAGACACAGGTGGACTGGCTAGTACACCTATTCCACCCTAATAGCTCCTCAGGTTGCCTGTTCCAACTTGGAATGCAGCATCCCAGGTGAGTCATCTGCTACCATCTGTTTGAATACCTCCTCAAATGGGGAGCTCACTACCTCACTGTCTCTTCTCCTCTAGTTTTCTTTCACCACACTGGTAGGTTAGCTGGTGCTCTTTGGAGTTCCCCAGCTCAGGATGGAGGGTCTCTGCTGCCCCTGCCCTGACCCCAGAGCTCAGCCTGGTACCCACACTCCAAAGGAAGCCTCAAGTCTTTGTGTCCTGGCACAGTGGTAGGCACATGATAGATGCTTTAAAAGGTTATCTTTTGGAACACTTCTCCATTGCTGGTGGAAATGCAAAATGGTATAGCCACCGTGGAAAATTTGTGCCAGTTCCTCAAAAAACTAAAAACAGAACTACCATACGACCCAGCAATTCCACTCCTAGTTATGTATCCAAAAGACTTGAAAGAGTCTTTTGAAAGAGACTCAGAGACTTGTACACCAATGTTCATTGCAGCACTATTCACAATAGCCAAAAGGTAGAGAGAACCTAAGCGCCCATCAGCAGACGAACGGATAAACAAAATGTGGTACATACATACACTGGAATACTAATCAGCCAACAGAAGAAATGAAGTCTTGATACATGCTATAAATATGGATGGAGCTTGAAGATATTATGCTGAGTGAAATAGGTCAATTACAAAAGGACAAATATTGTATGACCTCACTTATATAAAAAGACAAGAAAAGGCAAATGCACAGAGACCAAAGTTTATTAGTGGTTACCAGGGGCGGGAGGAAGGGGAAAAGGGCGGATTAAAAGTGACGGAAAAATCGCATTAAGGGTAGGGTTGCACAGCCAATTATTGTAATTACTGTCAATAAATTGTACACCTGTAAAAGGTTAAATGGGTAAAAGTTGTATGATAGATATATTTACAACAGTGACAAAAATACCAATAATAAGTCAGGCCATATCATCCTCTGCCCAAGCCCACCAAGGTCTCCTCTTCACTTATCTAATAAAATTCAAATTGCAAAAAAGAAAGGGGCTGTCCATGGGTTTTTGCCTGGAAGACCAGACCCAAGAATAAGGGACCTTCCCCTTGGTCCAGTTTCTATCTGATTGAGTTGAATATTACTTTAAACACAACGATATTGGGCAAATCTGCTGCAAAAGACCTCTTTAGACTTTTAAAAAGCAAAGATGTCATTTTGATGACTAAGGTGCTCTGGTCTTTTTGAATGCCTCACATGCATGCAAAAGTTGGATAATGAAAAAGGAAGATAGAAGAACTGATGTGTTTAACATGTGTTGGTGAAAAATATTCAATATTCTGTGGACTGCCAGAAGAAGGAACAGATCAGTCTTAGAAGAAACGCAACCCGAATGCTCCTTAGAAGCAACGATGGTGGGACTTCATCTTTCTTACTTTGGACACGTCATCAGGAAAGACTAATTGCTAGAAGAAGGATATCATGTCTGGAAAGCAGAGGTTCAACAAAAATGAGGGAAACCCTCAATGAGATGGATTGATTACAATAGCCACAACAGTGCCCCCCACATACCAACAATCACAAAGATGGCGCAAGACGGAGCAACATTTCATTCTGTTATGCATACCTAAGGTTGACATGAGCTGAGCCGACTCAGTAGCTACTAGCACCATCAACAGCAAACGTTGATGCCTTCACAACCTTGCCTTGCGTGGCTGGGAGGGCAGGCAGCTCTCTGGATGAACAGGTATTATTCACCCTGGATGTGTGGATCTAGACCTCATTTACTCCATTCATTCTTTTATTTATTCTTCATTTCATTGAATATTCGGTAAAGTGAATTCATTAAATATGCCCCAGACAGTCCCTGACCTCAGAAAGATTCCCATGTAATCAGGGGCATAGCTATGGAAACAGGCAAGAAAAGTGCAGTGTGGAAAAAAGAACTGGTCACACAGTCATTAATCGACACGGCATGGTCTTGCCCTGCAGAATTTTGGGCTCCAGGAGTGACCCGTTCTGCCTGCTAGTGGCCGTTTTTCTTGAACAGAGCTGGTGCTCAGTGGGAGCCCAGTGTTGATCTGTTGAATGAATGAATAAATGAAGGAATGACCGAATGCCTTGGAGGCTTCTACAAAGTGCTGTTGCAACATGAGAACAGACTCCTTGGAAAACTGAGTGTTACAGGATGAGTGGAAGTCCACCCCATGCATCACGTGGCAGTGGACGTGGGAATTGGGAAAAAGGGATTATTACCTGGGAGGGAAATTGGGAATGAGGAGGCTGTGACCCAGCCGAAGGAACTGCAAAGACAAAGGCACCGAGATGCGGCGAAGAGGAAAATGTTTAGGGAGCTCCAAGTGTTCCAATTTGGCTGCAGAGGTCATGTCAGTCCTGTGCAAATGTACTCAATTACCTGGATTTTGAGCACAGCCCTTGAGGTTGAAATAGGACCTTGGGCAGTGTGGCCTGCACATGGGAAGGGGAGGGCTGTGTCCACATCATTGGAAGGAAACTCTCTGTCTATTCCTTCTCCTCTGTCCAGCCCAGGTTCCCACACCTGCAAACATGACCTTGAGGGTCTGCCTCCCCTGGGATGGAGACTGTCAGTGTCTCCAGAGCAGACAGACATGTGCTATAATGCATGGCACTCTTCTGCAATGTGGCAGCTGACACACCCTTCCCTGGGTCTGACAGATCCTAGGGTTGTTCATTAGCCAGTGCACCTGCCCCCACACACCGTGATTAGCTAGGGTGTGGTGACAGCCGGTTGACATTAATTATCTGTGAGTTAGAGGCATCCAAGAGCACAAACAGAGGGCTGTCAGTAGAGCAAAGCACTGGCATTGTTGCTTCTGTGCTTTGCAGCCAGGACCACACGTGGGGCCGTGGGGATTTCAGGTTCAAGGAGGGACAGGTGAGGCCAGCAGCCTTCCCAGCATTGTCCAGGGTGTCCACAAACAATCTTTGGACTAACTCATAAGAAGTCAGGTGCTCGTTGGTAAGCAGTGCACCCGGCACCAATATCCAATCCATCACCATGTCTTGACAGCTTTGCCTCCTAAATACTTCTCAGCTCTGTCCACCCTGCATTTCCACGGATGCCAGCCTAGTCTCTTACCATTGCATTGCCTCTTACCTGTCCCTTCCATCTATGCTGGCTCCCCTCACAGCCCTTTCTCCAAACTCTAGTCGGAATCCACCATCCACAGAAACCCATCACGTGGTCCACAAAGCCCTGCAAGGTCTGGTCCTGCTGAGCTCTCCAGCTTCAACCCTCTACACCTTCCCCCAGCTCTCTGCTCACCCATCACATCTACTCTCAATGGTTTCCTGATTGGGCTCTTGTCCTGTGGCTTTTACACATACTGTTTCCTCTAAAAGAAATGCTCTCTGCTCTTCCTCCCACATCCTAGAGTTCCTTAAATCTCATGTCATTGTCCCTTCCCACAAAGCTTCCCTCAGCCCCCAAATCACTTCAAGTTCTTTTGTCCCACAAGCAGGCAATAGAGTGTAGTAGTCAAAAGCGTGGGCGCTGGGGTCAAACGGCCTAGGTTCAAATCCCAGCTGAACCTCTCACTGGCTGTGTGACTCTGGGCAAGTTACTTAACCTCTCTGAGCCTCAGTTTCCTCCTCTATAAATGAGAATGATAATAATACCAATCCCACAAAGTTGTTTTGAGGACTAAATGTGTTAATATGAGTAAAAGACACTTGGAGCAGAGTTGAGCACTAAAGTGCTATATAAACATTAACTGTTGCTTTTTATACATTGCGCCTTCAAGTAACTTAACTCTGTTTGTAACCCTATCCTTATTAGTGTGACAATTCGATTAATTCTGTCTTCTTCAGTATACTCTAGCCAGGTTTCCTCTGCACTGTTGACAATTTGGGCTGGATAATTCCGTGTAGGTTGTTTAGCAGCATCCCTGGCTTCTGCTCTACAGATGCCAGCAGCATGCACCAGCTGTGACAATCAAAATCATCTCCAGACCTTGCCCAATGTTCCCTGGATCAAAATCACCCTAGTGGAGAGACCTGGACTCTGCGAACAGGGAGCATATGTGGTCTCCTTCACCATTTCCTCCCAGCACCTGGCGCAGCGCTTGGCCCAAGGTAGGTGCTCACTGAATGAATGAATGAATGAATACCAAAAAACACCTGTAATATAAAGGTCTTGGGGATAGAAAGTCAGAAGATCTGGGTCATGTTTTGCCTCTACTGCATCCTTGTAGGGTCACCGAAGGCAAATCACTTTGCTTCTCTGAGCTTCCATTCTCTCATCTATGAAATGGGGCTGGAGATAATGACTGTGATCCCTATCCCATCACAGGGGGCATCATAAGGCTGAGATGAGCAAATGTTTGAGAACGTGCTCTATGAATGGCCAGGTGTTGTACAGACGAGCGGATGGTAGCCACCTCTTTTAAACTAACGGAATGGCTTTCCTTCTCTCACCCTGCCACAGCCTGCCTCGTCTGGCATCGTCTGGGCTGTGACGGTGTATGGGCGTGTAACATACATTATACATAAGGAAGATAACATATCCCTTCATCTCCTTTTTAATATTGCTATAAATATGTCTTGTGGGCAAGATAATCGAGATACAGTGAGCGTAATGGTGATGATGGAGCCAGACTGATGGGATCTCCCACCTGTCATGAGGGCAGTTTCCCCATCATTGTTCCATTATGCATGGTGTCTTGGGTAGACTATGGCATCAAGTGTATTTTGAATGATGTGAAGCCCAGAGCACTTAATTACACTGTGTTTCTAATAAGGAAAGGAGCAGCGTGGGAGCAGGGAGAGAGCACTGTGCTCTAGGGTTTGACAGACCCAGGTTCAAATCCTGGCAGGGATACTCACAGCCATGTGAACTCAGGCAGGCCACTTGCCCTCTCTGGACCCTGGTTACCTTATCTATTAGACAGGAGCAGATTCAGGGTGTCACACACTTCTCTGGGGAATTTTGAATGAGATATTTAGAAAGGATATCCTTATAGAACTGGGGCAAGGTCAAGGTAATCTAATCACAGGGCCCCACCTATCTGCCAGCGAGGCTGAAATGTAGTCAATAGCCAAGTGGCCATGTTCCAGGAAGAAGGGGAGGAAAGACTTAGGGGCCGGACGGCAGTCTGCCACAGTGGCCTTCACCTAGGAATGCGCAGAAGCAAGGGAGGGGGCATCTGAAATGGGCCTCCCTCCAGGAATATCTCAGAGTAGAAACGAGAGCACAGAGGAGAGACGGGGGCTAAGAACTCAGCAGGATACACACCTGTGTCACGCCAACACTTCCATTACTTTGTCACTCCCATCTGCTCCCCTTTGGACATCACAGGAAATACTAACCTTAAAAGAAAATGGCCTGAAGGGTAGACGTCGGGGCAAACTATCTTGCGGTCTCTACTCTGCCTGATCCAGGCAGGCCCCATTCACCTCCCCCTCTCTCCAACTGCCTATTTTCCCAGCTCTCCCCTGCCCGGGCCTGGTCTCACCATCTTCCAGATCCCAGAATTGGAGAAAGCAGGATCAGTCAACAGCTTTAGTGAAGACTCCCGAGGATCCAGGTTCTGGACTAGGGCAACACTTTATTAGACTCCTCCTTCACGCCTTCATCCCCGTAGCTTTAAGGACAGTCAGACCTTTGCTAAGAGTTCACCAGCCCAACTCTGCCGTGGGGTGGATTCCATTGTGCCACTTGTATTCCACAAGTTGCTGAAATATTTCAAGCACTAAATGAGTCAAGACCTTTAAACTTTGTGGAGAGATGGCTTCAGGTATTTCCTCAGAATCTATCACCAGCCAAGCCACCCAGCCTGTGCACTATTATAGGAGCCCAGGGCAGCTCATGGCTAATGGGCCTGTTTTATTTCCCTTTGAGGATTTTTAACTCAGCTTGCCAAATTCCCTAGATGACAAATGTCTTAATTAAAGGAAGGGTGTTGGATGTGGTAGCTTCATCTCCCTTTGAAGTAAAGGATGGGGCAACAGGAAGATACACAACAGATGTAAACAGGATCCTCTGTGTCCTTGTTGGGAATCACAGGAAAATTGTGTTTTGATGATGATGATGAATCAATGGTTACAGCATTTATTGGTTATATATTATATGCCAGGCTTTTTATGGTGTGTGTACTCCACGATACACATATCAAAACCAAAACCAAACCCATTGCAGTCCAGTTGATTCTGACTCATAGAGACCCTATAGGACAGAGTAGAACTGCCCCAGAGGGTTTCCAGGGAGCGGCTGGTGGATTTGAACTGCCAAGCCTTTGTTTAGCAGCCAGATGCTTAACCACTGTGCCACCAGGGCCGATGTACATAAATTATCATAAATTAAGATTCAGAGAAGTCAAAATACTTGCCCAGGTCATACAGCTAGTAGGTGGTAGTGCCTGGACATTGATCCAGAGTGTTCACTGTGCACCAGGACATCAGATATTGCAAATCAGTGACCCAATGTTGAAATTCAGCCCTCTGGTGTATTTTGCTTGACCCACAGAGTGCCTTAAACTTTTTAAATTGTTGCCAGTATTTAAACACAGGGTTTTTGAATTCATGTGACTGAAATCATTTCCATTTCTGGCTTCCCTAAAAAATTCCAAACCTATGACAGCACCGAGGCCGTGATTCCTACACGGTAACAGTTGTCCAGGGAAGGCCACTTTAGAACGGGCTGTGTTCCTATTTTGCCACAGCCTGGGCCATTTCTCACTTTAGGTCATAGGCTGGGCCCTGTGAGCACTTGGGGCTGTGCAGGCTGCTGGTCAACCATTTGGCTGTCAGACACTGCTGGGTGGCCTTTCAAGGGATGGAGACTGGCAGTGGGACATCAGTCTGGAATGACCTGTGAGGGTACAGTGTGGGCTGGGCCTGATGGGAGTCCAGGCAACTGTCCCCAAGGCGCCGGCACGTCCCTTAAGAAGCATGACATGAACTTGGATCGAAAGATGAAATTGGTTTGGGAGGGGGTAGGTTCTGTGCTCTCTGCACCGTGTCTGTGGGCAGAAAACAATCCGCCCGACATGAACATGATCAATGCCTGCCTGGTGAATTCCCTCAGAAACTGTGAAATTGCATAAAAGATTTGATCAAAGTTCCCATCAGCTGCCAAGCTGTGATGACTTCTGTGATTTTTTCTTAACTGGATTTTAATTTTTATTATTTGGGGACTGATGGAGCAGAGGAAATGCCTCAGTCTCTGGATTCCACTTTCCTTCTCTCCCACGAAACACTTTAAGAACTCAGAAAAGCTCAATTGTAGAAGAAAAGGATTTGGCTCTCGGTGTTGCATGTTTTGTTCCCGTTCCCCGGGCTTGGAGACAGCTCAGGAACTTAATTAAAATCAATGGAGAAAAAGAATTGAATAAATCACAACATGAATATCTCTGAAAGTCTATATTGCAGCACAGCGGCATAGGGGTGAAAAAAGACATGCTATTCCCGCCTCCCTCTGGAAAGGGGAAAAATGAAAATGATCTTGGAGTGCACTCAAGCGCTCTCTCTCTCTCTCTCTCTCTCTCTCTCTCTCTCTCTCTCCTCTGAAAGCAGGGATTATGAGGGATAAAGAGTCCAGAGGTTAAAGGGTATGGATCTGCCCCTCACTCACAAGAGAGGTCATCAGGACATAAAGACCCCATCCTGTATTCCTGCAGGAAGCCTGCATCACACGAGGCTTCCTCCAGCAACCCTACAAAGTAGTTGTACAAAACCCCATATTAGAAAATGAGGTTAAGTAATTTTCTCCACATGTACTTGGGCTCCAGGTGGCTTCTGATGCCCATCCTTCACTGTGAACTTGGCAAGACTTGCTTCCCAAAATAGCCCACGTGATTCTCCCTAGTGCTCGTGGACCAACTCTTTTCAGATAGGGGCAGGAAAGGACTCCTCGAGGGCCTCCAGGCTGACCCCTGCCTCTCTGCACAATTACCTCCAAACCCCTCTGACCCGAAGAGAGTTAAGCTTGCATTTTCCTGTTCCAGAGGAGGAGATTCTACTCTAGCCTTTAAAAGACACTTAAGCTTTTTGCATCCCTCACTCTCCACAGAACAGTTCCTGCTTGAATCTAATTTGAATCCTTTTGCTGCAGCTGGATCATGTCCTTGGGGATAAATCTGAAAATGAAAGGTGGAACCTGCTCCTTTCCCTTGTCCCTCCCTTCCACCATCCCTCCCCAAATTTCTGCTGTCTTGCTTCCCAAAGCATGTAGATCACCCAACCCAGTGCCTGGCACAGAGCATGCACTTGTGAAATATCAGTTCCTTCCTTGTGTGTCCTCCTTCGGCCTCTCCTGGGCTCTGGGACTGTGGGGATGACAGGCCATCACTGCCCTTCTCTGGGAAGAGTTTACAATCTAGAAAGAAGGCCACATTTAAATGGTTAATGCAATGCAGAGAGCTAAATGTGATAATAGGTATAAAACTAGGAGTCCCTGGGTGATGCCAACAGTTAACATGCTCGGCTGCCAACCAAAAGGTTGGCAGTTCAAGTTCACCTACAGGTGCCTCAGAAGAAAGGCCTGGCAGTCAACATCCTTAAACTCAACCATTGAAAAACCTATGGTGCACAGTTCTACCCTAACACACATGCGGTCACCATGAGTTGGAGTCAACTCAATGGCAACTGGTTAGATATAAAACTACTATGGGGCCCCAGAGAAAGAGCCAACTTTGCCATTTACAATTTAATCTCCGTGTGTCACGACCCTGATTAAAACCTCATTGCCCCCAAGACAGAGGCTGAAACCTTGGGCTCTGCCTAATCTGCTCCTGCCTCGCTGTTTCTTCATCTCTCATGCCCTCTCTCACTCCATGAGACCTAGCCACTCTGGCCTCAGGGTCCTCGCACAAACTCTTCCTCCTTCTGGAAGATTTCTTGCCTCCCCTCTTTGTCTGGCAAATCCTATTTATCTTCCGTATCTCAGCTTAAATGCAAGTTTCTTGGGAGCCCTTTAGTATCCCTCACCCCAAATTTGGGGCAGGTTCCTTACAACATGCTCAAGCTACATAACATGAAGTAGTTTCCTTTTTTCAAGCACTCATCACATATGTAGTTACTTGTTCAATGTCTATCGTTGATAGACAGTGAGCATCCTGAGGGCAGGAAGGACTCAGACAGGAGCTTATATTTTAGTTAGATCTTGGTGGTGAGATAGAATAGACCAGTGGGGCAGAGGGGAAGTCATGAAGGATGAATGTGCAAGATGTTTCTGCATCGGATTGTCACATGTGCACTGGTGAATTATTGTCCCAGTAATGCCTCAAGCTCACAGCAGAAAGTGTCTGTTCTCATGCTCATGGCTCTGTAGGTTGACTGTAACTTGGCAAATCTAAGCTGTGCTTGGCTAGGCACTTCTACTGCAAGCTGCAGGTAGGCTGCACCTGACTCCCAGCTGTGAGTTAGGCTCAGGTCCACTCCATGTGTGTTTGTTTAGCCCAGAATGAAGGAGCAGCAGCAACCTGGGTTATGCCCATCTCATGGGGGACCACCACAGGACAAGAAAATGAGCAGAAATGCACAAAGCCTCTTACAGCTTTGGTCTCCCAATTTCATTGTCTAAAATAAGGCACAAGGCCAAGCCCAAAATTGATGGGGTGTGGAATTTTACTCTGCTTCTACTGGGAGGAACTGCAAAGTCACACAGTGTTATGGACTAAACTGTGTCCCCCAAAATATGTCTTGGAATCCTCACCCCTATACCTGTAGATATAATCCCACTGGGGAGTAGAGTTTTCTTTGTTTTGTTGATGAGTCCATATCAGTGTCTCGTGTATTCTAAACCTAGCCACTTCGGAGTTATAAAAAGAGCAGATCACACACAAAAGCAAGTACAAAGAGGGAGAATTAGATGTCACGTGAAGATAGCCAAGGAACTAAGGAATGTCAGGGAAAACTGACAAGGAAGAAATCTACATGGCTGAGACCCTGAATTCAGACTTCTAGCCTCCTGAACTGTGAGAAAACAAATTTCTGTTCTTTAAAGACACCCATTTGCTTTGCCACAAGACCAGGAGAACTGGATGGTGCCCAGCTACCATTACTGAATGTTTTGATCACAGATCAAACATTCAGAACTTCAAATTCTCATGAAATCTAGAGTTTCTGGAGCCATTGAGGCTGGATGACCCCCTGAAACCATTGCCCTGAGGAAACCTTTAAACCTTAAACTGAAACTATCCCCTGAAGTCATCTTTAAACCAGTAATAATCTAGCTTAATTGGAAAAGAATGTCTGTCTTGAGCGATGTGTTCTTTTCAAGAATTATCTATATGTCATCAAATTGACAATAGCAACTCAAAAGGTCAGACGAAAAGCTTAGAGGGCAGTGAGTTTGTGTTGATGATGACGAAACAATTTGGAAAAGGATACTGAGAAAGACGGCAAAACGTGAAGAACGTAACCAACGTTTACTGAATTGTACATGTAGAAATTGTTGAACCGGTGTGTGTTTTGCTGTGTATATCTTGACCAAAAATTTTTTTTAAACATCTGAAACTAACGTACATGAAAAAAAAAACATACTCACTTGTAGCGTTTGTGTTACAGCAGCACTAGAAAACCAAGACACATGGTAAAGAGCACGGATATCTCGTTTTAATACTGTGAGGGTGTGGAAAATTGCAAAAATGATTCCATCTGTCTTCGTCAGAGTAGGATAATGAGGAAAGAAGACCCATAGATTGTATCCAGGTTCTCATTTTTGCAAGTGGCCACAATGATGTGTTATTTTCTGAGATATGAACATCAGAGGGGAACATATTTGAGGGGGGGATGTTGAGTTTAGTTTTGAGCATGTTAACTCTGTAATGCCTATGACACATCCAAGTAGAGACATCTAGCCTCCATTAGCTTCATAGGTCTGTGTCTCAAAGAAGAGAGTTGAGCTGAAATTTGGCAGCATCAAATGTAAAGACAGCACAGAAGCTCTGAGGGATGGAGAGGATTGTGCAAGCAGAGTGTGTGGGGCGGAGGACGTTACTGGTTGGGTAACTCCTTCCAGCCTCCTTTGCAGCTAGGGATGGCCATGTGACCCAGCTCCAGCTAATAAAGTGAAAGGAAAAATTGCCCATGAGGGTTTTTGGAAGGCTTTTGTTCTACTGGTAAAAGGGCAGATGCACGGAGCTATGTGCTGGTGTTGCTTCTTATCACTGATCCTGCCTTAAGCACAATCAGATGCCTGTTGCTACAGCATTGTATTACTATGAGATTAACAAGCATGAAGAAGAAAAGCTAACAAGCAAAAGATGTTAAGGCTGTTTCATGCATTATCTTAATAAACTTCTCTGCATTGGATTGTCGCGTGGCTCCTTAATGACATCTCCAGGCAACTCTAAGACCTCCATAGATTATTTTAGAGAAACAATATTCTTATTGTTTAAGCCGCTGTTACCCAAGAAATCTGTTACTCACAGCTTGATGTGTTCCTTATTGATACAAGGGCAAAAGACTGAACTCAGGAGAAATAGCAGCGGATATTTAACATGTGGGCAAAACAGGAGGAGTCAGTAAAAAAGGGAGGAAAGTACAAAGAGAAACATGTCTTGGAATGTGGGGGAAATATCGAAATATTCTCAGAGCCCAATTCTGCAGAGAAGTTTATTAAGATAATGCGTGAAAATTCTCCACTGGATGCGGCAAGAAGGCCTCTGAAGTCCTTAATGAGAGAAAGTCTTGCAAGGGAGGATAGAAGCGGAGTGCAAGTCAGAGCACAAAGGAATGAGTAGTACAGCCGGCATTTGGGGATCACCCTGGATACATTCACCCCCTCTCCCCTGTTGGGTGGGACCTCATCCATGACGCCAGGACTGAGGCATGTGACCCAGAGCTGGCCAGTCAGCCCAACCAAATCCCCTGATTACAGTCATCACTGGTTCAGAGGCTGGCACGTTCTCCAAGTTGGGCTAATCAGAGTGGAATCTGGGGCTTGTGTTCCAAAAAAACCAAACCCACTGCCATCGAGTCAGTTCCAACTCATAGCAACCTTTGTGTTAGGTAACAGGAAAAGATATATTTTTTATCTGTTACATGTTTAATCTCAAAAAGATTGTTACAATATCAGGGAGGAAAGGAAAAAAACATTGCTACTCACAAAAATGCAGTACAAGACAAAGCGCAAACATCCCCTCTGTTACACTGAAATACTGTCATAACGTGATTAACACTCTACAGATCAACCTGTGTCTTGGTTTTCCAGGACTGCTGGAACACAAATACCACAAACTGGTGGCTTTATAGAACAGAAATTTATTTTCTCACAGTTCTGGGGGCTAAAAGTCCAAATTAGGGTCTTGACCATGTCAATTCCTTTCTTGTCATAAGCCCTGGGGGCCCCTTGGTTTCTTGGCTTGTTGATGATCCTCACATTGCATCTGTCTTTCCCTCTGTATCAGCATGCTTGTATCTGTGTTTTTTATAACTCAGAAGTGATTAGGTTTAGAACACACCCCCCACTGATACGACTTTATTAACATAACAGAAAAAACTTATTTCCAAACAGGATTACCTCCACAGGAATAGGGGTTAGAAGTCCAACACATATTCTGGGGGGACACAATTCAATCCATAACAATCTGATATTATATATATGTATGTATGTGTATATATATATATATATATATATATACACACACACACATATATTCCTTTTTTTACACTGGACTTGAACTTGGAAGGCTGCACAGATCGAGCCATTTGCCACCATGAAGACAGAGAATCTGAAAATTGATTCAGCATAGGAGCAAAGGTGAGGGAAGGAGAGGGAGAAACCAGTGACATTATGTGAGCACCTGGATTCAGCCAGACTTGAAGCGAGGTCCATATTCTGGACTTGGGTAATAAACCCTCTTACCAGTTCTGCTACCAGTTTGAGCTAGAGTTTCTGCCACTTGTGTATAAAGGATTCCTGATAAAAGGGGTGAAACAAAGTGGAGGAAGAAGGGGTGAAGACTCTCCTTTTTATGTTCCAGTGCTGGCACTAGCAAGCAATGATTGGATCCTTTCCCCAGCCCTTTTGCAGGATTACCCTATGTTTAGCCAACATTACTCAGACCGCAGCTTCAATTTCTGCCCTATGTGATGGGAAAGGAGGGGGAGAGGCCGTCAACTGCTTCAGTCCCTTTCTATCAGAGCACACTGAGGTCTCATGCTTTTTTCCTCCAGCTGGAGAGGATGAGCCACCCGCCTCATTCATCACTCCCTGTTTCTGTTTGCTTTTGTTTTCATCAGCCTCTAGCAAGATGCTACAAGTGATGATTCCCGAAAAGTGCATCCAGGAGAAGGCACTGATCTCAGAGTAACCACCAGTTTCTGTGCTCTGATGCAGCCCCGCCGGGATTATCCATGTGGGGGCCAGAGCTCTTAGCCAAGAGCTCCTAATAATTCTCTGACCATGGTCTGCATGAAGCCCTCCATCACAGCAGGGCAGAGGCTGCCTCCAGAAGCTAAGTGGCTGCAGCTGTGCAGGTTACAGGGCAGCAGGGACAGGGAGCCAGGCAAATCATTACAGACATAGGGGCATTCGATGTGTCTGTGATGCTCCATCCATCACCCCAGGATCCTGCTCAGGAGAGAGGCAGCAACAGGCAAAGGAACCAGGAATACATAGCTGCCCTGATGGGTGAGAGCCTGCTGATCTGCGCAGTCACCTAAGTGAGCCAGAGAAGCATGACCTGATCTGTTTTTAGCTTAGTAAGAGAGATCAAAGACACCAGGTATGAGCCAGAGACAGACAGAGGCCCTCCTCTGCCATGATATGATTTGAGGCTAGCAGTCAACCTAGAGACCAAGAACAAAACCATAAACCCAGGCAGGGTCATAGTGGGGAGATCTGGGAGAATACCACTCTAAGGGAGGACCCATAAACTCAGATGCCTCCAAGGCCCAAGCAAGAAAAAGAACTAACTGGGTGAACCATGCTAGGAATAGATCATGGAGAACTGAGAACGTATGTCCCATCAAGATAAGCAATTGCTATTCAACTCCAGCTAGGCAGAAATGAAAGTTAAAAAAAAAAAGAAAAAATAAACCCATTGCCATCGAGTTGATTTCGACTCACAGCAACCCTATAGGACAGAGTAGAACTGCCCCACAGAGCTTCCAAGGAGCACTTGGCGGATTCAAACTGCCGACCTTTTGGTTAGTAGCCATAGCACTTAACCACTATACCACCAGGGTTTCCAGAAATGAAGAGTAAATGCTGTCCGATCTGCCGATTGTTCTAGAGAAGCCAAATATCTGTGGAAATGACTTTATCTTTAAATATTGGCCACTAACTTTTTTTTCCATGTTTAAAACAATGTGTCACCCAATTACTTTTCAACCTTTGGTCTACTTGAGTGTAATGTGCAAAGTGGCATGGGGGCAAGCACAGAACATCATCCATCTACCGATTCCTTTAATTATTTACAATTCAGTCAACAGCATTGCCACTGCATATCATCTCAGTGTAGAACACAGCATAATGAAACAACAAATATTTACTAAGTGCCTGTGATATTCTAAACACTGTTCCTGAGTCTGGTGTATAGCAACAAAAAAAAAAAAAACCCAAAAATCTATGCCTCATGAAATTCACAATCTGGCTAAGAGACACTGAGTAAACAAATAAGCTTCACAAGATATTAGAAAGTGATTAGAAGGGTGGAGTAAATGGAGTTCAAATGGAGTTGGCAGATATGGTTTCAGGAGATGATACTTGAGAAGACCTAAAGGAAGTGAGAGAAAGACATATGGATGGGTGTGTGAAGGGTGTTTTAAGCAGAAGGACCAAGTGCAAAATTCCTGTGGCAGAAACATGTACAAGTAACAGCAAGGAGGCCAGTATGGCTAGAGTAGGATAAGCAAGGAGAGCAATGGCGGATGAGAGTAGGGGGGGAACAGGGGAAGAGTATATACTTTATGTAAAGACTGACTTTTACCAGGAGTAAGCCAAGAAGCCATTGCTTTCCAGCAGAGGAGTGACATGACATGGCTTTTTTCCTAAAGTAATCTGTAGTAATCTCACTCCACAAACTTGGAAAGAAAAGAAATAGCATTTCATTTCCCTTAAGTCAACCTAACTGTGACTTCTATCACAGGAGAGAAATTCCATCTCAGTCATTACTGAGTCCTCCTCTTTTGTTGAAGGTCACACTCAAATAAGGGATGTACATATGAAGGCTCGATCACCTGTCTGTCAGTTTGTTGTACTGAGGTGGCCTGCATGTTGCTGTGATGCAGGAAGCTATGCCACTGGTATTTCAAATACCAGCAGGGTCACCCATGGTGGACAGTTTTCAATGGAGCTTCCACACCAAGACAGACTAGATAGAAAAGCCTGATGATCTACTTCCAAAAATTAGCCAATGAAAACCTTACGGGTCACAACAGAACACTGCATGACTTGCTTGCTTACGACATGTCATCAGGAGAGGTCAATTGCTGAAGTAGAGGCCAGTGAAGGAGAAGGAGACCCTTTGGTGAGAGGTATTAGCACAATAGCCACAATAATTGACTTGAACATGCTGGCAATTGTGAAGATGACATAAGACTGAGCAATGTTTTGTTTTCTTGTACATAAAGTCGCCATGAGTCAGAATCAACTTGATGGCAGCCATCTATCTGTATGAAGGCTGGAATGCACAGGTCTGCATATAACTGAAGTACGTCATGGTCATTGTTATGGATTGAATTGCATCCCCCAAAAATGTATATCAAAAATGTGAGTCCCAGTATTGTGTGGTTGTCTTCCGTTTTGTGATCTGATGTAATTAACTACATGTTGTAAATCTTAACCTCTATGATGTTAATAAGGCAGGATTAGAAGCAGTTATGTTAATGAAGCAGGACTCAATGTACTGGATTAGGATGTATCTTGAGGCAATGTCTTTAGAGATATAAAAAAGAGAATCAAGCAGAGAGGAAAGGGACCTCATTACTACCAAGCAAGAGGAGCCAGGAGAGGAGCACATCCTTTGGACCCAGGGTCCCTACACTGAGAAGCTCCTAGACCAGAGGAAGATTGATAATGAGGAACTTTCCCAGATCCAACAGAAAGAGTAAGACTTCCCCTGGAGCTGGCACCCTGAATTCAGAATTCTAGACTCCTAGAGTGTGAGAGAGTAAATTTCTGTTTGTTAAAACCATCCATTTGTGGTATTTATGTTATAGCAGCACTAGATAACTAAGACAGTCATCATGAAGTACTTGTTGTCTGATCTACAACAGGTCCTGTATTATGAATGAGTCATGGCTTGACACCCTTGCCTATGATCCTGTCTCCCTAGGCAGGATGTGCTAAAAGGTAACACTAACTGTTGTAACAAGTAAATTCAACATTTCAATGGCTTATTGCAATAGAATATAATTTCCTGCTCATGTGATAGTTTAGTGGACATGATGCTACTTGGTAGGCAGCTCCTCTCACTGTGGTCATTCAGAGAACCAGACGTCTTCTATCTTGTACCTCAACAACCCACTAGAGCATCAGAGTTCCTCTGTATCCAGGAGGAAAGGGAAAGAGAGTGATGAAAACGCACATTCAAACTAATCAAACTAGCTCCCATGAGAAGCCTATTTGGGCATATCAAAACAAAACAGAACAAGAAGCTAGGACACAGTAAGCAAACATAAAATTAAAAAATATAATAACTTATTGATGGCTCAGAGCCAACGGTCAATATCAAATTACATAAAGAGGCAGACCATGATGGCTTCAGCAAGCTCCCAAAATGAAGAATCAAAAAATCATCCAGACATCATTAAACATGTTGCTCTAGGCAGAAGCACCACACCATCCCTCCACAGCAAACATCTGAAAAAATAAGCCAAACAGAGAAAACAACAATCCTGAAACCCTAAAACATCAAATGAAGAGATAAAGAACTCAGCTAAGCACCAAACAGAGTGAGAAAACTGACAGAGAACAGAGAGCGAGGAGAGTTCATGCAGAGGTCCCCTATCAGCTAATGCAGCACAAATCCACCATCTTGGACTCCTATCAGAGACCAGCAAATAGGGGGTATGAGAAAGCAGCTTCACAGAGCTTCCAGCAGGAGACAGAACAACCGGTAACTGGCGATATATGCTTTCCCAACCCCCACCCTTCTTTACCCCCACTCAGCCTCCTCTGCTTCCCACGGCCACAGTCTGTTGGCCAGGAAGCACCGGCTGCTTGGGTTCCACCCGCCCGCACTGACCAGCTCCCTGAGTGCCATTTGTTGGATGCTGGTGTTCCTTTTTTCCACTTCTTTTGAGTTCTTCCTTACCTCTCACCACCTCCCCCTCTTTTTCCTGCACCATCTTGGCTTCTTCCTGGGGGTCTGTGGAGCTCCATTCAAGTGTGGAACTGCTTCCCGGTCCGGGCTGCCATGCTGGTGGGATCCCGGGGCTTTTATTTGTTTGTTTTGAGTTCTTTGTTTGTTTTCTTTTCCTTTTCTTGAGTTGGGAGCCTGTTCTGCCTGGGCAGCGCTGTGCAGCTTGGGACCTATCCCCTCAGCTTGCACAGACCACAGAGGGGTGCTTGAGAGCATTTCTTTCTTTTTTTTTTTTCCTTCTGTTTTTTGGGGGGCTTTTCTTGCTCTTTTTTTTTTTAAATTTTTTTCTTTTCCCTCTTTTCCCCTTTTTGTCTTTCTTCATTACTCAGTTTCTCATCTCTATACCTTCCTTCTCTTCCTGTTCCCTGAATACCTGGCGCTGAATTCCTCCACGCCTTCTAGCCAGGCTGTGCTGCAACGCCTGGGAACAACATCCCCAGACCTCATACCGTACCAGTGGGATCCCTGGGAGCTTTGCTGTTCTTTTTTCTAATTTTTATTTATTCATTCTTTTCTTTTTTTTCTTCTTCTTCTTCTCCTTTTTGTTTTTCTCCATTTCATACTTTCATCTCTCCATTCCAATGGCAAGCTCCCCTAGCACCCCTTTTTGTTTGTTTGTATGTTTTTGGCTCCTGTTCCTCTCTCCTCTCTCCCATATCCATCTTAGCTCCACACATCACAATTTCCCCCCTCCATCCTGCCTACCTGCACCATGCACTTAACATCACACCATCAAGCAGCACACGCACAGCTTACCAGAACCTGTCCTGCATGGATTACCGACCCGCCCTGGTGGCTGCAGTAAGTGCCACAAACAACCCATCCCAGCAACTCCTCTTCAGCTAGACCTGCCCTGATGTACCATATCTGAGCAACTGACTCTGCCAATTGGAGAAGGAGGCAAAAAATATCGTGATCACAGACGAGCAAACAACAAAGAACACACAGTCTGCCTGCTCATACATAGCTAAATTTAAAAAAAAGAAAAAGAAAAAACAGGATGAAACAAACAAATCTACAATCAATAAATGAGAAAAATAACCACTAAATGCCCTGAAGACAGCAGACAATATCAAAACATTTACAAAAACAGGACAGGATGGTTCCAATAGGCACCCAAAATAAAACACCAGATGACTTTCCAGTAGAAGAAAAGGCACTAGAACTATCTGATAGGGAACTCAAATCTCTAATACTCAGAATTATCCAAGAGTTGAAGCAAAAAGCAGACAAAAATGAGGAAAAAATAGACAAATTCATGGAAAAGACAGATGAATTCATGGAAAATACAGACAAAAAATGGAAGAATTCAGGAAAATAATGCAGGAACAAAATGCCAAAATAAATTCACAAACATTTAGAAATTATACAAAAACAACTGTTAGAGATCCGAAAGATAAACAACAAGATTTCAGAAATGGATAGTGTCATAGAAGGGCTGAGGAGTAGATTTGAAATGGTGGAAGACGGGATCAGCGGAATTGAAGACAAACACTTGGATACAACTCAGTTTGAGGAAAAATCAGAAAAAAGAATGAAGAAAAATGAAGATACCCTGAGAGTTATGTGGGATACAATCAAAAGCAAAAATATGCAAGTGATCGGAGTTCCAGAACAGGGGGAGAAAACAGAAGACAGGGAGAGAATCACTGAAGAATTGCTGACAGAAAACTTCCCCAATATCATGAAAGATGAAAAGCTGACCATCCAAGAAGCTCAACGAACACCATATAGGATAGACCCCAAAAGAAAATCACCAAGACATGTCATAATCACACTCACTAAAACCAAAGACAAACAAAGAATCCTGAGAGCAGCTCAAGAAAAACGAAAGTCACATGCAGAGGAGAAATAATAAGAATAAGCTCAGATTATTCAGCAGAAACCATGCAGGCAAGACAGCAATGGGATGACATATATAAAATCTTGAAAGAAAAAAAGCCACATCAAAATGACAGCACTAAACTCATACCTATCAGTAATTATGCTGAATGCAAATGAACTAAATGCACCAATAAAGAGACAGTGGCAGAATGGATAAAAAAACACAATCCATCTATATGCTGCCTACAAGAGACACACCTTAGACTTAAAGACAGAAACAAACTAAAACTCAAAGGATGGAAAAAATATATCAAGCAAACAACAATCAAAAAAGAGTAGGAGTGGCAATATTAATCTCTGATAAAATAGACTTTAAAGTAAAAGCCACCACAAAGGATAAGGAAAGACACTATATAGTGATTAAAGTGTCAATATACAAGGAGGAGATAACTATAATAAATACTTACACACCCAATAACAGGGCTCCAAAATACATAAAACAAACTCAAACAGTATTGAAAAGAAAGCTAGATAGCACCACAATAATATTAGGAGACTTCAACACACCACTTTTGGTGAAGGGCAGAACATCCAGAAAGAAGCTCAATAAAGACATGAAAGATTTAAATGCCACAATCAACCAACTTGATCTCATTGATATATACAGAACACTCCACCCAACAGCAATCAAGTATACTTTCTTTTCCAACACACATGAAACCTTCTCCAGAATAGACCATTATATTAAACCATAAGGCAAGCCTTAGCAGAATCCAAGCATTGAAATATTACAAAGCATCTTTACTGACTATACAGCCATAAAAGTAGAAATCAATGACAGAAAAAGAAGGAAAGAAAATCAAACACATGGAAACCAAACAGCACCTTGCTCAAAAACTACTGGGTTATAGAAGAAATTAAGAATGGAATAAAGAAATTCATAGAATCAAGTGAGAATGAAAACACATCCCACCAGAACCTTTGGGACACAGCAAAAGCAGTGCTCAGAGGTCAATTTATAGCAATAAATGCACACATCCAAAAAGAAGAAAGAGCCAAAATCAAAACATTAACCCTGCAACACAAACAAATAGAAAGAGAGCAGCAAAACAAGCCCTCGGGCTCCAGAAGAAAGCAAACAATAAAAATCAGAGCAGAATTAAATGAAATAGGAAACAGAAAAACAACTGTAAGAGTTAACAAGACCAAAAGCCAGTTGTTTGAAAAGGTCAACAAAATCGATAAACCATTGGCCAAACTGACAAAAGAAAAACAGGAGAAGAAGCAAATAACCCATATAAGAAATGAGATGGGCAATATCACAACAGACCCAACTGAAATTAAAAGTATCATAACAGAATACTATGGAAAATTGTACTCTAACAAATTTGAAAACCTAGAGGAAATAGACAAATTTCTGGAAACACTCTACCTACCTAAACTAACACAAACAGAGGTAGAACAACTAAATAAACCTATAACAAAAGAAGAGATTGAAAAGGTAATTTAAAAAAACTAAAAAAAAAAAAAAAAAAAAGCCCTGGCCCAGACAGTTTCACTGGAGAATTCTACCAAACTTTCAGAGAAGAGTTAACACCACTACTACTAAAGGTATTTCAGAATATAGAAAAGGAAGGAATACTCCCAAACTCATTCTATGAAGCCAGCATAACCCTGATACCAAAATCAGGTAAAGACACCACAAAAAAAGAAAATTACAGACCAATATCCCTCATGAATACAGATGCAAAAATCCTCAACAGAATTCTAGCCAATAGAATTCAGCAACATATCAAAAAAATAATTCACCAAGACCAAGTGGGATTTATACCAGGTATGCAGGGATGGTTCAACATTAGAAAAACAATCAATGTAATCCATCGCATAAATAAAACAAGAGACAAGAACTACATGATCTTATCAATCAATGCAGAAAAGACATTTGACCAAGTCCAACACCCATTAACGATAAAAACGCTCAGCAAAATAGATGGGAAATTCCTCAACATAATTAAGGGCTTTTATACAAAGCCAACAGCCAACATCATCCTAAATGGAGAGAGTCTGAAAGCATTCCCTTTGAGGACGTGAACCAGATAAGGATGCCCTTTATCACCACTTTTATTCAACATTGTGCTGGAGGTCCTAGCCAGAGTAATTAGGCTAGAAAAAGAAATAAAAGGCATCCAAATTGGTAAGGAAGAAGTAAAAGTATCTCTACCTGCAGATGATATAATCTTAAACACACAGAAAACCCCAAAGAATCCACAAGAAAACTACTGGAACTAATAGAAGATTTCAGCAAAGTATAAGGATACAAGATAAACATACAAAAATCAGTTGGATTCCTCTACACCAACAAAGAGAACTTTAAAGAGGAAATCATCAAATTAATACCATTTACAATAGCCCCCAAGAAGATAAAATACTTAACGAATAAATCCAACCAGAGATGTAAAAGACCTATACAAAGACAACTACAAGACACTACTGCAAGAAACCAAAAGAGACCTACATAAGTGGAAAAACATACTTGCTCATGGATAGGAAGACTCAACATTGTGAAAATGTAAATTCTACCCAAAACAATCTACAGATACAATGCAATCCCGATCCAAATTCCAATGGCATTTTTAATGAGATGGAGAAACAAACCACCAACTTCATGTGGAAAGGGAAGAGGCCCGGGATAAGTAAAGCATTACTGAAGAGGGAGAACAAAGTGGGAGGCCTCACACTACCTGATTTTAGAACCTATTATACCATCATGGTAGACGAAACAGCCTGGTACTGGTACAACAACAGATGCATAGACCAATGGAACAGAATTGAGAATCCAGATGTAAATTCATCCACCTATGAGCAGCTGATATTTGACAAAGGCCCAAAGTCCATTAATTGGGGAAAAGACAGTCTCTTTAACAAATGGTGCTGGCATAACTGGATATCCATCCGCAAAAAAATTGAAATAAGACCCATATCTCACACCATGCACAAAAACTACTCAAAATGGATTAAAGACCTAAACATGAAATCTAAAATGATAAAGATCATGGAAGAAAAAATAGGGACAACGCTAGGAGCCCTAACACATGGCATAAACAGAACACAAACCATAAGTAACAATGCACAAACACCAGAAGAGAAACTAGATAACCGGGAGCTCCTAAAAATCAAACAGTTATGTTCATCAAAAGACTTTACCAAAAGAATAAAAAGACAACCTATAGACTGGGAAAAAATCTTTGGCTACGACAAATCCGATCAGCATCTAATCTCTAAAATCTACTAGATACTGCAAAACCTCAACAACAAAAAGACAAATAAACCAGTGAAAAAATGAGTGAAGGATCTGAACAGGCACTTCACCAAAGAAGACATTCGCACGGCTGCAGATACATGAGTAAATTCTCACGATCATTAGCCATTAGAGAAATGCAAATCAAAACTACAAGGAGATACCATCTCACCCCAATAATGCTAGCATTAATCCAAAAAACACAAAATAATAAATGTTGGAAAGGTTGTGGAGAGACTGGAACACTTATACACTGCTGGTGGGAATGCAAAATGGTACAACCACTTTGGAAATCGATTTGGCACTTCCTTAAAACGCTAGAAATAGAAGTACATACGACCCAGCAACCCCACTCCTTGGAATATATCCTAGAGAAATAAGAGCCGTCACATGAATAGATATATGCACACCTATGTTCGTTGCCGCACCGTTCACGATAGCAAAAAGATGGAAACAACCTAGATGCTCATCAACGGATGAATGGATAAACAAATTATGGTATAATCTCACAACAGAATACTATGCAATGATAAAGAACAATGATGAATCTGTGAAACATCTTATGACATGAAGGAATCTGGAAGGCATTATGCTGCGTGAATTTAGTCAGTAGAAAAAGGACAAATATTGTGTAAGACCACTATCATAAGAACTCAAGAAAAGGTTTAAACACAGAAGAAAATATTCTTTGACGGTTATGAGGGTGGGGAGGGAGGGAGAGGAGTATTCACTAACTAGATAGTAGACAAGAATTATCTTAGGTGAAGGGAAGGACAACACACTATACAGGGGAAGTCAGAACAACTGGACTAAACCAAAAGCTAAGAAGTTTCCTGAATACAACCCAACAGTTCAAGGGACAGAGTAGCAGGGGCAGGGGTCTCGGGACCGTGGTTTTAGGGGACATCTAGGTCAATTTTCATAACAAAGTTTATTAAGGAAATGTTTTGTATCCCACTTTGGTGAGTGGTGTCTGGGGTCTTAAAAGCTATGCAGTGGCTATCTAAGATATATCAATTGGTCCCAACCCACCTGGAGCAAAGGAGAATGAAGAACACCAAAGACACAAGGAAAATGTTAGCCCAAGAGACAGAGAGGGCCACATAAACCAGAGACTCTATCAGCCAGAGACCAGAAGAACTAGATGATGCCTAGCTACCACCAATGACCGCCCTGACACAGAACACAACAGAAAGAAAGTCCCTGACAGAGCAGGAGAAAAGTAGGCTGCAGAACTCAAATTCTAGTAAAAAGACCAGACTTAATGGTTTGGCTGAGACTGGAGGAACCCCAAAGACATGGCCCCCGGACTCTCTGTTAGCCCAAAACTAAAACCGTTCCTGAGGCCAATTCTTCAGACAAAGATTAGACTGGACTATGGGACACAAAATGATACTCGTTAAGAGTGTGATTCTTAGCTCAAGTAGATACATGAGACTAAATAGGCAGCTCCTGTCTGGAGGCGAGATGAGAAGGCAGAGAGGGTCAGGAGCCGGTTGAAGGAACAAGGGAAATCAGGGGTGGAAAGGAGGAGTGTGCTGTCACGTTATAGAGACAGGAAGCTTTTAAGACCCCATTTCCCCCTCCCAACCACCTCTGGTAACTACTAATAAACTTCAGTCTCTACGCCTTCATCTATTCTGGATATTCCATGTAAGTGAGATCATTCAATTGTTGTCCTTTTGTTTCTGACCTTTCACTTAGCGTAATGTTTTCAGAGTTCAGAACTTTGTTTCTCTTTATGGCTGAATGATAATCCATTTATCAATGTGCCACATTTATTTATCCACTCATCTGTTAATGGACACTTGGGTTGTTTCTACCTTTTGGCTATTGTGACTAATGCTGCAATGAACACTGGTGTACAAGTATCTGTTTGAGTTCCTGGTTTAATTTCCTTTAGATATATACCTAGTGGTGGAATTGCTGAGTCATATGGTAATTCTACGTTTACATTTTTGAGGAACCACCAACCTTTTTCACAGGGACTGCACCATTTTACAATTGTACCAGCAATGGAAGAGGGTTACAATTTCTCCACCAACACTTCTTATTTTACCAACACTTGTTATTTTCTCTTCTTCTGATACTACCCATCCTAGTGGGGGTGATGTGTTATCTCATTGTAGTTTTCATTTGCATTTTCCTAATGGCTAATGATGTTGAGCATTTTTTCATGTGCTCATTGGCCGTTTGTATATCATCTTTGGAAAAATAGCCTATTCAAGTCCTGTGCTATTTTTTTATTGGGTTGTTTGTTTTTTTGTTCTAGAGTTGTAAGAGTTCTTCATATATTCGGGATATTAAATCCTTATCAGACATATGATTCCCAAATATTTTCTCCCATTCTGTAGGTCATCTCTTCACTTTCTTGATGAAGTCCTTTAATGCACAAAAGTTTTTAATTTTTATGAAGTCCAATTTATCTATTTTGTCTTTTGTTGCTCATGGTTTTAGTGTCATATCTAAGAATTTATTGTTGAAACTAAGTCCCAAAGCATTACTCCTGTGTTTTGTTCTAAGTGTTTTTAAGGTTTTAGTTCTTACGTTTAGGTCTGTGATCCATTTTGAGTTAAATTTTGTATATGGTGTGAGGTACGGGTCCAACTTCATTCTTTTGCGTGTGAAGATCCAGTTATTGCAGCACCATTCATTGAAGAGAATTCTTTCCCCACTGGACAGACTTAGCAGCCTCGTAAAAGATCAACTGGCCATAGATGTATGGGTTTATTTCTGAACTTTCAATTCTATTCCATCAGTCTACGTGCTTTCATTATACTAGTAACAGACTGTTTTTGATTACTGTAGCTTTATAGAATATTTTGAAATCAGGAAGTATGTGTCCTCCTACTTTGTTCTGCTTTTCCAAGATTTGGGACCCCTTGCAGTTCCATATAAATTTGAGGATTGGCTTTTCCATTTCTGCAAAGAAGGATGTTGGAATTTTGATAGGGATTTCATTGAGTCTATAGATCACTTTGGGTAGTACTGAAATCTTAGCAATGTAGAAAGTCTTTCCATTTATTTAGGTCTTCCTGAATGTCTTTCAGAACTGTTTTCTAATTGTCAGTGTACACATATTTCACCTCCCTGGTTAAATTTATCCCTAGATATTTTATTCTTTTAGATGCTATTGTAAACTGATTTTTTTTTAATTCCCTTTTCAGATTGCTCATCACTGGTGTATAGAAATCCAACTGATTTTTGTGTGTTGATTTTGTACCCTCCAACTTTGCCAAATTCATTTATTAGCCCTAGTGGCTTTCTTGTGGATTCCTTGGGATTTTCTATATATAGGATCATATCATCTGTGAATAGGGATAGCTTTATTTCTTTCCCGATTTGGATATCTTTCTTTACTTTTTATATGCATCTGTGTTTTTAATACCCCTCTTTAGTGAGCTGGCTTGAATGCACCTCTGTTCCAAGAAACCAAATGAGCTCAACCAAAAGAGCAGGTCAGACTGACAAGGCAGCGTCATGAAAGATAAAGGTTTCCTTGGATGTTAAGGCAGAGGATGCAAATGGGTGACTTAAAATTTCAAGGAAGAGGCAGAAGGAAAGGTGGGAGAGAAAAAGAGAGAGGGGTAAAAAGGGTGGAATAAAATAAGGAAAAAATGAAGGAAATAAATTAATGAGAGGCAAAGATAAATAGAAGGGTGAGAAGAGAAGGATGGAGGAAGGGAGAATGTTAGGTAGAAAGTTGGAAAAGGGAAAGAAAGAGGACAGAAGATGAGGAAAGAGAAAATTATGAGAAAGCATGAATGGAAGGATGCAAAGAAGGGAGGGAAGAAACAAAGGAAGGAGGGAGAAAGAGTGTTAGGAAATTGGAAGTGGGAAAAAATAGAGAGGAGAAAGAAAGAGAGGGAAGAAGGAAAGGCAGAAGAGAGAGAAGGAGGAAGAAAGGAAGGAAGAGAGAAAAAGGGAGGGAGGAAGAGAAGAAGAGAGGGAAGGAAGGAGAAAGTTGGAAAGAAGGAGAGCTGAGCTCTGAAGCCTATTCTAGCATCTACACATTTCTCTGGCCAAAGCCAAGCATCACTGTGCTCTGGACCTGGTCCCAAATGCTCAGTGGTGAGCCATCACTAACCAGCCTTGAGTGCAGCAGCAAACTCACTGCATCCACAGCTTAATAAAGGAGTCGTCATTTTATTGTCAAGATCATGTGCCAGTCTCATCCAAATCAATTAATTCCTTAATCACACTGTGAATGGAGAGGATGTGAAGCGCCCATGAGGGAGCAATGAATATTAGTCGTATTTAACTACCAAAAGCTTCTGACCATAAAGCATCCTCGAGGTTGTACAATAAAATCCAAAGTTTAATTGGTGGGTAACAAGGCCCCAGGCAATTAATGCTGACAACAGGAATATGTATGCAAGGCCGCGACAGCCAGCTACTTAGAGCAATACCAGCCACCAGCCCCAGGAATGGAAAATGATTAGTGTGTGCAGCCCAACAGCAGAAAGATTTAGGATCTCTTTTACCACTGGATCTGTCTCAAACACCAAGCTGTAAATACATCATCTCTCCCACCCAGCTAGACTCCAGGGGATATTTTGGAGACGATAGAAGAACTGAGAATATAGGCTTATGAGTACATATCAGTAGACACTGGGGAAAGGCCTGATGCAGGCAGGACAGGGTTGCCCCATAAGCTGTGTGCTGCACAAAGCTCCCATTTGAAGGAAATGAGTGATGTCTAAAATTCTTGACTCATCCCTGCCTACCAAGTCATACACGTTGGTATGGGGCTACATCTGCCCTGAGAAAGACATGTTTTTCTCTAATCCATCCATCCAACCATACAGGACACTATTTGTCCAACTATATGGGACCCGGTTTTCTAATTCATTCACCCAGACGGGGCATCTTTCTCTATTTTGCACAGAGGCATATAGGCTACCAGGCCTGCAGCAGGCCCAGATTGACAAGCACACCCCTTAGAAATAATCCAAACATTAAATGGGTGATGGTAGCATGAAGTCCAGAGTCTCAATGCCTGCCCTGTCTTGGACAAGTCAAATACAGAACCTATCACTGAGTATAGCAGATTTCTTGTGTGTGTATGTGTGTGTGTATGTGTGTTTATGGGCAGGACAGGGGTGGGTAGATGGCCTGGCTTCCCGTTCCCAAAGAGGCTCCAATTTACACATTTGATGTCGTCTCCAAATGAGGCTATATGTATGATCACAGGGATATACCACAAGGTTAAAAGCAAAACATTCATTCCATAGTTTTAAACTTGTGTCCCAGTGCAGAACAGAATTTCAAATTCTCTTGGACTCCAGACTTTCTGGAGCCATGGGGGCTGGATGTACCCCCTGAAACTACTGCCCAGAAGTAATCTTTAAAACTTAAACAAAAAGTAGCCCCTGAAGTCTTAAAACCAAACAATAGTTTAGCTAAACTAGTAAGAAGTGTCTGCCTTGAGCATTATGCTATTTTAAGAACTATCTATCTGGAATCAAAGAGATAGCAGCAACTCAAAAGATTAGATAGGAACCCTAGGGGGCAGTGAGTTTATGTTAATGAGGGAAGAAAAACTCAGAAAAGGAGGGTGAGAATGGCTGCATAACTTGAAGAATGTAATCAATGTCACTGAATTGTACATGTAGAAACAGTTGAATTGGTATATGTTTGGCTGTGTATAGTCTGAGCAACTTCAACAGAATAAAAAACAAAAAACAACTTGTGTCCCAATACGAGACTATGCATCTATAACACACCACATGTTTGATATTTTAAATAAATCCTATAATTATCTTGTGAATAGTATAATTATATTTTACTGTGCTTTTTGTCTGTTCAAAATATTACCTTACTAAAATATACAACAATTCTGGTAATCCAACTCAAGAATATTTCTTTATTTAAAAACAAAAACAAAAAAACTCAGTAGCCTCAAATATGACCGTGGCCTAAAACTCTCCCTACCTCTGAGAGGCCCTAGGTATTAGAATTATAGGAACCAAGAGTGGATACTGCATAGTTTAAAATCAGGAAAGATGTTCATCAGGGTTGTATCCTTTCATCATACTTCTTCAATCTGTATGCTTAGCAAATAATCCAAGAAGCTGGTCTATATGAAGAAGAACATGGCATCAGGATTGGAGGAAGACTCATGGACAACCTGCGATATGTAGATGATACAACCTTGCTTGCTGAAAGTGAAGAGGACTTGAACTACTGACTTGAACTACTTACTGATAAAGACCAAAGACTACATCCTTCAACAACAACAAGAGCCTTACCCACTTGCTCCTTCCAGTGTGAACTTGGGCAAGCTACATAAGCTCTTTGAACATCAGTTTCTCCATTTGAAGAAACAGACTACATGAGAAGGTGTCGTCTGGATGTAACATTGCTCAATCCTATTCTGTTCATTCCATCATCCAGCAAATATACATTGATGCCTACTGTCAACACTATAATCAGTCTAAGCTCTGAAGATGTGGAGATAGCCTCCCAGTTTGGGGGGAAAGACAGAGTCCTGGGCAAATAATTACACTAGCAATCTCTTGGAAGGTCCATGGTATGGTGGCACCACATCTCAATTCCAGTACAGGAAATGCCTGGGATCTTTCTTTGTGACCCCTCTCCTACACCCTATTCCAGCAGGAACATCCAATAGGATCTATCACACTAACAGACTGGGATCTCCTTGAGGCCATGTTGTCATTGTTAGGTGCAGTCGAGTTGGTTCTGACTCATAACAACCCTATGTACAACAGAACAAAACACTGCCTGGACCTGCCCCACCCTCACAATCGTTACTATGCTTGAGCCCATTGTTGCAGCCACTGTGTCAATCCGTCTTGTCAAGGGGCTTCCTCCCTTTCGCTGACCCTCTACTTTACCAAGCACGATGTCCTTCTCCAGGTACTGGTCCCTCCTGATAACATGTGCAAGGTATGAGAGACAAAGTCTTTCCATGCTTGTTTCTAAGGAGCACTCTAGCTGTACTTCTTCCAAGACAGATTTATTCCTTCTTCTGGCAGTCCACAGCATATTCAATATTCTTGACCAACACCATAATTCAAAGACATCAGTACTTATTCAATCTTCCTTATTCATTGTCCAGCTTTCACATGCATATGAGGCGATTGAAAATACTATGGCTTGGGTCAGATGCACCTTAGTCCTTGAAGTGACATTTTTGTTTTTTAACACTTTAAAGAGATCTTTTGCAGAAGATTTGCCCAATGCAATACATTTTTGATTTCTTGACTGCTGCTTCCATGGGCATTGATTGTGGATCCAAGTAAAATGAAATCCTTGACAACTTGATATTTTCTCCATTTATCATGATGTTGCTTATCGGTCTAGTTGTGAGGATTTTCATTTTCTTTATGTTGACGTGCAATCCATACTGAAGGTTTTAGTCTTCGATCTTCATCAGTAAGTGCTTCAAGTCCTCTTAGCTTTCCACAAGTGAGGGTGTGCCATCTGCATATTACAAGTTGTTAATGAGTCTTCCTTCAACCCTGATGTCCTGTTCTTCTTCATACAGTCCTGCTTCAAGGGGTATTTGCTCAGCATACAGATTGAATAAGTATAGTAAAAGGATACAACCCTGACACACACTTTTCTTGATTTTAAACCACACATTATCCCTCATTCTGTTCTAATGACTGCCTCTTGGTCTATGTACAAGTTCTTCATGTGCACAATTAAGTGTTCTGGAATTCCCATTCTTCACAATATTACCCATAATTTGTTATGATCCACACAGTTGAATGCCTTTGCAGACACAGGTAAACATCTTTCTGGTATTCTTTGCTTTCAGCCAAGATCCACCTGACATCAGCAATGATATCCCTCATTCCATGTCCTCTTCTGAATCCAGCTTGAGTTTCTGGCAGTTGCCTGTTAACATACTACTGCAATCGCTTTGGAATGATCTTCAGTAAAATTTTACTTGCATGTGATATTAATGATACTGTTTGATAATTTCCACTTTATCTTTCTGTTGAATCACTTTCCTTTGAAATGAGCATAAATATGGATCTCTTCCAGTCTGTTAGCCAGGTAGCTGTCTTCCAGATTTCTTGGTATAGATGAGTGAGCACCTACAGCACTGCATCCATTTGTTGAAACATCTCAATTGGTATTCTTTCAATTTCTGAAGCCTAGTTTTTCACCAATGCCTTTGTGCAGATTGGACTTCTTTCTTCAATACCATCAGTTCTTAATCGTAAGCTACCTCGTGAAATGGTTAAACATCAACCAGTTCATTTGGGTACAGTGATTCTGTGTATTCCTTCCATCTTCTTTTGATGCTTCCTGTGTCGTTCAATATTTTGCCCATAGAATCCTTCAATATTGCAACTCACTTGAATTTTTTCTTCAGTTCTTTCAGCTTGAGAAATGCCGAGCGTGTTCTTCCCTTTTGGTTTTCTAACTCCAGGTCTTTGCACATGTCATTCTAATACTTTAGTCTTCTCAAGCTACCCTTTGAAATCTTCTGTTCAGCTCTTTTACTTAGTCATTTCTGCCATTCACTTTAGCTGCTTTATGTTCAAGAGCAAGTTTTAGAGTCGCTTCTGACAGCCATTTTGGTCTTTTCTTTCTTTCCTGTCTTTCAAATGACCTTTAGCTTTCTTCATGTATGATGTCCCTGATGTCATTCCACAACTCATCTGGTCTTTGGTCATTAATGTTCAATGCATCAAATCTATCCTTCAGATGGTCTCTAAATTCAGATGGGTTATACCCAAGGTCATATTTTGGCTCTCATGAACTTGTTTAAATTTTCTTCAGCTTCACCTTGAACTTGTATATGAGCAATTAATGGTTTGTTCTGCAGTCGACCCCTAGCCTTGTTCTGACCGAGGATATTGAGCTTCTCCATCATCTCTTTCCACAGATGTAGTAAATTTGATTCCTGTGTATTCCATCCAGCGAAGTTCACATGTATAGTATAGTGAGGTCATAGCTATGCCTCATTCATCTCAGGAACCCAAAAATCTAGCCCCTTTTCTGATACACCATAGGGACTAGTAGTGGTTTATGGTCCTTGCTATATCCTAAAGGGTATAATAAGCACTTACACACATTAACCCATTCATTCCTCATTTCAGCCCTATAAGGGACGATTATTATCCCCTGTGCTGGTAATTGGGAGCCCTGGTGGTGCAGTGGTTAAACTCTTGGCTGCTAACTAGAAGGTCAGTGGTTCGAACCCACTAGCCATGGAAGTAAGATGGAATGAAGATGTGGCAGTCTGCTTCTGAAAAAATGTACAGCTTTGGAAATCCCATGGGGCAGTTCTACTCTGTCTTATAGGATCGCTGTGGATTGGAATTGACTCAACAGCAATGAGTTTGGTGCTGGTAACTTAGCCATTGTCTCTCAGCCCCCAAAACACTCTCTATACTACACCCCAAGGACCAGCGTACTTTTTTCTGTAAAGGGACAGACAGTTAATATTTTAGGCTTTGCCAGCCATAGTCTCTATCACAATTGTTCAACTCTGTAACTGCAGCCCAAAGCAACCACAGACAACATAAACAAACAGATGTGGCTGAAACTTATGGACACTGAAATTTGAATTTCAAATAATTTTCATATATCACAAAATATTATTCTTCTTTTGAACTTTTCCAACCATTAAAAATGTGAAAATGATTCCTTGAAACTGGGCCACACAAAAACAGGCAGAGGGCCAGATTTGGCCTATGGGCCATAGTTTGCCAACTTCTGTTATACTCTGTGATTATGGGGCTGGATGTCTGTATACTACACTTCCCAGCATTCCTTGCTGCCTGGCTCCCTGTTAGGGTCCCCAGCAGGAGGCATTGGTGAAAGATTGGAAGATGAGATAGGAGCAGTGGAAAAGGCACTCTCTCCTACCTAGCTTCTGTCAGCATCCCTCTAATAGTGGACAGCCAAGACTCTAGCCTTCAGCTTCTCTGGCACTTGCAGCACCAGCCATGTGGCACCCCCAGAGACCTGAGCACCACCTGTGGAGCACCTCCCACTGAGAGCCAAGCACTTTAGCTTGGACTATCCTATGAGCTCCTGAATTCTGTAATAATATCTCTTCCCCTTTTTTCCCCAACACTGGGAGTCAGATGTAGCTTCCTACATTTCTAATGTTTGGGATACTTCAACCTGCCCTTTTCTACTCTTTTGGCCTTCTAACATCTGCACAACCAATTACCTAAAATAAATACGTTCTGTTTGAAATACCTAAGGTGCTTTCTGTTTTCCTAACCGTATATCCCATATCCCATTTTATAGACAAGAAAACTGAGGCTCTTAGAAGCTTGGGTTTTGTCTAAGTCATGTAACAAGTAAGCCACAGAGTACTTACCCAAGATCACACAAATATGAAAGGACAGAAATATATTGGTACCCATGACTATCTAACCCCAAAGCATGTAAGCTCTTAGCCAGTGCATGCCACAGAAGGAGAGTTCACCACTCACACTGCTCCTAGAAAACTCTGCACAGGTCTAAGCATCCCACTGGCATTAAACTCTGGTGGATGAATGAATGATGTTCTTTTATTTCCAGGCCTGACACTGGCCTGGGCATGCAGTAAGGTGCAATAGATGACTGTTCGGAAAATAATAAAATTAGTTAATGTTTTTAATCAGTAGTTCTCTACCATGGTTGCATATTAAAATACCCTTAAGAGCTTTTAAAAATGCTCAGGCCCCACTGTCGAGCAATTGCCTCAGAATCATACATCAGTACTTTTTAAGAGTCCCCAGGTGATTCTAATATGCAGCCAGGGTTGAGAATTATAGCTTTAGGCAAAGGTTTGCTGGAGCCCTGATCTTCCCGGGAGACAATGAATCTCTCTGGGAGGTATCACTGGAGCCAGGCAAGGTGTATCCTCCCTGGCAGGCTTTACCCCACGCTATCCCAGGGGGTACTGTCACATCTGAAAACAAAGGTCCCTTTGTTCAGTCAGTATGAAAATCCTCCCCTAAGGTAGCAGATTGGATTCAAATTCTATTATATTTGCTGAGCACCTGTTATGCGCTAGGTACTATGCTAGGCATTTTACGCAATTCATCCTAACAGCCCCAAAAGGTAACTATTATTGGGAGAGCTGGATATAAACAGACAATAACGAGAGAATTTATGACAATATAACTCTGACCTACAACCTCTGCAGCAACCAGCTCCTCAAGCCAAACCACAATTTCAGCAGCAAATTGACCCAGGACAGTCAGAACTTGGTCAACAACTGCCAACTTCCTTCTGTTTTGCCATTGCTTCCAACTCAGGACCAACCAAAGAAAGCCCAATATGGTGCCCCAAAGCAGTCATTTAAAATCCTTCCAGTTAGTGGCCTCCAGTTTCCCCACCCAACAATGTCCAATCAAAACATACCTGAAGCCTTCCTCTTTTTTCACTGCACTGTAAAGCTTTCCCATTACTCTCCAAGAGCCTTTGAGTCTCTGTCAAATACAAGTAATGGTAGCTGAGTCTCTTATAGCAAGCTCTGAAAAAAATAGCCTCTGTGGGTTTTGATTTGTATGGTCCTCATTTGTTTTCAATTATTATCTCTAATGTTTTAATTTTTTTTAAACAAATGGACAGATAGAAGCTCAAAGAAGTTATATAACCTATCTGAGGCCACACAACTAGGAAGAGGCAGAGCCAAGTTTTAACCCTAGAGAGACAAGTTAGTTAGAAGGGGCAATGTCATACGAGGCTAAAAGCATGGGCTATGGAGTCAGGAAGAATGACTAAAATCCTGCTCCTGATTCTTACAAACCTTGAACCAGTCACTTAATCTCTCTGCACCTTAGTTTCCTCACCTCTGTAATGAACATAATAATACCTCACAAGGAGTATAGTGTAGTGGTTACAAGTAAAAACTCTGAAAAGAAAGATTTCTTAGGTTCAAACCTTGATTGAATTACTTACTAGCTCAGTGGCTTGAGCAAATTGTTTAACCTCACTGCATCTCAGTGTTTGCATTCATAAAATGAAAATAATTACAGTCTGGACACCACAGGTTGCTAAGAGAATTAAATAAGATAAATTTTTAAAAAATATATGGGGCACTTACTATCAGGCCCTCTGATAAGTGTTTTACAGGCATTCGTTTACTTAATCCTCATAACAACACTGTGAGTTAAGTACTATTATTATCATCTCCAGTTCACAGAGGAGTAAACTGAAGACAAAGGAAATTAAGTAACTTTCCCAAAGACATACATCTAGGAAAAGGTAGACCTTGTACTAGAACCCGAGGCATCGGTACACCAGGCTACCTCTTGAATGATAAAGTATCCAATGTGCAATTACCTCCATGCCTGACGCAGAGTAAGCTCAAAGATGGGAGCAGAAATTAGTAATTGGTTGGTCTGCCTTTATTACTCTTTCTACTACAGCCTAATGCTTTCCAGGAAGCCAACATACTATAAAATGATCAATCATAGTAACAAAGACAGAGAGACCAAGACCACAGGTGAGTCCTGATTTAAACAAAAGTTCAATTCAAAAATCTAAACTTGAACATGAATTCACCTGTCAGCATTTTTAAGTTACTGTGAGCTACACTATGGAGGAATCAGACTTAGAGTCTGCCCACACAGTGCTTATAGCCCAGGGACAGAGTGAGAAAACATATACAGTAAAACCTGCGAAAGCCAGAACCTGTGTAAGGCAGAAACCTGTCAGAGAAGGAAAACTCAAATACATTACACTAAAATGAGAAAAGTGGTAAGACTGCACCTTGTCAAAGGCAGAAAACCTGTAAGACCTGGGAAAACAAGGCAGTCCCGTCAAATTCGGGCTCTCACAGTTTTCACTGTATAAAGTGCTGCAGTAAAAGGTAGGAACTGCAAATTTTCTCTGCGGTACAGAAGAAGTTTATGGAGGCAATTCATTGAAAAAGAAATTCAAATGGCTTTTAAATGTATGAAAGTATGCTAGGTTTAGCGCAATAGTTTTTTGGTTTATTTTTTAAAATGAGATACTATTTTGCACTTATCAGTTGACAAAACTCAAAAGTTTGTCAATAAATATTGAGTGGATTCCCCCCTATGATTGGGAACATGGAAAGGATGTCCACTTATACCATTTCCATTCAACACTGTACGAAGGCCCTAGCCTCCAGTGTGTTAAAAGGAAGGAAGGAAGGAAGGAAAGAAGGAAGGGAGGGAGGGAAGGAGGGAGGGAGGAAGAAGATTGGAAAAGAAGTAAAACTATCTTGATTCACAGATGATATGATTGTATATCTAAAAATATCCAAAATAATCTGAAAAAAAAACTACTAGAACTAATATGTAAATGTATCAAAGTCGTAAAATACAAGCTGAATATAAAAAAATGCATTATATTTCTATACACTATCAACGGTTAAGCACGCAACTACTAGCCAAAAGGTTGGTGGTTCTAGCCCACCCAGAAGCACCTCAGAAGACAAGCCCCATGATCTGCTTCTGAAAGATCACAGCCTGGAAAACCTTATGGAGCAGTTCTAGTCTGCACACACAGGGTAGCCATGAGTCAGAATCAACTCAACGGCAACTAAAAACAACAAATACTACCAACAAAAAATTGAAAAATGAATTACAACTATCACTTACAATAGCATAAAAAAATAAAATATTTAGGACTAGAATAAGTGATTTTAAAAATGAGTGAAATACTCAATAAGACGGATTGACACAATAGCCAGAGCAATGGGCTCAAAAACATCAAAGATCATGAAGATGGTACAGGACTGGACAACACTTTGTTCTAAGTCACTGTGAGTCGAAGCTGAGTATATGCCAACTAACAACAACAAATGCAAAAAATCTGTGCTAAAAAATTACAAAAACATCACATATTGCTAACATATTGCTAGTGAAATTAAACAAGACCTAATAAATGAAGAGATATACTATGTTCATGGATTGGAAGACTTAATTTTCTTAAGATGTATAGACTTCCTACATCCATCTATAGCTTCAATGCAAACTTAATCAAAATCTCAGTGGCATTATTTATACAGACTGATAAGTTGATTCTAAAATTTGTGTGCAAATGAAAGGGCCTAGAATACCAAAAAAAATCTTGAAGAAGAACAAAATTGGGAAATTGGGGGACTTCTGCAACCTGACCTCAAAACTCACAATAAAGCCACAGTAATCAAGAGAGTACAGCATTGACATAAAGATCACCATAAAAGAGAATCCAGAAAAAGAGCCACACTTACATAACCAATTGTTTTGTTTTGTTTTGTTTTAACTAAGGTACCCAAGCAATTCAATAGGGAAAGAAACATCACAACGAATAGTGTTGGAACAACTAGATAATGATATAGAATAAATGAACCTTGACCTCTACCTCATACCATATATAAAAATTAACTCAAGATAGATCATAGACCTAAACCTAAAAGCTAAAACTATAAATATTCTAGAAGAAAACAGGGGAGAATAATTTCATGACTTCGGCAAAGATTTCTTAGGACAGGAAAAGGACTAACCATAGAAGAAAATAAACTGGAATTCAACAAAATTAAAAACATTTGCTCATCAAATGACACCATTAAGAAAATAAGCAAACCGCAGACTAGGAGAAAATATATCTCTGACAAAAAACTAGTATCCATAATATAGTAAGAACTCCTATGAATAAATAATAAAAGACAAACAAGCAATAAAAATGGGCAAAAGACTTGAACTGACATTTTACAAAAAAAGATATATGAATGGCCAATAAGCACATTAAAAGGTGTTCAACATCATCTGTCATCAGGGAAATATATATTAAAACACATTAAGTACTCATTAAAATAATGAGATAAAACCTCACTCCCAATAGAATGATCAAAATTTAAAAGTCTGACAACACTAAATATTCATGAACATGAAGCACAACCAGAACGCTCATACACTGTTTTTGGGTGAATATAAAATGGTAACTTGGAAAACGCTTTGGCAGTCTCTTATAAAGCTAAACATAAACCTACCCCACTACCCAGAAATTCAACTCCTGAGTTAATTACCCAAGAGAAATAAAAACATATGTCCACCCAAAGACTTACTCAAGAATGTTTTTGGCAGCTTTATTTATAGTAGCCCCAAAACCAAGAACAACTAGAGTGTCCATCCAGAGGAGAATGCATAAGCAAATCTTATTATAATAATACAATGAAATATTCATCAATATAAAGGAATATAACCAGTTGCCATCAAGTCAACTCTGACTCATGGTGACCCCGTATGTGCCAGAGGAGAACTGCGCTCCATAAGGTTTTCTTTCATAGGCTGATTTTAAGGAAGTAGGTCTCTAGGCCTTTCTTCAAAGGTGTCTCTGGGTGGACTCAAAACTCCAACCTTTTGGTTAGCAACCAATTGCATTAAATGTTTGCACCATATAGGGACAACAAACTACTGATAACATCATGTGTGAATCTTGCAGACCTATGTCGAGCAAAAAAAGTCAGACCAAGACAGAATGTGATGTATATGCAGTTCAAAAACAGGCAAAACTAATCTACAGTGATAAAAATCAGAACAGTGGTTGCTTCTTGGGGTGGGGTCAACAGTGACTGCAAAGGGGCATGAGAAAACCTTCTGAAGGGATGAAATTGATCTCCATCTTGATTGGGGTGTGGGTTACATGGGCGTATAATTTTGTCAAAACCCACTGAACTGTACACTTAAGGTCTGTGCGTATTATTGTTTATAAGTTATACTTCAATTTTTTAAAAAGCCCCCAAACGGCAATACACTGTTTGCAGGAGTAGGAGAAAAGCCACCAGCATACATTTTTGGTGAGAATATAAATGTGATATGATCTCTCTGGAGGGCAATTTTTACAAGATGAGCAATACACATACCCACTTGACCCAGTCATTCCACTTCTAAGAATCTTGCTACACATATATTCATGATGATGTAGAGACAGATGTAGAAAGATATTCTTTGCGAAATTGTTTACGGGAGCCAACAACTGGAAATAACAATACATCCATAAACGGCAGACTAAATAAATTATAGTGCCACATTTGGAACCCTGGTGGTGTAGTGTTTAAGTGTTTGTCTGCTAACCAAAATGTCAGCACTTAATAGAATACAATGCAGCTGTTAAAATAATAAGGGAGATCTCTATGTATTGATATGAAATGATAGTCAAGATATATGAAATATTGATACATGCAAAAATGGTTGTAGAATAGAGTTTATAATATCCTTCCACTGGTGTAAAACAAATGTACATGTGGAATATATCTTGAAAGGTGCATAAAAACCCAGACGCGGCAGTTGCCTCTGGGAGCAGGAACTGGCAGACTGGGAGGCTGCAGGTGAGATGCCGGGGGAGAATTATTTTCACTGAATTATCTGGTGGGGTTTCTTGGGGGTTTTAAAATCAAGGCTGCGTTATGTAAATCAACGTATTTTTTTAAAGGAAAGAAAAAGACCAGCGCTTGTTTTTCCCTGACACTTGAGCCAGATCCCTCTAGTGCCTGCGTCTGCTGTGTCCCTGGATCTGTCCTGGGCCCCCCGTCACAGCCGTCACCATCATTTTTATCTCTGTGGCCTCAGATCCGACCTACCGCCCTTGCCTTAGTTTTCTTACAGAACCACCATTGCACGTGTATGAGGCACTTTGGCACCCAACCCCGTCCTTCACCGCTCAGCATTTAAATTACGGAATGTTCCAGCCTTTTATTTATACCCAGCTTTTCCCAGGCAAAACAGATCAACCCACAACCGGGACCGTGTCTAGCCGACCAGATCTATGCGCCAAAATGAGACCATGAAATATCCCTGTAATTTTCAGATGCCTTAAGACATACACTCTTAAATACTTAGGAGATTATAAATGACCTGAAGCTTGAGTCCAGCTTTTAAATATCACTTCTTAACGAGCCTATACGGACTGTTTGCTCCCAGTCCCAAATGCGGAGATTAATTGTGGCTTTCGTGATGAACTGGGCCGGGTGGGGGGCGGGGGGAGGGCAGGAATGGCTGTACAACATTAACGAAGGCATCCCTCTGTAGCTACCACAGGGACAGATGCTGCTGTTCTCAGCTTTCTCTCTGACCCTGCAGTTTGTAGCCTGCAGTACAGAGATTTGTGGGGAGAGAACTGGAGAACCTAGCAGGAGACCTGACTCTGCTACTGACTTTCTGTGTGGCCTGGAGCACATCACGTGTCCTCTCTGGGCCTCTGACCCTTCTCTGTTGCACTAGGTAACCTCTAAGGCCCTTGCAGAGCTCAGCTTGGGACTTCTGAGTGTCTGCAATTATAATTACTTGTTAAAATATGTTTCACAGTAAAAGAGGGGAAAATAAACAGCAAGAATTTTAAAAAAAATCTTTATAGGTTAAAAAAAGAAGAAAGGTCACATTGGCACCACCTGGGAGCTCATTAGAAATGCAGACTCTCAGGCCTCACCACAGACCTACTGGATCAGACTCTATATTTTAACAAAATCCTCAGATAATTTATTTCCTCAGAGACCCCAAGGGACATACAAATGCCCCAGGGGTCTTATATAAAGCTGGAACCTTTTGGAAATGATCTTCTTTATATTTTGGGGGGTTTTGTTGTTGTTGTTTTGTTTTGTTTGCGGATTCAAGAATGAGTTGGTTTTTTTTTTTTTTAATTTTTTATTGTGCTTTAGGTGGAAGTTGACAGAGCAAATTGGTTTCCTATTCGACAGTTTGTACATAAAGTGTTCCATGACATTGATCGCATTCCTTTAAATGTGCCGGCATTCTCCCCATCTCCACCTTGGAATCCATCCAGATTTTCTACCCCTTCCTGCCTTCTCATCTTTGCTTTTGGGCAAATGTTGTCCTTCTGATCTCGTATAATTGATTGTTCTAAGGAGCCCATTCCTCTCGGGTGTTATTGTTTATTTTATGGGTCTGTCTGTTGTTTGGCTGAAAGGTGGTCTCCAGCAATGGCTTCAGTTCCAGGTCAGAAGGGTGTCTTAGGGCCATAGTCTGGTGGGTTCCTCCTATCTCTATCAGACCAGTAAGTCTAGTCTTTTTTGTGAATTTGATTTTTTTGTTGTACATTTTTCTCCCGCTCTGTCCAGGACCTTCTGCTATGATCCCAGTCAGATTCTTTATGTCATTAGTCCATGCTGGCCACAGTTGATACATTAGATATAAAGTAGTACTTACAACATCAGATGTCTACAGAGGTCAGGCAAGTAACATAAACTAGTGAGGAAGCCTAGGTGTGATACAATTGGGAGGGGTGGGGACTGTGGTGAAGTGTGGGGACTGCTCATTCTATCTTTGGTGGCTCAGCCACAATTCAGTATCAGTCCACCATTGCCATACGGGAATACAGGGTTTATGTTACCATATGTTGTGATTTTTTATAAAGTTATCCTAGATAGTCTATATAAAAATCTATGTTGATAAAAACATCATCAGGTGAAACATAACACAGTTTAAGGCCAGTGGTAATAGCAATTTCAAAAGCTTTGAGGCAAGAATGAGAATGTTGAGATCCAAATACAAAAGGAGGATGAGGTGGCAGGAGGATGATGAGTAATGTGTTAAATAGAACAAGATGAGAACTGGAAAGTAAGGGTATTGGTCACTGACAGGAGGAGGCAGAAGGATGGACCAAGGTCACATCTGATGGAGGACACATCTGTTGGTGAGCATGGTGGTTAAGAGCACAGGGGCTAGAGTTCAAGTCTTCCCTTTTCTATCTCTGTGACCTTGGATAAGGTCTCTGGACTCTGTTCCTTGCCTATAAAATGGAGTTAATAATAGTATGTACCTTGGAGGGTCATTACAAAGAATCAGTGAATTAACACACTGAAGCAGTTAGAATAGTGTCTAGACAAGTAAGCACTCAAGAGTTGTTTACTGTGATTATTATTGTTTGCTTTCCTCTCTTATTGGCACTGCAAAATGTTGTGAGTGGTTGCTGGGTACCAAGCAATGCACTAGATTTTTTACAATGGACTCTCTAGTCCTCTCTTCCTCCAAAGTTTTCAAACAAGAAGTGGCTATACAAATAGCTGCAGACCATTTCCTTCTGTAAAGCCTCTACCTCAAGTTGTCTGAACCTGCTGCAACCTAGCCCCTGCCATGCTGTTTGTACTACAATGTTCCTTTTTCCCCAGTGTTTTATTCTGTCAAGTCTGCTCATTGTTCACGAGCCTCTGCAGGCTGCCCATTTTCAAAGCGAGGTCATTTATTCATTCAACAAACATGTATTGGGCATCAATTGTGTGTTAGGCACTGAGCTAGACCTTAGAGATACAATTGTGAGCAAGATCCCTGACCTTGTGGATTTACATTCTAGTGGAGGGGATGAGTAATAGCATGCAAACACGTAAGTAAATAAGACAATGTCAGGAAGCAGTAAGCGCCACCAAGGTGATAAGATCAAAACAGGAGTGACCATTTCAGATAGGGTATTCTGGCTACACCTCTAGGAAGAAGGTTTGGAACTAATTTGTCTTGATTGAAGTTTAAAGCCTTGGTTGCTCTAACCATGAGCTCATTTGACACTTATTCATTCATTCATTCCATCAAATCACTTATTCCACAAACATCTGGTGAGGCCAAAGATTGGCCAGACCTTCTACAAGGCACTGGGGAAACAGATATGAGTAGACATGGTTCTTACCTTCTAAGGACCTCCAAGCCTGGTGATAAACAAAGATGTATTAGTAGACAACTACAGTCTGAGGGAATCTTGAGGGATAAGTAGAAAATACCTAGTCTCCAGGTATGAGAACCCATGCCAGCAAACAGAATGAGGCATAAGAGATTATGAAGTGCTCGTGCGACTGCAGGTTATTTCAGTGTGGCTGGAGTGTATGGTGGCGGGTGGTGGGTATCAGGAAATGAGGCTGAAGAGGGAAGCAGAGTCAGGAGCGAGGCTGCAGGTGTAGACTTTAGGAAGGCATATAACCTGGACCTGCCTTGGGGTGGGGAGACTTTTGGGAAATTGACTTTGGATTCAGCCATCCTTGCAGGAAGCACCAAAAAGTGTGCTGGGGTTGTTATCTGTTATCGGCACCTGACGGGCAGAAATACACATAACCAGCATCTCCACCTTACTTGGGAAGGAAGAAAAGCGAATAAAAATAAACAAAACTGCAAAAGAGATCTTCTCAAAAGACCTGTTGACGTAGTGAGATGTCTTCATGGGACTTCGAGGTCAGGGAAGTTGGCCCCTCCACCTGGGACTAATGCTGCCTCCTGTTCTGGTTATCCACCTGTGGGCAGAAAAATTTGCATTTGCCTACATTAAAGGAGTACCTAGCCTGTACTTTTATCTACTGGTGTTTTTCTGTGAGTTATGTAACTATCCTGCTGTAACAACCACACACAGTTTAAGGAACTTGAATCTTAACTTTTGTGCTACAGATTCATTGAAAAGTAGGCTTTCAGGAGTAAAAGTATGGTTAGATTTGCATTTTAGAGAGATTTTTGTGATGACAGCATGGAGAAAGGCTTAATGTTGGGGAGACTAGAGATGCAACTAAGAAAGCAATGCAAGAGAGAAATCATGAAAGCCCAAACTTACACAATGATGGTGGAGTTGGAAAGGAGCAGAGAGACTCATTAACTATTTAGGCTATAGAATTATTTGACTCAACGACCAATTGCACGTGAAGGAGAAATGGAGAAATAGTCTATGACGACTCCTAGGTTTCAAGGTTGGGTACCCTGATGGTGCCATATAGGAGGTGGGGAATAAAAGGGGAATCTGGTTTAGAAATAAGTATGATACGTACAATAGGCAGTGGGAGAGATGGATCTGGAGCTTGGAAAAGATTGAGGTAGAATTGAAGTTAGGAAGCCATCATTATAGAGATGGAAATAATAGATTAACTCACCCAGGGAGAGTTTGTACAGAGAGAGAAGAGGATGGAATGCTGGGAATATCAGTATCAAAAAGGTGGCTGGAGGAAAGAAAGCCCATAAATGAGACTGAGAAAGGAACAAATGCAGGAGAATCAGCAGAGGCTGTATCATGGGGTTCAGAGAAGCCATTGCAAGCAGAAAGGTGCAGCCAATGGTATCAAATGCTCCAGGAGTCAAACAAGAGAAGTATAAGTGTCAGCTAGATTTAGAAACAGAGGGTCATCAGTGAACTAACTATTTGAAGCAATTTCAGTGAATTGATGGAGAAAAGCTAGATGGCAATGGACTGAGGAGTCAGTGAGAAGATGGGGAAAAGGAGACAGTATCTTGAGCTAGTTTTAAAAAGATTTTCTATAGCAGGAAGAGGAGTGGTGATAGCAGTGATTTTCAATCCTGGCTGATTATAGAATTACCTGGGGTAGGTTTGAAAACATATTGATTCCTGGCCTCCACCACCACTGCAAACGCTGTTCTTGTTGTTCTGTGATGTGACCCAGGCATCTGTTTTTTAAACCTTCTGAGGTGATATTAACATGGTATTGTTTGAGAACCACTGAGCTCAAGGAATGTGCGGAATTGAGGGAGTGTTGTTATAAAACTATTATTTTAAAGTGGGAAAGACACTTGAGAAAGTTGAAATGGTGATGATAAACAGTAAAGAGGGAAAGGATAAATAGACTGGGGAAATAAAGTCCCGTCTCTACAGCAGAGTCTTTGTCTTGCTTACTCTGGACACACTATCAGGAAAGACCAATCACTAGAAAAGGACATCACGTTTGGTAAAGTAGACAGCACAAACTAGGAAAACCCTCAATGAGATGGACTGATACAATAGCCACAACAAGGGACTACAACTTAACAATGATCATGAAGACGGTGCAGGACCCAGCAATGTTTCGTTCTGAACTGCAGCAGACTCAACGGCACCTAACAACTAGAGAAGAATCCTTGGGTGGACAGGAGGAGTTGGTATCCAAACACAGGTGGATTCACCTTACACACTTGCCGTCTGAAAGCAGGAGAGAGGAGGAAGAAAATGTGGGTTGCAAGTATAGATGTAAAGGAAGACGAGGAATTCTTCCTGCTGACAACATTTTTCTTTGTGACGCAGAAGGATGGTCAGTTTGATGAGCAGGAGGGGGAAATGGTGGGACTGACCTTGATAAGAAAAAACGCTAGAACTCATGCTGACTGTGTCCCTACAGAAGAAGGCTCTCCACAGCTGATGTTGTTTGTAAGCTCCATTAGAATCTAAGTCCCATGAGGGCAGGGACTTTCTCTGTGCTGGTCAGTGCTGTATCACCAGAGCTAGTTCAGTGCACTTGATAATATCGACATGAATGAATTTGTCATGGCATCAATCCAACATTTCATTCCTCAGCACCGTTTGGCAAGCCAGGGACAAATCCCAGAAAAAAAATTCAGTAGAGCTGAGGTTTAGGGTTCAGGGATAACATGGTGAGGCACGAAAGATGGGTGCCTGATCATATAAGCCATATAAGAGATACTAGATTTTATCTTGAGGGCAAAATATATTAGGCAGAAAGAAGAGCAATTCTGAGGAAGAAGATACATTCAGTGTTGAGTATTTCAGTTGGAAAGCCATGGGACATCTGGATAGAACTGGCCACTGGGCAGCTGGCTGAATTAACACAAATTAGAAGTTTGGGCAAAGTCCCTCTCCTTCTGAATGATCCTGGGCTCTCCTTCCCTAGGAAGGATATGATTGGTTAGATCATGGAGGATCTCAATTGCCAGGATACAGATAGGACTGCAATATGAGCAAGTGGACAGAACACAGGGCCTAGAGAAGTGCCACTCAAAGTGTGGCCTGTGGACCAGCTGCATCAGAACCACCTGAGAACTTGTCAGGAGTGCAAATTCAGGGGTTTCTCCAGAACTACTGGATCAGAATCTCTTGGAATTAAATCAGGATTCTGGGATTTAGCAAGCTCTTCAGATGATCTATGCATGCTAAAGTTTGACAAGCACTAACCTGGGTCATGAGGCCTTCCTAGAGATTTGGTAGTGGTGTTCTATGAAGTGAAAACCAGGCTCAAGATTGATACCCATAAAAACAGGGATAAAATGGAGCATGTCCAGAAGCCTCTGGTCCATCATGATAGGGATGGGTCAAAATCAGACCTCTAGACACCTGCGATGACCATCCTGAAGAGGAGAAGGATTGAGGGGCATGATTATTGTCTGAAAGGAGGTCATAGGGAGAAGGGAGAAGATTATTCTAAGAGGCCCAGGTTGAAGTGGAGGGTAAGTTTCAAGAAGGCAAATTCCAAATAACTCTAAGGGACAGCTTTCTAATAGTCAGAACTGCCCAAACATGGGCCAGGAGCTTTGACAGGAAAGAGCTCCCCATCATTTGATGGGGCTCAATTTTGGGAGGGAAGGTGGGCTGAGGCAGCTAAGAGCACATAACTTGACCCTGTGAAACCCAAACATCCAACTCAGGTGCTGCCCCCTGCCCCCCGGCCCCTTTCTGGGAGGCCTCAAGGCCTCAGCTGGATAGGAAGCACCTCTCCTCCAGCTTACCAAATTGCTTTGCTGTATTTAAAAGCCAAAGTGGGACTTCCGGAAAAATGGCCTTCTAGGCAGAAGTACCTTGCCATCCCTCCACAGCAAAGATCCAAAAAACTAAGCCGACAGGCCTGAAACCCTAAAACATCAACTGAAGAGATAAAGAACTCAGCCAAGCACCAAATGGAGTGAGAAAACTGACAGAGAATGGAGAGCGAGGACAGATTCATGCAGAGGTCCCCTATCAGATAACGCAGTGCGGATCCGCCATCTTGGACTCCTATCAGAGACCAGCAAACGGGGTAAGAGAAAGCAGCTTCACGGAGCTTCCAGCGGGAGACAAAACAACCGGTAATTTGCAATATATGCTTTCCCACCCCCCACAGTTCTTCAGCCCAACTTGGCCTCCTGTGCTTCCCGCAACCACAATCTCTTCTCCAGGAAGCACTGGCTGCTTGGATTCCACACACCCAAATGGGCTAGCTCTCTGAGTGTCATTTGTTGGCTGCTGGTGTTGCTTTTTTCCACTTCTTTTGATTTCTTCCTTACCTCTCACCACCCCCCTGTCCTTTCACTCAAATACCTGGCTCTGTGCACCACCTTTCCTTCTTCATGAGGGGCTGCAGAGCTCCATTTGAGTGTGGAGCTGCTTCTTGGTCTGGGCTGCTGTGCTGGTGGGATCCTGGGGCTTTTGTTCGTTGGTTTGTTTTTAATTGTTTGGTGTTTTCTTTTCCTTTTCTTGAGTTGGAAGCCTGTTCTGGCCAGGCGGTGCTGCGTGGCTTGGAAACTACCCCCTTGTCTTGCACAGACGTGCAGACGGATCCCTGAGGACATTTCTTTTTTCATTAGATTTTTTTTTCTTTTTTTCCTGTTTTTTAGGGGGGATTTTCTTGTTCCTTTTTTTTTTAATTTGTTTTGTTTTCTTTTCCCTCTTTTTCCCTTTTTGTCTTCCTTCATTACTCAGTTTCTCGTCCCTCTATATCTTCCTTCTCCTTCTGATCCCTGAATACCTGGCATTGTATACGTCTCTGCCTTCTAGCCAGGCTGTACTGCAACACCTGAGAACAACTTCCAGACCTCATAGCCACACCGGTGGGATCCCTGGGAACTTTGCTGTTCTTTAAACTTTCTGATTTTTATTTATTCATTCTTTTCTTTTCTTTTTTTCTTACCCTTCCCCTTTTTGTTTTTCTCCATTTCATAGTCTCTCATCTCTCCACTCCAATGGCAAGCTCCCCTAGCATTCTTTTTAGTTTGTATGTTTTTGGCCCTTGTTCCTCTCTCCCCTCTCCCATATCCATCTTAGCTCCACACATAACAATCTCCCCACTACATCCTGCCTACCTGCACCGTGCACTTAACATCAGACCACCAAGCAGCACAGGCACGGCCTACTGGAACCTGCCCTGAACTGATTACCGACCCGCCCTGGTGGCTACAGTAAGTGCCACAAAAAAACCATCCCAGTAACCCCTCTTCAGCCAGACCTGCCCTGCCATACCATATCTGAGCATCTGACACTGCCAACTGGAGAAGGAGGTGAAAAGTATTGTGCCCACAGAAGAGCAAACAACAAAGAACACACAGCCCGCCTGCTCAGACATAACCAAATTAAAGAAAAAAGGGATGAAACAAACAAATCTACAATCAACAAACAAGAAAAATAACTACTGAATTACCCGAACAGAGCAGACAATATCAAAACATTTACAAAGACAGGACAGGATGGTTCCACTAGGCATCCAAAATAAAACAACAGATGACTTTCCAGTGGAGGAAAAGGCACTAGAACTACCTGATAGGGAATTCAAATCTCTAATACTCAGAAATCTCCAAGAGCTGAAGCAAAAAGCAGAAAAAAATGAGGAAAAAATAGACAAATTCATGGAAAATATAGACAAAAAATTGGAATAATTCAGAAAAATAATGCAACAACAAAATGCCAAAATAAATTCACAAACATTTAGAAATTATACAAAAACAACAATTAGAAATCCAAAAGACAAACAACAAGATTTCAGAAATGGACGGTGTCATAGAAGGGCTCAGAAGCAGATTTGAAATGGTGGAAGACAGGATCAGTGGAATTGAAGACAAACACTTGGATACAACGCTGTTTCAGGAAAACTTAGAAAAAAGAACAAAGAAAAATGAAGAGACCCTGAGAGTTATGTGGGACACAATCAAAAGCAAAATTTTCGAGTGATTGGAGTTCCAGAACAGGGGGAGAAAACAGAAAACACAGAGAGGATCATTGAAGAACTGCTTAGAGAAAACTTCCCCAATATCATGAAAGATGAAAAGCTGGCCATCCAAGAAGCTCAACGAACCCCATATAGGAGAGACCCAAAAAGAAAATCACCAAGGCATATCGTATTCACACTCGCCAAAACCAAAGGCAAACAAAGAATCCTGAGAGCAGCTTGTGAAAAACAAGAAGTCACATACAGAGGAGAAACAATAAGACTAAACTCAGATTATTCGGCAGAAACCATGCAGGCAAGAAGTCAAAGGGATGACATATATAAAATCTTGAAGAAAAAAAATTGTCAGCCAAGAATAATATATCCTGCAAAACTCTCATTCAGATTTGATGGTGAAATTAGGTCATTTCCAGATAAACAGAAATAAGCGAATATGCAAAAGTCAAACCAAACTTACAAGAATTATTAAAGGGAGTTCTTCTATCTGAGGACAAACAGCTTCAGCCCTCAGGCAGGACCTAGGACACAGGTTCATACGAACCAGATACCATTCTAGGAAATGAACTCTCGAGGACTATCCAAAACCAAAAGAAATACAACAGGGAATCAGAGCAATCAATCAAAGGATGACAACAACAACAAAACAATGAAAGAGGGAACAAACGGCATAGGTATAGAACCTTCTAACAGAGAGGAAGGCAAGGCGATACCAAGTAAGGGTAGACTGCTTCAAACTTATAAAGATAAGGGTAAAATTGATAGTAACAACAAAGAAAGTTAACAAACATACTCATAAAAATAAAGAGGAAAAAAATAAAGTCTCAGCAAAAACAAAACCTACAAAAACAAAAGAAATGAAAAAAAATCCAAAAACAAAAGTAACTCAGCACAAGAGAGTAAGAAGAACAAAGACAACGTCAGCACCACAAAAAAAAGCACTACAAAATGACAGCAACAAACTCACATCTATCAATAATTACACTGAATGTAAATGGACTCAATGCACCCATAAACAGATGGAGAGTGACAGAATGGATAAGAAAGCAGGACCATCAATATGCTGTCTACAAGAGGCACACCTTAGAAACAAAGACGTGGTTTATTAAAAGTCAAAGGTTGGAAAAAAATATATCAAGCTAACAACTACAAAAAAAGAGCAGGAGTGGCAATTCTAATCTCAGATAAAATAGACTTTAAAACAAAATCTACCATAAAAGACAAAGAAGGGCACTATATAATGATTAAGGCGATGATCCATCATGAAGGCATAACCATAATAAACATCTACGCACCAAATGACAGGGCTCCAAAATACATAAAACAAACTCTAACAACACTGAAAAGAGAAATTGACAGTTCCACAATAATAGTAGGAGACTTCAACACACCACTCTCAGTAAAGGACAGAACAACTAAGAAGAAACTCAGCAAAGATACAGAAGACCTAAAGGGCACAATCAACCAACCGGACCTCAGAGACATATATAGAACACTCCATCCAACCACTGCAAAGTACACATTCTTTTCCAATGCACATGGAACATTCTCTAGAATAGACCACATCTTAGGCCACAGAGCAATCATCAACAAGATCCAAAATGTTGAGATAATTCGAAGTATCCTCTCTGACCACAATGCCATCAAGGAAGAAATTAACAACAGAAAGAGCAAGGAAGAAAAATCAATTACATGGAAATTAAATAATACCCTGCTTACACATCACTGGGTAATAGAAGAAATCAGAGATGGAATAAAAAAATTCCTAGAATCAATTGAGAATGAAAACACATCATACCAAAACCTTTGGGACACAGCAAAGGTAGTCCTCACAGGACAATTTATAGCAATAGATGCTATAAAGAAGAAAGGGACAAAATCAAAACATTAACTACAGAACTCAAACAAATAGAAAGAGAACAGCAAAAAAAGCCCACAACCACCAGAAGAAAGGAAATAGTAAAGATCAGAGCAGAAATAAATGAAATAGAGAACAGAAAAACAATAGAAAGAATCAACAAAACCAAAAGTTGGTTCTTTGAAAGAATCAACAAAATCGACAAACCACTGGCAAGAATGACAAAAGAAAAACAGGAGAGGACACAAATAACCCAAATAAGAAATGAAATGGGGGACGTTACAACAGACCCAACTGAAATAAAAAGGATTATAACAGAATATTATGAAAAACTATACTCCAACAAATTTGAAAACCTAGAGGAAATGGATAATTTCTAGAAACACACTACCTACCCAAACTGCAACAAAGTGATGTTGAAAATCTGAACAGACCCATAACAAGAGAAGAGATTGAGAAGGTAACAAAAAAAACTCTCAACAAAAAAAGATGGCTTCACTGGAGAATTCCACAAAACATTTACAGAAGAGCTTGTACCAGTACTACTCAAAGCTATCTCAGAGCACAGAAAAGGAAGCAACACTTCCAAATTCATTCTATGAAGCCAGCATAACACTGATACCAAAACCAGGCAAAGACATCACAAAAAAAGAAAATTACAGACCAATATCTCTCATGAATATAGATGCAAAAATTCTGAACAAAATTCTAGCCAGTAGAATTCAGCATCATATCAAAAAAATAATACACCACGACCAAGTAGGATTCATACCAGGTATGCAAGGATGGTTCAACATTAGAAAATCAATCAACGTAATCCACCACATAAATAAAAGGAAAGAAAAGAATCACATGATCATCTCAGTTGATGCAGAAAAGGCATTTGACAAAGTCCAACACCCATTCCTGGTAAAAATTCTCAATAAAATCGGTATGGAGGGGAAGATTCTCAACATAATAAAGTGCATCTATGCAAAACCAATGGCCAACATCATTCTTAATGGAGAGAGGCTGAAAACATTCCCCTTGAAAACAGGAACAAGGCAAGGATGCCCTTTATCACCACTCCTATTTAACATTGTGCTGGAAGTTCTAGCTAGAGCAATAAGGCAAGAGAAAGAAATAAAGGGCATCCAAATTGGTAATGAAGAAGTTAAACTCTCCCTGTTTGCAGATGATATGATACTATACATAGAAAACCCTAAAGACTCCACGAGAAATCTACTGGAACTAATAGAAAGATTCAGCAGAGTAGCAGGATACAAGATAAACATATAAAAATCAGTTGGATTCCTATACACCAATAAGAAGAATGATGAAAAGGAAATCAGGAAAATAATACCATTTATAATAGCCCCTAAAAAGATAAAATACTAACAATAAATCTAACCAGGTATGTAAAAGACCTATACAGAGAAAACTACAAAACACTGTGCATGAAACCCAAAGGGATCTACATAAACGGAAAAACATACCATGCTCATGGATAGGCAGACTCCATTGTGAAAATGACAATTCTACCCAAAGCAATTTACAAATACAATGCAATCCCCATCCAAATACCAACATTCTTCAAAGAGATGGAAAAACTAATTGTTAACGTTATATGGAAAGGGAAGAAGCCCCGAATAAGTAAAGCACTACTGAAGAAGAAGAATAAAGTTGGAGGACTCACACTACCTGACTTCAGAACCTACTATACAGCTACAGTAGTCTAAACAGCCTGGTACTGGTACAACGACAGAGACATTGACCAATGGAACAGAATTGAGAACCCAGATGTAAATCCATCCACCTGTGGTCACCTGATCTTCGACAAGGGCCCAAAGTCCATCAAATGGGGAAAAGACAGTCTTTTGAACAAATGGTGCTGGAAAAACTGGATATCCATCTGCAAAAAAACGAAACAGGACCCATACCTCTTGCCGTATACAAAAGGTACTTCAAAATGGATCAAAGACCTGAATATAAAGCCTAAAACTATAAAGTTCATAGAAGAAAAAATAGGACCAACACTTCAGGCCTTAATACATGGCATTAACAGGATACAAACCATAACCATCAATGCACAAACCCCAAAAGATAAGCTAGATAACTGGGATCTTCTAAAAATCTAACACCTATGCTCTTCCAAAGACTTCACCAAAAGAGTAAAAAGACAACCTACAGACTGGGAAAAAATCTTTGGACAGTACAAGTCAGACAAAGGTCTAATCTCCATAATCTACAAGAAAATCCAACACCTCTACAACAAAAAGACAAATAATCCTATTAAAAAATGTGCAAAGGAAATGAACAGACACTTCACCAAAGAAGACATCCAAATGGCCAACAGACACATGAGGAAATGCTCGCGATCACTAGCCATTAGAGAAATGCAAATTAAAACCACAATGAGATACCATCTCACCCTGGCATTACTGGCACGAATCAAAAACACCGGAACTAACAAATGTTGGAGGGGCTGCAGGGAGACGGGAACTCGTATGCACTGCTGGTGGGAATGCAAAATGATACAACCATTTTGGAAAATGATATGGCGCTTCCTCAGAAAGCTAGAAATAGACATACCATTTGATCCAGCAATTCCACTCTCAGGAATATATCCTAGAGAAATAAGAGTCGTCACTCAAATGGACATATGCACACCTATGTTCATGGCAGCATTGTTCACAATAGCAAAACGATGGAAACAACCTAGATGCCCATCAACAGATGAATGGATAAACAAACTATGGTACATACACACAATGGAGTACTGTGCAACGAGAAAGAACAATGATGAATCTGTGAAGCATCTCATAACATGGATGAAATTGGAGGACATTATGCTGAGTGAAATAAGTCAATCACAACAGGACAAATATTGTATGAGACCTCTATTGTAAAAACCCATGAAAAAGTTCACACACAAAATGTAACAATCTTTGTTGGTTACCAGGGATGGGAGGGGTGGAGGGGAAGTACTAAATAGGCTATAGATAAGTGGCATTTTTGGTGAAGGGTGAGACAGTACACAATACAGGGGAAACCAGCACAACTAGTACAAAGAAAGGTCATGGAAGCTCCATAGACACATCCAAACTCCCTGAAGGACTGAATTGCTGGGTGGAGGGCTGTTGGGACCATGGTCTCAGCGAACATCTAGCTCAATTGGCATAACACAGTTTATAAAGACAATGTTCTACATTCTACCTTGGTGAGTAGCATCTGGGGTCTTAAAAGCCTGTGAGCAGCCATCTAAGTTACTCCACTGGTCTCACCCCTTTGGGAGCAAGGGAGAATGAAGGGAACAGGATACAAGGAAAAGATTAGTCCAAAGGACTAATGGACCACAGCTACCAAGGCCTCCACCAGACTGAGTCCAGTACAGCTAGATGGTGCCCAGCTACCACCACTGACTGCTCTGACTGGGATCAAAACAGAGGGTTCTGGACACTGCTGGAGAAGGATGTAGAACAAAATTCTAACTCACAAAAAAAGACCAGATTTACTGTCCTAAAGGATACTGGAGAAACCCCAAGAGTATGGCCCCCAGACACCCTTTAACTCTGTGGTGAAGTCATCTCCGAGGTTCACCGTTCAGCCTGGAAGTGGACAGCCCCATAAAACCAAATGGGACTAATGAGGTACAGCAGTCCAGGGACAAGGGCCCGAAGACAGAAGGGGACAAGGAAGCTGGTGATAGGGAACCCAAGGTTGAGTAAGGATAGTGTTGATGTGTTGTGAGGTTGTTAACCACTGTCATACGGCAACATGTGTACTAACTGTTAAATGAGAAACTATTTTGTTCTATAAGCCTTCATCTAAAGTGAGAATAGCAGTCCAATTGGAAGAGCGTAGTCCATGTCACTGAACAGTGCATGTAGAAATTTTTGAAATGGTGTATCATGGCTATGTATATTTTCACCAAAAAAAAAAAGGTCGAGAAGGGAGAGGGTTGACATGGTGTGGGGTTGTTAACCAATGTCATAAAACAATATGTATACTACTGTTTCATGAGAAACTATTTGTTCTGTAAGCCTTCACCTGAAGTACAATAAAAAAACAAAACTTCAAAAAAAAAACTAAAAACAGTATCTTTGTGGAAACAACAAAGCACCAAAAAAATAAAAATAAAAAGCCAAAGTGTAAAACAAACCCCAGCCCAAGGAGGAAGCAATTTTGGCATTAAATAAAAGGAATGTTTTTATCCTGCAATGAAAACTCTGTGATCTTGGAACACAATTTGCATAAACAGACAGTTTGGCTATAAACAACCTCACCAGTAACTGGTATTTACATATAGAACAACTCAGTCAAAACCCAATTAAAGGCTCTGATGGATTGGGGATTGTCAAAACATTTAAAAGGCTTCACAGCAGCCATGTGATTTATACCCCTTGGCTGGTCCAGGAGCTCCTGATTTCTCCTCCCATCTGCTCTTTCCCCTGTTCCCAGCCTCCTGCTAGACCTGTAGACCCCAGCCCACCCTCCGGTCTGGCAGGCTGGCCTTCAATAGGAGGGAGTGACCCTGAAGGAGCCCACTGGCCTTGGGGAGCTGGTAAGTATCAGTGGAGAAGAAGAGAACAGGGTCCAGGTTGTGGTCCCTGACTTGCCATGTGGGACAGGAGTCTCATGTACAGTTGGGGCATGTGATGCTATCAAGAAGCTCTGATTGGATGAGCAGGACTTCAGGAGTTTCCAGGCAATAGTGGTGCTTGAAGTTAGGCAATCAGCAGCTCTGTGGTTCCAGGTCCCAAACTTTCTAAGTAAATGGTTGAAGAGCAAGATAGGAAGTCATGACCCTTTCCTCCTTGGAGAAGAGCCATGCCAGTCAGGGCATGAGGCCAACCACGAAAACTGAGCCAACACATTGGGAAGATTTGGGATGGCTTTAATGGTGGTGCAAAGCATGGGGCAAGAGGTTCACCAGGGGCAGGATGGAATAGGGCTAAGCCTTCCCAGATGTTCCTTCCCTAGGCACAACTGTCATCAGCTGAACCTTTAGGAGACTCCAGCTGGAAGGAGCTGGGGAAAGCCAGAGTTGCCTAGGAATGGGAAGTGGAGAGTGATAGCTGGTTTGCTGCTCTTTGCACTCCTAAGCAAATTAATGTCTCATTGCTCACTAGCATATTCACTGCCATGAAACTGCAGGACTCCCATTTCCCAGAACTGCCAAAAGAACGAACAAATCTGTCTTGGAAGAAGTACAACCAGAATGCTCCTTCGAAGCAAGGATGGCGAGACTACATCTCACGTATTCTGGACACGTTATCAGGAGGGATCAGTCCCTGGAGAAGGACATCATGCTTGGTATAGTAGAGGGTCAGTGAAAAAAAGGAAGACCCTCAATGAGATGGACTGACACAGTGGCTGCAACAATGGGCTGAAACATAACCATGATTATGAGGATGGTGCAGGACTGGCAGTGTTTGTTCTGTTGTACGTAGGGTCACTGTGAGTTGGAACCGACTCAACAGCACCTAACAACAACAACATTTAGCAGACGTTTAAAAATCAAGTGAACACTTATGATCCTGGCATTATGCTAAGCACTTTCTCACATGTGATTCCTTTTACTGATACACCATAATCTCACACACACATAAAAGGAAGAAGGACCTGATATAACAAAACAAACTCTGTGACCTCAAGTTGGTCAGTGTTCGGCAACCATTACTGTGGATGTGTTATTTTCATATTGCATGCAATAAAAAATAAATCCCAAACAATTAAGCACTCACTGTGTACCCAGCATGATGTGAGCTGCTTTACATTCATAATTTCATGTAATTTTCAAAGTATTCCTAAGAGGAAGGTACTATTACTCCCGTTTTGTAAATGAGGCAACTGAGGCTCTTAAAGACAGTTGTCTGAGTTAATATGGCTGGAAAGTGGTAGAACCAGGAGTCTGTTTGAATCCAAAGCCCGTGCCCAAATTGCTGCATCAGACCATGTTTCTGGCTATGGTCATCTTATTTTAAAGTGTCCCTTTCCAGCTGTTTACAGCACCATTCAGAATGAGTAAAGCAAAACGAAACTGAATTCACCCTATTGTTGTGTCACCAATAAATTGCAGCTTCACTGTCTGTTCTCCCCACTCTTACATCCTGACCCAGTCTATTAGAGATTCTTTCGAATTCCCAAACCACTCACCAAGACAAAAGATGAGGCCCAGAAAATCAAGGAAATTGGAAGAAGAAATGGAGATATTTGGATACGTCCTTCTTTCTTCATACGGGTTTAAATCCATTGCTAAATAATGTTGGAAGTCAAACAATTCAACCTTTAATTCCTTTGGACCAGGAATACAAGTGCTAACAAGGTACTTATGACCACCAATTTCTATTGTGCAAAAGAACTTAGATTTGATTCAATTTAACAAATATTTATTGAGCTCGTAATATCGCGCAACTGTTAGAAATTAAAGAATTTTGTTTTGTTTCTTAAAGTAAAACGTCAGTCTCTTCATCTGAATGCACTGGCCTGGATGAGAGATGAGCCAGCAACAGTCTTAGGGACAGCCCTCAATTTTTGTAAATAAAGTGTTACTGGAACATAACCACACTTATTCATTTATGTATTGTCTATGTCTATTTTCACACTACAATGGCAGAGTTGAGTAGTTGTGACAGAAATCGAATGACTGGCAAAGCCTAAAATATTTACTACCTGGCCCATTACAGAAAAAGTTTGCTCACACTTGGCCCAGATGGTCTGAAGACCTTTCAAGCTGGATGTTTATTGACCATATGTTTTGTTTTGAAAGATGAGTAGAAATTCACTGAGCACCCAAAGAGTATTCCAGGTAAAAGGAATCCTGCCTTTGTTCTCTTCTCTCCACCCTTTCCCAAGCACAAGGTATAATAAAGTTTGGGGTTGGGGGGCACCCTGAACAGCATTGGGATTCACTGAAGCTGTGTCCTCGCAGCCTTCTTACAGGAGGAAGCTGGCACTGGCCAGTCATCACGGCCTCCTTCAGTGGAACAAAAGACCTCTTCCTTCTAGGAGCCAACAGATAAGAATCAGAGGCGCTCCCTCCTCTTAGCTTAGTCTCTGGGAAACCTCAGAGCTGTAGGGAAAGCTGAAGAAGGGCCTGGGCTGTCCAAGAAAGTAGTGATCCTCATGTCCTAGAAGTGTGCAAGTGGAGGGAACTGCTGTGAAAGGTTCCTCAGAATACAGATCTTGGCTTTTGCAGCTTCTCAGCACTGTACTAACTCAAACTTGTATCGTCACTGCTCTTGATTAGTTCTGCAGCCTCCTCAGTGGCCTCTCTGCCTCAGGCCTGGCACCTTCTAATCCTTTCTCCAACAGCAGTCAGGGCAGGTCTTTGTAAATTTCAAATCTGATCTTGTCACTCCTAGGACCTAAATTCCTTCAAAGGCTCCATCATATGCAGGATAATATCCAAACTTCATCTTAGCTTGGCATTTATTCCTCTGATTCTGCTAAATTCTCTGAACTTATCTCCTACACATCACAGCCCACCCTCTGCCCCACTTCCCATGCTCCAACCACATCCAACTGCTACTTTTTCTCCAAACACATCAACCACGTGTGCCTCTCTACCTTTCCAGGCCATAATCTCTGCCAGGTAAGCATTTTCCTCTCCTTGTCCATGTGCCAAGCCCTGCATATTCTTAAAGGTCCAGCTCAGATGACCATCCTCTTTTATAAAACCTTTCCAGGATTTCCTCATTTCAGATTAGTTTCTACTTACTGTATCTCCTGTATGTAAATTTTGGTCACAGCCCCATTTAGAACTTTCCACACTGTATTAGAGGAAGTTGTTTGCAGGACTATATCCCCTAGTAGACTGAGTTCCTTGAAGGAAGAAACAGTGACTTATTTATCATTGTAAGCTTGGTCCAAGACCTCTCACATGGTAGGTGTTCAAAAAATGTTCTATGAATGAAGGAATAAATGAGCTTTAACAAAGTCAAGACTCCTAGGAGGACAAACCAGTTGATGAAGTCACACATTAGCCTTCTACCCTCTTGTTAATCTCATAGTTGTGTCTTAGGTAGCTCCTCAGGACACTTCATCATTTCCCTTCAAGGCCAGATTTAGGGTAGTCTCTTCTTGCAGACTCTTTCTCTCCTTTCTATCAATTCTCTGAGTCTCTTCCACTACTACTTTTCTGAATCTTGAGGCAGGATGTGTCAGTGGAAAGATGAGGTCCGTGGAGTCCTGCAGAACTGATGATAGACCCAGGTCTCTCACTGGCCCCATGTGTGCTCTTGAACAAGTAACTAGTACAATCTGCAGCTTCCAGAATGGTAAAATGGAGATAGTACATCTACTTCACAAAGCTGTCATAGGAGGTAGTGAGTTAACATACAGTTGTACACCAAGTTCCAGGCTCATGGTCATTGTTTAGGAGATTCCTGAAGGGAAAGGATCCTTAAAAACTACCTAATCTAGCAACTTGTCTGTTGCTTGAAATTGTTCCCTGGGCCACGTGGGCATTTGGCTTCTCCAAGTAACAGCAGCATGTTTACAGACCTTTCCATCTTGTAATTTCTGATTCTCACAACACCAAAATAGTGAAAATTAATTAATTATTGATTAATTAATGACCCAAGTACAGATTCAGTTGTGAGGCCCAGAGAGGTTAAGGACTTGCCAGAGGCCACCCACAGAGTGAGCTGCTAAGCCCAAACTTAGTCCCAAATCTCTTGCCTTGTGAGCCCTTGTTTCCAGGGGACTTCCAGGTGCTGGGAATCCATTTCCTTGGTCTATCTGTTCTCCATGTTTCTCTCTCTCAGCACAGTGGGTTGTTGTTGTTAGCTGCCAAGTCAGCTCCAACTCATGGTGACTTTATGTATAACAGAATGAAACGTTGTCCAGTCTTGTGTCATCTTCATGATCGTTGGTAGGTTTAAGCTCACAGTTTCGACCATTGTATAAATCCATCTCATTGAGGGTTTTCCTCATTATTCTACTTTACCAAATAGGATATCCTTTTCTAGTGATTAGTTTTTCCCAATGACATGTCCAAAGTAAGCAATATGAAGTCTTGTGATCCTCACTTCTAAGAATTATTCTGGTTGTATTTCTTCTAAGACTGATTTGTTCATTCTACTGGAAGCCCACAGTATATTCAATATTCTTCATCAACACCACAATTCAAATACAGCAGTTCTTGAGTCTTCCTTTTTCATTGTCCAGCTTTCACATGCATATGAGGCAATTGAAAAGACCATGGCTTGGGTCAGGTGTACCTTACTGCAGTGCAATGGATTGCTTTTACATGGCCTTTCTTGCGATGGTCTTGTAACTCCCACTAAATGACTGGATGGGACTACACAAATGAGGTGCTTGTGGCCCACCAAGGGGGATCGGATAGCTTGCTTATAATGCATATAAGGTTCATGGCACCCTTATGGGGGTGGAACCATGCAAACAAGGTGTATGGAGCCCTAACAAGGACATTGGTCAGTTTTGCCATCCCACTAGACTTAAAATGAGCCATCCTTGAAGTGGAAAGGGGGTACGTCACTACCACCAAGAAAGAAGAGCTAGGAGTGGAGTGCATCTTTTGGACCCAGGAATCCCTGTGCTGAGAACCTCCTAGACCCAGGAGACAGACAGAGAGGGAGCTGTAACACCGGAGATGGCGAGAGATGGTGAGAAACAGCAGCAGAGACAGCAGAACCAGGAGACAAGTAGGAGACAGGCAGGAGACTGTACACTGGGCTTTCCAGCCCACAGAGTGAGAAAGTCCAGCACCTTCGGGCAGGAGGCTTGCTGGCAGAGTGGGGTGCCTCTGAACACTTGGTGGAACTAGGCTCTCTGACCTACGGAGCCAGAGAGCTGAGCACCTTCAGGCCGAGACTTATCATCTCTGGACACTTATCAGTGGAGCTAAAGAGCTTTGTAACTCTTGCCCTAGCAGGGCAGAGACCAGGCCTGGGGCTGAGGGACCAAGAAGCTGAGGGCTAGAGAGAAGACTGCCTACAGCTTCTGATCAAAAAACTGTATCCTAAATTGTAACCTGTTACTTTCCTAATAAACCCCATAACTGTATGATTTGTGAGTTCTGTGTGGCCACTGCAATAAACTATCAAACTCAGCAGAGAAGTAGAGAGTGCTGTGGGAGGGACAGCTGGTGTCAGAATTGGTAAAAAGGTTGGAAAGTAGAGGTATGTCTGACCACCACCTCATAGTAAAGAGTCTTGGGCTGCTGATGCTGATAATGATTCTCCTCTCCCCTTGTGAAGTTAGACAAGGTCTGACACTGCTGCCACACCATTTTTACACCTACTCATCAAAGTGACGTCTTTGCTTTTTAAGCCTTTGAAGAGGTCTTTTGTAGCAGATTTGCCCAATGCAATATGTCATTTGATTTCTTGACTGTTGCTTCCATGGATGTTGATGGGTTATCCAAGTAGAATAAAATCACTGACACTTTCAATTTCTTTACCATTTATCAAGATGTTGGTTGCAATTAACAGTAAACACTACTTGAAATGATGTAGGCAAATACTAATTTAAAAAATAATAATAGTAATATTGGTTCTTTCTGTTTCTTGTAACTGAAAAGTATAGATGTGGGCTATTCAGGAATGGTTAGGTTTAGCCATAAATAATGTCATTAGGTCTCAGTCTCTTTTCTCAATTCACTTTTCTTCTCCAGTGGCTTCAATTTCAGGCAGGCTCTTCCTTCAGGTGGCCCCACACAACCCCAGACTTACACACATAACACTCCTCACAGTTCCGAGTCCCAAATGAGAAAAAGCTTCTTTTGCCCAATCATTCTAAAGAAAGCCCCAGCACTGAGTGACATTGCCCTGGCTTGGGTTAGGAAATAACTGTGGTCAGGAAACTAAAACACACCCACCAGCCAAACATGAGTCATATACCACTCCAACTTCATAACTGAGAATGGAAGGTGGTTATTTTTCCAAAGGAAAATCTGGCTGCAGTTACCAGAACAAGGGAAGGATAGATACCAGACAGGTAAAAGTAATAGATGTCTTTTTAAATGACTTTTTGGAGCTTCAATTTCTATATATGAAAACTATGATATTAAAAATACCTACCTCTGAGGGTTATATCAAACCAGAAACAGAAGTAAAAAATATTAGACAACTCCTACTATTGCTATTAGAAGCTCTTTAGTTTTTGCCCTCTTACAGGACTCTGCCTTCTGAATTCATCCCCTTGCTTCTGTTCTGGTTCAGGACATTATTGCTCACCTGCACTGTTACAATTGCATCTTAACTAAGCTTTGTGCCTTCATAGCTCTCCCCTTTCTGGAGGCAACCATTCAGTGCCCCTCAGTCAGATTAATCTTCCATTTCTGCAGAGTTCAGGGAGCGACAGAGTCCAGTGGTGTTTAACTTGGCTTAGAGTCAACCTCATGAATTTAAAGGCCATCTGAGCTGGGCTATTCATCTGTTCCTTCTCCACTCCCCCACCGTAAGTACATTTCCACACCCTCCTTTCTAATACCCAGCCTTCTGAGCTGCTTACATATTTCATTCTCAGGAAAGCTCAGAGAAAAAAATATATATAACCAACCCTAGAATTTGGAACCTTCATTCTATTATCTCATAAAACATCATGTTCATATCATAATTTCAATCCAGAGAGAGGATTTGCTGTGCAAGCTCTGAGATGCATACAAATTGCCCTTCTAAACCTCTGGCTACAATAAGCAAACTTCAGAAGCCGACAGTTTACTTGATAAATACCTAATAAAGCTTAAATAATTATTGAAAGCAGACAAATGGAAGAGCAGAACAGCAAGCGATGTTGCCATGATAAATCACAGGGAAAAAGACAGAGCCCTAGCAACTCAGGGCAAAGCAGATTCCAGGAGGTAGGAGAGAGAGTCAGAGGCAGGAACTTTAGTACTAGAAACAGTTAGTGGTAAGTGAGCAACTAGGGAAGCCAAGAGACATACAAGATAGGGTTTTCTTGGCCAGGGGAGGCTATTAAATACTCAATGTGTAACCTTTCTCAGCTCTTCTGGAAGAAAGAGAGTTCAGAGAGAGTATTAGAATTCCATTAACCATCCCCATACGCTGGACTTTGCCCTCCCTCCTGAACACCTGATGTCAGTGTCTCTAGCTGCACCCATCTTCCCAGTTTTACCTCCTAGGGTGGGAAGAAGGTGAAACCAGATGAGAAACTTCATTTTGCTGGGATGACCCTATGGTAGGTATCCGGAGAAATACAGAAATGACTCAGGCTTCCTCAAAGTCATTTGAAAAATTCAAAAAAATTGCTTGGTGCCACAGTGTTCACTCCTATAAAGCAGGAATAATTTGGACACATCCTGCCTACTGAGGAAGTTTTAAATACTTAAAAAACCCTTACATTTGTATAACAATTTACAAAGACCTTTTCATACATCATCACCAGGGTGACACAGGCAAAAGCTCCTCTTCCCTAGTTAAAGACAAGTTAATGATGAATCTTAGTTTTTAAGACTGGGTGTGACTAAACCGGAGCCCTAGTGGCACAGTAGTTAAGAGCTTGGCTGCTAACCAAAAGGTCAGCAGTTCAAATCCATCAGCCTCTCCTTGGAAACCCTGTGTGGGGGGGGGGGGGCACATCTACACTCTCCTCAAAGTCATTTGAAAAAGTTGACAAAACTTCTTGGTGCTATGAGTCGTAATCAACTCAACGGCAACTGGTTTTATTTTTTTGGTGACTAAATTAATCATTCTTTCTAAAGTGGTTTCTGCGTAGTGCAATTCCCATGTCATAAACTTCTCATCCCTCTTTTGGGTCCACTGTTCCCACAGAAATGTGTGGTAGCCCTACTACTTCCAGTTGTAAGTAATAGAAACCAATCTCAACTAGCTTAAGCAAAAAGGCAATTTGTTACCTCACAAAACTGGAGAGGATACCAAAGTAGCTCAAGTGATTGAAGACCTAAAGAAACCAGGTCTTCAGTAACTCAACACTACCCAAAATCTCTCTTTCTCCTCTCTTAAACCATGTGTTTTATGTCTGCTTGTTCCTATTTTCACTCTAAAAACAAACAAAAAACTCTGCTCCCCATATTGTGGGGAAACCAAAACCAAACCCATTGCTCTTGAGTCTATTCCAACTCCCAGCGACCCTACAGGACAGACTAGAACTGCCTCATAGGGTTTCCAAGGCTGTAAATCTTTATGAAAGCAGACTGTGCCATCTTTCTTCCATGGAGCGGCTGGTAGATTCAAACCTCCGACATTTCAGTTAGCAGCCAAGCATTTAACCACTGTGCAACCAGGGCTCCTATATTGTGGGGAAGATGTCCACAAATAGACCTAAACTCACACCCTCCCAATTTACCAAAACAAGTCTACCTTCTATTGTTTATGTATAAATCCCAGGGGAAAACTCTTAGATCCTTATATCTTAGTCCCTGGCTGGGCATCATACATCCACCTATGATTCTATTACTGTGGGAGAAGAGGAAAATGAATTTTACTGACAGATTGGGGCAGGGGGGCAAAGTAGAAGCAGGAAAGGGGGTGGAAGGGAAAAAAAGAGGAAGTCAGGTTTAGTGGACAACCATGCCAATAAGCATAACGTCCACATCATCGGGTCCAGATACATGACAGGTGGCCTCAGTCCATTCCAGGCCAGGGTGATGCTCAGAGTCCACAGGTAGCAATGTCTTGGCTCCAGTGCACTGTCTGGTTTGGCATGAGTGTGCCAAGAGTTTTGGTTATCTACATTGGGCAGGGGTTTGGAAAGGGAGGCTCCTCCAAGCACATAAACTATGGTGAAATTGACTGCAAGGCTGACTTTCACCATGGACCTGTCCTAACAGGTTTTGTTCAGAGTGTAGACAGGACTGAGCTTTTAGGTGAGGCCCCAGTGATTCCAACTAGGTGGAAAGGAACCAACAATCCATTTGTTAGATGGACAAAAACAAATGACATAAATGCCTCTATTTGTCCCTCTGATAATGAGTGGCAATAAAACAAAGGTCTGGGTTTGATGTTTTCCAAGTGGCTAGAATCTACCCAGCTTTGTCTTCCTCCAAATAAACTGTGCACAAAAGACCTCCACACCTCTCTCTGCATCATCTGACCCTTTGAGAAGTGCATCTGATGTCATTCCACAAACCCTAGACTCTTTATCTGCAATGAGAACAGACAGTCCTAGCACAAAGAAACTTTGGTCAGAGACTGCGAAGCAATATGTGGGCTGCTTACTCAGGAAACATGCTTCCAGTGAATGTTACCCACAACGTATTAGCTGATAACACATCGGCCCCAAAATCAGTCAGGAAATTATCTCCTCCACACAACTGGCACAAAAGAAGGGAATTTTCAGTATCCCTCCAACACAGCTCAGCTACTGTTGTCTCTGACACGCGAGATGATTAATACATAAGTGACTACACAGCCTGATTTTGATTCCTACGATTATGCGCACGGACTATTTTTCCCCCTTTATGGATCCTCGACCCTTAACTTACTCAATGGTTTTTATTTGCATTGATCACATTTTATGGTATGATTAAATTTGTATGGAAGAGAACCGATTAGTTTTGTTTTACACTTATTGAGTGTACTTTATAGTCGAACAAATTAACTCTCCACAGTTAGGTTGATTTACCCAGTGGCAGGAGGCTTGATGGGGCCATGCAGGGTCTAGTCCCCAGCTGGGAAGGGGTGGCTGTGGCAGATGGGGGTTAGAGCAGCTGATGCCTCTGAGAAATGGGCATAAGGTACTAATACTGACCACCCAGCATATCGCTGCACAATCTGGATAGAATTTTTCTAAACCTGTTGCCGTCAATCAATTCTGACTCATAGCAACCCTACAGGACAGAGTAGAACTGCCACATAGGGTTTCCAAGGAGCAGCTGGTGGTTTCAAACTGCCAACCTTTTGGTTAGCAGCCTGAGCTCTTAACCACTGTGCCACAAGGGCTCTGTGTAAATTTAAGAGTTGATCAGGGATTTGTCTGTCTCCTACAGAAAGTAATGGAGTAGAATTCAGTTCTAGCCCCAGTTCGGTCACTATCCTACTGTAATCTTGAGCTAGTTCTTTAACTTCTTTGGGCTTCAGTAAACAATGTTAATAATAAATTATTATTAATTATTACTGCTACAGAATTTGCTGTGAGGATCAAATGTGAGAGCACACCTACTCACTTATCAACTATCTCATTATGCAGCATTTTGCATTGACGACAATAGTCAAAAATCTGTCTATTTTGCACATTAATGATGTATGTCTGACAGTAACGAACGCTGAGGTATGAGGTGAGAGTAACACTAGCTGTGATGGTTAAGGTTATGTGTCAGCTTGGCTGGGCCATGATTCTTAGTGGTTTGGCAGTTACATAATGATGTAGTCATCCTCCATTTTGTGATCTAATGTGGTCACCCTGCCTTTTCACATAAGGCTGATTTTTGCATAACAACCTGGTCTTTGGAACCTAACCATGTCAATAAGTGAAGAGTAGGTGTACATATAAAAATAATCTATAAACTATAAAGCATCATCTTTATGCTACCTTTCCTTTTTAAAAAAATAGGGGCAGAAGAACATTATGGAACAAAAGAGTAATTTGGAATCAAAAGATATGAATTTGAATCTCTTTTGCTTCCTAGTTGTGTGGCCTTGTGGAAGTCATTTAACCTAAGTTGGCTAAGTTGTCTCATCTATAAAGTGAGGATAATTATTATAGAACCTTGAACTATTTCAGACAGCACCTTAATAAAATAATATTCCCCTCATTCTTCAACCTCTCACTCTATTTTCTCCATAAAAACAAACAAATAAAAAAAAAAAGCCCAAACCTGTTGCTGTCTAGTCAATTCCGACTCATAGCAACCCTTTAGGACAGAGTAGAACTGTCCCATAGGGTTTCCAAGGATCATCTGGCAGATTCGAACTGCCAACCTTTTGGTTAGTAGCCGAACTCTTAACCACTATGCCACCAGAGTTTCCATTTTCTCCGTAGCACCTAACCTAGTATTACATATTTAACTATGATTATAAGCTCCAAGAAGGACTTTGTTTTCTTCACTGCATATGTGCTAGCATTTAAAACAGTGCCTAGCACAAAATAAAGCCTATTGCTGTCAAGTCAATTTCAACTCATAGTAACCACATAGGACAGAGTAGAACTGCCCCACAGAGTTTCCAAGGCTGTAAATCTTTATGGAAGCAAGCTGTCATATCTTTCTCCTGTGGAGCAGCTGATGGGTTCGAACCATCAACCTTTCAGTTAACAGATAACCAAGCACTTAACCACTGGGCCACCAGGACTTCTTCTTAGCACACAATAGGTGTTCAATAAACATTTGTTGAATGACAGTTCAAACAGTTCAGTGGTGGCAGTTCAAACATACCCTACTTCCACCATGAAGACACCCACCAAGAGGTGGACAGGGACAGATCATCTCTGAAGGTCCTTCCAGTCATTGTTCCCATGATGAGCTTTTTTTTCATTTGCCCTGTGGCCCCAGAATTTGTAGAAAACCCCATGCTTTGCTTACCTAATGTTTCCCTCCTAAAGTCATGGAAACCTTGAGTTTGTTGGAAGAATTTAACATCATTGTACTCAACTTACAAATTAATGAACAAAATTCCTTTATAGCATTCCTTGATAGCTCACCAGGATCAGTTCCAAGAACTGGAAGTCTTTTGCCTCTCAAAGCAAGGGGCTGACAGCTCTGATGGTAAGAACACGTTATTTTGCGTACACAAAGAAGCATGAACAAAGGTGCTCTTTTGTAGAACTGGTTTGTCATAGTGAAAATGGAAACAAGTATCTCTATGTAGGCAAAAGGATGGTAAACCATGGTTTATCCACACAGTAGATTACTTTTCAGCAATTCAAATGAATGAATTAGATGTACATTCAACTACATGGATAAATCTCAAAAAATACAATATTGATATATATTATACAATATCATGGATATGTTGTTGTTGTTTTTAGCTGCCATAGAGTCAGCCCCCGACTCATGGCAACCTCATGCACAACGGAACAAAATGCTGCTCAGTTTTGCACCATCCCCATGAAAGTTTGCCAATAGAAGCATTGTGATCCAAAGGGTTTTCATCAGCTGATTTTTTTAAAAGTAGATCACCAGGCCTTTGTTACTAGTTCATCTTAGTCTGGAAGGTCCGCTAAAACCTGTTCAGCATCATAGCAGCATGCAAGTCTCCACTGATAGACAAGTGATAGCTGCGCATGAGGTGCATTGTCCAGGAATCAAAATGGGATCTCCTGCACGAAAGGCGAGAATTCTACCACTGAACCACCAATGCCCCCACATCATAGATTTAGGTAGAGATATATAATAGGTAGAGATTTTTTGTTGTTGTTAGGTGTTGTCAAGTCAGTTCTGACTCATAGTGACCCTACGTACAACAGACCGAAACACTGCACCGTCCTGCGCCATCCTCACAATCGTTGCTATGTTTGAGTTCATTGTTGCAACCACTGTATCAATCCATCGGGTCAAGGGTCTTCCTCTTTTTCACTGACACTCTACTACCAAGCATGATATCCTTCTCCAGGGACTGGTACCTCCTGATAACATGTCCAAAGTATGTGAGACTATCCTTGTTTCTAATGAGCATTCTGGCTGTACTTACAAGAGAGATTTGTTTGTTCTTCTAGCTGTCCATGGTATATTCAATATTCTTTGCCAACACCATAATTCAAAGGTAGAGATAGAAAAAATACAATTCATAAAAAATAATGTGTATAGTAAAAGTATAAAAGCATACATGGAAGGATATATGCCAACCTAAGAATATATGCCTCTGAAAACAAAGGGAGAGATGAGTAAGGGAGGGGAGTCTTTAAGACTATCTGTAACATATGTTTTTTTTAACAAAGAAGTCTGAAGCAAATACAGCAAAATGTTAACATCTGTTGCATCTTGATGATAGGTACATGGCTAAATGTCATTTTATTTTCTGAACTTCTCTGATGTTTAAAATTATTTCTTTAAAAATGTATTTTTAGTGAACAGAAGAAAATATCTTTTTAACTGAACTGAAATTAGACTTCACATTATTCCAGCTACTGGTCCTACTTCTGACTTCTGGGGCCACCTGGAATAAATCTTCCTTTGCCACACTAAATCCATGGTCTTCCTAGGCAGTGGAGAACATGCCAAGTGGCTTTCCCTGCCAGCTTTGTGGACACTGACATATAAGGACCGAAATTTTGGCTGAATTGAACTAAGTAGTTGCATCTTGACATACATACTCCTACCCCAGCCCCATTTACTGAGCCATTCAATATTTGTAGAGCATAAATACTAATCATCTTCTCCCATCTTCTCGGCATCTAGTAAGAGAAACAGATACATAAGCAAAGTACAATGTCCTTAGTGGGGAGGTTGCACAAGGAGCTTTGAAATTAGAGGAGGACATGACTAATATGACTTTGAAGGAACTGGACTAGGAGGCTGAAGAAGTTTAGCTACAACGAGTAACCCCTAAGTGAGCTTTGAAGGATGACTAGGTCATTTCCTGGAAAGTAAGGCAGGAAAGGGTATCCCGGGCAGAGGCACGGTGGCATGAGAAAGAATGGATCCTTTGACAAATAGTAGGATGTTTGAAATGGCTGTAGCAGAGGGCATGTAATGGGAAAATAACTTGGGGATGCCTAGAGATTATTTTCTAAGGCAGCCACAACTCGGTGGGCCAACTGACTACATATGATTCACTTTAACGTCTTATGTGTAACTATAGTTATATCTGTTCTGTGTTGTGCTATTCTGCTAAGATTTGTCAAATTTTACAAACAGGTAAATATAAAGACAATTAGGAGCTGGCTATATGAATGGCTAACCTCACAAACATGATTGCTCCTTAAATACAATAAAACCACAACTCACTCATTGGAATTGCCTATATTGGTTTTCTAATGCAACAAGTAGTATCTCTGTTCTCTGTTGCATGTAAAATATTTTGATAGAAATGTGTGTCTTTCTTGTTTTCTAAGATTTTACAGGTTACAGTGGGGAGACTTATAGAAAATTAAATAGAAAATAAAATAAACTAGGAAGGACCAGATAACAAAGAGCTGGGAACACCAGGCTAAAAACTTGGACTTTATCCTGTAGGCATCAATGAAGGTTCCTAAGTCAGGAGAATGACCTTGGTCAAATCTGATTATTGAATTATCTGATGTTTGATTTCTTTGGAAACCATGTGGAATGAGATCCAGCAGAAGGAAGACGATTGAAGAGGCTACTGAAGAAAAAGTGTATTACTGCTGGATCTTGGGTAGTACACGTAGATTATTTAGGGTAAGGATGATTAACAAACAAAACCTTAAATTTCAGTGGCTGAGCACAAGTAAAGTTTATGGCTTGTTCAGACCAAAGCAGATATTCTTGGTTGTCTATCAATCCTTCATGAGTGTTCAGGAACCCAGGCTCCCTCCATATTGTGGCCCTGCCATTTCCTATTTTTTTTTTTTTTTTTCCTTGCCTTCCAAAATCACTGTGCTCACCTCCGTCAAGCTGGTGAAAGGAGAAAGAGCATGACCAAGCAGGCAGGAGTAGGTTTTACTGGCCAGGTCTGAATGTGGCTCATGTCACTTCTGATCACATTCCATCAGTTACAATTCAGTGACATGGCCACATGCAAGGGAGGTTGAGAAATGTGTTCCAGTTGTGTGCCAAGGAAGAGGAGGAAGTGAGTTTGGTAAACAGTTTTCCTATCTCTGCCACAAGAACTAAATAGAAACAGCCAAAATGGTGGGTGTTTTTCAAAAACTAATGAAGGAAATCACAAGCATTCTGGATGGAGCTCTCTGCCCCTGGCTGGAGACTCCCAACAGGTAAGTTGTAAATTCAAAGCTGATGCACAGGCGGTCAGAGACTCAGTCCCTTCCCCCCAGAGTCTCACGTGAAGAAAGAAACAGGTCTCAGATAAGTGGGGAGGGCAGACTGGGGTCAGGAATAGAAGAGGACATAGAGGCACAACCAGGGACCTGTTACTCAGAGGAGAAACCGGTGCCATCAAGTAGATTCCAACTCATAGCAACCCTATAGGACAGAGTACAACTGCCCCACAGGGTTTCCAAGGAGCACCTGGTGGATTTGAACTGCCAACCTTCTGGGTACATGGAATGGACTATTAAAATTACTTCATCTTAAGGGAAAGTTTCCCTTCCTCCTTTCCCGGAAAGCCACCAGAGGTGGCTCAGCAGTTAAGAGCTCACAGTAGTTAAGAGCTACAGCTGCTAACGAAAAGGTTGGCAGTTCAAACCCACCGGCTGCTCCTTGGAAACCCTATGGGGCAGTTCTATTCTGTCCTATGAGGTCTCTACGAGTCAGAATCGACTCAAGGGCAACAGGTTGGTTTTTACTCAGAGGAAAGGGGGAATTAAATGGCCCACAGGTGCCCAGGAAGGATAGCGATAGATCAAGTGTGTTCAGGTAGCTGCAAAAAACACAGATACTGAAGAGCAAAAATAGGTTGAGAATCAAAGGCCAGAAAGTATCCTATCTTTGATTCAAAGGGTTAAGTTTTTAATATGAGAAAACTACACCTAAAAGGGCTGAACCCTTGACAATCAAGAGGCATTGCCTACCTGTTAGTAAGAACTAACATTTACTGAACACTTGGGGGCAGTGTTGGTTCAGTGGTAGGATTCTCACATTCCATGCAGGAGACCCTGGTTCAACTCCCACCCAATGCACCTCTCATGAGCAGCCTTCACCCGTCTGTCAGTGGAGGCTTGCATGTTGCTAAGATGCTGGCCAGGTTCAGCATATCTTCCAGAGTAAGATGGACTAGGAAGAGTGGCCTGGCAACCTACTTCTGAAAATCAGCCAATGAAAACCCTATGAATCACAACCGTCCATTCATGGCGATGGCTCAGCACCTGGTTTGGTTCTGTTGTGCATGAGGTAGCCATGAGTAGGGGATCAACTTGATGACAGTTAACAACAACACTGAGCCCTTACTATGTTCCAGGCACTTACATGTATTATCTCATTTAATTTTCACAATAGCTCCAGGAAGTAGGCCCTATTATAAATGACATTTTATGGGTGGGAGAACCAAGGCATTAAAGTAACGAAATAACTTCCTCCAGGTCATCACTTTGGTGTCTGGCATTCAAACCCAGAATAAACTCACAACAACTATGCCTCCTTGCCTCATGCGATAGGGAGCAACATATGCTTTACCTGCTTGTAGGAGTTGCTGCCTGTCAACTTTGACATGTGCTGTCTCAAATTTTATTGTTGTTTGTTGTGCTTTTATATTTTTTATGCTGTGCTTGCAGCTCTTCTTACCTAATCCCCACTACAACCCTAAGGTGTGATTGTTATAACTCTCCTTCTCTTGTGCAGATGAAGTTAAAGTCCAGAAACAGCAAGTGATGAACCCAAGTTACCCACCAGATTCGTGACACACTTTGAACCTGATTCTCTTGCTTCCTATATCAGTGGAGTTTCTGCCATAACTGTGTCTCAAAAAATGTGATAGACACCCCACTGGTAGAGCATGAAGTGACTTAAGGGAGTACATGGAATGGAATATTAGAATTACTTCATCTTAAGGGAAAGTTTCCCATCCTCCTTTCCTAGAAAGCCAAACTGTGGTCCAGGAACTGCTGTCAAGGAAAGAAAAAAAAAAAAACCCTCTTCCTAGAGCTGGAGTGAGAAGTTTCTTTGTGTGTAGGCTCTGGGGGAATAATACTTTGATATGTTATCAGTGTGTTTTTGTTTTTTTCTCATTCCTAGAAATTCCTGTTGCTCCAGAGTCTTCTCCATTCTCAAAGCACTGAGAGTGACCAATGCTCTGAGTTACACTCAACAGCTCCAAACACAAAGATCACACGAGTCAAAAGCCAACACACTGGGTGAATACATGGTAAGATAAGCAATCCTAGTATCCTCCCTCAGCAACAAAAGAAAGAAAAACACTTCCAGGCTTGAGGGAAGAAGGATAATTAGAGGATAAGAGTAAGAGAGTTTGACCTTGGTAAGTCAACAAGAAGGGGCTATATGCCCTCTCTCCAAGGCCAAGATCAGGGGAAGGGCTGGGGAAATTACAGAACCCCAAGGTATCTGTGGGGACTCAAATGAAAGGAAGATCTGTGCTCTCCATGCCAGGAGTAAAACTTCATAATACGGCAGACTCCAGAGCTCCCGGCACCAAACTGAAACAGGAGAAGAAAAACCATCTGCGTGGAGAGTGTAGGCAGATTGACCTAAGACAGGTTCATAGAGTTGCCCATGAACTCTGTATGTAATGGGAAATGAGAACCTAATAAATGAGAATCATAGAATGTTCCCGTGTGCCCTAGATGCAGAGAAGGATGGCACAAAAAGGTCTTATTGTTGGGCATGAAGGAAGACACAGAAGTGACCTCTATGGACTGAAGATGTGACCAGGTGGGGACACACAGAAATAGGTGACAATACAAAAACCAAATGCTTTCCTGTCTCTCCCCTCATACTGACCCCTGCTGAGGCCTTGGCACCTCCAAATTTAGATATGATTCTAGGGAAAGGGATGACACCAAATTGGCTGAGGTTTCATTCCTACCATCTGAATCAAGCTCAAAGCTATATAATTGTTTTAATTCTATTTCTTACATCCTGAGATTATAAGATGATATTATACCCATCACACGACCAGGGCCCCCCATTTCGCTCTCTGGACCCCCAAGGCCCAGCTCCCACCTCTCCTCGCCCCACCCGCCCAGGCTGAGCAGGGACTGGATTCTGGGGAAATTGATGCTGTGGCTCAGCTCTCACTGCCTCCAGCTGCCAGGGGTTATTTGTCTGCCTGCAACAGTAACAAATGGCTCTGTCAGAGCAGGCAGTGGAATGATAGGGCTCAAGAGGGTACCAGAAGGGGACCCCACTACAACAGAGGTGTCACTGGCTGCCTAGGCTTCTGTGGACTGACCACACCGGTCATGGACTGAGATGAAGTGAATGTAAACCCCTAGAGGTCATGGTTCCACTGTTCCCTTTCTCCTCTTCCACAGACCCTGGTCCTCATCTTCATCTGGAAAAAAAATCTGTACCTCCCAGGGCCCCCTCCAACTTGGTTTCAAGTGGAACCTAGTCTCCTTCATGCTTCTTCTCCGGGTCACCTCCAAAGACAAGCCCATTGGCCCTTTCCTGAACTTAAAGCCTCTACTAGTGATCCTTGGAGTTCCTGGGTAGTACAAATGGTTAACACATTCAGCTACTAAACAAAAAGTTAGAGGTTTGGGTCTACCCAGAGGCACTTGGGAAGAAAGGCCTTGTGATCTACTTCTGGGGAAGAAAATCAGCCATTGAAAACCCTACAGATATCAGCCCAGAACTAAAACAATTTCTGAGGCCAATTCCTCAGACAGGGATTGGACTGGACTGTGGGACATAAAGTGATACTCGTGAAGAGTGTGCTTCTTATCTCAACTAGATACATGAGACTAAATGGGCAGCTTCTGTCCAGAGGTGAGATGAGAAGGCAGAGAGGGTCAGGAGCTGGTTGAATGGACATGGGAAATCAGGGGTGGAAAGGAGGAGTGTGCTGTCACAGTATAGGGAGAGCAATTAGGGTCATATAACAATGTATGCATAAATTTTTGTGTAAGAGACTAACCTAAGATGTAAACTTTCACTTAAACTATAACCATAAGCAGAAAAAAAGAAAACCCTATGGAGCACAGTTCTATCCTGACACACATAAGGTTGCCATAAGTCGGAATTGACTCGATGGCAACTGATTTTTTTAGTGATCCCTGGGGACAGAGAGGCATGGAGCAATGCAGTAACCATGGAGAAAGGTGAGACACAATTACTATCATAATAATGAACATTTTCAGTGCTTGCAGTACACAAGGCCATGTGCTACGTGCTTTATCCATGTGGTCTTCTTCAACCCTCACAACAACCCTATGAGGTAGGTACTATTATTAGCCACATTTTGTAGATGAGGAGACTGAGGCTCAGGGAGGTAGAATCACTCAGCTCATACGTGATGAAGACAGTATGATGAATTGGAACCCAGGTTATTCTGACTCCAAAGCTTAAAACCTTAAGCACTGCCCTACACAGAAAGGTTGCAGCTGCAGTTACCCAGGGCTGACCTCAGACACACAATCACCTGGATTGCAGCCACAAGGCAAGTTCATATCCCAGTAGTAGATAAGATGGCCCTGAAAATTGTAGAAATCTGCACCTTTGGCTAAAAAGAGCTGGGAAAATTCAGGGCTGACAAGGCATTCTTCTCTACCTGTGTGTTCCCACACAGCTGCCAAAACATCTAAATGAACACCAGGAGTGCAGCTATCCATCAGGCTGTCTCATCTGAGCAGCAAGAAGACTATGCAGATGTTTGCTTGGATTGGGGGTTAATAATGACTGCATTATGCTCCTGGCTTTTGTGTGCTTAAAAAAAAATTATAGGACCAAATATTCTCTAGCGTTTCTGAAATACTTTGCATGAAATAGATTTACGTCATAGCAGCAGAAGTGAGTGAGGAACTGACCCCCCAGAACAGATTATCCAGGTAGCATTTTCTTGAGATAGAACTTTAAGAGGTTAGATCATTGTTCAGATGCTAACCTAGGAAAAAAGAGCCAGCTGTAGGACTGTTGACACCTCTTCCATCATTTTAAAGTTAATGATATGACTAAAACCTTGAGGGTCCAAGGATTTTTACTCTTTCAGTTGTAAGTAGTGGAAGTCCAACTCAAAGTGGACCAAAAAAAAAACCACACACACACACACACAGGAAGAAGAAGAGAGAGAACTTACTAGCTCATGTAACTGAAAAGTCCATGATTGTTTTGGGAGTGACTGGATCCATGAGCTTTAACAATGTCATCAGAAATCTCTTTCGCATCTCTCGGGTCTTCTCTCTGTAGCACGCTCTACTCCTATGATGGCAACATAGCTAACAAGATCTCCAGATTCATATCCTACCATCTTGGCAACGCTAATGGAAAGGGGGCTTCTCTTTCCCAATAATTTCAGCAAAAGTTCCAGGGCTGATTCATTTGTGCAGTTTGGGTCGAGTATTCATCCCTGAAGCTGTAAGCCCCTAAGATTCCAATTGGCCAGCTCTGGGTCTCAAGTTTAATTCTAGAGCCTGAGCAAGGTAGCTCCAGCTGGATGACAGAAAGTGAATGAGAAATTGGGGATTATTCTGGCGAAGAAAGGTGAGTTAATAATCCACTTGGTAGGCAACTACTCTGAGAAGGAAAATGGAGAGAACCAGAATTCACTGAGTGACATTTCTATGCCAGCAAGAGGGAGAATAGTTTGATCCACGTTGCATAACTCGAGTTAAAACTCACGTCTGACTGATTCCAACAGCAGGACTCCATCTTTCATGCTGTGTCCTGTGCCAGAAAGACAATTAAGAATGAAATTTAACAGGGGCCCAGCTCCAGAAGACAAGCTATTAGGTTGGGTATCATGCACAGATTACTATACTTCTCTGAACTTTAGCTGTTGAGAGCTGTTATAGCATAAAATGAGAAGTAGCATAGGGACATAGGGATGACAAGGTTTTCGGAAAAGCTCTAGGATGTATTCTATTTCAGCCAGCATGACCACCCACAAATGTGACATGCAGCTTCTTCTGGATCCAAGAGCCCTGGATTGTCCATTAATGACCTTGGACACTCAGTTTAATAATCATGATAATAGTCCAATGTGTCTTTGGTGCTTTAGGTACATTATCTCATTTAATCTTTTCCTTTTTTTTTTTTTTTCCTAATTATGCAACCTTTTAAATGTACAGAAAATAATGTGTCAGGTACCTATATACTCTTTTTCAAGATTAACAGATGTTAACATTTTGCTATATTTCTTTAAAATTCCTTTTTTATAGTTTTGTTGTTGTTGTAGAGAACAGCAGAACATACACCAATTCAACAATTTCTCCACGTACAATTCAATGGCATTGATTACATTCTTCGAGTTGTGCGACCAAGCTCACCTTCCTTTTCTGAGTTGTTCCTCCCTCATTAATATAAACTCACTGCCCCCTAAGTTTCCTATCTAATCTTTCGAGTTGCTGTTATCAATTTGATTCCATATAAATAGATCTTAAAAGAGCACAATGCTCTACGCAGACATTCTTTACTAGTTAAACTAAACTATTGTTTGGTTTTAAGAAGACTTCAGGGGATACTTTTGATTTAAGGTTTAAAGATTATCTCAGGGCAATAGTTTCAGGGGTTCATCCAGCCGCAACAGCTCCAGAAAGTCTGGATTCCATGGGAATTTGAAATTCTGTTCTGCATTGTCCCCCTTTTATACAGGATTCTTCTATACAGTCTTTGATCAAAATGTTTAGTAATGGTAGCTGGGCACCATCTAGTTCTCCTGGTCTCATGGCAAAGGAAGGTATTATTCATGGAGATAATTAGCCACACATTCCAATGTTACAGATACTGCTAAACTCACCTCACCAATACCCTTAGTCTTTTCTCTACTTCCTTCCTTCCTTCCCCAGAGGTAACCTGTGTTGATGTGAATGAACCGCAAATATGTTTGTATTAATTTGATTTATATGTGTGTGTGTGTGTGTGTATATATATATATATAAATACATATATACACGTATAAGAAGCCCTGGTGGCACAATAAACAAAGCTAACCCAAAGGTCAGTGGTTCAAAACCACCAGCAGCTCCGTGGGAGAAAGATGTGGCAGTCGGCTTCTGTAGAAATTTACAACCTTGAAAACCCTATTGAGTTGTTATGAGTTGGAATCAGCTCAACAGCAGTGGGTTTGGTTTTTTTGTTTTGGGTATATGTATAAGTGTATATGCATGTATACATATATTTATTTATATACATATATATGTAAACTATAGTATGTATAATGTACTTTAAAATATTACATGAGCAGTATTTTTTTTAAACTTGCTGTTTACTCATTTTTTTATTCATCTGCATTTTGTATACAGAAAGCGTTTTTTTTATCTGTATTGATACATGTGAATATGGTTCATTCATTTAAACTGCAATATCACATTCTGTTGTGACTAAACCACAATTTATTTACCATTCCCCAGCTGAGAGAGTGTTGGCTGCTTCCTCTTTCTTATGATTACAAACCATTACAATAAGCATACTTATATAGTTTTCCCTGGGCATGTAAAGGAATGTTTCTGCAGTACAAACATCCAGAAATGGAATTGCTAGGTAATACATACAGGGATCCTCAACTTTACTGGGTAATGCCAAATTGCTGTCCAAAGTGGTTTTACCAATTTATACTTCCACCAGAAACATGAATTTCCACTTTCCCCACACTAATACTCATGGTACCAGGTTTATTGATTTTGTCAATCTGAAAAGTACTAAATGGCATTTCATGCTTATATTTTGAATATACCTGAAAGTGGCATTGAGAATTTTTTTATAGTTTATTCGACATTAGGTTTTCTTCTCTTTTCAATAACTTGTTCATGTCGTTTTTCAACCTTTCTATTAGGTTGGTTGTTTTTTAATGATTTGTGAAAGTTCTTTATATATTTTAGATACTAATTATGTTGTTTGCAATAGACTAAGCCTGTCTATTTTCAAGATTTAAGATGTCTTTTGTCATATAAATGTTTCAATTTAATGTAGTAGAGCCAATCAATACTCCCCTTTGTGGATTGTTTTTGTTGTTGTTATTGTTATATTTAAGAAATTCTTCCCCACCTTTATCTCTTAGAAAGATTTTTGTAAGCTTTCTTCTAAAGATTTTGCGCCATTGCTTTACACATGTATAATTTTAATAATCCGGAATTTATTTTTTCATAAGGTGTAAAGTTAGATATCTAGTTTTGTCTTCTTCCACATGGGTAGTGAATTGTCTCAACACTAATAGTTCACTAATTTATAATGCTACCTCTATCATACACAAAACTTCCTTATTATATGAAGGCCTGTGTCAATTAGACCGTTTTATAACATTGCTTTATTTTGTTCATTCCCATGCCAATACCAAAAACCCATTGTCACTGAGTCAATTCCAACGCATAGTTGAGTTGATTCCGACTCATAGTGACCCTATAGGACAGAGTAGAACTGCCCCATACGGTTTCCAAGGAGTAGCTGGTGGATTCGAACTGCCAACATTTTGGTTAACAGAGCAAGCTCTTAACCACTGTGCCACCGGGGTTCCTGTGCCTATATCACACCGTTTTAATTATGTGTAGCATTCTCAGTTGTTAAGTTATTGTGTCTCAGCTCCACACCCACTCTCCTACACTCTGCTTTGTAATGCTGGGGCTGGGACTCTACAAACCTCATTTCTGCTTTGCCAGTTGCTCCTGTTAAGCTCTGCCAACAGTGGACTCTAGAAATGGACTGCAGGCAGGGGGAAGAATAAGGGACTCACTCCTTCCTGTCTGCTTGTGGTTCCTGTGAGCATCACCCCAAACTCACTTCCTTAACCCACGAGCTGCAGTCATTTCCCATAGCAATGGCTTAACCAGTTTGCAGTTCTCCCACCACTTGCAGAACCAGTCTCAACAAGACCCCTTCGCAGATACCAGCACCAGCTGGCCAGCGCCCCTCCCAAAAGTCTGAGTTCCATCCCCTCAGGGCGCTTCCTCGGAGTTCAGAGGCACCAGCACCAGCTGAGCAATACTCCCTCCTCAGAAATCTGAGTTTCAGTTGTGTGGAGTCCTGCTCTACACATTAACTGCTAATGATTCTAACTTCCTTCCTTAGTCCTCCAGCCCTAAAGTTAGTAGGTAATTTCTGTAGTTACTGTCTCAGTGATAGCTTTGTGTTCTTTTTCAGTCTTTTGTTTACTAAATTAATAATTTTATACCCAGTTAAAAACTCTTTCTGTTAAGCTCTCTCAGTTAAAATAACTGATGGGGTTTCTGTCTCTTGACTAGGCCCTGACTGATACAATGGCTTTATCGTAAATCTAAATCTTGACACCTAAGAAGGAAATACTCCCTCTTCATTTTCCTCAAAATTGTCTTGGAGCTTCTTGGCCTTTACTTCTCCACATGAATTTTATAGATTCTCTTGTAAGATTTAAAAAAAAAAAAAAAAACCAGTGATAATAAGCATTTGGGAATTTTTATAGCAATTGAATCAATTTATAGATAAATGTGTGAAGAATTGCCATCTTAACCAAGAGTTGCTGATCCATGAACACAGAATCATTTTCCCATTTATTTCAGTCTTCTTATATGTTGTTCAGTAAGATGTTATATTTTTCTCCACAAAGTGTATGTACACCTTTTGCTAAATATAGTCTTAATTAATTTATAGTATTTATTGCTATGGTATATTAAATCTTTTAATTACTGTTTTTAATTATATCTAGCTGGTGTTTAAGAACACAATTGATTTGTTTTTCTGTATATTGATCTTGTATCCAGCAGCTTGTGAATTCATTTATTTGTCCTATTAATTTGACTGTATAGTCTCTAGAACCTTTTCTATATAATATTATTAACTGTGAGTATTGGCATTTTGTTTCTTCCTTTATTGTGGTTATACCTTTTATTTCTCTGTGTGTGTCTGTGTGTGTGTATGTGTGTGTGTGTGTGTGTGTGTGTAATTCTTGGTGCACATGTCTTATGAAGCAAGTGCTTGCATCTGCTTCACTTATCTCAGAACTCACTCAAGGTGGAAAAGCAGCTGGCATTACTCAAAAACGCTCTAAGGCAAATGATTAACCCATAGTCAAATGAGGCAAAAGAGTACATTTGTGGACTGCCTGGGGTCTGGGAGGAGTAAATGGGGAGAACTGTTCCTTGAAAAGTAAGGCATTCAAAAGCATCCATGTTGAATCGAGAACCCAGATGTAAATTCATCTACCTAGGGCCACCTGATCTTTGACAAAGGCCCAAAGACCATTAAATGTGGAAAAGACAATCTTTTTAACAAATGTGCTGACAAAACTAGATGTCCATCTGCAAAAAAATGAAACAGGACCCATACCTCACACCATACACAAAAGCTAATTCAAAATGTATCAAAGACCTAAATATAAAACAAAAACTATAAAGATCATAGAAGAAAAAATAGGGTCAACACTAGGAGCCCTAATATACAACATAAACAGAATACAAACCATAATTAACAATACACAAATTCCAGAAGATAAGCTAGATAAATGGGATCTTCTAAAAATTAAAAACTTACGCTCATCAAAAGACTTCACCAAAAGAGTAAAAAGAGAACCTACACACTGAGAAAAAAAAAATTGGCTATGACATATCTGAAAAAGGTCTAATCTCTAAAATCTACAGGAAAATCCAACACCTCTACAACAAAAACACAAATAATCTGATTAAAAAATGGGCAAAGGATATGAACAGACACTTCACTAAAGAAGACATTCAGGTGGCTAACAGACACATGAGGAAATGCTCAAGATCACTAGCCATTTGAGAAATGCAAATCAAAACTACAATGAGATACCATCTCACCCCAACATTACCGGCACGAATCAAAAGAATATAGAAAATAACAATGTTGGAGAGGTTGCAGGGAGATTTGGAACTCTTATACACTGCTGGTGGGAATGCAAAACAGTACAACCATTTTGGAAAACGATATGGCGCTTCCTTAAAAAGCTGGAAATAGAAATACCATATGATCCAGCAATCTCACTCTTAGGAATATATCCTAGAGAAATAAAAGCCATCACACAAATAGACATATGCACACCCATGTTTATTGCAGCATTGTTCACAATAGCAAAAAGATGGAAACAACCTAAGTGCCCATCAATAGATGAATGGATAAACAAACTAATGGTATGTACACACAATGGAGTATTATGCAATGATAAAGAACAATGATGAATCTGCAAAACATCTCACAACATAGATGAATCTGGAGGGTACTGTGCTGAGTGAAATAAGTCAGTCACAAAAGGACAACTACTGTATGAGACTACTATTATAAAAACACATGAAAAGAAACAATCTTTGATGGTTACGAGGGAGGGGAGAGGTGGGAAGGGAAAAACACTAACTAGATAGTAGATAAGTGGTAACTTTGAAGGGTAAGACAGTGCACAATACTGGGTAAGTCAGCACAACTTGACCAGGACAAAGTCATACAGGCTTCATAGACACATCCAAATGCCCTGAGGAACCGACCTATTGGGCTGAGGGCTGGGGACCATGGTCCCAGGGGGCATCTAGCTCAATTGGCATAACATAGTTCATAAAGAAAATGTTCTACATCCAACTGTGGTGAATAGCATCTGAGGTCTTAAAAGCCTGTAAGTGGCCATCTGAGATATAGCTGCTGGTCTTATCCCAGCTGAAGCAAAGAATGAAGAAAACCAAAGACACAAGGCAAAGATTAGTCCAAAGGACTTATGGGCCACAACTACCACAGCCTCCACTGAGCCCAGAACAACTAGATGTTGCACGTTTGCCACCATTGACTGGTCTGGCAGGGATCACAATAGAAGGTACCAGACAGAATGGAAGAAAAATATAGAACAAAATCCAAATTCCCAAAAAAAAAAAGACCAGGCTTACTGGTCTGACAGAGAGTGGAGAAACCCCAAGAGTATGGCCCCCGGACACAATTTTAACTCAGTACTGAAGACACTCCTGAGGTTTACCCTTCAACCAAAGATTAGACAGGTCTATAGTGCCAACAATAACACATGTGAGGAAGATGCTTCATAGTTCAATCACGTATACTAGTCTAATGGACACACCAGCTCAAAAGCAAAGATGAGAAGGCAGGAAGGGACAGGAAACTGGATGAAAGGAAATAGGGAACCTAGGGTGGAGAATGGGAGGTTGTTGACATATTGTGGGGTTGGCAATCAATGTCAGAAACAATTTGTGTATTAACTGTTTAATGAGAAACTAATTTGTTCTGTAACCTTTCACCTAAAGCACAAAAAAAAAAAAAAAAAAAAAAAAGCACCCATGTATATAGGAATTTGGAAAGCTACGCATATGCCAAGGGCAAGACATTTGTCCAGAAAAGACCTGCGAAAACCATAAACTTTCACCTTGGGCTAGTAGTCTCCAGGGTCAGTGTAAGCCTGGATAAATGTTCAAGGGGTGCTCCAGCATAGAGCCAATCTGCAAAGACTGGGTGAAGTGTTTTTGTTTGTTTTCTTTTAGCTACTGGTAGTCATGTAAATATCTGTCAAAGACTAACTGAGCCCAAGCTAAAGGAATAGAGACTTGATCACACACAAGTGAATACAGCCTTTGTAAAAATAGTTTGAAAATTCACTAATCCAAAAGGCTACTACAAGCATCAACAATTACAAAAAAAAATCAGCAAACCCTGGGGAAAGGGGAGATTCTGATTTCCAGAGTTACCACATTATAATATTCAAATATTTGGAGGCAGGGCCAAGATGGCGGAGTAGTCAGACAGCTTCCTATATCCCTCTTACAACAAAGACCTGGAAAAACAAGTGATTTGATTGTATATGAACATCTAGGAGCCCTGAACAAAGCAAAGTTGAGGAATCAAACTGAGTGGTGGAGGGAGAGGGAGACAGTTCAGAAGAAGGAGTTCCAGACTGGCGGCAGGAGCTGCATGTCTTCAGCCCCGAAGGGCTCCAGGTGCGCAGCAAAGCAGGCAAACAGCTCCTCACACACGCTTGGGAGGCAGTTTCCACATCAAGAGAGATCTGGCAGCAGAGATTCTGCTTGGACACTCCGAACCAGTGAAAAGCAGCTCCCAAGTGGCTAAAGATAAGTACGTGGTGTGGCCTTTCACAGGGATTTAAAAAAAAAAAAAAAAAGCCCATTTGGGAAAAACCTCTCTCCCTTTTACCTCCTCCCTCCCCACTCTGCACCTGTCTAGCCTTCTGAAGTCTCTGAGTCCCCTGGGCCGGAAGTAGATCCCAAAAGGCACCCTGACCCAATCTCCTGGCCTTGGACAGGGAACAAATAAGCTACTGGCTCCCCTAAGCCAGGAACTCAGGGTCGGCACAGCTCCTTTGCTAGGCACAGGCATAAGGGGTCCGCAGACTTTGAGTGCCTTCCACCCCTGTATAGACTTGTGTGGACCCATCTGAACAGCATAAGCCCTCATGACCACAGTACAACAGGGTAAACACCTGAAGTCTAAATTCAACTGTTTCAGCTGTGAAATGGCAGATTTGTGACCCTGGACACAGCCCTGCCCTTTAAGCAGGCACCTTTACCGGTCCGCACCAGGGGCTTGAGGATTGGTGGCTTCACCTACACCACCTAGTCACCTGATACAGGGGTCTAAGAATAAGTGGTGCCCCCAGTCGTTACAGCCAACAGAGTAGGGTGCTCATAGTCCAGCTGCAAAACTCACCTACCTACTTGCTCTAGGGAATAGGGACATGCTTTCCTTTCAGACTCTCAGGGGCAGCCTTGCTCAGCACATGACCCCCTACTGCAGCCAGATACCTGTGCCTACACCAATCACCCATGCCTCTCTAACACTCTAGGTGAGAGTCCACACCACACACTTGGTGACCGACTGCCCAGACACCTGAGCTGAACCCATACAGGAAAATTTAACGGACTCCTGTGTGCACATACTTAGTTACAGAACTAACTACTTGGTGTCAGGATGTTAGAGCTTCAAAGGCACTAATAATCAAAATAGCGGACATGAGCAGCCTATTTGGCATATAATATTCAAAATTTCAATTTTCACCAAAAAGAAATCACAACGCATACAAAGAAACAAAAAAGGATAGTCTATTCAAAAGCACAAAATTAAATGACAGAAATCATCCTGAGGAAGCCCAGACATTTGACTTACTAGACAAAGGCTTTAAAACGACTGTCTTAAATATGCTCAAAGAGCTAAAGTAAAACATGGATAAAGAACTAAAGGAAATCAGGAGAATAATAAATGAACAAAATGACAATATCAATAAAGAGATAGAAGTGATAAAAAGGAATCAAACAGAAATTCTAAAGCTGAAAAGTACAATAACTGAATGAAAAATTCACTACAGAGGTTCAACACCTAATTTTAATAGGCAGAAGAAAGAATCAATGAAATTGAAGACAGTATAACTGGAATTATCTAGTCTGAGTAACAGAAAAAGTAATGGAGAAAGGTGAGCAGGGGCTAAGGGACTTGTAGAACATCATCAAACAGACCAACATGTGCTTTATGGGAGTTCCAAAGGAGGAAAGAAAGAGAAAGAAACACAAAGAACATTTGAAGAAGTATGGCTGAAAACTTCCCAAATTTGATGAAGGATGTGAATCAACACATCTAAGAAGCTCAACAAACTCGAACTCCAAGTAGAATAAATCAAAACACCCCTCGCTGAGCATTATGATCAGACTGCTGAAAAAGTGAATCCTGAAAGTAGCAACAGAGAAGCAACTTGTCATGTACAAAGGAACCTCAATAAGATTAACGGTCAATTTCTTATCAAAAACAATGGGGGCAAAAAGAGAGTAGGATGATATATTTAAAGTGCTGAAAGAAAAAAAAAAAAAACTGACAACCAAGAGTTCTATATCCAGAAAACTCTTCTTCAAAAATGAGAAATAGGACATTCCCAGATAAACAAAAGCTGAGAAAGTTCATTATCACTAGACCTGTCCTACAAGAAATATTAAACAGAATCTTTCAGGTTGAATAAAAAGACAGTGGACAATAACTTGAAAATGTATGAAGAAATAAAAATCTTTGGTAAAGAAAATTTCGTGAGCAAATATAAAAGCCAGCGTTGTTATATTTTTGCTTTGTAACTCCACTTTTTATGCTCTACGTGATTTAAAAGACAAATGGATTCAAAATAATTATAAATCAATGTAACTGGACACAACATATGTAGATGTAATTTGTGACAACAAAACATAACGAGGGTGAAGTTGTATAGGAACAGATTTCTCATATGCTATTGAACTTAAACAAACAAAACCAAACCTGTTGCTGTCACGTCGATTCCAACTTAAATAGGTATCAATTCAAACTAGATTGTTATAAATTTAGGATATTAAATGTAATTCCCGTGGTAACCACAAAGAAAATATCTAAAAAATATACAAAAAAGGAAGGGAATCAAAATGGTTCACAACAACAACAACAACAAAAAAAATCAACTAAACATAAAAAAAGGCAGCAACGGAGGAAATGAGGAATAAAAAAGGTATGAGATGCACACACACAAAAAAATAGCAATATGGCAGAAGTAAGTTGTTCCTTATCAGTAATTACTTTAAATACAATGGATTAAACTTTCTTATGAAAAGGCAGAGACTGGCGGAATGAAGGAGAAAAACATGATCCAAATATATGCCATCTACAAGAAACCCACTTCAGATCCAAAGACACAAATAAGTTGAAAGTAAAAGAATGGGGGGAGAAAAGTAAACAAAAGAAAGCTTGAGTGGTATGTTAATATCAGACAAAATAGACTTTATGTCAAAAACAGTTACAAGAGACAAAGGAACATTGTATATTGCTAAAAGGGTCAATTCATCAATAATATGTAACAATTATAAACATGTATGCACCTAATAACAGAGCCTCAAAATATATTAAGTAAACGTTGACAGAACTGAAGGGAGAAATAGACAGTTCTACAATAACAGTTGGAGATTTTAGTACGCCACTGTCAATAAGAAATAGAATATCTAGATAGAAGATCAATAAATAAAGGATCCGGCGCAATGGTTAAGCGCTCAGCTGCTAACTGAAAGGTTGGTGGTTTGAACCCACCCAGTGGCTCTGTGGGAGAAAAGACCTGGCAATCTTCTCCTATAGCAATTACAGGCTAAAAACCCTATGGGACATTTCTACTCAATCACATTGAGTCTCTATGAGTTAGAATCAACTCAATGGCTCCTAACAATAACAACAAAATAAACCAACATAGACCAAACATATATCTAGCACACTCCACCCAACAACAGCAGAATACACATTCTTCTCTAGTGCGCATACATCATTCCCCAGGATAGACTATATATCAGGCCACAAAACAAGTTTCAGTTAATTTTAAAAGATTGAAACATACAAAGTATCTTCTCCAACTAAAGTAGAATGAAACTAGAAATCAATCACAAAAGGAAAGCTAGAAAATTCATAAATACATGAAAATTAAACAACACGGTATTAAACAATCAGTTAGACAAAGAAGAAATCACAAAGCAAATTAGAAACTACTTAGAGATGAATAAAAATGAAAGCATAAAATACCAAAACTTAAGGGATGCAGCAGAAGCAGTCCTCAGATGGAAATTCATAGATGTAAGCATCTATATTAAAAAAGTGGAAGGATGTCAAATCAATAACCTTACTTTACACCTTAAGAAACTACAAAAGGAGATCACAATAAACCCAAAGCTAGCAGAAAGAAGAAAATAGTAAAGTCAGAGTGGAGAGAAATGAAATAGAGAATAGAAAAACAATAGAACCAACAAAAATGAGTTCTTTGAAATAATCAATAAAATGAACAAAACTTTAGTTAGACTGGCAAAGAACAAAAGAAAGAAGATGCACATAACTCAATCAGATAGGAAAGGGGGACATTACTACTGATCTTACAGGAATAAAAAGTATTACAAAAGAACAGTATGAAAGTTGTACAGTACCAAACTAGATCATTTAGATGAAAATGGACAAATTCCTAGGAATATACAAATTATCTAAACTGGCCAAGAAGAAATAGAAAATTTCAACAGATCTATAACAAGTAAAGAGAGTCAATTGTTAATCAAAACCCTGCCAATAAAGAAAAGTTGAGACATAGATGTCTTCATTGGTTAATTCTACCAAATATTTAAAGAATAATTAACATCAATCCTTCTCAAAGTCATGCGTCAACAGAAGAAGAGGGAAAACTTTGTAATTCATTCTGTGAGGCCAGCATTTCCCTGATAACCAAAGCCAAGACACCACAAGGAAAAAAACAAACTGCAGACCAATATTTCTTATGAATATAGATGCAAAAATCTTAGCAAACTGAACCCAAAAGCATATTAAAATGATTATATGCCATGACTAAGTGGGATTTACCCCAGGAAATACAAAGGTGTTTCAACATAAGAAAAACAATCAATGTAAACCACACATTAATAGAAAAAAGGAAAAAGAAAAAAAAAAAAAGATCATCTCCTTAGATGCATAAAAAGCAGTTGAGAAAAGTCAACACCCTTTTGTGATAAAAACACCAACAGCTTAGAAATAGAAGGGAACCTGGTCAACCTGACAGACAGCATCTGTGAAAAACCAATGTTCATTGCAGCACTATTCACATAGCCGATACAACAGATTATTATTCTGCCATAAAGAGAAATGAAGTCCTAACACACGCTACAAAATGAATAAACCTTGAAAACATTATGCTGAGTGAAGTAAATCAGTTACAAAAGGATAAATATTGTATGACCCCCTTATATAAAATATCTAGACTAGGCAAATGTATAGAGACCAAAGTTTATTAGTGGTTACCAGGGGCAGGAGGGAGGAGGAAAGAGGGAGTCGTAGCTTAAGGGTCACTGAGGTTCTCTTAAAGGTAATGGGAAGATTTGGAAGTGGATAGTGGTGATGGTTGCACAACATGATAAACGTAATGTCACCAAACTGTACATGTAAAAAATGTTGAAATGGCAAACGTTTATATATGTGTGTATATATATACATATATGTGTGTATATATATACTTACCACAGCTGAAAAACAAACAATCAAACTCCTTGAGATACTAACTTCACATTCACTGGAATGAAATCAAAAAGACAAACAATAACGAGTGTTGGTGAAGGTGTGAGGAAACTAGAATACTCACATTGCTGGTGGGAATGTAAAGTGGTGCAGTCACTTTAGAAAACAGTTTAGGAGTTTCTTTAAAATATAAACATAAATTTAACATAAACCAAAAACCAAACTCGTTGCCATCGAGTTGATTCTGACTCATAGCAACCGTATAGGACACAGTAGAACTGCACCATATGGCTTCCGAGGAGTGCCTGGTGGATTTAAACTGCTGGCCTCTTGGTTAGCAGCCAGAGCTCTTAACCACAATGCCACCAGGGTTTCCAAATTTAACATAAGATCTCGCAAGTTCACTCCTAGGTGTCTACCCAACACAAATGAAAGAATACATCCACAATGACTTGTACATAGCAGCATTACTCATAATAGTAAAAAAAACTTGATACAACTCAAATTTCCATAAAGTGTTGAATGGATAAACAAATTGTGGTATATCCATAAAATGGAATGCCATTTGAAAATAAAAAAGAATGAATAACAACATTGGTGAACCTCAAAACATTAAGCTAAGTGAAGGAAGCCAAACACAAAGACCACATATTGTATGATTCCATTTATAAGAAACGTCCATAAAATGCAAATCCATAGAGTCAGAAAGATTAGTGACTACCTGCGCCTGGGGTCAGGGGCTGACTGCAAATAGACACAACGGAACTTTTATGGAGGATAAGCATATTCTAAAACGGGATTGTGGCGACTGTTACACAATTCTGTGAATTTACTAAAAATCATTGAATTGTTTACTCAAAAAAAGAGACTACTAGAAGAATGAAAAGACAAGAAAATATTTGCAAATCATATCTGATTTAAAAAAAAAATTGCATTCAGAAAAGATAATAAGAAAACAACCCAATAAATACAGAACAAAAGATTTGAACAAACACTTTACCAAAAAAAAAGATATATGGTTGGCAAATAAGCACATGAAAAGATGCAACATCTTTAGTCATTACACACACACACACATTGCCATCGAGTTGACTCTGACTCATAGTGACCCTACAGGACAGAGTAGAACTGTCCCATAGAGTTTCTAAGGAGCAGTCAGTGGGTTTGAACTGCCGACCTTTTGGTTAGCAGCCACGTTAGTCATTAGATAAATGTAAATTGAAACCACAGTGAGATGCCATTACATGACTATTAAAAAAGAAAGAAAGAAAAAACTGTTATAATCGAGTCCATTCTGACTCATGGCGACCCCATGTACTACGGAGTAAAATTGCTCCCTAGGGTTTTCTTGGCTGCAATCTTTCTGGAAGCAGATTGTCAGGCCTTTTCTTGCGTGGTGCTAGTTAGTAGTCCAGTGCAAACCATTTGCGCCAACCAATGAATGACCTTACACAACTATTAGAATATATAAAATTTTGAAAACTCACCACACCAAGTGTTGGCAAGGATGTGGAGCAACTGGAAATCTCATACACTCCTGGTGGGAATGTGAAATGGTTATAAGCATTGTGGAAAGGAGTTTGGCAGTTTCTAACGAGTTATACATCTACCTTATCATCCTGCCATTCTACTCCTAGGTATTCACTCAAGAGATATGAAAGCATATATCTACACTAGGACTTGTATGCAGATACTCACAGCAGATTTATCTGAAGTAGCCAAAAACTGGAAACCATTCAAATGTCCATTAACGATGAATGAATAAACGAACTATGGTACAATGGAATACTTCTCCGCAATAAAAATGAACAAACTGCTGATACATAATACAACATGGATGAACCTTGAAGTAGTTATTTTGAGTAAAAGAAGCCAGACACAACGCATGTTACATTGTTTCATTAGTATCAAATTCTAATAAATGAATAACCAAGATATAGTGACAGTGGTTGCCTGGGGATGAGAGACTGTAGAACAGCAAGGAGGGGCGGGAGGGAGGGATTACAAAGGGAATCAGGAAACTCTGGGGAGAGTGATGGATACGTTCATTATCTTGATAGTGATGATGGTTTCATGGGTGTAGACACTTGTCAAAACTTATCGAATTGTTATACTTTAAATATGTGCAATTTATTAAATGTTAATAATATGTCAACAAAGCTGGGTTTTTTAGGTAGAATAAAAATATGGGATAGAAGAAGAAATGGGAACAGCCTTGTCTTGTTCACCAACTCTAAAGGAAATGCTTAAATCACACCATTAGTGTGTTTGCTCTTGGAATTTAATAGATGCCTTTGAATGCAAAATATTACATCTCATATTTTACTTGTTAAAATTATTTCTCTTCCTCCTACACCTGATTTTTTCCTATTGGGAGTTTTCAGTAACCCAAGTCTACTCTTCTCTTACAATGCCAACTAAGGGATTTGCAGTGTTTAACCCTGAAGTCACAAACCCTTTTAACCACTATTGAAAGCGATTTCAGGAAGATGAAGGAAATGTCCCTTCATCCCATAAAGCTGCAGAAAAATATACACTATTCCTCCGTCATAAAGCTAGTTCTGATAAAGTGATACAGTGAGAATATTAACAAATTCATCAGTCTTACTGCAGGGTGGAGAATGGTGTGCAAACATATAATCCTGTTCTGTTTCCTGTATGTGAGAAGTCACACAATGGAATCTTTTAAGTCACCTAGTCATCGCTAATGGAACCCTGGTGGTGCAGTGGTTAAAAGCTCAGCTGCTAGCCAAAAACCAAAAGGTCGGCAGTTCGAATCCACTAGCCATTCCTTGGAAACCCTATGGGGCAATTCTACTCTGTCCTATGGGATGGCTATGAGCTGGAATCAACCCGGAGGCAGCAGACAGTCATCCCCACAGGGCAGTTCTACTCTATCCTTTAGGGTCGCTATGAGTCAGAATCAACTTGACGGCACAAAACAACAATAACCAAAATCTCGTTGTCATCAAGTCGATTCTGACTCATAGCGACCCTATAGGACAGGGCAGAACTGCCCCATAGGGTTTCCAAGGTTATAAATCTTTATGGAAGCCAACTGCCACATCTGTCTCCCACAGAGCGGGTGGCAGGTTCGAACCACTAACCATTTGGTCAGCAGCCGAGTGCTTAACCGTCGTGCCACCAGAGCTTCTTAGCAACAACAACAGTCATTAGATCTGGCCATCATGCCCATGAAATACAACCAATAACCCTAAAATGTCTCCAATTTTAAGTCATTGTTCTTCCTTAACAAATAATGTGTTGCACTAGCAATAAAATTTAAATTCACATCTCTGTTGAAAGGTGCAAATACTTAGGAAATTTCCACGTGAAACAAAAGAAGGGCTTTGGAATTGCCTTCTTCATGCATAGCAGCATAGAGGTATATAATAAACACTGCAGGTTTCCTTATTCACCCTAAGGATTTGAGAGTCTTTATCTCATTAAATTAATAGTGCTCATTATCAGGTTAAGGTAACATCTGTTTTAATGTGCTAAAAGGTTTTTTTTCATGAATATTTCTTGAATTCTATTAAATACATTTTGCTAAATTTATTAGGAGGATCATATGATTTCCTGTCTTTAATCTCTTAACACAGTGAACTACGTTAACTAGATTTTTCAATGCTGGAGTATTCTTATATTGCTGGAAAAATCCCTACTTGGTCATGATGTATTTTAATACAGTTACTGGGTTCTGTTTGCTGATATTTCACTTAAGATTTTTGCTCATAAATATCATTTTAATATTATTTTCCTTTACTGGCTTCAAGTTTCTATTAGCCTCATAAAAGAGACTGAAGAACTTATTATTGGTTTTGGTTCTCTTAAACAGTTTTCATTAAATAGAGATTATCTGTTTCTTAAACGTTTGGTAAAACTCACTAAGTTTTGGGGTCTACTTTTCTAAGAGATGGATTTAAGACATAGGTTTTGTCCCTGTTTTAGCTGTAGCTCATGAGTTTTGATATGGAAAGTTTTGTTTATCATTCAGTTATACACGTTTTCTAATTGCCATTGTGATTTTTCTTTGACATGTGGATGATCTACACGTTGTTAAATTTTAAAATATATAATTTTTTGTTACTGATTTCTAATTTTAGGGTATTGTGGTTAAAGAATATGGTATTTATCTAGATCTACTATATAACCTGGACTATAGCCACTTTTTATAAACATTCCATGAGTTTTGGAAAATAATTCATATTCTGTAAGTATGACATGCAAAATTCTGTACATGTCCACGAGCTCAAAGCTTACTAATTTTGTTATTCAACTTTTCCACAGCCTTACTATTTTTTTTGTTTGTTTCTTTATTTGACTTATCAATTACTGAGAGAGGCATGTTAAACTCTCCCATTCTAATTGTGGGTTTGTATAATTATCCTTGTAATTTTTTTCAATATCTACTTTATATATTTTAAATCTATCTTCTTAAGCTATACAAGCTCATAATTGTTATATATTCTTGATGAATCACTCCTGTTATTATGTAATGCCCTTTTTATCATTATATTAATGCAGATACAAAGAAGGATCCAATTCAGCCACCACTTGCTTTTGTAAATAAAGTTTTATTAAAACTCAGCCGCACTCATTCATTTATGTACTGTCTGTGGCTCCTTTTAGACTATAACAGCAGAGTTGAGTAGTTGCAACAGACTTTTATGGCTGGAAAAGCCTAAAATATTTATTACTTGGCTCTACAGAAATAATTTCTTGACCCCTGTGATACAATATTGAATACATCCCAATGAATATTTATAACATATAGGTGAGACAAGAAGCAATGCTATGGATACTTGTGTACCCCAACACCCAGTTTAAGAAACAGAATATCTCTAGTACCTGTGAAGCTACCTTTCTGATCTTTCTGGTCTTAACCCCATCCCTCCCTTTCAGATTCAACCCCTTCCTGCTTATCATTCATGCTTATCATTCCCTGTTTTTCTTTATAATTTTATCTTATTTTTATTGCTAGAAAATCTACTGTTTAATTTTTCATGGGTTTATTACTCTTCTGCAATTTGCTTTTCTCATTCAACTTACGTTTTTGAGCTTCATCCTTGTAGCTGAATGTAGTTGATTTTCATTCCTATTTAGAATCCCATTGTAGGTACCAAACGTATTCATCCATTCCAAAGCTGATAAGTATTTACAGTCTTTTTGCTATTACAGCAGCGTTGCTATGTACATTCCAGTACTGCGTCCTGCTGAATATGTGCAAGTATTTCTCCAGATTATATACCTCAAGAATTGGTGACATTGCTAGGCCATCAGATATAATTATCTTCACCTTTACCAGGGAAAGCCAAATTGCTTTCAAAAGTGCTTACAAATTTAGCCTCCCACCAAAAGAGTATAGGACTTGCCCCTGGACACCCTTTTAACCCAGTACTGAAGTCACTCCTGAGGTTCACCCTTCAGCCAAAGATTAGACAGGCCCATAAAACAAAACGAGACTAAATGGGCACACCAGCCCAGCGGCAGGGACTAGAAGGCAAGAGGGGACAGAAAAGCTGGTAACAAGGAATCCAGGGTCGAGAAGGGGAGAGTGTTGACATGTCGTGGTGTTGGCAACCAATGTCACAAAACAATATGTGTATTAATTGTTTAATGAGAAACCAATTTGCTCTGTAAACCTTCATCGAAAGTATAAGAAAAAAGACAGTAGACAAGAGCTATCTTAGGTGAAGGGAAGGACAACACACACTACAGAGGAAATCAGCACAACTGGACTAAAGCAAAAGCTAGGCAGTTTCCTGAACACAACCAAACACTTCAAGGGACAGAGTAGCAGGGGCTGGGGGCTGGGGACCATGGTTTCGGGGGGCAACTAGTTCAATTGGTACAACAAAGTTTATTAAGAAAATGTTCTGCATCCCACTTTGGTGAGTGGCGTCTGGGGTCTTAAAAGCTTGTGAGCAGCCATCTAAGATGCATCAATTGGTCCCAACCCACCTGAAGTAAGGCAGAATGAAGAACACTAAAGACACAAGGAAAATATTAACCCAAGAGACAAAAGGGCCACATAAATCAGAGACTCCATCAGCCTGAGACCAGAAGAACCAGATGGTGCCTGGCTACCACCAATGACCGCCTTGACAGTGAGCACAACAGAGAATCCCTAATAGAGCCGGAGAAAAGTGTGGTGCAGAACTCAAATTCACATAAAAAGACCAGACTTAATGGTCTGACTGAGACCAGAGGAACCCTCAAAGACATGGCCCTCAGACTCTCTGTTAACTCAGGACTAAAACCATTTCCGAAGTCAACTCTTCAGACAAAGATTAGACTGGACTATAAAACATAAAATAATAACTGTGAAGAGTGTGCTTCTTAGTTCAAGTAGATACTTGAGACCAAATGGGCAGTTCCTATCCAAGGCAGGATGAGAAGGCAGAAAGGGACAGGAACTGGTTGAATGGACACAGGAAACCTGGAGTGGAGAAGGGGAGTGTGCTTTCATGTTATAGGGATTGCAACTAGTGTCATATAACGATATGTGTATAAATTTTTATATGAGAAATTAACTTGAGCTGCAAACTTTCATCAAAAGCACAATAAAATAAAGTATAATTAAAAAAAAAAAAAAAAACAGGGGACCTCATATCATCAAGAAAGCAGTGCCAGGAGCAGAGCGCGTCCTTTGGACCGGGGTCCCCGCGCAGAGAAGCTCCTAGTCCGGGGGAACACTGAACAGAAGAAGGCCAACAGAGAGAAAAAGCCTTCCCCTGGAGCTGATGCCCTGAATTTGGACTTTTAAGCTACTTGACTGTGAGGAAATAAACTTCTCTTCGTCAAAACCATCCACTTGTAGTATTTCTGTTGGAGAAGCACTAGGTGACTAAGACAGAATTTGGTACCGGTAGTGGGGTGCTGCTCTAACAGATACCTAAAACGTGGAAGCAGTTTTAAAACTGTGAATGGATAGACGTGTGGCAGTGACAGAGGACCAGCAGGAGCAGAGAAGTGGCAGCGGCAGAGAACCAACAGCAGCAGAGCCAGGAGACCGGTGCAAGAGGGCGCTGGAGTTGACCCACGGAGCGAGAGAGCTGAACGCCTGTGAGCAGGAGGCTTCCTGGCAGAGTGGGGGGCTTCTGAGCACTTATCGGCGGAGCTAAGCTTACCAACCCACAGAGCGAGAGAGCGGGATGCCTGTGCACAGGAGGCTTCCTGGCAGAGTGGGGTGCCTCCGGGCACTTACCGGTGGAGCTACTTAGCTTTGGAACACTTGCCCAGCAGGGCAGATGCGGGCATGAGGCCCAAGGGCTGAGAGGCCACAGGAAACAGAAGCAGAAACTGAAGAGACTAGGGAAACAAGAAGCCAACCTGCCTCAGTCTCAAAAGGTATGGCCATGACCTCAGGGGTTTCAAAGGGTGGAGCAATGGCCTCTGGTGCTTCTAAGGGTGGAGTTGCCACTCAGATGGAGTAGGAGAATGGTGTGCCTAAAGCCAAGGGAGCAGAGTTGCTGTCCCAGTGGGCCTAGAAGGCGGAGCTGAAGCCTGGGGCCAAGGGGCCTCCACTCAAAACCCGGAGACTGTGGCCAATACCTGGAATCTGGGGGGCAGGGCTATTGTGTAAATTGTCTCAGAGAACAGAAGATTATTTTCAAAGCCTTGAGGGCTAATGTAATGTGTTCTGCTGACTTGCTTGGTGCCTGTTATCACTTCTTTTTCTCTAGTTTCTCCCATTTGTAATGGAATCGTCTAGCTTGTGCCTGTTCTGCCATTGTACCTTTGGAAGCAGATAACTTGTATTCTAGATTTCACATATGAAGAGGAATTTTTGGATTTTGGATTTGGAGTTAAGACTTTTGCTATGATATGATGGGGTGAATATGTTTTCCATGTTGCAAGGATGTGATTTTTTGGGGGCCAAAGAGTGGAATGTCATGGTTTGAATTATGTCCCCCCAAAAATGTGTGTATCAGTTTGGCTAGGCCATGATTCCTGGTACTGTGTGATTTTCCTGTATGTTGTAAACCTGCTTCTATGATGTTAATGAGAGAGGATGGGTGGCAGTTGTGTTAGTAAGGCAGGACCTGATCTACAAGACTGGATTGTGTCCTGAGGCAATCTCTTGAGACATAAAAGACAGAAGTGAGCAGTGAGACGGGGGACCTCATACCATCAAGAAAGCAGTGCCGGGAGCAGAGCGTGTCCTTTGGACCTGGGTCCCTGCGCAGACAAGCTCCTAGTCCAGGGGAACACTGAACAGAAGAAAGCCGACAGAGTGAAAAGGCTTCCCCCGGAGCTGACGCCCTGAATTTGGGCTTTTAAGCTACTTGACTGCGAGGAAATAAACGTCTCTTTGTCAAAACCATCCACTTGTAGTATTTCTGTTGGAGAAGCACTAGGTGACTAAGACAGTGGCACAGGACTGGATGGTGTTTTGTTCTGTTGTACATGGGGTCGCTATGAGTCAGAACCAACTCAGTGGGACCTAACAACAATAACATTATATTACATTATACTATATTACATTAGATATAGAGAGAGGTATCCCTCCACTGCTCAGGCTGGCAGTGGAATGGGACATTGTTTTGTTTCACAGGCTTTCTTTGGAGGGTGGAGGGTGTTAAATGAGAGACTTCAGGACAGAGAGAAAATTGGGAAGACAGAAAAGGGGTGTGAGGAATTTTGTTAGGGGAAAGGGCTAGCTCCTCATGCATGTCTTTGAAAAACACAAGTTAGGAGCAATTTACCAGGAAATAATAGCAATTGTAAATATATGTGCACCTAATAACAAAGTATCACAATTCTTAAAGAAAAAAAAATCTGGGAGCAAAAATGGATAGAACTAAAGGGAGAAACAAATAAATTCAAATCACAGTACAAGATATTAGCAGCCTTCACTCAGTAAATGATAAACATTGATTTTTAAAAAATCAGTAAGAATATAGCAAAATCTAACTAGTACTGTCAACCAACTTGACCTGACATTTACAGAGCACTCTACCCAGCCCTGGTGGTGCAGTGGTTAAGAGATCAGCTGCTGGCCAAAATGTCGGCAGTTCGAGTCCACCATCTGCTCCTCGGAAACCCTGTGGGGCAGTTCTACTCTGTCCTATAGGGTCGCTATGAGTTGAATTGACTCAACAGCAATGGGTTATGGGTTATACCCAACAACTGCAGAATGTATACTATTTTCAGGCACATATCCAGGTCTATCAAATATAGGCCATATGCTAGGCCATAAAATAAATCTCAATCTCAGATGATTGAAATCTCACAGAGCATGTTCCCTGACAATGACGGAATTAAATACAAATCAATGACAATAAAAGATCTAGAAAATCCTAAAATATTTGGGCTTTAGATAACAGATTTTTAAATAAACCATGAGCCAAAGGAGAAATCGCAAAGAAAATTAGAAAATATTAGGCTGAATATTAATGAAAATACATCAAATTAAAATTGGTGATGAGAAGCTAAAGCAATACTCAGAGGGAAGTGTTTAGCTTTAAATATGTATATTAGAAAAGAAGAAAGGCCTAAAATCAGTGATCCAAGATTCTACCTTAAAAGGCTTGGAAAAGGAGAACAAAGTAAACTTGAAGCAAATTATTACTGTTGTTGTTGTTTGCCATCAAGTCAATTCCGACTCATAGCGACCCTATAGAACAGAGGAGAACTGCCCCCCAGGGTTTCTAATGAGTGGCTGGTGGATTCGGACTGCCGACCTTTTGGTTAGCAGCCTGAGCTCTTGACCACTTCACCACCAGGGCTCCTTGAAGTAAACAGGAAGAGGGAAATAATAAAAATAAGAGCAAGAGTACAGACCCCAGACACTGTTTTTGCTCAGTAATGAAGTCACTCCCAAGGCTCACCCTTCAGCCAAAGATTAGACAACCCCATAAAACAAAACGAGACTAATCAGGCACAGCAGCCCAAGGACAAGGACTAGAAGGCAGGAGAGGACAGGAAAGCTGGTAATAGGGAATCCAAGGTCGAGAAGGGAGAGTGTTGACATTACATGGGGTTGTTAGCCAATGTCATAAAACAATATGTGTACTAACTGTTTTAAGGAGAAACTACTTGTTCTGTAAACCTTCATCTAAAGTACACTAAAAATTTTAAAAATTTTTTAAAAAGAGCAAAAATCAGTGAAATAAAACACAAACAAATGATAGAGAAAAGTAACACAGTTAACAACTGGTTCTTGGAAAAGATTAATAAAATTGAAAAACACAAGCAAAAAAAAAAAAAAAAAAAAACAAGAAGAGTGTAAGACTTGCCATCATTGATAACCTCACCAACAACTAACATTGTCCAATCTTTGTTGTTGCTAGTCACGCATGTGAAAAGATACCTCGCTGTTGCTTTAATTTGATTCTTCAGAATATTAATGAAGTTGAGCATCTTTTCTTGAGTTTATTGGCATTTATATCTCCACTCCTGTGAAAAGTATTTTCGTTTGCCTATTTTTCTATTTGATTGTCTTACCCATATTAACTGGATGTTCTCTATTTTGCCGGATGCTAATCTTTTGTTAATTTTATTGTTGTAAGTATCTTCTCCCACTTTGGGGCGTATCAAATTCCTTTTCACTGTCTTTTTGGATTTTTTGTTGTTGTGTTTTTTACAGCAGTTTTTAATTTTAATGTAGTCAAATTCATTAATCTTTCCCTTTGTCATTTATAATTTTCAGGTGTTGTTTAAAAAATATTTTTCCTTAATGCCTGGTAACAAATATGTTGTTATTGTTGTTAGTTACCACCCAGTCAATGTCAACTCATGGCGACCTTATTTATAACAGAAAGATACATTGCCTGGTCTCGCACCATCCTCATGATCATAGGATGTTTGAGTCCATTGTTGCAGCAACTGTAGTCAGTTCATCTCATTGAGGGTTCCTTCGTTTTCATTGGCCCTCTACTTTACCAGATATGATGACTTTTTTCTAGAAATTGGTCTTTCTTGATAACGTGTCCAAATTAAGCAAGCGAAAGTCTCACCATCCTTGCTTCTTTAAATCTTCAATCTACCTGGAATTGATTTCTGTGTATAGCGTGAGGTAGGGATGCAACTACTTATCTATGCCTATGTCACACTGTCTTAATTAGTATAGCTTTATCAGAGTTTTTAATTAATATAATTTTATAATAGTTCTTAATATGAGGTGAGGAAACTGTTCTCTCATTGTTCTTTATGAGTTCTTAGATACTCTTGGCCCTTTACTCATCCATAAAATTCAGTATTAACATCAAATTCTGCCAAAAAAAAAAAAAAGGGGGTCAGAATATTAATGGGAATAGCATCTCTTTAGATCAACTTGGGGAGAAATGACAGCTTTATGAAACAGTCTTCTTATTCATGAATATAAAATACCCCTTTATGTCTCCTTTAACTTCATTCAATAATATTTTATAATTTTATCCTTAAAGGTCTTTAGATTTAGATATCTTTATACGTACTATTATAAATGGTATATATTTTATTACTTTTCCTAACTTTTGATCGCTGGTGAATACAAATGTAATTTATTTTTGTATAGTAATTTTTTGTGGAAAACTTGTGCTAAATTCTCTTATTAATTCTAATAATTTATCTGCAGTTTCTTCTGAGTTTTCCATGTAAATAACCATAACACCTGGAATATTAGACATATTTTTTTCTTCTTCCCTAATCTTTATTATTTCTTTTCTTACATTACTATGCTGTCTAGATCCTGCAGTGCTATGATGACTAAAAGTAGTGTCAGTACATGTCACTTTCTTGTTCCTGATCTTATGGAGAATGTTTTAACTGATTTTCCATTAAAAATGATACTTATTATAGGATTTTTATATCAGTCTAAGGGAAATTCCCTTCTATTCCTCTTTTGCTAAGAAGTTTTATCAGTTTTTTCTACATCTATTGAAATGATTACAAACTTCTTCCCCTTTAGCCTGTTAATGGAGTGAATTACATTAATAGGTTTATAATGTTATCCAGGAGCCCTGGTGGCATAGTGGTTAAGGGCTTGGCTGCTAACCAAAAGGCTGACAATTTGAATCCACCAGCTGCTCCTTAGAAACCCTATGGGGTAGTTCTACTCTGTCCTAAAGGGCCTCTGTGAGTTGGAATGGACTGGATGGCAACAGGTTAATGTGATCCAAATTCGCACCCTTGGAATAAATCCAACTTATACATTTTGTGTTATATGTTTAATGCATGGATAGACTCCTTGTTTGAGGCTTTTTTCATGTATGTTCATATATGTGATTGTCATGAAATCTTACTTTCTTATACTGACCTTGTTAACTTCCGGTGTCAATGTTTTGTCTTATGAGTGGGAAATGTTCCCTCTTCTTCCATACTCAGTAAAAGTCTCTGGAAAAGAAAAATCTGGACTGGTGTTTTATTTTTTCAGCTTGGGGCTCCCAGACAGTGTAGGCAGTATGAATTTTAATCCCAAATGTGTGTTAAGAACAGGTGGCCTGTGGTTATGAAGTTGTACAGGGACATTTTCTACCCAGAGAAGAGGCAGGAATAGACAAACTTCCCATCCTATTCTTGTACCAGCAGGTGGGTTTTTGTGTTGTTTTGTTCTGTTTCCTAGCTTACTCTTTCTCTGAGGATGCATCCTTTTTCAGGGTCCTGTTTTTTTTGAGGACATCGCAGTTCCAATACTCCATGTTGTGTGGCTGAAGACCTTGTCTCTTGTCCTCAGTGGATATTAAAATACACTTACCCAGGCTGGTGAGATGATATCCCTCCACAGGATGGCCACAATGCTCACTTACATGCTTCTTCTAGTTTTTAGTGGTTAAGGATTCCTCTACCTTTTTTGCAAGTTCATGTGTGCACTGACAGTTATACTTGTTATACTATTTCCAACATTTGTAGATGTTTCTAGTGGGAGTGTTTTTACATTTCTAATCAGCCTCATCGTCATTACTACAAGTACTCTCTCAGTAACTCTTTACAATAATCTTGTGATGCAAGGATTATCATCCCGAGTTTACAGATGAGGAAAAGATACTCAAAGATATTAAGTCATTTACCCCAGGTTACTTAGCTACTAAATATCGAGGCCAGGATTTGAATCAAGTTCTGCTTTTTGCTGAAGTCCGTGTTCCTAACCATAACTCCAAATTTTCAATCTTCACGCATTGCTCCTAATTCAGAATTACCCATTCTTTTTCCATTTACCAGGAAAATTGTGGAAGGGCCACAGTTCTGTGACACGGCCACCAGCCCAAACACAGATACAGCCCAAGAGGAAAATCCTCTTTTTCATCCCTGTACCCAGGACTCTGGTTCTCTTTCCCACTAGCTGGTTAAATAAGAGAATTTTTTTAAAAATTAATTTTGCACCCATAAGCAAAATGAATAGCCAAAAAAGAAAATAAAGTTTTAATAAATAAGACAAAGTGTTAACATTCAAAATATAAATTACTCATAAAAATCCATAAGGAAAAAAAATAAAACCCATCCTAGTGGAAAATGAATAAAGCAGATGAGCAGAACGTGTAGCCTCAGTATTATTATTATTAATGTGATAGACCTAAAGGTAAGAGGTAACACCATCAGACTCTTAAAAGGAGACATATGAGTAAATCTTCCTGGCCTAGGTTTAGGCAATAGCTTCTTAGATACAACCCCGAAAGCATGAGTAACAAAAGGAAAACAGATAGATACGTGGGGCAACAGCAAAATCTACACCTTTGTGCTGCAAAGAATGCTATCAAAAAGTGAAAAGACAATTCACAGTCTGAGAAAAATATTTGCAAATCATAGATCTGATACGGGTTTAATATGCAGAATATGAAGAATTCTTACAATTTGGTTAGAAAAAGGCCAATAAAACAAGCAAAAGATCAAATTAAAAAAATGAGCAAAAGATCTCTATAGGTATTTCTCCAAAGAAGCTATTCAAATGGCCAGTAAGCACATAAGAAATGTTCAACATCATTGGTCATTAAGGAAATGCAAATCAAAACAACAATGAGATGCCAGTTCATAACCATTAGGATAGCTATAACTTTAAAAAAAAAAAAAAAAGGACAGACAATAACAAATGTTGGTAAGGCTATGGAGACACTGAATCCCTTGGATATTGTTGACTGGAATTCTAAATAGTACAGCCACTGTGGAAAACAGTCCAGCAGTTCCTCTAAAAGTTAAACATAGGGTTATCGTATGATCCAGCAAATCCACTCCTAGGTATATACCTAAGAGAAATAAAAAACATACATCCACACAAAAAATTTGTACACAAATGTTCACAGCAACATTGTTCATAATAGCAAAAAAAGGAAATCAACTCAAATGTCCATCAGTTGATGCATGGATAAACAAAATGTGTTATATCCATAGCATACCAAAAACAAACACCTGTTGCCAATAGTCGATTCCAACTCATAGCGACCCTATAGGACAGAGTAGAGCTGCCCCATAGGGTTTCCAAGGAGCAGCTGGTGGAATCAAACTGCCAACCTTTTGGTTAGCAGCTGAGCTCTTAACCAGTGCACCACCAGGGCTCCTGTATCCATACAATGGAATATTATTCTCTGTAAAAAGGAATGAAGTACTGATGCATGTTACAACATGGATGAACTTTGGAAACATTTTGCTAAGTAAGAAAGCCAGTTACAAATGACCACATATTGTATGATTCTAGAATATATGTGAAATGGCCTTTACAAGAAATGTTCAGAATAGGCAAATATAGAGACACAGAAAGTAGATTAGTGGTTACCTTGGGCAGAGGGGAGGAAATGGGGAATAGCTACCAACAGGTACGGAATTTCTTTTTGAGGGGACAAAAATGTTCTAAAATTAGATCATGGTGATCTCGTATGACCTTGTAAATATACTAAAAAACAATGAATTGTACTTGTTAAGTAGGTGAATTGCAAGGTATGTGACTTGGCTCTCAATTAAGTTGTTTAAAAAAAACAAAGAAAAATGATGAGATCTTTTTTGGTGATCTAGTTAGCAAAGGTTTTTTTTTACAAATGATGCTAATACCATGGCTTGGTAAGGGTGCAAGAAAATAAGTCCTAGTGGAAATGTAAATTGGTGCGTATTTTCTGGAAGACAGTTTTAAACATATATCAAAATCCTGAAAATATGAATAACTTTTGCCCTAGCAATTCCACTTCTAGGAATGTAGCTTAAGGAATTATCTAGAGATGCATGCAAAGCTTTATATAGTGTAATGCTAACTGCATTATTTTTAATAAGAAAAAAGGAAGGAAGAAAAGAGAGGGAGGGAGGAAAAGATGGGTAGGAAGGAGAGAGAAAGCCAGGAACACCCTAACTACCCTAAAATGGGAAAATAGTTAAAGACATCTTATACAAATACATGATGAAACACTATCCAGCTGTTAAAAATCAGTTGTAGAAGGCTATTTAATAACAAGGAAAAATCATCACAATGCTTGTTAATACGTTAAAGAGCAAGCTACAAAGCAACATGTAGAGAATAATTCTAATATAGTAAAAAAAAAAATACTGAAAAGACTTACTTAAAATATTAAAAGTAATTATCTCTAGGTGGTGAGATAATGGAAGAGCATTTTTATTTCCTTCTTTGTTCTGTATGGTTCTGATTTTCCACACAGAAAATGTGCTCATCTTTTAATGACAGAGGAAAGCAGAATTTTAATGTTGTTTGGATTTTCCACTTTCCTGGCCCATGCTCCCCTAAAATTCAGTGATTGATGGGGCTGTAAGATTTGAAAGTCAAGGACCCTGGAGTTAGGTAATTTCTAAAAGCTTTCCATTTCTAAGTCTTTGCTGTTCTGTGCTCAGACTATTTCTTTTTACAAACCACCTAAAAAGCTCTCAGAGACAGAGTCTTCCCGTTTTCTCATATTCTCGGTGGCCCCCCATTTCCAGAGACAGAGGAGTTGCAGTCTTGAAAAATAAGGTTATCAGCAGTGGGGGGAACAGGACATTGTGAGATGAGGCAAGGCAAACCCTGCAGAGACCTAGAAACGATTTTTCTCTCCCAAAATATAATTATTTCCAAAGAAGTGGGATCAATATTTTTATAAATGAGATGTTCATACGCCGAGAAGGGATTGTTGCAGTGGTCACCTAATCTTTCATCTGATAATCCAATGTAAATTATGGGCTTTTTAGCTGATGTCTCCAGCATTTGCCAACCGAACTTTTTTCCACTTTGGCATTCTGATCACGACTTTCCAGTTATCTTGCCCAGCCCCTGACAGATGCAATGTGCCAGTGTCTCTTCTTAATAAGCAATACACCACTAATAACAAAACCTGGTATTCACTGGCTGCTCTCTCTCCCAGGCCTTTGTAATACTGTTGCATTGATCTTCCCAGCATCCTCTAGGACACAGGGAAATGATGTGCAATTGGGGCACCGCCAAGGCTTAGACAAATTGAAGCTTGATTGAATCTTTATAATGCAAGAAACATTTATTAAGTGCCTACTATGTACCACTACTACTCCAGGGACTAGAGCTACAAAGATAAATCTCACAGCCGCAGCCCTCTGGGGCTCACAATTTAGTGGAGAAGACAGGTACGGAAATAAACAGTTGCATTACATGACCATAGGCTCTGAATTGTAGATCAAAGCACAGCATTATGGGAGCACAGAGGCAGGAACAATGAACTTTTCCTATAGCGATGAGGGGCATTTCCCTGCAATTATTTTATTTTTTTTTTAATGTGGTAAAATATATATAACATAAAGTTAGCCATTTTAACTATTTTCAAGTGTATAATTGGAAGCTCTGGTGGCACAGTGGTTAAGTACTTGGCTGCTAACCAAAAGGTGGGCAGTTTGAATCCACCAGCTGCTTCTTGGGAACTCTACAGGGCAGTTCTACTCTGTCCTGTAGAGTCACTATGAGCTGGAATCCACTCGACTGTCAATGGATTTTTTTAGAAGTGCATAATCTGGTGGCATTAATTGCATTCACAATGCTGTGCAACCGTCACCACTATTTATTTCCAAAACATTTTCATCATCCCAAACAGAAACTCTGTACCCGTTAAACAATAACTCCCCATTTCCCTCTTTCCCCCAGCACCTGGTAACCTCTAATCTACTTTCTGTCTCTGAATTTGCCTATTCTAGATATTTCATGTAAATGGAATCATACAGTATTTGTCTTTTTGTGTCTGGCTTCTTTGACTTAGCATAATGTTTTCAAGGTTGATTCATCTCTTAGCATGTATCAGAATTTCACTCCTTTCTGTGGCTGAATAATATTCCATTGTATGGATATACCACATTTTGTTTATCCACTCATCTGTCGATGAACACTGGAGTTGTTTTCACCTTTTAGCTATTGTGAATAATACTTCCATGAACATTGGTGTACGAGTATCTGTTTGAGTTCCTACTTTCTGCCCGCAATTCTCAGAAGGGTAAACAGATACGGATACGAAGGTATTATGGCAAAAGAAGAGAAGCTGAGAAACAGAATGCCACCTTCAAAGAATGGGCTGAGAGGAGGTTCTAGAGAGGTAGGCTGTGGCCAGATCATGGCAGGCTTCATTCATGTGTTCATTTTGTGGACATCTGTGGTTTTGCCTACCTGAAACCATCCCTCCAGCCTAACAGATTTTGTCAAGAGCCTACCTTTTCCACATGAATCCATATGACCTGTAGGAAGTTGGCTTCATCCACTGCTCCATGATTAGAGTCTCATTCATTCTCAACCAACCAATTCATATTCCCTTGGTGACTGTGGATATGTAACTTAAGGCTGGCCAATGGGACTAATGGGAAATGCTTAAGTAATAATTGGGAGAGAGATTTTGCTCTCTCCTGATGAACTTAAATTGGAAAGTATGTGGCCTATATGGCCACAGGCAAACCCTAAGATGAAGCCTACACCAGGAAGAGTGGACAAGAGAGACAGAAAGAATGTGCTCTTGACGATGTCTTTGAGCTGCTGGCTCAATCAGCCTTAGAACCCTCCTACCTCTGGAATTTCTGTTTCATAAGATAAGAAATTCCTTATTGTTTATGCCAATTTACATGTTTGTTTGTTTTTCATTTTTTCTGTTCCTCAGAGCTGCAAGCAAATTACTGATACTCCCCAAATTTCTATCTTTAGCCTAGAACTCTTCCCTGAGTTCCAGATTCCATATTGGATCATTCCCATCAGCATAAAACATGTTGAAATAGCTCTGTGTTAACAGAAACTATCTAGACTCCATTTCTCAGCTTCCTTTTCTAGGAAAACTCTTTGACATTATTGTCTGTACTCATCATCTCTATTTCCAAATTCATTCACTTCTACATCCTCTCCAATCTCTCATCTCAAGCTTCCCCCACCACACCACTTCCATCTTACCACATCTATGGCTCCACTGCTCAGCAATATTTGACGCAGTTGATGCACTCCCTCCTTAAAATACTTCTTTCACTACACTTCTAGGACATCACTTCCCTGATTTTCCTCCTACCTAAAACTTCTCCATCTTTGTCTCCTTTGTTGGCTTAGCCTCCTGCTGCCTGCTTTTAGATACTGGAGTGCCCCAGGGTTTACTTCTCAGACCTCTTCTCTTCTCTAGCTACACTCACCCCTTAGGTAATCACAACAAATCCCATGTCTTTAAATATTATCTACCAGCCACCAAAAAACCAAACCTGTTGCCATTGAGTCACAGCGACCCTATAGGACAGAGAAGAACTGCCCCATGGGGTTTCCAAGGAACAGCTGGTGGATTCAAACTGCCGACCTTTTGGTTAGGAGCCTGAAATTCCAGCCTGAGATCCAGACTTCTATATACAGTTGTCTACTATCTCCATCTGGATGCCTCACACTTAACATAATCAAACTGGAACTTGATTTGATCCTCCAAACCTACTTGTCTGACAGAGTTTGCCACCTCAGTAAATAGCCCCTGATACCCTGCTATTCAGGGTTAAAAAGCCAAAACTCATCCTTTCTCTTTCCTCCAAGCCCCGCATTCAGTACAACAGCAAGTCCTGTTGGAGCTATAAAACAAAAACAAGAAGACCCAAATCCACTCCCATCAGGTTGATTCTGACTCGTAGTGACCCCACAGTGTTTCCAAGGCTGTAAATCTCTACGGAAGTAGACTGCCACGTCTTTCTCCTGCAGAAGTTGCTGGTAGTTTCAAACCATCAACCTTTCGGTTAGTAGTCAATGGCTTTAACCACTGCACCACTGGGGCTCTGTAGGTGAACTATATTCTGAATCTACCTTCCTTCCATCACCACCACTGCTGCTTCCACGTCATCGTCAATAGCATCCTGATTAGACTCCCTGCTGCCACTTTTGTTCCCCTATAGTTAGCGCTCCAGCCAGCAGCCAGAGTAACCTTCTAAAAAGGTAAAAATATTAATCACATTACTCCTGTACTTAAAACCCTTCATTGGCTTCCCATCACACTCAGAATAAAATCATAGCCAAGTCTCCTGGTCATGGCCACTGTTAGTTTTAATCCACTTTTCTTCATTTCTGCTCCCATGCTCCTCTCAGCCTGGCCCCAGACGAGTTCCTAACTTATTGAATCCTGATAGTAGCAGGAATGTAAACAGTCTGTGGACTGTTCTTTCTTATCTCACTAACCAGAGCAATCTCCGTATAGCACTAAAATCATCTAAGGACTCATGTCCACAAGATCACATCCTATCTCTTTACAAAGCTTCTCACCAATGAGTCTACGGTCCATTGCAGATTACTGTTATTCGTGTTTCATTATAATCAATTTCCTCTTTGGCTCTATGAGATTCTATCAACTATCTACATAGGCCAGGCACCACGCTAGCCACCGGTGATAAAAGGCACAGATCCTGACTTCAAGAAGCTCATAGCTTAGGAAAGAGCACAGACAGACATGTAAGTACTCCTAGTACAGTGATTAAAGCGTCACAGCGCACTGTGTACAAGGGACTTTAGGAACACTGAATTAGCCAGAGTAGGAGCTCCACACAGACCAGGACTATATCACATCCCTCGTTAACCCCCTCGTGCAGTGCCTAACACACAGTAGGCTTGTGACAGATGAATGGATCTTGCCTGGTGAATCAAGGGGAAGTATTCACCGAACTGACATTTCTGCTGGGCTTTGAAAAATGAGAAAGGAGGAAAAGAGCTTGCCAGGCAGATGTCAGAGTCTCTGCAAAGACATGGGGACGTGAAAGAATGTGGTGATTCAAAGAAAGAGCAAATTGCACAGGATATCTGGACGATCTCATGCATAATGAAGAGCAGCAAAGATGGGCTAGAACCAGTAGTGAAGGAATGTGACTACAAAGTTAATGAGTCTAGACTTTATCCTAAGATAAGAGGGAGCTGTGGACAGTTTCAGAGGGCCTCCACTGATTAGGAGCCCAGGGACACAAAATCACTAGAGATGATAACAGTCTCTAACCATATAAATGACTCTTAAAAAGTCCACTAGTTGCTTACATATTTTAGCCTAATATCTGTACCGTTGGTACTATGTAGATGCCATTACGATGATGCCAAATCTTCTTTCCTTAAAAATCCATCACGTGGAGCTGTCACCAAGGTTAGTGATTACTAGGTGAAGTCATCATTTGGCCAACACTCTACTCCAGATGGGCAGGAAATGGGCTCTGCTATCAGATCAGAGAAAACTACTGTATCTCTCACTGGGAAATAAGTTTGTGCTTGTGTGTGTGTATGTTTATGTACATGTGACTATTTATTTGGACTCATGTCTGTGACTACTAGGACAGGTGTCTGAGTGTGTGCACATGTGAATTTGCATATGTGTACATTTGCCTTGGTTTGCTTCATTTGTGGAGCCCTGGTGGTGCAGTGGTTCGGAGCTTCGCTGCTAACCAAAAGATTAGCAGTTCGAATCCACCAGCTGCTCCCTGGAAACCCCATGGGGCAGTTCTACCCTGTCCTGTAGAGTCGCTGTGAGTCAGAATCGACTCGATGGCAGTGGGTTTGGTTTTGGTTGTGGATGCATTTGTGAATACATGTCTGCTTGTGCATGCTTTGTACGTTGGTGTGTGTTTGTATGTCTGCAGGCACACGTATGCATGTATATCTGTGTGTTTGCATGTGTGTGTTCCCATGCGCGGGCATACTTGTGTGTGCCAGTCTCCACGTGTGCGGTGTGCACATCTTCAACCTGGCACGTTTTATGTGTGAGGTACTCAGAGCCTGCTTATGCCAGGGCCAGCCCTGTCCTCTCTTGCTGCACAGCTCCCCATCGCTCACTAATGCAACCTGCACTGGTTATGCCTGGGGCAACAGGCCTCTGTACAGAGTGTTAAATATCACAACTCTTTATTGCTTAATATTTTTCATGCTAATGGCAGGCTAATTCACAGAGATTTGGGGCCGTGTATAAAACACCTTCTGCTTACTACTCATTTCATGCCAAGGAAGGACTTGGCAACCAGCAGCCCCTGCCCAGGACCTCTTTGACTCAGTCTGCAATGCCATACTGCCCCCCATTTGGTCTTCCAAGAATACATTTGCAACCAAGCTGAGTGCACGGCAAACAGCAATATTTGTGTTTCGCTGCTGAGCGGGTGGTGGGAAACAGGAAGCTGGAGCTATACCCTGTGCAGGAAGCTGGAGCTGTACCCTGTGGGTTAGTGTACTAGCCCTGGAGGAAAGAATTTCAGAAGGGGAAAAAAAGCAGTAGTCCCACAAATGTCCACCTGGAAATGATGGCAATCAAATCAGTCCACGTTTTGATTGGCAACGATCCACTACCTGGGCTACAGCAAAAGACTGTCAATCACCGGTAACAAAGCATGTGCCTCGCACACAGGAAGCCTCCAACAGCTTCCATTTGTTTTCTTGGCACTTACTATTTGCTAGCACTGCACCAGTCTTTGCACAAGAATTTTCTCAGTTAATCCTCAACAATAACTCTCTTAGGCAAATCCTAATGTCTCCACTTTACTGATAAGGAAAATGAAGTTGAGAGAGTTAAAATGACTCTGACAAGCTGGGTCAATCCGCTAGTAAGTGACAAAATGAAGAGTCTAGCCCAGGGTTTTGTGACTCCAAACCCAAACACATTCTGATATCCTGCACAGCAAAGGCTGCCTATCTGAATCCAAACTGGACCCATGGATGTACTTCCTTTGGCTGACAGAGTGGTCTCTTTCAATTTTTTATTAGCTGCCAATATTAAAAATGAGATTGCTTATAAAAATCAAGAGTCCTCACCTTTCTTTACATTTTTTCACTTATTTAACTTTTTACAACTTATAATTTCAAAAGCTTTACACGTCAAATTTTGTTAGCTTAAAATGGATTAAAGACCTAAATGTGAAAACTGTTGCTGTTGTTGTTAGGCGCCGTTGAGTCGGCTCCGACTCATAGCAACCTTACGTACAACAGAACAAAACACTGCCCGGTCCAGTGCCATGTTCACAATCCTTGTTATGCTCGAGCCCCTTGTGACAGCCACTGTGTCCATCCAACTTGCTGAGGGTCTTTCTCTTTTTCACTGGCCCTCCACTTTACCAAGCATGATGTCCTTCTCCAGCGACTGATACCTCCTGACAACGCGTCCAAAGTATCTGAGACATAGACTCACCATTCTTTTCTTTTTTTAATGTTTTATTGTACTTCAGGTGAAGGCTTACAGAACAAATAGTTTCTCATGAAACAGTAGTACACATGTTGTTTTATGACATTGGTTAACAACCCTACAACATATTAACCCTCTAACTTCTCAACCTTTTTTTTTTTTTTTTTTTTTGGTGAAAATACGCATAGCCAAAGATACACCATTTCAAAAATTTCTACATGCACAGTTCAGTGACATTGACTATGCTCTTCCAATTGTGTTATTCTCACTTAAGATGAAGGCTTACAGAACAAAATAGTTTCTCATTTAACAGTTACTACAAATGTTGCCCTGTGACGCTGGTTAACAATCTCACAACACATCAACAATATCCTTACTCAAACTTGGGTTCCATATCACCAGCCTCCTTGTCTCCTTCTCCCTTCTGGCCATTGTCAATGGACTCCTGTACCTCTTTAGCCTCATTTGGTTTTAAGGGGTTTCCCACTCCCAGGCTGAAAAGTGAACCTCGGAGGTAGCTTCACCACTGAGCTAAAAGGGTGTCTGGGGGCCATGCTCTCAAGGTTTCTCCAGTCTCCTTTAGGCCAGTAAATCTGGTCTTTTTTTTTTGTGATTAGAATTATGCTCTACATCCTTCCCCCCAGCTCTGTCCAGAACCCTCTGTTGTGATCCTGGTCAGAGCAGTCAGTGGTGGTAGCCAGGCACCATCTAGCTGTACTGGACTCAGTCCAGTGGAGGCCTTGGTAGCTGTGGACAGTTAGTCCTTTGGACTAATCTTTTCCATGTAGCCTGTTCTCTTCATTCTCCCTTGCTCCCGAAGGGATGAGACCAGTGGAGTAACTTAGATGGCTGCTCACAGGCTTTTAAGACCCCAGACACTACTCACCGAGGTAGAATGTAGAGCATTGTCTTTATAACCTGTGTCATGCCAGTTGAGCTAGATGTTCCCCGAGATCATGGTCCCCACAGCCCTCCACCAAGCAATTCAGTCCCTCAGAGAGTTTGGATGTGTCTATGGGGCTTCCATGACCTCTCCTTGTACAAGTTGTGCTAGTTTCCCCTGTATTGTGTACTGTCTCACCCTTCACCAAAGATACCACTTATCTATTGCCTATTTAGTATTTCCCCCCCCGACCCCTCCCATCCCTGGCAACCAACAAAGATTGTTACATTTTGTGTGTGAACTTTTTCATGGGTTTTTACAATAGAGGTCTCATACAATATTTGTCCTTTTGTGATTGACTTATTTCACTCAGCATAATGTCCTCCAGTTTCATCCATGTTATGAGATGCTTCACAGATTCATCACTGTTCTTTATTTTTGCATAATACTCTATTGTGTGTATGTAGCATAGTTTGATTATCCATTCATCTGTTGATGGGCACCTACGTTGTTTCCATCATTTTGCTATTGTGAACAATGCTGCCATGAACATAGGTGTACATATGTCTATTCGAGTGATGACTCTTATTTCTCTAGGATATATTCCTAGGAGTGGGATTGCTGGATCGAAAGGTGTGTCTATTTCTAGCTTTCTGAGGAAGCGCCATATCATTTTCCAAAGTGCTTGTATCATTTTGCATTCCCACCAGCAGTGCATAAGAGTTCCCATCTCCCCACAGCCCCTCCAACATTGTTATTTCCAGTGTTTTTGATTTGTGCCAGTAATGCCGGGGTGAGATGGTATCTCATTGTGGTTTTAATTTGCATTTCTCTAATGGCTAGTGATCACGAGCATTTCCTCATGTGTCTGTTGGCCATTTGAATGTCTTCTTTGGTGAAGTGTCTGTTCATTTCCTTTGCCCATTTTTTAATAGGATTATTTGTCTTTTTGTTGTAGAGGTGTTGGATTTTCTTGTAGATTATGGAGATTAGGCCTTTGTCTGACTTGTACTGTCCAAAAATTTTTTCCCAGTCTGTAGGTTCTCTTTTGACTCTTTTGGTGAAGTCTTTTGAAGAGCATAGGTGTTTGATTTTTAGAAGATCCCAGTTATCTAGCTTATCTTTTGGGGTTTGTGCATTGATGGTTATGGTTTGTATCCTGTTAATGCCATGTATTAAGGACTGAAGTGTTGGACCTATTTTTTCTTCTATGAACTTTATAGTTTTAGGCTTTATATTCAGGTCTTTGATCCAATTTGAAGTAGTTTTTGTATACGGTGTGAGGTATGGGTCCTGTTTCATTTTTTGCAAATGGATATCCAGTTTTTCCAGCACCATTTGTTCAAAAGACTGTCTTTTCCCCATTTGATGGCCTTTGGGCCCTTGTCGAAGATCAGGTGACCGTAGGTGGATGGATTTACATCCGAGTTCTCAATTCTGTTCCATTGGTCAATGTATTTGTCATTGTACCAGTACCAGGCTGTTTTGACTACTGTAGCTATACAGTAGGTTCTGAAGTCAGGTAGTGTGAGTCCTCCAACTTTATTCTTCTTCTTCAGTAGTGCTTTACTTATTCGGGGCTTCTTCCCTTTCCATGTAAAGTTAATGATTAGTTTTTCCATCTCTTTGAAGAATGTTGTTGGTATTTGGATCCAGATTGCATTGTATTTGTAAATTGCTTTGGGTAGAATTGTCATTTTCACAATGTTGAGTCTGCCTATCCATGAGCATGGTATGTGTTTCCATTTATGTAGATCCCTTTCGGTTTCATGCAGTAGTGTTTTGTAGTTTTCTTTGTATAGCTCTTTTACATCCCTGGTCAGATTTATTCCTAAGTATTTTATCTTGTTAGGGGCTATTGAAAATGGTATTGTTTTCTTGATTTCCTTTTCATCGTTCTCCTTACTGGTGTATAGGAATCCAACTGATTTTTGAATGTTTGTCTTGTATCCTGCTACTCTGCTGAATCGTTCTATTAGTTCCAGTAGATTTCTCGTGAAGTCTTTAGGGTTTTCTATGTATAGTATCATATCATCTGCAAACAGGGACAGTTTAACTTCTTCATTACCAATTTGGATGCCCTTTGTTTCTTTTTCTTGCCTTTTTGCTCTAGCTAGAACTTCCAGCACAATGTTAAATAGGAGTGGTGATAAAGGGCATCCTTGTCTTGTTCCTGTTTTCAAGGGGCATGTTTTCAGCCTCTCTCCATTAAGAATGATGTTGGCCGTCGGTTTTGCATAGATGCCCTTTATTATGTTGAGAAATTTCCCTTCTATACCTATTTGATTGAGAGTTTGTATCGGGAATGGGTGTTGGACTTTGTCAAGTGCCTCTTCTGCATCAATTGAGATGATCATGTGATTCTTTTCTTTCCTTTTATTTATGTGGTGGATTACGTTGATTGATATTCTAATGTTGAACCACCCTTGCACACCTGGTATGAATCCTACTTGGTCGTGGTGTATTATTTTTTTGATATGATGCTGAAGTCTATTGGCTAGAATTTTGTTCAGAATTTTTGCATCTATATTCATGAGAGATATTGGTCTGTAATTTTCTTTTTTTGTGACGTTTTTTCCTGGTTTTGGTATTGGCGTTATGCTGGCTTCATAGAATGAATTGGGAAGTGTTGCTTTCTTTTCTATGCTCTGAAATAGCTTGAGTAGTACTGGTACAAGCTCTTCTGTAAAGGTTTTGTAGAATTCTCCAGTGAAGCCATCTGGGCCAGGGCTTTTCTGGTTGGGAGTTTTTTTATTACCTTTTCAATCTCTTCTCTTGTTATTCGTCTGTTCAGATTTTCAACATCACTTTGTTGTAGTTTGGGTAGGCCTTGTGTTTCTAGAAATTTATCCATTTCCTCTAGGTTTTCAAATTTGTTGGAGTATAGTTTTTCATAATATTCTGTTAGAATTCTTTTTATTTCAGTTGGGTCTGTTGTAATGTCCCCCATTTCATTTCTTATTTGGGTTATTTGTGTCCTCTCCTGTTTTTCTTTTGTCCGTCTGGCCAGTGGTTTGTCGATTTTGTTGATTCTTTCAAAGAACCAACTTTTGGTTTTGCTGATTCTTTCTATTGTCTTTCTGTTCTCGATTTCATTTATTTCTGCTCTGATATTTATTCTTTCTTTCTTCCGGTGGTTGTAGGCTTTTTTTGCTGTTCTCTGTATATTTGTTTGAGTTCTGTAGTTAATGTTTTGATTTTGTCCCTTTCTTCTTTTTTGATCTGTGCTTCTATGCTATAAATTTACCTCTGAGGACTGCCTTTGCTGTGTCCCAAAGGTTTTGGTATGATGTGTTTTCATTCTCATTTGATTCTAGGAATTTCTTTATTCCATCTCTGATTTCTTCTATTACCCATTGATGTGTAAGCAAGGTATTATTCAGCTTCCATGTAGTTGATTTTTTTTCCTTGCTCTTTCTATTGTTAATTTCTACCTTGATGGCATTGTGGTCAGAGAAGATACTTTGAATGATCTCAACGTTTTGGATCTTGTTCAGGATTGCTCTCAGGCCTAAGATGTGGTCTATTCTAGAGAATGTTCCATGTGTATTGGAAAAGAATGTGTACTTTGCAGTGGTTGGATGGAGTGTTCTATGTATGTCTATGAGGTCCAGTTGGTTGATTGTGCCCTTTAGGTCTTCTGTATCTTTGCTGAGTTTCTTCTCAGTTGTTCTGTCCTTTACTGAGAGTGATGTGTTGAAGCCTACTATTATTGTGGAACTGTCAATTTCTCTTTTCAGTGTTGTTAGAGTTTGTTTTATGTATTTTGGAGCCCTGTCATTGGGTGCATAGATGTTTATTATGGTTATGTCTTCATGATGGATCATCCCCTTAATCATTATATAGTGTCCTTCTTTGTCTTTTATGGTAGATTTTGTTTTAAAGTCTATTTTATCTGAGATTAGAATTGCCACTCCTGCTCTTTTTTCGTGGTTGTTAGCTTGATATATTTTTTTTCCAACCTTTGACTTTTAATAAATTCACATCTTTGTTTCTAAGGTGTGTATCTTGTAGACAGCATATTGATGGATCCTGTTTTCTTATCCATTCTGTCACTCTCTGTCTCTTTATAGGTGCATTGAGTCCATTTACATTCAGTGTAATTATTGATAGATGTGTTTGTTCCTGTCATTTTGTAGTGCTTTTTTTTTTTGTGGTGCTGAAGTTTTCTTTATTCTTCTTACTCTCTTCTGCTGAGTTACTTTTGTTTGTGGATTTTTTTTTCATTTCTTTTGTTTTTGTAGGTTTTGTTTTGGTCGAGACTTTATGTTTTTCATCTTTATTTTTATGAGTTGGTTTGTTAACTTTCTTTGTGGTTACCATGAATTTTACCCTTATCTTTCTAAGTTTGAAGCAGTCTACCATTACTTGGTATCGCCTTGCCTTCCTCTCCATTAGAAGGTTCTATACCTATGCCGTTTGTTCCCTCTTTTATTGTTTTGACATTGTTGTCATTTATTGATTAACTGCTCTGATTCCCTGTTGTGTTTCTTTTGGTTTTGGATAGTCCTTGAGAGTTCATTCCCTAGATTGTTATCTGGCTGGTACAATCCTGTGTCCTGGATTCTGCCTGTGAGCTGAAGTTGTTTGTCCTCAGATCAAAGAACTCCCTTTAATAATTCTTGTAAGTTTGGTTTGACTTTTACATATTCCCTTAATTTCTGTTTATCTGGAAATGACCTAATTTCACCATCAAATTTGAACGAGAGTTTTGCAGGATATATTATTCTTGGCTGACAATTTTTTTCTTTCAAGATTTTATATATGTCATCCCATTGCCTTCTTGCCTGCATGGTTTCTGCCAAATAATCTGAGCTTAGTCTTATTGTTTCTCCTCTGTATGTGACTTCTTGTTTTTCACAAGCTGCTCTCAAGATTCTCTGTTTGTCTTTGGTTTTGGCAAGTGTGAATACGATATGCCTTGGTGATTTTCTTTTGGGGTCTCTTCTATATGGGGTTAGTTGAGCTTCTTGGATGGCCAGCTTTTCATCTTTCATGATATTGGGGAAGTTTTCTGTCAGCAGTTCCTCAATGATCCTCTCTGTGTTTTCTGTTTTCTCCCCCTGTTCTGGAATTCCAATCACTCATAAATTTTTGCTTTTAATTGTGTCCCACGTAACTCTCAGGGTCTCTTCATTTTTCTTTGTTCTTTTTACTGAGTTTTCCTGAAACAGAGTTGTATCCAAGTGGTTGTCTTCATTTCCACTGATCCTGTCTTCCACGGTTTCAAATCTGCTCCTCAGCCCTTCTATGACATCATCCATTTCTGAAATCTTGTTGTTTATCTTTTGGATTTCTAATTGTTGTCTTTGTGTAATCTCTAGTTGTGAATTTATTTCGGCATTTTGTTCCTGCATCGTCTTCCTGAATTCTTCCAATTTTTTGTCTGTATTTTCCATGAATTTGTCTATTTTTTCCTCATGTTTGTCAGCTTTTTGCCTCAGTTCTTGGAGAATTCCGAGTATTAGCGATTTGAATTCCCTATCAGGTAGTTTTAGTGCATTTTCTTCTGCAAGAGAGTCATCTGGTGTTTTATTTTGGATGCCTGCTGGAACCATTCTGTCCGGTTTTTGTAAATGTTTTTATATTTTCTGCTGTTTTCGGGGCATTCAGTAGTTATTTTTCTCGTTTATTGATTGTAGATTTGTTTGTTTCATCCCTTTTTAAAAAAAAAAAATTTTACTATGTCTGAGCAGGCGGACTGTGTGTTCTTTGTTGTTTGCTCATCTGTGTACTCAACACTTTTTGCCTCCTTCTCCAACTGGCAGGGTCAGTCACTCAGATATGGTACAGCAGGGCAGGTCTAGCTGAAGAGGAGTTACTGGGATGGGTTGTTTGTGGCACTTACTACAGTCACCAGAGCGGGTCAGTAATCAGTGCAGGGCAGGTTCCAGTAGGCTGTGTCCATGCTGCTTGGTGGTGTGATGTCAAGCGCACGGTGCAGGTAGGCAGGATGCAGCAGGGAGATTGTTACATGTGGAGTTAAGATGGATATGGGATAGAGGAGAGAGGAACAGGAGCCAAAATCATACAAACAAAAAAAAGAATGCTAGGGGAGCTTGCCATTGGAATGGAGAGATGAGAGACTATGAAATGGAGAGAAACAGAAAGGGAAAGAGGAAAAAAAGAAAAGAATGAATAAATAAAAATCAGAAAGGTTAAAGAACCACAAAGTTCCCAGGGATCCCACCAGTCCAGCTATGAGGTCTGGGGAAGTCTCTCTCAGGTGTTGCAATACTGCCTGGCTATAAGGCATAGAGGTATACAACACCTGGTATTCAGGGATCAGAAAGAGAAGGAAGATACAGAGGGACGAGAAACTGAGCAATGAAGAAAGACAAAAAGGGAAAAAGAGGGAAAAGAAAATAAAACAAATTAAAAAAAAAAAATACAAGAAAGGTCCCCCAAAAAAACAGGAAAAAAAACAACCAACGAAAAAATAAATGCCCTCAGGGATCCCTCTGCACGTCTGTGGAAGCTGAAGGGGAGTTCCTTGCCATGCAGCTCTGCCTGGCCAGAAAGGGCTCCCAACTCAAGAAAAGGAAAAGAAAAGAAAGAAACAATTCAAAACGAACAAACGAACAAAAGCCCTGGGATCCCACCAGCATGGTAGCCCAGACCAGGAAGCAGCTCCACGCTCGAATGGAGCTCCGCAGCCCCTCAGGAAGAGGCAAAGATGGCGCACGGAGCCAGGCACTTGAACAAAAGGAGGGGGAGGTGGCAAGGGGCAAGCAAGAAATCAAAAGTAGCAGAAAACAAAAAAAAAAGCAACACCAGCAGCCAACAAATGGCACTCAGAGAGCCAGCCAGTGCGGGCTGGTGTTTCTGGACAAGAGACTGTGTCCACGGGAAGCAGAGTAGGCCGAGTGTGGGTGAAGAAGTGTAGAGAGTGGGAAAGCATATATCACAAATTGCCATCACTGTGCAGCCCCTCAGGAAGAAGCAAAGATGGCGCACGGAGCCAGGCACTCGAGTGAAAGGAGTGGGAGGTGGCGAGAGGCAAGTGAGAAATCAAAAGAAGCAGGAAAAAAAAAAAGCAACACTAGCAGCCAACAAATGGCACTCAGAGAGCCAGCTAATGCAGGCTGGTGTTTCTAGACAAGAGACTGTGTCCACAGGAAGAAGAGGAGGCCGAGCGTGGGTGAAGAAGGGTAGAGACAGGGAAAGCATATATCACAAATAGCCAATGCTCTGCAGCCCCTCAGGAGGAAGCGAAGATGGCTCACGGAGCCATGCACTCAAATGAAAGGAGGGGGAGGTGGTGAGAGGCAAGTGAGAAATCAAAAGAAGTGGAAAAAAGCAACACCAACAGCCAACAAATGGCATCCAGAGACCCACCCGCTTGGGTGTGTGGAATCCAAGCAGCTGGCGCTTCCCAGTCAAGAGACAGTGGCCATGGGAAGCAGAGGAGGCCGAGCAGGGCTGAAGAGGGGTGAGGGGTGGGAAAGCGCACACCACAAATTACCAGTTGTTTTGTCTCCCACTGGACGCTCCGTGAGGCTGGTTTCTCGTACCCCCATTTGCTGGTCTCCGATAGGAGTCCAAGATGGTGGATCTGTGGTGCATTAGCTGGTAGGGGACCTCTGCATGAATCTCTCCTCGCCTCTGTTCTCTGTCACTGTCTCACTCCATTTGGTGCTTGGCTGAGTTCTTTATCTCTTCATTTGATGTTTTAGGGTTTCAGGATTGTTGTAGTCTCTGTTCGGCTTAGTTTTTCAGATCTTTGCTGTGGAGGGACGGCGTGGTGCTTCTGTCTAGAGTGCCATTTTGCCAGAACTATATAGTCTCACCATTCTTGCTTCTAAGGAGCATTCTGGTTGTACTTCTTCCAAGACAGATTTGTTCGTTCTTTTGGCAGTCAATGGTATATTCAATATTCTTCTTCAACACCGCAGTTCAAAGGCATCAATTCTTCTTCGGTCTTCCTTATTCATCACCCAGCTTTCACATGCATATGAGGCAATTGAAAATATCATGGCTTGGGTCAGGCACACCTTAGTCTTCAAGCTGACATCTTTGCTTTTCAACACTTTAAAGAGGTTTTTTGCAGCATATTTTCCCAACACAATGCATCTTTTTGATTTCTTGACTGCTGCTTCCATGGGTGTTGATTGCGGATCAAAGTAAAACGAAATCCTTGACAACTTCAATCTTTTCTCCGTTTATCATGATGTTACTTATTGGTCCAGTTGTGAGGATTTTTGTTTTCTTTATGTTGAGGTGTAATCCACACGGAAGGCTGTAGTCTTTGATCTTCATCAGTAAGTACTTCAAGTCTTCTTCACTTTCAGCAAGCAAGGTTGTGTCATCTGCATAACGCAGGTTGCTAATGAGTCTTCCTCCAATCCTGATGCCATGTTCTTCTTCATATAGTCCAGCTTCTCAGATTATTTGTTCAGCATACAAATTCAATAAGTATGGTGAAAGGATACAACCCTGATGCGCACTTTTCCTGACTTTAAACCACACAGTATCCCCTTATTCTGTTGGAACGACTGCCTCTTGATCTATGTACAGGTTTCTCATGAGCATAATTAAGTGTTCTGGAATTCCCATTCTTCACAATGTTATCCATAATTTGTTATGATCCACATAGTCGAATGCCTTTGCATAGTTAATAAAACACAGGTAAACATCTTTCTGGTATTCTCTGGTTTCATCCAGGATCCAGCTGACATCAGCAATGATATTCCTGGTTCCACGTCCTTTTCTGAATCCAGCTTGAATTTTTGGCAGTTCCCTGTCAATACACTGCTGCAGTTGCTTTTGAATGATTTTTAGCAAAATTTTACTTACATGTGATATTAATGATACTGTTTGATAATTTCCGCATTTGGTTGGATCACTTTCTTGGCAAGAGGCATAAATACGGATCTCATCCAGTCGGGTGGGCAGGTAGCTTCTTAGAAGAAAATGCAGGGGCAACGCTGTCAGGTCTAGTTTTTAACAACAGATTATCCAATATAATAACAAAAGCACAAACAGCATAAGACAAAATAAATAAATGGGATCTCATAAAAATTAAAAACTTTTGTTCATCAAAAAACTTTACCAAAAAGCAAAAAGACAGGCTACCCGCTGAAAGAATATCTTCAGAAACCACATATCTGACAAGAATCTAATAACCCAAATACATACAAAATGTTGACAACAACAAAAAGACAACCCAATCATAAAATGGGCAAAGAACTTGAATAGACATTTCACCAAAGAGAACATGCAAGTGGCCTCCAAATACTTGAAAAGATGCTCAGCATCATTAGCCATCAGAGAAATGCAAATCAAAACTACAAAAAGATACTATTTCACTCCCCCTAGGAGGGCTAAGATTAAAAAAAAAAACAAAAAAACACAGAAAATAACAAATGTTGGCGAGGATGTGGGGAAACTGGAACCCTTATCCATTGCTGGTGGGAATGCAAAATGGTACAGCTGTGTGGAAAACAGTGTGATGGTTCCTCAAAAGACTAAAAATAGAACTACCATATGACCCAGAAATACCACTGCTAAGTATACACCCAAAAGACTTGAAAGCAGAGACTCAAATGGATACTTGTAGACCAATGTTCATTGTAGCACTATTCACAACAGCCAAAAGGTGGAAAAAACCTAAATGTCCATCAACAGATGAATGGATAGACAAAATGTAGTACATGCATACAAAGGAATACTACTCAGCCAATAGGAGAAATGAAGTCTTGAAACATACTACAATAAGGATGGAGCTGGAAGACACTATGCCGAGCAAAATAAATCAATCACAAAAGGACAAATAATGTATGATCTCACTTATATAAAAAGACAGGAACAGCCAAATACAGAGAGACTAACGTTTACTAGTGGTTACCAGGGGAAAGCAGGAGAGGGAAATAGGGGGTGGTTTGGTTATGGAATACTGAGTTTGGGTTTAGGGTGATAGAAAAATCGCAATGATTAAGGGTAGGATTGCACAGCCGATTATTGTAATTGCTGTCAATAAGTTGTACACTTGTAAAAAGTTGAATTGGCAGAAGTTGTGTGATAGATATATTTACAACAATGACCAAAAAAAAGTAGCTACTGGGGCTGCTTATGTACAACCAAACACCTCATGGGATTTGGTTCCTTGGTTTAGAAGTTTAGTGTTATGGTTTCACGGTACATCCTAGTTAGCTGGCCTAATAACATGTTTAGTGCTTCTGTTCTACCTCCTAGTTCATTGCATAGTGCCTGAGGTCTTAAGCTTTCAAGCAGCCATTCAAGGTATAACAATTGGTCTCTATTCACCTGGAGCAACAGAGGAATAAGAAGAGTCAGAAATAAGAGGAGGAAATGGAATGTATGGCTAATCGCCTCCGTGAACAACTGCCTCCTTTGCCATGAGAACAGAAGAATTGGATGGTGTTCAGCTACCATTACTGGACATTTTGATCAAAGATTCTATAGAAAAATCCTGATCAAAAGGGGAAAATATGTAGAACAGAATTTCAAATTTTCATGGAATCCAGACTTTCTGAAGCCACTGAGGCTGATGAACCCCTGAAACTATTGCCCCAAGATACTGTCTAAACATTAAACCTCAAACCAAAAATGTTCCCTGAAGTCTTCTTAAAACCTAGCAATAGTTTGGCTTAACTAGTTAAAAATGTCTGTCTTGAGCATTGTGCTCTTTTAAGATCTATCTATATGGGATCAAATTGACAACAGCAACTCAAAAGATTAGATAAGAACCTTAGGGATTAGTGAGTTCATGTTAATGGGGGAGCAACAACTCAGAAAAGGAAGGCAAGAATGGTTGCACAACTCAAAAAATGTAATCAATGTCACTGAATTGTTGAATTGGTGTATGTTCTACTGCTATATATTCTCAACAACAATAAATAAACCATACAAAAAAAGTGTTAGCTGATTAATTAATAGACAAGAGTCTTATTAGATCCAACCAAGAAAGACATTACATGTTCTTTCTATCACGACATATGCAGTGTTAAGTTCTTCTGTACAGCTGGAGCTCATCAGTTTGTTTTTTTCCAGTGATCTGTGAGAGGCTCTCTTGGACACCAATTCCCCCTGCTGACCGTGGTATGTTTCTTCAGGAGCCTGCCGTAAGTGGTTTCATATTCTCCTGGCCCTTCACCTTGTAAACCATAGGGATACTCTCATAGGCATCAAGCCTCAAAACTGGACTGTTTGATGACCCTGAGTTTCCATTCCAATTTGGTAATCATTTTTCAGAGCTGAGTGTCAGCTGCCTCCTCTAGATGGTACATGTGCTCCCCAGTTTGCCACACTCCTCACCACTCCCTATTAACACCCAGCCCTATTTATTTGTATCACTGATTCAATGCCTGCCACAACTTTTTAGACTTTGTTTTGCAAAAATAGATCCCTCTTTTATTTTATTTTTTATTTTTTTTGGCCGGGGGAGGGTGGTGAGTCTTAGAAATTATTGCTGGAGGTTGAGTTTGTTGGGCATTTTCCCATACACTGTTATATAATCAGGGTGACGTTTCCAACAACAGAGGTAGTACAAACCAGAAGGGTAGAGCAGTGGTGAGTAACTTTTTGGGATGCAGAGAAAAGCAATTTATGGGGAAAACATGCACATATACACATATATATTTAGGGTAACAATTTTCCCTGCATTCAAAATGAGAAGCATTTTATTAAGTTCCATGCAGATGAGTAGATATTTTAAGGACTTAAATAATCTAGTGATTAAACTACAGTTAAAATGACTAACATCTGGGCATACTTGAAAGGCAGCAACACGGGAGTTCTTCATAACCTTTTACTCTGAAATTTGCTGCTGAGTCTTTTGAGGAATTCAGCAAGCCCCATGTGGCCCAACAGTGGTGAAGTTGGTTGGAAAACCACAGCCACAGGCATGGCCTTCTGTCAGTCAAGGCTAGAAAATCACTCCATGGCAAGACAGCACATTTCCTGAGCATCTTGGGAGGACAGTAGTACTCTGTGGCTGTAACCTCTGAGAGTAAGAATGTCTCTCAGGGTCTGCAGCTGGAAGGTGGGAGACCCAGATGCCCACAGGCTCTGATGGTGGAAAAAAGGCAGGAGGCACTACTCAGCCTCAGCAGTCACTGCTGTGCAGAAATGTGGGCCCAGTGATGCCAGAGATCTTTTATCTTCCCAAAAGAGACAGAAATCTGCATTTTATATGAAATCCCCACATTTTTAAATGCTCCCAACATATGGGGTCTCCATTAGTCGGAATCGACTCCACAGCGACTAACAACACAACAACAAACAAATTACCCCGTGAGGAATCAGTTTGTAACCTTTGATCCAGAAGAAACTAATAATAGCTACCTACTATGTGCCAGACATGAGCTAAGCACAACCCATTGCCATCGAGTTGATTGCGACTCAGAGTGACCCTACGGGACAGAGTAGAACTATCCCATAGCGTTTCCAAGGAGCAGCTGGTGGATTCGAACTGCCGACATTTTGGTTAGCTGCCTGTCTCTCTTAGCCACTGTGCCACCAGCTTATGTTCCTACTGTGGCTTTTTGGAGTCCCTGGGTAGTTAACTGCTAACTAAAACGTTGGCAGTTCAAATCCACCCAGAGGTGACTTGGAAGAAAGGCATGGCTAGCTACTTCGAAAAACCAGCCATGGAATACCAAGGAGGACATTCAAATGGCCACCAAAAACATGAAAAGAAAGTCAGCCATTGAAAACCCTATGGAACGCATTTCTACTTGAACACACATGGGGTCGCCATGAGTCAGAGTCAACTCGACAGCAACTAGTTTACTGGTGGACTATGTGCCAGGTACTGTTCTAAGTGCTTTAGACATATTAACTCATTCAATCTTCAAAGTAACCCTGCACAGTAGGTACTATTATTGTCAACCCCATTTGACAGAGGAGGAGACTGAGACATGAAGAGCCAAAGTCACACAAGTAGTAAGTGGCAGAGCAGGGATTGGAGAGCTCTGCTCCTATTTCTGTCTCTCAATGACTTAGGGCACTGCCCCAGCACATTTTCACCACAACCATTTGAGGTAAGTCTTATTACAACCTCATTTCATAGGAAGAGAAACTGAGGCCAGAGAGGAACAGTCACTTGCTGGACATCACCGGGGTCCATCTCACACCAGTGCTGGGTCTTTTGGAAGAAATCTCGAATCCTTGCATTAGGCAAGTGGGGGTGGGTGAGATATTAGAGAGGAGCGAGGGAAATATTTTCTAAAAACCCAAATGTCATTCTTTTTTCTGATAAGAAAAAGGCTACTCTAGCTGTCAGACCATAAGCTGCAACCTTTATGTTTACAAAGCAAAAAGGGCAATTAAGTGAGACAAAATAAATCTTCTTGGGCCTCTGTCAATGGGCCTTGCAAGTCTGCGGTCTGAGGCTGATCGACAAGACACATTACGTGTAGAGCCGGACTCGGTCTCTGACATTTCTCATATGCAGCACTGAAACAGAAGGGCCAATTTCTTAAAGTGCCACTGCCTCTTTCCTGGCTGCTTACAGGGATCCCAGAGGCAGGGGGCAGAGGGACAGGTAGTGTCATGCTTGGCTGACATGAGAGGTGATAACCACGTCCATAGTAGAGGTAACAATTGCAAATGCAAGGATGCCTTGAGAATTGGTACCCAGTGAGGACTCACTACGTGTCAGGCACTGTACTATGGGATATTAACCACATCATTGTCAAGCAAGGCGGGTTCCTTTGTGGTCACTGTACAAGCGCTTGTGATGACTGCCACAGCATCACACAGAATGGGTTAAGATATAGGCTTTATTGGAGACTTACTTAGAAACTAGGGTCAGTAAGAGAGGATGAGATTCTCCAATCTCTCAGCATCCCCAGAGAGAGGCTTGCCAAGGCTGGAGTGCTCGGCTGGACACTCCGTAGGAATATATTCCAGAAGAGATTCCATCTCATGATTACTCTCCTTTCTCATAGGGCAAGTGTAAGAGCAACCTTGACCATGAGAAAATAAACCCTCTGGCATCAGACTTTCTGGAGGTTAGGTGCTAGCCCTTTGGAGGAGTTATCCGGGAAAGGCAGGAACCTTGGAGGCCCGTGGAAAGTTAGGCTTGGGCACAGCTCCTCCTACTGGTTGAAGGAAGCCACACATCCCATGAGAAGCTCAGTTTGTCCCCAGTCCCTCTCTCTGGGAGAGAGGAGAGAACCTGATCTCTGTTAACTCATTCAAGTGAGCATCTGGAGTCATTTTGGATTCACAATTTATCTCATTTTACCCTCACGACAGTCCTTCCCAGTTGGCACCACCAGTCTCCCTGTTTTCCATGTTGTCCTGCAGAAGACATCTATTTTTCCTTCACATTTCCATTCCTGCTCACGGGCAGTAGGGATGTGAGATGTAGGTTCACAGATGTTGGTATTTGATCCAATTGATTGACTGATCAACTTAATCAATTAGAGAAAGTGTTTGCTTCCATCTACAGAGGCAGTATAAAACTCAGTCTCAGGGATCAGAGAGGCCTCAGCTAACATTCCTGTTTTCAACATAAACATAAACAAGTTGTGTGATGCTAGGCAAGCCAATTAATCATCCATGCCTCAGTTTCCTCATCTGTAAATTGGGGATGATATCAGAACCTATTTCATGGGACTGTTGTGAGAAGTGAATGAGCATATTTAGCATGTAGGGTGCTTAATAAATGTTAATTCCTGATAACATCATCCTGTTGATGCTGCCAGTGGAGATGCTATTGATGACGACAATGATGTTGATCATGACAGTGATGAAACTGATGCCCTCTAGACACCTTGTAAGGAGCCCTGGTGGCACAGTGGTTAAGCACTCAGCTGCTAACCAAAAGATCAGCAGTCCAAACCCATCAGCTGCTCCATGAGAAAAACATGTGGCAGTCTGCTTCCTGTAAAGATTTGTTGTTGTTAGGTGCCAGCATGTCAGTGACAACTCCTAGTGACCCTACGTACAACAGAACGAAACACTGCTCACTCCTGCGCCATCCTCACAATCGTTGCTATGTTTGAGACCACTGTTGCAGCCACTGTGTTAATCTATCTTATTGAAGGTCTTGCTCCTTTTCACTGACCCTCTGCCTTACCAAGCATGATGTCCTTCTCCAAGGACTTATCCCTCCTGATCACATGTCCAAAGTACATGAGACAAAGTCTCCCCATCCTTGCTTCTAAGGAGCTTTCTGGCTGTACTTCTTCCAAGACAGATTTGTTCATTCTTCTGGCACTCCACAGTATATTCAATATTCTGTCAATACCATAATTCAAATGCATCAATTCTTCTTTGGTCTTCCTTATTCTCTATTCAAGAAATCAAATGAGGGGCCAAGATGGTGGAGTAGTCAGACCCTTCCTGTGGTCCCTCTTACAACAAAGACCCAAAAAAACAAGTGAATCGATTACATATGACAATCTAGGAGCACTGAACATCAAAGGCAAAGGTGAGGAATCAGACTGAGTGGCAGGGGAGGGAGAGACGGTTTGGAAGAAGTGAGGAATTGCCAGACCTGACCCAGTGGGAACCAGCACCCTGCAGGCCAGATTAGCTGGTGTGCATGGTGAGGTAAGCAGTGGTGCTTGGGACATGTTTTCCACATTGGGAGAGACCAAGCGGCAGAGTCTACTCAAGCCTGCAGAACCAGTGAAAAGTGGTGCTCAATCGGCAAATGATAAGTACACACATCTAACCCACTGCACAGGTCAAGAAACACCCCATTTCGCAAGAACCTCTCTCCCATTTACCTGCCTCCTCCCTGCTCTGCACCAGATCCCTGGGCAGCTTCAGCAATTGCCACGTCCCCTGGGCCAGAAGTAGGACCCATCACATGCCCTGAGCCATTCTCCTGGCCTTGGAGAGGGAACAAATTAACAAATAGGGGAAAAATAGCATGCCAGCTCCCTAAGCTGGGGACTTAGGGCAGGCACAACTCCTTTGCCTAGACACAGGTATAAGGGGTCCATGGACTTTAAAAGCCTTTCAGTCCTACATAGACCTGTGTGGGACTCTTTCAAAAGTGTAGGCCCTCATTACCACAAAACAACAGAGTATATACATGAAGCCAAACTTCAACTGTATCAGCTATATGGTGGAGTGGCAGATTCATGACATTTGACACTGCTATGCCCATTAAGCAGGGTCCTCACCTACCCACATCAGGGGCCTGAGGACTGGAGGCTCCACCCACACCACCTAGATACCTGCAACAAGGGTCCAAGAATAAATAGTGCCTCCCAGTCCTTACAGCCAACAGCGCTGGGTACCCATAGTCTGGCTGCAAAACTCACCCACCTACACACTCTAGAGAATAGGGAAACACTTTCCTCCCAGGGGCAGCTGTCAGCCCCCTGCCTTACTCAGCACATGACTCCCTACTGCAGCCAGATAACTGTACCCACTCAATTCACCCCTGACTGTTTAGGACTGTATGTGAGAGCCTGTACCACACACTTGGTGACCTACTACCTGGACACCTGAGCTGAACCCATACAAGAAAAGTAAATGGACTCCTGGGCTCACATACCTAGTAACATATCTAACCACCTGGTAACAGGATGTTAGAGCTTCAAAGGTGCCAATAATCAAACTAGCTCATACAAGCAGCCTATTTGAACATATCAAAAAAAAAAAAAAAAAAGGATCTAGGACACAGTAAGCAAACATAAAATAAATATAATAACTTATTGATGGCTCAGAGACAACAGTCAGTATCAAATCACATAAAGAAGCAGACCACGATGGCTTCAGCAAGCTCCCAAAACAAAGAATCAATAAATTTTCCAGAGGAAGAGAACTTCTTGGAATTATGGGAGGTAGAATACAAAAGATTAATATACAGAACTCTTCAAGATATCAGGAAGGAGATCATGCAAAACACAGAACAATCCAAGGAACACACAGACAAAGTAACAGAGGAACTTAAGAAGATTATGGAAGAACACAACGACAAATTTAACAGGCTGCAAGAATCCATAAAGAGAAAGCAAACAGAAATCCAGAAGATTAACAACAAAATTTCAGGATTAAACAACTCAATAGAAAGTCATAGGAGCAGAATTGAGCCAATGGAAGTCAGAATTAGTGAGATTGAAAATAAAGCACTTGACACCAACTTATTTGAGGAAAAATCAGATAAAAGAATTTTAAAAATGAAGAAGTCCTAAGAATTATGTGGGACTTGATCAAGAGGAATAATCTATGAGTGACTGGAGTAGCAGAAAGGGGGGCAGGAGCGGGTAACAGAAAATACAGAGAAAATTGTTGACGATTTGTTGGCAGAAAACTTCCCTGATATTGTGAAAGATGAGAAGATATCTACCCAAGATGCTCATCGAATCCCACAAAAGGTAGATCCCAAAGAAAGTCACCAAGACATATTACAATCAAACTTGCCAAAACCAAAGATAAAGAGAGAATTTTAAGAGTGGCTAGGGATAAACAAAAAGTACATCTACAAAGCAGAGTCAATAAGACTAAGATCAGACTACTCAGCAGAAACCATGCAGGCAAGAAGGCAATGGGATGACATATATAAAGCCTTGAAGGAAAAAAATTGCCAGCCAAGAATTATATATCCAGCAAAACTGTCTCTCAAATATGATGGCAAAATTAGGGCATTTCCAGATAAACAGAAGTTTAGGGAATTTGCAAAAACCAAACCAAAATTATAAGAAATACTAAGAGGAGTCCACCAGTTAGAAAATCAGTAACATCAGATAACAACCCAAGAGTAGAACACACAACAGAGCAACCAGATATCAACCTAGATAGGGAAGTCACAAAAATAAATCAAAGCTAAAACACTGAAAATAGGGAAACAGAGATGTCAATATGTAAAAGATGACAACATTAAATCAAAAAAGAGGGACTAAAAAACTGTAGTCATAGATCTTTCATATGGAGAGGAAGTCAAGGCAATATAAAGAAATAAAAGATTGGTTTAAAATTAGAAAAATAGGGGTAAATATTTAGTAAACCACAAAGAGAACTAACAATCCTACACATCAAAATAAAAAACAAGAAAAACATACAAACTCAGCAAATACAAAATCAACAACAATGAAAAAGATGAAAAGAAAATACATAAAGAAAAATGACTCAGCACAGAAAATTAAGTGGAACAAAGAAACTGTCAACAAAACAAAAAAAAGACATCAAAATGATAGCACTAAACTCATACCTATCAATAAGTACGCTGAATGTAAATGGACTAAATGCACCAGTAAGGAGACAGAGAGTGACACCATGGATAAAAAAACATGATCCATCTATATGCTGCCTATAAGAGACACACCTTAGACTTAAAGACACATCAAACTAAAACTCAAAGGGTGGAAATAATACATATCAAGCAAACAATAATCAAAAAAGAGCAGGAGTGACAATATTAATCTCTGACGAAATAGACTTTAAAGTAAAATCTACCACAAAGGATAAGCAAGGACACTATATAATGATTAAAGGGTCATCATGCCAGAAGGACATAACCATAATAAATATTTACACACCCAATGACAGGGCTCCAAAATACATAAACTCAAACAGCATTGAATAGAGAGATAGACAGCTCCACAATAATAGTAGGAGACTTCAACATACCACTTTTGGTGAAGGACAGAACATCCTGAAAGAAGCTCCATAAAGACACGGAAGATCTACATACCACAGTCAAACAACTTGATCTCATAGACATATACAGAACACTCCACCCAACAGCAGCCACGTATACTTTCTTTTCCAATGCACATGGAACATTCTCCAGAATAACCACATATTAGGCCATAAGGCAAGCCTTAACAAAATCCAAAGCATCGAAATATTACAAAGCATCATTTCTGACCATAAAGCCATAAAAGTAGAAATCAATAACAGTAAAAGCCAGGGGAAAAAATCAAACACATGGAAACTGAACAACATCTTACTCAAAAACTACTGGGTTATAAAAGAAATTAAGGATGGAATAAAGAAATTCATAGAATCAAATGAGAACGAAAACACATCCTACCAGAACCTTTGGGACACAGCAAAAGCAGTGCTCAGAGGTCAGTTTATAGCAATAAATGCACACATCCAAAAAGAAGAAAGGGCAGTAATCAAAACACTAACCCTACAACTCGAACAAATAGAAAGAGAGCAGCAAAAGAGGCCCTCAGGCACCAGAAGAAAGCAAATAATAAAAATTAGAGTAGAATTAAATGAAATAGAAAACAGAAAAACAATTCTAAGAGTTAACAAGACCAAAAGCTGGTTCTTTGAAAAGATCAACAAAATCAATAAACCATTGGCCAAACTGACAAAAGAAAAACAGGAGAGGAAGCAAATAACCTGAATAAGAAATGAGATAGGTGATATCACAACAGACTCAACTGAAAAGAATCATAACAGAATACTATGAAAAAATGTACAATAACAAATTTGAAAACCTAGAGGAAATGGACAAATTTCTAGGCACATACTATCTACCTAAACTAACATAAACAGAGGCAGAACAACTAAATAAACCTAAAACAAAGGAGAAGATTGAAAAGGTAATTTAAAACCTCCCAACTAAAAAAAGCTCTGGCCCAGATGGCTTCACTGGAGAATTCTACCAAGCTTTCAGAGAGAAGTTAACACCACTACTACTAGAAGTTAACACCAGAGTATAGAAAAGGATGGAATACTCCCAAACTCATTCTATGAAGCCAGTATAACCCTGATACCAAAACCAGGAAAAGACACCACAAAAAAAGAAAATTACAGACCAATATCCCTCATGAACATAGAAGCAAAAATCCTCAATAAAATTCTAGCCAACAGAATTCAACAACATATCAAAAAAATAATTAACCATGACCAAGTGGGATTCATACCAGGTATGCAGGGATGGTTCAACACTAGAAAAACAATCAATGGAATCCATCACATAAATAAAACAAATGATAAGAACCACATGATCTTATCAATTAATGCAGAAAAGGCATTTGACAAAGTCCAACACTCATTCATGATAAAAACTCTCAGTAAAACAGGAATAGAAGGGAAATTCCTCATAATTAAGGGCATTTATACAAAGTCAACAGTCAACATCATCCTAAATGGGAGAAAGTCTGAAAGCATTCCCCTTGATAACAAGAATAGGACAAGGGTTCCCTTTATCACCACTCTTATTCAACATTGTGCTGGAGGTCCTAGACACAGAAATTAGGCTAGAAAAAGAAATAAAAGGCACCCAAATTGGTAAAGAAGTAAAAGTATCTCTGTTTGCATATGATATGATCTTATATACAGAAAACCCCGAAGAATCCACAAGAAAACTACTAGAATTAATAGAAGATTTCAGCAAAGTATCAGGATACAAGATAAACATACAAAAATCAGTTGGATTCCTCTACAACAACAAAGAGAACTTCGAAGAGAAAATAACCAAATCAATACCATTTACAATAGCCCTGAAGAAGATAAAATACTTAGGAATAAATCTAACCAGAGACCTAAAAGACCTATACAAAGAAAACTAAAAGACACTACTGCAAGAAACCTAAAGAGACATACATAAGTGGAAAAACATACGTTGCTCACAGATAGGAAGGCTCAACATTGTGAAAATGTCAATTCTACCCAAGGCGATCTACAGATACAATGAAATCCCAATCCAAATTCCAATGGCACTTTTTAATGAGGTGGATAAAAAGATCACCAACTTCATATGGAAAGGGAAGAGGCCTCAGATAAGTAAAGCATTATTGAAGAAGAATGAAGTGGGAGGCCTCACACTACCTGATTTTAGAACCTATTATACTGTCACGGTAGTCAAAACAGCCTGGTACTCATATAACAACAGATACATAGACCAATGGAACAGAATTGAGAATCCAGACGTAAATTCATCCACCTATGAGCAGCTGATATTTGACAAAGGCCCAGAGTCCATTAATGGGGGAAAAGACAGTCTCTCTAACAAATGATGCTGGTATAACTGGATATCCATTTGCAAAAAAATGAAACAAGACCCATACCTCATACCATGCACAAAAACTAACTCAAAATGGATCAAAGACCAACACACAAAATCGAAAATGATAAAGATCATGGAAGAAAAGATAGGGACAACACTAGGAGCCCTTATACACGGCATAAACAGAATACAAACCATAAGTAACAATGCACAAGCACCAGAAGAGAGACTAGATAACTGGGAGCTCCTAAAAATCAAACACTTATGCTCATCAAAAGTCTTCACCAAAAGAGTAAAAAGACAATCCACAGACTCGGAAAAATTTTTGGCTACAAAAAATCCAGTCAGTGTCGAATCTCTAAAATCTACAAGATACTGCAAAACCTCAACAACAAAAAGAAAGATAACCCATTTAAAAAATGGGCAAAGGACATCTAAGATGCATCAATTGGTCCCAACCCACCCAGAGCAAAGGAGAATGAAGAACACCAAAGACACAAGGGAAATATTAGTCCAAGAGACAGAAAGGGCCACATAAACTACAGACTCCATCAGCCTGAGACCAGAAGAACCAGATGGTACCTGGCTTCCACCAATGACCACCCTGACAGGAAACACAGCAGAGAATCCCTGACGGAGCAGGAAAACAGTAGGGTACAGCACTCAAATTCTAGTAAAAAGATCAGACTTAATGGTCTGACTGAGACTGGAGGGACCCCGGAGGACATGGCCCCCAGACTCTCTGTTAGCCCAGAACTGAAACCATTCCTGAAGCCAACTCTTCAGACATAGATTAGACTGGACTATAAGACATAAAATGATACTCATGAAGACAGTGCTTCTTAGCTCAAGTAGATACATGAGACTAAACGGACAGCTCCTGTCTGGAGGAGAGATGAGAAGGCAAAAAAGTACAAGAGCTGGTTGAACGGACAAGGGAAATCCAGGACGGAAAGGAGGAGAGGTGCTATCACATTACAGGGAGAGCAACTAGGTTCACATAACAATGTGTGTATAAATCTTTGTATGAGAAACTAACTTGAGCTATAAACTTTCACTTAAAGCACAATAAAAAATAAAAAAAAATACTCCCCCACCCCCCAAAAAATGGGCAAAGGATATATATAGGCACTTCACCAAAGAAAACATTCAGGTAGCTAACAGATACATGAGGAAATGCGCACGATCATTAGCCATTAGAGAAATGCAAATCAGAACTACGATGAAATATCATCTTACCCCAACAAGGCTAGCCTTAATCCAAAAAACACAAAATAATAAACGTTGGAAAGGTTGTGGAGACACTGGAACACTTATACACTGCTGGTGGGAATGCTGGTGGTGTAAAATGGTACAGCCACTTTGGAAATCGATTTGGTGCTTCCTTAAAAAGCTAGAAACAGAAGTACCATATGATCCAGCAATCCCACTCCTTGGAATATATCCTAGAGAAATAAGACCCATCACACAAATAGGTGCCCATCAATGGAAAAATGGATAAATAAATTATGGTATATTCACACAATGGAATACTATGCAATGGTAAAGAACAGCGATGAATCTGCAAAACATCTAACATGGATGAGTCTCGAAGGCATTCTGCTGGTGAAATTAGTCGCAAAAGGACAAATATTGTATGAGGCCACTAGTATAAGAATTCAAGAAAAGAAAAAAACAGAAGAAAATATTCTTTGATGGTTATGAGGGTGGGGAGGGAAGGAGGGGGCATTCACTAACTAGATAAGAATTATCTTAGGTGAAGGGAAGGGCAACACACAATACAGGGGAAATCAGCACAACTGGACTGAACAAAAAGCTAAGAAGTTTCTTGAATACAACCAAACACTTCAAGGGACAGAGTAGCAGGGGCAGGGGTCTGGGGATCATGCTTTCAGGGGACATTTTGGTCTCAATTGTCATAACAAAGTTTATTAAGAAAATGTTCTGCATCCCATTTTGGTGAGTGGCATCTGGGGTCTTAAAAGCTAGCAAGCGGCTATCTAAAATGCATCAAATGGTCCCAACCCACCTGGAGCAAAAGAGAATGAATAACACCAAAGACACAAGGAAAATGTTAGCCCAAGAGACAGAAAGTGCCAGGTAAACCAGAGACTCCATCAGCCCGAAACCAGAACTAGATGGTGCCTGGCTACCACCAATGACCGCCCTGAAAGGAAATACAACAGAGAGTCCCTGATGGAGCAGGAAAAAAGTAGGGTGAGGTGTCTGCCCCAAAGATGTCATAGTGCTTAAAGATACAAAGGACTAAAACAGAAGTCTGAAGACCTGAGTTTGAATCTCTGCCTCTCCATTACCTCCTGGATGACATGGAATAAGTTACTACCATCCAAACCTCACCTTCCTTGTGCTTAAAATGGGGAAATGGTCCTAGCTCTGATCATCTTACTAGGTTGTAGTGAAAATCAAATCAGATAAAGGGTATGCAAGACCTGTGAGAGCTATAAAGTGTTGTGAAAAGTGTTGTCTCTACAATTACTTAAGGAGGAGAGGCCCATTAAGGAGAAATTTTACCCACCCAGCTGCCAAGCACACAAGACAAAGTAGCAGCCTAGAAAATTCCAGAAAAAAAATATGATAATGATGATGACAATGAGGATAATGGAAATGAAGAGTAGGGGGAAGAGGGAAAATACTTGTATCAGTTAAAATGTTCTCAGCAGCAAGTAATTGACTCAAAACGGCTTAAATAGTACAGTCATTTATAATTTCATGCAATTGTACATCTAGTGGAGGAAGAAGGCAGGTTCCAGGTGTAATATGATCCAGGGCTCAATAATAACATCAAAAACCCAAGTGTTTTCCATCAACCCACTCTTCTATCCTCATTGTGTGTGAGCTTTGTGCTCAGGCTGCCCTCCTCATAGACTCAAGATGGTTTCAGCTATTCCAAGCCACATATCCAATACAATGTAAGAAAAAGAATATAGGAAATGTAGGAACAATGCAGCAAAAAGAAAAGTACCCACCTCTTCCTGTGTCTCCTACTGAAAGTGAGGAAGCCTTTTCCAGGAGGTACTCAGAAAACTTCTCCATATATTTCATCAGCCTAAGCTGGGTCCTTGCTCACCCCTAAACAAACCACTTACTGGGGGAGATGGACACCCAAGATTGATCTAAACCTGGATCGACCATTCCAATTTAAACTTAAGTTCATTAAAATTAAGTAAAATTTAAAATTCAGTTCCTTGGTTGGACTAGCCACATATTAAGTACTCAATAGCCACATGCGACTAGTGGCTACCATACCAGACAGCATAGAACATTTCCATCACTGCAGAAAGTTTATGGGACAGTGCTAGTCTAGACCAGTCAAGATCCCCCAACTAGAGTTGGAGATGGGATCAACTTCCTGTAGCACATAATGTCAGAGTTTTAGGGAAGGCAGAAGAGAAAGATAGATGGAGGGAGGCAACCAATGGTGTCTCCCTCATTAACATTTTACATAGGCCTTTATTATTTATAAAGCCCTTCTGCACATCTTTCTCTACTATCATTTTCACAAGCACCTATTATTACCCTCATTTTACAGATGAGGAAACTAGAGCTCAGAGACGTTAAATCCCTTCAGCAATGTCATTGTTAGCAAACGGCAGGGCCAGGGAATTATCTTCTCATGGTTTCTTGTGCTGTTCAGAGAGTGGTTGTTCTGGAGGCAATGCCTATGACTTTGGAAAAATACATTGAATTCTAGCCCTTCCCACCCCACCTGCATCTCATCTGTCTTCCTCCAAGAGCCAGTAGAATCCATTCCTGGGGCCTCTGTGAAAGGTGTTCAGTGCTCTGCAGGGACAGATTAGAGAAGACAGGAATCAGTCACTCAACCTCAAACTTATTTATTTGCCTAAAGATCCATGCACTAAAAATCTAGCTGCCCTAGGATACTTTTGCATCCAGCCAGGGCTTCTAAAAATACAAATAAAGGTATTTAGAAGCACGTAATTTAGGAGGGGGAAAAGACACCCACAAGGATTCAAAATAATCCTAGCTTTCATAAAAATGTAGAAAATTGATACTCAACAAATTAGAAATGCACTCAAATATACTGGTTTTAAAAGTCCTTAACATGTCAAAAAAATGATTTTTAAAATATGGTGAACAAGAAGTGACCATGGGCTCTGTATGCCTTCCAGAGCCTGTCGGATTTTAGGTCCAATAGTTGTTAGACAAATCGATCATTAGAGAAATTGATGTCATGTTGATGGATTTACCAACCCCCCCCTCAATGAAATTAGCTCCCGACCAAAGGGTGGAGCCACCAAAGAATGTCTCTGTGGGAAGAGGGTGGCTGGTGGGGCAGAATTGCTGTGGCCAGGCCCAATGTGAACAGCTGCAGGAGAAAAGAGGCAAAGGGTCAGGGATGCTGGACTTAATCTGAACCAAGGATGTTACTTCCATTGGGCTCAAGGTGAGTTTATTCTCTTCTGGACCCCACTCTCCCCACCCAAGGTGTCTCTCAGTTCCCAGAAGGAAAAGTTTTGGGGAGAAGCCCAGCTAGGAAGCAGAATAATTGGGACCCATCCTGGTTTGGGCTCAAACTCACCTGCTAAAGGAGGTGAGAGCCTCACTTCCACGCTGCTAAGTAAGTATGCTGATAATGATAGCTACTCTTTATGTAGCACTTACTATTTTCCAAACACAAGCTGAGACTAGACCATGCCACAGAAACAGAAGACCAGAGTGGGGAAGTGACTTGTTCCAGATTACACTCAGGGAGGAGCTGCAATTTTAGGCAGGGTGGTCAGGGAAGGTTTCCCTGAGAAGGTGACATTTGAGTAAAGACCTGGAAGAGGAGCAGAAGCAAGCCATGTAGTTATGTGGAAACAGAACATTCCTGGTAGAGGGAACAGCAAGGGCAACAGTCCTGAGGTGAGAGAGTGTGTGGCCTATTGGAAGAACAGCAGGGGGTCCAGTGTAACTGGAATGGAGTGAGTGAGAGAAAGAGAAGTAGGAGATGGGGCTGGATTGTGTAGGGCCAGGTAGGCCAATGTAAGGCCTTGGCTTTTACCCTGAGTGAAATGGGGGTCCATTGAGGGTTCTGAGCAGAGGAGTGATGAGATCTGACTTAGGTTTTCACATAATTCCTCTATTGAGACCAGACCATATTACCTATCAGGAAAAAGGGAACCAGAGTGAAGAAGCGACTTATTCAAGATCACACACAATGTTGGCAGCAGCAGGGCAAGGCACAGGGAGACAGGCTAGAGGAACCCTAGACCAGGTCTGCCTCCTGCTCTGTGCAAGCTCCCTCCAGGAGCCCACAGGTTTTGTTTCCCTTGGTGACTAAAAACTGGTATTAGTCTTACCCTCCCTCACCTTCCCTCCACTGTGAGAGAGAGCACACTGTCACACTGTCTGGGAAACCACTACCTCCTGACCCTGATGGTGGCACAAACCAAATTTTAAGAGATATAAATCAATTTAAATTTACTTGTTGAACAAATTCAGGTAGAGAACACAGTGTAGACTTATAGTATTAACTTCAGTGGAGACTGGAGAAGGTTGTGCTCATGAAGAGCCACATATAGAAGTGTGCACACAGCGCAAACCTGGTTTCCATCCCTCTTCTCCATCAGCCTGGGCAACCTCTCCAGTACTTACTAGGGAGAACCTGCTCCAAGACTGGGTTGCCCCAGGAGGCTAAAAGGCATGTCATGAAACAAGCCTTGTGTTTGAATCGACTCTGCCACCTACAAGCTGATGATATTAGGCAAGTTACTCAGCATCTCTGAATCTTGGTTTACTCATCTGTTAAATAGAGATTAAAAACACAACCTTGTAAGGGGACTTGCTTGCTATGGGGACTTAATGAGATGATGTAAGGGAAGTGAAGGTTCGAGATGCTATGTCTGGTCTCTAGTAGTTGTCCATGGCCAAGGTCAGAGCCCCTTTCTCAGATCTCCTGTGTGAATGGTTGCAATGGTCCCCACACTGCAGGTCTCTCCCCCACCATCCACTCTCTGTGCCAACTACTTAATTTCTGAATATGATTGCCACTAGAAAAAATATTTTGAGACATTAATCTGTGCTTGTTTGGGCTCCTTGTATATCCTTCTTTCTCTCCTCCCATGCTATTCAAACAAGAAGTCTCAGGGTCAAAATCAAAGCTTTTCTGCAACCCTCTGTTTTCTGTGTTCCAAGAAGCTTAAGCCCTTAGGAGAATGGTGTTCACTAGCAGGGTCAAAGTGAGAAACAGGAGAGGAAAAGGGTTTCCCCCAGAGACTAAAGAGAGGTAATTACAGTAGAAAGACTGGTGAATCCTGGAGTGAGCATGACCTGAAGATGACGTTCTGACAGCACGAACAGAGTGGTAGCAAAGTCAAGTGAGAAAAGGCTGTGTCATATGTCTGGGGAAGGCCTGATCCACATGCTTGCAAGTTGGCTGCTGAGAGCTTCTAGACCTCACGTGGTCATTCAGGCAGAGATGATGGACACCACATCATCAATCATCCTCATTATTGGTCAAGCAGTGGACCAATTGCTTAAAGAGCAGTTGTCCATGGTCTTCCCAGCACTTACTTGGGTTTTCCCAAATTTCTTGGCACATGTAAGTCCTCAGAACGTGAGATAATCTCAGAGAAACTCCCTTAGAGGAATCTTCAGAATGGCTGGGTTCAGAATGGGGTTGGGGGGCTCAAATTCAGAAATTAAACTGAGTTAATGCAAAAAAGAAAAAGTTAGATTTCTTGCACACTTGAATTTGTGGACTGAGATTCACACCTGCTGCATGATTAAATATGTCCTATGGTTCCCCACTGCCCTAGAATCAACACTGAAATCCTTAAAAAACCAGAACCAAACCTGTTGCCATTGAGCCGATACTGACTCATAGTGACCCTATAAGACAGACAAGAACTCCCCATAGGGTTTCCAAGGAGCAGCTGGTGGATTTGTATTGCCAACCTTTCGGTTAGCAGCCAAGCTCTTAACCAGAGCCACCAGGGCTTTCCAAACCCCTTAGCCATCATAAAAGTCCCTCAAATCTCCTTTTATTTCTTCCCATACTCGTAGTTCACCACCGTAACACTAAACATCCCTGCTAGCCATACTAAAAGTTCATGTTATGCTCTCTCCTACTTCCATGCCTTTGTGCATATTGTTTCCTTGCATGGAATGCCCTTATCCAGTGAATTCACACTGAGAATTCCTACTATTTTCCAAAAAATCAGCTCAAGCATGAGCCCAACCCACAGCCTGCGATGAATTAATTAGGGATCCCTCCTTGATGCTTCTACATCATTCATACTGTTATCATATTACATACAGAGTACATTGCAATCGTTGGCTTACTTGCCCATTATGAGTTAAGTGTGGGAATGATGTTCTTTTCATCTTTGTATCCCCAGTGTTTAGCACATGGCCTAGCATCGAATACACGTTGGTAAATGTTTAACGAATGAATAAATGAATGAAACAAATGGCATTTCTTCCTCAATATCCCTATTTATTGAGCTAGGAGAGCAGACTAGATATTAACAGCTTCAACATTCTATGACTTTACAATTTGCACTTGGTTGAAAGAGCCATTAGCAGGGGTTCAAAACAGACTATTAACTCTTGACAGTTGTGGGAGGGCGATGACATAAAATAGGGAAAATATCCATGCTTATCTCTTTCAAACGGGACTCTTAGCAAATGGGGGTTTATTGACTCATGTAACTTTAAAGTGCAAGGTTTGGGAGCTGGTTTCAGGCAGAAATTGATGCAGGGGCTCAAATGGCATAGTAAGGACTCTGATCATTTCATCTCTCTGCTCACTTCTGGGTGCTGGTTAAATCCTTAGTCAGGTTCTGTCTTTGACGGGGCAATATGGAAGCTCATCCTCCAGCTTCACGTCCTCCCTTGTTTATATCCAATGGGGGAGAGTGAGTCCACCTCCCCAATAGCATTTGTTGGCTTTGATAGGCCTAACTTGGCTCTGGTGCCCATTCCTGACTCAACCATTGAGGCCAGGGACATACAAGGTACTCATTGGTCTGGGCCTGAGTCTTGGCGTGTAGAGCCATCATGCCACATGGGAGAACATGAAGAAGTGTGACTCTTCAAACAAAAATCAGGATCTGCTGGTGAAGGAAGAAGATACCGTGTAGACCTCCAACTCTAGACACCCTTACTCTGGTCCCTGAGTTCTACCTGACCAGAACATGAATAATAGAAATCCCATCTCCACCAGCAGTTCTTGTTAACCAAGCTCTTTCATACCCATGTCCCAGATACCTATGAGCTCCCAGGATTTTAAACCTTTCCTGCTAACCCTTAACCCCTTCTCTGCCTATCTGTGGCCCCTGAAACCTGCTCTGGAATAAAGCCAGGAGTTTCAGGTCCACCTCCCTATACCTCCGTCTCACAGTGGCTTGATCAGTTTTCCCGTATCTGAATATCATTCTGCTCTCAGTGGACCAATTGCCCAGAATCATGGTGCTGCCACCAGCTGACTTAGGTATCACTTTCTATATTCTCCCTAGTACTCAGGCCAGCCAGGTAGCCCAGCTGATCTTTGGATATTGATCACTGAGTGGTGACCACCACCCTTGAAGTCAGCCAGAGGGTAAACTCATGTTTCCCAAATAAACCTCACACAATCCCATTCCTAGGAATATATCCTAGAGAAATAAAAGCTGTCACACAAATAGACATATGCACACCCATGTTCATTGCAGCATTGTTCACAATAGCAAAAAGATGGAAACAACCTAGATGCCCATCAAGAGATGAATGGATAAACCAAATAAACCCCACTGATTCCTACTGCCTCCTTTTTCTGACTGGCTGAGTCATTGTGTTACAAGAATACAGAGGAGCACATTACAGTTCCAGATCTGACAGGACATCCTCCAGTTTCTCCTGACACACATGAATTCATTCAACAAACATTACTTGAGTACCTACTGTGTGCCGAGTGCTATGTAACGTGCTGGGAATACAATGAGTGCTGGGGACACAGTCCCTGCTCCTCAATAAATTTTCAGACTAGAGAGGGATGTGGACATTTACCAAACAATTACGCAAATTAATATTTAATTTCAATTGTGACCAGTGCTAGAAATGAATAGTACCAGTTGCTATGAGAACATACAACTTGATCTGGAAGATCTCCTTGAGAAAATTACATTTAAGCTGAAACCGTAAGGTCAGTAAGACTTAGCCAGGTGAAGAGAAGGAAAAAGAGTGAGTGCAAAGGCCCTGAGGCAGGGAAGTGGTTGACAGAAATCAGGTAGCCCACTGAGCCAGGGGGAGAGGACCAGACTGGAAGGTGTATTTAAGTCAGTATCTTCCGTCTGTTAAGTTTTAAAAATTCTACATTTCATTTCATTAGAAAAAGAAAATCCCTATAAAGCAGCTAAGACAGATTTTTTTACTCTTTCTTCCCTATTCACTTACGGTTCAGACTTCAAACAGCCATTTCCCACACTGCCTCAAGGCACCTAACCTGGAGCATCACTGAAATGCTGCCAATTACAGCAGTCCTCTTATTAATTCCTCCACCAAAGAGCTTCCCTAGGAAGTGGCTGGGCTCCTAAGGGGGCTGACGTGAAGGGGTGCTGTTACAGCACACTTCACCAGGCGCTGGCAGAGTGTGGAGTCCACTGATGAGATCTCACTGCTCCCCAAAACTCATAACCTGTTGCCGTCCAGTCCATGGCGGCTCATAGCGACCCTACAGACAGAGTAGAATTTGCCCCCTAGGGTTTCCAAGGAGCAGCTGGTGGATTTGAACTGCCAACCTTTTGGTTAGCTGCTCCCCAAGAGGTTAATAATGCAGCATTTGAACATCTTTCTCTTTTAAAAAGGGACAGGGGGAGGGAATTCTATTAAAAAATACGAACAGCACCTGCCACTCAAACTCTCTCCAAATATGCTGTCACAGAGGGCTCTGCCCCTCTCTCTGTTGATGCTATTTGAACACTGTCAACAGCATTAGCCAGATCCCCCGCCCCACCTGGCTGCCTTGGCGACCTCCATTATTTATGACGGGGCATAAAATTGATTGTGGTTGAAAGATCCACACTGGAATCAAATGAACTCCTCAATTATTGCTGCACGAATAAATCTCTGCTTCCAGAGTTCCCCCTGGGGAGCAGGCACCTAATCCTAGGTTCAAGGTAATAGATATTTCTAGAGCAAAGTACAGGTGACTCTATCGTAATGACGGTCAAGGTATAAGCTTCCCAGGGTCAAGTGATTCCTTCCTCTCCCTCTCGGTGCCCCCACCCTTAACGATTCCAAAGGAAGCATGTTCCAGCAAGTCTTCTCACTGTGTCCCTACATGGCCTTTCTCTGGCTGCTGAGAACATGACACATATTTCCAGACCACGGGCTGCTCTGGTCATTTCCAATGCTTTTTCACAGGAAATATGCAGTGGATGTTAATGGGGTTACAGAAAGATTAACAGAGCTTTCGGAGTGTTCGGGCCTGGCTGGTATTTCTTCCACAGAAAGCCATCAGCTCAGAAAAATTTAATGTTTATGCTTAACCCATTAAGACAACAAACAGACAACCTCTGCCCATCTTGGACTTAATCTTATTTCCCTTCCTGATAATACAAAGCCTCCCTGGATGGCGAAGAGAGGCAGAGAGCTCTTGGAAGCTCAGGGCTTGCTGTGAGCCAGGCACTGAGCTGGGTGCATGCACAAACATCTGATCTCATAAATCAGCAATGAAGGACCTCATTTGGTCCACAGAGGTGTTCTGTTTGGTATGTGTAATGTTTTTGGGAGGTAAGAATTGGTAAATTTCACATAAAAAGCTAGCTTTCCTTGAAAAATCATGAGATCTGGCAATATCATACCTGCAGCTCCACACAGCACCAATGAGCTAGGTCTAAGGAGTACTGTTCCCTTTAGAGAGCAAAGGGTAAATACCCTGTAATATGCCTTAGTGCCAGCCTGGCTAACTATCTGGGCCCTGTAGACATTTGCATGTGTATGCCCTGGCATTTCCCATGTCACTGAGGTTGTCACCACTACCAAGATCTCCCCTTAGTAGCTGTGATCACATGTCCCAGCATAAGGTAGAGAAGACTGAGGTGACTCTGTCTTGGAGTATATACACCTCATGATAACTTCTGGATTTATGAAACCAGGACAGACAATGTCTCAAGCCTAACTTCAAAAAAAAAAAAAATCTGTCTTCTAATTCTCAATGCAGCATTTTACAATCACCTCCCAATTTTAGTCTCTGTCACCCTTCTGGACTGGTTTTGAGATGCTAAAATACAGAGGCTGGGAAAAGAAAGTAGAGAAACCACGTTCATGAGATTTCGGACACTAGCATGTCTGCTGTGGGGCCCAGGGGACTAAGCAAGTGGTCTGGAGAGACAGAAGAATCAAACCTGCCATTGTAACCTTCACCCCTCAATTGAGAGGTGCTGTCGCAGTGGTTAAGACCTCAGCTGCTAACCGAAAGGTTGGCAGTTCGAATCCACCAGCTGCTCCTTGGAAACCCTATGGGGCAGTTCTGCCCTGTCCTATAGGGTCACTATGAGTTGGAATCAACTAGACAGCAAAGGGTATGGGCCCTCACAGGTCACATCCAGAAGTCTTCCCGTCTTCTTGTAGAATCTTAGCATTTTGTGCTATGCAGAGCCCCGTACTCATGCAGGAAACTAAAGTTTCCAGCTGTCTCCAGGTAATCTTAATGTCTTATCACTTGCATCCTTCCCTGCATTATCATCAATAGAGTCAACTAATAACAACATTACATAAGGCCATGTGATTCCACTGATGCCCTTATGTCATGTCAATCATTAAGTTTCAGGAGCAAGAACATGATGGAATCAGGTCAATTCATATTTCAGAAGTAAATCCAATATGAAGCCATGCATAAAATTCATGTACAAAATTTAAATTGGACAAAAAAAGAGGAGTAGATAAAGCTGTAATTGCTTCTCATGTGTCTCCCCACTTCTTTGAAACATGTCCCAATCAGTTTTCTCTTATGTAAACCTCTCTGGATCATGTGCTTTCAAGTGAGACCAGTCTGGCCATCATGGCTATCTCTGGCTGGACCAAGGATTAATGCACAAAGCAATAGCCATCACATATAGGCTGGAGAGAATCCTGTCCAACAGAGGCATTTCATGCCCAGTGGTGGAAACCTGAGCCAATTAAATCCTCTTTTCTGAGAAGGTTAATCTTAAAGGAGCAAAGAGGAAACATTTTACTAGACCTCGAACTGTCACCTCGGGTGGCACGAAGTCTTTTGCTTGTTCTAAATGAAGCCCATCACCATCTCAGTAGCTGGAATCCAAGGGAATGGTGCAACTCAAGGGGTGAGTTTCTCCTTATTCCTCATCTCCCTTAACAGTCCAGTATGCACCAATTTTACCATCCATCTCTTAAATCTTGGCGCTAGGTGTCCTCACCTGCTTGTCTAGCGGTGAGTTCAATCCTTCCCCTGATTTCTTCTTTCTGACACTTGTCCACAAATCAGTCCTGCTCCTACTCTCTACCTGCTAATGAAGCTGGAGTCAGATAAGCTCTACAACCCAGATCCTGCAACTCCTGACCCTGCGACAGCCTACAGAGGCTCCAGGTGGTGCTGTTGTCTCATGAACCCCTACTACTTCTGCCACCAACTTCACAAGGGATGCCATTAGCCCAACCAAGGTCTCACAGCCTAAGCCCTAGCAATCCCTCACTAGGGCTCCAATTAAGCTCCCTGCTCCCTATGACTTTGGTTCAACTTACATAAATTTATCCAAGTGAGGATGGATCTACAAACTGAGGAGGAGACCACTCTTTACCATCAAACACACTCAGTCAGGGTGGGTCCTATAGCACATTGTCATGGGCACCACAGTTAGTTTGGAATTGCTCAATTCTTTCACTACACACGCACACACACACACACACAAAACATCATTTTCCCCAAGGAGAGTCCATGACTAGCAGCAACATCCAGATAAAGATGGCCACAGCCATTCACAAAAACAAGAAGACACTTCCTAAAGATTGCTCAAGTTAGTTAGTGAGCTGTCAACATTGTAGTGGTGCCAAGTTCAAGCCTTTCATGTCCTCCAGTTTTCTGAAAGGGGATCACTTGCCCAGTAGCCCTTAAGCAAAGCACCAGGCCACTGATACCCTTTTCCATAGCAATACTATTCTATCAGGTCCTCTTCCCCATTGGTCATGTTGCACAGCAAACCCACTAGTGGTCACTTTGAGCCCTCAGCACACTGAAGCTACCCTGAAGTGTGTAGCACAGTGGACAACAGGCAGAGAATGACCTTCCTCTTATTCATGCTCATGGTTACCGATATCTCCAAGAAGCCCTGTTTGGGCCCATAGCCTTACAAGGTTACATGAACACAGTACTTTCACCATCTTCCTCTGTCTCTCATAAGATCTCAAAAACATTTTAAAAGACTGGGGTGGGGGGAAAGACACCATTCCATACCTGCACCCTCACATCCCAAAATCCCTAACCCAAACACAGAAGTGCCCATGGTTATCATCCCAAGCACTAAGAAGCTACCTGGCTATAAACAATGAAGTTTACAATCCCAAGGGTACCATGCACAAGGCTCTATCATCGAAGGCAGTTTGCATGTTCTCTTCTTTACTCCCCTACTGAATTTGACTAAAACATATATAGTATAGCATACATATTCATATCCCGTGCTTTCTCTCCCAAACCAAGAAGTCTCCAGCCCTAGCTTCTACCTGAAAACTACATCCTTCCCAAGGATAGATGAGCAACAAAGGAGACCCTTCTACACCAATTTTCCAACTTTTCTTATGTCTCATTTACCCTCTCCTGACTGTTTATGAGGACATAAGCACCAGTGCTTGTTGCTCTTTCTTAAGGGTTTTATTCATCCCTGGAATTGGGTGATACATTTTTCTGCAAGACTGACGCTTCTCCTCTTCAATCTTATTGCCACCTTTCAACCAGGGCTTCGAACCAGTTTGAACTGGTTCAACCATGGCCTATGAAGCAAAACTGGAACAGACCCAAATTTTTACAATTTGGGTGATCCAGGACAGTAACCGGAACAGGAAAAATTATAGGCTGAAGCCCTGAAATGGGAGACTAGGAAGAGGCGTACTGAGCTCTTTCAGGAGCCTAATGAGTGAGATTGGATTATTAGCAGACTGTGGAGTGTGACAAATATTCAAAGCAGCATGGTCGGCCACCATCTTTGAGTGGGGCACTGCTGTTTCCAACTCTGCTCAAAATTCCACAGGAAGAGATTTGGTTGCTAAGCAACACATATACTGCCCTTATTTTCTAATAGGGAGATTAAGTTTCTAGCAGGGTTTCGACTCATAATTTTTCCCATTCAAGTTCATTCAAATTCTAAAAATTTGGATCTGTTCTAGTGTCACTTCCTCAGCCATGACTGAACTGGAAAGAATCAGTTCAAAGCCCTGTTTTCAACAAATACTCAACAATTTGTACTTCATGACAGCCTTGTAAGATTGCTGGATTTGCTACTAATTAGCTGTGTGACTGTGAGCAAGTTATTTAACCTCTCTATGCTTAATTACCTCTTATGTAAAATGGAGATAAAAATAGTGCTTATCTCAGAAGATGGTTATGATTTTCTAGTACATTATTACATATTCAAAAGCTTAGAAAAGCACCTAGCACACCTTTAGGTGCTTAGAAGTGTTTTCATCATCTGCCCTTTAGAAGCTCACAGTCAAGCCAAGAATAGGAAGTGATACAGAAGAATACAGGTAGTCACGAAAACTGTGGGAGCCTGAAGAGGTGCTCCCAATTCAGCCTCAGGGGGAGACAGAAAGGCAGATCTAGGAAGCTATCCCTGTGGATGTGATACCCAAATTGAATCCCTAAAAGTGAATAGGGATTAGGCAAGAGAATGAGCTAGGATGTGCATTCTCGGCAGAGGGAACAGCTTGTGTGGTAATGAGCCAAATACTTGCAGAAAGGAAGAGTCATAGAACTCGACAAGAATTACAGAGTGCATGCTGGCAGGAGCACAGAGTTTCCTGTGCGAAGTGGAGAGAAGAGTCTGGAGATGCTACAGAGGCCAGATTGTGGAAAGCTTTGCACATCATGCCACACAGCTCAGATTTTATCTTGAGAGCAATGAGGAGCTATTGGAGGGTTTTGAGCTGGGCAACAACCTGGTCAGATAGACATTTTAGAAAGATCACTCTATCTGTAGTGCAAAGTGGTTGGAAGGAGCAATGCTGGAGGCATGAACGTCAGGCGTAAGACTGGATTGGCATACAGAAGGTAAGGCTGAGCAATGCAAACATGAGCCATTGCCTAGCTTTCAGTTCCCAGCAGTACTTCTAGGGTTTGGGCAGCTTTGAACCTTGGCAAAATGTTCTGTTGTAATTCTTCCATGGTCAGAAATACGGGGGAAAGTCTAGGACACACCTAAAAGCAGATACAGAATTCCTGCATGTGACTACTGGTATGTCAATACCCATTTTACAGATGAGGAAACTAAGGCACAGATAGATTAAAGTGACTTGTCTTAGGTCATGAAGTTTGTGAGTTGAGGGACCAGGAAAATAAATGCTTGGTTATCAGTTATGGAGCAAGAGTGAGCATTATGTGAGGCATTTCCACAGACTTTAAGTCTCAATTCAGTCTCGCAGCCGCCCTATGGTCTTAGCAGTATTTATATTTCGCAGATGCAAAAACGGAGGCTACTAGCACTGAGAATTTTAGTGTGAGGAAGCAAATAATCATAATCAAGATCACAGCTAATGTTCACCAAGTACTCAGTGTGCATCAGACATAATGTTACAACCTTTATACTTGAGAACACATTTAATCCTTACTGAAACCCTCAGGAAGGAAACCAAGGACAGGAAGGATGAGTCACTTGTCTGAGGTCACACAGTTAATAAGTGCCAAAAGTAGATTTGAACTCAGGCCATCAGAGCCCAGAGCCTGTACCACTCATCATCTGTTAGTCTGCCTGTCAAGAACGCAGTCCACATTGTGGTGGAAATAGTTTGGGAATGGGTGATGATCTAGTTCCTTGCTCAGTTTTTCCAGCTGTGTACACAGGATATCAATTTTCAACTTTGTTGGAATGTTTTTGGGCAACCAGACCCATGTAGTTGACTTGGGGTAACGGGACCTTCCATCAAAGTCCCTGAGAAGCATTCAGAATTCAAATCATGGAGCCAGAAATACCAGCTCATCAGTAAATGCCTGCCTAGCTTACAGACAAAGACAAAATTTAGAGGTAAAGGGCCAGTATGGCCCATTTTCCAAATATAGAATCCAACAACCGGACTTGCTCTGGACCACCCTGTTTCACATCCTTCCTTATGCTCCTTGTTTATATTAGCTCAGGATTTATGACAAGTCCATTTCATTCATTTGCCTACATGGTACCAAGCTCTAGTTAGATTGTTATGGTGGTGCGGCAGTCATTCATATTGTTAACAAATATTTTTGGTTTTCTTCTTCAAAGGACTAAGTACATTGACCTTTCCCAACTCCTTTAACTTCATGGAACTTCCTTTGGCCAATGAAATACGAACAAAAGTGATTTGTGACTTCCAGGCAGAAGCATTTATGATCCAGTGTGAAATCCTCCACATGTTCTTCCCCTTACCTGATGACTGGCAACATCCCAGGTGGTGAAAGCTCCATCAAAAAATCAGCCTAGATGTCAGAGGGAGAATGACATGGTGCCCAGCCCCTACATGACCCATGATGAACATGTTGTGTGGCAAGAAATCAATCCTTGTCATTGTAAGCCACTGAGGGTTTGAGTCCGCTTGTTACTGCAGCACATCCTGACCCATCCTGACAGACAGAGGGGAGATGAAAGAAATACAAGACGGCCTTACCCTCAAGGCAATCACACTCCAGTGGATAGAAAAATCAGTACACAAATAAAAGTTACCCCAGTAGACTTCACAGGATCTACCTCAATCACTACGCTCCCCTACACCACCATGCTCACTCATGTGGCACATCCACCCATGGGGAACAGGCTGGGAGGAGGTCATGAATATGTGGGTGCACTGCTCTGTGGAGAAGAACAAGCTCTCCTCCAAACATTGTTTCCTGAAAGGCCCATCGAAAGGATGTGTGACCCATCTGGAAAATTCATTACTCACTAGCTGGGTGATATGGCTCTACTCATCCTTGATAAAGTAAAAGAGCTGAACAGAAGATTTCAAAGGGAGGCTCCAGAAGACAAACTAAAGTATTATAACGAAATGTGCAAATACCTGAAGTTAGAAAACCAAAAGAGAAGAACACATTAGGCATTTCTCAGGCTGAAAGAACTGACAAAAAAAATTCAAGTCTCCAGTTGCAGTATTGTAGGATTCTACGGAAAAAAAAATTGAACGACGCAGGAAGCATCAAAAGAAGACAGAAGGAATACACAGAGTCACTGTACCAAAAAGAATTGGTCAACATTCAATCAACTCAGGAGGCAGCATATAATCAACAACCAATGGTACTGAAGGAAGAAGTCCAAGCTGCACTGAAGGCACTGGCAAAACACAAGGCTCCAGGAACTGAGGAATACCAATTCAGATGTTTCAACAAACAGATGCAATGCTGGGAGCGCTCACTCGTCTATGCCAAGAAATTTGGAAGACAGCTACCTGGCCAACTGACTGGAAGAGTTCCACATTTGTGCCCATTCCAAAGAAAGGTGATCCAACGGAATGCAGAAATTATTGAACAATATCATTATTATCATATGCAAGTAAAATTTTGCTGAAGATAATTTGAAAACTGTTGCAGCAGTACATCAACAGGGAACTGCCTGATTCAGAAGAGGAGTGGAATGAGGGATATCACTGCTGATGTCAGATGGATCTTTGCTGAAAGCAGAGAATACCGGAAAGATGTTTACCTGTGTTTTATTGACTATGCAAAGGCATTCGATTGTGTAGATCATAACAAATTATGGATAACACTGTGAAGAATAGGAATTACAGAACATTTAATTAATTGTGCTCATGTGGAACCTGTACATAGACCAACAGGCAGTCATTTGAACAGAACAAGGGGATACTGCATGGTTTAAAATCAGGAAAGGTTTGTGTCGGGTTTGTATTCTGTCATCATACTTCCTCAATCTGTATGCTGAGCAAATAATCCAAGAAGCTGGACTATATGAAGAACAGAGCATCAGGATTGAAGGAAGACTCATTAATAACCTGCAATATGCAGATGACACAACCTTGCTTGCTGAAAGCAAAGAGGACTTGATGAAGATCAAAGACTACAGCCTTTGGTATGGATTACATCTCAACATGAAGAAAACAAAAGTCCTCACAACTGGACCAATAAGCAACATCATGATACATAGAGAAAAGATTGTAGTTGTCAAGGATTTCATTTTACTTGGATCCGCAATCAACATCCATGGAAGCAGAAGTCAAGAAATCAAATCACATATTGCACTGGGAAAATCTGCTGTAAAAGAACTCTTTAAATTGTTAAAAAGCAAAGATGTCATTCTGAGCATTAAGGTGCACTGATTCAAGTAATGGTGTTTTCAATCACCTCACACACATGGAAAAGCTGGACAATGAATAAGGAATACTGAAAAGTGATGCCTCTGAATTATGGTGTTGGCAAAGAATATACCATGGACTACCAGAAAAACAAACAAATCTGTCTTGGAAGTAGAGCCAGAATGCACCTTAGAAGCAATGATGGCAAGACTTCGTCTCACATACTTTGGACATGTTGTCAGGAAGGACCAGTCCCTGGAGAAGAACATCATGCTTGGTAAACTACAGGGTCAGCAAAAAAGAGCAAGACCCTCAACGAGATGGACTGATACAGTGGCTGCAACAATGGACTCAAACATTGCAACGATTGTGAAGAAGGCACAGGACCGGGCTGTGCTTCATTCTGTTTTACTATCGGTCAGAACCGACTCGATGACACCTAACAACAACAACAACAACATCCTTGGGTCAGGATGGGCTGTAGGTAGCTGTTAAACTCCAAGGGAAATGGGATATCGATTTTCAGTCTCTTAGATACACTCACACACACAGCCCCTTCAAAGCAGTGGCTCTGATGTCTTTGTCACCAATGCCTTCTTATTCTTTTTCTCCCTCAGTCTCACATTTGGAAAAGATTCTCTCCAAAACAAATGGTATATATTAAGTAATATTTCTTCCTGCCAGCTAGGTAATTTCCCCTTTTATTTTCAATGTCATTCCAGATTTTAGCCTGCAATCCTTAATCACCCACGGGTCTTTGCTTCATTGTCAGTGGCTTACAAATTCTTATGCATTCTAAGCACTTTGGGGTCCAATTCCCAGAGATTCTGGCCTGTTATCACTGAGCTGATGCCTGTGAATCTGCATTTCAACAAAACCACCCAGATCACACTGGTAGCGGTAGTGGTAGTGGGTGGGTTATACTGAAGAAATGCTGATTTCAATGTGGCTGCTTCTGGCCTGAAAATGTCCAGTGAATCACCTTCAGCTACACTGCCCAAGACGAAGTCCAGAGCACTATCAAACTCCCTGTATTGTACTGTTTTTAGTTCCCACCTCCAGTCCATCCTCCGCACCACATCCAGCATGTCGCCCCAGTTGCAAAGCCTCCTAGAGAACACTGTCACATATAGTAAGCATTCATTGAGCACTTACTGAATGCTAGGCAGGCATTATGATGAGGCATTTACATCTGACATCCTATTTAATCTCCAGAAAATCCCTATGACAGTGGTTAAGAGTTTGGCCGCTAACCAAAAAATTGGCACTTCAAAACCACCAGCCGTTCCTTGGAAACCCTATGGGCAGTTCTACTCTGTCCTATAGGGTTGCTATGAGTCAGAATAAACTTGATGGCAATGGGTTTCTTCCTTTTTTTTTTTTTTTTTTTTTTCAGTTTTACAGAAGAGAAGGCTAAGAAGCAGACAGGTTAAGTAATAGGCCTTCCCTTGGTGTTCATGGGACCCCAAGCAAGAAGAGGCCTCTAGACAACAACCTATGTCTCTTCTCTTCCCATCCAGGCTCCACCCATACCATGAGGGGCCTCATCACACACGTATGTAGACACCCCAGCCTGCGCATCAGAGCTTCGTCCATATCCCCTGAGAGCGGACCCTTGGGGCACTATTCAGAAGTAGGGATATGTACACCAGTATCATGGTGCACCCTCAGGGGGTGGATTCAGCAAAGAGATTCATGCAGACTCTAGAAATAGGTTTGGGGATGTTTGGACAGGAATCACGGGTCCTGGGTGCCCAGAACATGACCTGGAAAAGGGATCATGTGTTCTCAGTGTGCATGTTCCCTTGACCCTGCCAATTCCTCATCCCAAGAGGAAGGGCATGGAAAGAGGAGAGCCAGTGTGAGCCCTTTATGGTCCTCTTTGCCAGGACCAAGGCTACTGTGAAGGTTCTGCAGTGGTCTTGTTAAGGTGTAAGCCAGGATTGGAGCTCAGCTTGGCTCCAAAGTCCGTGACCTCAACATTTCACTCTTCTCCCTCCCTCTGAGTTCAGACTTCTTAGCATGGGACTTGCATTCTGGTCCTGGCTGCCCTTAGCAGCTTCCAGGCTCGATCCTCCTCCTCCATGTACAGACCACTCATCTTTGTTTCAGACCAGAGCTATGACTGGCCAGTTCTAAAGCATGTCAGGCTCTCTCATCTCTCTCTGGCTTTGTAAGCTCTATTTCTTATGTTTGAAAAGCCCTTCTCTTTCTTTTCAGCTGGAGAGCTTCTAATTACTTAAAACTCAGACCAAATGTCCTCTGTAACGCCTGCCCTAATTGCTTTCCAGTCATCCCAGAACACAGTTACTCACCCCTCTCATATGGCTGTCATGCCATCAAACCCACATAACGAGAGAGTGTGATGAACTTGAGTCCCTCTCCACACCCATAGAACCCAGCATGGAGTATGAAAAACTCAGTGCTGAGTAAAGGATTCTTAAAAGAATCATAACAAACCTGATGTCAAATCACTCTTAGCTATTTCCAAGATCCAAATATTTTTCAAGAGATAAAAGCATATTTTGCATGGGGAAATTCAAAGCATGTATATCTTAATTGCTGTTAGTTGCTGTCAAGTCGATTCCAACTCATAGCAACCCCACATGTTTTAGAGTAGAACTGCACTCCATAGGGTTTTCATTGGCTGTCGGAATTGACTCGACGGCAATGGGTTTGGTTTTTTTTCTTGGTTGGATCTCATGGAAGTAGATCACCAGGCCTCTCTTCCATGATGCTGCTGCGTGGAGTCAGACCACCAGCATTTTGGTTAGTGGCTGAGCACAAGCCATTTGTGCCACTCTAGATCCTTTTAAATATAATAACATCATATCTGATCCCCCACAACGTGATGGAATACATGTTAAATCCCTGTTCCTTCAACGTATCACGCACTATGTTAGACATTGGGTATATACCAAAAACAAAGCAAAACCCATTGCCATTGAGTCGATTCTGACTCATAGCGGCCCTATAGGACAGAGTAGAACCACCCTATAGAGTTTCCAAGGAGCAATTGGTGGATTCGAACTGCCGACCTTTTGGTTAGCCGCTGAGCTCTTAACCACTGTGCCACCAGGGCTCCATTGGGTTTATAGGAATAATAAAAAAGGCAAGGTCCCTGACCATGTGGAACTCAGTTCTGTCTAACTCCAAAGTTCAAGTTTCTTCCCAAGCATCAGGTGGTTACAGTTCATGTAGAAGGCCAAAGATGAACACAAAGTTCTAGGAGATTTGCCTCCCCACTAGTTGAGAGAGGTGTTTCCATTTCTCACCTCTGAAATGGTCCTAGAAAGAATTGTACAATGTCTTATTTATGTCAGATCAGGAAGCACAGCCCTCCAAAGCAAAGGCTCTTGAAAAGTTGAGGATGGTTTCCTGGCAAACAAAAAGGTAAGTCCCATTGGCAACTAAGTTTCAGTATGGTGAAGCACAGGGGCAATAAAGATAAAATCCCTCAGACTCCATAGCAAGGATGTGCCAGGGAGCTATCCATGTTGAAAACCCAGACCACCTCCCCACCTGTAGCTAGCTCTGACTTCCTGGCTGTGTTTGCCTTGAGCTTTCCCCTCCTCATATCCACCCCCCTGCCCTAAATAATGTCCTCATGGATCTTGACCAAAACCTAAGACAGTAACCTGCATTGACCAGTGCCTAACCTGTCAGACAACACCCCAGATGCCTGCCCCAGAGCCACAACCCAGAGACTTGACCAGATTCTAATTGGTGCTGTCTTCCCCAGAGTCACAGCCTGGTGCTTCAACCAGGTTCCCAGTGACACCGCCTGTCCCAGAGCCACAGTCAGGTGCTGCAACATGGTCCCATTGGCACTGCTGGTCACAGAGCCATGATCCAGTGCTTCAAACAGGTCCCCAGTGACCCTGCCTGTCCCAGAACTATGGTCCAGCACTGCAACCAGGTCCCCAGTGACCCTGCCTTTCCTGGATAAACAGCCCAGTGCTGCAACCAGGACCCACTGGCATTGCCTGTCCCACAGTCATGGCTTGGCACTGTAACCAGGTCCCCGATGACACTACCTCTCCCAGAGCCACAGCCTGGTGCCTCTACTAGGTTCCAGTTGACACTCCCTCCCTATCTCATTTCCCTTGGGTTAATATTAAATTGGAAAGTCTGCTTTCCCTGCAGAGAAACAACACAAAATAAAGTAACACAAACCAGAGACTGAGCATGACCTTCAGACCTGAGAAATGGTAGTCTAAGGAAGCTTCCAGTCTTGTAGAGAGTGGCTCTCAGCCTGCCACATACTCCCTTGCCCACATCGTCTTAGTCACCCTTTTCTGGACATGCTTCTTGTTGTTCCTGTCCCTGTGAAAGTGGGACAGCCAAAGCAGAAAGTATAGTCTATCCTGGTGTGTTTCAAACTTTTTTTTAACATAACTTAAAGTAAAAAACACATATTATATCGCAGCCCAATACACACGAACATATGCACGCACCACACACCCGCAAAACACACCCTGCTGGAGCAAAAGTTTCTTAAAGCAATACTTACTCTTACTATTTGCCATGGACTCTGAACATTTCTATTCTTTTTTTTATATGTCTATTCTGAGGGTCCCGGACAGAGCTGGAGATTAACATAGAACAAAATTCTAACTCACACATAAAGACCAGACTTACTGGTCTGGCAGTGACTGGAAACCCCCGAGAGTATGGTCCCTGGACAACCTTTTAACCCGGTACTGAAATCACTCCTGAGGTTCACCTTCAGCCCAATACTAGACAGGAGACAGGCCCATAAAACAAAATGAGACTAAATGAGCATACCAACCCAGGGGCAAGGATAAGAAGGCAGGAGGGGACAGGAAAGCTGATAATGAGGAACCCAAGGTTGAGAAGGGGAGAGTGTTGACATGTCATGAGGTTGGCGACCAATGTCACAAAACAATATGTGTATTGTTTAATAAGAAACTAATTTGCTCTGTAAACCTTCATCTAAAGCACTATGTATGTATGTATATATATATATATATATATATATATACACATATGTATATATATATATACTATTTTTAATGCTGATAATGATGCATAGACTTGATTTTATGACCCAGAGTATAGCAGACTGAAAAATAATCTGGTATGGTTAAGGACATTAACTTGCTTATTGGGGGGTGCTGGATAAGTGAATGATCTAAGCCCTAATTTCTTCATCTGTAGAATTAAAAAAACTATTATTTTATGCACCACACAATGCTGTGAGAATTAAAGAAGACAATGCACATAAAACACTTAACACAATGCCTGACGTGATGTTCAAAACCAAACCAAACCCACTGCCGTCAATTCAATTCCAACTCATAGTGATCCTATACAACAGAGTAGAACTGCCCCATAAGGTTTCCAAGGAGTGGCTGGGGGATTCAAACTGCTGACCCTTTGATTAGCAGCCATAGCTCCTACCCACTGCGCCACAAGGACTCCAACATGATGTCAGTGGTCAATGAATACAAGCTATCACCATTATAATATTCTTCTCCAACTGTAATCTTACCAATCTATCGTAGAATGAGACCACGCATTCTCTGCTTCTCTTCAGGCAAGTAAGAATCATATTTATTGTTATAGATTGAATTATGTCCCCCCAAAATATATGTTGTAAATCTTAGCCTCTATGCCTGTGGTTATAATCCCATTTGGGAATGAGTTGTCTTTGTTACGTTAATGAGGCAGGATTAGTGTAGGGTGTATTTTGAGTCAATCTCTTTTGAGATATAGAAGAGATTAAACAAGCTTCAAAGCAGAGACAGGATAAAATAGATGTTAAGACACATGGAGATCTCCAAGGAACCGGGAAGCGGAAGCTGAAGAGACAAGGAACTTCCTCCTGAGCCAACAGAGAGAGAGGCTTCCCCTAGAGCTGGCACTCTGAATTCAGGCTTGTAGCCTCCTAAACTGTGAGAAAATAAATTTCTGTTTGTTAAAGCCACCCACTTGTGGTGTTTCTGTTATACCAGCACTAGATAGCTAAGACATTTATGTTCTTCGAAGTGCAATGGCATCACTATTATTGGCTGATACTGACCTTGTAGTCCATCAAAAACTCTTAAATCGTTTTTAAACATGGATAGTTCTTTCACCAAAACTCCAATTCAGTAGATGAGTCATGAATGTTTGAGCCTAAATGATTGCCTTTACATTTATACTAGTCAGATTTCATCTTGTCGGTTTCAGTACAACATTGTATTTTGAAACACAAGCTGACCACCCGGCCGCAGAGGCCCTCCGTGTATACTTTGAGAATTACATGAGAAGAGCTGGATCCTCTCCTCACCCTGCCAACTCAACAGTCATAATCCTTCCCTTTTAGCGAGCGATTCATAGTTTGTCAAGCACTTAAAACAATTCTAATAAGGCCAGCAGAGAAGTCATTTCCCCCATTCTACAGATGAGTCTGCACAGGGGAAATAAAGATACTAAGTCATAGTTTTATGAACGGTATTGGAAACCCTGGTGGTGTAGTGGTTAAGAGCTTCGCTGCTAATCAAGAGGTCAGCAGTTTGAATCCAGCAGCCGCTCCTTGGAAACCCTATGGGCAGTTCTACTCTGTCCTATAGGGTCACTATGAGTCAGAATCATATTAGATGGCATAAATATATAAGGCACTTGTCTAAGGAGCCCTAGTTGTGTAGTGGTTAAAGCACTCAGTTGCTAACCAAAAGGTTGGTGGTTTGAACCCACCAGCCACTCCGTGAGAGGAGGATAAGATGGTCTGCTTCTGTAAAGATTTACAGCCTTGGGAACTCTATGGGGCAGTTCTACTCTGTCCTATAGGGTCACTATGAGTCAGAATCAACTGGAAGGCAGTGAGTGTGGGTTAGTTTTGTCTTATGCCAAGTTCCTCAGAAACAGAGCTGGTTGTTAATGAGTCTTTCTCCAATCCTGATGCTGTGTTCTTCTTCATATAGTTCAGCTTCTTGGATTATTTGCTCAGCATACAGATTGAATAATTATGGTGAAAGGATGCAACCCCGACACACACCTTTCCTGATTTTAAACCATGCAGTATCCCCTTGTTCTGTTCGAACAACTTCTTCTTGGTCTATATGTAGGTTCCACATGAGCACAGATGTGGTCTCAGCTGAAGCCTGGCTTCAGCCTGATCCCATGGGAGCTCTGGAGCGCCAATTAAACCACAGAGCTCATCCCAGCTGAGGCAAGGAGGCCAGCCTATTACACTCTACAAGTTAATCAGTCGGCTGCTGGCTGCCCCCTGTGGCAGATGCTAATTTTCCAGGTGAGATGGCAGGAGCCAGGTGAGGTGGCTGCTATTCAGCTAAGGAGGCAACTATGAGCTTATAGCAGTCAACACTCACAAAGCTTGAGGGTGGTAAAGAGACAGTGAATTAGATCTGGGAGGGGCACCAACAGCACTCACTACAGAACAGAGCCCAGCAAATCAAAGTCTGCATTTGATGGCATTTATCATTATTGTTTTGAATTGTCCTCCCAGTCCTCAGCCTGAGCCAGTTTCATGGCCTGTAGCAAAAACCATTACACATCTCAGGCATCTGTTTTTGGCCGTAAGACCTGAAGCAGTAGAGACCGAGGCTGCAATGATAACATAATGACAGAAAGAATATGTCCCTCCTCTGAGGTGGAAACCAAATGCCCCGAATTGTCCAACATCAGAAACCCCTAACAGAATGTTTTGACATATATGGTTCAGGCTTCAGACAACGGCTTCCCAGTGGAAATATGAACTGCGCAAAGAAAAAGGAAAGGTTTAGGAAGATGAAATGACAGGACATATCAATTTGAAAAGCTTAACGTGTAAAGCTTGGTATGCAGAGTGATTATGCTGAAATGATAGTTTTTCAAAGCAAATTTTCTTTGCCCTTCTGGGGCCACATGAAAGCACAGTGTTTTCCCAGAGTCACTAGGAGAGTAGCCTTGTGCCATCTGTTCCCATAATATCTGGGGACCAGACTTTAGAAGACCAGAAAGCTGCAAGAGCAGGGCTAGAAATGAGGGGATTTACAGGCAGGCAAGAAGAGGAGACCCAGGCTTATGTCTCCCACCGTTTGATGTATTCATTCATTCAACACCATTTATATGCTGACGACTCTCATGCTTTAAGTTTCCAGTTAGGATCCCTCCCCTGAACTCCAATCTCAAATACCCAAGAGTATACTATACATCTCCACTCAGATGTCTGATAGGCATCTCAAAGTCAACATGTCCAAATGGAACTCTGATGTCCTCCTACAATTTCCTCCCATCTCTGCATTAAAAACAAAAAACAAAAAAACGTGTTGCCGTCAAGTCGATTCCAACTCATAGCGACCCTAAAGGACAGAGTAGAACTGCCCCATAGGGTTTCCAAGGAGCAGCTGGTGGATTCAAACTGCTGACCTCTTGGTTAGCAGCCAGGGTCTTAACCACTGTACCACTCTGTATATAGCAACTCAATTTTCCCAGTTGCACAGGTCAAAAGCATTGTCATCATCTCCTTTATTCTCCCTCATAGTACGTATCTCATCAATCGGCTAATCTTGTTTCTCTACCTTCAAAATATACCCAGAATCTGACCACATCTTGTCACCACCACTGCTGCCACCAGGCCCAAGCTGTTATCACCTCTCACCTGGATTTCTGCAACAGCCTCCTGCCAGATCTCCCTGCTTCTACCTTTTGGGTCTGTTCTCAAACACAGCAACCACAGTGATGCTTCTAAACTTTAGATCAAATCATGTCACTCTCAAATCCTCCAGTGGCTCCCAACTCACTCAGAGTAAAAGCTAAATTCCTAACAGTGTCTCATAGGTCCTCACACAATCTTGCCCTCATATTACCTCTCCGATCTTACCTGCTACTACTCTCCCCTTTGCATACTCCATTCCAAATACACCAGACTCCTCACTCTTCTTTGACCATGCCAGGCATGCTCTAGCCTCAGAGTTTCTGTCCCTGCATTTCCTCTGTCTGCAACACTCTCAGATACCAATGTGGCTAGCTCCCTCCGGTCTTTCCCCAAGTACCACCTTCTCCAAGAGGCATTTCCTGGCCACTCTAGATAAATTGCAGACAGCTCCCCTCCTCTTCCAATCCCTCTTTCTGCTTTACTTATTCTATGGGGCTTATCATCATCAAAAATATTTTCATTAGCCTATTGACTTTGTCTCTTGTCTACTTTCTCCACTACTGCAAACTTCATGAAAGCTTGGACTTCTACTTTTGTTGTTTACTACTACATCCCCAGTGCCCAAAAGTGTCTAGCTAACACATAGTAAACACTCCAGAAAGATTTGCTAAATAAATGTATGAATTAATTTACTTAAACATATATTTGTAATTGACTCTCTCTTTAACACTATATCAGTCAGGGTTCTCCAGAGAAACAGACCAGTAGGAGATAGACATAGGCAGGTCAGCAGACTGGAAACTCAAAAGATTTCTGTTAAAATCTTAAGGCAGAATTTCTCTTCTTTGGGAAGCTTCAGTTCTTACTCTTAAGGCCTTCAACTGATTAGATGAGGCCCACCCACATTATCCAGGATAATCCCATTTACTTAAAGTCAATTGATTATAATTGTTAATCATATCTACAAAATACCTCCATAGTGACACCTGGATTAGTGTTTGATTGAATAACTGGGTACTATAGCCTACTTCTGCAGTCTGAAATTGGTCAAACATGCAATCGAGATGCATTGATAATTACTGGTGAATGGAATGTGAAAGTTGGAAACAAAGAAGGATCAGTAGTTGGAAAATATGGCCTTGGTGATAGAAACGATGCCGCAGAATGCATGATAAAATTTTGCAAGACCAATGACTAATCATCAGAAATACCTTTTTTCAACAACATAAATTACACCTATACACATGGACCTCACCAGATGGAATATACAGGAATCAAATCGACCACTATCTGTGGAAAGAGACGATGAAGAAACTCAATATCATCAGTCAGAACAATGCCAGGGGTCAACTGCAGAACAGAACATCAGTTGCTCATATATAAGTTCAAGTTGAAGCTAAAGAAAATTAAAACAAGTCCACAAGCGCCAAAGAACATCCTTGAGTATATCCCACCTGAATTTAGAGACCATCTCAAGAATAGATTTGACACATTGAACACTAATGACTGAAGACCAGAAGAGTTATGGAAGGATATCATACATGAAGAAAGCATGAGGTCATTAAAAAGACAGGAAAGAAAGAAAAGTCCAAAATGGATGTCAGGAGAGACTCTGAAACTTGCTCTAGAACGTTGAGTAGCTAAAACGAAAGGAAGAAATGATGAAGTAAAAGAGCTGGACAGAAGATTCAAAAGGTGACTCAAGAAGACAAAGTAGGGCCACATAAATCAGAGACTGCATCATCCTGAGACCAGAAGAACTAGATGGTGCCCAGCTATCACCAATGACCACCCTGACAAGGAACACAACAGAGAGTCCCTGATGGAGCAGGAGAAAGGTGGGGTGCAGAACTCAAATTCTAGTAAGAAGACCAGACTTAATAGTCTGACTGAGACTGAAGGAACCCCAGAAAGCATGGCCCCTGGACTCTCTGTCAACCCAGAACTAAAACAATTCCCGAGAGAAACTCTTCAGACAAAGATTGGACTGGATTGTGAGACATAAAATGATACTAGTGAAGAGTGTGCTTCTTAGCTCAAGTTGATACATGAGACTAAATGGGCAGCTTCTGTCCAGAGGTGAGATGAGAAGGCAGAGAAGGTTAGGAGGTGGTTGAATGGACATAGGAAATCAGGGGTGGAAAGGAGGAGTGTGCTTTCATAGTATAGGGAGAGCAATTAGGGTCACATAACAATGTATGCATAAATTTTTGTATGAGAAACTAACTTGAAATGTAAACTTTCACTTAAACTACAACAGTTAAAAAAAAAGAAGAAGACGACAAAGAAAAGTATTATAATGAAATGTGCAAAGACTTGGAGTTAGAAAACCAAAAGGGAAGAACAAGCTTGGCATTTCTCAAGCTGAAAGAACAAAAGAAAAAATTCAAGCCTCGAGTTGCAATATTGAAAGATTCTATGAGCAAAAAGTTGAATGATGCAGAAAGCATCAAAAGAAGACAGAAGAAATACAGAGAGTCACTGAACAAAAAGAACTGGTTGACATTCAACCATTTCAGGAGGTAGCATATGATCAAGAACCAATGGTACTGAAGGAAGAAGTCCAAGCTGCGCTGAAGGCATTGGCAAAAAACAAGCCTCCAGTAGTTGACAGAATTCCAACTGAGATGTTTCAACAAACAGATGCAACGCTGGAAGTGTTCACTCATCTATACCGAGAAAGTTGGAAGACAGCTATGTGGCCAACCAACTGGAAAAGATCCACACACATGCCCATTCCAAAGAAACGTGATCCAGTGGAATGTAGAAATTATCTCACAATATCTTTAATATCTCACACAAGTAGAATTTTGCTGAAGGTAATTCAAAAACAGTTGCAGCAGTACATCAACAGGGAACTGCCAGAATTTCAAGCCAGATTCAGAAGAGGACATGGAATGAGGGATATCATTGCTGATGTCAGATGGATCTTGGCTGAAAGAGAAAATACCAGAAAGATGTTTAACGGTGTTTTATGGGCTACACAAAGGCATTCGATTGTGTGGATCCTAACATATTATAGATAACATTGAGAAGAACGGAAATTCCACAACACTTAATTGTGCTTGCTTATGTGGAACCTGTACATAGACCAAGAGGCAGTTGTTTGAACAGAATGAGGGAATACTGTGTGGTTTAAAATCAGGAAAGGTGTGGGTCAGAGTTGTATCCTTTCACCACAATACTTATTCAATCTGTATGCTGAGCAAATAATACAAGAAGCTGGACTATATGGAGAAGAACATGGCATCAGGATTGGAGGAAGACTCATTAATAATCTGCATTATGCAGGTGACACAACCTTGCTTGCTGCAAGTGAAGAAGACTTGAAGCACTTACTGATGAAGATCAAAGACTACAGCCTCCGGTATGGATTACACCTCAACATAAAGAAAACAAAAATCCTCACAAGTGGACCAGTAAGCCACATCATGATAAACAGAGAAAAGATTGAAGTTGTCGAGGATTTCATCTTACTTGGATCCACAATCAACACCCATGGAAGCAGTAGTCAAGAAATCAAAAAGATGCATTGTGTCGGGAAAATCCGCTGCAAAAGACCTCTTTAAAGTGTTGAAAAGCAAAGATGTCAGCTTGAAGACTAAGGTGTGCCTTACCCAAGCCATGGTATTTTCAATCACCTCATATGCAGGTGAAAGATGGACAATGAAATAGTCAATAAGGAAGACGGAAGAAGACCTGATGCCTTTGAATTGTGATGTTGGTGAAGAATATTGACTATACAATTGACTGCCAGAAAAACGAACGTATCTCTCGGAAGAAGTACAGCCAGAATGCTCCTTAGAAGCAACAATGGCAAGACTTCTTTTCACATGCTTTGGACACGTTATCAGGAGGCACCAGTCCCCGGAGAAGGACATGATGCTTGATAAAGTAGAAGGTAAACAAAAAGGAAGAAGACCCTCAGCAAGATGGATTGACACAGTGGCTGCAGCAATGGGCTGAAACACAGCAACAATTGTGTGGATGGCACAGGATCGGGCAGTGTTTCCTTCTGTTGTGCATGCAGTCACTATGAGTCAGAACTGACTCAACAGCACCTGACAACAATAACATAGCCTAGCCAGGAAGTTCCTGAGTGGTGCAAATGGTTAACACACTCAGCTACTAACCAATAGGTTGGAGGTTCAAGTCCATCCAGAGGCACCTTGGAAGAAAGGCCTGGCGATCTACATCCAAAAAATTAGCCATTGATAACCCTTTGGAGCACAGTTCTATTCTGAAACACACAGGGTCACCATGAGTTGGAGTCGACTTGAAGGCAACTGGTAACTGGTATCACCTAGCCAAGATGATACATAAAATTAACCATCACAAGTAAATAAATTAATTCTTAAAAGGAAATGTATATCTGGCCTATAAATGAAAAACCAGCAGCAGCAGTCATAAAGAGAAGTTACCCAGAAAAAGAAATACAATGAAAAGAAAAGGCTGTTATTAAATCTAGCCAGATATTGTTGCCATTCCAAGTCTCTAAGCCTGCAGCATAAACTCTTCTTTCTAAGGAGAGAGATCAGCAAGTGTTTAAAGACATACTAACAGCAAGCTGAGACTGTTTTTTCTTAACTAATCAAGAGAATTGATAAAGAATTGAAAGATAAATAGCTTTCTAACTCTCTGATTGAATGTTAACTGTTCCTGGGTCTTTGTATTACCAAAATACCTTCTTTATGACCTATAAATATTGAGTACCCCACACTTCTAGAAACAATGAAATAGATATTAACGACTTCACTCTTCTGAGCACCTACTATGTGCATCATTCCTTTGCTGAGTTAATCATTGGGGAGATACCGCCCTAAAGAAATTTATAGTGTGGTTGAGAGATAAAGTAGGCATGTAAAACATACATATAGTAGAAGATAGATAGATGGACAGATGGACGGACAAGTAGGTAGGTAGGCAGGTAGATAGGTAGATAGATAGACAGCTGTCATCGAGTTGATGCCAACTCATGGAGTCCTTATGAACAACAGAACGAAATGCTGCCAGTTCCACATGGTCCTCATTAGTGCTGGCATGTCCGAGCCCATCATCGCAGCTATTGTTACCAATCCATCTCACCAAGGATCTCCCTCGTCCTCACTGGCCCTCTACTTCACCAAACAGGATGTCTTCCTCCAATGATTAATCCCTCCTAATAACACATCCAAAACAAGTGAGTTGGACAACATTCTGTTGTGATCCATAAGGTTTCCATTGGCTCATTTTTAGAAGTAGATTGCCAGCCCTTTCTGTCTAGTCTGTCTTAGACTTGGAAGCTCCACTGAAACCTTTCCACCTTGGGTGACCCTGCTGGTATTTGAAGTAGTGGTGCACAGTTTCCACCACAGTATGACAAACAGACAGACAGGTAGTGGTACTGGAAGGTAGAAAGGTGTAAATTCCACAAGGAAACTATAGATCATGTGCTATGGGAAGTGTGGTGTATTAATGATGAGCAGGTATTTGTTTACACACACACACACACACACACACACACACACACACACACACACACACACTGACCCTCATGAGAGGACTGTGCTTCCTTGCACTCTGATGTCAAGTTTGGACCTGTGACTGTCTTTGGCCAGCAAGATGTAAGTGGAGGTCACAGTTTGCAAATCCAGAGTCGAGGCCATAAAAGACACTGTACATTTCTGTTCACTCTTCTGGGATTTTCCAACTTGCTCCTCAAGAAGAACATGTGCAGTCATTGCCCTTCTAGCCTGAGACCCAAAAGGGAATATGTGAAGCAAAGCTGTCCCCACCAACCTGCAGAAGCATGGGCAAGAAATAAGCGCTTATTTTTATATGCCACTGTACTTCAGGGTTCTTTGTTATGTAGCATTACTGTGGAGAGAGCTGACTAAGGCAGAAACTGACAGGAAGGAGAGGTGACTTTGACTGGAAATTAATCAGGGATACCTCCTGTCCAGAGGTGGCATTGAAGGTGGACTTCACACCACACAAATCATGCTTAGAGCATTCTTACTGGATGGCAAATTCGTAAGATCTGAGAAGAAAATATCCCAGATAGAGCTGTGCCAGGGCTGTGAGTGGGTCCCTCTGAAAACTGCTGATAACCTCACAGCCCATAGGAGATACAGGAACACAGAGAAGGAAGAAGAGAAGTCTGATGAGGATTTTTTTTTTTTTTCCCCATTTAAACGTTTGTGTGTCTCAAGGTTCTTCTCTCAACCCTCTCTGTCCCCATGTCGCCTCCCATTCTTCTTCCTGGGAGGCATCCTGATGTCCTGACCAGTGCTGAGAGGAACATTCTCTGCATGTTCCCTCATGGAGCTGGTCAGAGTCTGTCCCAGTGTGGGCACCCACAAAAGCAGAGCCTGAGACAAAGATATGCATGCAAGGAGTTTAAAAGTTTCATTGGAGAATGCAGGAGTGAGAAGCGGGAAAAGTGAGAAAGAGCAGGGAAGAAAACCAACTAGAGTGTACACTGGTGAGCAGGTGATAGCTATGGGCAATGAGGCTCAGACCCACTGAGGATTCTGTGAGGAACTGTGCAGAATGCACCTTGGAATTGGCCCACTGGAAAACGGGAGGCCGGGGCACTTTCCATCAGTTCTCATCTCCCTTTGGTTTAGGGTCACCCCAAGGATGTTAACTCCCTCACCATGTTTCCTGGCTATACCTTCTCTGAGGTGAGGGGCCTCCCACCAAGGCAGCGACATAAAGAGATACAGCAAAACATGCTTGATACCGCAATGGCACGTGTATGGGACTGTCCACCTCTGCTGTGCTTCAGCCAGATGTGCCAAGGGGACATGGCTTGGGGCATCACAGGTGTCTGCCATGACTGAAAAAAGTCCTTAATTTCAGCACATGCCTTTCTCCTGGGCCACAGACCCACGGAGCCAACAGCTGACTGGCCGTCCAACATGCACCTCTGACTCAGTATGGTCCAAACTTGTCATCACCCTCCTCCCCACAATCCTGCTCTTTCCCCCAAATTCCTGAGCTCAGAGGATGGCTCTCCAGCCACTCAATTTTTGAAACTTCAAAGACATCATCAGTCTCTTCCTCACCGATCATATCAAATTATGGATTCTGAATCTAAACCAGGTTTTCCAACCATCCTCACTCCCACTCCGACAATCACTCCTATTCCATCACCCTGCTTGGTGTTCTCATAGCACTTAACACGATCTGAAATGAGCTTACATCCTTGGCAAGATGGACAACAGCCACAGCAATGGACTTGATCATGCCAGTGATACAGGCCCGGGCAGCATTTTGTTCTGTTGTACATAAGGTCACCATGAGTCAGAGTCAACTCGCCAGCAGCTAACAACAGCTGGCTGTTTACATGTTTGTTATCTGCCTCCCAAGCCTAGAATGTAAGTTCCGTAAGAGTAGGACTTTCTCTTTCTGGTTCACCCCTGTACGTCTAGGGTCTAGAACCAGTACCCGGTACATAGTAAAAAAAAAGAAGAAGAAGAAGAAAACAGTTGCCATTGAGTCGATTCTGACTCATGGAGATCCCATGGACGTTAGAGTAGAACTGTGCTCCATAGTGTTTTCAGTGGCTGATTTTTTGGAAGTAGATTGCAAGGTCTTTCTTCCGAGGCACCTCTGGGTAGAATCAAACCACCAGCCTTTCGATTAGCTGCCAAGCATGTTACCATTTGCACCACCCAGGGACTCCATAGGAACCCAATAAATGCCCACTGAATGAACAAGTAGCTCACAGAGAGAAGGCTCCCATAAAGCTCAAATGGTGGCCGCCAAGGCAGAGGTTAGTCAGAAACTTCTCAATCCATCGTGACTGTATTTGTACCTTGCTGACTAGTGGCACCTGAGATCAAGGTGTGAGTGGAGCATGAAGTCTGAACTAACTCCCTGGACAGAGAGAAGGCCACAGGGAGGTTGGAAAGAAAGGAAGCAGAGTGTCCATGCTGGAAAAGGCTGTTGTGATCACTGAGGCTGTGAGTGCTTCCAGTTGCACAATTTTGCATTTAAGGAAACTTTCGTGGAAATGGCCAAAGAGTCAGCTCTCCTAATTCCCAACCCTGCCCCAGTGTCCCCCGCCCACTACCGGCCCCTCTCCAGGGTTAAAGCCTCCCTGCCTCACCCACCAGCTCCTCAAGGACATTCACCATCAAGACTGGCCCCAGGGGGAACATTTCTCTTGCTGGTGCAGCCAGAATTTCCTCCCCGAGAGAAGAACATAAAGATTAACTAGGTGTGAAAATTTTTCCCTTGGCTCTGAAGCTCAGGACATTTGTCTGATCCAGCACATATTCTCCAGCAGACAGGCTAAATTAAAATACTAATGGACTTCTGTGTTTAAAATATATTTACCAATGATTAACAGCTCAGTAGGTGATGTATGTTTCAATAATTTCTTATTACGACGTGGGGAAAACTCGATAAATATTCCCAGGGTAATTAGCGGGTGTTTATTTAACATTCAGCTGTGTTTTCCTGCATACCCAGAAGGGTGCCATGGGTGCCAGCTGGGCCCCTCCTACATGCAGAGAGGGACCCAGCCTCAATCAGCCACCAGCCTGGCTTCCCAGCAGGAGAGAGGGCACAGCCCTCGAGAAATATTCCCCCTGCAAACATGTTTGCTTTGGCCACAGTATTGTCGAGTATGTTTTAGGGGATGAGTTGCTAGCATTAAAAATCAGAACAGCACATTTGAAAATTTGGACTTATACCTTCTCTTGACATTTTTTAAGATCTGGAAGCACCCATTTTCTCCCAGGGGCACTGTGATGATTAAAGTTGTGTGGCAACTTGGCTGGGCCATGATCCACAGTGGTTTGGCAGTTATGATGTAGTTTGGCAGTTTTTTAATGATGTAATCACCTCCATAACACGATCTGATATAACGTGATCACCTCCATGATGAGATCTCTTGTGAGCAGCCAATCAGCTGAAAGGGAGTTTCCTTGGAGGTTTGGCCTGTGTCCAATATAGGTGGACTTTTTGGCAAAGCTCACTGGCTTTTACTCACTCTGGATCCTGCAGCTGCCTCCTGTTTGTCTCACCTCTAGTTCTTGGAACTTGAACCAGCAGCTTACTTGTCATCTTACTTACCAATCTTGGGATGTATTGGCCTCCACAGCCTGTGAGCCAGAGGCCTCCAATATGACCTTCCGATCTTCAATTCACCAGCACCTGCAGCTACATGAGTCAGTAGAAGCCTCCAGCCTGACCCACAAACTTGGTACTTTCCAGCATCTACAACCACATAAGCCAAGTCCTTTATATAAATCTCTCTCTATATATATGTTATATGCTGCACTGGTTTTGCTTCTCTAGAGAACCTAGCCTAAGACAGTCACCTTCAGTGGACCTGAGTGGACACCCCTCTCTAGTTAGTCACAGTCACCAATTACACCTCTTGGTGTGTTTAAAGATCAAGCTGGTCCATGCATACAATGGAATATTACTCAGCCATGAAGAGAAACGAAGTCCTGATGCATGCCATTACATGAATGAACCTTAAAATCATCCTGTTGAGTGAACTAAGTCAATCACAAAGGGACAAATATTGTATGATCTCACTTAAATGAAATAACAAAAATAGGCAAATGTATAGAGAACAGAGGTTATTAGTGATTAACAGGGGCAGGAGGAGTCATTGTTCAAGAAGCACTGACTTTCTACTTATGGTAAAGGGAAACGTAGCAATAGATATTGGTGATGGTTGCACAACATGATTAATGTAATTCATGTACAAGTAAAAAATATTTAAAAAAAAAAAGATGCACCTGGCCCCATGGATATGTAAGTTTGCAAGCCTGGTGCACTTTGGTCAGCCTTGCCCTGGGCCACCCTAGTGGTTTTGTCCAAATGCTGCATAAACGCCACAAGCAGAGATGCTGGCAATGGATGTGGAGTGTGGGGATGGGTGCTGCATCAGAGCAGAAGGGCCACTGCCGCAGCCTTCTGAAATGCAGGCAAGATGGACCAGGCCACCAAGTCACTGTTCTCTGCCAGGCGGCATACTGGAGCCTCTCTTCTCCTGGCCCCCCAAATTAAGAAATGTAGAGAACACTAGTTGATGCACAGTCAAGACTCAAAGTCAAGAGCCCAAAGCCCTTAACCTCCACAACTCTAGTGTCTGGGTGGCTGTGGTGAGCACTGATGGTTGCCAATCTCATATCCCTCCCTTCCCCGTACCCCACACACACGTAGTCCAAATCCAGATTTTGTCCAGGGTAGCAGTGTGCTCAGCTAAAACATTTGCTCTCTTTGCCTTTTCTCTAACTAAGGGTATCAACACGGCACACCTCTGACCAACAGGCTATAGGGGTGAATCCCTGGAGAGAGCCTTCTTTCCAAATAAACAGGCAAAGACTTCCTACAAATAAACCCTTTGCCCAAGGCAAGTGAGCACACTGATGGGAGCCACTTCCCAGCCTGGTTCAAAAACCCTCCCACGTGATATTCTCATTCATTATGCCCATCTAAGCTGAGGACTTGCAAGAGGACAGAGCCATAAAATGGAAGAAACCTGGGTCCCTGAAAGACTGCATGGAGCCGAGACCCTCTGCCAGCCCCTATTGGAGTGTAATATGAGGAAGTACTCTTTTAACTGTGTTAAAACCACTGATATTTGAGTATTGTTTATTACCACAATTAGCCTGTCCTGTCTAATATATCCATTTATCATTTCTCTCTCTCTTACCAAAAGCCAGGAGGGAGACAGAACTTTGTAGATCTTCTCTTTGACCCTAGTGCTGAATCCTCTGGTGCAGTCTAGGAAGGCCATCTGCCATCTGTCCCTTGAAGCAGGCTCACCTCAAGGAACCACCTAAAGGGGAGATGAAGCTACTCTTCCAGGTTAGAGGTATCCACCCTGGTCAGCCATCATGGTGGTTCTAGTCCTGGCTAACTCAGGCCAGGAACCCTGGGAGAGAAGCAGAAACATTGACTCTGCTATTCTTACCTTCAGATCACAAGAGTCTTGATCTCCCGTCTAACAGAAGGCTGCTCAGGATCCTCCCTCCTTCAGGACCCAATCCTCCTCCAGCCAGGGCAGGTGATTGCCATCAAATTTCACAAAGGAAGAGCAAAGCAAACTGCTACTGGACTTGCGGGCAACATGGTGCTGTAGTCAGAAGCACCATGCCATCCCTCCGCAGCAAAGATCAGAAAAACTAAGTACAACAACATCAGAACAATAAAAAAGGGAATAAATGGTGTAGGTATAGAACCTTCTAATGGAGAGGAAGGCAAGGTGATACCAAGTAATAATACACTGGTTCAAATCTAGGAAGATAAGGGTAAATTTCAAGGTAAACACAAAGAAAGTTAACAAACTTACTCATCAAAATAAAGAAGAAAAACATAAAGTCTCAGTAAAAACAAAACCTACAAAAAGAAAAGAAATAAAAAAAAAAAAATCCACAAACAATAGGAACTCAGCACAGGAGAGTAAAAGGAACCAAGAAAATGTCAGCGCTACAGAAAAAAAAAAAAAAAAAAAAAAAGCACTACAAAATGTAATCCCACTCCTAGGAATATATCCTAGAGAAATAAGAGACATCACACGAATAGACATATGCACACCCATATTCATTGTAGCACTGTTCACAATAGCAAAAAGATGGAAACAACCTAGATGCCCATCAACAGATGAATGGATAAACAAACTATGGTACATACACACAATGGAGTATTATGCAAAAATAAAGAACAATGATGAATCTGTGAAGCATCTCATAACATGGATGAAACTGGAGGGCATTATGCTGAGTCAAATGAGTCAATCACGGAAGGAAAAATATTGTATGAGACCTATACTGTAAAAACTCATGTAAAAGTTTGCACACAATAAGAAATAATCTTTGTTGGTTATGAGGGATGGGAGGGGTGGGAGGAACTAAATAGACAATAGATAAGTGGTAACTTTGATGAAGTGTAAGACAGTACACAATACTGGGGAAGCCAGCACAACTTGTACAAGGAAAAGTCATGGAAGCTCCAGGGACACTTCCAAACTCCCTGAGGGACTGAATTGCTGGGCGGAGGACTGTGGGGGCCATGGTCTCAGGGAACATCTAGCTCAATTGGCCTAACACAGTTTATAAAGACAATGTTCTACATTCTACCTTGGTGAGTAGCGTCTGGGGTCTTAAAAGCCTACAAGTGGCCATCTAAGATACTCCACTGGTTTCACCCCTTCGGGAGCAAGGGAGAATGAAAAGAATAGAATACAAGGAAAAGATTAGTCCAAAACACTAATGGACCACAGCTACCACGGCCTCCACCAGACTGAGTCCAGTACAGCTAGATGGTACCCGGCTACCACCGCTGATTGCTCTGACCGGGATCACAGTAGAGCATCCTGGACAGAGCTGGAAAAGGATGTAGAACAAAATTCTAATTCACAAAAAATAAGACCAGATTTACTGGCCTGACAGGCTGGAGAAAGCCCGAGAGTATTGCCCCCAGACACCCTTTTAGCTCAGTGGTGAAGTCACTCCTGAAGTTCACCATTCAGCCGGGGATTGGACAGCCTCATAAAACAAAATGGGACTAATAAGGCACAGCAGTCCAGGGACAAAGACTAGAAGACAGGAGGGGACAGGAAAGCTGGTGATAGGGAACCCAAGGTTGAGAATGGAAAATGTTGACATGTTGTGGGGTTATTAACAATTGTCATAGGGCAATATGTGTACTAACTGTTCAATGAGAAAAGATTTGTTCTACAAACCTTCGCCTAAGGCACACACACACACAAAAAAAGAATTATCTATGTGAGATCAAACTGACAACAGCAACTCAGAAGGTTTGATGGGAAGCCTAGGGGGCAGTGAGTTAAAGATAATGGTGATGGAATAATTTGGAAATGGATAGTGAGAATATCAGCACAACTGGAAGAATGTAATCGATGTCAGTGAATTGTACATGTGAAAACTTCTGAAATGGTGTAACTTTGGCTATGTACATTTTCACCAAAGAAAAGGTCCTCCAAGGTCGAGAAGGGAGAGTGTTGACATGTTGTGGGGTTGTTAACCAATGTCATAAAACAGTATGTGTACTGTTTAATGAGAAACTATTTGCTCTGAAAACCTTCATCTAAAGTACAATTTTAAAAAATTAAAAAAAAAAAAAAAGCAAATTGCTGCTGTTATGGAGTCTGTGAGCAGCTGGAGCCCAGAGACAATCGGGAGTTCTACCTGTGGTAACAGCCGGGTTTCCATAACCTCTTCACTCCCAGAGAATAAATATGCTCTGATGAAATTTCCATGAATATCAATATTGACCCAAAGTTGAATGTGTCATCACTCTTTATGGTGGTCCCTTGGGGTGAGTTCCCTTCAGGGCGGAAGGCAGATGGTATCTCCCTCCAGGGAGCCTGCACCAAGAAGTCTCAGCACTGGGCCAAAGAGAAGTTTTCCAGAGAGCTGGAAATGCCTGGTGGGGAGAGTCCAACCTCTGTAACAATCCTCAGGGCATCAACCAAATGTGAACATCTTCCCAACTTACCTCCAAGTCAGCCCCCTGGGCCGTTCCTTAGAGAAAGAGCCTAGTGAGAGGGAAGCTAGCAGAACTCTGATTATTAATGATGACCCTCAGATGAAGCTAAAGACAATCTCAAGTCCAGGCTGTCACTCCAAGGATGAGGAAAGTCCTGTCCAGGGAATGTCCCACAAATATAACTAGACCAGATGGAAGGACAGTGCTCCACCCTCAATCCATCAGACTTATCCACGCCACAGAGCTGCCACCATATACAGCTCCCAGCCCCAGCCCATCTTACACTCCACACCACTCCCTACCTAGCCTGGCCTTTGGTAATAGTTTGTGTTAGTAACCACCTAGATTCTGTCCTCAGGAAAAATTTCCAGTTTGCGACATCATTTTAACCCTCAGACTTAACTTTTGGTCTTACTCTCAAGTCCTTGCTGTCCTCTTACCCTTTGGTTATCTGCTTTTAGCTGCTCTGGGAAAATATCTCCCCCACTCCATACCAGCCCTGGGACCTTCAGGCACAACACAAAACTAAGCCCAAGAACCAGCACATGGAAAGCCATCTCCATGACTGGGTGATGAATTAACTGTTGAAATGACCAGTTAATCTACGTTATCCCTGGGACTTCAGCCTCCAGTGCCCCTAGACTAAATCAGACCTCATAAGAAAGAAACAACTCCTTTTTATGCATTTGATTAATGGGACTAGAAAGATTTCTCGGAGTCCCTGGGCAGTGCAAACAGTGGTACAAAAAAAAAAAATCAGCCACTAAAAACCCTATGGAGCACATTCTACTCGGACACACACAGGGTCACTATGAGTTGGAACTGGCTCGATGGCAACAGGTAAAGATTTCTTATCTGAACTCAGTCAAAAAACACCTTTGTAGATACTGTGAACTTGTAAGGTACCTCAAATGACAGAATTTCTCAGGACTCACCTTGCCTTTGAAACCTCAGCTGAAACTCCTTTCTACTATTCTATTACTCCCTCAGATGGTTCCTTGGGGGTAAAAAAAAGAAGAAAAAAAAAAACTCCAAGAAACTAGATATGTTTAAGACACTGGGACACAAACCCACTGCACCAGTAAAACTGGAATCCCACCTCCTCATGTTTGTTCAAGTTGTTCCTTCTGTCTGAAGGCCCTTCCCACCATCACCTTGTGTTCCTGGCCTCTGTGAGAGGTGACGTGAAACTCCCAGGAAGACAGAGTTTTGTGCTATCAGCAATCAGTCAAGCAAGAAGTTTGAAACCCAAGTGGAGAAGAATTCCATACGAATAGCAAGCAGTTCGTCCCAGGGCAGCAGGTCATGTGAGAAAGGAGGTTGGAGTTTAGTTCCAGAAGTAGGTAGGATCCAGACTGTTAGAAGCTTTACTCTCCAGAATGAGAAGTTTGGACATTTTTTTCTGAGGGTGTTAAGGAGTCTTTGAAGGTGTTTCCTTCTACTCATTGTAATTCAGAAATCAGGTAGGTCCAAATGAATCCAGCTCAGTGACTTCCTGGACATGAAATTTCCCCATATTTAAAATAAGGATAATACAGCTTAGTCCATAAGCTTGTCACAGGATCAGATAAGGTAATAAATATATGTAATCAGTGAATAATATCTGTAAACCACCTAATAGTGCTTGGCATACCCATTGCTGTTGAGTCAATTCTGGCTAGTAGCGACCCTATAGGACAGAGTATAACTGCCCCATAGGGTTTCCTAGGAGCAGCCGGTGGATTTGAACTGCTGACCTTTGGCCTAGCAGCCAGGCTCTTAACCACTGGGCCACCAGGGCTCCAATAGTGCTTGGCATAGGAACTTTCCATAAATATCAATTCACCTCTCTACTCTGTTTTCTGTAGGCCATCTCCCAGGATCCCTGGACTCTATCTGGGTCTCTGTTTCCCTCACTTTCTATCTCACTGTTTTCATCTCTATCCCTCTCTGTTGCCTCTCTCTGCCTTAAACTACATTTTGCTCGTCTCTCTGGATCTTTCTTTTATTTCTGTGTTACCTCCTTGTTTTCTGTGTTTGCCTCTCTTGTAGTTTTCTTTCTCTTTAGTTTTGTCTTAGCCTCTAGAAAAGGGTCTCTTCCTCTTTCTCTTCTCTGTAACTCTCTCTCTCTTTTTCCCTCCCTCCCTGCCTCTCTCCCTCTTCCTCGCCCTTCTCTCCCTTTCCCTCTCCCTCTCTCTTTCTCTCCCCTTCATCTTTGCCTCTGTCTGTAGGTCTGTCTCATTTTGTCTCTTAGTTCTTCCAGTTCTCTCTCGCTCTCTCTTTGTGGCCTCCAAATAGGAGACCAAATATCTCTATCTCTGCATCTCTTTAACTATCACTTTCTCTCTTTCCCTGCCCCACCCACCCCTCCATCTGCCCTCTTCTCTCAAAATCTCATCTCTGGAGGAACGACCGACTGAAGGAGTCCAGTGGGATGAAATGCCAAGCAGGCAACTGCAGAAGGGCTGTGAATGCCCCCTGAAGCTCTGCAGGAAGAGGTCTGCCTCACCGGGGCTGTGGCCAGAGACGAGGAGCTGCAGGACAAGAGGGCACTGAGCTGGGGCAGGGCTGGGGCTGGAGAAGAGGGGATGCTGGCCGAAGAGCCTCTCTAGGTCCCTTTACAACACTAGAATTCAGCCATAAGGATTAACTGAGCTAATTTATGTTAAATGTTTATTCACCGAAACTATGTGCCTCTCCTCAGCAAAGGTGTTCACAATGGTCTCACACACCCACTAGCATTACTATTTACATGGACATCTGTAAAAGCTTTCAGAGGCTTAAGAAACACGAGGATTTGAACAAGGGTTTTGATCAGAGAGTTATGCCAAAGACCATGTAGAGCTTTGGACCAACTAAAAACTGTCTATCTCAGCACCACATTGGGACCAAGAGGCCAGGACCCCTGAGGGAACTTGGCAGGGGCTCCAACACCCCTCCTATGGAGTTCCTGCCTCTCCATTCTGCTCTCCCTGTTAGTGAACAAATATTTTTTGGTGGCTAAGCTAATAGACATGTTAGCCAAGCACATAGTACGTGCTCAGCAAATCCTTACTGAAAAAAAAATTCTACTACTGGAAAAGTAGTACATAAGTGAATAAAGGCACAAATGACCAGCATATCACATGCATAGCCTCCATTTTCTCCTCAGGAGCTCGAGCTGGGCTGAAGGCAGCTCCTGCTTGCACCAGCTGCAATACTGTTGGCTCCAACAAACTGCTTCTGGAATAGCTTCACTACCTTGGCACATCTAGGAGGCCTCGGTTAGGAGTTCTAAAGAAATCCATCATGCTTGGTAGACATGAGTGGCAGTTTAGCAACTGTAGCAATCACAAGAACAAACAGACATTGACAGGTGGAAGAGCGTTTGGCCAGGATGGCAAACTCAGGAGCCAGACGCTTGAGTGTGAGTCCCAGCTGAAGGCACGTGATGGAAACACTCCCCGCCTCCATTTCCTTATTTGTAAAATAGGGGAAACGGTGACGCCTACCTCATGGACCTGCCATAATGATGGTTCCTGTTGTTAGCAGTCGAGTTGGCTCTGACTCATACATAACAGAATGAAACGTTACCTGGTCCATCTTCACAATCGTCGGTATGCGTGAGTCCACTGTTGCAGCCACTGTGTATTCTGAGTGGCTTCCAACCTAGGGCGCTCATCTTTCAGCACTAATTCAGACAGTATTCTGTTGCGATCCATAAAGATTTTATTGGCTAATTTTTGGAAGTAGATAACCAGGTGTTTTTTCCTAGTCTGTCTTAGTCTGGAAGCTCCACTGAAACCTGTCCACCATGGGTGGCCCTGCATCTGAAATATTGGTGGTATACTTTCCGGCATCATAGCAACACGCAAGCTCCCACAGTAGGACAAACTGACAGACGGGTGGTGGGCCATAACGATTAACTAAGTCAATTTATGTTAAACGTTTAGAGCAGTGTCTGGCACATTAAAAAAAAAACAACAACTTGGAGGTGCTTCCTATTATCATTACTGAGTAACTGTTTTATGCCAGGCACGTCACCTAGTGTTACTTCAAGCTGTATCTCTCAGAAATCCAATCTATTCCTTGAATCCCAACCATCAAGGAGCCTTATCAAAGATCTGACTTCAGAAAACCTAAATGAGAACAGCCGGTTTGTTCTGTCTGGCAGTGAGGCGCCACTCACTCATCTGATGTGACAAAATACTTCAACTTCTGCCACATTCCCTGCTTTGGGGAGCCAAGGATACAGTCAGCAGAGAGAGCAGGAAAAAGTTGAGATGTAAAAAATGTCATCATTTGGACAGTCTAGGTGGATGTCTTAATTTTACTGATCCCCAGGAATCTGCTTCCCTGTCTTCATCCCAAAAGGCATGAAGGTCCAATTTTGATCCCCTCTGCTACAGCCCTTAAATAACAGGATCCCTTCCTGGGTCTTCTAGGACCTCAGAGAGAAGTGCCTTAAAAATATAAAGTGCTGAGACCAATGCCCTGTAGAAGTCCCTGGGGAGAGCAGTCTGGGGTCCCCAGGGGTCATACCCCTTCTCCATCTGCCACGGGCAGTCCCCTGCCCCCTAAGATGCCGTCTCCATTAACCTGGAGCCCTGAGTTGGTTAAACAGCTGTGGCCCCTGTAGACATGGAGGAGCACTGACCATTTGCTAGGCTGCATGGGGCTGAGAATCTGAGAGAAGCAAATGTCAGGCCAGATCAATAAAGCTCTGAATGGATTGGAGAAACAAGCTTCAGGCCTGAGAGTACATGCTTAGGCAAAGCACTGGAGACCACGATGGATAACAGCAACATGTCAGCAGTCAGCGAATGTGCCAGTCCCAGAGGAGAGAGCCAGGAACCAGGCCAAGAGGGAAAGTCTGGCAAGGTGCAGAGAATGCTAGGCTGGGAAAAAGAAGGCCTGGATTCCAGTCTAATGTCACCTATAATGCACTGCTCATGGATACCATAGAGAGCTCAGGCTCTGGAACTAGACTTCTTAGGTTCAAATCCTGGCCCTGCCTGTTGCCATCAGTGTGACATTTGGGAAGATTCCCTAAACTGTCTGATTTTCAATTTCTTCATCTGAAAAATAGGGTTAATAACAATACTCACTTCATAAGGATTTTTAATGCTGATTAAATGAATTAATACATGTAAAGCATTTAGAAGAGTACCTGATGCATAGTAAACACTCAGTAAACATTATGTTCTTTACCACCACCCATCTGTCAGTCTGTCATACTGTGGTGGCTTGCATATTGCAATGACGCTGGAAGCTACACCACTGGTATTTCAAATACCAACAGGGTCACCCATGGTAGACAGGTTTCAATGGAGCTTCCAGACTAAGACAGACTAGGACAAAAGGCATGGCAATCTTCTTCTGAAAATTAGCCATTGAAAAACTTATGGTTCATTATCTGACTCACTTGCTTTGGACACGTCATCAGGAAGGATCAATTGTTAGAGGAGGACATCACGTTTGGTGAAGTAGAGGGCCAGTGAGGGCATGAGAGACCCTCGGTGAGATAGACTGGCACAATAGCTACAATGATGGACTTGAACTTGTCCTTGATCATGAGGATAAGGCAAGACCAGCCAGTGTTTCATTCTGCCATACATGAGGTCACCATGAATCAGAGTTGACTTGACAGCAGCTAACAACAACAATGTTATTTAAAATGAAAAGAAGAAGGTAGAGAAAAGGATTGTTCTTGAAGACAGAGAGGGCATCATTCCTGCGCATTTTACCTATGTGTATTCAAAGTAAATATATAGCATGGCCCCTAATCACAGGACATTTCCTTCATCCAGTACTCAACACAGAAAGTCATCTGTACCAAAGTTACATGAAAACTGGTTTTGTTGGACCCATTGAGGAAAAGCACAATGTACACAAAATGATAGGCACTGTACTTCCAAAAATTTGGCACTCTATGATTTTCTTATTACATGCTGGCTTTGGAACCTAATCTCCACATAGAAACAATTGCCCAAGTTTTGATCTCACCTGCTAATTCTGGAATGTCAACTCCCTGGAATGTCAGGTGCAGGGTGATTCTAAAGCTCCAGGTAGGCTCAGTGGGGAGGAGTGCTGAGATCGACTAGCAATGTCTACTATGTGCAGTGGTGGAACAGATGCCACATTGTGCAACCCTTGATCTAGGTAACCTCCAAGGGCTTCCACCTCTGAAAATCTAAGAGCCTATGAAACTCACCAATGGTATGAAGAGTAAAGAGGCAGAAGTGAAGAAAGAGCAAACTAAATGACTATTTTTAAGTGGCAAAGTCCATTTGATACAGCCATCTCTGTGTCTAGTTATCTGGTGCCCTCCCCTACAGCCAGGCAGAGTTATGAAAATGGCCTAAGCACAGAGAAGGGAGATGAGAGTTCTGGATTCTCAGATCAAATCTGCACTAGTATATTACGTGAACCTGAGTGAGCCCCTTCTCCCTGAGCCTCAGTTTCCTCATCTTAATCCTTAAGGATAGGGTCAGATATTTATACTATTATGTATGTATGAGCTTGACTCTGGTGATACAGAAGAATGGGCCAGACTGGGGAATATCTCCCTGAAGTAAGAACCAAACGTCCACAGGACAACATGAGAATAGCTCACCCTCAGCCCCAAGGGCTGTAGCCTTGCATTTGCATATCCTGGCTCTAGATTTTAATTATCCAGTTACCTAACTGAAATCTTGTGTTTCTCAGAGGCACCTACAATGTGTTATGTCCAAAATGCAGTTCTTATTCACAACCGCCATGGCTGCCAAAACCACTCCTGCCACATACACCAATGTTCACTGCAACTCTACTTACAATAGCTGAAAGGTAGAAACAACCTAAACATCCACCAACAGATGAGCGAAGAAACAAAATGTGATAAATACATGCAATGGAATACTACTCGGCCAGAAAGAGAAATGAAGTCCTGATATATGCTGCAACATGGATAAACCTTGAAGACATTATGCTGAGTGAACTAAGTCAATCACAAAAGGACCAATACTGTATGAGCTCATTTATATAAAATGACAAGAGTAGGCAAATATATAGAGACCAAAGTTTATTGGTGGGTGCCATGGGTGGAAGGGAGGAAGAGAAGGGGAGTCATTGTTTGAGAAGCAGTGAGTTTCTGTTTGTGGTGATGGGAAATATGGCACAGATTAAGGGTAATGGTTACACAACCAGTTAGTATAATTGATATCACTAAGCAGTACACCTGAAAAATGTTGAATTGGCAAGCATGGTGTTATACATGTCTTTACAAAAAAAAACGCAGCTGCCGATGCTGCTATGTACAACCAAACACTTCACAGGATTCTTCTTCTTGGTTAGGAGGTGGTTTAAGGTCATGGTTTCATGGGACATCCCAGTCAATTGGCCTAATACTGTTTTTCAGTGCTACTGTTTTATCTTTTAGTTTGCTGTGTAGTGTCTAGGGTCTTAAAAGCTTGCAAGCAACCACTGAAGCTACAACAATAGGCCTCCACTCACCTGGAGCAGCAGAGGAAGAAGGAGAGATAGGAATCAGTGGAGGAAATGGAATGTGAATCTGGTTGCCTCCATGAACAACCACCTGCTATGCCATGAGATCAGAATTTGATTGTGCCAGCTACCATTACTTAATGTTTTGATTTAAGTTCTACAGAAGAATCCTGATTAAAACGGGGAACAAAGCAGAATAGAGTCTTAAATTCTCAATGGAATCCAGACTTTTTGGAGCCATTGAGGCTGGATGAACATCTGAAACCATCACCCTGAAATAATCTTTAAACCTTAACCCTCGAATCAAAACTATCCCCTGAAGTCTGCTTTTAACCAAACAATAGTTTAGCTTAATTAGTAAAGGCGACACTGTAAGCTATGCCACTGGTATTCAAATACCAGCAGGGCACCCATGGCAGATAGGTTTCAGCTGAGCTTCCAGAGTAAGACAGACTAGGAAGAAGAACCCAGAAGTCTACTTCTGAAAAGAATTAGCCAGTGAAAACCTTATGAATAGCAGTGGAACACTGTCTGATATAGTGCCGGAAGATGAGCCCCTCAGGTTGGAAGGCACTCAAGAGACAACTGGAGAAGAGCTGCCTCCTCAAAGTAGAGTCGACCCTACTGACATGGATGGAGTTAAACTTTTGTGACCTTCATTTGCTGATGTGGCATGACTCAAAATAAGAAGAAACTGCTGCAAACATCCATTAATAATCAGAACCTGGAATGTACGAAGAATAAATCTAGGAAAACTGAAAATTGTCAAAAATGAAATGGAACACATAAACATCCATATCTTAGGCATTAATGAGCTGAAATGGATTGGCATTGGCCATTTTGAATCAGACAATCATATGGTCTACTATGCTGGGAATGACAATTTGAAGAGGAATGGCATTGCATTCATCATCAAAAAGAACATTTCAAGATCTATCCTGAAGTACAACACTGTCAGTGATTGGACAATATCCACACGCCTACAAGGAAGACCAGTTAATACAACTATTATTCAAATTTATGCATCAACCACTAAGGTCAAAGATGAAGAAATGAAGATTTTTACCAAACTCTACAGTCTGAAATTGATCAAACATGCAATCAGGATGCATTGATAATTACTGGTGATTGTAATGTGAAAGCTGAAAACAAAGAAGAAGAATCGGTAGTTCGAAAATATGGCCTTGGTGATAGAAAGGACACCAGAGATCACAGGATAGAATTTTGCAAGAACAACGACTTCTTCATTGCAAATACCTTTTCCCAACAACATAAACAGTGACTATATATGTGGTCCTTGCCAGATGGAATATACAGGAAACAAATCAACTATATTTGTGGAAAGAGACAATGGAAAAGCTCAATATCATGAGTTAGAACAAGGCCAAGGGCCAACTGCAGAACAGACCATCAATTGCTCATATGCAAGTTCCAGCTGAAGTTGAACAAAATTAAAACAAGTCAATAACAGCCAAAGTATGACCTTGAGTATATCCTACCTGAATTCAGAGACCACCTTAAGAAAAGATTTGACGCGCTGAACACTAGTAACCGAAGACCAGACGAGTTGTAGAATGACATCAAGGGCATAATACATGAAGAAAGCAAGAGGTCATTAAAAAGACAGGAAAGAAAGAAAAGACCAAAATGGAAGTCAGAAGAGACTCTGAAACTTGTTCTTGAACATCGAGTAGCTAAAGAGAAAGGAAGAAATGAAGCAAAAGAGCTGAACAGAAGATTTCAAAGGGTGACTCCAGAAGACAAAGTAAAGTATTATAATGGCATGTGTGTAAATACCTGGTGATAGAAAATCAAAAGAGAAGAACACGCTTGGTATTTCTCAAGCTGAAAGAACTGAAGAAAAACTTCAAGCCTCGAGTTATAATCAATATTGAAGGATTCTACAGGGAAAATATTAAAAGACACAGGAACAATTAAAAGAACATGGAAGGAACACACAGAATCACTATACCAAAAAGAATTGGTTGACATTCAGCCATTTCAGGAGGTAGCATATGATCAGGAACCAACAGTAATGAAGGAAGAAGTCCAAGCTGCACTGAAGGCATTGGCAAAAAACAAGGCTTCAGGTATTGACGGAATACCAGTTGAGATGTTTCAACAAAGGGATGCAGCACTGGAAGTGTTTACTCATCTATGTCAAGAAATTTGGAAGAAAGTTACCTGACTAACCCACTGGAAGAGATCTATGTTTATGCCTATTCCCAAGAAATATGATCCAATGGAATGTAGACATTATTGAACAATATCACTAATATCACATGCAAGTAAAATTTTGCTGAAGATCATTCAAAAGCAGCGCAGCAGTAAGTATATCAACAGGGAACAACCAGAAATTCAAGCCAGATTCAGAAGAGGACATGGAACCAGGGACATCATCGCTGATGTCAGATGGATCTTGGCTATAAGCAGAGAATACCAGAAAAATATATACCTGTGTTTTATCGACTATGCAAAGGCATTCGATTGTGTAGATTGTAACAAATTATGCATAACATTGTGATGAATGGGAATTCCAGAACACTTAATTGTGCTCATGAGGAACCTGTGCATAGATCAAGAGGCAGTCTTTCGAACAGAGCAAGGGGATACTGTGTGATTTAAAGTCAGGAAAGGTGTGTGTCAGGGTTGTATCCTTTCACCATTCTTATTCAATCTGTATGCTGAGCAAATAATCCAAGAAGCTGGACTACATGAAGAAGAATGGGGCATCAGAATTGAAGGAAGACTCATCAACAACCTGTGTTATGCAGATGATACAACCTTGCTTGCTAGAAGTGAAGAGGACTTGAAGTACTTACTGATGAAGATCAAAGACCACAGCCTTCAGTATGAATTACACCTCAACATAAAGAAAACAAAAATCCTCACAACTTGACCAATAAACAATATCATGATAAAGGGAGAAAAGATTGAAGTTGTCAAGGATTTCATTTTACTTGGATCCACAATCAACACCCATGCAGCAGTCAAGAAATCAAAAGACGCATTGCAAATCTGCTGCAAAAGATCTCTTTAAAGTATTGAAAAGCAGACATCACCTTGAAAACTAAGGTGCGCCTTACCCAAGCCATGGTGTTTTCAATCGCCTCATACACATGTGAAAGCTGGATGATGAATAAGGAAGACCAAAAAAGAACTGATGCCTTTGAATTGTGCTGTTGGAGAAGAATATTGAATATACCACGGATGACCAAAAGAACATACAGATCTGTCTTGGAAGAAAGACAACCAGAATGCTCCTTAAAAGCAAGGATGGCGAGACTATGTCTTACATACTTCGGACATGTTATCAGGAGGGACCAGTACCTGGAGAGGGACACCATGCTTGGCAAAGTAGAGGGTCAGCGAAAAAGAGGAAAACCCTCAATAAGATGGACTGACACAGTGGCTGCAACAACGGGCTCAAGTATAACAATTGTGAGGATGGCGCAGGACCAGGCAGTGTTTCATTTTGTTGTACATAGGGTTGTTGTTAGTTAGAACTGACTCAATGGCACCTAACAACAACAACAACAGTAAAGCATGTCCACCTTGAACATGTGCTCTTTCAAAGAATTACATATGTGGAATCAAATTGACGACAGCATCTCGAAAGGTTAGATGAAAAGTTTAGAGGGTAGTGAGATTACGTTAATGGTGGTGGAATAATATGGAAAAGGATACCAAAACAATTGTACAACTTGAAGAATGTAAACAATGTCACTGAATTGTACAGGTAAAACTTGTTGAAATGGTGTATCTTTTGCTGTGTATATTTTCACCAAATAAAATTAAATAAATAAATAAAAACTACTCCTGACACATATTAGTAAAGGTTACCATCTCTCACCAAGATGCTCAGTCCAAAATCCTTGGAAGAATCTTGACCCCTCCCTTTTCCTCACTGTTCATCAACAAACCCTCTTAAACTCGCTCTTCAAGTATATCCTAAATCCATATGCTTTGCTTCATCTCTGCTACCACCATCATAATTCAAGCCATCATCAGCTCTCTCCCAGACAATTACAGTGGCCTCCTAACTGGTCTCCTGTCCTCTCTTCACACAGCAATCAATACTCCACATTGCCCCTAGAATGGTCTTACTCAGATCATGTCACTCCCTTGTTTAAAATCCTCCAACGAATTCAATTACACTCAGAATAAGATGTAAATCCATTACTCTGACCTACATACATGAGCTGGCCCTACCCTACCCTTCTGCCCTCATCTTGTATCATGTTCCCATGAGCTTCCAAGCTTCAGCAACCTAATCTTTCTGGTGCTTAAACAAGCTATGATAGACTATTGTATTGGTGGTGTCCAATGAACCATACCTTCTGATATCCATGACCTTTGGTAGTCCCCTCTCACATTGATCATGGGCTCAGCCATGTGACTTGCTTTGGCCAGTGGAACAATGAGATTTCAGCCAATCTAAAGTCTGATAACACTGAACTTGACCTCATGCAACATTCCCTCTTGGAACCTGACTACTATGTTATAAAGAAGCCAGTCCATCTGCTGGAGGAAGAAGGCAAGAGATTGAAGGCAACAGCCAGTATCAACTGCCAAACATGTGAACAAGGCCTTCTTGAATATTCTAGCACTGGTCGAGCTCCCAACTGAATACAATCCCATGAGTGGCTCAGACAACATTACTTGGAGTGAAAGAACAGCTCAGCTGAATTCTATCCAAATTAATGAGAAATAACAAATTATTATTGTTTTAAGCCACTGAGTTCTGGGGTGGCTTGTTAGAAAACAACAGATAACTGAAATACAAGTCAAGCTAGGTCATATCTCTGGGCCTTTGCACTTGCTGTTTATTTTGCCTGGAACACTCTGCCCACAGGTCTCTCATGGCTTACTCCTCATTACACTGGTTTCAGCTCAAATGTTACCTTCTCATTGAGGCCTTCTTATCACACTATCTAAAGTAGCCCACAAACAAAATGCTTCCTTGGTAGTCATACCACTCTGCTTTCTGGTCTTCAAAACACTCATCACTATCTAAAATAATCTTGCTCATTGCCTGTCGCCTGATCTCCAACCTGGAAGTTCTATGAAGACAGAAATATTTGGTCTTGTACATTGCCACATTTCAAGGGATAAAATAGAGTTTCACTAAATATTTGCTGAATAAATGAATGTGGCAGGTCCCATAGTATCCATTTATAGAAATGTTTTCTAGCTGATTCCAAGAGGAAGCAGATTCCTTTTTCTCAGACTAAAATCAGAGTTTTCCAGGGGTGCTCTGATAAACTAACCTGGACTTGGGGGTCACCAAGAGTTTCTTGCTGACACACAATTAGTTGACCAAATGAGTGGAGGAGAAATTAAAGTCCTTACCAGCAGCTGTCATGGCTTCATGGGGACATATGGCTACAACCTAAGCATCTACTATCAATCCTACTCTTTTTCTCCAACAGAATACTTCAACAACAGAAGACACTTTCATACTTCCGGCCTTTGCAAATCCTTCAGCCTAATGTGTTCTTTCTCCTCATCTTCACCTGAAAAAATTCTATCCACAATTTCATGACCCAGCCAAGTGTTTCCTCCTCTGGGGAATATCCAAAGCTTTGTTCCATGATATAGGAAATCATTCTCAAGGTATGGTCCCTGGACGAGCAGCATCAGCATCACCCTGGGATTTGATAGGAATGCAAATTCTTGGGCTTCACCTCAGGCTTCCAGAATCAGAAACTCTGAGGGTGAGGCCAAGCAATCTTCATTTTAACAACTCTTTCAGGAGACTCTGGGATATGCTAACATTTGAGAATCATTGCTGTAGAAGAAACACATTGGAATTCTGCTCACCTGGTTTCAAATTCCCACTAGGACTAATTATCAGCTGTGAGACTTTGGGCACATTACTTAATCTCTTGAGCATCAGTTTCTTCATCTGTACATGAGGATAACACCCACATCCTGGTAACTCAGTCCTCCTTGATTTCTCTGTGACAAACAAAGTCTCTCATAGAGCCATGTACCTCTTTCCCAAAATGACTGCAATTTTACACTTGTGTATGTGATTATTTACTTAACCTCTGCCTCTCTCCACTGAACTGCAAACTTCATGAGTCTTTACTCGCCAACGTCATCCTCAGTGTATAGTTGGGTGCCTGGCACATGGCAGGTGATTAACAAATACTTGTTGAATTAATTAATGAATGACAAAGAAAGAAAGGGAAAAAAGAAAGATACTATACTCATTGCATTAATCTACTTTTAGTTCCACCAAAATCCAACTACTCCCACTACCTAGAATGCACTCCTTTCTACCACACCTGACACCTGATTTATGCCTACTCAGGCCCTTCAAGAGGAGCTCCACAGAACAGTAGTTAAAAAGGCGGACTCTAGATCTAGACTTCTTATCCAGTTCTGTCACTTACTAGCTCTATGACTTCAAGCATGTGTATGGCTTCTCTGTGCCTTAGTTTCCCTATCTGTAAAGTGGGGATAATACCAATAATAGTAACCTCCCCCTGGAGCTGTGGTTTAGAGGATCCCATGAGTAAATACAAGTATAGCACTGGTTCTCACACTTGGCTACATGTCGGAAACACTGGGAAACTTTTTAAAATACTGATGTTTGGGTTCCATTCCCAGAGATTCTCATTTAATTGGTCTGGGGTCATACTCAGACATCAGGATTTTTTCAGTCCTCCCCAGATGATTCTAATATGCAGCTAAGTTTGAAAATCACTAATGTAAACTGTTTGGAACATACCTAGCTCTTAGAAATCACTAAGCAAATATTAGCTGCTTTTATCTTTTAGGTATCAGCATAAATTTCATTCTCTCCAGGAAGACTTGGCTGAGTCCTAAGACCGAGTTGGGTGCTTCTCCTATGTGTTCCCGCCACCCTTGTACTTCCCCTGTACTTCCCCCATAGCTGCATCATCACATGGATTGAAACTGTCTAGCTACTTGTCTGTCTCCCACACTAGACTATCAGCTGTGTGCCAACACATGGAACAAGGTGCGGCATAGAACAAGTCTTTAAAAAACTCAAAAAAAAAACCTCCTGCCATCAAGTTGATTTCAACTCATAGTGACTGCACAGGGTTTCCAAGGTTATTAATCTCTATGGAAGAAGACTGTCACATTTTTCTCCTGCAGGGCTGCTGGTGGTTTTGAACCACTGACCTTTCAGTTAGCAGTTGGTTGTTTTAACCACTGTGCCACCAGGGTTCTGGCTCCCTTATATCAACCAGTCCACTGGCATTCTATATTATCTGTACAACTGACACCCCCAACCTCTCTGCTGAACTCAAACTCCAATATCCAATTGCCTACTGAACTTCAACATTTGGGTGTTCAACAAGCATCTCAAATGTAACATGTCCAGACTAAACTGTTTCCTTCTCCAAATTTGCTTCTCTCTCAGTCTTCCCATCTCAGTTAACTGGCACCTCCACTTTACCAGTTTCTTAGATCAAAAATCTTGGTGTCATCCTTGACTCATCTCTTTCTCTCACATCCTAAATCTGATCCATTAGCAAATCATGCCAGTTCTACCTGCGAAACAGAACCAGGATCCAACCATATCTTATTACCTCCATCATTACACTGGGATTCAAGCCACTATCATTTCTCACTTCAAATAGTACAACAGCTCTAACTTATATTCCTGTTTCCATTGTTTGCCCCCAACAGTATATGACCACACAGCAGCCAAATGGGATTCAATTATATAACATGAGTAAGTTCATGTGTCACCTCTCTGTTCAAAATCCTCCAATGGCTCCCAGCCTCATTCTAATTAAAATCTGAGTTCTACCACCGCCTAAAATGCCCTACATGAGGAGCCTCCGACTATCTCTGTAACCTCACCTCCTACTGCTTTCTCATCTGTGCCTCTGCTTCAACCACGCTAGCTGTGATTCAAACACACCAGGTCTGTTTATGCACGGGGCCTTTGCACTTGCCATTCCCTCTGCATGTAACCTTCTTCTTCAAATATCTTTTGGCTGTTCCTGCTCTTACTTTTTGTCTTTGCCTAATGTTACAGGAGCCCTGGTGGCACAGTGGTAAAAAGTTTGGCTGATAACCAAAAGGTTGGCAATTTGAATCCACCAGCCACTCCTTGGAAACCAATGGAGCAGTTCTACTCTGTCCTATAGGGTCACTATGAGTTGGAATTGACTCAACAGCAATAAGTTTGGTTTTGGGTTTTTTTGGAATGTTACAGGGCAGTCTTCCCTGATCACGTTGTCTAAAATAGCCCTCCAACCCTCATCACTCTCCACCCCCTTACTCTGGTGTACGTACTTTTGTTTCATCGCGCTTATCACCACCTGGCATAACACGTATTCTTCATTGTTCTTTAACGTCTATCTCCCCACACACCACATACTAAAAAGTAACCTTTATGAGAATAAAGGGGGCAGTGGTGGTTCAGTCGTAGAGTTTTCTCCTCCCTTACAGGCGACGCGGGTTCAATTCCCAGCCAATGCACCTCATGCACAACCACTACCTGACCATCACTGGGGGCTTGTGTGTTGCTATGATGTGAAGCAGAGCTTCCAGACTAAGATGGACTAGTGAGGAAGGACTATTTCTAAAAATCAGTCAATGAAAACCCTATGGATCAGGAGGCGGGGCCAAGATGGCAGAGTAGTCAAACACTTCCGGTGGACCCTCTTACAACAAAGACCCAGAAAAACAAGTGAATTGATTATATATGGCAGTCTGGGAGCCCTGAACATCGAAGGCAGAGTTGAGGAACTGGACTAAGTGGCAGGGGAGGAAGAGATGGTTCAGAAGCAGCAAGGAGTTTCCAGACCTGACCCAGCAAGGGCCTGAGCCCTTCTGGCCGGACAGCACGGGGGTGAGCAGTGAAGCAGGCAAGCAGCTGTGCTCGGGAGGTGCGTTTTCCGCACCAAGAGAGACCCAGCACCAGAGAGTCTTCACGGCCACCCAGAACCAGTGAGAAGCAGCCCTGGATCGGCGAAAGATAAGTACGTGCTGACGGCCTACTGCGCAGTTCAAAAACACACCCCTTAGGGAATAACCTTTCTCCCATTTACCTCCTCACTCCCCACTCTGCACTGGGTCCCGGACCAGCTTCAGCAACTGCCGAGTCCCCTGGGCCAGAAGTAGGATCCGTCACATGCCTGGAGCCATTCTCCCTGACTTGGAGAGTGAACAAATTAACAAACAGAGGAAAAAATAAACTGCCGGCTACCTTAAGCCAAGAACCTAGGGTAGGCACAGCTTCGTTGCCTAGGCACAGGCATGAGGGATCCATGGACTTTGACTGCCTTTCCCTCTGCATAGACTTGTGTGGGCCTATCTCAACAGCATAGGCCCTCATTACCACAGTACAACAATATACAATATAAAGGAAGTCTAACTTCAACTGTTTCAGCTGTGAAGTGGAGGGTTCTTGACATTTGACACTGCCCTGCCCATTAAGCAGGATCTTCACCTACCCACATCGGGGGCCTGAGGACTGGTGGCTCCATCCATGCCACCTAGCCACCTGCAATAGGGGCCCATGAATAAGAGGTGTCCCCCAGTCCTTATAGCCAACAACATTAGGTGCTCATAGTCCAGCTGTAAAACCCACCCACCTACACACTCTATGGAGCAGAGACACGCCTTCCTCCTAGACTATTGGGAGCAGCCACCAGCCCCCGCCTTGCTCAGAGTGTGTTCCCCAGCTGCAGCCAGATGCCTGTGCCTACACCAATCACCCATGCCTGTCTAGGACTGTAAGTAAGAGCATATACCACACACTTGGTGGCTATCCACCTGGGCACCTGAGCTGAATCCATACAGGAGGAGTGGGTGGACTCCTGAGCTCACATACCTAGTAACAGATCTAACAACCTAGTGACAGGACATTAGAGCTTCACAGGTGCCAATAATCAAACTAGTTCATACGAGCAGCCTATTTAGGCATATCAAAACAAAACAAGAAGCTAGGATACAGTAAGAAAACATAAAAAGCTTACTGATGGCTCGGAGACAACAGTCAATATCAAATCACATAAAGAGGCAATACATGATGGCTTCAGCAAGCTCCCAAAATAAAGAATCCAGAAATTTTCCAGACAAGGAAAATTTCTTGGAATTACCAGAGGCAGAATACAAAAGATTAATATATAGAACTCTTCAAGAAATTAGGAAGGAAATTCATCAAAACTCAGAACATACAATAGAGGAAATTAAAAAGATTAGAGAAGAGCATAATGACAAATTTAACAGGCTGTAAGAATCCATAGAGAGACTGCAATAGGAAATCCAGAAGATTAACAATAAAATTTCAGAATTAGACAACTCAATAGAAAGTCATAGGAGGAGAATTGAGGCAATGGAAGTCAGAATTAGTGAGATTGAAGATAAAGCACTTGACACCAACTTATTTGAGGAAAAATCAGATAAAAGGATTTAAAAAAATTAAAAAACCCTAAGAATTATGTGGGACTCTATCAAGAGGAATAACCTACAAGTGACTGGAGTACCAGAATGGGGGGGATAACAGAAAATACAGAGAGAATTGTTGAAGATTTGTTGGCAGAAAACTTCCCTGGTATCGTGAAAGATGACAAGATATCTATCCAAGATGCTCATTGAACCCCACATAAGGTAGATCCCAAAAGAAAGTCACCAAGATATACTATAATCAAACTTGCCAAAATCAAAGATAAAGAGAGAATTTTTAAGAGTGGCTAGGGATAAATGAAGTCATCTACAAAGGACAGTCAATAAGAATAAGCTCGGACTACTCAGCAGAAACCAAGCAGACAAGAAGGCAATAGGATGACATATATAAAGCCTTAAAGGAAAAAAACTGCCAGCCAAGAATTAAATATCCAGCAAAACTGTCTCTCAGATATGATGGTGAAATTAGGGAATTTCCAGGTAAACAGAAGTTTAGGGAATTTGCAAAAACCAAACCAAAATTACAAGAAATACTAAAGGGAGTCCTCCAGTTAGAAAATCAGTAACAACTGATAACAACCCAAGACTAGAACACATGACAGAGCAACCAGATATCAACCGAGATAGGGAAGTCACAAAAGTAAATCAAAGCTAAAACACTGAAAATAGGGAAACAGATGTCAATATGTAAAAGATGACAACATTAAAACAAAAAAGAGGGACTTAAAAAATGTAGACATAGATTTTTCTTCTGGAGAGGAAGTTAAGGTGATATAAAGAAATAAAAGACTAGTATAAACCTAGAAAAATAGGGGTAAATATTAAGGTAACCACAAAGAAAACTAATAATCCTACAAATCAAAATAAAAAACTAGAAAAATATAAAGACTCAGCAAACACAAAATCAACAACAATGAAAAAGATGAAAAGAAAATACATAAAGAAAAACGACTCAGCACAGAAAATTAAGTGGAACAAAGAAACTGTGAACAACACACAAAAAAAAAAAACACATCAAAATGACAACACTAAACTCATACCTATCAATAATTATGCTGAATGTAAATGGACTAAATGCACCAATAAAGAGACAGAGAGTGGCAGATTGAATAACAAAACACAATCCGTCTATACTCTGCCTACAAGAGACACACCTTAGACTTAAAGACACAAACAAACTAAAACTCAAAGGATGGAAAAAAATATATCAAGCAAACAACACTCAAAAAAGAGCAGGAGTGGCAATATGAATCTCTGACAAAATACTTTGAAGTAAAATCCACCACAAAGGATAAGAAACAACACTATATAATGATTAAAGGGTCAATGCACCAGGAGGACATAACTAAAATATTTACGCACCCAATGACAGGGCTCCAAAATACATAAAACAAACTCAAAAAGCACTGAAAAGAGAGATAGACAGCTCCACAATAGTAGTAGAAGACTTCAACATGCCACTTTCGGCGAAGGAAAGAACATCCAGAAAGAAGCTCAACAAAGACACGGAAGAGCTAAAAGCCACAACCAACCAACTTGATCCCATAGACATATACCAAACACTCCAACCAACAGCAGCCAAGTATACTTTCTTTTCTGATGCACGTGGAACATTCTCCAGAATAGACCACATATTAGGCCATAAAGCAAGCCTTAACAAAATCCAAAGCATCGAAATATTACAAAGCATCTTTTCTGACCATAAAGCCATAAAAGTAGAAATCAACAACAGAAAAAGCAAGGGAAAAAAATCAAACACATGGAAACTGAACAACACCTTGCTCAAAAACTACTGGGCTATACAAGAAATTAAGGATGGAATAAAGAAATTCATAGAATCAAATGAGAATGAAAACACATCCTACCAGAACCTTTGGGACACAGCAAAAGCAGTGCTCAGAGGTCAGTTTATAGCAATAAATGCACATATCCAAAAAGAAGAAAGGGCCAAAATCAAAATATTAACCCTACAACTGGAACAAGTAGAAAGAGAGCTGCAAAAGAAGCCCTCAGGCACCAGAAGAAAGGAAATAATAGTAATTAGAGCAGAATTAAATGAAATAAGAGAATATAAAAACAATTGAAAGAGTTAGCAAGACCAAAAGCTGATTCTTTGAAAAGATCAATAAAATTGATAAACCACTGGCCAAACTGACAAAAGCAAAAAAGGAGAGGAAGCAAATAACTCATATTAGAAATGAGATGGGTGATATCACAACATAACCAACTGAAATTAAAAGAATCATAACAGAATACTATGAAAAATTGAACATTAACAAATTTGAAAACCTAGAGGAAATGGACAAATTTCTAGAAACTCACTACCTAACTAAACTAACACAAACAGAAGTAGAACAACTAAGTAAACCCATAATAAAAGACGAGATTGAAAAGGTAATTAAAAAACTCTCAACAAAAAAAAGGGCTGGCCCTGATGGCTTCACTGGAGAACTCTACCAAACTTTCAGAGAAGAGTTAACATCACTACAGCTAAAGGTATTTCAGAGCATAGAAAAGGATGGAATACTCCCAAACTCATTCTATGAAGCCAGCATAACCCTGATACCAACACCAGGAAAAGACACCACAAACAAAGAAAATTACAGACCAAAATCCCTCATCAACATTAACACAAAAATCCTCAACAAAATTCTAGCCAATAGAATTCAGCAACATATCAAAAAAATAATTCATCATGATCAAGTGGGATTTATACCAGGTATGCAGGGATGGTTTAACATTAGAAAAAACAATCAATGTAATCCATCAGATAAATAAAACAAAAAACAAGAACCACATGATCTTATCAATCAATGCAGAAAAGGCATTTGACAAAATCTAACACCCATTCATGATAAAAACTCTCAACAAAATAGGAATAGAAGGGAAATTCCTCAATATAATTAAGGGCATTTATACAAAGCCAACAGCCAACATCATCCTAAATGAAGAGACTTTGAAAGCATTCCCTTTGAGAATGGGAACCAGACAAGGAAGCCCTATATCACCACTCTTATTCAACATTGTGCTGGAGGTCCTAGCCAGAGCAATTAGGCTAGAAAAACAAATCAAGGGCATCCAAACCGGTAGGGAAGAAGTTAAATATCTCCATTTGCGGATGATATGATCTTATACACAGAAAACCCCAAAGAATCACAAAAAAACTACTGGAACTAATAGAAGATTGCAGCAAAGTTTCAGGATACAAGATAAACATACAAAAATCAGTTGGATTCCTCTACACCAACAAAGAGAACCTTGAAGAGGAAATTACCAAATCAATACCACTTACAATAGCCCCCAAGAAGTAAAATACTTAGGAATAAATCTAACCAGAGACGTAAAAGACCTATACGATGAAAACTACAAGACACTACTGCAAGAAACCAAAAGAGGCCTGCATAAGTGGAAAAACATACCTTGCTCATGGATAGGAAGACTCAACATTGTGAAAATGTCAATTCTACCCAAAGCGATCTACAAATACAATGCAATCCTGATCCAAATTCCACTGGCATTTTTTAATGAGATGGAGAAACAAATCACCAACTTCATATGGAAAGGGAAGAGGCCCCGAATTGTAAGTAAAGCATTACTCAAGAAGAAGAACAAAGTGGGAGGCCTCACACTACCCAATTATAGAATCTATTATACCGCCATGGTAGTCAAAACAGCCTGGTACTGGTACAACAACAGATACATATACCAAGGGAACAGAACTGAGAATTGACATAAATTCATCCACCTATGAGCAGCTGATATTTGACAAAGGCTCAAAGTCCATTAACTGGGGAGAAGACAGTCTCTTTAACAAGTGGTGCTGACATAACTGGATATCCATCTGCAAAAAACTGAAACAAGACCCATACTTCACACCATGCATAAAAACTAACTCAAAATGGATCAAAGACTTAAATATAAAATCAAAAACGATAAAGATCATGGAAGAATAAATAGGAACAATGCTAGGAGCCTTAATACATGGCATAAACACAATACGAACCACAAGTAACAATGCACAGGCACCAGAAGAGAGACTAGATAAATGGGAGATCCTAAAAATCAAATACTTATGCTCATCAAAAGAGTTCACCAAAAGAGAAAAAAGACAATCTACAGAACTGGAACAAATTTTTGGCTATGACAAACTCGATCAATGTCTAATCTCTAAAATCTACAAGGTACTGCAAAACCTCAACAACAAAAAGACAAATAACCCAATTAAAAAATGGGCAAAGGATATGAGCAGGCACTTTCCCAAAGAAGATATTCAGGCGGCTAACAGACACATGGTTGTGGAGAGACTGGAACACTTATACACTGTTTGTGGCAATGTAAAATGGTAAAACCACTTTGGAAATCATTTTGGCACTTCCTCAAAAAGCTAGAAACAGAAGTACCATATGATCCAGCTATCCCGTTCCTTGGAATATATCCTAGAGAAATAAGAGCCATCACACGAATAGATATGGGCACACCCATGTTCATTGCAGCGCTGTTCACAATAGCAAAAAGATGGAAATAACCTAGGTGTCCATCAACGGATGAACGGATAAACAAATTATAGTATATCCACACAATGGAATACTACGCAACAATAAAGAACTACGATGAAGCTGTGAAACATAACATGGAGGAAGCTGGAGGTCATTATGGTGAGCGAATTTAGTCAGTCTCAGAAGGACAAATATTGTATAAGACCACCATTATAAGAACCCAAGAAAAGGTTTAAACACAGAAGAAAACATTCTTTGATAGTTACGAGGGTGGGGAGGGAGGGTGAGGGTTATTTACTAGCTAGATAGTAGAATTATCTTGGGTGAGGGGAAGGAGAGCACACACTACAGGGGAAGTCAGCACAACTGGACTAAACCAAAGCTAAGAAGTTTCCTGAATACAAACACTTTGAGGGACAGAGTAGCAGGGGTACGGGTCTGGGGACCATGCTTTCATGGGACATCTAGCTGAACTGGCATGACAAAGTTTATTAAGGAAGTGTTCTGCATCCTACTTTGGTGAATGGCATCCGGGGTCTTAAAAGCTTGCAAGCAGCCATCTAAGAGGCATCAATTGGTCCCAGCCACCTGGAGTAAAGGAGAATGAAGAACACCAAAGACACAAGGGAAGTATTAGCCCAAGAGACAGAAAGGGCCACATAAACTAAGAGACTTCATCAGCCTGAGATCAGAAGAACTAGATGGCGCCCAGCTACCACCAATGACTGCCCTGACAGGGAACACAGCAGAGAGCCCCAGATGGAGCAGGAGAAAAGTGGGGTGCAGAACTCAAATTCTAGTTAGAAGACCAGTCTTACTGGTCTGACTGAGACTAGAGGAACCCTGGAAAGCATGGCCCCTGGATTCTCTATCAGCCCTGAACAGAAACAATTTCCGAGGCCAACTCTTCAGACAGGGATTGGACTGGACTGTGGGACATAAAGTGATACTCGTGGGGAGTGTGCCTCTTAACTCAAGTAGACACAAGAGACTAAATGGGCAGCTTCTGTCTGGAGGTGAGATGGGAAGACGGAGAGGGTTAGGAGCTGGTTGAGTGGACCTGGGGAATCAGGAGTAGAGTGGGGGAGAGTGCTGTCATAGTATGGGGAGAGCTATTAGGGTCACATAACAATGTATGCATAAATTTTTGTATGGAAAAAATGAAAATAATTTTTAAAAAGTAAGATACAAGTTAGGAGAAAATAGTGCATATGACCTATAAATGGTTAATTCCAGAATATATATATATATATATATAGACTTCTTGTATGTCCATAGGCAAAAACAAATAACCTATTAGGAAAGTGGGAAAAGATAGGAACAGGTGATTCCCAGAAGAGGACTACTTAATAGCCAGTAAGTATAGTAAAACCCATGAAAGCCAGAACCTGTGTAAGGCAGAAACCTGTCAGAGAAGGAAAACTCAAATATGTTTCACTAAAACAATCTATAGAAAAATGGTAAGACTGCACCCTGTCAAAGGCAGAAAACTTGTGAGATCTGGAAAAACAAGGCTGTTCCATCAAGTTCCGGCACTCACAGCTGTCAACGTATATTTAAAAAATGTCTCATCTCCCATGGTTTCAGGGGACATCTAGGTCAAAGTTTATTAAGAAAATGTTCTGCATCCCACTTTGGTGAGTGGTGTCTGGGGTCTTAAAAGCTAGCGAGCAGCCATCTAAGATGCGTCAATTGGTCCCAACCCACCTGGAGCAAAGGAGAATGAAGAACACCAAAGACACAAGAAAAGGATTAGCCCAAGAGACAGAAAGGGCCACATAAGCCAGAGACTTCATCAGCCTGGGACCAGAAGAACTAGACGGTGCCCAGCTACCACCAATGACCACCCTGACAGTGAACACAACAGACAGTCCCTGACAGAGCAGGAGAAAAGTGGGGTGCAAATTCCCAGCAGGGGTTTGAACCAGATAAAGTGGTTCAAACCCCTGCACAGGACCAGGCAGCGTTTTGCTCCCTTTGTGCATGGGAATGCCATGAGTTTGGGCCAACTCAACCGCAGCTAACAACATAACAACAACTAAGAATAAGGACTATTTGGTTCCCTGCAGTGTTCCCACTGCTCAGTACAATCCCTGGCACATAATAGGTGCTCAATAAATACCGAATGAAGTAATCTTCAGGTGAGCCTGGCATAGGCTGGTCAGCTTACACTAACCGGGTGGAAATTTACCCTGCCGGAGTATCTTTCAGGCATTGTCAACTCCTTAGAAATATCACTTGGGCCCCAACTCCTACCTCACGGAATAGTGTTTGGCTTCTAGGGGGGGAAAGACATTTCTCAGGAGATAAATAGAATCCCCATGGAAGGGAGAAAGGCCTGGCATTTCATGGCTTTTTTCAAAATATTTTCAACAGCAATTTGAAGGCTGCTTCCTCATCTGACATTGATGTTCACTTGGCATGGGAAATGGCTGAAAGGCACGGAGAGGAGGCCTTGGTTATGAATGTTGGGTGGTGGTGAAAGAGACCTCTTACACGAATCTATCACGAACAGCAGCCACGGCTCTTAAGCTCTGTGAAATCTGCTCCCATCTGCTTTGATTTATTCAGCCAGGGTGCCCCCGGATAGCTTGATTTATTTGGAGAATAATTATCCATTGTGTTATAAATGCTGCTCCTTTGTCCCCAGGCGGTTGATGTCAGGAAGGTTGGACTAGTTGACAAGAGATAAAGCACATCTGATCATTGCTCACGCCCTGGGAGGGTGGCCGGCTGAGGTCAGGTCACTGGGACATGGGTATCCCGGCAGGGGTCAGGCTGGGTCTGCCTTTATTACTGATAATAGGGCTTCTCCCATTGCTGGCACCTCTGAGGGACAGACTGCCCTCCCAGCAGGCCACCCCTGAAGTGAAATCTTCAAGGGTTGCACTCAAGTCAGCCCAATGGAACACAAGCCCACCTGGGGATAGCAGGTCACTGTCACAGGGCTTGTGCTAAATGCTCTGTTTGCCCCTCCAGATTCACTCCACCCTCTGTTACCTGCTCTGTGCCCTAGGAGGCTAACTTCTATGGTCTGCATGAGTTGGCTCTCTTGCTTTCTAGCTTCATATTCAGTTTGGCTGATGGGAGGTGCCAACAAGAGATCAAAAGGCAGAAGAGAAGATCAGAGTATTTATTCTCTCTGTAAGCCCAGTGACTACAGCAGCTGCACTTCTTCAATGAAAACCACAGGTCCTGCTAGGTGACGCTCTCCCTTGTCTACAGCTCCTTCCAGGTTCCAGTAAACCATCCCTTGCCTGCCCCTTCAGGCCTAGGCACAGTAACAGCTCCCACTGTTGATAGTCCTAGGGAACATCACCATCTCTTGCTGGTGTCCTTAACCCTGCCCATACCTTTGCATATAGTCCCTTCAATAAAGTGTCCTCAATGATCCCTTGGAGTTTGCCATATATTTCCTGCCAAAACTCTGAACGATAATGGGCTGTGCCTTTAACACATGTGAATACTCTGCAAAAGAAAGTGGGCTGTCAAAGTGACAAGATACTCATCCAACAACGATTTACTGAGCCATGTAATGTACCTGGGACTGCGCTGGGCTGCTGGGATAGCACCATAAATAAAACAAACATGGGCCTTGACCTCAGGGCGCTCCTTGTCCGTAAGGAAGACAGAGGAGTGAACAGAGTACTAGGGGAGCAGAGAGGAGAGGCAACTCTGGGGAGTCAGGAGAGACTTCCTGGAGGAAGATGACTGCTGGCTAAGACCTGAAGGATGAATTGGAGTTGGCTAGGAAAATAGAAAAAGGAAAAAAGCTCCAGGCAGAGGGAAGACATGTGGGAATCTGGGAAGTGAGAGTCTAGTCTGTTTGAGAAACTGAAAAGTCAGCTGAGCTGCAGTATAAAGTGGTAAATGGCCATTCAGGACTCTTAGATTCAAGTGACAGTAACTGTGCTCATACTAGCTTCAACTGAAAGGGGGACTTTTTGGATCATGCAGTTGGGAAGTTCAGCGTAGCACTGTCTCAGGTACTGCTGGATCCAAAGCTTTGAGTGAAGTTTCTCCCTCTGCCTCCCTCTCTCTCTACCTGCACCCCTTTGATCATCTCTCTATGTCCTGATCTGAACCTATTCTAGCTTATTATCTCCTACTGTGTACAGGTTTCCTCACTTGGAAGAGAACTACCACATCCTGTCAGCTCCATGATCCAAAAGGCAGGGCACTACCTCCTTCTGCTCCAAACAAATAAATTCCAGAGAAGGGCTCTGATTGGTCTATCTGAAGTCATCTGCCCATTTCTGAACCAATCACTCTGGCCAGAAAAATGGGAGATTATAATTGGCTGGGCCAAGGTCACATGATGCCCCTGTGGTGATGTGGGAGCAAAGTCTGTAAGTAGCAACTCATTAGAGTCACATGATTGATGTGGGGATGGGAACAGTTCCTCAGAAGAAAGTTATGGAGAAATAAAAACCACAGATGTCTATTACACCCAGAGATGACTTTGGAGAGGTCGATAGAACTACTCAGGAATCCTACTCCTTGTATCCTGGCTAACACCTGCCAACTTTAACCTCCCCCTTCCATCCTACTGATGCTTACAAAGCCCACTCCCCTGTGTTAGTTGCCAGGCTGTTATCTGTCCACACCTCACATCATGGACTAACCTTTGCTAGCCCCCAACTTCTGATGCTGCCCCGCCCTTGTCTGGGATCCCATCCTGGCTCTACTTGATTGAAACAGGAGCCTGGCCTTGGGATGTGGATCAAACCACTCTCCTTTCCACTGTTAAGGACGTCACCAAAGTCTGGAGTCAGGAGACAGGAGACAGGAGACGTCAATTCCTCCCAGAACTATGGGTGGTAGGGCCTCAGACATCAGGCATGCATATGGAAAAAAGCTTCAAGGTTGGGGAGGACAACAAGGATAGGACAGGGTTGCCAAGCTTGGGGCAGGAGACTAGAGCAGAGCCCAACCCTTAGGAACGGATTAACTCAGAAGAGTGAGGGAGAGAGAAAGAGACAAGCCCCAAGCAACCAAGCACTTAAGCACTGTGCCTATAAGCACTAAATAGATGCTAGTCATTGTTACCGCTGCTATTGTGGGTGGTATTTTTTAGAGGAATAATGAGGTTTTATCCCTCACTCACTCTCGCCTCCTACCAGATAATTGTAATTCTTAATCATGGTTGGGCTTTGGACAAGCAACTTAACCTTTGTGAACCTGCTTCCTCATCTATAAATATCAATCTCACAGGAATGTTGAGAGGATTAAATGAGATGATACATATAAAGCTCCTAGCATAATGTTTCCTACATAGTAGGTGCTCTATAAATGCTGTGGTGTTGGTGAAAACAAAGCAAGATGCTATAAAAGACATACCACAAGAGCTCAGATACTTAGCACAAGGAGGTTTCTCTCTCACTCATGTCACAGTCCAGTGTGGTGCCCCTGGTCAGGCACATCCTCTGTGTATGCTAGGAAAGAGACAGTGGAGAAGGCACACACTTTGATCCAGAAGTGATTTACATCATTTCTGCTCACATTCCATTTGCCAAAACTAGTCACATGGTACTCCTTAGATGCAAAGGAGGCTGGGAAATTGAGTCCTTGGCTGGGCAGCCCATTTCAGCAATAATTCTACACTGTGGAAGCAGGGGGCACAATTCTTCAGTGGTCATCTCTCTGCCTCTTCCATCATTGTTACTGTTTTCCCTTTTCTTCTCCCCACCCCAGCAATACTGATTCAGTGACTGGGTGAAGTGTGTGAGCCTGGGGAATGGGCTTATGTGTATTCTAAGGCCAGGGACTTGGTGAGACTGACAAGTAGATGGTGCCTGACTCAGACGGTCCGTTCTCCCACCACAGGGACATGTTGATGAGAACTAGGAAGGAAATGCAGAGGATAAGACCCCCACCTGTCTCCATGCCAACAAGCTCAGCAAGTTCCCACCAGGCAGCCAATACCAGACGCTGTGTTTCTATAGCTTTCACATCAATGTCTCCTGAACTGTAAAACAACTAAGATAAACAATTGCCAGGTTTTCCTGATAGGGTGCTTAAAAATGAAAGCAATTTGACAATCGCTTTCTTCCAGTAGAAAAAAACTGGGGAGATAGTTGTATCTGTTCACAATTCGCTTCAACCCTCTTAATGCCTCCCGATGAGGGTCCGTTGTTTCCCCCTAAGATGGGCTGCTCTTCCCTCCCCAGAGGCAGCCTCCTCTCAGCATTTGGGGGTCAAGCAGATGTGAGTTCAATTCCCAGCTCTGCCATTTTCCAGCTGCATGGCCAGAGGTTAGTCACTTCACCTCTGAGAGCCTGTTTCTCAGCAAATGGTACCTACTTCTCAAGGCCGTTGGGAGGAATGACTTAGCCCAATGACTGGCACATGGTAAGATAACAAGATAATATATCTATTATCACTATTTATCATCCTTAAAGGCACTGACATAGGTTACATCCTAAGGCCACCTCCCTGCTCCAAGTAGGCCAGCACTATGGTGAAGAACACAGGCCTAGCATCAACCTGACCTAGGGTAGAGCTCAGCCCTGAGCCTGAATTGGTGTGCAACCTCAGACAAGTTACTCAAGCTCTCTGAGCCTCAGTCTCCTCATCAGCCTAATGGGGATAATAATAGAACCTGGCTCATAAGGGCATCGTGAAAAGAATGCATATAACTCACTTTGCACTATGCCTGTAAGCTCTACATAGATGCTATTCATTGTTGTTGTTGCTGTTATTTTTTAGAGGAATAATGAGGTTTTATCCCTCACCCAGTCTGCCTCCTACCAGATGGTTGTAATTCTTATTCACGCTTTTTCACTGAGGCTGCAAGACTTGGGAGGTGGGAAGGAAATACTAATTTAAACCAGTGATTTTCAGTCCAGGCTGCACCTCAGACCAGTGAAACCAGAATCTCCGGAGGCAGGTTAGGTTCCCAGGTGTTCTGATGCACAACCATAGTTGAGAAATGCTTACTAAGCCTGGTTTCATGCTAGCTGATTCGCATCCACAGCTCATCAAATCTTCTGAACAGTCTCTGGAGATATGTGAATCCACCCCCACCCCACTTTATCTAGGAGGAAACTGAGTTACAGAGGAGGAAACTGAGTCACAGACCAGTGAAGGGACACAGACGGTAAAGTCAGCTATCATCATCTCCACTTAGAAGCAGGAGAAGGAAGCCCACCTGAATTGCCCCTGAACGCTACAGAGGCAGAACTACATCGCACACTGGTGTGAGGGTCCCGTGGTGGCCAGCACTCAGGTGGCCAGCGGCTGCCCGCTGATGGTAGTGGAGTCAGTGGAGGACCATGGGGATTCAGAAAGCTCCCAGGGGACTCTAATGTGCAGCCCTGGGAAGGCAGCTGAGACCAGGGTTCTATATACAGAGAGACTAGGGTTCCCTTTGTACGGAAACCTAGTCCAGGCCCTTCCTTTCGCTGTGCCTTTGTTTTGAATTCTAAGAAGTGAAAAGTTAAATGCAAAACAGGATCCTGGATTGGATCTTGAAAAAGAAGAAGACATAGTGGAAAAACTGGTGAACTCCAAATAAAGTCTGCGGTTTAGTTAATCAAATTGTAGCGATGTTGATTTCTTAATTTTGATACACGTGTCACTGGGAGTTAAGATGTTAACACTGGAAGAAACTGGGTGAAGGGTATATAGGAACACTGTACTATCTCTGCAACTCTCCTATAAAAGTTTAATAAAAACAACAACAGTGAAAAGGCTGGCGTTCCAGGGCTACCATTTCTACCACTGCCCCTGGAATCATGCAGAGCAGCAGCCCCGTGCTAAACGAGATTTCAGGTCCTTCCTGCCACAGAGTTCTCCCATTACCGTGACAAACTCACCCAGAGAGAAAGAGAGAGGCGGCATGCAGCTCACACTGCTGTCACTTCATGGTGAATGGCTTGTTAAGTCACATCGGGAAGGTGTTGTGAACGTCAAAAGATCTTGCCTTTGGGGGATTTAGCTGGCGTGACCAGCATGCTCAGGGGCGGATTACCCAATAAACAAGGTACACACACACAGGCTTAATTGTGCTTACTTACTAACCTGTTTTCACCCCATTTCTGAAATCAAAGATGTGGTGAAACCCACGTAAAATTGTGCACTACAGATTAGTAAGTAAATACAATAAAGGCCATTGTTACCTTGCTTCCTGTAAGCCGGTGCCTTTCATGCTTACTGGTTAATCCACCCCCGCATGCTCCACCTGCAGATTTCACTGCAGCTGCTCCTGAACTGGCATCTGGAGCCTATGCCAGGGCCTGGGACTGCAGGGGGAGGAGATGGTCTAGGATGTACCCTCTGAGCATATTCTTGCCTGGGGGGGGGCTTTCGGAGGAGGGGTAGGAGAAAGAAGAAGAGGAAATTAGAGAGGGAAAAAGAAGGACGGAGGCGGCAGAGAAGGAGGAGATGAGAGCAGAGAAAAGAGGAGAAGGAGCTGGAAGAAAAGGAAGAGGAGTCCTGAGTTAGAGTCCCACCAGGACTGAACATTCAGGTTGTTAAAATATTGAAACTCTTCCATAAGAGTTGGTAAACAGCCGCCCCAAGTCCACCAAATTCCCCAAGTCAGACTGTCCCCACCCCAGATTTCCCAGGCCTCCCCTAATCCAAGTGTTGCCAGGTGGCAAGTTACATCAACAACATTCTTAATCATAACATGCAGGCACAATGGGGTTTACCTATAACTTCAGGCATTGCATGTTCAGAAAATGGTGGTTAAACTCCACCCAGAGGCGGGGAAGTTACTATCTATGAGGTATTTAATGAGCTAGAAGGTTATCCTGAATGTCAACATGGCGCCTAAACCAGCTTCCGACAGTTTCTTCTAGTTTTGGGCAGCAGTTAAGGAGAGGGGAACCAGGATTTTAATGCAAAGCTACAGGGCATGCCAAGCAAGCTGCCTGAGGCAGTGGAATCTTCTGCAGCCCAGGGATTTCTGTTTCACAAGGAATTACTCCTGGCCCACAAGGGGCCCCAGAGCCTGCCCCAGCCTTACAGCCATCTTTGTCCTGTTAGGGCAGGGTGTCTGCTCTGCTGGGTTTATACCAACTACCGCCCCTCGTCTTACTTATACCTTACCCATTACTCTATGCAACGATAGGCTGCCTGACTTCTCTAGTCTTCTGTTTTCTCATCTCTAAAAACTTAGAGTTCTTCTGAGTGTTCGGAGAGATGGAGGGGTTCACGCCATGAGGTCTTTTGTCGTTACACTGTTATGGTGTTAGCTGGTTGCAGTTGTGGTTTCCAGGGAACAGCTGCAGATATTTGACAGCCAATCTGTACTTTCTGGCCGCTGTGATGAGTATGCTATTACACTAGGAGCTGGGGTTCAGATTGGGCCCTGGGGCTGGGTGGATGGACCCCCAAGGGCAATGCCAACTGACCTGATCCAGTGTCCCACAAAGTCCAGAGACCTCAGCCCCTAGTGAGGCTCCCCAGGGGATCTGATGACCAGGCTGGGGCTAGCCTGAGAGTCCCAGAGCACCATTTGGTCCCCCAGGAAGAGTGGTTCATGACAGGTTGAGGTCAAAGTGAGAATTAGGAGCACTAGCCAGAAAAACTGAGATAGTGTTCAGTGATGGAGGGACTGCAAACACAGCAGTGTTTAGGGGAAGGTGGCAAGGGATCCCCAGACCCTCCAGGCTCAAAGTTCAGGGCTGCATGCCTCATGCCAGCCCCCCGTCATGATAATAACAATTCACTGAGCACTTGCTATGTGCCAGGAGCTAAGCCAGCTGCTCTGCATTCATACATAACTCAACCATATCTCAGCCAATTCTTCCACCAACACTGTAAATCAAAGCCCATTTTACAGATGCAAAAAACTGGGCACACGGGATAGAGAATAACTTGTTCAAGGCCAAGTAGAAGAGCCAAGATGGAAACTCACATCTGTCTGACTCCCAAACCCAAGCTGCCCCATAAAATCCTAAAATCCCCCTTCCTGGGGCTGGGCTGGTCCAGGTGTAGCTGGACCTGGCAGGCAGCTGGAAGGTCTTCAGTCCGGGTAGCTGCACAGGGCCGAGCAAGGTGGGCAGCTGCCTCTGGTGTGTGTTCCGGTCCCTGGAGGCTGGCTGTCCACTTCTCCAAGCTCCTGATACCAGGTGGTAAGGAGTTGAGGGGAGAGGGCAGGTGAGAAATGGCAGGTGGCCACATGTAGGGTGTTGGCCCCTGGCGAAAGCTAGAGTGACAAACACCGCGACAATATGACAATGTCAACAGTAATTGCTTCCACCACACTGCATCCTGGGCTGCAACATGACTAAGAGGCTGCAGGTGGCATGACAAGTCAGGAAATTGTTTAAGATTGAAAAGCACAGTGGAGGGAGCAGCGTGTTCAGAAGTAATTACTTCCCCTTGTAGGAGTAATAAGAGAACTTGCGCCCACATACCAGAGCAGGGACAAGGTGAGGATCACCTCCTCCCAGCCCTCTCCTCCTCTTCCACACAGATACGCCCAAAGACTGAAGAGGCCTGAGTCCTGCCATTCTTTGAGGCTCCTGACATATTACACAAGAAAAGAATGCTCAAACATTCTTCCAACAGTCATGGCATATTTCAAACGAACGTATTAACACTTTTAACACCCTCGGGGGGAAAAAAGGCAAAGCACTATAATTATATTTTTCATAAGATAATCACAGAAGTTATAAAACGTTATCAATTCCATGTTCCCAATGGGCAGAGAGGTCCAGGAATGGGACGGAATTTTAAAGTTTTAGGATAAATAACTACTTTCAAACCTGTTGGTGGATCTCTGAATATATTGGTATGTAAAGTCCTTGGGTGGTTCAAACAGTTTATACTTGACCTCTAACATTAAAGTTAACAGTTCAAACCCACCCAGTGGGGCCCAGGAAGAAAGCCCTGGAGATCCACTTCCATAAAGATTACAGCCAAGAGAGCTTTATGGAGTACAGTTCTACTATGTAACACATGAGGTTGCCATGAGTTGGAATCAACTCAATGGCAATGGGTTTGGTTTTGGTTTTTTCTCTTTTTTTAAGTATATGTGTATACACATGCATATGTACGTATACACATACATGTTCTTGTTAAAGAAATATAATCTAAACCTTTGACATTACTTCCAAATAAGGTTTAAAACACCAAAAACCAAACTCGTTGTCATTAAACTGATTCTGACTCCTAGTGACCCCGTGCGTTACAGAGTAGAACTGCTTCATAGGGTTTTCTTGGTTGTAATATTTATGGAAGCAGATTGCCCAGCCTTTCTTCCATGGCACTGTTGAGTGGGTTTGAACTAACCTTTGGGTTAGCAGCTGAGCACAAACTGTTTGCGCCACTCAGGGACCCTCCATACACACACATAGCTACTCTAAGAGCTGTGTAATTGTAACACATTTAAATCTCATGACAACCTTAGGAGTGGTACTGTTGTTACCCCCATTTTCCAGATGAGGAAATAAAGGTGAAAAGGGCTGAATTACTTGCCCAAGGTCACACTGCCCATGAATGGCAGAGCTAGACTCGAACTCAGAGAATTTGGTTCTAGAGCACGTGCTCGTAACTTCCTTGCTGGGTGCATTTTTAAGTCCTTTGGGAAGGGAAGGTCTGGACCACATGGACTTCCTCATCTCCTTCCTCCACCAAAAGTAGGATGTAGGCCCTGCAGGTCAAGAATATTCCCCCACATTGAATTTATGTTAATGGTGACAGAATGATTTGGAAAAGGATAGCAAGAATGGTCACACAACTTGAAGAATGTAGTCAATGTTATTGAATTGTTCGTGTAGAAATTGTTGAGATGGCGTATGTTGTGTTATGTATATTTTCGCCACAATAAAATTAATTTAAAAAAAAAAAAGAATGTGCCTCCAAAGAAAGACTATCATGCTGGCATCTCCATCAGCAGCAGGTCCTGAAAACTCCACCCTCAACTGAGCACCGCCCAGCGCCTGGCCTGCAGGAAGTGTTGAGACTCGCCATGCTGAGCCCAGACTCTGCACCTTCCTGTTCCCCATGGTGTTTGTGGGCCCATGGACATCAGCACCGACAGGGACTCATCATTCTTGCATAGCCCAGAGGTTCTCCACCCACCTCCCAGCACCCTTCAGACCTGAGCTCAAGCATCCCCCACCCAGACAGCTCCTTCCCCCCGCCATGCTTATCCTAACACCCTGTTTTATTTTCTAAAATTATCCTTTGTATTTATTTACCTCTTTGCACAGTTATTGTCTCTGTCCATCAGAATTTAAGCTCAAAAAAAAGGGACATCCCTAGCACCTAGTGGCTGACACATAGTAGGTGCTTAATAAACATTCTCTGAAGGATTGAATGCTGAGGTCCCAGCATCAGTGACGTTTCTGAGGAATTGGAGGGACAGTTATAATATAAGTTCACATTCTCCAAAAGTGCCACATTTCCAAGAAGTTCTAAGTTACTGTGTCGACATGACGGTTGTTAAGATTGTGGTGAAAGACATTAGAGGGATCAGTGTAGAAACAAGAGTGGGTGTGTTTAACACAGGATTGAACATCAGTGGTCAGACCATGAGAAAGAGTTAAATGGAATAAACTTTAACTTGCTCACTTCCCACCAGACAGAGCCTCGGCCCTGGCCTCCTGGCCTCCTGGCCCCCCAGGCACACACTCACACACCACGATGGCCCAGGGCTGACTTCTGCCCACATGCATGGCTGCTGGAGGGGTCCAAACTGCAGAGGGAAAGAATGAGCTCTACTCATGCCAGCCCCAAAAGGAGGTGGGAGGGGGAGCCTCTCTCCCCATACACCTGCTATGTGCCAGGCACAGGCCTCTTTTGCCATGTAAAGTAACATACATGTTCCAGGGATTAAAATGTGCCCTCAGCATCCTGGGTATTCCTCTTCGCAACAATCATAATTCCCATTGTATGGATGGGAGAAGTAAGCTCAGAGAAGCCTCATGATTCACCCAGGTCACACAGCAAGTAAGGGAGGGGGGACCTCAGGTCCACCTGGTGCCCAAAACCTCATACTCTGTCTCATGGGCCGCCCCACTGGGAGAAGGGCTGGGTCTCCCATCTTGCTACATGACTGTATTAGTTTCCTATCACTGCTATAGGAAATTACCACAAATCTAACTACTTAAAAACAACACAAATTTATTATCTTACAGTTCTGGGGGTCAGAATGCCTACAGTCAAGACATTTTGTTCCTTCTAAAGGTTCTAGGGGAGAATCCATTTCCTTGCCTTTTCCAGTTTCTACAGGCCTCCTGCATTCCTTGGTTCACAGCCCCCTCCTCCGTTGTCAAAGCCAGCAGCGTATCTCCAGATCAATCAGTTTCTTTCTTTCTCTCCCTCTCTCACACACACACGCTCTTTCTTATGCACACACACACACTCTCACACACACACACGTCTCTCACACACACACTATAACACACACATTCTCACACCTCTCACACGCACACATTCACACACATACTCTCACACACACACTCTTACACACTGTCACACACACGCACACACTCACACATACACTCTCACACACATACTCTCTCACACACACACTCTTACACAGTTACACACACTCACATACACATTCACACACACACATACACTCTCACACACATACTCTCTCACACACACACTCTTACACAGTTACACACACTCACATACACATTCACACACACACATACACTCTCACACCTCTCACGTACACATTCACACACCCTCTCACACACACACATTCTCTCACACACAGACTCCCTCTCTTTCTCTCTCTCACACACCCACATGTGCACTTCCGATTCTTTCATCATATACCCTCTGACTATGACCCTCCTCACTCCTTCTTAAAAAGACCCTTGTGATCACACTGGGCCCACCCGGATAATCTAGAATAATCTCCCCTTTTAAAACCCTTAATTTAATCACAGCTGAAATTTCTTTTGCCATGTAAGGTAACACACTCACAGGTTCCAGGGATTAAGATATGGACACCTTTGGACATTATTCTGTCTATCACAATGACTTTGAACATCCATCACCCCAGTAATCATCACAAGAGGGAGGGGAAGAGGAGGTTAGACATGGGTGTAAATGTCTGTCAGTCCTACAACAATATCTGCCAAAGAGAGTCAGATCAAGTGTTGGTATGGGGGCCGTCGGACAGCCTTAAAGGACACAGCAGACCCTTGCATAGCACATGTGATGTTCAAGGCACTATTCTAAGCTCTCCATATCTCAACTCACTGAACTGTCAAAACAACTCTGAGGTAAATCCTATTATTATCCCATTTCACAGATGAGAAAACTAAGGCTAAAAGAGATGAAGGAACTTGCCCAACCCAGCTGGTAAGTAGTGGAGCTGGGATTTGAGCCCAGGCTGTCTTAACCACTATGCCTTGGAGCTACGACACGCACACAAATATCAACCCTCTCCAGCATACAGTATGTTTCAAAATTCTACTTGTAGTAACTCAGCTTCCATTTGGTGATGGCTTATCATGTGCTGGACTGTGCTAAATTCTTTGTCTTCATTGTCTCACCTAACCCTCCCACAGTCCCACCAGGTGGACACTAGGATTCTCTCCTTTTGTACTAATGGCGTAACAGAGGAGCAGAGAGGTGGCAGAAGCAATAAGCCAAAATGCAGCCCTCAGAACTTTAACCCCAGGCTGTTCCCACCACAGCGCCTTGCAAGCATCCAGTGATAAGGGCATCCAGACAGGCCCTCTCAACTGGCAGATCCATGAAGTTCTCTGTTCGCTTCCCCCACTCCAAGAGCCCACTTTGCCCTTCAGCAGTCACAGGGGACAGGGAAGGCAGCATCAATAATGTATGACATCAGTGAGATAAAGCATGTCCGTAAACGCTGCTGGCAGGAGCTCATCAATGGTGTATGGGGTTTTATGTTTCCCAGTGCGGATGAAGGCAGTTCCTCCCTAGCCTTGGGCCAGCATAAAGACGTGACCCGCAAAGGTTACGCTTATGTCCAGGGAGCCCCTACCCCTGCACTGATGGGGCTGGCAGTACCACGGCCACATGCAAGTCACAACCCCACCCATGCCCTGTTCCCACCCAACCTCGGCAAAGCCCAGCACAGTCTCAGGCCAGTGTTCCATCCTGGGTCCTGCACCCTCAGTGATTTAAAACCCTGCTGACAGAGGCTTCAGCCTCTGGGATGGGGCCCTGTGGCTCTGGGTTTGGAGATCCCTGGCCTTTCAGAATGGGGGTCCTACCCAGGGCTTCCTTTATGCATTCATTCACTAAAAATGCCTTGAACACCTACTTGGTGCCAGACACTGCTCTAGGCACAGGCAATGAGTGGTAAGCAGGGCAGAAAGACCTGCTCTCAGAGAACGTTCCAGAAATGCGACAGACAGCATTGGCAGATCTTGGTGTGAATTTCCAGGTGAAGACATTTAGGAGCAGAAACAGGGCATCCCTGCCCAAGGTCATACAGTTTATGAATCAGTTTATAAATTATGGTTTCAAAACCAAGTTCTTTGCCCTCTACGCATAGCATCGTTCCGTTTAAAGGTTACTACTTTGAAATCTAACAGATGAGAGCCAAGTTTGGAAATCAGAAAATGCCTTAAAAATAAATCTCAGGAGGGAAGTATATGTGAAGAGAAAATGTAAACTTAGCACAGGTCCTGGCATGTAGTAGGTGCTCAAAAAAATATTTATGGGAGAAGGAAGGGAGGAAAGGAGAGAGTAGAAGGGAGGGAGGCTTAATTTCAGAGGGGATCATGTTCCCCTGCTGAAAGAGACAGTGAGGCTGACATTTTTATTGTTCAATTGTTTCGTATGGATTTTGAATAAAAAATAAATTGGCTTCCTTTAAAGAAGACAATTCTGAAAGCCTGAGAGAGCAGCGGTGAATCACGCCCTACTGCTCTTGACTTTCCTCCTCAAAGGAGGACCTCCCGTTTGCAGCCAGAGAGGCTCCCGAGTCACTCCCAAGCTCAGTGAAGGTAGGCTGTTCCACTCCACTCCAGCCCAGCCCTGGAGTCCCAGAGGAGGAATGCTGCGGGCTGAGGGAACTTCTCTACCCTCACCAGGCCGCTGCTTTTGCAAATTATTGCCCTGAATTGGAGACATCTGTTGAGTTTACGGAGCCCTGGTGGCGCAGTGGTTAAGAGCTTGGCTGCTAACCAAAAGGTCAGCAGTTGGAATCCACTAGCCACTCCTTGGAAACCCTATGGGCAGTTCTACTCTGTCCTATAGGGTTGCTATGAGTTGGAATTGACTCAACAGCAATGGGTTTGGTTGGTTAGGTTAAGTTTACAGCCCCCTCTGTCTGCCTGATTGGTCCTGAGACCTAGTGTTCCAACGCCTCCTATTTGCTCTGGGATGGTGGGCACCTCACTTCCTCTCATCTGTGTTGTTGCTATTAGCTGCCATCAAGTACCATCTTGCACTGCCTCATGCTGTCTCACACGGTCTTGAGCCGTCTCCAGTGCTACAGCTCTCTCTGTCTCCTGTGTCTAGGAGGTTCTTAGCACAGGGACTCCGGGTCCAAAAGACATGCTCAGCTCCAAGCTCTTCTTTTGATGGTAGTAAGGTCCCCCTAAACCTCTGTGGGATCGGCTCTTTCACAAACCTGCTACCTACTCCTCCCACCAAAACCGTAAACTAACCAATCCCCTCGGTAGGCCACATGCACCTTATTTGCACAGTAAACTGTCAAATCCCTGCAAGGGTTTTATGCACTTTATTTGCATAGTAAACTGTCCAATCCCTTTGCAAGATCATGGCGTAGCAAATCACCTTGGCAGACTACAAACCTCAGGCCAGAAAGGCTGTGTATGAAGAAAAAGTCATTGCACTGCAGCCCTAACTCATGGTGACCCCATGCACCATGAAACAAAACTGCCTGGTCCCGCATCATCCCCATGATCAGTTGTGGATTGACTGTTGTGATCACAGGGTTTTCACTGGCTAATTATCAGAAGTAGACCATCAGGTCTTTCTTCCTAGTCTGTCTTAGTCTGGAGGCTCCACTGAAACCTGTTCAGCATCATAGCAACACACAAGCTTCCACTGACAGATGAGTGGTGGCTGTACATGAGGTGCACCGACTGGGAATGGAACCCAAGTCTTGCGCGCGGAAGAATTCTACCACTGAACCACCAATCACCTCTCCCCTCATCTGTAAAATGGGCATAATAAATCCCCCTCTCAGGTCTGCTGTGCGAATTAAATGAGATGTGATATGTGAAATGTGCAACACAGAGCATACCTCAAAATAGGTACTCAGTCACTAACGCATGGCATCAAAAGCAGAAATTAAACCAACTTTAAATGATTTAATCATTAAAGGGAAGTTGTTGGCTCATGTAACTTTGAAGTCTAGTTTCAAGCATGGCTGTATCCAGATGCCAGAAGATGGTGTCAGAAACCTGTGTCTCTGTGTTATCAACATTCTCAGGCAACTTCTATCCCTCTAAATATGGTTTACAGCATCTCTAGGCTTTCTTTCTACTTGCTCAGAGAACCAATGGAAAGAGAACCTCTTTTCCAGTAGGTCCTGTAAAAGTCCCAGATCTGGCTCTCATGGCTCTCGTGCTCAGGATCCCCATCTCTGAACCAAGCACTGCAACCAGGATGAGGGGTGTAGGAGGGTGATCTGCCACAGCCCCTTTGACTCTCCCCTGGACCACTTAATCAGAAGCCTTGGGTCTGGAGCATTCCCTGATAACAAAGACTGGGAAGTGGGCCTCTCATCTCTCTCTCCAAATTTCTTCCCCTTATTGTGGAAACTCCCTCCCTGTTCTGGGTACACAGTAAACTTTCTCTATGCTCTGCTTATGAGTGCATGTCACATAGCACCTGGCCAACCCCATTTCTACATTTGTTCCCTGTGGGGAAGGAACAGGGTCTCTCTTCTGCAGCACAAGAGGAATGAATGCAAACCATCATCCCAGCATCAGCTGCTGCAGAGAGCAACCTGCTGGTCATGGGGGACTGGTGTCCACTGTTAAAGCTAACCTTGCTCTGTCTTTTCTCTATGTGAATAAAGTGTTGTTCCATCCAGTGCCTGTGTGTAAGTCATGTCTTTCTTGATGAACTCAGACCCTGGATCGACAGGTAGTATGTGCTAACTGGCCAAGTATGGGTCACTCAACAACACTTGGAACCAGAAGATAGTGTTAGCACCACCTGAACCAACAGGACATAGAGTGAGAAAGGCAGTTCCTCAAAGGAAAATCAGGGTGCTGTTTCCGGAAGGTAGAGAAATCATTACTGTACAGGCAACAATAGAGGAACACTACACCTTAGAAGACTCTTCTGGACTTCAGTGCAGAAGGTGTGCTTGGTCCTGTCTCTGTCCCATTGCTATCAGCTTTCATTTCATTCTCCAGCTCCATGTAATACCAGATCCTGACTCGGATGACTCCATGCTCTTCCCATTTCCTATCCACATGTGGGGGAGCTGCTGATTGCTCTCCCACCCTGTGCCTCAGAGCCATTGCCTCATCACCCACCACACAGCTGGTAGCCAAAGTAAGTTAATTCAATGCCAACTCTATCCTAATCATTTTGGATGCTCTGGCTTCATCTCTGCTCAGTTCTAGGATTGTAATTCCCTGAATTCTTGCCTTTGTCCTCCACATCTGCCTCATGCTTCTTCCTCAAACTTGATCACATTTGACCTCAGGCACTCCCTAACTTGTGACCTTGACTCTCCTCTCTGGCACTTTCTCAACACTTTGGGAAGTCATTTCTCCCAAATATGCACTGGGCCCTGAAGCCCCACCTCTCCCAAGAATAATACTCCTCCACCCACCCCCAAAGGAATATTAGCCCCTGATGACCAAGGTCAGCTCAGGATGTTCTGAGAACCCAGGAAAAGGTCTTACACAAAGCCAGCTTCTCTCTTCCAAGTCATTACTTATATCTTTTTCCATAAATTCAGTCTTCATGTCTGGCACTTGAAACATTCTCACCCAATTATAGAAATTTTTGTAATAGGCTTATGTGTTAATTAGGGTAATGCTAGCTGACGAAACAAATAAACTCCAAAATTTCAATGGTGTAATGCAAAAATCTTCTGATTTTTTTCTCCCACATGTAACTTGATATGGTGTTCCTAGCCAGCATTGCATTCAGGGAATCAGTGATCCAGACTCTATCCTTCCATCCTGTGGTTCCACCATCCTCTAGGACCTCAAAGTCTTCAACATCCCACTGGAGATGGGGAAAGACAAAATAGAAAAAGTTCAACATACTTCTTAAAGGTCCCAACCCAAATCTGACTGCTATGTCTACTCATATTCCATCGGTGAATCTAGTCATATGACCACTTGTAGGAGCAAGGGAGACTGAGAAATTGAAGCAGCTACCTCCCAGCAACAATGTCACAATATGGAAAGGGGAGCACATATTTTTGAAGGGCAGCTGGCTATCTCTGCCACAGCATAATCTTATCATTTTATCATTAGTCACAAAAAAAAGAAAGAAAGAAACTCACTGGCATCAAGCCAATTCTAACTCATGGCAACCCCATGTGTTACAAAATAGAACTGCTCCGTAGGGTTTTCTTGGCTGTAATCTTTACAAAAGCAGATCACCAGGCCTTTCTTTCATGGCACTGCTGGATGGGTTTGAACCACAAATCTTTAGGTTAGCAGTAAATGGCAAACCATTTGTGCCACCCTGAGACCAGTATTAGTCACTAAGCACAGATAAATTGCTTTTTAAATTGATTTATGTTGTGCAGTGTCTCCACGTTTTAATGACATCCACTGTTCAGTTCCCTGGTTATGATCACTGTGTTAACCAAGTAGGTAAGGCCCACAGAATGTAAGAGCATTGCCAAGGTCCAGTTGGTTGAATCCCCTTAGGTTCTAAGAGGTTGGATCCTGAGGAATATCCAGAGGGAAGGACTCTTACAAGGAAGCCATGTCACACAGGGTTTATATTTTACATGGTATACAAGAGGCTTCATTTGACATAAGTCAATGTCAAACAATATCCCTTGCACTAGCTTGGGAAGATTAAACACCCCAAACTCAGTCTCCCCCTTAGAAAGTCTAGCAAAAAGCGTCATGTTGAGTGTATAGATTATATGGATTACACTGTGGGGATGAGGCAAGAGCACGTCCACATTCAATGATCATGCAATGCCAAGGGTCTCACATTCTTCCCCTAAATGCATAAGGCAGTGGAGATTGAGGTCTGTGGTCTGTCAGGGCTTTAGATGGTCACCTAGAAATAGCAGCAACAGAATACGGGGGTTAAGAACACAAGCTCTGGGTTCCCAGATCTACCTCTATGACTTTGAACAAATTATTTCACCATGCCGGGCTTCAGTTTCTTCATCTGAAAAATTGGAATAAAAGTATGACCCACCTCCTAATACTGTTGTGATTATTCAGTGCACATGAAGTGCCCAGCAAAGGTCTGGCACATAGTAAGCAATCAACAAATAGTAGCTGTTATTATTATAATTTGACCTTATAAAGAAGTCATTTCTACTGATTTACATCACCTGGCTTCAGAATATGCTGGTTCAAGAACTGTGAAAGCATCCAACTCATGGGAACACTAGGAGACTCATTTTGTAGTTTGTGGCGTGAGAACAGCCAGGGACCAGATGGGACTGACTGCACCCTATTCCAAGGACTCAAAACACCTAGCAATGGGTTGTGGTTGTTGCTGCTGTTAAGATGCCATTGAGTTGGCCCTGACTTATGGCAACCTCATGCACAATAACACAAAATGCTGCCCAGTCCATCACCATCCCCATGATCAGCTGGGGATCAGACTGTTGTGATTCATAGGGCTTTCTCTGGCTGATTTTCAGAAGTAGATCTCAGGGCCTTTCTTCCCAGTCTATCTTAGTCTAGAAGCTTTGCTGAAATCTGTCCAGCATCATAGCAACGTGCAAGCCTCCACTGACAGACAGGTGGTGGCTGCGCTTAAGGTGCATTAGTCGGGAATTGCACTCAGATCTCCCACATGGAAGGCAAGAACTCTACCAATGAAGGCCAGAAATGTCAATCCTGACTACAGTGAAGTGAGAATCAGCCTCTGTGTGAGGACGGGGCAGGAGACAACTCCCTTCAGGGACCCAAACTGAATACTGAGCTAATAGGTCAAACAGAAGAAAGCAACATGTGCAATTTACGTACTAGCCCCGACATTTTCTCACCACACACACGGTTACGTGCGCGCACAGACACACACACACACACACGCTGCAAGCACTGTCGCCGTAATTCCACTTCTGGGAATTTGTCATAGGAAATGATTGAGTTAGTGTACTAAGATTTATTAATAAGGATATTAATAATGATGGAAAACTGGAAACAATGTAGATATCCAACAATAAGGAATCAGTTGAGCAAATAATGCTAAACCCATAATACTATGCACCTGTTCAAAATGACGATGCAGATCTCTGTTTATTGATACTGAAACACATTCCTGGTCCAGCATTTAGTGAAACATCAGATAGAAATAAGCTTCCTGATCAAGAAAGCACTTATACAGCTTTTACTATACACCAAGAACTTCACCAAGGGCCTTACTCTTATTAACTCCATTTAATCCTCACAACAACCCTGGGATGCAGAAACCACAGGACAATAAGGCCTACACATTAAAAAGAGTGGAGCCTGGCTCCCCAGTGACATCTTTGAGCTCTGCGCTAGCCCTAGAATGCAAGTACTGAGACTTCTTGTTACAAAAACAAAACAAAGATCTATTTCTTTAAGCCAGTGTTAGGCTTTCTGTTCATTGAAGCTGGACATAATCCTAATGCATACAGCCTGTAAATAGCAGGGATGGGATCTGTGTGACCTCCTAACACGCCTACAAAGATAGCTCTGGACAAGAGCTGAGAGCATGGAAGGGGCTGTGAGAACAGACTTTTCTCTAGGCTGAATATACCGTGGACTGACAGAAAAACAAACAAATCCGTCTTCAAAGAAATACAACCACAACATTCCCTAGAAGCAAGGATGGCAAGACTTCAGCTCACTTACTTTGAATATATCATCAGGAAAGACCAATCACTGAAAAAGAGCATCATGTTTGATAAGGGAGAGAGTCAATGAAAATGAGGGAAACCTCATTTGAAAATGAAATGGATTGACATAGTAGCTGCAACAATGGGATCAAGCATACCAGTGAGAGTGAAGATGGTGCCGGACCAGGCGATGCTTCATTCTGTTATACATACAGTGGCTGTAAGTTGGAGCCAAGTTGGCTGCAACTAACAACAACGAGCACTGGTCCACTGCATTCTTCTACAGGCATGTAATCTCTCCACTCTCCTTGCCCAGCCAGAGCACTCTGTCACAGTCTTCTGTCATTTCAGTTGTGCCACGTCGCTTACTCCCCAGAACTGAGACCCACAGTCTGGGGAAACCAGGACATTCCCCAGGGTCATTCTGCCCTGAGCTCACGGCTCAGTCAGGTTCATTGCCAGAAAGACACTTTGCATCTTCCACTCATTGCAATTCAGTCACGTCAGAGCAGCCCACAGGATCCGAATGCAATTTTCTCATTGAATTATGTTAAATCCTTCAGGGAAGGAGGTGAAATTATTTAAAACCTATAAAAACTAAAGCAACATTTCAGCTCTATATTTTAACTTTCTGATCATTATTTAGAGTTAACCTTTTCTGCCGCTAAATCACAACCCATTTTGCTGTATATCAGGCAGCACGGGCCATAAGGCACGGGAGAAAAAAAAAAACACCGAGGCGAAGAGAGGACTGGGGGATGGCTCTTTGGGCTCAGGCAGATAATAGAAATCGAGGTGGCATTTTGCTCTTAGAAATCAAAAGTACCAGGAGGTGATTCATTGAAGCAGCAGAAAAATGAATTGTAGCCACGTTGTTATAAATATTAGAGCAATACATTAGGGCTGAGGTGTGTTTCTGTATAATCATGCCCTGACTGGGAAGATGAGAATTCACGAGTTAGGCAGACGACGAATGAATCCTGCGGCAGGAATCATTTATTCTCTCCAAGCCTCCATTTCCTCACATATAAAGTGGAAAAAATAATAATAATTCATTCAATCAGGAGGAAAGTACTATTATTTATCCTCACTGTAAACATGGGAAAAGCAAGGCACAGAGAGGTTAAGTGACTAGTCCCTACAGTCAGAAATGGCATAGCTGAGGTCAATCTCCAGCAGGTAGCTTCAGAGATAGGGTTGCTCTGCAGAGTAAATAAGGTAATGAATATAAAGTGCTTAATATAGTGCTCGGCATATAATACATGCTCAACAAATGCTGGACAAATAATTTGTATAAACTTGTATTTATAATCAAATATATATAGTTTGTATAAATACCAACCCGTTGCCATCGAGTCAATTCGGACCCATAGTAACCCTATAGGACACAGTAGAACTGCCCCATAGTGTTTCCAAGGCTGTAATCATTACAGAAGCAGACTGCCACATCCTTCTTCCGTGGAGCAGCTGGTGGGTTCAAACTGCCAAACTTTTGCTTAACAGCTGAGCACTTAACCACTGCCCCACCAGGGCTCCCAGATAAATACGGTATCAATAATCTTATCGGTGTTGCTTTTGTTGTTGTTAGGTGCTTGCCATTGAGTCAGCTCCGACTCACAGCGACATTATGTATAACAGAACCAAATGCTGCCCAGTCCTGCTCCATCTTCATGATCATTGGTATGTTTGAATTCCTTGTTTTGGCCATTGTGTCACTTCATATCACTGAGTGTTTTCTTCATTTCCAGTGATGCTTTACTTTACCAAACATGATGTCCTTGTCTAGCGATCGGTCTTTCCTGATGACCTGTCCAAAATAAGTGTCATCATCTTTACTTCTAAAGAGCATTCAGTTGTATTTCTTATAAGACTGATCTGTCTGTTCTTCAGGCAGTCCACAGTATATTCAATATTCACCAACACCAATGATAAACTCTTTTTCTGTCTTCCTTTTTCATTGTCCAGCTTTTGCATGTATATGAGACCATTGGGGTACCAGCCCAATTCCTATTTTTTCAAAGAAGCCTATACTGAAACCCAAAAATAGGTAACTTGCCATCAAGTTGATTTCGACTCATAGCGAACCTATAAGACAGGGCAGAACTGCCTCAAAGGGTTTCCAAGACTGTACTCTACAGAAGCAGACTGCCACATCTTCCTCCTGTGGTACAGCTGGTTCGTTTTAAACCACTGACCTTTCAGTTAACAGCTGAGCACTTAACCACTGTGCCACTATGGTTCCTTAAAATAGGTTAGATACTATCTATTTGATGTTCATATAGCATCTTATATTTTTCCTTCACTTTTGAATACAATTAATTTTCATGTGATTAGCTGCTTAATATGCAAATTCCACTCCAGCACTGTGAGCTTCTTAAGGGTAGAGACTGCGTATCTCTTGTTCATATTCCCAGCATCTAGCACATTGCCTGGTATGAAGTATTTATTCATTCAACAACATCTACTGAGTGTTTATTGTATGTCAGGCACTATTCTACCTGTTACTGTCGAGTCAATTCCGACTCATAGCAACCCTATAGGACAGATTAGAACTGCCCCCTAGGGTTTCCAAGGCTGTAATCTTTATGGAAGCAAACTCCCACATCTTTCTCTGCAGAGCTGCTGGTGGGTTCAAACTGCCAATCTTTCAGTTAGCAGCCAAGTAGCCACCAGGTCTCCTTAGGCACTATTCTAGGCACTATAAACAAAGTCACTACCCTCTTGATTTGTATTCTAATGGGGAGACACAGACAGAAAATAAACAAACCAGTAAGTACTTCATATATCAAGTAGTTAGGATATCAAGCGTTTGGAGAATTATAAAGCAGAGGAAGAGAAAAGGACTGCTGGGGAGGGGGTTCTTTTATATAGAGTCATCAGAGAATTTAATAAGATAGCCTGATTGATCAGATACCTGAAGGATGAGAGGGGTCATAAAAAATATCTGCAGAAAGAGCATTTTGGGCAGAGGCCACAACAAGTGCAAAGGTCCTGAGGCAGAAATGTACCTGGCATGTTCAAGGTCAGTTTGGCTGGAAGGAAGTAAATCAGATACAAGGAGTGGAGGAAATGAGGACAGAAGGAAGACAGGGGCAGAAGATAGACGACAGAACAGAAAAGGAATAGGGACAGTACCTGTGTTTTTTCCTCCCACATACAGACAAACATCAAGGGATCTGGAACACCACTGGTGAGCTTTGAGCAATTATTGTAAAAAATATGTCTCTAGCCTAAAGAAGGTTGACGGGGCATAGTCACAATCTCCCATTATCCAAAGGGCTATCATAGAAAAGATGGGTTGAATTGGTTTGGGACAATCCCAAGAGCCGGGCTGGGACCAATGGATGACTCTTAGATGAAGGCACATTTCAGTTCAGGAAAGGGATAAATGTTTAAAAGTCTTGGTAGCCAGACTTCCACTTCTGGGAAGATTCAATAAGCAGACTTTTCCCTATACTTCCCCTAAGTACAAATAAAAATCCTGGACATTATATATAAAGCCAACAAAAAAAACATTCTGAAAGGTGGAGAGAGGAAAGTGGACCAGCTAGGGAGCTTGGGACCCAAGGAACAACACATCGGTGAGTTCCCTGGATGTTCTTTTTGCCTCATATATCTCATGCTTGGAGCTGAAGAAAGTGGCTACCTGGAAAACCACTAGACCAAAAAAAAAAAAAAGCCCCAACAAAAACCTGAACTCTGCAGGCAAAGGACCAGGAAAGGGGCAGCCCAAAAGACAGAAAATTTTTAGACAATAACCACTCTAAATGCAGCCAACCACCACAGGGAGGAGAAAGCTGTGTCCCCACCCCCACCCACAACACCATAAGTTTAAGTGAGGAGCCTATATTTCCTTCCACACTTGTGAGGCTGGACCCTCATTGGGGTGATACCAGAGGAAGCTGGGACTTTCATCTTTGCTGGCCAGTGATGAGGGCTGCCCTCCATGGAGTCAGTGAAGACCACCAGGAGAGCCAGGACCTCTACCTCCACCACACAATAACAAGGCACCTCTCCTCCACCCCACTAGGATGGTCAGAAGAGGCCAATAGAAATTCAGGACTTTCACCAGTTTCAGCAGTAAAGACCCCTACCCTCGCACAGCCATGACTGTGAAAACCAACTGGGGAGCTGCAACTCCCACCCCAACTTAGAAATAATGAAGATCCCCCCTCAAGTGCCAACAGAGGCTGAGTAGGGAACCTGGACTTCTACTCCACCTGGTAGTAATGAAGTAGCACTCCCCAAGCCCCTGCCATCATCCAAAGTAGTGTCAGATAAAGCCAACTAAAACAGAAAATTTAAATAAGATCCAGAATCTCTTACAACATAATACAAAAATGTCCAATTTTCAATAAAAAATCACTCATCATACCAAAAATCAGGAAGTTCTCACACTGAATTAAAAAAAGATAGTCAAAAGACATCATCACTGAGATGACAGGGATGATAAAATTACCTAACAAAGTTCTTAAAGCACCCATGATAAAAATGCCTCAGTGAGCAATTACAAACACACATGGAACAAATGAAAAAACAGAAAGCCTCAGCAGAGAAATAAAAAATATAAAGATGAACCAAATGGAATTTTAAGAACTTAAAAATACAATAACCCAAATTGAAAGGTCAGCGGGTATACTCAACAGCAGAATGGAGGGGACAAATGAAAGAATTAGTGAACTGGAAGACAGAACAATATAAATTACCCAGTCTAAACAACAGAGAGAAAATAGACTGAAAAGAAATGAAAGAGCCTCATGGACCTGTGGGCCTCATGGACCTGTGGGACTATAATAAAAGATCTAACACTCCTGTGATCAAAGTTCCAAAAGGAGAAGAGAAAGAGGGTGGGCTCAAAAAGTACTTGAAGAAATGGCTGAAAACTTCCCAAATTAGGCAACAGACATAAACCTACAGATTCAACAAGCTATGTGAATCTGAAACAGGACAAATCCAAAGAAATCTATGCTAAGACACAGAATAATTAAACTTCTGAAAACTAAAGACAAAGTATTGAAAGCACCAAAGAAAAATAACACCTTAGCTAGAGAGGAAAAACAAATTAAATGGCAGTGAGTTTCCCATCAAAAACAAAAAAAAAAAGAAGAAGACCAGAAAGAAGTGGCATAACATATTTTAACTGCTGAAAGCAAAGCGCTTTCAGCCCAAATCCTATACAAAGAGAATATATCCTTCAGGAATGAAGGGAAAATCAAAGCAATCTCAGAGGAAGAAAAACTAAGAGAACATGTTGGTAGCAGACCTACCTTAAAAAATTGGCTTAAAGAAGTTCTCTAAAAAGAAAGCAAACTATAAATAAAGAAAACTTGAAATTCCTGGGGAAAAAAGAAAACACGATAAGCAAAAATATGGGTAATACAATAGATTTTTTTCTCCTCTTGCGTTTTCTAAATAATATTTGATGATGAGAGGACTTCCGGCAAAATGGTGCTCTAGGCAGAAGCCACGCCGTCACTCCACAGCAAAGATCCAAAAAATTAAGCCGAACAGAGAAAACAACAATGCTGAAAACCCAAAATAACAAATGAAGAGATAAAGAACTCAGCCAAGCACCAAATGGAGTGAGAAAACTGACAGAGAACAGAGAGCGAGGAGAGATTCATGCAGAGGTCCCCTATCAGCTAAACGCAGCGCTGATCCGCCATCTTGGACTCCTATCGGAGACCAGCAAACGGGGTACGAGAAAGCAGTTTCTCGGAGCTTCCAGCGGGAGACAAAACAACCCGTAATTTGCCATATACGCTTTCCCACACCCCACCCTTCTTCACCCCCATTCAGCCTCCTCTGCTTCCCGCAGCCACAATCTCTTGTCCGGGAAGCACCGGCTGCTTGGATTCCACCCCCGAACAGGCCAGCTCTCTGAGTGCCATTTGTTGGCTGCTGGTGTTGCTTTTTTCTGCTTCTTCTGATTTCTTCCTTACCTCTCACCACCTCCCCTCCTTTTGCTCAAATACCTGGTTCCATGCACCATCTTTGCTTCTTCCTGAGGGGCTGCAGATCTAAGGTGCTTTGTGATATACACTTTCCCACCCCCTACCCTTCTTCACCCACACTCAGCCTCCTCTGCTTCCCGAGGACACAGTCTCTTGTCCGGGAAACACCGGCTGCTTGGATTCCACAGGCCGCACTAGCTGGCTGTCTGAGTGACAACTGTTGGCTGCTGGTGTTGCTTTTTTTCCTCTTCTTTTGATTTCTTCCTTACCTCTCACCACCTCCCCCTCCTTTCACTCAAATACCTGGCTCCGTGCACCATCTTTTCTTCTTCCTGAGGGGCTGCGGAGCTCCGTTCGAGTGTGGAGCTGGTTCCTGGTCTGGGCTGCCACACTGGTGGGATCACGGGGCTTTTGTTCATTTGTTTGTTTTGAATTGTTTGTTTGTTTTCTTTTCCTTTTCTTGAGTTGGGAGCCTGTTCTGGCCAGGCGGTGCTGCATGGCTTGGAAACTACCCCCTTGGATTGCACAGACGTGCAGAGGGACCCCTGAGAGCATTTCTTTTTTCATTGGTTTTTATTTTCTGTTTTTTGGGGGGCTTTTCTTCTACCTTTTCTTTTTTTAATTTGCTTTGTTTTCCTTTCCCTCTTTTTCCCTTTTGGTATTTCTTCATTGCTCAGTTTCTCGTCTCTCTATATTTTTCTTCTCTTTCTGTTCCCTGAATACCTGGTGTTGTATACCTCTATGACTTCTAGCCTGGCTGTACTGCAACACCTGAGAACAACTTCCCCAGATCTCACAGCCGCACCGGTGGGATCCCTGGGAACTTTGCTGTTCTTTAACCTTTCTGATTTTTATTTATTCATTCTTTTCTTTTCTTCCTTTTCCCCTTTTTGTTTTTCTCCATTTCATAGTCTCTCATCTCTCCACTCCAATGGCAAGCTCCCCTAGCATTCTTTTTTGTTTGTTTGTATGTTTTTGGCTCTTATTCCTCTCTCCTCTCTCCCATATCCATCTTAGCTCCACACATAACAATATCCCCACTACATCCTGCCTACCTACAAGGTGTGCTTAACATCACACCATCAACAGCACAGGCACGGCCTACTGGAACCTGCCCTGTACTGATTACTGACCAGCCCTGGTGGCTGTAGTAAGTGCCACAAACAACCCGTCCCAGTAACTCCTCTTCAGCTAGACCTGTCCTGCCATACCATATCTGAGTGACTGACCCTATCAACTGGAGAAGGAGGTGAAAAGTATTGTGCCCACAGATGAGCAAACAACAAAGAACACACAGCCCACCTGCTCAGACATAGCCTAATTTAGAAAAAAGGAACAAAACAAACAAATCTACAATCAATAAACAAGAAAAATAACTACTGAATACCCCGAAGACAGCAAACAACATCAAAACATTTACAAAAAAATAGGACAGGATGGTTCCAGTAGGAGTACAAAATAAAACACCAGATGACTTTCCAGTGGAAGAAAAGGCACTAGAACTACCTGATAGAGAATTCAAATCTCTAATACTCAGAATTCTCCAAGAGATAAGGCAAAAAGCGACAAAAATGAGGAAAAAATAGGCAAATTCATGGAAAATGTGGACAAAAAATTGGAATAATCCAGGAAAATAATGCAAGAACAAAATGCCAAAATAAATTCACAACTAGAAATTATACAAAGACAACAATTAGAAATCCAAAAAATAAACAATAAGATTTCAGAAATGGACTGTGTCATAGAAGGGCTGAGAAGCAGATTTGAAACGGTGGAAGACAGGATCAGTGGAGTTGAAGACAAACACCTGGATACAACTCTGTTTGAGGAAAACTCAGAAAAAAGGACAAAGAAAACTGAAGAGACCCTGAGAGTTATGTGGGACACAATCAAAAGCAAAAATTTTCGAGTGATTGGAGTTCCAGAACAGGGGGAGAAAACAGAAAACACAGAGAGGACCACTGAAGAACTGCTGACAGAAAACTTCCCCAATATCATGAAAGATGAAAAGCTGGCCATCCAACAAGCTCAACAAACCACGTATAGGAGAGACCCCAAAAGAAAATCACCAAGGCATATCATAATCACACTCACCAAAACCAAAGACAAACAAAGAATCCTGAGAACAGCTCGTGAAAAACAAGAAGTCACATACACAGGAGAAACAATAAGACTAAGCTCAGATTATTCAGCAGAAACCATGCAGGCAAGAAGGCAATGGGACAACATATATAAAATCTTGAAAGAAAAAAATTTCCAGCCAAGAATAATATATCCTGCAAAACTCTCGTTCAAATTTGATGGTGAAATTAGGTCATTTCCAGATAAACAGAAATTAAGGGAATATGTAAAAGTCAAATCAAACTTACAAGGAAATCAGGAAAACAATGCCATTTTCAATAGCCCCTAAAAAGATAAAATACTTAGGAATAAATCTGACCAGGGATGTAAAAGACCTATACAAAGAAAACTACAAAACACTACTGCAAAAAACCCAAAGGGATCTACATAAATGGAAAATCATAACATGCTCATGGATAAGTATACTTAACATTGTGAAAATGACAATTCTACCCAAAGCAATTTACAAATACAATGCAAGCCCAATCCAAATACCAACAACATTCTTCAAAGAGATGGAAAAACTAATCATCAACTTTATATGGAAAGGGAGGAAGCCCCAAATAAGTAAGCCACCACTGAAGAAGAAACATAAAGTAAAAGGACTCACACTACCTGACTTCAGAACCTACTATACAGCTACAGTAGTCAAAACAGCCTGGTACTGGTACAACGACAGACACATTGACCAATGGAACAGAATTAAGAACCCAAATATAAATCCATCCACCTACGGTCACCTGATCTTCGACAAGGGCCCAAAGTCCATCAAATGGGGAAAAGACAGTCTTTTTAACAAATGGTTCTGGCAAAACTGGATATCCATCTGCAAAAAAATGAAACAGGACCTGTATCTCACGCCATATACAAAAACTAGTTCAAAATGGATCAAACACCTAAATATACAGCCAAAAACTATAAAGTTCATAGAAGAAAAAATAGGACCAATGCTACAGGCCTTAATACACGGCATGAACAGGATACAAACCATAACCATCAATGCAAAAACCCCAAAAGATAAGCTAGATAACTGGGATCTTCTAAAGATCAAACACCTATGCTCTTCAAAAGACTTCACCAAAAGAGTCAAAAGAGAACCTACAGAATGGGAAAAAATTTTTGGACAGTACAAGTCAGACAAAGATTTAATCTCCATAATCTACAAGAAAATCCAACACCGCTACAACAAAAAGACAAATAATCCTATTAAAAAATGAGCAAAGGAAATGAACAGACACTTCACCAAAGAAGACATTCAAGCTGCCAACAAACACATGAGGAAATGCGTGCAATCACTAGCCATTAGAGAAATGCAAATTAAAACCACAATGAGAAACCATCTCACCCCGGCATTACTGGCAGGAATCAAAAACACTGGAAATAGTAAATGCTGGAGGAGCTGCAGGGAGATCGGAACTCTTATGCACTGCTGGTGGGAATGCAAAATGATACAACCATTTTGGAAAATGATATGGCACTTCCTCAGAAAGCTAGAAATAGACACACCTTTCGATCCAGCAATCGCACTCCTAGGAATATATCCTAGAGAAATAAGAGTTGTCACTCGAATAGACATATGCACACCTATTTTCATGGCAGCATTGTTCACAATAGCAAAACGATGGAAACAACCTAGATGCCCATCAACAGATGAATGGATACACAAACTATGGTACATACACACAATGGAGTACTATGCAACGAGAAAGAACAACAATGAATCTGTGAACCATCTCATAACCTGGATGAAACTGGAGGACATTATGCTGAGTGAAATAAGTCAATCACAAAAGGACAAATATTGTATGAGACCTCTATTGTAAAAACCCATGAAAAAGTTCACACACAAAATGTAACAATGTTTGTTGGTTACCAGGGATGGGAGGGGTGGGGGGGAAACACTAAATAGGCAATAGATAAGTGGTATCTTGGGTGAAGGGTGAGACAGTACACAATACAGGGGAAACTAGCACAACCTGTACAAGGAAAGGTCATGGAAGCCCCACAGACACATCCAAACTCCCTGAGAGACTGAATTGCTGGGCGGAAGGCTGTGGGGACCATGGTCTAGGGCAACATCTAGCTCAACTGGCATAACACAGTTTATAAAGGCCATGTTCTACATTCTACCTTGGTGAGAAGTGTCTGGGGTCTTAAAAACCTGTGAGCGGCCATCCAAGATACTCCATTGGTCTCATCCCTTCGGGAGCAAGGGAGAATGAAGAGAATAGGATACAAGGAAAAGATTAGTCCAAAGGACTAATGGACCACAGCTACCAAGTCCTCCACCAGGCTGAGTCCAGTACAGCTAGATGGTGCTCGGCTACTACCACTGACTGCTCTGACCAGGATCACAACAGAGGGTTCTGGACAGAGCTGGAGAAGGATGTAGAACAAAATTCTAACTCACAAAAAAAAGACCAGATTTACTGGCCTAAAGGAGACTGGAGAAATCCCGAGAGTATGGCCACCAGACACCCTTTTAGCTCGGTGGTGAAGTCACTTCCGAGGTTCACCATTCAGCCGGGGAGTGGAAAGCCCCACTAAACCAAATGGGACTAATGAGGCACAGCAGTCCAGGGACAAGAACTAGAAGGCAGAAGCAGACACGAAAGCTGGTGATAGGGAACCCAAGATTGAGTAAGGATAGTGTTGATGTGTGGTGAAGTTGTTAACCATTGTCATAGGGCAACATGTGTACTAACTGTTTAATGATAAACTATTTTGTTCTGTAAACCTTCATCTATAGTGAGAACAGCAGCACAACTGGAAGAGCGTAGTCGATGTCACTGAACTGTGCATGTAGGAATTTTTGAAATGGTGTATCTTTGGCTATGTATATTTTCACCAAAAAAGGTTGAGAAGGGAGAGGGTTGACATGTCATGGGGTTGTTAGCCAATGTCATAAAACAATATGTGTACTACTGTTTCATGAGAAACTATTTGTTCTGTAAACCTTCACCAGAAGTACAATAAAAAATAAATAAATAACAACAACACCAAAAAAAAAATACATTAAAATCCACCACACAGGATAAGGAAGGACACTATATAATGATTAAAGGGCCAATAAGCCAGGAGGACGTAACTATAATAAATATTTATGCATCCACCAATAGGGCTCCAAAATACTTAAAACAAACTCTAACAGCATTGAAAATAGAGATAGACAGCTCCACAATAGTAGTAGGAGACTTCAACACACCACTTTTGGTGAAGGGCAGAACATCCAGAAAGAAGCTCCATAAAGACACGGAAGATTTAAATGCCACAATCAGCCAACTTGACCTCACAGACATATATAGAACAGTCTACCCAACAGCAGACAAGTATACATTCTTTTCCAATGCACTTGGAACATTCTCCAGAATAGACCATATATTAGGCAGTAAAGCAAACCTTAACAGAATCCAAAGCATCAAAATATTACAAAGCATTTTTTGACCATAAAAGCATAAAAGTGGAAATCAGTAACAGAAAAAGCAAGAAAAAAAAAATCAAACACATGGAAACTCGACAACATCTTACTCAAAAACTACTGAGTTATAGAAGAAATAAAGGATAGAATAAAGAAATTCACAGAATCAAATGAGAATGAAAACACATCCTACCAGAGCCTTTGGGACACAGCAAAAGCAGTGCTCAGAGGTCAATTTACAGTGATAAATGCACACGTCCAAAAAGAAGAAAGGGCCAAAATCAAACCATTAACCGTATAAGTTTAAAAAACAGAAAGAGAGCAGCAAAAGAAGCCCTCAGTCACCAGAAGAAAGCAAATAATAAAAATTAGAGCAGAATTAAATGAAACAGAGAAAAGAAAAACAATTGAAAGATTTAACAAGACCAAAAGCTGGTTCTTTGAAAAGAGCAACAAAACAGATAAACCACTGGACAAATTGATAAAAGAGAGGGAGCAAATAACCCAAATAAGAAATGAGATGAGCAATATCCCAACACATTCAACTGAAATTAAAAGAATCATAACAGAATACTATGAAAAAATGTACTCTAACAAAATTAAAAACCTAGAGGAAATGAACACATTTCTAGAAACACACTACCTACCTAAACTAACACAAACAGAGGTAGAACAATTAAATAAACCTATAACAAAAGATGAGATTGAAAACGCAATTAAAAAACTCCCAACGAATAAAAGCCCTGGTTCTGCGGTTTCACTGGAAAATTCTACCAAACTTTCAGAGAAGAGTTAACACTACTACTACTAAAGGTATTTCAGAGCATAGAAAAGGATGGAATACTCCCAAATTCATTCTATGAAGCCAGCATAACCCTGATACCAAAACCAGGAAAAGACACCACAAACAAAGAAAATTACAGACCAATATCCCTCATGAACATAGATGCAAAAATCCTCAAGAAAATTCTAGCCAATAGAATTCAACAACATATCAAAAAAATAATTCACCATGATCAAGTTGGATACATACCAGGTATGCAGGGATGGTTCAACATTAGAAAAACAATCAATGTAATCCACTACACAAATAAAAAAAAAAAGACTAGAACCACATCATCTTATCAATTGATGCAGAAAAGGCATTTGACAAAGTCTAACACCATTGATGATAAAAACTCTCAGCAAAATAGGAATAGAAGGGAAATTACTCATCATAAGTAAAGGCATTATACAAAGCCAACAGCCAACATCATCCTAAATGAAGAGAGTCTGAAAGCATTCCCCTTGAGAATGGGAACCAGACAAGAATGCCCTTTATCACTACTCTTATTCAACATTGTGCTAGAGGTCCTACCAGAGAAATCAGGCTAGAAAAAGAAAGGGCATCCAAATTGGTAAGGAAGAAGTAAAAGTATCTCTACCTGCAGATGATATAATCTTAAACACACAGAAAACCCCAAAGAATCCACAAGAAAACTACTGGAACTAATAGAAGATTTCAGCAAAGTATAAGGATACAAGATAAACATACAAAAATCAGTTGGATTCCTCTACACCAACAAAGAGAACTTTAAAGAGGAAATCATCAAATTAATACCATTTACAATAGCCCCCAAGAAGATAAAATACTTATGAATAAATCCAACCAGAGATGTAAAAGACCTATACAATGAAAACTACAAGACACTACTACAAGAAACTGAAAGAGACCTACATAAGTGGAAAAACATACCTTGCTCACGGATACGAAGATTCAACATTGTGAAAATGTCTATTCTACCCAAAGCAATCTACAGATACAATGCAATCCTGATCCAAATTCCAGTGGCATTTTTTAATAAGATGGAGAAACAAACCACCAACTTCCTGTGGAAAAGGAAGAGGCCCGGGATAAGCAAAGCATTACTGAAGAGGGAGAACAAAGTGGGAGGTCTCACACTACCTGATTTTAAAACCTATTATACCACCATGGTAGACGAAACAGCCTGGTACTGGTACAACAACAGATACATAGACCAATGGAACAGAATTGAGAATCCAGACGTAAATTCATCCACCTACGAGCAGCTGATATTTGACAAAGACCCAAAGTCCGTTAATTGGGGAAAAGACAGTCTCTTTAACAAACGGTGCTGGCATAACTGGATATCCATCTGCAAAAAAACTGAAACAAGACCCATACCTCACACCATACACAAAAATTAATGCAAAATGGATCAAAGACTTAAAGATAAAATTGAAAATGATAAAGATCATGGAAGACAAAATAGGGACAATGCTAGGAGCCCAATTACATGGCATAAACAGAATACAAACCATAAGTAACAATGTACAAGCACCAGAAGAGAGACTAGATAACTGGGAGCTCCTAAAAATCAAACACTTATGCTCATCAAAAGACTTCACCAAAAGAGTAAAAAAACAACCTACAGACTGGGAAAAAATCTTTGGCTACGACAAATCCGACCCACATCTCTAAAATCTACAAGATACTGCAAAACCTCCACAACAAAAAGACAAATAACCCAATTAAAAAATGGGCAAAGGATATGAACAGGCACTTCGCCAAAGAAGATATTCAGGCAGCTAACAGACGAAGAAATGCCCACGATCATTAGCCACTATAGAAATGCAGATCAAAACTACAATGAGGTATCATCCCACCCCAAGAAGGCTAGCATTAATGAAAAAAAAAAAAAAAACCCACAAAGTAATAAATGCTGGCAAGGTTGTGGAGAGACTGGAACACTTATACACTGTTGGTGGGAATGCAAAATGGTACAACCACTCTGGAAATTGATCTGGTGCTTCCTTAAAAAGCTAGAAATAGAAGCACCATGTGATCCAGCTATCCCACTCCTTGGAATAAATCCTGGAGAAATAAGAGTCATCACACGAATAGATATATGCACACCCATGTTCACTGCAGCACTGTTCACAATAGCAAAAAGATGGAAACAACCTAGGTATATCCACACAATGGAATACTACCCAATGGTAAAGAACTACAATGAAGCTGTGAAACATAACATGGAGGAATCTGGAGGTCATTATGCTGAGTGAATTTAGTCAGTCACAGAAGGACAAATATCGTATAAGACCACTATTGTGAGAACTCAAGAAAATGTTTAAACACAGAAGAAAACATTCTTTGATGGTTACAAGGTTGGGGAGGGAGGGGGAGTGTTATTTACTAACTAGATAGATAAGAATTATCTTAGGTGAAGGGAACGACAGCACACACTACAGGGGAAGTCAGCACAACTGAACTAAACCAAAGCTAGGAAGTTTCCTGAATACAATCAAAGACTTTAAGGGACAGAGTAGCAGGGATAGTGGTCTGGGGACCATGCTTTCAGGGGACATCTAGGTCAATTGGCATAACAAACTTTATTGAGAAAATGTTCTGCATCCTACTTTTGTGAGTGGCATCTGGGGTCTTAAAAGCTTGCAAGCGGCCATCTAAGGTGCATCAATTGGTCCCAACCACCTAGAGTAAAGGAGAATGAAGAACACCAAAGACACAAGGAAAATATTAGCCCTAGAGACAGAAAGGGCCACATAAACCAGAGACTTCATCAGCCTGAGACCAGAAGAACTAGACGGTACCCGGCTACCACCAATGAAGGCCCTGGCAGGGAACACAACAGAGAGTCCCTGATGGAGCAGGAGAAAGGAGGGGTGCAGAACTCAAATTCTAGTAAAAAGACCAGACTTAATAGTCTGACTGTGTCTGGAGGAACCCCAGAAAGCATGGATCCCAGACTCTCTATCAGCCCAGAACTAAAACAGTTTCTGAGGCCAACTCTTCAGACAAAGATTGGACTGGAGTGTGGGATATAAAATGATACTCGTGAAGAGTGTGCCTCTTAGCTCAAGTAGATACATGAGACTAAACCAGCAGCTTCTGTCCGGAGGTGAGATGAGAAGGCAGAGAGGGTTAGGAGCTGGTTGAATGAACATGGGAAATCAAGGGTGGAAAGGAGTGTCCTGTCCCAGTATAGGGAGAGCAACTAGGGTCACATAACAATGTATGTATAAATTTTTGTGTGAGAGACTAACTTGAAATGTAAAGTTTCACTTAAACTACAACAATAAACCAAAAAAAAGGGCAAAAGATATGAACAGGCACTTCACCATAGAAGACATTCAGGCGGCTAACAGATACATGAGGAAATGTTCACCATCATTAGCCATTAGAGAAATGCAGATCAAAACTACAATGAGATACCATCTCACCCTACAAGGCTAGCATTAATCCAAAAAACACAAAATAATAAATGCTGAAGAGGTTAATGGAGAGACTGGAACACTAATATACTACTAGTGGGAATGTAAAATGGTACAACCACTTTGGAAATTGATCTGGCACTTCCTTAAAAAGCTAGAAATAGAAATACTATACGATCCAGAAATCCCACTCCTTGGAATATATCCTAGAGAAATAAGAGCTTTCACATGAATAGATACATGCACATCCATGTTTGTAGCAGCCCTGTTCACAACAGCAAAAAGATGGAAACAACCTAGGCGCCCATCAATGGATGAATGGATAAACAAATTATGGTATATTCACACAATGGAATAAAGATAAAGAACGATAAAGAACATCAATGAATCTGCAAAACATCTTATAACATGGATGAATGTGGAAGGTACGATGCTGAGTGAAATTAGTCAGTCGCAAGAGGAAAAATATTGTATGAGACCACTATTATAAGAACTCAAGAAATGGTTTAAACACAGAAGAAAACAATCTTTGATGGTTACGAGGGTGGGGAGGGAGGAAGAGGGGTATTCACTAAGTAGATAGTAGATAAGAATTATCTTAGGTGAAGGGAAAGACAACATACACTACAGAGGAAGTCAGCACAACTGGACTAAACCAAAAGCTAAGAAGTTTCCTAGATACAAACACTTTGAGGGACAGACTAGCAGGGGCAGGGGTCTGGGGACCATGGTTTCAGGGGACATCTAGGTCAATTTGCATAACAAAGTGTATTAAGAACATCTTCTGCATTCCACTTTGGTGAGTGGCGTCTGGGGTCTTCAAAGCCAGCGAGCAGCCATCTAAAACGCATCAATTGATTCCAACCCACTGGGACGGGAGCAAAGGAGAATGAAGAACACAAATGACACAAGGAAAATATTAGCCCAAGAGACAGAAAGGGCTACATAAACCAGGGACTCCATCAACCTGAGACCAGAACTAGATGGTGCATGGGTACCACCAATGACCACCCTGACAGGGAAAACAACAGAGAGTCCCTGATGGAGCAGGAGAAAAGTGGGGTGCAGAACTCAAATTCTAGTAAAAACACCAGACTTAATGGTCTGACTGAGACTGGAGGGACCCCAGAAGACATGGCCCCCAGAATCCATTAGCTCAGACATAAGACCATTCCCAAAGCCAACTTTTCAAAGATTAGACTGGAATATGAGACATAAAATGATACTTGTGAAGAGAGTGCTTCTTAGTTCAAGTAGATACATGAGACTAAACGGACAGCTCCTGTCAAGAGGCAAGACGAGAAGTCAAAAAGGCATAAGAGCTGGTTGAATGGACACAGGAAATCTGGGGTGGAGGGGAGGAGTGTGCTGTCACATTACAGGGAGAGCAGCTAGAGTCACATAGCAATGTGTGTATAAATTTTTGTATGAGAAACTGACTTGAACTGTAAACTTTCATTTAAAGCACAATAAAAAAAAAATTCTAGCCAATAGAATTCAGCATCATATCAAAAAAATAATACACCATGACCAAATGGGATTCATACCAGGTATGCCAGGATGGTTCAACATTAGAAAATCAATCAATGTAACCCACTACACAAATAGAACAAAAGAAAAGAATCACATGATCATCTCAATCGACACAGAACAGGCATTTGATAATGTCCGACACCCATTCTTGATAAAAACTCTCAATAAAATAGAAATAGAAGGGAAATTCCTCGACTTAATAAAGGGCATCTATACAAAACCAACAGCCTACATCATTCTTAACAGAGAGAGGCTGAAAACATTCCCTCTGAGAACAGGAACAAGACAAGGATGCACTTTATCACCACCCCTATTTAACATTGTGCTAGAAATCCTAGCTGGAGCAATAAAGCAATAAAAAGAAATAAAGGGCATCCAAACTGGTAAGGAAGAAGTAAAACTTCCCCTATTTACAGATGATATGCTATTATACATAGAGAACCCTATCGGCTCCACCAGAAAACTACTGGAACTAATAGAAAGATTCAGCAGAGTAGCAGGATACAAGATAAACATACAAAATTCAGCTGGATTCCTATTTGCCAATAAAGAGAACTACAAAAAGGAAATCAGGAAAGCAATACTGCTTAAACATGCCCTAAAAAAAAACAAAAAACTTAGGAATAAATCTAACCAGGGACGTAAAAGACCTATACAAAGAAAACTAAAGAAACCGCTAGAGACCTACATAAAAGGGAAAACATATCATGATCATGGATAGGTAGACTCAACATTGTGAAAATGTCAATCCTACCCAAAGTAATCTACAAATACAATGCAATCCTGATCCAAATACCAACAGCATTCTTTAATGAGATGAAAAAACTAATCATTAACTCTATATGGAAAGGAAAGAGGCCCCGGATAAGTAAAGCATTATTGAAGAAGAACAAAGTAGAAGGCCTCACACTACCTGATCTCAGAACCTATTATACAGCTATAGTAGGCAAAATAGCCTGGTAGTGGTACAACAACAGACACATTGACCAATGGAACAGAATCAAGAATACAGATGTAAGTCCATCTACCTACAGTCACCTGATCTTTGACAAAGGCCCAAGATCCATTAAATGGGGGAAAAGACAGTCTTTTTAACAAATGGTGCTGGCAAAAGTGGATGTCCATCTGTAAAAAAATGAAACAGTACTCATACCTCACACCATACATGAAAACTAATTCAAAAGGGATCAAAGACCTAAACATAAAACTGAAAACCATAAAGATCATGGAAGAAAAAATAGCGACAACACTAGGGGCCCTAATATATGGCATAAATAGGATACAAACCATAACTACCAACACATAAACACCAGAAAATGAGCTAGACTGCTGGGACTTTGTAAAAATTAAACACATATTCTCATCAAAAGACTTCACTAAAAGCATAAAAAGAGAACCTACAGACTGGAAAAAAAAAATTGGCTATGACATATCCAACAAATGTCTAATATCTAAACTCTATAAGAAAATCCAACACCTCTGCAACAATCCACATATCTGACAAAGGATTCATATCTAGAATATATAAAGAACTCTCAAAACTCAACAGTAAAAAAGGAAACAATCCAATTAGAACATGGACAATAGACATGAAGAGACATTTCACTGAAGAAAATATACAAATGGCAAATAAGCACATGAAAAGATGTTCAGCATAATCAGTTATTTGGTAAATGCAAATTAAAACTACAATAAGCTATCACCACACACCATCTGAATGGCTAAAATAAAAAATACTGATAACACTAAATGCTGGTGAAGATGTGGAGAAACTTGACCACGCGTAGATTGCTGTTCGGAATGCAAAATGATACTGCCACTCTGGAAAAGAGTTTGGCGGTTTCTCACAAAACTAAACATGCAGCTACCACATGACCCACCGATTATCTGGGCATTTATCTCAGAGACATAAAGACTTATGTTCACACAGAAGCCTATACATGAAATGTTTACTGAGCTCCTGTCGCTCTAGGTGTGCAAGCAGAGGTAGAATGATCGTCTGTGAGGGATGCAATAGCAGAACTCCTGCATTAACAGAATTTCTTCTAAGGTATTTTCTTATTCTTAGAGATAACCTTCCATGACTTTCTTGATGAGGTTTTAGAGCTATCAAAGATGTCTCTTGATGACCGAGGTGCGCCTGATCCAAGCCATGGTATTTTCAATCGCCTCATATGCATGTGAAAGCTGGACAATGAAAAAGGAAGACAGAAGAAGAACTGACACAATTTTAATACTGAATATTCAGAAGAACAAACAAATCAATCCTGGAGGAAGTACAGCCAGAATGTTCCTTAGAAGCAACGATGACTAGACTTCATCTTACTTACTTTGGATATGTCATCAGGAAAGACCAATCGCTAGAAAACGACATCATGCTTGGTGAAGTAGTGGGTCAACAAAAATGAGGGAGACCCTCAATGGATGGATTGACACAACAGCTGCAACAATGGGCTCAAACATACCAACAATTGTGAGTATGGCACAGGACCAGGCAATGTTTCGTTCTGTTATACATAAGGTCACCAAGAGCTGGAGCCATATCCATGACAGCTAACAACTACAACAACAACAATTTCTCAGAAGAATCAATCAGCCCAATGAACATATGCTCCACCTAGGCAGCTAAGGTCCTGTCTGACAGCTCCTTGTCACGGGCAACAACATTCTGCCTGATCTGGCCATGGCTCACCCATCTGGCCTCAGCTCCTCCCACTGTCCTCCATACTTACTCTTGTCCATTTCTTGGCCACAACAAGCATGTACCCACCTCAGGGCCTTTACATTTAGTGTTCCCTCGGCCTGAAACGCTCTTCTCCCAGAGCTTTGCTCCTTCTCAACCTCAGCCTCTCACCTCCTCAGAGAGACCTTCCCTGACTGCGAAATATGAAGCATCTATCAGGACCCCTAGGCCAGGCAGTCTCTAGTCCATTACCATGTCTCATTTTCTTCATAGTGCTTTAACAATCTGAAATTACTTTAAATTTCACTTGTTAATTAACTGTATCTCCCAAATAGAATGCAATCTGCATAAGAGACAGAACTTCATCCGTTGTGTTCATTGCTATAGCCTTGAAGCCTGGAACAGTGTCTGGTGGAAGAAAGGAAGAAAGCAAAGAAGGAAGGAAGAGAGGGAGAACAGAAGCAAGGGACAAGAGCTAAGATCGAGGGCTGTTGTCTGTTGAGGCCTTTCTATCCCCTCTGGTGTCCCCATAAGCAACCTCCAATGGCATCATCTACGTAATTTGGAGGTCCTCAGTGGTATCAACCACAGTTGCCTGCAAAGGTAACTGGCCAATTAAAACACACTTTCTGCCTTTTCTCCCTTCCCCTTCTCATTTCCCAGCTCTTCATTTGTGCTTCCTGGAGTCACCTCTTAAATGAAATACCTACACCCAAGTCTCAGGCCCTGCTTTCAAGGGAACCTAAATTAGGGAGAGACCTTTACATAGATGCAGACAATGGCACGTGAGAGAATGTTCATCACAGCCTTGTTCCTGGTCATAGGAGCTGGAATGTAGTCTAGGTGCCCAACACGAAGGGAACAGATACTAAGAAGGAGGCAGACGTGTAACATAAATGTGCAAAGAGCGTCAGTGAAGATTTCTAATACATAGCGTTGAGGATGAGGTCTATAGTATAACAGCATTTTTATAATTAAAAACACACACATTGAAAAATCAACATTATATATTTATCCAAAATACATACTTATTTAAGAACACGGTCAAAATATACTAGAGTAGCTTCCTCTGGAAAAGAGAGTAAATAAGAAGAGATGAGAGATAAAGAGAAAAAATATCTGAAAAAAACAATTGCCCAAACCCTTGATGTCAGTGTGCCACAAATGGGGAAGTATAGTTAATTCACCTCTGTACAACTGAGGTCCAAATATAAAAATTTAAAAATATATAATCACTCTAATCCATCCTGTCTCACCTAAATAACTCCCACTTGCCCTTCAAATCTCAGCGTATGGACCACATTCTTAAGGAAGTTGTCCCGACCTCCCTGACTCAGAAAAGCCCCTCATTATTTGCTCACCCAGGGCCATGCACCTCTGCTTCAACACACCTATCACAACTGCAATTTTTTAAAAAAATATTTTATCGTGTTTTCAGTGAAAGTTTGCACAGCAAATTAGGTTCCCATTTGACAATTTCTACACAGATTGTTTAGTGACATTAGTTACATTTTTCACAATGTGCAACATTCTCTTTAACCTCATTCTGGTTGTTCCGTTTCCAGTACTCTAGTTTCCCTGCCCCCTTATCGTCTCATGTTTACTTTAGAGTAAATGTTGACCTTTCAGTCTCATACAGATGGTTTTTTAATGGAGCATCATACTCACAGGTAACCAAAAAAAAAAAAACCCTGGTGCCGTTGAGTCAATTCCAACTCGTAGCATCCCTACAAGACAGAGTAGAACTGTCCCATAGGGTTTCCAAGGCTGTAAATCTTTACGGAAGCAGAATGCCACATCTTTCTCCCATGGAGTGGCTGGTGGGTTCAAACCGCCGACCTTTCGATTAGCAGCTAAGAGCTTAACCATTGTGTCGCCGGGGCTCCTATTCACATGTAATATCTTTTATTTTGTGTACCAATCTGTAATTTCACTAAAAGGTGACCTCAGGGGATAATTTCTGTTCAAGGTTTAAAAAGTACTTCAGGGTACTCTAGTCTCAGGGAGTCCTCTAGTGTCAACTGTTACAGTAAGTCTGGACTTTTTAAGAATTTGAGTTCTGTTCTGTGTTCTTCTCCCATTCTATTAGGGTCCACCTATTGTGGCCCTGATCAGAATCGTTGGTAGTGGTAGCTGGGCACCATGTAGTTCTTCTGGTCTCAGTGTAGTTGAGGCTGTGGCTCATGTAGGTTATTGACCCCGTAGACTCGTTTCTTCTCTAAGACTTCGATTTCCTTCTTTCTCTTTCACTCCTGACAAGTAGAGACCGATAGTTATATCTTAGATGGCTGCTCACAAGTTTTTAAGACCTCAGATGCTACTCACCTCACTAGAATACAGAACATGAGCTTTTAGAACTATATTATGCCAGTTGACTGAGTTGTCCCATGAGGCTAAGGTTCTAAGCCTTCAACCCAGAAAAACAATCTTGCAAGGTATTTGGTTATATCTGAGAAGTATCTGTAACTGTGTCCTCTATGAATATATATGCATGCACACACATATCTATACGTACATGTACATATACATACTTCTATGTCTGCACACATATATACACACCTGTACCTACCTATAAACATATATGCCTATAACATATATATGTGACCATACACTTGTTTTTTTTGGTTATTGTTGGCATTGTTACCAAATTATACATGTCATATTCTTTAGCACAAACATCTTTTCCTCTTGTGCACTTCTTAGTGGCATCATTTACCTAGGCCAAGCTGTGCTCATTAACTCATATTCGGTTCTACTTTTCCCATCACCAAAAATAACAAGTATCTACAATCTAGAGAGTGATTATCACTCCCCTCCCACCCATCCCTGGTCACCATCAATGAACATTGGTCTCTATATATATATCTATCCTTGTCTTTTTATTAAAGTGGGATCATACAAAATTTGTCCTTATGTGATTGACTTATTTCACTTAGCATTATGTCCTCCAGATCCATCCAGGTTGTAATATGTTTTGCAGATTCATCCTTGTTCTTTATGGTTGCCTAATATTCCATTGTGTGTGTGTATGTATATATATATATATATATATGTATATATATGTATATGTATATATATATATATATATATTTTGCTATATATACATATATTTTGCCTATCCATTCATCCATTAAAGCACACTTAGGCTGTTTCCATTTTTTTGCTATTGTGAATAACGCTGCAGTGACTACAAGTATGCATATGTCTATCCATGTATGTCTCTTTTATTAGATCTCTAGGATATATACCTAGGAGTGGGATTGTTGGATCATAAGGTATTTCTATTTCTAGGTGTTTGAGGAAGTGCCATACTGTTTTCCATATTAATTGTACCATTTTACAGTCCCACCAGCAATGGAGAAGGGTTTACAATTGCAATTTTATAATATTCCTGTCGCTTCTTTTCTGTCTGTCTCCCCTACTCCTACCCTCAGAGGGCAAGAAATACATCCTCTCTCTCTCTCTGAGGGCAAGAAATACATTCTCTCCCCTCCGCCTCGTCCCCACAACACATAATGCAAACACTGGCACTTGGCACGTTGTTGACTGCATGTGTGAATGAACGAAGACATTCCTGGGAAACCTTATTATCATAACCATATACACGCACACAAGGAAGTCACACAGGCTCATATCACACAAATCAAATCACACACACATTCAGCAAATGTCATAAAGACACATAACACACACTAAGATGTGGAAATACACATCAAAGACACCAGATACACACACTCTGGGACCTGTGCCACACCAAAGTACCAACACCAGCTTCCACTCACTGTCACTACAGCCCGACCCAGCAGCCCCTCCCCATCCCCTGAACCTTTCCCAGGGCTATGAGTTGCAACCTCTCCCTGGGCAACAAGTACCCGACCAACTTTCAAAGACAAAGTGTGCTTTCTATCCCGACTTTTTAAAAATCCCTTTCCTTCCCAGGCCCATTTCCCAGGTTTCCTCTGGAAGCCCAAGGCTTCCCTCCCTCCCTCCTGAGAACACCCCACAAGGCCTGCAGCTTGGCTGGAAAGGAATCCAGCTGCCTCCAGCCGCCCACCTGCCCTTCGAAGGCTGGCTTGCTAACAGCAATGGGGCTTTTGCAGGATGGACAGATAAAAAGGCAGACTGCTTTGTCATTTAAATAACTGCAAACAAAAGGAGCAAGGCAGGAAGGGAAAGTGGATAAAGCTGGAGGTGTTCAGAGAAAGGCTTTCACAAAAGTTCTTGTCCAGAGAACAGGAACACCCCTCTCCAGCTCATATGCAGTTATTGTATATACCTAGGAGGGTTGTAACTAAGTGTTTACCTAGAGCCCACCCCCTAAACAGTAGGCGCCAACCCCTGTCCAGTACCTGGACACACAAAGGTGTGTTATCTTAGTTATCTAGTGCTGCTATAACAGAATACCATAAATGGGTGGATTTAATAAACAGAAATTTATCTTCTCACAGTTTAAGAGGCTAAAAGTCCAAATTCAGGGTGCTGGCTCTAGGGGGAAGGCTTTGTCTCTCTGTCAGCTCTCAAGGAACGTCCTTGTCTCTTCTGAGCTTCTGCTCCTGGGCAATCTTCACGTGAGCTGGCATCTCTCTTCTCCCATCACTGCTTCTCTCACTTGCTTGTTTAACCTCTTTTATATCTCAAAAGAGATTGACTCAGATATACCCTAATCCTGCCTCACCAACATAATAAACATAACCTAATTCTCACTGGGAGCCCTGGTGGTGCACTAGTTAAGAGCTTGGCTGCTACCCAAAAGGTCGGCAGTTTGAATCCACCAGCTGCTATTTGGAAACCTATGGGGCAGTTCTACTCTGTCCTACAGGGTTGCTATGAGTCAGAATAAACTTGACAGCAACGAGTTTGGGTTTTTCGTTTGTTTATCTCTTAACGGGAGCACTGGTGGCACAGCAACTAAGTGCTTAGCTATTAACCAAAAGGTTGGCGGCTCGAAACCACCAGCTATTCTGCGGGAGAAAGATGTGGCAGTCTGCTTCTGGAAAGATTACAGCCTTGGAAACTCTATGATGCAATTCTACTCTATCCTATAGGGTCGCTATGAGTCAGAATCGACTTGACGGCAGTGGGTTTGGTTTTTCGGATCTCTTAAAGAGGTCCCTGTGTGGCGCAAATGGTTTGTGCTTCACTACTAACTGAAAGGTTGATGGTTCGAACCCCCCCCCCAGTGGCACTGCGAAAGAAAGGCCTGGAGATCTGTTTCCATAAAGATTACGTCACGAAAACCCTATGGAGCTGTTCTACTCATGGGGTCACCTTGAGTTGGAATCAACTTGACAGCAAGGAATTTTGATATCTCTTAAAGACTAAGACTGTAATCAAGAGTCACAGACAGAAACAATTGCCTTTACTTATTTCCAGCGCTTGCTTTCTTCAACCAATACTATTTGCACTGACACTCAAAGTATGATCTGGGGGCCAGTATCAACATCAGCCGGGAGCTTGTTAGAAATGCAGACTCTCGGGCCCCACCCCAGACCTACTGAAGCAAAGTCTGCATTTTAAACAACATCCCCAGGTGATTCACCTGCTCACCAAAGTTTGAGACGCACTGGCCTAGGTCACACTTTAGACCTCAGGCTCAGCTCAGGGGTTTTCATGCCATCCCAAGAGAACACCAAAAAACCAAGTCCACTGCCATCAAGTCGATTCTGACTCATAGCAACCCTAAAGAACAGAGTAGAACTGCCCCATAGGGAAGGAGACTGCTACATCTTTCTCCCATGGATTGGCTGGTGGGTTCGAATCACAACCTTGCAGTTAGCAGCCAAGCTCTTAACCACTGCACCACCAGGGCTCCCTATCCCAAGAGAAACTCCATCTTATTATACACTGACCTCATCACACTTGAGTATTCATACCGTTCCTCTCCTATGCCATTCAACCAACATGTTTCAATTGTGAATAAAGTGTTTACAACAATAAAGGCTGCTATTGGCCTCCCTGGAGCCCTGATGGCACAGTGGTTAAGAGCTACAGTGAAATACAGCTGTTAATGAAAAGGATGGCAGTTTGAATCCACCAGCCACTCCTTGGAAACCCTAGGGAGTAGCTCTATTCTGTCCTATAGGGTTGCTATGAGTCGGAATCACCTCATCAGCAGTGGGTTTGGTTTTTGGTTTTGGTATTGGCCTCCCTAGACCCTCCCGCTCAGTATCTCAACATTTCCTACTGGGGACACCAAAAGACTTCCTAATATTCCCCAGCACAAGACAGAGAGCAGTCAAGAAGGGTGTGGCTTTTGGTGATGTAACACAAAGGTCTAGTAAGTGCTCAACTGTGTCCCCTGAGCTTTTCAACAAAGCTGGATGGTGGGGGCAGGAAGAAAGTAGACACTATTTGTAAAGAAGTATAAGTGACAAAGCACAGTTAAAGGAAGAAGGGTGATCGGGCAGTCTGAGGCCTTTTGTGGTTATTTTTTGCTTGATTCTTCGTGGGGTATTTTTATGGTGGGAGAGGACTGAGCGTGCAGGGAACCGACTGGACAGCCTCTATGAAGAGCAATGTGGCTCTCTCCAGCAACGTTATAAATGCACATGCTCTGTGTCTTAGTTCCTAGTGCTGCTGTAACAAAAACACCGCATATGGGTGGCTTTAATGAACAGAAATTCATCTTCTCACAGTTTAGGAGGCTAGAAGTCTGAATTCAGGGTACCGGCTCTAGGGGAAGCCTCTTTCTCTCTCTGTTGGCTCTGGGGGAAATCCTTGTCTCAGCTTCTATAGCCAGCCATCCTTGGAGATCCTGGGTTTGTGGACCCGTCTGTCTCTGTAGTCTTCAGATAGTGTGGGTCTTCCCCCGCATCTGCTTTCTTCTGTGCCTAATCTGCTCTTTTATATCTCAAAAGTGATTGGCTTAAAACACATCCTACAGTAACATGGCTTCATTAACATAACAAAGAGATCCCTATTCCCAAGTCATCTTATGTCCCCAGGTTTAAGGGTTAGGATTTACAACATGTATTTGGGGGGACACAATTCGATCCACAACTCCTTGCGACTGAGCAATTCTGCCTTTTGGGATTTATGCTGCTGATGTATTTGCACAGTGAGAAGTGATGTGTGTGCACCAGGACATGCCCTGCCATCTCATCTGAAATTGCAAAAGACTGGACAACCCAAATGGCCATCAGTAGGGGACTGGTTAAATAAATTATGGCAAATCTACCCAACAGCATGCCATGAAGCCATGATAAGCTGAGGAGATATTTATGTGTTGAATGAAATGATCCCCAAGATATATAAAGTGAGAAAAGCAAGGTACAGAGCAGTGTGTAATACTACCACATAAATATGAAATTGCTTGCGTGTAAAGATATCTCTAGAGCCATACACAGGAACTGGCAACTCTGGGAAGGGGAACTCAGCTGTGAGAACAGGGTAAGAGGGAGAATCTTCTCTGCACACACTTTTGAACCTTTTGGTTATATTACTGTAATAATCATCTATTGCTGTGAAACCACCAAATCTCAGTGGCTGATCTAGGCTGGAGTTTGCTGGGCCTGGCAGTAGGCCGCAAGATGATCCGGCTGGGTCTGCTGGGTCTGCTCCATGTCCCTCAGTGTCCTTGTTCCCTGGGGCATGGTGATGGCAGAAGAGCCAAAGGAGTGGGCAAAATATGCGATTACTCTTGAGACCTAAGCTCACAACTGGAAGGCTGTCACTTCTGCCAGTGGCCAAAGCAAGGTCCAAAGTCAAAGGGCAGAGAAGCACATCTACCTCTAGTGGGAGGAACTTCTAAGGCGTGTGGCAAAGGGTGTGGATACATGAAGGAGTGAAGAACTGGGGCCTAGAATTAAATCTACCAAAGGTACCCCATGAATACATTGTCTGTGCAAAACACATATTATTAAAATGTAAAAAGATAATACCTAGACAAATACATACACAAATGCACATTGTAATAACTAGTGAGAAGGAACCAATAGAGAGGGAAGGAGACACTGAACATACTCAAGAAGAGATGATCCAGGTGCAGAGTCCTGGAGAGGCCAGAGAGGGTGGACCCAGAGGCCAGGTGGAGGGCTTGGGGCAGGTCAGAGGACATCTCGTCTACCATGAGAGGAAGAAAGGACAAAAGAATGGGCATGGATGCAGGAAATACATCCTCCACACAGCAGCCAGAGTGGCTTATTCAAAGGATGAAATGGATCATGTGATTGTCCTGCTCAAATCCTCTGGGGGCTTCCCACTGCACTTAGAATATATCCTTCAAGGTCCAGAATGATCTACCCTGTCTTCTCTGATGTCCTCTCCCTCCACTCTCCCCTCACTGACTGTGCTCCAGCCACACTGGCCTTCTTTGTTCCAGCCTCATGGTTTTAGGACTCAGTTCCCTCCCTTAGAACACCCTTCCCCCAGCTCTGCACAAGACTGGTCTTTTTGTGTTGTTCAGGTCTCACCTCAACAGCTGTTGTTGTTAGCTGTGGTCGAGTTAGCCCTCAACTCATGGCCACGCCATGCGCAACAGAACGAGATACTGCTTGGTCCTGCACAGATCGGACTGTTGCGATCCATAGTGCTTTCATTGACTGATTTTCAGAAGCAGATTATCAGGCTTTTCTTCCTAGTCTGGCCTCACCTGGAAGCTCTGCTAAAATTTGTTTGGTATCCTAGCAACATGCAACACACAAGCTTCCTCTGACACATGAGGTGCGTTGGCTAGGAATCGACCCCAGGTTTCCGGCATGGAAAGTGAGAATTCTACCACTAAACCACCAATAGTCATCCTCCTAAACGGCCTTCCCAAGAGTGGCCACCACCTAGCAACCAGTGTTACAGAACAACTGGTGTATGAATTGTTGGATGGGAAACCAATTTGCTGGCCAAACTTTCACCAGAAGCACAAAATGTTAAAAAAGAAAAATACAGTGGCCACCACCACCACCCCAGGCAAGCTGTATCCTATTTCTTTGTTCTGTTGTCTTTCTGGCATTTATCACCACCTGAATCCCCATTCTAACTAGTTCACTAGTTATCATGTCTCTCTCCATTCAAATGCAAATTTTATGGATATAAGGACTTGTCCATCCTGTTCACCATTGAATATCAGCATCTAAAACAGTGCCTGGCACATAGTAGGTAGTCATTAAAAATATATATAAATAAATGAAAAGGGATAAGAAGTGGAAAGACTTTCGTTCTGGTGATTTCGATCATCTCTGTGAACTAGGAGATAAGATCATTTGCTAAGAAAGAGGGAGGAGATGGTGGAGTTGGGGCTGAGGGGGAAAGTGGCATCTGTTATAGGGCATGGGAGAGTGAAGAGCTAATTAGGGGTTCTAGGGAATGCTGAGGGTACAACTGAGGTTGGAAATTGTAGCAGTGTAAATCTAAGAGCTTTGCGGGGATTCTTCTCTGGCTGCCTGTACGATAGTAAATAAGAGGGAAAAATAGAGGCCCCGTAGTTGGGATTTTCCAGGAGGCTATCTGGTAGATTTCTCTAATGGCCTGCAGTGCGACAGATTGCTTTTGTGTGGCTTTTCTGACCATGGTCTTATAAATCCCACCCAAGTGACTGGGCGGGACTGTGCAACTAGGGTAATTGTGGCCCACCAGAGGCATTGATTGGTTTTGCCATCCAGCTGGGCTTGAAATGGGCCACCCTAGAGATGGGAAAGGGAGGATCCCACCACCACCAAGGAAGAACAGCCAGGAGCGGAGGGCGTATACTTTGGATCTGGGATCCCTGCGCTGAGAAGCTCCTGGAACTAGGAGACAGACAGAGAGAGAGAGCAAGCTGTAACCTTGAAGACAGTGAGAAGTGGTGGCAGGAGACACTGGCAAGAGAACCCACAGTGGTCTCCCCGACCCACAAAGCAGGAAAGCTGAGTGCCTGGGGTGCCTCTGGGGACTTATCCGCAGGGGCTAAAAGAGTTTTGTAACACTTGCCTGAGCAGGGCAGAGGCCTAGGGCCAGGGAGAGTTGTGCCTGTGAGCAGAGCTGGGAAGAGGCTGTCCTGATGGAAGAATTGTATCCTGAGTGTTCCTGAACCTGAATTGTAACCTGTCACTTCCCTAGTAAATCCCATAATCGTGTGAGTATTGTCTGTGAGTTCTGTGTGGCCATTGCAATGAATTATCGAACCCAGCAGAGAGGTAAAGAAGCCATGGGAGGGACGGTTGGTGTCAGACTGGTAAAGATGGTGGAGAGAGGAGGCATGTCTGACCTCCGCCTCATAGGAATCAGGCTTGGGCTGTTGATCTTGATTCTCCTTCCGCTTTGTGAAGAGGAAGGAGGTCAGATTCCGCCCCATGCCGTTTTTTTGTGGTTGTTTTTTTTTCTTTTTACAAGGCCCCAGTTATTCCTTTTGTCCACACCCTTTGGAAATGCCCTCCCATCTGGCTCTGGGATTGGTTATCAGACTTGCTTTGGTCAATGGGATGGCAGCAAACTTGACTCAAGCTCAGGCTTTAAATGCTGCTAGTGTATTTCTGCTTCCTGTCTCACTGCTCTGCTTCTACCATGAGAATAAGTCCAGGCTAGCTAAGGCCATCCTAGATCAGCCAGCCCCCAGCTGATCCACCAACTGACCGCAGATGCATGAGCAAGTCCAGCAGACATCAGCCGAGCCAACCCAAATGCAAAAGTACCCAATTCACCCCTAGATCCATAAGCATTCCTAAGTGATTCTTTTCACTCACTAATTTTGGGTTGGTTTGTGGTGCAGCATTATTATGACAATAGATAACTGATACAGGGTGCAACATATGGAAAAGGAGTCTAAATGACTGAGGATACTGGCGAGTGGGTGACTCTAAGTAACGTTCTTTCTACTATATCACTCAAAAAAGTTCACCCAAAGGGTTAAGAAAGACTAGCCCCAGGTGGCAGCATTCGCCAGCTTTTATCTCCAAACCTTCAGGTTTGTTTGACTAGGCAGAAGAACAGGTAATGGGAAATATGACATATGAGAAGAGTTTGGACATTACCCCCCCTAATTCTGGCAACAACCCCAGATGGTAGATGTTTTGTCTCCATTTTACAGATGGGAAAATTGAGGCTCAGAAGGATGTAGTGACTTGCCTGGAGTCACACATTGGCTGGATGGGGACAGGCAGGGATTGGACACTAGATCAGTCTTACCGCAAAGCCCATGCTACTTGCAATGCAGTACACAGCCTCCTGAGAGAGAGGGTCCATGAAACAGGTCACCAACAGCCCTCTCTCCATGCCACCTCCTGGTGCCCAACCCCATTCTTTGCCGCTCTAGTTGGCCTGCCAAGTATTCAGCCTGGTAGACCATCCCCCTCTGTTTAAAATCTCTTCCATAGATGGAAGGAAACTTGGCAGTTAGCTCTGCACACAGCTTTAAGTACACATAGTGGCCAATCTTTACGGATTTAATTGTCTATAAAATTACTCTGTGTGCAGTTCCCATATGGATCTTCAGTGTCTTGCACTCTGCAGACTTCTTAGCTAGTGCTCTCTCCCAGTCTGGGACACAGCTACTGACTGGGCGTCAGGGGCACTGGAGCCAGAAAAGCATGGCATCAACACAAAGCTAGGCTGCCTGCCAGATGTGTGACCTTTTGGGTGAGCAACAAATCCTCCTAGGCCTCAGTTTACTCCTCTGCAAATGAGGATAACTATAGCAATTTATCATGGAATTAGGAACATTAAATGAAACAAAAGCTCTTAGTGCTACTCCTGGCACATACATAGTGTGGTAGCCAGTTATCTTGAGAACTTAACCCATGTTTTCCCTCCCTAAATTTCCTGAAATCCTTTGCCTCACCTGGCCTCTCCCCAACCCTGCCATTTAGTCGAGTGTTTATTAAGTCAGAGGACAGGCGATTTAGAAGAAATGAAATGCAAGAAACTGGGCTTTAAAGCTTCAAAAACTGAGTTGTCATGAGTTCCAGGTATGAAGTTTATACAACAAGGAATAGATTGCAAAAAGAATAAATGAAGAGAATGAAGAGTTAGTGTATCTACAAGGTACCATCCTGCCGCAGGTAACAGAAAACCCAATTCAAACTAGCTAAAACTATGGCAGGAATTTATTGGCTCATGTATGTGACTGTTAAGGTTGTGTGTTAACTTGGCTGGGCCATGAGTCTCAGTGGTTTGGCAGTTATGATGTAGTTTGGCAGCCGAATAATGATGTAATCACCTCCACGATGAGATCTAATATAATATAATCACCTTCCATAATTGGATCTGCTGTAAGTAGCCAATCAGTTGAAAGGGAGCTCCCTTGGGGGTGTGGTGCATCCAGTATAGGTAGACTTTATAGCAAGGCTCTCAGTCTTTTGCTCGCTCTGGATGCTGCAGCTGGCTCCTGTTTGTCTGACTTCCTGTCCTTGGGACTTGAGCTAGCAGCTTACCTGCCGTCTTGCCTGCCGATATGGGGATTTGTCAGTCTTCTCAGCCTTTGAGCCAGAGCCCTGCTGTCTGATCTGCTCATCTTGGGTTCGCCAGCCCCTGCAGCTATGTGAGTTGGGAAAGCCTCCAACCTGACCTAGAGACTTGGGACTTGCCAGCCTCTACAACCACATGAGCCATTTCCTTGATGTAAATCTCTCTCTCTCTCTCTCTATATATATATATATATGTATGTGTATGTATATATATGTGTGTATATATATATATATATATATATATATATATATATATATATATATATATATATGTATGTATGTATGTATATGTTTACACATTTTTCTGGTTTTGCTTCTCTAGAGAACCCAGCCTAAGATAATGTGATAGCAGCTTCAGAGTTGGCTGACCCAGGAGCTTAACAATGTCACCCAACATTATCCATCTGTCCTCTCAGCTTTCCGTGGAGGCTGCTCCAAACCAAGGCTGGATCCCCTTGTGGAGACTAGATGGCTGCCAGTTGCTTCTGGAAGCTTCCTCACACAAGAAGCAGTGGGGAGGAATGTGTGTCTCCTGTAGCTCCTTGTAGAAACCTCTAGCCAACATCAATTCTCATTTCATTGGCCCAGATGGGTCACATGCCCATCTCTGAACCAATCATTGGACAGATGGGTTGTGCTGATTGACTAAATATAGTCAGGGCTTTCCCTGGGGCTGGGGGTCCCTGACCTCCAATCACTGAAGGGCCATTGTGAATAAAAGGGAGCTTCTTTAATTGGTGAAGAATTCAAGGCATAACGTTTACACCATAATCAATAGATTAGAAAGAGAATAGCTGAAGAGCTCTCTAAACATTATCTTATCCATACTAAAATACTTCTTCTCTAAACAATATGGGTTACACTTTATGTAGGCCTTTAGTTCTTATGAAGCTCTCATAGTAAAGGCAACTGTCATTAACCCCTTTAGAATGTGACCCCCAGAATGCGATACAACTCTCCAAGGAGGTCTAGCCAACACAGAGCATCAAGGGGCTGTCACCTCTGATAATAATAATAATGTTGTTGTTGTTGTTGTGTGCCATCAAGTCGACTCTGACTCCTAGTGACCCTATATGATGGAGTAGAACTTCCCCATAGGGTTTCCTAGGTTATAATCTTTATAGAAGCAGACCTCCAGGTCTTTTCTCCCACTGAACAGCTGGCGAGTTCAAACTGCCAACTTTTCGGCGAGCAGCCGAGTGCTTAACCATTGTGCAACCAGGACTCCTTAAGAATAATAATAACAACTAACATTTATTCAGGAGTTACTATCTGCCAGGTACTATACTAACCATTTCATGCATTAACTGCTTTAATCTTCACAACAGCTCTACAAGTAAGTCCTATCATTATCCCCATTTTATAGATGATGTAACTGAGGCACAGAGAGTAGAAGAAACTTGACCAAGATCATGGCAGTAATCAGTAGCAGCACTGGGATTTGAACCCAGGCAAGCTTACTCAAGCTTGCATATTATACGGCCTCTCCTTCTATGGGGCCATGGAAGGTCACATGAGGCTTAACAAGGGCATTCATCCATTCACTTGGCAAATACTTACTGACTGTGATGTTCCAGGAAATCTACAAGGCATTTAAAATTCATTCATTCATTCATTTCTTCAACAAGAACTATATTTAATGCCAGGGGATACAGTAGTGAACTATTCTGACCTATTCCCCAAACCTCATGAAGTTCAAAATCTGCATTTCCTTGCTAGCAGTTCTGAGCCATGGTCATTTAAAAGTTCACAGGGTTATTATGGACAGTTGTACAGTTTACACACTGAACAATGGCACCAGACAAATGGGGTGAGTTGGGGTTGAATCCAGTCCTCACTCCCCTTATCAAACCCTGTGCTCTGGCACTGAGATGAGTCTGTCTAAAAAGATATCTGTTTCTATAACAAGTTACCTTTGATTTACAAAGCCATGTACTAGCAGGGCTGCACCCACCCAGCGGGGTGCAGAGGAAAGGTGGTATTTATTCTAATTTACACAAAGGCACCACATAGGCTAACCATAACCCTATAAAATCTGCTCCCATGCCCACCTAACAAGTTCAGGTTTTGGTTTTGTTGGTTGGTTGGTTGTTTCCAGAAGAGCTGCTGCTAAATGATGCCTCTTGGTTCCATTGCCCAGTTGGGGTGTTCCTGACATAAGCTGCATTTCACCTCCAAACAGCTGGTCCTCTAGTGGAATGCTGGCTTGTGAACTTCTTCACGGGGATTCTTTGCTCTTGAGATATTCAGTGCTCACCCAGGAGTCTCAAGTGAATCCAGAAACTCCAGACTCTTTAGAGGCAAAACTCTCCTCCCCAGCAAAGAAGAGTCTTGAGTCTATCACTCAGAGAATCCCATCTCTATCTACCTCTACCCCAATCCCAAGTCAAGTTGGAGCCACAGAGGATCGGTGTTGAAGTTGGATGCAAGGAACGCCCAGGGGCCTGTAAAAGATGCTGTCTCAGACCCCTTTACATTTTTATGCACACCAACTCCAAGGTGCTTTAACTCCACACAGCTGCACCTGCCCTTCCTTGTCAGAGGACGGTCTTCAGGCTGCTGGAACCCACTTTGCCTGCGTGAATGAAGAGTCAAAAGAGCTGGGAATCTATGTTCCCCATTCCCAAGGCAGCCCTTAACCAATGACTAATGGGTACAGGGGAATAAAGATTCTGGCTGCCTTTCCATTATTGGGATAATGCTGAGGTGCCACCTACACTGTCTCTGTGGTTCCCTCCCTGGGACCTTACTTGATACCGCACCCATGCTTAGCCTCCTTTCCTTCCCTGTCTCCCTTCTTCACTCCCCTAGTGACTTTCCCTGGGAACACTTGCTATTCTTTTACACAAAACTTCATGTCAGGTTTTGCTTCGGGGGAACCTAATCTAGAATGGCAACCCAAGGCATTTGGCGAGGCCAGTGGCTGCATCCTGGGTGCCCCTTGCCAATACCCCCTCCTAAGCCTCCTCCATAATTTAGGAGATGTATGCCAAGTATCACCTGGGGCCAGGCCTGAGCCATTTAACTCAATCCGTTGGTTCCCCATAGAATCGATCCTTCCCATTTTTTTTCCCCAGGCCTCCATAAAAAATGATTTGCAAAGTGCTCTCTCTCTTCTAGTTAAGCTAGGGCAATGGTGTTCAAGGACTCCCCGAGATGTTTCTCTAACTGACAGCTTTATGCGGCAATAGCTGCTGATGTTATATGTGTCCTCAGGCAGGTCTTTTTATACTGTGTGTGTCCCCATAAAAATGATTGGTTTTAAGTTGTTATTCTAATATTGCTGTGATGGTAACATTGGAGCCGACAGTCTCTGAAGGAGATGAGTATTGAGGTCTGATGAATAGAAGCTGGGAGGTTCCACCGGTCTGTTTGCCAGGACATGAAGCTGGTGGGCCACCATTCGTGGGCAGGTGGAAGCTCGGAGCCCATTGTTTTTGTTAGTATAAAGATAACCATTAATAAATGATAACGTCGTAAATAATCAAAACTGCCACCCAGGTGGAGCCCGGCAAGATGGTGCTCTAGACAGAAGCACCACGCCGTCCCTCCACAGCAAAGATCCGAAAAAGTAAGCCAAACAGAGAATCAACAATCCTGAAACCCTAGAACATCAAATGAAGAGATAAAGAACTCAGCCAAACACCAAACGGAGTGAGAATACTGAAAGAGAATGGAGAGCGAGGAGAGACTCATGCAGAGATCCCCTACCAGCTAACGCAGCACGGATCCACCATCTTGGACTCCTATCGGAGACCAGCAAACGGGAGAACGGGAGAGCAGCCTTGCGGAGCGTCCAGTGGGAGACGGAACGGCCGGTAATTTGCAGTGTGCACTTTCCCACCCCCCACCCCTCTCCACCTCGGCTGGGGCTCCCCTGCTTCCCGTGGCCAGGGTCCCTGGGTCGGGGGGCGCCGGTGCTTGGATTCCACACGCCCGGGCCAGGGGCACTCTGGGAGCCGTTTGTTGGCTGCTGGCATTGCTTTTTCTGCTTCTTTTGGTTTCTCGCTTGCCTCTCGCTGCCTCCCCCTCCTTTTGCTTGGGTGTCTGGTTCCGAGCGCCGTCTTTGCTCTCTCCTGTGGGGCTGCGGGGCTGCATTCAGGTGTGTGGCTGCTTCTGGGTCTGGGCTGCCGCACTGGTGAGATCCCGGGGCCTTTGTTTGTTCGCCCCTCTGCTTCCCGTGGCCACAGACTCTTGACCCAGGACCGCCGGCTGCTTGGAATCCGCGCGCCTGAGCGGGCGGCTCTCTGGGTGCCGTTTGTTGGCTGCTGGTGTTGCTTTTTCTGCTTCTTTTGGTTTCTCGCTTGCCTCTCGCTGCCTCCCCCTCCTTTTGCTCAGCTGGCTGGTTCCAAGCGCCGTCTTTGCCCTTTCCTGCGGGACTGTGGGGCTGCGTTCGGATGTGTGGCTGCTTCCAGGTCTGGCCTGCTGTGCTGGTGAGATCCCGGGACCTTTGTTCATTTGCCCCTCTGCTTCCCGTGGCCACGGTCTCTTGACCTGGGACCGCCGGCTGCTTGGATTCCGCGCACCTGTGCGGGCAGTTCTCTGGATGCCGTTTGTTGGCTGCTGGTGTTGCTTTTTCTGCTTCTTTTGGTTTCTCGCTTGCCTCTCGCTGCCACCCCTCCTTTTGCTTGGGTGCCTGGTTCCGAGCGCCGTCTTTGCTCTTTCCTGCAGGGCTGTGGGGCTGTGTTCGGGCGTGTGGCTGCTTCCAGGTCTGGGATGCCACAGTGGTGGGGTCCCGGGGCCTTTGTTCGTTTGCTCTTCTGCTTCCTGCGGCCGCAATTTCTTGACCCGGGGACGCGGGCTGCTTGGATTCTGCGTACCCGGGTGGGTGGCTCTCTGGGTGCCATTTGTTGGCTGCTGGTGTTGCTTTTTCTGCTTCTTTTGGTTTCTCGCTTGCCTCTCGCTGCCTCCCCCTCCTTTTGCTAGGATGCCTGGTTCCGAGCGCCGTCTTTGCCCTTTCCTGCAGGACTGTGGGGCTGCGTTCGGATGTGTGGCTGCTTCCAGGTCTGGCCTGCTGTGCTGGTGAGACCCCAGGGCTTTTGTTCATTTACTCCTCTACTTCCCGTGGCCGCAGTCTCTTCACCGGGGTCCGCCGGCTGCTTGGATTCCGCAAGCCCAGGCGGGCAGCTCTCTGGGTGCCGTTTGTTGGCTGCTGGTGCTGCCTTTTTTTTTTTTTTTTTTTTCTCCTGCTTCTTTTGGTTTCTCACTTGCCTCTCGCTGCTTCCCCCTCCTTTCACTCGAGTGCCTGGCTCCTTGCACCCTCTTAGCTCCTTTCTGAGGGTCCCCAGAGTGCAGGCAATTTGTGATATATGCTTTCCACTCTCCACCCTTCCTCACTCACACTCGGCCTCCTCTGTTTCCCAAGAACACAGTCTCTTGTCCAGAAACACCAGCCCGCACTGGCTGGCTCTCTCAGTGCCATTCATTGACTGCTGGTGTTGCTTTTTTTTTTTTTAATTTTATTTTTTTTCTTTTTTGATTAGTTTTGTTTTCTTTTCCCTCTTTTTCCCTTTTGTCTTTCTTCATTGCTCAATTTCTTGTCTCTCTATCTCTTCCTTCTCTTTCTGATCCCTGAATACCAGGCGTTGTATGCCTCTGCACCTTCTGGCCAGGCTGTGCTGTGAAACATGAGACCGACTTCCCCAGACCTCATAGCTGCATCGGTGGGATCCCTGGGGACTTTGCAGTTCTTTAACTTTTCTGATTTTTATTTGTTCATTCTTTCCTTTTCTTTCTCTTCCCCTTTCTGGTTTTCTTCATCCCATAGTCTCTCATCTGTCCATTCCAACGGCAAGCTCCCCTAGCATTCTTTTATGTTTGTATGTTTTTCGCTACTGTTCCTCTCTCCTCTCTCCCATATCCAGCTTAGCTTCACACATAACCATCTCCCCGCTGCGTCCTGCCTACCTGCACCGTGCACGTGACATCACACCACCAAGCTGTGCAGGCACGCCCTATTGGAACCTGCCCAGCACTGACTACCGACCGTCCTGGTGGCTGCAGTGAGTGCCACAAACAACCCGTCCCAGTGGCTCCTCTTCAGCTAGACCTGCCCAGCTGTACCACAAGGATGAAACAAAAAAATCTACAATCAATAAACGAGAGAAATATCTACTGAATGCCCCGAAAACAGCAAACAATATCAAAACATTTACAAAACAAGACAAGATGGCTCCAATAGGCGTCCAAATTAAAACACCAGATAACTCTCCTGTGGAGAAAAATGCACTAGAAGTACCTGATACGGAACTCAAATCACTAATACTCGGAATTTTCCAAGAACTGATGCAAAAACCTGACAAACATGAGGAAAAAATTAGACAAATTCATGGAAAATGCAGACAAAAAATTGGAAGAATTCAGGAAGATGATGCAGGAACAAAATGCCAAAATAAATTCACAACTAGAAATTATACAAAGACAACAATTAGAAATCCAAAAGATAAACAAGATTTCAGAAATGGAGGATGTCATAGAAGGGCTGAGAAGTAGATTTGAAACCGTGGAAGACAGGATCAGTGGAACTGAAGACAAACACTTGGATACAACTCTGTTTCAGGAAAACTCAGAAAAAAGAACAAAGAAAAATGAAGCGACCCTGAGAGTTATGTGGGACACAATTAAAAGCAAAATCTTACGAGTGATTGGCATCCCAGAACAGGGGGAGAAAACAGAAAACACAGAGAGGATCATTGAGGAACTGCTGACAGAAAACTTCCCCAATATCATGAAAGATGAAAAGCTGGCCATCCAAGAAGCTCAACGAACCCAATATAGAAGAGACCCCAAAAGAAAATCACCAAGACACATCATATTCACACTCGCCAAAACTAAAGACAAACAAAGAATCCTGAGAGCAACTCGTGAAAAACAAGAAGTCACATACAGAGGAGAAACAATAAGACTAAGCTCAGATTATTCGGCAGAAACCATGCAGGCAAGAAGGCAGTGAGATGACATATATAAAATCTTGAAAGAAAAAAATTGTCAGCCAAGAATAATATATCCTGCAAAACTCTCGTTCAAATTTGATGGTAAAATTAGGTCATTTCCACATAAACAGAAATAAGGGAATATGCAAAAGTCAAACAAAACTTACAAGAATTATTAAAGGGAGTTCTTTGATCTGAGGACAAACAGCTTCAGCCCTCAGGCAGGACCTAGGACACAGGTTCATACGAACCAGATACCATTCTAGGAAATGAACTCTCGAGGACTATCCAAAACCAAAAGAAATACAACAGGGAATCAGAGCAATCAATCAAAGGATGACAACAACATCAAAACAATGAAAGAGGGAACAAACGGCATAGGTATAGAACCTTATAACAGAGAGCAAGGCAAGGCGATACCAAGTAAGGGTAGACTGCTTCAAACTTAGAAAGATAAAGGTAAAATTCATGGTAACCACAAAGAAAGTTAACAAACCAACTCATAAAAATAAAGACAAAAAACATACAGTCTCAGCAAAAACAAAACCTACAAAAACAAAAGAAATGAACAAAAAATCCACAAACAAAAGTAACTCAGCACAAGAGAGTAAGAAGAACTAAGAAAACTTCAGCACCACAAAAAAAAGCACAACAAAATGATAGCAACAAACTTCCATCTATCAATAATTACACTGAATGTAAATGGACTCAATGCACCCATAAAGAGACGGAGAGTGGCAGAATGGATAAGAAAACAGGATCCATCAATATGCTGTCTACAAGAGACACACCTTAGAAATAAAGAGGTAAATTTATTAAAAATCAGAGGTTGGAAAAAAATATATCAAGCTAACAACTACAAAAAAAGAGCAGGAGTGGCAATTCTAATCTCAGATAAAATAGACTTTAAAACAAAATCTACCATAAAAGACAAAGAAGGACACTATATAATGATTAAGGGGATGATCCACCATGAAGACATAACCATAATAAACATCTACGCACCCAGTGACAGGGCTCCAAAATACATTAAAAAAAAAAACTCTAACAGCACTGAAAAGAGAAATTGACAGTTCCACAATAATAGTAGGAGACTTCAACACACAACTCTCAGTAAAGGACAGAACAACTAAGAAGAAACTCAGCAAAGATACAGAAGACATAAAGGACACAATCAGCCAACTGGACCTCATAGACATATATAGAGCATTCCATCCAACCACTGCAAAGTACACATTCTTTTCCAATGCACATGGAACGTTCTCCAGAATAGACCACATCTTAGGCCACAGAGCAATCCTCAACAAGATCCAAAATGCTGAGATAATTCACAGTATCTTCTCTGACCACAATGCCATCAAGGTAGAAATTAACACTAGAAAGAGCAAGGAAAAAAAATCAAACACATGGAAACTGAATAATAATCTGCTTACACATCAATGGGTAATAGAAGAAATCAGAGATGGAATTAAAAAATTCCTAGAATCAAATGAGAATGAAAACACATCATACCAAAACCTTTGGGACACAGCAAAGGCAGTCCTCAGAGGACAATTTATAGCAATAGATGGACATATCAAAAAAGAAGAAAGGGACAAAATCAAAACATTAACTACAGAACTCAAACAAATAGAAAGAGAACAACAAAAAAAGCCTACAACCACCAGAAGAAAGGAAATAGTAAAGATCAGAGCAGAAATAAATGAAATCGAGAACAGAAAAACAATAGAAAGAATCAACAAAACCAAAAGTTGGTTCTTTGAAAGAATCAACAAAATCAACAAACCACTGGCCAGACTGACAAAAGAAAAACAGCAGAGGGCACAAATAACCCAAATAAGAAATGAAATGGGGGACATTACAACAGACCCAACTGAAATAAAAAGGATTATAACAGAATATTATGAAAAACTATATTCCAACAAATTTGAAAACTTAGAGGAAATGGATAAATTTCTAGAAACATACGGCCTACCCAAACTACAACAAAGTGATATTGAAAATCTGAACAGACCCATAACAGGAGAAGAGATTGAAAAGGTAATAAAAAAAAACTCTCAACCAAAAAAAGCCCTGGCCCAGATGGCTTCACTGGAGAAATCTACAAAACATTTACAGAAGAGCTTGTACCAGTTCTACTCAAGCTATTTCAGAGGATAGAAGAGGAAGCAACACTTCCAAATTCATTCTATGAAGCCAGCATAACGCTAATACCAAAACCAGGCAAAGACATCACAAAAAAAGAAAATCACAGACCAATATCTCTCATGAATATAGATTCAAAAATTCTGAACAAAATTCTAGCCAATAGAATTCAGTATTATATCAAAAAAATAACACACCACAACCAAGTAGGATTCATACCAGGTATGCAAGGATGGTTTAACATTAGAAAATCCATCAACGTAATTCACCACATAAATAAAAGGACAGAAAAGAATCACATGATCATCTCAATTGACACAGAAAAGGCATTTGACAAACTCCAACACCCATTCCTGATAAAAGCTCTCAATCAAATAGGTATAGAAGGGAAATTTCTCAACATAATAAAGGGCATCTATGCAAAACCAACAGCCAACATCATTCTTAATGGAGAGAGGCTGAAAACATTCCCCTTGAAAACAGGAACAAGACAAGGATGCCCTTTATCACCACTCCTATTTAACATTGTGCTGGAAGTTCTAGCTAGAGCAATAAGGCAAGAGAAAGAAATAAAGGGCATCCAAATTGGTAATGAAGAAGTTAAACTCTCCCTGTTTGCAGATGATATGATACTATACATAGAAAACCCTAAAGACTCCACGAGAAATCTACTGGAACTAAGAGAAAGATTCAGCAGAGTAGCAGGATACAAGATAAACATTCAAAAATCAGTTGGATTCCTATACACCAGTAAAGAGAACGATGAAAAGGAGATCAGGAAATCAATACCATTTTCAACAGCCCCTAACAAGATAAAATACTTAGGAATAAATCTGACCAGGAATGTAAAAGACCTATACAAAGAAAACTACAAAACACTGCTGCATGAAACCCAAAGGGATCTACATAAATGGAAAAACATACCATGCTCATGGATAGGCAGACTCAACATTGTGAAAATGGCAATTCTACCTAAAGCAATTTACAAATACAATGCAATCCCCATCCAAATACCAGCAACATTCTTCAAAGAGATGGAAAAACTAATTATTAACTTTATATGGAAAGGGAAGAAGCCCCGAATAAATAAAGCACTAGTGAAGAAGAAGAATAAAGTTGGAGGACTCACACTACCTGACTTCAGAACCTACTATACAGCTACAGTAGTCAAAACAGCCTGGTACTGGTACAATGACAGATATATTGACCAATGGAACAGAACTGAGAACCCATATGTAAATACAACCACCTAAAGTCACCTGATCTTCGACAAGGGCCCAAAGTCCATCAAATGGGGAAAAGACAGTCTTTTTAACAAATGGTGCTGGCAAAACTGGATATCCGTTTGCAGAAAAATGAAACAGGACCCGTACCTCACACCGTATACAAAAACTACTTCAAAATGGATCAAAGACCTGAATATAAAGCCTAAAACTGTAAAGTTCATAGAAGGAAAAATAGGACCAACGCTTCAGGCCTTAATACATGGCATTAACAGGATACAAACCATAACCATCAACGCACAAAACCCAATAGATAAGCTAGATAACTGGGATCTTCTAAAAATCAAACACCTATGCTCTTCAAAAGACTTCACAAAAAGAGTCAAAAGAGAACCTACAGACTGGGAAAAAATTTTTGGACAGGACAAGTCAGACAAAGGTCTAATCTCCATAATCTACAAGAAAATCCAACACCTCTACAACAAAAAGACAAATAATCCTATTAAAAAATGGGCAAAGGAAATGAACAGACACTTCACCAAAGAAGACATTCAAATGGCCAACAGACACATGAGGAAATGCTCGCGTTCACTAGCCATTAGAGAAATGCAAATTAAAACCACAATGAGATACCATCTCACCCCGGCATTACTGGCACGAATCAAAAATACTGGAAATAACAAATGTTGGAGGGGCTGCGGGGAGATGGGAACCCTCATGCACCGCTGGTGGGAATGCAAAATGATAGAACCATTTTGAAAATGATATGGCACTTCCTCAGAAAGCCAGAAATAGACATACCATTCGATCCAGCAATCCCACTCCTAGGAATATATCCTAGAGAAATAAGAGTCGTCACTCGAATAGACATATGCACACCTATGTTCATGGCAGCATTGTTCACAATAGCAAAATGATGGAAACAACGTAGGTGCCCATCAACAGATGAATGGATAAACAAACTGTGGTACATACACACAATGGAGTACTATGCAACGAGAAAGAACAACAATGAATCTGTGAACCATCTCATAACTTAGATGAAACTGGAGGACATTATGCTGAGTGAAATAAGTCAATCACAAAAGGACAAATATTGTATGAGACCTCTATTGTAAAAACCCATGAAAAAATTCACATGCAAAATGTAACAATCCTTATTGGTTACCAGGGATGGGAGGGGAGGGGGGGAGATATTAAATAGGCAATAGATAAGTGGTATCTTGGGTGAGAGGTGAGACAGTACACAATACAAGGGAAACTAACACAACCTGCACAAGGAAAGGTCATGGAGGCCCCATGGACACATCCAAACTCCCTGAGGGACTGAGTTGTTGGACGGAGGGCTCTGGGGACCATGGTCTCGGGGAACATCTAGCTCAATTGGCATGACACTACTTATAAAGATAATGCTCTACATTCCAACTTGGTGAGTAGTGTCTGGGGTCTTAAAAGCCTGTGAGCGGCCATCTAAGATATTACACTGGTCTCATCCCTTCGGGAGCAAGGGAGAATGAAGAGAACAGGATACAACGAAAAGATTAGTCCAAAGGACTAATTGTCCACAGCTACCAAGACCTCCACCGGACTGAGTCCAGTACAGCTAGATGGTGCCCGGCTACCACCGCTGACTGCTCTGACCACGATCACAACAGAGGGTTCTGGACAGAGCTGGAGAAGGATGTAGAGCATAATTCTAACTCACAAAAAAATTAAAAAGACCAGATTTACTGGCCTAAAGGAGACTGGAGAAACCCTGAGAGTATGGCCCCCAGACACCCTTTCAGCTCAGAGGTGAAGTTACCTTCAAGGTTCACTGTTCAGCCTGGGAGTAGACAGCCCAGTAAAACTAAATGAGACTAACGAGGTACAGGAGTCCAGTGACAAGGGCCAGAAGACAGAGGCGGAGTAGGAAGCTGATGATAAGGAACACAAGTTGAGGAAGGATACTGTTGATGTGTTGTGAGATTGTTAACCACTGTTATAGGGCAACATTTGTAGTAACTGTTAAATGGGAGGCTATTTTGTCCTGTAAGCCTTCATCTTGGGTGAGAATGGCAACACAATTGGAAGAGCATAGTCAATGTCACTTAAATGTGTACGTAAAAAGTTTTGAAAAGTGTATCTTTGGCTATGTGTATTTTCATCAAAAAAAAAAAAAGCTGAGAATTCAGAGGGCTAAAATGTTGTGGGGTTGTTAACCAAAGTCATAAAACAGCATGTGTACTACTGTTACATGAGAAACTGTTTGTTCTGTAAGCCCTCACCTGAAGTACAATAAAATATTTTTTAAAAAAAAGGAAAAAAAAAAAAAAACTGCCACCCAGACAGGATAAATCCATTGTGGCCTGAGAAGGGGAGAGATGGACAGAGTCTAGAGGAATACAAATATAGAAACACAAAGACACACAGAGGGAAAGACAAAGAGGGATGCAGGCAGGAGGAATAAAGTCTATCAGCAAGGCAGGGCAGTAGAGCTGCAGGATTATACTAGGTGCTTAATAAAGATTTGTTGAATGAATAGAAAACAGCACCTACAGAGAGGAGTGGAAGTAAGAGACAGAGAGAGACACGCAGACAAATCCTGAGGCTGACCCACAGAGACAGAGAGACTCACAGACACACAGACTGAGCCAGAACCATACCCAGACATGGAGACAAGGAACAGAATGAGAAGTAGAGAGAGAGGTCAAGGCAGACAGACAGTGGGAGAAATGACGAGAAGCACAAAAAAGTGACTGAGAGAGGCAGACACACAGACGGACAGTATGACAGACCAGAGACCAGCGATCGCAGGCAAAAAAGAGAACACAAGGAGAAAGACAAACCCAAAGGCAGACGTGGGAAGTTACATTTCAAAGGATGAGGAGGCAGAGGAAGGGAGGAGGATGAAGAAAACAGAATGATGCCAAAGGAGGCAGCAGGCCAGACCAGGTCAGGAGAGAGTGGCCATTCAGAGGGCCAGCTCAACAACCAGGCTGCCTGCTCCCAACCCTGGTTCTGCCACTTGCTAGCCAAGCGGCCTAAGGCATGTGACTTAACCTTTGCTTCAGTTTCCTCATCTGTGAAATGGGGCTGGTAGACACAACCACCCACATCAGCCCCTCATGTGTGCTCCCCAGCACCTTGGCTGTGCCTCTCATGCGTGATGGAAAGCCCCTGAGACGGCCCCCAATGACCCCTGCTTCCTGGTACTCATGTCGTTGCCTATCACCTTGCGTGTGGGTGGGACCTCGTGACTGGCTTCTAACAAACAGAATACAGAGATGGGATGCAATGTCACTTCTGAGATTAGGTTCCAAAAGTCTGAGCTTGCTAGCACTGTCTTGCTCTATCTCTTGGAGCCCTTGCCCTACGAAAGGAAGCTGCAGGCCGTGAGCTGTCCAATGGGGAAGCCCACGTGGAGAGGAGCAGATGTCTCTAGCAACAGCCGCTGCTCACCTGAGGCTGACAGCAGCCTCGTGAGTGATCCTGGAGGCCGATCCTCCCCCAGCTGAGCCTGAGATGACCATAGCCCCAGCCGGCACCTAGACTGCAGCCTGGGAGAGACCCTCAGCCAGAGAACCCAGCAACTGTAAGATAATAAATGTTGTTGTTTTAAGCCACTACGTTTTGGAGTAATTTGTTATGTGGCAATTGATAACTAACATAGATTTTGGTACCTGGAAGTTGGGTTGTTGTTGTTGTTAGCTGCCGCTGAATCAGCTCCAATTCAGGGTGACCCTATGTACAACAGAACAAAATAATGCCTGGTCTTGTGCCGTCTTCATGATCATTGGTATGCTCAAGGCCATTGCTGCAGCTATTGGGTTAATCTGTCCCATTGAGGGTTTCCCTTATTTTCGCTGACCCTCTACTTTACCAACTACGATGTCCTTTTCCAGCAACTGGTCTTTCTTGATGACCTGTCCAAAGTAACTGGGACAAAGTCTCATCATCCTCACTTCTGAGGAGCTTTCCAGTTGTAATTTTTTCTAAGACTGATTTGTTCATTCTTCAGGCAGCCCATGGTATAGTCAATGTTCCTTGCCAACAGCACAATTTGAATGAATGCATCAGTTCTTCTTCTGTCTTCTGGAAGTGGAGTACTACATAGCAAATATGTAAAAACGTGGGAGTGGCTTTGGAACCAGGCAAAAGGCAGAGGCTGGGAGGATATTAACGAGTAAGAGAAAGCCTAAAATTGCCTGGGACAGACTGTTAGTAGAAATGTAGACTGTGAGGATGCTGTGGTGAGGGTTCAAAAGGAAATGAACACACTGGAAGCTGGTGAAAGAGGGATTCTCGCCATAGAGTGACAGAGAGCTTAGCAACACTCTTGCCCTCAGTAACAGGGAAAGTAGGAAATGTGCTTGATGGACTGGGTGATTTCAAGATTTCTAAGCAAAGTGTTTGAAGGTGTCTCCTGAGTGTAAGTGGTCTCTTTGGCGTTGCCTAGCACTATGGATATACCACCTGTATCAGTGTGCCATTGCTCCTGTAACTAATGACCACAAACTGTCATGGCTTCAAACAACACAAATGTATTATCTCACAGTTCTGGAAGTCAGAAGCCCGACATGGCCACACTGGGCTAAAATCAAGGTATCAGCAGCCTGCATTCCTTCTAGGCTCTGAGGAGAGAAACTGTTTCCTGAATTTCCTTACCTGTTTCAGCTTCTAGAGGCCACCTGCATTCCTGGCAATGGCCCCTTCCTTCATCCTCAGAGCCAGCACTGTAGCACCTTCTGATATCTCCCTCTCTGACGTTAGCTTCTATCACCACGTCTCTTTCCCTAACTCTGGCTGGCCTTCCTGCTTCCCTCTTATAAGGACTCTTGTGATTACATTAGGCCCATCTAGATAAACCAGGAAAATCTCCCCACCTCAAGATTCTTAATTTAAACACAGTCACAAAGTCCCTTTTGCCATGTAAGGTGACATAGTCACAGGTTCCAGGGATTAGAATGTGGACATCTTGGGGGACCATCATTCTGTATACCACACCCCCCTTGTAGCACTCATCATACAGTGATTTGTATATATAATCATCTCTGCTCCTCACTAGGCAGTGAGCTCTATGAAAGACCATAGGATGTGGTGGTTTATATCTTGTTCAGTGTCTAGTTTTAGATTTACACCTGAGCCTTGACTCAGCTTCTTAAAAATGGCAAGTTACTTAACTTTCCTAAACCTCATTCCCTTATCCTATATTGTTGTTGTTGTCAGCTGCCATTGAGTTGGCCCCTGATTCATAGTGACCCCATGCACAACAGGACAAAACACTACCCAGTCCTGTGCCACCCCCAAGATGGTTGCAGATTGGACCCTTGTAATCCTGTAGTGAAATGGGTTCCTTTATGTGGCCTTTTGCCTTGGTTCTTTGGGAAAACAGCTTGAGAGATTTTTTCCTCTAAACTCTGAGGAGTTACCTTTGTCCTAGTTTCTACCCCAGAGGGTTTGTTGCTTTTGTCCAGGTTGACTGACATTTGTGAGAAACCTGCAAACAACTTGTGGTTTGATACTTTTTGTCTGGTCCTGGGCTATAGCCTGCCCTGTGATTGGTATGCACCTTGCAGGGATTGGACAATAGACTATGCAAATGAAGTTTCTGTAGCCTACTATGCAAATGAAGTGTCTGTGGCCTATCAAGAAGAGATTGGTCAGTTTGTGCCCCCCCCCCCCAGCTGGTAGGGCCATGACTTGAAATTCACAAGGAGTTGTGTATATATGCAGCCAACCCCTCTAAGGTTTTTCAGACAGAAAAAAGCAGGAAGAGAAGCAGAAGGAAGAAACAAGAGAGAAGAAGTAGAGAGAAAGGAGGTAAGGAACCTCCTAAAAGAGCTGTAACATGGGTCAAGGGCTGTGACACTGAAGACAGCAAGAGGTCCAGAAGGGACCAAGGGGCAGAGCCAGCGGCAACAGGCCTGGAAGGGGGCCCTGTGACAGTCAGTGTTGACAGACAGCAGGGCCAAGAGGAGCCGGTCCTGAGGGGGCCACGAGGAGTTGGTCCTGCGGGAGCCAGAGAGGAGCCTCTCCTCGGGGGACCTGAGAGGAGCCTGTCCTCAGGGGGGCGAGAGGAGCCCTGCACAGCCAAGAGGAAATGAGAGAGCTGTCCTGCACTGAAAAAGGGAGACTACACCTATATGCTTCCTGATCCCTGATCCTGATCCTGAGTTGTAGCCTATTGATCCTGATCCTGAGTTGTACTCTGTTACTTCCTTAATAAACCACTTAACTATAAGTATGGTCTGCGAGTTCTGTGTGCCCATTGCAGCAGATTATCAAGCCCAGAAGAGAAGATGAGAGTGCTGTGGGAGGGACGGCTGGCGTCAGAACAGGTATAAAGTTGGAGGGTAGAGGTATATCTGACCTCCACCTCACAGAAATCAGCTTTGGGCTGATCCTGCTCATTACCCCCCCTGAAGTTCGACAGGTTCTGAAGATGCTACTACTAGTACTCCCACCATTTTACAGATCCATATGGTTTTCATTGGCTATTTTAGGAAGCAGATCACCAAGCCTTTCTTCCTAGTCCATCTTTGTCTGGAGGCTCTTCTGAAACCAGTTCAGCATCATAGCAACATACAAGCCTCCACTGACAGATGGGTGGTAGCTGTGCATGAGGTACACTGGCTAAGATTCAAACCTAGGTCTCCCACACAGAGGGTGAGAATTGTACCACGGAACCACCAGTGCTTTTGTAAGTTTCTATACCCTCTGCATTTTGTCTGTTATGCTCAGCACTGTATCACCAGCACCTATAAGAGTCTGAGATTATACCACCAGTTGCCATTGAGTTGATTCTGACTCATGCTGACCCCATGTGTGTCAGAGTAGAATTGTCCTCCGTAGGGTTTTCAATAGCTGATTTTTCAGAAGTAGATCACCAAGCCTTCTTCTGATACACCTCTGGGTGGACTCGAACCTACAACCTTTTGGTTAGCAGCTGAACATATTAACCATTTGTATCACCCAGGGACTGTGCGATTATACTAGGTGCTTTATAAAGATTTGTTTATTTTTTTAATCCTCCTATTTCATATAGCTGTTAGGAGAATTAAAAAATAAATGATACAGAGTATCACATGCCTGGCATGGCAATGAGCCATTCATGTGTGAGCTATGATTTAGATGTAGATGAGAAAATGCCATTAGAGAGGAAAAGAGTTGCTGAGACCAGATACAGAGACCACATGGGCAGACAGGCAAAGACAAGAAGGGAGAACCAGAAAGAGAATCACAGAGTTTAGGCAGGGGCACCAGCTCACTGTGGTCTCTCAGGGGGGCTCCTTGGATACTCAACCCCAGATCTGAAAAAGAAGCAGGGTTTTGTGTGCCTACATAACAGAAAGACAGGAAAGGGAACAGTTCCTGTAAGACCTCATCCTAGAACCAGGAAAGGATACTGTGAGAGACAAACAGATCCTAGCAAGGAAGAGAGAAGCTGAAAGGGTATCAGACAAAGGCAAGAAGAGAGAAGCTTCCTGGGTCCTAGAATGTAACCTTTGGAATGACCGTATGATTTGTGAGCACTTACCATGTGCTAGGCATTGTGCTGTGTGCCACATACATTAAATCTTATTTATTCCTCAGCAGGGAAACCCTACTGAGTAGGTAGTATTCTTACTACTACCATTTTACAGATAAGGACAAGGAGGCACAGAGAGGTCAAGTAACTTGGCGAAGGTCACACAGCTAGTAACTGGTGGAGGTGAGATTTGATCTCAGGCAGACTGTCTCCAAATCTCTTATAGCCCCAGTGCTATTCTGCTTCATGAAGCCCAGAAGCTCTTAACCCACAGTCCTTAAAAAGCTTTCAAGTTGTCCACAGCTCCCTAAGTTTATATATAAAATTGTAGGTGTGCATACCCATGGAGTTGTATATGCACACATGCCTATGTCTGGAGTGACAGTCGATAACTTGCATCAGAGTCTCCTAGGGGTTTGTAGCTCAATAAAGGTTACACACAGAACTAGTAGAACTCACATCTTACATGAATGTTGAGAAGATTAAAGATAACGTATACAACATGCCTGGCACATAGCAAGCTCCCAACAGTGAGTGGTTAGTATTATTAAAAACAGAACCAGGAGATAGTAACCCAAGAGAGTATTCACTAAAAGAGATGAGTCTCTTCCCAGACAACCAAAACTCTCACACCCATTCTGTAGAAGAAACTGATCCCCAAAGAGATAGCGCCTGCAGGGTATGATTAATTACTTTTGTGTGTGGCCTTTCTTACCAGCCATGGTCTTGTAACTCCCACCCAGGGATTGTGTGATAGGGTGATTATGGCCTATCAAGGGGATTGGTCAGTTTTGCCTTAAAGGAAAGCCAATTCCAGAGCAGAGAGGAGGATCCTACCACCACCAAGGAAGGAGAGACCAGCAGGAGAGATCCAGCAGCAGAGATCCAGGCATCAGGAGATGGCGTGGTAGGCTTCCTGGCCCAGAGAGAGAGAAAGTTGAGTGCCTTTGGGCAGAGACTGAGGGCCAGGCATGCCTGTGAGCACAGCTGGGGAAAGGCTACCCTGATGGAAGAACTGTATCCCGAGTGTTCCTGAGCCTGAACTGTAACTGTTACTTCCCTGGTAAACCCACAAATCGCGAGTATGGTCTGTGAATTCTGTGTGGCCACTGCAATGAGTTATCTAACCCAGTGGAGAGTGTTGTGGGAGGGATGGTTGGTGTCAGACTTAGTAAAGATGGTGTAGAGAGGAGGCTTGTCTGGCCTCTGCTTCATAGGATTCAGCCTTGGGCTGTTGATCTTAGTTCTCCTTCCCCCTTGTGTGGTTGGAGGAGGTCAGACATCACCCCCAAGCCGTTTTTACAATGCCTGACCCAAGACCACTCAGCATATTTGTCTTGGAACTTCTGGCCTCTCCAGGACTCTGCCTTCCTGGGTGAGGTTCTCCAAGGGGAATGAGAGGGGGCCTCTCTGGGCCTGGCTCATTCTCCTGTGTGGACGGGTACAGAGGGCTCACCCTTAAATCCAGCTGTGAATCTTCTCACTGCCTATCACCACCAGGACAGTGAACCGAGAATCCTCTCACTGCCCATCACCACCAAGACAGTGAATCCAATGGGCTTCCCGCCCCAGGCCCTCCTCCCGGAAATGATTTAGACCAAGGAAGTTAGCGGCAGAACTTAAGAGTCACCAGAGTACTAATGGAATAAGAATGTTCACACCTTGTGAAGAAGGTAACCGATGTCACTGAATAATTTGTATAGAAATTGTTGAATGGGAACCTAAACTGCTGTGTAAACCTTCACCAAAAACACAATAAAATATTATTAAAAAAAAAAAAAAGAAGTCACCAGAGTATTGAAGTAACGGGAGTGGAGCTCCTGAATATATGTCTCTCACAGAAAGATGTGAAGAAACTGGCTTATGGATAGATAGATGAGTTGATAACCTTCACCTCACTAGTGGCTGCCATGTCCACTCAGAGATATCCCACCATGACCACTTGGGCCACCTCCCCCTCAGGCTCAGCCACTGTTTTTAGGCAGTAGTATTGGGAGCAGCGGAAGAAAATGTGGTCATGGAGCTAGCTGGGGGCCAGATCACGTAGGGTCCTCTGGTGGTGGTAAGAAGTTTGGATTTTATTCTAAGCACTGAGGGAGTGTCCTCATTTGATTTACGTTTTGAAAGGGCCACTCTTTCCAGGCAATATTCCATTCTGTTATATATAAGGTCACCGTGAGTCAGAGTCGGCTCGACAGCAAATAACAACAACAGCTCTTTCCGTTGTGCAGTAAATAGACTATAGGGGCTGGGAGAGCAAAGGTGGGATCAGGGAGACTAGTCAGAAGGCTATTTCAGGGGTCCACATGAACCAAGAATGGGAGAGGAGTGCTCCACCCAAAAGACATTGAACAGACAAGATCCTATATGCACTAATCTTGTCTAGGTACTAGCTACTGCCAAAATGCTCCCTGGAACAAGCCACACCAAAGCCAGCAGCTTGAAACCATTCTTTCCTCACTTGCATGGCTCAGATTGGCTGGTGCAGCTCTGCTCCATGAGTCTCATGTGGAGACCTAAGCTTAAGGTGCACAATGACTAGCCGGGGAAGTTTTTCTAATGGCATAAGTTAAAAGCTCCCAGCAGGGCAAGCAGAAATACACCATGTCTTCAGGCCTAGGCTCAGGACACCCACGTTGTCAATGCAACCTACATTCCAGTGGCCAAAGCAAATCCATGACCAAGCCTAACACCAAGGGGTGGTGTGCACATATTTTATGAATAAAAATCTATTCCACCAAGTCCCTTGGATGATCCTCAATCCTTATCTACCTCCTCTAGTAGTCCCTTCCTGAAGCAACCACTCCCGGCCTGGTGAGTGATAATAAAGTTAACACTTGTTAAGTGTTTACCACATGCTAAGTGCTTCTTCAATCTGTATGCTGAGTATGCTGGGCTATATGAAGAAGAAGGCAGAATCAGGATTGGAGGAAGACTCATTAACAACCTGCAATATGCAGATGACACAATCTTGCCTGCTGAAAGTGAAGAGGACTTGAAGCAGTTACTGATGAAGATAAAACACTATAACCTTCAGTAGAGATTGCACATAAAGAAAACAAAAATCCTCACAACTGGACCAAGAAGCAACTTCATGACAAATGGAGAAAGGACTGAAGTTACCAAGGATTTCATTTTACTTGGATCCACAATCAACACCCACGGTCAATAAATCAAACAAAGTATTTCAGTGGGCAAATGTGCTGCAAAAGACCTCTTCAAAGTGTTAAAAAACAAAGATGTCACTTTGAGAACTAAGGTGAGCCCATCCCAAGCCAAGGTATTTTCAATCACCTCATATGCATGTGAAAGCTGGACAATGAATAAGGAAGACCGGGCCTTTCTTTCATGTGTTTTACATACATTATCTCCTCTACTGTTTTTTCCATTTAAATGTAAACCAAGGAGGAAACTGAGGTTCAGAGTGGTCACATAATTTATCCAAGATAATCCAAAAATCATCAGAGACAAGGTTTCAACCTAGACAATCCAATTATAGTCTAGAATCTTAACCAACCACACTCTTCTGTCTCCCCAGGCCTAATGCAAAATTTGGGGACATAGGATACACCTCTAAGGACCTATTCGACACATTCTTGAGTGGGAAGATAGAAAAGAGCATGGTTTTCTGCCGGATGAGCTTAGAGAAGTTTCTTCCCATCTCTTTGCCTCAGTTTCCTCACCTTTGAAATGGGAGCATTAATACTTGCCTTATGTGAATATTGAGAAGATTAAAGATAATGTATACAACACACCAGGCACATAGTTAGCTCCCAACAGTGAGTTGTTAATATTATTTTAAAAAGAACTAGGAAATAGTGACCCTGTAACCGGACCCCAACCCTGTGAATCTAATAAGACTCTGCCCTGCTGATTGTAGTAATCCTCTGGAAACCTGAGTAACTTCAAGTTTTTTTCAGAAACCGGCCAGAAAATACTAGAAAGACCCAGCCAGAGTCGGTTCCAGAAAGTTTTGGCCCACCTGACATGCGCAGAAGGTGCCCAGCCTGTCCTCAGCATGACCTTATGACGCATCCCCCGCTGATCATGCTAAAGCCGCCATTTTTTAAACTTGGGGCTTAGGACCACTGCTGCACGTGACTCAGCCCCAAATGAATAAACATACTCTTTCCTGGAATTCCTGCAATTTAAGTGAATATGTATAGCTTCCCTAAAACTAACCATCATAAAATGTAGCCTTGTCCAGCCTGAGGGAGTCAGATCTGAGGAATTTTTCTCCTGGCTCCTGGCTCTGCACTTTGCAATGAAACTGTCTCTTTCTCAAAGACAGTGTCCAGTAATTGGAACTCTGAGAGCACTGGGTAGGGACTCGCGTTTCGGTTCAGTAACAACCCAAGGGAGTATTCACCAAAGGAAGCAAAAGTGTCTTCCCAGGACAACCATGTTTGTGAACTCTACAGCCTGCAATCCACCCCCCACCTCTCCAAGAAACCACAGTTGATCTAGAGCCAGAAATGATTGTGTCAACAGTCAACAGTGTTCATTTTCTGAGTACTGTAATCAGTTATGTCGACAGAGAAAGAGCCTGTGGAGTGTTTCAGGTCCACTTGGCAAAAGCAATTAATTTCTTCAGCAATAAATTGTCTTTTACTAATTGTCCATACAAAAGCCCAGACAGAAGGAGAAAGAGACAGAATAAAAAGGCTATTAGTGTCACTTTTCTGCCAGTGATGGGCTGTCCAGTCTGTGCACTGGGAACCAGATCTGTGCCCACCGAGGTGCCTCTCAGGCTGAGGAAATCCCCCAGGGCCTCACCGAAGCCAGTGGAATGCAGAGACTGACCTGTCACGTGTTCTCGGAGCCCCTGCTGCATCCGTGGGGTATGTGGCATTGAAGAGCTGTGGCATGCTCCTCCAAGCCTTGGGTCTTGAGTTACAGGCATCTTTCCAGTAGAGGCCCTGAGCTAGACTGGCCACTTGAGCAGAGTCACCACACCAGCGGTGCCCTGGGCTGAGTATCCCACGTGCCTGTAGGAGAACTTAATGCCTTACACCCACTGAGCCACAGCCTCTCCAAACCCTAGCTATCCATCCAGCTCTGCTTCTCCCTGAGTTCCTGAGTGGAAGTCCCTTCTGCCATCTCCCTGGCCATTACCTGACCTTCTCAACGTAGCAACTCTCCAAGCCACTCATAGCTATCAAAACCAGTAAGCCTGGCCCAGCCAAACCAGAACAGAGATGCTGCAACCTCCAGGGAATTGAAACTCAGCACTTGTCAATACAGCTCATCACAGGGATGGAGGTATGTGATAGGAATCTGTAAGATGATGATGTATGCAGAGGCAGAGAAAGCCTGCAGAGAGCACAAAAAATAGAATAGAGCGTGCAGAGTGAAGAAACAAGGAACAAATAAATGTCCTCCCCACATCCCTGTATGTTTTCTACTTTCCAGTCCCTTGTGAGTTTGATGAAATGCCCACTGACTACAAGAGGGATGAGATTATGCCCAGTCTGTGTTTTTGCAAGTAACAACATCCTCATTTTCCTTTGTGTGACCACTTTCTCTTCTCAGTTCATATGGTTCAAATGAAGCAGACCTCCCTCCTCCCCACCAGATCCAAAGGAGGGCACATGACCCAGGCCTGACCAATCAGCTCATTCCATGCCCCACTGGCCAGTGACTGGCTCAGAGATAGGCATGTGAACAAAGCCAGGCCAATAAGACTCAATTTCCAGGACATTTGTTGGAACCAATGGGGCAAAGTAGATCTCTTCTCACAGGACTACTGAAATTAAAGCCGATATGATCTAGAGTTGCTAAAGACCATGATAAAGCCTGAGAAAAAAGCCAACACAAACAGAAGCAGACACGACAGATGGAGACATATTCTGAAGACATCATTTGAGCCTCTGGATCTAGCTATGCCTGAAGGCAGACTCTACCCCCTGGAGATTTTGGCTATGAAAGCAATAAATTCCCTTTTTTTTGCTTAAGTCAGACTTGGAGTTTCTGTCACTTGTAATCCAGAAAGTTCTGATTAATAGACTCTCCCTCAAGCCATTTTCCTCCCTTCATTTCCTCCTGTTCACTTAGCCATCCGTGAGGAAGCAAACTGAAATAAGAAGGACGAGGAGTAGGAGCCTGAGCAGAGTGTCTCTCCCCAGAGCCTCATTACCAAATCCCTGGCACTACTATCTATCTGCAAGATGTAACCTCCTCTGTCGAGTCACATCTGACTGAGGTGGGACATGGCCCAGCAGCTCACCACCCCCGTACCCTCCCCACGCACATCTGATGGGTCTTGGAGTTAAATCTCCCGTGGCCCTGTATCCAAGCTTCCCTACTAATTATATGAAGGAGAAACTGCAATTAAGACCATAGGACACTGCCTGATTCTTTCGTGTCCCTTTGTAGATGGGTTAGAGAAGGATATTGGTCTCAGGCTATCCTCCTGCTGATGCCCCAGGCCATTCTATAGAAAGTCAGGCCAGGGTCTAACTGATTTATGGATCCAAGAGTCACCTGGATTTTGCTCCTGATAACGTTCCTCTCACCAGATCAGAGCAAAGATTATCAGAATACACCAAGGTGTTTGCTGCACCCTTTGTGAGATATCAAAGTGCACATGGTACAGAGAATGCAGTCTTTAAGTTGCACAGACCTGGCACCATTGGCAAGTTACTTAACCTCTCTGAGACTGAGCCCCCTCACGTGTGAAAGGGAGGGAGGGAGGCCTGGCACATAGGAATGTGAAGGGAATAAATGAGAGATGAGTGCCTGGCAAAGCACCTGGCACAGAGTAGCTGCTAAATAAATACGTGTTGAAGGAATGGAAGGGAGGGAGGGAGGGGTCTAGCATCATACCCAGCATATTGTAGATGCTCATCCTCATTCCGTTTGACCATATCTCACATTTTGCCACCCAGACCACTGAGCCAGCTTCTGTAGTTTCTCTCAGGATTTGTCCTTCTGTCCAGTCCTGACTCCACCGCCCTCATCATCAGCCCTTGTTACCCGTTACCCTGCTGCCACACGCCGCAGCTCACCTACCTGAGACACAGACGTGCTGCTGCTGAGGAGAAAGTGAAGCACCCAGAGAGATGGTCCCAAGCCACAGGAACCCCAGAGACAATCTTGCAGATGTAGTTTAACCTGCCATGCCATCCCCACTGGCCTTCTTGTCTATCCTCGAGATCCAGGGTACATTAACAGCACATATTTCCCAACACATCCCTCAAGTACTGCCCACCTGAGGCCTCAGGCAAGAGGAGAAGATGCTTCTGTCTACAGAACACCTATTTTGTGCCAGGCTGCAAACTGGTGGCCTCAGTCCAGCCCACAGGTGTGTTGTGTTTGGCCTGAAAGGTATTTTAATAACTTTTAATAATAACTTTTAATAACATTTTAATAACTTACCAATGTTTAAATATCAGAATATCTCACATCAAAATCTTTTAACTAGCTAAACATCTGGACTCACTCCCATATAGCAAGGGAGCAGCAGCCCCTTTTGACAGACCTGGGCCCCCATTTGCCACAGTCTCCAGCCGACTGGCCCCTGTAGGCTTCTAAGCATAGGACTTCTGATGTAATAATAATAATAAGTTCCAGAATACAGATTAGAAAGGAAAAAATAAAACTGTCCCTACTTGCAGATGAGGCCCCTGGTGGCACAAAGCGTTTGCGCTGGACTACTAACCAAAAGGTTGGTGTTTCAAACCCACCCAGTAGCACCATGGAAGAAAGCCCTAGTGATCTGCTTCTGTAAAGATTACAGCCTACAAAATCCTATGGAGGAGTTCTACTCTGTAACACATGGGGTGTCATGAATTGGAATTGACTCGAAGGCAGCCGACATGTATGTACGTATTTGCAGATGGTGTGATTATCTATGTAGAAAATCCCAAGAAATCCACATATTAAAAAAAAAAAAAAAAAAAAAAAAAAAAACCTCCTAGAACTAACAAGTTAGTTCTGCAAGGTTGCTGGATACAAGATCAATTGTACTTCTATATACTAGCAATGAACAAGTGGAAACTGATATTAAAAACATAAAACCATTTACAATCACTCAAAAAATGAAATACTGAGGAATAAATCTAACAAAACATTATAGGGATTGCATGCTGAAAACTACAAAACACTGATGAAAGACATCAGAGAAGATCTAAATAAATGGAGAGACATTATCGTGTTCATGGACTGGAAGACTCAGCATAGGAAAGATGTCAATTCTCCCCAAATTGATCTCTAGGTTAACACAATTCCTATCAAAATCCCTGCAAGATTTTTTTTGTAGATATAGACAAGCTTATTCTAAACCTTATGTGGAAAGGCAAGGGAACTAGAATGGCTAAAACAATCCTGAAAAAGAATAAAGTGAGAAGAATCAGACTACCCAATTTTAAGACTTACTGTATCACTATAGTAATCAAGACTGTGTGTTACTGGCAGAGGGATAGACACACAGATCAATGGAACAGATCAGAAACCCAGAAATAGCTCCACACAAGGGGGGCCAATTGATTCTGGACAGAGATGTAAAAGCATTCAATGGAGAAAGGATCATCTTTTCAACAAACGATGCTGGAGCAATCGGACATCCATAGGGGAAAAATATAGTAAGTTCTAGGGCAGAAGAAATTTTACTGTTTTGTTCACTGCTCTATTACCTAGAACAGTTGTTGTTAGGCGCTGTGAAGGCAGCTCTGACTCAAGGCGGCCTTATGTATAATAGAAAAAAATGTTGCCCAATCCTTACAACCACTGCTATGTCTGAGCCCATTGTTGCAGCCAAATGTGTCAGTCCAAGTCATTGCTGGCGCACAATAGGTGGCCAATAAATATCTGTTGAATGTTAAGTAGTGATAAAAGCTACCATGCTTTTAGCACTGTCTGTGACCCAGGCACTGTTCCAGCCACTGACTGACTCAGTTAAACTGCACAACAACCCAATGGGATAGGTGTTATTATTAACCCCATATGACAGAAATCTGCAGCACCAGGTAAATTGCCAATATCTTACAGATTATTAGTGGTAGATAATATAGCACAAACATGATCTAATTTAATCTACTGATCCCTTGGAGTCTCTGGGTGGTGCAGACAGCACACACAGCTGCTAACCAAAAGGTTAGAGGCTGGAGTCCACCCAAAGGCACCTCAGAAGAAAAGCCTCGCGATATACTCCTGAAGGAGCCCTAGTAGCTCAGTGGTTAAGAGCCCGGCTGCTAACCAAAAGGTCAGAAGTTCAAATTCACCAGCCACTTCTTGGAAACCCTATGGAGAAGTTCTACTCTGTCCTATAGGATCGCTTTGAGTCAGAATCGACTCCACGGCAACAGGTTTATACTTCTGAATGATATCAGCCATTGAAAACCCTATGGAGCACGGTCCTGCTCTGAGACACATAGGGTCACCATGAGTTGAAATTAACTTGATAGCAGCTGGTACTGATGCCTTGGGAGGGTACATAGCCCCACTTTGGCAGATGAGAAAACAGAGCATCGGAGAGATTACGAATTCTGACGGTACCACAGCTAGCAGAGGGCAGAGCCAGAATTCAGTCAGGAATCGGTCTGACCCAGTGACACCTGCCACTGCGTTTTCCAGGCGAGGGTTCTTCGGCTACCATCCAGAGCCACACATCTCCCCTCTCAGCAAACCCTCATTCTTCCCCTTATTTACTCGGAGCCTGCTTGGCATATGTGGTTTAAATAGTAGGGCTCCCAGTGGGGTGCAGTTCACCGAGCCAGCTCATTTATTCATTAATTTGCTTTCCATATTTCCAAACAGAAAGTGCCATTCCAGGCAAGGCAAATCAATAGCGTGCTCCACGGATTCATCTTCATTCGTGACACATCCCCACGCTTTCCCTGGCACTTTCCACCGAGGCTCCTTGTAATGGGTTCCTGGACGCTGACAAATAGGATTCTCCGAGGCAACCACACCATGTTAGCAGATTAAATCATTAATATCTGCATCGGTCATTTTTACGAGGCTCCATTACCCCAAACTCCTCACCCCCCTGGCATTGAGTACACTGTTAGTGAGGTGGGCAGACACGGTTAGGATGAAACTGCCACTTCTGAGATTTTTATTGGCTGCAAGCTTCCAGACATAGATTTTTTTTCTTCCCCTGCTTTTCTAAAATCAGGTATCCTACCCAGAGTTACGGAAATTATTGTGATGGGGGCTGAATATGGACTTGTTCATTCTACCTGCTCCACTTGCCAGAGGGTTTTCTTATTTTCCTAGAAAAGGAAGAGGTGAAAACTGAGATTAAAATTCATTTTTATAGTTACATTTCAAAATGGAGCACTTACCACCTTCCAGCCAAGCAATAGGCAGGCCTATAAAATAAACAACACCCAGAAAGAATGTGTTCTGCAGGACAAATAATTATACGAAACTAAAAGGGCAACGGATGCCCAAAACTAAAGATGAGAAGGCAGGAAGGGGTAAGAAAAACAGACGAAAGGGAACAGGGAATCCATGTCCTGAAGTGGGGCAAGTGCTGACACAACGTGGAGATTGCAGCCAATGTCGTGAAACACTTTGTTGAAAGAGAAACTAATTTGCTCTGTAAACTTTCACCTAAAAGACACACACAAAAAAGAACACTTACTATTTGCGAAACACTGCTAAGCATCATACAAGCATTGTGCATTTAATCCTCCCAGCAACCCAAAGAGGTGGAGATTACCATTATCCCTTTTTCTCCCTACATGTACCATTTAGTGACATTGATTACATTCTTTGCACTGTGTAACCAAGCTCACCCTTTTCTGAGTTGTTCCTCTCCTATAAACATAAATTCACTGCCCCCTAAGGTTCCCATCTAATCTTTCAAATTGCTGTTGCCAATTTGATCCCATGCAGATAGTTCTTAAAAGAGCATAATGCTCAAGGCAGACATTTTTACTAGTTAAGCTAAACTATTGTTTGGTTAAGAAGACTTTAGGGGATATTTTTGGTTTAAGATTTAAAAATTATCTCAGGGCAATAATTTCAGGGGTTCATTCAACCTTCATGGCTACAAAGATGTCTGAAATTCTGTTCTGCATTTTCCCTCTTTCAATCAGGATTCTTCTGTGAAATCTTTGATCAAAATGTTCAGTAATGGTGGCCAGGCACCATCCAGTACTTCTGGTCTCATGGCAAAAGAGGCAACTGCTCATGGAGGCAGTTAGCCACACATTCCACATCCTCCTCCTATTCCTGACTCTCCTTCTTCCTCTGTTGTTCCAGGCAAATAGAGACCAATTGTTGTGCCTTGGATGGCTGCTTGCAAGCTTTTAGGACCCCAGGAACTATGCATCAAACTAGGAGGCGGAAGAGAAGCATTAAACATGTTATTAGGCCAATTAACTGGTATGTCCTATAAAACCATGACCCTAAACCTCCAAACCAAGAAACCAAATTCCATGATGTTTCTGGTCGTACATAAGCAGGCTCAGTAGCTACCCTTTTTTTCATCATTGTTGTAAATATGTTTATCACACAACTTCTGCCAATTCAACTTTTTACAGGTGTAAAATTACTGACAGCAATTACAATAATTGGCTGTGCAACCCTACCCTGAATCAACATATTTCCATCACCGTTAACCCCCACTCTTTCCCTCTGTCTCCTGCCTCTGGCAACCACCAATAAACTTTGTTCTCTATACATTTGCCTTTTCTTGTCTTTTATATAAGTGAGGTCATACAATCCTTCTGTGATTGATTTATTTCACTCAGCCTAAGAGCTCAGGTGCTAACCAAAAGGTCGGCAGTTCAAATCCATCAGCCACTCCTTGGAAACTCTATAGGGCAGCTCTACTCTGCCTGATAGGGTCACTATGAGTCGGAATTGACTTGACAGCAACTAACAACAACGTCTGCCAGCACCATCCATATTGTTGCATGTATCAAGACTTCATTTCTCCTACTGGCTGAGTAGCATTCCATTGTACCACATTTTGTTTATCCCTTCATCTGCTGATGGGCACTTAGGTTGTTTCCACCTTTGGGCTATTATGAACAGTGCTGCAATGAACATTGGTGTATAGGTCTCTGTCTGAGTCTCTGCTTTCAAGTCGTTTGGGGTATATACCTAGAAGTGGAATTGCTGGGTCATATGGTGATTCTATTTTTAGTTTTCTGAGGAACTGTGGCCATGGGCATACTCCCTTGCTTGGGCTGTGATTTTGGAGACTGCCTGGGTCCTTCCCACACAGTGGGAACTGAGCACTGTCAAGTCCATACAATCATCAGAGTGTCCTTCCTTGGAGCTACTGCACACATTTGTGTGCAACGGAAACACTTTTTAACGGGCATGGATTATTTGTTGGCTGCTTTTCTCCGCTGCCTTTCCCCTTCCTCCCTCCCCCATTTTTCTTTGGAAAGTTAACAAGTGTTCCTGTGATCCAGAAAGTGGGATCCAGAAAGGCTGGCTGGAGTCTGGTCAGTGAACCCTGAGGCCTGAGCTTGCCACTGGGGTCTTGGAGTTGTAAGGGTCCCTCACCAAATGGGTTGCTTCCTTTCCAAATGGCCTATTTTAGGCAGAACAAGGAGCAGAAAGCTTTTGATTACAAGTTAATGTGGAGCGATTTTCAGACCAAATGAGGCCCTGTTCTAGGGAATGTACAATTATTTAAAGGGCTAGAGGCCCAGACATTCTTCAGTGGTAATACGGGCCTGTGCTGGAATAGGAAGGAATAAGGAGGAGGCACATACACCCACTCCTCACTTAACAACATAGTGAGGTTCCAAAGACCAGGTTGTTATGTGAAAAGTGGCATTATCCAAGAGTGAGGCCGTGCCCTGTGCCCCATCTTCAGTGCAGTGTTCCGAAGTTCCACGCTTTTTTCCGCAACGGCTGTACCATTTTGCATTCCCACCAGCAATGGGTAAGGGTTCCAATTTCCCCACATCCTCACCACCATTTGTTATTTTTGGCTTTTTTTAATCTTAGCCAACCTAACCAAAAAAAATGAAAACAAAACCCGTTGTCATCAAGCCGATTCCAACTAAATCATAGTGACCCTATAGGACAGAGTAGAACTATCCCATGGAGTTTCCAAGGAGTCACTGGTGGATTCGAACTGCCGACCCTTTGGTTAGCAGGCAAAAAGCTCAACCACTGCTCCACCAGAGCCTCTTAGCCATCCTTGTGGGAGGTGAATGGTATCTCATTGCGGTTTTGATTTGCATCTCTGATAACTAATGACACTGTCTTTTCCTGTGTTTGGTGGCCAGCTGAATGTCCTCTTTGGTGAAATGTCTATTCAAATCCTTTCCCATTTTATGATTGGGTTACTTGTCTTTTTGTTGTTAAATGATTGAAGTTTTATATATATAGGTTATTAGATTCTTGTCAGATATATGGTTTCCAGAGATATTCTCCTAATGAGTAGCTTTTTACTTTTTTGGTAAAGTCTTTTGATGAACAAAAGTTTTTAATTTTTATGAGGTCCCATTTATTTATTCTGTCTTTTGCTGTTTGTGCTTTTGTTATTATATTAGATAATCCATCATTAAAAGCTGGGCCTGACAGTGTTGCCCTGCTTGTTTTTCTAAGAATTTTATGGTTTTAGTTTGCACATTTTGGTCCTTAATCCATTTTGAACTTGTTTTTGTGTGCAGTGTGAGGCATGGATCCTGTCTCGTTTTTCTGTGTGCGGAGATACAATTTTCTCAGCACTATTTATTGAAGAGACTCTTCTTTCCCCACTGAATGTACTTAGCACCCTTGTCAAAAACCTGTTGACCACAGATGTGTGGTTTATATCTGGATTCTCAATTCTACTCCATTGGTCTATGGATCTATTGTTATTCTAGTACCAGGCTGTTTTGATTACTGTAGCTGTACAGTATGTTTTAAAATCAGGAAGTGTGAGTCCTCCTACTTTGTTCTTCTCTTTCAACATTGCTTTAGCTATTCAGGGCCCCTTGTCATTCCATATAAAGTTGAGGATTGGTTTTTCTATTTCTGTAAAGAAGGCTGTTGTAACTTTGATCAGCATTGCGTTGAATCTATAGAATGCTTCGGGTAGCATTGTCATCTTAACAATATTAAGTCTTCCAATTCATGAACATAGAACATCTTTCCATTTATGTAAGTATTCTTTAATCTCTTTCAGCAGTGTTTTATAGTTTTCATTGCATAGGTCCTTCACGTCCCTCGTTAGATTTATTCCTAGGTATATTATTCTCTTAGATACTATTATAAATGGAATTGTTTCCCTAATTTCCCTTTCAGATTTCTCACTGCTGGCATATAGAAACTCAGTTGATTTTTGCTTATTGACCTTGTACCCTGCAGCTTTGCTAAATTCCTCTATTAGCTCTAGAAGTTTTCTTGTGGACTTTTTGGGATTTTCTATATATACGATCATATCACCCTTGAATAGAGATAATTTTACTTCTTTTCCAATCTGGATATCTTTTACTTCTTTTTCTTGTCTTATTGCTCTGGCTAGGACTTCTAATACAATATTGAATAGAAATTGTGAGAGTAGGCACATTTGTCTTGTTCCCAGTTTCCAGGGGAAAGCTCTCAGTCTCTCTCCATTAAGTATAATGTTGGCGGTTGGCTTTTCATATATGCCCTGAGTCGTATCGAGGAATTTCCCTTCTATTCTGATCTTCTTAAGGTTTTCATCAAGAAAGGGCATTGGATTTTATCAAATGCTTTTTTTGCATCCACAGAGATGATCATGTGGTTCTTTTCGTTTGTTCTATTGATGTGGTGTATTACGTTGACTGATTTCCTAATGTTGAAATGTCCCTGTATTCCTGGAATAAATCCCACTTGCTCATGGTGTATGATTCTTTTAATATGCTGTTGGATTATATTTTGTTGAGGATTTTTGCATCTATACGCGTAAAAGATATTGGCCTGTAGTTTTCTTTTTTAATGGTATCTTTCTCTGGTTTTGGTATCAGGGTTCTGTTTGTTTCATAGAATGAATTAGGGAGTATTTCTTCCTTCTCTATCTTTGGAAGAGTTGACAGTATTGATGTCAATTCTTCTCTAAATATTTGGTAGAATTCCCCAGTGAAGCCATCTTAGACCTTCTATTTCTCCTCTTGAGTCAGTTTTGGTAGATTGTTGCTTCTAAGAATTTGTCCATTTCATCTAGGTTATCCAGTTTGCTGGCATACAGTTGTTCATAATATTCTGTCATAATTCTTTTTTATTTCTATTGTGTTGGGTCAGTTGTAATGTCCCTTCTTTCATTTTTTATTTTGGTTATTTTCACCTTTTTTCTTCTTCCCTTTGTCAGTCTAGCTAAAAGTTCATCAACTTTATTGAGCTTTTCAAAGAACCAACTTCTGGTTTTATTGTTTTTCTCTATTTTTTTTCTGTTTTCAATTTTATTTATTTCTACTCTGATCTTCGTTATTTCTTTTCTTCTGGTAGGTTTAGGCTTAGTTTGCTCTTCTCTTTCTAGTTCCTAGAGTTGTCAAGTTAGGCTGTTAATTTGAGATCTTTTTTAATGTAGGCATTTATTGCTATAAGTTTCCCTCTGAGTACTGCCTTTCCTGCACCCAATAAGTTTTGGTATGTTGTGCTTTCATTTTTATTTAGCTCTAAGAAATTTGTGATTTCCCTTTTGATTTCTTCCTTGACTCATTGGTAGTTTAATATTATGTTGCTTAATTTGCGTATGTTTGTATATTTTCCAGGTTTGTTTTCTGTTATTGATTGTTACAGCTTCACTCTGTTGTGGTCAGAGAAAATACTTTTATGATTTCTATCTTTCTAAATTTATCAAGACTTGCTTTGTGACCTAAAATGTCATCTATCCCAGAGAATGATCTATGTGCACTGGAGTCGAATGCATATTGTGCTCTTTTGGGGTGAAGTGTTCTATGTCTGTTAAGTCTAGTTCATTTATAGTATCATTCAGGTCCACTGTTTCCTTATTGGTCTTCTGTCTAGGTGTTCTGTCCAATACTGAGGGCAGTGTATTGAAGTCTCCAACTATTATTGTAGTACTATTTCTCCCTTTAATTCTATCAGTGTTTGCTTTATATATTTAAGTGCCCCAATGTTGGGTGCATATATATATCTGATCATTAAATCTTCTTGATTAATTGATTTTTTATCATTATATAATATCCATCTTTATCTCTTCTGACATATTTTGTCTTAAAGTCTGCTTTGTCTGATATTAAGATTGCTACCCCAGCTCTCTTTTGGTTATTATTTGCATGGAATATTTTTTTACATCCTTTCACTTTCAACCTATTTGTGTCCTTGGGTCTAAGGTGTATCTCTTCTAAACAACATATAGTTGGATCATGTTTTTTTAATCCATTCTGCCACTCTCTGCCTTTTACTTGGAGCATTTAGTCCATTTATATTCACTGTGATTAATGATAAGAAGTGATGTACTTCTGTCATTTCATTATTTGTTTTTTGCGTGTCTTAAGCCTTCTTTGTCCTTTAGTACTACTTGCTTTTGTGTTTTGTTGGTTTATTGTAGTATGCTTTTTTGGTTCCTGTCTCCTTTCCTTTTGTGGTTACCATGAACATTACATTTAACAGCTTGTATTTATAACTTTCTAGGGTAAGTTGGTACCAACTTAAGTAACATACAAGAAATTCTGTATCTATACCATTCCTCTCCTCCCTTTTGTTGTTGCTATCACTAATTACATCTTTATATTTCTTGTGCCCTGTAATATAATTTTATCCTTGCTTTTTATATATTTGTTATTTTAAAAAATGAAGGACAAAACATTTAGAATTATCAAGCATGAATATCTCATTACTAGTCCTTATACTTGTCCATGCATTTTCCCTTATTAGGGATCTTTCTTTATATGTATAAACCAAAAAACCCATTGCTGTCATGTCAATTCTGACTCATAGCAACCTTACAGGACAGAATAGAACTTCCCCATAGAGTTTGCAAGGAGCACTTGGTGGATTTGAACTGCCGACCCTTTGGTTAGCAGCCGTAGCACTTAACCACTACACCACCAGGTTTTCCCTTTATATGTATAGCTTTGAATTACTTTCTAGTGTCTTTTTCCTTCCATCTGTACAACTCTCATTAGTATTTTTTGTAAGGCTGGTCTGGTGGATATGAATTCTCTCAGATTCTGTTTGTCTGGGAATGTTTTAATTTCACCCTCATTCTTGAAGGATAGGTATAGTATTCTTGGTTGATAGTTGTTTTCTTTCAGCACTTTAAATATATCATTCCATTGCCTTCTGGCTGCCAATGTTTCTAAGGAGAAATAGGCATTTAATCTTATTGGAGATCCTCTGTATGTGACTGTTTGCTTCTCTCTCACTGCTTTCAGGATTCTCTCTTTATCTCTAATTTTTGAGAGCCTAACTATGATGTGTCTTGATGTAGATCTCTTTGGGTTTATCCTGCTTGGGTTTCTTTGAGTTTCTTGGATTTGTAGATTCATGTCCTTTGTTAGACTGAGGAAATTTTCTGTCATTATTTCTTCAAATATTCTTTCTGTCCCTTTCTCTCTCCCATCTCCTTCTGGAATTCCCATGATATGTATATTAGGTTTCTTCTTGTTGTCCCATAATTCCATTAAACTGTGCTCAGACTTCTTGAGCCTCCGTTTTTATTGCTCATCAGCATCTGTAACGCTATCTCATCCTCCAATTTGCTGATTCTTTCTTCTGCCTGATTAAATCTGTTTGTAAGTCCCTCTATTATGTTTCTCATTTAAGTTATTGTCCCTTTCATTTGCAATATCTCTTTTTTTAGATCCTCATTTTGTTCATGCATTGTTTTCCTTATTTCTTTTAGCTCTTTGTCCACATTTTCCCTTAGTTCTTTAATTATGTTTAATGTTGTTGCATTATATTCTTCCAGTTTTTTCATTATTTGGTCATCCCTAGATGTGCTTTCAGAAACCCTGGTGGCGTAGTGGTTAAGAGCTACGGTTCCTACCCAAAAGGTCAGCAGTTTGAATCCACCAGGTGCTCCCTGGAAATCCTATAGGGCAGTTCTACCCTGTCCTTATAGGGTTGCTATGAGTTGGAATCAACTCAACAGCAACAGGTTTGGTTTTTTTCAGATGTGCTTTCACTCCCTTTGTCATGTTCATTTGAATGGGCCATTATTTCCCTGTTCTTTTCATGTCTTGTGATTTTTTTGTTGGTGCATTGGAATTTTTGAAAGTGTTAACTTTCTCAGTTTTCCCAAGTATCTGGTGTTTTTGCCTGCACTACTTTCTGCAAAAAACTCTTAGGTTGGCAGTCTTTGGCCTTTGCTTATCATTTCCTCTCCTTCTCTGTGATAGCTTCTTCTCCTTCCCTGGTTTAATTAGGACTTGAAAGTTCCAGGTCTTGGTTTTCAACTTTCAGGCTCTCCCAAACACATCAGAGAACACACTGTGGTCAGTCTGTCCACCAGCAGGCACTGCCACTCAGGTAAGATATCATGTACTCATCAACCTGCCCAACAGGAGACGCAGTCCTCTCTCTCATTATTACTCCCTTCCCTTCTCTGTTTCTGCAACTATGTTTTCAGTTGGAAAATCCACAGCCAGTGAGCCTCTTTCAGGGCTGGGTGTTGCCCTCTGGTTTTGCCTGAGGCTTCCTTTCTTGCCTTGTGGAGCTGCTTATATCTGAGCTGGAATTCAGGGAATGCACAGGCTGACGTTCCTCTGTTTCAGGAGAAGGAGGGACTGGCACACCCCAGAAGGATCTCCAAGAGATGTCTTGTTGGTTTTAAACAAGGGCAGTGGCCCTGTGGTGACTGGGTAGCAGTCTCCACTTAGGTGACCCACTTTCTGACTCCACTGTATGGAACCTTCTGTAGGAGTTTATATCAGTCCAGCAGCCTACAATTACCGGTTGGGGTAGGGGTTGTCACACTTCAGATGGACCCTGGAGAGATCTACCTTGTTGCTATCAGAGCCCCTCCCCCACATAATATGTTGGCTGTGGGTACTGCCTCCACTAAGATGTCTACTACCTAGCACACAGCAGCCTCAGTCAGCAGTCCTCAGCGCCAACTGGAAAGGGGAGCAGGCAGACTTGAACTGACTCCCTGGGAGGTTTGTCCTGTTGGTTTCAGAGGCCTGAGCTATGGGGTATCCTGGAAGGCCAGTAGAGTGTTTACTATGGGAGCAGACTCCACTACATGGGTCTTCTGTAGCAATTCACAGTAGGCTTTCTGCCGACAGCGCCCGAGTGGGAGAGGTGCTGGCACACTCCAAACAGACCTGGTGGGGAAGGTCTGCCTTGTTGATTTTAGAGCAGAAGTTTAGAGTCCTGTCTCTTTGTACAGGCAGGGGCTGTGGTGGTTAGGGAAACAGGTTCTTTTTCTGTGGCCGCTTCCCCAGAAGCAGCAGGCGGCCACTTGGTTGGGGAAAGTGGCAGGGATGGTGGGGGAAGCAATTTTCCTACCATATGCCACTCGTTGTTGGTTCATTGATTCTTACCTGTTCGCAGTTCCCTGTTGCTTTCCTCTGCTCCCCAATTCAGACACCCTCAAAGCCGAGCACAATTTCCTTGTTGTATTTCTTGTTGCATTTGTGGGGGAGGGTAGTAATGATGGTCTGTTTACACCACCACCTTCCCAGAATCCCTCACCATTATCCCCTTCAGTGAAGAAACTGACGTTCCGAGATTTTCCCCTACTACACAGAACTTGAAATAAGTTTGGTCTAACTCCAGAGCACCACCTAACCCTGCCTTGCTACCCCCTGTTAGCTCTGAGAGAGGGCACAGGTAGAAACATAAACAGATATCAGGAGGATGTCACTATTTCCCAGAGCAGCTCAGCCAAAGAGACAGGAATGAGTAGGGCCAATATGCCCCTATTTCCTCCTTCACCTCCTTAAATCTCTTCATTCTGCAAATCTTAGCTCAATCACATTGTGCTCTTTTAAATAACTATCTATATGGAATCAAATTAACAGCAACTTGAAAGATTAGAAAGGAAGCTTAGGGGTCAGTGAGTTTATGCCAATGGGGGAGGAATAATTCGGAAAAGGAGAATGAGAATGGTTGCACAACTTGAAAAATGTAATCAATGTCATTGAATTGTGCATGTATAAACTGATGAATTGGTGCATATTCTGCTGTATACATTTTCAACAACAAAAAATAAAATAAAATAAATTATTTTTAGAAGACTCTTAGCTCAATCATCACCTCCTCTGGGAAGGCTTCCTTGATCTCCTGACTAGGTTAAATGCCCCTACAACACACACTTATACCCCTATGTAACTTTCCTTCACAAACACTTATTAGTAACGAGTGTGATTCTTTAGGAGGGAGAGCAGGGATCTGACACTCTACCAAATTTATTCAACCTCAAAATAATCCTAGAATGTAGTTTGATTATCCTCCGAGGTGAAAAACTTGCCCAAGATTCCACAGCTAGAAGAGATTAAGCAGAGTTTTGGACCCAGGTTAATCTGACTCCAGAACTTGAATTCACACCATTTCACCAGTGGTTTTCAAACCAAATCCCAAGTTGCCCTGGGGTTCAGCAGCAGTGAAGCCTCAGGCAGCCTCAGGGAACAAGGTAAGAGCTAAGAGGACTCTGGATTTTTTGTCCATGTCTTTGCCCACATGTATCTCCCCAAGAAGCATGATCCCTTATTTCTTCTCTTTATCCACAGCCTTCATCCTGAACCATGCACCTTGACCTATCTTGAATCTGGCTTCCCAACCTGCTCTTGACTTCTGTGGTTCCTGACCCCCTTGTGTCCTGTCCATGGCCTCCTGCTTACCCCTTGGACTTGACTCTAGGTATCTTGACTCTGTCCTCCAACTTCCCTCTAAAATTTCTAGCCATGCCTCTTCAGACTGACCTCTTCTTCTAACTTACAAGACTCCTTCCTGGCCCAAGACCAAATGGTGGACACCCCTCCTTGGTTCACTCCAGCCATGTGAGTGGAACTGGAGTGCGCAGTGACTTCTAACACTCATTAATAAGTAGGCAGTTGGTTTAGACTTCCTCTCCATCCTCAAGTCCTTGGGAACTTTAATGCCCACTGTGAATGAATCAGTACATACCTTTACCTCTCTGACCCTTTACCTCCTGATCTCCAGTGGACCTCCCTTTCCTTGCACTTGAGCCACCACAACCATGATCACACCGTGAATCTTATCACCACATAGAAATGCAGACATGCTCAACTTCTGGAAGCTTGAATTCCAGTCTCCTACTTACCAACCACAGCCTCCTATCACTTCAACGAAGCCCTATGCTTACATTCTTACTCACAGTACTCTCTCTTACTTTTATTTTCAACCTCTCCCTCTCATTCTGACTCCATATCCTTGGCATTCAATCGTGATAAATTCTCTTTAGTCTGAAAAAAATAAATTCCTCCTGTAGCAGATGCTGTGTGTCCATCCATATCCCTTCAGTCCTTACCATCTTCATCATTTCAGTCCAACTTCCAACTGCCATCACCTTCACCTCTGATTTCCAGAGCCCACTCTCCCCATGCACACAGCAGGCTAAAAATGCCTTGGATTTAATGCTCCCTCATACCCCAAGGAACAGCCCTCACCTAATGACTTATGGGTGGATAAATATCCCAGCTCCTTCATCCCTCCTGTGGAATAACTCTGAGGTGCATGTTCCGTACTGTCTTCCACAGTTATCCAGTGAGATTAAGCTCCATTTTCCCAGAGTAATTACTTGCTGGCATGCTTTTATTAATTTCCTTACCTTTCTGTCTCATTTTTTCATTCCCCTACTGGTATTTCCTGGAATCACTTTCCAAATAAACTACTTGAACTCAATCCTTGTCTCAGACTCTGCTTCTGGGGGGACCCAAACATCTCCCTTAATCTAACGTCTCCTCTAGGTACTGCGCAATCTCTTGTTTCCCTTTCTTGGACCATCATCTATACCCATATTCATCCCCCCCCCGCCACTCACTCTCCAACCAACTTCAGTCTGGTTTCTACCCCTAGTGTCTCAACAAAACTGATTTTTCCTAAATGAATAAAAGGGTCTTCCTTTTTATTTGATCTCTGTACAACTTTCAATATGTTGACATTCTCTCCTTGTCAGTCTCTCCTTCCTTGGTTTCATGACATCACTCTCTGCTTTTTCTTGTCAAGTTCTTTCCAGCTCCTCAAGATTCCAACCCTTTAAATGTTGATGCTCCATCCTTGGCCTTTTTCTTCTCTTACTCTGATGTTATATACTCTCCTTAGATGACATCTTCCAATTTTAGATCACAGTTGACTTCCCAATCTCTTTATATATACAGAGTACAACTCTGTGTAAGGTCTCATCTCTAAATGCCAGTCATATCTCTCCAACATGTTCTAAACTCATTATCTTTCCTGCCCCTCTCCAATTTATTAATATCACAACCATCCATCTAGTCACCAAAGCCACTGGGAGACCTCTTAAACTCTTTCCTCTACCTCACCCAGGATGCACAATTCACCACCCAGTGTTGTCAATTCCACCTCCTAAATATCTTTCCTCTCCATCCCCATGGTCACGACCATAGGCCCAGCCCACCATCATCTCTTGCCAGAATGCTGCAATAGCCTCTTTATCAGTTTCTCTGCCTTCAGTAACCCCAATCCAATCCATCCTCTACGCTGCTGGCAGAGTAATCCTTTCTGAAACACAAATCTGAGCTTACAACTCTGCTTACAACCTTCAGTGAATCTCACTAGTCTCAGTCAGGTAAGTTTCAAATCCCTTAACAGGCTTCCAAGACTCTTCATGATCTAGTCCCCTCCTATTTCTCCAGCTTCAGCTCTCACCACTTTGCGTGCTTTAGCCCAGTGGCTCTCAACCCTGACTACCCGTTACACATTAGAATTACCCGGGAACTTTTAAAAAATACCAATGCCTGGGTCCCACCCCTAGAAATTAGGATATATGTAATCAGGAATGTGGTACAGGCAACAGTATTTTTTCAAAGTCTTCCACGTTATTCTTAGCATGCAGCCAGACCTGAGAGGCACTGCCCTTACCAAATGGAATGACATAGAGTTCATCGCTTTCATGTTCTCCCATGCCCCATGCCTGTGCATTCCTGTACCTACAACTTCTTCCCCTCTCCTTTTTCACACGGATAACACCTTACCCCTTAAAACCCAGCAGCAGGGAACCTTTGACCCTAAATTCCCAATCTGAGTTAGGAGCTTTCCTCCAAGTTCCCACCGTCTCCTCTACTTAACCTTATCAGAGCACTTATCACAGAGCATTTATTAACTGTCAGCATCACCTCAAATAGGTGGTGACCATCGTGGGGGGGGGGGGGTCTTTCATCACTATAGATAGTACAGGGGCCCAGCACAATGGCTCCCCCATTAGAGGGTTCAAAACATATATGTTGAATGAATGAATGATTCCCATTTCCCTCCAGTCATGAGGGTAGGAACGGTCCATCCCCTTCCCCTAGTCCAATGTCAATGCACATAGTAGGAGCTCAATAAATATTTGTTGAATGAATTAATAAATATGAGACATGAGAGCAGCCACCTCATCTTCATTCTCACAGGAGAGCTCTGCGGAGCAGAGACAAATCAACTTGAACTTCTTAGTTTTGCTAAAATGGAATTTGCCAAAGACGTCCTGAAAAATGGATTTAATTAGGCCCGTTAATAGGGGAGTCGTTGGTGGCTAAGATTTAAAGCTGAGGCTGTGAAAGGTATTGATAATTTTACCATTTTAAATTATATAGGAGGTTATTTCTCACTCCCGCCTTAATTATAAGAATGCATCTTGATGAAGCCTCAGCTTTAGAGGGATATAAAGCCAAAAGTAAAGGCAAGGTCTGATGATTTCACTGAAATGGAGCACCAGAGCTATCATAGCAGAAGCCAAACTGGGTAAGCCCCAGTGTGCCCAACATGGGGGAGAAAAGTGTAGTGGCACTGCACAGCTGGACCTCATTACAATAACAATTGTCACTACAACTCAATGGGGCTTTTAATTGCATCCAGGTTCACAACTGAATCCAGGAGAAGGGAAGGTGCACAGTTTCTAATGGGATGAAATTCTGCATAGGTTTCAGAGCCCTGTGGATTTCTTGCATTCCATTCTCCAATTAGCCTTTTTTAGAGATTCGAGTTCTAATTGGTTCCCTAAGCAGATCCTGGAAGGGGTACCCCTTATTCTTTAACTCTCTACTCTCAGAAATACTCAGCTTCCCCCAGATTATGGCTCCAAGTAAAAGAAGCTGTTTGGGGTTTTAGCTTCCTTCAGATACAAAGAGTCATGAATACCCACTGGGGGAGGCAACCTCTTCTCTGGGGACTCAGGGAATGAGCATTGAACACAAGAGGGCTTCATCACCCATTGGACAAATATTTGTATATACTGAATGCCCCTACTGTGACAGGCATCGTTCTAGGCAGAGTCGGGACTAAGGTGAGGCAAGTGAGTCACTCGCCTCGGGTGCAAAAACTCAATAATCAGGATAAATAATATTTTAGTACAACATTTTTGAAAATCAGAACACACACACAAAAAAAATCCATGATAAACAAAATATCCAAAATTTAACTAAAGACGCTTGAAGAACTCACCTCTTTTCCTCTCCCCCCTCTCAGCCCTGGTTCACTAGGGAGCTGATCAAACCCTGCCCTCCTGCAAATTCTAAGTTGGGGCTGGGGGGAGAAACAAACAATGAACAGGATAACTGAGTAAAATACATAGAGTCACTATGAGTCAGAGGAAACCTTGGTGGCGTAGTCGTTAAGAGCTACAGCTGCTAACCAAAAGGTCGGCAGGTTGAATCCACCAAGCGCTCCTTGGAAACCCTCTGGGGCAGTTCTACTCTGTCCTGTAGGGTCACTATGAGTCAGAATCAATTTGACAGCAATAAGTTTGGTTTGGTTTTGGGTATGAGTCGGAATCAACTCAATGGCAATGGGTTATGGTGAAGAGGTTTATGGAGAGAAATAAAGCAGGGAAGGGGGTAACTCCATCACAAACATCTCAAAACCCCCTCCTCAGCCCAGACTTTCTACTACTTCCTATGGACTCTGGGATGGGTCCCAGGGACAGGTCCCAACCCACCACCCATTGGCACTAAGCCTTTATCCTCCCATCCTATAAATATCTGAGGAATGGAAAGAAAAGCCCACAGTAACAATGACAGCGCTTGCAAGCCATCACTATGTATGGAACACTGTGTAAACTCATTTTGTCCATGTCCTCGGTTAATCCCCATGGCAATCCAGTGCAAGGGTATTTCTACCACGTGGAAAGCTGACACTTGAAGACCAACAGCTTGCCCGCGGTCCCGCGCCAGTAAGTAGAGTGAGTATTTGAGGTTCTTTAGCCCCAACTTCTCAGTCACAACACTCTTCGGTCTCCAAGACGACAGGGCAGAATCAACGGGTGAAGTTCAAATGCAGCACATTTCCTATTTTCTGACAGCCTATTTCATGGATCACAGAGGTCCAAGTATAGCTGCTTATTCAGTGGAGGAAAGAATGCATTCATTTTCATTCCTCAATACCCCATGTGACCTATTCTCCGTTGATCTCTGCTTTCCGAGGTGGCAGCCCTTCCCATGGACTTTCCATTTGGCCAGGGAGAGAAAATGTGCAGTAATGACAGAATGTCCTGCCCAAAGAAGGCTGGGAGCCGAGTAACTGCCGTGCCGGTAATAAGTCCAAATGAAAGATATTATGTCATCTCGTTTGAATTAAGCAGATGAACTATCGTCCTCAACCGTTAAAAATGAACCATACTGCTGGCCGGCAGCCAAGTGCTCCACAGAGCGCCCCAAAAAGGTGGTCAGCTCCGGCGGGGTTTTATATCCTCATTTTCTGCCAATAATTCCTCTTCTCTGAGAAAGCGAAGGAATAATTTGATGAAAAGCAGTGCACTCTTTAGCCGTGGCATCTTCCCACAGGGGCCCGCTGTGGTAACTCCGGGCCCGCCAGGTGCTGCTCATGCATTGCTCATTGCGGGCGACGCGGGTCGGGGGGAGGGGGGATCTGTCCTAATTGAGAAGGAGAGGGAGCCACAGAGCAGAGGGCACTAGGGCAGGCTGGGGGCAGGGGATGACCAACTGCCCCCCAGCAGTGTTTTCTCTTCTGGGAGTTCAGGGTGCTCGAAGGAACAGCGTTGGCTTCCTTTACAGAGGAGGAAACCGAGGCTGGAAAGTCATGCACCTCGGTCACACCACAAGCCAAGAGCCCAGGTGAGAAGTTTCCTGGGGCCCTCCAGGTCCTCCTTGGATCACCGTCCGGCTCCCACCTCCTAGTGGGCATCTCTCTGAGTGTCCAGTTCCTAGAACTTTCCATCTCTGCCCTTTCATGAGACAAGTGGCTTCTCCCTCAGCTCTGCCACAGCTACCCAGCAAGCCCCTTCCCCTCCCTGACAGCCTCTCTCCCCACCTGTAAACCTGTAACTCATCATAGTGAGACCTGGTTTGAATCTCAGATCTACTGCTTACAAACCACATAGTTTTAGGAAATTTCTTTCCACTCACTGAGCCTCAGTTTCCTCATCTGTAGCTTGGGGCTTAATAAGAAAGGGCTGTTCTTCAAAGGTCCTCTGCCCCTAACACACTATCCCCACGAACAGAATCCCAGCCAGCATGCATTTACCGTCCTTCTGACTTTAGGACCCAGAACTTGGGAAAGAGAACTCACTTTCTCATTTAATCCGCTCATAAAGAAAAGAAAGAAGAACAAATCTGTTGTTGTTGTTAGTTGCCATGGAATCAGCTTCGATGCACGGCGACACCATATACAGCAGAACGAAATGTTGCCTGGTTGTGTCGTTTTCAGGATCGTTGGTACGCTCAAATCCGTTGTTGCAACCACTGTGTATTTTGAGTGCCTTCCAACCAAGGAGACTCATCTTCCAGCGCTCTATCAGACAGTGTTCTGTGGTGACTCCTAGGGTTTTCACTGGATGATTTTTGGAAGTATACTGCCAGGCCCTTCTTCCTAGTCTGTCTTAGTGTCAAAGCTCCACTGAAACCTATCCACCACAGATGACCTTGCTGGTATATGATACCAGTGACATCATAGCAACATGCAGGTCATCACAGTACAACAAATTGGCAAGCTTGCCTTATATTGACAAAAAAATAGGCTTAATATCAAACTAAAATAAGAATAGTAGTTAAACCTACCGAAATTTTCATATGTCCCCCATAGTTCTAAGTACTTTTGCATTTATTCATTCAACAAAACTTTATGTGTAGTTCAAGCTAATTTTCACTTCTGTATTCCATTGACAAATGTCATATAACTTATTTATCCATTCTATTGATGCACATTTAGGTTGTATCTTCTTCACAAGAAGCACTCACAACATGCCAGAGCCTTTTCTAGTCACTGAGGATGCCACAGTAGCAAAACACACGCTCCCTGACCACAAGCATATTAATAGCTAACATTTACTAGCCTCATTTTACAGAGAAGGAGACTGAGACTGACAGAGTTTGGATAACTCGCCCAGGTTGAACTACACATATAAGCACAGGTGAATCTTGCAAATATAATGCTGAAAACAAAAAGCAAGTTGCAGAAGGATAGCGAACAACGCCATTTATATCCAGATTAATAGCACACAAAGCGTCCCAAGTCGTTTTAGGGATACATCCCTTCATGCTTCATCCAAGACTACAGTTGTGCAAGGGAATGACATGCACCAGATTCCGAACTGCGATGGGGAGATGCGTAAAGGGACTTTGGGTCTATCAGTAATGTTTCATTTCTTGAACTGCATGATGAGCACATGCATGTTCACTTTTTATTTTTATTTTTTTTTTTGGTAAGCCTTAAATAAAAAAATTAAAAAGTGGGGTAGGGGAGAGAATCATGTGTCCACCCCAGAGAACTGCCTTTCTTCCTGGACAGTGGGCCCTTCTAGGCCATGACTAAGCTGGTTCTCTTTACCTGGTTCCTTGGAGAAGACTCCCTGGAGAATCCAGCTCCACCCTAGAGTCCACCTTGTTCTCACTCCGATGTCACGTGGGTCTGCGTAGGAAGATGCCCACTGCTCCTGGCTCACAGAAATGGCATTCATCACCCCTGTGACAAGCCCTGCCTTGCGCCCAGTCCTGGAGTTACAGGCAGGGCAGTCAGAGTTGTTTGAGCCTGGGCAAGTTGCCAAACCTTTCTGATCCTTGCACATCCTGTAAAATGGGAATGTCATTAACACTCTTCATAACACTCTTATGAGGAGTAAGGGAGATAATGCACGCCAGCGTTTGGCACAGAACCTTATGGCAGCAGGCTCTCCAGAAACCGTCACGAGAGGCTCCAGCTCTGCTTCAGGGAGAAACTCCCAGGTGGGGCGTTGGGTACTGTCTCAGTCATCTAGTGCTGCTACAACAGAAATACCACAAGTGGATGGCTTTAAAAAACAGAAATTTATTTCTTCACAGTAAAGTAGGCTAAAAGTCCAAATTCAGGGCGTCAGCTCCAGGGGAAGGCTTTCTCTTTCTGTCAACCTTCTCATCAATGTTCCCCTGGACTAGGAGCTTCTCTGCACAGGGACCCCGGGTCCAAAGGACATGCTCTGCTCCTGGCACTACTTTCTTGGTGGTATGAGGTCCTCCTGTCTCTCTGGTCACTTCTCTGTTTTATATCTCAAGAGACTGCCTCAGGACACAATCCAATCTTGTAGATTGAGTCCCGCCTTACTAACACAACTGCCACCTATCCTCCCTCATTAACATCATAGAGGCAGGATTTACATCATATAGGAAAATCACACAATACCAGGAATCATGGCCCAGCCAAACTGATACACACATTTTTGGGGGGACATAATTCAATCCATGACAGGTACCCTGAGTTCCACCAGTCCCAGCCATGTGCTGACCCAGCATGCGCTGGGCTCTGCCTTCTTAGTGGAGCACTTGCCACACTGCAGAGTGTAGCACACAGTAGGTGCTCAGGGAATCTCCAAAATGAATGAATTAGTGTCTTAGTTACCTAGTGCTGCTATAACAGAAATACCACAAGTGGATGGCTTTAACAAACAGAAATTTATTCTTTCACAGTCTAGGAGGCTAGAAGTCCAAATTCAGGGTGCCGGCTCTAGGGGAAGGCTTTCTCTCCCTGTTGACTCTGGAGGAAGGTCCTTGTCTCTTCAGCTTCTGCTTCCTGGTTCCTTGGAGATCTCCATGTGTTTTGGCATCTATCTTACCCTACCTCTGCTTCCTAGCTTTCATGTTTAATCTCTTTCATATCTTAAAAGAGATTGAATCAAGATATACCCTACACTAATCCTGCCTCATAAACATAACAAAGACAACCCATTCCCAAATGGGATTATAACCACAGGCATAGAGGTTATGATTTACAACACATATTTTTGGGGGGCATAATTCAATCCGTAACATTCCACCCTTTGGCCTCCAAAACTATAAGTTGGAATGGACTCAAAGGCAAGGGGTTTTTTTGCCACTTGCAAAACACATTCACCTCATCACATCATCCTAAATATCTTAAATCACCTCCAGGTCCAAAGTCTCATCTTCTGAATCATCTAAATCAAATATGGGTGTGACTTTAGGCGATTCCATCCTGGGGCAAAATTCCTCTTCATCTGTGAACCTGTGAAATCTAGACTACAAGTTATCTCCTTCCAAAGTGCAATGGTAGACATTTCCATTACAAATGGGAGAAATTGGAGGGAAAGAAGGGATAATAGGTGCTAAGCAAGTCTAGAAACCAGCAGAACAATTTACGTTAGCTCTCAAGACTTGAAAATAATCCTCTCTTTTCTGAGACCATCTGGACAACAGCTATGCCCTCCAGACTCTGGGTGCTGGCCATGCCCTCTGGATTCTGGTGGAGGCCCCTCAGCCCTGGGCTTCAGCTCTGCCTTCCAGGCCCTCTGGGATGGCAGCTCTGCTCCCTCAGCTTTAGGCAGCCCCATTCTCCTAGTCCACCTGAGTGGCAACCCCACCCCCTCAGCCCCAGCAGGCCCCAGTCTTCTGCCCCTTGGATATTGCAGCCCCATTCCCCAGCACACCCTAATGGCAGCCCCACACTCCAGGACTGGGTTGGTGAAGATTCAACTCTTTGAAACCTAAAAGGCTGTAGCCCCACCCTTTGAGATCCAGGAGACTGTGGCCTCATCCTTTGAAACCAAGAAGGCCCTGCTTCCTGTGCTTCTTCCAACAGTTCTGATCTCCAAGCTGCTCCAGAGATGGTTCTTTTCTTTTCTTGGAGGACAGCAGATGTTGCTCCTTTGGCCTGTTTCCTGCCTGTAGAATTTCAAGAGGCAGACAGTGTTCTTTCCTTTCTTTCTCTGCCCCCTTTAATTTAAGCTGACGGGTTTTCTGCTGTGGTAGTTGGTTAGATCCATTAGTCACAGGTTTAATCTCTTTAACAAAAGATTGCGTAGCTATATCCTTGGTGAACATTCTAGGACGTGTGTCCTTAGTTTGTACAACAGAATTTTCCAAATCTTTAAGTTCTGTTTTCATTTCGCACAGTTCATTTTTAAGTCCATCTCTTTCCTCTCGCATATTACTATAAGCAACAAGCATAAACCACATAGCCCCTTTAAGATCTTGCTTAGAAATCTCATCAGCCAGATATCCAAGTTCATCACTTACAAGTTCTACCTTCCACCAAACATTTGAACAGATTCAGACAGGTTCTTTGCCACTGCAGAAAAAGCATCATCCTTCCTCCATTGCCCAATCACATGTTCATCATTTTCTTTTAAAGCCTCACCAGAAGCACATTTAACATCCACATTTCTAGGAAAATTTTGTTGCTGGCACCATATGTATTCTCTAAAATGATAGAGACTTTCTCTATAGCTCTCCTCACTTCCTTCTGAGTCCTCGCTAAAATTGCCTTTGACATCCATAATTCTCCCAACGGTCTCTTCAAGGTAATCTAGGCTTTTACTATTAGGCACCTTAAAACTATTCCAGCCTCTATCCATTACCCAATTCCAAAACCACTTCCACATTTTAGGTATCTTGTAGAACAGCACTCCACTCTTCCAGTAGCAAATTCTGTCTTAGTTATCTAGTGTTGCTATAACAGAAATACCACAAATGGATGGCTTTGACAAACAGAAATTTATTTTCTCACAGTTTAGGATACTAGAAGTTTGAATTCAGGGTGCCAGCTCTAGGGGAAGGCTTTCTCTGTCAGCTCTGGAGGGAGGTTCTGTGATTCAAGATACACCCATTGTTAATCCCGCCTCGTTAACATAACAAAGACAACACATTCCCAAATGGGATTATAACCACAGGCATAGAGGTTAGGATTTATAACACATATTTTAGGGGGATATAATTCAATCTGTAACAGTATCCTTACTGAGACTGGGGTCTGGTGGTGCGGCCCCTTAAGACTAGAAAAAGGCATCCGTGGGAGGATGGCAGGGGAGGCTCTCCCACAGGCGTGTCTGTGTGGAAAACCCCTAGCTGGCAATGCTTAGAGAAACAGCGTTTCATGGTTCAAACACATTTTTATATATTCTGCTTTAAATCAGAAGGTTAAAGTGAGGGTTAGGCAGTGGTGCCCAGCAGGGGCAGACTCTGTCCTGGGTGCTTCTATTCAACCCTCACAGCATCCCTCAGGGGAATGCCATTATCAATGGTGTTACTCCATTTCCCAAGTTGGGAGCTGAGGTTCAGAGAGGTCAAGTTGGTCACACAGTGTTACCTGGGTGGTGGGGACAGGATTCAAATCCCAGTATGCCTTGCTTCTGGCCAGTGCCCCAAGATGGAGGAGAGGGACAATGATACTATTTATCAAGCGCTTTGCTGTCTAAAGGACCCCCTCACCCTGCTCACTCCCATCACCCTTTTTCTTCTCAGCACTTTTATCTTGTCTACCTTCTTCATGGCTGCCCCTCTAGTGGCTAACAGGGAGCCTCTCACTTATTTATTCCCAGTAAATGTTTATGGAACATCTAATCCTCACAACTTTTTGTAGTACCATTAATCACAGCTCCAAATGTCACACAGGAAGGAAATGGGGAAGCTGAGGCTCAAACCCAAGTTGGACTTCTTAGCCACTGCGCTCTGCCCCTCCTCTTGCTTACTGAGGTATGCACCACTCCACATGCACAGGTGGGGCAGGAGGGGAGGAATGTCACATAAATGTCATGTGCTCCAAGTGGAGGGTCGTGCCATATCTAGAAAGCCATCTGGCCTCTGGCTCTGAGGCTCCTGAACCCCACAGCTAGGCCTTGACCACTCTCTCTCATCCCATATCCAGTCCCTCTGCAAATCCTGAAGTTCCCCCTTCAAAATATATCCAGAATCCAACCACATCTTCTACTGCTACTCCCTCTAATCCAAGTCATTCTATCTCTTGCCTAGATTATTATTCCAGCACCAACTACCTCCCTGGTCCACCCTTGCCCCCTTCAGACTTCTTCACATGGCAGCCTGTTCAAACTTAAGTGTACTCATGTCCCTGCTGAAAATTCTTCAATGGCTCCACATCATTAGGAATAAAATCCAAAGCACTTACCATGGCCCAGAGTCCTATGGGCCCCCCACACCCCACACACCGTGGCTCCCACTATGACCTCCTCTCCTCGCACCTGCTCGCTCTTGTCCAGGGACGGTGGCCTGGTATGCACACACATGCACACAGACACATGCATCTGGGCACACATGTGCACATGCACACATATATACACAGACTATCATTCTCTACCCCCTTACCTTGCTTGATTTTTCTTGTAGCATTTATCATCACACAAGAGATGTTTACTTCTTTATATCTGTTACCGTCTACTAATATAAGCCTGGGGGCGGGGGGCGGTGGGAGAGCGAGGGCTAGCATGCTGCCTGACATAAAATATTTGTGGAATGTAAGAGGGAATATGAGTTCAGGAAATATTTGTTGAATGAATGAATGAAAAAAACATGTAACATACCTCAATAAGTTAGGAATGGTTATGGTGTCTCCCACTCACAGACCTGATGCCTAACTTAGCAAGGGTTTTCTGCTATAATATTAGGGATCATTTTTATGGTTGGAGACTGAGCACTGAAGGACCATTTTCAAGGCTGGTGAAGTTCTCTTTGGTAATACTCTTTCCCATCCTTGTAATATGAGAAAGCACAGCTTCCCCATCAGGGGCTTTGATACCTAGATGCTTAGGGTAGGTGCTGGAGCAGGAAAGCAGCCCAGCACCCACTGCAGAAACCCTCCAGAGATAAGGACACACATCGGCAATGTCCTGATACTTGGGGTATTAGTCAGGGTAAAGTAGGCTCAACTGTGGTAACAAACAAGCCCCCGATCTGGGTGGCTCAGTACAACACAAGTGTATTCACTGACATCCCAAATGTGTGTTGCGAGGTGAGAGGGTCTTCACACAGTCACTCAGGGACCCAGGCTCCCACCATGTTGGACTTTGCCATCTGTAATGCATGCCTTCCAGGTCACCACAGAAATGGAAAAAGAAGAGGCTCAAGCACGGGAAATGTTTTCATGTCCCAGGCCTGAGCAGCAAACATCACTCCTGCCCACATTCAACAGGCCCCACCTAGATGCCGGGGGTAGAAATGTATCTTTTGTCCGCACCCAGGAGAGAAGGGAGATGGTTTAGTGACCATACAGCATTGTCTCTGCCACACCAGGAGAGGGTAGACCTTGGGCTCTAGGACACATAGATGTGATACGATAGAGCTACGTCTCCTGTCTGAGCCTCAACTGGGACTCATTCAGGCTAGGTCTGCAGCTGGTAGTCCCAGGAGTCCCAGTCCTCTGTGGGAAAGAACAGAGAGGGAGGGGATCTGGAGAAAGAGCCTGGAGTGTGTGACTGGTTGAGAGAGGGTCCCTAGGGGACAAAACAGCAATAAAGACTGGGAACAGAAAAGGCAGCCTGGTACATGGTCCTCTTCCACCACTTCTCCCAGAACACAGGGCAGCCGTGGGACTGTGGGCTCAGGAGGGCTGCTTCGTTTGAACCCTGAGGACCTGCATGCCTGGAGGAAGCCAGGAAGCAGCACCTGGGCAGGCGCTCTGCCCTCTGTGTAGCACGGGCAGCTGGGCGGGGACAAGATGAGGGCACTACCCTCAGGTGGCTTCTCAGGTGGGAGGCAGAAAGAGAAGGCTGGGATGAAAGAACAGGAGCCTACTTGAGATGCCTTCCCCAGTACTCCCAGAGCAACCTCGAGAGACATTAAGGAGTGGGTGCTAAGCTGGCTGTTCATGGGGCATCGCTTATATCCACAAGCTACTGATCCTGGGCTTACAGGTGCTGTAGAGGAAGGTGCTCTGATTACAGCGTGGCCTCTGCCATGTATTCTACTCCAGTCCTCAGGCCCATAATGTGGTGTGCCTGGGGGCAGCTGGGGTAGGAAGGGGACTGGGAGGGACCATAAGTCCAGTAGGCCCACCACTAAGATCCAACACTGGGGCATCGTCCTGTTTTATACTTGAACATCCCTAGCCTGCCTGCCAGGTGGCCGACCCTTGCATCTCTCCCGCCAGTCCCCTAAAGAGCTAGACCTTGTCCCTGTGGGAACACAACAGTCGGGTCTCACCATGCCCCTTACTTGGAGCATCACCACTAAGCCACCCTGCCTGTCTCCTCGCTCCCTAATAGGGAAATGTAGGGCTGGGGGGACAGGAAGCCAGAGAGCTGTTAAGATACCCCTCCCCTACCCCAGAAGGATCAGAACTTCCCAAGCAAAAGGGATGACTCCTGGTATAGCAGAGGGAATCTGAATGGCCCCAGGCAATGGGACAGGAACTCATAATAAGATGACAGTGATAATTAGCACCAAAGGGCTGAGCGGCTCTCTCTCCCCCTCCCTGAGCAAACAGAGCAAGCCAGCCCCCTCCAGATCTGTGAGAGTCCAGCTAAGCACCGGGGTCTAATGTTAAGGCAAGAGTTGCATTGAATCTTTATGCTTCTTGATCTTTTGGGGATCATGGACACATTTGAGAATCTGGTGAAAGCTATGTTTCCTCCATTGGGGGGGACAAAGTATATATATGGAGGCCTCATAGCACAGTAGTTAAGCATTCCGCTGCTAACCAAAAGGTCAGCAGTTCAAATCCACCAGCCACTCTTTGGAAACCCTGTGGAGAAGTCCTACCCTGTCCTATAGGGTCACAATGAGTTGGAATCAACAGGACAGCAACAGGTAAGGTTAACAGGTATGATTCCTCCACTGGGGGGAAAAGTATATACATAGCTCATTACAATACAATTCCAGTGAATTCTCTAAGTCCTTAAACCCCATCCACGAGCCCTTTAAGGGTCAAAGAATTCTTCACTTACTCAATATACATCTATTAAGGGTCTACTAATAGGTGCCATGATAGGTGTTTTCATCTACAGTTGTTACTTGCCACTGAGTTGGCTCCAACACATGACAACCCTATGCACAACATACCAAAATGTTGCCCAGTCCTGTGCCATCTTCATGATTGTTAGCATATTTGAGTCCATTGTGTAGTGCCTTCCAACCCAGGGGGCTTATCTTCCAGCACGATATCAGCTAATAATCTGTTGTGATCCATAGGGTTTTCCTTGGCTAATTTCTGAGGTAGATTGCCAGGCCTTTCTTCCTAGTCTGTCTTACTCTGGAGGCTCCACTGAAATCTGTCTACCATGGGTGACCCTGCCGGTATCTGAAATACCAGTAGTCTAGCTTCTAGCATCACAGCAACACACAAGCCACCACATTACAACAGATTGACAGATGGTGGTGGTCATCTACAGTAGTACTTCTTAATCAGAGCAGCACATCAGACTCACCTAAAAAAAAAAAAAAAAAGATACATATATGCTGATAATATAGTTCTTAAAGATTACGTTCTACCTCCCAGTATGGTGAGTAGTGTCTGGGGTCTTAAAAGATGATGAGCAGCCATCTAAGATACAACTACTGGACTTAATTCGTCTAGAACAAAGGAGAAAGAAGGAAACTCAAGAACCAGAGAAGGAACTGGACTACAGGACTGTCTGCATAAACCACTGCCTCCTCCACCTTGAGACCAGACAAACTAGATGGTGCCCAGCTACCTGCACTGCACATTTTGATAGGAACACAATAGATGAATCCTGATGAAAAGGGAGAAAAATGTGGAACACAACATCAAATTCTTAAAGAACTCAAACTTACTGGACCTACTGAGGCTGGAAGAGTCCCCAAGACTATGGGCCTGAGTTGCTCTTCAGACCTTGAATTGAAACTATCCCCTGAAGTCACCTTTAAATAAGTAACAGATTAGCCCAAAGAGTAAAGATTGACAACCCTGAGCATTAGGTTTTTAAAAAATACGTTTATCTATACAGGATCAAAGGGTCAATACAAAGGTTGGAGGGTGACAGGAGAGTAAGTAAATGGAAGTGAAAAACTAGAACAGAAATAACAAGAATGTTGACACAGTGTGAAGACTGGATCCAATGTTACTAATTATTATGTCTAGAAACTGTGGGATGGGAGCAGGTTTTGCTGTGCATATTTTCACCAAAAATAAAATTTTAAAACACACATATGCTTGAAGTCTCTCCTCTTAGCACAGGGACTCTCAACACTGGTTCTAAGTTGGATTCACATGGGGAGCTTTTTAAACTCCTCACCCAGACCAGTTAGCTCAGAATCTTTGGGGATAAGACCCAGGAATCCCCAGTGATTCCAACCCACAGAAAGGGAAAGAGCCACTGTCCTAGAAAATCCAAACACGTGTTTTTAAAAAGCTCTTCAGGTGGCTGTGATGCACACCCCAGGGAAGTTCATTCATTCATTCATTCAATAAATGTTTAATGAGCACCTACTGTGTGCCAGGCCCTATGCTGGGCATTGTGCACATACCAGAGACTAAAGAAACAACATCTCTGTCCTCACAAAGTTTACATTCTCGTGGAGCAAGCTGGCAAAAAATAACTAATGCATAAAAAAAGAATTAATTGCAAGCTGTAATTAATGCCACAAGGGGCATACATTAGGAAGTGACATAAAGAAGAACAAGGGGGATCTTCTTGGGGAGGTCAGGGAAGGCCTCCCTGACGAGGGGACACTTAAGCTGATACCTGAAGGATGAGGAATCAAGGAAGAGCACTCCAGGCAGAGGGAACAGCCAGTGCAAAGGCCCTGCAGCAGGTAAGAGCTTGGAATAAGAAAGTGGCCAGAGTGACTGGACCATCCAGGTGAGGAAGGGGTAGGGTGTGGACAGGCCCAGGCTGAGAGGCAGGAGCCAGACCAGGCAGGGCCTTGAAGATCTGGGAAAGAATGTAGATTAAATTCCTGACTGGTATTCTCTCCACTCCCCAGAACCACCTGGGCAAGGAGGAAATTATATTTCTCATTACCAGTTGGAAAACTGAGGCTCCGAAGATGAAGTGACATTCTAAAGCAATGCAGCTCAGAAGGGGCTCAGCTGGGACGCACACCTGTCTCCTGACATGGTGGCTGGGAAAGCAGAGGCCACAGGCCCCTCAGAAAGTGGCCGGGAGGGTGGTTGTCGCCCCTTCTGGCCACAAGCCTCTCTTTTGATTGACCCCTTCCCTCCAGCCCAGGCCCTGATATGACTAGGGTGGGGACAGCATTGTTCTCCCTCCACCCTGGCCCCGCCTCACAGCCCTTAGCACCATGGAAACCGAGCAAGCCAACAGAACACTCAAAGGTATAAAAGGAGCCCTTTATAAACTGAGCCACCTCTCCCCAGACAAGCCACCGCTCAACATTCTGAGGCCTCCAGGCGGCCCCCTCCTCCTGGATAAACAAATCCAGCTGCCCTCCATTTTCCTCCAGGAAGGAAAAGGGGAGTCTTCTGCCCGACATGCAAATGCGCAGGGACAAGATCCAAGCCTGCAGTCACCCCGCCTAGAGCTGCAGTCACATGCATGGCCATGCCACAACGCAGGGGCGCCTCAGGAGCCCCAGAAAAGTTCCTACAGTGACCTGGGGAGCATCCGGACCAGTGAGAGCTATGTGTCCAGCATGAGACACCTCAGCCCCGAGAAATGCAGTAACGTCAGCCCGGCGAGCAGCGGGTACGCGGCGGATAAGGAGAACAGCGAGGTCAGCTTGGTGGGCAGCGGTCAAGTTTTGAGGTTGAATAGAAGGCTCAGCAACCAAGTGGACAGCACCCAGACCAGCCACCTGTGTGCCACCTACTCTTCCATCCAGTTAAAAAGCCTGCAGACGGGCCAAGCCGATAACAGCAAGCAGACTGGAGGGGAAAAGTGAGACCAGCCTGCTGGGCAGCAGCACCAGCAGCAGGTCCAGCAGCCTGACCAGCATCAGCTTCATCAGCCAGGGCAGCAGCGTCCTCACCTACCAGGTGAGCAGTGGGCTGGTCAGTTCCACAGGCAGCCTGTCCTCCAGCCAGACCAGCAGCTGCCAGACCAGCAGGGTGGACAGCAATGTGCAAAGTGGGCTGAACAATAGCAATACCAGTCTGCAGGAGGACAAGACTCAGGACACTGTGAAAAACAGCAGCCAGATCACTGAGGGCAAGCAGCTGCCCAGATGTGCATGCCTGTATGAGGACACTGCTCAGCCACTAAATCCTCTCTAAGAAACAGACTGAAGGACCCAGACATCACCCAGAGTGGTTATGGCCAAAACAAGCAGAAAGGGCCGTGTAACAGTGCACACCAATCGTGTCTCGTGTGCACAATGAGTAGTACTATGTGTAGCAATAATCATCAGCAGACAGGCCACATGTAGCAACAACTCTTGATGATGAGCCCCATCTATACTGAGAATCAGCAATTAATTGAGACCATCTAAACTGAGAACCACCATCTCCAATGAGGAGCACCGTCATTCACCATCGCTCAGCACCACAGTCCACAGTGACTCTCACGAGGGAAGTACTACTAGAGTGGCCGTGAGTGACGCCAGCCCACGGGGAGCACCATCTAGAGAGAACGCTTGTGAGCACTGTGCACAGGGAGCAGCATCCTTGAAGAGCATCAGCCAAGGGAGATTTACACTATTCATTGTGAGCACTGCCCCTAGGCGGCCTCAACCCAGAAACTTCCCCGGGCGAATGCTCACTGATGCCCATTCATGCCCACTCATGTCTCTACCTGGATCTCAGACGAGGCAAAGAGAAAAGAAAGGAGATCAAAAATTATCTCATTTGTTGAGATGGTTGGACAATGCTTCCTATGGCAGGAGCAATGCCGGGATAAACGCTTAATAGCGACAGAGACCAACCAGCTGAGAACAGCTGAGATGGGAGCACTTTGGGCCATTTGGTGAACGTCCACTCAGTGGATGGGAGGGCTGAGGTCTCTGCCCCTCCCCTTCTTAAGACATCAAAGCCCCTCCCTCAGCTGACCACACAGGCCTGGGAGAGCGGGTCTGCCAAGGGGCAGAGGCCAGTGACAGGAAGACATCCACTAGGTACCAGAAAGGGAGCTGAGGGGGCACCAAATACAATAAAAGGTGTCAGGAGAGGCTGTATGTGTGTGTCTGTGCATGCGCTACAGGCCGAGGTTATAGTGGGAGTGGGCCACAAACACATTAAAGAACTCTGGAAAGAGGGTACAGGGCTTAGCTACCAACTCTGCTACTTCTAAGCTGGCGATCTGGGGCAGCATACTTAACCCTCCTGAGCCTCAGCTTCCTCATCTGGAAAAAGGGGATGATCTCTGCTATTTGATATTTAGGACAGTTACGTGGATTACATCAGAATGTATATGAAGTAACTGGCAAGTAATGACTATTCAGTAAATGTTTCCTTCTCTTTCCTCATTCATCTCTAAAATGGGCACAGTGGTTTCTGCCTTGCTTAATCACAGAAAGATAGTTACTGCTAATATGTAGAAAAGGGTTCTTGGCCCAACAAAACAACAACAAAAAACATCTGCTAGAAGGCCACACCTATTGCCCCAAACAAGGTCACATTCACAGGCACAGGGGTTAGGATTGCAACATATCTTTCAGATGATTTTGATAGGTTTGAGGTGTGAGTAGTTCTGGGCGAGGGCACTACATGTGTGGATTGGGGAGTCCCTTCTCAAGTGTGAGCACCCCTTTTAAGTATGTCCTCTCCTCGACTTTCCTTCTGGCAAAGCCACATGGGCTGTGCAGGGCCTGTGCACTCACAATCTGGGGCAGAGGGGCTTCCCGCCCTGCCCACATGAGCCCCCACCTGTGCACCTGGCCCTGGGGGAAGCTTGGCTGTCTCACTCTCCCCCATCACTGCCCTCCTCTCTGCACAAAGGAACCCCTGGTCTCTCCTCAGGACACCCCCCTTGCTATCCTATTTCAGAGGAGAACAGAGGCTGTACAGAGGCAGACAAAGTTGTAGCCAGATCAGCATTCAACAACTGCATGCTGGACCTCTCAGCCTGGAGGCCAGATGCTCAGACACAGCATGGCCAAACTGAGTTCACCACCTTCCCCGACCACTTCCTCCTCTCACGCCCCTTCTCAGCAAACAGCATCATCACATCCAGGTCCAAGCCAGAACCCTGCACTTCACACTAGAGTCCTCCTGCTTGAGCCCCTCATCCTACCAGTCCCTAAAGATCTCCTGAATTTTCCCTCCTCCCCACTTTCACTGCTGGCCCCCTAACCAGGCCATCATCTTCCCTGAGGATTAAAGCACCAGCTTCCTCTTGGCTAGAAGTTCTTAACCCTGGCTGCACATTAGAATGACCTGCAGAGCTTTAAAAAATGTAGATGCCCAGACCACCTCCAGAGATTCTGATTTCACTGGACTAGGGGGGAGGGGGTGGTAGTGACATCATAATTTTTTAAAGCTCCCCAGTGATGACAATGTTCAGCTGGGATTGGAAATCATTGCTGCCTGCCTTAGTTTCCTAGGACAGCCATAACAAAATACCACAAAGGTAGGTGGCTTTGAAGAGCAGCAGTTGATTGTCTCACAGTTCTCTGGAAGCTAGAAGTCTGAATTCAGGGCATCAGCAGGACTATGCTCTCTCTGTCCACTCTAGGGGAAGATTCTTCCCGATCTCTTTCAGCTTCTGGCAGGCTAGGCATTTCTTGGTGTTCCTTAGCTGCTTGTAGAGCAGCTAAGACGTGGCATCTTCCCTGTGTGTGTCCCTGTTTCCATGTGTCTTAGTCATCTGGTTTTGCTATAACAGAAATACCACCAGTGGATGGCTTTAACAAACAGAAGTTTATTCTCTGACAGTCGAGAAGGCTAGAAGTCCGAATTCAAGGCACCAGCTCCTGGGGAAGGCTTTCTCTCTCTGTTGGCTCTGGGGGAAGGTCTTTGTCATCAATCTTCTCCAGGTCTCAGAGCTTCTCAGCAAAGGGAACCGGGGTCCACAGGACACACCCTGCTCCTGGTACTACTTTCTTGGTGGAATGAAGTCACCCCCTTCACCCCGTTTCTCTGCTCACTTCTCTCTTTTATATCTCAAAAGAGATTGACTCAAGCTACAACCTAAACTTGTAGATTGAGTCCTGCCTCATTAACATAACTGCATCTAATCTTGCCTCATTAACATCATAGAGGTAGGACTTACAACACATAGGAAAATGACATCAGACGACAAAATGGTGGACAATCACACAATACTGGGAATCATGGCCCAGCCAAGTTGACACACATTTTGGGGGACACAATTCAATTCCTACACAGTGTGTACCCTTTTTTTGTAAGAAGCTGCTCAGAAGGGATTAGGATTAGGATCCACCTTACTCTGGTATGACCTCACTTAATTTAACTGATAACATCTGCAAAGAAAAACCCTATTTCCCCAAACAAGGTCACATTCACAGGCACAGGGGTTAGGACTGCAACCTATATTTCTGGGGGACACAATTCAATCCATAACACTGCCCTTACTATCTTTCTTTTATAATCCACTTTCAACCCGGGGGTAAAGAACTGACAAGCCTCACTAACTAGATAGTAGACAAGAATTATCTTAGGTGAAGGGAAGGACAGCACACACTACAGAAGAAGTCAGCATAACTGAACTAAACCAAAGCTAAGAAGTTTCCTGAATACAATCAAACACTTCGAGGGACAGAGTAGCAAGGGTGGGGTTCTGGGGACCATGCTTTCAGGGGACATCTAGGTCAACTGGCATAACAAAGCTTATTAAGAAAATGTTCTGCATCCTACTTTGGCTAGCGGCGTCTGGGGTCTTAAAAGCTTGCAAGCAGCCATCTAAGAGGCATCAATTGGTCCCAACCACCTGGAGTAAATGAGAACGAAGAACACCAAAGACACAAGGGAAGTATTAGCCCAAGAGACAGAAAGGGCCACATAAACCAGAGACTTCATCAACCTGAGACCAGAAGAACTAGATGGTGCCTGGCTACCACCAATAACCACCCTGAACACAACAGAAAGTCCCTGATGGAGCAGGAGAAAGGTGGGGTGCAGAACTCAAATTCTAGTAAGAAGACCAGACTTAATGGTCTGACTGAGACTGGAGGAACCCCGGAAAGCACAGCCCCTGGATTCTCTATCAGCCCAGAACTAAAGCGATTTCCGAGGCCAACTCGTCAGACAAAGATTGAACTGGACTGCGGGACATAAAATGATACTCATGAAGAGTGTGCTTCTTAGCTCAAGTAGATACATGAGACTAAACAGGCAGCTTCTGTCCGGAAGGGAGATGAGAAGGCAGAGAGGGTTACAGTGTGCTGTCACAGTACAGGGAGAGCAATTAGCGGCACATAACAATGTATGTGTAAATTTTTGTATAAGAGACTGACTTGGAATGTAAACTTTTGCTTAAACTACAACAATAAACAAAAAGAACTGAGAAGACTGCCAAGGCCTGGAAGGTGATATAAGGGAGTGGGCAGGGCTTTGGCAAACTTGGGAGTCTGTGTCCATCTAAAGAGAAGCTAGAAATTCAGAAATCTATGTAAAATCTGCTGATTTTTAAATGTTTGTCACAAATTCAGATTCTTTAATAAAAAAATGAAAAAAACCCTGCAGGGCCAATGAAACAATTCTCAAGGCAGGATTGAGCCCACACACCAATGACTTCTGTGTCTACACAGAGAACAGATGTTTGTGAAACAAAAAATCGTTTATATTGCACCACCACCACCCCGCCCCCCCCCCCCCCCCCCCCCCGCTTAAAACTCAATATTTTCCCATTTCCCAGAAGATTTAACATGGTACTCAGTGTTCTTCACAAATTGACCCAAGTTTGTTTTCCCTACCCCACCTCCTGCACTTCCTCCTAAACCTTCCCCATACCATCCGTGCCAGACAACTCCGTATTTCTCCAATCTGAATTGCTTTTTCAAGCAGATTAGCTTTTGCACGTGCTGTTCCCTCTGCCAGGCATGCCCTTCCTCCCTTCTCTGCCTGGTGAATCTCTTCCAAACTTCAAGAGCTAGTTCAAATGTTGCCCTTTGTGAAGCATTCCCTGGGCAGCGTTCCTGCAATCTCACAGACCTCAACTGAGTACAGATTTCTAATTCAAAATGGCGTGTTGGCCACACAGGTGTAGCTTCTCCCCCTCCCAAGACCCTCTGAAATAACAGCAAAGAATATCAACAAAAGGTAGAAACACATAATAGTGAGGGAAACAGTGAGGTCACTGGGGGATTTCAGCAGAGTCAAAGAAGGCAAAAGTCGGATGGAGAAGTGGTCAAGTACGAAGCAGACAGGACACACAGTGGGGCAACAACCTCAGGAAGATTACCTGCTGCACAGAGCCAGGAGGCTGGGAGAGAGAACAGGGTGACACAGGAGGACACAAGCAAGGGACCATCAAGAGTCTGTGCACGGAACTGTTACTTCCAAACCTCACCCCTGCAGCAGCACTTGGCCATGTTTCAGATTTATAGAACACTTACCATGTGCAGGGCACTGTTCTAAGCATTTTACAGATATCAACTCTGCCACCCTTCCTTTTACTTTTTCTTTGAGTGCTTATAAATTTTTTTAAATTGAGATATAATTTACATACAGTAAAATTCACCTTTTTTAGTGATCAGTTCTATTATTTTTGGCAAACACCTTGTCTTAGTCATCTAGTGCTGCCATAACAGAAATACCGCAAGTGGATGCTTTTAACAAAGAGAAGTTTATTTCCTTACAGTCAAAGTGCCTAAAAGTCCAAATTCAGGGTGTCAGCTACAGGGGAAGGCTTTTTCTCTCTGTCGGCCTTCTCATAAGTGTTCCCCTGGACTAGGAGCTTCTCGGCGCAGGGACCCCGGTCCAAAGGACCCGCTCTGCTCCTGGCACTGCTTTCTTGATGGTATGAGGTCCACCTGTCTCACTGCTCACTTCTGTCTTTTATATCTCAAGAGATTGCCTCAGGACACAATCCAGTCTTGTAGATCAGGTCCTGCCTTAACTAACACAACTGCCACCCATCCTCCCTCATTAACATCATAGAGGCAGGTTTACAACATACAGGAAAATCACACAGTACCAGGAATCATGGCCTAGCCAAACTGATACACACATTTTTTGGGGGACATAATTGAAACCATGACATTCCACTCTTTGGCCCCCAAAAAAATCACATCCTTGCAACATGGAAAACATATTCACCCCATCATATCATAGCAAAAGTCTTAACTCCAAGTCCAAAACCCAAAAATTCCTCTTCATATGTAAAATCTAGAATACAAGTTATCTGCTTCCAAAGGTACAATGGCAGAACAGGCACAAGCTAGACATTTCCATCACAAATGGGAGAAACTAGAGGAAAAGAAGTGATAACAGGCACCAAGCAAGTCAGCAGAACACATTACATTAGCCCTCAAGGCTTTGAAAATAATCTTCTGTTCTCTGAGACAATTTACACAATAGCTCTGCCCTCCAGACTCTAGGTATTGGCCACAGTCTCTGGATTTTGAGCGGAGGCCCCTCGGCCCTGGGCTTCAGCTCCGCCTTCCAGGCCCACTGGGACAGCAACTCTGCTCCCTTGGCTTTAGGCACACCATTCTCCTAGTCCATCGGAGTGACAACTCCACCCTTAGAAACACCAGAGGCCATGGCTCCACCCTTTGAAACCCCTGAGGTCATGGCCATACCTTTTGAGACCGAGGCAGCTCAGCTTCTTGTGTCCCTTGTCTCTTCAGCTTCTGCTTCCTATGGCCTCTCGGCCCTCGGGCCTCATGCCCGCATCTGCCCTGCTTGGGCAAGTGTTCCAAAGCTCAGTAGCTCTACCGGTATAAGTGCCCAGAGGCACCCCACTCCGCCAGAAAGCCTGCTGCACACAGACACTCAGCTCTCTTGCTCCGTGGGTCGGCAAGCCTAGCTCCACCGATAAGTGCCCAGAGGCACCCCACACCGCCAGGAAGCCTCCTGCACACAGGCACTCAGCTCTCTCGCTCCACGGGTTGGCTCCAGCGCCATCTCGCACCGGTCTCCTGGTTCTGCTGCTGTTGGTTCTCTGCCGCTGCCGCTTCTCTGCTGCTGTAGGTTCTCTGCTGCTGCTGGTCCTCTGTCACTGCTGTACGTCTATCCAGTTTTAAAACCACTTCCACATTTTAGGTACCTGTTAGAGCAGCACCCCACTCTCTTGGTACCAAATTCTGTCTTAGTCATCTAGTGCTGCTATAACAGAAATACCGCAAGTGGATGGTTTTAACGAAGAGAAGTTTGTTTCCTCACAGTCAAAATAGCTAAAAGTTCAAATTCAGGGTGTCAGCTCCAGGGGAAGGCTTTTTCTCTCTGTCTGCCTTCTCATCAATGTTCCCACAGACTAGGAGCTTCTCGGCGCAGGGACCCCCATCCAAAGGACTCGCTCTGCTCCTGGCACTGCTTTCTTGATGGTATGAGGTCCCCCTGTCTCACTGCTCGCTTCTCTCTTCTATATCTCAAGAGATTGCCTTAGGACACATTCCAGTCTTGTAGATCAGGCCCTGCCTTACTAACACAACTGCCACCCATCCTCCCTCATTAACGTCATAGAGGCAGGTTTACAACATACAGGAAAATCACACAGTACCAGGAATCATGGCCTAGCCAAACTGATACACACATTTTTTGGGGGACATAATTTAAACCATGACACACATACAGTCATGTAAACACCATCACAATCAGAATACCAAATACAGTAAGTCCCCGGGTTACAAACATTCAGTTTCCCGACAGTTCGTACTCGGCCTTTAGTGTTGTCAATTTGCCCTCACTTTGAAATGATCGAACCAACCCTTACTTGCAACAAATTCTTCATCACAATCACCTTCACTTGCTGCATGTGTAACTTTTAAATCACTAAAAAGGCTTCAAGCCTTTTCTTGCACTAAATAAGGGTAAATAAGAACCATATGCACCTGTTTCAACTTACCTAGAAATTCAACTTAAAGACATTTAGGAACGGATCTCATTTGTAACCCGGGACTGCCTGTAGTTCTATCACGCTCCCCCCCCCCCAAGAAACTCCCTAGTGCCCTTTTGTAGTGAGTATCTCTTCCAATCCCCAGCCCTCAGAAACCACGGACCAAGTTCCTGTCCCTACAGTTTTGCGTTTTCTAGGATGTCATATAACTGGCTCCCTTCACTTAGCATAACGCACGTTGCTGCGTGTATTAGTAGTTCATTTCTTTTTCTTGCTAAGTAGTGTTCCATTGCATGGAAGTACCACAGTTCATCAATTCTCTGCTGAAGGACATTTGGCTTGTTTCCAGTTTAATAATCACAAGTTTTGTGTGAACTTAAGTTTTCATTTCACTTGGGTAAAGTTTTCATTTCACTGGTTGGTGTGGTAAAGTATTTAACTTCATAAAAAACTGCCAACTTATTTCCTAAAGTGGCTGTAAAGTTGTCAGCATTTTGTAGTGTCAGAGTTTTGGTTTTAGCCGTCTAACTCCCTTTCAATTATCTTATATGAGGTCACTTGTGTCAGTCTCCTACTATTAACCCTATTTTACATATGGAGAAACTGAGATACAAAGGTGCTCACTTGTAAAGCTAGTAAGTGGCAGAGCCAGGATTTGAACCAGGCCATCTAGCCGCAGAGTCCATGGTCTTATCCATGGCCTTTCTACCCTCCCTTCTCTGCTTTGGACACTTGGGGCCCCCAGCATACCCAGGCAACAAGCCATACCCATGCACAGAGCTCCCAGTTGGCTGTTTACCAACCATCTGCATGCATGAGAGTGCATGCATCTGCCTCCCTGAAGGTAGGTCCATGCCCATCCATCTATGTACCCTCTGTGCCTAATTCCATGTCCACGGCATCCATAATGGGCAAATGAAAGAATGAGTGAGTGAGCAAGTGAGTGAGGGATGAATGGCTCAACTAGAAGGTGAGAGCTGGGTCCTCTAAGGCCTGCACCCCAGTGACTGCAGCACATTGTCCAAAATCAAATGCGGCTCCGAATCCAAAAGTTAACTAATGCTCCGTGTGCGTGCCTGCGCCCCCAGAACTGCTCCATCCTTCTCTCGCTGTCTGCCCAGCAGATACGTCTGCGCCTGGTACTCTCCCACCCTAGCACCGGCGACCAGCAAGTACTTGAAGCAAGGGCCATTTTTCAAGCCGGCGCAGTGATTTTTTCTTTCCTGTCCACTAACTCAGCGTCTGGGGTGGCAGCGGGGTTGGAATGATAGGTTGGCTGCAGGCGCTGGCTCCTGAATTATTAACTGGGCTGGGGAGAGAGTTGCTTACAAATGCTGTCCGTCCAGCAGACCGAGGCGGCCAGCAGACTTGAAACAGGCCTGGAGCCAGGGAGGTAGGAGAGAGGGATTCGGCTGGATGGACCTCACATACTTAATGAATTTGAGGCCTCTCTTCCCAGAGTGCTCCCCTGAACTCCAGCCAGCCCGAAAGGAGGTCATCCTCCACACTTTCTTCACACCGCAGTGCCTGTTCCCGTTGGATTCAAGACTCCTGACCTCTCCTCTCCTCTCTGCTCCAAAGTTTGTGGGCACAATGTATTTAGTCTTCATATTCTGGTTCTTTGTGAGCCGGGAGCTTGCTAGGAAAGCCAAGTCTTTGTTCAGTGGTTCATCAAGGGTGGGGAGGGTGAAAGTAGGGTGTCTTAGGTTGGGTCCCTTGAAGCAGAGCCTGAAATAGGTATTCCTGTAAGAGTTACTGAGGGAGTCTTCCCAGGAGAAGGGGCATGAGGGAAGCAGGATGGAACAGGGAAGGGGCTAAACAAGGGTATAGTCTCAGCCTGGTCCACAGGGACCTCTGGAGACCGAATTGCACCAAAGACCTGCTCCCACTTTTCTTCAATGGGGACTGACCTTCCATACCCCTGCACCCTGGGTGGGGTGAACATAACCTCTTGGGTGAAGTGGTTTCCATTCGGCCAAGAGCAATGATCCAGAGAAGGGGCAGCTGACAGCCATTCACAGCAACACTGGACAGGCAGTCCAGGGGGTTGTGGTGGTTCCACAGTGATCAGGAACCCAGCTCCTCCCATCTTTCCATGCCACCCTCCTCAGGATGAGGCTCTCAGGCTCATGGTCTCAGATGGCTGCCCAAGTTCCATCCAACACATTTGCTTTCAGGGCCAGCACGGGGAGGAGGGCGAGGAGAAAGGCTTTATCCCCCTTTTTTAATCAGATATCCTACAAGTACCTACACCTAACTATAAGGGAGGCAAGAAAATTTGGTCTTTATTCCACAGAGTAACGTACAGGAATAACGGAGGAAGGAATGGATCTTGAGGTAGACAATTACAGTATCTGTTACCAAACAAACAAACCAGTTGCCGTTGAGATGAATCAGAATCACAGAGACCCCCTGTGTGTCAGAGTAGAACTGTGCTCCATAGGGTTTTCAGTGGCTGATTTTTCAGAAACAGATTGCCAGGCCTTCCTTCCAAGGTTCCTCTGGGTGGACCTGAACCTCCAACATTTTGGTTGGCAGTCAAGAGTATTAGCTGTCTGGAGTTCTGGCAAAATGGCACTCTAGGCAGAAGCACCACGCCGTCCCTCGACAGCAAGGATCCGAAAAACTAAGCCGAACAGAGAATACAACAATCCTGAAACCATAAAACATCAAATGAAGAGATAAAGAACTCAGCCAAGCGCCAATGGAGTGAGAAAACTGACAGAGAACGGAGAGCGAGGAGAGATTCATGCAGAGGTCCCCTACCAGCTAAAGCAGCGCGGATCCACCATCTTGGACTCCTATCGGAGACCAGCAAATGGGAGTACGAGAAAGCAGCCTCGCGGAGCGTCCAGCGGGAGACAAAATAACCGGTAATTTGCGGTGTGCGCTTTCCCACCCCCAACCCCTCTTCACCCCTGCTCGGCCTCCTCTGCTTCCCGCGGCCACGGTCTCTTGATTGGGAAGCGCCAGCTGCTTGGATTCCACACACCCAAGCAGGCGGCTCTCTGGGTGCCATTTGTTGGCTGCTAGTGTTGCTTTTTTTTTTCTGCTTCTTTTGATTTCTCACTTGCCTCTCGACACCTCCCCCTTTCACTCGAGTGCCTGGCTCCGTGCGCCATCTTTGCTTCTTCCTGAGGGGATCCAGAGCGCTGGCAATTTGTCATATACGCTTTCCCACTCTCTACCCTTCTTCACCCACACTCGGCCTCCTCTGCTTCCCGCAGATACAGTCTCTTGTTCAGAAACACCAGCCCACACTAGCTGGCTCTCTGAGTGCCATTTGTTGGCTGCTGGTGTTGCTTTTTTTTTTTTTCTGCTTCTTTTGATTTCTTGCTTGCCTCTCACCACCTCCCCCTCCTTTCGCTCGACTGCCTGGCTCCGTGCGCCATCTTTGCTTCTTCCTTAGGGGCTGCGGAGCTCCATTCGAGTGTGGAGCTGCTTCCTGGTCTGGGCTACCGCACTGGTGGGATCCCAGGGCTTTTGTTCGTTTGTTTGTTTTGAATTGTTTGTTTGTTTTCTTTTCCTTTTCTTGAGTTGGGAGCCCTTTCTGGCCAGGCGGAGCTGTGTGGCAAGGAACTCCCCTTCAGCTTCCACAGATGTGCAGAGGGATCCCTGAGTGCCTTTCTTTTCTCGTTGGTTTTTTTTTTTTTTTCTTTCCCTGTTTCTTTGGGGGGCCTTTCTTGTTTTGTTTTGTTTTTTTTAATTCGTTTTGTTTTGTTTTCCCTCTTTTTCCCTTTTTGTCTTTCTTCATTGCTCAGTTTCTTGTCCCTCTATATCTTCTTTCTCTTTCTGATCCCTGAATAGCAGCCATTGTATACTTCTATGCCTTCTAGCCAGCCTGTACTGGAACACCTGAGAGCGACCTCCCCAGACCTCATAGCTGAATCGGTGGGATCCATGGGAAATTTGCAATTCTTTAACCTTTCTGATTTTTATTTATTCATTCTTTTCTTTTCTTCCTCTTCCCCTTTCTGTTTTTCTCCATTTCGTAGTCTCTCATCTCTCCATTCCAACAGAAAGCTCCCCTAGCATACTTTTTTTTGTATGTTTGTATGTTTTTGGCTCCTGTTCCTCACCCCTCTCTCCCATATCCATCTTAGCTCCACACATAACAATCTCCCTGCTGCATCCTGCCTACCTGCACCGTGCGCTTGACATCACACCACCAAGCAGTATGGGCACGGCCTACTGGAACCTGCCCTGCACTGATTACCGACCCGCTGTGGTGGCTGTAATAAGTGCCACAAACAACCCGTCCCAGTAACTCCTCTTCAGCTAGACCTGCCCTGTTGTACCATATGAGTGACTGACCCTGCCAGTTGGAGAAGGACGTGAAAAATATTGAGCGTACAGACGAGCGAACAACAAAGAACACACAGTCCACCTGCTCAGACACAGTAAAATTATTTTTTAAAAAAAGGTACGAAACAAACAAATCTACAATCAATAAACAAGAAAAATAACTACTGAATGCACCAAAAACAGCAAACAATATAAAAACATTTACAAAAACAGGACAGAATGGTTCCAGTAGGTACCCAAAATAAAACACCAAATGACTCTCTTGTGGAAGAAAATGCACTAGAACTACCTGATAGGGAATTCAAATCTCTAATACTCGGAATTCTCCAAGAACTGAGGCAAAAAACTGACAAACATGAGGAAAAAATAGACAAATTCATGGAAAATACAGATAAAAAATTGGAAGAATTCAGGAAGATGATGCAGGAACAAAATGCCAAAATAAATTCACAACTTGAAATTATACAAAGACAACAATTAGAAATCCAAAAGATAAACAACAAGATTTCAGAAATGGACAATGTCATAGAAGGGCTGAGAAGCAGATTTGAAACGGTGGAAGACAGGATCAGTGGAATTGAAGACAAACACTTGGATACAACTCTGTTTCAGGAAAACTCAGAAAAAAGAACAAAGAAAAATGAAGAGACCCTGAGAGTTATGTGGGACACAATTAAAAGAAAAAATTTACAAGTGATTGGAATTCCAGAACAGGGGGAGAAAACAGAAAACACAGAGAGGATCATTGAGGAACTGCTGACAGAAAACTTCCCCGATATCATGAAAGATGAAAAGCTGGCCATCCAAGAAGCTCAACGAACCCCATATAGAAGAGACCGCAAAAGAAAATCACAAAGGCATATCATATTCACACTCACCAAAACCAAAGACAAACAAAGAATCCTGACAGTAGCTCGTGAAAAACAAGAAGTCACATACAGAGGAGAAACAATAAGACTAAGCTCAGATTATTCAGCAGAAACCATGCAGGCAAGAAGGCAATAGGATGACATATATAAAATCTTGAAAGAAAACAATTGCCAGCCAAGAATAATATATCCTGCAAAACTCTCATTCAAATTTGATGGTAAAATTAGGTCATTTCCAGATAAACAGAAATTAAGGGAATATGTGAAAGTCAAACCAAACTTACAAGAATTATTAAAGGGAGTTCTTTGATCTGAGGACAAACACCTTCAGCTTACAGGCAGAACCTAGGATGCAGGATCGTACGAGCCAGATACTAATCTAGGAAATGAACTCTTGAGGACTATCCAAAACCAAAAGAAATACAACAGGGAATCAGGGCAGTTAATCAATAAATGACAACAACATCAAAACAATAAAAGAGGGAATAAACGGCATAGGTAAAGAACCTTCTAATGGAGAGGAAGGCAAGGCGATACCAAGTAATGGTAGACTGCTTCAAACTTAGAAAGATAAGGGTAAAATTCATGGTAACCACAAAGAAAGTTAATAAACCAACTCACAAAAATACAGACAAAAAACATAAAGTCTCGGTAAAAACAAAAGAAATGAACACAAAATCCACAAACCAAAGTAACTCAGCACAAGAGAGTAAGAAGAACTAAGAAAGCTTCAGCACCACAAAAAAAAGCACTACAAAATGACAGAAACAAACTCACATCTATCAATAATTACACTGAATGTAAATGGACTCAATGCACCCATAAAGAGATGGAGAATGTAAATAGACTCAATGCACCCATAAAGAGATGGAGAGTGACAGAATGGATAAGAAAACAGGATCCATCAATATGCTGTCTACAAGAGACACACCTTAGAAACAAAGATGTGAATTTATTAAAAATCAGAGCTTGGAAAAAAATATATCAAGCTAACAACTACCAAAAAAGAGCAGGAGTGGAAATACCAATCTCAGATAAAATAGACTTTAAAACAAAATCCACCATAAAAGACAAAGAAGGACACTATATAATGATTAAGGGGATGATCCATCATGAAGACATAACCATAATAAACATCTACGCACCCAATGACAGGGCTCCAAAATACATAAAGCAAACTCTAACAACACTGAAAAGAGAAATTGACAGTTCCACAATAATAGTAGGAGACTTAAACACACCACTCTCAGTAAAGGACAGAACAACTAAGAAGAAACTCAGCAAAGATACAGAAGACCTAAACGGCACAATCAGCCAACTTGACCTCACAGACATATATAGAACACTCCATCCAACTGCTGCAAAGTACACATTCTTTTCCAATGCACATGGAACGTTCTCCAGAATAGACCACATCTTAGGCCACAGAGCAATCCTCAACAAGATCGAAAATGCTGAGATAATTCAAAGTATCTTCTCTGACCACAATGCCATCAAGGTAGAAATTAACACTAGAAAGAGCAAGGAAAAAAAATCAACTACATGGAAACTGAATAATACCCTGCTTACACATCACTGGGTAATAGAAGAAATCAGAGATGGAATCAAAAAATTCATGGAATCAAATGAGAATGAAAACACATCATACCAAAACCTTGGGGACACAGCAAAGGTAGTCCTCAGAGGACAATTTATAGCAATAGATGGACATATCAGAAAAGAAGAAAGGGACAAAATCAAAACATTAACTACAGAACTCAAACAAATAGAAAGAGAACAGCAAAAAAAGCCCACAACCACCAGAAGAAAGGAAATAGTAAAGATCAGAGCAGAAATAAATGAAATAGAGAACAGAAAAACAATAGAAAGAATCAACAAAACCAAAGGTTGGTTCTTTGAAAGAATCAACAAAATCGACAAACGACTGGCCTAACTGACAAAAGAAAAACAGGAGAGGATGCAAATAACCCAAAAAAGAAATGAAATGGGGGACATTACAACAGACCCAACTGAAATAAAAAGGATGATAACAGAATATTATGAAAAACTATACTCCAACAAATTTGAAAACCTAGAGGAAATGGATAAATTTCTAGAAACACATGGCCTACCCAAACCACAACAAAGGGATGTTGAAAATCTGAACAGACCCATGACAAGAGAAGAGATTGAAAAGGTAATAAAAAAAACTCCCAACCAAAAAAAACCCTGGCCCAGATGGCTTCACTAGAGAATTCTACAAAAAATTTACAGAAGAGCTTGTACCAGTACTACTCAAGCTATTTCAGAACATAGAAGAGGAAGCAACACTTCCAAATTCATTCTATGAAGCCAGCATAACGCTAATACCAAAACCAGGCAAAGACATCACAAAAAAAGAAAATTACAGACCAATATCTCTCATGAATATAGATGCAAAAATTCTCAACAAAATTCTAGCCAGTAGAATTCAGCATCATATCAAAAAAATAATACACCACGACCAAGTAAGATTCATACGAGGTATGCAAGGATGGTTCAACATTAGAAAATCAATCAACGTAATCCAACCCATAAATAAAAGGAAAGAAAAGAATCACATGATCATCTCAATTGATGCAGAAAAGGCATTTGACAAAGTCCAACACCCATTCCTGATAAAAACTCTCAATCAAATAGGTATAGAAGGGAAATTTCTCAATATAATAAAGGGCATCTATGCAAAACCAATGGCCAACATCATTCTTAATGGAGAGAGGCTGAAAACATTCTCCTTGAAAACAAGAACAAGACAAGGATGCCCTTTATCACCACTCCTATTTAACATTGTGCTGGAAGTTCTAGCTAGAGCAATAAGGCAAGAGAAAGAAATAAAGGGCATCCAAACTGGTAATGAAGAAGTTAAACTCTCCCTGTTTGCAGATGATATGATACTATATACAGAAAACCTTAAAGACTCCATGAGAAATCTACTGGAACTAATAGAACGATTCAGCAGAGTAGCAGGATACAAGATAAACATTCAAAAATCAGTTGGATTCCTATACACCAGTAAGGAGAACGATGAAAAGGAAATCAGGAAAACAATACCATTTTCAATAGCCCCTAACAAGATAAAATACTTAGGAATAAATCTGACCAGGGATGTAAAAGACCTATACAAAGAAAACTACAAAACACTACTGCATGAAACCCAAAGGGATCTACATAAATGGAAAAACATACCATGCTCATGGATAGGCAGACTCAACATTGTGAAAATGTCAATTCTACCCAAAGCAATTTACAAATACAACGCAATCTGGATCCAAATACCAACCACATTCTTCAAAGAGATGGAAAAACTAATCATTCACTTTATATGGAAAGGGAAGAAGCCCCGAATAAGTAAAGCACTACTGAAGAAGAAGAATAAAGTTGGAGGACTCACACTACCTGACTTCAGAACCTACTATACAGCTACAGTAGTCAAAACAGCGTGGGACTGGTACAACGACAGACACATTGACCAATGGAACAGAATTGAGAACCCAGATGTAAATCCATCCACCTACGGTCACCTGATCTTCAACAACGGCCCAAAGTCCATCAAATGGGGAAAAGACAGTCTTTGTAACAAATGGTGCTGGCAAAACTGGATATCCATCTGCAAAAACATGAAACAGGACCCATACCTCACACCGTATACAAAAACTACTTCAAAATGGATCAAAGACCTGAATATAAAGCCTCAAACTATAAAATTCATAGAAGAAAAAAATAGGACCAACACTTCAGGCCTTAATACATGGCATTAACAGGATACAAACCATAAACATCAACACAAAAAACCCAACAGATAAACTAGATAACTGGGTTCTTCTAAAAATCAAACATCTATGCTCTTCAAAAGACTTCACCAAAAGAGTCAAAAGAGAACCTACAGACTGGGGAAAAATTTTTGGACAGTACAAGTCAGACAAAGGTCTAATATCCATAATCTACAAGAAAATCCAACACCTCTACAACAAAAAGACAAACAATCCTATCAAAAAATGGGCAAAGGAAATGAACAGACACTTCACCAAGGAAGACATTCAAATGGCCAATAGACACATGAGGAAATGCTCGCGATCACTAGCCATTAGAGAAATGCAAATTAAAACCACAATGAGATACCATCTCACCATGGCATTACTGGCACGAATCAAAAACACTGGAAATAACAAATGTTGGAGGGACTGCGGGGAGATGGGAACTCTTATACACTGCTGGCGGGAATGCAAAATGATACAACCATTTTGGAAAATGATATGGCGTTTCCTCAGAAAGCTAGAAATAGACATACCTTTCGATCCAGCAATCCCACTCCTAGGAATATATCCTAGAGAAATAAGAGTCATCACTCGAATAGACATATGCACACCTATGATCATGGCAGCATTGTTCACAATAGCAAAACGATGGAAACAACCTCGATGTCCATCAACAGATGAATGGATAAACAAACTATGGTACATACACACAATGGAGTACTATGCAACGAGAAAGAACAACAATGATCTGTGAACCATCTCATAACATGGATGAAACTGGAGGACATTATGCTGAGTGAAATAAGTCAATCACAAAAGGACAAATATCGTATGAGACCTCTATTGTAAAAACCCATGAAAAAATTCACATGCAAAATGTAACAATCCTTGTTGGTTACCAGAGATGGGAGGGGAGGGGAGGGAAATACTAAATAGGCAATAGATAAGTGGTACCTTGGGTGAGAGGTGAGATAATACACAGTACAGGGGAAACTAACACAACCTGCACAAGGAAAGATCATGGAGGCCCTATAGACACATCCAAACCCCCCGAGGGACTGAGTTGTTGGACGAAGGGCTCTGGGGACCATGGTCTCGGGGAACATCTAGCTCAATTGGCATGACACTACTTATAAAGATAATGCTCTACATTCTACCTTGGTGAGTAGTGTCTGGGGTCTTAAAAGCCTATGAGCAGCCATCTAAGATACTCCACTGGTCTCATCCCTTTGGGAGCAAGGGAGAATGAAGACAACAGGATACAACGAAAAGATTAGTCCAAAGGACTACTAGTCCACAGCTACCAAGTCCTCCACAGGACTGAGTCCAGTACAGCTAGATGGTGCCCGGCTACCACCACTGACTGCTCTGACCAGGATCACAACAGATGGCTCTGGACAGAGCTGGAGAAGGATGTAGAGCATAATTTTAACTCCCAAAAAAAAAAAGACCAGATTTACTGGCCTAAAGAATACTGGAGAAACATCAAGAGTGTGGCCCCGAGACACCCTTTCAGCTCAGAGGTGAAGTTACCTTCGAGGTTCAATGTTAAGCCTGGGAGTGGACAGCCCAGTAAAACTAAATGGGACTAACGAGGTACAGGAGTCTGGTGACAAAGGCCAGAAGGCAGAGGGGGAGTAGGAAACTGATGATAAGGAACACAAATTGAGTAAGGACACTGTCGATGTGTTGTGAGATTGTTGACCACTGTTATAGGGCAACATTTGTAGTAACTATTAAATGGGAGGCTGTTTTGTCCTGTAAGCCTTCATCTTGGGCGAGAATGGCAGCACAATTGGAAGAGCATAGTCAATATCACTTAAATGTGTAAGTAAAAAATTTTGAAATGGTGTTAAAAAAAAAAAAAAAACAAATGAGACTAATGAGGTACAGTAGTCCAGTGACAAGGGCCAGAAGACAGAAGGGGACAAGGAAGTCCCCTGGTGATAGGGAACACAAGGTGGAGTAAGGATATTCTTGAAGTGTTGTGAGATTGTTAACCATTGTCATAGGGCAACATGTGTAGTAACTGTTAAATGAGAAACTATTTTGTTATGTAAGCCTTCATCTTAAGTGAGAATAACAGCACAGTTGGAAGAGCGTAGTCAATGTCACTGAACTGTGTATGTAGAAATTTTTGAAACGGTGTATCTTTGGCTATCTGTATTTTCATCAAAAAAAAAAAAAGGTTGAGAATTTAGAGGCTTAATATGTTGTGGGGTTGTTAACCAATGTCATAAAACAACATGTGTACTACTGTTTCATGAGAAACTATTTGTTCTGTAAGCCTTCACCTGAAGTACAATAAAAAATAATAATAATAATAATAATAATAAAGAGGAAAAAAAAAATGGGCAAAGGAAATGAACAGACATTTCACCAAAGAAGACATCCAAATGGCCAACAGACACATGAGGAAATGCTCCCGATCACTAGCCATTAGAGAAATGTGAATTAAAACCACAATGAGATACCATCTCACCATGGCATTACTGGCACAAATCAAAAACACTGGAAATAACAAATGCCGGAGGGGCTCTGGGGAGATGGAAACTCTTATGCACTGCTCGTGGGAATGCAAAATGATACAACCATTTTGGAAAATGATATGGCACTTCCTCAGAAAGCTAGAAATAGACACACCTTTCGATCCAGGAATCCCACTCCTAGGAATATATCCTAGAGAAATAAGAGTCGTCACTCGAATAGACATATGCACACCTATGTTCATGGCAGCATTGTTCACAATAGCAAAACGATGGAAACAACCTACATGCCCATCAACAGATGAATGGATAAACAAACTATGGTACATACACACAATGGAGTACTATGTAACGAGAAAGAACAACAATGAATCTGTGAACCATCTCATAACCTGGATGAAACTGGAGGACATTATGCTGAGTGAAATAAGTCAATCACAAAAGGACAAATATTGTATGAGACCTCTGTTGTAAAAACCCATGAAAAAGTTCACACACAAAATGTAACAATGTTTGTTGGTTACCAGGGATGGGGGTGGTGATACTAAATAGATAATAGTTAAGTCGTATCTTGGGTGAAGGGTGAGACAGTACACAATACAGGAGAAACTAGCACAACTTGTACTAGGAAAGGTCATGGAAGTCCCATAGACACATCCAAACTCCATGAGGGACTGAATTGCTGGGCGGAGGGCTCTGGGGACCATGGTCTGGGGGAACATCTAGCTCAATTGGCATGACACAGCTTATAATGACAATGCTCTACATTCTACCTTGGTGAGTAGTGTCCGGGGTCTTAAAAGCCTATGAACGGCCATCTAAGATACTCCACTGGTTTCATCCCTTCGGGAGCAAGGGAGAATGAAGAGAACAGGATACAAGGAAAAGATTAGTCCGAAGGATTAATTGTCCACAGCTACCAAGGCCTCCACCGGACTGAGTCCACTACAGCTAGATGGTGCCCGGCTACCACCACTGACTGCTCTGGCCAGGATCACAACAGACGGTTCTGGATAGAGCTGGAGAAGGATGTAGAGCATAATTCTAACTCACAAAAAAAACACCAGATTTACTGGCCTAAAGGAGACTGGAGAAACCTCGAGACTATGGCCCCCAGACACCCTTTTAGCTCAGTGGTAAAGTTACCTCCGAGGTTCACTGTTCAGCCTGGGAGTGGACAGCCCCGTAAAACCAAATGAGACTAACAAGATACAGGAGTCCAGTGACAAGGGCCAGAAGGCAGAAGGGGACAAGGAAGCTGGTGATAGGGAACCCAAGGTTGAGTAAGGATATTGTTGATGTGTTGTGAGATTGTTAACCATTGTCAGAGGGCAACATTTGTAGTAACTGTTAAATGAGAAACTATTTTGTTCCGTAAGCCTTCATTTTAAGTGAGAATAACAGCACAATTGGAAGAGCATAGTCAATGTCACTGAACTGTGCATGTAGAAATTTTTGAAACAGTATATCTTTGGCTATGTGTATTTTCACCAAAAAAAAAGGTTGAGAAGTTAGAGGGTTAATACATTGTGGGGTTGTTAACCAATGTCATAAAACAACATGTGTACTACTGTTTCATGAGAAACTATTTGTTCTGTAAGCCTTCACCTGAAGTACAATATTAAAAAAAAAAAGAGTATTAGCTGTCTGCACCACCCACGGACTTCTAGTATCTGCTACATCCCCCACCAATCCATCTCCCCGTAGCAGCTACAGGAACATTTTGCCATCTATAAAATTACCTTTTTACTTAAAACCTTTGTGGAAGCTGGCAAAAATGTCCCCAATATTAACAACCCCTCCCATTAAAAGGAGTCTGTTTTTCCATCTTCTCAATCTGAGATGATCTTCTGACTTGCTTTGACCAAAATAAAGTGACAGAAGTGATTCACTACTAATTTCAAGTCTAGGCCTTAAGAGACCTTGCAACGTCTGCACTAACACTCTTAGAACAGTGCAACCATCAGGTGAACAAGCCCAGGCTCACCCCTTAGTGGATGAAAAGTCACAGGGATAAAGTTCCTCATCACTCCAGCCATCCCCGTCAAGGCCATCATAAACCAACCAGCCCCAGATGACCCACCAGCTGACCACGGATGCATGGACAAGCCCAGCTAGGATCAGCTAAGCCTTCCCCAGACCAGAAGAACCACTAGTTGATCCCAGCTCAAACTGCTAACCTACAGCCTCCTGGGCTAAACAAGAGATGTTTTTGTTTTGTTTTTTTAAACCACTATATTTTGGGATGGTTTGTTACACAGCATAAGCTAACTTCTCATGTTCCAATGACTTTTCCTTGCACTCAGGATAAAGAACAAAAAGTTCACCATGACCACAATGGCCTTTGCTGACCTCTTTGTTCTCATCATAAGCCACATTTCTCTCACTCTGTGGTGCCTTCATTTCCTCAAACCAACTTACTCAGAACCTTTGCTCCCACAATTCCCCTGCCTAGAACACTCTCTACCCCCTTCACCAGGTTACTCCTTTCTCTTCCTTCAGAGTCCAACTCAAGTGTTGCTTCCTTGGGGAAGATGTCCCTGGCCTATCTGACTACACTCAGTCCCCCTGGTAATCTCTCTAGAGGACCATATCCTTCTCTTTCATAGCACTCAATTAGAGTTGTAACTTTGCATTTATTTGTATGATGTGATTCTTTGATTAAAATCTGCTTCTCCCACTATCTTTAACTTCACGACGGCAGGAACTGTGTCTACTGTGCTGGTTATTGTGTTTCCAGCATCTAGAACCATGCCTTGCACACAACAGGTGCTCAATAAGTACTTCTGAATACATGAGTTGAATCCGAGCATTGCAAAGGCGACCCAGTGGAAACCAGTCAAGCCTTGATTGTAGTGATAGTTCTCAAAATACAAAAGGTGACGAAGCAAGAACCTACAGAGGTTGAATTGTCACACACACACCAAGTCTGACAACTTGTTAATTCCCAAAAGTCATAAAAGTGACTGTCAATACTTGACTTATGACTTGGTCTCAGAAAAGGCCACCTGCTCTCCTTAAAGAGGTTGTTAGTTATGGTTTATGAAAAACTGCCTAAACTCTCTTTCTGATGAGAATTCTTTATTTTTCTATCATATGAACCTGTGTGTGAGCACAAGATGGCCTCATCCTAATCCTAGACTCCACAGTGGCTAAGAGAAATGGCTCTGGGTTCAGAATCGCTGGGTATGTTTTCAGCTCTGCCACACACTAGCTGTATGACTTGCAGCATAATGTCTTAACCCATCTAATCCTTAATGCCATCATCTGTAAAATGGGATAATAATAGCCCCTCCTAGGGTTGCTGTAGGGAGCCCTGGTGGCACAGTGGTTAAAGTGCTTGGCTGCTAACCAAAAGGTCGGCAATTCAAACCCACCAGCCACTCCACAGTCTACTTCCATAAAGACTACAGCATCAGAAACCCTAAGGGGCAGTTCTACTCTGTCCTATAGCGTCGCTATGAGTTAGAATCGACTTGACAGCAGCGGGTTTAGGATTGCTGTGAGGCATAAACGAGATGGTGTACATGAAGTGCTTGGTTGGGTGCACATAGCAGGCCCTGGATGAACAGCAGCCACTATTCCAGTGGAGCCTGGAGCTGGCCTGAGTCTCCAAAGAGGCAGCCTACAGCTCAGGTTGTGTTACCACTGTTTACATATCTCTCTATGCTTCACCCCTGCTGTCACTCCTCAAGGCTAGGAGCTGTGTCTCCCTGACCTCAACCCCTAGCTCAGAGCCTGGCACAAAGTGGGTGGTGATGAATGTTTATTGAATGAAGAAATGAGAGCCTGAAGAGGAAAGCAGGAACTCAAGTCATTTATTCATTCGTCAGTCACCTAGTGCTCAGCCCTTAGCTAGATGGCAGAGAACCAAATAAGAATATCATTTCTGCCCTCAAGTTGGGTACAGCCTGGGGCAGAAGTTGAAAATCATCAGCTGGTAGGAGATTTCACTTAAAGATCTAAATTGCCTGCCGCCTAAAATCTGGCAACATTACCCGCCCCCACACACCCCCGCCCCTCGGCTCCTACCCGACAACAAGCAGCAGGAGTAGAGTTCCCTTGGCCCTCTGAACTCATTTTTGCTTGGCCCATAGGCCTTTGAGTTTGCAATCCTGGTCTAGAGGGACAGGTAGACAGGTAAAGCAATATTTACAAGACAATGCAGTAAATGGGGCGACAAAGCAAAGTGGAGGGTGGGAGCCCAGAGGTGAGGAGCCCATCACTCAGCCTGGGTGGGAAGTGAGGAGCAAGGAAGTGAAGAGACAGGCTCGGATTCCATACTGGACAAATGCTAGGTGACTATGGTTAGGTCAGCCTTCTCTGGACTTTCATTTCCCCCAGAAGGACATGAGGGGGCTCTACCAGATGGACGGTTTTCAAGCATTTTTAAAAGCTTTTGAAACCATCCCTCTGTCCCCCAGTGAAAGCAGACACACACAAAGATAGAAGCAGAGCTGACCCAGAAGAAAGCTGGAGCAGTGAGGCAGGGACCAAGCCAATTAGATGCCTACCCTCCCACTTGTTCCCCTCACAGAGCCCCAGGCCACCTCCCCAAATTGCAGGGACCTGAGGAGAACAGGCAGTACTGGTGGTGCAGTGGTGAAGTGCTCGCTGCTAACCGAAAGGTCAGCGGTTTGAACCCACCAGCCGCTCCACGGGAGAAAGACGTAGCAGTCTGCTTCCGTAAAGATTTAGAGCCTTGGTAGTCCTATGGGCAGTTCTGCTCTGTCCTATAGGACTGCTATGAGCTGGAATCAACTCAACGGCAATTTTTTTTGAGGGGGTAGGGGGAGGGAGAATAGTTGGAAAGGATGCTTCTGACACTTGGAGTCCTGAAACCACATCTCAGCAATCCAGACAAGCTCGAGCCCAGGGGCTGCAAACCTACAAACGTCCGGGCCCAGGCCAGTAACATGAGTAATGACGTGAGCCAGGTTGACTTATAAAAGCTTCTTCAGGTGTACTCTTTCAACCCAGACACATTTGGTTTGTATATCAAACACTTAATTATTCTTCATTTCCACCAAAGAATATGTGCTTTCCCATTTGTCTTGGCCTCCTTGGTCTACTTTTTGTTTTTCTGTTTTTGACCGAGATGTGAATGCTAAGAAATAGTTCACGCTTCTCCTTACTTTGTAGAAGAAAATGGTGGTACGATGATGATGACAGACAACAACTGCCATTGGCCTCAAAACAGGGAGACGATAGGGAAGAGTGGGGACTGTGGCGAACTGGAGCATGCAGGCTCCCACCAGTGGTTGCCTTGCAGGAAGGTGGTGCCAGTCTTGCCATGTCCGATACTTCAAGAAAATCAGAAATGCAGATTTTTTATGAGAAATCTCCTGATTTTTAAATATTGGCAATTATTTCTTTTTTTTTTTTCCCCCCAAATAAAACAAAACATGTTTATTGGTCCAGATTCATCCCAGGGGACACCAGTTTGAGACCTCTACTCTATAAAGCTGGCCTAGGAAACCAGTCTTCCTTGGAGATCGAGTGCCTTCCTACCCAGAACTTGGCAGGATCTGGTTTCAGCTGACTGCTCAGCAAAAGAAGGGAGTATCCTCACCTGGGGTGGGGGTGTCGTTCTTGGAAGTCCCTACACATTCCCTTCTGCCCCCCCACAGAGAATAGATGGGATGGATGAACAGAGGCACGAAGGCAGCTTGAGACTGGATGCACTTCAGACCATGAAGGATGATTTTTTCCAAAGTGATGACAGGCAACCAGTTTGAACAGAGTGAGAAGGGGTTAAACCACAGCCCTGGGGTTCTACACCAGAAAATAAGGCTAACTGCCAACCTAAGTTCCCCATACAGCAGTCCCAGGATCTTCCTAAACCAAATCAAATCATGTTGCCACCACTTGGTTTCAAGGCCTGGGAGGGGCCCCTGCTTCCAAAGGATAGCTCCCCTCCCGGTTCCTGTCAACCAGGAGCCTCTGAAAACCTCTGAGGTTCGGCCATTTATATGTCCCAATCCTCATCAGTTACAGGGCCTGGCCTCCTTCACCAGACCAAAACCAAGAACCAAACCCATTGCCAACGAGTCGATTCAGACTCATAGTGACCCTATAGGACAGAGCAAAACTGCCCCATAGGGTTTCCAAGGCTGTAATCTTTATGGGAGCAGACTGCCACATCTTTCTCCCGCAGAGTAGCTGGTGGGTCCGAACCGCTGACCTTTCAGTTAGCAGCCAAGCACTTAACCACTGCACCACCAGGGCTTCTTCTCACCATACCAAACCAAAAAACAAAGCCCACTGCTATCAAGTCAATTCCAACCCATAGCAACCCTATAGGACAGGGTAGGACTGCCCCATAGGGTTTCCAAGGAGCAGCTGGTGGATTTGAACTTCCAACCTTTTGGTTAGCAGGTGAGCTCTTAACCACTGTGCCACCGGGGCTCCTCTCACTGAATCAGAGTTCAAAAATCCTCAACTACCCATGAAATGTCAATCAATTCAGGTCTAGTACAAAAGTAACATTTTCGGCCAGCAGAGACTTCTCCACTGGGCAAAAGCAACAAACGCTCTGGTGTAGAAAACAACCTGGGAGGTCCCCTAAATCGCTTCTCCAAAGAACTAGGGCAAAGCTAACAACTCCTCGGGGTTTAGGAGGAAAATCTCCCAAGCTGTTTTTCCAAAGAACCAAGCTAAAAGGCCACATAAAGGATCTCACTGCACTACATTCTCAATGGCTCCCCATTGCCCTCAGGGTGAAGTCCAAAATCCAATGCTTTAACTTGACCTTAACACCTTCCTGAATCCAGCCTCTTATCATGCCCCATGTCCCCATGCAGTCCCCTCCAAAAGTCCCACACTGTTTTCTCTACCTGGCACACCCACCCTTCCTTCTTTCCCTGCCCAGCTCTCTCCACAGGACTCAATTCAGATATGCCTTCCTCCAGAAAGCCTTCCCTGATCACACCTCAGGCTCAGGTTGGGTGCCTGTCCTCTGTGCTTCCATGGCACCTTCTGCTTATCTCTAACTCGTCCAAGGCACTCTGGACCATCTTCTCCACTGCAGGGTGATATTCACAGGGCTCAGCACGGAGTAGGCGCTCAATAAACGTGGGAGGGAGGGAGGAAGGAAGAAAGGAAAGAAAGAAGAAGGTCTGAAAATAGAATAGACTCCCATTCTACAAAGTCTTTGCGGGTATAGTCTTCCAGGGAGCGGAGGCCTGAATGGCTGCTCAAGGTCTCTTCCATTACTGGGATCGCAAAGGATCAGAGTAATTCAAAGCTGGCAGGATGCCTACTCAGAGAGGGACAGAATTTATCAATGATAACACAGCAATGTGCAGGCAAAACTGCAATGAAAACTTAAACCAGAACACATCTGTGTTGCTAGCTTTACTTATTTCCCAAGATGTCCCCTTCCTCACCGAGGGGTCAGGAAAAAGTTTCAGTGATAGGCGGGGGCGGGGGTTGGCAGCAGTGGGAAGGACAGACACAGAAGGTATTTTCTCTAGGTCTTCAATGGCCTTGGTGCCATGAATTATTCATCCAAAAATCGGCTTGAGGTAGTGTCTTAGTCTTAATTTTCAATTCCCTTAATGCTAGGTGATTCTCTGCTGAAAAGCTCTCAATTATTCATGTTTCTAAAACAATATTTGTTTTCTCTGCATCTAGCAACAAGCTGAGGCCTCATAGCTAGTGATCCTGCTATAGAACTCCCAAGAGAGGTTTGACTTGCTGATGAGGCATTTCAAAGGGCCAGGGGTGCTTTGGGCTGCAGCAGCAGCCAGACAGGGAACATTAAGCCCACGTGGAGACAGGTACTTAAAGGTTTCCTTGGTATCAGGAACCCTCAGTACAAAAGAAAGTATAATGATTATAAAAACAATTGCTGCTGTATGGAGTTCTTATGTGCAAGCATGAGGCCAAGAGCTTTTACTTATTCAATTCTTACAACTCTGTGGGGTAAGATTTACCATTTCCATTTTACAGATGAGAAAGCTGAGGCTCAGACAGGTCCAATCCTTACCCATGGTTCTATAGCTCATAAATGAGAAGAGCAGGGTTTGGACTTGAGTCTATTTGACTCCATAGCCAGGACACTCATCTTCACACAACAGTGCTGCCTGGGATTTTAGTTACATCATGAGAGATGTGGGATAGATATAAGGAAGAACTCTGTCAAAGCAAATTGTGTTACTCTCAAAGAGCATTTTGGAAGGGAAATATGAATGAGATGAAATTCTGGAGGCAGGGGCAGCAGAACGGGGGTGACTCGAGTCCCTATGAAGGACTGTCTTCCTTCATTCGAACACAACCTAGACCATGCCAGGTCTTATCAGAGGCAGGCAGGAGAGGAGTTAGAAGACAATCTCCTTAAGCAGGGACAAAGGCATCCCTTCCCCTGGCACTCTCTCTGAGTGCCACCTTTAACACTCAGACACCATAACAGGCAAAGGGCAGGATGGTAGTGCTGGAGCTTGGCAAAGTGGAGGACTTAGGCTCCAGACTCAGACCAGCCTGAGACAGTGACTCCAGCTGAGCCACCTCTGAGCCAGCCCCTTGTCCTCTCTGGGCCTCACTTTGCCACATCTGTGAAATGTGTATACACCAGCCATTCTCTCACAGAGTTGTTGCGCGGCATGCCTGAGATAACGTCCATCACAACTGTGCTAGACAGTGACAGACCTACAAATGCCAGGCTCCCTCTCTCCTCCCCTAACTGAGCAAGAGGCTGACATTTCCAGACTTGCTTAAGAGTAAGGGGAAGGACAGAAAGGAAACAAGGAAAATATCATTTCTTTTTCAAGGCTCTTTAGTTGCAAGGGGGAAGAATCCACTCAAAATAGCGACGCAAAAGGAGGAGAAGGAAAAAAAAGAGTGGTTTATCGTGAGACAGAGTGATCTCTCACGATGTGAGGGTGAGGGGTCCAGAGGAGGCTCTCAGGCCGGAGAAGTGGCCCCAGGCATCCGCTAGGGCCAGTACTACTTCTATCAGTGTCTGTCTCTCTTTGGAATTCCAATGTCTGTTTTCCTGTCCTTTCCTGTGTCTGCTTTCCTCTCCTCTCTCTGGCTTTCTCTGCTTCTCTGTGGAAGAAGATGGGCGCCTTATGGCTCCCTGGTTTTTAAGTCCTTATTCAAGTGCTCAGCAGCCTGATCAGCATTGCTTATTCCCTATTCCAAATTCTGACTGGCTCACCTTACTGTCAGGTGTACATCCTGGGCCAATCAGCTATGGCCAGAGGATGTGGGCCACTGAGCATAAACATAGCTGCTGGGGCTGCCTCTATGTACCCAGGTGCAGTAGATGGCGTCCGAGATGGCCCCCAATGATCCCGCCTCCTGGTGTTCATGCCCTTCTGTGGCCTCCCTCCCCTTGAATGTGGACTGGACCTAGTGACTCATTTCTAATGAGTAGAATGCAGCAAACCTGACGGGCTGTCACCTCCAAGATGAGGTCACAGGAAGACTCTGCTTGCCATCTTGATGGCCTTTCTTGCTCTCTTGTGGGCTCACTCTGACAGAAGCCAGCTGCCATGTTGTGAGCTTCCTATGAAGGGGTCCACGTGGCAACGAACTGCTTTCTCCAGCCAACAGCCAGCGAGGACCTGAGATCTGCCAACAACCATGTCAGTGAGCTTGGAAATGGACCCTCCCCCAGTCAAGCCTCAGATGGCTGACACCTTGATTGCAGTCTTGTGAGAGACCGTGAGGCAGAGGACCCAGATAGCCATGCCCGGATTCCTGACCCACAGACAGTGACATTATATACATTGTTTTAAGTTGGTAAATTTTGGGGTAACTTGTTACACAGCAATAAATAATACTAACAAATAACTAATATATATATGTGTTGTTGTTCTGTGCTATCAAGTCAATTCTGACACATAGTGACCCTACAGGAGAGAGCAGAACTGTCCCATAGGGTTTTCAAGGTCGTCATCTTTAGGGACCACCATTTGTCTGCCAGTCTGTCGTACTGTGGTGGCTTGTGTGTTGTAATGCCACAACGGAACGGTGTCTGACTTGCTTCCTTTGGACATGTCATCAGAAGGGATCAATCGCTGGAGGAGGACATTATGTTTGGTGAAGTAGAGGACCAGCAAGGGTAAGGGACACCCTCAGTGAGACGGATTAGCACAATAGCTGCAATAGGATGATGCAGGACAGGGCAACCTTTCATTCTGTTGTACATAAGGTTGCCATGAGTTGGGGTCAACTTGATGGCAGCTAACAACAAAGGGCTGATGTGGGAGGAAAAGAGCTAAGAGCCAAACATGGTCTGTTACTCATTTCTTAATTCATTCTGTCCCTTTGCCTCAATTTGGAGCAACTCCCAAAGGCCATCCAGAGCCCAGGTTATGGCTGGCAGCAGCCTCAGTTGCAACCACATTGCAGGCAAGCTTCTCCCTCCAAACCCTGCTTCCTCACTTCCTCACTTCTTCAGTGTGTCTCCGAAGAGCGCACACCATACACCTCACACATGTCTGTTTCAGAATCTGCTCCAGGACTCAATCTAAGACAGTTGGGGGGCATTATTCTGACATCTCCATTTGATGGTCCCCTGGGCAACCTGTCCAAGACCGAGTCCATCATCCTCCCTGTCTCCCCAAAATCTGTCCCTCCTGTGACCATTCTTGTCTCTGGGAACATCATTACCAACTTCCCAGCTGCCCAACCCAGAAATATGGGAGTTTTCCCGGATAGAGCTTCCTCACTCACCTTCTCATGATCTAATCCATCATCAGGTCCTGTTGGCTGCCCTTAAATCCAACTATTCCCCTCCATCTCCACTCTCATTGATCCTGCCACCTCCATCTCTTTCTAGATAACTGGATCAGTTCACAGGCCTACCTGCCTCCACTCTTATCGTTCTCTGGTCTGTTTTTCACCGACTGAATACAATTCCTAAAACATAATTCAAATTTTGTTCTCTCTCTCTCCATCTCTCTCTTTGCTGATGAGTAGATTCAGACTTACAGTGACCCTATAGGATTTCCAAGGCTGTAATCTTTACAGAAGAAGAGCTCTGGTAGCACAGTGGTTAAAGCACTCAGCTGCTAACTGAAAGGCTGGCAGTTCGAACCCACCAGCCAATTCACAGGACAAAGATGTGACAGTCTGCGTCTGTAAAGATTATTGTTGTCAGGTGCTGTTGAGTCGTTTCCAACTCATAGTGACCCTATGTACAACTGAAGGAAATGCTGCTTAGTCCTGTGCCATCCTCACAATCGTTGCTATGCTTGAGCCCATTGTTGCAGCCACCATGTCAATCCATCTCACTGAGGATGTTCCTCTTTCTTGATGACCCTCTACTTTACCAAGCATGATGTCCTTCTCCAGGGACTGGTCCCTCCTGATAACATGTCCAAAGCACAGGAGACTAAGTCTCACCATTCTTGCTTCTAAGGAGCATTCTGGCTGTACTTCTTCCAAGACAGATTTGTTGGTTCTTTCAGAAATGTTCGAAATTCTTCTCCAACACCATAATTCAAATGCAATAATTCATCTTTGGTCTTCTTTATTCGTTGTCCAGCTTTCATATGCACATGAAGCGACTGAAAATATCATGGCTTGGGCCAGGCGCACCTTAGTCCTCAAAGTGATATCTTTGTATTTCAACACTTTAAGGAGGTCTTTTGCAGCAGATCTGCCCAATGCAATACGTCGTCTGATTTCTAGGCTGTTGCTTCCATGAGTGTTGTTCGTGGATCCCAGTAAAAGGGAATCCTTGGCAACTTCAATCTTTTCTCCGTTTGTCATAATGTTGCTTATTGGTCCAGTTGCTAGGATTTTTGTTTTCTTTTTTTTTATGCAGCAAAAGTCTTTATTGGTGGCAACGGGAAGTAAGAGTAGGAGGATACTACAGCTCCTGCTTCTGAAACCACGTTCAAAGTCTAAATCGCTGCCTTCGGAAAGCTTTGTTTTCTTTATGTTGAGGTGCAATCCATACTGAAGGCTTTAGTCTTTGATCTTCATCAGTAAGTGCTTCTAGTCCTCCTCACTTTCAGCAAGCAAGGTTGTGTCATCTGCATATCGCAGGTTGTTAATGAGTCTTCCTCCAAGTCTGATGCCACGTTCTTATAGTCCAGCTTCTCAGATTATTTACTCAGCATACAGATTGAATAAATATGGTGAAAGGATACAACCATGACGCACAACTTTTCTTATTTTAAACCATGCAGTATCCCCTTGTTCTGTTCGAATGACTATATCTTGGTCTATGTACAGGTTCCACGTGAGCACAATTAAGTGTTCTGGAATTCCCATTCTTCGCAATGTTACTGACTCGACAGCAACGGGTTCAACTTCTTTAGACGTTCGTAAAAAGCACCATCTTAATCAAAATATGGAATCAGGAATCAGCCTCTCATCCACAGTTCTTGCCCTCCATTTTTTAGTTAGCATTGAACTTAACTTTTAAATTAAACTTAAAAAAACTAAACCTACACCTGTTTCTATCAAGTCGATTCTGACTCGTGGTGATCAGTTCATGGGTGGCACAAACAGTTAAGCGCTAGACTACTAACTGAAATGTTAGTAATTCAAACGTACCCAGAGGCTCTTTGAAACTAAGTCCTGGCAATCTGCTCTGCAAGATCACAGACTTGAAAACTCCATGGAGTGCAGTTCTACTCTGCATACGTGGATTCACCATGAGTCAAACCAACTCGATGGCAACTAACAACAATGATCTTTACAAAAAAGCCTTTTATTCCATGGTGCCACGGGAAAAAAAATAAAAAAAGGTATTTCCAATGAGTAGGTCATTGGTCTTGCAAAATTCCACCATGCCATCCCCGGTATCATTTCTAACACCAAGGCCATATTTTCAAACTACTAATCCTTCTTCTTTGTTTCCAACTTTCCCATTCCAGTCACCAGTAATTATCAGTGCATCTTCATTGCATGTTTGATCCATTTCAGACTGCAGAAGTTGGTAAGCGTCTTCAATTTCTTCATCTTTGGCATTAATGATTGGTGGGTAAATCTGAGTAATATTCATATTAACTGGTCTGCCTTGTAGCCGTATGGATATTATCATAGCACTGACAGTGTTGTACTTCAAGATAGATCTTGAAATGTTCTTTTTTACAATGAATGCAACACGATTCCTTTTCAGTTTGTCATTTCTGGCATGTCTGATTCAAAATGGCCAATACCTGTCCATTTTAGCTCACTAATGCCAAGGATATTGACCTTTATGCATTTCATTTCATTTTCATTTTTGATGATTTCTAGTTTTCCTTGATTCATACTTCATACATTCCACATTCCGATTATTAATGGATGTTTGCTGCTGTTTCTTCTCATTTTGACTCATGCCACATCTGCAAATGAAGGTCCTGAAAGCTTGATTTCATCCATGTCATTGAGGTCAACTCTACTTTGAGGAGGCAGCTCTTCCCCAGTCATATTATGAGTGCCTTTCAACCTGAGGGGTTCATCTTCCAGCACTATATTAGATAATGTTCTGCTGCTATCCATAAGGTTTTCACTGGCCAATCTTTTTGGAAGTAGATTGCCAGGTCTTTCTTCCTAGTCTTTTTTTTTTTTTTAAATCATGCTTTAGGTGCAAGTTTACAGCTCATGTGAATTTCTCATACAACAATTTATGCACATATTGTTATGTGACAGTTGTAATCCCTATAATGTGACAACACACTCCCCGCTTTCCATCCCAGGTTTCTTGTCTCCATTCAATCAGTTCTTGTCCCTTCCTGCCTTCTCATCCTGCCTCCAGACAGGAGCCTCCCATTTGGTCTCATGTATCTGCTTGAATCAAGAAGCACACTCCTCACAAGTATTATTTTATGTTTTATAGTCCAGTCTAATCTTTGTCTGAGGGGCTTCAGGAACTGTTTTAGTTCTGGGTTAACAGAGTGTCTGAGGGCCATGGCTTTGGGGGTTCCTTCAGTCTCAGTCAGACCATTAAGTCTGATCTTCCTAGTCTGTCTTAGTCTGGAAGCTGCACTGAAACCTGTCCACCATGGGTGACCCTCCTGGTGTTTGAAATACCAGTGGAATTGCTTCCAGCATCATAGCAACATGCAACCGTACAACAAACTGACAGACAGGCGGTGGGATCAGCCCTTAAAGGTGGATATTATTACTTTCTTTATACAGACGAGAAAACTGAGGATCAAGAAGATCTTAATACCAGGCCATGGGCACACAGCTCAGAAGTGGCAGAGGCCGAGTTCAAACCACTTTTGTGAGATGGCAAAGACCGAGAGAGCTGTGTCCCCCACACCCTGCTGCTTTCACTTGGCACCTGCTGTTCCCTCTGCAGGAAATGCTAGGCTCACACTGGCTCCTCTCCAGCTCAATTTTCCTCTCCTCAAGGCCTTCCCTGACCTCCCTATATGTAACAGTCACCTCCTCCTTCTCAGTTACTGTCACTTTTTCCCCTTCATTTCCTTCACAACCCTCTACATTCTGAAATTACCTCGTGCCTACCTACCTGTCAGCATGCAGGCAAAATGATAGAGGCTCGGGAAGGGTGCTGTTTGGAGGGCAGGGAAGTCCTTGGAGACAATACCAGGCTTATGGCAACAATGTCCTCTCAAGGAATGCTCACGAATCCATAGAAAATCATTTTGCCAAATGACCAATTTACCAGGTAACTGATTCACTAAATACTTGTTTCTATACTACTTGTGAAGTTGCAGTAACTTGTTTCACAAAATAGTTCTGGCAGCCTCAGAGAATTTTTTGAAGTTTGGGTCCCATTGTAGCCAGAGAGAGGGGAGTCCCTGCACCAGTTCCACATGGCTGCATTCTACCCTTGTCTTAGTTATCTAGGGCTGCTATAACAGAAATACCACAAGTGGATGGCTTTAACAAAGCGAAATACCACAAGTGGATGGCTTTAATAAAGCAAAGTTTATTCTCTCACAGTCTAGGAGGCTAGAAGTCCAAATTCAGGGCACCAGCTCCAGGGGAAGGCTTCCTCTCTCTGTTGGCTCTTGGGGAAGGTCCTTGTCATCCATCTTCCCCCGGTCTAGCAGCTTCTCAGCACAGGAACCTCAGGTCCAAAGGCCACACTCTGCTCCCGGTGTTGCTCTCTTGGTGGTATGAGGTCCCCCATCTCTGTGCTCGATTCTCTCTTTTATATCTCAAAAGATACTGACAAGATACAACCTAATCTTGTAGATTGAGTCCTGTGTCATTAACATAACTGCCTCTAATCCTGCTTCATTAACATCATAGAGGTAGGATTTACAACACACAGGAAAATCACATCAGATGACAAAATGGTGGACAGTCACACAATACTGGGAATTATGGCCTAGCCAAGTTGACACACATTTTGGGGGACACATAACAACCCTCCAAACAGCTGGGGACGTGCTCCCGAGTCCTCCTCTCCCACTGCTGCTGTGGCCACAGCCCTAGAGCTGGGCCTAGTAAGGCACAAGCCTCAGACCAGCACTCAGGCAGCTGGATTCATCACAAGCACATGCTCTCCCAGCCCAAGGCCATAGCCATACCAGGCCAGGTGGTCAAAAAGCCACTTGACCCAGGGCCAGGACTAGGGTGAGACAAAGGAGGCACTTGTATCAGGTGTAAAATTTAGGGGGAGCCAAAAACTCAACAATCAAGATAAATATTTCAGTGAAATATTTTTAAAAATCAAAATTAATGAAAAAAAAAGCCCATGATGAACAAAATTTAAAAAAAAAAAAAACATTTTAAAGAAAGACAGGATCAGCAAGAGTGTTGTGGTGAGCCACACTGAAGCATAAGGCAAAAGAAAAAATCAATAATACTGATCCTGTCATTATTTAAAATGTTGTTATTTTGTTTATCACGGCTTTTTTGCATTAATTTTGATTTTTTAAAAGTATTTCACTAAAATATTATTTATTGATGTCTGCTTCTGTGAAAGATGGAGTAGACATGCTTTTACCTAGTCCTCCCACTAAAAACAAACCCGACTCTCCCACTAAGGACTACTAAAAACGCTGGACATTCTATATAAAACAGTCACAATGAAAGCAAGAACACAAACAGAAACCTGTACACAAATGTTCACTGCAGCACTCTTTACTATAGCCAAAAGGGAGAAACAAGAGATGACTGGATAAACAAAGTGTGATGGATATACACAGCGGAATACTACTCAGTCTTAAAGAGAAATGAAGTCCTGATGCATGCTACAACATGGATGAACCTTGAAAACATCCTGCTGAGAGAAATAAGTCAGTCACAAAAAGACAAACACTGTATGATCCCATTGATATGAAATAGGCAAATGTAGAGACCAAAGCTTATTAATGGTTACAAAGGACAGAAGGGAGGAGGAAAGGAGGAGTCATTGCTTAGCAGGCACTGAGTTTTCATGAATGGTGGTGGCATAATTTGGAAAAGGATAGTGGTAATGGTTGCATAACATGATGAATATAATCAATGTCACTGAACTATACATGTAAAAACTGTTAAATTGGCAAATGTTTTGTTATATATATTTTCACCACAATCAAAAAAAAAAAATCATAATCCTCTGAAAGGTGTAGAGAAGAAGGAAAAACTGCTAGGGACATCAGGACTCGAGGAACAACATGGTAGCGAGTTCCTGGGTTTCTTTTTGCCTCACATATCCCAGACTTGGATCTGAAGAAGCCAGCAACCTGGAAACATCAAAAAGCACAGACAAAAAAAGCCTGCTCTCTCCTGTCAAAAGAGTAGAAAAGGGGTGGCTGAGCAAGGCAGAAAACTTTCAGACAATAACCACTCTACTCCAGCCAAACACCACAGAAAAAAACTGTGGCTCCACCTGCACCCATGCCAGCAAAGGCCAAGTGGGGAACCTAGACTTCACCCTCTCCAGACTGTAACCCTCCAGGGTGGTACCAGAGAAGGTCAAATAGGAAATTTCATCCCTCCAGGGTAGTAACAAGCTCCCTCCCTCCCAGCTCCCTCTCCCAAGATATCAGTGGAGACCACATGGGGAGCCTGCACTTCCACTGAGCAGTCACAAGGCACTTCTTACTCAGAACTTCCACATGATGATGAAGCCATCTCCCCGTGGTGTCAGTGCAGGCCAAGAGGGGACTAGTAATGAGACACTCCAACCCCTCCCAGCTAGAGAGATATCAGGGAGGCCTAGTGAGGAGCCAGACTCCCACTCCTGCCCAGCATTAACAAGGAGCCACTCCCCACCGTGGATGTCAACAGAGGCCAAGTGGAAACCTGGAATTCTACCCCCATCTTGGCAGCAATGAGGCAGTGGTGGTTCAGTGGTAGAATTCTTGCCTCCCATGCAGGAGATCTGGGTTCAATTCCCAGCGAATGGACCTCCTGTGCAGCCACCAATCATCTGTCAGTGGAGGCTTGCATATTGCTATGATGCTGAACAGGTTTCAGCAAAGCTTCCAGGCTAGGATAGACTAGGAAGAAAGGTCTGGTGATCTAGTTCCTAAAGTCAGCTAATGAAAACCCTGTGGTTCACAACAGTCCAATTCGCAACCAATCATGGGGATAGCACAGGACTGGCAGCTTCGTTCTATTGTGCATGAGATTGCCATGAATCAGGGGCTAACTTGACAGCAGCTAACAACAACAATAATCTTCCCATATCCTGCTGGAGCAGTATCAGAGGAAACCAGCTAAGGCAGAAGGTTTACAGAGTCTCATTACATGATATGAAAATTTCCAGGTTTCAACTGAAAATTACTCGTCATACCAAGAACCAGGAAGATCTTGAATTAAATGGGAAAAAAAAAAAAAAGACGATCGATAGATGCCAACACCAAGATAACAGATATTTTAATATTATATGGCAAAGATTTTAAACTAGCCATCATAAAAAGGCTTCTATGAGCAATTACAAACATGCTTGCAACAAACGAATAAATGAAAGGCTCAGCAATAAATAAATAAATAAATACATGGAGAGTCTAAGTGAAGATATAAAAGATATAAAGAAGAAGCAAATGGAAATTTTAGAACTGAAAAATACAATAAATAAAATGAAAAAAACTCAATGGATGAGCTCAACAGCAGAAAGGCAGAGATAGGAAAGAATTAGTAAATTTGAAGATAGAACAATAGATATTACCTAATTCAAACAATGGAGAGAAAATAGACTGGAAAAAAAAAAGATGAACAACGTCACAGGGGCCCATGGACTACAACAAAATACCTAACATTTGTGTATCAGAGTCCCAGAAGGAGAGAACAAAGAGGGTGGGGATGAAAAAGCACTTGAAAAAATAAAGGCTGAAAACTTCCCAAATCTGGCAAAGACCATAAATCTATAGATTCAAGAAGCTGAGTAAACCCCAAACTGGATAAACAGGATACTGTCTAAAAATAAAGAAAGCCACACCATGACCCATCATAGTCCACTGCTGAAAATGAAATAAAAAGGGAGTCATTGTTTAAGGGGCACTGAGCTTCTTCTGTTAAAAGTGATAGAAAAATTTGGAAACAGATAGTGGTGATGGTTACCAACATAATAAACATAATTTATGTCACTGAATCATACATGTAAACAATGTTGAAATGGCAAATGGTTATATTTATATATATAAACATATATCACAATTCAAAAAACTAAAGACAAAAACTCTGAAAACAGTGACAGAAAGGACACTTAACCTATGGCCTAAAAACCATTTGAATGACAGTGGATTCCCTGTCAGAAGCCATGGAGGCCAGGAGCAAGCAGCATAACATTTTTCAAGTGCTTAAAGAAAAAAAGTATCAACCTCATATTCTATATCCAGTGAAAATATCCTTTGGGAATGAGGGAAAATCAAGACATTCTCAAATGAAGGGAAACTAAGAGAATATGTCAACAGCATATCTAAAAGTGTAGCTAAAGGAAGTTCTCTAAGCAGAAAGAAAATGATAAAATAAGGAAATCTGGATCATCAGGAAGGAAAAAGAACAGCAGAAATATGGGTAAAAGCAATGCATTTTTCTTCTCCTCTTGAGTTTTCTACATTATATTTGAGATTGATATAAAAATTATAACAATATCTGATGTGTTTCTAAGTACATGCAGAGGAAATATCTAAGACATTTATATTATAAAGGGATGTAAAGGAAGAAAACTTTTCTACACTTTGCTCAAACTGGTGAAATGTTGATACCAGTAAGACTGTGATAAATTATGCATTTATAACACAATATTCAGAGTAACTACTAAAAAGGCCATACAAAGAAACACACTCAAAAAGACTATATATGAATCAAAATGGAATTCTAAAAATTGTTCAAGTAACCTACAGGAAGACAAAAAAGAAAAATGGAAAACAGAGGGAACAAACAGAAAATAAAAAATCAGCCCTAAAAGACAAAGATTGGCAGAGAACTATATACTTGCTAAGGAAACTCATTTCAAATGTAACAATATAGGTAGGTTGAAGGTGAAAAGATGGAAAACGTGCAAACATTAACCGAAAGAAATAAGAAATATCTACATTATTATCAGATAAAGGAGATTTCAGAGCAAAACAAATTACCAGATACAGAGAAGGACATCATATAATGATAAAAGGGTCAATCCACTAAGAAGATACACACACACATACTCACACACATACTCACACACACACACACACACACACACACACCAAACCTGTTGCTGTGAGTTGATTCGTTCATAGTGACCCTATAGGACAGAGCAGAACTGCCCCATAGAGTTCCCAAGGCTGCAATCTTTCTAGAAGCAGACTGCCATATCTTCCTCCCACGACATAGCAACTCTAAATGTGCATGCACAAAATAGAGTTACAAAATATGTGCAGCTATCATGATGAATGTAATTAATGTCACTGAATTATACATGTAAAAAAATTGAAACGGCAAATGATCTGTTATATATTTTTATCACAATAAAAAAAGTGTGCAGCAATAACTGATAGAACTTAAGGGAAAAATAGATAAATCCACAGTTATAGTTGGAGACTTTTGATAAAACAACCAGACAGAAAATCAGCAAGGATATACAGAAGCGCTAACAACACCATCAACTAACAGGATTTAATTGACACTTATAGAACACTCTACCCAACAATGACAGAATACACATTCTTTTCAACTATAAAACATATACCCAAATAGACCATCTCCTAAGCCATAAAACAAACCTCAATAAATTTAAGAGAATTGAAATCATACAGAGTATGTTCTTAGACCACAATGAAATCAAACTAGAAATCAATAACACAAAGGGAACAGGAAAATCTCCAAACATGTGAAAACCAAACAACATACTTCTAAATTACCCATGGGTCAAAAAGGAAGTCCCAAGTGTATTTTAAAACTAAGTTGAACTGAATTGAAAATACAACATAACAAAATTTATGGGACACAGCTAAAGCAGTGCTGGAGGAAAATTTGTATCACTAAATGCTTACACGAGAAAAGGGTAAAAATCTGAAATCAGTGATCTAAGCTACCACTTCAAGAACCTAGAAAAAGAATACCAAGGTTAACCCAAAGAAAGCAGAAATTAATGAAGTTGAAAACATAAAAACTATAGAGAAAAATCAGTGAAACACAAATCTGTTTCTCTGAAAATATCAATAAAATTGATAAACCTCTAGGAAGACTGACAGAAAAAGAGAGAAGACACAGATTTGCCAATATCAAAAATAATAAAATAGGGGATATGACTACAGACCCTGCAGACATCCAAAAGATAAAAAAAATACTATGAACAACTCTACAGATATACATTTGACAGCTTAGGTGAAATGAACCAATTCCTTTAAAAGCACAAACTACCACAATTCACCCAACATTCAATAAATGATTTGAATAGCCCTGTAACTATTAAGGAAATTGAATTTGTAATTTAAAAAATTCTCAAATAAGAAGTCTCCAGGCCCAGATGGTTTCACTGGCAACGTCTACCAAGTGTTTAAAGAAGAACTAACACCAATTCTACAAAATTTCTTCCAGGAAGTAGAAGAGGAGGAAATATTTCCCAGTTCATCTCATGGAGCTAGTATTACCCTGGTCCCAAAATCAAAGACAGTGCAAGAATAAAGAAAGCTACAGACCAATATCCCTCATGAATATGGATGCAAAAATCCTTAACAAAATATTCGCAAATATAATTCAGCAATATATATTTTTTAAATTACACACCTTGACCAGGTGGTGTTTATTCCAGGGCTGCAAGGCCGGTTCAACATTTGAAAATCAATGTAATCCACTATATTAGCAGGCTAAAGAAGAAAAATCACAAGAATATATCAATTAATAAAGAAAAAACCATTTGCCATTTGAAAAAATCCAATATCCATTCATGATTTTAAAAAAAAAACTCAGAAAACTAGAAATATAGGAGAACTTCCTCAATAAACAGCATCTACAAAAAAACTTACAGCTAACGTCATACTTAATGATGAAAGGCTGACTGCTTTCTCCCTAATATCAGGAACAAGGCAAGGATGTCAACTTTCACGGCTCTCTTTTAACATAGTTCTGGAAGGCCTAGCAAGTGCAATAAATCAAAAGAGGAAACGAAAGGCATACAGACCAGAAAGGAAGAAAGTTGGGTGTCCCTATTTGCAGATGACTTGCATCTTCATAAAAAATGCCAAGGGATCTATTTAAAAAAACTTCTAGAACTAATAAATGAGTTCAGCAAGTTTGCAGGATACAAGGTAAACATACAAAGTCTTTTGTATTTCTATACACTAGCAATGAACACATGGACACAGAAATTAAAAATACCATACCATTTACAATTGTTAAAAAAAAATGAAATACTCAGGTGTAAATCTAACGAAACACATACAGGACATGTATGCTAAAAACTACAAAAAGCTAATGAAAGAAATCACAGAAGTTCTAAATAAATGAAGAGAAACACTGTCCATGTTCGTGGATTGGGAAAAAAAAAACAACATAGAAAAGATATTAGTTCTCCCCAAATTTATATATAATTTACAAAAATTTCTATCCAAATCCCAGCAAGATTTTTTGTAGATATAAACAAGATTTTTTGTAGATATTCTAAAATTTATATAGAAAGGCAAGAGAATTAGAATAATTGAAACAAATTTTGAAAAAGAAGAATAAAGTGGGTGGAATCAGTCTACTTGATTTCAAGATTTATTACATAGCTACAGTAATCAAGACTGTTTGGTACTGGTAGAGGGATATAAGAACTAACGTTAATTCCACACAACCTCTACAATGAAAGAAAATAGAGAACCCAGTAATAGGCCCACACAAATATGCCCAACTGATTTTTCACAAAAGTGCAAAAGCTGGTCAATAGAGGAAGAACAGTCTTTTCAACAAATGGTGCTGCAGCAATTAGATCTCCATAAAAAAAATTTAAAAAAAACCCTGACACAGACCTCACACCTCATACACAAAAATTAACGCAGGATGGATCATGGACTTAAATGTAAAATGTACAAGAATAGAACTCTTAGAAGGTAACATACAAGAAAATCTCCAGGATCTAGGGCTAAGCAAAGAGTTCTTAGTCTTGATAGCAAAAGCATGATCCATAAAAGGAAAAATTGACAAACTGGACTTTATCAGAACTTAGAACTTTTTGCTCTGCAAAAAAAAAAAAAAAAAACCTGTTAAAAGGATGAAAGGAAAGCTACAGATTGGGAAAAAATATTTGCAAACCACATATCCAACAAAGGACTAATATCTACAATATACTGTATAAAGAATTCTCAAAACCCAGCAATAAAAACAAGCAAACAATTAGATAATGGGTAAAAGACATGAAAGTCATCAAAGCAGATATACAGATGGCAAATAAAAACATGAAAATGTGTTAACATCATTAGCCATCAAGGAAATGCAAATTAAAACCACAATGAGATATCACCACACACCTATCTAAAAAAAATTTGACAAAATCCAGCACTGGTGAGAATGTGGAGAAACTGAATCATTCACACATCGCTGGTGGGAATGTAAAATAGTATGGCAGGCACTCTGGAAAACCGTTCGGCAGTTTCTTTTAAAACTAAACATGCAACTACTATATGATCCAGCAATTGTACTCCTGGGCATTTATCCTAGAGAAATGAGAACTTATGTTCCCACAAAAGCCTGTACATGAATATTCATGAGCTTTATTCATAATAGCCAAAAACTGGAAACAAGCCCAACGTCTTTCAACAAGTGACTCATTAAAAAAACTGGTACACTCATACCATGAAATACTTGGTTTTTTTCTTTATTGTTTTCGTTAGCTGCCATTGAGTCAGCTCTGACTCATCTCAACCCCATGTATAACAGAATAAAATGTTGCCTAAGCCTGTGCCATCTTTATAAATGTTGGTATGTTTGAGTCCATTATTGTGGTTACTATGTCAGTCCATCTCATTGAAGGTTTCTCTCATTTTCATTGACCCTCTACTTTACCAAACATGATTGTCTTTTTCTAGCAATTGTTCTTTCCTGATGACATGTTCCGAGTAAGCGAGTCGAAGTCTCACCATTCTTGCTTCTAAGGAACATTCTGGCTGTATAGTACTCAGCAATAAAAAGGACCAAACTACTGATACATGCAACAACTTGGATGACTCTCCAGAGAAGCATGCTGAATGGAAGGAAAAAGGGCCAATCCCACAAGGTACATACTACTGTATGATTCCATTTATATAACACCCTTAAAATGATAAAATTATAGACATGGAAAACAGATTAGAGGTTACCAAGAGTTACAGAGCTGAGCAGGGGAAGGGAGTGAGGGAAAAGGATGCATCCACAAAAGGGCAATACAAGTGATCCTTGTGGTGATGGAAATGCTCCTTATTAATATCCTGGTTGTGACTGGTAGTAAGGTAAGGAAGATGTTACCACTGGGTGAAACACAGTAAAGGATGCGTGGGATCTCTCTATTATTTCTTACAAACAGAATGTGAATCTACAATTATCTTAAAGTAAAAGGTTTAATTTAATTTTTAAAAACATGTGAACTCAAAATGGGTCAGAGATCTAAATGTAAGATCTAAAACCATAAAACTCTTAGAAGAAAACATGGGGGTAATGCTTCATGATCTAGTTTTCAACAATGGATTCCTAGATATAACACCAAAAGCACAAGCAACAAAACAGATAAATGGGACCTCAGCAGTATTAAAAACTTTTATTCATCAAAGGGCTGTATCAACAAAGTCGTAAAACCTACAGATTGGGGGAAATGTTTTGGGAACCATATATCTGATACAGGTTTAATATCCAGAATACATAAAAACTCCTACAACTTAACAACAAAAAGACAAACAACCCAATCAAAAAAAAAAAAATGGGCAAAGAACTTGAATAGACACTTCACCAAAGAAGAAATACAAATGAAAATCAGCACATGAAAAGATGGTCAACATCATTAGTCATTGTGGAAATGCAAATTAAAACCACAATGAGATATCAGTTCTCACCCTCTAAGATGGCTATGATTAAGAAAACAGAAAACAACAGTTGTTGCCAAGGGTGTGGAGAAATAGAAACCCTCATTCATTGCTGGTAGGAATGTAAAATGGTACATCCTCTGTGGAAAACAGTCTGGCAGTTCCTCAAGAAGTTAACATAGAAATACCATATGATGCAGCAATTCCACTTCTAGATATATACCCAAAAGAATAAAAAACAGGAACACAAACAAATTCATGTGTACCAATGTTCATTACGGCACTATTCACAACAGTCAAAAGGTGGAAACAACCTAAACGTCCATCTGCAGATGAATGGATAAACAAAACGTGGTATATACACACAATTGAGTAAATATTTTTGTTTTCTTTCCTCCCTTATCCATTACTTATTATAAAATATAAGATGTTATGGGGCTAGTGTGTTTTGTACGCATGTTAGCTGTATCATGTTAAGTGCAAGTATGACTTTGTAATTGTCTTTATTTGGAGATTGTGTACCTTTATTAGGGAGATATGCATAGGCGCCAAGTTGACAAGGGATGGACTCTGATGGTTAACATTATATGTCAACTTGACTAGGCTGAGATGCTCTGTGGTTTGGCAGACCATTTGTAATCACCTACCATTTTGTAATCTGATGGGAGCAGCCAATCAGTTGGAAGGAGCGTTTCCTTAGAGGTGTGGCCTGCATCCAGTATATGAACAGATGTTCTGGCAAAACTCTCTGTCTCTCTCTCTCAGCTTGCAATCTTCTTGGCATCTGACCTCCAGTTCTTGGGACATAAGCCAGTAGAGGCCTACAATCTGTCACTTAACCTGTAGGCTTTGGATTCACCAACCTCTGCAACCCAGTGAGCCAGGAGAGACTTCCTGCCATCTCCTGACATGCAGGTTTTGGGTTCATCAGCCCCTACAACCATGTGAGCCAGCAGAGGTTATAAGCCTGTTGTCTGACCCACAGATTTGGGACTTGCCAGCCCCCACAACTGCATGAGTCATTTCCTCACAGTTGTGTGAGCCATTTTCTTATATATACATATATATATGTGTGTGTGTGTGTATACATATATATATAAATTATACATATATAACCAAGCTGGATTCAGTAGGGGACATGGAACGAGGGATATCATTGCTAATGTCAGATGGATCTTGGCTGAAAGCAGACAATACCAGAAAGATGTTTACCAGTGTTTTACTGACTATGCAAAGGCATTCAATTGTGTGGATCATAACAAATTATGGATAACATTGTGAAGAATAGGAATTCCAGAACACTTAATTGTGCTCATGAGGAACTTGTACATAGACCAAGAGGCAATCATTCAAAGAGAACAAGGGGATGCTGTGTGGTTTGAAGTCAGGAAAGGTGTGCGTCAGGGTTGTATTCTTTCACCATACTTATTCAATCTGTATGCTGAACAAATAATCTGAGAAGCTGGACTATATGAAGAAAAATGAGGCATCAAGATTGAAGGAAGACTCATTAACAACCGGCGATATGCAGACGACACAACATTGTTTGCTGAAAGTGAAGAGGACTTGAAGCACTTATTGATGAAGATCAAAGACTAGAGCCTTCAGTATGGATTGCACCTCAACATAAAGAAAACAAAAATCCTCACAACTGCACCAGTAAGCAACATCATGATAAATGGAGAAAAGATTGAAGTTGTCAAGGATTTCATATTACTTGGATCCACAGTCAACGTCCATGGAAGCAGCAGTCAAGAAATCAAATAATGCATTGCATTGGGCAAATCTGCTGCAAAAGACCTCTTTAAAGTGTTAAAAAACAAAGATATCACTTTGAGGACTAAGGTGTGCCTGACCCAATCCATGATATTTTCAATTGCCTCATATGCAAGTGAAAGCTGGACAATGAATAAGGAAGATGGAATAAGAATTGATGTGTTTGAATTATGGCGTTGGTGAAGAATACTGAATACACCATGAACTTCCAGAAGAACAAACAAATATGTTTTGGAAGAAGTACAACCAAAATGCTCCTTAGAAGCAAGGATGGTGAGACTTTGTCTCACGTACTTTGGACATGTTATCAGGAGGGACCAGTCTCTGCAGGAGGAGGTCATGCTTGGTAAAGTAGAGGGTCAGCAAAAAAGAGGAAGACCCTCAACAACATGGATTGACACGGTGGCTGCAACAATGGGCTCAAGCACAACAACGATTGTGAGGATGGCACAGGACCCGGCAGCATTTCATTATGTTGTACATAGAGTCGCTATGAGTTGGAATTGACTTGACGGCACCTAACAACTACACACATATACATGCTTCACCTGGTTTTGCTCCTCTAGAAAACCCAGACTAAGATTGGTGGTAAGTTAGGACCAGATATTACCAGGCTTTAGAAACCATTTTAAGTAAAAAGACAACTTACAGACTGGGAAAAAATTTTTGGCTACGACAAATCCGATCAGCGTTTAATCTCTAAAATCTATGAGATATTGCAAAACTTCAACAGCAAAAAGACAAATAACCCAATTAAAAAATGGGCAAAGGATATGAACAGGCACTTTGCCAAAGAAGATATTCAGGCAGCTAACAGACACATGAAGAAATGCTCACGATCATTAGCCTTTAGAGAAATTCAGATCAAAACTACAAGGAGATATCATCTCACCCCAACAAGGCTAGCATTAATCCAAAAAACACAAAATAACAAATGCTGGAGAGGTTGTGGAGAGACTGGAACACTTATACACTGTGGGTGAGAATGTAAAATGGTACAACCACTTTGGAAATCAATTTGGCGCATCCTTAAAAAGCTAGAAATAGAAGTGCCATACGTTCCAGCTATCCTGCTCCTTGGAATATATCCTAGAGAAACAAGAGCTGTCACACAAATAGATATATGCACACTCATGTTCATTGCATCACTGTTCACAATAGCAAAAAGATGGAAGCAACCTAGGTGGGTCCGTCAACAGACGAATGGATAAACAAACTATGGTATATCCACACAATGGAATATTACACAATGATAAAGAACAATGATGAAGCTGTGAAACATCGTATAACATGGTGGAAGCTGGAACTTATTATGCTGAGTGAATTTAGTCAGTCACGGAAGGACAAATACTGTATAAAACCACTATTATAAGAACTCAAGGAAAGGTTTAAACACAGAAGAAAACATTCTTTGATGGTTACCAGGGTGGGGAGGGAGGTGAGAGTAATTCACTGACTAGATAGTACATAAGAATCATCTTGGGTGAAGGGAAAGACAGCACACACTGCAGGGGAAGCCAGCACAACTGGACTAAACCAAAGCTAAGAAGTTTCCTCAATACAATCAAATACTTTGAGAGACAGAGTAGCAGGGATGGGGGGGTCTGGGGACCATGCTTTCAGGGGACATCTATGTCAATTGACATAACAAAGCTTATTAAGAAAATGTTCTGCATCCTACTTTGGTGAGTGGCGTCTGGGGTCTTAAAAGCTTGCAAGTGGCCATCTAAGAGGCATCAATTGGTCCCAACCACTTGGAGTAAAGGAGAATGAAGAACACCAAAGACACAAGGAAAGTATTATTAGCCCAAGAGATAGAATGGGCCACATAAACCAGAGACTTCATCAGCCTGAGACCAGAAGAACTAGATGGTTCCCGGCCACCACCAATGGATGTCCTGACAGGGAACACAACAGAGGTTCCCTGATGGAGCAGTAGAATGATGGGGTGCAGAACTCAAATTCTAGTAAGAAGACCAGACTTAATGGTCTGACTGAGACTGGAGGTGCCCCAGAGGGCATGGCCACTGGACTCTCTATCAGCCCAGAACTAAAACAATTTCCGAGGCCAACTCTTCAGACAGGGATTGGACCAGACTGTGGGACATCAAGTGATACTTGTGAAGAATGTGCCTCTTAGTCAAGTAGACACAAAAGACCAAGGGGGCAGCTTCTGTCCAGAGGTGAAATGGGAAAGCAGAGAGAGTTAGGAGCTGGTTGAATGTTCATGGGGAATCAGGGCGGAGGGGAGGAGTGTGCTGTTGCAGAATGGGGTGAGCAGTTGGGGTCACATAACAATGTACATAAAAAAAAAAAAATTCTGTATGGGAGACTAACTTGAAATGTAAACTTCATTTAATTACAACAATAAAAAAAAAAAGAAACCATTTTAAGGAATCTGGACATTCTCCTCGAGGCAATGGGGAGTTATTAAAAGGCTGAAGCATGGGGTTAGATGGCTCATATTTGTGTTGTGTATTGTCCTCTGCCTTCCATGTGGAAAACTGATAGAATGTAAGATAGGAAGCAGGGAGTGTGGTTAGGAGGCTGTCATCATCATCCAGATAAAAGAAGATGGGGGGGTCTGTACTGAGGCAGAGGCAGTGGAAATGGAGAGAAATTTACACATTCAAGGGTGTCTTAGGTGGGTGTCCACTCAAAGCAGATCACGAGACAAGGACTTGGATATGGGTAGTTTATTTGGAGGGTGATTTCAGGAAGCACAAGTGAAAGCGTGGAGAAAGTGAGACGGGGAAGGGAGATGACCCAATAAAGGGTGTGCTGATGAGCAGGTTATAACTGCGAGTTTAATCCCATTGGGGACCATCTGAGGAGCCAAGTAGAACATGCATCAGAATTGGTCCACTAGAGGGCAGGAAGTCTGAGGAATTTATCTACCAACCCCATCCCTCCCTGATGGAAGGTAGCCCCCCAGGGGTGTTAGCTCCCCTGTACACCTGGGTCTGTGTGCATGCAGTGGAATGACCTTTGGAGGCTTTGGAGCAGTGCTGTCGAACAGAACTTTCTGCAATGATGGAAATGTTCTAGATTGGCACTAATATGGTAGCCACTAGCCACATGTGCTGCTCAGAACCTGAATTGTGGCTAGTGCAGCTGAGCAATTGAATTTTTAATTTTAATTAATCTAAATAGTCACATGTGGTAGTGGCTACCATATTGGACAGCACAGCTTTGGGGAAGGCAGAGCAGAGGCCTCGCCGTGCATGTTTAGTATGAGATGTTGCCGGGCAGGGAACCATCCACCACCTCTGTGCTGAATCCAGCAGGCTGAGGGATGGCGATCAGTGTGCCTGCCACAAAGGGAGAGTGAATCAATAGGACTTGGTCTTTAATGGGACATGGAAGGTAAGTGGCTCCAGATAGTGTGTGACAGAGATACTCAAGGCTTATGCAGGTGTTTCCAGGGGCTGCGCTAATCAGTGCCAAGGGAACACTTTGGTCTCTGATGCCTGCTGTTAGAAAGGGCCAGAGAAGAAACAAGTGGTCCACTCACTGCTGTTCCAAGCACGGCCAAGCGTCCCTTGCAAATGGCAGAGCAGTCAATTCTGTAGGAGGCAGTTTAAGGGGAGAAATATTAGTGTATTTTGGGTCTCTCTTTGCTATTTCATGGTGCTCTAAAAGTGAACATAATTAAAAGCAACATTTCTTCCTGAAAAGCAAAACAAGGAAAGAAAGTGATTCTGGCAGAGCCTACCTAAAGACAGTGATTCTGGTAGATCCGTGCTGATAACAGACTTGGTGCTACCCTCGCAGTACCTACATGTCAACACATGATAATTTTTTCTTGATAGTTATACACACTCTACTGTTATTCAGTCTGACTCCTCTGAAACTGTTGCCAATAATCCAATTAAACAGTTAGCAAAATATATTAATGGCACATTGCTGTGTATCTGGCCCTAATGAGGCTTACAGGAAATGTGTTTCCCAGACCACAAGGGCTCCAAAGGCGGAAATTGCTGGTGGCTTGACCACAACCACTGGCCCCAGGCCAGCTAGCCCTGAGAAAAAACCTCCAGCTAAACCAAGATGTCAGAGCTAGAGTAGGGAGCTGGGAAGCTGCTTCAGTTTCCCCAAGGGGAATGATCAGTCTTAGGGTGATTGAAGACAAATGGCTAGGGATGTCACCAGCTGGAGCAAGCAAAAGGGATCTTGGTCACCTCTGTTTAGAAGAATGTATCCCTACAGGACTGATGCTGGCTAGGTAAGGCAGTAAGAGGCACCCAATGCTCATACAACAAATGTTTGCCAAGCACCTACTATATGTCTGACACTGAGCTAGGTGCTGGAGCTACAGTGGTGAATGAGAAGTGGTTCCTGCCCTTGGAGCCTAGTGTGCCCCAGATAAACTCCAAGACACCATAAGAACACATCAGAGAGTCCCCAGTCCTAACTGAAGAGCCAAAGAAGTCTTCTCCAAAGAAAGGAAATTTAAGCTGAGACTCAAAAAATGATCACAGATTTTTGAGGTGAAGGAAGTGGGGATGGGGCTGAGAAAGTGCTTCAGGCAGTGAGAACAAAGTCTGTGCAAAGACCTTGAGGTAAGAGAGCATGGCACATCAGAAGAACAGAAAATTCTACGTGTCTGAAGCAAACTTCTTCCAGCCCACATTGCAGCTCAGCATCATGGGCACCCACCCCCATAGATCAAGTGCTGGGTGGTGCTAAGATTTTAATTGGCCAAAGGCTCAGCCTTTTATTTTCTAAAGTTCCTCTGGCCCTGAGAGGCTAAGACAACTCGGGTTAACAGTGTCCTGGCATAAAAGGGAGGTTTCTGGAATCTTACCAGACAGGCCCTTGCTAGCCCAAACCTGGGAAGGTGGTCTCTTGAACCCCACAGTGGCTCCCAAAACACCTGCTTTGAGAGACCAGGTGTGGTCATGTCCTTGGTTTTCAGTTAAGAGGTGGCATTTTTTACCTAACCACATCCTTGGGTGGCACCCCCAAACTCCAGGATGCAGCCCCAAGCCAGCAAGTCCCTATATAGCAGAATGAATAAAAACCTCGGCATCAGAGCCAGAAAGACCTAGATTTGAGTCCTGGTCCTGCTGTTCTGGCAGTGTGACCTTGGGAAAGTTTCTCACCTCTCTGAGCCTCAGTGTCCCCATCTACTGGATAGAAATTCATTCCACAAATATTGGCTACCTACTGCATGCCAGGTGCTGTGCTGGGTGCCAATGACATGTGTAAACCCAACAGACACGGTCACTTTCAGTCTAGCAGGGGAGACAATCAACAAACACATGATGATAAACTGACCAAGGCAATGGTGGAAACACAAAGGGGGACAAGATGGACAGAAATAGGAGAACCCATTACTTACTGGTGTTAGGGAAGACTTCTTTGATGAGGTGACCCTTGAGCCAAGATCACATGATGAACAATAGTACATACCTCCCAGGGTGTTTGAGAACTAAATGAAATAATATATATAAGCACCGAGTGCAGCACCTGGCACACAGGCAGAGCTCAAAAAAATACTGGTTTTATCATCATCCCCTAAAACATAAGCTCTTTTAGGGCAAGCAGTAGACCTGCGTTGTTCGCCAGAACTGTGCCTAGCACATGGAAAGAGTTCACTAAATTAATTAATTTATAATGGTAACAATAATAATAGTAGTAATAAGGGTAATATTTGTTAGTACTTTTAGCCAGAGGAGCAGAAATATTAGCAGTAGTAATAATAGGAGTAGGAGTGTCAGCAACTACTGCGACTGTTGACCCTCTTAGCACAGGCGCCATATTGCAACAGAAGGAACGTGGGATTTGGAATTAGGCAGAGCCACATTTGAATCCTGGCCCAGCTACATGGTTGCTGTGATACAAGTAAACTCATTTCTGTAAGCTTCCGTTTCTCATCTATATGACAGGGATAATAATGCGTATCTCAGAGAGCTGCTATCAGGATTGGGGAGGTGTATATACAGTGATAGGACAGAGTATGCCCACAATAAATGATGGTTATCGAGATGACAAACATGTCATCCCAGGTCACTGAGCGCCAGGCAACTGACACTTAACCTCTTTTTTTGGAGAGAGGCTGAGGAAACCACACGGACGCATGGGTCAGGGCTTGTGGCTTCAAAAAGCGTTTGTTCACCAGGCAACTGCTACTTGGCTGGGTTGATGGTGTAGCTCAGTTTGTACATCACTCTCTGACATATCTAGACAAGGAAATCGTCCCTCTGGAAAATTACTGGATTGAACTAAACTAGGTAATAGTTCTTGATTGAAATTCCAGCGGACAGAGAAAATATTTCCAACATATTTAACTACCAAAGAATTAATATCCAGAATATATAAAGAACTTCTACCAGCCAATAAGAAAAAGCAAAAATAACCCAGTTGCAAAATGGGCAAAGGATATAAATAAGCAAGCAACTCACACACAAAAAAGATAAAAGGTCTAATTAACATTTGCAAAGATGCTCAACCCAGCAAGGCATCATGGGAATACAAATTAAAACAATGAGAAATCCTTTCAGACCCATCAGATGGGCAAAAAAAAAAAACAAGTTGAGATTAAAAATGTACAGAGTTGGCGAGGGTGTGGAGAAATGGGTACTTTCATGTACTGCCACTAGAAATAAAAATGTTAGCTTTGGAAACAGCAATTGACCCGTTCCTGTTGCCGTCAGGTAGGTTCTGACTCACAGTGACCCTACAGAACAGAGTAGAACTGCCCCATAGGGTTTCCAAGGAGCGGCTGGTGGATTCGAACTGCCAAACTTTCAGTTAGCAGCCAAGTTCTTAATCATTGCACCACCAGGGCAATTTGACAGTGTCTATTAAAATTTGAAGGAGCCTTGGTGGCCTATGAGTGGGAATCAACTCAACAGCAGTGGGTTTGGTTTTTAGGTTTTTAATCAAATTTGAAATGAGCATATCGTTTTAGCCACTGCTAAGTGAAAAACTAATGCCGCAGTGGTTATGGGCTACAGCTGCTAACCGAAAAAGGTCAGCAGTTTGAATCCACCAGGCACTCCTTGGAAACCCTATGGGGCAGTTCTACTTTGCCCTACAGGGTCGCTATGAGTCGGAATTGACTCCAAGAGAATGGGTTTGGTTTTTGGTTTTGAGTATCCTAGAGAAATACTCATATACAGGCCCAAGGAGGAATATACAGGAACGATCAAGCATCATTTTTAAGAGTGAAAAGTTGGAAACAACTTAAATGTCCATAGATGTCGGAATGGTGAGTTAAAATTATACAACTATATTATGGCATACTATGGAGCAGATAAAAACATTTATGTAGATCTTGATGAATGATCATAGAAAGATGTCCAAGATATTATGTGTACAGTTTGATCCCATCTGTACTGAAATAAACTGAAGAAAACAATGTTCTCCTATAAGAATGTGTAAATATGTGTGGTATACAAATACACAGAAAACAGCTTGGAAGAGAACACATTTAACTGATAATAATGGTTACATGTAGAGGGGAGGGGACAGATTGAGGGCAGTTTCCAGGGGAACTTAGTTTTACCAGTATTTGAATTTTACCCATGTAAGAGAAGATATTTACAGCATAAAACAAATCAACAAAGAATTATTATTCAGACTATATTGAGAATTCCTATAACTGTTGAATTGGTGTATGTTTTGCTGTATATATTCTCAACAACAACAATAAATAAATTATTTTTTAAAAAAGAATTTCTATGAATTGGTAATGGAACTCTGGTGGCACAGCGGTCAAGAGCTTGGCCGCTAAAGCAAAAGGCTGGCAGTTCAAATCCACCAGCCACTCCTTGGAAACCCTATGGAGCAGTTCTACTCTGTCCTGTATGGTCACTATGAGTCAGAATCAACTCGACGGCAATGAGTTTGTTTTTGTTTTGTTTTGTTTTGTTTTTTTGGTATGAATTGGTAAGAAACAGAGAAAACCCACTAGAAAAATAGGCAAAAGAACAGGAATTTCCCAGAAAAGGACACTCAACCAATAAACATGTAAAAGGCACTCAGTTTCATTTGTAATTTTAAAAATGTAAATTGAAACCCTGAGATACCATTTCACCAAATAGATTGGAAAAAATTTCAAAGTATAACCATAGCAAATGCCAGCAAGGACTGGCAATAACAGGAGTTCTCATATACTGCTAGTGGAAGTGTAAACTGTTACAACCATGTTTGAAAACAAGTTGGATTTGCCTCTCAAGTTTTAGATAAGAAATCCCAAAGCCCAGCAATTGTAAACCCAGCACATACCCTTGAACAAGTTTGCCAGGAGACCTAATTAAGTATATTCATAGTAACCCAAAACTGGAAACAACCCCTGTGTCCAACACCAGCAGAGTGGATAAATAATCTGTAGTCTATTCACGGAGCAGCAAACTTGACAACAGTGAAAATGAATAAAACATTAACACGAAATTCCGGATGGTGTTCATTTTGGGGAAGGGGGAGAAAAATGTAATGGGGGCAAGAACCTAGGAGGTGCCAAGGTACTGGTAATGTTCTCTCTCTCAACCCAGGTGTTTTATTATTTTTTAAAGTGTGTGTGTGTGTGTGTGTGTGTGTGTGTGTGTGCGTGTGTGTGTGTGTGTGTGTGTGTGTGTGTGTGCATGAACCCATGCAAAAGCACCTTATACACTATATTAACTTATGTGACTGAAAATAACAAAAGTTTATAAAAGAAAGAGAAGAGAGAATCCAATAGCAGCCATCTTGTTCCACTCAGGAGAGATCACTGACTTCTAACTCACTTCAGGATCCACATGAAAAAGTCCTCAGGATGGCTAAACATCCAGTGAGTCAGAATGCAGATGGAAGCTGGAATAAGTATAGAACAGAACCAAGGTGAGGTGACCCTCCCTCAGAGGATAGAATCAGGACCTTTGGTCTCTTCCTCTGCTGAAACTTTAATCACTGTGGTTTAGAGTGAATGAAGCCCATTCTCCTCCCTAAGACATAGCTCTAGAAAGGCCTTCATACATATCTAATCCAACCTCTTTGCTTCACAGATGCGGAAACCAAGGCCCAGTAAAACTTAGAGGCAGGAATAGAGCAAGTCCATCTCTCATGACAGACTCTTGTCTTGTTTATAGGACCTGGCACAGTTCCTGACACAGTCGAAGCTCAATAAATATTGTTGAATTAATTTTTATTTGATCTGATTTATTTCAACTAAACTCCTTGCCTCTCTAAACTGAAGACAGAGAATAGGAATGATTAAATCCACAGAAAGGTATGGAAAGCATTTTGGAATTAAAGAAAGTGCTGGTACAGGGGATGAAATGGGAAAGCAGAATGGAGAAGCAGCCACAGCCCATTCGGAAGCTGCTCATCTTTAGGAAAAGTCACTCTTCTATGGCCTGTCTCCTCTTCCTTATGCAGCTGCTGTGACCTCCTCTCTCTCACTCAGGTTCCAAAATGGCTTACTCCAACACTGAGTCTCCTTGACATTTAAGTTTAACTACCACTACCCACTGGGAATTTCCCACTTAGTCTGAGTTCAATTTCTCGGGAGAATCTGATTGGCCAAGCTCAACTTTGCAAGCCAAACTCCACAAGTGATAGGTGGAAGGCTAGCCTATAGATAGGCTGTCCACAGGTCAGATGGCCACTACTGATTCAATCAGCCTTGGCAGGGAAGAGAAGGGGAAGAATCACCTGCCACAGATCAGGGCAGTTTAGGGTGGCAAGGGCTGTGAGAAGGAAATTTCTGGCAAAACTGGGGTGGATGACTGGTAGTAATTAGCATAATTTGTACCTTTTAGCCAGGGGTTCTTTTTTTTTTTTTTTGAATATTATTTAAAATTTTTTTTTTAGTTTTTTTTTTTTAATTGTACTTTAGGTAAAGATTTACAGAACAAATAGCTTCTCATTAAACAGTCAGTACACACATTGTTTTATGACATTGGTTAACAACCCACAACATGTCAACACTCTCCCTTCAAGGAACTTTTTTTTTTTTTGGTGAAAATATACATAGCCAAAGATACACCATTTCAAAAGTTTCAACATGTACAACTCAGTGACTTCAATTACATTCTTCCAGTTGTGCTGCAATTCTCACTATCCTTTTCCAAATTATTCCATCACCATTATCTTCAACCCACTGTCCCCTAGGCTTCCCATCAAACCTTTTGAGTTGCTGTTGTCAGTTTGATCTCACACAGATAATTATTTTTTTTTTTTACTTTAGACGAGGGTTTACAGGACAAAATAGTTTCTCATTGAACAGTTAGTACACATATTGCCCTATGACAATAGTTAACAACCCCACATCAACACTGTCCTTTCTTAACCTTGGGTTCCCTATCACCAGCTTTACTGTCCCCCCTGCCCACCTTCTAGTCCTTGTCCCTGGACTGCTGTGCCTCATCAGTCCCATTTTGTTTTATGGGGCTGTCCAATACCCGGCTGACTGGTGAACCTCGGGAGTGAATTCACCACTGAGCTAAAAGGGTGTCCGGGGGCCATCTTCTCAGGGTTTATCCAGTCTCTGTCAGGCCAGTAAGTCTGGTCTTTTTTTGTGTGTCAGAATTTTGTTCTACATCCTTCTCCAGCTCTGTCCAGGACCCTCTGTCCTGATCCCAGTCAGAGCAGTCAGTGGTGGTAGCTGGGCACCATCTAGCTGTACTGGACTCAGTCTGGTGGAGGCCTTGGTAGCTGTGGTACATTAGTCCTTTGGACTAATCTTTTCCTTGTATCCTGTTCTCTTCATTCTCAGCCAGGGCTTCTTGAGGACTCAAACATTATCCCTTAGGGAACCTGCCTCCTGGGATCTGAGCCAGCAGGACGCGATGTTTGGTAGAAGTGTCTTTTAGAATACATTTCTCAAGCTGGAAAAATGATCATGACAATAATTAAGAGTACAAGCTATAGAGTCAGGCAGACAGCAGTAGAATCCTTGATCTGCCACTTACTAGCTGTGTGGCCTTGGGCAACTTACTAAGCCTTTCTTAGCCTTTGTTTCCTCACTTGCATAATGTAATTAATAAGAGAGCCTACTTCATAGGGTCATGAGGATTAAATGAGGTGATTGATGTAAAGTACTAACACAGCACCTAGAAAAATGTAAATGCTGAATAAATGTCAGTTTGTTCCAGACAGCCCTCATCAACAGACCCCTGGCAACATCATTTGAGCACCCGGCTGCAGCACGGCCTGAAGTTACTTACTCTGGATGTTTTATATAAATAAACAAATACATTCCCTTTTGTTTGCACAAGCCCATGTTAACTGGTTCTATAACACTTGCAGCCAAAAAGTATCCTGAACAAAAGTACTGTCAAAAAGTCACTCTTACTCATTTGATTTCAGATTGGCTTCCTTGTGTAAGACAAGAAAGCCGTGGACGCACTGCCAATCACGGGATTGCACACAAGCCAGTGTCTGTCTTGTCTGTGCTTCTGCTCATAGGCTGACTACGTCCAGAATGAGATACTCTTGTGGGCGGCACGTGTCTTGTGGGTCATAGTGGGAGGCAGAGAGGCTAGAACCATCGGTCTAGATGGACCAGCTGGACAAGCGTGTTGCTCTCATTCCCTCCCTCAGGAATGAGATGACGCACTTGAGACCACCAACCCCAACCTGCTTCCTCTCACCCAGGCTGTGGTCCAGTCTCTAAGGTCTGAAGTACCAGCATCTCCACATACACATTCTTCTGAGACCCTAGGCACTTCTGACAATGCAGTCCGAAGGCAGAGAGTGGGATCCCAGCTCAGTCCCATCTGGACCCCCTGGGGTGCTTGGGGCATGTCAGTCTTCCACAGGCTCATTCTATCATTCACTTAATCACCATTTTTCTTCCAAATAACGAGCACTTCCCGCACACCTAGTCTGAGCCAGGATCTGTGCTGGGCATGTTGTTGTTGTTAGCTGCCATTGAGTTGGCCCCCGACTCATGGCGACCCCATGCACAACAGAACCTGCCTGGTTCTGCACCATCCCCATGATTAGCTGTGGATCCAACCATTGTGATCCATAGGTTTTCACTGGCTGATTTTTGGAGTAGATCACCAGGCCTTTCTTCCTAGTCTGTCTTAGTCTGGAAGCTCCACTGAAACCTGTTCAGCATCATAGCAACACACAAGCCTCCACTGACAGAACAGTGTGGTGGTTGTACATGAGGTGCACTGGCCAGGAATACCCAGTCTCCTGCGTGGATGACGAGAATTTTACCACTGAACCACCACTGTCCCCACGCTGGGCATAAAAAAAACCAAACCCACTGTTGTGGGGTCAACTCCAACCCATAGCGACCCTATAGGACAGGGCAGAACTGCCCTGATAGGGTTTTCAAGGCTGTAATCTTTACGGAAGCAGACTGCCACATCTTTTTCCCACAGAGCAGCTGGTGGATTCGAACTGCCGACCTTTTGGTTAGTAGCTGAGCACTTACCCACTGCACCACCACGGCTCCTTTGCTGGGCATAAAACAAAAAAACCCACTGCCATCAAGTCAATTCTGACTAATAGTGATCCCATAGGACAGAGCAGAACTGCTCCCATAGGGTTTCCAAAGAGCAACTGGTGAATTCGAACTACCAACCCTTTGGTTAGCAGCCAAGCTCTTAGCCACTACACCACCAGCACTCACCATTGCTGGGCATAGGAGACACAAAATGAATGGCCACAACCCTGTGGAATGAGAGCCCACAACCCAGCTGGGGAATCAGCCATGGAGATAAGCAGTAGAACATAATGTGGTAGGAGCCCTGGTGGCGCAGTGCGTAAGAGCTACGGCTGCTAACCAAAAGTTCGGCAGTTTGAATCTACCAACCACTTCTTGGAAGCCCTATGGGGCAGTTCTACTCTAGCCTATAGGGTCACTATGAGTCGGATGGCAACAAGTTTGATGATGTGGTAGTGCTAGAGACTCAGACTCAGGTCTACATTTTCACAAACAAAAATCAGAACTCACAAGTACAGCCTTGCTTCATAATCAGGGATGGGGAGACTTTGAAGGAAGCGGTATGGCCAGGGATGGGGTGGAAACAAACAATGGCATGGCTGGAAATAGGGATGTGGTCAGGCACAGGAGCACAGTCAATGTCAAAGTCATTAGATTAGGGTTGTTCACAAATACTCAGTCTCTCCTCCTGGCTTTGTGGTAGGATTGCATTCATTTCCTTTTCGTTAGACGTGACCTTATGACTTGCTTTAGCCCTGATGTGCGAGCAGGGAGATGTATGTCACTGTTGAGTGGGTATCTTGTACTGCAGCGTAGCATGGCCTGCGCTGACTGATACAGCCAGGGTGGGGATAAGGTTGAGAATGACACTTGAGCAGGGACAGGGAGGGTCAGGACTGGGATCAGTAGCTCCTTCCCCTCCCCATTCCACTCCTCAAGCCTGGCCCCACAGAGAGCTGCTATCTGAGCTGTAGCTACAATCCTGACCCTGACACTAAGGAAGACAGACAGGAAAAGACTCCAGCTGCCTTCATCTTCACTCCAGGAATTTCACTTGATTTCCCTGGAAGGGGCCTGGAGAGCGCTCTGTCTTTCTCTTCGTTACATTCTGAGTGTTCCTCATTCCCTCTGTGGAGCCAGCGTTTATCCTCAACTCTATCAGCTCTACGGAGCAGCCATAAACTGGGAGCTGTCGGAAACGGAATCTGCAGAGAAGAAAAGCAAAGCCAGGTTCCTGGGCACAGAAGATGCCTCTGAGAATGGAGCTCCCAGGAGGCTCCAGACGGGTCCAGGCCCCCTGAGGCAGCTAATAGTGGCAAGCACAGCCTCCTGGGATGCACAGGGACCATATTTCAGCAAATCTCAGATGCCATTGATTGTAGGATGCATATTTATGTACCACTAAGAAAGAAAAAACACGCCAATTAAACCAAGACATGATGCTTTATTATCCCTTGGAATTTTTATTTTATGAATATTGAAAGAACTCTTTTAGACTTATTTAGACACAGATTTTTATCCTATATCACTATTGTGCATAGGTAAAATGGAAAATATCAGCAAAATAAATTGGTGAAGGTATCCTAAAAGGTTTTCACGTTCAGAGTTCGACTCTTATGACTGCCTTTTCAACTCAGAGTCATTGATGTTTGCGTTTTTCACACAATATCATCAAGAGTAGAGGTCATGCGACATTTCTTAAAAGCTGGCTCCGCCATTCTCTCTGAGATTTTCTTTCAAGCAGACACCCATTCTGCAAGTTTTGATGCTGGCATGTTTTTAATCCTTCCAAAAGGTATCAGGCAAAGACAGCTATGTCATACTGCCACCAGGCCAACAGCCATTGTGAAATGCCGTTGATTATAAGACAAGACCTGGTTTCAGAAATGTTAAAAATGCAGGAGGGGATGGTGTGTCTTTGAATTACTGGAATCTGCACCCACCTGCCCTGGTTTTGCTTCTAATGCAAGAGAAAAGAGTCTGTAGTCCAGGAGGTCTGGGTTCAAGTCCCAGTCATACTACTTCTTAGCTGTGTGCTGTATTAATCAAGGTAGACTGGGATATACGTGCCAAAGAAACAAACAATCCCAAAATCTCAGGGGCTCAGCACAATAAAAGCTTATTTGTCTTCATATAAACCTGCTGCAGATCAGGGTGGTTAACTGCTTAGAACCTGGGGTTCTACCACTTCAGCAAAGGCTTCTTCTACAGCCCCCAGTACAGGAAAAGAGAGAGATGTGGTAATTACTTGGGGCTTTTCACTGCTTCCAACCCAAGTGACACCCATCACTTCCACCCACGTTTCATTGGCCAGAACTAGTCACATGACCCTGCCTAACTGTTACCCACCACAACATAAAGAAAACAAAAATCCCCACAACTGCACCAATAAGCGACATCATGGTAAACAGAGAAAAGAATGGAGTTGTCAAGGATTTCATTTTACTTGGACCCACAGTCAACACCCAGGGAAGCAGCAGTCAAGAAATCAAACGAATGCATTGCATCAGGCAAATGTGCTGCAAAACACCTAGCTGAAGTCTTGAAAAGCAAAGATGTCACTTTAAGGACTCAGGCGCACCTGACCCCAGCCATGATATTTTTAATCGCCTCATATGCATGCGGAAGCTGGACAAGGAATAAGGAAGACCGAAGAAGAATTGGTACATTTGAATTATGGTGTTGGCGAAGAATATTGAATATACCATGGACTGCCAGAAGAACCAACAAATCTGTCTTGGAAGAAGTACAGCCAGAATGCTCCTTAGAGGCAAAGATGGAGAGACTATGTCTCACATACTTTGGACATGTTATCAGGAGGGACCAGTCCCTGGAGAAGGACATCATGCTTAGTAAAGTAGAGGGTCAGTGAAAAAGAGGAAGACCCTCAATGAGACGGATTGACACAGGGGCTGCACCAGTGGGCTCAAGCATAACAACAATTACGAGGATGGCACAGGACTGGGCAGTGTTTCTTTCTGTTGTACACTGGGTCGCTATGAGTTGGAACCAACTCTACGGCACCACCACCACCAACAACAACAACCGCTACCAGTTGCCTTTGAGTAGATTAGGACTCATGGACACCCCATATGTGTCAGAGGACAACTGTGCTCCACAAGGTTTTCAACAGCTGATTTTTCAGAAGTAGATCACCAGGCCTTTCTTCCGAGCTGCCCGTATGTAGACTTCAACCTCCAACCTTTTGGTTGGAGCACGTTAACTGTTTGCACCAACAGGAACTCCACCTAACTGCAAGCGGCTGGAAAATGTACTTATCTATGTCATTAGGAAGGAGAAAAGACCAAAATATTCATGTCACCAGTAACGTCTTGCACAGTGACGTTAGGCAACTTGATCCTTTCTGAGCCTTTGTTTCTTACAAAAAGGGGGGTAAAGAATGTGCCTATTTCCTCGGGCTGCTGTGATGCTACCTGTAACATACCATGCGTTGTGCCTGACATAGTAAGCGTTCAGTGACCACTGGCTGTTACGCATCATAAAGCCGCTCCTAATGTCACACAGAGCACCCTTGCTCCTCCCCACCTGGAAATGACTATTGGCCCCCTATCCCCCCGAGGCTTCTCTCAGGTGAAAGAGCCACAGCTCCCCCTCTGCTTCTTGTGGCTTACAGCCCCCTTCTCAACAGGTCTCTCCCCAGGGAAGAGACTCATAAGAACTCTCAGTGTCTCTGGCAGGTGACAGCCCTGAGTTCTGATCCCAGATCCTCTAAACACTTGCTGTGTGACCCTTGCCATGTCCACAGCCCTCTCTGGGGCTCAGTTTCCTCATCTGTGAAATAAAGGGTCTCAACAGAGCTCCTCAACTCCAGCGCCCCTGAGGCCAGGCAGTAACACCAGTGAATGAGCCCACTGAGGGTCTGCACCTGTCTAACAGGAAGGCTACCCTTGCTCTAGCCCACTGGGGGCCCACCTCTGCCTAATGGGGAGGCCACCCCTCACTCCAGCCCACTGAGGGCCCACGCCTATCTAACAGGGAGGCCACCCTTCACCAGCCCCACTGGGGCCCCACACCTGTCTAACAGGGAGGCCATCTCTCACTCCAGCCCACTGGGGGCCCACGCCTATCTAACGGGGAGGCCATCCCTCACTCCAGCCCACTGGGGGCCCACGCCTATCTAACGGGGAGGCCATCCCTCACTCCAGCCCACTGGTGCCAGGTACTGGAGGCTCACATTGCAGAGCTCTTGGTTTTTCAAAAGACAGAGAAAAGCCCCATCTTCATGTGAAATCTTCCAATTTCAAAATATTGACAATTAATCTTAGGGGGGGGAAATTATCACCATGTTGCCAGACAAAACGGGTCTGCAGGTGAAGTGTGGCCATTTTGCCAGCTCAAGCAAGACCGTGGGTCTCTGCCAGCTGGAGGCAGGACATTTTCCCTCTCAATACATATTTCTGGGCCCCAAGACCTCACTATCTCCCCCTCAGGAGAGGGGTAGCATGCCCGGGAAGCAGTCTCACCCAAAGGGCCACAGCACCACTTGAGGGGCTGACCTGGGGAGGAGAGGTCGGATTTGCTGCTGTTACTCTCGGCGGGTTTGATTAACAGAAGTCCTAAAAGAGCGGGAAACATCAGCACATAAACCTGCTCTGGACGCCGCCTGGGCCACTCAGAGACGAACCAGGCCCTGCCCTTGGGAAGCTCCTACACACAGGAGTAGACAGACTTGAAAAACGGGCAATGGCAATAGAGGGTGTGCGGTGCTCCCTGGGGAACGTGGCCGGGGGCGCTGCTCAGAAAGGGGCATTTGGCCCAAGTGCTAAGGAGAGAGAAGGTATTTTCCAGGCACCTGTAAAGCATGCCAAGCAGGGAGAACAGCGTGTACAAAGGCCTGGAGATGTAAACATGCTTCTCGCGTGGAGGGAAGGCTGAGCTCTGCACAGGCTGGAGTCCAGGTGACGTCTGGGGGGATGTGGAACAGGCAGAGTGGGTGTAGGGCAGAGTTAAGTCCCCAGTCCCTCGACTTTCCCGTGGTTCACCTGGCACACAGCCAGGCACCAGCCGGCATCAGTTAAAAACAGTCTTCCCAGGGGCCCTCCACCATGGCCACCCATTTGAATCACCTACAGAGCTTTGAAAAATACCAGTGTCTGGGCCCACCAGAATTTCTGGAGAAGGGAGGTTATTTGGTATCGTTTAAAAATCTCCCCAAGTGATTCTCATGTGCAGCCAGAGTAGAGACCCAGGGAGTCAGATGAAGAGACAGGTCACTTCATGCATTGGTCTCTTCTGTGTCACGCCCTGGGTAGGATTCCTTAGTGGATTGTGGGATTTCATCCCCACAGCAACCCCGAGAGACTAGTCCATCATCCTCATTTCACAGACACGGAAAGTGTGAGGCAGAAAAGATAAAAACTTGCCCAGAGACCTTTGGCTGGTGGTAGAATTCAAATCGAGTCAGAATGACTCCAGAATACACATTCTTAACCTCTGGGTGAGCCAATGAGAGAAAGGACACAAGACACGGAGGGAGGAAGAAAGGATGGAGGGATGGACGGATGATGGATAAATGCAAAGGTGGGTGAGTGGATGGATGGAGGAAGTAATGTAAGAAGGAAGAGCAGAGGCTGGAAAGAAGAAAGGAAGCTGGAAGAATGGATGGACAGGTGGACGGGTGGAAGGAAAGAAGGAAACAATAAAAATAAAGGCAAAGGGTAGGTGGGTGGATGGATGGAGGGAAGGACAGAAGAATGGATGGGTGGTGGATGAGAGGGACAAAAGAATGAAACTGAAGAAAGGAAGCGGGAAGGAAGAGGAGGAAAGGTAGAAAGAGAGAGGGGGAAAGTAGCAGGGGGATGTGGAAGGAATGAAGGAAGAAAAGATCTGTAAATTAATGAATTATGGGAGAGAAGAAAGTGCGAAGGAGGAAAGGGCGTCAGCTGCTGCTTTCGACGAACGCTGGTCCCAGATTACCACGAACAACTAGAGCCGAGGGTGGGGAGAGGTGGGTCTGGGGCAGGCGACTTCCGGCCCCTGCGGCCAGAGCCGCGCTCAGGTCGTCCGCGCCGCCACAGGCTTTTCCATCGCACCGCCTCTGCCGGGACGTGGTCCGTGTACGCGAGGCCGAGATGGCGTCCTGGCATCTGCAGGGCCTTGCTGCCCTCTACCGGCAGCGCGCAGCACTGCAGCGCCGGGCGGAGGCTGGACCCGACGCGGGCCATCCCTTCCCAGGCTACAGGCAAGCTCGCCTCTGGAGCCCCCCTGCGGGAGGGGCCTCGCCTCCGCGCGTTCCCTAGCAACTGGCCCTAAATGCTACTTTCCCGCGCTCCGCCAGCGGCTCTCGGACTGCAAACTTCAGCATCTCTAGGTCTGGCATCCGCTGGAAGGAAGGTTAGAGCAGAGAACCGCCTCCCGCAGCTTTTTCCTAAAAAGGTTTTCTCTTCCCGCCTCTGAGAAAAAGGATAAGGGGCGAAGTAGGGGATGCAGGAAATGGTTTAAGTTAATTTAAATTGTTGCCGCACGCAACAATCCAGGAAAGGTTTTTAAATTTTTTTTAAGAATCATGTTGGAAGCAGCGAGGGAAGCGTTTTGCTGCAGCCCAGCAGCCGAGAGACCCTGGGAAAGCCGGCGCTGAGGCTGCTTCTAGAAGGTCCCAGGGAAAACTGAGGGCAGAGGCTAGAACTGCTAGGACCAGGTCCCGGGCTCCTGAACCAGCAGTGCCCAACACTGACAGAGGTTTCTTCTCTTTGCCAGGCACTTCGCATCCGTGGTCTCACCTTGCCTGCCAGAAGTCCTGAGGTTAGTAATATTTATCCCCACTTCATAGACAGGGAATAACTGAGGCTCAGGTTTTAAGCCATTAAGGCCAACCCAGAGCCCATAGGCTTAATGGCTCCATCATGTGGCTAAGTGGGCAGTGGATACTATGAGAGTTTCCCATCTTACAGATGAAGACACTGAGGCCTCAAGAGATTTGTTGAAGGCCACCTGTCCACAGTCCACTGCCCAGTCCCTCCATCCCACCTCGCACCTGAAATTCTCCCACAACCTCCAGAAGCAGAGCCTCAAACAGGTGCCAGAGCTGGTGGGAAAGTGGGGGGGGCCAGCCTTCAAAGTGTCCCAGGCTGTAGTCCCTGCTGTGTCCCTGATAGCCTGGGTGCACGGGTCCCTGTGTGCAGGAGCCAGGCAGTTCAGCGGCTGAGCCCACCCGGCCCCTCCCCACCTTGTCTCCTACCCCTCCCCTCCGTGTCGGGAGGCAGAACACTGGCAGCAGGTTTAATTTCATCCAATCACCCGTTCACACTCCCACCAAGTATTTCTGGAGTGCCAGGCACTACACTAGATAGTGAGGAGACAGCGGTGAACACGGTACTTCTTGATGAAGACAGGCAACAGACAAGTCCACCAAGGAATGCACCCAAGATTTTTGATAGTGGTTAAGTGCTGAGAAATCAAAAAACTAGGTTATGCCCTCAAACGTGACTGGGGCGGGGGGGGTGCCGTTATCACCGCTGTTATCTGAGCCCACCTTTACAAGCGTACCTGTCACATTCTGATGTGCATGCCTATGTCTGCATCTGCCTCTCCCACAAGGGGTGACAGCTTGAAGTCAGGGCCTGTCCTCCCATCCCTGTGCCCACCCCAGGGCCTGGTGTCAGGCAGCATCTCAGGGAAGGGAACAAGGTTTATCTGATACTTGATGATGGTGGGAGCCCAGAGATGGCTGAGGGTCCTCCCTCAAGGCACTTGAGTTTGACATTGGTTCCGGGAAGCGAAACCGCAGTATTAATGGAAGTGCTTTGAACCCTTGCTCTGCTCAGTCATTTGTATGTTTCACATAGCCCTATGAGGTACATACCATTAGTAACCCCATTTTACAGATCTGGCAACTTGGTTCACACTTCCGTTAGGAGACTCCAAGATTTGAATGATGACAGCCTGGTTGTTTCTAACCACTGCATTCTACAATCTGCCATCCAGCAGGCCTTACACTCAGTGGACAATGCCATAGGGAAGAGGTGAACTGGAAGACAGAGGGTGGGTCTGTTACCCTGAGCAAGTCACTTCCCCTCTCTGACTCTCCATTTCCTCTGCAAAATGAGGGTGAACCAGGGTGCCTACCCTAGTCCGGTTGTTTGGGGGATTAATAATGCAAATAATGTGCCCAGCAAGACGCCTGGAATTCAGGAACACGTTGAATTAAAGAATGAGTAGATGAATGAATAAGCTTTATAAATATTAGTCTCCTTCTTTATCCCTCAATTCTTTAATAATGGGGGAAAACTTTCTGCTGGGAGCTCCTGCTCTTCCCCAGGCAGCCCCAAACCACGTGCCCACAGGGACCCTTGGTGATAAGCTTATAGCTTGTCTCTGAAGCAGAGCTCATGTGCAGCTGGCTTGCAGCTGAAGTGGAAGGCAGGAGAGCCAACACTAGGTCATTCTTCACGGGGTGCTCTTGAGTCAGGCAGACCCAGGTCCAAACCCCCATCTGCCAACCACTTGCCAGATGACCTTGGGCGGGTAGCTTAGACTCTCTGGAGCCTAAATTCCTCACCTGTAAAGAAGACACCTGCCACCTGGGGTTGTCCGAAGGATCTCATCCAAATCCCCTTTCCCTGTGAAGCAAGGGCAGGGAAAGGGGCTAGTCCAGAGGATAAAGTTTTCACACCCACATAGCTGTGAGCTTGCTAAGCTTCAAGTAAGGCTAAGGCTGAGTGGCCCATTCTTCCTCTTCCTCACAGCCCTTTCTCATGTGCCCTCATCCCACCCCACGTCCAATCCACAGCAAGTCCAGCCAGTTCTACCTCACAGTGTAATCCCGAGCTCATGTCCTTCTTTCCATCCTCACGTCTGCCTCTCCAGTCCAAGCTACCATCATCACCAACCTGCACAAGCTGAACAGCCTCCTAACTGCTCTCATCATGCCCTCTCCCCATCCCTTCTCCAGACAGCAGCCAGACAATCTCTGTAAAATGTAACTCCAGATTGGGTCACTCCCCAGCTTAAACCCTCTTGCTCCCACTTTTACATGACACTGCTGGAGATTCCCTGTCCTCCCCACAGCCCCCCATCATGCTCCATCCTTCTCCACCCTGTGCGGTCCCCCTGGGAGGCTGGCCTTGAAGGACTGCACCCACCTTTGCCCTCTGGCCTCTGGCGGGGAGAAAGGAGACACAAGCAGATGATCAGGGAGTCAGAGGAGAGAGAGGCGAGGGTATTTATCTTTACGATAGTCCTATGACGTAGATATTATTATTAGCCCCATTTTATAGATGTGGAAACTGAGGCTCACACTTCTATTAAGGGAGAGCCAAGGCTTACTCCTCCGGCTTCCTCTCTGCTCTGCTGTGGGTTGGCAGTGGCTGTGCCCCTCTGACAAAAGCTTCAGGCCCTCTCCTACAGTTGTAACTCTTTCTGGGTTCCTATATCTGCTCTTCCCTGGCCCCATCAGGCCTGGGGTAGTAGCAGTGCTTCACTGCCGCTAGCCCCAAGGTGCTTCATCATCCTTTGTTAGTGTCCTTCTACCCCACTCACAACTCCATAAATTAAACTTCCTCAATTACTCTCCTAAATGTGCAGTCTGTTTCCTGCCTGTACAGTGGCTGACACAAAGACCCTCCTGAGGAAACCAAAGACTCAGAGAAGAAACTAGTCTACAGGACAAATACTGTAGACTGCACGAGCCACAGCCTCACCCACCCTAAAACCAGAAGAACTAGATGGTGCCCCGTTAACACTAGTGACAGTTCTAATCGGGGCCACAATAGATGGACCTTGATAGAATGGGAGGATAATGTGGAACAGAACCTCAAATTCCTAAAAAAAATTAAAAAACCAGACATACTGGACTGGTTGAGACTGGAGGACTCCCCAAGACTATTGCCCTGAGATACCCTTCAAACCTTGAACCGAAACTAATCCCTGAGGTCACCTTGCAGCTACATAACAAGTTGGCTCAAAAAATAGTGACTATCACCCATAAGTACTGTGCTCCTTTAAAAAATCACCTATATGAAACCAAATGGCCAACAATTATTTTAAAACAAAGATGAGAATATAAGGGGTCAGGGAAACTAGATTAATGAGAACAGAACAACCAGAATGGAAATAATGAGAATGTTCATGCATTGTGAAGAATGTAATCAACGTTACTTAAAAATTTGTGTACAACTTGTTGAATAGGAACCTAAATGGCTGTGTAAACCTTCATCAAAAACACAATAAAACAGTAAAAAAAAAAAAAAAAGATGCTTCTGATCTGGCCCCTGCCTAGCTCTCCATCCTCATCTCGCACAGTTCTTCCTGCTGGCTCACAACCCTCCAGCCACACCTGACTCCTCTCTGTCCCTCAAACACACCAAGCTCATTGCCTCCTTGCTGCCACTACCCTTGCTGTGCCATCCAGCCTGGGACACTGTTCCCAGGGCTTCACTCAGCTACTATTGTACCCTTGGGTCTTAGTCCAAATGTCCCTGTTCAAGAGGGTTTTCCCTAACCACCTGTCACGCATGCTAATCCACTTCCTTCCCTGGACCTATGCCAGCTCTAAACCAGCTTCCTTATTTGCTTGTTGACTTGTTTTTTGTCTGCTTCCACCTATAAAAATGTTAGCTGCACAAGGACAGTGATCCTAGTCTTTTTGTTCACTGCTGTGGCCCTAGCACCTAGTCCAGCACCTGGAACATAGGAGGGACTCAGTAAATACGTGTAAGATTAATACAAGAGCTTTACGTTCACTCAAAAGAGACCGAGCACTTCTGCCAGAACCCTGAAGGCAGAGGGAGAGCTTGAGTATCTTTCCCAGGACACGGTCATGGCCTGTGTTGCCGCAACATTCCCATGTGGTCTCTCAGGGTCCCAGAACGCTTGCAGCTCAGTAACCTTCCCAGGTGTGTTTGCTGAGAAGCAGCTGGGTATCAATGAAAGAGCCTAAACTCGGGAGAAAGGAGCCTCCAGGTTTAACTCTAACTCTACTGTGCCCTTCCCCTCTGGCCCTCACTTTCACCCTCTATTAAAAAGGAAACATAAGTGGGATCTAACATGTGGGGGTCATTGTAAAGACCAAGAGGATCAGGTATGTCAGGCTTCCAGCACTGCTCTATGCCAGGACTGGGGGAGAAGAAGTGGAAGGGAAGCAAAGGACCCTGATGAGTCCCTGAGAAAGGGGCCTGGTTAGGATAGGGTGTGAGGGCAGGGCTGGGTGGGGTATCTAGGCAACACAGCTGGGAAAGCCTCCGAGATAGAATTCTCCATGCTCACACACGGACTGGAGCTGCAGAATGAGTCCCGGGCACCCAGGTACAATGTGGGCGTGGTGAAGGGACTTCCCAGTGACTTCTCAGTGAACTTAGACTTGAGGCACACAGCTGATCTCAATGTACCCAGGAGCTGGCACACAGGGGCAGCGAGAAGCATCCCTCAAACTTGGGTGGGAGCAATGAACAGTGCCACAGCAGCAGGTATGGCCCAACCCTCAACAACTTGTTTGTACCACCCAGGGTGCACCTCCCCAGCCCCTGGACCACCTGCAGAACTTAGAGGCAACTCCCAGGAAAAGAAGGAATGCCAACCTGCTTAGGATTTTCCCACCACCCATAAGAATGCGGCCCAAATTAAAAGTTATGATAAACTGAATGCACACCTGTGCTGTGGGCCTGAGGCTCAGTCCCACCACAATGCACATGGTCCTGAGCCTCCAAAGGGTGCAGGTCTTCCTTGAAGCTTAAAAGAGCCTCACTGTGGAAGAGACAACCCGGGAGGTGCTGGACCTCTGAAGGGCCATTCTGTGGGACTCTGGATGGAGAACAGGGGAAATTGCCAGGGTGGAAGTGCTGTCTGGTTAATCTAAGAAAGATTTTCCTCATGAATGGAGCTGCCCAGTGATGGAAAGGACCACTTTGAGAGGAAGTGAGCTTCCCATCCCTGCAGGTATGCAAGTAGATGCTAGCAGGGGTGCTGGTCTGACTAATTTAGAGAGCCCTTTAAAGTCCTTAAGCTATGATTTTGTAAGCAGAGCCCATAGTGATGGTAGGTAATCAGAGTCAGGGAGTTAGCTGAATTCATCAGGAAGGGAAAAGGAACGGGGGTGGGAGGGAATGAGAGTAGGGAAAGGAGGAGGAAGAGAAGGAGAAAATAAGGGACCCAGCTGGGAAAGTGATGTGATTCTAGAGGTCCAATGCTGAATAAGAGTTCTTCAAAGATACTATTTCCCCAAATGTGGGAACGTATCTACAATATCCACATATCCACAATAGTCAGAATAGCCTAAGCTATGCTGCAGTAACAAAGAAACCCTAAAACCTCAATGGCTTAACACAGTTAGTTTATCTCTCACTCATGCAAAGTCTGGACCTGTGGTTGTGATATATGGGACACATGGCCTCCAACCTAGAGGGAGATGGAGGAAGCACCAGCTCTTAGCTGCCTCAGACCTAAAGTGACACACCTCTCATAAGCCATTGGCCAGGACTAGTCACATGATTCCAAACTGATGTGACTGAGAAAGCTGAGAAATTTAGGGGAGTGCATGGATATTTGGAGAGCACTAGCTTTCTCTACCACAGACATAGACGGATAATTTTAATGATAATTTTAGACAGTTCACAAGATAATTTTTGGTGAAAATGGATAGAGCATTAAGTAACACTGAGTTGCACATTAAGAAATGGTCCCTGGGTGGTGCAAACAATTTGCTGTCAGCTACTAACCTAAAGTTTGGCACTTCAAAGCTATTCAGCAGTACTATGGAAGAAAGACCTGGTTATCTGCTTCCATGAGGTTACAGCCAAGAAAACCCTCCAGAGCAGTTCTACTCTGTAACACATGGAGTCACCATAAGTCAGAATCGACTCAATGGCAACAGTTTTGGTTTTGGTTTTGGTTTTGCATAGTTAGAAAATTGTTCCCTTTCAATAAAAAACCTTCTAGTTATGGGAGAGTCTCAGTTTGGTGACAATACTCCAACACCACTGATCTCCTTTATCAACACATAAAGACTGGCCTCAGATTCAGAGCCTCTCAAGAAAAAAGAATCTTACTAAACTTAAAAAATTCTGTTTGTTTCCATCACATTCATTTTCATGATTATCTCCTATATATGGAAAATGATACCTGTTATTGATTTATGATGGCAAAATAAAATTTCCTTTTAAATAAATTTGTTTTTAAAAATCATCTATTTAAAGAAGTATATTAAGTTAGTAATAGTACAGGATATGGCAAAAAATGTTGAAGATGGAATGTGAATAATTGAAATTTGGGAAATTCTGGTCCAAGTCAAAGTCTGTGGCACATATATTGTTTTTTTTAAGTAATTTAATTTATTGTTGTTATTCAGAATATACACAGCAAAAACACACCAATTGAAGTTTCTGCCTGTACAATTCAGTGACATTGATTACACTGTTCAAGTTGTGCCACCATTCTCACCCCCCTTTTCTGAGTTGCTCCTCCCCCATTAACATAAACTCACTGCCCCCTAAGGTTCCTATCTAACCTTTCGAGTTGCTGTTGTCAGTATGATCCCATATAGATAGATCTTAAAACAGCATAATACTCAAGGCAGACATTCTTTACTAGTTAAGCTAAACTATTGCTTAGTTTTAAGAAGACTTCAGGGAATATTTTTTGTTTAAGGTTTAAAGATTATCTCAGGGCAATAGTTTCAGGGGCCTCCATGGCTCCAGAAAGTCTAGACTCCATGAGAATTTTAAATTCTGTTCTGCATTTCCCCCTTTTGGTGGGATTCTTCTATAGAATATTTGATCAAAACGTTCAATAAGGGTAACTGGGCACCATCCAGTTCTCCTGGTCTCATGGCAAAGGAGGCAGTTGTTCATGGAGGCAATTACCACACATTTCATATACTCCTTCTACTCCTGACTCTCCTTCCTCTGTTGCTCCAAGCAAATAGAAACCAATTGTTATTCCTTGGATGGCCGCTTGCAAGCTTTCAAGACCCCAGGCACTTCACAATGAACTAGAAAGTAGAACAGAAGCATTAAACACATTATGAGGCCAATTAACTGGGATGTCCCACAAAACCATGACCCTAAATCTCCAAACTAAGGAACCAAATCAAATGTTCAGCATATGTATTGTTATCAGTTACTTTAGAAAAGGTAATACATGCTTCAAAATTCAAAAAGTATTAAAGTACTTACAGGGAAAAGTCTCCCTCTCAACTCCATTCTCCTTCCTGGAGGTAACCAGTGTTAATGTTTATGTATCCTTCCAAAAATATTTTAGGCACATACAAGCACATATATAGCCAATACATAGATAGTTCCCCTCCTCCCCTTTATACAAGCAGCACCTATATCAGTAGGATATACACTATGCTTCAGGGACAAGCAAATCTTAATAGTTTAACTCACACATAGTTAACCGTTTCTCACACAAACTTTGCTATGAGTTCACGGTACTTGGGCAACTTACTTCCTGCAGTAATCTAATGGCCCAGGCTGATGGAGGCTCCACCATCCTGCAGCCATGCCATCTGGAACACAAGACCCCTTTGGTGAATGTGCCAGAGCAGAGTGCACTGGCAACTCTTATACCATCAGTCCAGTGCTTCGACCTGGGAGTGACCCACAACACTCCCACTAACGACTCATGGCCATAAATGGTCATGTGACCCTCTCTAACTGAAAAAAGGATGAGGAAGTGTAATCCTCCCATGTTCCCTTGAAGAAAAGGATGCTTACTAGAAATTCATACCATAGCAGTACTGATATAATTCCCACTGCTATGCACTTGCCTTTTTCACTTAATGAGCATATCCTGGAAAGCATTCAATACTGTTACATTTTTTATAGCTGTGAGTTGTTGTTGTTGTTGGGTGCCATCAAGTTGATTTTGACTCATAGTAACCCCATGTAACACAGAAGAACTACCCCATAGGATTTTCTAGGCTGTAATCTTTATGGGAGCAAGTCACCAGGTCTTTCTCCTGCGGAGCCACTGAGTGGGTTCAAACTGCCAACCTTCGGTTAGCAGTTGAAGACTTAACCATTATGCAACCAGGCTCCTTAACGACCCCCTATAAGAAGAATACTTAAATTGTTTCCAGGCTTCTGCTCTTATAAACAGTGCAATGAAAAGTGTTGTGTATACCTTATCTGGCATGTACATGAGTACCTAAAGGATAAATCCCTATAAGTAGAATTGCTAGGGCCTCAGGTGTGTGCATTTATAATTCTTGCAGCCCAGTTCTGTACACGTCTGCCATGTTGGTGAGGCAGGTGTTCAGGAGAATTCCAACTCAAAGCAATGTGGACCATGCACAATTTCATTAGTTTACTCGAAAAACACTCACGAGCACCTACTCTGGGCTACGCCCTGTGCTGGGAACTGAGGGATAGAAAGATGAATTTGACACTATCTCTGACTTCAAAGGGTTCATAGTCTAGTTAGGGGAGACAGATACACAAACCAACTATTCTGGTTATTTACTTCTGTGTAGTATTTACCACCCCAAAACTTAGAGGTGTATAATAACAACCATTTGATTATACTTACAGACTCTATAGTTGAGGAATTTGGAAAAGGCACACCAGGATGGATCTTCTTTGTTCCATGATGTGTGAGGCCTCATCTGAGGTGACTCAAAAGGCTTGGGTGACTGGAATGGCTGGGGGTAAGAAAGGTCCATTTCCAAGATGGCTTCTTCTCTCTCAGTGGTGCCTGTGCTGGGAGAGTTGACGGGTAGGCTCAGCTGATCCACACCACGTGTAGCCTCCCCAACAGGACTGTTGCAGAGTAGTCAGACTTCTTATGTGGTGGCTCAGTGCTCCGAGATGAGTGTTCTAGCAAACGTGGCCGATGTCATATGACCTTTTAGGACTCAGCCACATAGTCTCATTTCCACTAAAGTCACAAGTCTGCCCTGACTCAAAGGGAGGGCACATGACCCCACCTCTGTATAGAAGGAGTGTCACAGAGTTTGCAGCCTATCTCAAAGCAGCCACAATGCTAATCCTAAAATAACAGTAGATGTGTTGTAGCAGAGGCAGATACAGCAGCACAGATAGCCGAGGACAGGGGGTGAGAACGAGGAATCAGGGAAAGCCACTCAAACGAGGTGACATTTGAAGTGAGCGTCAAAAAATAAGTGGTAATTTATTAAATGCTAACAAGGAGAAGGGGAGCATTCCAGGAAAAAGGACCTGCATGTGCAATGGCTCAAAAGTATTTTAAAAAAGAATGTGCATGGAAAGGTAAGTAATTAGAAGCAGAGGTTAAGAGGCCAGACTGTGGAGTCACAACCAGACAAGATCTCACTAGCTGTGTGACCACACATGAGTTAGTTAACCTTTCTGAGCCTCCTTTTCCTTACCCATAAAAAGACCCACGGGCCTGAGGCTCATAGGATTATTGTGAGGAATAAAGGAGATACAACAGGGCCTGGCACAAAAGCACTGAAGACATGATAGCTATTGATATTATTATGAAAGGGCAGTAGAATCATCTAAGAAGCTTCAAAAAATACTGATGTAACCTAAAAAGTGCAAAACTGATACTGTGAAATCTGCAAAACATTGTTGAAAGAAGTTAAAGAAGATCTAAAAAATGAAGACAATCCATGTTCATGGATCAGAAGACTTAATATCGTTAAGATGGCAATACCCCCCAAAAACAATCCCTATCAATACCCCAACTGACTTCTTTGCAAAGATTGATAAGCTGATCCTAAAATTTCTACGAAAATTTAAGGGACCTAGAAAAGCCAAGACAATCTTGAAAAAAAGAACAAAGTTGGAGGACTCACACTATGCAATTTCAAAACTTACTACAAAGCTACAGTAATCAAAGGATCACTAGTTGGAAAATATGGCCTTGGTCATATACATGACGCCACATATGCATGAGAAATGGACAATGAACAAGGAAGACCAAAGAAGAACTGATGCCTTTGGATTATGGTGTTGGCGAAGAATAGTGAATATACCGTGGACTGCCAGAAGAAAGAACAAATCTATCTTGAAGAAGTACGGCCAGAATGCTCCTTAGAAGCAAGGATGGCAAGACTTCGTCTCATGTACTTTGGACATGTTATCAGGAGGGATCAGTCCCTGGAGAAGGACATCATGCTTGGTAAAGTAGAGGGTCAGTGAAAAAGAGGAAGACCCTCCATGAGACAGACTGACACAGTGGCCACAACAATGGACTCAAACATAACGATGATCGTGAGGATGGCGCAGGACTGGACAGTGTTTCGTTCTGTAGTACACAGGGTCACTATGAGTTGGAGCCATCTCGATGGCACCTTACAACAACAACACACTAATCGAGACAGCATGGTACTGGCATAAGGACAGACATAAAGACTAATGGAATAAAATTGAGAGTCCATAAATATACCCATATATCTACGGTCAATTGATTTTCAACAAAAGTCTATTCAATAGGGAAAGAATGGTCTTTTGAACTAATGGTGCTAGGACAACTAGACAGACACACACAAAAGAATGAATTTGGACCCCTACCTTATACCATATACAAAAATTAACTTAGAATGAATCAAAGACCTAAATGTAAGAGCTAAAACTATAAAACCCATAGAAGAAAACACAAGAGAAAATCTTTGTGAACTTGGATTTGGCAATGGATTCTTAGATAGGACATCAAAAGCACAAACAACAAAAGACAAAATAGATAAAGTGGACTTTATCAAAATTAAGAACTTTCGTACTTCAAAGGACACCATCAGGAAAGTGATAAGACAACCCAAAGAATGGGAGAAAATTTTTGCAAATCGTTTATCTCTGATGAGAGACTTGTATCTAGAATATATAAAGAACTATTATAACCAAATAATAAAAAAGATAAATAATCCTGTGTTAAATATGGGCAAAGAATCTCAGTAGACATTTCTCCAAATACAAATGGCCAATAAGCACAAGAAAAGATGCTCAGTATCATTAGCCATCAGAGAAGTGCAAATTAAAACCACAATGTGATACCACTTCACATCCACTAGAATGGTTACATTAAAAAAGACATATAATAATTAAGTATTTTCCAGGATGTGGAGAAATCAGAACCCTCAGACACTGCTGATGGGGAGGTAAAATGGTACAGGTGCTTTAGAAAAACATCTGGCAGGCCCTCAAAAGGCTAAACATAGAATTGCCATATGATCCAACAATTCCACTCCTAGGTATATACTCAAGAGAAATGAAAGCATATATCTATACAAAAACCTGTACATGAATGTCCATAGCAGCGTTATTATAACAGCCAAAATACAGAAACAACCCAAACTTCCATCCAGTGGATAAATACAATGTGGTATATCCATACAATGGAATGTTATTGGGCAACAAAAAGAAATGAAATACTGATACATGCTACAACACGTATGAACCTTAAAAACACTGTGCTACATGAAAGAAGCCAGTCACAAGAGACCATATATTGTATGGTTTCATTTATATGAAATACCTAGAATAGGCAAATCCACAAACAGTAGATTACTGGTTGCCTAGGGCTGGGGGTGGGATGTGGTGGGGAGTGGAGTTGGGGGCTGACAGCTAAGGGTTGCCTGGTATCTTCTTGGGATAATGGAAACGTTCTAAAATTGATGGTAGTGATGGATGCACAACTCTGTGAACATAGTAAAAGCCACTGAATTGTAAAAAAAAGAGAAAAAAATAGTGATGTCTGAGCTCCACTACCAGAGTTTGCTTTAACTGGTCTGGAGGGCAGCCTGGGCCTGGAGATTTTTACAAGGTACCGGGGTGATTCTACATTGCCCCTGGTTGCAAACCACAGGCCTAGAGAAATGGGGAGCCAGGGAACAGTAAGCAATGAAGACAGAGAGGGCAGCAGAACCTAGCCATTAAGTTACCAAATGTAGATCAAGAGTTCACCAAGTTGTGAGTGCCATTATGGCAGAGGATTCAAGGAGAACCAGAAGTAGGGTACTGTGTATAGATGGGCAAGTTCACCACACAAAGGCCTGCAGTGAGCAGGCGATGGAGCTGAAATCCACCCAGACCCTGTTTACTAAGCTGTGTGTCCACAGGGCTGCTCCTGCCTGAAAGCAGCACCCTTTTCTAACTCACACTAAAACCTTGTAGGGACAATGGTGGTCCTGCCACACTGACTGGGTCCTGCCCTAAGGAAGCCATGGGATGCCACCCCTCTGCTTCCCAGTCCGTGTGACTCGGGTGGGACTGACCCCTCCCTGGCCCAGGGGTAAACACATGATGCAGGTCTGGCCGATCAGAGTGCTCCATCCCCCTGGCCAGTGATTGGCTCAGGGATAAGCATGTGACCTAAAATGATCCAATAAGACTTCTCCCCAATAATTTGAATCTTAAATCACGTAAGGCAGGACAGAAAACCAAAAAAAAAAAAGTCTCCCTGGAGTCCATTCTGACTCATGGTGACTCCACATATTTCAGAGTAAAATTGCACTCCACTGGGTTTTCAATGGTTGTAATCTTACAGAAGGTTCCCTGGGTGGTGCAAACAGTTAGTGCTCAGCTACTAGCCAAAAGGTTGGTGGTTCAATTTGACAAAATTTGTTTTGATTCTCCTGGAATTCATACTTCTGGGTTCACATAACTGGGGTGACCTACCCAGGCCATCTACCCTTAGGTGTCCTTTTGAACCTTGAAGGAGCTGGTTCCCTGGAGTCACCTTCAAGTCAAACAATAGCTTAGTAAGTAGCTTAGTGGAGACTGTTTGGCCTTCTGCATTGGGTTCTTTTCGAAAATTATCTATGTGCAGGCAACTTTGAGGAGCAGGAACTCCAGGGTCTCACTAGAGGCTGTTTTAGGATGCATGGCATGTCCTTGGTGACTGTTTCTGTAACCTGTCCTGTGCTTTGACGCTATCTCTTGATAAATTAACATAACAATGACCTATACAACCCACTTTCACTGTCCCCTCTTCAGAAAGCCTTCCCAATACGTTCACACTGACACTGCCCAATTCGAATCGTATCTACTCACAATAAATATATCCTGTTACACTCATTTTTGGTGTTTCTCTAAGCAATTTAGGTTTTTGACAAAATCCACCCAGTGGCACCACTGAAGAAAGGCCTGGATGTCTCTTTCTGAAAGGTCACAGTCATTGAAAACCCTATGAAGTACGGTTCTACTCCAACACACATGGGGTCACCATGAGTTGAAATCAACTTGATGGCAATCGGCTGGAGTCCATGGGTGGCATAAATTGTTAAGCACTCAGCTACTAACAAAAAGGTTGATGGTTTGAATCCACCCAGAGGCACCTCAGACAAAAGACCTGGTGATCTACTTCCAAAAGGTCACAGCCAGTGAAAACCCTATGGAGCACTGTTCTACTCTGACATACATGGAGTCACCACGAGTCAGAATCAACTCAAGGGCAACTGGTGGTGGTGGTAATCTTATGGAAGTAGATCACCAGCCCTTTCTTTTGCAGTGTCATGAGATGGATTCGAACCATAAACCTTTTGGTTAGTAGCCAAGAGCAAACCATTTGTGCCACCGTTACAGCTAAGTCATCTTGATCTTAAAGCCGTGAGAAGAGTGTTGGCCAAGCCCAGCCTCCCAGATGCCTAAGCTAGCCGTGGTGTGGCTATTCAGCAGGCCAACATTCTGAGCCACTCCAGACCCTCTCAAGAAAGCATGTGTTTTCTGCATGTGTTGCTTTTGCTTGCTTGCTTGCTTGCAGCCACATCCCTGACTCTAATGCACTGTCTGATCTGGCCTGGAGTCTCCCCAGTCAAGCACCTCAGCCCCAGCCTCCTGTAGTTTTCCCTCCACATTCTAGAAGGTATTTATCTGTAAGTGCTTCTTGGTACAGGGACAATAGAGCTTCTCAGCAGTACCTCCACCAAATGACCAGGAGGTACTTCCCGGGCCTCCCTCCCCAGGGTCATGAGGTTGAACCGATCCCACAGGAGAGGTGGTAGGCACCATAGCAGAGACCTCCACTGGGCACCAAGACACTAGTGCACTGTGGCACTTGGGCAGGTCATCACCCCTCTCAGGTCCTTGGTTTCCAAATCTGAACAATGAGATACTTGGATGGGACCCTCCCATTTATAGAGGCAGAGCTGGGCAGGGTAGTGGAGTGGTTATGGTGACTGCCTGCTTTAAATCCTGGCTCTGCCTCCACCTTGCTCGCACCTCAGACCAGGAACTTACTCTGTCAGTTCACACAGTTCACCATATTCTCTCTTCCTTCTTCTAGCAATGCTCCTGATAGAGGCTGACACATCAGCCTGGGTCCTAGAGTGAAGATTACCCACAGCAGAGTCACAGCCACCATGATGGCATGTAGTGGAGGCAAGAAATGAACCCTTGTTCTTTCCAGGCACAGAGGTTTGGGGACCATTTGTTACTGCAGCATAACGTAGCCTATCCTGGCTGATACAAATAGCAAATAGAGAAAAATGCAGGCAGCACTGAGAAATGATGAAAATCAGCAAGATGAAACTTGAATGAATGATGGGAGGTGGGGACTCTGGATGGAGAAAGTAAGGAGCATGGAGAGTCTGCCCTTATCTCACCCTCAGGAGCCATTCTGCAGCTCTCAAGGCTCCCACCAGCTATGGGCTCCTTCTGGCCCAGCTGGGGACAGAGGGGCAAAGGATCTCACAGGGCATCTCACCTATCTGCGTTCCATGGACCATCTGGTTCTCCACCCTCAGGTCCCAGGAGTCTATACGGGGAGAGGGAAGGTAACTGTAGTCAGAGTTGCCAAGACAGCAGCCATCTTAGACCTTCCAGGGTTTTGCTTCTTCCTTTTCAGGCCCATCTTCAAAGGGCTGCAGGAGGTAGAGATGGATGTCCTGGGATCCCTCATAGCTTTTACGGAAGGGTGAATGAGACCCCTGGAAAAGGGGACAAGGCTCCAGCAGGCAGGTAGGCAATACCACGGAAAGAGCGAGGGTTTGGGAGCCAGACAGACCTAGGATTTTTTTTTTTTAATTGTTGTAGTTTAAGTGAAAGTTTACATTTCAAGTTAGTCTCTTAGACAAAAATTTATACATACATTGTTATGTGACCCTAATTGCTCTCCCTATACTGTGACAGCCCACTCCTCCTTTCCACCCAATTTCCCATGTCCATTCAACCAGCTCCTGATCCTCTCTGCCTTCTCATCTCACCTCTGGACAGAAGCTGCCCATTTAGTCTCATGTATCTACCTGAGCTAAGAAGCACACTCTTCACGAGTATCATTTTATGACCCACAGTCCAGTCCAATCGTTGTCTGAAGAATTGGCCTCAGAAATTGTTTTAATTCTGGGCTGATAGAGAATCCGGGGGCCATGGTTTCCAGGGTTCCTCCAGTCTCAGTCAGACCACTAACTCTGGTCTTTTTACTAGAATTTGAGTTCTGTACCCCACCTTTCTCCTGCTCCATCAGGGACTCTCTGTTGCAGGCCTGGAATTGAAATCCTAGCTCTGCCACGTCCTAGCTGTGTGACCTCAGGTGGTTCCAGTTCCCTCTTCTGCAAATCTGGAAGACTACGGCCTTCCTGACAAGTGCATCTGGTGTCTCTGTCATGCCTTTAAGCTTCATTCAGTGGGAGGGACCCTCTCCACCCTGGAAGAACACGAGGACCCCATGGTGCTTCTGCTAATGACTGGCCACTGACCACTCAAAGGCACCAGCACTAGAATTCCAGCCCCACAGAGGAGGCAGCTTTGCTTGGTTCACAGATGTGGGCCAGCACCTACAAAAGTGGTGTTCGATAGATATTTGTTGAAATAATATAATAGTTTTGATTCAATAAATAGTGTGTCCAGATCAAAGTATTAAACTCTGAATTTGATTTAACCATCATATCATGCAGCTGCCCACCTCCTTCCCAGCCTTGAGTCCAACTGAAGTCCACACTGGGAAAGGAGGCCATGATTGGCTTCTTTCCTGTGCTCTACCTCCTCCAGCTGGCAAATAAAGACTTCTCCCTTATGCGGTTGGTGCATAAAAAGGGAGGAGGCGAAAATAGCAAGACAGGTATTATTTGAACTGGTATCATGCAAGTTGGTTTTGCCCTCTCCATACCTGGCAGATGATTCATGGGAGACTTGTTAGCTCTTTGGAGTTCCCTGCTGGAGCCTCTCCAACCAAAGTTTCCCTGGATCTGGGTAGATGAATTTCTAGTCCAGGCAGGCTTGCCCGAGCCCTATGCATTCACCTTCATGTTCTAGGAGACCTCCTGAATAGGCTCCAAGATGACCCCATGTCAGCTCTCCCTGCCATAACTAGTCCTCAGGAAACACTTACACATCTCTTGCCCAATGGCGCTATCCTGGGGTCACTGCTGCTCAGGCACTGGTGTTCCAGGTCTCCCAGCTGCATGCAAAAAACACATTTCAAGCTCAATAACTGATAAGTGTCCATCAAATATCCATGTGCCCCTATATCTCCCAGACTCCTTTGCAGTCAGGTTGGGGCCATGTGACAAGTTCTGGCCAATGAAGTGAACAGAGTTGCCATGTGTCCCTTCTGGGGCAGTTAAGAGCCAGGTACTTCCACCGTCTACCTCTTCTTCCTTGAAAGCAACGTGTTCCAGACAGCACAGTCACAATATGGAGGAACACAGCCCACAGTGCCACAGGCTGCAACTTGAGTGGGCAATAAATCTTTGTTAGATTAAGCCACTGAGATTGCTGGGCTTATTGTTACTGCAGCAAAGCCTGTCCTGTCCCCACTAATACACCCCACATATTAGACTCAAGGCTGCACTCTCCACACCCACCTCTAGATTTGAGATGAAGAGCACAAGCACCCTTTTCTTCCTAAGGTAGGGTGGAACAAGGCCCTCAGCACAGCTTCTTCTAAACACATCTCCCTCACACATCCTCTGCCCTCCCCATCATTCACTATTATTTCCTGTTTCTAAAGTAGCTAAGGTGTGGTACAGGTTTCCAACTATTTCATTGAAAATCTGCATACAACGAATTGTCACCTCACTTTGAAATTTCCCATCTATCTACCTTGGTGCCTAACTGAAACTTCAAGTTTAACATCCTGGTACATAATACCATTGTGCAGATAATACGACTGAATAATATTAATAACCATTCCATGAGCTAAGCTGTACTAAGCAGGTAGCATTCACTATCACATTTAACCCACACAGTAACTCTGAGAGACAAGTTAGTATTGTTCTGATTCACTGGACAGACGAACAAACTGAGACTTGGAAAGGTAAGTGACTTGCCCAAAGGCACACAACTAGGAAGCGGCAGGCAGAATAGGAATCTGAACCCAAGTCAGGCCGATGCCAAAGTTCTTGCCGTTGAGACTTTGCACTCCCCCTCCACGGTTCTTCAGTAACAAAGTTAGGAAACCAAAGACCCCTGATATTGCTGGTCTACCTGCAGGTCAGCAGTGATGGTGACAAAACCAAAATTTGCGCCCAGGTCCCTGTCCCTAAAGTGGTAGACTGCACCGTTTTGCTATATTGACTCCATGGGTGCCAGGCACTCAGTACACAACAGGGATGTGACAAATGCTAGCACCCCTGTCCACCCACTGGAAAATGAATCTAGTGACTTTCTTTCATCTCTCTGGAAGATCCAGCAGGCATATGCAGGGTTTCTCAGGATTTATGCTGCCTCCTCCTATTTCCATGGCCCATCCCTTCAGACGTCCCGTTTTCTCCCCAGATCTCCTTGGAAAAACCTGTTTCCCTCCTCTCAGCCACTGCCCAACGCTGCTACTCCCCTCTGGAGCTCACTCCAGACCTATTATTCATGGTGAACTCACTTGTCCCTAATGCAGATGTAGGATGTAATTCCCCAAGAATTAAAATGTAGTTTAAAGTTATTTTCCAATATCTAATTTGCCATTTATTTAGGGCAGTATTTCAGCAGAGCCTCCCAGCTAAGTGCCAGGGTTTGTTTACAGTGCAAACCCAGCAATGGCAGGAAGCCACCTGCCCCAGACACAGCCGGCACAGATTAAAGAAGTAATTACAACATTGAACACAGCCTTAAATAAAAGCAAAAATGCAAGAGACAGGAGGAGAAGCAAAAGCATAAATTGGGAACAATGCTGTTTTCCCCAGACGTTCTGTAATATTTGCAGCCTGCCTGGTACTGGCACCGTGCCCCAGCTACATCAGACTCAAGCAAAACATCCAGCAGGGAAGGATGGGTGGCTTTGCCCTGTGGAGAGGTAGAAAGAAGTTCCTAATTGTCAGAGATCATCTGTCTGCCTGTTTGCCTGTCTGCCTTTCTTTAGTAAGAACCTTTTTATACTGGCCCTCAGAGGCTGAATTAATACACCATACAGTCACAAGTGACCAAAACAAACCCAACCCAACTGACTTAAGCAGAAAATGGATATATGTTCTGGCTCGTGAAAGACTATCAGCAGGGTTAGCTTCAGGCACAGCTGGATCCAGGTGTTCAATGTCATCAGAAAGCTATCTCTATCTCTTGGTTCTGCTTTCCACAGAAATGACTTCATTCTCAGTCAAGCTTTCTCCACTTGGTGGCTAAAATAGAATCCCAGCAGCTTCAAGCTTACATCCTTCCAGCTTAGCACTCCAACAGAAAGGGAGTGCTTCTTTTTCCATAGTTCCAGCAAAAATCTCAGGATGGGCTTTGTGATTGTTAAGGTTATGTGTCAACTTGGCTGGGCCATGAATCTCAGTGGTTTGGCAGTTCTGATGTAGTCTGGTAGCTATGTAAGGATGTAATCACCTCCATAATAAGATCTGACATAATGTAATCACCTCCCTGATGAGATCTGCTGTGAGCAGTCAATCAGTTGAAAGGGAGTTTCCTTGGGGGTGTGGCCTGCACCCAATATAAGAGGATCTTCTGGCAAAGCTTGTAGGCTTTTGCTTGCTCTTGATCCTGCAGCTGGCTCCTGTTCATCTGACCTCCGGTTCTTGGGGCCTGAGCTAGCATCTTACCTGTCAATCTTGGAGTCTGTCAGCCTCCACAGCCTGTGAGCCAGAGGCCTGCTGTCTGATCTGCCAATGCTGGGTTCACCAGCCCCTACAGCTACATGAGTCAGGACAAGCCTCCAACCTGAGCCACGGGCTTGGGACTTTACAGCCTCTACAACCACGCGAGCCATTTCCTGATATAAATCTCTGTGTGTACACATTTATACACTGCACTGGTTTTGCTTCTCTAGAGAACCCTGCCTAAGACAGGCTTTCATTGGCCCTCCTTAGATCATATGCTCATACTTGAACCAATCACTGCAGCCAGGGAGTTTCAGTCTTTTTATTGCCCAGTCCTGGATCAGATCCCCACCCCCAATCATATGGAATGAAAATGGGGAGGGGGTGATTCCAAAAAAGAAAATCAAGATTCTGTTAACAATTCAAGGAGCAATGGGACACTGGACAGGCAAACATAACTGATTCCCACCACAGATACAAACTATTTCTATTTCCGATAACTGTACTCTTTCCACATTATAGCCAGACTTCATTTTAGACTTGTGAGTATAGTAGGGCAATTTAAACTCAATTGTTGGAAGTATAGCAGGACTGTCTTGTAGAATATTAAATATGTGGATTCCTCCCTCACCTGTATTAAAAGAAGTTGCCACTTACAGCACAGTGTAACTGGGAACAGACTGACATTTTGTCATTACTGTGGGTAGTCTGCATCATAAAGAGTTCAAAGCAAGTGGTCCTGGATTTCCTTCGATGTAGATATAACAAGAGCTTTCAGGTTTGAATGAACAAAGTAATTGCTGTCACATTATCTAATAAATGGGCTACAGGGGAGAAAGGAAGTAATGGTTTTGAGCCTGTGAGGCAGCCTCAAATCAGTGCCCGAGTCCAACTTATCCCCCAAAAGACAACCACGTGTGCGAACTGACAGAGCTGATCACAGGGATGTAACCTGGGCCCCAGAGGTGTGTGACTCAGCAGACATCCAGAAACTGGATCTAGCATAACCCAGGAACCGAGCATCCACAAGACTGCGCACAACTTAGCTTCAACAGTGACCCCTTCTGGCAACAAGCAGCAGCTACAGCAGGGCCTGATCAGACTCTTGCTCTTGCTATGATGTGTGGTCGGAGGTGCACAGACTCCCTTTTGAACTATGAAAGCCTTTGGGGTTCATAGATAAGTCAAGAGAGTCAAGGAAAGACCCTTAAAAGAAAGGTGACACATTTCCTGCTAATAAGGGAGGTGGATGCTGACTCAACTGATCAGAAAAATAAAAGCACTCTGCCTTGTTTCTACCCCAACTTTGTGGAGATGTTCTTGCTGATGGCACAAAGAATAAATGAGAGGCTAGGACTAGGTTCCTAAGCACTGTTCCTGGCACACAGTAAATGCTATTATTATTGTTGTTGCTGCCTGCCAGGCACTGTGGTCACTTTTTACTCAAATATTATCTCATTTAATTTAATCTTCTTAGCAATTATTCGTCCCCATTTTATAAATAAGAAAAATGGAGGCTCAGAAAGATAAAAGGATAAGCCCAAAGTCACACCATGGTGGCATAAGGACTACAACCTGGATCAACTTCCCCCTCTAGTGCTTTCACTAACAAAAAACTTTTTGTTTTCAAAGGCAGTGGGCAAAAGGAGCCAGGAAACTCGTGTTTACAGAGCACCTACTGTGGACAGGGAGTTCCTGGATGGTGCAAACAGTTAATACGCTCAGCTGCTAACTGAAAGGTTGGAGTTTGAGTCCACCCAGTGGTGCCTCGGAAGAAAGGCCTGGAGGTCTATATCTGAAAAATCAGCCATTGAAAATCCTGTGGAGCACAGCAGTACCTTGGAAGAAAGGTCTGGTGATCTACTTCCAAAAAAATAGCCACTGAAAATCCTATGGAGCGCAATCCCACTCTGACCCACATAGGGTCGCCATGAGTTGGAGTCCACTTGATGGCAGCTGACACTACTATGGCCAGACGCTGTGCTCGGTGTTTTCACGTATGTCAGCTTGTTTAACCTCCCCCACAATCCTGTGAGGCCACTATGTCATTACTGCCCCATTTTAGTAATGGAGAAATGGAGGGTCTATGAGGTGAGGCATCTTACCCCAGATCACATTACTAGTTTAGGTCTCTAAAGAGATTTGGTGTAAGGAGAAACTTACAAAGTCTCCAGGAAGGGAGCTACCTGCTCCCCAGGGCTGCTGGAGTCTCACCCCTACCCCCACTGAGCCTTCCCTTCCCTTCCCTTCCCTGTGTGCACCCCAGGGCCTCAAAGAGCCCCCCAGCTCTGCCAGCTGGTCCATCCAAGAGGAGAGACACGTGAGCTAAAATTGCGACACCAGGCGATTCAGAGGCAGAGAGAGACCAAGAGACAGACAGACTGAGAAGAGAGAAACTGGAAGAGGTCAAGGAGAGCATGGAAAGAGGGGAGAAGCAGGGAGGGTAGGAGGGAAAAGAGAAGGGAGGAATGAAGAGGAGCTGAGAGGAAGAAAGGGGAGTGGCAGAGGATCAAGGCAGAGGGGAGGCGGAATTTGGGGTGTAAATATGTGTAACTTGTGTAATAAAGGAAAAATTAAAGTTTTTTGTTAAATAACTCTATACTCATCTCTCAATTCCGACTTATAGCGACCCAGCAGAACAGAGTAGAACTGCCCCCATAGGGTTTCCAAGGCTGTAATCTTTACAGAAGCTGACTGCCACATCTTTCTCCCACACAGCAGCTGGTGGGTTTGAATGACTGATCGTTTTTCAGTTAGCAGCTGAGCGTTTAACCACTTCACCACCAGGGCTCCTTGTACTAAACATTGCAAAGATATAACCCTGTCTCACAGGCATGTAAATGAACAATTGTGAACTGATGCATAATCAGTGCTTTGACACGAGGAACCAGATTCCCCTGAGAAGTCAGATAAGTCTTCGCTGAGCTGCAGGTGGGGTTCCAAGAAAAAGAAATAACTCTCTGTGTGGACAAGGGAGGGAAGGGCATTCCAGCAAAGGAAGCAGCAAATGCTAAGATCCAGGAATGTACCAGAGTTTATGTGTAGTCCAGGAATGGCAAGGAGATAGTTCAGGCTGCAACAAAGAGTGGGGAAGACCAGAAACGAGACAAGGGCTAGATCATGCTAGAAATTGAGATTTTATCTTGAAGGCTAGTGTCTAAAACTGACATGAAGGATCCTTGAGTTCGCTGATTTACGCTTAGGGATCCGTGAGCACTGCACAAGAAGTTTTCAGATTGTGTGTGTTCACCAAATGCCAGCACATTCTGGATCACCTCCTGGACCACCAGCATGCAATGTCAGTGATCCTGCAATGTTTCTGTTTGTGACCCCTTTAGGGTCTAGTGATAATGCTTTAACTGTCGCGGGACAAGGGGAAAAGCAAAGGGGTCGACTTAACACACAAATGATGTGTTAGTGCCAGATAAAGGCCAAATGATGTTAATTGGTAAATGCTATACCAATGAAAGGTTCTCAAAGAGAAAAAAGGAAGTAGAATGGAGTCTCCATACCACACCAAGGAATACAGGCAGTCATACACCCAAAAGAACCCTGGCTAGAGCAGCAATTCATTTTGAGCAAGTGTCAGTTCAGTTTCAACAAAACATCATCTGTCATGGTAAATAAAGAATATTATATTGAATTTCATCACTATGTTCATATTTAGTTTCTAATTTATTTTGGTCTTAAAAGTTGTTTATGAACTTGTTATTGATTCTGAAACATAGTTTTTTGACATTTAGACATCTCTGAAATTGGGATGCATGTTAAAATCTAGACCAAAAGCCAAACCAAACCCACTGCCACAGAGGTGATTCTGACTCATAGTGATCCTACAGGACAGAACAAAAGTGTCTCATATGGTTTCCAAGACTGTAAATCTTTATGGAAGCAGACGCCACATCTTTCTCTCGAGGAGCGGCTGGTGGGTTCAAACCACAGACCCCTTGGTTAGCAGCCGAATGCTTTAACCACTGCACCAATAGTCTCTTACAATTACAGTTAGCGGCACTTTTTTCTCTCTTGATGCCTCATAAAATAATAACACATCTTGCAATTGATGACATTTTAGATTCAATGAAACACAGTATATGCAAAATGAGTTGTAACCTAGTTTTATTAGTACATAAGCAAGTAGCATTAAACTTTTTTAAAAATTTTAAGTCAATATGGGAGGTCCACAGAGTTTTCCCATAAAAATGTTTATATATTACTCAAGTGGAGGATCCCTGATGACGATGAGAGAAGTTTTAATACACAAGTGACACGGTTAGATATCCATATTAGAAAGATACTCTGGTACTGCATTGGATAGGGATAGAGAGGCCAGTTGTGCAACAGATCACGTGAGGAATTATGAGGACCTGAACTGAGGAAATATAAGAAGATGAAGACATAACTTGAATAGACATGCAGGAGGTATAACCAATAGGACCTAGTAGTTGACTAGATGTGTAAGCGGGAGAGTGTGTGAAAAAAAGTGAGAAGGAAGATAGAAGGATCCTGGGTTTCTGGATGGAAGGGAATGGCATCCTGTCTCAGTCATCTAGTGCTGCTATAACAGAAGTACCGCAAGTGGATGGCTTTAACAAAGAGAAATTTTATTTCTTCACAGTAAAGTATGCTAAAAGTTCAAATTCAGGGTGTCAGTCAACTCCAGGGGAAGGCTTTCTCTTTTGGCCTTCTCATCAGTGTTCCTCCGGATTAGGCATTTCTCCGCACAGGGACCCTGGGTCCAAAGGGCAGGCTCTGCTCCTGGCACTGCTCTCTTAGTGGTATGAGCTCCCCGTCTCTCTCTGCTCACTTCACTCTTTTATATCTCAAGAGATTGCCTCAGGACATAATCCAGTCTTGCAGACTGAGTCCTGCCTTACTAACACAACTGCCACCCATCCTCCCTCATTAACATCATAGAGGCAAGATTTACAACACACAGGAAAATCACACAATACCGGGAATCACGGCCCAGCCAAACTGATACACACATTTTTGGGGGGACGTAATTCAATCCATGACACATCCCCAAGGTACAGATAGGAAATAAAGGTGGAAATGGTGTGGCTGTGGCAGTAATGATGTGATAGTGATAGTGGCGTTAAAGGCTATGGTGACAATGGCTGATGGTGGCAATGGTGATAGTGTGATGGTGGTGGTGATGGAGGTGATGAAAGTGATGATGGTGTTGTTAATGATGGTGATGGAGGTAACAGAAGTGGTGATGATGTGGTAATGATGGTGATGGAGGTGACGGAAGTGTTGATGGTGTGGTAATGATGGTGATGGAGGTGACGGAAGTGGTGATGGTGTGGTAATGATGGTGATGGTAATGATGATGATGGAGGTGACGGAAGTGGTGATGGTGCGGTAATGATGGTGATGGAGGTGACGGAAGTGGTGATGGTGCGGTAATGATGGTGATGGAGGTGACAGAAGTGGTGCTGGTGGTGGTAATGATGGTGATGGAGGTGACGGAAGTGGTGCTGGTGGTGGTAATGATGGTGATGGAGGTGACGGAAGTGGTGATGGTGCGGTAGTGATGGTGATGGAGGTGACGGAAGTGGTGATGGTGCGGTAATGATGGTGATGGAGGTGACAGAAGCGGTGATGGTGGTGGTGATGATGATGGAGGTGACGGAAGCGGTGATGGTGGTGTTAATGATGGTGATGGAGGTGACGGAAGTGTTGATGGTGCGGTAATGATGGTGATGGAGGTGACGGAAGCGGTGATGGTGCGGTAATGATGGTGATGGAGGTGACGGAAGTGGTGATGGTGCGGTAATGATGGTGATGGAGGTGACGGAAGTGGTGATGGTGGTGGTAATGATGGTGATGGAGGTGACGGAAGCGGTGATGGTGGTGGTAATGATGGTGATGGAGGTGACGGAAGTGGTGATGGTGGTGGTAATGATGGTGATGGAGGTGACGGAAGTGGTGATGGTGCGGTAATGATGGTGATGGAGGTGACGGAAGTGGTGATGGTGTAGCGGTGATAAACCTGGTTTAAGTAGTGATAAAGGCAGTCGTGGTGGTGGTGGTAGTACTGATTGTAATGGTGGTGACGATAGTGATGATAATGGTTCTATTAGTGGTGGTGGTAGTGATGGTAACAATGAATACAGCAGAATTATAATCATGATGTTATATATAACCAGGAGGCATAGAAGTAAAAGTGGCCACATTGACACTTGGCCCCTCCAGCTGGCACACCTTGACACCAAGCACCTACCGGGGAAGACAGTACCTTCCCCAGGCTTCATCCAGGAAATGAGTATCAATGCTTCTCCCTCCTATCATGTCTGTAGGTATCACTCTCACTCTCTAATCACTTAATGGGAAATAAATTATAAGTGAATGTTGGAACTAAAGGATTCCCCCCACAGCAGGCAATATCCATTATTTACCCATAAAAATATTTCAAGGGTTATCAGCATGTAAACCGTGATTAATTAAATTTGCAAAAATTGGTTCCTACGCATGCAAATGAGGTGGTTCCTGCTGGGTGAGACTGAGGCTTCACTTGCTCTCTTGCTGCCAGAGGAGACAACTGGAGAGAAGTTATTCAACTTGTCTCCCGCTCCAGAAACTTTGGGAAAGATAAGACTATGGGACTCCATCTCAAATGTGAGTTTCACCTGAGCTCTTCCAGACTCATCCTTCTAGGTCAGGTCTACACAACTAAGGGAATACATTCGGATCCTGGTTTCTCTCATTTGGGAATTTATTCACACCCATGAGCCCTGAAGGGGTCTATAGGTCATGGAGCTTGAATGAACTTTTAGTCCACCCTGACCAGTGAGTCCAGAAAGGGTCAAGATTAACTCAAGATTGCACTGACTCCCTTCTAGGGATTTCTAGATGCCATCCTAAATCATTACAGGGTTTTCATGAGGTAAACAAGATCCAGAATTGCACACCAAAAGGAAGCTGGCTCAGAATTTGTGGCCAGAAGAAAGGGAGAAAGGAAGGTGAAAGGGCCAGACTGAGTTGTAGTGACCTCCAGGATCTGAAGGGTTTGCCCATTATCTATCTTTTAAGCCTCTAAAGGTCTACCTGATAGAATCCCTAGGCCTTTGGTGCCAAGACGAAGGTTTCCATCATCCAAGCACATACCCAGGTCCTCATTGTTCCTCCTGGCACAGACACAATTCTCAAAGAAGGCTGTTCTCGCTGCACCCAGGCCAGCTTCAACTCGGGAAGGCTCCTTCTGTCATTTGATACATTGATACCTCCAGCTCAATTTCTCCCCTGAACTCTAAACACAGTTCATTTCCAGCTAGAGGTCCCTTGGGCACCTTGGATTCAACTAAACTCGTAATCTTCTCTCCACCGCATTCTCTCGTGTTCCCGACCTTGGCACCACCATCCATCCAGTTGCCCGAAGATCCAACCTCTGCACCAGTTCTCCCAGAGGCCGCATGAGACTGTTTTGAGTAAGGCGGCCTGGAGGTTCTCAGCAGCAACTCCCCTGAATAACGGGGAGAGGGCCTTTCTGAAGGAAGGGAGTCTCGGTTAAGGTCAAAAGCAGGAAATAGAAAGTCAGGACAAGGAAGTCAGGAAGACCCAGAGCCCAGACCTGGAAGAGGCCACAGAGACATAATGGTCCCTAAGCCCAGGGGGTTCCTGATAGGTCTGCTAGGACTGCCAGCAATCCTGACTCCATCTCCTGCCCTAGCAGGCCCTGAAGACCAGGGCACCCATATGCCAGGAACCTCCAGACACAAGGAACCCACCTGTGACGGCATTGGACAGCTACACGGGTCTGTGGAGGGGGAGTTCTGGAAAGTTACCATTGCAGGGGCCTGACAGTAACTATGGGGAGGCCTAGCAGTTAACACAACTGGAAGGAACAAGGCAGAATGACAGCTAAGAAACTACAATCTCCTTTGGGTCTGAATTGTTCCCTGAAGTCCTCCCCAAGCCAAATGAGCCTGAATAGTCTTAGATTGGCATTGTCAGGCTCCTTTTGCCCCTCTGGTAGGCAACTAATTTCTTTAAAAGATGGGGCTTCTGCTAATTCCACAAGTCATTCCTGCCCATAGAGTTTTGGTGCTCTTATGGGAACCCAGCTCCATGAATAACTTACAGGTAACCTGAGATCTTCACATAGTCAGTGCTGGAATTGCACTTGACGGGGCTGGTCTCATGGATGGTGGTGGTAGCTCCAACACCTGGTGGGGCATCCGAAGCGCCTGGGACAGTTTTTTTGTCTGCAATTAAAAAAAAAAAAAGTATAAACATGAGATGTTGTTAGCTGCCATTGAGTTGCCTCCGGAGTCGTGGCAACCCTGTGGATTAGACCATTAGGATCCATACAGTTTTCATTGGCTGATTTTCAGAGGCAAATCACCAGGCCTTTCTTCCTAGTCTTAGTCTGGAAGCTCCACTAAAACCTGTTCGGCATCATAGCAACACACAAGCCTCTACTGACAGACAGGTAGTTACTGTATATGAGATGCACTGGCTAGGAATCGAACCTGGGTTTCCCTCATGGAAGGTGAGAATTCTATCACTGAACTACCAGTGCCACATAAAAATAAGATATATATATGGTGGTACATCCAGCAGTATCAGAGGGCGTATAGTCAAAAGGCCATTTTCCCACCTAACTCAGTCTCCCTGTTCCTATTGCCAATCCCCGTAGGCGACCACTGTAACAACTTTAGGTGTATCCTTTCTAGAGGAGCCCTGGTGGAGCAGTGGTTAAGAGCTCAGCTGCTAACTGAAAGGTCTGCAGTTCGAATCCATCAGTCACTCCTTGGAAACCCTATGGGGCAGCTATACTCTGTCCTACAGGGTCATTATGAGTTGGAATCGACTCTACGGCAACAGGCTTGGTTTATGGGTTTCTAGAGGGAGTCGTGTATATACAAGGACGCAGGAATATATGCCCCAAATTCCCCTCCCTCAAATAGAGACACACCATAAAGACCTTCACTATCTTACTTTTTTCACTTAATATTTATTGGAGACTATGCCATAACAATGTGTGTAAATCTGTCTCATAATTTTCAACAGCTATGTATGAAACATAATTTATTTCTGATGGGTCTTTAATAAGTTATAAAGGCCCATCGAAGGGCTTCATGTTTAATCTTCACAGCAACCTCATGAAACACACACCTTTCCTATTTTACAATTCAGTGCTGCCTCCTTGCACTACATAAAATGATCCAGAACGGGAGTGCTCAGTCCTGCTGCACTGCAGAACTTCCTGGGGAGTCTTTGAAAACCGCCGATGCCCAGGCTACCCCTCCGAGATTCAGATTCAAGGGGCCTACTCTCCCCTTCCTTGCCAGCTCAGCTGCTGGAGCCTGTTTATGGCATGGCCAGGCTTTGCAATAATCAGTCCATCCGTTTTTATTTTGTATTAAAGTTGCTATTCCTCCAGGCTCTTTCTCGGGACATTAGCCTTTATGGCTCTCCTCTGCCGCTGCTCCTCGGGCACATTTGATTCCACTCAGGAGACCTGGGACACAGCAGCTGCAGCAGTTACCGCTCCAGGACCTCGGAAGGCTGCCTTTCCCAGCTGGGACTGGTGGCCTTTGGTTCAGTCTACTAGACTGTGGTTTGGAGACAGATACAAGTGCAGAGAGGGACTGAGAGAGTGGAGACAGGCACCCAAGAGAGGCAGAGACAACTGAAGGAGAGAGACGGAGAGCTGTACCCTCGTCCCCAACTACTGGAAGATGACATGTGTGACTTGGCTCAAGAGCATTTTCAATCAAATAAATAAGCAAAGCATTTATTAAGACACTGCTATCAATAATAGACCTGGTGATCTGCTTCCGTAAAGATTAAAAAACCAAACCCGTGGCCGTCAAGTCAATTCCAACTCATAGTGACCTTACGGAACAGGGGAGAACTGTCCTATAGGGTTTTCTAGGCTGTAGTCTGCTTCTGTAAAGATTCTCCCCGAAACCCTACAAGGGGGTATTATTATGAGAACACTATGGCCCAGAGAATTAAGTGTCTCTTCCCAGGTGCATCGGCTAGTATAAGCTAGGTTACGTTGTGCTAATAATCCCCAAAATCTCAGTGGTATAAAACAAGAGAGAGCAGAGGATTATCTTTCACTCAAGTTATATGTCCATCAAGGGTCAGCAGTGACTCTGCTCCATGTCACGTGCGCGCGTATGTGTGTGTGTATGTATATTTATTTACTTATTTATTCATATTTACAAGATGTTTATTTATATTTGTTAGCTGCTGTCAAGTCAACCCCAATTCATGGCAACCCCATGCACAATGGAGTGAAATACTGCCAGTCCTGCACCATCCACGTGATCAGTTGAGGATCTGACCGTTATGAGCCATAGGGTTTTCACTGGCTGATTTTTAAAATTAGATCACCAGTCCTTTCTTGCTAGTCCACCTTAGTCTGGAAGCTCCACTGAAACCTGTTCATCATCATAGCAACTCACAAGCTTCCAATGACAGACGGGTGGTAGCTGCACATGAAGTACATTGGCTGGGAATTAAACCTAGGTCTCCCACGCAGAAGGTGAGAATTCTACCACTAAACCACCGATGGTATGTATATATGTATATATGTGTACCTGTCTGTATGAGTATATGAATGTATGTGTGTATCTGTGTATGTGTGCAAGTCTGTGGTATATATGTATATGTGGGTATGCATATATGTGTACGTGTGTATATGTGTATGGGTGTATGCATATATACGTATGCACATATGTATACCCGGTCACTATGAGTCAGAATTGACTCGACAGCACACAATAACATGTGTATATGTATATATGTATATGTGTGTGTGTGTATATAAGTCCATTATAAATTTTATTAATACGAAGGCTGTGTAGCTCACAGTTTACAAATAATAATAAATAATAACAAAATAATGAAATATACAACACTCTTTATTGTAAGTTCCATATAGCCAAATGATTTTCACAGAATGCTTCAGTTGATTCTTACTGAACTCTTGTATCCATAGTCCATCTATAGTTTCTATCCAACCGTGACTTGACAATTTTTAAGCTAGTCACAATGTAACAACTATAGATAAGGCACTTTTTAGTTTAATCTGCTTTATTAGCATTTTCTCCATCACTTTCTTAAGTCTAAACAATCAACCAAAGAATAAAGCAAACCTTGATTTGTAGCATCTGCTGATTTCTGGGGTGTGAATACCCCCATCATGGCCATGGCCCATTTCAAGCTACCAAAGTGAGGTCGTTGTATGCAGAGGTGGAAAGAAATGGGTGATAACAAACCATTATGCAGCATGTCCACCGTACAGATAAACAGACATAAATATCCTCAAGAACTTAGGCAATAGTAAATGTAGTAAAACTGGAAGTGATGAGTTTTGAGTATTTATTACCTTTGTTGTTTTTTAAAATTATTTAACAATAAGTTTACATAATTTAATCTTTAATGATGGCTGTACTTAATAACTGGCTCACAAAATTCCTGAAAATTTAATAATCGGCTCTCACAGGCTGATGTGAGCCAGCTCCAGCATGTCACTGCTATTCCCCTGGCTGCTGGGAATGCTGTCCTTAGTTGTCATCCCTCTCCAGGAATTGTCCTCAGCTGAAGAGGAACTGCATCTCACCCAAGAGCTTCCAGAGGTAGCTCATACAAAATGCGTGGTTGATATGGGAGTATAGGTGCCCAGCCCATTGCCCGAACGCAGGACGTTTCTGGAGGACCATGGCAGCTTTAGAGCTCTTGGTGGAGCCCAGCTTCTCCCTCTGCCCAATCCTGCTTCCTTCTCTTGTCCCGTCAGTGCTGATCCCAAGAGCACTGCCTAGCAATCTCTGTGCACGTTAATCTCCATCTCAGCGTCTGCTCCGAACTACACACTGGAGCCAGGCTGATGGACAGCCACTGTCTGGAACACTGTCAACCACTGTGGCAGAAGGAAGGAGACATCTCTGAAGGGTCTCACTTCTGGTCATAACTCACTACGAAGACTAGTCACACAATCCTACCCAACCACAGGCAGCCAGGAAGTGCCATCCTGCCTCATGCCCCCAAAGGGGGAGAACCAGAATATTTGGTACTAGTGACTTCCACTCCAAAGTCACACAGCCAGGAAACTGCAAATCTGGGATGGAGCCCCAGGTCTTTTTAACCACAGAGCCTTTCTGCTTTTTCCTCTAGGCTATTGTAGGATGGAGGCCCCTTGCCAGCTCCTGAGGGTATGAAGATGAATACAATGTAGTCCCCACCCTTGAAGCATCCACAGCACTGGAGCTGGTATACAGGCCAGTCACATTAGAGATCCATAAACTGACTGAATGTTAGTATCCCCAGAAGACCCTAAAGGACCACTAGTCTCAGTAGGCAAATACGCTTCTTTCCCCCATCTCACATCCACTGCAGACATCACTAATTGATCATGAAATTTTTCCTGGTAAGCCTGGATGAGGCAAGAATCTCAATTCACAGCTCCACAGAGGCACTGCCAATCCATCAGAGACAGTGCATAACGTGAAATCTATTTGCCATTCTGAACCACTCCCCACCACACACACGCCTATTTTATATATGGGAAAACTGAGGCCAGAGAAGAAAAGTTCTTATACCACTTGGTAAGTCAGTTTGGCCACACAATTGACACTGCAGCAAAGACATCTGTGCAGGAAGACAGAGGAAAATCTGTCTAAAACCCCCATAGTGCTCATCATTAAGAAGCTGAAAGCTGCATCAGCCCAGGAGGTTTCCCCAATAATCCACCTTGATTTGTTGATAATACCAATAGCAAACACCATGATACCTGCCATTTTAGGCAAAGAGCTAAGTTCTTTAAACACATTATCATTTCTCATCCTTACACCATCCTGAGGTGTTTGCTAGCAATAGGTGGCATGATGTCCATTTCAAAGATGGAGAAACAGACTCAGAGAGGTAAGTAATTTGCCCAACATCACACAGTCAGCAGATGATACACAATCTCTCGTGGAATGAGTGTTTACTATGTGGCAGGTTCTGTACTAGGAGCTTTACATGCACTATCTCTGTTATCCTCACAACAGCCCTGTGAATAGGGTAGTATCACTCCCATTTTACAGATTAGGAAGCCTGGGCCTTAACAAGGCTGTGTCCATTGGCCTAAACTCACAGAGGAGGGACTGAAATCCAGGCAATCTGACTCTACCATCCATGCTCATGACAATAAGCAGTAGTAAATAGTAAAGTTAGGATTTGAACCCCCTGTTAGTCTGATGTAGCCCTGGTGGCACAGTGGTTAAGAGCTTGGCTGCCTACCAAAAGATGAGCAGTTCAAATCCTCCAGCCGCTTCTTGAAAACCCTTTGGGGCAGTTCTAGTCTGTCTTATAGGGTCACTATGAGTCAGAATCCATTTGACAGCAACAGGTTTGGTTGGGTTTGGTTAGTCTGATGCATTTAACCACTAAGCTTTACTGCCTCTTCTGACAGTACCCACTGCCCGCCTCAGAGTGATGCTAAAGAAATACCTGCAGCTGGGCCTGGACCCCAGAGACCATGCAGAGCAAAAGAGCAGGGCAGGGCAGGGCAAAAGAGCAGATGACCCACCCCAAGCAAGAGGGAGGCCAGCCAGTGGGAAGTTGTGACCAGGGTGGTGGATGCTCTGATTGGCCAGGCCTGGATCACATGCCCACCATTGGGCTATGCATCTCCAAGGCCAAGTACAATGTCTGGCAGAGATTAACTACTTGTTGAGTGATGGTTTCAGTTTACTTTTACTGCATAACAAAACATCCTAAAACATAGTGACTTACAACAGCAATCATTTTAGTTAGCGCATGATTCATGGGTTTGCTGGGCTGGGTCAACTGGAACTGGGTGGTCTGAAATAGCTCACTCCCATGTCTGGCAGGTCACAGGCTAGTTTCAGGGGGCATCAGCTAGGCCAGCTCAATGTGCTCTAGGTGGCCTGGGCTTCCTCACATGGCAGTTTCAGGGCAGCAAGAGACAGCCAACCTCAGTGTGCAAGAACTTTTCAAGCCTCTGTTTGCATCCTGCTTGCTAATATCCACTGGCCAAAAAAAATCACATAACAAAGCTCAAATTCAAGAGATGGAGACTTTTACTCACTTCTTAATGGGAGGTGCAAATGGTTAGAGCACTTGGCTGCTAACTAAAGGTTGGAGTTTTGAGTCCACACAGAGGTGCCTCAGAAGAAAGGCCTGGTGATCTATTTCCTAAAATCAGCCATTGAAAACCCTATGGAAATTGTTGAATGGGAACCTAAACCACTGTGTAAACCTTCACCAAAAACACAATAAAATATTATTTAAAAAAAAAAAAAAGAAGAAGAAACCTACAGTTCTACTCTGACACACATGTGGTCTCCGAGAGTCAGAATTGACTCAATGGCAACTGGCTTTTTCTCAACAGGAGAAGCACACTGCTAGGGATCCAGCTGAGAGGGATAGGAAGAATTTGTGGCTGTTTCTGTTGCAGCTACCACAGTGACTGAGTAAATGAATGAATGAATACTAGGCAAAAAGAGACCAACAAAAAGGTTATGTCCAAGTTGAGCCACTGAACACCAACCTTGGAACCTCTTGCCCAAGGCAAGGAGTCTGCGGGTAGAGAGAACTCCTCAGATGAGATTAAGTGGCTGGAAAGAGGATGGCAGGGGCTACAGCTAGGCAGGTCCATGTGTTCAAATGGGCCTGGGCCTCTGGCAAACTCTTTTCCCCACAGCCTGCCCCTCGAGCCTAGAGAGGAGACCTATCTGCGTGGTCATCAGGTCCTCCTGCCCCAGCCTCCCCAGCCCCAAGATCTGCGCAGCCTGCCTCTCGTCCAGCCATCCGTCTAACCACCCAGAGCATTCTTCCAAATCCCCAACGTGCTTCTTGTGATGCACAGCGCCGGAGAGTGTAATTGCTATAGTGATTACTTACAGCCATTACACTAAGTTTTAAAATGCTCCTTTCAAATTGAACAATGTTTTTTCAAAGTCAACAGCTGGTTCACAGCTTGAATGCAACCGTTAGGATAAATTAAATAAAAAGGGTAATAAAATCACAGTCTAAATTTAATTTCTGAAGAAGCACATAGACTCAAAAAAAAAAAAAAGCTTTAAAAATGCCTTTAAAATACAGCCAGAAAAGCAGATTAATCCACTCCCTGATTAGGCAAGCTAATGGGCACTTGGCACAATTAACCAGATAATGGCACCAGCGTGGCCAAAGCCCTAAGCTCGCACCCAGATTCTGCTCTACAGCCCCAGGGGTCTGCCAGGGAAGGGATTACCAGGCAGGAGGCTTGTACATACAGATGTCCCCACAGTCTCAGGAAAGAGCACTTGTCCCTGAAAACAAAATAGCAATGACGATGGGGCCCAAGAATGAAGAGCAGCTTCCATCCCAGCGCACCTTCTCCAGTCAGTACCTGCAGTCACCTGGGGCCTTTGTCCTGGCAGTCTGGCAGGAAGGCAGCAGGCACTTCCTTGCATACAGGTTGCAAAATTCAGCTACTAAAACCCTTTGCCTCCAGGACAGCTCACCTTGTGCCCCATCTAAAAAGACCTGTCCGGCCCTACCCCCAAGCTCAAACCCACCATTCCAAGCTTTAGAGTCAGCCTTATGACCTTAGACAAGTAATCAGCTAATTTCTCTGAGCCTCAGTTTCCTCCTCTGTAAAAAGGGAGCTCACTCATTCTTTCATTTATTCACACATTCAACCAATATTCATCAGCACCTGCTCTGAGCCAGGCCCTGTGCTTGGGTACAGCCACAAGCACACCACACAGAAACCGCTGCCTCAGGGAGCACATATTTCAGTGGGGAGCCAGACAAAAAACAACATAAGGAGGTAGTAACTAGGCTAAGGAGTGAGGAGATGCTGGAATTTTCAGCAAGGTGTTTGTGGGGGGCCTCGCTGAGAAGGGGAGGTCTGAGTGAAGGCCTGGAGGAGAGGAGAAAGCATGCAGGCACAGGAGCACAACTGCAAAGGCCCTGAGGCAGGAGTGTGCTGGAGTGTTCCAGAGAGTGGGAGGAGACAAGTCAGAGCTAACAGGAAAAATAATAAGATCTACATCAGAGAACTAATTGATATATTCAACAAATATTTACTGAATGCTTAATACACGTCAGGCAGAGGATAGCTGTGAAGATTAAATCAGACACAGTAGGGGCAGCTCCTGACATACACGAAGCTCTCAGTAACTGCTAATTATTACTACTACAAGGAGGTGAGCTCTCTGGCCCCCAGTAACTGCTAATTATTACTACTACAAGGAGGTGAGCTCTCTGGCCCCCTGAGCAGGCGAAGGCATAGACACTGTTCAGGAGAACCTGAGCACTGGCTCTGCTTTCTCCCCCTGGTGAGGCTGTGGTCTCACTGCCACCAAGTCTGGTTCTAAAACCACTAGACTTCCCTTTAATGAAGTGCCGCAATTGTTAGGGTGAGTCCTTCCCAGCTGCAATCCAAGCGCATAAGTCGGTGGCACAGCAAGAACTCTGCTGCTCCCCCATAGACACATCCAAACTCCCTGAGGGACTGAATTGCTGGGCGGAGGGCTCTGGGGACCATGGTCTTGGAGAACATCTAGCTCAACTGGCATGACACAGCTTATAAAGACAATGCTCTACATTCTACCTTGGTGAGTAGTGTCTGGGGTCTTAAAAGCCTGTGAGCGGCCATCTAAGATACTCCACTGGTCTCATCCCTTCGGGAGCAAGAGAGAATGAAGAGAACGGGATACAAGGAAAAGATTAGTTCAAAGGACTAATTGTCCACAGCTACCAAGGCCTCCACCGGACTGAGTCCAGTACAGCTAGCTGGTGCCCGGCTACCACCACCGGCTGCTCTGACCAGGATCACAACAGAGGGTTCTGGACAGAGCTGGAGAAGGATGTAGAGCATAATTCTGACTCACAAAAAAAACACCAGATTTAGTGGCCTAAAGGAGACTGGAGAAACCCCGGGAGTATAGCCCCCAGACACCCTTTTAGCTCAGTGGTGAAGTTACCTCCAAGGTTCACCGTTCAGCCAGGGAGTGGACAGCCCCGTAAAACCAAATGAGACTACCGAGGTACAGGAGTCCAGTGACAAGGGCCAGAAGGCAGAAGGGGACAAGAAAGTTGGTGATAGGCAACTCAAGGTTGAGTAAGGATACTGTTGATGTGTTGTGAGATTGTTAACTATTGCCATAGGGCAACATATGTAGTAACTGTTAAATGAGAAACTATTTTGTTCTGTAAGCCTTCATCTTAAGTGAGAATAAAAGCACAACTGAAAGAGCATAGTCAATGTCACTGAACTAGAAATGTCTGTAATGGTGTATCTTTGGCTATGTGTATTTTCACCAAAAAAAAAAAGGTTGAGAAGTTAGAGAGTTCACATGTTGTGGGGTTCTTAACCAATGTCATAAAACAATATGTGTACTACTGTTTCATGAGAAACTATTTGTTCTGTAAGCCTTCACCTGAAGTACAATTTAAAAAAAAAAAAAAAGAATTCTGCTGCTCTCCCGGCTCTGGAGGGACCAGAGCTGTGTGCAGCGAGTCCAGGAAACTGGCCACCATGGAGGGAGCCCGGGCAGGGAGAGGCCATGGCAAAGCAAACACAAGCTGCTCCTGCTCTGGGGAGCCACCTTCCATAGGCTAAAGAGATTGGTCACTTATACAGCAGGGTGTGTGTGTGCATGTGTGTATGCATGTGCGCATGGGCCTGTAGCCCACCTGCAACACTCTATTTACGCAGGTCTCTGGATACCAGCAAGCCTGGGCATCTTGCTCTATTCACTACCCATGTTGGCCACAAGGGGGCTGTCCATGCTCCCCTTGTTCCTCCCTCCTCCTGCGGGCGACATACAAAGGGTTAAAAGCTTGACCTGCCATCTGCATCCCTTCCCCTCCACCCCACACACACTTGCTCCTTCTGCCTCCCCCATTCTCTCTCAATTCTCACTCTTGACATTTCTGGTCCCAGGGCTGATGTGGTAAGAAGCGACCTGGGGTCCCCTCCTGCTTTTCAGGAAGTTCCACCCTGGGAAGGCCTGAGGCAGGTCATGCAGACCAGTTCGCACTGGGGCAAATGCTCTCTTTTCCCACTACCGTTCCTTGAGGTTGTCTTTCCTCTCCCTCAAGACACATGTTTGTTCTTACTCTGAGATCCAAAGAGACCCCCATGCAGCCTCTGCCCCACACCGTGTGCTGTGGCATGGAAAAGACTGTCCAGGGAAGCACTTCTCATTTTTAGTGCCCACGAATCCCCTGGGTATCTTGTTACCAGGCAGACTCTGGGGTGAGCCTGAGAGCCTGCATTTTCAACAAGCTCCTGGGTGGTGCTGACGCAGCTGGCCCAAGGACCATTCTTTGAGTAGTAAGAGCAGGGACTTACATGCAACTTCCACCCTAATGAGGGGACCTGGTGGTGCTGTGGTTAAGTGCTCAGTACAATATCCCCTCTCTCTCCCACTCAGGGAAGATATCAGTTATTCACTGAAGCACAATTTATTTAAAAAAAAGAATATGTGAAACAACTCAAGTGTCCATGTATAGAAGTCCATGTATAGTTAACTAGAGAATAATCCATATAATCAGTGAAAACTGGTAAATGTCTAACCATCAGTAGGGAAAGATCTCCATGACATACTGTTAAGTGAAAAAAGCAAGGTAGTTTGCAACCTTTTGTGTAATAGAAGAGGGGAGGATACAAAGACACACATAAACGTATATAACCGCTTGTATTTGCAAGCTTCATAAAGAACTACTGGAAGGAGACACAAAAAGGCAATAAACGCGGCCACGTATGTTGCTGTTGTCTGGTACCATCTAGTCAGTCCCAGTTCACAGTGACCCTGTGTACAACAGAACAAAACACTGCCCGGTCCTGCGCCATCCTCACGATCATTGTTACGCCTGAGCCCACTGCTGCAGCCACTGTGTCAATCCATCTCGTTGAGGGTCTTCCTCTTTTTCACTGACCCTCTACTTTAACAAGCATGATAGCCTTCTCCAGGGACTAGTCCCTCCTGATAACATGTCCAAACTATGTGAAGTCTATGGAGAAGGGGAAAACATGATAGATAAGTATCGAGAAAAGCAATGAGGCTCTTTTGTATATTCCTTCTATATTATTTTGATTTTTGAACCATGTAAATACAGTGTAGCATCTATTCAAAAAGTTAAATTGAGGAAAGAAAGTATACCAAAATGCAAGCGACTCTGACATTGTTATCGGGGCCACAGATGTGAACTGCTCCATAACTCCTGAAGTGCAAGAAATGTCCCATTTCTTTAAATTTCTAAATCGAATTATACCCCCATTAGTTAATGTAGCCACCACTCGTCTGTCAGTTTGTCATACTGTGATGGCTTGCATGCTACTGTGATGCTGGAAGCTATATTTCAAATACCAGCACGGTCATCCATGGTGGACAGGTTTTAGCAGAGCTTCAGACTAAGACAGACTAGAAGGAAAGGCTTGGTGACCTACTTCTGAAAATTAGTCAATGAAAACCTTGTGAGTCACAACAGAACACTGTCCAAGTCACTTGCTTTGGGCACATCATCAGGAGGGATTAATCACTTGAGGAGGACATCACATTTGGTGAAGCAGAGGGCCACCAAGGATGAAGGAAACCCTCAGTGAGGCGGACTGGCACAATAGCTGCAACGATACACTCCAACATGCCAGGAATCATGAGGATGATGCAGGCATGGGAGCGTTTTCTTCTGTTGTGCATATGGCTGCTATGAGTTGGAGCCACCTTGATGGCAGCTATCTAACTATCTACTTAATGTAGACGGTAAGTTCAATAGTAGCCGATTTCCAGAGTCCTTACAAGTATCCCAGGGTTTGGTCCAAAATAATTAGGAAGTATTCAGTCTTCAGTTCTTGTGGTCACCATCCTCACAGTTACTACTGTGCCTGTAGAGCACAGGGGACAAGGATAAAGACTCTATAACTTGACTCCCTAAGTTCAAACCTCAGCTCTGCCATTCATTGGCCTAGTGACCTTGGCAAGTTACTAAACCTGTCTGTGCCTCGGTTTCCTCATCTGTAAAATGGGGGCAATAGCAGGGCCTATCTCATAGGCTTATGAGGATTAAACGACAATATACAGCAGATAGTAGTGCCTAGCACTTAGTAAGCACTTGGGCAGTGCAACAGGTTTCTCTTCATATACACCCTCGGTTTGTAGCCAAGATTATTTTCTAGGTCACAATCTTGCAAAGGGACTGAACAGTTTACTGTGCAAATAAGGTATATAAAACCACTGCAGGGATTGGACAATTTAAGGTGCATGTGGCCTACCATGGAGATTAGTCAGTTCGTGGTCATGAGAGGAAGAGTAGGCTTACAAAAGGGCCAGTTCCACAGAGGTTAAGAGGGACCTCACTACCATCAAGAAGAAGAGCATGGAGCAGAGTGCATCCTTTGGACCCAGGGTCCCTGTACTGAGAACCTCCTATACCCAGGAGACAGAGAGAGCTATAACACTGGAGACAGTGTGAGATGGCATGAGACAGCACAGCAGCTCGGGTAGCAGAAACCAGGAAACCGGTGCAAGACAGCTGCGGTGGGCTTCCCAACCAACAACGGAAGAGAGTTGAGTGCCTTCGGGTAGGAGGCTTGCTGGTGGAGTAGGGTGCCTCCAGGCACTATGTTGGCAGAGCTAAGGAGTTGTTAACACTTGCCTGAATAGGGCTGAGGCCAGGCCCAAGTGGGGCCCACCAGCAGAGGCCGAAAGTGAGGCTGCCTGTGGGCATGGCCAAGAAGCAGGGCCCAGTGGTGGTACACCCGAGCACGGCCCGGCAGCAGAGGCCAAGAGTGAGGTCTGCCTGCAGGCATGGCCAAGAAGAAGTGGGGCCTGACGGTCGTAGGCCCCTAGCAGGGCCCGGCAGCAGAGACCAAGAGTGAGGTCTGCCTGTGGGCAAGGCCAAGAAGAAGCAGGGCCCAGCAGTCATAGGTCCGTAGCAGGGCCCTACAGCAGACCTCTTCCCCTCCATGCACCAGCCCCCTTTGCCTCGCCTCTGGACAAGCCAGCTAAAAGTCTCTCTGTAGCGCGTCAAATGCCCAGTGTTGTTCCCACCCATATCAGAGTCTCCTGAAGTGCCTGATAAAATGCAGAGTCCTGGCCCACCTTAGAATCTTGGGGGCAGGACCCAAGAGTCTGTATTTTCAGCCAGTTTCTCCTCCAGTAATTCTCATGGGTAATTCTTACCCACACTGGGGTTTGAAAACCTCTGCATTTGAAGCAAAGTCCTAGGGGAAATGGACAGAAAGATTCTTTTCATTCCTTTCTAAGGAGACTAAGGCAGTGAGAAAAAAGACACCAATTAATTTTTCAGTAACTCACACTGCTCCCTAGGAATGACTTTGAATCAGCTCTAACTTTTTTTAAGTTCATCACTCCTCGACATTGGTACTTTAACTACTTTTGATATCAAATGATTATGACCAATCTTGCCTCTGATTACAGCCCCCCACCACAAATTTGGGAGGGCAGTTCTAGGGTGTGAACTTTTTAACCCTCAGAAGCCTTCTGCCCACAAAATCTTCCCCGGAACCCTAAAACAGTGGGGTCCCATTTATGCAAATCTGTATTACATGACTTAAAAATCGGGCAATTTAAAAATATTAATAATGATCTGCCGTATGCTCAAACTCTGAAATAATGCAGATCTTGCTTTACATTTATCCCTCTGGGGAATTTAGTCTTGAATAATGCATAGCTTCACGAATGAATCTCTTGCATAAATCTGGTAAAAGCCAATCTGCTCTGATGGGGAGAGGTGCATAGGGGAAACCCACCATTTAACCCTTTCTTCCCCTTCCCCCAGTGCCCCCATATCTCCCATAGGAACACGTGGCCTGGGTACTGCTTGCGTTCTCATTGATTTCTTTAGCTAAGATGGCTTGAGCCAGTCACTCTGCTAAGACCTGTACATGCACTCATTCATTCAATCCACCACCAACACTAGCTGCCCTTGTCAGAGTGCGTCACAGTAGAACTGGGCTCCATAGGGTTTTCAATGGCTGATTTTCAAAAATAGGTCACCAGGACTTTCTTCTAAGGTGTCTCTGGGTGATCTTGAACCCCCAACCTTCTGGTTAGCAGCCAAGCTCATTAATTGTTTGTATCACCCAGGGACCCCATTCACCCTGCTGTGTGTCCACACCGTATCGTGGATACAACATGGTGCACAAGATAAGATAAGGCTCCTGCCCTCGCAGAATTTACACTCTGGTCCAGTCCTCCCAACAACCTGAGAAGTCAGAGTATATTACTGTTCCTGTTTCAAGATGGGGAAACCAAGGCTTAGCCCGAGGTCACACAACTATTAAGTGGCAGAAGCCAAATTTGAACCCAGAATGTCTGATTCTAAAGCCTGGAGACTTAAAATCTTGCAAGTGACCATCCAAGCACAAGAACTGATATCTATTCACCTGAACAATAGAGGAAGCAGGAGAGTCAGAAATAGAAGTAGGATATGGAATGTATGGCTAATTGCCTCCGTGAACAACTGCCTCCTTTGCTATGACACCAGAAGTACTGGATGGTGCCAGCCTATGTTACTGAACATTTTTGATCAAAGAGTCTATACAATAATCCTGATCAAAAGGGAGAAAATGCAGAACAGAATTTCAAATTCTCATGGACTCCAGACTTCCTGGAGCCATGAAGGTTGGATGAACCCCTGAAACTACTGCCCTGAGATAGTCTTTAAACCTTAAACCAAAAATATCCCCTGAAGTCATCTGAAAACTGAGCAACAATTTAGCTTAACTAGTAAAAAAAAAAAAAAGATCTGCTTTGAGCCTTATGCTCTTTTAAGAACTATCTATATGGGATCAAACTGACAACAGCAACTTGAAAGATTAGATGGGAACCTTGGGGGCAGTGAATTTATGTTAATGGGGGAGGAACAATTCGCAAAAGGAGGGTGAGAATGGTTGCACAACTACAAGAATGTAATCAATATCACTGAACAGTACATGGAGAAACTGTTGAATTGGTGTATGTTTTGCTGTGTATATTCTCAACAACAACAACAAAATAAATAAAATTTTTAAAAAAATTTTTGTGCCCTGAGTGCCAAGCTGGCCTCACACTTACCTAGGCTTTGATTCCTACTGCTTCCGAAAGGGTTTGCTCTCCAGATGTTTCCAAGTCCTCATGGAAACACATGTGGGCAGCCCACTCCCACCAGTGTTCCTGGCACATCTCAACATGCCTGGATCCAATTAGAATCTACTGGAACCCCTGTTACAACTGTTTGATTAACTGATCAACAACTGTTTAACAGAGAACACTTATTGCACACTGATCATGTTCCAAACACTTAGATATTTAATCAGTACCACTCCTCTATGAGGTAGTCTCTCTGCTTATCCTCACTTTACAAGTTCTGAGGCACAGAGAGGTTAAGTGACTTGCCCAAGGTCACATAGCTAGTAAGCCACAAAACCGAGACTTGGGTCCAAATCTCTGCACTGCCTCTGTCGAGCCCCTTCAAGGAAAACAGCTGCTTGGCTGTGGAGGCCAAGCTGGGAGAGACACGGAATGGTGGAAAAGACAGTTATTAATGCACTCAGGGTATGCCTGAAGGGTTGCGGAGGCCATCGAATCTTTGGCCGCTAAATCCACTAATTATTGTTATAATTAGGAGCATTAGTGGTATGCTAGTGCTATTACTATTACCAAGACGATAACTATGGAGCAATTACTCTGCACTAGCTTTAGGTGGATGATCTTATGAAACCCTCAGCGCAAGCAGAAGAGGTAGATATTATTATTATCCCTATTTTACAGATGGGGAAACCGAGGCACAAAAAGGTCAAGGAGGTTGCCCATGATCACACGGCTCGGAAATGATAGAATGCTTCACACTACAATAAGGAGTGGAGTTTCAGGAGGCTGGGTGGGTGTGCAGAGGGCCAAGGAGAACCCAGGCACGCCCACCAAGTATATCCAGCCCACGAACCACAGGCTCTTAAAATGGAATGAAATCTGCCTCTTTCTGACCAGTCATTTGGAGTCCAGGCTCAGCGCCTCTTCCCTCTTAAGTGGCCTGGGTGGGAGAAAAGACTGTTTTCCTCAGAATCCCCACCTACTCCCTAAAAGGGAAACTCACAGACCCCAAACAACCTTGGCGATGGGAAGCAGACTTTCCTCATCTTCTGCTTCTAGCCAAGAGACATTGAACTAAGACTCAAAACCCACTTAACATATGACAATAATTACATCAGCATACTGGGGCTGGAAAGTATTAAAGCCTAGTATCAGTGTGGCCACAGACAGGCATGAAGAGCCCTGGAAATGGATGGGAGATAGGGGGAAAGGTTCTCTCTGATAACCCCAACGCAAAGGCAACTAGACGTTTCAAGGCTGGATTAGACTGGGGGTAATAGAAGGAAAAAGCAGGAGTTGGGTTCTGGGTTGTGTTGTGGCACTGGACAAGCTCATAAATTATACAAGATGCTATTTTGCTCAAAGCAGTTGTTTAAACAGAGAATAGCAATTAATATGGCATTAATGGGGCTACACTAATAACAGGATGGTAATAATGGTGAGCGTGAATCTTAGCCACTTTCTTAAGCATGTTTATATCCTTAGCATTTAACACAAGTCTAAAATACAGGAGAGGCTCAAAATATTTGGGACTTGTACTGAATGGAAGTAGTGTTGATGAAAACATTGGTGGTGGTGGCAGGGTTGGTAGCGATGAAGGCATAATCGGTGTCAGTAACAGTATAGACAGTGATGGCTGTGGTGATGGTGGTGATGATAATAATGATTACAAGCGCAGAAGATAGTCATGATTATGGTGGACTGTGATGAATGAAAATAATACAATGGTGGTGTGAATGATAATGGTGAATAGGCTCATAGAACAGCAGTGGAGATGATGGTGTGATGGCGGCAGTGCTGGTGGAGGTGGTGGTCAAGATGGTGATGGTGATGGTGATGACATCAGGGATGGTGGTGGTTGTAACGGTAGCTGTCTTAGTTATTTAGTGCTGCTACAACAGAAATACCGTAAGTGGGTGGCTTTAACAAAAAAATTTATTCTTTCATAGTTTAGGAGGCCAGAAGTCAGAATTCAGGGCACCAGCTCCAGGGGAAGGCTTTGTCTCTTTGTCCAGTCTGGGGGAGGTTCTTGTCATCAATCTTCTCCTGGTCTAGGAGCTTCTCAGAGCAGGGACTCTGAGTCTAAAGGACATACTTCCCTCCTGGTTCTTCTTGCTTGGTGGGGGTGAGCTCCCTCTCCTCTCTGCTGGATTCTCTCTTTAATATCTCAAAAGAGACTGACTGGACATACAACCTAATCCTAAGATTAAGTCTTGCCTCATTAACATAACTGCCTCTAATCTTGCTCATTAACATCACAGAGGTTAGGATTTACAACACATAGCATAATCACATCAGATCGCTGTAAAAACAGCATGGGGGCGGAATCTGACTTCTTCTAACTCCACAAGGGGGAAGGAGAACCAAGATCAACAGTGCAAGGCTGATTCCTATGAGGCGGGGGTCAGATATGCCTCCTCTCTCCGCCATCTTTACCAACTCTGACACCAACCGTCCCTCCCACGGCACTCTGTACTTCTCTGCTGGGTTCAATAATTCACTGCAATGGCCACACAGAACTCACAGACCATACTCACAATTATCAGGTTTATTAGGGTAGTAACAGTTACAATTCAGGCTCCGGAACACTCAAGGATACAATTCTTCCATCAGGACAGCCTCTCCCCAGCAGTGCTCACAGGCATGCTACTCCTTTGTCCTGGGCCTCTGCCCAAAGGTACTCAGCTTGCTCTCTCCATGGGCCAGGAAGCCCACCACACCATCTCCTGCTGCTGGCTCTCCCGTCACCACTTCTCACCGTCTTCAGGGTTACAGCTCACTTTCTCTCTCGGCCTCCTGGTCCCTGGAGTCTCGTAGCATTGGGATCCCAGGTACAAAGATGTGCTGGCTCCTGGCTGTTCTTCCCTGGCGGTGGTGGGATTCTCCTTCCTGCCTCTGGAATCACTCATTTCAAGCCCAGCAGGATGGCAAAACTGACCAATTCCTTCGGTGGGCCACAATTACCCTATCACACAGTCCCGCCCAATCACTTGGGTGGGAGTTACAAGACCATGGTGAGAAAGGCCACACAAAGGTATTCCATTACACCGCAATCACAAAATGGAGGACAACTACACAATATTGGGAATAATGCCCTAGCCAAGTTGACAAATATTTTGGGGGAACACAATTCAATCCATAACACTGTAGCAGTGGCGGTGACAACATCGTTAAGATGGTAGAGATGGTGGCATTGATAGTTTGGTGATAGTGGTGGTCATGATGGGAATAATGATGGCAGAAATTGTGACAATGATTCAATGATGGAGATGGTATAGTGATGGTGGTAGTGTCGATGGTTTAAGGTCATTGTCATGGTCATAATGTAACAAAGATAGTGGGCTGGTGATGATAACGATGGAGTGTGGTGAACAGAGATGGTTATAAAAGGAGGGTGGTGATGGGTGTGGTGATAATGATAAAAGGAATAAAGTTTCAGGAGGATGGGAAAGGGAGAAGAGAGAGGAAGAATGCTGGAACACTAATGTCATCAGCTTTGTTGACAGGAGATTAGTTCCATTTCATGCACCAGAAGTCGAAAAGTTCATTGTCCACCAGGCCAAGAGCTCCTTCCCCACCACTGCTTTAGCTAAGCCTCTGGAATGCATATCTTGACATTTGTCCTGTGGAATACCCTTCTTTGGGGGAAGATTGGCCCAGACCAGGTTTCACAAATGCACAGATGTCCTGCCTCCCCACCATTATCTAATTCACCAAGTAGGTTTCCATGGGAGTAAAGACAGCAGTATGATGTGGCAGTTAAGAATCTGGGCTCTGGAGTCAGCTTGCATTTGAATCCTGGGTCTTGCTGTGTGACTCTGGATAAGTTACTTAACCTCTCTGAGCCTCTGTACCTTCACATATAAAATGAAGCTCATAACAGCACCTACCTCCTAGGATGGTTGTGAGGATGATGGGAGACAAGGTTGTAAAACACAGTGCCCAGGATCAGTGCCCCCGTGAAGATTCAATAATGTTAGTTACCACAATTATTATCCACCACTGCTGTTAAACAATTAGAGCGGGACCTGCAACCAGGGGTCCAGTCCCCCAGATTCTCGAAGCTGGAGAGTCAGCATCAAGAGGGTCCCTTTCCCACTGGTCTCACCCCTTCGGGAGCAAGGGAGAATGAAGAGAACAAGACACAAGGAAAAGATTAGTCCAAAGGACTAATGGACCACAGCTGCTATGGCCTCCACCAGACTGAGTCCAGTACAGCAAGATGGTCCCCGGCTACCACCACTGACTGCTCTGACCGGGATCACAACAGAGGGTCCTAGACAGAGCCAGAGAAGGATGTAGAACAAAATTCTAACTCACAAAAAAAGACCAGATTTACTGGCCTGACAGACAGGAGAAACCCCAAGAGTACAGCCCTTGGACACCGTTTTAGTTCAGTGGTAAAGTCACTCATGAGGTGCACCATTCAGCCAGTGATTGGACAGCCCCATAAAACAAAACAGGACTAATGAGGCACAGCAATCCAGAGACAAGGACTAGAAAGCAGGAGGGGACAGGAAAGCTGGTGATAGGGAACCCAAGGTTGAGAAGGGACAATGCTGACATGTTGTGGGGTTGTCAACCATTGTCATAAACAGTATGTGTACTGACTGTTCAATGAGAAAATATTTGTTCTGTAACTCTTCATCTAAAGTACAAAAAAAAAACAACAAAGAATTATCTATGTGGGATCAAATGGACAACAGCAACTCAGGGGTTTGATGGGAAGCCTGGGGGCAGGGAGTTGAAGATAATGGTGATGGAATAATTTGGAAAGGGATAGTGAGAATGGCAGCACAACTGGAAGAATGTAATCAATGTCACTGAATTGTACATGTAGAAATTTTTGAAATGGTGCATCTCTGGCTATGAATATATTCACCAAAAAAAAAAAAAAAAGGTCCTTCAAGGTCGAGAAGAGAGAGTGTTGACATGTCATGAGGTTGTTAACCAGTATCATAAAACAATATGTGTACTGACTGTTTAATGAGAAACTATTTGCTCTGTAAACCTTCACCTAATGTACAATAAAAAAAATTAAAAAAAAGAGGGTCCCTTTCCCATCTAAGATACTACTATTGGTCTCTACTTGTCCAGAGCAAAAGAAGAAGGAAACCAAAGACTCAAAGAAGAAGCTAGTCTACAGGACAAACAGCCTACACAAACCACAGCTTCATCTACCCTGAGACCAGAAGAACTAGATGGTACCCAGCTACCACTAACACCCATTCTAATCAGGGCCACGACAGAAGAATCCTGATAGAATGGGAGAAAAACGTGAAACAGAGACTCAAATTCCTAAAAAAAAAAAATTTTAAATTAAAAAAAAAACCAGACCTACTGGACTGGTTGAGATTAGAGAGCTCCTGGAGACCACTGCCTTGAGATACTCTTCAAATTTTGAACTGAAAGTAACCCCTGAGGTCACCTTGTAGCTAAATAACCGGCTTAAAAAATAATGAATATCACCCATAAATACTGTGTTCCTTTAAAAAAAAATCACCTATCTGAAACCAAACAGTAAGGAGTCAGGGAAACTAGATTAATGGAAATGGAACAACCAGAATGAAAATGAAAAGTTCATGCATTGTGAAGAATGTAACCAATGACACTGAACAACTTGTGCAGAAATTGTTGAATGGGAATCCAAACTGCTGTGTAAACCTTCACTGAAAACACAATAAAATATTATTTAAAAGAAAAAAGCCCCCTCTCCCAGACTCCACATGCTTTCTGTGGGAGTACACCCAACAGCACATGGGGTTGCCAAAGTCAGGGTCGTCTCAAAGGCAGCTAGTTGGCTGGTTATATGACAAAACAATAAAAGTTTATTTGTTGCTCATGAAAAGTCCAACAAGGAGATTCCTGGTGGCCACGTGTTCTTCTGTGTGGTTTCTCAAAAGTCAGCCTCCTCCTATCTTGTGGCTCTGCCATCTTCTAGGGTAAGGGCCAGCAAACTTTTTCTATAAAGGACCAGACAATAAATATTTTTAGCTTTGTAGGCCATATGGTCTCTGTCAAGACTACTTAACTATACCACTGCAGCACAAAAGCAGCAATAGACAATACATAAACAGATGCTATGGCTGTATTTCAATAAAACTTTACTTACAAAAACAGGCAGGAGGCAGGATGTAACCCATGGGCCACAGCTGGCCAACCCCTGTTCTATGGTATCAGAGCCTTCTGCTGGATCCTCATACCCAGCCAGCAGACAGGAGAAGAGTGAAGAGGACCTCACATGACAGGTTTTAACAAACCAGGTTTAGAAGCCATGGTATCTCCTATATAGGTCTGTATTCCACTGGCTGGAACTCAGTCACAAAGGACATTGGGAAACATAGGCTCTGTGCCCAGAAAGCAAGGGAAAGGGATCCTGATACATGAACAGCAGTCTCTGAAACACATACTTTACACGCATTCTCTGATTCACACCTCCCAATTTTCAGCTGAGCATACTGAGGCTCAAAGTGGGCTAGAAATTGGGTTGAGGTCAGCACTGATAGCAAAGTTCTGTTGGCATTAAACCTTCACAAGCAGAGTTCTGGGGGAGGAAAGAGGAAGGCGCAAGTAAGTCAGCCTGGGGCTATCAACAAAGGCTTCGCAAAGGAGGATGAGTTTGAACTAAAACTTGCTCAGGCTAAAAACCTAGGAGTTGCCCTCATTTTCCCCCACCCAGTACAGCTCCTAGATCCAGACAAGGGGGCCCACACCTGAGAGGACACTTCCCCAGGCCTCCTCTGAGCACCATGTTCTAGCACAGAACCCCAAGGAGTCAGAGACGTGCTAATGCAAACCTGGACTTCTAGGTCATTACAAAGAGCTATTTCCCAGGGCAGGACAGAATATGTTTCATTTAATAGCGTGTTAGCTTAATTTATAAATGGTAAATACTGGGCAGGAGCCCTGGTGGCTCAGTGGTGAAGAGCTCGGCTGCTAACCAAAAGGTCAGCAGTTCAAATCCACAAGCTGCTCCTTGGAAACCTTATGGGGCAGTTCTACTCTGACCTATAGGGTCGCTATGAGTCAGAATCAGCTCAATGGCAACGGGTTTGGTTTTCTGGCTTAAATACTGGGCATATGGTATGTGGGCTTCATTTGTGCTCTTAACCCAGACCTGCCAACTGTAGGGGTGGTCTATCCTCACCACTCCCCAGCCCTGCATCTTAGCCATAGCAATCCCATTGACTCTGTCCCCCAAATATATCCCAAATCCACCCACTTCACTCCAACTCCACTGCTCCCACCCTAGTCCACGCCAGCATCGCCTCCCCCTGGGCTACAGTAACATCCTCCTACTAATGGGCCTCCCTGCTTCCCACCCAACAGCTCACCATCCTTTCTTCACCCAGCAGCCAGATCTTGGTAGAGTGGTAAAGCAGAGGGTCGGTGAAAAATAGGAAGACCCTCGACGAGATGGATTGACACAGTGGCTGCAACAATGGGCTCAATCATAGCAACAATTGTGAGGAGGGACAGAAACAGGCAGTGTTTCGTTCTGTTGTACATAGGGTTGCTATGAGTCAGAACCAACTTGAAGGCACCTAACAACACAAGATTACTCTGGCTGTTGGATGGTGAATAAACTGCAGGGGGCACCAGAGTGGCAGCTGGGACCCAGTCAGTCCAAGTGTGAGATGATGGTGACACTGAATAAGGTGTCCAGGGAGGACCTGGAGCGCTTGGATGCAAGACATTTTGGAGGTCCTGCTGGTCGGATTCGCTGGTGTTGAGGTCGGAAATAAAAAGAGGAATTGAGGATGACTCCTTGGTTTTTGGCACCCTGGTGGCACAGTGGTTAAGAGCTCAGCTGCTAACCAAAAGGCTGGCAGTTTTATTCCACCATCCACCCTTGGAAACCTTATGGGCCATTTCTGCTCTGTCCTATAGGGTCGTTATGAGTCAGAATCGACTCGACGGCACATAACCACCACGTTGGTTTTTGCCTTGAGCATTACTGTCTACTTGAATCATTCAGTCATCTCTTTATTCAACAAATATTTGTGGAATACCTACTCTGTGCCAAGTACTGGCCTGAGCCCTGAGGGGCTACAGAGATCAAGAATACAGGACTGGTCCCCCAGGAGCCACCCAAAGTGACCTGGGCTTTCTGTGATCCCTAAGAGGGAGAGAGAGTTACAGAGAGGGATAATGTACTTCCCCCAAATGAAAAATCAATTTATTGACTCAGCAAATTTCACTGACCACCTACTACGTGTCAAGCACAGTTCTAGGCACCAGGGATGAAGCTCACATTCTGTACAGCAGACAAAAAATAAACTTTTTTTTAAGTGTATGTTCTATTAGAAAGGTGCTAAGTGTTAGGGAGAAAAATAAAACAAGGCAAGTAAGGAGGGGAATACAAGAGTCGGAGGCAGACTACAATGTTAAACAGCTGTTTGGGGAAGTGACTCTTGGGTACAGATTTGAGAGGTGAGGAAGTGAGCCATGCGGGGCTCGGAGGGCAAGAGCTCCAGGCAGGAGGAAGCAGAGCCTCAGGGGCCCCTGAGATGGGCGAGCCTGCGTTCAGGGAACAGCAAGAGCCGAGGTGGTCAGAGCAGAACCAGGGTGGCAGACGGAAAGCAGCCAGAACGGAAAGCAGAAGGTAATGGCACCAGACTGGTACGGCTTTGTGGACCACGGTAGGGATTTTGGATTTCACCCCAAGTGACATGGGGCTCATCAAAGCGTCCGGTTTGCTGAGGTTCCCTCCACTCAACTACTCCGCTACCCTCCCTCACACACCCATCACCCCCTTAAATCCCAGAAAGGGCCAGACAGGGGCCACCCACTCTCAAGAGGTTTCTCATCGTCTGGCGTCTCTCTGGGGCTGGCAGTGTGTGTGATTTACAAGTCCCTCCCCAGGACTGTGTATTTGGGAGCATCTGTTTGTTCTTACTGCTTCTGGCCAGGGCTTTGGTACTCCTTCACAGATCAAATCACTGCCTCCCGTCCCGCTAATTCAAACAGCTGATTACTGCTCACCGATTTCCCCTCTCCGATTGCCAAGGGAAGAATTATAAATAAATGTGTACAAGCAAGCAGATGCTGTCATTTTAAAAATCAATCCATCTAGCAAAAATGCCCCACTTCGGACTGAAGTGGCATACTGTGCAGCTTGTGTCTTGGTGGCATTTTAATGAAATCAGAAAACCAACAGCAGTGCCCACCAATAGAATCCAAAAGAGCAAATAGACAAGGACAAGGGAGGGAAGAGCGAGTAGCGACCCAGTGTGCAGCTCCTACGTCCAGGACACCAGAGCTATAGAAAGGAAACAAGGTTCCATCTCTGTTCAACACTTGCTTCTCTCCTTTGTCCTCTTCCAACCTTCCCTGCCTCTTCAACCTGTTTATGACATCAAGTCAGATTCATTCATTATTACTCTGTGAGTCTCAGAAGCAGCTGGTGAAACTTCTGCCCACTTTGTGGTTTCTAGAAACCTCAATCCAGGGTGAAGTGCTGCTTGTCCACCTTGTTGGTCTGGGCACACAGCTAGGCCACATCTTCCAACTCCGCTCACTGACAGATAGGTACTGAGAGGCCCATGGAACAGGAGCAGAAGGGACCATTGCTAGGCCTGGCCCACAGAAAACTCCCACATGAGATCTGCCATGATCTTTCCCCATCCATGGGCTGAAGGAAGGGGACTCTGAGGGCTCTGCAGAGGTGGAGCCTCAGATGAAAGGAGTGTAGGTTCCCTGAATGACTGTGTCGAGCAGAACCTCCTGCCCATCTACACTGGGGTGCAATGAAAGGGAGAAATAAACTTATTGTTTAGAGCCACTGAAATTTTGGAGTAGTTTGTTACTGTATGAATCTTACCCTGATTAATACACAATGAATCCCAGAATTCATTCACTCATTCACAGAACACAAATAATAATTTCTAATTATCTCCTTCAGGCATCACAACAATCTCATGAAATGAGTGGCATGAGCCATTTTCCAGATGGAAGAACTGAGGCTCATAACAATTAAGTAAACTGTTGCAAGACACACAGCTGGCAACAATAACAGCTATCATTTATTGAACACTTACTATGTGCCAAACACTGCTAAATGCTTCACATGCTATAACTCCTTGACTCATAAAAATTCCCATGCATTTTACAGATGAGGAAACTGAGACTCAGAGAAGAAAGTCTCACTCTAAAGCTTAAGCTCCTAACTACTAGACTATACTGCCTCCTACTATACAAAATGACAATTACAGAGATGAGAAAGACTCCAGCCCTGCTGTGATGGTTAAGATTGTGTGTCAACTTGGCTGGGCCATGATTCTCCATGTTTTAATGTTATCACTCCCATGATTGACTATACCATGAGTAGCCAATCAGATGAAAGGGAGTCTCCTTGGGGGTGTGGCCCGCATCTGTATATAAGCAGACATTCTGGCTTTTTGCTCTCTGGATCCTGCAGCTGCTTCCTGTCATCTCATCTCCCGTTCTTGGGACTTGAGCTGTCAACTTATCTGCCGAACCTGGGATTCGTCAATCTGCACAGCCTATGAGCAGGAGCCCTGCTCTCCAACCTTCCAATCTTGGACTTGCCAGCTTCTGCAGCTGTGTGACTTGAGAGAGGCCTCTATCCTGATCCATGGACTTGGGACGTTCTAGCCTCTACAACTGCATGAGCTGTTTCCTTGATATAATCTCTCTATATATATATATTTCTACACTTTACTGGTTTGGCTTCTCTAGAGAACCCAGCCTAAGACATTTGGTACCGGGAGTGGTTCTAGAGAAACAAAATTGTAAGGATGAGTTTTCTAAATTGGTTCTCAAGTCTGGTTAGTCATAAAGACGTTGATGACTCTGCTTCCAGCAGTAAAGAGGTCACTGCTAGTCCATGGAGCAAGGTGGCGATACAGATACACAAAATATCACCACTGGTAGATCAGGTATTGGTGAAAGGTGAGGCTCAGGGTGAACACATGTGTGATATCTTTCTACAGCTTTGTCAGAATGAGAAGTATAAGAAAGCTGGTTGGTTTGTCCTACTTTCGCTAGACAAACTGATGATGGAAAGAGATGCGCTCAGGGCTTCAGAGTCAAGGCTCAAGAACTGCATAAATGACCTCAAGGCTTCCACTTATGCTTTGAAAGAAAGCCTTATTTCTTGTAGTAACAGAGCCAAAATTGCTGAAAACCAAACCCAGAGTCTTATTGTAAGAGTGGCTGAATTACACACCAGCTCAACTGCAAACCTTGAGAGGTGTCTGAAGTTAAAGTAAGGGCATTGATTGGGAAGACATGGGATCCTGAGACTTGGGATGGGACATATGGGCAGATAATCAGGAAGCTAGGGACACTGAGCCTGTAAATTCCATTGAATCACTCCTGCCAGCAGAACCAGTGGGCCAAAACTTTGAGGAAATCTAAATGCTTAATGGGTAAAAAAAAAAGAAAAAAACAGCTGCCATTGAGTTGATTCCAACTCATGGTGACCCCATGTGTGTCAGAGTAGAACTATGCTCCGTAGAGTTTTTAATGGCTGTGATCTTTCAGCAGTAGATCACCAGGTCTGTCTTCTGAGGTGCCTTTGGGAGGATCTGAACCACCAACCTCTTGACTAATAGCTGATACTTAATCACTTGCACTACCCAGGGACTCCAAATGCCTAACAGCACCAATGATTGATTTTGTTGCCCACCTCTCAAAGACAAACCTAGCTGCAGCCTCCAATGGGATGGAAAGTCACGGTCCTGTAACCATAATTTTATTTCCTACTCAGTCTCATGGTTAATCATGTGACCTTCCAAATGAATTCCCATAATCCTCTGTTGCTCTCCCATCAAAGCACTCGGCATGCTATGATCCAAAAAACCCAAACCTGTTGCCATCGAGTTGATTTTGATTCATAGCAACCCTATAGCATGCTACGGTAAGAGCTGGAAATTACTTTGGCAATTTTTCAGAAATTTGAGAAACAGTGGCTTAAACAAGACAGTGGTTAAGTTATCTCCCTTTTCATATGGCATCCAGACATTGGTGGTTACAGGGTTGCAGGGTCAAGCAGCTCCAGGATGTCACCAATGCCCCAAGTTCCTTTTATCTGTTTCTCCATATAAACACATGGCTTCCATCTCACAGTTGACTCATGGTCACAAGATGGCTACTGGAGCTCCAGCCATCACATTCATGGTAGGCATAAGTAAGGAGGAAGGGCAAAAAAGGTCACATGCCAGTTAAAAAGTCCCCTTTTAAGGCACTTTCTCAGAATCCCCACATATTTAGATTTCTTTGGTAAGTAATTAAGTTATATGGCCAACCTAATCTGCAAGGGAGGCTGGGAAATGTAGTTTTTTAACTGAACACTTTTCTACCCCCAACAAAATCTTCTGAAAGGAAGACTGGGGGGCAGGGTGTGAATAGTGGATAGGCAATGAACAGGTTCGCCCTAGTGGGACAGTGGTTAAAGCACTCAGCTGCTAAGCAAAAGGTCGGTGGTTTGAACCCACCAACTTCTCCGCAGGAGAAAGATGTACAGTCTGCTTCTGTAAAGACTGTAGCCTCAGAAACCCTATGGGGCAATTCTACTCTGTCCTACAGGGTTGCCATGAGTCAGAATTAACTGGACAACAATGGGTTTGGTTTTTGGGTTTGTTGGTCGCTCACTGTATTGAAATTGTCAGTTTATGATTTGAACCTTTACTAGATCATAGACTTCTCAAGGAAAGGAACCAATTCTGTCTTTGTTCAACAGCACTGGCACTTATTAGGGACTCAGTAAACGGCAGTGTCCCTCCAGGGTAGGTTGGTTGGTTTGTTCTCCCCAGCTGGACACTGAATATGAGTAGGTTCTGTGCCTTGTTCATTAACAATCTAGCACACAGAAGGAACCCAATAAATATTGGAAGGAATAAAAGAAAAAAGGAAGGAAGGAATAAATGAAAGCTGTAGAATTCAAACTACAGGGCTAATGTTACCTGTTTTTAATACCCAACGAGTCTTTAGTAATAAGCAAATTACATTGCCTCTTAAAGTACCAGCTTACCTCAAATCACACCAGCCCTAGAGAAACGGAGACACACACACACACAACCATAAAGGTTAAAACCATTACATCAAAATAAAGCATATGGTCACCCAAATCTGCATTTATTACATCTAATTGGAAGAGACACAGTCAAGTACGTGAATATTTTAACAGTTTCCGACCTGCAAATCACTGTGCCAAGACCCAATTACTCGCTAATCGGCACATGCCCAGCTTTTGGTGAGGTGGGTTGAAACAACACCCATCCTCTTCCTCTTGGCTGCAGTGTCTGGGTGGTCTCTCGTTTTAAGTCAGTTATCGTTTGCTTCTGTCTTTAAATAGTGCCCCGTGATCAGAAAGGCTTGAAAAGCTCCATCCCACCAGACTTTATACCCTTGATAAGTATCTGGGGAGCACTGTAAGCAAGGGCAAGCTATTTGGCTGAAAAATTAAAATAAAATTCAGGTCTTTTAATGTAATCTCTGACTAATCAGCTTTAATGAGATTGTGGTGATTGTTTACTCCGTAGGACATACAGTGAACAAATGGAAATTAAGTGAGATTTATTTTCTGGCCAATTAAAAAAAAAAGGGCCAGAGTTTCCATGCAGAGACCAAGACAAGAACACAGTGGCAATATTTTCCCCAAATACTGTTCACTTGGGTGCTGGCCTCAGGATTTTCACCATGTCTAAGTATACTTAGCAAATCATTTACCTAATACTATTCTTTGAATCAACTCACTCCTTTCTTTTGCAAATTTTGCATTATCACGTAAATAAAAATCTAGCATCACTTACCCCAATTAGGAGGTATTTTACTGGGAAAGTCTAGGCAAGGCAGTAGTAACACTTGACCCCAAAGGCTCAAAAGGTGAACACAAGAAATGTGAATGGCCAAAAAAAAAAAGATGTGAATGTCTCATTCATCTTAGATGTCCAGTGTGGGTTAGCAGAAGGCTCTGCTTCACTCAGTCACTCAAGTATTCAGGCAGAGGGAGGCAATGTCATCTCAGAACATGGTGTCTCCTGGGGTACCCAACAGGAGATAAGAGCACTGGAGGGTCACTCACAGGCTTTTAAAACTTCCATGCAGAGCCTATTGGTCAAGACCGGTCAGAAGGCCTTGCCCAACTGCAAGGGGCCTGGGAAATGTGGGAGTGCACGTGCATATTTGTAAGCAGTAAATGTCTCTGCTGCAGAGGGTAACTGCAAAAATAAACATAACAAAGATAAAGCAACATTATTAAATTCTACCTAGAATACTGTACTATAAGAATCTGAGCCAGAACATTAAAAAAGAAAAGAAGTTAGTAAGTGTTAGAAATGCATTAAAGACATACTAGCATCAAGCTGAGACTTTCTCTTTGACTCCAACAAAAAGATTTAAGAGAGAACTGAAAAGGTGATAACTTTCGTAATACAACTCAGTGTTACTTAATGGGTGTCCTCATAGCAACTAAAAACTATCTTAAAAAACTAAGCCATGGAAAGAGTTTCTCAGTAACAAACCACTAACTAGGCAGGACTGAAAGATGTTTTAAGTAAAATAAGAATCCTTGGGTATGCAACATCACTGGTGTGACAAGTGGTATTTTCCAAAGAGTACCACACCTCTTATCTTATCTCACAAGTTCTCATAATGTGACAATGACAGACCTTCATTAAGGGGTGGAGAGGTCTATGTTCTCTCCATTTGAATCTTAATGGGCCTGTGACTGTGGTAGAAGTGAACTCCAGACTTCCAAGGCTATATTTAAAAAAGGTGATACACCTCAGGAGCAATGAGCACACTTAACACCCAGATCTTGGTTTCTAATACCATTCTCCAATAAAAGGAACCAGAGCTCCTTGAAGAAATGGCTGATTCTAGGACTGGAGCAAGAAATTTTGTAGCACCATAATGTAAAGAAGTGCTCAAACGCACATACGCACATACACATACACATACACACACACACACACACACACACACACACACACACAAAATGATGGGGATATATGAAAGGGAAACAGCAGCCAACTGAAAGAGCTCCCAATGGTCAAAGCTGGAACATTTTGAGCAAGAGAATAAAGTAGTATTGAATTATACCCAAAAGTGTAAAAATAAACAACCACAAGTCAATACTGATAGAAATAAATGAGTGAATAAATAAATAAATGGAGAGAATACACAGATCTCCCACAGAGAGGAATTCTAAGTAATTTATGTAGATACCCCACCCTCAAGGAGAAAGACCATAACTCCCCACTCCTTAAGTGTGGGCTGCACAAAGTGACTTCCTTACAAAGAGTATAGTATGGAAAGGGGGGAAAAAGAGTAACTTTACAGTGGAGAAGCCTGACAAATACTACTTCAGCCAAGTGATCAAGATTAACATGAACAGTGACAAATCACACTGATAGTATGAGAATGGTACTTTACTTCTGTGGTCGTCCTTCCAAAATCTCATAACCCCAGCCTAATTATGAGAAAAACATCAGACAATTGAGGGGCATCCTACAAAATACTTCATTAGTACTCCTCAAAACTGTCTAAGTCATCAAAAACATGAAGTCTGTGAAACTCAGTAAGGATGTGCCTAAGGAGACACGGCAACTAAATGCAATGTGGTAGCCTAGATGGGCTCCTGAGACAGAAAGAGCATCAGGTAAAAACTAAGGAACCCTGAGTAAAGTATGGACTTGAGTTTTAATGATCTATCAATATAGGCTCATGAATTGTGACAAATGTACCATACTAACATAAAATATTAGTAATGGGGAAACTGGGTATGAGGCACATGGCAACTCTATATACTATCTTTGCAATATTTCTGTAAATCTAAAACTATCTTGAAATAAAAAGCTTATTTTTTTGAAAAGTGACACAGCTTCTGCCTGCTGCTCTCTTTCTTGAGCCATGCACCTTGGGAGCCCTGAGCTGGCATGAGAAGTCCAGCTCCCTGAAGCCATCTGTTGAAGAGATAACGTTGTGAGACCATGTAGACAGAGTTGCCCCAGCCATGTCTGCTGCTTGAGTCATCCCAGCCCAGGCATTAGACGTGTGAGTGTCTCCAGATGACTCCAGCCTTTGGCCTTCCAGCTGACACCAAGTGGAACAGAAACAAGCTGTCCCTGCCAAGCTCTGCTCAAACTGTAGATTCATGCAAAAAGTAAATGCTGTTGTTTCAAGTCACTACATTTTGGAGTGGTTTGTTACACAGTATTAGATAAATGGAACAACTAGTCTGCAAAACCAACTTCTGTGACTTATTTATGTATTGACTTCCACTAGGTACTGAGCGGTAGAAACACAGAAACACAGAAATTTACATTTGAGTGGAAGAAACGGAGCTCCATGAGAGTTAGAACAAATGACGACAGTACTGGATGGGAGTAAAGGGATGGATACAGTAATATTTTGGAAACACAGAGAAGGGATGAATGATTCTGGAAATGTGAGAAGAACAGAATAAGCATTTACTGAGCACATGTTGTTGTTACTGTTAGTTGCCATTGGGTCAGCTCTGACTCAGGGTGACCTCATATGCTAAATGTGTTACAATATTATGTGAATTAATCCTTTCGATTAACCCTATAATGTTATTATTACAATCATTTTAGAGATGAGGAAACTGAGGCACAAAGAAGCTAAAAGACTGCCCAGGGCCTCACAAGTGGCAGAGATGAGATTTGAAAGGTTGTCTCAGTTTTCCTACCTGTAAAATGTGGATATTATATAAAATACACTCCAAGGTCCTTTCTGGCCCTGAGGCTTACATTATGGACATGTGTAGTTTTTGCCTGCCCAGCATCTGGCCCCATCTTCCAGTAGCAGCATCCCAATTTTTGTGAGCAGAACTGTCCAATCTCTACTCCCAATTCAAGGGTGGGCACACAACCCAGTCTTGGGCAATCACATGGTCATAACCACCTCTCTACAGTGATTGGTTCAGGCATATGCACATGACTCAAGCCAAGCGAATGGGAGTCCTCTCGAAGATTTTTGCTACAACTCTTAGGAAAGTAGTTGCTAAACTGTTAGGGTGTGTATTTGTTTCCTAGAGCTCCCGTAACAAATTACCATAAACTAAATGGTTTAAAACAACAGAAATTTGTTCTCTGACAGTTCTGGAGGCTAGAAGTCTGAAATCAAGGTCTCCACAGGGTCACACTCCCTCCAAAAGCTCTGGGAGGAAATCTGTTCCATAGCTCTCTCCCAGCTTCCCTGCCAGCATTCCTTGGCTAGTAGACACATCACTTCTATCTCTGCCTCCATCTGCACATAGCATTCTCCCTGTGTGCCAGTATCTCTGTGTCCAAATTTCCTTCTTCTTATAAGGACACCAGTCATACTGGATTTAGGGCCCACCCTAGTCCAGTATGACCTCATTTTAACTTGATTCCATCTACAAAGACCCTATTTCCAAATAAGATCACATTCACAGGTTCTAGATAAACATCAATTTTGGGGGCACACTATTCAACCCAGTACAGAGTGTAAACTGGAGCTGCCAGAGACCACCATAAGAAGAGAGTCTCCTGGAATAATGGGAGTTAAGAGGAAAATAGAGGCCAAGAGATGACAAGAGTGGCCAAAACCTGACAACATCATCTGAGCACCTAGGTCCAGTCTTGAGTGAAGTCATTCTAATCCCTGGGATTTTCTGACATGTGATTTAATAAATGTCTATTTTCTTGCTTGGGATAATTTGAGTTGGATATCTGTAAGTTATAACCAAACTATTTCCCATACAACTCAATGACTATGGTATGTACGAGGGTTCATGTTTATTCTCCCTATAGTGGTAAGTGCCCAGAGGGAATAAAATGTGTCATTTTCATCTTCATAGCTCCACCAGTGTTTAACAGTGCCTGGCACATAGGAGGGGCTTGGAAAAACATTTAATTGCACTGACAGGCATCAATGATCACTCTGAGTTCAAGCATCTCTGGTTTCACTGCTAGAGAGAAACCCCCCGGAGGGTTTGCGATGCTTTAGCTTTGGTCTGATTCCTAAGGAACACAAGAGTCTGAGTAATTTAAGTGGCTTCCTGCCATTTCCTCAACAAGCCAGGACTAGAGTCTTAGTGCATGGACATGGCACCATGTCAAAGCAATAGTTCTTAAGAGCACGGGCTTTGAAATCAGGCAAATCTGGGACCATCTTTGCCCGTATCTTACCGGTTGTGTCCTGGGCAAGTTACTGCCTGAGCTTCAGTGTTCTCATCTTTAAAGTGGAGTTATTAGTACCAGTGTCTCCAGGATGAGACAAAGATAAAATAAGACAGCACTCACTCAAGAACTGGCAACTATTCCTATCGTTGAAAACAATCTTAATCATACTCATAATGATGATGATGTTAAACGCCCCTTCCAGTTGCTGTGGAAAATCAGCTAAGCTCTTTATCTATTTCTGCTCCCTTTCCACTGAGCACAGCCTCACCCAGTAGGACATGGGGTGCAGACAGTACATCTCATTCCCCTCTTCCTTCTGGTGCATCCTCAAAGTGATTAACATGCCAGACTGGGTGCAGCTCCCAGAAGCCTCCTGCAGCAAGGGGACAGCAGGCAGAGAGGCAGCCAGGCTGAGATATCTTGTGGCAGTATCCAGCACAGAGGGGACAGAACACTCTGTGAAGAGCAGGGCCCAGACCTCAAGACAGCCCAGAGCTTCCAGCTCCCTCCGTCTTCTGCTCAGTCTGGATTGGAATTCCAGGAGGAAGACAGACCAGCAGAGGCTCCAGGATGCCGGCCTGTCCAGGTCCTTCAGAAGGAGCCTGGTGGGCACTTGAGATGTGACAAGCAACGAGCTGGGTCTGGATGCAGCTGGGCCTGGTGCTGGCAGTCACTAGCTGTGGGCGGTTTGCAGGCTTCCCATCTGGCAGACTCCCTGGCTCATCTCTTGCCACATGCCCTCTCCCAAACTACGCATCTTTCAGTTCTTGCCCAGCTTCCCCCATTTGCAAACCTCGTTCACAACCTTTGCCATATTTTGATAACCCCTAATATTATTAAGGAAGGAGCTGTAGTGACACAGTAGTTAAGATCTCCACCAGGCTGCTAACTGAAAGGTCGGAGGTTCGAACCCACCAGCTGCTCCACAGGAGAAAAAGGCTTGGTTATCTGCTCCCATAAAGATTACAGCCTTGGAAACTCTAGGGAGCAGTTCTACTCTGTCCTATAGGATTGCTACGGGTCAGAATTCACTCGGCGGCAAACAACGAACTATTATTATCAACTCACTCACTTTATCTATTCTTCAAATGCACATTTTAACATCTGAAAATGAGATGCATCATACAGACAACAGCATCATGTAATCACTGTTGACGAGCTGGCAGTTGCAACTTAGATGCCATTGCCTATATGGTTGCTATTCCTAGTGGCAAGACTGGACAGCAACCACCCCTAAACCTTTCCACAGCATGGAAGAAAATGCCTTCCACAGTCCTCCCTTGTAGCACCGGTAGGAGCATCCACTTTGGAGAACTTTGCTCTAAGTCACCCCTACAGTCTCTCCTGCCTCCACACCTGCAGACAGGCTATTTTCTCTGCCTGGAACTTTCCCCTCCTCAAGGCAAGATAGTAAAATTACTCCTTTTCCAGTTATGTATTGCTGTGCTACCCTAAAATTTAGCAGCATAAAACAACCATTAATATCATGCTTTCAGATCCTGCAGGTCAGGAATTTGGAAATGGCACAGCAGAGGCAGCTCTGCTTCACAGCCTCAGCTGGGAAGAGTCATTTGGGATCATTCTGGGCATTTGGACTGGGATGACTCAAAGACAAAGCCTCAGGGTAAGTGGACTTCTTACATGGAAGCTTCTTGCTCCTGAACGTTCCAGCAAACAAAGCAGAAGCCACACTGCTTTCAGAAGTCCCACAGTGTTGCTTCTGCCACACTCTACTGGTCTGAAGCAGCTACAAACTGCAGGCTCAAGAGTGGGGACACAGACCACACCTCTCAATGGGAGGAGTATAAAAGGTTTGACTGCATTTTAATAGTGCCACACTCCTTATCTTGGATCTGAACCTGTGATGTGTGCTTGTGGCTCCCTGTACTTCACCTACCATGACATGCTTCACATTTACTGCTATTTATCACTCTTTTTATTGTCTGTCTTCTCCTCTACAACTGTGAGCTCCTAAAACCTAGCTCAGATCACATCACTCCTCTTTGCCCAAGGGCTTCTCATTTCACTCACAGTAAAAGACGACATCCTAACAACAGCCAGCAAAGCTTCCACAATTCGGCCCCCATTACCTCTCTGAGGTCATCTCCTCCCACTCCCCCCTCACTCTCTCCACTCCAGCCATGCTGGCCTCTGTGCAGTCCCTATAAATGCCTAGCCCACTCCTTTACACTTGCTGTTCCCTCTGCCTGGAGCTCTCCTCCTGCAGATATCTTCATGATTCACTCCCTACTTCCTTCGGTTCTCTGCTCAGATGACCCCTTCTCAGAGAGGTCTTGACCCTCCTGTGTAAAACAGTAACCCCTAACCCACACACATTTGACACCGCAGGTATCCCTCCGTGGCTTTACTTATCACTTCTAAATTTCCTTCTTAATAAATTAGATCCCTAGAATGTGGGCAGGGATGTTGACTACTTTGTTTACTGCTATAATACCAAAACTGGCCATGATTCTTCCCCTCTCCATACACCCAAGCCTTTTGCAACGTGACTTAGAGACCTATCAAGCAGTGGGTTCTCTTTCCTTGCCTCCTGGATCTGGCTAGCCTTGTGACTCACTTTGACCAACAGAAAGTGACTTCGTTTAGCCAGTAAAAGTGATTTGTACCACTTACGAGACTACTCTTGAAGAGGCTTGTAGCTTCTTTTCCCTCTCCTGGAACCCTGCCACTGTCATGTGAACAAGCCCAGGCTAGCCTGCTGGATGATGAGTGACTATTAGTCCAGTTGCCTCCACTGCCCTAGCCAACAACCAGCTAACCACCAGACATTCGTGAGCCCCACCAAAATCAGCCAAGCTGACCCAGATAAGCAAGCCACCCAGCTTATCTGTAGACTTTTTGTTTTAAACTATTGAGTTTTGGGCTGCTTTGTTACACAACATTATTTGTGGTAATAGATAAATAATATAGGCACTTATCCTGATGCCTAGCATGAAATATGTGCTTAATAAATATTTACAGTATAAATTAATCAACGAATTAAGAAAAGGAAAATGTTTGTCTTATTGGTGGTTGCTACTCCAACAGCTGGCACAGAGCTTGACACACATATGTTGAATGAATGAGTGGAGGGTATCAGATAAGACACTTTGTCTTTAAGGGCTTAAAAGAAAATCTCATGGGGTACACGGAGGGAAGAAGAGCAATATTGCTTAGTGTGCAAAGGGGACCTGATGCTTGAGCCTGTCCTGACCAGGAGCTTCGGGCTGGCTGTGGCCTGGGTGGTGGCTCTGTATGAGAAGGATCTGTGGCAACAGAGAGAGGACCAGCCCCAGGCACAAGGCTCAGGGCCTGACCCTCAGACCAGCTTTTATACAGCTGCCAGCATCCTCTATCACCTTCCCGGACACCTATAAGCTCCAGAGCTGTGCTCTCAAAACATCATTGCCATCTACCTCTGAGATGTCTGGAAATCGAGAGAAAACCCAGTCTTAGGCCCAACTCCAGGTCTGCTGAATCAAAATCTCCAGGGATGGTGCCCAAAACTAGTTGCCATCAAGTCGATCCCGACACCTGGCAACCCATGTGTGTCAGAGTAGAGCTGTGTTCCATAGGGTTTCCAATGGTTGATTTTTCAGAATGAGATCACCAGGCCTTTCTTCCAAGGCGCCTCTGGATGGACTTGAATCTCTCGACTTTTTGGCTAGCAGCTAAGTGCATTAACCATATGCATTACCCAAGGACTCCAAGGATGGTGCCCAAGAACCTATATTTTAAGAAGTTCCCTTACTGCCCTAGGGGATCCTAGGACATAGAAGAGGAAGGCAGACCTTTGTCATTACCAGCAGGCAAATGGGAGGGGGGCTAGAACATATGGATTCTGGGGCACACAGGGGAACCAGGAGTATAGCTTGAGAGCTATAGCTGTCTTATCCTCACCACTACCTAGAGAGGTAGGTTATTATACCATTTCATGGAGGAAAACACTTAGGCTTAGAGAGGCATAAGTGTCCCAGTCAGCCTTACTTCACGTGGGGGGCTTTTTGCCTGCATCCCAATGGAATCCACTCAACAAAACACCTTGCTTTTTGCTTCCCAGTCTTCATACAAGGCCATTTTAGGCTCACTAGTCTCTGGGTCTGAAACACATGGGGTCACCATGAGTTGGAATCAACTTGACAGCAACTGGTTTTGGTTTTTGGTTTTAGTCCCTGGGTGGTGCAAATGGTTAAGTGCTCGGACTACTAACTGAAAGTTTGGCAGCTAGAACCCACCCAGAGGCTCCTCAGAAGACAGGCCTGACCATCTGCTTTCAAAAGGTCACAGCTTTGAAAGCCCTGTGGAACAGTTCTACTCTGCAACGCATGGGGTCACCATGAGTCAGAATTGATTTGACAGCAACTGGTGGTGGTAGTGGTGGTGAGCTCCTTGCTGAGGCAGCAAAGGTCACATCTGAGGTGGAATGAAAGCACAGAACAGGTAAATGAGCAGCCCTAGGTCATGCAGCTAATCGGTGGAGGAGCCAAGACATGGGAGGTTTTCACACCCATCATTAAACTGTTGGAGTAAATTAAAATCTCTTCCATAGCCAAGCTAAATGTTGTTTTCAAATTTGGGGTTTTGTTTGTTTGCATGTGCATTTTAAACAAAGTTGATAATTAAGCCACAAATGTTCCCAGCACACTTGGATATATTTAAATTACAGATTTCTGATCAATGGAGAAAAATCACAAATATGGACATAAACAGTGCCTTCGCAGCCTTCTGATGGATCTGTCGGCTTAATGGCCAATTCCAAGGCTGACAGGAATGAGCTGGGGCTGGGGGCGGGGGGAATGGGCAATGAGACTACAGGAAGTGAAACCCCATGGTGAAAGACTGTGGTTTTCTCATTTAAGAAAACATGTCATCTGCGTCTGTAATTCATCTCAGCAAGCCAGTTTTGAAAACACAAACAAGCTAGCAAAGGGGTTTGTCTCTGCCCAGCTGGCGGCACTCCACACTCGTGGTTAATGGCCAGAACCCCATTCCAGGTCTCTGGTGAGGGATTCTGTGTTAGAATTTCCTTTGGCACTTATTGTAGGGTCTGCTCTGGGCTCCCAGGGGCCTAGTGCCTACCCTATGGTAGCATCTCATAACTGCCCACTTACTCAGAAAACCAAAATAAAAAACCAAACGCATTGCCCCTGAGTCAATTTGGACTCAACCCTATAAGATAGAGTAGAACTGTCCCATAGGGTTTTCAAGGAGCAGCTGGTGGATTCAAACTGCCAACCTTTTGGTTAGCAGCCATAGCTCTTAACCACTGCACCACCAGGGCGCCCATCCACTCAAAGGGGAGGCAAATTAGTATAGCGATAAGCCTGTGGCCTCTGGAGCTGTGACTGCCTGGGTTCAAATCCCACTATCCAAGTGAACCTGGTTGAGTTATGAGAACTTTCTGTGCTTTATTTCCCCTCCCCACTATAAACTTGGGATGATGATGATAATAATTACCTATGAATCTAGTATTCATAAAGTGGTTTGAAAGTGCCTGGTGCGTAGTAAATGTTCAGTAAGTATTTGTAAAACTCACTTATCTATGAGATTCTTGAGGGCAGGGGCTGAGTTCATTTAGTGCAGTATTTTCAGACCTAGAATCTACTGATCTGTTGAATTGGCCTTGAGCAAGCCACTTAACTTCTCTGAGCCTCAGTCTCCTTGTCTGTGAGTAAAACATAATAATCTCTACCTCATGTGATTGCTGAATTAAATGAGATTAAGGAGTCTAAGAAGCCCAGAACAATGCCAGACACGTTCCTAAAACCCATTGCCATCAAGTTGATCCTGACTCATAGGGGCTCTACAGGAGGTTTCCAAGGTTGTCATCTTTATGGAAGGAACCCTTGTGGCTTCTGTAAAGATTATAGCCTTGGAAACCCTATGGGGCAGGTCTACTCTGTCTTATAGGGTCGCTGAGTCAAAACTGACTTGACAGCAATGGGTTTGGTTTTAATCTTTAGGGAAGGAGACTGCTACATCTTTCTCCCGTGGAGCGGCTGGTGGGTTCTAACTGCCAACCTTTCAGTTAGCAGCCGAGCACCTAACCACTGTGCCACCAGGGCTCCTGACACATCCCTGGTGACCAGTAAATGACTCCCCTTCCCTTTTCTACAGATTCCAAGCCCAGAGTGAGTAGAATTTTCTACTGCCTCTGTTCCATGCTGCAAAAGGCCTGCTGCTTCCTTGGAGACCAAAGGGAGAGGGTGTGCTCAAAAGAAAAAAACTTCCAGGGACCCCTGCACCACTCAGCATCAAGGCTGAGATGGCAGTGTGTACCGGGGCCATTTGCCTGTCACTCCACATTGGAACTCAGGTTCCTCTCTCCAATAGGCCGTGGATGCAGCACTTGAAGGGTTCAAAGTCAGGATCTGTAACTTTCCAAAGTTTAAGTATTTGGCTACTTTATTTCACTAAGCCTCCGTTTAGCTCCCCACCAAATAGGGAGAATGAATAATGTTAGTTGTAAGGATAAGACAAAACGGTGGAAGTGAAACTGCTTTGCACATGGTTACTACTGTTGAAGAGGAAGAAGCTGGTGTTACTCACGTGGAAGACGAAACAAAGGGAAAGACCCAACCCTCCTACATCGCCTGCACCCGCACGCCTTTTAAACAGGGCGGGGCGGGGCCACGGCATCGATCACTCGGCGCTCACGCCGTCGTGATCAGATGAGCTCAGAGCGATCGAAACTCTGCGGGCAACCCTTGGCGTGAGGAGGGAGTTGGAGAGTTCAGACCAAACGGAACAAGTCTTCGCCAGCCCCGGGGCAACTCGACACCATCCAAACGCAAGAGAGGTCAGTTTGAGCAACCTGAGAGCGCTGGTAGCTCTGGCTCTTTAGAAGCCGAAAGGCCGGGATTGGAAAGGGAGGGTTGCGCAGGCGTCCTGGTAAGGGATGAAGCGAGAAGAGGGACGGCCCTGCGCGTGCGCCTTGAAAGTTCCGGGCCGCTCTTCGAAGTAGTAATGAGAGGGAGAAGGGAGCCAGCGCATGCGCTCTGAGAACGCCGCGTAGTTTGCACCTCCAGTTCTCCCGCGCTGCCAGCGGATAGGCGGAAGGCCGCGCGCGTGCGCAGTGCTCTGCTTGCGGCAGTAATTTCATTTTGCGCACGCCTGGGACGGATCCACCCGCAGGGTATTTTGCGCACGCGCAGTTCTTTATGTCGTGTTGGTGTAGTGCGCCTGCGCGATTTTTTTGGTGCTGTCTGTATCCACAAGTAGAAATTGGTTGTAGCTTTCATGCCGCCAGCCCTTTGTCATCGCCTGGAGCTGGCCCGACTGGAAACGCTTGAACATGGGCCGCGAGAAATGCCGCCTTGGGAAGGCGCCGTGGGTGGGGAAGGGTCTGAGGCCTCGGGGTGGAAGGTAGGTGTGGGCTACCTAGAGCCTGCGGTGTCCGCGCGTCCCGAGGACCCTGTGGGGCCGCGGGCGTAGAGCCTCTCTCGGGACCTGTGTGGCATCCGTATCGCGTTGTCCCCCCCACCAAGGTCCAACAAGATGAGTGTCGTCGAGCCGATGTCACCGTGCTCAAAAGGGTTAACTAGCAAGCCCAAGATCAGGAGCTGGGTAGGTGTTTGAGGCCACACGGACGCCCAAACAAGAGACTGTGACCCCAGAAGGTCAGAGGCACCCTTGTCCCCTTGAATGAAGCTTTGTGGAAAATTATCCGAGCCCTCTGGAAAGTCTCCCAGAGCTCCCTAGAAAGCTCTTGTTATTGGCAGTTTCTGTGGAATACTGCCACAACAGAATTGAAGAAATTACAAAACTTTGTAGGCAGCCTATTCCCAGAAGGCAGATGGAGGCTGATAAATCCTGGAGGTCATCTCCGGGAAGCTTCCTCATGACTAGCATGGTGCTCTCAGGTTGGCTGTTTCAGGAGGTCACTCTGAGGCCTTTGTGGAGCCCTCAGGATGGCTGTTCCACATGGCCAACCTGGGACCCTCTGGGAAGCATGGTGAGATTCTCAGGCCGTTTCACCCAGCCAACTTAAAGACCACTCTGGGAGGTACCTTAGGGTTGCTGATTTTTAAAGCTAACTAAACAGAACTCGGATGACTGGTGACTTCCTAGGAGCCTATTTTGTGTAGTCAACAGGAACCCACTTTGGCTGTTACTGACAGCTAACCAAAAGCCAGTTTACAAGGCCTAGATGTAATGAAGAAACCCTGGTGGTGTGCTGGTTAAGAGCTACAGCTGCTAACCAAAAGGTCAGCAGTTCAGATCCATCAGGTGCTCCTTGGAAACCTTACAGGGCAGTTCTACTCTGTCCTGTAGGGTCGCTATGAGTCAGAATCAACTCAGCACGGGTTTGGTTTGGTTTTGGTAGACATAATGGACTCTGGCTAGATGGTGAACTTATGAAATCAGGACCCATGTCCACTTGGACTGTTCCGTACAGCCTATACTTGGCCCCTTTGTGTTGCATATGACCAGCAAGAAGCCTTTCATAAGGCTCATACGTGAGGGACTCCTGGAGGCTGGTGTATAAAGCCAAGACAAAAGCCACTCTGACAGGTTGTCTCATATAACACGTCTGACCTGCTTTCCATGAAGATCGTTGCATACACCAACAAACCAGCCTCTATTTAAAGAGCTTTGAGGGACTAAATTATTAACCCAAAACACAGTGTACTGAGAAAAGCTGTTCTATGTAGCCTGTACCTCACCTTCCCCTGAAAGCTATCCATGTCATGAGGCCAACGTGTGTGACACTCTGGAAGGCCAATTTACAAAGCCGGGACACAAGGTCACTCAGGTTTTTTCTATACATGACACCCTCCCCACAAAAGAACAACAACCGTAACAAAAAATCCAAAGCTTTCTGTGATCACCGAGGTCTTTTGAGGCCATTACCTGTTGAGCTCCGGGAAACCAACTTGTTAAGTGAAGATACAAAGCCACTTGGTCTTTGTCACATGGCCTATACTTAGAGTGACTATAGGTGTCAATTCAACTGAAGTAACCCAAGCTTATGAGTATTGTCCAGATATAAATATAGCATCCTGGTTTGGATGAATTATATCCACCTATACCTGACTAAAGGAGTCCTGGTGGCACAGTGGTTAGATGCTAGGCTCTTAACGAAAGGTCAGTATTTTGAACCCACCAGCCACTCTTTCAGGGAGGAAAGACCTAGCAATCTGCTCCAGTAAGATTACAGCCTAGGAAACCCTATGGGGCAGTTCTGTTCAGTCATGTAGGGTCAGCTTGATGGAATCAGCTTGATGGCACACAACAACAGCATACCTGACAACAAGGTCCCTAGGTGGTGCAAACAGTTTGTGCTCAACTGCTAACCCAGAGGTTTGAACCTACCAAGCAATACTGTGAAAAAAAAGGCCTGGCAGTTTGCTTCCGTTAAGATTATGGCCAAGAAAACCCTGTGGAGCAATTTGACTCTGTAACACATGGGTTCACAGTGAGTCAGAATTGACTCAAGGGCAATTAACAATATACCTGACAACCAGAAGGCTGTTCACACAACCCACAATAAGCTGTTTTTTTGTGGAGCTCTAGGAGGCCAATTTAAAAGCCAGTCTATGGTACCATTCTGAAAGACCATTTCGTACAACTTATACCTGACTCCCTCCTCTGGAATACTGTTTGTTTAATATAACCTTTTTTGAAAAGCAATTCTGTGAGGAGCTCTGGGGAGCCAATCAATAAAGCCAGGCCACCAGTCTGCTTAAGCTGATCCCTTCCTCTGGAAAACTGCCTGATAAACAACTATCAAAGAAGATTTTTGTCAGACTAACATGTGGGTCATGCTGGAAGGCTGATTTGTAAAGCCAGGACATGAGGCCATTCAGAGAGGCAGTTTCACACAGCCTGTACAGGTAAGGCCATCGCAAATGGTTTGTTGTCTGAAGGCTGCTTCTTGCAACCCATATGAGGCCTGCTCCTTTGGAAAAGTGTTTCATACAACCAACAGAAAGTGTTTCACACAGCCAGAGTAAGGCCCATTCTCCTAAAAGGTTATTTCCACATGGCTAACAGAAGCCAACATGAGGCTGCCCTCTGGAGAGTTGATGGACACAACCAATAGAATCCTGGCACTATAAGGAACCATATTGAAGGTTGGTTTCTAAAACTAAGACAAAATCTGAGAGGCCATTTCACCTGGCCTTCAGACAAGGCCCCAGTGTGTAAGGAGGCCAGTATTTAAAAGAAGTTAAGAGGCTACTTTGAAAGACTTTAATATAGCAGTGTGTGGTTCCTCCCTGTCTTAGTTATCTAGTGCTGCTGTAACAAATACCACAAGTGGATGGCTTTAACAAACAAGTTTATTCTCTCCCAGTCTAGTAGGCTAGAAGTCCAAATTCAGAGCATTAGTTCCAGGGGAAGGCTTTCTCTGTCAGCTCTAGAGGAAGGTTCTTGTCATCAATCTTACCCCGGACTAGGAGCTTCTCCACACAGGAGACCCTGGTCCAAAGGACGCACTCTGTTCCTGGCACTGCTTTCTTGATGGTATGAAGTTTCCACTCTCTGCTTGCTTCCCTTTTCTTTTATCTCTTGTAAGACAAAAGGTGGTGCAGACCACACCCCAGGGAAACTCCCTTTACATTGGATCAGGGATGTGACCTTAATAAGGGTGTTACAATCCCACCCTAATCCTCTTTATCATAAAGTTACAATCACAAAATGGAGGACAACCACACAATACTGGGAATCATGGCCTAACCAAGTTGACACATATTTTGGGGGGACACAATTCAATCCATGACACTCTCCCGAAGGTTCTTTGATATGACAGTTTTTTAGAAGGCCAAATTACAAGAGGTTCTGAGAATCCTATGGAACCAGGCCATAAGACCACTCAGCCCGATATGGTCACATGCCACTTCACTTTGGAAAGTTGCTTTATGTTGCCAGCATAAGGCCCTCTGGGAGGCCACTGTTTAAAGTCAATCATGAGGCCTTGTGGGAGGCCATTTCAAGTGGCTAATACAGAAGCAATCTGGAAATCCACTTTGAAAACTAACTCATACAGCTCTCCTGAAGTTCCCAACCCTGGAAGACAGTCAAATAGTGCCATCATAAGTGTCCCTGAAGGCCTTATAAGGCCATTCACTGAGGAACTCTGGAATTTTTCTAAGGCTATTTCATGTGGCCAGGAGGAGACTTGTATAGCCAACTTGAGGCCTCTTTCCCAGAAAGCTTTTTCACATGGTCTTCAAGAGGGTATGTCATGGTCAGCATGACACAAACCAGCCTCCAAGGCCAATTTGCAAAGCAGCATAAGAGGCCACTTTCTGAAGACCAAACATGAGGCCACCTTGTGGGGCTAGATTACAAAGCAACACATGAAGCCACTTGGGGAAGGAGGTTTATGAAGCAGCACTTTGGGCTGCCTTAGGAGGCTGGCTTTGTAAGATCCTTATGTGCCCTCTGGGGGTCCATTTTATAAGATCGTGGGGGGCCGCTTTACAAAGCCCATAATCAGCATCCCAGGAAAACTAGTTTGTCGCCCATTTGAAACCCTCTGTGAGGCTGTTTTATAAAGCCACTCTGCGAGGCCAATTTATAAAGCCCCAGTGGAAGCCAGTTTTATAGAAAGGCAGATAAGTGGTTGTTAGGGAAGCCTTTTGTCTTTTAGATGCTCAAGGTGAGACTTTTCAAGGTTGCTTTATAAGATGCTCCAGGGATGAGACATCCAGGGAGGCCAGTTGGTGGATCCCTTTCATAAGCCCACGTGTTGTCATTCGTGTGGCAAATGGATGAGACAGCGCTGGCGGGTTGGACTGTGCAGCTTTTCCGGAAGTCCGGGAAGGCTGTTGAGGAGGTTCACGTGCGACATTTATGAGTCCTCCAGGAGGCTGAGTCTCTGGGTGGTGCAAACAGTTAACATGCTCAGTTACTACCTAAAGGTTGGAGGTTCAGGTCCACCCAGAGGCTCGTTTTTCGGAAGTAGATCCTCTGGGAGGACTCCATCCTTTTGGTTAGCAACCGAGCACATTAACTGTTTGCACCACCCAAGGACTTCCCTTTCTGTGTAGGTGTTATGTATTTCCAAGTTTCTTCCTGAGGAGTTAAGAACTTATTCCTTTAACATCCTATGAGGTGCCTACTATGAGCCAGGACCTGATTTTAGGCTATAGGAAAATAAAGAGAACTGAGGCTCATTCTTGGCCGGGAGGAGCTCACAGTCTAGTACTGGAGAGACAGACATACAAGCCGGTATTTGGAGTACACCGTGACAAGTGCTGCAGGAGGCTCACACGTGGGAACCCAGAACATGTTCGGAGAGTCGTGGCGAGCTTCACACAGTGGGTCATTTAAAACGGGCCTTCAAGGTTGGTTAGGAGTTTGCCAGGCAGAGGAAGGATGTTGGAGGCATTCCAGGCAAGCAAAAGTGCGTGTCCCTCCCCGAACAAACATTTATCCAGTGCCCACTGCATAACCAGGAGCTGTGCCAGGCCCCGAGGATACAGTGGTGACCCAGACCTATGTGGGTCCCGCCTCACAGAGTTTATGCCTACCAGGGAAGATTATTGTTGAAAAATTGTCGCAGATGAGGTGTGCGTTAGAAAGGACAAGAACAGGAAGCTGTGGGAACATGTCTTAGGGGACCAAGGCTGCACGTGGTCTGTAACCTTTGCTTCTTCCTCCATCAGGCACTGTGAGACCGAGCCAGATGGCAGAAGGCACCAACCATCTTGGAGACCCCCAGGCAGGAACAGGTGCCCTCTGGGAGGCCCTCAGGGCACTCCTGCCACCCACGAAAGAAGGCTTGAAATTGGACGTTGGTGAAACAGTGGAGAGGAGCGTAGCTCTGCTGCTGGAGCGAGCTGCGGAGCTCTTCTACGGGGGCAGAAGGAGTGAGTGTCTGCAGACAAGCGAGGTGATCCTGGACTACTCCTGGGAGAAGCTCAACACAGGGCCGTGGCAGGACGTGGACAAAGGCTGGCGACAGGTTTACACCTTTGGCTGCCTTCTGAAAGCCGTGTGTCTGTGTGAGATGCCAGGGGACACTGCCGCCGTGGCTGCAGCCCTGAGGGTCTGCGACATGGGCCTCCTGATGGGGGCGGCCATCCTTGGGGATGTCCTCATTAAAGTTGCCACCATCCTCCAGGCACACCTTCCCTCTGAGAAAAGGCCTGCCCAAGGCCCGACCTGGGAGCAGCCCAGCCCAAAGGTATCGGGTGAGAGTGTCACTGACCACCCCTAGCATAAGCCGACAGCACATTTTTCTGGAAGTGTTGAGTTGCCTCTCCACCAGGACAAGGCCCGTGAAATGCTGACACCTCCCTGCCTGAGAATGGTGTCTCTGTGGATTTTGGAAATGGAGCAGCTCAGGCTATCTTCTCAGTTTTTTTTTTTTTTTTTTTTTTTCAGTTTCTGCAAAAGCAGGGCCCTTTCAGGGGAGAAGGAGGGTGGAAGCCTGGTGGTTCCCGAGGGAAACAGCGCACACTGATTGTGTGGGTGAGCTGCCGCCAGCTTAGCCCGTTTCTTGCAGCCTTTTCCTGGTCAGCTTGCTGAAGTGTCTCCTGCTGTCCTGGCTGCCTCTGTCCCTGGCTGCTGAGGTCAGATGAGACACTGCAACTAGCTGACTTCTGTTGCATGTGACCAGTCTGTCACATGCCTTAGGTCCTTGCCTGTGTAATTTCTGGTATTTCAGTGTGTGTGCCAGAGGGCATCCTACAGATAGAGGGTGGCTCCCTAGGAGCCAGCACCGAACCACAGGCCTCACTCCCAGTACTGCTGGGCAAGTCAGCTAACTCTCTTCACCCTCAGTTTCCTCGTCTGTAAAATGGCCCCAGAAAGAAAAGAGCCTGGAATGTGCTGGATGCTGGGAGTGGAATTATGGGTGCTTTTACATTTTTTTCTAAATACTTTTTTGTATTTTCCTATAATGGGTATTATTTATATATCAGAACAAATGCAAATGGAAGTCATTAAAGGCACACGCGTGTAACCAAACTAAAAGGAAGTCCTACAAACTGGGAAGAGAAATTTTTACAGCAAATGTATCAGAGAGTGAATATCTTTATCACATAAGGAGATGTTACACAGAACAGGGAAAAATCTTGGGCCTCAGGAGATAGGCCAGGAGCATGAACAGACTGTACACAAGGAAGAAATTGGTCTATTAAACAAACATACGGAGAGATGTTTGACCTCATCTCTGATTACAAAAAGAGAACTGCAAACCGCAAAAGCGGCAAGATGCCCCTTTTGGGCTGTTACGTTGGCAAACAATGTTTAATCCAATACCCAGGGCTGCGGAGGAGCTGAGGGGCCAAGGGCATGTTGTGGTGGTTGACCTTTTAGAGGGCGAAGCAACATGCAGATGAAAAGAAACTGTCTGTACCCTTTACCCAGGTGCCCCACTGACCCCTCCCTGCCCCCCGGCCAAGTCTGTCCCAAGGGAATATGGAGGGGGCTTCACGCCCGAGGTGATCTCCAGCATAGGGCAGTGTCAGAGCAGTGTATGAGGCAGAGGGGTGAGAGCTTAGGCTTGGAGTCAGCCTGCACTCACCACGTGTGACTCGGGCAAGTGTCCTGGCTTTTTGGTGCCTCCATCCTCTTGCTTGTAGAGCAGGCTTTGCTCAGCTGCTTTATTAGCAACAGCAGTGGCCCAGATATGCTGGGGGCGGAGGGAGCAGCACAAATCAGCCCTGACCCTGTCCTGGAGCTTACCTTCTAGCTAGGCTGTCAGCGAACTTCCTGTCTCAGATGATGAGATAGATGGAGTCGCTGGTCTCAGATAGGGTGGTCAGGGAAAGCCTCTTTGATGATGGGGTATGTGAAAAGGAAAGCCTGCCAAAGAGAGAACACAAAGGCCTTAACCCATAGGCTGCAGGAAGAATGTTTGCTGCTGCCGCTCCTGTGGTTGTTCATGCAAATGAGCGATGTGGGGTCCAGCGGTGGGAGCGCAGGGCTGATGTGTGCCAGCCATTAGTCCTGGGAACTTAGGGCATCTTACCTCCCAACAGATGAGGCAGCTGAGGCTCAGAGACAGAAAGTCACTTGCTCAGGTCATCCATTTGGGAGATGGTGAAGTAAATTACAGTGTAGCCACTCAAAGTATAAGGACTGGGTAGCGGCATGGAAACTGCTTTAGATGAATTACTGGATAGAAGAGTTAGGGTTGTGTGCTCATCATGAATCTGTCTACCAGCAAATCAGTGATAAGTATGTGTGAAAAGATGGGAAAGGAATATACAGGAAAAAGAAAGAATACTTGTATGTTAGATGGTGGAGTTTAGGGGGATAAGCTTTCTTCTCTATTGCAGGATTTCTGTAAAAGCAATATATTGCAATATATGTATAATTTGAACAGACATGCTTCTTAATGAGGTGGTAAAGAAGAAACATCTTGATCTCATCTAGTATTATTATTGTTATTACTGGCACCTAAGCTATCTTCCTGTTGATGCAGATTTCTCATGGAGTACCTGAAATTTTCACTTTCTGTGGTTGCTGCCATTTTGTTTCAATTTTTTTTTAAACAGAAAGCAAGGAGTGATCACATTCCGATTCCAGATGTGAAGTTAGAAAGAACAGTCCCCCGGCTTCACTGCCCATCCCTCGAGTATTTCAAGAAACATTTTTTGGTTCCAGAGAGACCTGTGATCTTGGAAGGCGTGGCCAACCACTGGCCATGCATGAAGAAGTGGAGGTGGGTGGCCACTCAAGGGCAGTGAGGTCCCTTTTCCCATTGTAGGGTCCATCAAGGACTCCCTTACTTCCTCCCTCATCCCCAAGTAAATGCAGCCTTGCGGACTTTACTACCAGCCCCTGGGATTGATCGCTGAGGGGTTAAATAGAATAAAAAGTACAGTGCTCTGAGTTTATGCCAAAGGTTTTAAGATTCTTACCTTCTACTGCTTGCTTGCCCTGACTAGTTTTTTAACAAGTGCCTAAATGGTATCCTCATGTTAAATCTGTCATCCAAGTTTGCAGGATCTCAGGAACTCTGTGGACCTTCTCGGAGCTGTGGAGTTTAAGAGTAGAAATAAAAACCCAAGAGACAGCACCCCCTTGACCCCCACCCACTGGGGCTCCCTGGTCCCTGGTGGTTACTGCCTCGGCACGTCTGCTCTATCCTCCTCATCCCTCTCAGATTCACCAGGCAGCTGGAGGTTGTCCATGATGCCATGGCTGTGCAGCATTCCGGAAATGAGGCCCTGTGTCTTAAGAAAGGTCCATGCATTCAGCCTGTCTTTGTGGTGCTGGTTTTTGGAGGCAGTGGCTCCCACTGAGATGTGTGTGTGTGTGAAGGAATTTTGACGCAGGTGCCACATCATAGCAAGTGTTTGTTACTAGCTTCACTAGTACCAGGCCCCAGCGGGCACTTGCCATGTTTCATCTCTTTTACCTGCCCTAGTTTCCATGAGGCAGCTAAGGTCATCATCCCCATTTTATAGATGAGGAACAGGGGCACTTGGTGAGGTGAACTAACTTGCCGAAGGTCCCTGGTCGGTAACTGGCTGGGCCTGGAGTCTGACCCGGGCCACTGAAGTTCAGAGGCCAGGCACTTCACCGCCCCCCTGGACTGCCCACCATTTGCTCAAAGACGATTCCTCCTCTTAGTGCCAAGTTGAACAAAGAGAGGAGCAAGTAGGGAAATAGAGCAGCCCAGCAAGAATGTCAGCAAATCAGATTTTTTGGCTTGATCTGAAAAGCTACCCAGTGACATGTACTAGCTGTGTGACCTTGGGCAAGCAACCTCACCTCTCTGTGCCTGAGTTTCCTTGTCAGTAAAGTGGGGGATAATAGTGGTTTCTACCTCATAGGGGTTTTGTGAGGATTAAGTGGGAGACTGCATGTTAAGCACACTTAGCACCCAACACTGGTGGTACCCACAAGTGTTAGCAACATTCATGATGATAACAACAGTGTATATTTTTCTAATAGTTTGGAATATATCCAGGAAATTGCTGGCTGCCGAACTGTCCCAGTAGAAGTAGGTTCCAAGTACACAGATGAAGACTGGTCCCAGACACTCATGACCGTCAACGAGTTCATCAACAGATACGTCATGGATGAGGTATGTCACTTTGACTTGTTTCCTCTGACACTTAGGAGAGAGAGCACGTTGTGTTTGGGCAGATAACCTCCACGGTAGTAGTGGGAGCTTTCTGGAGGAATTAGCCTACAAAGTCAGGTCAGAGGATGGTCAGAGCAAGGAAGGAAAGTTGCTGGGCAGACAGGACAGCGGGGACCCAGTTCAGAGTCTTTGTGGGGTTTTTTTTGTACAATTTACTGGTTGTAGTATATTCATAAGATCATACAACCATCAACACTGTCTAATTCCAGAACATGTTCATCACCCCTAAAAGAAACCCCGTACTCGTCAGCAGTCACTCCCCATTCTCCCCTCCCCAGCCCCTGGCAACCACTAACCCACTTTCTGTCTCTATAGATCTGTCTATTCTGGGCATGTCATATAAGTGGAATCACAGGAGAGGTGGCCTTTTACGTCAGCCTTCTTTCTTTCACTGAGCATAGTGTTTTCAAGGTTCACCCATGTTACAGCATGTATCAGTACTGTATTCCTTTTATGACCAAGTAATATTCCTTTGGATGGATATATACCATATTTTGTTTATCGATTCATCAGTTGGTGGACTTTTGGGTTGTTTCTGCTTTTTTACTATTGTGAAAAATGCTGCTGTGAACATCAGTATGCAAGCTTTTGTCAGGACCTATGTTTTCAGTTCCCTTGTGTACATCCTAGGAGCGGAATTGCTGGGTCATATGGTAACTCCATGTTTGACTTTTTGAGGAACTGCCAGACGTTTCTCAAGGCAGCCACACCATTTTATCTTTTCAGATTCTTAACAGTAAGGGTGGTGGGTGGCTTCCTCTTCTTAGACCCAGGTCACAGAGAACAGAGCCTGCCAAGCCCTAGAGTGGCTGCACCATTCCTGCTGGGTCAGAACAAGAGAAGCCTGCAGTGGGTGCACAGACAGTAGGGAAAGGGACATTCGCCCAAGGTCTATGGTCTCAGCCACCTTTCCTGGCCCTGAGGGAGGGTCCTTCGCAAGGGTGCAAGGATTTAGCATCAGTGGTTTGCACTTCTTCCACACACGCCTCAACAGCCCACTCCCGAAGGCAGGCCCAGGCCCAGTCACTGAAAGTTCCGATCACATTTAAGCATGCACCTGCTGCAATCAAAGTGTCCAGGCCAATGACCGTGCTGGCCTAACAGTTTCCCCACAGGCCTTCCTGCCCTTGTTACAGAACTCCTGAGGCACCACCCAGCACCCCTGTCCCTCCCTGCCACCTTTCCCACCCATCTCCCTCACTCCTGTATCTCCAGCCTCCTCCACAGGCACTGAGGGTCATTCTCTGCCTGTGGCTTTCTATCAGGGCTCACTGACCCTTGTCCATTCCTGCCTTCTGTACTCATCCCCTCCCACCTCACCTCCACTCAGTTCACTGTCACCTGAGGCCTGGACAAGGGAGCTGCCAGGCCACCTGGGAAGGCCTGATGCTGTTGCCCTCTGCTGGGAGGAGCCTGTTTGCAGAGCAGAGAGGCCTAACTGGGGCCAGTTCACAGAGTGGGCTGACCGATGGGCTTTGGATTAGTCAGAACAGGGTTGTATCCTAGCTCTGCCCTTGCTAGCTGTGAGGCCTTGGCTGATTATGTAACCCCTTGAATCCTTAGTACATGACTTATAAAACGAGGTAGATAATGCGTACGTCACAGCAATGTTGTGAAGGTTCAAACATAAAGCTCTTAGCGCAGTTCGCGTGGTCAGTGCTTGGTGGATATTGGCAGTCAGGGTCCTCTCGCCCAGGAGATCTGGGAGGCAGAGAGCACGGCACAGGGCCTGCCACATGGCGACCTCTCAGTAGCATTTGTTGGAAAGAAGAAAGGACAAGGAATGAAGGAGAGGGATGGATGGACAGAGGGATTGTAGAGAGGGACCTTCAGTCTACTTCCAGGACCTTCTGTGCAGTATTAGCTTCAGAGCTCCGAGACCAAAGCAGGTTCTGCTTTGGCTGCTGTTAGGTAGGACTGGTCCCCAGACTCACATCTGCCCTGCCCCATCTGACCTTCCCAGAGGCCCTTCTAGCATATGCAGGGAACCCCTTGAGCACCGTGGAGCCCCGTTTGAAAAGTACTAACCTTTTTACCCATCTGAATGGCAAAATATTTTACAAGATGATGCTATCCAATAATACCCAAAGATAGGAAAACGGGCACTCACAGTAATTGCTAGTAAGAATATAAATGATTTAACCTTTGGGAAACTAACTTGCAGAACCTATTAAAAGTTAAAATGCACGTACCCCTCGACTCAATAGTTCTGTGTTTAGATGCTTGTACCACAGAAAAAGTAAGGACTGGTATTTAAGGATATTTGGTGAAACATTAGCAAAACAATCTGAATGTCTTCCAGTAGGGGAGTAGTTGAATTAATAATATATATTCTATGAAACGTCATGTAGCCATCAAAGCAGATGAGTTAGATGTGTATAGATTGACCTGAAGAGAGATTCATGATGCGTCACTAAGTGAAAAAAGCAAGTTTCAAAGTAATATGTATATTACTAGTGCAGTCTTATTTTTATTTGAAACATCCTCACGTTTGTACAGCCCCTTCGGTTTTCATTTGAGGAAACTGAGCCTCAGGGGCACGGGATGGGAGGAGTGACTTAGCTGGGGCAGCCGTCCATTAGTGGCACAGGCAGAACAAGGCCCAAGTCTTCTGGCCCTCAGCGCAGCCCTGCTCCTGAGAGGTGGATTCCTGAGCCCAGGAAGGAAGCCTGCAGGGGTTGGGGAGGAGGGCCAAGCAGCATGGGGTGGGAGGGGCAGCAATGGGTGGCAGGCGGGGTGGGGGCGCACCAGGGGCTGAGAGCCACCAACCAGGAGGGCGTCATCCCAGCTCACTGGAGTTTCTGTCACCTCTGCTTTTCTTTCGTGGATTAGCCGAAGGATGTCGGGTACCTTGCTCAGCACCAGCTCTTTGACCAGGTAAGTCTGGAGACCATGCTTCTCTCCCTTTCAGCTTCTCAACTTCTTCTCTCTCCTGCCTCAGCTCTGACTTGAGAGGCAGGAAAGGGTCTGACACCGCCCACCCACTGGTGCCGCTCTCTGCAGTGGGTGAGGGAGCCCTCCTGTGGCTTGCTCTGTTCCCACCTCACCAAAGGGAATTATTTGCACAAGTGAAGCCGCCAGGCCTGAGGCTGGCGTGCTAAGTCCAGGAGTCCAGGGCTGGGCGACGCTCCAGCATGGGCTGGAGGTTGAAGAGGCCACAGGCAGATTAGAGGGGACACCTAGTTAGAAGTCCCAGAGTGGTTAGGACTGAGGAACCAGGTCCTAGGGAGCCAGGCAGGGACTTCTTGTTGTTGTTAGGTGCTGTCGAGTTGAGTAGAACTGCCCCATAGGGTTTCTGAGGAGCACCTGGTGGATTTGAACTGCCGACCTTTTGTTTAGCAGCTGTGCTCTTAATCACTATGCCAGGCAAAGGCAGCAAGCTCTGATCCAACCCAGAAAGGGCAAGTCCCTGCCTCCTCAGAACACCCAGAGTTCTCTGTGCATGCCCGATACTGTCCTTATCTCAGGAGGCTGCTGACATGGCTGTTGCCTGGGCCTGGGTACCTCTGGTGGGTAGGGGCAGGGTTTGGTTTCTCTGTGTACCCAGTCCTGGCTGGTCACATAGAAGACCATCGGGATATACTTGTTGAAGACAAGAGAAGGTGGACTTGGCTGGAGCTGAGAGGGAAGAGTAGGACTCGGCGATGCTGGAGGCAGGAGGACATTCCCAGCAAGAGGAGTTCACACATGAGAGACGGGCAGAGAGTCCCGTGTACCAGGAGCAGCAGCCACCTGGAAAGGTTTGTTTCAAAGAACAGCGCAAGGATAAGGTGGAAGGGGGAGGGTGGAGGGCCTTGAAGGCGAGACCAGGAGCTTGGGTTTTATCTGTGAGGCATCGAGAAGCCTTGGGAGGCATTTGAGCAGGAGAGTTCCCTGATGAGAAGTGATGTTTCTGGAAGAATCCAACCGGAGCACCAGGGAACTTGCAAGGGTGGGTGCTTGTGGAGCGAGAGGAGAGGCAGAATGTGTTCCTGCAGGGGCAGGCACTGCTCTCGCTGCTTCTTGGGCCACATCAGCCCCTTAAGGACAGAACATGAAGAGTTCTAGAGCTGTCCCTCATTGTGGCCCCAACCAGCACTGGCCTCACCAGAGCTTTCAGAAGTGCAGGATCGAGCTCAGGCCCACCACATCACCCGGATCAGGCTCTGCCTGTCCTCAGGGCCCTGGTGACCGTGCAGTCAGTGAGCTGCTGCGCCCCAGCTGCCGCGTGACACTCAGGTGGAGGCTGTGGTAACGTGGGGATGGACAGTCGTGCGTTAAGAGAGAAAATCAGGACACATAATTGTATATAGAATGATGTCAAAATGATCTTAAAAGACAGGAAGAAATGCTACAGAAGATTAACAGTGATTGTGGGTGGAGGGATGGTGAGTGGTTTTTTCCTTCTCTCTTTTCTGTGGTTTCCAAATCCTCTGTAATGAGTATGTATGATCATCAGGGAGCCCTGGTTGCGCAGTGGTTAAGAGCTCAGCTGCTAACCAAAAGGTCGGCAGTTCAAATCCACCAGCTGCTCCTTGGAAACCCTATGGGGCAGTTCTACCCTGTATAGGGTTGCTATGAGTTGCAATTGATGGCAACAGGTTGGTATAATCATCAGATGAGAAAAAAATCAACTTTATTTGTAAATGCAAACAAAGTAAGAGAACAGAGTAGTGTACCAGCAATTGGATTGTGTTTTGCATTTTCAAAGCTGTCTAGTTAGGAAGCTAAAAAGCTAAACTGATAGGAGCAGGGCTCATCCTGAGGAGATTTCACAGTTTGGTTTTCTGTCTGCCTCTCCTCGCCCCTCTCACCCGTGCCCTACTCACTTGATCAATTCTGTACTTGGTGGATGCATGTCTTGACCAGGATGCATACTGGGAGCGCTGCCCTTAGGGCGGGGGTCCTTCTGAGTCCCTCTCTGCACCAAGTGCTGTGCTGGGCACTGGGGACACAGGGGTAAAGAAGACAGGGTCACTCCCCTGCCATAGTGACCTAAAAGGCAAAATGCATCAGACGGTGAGTACCTCAAAGAACGTGAGAGAGGTGGCTTGATGACGGTGACTGGGGGCCTTAGCAAGGGCAGCCAGGGAAGGTTTCTGTAAGGGGGCAGTGTGTGAGCAGTGACCCGAAAGATGAGCTGTAGTCCTGAGACAGAAGGGCCTCGCCAGCTGGGAGGCACCAGGAGTGTGGAGGTGTGAGGACAGAGTGAGCATCCACATTCAGGGGCAGAAACATGCAGCGTGGCCGGAGAGCATGAGTGGGGGAGGGAAGTAGCAGAAGAGCCTGAGAAGTAGGTAGGGACTGGATTACGAAGGCTGTTCTTAATGTGGAGGGTTTTAAGTGTTTTGGGGATCACTGTGGCTCCTGTTTCAAGAATGAATTGAAGGTACCCAAGCGTGGAAGCAGAAGGGCCAGTTTGGAGGCTGGGAAAGTGGAGAGGTTTGAGGCATCTGAACTGCTGGCACTTGGAGATTGGTCGGATGTGTGGGGCTTGAGAGAAAGGGAATATCCAGGAAGACTCTGAAATCTGGAACCTAAACAACTTGTTAGATAGAGCTGGAGGTCCAGGAGGGCTGGTCTTGCCTGAAGAACTTGGCTGTATGGCCTTGGCCAGGCCCCATGGTGGGACACAGCAGGGGTTCCCCGAGAGAGCAGTTCTCGGTGGGAGGGTCCATGCCCAGAAAGGGGAAGACACAAGTTCGCCAAGGGTCAAGCTAAGTGAGAGCTGAACCCCGTCTGAAAAGTTGGGAGCAGAAGCCCAGCTGTGGTGGTTTCCACCCTGAAGTTAACAACGGCACCTTCTGAAGGTCTGGTCAGGAAGTGGTTTCAGGCAGAGCGCGTGATTTCTTCACTTTGAGACCCTGGTTCTTTCCAAATGAGGCTGGAACACTGCAGCCCCACCTGCCCTGACCTCCAAGCTTGTCTGATGTGCTTGCCGACACGTGGCTCTCAGGCTACGAGGAATTGAACAGAAACTTGTTTGATCCCTAAAAGGATCCCATGTGCTAAAGCCATAAAGTAGAAACCAGCCACACTTGAAGTTGGAATCTGGTTGTGAACGTTGTTTGAAGTGAAAATGTCCAAGACATGGGATTTGCCCTCACTTCATTCACAGACCTGGGAGTGGCCTGCCCTTCTCAGAGGCAGTTTCTGTGCGCAGTCCTGACTCTGCAGGGTACAGCAGCAAGTGCTGGATGCCCACACTAGGCTTTTAAAGTCAGAAGCCAAGAGCCCACATCTTTGTTTTGTGTTCCCTCGAGTCACCCTTTCCCTGAGGCAAAGATGTCAGAAAGAGGCTGAGGGGGCTGGGGGAAAGATGTAGGATATAAGAAAACAATCGGGAAACAGTGATTATTGTCTTATTAAAATACCAGCTTGTCATGCACGCTTATCACTGCAAAGCCCTGATGATGGCTGAGCTAGCAGTGCCCCATCTGGTGAGCCCTGACGGCACTTCCTCCGAGGCCCTCCAACACCTCTTCCCAAAAAAACATAGCACAGACTCAGTGCCACCTGGGCCAGAGAACGTGAACAGCTTTTGACTCTTCTGCACATCGCCAAGTTGCTGCCTGAATAGTTTTACCCATTCACGTTGCCAGCAGCCCTGCAGGAGAGCGCCCCATTTACCACATCCTCACCGCCGCTGCGTGTTATCGATTGTTAAATCTGTGCTCATTTGATTAGGGGAAGCCCGTGACTCATTGTTGATTTAATTTGAACTTATTTGCAAATGAGACCAAACACCCTTCCTTATTTCTAATTAGTTTTTGTGTATTATCCGGTTTTTATCCTTTGATTACTTGCGTAATTTATGTATGAGTATCTTTTTTTCCTTATTAATTTGTATGAACTCTGTACATTAACCCCTCATATACCTCAGTTCAAGTAAGTTAACTAGTTGGTTGGCCTTTATACTAATTGTTTAAAATGTACCAATTATGATTTATTTATTATTAGTAAGGAGCCCTGGTGGCACAGGTTAAGCATTCGGCCGCTAACCAAAAGGTCCGCAGTTCGAATCCACCAGCTGCTCCTTGGAAACCCTGTGAGGCAGTTCTGCTCTGTCCTATAGGGTCGCTATGAGTCAGAATCAACTTGACAGCCATGGATTTTTACCATTAGTAAAGTTTAGAAAAACTTCCCCTCCGGAGATTTGATAAATATTCAATCCCATTTTCTTTAGTTGATTTTTTTAAATAACTATATATTTTTTTTATTATAAGCTGATGTTTTTAAGTATAAAGCACTGCTGTCAGGTTTTTTAAAAAGGAAGCAAATAACAAAATGCATTCAATAGTGAAACAGATCTGAAAATAAAATTATACCTCTTTCCTAGTAATTGTATATATTTTTAAGTGTTTTTAAATTCCTGGACAGTAAAATGTGATGTGATAGTATTACCACCCAAGTGGCCCTCCTCCCAGTAGTCAGTCAGTTTCTATGCTGGTGTGTCCTGGCCTGGTCTCTGACCTGCCGTGTCTGTCCCAACACCCACAGATCCCAGAGCTGAAGCAGGACATCAGCATCCCTGATTACTGCTGCCTGGGCAACGGGGAGGAAGACGAGATCACCATTAACGCCTGGTTTGGTCCGCAAGGAACCGTCTCCCCACTTCATCAGGATCCCCAGCAAAACTTCCTAGCCCAGGTTGGAGTTGCTGTGGAGCTTGTCCCTCCTCCTGGCCCAGCCATGGGGCCTGGCCACACCAGGCTCTTAAAAAGAAAAACAAAGGCACGGCAGCAGATGAAATGAAATGAAAAAAGAGAAATGGTGCCAGGCCTCATGGTGGGGCCCTCTCCCCAGTCAGGGCAGGGAGTGAGTGTCCATCCTGGCAGCCCAGCCTCTCCCCTGCCCTCACGTTACCACCCATTGGAACCAAGCCAGCTTCTTCCTGCTGGAACTCTTGCTCCAAATAAGGAAAGGGTGGCTCAGAGGGGAAGGAGGGGTCTTCCTAGGACCCAGTGAGAGGACTGTGTGTGTTGGGAGGGGCGGGGCATCTTACCACTGCTGCCAAATGACTTCAGTTTTTGTAGGCACAGAGATTTAATAAATTAGAACATTCTTACAGTCAAGCTGACCAGTCCAAAGAGGCAACACAGTAGAGGCAAAGAGCTTGGGGTTCTTAGACGCCTGGAGTGAACACTAGCTCTGTCACCTGTCAGCTTTCTGAACCTGGGCAACTCACTTAACCTCTCTGTGCCTCAGTTTCCTCCTCTGTAAAATGGATGTGATAATAAACCCACTCATATGGTCATTTTGAGGACTAAGTTAACACACATAAAGCACTGGAAACAGTGTTTGGTACAGTCAACTGCTTAATTGTTAGCTGTAATAACGAGGTTTTCATTGAGTCATATTTGGAGCAAAAGCGTGCACTCGGAATTCTGAGCACAAGTGTGGCGGGGCCCAGGGAACAGCAAGTGGGCAGCTCAGAGAGGTGAGGGGATGCTGGTCTAGGGACTGCAGGGTCAGTCGGGGGCAGCAGCAGTGGGCAGGGAGGCTGACTGTGGGGTCTCTCTCTTTCCAGGTGATTGGGAGTAAATACATCCGGCTGTATTCGCCGCAGGAGTCAGAGGCTTTATACCCTCATGACTCACACCTTCTTCATAACACGAGCCAGGTAGAGCCTCGGGCCCATTGTGACATCGGAGACCGCCCTGTGCCCCCTCCTCCTGCGCCCAGCCCAGTTACGCCTGAGGAAAGTGACTCCTTTTGTTTGTACAGGTTGACGTGGAGAACCCCGACTTGGAGAAGTTCCCCAGGTTTGCTGAGGCCCCGTTCCTGTCCTGCATCTTGTCTCCTGGAGAGGTCCTGTTCATCCCGGTGAAGTACTGGCACTATGTGCGGGCTCTGGACTTAAGCTTCTCAGTCAGCTTCTGGTGGTCGTAGCCCAGATAAAAGGGGGTCACTGCTCTAGGACTGACCTGGGGCTGAGTCCTGGGATCTAGAGACAAGCTGGACTAAGCCTGTGCCTGAAGAAGCCTTTGCTGCCCAGGGGAAGGGCATTGGGATGAAAGGGGTGTCCCACCCAGAAGGACATTCCAGGCAGACCAACAACTCACACTGAGGCGCAGGTACCAGGAAGCCTGAAACAATGGGAAACGAGCAGTGTGTGCAGTGGCTTCATTTACCACGCTCAAAACCCAGCTCCACCGCTTCACTGCATTGTGATTTGGGGCAAGTCACTTCATGGTGCCTGAGTCTCCCTCTGGTGAGAGGGCAGTGCCAGTCCTCAGCACAGAGCGCTCGGTGAGGTGTGCATGTGCAGCATCAGCTCCCGCCGCTCCACAACTAAGTCACTAGTGACCGCTCCTGTTAAGAGCCGTAGAAATTAAGACCATTGCATACTTTGCTGTCGTGACCAGGCCTGTGGGGATGGCCACAGCCTGCAGGCCTGGGAAAGAAGTGGGTGTGCCCTGGTCACAGGAGGGGCCTTACCTGCATGCTCAGGAGTTGGACCTCTGCTGGGGAGATGCTTGCAGCGGTCGCTACTGAAGTACAAGCTGCCTACAGACAAGTGCATATGCCATCTAGCTGGATGGATTTTCCACTGTGGATACACCCACGTAACCTGCTAGAACCATCCCCAGCACCTAGAAGCCCCCTCTCCCCTGCCCCTTCAGTCACCCTCCCCGCAGGATAACTACTCTCCAGGGGTGGGTTTTAGGCAGAAAAGAGACCTGGGCTCTCAGTAAAGAAAGATGGTTGCTTGTAAACCTGCTCACAGCCTTGGTTGGTGTTATGTTTTGACCATTAAAGCATTTCCCCAGTCCTCTAACTAAAGACGGGCAGGCATATCCCAACAGCTGGCACCAGGAGATGCCCTCCACTTGTTGGGAGAATCACAAATCGGTGGACATTTATACAAGTGTTATCTGGATTTTGACAACATACATGACACCAAGTGATCATGAGGTAAAAATTCATTCATTACAAACCAGTCGCAAAAGAGAAAATTTTAAAAGCTAATAAACCTTAAATTAAAAAAAAAAAAAAGTGCAGCTTCACTGACACTCAAAAGATATGCAGAGTAGAACAAAGATGCCTATTACTAACTTAGGAAAGATGTTTAAAACTCTCGTCCTCAGGGTTGAGGGTAGGCTGTCCTGCTGGACAGAATTTTAGCAGCAACCAAGAGCATTAAATGTCCATGTTCACATTTGGATGTAATGATTCCCACTTCTAGAAATCCATCCAAAGGAAACAGAGAGATGGTCAAGGATGTATGTACAACGGTGACCATCACCGCATTATTTGTAATGGCAGTTAACTAGAGACATTCTACATTATGTCAGTAAGAAACAGCCATAAACACAGTGGAATTTTATTCTGCAATCAAACATTTAGAATATTCCAAGTTGGGGGAAATGCTCACTATGTCACATTTAAGTAAAATGCCCTATGCTCTTAAGTTTGAGACATTTTTATACATATGTATATACGTATAAGTGTGTGCACATACGTACATGTCCCAAAGAAAATGCTCCAAATAAATTAGTGGATGTATCCAGGCCAGTCATGAAATGATACATGATCTTAATTTTCTTTTATCTCTATAATTTCAAATTTTTCAATAAGGTAAGAAATCAGAAAAAGACAAATGTAATTTTATTTTTAAAATAATTTGTTCAAGCACATTTCACTGCCGCCTGTTCTGAAAGGATGCAAGCCCTGGTTCTCAGGGAACAGCAGTGTCGAGGGGAGCCTGACCTGCAGGCAGGGATCACTGCACTGGTGGGCTGCACTATGGGAGGTGGGTGCCATGTGAGATGGTTACACAGAGGGACAGAGTATGGGCTCAGGAAGTGGAGGCCAGAGCTGATCTGGAAGGATGCATAGGATCTTCCAAGGAGACAAAGGGAGAGTGGGCCTCGAGGCTGAAGTACTGGCACAGTGATGTCGGGACCACTGGCACTCAGGGTGGGACAAGGGAAATGGTTCAAGATAAAATTACAGGTGCAGCAAGATCCTGGATTGTGCAGGCCCCTGATGGCCAGATGTGCTGGGGCTTGTTCAGTTCATGATAGAAACCCAATTTAAACAGGTTTAAGCTAAAACAAAGCCAACAAACAGCACGGATATATTGCTCCCATAGCAGGAAAGGACACTGGAGGTGCTCTGAGAATGGCCAGAGGAGCTGTAGGAGGAAGCCTGGGCTCAGGCCTCCATGGACAGGCCTCTCTCCCTCCCCTGGACGTCCTCATCTCTGTAGGTCTCCACTGGTTTCCTTCTTCACCATCTTGCAAGAGGCCTTCTCCACGGGGGGAGGAGATGGCCCCAGCAGGCTCAGTTCATATCCTCTAGCTCCATGGCCCGCAGGCACAGCTGCTTGTCCTCCAGCTCCAAGTCAAGGAACTCCAGGGAAGACTGCTTGGTGAGGCCTGGGACATGTCTGCCCGGTGACTAGAAGAAATGGAGGGAAAGGAAAGCCTTGCTGGACAGCTGAAATTCTTAACTATGAATGCCCTCCATGACCAGTCCAGAGAACTGTGACCTTATCATGTAGGCCTTGGGGCTTCTGAATTTTGAGCAGAGAGACTGTCAAAATAAATGTGTTGTTGAAAATACAGCAGGACATACACCAATTCCACAATGTCTATGTGTATAGTTCATTGACACTGGTTACATTCTTCAAGTTGGGCAACCATTCTCCACCTCCCTTTCCGAATCTTTCTTTCACCATTAACATAAACTCACTGCCCACTAAGGTTTCCTATCTAACCTTTCAAGTTGCTGTTGTCAATTTTTTCCCATATAGATTGTTGTTTAAAAGAACCCAGTGCTCAAGGGAGACATTCTTTACTAATTAAGCTAAACTATTGTTTGGTTTAAAAAAGACTTTAGGGGATGTTTTTGGTTTAAAGTTTAAAGACTACCTCTGGCAGTAGTTTTAAGGGTTCATTCAGCCTCAGTGGCTCCAGAAAGACTGGATTCCATGAGAATTTAAAATTCTGTTCTGCATTTTCCATTTTGATCAGGATTCTTTTATAGGTTCTTTGATCAAAATGTTCAGTAATGGTAGCCAGGTACCATACAGTTCTGGTCTAACGGCAAAGGAGGCAGTTGTTCAAGGAGAGTTTTTCATGGAAGCAATTAGCCACACATTCCATTCCCTCCTCCTATTCCTGACTCCTCCTTCCTCTGTTGCTCCAGGCAAATAGAGATGAATTGTTATACACTGGATGGCCACTTGCGAGCTTTTAAGATCCCAGGCACCAAACTAGGAGGTAGAACAGAAACACTAAAAATGATGAGACCAATTAACTGGGGTGTCCCATGAAACCATGACCCAAAACCTACAAACTAAGAATCTAGATCCCATGAGGTGTCTGGTTGTACATTAGCAGCCTCAGCAGCTGCTCTTTTTTTTTTTTTTTTTTTAAAGTATATATCACACAACATCAGAATATGCATTTTAGAAAGCTGACTGCTGGCTGTGAAGAGGATGGGCAGGCCAGGAGACCTGCAGGGGGCCAGGGTGCTAATCCATGTACGTGCTTGAACAAGGACAGGGGCAGTGGGCCTGGAGAAGGGGCAAACAGAGCTTAGAGAGTGGACTCAACAGGGCTCTATGATCAGTTACTTGTGAGATTGTTTATTCCCTATCTGGCATTACTAATACCTAATTTTTTATATAAAGCTTTTACACCAAATATCAGCGCCACTGAAGGTAGTGAGGCATAAAATAGGAATGTTACCCTGCCCGGCGCAATCACCATTATTGAGGAGTGGCAGTGCATCACTACAGAGGAGCCATAACTCAGGAGGGCCGCATGGGCGACCTCACACCCCTGTCCCCGCCAAGAGGAGCTGTGCAGCTGTAGTTCTATCAGCGGCCCAGCCTTATGATCCCATCTATCCCAGCTGACAGGTCCCACTTCTGTTTGAGCCACTGTTGAAGAATTGTACTATAATGTAGAGTGATTCTAAAGTCAGGGGCTAGAGGAAAAATTCATTAAAACACCATCTTGGGGCCTGGCTGCCTCAAGCAAATGTCCCTTGTCAGACGGGATGAACACAGGATGAAATCTTACATCCTATTGTCAAGGCTCCACTGTCGCTAGTAATCCCAGCTACAGGACTGGCTTTTGTTCTACGAGGAGTGTGGACTCTGAAGGTGGGCTTGGATGAAAAGAGAAGTAGCATGCACCCAGGCAGCCCATAAGGTACGGAAAGGGACTGCTCAATGCCAAAAGTCCTGTGCTTGACACTGAAGACATGGCTCTGGGCCAGACAGCCCCTGCCCTCAAAAGGGCCCCATGCGTGACTCACCCTCACCCCACCCGCCCCCGGCCAAGAGGGGCTCTGTGGCTCCAGCTCCCATCAGCAGCCCAGCCTTATGATCCCATCTGTCCCAGCTGGCAGGTCCCACTTCTGCTCCAGCTGCTGTTAAAGAATTGTACTATAATGTAAAGCGATTCTAATGTTAGGGACTAGAGGAAAAATTCATTAAAACACAATCTTTTTTGGTGTTTAATGTTATCTTGGAGGGAGGAGGGCCAAGGGGAAGACTGACAATAAGGATAATGCAGACAGTGATAAGTGCTATGAAGGGTTAGAAAATGGCAGCAGGGGATGGATTGGTTGGGACATGATTTTTTGAAAGTTGAGATTTGAACAGAAGCCTGAATGAGCAGGAGTCCAGCACTGGCTGTGAGATTTGAGGAACAAGCTCCCAACAGTAGGTACAGAGGCCCTCAGATAGGAAAGTGTTGGGAGAACAAGGCAGCAGCCAGTGGGGCTGGAGCAGAGGGAGTCAGAGGGGAGTGGGGATAGAGAGAAAGCAGGGTGGGGAGGTGGAAGGATCAGATCGCATGGGCCTTAGCAGCCATGGAAGGGAATCTGGATCATACAAGCAGTAGGAAGGTGCCACAGTGTTGGGTGGAGGAATGGCATGATCTGATTATGCCATTGTCATGTTCATACATTTCAAATGCAGCTGAGTCCCAGCTGGTGACCAGCAGGCCTCTGAGTACTTTGCCTCTGGGGACACTGTTGTGTGTCCACCTGTGACCAGTCTCCCCTGCCCCAGTTCCTTCACATAGATTCCAACACAAACTTCCTAAAATATGCATCTTACCTCTCATCCTGGGCACTCCCCAAATAAAACTCATACATAAAATTCTAAACTCCTCAGTCTGGCATCCAAGGCCTTTGTGGCCTGGCCCCTGCCTATCTAGACAGCCTTATCTTCCACTGCTCTGCTCTCCTGTTAACACCCCTGGCTCTGTCAGTTCAAGAATTACTGACCAGACCAGTGCAACTCACTGCCAGGCTCTTCACACAGACAGAAATATGGGTGCTTGGTGACATCACGAGCTAGATCAAGGCTCTCCTGAAGCCAGCCCCACCTCTAGCCAAGTCCTTCCTTGTTCAAGCCAGTTTGAACTGGGTTTTCTGTCACTTACAATTGAAGAGCCCTAACTGTATCGGGATAGAGGAGAGGAAGGGAGACAGAATTACAATAGGGTGGCAAGTGTGATGATGGAGAAAGTGTAGGGAGATGGGGGACAGGAAGATGGAGGTGGCAACAATCTACTAGCCAGGCAAAGGAAGAGGCAGAAAACAAGAGAGGAGAGTATCTACACAGAGTAACACGTGTAAAGGCTCAGAGGTGAGAAACAGGATGTCTTACTTACAAGCTGAAAGAAATGCTGTACCAATGAAAAGCCGAGATGGGAGAAGTAGAGAGATGATCAGGGGCTCACCATCTGAGTCATGTGAGTCCTGTTAGCATTTAGACCCAACCCCTTGGCCAATGGGAAGCCAAAAGGTCTTCAGCAGGGGAATGACAGGTTCAGATTTGCATTGTGGAAAGATCACTCCAGGAGAGCCGACTGGAAGAGCCAGGACCAGTGCAGAGCTGTTGCAGAGATGTAGGTGGGAGAGTAGGACCTGGCCTAGGGCAGGAGTTGTGGGCTGGAGGGCCTCTTGGCAGGTGGACTGGACAGGATTTGGTGCCTGAATTGATGCAGGAGGGCCAGGAAGAGGAGGCATCTAGGCCGGCTCTCCAGCTTTTGGCAGGAGCAGTTGGATGGGCAGGGCTGCCACTCACAAGAGGAAGCAAAAGGGACCCAGGGAGGAAGAGCACAAGTGGAGTCAAGCCTGCCAGCCTTGGGCCCATTCAGGCCAGCTGCACCTTGGGCAAGAGGAGGGTCCAGATTCTAGGGAGGCCAAGGCCAGGGCTCACAAGTCCAGGCTTAGGGCCAGCCAGGTCTCGATGGAATGACTGACCAAAGCTGGGGACTGAGGCAAAGTCACCCTGGCCAAGGACCGTGAGCTGCCCTGAGCAGTGATGGCTCGGGTACTGTCATGCAGGAGGTGCTTCACTAACATCACCAGCTCAGAACCAAAACCAAGGATTCTGAGTTCTCATCTGAACTCCAGAAAAAACAAGGGCCATGTCATGGATTAAACTGTGTCCCCTAAAAATGTGTGTCAACTTGGCTAGGCCATGATTCCCAGCATTGTGATTGTCCACCATTTTGTCATCTGATATGATTTTCCTCTGTGTTGTAAATCCTACCTCTGTGATGTTAATCAGGCAGGATTAGAGGCAGTTATGTTAATCTACAAGATTAGGTTGTGTCTTAAAGACAATCTCTTTCAAGATATGAGAAGCAAGCAGAGAGACAGTGGGACCTCATACCACAAAGAAAGCAACGCCAGGAGCAGAGCACGTCCTTTGTACCTGGGGTTCCTGCACTGAGAAGCTCCTAGACCAGGGGAAGATTGATGACAAGGACCTTCCTCCAGAGCTGACAGAGAGAGAAAGCCTTCCCCTGGAGCTGGCACCCAGAATTTGGACTTCAGCCTACCAGACTGTGAGAGAATAAAAGCCATCCACTTGTGGTATTCCTGTTAGAGCAGCACTAGATAACTAAGACAGGCCACAACACAAAATCTCACACAGAGAGAGGCTCAGACCACAGACAGCGGTCGCAGCAACTGCTTCATATAGTTTTATTCCAAGCTTGCTAATAAGTGAACATAAAGAATAAGAGGTGACTTGTATGAAACGTGAAGCCCCGACTGCCTGTCTTCCAAGCAGGGCTGTGTTGCTCATTCTTCCTGGAGGCAGGGAGCCCCTCGGCCCGGTGCACTGCTAATGCTGCCTGGAACGCAAGGACTTTTTGTTCGATGTGGAGATACCAGCCTCCCTCTCCTTCTCAGGGTTGAAGATTTCTATATACAGAAAAGCACGGGAAGAAGTTGTGAATGGCAGGGCCGGCTGCACAGCAGCTCGTGACCGCAGCTACGTTGCTTGAGCCCCAGGACTCTGCACCATGTCTGTGGCATTTGTCACTGCTAATCCTCCTACCCACCCTGTGAGGAAGGCAGAATCAGCCCTAATCTACACATCAACAAACTGAAGGAGCTGTGAACACTGCTTTCACTTCCCCTCCTGAGATGGCTGCCAGAGAGAGCCTTCTCTAGATTAGATCCTCACATGCCTTGGAATTTCTACTGGGTTCTAGACAGCGCTTTGGAAATGTGCAAGCAAGCTGGCATAGGGGCTCCTTCAACTTAGGGGATTTGAGTCCTGCTAATGTGGAAATGCACATGTTGTGGGACCCTTCTAAGGGCTACCTGTCTCCAGTGCCTTCTCAGTGCCAGGGACCAGATACCAGAGGCTAGCCCATGAGCTCTTCAGGACTACGAACCTGGTATCTCGTGGGGCCAGTAGTCGTTACAGTGGGGGCAGCGTGGCTCAGAATTGGACTGGAAATACTTGGCCACACAAGGTAGGTGCAGCCTGATCCCGCAGGTTTCACAGCTCTGACCCTGCAACAAGAAAGGCTGGCGGTGAGTCCCTGCACACACCTCTGTGTTTCACAGACCTTTAGGGAAGCTGCTAGGAAAACTTCCAGCAGGTTACATATTTTTATCTTCCAGACCCCAAATTAATAATAATAATACCAAGAGTCCTTAGTGTTTTAGCAAAGAATTCTGATCAAGTTAATGCTGGCAGCCCTCACAGAAAAAGCCAAAGACTCAAGGCCAGAGCACGTAGCGTCAGCAGGCGGGCCCAGCAGAGCAGCACGGCCACCCAGACGCTCTCGAGCTGTGCACGTGCGGGCCCTGCACGCGCAGATCCTGCAGATGGGCAAACTGCGACAGCTCTTCAGAAGGGCAACTAGCAATGTGGATCAAAGGCTTTAGAAGAGCACGTGCACTCATTGCCCCAGAAACTCCACTTCTAGAAGGTCAACTCAAGGAAATAATCAACAGGTGCCCAAGGATCAATGAGCAGACAGGCTCATCACAGTGTCATTTACAACTGCAAAAAAGCAAAAATTAAAAAGAAGACACCAACGTCCAGCACTAGTCCAGTGGTGGAAAAGTCTCACAGAGGAATAGCATGCACTCTAAAACCCACGGCCTAGAGGAACACTGACCGACAGAGAACGGCGTTCATCATGCAATGGCTTACAAAAAGATTTACGAGAGCTATTCTGATGAAAAATAAAACAACAAAGAACCCCTGGACTAGAACAAGAGGAAGCAGGGAGGAGAGAAGGTGCGCTGGCATGGGCAGCAGCAGGGCACGGCACCCTCGCATACCTCTAAGGAGATGCCCTCCATCTGCTTTACTCAGAGGATGTGTAGGCAGCACCCGAGGTCTGAGCAGGGAGACCTCTGGACAGTACCAGTGCCAAGCCCCGCCCACCTGCACACGGTACCTGGATAAGGAGGCTGTGGCAGATGTTGCACATCTTCACGGAGTCAGGGTACGTCTCCCGAATGTACTGCTCCATCTCTAGGATGGCCCGGCTGTGCAGGGTGAACTCCCCTTCTTTCTGTAGGGACAGCAATGGGAGGCACCATCTCAGGCCACTGGCACAGCAGGCCCGTTCCTGCTGATGGCTCTGTTCAGGATGTTCCCTGTGTGGTCCCCGAGCCCAAGGCTCAAGACACCAATGCCAGGTCTGGACATCCCTCGCCTCTGTAGCCCTCCCCAGTGCCAAGAGATCATGCCAACAATCTCCCCTTGGTGGCGCCTCAGCCAGGCAGACTTAGGCAAAGGCCTAAAGGAAAATGGAGATGATGGCCTCCGCACCCCCCCACACCTCCCTGTGTCCTCAGAGACCGCAACCACTCAACCTGCACAGCAGCCCACGAGCAAGGCAACACTGTCACCGCCTTCCACAGATGACAACACCGAGGCCGGGAGAGGACAGGCAGTCTCCCCAAGGCTCAAACCCAAGACACCCCTCCCAGAGTGCCTGCTCCTCCCATCCTTCCCCCAGCGCACCCCCTCCCCACTCCCCAAAAGCAGCACATCAGACACCTCTGCAGCAGCGCTGAACCCACCCACCTCACTTTACAGGGGATGCTGGCAACTGAGTCCAGAGAGAGCAGGAGCGGCCCCAAATCACACAGTGGGCACAGAGCCTTCAACGGAAGCCGGGCCTCCTGGTTCCCACGTCAGGGCCCAGTCCATGTACCCCGCGGCCTACAAACCCGGGGAAAACCCAGAAGCATGTAAACAATGTGGCTGCCGTGGCCAACTCCACCACTAAGTTATAGGAAAGAGGCAGGACTGAGGGAGAACCCAGTACAGAGAGCAAAGCCTCAAATGCAGCAGGAGCCCGTGTAAGTTCGTTTTACGTTTCATTGAAGTCAACTAATGACCTCACACCACATACAAAAACAAATTCAAAATGGATTAGGACCTAAATGTGAAAACTAGAACCATAAAATTCTTAAAAGAAAATGCAGGGGCAACGCTGTCAGGCCTACCTTTTAACAATGGATTATCTAATATAATAACAAAAACAGCAAAAGACAAAATAAATAAATGGGACCTCATACAAATGAAAAACTTTTGTTCATCAAAAGACTTTATAACAAAACTGAAAAGACAAGCTACAGATTGGGAGAATATCTGATAAGAATCTAATAACCAAAATATATACGAAACTTCAGCAACTTAACAAAAAGACAAATAACCCAATCATAAAATGGGCAAAGGACTTGAATAGACATTTCACCAAAGAAGACATTCAAGTGGCCACCAAACACATGAAAAGATGCTCGACATCATTAGCCATCAGAGAGGCAAATCAAAACCATAATTGGATACTGTTTCACTCCCACTAGGATGACTAAAAAAAAAAAAAATCCAGAATATAACAAATGTCAGTGAGGATGCGGAGAAACTAGAACCCTTATCCACTGCTGACGGGAATGCAAAATAGTACAGCCGTTATAGAAACTAGTGTGGTGGCTCCTCAAAAACCTAAAAATGGAACTACCATATGACCCAGCAATTCCACTCCTAGGTATAGACCCAAAAGACTTGAAATCAGAGACTCAAACAGACTGGTACCCCAGTGTTCATTGCAGCACTATTCACGACAGCCAAAAAGTAGAAACAACTTAAATGCTCATCAACAGATGGATGGACAAACAAAATACGGTACGTACACACAATGAACTACTACTCAGCCAGTAAAAGAAGTGAAGTCTTGATACATGCTACAGTATGGATGGGGCTGGAAGAAAGACCTTATGCTGAGTGAAGTAAGTCAATCATAAAAGGACAAATATTGTATGGCCACACATAAAAAGACAAGAAAAGGCAAATGTATAGAGACCAGAGTTTAACAGTGGCTACCTTGTGTGGGAGAGAGGGGGAAAAGAGGGGAGTTAACGATTAGAAAATACCACATTGATTAAGGGTCAGGATGCACAGCCAATTATCGTAATTCCTGCCAATAAGCTGTACACCTGTAAAAAGTTGAATTGGCAAACACTGAAAGATATACTTACAATAAAGACAAAAAAAATAGCTACCGAGGCTGCTTATGTACAGCCACACACCTCGTGGGACTTGGTTCCTTGGTTTGGAGGTCTGGAGTCATGGTTTCATGGGACATCCCAGTTATTTGGCCTAGTATCATTGTTAGTGCTTCTTTTCTACCTCCTACTTTGTTGAGTAGTGCCTGGAGTCCTAAAAGCTTGCAAGCAGCCATCTCTATTTGCCAGGAGCAACAGCGGAAGGAGAGTCAGGAACAGGAGGAGGATGTGGAATGTGTGGCTAACTGCCTCCATGAACAACTGCCTCCTTTGCCATGAGACCAGAAATGGATGGTACCCAACTACCATTACCGAACATTTTGATCAAAGATTCTACAGAAGAATTCTGATCAAAGAAGAGAGAACAGAATTGCAAATTCTCATGAAATCCAGACTTTCTGGAGCCATGGAGACGGGATGAACGAACCCCTGAAACTACTGTCCTGAGATATTCTTTAAACCTTAAACCATAAGTAACCCCTCAAGTCTTTTTAAAACCAAGTAACAGTCTAGCTTAATTAGAAAAGAATGTCTGCCTTAAGCATTATACTCTTTTAAGAACCATCTATATGGGATCAAAATGACAACAGCAACTCAAAAGATTAGACAGGAACCTTAGGGAGCAGTGAGTTTACGTTGATGGGGCAGGAACAACTCAGAAAAGGAGGGTGAGAATGGTTGCACAACTTGAAAAATGTAATCAATGTCACTGAGCTGTACATGTAGAAATGGTTGAATTCGTGTATGTTTTGCTGCGTATATTCTCAACAACAGAAGAAAAAAGAAAAAGAGGACTCCACCAAGGGCGCCACGGCTGAGGGAGGCCAGCAGGCTGGGTTTTGCAGCACCCACTCACCCGGCAGCACACAGAACCTCCTGATCCACCATCTCACCAGAGCTCAGAGCCGTACTACCATCTCCATTTTACTGATGAAGAAGCAGGAGCCTGGATTCCCAACTCAGGTCCAACAGTCTCCAGAGATGTGGTCTTCCCACCCTGTCACCCAGCCTCCCTGAGCACAGAGAGCTGGGGCAAAGGGAAAGTCTAACACTGAAGTCGGGGCACATCCCTGCAGGGCGCAAAGCATGAACTAGAATGTTACACTGTTAGCGCCAGGAGGTGAGACAACAGGTAACTTTGATGTGTTTCTTTTTGCATATTGATATTTTCTGATCTTTCTGTAATAAGCAAATATTTCTTACACCCCAAAGAAGAAAAACTGTGACAAAGCAATCGATGGGAAGCTGCAGTCACCCAAACTGGGGTCTGAACTCAGGCTCTGCCACCAGTGAGCCTCATTTTGTTCAACTAAAACTCAGAGAGTGCTCCACTGTCATCAGCAGGCAGCTGGGAGGACTCAAGGGCATGATGTATGTGCATGTGCCAGCAGATCCTGGCATGAGCTAGGAGCTCAGTGAACGTGGGTCCCTCCCCATCCCCACCTTGCCCTCCCCACTGTGACCTCTCCTGCCTTTCTTCTCCTATCAGGCACCTCAGGAACTAAGTATTTCAGGTTAGATCCCCAGGGATGGGCCCACCCCGTTTAGAAATCGGTAACTCAGACCACTGTAACTATGACAACCCAGAAGCAAGTCCTCCCTGAAAAGGAAGTGAAGAATCGCATCAGCCACAAGCAGCAGCCTCTAGCCACAGGTCTGACCACCAAGTGAGAAAGTTCCGGGCCGACACAGAATACATCCTGCATGGTCACAGAAACTCATGGGGGCACAGTGTGGTATAACGGGCAGAAGCTGAGCATGTCTGGCTCTTGGCTTTCTGGGAAACAGTGGTTCCTTTTTGGAAAAGGAGCTGAAACATTTGTTCTGCTCCAGTCCCTAGGACTAGATGTGGAAAGGAGTCTAGAAACTTCAGCCTGCAGTCTGGTCCTTTCACAGATCTCCACAGTTCTCTCTCAAAAAGCTCTTCTACACTTTCTCTTTGCTCCTGAAGGGTCAGTGTCTAAGTGAAAGAATCCATGAGGACTGGTCCTGAATAATGTCGGTAATAACAATAATGAGGACAGCGGTGAAGTCTGCAAGCTTACTACATGTGTCAGGTGCCCAGCGACCAGCACTTCACATCCACTGTCTCACTTCCTAGGTCCCTGGGGGGTGCAAGCAGTTTGCAGTCGACTACTAGCCTAAAGACTGGCAGTTCCAACCCACCCAGCAATGCCACAGAATAAAGGCCTGGTGATCTTCTTCCATAAAGATTATAGCCAAGAAAGCCCTATAGCAGTTCTACTCTATAACACATTGACAGAATTGACTCAATGGCAACAGGTTTGGTTTGGTTTTTGGTGTCACTTCTGCTGTTACAAGCCAAAAAGTAGCTCTATCATTCTCCTCTTATAGATGAGAAGCATGAGGTTATGTGGTCCAGGGCTTCAGACTTGACACTTGGGCTGTGCCCTTATCCACTGTACTATACTGCCACACGGTCTGTGAACCAAGGGGTCGAATCCTGGAGCCTGGAAACCCGGGTGTGAGTCTTGGCAATGCCACCCTGGCTGTGGGGCCCTGAACAGATCATGTGAGTAAACCAGTAGGGGGTGGGGTGAATCCAAATTCTCCTCAAGGGGTTGCTGCGGGCACAGAACAGGTAACAGACCTGAAAGGGCCTGGCTTAACAGACATCAGTTGGACATGAATGTGGTTTTGGAGGAAAAAATCATTATTCAGTCTAGAAAGCGAGCCAAGCCAGGGAAACCAGACTAAGTACCTCAATCAGCCATTTGTTTTGTACAAACTTCTGTAGCACTTGCTCGGCTTCCTTCTTTCTCATCTTCTTGCCTTTAAGTTGATCAACCAGGTTCAAAATGTTTGTGGAAGATGCAAAGCCAGATTCTGAATCAATAATCAGTTCCAACTGGAAAAAAAAAGAGCAGAAACTATGTTCATCTATCAAAATGACTGAAGCGACACTACACTTGCTAGCAGGGGTGCAGTAAAGCTAGAGTGCTCGCCTCACAGGCAGACGTGGACGCTGGTACCACCCTTCAGGAGAACAATTCCATCAATGCATCCGAAGGCCTAAGTGTGTCCGGTCCTTTTGACTCAATGGTCACTCTTGTAACTCCATCTAAAATAACATTAAATGTCCAAAATCAAGAAGGGTCACCTCACTTCTCTTGCTTCCAACCTCACCTCCCTGAAAGAAGGGGAGCTGGAGAATAAATGATGAAATAAAGGAGGCAGCACCTGTCCTTACTCCTCAGGCGACATCAAGGCTGGCATGACTGGCAGGCTGTCACCAGGACAGGAGAGAGAGCAGAGTCAGAGAGAGCATAGCTCACGCACCACATTCTCGAGCTCAGTGACATGTGAGCAAGGAAGAGAGACAGCTCGGGAGCCAGTGAAGCAATGTGAACTCAGCACCAGGAGGGGCTGACAGGCAAGCTCCCGAAAGCTTCTGCCCAGAGCAGGGCAGGAACACACGGGAAGACAGGCTGCCTGCACACACACAGATGTTCATCCCTCAATTTTCAGCCTTGGTTCGCAGCCTTGACCGCTAAAAGCCTCCAGGGAGACTGAAGAAGTGCTGACTCTAGGGCCTCACCCTTAGAGATTCTGATCTGACAGATCTGGAGTGGGGCTGGAACGTCTGAATTATTTTTAACTCCCCAGGTGCCCAGCCAGGTATCGGACAAGAGAGACAGAGGAAGGAGTTCAGAAGTGTGGTAGATCAGTGTGTCTCAAATGTGAACATGCAAATAATTCGCGGGGAGGGGGAAGCTTGTTAAAATGCAGATTTGGATTCATTATCTGGGGAGGGGACTGGGATTCTGCATTTCTAACAAGGAAGCTCCCAGGTGATGTTGATGCCACTGGTCCAGGGCACACTCTGAGTCACCAGGCAGTACCACCTGGTCCACTGCATCACATACCATGAGGCCCTGCAGTTACTCACCCAGCCAGGGGTGAAACCTGAAATAGCCCTTCTTTCTCAGGTGGCCGTTAGTGGCCTCCCCAGAAATCACCTGGCAGCAGAGGCCATGAATTCTGGGAAGAAAGGGCTTTTGACCCTCTAAGACTATAGTTTCTATTTCTAATGAAGCCCATAAGAAGCCAAGCTGAGGGCAAGGGGAGTTACTGTACTTACAGCCTTTCTAAACAGGTCCAGTTCATTCTCTGCAAAATCCGATGCCATTTTGGAAATTGAAGTGGTTGCAAGATTCACCTAAAAGAACAAATCAGCATGAAGGTCACTGTTCGTTAATTCATTTGTGGGCCATCTCTCCCTCCCTCAACAGGCACTGTGCACCTGTGTCCAGGCACTGAGGGGCATTTGGAACCAGGTTCATATCACAGAGTTTACTCTTTAGTTCAGTCAGCATGCCCAACTCTCAGAGATTGCAAGGCTCCAAAGGTTGTGCAGTATTTTCCAAACTCAGATAAATTTGGAAACTTATCTATATGCCACTGGAGTTCCAAATAGAAAAGGCACTAAGAAACAGGGTGGCAAAGAAATCTGCTTTACTTTGTTTAATCCAGCATTTCCACAGGTGTTTGACTTGCACAGCCCTTTCTTCCACGGAACAGAGTTTGGGAACTCTGGGCTAGTGGGCTCCTTTCTGAGTGTGGGCCTGGTTGGTAGAAGCCTATGAGTGGGTGGGCAACAACTTCACAGAAATCTGCCCAGTCTCCTATGACAAGCCTAAGGGTGGTTCCCTAGCCAAGGATGCCCAAAATGGGTCTCAATCCCTAGTGCTTCCACACGTTTTTCTTCTCCCATCTTCTATGTACTGGTCCAAATGAAAACTCGTTTTCTCCCTTTAATCCTAATATCCCACACATTAGGGGTGACTTCTTGCAGAGAACTGTCAAAAAACAAAGTCAGTCACACACTGCCGTGTCTCAGGTTGGCGAGGCTGCCATGTGGTGGGGTTACCAAGCACTGAGGTCAAGAGACCTGAGCTCTAGTTCTGGTTGGGCCCAGCCTTGACAACTAGGTGACCCTGAACACGTCATTCCCCTCTCAGAGTCTTGATTTCTTCATGTGTTTAAGGAAACAAAAAACAGAATAATATAGACCTCAGGGCTCGTTGTGAGGACAGGAAGGTGGTCTGGGTCAGTGAGGTGGGGGCGGTTTCAGTTTCTTTCCCCTTCACTTCAGGCCCTCCTATAAGGCCAGGTACACTCACTCTTTACAAAGAGGGCGCTCATTCCAAGGCACACTTAGTTGTGTTTCCTTACAAATTCCACAAGAGGGCTCCCTGTCTTGCACTTAAACAAAACAAAAATAACCAAACTCGTTGCCCTCAAGTTGATTTCACTCATAGTGACCCTACAGGACAGAGTAGAACTGCCCCATAGGGTTTCCAAGGATGTAATCTTTACAGACGCAGACTGCCACATCTTTCTCCCACAAAGCTGCTGGTGTGTTCCAACCACCAACCTTTCGGTTAGCAGCCAAGCTCTTAACCACTGCACCACCAGGGCTCCTTGTCTTGCACTTACCAGAGCATAAATCGGTCTCCCATCATCTTCTGTGACTCCTTTCTTTACCTCAATATACAAGGATTCCAAGACACTGTTAATGTTGTTGATGAAGTCCTCCAACTTCTCTACAGCAGCGTTGCCTGTAAATAAATAAGCAAAAAGGGTGGGGCGAGGGCTTCATCAAAAGTATGTAGCTTCTTTCAATCATTCCATCACACCTGAACACATATGACAGCAAGGCCAGAAATGGGTGAAGGCCCTGGCCCTCTTGGGAGAGTATCAATACTGCATAGCTTCTTGCTTCCTGGGGCATTCAAAGTCAAGCAGAGGACAGACGAGGGCCTTGTGAGATAAAAAGGCCCCGGGAAATGGTATCTGAGACTGCTGCAATTTGTCTTCTGCTCGCAGCCCCCCAGACTGCTTCCCCCTCACAGTTCCCTGCCACCTGATTACTCTTCCCCAGTCAGCACCTTCACGCACTGCTCAGTGTGCTCAAACCCTGCAACAAGCCCCCATTGCCCTCAACATCACATCCCAGCTCCTCCACCTTGTCCCCAGCTCCTCGACACAAAGTCTCTGTCCCCTACACATCCTCACACACACACTGTGTACCTCTCTATTCCTTTCAACATACATACATTTATTGAACACTGACATTCCAGGCCCTGTGCTGGGCCCTGGTAGAGCAACAGTGAAGAAGAGCGCCTCATGGTGAGCTCTCACCACGGAAGAGACCGTGGCCTGACTGCTTTTCACACAGGAATGAACTGAGCCTCCTCTCAACCATTCGAGGCAGGCACTGACCTCCTCCTCCTCCTTCAGGCAAAGAGGCTGAGGCACAGAGAGTGTTGCACTACTATGCACTGGCAGTGCCAGCGCCTGGACTCAGACAGCAGGGCTAATGCACCTGGCCTCTTGGCCTGAGCACCAGCCTGCCCCCGACACTACCCCACCAGCGGGAAGCTCACAGCCCAGGAGGGGACAAGGAAGCCAGCTACCACTGACCAGGGTCACCAGTCTGAGGAAGGGCTGCCCAACCCAGTACTGCAGGGCCTCAGGTGAATGGACATGGGCGTGGGGGCCATCAGGAATGGCAAGAACTGGCCAAGGGAAGGACCACAGATGAGGCTGGAGAGGAGAGCAGAAGCCAGATCACCCAGAGCCCTAGAGGCCAGGGAGGGTGTGACCTTTCTCCTAGGGGCAACAGGGAGCCTTTTCAGAGCTGGAAGCAGAGGAGAGGCATGGCCAGTGTTGTGTCTTGGAATTACCCTTTTGAATTGTGATATTTTTTCAAACCAAAAGTATGTATTACTGTTGTCATTGTTTTAATTTATGAAAATAATTAATTTTAAAAGAATTGCACCTTAGAAAAATCACTCAAGAAATGGCAGAAAAATACAGACAAATGGCATCATTTATGTTAAAAACAATAATAAACCCAAGAAGACAACGCTGCAGCTTTCCTATAGTGTCATGGATTGAACTGTGTCCCCACAAAGTATCTGTCAGCTTGGCTGGGTCAATTCCCAGTACTGTATGATTATGCAGTCTGATGTAATCCTTATGTGATGTAAACTCTATCACTATGATGTCAGAAAATGGATTAGTGGCAGTTATACTGATGAGGTATACAAGACTGGATAGTGTCTTAAGCCAATCTCTTTTAAGATATAAAAGAGAAAAGCGAGCAGAGACACATGGGAACCTCTCACCACCAAGAAAGCAGTACTGGGAGCAGAGCGCGTCCTTTGTCCCTGAAGTTCCTGTGCTGAGATGCTCCCAGACCAAGGGAAGACCGGATGCATCATACGGACCTTCCTCCAGAGCCAAAAGAGACAGAAAGCCTTCTCCTGGAGCTGATGCCCTGAACTTGGACTTGTAGCTTAATTGACTGTGAGAGAATAAATTTCTCTTTGTTAAAGCCATCCACTTGTGGTATTTCTGTTATAGTAGCACTAGATGACTAAGACTTATAGGTACATATATATATCCATGAAAAGAAAAAGCTCTGGAAGGTGGTCCACTAAGCAGATGATCCAGGTTGTCGCTAGGAAGGGACTAAGGTAGGGAGAGGACCATGGCAGAGCACTTGAGCTTTACCTGTATCACTTGACTTCTTACAGAGAGAATGTATTTCTAAGCTACCTGTATAACTGAAGTTTAAAAAAAAATCAGATCACATTGGTGGCAGCAGAGGACACGGTCACAACATAGTTTCATAAACTCTATCGAAGGGGCATGCCATGAGGGCCCAGAGACACTGATGACAAAGAACACAACAGTAATACGAACATGCAATTTACAGAAGGAATCTGAATCTTTGTAAGTAAAACTGTTTCGGTGAAATCAAATAATTTAAATAAAAAATATCAGTAATAATAAACAGGTGATATATGGACATAGCAAAAATCGTGACGTGGTATGACAATGAAAATGTGGCCGTGATCAAGGGAAAACTGTGATCAGGAAGTGAGCGGCGATCATATATGCTCTGCCTCCATGCCTTTGCTCACGTGCCCTTTCTGTCTGAAATGCCCTCCCTTCCTTCTCACTCCTGTTTCTGCCTACGAATCACTAGCACCAACTCAAATGGCACTTTTTCTACGAAACCTCTGCCGCTGCCTATATGAAGTGCTTGAGTGCTTTCTCCCGCTTCCACAGCACACAAAGCTCTTCAGAGGCGTGTGAATGTTGTATCTTGGCTGTTCTGTACAAGCTCTTGCCCTCAACCTTGAGGGAAACCCTTTCTACCCCCAAAGCACCCAACTCAGGGAAAGGCACGTGGTAATCAGGCACTCAAGAACCACCTCTCACTGACTGAGTGACAGGATTCTTCGCAGGCAGGAGCCACCCCTGTCCACCCAGTATGACACAGTGGCAAGTCCCACCTCCCTTCTGAAAGTGACAATTCACATTTTCCCCTGAAAAGGCCCCTCCTGGGAACCATTGAGAAAAATGTATTCTGTGGGCAGATCAAAAGCTTTCTAATATATTGGACTTTCCAAACACCTTGTGTGCGGGGAGATGAGCCAACAGCCCCCTTTCCTCTCTCCTACCACCTCTCGTTTGGTGTCCAGCCTCATTCTTTCAGAAACATGTTTTCACTGTATTTTCATTTAAAAAAAAAACAAAGCACACTTCCTTCTGCTGTACTTTCTTACTGCAGAAACCGACCATCTGCTCTGCTGTTCACATTCTCTCGATTCTTACACCAGATTCCTATGTGAGGGGCACCCCCGTGTTCTTCTCAACTTGTTGACGCTCTAAATGTTTCTCACAGATGTGCCCGTGCCGTATTATCTTTCTTAACCATTACCTTAGAATAAACGTCTCTTATGTTCAGCAACCGCCTACCCTCTCCAACACCCTGAAAAACATGGCCAGTTTTCGGCAACTAGAGAAACAGCATGGTGCCACGGGACCAGCCCGAGGCATAGGCTCTAGCCAGTCCTACCCTCGCCTCTCTGTGGGACCCTGGGCAAGTCTCTCCCTGTTTCTCGAATCTCTGAAGGCCACGAACCCTCTTTCCTCCAACTTCATTCGTGCCTAGAACACTCTTCCCTCCAGCCCTCTCTCTACTACCACCCCTTGCTCCAACCACCTGGCTCATTTATCCTCTGGCGTCCTGCACATGTCTCCCTCGTGTACGGGCCCTCCCTGACCATGGACTAGGTGAGTTCCCTTGCTCTGTCCTCCCACATTCTCATGTACATCCCTCCTCATCACACTCCATTCCAGGCACTGGGTGGTCTGGCTGCCCCACTGCAGGAGTTATCTGGTAATGTCTGCCTGCCCAGCATCTATTTCCCTCCCTAACAAGACCTTACTTTTTTTTTTTTTAATTGCCTCTCTCCATTATGTATGGCTTTGGTGGGAGAATAATTCCAGGTACCCATATCCAGAGAACCAGAAAGCAGGAAGTTAAGGGAGCTAAATCCTAAGTCAGCCAAGTGTGGGCAAAGAACCCATGCTCAGCCAATCAGACACTCTCTCTATATGACCAAGGGACAGAGGAGGCTGCAGAGGGGAAGGTGTTCTGGCCATGAGCGGTTGCTATGCTTCCCGCATCCTGATGCCCCTTGGTTCCTGCCCACTCCCCAGCCTGACTCCAAGCCTTCCATCAGTCCTGTGTGTCCTTTTCCCAACAGCCTCCCAACACATTCCTTTTTAAGTTGGCCAGAGAACCCTAATACGCCCATTAAAGTCTCAAGGTTGCACCAGATTGGTGTTTCCCAACCTCAAGTCTTCAAATCGGCTCATTTGCACTTTTCTGCCCCTACTCCCTCCCTTCTGCCATGGTAAAGAAGCTACAGTTTGCACATCTGGAGGGACACACTGGGCTAGAGACCAGAATCTGAGGATCCTTTTGGCCCCAATATTCCATGAGTCTATGGTCATAATAAAGTGCATGAGATAAATACCATATCACAAGATTCTAAGGCAGCTATTTCTAGTCTTGGTTCTACCAGTCTGAGAGATTTAAAAGAGCTAATTAATAACACCACTCCTCTCTTCAGAGTTCCAAACCTACTGAGAAGAAAAGAGACACGACTAAGTATCAAATATCAGATTTTTGGCAGGTAGAGCTGGATTAGAGGTCAGTTCCCTCAACACCACTGATCTACAGTCAGCAATGTGGAAGAACCAACTATAGGCAGCGAGGAACAAGGCCCTGGTCCTGCCCAAGCTGCCTCACTGAAGGAGGAAAAAGACATCCTAACCAGGACATTCAGTGCCATGTTTGAGCCAAGCAAGGTGTATAGTGATCTCAGGTGCCACCCGTGTTTTCTCTACTTGTAAACAGATGTACTGTAAATTTCTTAAGGCCTGTGGTAAAGTTGTTATTTTTGGGCTTAAAACAATGGGCCTCAAATGTGTGACTGTAACACACCTTACTATAGGTCGGGCACGATTCATTTCCTCGGTTCATTTAATCATTACAGTACTAATAACCTCGTAAGGTAGGTACTGTTTTATACACACACATACACACACACACACACACGAGGCTTGAAGAGGTTAAAATAATTTCCGCAGGGTTCCCATAACTTGGAAATGGAGCCCAAGCTTGTTTGACTCCAGGACCCCAGCTCCTGGGCACCAAACCACATGGCCTTTGTAGAGTAAAGCAAAGGTTCTCAAAGCAAACCTGGGAGTAGTCCCTATACCAGACCCCACAAGGTCACATCCACATCCCTCCTGCGTCTGGCACTGCTGCTTCGGAGTCACAGAGGGGCTCAGCCAATAAAGATAGGAAGTGTCCAGGCAGTGCCTGCTAAAGACACCAGAGATTCTGCAGGAGAAGGAAGGCTGTGCTCACAGAGGAGACACAGTGGGAGCTGGGACCAGCCAATATTCATCTTTCCCTCAGCAAAGCAAGGAGATCCAGGGAGGCGGGGCCAAGATGGTGGAGTAGTCAGACACTTCCGGTGGACCCTCTTACAACAAAGACCCGAAGAAACAAATGAATCGATCATGTATGGCAATCTGGGAGACCTGAACATCAAAGGCAGAGCTGACGAACCGGACTGAATGGCAGAGGCAGGGAGAGATGGTTCGGAAGCAGTGAGGAGTTACCAGACCTGACCCAGCAAGAGCCTGAGCCCTTCAGGCCTGAGCAGCTCATGGGTGAGCGGTGAGGCAGGCAAGCAGTGGTGCTCGGGAGGCATGTTTTCCACACTGGGAGAGACCCAGTGCCAGAGAGCCTACACGGCCACCCAGAACCAGTGAGAAGCAGCCTTTGATTGGCGAAAGACAAGTACTTGTGCACAGCCTACCGCACAGATCAAAAACACCCCCCTTAGGGAAAAACCTCTCTCCCATTTACCTCCCTGCTCCCTGCTCTGCACTGGGTCTGGACCAGCTTCAGCAATTGCCGAGTCCCCCAGGCCAGAAGTAGGATCCATCACACAACTGGAGCCATTCTCCCTGCCTTGGAGAGTGAACAAATTAACAAACCGGGGGAGAAAATAAACTGCTGGCTTGTCTAAGCCAGGAACCCAGGGTAGGCACAGCTCCTTTGCCTGGGCACAGGCATAAGGGATCCATGGACTTTGAGTGCCTTTCCCCCTGCAGAGACTTGTGTGGGCCCATTTCAACAGCGTAGGCCCTCATTACCACAGTACAACAGGATATATACCAGAACTCTAACTTCAACTGTTTCAGCTGTGAAGTAGCAGGTTCTTGACATTTGACACTGCTCTGCCCACTAAGCAAGGTCTTCCCCTACCGACATCAGGGGCCTGAGGACTGGTGGCTCCACCCACGCCACCTAGCCACCTGTGATAGGGGCCCATGAATAGGAGGTGCCCCCCAGTTCTTACAGCCAACAGCATAGGGTGCTTACAGTCCGGCTGCAAAACCCACCCACCTACGTGCTCTAGGAAATAGGGACACGCCTTCCTCTTGGACACTTGGGGGCAGCCGTCAGCCCCCTGCCTTGCTCAGAGTGTATCCCCCTGCGGCAACCAGAAGCCTATGCCTACATCAATCACCCATGCCTGTAAGTGAGAGCCTATACCACACACTTGGTGGCTATCTACCTGGGCACCTGAGCTGAATCCATACGGGAGGAGTGGGCAGACTCCTGAGCTCACATACGGAGTAACAGATCTAATCACCTAGTAACAGGACATTAGAGCTTCAAAGGTGCCAATAATCAAACTAGCTCATACAAGCAGCCTATTTGGGCACATCAAAACAAAACAAGAAGCTTGGACACAGTAAGCAAACATAAAATAAATAAACATAATAACTTATTGATGGCTCAGAGACAACAGTCAATATCAAATCACATAAAGCCATCCATGATGGCTTCAGCAAGCTCCCAAAATAAAGAATCCAGAAATTTTCCAGAGGAGGAAAATTTCTTGGAACTACCAGAGACAGAATACAAAAGATTAATATACAGAACGCTTCAAGAAGTTAGGAAGGAAATTCAGCAAAACACAGAACACACACTAGAAGAAATTAAAAGATTAGAGAAGAGCATAATGACAAATTTAACAGGCTGAAGGAATCCAGAGACAGACAGCAATCAGAAATTCAGAAGATTAGCCAATAAAATTTCCAGAATTAGACAACTCAATAGAAAGTCACAGGAGGAGAACTGAGGCAATGGAAGTCAGAATTAGTGAGACTGAAGATAAAGCACTTGACACCAACTTATATGAGGACAAATCAGATAAAAGGATTTAAAAAAATGAAGAAACCCTAAGAATTATGTTGGACTCTATCAAGAGGAATATCCTACAAGTGACTGGAGTACCAGAACGGGGTGGATAACAGAAAATACAGAGAGAATTGTTGAAGATTCGTTGGCAAAAAGACTTCCCTGTTATTGTGAAAGATGACAAGATATCTATCCAAGATGCTCATCGAAACTCACATAAGGTAGATCCAAAAAAAAAGTCACCAAGACATATTATAATCAAACTTGCCAAAACCAAAGATAAAGAGAGAATTTTAAGAGCGGCTAGGGATAAACGAAAAGTCATCTACAAAGGAGAGTCAATAAGAATAAGCTTGGACTACCCAGCAGAAACCATGCAGTTAAGAAGAAAATGGGATGACATATATAAAGCCTTGAAGGAAAAAAACTGCCATCCAAGAATTATATATCCAGCAAAAATGTCTCTCAAATATGATGGCAAAATTAGGGCATTTCCAGATAAACAGAAGCTTAGGGAATTTGCAAAACCCAAACAAAAACTACAAGAAATACCAAAGGGAGTTCTCCGGTTAGAAAATCAGTAACATCAGATGACAACCAAAGACTAGAACACAGGACAGAAAACTAGATATCAACCCAGACAGAGAAGTCACAAATAAATCAAAGCTAAAACACTGAAAATAGGGAAACAGGGACGTTAATATGTAAAAGATGACAACATTAAAACAAAAAAGAGGGACTAAATAATGTAGTCATAGATCTTTCATATGGAGAGGAAGTCAAGGTGATATAAAGAAATAAAAGACTGGTTTAAACTTAGAAAAACAGAGGTAAATATTAAGGTAACCATAAAGGAAACTAACAATCCTACACATCAAAATAAAAAACAAGAAAAACATAAAGACTCAGCAAATACAAAATCAACAACAATGAAAAGGATAAAAAGAAAATACACAAAGGAAAACAACTCAGCACAGAAAATTAAGTGGGACAAAGAAACTGTCAACAACACAAAAAAAACCGCATCAAAATGACAGCACTAAACTCGTACCTATCAGTAATTATGCTGAATGTAAATGAACTAAATGCACCAATAAAGAGACAGAGAGTGGCAGAATGGATAAAAATAACATGATCCATCTATATGCTGCCTACAAGAGATACACCTTAGACTTAAAGACACAAACAAACTAAAACTCAAAGGATGGAAAAAAATATATCACACAAACAACAATCAAAGAGCAGGAGTGGCAAAATATTAATCTCTGACAAAACAGATTTTAAAGCAAAATCCACCACAAAGGATAAGGAAGGACACTATATAATGATTAAAGGGTCAATACATCAGGAGGACATACTAATAATAAATATTTACGCACCCAATGACAGGGCTCCAAAATATAGAAATGAAGGGATACAAGGATGTCTGAGATTTGCTTCAAAATAATGTGGGGAATATGTGGTAGGTGTACAGATAACAGAAGACTGGCCATGAGTTGGTCATCATTTTGGCTGGGTTATGGGTACACACCTATATACCATTTTGTCTACTTTTCCATAATAAAAAGTTTTATGTGTAGATACAAATACACACACACACATGTATGTATGTATAGATAACTTCTCAGGGTATATGGAGAAGAATGCTACATCAGTATTGGAAGAAGACTCATTAACGACACCTGAGACATGCAGATGACACAATCTTGCTTGCTGAAAGTGAAGAGGACTTGAAGCACTTACTGATGAAGATCAAAGACTACAGCCTTCAGTATGGATTACACCTCAACATAAAGAAAACAAAAATCCTCACAGTTGGACCAGTAAGCAATGTCATGATAAACAGAGAAAAGATTGAAGTTGTCAAGGATTTCATTTTACTTGGATCCACAATCTGCACCGATTGTAGCAGCAGTTAAGAAATCAAACAACACACTGCATTGGGAAAATCTGCTGCAAAAGACCTCTTTAAAGTGCTAAAAAGCAAAGATGTCACCTTGAGGACTATGGTGTGCCCGACCCAAGCCATCGTATTTTCAGTTGCGTCATATGCACGTGAAAGCTGGACAATGAATAAGAAAGACTGAAGAAGAATTGGTACATCTGAATTATGGTGTTGGCAAAGAATACTGAATGTGCCATGAATAGCCAGAAGAACCAACAAATCTGTCTTTGAAGAAGTATAGCCAGAGTGCCCCTTAGAAGCGAGGATGGTGAAACTTCATCTCACATACTTTCGACATGTTATCAGCAGGGACCAGTCCCTGGAGAAGAACATCAAGCCTAGTAAAGTAGAGGGTCAGTGAAAAAGAGGGAGACCCTCAACGAGATGGAGTGACACAGTGGCTGTAACAACGGGCTCAAACATAGCAACAACTATGAGGATGGCACAGACCCAGGCAGTTTTCATTCTGTTGTGCATAGGGTCCCTACGAGACTTGACGGCACCTAACAACAACATATATATTTCAATGTTCAACAACCATATAACTTGACCCTTAACACTCAGGAGCCAGAATCAAAAAAAAAAAAAAGACAGTGTCCCGTAACAAGGTGGATTAGCTCAGGGTCTCTGACAGTATAGGGGGAATTTACTAGTTGCCGTCAAGTCGATCCAACTCATGGCAACTCCATGTGTGCCAGAGTAAAACTTTGATCCACAGAGTTTTCAATGGCTGATTTTTCAGAAGTAGAGGCACCTCTGGGTAGACTCAAACCTCCAACCTTTCTGTTTGCAGCTGAGTGCATTAACTGCTTACACCACCCATGGACTCTACATACAGGGAACAGGCTCTTAATAACAGACCACTTTTAAACCATTGTTCAAAGATCTATTTCAGAGCATACAGAGGTGTTTTTTTTTCTGGTTTTTGTTTTTTTAAATTAAGAGATTATTTCAGTTAGAAAGCTTACTCTGGTGTTATTTCAAATGACGGTGCATAAAACTTTAATTTTCAGTACTTGGCACATTTCCCATATCTTCGCAGTATACATTAAGTGCCTTAAAACTGCTGCGTAATAATAACACTGCTGCAGTGGTGACAGGGACACACTTGCTGTCCCTATATCTACAGTAAACCCACCTATTGAGCAGCCTCTTTGCCCTAGGTCTATTGAGCAATATCAACTTGTTCCCAACAATGATACTGAGGCAGATAAAGTCCTGAATTACAATGTGAATCATCACAGAAAAGGTAAACCACCTTCTGCAGAATTTCACTGTTGATACTATTAATATACATTTCATTTTAATGTCACCCTTGCAAAACAGATGGTCAGTTACCATTGGGATGAGTGAATTTCACACTGTGTCTGTGGAGCACTGTCCCCCAGATCCTGGCACCCCTGTCTAGAAGCCACCAATGACTTCCCACCACCCTCACTGACATGCTTGCCTGCTCTGACCCTGCCACTGCCCAGTCCCCATTTCCTGTGCTTCCCCCTTCACAATGCACTCCAATCACGTGGCCTTCCTTCTATCACACACACATGCAATGCTCCTTCCCGTCTCAGGCCTTCCAACACTGTTCCTTTGACTGGTAAAGCATCTCTCCCAGGTCTTTGCATGGCTGCCTCTTCCTTACTCAGGCATCAACCAAAATGTCACCACTGCAGAAAGGCCTCACCTGAGACCTTGGCCAAAACATCCCCAGGCATGCTTGAGCACTTAGCACCTAAAATGACATTTATTTGCCTACCAGTCATTGTCTTCTGCCCTTCTCTATTCTGGCTAGAATGTAAGCTCCCTGAGTGCTGGGACTCTGCTTGTCTTATTCACCATTATAGCATTATATCACCAAGAACAGTGCTGGACATACAGCAGACCAAAGACATGTTCACTGACTGACCAAGACAGATGTGCTCTACCAATGCTGACCACACCTTCTGGATTTTCTGGGAAAATCCCAACATCAGGAATACAACCCTACATAATGATTCCCAGCACACCATTATACCCATATTATGGATTTTCTGATAGTCACTACCACCATCTACACCCCCACTCCCCAGCCCTGCCTGGGATCAGATGACACGGAGAGGAGTGCAGAAGTAAGGGGCAGCAACTAGCATGTATGGAACGGGCACCGAGAAGTACTCTCTGCAGGCATTTAACATGAATTCCTTCATTTAATCCTCTTAACTCTTCTGCGAGGTAGATATGATTTCCTTTATAAACAGAAAGCTGAGACTCAGAAAAGTAAAACAACTTTCCCAAGTCCCTGGTTGAAACAGGATTTGGACCCGTGTCTTTGAAGAGCAGCTTCGTTGTTTCCTGCCAGGGACAATTCTGGTGGAGGTGTTTGTGGTACTCCTACTGAAGGATTCATTCCCAATCCTTCCACCCACCCATACACAACCTCCCCTGTGTCTGGGATCTAGTGCACAACGCATTCCAGAACAAATGATGTCTACACTTGCAAAAGTGAGGCACACAGAAGTCCCAGCTCAGCAATCTGCACTGGCCTGAATGGACTGCTGGGGATCAGTCCCACCCTGGATCCTGCACTGCACGAAGTCAAGAGTGAGCTGTGATTTGGACACATCTAGTCCATCAAGAGCCAGACAAGTGAAAGCAACAATAGCATTAATTTTCTCACGGGTAAAGTGATTCCTGAATCCAAAGATTCCTGTCTAACCAGGTAACAATTGCCTGTTGTGAAATTCTGCGTGTTGAAAAAATTATCAAGTCACATTTTTGAGTCACTTTTCAAGCTCATTTTTTGCTACTTTTAGGTTATGACCACAGACCTAACCCCCCCTGATAAACTGGAAAGGCAAGCTGACTCTGCCAATTAAGCTTAACTGTTCATCACAGCCACAGGAGAGATGTCCAAAGAAATGATTAAAAGTAGAAGGAAAATTTAATTGGAGCTAGCTTCTAATTATCACAAAGCTCTCCTTGGAAAGAGAGGTGCTTACAAATATGACTGTTATACGAGACGGTATACCAGACAAAAATGTCAAGAATATCACTGATAACTCACTATTAATGCATGCTGCCTAACGATGGCCACCAGTCCTCAAATATGCACAAAGACACCAGAGCAAATAAACCAAAACCAAACCCACCGCTGTCGAGTCGATTCCGACTCACAGCTACCCTACAGGACAGACTAGAACTGCCCCACAGGGTTTCCAAGGAGCTGCTGGTGGATTCGAACTGCTGACCTTTTAATTGGCAGCCGAGCTCTTAACCACTGCGCCATCAGGGCTCCAACCAGAGCAAACAGAGGTATGTAAATCAGCATGAGGAAAACAAACATGGGATGAAGGCAAATAAAAGGTTTGACAAAAACTGAAAATATTTCTCAAACCTCTGCTATCAAGTTTACTATTCTAGTTTTGACACATGCACTTTAGCCAACTGATTTTTTTTTGCCTGAACATCACATTAGTTACTCTGCTCACTGAAAGAATACAAATCTTAATTTTCTAATCTGAAGTTTTAGATACTTTACCCAATCTAATTTGTTCTTAGAACAAAAGATAATTGAAATACCTAAAAAAAAAAAAAAATTTAAAAAAACATGACATGACCATATAGCATAATTTACTGCCAAATGTTGGTGCTGGAGAGCAGGTGCTGGAGAGTATAGATCAGTACCTCGCCGTAATTTGGCAACCACTGGAGTAAGATGAATTTACGGAAGAAACATCAATGGATGCTAAAACTAGTGGATAAAAGTGGGCTGAGGAGTGGGATATTTATCTTGTCTTATAGTACCTTCCCAAAAAATGCTTAATCACATTGGAAATAGAGTAACTTGACAGTGGAGAAACCCGGTAGACACTATCTTCATCAACTGGTAGGATGCAAAGGGGAGCACATAGTATCGCTTCTATATTATTTCTGGGGGGGGGGGGGAACCTCACCTGATGTGATACATTTGCCTAAGTCCATAGGACTGTAAAACACAAAGAGTCAACCCTAATGTAAACTATGGACCTTAGTTAGCAAGACTGTATCAACAGTGGTTCATCAACTGTAACAAATGTACCACATGAATGCAAGGTGTTAATAATAGGAGAAACAGTGTGAGGAGGGATGATGGGCATATAGGTACTCTTTCTGCACAATTTTTCTGTGAACCCAAAACTGCTTTAAAAAATAAAGTCAACTAAAAAAAAAAAAAGAAAGCATGACCTGAACCTAACCAGGAGGAAACATCAGACAAACCTAAATAGAGGGACATTCAAAACTGAACTGTCCAATACAGTAGCCACTATACATGTGGCTATTGAGCACCTGAAATATGGCTAGTCTGAATTAAGATACGGTATTAAGTGTAAAATACACACTAGATTTCAAAGATGTAATATAAACAATGTAAAATATCTCATTAGTACCTTTTTATATTGATTATTGTTGTTGTTGTTAGGTGCCATCGAGTCTGCTCCAACTCATGGTGACCTTATTATGTATAACAGAATGAATCGTTGCCCAGTCCTGTGCCATCTTCATGATCATTAGTATATTTGAGTCCATTGTTATGACTATTTTATGCTGATTACATACTGAAATGATAATATTTTAGACATACTGTATTATAGTATTAAAATTAATTTCACCTGCTACTCTTTACTGTTTTGAACATGGCTACCAGAAAATTTTAAATGACACATGTGGCTTGTATTATATGCCTATCAGACAGTACTATTCTACAAAATAATTAGCCTGTACTCTTTAAAAATGTCAAGGTCATAAAAATCAAGGAATGACTGAAGAATTACTCCAGACTTAAAGAGCATAAAAAGACATAACACCGAAACGCAACACGTGACTCTAGGGTGGATCCTTTGCTAAAAAATCAGTATTGGGACAATTACCAGGAAAAAAAAAAAAACCAAACCCATTGCCATCGAGATGATTCCGACTCATAAGGACCCTACAGGGCAGAGTAGAACTGCCCCTTAGGGTTTCCAAGGAGTGGCTGGTGGATTTGAACTGCCAAACTTTTGGTTAGCAGCCAAGCTCTTAAGGACTGTGCCACCAGGGGCTCCCTTAGAATAGAGAAACTTAAGTGGAGTCTGTGGACTAGACAGCAGTGATGGATCTATGTTAATTTCCTGAGGTTAGTGGTTACACTGTGGCTATTTAGGGGTAGTCCTTGCTAGAAGGAAATACGCCCTAAAGAATTTAGAAGTAATGAGACTTCAAGTTCATAACTTACTCACAAATGATTCAGGCAAAAAAAAAGTTCTTTGTACTATTCTCGCAACTTTTCTGTGAGTATGGAATTATTTCGAAATAAAAAATAAATTTAAAAAGCTCCTCTAGGATCTTCGGGCCACGAAGTGTGCCAACGAACCTGGCACTGGCTAGGAAGGCAGCATGCGGCAGTGATGAGGCACGGTGCCAGACTGAGCCCTGGCCGCCAGCCCTGCTCCGCCACCAGCTGGGCAGCACAGCAAACTTCTAGGAGCCTCTGCTTCCTTATTTGTAAAATGATGGGACTGGACCTGATGATTCCCTTAAAAAGTTCTCGATCACCAACTTGTTCAACGAAAAAAACAAGGCTTGCCTTTTCAGCCCCCAAACATTTTAATAAGGCAAATAACTCTGAGGGACTTGTTGCCCTGCAAATGCGTAGGCTGTGGTGACTTTCGGCTTCTGCTCAGTAAATTCACATCTTAGTTACCCTCCTGCTGTTATAACACAAATACCACAAGTAGGTGGCTTTAACAAACAGAGATTTATTTTCTCAGAGTTTTAAAAAAAAAAAAAACTTGCCATCATTGATTCCAACTCATAGCCACCCTATAGGACAGAGTAGAACTGCCCTACAGGGTTTCCAAGGCTGTAATCTTTATGGAAGCAGAGTGCTACATCTTTCTCCCACGGAGTAGCTGGTGGGTTCGAACTGCCAACCTTTTGGTTAGCAGCTGAGCACTTAACCACTGCAGCACCGCACACCTTATTTTCTTAGTTAGGAGGATAGAAGTCTGAATTCAGGGTGCTGGCTCTAGGGGAAGGCTTTTTTCTTCGTGTGCTCTAGAGGAGTCCTTGTCTCTTCCCAGCTTCTGCTCCTCCGCAATTGTGTGCAGCTTGGCATCTATCTCCCCCCACCCCCCGCCCCGCTCTGCTTGCTTCCTTGTTTGCTCAGTCGGCTCTTTAGTATCTCAAAAGAGACTGACTTAAGATACACCCTACACTGATACTGCCTCATTAATATAACAAAGAAAACCCATTCCCAAATGGGATTTTAACCACAAGTAAAGGGGTTAGGATTTACAACACGTATTTTTGGGAGACACAATTCAATCCATAACACCACATGATAAATGAAATAGAGGCTCCAACCCTCAAACCCCATGCTGGGCAACAGCATACACCTCACTACAGTATTCAACACCACTCTACCACAAAATCATCCGGCTTGATCATCCACCCATTCCCTAATGGGCCTGAGGCCACTGTCCTCCTGGTTTCTTTTGTTTTTGAGAAACTCAAGAAATTTTCCATACCAACTCTCTTCTGAGTCAGACTTTGAGGAAGATGCTTCAAGTATATTTATAAGCTTGTTTGTTGTATGTTTGCCATCCGTACAATTTTTTCCGTTAAGTGTCTGTTCAAACCTTCTGCCCATTTTTTAATTGGGTTGTATGTTTTCTTATGGTTGAGTTTTGAGAGTTCTCTATATGTATACTCTGGATACAAGTCCTTTATCAGATACATGATTTGCAAATATTTTCTCTCAGTCTTTGGCTTGCCTTTTCATTCTCTTATCAGTTATTTTAAAGAAGTTTTTAATTTTGAAGTCCAATTTACCAATTTGTCCTCTTATGCATCAGACTTTTGGTGTTGTTTCCAAGAAATCTTTGCCTAACTCAAGGTCACACAGGTTTTCTCCTGTAAGATTTATAGCTTTAGATTTTACATTTAGGTCCGTGATTCATTTGGAGTTAATTTTTGTATCTGGTACAAAGACTGGATTGAGATTCCTATTTTTGAATACAGATATCCAATTACCATAGCACCATTTGTTGAAAAGATTTTCTCCACTGAATTGCCTTTGCATTTCTGTCAAAACTCAGCTGTCCAACGTCCACCCTGATAGGGAATATAACAGAGAGTCCCTGACGGAGCAGGAGAAAAGTAGGGTGCAGAACTCAAATTCTAGTGAAAAGACCAGACTTAATGGTTTGATTGAGACTGAAGGGACCCCGGAAGACATGGCCCTCAGTCTGTTACCCCAAAACTAAAACCATTCCTGAGGCCAACTCTTCAGACAAAGATTAGACTGGACTATGGGACATAAAATGATACTCGTGAAGAGTGTGAAGTAGATACGTGAGACTGAATGGGCAGCTCCTGTCCGGAGGTGAGATGAGAAGGCAGGGAGGGTCAGGAACTGGTTGAATGGACACGGGAAATTCAGGGTGGAAAGGAGGAGTGTGCTGTCACAGTATAGAGAGAGCAAGTAGGGTCACATAACAACATATGGATAAATTTTTGTATGAGAGACTAACTTGAGTTGTAAACTTTCACTTATGGCACAATTAAAAAAAAAATCAGCTGTCCACCTATGTGCAAGTCTATTTCTGGACTCTCTATTCTGTTCTACTGATCTATATGCCTATCTTTACGCCAATATCACACTCTCCTGATTATTGTAGCTATATGACTTGAAATCAGGTAGTATTAGTCCTACAAGTTTGATCGTCTTCTTATAGTAAGTTTTGGTTCCTCTAGGTCTGCTGCATTTTTAAAATTACTTGTCAATTTCTACAGAAATGCCTGCTGGAGTCTGGGGTTTTAAAAGCTAGCGAGCAGCCATCTAAGATGCATCAATCGGTCTCAACCCACCTGGAGTAAAGGAGAATGGAGAATACCAAAGTCACAAGGAAAGTATTAGCCCAAGAGACAGAAAGGGCCACATAAACCAGAGACTGCATCAGCCTGAGACCAGAACTAGATGGTGCCCAGCTACCACCAATGACTGCCCTGACAGGGAACACAACAGAGAGTCCCTGATGGAGGAGGAGAAAAGTAGGGTGCAGAACTCAAATTCTAGTAAAAAGACCAGACTTAATGATCTGAGACTGGAGGAACCTCGGAAAGCACAGCCCTCGGACTCTCTGTCAACCCAGAACTGAAACCATTCCCAAGGCCAACTTTTCAGACAAACATTAGACTGGACTATAGGACATAAAATGATACTCGTGAGGAGTGTGCTTCTTGGCTCAAGTAGATACATGAGGCTAAATGGGCAGCTCCTCTCTGGAGGTGAGATGAGAAGGCAGAGAGGGTTAGGAGCTGGTTGAACGGACATGGGAAATTTGGGGTGGAAAGGAGGAGCGTGCTGTCACAGTATAGGGAGAGCAAGTAGGGTCACATAACAATGTATATAAAAATTTCTGTATGAGGGACTAACTTGAATTGTAAACTTTCACTTAAAAGTACAATAAAATAAAATATTGCCTGCTGGGGCTTTGATTGGGATTAAACTGAATCTATAGTTCAATTTAGGGAAAACTGACATCTTAACAATATTGAATTTGCTGGCCTATGAACAAGGTATGCCTCTCCATTTATTTAGATCTTTGATTTCTCTCAGCTATGTTAGTGAAGAATATTGAATATACCAAGAACTGCCTGAAGAACAAACAAGTCTGTCTTGGAAGAAGTACAGCCAGAGTGCTCCCTGGAAGAGAGGATGGCAAGACTTAGTCTCACGTACTTTGGAGATGTTATCAGGAGGGACCAGTCCCTGCAGAAGGAGGTCATGCTTGGTAAAGTAGAGGGTCAGTGAAAAAGAGGAAGATCCTCAAAGATAAAGACTGACACAGTGGCTGCAACAATGGGCTCAAACACAGAAACAACTGTGAGGATAGTGCAGGACTGGGCAGTATTTCGTTTTGTTGTACACAGGGTCACTGTGAGTCAGAACCAACTTGACAGCACCTAACAACAGCATGTTTTATAGTTTTCATCATACAGGTCTTACACATCTTTTGTCAGATTTATTCTTAAGTATCTCGTATTTTTGACTCTATAATAAAGATGCTGTTTCTTTATTGCAATTTCTGATTATTTGTTGCTAGTATCTGTACTAGAAGAAGTACAGCCAGAATGCTCCTTAGAAGCAAGGACAGTGAGACTCCATCTCACATACTTTGGACATGTTATCAGGAGGGACCAGTCCCTGGAGAAGGATATGATGCCTGGTAAACTAAAGGGTCAGTGAAAAAGAGAAAGACCCTCAATGAGATGGACTGACACAGTGGCTGCGACAAAGGGCTCAAACAGCAACGACTGTAAGGATGGCACAGGACCGGGCAGTGTTTCGTTCTGTTGTGCATAGGGTCACTGTAAGTCAGAACCAACTCAATGGCACCTAACAACAACAACATATAGAAATACAATTGAGGTTTGGAAGTTGATCTTGTATCCTGTGACCTTGCTAAACTCGTTAGTTCTACTAGCTCTTTTGTAGATTCCATCAGATTTTCTACATAGATGATCATGTCATCTGTGAATAGGTAGTTTTACTTCTTCCTTTCCAATATGGATACCTCTTCTCTCTCCTTCCTTGCTTCTTCCTTCCTTCCTTCTTTTTTACCTGACTGTACTGGCTAGAACATCTACTGCAATGCTGAATAGTAACGGTGAGAATATACATTCTAGTCTTGCTTCTAATCTTTGGGGAAAGTATTCAGTCCTTCATCATTAAGTATGATGTTAGCTGTAGGTTTTACGGAGATGCCTGTTATGGATCGAATTGTGTCCCCCAAAAATATGTCAACTCGGCTAGTCCATGATTCCCAGTATTGCGTGATTGTCTACCATTTTGTCATCTGATGTGATTTTCCTATGTGTTGTAAATCCTACCTCTCTGATGTTAATGAAGTGGGATTAGAGGCAGTTGTGTTAATGAGGCAGGACTCAATCTACAGGATTAGGTTGTGTCTTAAACCAATCTCTTTCAAGATATCAAAGAGAGAAGTGAGCAGAGAGACATGGGGACCTCATACCACAAAGAAATAAGAACCAGGAGAATAGCATGTCCTTTGGACCTGGGTCCCCTGCACTGAAAAGTTTCTCGACCAGGGAAGATTGACGACAGGGACCTTCCCCCAGTGCCAACAGAGAGAAAAAGCCTTCCCCTGGAGCTGGCACCCTGAATTTGGACTTCTAAACTGTGAGAGAATAAATTTTTCTTTGTTAAAGCCATCCACTTATAGTGTTTCTGTTATAGCAGCACTAGATGACTAAGACAATGCCCTTTATTAGGTTATGGAACTTCCCATCTATTTCTAATTTGCTGAGGGTTTTTACCATTGTTGCCTGTCTCTCCAAAGTCACTGTCCTTCAGTGATCTGCTGAAATCCTCAAATCCAGGTCTTACTCTTTAGGCATTGTCGTGGATTGAATTGTATCCCCGCAAAATATCTGTCAAATTGTCAATTTGACATTCAATTGTCAATTGTCATTCCTTGTTTTAAAACCTCTCTAATAACAATAATGCTGGCAAACAAGGTTTTTTGTTTTTGTTTTTAACGAAAGGTAGGCCATGATTCCCAGCATTGTGTGATTGTCCACCATTTTGTCATCGGATCTGATTTTCCTATGTGTTGTAAATCCTATCTCTAGCCTACTAAACTGTGAGAGAATAAACTTCTGTTTTTTGAAGTTACCCACTTGTGGTATTTCTGTTACAGCAGCATTAGATGACTAGGACAGGCATCCTACGCCTACCTTCCAAGCAGGGTACTTATATTGAAATCATCTGATTCATTGTTTGTATGCCGCATGAGGCCCAAGAAGCAGCAGGAGCTTTATCTCTACATCACTTGTCACTAGAATAGAGGCCTGGCCCACACGAGAGTCTCAGGAAAGTTTGTTGGGTGAATGACATGTTTGTACTCTAGTCCTGGCTCAAAAGCTAAGGCGCTCTAAAAACACAGGTTCCCACTGCCCTTCAGAAAGCCAGACCCAAGCCTTCAGACTAGGATTTCAGAACAAAACCCAAACTCTTCACTAGCCAGCAGAACTGTGGAATTTGTTTCTCCCTAATGACAGTAAAGCAGCCCTGATGGTGCAATGGTTAAGAGCTACGGCTGCTAACCAAAAGGTCAGCAGTTTGAATCCACTAGCCGCTCCTTGGAAACTCTATAGGGCAGCATTCTCCTCTGTCCTATAGGGTCGCTATTAGTTGGAATTGACTCTATGGCAGTAGGTCTGGTTTGGTTTTTGGAATGACAATAAGTGGAACCCTGGTGGTACAGTGGTTAAGCATTGGGCTGCTAACCAAAAGGTCAGTAGTTCAAACCCACCAGCAACTCCACAGGAGAAAGATGTGGCAGTCTGTTTCTGTAAAGGTTACAGCCTTGGAAACCCTATGGGGCAGTTTTACTCTGTCCTATAGGGTCGCTGTGAGTTGGAATCAACTGGACAGCAGTGGGTTTGGCTTTGGTTTGAATGACGGTATGAAGAGAGCCCAAACAAAAGCCCAGAAGAGGAAGTGCTTTGATAAACTGGAGAAACACCCTGGGAAACTGCAATTAGAATAACTTGAATAACTTGTTTCATAATTCTCTTAGACGTTAAATATTTTTCTAGTTGGTAAAAGGGGACTTTCCCGGGCATCTCTTCAAAGTATAAGATATAATAATGGGTCTTCTAACTGTTTATTTTAGAATATTTCTTTCCATCATTCCTTGTTTTAAAACTTCTCTAATAATGATAATGCTGGCGAACAAGGTTTTTTTGTTAGTTTTTTTAATGAAAGGTAGAAGAAAACAAACTACATATATACAGTTATACCACATATACCCTAGCCATAACCATATCTTGAGGCACAGAAACGGCACAAAAAGTGTTAAGAATAAATCAATTCCTAGACACGTTCTACAGGACTTTCCTAAATTAGATCATGACAACTTTAAAGGTCAAATAAAGGCAAAAACACTTTCGTTCTTAGTCTAAGGCATCATCTGGCTCTTTGCAGTGAGCTGTGAAACTTCCCCATCAACATCAAAATTCATGCTCAGGACTTATGTGAGAAACTAAAAGGGAAGGACTCTAAAAGGAAGAAAGAATGAACTGTCATGCAGATAAAAGATCAAGGCAAGCATTCTTATGCCCATCTCAGGAGGATATTAAAGGGTAGGCTTAAAGTCTTGTTGTATGTTTTAAAGGCAAGAGAAACTAGCTTGACACATAAGATATTCCCTTTCGATAAAAGAGTCTCTCACAAAAGATCTCTATCCACCACAGTTCAGGCAATTACAGCAGATATATTTTTACCAGAGGGACAGTTCTAAACACAGCACTAATTATGTCACTTTTCCAATTTAAATCTCTCAAGAGATCCGCACTGTCCACGGGATTAAATGAAAAACCATTACTATGGTATACAGGGTTCTTCATGATCTGTAAACCCACACACCAAGAGAACTTATGTTCTTATGTGTCTTATATTCTTGTCTATGGTTTAGAAGGTATGTTACAGAATTCAACATAGTTAAACAGGTTTCCTTACTATAGGACCCCGCAAAGCCTTTAATTTGCTAATGTGTATCATGAAGCCTCCGAAATTGCTCACGGGCAACTTCTTCAATGGACCAGTGCTCTGAAGAACACACTGTAGGAAGCCCTACCCTCTAGTCACTTCACACTCTGCCTCTTCTCCCACATGCCACCCTCTTTCATCCTTCCTTCTTTTGCACATCTTGACAAAATATGTTTCTATACTCACTGTCTCCTCCTTCTTACCCCTGTTCACTCCTCAGCTCTCTGCCATCTGGTTTGTGCCTCTATCATGCTGCAGAAATTGCAGGTCTCTAAATGTGGCACCTTTTCTCGTGCCCCTTCACCTGTGTACTTTGCACCCCCCTCCCAGAATGTCCCTTCTCACCCCTCTTGGTTCAGCTCACCTCTGTTATTTTTTCCACCTTTCTTCAGAAAATTAAAAATAGAGAGAGGAAAAAAAAATACCAAATGAGAAAACAAACACCTGTATTCCCAATTATCAGAAGTGACAACCATTAGAATATGCTAATAATGGCATTGTGTTCAAGTGTTTTCCTTTTTAATAAAAGGACAAAACATGATAAAGATGAAGTGCTTGGATTTCTACTGACAACCCATTCCCACTCCACTCCCCAAAGGCAGGCACCTTCACCAGTGTGTCACATGTCCTTCCAGTCCACTTCTACACATTTACATGCGTATACATGCATTCATAAACAATGAAGATCATTTTGTAATCACAAAAAATGAACAAAATGGCATCATACAATAACTTAGCAACTTTCTTTTTCACTCAACACTATGCTTTTGGGATCCATCCATATTGATTCTACTAATCTATCAACATTGCTCCTATGCTTCTACTGACAGCTTAGTATGCATATTATCCTATTTACTCCTCCCAACAACCCCGAGAAGATACTCCAAATGCCCACAGCTGGCATGGGGCAGGGATGGCACTCTCTCCAGCTTTGGCCTCGTCCAAGGCTGTGCCCTTGACCACTGTGCTAAGCTGCCCTCTTACTATCAATAGCCAACTGGGCACTGTCCCTGTGCCAGGTGTTTTGCATATACCATGTCTCCTAATCCTCTGAATGACCCTATGTGTCAAATACAATTCTTAGCCCCATTTTAGAGATGAGGAAACTGAAGCTGGAGCAGGTACTAGAGCCTTGGTGTGAGCCACAACTATACAGCCTCAGAGTCCAAGTTCTTATCCACTGGGCTAAATGACAGGTTTACTTAAAAAGAAATGGGAGATGAGATTAGGAAGATGGGCAGATATAAAATTGTGAAGAGACTTGAACATCCACGTCAGGAAAACTGACTTGTTAGATGATGAAATACCACTGTCTCTAGTCTCTGATAACACAGTACCAGCGCACCCTGGGAACAGAGAAACGATACTTACGGTCATGGACCTTGTAGCAATGCTTCTGCAAGCGTTTAACGGCCTGTTCCTCTAACACTCCGTGAGTCATCAGCAACTGGAGGAATCGCCGATGGACATCAGTCATGATGCCCATTCTTCTTGTACTGCACTGCATATATGAAGGAACTAAGAAAGAAGTAAATGAAATCGAGTCATCGCCAGGCATACCAGAAGCAACACCCTAGGTTTTGTACTAATTTGTTGTTGTTAGGTGCCGTTGAGTCGACTCCGACTCATAGTGACCCTGTGTACAACAGAACGAAACATTGCCCAGTCCTGTGCCATCCTCACAATCATTGCTATGTTCGAGTCCATTGCTGCAGCCACTATGTCAATCCATCTCATGCTAATTTACATCAACACGTATAAATTTGTTATGGTTTTAAAAATTAAGTTCCCCATGCTAAATAGTACATGAGTGAAAAGATCAACAGTCAGGGGTGAGGTAAACTGGTATTCAGCAGTGGTAAGAAGCATGGACTCTGAAGCCAGAATGCCAGGGTTCACAACCTGGCTCCACCATTTATTAGGTGTATGAAATCGGGCAGCTTAACCTCCCTGTGCTTCCGTTTCCCCATCTGTAAAATGGAGATATGGACAAAAATGTCCTCCATAGGATTGCTTACAAGGTTTACATGAGTTAATACATGTAAAAGCCTGGTAACATAGTAAGCACTAAACAAGTGTTACCTATTTTTACTATTAGACAGTTCTGGATCTGAAACTTGGCTCAGCCACTTAGCAGATCTCTGGCCTTGGATAAATTTAGTTGAGGCCTGTTTTCTCATTGCTTAGGAAACTGCTACTAAACACTTAATAGATGTTAATTTCCTTCCCCAAGCCTCTAATAATAACAACTGTCATGGCAGGACTGCAAAGTATTTTTAAAATCCCTTGCTCTTATAAAATGGAATCTTCCCACAAACCACAAAGATCAGAGCTGATAAAAGCATTACACAGGCCCTGATCTAAAGACCTCTCCTGCAGCAGAGAGGCAGTGCAGTGCGGGGGCTGAGAGCGTGGGTTTGGAAACCGACAGGTGGCACTGAGACCAGTGCTTACCAGACCTGCCTGATCTTAGGAATCACTTAACTTGCTTATTAAAAATGCAGATTCTCAGGCCCCTTTGCTGAAGGTTCTGACTGCAGTGGGACCTAGAATCCTGAGGTTTTATCATTCACTTCAGGTGACACCATGATCTGACAGGAAATTTGCTGTTACCTTACGCCAACAGTGCTGAAACATTTTTAGCTAACATACTTAATCCTAAGCCTCAGTCTTGTCATCTGTAAAATGGGGATAATAACAACTACCTCAAAGGCATAAGGTGAAGCATAAATGAGATACGACTATCAAAGGCTTGCCAAGTACCTGGCACAGGAGATACACAAAAAATGCTTTTTACTGTGCTTTTTTAACATCATCCTCAACTCTACCTCAGAGCTGTGAAGATACACTAACATGATCAGTTTCTCTGCCTGGTAAATATCCTCAAGCATATCTCACCAGCATCTCAACCTCAACAAATCCTAAAGTAGACTCATCCTCTCCCTCCACCATCCTCAACCATTTTTCTCCCTCGAGTCCTTCCCTTCGTGAGTAATCTGGTTTGGATGGTGCAGTCCATGCAGTCATACCAACCACAAACCTGAGCATCAAACTCTGATCTTCCTCTCCCTCAACCTCAAATCTAGCCAGTCATCGAGTCCTGCCAGTCATTTCTGATCACTAGGCTCGGGTACGTTCATCCATCCATCCCACTTTTTGGGCTGAACATCCCTGATTTACCAGTGGTTGTTTTGAATACAGGAATAGAATGTGGCAGGCTAAGGAATTTAGGCTTTTATCCTGGAAACTTTGGAGACTAAGGCTCCCCAAACAAAGGTCTTTAAGCAGGAAGATGATACAGTCAGGCTGTGTTTTAGAAAGGTATCTCCTTTGGCACTGTGGAAATGAACGAGAGAAGCAAAAAAATGGGAGCCAGAGTCCAGCAGGCAGTCTATTAAAGCAATCCAGCCAAAGGGGATAAGGGTATAACTGAGTCTCAGTGGTGACGACAAATGATAATAATCATGGCCACCATGTCTTGAGCACTATCTAAGTGCCACTCTACTGAGCTTTTGACTCCTTATTTTATATAATCTTTACAAACAATTATGAAAAGTAGATGATGTCATATATTTTTAAAGTGTTTAAACTAGCTGCAGATGATGTTTGACGATAACAGAAAAATGTAAATAGTGACTCTATTAGGAGGTGAGGCAGCAATTTTTAAATTGTCTTTTATTATATTTTAGGTCCTAGGATGAAAAGTGTAACTTATTATCTTTTGCAGAGTTGGCCTTTATCCTGATGACTGATGCAAGTTGAGATTCAGCCCTAACCACTGACACTGAATGAAACTGCAATTCTTAGAAATCACATTTTGCTGGGCATGTCCACACAATCAGAGTGAAACAGAGAGTTCTCTGCTGGCAAAGGGTTATCATCTACTACAGTGATTCTTCATCTTTTGGGGATCACCGTCGTAGAAATCACGTTTTGCTGGGCATGTCCACACAATCAGAGTGAAACAGAGAGTTCTCTGCTGGCAAAGGGTTATCATCTACTACAGTGATTCTTCATCTTTTGGGGATCACCGTCCCTTTTTAGTAATCTACTGAAAGCTAAAACAAATGCATAATCACACGTATACACCACCATCTGTGTGCAATTTCAGGGAGACCTGCAGACTTCCTTGAAGTCATCCATGGAAGACTAGACCCCAAATTACGAACTCCTGCTCCAGACAGACTCTTAAATCTTTTTCCTAACTGCCTGCCCCAGGTTAGGCGAGAAAATGCAGATATTTCTAATGCTATCTGACGCTTTATTACAGAAAAATCTAGAACAATAAAATTACCCTCTCCCTTCACTGGAAGTGTACCATACAGGCTCTGGAACTTATCAGCAGCATTTCTTTGTAGGCGAGCGTATGAAAATAAGAGTGAATAGGAGACAGATTTGAAAAGGAAAAAAAAAGAACCAGTAATGAAAAACATAAGTATTAAAAGTTTAAGATTTCATTGAATGAAAATTAAAAACAGACTGAACACAGCTGAAAAGGAAATTGTTAGACTAAAAGATAGAAGAAATTAACCAGAATACAGCCCAGAGGGGAAAAAAATAAGAACTATAAGAGATTAAGAGATATGGAGAACAAGATAAAAAAAACAAGTCTTATTAAAATTCTAGAAGAAGTTAGAGAGAATGGCTGAGAACTTATCAAAACTAATGAGAAAAACATCAAGTCCCAGATTCAAAAGATCCATCAAATCCCAAGCAGGATAAATTAAATAACTATTCATCTAGGCACATCGTAATAAAATTGCAGAACATGAAAGGTGAGAAACAACCAGAGAGAAAATTCAGATCACTTTCAAAAGAGCAACAATTAGACTGACAGATGACTTCACAACAATAAAAATGGAACGTTAGTTTCAGTGGAATAATATCTCCAATATGCTGGGAGGATGTGTCTCTCAACTAAGAATGCTATACTCAAGGAAGATTGAGAGTGAAATAAAAATGTTTCCAGACAAAGGAAAACTGAGAGAATAAGTGATTTGCAGACTCTCTCCCTAAAAGAATCCAAAGCATTTACTTTAGGCAGAAAGAAAGAAATGCCAGGTGGAAGGTCTAAAATGCATCAAACATGTAGTTAAATCCCAGCATATTTTAACGACTAACTGTACAAAACAGTAAAAAAAAAAAAAAAAAAAAAAAAAAAGTGTCTTGTTGGGTATAAAAAAATAAACACACAACAATAACAGCATTTAAGTCAGGAGTCAGGTGATGTATGGCATATGTGTTCTAAGGTCCTTGTGATGGTTGGGAGATGAATTAGATTTTACACTTTTAAGTATACATTGTACAATTTCTAGAGTAATCACTAGAAGAATAGAAATAGTGTACAATTTCCAAATTAGTAAAGGAAAACATTTAATGAGAAAAAAATTACTTAATTAACCCTAAAGAAGGGAACAAAGGAGGGGAGAGGAAAAAAAAAACAAAACAGAGACTAGGCAAGACAGATATTAAAAAAAGAAAAGTAGAAATAAATCCAATTAGATTGGTAATAACAATGAATGAAAATGGACTAACTGTACCAGTTTAAAGACAAGGACTGTTAGACTGGATAAAGAACTTGTCAAACTAGATAGTGAATAAAATCTAGCTAAATGAGTATAAGACCTATGTCTAAAACATAAAAACACCAAAAGATTAAAAGTAAACAGGTAGAAAAAGATACACTCTGCAAACAACTAACCAAAAGAAAGCTGGTGTGGCTATATTAATATGAGGCAAAACGAATTAATATAGATAAAGTCACTACAAACTGATAAAAGGTTTAATTTCCAAGATTAGACCATTTAAAATGTTTATCCAAAAGAAACCCAAACCCACTGCTGTCGAGTGGTTTCTGACTCACAGCAACCTCAGAGGACAGAACAGAACTGCCCTACAGGGTTTCCAAGGAGCAGCTGGTGGATTCGAACCGCCCACCCTTTGGTTAGCAGTCATAGCTCTTAACCACTGTGCCACCAGCGCTCCTTAAAATGCTTGTTGGTTGTTATTAAGTGCTGTCAAGTCAGTTCCGACTCATAGCGACCCTACGTACAACAGAAACACTGCCCTGACCTGCGCAATCCTCACTGTCTTTCTTACGCTTGAGTCCATTGTTGCAGCCACTATGTCAATCCATCTCGTTGAGGGTCTTCCTCTTTTGCAATGACCCTCTACTCTACCAAGCATGATGTCCTTCTCCAGAGACTGATCCCTTCTGATAAGATGTCCAAAGTACACGAGGCGAAGTCTCACCATCCTCGCTTCTAAGGAGCATTCTGGCTGTACTTCTTCCAAGACAGATTTCTTCGTTCTTCTGGCAGCCCATGGTATATTCAATATTCTTTGCAAACACAGTAATTCAAAGGCATCAGTTCTTCTTCGGTCTTCCTTAATCGTCCAGCTCTCACATGCACATGAGATTACTGAAAATACCAGGGCTCGAGTCAGGCGCACCTTAGTCCTTAAGGTGACATCTTTGCTTTTGAATACTTTAAAGAGGTCTTTTACAGTGGATTTACCCAGTGTGATATGTCATTTGATTTCTCTACTGTTGCTTCCATGGGCGTTGATTGTAGATCCAAGTAAAATGAAATCCTTGACAACTTCAATTATTTTCTCTGTTTATCATGATGTTACTTACTGGTCTAGTTGTGAGGATTTTTTAGGGTGAATTTGGTTGAAAGATACAAAAGATGCACAAACTATAAAGCAATAGATTGATAAATTGGACTCCATTAAAATTGAGAACCTCTATTCACCAAAGAACACCAGAGAGAAAGAAAATTTTAAAATAGAAACGTTGTAGAATAAGCACATCTCTATCACAACCGTTTGTGCTGTGTGCTAGACACAGAGCTAAGGCTTCATGAATAGTCTCCATTTAATCTTTACAAGGACCTTATGTGAAAAGGACGAGGGAACTGAGGCTGAGAGGGACATAAAGTGAGAAGAGGAGTTAGTAACAGTGGGGATACAAAGCCACAGTTCCTGCTCTCAAGGCGCTCCCAGACCAGGCAAGCAAGAAAAATGAGTGGACAATAAAATTATGATCCAGGTTCCTCAACTGCAATTCCTAAATCAAAAAAGGTCTGAAAGCCCAAATGAAAAAAATCTGAGCTGACTTTCGGTGAGGCTATTTACGATTGTTACTTAGTCCCCGTAGTGTAAATACGCATATATTTTGATGTGGAAATACCAATGTCTTTGATGACAGGACGCTGCCCCAGATCCCGCTGAGGGTATAGCATAACAGAGTACATGCACCATATTACAATTCTAAAATCCGAGAAATCTTGTATTCTGAACACATCTTACCTCGGGGATTTAAAAAAAGGGACTGTGGACTTGTACTAGGTAAGAAGGACTGTATACAAAATCGAGTGGTGCACAGAGGACGCTGAGATTAACTGAGAGGGGTCGGCGAAGAATGTAATCGCGGTTGAGGTAAAATTTGTATTTTGTTTTTAGCACCTAATACGAAATTAACAATATTTTCTTCACCTAATATTACGACGCAAAAATCTGTGTGTATGTGTGCGCAGTGATGGAGCTAGATCCCCATCTATTTGCCTCTGCTCCCCCTTTCCGAACCCCATCAGTAAATGAGATGCCCCAAGCCCTGCTCCACAGCTCCACGCTCCGTCAGCGCACATGGTCGACCCAGAGCCTGACCCTCACTTCCTGTCTCGCCGAACCCAACCTCACATATCCCCTAGCCTTTTCCTGATATCCCTCTTCCTTTCCCGCCAGCCTCCGGTCGCCCTTCCCAAATTACCAAATACGACACTCGAGCGCTGCCCAGACTGTGAAAGCGTAGATGGCCGACAGGCCGACTTGGGCCCACCTTCCAGGCGGGGCGAACGCAAACGAGGCGCTCCCATTGGTCTCTGCCGGCAGATTTTTCCCTCCCATTGAGTGACGCACTTCCTTCGCTTCCGCGCGCGCTGTTGTCATGGTGCTTCGAACTCCGTCCGTTCGGTCACGATTTGGTACTGAGCGCTCCGAGGCTGGGAGGGAATGCGACTTCCCGCGCTTCTCTTGGGGTTTTCCGGGTGGAGGTTTCGCTTTTGTCACCGCCCGCCTTCCGCACCGCAGCGGCCCCGCCCGCTTAAAGAAAAGGAAGAGCAGAAGTGCAGTCTGTGCTCCCCCTCAGTGGCCGGGATCCTGCGAGCACAGCTAGTACCCCGACCCGGACCTCAGTTTCCCCATCTGTAAAACTGACAGTGTGGCCTCGTGGAAAAAAATGAGGGTTCCGTCGTCATATAGCCTGAACTGGCTCTGTCACTTACTAGTGGGATCTTGGGCAAGTCACTGAACCTCTCTGAACCTCAGTTTTTTTCTTCTATTAAATGGCGATAATAACAGTTTCTAGGAAATAGTTCTGAGAGGTTTAAAAAAGATAATGCATTATCAAGTGCTGATTAAATGTTCCCTATTATCTTACTGAGGGATTGTTGTAAAGAGTAAATGAAGTTATTAATGGAAGTGAATGAATTGTTTTGAATCTGCAGGGCAATTATTTTACAAAAGTTTGTATACCGGTCCCTACTCTGAGAGCCGAGGATGCAGTCTAGCAGGGGAAAAAACTCCGTTGCCATTGAGTAGATTCCAGCTCATAATGACCCTATAGGACAGAGTGGAACTGCCCCATAGCGTTTCCAAGGAGCAGCTGGTGGATTTGAACTGCTGACCTTTTGGCTAGCAGCCAATCTCTTAACCACTGCACCACCAGGGCTCCTAGCTAGGGAAACCCAAAAACCCATTCCCTCGAGTGGATTCTGACTCGTAGTGACCCTATAGGACAGTAGAACTGCCCCATAGGGTTTCCAAGAAGCGTCTGCAGGATTCGAACTGCCAGCCTTTCAATTAGCAGCTGATCTCTTAAGCATTGCACCACCAGGGCTCCGAAGAGGTAACTAACTATTTATAGAACAGTAGTAAATGCAAGTATCCATCTCTGTGAGGATAGATTCACATCCCTACTTGGCCACTTTACCAGTGTGATCTTGCATAACCTCTTAACCTCTAAGTAATAAATGCTTAACTCTGTTAAAGTAAAGCAAGGAGATTTATTGTAGGTTCAGTAACAGTCCAGACTGGGAAAATGTCTAATTTTACAGAGAGAACAAACGCTTCCAAAATGAGGAAGCCGTGGAGACCTTTCAAAGGGTGAGAACAAAGGATTTGAGCTGTACTGTTTTGATTGGACATTACAACCTTAGATTAATGCAAGGCAGGTTTCTGGAAGTGGGGCCAGAAGGCGGAAGGTTACAGGAGATTTCTCTCTTAGAAACAGTTTGCTCAAGTGAAATTTTCTTGTCACCAGTTGCGTAGGAGACCTAGATAAGAGTTGGCATCAAAGTCTTCTCCCTGAGACATTGTTTCAGGAAGGGTCTTAATAGCTCCTCGGAAACTATATATATTAAAAGAAAGACAAGACAGAGTAGGGCCAGAAAATCTAAAGCAGCCATTTTACTTTAGTCAAGTGCCTCAGTTTACTTGCTCTTACCTCTCTGGGCCTCAGTTTCCTCATCTGAGTGGGGAAAAGCAGTAGAGAGTAGTGGTGAAAAGCTTGAGCTCTTCAACTCAATATTTCTTAGATTAGGACAAAATATTCAAACTCTCAGCCTGTTTGCTCATCTGTAAAGCAGAGATAATACCAGCACCTTGTCGACAGTGTTGTGTAAATGAGTTAATACATGCAAACCACTTTGAAGAGTGCCTGGCACACAGTAAGCCCTAGATAAGTGTAAGCTACCATTATTAATAAAGTACTTCGTAAACTGCTTTAGGGGCAGTCGAATAAGAGAAGAAAACAGCCCTCAGGGTGGAACATCTATGTTTTGTTTGTCCTTCACAGTGTGTTGTAAAATTTTCAATTCATTATCAATGTTTAAAAGTTGAGGCATGCCACGTAAAACCCTGAGATATCTGACGATTCATGAAAAATGGGAAAGGCTGGCAGCACAGGGCCAGTGTTCTCCCACGACAGCACTTGTTTAGAGCTTGATAGAGACTCTTTTGTAATGAAGCATGTGCTTTCCTGATGTGTAGAGAGACAAAAGTTGACGACCAAGAATAGAAAACACTGGGAGCACCAACATTTCAGGGTCAAAGAGCCAAGAAAGAGGTAGAAAGAAAAGAGAATGCAAGACCAGCAGTGTCACTAGGGTTGGTGTCACCCAGCACAGTAACTCATGGTGTCACCCCCCACCATGGACCTCCTTCCATATCAGACCATACAGAATCTTTAGTAATGTTTTTTTTATAATGTTGCTGGTAAATCATAATTCCTGTATATCACTTCTTCTTTACCTTTCATGACTACTTCATTCTCAAAAAGATTATTGATATATGTTCACAAATACTAATCACCACAGTATTATAGCTAAAACGCCAAAAAATGTGACAAAATCAGCGACGATAAAAACGCCAGCAAGCAACGAAAACAACAGCATGTGCTTGTAATACATGCAGACGAAGCTAAGTAATTCCAAGTGTCATTGTAATGGGGTAATAATGACAGCTCTGACCAGAGCACATTAGAAAGTTCAACAGTAAATTCGCATAGAGTTTTAGCCTTGTAGGTATATTGATACAAGTAAGCTGGACTTCTGAAAAATGTTTTTGTTGTTATGACTAACTACAGGGATATTTTTATAGACAGTCATTTTGGTGTCACTCCCTCTGACAGTGTCACCCAGTGCAGTGTTCACCCCCTGCACCTCCCTAGTGACGCCACTGTGCAAGAATGAGAGGTATCAGAGACTTAGGGCATACGTAACTGACTCTAGAAGGCAGAGCAACTTAAGCATGTTGGTGAGAGTATCTTTGAAATGACCCACCGTGGTATGGGAGACACAGAGAGGAAGAAGGGAAAGTGCTGACAACAGAAGAAAGGGAAGGAGTACAGCAATCAGAGGTCTCAGCGAGTGGATCAGGTTCAAGAGGAGCAAGTAGAGAGCAAGAACTGGAGTTCAGGGTGAGGGAGTGATCCACACGGGGTGACTATCCAGCCTCAGTATGACTTTATACTAGTAAGACAACCCATTCTCTAGTTGGTTCAATAAGTCTTGATTAGGACCTTTGATGTGTCAGACATTGGGTTGTCTGCTGCGGGGCAGCTCTGACAGTTCACAAGTTCTGAAAGCTGTCCCTAAAAGGTATGAGATTTTAGAGAGGCTATGGATACATAAAGTTGTTGTACGCAAGGGAGATGGTCAAGGCCTTAGGAAGCTTCAGGTCAAATCGTGCTAAGAGGGTTGTGGTCTCTCACCTTAAGACCACAGAAGCTATCAAGGCAAAGTGATGCGATCAGATTTGTATTTCAGAGAAAGGCCTTAGGTATATCTGTTCTTTTCAAATATACTTGGAACAATTACAGAAATTGACTACGTACCTGGCCACAAAGGAGGTCTCAATGAATTCCAAAGAATCTACAGACCACATTCGCTAACCACAATGCATTGAAATTAAAAATCAACACCAAAAAGAAACCCATACAACACAGACTACTGAAATAAGCAACTAGTTGCTTTTAAGAAGGGGGCCAGTGAGACGGGATAATTATTTTTTACCATGTACATACATTACCTATGAAAAATAAGATTAAAAAATTATAAACGTGCATCTAAATTTTATTTCTTAAGCTGGGTGATGAATACATGAGTGTTACGCAGGTGTTCATTTTATTAATTTTTATACTTTTTGTATGTTGAAAGATTTTTATAATATATTTTTTAAAGGAAAAAGAAAATACATTTAGAAACTGAAAAATACGTATAGATTAAAAAGAAAACCAATATGGAAATTACTATATTTAGAAATGAATGACAATAAAAGTCTGACATCAAAACTTGCTAGGTACTGCAAAAACAACGATTAGAGGGGCATTTATAGCCTTAAGTGCACTTATTACAATATAAGAAAACGAAAGTTAAAGAAGCTAATTTAGGAGGTAGAAAATAGCTAAATAAAACCAGAGAAAGCAGAAGGAAGGAAATAACAATAAAGAAAAAAGCAGAAATGGTAAAATAGAAAAGAAAAGAGTTAATTATGGAAACCAAAAACTGACGTTCTGTTGAAGACTAATAAAATAGACAAGTTTCTGGTAAGATTGATCAGGAAAATGATACAAACAAATAATATTATAAGTGGCTAAGAGGGCATAATATAGTAAAAAAAATTTAGAAATCACAGGAACAGTTTTATGCCAATACATTTGAAAATCTAGATGAATGGGGCAATTTTCAAGAAAAATACAAATTATAAAACTTGGTCTAAAAAGAAGTAGACCAACAATCATAAATAAAATTGAAATGGTATAGATCTGCTCCAACTCCCAAAATGCCCAGACCCAGACAGTTTTAAAAAGGCTATCTTGTGCAAACTATACCCCAGTATAAACGAGAGAGGGGCCACATTCTATGAAGCTAGCCTTAATCTTGGTACCAAAACCAAAACAATAGAATTAAAACATTAAGTCCACCTGTTTTACAAATGTGGATGCAAAAACTGAGTCTATCCAGTATGGGTTAAACAATGTCCTCTTACCAGACTTACTGGTCTGACAGAGACCAGAGGAACCCCAAGAGTATGGCCCTCAAACTCCCTTTTAACTCAGTACTGAAGTCACTCATGAGGTTCACCCTTCAGCCAAAGGTGAGACAGGCCCATAAAACAAAAGGAGACTAAATGGACTCGCCAGCCCAGGGGCAAGGATGAGAAGGCAGGTGGGGACAGGAAAGCTGGTAACAGAATCCAAGGTCCAGAGGGGGAGAGTGTTGACATGTTATGGGGGGTAGGGGGGCAACCAATGTCACAAAATAAGATGTGTATTAATTGTTTAATGGAAATTAATTTGCTCTGTAAACCTTCATCCAAAATATAATTTAAAAAAAATGGCATCTTAGTCCTTGGTTCTTGAGAGATAACCTCTAAAACCTTGGAATTTCCCCAGTGATTGAAGAGTCTTTTACGAGGGCTCCAGACCCACATCTTAGGGTTTATGCTAATAAGGTGATTCAGGTGGGGGCTGGCCAGGCCAGAAAGACAACAAATGATATGGGGGAGGGGGGAGGAGCATGATTTCCAATCAGTCATGACTATATAATGAAACCCCAGTAAAGGCTCTGCACACAGAAACACCCTGGCCTTCCTGGTTGTTGAAAGACATGGATGCAAGTGCAAGCAGAAGGGTATCATCACATCTTTTTTGGGACATGGAAGCTTCTCCTTGAGAACCCTCCCAGACCTTGCCCTATGTGTCTCTTCATTTGTAACCTTTTTCCTATAATAAAACTGTAATCATACATAGAGGGCTTTTCATGAGTTCCAAAGTAAAGGAGCCTGGGCATGCCTGAACTTACAACTGGTATTCTGAGGGGTAGAAGGAACCCCTGGATTTGTAGCCAACAGGTCAGAAATGAGGGGGGCCCTGGGGACTTCAGAGCTTATGGCTGGCATCCTGAAGGGCTAGTGGGAAAACCCAGAACTTGTAGCCAACAGGTCAGAAGTCAGGGTGTCATGGGAACACCCAAGCTTACAGCTGGTGTCTTAGGTCCTAGGTCCTGGGCAGACTTGGCGTCAGAAGACTGCACCCTTTAACTGGTGAGATCTGACCTAGCTTCAGGTGGTTGGGGTCAGAGACAGAAGCGCTGCAGATGCAGCTGGCGACAGGACAGAAGTGGAACGGAGGGGTTAGATTCATTCTGATTAATCTATTGATCAGAATTCATAGACTGAACTGAATTGATCCCTACAGTTTGGTGTCAGAAAAGTGGGATTTTTTTCCCCACACCATGTATCAAAAGAATATGTCTTTCCAAAGAGGAGATTCAAATGGCAAAAAAAAAAAAAAAAAACCCACATGGAGAGTTGTTTAACTTTACTGCTAGTTGGAAATAAAAACAACAAAAACGTATCAATCCCTCCCCTCAGGAGAATGACAAACGGTTGCTGAGAACGAGGGGATACAAGTATTCTCATATATGTCTAAAACCAAAAATTCAAATCCATTGCCGTCGAGTCAATTCCGATTCATAGTGACCCTCCCTATAGGACAGAATAGAACTGCCCCATAGAGTTGCCCAAGAGCACCTGGTGGATTCAGAACTGCCAGCTTTTTCTACCAGGGTTTCCTATGTACGTATGGTGGGTTGTAAATGTTATGGTCTCTCTGGAGAGCAATTTGGTGTTACTGAAACTGAGCATGCTCGTCCTGCAATACAACTTCTAGGAATTTAACTGGCGCACGTGAGGACATTTGCTGCACTATTGCTGGCGACAGAGGAAAAAAAGACAACATTCTAAACATTCCTTAATAGGGAAATGAAAAATCAAAATGTTCAGGTATGATGGCCTGCCATATAAAACTTAATGGAATGAATTAACTCACAAGTATCTACATGGATAAATCTTGAAAGCATAGGGTGGCATGACAAAAAAAAAAAAAAATGCAAGCTATAAAGAGAATGCAGCAGGATTACCATCTATGCAGAACTAATGAGATGCAATACAGTAGTATATATTTCCAACAGATAAATACATGTATATAAAGTATTTTCTGTTTAAGGACTGGGAAGCTGGTCAGAAAATTCAAAATAGAGAACTGCTAGAATTGAGGTCGAGGGGAAAAGTACTGGGAGGGGGTACATATTAAAGAGATCCTGAGATTTATCTGTAATGTTCTAATTTTATATGAAAATTAAAAAACTATGTATTCATATAGTGTCTGTGTAATTTTTCAAATACTAACTTTAAAAAAGGGTTAGATGTGTTGCTGTGATGCTGAACATGTTTTGGTGGCGCTTCCAGACTAAGACAGACTAGGAAGAAAAGCCTGATGATCTACTTCTGAGGCAAATATGCCAAAAAGTTAACAATGGTTAATGTTGGGTAGTGGTTGCTAGGAGTAGGAATTGACTCCACAACAACGGGTTTGGTTTTTTTGGTTTTCAATGGGAAAATGGATGACTGTCACTTTTTTCACTTGTACTTTTCTATATTTTTTTAAATTTCCAACAGAAAGAGTGCAAATGTGAAAAAGAATGAACAGCATTTTCTTTTATTTTTTTTTTAAAGTACATAGCAATAAATGGAGAAAAGAATGGAGACTAGAGACCAGGTTCTGTCACCGACTCATCAAACCATTTTTACCTTTTCCATAATAATCCTCTTTAGCATCTGTCTACTCCTATAATTTTTAGAGTCATTAAATTTTAAGTTTGATCCAGTGACGGTGATGACTTGGCACAGCAGAAAGAAAAATTGATCCTACTTTACTCATCACTCCTTTTAAAGGGATGGCGAGAATCCCCAAAGGGACAGCCTTAAAAACGAGTCCTAAATTTAAACTCAGTCGAAGACACAGACTCTGGATTAATTCGTTAGCATTGGCAAAAAACGGTAAGCCAGCCAGTTTTTATGCCTCTGGACCTCAGAGGTCAAGCATTACTCCAGTTCTAATGCATTCAGCATTAAGGCGGGTCCCTTCTGAAATGTGTGAAGCTCAGTAGACCAGACAGAGTTGGAGCCTCACTGTTGCGTAGGTTGAGCATTCTGTTAGATGATCCTTCCTGAATGTGTTAGTTGTGTAAACTTTTGCTTTTTTTCTCCCTTTGTTTCTGTGAGATAAGGCTCACAAGCATAATTATGGCTTTCCTATGTGATAGTTATGGAGCCCTGTTGGGTCTGTTTTGGTTTTTCTGTGTCACATTTGGAAAACCAGAGCTTCCCATGTAACTTAATGGAAAGGCACCAGCAATAAATTATCTACCTAGTTCTCAGTTCCATACTGTCATGCCACAGATCGGTGGCGCCAAAGTGCCACCTGCCTCATTGGTAGATTGTATTGCCAGATCACATTGCTCAAAATCCATATTACCAACCAAAAATTTAAACATACTCAAATAGTAAGCATGCATTCCAGTACTGAAAACACATGCCATTAAAAAAAGAAAAGTGATGAAAAAGCGTGGTAAAGAAAGGGTTTTAAGAAACATGCACACAGCTAAAAACAGTGTGGAGTCCCTGGATGGAGCAAATGGTTAAATGCTCAGCTAGTAACCGAAAGGTTGGCAGTTCTAATCTACCTAGAGGCACCTCAAAAGAAAGTCGTGCGATCTACTTCTGAAAGGTCACAGCAACTGAAAACCCTATGGAGCACGGTTCTGCTCTGACACACATGGGGTTGCCATGAGTTAAAATCAACTCCACAGCAACTGGTTCAAAGGCAACGTAGAGGGCAGTGGTGGCTCAGTGATAGAATTCTCACCTTCCATGAGGAAGACACAGGTTCAATCCCCAGCCTCAAGCATAGCCGCCCATTTGTCTCATCTGTCAGTGGAGGCTTGCATGTTGTTGATGCTGAACATGTTTTCGTGGCACTTCCAGGCTGAGACAGACTGGAAACAAAGGCCTGATGATCTATTTCTGAAAATCAGTCGATGAAAATCCTATGGATCACAATGTTCTGACCTCGTTGTGCATGGGGCAGCTAACAACAATAGCAAAGGAAGTGTGGACTGTTAAAGTCTTTCATCAAGAGCCCAGACATGTCCATGTTCTATGACCAAGTAATTCCATTTCTGGGAATCTATCTGGGGAAATAATCAGAGGTGCAGACAAAGGTTAATGTACGTAAGGAAGTGCATCATAAAACCCATTGCTGTCAAGCGGATTACAACTCATAGCGACCTTACAGTACAGAGTAGAACTGCCCCATAGGGTTTCCAAGGTGCGGCTGGTGGATTAGAACTGCCAACCTTTTAGTTTAGCAGCCGAGCTCTTAAACACTGCGCCACTAGGGCTCCAGAAGTGCCTCATAGTGTTAATTAAATCAGAAAAAAATAGAAACAACCGAAATGCCTCCAAGTGGGCAAAAAGGCAGAAGAATAAAAATTCTGTGGAATATTATGTTGCCTAAAAATCATGTTTTCAAAGAATACTTCATGGGAGGGAGGGAGGAACCTCATAATTCAGGATATTTCAAAGACAGGGAGACAGAAGATTAGAAAAATGTACACCAAACTGTTATCAGTGGAGATCTCTGATTGGTGGGATTCTGGGTAATTTTTTTCATTTTTTGTCACTTTCTTGTATTTCCAACTTCTCTCCACTGAGTATGTCTTATTTTATAATTATAAAAAGGTTATTTTTCAAAGTAAATTTCATCTACATGATCATTAAGATTTCAGATATAATGGTATTAGATAAACTTGTCACAGACTTATTTATCCAGTATCATCTGAGAATTAAGTTATACATAAGCAAATTTTCCATGTAACTAGATTGTCTCTCTGAGCACCAACGTTTGGAAAGTTTTTTCCTATTTTCTGTATTCATAATTCTAAAATATATACTTATCTGCCTTCTTAAGCAAGCAGTGATTTTTCTTGATAAGCACAGGAATGTATTTGAGGACAGTGACTATGTCTAGGGCTTTTACACAAAATACCCCAAGTCTATCATGAGTTTGAAGCCCTGGTGGTGCAGTGGTTAAGACCTCAGCTACTAACCAAAATGTTGACAGTTCAAATCCACCAGGAGCTCCTTGGAAACCCTACAGGACAGTCCTACTCTGTCCTATAGGGTCGCTATGAGTCAAAATCGACTCAAGGGCAAAGGGTTTGGTTTTCATGGTTTTGAATGTGAGTTTAATTCTAAGGTGAGCTTTTCAATATATTTCCATCTACTTCCCACTGGCAGGCTACCAGCAGTCCTAATCTCTTATTAAAATTGTCTTAGTTTAGTGTCCTCTGGCTGAGCAAACAGATAACAAGTCTTGTTAGAAAAGTGGCCTCTCCCCCAAAAAAGGAAAGAAAGATTAGTAAAGGCACAAGTTTTAGTATGCAGAATTCGTTACATTTTAGCTTCTCAAACCTCTGTTTTGCCTTCTTCTGTGTACTTGACTACAGTATTCTCTAGAAATATAGTGAAGTTACCAGAGAAGTGATTTCTAGATAAGATGCAAGGTAACAGCGATTTCCTGACTGACTTAGAGAAAACTAATAAAAGGTTGAATTCACCCCAAATTGAGTGTGGTTCCAAGAAAATCTTTTAAGCATTCTTGAATTGCAGTGGCTCTTTTTATCACATGCTCTTCCAAGTATGCCAATGGTCCAATGCCAATGGGAGCTTGGCAGGCATCCAAGAAGACCTACTGACTCAGAATCTACATTTAACCGAGATCCCTGTGATTCCTGCACATGAGAGCTCAAGACGTGCTTGCCTATGACACACTTAGCATTTATTCACATCTCCCACATTCCATGCTCTTCAAGATTATTCCAACAAAAACATTTCTCTTCCTTCTCTACCTCTCTTTTCTCGTTGGGAGCCAGTTGGAAATCATTTTCACTTTCCAAGTGTTTCTTCTAAAATGGGAAAAAATGGAGAATTCCCTAATCTCCATGATTCTTCATCGTTGGTCTAGCACTTTTTAGCCCTGGGTCACTTTTTTCTGATTTGGTAATTATTTATTCCTTTGGGAGCAATAGACATAAATAGTTCCAAATTGCTGCTTCTTCCTTTGACTACAATAAGATGTTAGACAGCAGGATTGCGGGAAGGGGACAAAAACCCACATACAGTGTCTGTCATCAATTAAGAGCTCAGTAAATAGTTGTCATTCTGACATTTCAAAAGTATTTTACTCTTCTTCATTATTTAAAACTTTTTTCAAGTTTTTGAAGTTATTACAACCTATTACATTATGATTGAAAAATATGTATATACCACCTTCATCATAAAAATACCAACCAAAAAACCAAACCCATTGCTGTCTAGTTGATTCCAACTCATAGCAACCCTGTAAGACAGAGTAGAACTGCCCTACAGGGTTTCCAATGAGCGACTGGTGGATTCAAACTGCCAACCTTTTGGTTAGCAGCCAAGTTCTTAACCACTGCAACATCTCTTTTTTTAAATTCTAATACTATATTTAATCTAATATATCCAAAATATTATCATCTCAACATGTAATCAACATAGAAGTTATTAATGAGATAGTTGGCCTTCTTTTTTTGTTCTAAGTCTGTGAAACCTGGTGTATGTTTTACACTCACAGTACATCTCTAATTCAGGCTGGCTACATTTAAGGTTATCAGGAGCCACATGTGACTTGTGACCACCACATGGGACAGCACAGGTCCAGGCAAAGAAAGTTATGAAACGGTAAAGGAGGCAGAGAGAAGAGACTAGAAAAAGGCACAGAGGTGGGACGGAGCACAGTGTGTTTTGGGATTGAAAAGAGTAGAAGGAAGCAAGGTAGGAGGAACAGGGCTTTTAAGTCTCATTTGAAAAACTCACTCGAAAATGGATTTGGAAATCACAGTTGAAAGTATTTAGCTGACTTATCAAATTCTTCATTTTTAGTTTCTGCATTTGTGCTAACAAATATTTATCAAGAGCCTGAGAAAGCAAGAATCTGGCAACTTGATTGATGCCTCCACTAACACTGTATCCAAAGGGGAAGGGACAATTCTTCAAAATGAAATCACTGTGCTGTTACCAGAAGCAAGGGAGGGTGAATGCAGAATGTTAGGCAAAACCACATCCCTGCTCCAGAGCTGGTCAAATCCTCAAGTACTCAGTTGACAAAAGTTGTTTTACTTATTTATTTATTTAATAATTTGTTTTGTTTTTGTTGTTGTTGAGAATATACACAGCAAAACATACACCAATTCAACAGTTTCTACACGTACAATTCAGTGACATTGATTACATTCTTCGAGTTGTGCAACTATTCTCACCCTCCTTTTCTGAGTCGTTCCTCCCCTGTTAGCATAAACTCACTGCCCCCTACGGTTCCTATCTAATCTTTTGAGTTGCTGTTGTCAACTTGATCCCATATATATAGATCTTAAAAGAGTATGATGCTCAAGGCAGACATGCTTTACTAGTTAAGCTAGAGTATTGTCTGGTTTTAAGAAGATTTCAGGGGATATTTTTGGTTTAATGTTTAAAGATTGTCTTAGGACAGTAGTTTCGGGGGTTCATCCACCCTCCATGGCTCCAGAATATCTCAATTCCATGAGAATTTAAAATTATATCCTGTATTTTCTCCCTTCTGATCAGGATTGTTCTAGAGAATTTTTTTTATCAAAACATTCAGTAATGGTAGCTGGGCACCATCTAGTTCTGGTCTCATGGCAGAGAAGGCAATTGTTCATGGAGGCAATTAGCCACACATTGCATTTCCTCTTCCTATTCCTGACTCTCCTTCTTCCTCTGTTGATCCAGGTGAACAGAGACCGATTGTTGTACCTTGGATGGCCGCATGCAAGCTTTTAAGAACCCAGGCACTACTGAACAAACTAGGAGGTAGAACAGAAGCACTGAATATGTTTTTAGGCCAATTAACTGGGAAGTCCCGTGGAACCATGACCCTATACCTCCAAACCAAGAACCAAAACCCATGAGACGTTTGGTTGTACATAAGCAGCCTCAGTAGCTGCTCTCGTGCTGTTGTTGTAAATATACCTACTACATAACATTTGACAATTCAACTTTTTACTGGTGTACAAGTAATTGACAGCAATTACAGTAACAGGCTTCAGAGTCGACAAACGTTTTAACTGAGAAGATGAGCCTTGAAGAATGGGAGGACTTTGAGTAGGAGGAAAGCTAATCTAGACTGAGAGGGCGGTACAAGCAAAGCCATGGATGCAGAAGAGTGGCAATTATTTGCAGGAAAGAGAAGACTAACTGAGTTTGACTAGAAAAAGTGATTTTCAGTTACTTTTCTACCCCAACTTATTGAATTTTCTCTTCTAGGCAACTCACAGGGGCAGGGGCTGGTTGGACTGCTCACATTATTACATCAAGAGTTTGGAGCCTGGGTGCTCTCTGTTCATTGAGATCTCAGTTCTCCATGTGACCTTTCCTTCTGGTTAGTTAATACTTCCTTACAACTACCCTGAGAGTGGTCTCAAGGTAATTTCATTTCTTATACAGTGGCACAGGGCTCCTGAGTATAAAGCAGAATCTGCTGGGCCTTCTCAAGGTTTAGGCCCAGAACTGGCCTAGCATCACAACCTTTGCAGCCTATTAGTTAAAATATGTCACAGGACCAGAGCAGATTCATTGTGGGAGGGGGCTGCCAAAGATCATGAATTCTGGGAGACAGGGTTCATTTGAGGCCACCTTTGGAGACTTTTAGAGATACACCTCCACTTAAGCTTCCTACTCCCCAATTCTAGCAAAAGGTATGTGATGAGAACTGGGTAATGTTGGAGGAAAGATAAGTAGAAGGCTATGTTGTACAAGTGTTAAATGCCAGTCTAAAGAGTTTAAACTTCCAAAACATGAATGAAAATGATGGTCCTGTGAGGTGGGGGGTGGAGGGGGAGTTGACGGAAGGGGCATACAGAATGTTTCTCTCGTCATGGGCCTCTTCCAAACTTCCCTCTATGTCTTATTGGCCAGAACTGAGTCATATGGGCACCCTATGCTGCACAGGAGCCTGGGAAAGCAAGAACCTGGCAAAGGGGAATGGGATTGCCATTACTGGCTTAGGCCAGTCGTGATTCATTCTCTAGGCATGGGCCATTGCAGGCTGAATAAAGGAGGCGGGAAGAAGAGGTACAATGGTATTGGGTAGTCTGTATACAGTGACTGCCATAACTAACAGAAAGCAGGGAAACCAGCTGGGAGGATATTGCTTTAGTTTAGGTGAGAGGTGGTTAAGTCCTGGACCAGGACTAAAGCAGTAGGGAGGGGGCAATAAGCCCGATGTAAGAGTGATTGTAGAAGTAGAATGGATACCCCATGGCAATTCATGGCTTTCATGGAAGTGAATGGGAAAGAAAGAGACAGAGAGAAACAGAGACAAGAGAGAAGTCAGAGACAACAACACCATTTCCAGCTTGCTTAATTGGATGGTGACACCCTGAACGGAGACTGAGAACACTTAAGGAGAAGTAAGCCTGGAGAAAGGTAATGACCTTTGCCTTAGGCATTATGAGTTTAAGTGGTCTGAGTGAGAGGTAGGGGAAACTGTCTGGTGTAGGCAGGATAGAGGTAGAGACCAGGAATTATTGACATACCACGCTAGTTAAAACAATGGTATCAAATTATATCAGTACTTGTATAGGTCTGGGGAAAATGTCATCCCACAACTCATAGAGGTTCCTTCTGGAAAGAGGGATTGGGCAGAGGTGCGGTACCAGGGGAAAATGTTCGCTGACTTTAGATACCTGCTCATTGTTGATTAGGGTCCTGTAGCTAATAAAGGAAAAGCAAGTTTCTAAGTGAACTGAACAAGGAGAATGCTAGAGGGAAAAGAAGAGGACTTGGCGGATGGTTACATTCAGAGGGCAGGAAGAGAAGCAAGAGAAAAAACCGAGTGGGCGAGCTGGGAGAAAACAGGAAGATCAGTACTGAAGCTCGTAACGCGACAGAAGAGACCATTTCACAAAGGATGCGCCGCGGTAGACAGTAGGGGAGACTGGAAGAGAACCTGAAAAAGGTGACCTCTGTGCTTGGTGACCCTGTCATTGTTGGTCTGGGAGGAGAGGAGACCGGAGTGTGGGGGATGAAATATGGTTGCCTGGCACGCAGACCGCGCTTTAGAGAACTGTGGTGACTTAGAGAGAGAGGACACGCAGCCTGAGAGCGTTGTGGCAGAGAGACGGCATTCTTGGCTATGGGGGAACAATCATATCCTTTCACTGTTATCCCACCACTCCTCAGCTTTTAGCTTGTTTTTGACCTGCTGGAGGAACCTGAGCAAGGCGCACCCCGTTTATTCCTGCAACATCCTGCACCGCCATGGGACCGGTAGTAGTTGTGGTAAAAATATGCTGTGCATTTGTCTTTCCCACGAACTTTTTTTCTAGCCACAAAATTAACCAGAAACGAGAGAAGCATAGCCTCCCCCCACCCCGTTTTTATCGGCAACACAGAGTCTCCAATAAAAAAGAATAAGTATCAAAACTAAATTAGAAATATCGATGGAAAAAGTGAGATAATATGTAATGGTTTCCTTGCCAACCAACAGTGGATTGACTCCAGTGTGATGATTTAGAATGTAGGGTGACCCAGATTAAATGACTCAGATTAAATCTATGATAGGACTGAGCAAAGCGTGGAGGCCTCCGGATTGGTCACATGTAAATGCTTCCTCTCTCCTGTCTCCCTTTTCTTCCTTTGCATTTTCTTTTTCGGTGCGCTCACGCTCTTTCCTACGGACAGATTGCAGCACTGACCTTGAAGTCAAGGGCATGGACCAGTGGACTGAGAAGCATTACCCCCATCCATGACCTCAGTTTGCAGTCAGCTCTTGTAGGTCTGGGCGGGGGGTTGGAGGGTGGGGAGCAGAGGGCCTCATAGAAAGCCCAGGATCCTGGACTTCAGGAGTCCAGGATTTCCATCCTGGCACTTTCACTTTCTTTCAACAGTTACTGAGTGTAAATTTCTTTAATAATGTATTCAATGAGATACCTTCAGCTGCTAACACCAACTAAAAGTGGCCTTCCTAATAAGGACCTTTCAGATCTAATTTAACAGTGTTCCAAGGTAGGAGGTTCCAGGGTTGGGGTGGTAACTCAACAAAGTCGTAAAGACCCCTGGCCCTGCCATATTTCTACTCTGGCATCTTCAGCATGTTGTCTTTCCCCCTTAAGTCTGCCCTCGTGGTCACAAGATGGCTGCCACAGCTCCAAGCATCACCTCCCTCCATGACAATTTCCAAAGGCTCTTTCTCTCTCTTTTTATCAGAGAGGAAAAACTTTCTCAGAAGCCTCTTGCACATGTTCCTTCAAGTTCCCTTGCCCCAGATTGGGTCACCTGCCCATTCCCCAGCTGCAAGGGAGGCTGGGAAAGTGAGTACCTTGCATTTTCAGTCACTGTAGTGGACAAAAGGAGCTGGGCATGACAGTTGGATAGATAACCAACATTCACTGCAAGTAACAATAATGGGAATAAAAAGTAATGCTGGCAACCAACATTTATTGAGTGATTACTATGTGTCAGGCACTGTAGAAAGTGGTTAGCATGCATTTCTTTGGTTTATCTCAACCATAATACTAGAATACTCTAATTTTACAAACAAGGGAAACGAGGCTCAGAGAGGTTTAAAATCTTGCTCGGTCACAGAGTTAGAAAACCCACTCTTGGCGTTTTGGAGATCAAGATCAAAGAGACAGCCCTTAACCTCGAAAGACTCACAGTTCAGAGGAAATCCCAGGCAGGGAGATAAAGCATTGCAACAAGGTAAAAGATAAATGCTCAAGGGGGTGAAGCAGTGTGACCTAGTAAGAAAACAACCCCTCACTCCCTCCCCAGGCCAGCAGGCCAGCACTGTGTCTCCAATGACCCCCTGGGATAAGGGAATAGAGAGAAGTGCTCAGAAGAGATGGACAGAAACAAGGATCAAGAAGGAGTTCCTCAAATTGGGAAGTAGGAGTAGGAATGTTTTGGAGTTGTGGAGCGGTAACTTGCTGCCTCAAAGTGCCTCATGGAGATAACAGGACCCCAGTAGGAATGACTGCAGGATGCTAAGAGAAGGCTGCACCCTGGGGCATGAGGCCCCCAACCACTGCCAGGACACTCAGACCAAAGCTGGGAAGGAGCAGGCAGAATTGGACAATAGCTGGTCAGTGGTGCCTTTGTAGACTGGAGACCACAGGACCCTCCCCCCATGTCCGGAGCACACGTGACATACACACCGACGCCCTGTGCTCCATCCTGGAGGCAGAGAGACAGTCCGGCAATCACTGAGAGTAATTTATTAAGTTCTGGTGCCTGGAGGCTTGGCAACAGATTTAATTTTGTTTGGAGCAATGAATTCCTATAGTCTTTCTTACATAATAAAAAAGGGCTGTCTGACTTCAGAGATGCATGCAGAGATCTGGGGAAATGCAGTAAAAGCAGTCACTGACTCTGTCATAAGGAGAAGGGATCGAAGGAAGGCAGTACAGAAGAGATGCAGTTTAAGCAGGGTACTCCAGGATGAACAGGAGTTCACCTGCGGACAGGAGAGAAAAAGGTCTGTGCCAAGGCAAGGAGGTGTGAAAGAATTTGCTCCTCCAGGGGACTGTGATTATTGTGAGCAGTGGGTAAATGGCACAGCAGTCAGGAGCTGAGGGTAGCCAAGAAGACACTGGGGTTTTATCTTGAGCTCCAGGATCTTGGGTAGGTAAGAGCAACTCTTAAAAATGCAGAAATGGGTCTTGATGTGAGGTTTTCAAGGTTGCACTTTTAGATCGCAGAACATTTTCTTAATGTAGGTTGGCCTGGGTGGTGCAAACAGTTAAACACTCGATTATTAATCCAAAGGTTGGCAGTTCAAACCCACCCAGAGGTGCCTTGGAAGAAAGGCCTGGTGTTCTGCTCCCAAAAAGTCACCGCCATGAAAAACCTATGGAGCACAGTTGTATTCTGAAACACATGGCATCGCCATGAGTCGGAATTGGCTTGATGGCAACTGGTTTGGTTATACGTTAAAATGGCCTGGAACCCCAAAATATGAATCAGATGCAATGGGGATAAAATTTTCCCCACCACGATTATATCGGATGCAAGAAACATCTCGTGATTTTACTTTTCTAAATTAAGTTAAGCCTGGCCCTGTGTGACCAGGCTGGTGAGAAAGTCCATCTCTGTCACTGTGGGGACCCTCCCTGACTCCGAGAGTTGCGTGAAAATCAAGAAGTCTTATCCAGTCCAGACTGTGGAGGAGAGCCCTGTGCTGAGTAGCATTCCACTGTGGGCTATACCACAATATGTTCATCCATTCTCCAGTTGAGGGATGTCTGGGCTGTTTTCAGTTTGGGGCAACTACAAACAAAGTCACTATAAACATTTGCAGACAGATTTTTTGTTGTTGTTGTTGTACTTCAGGTGAAGGCTTACAGAACAAATAGTTTCTCATGAAACAGAAGTACACATGTTGTTTTATAACATTGGTTAACAACCCCACAACATATCAACCCTCTAACTTCTCAACCTCTTTTTTTTTTTTTTTTTTTTTGGTGAAAATACACATAGCCAAAGATACACCATTTCAAAAATTTCTACATGCACAGTTCAGTGACATCGACTATGCTCTTCCAATTGTGCTGTTATTCTCACTTAAGATGAAGGCTTACAGAACAAAATAGTTTCTCGTTTAACAGTTACTACAGATGTTGCCCTATAACACTGGTTAACAATCTCACAACACATCAACAATATCCTTACTCAACCTTGGGTTCCCTATCACCAGCTTCCTTGTCCCCTTCTGCTTTCTGGCCCTTGTCACTGGACTCCTGTACCTCGGTAGTCTCATTTGGTTTTACGGGGCTGTGCACTCCCAGGCTGAACAGTGAACCTCGGAGGTAACTTCACCACTGAGCTAAAAGGGTGTCTGGGGGCCATACTCTCGGGGTTTCTCCAGTCTGCTTTAGGCCAGTAAATCTGGTCTTTTTTCTGTGAGTTAGAATTGTGCTCTACATCCTTCTCCAGCTGTATCCAGAACCGTCTGTTGTGATCCTGGTCAGAGCAGTCAGTGGTGGTAGCCGGGCACCATCTAGCTGTACTGGACTCAGTCCGGTGGAGACCTTGGTAGCTGTGGACAATCAATCCTTCGGACTAATCTTTTCCTTGTATCCTGTTCTCTTCATTCTCCCTTGCTCCCGAAGGGATTAGACCAGTAGAGTATCTTAGATGGCCGCTCACAGGCTTTTAAGACCCCGGACACTGCTCACCAAGGTAGAATGTAGAGCATTGTCTTTATAAGCTGTGTCATGCCAATTGAGCTAGATGTTCCCCGAGACCATGGTCCCCACAGCCCTCCGCCCAGCAATTCAGTCCCTCAGGGAGTCTGGATGTGTCTATGGGGCTTCCATGACCTTTCCTAGTACAAGTTGTGCTAGTTTCCCCTGTATTGTGTACTGTCTCACCCTTCACCCAAGATACCACTTATCTATTATCTATTTAGTATTCCCCCCCCATCCCTGGTAACCAACAAACACTGTTGCATTTTGTGTGTGAACTTTTTCAAGGGTTTTTACAATAGAGGTCTCATACAATATTTGTCCTTTTGTGATTGACTTATTTCACTCAGCATAATGTCCTCCAGTTTCATCCAGGTTATGAGATACTTCACAGATTCATTGTCGTTCTATCTTGTTGCATAGTACTCCATTGTGTGTATGTACCATAGTTTGTGTATCCATTCATCTGTTGATGGGCATCTAGGTTGTTTCCATCGTTTTGCTATTGTGAACAATGCTGCCATGAACATAGGTGTGCATATGTCTATTCGAGTGACGACTCTTATTTCTCTAGGATATTTTCCTAGGAGTGGGGTTGCTGTATCGAATGGTATGTCTATTTCTAGCTTTCTGAGGAAGCGCCATATCATTTTCCAAAATGGTTGTATCATTTTGCATTCCCACCAGCAGTGCATAAGAGTTCCCATCTCCCCGCAGCCCCTCCAAAGTTTGTTATTTCCAGTGTTTTTGATTCGTGCCAGTAATGCCGGGGTGAGATGGTATCTCATTGTGGTTTTAATTTGCATTTCTCTAATGGCTAGTGATCACGAGCATTTCCTCATGTGTCTGTTGGCCATTTGAATGTCTTCTTTGGTGAAGTGTCTGTTCATTTCCTTTGCCCATTTTTTAATAGGATTATTTGTCTTTTTGTTGTAGAGGTGTTGGATTTTCTTGTAGATTATGGAGATTAGACCCTTGTCTGACTTGTACTGTCCAAAAATTTTTTCCCAATCTGTAGGTTCTCTTTTGACTCTTTTGGTGAAGTCTTTTGAAGAGCATAGGTGTCTGATTTTTAGAAGATCCCAGTTATCTAGCTTATCTGTTGGGGTTTGTGCATTGATGGTTATGGTTTATATCCTGTTAATGCCGTGTATTAAGGCCTGTAGTGTTGGTCCTATTTTTTCTTCTATGAACTTTATAGTTTTAGGCTTTATATTCAGGTCTTTGATCCGTTTTGAAGTCTTTTTTGTATACGGTGTGACGTATGGGTCCTGTTTCATTTTTTTGCAGATGGATATCCAGTTTTGCCAGCACCATTTGTTAAAAAGACTGTCTTTTCCCCATTTGATGGACTTTGGGCCCTTGTCGAAGATCGGGTGACTGTAGCTGGATGGATTTACATCTGGGTTCTCAATTCTGTTCCATTGGTCAATGTATCTGTCGTTGTACCAGTACTAGGCTGTTTTGACCACTGTAGCTGTATAGTAGGTTCTGAAGTCAGGTAGTGTGAGTCCTCCAACTTTATTCTTCTTCTTCAGTAGTGCTTTACTTATTCGGGGCTTCTTCCCTTTCCATATAAAGTTAATGATTAGTTTTTCCACCTCTTTGAAGAAAGTTGTTGGTATTTGGATCGGGATTGCGTTGTATTTGTAAATTGCTTTGGGTAGAATTGTTATTTTCACAATGTTGAATCTTGCAGACAGATTTTTGAGTGAACATAAGTTTTCATTTCTCTAGTGTAAATACCAGGAGCCCAGGTGGCACAGTGGTTAATTAAGTGCTCAGCTGCTAACTGAAAGATCAGTGGTTCAAACCCACCTGCCACTGTAGGTGAGAAAGATGTGGCAGTTTGCTTCCCTAAAGATTCCGTAAATAAAAAAACCATCGCTGTCGAGTCAATTTCGATTCATAGCAAACCTATAGGACAGAGTAGAACTGCCCCGTAGGGTTTTCAAGGAGCGGCTGGTGGATATGAACTGCCAACCTTTTGGTTAGCAGCCTGAGCTCTTAACCACTGTGCCAACAAGATTATAGCCTTGGAAACCCTATGGAGCAGTTCTACACTGTCCTATAGGGTCACTATGAGTCGAAGTCGCTACGGCAATGGGCTTGGGTTTTAGAGGGTAAATACCTAGGAGCGGGAAGCCGGGTCTTATGGTAAAATGTATGTTTTACTTTATAACAAGCTGACAAACTGTTTTCCAAATGTCTGTACCATTTTACATTCCCAGCAATGTATGAGAATTCCAGTTGTTCCCATCCTCACCATCACTTGGTACTGTCAGTTGTTTTTTTTTTTTTTTTCATTTTAGCCATTCTACTATACGTGTAGTCATATCTCAATGTGGTTTTAATTTGCAGTTCCCTAATGACTAATAACATTGAACATTTTTTTCATGTGCTAATTTGCTATCTGTGTATATTTTTTGGTGAAATGTCCATTCAAACTTGTGCTCATTTTAAAAAATTGAGTTATTCGTTTTCTTATACTGAGTTTGAGAATTCTTTATATATTCTGGATACCAGTCATTTATCAAATATATACTTACAAATATTTTCTCATAATCTGTGACTTATCTTTTTATTCTCTTAACAGTATCTCTTGAAGAACAGAAACTTTTTATTTTGATGAAATTCAATTTATCAATTTTTCCTTTTATGGATCATGCTTTTTGTGGCCGTATCTACATTAACATTTTTAAGTAGCTTTACTGAACTATAATTCACATAGCATGCAATTTGCCCATTTAAAATGTCCAACTCAATGGCTTTAAGGATATTCACAGATTTGAGCAGCCTTCACCACAGTTAATTTTAGAAGATTGTCATTACCCCAAAAAGAAATCTGGTGCCCTTTGACCGTCACCCCCCTTCCCTCTTCACTTAGGCAATCACTATAACCTACTTTTTGGCTCCATAGATTTGCCTGTTCTGGACAGTTTATATAAATGGGACCATACAATATGTGGTCCTTTAAGACCGACTACTTTCATTATAGCAAAATATTTTCAAGGTTCATCCATGTTACAGCATGTATCAGTACTTCGTTTCTTTTTACTGCTAAATATTCCATTGTATCTATATACTACATTTTATTTAACCATTATCAGTTGATAGACATTTGGGTTGTTCCTACCTTTTGGCTGTTATGAATAATGTTGCTGTGAATATGTGTGTACAAATTTTTGTGTAGACATACGTTTTTATTTCTCTTAGATGAGTGGAATTGCTCATCACAGGGGAATTCTATGTTGAAGTTTTTGAGGAACTACCAGAGTGTTTTCCAAAGTGGCAGCACCATTTGGCATCCTCACCATCAGTGTATGAGAGTTCTAATTATTTTACATAAAAATAAAAAGATAAGCCAACATCTGTTATTATTTATCTTTTTTATTATAGTCATCCTAGTGGGTATGAAGTGGTATCTCACTGTGATTTTCGTTTGCATTTCCCTGATGACTAATGATGTTGAGAATCTTTTCATGTGCTTAGTATCCATTTGTATAATCTTTAGAGAACTGTCTGTTCAGATCCTTTGTCTATTGTTTAATTGGATTGGTTTTTGTTTATTACTGAGTTGTAATACATCTACTCTTCACTTGTTGACTATCTCATTATCTGACACTTCATGTTTACAACAATAGTAAAAAATCTACTATTCAGCTATTTTGCACATTAACGACATACGACTGACAGTAACAAATGCCAAGGTGTGAGGCGAGAGTAACACTAGCTGTGATGGTGAAGGTTATGTGTCAACTTGGCTGGGCCATGATTCGCAGTGGTTTAGCAGTTACGTAATGATGTAATTTCGCAGTTAGGTAACGATTTAATTTGCCAGTTATGTAATGATGTAGTCATCCTCCATTTTCTGATCTGATGTAGTCATCCTCCATTTTTGCATAACACCAATTTTCACATACGGGCCTGATCTTTGGAACCTAGCCAAGTTGATAAGTGAGGAGTGGGTGTAGTTGTTTGTATGTTCTGAATACAAGTCCCTGATCAGATATATGATTTTCAAAAATCTTCTCCTATTCTGTGGGTTGTCATTTTTACTTTCTTGATGGTGTTCTTTGAAGCACAGAAGTTTTAAATTTGATAATGTCTAGTTTATTTTTTCTTTTGTTGTTTGTACTTTTGTGTCATAGCTTAGAATCTATTCCCTAATCCAAGGAAGATGTTTTCTTCAAAGAGTTTTATGGGTTTAAATCTTGCGTTTAGGTCTTTGATCCATTTTGAGTTAATTTTTGTATATTAAAGTGAGGTAGGGATCCAAATTCATTTTTTTTCATGTGGGTATTCCAGTTGTCCCAGCACCAATTATTGAAGAGATAAGACTATTTTTCCCACTATTGAAGTGTCTTTACATACATTAACATTTTATTATATTTTCTTCATCATATATCTATTCATCTTTCTATTCCTCTATCCACAAAAAATAAATTATTTTTGATGCATTTAAAAAAATGAGTTCCAGATATCAGTACCTTTCCTCCTAAATACACCAGCATGCATATCACCAGCTAGAGTTCAATATTTGCTCACAAATTTTTTTCTTTTTGATGTAAAATTTGTATATGTATAAAATACACAAATCTTAAGTGTACCATCCAATGAGTTTCAACAAATGCATCCATCTGTTTAACACAAACCTCTATCAAGATACAGAACCTCACCATCACCCTGGAAGGTTCCCGCCAGTGCTTTTTTAAAAATGTGCAATAAAAATATAGAAAATTTCCATGTCCTTAGAATGTTACCTTGTGTCCCTTTGTAGCCAACCTCCCCATCTCCTGTCCCCACCTAGGCAGCCACTGATCTCATTTATATCACTATAGATTAGTTTTGTCTATTACAGAACTTCATATGAATGGAATTATATGGTATACACTATTTTGTGATTAGTTTCTTTTGCTCCTGACCAGTTTGTTCTAAAAACAAAACAGAACAGAATGTGTATGTGTGAGAGAGAGAAGGATAGATAGAAAGAGATAGAGAGATTACACTGAAGCAAAATAGAAAATTCATTTCTTATTGTGAGTTGTAATAAAAAAAATTTAAAAGCTACTGATCGAAAAAACTTCTCCCAGGTCAGGGCCCTGTGTCTTTTTCCCACCTTACCTCTTATCACTTCCCCTCCCACCTCAACTGCCCTGATCTCGTATTAGTTACTCCAGTGCTCAGCCTCACCTTCAGACCTTTGCAAATGCTGGTCCTTCTTTTGGGTCACTCTCCCCCACCTCATCCTATTCACCCCAAATGGTAGAACTCCTACTCATCCATCAACACCTTCTTGGTTGGCTCTTCTTCTAGAAAACCTCTGTTCCCATGCTTCCCTCCCCAGACTGTTATCACATTGAACTCTAATTAGCTGGTCTCTCTCTCCTTGAGCCAATGACAAGCTCTCTAAGGACAGGAACCATGTCTAGTTCACCTTTGCAGCCCCTCACTCCTTTGCAGCCCAGCTCCTAAGATGTGATAACACATAATAGGCATCAATAAATATGAACTGAAGGAATGAATGAACCCCAGAGTTTGGGTGAAAAGATTTTAAATAAACTAGCTTGATGGTTTTCCATTCCTGTTTGTCTTATGACCCTTTCCGCCTTTGATTCCTTAACTGTCTTAGTTATCTAGTGCTGCTATAACAGAAATGCCACAACTGGGTGGCTTTAACAAACCAAAATTTTATTTTCTCACAGTTTAGGAGGCTAGAAGTCTGAATTTAGGGTGCTGGCTCTAAGAGAAAGCTTTCTCTGTCAGCTCTGGAGGAAGGTCTTTGTTTCTTCAGCTTCTGTTTCCTGGTGTCTTGGAGATCTTCTTGTGGCTTGGTATCTATCTCCCCCCATCTCTGCTTGCTTAATCTGCTCCTTTTATATTTTGTAAGAGATTGACTCAAAACACACCCTACACTAATCCTGCCCCATTAACGCAACAAAGACAAGCCATCTCCAAATGGCATGAACCACAGGTTTAGAGATTAGGATTTACAACACATATTTTGGGAGGACACAATTCAATCCATAACATTAACTGTCACATTTCACAACCTCTTTCAATTGCCTTGAGAACTTAGCTTTTCAACCTTCCTCTCCACTCCCAATATTGGTCTTTTCATAATTTTTACTTCCTCCTGGCCATGCTGAGTGTCTTAGGTTGGATTCTCTAGAGAAGCAAGACCAATGAAGTATATATACAGGGACTGACAAGCCCAAAATCGGCAAGTCGGATGGCAGGCTGCTGGCTTACAGGCTGCAGAGGCCGACGAATCCCAAGATTGGCAGGTAAACTGCTAGCTCAAGTGCTAAGAACCAGAGGTCAGATGATTATGAGCTTCATGCAGGATCCAGAGCAGCAAAAGCCAGTGAGCTTTGCCAGAAAGTCCATATATGTTGGATGCAGGCCATACTCCCAAAGAAACTCCTTTCAACTGATTGGCTGCTCATAGCAGATCTCATCATGGAGGCTTGCTTAGTCATCTAGTGCTGCTATAACAGAAATGCCACACATGGGTGGCTTTGACAAACAGAAATCTATTCTCTCACAGCTAAGGAGGCTAGAAGTCTGAATTCAGGGCACCAGCTCCAGGGGAAGGTTTTTGCTATCAGCTCTGGGAGAAGGTCCTTGTTATCAATCTTCCCCTGATCTAGGAGCTTCTCAGCACAGGATCCCAAGTCCAAAGGACGTGCTCCACTCCTGGCTCTTCTTTCTTTATGGTGATGAGGTCCCTCTCCTCTCTGCTCGATTCTCTCTTTTATATCTTAAAAGAGATTGACTCAAGATAAAATATAGGCCTGTAGATTGAGTCCTGTCTGCATCTAATCCTGCCTCATTAACATCATAGAGGTTAGGATTTACTACACATAAGATTATCACATCAGATCACAAAATGGTGGACAACCACACTATACTGGGAATCATGGCCTAGCCAAGTTGATACACATTTTGGAGGGACACCATTTAATCCGTAACACAGATGATTACATCATTATGTAACTGCCAAACTACATCATAACTGCCAAACCCACTGAGAATCACGGCCCAGCCAAGTTGACAGACAACCTTAACCATCACACTAAGGCAAACAGCTGTCATCATGAAGATGACATCATAACCCTGTATGTATAACCTCTGTTCCAGAACCCTTCCCCCATCTTGCCAAAGTGACATTAATTCCATGACTACCTGGATATGGAGGAGGTGTGTGTGTGTGTGTGTACACTTATCTGTAGAGAAGGATATGTAGGATGCATTCTTATCATTACAAATATTTTCAAATTGAAAATTCTATGTTAGCAGTTGTTTTAGATTCTATATCCTCTTTTTACGGAGGGTTGCGTTTTTGTGACAACCAGCACAGCTTGCTGAAATAAATGAAACAACTCTCTCACTGAAACGCAAATGTATCTTAAGGGACAAATGTGGCAGTGGGGTGGAGTGGGGGGAAGAGGCTAAAGGTTTAGATGTTACAATGTCAAACGTGCTTTTATTTCTCAAAATTTATTCTAAGGAGATAAACAAGTGCACAAAGGTAACTGTTCAAGAATATTCACCACAGTGTTGTTTAGCGTAAGGAAAACATGGGTGACAACCTAACTATCCATCCAGAAGAGGCTGATTAAATAGACATGTGGTGGAATCACATGCTGTCAGTAAATGGATAATGATTATCTATATCAGGGGCTGGCAAAATTTTTCTCTAAAGGGCCAGAGAGTATAAACATTAGGTTGCAAGAGGGTCTGTGATCACAGCAGGGAAACCCCTTCTATCAGGAAAGCCAGTATTGGCCCAAAACACCCCCACCCAGCAGACTTTCATTATGTTTCACTGGCAGGACTTCGACACTCGACCACTCCTTGCAGTAAGGAAGAGTGGGAAAGCTGAAACAGGACTGTCATGATTGGCCAGAACCAATCACAATCCATTGCCTCAACTGAGGCACATTGCTGCCCCCAAACAAAATCTGGCTTCCATTGGCACAGAAGAACGAGGGAGGTCAGTGTTATGGGTATGCAGCCGTTCCAGGTACCATGACTGTGTAACAAACCATCCCAAAGTGAATGGCTTAGAACAACGGCATTTATTTTGCTCCCAAATCTGCACTCTGGCAGGTCTCAGAGGGGACTGCTTGTCCCTACTTAGCATCAGGTTAAAACAACAACATTTATTTTGCTCACGATGCTGCAGTTTGGACAGGGCTTGGTGGGGTCAGCTCATCCCTGTTTTCCTTGGTGTCAGCAGGGGTAACTAGAAATCTGGGGCTTGAAATCATCTGAAGGATCGTCTGCTCACATCTCTGGTGCCTGGGCTGGGAAGTCGCAAACAGCTGGGGCTCCTCAGGCTTCCTGCTCATCCCTATGTAGTCTCCCGTTGAACTCTCCTGCAGGATGACTTCAGGGTAGCTGGTCTTAGCTCAGCTCAGGGATCCCAAGGCGTGAGTTGCAAGAGAAAGAGAAAGTACAGCAGACACTTTTTCCTTTTGTAACCTAGCCTCAGTCACCACCTCATTTCCACCATATTCTATTCACTAGAAGGAGCCCTAGTGGCACAGTGGTTAAGCGCTTGGCTGCTAACCGAAAGGTCAGTGGTTCAAACTTACCAGCCTCTCAGGGGGAGTAAGACGTGGCAGTCTGCTTCCGCAAAGATTACAGCCATGGAAACCCTATGGTGCAGTTCTACTCCATCCTATAGGTGTGCTATGAGTTGGAATTGACTTGATGGCAATGGGTTTTCCTGAAGCCCAAGCTTAAGTGTCACCTCTTGCTGGAAGTCCTCCTTAAGACCTCCCTCTCTGTATCAGTCTGTGCTGCTCCCATAATAACCTTCATTACGCTCAGCTAGTGGTGTCCATCACCAGATCCCCAGGGCAAGGAAACCGGGGCTGGGTCTGTCTATTCCTCAGTCTCCCCAGCTCAAGACCTGGCACAAGGAGGCGTGGAGAAATAGACTCTGACTGACTGCAGTTTTCCACGCCCCATGCCATGGCTTGCCTCCAGGTATTTGCACGTGCCATGCCCTCCACCTCAATGCCTTTCCCGCTTTTCCTCTTTTCCTCTGTGGACATCCCCACTGACCCTTGGAGGCATCCGTCAGAGGCCACCTCCTCCAGGAAGCTATCCCTGCCCCCTGGGACTGAGTCTGCTGTGTGTCACTTACTTGGGGGTCTGTGGCTGTCTCACCAACCTGGTTGCAAGGTCTCTAGAGGACAAGGCTAGTGCCTATTTCTGTCTGCATCCTCAGCACTTGTCACAGGTCAGGCACGCAGGAGGCCCAAGAAGAAGTGAGTGCAGAAATGAATTAATGAATGAGGCTGAACTACAGGTCATCAGCAGTATTGAACTACTAGCTGTCATCTCCCCTAGGAAGCTAACTCTTACCCCGAGGGGCTTCGCTGTTTCCCTGGCTCACCCTCACCGGGACACTTGATCCCACTGGGCTCTCATTGCCTCTGAGGAATTTGCCTCCACCCTCAGACTGGGAGCTCCTCGAGGGCAGGACGGGGTCAGATTTACTCTCTGGGTGCCCAGCACTGCCAGCCCGAGCCTGTATACCTCCTACCTCATCTCCTTTGCTCTTGGCCTTCATGTGAACAATTCCTCCAACATGTAAACTTGGTTTCCACCTCAGGGCCTGTGCACTTGCTGTTCCCTCTCCCTAAACTAAAAACTCATTGCAGTCCAGTCGATTCCAACTCATGGTGACCCCATGTGTTACAGAGCAAAACTTCTCCATAGGGTTTTCTTGGCTGTAATCTTTACGGAAGAAGATCGCCAGGCCTTTTTTGGTGGTGCCACTGGGTAGCTTTGAACTGACAAACTTTTTTTAAAATTTTTTTTACATTTTCTTCTTCTTCTTTTTAAAAATATTTTATTATGTTTTTGGTGAAAGTTTATACAGCAAGTTAGGTTCTCATTTGACAATTTCTGTACATATTGTTCAGTGACATTGGTTACATTTTTCACGATGTATCAGCAATATCAACATACTCATTATTTCCATTCTGGTTGTTCTGTTTCTGTTAATCTAGCTTCCTTACCTGAGATGGTCTTACCTGATTTGTTAGTGTGCTTTCCTCCACCCTCAGGCATCAGCAAAGATGTCACTTTAAGGACAAATGTGCGCCTGCCCCAAGCCATGGTGTTTTCAATCACCTCATATGCATGCGAAAGCTGGGCAATGAATAAGGAAGACCGAAGAATTGATGCCTTTGAATTATGGTGTTGGCGAAAAATATTGAATATACTGTGGACTGCCAAAAGAACAAACAAATCTGTCCTGGAAGAAGTACAACCAGAATGCTCCTTAGAATCGAGGATGGCAAGACTTTATGTCACATACTTTGGACATCTTATCAGGAGGGATCAGTCCCTGGAAAAGGACATCATGCTTGTTAAAGTAGAGGGTCAGCTGAAAAAGAGGAAGACCCACAACAAGATGGATTGACACAGTGGTTGCAACAATGGGCTAAAGCATAACAACAGTCATGAGGATGGCACAGGACTGGGCACTGTTTCTTCTGTTGTACATAGGGTCGCTATGAGTCAAAACCGGCTTGACGGCATCTAACAACAGACTCCATCACTTTTATGGTGATCTACGTAACCTGGGCTCCAATTCCTGCTCTATTGCTTACCTGTTGTGTGGCAGAGCAAATTTCTTAAGGGCTCTATGCCTCAGTTTCCTCATCTGTAAAATGGGGTGACAGTAATAGCAGCTCCTTCATAGGGTAGTTGTGAGGATTAAATAGGTTAATATACGCAGTGCCTTAGAACAGGGTCTGACAGATTGTATTAGCTATTAACTAGAGGGTTGTTAAGGTGCCCTGGTAGCGAAATGGTTAAGAGCTGGGCCGCTAACCGAAAGGTCAGTGGTTGGAACCCACTAGCTGCTCTGCAGAACAAAGGTGTGGCAGTCTGCTTCCTTAAAGATTGAACCACCAATGAACCACCAATGAACATCCTGACAGGGAACACAACAGAGGGTCCCTGATGGAGCAGTAGAACGATGGGATGCAGAACTCAAATACTAGTAAGAAGACCAGACTTAATGGTCTGACTAAGACTGGAGGTACCCTGGAAAGCACGGCCCCTGGTCTCTCCATCACCCCAGAACTAAAACAATTTCCGAGGCCAACTCTTCAGACAGGGATTGGACTGGACTGTGGGACATAAAGTGATACTCGTGAAGCATGTGCCTCTTAGACAAGTAGATATAAGAGACCAAAGGGGCGGCTTCTGTCCAGAGGTGAGGGGGAAGGCAGAGAAGAGTTAGGAGCTGGTTGAAGTGTTCATGGGGAATCAGGGGTGAAGGGGAGGAGTGTGCTGTCGCAGAATGGGGTGAGCGGTTGGGGTCTCATAACAATGCAGGCTAAAAAAAAAATTCTGTATGGGAGACTAACTTGAAATGTAAACTTCATTTAATTACATCAATTAAAAAAAAAAAAGATTACAGCCTTGAAAACCCTATAGGACAGTTCTACTCTGTCCTACAGGGGCGCTGTGAGTCAGAATCGACTCGAGGGCAAAGGGTAAAGGGTTGCTTTCTTATTTAAAAATTTCTGAAGCCTAGCCCTGGTGGCGCAGTGGTTAAGAGCTCCGCTGCAAACCAAAAGCAGGGCAGTTTGAATCCACCAGCCGCTCCTTGGAAACCCTATGGCCTATAGGGTTTCCATGAGTCGGAATAGACTCCATAGCAACGGGCTTTGATTTACGTAGCATATTGTAGGCGCTCAGTGAAACATTCGTTGAGGAATGAACATTGACACTGTCGAAAGTTGGGCTGTTGGAAGGAGGCTAAGGATTCGAGTTGGCCCAGCCCCAAACGCAACTGGTCTCTCTGCAAGGTGAGGTGAGGGGTCGTGGCAGGAGGGGAGGTGGAGGTCGGTCGAAGCGGGAACCTGGAAACAATAAGGCAGGCCTTGCATTTTGATCTGAGAGCGAGGTGGAAGCTACTGCAGGTTCTGAGCAAAGCGTGACCGCGTGGAAAGCGTGGTGGGAGGGACCCTGGCGGGGTGAGGGGCTCTCCCTCAGGAGGGGATGGTGGCTCCGACTGCAACGGGCTGTAGCAACAGCGTCGAGGACGCGGAATCTGCCCCTCCGCCTGGTGAGCGTTCGGACTCGCTTCCCCCGGCAAGCGCGGGGTGGGCCGGGCGGCGCCCGTACGCAAATCAGCCGGGCCTGGGGCGGGACCTACATGTAAATCAGGAGGGCCTGGGGCGGGGCGCAGGAGGCAACTGCCTGGATCCGCGCCTAGGAAAGCCCCGCGCGGCGCTGAGGAAGGCTGGGGACGCACGGGTCCCCTAATTTTCTTTCGCGGCGACCGAAAGGCGAATGGACCAGGAGCGCGCAGGTAGGATCCGGGACCGCGCGCGGAGGAGGCTCTAGGGGACCGCCCTGGGGGCTCAGCGAGCATCGGGGAAGTTCTCGGCCAGCGGCCTGGCCGGAGGCACCGGGGACCCTGGGGAGCGCCCCGACTAGCAGCCGGGGAAGACTTGCCTGTGGGTGCTTAGGCAACCAGCACGCCCCCAAAACGCGTGCTGTCCCCGAGACATCAGCAGGGACGGACCCTTGGGGGCTTTGGGGACGTCGCGAGTTTGGGATGAGGCAGATGTTGGGTCACGCAGTCCCGGTCTTTGGGTAATCACCCCCGCCCCGCGCGCATGAGTCAGGACTTTCGTGAGCATTGGGGGCGAGGAAGGGTGGGAAAGGTTCTGAAGACCGTGAAGCTGGATACGAGGTCAAGGAAATAAGGCCCTTTGGACCTTTGCTCTCCTCCTCCGAGGATGGGTTGGCCCCGGTAATAGCGATCATTTCCTGGGACTTTTTCATGCATGCTTGCCCCGAACATTGAAAGTATCCTGAGGTAAACCTCACAATAATCTTTCTGTGGTCGGTGCTATGTATCATGACCATTTTACAGACGAGGATACTGAGGCACAGGCAGGTCAAATAACGCCCAAAGTGATGCCTAGCTTTGTTGAAGCAGGATAGGAACCCAGGCAGTCTGACGCCAGAGCTCGCTGCCCTCCGTCTCTCAATATTAGTCAAACTACCCTGCTCACAGGATTCTCCAGGGGATTTGTTTAAAAGGAAGGTTCCTAGGCTCCTTCCGTGAGATTCAGATTCAATAGGCCCAGGAATCTGGATTATTATTTTTCCAAAACAAAATCTGGGTTCTTTGTAATTAGGCAAGACTGGACCTCAGCAAACTCCATGCTGCTGCTGGGATTCGAACGCCCTCAGGCCAGCACTAATCCTGCTTGAAGCCTAGTCTCTGGCCTTCCTTCACCCTTTGCAGATGTAACCCGCTGAGGTCCTCTCTTCTGGGCCACCTTTTAGGAGCCCCGGGCATTGCTGGGACATCAGCGCCTTTATTAAAATCCTTAAGTCTGATGGGGAAACTGAGGCTTGGGTGTACATGTGGCCAGAGTGGCCCACTCAGTCAGGGGATCCAGGGGCCTGGAATCTCTAGTGCTGGAAAGGCCTCTTAGAAGCGAGCTAGCCCAGCTCATTATTACAGATGGACACGTTGAGGTGCAGAATGGGAGGTGGCAGCCCACACTATTCACTCACTCAGCACTCACTGAGCTCCTACTGTGTGCTTCATGCTTCTGGGGGCTAGTGTCTGTTCTCAAGGAGCTGCCCCCTGGGGAGAAGATTGTGCCGGGGAGGTCAGCTATGAGAGCAGTGGGAACACACAGCAGGGCAGTGAGGAAGGCTTCACAGGGCGGGGACTCTGAGCCAGTCTTGGAAGTAGAGGAGTTTGGTAGCTGGGAATGGGAGATAAAGCCAGGCTGAGCAGCTGGAAAGGCATGGATGGAAGCTTGGAGGCATGAAAGGGCATGGAGGGTTGAGCCTAGGGAGTGGGAGAAGGCAGAGAGTGATGGAAAGGTAGGCCGGGCACTCTATGAAAGGCCTAAGTGCCTCACTGAGGAGCCCGGATTTCACTCTGTAGGCTGATGTATTTTACATCTGCCTAAACCGGAGGAGTCACAATGCAGGTTCCTCGGCTCCACCCTGGACCTCTGCATCCAAATCTGTATGGAGGCTGTGGGAGGCAGCAGGGATAAAAACCACTGTTGAGTTACCCCAGTTACAACACCCAGTTGTGACCTGAGGATTTCCACATTCTGGCTGGTGACTCAGTGACGGATGTGTTTTGTGCAACATATTCCCAGGGTTGCAGAAAGCCCAGGCAGGAGGAGGAATTACCCCCTCAGGCAGTCACAGCTCCCTGGTGCTCAGCTTTAGAAAGGAGCTAAAAGGAAGCATCAAGGATGTGAGAACCTTTCCTAAACTTCTGCTCTCCCTGTGCCTGCTTGGGGAGGATGAAGGAGAAGGGTGTAAGATCTCTAGGGGTGGCCCCCTGGGACTCTGTTTTCTCATATTTATAAAATTGGGTTTTCCTGAGGGTTACTGACCTCATGTTTTATAAGCTGTTTAACACAGTTCTTAACACATAGTAGATCCACAGTAAATGTTCCAGACTGTTCTTACCTGTCAAGAAGTATGGCTTGGAGGTTAAGAGCATGAACTCTGGGAGCCAGATGCTCAGGTTCAAATGCTGGCTTTACTACTTACTATGTGGCCTTAGGCAAATTACTTAACTTCTCAGGACCTCAGTTTCCCTGCTTGTGAAATAGGAATAATTGTAGATACTGCGTTATAGGGTTGTAAAAAAAACTACCAGTTACCTGTAGAGTTGATTCTGACTCATGGCGACCCCGTGTGTGTCAGTAGAACTGTGCTCCATACAATTTTCAATGGCTGATTGCTTTGGAAGCAGATCACCAGGCCTTTCTTCCAAGGAGCCTCTGGGTGGACTCGAACCTCCAACCTTTTGGTTAGCAGCCGAGTATGTTAACCGTTTGCACCACCCAGGAATTCTTAGAGGGTTGTAGTGAGGATTAAAGTAGTTAATATATCTCAAGCGTACAGATCAGAACCTAGGATGTTGTAAGCACTATGTATTTGTTAAATAAATATTGCATGTTGCAGCTGTGAATCCAATTGGGTGGGCCTTAGTCTACCCATTTTGCAGGTGAGGAAACTGAGACCCAGAGATGTGTGCAGTAGCCTTGCCTAAGTTCCCACATCTAGGAGTGATGGAAGGATTCGAACACACTTTCCTTCCCAGCCTGTGTTCTTTTCCTCTGTGTCAGTTTGCTGGTGTGACCAAGAGGACGTGTTTTCAAGCATTCTTCATGGCTGGCCCTGTTGAGACATGCCCAGTCAAGTATGAGCAGACTTCCTTTGGCTGGGTTGGAAGAGAAGTCAAGGGCTTGCCTGCACTTTACATGGATTTGCACTAGCCTGGGTGTGAATTAGACAACCATAGCGGGAATTTTGAGGGTGCTGCAGAGGCTGGGGATCCAGCATCAGGTAGAACATTTTCCCCTATTGCTTTGTGGTGTGACTTCCAGCAAGTTGCTCTGGTTGTCTGAGCCTGAGGCAGAGAGAAAGACATAGGCTTGAAGAGAGATAGGCCTAGGTTCAAATCTGGGCTTGCTGCTTTCTAGGTGTGTGATCTGGAGGAAGTGGCTGAACCTCCCTGAACCTCAGTTTGCTTGTTTGTAGAATGGGTATATTTTGGGGTGGGGTTCACGAGATAATTTTTATAGACATCTTGCTCATAGAAGGGGCTCAGTGATGGCTGGTTCTCTCTCCGTTTAGGACAGTCACTTCTCCGTGGCCGCCACCTGCCTTTCTCATTTGCTTCTTCTTCAAATATTTATTGAGCACCTCCCGCGTACCAGGCACTGTAGCAGGTGCTAGTGATAGCACATCCGACAGTCTTTGTTCTCCTGGAATTTGCATTCTAGTTGAGAAGACAGGCAGTGCACAAACAAATAAGTATATACAGCTCTCCACCCCTTATCTAGAACTCTGAAATCCACAAGCTCTGAAAACCAAAACTTTTCTCCTGACTCATTTAGAAGCAGACCATGACCTGAATTAAACAGGAGGCTCTTTAGCATCTCTATCCTCCTTGGGTGGATATGTAATGTAATGTAATGTAAGTGATCAGGAGTGCTGCCCCAGACCCTGTGGGGAGTCGTTATGTTGGGGGCAGGGGGTATTTTATGCAAGATGGCCTTTCTAAAGTTGATGTAATCCTGCATTGTGAAACACATCTGGGCCCAGGACTTCACAGGAGAGACTGTGGCTTGCAGTATCCTGCCAGGTGATGATAGCACTGCCGAGAAGCATAAACACAGGGTGAGCAGAGTCCCGAGAGCTTCTCTGAGGAGGCCCTGGGGGAGAGTGGGCCAGGTGGAGGGGACCAGAGGATGGTGGAGAGGGCCTCGTCCACCCCACCAGGCCTGCTTCCGGGCCCTGTTGGAAACTCACCACTGGCTCAGAGTGCAGTTCTGTCTAAATGCATACATCCTTGCCCTTCCGAGAAGTGGCGAGAAGAAGTTTCAGATCTGGCCCTGACTGACTCATTTTTGCTCCGGGGCCTCCACAGTCCTCCTCACTGCCTCGTGTTGCTTTACAGATCCCAGGTCTTTCCCTGGGCAGTATGGCCTTGCTGAGGACGCTCACCAGCTGTGGCCACATCTGAGTCCTCACCTCCTTCCCTCCCAGAGAGAGAGAGGAAGTGGGTCCTGGTGAGGGGAAGAGGTGGTTTCGAAGGTTTGGAGGAACAGAATTTCTGGAAGGTGGGGTTCCAAGCAGCAGGTTTATAAAAGCACTAAGTCTCCAGCCTCCAGAGCCGGTTTACAAAGTTAAAAGGAAAGAGCACTAACGTGTCTTGTCTTGCTAGCCCTGGGCTCAGTGCTTACACTCAGTCAATAGTGTGGCAGCCCGTGGGCCAGGTGCAGTGAAGAACGCAGGAGCCAGGTCCCGCATGGACCTGCCACTCTAGTGGGGGAGGGGACCTGAGGAGGTGACTCTTGAGCTGAGACCTGAAGTAACAAGACATATGGATATCCAAGAGAAGAGTGATCCAGGAGAGGGGACAGCAAGTACAAAGGGCCTGAGGTGGGAACAAGCTTGGTGTGTTTGACCCATAGCCAGGAGGCTGGTGTGGTTGGACAGGATTAAGCGAGGGGGGAAAAAGCCAAACTCGTTGCCATCAAATCAATTCCAACTCATAGTGACCCTATAGACAGAGTAGAACTGCCCCATAGGGTTTCCAAGGAGTGGCTGGTGGACTCAAACTGCCAACCTTTTGGTTAGCAGCCGAGCTCTTAACCACTGCACCACCGGGGGGAGAGGGGTAGAAAGAGGTCAGAGGGTAAGCGGAAGCCAGATACCTGCATTATCACATTCAACTTGTATAATAACCCCATGAGGTAGGAGCTACTCTTACCAGATTTTATTGATGAAGAATTGGAGGCACAGAGGGGTTAAATAACTTGTCTAGGGTCACACAAATGGAAGTGGGCAGAGTGGGGCTGTGAACTTGACAGCTCCAGAATCCTCAGCCTTAACCACTGTGGACAACTGCCTCCTTAAATAAATGTTAAATGAGTTTAAGCACATAATGGAAACTGTGCTTAAATGCTAAAGGCCCACCTTCAACTTAGATCTGCTTTCTTACATTGTGTGCTCACCACCACCTGCCAGCTGTCTTCCCAGCAATCCTGTGACTGTGATCAGGTCAGGATTGGTTCTTCCATGGCCCATTTTACAGAAGAGCCAAACGGAGGCACCTTCCTCGGTGTAGCAGGCAGTGAGGAAATACCAGAGCAGAGTGGGCATGGAGTGGAAATGAGCTTTAATGGAGGCCCGAATCCATGTCAGGTGCTGTGCTAGGTGGAGGCAGGTATGAGTGGGTGTCCACACATTTCCCTGAGGACGAACCTGAGACTTGGGGTAGAGACTTGCCCGGGTGACATAGCTCATAAGTGGCAGTTAGGATTCAAACCCAGGGCCGTTGACCCCAAAGCCCAAGGAGTAGGGTTTTAAAGAACTAAAATTCTTGGCTGGAGATAAGGGAGCACAATCACTGAGAACCATTTTGGAGAACCAGAGAGGGGAGGCCTGACTTTTCCCTGAAGTAGCCGGAAAAGTGCTCTGCCTTATCAAAAGAGGAAACGAAACTTCCTCGGAGGACAGACGCAAGCCCTCTGAGCCAGGCAGCCCTCCAAGTCCTCAGAGCCACAACATTCTGACAGTCGCTCACTCCCTGAGGAAGCCGCATTTCCACAGCTGGGCAGCTCTAATGGGAAGAAAATCCTATCTGAGATTTAGCCAGATTGACTTTGCAGGAGCCACTTTCTGGCTCTGGCTCTGGCTCTTGGAAGGAGTAACCGTGTTCTCCAACCCTAGCCCAGTATTTCTCTTATCCAGACTAATTAGCCACAGTGCTTAGCTCAGGGAATTGCAAGTTCAGTCTGGCTTTGGACAGGATCCAACTGATCAGAGTCCCACATAAAGTCCATTGCCACCCTCAAGGCTGCCCAGTCAGAGAGGAGGGGGGCTGTCACCTCCTCAGATCTGGAGCCTGTACTTCTGCTGATGCAACCTGAAACCATACTTTGGAGAAGCCACATCCCACTTGGGCTCCTATTGGGCTTACCAGCTAAAACCTCCAGGTCTCTCTTCCACATCAACTGGTGTCAATCAAGGTTGCTTGCATTCTGAAATTCCTTGTTTGAGACTAGCGATTGTTTTCAGTATTTCTTGTTTTCTAATCTGTTTCAGGATATAATGGCTATTATTTTTTTCTCTGAGTACTACTTTGGCTTCATTCTACAGATTGTTAAATTATGACTTCCCTTTCAACTTGAGTTATTCAAAAGTATTATGTGCTTTAAAAATTTTTTAAGGTGGATGGAATTTTAAAAATTTATCTTTTTATTGTTTATTTCTAAATTGGTTGCATTATGGTGAATACATGTAAGTTTTATGATATCAATGATGGAGAATTTGTTGAGATCTTTGTAGCATTTTCTAGTCAGTTTTTTAAAGGAATGTTCCTCTTGCATTTGAGAAAAAAATTGTATTTTTTGTTGGGTATACAATTCTAGAAATGTATCTGTTAGGCCAAGCTTGCTAATTATTCATGTTTTCTCTTTTTATGTGACTGTCTCTACTTGCTTTGTTTCCCGTTATGATGGAGGATCTGTTATTTTTTCTCTGTAGTTCTATCAGTTTTTTGCTTTATTTTTAAAGCTATGTTGTTGGGTGCACAAGGGCTCAGAATTTTTATACCTTTTTGGTGAATTCTTCTTTTTATCAGTATAAAACAGCTGTATTTTCCCTTTTAATACTTTAGTGCCTTGAATTTTATTTTATTTGATATTCATATTCCTATACTTATTAAAATTTGTATTTTTCTTTTTTTATTGTTGTACTTTAAGTGAGAGTTTACAACTCCAGTTAGTCTATCATACAAAAATTTATACATACGTTGTTATGTGATCCTAATTGCTGTCCCTATACTGTGACAGCACACTCCTCCTTTCCACTCCTGATTTCCCGTGTCCATTCAACCAGCTCCTGACCCTCTCCGCCTTCCCATCTCACCTTTGGATAGGAGTTGCCCATTTAGTCTCGTGTATCTACTTGAGCTAGGAAGCACACTCCTCATGAGTATCATTTTATGTCCCATAGTCCAGTCTAATCTTTGTCTGAAGAGTTGGCCTCGGGAATGGTTTTAGTTCTGGGTTGACAGAGAGTGCGGGGGCCATGCTTTTTGGGGTTCCTCCAGTCTCAGTCAGACCATTAAGTCTGATCTTTTTACTAAAATTTGAGTTCTGCACCCCACCTTTCTCCTGCTCCATCTGGGACTCTCTGTTGTGTTCCCAGTCAGGATGGTCATTGGTGGTAGCTGGGCACCATCTAGTTCTTCTGGCCTCAGGCTGATGTAGTCTCTGGTTTATGTGGCCCTTTCTGTCTCTTGGGTGAATGCTTTCCTTGTGACTTTGGTGTTCTTCATTCTCCTTTACTCCAGGTGGGTTGGGACCAATTGATGCATCTTAGATGGCCGCTTGCTAGCTTTTAAGACTCCAGATGCCACTTACCAAAGTAGGATGCAGAATATTTTCTTAACAAACTTTGTTATGCCAGTTGACATAGATGTCCCCTGAAAGCATGGTCCTCGGGCCTCCACCTCTGGTACTCTGTCCCTCGAAGTGTTTGGTTGTATTCAGGAAACTTCTTAGCTTTAGTTTAGTCCAGTTGTGCTGACCTCCACTGTAGCATGTGCTATCCTTCCCTTCACCTAAGATAATTCTTGTCTACTATCCAGTTAGTGAATAACCCTCTCCTTCCCTCCCCACCCTAGTAACCATCAAAGAACATTTTCTTCTGTGTTTAAACCTTTTCTTGAGTTTTTATAATAGTGGTCCTATGCAATATTTGTCCTTTTGTGACTGACTAAATTCACTCAGCCTAAGGCCTTCCAGCTTCCTCCATGTTACAAGACGTTTCACGGATTCATCGTTGTTCTTTATCGTTGTGTAGTATTCCATTGTGTGAATATACCATAATTTGTTTATCCATTCATCTGTTGATGGGCACCTAGGTTGTTTCCATCTTTTTGCTGTCGTGAACAGTGCTGCAATCAACATGGGTGTGCATGTATCTATTCGTGTGATGGCTCTTCTCTAGGATATATTCTAAGGAGCGGGATTGCTGGATTGTATGGTACTTCTGACCTTTTAAGGAGGCACCAAATCGATTTCCAAAGTGATTGTACCATTTTACATTCCCACCAACAGTGTATAAGTGTTCCAGTCCCCCACAACCTCTCCAGCATTTATTATTTTGTGTTTTTTGGATTAATGCTAGCCTTGTTGGGATGAGATGGTATCTCATTGTAGTTTTGATTTGCATTTTTCTAATGGCTAATGATCATGAGCATTTCTTCATGTGTCTCTTAGCTGCCTGAATGCCTTCTTTAGCAAAGTGCCTGTTCATATCCTTTGCCCATTTTTTATAAAACTTGTGTTTTTATTGACTAAATAATTTTTCAGGTCTTTATTTTGTTCAACCCTAAATGCAGGACTTTTTTTTGACCCAGTCTGGCAACCAGATAAGTTTAAAGAAAATACACACGCACAAAACTTCCATTCCAGTCTCAACTCCTCCACCAACTTGCTCAGTAACCTTGGGCAAATCATTTTCTGTGTTTGAGTCTCAATTTCCTCATCCATAAAATGGAGCTATAATGACCTGCTTTACCTTTGTCTCAGGGTTTTTGTGAAAATCAATTATAAAGAATATGAAGGTACTACAAACTTCCCTGTACACATATTAGTCGTTGGGTGAAAATAAATTGGCCAGCATTCCAGGCAATGAGAATGGTGTTTGCAATGGCCTGGAGGTGGGAAAGCACCCAGTGAGGGAGAGAGGATGATGAGGATGCCTGTGACCTCCCCATCTGTTGGCTGCCTCCTCCTTTCAGAGTAAGGCATGAAAAGACACAGTCCCTGCCCTGGAGGAACTTCCAGTTGAAAGGGAGACAAATGACGTGCACAGTTCCCTATTAATGAGGGTGAAAAGGGTGTTGGGAGAGAGGGACAGACAGAGCTGTGAGTTGGGCTGAGGAAGGAGAAAGGACACCCAAGAGTGTCGTGAGAGACATCCGGAAGAGGATGGCATTGGAGGAGGTGCTGGGAGGCAGAGGAAGGCATTCCAAGAAACAGTCCACACAGAAGTGAGAGAGTAGGAAGTTGGTGGCTCCTTTGGGGACTGGTGGGACAGGGAGTGGGAGAGGACAGGGTTTGTAAAGGCTGCTCTTGGGCCCCTCGCCCTCACCCAGGACAACTCGAATCCTTGCTGACAACATGATGCTGCTCATGGGGCATCTCCAGTCCAGCTTGCTTCTCATCTCCATAACAACCTGCATCCCATAATGAGCAAGAAGAGATAATCAGGAAAGGGTTGGAAAAGGCAACCTTTCATCTCCAGTTTGGAGGTGCCAGTGCTTGGGCTAGAGGTGAGGTCTCATCTGCTGCCCTTTTCCTCTCGTTGGGGTCTCCTGGCATCTCAGGACCCTCAGCACACCCCTTCCCCCAAAAGGACGCCAGCTGGCGACTGTAAGCCAAACTGGGACCACAGATGTAGGATTTCAGGGCCCCAGGGAGGTTTTAATAAACTCATTTATTTTTCAACATTTATAAGCCAGAGGTCCCTGATGGAGCAGTAGAACGATGGGATGCAGAACTCAAATACTAGTAAGAAGACCAGACTTAATGGTCTGACTAAGACTGGAGGCGCCCTGGAAAGCATGGCCCCTGGTCTCTCCATCACCCCAGAACTAAAACAGTTTCCGAGGCCAACTCTTCAGACAGGGATTGGACTGGACTGTGGGACATAAAGTGATACTCGTGAAGAATGTGCCTCTTAGACAAGTAGATATAAGAGACCAAAGGGGTGACTTCTGTGCAGAGGTGAGAGTGGAAGGCAGAGAGAGTTAGGAGCTGATTGAATGTTCATGGGGAATCAGGGGCGGAGGGGAGGAGTGTGCTGTCGCAGAATGGGGTGAGCGGTTGGGGTCTCATAACAATGTATGTTAAAAAAAAATTCTGTGGGGGAGACTAACTTGAAATGTAAACTTCATTTAATTACATCAAAAAAAAATTAAAAAAAAAAAAACAAAACATTTATAAGCCAGGATAATGTACATAAAAATCTAGATTTCTGGCTTCTTTTTAAAAATGGAAAGACCTAGCACTCCCCAGGCCTGCATTTTCATGTGACACAAAGCAGCTGGAGTGGAGTGGCGGCTGCCCCTTTAGAACGCGGTGTGTGCTTGCCATTTGTCCTCTTCCGGCTCAGTCCTGTCACGTGCTGTCTTAGATATTGGTGTTTAATCCGAGAGAGGTGACTCTGGCCACCAGGTGAGCTTACCTGTGAGCTGCCTCCAGAGCAGTGAATGCCCTGTTGCCGAAGACACGTAAGCAGAGAGTAGATGGACCCTTGTAAAGACCGAGGGGGACGTGTCATCAGGGTGGACTGACGAGCCTCTGGATCCTGCTGGCCCTGAGAATTGGTTCTGAGGTCTTTGCTGATACTCCCAGATTTCAGACTCGGCTTCTTCCTTCCCTCTCATCCATTGCTTTTCTCTTTACCTTTTTATTGACGTGCAGCATACCTGGAGAGTGCCAGGCAGGTATACGGCCTCATGCATTTTCTCATGTGTGTACCCCAATCAAGAAACAAAACAGGACCAGCTCCCCAGGAGGCCCCTCCTGTGCCCTCCCAGTCATAGCCCCGCTACCAGGGGCGCCATCCTGACGTCTAGACTGGCCTCCTTTGCTCAGCACTGCACCTGTGAGACGTGTCCTGTGAGACGTGTCCGGGCAGTCCCGGCAGCTGTTGTTTCATCAACACAGTCCCGGCCTCTCGCACTCAGCCCTGGCTTCTTTGCCTCCTTGCAACTATCCAGTGAGGCAAGTGGTCCCATAGGGGCACCATTTCACAGATGAGGAGACTGAGGCCCTGACGGATCACCCAGCCAGTCAGGTCGGGGCCCACACTTAGGCCCAGAGTTACCTTCCACGTCTCAGGTGCTCTGGGGTTGCTACGCCACCTGGGTGGCCCCGAATGTCTGTGTGTCCCCACCCATGCCAGGAATGATATGGTACCAAACAAAAGGAGGAGCTTGAGAAAGGAAAACATCTCTTCTAATCCCATGCTTGTGTGCAAACAGAAAATGAACAGAGAGCTCTTATCTGCACTGACACGTTGTGGGGGCAAAGTCCTGGTCACTTTGAAATACGTGTGGTGAGGCCTGGGCAAGCAGTGAGTATGTGGCCCTAGCTCAGCCACCTTCTGGTTTGTCACGGTCTTAGTTATCTAGTGCTGCTATAACAGAAATACCACATGTGAATGGCTTTAACGAACAGAAATTTATTCTCTCACAGTCTAAGAGGCTAGAAGTCCAAATTCAGGGTGCCAGCTCCAGGGGAAGGCTTTCTTTCTCTGTCAGCTCTGGGGGAAGGTCCTTGTCATCAGTCTTCCCTTGGTCTAGGAGCTTCTCAGCACAGCAACCGGGGGCCCAAAGGATGCACTCCACTCCTGGCTCTTCTTTCTTGGTGGTAGGCGGTTACTCTCCTCTCTGTTTCTTCTCTGTTTTATGTCTCAAAAGAGATTGACTCAAGATACAACCTAATCCTGTAGATTGTGTCCCGCCTCATTCACATAACTGCCTCTAATCCTGCCTCATTAACATCATAGAGGTTAGGATTTACAGTATATAGGATTATCAGATCACAAAATGGAGGACAACCACACAATACTGGGAATCATGGTTTAGCCAACTTGATACATATTTTTAGGGGACACAGTTCAATCCATAACAGCCACCTTGGGCGATTTCTGAGCCTCGGTGTTCCTCTCTGTGCAGGTGGCATGTCTGACCACATCTTCCACACTGGGCTTGCCAGGAAGAGTAAACAGAGAGGTGTATAAAAGGAGTGGGTTTATGGCACTGCACTGTGGACTCCACAGCCAGGAGGCCCGGTTCAATCCCGGTCCCACCACTTACTAGTCGTGTATCCTTAGGTAGGTTCTGGCACATCTCTGGGCCTCAGTCTCCCCATCTCTACAGTGGGGATGATGATAACTGCACATGCTCAGCTCTTAGGGTTGTCAGGAGCCCTGACGCAATGCTGCTGTATGAGCACAGTGAGGTCTGATGGCAGCGAGTGTGGGCAGTGAGTATGGCTGGTGAGTGAAGCAGCATCCACGGGCAGAAGGGCCGAGGGCGTGCCCTCTAATGGCTCAAGGAACTGGGGACTTGCAGGGGCAACTGCCATGACTTCTCTGGACCTTGGGAAGGAGGCCCACGGGCAGCTGTGACTGTCGCTGTTGTCGTCCAGTGGATTCCAACTCATGGCTTCCCCATGTGTGCAGAGTAGAGCCATTCCATAGGGTCTTCAAGGCTGTGACCTTTCAGAAGCAGGTCACCAGGCCTGTCTTCCAAGGTGCCTCTGGGTGGGTTTGAACCTCTAACTTTTTGTCTAGTAGCAGAGCCTTTAACCATTTGGGCCACCTCGGGACTCGTGATTGTCAAGAAGACAGCTAAAAGCTAATCAGAGTCCCAGGGCCAGACTTCATCATTCTGAGGAAGACGTTAATTGACTCAGTCTTAACAGTCTCCCTTGGGGCAATGAGTAATTACTATGTAATGCCCCAATTACCAGCTCTCTGGAGACCGGCTGGGGGTGGCCAGGCACTGTGCCTGCATCCAGGTATTTAAAGGGGAGTCCTAGCTAGAATTGGTCAGTGTTTATCCAGTGAGGCGAGGCAGAAAATTCCAGCTCTTGGAGCTGTTACCCTGCCGCCATCAGGGATGGCTGACTGGGTCACCCTGCACACAGCCGGGGGAATCTGTTCATTCATTCATCCATTCAGCAAATATTATGGAGTGGCTGCTGTGTGCCAGGCACTGTGCTAGGTCCTGGGACCACAGCCTAGAACACAACAGACATAGCCCCTGCCCTTGTGGAAGCCAACGCTCCATTGGGGGATTTGGACAATAAACAGCTAACTCCTGAGGGTAGAAAATGCTACCAGGAGCGAGTGAGATGCTGAGAACTGAAGCAACAAGGGAGTGTGGGGTGATGGTGGTCGGCGCTGCTCCTGAGAACGGGGCATCTGGACAGGGGCTCCTTGGGCTCGGCCTCTTCCCTGGGGTGTCAGGGACTTTATGCAGCTGGGCTTGGCTTCCTGGATCTTCGATGGGGTTGCTAGGGCAACCAACACACATGTCCACATTGCTGTAAAGTGGCTATTGGCTTGTGATGATGGCCTGTCCCCAAGACAGTGACCCTTGGAAGCCAGTCCACAGTCTCCAACCCTCCCCTGTCCCTCTTGGACAAGACCCTTGGCTCACTCTGCACAACCCCCCTAAGTTTCAGCCATGGTATCAGCTTATGACCCTCAAATCCATCCCCAACCCGAACTTTTCTTCTGAGCTCCAGACCACTAGAGTGCACTGCCTCCTGGGGCCCCACTGGCCACTTGGACTCAACATAGCGTGGCAGAGCTCCTGGGCTTTCCCAGCAGGCTTGCTCCTCTTCCTGACTCTATCAGAGGAGAGCCACCACCACCCAACCCCGCCCCAGCCAGGGCGGCTGTTCCCCCTCAACCCCTCTTCTCCAGCTCCAGCAGCACTGCCTTCATTTCTCTCCCGACAGCCTGGGTAGCCTCCAAACCCATCTGCTTGCTTCCACACTCGTGCCCTGCAATCTGTTCTCCAATCAGAAGCTGAGTGGTCTTTCGGGAATCACATCTGAGCCTGGTCCTTAGTAGCCTTCAATGGCTCCCCACTGCCCTTGGGATGGAGCCTGAATCTGTTACCACACCTGGTAGATAGCTTTGCCATCTGGCCCCTTCCGACCTCTCTGCCCCCATTCCCTGCGCTCTATGGGTTGCTCCAGCCCAAGGGCCCATACTGTGGGCTGGAAATGGGCCATCCCCTCTACCCTCCCTGGTTATTCATTTACTCCAACCTCCCAGTGGCTCCGGCGAAGCCCTGGAGTCATCCTTGACTCCCATTCCTCCTCTTTTTCTCTCATCCACTCCCCAACATCCATCTGTCAGTAGCTTCTTCAAAACAGATCCGGAATCCAGCCCCCTCCAACCCTGGTCTGGACCTGGCATCTCGTGCCTGGACCTGTGCGTGGCCTCCTTGCTGCTTCCTGCTTCTGTCCTTGACCCCGCAGGCCATCCATCACCCCATAGGCCATCCACCACCCCACAGCCAGAGGGATCTTTAGAAAAGTCTTGTTATGTCACTTCTCTGCTCAGAACCCTCCAGTAACTTCCTGTATCACTCGAATACTTATCAAAGGAAGGAAGAGAGGTATGACTGAGTGAATAAATGGCCTTGTTTGCTTCCAAAGTAGCCAGCACATACTATGTGCTCAGAAAACACCTGCAATAAGAATAAACAAGGGATGTAGACCCGGGAGCACACAGTAGGTGTGCGGGGAGCCTGGAACCTTGAGGACTGAGTCTCTGACACCCCTGTGGCAGTAGACCCAGCTGTCACCCCCACCCCTCCTACACCAGCTGGGGCGTGGCTGCCTAACAGGCCTGGGTGGGGCTGCTGACGAGGCTGTAGATTCTGGGAACCCTGGCCAGGCAGCAGTTCTGGGAAGGCTGCTGCCGCAGGAGAAGTGCAGCCCTGGCCCCCGCACCAGACGCCCTGGCTGCCCTGAGGAGGCTGTCCCCAGGAAGCTCCAGGCCAGCTTACACCTGGAGTTCAAGGAGTCGGCAGTTCCGAGCCGCCCAGCCCCTCTGTCCCTGGCCTCCTCTCCACGTGCAGCTTGTCACGGGGTTGACTGCATCCTGCCTGCAGATCCAGTCCCTCTCCTTCGAGCTGGGTTTGCTGCCAAGACCGGGGAGGAGAGAGCCGGAGGCCTGTTTACCTCACTGGGCTTGAGAAGAGCCCGCGGGTCCCAGAGCCCGCAGGGTCCCGTCCTGGCTGCCGCAGGCTTCTGACGTCTCAGGGCTCACCACACACCTCCAAAACGAGTGAGTGCGTGTGTTTCCCACCAGCAGGGCGAGGTTGTTTCCCTTTCTGGGCCCTTCTGCGCTCTTCCTGGCTCAGGCTTCCCCTGACTGCCGCTTTTGAACTCCATGCCTTTGACTTTGTCACTTGCCCTCTCTTGGCCTCGATTTTCCTCTTTGGGGTCTAATAATACCACGTCCCAGGGCTGCAGGGATTAGAAGGCTACATTTCAAGAAGCAGCAGAGCACAGTGGTTTAAGCGTGGAATCTGGAGCAAAATTGTTGAGGTTCAAATCCTGGCTCTACCCTCTCTTTGCCTCACTCTCATGGGTAAAATGTGGATTTTAATGACACCTACCTCAGGGTTGTTGTGAGAACTCCGTTGACATAATTGATCAAGAACAGTGCCTCGCACCTAATAAGCACTGCGCAAGTGGTTTGCGCTGAACTACTAGCCTAAAGGTTGGTGGTTCGAACCCACCCAGTGGCACCACAGAAGAAAGGCCTGGTGATCTGCTTCCATAAAGATCACAGCCAAGAAAACTCTGGAGCATTTCTACTCTCTAACATGTGGGGTCACCATGAGTCGAATCGACTTAAGGGCAATAGGTTTGCTTTTTTTTTTTAATATATACATTTATACATAGCAATTATTATGGGCAAAGACCCGGTACATAGTACATGTTTAAATTATTGAATTCATTATTGTTGAATTGTAGACATTTATTAATTCAACAGATGTTTGATGAGCACATGCTATGTCTGTCAGGCACTGTTTTAGGAACTAGGGACACAGGAGTGACATGGCAAACATAAAACTCTGCCTTCATGGGGCTTGCATTCTTGTAGGGGGGAATCAAATACAGGTTATCTTTTACACTCCCAACTAGCAGCCTACTGGAAGAGGCTATTTCACATCTTGCCAACACGGAGGTCTTTTCCGAACCATTTATGTCCTTTGCCCATTTTTCTTAAAGAAATGTTTGTCTTATTGATTTGTAAGGTATCTTTATATATTAAGGCCATTAACCCTTTGTAATGTAGATTGCTACCTTGTTCTAGTCTTTTGCTTGATTTCTATTTTGTTTATGGCATGTTTTGATCTAGGGATGTTGTCTTAGTCATCTAGTGCTGCCATAACAGAAATACTACACGTGGATGGTTTTAATGAAGAGAAGTTTATTTCCTCACAGTCAAAGTAGGCTAAAAGTCCAAATTCAGGGCATCAGCTCCAGGGGAAGGCTTTTTCTCTCTGTCGGCCTTCTTCTCTTTGGTGTTCCCCCCGACTAGGAGCTTCTCTGCACAGGGATCCCAGTCCAAAGGATGCGCTCTGCTCCCGGCACTGCTTTCTTGATGGTATGAGGTCCCCCGTCTCACTGCTCACTTCTGTCTTTTATATCTCAAGAGATTGCCTCAGGACACAATCCAGTCTTGTAGATCCAGTCCTGCCTTACGAACACAACTGCCACCCATCCTCCCTCATTAACATCATAGAGGCAGGATTTACAACATACAGGAAAATCACACAGTACCAGGAATCATGGCCCAGCCAAACTGATACACACATTTTTGGGGGGACATAATTGAAACCATGACAGATGTTGAAAAATTTGTAGTCAGATCTATCCTTGCCCTCTACATCCTGAAATAAAATAAACATTTACACATGTAACCTCATTGAAATGATTAGGGATGGTGATAAGTACTGTAACAGATAAACAGGGTGTGGTGACAAGAAGTAACAGGGGGGAGCCCCCACTAGATGTGGGGCCAGAAAAGGCCTCTGAAATGTTTCTGGATGTAAAGGCTGTGAGGGAGGACAGGCTGGCAGTGCATCAGAGTGGTAAGGAGGCTAGTGGGGGACAGGGAGAAGGCAGAGAGGATGCCAGAGGCTTAGCTGGGGCCTGATCATTAGAGAGCTTGCGATTTTTTTTTTTTTTTTTTGCATTCTTTTAAATTAAACTTTTTATTTTGAGATAATTGTAGATTCATATGTAGTTGTAAGAAATAATAGAGTGATTCCCCTATACCCTTGAGCTTCCCCAAATGGTATCATTTTGCAAGATTATAGTACAGTATCACAACCAAGAGATTGACGGTGGTATAATGTACTGATCTTGTTCAGATTTTCTCTGCCCTGTTTACACTCATTTGTGTATGTGTATATTTGGTTCTGTGCCATTTTGTCATGTGCCTAGGAGGTTTAGGTATCCACCACCCAGTCTAGACACAAAACAGCTCCATCATTACGCAAATCCCCCTTGTTGCCCTTTTATAGCCACACCTACTTCCCTCCTGCCATTCTTAACCTCTGGCAACCACTAATCTGTTCCTATTTCCATAATTCTGTCATTTCAAGAATGCTATATAAATGGGATCACACAATGGTTTGCGGAGTGGCGGAGGGCAGCAGGCAGTGCTTAGACTGTATTCTGAGTCAGAGATGCCCCACCTTTATTGGTCATGGACCCCCAGTGAAGAAAGCCTTCTGGAGCTGGAGACCTCTTAGGCTATGAGCAGACAGTTCCTGGCCTGGTTTCCAATTTAAAAATGACTCTGGCTGCAGCAAGGAGAAGAAACAGAAGGGCAGCCCATGTTTGCAGCAACTGCCAACTGCCCTCCCCCAGCTTTTTACCATCCCACCATCTTCTCAGCCCCAGAATGGGTTTTTGAAAAATGTTGCCACTGCCCTGCTCACAGACCCTCAAAAGCTGCTAATTACCTAAGGAAAGGCACTTGACCTGGAGTCCTAGGGTGGGCTTCAGGCGATCTGTGGGCTCCCAACATGGAATGCAAAATTAAATGGGTGCACTTTTCTAGAAAGTTGGTTTGGAGTTTGCATCACATGTTCAGAAAGGTCAACGACCTCCTCAAAATATCGACTCTGGCTTCTTGATAGAGATAGTGATTAAAAGCTGAAGCTCTGGAGCTCGAAGCCAAGGTTCAAATTCCAGCACTGTCTCAGCTCTGCAACCTCAGGCAAATCACCTAGGCTTTCTGTGCCTTGGTTTTCTCATCTGAAAATGGGAAAAATAACAGTACCTATTTCATAGGACTGTTCTGAGTATGAAATGAATTAATATAGGTAAAATGCTTAGAAGAAAACCTGGCACGTGGTAAATACTTTTATGTTTGTTAACCTTTTAGGCAAAGACTTTCTACGCCCTTTGGGATTTTCAGGTCCTCAAATTGTCAGTTGTGATCCTCTCAACAAGCTTCAACAACAATATGCCTTCCAAAGTGGGCACTGTCACCTCCCTTGTCCTGCCTCTCATACCTCTGTTAATGTGGCCTCAGTTTTTTGTTTGTTTGTTTTTTAAAGCTGCTGCTTCACTGTTGGCTCTTGCAAACAGTGAAATCCCCAGGCTTTTCTGCTGCTTAGCCAGGCTTTCTAGTCCTATGCTTGGGCAACTAGTGTTTCATATTGATAAGCAGAGTGGCTGGCTTTTCCCAGTTCATTTCATCTTGTTGGGTTCAGCCTGTGATTCTAGGAGAAGTTGAAGGAATTGTTATATTGGAATGCACCGTGGGCTTGGAAGCAAGTAGACCTAGGTTCTGATTCTAACTCTACCTTCTCTCTAGTTTGGGATCTTGGGCAAGTTACTTGACCTCCCTGGACCTCTGTTTCCTCAGCTGGAAAGCGGGTATAATAACAGTACTTAGGTCTCAGGGTTCTTGGGCGGATTCCATAAGGTAATGTTTCTAAAGCACTTGGCCAGGTGCCGGGTACAACTTAAGTGTTTAACAAGCAGGATTTTGTTTACACAGATCTTGGCTCAGCTTAAGGAAACTGTTTCCAATAGTGGGGCTGTGCTCAATCGTGACCTGGCAGTGAGCCCCCGGTCTGAGGAGGAATCCAAGCAGAAACTGGACAGCAGCATGTCAGAGATGGGGTATTTATTTGCAAGGCATTCCTATCCAGGTTGGCAGTTGAACAAGGCAGGCGACTCCTGAGGCCCCTGTGGAATGCCTTGATTCAGTATGCGAAGGTGAAATTACATCCTCTTGCTACGCGCTTGACCCTGATCATTTATTTGGCAGTTATTCTTCTTAAATCCTGAGTCATCTGCACTTTCGTACTTTTTCTCCTGTGATACTCAGGGAGGCCTTTTCTTTCACTGTGTCTGTGCCATCCTTCCCTCTGAAATGCAGACTGTGTACCTCCTTGTGAAGCTGGCTGCTCTGTGTGTGTGTGTGTGTGTGTTAGCATGACATGTGCTCGCCGTGCACAACAGATGAAAGATAATAACCTTGATTGGCAGTAGATCTGATATTTTAGTCCACCCTGACTAGGGTGCTTGACATCCCCCCCACTGGAGGACTTTACCACGAAAGTCCTTTTGCTGTGTGACCTTGGGCAGGTAGCTTGGCCTCTCTTTTTATCTTTTTTCAAAATTGGGGCTAAGATGACACCTTTGCCTCTTTACCACAGGATGCTGTGGGCATCTTTGAACTTGTGGGAGTGAAAGCTACCAGAACTTTGCAGAGGAAACTGGCATCTCGGATCTACTGCCCCACTGCCATCCTTCTCTCCTTGATCTTCACTTTGACTTTCAGCCATGGAGGGCGAGGTGGATGGGGAGGTCCCCCCAGGAAGAAGTCTCTAGCCCGGGCTGAGCCCTGTGTCAGGCCTGTTACAGACCCCACATCATGTCCAAAATGTGTTTGTTCAACAAACACTTACTGAGCACCTATGTGCCAGACACCACTGTAGGTACTAGGGACTCAGCAATGAACAAGACAAAGCCCCTGGCTCTTGGGATGACAATTAAAAAGAAACAGTCCCCCACATTTTTCTGTCTTTTGCACCCGGGGCATTTTGAAAAGTATAGGCCAGTTCCTTCACAGCGTGACATTTTAGGCTGGTCTGACGTTTCCACACAATTTGTGTGTTTTGGGCAGGAACCCCAGAGAAGTGAGGCTGTGCTCTTCTCAGAGCATCATTGCAGAGAGCTCATGGTATTCATTTGTCTCGTTCCTGGCAATGTTAACTTTGATGACTTGGTTAGGGTGGTGTCTGCTGAGTTTCCCTATTGTGAAGTTAATGGTTGGCACAAATGGTTTGTGCTCGTCTACTAGCCTACAGGTTGGTGGTTCAAACCTGCCCAGCAGCACCACAGAGGAAAGGCCTGGCAATCTGCTTCCATAAACATTACAGCCCAGAAAACCCTATGGAGCAGTTCTACTCTGTTACACATGGAGTTGCCATGAGTCAGAATCGACTGGACGGCAATGGCTTTGGTTTGGTTTTCTGGCTTTTTGACTCATTAATTAATAAATAGTTGATATGAGTTTTGCAGGGAGATACTTTGAAGCCGCTGTGGTGTGAAGCTTTCCCTTCTCCCCCATTTACTATTCTCTATCACAGAAAGGAACCCTCGTGGCGCAGTGGTTAACTGCTTGGCTGCTAACCAAAAGGTTGGCGTTTCGAACCCACCAGTGGCTCTGGGAAGAAAGACCTGGCAATCTGCTCCTGTAAAGATTACTGCCTAGGCAAGGTCATGGACGCTCCATAGACACAACCAAACTCCCTGAGGGACCGAATTACTGGGCTGAGGGCTGTGGGGACCATGATGTCAGGGAACATCTAGCTTGATTGGCATAACGTAGTTTATAAAGAAAATGTTCTACGTTCTGCTCTGGGGAGTAGCGTTTGGGGTCTTAAAACCTGTGAGCAGCCATCTAAGATCCTCCATTGGTCTCACCTCTTCGGGAGGAAGGGAGAATGAAGAAAATTAAAGATACAAGGGAAAGATTAGTCCAAAGGACTCATGGACCACAACTACCATGGCCTCCACCAGACTGAGTCCAGCCCAACTAGATGGTGCCCGGCTACCACCACCGACTGCTCTGACGGGGATCACAACATAGGGTCCTGGACAGAGCTGGAGAAAAATGTAGAACAAAATTCTAACACACACAAAAAAGACCAGACTTACTGGTCTAACAGAGACTGGAGAAACCCTGGGAGTATGGCCCCCAGACACCCTTTTAGCTCAGTACTGAAGCCACTCCTGAGATTCACCCTTCAGCCAAAGATTAGATAAGCCCATAAAACAAAATGAGACTAAATGGGCACACCAGCCCAGGGGCAAGGACTAGAAGGCAGGAGGGAACAGGAAAGCTGGTAATAGGGAACCCACAGTCGAGAATGTTGACATGCCATGGGGTTGTTAACCATTGTCACAAAACAATATGTGTACTAACTGTTTAATGAGAAGCTAGTTTGTTCTGTAAACCTTCATCTAAAGTACAATTAAAAAAAAAAGATTACTGCCTAGGAAACCCTGTGGGGCGGTTTTACTCTGTCACATAGGTCAATATGAGTCAGAATCAACTCGATGGCACCCAAGAACATCAGTACAGACTCTGGGTTCCTATTTTACTCCAAGGGTTACAGTCGGTTACGCTGCTATTTCCTTTGATGCTCGGATTGTCCCCATGTTAGCCAGTGTGCACCTCAAGCTAGCTCCTGCCTTTTTCACATGTCCCCATCATTCTTTGAGTACTCCCCTGCTTTCTGGCACCAGATGACTAGCAGGCTTTTCTTGTACTTCCCTTGCTCCAGGAATCAGCCATTTCTGCAAGGAGTTCTGTTTCCTTTCAGTGCAGAACGGCATATAGAAGCCAAGACCTGGTGCCAGGACAACATGATAATCAGGTGCAGCGCATGCTTCTGGATTGGCTCCAGAGCTTATAAAGGGCATGACTGAGGCAGTTACCAAACTTTAAGCAGGGTCTGCGGAGTAGATGGCAGTGGTGCATTCACATTATCTTCCTGATTTTGATGGGTGTATTGTGGTTAGATGGAGCCCTGGCGATGCAGTGGTTAAGAGCCCAGCTGCTAACCAAAAGGTCGGCAGTCTGGCTCCACCAGCCGCTCCTTGGAAGCCCTGTGGGGCAGTTCTGCTCTGTCCTATAGGGTCGCTATGAGTCAGACTTTGACTCGATGGCAACAGGTTTGGTTGTTTTGTTCGTTTTTTTTTTTTTAATTGTGATTATGTAGGTGAATGTCTTTATTTTTATAAAATATACACTGAAGTATTGAGGGATAGTTTATTCCTAAATCTTCGAGGTTCAGGAAAAAATAGAGAATGAAGGGAAGGGAAGGGGAAAGAGAAGGAAAAGGAGGAAGGCTACTTGGGAAGAAGAGCAGGGAGAGGAAGGCCCCAGGTGGAAATGAGTTGGGTATGTTTTCAGGGCAGCAGGTGGTAGGCCCGAGGCCAGAAAGGGAGGCAGGCCTTGCTGGGTAGGACCTTTTGGATGTTGGTGCAGGTGGGACGAAGTCACTCTCAACAGGGGCTGGGGGCCTTGATGAGGCGTTCAGCCCTTACAGTGTTCTGGGCACTGAGAAAGTGCTTTACTTCTAGTACCTCATTTAATCTTCCCGGTGAATCTCTGAGGTTAATTCTGATATCATTCCCATGTTACAGAAAAAGAAGCAAAGCTCAGAAAGATAGAGTAACTCTTGTAATGTCACCCAGCTCCCAAGTGGCAGAAGGAGGCCTGGGTGTCTGAGGTTAAGTCTGTGCTCTTGCCACCAGGCTGGGTTGCTTTTCTGAATGAGCCCCTGGGTAGAGACCCAGGGGGGCGGTGGGCAGACCCTCTCAGCATTGCTGGGAGATATAACCTGGTACATTGTTTTTTGGAGGGAATTTGGCATTGTGTATCAGGAGTGTGGAAGCCCTGGTGGCGTAGTGGTTAAGTGCTACAGCTGCTAACCAAAAGTCGGCAGTTTGAATCCACCAGGCACTCCTTGGAAACTCTATGAGGCAGTTCTACCCTGTACTATGGGGTCACTATGAGTCGGAGTCGACTCGACAGCTAGGGGTTTGGTTTGGGTATCAGGAGTTTGGGGGAAAACGTGCACGCTTCTTGACACCATCGGATTCAGCTTCTGAGGATTTTTCTTGATGATGGTAACCGGAAACATTGCTTGAGTCTTTTCTCTTTTCATTGTTTCCAGGGCTCCACATGGGTTAGTTTATTTAATCCTCACAAAACCCCACTTTTACTATCCTCGCTTTACAGATGAAGAAACTGAGGCACAGAGGAGTGAAGTAGCTTGCTCAAGGTCACTGCTAGTAAGTGACAGAGCAGGTGTTTAAACTTAAGGAAGTAATCATAGAAATATGTAGAGATGGTTTTCCAAGGGCGAGCCCTTGGAAAGAGCCCTCGCAAAATAATAATGATAATAACAATAACAAAACTGAAATACCCAGCGGTCAACCTACAGGGGAATGCTATTAAATTTTGATGCTTTGGATTTGAATTTAGTGGCATGGAAAGATATTAATGATATATTAAGTTTAAAATTTAAATTTCAGTATGTAAAGGGTGCTGTTCTTTAGGTAAATAAAATACATATTTATCTTACTATTTTTATATACAAATATGAAAAGAGATATTAAATGAAGTTATTGCTGGGCCTTGTGAATTTGGGGGGAATTTAAATTGTGTTTTCTTTTTGTGTGGCTGTCCCTTCTAATTTTTATTCCTTAATTATATATTATTGGGTGTCATTAACACAATAGGGTGATAATATGATTGATTCCGTTTATATAAACTACAAAACAGCACAGGCAATTATGGGGTTAAGAGTCAGGGTGCTGGTGGCTGGGGTTATGACCCAGAGGAGAAAACAGTAACGCTGTGTAACAAACAGCACAAAACCTCAGTGGCATGTGACAACAGATGTTGATGTAGCTCCTGAGTTTGCAGGCCCCAGCTTACCTGGGGTTGGCTGATCTTGGCTGGGCTCACACATGCATCTGCACTCAGCTGCAGGTCGGCTAAGCAGCTCTGCTGATCTTGCTTGAGCTCACTAACATGACCGGGTGTTGGCTGCCTGGTGCCTTGGCTGAGATTATGGTGTTGCCTTGGCTGTACTCCACAAACCATCCTTCTCCAACAGGCTAGCTTCGGCATGTTCTCAAAGGTGATGGTCAAGGTGCAAAAGCTCAAGCAAAAACTAAAAAATACTTTCTCAAGCCTCTGCTTGCATTATTGTTGCTAATATTTTGTTGGCCAAAGCAAGTCACATGGTTGAGTCCAGAGTCCAAGGGCAGGGGTGGTGGTGGGGGCACTGCAGTTACATAGATACAGGAAGGGGTGAGGAACTGGGGCCGTTGATGTGATTAGTCTTAGACCCTCAGCAGCAGCATTTTTAGTGATTGTCTAATACTTCATCGTGTGGATCCAGATTAAAAAACCAAACTCATCATGGTCGAGTTAATTCTGACTCATAGCAACCTTACAGGACAGAGTAGAACTGCCCCATAGAATTTCCAAGGAGCAGCTAGTGGATTCGAACTGCTGACCTTTTCATTAGCCGCTGAGCTCTTAACCACTGCGCCCATAATTTATATAACCAGCTCTGTAAGGCTGAACAGAGTCCCTGGGTGGTGCAAATGGTTAATGTGCTTAGCTGCTAACCGAAAGGTTGGAGGTTTGAGTCTACCCAGAGGTACCTCAGAAGAAAGACTTGGCGATCTGCTTCCGAAAAATCAGCCATTGAAAACCCTGTGGAGCACAGTTCTACTCTGGCACACATGGGTTCACCGTGAGTCAGAATCCAGCAATTGGTAACTGGTAAGGCTGAACAGTTAAGGTCAGAATTTCCAAAATATATTTCAAAAAATTGTAAACCCTGCAGAGAATTAATTGGTTTTTTCCCAGGGGGAAAAAAAATGAAGGGAGGGTATGAGTAAATTTGGTAATCATTAGGTTAAATAAAAAAAATAAATTTCTTTACTGCAGGACTTATCAGAACCTTTACATGCAAATGTGCATTATGAACTTCCAGAAGTCTGGGAAATTTCTCGAACATAAGTAGTCCGTGGGATTTTCTTCAGGAAGCATCTCTGGGGACAGGTATTCCATGTTCCACACTCTGGGATCGGGGTTATGTTTCATGATTATAAACAGCGCTCCAGTGAAGAGGGAGGGGCTCATTGTTGGTACAGACATAGATGGCCTGGGTGGTGAGGTCAGCTCTGAGAGCTACACGCAGGATGGCGGACATGGTGAGAACCGGGCTGGCACTAACCGGGCTTTCTTTCTCACAGCAGGTGTCTTAGGATCTCCCAATGGGGTGGCTTTGCTCTGGGCTCATGTTCCCCATGAGCTGCCTGATCCTGGTGTGGGCAGCAGGCTCTGGTAAGTCACCACCTTTCACTCATTCATTCAGCAAATGTTTGTTGGCTGCCAACTATGGGCCAGGCACTTGGGATAGGTCGCTGGACAAAATGAAGATGGCTACCCTTGAGGAGATTACACTGCAGTGGGAGGAGACAGACAATGACCAAACCAATGCCAAACCCACTGCCGCTGAGTCGGATTCCGGCTCATAGCGACACTAGAGGACAGAGTAGAACTGCCCGATAGGGTTTCCAAGGAGTTGCTGGTGGATTTGAACTGCCAACCTTCAGGTTAGCAGCTGAGCTCTTAACCACTGCACCACCAGGGCTCTGCAGACAATGACAGAGGGCCCTAGTAGAAGCAAATTCTAAGGGCCATTAGAAGGTGAAGGGTACTATGGAAAAAGGACTATTTAGAACAGATTAAGGGAGCATTGCTGGAGTCCCGGGTGGTACAAATGGTTAAGTGCTCAGCTGCTAACTGAAAGGTTGGAGGTTTGAGCCCACCCAGAGGCACCTCCGAAGAAAGGCGTGGTGATCTACTTCCGAAAAATCAGCCATTGAAAACCCTGTAGAGCACAGTTCTACTCTGACACACAGGGGGTCACCCTGAGTCAGAGTCGACTCCGTGGCAGCTGGGACGATTGGGAACGTAGGGTTGGTTGGGGGGCATTATGCTTTAAAACAGGATTGTCGGGAAAGGCCTCCTTGAGGTGACATTTGAGCAAAGGCTTGAGGGGAGGAGCCCTGCAGATACAGAGGGAGTCAGGGCAGTTCCAGGTGGTTCCTGTGGGAGGAGCATTCTAGGCAGAGGCTTTGCAGCAAAGGCACATCTGGAGTGTTCCAGGAATAGCAGGGAGGCCAGTGTGGTAGGGGAGGGTGAGTGCAGGAGGGGAAAAGATCCCTCAGCTGCTGTGTGGAGAACAGGACAGGGTAGAGGTAGGAGGCCAGGGAGGTGGCACTGTGGTAAGCCGTGCTGGGGGACCTTGTGGCTCAGACCATGGAGGAGGTGAGAGGGGATTGACTTCTGGGCCCATTTGGAAGGGAGATTTGTAGACCAGTTGGAATTGGGGTGAGCGAGAGAGAAGTGTCAAAGGTGACCCCAAGATTTCTGATCTGACTGAGAAGGATGCAGATGTAGAAGGCTGTGGGTGGAGCAGGCGTTTGGGTGGGGAGGGAAAGCAGGAGTTTGTTTTGGATCTGAGATAAGTTTGAGATGTTTATTAGACACCTAAGAGGTCACCTTGCCACAATGAGCCCTTTAGCCATTGAACCAATGCAAATTAATATAAGCTGTGATGGAGGAAGGAGCCTGGTGGTGCAGTGCTTAAGCGCTCGGCTGCTAACCAAAAAGTCGGCAGTTCGAGACCACCAGCCACTCTGCGGGAGAAAGATGTGGAAGTCTGCTTCCATAAAGATTACAGCCTTCCCCCCGCCCCCCCCCCCCCCCATACCCTTCTAACTCAGGAATGAAGCCAGTCCTGAAGTTCACCTTTCAGCCAAAGATTAGGCAGGCCTATACGACACACAGGAACACTGGTGGCACAGTGGTTAAGAACTCAGCTGCTAAGCAAAAAATTGGCAGTTCAAATCCCCCAGCTGCTCCTTGGAAACCCTATGAGGCAGTCCTACTCTGTCCTATCGGGTTGCTATGAGTCGGAGTCAACTCAATGGCAATGGGTTTGGTTTATAAGACAAACAGTGCTTCTTAGATTAGTCAAGTATCTGAGATCAAATGAGCAACACTTGCCCAGAAGCAAAGACAAGAAGGTGGGAGGGGACAGGGAAACTGGACCAATGGACACGGTGAACCTGGGTGGAAAGGGAAGGGGAAGGAGCGCTGACACAATGCGGGATTGCAGCCAATGCCACAAAACAATTTGTGTATAATTTTTGAATGAGAAACTAATTTACTCTGTAAACTTTCACACCTAAATCACACACACGCAAAAAGAAGATTACAGCCTTGGAAACCCTATGGGGCAGTTATACTCTGTCCTGTAGGGTCGCTATGAGTCAGAATCCACTTGACGGCAGTGGGTTTGGTTTTGGCTTTAGTTTTTGTGATGAGTGTGTGCTCCGCAGGAGCAAGAAGCTCCTACTGGGCTAGAGCAAGGGCCACGACTTTCAGACGCTCTTGGCATGACACAAACCCAATATATAGACTGCTGGTTCGAGTCCCTGCTCTGCCCCTGACTATCTGGGAGGGAGGTGAAAGAAGAAATACCCCAATCTCTCCTCCTGCCCTTCCATCTCCCTCTCTTACCGGAAGCCAGAGGACAAGGGAGTTGGGTGACGGAGACCGTGGGCCAGCCTCCTGGGCACAGAGAGGGCAGGGAAGGGTGGAGAACAGATTGGGAGGGGGGTACAAATGGAGAATAACCAGCAGACACAGAAGCTGACATTAGTAACAGCCCTCCCCCACCCACACTGCTGCAGAGCAGGTGTTTGGGTTCTTGCTGTAGTGGATAACCAAAACCCTTAGCCCTCCAGTCAATTCTGACTCATAGTGACCCTATAGGACAGAGTAGAACTGCCCCATAGGGTTTCCAAGGAGTGGTTGGTGGATTCGAACTGCCAGTCTTTTGGTTAGCAGCCGAGCCCTTAACCACTGTACCACCAGGGCTCCAACTGTAGCGGAAGAGCACTCCTTAAACAGTTATATATTTTTTCTTTAATTTGGCTGAGGGCAAGTAGTTGAGTTTGCATAGGATAAAGGTGCATTTGGTTCCATTCCACTTGAATGGCTTCTGCACTCCAGGAGTATTTCTTTAGCTTTAGGAATACCCCCAGTGCTAGCTGGCTTCCAAACTCTGGGAGCCCTGGTCCTTGCCCCAGCTCAGTGGGAATTAGCATGCAACATTGCCTGGGCCTGTGGTCTTGCTGTTTTTTTGACTGTCCCCTTGGTCCAATTTGGGCTGGTTTCTGACTTACCTCGGTGGCATGTCCCCCTTGCTTGTTGGTTCACAGCTGCCCAGAGCTCTCTTATGTTTCCCCAGGTAGCATTAAGGTCCTGCCTAAGCCCACCTGCTTCTCCGACTATACCACCACCTCCATCTGTGAGTGGAAGATGGCGGATCCCACCAACTGCAGCGCTGAGCTCCTCCTGTCCTATGAGCTCCTGTCTTACCAGCAGAATCTTGACCCCTCTGAGTAAGCTGTGCTGGAGCTGGGAGTTTGGGTGGTGGTCCCCACAGGACCGGTCCAGGTGGTGCCCTGGAGGATGTGATGCTGAATGCAGTTCACTGCAGCTTGTCGGATAGGGGGTTAGAGGTGGGGCATCATGGGGTGGACATATGGTAGGACTCAGAACCCACTGTGGGTGGACGTGGATGCAGGTAGAACATTGGACTAGACCAGCAGTTCTCAAGTGGTTTTGTCTCAGGACCCTCTGCACACTTAAAATTAGTGAGGACCCAGAAAGCTTTTGTTTAGGTAAATTATACCTATTGACGTTTACCCTATTAGAAATTAAAACTGGGCTTAATGGTCTGAATGAGACTGGAGGAACCCTGGAAAGCATGGCCCCCGGATTCTCTATCAGCCCAGAACTAAAAAAATTTCTGAGGCCAACTCTTCAGACGGGGATTGGACTGGACTGTGGAACATAAAGTGATACTCATGAGGAGTGTGCCTCTTAGCTCAAGTAGATACAAGAGACTAAATGGGCAGCTTCTGTCCAGAGGTGAGATGGGAAGCAAGAGAGGGTTAGGAGCTGGTTGAATGGACATGGGGAATCGGGGTGGAAAGGAGGAGTGTGCTGTCACAGTATGGGGAGAGCAATTAGGGTCACATAACAATGTATATATAAATTTTTGTATGAGAGACTAACTTGAAATGTAAACTTCATTTAAACTACAACAATGAATAACAAAAAAAAGAAAAAGAAATTAAAACTGGGGAGTTTTAAATCACAAGAACACACAAACCCACATTCCATGAGCCATCAGAACAATGACATCATTCCACATCATGGAGCTTCTGGAAAATTCATTGTACACTTATGAGAGAAAGAGGGTGAAAAAGGCAAATAACATCTTAGTATTATTATGAAAAAAAGTTTGACATAGTGGACCCCTGGACTTCACTTTGAGAACCACGGAGTGAGACCGTTGTTCCGGGGGAGCAGAGGTGGCGTTCACTGTGACAGTTGATGGATCATGGAACATGGGGTACATTGTTCCAGGTGTTTCACTGGGATATTCTATGGTACATGGGGTACTCTGTTGCAGATAGTGCCCATGACATAATTGGGTACACAAGGCACAAGGTTATAGGGGCACACTGGGGTATACAGCACATCTGTAGATAGGGTACACTGATAGAGGTGTTATTCCATGATCTACTAAGGTAGGTGGGCTCTGCTGTTGTGTGTGCTACATTGGCCTAGACCAGGGGACAGCAAACCATGGCCCATGGGCCAAATTTGGCCTACAACCTGTTTTTGTAAGTAAAGTTTTATTGGAACACAGCCATGCTCATTTGCTTACATATTGCCTACGGCTGCTTCGTGCTACCGTGGCAGAGTTGCATAGTTGCGACAGAGACTGTATGTCTTGCAAAGCCTGAAATATTCACTATCTGGCTCTTTATAGAAAAAGTTTGCAGACTCCTGGCCTAGCCCTTCGGCTAGATGTGGGGTTGGCTATTGTAGGTGGTCTATTAGGATCATACTGTGGTACACAGGGCAGGTGTTTATCGGCAGATGCCAAGACACACCATGGTCCACTGTACGCTGGGAGAAACTGCTACACAGGTGCCCTGGGACACACACATATGTTGTTATAAATAGTTTCTGTAGAGAACCATGCCATGGGTTCTTCTCTTTTACTGGATTTCAGGGATAAGCTCAGTCCTGGGACCAGGGCCTGTGGCAAGGGGCATAGGAGCATCCATGGTGAGTGTGGTGAGGGCTGTAACCAGTAAGGAAGGCAATCATAGTTTGATGTTCACCAAACCCTGACCACCCCTAAGTCTCCAGATCAGGGTGATCAGGAAGCTGGGAGAGCGTGTGGGTCCTTGAGGCATGTCCTGCGGACAACTGTGGGTTGCGGCCAGCCTAACACAGGCACCTTGTGTATGCAGAAACCACACATGTGTCCCCGAGAACAAGGAAGGCATGGTGTGTGTATGCAGTATGCAAACGGAGCTCTTATACGCTGTGGACGTCTATGCCCTGAGACTGTGGGCTGGGCAGCAGCTGCTATGGGAAGACCGCTTCCGGCCCAGCAATCATAGTGAGTGACGGTGGGCTGGGGGCAGGGGCTGCAGGTATTCCTACAGCTGGCTGGGCTCTGGGACAAGGCGAGCAGGCAGCAGATGGGGAAGGGGCTTCAAGCAGCAGGAACTACATTTTCCCAGATGTGATGGGCTTCCTACCCCTTTCTGGGCCTCAGTCCTTCCATCTTCCAAGTGGGGTTGGGCTGAGCAATACATCAGGCTTCCTTCAGCTCAGATGCTTCACCCTGCTGAATGAAGTGCCCAGGCAGGGGTACTGAGATGAGGCATGTTTGATTGAAGGCACACTTGCTGCAGATCAGACAGTGAGCTGGGGACATTCCTTCCACCCTCTGTTGACTGGTCAGCTGCTGCTGCTTTGGATGGTCTGGACCATGGAATTCTGATCTTATCCTGGTACTTGGAGCCTGTTGGAATTCCCCATAAGTTGGTTGGGGTGTAGTGACAAAAGAGTTTAAAACACCACTCATTGCTGTCACATTACCTCTCGGAGCCTCAGCTTCCAGAAGAGAGTTAGTATTCCCATTTTACAGTTGAATAAACTGTAGTTCAGAGAAGGCATGTAACCTGCCTAAGGTCACACAGCTACAAAGCAGCAGAAGCAATATTCAAAGCCAGGCCTCTCTACAGAGCTCACACTCTTAACCACTCCATCAACATTTCCTGAAGGTTCTATGTATACCTGCTGATGGTTGAAAGATTATTTAAATTGACCCATGAATGAACTTTAAAATAACTTTTATACCTGTATATTGATTTTAATGCATATTATATACTTATGTCCTCAAAGATATGATTACTTAAAAAGAAACTAAATGTTTTAAAAGGTGAATCTATCAAAGTAAAACAAACAAACAAAAAACTTAGTACATAATCACGCAGTACCCAGATGTGGCCAAAGATGTGAAGGATGAAGTGAATAAGCTGATGTTTGGGTGACTTTGGCTTGTACTTTTTGCATCTACTGTAGTAAGATAGTTTATAATAAACACTGACTGAAGTACTATGAAAAGTTTTAGCAATATTTTAATCTGTTTTATAGTTGTAACTCTCTGTGTTGGCCCTAAATCTGGGTGCTTGTTGACTAAACAGGTAAATGACCCATGGTTCTGTGAGGCCAGGTCCTGGACAGGGGCTATGCCTCCTCCCATCACCTGGCCAAGCCTCTCACACAGACACTGCTTCTCCCACAGTCAAACCCAGAGCCCCAGGAAACCTCACAGTTCACAAGAATGCCTCTGATATGTTGCTGCTGACGTGGACCCACCCGTACGCTCCTGGGGATCTGCTGTACTCGGAGCTCACATACCTGGTCAACATCTCAAATGAAAACGACCCCTCGGATGTAAGTGGACGCGTCGGGGAGTTTCCCTGCGCCGTCTTGGGAATCCTCGAAGGGAGGTGGAAAGTCAGTCTCTGGAACAGGAGCTTGTGGGGGACAGGCCCCGGTGCTTCATAGGACACCTGGACCACTGCAGGGCTGTGGTCACCAGAGACCTGGCTGCTAGCCTGGCTATGCTCTATGACCTGAGTCAAGTCCCTCAACCTCTCTGGGCCCCCAATTCCCAGTGTGACATGAAGTGAGTGTATTTCTGCTCACTGTTCCTCATCTTTAAAGGAAGGGCTTTGGACCATGTCTGTGCTTCCCAGAGACTAGGACACGTGGGACTACATACCTGAATAACCTGATCCAGAAAGTGAGACAGTATTCTACATCGATTCCCTCTTGATCCTGGGTGGTCAAGGAGGAAGTCTCATTGAAGTGAAAGGTTTTCTAAGCCCTCTTTTTAAAAAAAAGGGGGGGGGGGGCCTCAGGTACAGAACCTTCCCTGATAAAGCAGTTCCAGCCATATTTCAGTGATATTGCTTGCTTTTCATTGCGTTTACTTTTATGTGATATCTGTGGCCTGTGATACTTGTTTCCCATTCACAGTAGTGATAGTATGGTTCCTTTTAAAATAAATGTATTGAAGTTTTTTTTAAAAGGGGGGAATTGATTAAAGGGAGCCCTGGTGGCACAGTGGTTAAGAGCACGGCTGCTAACCAAAAGGTCAGCAGTTTGAATCCAGCAGCCACTCCTCAGAAACCCTATGGGGTGGTTCTACCCTGTCCTACAGGGTCGCTATGAGTCAGAATCGACTCAACGGCATTGGGTTTGGATTTTTTTTTGAGGGGGGTCTTCTTTTGTGCTCTTTTTAAAAAAATTTTTAATTGTTGTGCTTTAAGTGAGGGGGTGGTTCTTAAGTAAATGGATGGCTTGGCCCCACCTCTTAGTTGCAGGTGAGGGAGGAGAAAGGAGGTCACTTCCTGCAACCCAGGTTTTGCCCCCAAGTCCCAAACCCACCTTCCTTGCATTCCCATGGAGGAACAGTATCAGAACACCTTGGGCCCCAGAGTTCCACAGAGCTGGGCTCCTATACCTGCTCTGCCAGCTGCATGATCTTAGGCATGTCATGTAACCTCTTTGTGCCTCAGTTTCCTCATCTGGAACATGGGAATCACAAGAGTACCCACCCCATGTGACTGTTGAGAGCATGAAATGTGTGACATAGCAAAGGCTCACAGAGCAGTCGGGATGCACAGGAGTCAGAGAATGGGGCAGGTTCCGTGTTGTCAGCAAATCTCCTTCCCAGGTCCTGGGTCTGTGCCAGGCCTGCTGAGAACTCAGGGGCATGGGCTGGAGGGGAGAGAGGGGTGAGACCTTATTTCTTGAATTACCTTCAGGCATGGCTGGATCCAGTTGCACAAATAAGGTTTAAGGAATCTGTTCATCTCTTGGCCCTGCTTTATTCTGTCTTAGCACCATTTTTAGGCAGGTTTTTACCCTCACATAGTGGCAAATATGCCCACTAGCAGCAGCAAGCCTGTCTTTCCTGACAGTCCCAATAGAAGTCCTGGGGCTGATGCTCCATGAGACTGGCTTGGATCACCTGCCAGTCTCTGACTGAGCCAGTCACTGGCTGTGGGGAGGACAGGGTGCTGGTGGAGGCTCTGACTGGCCAGGGACGAGTCACATGCCCACCTCTGGAGCTGGAGCTGGGATCACTGAGATTGAGGAAACTCTGGGGAAGGGGAAACAGTACTGGGCTGGCTGAAACACCAGCTGGGTTTAGGACTTGGGGCCCCACTCTAACCATGGGTTAGAACTGGTCAGCGTACCTGGGCTATGGCTTAGTGGGCATGGAAGGCTGCCCTCGGGACACAGAGTACCAGGTCTGAGGCAACGAGATGAAGTCCAGCTCCTCCTGTTGGTGGGGCAGAGGCTGCTGAGACTTCCACCCCCATGTCCCCAAAGACAGCTGCGCCTGAAGACTTCCTCTCACTAGTCATTGGCCAGAACAGGTCACATGGTCTTTCTAACCAGTCACAGGCAGGGGATGGGATCACCGCAATTGGTTTAAGAGCAGCAGGATTAACCTAGGAGCTGGAGACAGAGGCACCCTGACTGCGTGATGCTCGCGGTTGTCCACCCATGTCTGTTACAGCATTGTGGACACAGCCATGGCTCAGACAAGTACATTCTAAGAAGAGATATTAGGAACTTCTGTGACTTTAGGGGGCGGAGCTACTCGTTTCCCTGTATGGTTTCTGAGCAAGGCGTCATACAGGAAGTGGCATTTGGGCCTGGGAGAGGAATGGGCGCTCTAACCCACAGGAGTTTCCTGGACAGGGAAGGGAAGAAACGGTGGGCCAGGCAGAGGGAACTGCATGAGCAAATGTGTGGACATTCGCAGAGTATCTGAGGACCGTGGGATGTGGTGGTGCACACAGTGAAAACGCGGAAAACAAGACCACAAGTTTGTTTAGGGCTGTGAATGCCACGCATGCTTATGATAGTAACGTTACCATTTCTTGTGGCCTACTGTGTACCCAGCACAACATATACCGTCACCAATTATTATGAAAACCTGTAGGCGGGAGGGTATTTGTCTCTCCATTTTAGAGATGAGGAAACAGGCTTGTCCAAGATTGCTTAGCTCCAAGTGGCCACGCTGAGATTGTTAGCTCCAGATCCTGTGCTGTCTCTTCTCCCCAGGCACCGGCCTCCTTGTTTCAAAACCACAGATAGTTCCTTGGAAGCTCCCATATCTCTTTTGTTTCTTAGTAAAACATTTCCCAATTCCTTGCTCCTTTCCAGGGTGTAGGATTCCTTCGGTGAAATAAGCCCAGCAGTTGCTTCTTGCTTACTTGTGTTTAGAAAGACTGAAAGGGAGGGGAATGTCCTCCTCTCCCTCCCCTCCCCCAGGTCCCTCCCGCACAACCTCTGCTCCTCTGTAATGGGAAAGCTCTCAGCCCCACCCCACTTTCTCTAGCAACCTGTTGGGGGCTTTGCTTCTTTGTCGGGAAAAACTGCCCCCCCACCCGCCGCCTCAGTTTATTGGAGCCTCGGTGGCGCAGTGGTTAAGAGCTACGGGGCTGCTGATCAAAAGATTGGCAGTTCAAATCCACCAGCTGCTCCTTGGAAACCCTATGGGGCAGTCCTACTCTGTTCTATAGGGTCGCTATGAGTCGGAATCAACTTGACGGCAACGGGTTTGGTTTTTTGGTTTTGGCTCACTTAGCACCAGACTGTTTCCTGGAACACCCTTCCAATCCCCAAGCCAGGAGCTGGGAAGGGGCTGCCAGGCCTACGGGAGAACGAGCCTGCAAAGGACTGGATCTCTCAGAGAGAGGCCTTACAGGCAGAGGCTTCAGGCCACTGACTTGCTCTCAGGATCAATAGTGAACATGGCATTTATTTCATTTTTCACTTACAAAAAAATTTTTTTTTTTTGTAAAGGTAGTATTTACACAAAGTAAAAATTTACATGGTACAAAAGGGTATAGAATGAAAATATGTTCCCCTCTTAGGCCCATCCTCCAGTTCCCTTTCCTAGAGGTTGACCTCTGCTGCCTTCTCTGGCCAGGAGGGAAAAGAAGGCAGGGAAGGAGCAAGCAGAGGGCGTGGGGGCATGGGTGTCTTTCTGGAGAGTTTGTGCCTCTACTAGTGAGTGTGTGTGTGTGTTCATCACTGTGGGTTCATCGCTCTGTTCGTCACTGTTCTATTGCTGCATAATAATACTAGCACAAGCTTAGCAGCTTTAAACAAAACACATTTATTATCTCCTGGTGTCTGTGGGCCAGGAGCCTGGCCTGGCTTCAATGGGCTCTCTGCTTTAGGGCCTTGAGGGCAGTGATCAAGGTGTCACCTGGGGCTGCGGTCTCATTTGAGGCTCTCCCGGGGAAGGACTCACTTCGAAGCTCACGTAGTTGTTGGCAGGATCCAGTTCCTGGTAGCTCATTGGACAGTGAGGCTCTGTTTCTTGCTGGCCATTGGCCAGAGGCTGTCCTCAGTACCTTGCCATGTGGCCTTTTCAAGCCCAGCCAGGGAGGGAGTCTCCTAGCAAGGTGGACATTGTAGTCTGATGTGATGCAATCATACACACATAATCCATACACCCATCGCCTTTGCTGTATTCTCCTGGTTAGAAACAAGCCACAGGTCCTGTCTACACCTAGGAGGGCAGGATACAAGGCAGGGATCACGGGACCATCTTAGAATCTATCAGCCTCAATCACTATGCCTCCTCCTTTTCTTCATTTCAACATAAAAGGTAGCAGACAACACATGCTATTCTGAATCTCACCCTTTCACTTAACACTAGATCCTGGCAGTCGCATCCCAGGTGAGGCTAGTTGGGCAGGGCCTTAGAGTCCTGGTCAATGACCTTGGGCCTGGCGTTGGTGCTGGAGAGCCCATGGAGGATCGAGAGGGACGTGCTGGCTCTCTCTGCGCTTCAGAAAGATCATACTGGTACTTCGTGTGTGCCAGGTCCTATTCTAAGTGCTTCACTGCATTAACCCATTTAATAAAAGTGGCTTTATTAAATAGGTTTGTTTATTTATTTAATGGGTTAATGAGAGGTAGCCACCTTTATTATTCCCATTTTGCAGAAGAGGACATTAAGGCCCAGGGGGTTGTGGCACTTGCCTAAGGTCACACAGCCAGAAAGCAGCAGTAGGGACTCTTCTTATTCTCATTTTACAGATGAAGAAATTAAAATTCAGAAAGGTTAATCAACTTGCCAGAGTGACATAATACAGCTAATCAGTGGGGGAGCCAGGGTGAGGGCTGGTGCCCTCACTACCTTGCTCTACTCTGGTCACTATTATGGAGGTGGCAAGCAAAGACCCAAGTCAGGGGAACAACCATATGGCTCTTAAACATTGTGGGGTCAGCCAAGGACAGCAGCCAGGGTAGAAGCTGATGTCCCCTCCCCTAGCTGGTGCACTAACGTCTCCCTTTCCTCTACCAGTTCAAAGTCCAAGAGGTGACCTATAAGGAACCCTTCCTTCACCTGCCAGCCAGGTCCCTAAAGTCTGGAGCCTTCTACAGAGCGTCAGTGAAGGCCCTGGCTCAGGGGTATAACAGTACCTGGAGTGAGTGGAGCCACAGCAACGCATGGTACAACTGTGAGTATCAGGAGTCCTGAGCACAGGATTGCAGCCCTGCCTTTTCAGTCTATGGCCAGACCCTTCCCCTGGCAGAGCCTCTGATTTCCATTTCATAGGATGCCTCTAACTTCAAATAACAGAATTGCTTACTGACTGATGCGGTGTATCAGTTAGAGTAGGTAGACTAGGCAGCAGTAACAAACAAGCCCACAATTTCAGTGGCTTAACACAATAGAAGTTGTATTTCTTGCTCAAGTTAACAGTCTAGTGTGAATGTTACTAGTTTGTGGGCGGCTTTCCCCACTGTTGTGACTTGGTGACTGGAGTTCCATCCATCTTTGAGGCTCCAACATCCACCAGGGCAAAAAATTTTTAACCTTTTTTGTGTTATGGACCCCTTTGATAGTCTGGTGAAGCCTATGAACCCCATCTCAGAATAATGTTTTTAAATGCATAAAATAAAATACATACGATTATAAAGGAAACTAATTGTATTGAAATGCAGTTATAAAATATTTTTAAACACAATTTGTTATCTAGGAATAGATGTGCTTCATTGTTAACACATTACATAACAAGATCTAGTGGGAGATCTCATCGATACTTAATTTCAAAGTAGATGAGCATAAATGACGTCTGCGACTGATGTGATGTGAAGATAGCCGTGATTTCTATTGGTGACAGAGTCACTGATGCTGCCATTAGTGTGGTTTGCCCCCTCATTCCTAATGGAAGGAAATGCTAGATGTCAGTTAGAGGTTAGTGGAAATAAAGATGTAATTTCTTTCCCATCCAAGTTCCCAGGCCCCTGAATTCTATCTACGACCTTGTTGGAGGTTTGTGGACCCCAAGTTAAGAATCCCTGCTCTAGGGCCTCCCGTTATCTGCATCCAGCCAGCCAAAAGGGAAAGAAAGCCTGGAGACCACACCCGCTTTTTAAAGCCTTAGCCCAGAAGTGATACAAGTTCTGTGGGTGAAGACTGGTCACATGGCCACACATAGCTACAAGGGGTGATGGGAAATGTAGTCCTTAACTTGGCAGCTGCATCCCAGAAAGAACTCTTTACAACTCTGCCACACATGGCATTTATAATAGAAATATTGAATTATCTCACATAACATGAAGTCTTACAAGTGGACCTTCCTGGGGCCCATCCCAACTCAGTGGTGTCACCCCAGAGTCTTCCCTTCTTCCCCTCTGCTGTCCTTGGCATGGCCCCGAGTCTCCTGATACACACGCTCTCACATACCAGGGCCCAGATTAGGAAGGAAAGGAAAGGCTGCTGTCATGGATTGAATTGTGTCCCCCAAAATATCTGTCAACTTGTCTGGGTCATGATTTCCAGTACTGTGTGCTTGTCCACCATTTTGTCATCTGATGAGATTTTCCTATGTGTTGTAAATCCTATCTCTGTGATGTTAATGAGATGTTATTCGTGGCAGTTATCTAGACTCAATCTACAAGGTTAATCTACAACTTAAGCCAATCTCTTTTGGGATATAAGAGAAGCCAACAGAGAGACAGGGACCTCATACCACCAAGAAAGCAGTGCTGGGACTAGAACATGTCCTTGGGCCAGGGGTTCCTACACAGAGAAGCTCCTAGACTGGGGGAAGATTGATGACAAGGACCTTCTCCTGGAGCCAACAGAGAGAGAAAGCCTTCCCCTGGAGCTGGCACCCTGAATTCAGACGTCTAGCCTACTAGACTGTGAGAGAATAAACTTCTGTTTGTTAAAGCTGTCCACTTGTGGTATTTCTATTACAGCAGCACTAGCTGCCTAAGACAGCTGCCATGCAGGAGTGCACCTCGTGCATCTCTCTCTTCTATCTGGAAGTAAAAGTCTTTCTGGAAGCTTCCCTAGCAGCCTTTCCCTTACACCTCATTGGCAGGTACTCTTCACATGACCTGTCCTAACTGTAAGAGTGGCTGGGAACTCAAATGTCTAGAAAAGAAATGAGAATCATGACTGGCCCAAGCTTCAGAGTGGGCACATTGCTGCCTAGGAAAAAAGAAGGGGAAATGGCTGTTGGGTAGGGCAGGCTGCGTCAGTCATCATCTGTACAATGGGGAGGAGTAAGGCTGTTATGAAAATTCAGTGAAAAAAGGAATCTTTTTTTTTAACTAATTTATTTTATTTTTATTTTTTCCCATACGAAAATTTATACATACATTGTAATGTGACTGTAATTGCTCTCCCCATGCTGTGACAGCACAGTCCTCCTTTCCATCCTTGATTCCCCGTGTCCATTCAACCAGCTCCTAACCATCTCTGCCTTCCCATTTCATCTCCGGACAGAAGCTGCCCATTTAGTCTCTTCTATCTAACTGAGCTAAGAGGCACACACTCTTCATGAGTATCACTTTGTGTCCCACAATCCAGTCCAATCCCTGTCTGAAGAGTCGGCCTCAGAAATTGTTTTAGTTCTGGGCTGATAGAGAATCCGGGGGCCATGCTTTCTGGGGTTCCTCCAGTTTCAGTCAGACCATTAAGTCTGGTCGAAAGAAGGAATCTTTAAAGTGCTGGACACAGAGGGGTTGGCACTTACCCTGACCCACCCTGCCACATGACCCTCTCAGCATTGCTTATCTTGTACTGTGGTTATCTGTTGACCTGTCTTTCTCCCACTCCGGGCTTCAAGCTCCTTAGGGCAGTATCTTCTCTGTGTCTATAGCTCCAGTGCCCAGCACAGGGTCAGGCACACAGTAGGTGCTTGGGGAAGTTTGTCAAACGGATTGAATTCTGCCATTGACCTGGAGAAAGGGATGGTGATACAGTGAACAGGTACGATGTGCTGGATGCTCATTATTTATTCTAACAACTGTTTATTGAGTTCCTACTATGTGCCTGGCCCTGCAGTAGACACTGGGGAGCCAACAGAGAAGAAAACAGACAAAACTCCCCACCCTTGTGGAGCTGATATTTTGGAAGGGGGAGATAGAAAAGAAACAAGTAAAGAAGTCAGTCAGACCTAGAAGACAGTAAGCTCTGGGAAGAAAATCAGTCAGGGTAAGGAGAGAGAGTGGTGGAAGTGGGCAACAGTAAGAGGGTGTCAGGGGCAACTTCTTGGAGCAGGTGACAATGGAGTGAACTTGGAGAAGGAACCAGCCACGGAAAGATGATAACAGCGATGCTTATGGAACGTGCGGGCACTGTTCTGAGTGCATTGCATGTTAAATCATGTAATCCTCACACCAACCTTATGAGAGAAGCACTATTATTAACCCACTGTACAGATGAGAAACTGAGGCACAGAGAGGTTAAGGGAATTCTCATAGTTTGGGAGGCTAGAAGTCCAAATTCAAGGCACCGGCTATAGGGGAAGCCTCTCTCTCTGTTGGCTCTGGGGGAAGATCCTTGCCTCTTTTACCTTGTGTAGCCCTGGTGTTCCTTGGTTCCATGGTGATCTTCATGTGGCAGTTATCCCTCTTACCCTTTTTTGTGTTGTCCCCTTCTGTGTCTAATGGAAACCCTGGTGGCATAGTGGTTAAGAGCTACAGCTGCTAACCAAAAGGTTGGCAGTTTGAATTCACCAGCCGCTCCTTGGAAACCCTGTGGGGCAGTTCTACTGTGTCCTATAAGGTCGCTATGAGTCAGACTCGACTGAACTGCAACGGGATTGGTTTGGGTTTTTTTCTGTATCTAATCTGCTCTTTTTAAACTCACAAGTCATTAGTGTAGGACACACCCTGCACTGATGTGGTCTCATTAACATAAAGGAAAGCCTATTCCCCAATGGGATTACGTGCACAGGTTTAGGGAGGTTGGTTAGGATTCCAACACATGTTTTGGGAGGACACAGTTCAGTCCATAACAGGACTTGTAGGTCACGCAGCAAGGATATGACAGAATCAGGCTTTGAACTCAGAAGGTCGGGCTCCAGGTCTGTGAGCTTAACCTCCATCCATGGTTTAGGCAGGAGAGCCCAGCAAGTCCAAGGTCCTGAGATGGCGCTGAGCTGGAGGGTCGGGGCACAGCCAGGAGACCAGTGTGAGCAGGAAGGCAGGAAAAGGAGATGCGGTGGGAGGGCTGGTTGGTGGGATCACTGAGGGTCTCCAGCCCAGGAAGCTGAGATCGGGCTGTTGTGGGGCACAGCCCTCATATTTCCCCTCTCGCTTCCAGACTACAAGAAGCCACTCGTGCAGGGCCTCCCGCTTAGTGTCAGCATCTCCTGCATCATCATCCTGGCCATCTGTCTGTCCTGCTACTTCATCATCATCAGGTGAGTCCTGGTGGGCTTCAGCATGGGGCCTGCCAAGCTGCCCCTCTAGAGTGGGGAGTGGGGGAGTGGGAAGGAAGGGCTGTTCTCCCCACTGGCTCCAAGAAGGAATTCCTTCTCTAATCTGTCAGCTTGTGGTCCTTTCATTCAGCAGTAAAGATTTATTGAGCACCTACTATGTGCAAGGCATTGGAGCTAGAGCTGAGAACAAGACCCTGCCTCCTAGGGAGGAGACGGAATGTGCCAAGTCAACAAGTGACTAAGATGATTTTCTGTAATGATCCATGCTTTGAAGGAGGTATACCAGGAGGAGGGGGAGAGATGTTTTGGGGGCACTATTTTGGATGGGAGGAGCCCTAGTGGCACAGGGGTTAAGCACTCGGCTGCTAACCAAAAGGTCGACGGTTGGAACCCACCAGCTGCTCTGTGGGAGAAAGATGTGGCAGTCTGCTTCTGTAAAGATTTACAGCCATGGAAACCCTGTGGGGCAGTTCTCCTCTGCCCTATAGGGTCACTAGCAGTCGGAATCTACCCTTCGGCAACACATTTGGTTTTCTGTTTTATTTTGGATGGGGAGCCAGGGCGGGTGTCGCTGAAGAGGGATATTTGAGCAGAGTCCTGACTGGGGAGTAGTAGCGGCGGGGGAGACCTGGGAAGGACCTGTCTTTGGCACAAGGGAGCTGGAGTTATCCTGTGTCCCCTTATCCCCCTGGGCACCCAGGGGTGGTCCAGGGAGAAGACAGGACTTGGGGCATGTGGCAGGAGACAGGATTCCTTGACAATTGTCCTGATGGAGTCAGGGGACCTGTGTCTGAATCCTGGCCTTGATCCCTGGTAGCTGTGTGCCTGCCAAGCTGTCGAGCCTCCCTGAGCCTTGGGACCCTCCTCCGAAATGGGAACGGCGATGTCCCAGCGTTTGCCCTGCAGGCTGAGAGCAGCGGGGAGAACATATTTCATCAGTCATAAGGGGCTGACTCTCCACCACCTGTCACCTCCCATCCCCACTCACTGCGTTCCAGCACTCCAGCCTCCTTGCTGTTCTTTGCACACATCTAACAAATTCTCACTTCAGGGCCTTTGCAGTTCTGTGTCCCTGCCTGGAAAGCTTTTTCCCCAGGCATGGCTGTGGCTCACTCCTTCACCGCATTCAGTGGCTGCTCAGAAGTCACCTCCTCAGGGTCAGGGAGGCCTTCCCCAACCATACTCCTCATTCCTCTCTACCCACTATCTTTAGTTTATTTTTTAAAGTACTTTCTTTTATCTGTTGCTGTTGAGAACACACACAGCAGAATGCACACCGATTGCCCAATTTCTACATGTTCAGTTCAGTGACGTTGGTCATATTCTTCAAGCTGTGCAGCCATTTTCACCCTCCTTTTCTGAATTATTCTTTTACCGTTGACATAAACTCACTGTCCCTGATCTTTATTTTTATCTTTATTTTTATTCATGGCCCTTATAGCCAGGAATGAACGATGTCACATCATTCTTTCTGTGTCTGTTTGTAGTCTGTTTCCCCCTCTAGAATGTCAGCTCCGTGAGGGCGGGGGTTTTCCCTGCTCTCTGTTGTGTTCCCAGGGGCTGGCACAGTGAGTGAAACATAGTAGGTGCTCATAAACACGTATTGAAAGACTGGATATAGTGGATGGAGGCTAACCCAGAGGCGGATCTTCCCTCCCAGCATGGTGCTTGGTGGCTCCAGGCAGGCCCAGGGCTGTTTCTTTAAGGGTCCCCCTCAGCTTCCCAGGCCATTCCAGGCCTCTCTCTGGCACCTTGCCCTCTACTCCAGAGAGGGCATTGGTGATGGAGAAACCTAGAATTCTGTCTCTGCAGCTTGAGTCACTCCTAATTTCTTTGGGCTGACTGTAGGGTTTGAGGCCTTGTTCCCACTGGGGACAGAAGTGGCCATGTCAGGAACGCCATTCTGGGTAGCAGAATGCTGGGGCATGTTCCCAGCTCTGCTACCTACCAGCTGTCACTTCACCTCCCTGTGCCTCAGTCTCCTCATCTGTAGAATGGGGTTAACAATAGAATCCATTTGATAGGGTTATTGTGAGGGTTCAGTGGATTTACATCCCACCACCAATCAGCATAGTATCTAGTGCTGAAGAAGTCTTAGCAACTATGATAATTTTTTTTTTTTTAAATATTTTATTGTACTTCAGGTGAAGGCTTACAGAACAAACAGTTTCTCATGTAACAGTAGTACACATGCTGTTTTATGACTTTGGTTAACAACCCCACAACATTTTAACCCTCTAAATTCTCAGCTTTTTTTTTTTTTTTTTGGTGAAAATACACATAGCCAAAGATACCCCATTTCAAAACTTTTTACGTACACATTTAAGTGACATTGACTACACTCTTCTAATTGTGCTGTTATTCTCACTTAAGATGAAGGCTTACAGGACAAAATAGCCTCCTATTTAACAGTTCCTACAAATGCAACTATGATAATTTTTGTGGGAAGAGTGTCAACCTGTCAGTGGTTTGGAGACCAACACCATTTCCTCTTGTTTTTCAGGATTAAGAAGGAATGGTGGGACCAGATTCCCAACCCAGCCCACAGTCCCCTCATAGCTATCATCATCCAGGACTCACAGGTAGGAGAGTATGTTGGTGAGGATGCTTTTGACTGTGTGTATCAGGAAATGTGATTTAAAATAGCTGGGATGTTAAGGAAATTCATTGGCTTTTGAAATTAGCAATGAGAAGTTAGGACGGTCTCTGGGTAGGTTGATCCAGCAGCTTAATGTGGTTGTTAGGTGCCCGCAGCCTTTCACTCCCCTCCCCTCTGCTTCCATGGCTACAGTTCCAGTCTGCAGTAGATTCATCTAGGTTGGTCTCCTGGCTTTTCCCTCTGGTGAAAGGATAGTAGTAGTAACATCAGAACCTGTCTAACTTCAGGAGCATCAGTGACCAGGATCAGCACAAAGCTGATTCCCATGAGGCGGAGGTCAGACATACCTCCATGCTCCAACCTTTTTACAAATTCCGACACCAGTTATCCCTCCCGTGGCACCCTCAACTCCTCTTCTGGGTTCAGTAATCCATTGCATTGGCCACACAGAACTCACAGACCATACTCACAATTAAGTGGTTTATTAAGAACGTAACAGGGTATGACTCAGGATCAGGATCAACAGACTGCAGCAGGCTGGAGCCTGGTGGGTGGTGAGTGGGGCCATCCCAGAAGAGGAGGCCAACTCAGGAGAAGATGGAAGAGAGGAAAGCAGGTCCCTAGAAGCTTTGAGAGGTGCCAGCTTCTCTAAAGCAATCGGGGCCTCCCTTCAAACCTAACCAAACCCAAACTCATTGCCACTGAGTTGATTCCAACTCATAGCAACTCTATAGGACAGAGTAGAACTGCCCCATAGGGTTTCCAAGGCTGCAGTCTTTTTGGAAGCAGACCGCTGCATCTTTCTCTCCGATGGAGTGGCTGGTGGCTTTGAACCGCTGACCTTTTGGTTAGCAGCCGGCCACTTAACCACTGCACCACCAGGGCTTCAAAGCACCAACAGATCTCCTGAGTTCTCACTGGCCTGAATTTATCACATGCTCTTTCCTAAACCAGCCAGCAAGGCGGCGGGAATACCTTGAGACCAGCAGGTGCCCTCCCCTGAGCTGGGGGTGGGGTCAGCTTCTCCAGGGCACTGGCTGTGTGTGTGGATGGGGTTTGCCTGAGTAATATCAAGATTCTGTAGGAAGAAGGGGGAAAATACAAGCCCAGCCGAGAACAGAAGGGCCGTATGTCCTCTATTCTCTAGGAACTCTAGAGGTTCTGGAGTCCATTGAGGCTAACTTAGAATCCTGCCTCCGCCACTTACCTGCAGTGTGGACTTGAGCAAGTTGCTTAACTTCTCTGAGGCTCGCTTTCTTCATGATTAAAATGTGAGGGCAGGTGTTGGGATTCATTGAGAGATTCCACACAAGGTGCATATTAAAGGACCCTGCACATGGTGCCATTGATCAATCAGTTAGGTCTTGCCATGTAACAATCACTCCAAAATTTAGAGGCTTAAAACAAAAATCATTTATTCAGCTCATGCTTCTGCAGGTGGGCAATTCGGCCTGGGCTTAGCAGGGGGTGGAGGATTCTGGGCTGGGCTTAGGGTAAGGGGAGTCTGGGTGGGCTCAGCAGGGAGATTCTCATCTGGGCTGGGCAGAGGGGAAGCAGGGCAGGATGTGGGGAGGGGACAGGGTTTCTGGGCTGGTCTGGGCAGATCTTGCCTAACTGGCCCGTCCCCAGTGGCTCACTCATAGTCTGGCAGTTGGTGGACTTTCAGCTGGAACAGTAGATGTAACTGAGCCATGGTCTTTGGCTCCAGCAGGCTAGCTCATGTGGAGGTGACTGAGCTGTGGGTCTTGTCCTCCAGCAGGCTAGCTCAGGTGGAGGTGACTGAGCCATTGTCCTTGGCTCCAGCAGCCTAGCTCAGGTGGAGGTGACCAAGCCGTGAGTCTCATCCTCCACAGGCTAGCTCAGGTGAAGGTGACCGAGCCGTGGGCCTCGTTCTCCAGCAGGCTAGCTCAGGCTCGGTATCATGGGTGGAAAGCTGCGAGGCCTTTTGAGGCCTAGGCCCAGCGCTAGCCCACCGTCACTTCCACCTCACTGTGTTGGTTAAAGCAAGTCAGAGGGCCAGGCCTGATTCAAGGGGTGGGAAGAGCTGCAAGTGTTGTGGCCATTTTGCCACATCACTACTTGTTAATAGTAGGGCAATGGCATTAATTCTCAGAGCTCCCCACCCCCACCCCAGGAGGGCTGGGTTAGCCCCACTTTACCAATCAAGAAACCGAGGCTCAGAGAGCTGAAGTGAACGGTTTGAGCTCAGACCTGTCAACACTAAGGCTTACACTCCACCACAAACGTTTCCTGAGCACTTCTGTGTGCCAGGCTAGGCTGGAGGTCACTCAGCACTGTTTCACTGGCTGTCTCTGTTTTAGGTGTCGCTATGGGGGAAGCCGTCCCAAGGCCAGAAACCAGCCAAGTGCCCGTATGTATATGAACTTAGGTTGTAGCCTGAGTGGATTCTGAGATAGAAGTGGAGCAGTGGGCCCACCTTGAGCTGGGTCACTGCGCCTCCACATCTGCCCTCTCATCCCTGGTGTCTGGCAGTTGTCCTGGGACACTGGGCTGCGAGGTGTGGGAGGAGGAGGGGCTTCTGGGTAGGTTGGCTGCTGGCAGAGGCCCCTGTTTCATTTGTGGGTCTGGCACGTGTTGAACCCCTTGGGGAGAGGGTCAGTCCTTAGGGGTGCCCAGCCTGGCCTGAGCAGGGCTGATAGAGTTAACCAGGGCAGCTGTGCAGTTGTTAAAATACTGATGCAACAGCATACTGGTTGGCAAATAGCCCCTGTCCTAACACCTCCAGTGTCCCACTACCACCTTGGCTTCCCTTGCTCCTCCCTGAGGATGTCCTGGATCTGCCCACAATCCAGTAAATAACGGGCTTCTACCTGATTCAGTAGAGGGCTCCAAAACCCTGCTCCAGCCCTCAGGCCCCACGTCTGTTCTAACTGGTCATTGCTTATGTTATGGTGTTGGCAAGCATTTGAAATATCATCATCCCTGATAAAGACTTATTTTATTCAATAGACTGAGTTTAGAGTAAGTGCCAGGCCACGTGCTGGGCTCTAGAAATCTCACAGTAAGACACAATCCCTGCCCTCAAGGAGTTCCTAGGCTAGTAGTGAAGGTAGACCTATAGACTATTGATTATAAAATCAGGAGGCATGTCTGCAATAGAGAGACATCAGTACAGGTGATTTCAAACCAGGCTTTGAAGGATGGGTAGTTTTCCAAGAGGAGAAACCGAGCTCTGACCAAACTTGTGTTTGCTTTTACAGACGCTGGAAGACTTGTCTTACCAAGCTCCTGCCCTGTTTTCTGGAGCATAAGAAGGAAAGGGACGAGGATTCCCCCAAGGCTGCCAGACATGGGCCTTTCCAGGGCCCTGGAAAGTCAGCCTGGTGCTCTGCGGAGCTCAGCAAGACAGTGCTCTGGCCAGAGAGCACCAACGTGGTGCAGTGTGTGGAGCTGTTTGAGGCTCAGGTGGAGGGCGAGGAGGAGGAAGTAGAGGAAGATAAAGGGAGCTTCTGCCCTTCTCCTGAGAGCAGTGGGGTCAGCTTCCAAGAGGGCAGGGAGGGCATTGCGGCCCGGCTGACAGAGAGCCTGTTCCTGGACCTCCTTGGGGGGCAGGATGGGGTCTTCAGCCCACAGGGCTTGGGAGAGTCTTTGCTGTCTCCACCATCAGGAAGCAGGAATACTCAGATGCCCTGGGTGGAGGTCCCAAGTACAGAGCCCAAGGAGGCAATTCTGCAAGGCAAGGAGCCGGAGTTGACCAGCCAGGCTTTCACAGAGACGCCTGCTGTCATCGCAGACGACCCCGTGTACCGCAGCCTTGGCACTTTCCTAAGCCAGTCCCCAGGCCCTGGAGAGCTAGACTCAGACCTGCAGCTGGCTGAGCACCTGGGGAAAGTGGACTCCCAGGCCTCCTGTGCCCCCCAGCCTTTGGAGCAGCCTACCTCGCTCCCGCCGGGGCTGGAGACCTGGGAACAGATTCTCCGCCAGAGTGTCCTCCAGCATGGGGCAGCCCCAGCCCCTGCCTCGGTGCCTGCCAGCAGGGCAGCCCTGGCCCCCGCCTTGGTCCCCATCAGTGGCTATCGGGAATTTGTGAGTGTGGTGAAGCAGGGTAGCACCCAGGATGGCCAGGCAGTGGGCTTCAGCCCTCCTGGAGAGGCTGGGTACAAGGCCTTCTCGAGCCTGCTTGCCAACAGTGCCACCTGCCCGGGGATATGTAGGGTTGAGGCCAGCAGTAGGGAGGGGGGCTACAAGCCCTTCCAGGACCTCCTTTCGGGCTGCCTTGAGGCCTCTGGCCCAGGCCCGGTCCCCCAGTTCACCTTTGGACTGGACATGGAGCCCCCTCCCAGCCTGCAGAGCTCACTCTTCCCAAGCACTTCCCCAGAGCACCTCAGTCTGGGGCCAGTGCTGAAGGGAGAGGGCAGCCAGAAGCCCCCGCTTCCCTCAGAGCAGGCCACGGACCCCCTCAGGGACGACCTGGGCAGTGGCATCGTCTACTCAGCCCTCACCTGCCACCTGTGTGGCCACCTGAAGCAGTGTCATAGCCAGGAGGAGCATGGCGAGGGCTACACTGTGGCCAGCCCCTGCTGTGACTGCTGCTGTGGAGACAGGTCCTCACCTTTGCTGAGCCCCCTGAGGGCTCTGGACCCCTTGCCAGGTGGGCTTCAACTGGAGGCCAGCCTCTCTTCAGCATCCCCAACTCCCTTGGATGTCTCAGAGGAGAGTAAGTCCTCACTGTCCATTCAGCCTGCCCTCAGCAATGCTCAGAGCTCAGGCCAGCCACCCAAGATGGTGGCCATGGCCTCCACGGAACCCCCGTGCATGAGGGTGACCTAGGTGTGTGCCACCTGTCATTGAGGATCCCACGTGAGGGCTGGGGCTTATCCATGCCTGGGAAAGGCCTCTGCCTGGAAGGTAGCCAGACTGGTAGATTTCTGGAAGACTGAGAGAACCCTAGTGTGAAGTTGTCCCAACATGGGGACTACAGAGACTAGACCCCCTCCCAGTGTGAGCCTGGGCTCGCCAGAAGGCCCCATAGCCACGTCCCCTGGAGTGGAGGGCACTGGGCAGCTGGGCCACACAGCGGACACCTACAGGACTTAACTTAGCTCATGAGGTCCCTGGGTACCGTGACTCGTGGGCAAACCACTGAGTCCTTCTTCCATGGCTTCCGCAGCTGTGGGTCCTTGTCCTGCCCAGTGGACACACTCCACACGCGGCTCCACTCTGTCACCATGTCTCACGCAGTCCTGGGGTTTGCTGCCACATTTCACTGCATTGGAAGCTGAGTCTAGAAACTAACAAAGCCAAACAGGGAGACGTTGGGAAATAGATGGGAACGTGAGGTCCAGGGAGGGTGGCCACTGCCCAGAGGTGGCCATTCATTCAGCAGAGCTTCACTGGGTCGACGCTGGAGGCAGAATCTGGGCTCTCGAGCGACACTTAGTCAAGTAAAGGTGACGGAAAACCCGTTGCCATCGAGTTGATTCTGACTCATAGTGAACCTACAGGACAGAGCAGAACTGCCCCATAGGGTTTTCAAGGAGTGGCTGGTGGATTTGAACTGCCGACCTTTTGGTTAGCAGCTGGGCTCTTAACCACTGTGCCTTGCACTGGTGGCAGAAGTATGTGGAAAATCATGATTACCAAAGTCACACGGTGTGCATCAGGCTCCCAAGCACGACTGTCAGGCCGGGTCTTTTGCTAAACATGGGGTCTCGAATAAATGTGCCCTGCAACCTTGAGGCCAGCAGCCACACAGAGACCAGCAGGGAGTGGTTCCTGCCCGTGACACTGCTCTGACAGGCCACGCAGATGGCAGGCACCACTCAGCCTGCACATTGGCCCAGACTTGGGCTGGGTATGGCGGGGACCTTGGGTGGAGCAGTGTTTAAGTGAGTCTAAAAGACTGTTTTATCTCCTGAGGAGGGTGAGTGGGAGGGGGACGGGGCTTTGCAGTAAATAAAGGCTCTTGATCTGTTTGCTTTTGTTTGTTAAGCAAACCTAGTGCTTTACATCTACGGACTCATTTCATCCCCACATCAACCATGTGAGGAATGAAGATGCAAGAGATGAAGTTACTTGCTGTCTGGATTTCCCCGAGACCAAGCTCCCCCTCCCCACCACACACACGTGGTTTACAGACGGGAAAATGTAGCTCTACGGAAGGAAGGGGACTTGCCAAGGTCACACGGTGAATGGCAGAGCCTGAACTTGGATGTTTTGCCTCCAAGGTTAGAGCTCTTTATAAAAAATATCATATAATTTACTATAAAAATATCGATTTAGGGCCAAACAACATGCTAAATGCTGTACATCCACTATGCCATTTATGCCTCCCAACACCTCTAAGAGGCAGGTTCATTTATTATTCCAGTTGCACAGATGAGGAACCCGGCTCAGAAAGGTTGAGGATTAATTAGCTTAGAGTCACACAGCTAGGATCCCAGTGCAGTTTGATTTAGGAGGTGATCCCAGGAAGCCCTGGAGGGGGAGCAGGGAAGTGAGACAGGGAGGAAGGAGGCAGGAAAGGATGTGTTACGGACAGGTTACCAGTGTGGCAGCTGATGCTGTATCCCAGTGAGGAACTCTGGGAAACGACACCCAGAGCGCAAAGGGTGAGGGAGCTGGGTGGGGCGTGTGTTCTCCAGCTCCCCAGCTGGTGCTGGTTAAGGGCTGCTCCACACTGCAGCTTGCCTGCACCCTGGCTACTCCAGGCAAAGTCCCTGGACTGAGAGGTGAAGACCTTTGAGCAGGGGAGCTGCACGGGGCAGCGACAGCGGCTGCTGCACTTCGGCAGGGTCACACAGCTGGTTCGTGGCAGGCCAGTAGCTGAACCCTTTTGTGTCCCCGTTGCTCACACCCTCTGCAGGTCTGTAGTTGGCCTGAGCTTGACATTGGACAGACAGTGAGATGGGATGGGCCTCAGATGGGGGGTTGTAGGGACAAGGGACCTTAAGCCCCTAGGCCTGTGATCACTGTGTCTGAGTAGCTGCTCCTACTTCTACACGTGGCTGTTTGAGGCTCCTTCCTGTTCTGGTGTACTGCATAATACACTAGAAGTGGTGAGGGGCTCACTACTTCACATGCAGCCTGATGTGTCTTGGAAATGCCTCCTTTGTGCTCAGCCCAAATCTAATCTGTGCCTTTAGCTGCTCACTCTTGTCTGTGTTAGAAGACACCAAGCCACCACCCCACCCCACCCCACCCCCACAGTTTATAGGTGGGAAAACATAGCTCTGGAGAGGGAAAGGGACTTACCAAGGTCACATAGTGAATGGCAGAGCCTGAACTGGCCTCTGGACCTTTTGTCTCTGAGGTTAGAGCTCTTCACAAAAAATATAATAATTTATTACAAATATAACAATTTAGGACCAAGCAACATGCTAAATGTTATAAATCCACTATGACATTTATGCCTCTCAACAGCTCTAGGAGGCAGGTTCGTTTATCAGTAGTCCCCCCCCCGCCCCCCTGCCCTTATCCACAGTTTTGCTTTCCAAGGTTTCGGTTACCTGCGGTCAATCGTGGTCCGTGATGCTTGTGTTCAGGTAACCCTTATTTTACTTAATAATAGCCCCACAGTGCAAGAGTGGCGATGCTGGCGAGTCGGATATGCCAAAGAGAAGCCATGGAATGCCTCTATTTTATTAGTGATTGTTGTTAATCTCTTACTGTGCCTAATATATAAGTTATACTTTATCACAGGTGTGTATGTATAGGAAAAGACATAGTATATGTAGGGTTTGGTACTATCTGTGGTTTCAGGCATCCATTGGGGGTCTTGGAACATATCCCCTGTGGATAAGGGGAGGCTGCTATATTCCAGCTGTATAGATGAGGAAACCAGCCCAGAGAGGTTGAGGATTAGTTTAGGTCACATAGCTAGGAAGTCATGGCGTCAGAATTTCAACCCAGGTCTGACTGCAGAGCTTCCAGCCACCCTGGTATGCCGTCTTGTATACAGCATGGTGCCTACTTAGATGTTAGCCCTAACTTTGCCTGAGGATGTCCCAGAAAATCCAGTTAAAAAATTTGGCAGCAGAGAGGGAAGATAAGTTATTGTGAGTGGTGGAGATGCAGCTCAGCCGGAAGCTAGAGACAGCATTGAGCCCTGGCTCATTATTCTCGTTCCAGGACCTCCTGAGAAAGACCCAGCCAGTCAGCTGAGGCTCCTGCTATAGAATTGGCTGTGTGAGTGCTGGGAAGCAGGAATGGAGAACTAGACAGAGATGCTTCCCACTTTCTGCTCAGATTTAAACCAACATTAATTCCAGTCTCAGGGAAGCTGTTGAAACACTGGCCTATCTTCCTGCCTCCCCAGCTTAATACATGGAAAGAAAAAGCAGAGAAAGCAAGGAAGTCACACACCCCATCAATATTTATTGAGCACCTACTATGCCAGGCACTGTGCCAGGTGCTGGGAAACACCTGTGAGTGAGACAAGTGAAGTCCCTGCCCTTCTGGGTTGTGCAGTCCAGTGAGGGAGACAGACACTAAGCAAGTAATAGGATAAGTTCCCAACTGAAGAGTGATGTGAAGAAAGCAAATAGGGGTCTGAGACATGGGGCACTAACAAGGTACTCAGGAAGATCTTTGAGGAGCTGACATTTGAGCTGAGCCCTCAATGACTGGAAGAAGCAAGTGCAAAGGTCCTGAGGCACAAGGAGCTTGGCGTGTTCACAGAATTGATTTGATGGACTATTTTATCCCACTAAAATCTGGTGCTCGCCTGCCCATGTGCTGGTGTCCTTTGGGGTGTGAAGCCCCAGACTCCTTCTCTGGATCTCTGTCCCCTCCATCTTCCTGGCGCTTCACTTTTACCATTTGTAGAATGGGAAGGGTAATGATAAGAATTTGCATTGCAGGGTTGTCCTGAAGCTAGTCCTTATTATCGTTGTCTCATCCTCTCTTGGATGGCCTCTTGGCAGGCGCACAGGTGGTGAGAGTAAAACGGTACTAACAGCTTAGAAATCTAGAACTCTCAGCATGGTCACTGCTCTGGGCTTCCGGGAAACCTGCCTGGCTTCGCCTCTAATGCTCCCCTGCTACCTTCGGCTAATCCTGATGTGGGAACTCCCCAGCCTGTGCCCTCTCCAAGTCCCCCATCCTCTCTGGCTTACGACCTCTCAGCCCTCAGCTCCTTCATTCCAGTATTTATTGAGTAACTCTTCCAAGAGAGGCGACGTTTGACATTATGAGTGTGGATCAAAGTTTTATTTTAAATTTGCAGAAAGAGAATCAAAGAAAAAGAAGGAAGAGAGAACGTTGGATCAAAGAACAATCTTAAACTAAAAAAGTACCAAAGCCATTGCCATAGAGTTGATTCTGACTCCTAGCAACCCTGTAAGACAGAGTAGAACTAACTGGCCTGTAGGGTTTCCAAGGAGCAGCTAGTGGATTCGAACTGCCGACCTTTTGGTTAGCAGCCATAGCTCTTAACCAGTAATCTTAGGAAGGGGCTTTATAGTAAGACAAACGAGTGCCTACAACAGAGCTGCCCAGTGGAACTTTTTGCTGTGATGGAAATGTTTCCCTCTGTCCAATATGATAGCCACTAGCCAGTTGTGGCTATTAAGCCTTTGAAATGTGGCTAGTGCAACTGAGGAACTGATTTTAAGTTTTTATTTAATTTAGTTAATTAATATTTAAATTTAAATAGCTACATGTGGCAGAGTCACTACCATATTGAACCATCCAGGGCTAGATCACTTTATTCCGACATACTTTTATCAACTGCGTGGGCGTGGAGAAGGGTGAGAATGATTTGGAAAGATGAAAGAAGAGAGAAGAGGAACGGACTGCACCACATGTTTGCCTCAAGAGCCACGGAGTGGTGTGGAGGTCTTGTGGAACAGGTGGGCCCAACTCAGGCCCCGCCCCGCTGGAAGAAGGCGTTGGGTGTGGGCGGAACGAGATGCTGGCCGAGGGGAGTTTCCCAGCGTCCCGCCCGCGCGGGGCTGGACCAGCTGCGCTGAGAGCGGGAGGGGTCACTGGTAGCAGCGCAGGAGGGGCTGGGCGTGGCCGGACCCCTCCTTAGGAAGGAGGCGTTGATTCTCCGGTCCCCTAGCCCCCACAGCCACGCCCCTGCTCCCGCTTTTACAGAGATTTTTCCGAGGGGGAGGGCGGCGAGTGAGTCTGCTTTTCTTTTTTAAATGCTTTTTTTTCTGGTTACTCAATTGCACGTGCCGACCTTCTCCGATTCAGAGAAAGAAGAAAGTGAAAACCACCAGAAATCCCATCCTCACCCCCACGCCTGGCACCAAGTGGGCGGTCATAAAATGAATGGTTTTGAAGGATTCCTATCTCCGTTACATCCTGTTGAACAATCTTTCTGACATGATTTTCCCACGAAAATTATTAATTTACAAAAGCAGCAAAAGGTGTTTGAGCCCCCAGTGCAAGGGACCATGACCTCATGGGCCCTCACAGCAGCCTTCTAAGGCTCCAGCGGGGCTTGCCATGGATGTGTAGTTCCCCCTGCAGCATCTCTGGAGCTTGAACCTGGGTCTGGCTGACTCCTAACCGCTCCTGTATACCATTTGCGCATATTCGTGCCCCCCCCCCCCCGCCCTTTACAGTTTAGAGAACGGAGACTCAGAGAAACAAGGGCTGTGGCCTCGCCCTGCCTCTGTTTGAACCTGCCTCTGCTCACTAGGAGCTGTGTGACTGTGGGCAAGTTACTTGACCACTCTGGCCTCAATTTCCCTCCCGGTCTCGAGCAGATTACATGATGAGTGAAAACCAGGTGGTGTCTAGTTGCTCTTGAGATTAATTTGCCTAACTGACGGTAGCAAGGCGATGCCGTTTCTTCCACAAAATCCCATCCGTTTCCACAATACTTATGGGCAAGCCAGCTACATCCGCCTGCAGAAGGGAGTGGATGCAATCAGTGGCTGGAGGGCGAGGAGGGAAAGGAGAGGGAGACCCAATCCTTGGTCCCTACTGCCCCCTGGTGGCCCACATCTGCCCCAGCGGTTCCAAGTCCAAATCCAGGCCCTGGCCGTGCCCTGGTCAGAAAAAATGGCTTGGGAGACCCCACCCCCCCACCCACCTAACGCCACTTCTCTTTCATCTCTGCATTTCCCCCACCCCTTCCAGTACCTGACAAAGGGTCTAGGATACATTAGGCACTCAGGGTGCCCCAGGGTCCAGCCGTGTGATGCGGCACCAGTCACAACCTCCCGGTGCTTGCTTTCTCATCTATAAAATGGGAATAATACACAACCTTGTGGAGCTATTGTGAGAATTAAATATGTGGATACCTGCAAGGCACTTAGAACGGTGCCTGCACATAGTTAATGCTATGAAAGTATTTGCTAGCGATGTTTTTATTGTAGTACTGAATGGGCTTGAGGATGTTGTGGGAGGTGAGGGCATAGAACATAATTAAAGAAATACTGACATTTTATATTTAGTGTTACTTTACTGCAAAAAAGGACAGAGTGAAGAAACAGAAATCCAAGACAAAAGTTGTCCCATGCCACCATCCTGTCAGCTCGTGTCTGTTACCTTCTGTACGTTGTCCATAGGCATAGGCATAGCCAGTATTTACGTATTTGCAGAGTTTGGTATCATGTGTTGCTCACTTAATATATATTACATATACACACACACGTGCTTGCTTGTTTATATATCCCTCCCTCCCTGCCCCCCATTTAGTGACAGTCCTTTTTTTTTTTTTCCTTTTTCCCTTTATGTTCTTCATATATGGTCTTATGGGACACTACCCAGACTCTACTTCTCTCCTTCCCATAAACCCAAGTTCTGAGCCTCCAACAGGTCTTTCCAGAGAAGGAGACCAAGTCAAAGAGAGACAGAGATGCACAGAGAGAGAAATGCTGAGCTCCTGATCCAGCTCCAGTTGGATACCTGAGTCTAACCACAGGGTGTCCTCTAACTCCAGCTACAGACTGACCGCTAATTCAGGCCACAGACTGACTTCTAATCCTGGCCACAGTCCGACTCCTGTCCCTGGCCATAGGCTTATTCCTGACCCGGGATACAGACCTAGTCTTGATCTTTGCTGCAGACTGACTGCAGCCACATGCTGACCCCTGGCCCTGGCCACAGACTAATCTTTGACTTCAGCTATAGACTGTCCTCTGACTTTGGCCACCCTGAGCCCTCACTCTTAGACACTGACTTCCCACCCTAGCAGAGCCCCACCTGGGAACTGGCACTTCCTGATTTCCAGCCGGTAAATCCAGTTCTAGTTGGTCAACACGGTTGGCCTATTTGTCCTTCCTCTCTGCCATGGAACCTCAGGGAAAGTTGGGAGTTCTTCCTGATCAAAGAAAGCAATCTGCTATCTTCCCTCCTGCTTTGGATGTGGAAGTGATGTCTGGTGCTTTGGCAGCTATTCTGTGATCATGAGGAGAAGGACCTGGAGATGAAAGATAGTGTTCTGACTATGGCACAATGGGAAAGAAAAGAGCCTGGATCCTTGATTACATCCCTGAATGACTAAACCAATCTCTGGATTTTTGTTTAAGCCTCTACTTTTGTTTAAGCAAACACTGTAGAATCTCTCCTTTTTACAGCCAAAAAGCAGCCTTAAAGATTGTGGTAGGAAGAATAATGGCCTGCCCAAAGATGTCCACATCCTAATCTCTGGAACCTGTGACTCTGTTATATTACATGGCAAGGGAGAATTAAGGTTGTAGATGGAATTAAGGTTGCTAATCAGTTGACCCTGAGATGGGGAGATTATCCTGGATTATCTGAATGGGTTCAATATAGTTACAAGCGTCCTTGAAAATGAAAGTGGGCTGTAGGAGAGTTAGAGACAGAGGGAGATTTGAAGATGCTATTTCACTAGCTTTGAATATGGAGGAAAAGACCATAAGCCAAGGAATGCAGGAAACTTCTAGGAGATGGAAAAGGCAAGGAAATGGACTCCCCCCTAGAGCCTCCAGAAAGGAATGTAGCCCTACCAACACCTTGATTTTAACCCAGTGATCAGCAGCAATAAGAAACTAATACATGGTTACGTTCGTGCACCTGACTTTGGGTGTTGGACTCATCACCAAGCTTCTTTTCCTCAAGCCCCTTCCCCACACCCCCATCCTCTCCCTCATTATTGGCACTCACTCAGCTCAGCAGAGGCAAGCCTCTTGCCCACCCCCATCCAGTACACCTCTGATCAATTGTCGCCGTCTTGAAATTCTTAATAGTTTTTGAACAAGAAGTCCTGCGTTTTCATTTTGCACTGAGCCCCTCAAATTATGTAGCCAGTCCTGGTGTGGGTCATTCCTTTTCTCTGAGGCTTAGCCCACCACTCCCTCTGGACCCCAAGACACCAACACTCCCCTGCTGGTTGCTTCCCATCATCAGGTCTGTTCAAATCCCTCCTACCTTCAACAACCCAAAGTTCCCTCCACTCTGCCCTCTGCTTCTCTCTCTCCTTCCCGTCCCAGTGGTAGTTTCCAGGTGCTGTCTCCTCTCTCTGTCTCCACTTCCTCCCTGCACATCAACTCTTCAACTCTCTCTCTGCAGAATCTGCCCGCACCTCAGCCATGAAACTGCTTTCACTGGAGCCAGCCACCAAGTCAAGGTCTTGGTTTCAGTCTGCATCTTTCTGCAGCATTGGCCTCTCCCTCGTTCTTTTTTTTTTTTTTTTAATTGTACTTTAGGTGAAGGCTTACAGAACAAATAATTTCTCATTAAACAGTTAGTACACATATTGTTTTATGACAGTGGTTAACAAACCCACGGCATTCAACACTGTCCCTTCTCAAACTTGGGTTCCCTATCACCAGCTTTCCTGTCCCCTCCTGCCTTCAAGTCCTTGCCCTGGACTGTCGTGCTCCATTAGTCTCGTTTTGCTTTACGGGGCTGTCTAATCTTTGGCTGAAGGGTAAACCTCCGGAGTGACTTCATTACTGAGCTAAGAGGTTGTCTGGTGATCATACTCTCGGGGTTTCTCCAGTCTCTGTCAGGCCAGTAAGTCCAGTTTTTCTTTGTGAGTTAGAATTTTGTTCTGTATTTTTCTCCAGTTCTGTCCGGGACCCTCTGTTGTGATCCTGGTCAGAGCAGTCAGTGGTGGTAGCTGGGCACTATCTAGTAGCGCTGGACTCAGTCTGGTGGGGCCTCTCCCTCATTCTTGAAACTCAGCCCCTCCTTGTTCTCCCACTGGCCTGCATGCTTCTGCTCAGTCTTTTTTGCAAAGGTTGCCTCCTCTGCCCCTCCCTTAAACATTGGGGGTCCTTAGGGCTCATCTCTAGCCCCCTTCTGTCTCTCTCTCTCTACACACACACACACACGCGCACACTCCGTGGGCAATCTCATCCAATTGTGTGGCATTTAATACAACCTTTACTAAACCTAGCCTGGAATTTCATGGAGTTTGGACTGTTTGGCCCAGCACCCAGCCTGGTGCCTGGCACATAAAGTGTGTTCAGTAAACACTTGTTGAATGAATGAATGATGTTCCCCCAATACATCTCTCCAGTCCATATCTCTTGCCTGAGCTCCAGACCCATATATCCAACCGCTATTGGGCATTTCTAAACTTCCACACCTCCCCTCTGCAGGCCATGGACACAGCTGTTGCTGCCCATCTTGCCATGGTGGATGTGGATTTTCCAGCTTCTGCTGAACTATTGCGCCAGTAATCTAGCGTCTGAAATTATAAGGGGACTTTCCAACTCTGACTTCAGTTACTGGACAACCAAGATCATGTTAGGACTATTTAAACAAAAGTACTTAGCGTCTCAGAATTTCAGAGGATTATTTAATTTACTATATCTCTGTTACAATCCTGGAATCCTCTACTTTTGCTTTTATAACTGATGGGATTATCTGCTTACCTTCCAATAAAATCTCCTGATTAAAAAAAATTTTTTTCACACCTCTCATCCAGACATTTCACTTACCTATTTGGCTGCTAACTGAAAGGTCAGCAGTTTGAATCCACCAGCTGCTCCATGGAAACCCTATGAGGCAGTTCTACTCTGTCCTATAGGGTTGCTATGAGTTGTAATTGACTCCACAGCAATGGGTTTTGTTGGTTGTTTGTTCTTTTTTAAGCACGTGTGACTATCTAATGTGACATAATATAGCTCCTTTATTTCTTATCAGGCTCTCCCACGGCCCAGCCCCCCACTGGAAGTTCAGCTTCATGAGGGCAGGGATTTTTGTTCAGTTGGTCCACTACTATATCCCCAGGGCCTAGAACAGTGCCTGGTACGTAAAAGGTAGTCAATAAATACTTGTTGAGCAAATGAAAGGATCTCCACCTGATGTTCCCACATCTCAGGCTTCATGTATCCAACACCGCGATCTTCATCGTCCTCTTCAAACCCCTTCCTCTGGGTTCCTGTTCTCGATTGCTGAAGTTAGAGCGTGGGTGTCACCCCGGACTGTCCACCTCCTTCCCTCCTACCAATATTCAGGCTGTATCAGTCTGTCTATATGGCCCCTTCTCGACAGCTCCTCTCTTTGGCCAGGTCAGCCTCCCCATTTGTATCACCTGAGCTTATGCACACAATGCCTTCCTTCTCATCCACTCTTTCCACCTGACCAGAGCCATTTTTTATAAAACCCAGCACTCAACATGCCGTCCCTGCTTACAGTGCCCCCTGGCTCCCATCAGCCAAAAGTGTGGGACACACACCCTTGGGGTTAACCCAAGTGTGGGCCAGACCTTGGGACCCTTAAGAGGCCTTTAGGTGGCACATGGTGTAAAAAGACATCAAGTTACACATTGAGAGTGAGATTCCTTTTTCAATTCTTCTCTTTTGATGAAACTTCACAGGCTATAGCATCAAGCGTGACTCTAATAAACCAGTTTTGGTTTCTTTGTTTTTGTTTTCACGGTTCCCTCTTATTTATGGTAAAGGATGCTGGTTTTCCATTTACGATGGTTGCGATAGTTCTTCAAAAACAACTTATTTAAAGTGAGTCAATATGACTGGACTGTGGGACATAAAATGATACTCGTGAAGAGGGTGCTTCTTAGCTCAAGTAGATACATGAGACTAAACGGGCAGTTTCTGTCCGGAGGTGAGATGAGAAGGCAGAGAGGGTTAGGAGCTGGTTGAACAGACATGGGAAATCAGGGTTGGAAAGGAGGAGTGTGCTGTCACAGTATAGGGAGAGCAATTAGGGTCACATAACAATGTATGTATAAATTTTTGTATAAGAGACTAACTTGAAATGTAAACTTTCGCTTAAACTACAACAATAAACAAAAAAAAAAAAAGGGAGTCAATATGAAGAAAAAGTTTAAGTAAATAGCGATAGAGAAAAAAATGTAAATATGGTAAAAATAACTTGTGACAGGGGTGTGTGAGGGGATAAGAGCTGAAAACGGATCTTCAGGCCAGAATCCAAACCTGTGGCCTGGCAGGGAGGCTCTTTGCAACCTGGGCCCTGGCTCCCTCATTTCTTCTCTCTTCAGCTCCTACCCTGCTCCCTAGACACCATGACCTGCTGCTGTCCCCAGTGCACACGTGGCAATTTCAAACCCCCACGCTTTTCCTAATGTACTTCCCCTACCAGGCTGCCCTTCCCCATTTCTCCATCAGGCACCTCCATCCTCAGCCACAGGGACTCTGGTTTGGCCTGCCCGCATCCGCTCCCCCTTCTGATAATAGCACCTGGTCCTCCTTGAGGGACAATCCTTCCCTACTCTTAGTTCATGTAGTTTCCACGGAACCGATCCCACTCTCAACTTTCCAACAGGACACATGACTCAGGTGTGGCCAATCCGAGCATTTCTTCCCCAGTCTATATGGTGATTGGTTCAGGGAGAGGTACATGATTAAAACTGACCAATGAGAGTCTTTCCCAATACAGTTGTTGGAACCATTATAAAAGGGACATTTTTTTTCCTTTGTTGTTCCTAAACTGGTAGGTTATAAGCATAGACTTCTGAGGGTCTTTTTTTTTCTCTTCCCCACACAGAGGCTCAATCTGCTTGAGAATGAAACCAGCACAGAGGAAAACAGAGCCCAGAGGCAGAGCCTTTCAACCTAAAGAAAGAAATCATTTGAGCACCTTGATCCATCCATGCCTTTCAAATTTTTTTCTTAGCAATGAGCCAATAAATCCATTTTAAAAAGGCCACTTCTATCACTTGCAACCACAAGGCTCCTGGTTGAAACATCATCTTTTTTTTTAAATTGAGATAAAATTCATATAACATAAAATTCACCATTTCAACCATCTTAAAATATACAGTTCAGTGGGTTTTAGAATATTCACAATATTGTACCATCATCACCTCTATCTAACTACAGAACATTTCAATCACCCTAAAAAGAAACCTCTATCCCCTTAGCAGTTAATCCCAACCCCCTCCCCCAACCCCGACAACTACAAACGAAATAGCACCTTTAAGACTGGTAGCAGTGGGTGCGTCCCTGTGACCCTCAACCCAGAGGAGAACTGATGTCTTCTCTGTCCACATCGCTCTGTGATCATTATTGTAACTGTCTATTTTTATTTTTAATCATGAAATAGAGAAACTCACTACTCATGTGCCTCTCCTACTGGCATCCTGGAGGGCAGAGGCTGTGGTTTATTTCTTCTTGTGTCCCTCCCAACCCCTGGCCCAGATGTGGGGCTTGGTGAAAAAATAAAACAAACAGTGAATAAAAGTTCACTGCAAACATCTCAGCCGGAGGCCTGGCAAGACATGAAGACAGCAGCAAATGTTTGTTGACCTGCCCTCAGCCTCCTTGGTAAACATTTCCACCCTGCTCACCACCCTTTCCTTGGTGTATGAATGGGGGCAGGAGAGTACTTTAGCTGAACCCATCATTTCCCACACTCTGACATTTAATTAAACCCAGAACTAAACTGACACTTGGTTGCTGTGTCTGGGTACCCCCTAAAATTCCCCAAGCCCCACCCACTTCTATTAGACGCTTAGAGACAGCACAGTAGGGAGGCAGAGCAGATCAGTGATCGCCGGCACATAGCCTTAACTTCTTTCCGTTTCAATTGTCCCATGTGTAAAATGCGGCTAATAATAGTAACTACCTCATAAGGTCATTGTTAAGGGTTGAACTGTATCCCCTCAAAAGATATGTTGACATCTTAGCCCCCCAGAATCTGTGAATGTGAACTTGTTTGGAAATAGGGCTTTTGGAGATGTTATTAGTTAACATGAGGTTATACTGGAGTAGCTCCCTGTTGCCATCGAGTCAATTCTGACTCATAGCCACCCTATAGGACAGAGTAGAACTGCCTCGTGGGATTTCCAAGGAGCAGCTGGTGGATTCAAACTACGGACGTTTTGGTTAGCAGCTGAGCTCTTAACCACTGCGCCACCAGGGCTCCTACTGGAGTAGGGTGAGCACTAATCCAATATGACTAGCGTCCTTATAAAAAGAGAAGTGACAGAGAGACACAGAGGGAAGATGGCCATGTTAAGGTGGAAGCAGAGATTGCAGTGGTGCATCTACAAGCCAAGGCGCCCCCAAGGATTGCCAGGGACCACGAGAAGCCTGAAGAGACAAGGGAAGATCTTCCCCTAGAGCCTTCAGAGGGAACATGGTCCTGCCAACACCTTGATTTCAGAGTTCTAACCTCCAGAACTGAGACATTTCTATTGCTTTAAGCCACATGGTTTATGGTACTTTGGTCCTGCAGCCCTAGTAAACTAATACAGCCATTGTGATGACTGAATGAGTGAATACCTGTAAAGCACTTAGGATAGTGCTGGCTCATTTAAGAAGACTGTTAAACAGGAAACTTTTGCTAGGTTAACCACGAGGTGCATGAGGTTGCTAGGCCATTGCACGTGCTATTTCCTCTGTTTGGAACAAAACTGTTTCCTACCCTTCATTCACCTGCCTTGCTCTGTTAGCTTAGATGCCACCTCCTCCAGGAAGTCCTCTGGCTCCTCAGTGCCTTGCTCCCATCAGCAAGGCAGGCATAGTCTGAGACCTCTGGGTGCCCAGAGCCTTGCAAGCAGGGAGGGTGTGCTGAGTTAATGGAAGAACAAACCAGAATGTGCATCAAAGGATGAACACAAGGTTCTGTTCTTGTCCCTGAGCTTCTGCCTGGGCCCCAAGGCTCTGGTTCCTTCCTTGCGAGTTTCCGGGAAGAGGAGGTGGTGAATCAGCCGTGCACTGAAGCTGATGTGCACATCTCTTCTCAGCTCTGCCTCCATGACATCATGTTGAAATCTGCCAGGGTGGGAGTATTTACACCACGGAAAGCAGCAAACACTACATATAGGGTTTTTTTTTATGTTTGTTTTTTAGAGAGTTGGCTTACCAGTACACTACCAGTTGTGATTTTGGGGACCACAAGAATGCTGTTTCGGTCTTCCCGCTGCTGCCAGGACTCCCTCTGCTCGGTCGCCGCTCCCCTGCTGGCTAACTGCAGTGCCCTCGTGGATGCCCTCATGGGCACTCTCGTGGACACCCTCAGGGGCCGGGGTCTCTTGCAACACAGACGTGGGCTTCTTCAGCCCTTGCTCCTCAGCGTCCAGCCTAGCGTGTGAGCTCGCAGTAAATGCTTGTTGATTGACTGAGGGACAGTTCCTGGCAAGTGGTTCTGCGAGGGTTTGACCTTTCCCCATGCAATTGTGGGGAAACCACGGCCGCCTGAGCTTTCAGTAAAGAGGAGCCTCTTTGAGGAAGGGAGTCTTTGCATAAACTCACCACAGCTGCCTGGAAGCCTAGTCATTGCAGCCCTTCCTCCCTGGGTTGTGCGGCATCTGGGAAGGCCCAGGTGTCTCTGGGCCCCAGCTCCCTGAGGTGCAAGAAGGGGAAGAGGAAGGGTCAGGGACTTTGGGGCAGGTGCCCTCGCTGGTAGGGGTACTGAGGGGCTTGCACACACATGTGCCCACACACAAGCACACATGGGGTGTACATATGTCTGTGAATGCAGGTGGCATTTGTCCCTTGGATTATGGTCTAGTCTCTGGGGAGCTGATGGAGCCACAGGGGGTGTGAATATGATGCTGATCTCTGTGTCCTGCACCCTATCACCTCCTGCCAAGGGCTAGGCTGTGCATGTGGCCTGTGCAGAGACAGGATCTATACTCATCCCTGTACATGTAAGAAGAGGGGGTGTGGGGCTGACATGGCTGCCTAACGCACATGCAGACTCCAGCGCAGCAGCAGATGCAGCGTAAGCGCTGGCGAGCTGGAAGCGGACTCTCTGCTGCATATCTGTGCATGCGGGCACCCCACTTGAGAACATGCTCGGAGAGGGTAGGGCTCTTCTCCTTCACTGCTGTATCCCCAGCACCTGGCACCATGCTGGGCACACAGGAGGTGCTTAATAAAATATCTGTTCAAGTGCAAGTGTGCACACAGACATGCCTGTGCTTACAAGACCACGTGCACGCAGTTTCCAATGTGGGAACATGGGCGGGTGGGGAGTTAGGTGCTTTTTATGGGCTTGTTAACAGGGACCTCATGTCTGTGCTCAAATGCTTGCAGAGCGTGCATGAGTGAGCAGGGACGAGTGCTTGCTGCCCTACGTGACCACGTGTGATGACTCTCATGCTACATAATCCCTGTCTATGTGCTTGGGTTGTACCTGCACATGGGTGCATGAGCAAGTGTGAGATTTCATGTGCCAATTTGCATACACATTTGCCCATACATGTATGTGATATGTACACAGAGGGCATTTGTGAGAAAGATTACAGAGTGCTGGGTAACAGCTCAAGCTTTGGAGCCAAACTGTTCAAATTCATATCCTGATCTCATGTCTTCCTATCTGCGCAAATGTGGTGGTTGTCATTTGCTGCCATCAGAGCCGGCCCCCGACTCATGGCAACCCCATACACAATGGAATGAAACACTGCCCAGTCCTGCACCATCCTCCTGATGGGTTGGTAACTGGACTGTTGTGATCCATGTTCTCATTGGCTGATTTTCAGAAGTAGATCACCAGGCCTTTCTTCCTAGTCCATCTTACTGGAAGCTCCACAGAAACCTGTTTAGCATCATAGCAACACTGACAGAAGGGTGGTGGCTGCGCATGCGGTGCATTGGCCGGGAACAGACCTGGGTCTCCCACATGGAAGGCAAGAATTCTACCATTGAACCCCATGCAAATGTGGACAGTTTCTTCATCTGTCCACAGATGCGCCTCAATATCTTCATCTGCAAGATGGGGATAATCATATCTGCCTCACAGAGTTGTTTTAGAGAATATATAAAATCATATCTGGCACACAGTATGTGCTTAGTACATATCACTTGTGGCTGTTTTCATTTGCCTGTTGCACACACATGTATATGCACATCTCTGTCCCCCAGTATGCCTCCCTACCCCAGCCCTGGGGAGATAAGGACCTGGCTGATGGATACTGTCATGGATTGAACTGAGTCCCCAAAAATATATGTCAACTCGGTTAGGCCATGAGTCCCAGTATTGTGTGGTTGTCTTCCATTTTGTGATTTTCCTATTTTATAAATCATAATCTCTGCCTGTGGTTAAAGAGGATGAGGCTGGGACGTAACACCCTTGCTCAGGTCACATCCCTGATCCAATGTAAAAGGAGTTTCCCTGGGGTGTGGCCTGCACCACCTTTTATCTTACAAGAGATAAAAGGAAAGGGAAGCAAGCAGAGAGTTGGGGACCTCATACCACCAAGAAAGAAGCACCAGGAGCAGAGCGCGTCCTTTAGACCCAGGGTCCCTGCACAAAGAAGCTCCTTGACCAGGGGAAGTTGATAACAAGGACCTTCCTCCAGAGCCAACAGAGAGACAAAGCCCTCCCTCTGGGGCTGATGCCCTGAGTTTGGACTTCTAGCTGCCCAGACTGTGAGACAATAAATTTCTCTTTGTTAAAGCCATCCAATTGTGGTATTTCTGTTACAGCGGCACTAGATGACTAAGACAGATAACAAGATTAGCATGTGTCTCCTGTTCTAAGATGATTGGAGGTGGGAGAAGTTCTGCCTGAAGCTCTCTCCACTCAGCCCATCACACCCCTTTCTCCTTGGCCTTCCATCCTCCCACGGTGGGGTCTACCTCTGCCAGACCAGCTCACTGACCTTTGGGGAGACTGGGTGAGGAGCTCAGTCCAAGGTAAAAGGTGGCCCCAAGTTGTCCATGGTGAATCTACTTGGAGGTGGTACTGAGTGTGCCCATCACAGGCCCGCTGGGCCAGGTTCTTCCAACGTGCCCATAAAACTGGTAACACTTGGTGCTTTTCAGGGTCTAAAACGAGCTGTAATGCTCAGGAAGGAAACATTGTACCTCAGAAAGCATCAGAGGAGTCTGTACTCCCAAGAGTGGTTAAAAACGATGAGGGCCCCGTCACTCCTGCCAGGGTCCTAGAAGGGACTAGAGGGCACAAGGACCTTTGAGATCGTCTAACTCAGATCATTCATTCTGCACTGAGTCACTCAAATCCCATCTCTTTTCTAGACCCTGGGGTACAAAGACCCTCCCTGCCCTCGTGGGGCTTGAGATTAAGGGTATAGGCGACAGCAGCACAGTGTGTCTGTGATATGGTGGGGTCCACAGGGATCGGAGGAGGGATAATGCACCCAGATCCGAAGGATCGGAGAGAGCTTCCTGTAGGAGGTGGCATCTGAGTTGAAATCTGAAGGATGACAACTAGTTTGGCCAGGAGACGGCAGGGGGAGTGTGCAGCACCTGCAAAGTCCTGGAGGAAACCAGCATGCCTGGCTGAAGCACCCAGTGCTGGGGGATGAGGTGGGAAGTGGAACTGGAGGGATAAGCCGAGCTGTGGGGGCTATACATGGAGTCAGAGACAAATCTAACTCAGGCAGGGGCGATTCCGTGTCCTGGAGGGAGCCCTTGAGAGGGAGTGGAACTCACTGTGGAGAGGAGGTCTGTCTTGGGCTGGGTTCTGTAGAGAAGCAAAACCAGTGAAGCATATATATAAATATATGGAGAGAGATTTATTTCAAGAAAATGGCTCATGCAGTTGTGGAGGCTGGCAAGTCCTAAATCCATGGGTCAGGCATCAGGCTGGAGGCTGCTCCTGACTCACGTGGTTGTAGGGGCTGATAAACCCCAAATCTGTAGGTCAGGTAGCAAGCTGCTGGCTCACATCCCAAGAACTGGAGGTCAGAGGATGACAAGTCGGATGCAGGATCGAGAGAGAAGGAGATTTGCCAGAACATCCATATATATTGAGTGCAGGCCACACTCCCAAGGAAACTCCCCTTTCATCTGATTGGCTGCTTGCATCAGATCACAAAATGGAAGATGATTACATAATATCTGCCAGACCACTGAGCATCACGGTCTAGCCAAGTTGACACATAACATTAACCAACACAAGGGCCTTGAAACAACCATTCATTCATCCAACAAATATTTAGCAGCAGCTCCTGTGTGGCAGGCTCTGTTCTAGAGGCTAGGGGCTCCACTGTGAACAGAAGAGACAAAGTCCCCATCTTCATGGGGCTGACAGGCTAGTGTAGAGACAGACACCCAAGGGACATGCAAACGAGCATATACAGTCAGCGCTGCTGGAGTGGAAAGTGGGTGAGGCTGAGGGCACAAGAGCTGGTTTTAGGAGGATGGTGGGGAGGCCTCTGGCAACGGGGACTTGTTGAACACAGGATTGACTGAGGTAAGGGAATGAGCTGTGCATTCGCTTGTTGGGGTGGGGTTTCTAGGTGCGGGGGAATAGCTAGTACAAAAGCCCTGAGGGGGGACCAGTGTGTACAAAGAGCACCAAGGCGGCCCATGTGACTGGAGCCAAGAGAACAGGAGGAGAGGAGAGAGAGACGAACTCAGGTGATGGAGACCAGCTCACAGAGGGCCTTGCCAGCCACAGTGAGGAAGTTGGGTTTATTTTACTCATGATGAGAAGGCTTTGGAGGGCTAAGAAAATGGACTCACTATAATGTGTTTTTTGTTTCAAAATGATCCCTCTGTGAGGAGATGGACTTTTTGGCAGGGGAGGCCCAAAGGTAGATTGTCCAATGATTGATAAGGGTTTGGAGCAGGGTAGGGGCCATGGAGGTGGGTTCTGGGAATGCTTCCACGGTAGGACACTCAGGACTTCCTGGTGGATGAGAAAGAGGGAGCCCAGGATGCTCTTGAGCTGTGGCCATCCTGGTACCCAGCCTCGCATACAGCCACCCCTTTGGCCTGCTCCCAGGGCAGGTGGAAAGTGGCCACTCAGGAGCATGATCCTGACTGCTGCTGTTATTGGTCCCCTGGACCCAGGACCTCACTGCACCCTCACAATTATCCTTGGGCTGGGTCTTCCCACCCCCATTTGGCAGGTGGGGATGTAGAGGCTCCAAGAGATGAACGGCCTTGCCCAGGTCATACAGCCCAAAGGTGGGTTAGGACGGTGGAGTCACCTCTCCGACTCTGGGTCTAGTGCCTCTCCTGCCACAGCACTCTAAATCAGTTGTTATCTGGGGGTGCTTTTGCCCCCCGGGGACATTGGGCAATGTCTGGGGATACTTTAGGTTGTCACAACTAGAGGGGGATGCTACTGGCATCTAGTGGGTAGAGGCCAGGGATGCTGCTGGATATCCTAAAATGCACAGGATAACCCCACAACACAGAATTATTCAGCCCAAATGCCAACAGTGGTGGGGCTGAGAAACCTGCTCTAAATCCCTGTGAAGGCTGGAGACCTTATAGCTCCACAGCCTCCCCCAACCTTCCAGGACTTCTTGTAGACCTCCTGAGGGGTTTGGCGGCCCCTTCCAGAAAGGGAAGTGAGCCTGAGCTAAGATGACCGTGGGCAGCCAGCCTCTGTGGCAGCAGTTTCCCTTGTGACAGTGGCCGCTTCTTGGAAAATTGAACTTGGCATCATCTGTGGCTTTTCTTCTCCTTTTCAATCAGCCTAGGGTGTCTGGGGCATGCTCATTTGAGGACAGTTTCCAAGGGCCCTACATGAACCCAGCCCAGTTGGGATGGCGGTGCAGCTTGGTCTCGTCACCACCCTGCTGAAGAACTGTCAGTGTTTCCCACCACCAGGGTAAAGTCCTGGCCCTGCTCCTTTGCAGGGATGCTCCTCCAGGCTCTGGACACTGCCTTGCTCTCCACTCTGGACCTCACCACTTCCCTCTTGTGCTTGTGGCCTCTCGCCCGCCCTCCCCACCCCAGGGTACTCATCATCCCCCGCGAGTCCCACCCCATGTCTCTGGCTTACCAAAGAACCAATGTGGGCTCTGTTGGTCCTCTTGTTGAATGCTTCTTTCTCTTTCAGTTTGCTCTTATCTTTACTCTTTCACTTTTTTACTCTCTTCCACATTTATTTTGCTGTTCTTTTTCTAACTTCTTGAGATGGATGTTTGGAACATTAATTTTTATTTTCTACATTTGCTTCTTTTCTATTTTATGAATTTTTATTGCAGTACAAAGATATATAACAAATCCTTTGCCAATTTACCAATTCTTAACATGTATAATTCGGTGACACTGATTACATTCTTCATGTTGTGCCCCCATTAGCACTATCCTTTTTGGAATCTTTCCACTACCATTAACATAAACTCAACGCCCCCTAAGCAAGGAGCCCTGGTGGCTAACCAAAAGGTTGGCAATTCAAACCCACCAGCTGCTCTATGGGAGAAAGATGCGCCAGTCTGCTTCTGTAAAGATTACAGCCTTGGAAACCCTATGGGGAAGTTCTACTCTGTCTGATAGTGTTGCTAGGAGTCGGAATTTACTCAGCGGCACACAACAACAGCAACACAGCCCCCTAAGCAAAAACTTCTCCTTTCCTTTTCTCTCCCACCCTCGGTAAACACTAATAAGCTTCGATTTCTATGTATTTACCTATTTCATATAAGTGAGATCCTACAGTATTTGTCCTTTTGTGACTGACTGATTTCACTCAGCATCATGTTTTCAAGGCTCATCCATATTGTGACGTGTATCAGGACTTCATTTCTCTTTATGGCTGAGTAATATTCCATTGTACGTATATACCACATTTTGTTTATCCATTCATCTGTCGGTGGACACTTAGGTTGTTTCCACCTTTTGGTTATTGTAAATAGGGCTGCAATGAACATTGGTGTACAGGTTTCTGTTTGTGTTTCTGCTTTCAAATCTTCCGGATATATACCTAGGACTGGGATTGCTGGATCATGTGGTAATTCTGTGTTCAACTTTTTGAGGAACCGCCATATTGTTTTCCACAGCAGCTGTACCATTTTACATTCCCACCAGCAATGGATGAGGGTTCTAATTTCTCCACATCCTCACCAATACCTGCTGTTTTCCGTTTTTCTGACCATAGGGTTTCTAGTGGGGGTGAGGTGGTTTCTCGTTGTGGTTTTGATTTGCATCTCCCTAATAGCTAATGATGTTGAGCATCTTTTCACGTGCCTGTTGGCCATTTGTACATCCTCTTTGGTGAAATGTTCACATTCTTTGCCCATTTTTTGATTGAGTTGTCTGTCTTTTTTGTTGCTAAGTTTGAATATTAGCCACTTATCAGATGTATGGTTCCTGAAAATTTTCTCCCAATCTGTAGGTTGTCTCTTCACTTTGTTGATAAAGTCCTTTGACGAACAAAAATATTTAATGTTTATGAGGTCCCATTTATCTGTTTTGTCTTTTGCTACTCATGCTTTTATCATCCATTGTTAAAAACTAGGTCTCATAGACATACCCCTATGTTTTCTTCTAAGAATTGTATGGTTTTAGCTCTCACATTTAGGGCCTTGGTCCATTCTGAATTGTTTTTTGTATATGGTGTGAGACATGAATCTTGCTTCATTCTTCTGCATGTGCAAATCCAATTTTCCCAACACTGTTTATTAAAGAGACTCTTCCTTCCTCCATTGAATGGGCTTAGCACCATTGTCAAAGATCAATTGACCATAAATGTATGTGTTTATTTCTGGACTGTCAGTTCTATTCCATTGGTCCATATATTTATCATTATACCAGTACCAGTCTGTTTTAATTACCGTGGCTTTATAGTATGTTTTGAAATCAGGAAGTATGAGTCCTCCTATTTTATTTTTCTTCTTTGAGTTTGCTTGAGCTATTCTGGGTCCCTTGCCCTTCCATATGAATTTGAAAATTTATCTCTCCATTTCTCCAAAGAATGTTATTGAACTTTTGATAGGGAGTGCATTGAATTTATAGATTGCTTTGGGTAGTATTGACATCTTAACTATACTAAGTCTTCCAATCCAAGAACTCAGAATGTCCTTCCGTTTATTTAGGTCTTCTTTAATTTCTTTTAGTAAAGTTTTATAGTTTTTAGTATACAAGTCTTCCACTTTCCTGGTTAAATTTATTCCTAGATACTTTATTCCTTTAGATGCTGCTATAAATGGTATTGTTTCCTTAATTTTATATTGCTCATTGCTGATGTATAGAAACCCAACTGATTTTCATGTGTTGACTTTGTATCCTGCCACCTTGCTGAATACATTTATTAGCTCTAATAGCTTTCTTGTAGAATCAGTGGGGTTTTCTCTATACAGGATCATGTCATCTGTGAAAAGGGATCATTTTACTTCCTTTCCAATTTGGATTCCTTTTATTTTATTTTTTTCTAGCCTAATTCCTCTGGCTAGGACTTAAAGTACAATGCTGAATAGCTGTGGTGAGAGTGGACATCCTTGTTTTGTTCCTGATTTTAATGGGAAAACTCTCAGTCTTTCTCCATTGCATATGATGTTAGCTGTAGGTGTTTCGTAAATGCCCTTTATTACATTGAGGCATTTGCCTTCTATTCCTATCTTGTTGAGTATTTTTATCATGAAAGGATTTGAATTTTGTCAAGTGCCTTTTCTGTGTTGATTGAGATGATCATTTTAATTTATGAATTTTAAAGGCTGCAACTTTCCCTCTAAGCACTGTTTTAGCTTTAGCCCCTAAGTTTTAACATGTATTTTTTATATCATTCAGCTCTAAATATTTTCTAATTTTTTTCATTGTGATTTTTCTCATTGCCCCTGGGTTTATTTTGAAGTGTATTTCTTGGGGACCGTAACTACCACAGCCTCCACCAGACCGAGTCCAGCACAACTAGATGGTGCCTGGCTACCACTGCTGACTGCTCTGACAGGGATCACAACAGAGGGTCCCGGACAGAGCTGGAGAAAAACATACAACAAAATTCTAACTCAAAAAAAAAAAAAAAAAAAAAGACCAGATTTACTGGTCTGACAAAGACTGGAGAAACCCCGAGAGTATGACCCCTAGACATCCTTATAGCTCAGTAATGAAGTCACTCCTGAGGTGCACTCTTCAGCCAAAGATTAGACAGCCCCATAAAATAAAATGAGACTAAATGGGCACACTAGCCCAGGGGCAAGGACAAGAAGGCAGGAGAGGATAAGAAAGCTGGTGATGGGGAACCGAAGGCCGAAAAGGGGAGAATGTTGACATGTCATGGGGGTGGCAACCAATGTCACGAAACAATATGTGTATTGTTTATTCAGAAACTGGTTTGCTCTGTAAACCTTCATCTAAAGTACAATTTAAAAAAAAAAAGAAGAAGTATATTTTTTGGTTTTCCCATCCATGTTTTTGGAAAGTTTTGTAATGCCCTCTCATGTCTTTTTAAAAAAATTTTGTTGTTGTTGTTGTTAATATACACAGCAAAACGCACACCAATTTAACCATTTCTACATGTACAATTCAATGACATTGATTACATTCTTCCAGTTGTGCAACCATTCTCATCCTCCTTTTCTGAGTTGTTCCTCCCACACTGACCTAAACTCACTGCCCCCTAAGTTTCCTATCTGATCTTTTGAGTTGCTGTTGTCACTTTGATCCCATATAAATAGTTCTTAAAAGAGCATAATGCTCCCCCTAGCAATCACACTCTGATGCCAAGAGGTATCAACTGGATCCTGAACACATCATTCTGCTGCTGCTCTTTCTACAGATAGCAGGACTAAGTGGTCAAAAATATTAAATTTATTTTTATTGAGGTATAATTCACATACCATGAAACTCACTCCCTCAAAGTGTAAAATTCAGTGGTTTTTTAGCATATTCACAAGGTTGTACAACCAGCACCACTATCTAATTCCTGAACATTTTCATCACCCCAAAGAGAAACCCCAGTCGCTGCCCATTCCCTGCTCCTGCAGCCCCTGGCAATCACTAATTTTACTTTCTGTTTTTATGTATTTACCTATACAAGCAATTTCTATAAATGGGATCTTATAATTTAAAAAAAAAAAAAGCAAGGCAGACTTTTTTTTTGACTAGTTAAGCTAAACTATTGTTTAATTTTAAGACTTCAGGGGATATTTTGGTTTAAATTTTAAAGATTATCTCAGGGCAATAGACTCAGGGGTTCTTCCAGCCTCCTTGGCTCCAGAAAGTCTGGAGTCCACGTGAATTTGAAATTCTGTTCTGCATTTTCCACCTTTTGATCAGGATTCTTCTATAGAATCTTTGATCAAAATGTTCAGTAATGGTAGCTGGTCACCATCCAGTTCTTCTGGTCTTATGGCAAAGGAGGCAGTTGTTCATGGAGACAGTTAGCCACACATTCCATATCCTCTTCCTCTTCCTGACTCTCCGTTTTCCTCTGTTGCTCCAGGCAAATAGAGACCAATTGTGCTTTGGATGGCCTTTGCAAGTTTTAAGACCCCAGGCACTGCTCAGCGAAGTAGGAGGTAGAACAGAAGCACTACACACATTATTAGGCCAATTAACTGGGATGTTGCTTGAAAAAACCATGACCCTAAACCTCCAAATCAAGGAACCAAACCCCATGAGGTTTTTGGTTGTACATGAGGAGCCTCAGCAGCTACTCTTTTTTGCTTTTTTTGTTCATTGTTGTAAATGTATCTATCACATAACTTTTGCCAACTCAACTTTTTACAGGTGTACAACTTATTGACAGCACTTACAATAATCAGCTGTGCAACCCTATCCTTAATCAATGTGATTTTTCCATCACTATCAACCCCCAACCCCCACTTTCCACCTCCCTCTCGCCCCGGTCACCACTAATGAACTTTGGTTGCTATACATTTGCTTTTTCTTGTCTTTTTATATAAGTGAGGTCATACGGTATTTGTCCTTCTGTGACTGACTTACTTCACTCAACATAAAGTTTTCAAGCTTCATCCATACTGTAGCATGTATCAGGACTTCATTTCTTCTATGGCTGAGTAGCATTCCATTGTATGTTTGTACCACATTTTGTTTGTCCATTCATCTGTTGATGGGCATTTAGTTTGTTTCCACCTTTTGGCTATTGTGACTAGTGCTGCAGTGATCATTGGTGTACAAGTCTTTGTTTGAGTCTCTGCCTTCAAGTCTTTTTGGTATATACCTAGGAGGGGAATTGCTAGGTCATATGGTAGTTCTGTTTTTCGTTCTTTGAGGAACCACCACACCATTCGCCCTCCCCTGTCTTGTCAGCATGATGAACTGCTCTTCATCATTCCAAGTCCAGTTAAAGTGACCCCTCCTCTATGAAGCCTTCCACACCACCCCAGGCTTGGTTAGTAGTTGCCTAATTTCTGCTCCCAAAGTGTTTTGTACAGACCATCATTATAGCACCTTTAGGTATCATGGTAATGTATCTGTCAAGATTTTTTCTGTTTCAAGTGAAAGAAACCTGGTCCAAACAGGCTGAAGCCAAAAGGCCCATTTAACTGAAAAGTACTGGCCTTCAGGCACAACGCAATCAGGGAATCCTGATTTTTGATCACCCAGGTCATCTCTTGGGTTCATCTCCATGTTGACTCCATTCTGAGGCAGGTTCTCCCCTTGTGGTCACAAGATGTTTATAGTGGCTCCAGATATCACATCTTCTCAACCTCAAGTCTAGAGTCTTTGCTCCAATAATCCCATCAACAACAACTATAAGTAACCCTTATTGAGTACTCACCACGTGCCACTATGCTAAGTGCTTTACTTTTACTCATTTGTGTCAGCCTTCCCCACTGTGATCATTAAGGTTGTGTGTAAACTTGGCTGGGCCATGATTCTCAGTGGTTTGGCAGTTATGATGTAGTTTGGCAGTCGTATGATGATGTGTTCACCTCCATGATGAGATTTGATATAATGTAATCACCTCCGTGATGGAATCTGCTGTGAGTAGCCAATCAGTTGAAAGGGAGTTTCCTTGGGGTTGTGGCCTGCCTTAATATAAGTGGACTTTCTGTCAAGGCTGAGGGCATTTGCTTGCACTGGATCCTGCAGCTGGCTCCTGTTCGTCTGATCTCTAGCTCTTGGGACTTGAGCTAGCAGCTTACCTGCCATCTTGCCTGCAGCTCTTAGGATTCCTAGATCTTTGCAGCCTGTGAGCAAGAGCCCTGCTGTCTGACCTTCCAATCTTTGGTACACCAGCCCCTGTGGCAATGTGAATCAGGAAAAGCCTCTATCCTGACCCACAGCCTCTACAACCACGTGAGCTATTTCCTTGATATAAATCTCTCTCTCTCTCTGTATATGTATACACTTCAGTGGTTTTTCTTCTCTGGAGGACCCAGCCTAAGACACTCACTGAACCTGAGACTTTCAACAGTGAGAAGGGATCTGATAAAAATTTTGAAGCAGTTGAGGGAGGAGAACAGCAATTCCTCCTTGGCCCTAATCAGTCCTCTTGTTGGACCTTGGAGGCTGGAACTTCATGGTCGGGGCTCCAGCCACAGGACCCCTTAGAGGAAGCTTGAAGAGGCGCCTGAGTAGTGCAGTTGTGGTAACTCTCCTTCTAGAGAAAGCCCTCCCACATCCTTCGAAGAATCAGAGACACACAGACACTTAGCACTGGATAAAGCCTTCATGGCTTATGTTCCAACCACGCACTCAATCGAAAATCTCTTCCCCAACATCCTGATAGTGGCCAAGTCTTGGCTTGCATACCATCAAGGACAGGGAGCTTACCACCTGATCTAATTAAGCAATTTTGGCTGCACTGGTCCTGGACTGAAAAGTCATGAAGGCATGTCCTTCACTACACGTCTTCTCCTCTCCAAGCTAACTACCTCTCTTCTCTCATGGTTTTTAGACTCTCTGCACCCCAACCCCTACCTTCTTTGTTGCCTCTTCTGAACATACTCCCTTGTTCTGGGCACCACACCTCAGGACACTTCAGGTTTCTGTCAGCTGTGACACACTCTTGACATTGAAAGAAGCCCCCAAGAATTTTCCATATGACATGCTGCCTCCATGGCTCTAATCTTCCTACATGTGTAATTGACTATTTGACCTGAAGTAAAGGACATTACATGTACACCTAATCAGTATCTTTGGAAGGACCACTACTCATAGCTCTGTGGATTCTAAATGCCTTCCCTTCTTGCTGTCCCCTTCCCCCAGCACATTGATGTTTTGTGGCCTTCCTTTTTTTTCCAAAATGGAAATAGCTGTATTATATTTTCCAGACTCTGGGAGTAACACATCACATACAAAAATCAGACAGTGCAGAAAGTCATAAAAATGTTAAAAATAAAAATTCCCACCCAGAAGTAACATTTGAACCTAGACCGCCCAGGTTCAAATTCTGATTCCACCATTTACTAGCTCTGTGATGTAGGGCAACTTGCTTAAGCACTTGCAATTCTGTTTCCTCATGTTTAACAGAGGATATTAAAAGGTTGTTGTATTTTGATAAAAGATTCTAGAGAAGAATCCTGATCAAAAGGGGGAAAGTGCAGAACATAATTTAAAATTCTCATAGAATCCAGATTTTCTGGAGCCATGGAGGCTGGATGAACCCCTGAAACTATTGCCCTGAGATAATCTTTAAATCTTAAACCAAAAATATTCCCTAAAATCTTCTTAAAACCAAACAATAGTTTAGCTTAACTAGTAAAGAATGTCTGCCTTGAGCATTATGCTCTTTTGAGAGCTATCTATATGGGATCAAATTGACAACAGCAGATAGAAAGGTTAGACAGCATACTTAGTGGGCAGTGAGTCTATGTTAATGGGGCAGAAACAACTCAGAAACGGAGGGTGAGAATGGTTGTACAGCTCGAAGAATGTTATCAATGTCACTGAATTGTACCTATAGAAACTTGAATTGGTGTATGTTTTTGCTGTGTATATTCTCAACAACAACAACAAAAAATAAAATAAATTATTTTAAAAAGAAAAAGGTGATTGTGATAGCTTAGCACAGTGCCTGCCGCATGGTAAGTCCTTTAAAAATGTAAACAATACTATTTTTTTATTAATAATATTATCTATGTAATGGCTATTGTCTTTGCTCAAGGAGCTGTGGTGGCGCAGTGAGTAAACCGCTTGGCTGCTAACCAAAAGGTGAGCGGTACGAACCCATCAGTCACTCTGCAGGAGAAAGATGTAGCAGTTTGCTTCCATAAAGATTATAGCCTTGGAAATCCTATGGAGCAGTTCTACCCTGTCCTGATGGGTTGCTATGAGTCGGAATTCAACTCAATGGCAATGGGTTTGGTTTTGGGTATTGTCTTTGCCCAGCATGATCCTGTGCCCCCTCACCTTTTGGGATAATCACAGGGGTCTTCAGAGTCCCCCATCTCTCTGGCCACGGTGATTGGTCCAGGGATTGCCAGATTACTCAGGCTGAGTGATCATTGACCCCAGACTCAGACACAGATTGCTTGTCACTTACTTTCAGCCAATCCAAATAATCCCCAGGGATTTTCCTGGCTAGAGTGCATGGGAACAATACCTTTCCTCTGTGGCTGCAGAGCTGGTGAGATGGGAGTTTAGGTTCCCCCGACGTCATGCAGAGAAAGACCAACTGCAGTCGGTAAGAAAGTGGTTGGTGCACAGGGAACTGGAGACCAGAGATGGGCAGAGATGGACGAAGATTCACTCCTCTTAACATTCTGAGCCCTGATGTTCATCCCTGAGCAGTGCCACCCTTTCTGAGCTCTGGCCACCAGACCCAATACATTCCCATTCTTTTTTTTTTTAATTGTACTTCAGGTGAAGGCTTACAGAACAAATAGTTTCTCATGAAACAGAAGCACACATGTTGTTTTATAACATTGGTTAACAACCCCACAACATATCAACCCTCTAACTTCTCAACCTCTTTTTTCTTTTTTTGGTGAAAATACACCATTTCAAAAATTTCTACATGCACAGTTCAGCGACATTGACTATGCTCTTCCAATTGTGCTGTTAATTCTCACTTAAGATGAAGGCTTACAGAACAAAATAGTTTCTCATTTAACAGTTACTACAAATGTTGCCCTATGACACCGGTTAACAATCTCACAACACATCAACAATATCCTTACTCAACCTTAGGTTCCCTATCAGCAGCTTCTTTGTCCCCTTCTGCTTTCTGGCCCTTGTCACTGGACTCCTGTACCTCGTTAGTCTCATTTGGTTTTACGGGGCTGTCCACTCCCAGGCTGAACAGTGAACCTTGGAGGTAACTTCACCACTGAGCTAAAAGGGTGTCTGGGGGCCATACTTTCGGGGTTTCTCCAGTCTCCTTCAGGTCAGTAAATCTGGTCTTTTTTTTGTGAGTTAGAATTATGCTGTACATCCTTCTCCATCTCTGTCCAGAACCCTCTGTTGTGATCCTGGTCAGAGCAGTCAGTGGTGGTAGCCGGGCGCCATCTAGCTGTACTGGACTCAGTCCGGTGGAGGCCTTGGTAGCTGTGGACAATTAGTCCTTCGGACTCATCTTTTCCTTGTATTCTGTTCTCTTCATTCTCCCTTGCTCCCGAAGGGATGAGACCAGTGGAGTATCTTAGATGGCCGCTCACAGGCTTTTAAGACCGCAGACACTACTCACCAAGGTAGAATGTAGAGCATTGTCTTTATAAGCTGTGTCATGCCAATTGAGCTAGATGTTCCCCGAGACCATGGTCCCCACAGCCCTCTGCCCAGCAATTCAGTCCCTCAGGGAGTTTGGATGTGTCTATGGGGTTTCCATGACCTTTCCTAGTACAAATTGTGCTAGTTTCTCCTGTATTGTGTACTGTCTCACCTTTCACCCAAGATACCACTTATCTGTTATCTATTTAGTATTCCCCCCCCCATCCCTGGTAACCAACAAACATTGTTACATTTTGTGTGTGAACTTTTTCATGGGTTTTTACAATAGAGGTCTCATACAATATTTGTCCTTTTGTGATTGACTTATTTCACTCAGCGTAATGTCCTCCAGTTTCATCCAGGTTATGAGATGGTTCACAGATTCGTTGTTCTATCTCGTTGCATGGTACTCCATTGTGTGTATGTACCATAGTTTGTTTATCCATTCATCTGTTGATGGGCATCTAGGTTGTTTCCATCGTTTTGCTATTGTGAACAATGCTGCCATGAACATAGGTGTGCATATGTCTATTCGAGTGACAGCTCTTATTTCTGTAGGATATATTCCTAGGAGTGAGGTTGCTGGATCGAATGGTATGTCTATTTCTAGCTTTCTGAGGATGCGCCATATCATTTTCCAAAATGGTTGTATCATTTTGCATTCCCATCAGCAGAGCATAAGTGTTCCCATCTCCCCGCAGCCCCTCCATCATTTGTTATTTCCAGTGTTTTTGGTTCGTGCCAGTAATGCCGGGGTGAGATGGTATCTCATTGTGGTTTTAATTTGCATTTCTCTAATGGCTAGTGATCACGAGCATTTCCTCATGTGTCTGTTGGCCATTTGGATGTCTTCTTTGGTGAAGTGTCTGTTCATTTCCTTTGCCCATTTTTTAATAGGATTATTTGTCTTTTTGTTATAGAGGTGTTGGATTTTCTTGTAGATTATGGAGATTAGACCTTTGTCTGACTTGTACTGTCCAAAACTTTTTTCCCAGTAGGTTCTCTTTTGACTCTTTTGGTGAGGTCTTTTGAAGAGCATAGGTGTTTGATTTTTAGAAGATCCCAGTTATCTAGCTTATTTATTGGGTTTTGTGCTTTGATGGTTATGGTTTGTATCCTGTTAATGCCATGTATTAAGGCCTGAAGTGTTGGTCCTATTTTTTCTTCTATGAACTGTATAGTTTTAGGCTTTATATTCAGGTCTTCGATCCATTTTGAAGTAGTTTTTGTATACAGTGTGAGGTATGGATCCTGTTTCATTTTTTTGCAGATGGATATCCAGTTTTGCCAGCACCATTTGTTAAAAAGACTGTCTTTTCCCCATTTGATGGACTTTGGGCCCTTGTCGAAGATCAGGTGACCGTAGCTGGATGGATTTATATCTGGGTTCTCAATTCTGTTCCATTGGTCAATGTCTCTGTCGTTGTACCAGTACCAGGCTGTTTTGACTACTGTAGCTGTATAGTAGGTTCTGAAGTCAGGTAGTGTGAGTCCTCCAACTTTATTCTTCTTCTTCAGTAGTGCTTTACTTATTCAGAGCTTCTTCCCTTTCCATATAAAGTTAATGATTAGTTTTTTTCCATCTCTTTGAAGAATGCTGTTGGTATTTGGATCGGGATTGCGTTGTATTTGTAAATTGCTTTGGGTAGAATTGTTATTTTCACAATGTTGAGTCTGCCTATCCATGAGCATAGTATGTTTTTCCGTTTATGTAGATCCCTTTGGGTTTCTTGCAGTAGTGTTTTGTAGTTTTCTTTGTATAGGTCTTTTACATCCCTGGTCAGATTTATTCCTAAGTATTTTATCTTTTTAGGGGCTATTATAAATGGTATTGTTTTCCTGATTTCCTTTTCATCGTTCTCCTTATTGGTGTATAGGAATCCAACTGATTTTTTAATGTTTGTCTTGTATCCTGCTACTCTGCTGAATCTTTCTATTAGTTCCAGTAGATTTCTCGTGGAGTCTTTAGGGTTTTCTGTGTATAGTATCTTATCATCTGCAAACAGGGACAGTTTAACGTCTTCATTACCAATTTGGATGCTCTTTATTTCTTTTTCTTGCCTTATTGCTTTAGCTAGAACTTCCAGCACAATGTTAAATAGGAGTGGTGATAAAGAGCATCCTTGTCTTGTTCCTGTTTTCAAGGGGAATGTTTTCAGCCTCTCTCTATTAAGAATGATGTTAGCCGTTGGTTTTGCATAGATGCCCTTTATTATGTTGAGAAATTTCCCTTCTATACCTATTTGATTGAGAGTTTTTGTCAGGAATGGGTGTTGGACTTTGTCAAATGCCTTTTCTGTGTCAATTGAGATGATCATGTGATTCTTTTCTTTCCTTTTATTTATGTGGTGGATTACGTTGATTGATTTTCTAATGTTGAACCATCCTTGCATACCTGGTATGAATCCTACTTGGTCGTGGTGTATTATTTTTTTGATATGATGCTGAATTCTATTGGCTAGAATTTTGTTGAGAATTTTTGCATCTATATTCATGAGAGATCCAATACATTCCCATTTTTGCTGAACTTGTTCGATTTGGCTTTCTACAACTGCGACGGAAATAATAACGTTACTAAAGAGCCCGGAGTAATAACATTTGTTTTCTGGGAATATGGCAGAGATTGTTAGTTGCCTATCAAGTGTCGGTTTTATCCTTTTTCCTCAGTAGAAGGACCCTAATAGCTATCTATCCACCAATCGGGATTATATCCACGTCTACATCTGTCTACATCCAAAACCATAGCTACATCTGTATCTATGAGTACTAGTTCAAATATAGGTTCAGCTGCATATAACAGAGACCCACATTAACAGTGGCATCAGTAAGATAGAAGTTTTTTTCTCATGTGTAACAGTGAGGAGGGAGGTGGTCCAGGGCTGGAGTGATACTCCACAGTGTCGCCCAGGGACCCAGGCTCCTGTCTTGTTGCTCTGCCATCCCTGTCTTGCCCTTGTCTGTGTTGTTGGAGATGGCCACCACCATCACTACCATCACCACCACCATTACCACAATCTAGGCAGCGGGAGAAAGGAAGGGGAGAATGGGAAGCTACCCTCCCTCCTCTTATTTGTTACGTATTTTATTATTTTTTTTTTTAGTGGCTTTAAACAATCATTTTTTCATGATCATGGATTCTATGGGTCAGGGATTTGGACAGGATAGAGCAGGGATGGCTTGTCTCTGCTCCACTATGATTGGGACTTCAGCCGGGAAGATTTGAAGGCTGGAGATGACTCAGCAGCTGAGGGCTGGGTCATCTGCAGGCTGCTTCACCCGCATGTCTGACATCTGGGCTGGGGTGACCCAAAAGCAAGGCTGACTGGAGAACCTACCTGGAACCTCCTGATAGCCTGACAACCTCAGGGTAGTGGGGCTTCTTACTTGGCATCTCAGGGCTCCTAGAGCAATTGTTCCAGCCTTCTTTTATTTTTAAAAAAGTTTAAAACATTAAACTATGAAGCCCCTCAGTATAAAGGGATGACTGAAATTGCATGTGGCGCTTCCACTCACATAACCTGACTTTCTCACTTAATCTATTATACTGTTCAATTTAAAATACTACACAATATCTCTTTCTGTGTAATCTACCTTTATATACACGTTTATTATCCCTTTCTAATAGCTGTAGGAGGAGCACTGGGGCACAATGTTTAAGCGCTCAGCTGCTAACTGAAAGGTTGGTGGTATGAACCCACCCAGTGGCTCTGTCAGAGAAAGACCTGGCGATCTGCTCCCATAAAGATTTCAGCCTAGGAAACCCTATGGGGCAGTTCTACTCTGTCCTATAGGATTGCTATGAGTTGGAATCAACTCGATGGCACACAACACCAACAACAATAGCCGTAGAGTATTCCATTTCATGGATGTTTTATAAATTATTAATCTAACGCCCTCTTTATGGTTCTTTCCCACTTTGTCAGTATTTTATAAACACCTAGCATAACTTGGTTTACCAGTTTGTGAAGATGAATAAGGCCGTTTCTCTTTTTGATAGTTATTCAAACCGCTTATATGATTAAGAGTTCATTCAAATGCTATAACAGAGGCCAGTCACAGTGACTTAAACACTTAAGGGTTTATTCTATTGTGTAATGAGAAGCCTAGAGACAAATGGCTGTTGACAGTGATTCATGGAGCAGTGATATCAGGGCCAAGTTCTCTGTGGTTCCAAATGGCTGCTTGAGCTCCAGCCATCACGCTTACACTGAGGCAAAAGAAAAGAGGAAGGAGAAGTGTGGAAAGGCCGAAGCGTGCTTCCAGAAGCTCTGTGTGACCACTCCCATCAGGAAGGCTGGTAAATGATCTAGTAGCTGGACACGTTACTGTCCAGAATAACACCACGGTTCTGATATGAGGAAGAAGGGCAGGATGGAAGCTGGGAGGCAACTAGGGGTCGTTGTCACTTGCCCTGTAGCAGACGTTGGAACCTTGCCCTTATCTTCTCAGCTCTACACGCCAAAGAGTTCTTACTGCAAACACCTGCAACTTCCTGCCCGAGGGCTTCCTTTTGCTGCAGGTGCACACAGTTGGCAAGCTGGAAGTGCCAGAGAGGTAGTGCCCTGGAAGTAACCTTCAACCAATACAGATGGGGTTTTGGTGAGGAGATGGCCCAGCTTTCTTCTCCCTCATTTGGGACAATTCGGAGAATGCTCTACACTGTCTTCCAGAGGTCCAGTGGAATTAAGTTACAGTAGCCCTCAGTGGCACCCTTTACTGACTTCCTTCCCTTCCCTGCCTCACTTCCCCACTCCCCGCAAGTGATTCCTGGGATCACCTCCCAAATATACTACTTTCACTTGAACCATTGTCTGAGAATCCGCCTTGAGGGGAGCTGTGAAGAGGCAGTCCTTCGGACCAGCCCAACTCTTCCCTGCTCCTCCCCTTGCCAGCATCTTTAGGCCTTGGAACAAACCATCGACCCTCTCTCACCCAGGTCTGATGTTTGTCAACAGGGTTAGAAAGATACAATTCTGGGCTAGGCACCAAAATGTCTAACCATACCCCGCACCCCTTTGCTGATCAGGTGGGAGAATCTACACTGCCCCCCCCCCCCCCCGAGTAGTGAGACGCATAGGCTTTGGGGTATAAAAATGGCTAGGGGAAGGGTTCAGAGTCCTGCGCCTATGGTATACAGGTAGCAGAGTTTTCCATCCCACCTAACTAGTCTACCTACCCAGGGGGATTGGCTTAGGGAAGGCCCTTTGAGACCCTCACCTATGATACAAAGTGGGGCACGCATAGAAGAGTCATCTCCATCTGGATAGCCTTTTTGAGTCAAGTGGGGACCTGCTCAAAAACAGATCCGCATTTGTTCTGGTGTGCTGTGTGTTTCTTTTTGTAAGTAGTAAGAGTTACTTTCCATGTGCTAATGTGTGTTCAGATTCTGACTGTATGGATGTGATATTCATGGAGGCCTCATTATCAGTGATTGGTGTCCTTTTCCTAATGGCCTGGCTATTTAGGATCTTGGCACTACCAGAGAGACAACCTGTGAGTGTATCACAGGAACCCAACCAGGACACCCTTCATGGCACAAATGTAAGACAGCCCTGTGATCTATGACGGGAAGATTGATCAGCCCACCTAGACAGCCGAAGTTTGGGCAGTGATTTACAACATTCTAAAGCATTCTTTGTTTGTTTGTTTATTGTTGTAGTTTAAATGAAGTTTACTTTTCTAGTTAGTCTCTCATACAAAAATTTATACACACATTGTTACACAACCCTAATTGCTCTCCCCATACTGTGACAGCACACTCTTCCTTTCCACCCCTGATTTTCCATGTCCATTCAACCAGCTCCTGACCCTCTCTGCCTTCCCATCTCACCTCCGGACAGAAGCTGCCTGTTTAGTCTCTTGTATCTACTTGAGCTAAGAGGCCCACTCCTCACAAGTATCACTTTATGTCCCACAATCCAGTCCAATCCCTGTCTGAAGAGTCGGCCTCGGAAATTGTTTTAGTTCTGGGCTGATAGAGAATCTGGGGGCCATGCTTTCTGGGGTTCTTCCAGTCTCAGTCAGACCGTTAAGTCTGGTCTTCTTACTAGAATTTGAGTTTTGCATCCCGCCTTTCTCCTGCTCCATCAGGGACTCTCTGTTGTGTTCCCTGTCAGGGCGGTCATTGGTGGTAGCCAGGCATCATCTAGTTCTTCTGGTCTCAGGCTGATGAAGTCTGGTTTCTGTGGCCCTTTCTGTCTCTTGGGCTACTGCTTTCCTTGTGTCTTTGATGTTCTTCATTCTCCTTTACTCCAGGTGGTTGGGACCAATTGATGCATCTTAGATGGCCACTTGCAAGCTTCTAAAGCATTCTTATCATCTCCTTGAATGATACCTGTATTCGTCCAGAACCTGATACAAACCAAGGTGCGTCTTTAAGGCAGGATAATCATATTCCTTCTGTGTTATTCACAAATGAGGATAGTATTTATCAGTTTTCTTCTCATTCAGCCATTGCTTTAGAAATAAACCCATTGTTTCAGGGCAACTGAGTGAAAAGCAGGGTCCCAGACTCAGCCATGTATTGTGTGCAAACCAGCTCTCCTGTCATGACCCTCTAGACGTTTTCCTTTGTTGTAAGTTTTCACTGAAGGTGCTTCCTGTCCTTTCTTGACTGTGGCCCTCAGCAGAGGAGCCATACAATGCTAGACCTCAAAGGAGATGGATAAGGGGGAGGGTTTATTGGAGACAAATATAAGAAGATCTAAAAAAATGATCCTGGATTGGAAGACTCAGTATCGTTAAGATGGTAATTCTTCCCAAGTTGATATCTAGATTTAAAGCAATCCCAATCAAAACCATAGCAGGCTTTTTTGCAGAAGTTAACAAGCTGATCCGAAAATTTATGCAGACAATCAAGGGACCCAGAACAGTCAAAACAATTCTGAAAAAAGCAAAACAAAGTTGGGGATTTTCACTTCCTGATTTAAAAACTTACTACAAAGCTACTGTAATCAAGACAGTGTGGGACTGGCGTAAGGATAGACATATACAAAAATAGGACAGAATAGAGAAGCCAAAAATATACTCGACCACTTACAGTTAACTGATTTTCAACATAGGTGCCAGGATAATTCAATGGGGAAAGAATAATCTTTTCAACAAATGGTACTGGGACGATGGGATGAATTTGCATCCTTACCTCACACCATACACAAAAATTAACTAAAAATGAATCATAGATCTAAATATGTATTCTGCTGTTGTTGATGAAGTACTGTCTTCTATAGATGTCAATTAATTTCAGTTGATTGATGGTGGTGGTCAGTTCAATTATATTCTTACTGATTTTCTGCCTGCTGGATCTGTCAATTACTGACAGAAGTGTGTTGAGGTCCCCAACTATAATAGTGGATTTGTCTATTTCTCCTAGCATTTCTATCAGTTTCTGCCTCACATATTTAGACATTCTTTTGTTAGGTAAGTATACATTAAGGATTGTTATATCTTCTTGGAGAATTTATCCTTTATCATTATGTAATGCCCTTCTTTATCCCTGGTAATTTTCCTTGCTCTGAAGTTGGCTTTGTCTGAAATTAATATAGCTATTTCAGCTTTCTTTTGATTAATGTTATCATGGTATATCTTTCTCCATTGCTTTACTTTTAATCTATCTCTGTCCTTATATTTAAAGTGGTTTTCTTGCAGACAACATATAGTTGGGTGTTTGTTTGTTTTGTTTTTTTAATCTACTCCGAAAGTCTCTGTCTTTTAACTGATGTATGTAGACCATTAACATTTAAAGTGATTATTGACATAGCTGGATTACTAGCTACCATATTTATAACTACTTTCTATTTGTTACCCTTGTTCTTTGTTTCTTTTTTGTCTTCTACTATTTTTTGTTTTTCTGGTTTTAACTGAGCATTTTATGTGATTCTATTTTCTCTTCTCTCTTCACATATCAATTATACTTCTTTCTAAAAATGTTCTAATGGTTTTCCTAGAGTTTGCAATGTAATTTACAACTAATCTAAATCCACTTTCAAATAACACTATATTGCTTCACAGGTAGTATAGGTACCTTATAACAGAGTATTTCCAGTTCTTCCCTCCTGTCTCTTATACTTTCCTGTCATTCATTCCACTTATCTATAAGCTATAATTACCCTATGGATTGTTGAAATTATTATTTTGAACAAACTTTAATCTATTAGATAAAATAAGAAAAAAAAATTTATTTTTGTTTCATTTATTCCTTCTCTAATGCTCCTCCTTTCTACCTGTAGATCTGAGTTTCTGAACTATATAATTTTCTCTCTCTCTGAAGAATTTCTTTAATATTTCTTGCAAGGCAAATCTACTGACAACAAATTTCTTCGATTTTTGTTTCTCTGATAGAGTCTTTATTTCTCCTTTACTTTCGAAGAATGATTTCTCTGGATACAGAATTCTAGGATGGTAGATTTTCTTCTTCTACTTCCTTTAAATACTCTTTTTGCTTACATAGTTTCTGAAGTCTGATTCTTATCCTTGTTCCTTTATTGGTAAGGCGTTTTCTCCTCCTCTAGCTTCTTTTACGATTTTCTTTTTGTCTTTGATTTTTTGCAGTTTGAATATCATCTGCCTTTATGCAGATTTTTTGTTATTTATCCTGCTTGGTGTTCTCTTAACTTCCTGAATCTATGGTTTTGTGTCTGTTATTAATTTTGGAAAATCTTCAGTCATTATTACTTCAAATATTTCTTCTGTTCCTTTCTCTCTTTTTTCTCCTTTATGTGTTATTATACATAATTCTCATTACACATATGTTGTTGTTGTTGTTAGATGCTGCCAAGTCAGTTCTGACTCATAGTGACCCTATAGGAGAGAACTGCCCCATAGGGTTTCCAATGAGTGGCTGGTGAATTTGAACTGCTGACCTTTTGGTTAGCAGCTAACCTCTTAACCACTACGCCACCAGTGCTCCTTTACACATAGGTTACACCTTTATTAATTGTCTCACAGTTCTTGGATATTCTGTTTTTTTGTTTTTTTCATTGATTTTGAATTTGGGAGGTTTCTGTTGACATATCTTCAAGCTCACTGAGTCTTTCCTTGACCATGTTCAGTCTACTGATGAGCTCGTCAAAGGCTTTCTTCATTTCTGTTATGGTGTTTTTGATTTCTAACATTCCCCTTTGATTCTTTTTAGGGTTTCCATCTTTCTGCTTACACAGTTCATTTGTTTTTGCATGTTGTCCACTTTCTACATTAGATCCATTAGCATATTAATCATAGTTATTTTAAATTTCCACTCTGATAATTCCAAAATCTCTGCCATATCTGAGTCTGGTTCTGAAGCTTTGTTTGTATATTCAGACTGTGGGGCTTTTTTGGCCTTTTTAGCATGCCCTGTAATTTTTAATTGAAAGCTGGACATGCAGGGGTGGATTATCCAATAGGCAAGGTAAGCACAGTGCTTACTTTGCTTACCAGCTCATCTGTAGAGAACAATTTCACATTTTTTCACCACATCAAAGATTCTGCTTCTAGGTATGGCTGGCATCTGTCTCTCTCCCAACTCCATAGCACCTTCCTACAGAATCAAAGCCTCTTTTCAAATTTACAATCCTGGCAGGGACAGATTACCCAATGAGCAAGGTAAGCACAGGCTTACTTGTGCTTACCTCCTAATCTGTAGTGAAATTGATTTACTTAGGAAGTAAGCACAAGTAAGCCTGTGCTTACCTTGTTCATTGGGTAATCCACCCCTATAGACATGTTATGTCGGTAAAAGGAACTGAGGTACAGATGTGAGGTTTTATGTTTATCAGGCTAGGGGTTAGGCTGTGTTTACTGTTTGCTGTAGCTGCGGTGTCAGAGGCTAAAATTTTCTCTGGTGTCCTTGTTTTTGTCTCCTCTCTTGTTTTTGGGTTTCCCTAGAGTTTCCTTCTTAAATAAGGTCTGAGGCTTGCAGTTATTTTAGTTGTACCCTCTGTTATTATATAGGAGTCCTGTTGATGTGGTGGCAAGGTGTGGGGAAGGGAAGTGTTCTATAGTTCTACGATTAGGTCTCAGTCTTTTAGTGAGACTGTGTCCCTGGGCCATGGCCTTCACAAGTGCTTCTCAGCTCCCCTCACCCCCGAGGTGTGATAGGAAGGCTAGAAAGGGATGGAATTGAGTATTTTCCTTCCCCTAGGCTGGTTAAAAAAAAACAACAAAAAAAGATGCAATTCATAGTGACCCTACGATTGGTTAGGCTTTGGCAAAACCCTAGTCCATTAAATGAAACCAAACCAGACTTGTTGCTGTCAAGTCAATTCTGACTCACAGCAACCCTGTAGGACAGAGTAGCACTGCCCCATAGGGTTTCCAAGGAGCAGCTGGTGGATTCAAACTGACAGACTTTTGATTAGCAGCTGAGCTCTTAACCACTGCACCACCAGGGCTCCCCTAGTCCATTAGGCTCTGGTAAAATAGTTTGCCTTGAGGGCAGGCCTCGCTAAGGAAAACAGAGAGCTCTGGATGTATTTCAAAGTGATTTCTTTCCACCTTCTCTTGCTAGAAGCAAGAAGGCATTTTTCTCCCATTATCATAGAGAAAATCCGGTGGAGCTCCTGGAGGCAAAACTCTTGAAGGTGTGGGGGCCCCCCAAGGCTTCCCTCTGCCCCTTTCCCCCATGTTTTAACTCTCAAGCTAGTCCACACGAGCCTCCAGCAACTCAGCAATTACTGTTTAAAGTGTTCCTGTTAGTATTGGCTCTAGCTGCAGGCTTCTGCACCTGGTAAGCTGTGATTCTCTGTATCCACCTGTCTCTCCAGTTTTGGGGGCAGGGTTTTGCCCTGTGGTCGCAATTCTCTAATGGATTGAAGAAGAGTTTTTCATTTTCAGTTTGTTCAGCTTTTTCTTATTGTGAGGGTTAGAGCAATGACTTCCCAGCTCTTTATAGGTCAGACTGGAGACTATAAATCCATAAATCTAAACGTAAGAACTAAAACAATAAAACTTTTTGAAGGAAACATAGGAGAAAATTGTTGTGATCATGGGTTAGGCCAAGAAGTCTTAGATATTGTGTTAGTCATCTAGCGCCGCTGTAACAGAAATACCACAAGTGGATGGCTTTAACGAAAAGAAATTTATTCTCCCACAGTGTAGTAGGCTACAGGTCCAAATTCAGGGCATCAGCTACAGGGGGTGGTCTTTTCTCTCTCTGTCAGCTCTGAAGGAAGTCCTTGTCATCAATCTTCCCTTGGTCTGGGAGCATCTCAGCTCAGGAACCTCAGGTCCAAACAACGCACGCTGTTTCCGGCGCTGCCTTCTTGGTGGTATGAGGTCCCCCGTCTCTCTGCTTGCTTCTGTCTTTTATATCTCAAAAGAGACTAGTTTAAGACACTGTCTAATCTTGTAGATCTCATCAATATAACTGCCGATAATCCGTCTTATTACATCATAGTGATAGGATTTACAACACATAGGGAAATCACATCAGATTATAAAATGGTAGACAATCATACAATACTGGGAATCATGACCTAGCCAAGTTGACAGACATTTTTTGGGGACACAGTTCAATCCATGACAGATATGACACCAAAATCATGATCCACAAAAGAAAAAACTTGATAAATTTAAAATATTTATGCTTTTAAAAACACCATTAAGAAAATTAAAAGACAAAGACAAATATTGTATGAGACCACTACCATAAAAACCCATGAAAAAGTTTACACACAAAAAGAAACAATCTTTGATGGTTACAAGGGAGGGGAGGGGTGGGGATGGAAAAACACTAAATAGACAATAGCTAAGTGGTAGCTTTGGTGAAGGGTAAGACAGTACACAATACCAGGGAAGCCAGCACAACTTGTAAAAGGCAAGGTCATGGAAGCTCCATAGACACATCCAAACTCCCTGAGGGACTGAATTGCTGGGCAGAGGACTGTGGGGACCATGGTCTCAGGAACATCTAGCTCAATATTTGCATAACATAACTTATAAAGAAAATGTTCTATGTTCTACTTTGGTGAGTAGAGTCTGGGGTCTTAAAAGTCTGTGAGCAAGCCATCTAAGATACTCCACTGGTCTCACCCCTTTGAAAGAAAGGGAGAATGAAGAGAACTAAGGACACAAGGGAAAGATTAGTCCAAAGGACGAATGGACCACAACTACCACAGCCTCCACCGGACTGAGTCCAGTACAGCTAGATAATCCCCAGCTACCACCACCGACTGCTCTGACAGGGTTCACAACAGAGGGTCCTGGACAGAGCTGGAGAAAAATGTAGAAAAAAATTCTAACTCACAAAAAAAGACCAGACTTACTGGCCTGACAGAGACTGGAGAAACCCTGAGAGTATGGCTCCCCAACACTCTTATGGCTCAGTAATAAACTCACTCCTGAGGTTCACCCTTCAGCCAAAGATTAGACAGGCCAATGAAACAAAACGAGACTAAAGGGAAACAACAGGCCAGAGACAAGGGCTAGAAGGCAGGAGGGGATAGGAAAGCTGGTGATTGGGAGCCCAAGGTCAAGCAGGGAGAGTGTTGACATGTCGTGGGGTTGTTGACCAATGTCATAAAGCAGTATGTGTACTAACTTTTTAATGAGAAGCTAGTTTGTTCCATAAACCTTCGTCTAAAGTACAATAAAAAAAAGAAAACTAAAAGACAAGCCACTGGCTGGAAAAATATTTGCAAATCATATATCTGATAAAGGAGTCGTCTCCAGATTATATGAAGAACTCTTACAACTCGATAATAACACAATTTTTAAAAGGGCAAAGGATTTGAATAGAAGTTTCACCAGAGAAGGTACACAAATGGCTAGTAAGTACATGAAAAGACACCCAGCATCAGCCACCACTCAAACCCATTGTCATCGAATCGATTCCAACTCACAGCCACCCTACAGGACAGAGAAGAACTGCCCCATGGAGTATCCAAGGCATGGCTAGTGGATTAAAACTGCCAACCTTTTGGTTAGCAGCTGAGCTCTTAACCACTGTGCCACCAAGGCTCCCCATTAGGAAAATGCAACTTAAGCCACAATGAGATACCACTTCACACCTACTAGTATGACTATAATAAAAAAGACAAAAAACACAAGTATCAGCACAGATATGGATAAACTGGAGTCTTCATATAATGCTGGTGGGAATGTAAAATTGTTTAGTCGCTTTGGCAATTTCTTAAAAAATTAAACCTAAATTGACCGTAATACCAAGCAATTCCATTCCCAGGCATCTACCCAATAGATTTAAAAATATGTGCCCACCGGAAGACTTCCATGCAAATGTTCATAAAAGTCTTATTTAAAAAAGCCCGAAAACAGACACAACCCAAATGCTTCTCAACTGAAGAAGAGATAAATAAAACCTGGTATATATATCCATGTAATGGGATATTACTTCACAATAAAAAGGAATGAAGTACTGATACATGTTACAACATGAATGAACTTCAAATACGTCATGCTAAGTGAAAGCAGCCAGATCCCAAAGAGCATTCCATCCTGACTTGGGCCCATTTCTGCAACCTAGGTCAGGCTCAGGAATCAGGTACACTCAGGTTCGAATCCCAGCTCTGACATTTCCTAGCTTGTGTGACTTTTCACCCCTCTGAGCCCTGGTGGCACAGTAGTTAAGCTTTCAGCTGCTAACCAAAAGGTTGGCAGTTCAAATCCACCAGCCACTCCTTGGAAACCCTATGGGGCAGCTCTACCCTCTCCTATTATATGATTCAGTTTATATGAAATGTCCAGAAAAAGGAAAAGGAGAATCTGGAGAAACAGAAAGGAGATTAGTGGGGCTGGGAGTGGGAACAGGAGTGACTGCAAAAAGGCATGAGGGAGCTTTTTTGAGGTGATGGAAATATTCTATTATTGGATCTCTGTGATGGTTGTGCAATTCTATAAATTTACTAAAAATAATTTCATTGTACACTTAAAATGGGTATATGTAAATCACACCCCAATAAAGCTGTTAAAATTAAAAATCTAAAAAGGAAACAAGTTGAGGGAGGGGTTGTCTCAATTCTTTTTTTCCCAGGAGGCGCTTGTCTGAAATGCAAATTTAACCACTTCCTCTCAATTGACCAGCTCTGAATACTAAGGGGTGTTTGAGGGCCCCCAGAGAACTTCTCTAAGGTGGCCCACACTTCTGAGACATTTACAGACCCAGAGGCACCCCTTAAGGGACCCTTCCCTGAACACAGATCTGTTTCTGAGGGAACTCATGTTCACCCCAATGGACATGGGTCCTGCAGCTGTTAAATTTCCTCCTTGAAAGCATCTTTTTAAACACCAAGGGGCTGTCTGGCCCCTGCTATACCCTACCCATTCCCTAAACCATTGCCCAGGGGGTAGCCAGAGTACTCTTTCGAAAACGTAAACTGGATTAAACCATTTCCCCGTGAAAACCTCTGATGGCTTCCCACTTCCCGTGGAACAAAATCTACCCTCTTTGCCACGTTCTGGAAAGCACGTGGTAGTGTGCATGGTGTGTGGCCTCCCTGGCCTCACCTCCTCTTATCCCCTGCTTGCTCCCTCTGTTCTACTACACTGCTCTTCTCAGGTTCCTGGAGCAAGCTGCATTCTTTCCCACCCCAGGACCTTTGCACTGCCTGAAATATTTCCTACTCATGGCTGGGTCCATCTTATCTGACCCTACCCTAACTGTCACTACCTTGACCTCTAGTCTGTTTTCTATGACACTTAGTACAATTTGCATTTCATTTGTCTGTTACTTCTTTTTGCTAGAATCTAGGCTCACTGAGGGCTGCCATTGTATGCATATTTCTGTGGGGCATCTGCAGTGCATAGCCAAAGGGCTTGCTCAATAAATATTAGTGGAAAGACGGAAGGAAGGGAAGAAGAAAAGGGACGGATGGGTGGATGGATAGAAGAATGGATGAGTGGGTGGATGGACAGAAGAATGGACGGATAGGTGGGTGGGTGGAAAGAAGGAGAGGAAGGAAGGAAAGTAGGCAGGAGGGAGGGAGGAAGGGAGGAGGTCCTTGTGTTAGCACACATCGAGAAGCAGTGTAGTGAGGGATGAAAAGTGTAAGCTCAGGAGCCCAAATGACTGAATTCAAATCCCAACTGCTACTCATCAGCTGTATAACCTTGGATAAGTTACTCTGAGCCTCAGTTTCCTCATCTGTAAAATAAGGATGAAGATGGTGATGATAATGATAATGGCTATCTTCTTGAGTTATTCTGAGGCTTAAGTGATCCGACGCATCTTTCAAGTCCTTGGACCCGATACAGAGCAATATCTCAGCAAATATTAACTCGCTTTACTGTTACTTCTCTTGATCTTTCTACCACCACGAATTCCCATACATGACACCAGAGAATTCGTACTGCAGAGCAAGAGAAAGAAAAACTCGCTTCCTCCCAAGATTTGTTTTCCAGAGAACACGGATTATTTTGGTGGTGGGGTGGGAACCTCTATGGGGTAAACATCTTTCAAATCAGCCACAGGGGAATTTGTACCAAGTTCCTCAAAAACAGCTAGAGAAAAAAAGGAAAAGAAATAGCAAGATGCTTTCTCTTTTTCCCTGGACTGGTCTTGTGGGTGAGCTGCACAGCTGTTTCCCAAAAACAGCCAGCTGGGGAGAGAAGGCATGTGTGTTTGAGCCAGCCTGAGTCATCAAAACAGCACAGAATAGCCCCCACCATCCCAGTAACATTCCATCCTGACTTGGGCCCATTTCTGCAACCAAAGGCAGGCTCAGGAATCAGGTGGACTCAGGTTCGAATCTCAGCTCTGACATTTCCTAGCTTGTGTGACTTTTCACCCCTCTGAGCCCTGGTGGCACAGTAGTTAAGCCTTCAGCTGCTAACCAAAAGGCAGTTCAAATCCACCAGCCACTCCTTGGAAACCCTCTCCTATAAGGTCGCTATGAATCAGAATTGACTCGACAGCCACCGGTTTGGTTTTTTTGACTTGAACCTCGGTTTCTCCATCTGTTGCATGAGAATAATCTTGCCTGTCTAACAGCGTTTGTGGGCTAGACTGCGATCATACAGGTGCCTCAGAAATGCAAGATAGCAGTAGCGACAGCCGCGGAAGTTGTTGTTATATTCTTCTTTAGAGACTGCTGGGCAAGAGGTGGTTGAATTTTGTCCCCCGATTTCTCTGACAGAAAAATGAGAAAAAAACGCATCCTCCTTTGGAAACTTGGCTTCCTGAGTCCGCAGTGCCAACAGCTGCCCGCCCTCGTGGCTTGTGGTTGTTGGGCACCGTGGAGTCCATTTTGACTCATAGTGACCCTATGTGACAGAGTAGAACTGCCCCATAGAGTTTTCTAGGCTGTAATCTTTACAGGAGCAGATCGCCAGGTTTTTCTCCCGCAGAGCGGCTGGGTGGTTTCTAACCGCCAGTCTTTTGGTTAGCAGCTGTTGTGCCACCAGGGCTCCTTCCTTCCTCTGTCTACTAGGTGTTCCCGTCTGTCAGGTGGGCAAAGCGAGGCACTCAGAGAGGTGATGTCACATGCCCAAGAGGCTCTCTTCTCAAGGACCTGGGGACAGGGTCCTGCTCCCCGGAGCCCCGCAGCAGAGGCTGATCGAAAGGCAACGGAAGCAGAGAGGGACTGGGTCAGGCCAGAACCAGGATCTCAAACTCAGACCCCTACCGGCCTGGCAGGCAGCATGAATGAGTAGGACAGGCCAGTTGGCAAACTCTGGAAGAGGCACTTATAATGGAGACTTTGGCCAAGTCTCTGGCCCCCGTGGCCCTCAGTCTCCTCTCTGAGCTGACCTGGGGTTTCTTGGGTCTCTGACTTCCAGGAAGTTGATATTCCCAGCTGTGCCTCCCCTTCACCCCCCTGAGCCTCAGTTTCCACGTCTGTGAGAAGGGGTGGTTCACGGTCGCCCTGCCTGCCTCGTGGGTCATGGCGTGAGGGCTGTGGGGATGATGTCACCCGCTCTCAAGAGGCAGACGTCACCCCTGATGGCCCCAGATGTCTCACTAGCTGGTGACCTTTGAAAGGGAGCCGTGGGTGCCCGCCACTGCCGAGTCCCCTCCCACCTCTTTCTCACCCGCCCATGTGGGCGGGGCCGCGTGTGCGGCCAGACGCTGGTAGCCTGCCACATCCTGCTCTGCCTTCTCACCCAGCACACACACACACACGCGTCCCAGGGGATGGCGGCCCGGCGCGCGACCCCTGACAGACCGGCTGTCGTCTCTGCTGAATGACCTCCACTAAGTGTGGCCGATGGGCTCGGGGCCGACTGTGGGCCTGCTTCTCCCTGTGTGGCTGACTACTGCGCAGAGATCTGTCTGACTTGTTGCCCGTGTGTCTGCCTGACTGGCCAGCCTTGTCTGCCGGTCTGTCCATCCCTTGGTGCAACCAACTGGCCCCTGCCTGACAGTGTCCGTCTTCTGTCTGTGTTGTGACCTCTCTGGAGGTGACTGCTCCCTCCGCGTGGGCTGCCTCTGTGCGGGATAAGCCACCTGCCTGGGGGCCCCCGCTGTCCGTCGGTGGGGGTGACAGGTCATATGACTGTCTCCTTGATGACTCGGGGAAGACTGTGGATTCCCACCCCAGACCCCTGCCCATCCTTTTGGACCCTCATCACCCACCCCCACGCGGAGCCCAGCTGCTCCTCGCCATTCCTGGGAGCCCCAGGCTGCCCCCAGCGTCCGGAGTGGATTTCCGAGGAGAAGCTGGACCACAGGTAACACACTCCTGTCTGCTCTCGGCTTGGCTGGGTGCCCCGTCTGTCCCGGAGGCCTACCCCCTGCCCGAGGCATCCAGGGCACAGGGAAGGATTGTGAAAGGACGCCTGTGCCCTGGTCACAGCTGGGGACACCCAGGCACAGAAGCCTCATACAGTGAAGCCAGATGGCTCAGGGTGACTGGAGTTCTCTGTGGGTCTGCAGAAGGCCTGGGGCATGGAGGCCGGAGGATGGCTGAGATGACCCCAGAAGCTGTCTGTGGAAACAGCTTGCTAAAGGGGCAAGGCGCAGCAGGCAAGTTCCAGGTCAAACATGGCCCGACAGTCACCCTGGCTCTGGGCAGCTGAGCTGGGCATGGGTGGCTATAGGTACAGTGAGTGTGATGCTTTTATGTGGCTCATTTAAGTGGTGGTGGTTGTGGGGCATCAACTTTGTTCCGGGTTCTACGCTTTATCTCCTTCCACAGTCCTATGAAGCTGGGACTGGTGGGCCCATTTCACAGTTGAAGAAATGAGGCTCAGAGAGGTAGTGATTTTTCCAAGGTGGCTCAACTAGAAGGCAGCAGTGGGCTTCAACCCGGCCCAGCAGCTGCCTTCCTCAGGTTGTCTCCTCATCTTTCTCTGAAAGCATAGACCCAACAGTAAGGGAGAGGCGACCCCAGGGGTGCGAGGAGCATGGAGGAGAGCAGGGTGGGTCCCGCCTGGGAGGGCCTGGCAGGGAGACTCCAAGGATGCGTTGAATGTTGACATGTGAAAGAAAGGGAAAGGAAGAACCAGGCAGGTACACTCCTGGAAGAGGCCCCTGGGGGAGTAAACGCATGGACCAGGGAACTGAGGACTTGTTGAGGGTCAGCGGGAGCAGGCGGCCCAGTGCAGGGGTCGTAGGAAGGCACGAGGCTGCCCCTGTGAGGACATTTGCAGCTGGGGCAATGGGGGGGGTATTTCATAAGCATATGGTGGAGTGGGGAAAACCTGGTGATTCAAAATCTGGCCATGTGCCTTCCTAGCTGGGTGACCTTGGGTGAGTCTCTCTACTTCTTCTAGCTTCAGTTTCCGCATCTGTAAAATGGAACAAAAGTAGCTCTGCCCTCATTGAAATATTTGTGAGAACTCCAGGGCATAAACTTTGAAAGCTGCCGGCTGGAGGCCTGCTCAGAGCTGATTGCTGCTGCCAGTTTCCCTTTTTGGAAGGGAGTTTGCATTGAGAGGAAACTCAGGTCTGTGGAGGGGAAAGGCCAGCCTCTAGGAAGGTGCAGGGACACACATGGGGAGCTGGGGTCCTCCTCCCCCAGGCTCTTGGGATCTATCCAAACCAGGTTGCAGGCACTTCAGGATATCCCATAATCCTGATAATACCAGGTGAGGCTGGTGGTCTCACTCAGCCCATTTCACAGATGAGGAGACTGAGGCCCAGCTGGGAGCCCCTTGCCCCAGGTCATGCCACCATGAGCTGGGATTGGGCTCCAGTCTGATGTCAAGACCACAACCTGCTGGATAAGATAACATAAAAACAAGACTCATGTCCTGGGGCATCTTCTGAGAAAGGGAGTCAGGGTGGCTGGGCATCGTGATGGCAGGCAGGAAGTCCCTGGAGGGAGGCCCCTGGTCCTCTGCTCCCCACTGTTGTTTAGCACAGCCCTGGTCCTGCCCGCCCCAGCCCTGGGGGTGTCTGGATCCTTATTCAACCCCTCTGCTGAGGGAGCTGAGAGCCCTTATGCCCTGAGGGGCCAGAATTGGGGTGGGGGCTGGAAAAGCAAGGCAGAGTTTGAGCCCCAGGTGCTAAAGGCTCCTATCTGCCCAGTGAGGTTGTTGTCAGGCCAAGAGAAGGGGCGGGAGCCTGGTGGGCGGTAAGTTGGGGGCATCCCAGAGAAGGAGGCCAGCTCAAGAGAAGATGGAAGAGAGGAGAGCAGGTCACCAGAAGCTTTGAGAGGCTCCAGGTTCTATGAAGCATAAGGGCCTCCCTAGTGCCCGACAGATAAAACCTGCTGCCACTGAGTCAATTTCGACTCATAGTGACCCTATAGGACAGAGTAGAACTGTTCCATAGAGTTTTCTAGGCTGTAATCTTTACAGAAGAAGGTTGCGACATCTTTCTCCCATGGAGTGGCTGGTGGTTTCTAACCACTGACCTTTTGGTTAGCAGCCGAGGGCTTAACCACCTTGCCACCAGGGCTTTGCCCAACAGCTACATGAATGAAAGGAAGAGGGGTACCCCCACCTGGTGGAGATAGCGCCTCCAGAATTCCCGCATGCAGGACTGACCACTTAGTCATTTTCCACACGGCTGGGAGGTCCCTGGCATCAGGTGGGGGCTTTGGACCTGGCTTCGCAGCACACCACCAGTTGTAATCTTGAGCTGTGGAATCAGCCAGACCTGGGTTCGAGTCCCAGCTCCACCACTTAGTACCTGTGTGACCTCAAATAAGCCACTCAACCTCTCTCAGGCTCAGTTTCCTCATCTGTAATATGGGAATAAAAATGACTATCTTGACTTTATTGTGAGGAATTTATTCAGCATGCATTTATTAAGCCCTGCTGCGTGTCAGGCTATGATACTGAACAGGTTTTGACGGAACTTCCAGACTAAGACAGACTAAGAAGAAAGGCCTGCCAATCTGCTTCTGAAAATCAGCTAATGAAAACCCTATGGATCACAGCAGTCTGATCCCCAGCCTATCATGGGATGGCACAAGATGGGGCAGCATTTTGTTCGTTTGTGCATAGGGTCGCCACGAGTCAGGAGCTAACTGGATGGCAGCTAACAACTGGCAGGGACTTGCTAGGGCCCACCAAGGGAGTCGTTTAGAGGTAGGGAGAAGAACACACAGCCCAGAGAGGCCCAGCACCTTGAGGAGAAGGGTCTTCTTGCCCTCACGGCCCCTTCCTCACATGCTCCCCTCTGCTCTGTCTCCAGTACCCCCGGAGGGGTGGAGGGGTAAAACTGAGCTGGAAGGACCCCACCCCCGGCTCACAGGTGCCACCGCCTCCACTCCCCACCCTGGCCCCCCGCCAAAGGGACTTTTCACAACAGCTCAAATGAGAGTTCTGAGTAAACCTGGAACTTCTGAAACGACATGAGAATGTTCCCCAGGGAGCAGGCAGGGGCCCCACGTGAGGGCCCCAACTGGCCACAACATCTGCAGCAGAGACCGACTCCAACTGGCCTGCTGGCCACTGCAGCCCCCAGGAGGGACCCAGTGGCCCAAATCGCCCCCAGGAAGGTGGGACAAGAGCACCAGCCTGGCTCCTGGATCAGGCCTGGCTTTCCGTGCTGTGTGACCACAGACAAGGCTCTGGGCCTCTCTGGATCTGGATTTCCTCAACTGCCAAGTGGGCCTGGGGCCTGCAAATACTCTCCAGTACAAATTAGTCATACTCAGCCCCCTTAGGCCTGGGCTGGGGCAGGCTGGCAGGGCCTGCTGGGTCAAGAGGCCCTGCCCATAGCCCCCCACATGCCCGCCTCGGGGCCCACTCTTCCTCTGCCTTACTTGGGGCCAGGCTGCCCAAGGCAGCCCCTCCTGGTCTGGGGGCAATGGGACTGGAGTGAGGTGGGCCTACAGGAGCTGAGAAGTTGCATAGTCCAGGCAAGGGTGCCCAGGCTGGTAGACACTGCAGAATGAGTAGAGGTTGCACAGGAAGGAAAGAGAGATTGCTGGGTGTGCTCAGCTGCTCAGCTATGAGAGGTTGCACAGGCTGGAAGAAGTTTCAGGAGGGAGAGGCTGCATGAATGGGGGATTTACCGTCTGGCTGGGAGAGATAGAGAAGCTGATAGGCTGAGAGGTTGCACAGGCTAGGAAAAGACAAGCCCTTCCCCCCAGGTTCCCAGGGCCCTGGTGCAGCTGTCCTCAGACACCCATAACCTACCATTCACCACTGGCCAAAAAAATTTAAAGAACAACTAATGTTAGCCATATGTCTGCAGCGTGCCCTGCACCTGCCTCACACTCCCTCAGCCAGGCCAGGGCCTCTGCCCCCATCCTCTAGATAAGGAAAACTGAGACTCAGAGAAAGGGAGAGACTTGCCCAAGGTCTCACTGTGAGTTACTAACAGAGCCTCCTTTCTGACCCAGACCACTGGGCTGTTTCTTCCCTAGCCTGAGAGCGCCACTTGGCTAAGAATTCACTGTGTGAACCTAGGCAAATCCCTGTCCCTCTCTGAAAATTCCTTGTTACTAGTCTGATGACATTAGTCAGAATCACTTAGACTCTGGGAGCTGCGAGTGTTGCCAAGAGTAGGGGTGGGTTGGGGAGAAGGCTGGAGAGTTCCTGGGGACAGTGACAAGGCTGATGGAGAAGCCAAGACCTCCCTAAGGGGCTGCTTCTGACACTCTTCTATAGCTAGACACAGCAGTTCTCAGCCTCATTCATTCATCCATTCTTTAGCTCCTAACTGAGCACCTACCGTGTTCCAGGATCCATTCTATGTAGTGGAGATACAGTGGTGATCAAAATGGGTAAGTTCCCTTACCTCTGGGAGCTTATGCTCCAGGACAGAGACAGGTCATAAACTCAGAATCAGCACATTACTGAGTCACAGTATTATAAGTGCTATGAAGGAGACAAACAACGGGGTGTGTGCCACATGGAGCCTCAGGGAAGACCCACTTCAGACAGAGGGGACAGCCTCTGAGGAAGCAATGCTGAGACTGAAACCTGAAGGCTGAGAAAGCCAGTCCTTCAAAGAAGCAGATAAAAGGTGTTCTCCAGAGGCAACAACATGTGTAAGGGCCCTGAGTTGGAAAAATAGTTGGAGCCTTGGAGCTTTTACCCTCATCCTGTACATATAGGCCCTCGATGCACTGAATTTAAGAAAAAAGAGTCAAAAAGAGTAAGATTTAAGCTTGGAATGAAGTTGTTATGGATTGAATTGTGTCCCACCAAAATGTGTGTCAACTTGGCTAGGCCACGATTCCCAGTATTATGTGGTTGTCCTCCATTTTGTGATCTGACTATCCTATGTGTTGTAAATCCTAACCTCTAGGGTGTTAATGAGGCAGGATTAGAGGCAGTTATGTGAATGAGTCGGGACACAATCTACAGGATTAGGTTGTATGTTGAGTCAATCTCTTTTGAGATATAAAAGTGAGAAGCGAGGACACAGGAGAGGGACCTCATTACCACCAAGCAGGAAGAGCCAGGAGTGGAGCACGTCCATTTGGACCTGGGGTCCCTGTGCTGAGAAGCTGCTAGACTAGGAAAAGATTGATGACAAGGACTTTCTCCCAGAGCCAACAGAGAGAGAAAACCTCCCCCTGGAGCTGGTACCCTGAATTTGGATTTTTAGCCTCCTAAACTGTGAGAGAATAAATTTCTGTTTGTTTAAGCCATCCACTTGTAGTATTTCTGTTATAGCAGCACTAGATAACTAAGACAGTAGTATACATAGGTTTTAACATTAAGGGTAACCTTCACAATCCACTATATTAGGAAGCTTTCTCTTTCATTAGTCATTCATTTACCAAGAGTTTTGAGCACCTACTATGTGTTGGGCACTGGCTGGTCATTGGTTATTCAGCAGTAAAGGAGAGAGCATGGATGCTGCCTAGAGGTGCTCAGAATGTAGAGCTGTGTGCCTGGTGGAGGGCTGGGCCCCAGAGGAAGGAGTGGCTCACACTCCTTGGAGAAGTCAAAAGAGATTTACAAAGGAGATGACATGACATTTGAATTGGATTTTGAAGATAGAGTAGGAGTTGACAGTTGGCCAAGGAGGGTAGAGAGTTCCGGTGACTGAGACAGCACATGTGAAGCCTGGAAGCCAGACAAATGGGACACCTTGGTGGAGCTGTTAGGAATCTGGTGTAGCTAGAGTCCAGGATGAAAACTGGGGGACAGAGGGAATAGGTTGTTGGGGACCAGATCCTGAAAGGTCTTGAATACTCTTTTCTCTGGAGGAGACTGGAAAGCCAGGGAATGACGTGGTTGGTGTGACGACTGATTGGAGGGGTCACACCAGAGAGGTCAGGGACGAGGTCCAGGAAGAAAGTCCAGCAGAAGCCCTCAAAGACTGGAGAACCCAGGAGCTCTTTGTTTTGTGTTCCCTCTTGGGAAGTCCCTCAGTTTTGACACTTCTCCTTCTGGTGACCTGTTGGCTGCTGTTTCTGACACTTCTGGGGAGTCCCTCCTCACCTACCCCATTTCTTCTTGATCCCTGTGGGAACGTTTTGCTTTTGCCACACCCTCACCTTTCACTTTCAACCCACAGCCCTACCTGGGTTGCTTAGAGATGATGACTGATTTGAGGAGCTAAACAGATCTCATTCCCTGAATAATCAGTTAGGTAATGAAGATACAGGGAAACCAAGAAATTGGGTTGTTTCCAGTTTGGGGAAGTTGTAAATAATGGTGCTATAAACATTATAAGGAGCCCTGGTGGCACAGCGGTTAAGTACTCAGCTGCTAACCACAACGTCGGCGGTTCAGACCCATTAGCCGCTCCGCAGGAGAAAGATGTGGCAGTCTGCTTCCGTAAAGATTACAGCCTTGGAAACCCTCTGGGGCAGTTCTGCTCTGCCCTATAGGGTCACTGAGTTGGAATCAACTCTACGGCAGTGGGTTTCATGAACAGTATGGTACAGATCTGCTGGTATATTTATTTACACATTTCTCTTTGGAATATAACTTAGAAATGGAATTGTTGGGTCTCTTGTTCAGGAAAAGTTTCCCAAAGTGATTGCACCAATTTACACTCCTACCCGAATATTAGAGATTGAGAGTTTCAGTTACTCCATATCTTTTCCAGCACTTGGAATTGTCTGTCTTTTTTCATTGTAGCCATTTTGGATCGGTGTGTAGTGGTATCATATTGGGATGTAAATTTGCATTTCCTTGATGAATAATGATTCTGAGCACCTTTTTGTATGCTTTTTGGCCATTTGGATGTTCTCTTTTGTGAAGTGTCTGTTTAAGCTTTTTGTCTATTTTTTAAAAAGTAGGTTCTCTGTTTTTTCTTCCTTTCTTTTTTATTGTTTTATGGGAGTTCTTTATATATTCTTGATACAAGATTTTTGTTAGATATCTGTCTGTCTGTCTATCTATTCTCTTAAAATTCTTAATTTTAAAGAAGTTCAATTTAACAATCTTTTTTTTTTTGGTTTGTTTATTGTTGTAGTTTAAGTGAAAGTTTACATTTCAAGTTAGTCTCTTATACAAAAATTCTTTTTCTTTATGGTTAGACCTTTCTGTGCGCTGTTTAAGAAATGTTGCCTGCTCTAAGGTCATGAAGATATCATCTTACGTTTTATTCTAGAAGCTTTAGTGTTTTCCCTTTCACATTTAGGTCTACAGTCTATCTGGAATTGATTTTTTATGTATGATGTGAGATAGGGGGGTCAAGTTTTATTTTTTCTATATGGATATAAAATTAATTTAAAAAATGTATCATACTTTTCCCACTGCTTTACAGTGGTGCCTTTGTTGAAAATCAAAGGGCTGTATGTGAGTTAAGAAGCCCTGGTGGTACGGTGGTTAAGCACCTGGCTGCTAACCAAAAGGCCAATGGTTTGAACCCACCAGCTGCTCCATGGGAGAAAGATGTGACAGTCTGCTTCTGTAAAGATTACAGCCTTGGAAACCCTGTGGGGCAGTTCTGCTCTGTCCTATAGAGTTGCTGTGAGTCGGAATCGACTCAACAGCAATGGGTTTTTATATGTGAGTCTATTCCTGGACTCTATTGTTTTCCATTAGCCAGTTTATTTTTCCTTGCACCAATGCCATACTTTATTAACTATAAGTATTGATATTCTTCTTCAACATTGTCTAAATTATTCTCCACCCTTTGCATTTCTATATAAATTTTAGAAATAAACTGTCAAACCCTTGCTGGGATTTTTTTATTTGTTGGAATCTTGGGGTTTCACTGAAACTTTAGTTCAATTTGGGGAGAACTGAAATCTTTAAAATATTGAAATTTCTGATTCATGAACATAGTATGTCCCTCCATTTATTTATATTTTCTTTAATTTATCTTAGTAGTATCTTGTAGTTTTCTGTGTAAAGGTCATACACCTGGTTCACCAGAGTTAGTCTTGGGTATATGTTTTTTTATGCTAATGTAAATTGTATAATTTTTAAACTTTCATGTTTGTGGTTAGTGTGTAGAAATACAATAGTTTTTTATATTGATCGTTGAATTCACCCTGCTTCTGCTAAGGCTATTCATCCCCACAGCCTTGTTGTCAATAGTTTATCTGTTGGGTTTCTTTGATTTTTCTAGATACTCAAATCTTACATCATTCCATCTTTATAGTGTTCTAACTTATCTAAATTTATTTACTTTTCTTGCATTACTGTATTGACTATGACCTCCAGTACAAGACATTGTTGTCTTTTTCTTGACCTCAGGGAGCAAGTGTTCAGTATTTGACTACTAAGGATAACGTCAGCTATATATAGTTTGTGCGTGCGTGCGTGCGTGTGTGTGCGCGCGCGTATGCCCTCTATCAGATTAAAGAAGATTCCTTCTATTCATGGTTTTCTGAGAGTTTTTTTTAATCATATGAACGGGTGTTGCAATTTATCAACTGTGTTTTCTGAACCTATTAAATAATCATATACATTTTCGTCTTTATTCTGTTAATGTGGTGAACTAGAGTTCTGATTTTCATATGTCAAACTAACCTTGCATTCCTGAAATAAACCCCATGTGATAATGATGTATTATCTATTTTTGCATATATAACTAGTTTTGATTTGTTAATATTTTGTTTAGGATTTTTGCATCTACGTTCATGAGAGAAATTGACCTATATTCTTTTACTTCCTTTTAATGTCAAGCATTGTCATTAAAGTTATGGCTTTTAATTCCAGTGTTTACTTCATTTACATTAACATAAGCACAAATGTGTTTGGGATAAAGTTTACCCTTTTGCTGTTGTTTTCTTTTTATGTCATCTGTCCTTTGTTCCCATTTTCTTCTTCCTCATCCTCTTTTTAAGGTGAGTCAATTTTAAAAATTATCAGTCTATGATTATCTTAGAGATTACAGCACACATCCTTGATTTTTTTAGAATCTACCTTAAATTAGTACTTTTACCACTTAACCAGAGAATACAAGGACCTTTAACTCTATTCACCCTTTCTTACCTTTGGAGTATCGTGGTCATGCATTTTAATTCTACATATAGTTTAAACTTCATAAGACATTCTCATTATTGTTTTAAGCAACTATTGTGAATTTATATTTATAGTACTCTCTGTTGCTTTTCATACCTTGCCTCCCATCTGGGATTATTTTTCTTTTGCCCCGAAAACTCACTTTTGCATATCTTTTGAGGCAGGTTTAACAGTGACAAATTCTCTCAGCCCACTGCCCCCCCACCCCACTTTTTTTTTTGTGTGTGTGAAAAATATTTTTACTTTGCCTTCATTTTTTTGAAAAATTAAATTTGGGTGTAATTCACAAACCACAGAATTCATGCTTTTAAAGTGTACAGTTCAGTGCTTTTTAATATATGCAACTAACACCACTATCTACTTCTAGAACATTTTCATCACTCCAAAAAGAAACCCCATACCCATGAGCAGTCACTTCCTGTTCCCCTCAGCCCCAGCCCCTGGCAACCACTGTAATCTATTTTCTGTCTCTGTGCATTTGTCTATTCTAGATATTTCATATAAGTGGGATCATAAAATATGTGTCCTTTGGGTCTCATTTGTTCACTTAGCATAATGCTGTCAAGGTTCATCCATGCTGTACCATGTATCAATATTTCATTTCTTTATAAGACTTACTAATATTCCATTGTATGGATATATACCACACCTTGTTTATCCATTCACCAGTTGATGGACACTTGGGTTGTTTCTGCTTTTTGGCTGGTATGTTATAAACATTTATGTATAAGTATTTTTTGTTGTCATATGTTTTCAATTCTGTTGGATGGATCCCTAGTAGTGGACTTGCTGGGTCATATGGACGCTCTTCGTTTATCTTTTTGAGGAACGGCAAAACTGTTCCACAGCAGAGAGACCATTGTATTTTGCCATCCACAATGTATAAGGGTTCCAGTTTCTCCCCATCCTTGCCAGTACTTGTTATTTTCCATTTGTTTTTAAGTGTTATTTATTTTTTTATTTTACTATAGCCAGCCTAGTGGCCCCTCAAGTACTGTCTAACTTGGTTGCTTTCCAACATTTTGTTTTCCCCTTGTTTTGGTGGTTGTTCTCAGTGGAAGGATTAGTCTCATACCAGCTACTCTGTCATAACCAAAGTGGAAGTGTCTCCTCCGCACATATTTTATAAAACCAAGAATCACTTACGTTTAAAATGTTATGAGCTAGGTTAGACATGCAAAAAGCCATAGGAACAATATAATCAATAATATCAACAATAGTGCCTAATACTCGGCTTAAACAACACTGTTGAGGCCCCTAAACATCCATCCTCATCGCTTTTACTCTTTTTCTACACTATTCTAAATTTGACGTTTACCAACTTCATGAATTTCTTTGTACTTTTATGACATATGTATGTTCACCTAAACAACATATAGAATTGTCTTCTAGGTTTTTTTTTGTGACGTAGATGGTACTATCATGTATATGTTCTTCTCTCACTTACTTTTCTTCTCTCCACATTTTGATTGTGAGAGTCATTGGCTTTTTGTTGTGTAGCTGTAAGGGATTCATTTTCACATGAGCGATTAGGCCATGATTTATGTTTCCATTCTCCTGCTGATGGACATTTAGGTTGTTTCCAGTTTTTCACTATTAATATCATTGCTGCTACAAACATTGAGCTATATGCTTCTTGTGCACACGTGCAAGAGTTTCTTTAGGAGTGTACGGAGGTATGAAGTTGCTAGTTCTTAGGGTAGGCGCTTGTTCGTATTTATTAGATCCCGCCAAACTGTTTGCCAGACCATTTGTACCAGTTCACATCTCCCCTAGCTGTGAATGAGAGTCACGGTCACACCTTATCCTCAGCAACATGTGATGTCAGACCTTCTAGTTTTTGCCAATCTGATAAACTTAAAATAGTATGTCATTGTGGTTTGTATTTACAATACCCTGTTGACTGGGGAAGTTTAGCTCTTCATGGTCTCCAAAGGACTTACCACTATCTGATTTCCTATCCCCAAGCCTCTCTAAAACCCGTTGCCGTAGAGTCAATTCCAACTCAAAGTGACCTGACGGCAGTGGATTTGTTTTTTTTGGTCGGAATCCTCTCTACTTCCCCAGAAGCTTCTGCAATCTGGCTGATTTTTAGTCTGAATTACCACAATCCCAGCTATGAGTTGGAATCGAGTCGACGACAATGGAATTTTTTTTGGTTTAGGAGCCCTGGTGGTGCAATGGGTAGAAGCTTGGCTGCTAACCAAAAAGTCGGCCGTTTCAATCCACCAGCCGCTCCTTGGAAACCCTATGGGCAGTTCGACTCTGTCCTACAGGGTCGCTAGGAGTCAGAATCGACTCGACAGCAGCGGGTTTTTGTTTGTTTGTTTAGAGCCTGGCGGATAAGCCCCTCTCCAGGACCCCATCCCATCCAGCAATCCAGCACTATGTGGAGTGCTTCATGTGGAGTATTTCTTTAGTGCTTGCAACAAACTTATAGTACAGATTCATGACCCACATTTTACAAATGAGCAAACTGAGGATCAGAGGGGTCAGGTAACTTGCCCAAGGACTCACAGCTGGGACCCAGCGAACTCCAAGTCAGGGGCTCTTCCCCTCAGCAGAAGCCCCAAGGGACAGAGAGCTGCAGGGGCTCCCATAAGCAGGAGTCCACAGGGACAGAGAGCTGCAGGGGGTCCCATAGCAAGAAAGCCCTTAGGGCACCTCTGTCCTTCATGCAAGAAACACACCTGGTCATCTGATCTGCATGGAGGTCTCTGCCTGGCACTGGGGAGTAAGTTGTTGCCCGAGTGGGAAGACTCAGAAGGATGGACTTATGGCAGGGTGGGCAGTGGGACAGGGAGGAGTCCCCACGTGGTGCTGTAGGAGCCCAAATAGGGCATGATGGAGAAGCAGTCATCGTTCAAGGCTGATGTCCAAAAGCGAGGGGCTTATTTTAGCATGAAATGTCCCTGAGCCCTGTAGTGAGAGAGTTAGATACTTTTCAGACCGTCCATCCTGACGATGGAGGGGTGAGTCTCAGTTTGTTGCTAGTATGCCTTAAACACTGATCTGATACTCACTGATCCTTCTTTTTTAACAAAGGCAAAGCAAATCACCTAACTCCCATGAGTACTAGGAAGGCAACAGTATCCTGCTAAAATGCAGTCTTTGGTTTTCCTTATATTTAGTTTTTACATTTCATTGTATTTAGTTTTATGGTAAGTTGACTGTTTTGCTTAAGTAACACTTAAATAACACCTACTATGTGAGCCCTAGTGGCGCACTTGTTAAGAGCTTGGCTGCTAACCAATAGGTCAGCAGTTCGAACCCACCAGCCGCTCCTTGGACAGTTCTACTCTGTCCTATAAGGTCACTATGAGTCAGAATCGACTCAGCGACTTCGGGTTTTGGTTTATGTGCCAGGCATTGTTTTAAATGTTTTAGAAGTATTGACTAATTTAATTCTGCCAATGACATTATGAAGGAGCCCTGGTGATGCAATCGTTAAGCACTTGGCTGCTAACGGAAAGGTCGGTGGTTTGAACCCACCAGCAGCTCTGCAGGAGAAGAGACCTGTCAATCTGCTCTTGTAAAGAGCAAAACAAAACAAAAAAAAACAAACCCTTGCGTCTTTTCCAGGGTGTGGGAGTCAGCATGCTGCGTGGCTGGGCCACCCCCTTCCTGCTGCTGATGCTTCAGGGTGGTAAGTAGCTGCCTCGAGGGTCTGCAGATGGGGAGGGAGCCATCTCCCCCGACAGAGCCTAGCAGGAGCATGGCTGGAGGCTACGGGGCCAGAGTCTGTGGCTTCTCTTTACTTGAGGCTGACAAGGTCAAAGAGCTTGCTCTCCCTTAGCCAGAACCCACTGAACCAGAGAACTCTGTTAACCAGAAATGGGGTGCTCACGTCCCAAAGTGACCCAGCCCACGGGCTTGGGCCTTCAAGCCCTTCCTGGGGGATGAGAGACTCCAGCCTTCGTTTCCAATGCTGTCTGCCTTGGCTGGCTCCCAACCCTGAGAGTGAGGAAGTCCTGCCTTTGGCCTAACCTCAGTTTCTCCTTTTGTAATGACTCTCCTTGGAGATTGTTTTGCAACAATCACTAGATCCTCAGAGGGCACCATGTATTCTGAGGGCTTCGGTGGAGGCAAAAAAGAGCGAGAGCCAGGGATGGCAGCCCCTGAAAGATGAGAAGTCACAGCCCGAGGGAAAGACATTAGAGATCAGAGCTGGGACTTCTGGGCATGGGGAATTCCAGGAGTCCAACTGAAGGGAAGCTGCCCGGGGCTGGGAGACCCAGGAGAGCTCCCCAGAGGAGGTGGCTGCGGGGAGGTGGGGCGTAACACGTGGGCGTGAATGGAGGCTGGACACGGCAGGGAAGGCGGTCAGCCACCACTGCTGACTCATCTGCGTTTCTCTGGTTTTTACCAAAAGACCCAGCATCTCAAATAGCTCCTTCAGGAAACAGATGTCAGCTCTTTTATTTTCCCTTTCTGAGTGGCCAGTGCCTGTCCTGGCTCTAAAAGGCCTTCAGGCCACCCGCCATGGCTGCAAACCCATGAATGCAAATAAAAAGCCCCTGGAGTGGTGGGTGGTGCAAGCAGTTAACGTGCTCAACAGCTAACCGAAAAGTTGGAGGTTTGAGTCCACCTAGAGGCGCCGCAGTTCTACTCTGTCCTATAGGGTCACTATGAGTTGGAATCAGCTCAACGGCACCAGGTTTGGTTATTGGTAGAGGTGCCACGGAAGAAAAGCCTGGTGATTTTCTTCTGAAAAATCAGCCATTGAGAACCCTATGGAGCGCAGTTCTACTCTGACACGCATGGGGTCGCCCACAAGTCAGAGCTGACTCCATGGCAGCTGGTACTGGCATTGGTACTGCTGTATCCCAGCCACTGAGCCCAGTCTTGTCCCAGGCTCCTGACGGCCCTGGGAGGTCCAGGCTGCCCTGGTGCCCATTTTTCAGTTAAGGAAACTGGGCTTCAGAGAAGATAAGGGGCAGGTCCATGGCCACATGGGGGCAGTGGCAGAGCTGGGGCCAGTTCCTGAGTCGGCCTGACTCCTGTGGTTTTAACCACTCGACTCGGCTGCCATCTATTGAGACTTCCACGTGCAGGCACCGTGGGCTTCACTGTGTGACCTCGCCTAAACGCCTCAACAGCTCTGGGGTGGGGGGTCAGCATCACCAGCTTACAAACAGGGTTTGAGTTCATGGTCATACTTTGCATGGCTTCTCACTGCCATGATGCTTTCATAACCCCAGGTGTGCGAAGGCCCTAGGGGGCGTCTCTGCCCTGTGCTCCCCGATGCCACCTCCATGCTAGTTTGGCCCCCGATATTTTATCCCAAGCTTGGGGACAAACCCGGTACCTTGGTGGCCTGGAGCCCAGCTGGGAAAGGCAGCTCCTTTCCAAGTTTCCGGAGCCCTTTGAAAGAACACCCAGGAAGTAAGCTTGGAGAAGACAGCCACGCAGTGGCTCCTGCAGCCCTGGGTTTCAGACCAGCCCAGTCAGTCCTCTTTTGTCCACAAGTGCCTGAACTAGCCCCTCTCAGCCCCACTGATAGGTCCTCTGTGCCGCCCCAAGGGACGCCCCCTCCTAGAACAGAATTCATTTCCGTGATTCAGACTCCTCGATAGTGGCTGTCTGGGGAGCTGTGTTGAGAAGGATTCTGAGGCCACATCCAGGGAGAGAGCATCACGATAGATTAGCAATGTCTGCCACCTGTGTGGATGTGAAAATCAGCAGCACAGACTAGGTTCTGCTGTCGCTGGGTGAGAGTCTTGGCAGCCCAGACCAAAAGACATAAGAGGTGTGGCCGAGTCTTCAGGCTCTGGTATTTTCATCTATAAAATGGACGTGGGGGCTGGACTAAAGGATCAGTCAGTAGTGTTCTCGGTTCTCAATCCAGGTTCTGACCTAGAGTGAGACCCACGGGTCTTTATTAGTGGGAAAAAAAATAGGAAAAAGCGATGTTAAATGCATCCGCTTTAAAAAGGGAATGCAATTCCCAGTACATAGCAGGGTTGCTGCTGGTGGCATAGGCACTTGATCTTATAAAATAAAACTAAAAATCCCATGTCAGGCTTCCCTTTCTCTGGCTTCATGAAGTCCTGACCCTCTCGTGAGATGTGTGGTTTTGCGCTGCCCTGGGTTTGCCCTGTGTTGTGGGGTGTTCAGGGGGTGTCACGCTGGGTAGGAGACTGGTCAGGAGAAATGCCAGCCACGTTTGTGGCTGGAGACAGGGCTCAGGGAGGGGATGGGGTTGCTGAGCTGGGGACCCATTTAGTTTATTATATTGCACATTTGGAAGTGTCTTGTCTCCATAACCAGTCTTGAACTTTTGGGGTTCAGACAAGGAATTTCCAGATGGCGAGGACCCCCTTGGCTCAGGTTTACATATGAGGGACCTCTAGGACCTTTGGATCATCCAGGCCCTGGAACCCCTGTTTCCACTCATCTTCCACTCTCAAGAGGATGAGAGGGGAGTCTCACTCCCATGCCCTGCAGCCCCGGCCAGCCCCGAACCGAGGCCTCTCTCTCCCCTGACCCTCCAGCCTGGGGCTGTTCAGACCTTGCCTGCTACACCGACTACCTCCAGACGATCACTTGCGTCCTGGAGACCTGGAGCCCCCGCCTCCGCACATTCGCCCTCACCTGGTAAGTGGATCCACTCTGAAGACATGGAGAGGGAGCAAGGACGGCTGGGTTCGGGCAGGAGCACAGGAGCCCACAGCTTGAGTTGGACCTACTATGTGTCAGGCAGGTGGCTTAGCAATAAAATAACAGCTGCCGCTTCCCACAGCAGTTGGTTTCACTTGGAGAATGGCTCTGTGAGGTAGGAATCACCACCCCTACCTTACAGATGACCACGTGGGCTCACAGAACTTGCCCAGAGCTTCACTGTCCAATGCCGGAGGCCATACTCTCTTGCCCACACAGCCTGAGAATGGTTTTGAGACCCCAGGAGAGCCAGCGCCCCGCGTGACCTATTTTGAGCCCTTACTATGTGCCAGGCGCCATGATATGGGCTTCTTATGAATTATCACTTCCAATCCTCACAATAACCCAGTAAGAGAGGTCTCATTAGATCCATTTTACAGATGGGGAAAATAACACTCAGAGAGGGTAAGCAACTGGCTCAAAGTCACACAGCTAGTGAATGGTGGAGCTGGGATTCAAATGAAGGCAGTCTGACGACAAAATCCATAGGCATATGTAGCTCAGGAAAAAACTAGCTGGATTGCATTTTATCATCTATCAATTCATTCATTCATTCATTCATTCATAAAACATTTATTAAGCTCCTGCCAGACACTGTTGCAGGCTCCAGGGATTCAGCAGAGTTCACGGCTGACAAGGTCCATGACCTCTAGAAGCTGACATACTATGGCGGGGAGGGGTGGGGAAGACAGACATAAGTACATAAACAACAAACAGGATACTTCCTGACAACAACGAGTGCTACAAAGAAAAGGTAACATTGGGTAGAGAGTGAGTGACATGGGGAGGGTGGCCAGGGCACTCGGGACCAAGAGGCAGCCAGGGAGCTGGGGAAAGGGCACTCTAGGCAGCGGGCACAGCAGGGCAAATGTGAATTTGAGGAAGAGTGAGGAGGCCAGTGCGAGCTAGAGGGAGGGAGAATAATAAGCAAAGAAGGCAGCCAGGTCAGCAGGGGCCAGATTTTATTGTCTGGGTGGTGAGGGTTTTAGGGAGGGGAGTGACAGGCAGTTTGTAAAGCTCCCACTGGCTGCTGTTGGAGAGGAATAGGTAGCAGGGAGGGAGGACGGGAGAGGCAGGGACATCAGCCAGGCATCCATTGTAGTAGTCCAGACCAGAGGTTTGGAGAGCATTTATTCAGCAGAAGTTTCTATATTCAGCAAACGTGTAACAGAGAACGGAGTCCACACATCTACCAGACACACATTGACACTGACCTTGGAGGGTGTTCAGAGCCTAAATATATGTGTAAAAGAAACTCATTGCTGTCGAGTCAATTCCAACACATAGCAACCCTGTAGGACAGAGTAGAACTACCCCCTAGGGTTTCCAAGGAGCAGCTGGTGGATTTGAACTGCTGACCTTTTGGTTAGCAGCCTACCTCTTAACCACTACACCACCAGGGCTCCAATATGTGTGTAGAGAATTAAATATCTGGTGAACTCCTATACATACTTCAAAACGCATTATTACTTCTCAGTGGGAAAAAAAAGCTAGAATATTCCCCCAGCCCCCCACCAGCTGCCCCAGCAGTTTCCCCAAAGCAGGGAATAAGGTTCATTTAGCTGATATTTAACCCTCGCCCTCAGCTCAGGCACCTATTAGGTATTCTGCAGGTGTTGGAGGGAGGTAGGGAAGGAAGCCTGAAATGCCTCCTGTAGAACAGCAATCCAGTTGGAGGAAATGATAAGGCAGATTTAGGCTCAATCCAATCAAGAATGACCCCAAATTTCTAAAGCTGAGATTTGCTGCCCTAAATGAGGTAGTGAGTTCTTGGAGACATGCAAGCCAAGCCTGGAACCATCCACGGAGAGGGGAGGGTGCCTGCCTCGGGAAGGATTCGTTGGACCAGGTGACCTCCAGCCCCACTGCAGGTCCCTCCCAGCCCCGAGATTCTAGCCTCTGCCCTGGTGCTGTAGGCTGAGCCCCACCGGCTCCGGCTGTGACTGGCTGTTCTGTCCTTGAAGGCAAGACCTATACAGAGAACTGGAAGATGGGGTCATCTCCTGCAGCCTCCACCTGTCTGGTCACAATGCCACGCATGCATGGTACACGTGCCACATGGATGTGTTCTGCTTCATGGCCGACGACGTGTTCAGTGTCAACATGACAGACCAGTCTGGCAAACACTCCCAGGAGTGTGGCAGCTTTGTCCTGGCTGACAGTAGTGAGTACCCCGTGGTCCCCAGAGCTGAGGAGATCCCAGGTGGGGACCGGGCCCTGTCTTCCTGCCCTCAGTGCCAACTCTCCTTCCTTAACCAAAACTGATGTGTCCTATGCCTTCACCACCTCTTTGAGTTCTGCTGCTTGTTATCAAGGCAACAGGAGAACTGACCAGATTCACTATTTTTTACTAAGGTGTGATGGGTTGATATTATGTTTGGACCTGAGCCCAAAGAAAGGTAGCAGAGATGTGGAAAGGAGCTGGGCTGGGAGCTAGGACTTAATGGGCTTCAGTTCCAACTCAGTCCTTACCTATGTGACCTTAGACAAGGCACACCCCACCTCTGGGACTCAGTTTCTCCATTTATAGAGTGAAGGTCCTTTTAACCTTGACCCCATGATAAGCCAAGTGGAAGTCACAAGGAAAAACCTGAGTTTCCCTTATTAGCTCCAGTGAGGCCTGGAATTTCCCTCCTGGCTAGAGGTACGGCAGGTCCCAAGGGGCAGACAGCTGCTGCTGGAAGCAGTTGTATCTGTGGATCAAAGCCAGGGGACGGAAGAGTCCAGAAGGCAGCTTTTGTGTCTGTGTGTATGTGTACCCAAAGTGAGGTGTCTAGGGAGCGGTGTGTCTAGGGAGTGGGGTGTCTAGGGAGGAGATGAGAGATCCGTTCCCAAAGGCATGCAAACACGTACTGCAGAGAGGCCCTGCCCATCCCCGAGGTCTGGGAGTTTCTGTCCCTAGATTCCCAGTGGTGGGGCCGGCAGGGGGATATGCAGGCTCTGTGATTCACACTCTGGGGTCCCAGTTTGCACCAGTTTGCCAGTGTTGCGCCATAGAAGGTGTGAGTGAAGCTCTACACACACACACAGACCCCAGACACACACAGACTAACACACATTCATGGGTACACAGAGCCGGAGCTCACCCTCTCTCTCTCTCTCTCACGCACACCCCCCAATAAATGTACCCCTAGATAAACTTGCAGATGTCCCACCAGCCCCTGGCCTAGAAGCAGGGACACTGATGCCCACTGAGTCACACATAGCCACACAGATCCAGACGTGCTGAGCTGACTCCCACACACACGCCTGGTGAACAGGGGAGCCCTCCTGCCTCTCTGGGTGAGCTGAGCAGGTAGCCCTCTCCCACCCCCCGTGTCTCCCAGAAGCAGAGGCGCCCAGGCAGATGAGGGGCTGCCCCGCTGCCACCCACTAAGGTGGGTGCATTTCTCTCTGGCCCCCTCCCTCCTTTCCTTCCTGCCAGGGCCTGAGGCCAGGCTGGGCCCAGCTGTGGCGGAGAGTGGTCTTTTGCCCCTGGACGCCTCCTCCTGGGCCCCTGGCCTCCCTGGGCGGGGAGCCCCCAGTCATGCCTCCCAGGCTCTGCAAACATCCCGTGAGGTCTGCAGGCCATTCTTAGTTATCTAGCGTCTCCTTTAATCAGTTCTGGCCACTAGCCAGTGCCCCAGCCCAGGCAGCATGACCTGCCCACAGGAAGGGAAGAGACGGAGCCCGAAACTATTCCCCCCAAAAGGACCCATCACTGCCATCATAATAGCGACAGCACCACCTCCACCACATCACACCTGGTGCTATTCCTCAAAGTGAGGTCTTTTCCCAACACAGGTTACGGTTGGAGCCCCGGGAGGGCGTTCAGAATCGTAAGGAGCTTCAGAGTTCCTCTGTGGAACCCCTGAAAAGCTCATCGATTAATTCAACAACTGTTTCTAGAGCGTTTGCTGTGCGCCAGGTGCCGCTCTTGGAGCCAACATCGGCACAGCATGAGCCAGGCAGACAAAACCCCTGCTCCCAGGTGCAAGATCCCGGAGAGGGTTGTTGTTAGGTGCCATCGAGTGGGTGCCAACTCATGGCGACCCCACGTACAACAGAATGAAATGTTGCCTGGTCTTGCCCCATCTGCACGATCCTTGGTACACTCAAGTCCATTGTTGCGGTCATTGTGTAGTTCAGTGCCTCACCTTTCCAGCACTGTATCAAGCAGTATTCTATTGTGATTCATAGGGTTTTCATTGGCTAATTTTAAGAAATAGATCACCAGGCCTTTCTTCCTGTCTTAGTCTAGAAGCTCTGCTGTCACGTGTCCACCACAGGTGACCCTGCTGGTATTTGAAATACTGGTGGCACAGCTTCCAGCATCACCAGAGAGGGAGGCAGAGGGTACACAAACTTACAGAGTAAAATGGGTAGAATATTAGATGGTGGCAGTGGAGAAGTTTGGGTGGGAAGGGTAGGGCTGACCACTTCTCTCTTTCACCAATAGACCGCTTGTCATTCTGTTCCCTGGAGGTCTCTCCTAACCTTTGGCATGGTACTTGTGAATTTTAAGCCCCATGAAATAGAAATCGATACTATTTTTCAGGAGAGGAGATTAAGGCATGAAATGTCTTGCTCAAGTTCATAAAACAAATTAGTGATGGAGCAAAACTGGAAACCCAAGCTTTGGACCTTTGCCTGTGGGCATTGGTGATGCTTTTTGAGGTTGTGGGTCCAGATCTCTGCTTTCCATTTGCCAGCAGGAGCCCCTGGGTGAGTCCCTTCAGCTGTCAGGAGATGACTGTACGAGACGAACAGTCACACCAGGATCCCTGAGGGTGTCACACTGCCAAGGGCAAAGCAGCACAGGGAAGGCGCTGGGTCAATGGCCGATTTCATCATTAGCATTAATGCTCATCACAGCCTTCTGACTTTTGGGGTTAAAACAAAATTACACAGTCATTTAGAACAGAAATTGAAAATGGGTAGATCTGCTTAGAAATTGTTTGGATTAGTAGCTAAGGTTTAAAACTTCAGAGATTTCACTTGATGATCTGGATTTCCAGGAGTTGCTTTACTTTCTTGAAAACACAGAAGATTTGAAGATTTGGCCCCCTGGTCTGCATCCCTGCCTGGCGATGGTGGACCCAGGCTGAATCGCGGCCGTGCCCCTGTAGACTGGGAATGTCTTTCTTTTCCCACAATCCCCAATCCGCTTCACTCACTTCCGTTACCTGCCTGGCCAGGGAGGCATCTGAGTTTGCAGGCTCAGTGTAGTGCAAGTCTCTCATTTTTCAGATGGAAAAACTGAGGCCCAGAGACAGGTGATGCTTTGTCCCAAGTCATAGCACTGATCTCATAAGTAATGGGTCAGGCCGGGGGGAAATTCTTCCTGTCACCAAATCTTTCCCACCTGAGGTAAAATCTTACCCCTGTTTTTATGTGTCTGGCTTTTTCCTCTAAGTCAAGCCATCTCCCCCCTTCAATGTAACTGTGACCTTCTCGGAGCAGTATAACATCTCCTGGAGCTCGGATTACGACGACCCTGCCTCCTCCGCACTCAAGGGCAAGCTGCAATATGAGCTGCAGTACAGGAACCTGGGCGCCCCCTGGGCTCTGGTGAGGAAGGCAGGGGAGCTGGCTGCCCAGCTGTGGGAGAAGGGTGGAAGGGGGAGGGTGTGTGGGTCACCCAGGTTGGAGGGGGGCAATATAAGAGACAGGCAGCCTTTGTAGCTCACAAACAAGAGTGGACACCAAGGACACACACACACACACACACACACACACACACACACACCAAGGGGTCCCTCCCTTATAGTAGGTTCTTACTCGGTGCTGCCCTGCCCCCAGCCTCCACCTGGGGTAGGAGACCCCTTGTTATTCTCTTCTTCCCATTCCTGTTCCCTCCCCCACCAGCATGCCAAGAGGAAGGCTGCTGCCCCAGGTTCTACCTCAAGTCTTAGTACAGTCACAAAAGAAGGCATTCCAGAAGTGACCTGGGGAATCTGGAACCTTCCTACTTCCTTAGAGTGGCCATACTTGAAGAGTTCCAGAAGTGACCAGGGCTATCTGGAACCTTCCCATTTCTTTAGAGTGGCCATACTTGAAGAGTTCCGGAAGTGACCCAGGGAATCTAGAACCTTCCCACTTCCTTAGAGTGGCCATACTTGAAGAGTTCCAGAAGTGACCAAGGCAGCTGCAAGAATCCATAGAGAGACAGCAGTCAGAAATCAGGAAGACTAACAATAAAATTTCCGAATTAGACAACTCAATGGAAAGTCATAGGAGCAGAATTGAGGCAATGGAAGTAAGAATTAGTGAGATTGAAGATGCACTTGACACCAACTTATCTGAGGAAAAATCAGATAAAAAGACTTAAAAAAATGAAGAAAACCTAAGAATTATGTGGGACTCTATCAAGAGGAATAACTTGCGAGTGATTGGGGTACCAGTACGGCGGGGTGTGGGGAAGGCGGATAACAGAAAATACAGAGAGAATTGTTGAAGATTTGTTGGTGGAAAACATTCCTGATATCATGAAAGATGAGACGATATCTATCCAAGATGCTCACCGAACCCCACACAAGGTAGATCCCAAAAGAAAGTCACCAAGACATATTATAATCAAACTTGCCAAAACCAAGGATAAAGAGAGAATTTTAAGAGCGGCTAGGGATAAATGAAAAGTCATCTACAAAGGAGAGTCAATAAGAATAAGCTCGGACTACTCAGCAGAAACCATGCAGGCAAGAAGGCAATAGGATGACATATATAAAGCCTTGAAGGAAAAACATTGCCAGCCAAGAATTATATATCCAGCAAAACTGTCTCTCAAATATGATGAAAAAATTAGGGCATTTCCAGATAAACAGAAGTTTAGGGAATTTGCAAAAACCAAACCAAAATTACAAGAAATACTAAAGGGAGTCCTCTGGTTAGAAAATAAGTAACATCAGATAACAATCCAAGACTAGAACACAGGACAGAGCAACCAAGTATCAACCCAGATAGGGAAGTCACAAAAGTAAATCAAAGCTGAAACACTGAAAATAGGGAAACAGATGTCAAGACGTAAAAGATGACAACATTAAAACAAGAAACAGGGACTTAAAAATGTAGACATAGATTTTTCATCTGGAGAGGAAGTCAAGGTGATATAAAGAAATAAAAGACTGGTATAAACTTAGAAAAATAGGGGTAAATATTAAGGTAACCCACAAAGGAAACTAGCAAGCCTACAAGTCAGAGTAAAAAACTAGAAAAATATAAAGACTCAGAAGTGACCGGGGCTATCTGGAACCTTCCCACTTCTTAGCATGGCCATAGTTTAAGAGTTCCAGAAGCATCAGTAATTAAACTGTCCACTGTTAGAGGGTCCATTGTCTCAAATGGGAAGGCTTCTAGAGGTATTCCTTGTTTGGAACGTCCATTGTTGGGGTTCCAGAATGGCCCGGTATTTAGAATATTCACAGCTAAAAATGCTGGAATGACCCATCATCCAGAATGGTCCCAGTGAAGATTTTCATGAGTGCCGTTGTTTACAATGTCCCTGGTAGATGGCCAGCGGTACCCATTACTAAGATGTCTAAAGTGGAAGACTTCCAGAAACGCCTACTATTGAGAATGTCCGATGTTAAGGAATTCCAGAAGTGTCCCCTGTTTGGAATGCTTCTAGTTAAAGGTTTTTAGGTATAGCAATTGCCACTTCTAGAACATTCCTAGTCCCAGCAGAGAGGGTCCCCTGCCAGGGCTGTGAGGGAGGAGTTGGGATAAAGGGGGAACAGAACACAGCTTTGTGTCACAGGCGAGGCCAACGCAGTGCCAAGAACTCTATGCTGCCCACACCTGGGTGGCTGGGACTCAGGCCTGTGCCTGATTCTTGTGGGGAGATAAGAGACTGAGCAGGAGAAACTAGCCTCTTTGACCTGGGCTGGTAAAGGCGGTTGTGCTGGGGGCAGGAGGCTGGCCTGGTTAAACCCTGACCCAGTGCATCTGTTCCACCTGCTGGCAGAGTCCAGGGAGGAAGCTGGTCTCCGTGGACTCGAGAAGTGTCTCCCTCCTTCCCCTGGAGTTCCACAAAGGCTCGAGCTACGAGGTGCAGATACGGGCAGGGCCCCAGCCTGGCTCCTCCTTCCAGGGGACCTGGAGTGAGTGGAGTGACCCAGCCATCTTTCAAACCCAGCCAGATGGTAGGTGTGATGCTGGGGTGGACACCCCCTCCTGGTACTGGTCTGGCCTCAGTCCAGCTAGCCAGCCCAGTGATGTCTGCACTGCTGGGAGGTTTTCACCTGACTGTAGCCAGTACAATCATCTCGTCTGCAATTCGACCACATTTCTGGAGCCCCTGCTTGCTGGGCCCTGCATTGGGTGCTAGGTGCTTCTCCCACCAGGGCATTTGATCCTCCTGATAACTCTGTGAAGGGGGAATTGTAACCCCCATTTTGTAGATAAGGAAACTGAGGCTCAGAGAGATGAAGTCACTTGTCCGGGGTGGGGGTGGGAGCAGGATTTGAACCCAGATCCATCTCAGTTCAAGGCCCCACCCATCAGTAGCAGCCTCCCCACCCGCTTTCACCCCACACCAGACCCATTTTCCCACCACACCTGCCCCATGTGGTCCCTGGTGGAAGTTGTTAGCTCACTTTAGCCCGTGGTTTGCTTTCTTCCCAGAGACAGAGGGAGGGACCAGAGGACAGCTCCTTCACCTTCTGCTCTTCATCATTGCATTCCCTGTCCTTGTCTTCTTGGGCCTGAAGTACCACCTGCCTTGGAGGTGAGGCTAGGAGTCAGGAAGGGGTCAGCCTGGCCGCAGCCTCGCTGTGACCCACCCAGGGCTGGAGGGGCAGCAGGGCCACCAGGTGGGTGTGAAGGGGTTGGTGGGATTATCCACCTCCGCCCATCCCTTCTGCTTCAACCAGAGCTGTTTTGCTTTCATCTGTTTCACATTTGGGATTTCTGCTGAACGCTGTCATAGGGTACTGCTGATTACAGATAAATTTTAAAACCCACTGGCCTAGTCCAGTGATGCTGGTTGAAGCAAGACCCGTGGCTGCAGTTTTCTGAGTCCTTGCTAAGTGGCAGGCCCTGGGCGGGGGCCCAGCATACATGGGCTCATTTGTTCATCTTCTTCCAGACACAGAGACAAAGACAGACAAATTCAGGGCCAGAGATAATGGTGCTGACACGGACTGATGTCGTGGAGCACTCTCGTGGGTGCTGGCTGTCACTCTGCATCCCACCACTGCCTGTGGAGTTGGCACTTGGCCATCCCTGGCTGGCAAGGGAAAAATTGAGGCTCAGAAGGGGCAGCATTTGCCCAGCACTGAATAGCTGACCAAGCCCTTAAACTCAGTGCACCTTCAGGAACCTGTGAGGGAGGCTTGCTGCTCCCATTTTACAGATGTGGAAACTGAGGCCCGAGAAGGGAAGGGAGGTGCCTGGGCTGTGTCTTGGGACGGAGTTGGGGAAGGTCCTGCAGGAGGCTATGTGGGGGCCTCACCTGTCTCTCTGGTCCCGCAGGCTGTGGAACAAAGTGTGGGTGCAGGTGCCCAGCCCAGAACTGTTTTTCCAGCCCCTGTATGATGGCCACAGTGGGGACTTCAAGGTGAGACCCCTACCACCTAGTCTCTCACCCTCTCTGGAGCTCTTCTCCACCCTGACCCCAGGAGACGGTGGAGGGTGGACCCTAGTCCCACCCTGCAGGCCAGGGGATGTCCCGGCCACACCTCGAGTACGAGCTCGGTCTCCCCATCTGCACAGTGGAAGGAATCATTCTTGTGGGGCTGAGCGGACCTTAAACACGATCACTCATCATTTCCCACCCCAAGGAGTCACGTTGGGGGAGGGTGAGCCGGGGGTCCCTGTAGCCTTCCACCCCTAGCTAGAGCCGCAGGTGGTCTCCTGGTTCTTTCTCAGATGCTCTTGATAAGGGGGTGGAGAGGAAGAGGGCTCTGGAGAGGGTATGACCCCACCTGCAAAACACACCCACCTCCCGAGCCCCAGCCACCTCTGTCACCCGCTGTGCCCACAGGGTTATCTGTACCTGTTTCCGGCTCTCACCACCCGGCGGGGGCGGAAGGGGCCGGGGCAGAGAGGATGTGGTGGTGAGGGCCCGGGAGGGGCAGCCCCACCTTCACCTGTCGCGCCTGGAAGCCCGGAAATGTAGACGGCAGGTGCCAATCGAGCTCCTGCTGTCGGCCTGGCACTGTGCTAAGCACCCTCAGCCTCCCCTCCCTCATGCCCATGGCAGCCCTGCAGGGTGGGCGCCTCATTGTTCGCCTGGACCAAAGAGGAGACTGAGCTCAGAGAGGGGAGGGGCTTCATCAGGGCAGGGAGGACCCTGGAGTCCAACCCACATGGGAATGACCCCAAACCCTTTTCTCTTTCCTCTGCACTTCGCCTGAAGCTCTAATACAAAAATCAAACCAAACCCATTGTCGCCGAGTCGATCCCAACTCACAATGACCCTGAAGGACAGAGAAGAACTGCCCCATAGGGTTTCCAAGGAGCAGCTGGTGGATTCAAACTGCTGACCTTTCGGTTAGCAGCCGAGCTCTTAATCACTGCGCCACCAGGACTCTGAAGCTCTAATAGCACATTATTTTTTATTAATTTTATAAATGCTCATATGGCGCTTGCTGTGGCCCAGGCCCGGCTTTAGGAGCTTCACACGTACTAGCTCATTTAATCCTCACAACAGCCTGATGGGGTGGCTACTATTATTAGGCCCATTTTACAGATGAGGAAACTGAGGCACAGAGAGGGTAGGTAACTGACCCAAGGCCACACAGCTGAGAAGTGACTTCAGATTGGTGGTGGCCCTGTTGCTGGGTTCTGAAATGAGCTTTCAGAGAGGGAAGACTCAAAACTGGGAGATTCCAGCTCACAGGGATTTTTCTCTGCTAATTGGATGGAGACCCTTGCATCATGAGGGGGACTCCTGGCGGCTAGAGGATGGTCCTCAAAGCTTAAGGCCCTTTTCCTCAGTCACCCACATCATCACCTTTACCCACAAAGTGGACAGAGTCCTTTCCACACCACCTGTCATTTGTTCACTTCACTCATTCATTCAGTTATAAGCATGTATTGAGCACCTCCTGTGTGCCTGGCACTGTGGAAACAGCAGTGAACAGAAGTGCCGAGTTTCTGCCCTGGCCACTGGTCACGTGTCTGTTCTAGTGGAAACCACACACAGGAGAAGGTCAGGCTGTGAGGAATGTGACCAAAGCAAGAAAAGATGGGTCGCTCAGACCTCAGGCCCGCCTGCTCCATGTCCCCCCAGGAATCTGGGCCCTGCACCCACACTGACCCCGAGCCACCAGTGGGGAAACTGAGGCCCAGAGAGGGGCAGAGACACCGGTAATGTCGCCACCGCACAGGGGCATGTCATGGTCCCGAGTCATCTGTCTCTTTATCGTCTGTTGTGGTGACTTTTTCTCTCTCCATGCCTTTTTTTCTCTTGCTATCTCTTTGCATGGTCTCTGTATCTCAGTGTCTGTCTCTGCTGTTGTCTGTCTGTCTGTTTATACCCCCCGCCCACCCCATCCCATAACTCACTTTCTCTATCTCTGTCTCCTCACAGAAGTGGGTGGGCGTACCCTTCACTGCCTCTAGCCTGGAGCTCCAACCCGGGGCCCCGGGGGTGCCTGCGACCCTGGAGGTGCGGAGCTGCTGCCCATCACAGAGCCCAGGGAAGGGTCCGGTGCCCACAGAGCTGCCAGAGCCTGCAGATGTGCTGGAAACTGACGGGGTGCCTGAGCCGGGCTCCTGGGGTCCAGCCCCCTCTGTGGCCGGCAGCCTGGACGGCTCTGCTTACAGCGAGGAGAGGGACCGGCCGTACGGCCTGGTGTCCATTGACACAGTGACCGTGGTGGATGCAGAGGGGCCGTGCACCTGGGCCTGCAGCTGTGGGGACAACGGCTACCCAGCCCTGAACCTGGACACCAGCCTGGAGCCTGGCCTGGGCACTGAGGACTCACTCTTGGGCACGGGGACCACAGTCCTCTCCTGCGGTTGCGTCTCGGTTGGCAGCCCTCCTGGGCTGGGAGGCCCCCTGGGTAGCTTCCTGGACAGGCTAAACCTGCCCCTGGAAGACACAGCAGGCTGGGGCCCAGAGCCACCCTGGGGCAGTGGGCCACCCAGTGGGGTCTTTGACAGTGAGGCAGGCTCGCCCCCAGCCATCCTGGACATGGACACGTTTGACAGTGGCTTCTCAGGGTCCGACTGTGGTAGCCCTGTGGATTGTGGCTTCACCAGCCCCAGGGACGAGGGGCCTCCCAGGAGCTACCTGCGCCAGTGGGTGGTCATGGCCCCTCCACCTTCGGGCCCTGGGCCCCAGGCCAGCTAGGGAGGTAACTGGCTGTCCAGAGCTAGCCCTGCCATGACCACGAGCCAGAGACATGGTGTCTGGGCTGGGACATGGGAGGTCGGCAGTCTTTGGTCTCATGACGGGCACCTGAGTTCACAGTGTATGTGCGTGCTGCATGTCCACGTGGTGAGCAGCCTTTGGGACTGTGGCCACAGGAGAACACTCGTGGTTATCTGCACGTGGGTTGCCATGCAGCATGTGTCTGCTCACATGAGCTCACCTGCGTGCTCGAGCATGAGCAGTGCGCGTGCTCAGAGCCACCTGGCCCCCCTGGCTTGCGGCACGCAGGGGCTGCCTGGAAGTCCCTGCTGTTCATTGTCACCTCAGGGCTGAGGGAGGGGGACGGAGAGTCCCTGGCATCCCTGGCGGGGGTGACTGTTGGGGAACCCATGGGTCTAGGTCTGAATCCTGACACTGATGCCACCTGACTGTGCCGCCTGAGGCAGGCTGCATCCCTCTCTGAGCTCCAGTCTCCTCGTCTGGACGGTGGGACAGACATGACTTACCTTGGGGAGAAATTGGTGAGGTCACCTGTGTACTATGTGCGGACAGAGCAGACCCTCAATCAGCGTCAGCTTCCTCCTGCAGCCAGCACCTCGCTGGCACCGGAGGTAGGCGGGGGTGAGAAACCAGCCAACAGAGACCACGGTGCCTGTGGGGCAGTCCCACCTGCAGAGGGGCACTGGGGGGTTTCCAGGGTGAAAGTCAGCCTGTCTCTCGGGGTAGCTCCCCACCAACCAAGAGTTCTTTTTCTGACTCCTTCTGCCCCTTTAAAAATTCCCTTTATGCACCTAAGAAGTATTTATTGAGCACCAAGTCCAAGCCAGGCGCTGTGCCAGGCGCTGGGTGTGCGCAGAGTGGCTTACAGTGCTGAGGCGGGGACAGACAGAGGAAGCTGCAGTTTCAGAACCCTGTGCTCTGGGCCGGGCGCAGGCTGCTCTGGTCAATCCAACATCGCACAGGTTCTGGGGAGCTGGGGGGAATCAAGGTGCCGTCTGTTTTCTCTGAGCGCCTGTTGAAATGTGCATCAAGGAGATGCTGAAAACTTCTGAGGAATGTTTTGAAGGCACCTCACTGAACGTCAGCTTTGTACAGGAGCTGGACTTGACCTGAACACAGCATAAAAACCATGTGCTTTTTTTTTTTTATTTAAATAAATTGTTTTCCCTCTAAGGGTGCCCACGTCAACTTGGTTTTTTCAGGACCAAGCAGGTTAGGCAGCAGAGAGTCTAATTCAGCTGTTCTGCCCTTTGAAGCCCTAACGGACTGCTTCCCCAGGCCTGGAATGGGAGCTACCTCATCTTCTCCAAAGCTAGGCTGTGGGATGCCTGTGAGACCACTCAGCCTGTCTCCGCTAGGGGCTGAGATGGAAGTCAGAAGTCAGTGCTGCTGAGAGCTTCTCTGTGGTTCATCTATAAAATGGCATGGTCAGGAGGCGTGGCTGGCAGAGCTGGAAAGTTCTAGAACACTGATGCTTTTAATAGTGGGACTGTTGAGCTGGAATCAGGTGCATGAGACTCAGATGGATTCACGAGTGTGAAACCACAGTTCCTGCGCATGTGAGCAGCCCTCCCCACCTATAAACACTTGGGCCAAGGTGTGCTGTGGTTTTCTCATTCTCTTGGGGACAACAGGTTTCAGGTGCCACCAAAGCCACAGGCTCCCCAGTGACCCAGCTCAGCTCTGCAGCACACAGAGCTCTGAGAAGAGGCGGGGGCAGCTGGAGACTGACTGGTGCCAGGCCTGCGGGTTAGACAGGGGTTCTGACCTGGGTCATGTGGCTCCTTACTGACTCTACCTTGAAGGAGACTCAGACATGAGTGCAAAAAAGTTAGGGACATGGACTGGCCCACCTGGAAGGATGGGTAAATGAGTCAGTGGGTGCATGGATGATGGATGGCTGAGTGGGTACAGGGTGGGTAGGTGGATGAGTGGGTACAAGTGTGAATGGGTGGGCAGATAGATGAGTGGGTGAATGGGTACCTGAATGGGTGGGGTGTGTGGATAGATGCGTGGGTGCATGGATGGGCGAGTAGGATGGATGAATGAATGGGTAGAAGGTCGGTTGTTAGTCGCCATTGAGGGATCGCCATGAGAAGGATGGTAGAAGGACTGAAGAAAGAACAGTTGGATGGATGGATGGAGATAAACATGTTAGAGACAAAGATGATAGATCAAACATAAGCTCTGTGAGAGCCTTGTCTACTTTTTCACTCCTTTATCTCCAGCCTGGCACATAGTAGGGACTCAAAAAAGCCTTGTCTGTAGCATTTGCTGATATCCCTAGTGTAAATACTTCCATCACGGCCAATTTCAAGCTACCAACACAAAGATACTAAACATGGAATTGGGAAGAGATGCAAACAATCAGCTCTCCTGTCCTGAGCTGGTCTAAGCCAGCTCTACCACAGCACTGATAGGAGCCCAGAGGGGTGTCACAACCTCAGCCTGGGTGTGTGTGTGTGTGTGTGTGTGTGTGTGTGTGCGTGTCTGTGTGTGTGTCTGTGTGTCTGTGTGTCCGACTCACAGCGACCCTACAGTAGAACTGCCCCATAGGGTTTTCAAGGAGTGGCTGGTGGATTTGAACTGCCGACCTTGTGGTTAGCAGCCAAGCTCTTAACTACTGTGCCACCAGGACTAAAGCTTCAGAGAGGAGCTGGTTTTTGTTGGACTTTGAAAAATGAATAGGAGATGTTAGATGTACCTGTTCTTCCAGGCAGAAGGAAAAGCTTGAGTAAAGGCTTGGTGGTGTGACCAAGCAGGGGACTGGGATACATGGGGTGGGGCAGGCTTAGAGAGTAAGTGGGGAAGGCAGCTGCCTGTCACCCCAGCCCAGGCAATAAGAGCTAATGACCTTCTTTTAAGGGGAAGGAGCACTGTCACCAACACCCCTCCCGTGGATGCACATTCCACTCCTTGCCTAGCCCTTTTCTGTCTACAGGGTCTGAGGGCGCAGGGATGATGACTCCATTTGACAGATGAGGAAGTGAAGGTGCAGAATGGACCAGTGAGCCGTCTGAGGTCACACGATAAATTAATGGTCAGAGTGAGAACTTAGCCTCTGGTCTCCCAATCCCAATTCCAGCTCTTTCTCACCCTGAGCTTCTGGGAGAAACGTAGATCAAGAGTTTAGAAACTCTTCACAAACACCCGTGGATGCCCATTGCTTTGGCCCAGGCAACATCCTTGCGGTGTGTCTGACCCCCAGCTCTGGGAGTAGCTAGAGGACCCCGGCCGGGCCAATAGAGTATTTCATCCCCTTGGCCACAGTACCTGGTGCAGTGGTTAAGAGATCGGCTGCTAACCAAAAGGCTGGCAGTTCGAATCTGCCAGCTGCTCCTTGGAAACTCTATGGGGCAGTTCTACTCCGTCCTGTAGGGTCGCTATGAGTAAGAATTGACTCGACAATAATGGGTTTGGTTTTTTTTGGCCACAGTACCAGCTCAGAGACAGATACGTGGCCCAAACTGGTGCATACTCTCTTTCTGCTGTGATTGCTGAGCTGTAGGGTGGACTAAACTTAGATGTGCTGAGGGACATGAGAGTCTGCCTGAGGTGAAGCCATCACACAGGAAAGTAGAGCTGAGGGATGGAGACACGTTCCTGGCAATACCGCTTGAGCCCCCAGATCCAGCCATGCCTGAAACTATATTCCCATTCCTTCTGGCCTGTTAGATACATGAGTATGGAAGTCATGAATGCTGTTCAACAAACATTTCCAGCTCTTAGCCTTCTGGACACATGGCAGGACTGCACTCCTGGCCCCTGGTGGTTTAATGGGGCCATGTCACCAGACCTGGCCAATGAGTTGTGAACAGAAGCGTCACTTCTAGATCTGAGCATTTAATTGACAGTTGCGATGCCCTCTGGGGTGTTTTTCCTCTGTGCCACAGAGTCCAGTGATGTTCGCGATGGTGGCTGCTCAGTCAGCCTGGGTCTTGCGCTCAGGAGGTGCAGGACAGACCTCTAGTTCACCTGCTGTGGACATGTGTTGTAAGCAAGAAATGAATCCTTTGTTTTTCTAAGCCATAAGATTTGGGGGCTGTTTGTTACCACAGTGTAAAAATGGCAAGGTGTGGGGCGGGGAGCATCTGACCTTCTCCAACTTCACAAGGGGGACGGAGAATCCAGATCAACAGCCCAAGGCTGATTGCTATGAGTGGAGGTCAGACATAACCTTTTCTCTCCGCCATCTTTATCAATTCTGACACCAATAGTCTCTCCCACGGTAATCTCCACTTCTCTGCTGGGTTCGATAATTCATTGCAATGGCCACACAGAACTCACAGAAAATACTCACAATTATAGGGCTTATAAGGGAAGCAACAGGTTACAATTCAGGTTCAGGAATACTCAGGATACAGTTCCTCCAGCAGGACAGCCTCTTCCCAGCTGTGCCACAGGCACCCCTCTCCCTGGCCCCTCGGCCTCTGCCCTGCTCAGGCAAGTGTTACAAAGCTCTTTTAGCTCTGCTAATAAGCGCTTGGCTGCTAACCAGAAGGTCAGCTGTTTGAATTCACCAGCCACTCCTTGGAAACCCTATGGGGCAGTTCTACTCTGTCTTACAGAGTCACTAAGCGTTGGAATCAACTCGACAGCAACAGGTTTGGTTCGGTTTTTTAATAAACGCCCAGAGGCATCCCACTCTACGAGTAAGCCTCGGCCCCAAGGTGCTCAGCTTTCTTGCTCCTGCGTGGGCAGGAAGCCCACTGCGCCGTCTCCTACGGGTCTCTCCTGCTGCTGTTTCTCTGCCACCGCTTCTCTGGCTCTCCTTCCTTGGTGGCATATCCTCTCTCTTCCACCTCTGGGATGGCTCACCTCAGGCCCAGTGGGATGACAAAACTGACCAATCCCTTAAGTGGGCCACAACTGCCCTATCTGCACAGTTCTGCCCCATCACCTGGGTGGGAGTTACAAGACCACATCAAGAAAGGCCACACAAAAGCGGTCCATCACACTGCACACAGCCTAACCCAGCCTATAAGGACTGAATCAGTGAGCTGATAAATTTCGTTTTTCTCTTAAGTCAATCTGAGATGGATTTCTGTCACCTGCAGTGGAGAGTGTCCTATCGTCGTTCTAATATCATTCCTACACTGAAGACTCTCTTCCCATCCTAAGAAAGGGCCATGCTCTAAGGCAGCAGAGGACAGACTCTATCACTTCTCATGCATGACTTTTGGGCAAGTCACTGCTGTCTCTTGAGCCTCAGTTTCCTCTTTTGTAAGGTGGGAGCGGGAGTCAACCTCTCTGCTTGCTGGGGGATGAAGAAAAGATGACAGGAGCAGACACATCAAGACTCCTCATTAGACATGTGTCTTCTTTCTCCATCGTCCCGTGAGTGAGTTCCAGGGTCAGAGGAGGACAGGGATACCGTCTCAGACCTTCCATGAGTTCACAAAGGCTTCTACTCAGGAGGCCCCGAAGCTTCCAGCGCCCTCTGCAGGGACTTAGAGAACTCAGTCCTCCAGCTCCTCTGGCCCTCAGTGGTTACTCCAAGGGCTTGGCAGAGGGTGCTGGGTAGGTAGCCTAGATGATCTGATCTGGGAAGGAAGGAGGGAGAAGGTGTAAATCAGGCCAGCCCTTCTTTTTACCCCTTGGGAAACAGAGGTCCAGAGAGGGCAGTCACTTGCCCAGAGTCAGCCTGCGTCCCGCTCCACGTCCTGGGCTCTTCCTCCCTGCCCTGCAGGCATGCAGTCAGCCTGGGCTTGGCTGCTGCACCACCATGCAGCAAGGCCCTTCCCGGCCCAGCCACACCTTCAGTCAGATGCACCGTCAGAAGACCAGGCCTGCGACTGGAAGGTGGTAGACTGAGCACACGCACCTTCCCCTCCTGGGAGCTCACGAAACTGACAGTCAAGGAATGAGAAGCATAAACGCTTAACAGTGAAGAAAATGGGGTCAGCTGCGCCTAACAGACATCAACATATGATAGAAAAGAAGAAGATAGAGTCAAACCTCTGCTCAAACGTCTCTTTGTCAATAGGACTTACTCTGAGCCCCTTACTTAAAACCCCAGTGCCCACTCCCAACCCCCAGTACCCTCGATCCCTCTGACATGGTCCTGATGTTCTCCAGGATCCTTATTATGCTCTAACACACCATAGGTTTAACTTCTGGAGCTCGCTCACGTCCGTCTATCCCCACTAGGAGCAGGGATTTTGCCTGCTTTATTCACAGCTATGTCTCAGAGCCTGGACTAGGACCTGGCACATAGTAGGCTCTCAAAAATATTGAATGAATGAATGAGTCAATTAGTAGTAGAGTACTGACTGATAAAGCAGTGGGCAGAGGGGATGGACTATCTGCCCCCAAGCCTGGGAATACCATAGAAGGATGAGGATGAGAACAGGGGCCTCCTTGGAAGTCTTTAAATGGAACCAGAGACCTGCCACCCCTGTTGCTCAGACCATGAGGTAACTAGGAACCTTTCCCCTGCCCTGAGTGCCAACAAATTTGAGGGTTTTCACTCTAAAAACTGAAGACCCCAGAAAAGAAACCTTCTCATTCTGCTTTTTAGGGGCTCTCCCGGCATAATCGTTGTCTCCCCATCCCAGCTCCCCAAAGCAAAGGCCACCACTGAGGAGGGGCATTAAAGGGCGAGGGTTCTGAGGCTGCACCGCCTGGGTTTGAATGCCAGCAAATCGTCTCCTAGACTCCAACCGTTCGGAAATCATTTTACCTCTTTGTGTTTCAGTTTCCTCATCCATGAAATGGGTATACTGATTGGACATACTTCTCAGGGCTGCTGTGAGATCAGGAGTTAATAATACACAGTAAGTGCCAAGAACAGTGTCTGGTACATTGCAAGTGCTCAGAAATGTTGTTATTACTATATCATCATTTTTATGGACAAGCCACCCCCGACTCAGTTTTTACTGGTCTCACCCTTAAACATGACTAGACAAAGAGCAACTGGCATTTGGAGACTAAGAAGACCCAAACTCCTTCCCCCTAAAAAACCCAAACCCATCACTGTCGAGTGGATTCTGACTCATAGCAACACCATAGGTCAGAGTAGACCTGCCCCACAGGGTTTCCAAGGCTGTAATCTTTACAGAAGCAGATTGCTGCATCTTTCTTCCGTGGAGCGGCTGGTGGTTTCAAACTGCCAACCTTTTGGCTAGCAGCCGAGCACTTTAACCACAGTGCCACCAGGGCGCCTTAAAAACCAACAGGAAGTGCGAGCTGCTGATGCCACCTGCTGGCGACCACTGGAATTCGCTAGTGTCAGCGGAAGGCGGTGCATCTACTACTCTCTGTGTCCAGGGAAAGGGCTCACACTTGAGCAACTTTCAGGCACTGTGCTAGGCAGCTTACACAGGCGACCCTATACAATTGTCACAGCAACCCACTGCGGCAGGGAATACGGGCCTGGCTTACCGGTGAGGACATGAGGTGAACTGGCAGATATATTTTTTTTAATTCAACAAGGTGACCTCTTCCCTTCGGTGGGTGGACGTGCATTGGGCACTGGGAGGTGGAAATGGAGGTCCCCTAAGCAAGGATCACACTCACACACACATATACACTCATATACACATACACACAAACACACACATACACAATGCACATACACATGCAATATACACATATACCCACAAATACATGCACACACAAATATATACACACATACACGATGCACACACATTCAATATACAAAACATGCATATGTACACATATACACGCCCACATATACACACATACACACATACACATTGTTATTGATTGAAGTGTGTCCCCCAAAAGATTTGTTGAAGTCCTGGCCCCTGTACCTGTGACTGTGACCTTCTTTGGAAATAGGGTTTTTCTTTTGTTAACGAAGTCATAGCAGAGTAGGGTGGTCCTAATCCCTCTGAGTGGTGTCTAATGAAAGGGGAGAACAGACATGGAGACAGACTCATACACAGGAGGAAGATGCCATGCGAAGATTTATCTACAAGTAGCAAAGAAACGCCAAGGATTGCCGGCAGAAACCAGAAGCTAGGAGGGAGGCATGGCACAGCTCCTTTCTCAGAGCCCTTGGAAGGAATCTATCAGCACTCATTTGGACTTCTAGTCTTCAGAACTCTAAGACAATAAATTTCTGTTTTTTAAAGCCACTCACTTTGTGATATATTGTGATGGCAACCCAGGAACAAAGACATAAATCTACACATACACAATGCACATACACACACGTATACATGTATGCACACACGTAACACATACATGATGCACATACACATATACACACGCACAGCGGTTAAGAGCTCGGCTGCTAATCAAACGCTAAGCAGTTCGAATCCACCAGCCGCTCCTTACGAACCCAGAATCAACTCAACGGCAGTGGGTTTGGCTTGTTTTTTTATACATACATTTACACATATATACACCTATGAAATATACGTATACACATAGCAGACACACAAATACACATGCACACTCATATACACACGGACACAAACACACATACTTCACACACATACATACATGCACACACACGGCCGGAAACCCCCTGGCAGAAGTGGGTGAAGGGCCCAAGGGAAGGGTGGATAGTCAGGGGAAGTTGGAAAACAAGACCACTCGCAGCGAGGAGCGAAGGCAACCCCAGGAGACATGAGGCTGCTGGGGAGGAAGGTGCTCCGGGAGGTGGTTGGGAGCAACAGAGGAAGATCTGAGAGAAGCTTGAGAAAGAAGGGAGGCTGAGCCCCAAAAGGCCGCCACAAGGATGCACAATGAAGCCTTGTGAGCCACAGGGGAAAATCGTGAGGCAATTTAAATGCTCTCCGTTAGGGCAAAGGGTGAATAAACCACAGGACATCGGGTACCGGAGATTCCTCTACCGACTTAGAAAGAGGTAGCCCTCTACATGGCAGCACAGATGCACAAGGGGTGTTGCTGAGCATGGGCTGTCAAATGGCACCCTTTATGTGACACAGTACCACATGTCCATGTCTTCTCGGCGTGCATACATATGTATGTAAATGCAGACAAAAAGGTCTGGAAGGATCTATGAAGGAGAAAGCGAACCCACAGGTTTTAGCCATATTATGTTTTAAGTGTTTAATGTGTTGCTTATATAACTAAAAAGGAATAAAAATGAAAGGTGAAGAGGGAAAGGCTGTGGAAGGACAGGGAAATGAAGAGCGAAAAGGCAAGGGTGCCGGGCCCCGCAGCCACAGTGCGTGTGGGTAACTGGCCGGCTCTACCACGGGTTCCAGGGGAGACTCACGTGGGAACAGGACTTGTTCACGCCCTGGGTGGCAAGTGACAGGTGGGGCATGGTCTGAAACAAGCTGGTACTACCCTGGGGCTGCAAATGAGCAGACCAATTTTTGCCCCTTCACGGGTTTTATTTGGCTGCTTGGTCCTATCTCATCTTCACGGTCGGTGGTATGCTTGAGTCCATTGTTGTGACTGCTGTGTATGTTGAGTGCCTTCCAACACAGGGGTCTCATCTTCCAGCACTGTATCAGACACTATTCTGTTGTGATCCGTAGGGTTTTCACATGCTAATTTTTGGAAGTGGCATGACTCAAAATGAGAAGAAAAAGCTGCAAACATCCATTAATAATCAGAATGTGGAATGTACGAAGTCTGAATCTGAGAAAACTGGAAGTCAAAAAAGACATGGAATGCGTAAAAATCAGTATGTTAGGCATTAGTGAGCTAAAATGGACTGGTATTGGCCATTTTGAATTGGACAATCATATGGTCTACTATGTTGGGAATGACAAATTGAAGAGGAATGGTGTCACATCTATCATCAAAAAGAACATCTCAAGATCAGGTCTGAAGTACAACGCTGTCCGTGATAGGGTAATATCCATATGGTTACAAGAAGACCAGTTAACACAACTACTAGTCAAATTCACGCACCAACCACTAAGGCCAAAGATGAGGAAATTGAAGATTTTTACCAACTTCTGTGGTCTGAAATTGATCAAACATCAAGATGCATTGATAATTACTGGTGATTGGAATGTGTAAGTTGGAAACGAAGGATTGGTAGTTGGAAAATATGGCCTTGGTGACAAAAACGACACCTGAGATTGCATGAGAGAACTGTGCAAGACCAATGACTTATTCATCGCAGATACAAATACAGGGTCAGCGAAAAAGAGGAAGACCCTTGACGAGATGGATTGACACAGTGGCTGCCAACAATGGGCTCAAACATGATTGTGAGGATGGCGCAGGACCGGGCGGAGTTTTACTGTATTGTACATAGGGTCACTATGAGTCGGAACCAACTTGACGGCACCTAACAACAATTTCTGGAAGCAGATTGCCAGGCCTTTCTTCCTAGTCTTAGTCTGGAAGCTCTGCTGAAACCTGTCCACCATGGGTGACCCTGCTGGTATGGGAAATACCAGTAGCATAGGTTCCGCCCTCACAGCAACAAGCAAGCCACCATGGTACAACAAACTGAAAGGTGGTGGTGGTTTATTTGGTAGTCATTACTGAAATATATGTATGTTTTTCTCTTAAATTTGATATCCTTCACACTTTAGTTTGCCACAGTCCCTACCACTTCCTAGTCTTTTACCTGAGGCCCCTGAACGCATCTGAGCTCACAGCTTCTGTGGTTTCTTAAGATTTCTGTACAGAGCTTGGAAGGGCAAAGTGTTACATTGGGTGGATGGAAGGACAGGTGGCAGATGAGTGGATGGTGGGTGGAGGGGGCAGATGGATGGTGTGAGGATGAGTGCAGGGAAGGAGGGGAGAAGGACTGACTCTGCGGTGTGGGGTGAGAGCTGCACCCTGGCCCCATGTCGTACCTCCTCTGGGAGGCACAAGGAAGGACACGCACTGTGCTGAGTCACACCACGGACGGCACCTGTTCTTCGGCTTGTCTGGTCCTCCCGTGAAGGAGACGTTCTAGCCTCATTTTTCAGATGAGAAAACTAAGGCTCGGAGATGTTAATGTCAAGACTAGTCAGTATTTTAAGTCATAGCTGGATTCCCAAATCTATCTTCCTTCCACTACAAAATGCATTCCCAAATAACTGGCATTTGTATTCTGTTTATAAAGCAGATCATACCTGTTCTACTTGATCTCCTCAAAAAACACCATAGAACACTTTTTTCACTTGGGTGAAAACAAACAAACAGAAACCAAAAAAAGGTGCTAAGACTTGTTTGAGGTCTTGGCTGCGCTGGGGTTCACAAGATCCCCATCCCCAATCCTATGCCTTGTCTTTGCCCCTCCTCACCCAGAAGTCTGGCCTGGAGTGTCCAGGATCCCAGCCCCTAGTGGAGAGAGGATGGAAACAGGGTTGGAAGTTGGACCAGATCAGGTGTCACAAGGTCAAAGGTGCCCCAGAAGGTGCCGGGCGTGAAACCCAGAGCCTGGGGGTGGGGCCGTGTGTCTGGGGAAGCCACGTCCACCCGCCGCCTCCACTCAGCACCTTTGACTGTTGCATGTAGGAAGGTCAGCCCAGTGTAGCCAGATCTTTCCATTTTTCAAGAGAAAACAGAAATGAGGATTTTTCAAAAACATGAAACCTCCAAATTTTTAAAATGTTGGCAACTAAAATATTTAAAATGTTGTGGGCTAATGAGAACATCAGTGGGCCAAATTCTGCGACCTCGCCACTAGGGCTGGCCCTGCTGAGAGGTGACAGTGGGCTGGCACTGTGCTTGGAGCTTCTCTCTCTCACACACACCACCGCTGCCCACCCCTCGACATGCATAACCCTTCCCCTCCCCCAGCATACACCCTCGCCTTCCTCTCTCTCACACGCACGCATGCACGCACGCACATGAGCTTCTTGGTGAACAGACAGGAATGGTGGGAGCAGCTGAGAACGTGGCAGGGCTTTCGAAGGTGCCCTTGCCCGCACGACCCTGAGAGCTGGTGCCACCCAGACAGACGGGCTGCACTGGCCCGCAACGGGCGTGCTCAGCAACAGCCCTTCCCTCCTCCCACAGTTTGCTGAAGACTGTCCCAGGCTGTTCCGCAGCTGAGAGCAGGGAAGGCCCCAGGGGACTGAGGATTCCTTAGGGAACACACAAAACTGAATGTGTTTCGCTTTGTTTTAATTAAAAAAGAAAATAAAATAAATACATGCCAGGGACTTTTTTTTTTTTAAATCAGGAAGGAGGTTGAAAGAACTAAACGAAACAAACAAAACCTAAGTTGACAGGGCATCCTCATTTCTAGACTACGTGCCGAGAAGGGCATTGGGAGGAGGGAGGGTGGGCCAGTCCCTGGTCACTTGAAAGGTAGTGAGAGGGCACCCGCCCCTCTAGGGGGCTCACTCCAGCCCTCAGGAGGTCCTGCTCAAAGGTGAGTCTAACTCGCTGCTGTGGCAACCTGGCGGCGGGCGCACAGCTCCCAGCTCAGCAACATGTCCGTCCTCGTGGGGGCGTGTGGGTTTTCAGGGGAGCCCGGGGGTGGCCTGCCATGGTGGCCAGAGCTGGTATGAGGCGTGCGCAGACTGGGCAAACCCCAGGGGCCCAGGGCTCCCATGCCTCACCTTAGGAGGCTTGGGTGCCACCTGTGGAGGCAGCTGTTTTAAAACGCAGCCACACTCTGGGAGCCCGGGGGGATAAGCCTCAAGAGCCCCTGAAGCGCCCCCCATCCAGGCTAGGGAGAATGCCTGCAGCTCCACTGAGAGCAGAGAACGTGCCTGCAATGATGGCCAGGGGACCCAGGAGGCGAGAGGTGGGAAGGGAGTGGGGCAGGGATCAAAGTCGCCTCGCAGCTGTCCCACCACGCTCCAGCCCGGCTGGGACAAGAAGCACCAAGTCCTGGGGGATGACGTAGGTCCCAAGGGCAGCCCAGAGAGAGCTCCAGAGAACAGGCAGGACGGGGGCCCGCCTCCCCAGAGTTCCAGGATGGGGACCACTGTCAGTTTGGTGGCTCTGGCCCCAGGCTCAGCCCCAGACCATGTCCTGAAGCTTGGCTGCCTGAACCTCAGGCGCTCCACCCAGGAGAAGATCACAGCTGGGAAGTGGTGTGGCAGGTGGCAGCTGGGAGGGAGGGGAGGGGAGGGGAGGGGATGGCCGCACGTGGCTTAAAAGTGGACCCACTTGTTCCAGTTGACCTCGTGGGGGAAGACTCGGCCCAGGCGGAGGGTGCAGTCCAGTGTGGGCTCGTAGAACGCTGTGGGGCTCTCGCTCTGGCTGGGGGGCGCCTCTGCCTCCTCTACCGCGGGCTTCGAGAAGAGCGAGACGGCCGAGGGCTTCTTCAGCAGGCGCTTTCTAATGCAGCCAAGGGATTCCAGACCCTGAGATGCAGGAAAAAAGGTGGAGATGCTTTAGCCTGGCTTGTTGCTTACTCTTCAAGCATTTGTGCAACACATCCCAGTACCAGGAAGTTGCTTCCCAAAGCAGGTGACACCCGCACGTGGCCTGGAGTAGCAATTAGAGAGCAGAGATTAGGGAACAGGGATGATCGGCATTTGTACAGTGGCGGGAGCCACCGCAAGAAATAGGAGTTCTGGAGGACGGAGAGAGCAGGGGTCGCAAACCAGCTTCCAGACGGGGCTTTGTTTGGCCTGAATGTGTTCTGAAACTCAGGGAATTTCACACCGTGCTCCCACCCCAGCGTCTCTTGAGGAGAGGGAGCAGCTGGCCACCTGGGGGCCAAATGAGCACAGGGCATCAATCAGCCCAGCGGGCACACACTGTCTCTGGAGGGTGGGCACCCTCACCACCTCCCCCTGGCCTACGAGGGCTGTGCCACTCGTTCACCTGCTGGGCCCCAGGAGCTTGTGGGTCTGTGACCTGTGGTGGAGAGAAAGGGGTCAGCCAAGACCCCTGGAACACCAGCACCTCAGGCTGGGCAGCAGCAGGGAGCCAGTCAAAGATGCTGAGCAGGGTGGCCTGAGGGAGGAGACCCAGGGCGATGGGGGAGGCTGGAGGGCGAGGGAGGAGTCTTGAGAAGCAGGGCTGGGGCCCTCAGTACTAAAGGCCAGAGAGGCTGATGCAGGAGGATGGAACACGGGCGTGGGGCTGGTCTACGGGCAAAGCTGCCGCGCTGCATGGTGGGCCGACCTCCCTGCAGAGGCCAGAAGGGAGTTGTAGGGGAGGCGGTGGGGAGCCCTCGAGCAGCGGCCCTGGGGGCCTGGCTATCTGCCAGGAGGCCCAGGCTCCAGCCACTCGTCTGCTGCTGCACCTGAGATCTCGCCCAACGTGCCCACAACCCCATCCCTCGAGAGGCAGCTTAGGGCACAGTAAGAGGGAGACGCGGCAGGAGGAGGAAACAGAGTGCCGGCTGAAACCCGTGTGCCTGGGGCTGCACCTGGAGGAGCTCAAGCACGGCAACAGGCTGCAGGACGCCCTGGTAGTGCTGCAGCAGGCAGCTCTCAGGGATGCCGGGCTTGGTCATGATGTGGTAGAGCAGGGCCTCCATCATGCCCTTGCACACCGGCACGTTCAGGTGGCCGTCCACAATACGCCACGGGCGGCCAATGAAGCAGATGCTCTCACAGTCGCTGCAGGGGACAGGAGACAGTGTCAGTGCTCAGCAGGGGAGGCAGGTAAGCTCCACCACATGCAGCCCCAGGCCATGGACCTGGAGACTCAGAGAGACCTACAGCCCTGGCCAAGGTCACTGCACCGAGAGCCGTCCACCTTCTCCTCTCTGCTTGTGCACCTCTTCCCTCCCTCCCACCTGGACAGGGTGGTCCCACCCCCAGGGCCTCAACCCTGACTGAGGGCAGCTGGGACGTGGGCCTGCTTAGACCCACTGTGACCACGGCCACAGAAACCAGTGACCCGTCTTCAGGCCCCGGGTCCCCTAGTCACCCAGTACGACTGCTGCTTCTCCCCACACTGGCAGGAGAGGGAAAAAGAATTCTGAATTCTGGATTCACCAGCTTCACCTGGGACCTAGAGCCAGTGGCTGCCTCCACCTCCGGCCGAGCTCAGAGGTCTGTGGCCAGAAGCTCCACTTCTGTGTGGTGGTTTCTGCTGCTAAACCAAAACCACTGGCCAATCCCCGCAACAGGGCCCAAGCCTGGGAGAAGGCCCCGGACTGGCTGGCTGCTTGGCTCTGACCGCCATGCCTGGGCCTAGGGAGCTGGGGCACTGTGTCTACATGTGGAGGGGGGCTCCCCTCTCCTTAAGGTTTCTGTGAAGCCTGAGTGTTGGGGGCCCTGAAGGTGGCACTTCTGGCTCAGAGGACTGCGGCCCCTCCAGACTGGAGTGTACTCACCCCGGTATAACCTTTTAATTCTGAGGGGCTGAGGGGGCACAGGGGTCCCTGGGGGCAAAGGCAGAAATCCCTGAAGGGGAAGCTGCTCTGGGCTGAGAGTTGGAAGCTCTGGGTTTATCCGGTCACACACTGGCTGTGACCTGGGGCAAGGGCTGTGTACCTCTCTGGGGCCTTTTCTTGCCTGTAACAGAGATGGGCGTGAGGAGGCCCAGTGAGAGCAGCATGGGACAGTGCTCGCCCGTGTTCTCAGCAGGCGCTACGGGCATGCTGGTGGACCAGCTGGCTGCTCAACACTGTCTAAGGCACCGCAAATGTCTAGCACTTCTAGCCCTCATCCATTACACCCAAGGAGCACCTCTTGCCCGCCTGAATCCCCGCCCCTAACCCAGTGAGTGTGACAGCCCAAAAGAGCCCCACCCATTTCTAAGTCCCCTGCTGAGAACTGCTGTGCTGGACAAAGTGTCCAATACTGTGTCCCTGTGCAAGACATTAAATTAAAACCAGGGTCCCTGTCTGCAGCTCTGAGGACAAACGTCCCAGTGCTCTGACGGCCCCCAGGCTGCCTGAGACAGTCCATGCTCACCTTCCCTGTGCTGCTTGTGAGAGGCTGCTGGCTGCAAAACTCTCGGTCAAACCTGACGGAAGAGGAAAAGGCTGTGAGGAACTCAAACACAGGGGTGCCCATCTCCTCCTCCGTCACTGCTGCGCTCTAGAGGTAAAGCAGTGAGAACGAGGACAAGTCTCTTTCCTCACGAAGCTTCCAAGGAGGAAGCATGCTCTGAACAAAACCAGAACTAACGGCAGTGTGCAGGTGTTTATGCTTGTCCCCACGCCTGAGGAACCCCCATCGGGGGAAGCAAACGAGGCCCTCGTTTACCATCTAGAAGCCCTGGCCACAAATGCTGTGTTTGTAAAACCCTTAGGCAAAAACACCCCCCAAAAGACAGAAGCCCCTTTAGAAACCACAGGAAAAGGCTACTGTTGATTAAAGTATGTACCCAGCAGCAGAGATAGAAGGCAAATTTCAGGAAGTACATGTCCGCCCATCTCCGTGAAACACCAGCCCTCACATCTCCACTACTGCCTCCTCACAGCAGACAGTGCTGGCGGGCACTGCCAGAGCGCCTCTAGCTACTTGTCATTCCAAGATCTGTTTATGAGTTTCTGAAGCCTTCTGCCCTCTAGTGGAGGCATTCGGAGGCAACATATTCTTCCCGCCTCAAGGCTTAGTCTATGAAAAGCTAAAGTCAGAGGCCCCTTTTGTGCCCAGTGGTGGGTTCCCAATCTGGGAGGAAGGTGTGGGCCAATCAGGTCTGAGGACAGAGAAAGGGTGGGGTGGGGGGCAAGGTTCAGTACCTCGGGGGTCTTCACAGCCTCCCAGCAGCTGGGCCTGACAGCTCAGCTGCTCTTGACCTGGTGAGCTGGGTTCTGTGACATCCTCTTGGTCCTCCTGCCCAGCCTCTGATGTTCCCGGGGGAGGCTCCCTGGCCACTGTGTCTTCAGGAGCTGCAGGCAGAGCAGGAGCCCGGGTTTCTGGCCCTGCCTCTGCTCTGGGCCCAAAGCTGGGGGTGGAGCGCAAGCCCTGGAGCGCAGGCCTCTTTGCAGGCGGTGGCTGGACGCTCTCGGAGCTGCTTGGACTGGTCGAGTCGGTGCTGGCCCAGCCGGCACGCCTCTTGGTGCTCCAGTGGCCCTGAGGAAGTGAGGCCTGCCTCTCAAAGGGGCTGCCCTCGCTGGAAGGCCCTTCCGGGGGCCTGGCCTGGGGGTCTTCTCTTTGAGATTCAGCATCCTCCTCTTTGCCTTTTGGACGCACTGAGTGCAGGAGCCAGGGCTCAGCAGAAGCCATGGTCACCAGGCGAACAGTGTTGCCACCAACTTCCAGGACCTGGTGCTGCTCCAGGAGGTCCTAGGAAAATTGGGAGACACATACTAGGACTGTCTGGGTTTGCTCGATGGGGGACGACTGGGGCAGCCTTCCCTGTCTGATAGATATAAATGCCCTGAGCAAGCGGCAAGCCCAGTTCAACTAGGACACACACAGTATTTGAAGCATGAGACGTGGCGTCTGGTCCTAGGTCTACCAGGTGACCCGGGGAGTCTCTTTCTCTCCCTAGGCCTCAGTATGCTGACTTCCAACACAAGCCAGACATGTGAACTTCTTTGAAACACAGGCACGGTCTCAAAGCTGATGGGAATTTACAACAGTCTCCTTCCGCATGGCCAACATCCTCCCACAGAACTCAACACCCCAAGCTCTATCAAGATTGTCCTCAAAGCATTATCATTCCCATGTCGATGACAACAACTCCTTTCAGGTTTATGCCAGGCCTGCTTTTAATGTCCTCATTCCTAACTAGAAGAGGCACCAACTCTGGGAGGCAGGCAGAGCTCACTGCCATCTTTCTGCCACAGTAAGTGGGCTCCAGAGCCCACTGATGGATGACGGCTAGCACCTGGGCTCCGCCAATGTGATCTTGGGAACACCACTGTCTCTCCTTGAGCTCACCTTCAAGGGTTATGTCTGTACCCAGAGTCCTATGAACAATAAAACACTATGAGAATGGTAGTTATGACCCCTCTCTTATCTCCTGCACTCATCTGATAATGACAAACACCAGCTTACATTCTGAATCTTGGAAAATAAGAAGTAAGGGCTTCTTGGAGGAATCGCGTCTTCCTGCAGGTATCCCAGCTGCCTTTGGGGTCTGCAGTGCCCAAGCCCGCTCCTCCTCCCACGTGATCGCTGCATGGAAAACGTCTCAACATCACCAACAAGGGGCCCTGCATCCTACTGCCTACTAACTACCCACAATGTTCAGGGACGCCGTCCTATCACTCCCACAGGTGCATGTTGATTTCACCAGTTGCCGCTTTAGGGTAAATGCAGTTCTGTGGTCACTTAGTATTACTGCATGAAGACGTTCCTTTGTTTCTACAGTCTTCATATTTGAGGCTTTGAATGGCTGCTCAGCAGCCTGTGGAGTTCATGGGCCTTTACTTACATCAACAGCCCGAAGTCAGTAGCCACTTGAGTTGTTTCTATGTTTTGGTTCGACCATGATTCTCTCTGAAGTTTCTGAGAAAAATATTGGTGGGCAAGTTCTAGCTCAGTTGTACACACTGATCTCCTAAACCTTGGTATTGCTGGTCTAGAGTGTTCTACAACCAACAGAGAATCCAGAAATCTGCGAGCCACCAAACTTCCCTAAACCCTAAGCCCCAGTAGCTGAGCAGACAGCCAGCAAGGCGTAAGAACGCTACCAGTCCACAAGGTCAGTGCGGCTGCCTCACCAACTTAGTCTTAAGCTTTTGTAGTGTCAGCGCACGATACGGGGGTGCTAACTGGCTTGCTTATCATTGGTAACGATGTCCTCTATCAGGTAAAAAAGATGAGTATTAGGCCAAGGAAAATAGTTTATTATTAACCGATGAGAGAACACTCTCCCTCATAAAGAGAAAATTTTCCTGGTGCAGTTTGCCAGGTCCTAAGGGGACTTGACTTAAAAGGCCCATCTGTTGTTATACCCTTTGGGTTGAAGGGTCATTGACTCAAATGAGACTGGGCAGGCAAAGCTGGTGAGTCGGACAGGCCAGGTATAGGATCTCAGGGAGCAGTAGGGGCACTGGGGAGCTGAGGAGTACATACCCATTTGGAAGAGGGGATGCTGCTACTCTGCTCCAGCCAATTGTGCCTCAGGAAGAGGCTCAGTATGGCCAGATCTTCTTTCAGGGGAAGTTGGATTTTAGGTGGTATCTCCTGGTTTTCAAATATTGACAACCGATTCAATGTTCTGAAAAAATACACCCTATGGCCTAAACCAGGCCCATCTGCAATGCACATCTGGCTGGCAAGTCAGAAACTCTGCTTTAGCACATCGGGCTACTTAACGCTCACTCACCTGGACATAGTCGGTGAACGTCCTTGTGCGCTCACCATCTGTCTTCTCAAAGGCGGAAAACTGTCTGCTCAGGGCCACCCTGTCAACTCCAAAATAACCTGCGGCTGCAATGGCCCTCTGGACCTCCAAGGCCGCAACCACGTCTCCTGGTTTGTACCCAGACAGCGCCACCTGGTGGACAAACTCTTCCAAGCTGTTCCCCTTGGTGTTTATCACTCTGGTTAAAGTGTCAGGGAGGCAGGAGGTTCCCACTGCCAGCTCCTCCAAAGAAGTGGCTGCAAAGATGAGGAGAAAGGTCAGAATCATCTCTGACAGAAGCCCACTCCCGAGACCAAGGCACAAGCAGGACATGCTCCAGTGCCCATCCACTGCTCCCCAAACAGCCACGGGGGTCACTTGGGTGGACACGGTTGGGCCCTTAGCAGTCAGATTTCTGATATGTGACCCCAGGACCTTGAATGCAGCTGACTGGACTGGATCAATCCTGGGTCAAAATGATTCTCTTGCTCAAGAGGCTGGGTGCTGGGCCCAAGTACTGGAAACCAGAGTTCTGAAACAGCGGTCCTTCGCTCTGGCTGTCTGGTTTCCACCTTCTGTGCTCACGTGTTCATGTCTCCTTAGACTCTGTGAGACAGCCGGACCCTACCAGTAAACCCCGACTTTTGCTTAAGATAGCCAGGGCGAGTTCAGCTGCTTCCTCTAAAAGACGCCTTAGCTAAGACAACAATCGATCAGTTGGATCTGCCCTGTCCCAACTCCAGACAAAGCATAAACACTTCACCATAGTTACAGAACTGACAGCAAACGCTATGAACCTCAACAATGTAAAAGTAAAGGTGAGTCAGACAGAGCTGGGAAGGGGAAGGGAAGGGGGAGGAAGGAAGGCACAGGGAAGGGAAGGGGCTTGAATAGACTCGCTTTATGTAGTAGGAGAAGAGACTGCCTGAAAGTAAGGGCTTGGGAAACAAATAAGTTATTTAATGTCTGAAAGATAGTCAATAGAAGAATTCTTTTTTTTTTTTTCCAAGTAAAAAAATGAGAAGTGAAGGAGGAGGGAGATAAGAAATGTGAGGTAAATACTCATCTTTCATGCAACGGGTCAAAAGCCAATGCTTAACGCTTTCATAAGCATGTATAATTTAGAGTTCTGGAGGTAACCACCAGAAGAACTAAAAGAGAAGCAGTGAACAGGCCACCCCTGGGAAGGGGCCAGGGGAGGGGGGCTGGGAGGGCTTTCACACAAGCCCCTCTCGACTTGACTTGTTAGCACCTACACGTATTACTTTGATTCAAGGGGGAGAAAATGATGATGTGATGAGCCCTAAAGGGCGGGGAGTGAGCGCAGCCCTGCGGCCCCGAGTAGGTGGTCACTGGCGAAGGGGGCTCAGAGGGCGTGCATGCCCCGCACTGGCTGCCAAGGTGGGGAGGTGTTTTCCCTGGTTTATTTTCCATCTTAGCACCATTGCTGTGACCTCATCATTGGCCTGAGAGCCTAGAGGTGAGCTCACGGGGTGGGTCACAGGACGGGCATAAGTGCCTTTGTGACCAGCCAGTCGGCCCCTGTCCCCAAGCCCGAGCAGGGGAAGCACTCACCAGTGGGCCCGAGGTGGGTGGGCCCGGGGATGCGGCGGAGCCGGAACTTCACCTGGCAGGAGTTCACAACGATGTTGTCATTGGGGTTGAGGTTGCGGGTGCTGACAATGCCGGGGGCATAGTAGCCCCTCATCAGCAGGTAGTTGGTGTGGGAGGCCTGGGGGGCTTTCACCTCGATGCTCCGGCGCTTGCCCCCTGAGCCTTCGTCCAAGTCTTCCTCTTCATCCTCGTCGTCTTCCAAGCTCCCCTCCTTTCCCAGGCTAGGAGAAGAAAAGTGAGACCCAGCTGATGGAACACAGCCACCATCTGTGCTCTTGCTGCCTCCTGTGGGGACACCAGCTCCCTCCGAGAGGGGCCTCTCTAATTCGGCCTTGCCAGTGGCTGGTGCTAGCTATGGACACCACTGGGGTCTGGCTGTGCTTTTGGCTCCTAGAAGGTCTGGCATGGGCAGCCGCTGCAGTTTCATCTTTCCACTCCACCTTCCCACACACACCTCGCTGACCCCATCACATCTGTGTCTTTGCAAGAGCTGTTCCTTTTGCCTGGAAAACCCACCCTATGCCTCTGTCCAAAAAAATGTCTAAGTTTCCATTAAGTCCTAGTTCAGCTATTATGCCTTCAAGCCATCTTCTCTTCTTACCCCTCCCTGCCACACTGTACCATGTCCTTCTCCTCGGCAGGCCCAGGCCACATCCTCCTTGCTTCCCATAGCACCACCAAGCCAACTGCCCACCGTAATTTCTAGTGTACAGGTCTGTGAGCCCTGCCCGTGGGTTCCCTGAAGGCACCGCCTATGCCTCGCTTGCCTATGCATGGCAATGCCTAGCACAGGGCCAGACACAAAGCAGAAAAGCACAGCAAGTGCTCGTTGGAAGAACAGATACCAGTACCACAGCGCTGAGAGAAAACGATAATGCCCAAGGCTCTGTGAGCACGCTCAACCCGAAACCGTGGCCCTGGGCAGCGTGCATGGCGCCCAGCGTAGGAGCTGCCGCTGACCCTGGGCTCGTGGCCCTGGGCAGCGTGCATGGTGCCCAGCGTTGGAGCTGCCGCTGACCCTGGGCTCGTGGCCCTGGGCAGCGTGCATGGCGTCCAGCGTTGGAGCTGCTGCTGACCCTGGGCTCGTGGCCCTGGGCAGTGTGCATGGCATCCAGCGTCGGAGCTGCCGCTGACCCTGGGCTCTTACCTTTTAATGACGTCGTTCTCTACCATTGAACTGTCCACCACCACGATCTGCTCTGGGATCCTGACATCCACGGAAACAAGGCCCAGAGAGAAAAGGGTCAGGGCGGCCACACAGTGTCCCCCAGGACCATCCAAAGAAAACGCTACCAGGTCATTTGTGGAGTCACTATTATCCTGGTCTTTGAAGGTAAAATGATCAGGCTGGTCTGACGTGCCGGCAGCCAGGATTCTGCTGAAGAACTGGAATGACTCTGTACAGATGGTGCTCGGAAATCGCCAGGTAAAAATCCTGCACAGACAACAAGCAGGGAAGGGCCTGACTGAGCAGAGAGAGCTGGAAGTCTTTGTCTGCCTGGGCTACAAGCACTCCAAATGATTACCGTGAAAACTAGACACACCACTTCTCCCTCGCCCATCCCAAATGAAGGGGCTGCACTGCCACCTACCGTCTGAGTCTTTCTGCCCCACTCATGGCAGCACCTTAAGCAAGGGCCATGTCTTTTCATCTTGCATCCCTAGGCCCACCCCATGCTGCACTGGGCAAAATGTACTTTTGTTGTAACCGTCTTTAAACAAACCACACCCTGAGCCCATTGGGAGATCTCATTGCCTGTATGAGGCAGTTGCAAGGAGTGAGCCCGCCTCTGCCCAAGAGGATAATTTTCCTGAACGTGGAACTACAGGGACAGGAGGGACCTAGAGGTCAGAGAAATACTGGCTCTGCTGACTACGCTCCAAGTTTAAATGAGGATGTGCATGCAGGGAAGTTGCTCAAGGTCAGGTGGGCTTACTGGACCTGGACCCACACCTGCTTTCAAGTTCAGGGCTCTGACTGTACCGGGTTGCTTTCCGGGAAGGCAAAGGAAACTGAGGGCCTTAGGGATGAGAATTTAGGAAAAGGAGGACGTGTCTGAAGTCACAGGCAAAAGAGATGGGACAAAAGAAACATACAAACGAAATCCTCATTTTGCTGACTTTAAGTTTCTGGATGCAGCCTCCACAGATCTGAGAGAGGACCAGGAGACCATCATGGAGAAGGGGAAGTTGGTTAGGGCAAGGGAGGAGTCCTTGGGAATACTTTAACAGAATGCCTCTGTGTGTGGTCTAGGCCAGTGGGGCAAGGTGCCAAATGTGCAAGCGTGAAGAACAGCCCCTGCTGCGGTGTGAAGCTGGGCTGAGAAGCACTCCTTTTGGGGGAGCCCAGGAAGGTGGTTCCAGGAACGTGCCTCAGCACCTCGCCCCACCACTCGGACACTAATGTACTGCAAAATGAAGCGTGTGAGCCTACAGGATTGGAGACTGCCATGCAGCTGAGCTACGGGATCATGGATTGATCCCCAACAAGGAGGATGCACTTCTATTGAACTGAAAACTGATGTCACCTAATGTGACAGGAGAAAGGAAAAGAAATGACCTGCAAATGGTAAATGCCCCTAACATAAAATATTGCCAGTCTTATTTCCATGCGAGTGAGAGGGAAGGGTGTTGCTGAAAAAACGTGTTCTCACAGAGGCCACGCCTGCACACAGCTGCAGGAGTGCAGGTCCCCACCTTCTCTGATGCAGGAGTGGTTCCTGTTATTGCCCACACGCGTGCTGCTCTGCAGAGGCTGCACAGCTCTGAGCGGCCTCACCTGTAGTAAGTCTGGGACAACTGGTAGGACATGGGCACGAAGGGCAGAGCCCGGTTTTTCTTTGGGCCCAGCGTGTGATTGACCCGGCGCCGGTTGACCAGGCTCCTTTTCTGGCATTCCACAAAGGCCTTGACGAGAATCTGGTCCTTATACTCCCGGTATATGCGGAAAGTCTGCAACACAGCAGGACTGTGGGTGAGCTCGGACATGTGGACAAACAGAAGCTACAGGTGATCATTTACAAGGAGGCAGGTGACACTGGGGGGCGGGGGGGGGGCAGGTATCCAGCATTCCTGACTCTCAGGCCATCGCTCCTACCATCATGTCACACCTTCAGAGACCTCAGAGAAGGTCACACAACTTGAGAGAAAGGAAGGCTGTTCACTCTCAACACTATCTGGATGCAAACATGATGGGTGCCAATGCAGAACCCTCTTCCCCTCAGCCTGTCAGCCAGCCCATCAGCATGTCTGGTTGGCTCCACTTCCAGAAGATTCACCCCCGCATCCACCCCAAGTGCCCACACTGCCACCACCTAGTCCACGCCACATCATTTCACACCTCAACCACATCAGTAGCCTCCAGTTCACTGGTCTCCCTGCTTCTACACTTGTCACTTGGCCCCTCCATTCTCCACAGCAGCCAAAGTACTCCTTTTACAAGTAAATCAGACCACACATCATTTCCCGACTTCAGAAAGCCCAGTGGCTTCCCTCTGCGCTTGGAGCGGTCCGGACTATGGTCGGCGAAGACCCCGTGAGCTGGACCTTGCCCACCACTCTGCCTCCATTCTTGGTCTCCACACTCCATCTAGCCTCACAGGCCTTCTTACTTTTCTCGAAAACGCCAACTCATTAGCAATGACCAAGCTAGGGCCACACCAGTGTTTCCCAAAGGGTGGTCTGTGGACCAGCTGCCTCAGTATCCTGGGGATGGATGGCACACACGAGTTAGGGTCCCCTGACAGACTTGCTGGGGCTGGGGCTTAGGGTCAAGTGCTAAAAAGCTCTCCAACTGACCCTCAGGTGCCCAGAAATTTGGGACACCACCAGTCTAAATCCACCAGTGGGGTTAGAAAACATCATCCTGGTGTTTTCTTCATTTTTTTTCCCCTCACGTTCTAAATGGGGCTGATTTGGTAAGGTAAGCCAAAGGTGCTGGTTTTTAGGGTTTGAGATTAAATATAAAAGTGCATAGGTTCTACTTAGAATACACATTTGTGATCTTAAAAACAAGGGAGAACACTCTCCTGGGCAGCACCAGCTTGGGAAACGGGACCCTGTCAGCATCTCTGGGATTCAGAGCCAAACAGACCTCAGTTTGACAAATTGTGTGATCCTGCTCTATCTTTTCAACTCCTCTGAATTTCAAGTTTCCTATTTGTAAAAGAGTAACAATACCACCAACTTCCCCAGGTCACTATGGGGTTACATGAGACCTTCTTTCTCTCTTTTCTCTTCATTTAGCCATCATAACGCAGAACTTTAGAGATCTACTAAGTCCTCGGGAGATGTGTAAGACTCACTGCCCACAGAACGGCAGCCTTCCCACTCAGTTATCACTCACAATAAAAATCTCTCCACATTTATAATGTGAAAGATATGCTACACAGCTCAGTTCCTCTCAGTTCTTCTGTCACACCTCATTTCCTCTTCTCCCTAATTTTCTGTCTGAAACAGTAGACTCGAAACCTCAGCACTGGAGGGGTTCTGAAGGCCACTGGATCCCATCCCCACACTTTAAAGATGAAAGAAGAGAGGGCCTGAGTCTCAGGGGAATCAGGCCCCTTGAGACCCTGCAGCTGAGAAGTTCGTGAGCCAAAACCTCACCCGGTACTGGCCTCTGCAAGGTCCCAAGCGCCATTAGTGCTGCGGGGACAGACACTGGGTACCCAGTACCCACCTGAAATGACTGGCAGGACTTCATCTGACTGTCCGACAGGGCCAGTGTGCTCTGGATGAGGTTGTGGAGCACCAGAACATGGATGTCATCCACGCTGAAAGAGACAGAGGGCGGCAGGGCAACATGAGGCCAAGGGCCACAAGCCACATCTCAGGGGAATCAATTCTCATTAAAAAAAAAAACAAAAAAACGTGTCAGCCTCACAAAAATGACATGAAAATCAAAACTATCCAGAAAAGGGGAACAAAACAAATGATGCTTTTTAGATCTTAGAAACCGGTCAATTTCTGCAGGTAAACAGTTTCATTCCAGTGGGTAAAAGGAGACATAACCTGGGAACACGTTTATATGACGACTAACAAGTCAATCCAGCGGGTAAAAGGCGACATAACCTGGGAACACGTTTACATGACAACTAACAAGTGGGGCCTATGCTTCTATTTTTTTCCCTCCAGTTTTAAACATGTTTTTCTCCAATGAGAACATGCTTCTCACTGAAATATGAGAGCTAAAATCAAACTAAACTAACACTGATTTTCCAAGATTAAAAAAAAAAAAGAAAAAAAAAAAGGTTGAGCTTTTTATCTAGAGTTTACTTGGATAGCTCATGGGATGAGAGTTCAAACCCTTCCCCCAGCCCGTCTTAAGGCTAGACCAGGCTACGGGCTGGCAAACTTCTTCTCTAAAGGGCCAGACAGTAAATGTTTCGATGAAGTTTATTTACAAAGACAGGTGACAGGCTAGATTTGGCCCACTGCCATGTAGGTAACTCAAACAAGTAGGTGAGGAAAAGATACTCTGCATATCAGTACTTGCCTATTAAGTTCATCTTCTTTACTGATTTGATCTTTTTCATCTCCAATTGCCAAAACTCGGTATCTGTGTAAGAAATAGGAGAAGAACGTGTCAGTGGAACAAAGCAGAACCTACCCGGGCTGACGGTGGCTCAAGACGGCCATTTATTGGCTAAAATACTGGAAAAAAACGTTAAGCTCACTAAAAATTGAATATTGTATATGTAAATTAAAATGAGAAAATACCATGTTCTGCCCACCAGATAAGTATTTTATAAAAACGAGGGCTGATGTGAGAAATGCTCATTTATTAACAGTTATGAGCAACATGTTAACTGGCAGGGAGCCGACTGTTAACTGTTAAGGGAGCAGGGTATAAAATTGTGGGTTCATTATGATTAAAAACCAAGCACAAGAAAGAAGTCTGGACGAAAATACACGAAAAGAGAACAGCTGTTATCAGGCTGTTGGAATCACAGACTATTTCCCCATCTATTTTCTGAGCTTCATGTAAATATTGTTTTACTGTGTTTACACCAAGGAAATAAATATAGGAATAAATCACAGAATTTACTTTCTTTTCCCCAAATGGTCATTTGTAAGACTTTTCCTTGGTTTCTAAAAAACCAAAGTCAAAGATGAATTTTTATCTTTGTAGTACTAAAATCGTCTTAAAATTTAGTGCTAAGAAAAACTTTTCAGAAAAAACTATGAACTATTTTTAGTCACACAAGGAAAAATATGGAACCATTTTCTTTTTTGCCTCGCCTGCCAGAATGCTCAAGATCAAATGTATTGTTAAACTGCAACTTTTTTCTTCCCTCTAAATGATTCGTGTGCTCTCCTTTAAAAAAATCTTTATTTTAACTGTCTGGTTTTATGACTAAAAGCTGTTCCATAGCCTCACTGGAAATAAGTGTGGCTATAAATTATAGATAGGTAAACAAGCTATTTGAAACACCTTGAAGACTGAATATAAATCATGCCATTTGGGAATTCTGGGGAATAGTTTACTGCAAAAACAAAGCCAAAATCCAAAAGACAGCTAAAGGTACCAGCTCTGAAAATGTTCTGCAAATCTCTCTTTAGGCCTGGCACGTCTTAAGAGTTTCCGCACATGTAAAAAAAAGCACTAGGAAAAAGCACACCAACCACCTATGGAAGCCTGAATTAAGTCAGCAGCGGGGGGCTCGGTGAAAAAATGTATGGAAGTGCCTGGTTGGGTGCTAGGAATGGTGGTTCTCCCTGTTTTCAAGTCACCCGCAGAAGGCTAGAGCTCAGGTGCTCCAGACACGCTTGAGACGTGACGTTAGCTGTCAGGTCCACAGCAACCAGGCAGGTTCCATGGGCCTCACGGCACTGCCAGACAAGGGGAGGGAACTCTGGCCACCTGAATTTCTACTCTCTCCCACTGCGGATCACACAGAACTGTCCCAGAAGAACCTCACCTGGCAAACAGCTCCTGCAGTGTGTCTGGGATTTCAAGGTTAGGATTCTTTAGGGATGAGCTGAACTTCTCTTTAAGCTTCTCCACAAATTCTTTAAACTCGTTGGCACAGACCTTGGGACGCGAGAGAATGAAATGTGAAGCCCTTTCTCTCCGCCAAGGGAGGGTTTGCTAAGATGTACCAAGGAACATCTGTGACAAACTCGTGTGGCAGCTGTGCATGAGAAGCACTGGCAGTGCCACCTCTCCGCCTTTCCTATCTCCCCGAGGCTGCCCGATGCCCACAGAGCAGACCTGACCAGGCACACTGTCAGGAGGCGACAGACGCTCACCCCACGCTCAGGAACTGGGGCACTTGATGCCAACTAACATGCTGATGGGCCTCAGAGCAGCACCCCAGGTCTCTCTCTTGAGCCCCAAATCTGAGCACAGTCCCCAGGATGCCTTCCACCACCTGCCTCCTCCCAGTCAGTGTCTCCCTCTCATTCCCACTCACTCAGCTCCCCTGCCTGTCTTCCACCCACACTCAGCTGGTGGCTCCCACGGTGGTCTCCTCCTCCACCCCGCACTGTGGCTGTCACAGCCCAGGCCTTCCTCGCTCTTCACCCAGAGCACAACACAGCCTCCTCACTGGCCTCGCCACCTCCAGTCCATCCTCTTGGGGTGGCCAGAACAAGCTTTCCAATAAGCTAAGTGACCAAGTCAGCCCCCTGGTTAGTGCTGCAGGACAAATGCCCACTCCATCCTTGGCCGCTGAGGCTCTGCCGCCCTCCTGACTCTGTGCTGCATCAGGCTGGCATGCCCTGGGCCCCGGGGCACCAGGTTCCCTCGCCCTCCAGTGCCTCTGCCTTGGCTGCTCCTTCACCTTTTGGGTTTCAGTTCAGTGTCAGCTCCTTTCACAGCCTCTGGCAGACACTGCTGGCTGCCTCCCTCATGCTCCCCACCCCTCCATTCTTTCTTACTCGTGGAGCCAACCCCGATTTGGCTTGGAGAGGAAACATGCCCAGCCTCAGGGGTGAGTCAGGCTAGGTCCAGGTCCATCATGGCAACCTTGTTCCCCTGTGCTAGCTACTGTTTCCCAGCCACAGGACCCAGGTCGGCCAGGACACTTCTGGGAGACTGCCCCTCCCTGAGACAAGGGCCACATGGGGCCAATGCGGCCAATGCGGCCCCTCTCTCATGTCTTCCTGCCCTGGGATTCTGTTGTGAGGACCTGAGCGACAGTAGTCAACTTGCAACCATGTGGTGACTGGCACGAGGAGGGCAAGCCGTCCGCTGAGGATGGAGAGTGAAATGACAGAATCAACCTGGGTCCTTGGGGGCACTGCTGTTCTGCTGCACCAGCCTGGGACTGCCTACCTCCGGACTGCTTGGCACATGGGAACAATGAAGCCTTAAGCCCTGTTAGGCTGGGTTTCCTGTTACCTGCATCCAACTCATTCCTGATGCTCGCTCCCAACCTAGCTGGCCTGTGCTGTGTTCTCTCAGAGGACTTCTTCACTGTTCTGCAGTGCCCACCTGCTTCTCTGGCCTGACCTGCTTCCCCGAGGGCTCCCTGAAGGGCCAGGGTTGACATGAATGCAGCAGGTGTCCAGCAGACTCTGAGCCAAGAGCAGAGAAGTTTGGGTCTGGAAAGATAACTTCCTTCTTCATCAGCTACCTTCTAAGCCTCTGTGACCCTCAGTCCATGAGTCCCTGCAAGTTCATTCCAGCCCTACCTGGACGGGGTTTTGAGAGTGCACTTGGATAAAGGTCCTCTCAAGAAGAAAACTCCTACCCGATCTGCAAGCTTTCCAGGAAAGCCTAGCTGCTTGTTGTTTCTAAAGAGCTGCCCATTTTCTTAACAAACAGGCCCAAGGCACAGCAGGACTTCACAGTGGTATATTGATTCTAATCATCCCTAAACACTGATGCTGGGAGCCAGATCAAACGTGGTCCAAAGCCAAATATCGGACACACAGATTTCCCACGTGAGCAGGGAAAACGTCATGTCTGTGAGGCTGGCAGAGTCACCGTGGGCCCAGGGGGCCAGCCTGGCACCTGGAAAGGCTGCCTTCAGAGCAGGCTGAGCCCATCTCCACAGTCTACCTTCAACCACATGGGGCCTACCTTCGGGTCGTCATAGTTACACTTCCGATTCATAAACTCCCCAACAAGTGCTTTATCCTGGTACACCTCGGCAAGGCAAACCCTGCAGAAAGATAAGATAAAAACAAGGTCTGGCGACTGTAAGGATGTCAATGTGCGGAGCCATCAGAAGATGCCTGTCGGAACATTTCTGGTCTTAGCTAAACATGAAGTATGGTTTACTTATACATCTGTTAGGTAATTACAGCTCTTAAAAACAAAGGATTTGGGATCTGCCAATTCTGACTCAAGCCCAGCCTGCTAGCGTTCTCATTTTACCCCTCGGCTTCTCTGCGCTTCCGTCCCTCCACGTGCAAACTGAGAGCAGTGCCTCCCACCTGCCTCTCACAGGGACCTGGGCAGGGCCAAATGAGACAACCTGTGTGAAACCATACGCTCAACTTTAAAAGATTCCACAGACGCTGGTGTTTATTATTACTAAGAGCTCTAACTTCCTCCAGGGCACCAGTTGTCCATTTGGTACATCTCCAGATCTCCAAAATGTAAGCAGAGCCTGAGTTGTTCAAAATGAAACGAAAGAGAAGGCAGCTAGTGTTTGCTGGACTCCTATGAGCCAGGCACTTTAACCTTCATAAAGAGCTTGTGAGGTAGGGACTGCCATTCCATTTTAAAGCTCGGTGAAGTCAAGGGCACCCGAAGTCCCACAGATGCCAAGGGTCAGCAGTAGGCAGCACAGGTATGGTTATTATTAGTATTACGGCCCTGCTTCACAGGTGAGGAAACAGCCTCTGAGTGACAACGTCCTGTCCCCAGAAAACAGAGGTGTGTGGACCAAGTGATCAGAGCCCTTGCGGCTAAAACAGTCTCAGATCCTATGCAGGCCTCTTGGTATGTCTAATCTAAGTCAGTGCTTCTCAGTGAGGGCGATTTTGTCCCCTAGGGGACACCTGTAGACACTTTTGGTAATCATGTGGGACGGAGGCTGCTACTGTTATCTCGTAGGTAGAGGCCAGGGATGCTGCTAAACATCCTACAATCTACACAGTATAGCCCCCACAGCAAGCAATGATCCGGCCCCAAACGTCAACGGTGCTGAGGCTAAGAAATCCTGGCTAGAGCTGAGTCTCCTCCACAGTCCAGGGCCAGCCCTAATCTCGCTCTCAAATCTAGCCCACTGCAGGTGCCCCAAGGTCCAGAATCAACTTGGCACCAAGCTCTCCTACCGACCCGTGGCAGGAACAACCAGCTGGTGGCGGTGTTCGTCCTGTCGCCATCACGGACTCCGCCTTGCCCCACCTCTTCCCCTGGCTGCACTGCGTGGGTGCCTCCATGCGCATGTTGGAGTTCTCTGGTCCCCCTAGTCAAGCACACACCTTGTGGTGGTAGGTGCGGGAGGAGTATGACAGCCTGAAAATGGCTTTACGGCCCTGTGTGGAGAACCTTGCTGGCAACAGACTAGCCACAAGGGGGTGCTTTGCAACTCCTGGGCATCTGCCATCACCGCACATGCAAACATGGTCAGGAGGCACTAAGGGCAAGCTCAGCTCTGCTGTGAACATGCTGAGCGCGTTCTGTCCAATGACTCAGGTCCTGCTTAGCTTCTTCCTGGGCCGAGCTATGTGATGAGCCACCAATACAGAGATATCAAGAGCTGCTCTGGAGTGGGAAAATCAGTTGTGAAAATCTGCCTTCCCCACATACAACTGTGTGATACTCAGCAAGTCTCCTAGCCTGGCTGGCCTCCATTTCTTCATCTGTGAAAATGGATAACAGAGCTACTTCATAAGGCTTTTCTAAAGTCCAAATCCCATCATGCACATCAGAGTACCTAGAATCACACCCAGCCCTCAAAAGGTCAAGGACAATCTTACCAACGAACTCCACTAATCGAAGAAACTACTGGACAACTCAGTGTGCTAGATCTGGATTTTACACAAGATTCTTAAGCAAGTGAGATGAAAGAAGAGTCAAGAATGAACTGCAAGCATTAGAACCTTGTCCTAGAGTTATGAAATTTCAAAGATGGCTTACTTATAGTTCAGATAGGCTTGTGGATTTTTCACTAAGTAGCGAGCTCTTCGTCCAACTGAATGGGATGTTTTATCCAAAGACTCTTCAAGGGTAGCATGCAGAATGTCCCGCACGACCTGCCAGGGGACAAACGGGCCCTTCACCTGGATCAAACACAGAGCCAAGACAGAAAATCAGGATCCTGGGCTCCCATTAGCGGTCATGAATGTAAAGGAGTGGGGAAAAAATATGTTTGATCAAGCCTTTTTCCTCAGAGAACTCAAAACTGTCACCTCATGCTTTTGAGCAAATGGTTTACTCAGTCATGTTTACTAGACACCAACTCTGTGTCCGGCACTGAGTGAGGTACAAGGGAGAGAAGAATAAGACAAGTCCTCAACGTCTGGTGGGAAGAGTGTCTTTCTGGCAAGTACCAGCCAGAGTGCACAGAGGGTGTTGGGTAATACTGACTGGAAGGGTAATATAGTAGGAGACCAAACCCAACCCCTCAAACACACACACACACACACACACACACACACACACACACACACACACACACACACACACACACAGAAAACCACTGCCGTCAAGTCAATTCCAACTCATAGTGATCCTATAGGACAGAGTAGAACTGCCTCATAGGGTTTCCATGGCTGTACTCTTCAAGGAAGCAGACTGCCACATCTTTCTCCCACGGAGCAGCTAGTAATTTCAAACCACCAACCTTTTGGTTAGCAGCTCAGAGTTTAACCACTGCACCACCAGGGCTCCTTAGGGAAGGTTATGTGTTTAGTTAGAGGGTTTTAAAGGCCTGATTACATAGTTATGTATACTTAGGAACAGTCTGTATACTGTGATTGTATATTATGTTAGTAGAACTAGAATGTACTAAATTAGCAGAACAGTTCAGTCAACAATACGTAGGAAGGCAGAGCCGAGATGAGCAAGGGGCTGGATGACGAGGTTAGCTTTCTTATCACCACAAGAACGAGGTGATCCAAGAATCCGGTTTAAGTTCAAGCAGGGAGTAGAGGGTCCAGCTGACACTGAACTCTGAAGGACCGCTCTGCTTCCTCAAGGACAGAGCAGAGGCACACCTCTCCTCCTACCAGAGCTACCATGAAGGTCCCCCGGCGGATTCAGGGGCACAGGACTGGGCAGAGGCACACCGCTCCTCCCAGGGCCGCCATGAGAGTCCCCTGGCAGATTCAGGGGCAGGGAGCAACACATCATTTTTACATTCATTCTTAGAGAAGGGATTGGGCTGGAATTTAGGAGAGGATGACTGACAGGTGAAAGAATACGGAGAAAATGGTCAAGAAAAAAGATCTAATGAGCCTACAGGCAGGAGAGCATCGTCGACACAGGACACCTGACAGGGCTTCTCTTGGCCGGCATGGTTGTGACCAGTCTACACAAACTGGGTTGTTGTTGTTTTTTTTAAAATTGTACTTTAAGTGAAAGTTTACAATTCAAGTTAGTCTCTCAGACAAAAATGTATACGTACATTGTTTTGTGACCCTAGTTGCTCTCCCTATTCTGTGAAAGCACACTCCTCCTTTCCACCCCGGATTTCCCGGGTCCATTCAACCAGCTCCTGGCCTTCTCTGCCTTCTCATCTTGCCTCTGGACAGAAGCTGCCCATTTAGTCTCTTGTATCTACCTGAGCTAAGAAGCACACTCTTCACAAGTATCATTTTTGTCCCATAGTCCAGTCTAATCTTTGTCTGAAGAGTTGGCCTCGGGAATGCTTTTAGTTTTGGGCTAACAGAGAGTCCGGGGGCCATGTCTTCTGGGGTCCCTCCAGTCTCAATCAAACCATTAAGTCTGGTCTTTTTACTAGAATTTGAGTTCTGCACCCCATCTTTCTCCTGCTCCATCAGGGACTCTCTGTTGTGCTCCCTGTCAGGGCAGTCATTGGTGATAGTCAGGCACCATCTAGTTCTTCTGGTCTCAGGCTGATGAAGTCTCTGGTCTATGTGGCCCTTTCTGTCTCTTGGGCTAATACTTTCCTTGTGTCTTTCGTGTTCTTCATTCTCCTTTATTCCAGGTGGGTTGGGACCAGTTGATGCATCTTAAATGGCTGCTCACTAGCTTTTAAGGCCCAAGACATCACTCACCAAAGTAGGATGCAGAACATTTTCTTAATAAACTCTGTTATGCCAGCTGACCTAGATGTCAAAAAACCATGGTCCCCAGACCCCTGCCCCTGCTACTCTGCCCCTTGAAGTATTTGGTTGTATTCAGGAAACTTCACAGCTTTAGTTTAGTCCAGTTGTGCTGACTTCCCCTGTAGTGTGTGCTGTCCTTCCCTTCACCTAAGATAATTCTTGTCTACTATCTAGTTAGTGAATACCCCTCTCCCTTCCCCCCCCACCCTCATAACCATTAAAGAATGTTTTCTTCTGTGTTTAAACCTTTTCTTGAGTTCTTATAATAGTGGTCTTATACAATATTTGCCCTTTTGCGACTGACTAAATTCACTCAGCATAATGCCTTCCAGATTCCTCCATGTTATAAGATGTTTCACAGATTCACTGTTGGTCTTTATCATTGCATAGTATTCCATTGTGTGAATATACCATAATTTGTTTATCCATTCTTCTGTTGCTGGGCACCTAGGTTGATTCCATCTTTTTGCTATCGTGAACAGTGCTGCAATGAACATGGTGTGCATATATCTATTTGTGTGATGGCTCTTATTTCTCTAGGATATATTCCAAGGAGCAGAATTGCTGGATCGTATGGTACTTCTATTTCTAGCTTTTTAAGGAAGCGCCAAATCGATTTCCAAAGCGGTTGTACCATTTTATATTCCCACCAACAGTGCATAAGTGTTCCAGTCTCTCCACAACCTCTCCAGCATTTATTATTTTGTGTTTTTTGGATTAATCCTAGTCTTGCTGGGGTGAGACAGTACCTCATTATAGTTCTCATTTGCATTTCTCTAATGGCTAACGATCATGAGCATTTCCTCACGTGTCTGTTAGCTGCCTGAATGTCTTCTTTGGCGAAGTACCTGTTCATATCCTTTGCCCATTTTTCAACTGGGTTGTCTTTTTGTTGTTGAGGTTTTGGAGTATCTTGTAGATTTTAGAGATTAGACACTGATCAGATTTGTTGTAGACAAAATTTTTTTCCCAGTCTGTAGGTTGTCTTTTGACTCTTTTGGTGAAGTCTTTTGATGAGCATTAAGTGTTTGATTTTTAGGAGCTCCCAGTTATCTAGTTTCTCTTCTGGTGTTTGTGCATTGTTAGTTATGGTTTGTATTCTGTTTATGCCATGTATTAGGGATCCTAGAGTTGTCCCTATTTTTTCTTCTATGATCTTTATTGTTTTCGATTTTATATTTAGGTCTTTGATCCATTTTGAGTTAGTTTTTGGGCATGATGTCAGGCATGGGTCTTGTTTCAGTTTTTTGCAAGTGGATATCCAGTTATACCAGCACCATTTGTTAAAGAGACTGTCTTTTCCCCAGTTAACGGACTTTAGGCCTTTGTCAAATATCAGCTGCTCATAGGTGGATGAAATTTACATCTGGATTCTCAATTCTGTTTGTTCCATTGGTCTATGTATCTGTTGTACTGGTACCAGGCCGTTTTGACTACTGCGGCGGTATAACAGGTTCTACAATCAGGTAGTGTGAAGCCTCCCACTTTGTTCTTCTTCTGTAATGCTTTACTTATCGGGGCCTCTTCCCTTTCCATATAAAGTTGGTGATTTGTTCCTCCATCTCGTTAAAAAATGCTGTTGGAATTTGGATCAGGTTGCACTGTATCTGTAGATCGCTTTGGGTAGAACTGACATTTTCACAATGTTCAGTCTTCCCATCCATGAGCAAGGTATGTTTTTCCACTTACATAGTTCTCTTTTGGTTTCTTGCAGTAGTGTCTTGTAGTTTCCATTGTATAGGTCTTTTACGTCTCTGGTTAGATTTATTCCTAAGCATTTTACCTTCTTGGGGACTACTATAAATGGTATTGATTTGGTGATTTCCTCTTCAAAGTTCTCTTTGTTGGTACAGAGGAATCCAACTGATTTTTGTATGTTTATCTTGTATCCTGATACTTTGCTGAAATCTTCTATTAGTTCCAGTAGTTTTCTTGTGGATTCTTTGGGGTTTTCTGTGTATCAGATCATATCATCTGCAAATAGAGATTCTTTGACTTCTTCCCTACCAGTCTGGATGCCCTTTATTTGTTTTTCTAGCCTAACTGCTCTGGCGAGGACCTCCAGCACAGTGTTGAACAAGAGTGATGACAAAGGGCATCCTTGTCTGGTTCCGTTCTCAAGGGGAATGCTTTCAGGCTCTTTCCATTTAGGATGATGCTGGTTGTTGGCTTTGTAGAAATGCCCTTAATTATGTTGAGGAATTTCCCTTCTATTCCTATTTTGCTGAGAGTTTTTATAATGAATGGTTGTTGGACTTTGTCAAATGCCTTTTCTGCATCAAATTGATAAGATCATGTGGTTCTTGTCTTTTGTTTTACTTATGTGATGGATTACATTGATTGTTTTTCTAATGTTGAACCATCCCTGCATATCTGGTATAAATCCCACTTGATCATGGTGACAAACTAGGTTCTTTACGCAGCTGCCTCACCTACTCTACCTGGCAGTATGACTATCTGGAAGGGACCCTGGACTGGATGATGCCGGAGCTCCGCTTCCTAGTGGGACACTTGTCTACCTTATCTGCCCTCTTTGAGGAACAAGACAGGGAGACAAACTCTGCCTTGGGCTGCAGAACCTTCCTGGAGGCTGTGATATCAGAGGAAAGAGGGAGAGGTTACTAGTCAGAGAACAAGAGCTGGCAAGGCCCTCTCTGCCTGGCTGGGATTCAGGGATGCAGGTAGGGAGGACGTGGTGTGGGGAATTGTGGTGTGGAAGGCATGGGGGTTTGGGGGGTGAACCATGGGAAACATGGTTAGCCAGGCTGAGGCCACCGCCACCATTCCACCACTTTGATTCAATACAGACTGAGTCATTACTGTGTAGCAGGTACCATGCTAGGGGCTGCATCTACAAAAACAAGTAAGACAAGTCTCTTTGCTTTGAGGAGCAGTCACTCTAGTGGGCCAAGAGTTACCACAAGCAACAGAAGCAATGTCAGAAGTATGCATCCACGGGACAGAGAGAGAAGAGAGTAATTACTTTCCCTTGCAGGATCTATGAAGCCTTTCCTGAGATGATAAGCGGTTACTGAAAGATAAATAGGAGATTTTCAAGCAGATGAGGGTGGGAGGAGAGAAGTAGGAAAGGGTTGGATTCCAGGTAAACAGAGAGAGGGAGAGAATGCTCTGAGCTATTTTGCCTGAAGCTAGGCAAAAAACTGTATGTACCTCACCGAAGGCTGGAAAGCAATGTGCAAAAACATGTTATTAATTTGTCAGATTCTGGGAACTGTTTTCCCTGGTGGCCAAGCAGAAGTAGATGCAATGAGTGGTCCAGGGGACCGTGAGCTGCCCTGCAAGGGTCCAAGGCAGGAAAGACAGCTCCCGTGAGAGGGACAAGCATATCAGTTGTCTGGAGGCTGAAAGGAGAAGCAGCCTGGTGGGCTGAATACCTTGGTGTTGAGGACATTGCTGGCAATTCGGCAGAAAATGAGCAGCCTGTCCTCCTGCATGGACCAGGTCACACGTAGTCGGGTCATCCTCTGCAGGGCGCTCTGGTCAGCCTCATCATGGTAGCGCAGCCTTCTGCTTTTTTCTTCTGGGACCTCTTCTAAAAACACCAGAGTGAGAGAAATCGACCTCTAATAACCGGTTTGGAGCTATCACTCTGGAGAGCAGAAGAGTACCTACCCAGCTAGTAAGATCTGACTGAGTAGATCTGTTCTCAGAATCTCTTTGTGTCTAAAGCCTTACAAAACAACCACAAAAGAGTCAACCCTTCCTAAAAGAGCCTTTTTTTTTTTACTTCCTCTTTCATCATTTCTCTTTGGTCAAATTTCATGGAGATGGGTAGGGCTGGCTGAATACAGCCTCTTACTTGTTATCTGTCAATCTCTAATCTGTCCCACTGTGACACTAAGTCCGTGGAAGGTGCCTTGTACAGAAGCTTACAGAACATGCTCAGGGCATGTCTGCTGAATGCATGGGACAGTTGACTGTGGAGCCACTTAAGCCCCCACCGCTGTCTTGCCCTGAGACCTCTGAGTTGTGTAAACTCTTGCGCACCATGGAGGCAACAAGGTCTACCCTACAAGGCCATTGTGAGGATTGAATGAGACTGTGTATAAAATGCCTAGTATGGTGCCTGGCACAAAGTAGCTGCTAAATAAATAATAACAATAGCTAACATCATGGAATATTTACTATGTGCCAAGAACTGCTCTAAGCTTTTCACATATATTAACTTATAATTAAAACAATACTTAGTTCACAACCCTATGAAATGAACACAATTATCTCCATTTTATAGTTGTGACCCCATAGGACAGAATACAACTGCCCCACAGGGTTTCCAACGAGTGGCTGGTGGATTCGAACTGCTGACCTTTTGGTTAGCAGCCGAGCTCTTAACCACTGTGCAACCAGGGCTCCATCTTTTTATAGCTGAGGAAATGAAAACAGAGAGAGAGAGAGCAATTTGCCCAAAGTCATACAGCTATTAAGTAGCTGATATAGGCTTTGAACCTTGAGCTCTTGACCACTAGGTTTTCTAAGGTCTCCCCATGGTGAGGATACTTTGGCGGTTTTGCAATTTCACATAGAGCCTACATGCCACTGCCAATTCCAAAAGACTGTTTTGTGAGTTTCTTCCAAATTATTCCTCTGCTAAAGGCAGAAGAAAAGTGGGGCAAGAAAATTTGGATTCAAAATGACCCTAGCACTATATCTGCCTGGTAAATGAATTTAGGTCTTCATGAGCCAAACTAATCTTATACAGACACATCTGTGATAGGCTAAACGGTGGTGGTGGTGGTGATGGCAGGCGGGGGCGGGGAGGGGGGGGGAGGGGGGTGCGTTCAATGGATGCAATGCTATTTGTTATGAACACCAGCCAAATACACCACTAAAAATAGGCTCCTGTGTAAACATTGTTTTTATCTGAAATAGAGCCATCAGATTTTTGTTACAACACACGGACCTGTGTAGGTGACAGAAAAGTGGTTCAAAAAATGATGGTGGTCTCCACACTGCCCCTCTTCTGCTCTTTGACTAGTAGATCCTGCCCAGAGGAAGAACCTAAAAGGGCCATCTGAAAGCACCATGCATTAGGGGTTGCATCAGATCTGAAGAGATTCTGTAAGGCCCACGTAATTCTCAGCTTTTCCCTAATTTAAAGATACAGCATGACTTTGAACTTTGGCCTGATAGGCATAAATGTAGATACTAAAAGTTAAGGCCAAAATAAAATAGGACTTTGGTTGGTTGTGATGAGAATTTTGCTAAGGGTTTTTTTTTTTTTTTTTTTAAATAATTTAGTTTTTGTTGAGACTATACAGACAGCAGAACATACACCAACTCAGCAGTTTCTACATGCACAATTCAGTGACACTGATTACATTCTTTGAGTTGTGCAACAATTCTCACCCTTCTTTTCCAAATGGTGTGTGCACCATTAACATAAACTCAATGTCCCCTAAGTTTCCTATCTAATCTTTTGAGCTGCTGTCCTCAATTTGATCCCATATGGATAGATGTTAAAAGAGCACAATGTTCAAGGCAGACATTCTTTACTAGTTAAGCTAAACTACTGTTTGGCTTAAGAAGATATCAGGGGATATTTCTGGTTTAATCTTAGGGCAACAGTTTCAGGGGTTCATCCAGTCTCCATGGCTCTAGAAAGTCTGGATTCCATAAGAATCTGAAATTCTGTTCTGCATTTTCCCCCTATAGAAGACTCCTTGATCAAAATGCTTAGTAATGGTTTTGCTAAGTATCTTTTTTTCAGCTGAAATTAAATTAAAAACATAAACTGATCTGAGAAAAAAGAGTTACTAAGGTAAAAGGCTTTACAAAATGCAAAGATCAAGAAAGCCGGGGGAAGCATACAGGAAATTCCAGGCTGTCCCAGTCGGCCAGATGGATTTGGAAAATGAAGTAGCAATCACACACATTTAGCATAACAGATTCACGGGAACGTGGACACCTGTGTCTGAGGGTAGAGCTCAGGTCTGGCTGGAGGGAGGCTGCTGCAGAGCTCCAAGCCAGGGTGGACAGAGACAAGGCCCAATACATGCACACGATCATCATGTTACCTTTCTTCTTTCTCTTGATCTTCTTTCCAGGGTCCTTCTTCATTCGCTTCCGCTTCTGGCTTTTCCCACCCCTCACTCTCTTGTTTCTGTCCAATGTGGGCTCTCTGTCCATCTCAAACTGCTCTTCCCTGTCAGCACAGAGCTCAGGAGCTGCTCTTGCTTCTCCCCAAATGTTCAGCCTGCTACTGCCTAGAAATAACCACAGGAGATCACAGTTTCAAGATGAGATCTGCAAATGCCAGAGAGGCCAAGCTGTACTTGGGGTGATCGTTTTGGTCCTAAACTGCTATCATGTCTATTTTTGGGATGAGCTCCCAGCGTACATACCTCCACCACCGAGTGGCAATGGGTGCTTGGTGAGAAATGTCTGGAGCCTCATCGTGAGCCCATTTTCTGAGGCGACATTCTCCTAAAAGACAAGAATGTCACTGGAATGAAGCATAAGCTTCAGTAAAACCCCAAGAGCCCGGAGCAACAGGGCACTAAAATATCCAAGTCTCTGACGAAGCCAGCTTCAGGGGTGGGATTCTCCTGTGCAGCCATTTTATTACTGCACACGGACTCCCTCTTGTCTGACCCTGTGTCATGAACTCTCCACTCCTTCTTTAAAAAGGGCTACCTAGCCACATGATGGAATAAGTTAGAGTCCACTAGACACAGAATAGGCTGGGCAGATATTTTACGGGCCTGGCCCACCTTTGGAAACCCTGGTGCTACAGCGGTTAATAGTTGGCTGCTAATCAAAAGGCCAGCAGTTCGAATCCACCAGGCGCTCCCTGGAAACCCTATGAGGCAGTTCTACTCTGTCTTTTAGGGTCGTTGTAAGTCAGAATTGCCTCGACGGCAATAGGTTTGGTTTTTGGTTTTGGGTCCCACCTTCAATACATATAAAAGTCAATGTTTGCTTCTCTGCTCAGTTCTGCTTTGGCCAGTTTAGAAGCTGTGAAGCGGGGAAGGGACAGGAGGAGGAGTAGTGAGGGCAACCCCAAGCGCTGGTCCAGGTGTGGCGTTCCTGCCCTAACCGAGCGCCCACCTTTTTGGCTTTGTTGATGATGTAGCTGGTCCAGATCCAGTTGCGCTTTAAGTGTCCATAGAAACTAGAATCGAGCCCAGCAGCTCCCAGCCCGTCTCCAGGGATCAAGCCTTCATCCACGACTTCACGGCGCCCCCTGAGGGTGGGAAAAAAAAAACACAAAAAGGAGCCCTTCTCAGTAACTTAAGAGGCCATGGAGTGGGGTGAGGCATTTATTTACAACCAACTTTTACCTTCCCAGAGAAACACCTGACAGGCAAAAATGAAGAACTGGGAGCCCTACTGTTGACGTGGTAAGTCCAAAATAAAGAATTTTATGTAAAAATTACCAGTTTTTGAATATTGGCAACCGATTCCATTTTTGTTTAACAATATGTGGGCCAAATAAAGAAAGCCTGGAGGCCAGATTTGGCCCATGGCCACCAACTGGCAGCCTCTAAGCCAGAGGCTTGGGCCATTCTGGCTCTGACATCTTGAGGTAGGCGTGGAGAAGCCAGGATGCCCAGGACGGGACGTACGTGGTATATTCCATCATGGCACACTTGCGCTCCAGATTGTGCTTGTCAATGGCACTCTCCTGCTCCTTCTGCAGATTGCCCTCCTCGTCGCTGCCCTGATCTGGGCTGCTGGTCTTCTTGGGGCGCGGGTTGCGCACCACGCCTAGAAAACCAAACACAAGCTGAATGATGACCCCTTCCTGGCAGGTTCGGTCAGGCTGCGGGCTGCTGCTGGGTAGTGGGAAAACAATGGATCTGCTTTCTGGTGAACAGGCTTTCCTGTACAGATGAAAGGCTCTGAAACTGGTAGAACCCCTTCATACAAAACACCTTATGAAAACGCTGCTGGGAGGGAGCTAGAGGGAGCAGCAGGAAGGAAGTTAAGCACCGGGGGGTGAACCTGAGAAAGGGGTCCTCAGCCAGGCTGAATCCTGCTAAGGGGGGAAGGCAGGCAGGCAGGCAGGCAACCAGAGAACCCAAGAGGCTGGGGAGTCTGCAAGCAGAGGAAACCTGTGTCTTCCTCCCGGATGGCTCCCAGGAAAACAGAAAGCCGGGGGGAGTTCCTCTGTGCCAGCATGGTGGAAGCAATGGGCAGAAATCACTGCACTTGGTGGTAATGGCAGGGGTTGGGAGTCAGGAAGGATCTGGTCAGATAGTTTGCAATGGCATCATTTCCCTGGGCCTAGCTGGGTTCCAGGAGCAGCCAGATGTTTCATGAGTGCCCCAGAGATGCATGAATGTAGTTGAGAAATTAAGCTGTTATTAGGAAATTTTAAAAATTGCATTTTTTACAAGAAAATATAAATGACTACTAAAACCACTGCTTGAGTAAGGCAAGTAAAGTTATGGAAGTCTGTGGAAGATCAAAGTCTCTCTCATAATGTGCTCAGAGACCTTGGGTTAAGGGCGCTGGGCAGCGAGGAGAACCCACCTCTTTGCACCTCTCTTCATCTAGCTGGAGCTTCCCCTCTGCTCCACAAGGCAGTGGCAGTGCTCCCCGTGTACAGATGAAGAAACTAAGGCTCAGGGAAGTTACAAATAGCTTGTCCAAGGCCATCCACTTGAATGAACAGTTGAAATTAAGAGTACTTAAGGTAACGCTTCTCATGTGCAAATAACAGCTACACCACCAAGTTGCTTGTTATAAATGCAGATTTATAAGCCATCCACCAAGCCTGCCAAATCGGAGTCTCTGCATAGGACCCAATAGTCAGGATTTTAAAATGCTCCTAGAATGATTCTCTTCATACACGTTTGGGGAGCCTCTGCTTTAAAGGAGATTATTACGTTTATGATATGAGGTTTTTCTCTCAGTCCTTGGGGCAGAACCTCCTCATGTGTTTGTTGAATGAACAGACAGTCAATGTCTGATTCATGGGCTAAATAAGCCTCTGGCACGTCTGCTCCCAAATACTAAAAGGGATGGAAATTCACCAATTGTCAGCCTGAAAAACTGGTGCAAATAACACACTGGTTCATAAATCCTTATCTGGGTATAAAATGCAGAGGAATTAGGGCACTTTTAAAATCTGAAATGGTAAAAGCCTAGTTCACAACTGAATGCCAGAATTCTATGAAACACACTGTTTTAAAATTTGTTTGCACCCTGCTGGCATTAAATAATTCTACAAAAGAAATATGTGCCTTCTGCTTTGTAAAAATCAAAGTGTAATGCTGACCTTTCAGCTCTGTGATGGGAGAATAGAATGATTCCCCTCCCAGGTGCAAACCCAATGAGGCATCCTTTCTCGCCTGGTAGAGGTGGCAAGAAAAGACCAGATGGAGACTGGCTTCCAGGGAGACTGGGCTCAAGGTTCTGCGGATTCTATGGCCTTACTAAAGACCCCTCATTCATTCAATAAACATGTACAGGCTGTCTACCGTGTACCAGGCACTCTGCTAGGACCCGAGGACGGAAGTCAAAGTTCCTGTACTGAAGACGTTCACAGAAAGAAATGAGATGCTGATAATAAAGATGCTGGAAAAGGGGGAAGGCTCTCTCCAAGAGGTGATGGTTGAAGAAGGAGTGGCCACCTGTGAGGAAAATATGGGTGGGAGGGCCATTTCAGGGAGAGGCAACGGCAGGGGTGGAGGCCTGACCCCAAAGCCCTCCTCATCCAAGCCATCAGCAAGTCTCCTCTAAAATATGTCCCTCACCCTTCTCCCTCTCTCCTTCACTGCTGCACCCACACATCTCTCTTAGACAAGTTACAACCCCTCCCTGCTTCGTTCTTGTGCCCTCCCTCAGTCTGTTCTCTACACAGCAGCTAGGGTGACCTTTTAAAAACAAGACATCTTGTCATCCCCTTGCTTAAAAGCATCTAATGACTCAAGAACAAAAAGACAAACAACCCAGTTAAAAAATGGGCAAAGGACTTGCACTCGAAAGGCGTCTCTGTGCCATGTCCCCCACCTGGAACCCTCTTCCCAGCTCTGGGTCTGGCTGGCTCAGCCTCATCCTTCAAGTCTCAGCTCAAAGATCTCCCCCTCAGCACGGCAGTTCTGACCACCCCATCTAATACCCTTTGTATCATCACCCTGGGTCCCACCCACCACCCTGCTTATTTCCTCCACAGCCTGTATCACACTCTATCTCTCCGTGTGCTAAGTCTCATGAAGCCAGGGACAGGGCTGTGCTTTCACCTGCATGGTATAGGACACGACACACAGTAGGTGTTCAATAAATATCTACTGAACAAACAAATGACTGAAGACAAAAGTGGAGCTGCTTGGACTAAACCGGGCATGGGGCCCGTCATCCTCCCATTCAAGGCCCACCTCTGTCCTTTGACGGATCCCCAAGGACACTCTAGGCCCCTGGAAGCAGTCTGAAAAACATGGGCTAGGCCATCTCTAGTTCGTTCTAGTCCCCGTGGAACCACAGAAAAGGAGGAGAAGCAGTGAGGCCCACAAAAGCTGATGGTACCTAGTGGTGTGTTGAGGCAGACGCACTGCAGATCAAACCAGTAGTTTTCCACATCCTGCATGGAGTTGAGGACATAAAGACGCCTTTCGAAGGGCCGGCTGCTGTGGGCAAGGTTGTAATGCGGGTCACAGATGGTGGTGTCAACAATGACTGCATTCTTCTTCAAGAAAATAAAGACCTACAAGAGAGACATCAAGTGGGAGAGAGGGGCTTTCACAATCAGCAAAATCAGAGTCGGGTTCACATACCGTATTCAACCGTCAGGACCACCTCCCTTTGGGCTTGAAAGATGTTACCTGATCTTTATCCTGAAACTTTTCTGTGGGCCCAAACTGCAGCAGCCCCATGTAGCACAGCCTATGAAGGCTCTCCATGACCGAAAAAATGTAACGCCTGGAAAACACAGGAAGTGGCAGGTTCCGATCACTCCACACTCTCAACTCTCTCCACGTCTGTGTCTGGGGCGAGGGATGCAACTCACTTCTCCCCTTTTCTACCTGGTCGTGCCTGGGGGACTGGCCTGAGGCCCTGCATGGTGCTGTGGCCCAGAACCATCTTCCTAATACCCAGCTAGGGTGATGGAGCACTGATACCACACTTGGGGTTTGATTTAGTAAGTTAAAGTAACAGAAAGAAAAAAATACTCAAATATCTGCAGCCTTTATCAGCAGACTTGACTTTAAGTGAACTGGGCCATACTTTATTTGCCCCTGTCCTTTATCTAGAGGTGCACAGGGTCCTGAATGAGTGAAAACTGATCATCTTTACAACCTGGAAGGCAGAAGCCTTTCCCTTTTCCTGGTGCAGGAGCCTTCGGAACCCTAAGGGGCCTGTGGGGGCCTAAAGCTGCTCTGTATGGGTTTCCATGCCCTCACCTCCTCTCGTACGGCCCTCACCTCCTCTTGTACGGTCCTCACCTCCTCTCGTATGGCCCCCACCTCTCGTACGGACCCCACCTCCTCTTGTATGGCCCCCACTTCCTCTCGTACGGCCCTCACCTCTCGCACAGCCCTCACCTCCTCTCGTACGGCCCTCACCTCTCGCAAGACCCTCACCTCCTCTCGTATGGCCCTCACCTCTTGTACAGAAGCTGCTGTCGGACGGGCCTGGGGAGAAACCGGATCAGCGTGTGTTTCTTCAGAGGGTCGTTCAGAAACTCCTCCAGGTTGTCCACCTAAAGAGATGAACTTCAAGTTCAGCTCACCCTGAGGCCAGGGTGAATTATAAAGATTGCAAAAAAATACTCACTATCTTCATGACTGCAATTTCCCTGAGCTTGCCTATTAGCCCAATGGTGACAGCCCTGCCCTCAAACCTCCTACATCTCTGCCTCAGTCCTGTCACCCCTCCCTTCCAGCCCATTTACCACACTGTTGGGGACAATGGCCAGGTGCCTTCATCTACTGCTGGTGGGCATATAAACTGCTAAAACATTTCTGGGGGCAATATACTTATTTATATTTTAAAAAATGAAGGACACTCATTCTGTTTGAAGCCTGTGATTCTACTTCTATCCTTGTCCTAAGGGAAAAATTTAGGAGCTGTTCACAAACATGTCTACCTATAAGGTACTCATCAACATGTCATTTATAAGAGCAAGAAACTGGAACTTCAGTGTCCAAAAACAGAGTAGTCAGAGTAATAGATGCATATAAAGGAATACTATAAATCTACTTAATATCAAATTAAAAAATTTAACGATGTGGAAATAGAACATATGGTTCAGTGCAAAGAACAGAAAATAAAAGAGTAAATATAGTATAGTCTCAATTCCATTAAAAAAAAAAAAAAAAAAAAAGGAGATCTCCCCCCACCGCCCCCCATGCATTCTTACACACACAAATATGGGCACAGAGAAAAAAGACGAGAGGAAAATGTACTAGAAACTACTAGCAGTTATTATCTGAGTGATAAGGTTATGGATAATTTTTATTTTCTCCTTTTTCTATATTTACCAAATTCCTAAAAACAATGTGTTTTATTTGATGCACTATAGTTATTCGTCCATCTACCTACCTACTTATTTACCTATCTCATCTATCTAGAAGAACAACTCCTAGTCTTTCAACGATTTTCCCTTGATAGACATCCATCCATCCATACATCCATCCTCCATCTATCCATCATCCATCCATCCATCCGTCCATCCGTCCATCCACTCATCCATCCAAGCAACCCCAAGTCTTCAAGTATTTCTCCTTGACTGGGTGAGTGCAGGCCATCTGGCCTGGAGTTGAGTGGCTAGCCCCCAGGACTTGTGGTGGCCCTGGGAGCCTCCAGTACCTTGTAGCAGACCTGCACAATCTGGACAAAGACAGACAGGGGCAGGCGGAGGAGAATGTCACTGACAAGAGCCCAGCCGAAGCCAAAGTCCCTGTGGACTGGGATGGGAGGGACGTAGCGCATCCACGAGGCTTCATCCACGTACACTAGGGAAAAAACTGGCATCAGTCCCAGCAGAGAGGGCCCCTGGCATCTCACAAGTAGGTCACTTGGTTCCCTCTGACCCAGCTAAGAACTCTCTCTAAACCCCTGAGTTTCCTTTGAACCCTACTGATCAGGCAGGAAGTAGAACACAGGAACCCAGAGGTTCAGGAAGTTTGGATTATGTCTTTATTTTTATCAGTGGGCTGTGTGGGAATTCAGCTAGTTCAGGTGATAAAGATAAGGAACAACTGTGTTTGTCTCTGGATACCCCCACACCTGCCTCCCTTAGTCACAGGCATGGCGAGGGCAGCTCACCTGTCTCCGTGGGAAGCTCCACTTCAGCCTCCAAGGTGGTGCCAAGGTCTTCGTTGTCTCTGGATGGGGCATCAGAGGAGGTCTCCGAGTCATTTCCAGAGTAGAGCTGGGCTCCTGCTCGCCCAGGCTCCTGCCTCCCCATTCTCCTTTCACTGCTGGGGCCTGGCTTCTCCACCATGTTGCCGGCAGGGTGTCCATAGATCAGGTACCACAGGAACACGTGGACCACCCGCAGGCGAGGCATTTTGGGCAAAAACCCTAGAGAACGCCCAAGTCCAGGAACTGGGGGAACAAAGAGGGAGGGCAGTGCTTGAGAAACCCCAGATTCAATTCATTCAAAAAATATTGAGTGCCACTATGTCCCAGGTGTCAGAGAGACACCAGGAGACTAAACAGACAAATATTCTTACCACTGTAAAACTTACTTTCTAGCGGGAAAGGACAGAAAATAATAAAATACATAGAATAGTATGTCAGATGTAGCTGGTAGGTGGAAAATTACAGCAAAGAAGGGAAAGAAGGGCTGCAATTCTATAGCGAGAGGCCAGGGAAGGCCTCCCTGGGGAGAGCCTTGGAGCGAAGTCCCACGGTTGGCCATGCAGACACCAGGACTTCCAACGCATGGCAAATGCATAGTGCTTGAGATGGGTGTGCCAGGCCATCCGAGGAAGGTCCAGGAGGTCGGAACACTGGTAGAGCAAGGAAAGAGAGCGAAGGAGATGAGCCCGAGTGTACAGGAGCAGAGAGGCTGTGTGGAGGACCTGACAGTCACCACAGAAGGGAATTCTGGCTTGATGAGGACTGTGTAAAAATCCCCAAATCTAGGTTCTTTTAAAGTAGTTTCTTTTCTTTGTTGATTATACAGATAAAGCTTTCCTTGACTTTCCCCAGTGAGAGGACAGATGTGAGAAAAGGCAGACATAGTAACAGGGTAGTACTAACAAGTGACCAGAGGCCCCTTCTCCACTGTCACCCTTGCCCATTTGAGGACCAAACCCACTGCGTCCGCCTTCGCAAGTACACGTGCTGTTGGGCTGCGTCCTCGTTATCATATCTCCCCTTCAATCTGCACGTTTTCTAACTGAAACCTTGAGAACAAAGGCCAGGCTTGTGTGACTGAGCCCTCAGCAAGGGCAGTCACACAAATTACCTCTTCAGTTTGGAATCCCTGGGACCTGCTGTGTCCGATTCCAGGGCACTTTCTGTTTGACTGAGGTCTGTGCCCTATAAGTCAAGCTTGCCCTCCTCCACCAGCATGCACGCAATGGCCAGGAGAAGAGCAGAGCACCTGGTGACAACACCCTCGCCAGCTACACTGGCCCAGTACACGTTCCCATGACAGAAGCTCGGTGGTGAGCAATGGAGGAGGTGAGCCTATTAGAGACCCGGCACAGGGAAGAGTATGTGAGTGCTCAGACTTGCCAGTGACTGTACCTGCTGAGGGCTTAGGGGGTCAGGGGTGGTAGACTGTGGTTCCCCGAATGCTCCAGCCCAAGGATATTCATGGAGGGAGTTAGTCTTTATGAACCATTCTCATTCTGGGGTTTGGCATACTCTCATCTGAGTCTCTCAACAGTCTTGTGAGGCCTGCTGGCAAGATGCTGACAGGGAAACCGAGGCTGGCAGAACCTACATGACCAAGGTGGTAGGTGGGACCCGATTATCCCGACTGCAGCCCAGTGCTCAAATGTGGGACATCAAGTGACTCAAACATCATCATGCAAATAAGTGAAATACAATCAGGCACTGACAGGAAGTGGCTTTTTACCTACAACCGGGTGGTAATTTTTAAGCTGGGTTATGCCCATTTTTTCATCTGTTTTTTTCATCCGTCCACTTTCAGATTTAGAGGAAGCATTCTGGTGAGAGTATCCTGATCCACTGGGACCTTCTTTTCCTTGACTTTCTTCCTCTGCCTCCCCTTGGGGCACTGGAGGCTGGGCAACTTTAACCCTGTAGTTTAAACACAAAATATGATCATTTGTTGAGAGAAAGGACAGGGTCTGTCAATGTGAATGGGATGAAGCCATCTGGCCCCGGACTTTCAAACTCAAAGGCTAGTAGGGGCTGGGCATATGACGGAAATGAATAAAACATGCCAGGTCACTAAGACATTTGGGTGGTGGGGACCCTCCCCGAGAATAGCTGCTACCTTATGAGAAAGGGAGCCCTATGTGCTAGGTCTTCTGACATTTCAGTAAATGCCAGAAATGAGGACCTTTATGTGAAATCCACTGGCAACTGTTTCAAAATATATGCGGGCCAGTAGAGGGCAAACCACACAGAACGTCTGCAGGCCAGAACCAGCTCCCTCTCTGCCTGCTGCAACTTCTAGTTTTGACCCAGCTAAGAACTCTCTCCCAACCCTGAGTTTCTTCTCGGCCCACCAGGTGGTTTCTGAACAAAACAAGAGGAGACCTCCGGAAAGCAACTAGACTCATCTGTGGGCTGTTATGAGCCTGGCTGAGGTCCATACATCACGGAGCGTGTGACTGGGAGTGCTCTGTCCATTATACAGACAGAAGAGACTCAAGAATGGTTAAGATTTGTTTTGTCCTTAAAGAACCAGGAAACCGATCCTTGTTTAGAATAGGGGATCATGGATCACAAACCCTAAACCAATGAAATCACTGATCTCACACAAGTATAAACAAAGGGCTTGCTGAAAATTGCTTTAGGATGGAAATAGCTTAGCTGTGAACTCTTACAGGGCTCTGCCACTTGCCTGCCTGCTGTGCTGGAGTTGGAGATCCGGAAACGGACCTGCTCGATGGCACTTCTCACGAGGGGGTCATTCTGGTCCATGGATGGGTGCACAACCAGTTCCACCTGCAGAGAGAGGTAGGCACATTCCACAGGGTAGGGGCAGAGCCGCAGTGGTGGTGTGGGGAGGGGGTGCGAGGCGTGTGGCTCCACGCCTCTGCTCCTTAGTGGAACAGTTATGCCTGCTTTCATTAACATTTCCAAAAGATAATTATGAGATTGGAACAAAATGTGTTGCTGAACAGTTTGCTGTTGCAGCTACTGGCCTCAAAAACTCTCAGGTTCCTGAGTGGTAAAGCTCTGCCGTCAGTAATGCGGCTGCTTTGCTCAGAGGAGGAGTTCTGGCCGGAAGAAAGAACGGTACAGCCTGCAGCCCCCTTGCTAGACAGCCACAGCCCACTGGGCTCTGCTGCTGCCCAACGTCCCGTGGCCATGACCTGAGAATTTCCCACAGCTGCACGGGAATCCTGAGGGTTTTCATTTGGAAAAGTAAGCCACTTTCATTAATCTCCCCTCACAAGAGTACCACCGTGGGACTCCTGCCAGGCGCCCTTCTAAACAAACTGGCAGAGAATTTAGAGCTGCTTTTGTTGTTTTACCTTTTCCAAGGTACTGAAGCTGAATGGTTAAGGTGATGAACATTTCAAGACAGACATATAGGATGAAAAATGGAAACTGCTTGGGAGGGAAATGATTTTAACATCCAGTAGAGAGAGGTGGAGTTTGGCAGAACAGGTGTGCATCTGACGGCAAAGCGCAACAGCCCTGTGGTCCGGGCCTCTGTCCTGTCTCTGTCCTCAGCAGGAGAGCCAGGTGACGTGTTTTGGGTGTCAGTGCTGGCTGGCAGCTTTGTTGGTAACGTGCAGCACTGCCTACACAGGGACCGTAAAAGCCCGTGCTCTTTCCACTGTACTTGGCTCAGTCCCTTCGGCTCTTCATTCATGAAATGGGGACCTGCTTCCTGCCCTGCCAACTCTTCTGTGGTTTTGTGAGGCTCAACTGAGATACAGTTAGGTGGCGACTCAGAGAACTGAACAGCACAGTATAAAACACAGCATTCCCATCTCCGCACTTTCCACAGTCCAACAGCCCAGCACACTTCCTGCAGGCCCTGCCACAGGGCCAGATCAGGAGCAAAGGCACAAGGCTGATGGTGGCACACTCACAGCTCGGCTCCAGCAGGTCAGAAGGCAACCGGAGCATATTCTCAGTCCTGCAAGAAACTTAAGCCAATTCTAGATGCAAACAGACAACACGGCAGCCCTTTCCAGATGGAAAACTGGGCTCCGTAGTGGTGGCAGGAGGTCCCCAGTACCAGACCCTTTTGGTTTTGAGGTTGTGTGATCGTGATCTTATCTGCTACACTTGTCTCTGCTCCCTCTGGTCCAGTCTGGTGGATATGGCACCTATGCCAGGGGGCCTCCCACTCTGTTCCTAAACTGGGGGAGATTTTTCTTGCCCTCAATCACCACACCGAGAATGCTGCAAGCCCAAAAGAGTGGATTTACGCAGATGCTGCATCTCAAGATGCTGCTGAGGGGCTGGGCTTTTCTTGTCCTTCCATGAGGGCATTTAGCACAGGGCTCTACTGCCACTGACCAAGGGGACCAATGTCAAGCTGGCCGGGGATGGGGAGGGGGGCAGGGTCAAGGGGACTTCACTGTTTTATTTTAAAAAGACTGAGGGCACATATAAAAAAAAAAAAAAATGATGAGGGCTGTCAACTTGGAAAGGTAGAAACAGTATTTCTTAAGTCATTTTTTGAACTGCTCGGAATTTTTCAAATTTCTCCCCAAATAAGAGAGAGAGAAAAAAAAAAAATGAAATGACTTTGCCAGCTTATTAAGAAAACGGAATATCAAAGCAGAGGTTTCTTAAGACAGAGATTTGGAATGCAGTCGGAAAAAAAAAAGGTCAGGAAATTAAAAGTGACCTTCCCCACAGCATCCTCCCCTTCGGTCTCTGTGCCCAGCTGCGCTATCTCAAATTACTCTGACTCTGAAAAATTTATGCTTTAGAATATGTGGAAAGCAGCTGAGCTACAGTTGCTATGGGAATGGCCCTAAACTTTAAATTTTACAGAAGCAGATAAATGAGTAGAGAGAAGAGATGTATTGTTCCCACTGGATAACCCCAGCAGTACATCCGAACTGAGCGGCTGCCATCACTTCCTCTGGGATATGTTTCCTCAGATCTCCATGGAAAACCTTCTCACTGCTTAGTCTAAATCTCCCACCTTCTAAATGTTACTTAGTTTAGTCCAGCATTACTCTGCTGAACTGCAATAGGCCACCACTTTCCCTTCTCTTTTATGGCTGGCTGCACAGCTGGTCACCTGCCTTGGGTAACTGCTTTACCACAGGATGTTGCTCAAACATCAAAGCAAGTTACTGTTCTTCTCTGCTTCCAGCTTCCCCATGGGGATAGCCCTGGCTCCCCAAATTTGGGGGCTTAACAGGAAATTCTGCATTATTGGCAACAAAGGAACACTGAGATACAATGACCAGATGGGCTGCACAAGAAGACTCTCAACAGGCTTAGTCTGGCTTTGGCGGTGTCATGAGAGTCCGTGGTTACCTTCTTTTTGATGCCGTCTTGAATGATTGTAGTTCGGTACAGTCTCAAGAGGCCTTCCTCAGACAGGTTCCGCACCAAGCGGACGATGGACTTCTTGCAGCACTTGGTGGACACGCCTTCTTGCTTCTCCTGATCCATGATCATTTTCTGAATCCTGGGGCATCACAAAGTCAGCAGTCAGTACTCCCATTCTCAACGTGGGAGGCTGTTTTCAACCCAGGCAACTGAGACATGCCTAATGGTTCCAGAAGAAACTAGGGAAGAATTGAAGGGGGTTTTCACCCTGGAAAGGTTAACTCCTCGAAATATTAAAGATCATCTCTTTGTGGTGAGTTAGCTAAAAACAAGCAATCATTCACAGCAGCGTCACATTCTAAGTCTTGCACCAGGAACTAAAGAGGCTACATGATTTGTGACACTGGTGGTAGAAGACACCAAGCACCATGATGGAAATCCATCTTCCCTGAGTCTATATGCTAATACAACAACCAGCTAAAGCACGTTCTGGTTTACCACAGACACCTTAGATCTGAAGCTTTTTTCGATTCCCCTCTTGATACATCTTGCCTTACTTTCTATATCTTACTGAGTCATTTTGGTAATATTTCTAGAACACGTATGACAGAATGGCAGGGCTGGAAGGGACATTAAGAACACCTAGTCAAACTCCAAGGAGTCCTGGTAATGCAATGGTTAAGCACTTGGTTGCTAAGTGAAAGGTTGGCAGAAGACCTGGAAATTTGCACCTGTAAAGATTACAACCTCGGAAAGCCCATGGGACAGTTCTACTCTGTCATACAGGGTCACTATGAGTCAGAATCGCCTCAAAAGCACACAACAACAACCAAACTCCTCACTACACAGAAGAGGGGACCAAGGGGATGGTATCTGTGGATGGTTTCTCCGCCCTCTAGTTATAGACAAAGCATATATAAGAACTCATGTCCCCTGACTCAGGCGTAAGGCTCCTTCTAATCGAGTAGCTTTCACTGAAGCCTGAAGATGCCAGCCCAGGAGGTGATGGTAATGACATATTAGAAGGACCAACCCAGAGATCAGAGCCTCTACTCTCATCCACAAGCACAGCTTCTGTCTCTTTTGTCTATGCTTCCATACGAGATTTTGTTTGAACTAAAGTCTCCATGGAGAATGAAAATAAAAATCAGTGCTATCACCTGCCTAAGTTTCTTCTTAGCCCCTTCTTAGCACCAAATTTCCAAGAAAGGAGAAAGCCAAGAGCACTATCCCCATGACTTCAATTTCTTGCTCAGTCTCTCTCCTGGTCTGTTGTTGTTATGCACTGTAGAGTCGATTCCAACTCACAGTGACCCTACAGGATGGAGCAGAACCGCCCCATAGGGTTTCCAAGGCTGTAATCTTTACAAAAGCAGATTGCCTTTGCTCTCCCCCTGAAGCAGCTGGTAGGTTTGAACCACTGACCTTCTGGTTAGCAGCCAAGCGCTTAACCACTGTGCCACAAGGGCTCCTTCTCCAGGTCTCACTGTTACCCACTGCCATCAGTTCTGACTCATAGCAACACTATAGGACAAAATAGAATTGCCCCATAGAGTTTCCAAGAAGTGCCTGGTGGATTCGAACTGCTGACCTTTTGGTTAGCAGCCGTAGCTCTTAACATTATGCCACCAGGGTTTCCTCTCCTGGTCTAGTATATCGTTATTTCTCAATGTCTACACTTTTCAAATAACTAGAACAAACTCTAAATCCTGTGTACTACAAAGGGATCCTATGAGAATCTGTACAGTGGAACAGAGATTTCAGTGTCTCTCAATCACTTCTGTGGATTGTGATGACCAATTGGTATGAGAATTACTGTTAATGCAAGTCAGGCAAACAGACTACTCCTTACGTGAATAAGCTCTCGATTAAGCGGAGGTTGGTGACAGCTTCTATGATCAGATTCCTGCGTTTCAGCAGACGGTAAGTTTCGTGGGGCTTGTCTTGGCCTTGCTTCCCACTCTTCTGGGAGCTGCTACTCTCCTAGAATAGAGACCAAAAGCGTAAGAATACACCAGGTCAGTGAGGTGCGATGCTGGGCACCATGCTTGCTGATGCACATGGTGTCTTTATAGAATGGCTACTCCCATGTTGAAAGGTGGAAAATCAAGAGGATCGCTTTCCCCTACAAGGTCCCACTGCCCTACTATTTCAATGCTCTGAAACAGCAAAGACACCTGGCAACAGAGGATGGTGGGGAACTTATGAAGATCAGCTGGTTTCAGAAGAGAACTTGGAGGCATCTACTACAGCAACTCCTAAAATGGAAGGGAAGAAACTGACATTCTGAGGGATGACTGACTACATGCCAGACACTGTATTATGCTTTTTCCATTGAAAGCTCTAACAACCTTATTACTGTTTCCATTTTACAGACGAGGAAACAAGGGCTCCGTGAGGCAAAGTGACTGTCCAGGGTTACAGACTGCGAATGTGTGCCAGGAGGAGCTCTGCTCCTGTCATCTGCCAACAAATCGAGTGGCCTTTCCACCAGCCATGCTGTTATGAGGCAGGGATGGTTTTCAGGTGAAGAACAGCTCTTCATGTAGGGAAGCGAGGAGGAGCGGTGAGTGCAAGGTGAAGGGAGGAGAGAGCACATCTGAGCTTCCTCTTTCATCCCTGTCAAAATGCCCATTTCTCTCTTAGTGTCTCCTTCCTGGCTTCCTTGGCTTAAAATGAACTTGTTCTACCTGCCATTGGATCAAAATATGTAAAACCCCAAATATGAACTCCAAATGGAGAGGAAATTCTATCTCAAACACAAATCACTTGGCAAAACTCAGCCCTCAGAGGATAGCCTCAAGGGCATGCTTCACTGGATACCCTCTTCACTTCGAGTAGCACTTTCAGGAAAATGAGAACTCACTTAGAGAGGTTACAACAGCCAGATAGGAATTCATTCCACTGATGGCTGCTTGGAAGGTTGGGTGAGGCATAGTTCTTTCAAGAAAGGAGGGAAGGGCTTGAGGAGTGAGAAACTCAAGGGACTCAAGAGGTCCCAAAAGTGGCAGAAAGAACTTAGTGCTCCCTTCCCTGTTTCAGAGTGACTGTCCTGAAGAGAGCCAGGTGAGTAAGCCCAGCCACTCTCTACGAGGCTGCTGGGGGAGCAAAGTTGAAAACATGCTCTGCAAAGAGCCCCCCTGGGTTCATGCCACTCCTTTCTGCAAGGTACACCAGAGGAGGACAGGATTCTGCCATGACTCTGGAGGAGATTTGTAAGGGGAAGAGAAGAGCTGCAACACCTGAGCTAGGAAACCAGTCACAGGCCACTCTAACACCTGGAGGGGATGTGGTGTGACCCAGGTAGGAGTAAAGTGAGGAGGCAGGGTGAGGCAGGCAGGGAAATCCCTCAGGCACCTGCTGGGATCCACCTGCTGGAAGGCCCAGGTCCTACAGGTAGAGACAAAGCAAAGTTATGGCATCCAACAGACAGCAAAGGGCAAAAAGGGCCTGAAAAAATCTAAAGAAAATCTCCATTCCCACTCTGTGCCCCCGTCACTTCTGCTATAGGGATATCACCAAAGCATAGACCTCTATAGCAGAAAGTGAGAAAGCACGCAGGGTAGGGAATGTGGCATGTTGTGGGTCCTAGTCCTTGCATGGCCATTAATGGAGCAGGCAAGTTCCTCACTTTCCTCGTCACAGACCAGGGCTGAGATCTATCTTACGGGGTAGTGGTGAGGCCTGAACGAAAAAGCAGCAGCAGCACCAAAGGCCACCACCCATCACAAGTCTATTCCGTGCTAAGTGCCTTGTCCTCTGACTCTGCTTCCCATCGTGCAGGAGGTGCCATTGGCAGTAGCTGAGGCACTTTTAGGTGACAAAGGACATGGCATTAAGTGAACTGAATCACAGTAAAGAAGACATTCCTGTATTAATTGTCTTTTTTTTTTTTAAATCTACAATATATTTATTTGTTCAATTCTAGTATTCACATGAAGTCATTTCAGAATTACTGACGTCCTGTGCTGACTGTCTTTTAATCTTTCTGATTACATTGATGAAAAGGTATTGGGTTAGTTCTAGCGCGTCTTTAACACCTTGACACACAACAGTATCTAGTATCTACCCAGAATGTACTAATATAGTTTGCTTTTATTATGTCTATCTTATGATTCCCTTCTTTTACGGCAAATGATATTGGCCTTTCATCTAAAGTGGGGTCTCTCAACCCTGGCATGTTGACATTTTGGGCTGATAATTCTTTTTGTGGGAGGCTGTCCTGTGCACTGTAGAATATTTAGCAGCATCCCTGGCCTCCACCCACAGATACTGGTAGCATCCCTTTCCCCCAGTTTTGACAATTAAAAATGTCTCCAGGTATTGCCAAATGTCCCCTGGGGGAGGGGAGGGATTTGACCTGGATGAGTACCACTGATCTAAAGTAGTGATACAAATTTTCTTTCTAAAAAAAATTGATTTAAGTAGAAAGAGTAAGTTGTTGGCAATGAAACTATCACATAAATGACAGCACAGTGATGTCTGTGTAGGGCAGACTGAATACTGCTTCTTCCCTGTAAAGCATGCAGTCCATGCCTGGCATACAGCAAGTGCCCGTATAGGGCTCCTTTACTGTTACTGATTCTGTTGCGGTTATGATTCCTAAGCACAGAGACGACGAGGCTGATGCCCGGCTTCCGCCGCCAGCACTGACCTTTGGGTTTTCCAGCCTGACCTCTTCAATCACGGCTATGTCACCGGTGTTACTCTCCATGCAGTGGGCATCCGAGAAGCCACTGGAATGGAGGAGGCCATCCCCACTGACAGAGCTCCAGCAGCTCTTCTCCTCAGCAGCTCCTGGGGTGCAGGATGACTGCTTCTTCAATGGGTGTAGGTTTAGGACCTTCCACCCACCTGTGGAAGAGGGCAGGAGGAGAACACATGAACTTCAGCAACATCAAGGAGGAAAGCACGGGGGCATTTATGCCTGGCCCCAAGCAGGCCCACACAGATCAAAGGATTCCATTTAGAGCCACTTTAAAGACTAGCATAGTGGACCAAGCAAGGATACAGGATTTGCAGATTTGTCACCAGCAGTACCCTCTATGTCTTAAAATAATCTTCCATAAGAAGAAGCTGAGGCATTCTTAAATAGATTATTGGAGGGAAGGGGATGGGGGAATTTATGGAACTCCCACTCTTTTAATAGTAAAGACAACAACACAAACAAACAAACAAAAAAAAAAACAGATCACATGATCATCTCCTCCAAATTTTAGGATTATTTGCTGCAAGTGATGCCATCAGACCCCAAATGAGGATAGCATCAAGGAGACACTCAAGTGTTTGCCGAACTGAACGGGCAGCTTCCTGAAGCCACCTGGAACATGGAGGGCTTGGCGGCAGCCCCAATGTACCGTCCACAACCCCCCGGCTGCCCCTGGCCGGAAAATGCTCCCTACCTTTGGCTGGGGTGGAATGATGACGTCTGTCCCCCTGCAATCCTTTGCCTTTTCTCTTGCTTCTTCTGCTCTCCTCCTCACTGTCCGACTCAGAGAGGAACGTGTCTTCTCCCTCAGGCGGAACGGACTCCTCTTGCACGGAGGCCAAGCTCACTGTGGTCAGGAGCTCACCTCGGGCCTTCTCTCTTTCATACTGCCGGCTGAGATCACTCTCTTCGGCAAAAACGCAGGAGATGTACTTGGTGGTCCGCTGCCGACCTTCGTCTTCCATGAATCCCTGGGGGGATCAGATGTGTCAAAAAATGACACTATAACGCACAGGCATTCAAGTGACCTGAGTGTCTGCAGCATCTATGTCCTGCTGGTCCCTGCCTTTACCTGTGTCTCTCTATCTCCCCGCCTGTGCTCTTGGCACACAGACGCTCCCTCCCCGGCCTCCTGTCACAGCCTCCCCCGCCAGTAAGCCTTTTCTAAATGACAGTCCTGAATGTATGTCTCCTCTACAAGACCGTGAGCTCCTCAAGGTCAAGGGCCCTAACTCAGTCTTCCATATAACCCCAGTGTCTGGCACAGGACTTGGCCCCTAAGAAATGGGTCAGTAAGTAGTGAGCGTTTGTCACACAGAACTCCCTGCTTCAGAACTGCTGCCACAGACTGTGGCAACCAGCTCCACTCAGCCATAGCCATTGGGATTGATGATAAGGTTGCCACCAACCCAGTCCCATTTTATCTTCTAGAACAGGGCCCTAAATGGGAGAAATAGTTAACATCTTCTCTGCACCAACCACATGCCAGGGATGGCACTAAGTGCTCTGCAGTCCAAACCCACTGCTGGCGAGTTCAGTTCAACTCATGGTGACCCCATGTGTTACGGAGCAGAACTGCTCTATAGGGCAGTTTACGAAAGCAGATCACCACGCCTTTCTTATGTGGCACTGTGATGCAATGGGTTTGAATCAACAACCTTTAGGATAGCAGTCAATTGCAAACCACTGGCACCATGAGGGACCTCTGCTGACTATACCCAAGCATGAGTGCACTCTGAGTGTTGCCACGTCTTCTTCAGACAACTCATTCAATTAAAAGCAAAACTAAACAAAAAAACACAGTGAGAGTGGGACACAGCATGCCTACGGCTGTATCCGGCCCCGGTGGCCATCTGCCTCCTCGACAGTCAGGAGGGCTATCCCATAGCGGGCTGTGATTCTGATATCCCTTCGGAATCACACTACAGTGCATCCAGAGACAACGAATTATGTGATAGGATTCATGAGATTACCTTGACAACTTTGAATCTTTGAAGAAGACGACACAGCATTCTTGCTTCCAGTTTCCCCACATTCATAGCCACTCGGATTTCAGCTTGGGAAATTCCTTTAGTGCCTCTGCGCTCAACTGTATTAAAGAATACAAGTGAACTCCGACTGCTGCAAAGGAGCCGTTCCGCACAACTCCAACCAATCGCTCCCTCCCTTTAAGCCCAGACATTTCAATGTACTGAGACCAACAGAATACCACATGCTCTTCTCTCCCTTCCCCTCCAAGACTCCTGGAGTAAAAATACTAATGGCTAATAGTCTGAGGGCTTCCTAACTGACTTTTCTACGTTAAACCACTAAATTGCAGGTGATCACCTGCTGATCTACTAAGTTCCAGCAACAATGCTTTCATCCAGTAGCAGAAAATAAGGTCATTTACATAAATAAAATTTTTCAGACAACTGAAATCAACCCTTTCAAAAAGCATCAAAATAATTTTTTAATTAACAAGCCTTTTAAATGTGTATTTTTCATTTCCTTGTCTTTTTTGGGTAGACTCTGAAGCATCACGGATGCCAATTACTGACTGTTCTGAAACATGGTCAAATTAGCAGGAACGATAGAAGGGAAAAATGCTGTTTAGCACTGTATCAATGATTAGCAGACAACTGTGCTCTATGCTTTGCTCTATATAATTTGTCAGCTCTTGCTCTTTAAATGTACTGCTACGAATCTGGGGCAGGGAACTTTAGGAAGAAGCCTGGCCGGTAGGGGTGCTGAATGTGGTGGGGGGGGGGGGGGGAGTCCCACCAGGAAAGTACATGAACTGCAGAGCAAGCTTGTGACAGAGCTTTTTGAATGTTCAGAAATATCTTCCCTTTACTTTCTGATGCATTCACGTGTGAGGCTGATAGGTAAAATTGACTCGGATAAAGGAGGCTTTGTTATACTGTACATGTATAAAAATAAACACTGGGATGAAGAGACAACTATATAGTTCCTATATTGAGTTAGATGGTAACATGCTAAACGTGGCGGTAGAAAGGTTGAGGACAACTTCTCCCTAACTGTTTAAGGAACCCACGTTGGGGGATGTTAAGAGTTGATGAAACTGCCAAAGAGCCTTCCCAAGAGGCTACACCAATTCACCAGGGTGGTGTCCGTGTATCAATCTCCACAGCCACCTCACTCCACTCTGTCCTCCTCCCTACGCAGACCTAAGGCTCCCACCAGCCATGGTGCTGGGCCACTGTGGTCTTGCACAGGTGCCAGGGGTGAGGAATGGGAAGGGACAGTGTTCCCTCTTCATCACTAGAATTCCCAGCCTGCAATGACTCTTGTCCAGTTTTAGAAGGTGGTAGGTGGCTCTCAAATCTTGGAATACTACTAATAAGAGCAAATTTTTCTGAGTGCTTGTTATGCACCAGGCACTACACCAAGTGTTTTAATCCTATTCCTCATTTAGCTCTCATAATGTGCTAGTGTGGCTACATCCCCCTTTTACAGATGAGGGAACTGAGACTCAGCAACTTGGCTAAAGTAGCAGAGCAAGGATTCAAACTCAAATCAGATCCAAAAGCCTAAACCTTCCAAGGGCACCCTGCTGCTTCCCCTCAACAGCAGAGACCTCTTTTGGTATGCGGGCAAAACACTTTTTTTGACTAAAATGCTTGGGAAACACATCCAGGCAGGTGTGAGAGAGGGACATACTGAGTTCGTAAGTCTGTGTGAGCATGTCTCGCTCAAACACGATGTCCACTGGAGGCACTGCCTTGGAGATGACCTCCTCATCATCGTCCTCATCCTGGTCATCTTCATACCTCCGTTTAAATTCCTTCAGCAGCTTGAGGCACCGAACCATGACGTCAGTCCCTAGGAACACAAGCACGTTTTGCAGCAATGAGTAAAAAAAAAGTATTGCATGTGGGAGTGGGGCAGGGGTCCAGCAATGATCACAGCCAACTTAGCTAGAAAAAGACCCACAGAAACGTCATACACATCATCGAGGCCGGAATGTTTAAAACTGCACATCTCGGGGACAAGGCCTGAAAATTTACTCCGTAAAACTGCTTTTCGTTTTCAATATATTAGTGAACCAAGAAATGCAAATGAAAGGAATAATGTGACCAGAGGTGCCACACTAGTCCTGCTAAATGAACAGCAGCATCTCCTGCTAGACAAGCCCTCTGACAACAGGAACCTGCCTGTCTTTCCACTCGGACACTCCAGCACCCGGAAGTGCCTGACACCTGGTAGACACAAAAGCAGTATTTGCTGAAAGAATGAAAACATCTTTTTTCTTTTAAAACAGGCTGATACTCAATGCCAATAAGGTTGTGACAGCAGTGTAATAAGTTCTATAACCCTTCTAGAGCCATTTCAAGAGGCCAAGTAATATTCACAACTTAAAGGGTGATTGCAAGAGTGGGAATTTATCCCAATAATTCAAAGAGAGGCAAAAGCTATAAGTAGTAATAGGTCTATCACAGCACTCTTCATAACATTAACTTTTATGGGTATTCTAAAAAAACAATAATGAAGGACTAAGTGGTGGTATAAGAGAGCATGCTCTTATCTGCCTTCAATCACACCGTGCCAATACTGCAACCTACGGAAGTATGATATGAAAAAATAGCAAGCCTGTGCCTGCACTTAGAACAAGAGAAAGATATGTGTACATGTGGACTAGAAAGGTACAAGCAAAAACAAAAATATCCGATGCTTTACATGTGCTAACTCATTCGATTCTAACAACCTACGAGCATTTTAAAGATGAAGAAAGTGAGGTATACAGGGGTTAAATAACTTACCCAAGCTTCCAAAAGCTACTAAGTGACAGGGACAAGGTTACTCAGGCAGGGTCACAGGTCTCCAACATCAGAGAAATGATTCTACACTAAGATATCCTATGATATATGATGGGGGTGGTAGGCAGAATAATGGCCCCCAAAGGTATCCATGTCCTAATTCCTGGAACTGGTGAATATATCACCTTATGTATTAGTTTCTGGTGGCTACCTGCTGCCGATTAAGCCTCAGAAGCCATGAGGTAATCTATCATGGTCACGTGGTGAGGCCAAAAAAGGCCTTGGGAGACTGAGGTGCAGTGGAACTTCCTGGGTGGAGAGAGGAACATGTGCTCTTGGGAGGGTAAGTGCATCCCCCGGGGACATGGAAGCTTTGTGCTGAGAGACTGCTCCTGGACCTCACTCTTTGTGTTTGTATCCTTTTTTGCTAGATTAAGGAGAGTCCAGTTAATATGACTACTATTCAAATTTACGCACCAATCACTAATGCCAAAGATGAAGAAAGACTTTTACCAAATTCTGCAGTCTGAAATTGATAAAACATGCAGTCAAGATGCATTACTGGTGATTGGAATGCGAAAGTTGGAAACAAGAAGGATCAGTAGTTGGAAAACATGGTCTTGGTGACAGAAACAAGGCCAGAGATCACATAATACAATTCTGCAAGGCCAACGATTTATTCATCGGAAATACCTTTTTTCAACAACACAAATGACTATACATGTGGACCTCACTAGACAGAATACACAGGAACCAAATCGACTACCTCTGTGGAGACTTGATGGAGAAACTCAGTATCATTAGTGAGAACAAGGCCATGGGCTGACTGCAGAACATACCACAATTTGCTCATATGCAAGTTCAAGTTGAAGCTGAAGAAAATTAAAACAAGTCTATAAGAGCCAAATCGAAAAAGATGTGTCCAGGGTTGTACCCTTTCACCGTACTTATTCAATCTGTATGCTGAGCAAATAACCCAAAAAGCTGGACTATATGAAGAATGAGGCATCAGGATTAGAGAAAAACTCATTAACAACCTGCAATATGCAGATGACAACTTTGCCAGCAGGAAGTGAAGAGGACTTGAAACACTTGCTGATGAAGATCAAAAACTACAGCCTTCAGTATAAATTCCACCTCAACATAAAGAAAACAAAAATCCTCAAAACTGGACCAATATCATGATAAATGGAGAAAATACTGAAGTTGTCCAGGATTTCACTTTACTTGGATCAAGAATCAACGTCCATGAAAGCAGCGGTAAAGAAATCAAATGACATAATGCGTTGGGCCAATCTGCTAAAAAGATCTCTTTAAAATCTTGAAAAGCAAAGATGTCACTTTGATGACTAAGGTGTGCCTGACCCAAGCATGATATTTGCAATTGCCTCATATGCATGCAAAAGCTGGACAATGGAAAACGAAGACAGAAGAATTGACGCATTTGAATTATGGTGTTGGAGAAGAATATTGAACATACTACGGACTGCTAGAATGCTCCTCAAAAGTGAGGATGTCTAGGCTTTATCTTGCTTACTTTGGACATGTTATCAGGAGGGACCAATCCCTTAGAGAAGGACATCATACTTGGCAGAGGATCAGCGAAAAAGAAGAAGAGCCTCAAGGAGATGGATCGACACGGTGGCTGCGACAGTGGGCTCAAACATACCTACTATTGTGAGAATGGCACAGGGCGGGGCAATGTTTCCTTCTGCTGAGTCAGAGGTGAACCAACCACATCTAACAACAACATCCTTTTTTCTGCTAAGTTAAAGATAGTCCTTTCCCTGCAATTTATGAGTCATTTCAATGGGTTATCAGACTGAAGAAACAGAGAAGGGGCCAGTACCTGTTGACCTAGCCCTGGGCAAATGAGGATGAGAGAGAAAGGGCTGCATGAAGCAGCTGCTGTCTGAACTGACCAGGGAAGGGAAAGCTGAGATTAATACAGGACGCAGTTGGCATGTGGAGTGGGATTTATTATCCACCACACATTTGGCATCAGAGGTGGATGATCTTGGCCTCCCTGGACTGGTTTGATACCACAGGAGATTATCCTAGATTACATAGGTGTGCCCAATGCAATCACAAGAACTCTTATAAGAGGGATGAAGGACAATCAGAAGAGAGAGATTGAAGGACACAATGCTGCTGGCTTTGAAGATGGAGCAAGGGGTCACAAGCCAAGAAATGAAGGTGGCTTCTAGACGCCAGAAAAGTAAATGGATTTGCCCCTAGAGCCTCCAGAAGAAACGCAGCCTTGCTGATACCTGGATTTTAGCCCAGCGAAACCCATTTCAGACTTTTAACCTCCCGAACTGTTAAAAAAAAAAAAAAAAAGTGTGCTGTTTTAAGCCAGTTTTTTATTTTTTATTGTACTTTAGATGAAGGTTTACAGAACAAACCAGCTTCTCATTAAACGATTAGTATACATATTGTTTTATGATATAGGTTGCCAATCCCATGACATGTCAACACTCTTGCCTTCTCAACATCAGGTTCCTCATTACCAGCTTTTCTGTCCCCTCCTGCCTTCGCATCCTTGCCTCTGGGCTGGTGTGCTCATTTAGTCTTGTTTTGTTTTATAGGCCGGTCTAATCTTTGGCTTAAGGGTGAACCTCAGGAGTCACTACATCGCTGAGCTAAAAGGGTATCCAGGGGTTGTATTCTCAGGGATTCTCCAGTCTCTGTCAGACCAGTAAGTTTGGTCTTTTTTTTTTGTGAGTTAGAATTTTGTTCTATATTTTTCTCCAGCTCTGTCCAGGACCCTCTCTTGTGATCCCTGTCAGAGCAGTCGGTAATGGTAGCCAGGTACCATCTAGTTGTGCTGGACTCAGTGTGGTGGAGGCTGTGGTACTTGTGGTCCATTAGTCCTTTGGACTAATCTCTCTCGTGTCTTTGGTTTTATTTATTCTCCCTTGCTCTAGATGGGGTGAAACCAGTGGAGTATCTTAGGTGACCATTAACAAGCTTTTAAGACCCCAGACACTACTCACCAAAGCAGAATGTAGAACATTTTCTTTATAAACCATGTTATGCCAACTGAGCTAGATATTCCCTGAGACCATGGTCCCCATGGCCCTCAGCCAGGTAATTTGGTCCCTCAGGGAGTTTGGATGTGTCTGCGGAGCTTCCAAGACCTTGCCTTCGAGAAGTTGTTAAGCCACTAAGTTTGTGGTAATTTGTTATAGTGGCAATAGGAAATGAATACAGATGGTTTCTCCTTCAGCTTTTGTCAGCATAATGATTGCCAGGATCTTTGGGTACTACAGCAAGAAGGGATGACAGTACAGCTGGTCTCTGCAATCCAGCCCCTCTTTTACAGAAACGCCACACAAAAGGACTGCAGACTGACTTCTGAGGAAGGTCAGGCCAACCACCCGTGTGCAGGCAAGGGGTTCTCATGGGGACAGAACTCTCAGCTTACAGGTAAAGTTCACAAACAATAAAGTGCTTCAGTGCCCTGAACTCATCAAAGACTTAGCCCTCAGAGTAAGGTTCAGCTGTTGGAAGGAAACCTATAGCTAACCTACTAAAGTCCTCCGGGAGCGCTGGCCTGAGGCAGTGGTTAGCAGAAATGTAGGCAGCTTCTGTGGGCCTCAGGCACCAGCCTGAAGCTGATTTTCCCTTCCACTCCTCAAAGTGACACAAAATGCCCAGTTCACTGCTTTCCATTAGAAGCTGGAGGCCTCAGTTCCCCCAACTCCTGCCAGGTCCTCCCAGTTCCTCTTGCTTTCCCTCTGCCTTTTATTTTTTGCTCCAGGTCCCTGCCTTGCCTTCTTCCTCCATCTCTCTTCCAGGGTGGGAACCTAAAGTAACCAGGAGAGGAGACAGGGGACAAAAGGGCTCTTGAGCCCAGTTGAATAGGTGAAGACCACTTCAAGGCTGGGGTGACTGGGGCTGGGTCCCCTGCTGGGCTCCCGCTGGGATTCCTTGTAGCAGGGACAGACAGATGGAGGCATCGGGGATTCACAAAGCCTTGGTCTGACTGTGTGGCTGGCCAACACACCCAGCACACAGGTAGAATGCCGACCACTAAGGCATTCCCCATTTGGTCTTCCTCTCTGACCTCTATTCAAGCCCCTTCCAACTCTCACATTTTACTCAAAAATGATGCTCACAGAGCAGATTAGTGCTCCTAATAATAAAAAATACTACCATTTATTGAATACATACTACAGACTGGATGCTGTTGGAAGCTCTCTACATGTATGTATGACTTAATCCTCACCCCAGCCTTAGGAGGGAGGTTCTATCACCCCCATTTCACACACGAGAACACTGAGGAGCTAAGCAGTTCGCCCAAACTCCTTCCCCTTAGCAAGTGTGGAGCGGGGACTGACTAGCCTGTCTGGCTTTGGAGTCCAGGCGCTAAACCTTTGATGATATATGGTCCCTAAATCAAAGATGCCAAGGTAACTAAGAATATTGGGGTGACTCAGTATAGAGACGCTGCTTTCTACATGAGCAATGGCAAAATACAGCACTTAGGGGGAGCCAACTGGATATTCTCTCAGCCAATGGCCCAGCATTACTTCTTCCACTTGTTTTTAACTTCCTTCCAGGGCTAGGTAGCCAGGAAAAGATACACAGGACGGCCCTCAAAATAAACACAAGTGGAAGGGGAGAAATATGAGAAGAACCCTCAAATCCTTAGTGGTTAACTGTTCTCACCTTTCTACTACTGCAGCACTTGACACATATCCCATCACCTTCACATGGCACGGGGGTTATTTATTTTACATCTGCTGCTTCTACTGACAGCCAGGACGCATGTTCAGAGGAGCGCAGGGATAAAGCTTGGGCTCCAGGGTCAGGCAAACACGAGTTTGAATCTCAGCTCTACAACTTCCCACTTCTGTGACTTTGGGGAAATTACTTAATATACATCTCTGTTTTCTGATCGGTAAAATGAGATGGCAATGTTTTCTAGCTCACAGTGTCAAGGCTAGGAGGGCCCGCAAAGATGTCTATAAGCCCATAGTGTGGAGGCTGGCAGGAGCAATCACTCAGCACTAACAACCAGCACTTACTATGTATTAGGCACTGTGCCATGGGCTTGCCACGTGTTAACCCATCAAATCCACCTCACAATCTTGACGCTGGCTCCATTTTACAGATGTGGAAGCTGGGGCACAGAGACGTCAAGTGACTTGCTCAAAGTGACAGCTATAGAGTGGCAGAGCTGAGATTGAACTGTGGCACCAGAGTCCATGTTCTCAACCAATCTAGCAGTTCTTGTTAATATCACCAGCACCTAGCACAATGAAGAGTCTTGACAAACATTAGTTGAATTAAAGAGCAAGAGGTTACTAGGTCTCCTTCTCTTCTTGCAGGTGAAAGCATTGTAGAATAAGCCCCACAGCTGCTCTAAGGTTGTGGCAGGCTCCTGGAGATGTGTGGGAATGTGCCCTGCTCTGGGCCTGAGCACTGGGCTCAGAGAGGCACCGAGATAGCAGGCTGTTGCTGGGGGAGGTTGAAAGAGGCTGACTATTTCCAGAAATTCATAGTGGTCATCAGCTCCCGGATGACAACAGGATGCGACCCAGAGAAGGTGCATCTCCAGCTCACCATGGGTGCTTTCAAGACTGGGCCTCTCATGAGGCTGTCCTACCTCCAGAGGCCTGGTGTGACCCTCCCTCGCCCAAATGGCAGCTGGCGAGGTTTCGGGCCATGGGGTCTGCAGTTCTGCCTGTCCAGAGCATAGCTGATTTCTCGGCCATGAATCCCAACAGCACTGGCTTTCTTCTGTACCCACCAGACAAGTAAACTCTGCTTTATTTACCCAAGCTGTGTCTGTCTCTGGTCTTTCTCAACATACGGGTCATACAAACATCATACTCCCATTTTCCCTTCCCCATGTCATGTCATACACATCTTTACTTTGCAAAAACGTTGTGTCGGAGAGGAAATATAGCCCAAGAGCTAAGAATCGGGTCTCTCCCACCAGAGCTTAGTGGGTCACCCACCGCTGTGGGAGAACCTGGGCAGGCTGCTTGACCTCCCTCGGCTTCAAACAGCCTCTCCCATAACAACATGTCTAGCCTCAGGTGTTCATGGAGGGAATTTTCAGAGGCAAGGCCAAAGCACAGTGCCTTGTCCGGCGTTCGTGCTTCGTGAATCTAAGGGCCCACCTGTAATTAGTTTCACTGGCCCTTTATACCTTTTCCACAGTTCCAGAGTATTACCGACCAGGAGGCATCTTGCTAAGGAGCCCTGGTGGCACAGTGGTTAAAGCAGCTATCTGAAAGGCCAGTAGTTCGTGCCCACCAGCTGCTCCGTGGGAGAAAGACATGGTAGACTGCTCCTGTAAAGATTACAGCCTTGGAAACCCTGTGGGGCAGTTCTACTCTGTCCTACAGGGTTGCTATGAGTCGGAATCAACTCAATGGCAATGGGTTACTAGGCATCTTGCCAGGCCTCAGAGTTTCCATTTTTATTACTAAAACTCCTTCTGCTCACACTTGCCTCTTTTAAGGAGCCTGTTCCAGTCTGTGTGTCAGCCAGAGCGAAAAGCAGACGGGGCCAGAGTGAGACCCTGGCAAGCAGCCATGCTGGGGGAACGGGGCTGTCACTCCACTTGAGCTATCACCTTAATGACCACCAATTCCCCCCAGAGTAATTGAGGTGCCTGCTAATGGCAACCAGCGATCCTGGATGCAAGGTTCTCTTTTCAGAAACAAAAGGTAGGAACAGGCATAACCAGCCAGCTCACAGCACACTCTCACAAGCACAGGAGTTTCAGGCATTTTAAAGACTTGGCGTCCTAATGCCAGCAGTTCCACACAAAGGAATCACTTGGCTCTTTTGTGTCAAAGATCCACAATAGGCTCCACCGGACCATGAGGAAAAGATGGCTCAGTTTAGACATTTTGAGGATGCAGGAAGGAAGTAAGGCATGCATCCTTACTGAGCACTCAGTATGACCCAGGCACCATGTTAGGTATTTTCAGAGGCTGTTTTACTTATCCACCATGTTGATTCTGCGAGTTATTGTTTTTGCCATTTTAAGAAAAGAAAAGCTGAGGCACAGAAGGGCTGAGTGCTCTGACTGAAGTCCCAGAGCTAGCAAGTGGCCTTTCTTCCAAATTAGTCCACCAGGCTAGGTTAGGCTTCCAAAGTTCCATCCGAAAGCACTGTTTATATTGTTAACGAAAACCCCGAGTGGCTGTGAAATGGAGCCACAGTCCATGCTTCTCCCATTCCCAGGGAAAAATTTCAGCTGGCCTCCTAGCAAAATGGTGCTCTCACCGGTTGTTAATCTGGAAAAGAACACAAGCCAGATGGGAACAAACGAGCACCAGGACAGACTTCCTCTTGAATGAGTGGACAGAGGGGAAGCCAGGCAGAGGCCATGTAAATTCAGAGTGTGTTACCACTGCTCGCACCCAGCACACTCACACACTCCTGTGCAACCTAGGAAAGAACGGGGGCGGGGGGCTGCTCAGCATCAGGGAGTCATTCAGATAGATAAGCAAGCCAATGGGACAGTTCAGAGGAGGTGACTCCCTTTGGTACACATGGAGAGGCCTGACCAGAGGCAGGAAGCAAAGGATTTAGGGCAGCAGGGGAATGATGGAGGAGGGAGCTGTGGTCCCTGCACCAGGGTGGTGTATAGTGCGCAGGTTAAAAGTACAGGCTCTGGAGTCACTCTGGGTGGGAACCTACCTCTGCCGCTTACCAGCTGCGTAACCTTGGCTAAGTGAAATGTCCTCTCTTGCCTTTAGTTTCCTCAGCTATAAAATGGGGACAAGAAAGGTATCTTTCTCAAAGAGATGATATGAGGATCAACTGAACTAATTTATGCCAGCTGCTTAGGAGAGTGCCTGGCATATAATATGTATCACAGTTATTACCATTATTAATATAGCCTTGGAAAAACACTGATTTGAGAATCAAATATCATACCTAGTCACCTGGGCTGAAAATGTCAGGGGTTACTTGTGGCCTTTAATTCAATTTGAGTTCATAATTTGTTGGGGCCGGGACACATAAACATTAATAAGACATAGTTCCTGCTCCTGCAAAGGGTCAAGTTTAACAGAGAGGCCAGGGCAGCTTATGGAAGGTAATGGGCTTGGGCTTCACACGAGCCTGGATTTGAGTTCTGGTAACTTAATGGGTAAGTGACCTACCTCTCTGAGCCTTGGCTTCCTCATCTATAAAATGGGGGTAATTCTAACAGCATGTCTAGAATAACCTGGTTGTAAAGGCGACCCTCGTTTCACCTTCTCATTAGTTCTGCCATCTCTCATGGGAGGCAATAGAGGGGAGGATGGATTAAACGCACAGGCTCAAGAGTCCCGCTTTCTGTGTTCAAGTCCCTGTACCAGCACTTACTAGCTCTGTGCCCTTGGGCAAGTGATTTGTGCCTCAGTTTCCTTATCAGTGAAATGACAGAAAAAATAGTACCGACATCATGGAGTGGTAAAAGGATTAGAATAAAAGAAATAACACTTAGCACAGCACCTAGCATATTATCTTGATTATTTTCTGCCTTCCTCCCCACACAAGACTGACTATAAATTACTATAACAGAATAGTATAATCTCCCCCAGTTCCTTCCTCTTTTTTATGCCCAAAGACAGGCCCACAGACTCTAACGTTTTTCTTACTAACTGTGCAGGGAAGCAAAGGCATTGAAAATAGTATGCGTGGGGGCCTACAAAGGTTTAGGAGATAGTATAAATGCTCTTGGGCCACAGTTTCAGACTCATCTTTAAATATCCAGTACAAACACCACCTCCTTGTTTGAGTCCCCAAGGTTCTTTAAGTGAGACTGACAGATGGAAAGGGCTTTGTGTAAACTGCAGTGATAAACACAACAGCAGGCCCTTTCTTGAGGGCTCCGAACCAGGCACTGTTTCAGAATGTATGACCACCATGTTGAGTCCTCATAACCACCCCACGCACTGGGTCCTACTCTATACCCTTTTTTCTACAGTGACGTTCCAGACAATCTCAGTCACTTTACTTGGCACCTATGTACCCAAGTTGCCATGCTGACCACCATGTATGGCCATTCATGTGCTCACAAGTTCCCTGCCTTGCCTTTGGGCTCTTCCAAGAACAGGCAGTATTCCCTTCTTAGTCCCTCCAAAGCAATCAGCCAGCTACACCGTGGAAAGGTCACTGAAGGAAAATCTCCCTGGCCCCTCACCTCATGTCAACCATTGTCTGCCCCAGCTTGATTCTCCAGAATTCTCCCCAGCTCCCACTCCACTCCCCTTCCACGCATGGCCAGCATGCTCTTTCCAAAGCATAGCTTGGACAGGCCTGTTTTCTTAATCAAAGGTAGAGGATACCTCTCACAGCCCGCAGGATGGAGTAAGCTCTTTGTTCCCTCCTGGGAATAGCATTCCTGCCAAGGGGCGCATTCCCCAGGTACCTGAGCCCTATGGGCTGATACAGGCAAAGGCCTGGCCCTCAGGGGAGCTGCCTTACCCTGCAGTTACTCACATCCAGGATTTATGCCATTTCAGATTTTACCCTTTCTCTCTCCTTTAGTTCCTGGCTTTATTCATTGTTATCATATTAAAATGCTTTATTTCTTGTATATTTATCCTAATTATTAGTGATAATAATTATATTTCATTTTTAGCTAGTGTCCTTTTATCACCTTTGTCACTTTTACCTTAGGGAAATCTTGCTTATTTTAACTCTTTTTTTCCCTCTTAGCACTATTAGTTTTCTAGACTTCTAATTTCTCATTATCTTCTTCTATTCCTTTTATGTTTATGCTCAACCTTTAAAAGCTTTGTTTTTCTGAGCTTCATGCTTTTTAATTCCATGGCTTAAAGCTTTTTAAAATTTTATACTTATTTTATTGCATTTTAATCATTCTTAATATGCCTCATTTCTTTTTTCTTAGCTTGTATACTTTAATCCTACTGTAAGTCTTTAAATGTCCCCTTTTTCCATTTTAATGGTTTTAATTTAGTTTGCTGTACCCTGTTATAAGCGTTTTTTGGTTTTCATTTTTACTTATTTAATTAAAAAATTTTAAAGTATATTGAGATATAACTCATATAATTAAAAACACACCCTTTTCCTCACTTATCAACATGGTTAGGTTCCAAAGACCAGGTTGTCATGTGAAATCGGTGTTATGCAAAAATGAAGGATGATCACAAAATGGACAATGACTACATCATTACATAATTTCCAAATTACATCATTACATAACTGCCAAACCACTGAGAATCATGGTCCAGCTAAGGTCACACATAACCATCAAAGCTAGCACCTTGGCGTTTGTTACTGCCAGACGTACATCATTAATGCACAAAAGAGTAGGATAGTAGGTTTTTTTTACTATTGTCGTAAATGTGAAATGTCCGATGATAGTCCGTTAAGTGAGGAAAATTGTACCATATAATTCACCTATTTAAAGTATAAAATTCAGTGGCTTTTAGTATATTCATATACACGTGCAACCTTCATCACAATTTTAGAGCATTTCCATCACACCTCAAATAGAAACCCTGCACCCTTTAGCTATCATCCCTGTATCATCCCTCTATTCTTCCCTCAGCACTAAGCAACCACTGATCTACGTTGTCTCTACAGATTTCCCTTTTCTGGACTTTCATATGAATGGGATCATATAGTATGTGGTCTTTTGTGACTGGCTTCTTTCACTCAGCATGTTTTCCAGGATCATCCATATTGTAGCATGTTTCAGTACTTTATTCCTTTTTATGGCTGAATAACATTGCATTGTATGGATACACCACATTTTATTTATCCATTTGTCCACTGACGGACAGTTAGGTTGTTTCCACATTTGGGCTATTATGAATAATGTCCCTATAAACATTCATATACAACTTTCTGTGTGGACATACGTTTTCAATTCTTTTGGGTATATGCCTAGGAGAAGAACCTATCCAGAGGTACTGTGGAAGAAAAAGGCCTAGCAATCTGCTTCCATTAAGATTACAGCCAAGAAAACCCTATGGAGCAGTTCTATTCTATAACACAGGGGGTTGCCACGAGTTAGAATCCACCCAATGGCAACTAATAAGAAGAATTATTGGGTCATATGGTAACTCTATGTTTAATTATGTGAGGATCTGCCAGACTGTTTTCCAAAGCAGCTATACTACTTTACATTTCCACTAGCAGGGTATGAGACTTCCAATTTCTCCTTGCCAATACTTGTTATCTGACTTTTTGATTCTAGCTATCCTAGTAGGAGTGAAATAGTATTTCATTGTGGTTTTGATCTGCATTTCCCTGATGACTAATGATGTTATCTTTTCATGCGCTTATTGGCCATTTGTATATCTTCTATGGGGACATGTCTATTCAGATTCCTGGCCTATTTTTAATTCAGTTGTCTTTTTATTGAGATATAAGAGTTCTTTACACATTCTAGATACAAATTCTTTATCAGATATATGATTTGCAAATATTTTCTCCCATTCTGTAGGTCATCTATTCATTTTCTTTCAGTATTCTTTGAAGCACTAATGTTTTTACTTCTGATGAAGTTTAATTTATCTATTTTTTCTTTTGTTGCTTGAACTTTTGGCATCATATCTAAGAATGATTTGCCAAATAAAAGGTCACGAAGACTCACCCGTCTTCTTCCAAGAGTTTTATTGCTTTTGCTCTTACATTTAGGTCTTTGATCCATTTTGAATAAATTTTTGTATAAGGTGTGAGGTAGGGGTTCAACTTCATTCCTTTGCATTTGGCTATGCAGTTGCTTCAGCATTATTTGCTGAAAGAAAAAAAGACTGCCATATTTTTATGCAAATAACATGTGCAGCCTATGTTTTTTGCCAACTGCACCCTACCCCTGCGAGGTATTTTTGAGAGTACGCTATGCTAATTCTTTTTACAGAAACATGTAAAAAATAGCATAGCACACTTAAAAAAATATCTGGGGTGGGGGGAGGGTGTGGTTGGCAAAAAAACATATAATGGCATGTTCTTTGCGGAAAAATATGGCATTCTTTTGCTCAGTCTTTGCGTGAACAGTCTTTGCATTCTTGTCAAAAATCAGTTGACCATGGATTTATGACTTTATTTCCAGGCTCTCAATTCTACTCCATTCAATCTGTATGCGTATTTCAGTGCTAGTACCACACGGTCTTGATTACTGTTGCTTTGTATTAAGTTTTGAAATCAGGACATTCGAATCCTCCTACTTTACTCTTCTTTTCAGGATTGTTTTGGCTATTCTGGATTCGTTGCAATTCCATATGAAGTTTAGGATCAGCTCGACAATTCCTACAAAGTCAGTTGTGATTCTGATGGGGACTGAATCTGGAGATCAGTTTGGGGAGTACTGCCATCTTAACCAAGTTAAGTTTTCCGATTCATAAATACGAGATGCTTTTCCATTTATTTAGATCTTCAATTTCTTTCAATAATGTTTTCTAGTTTTCACAGTACGTCTGGCACTTCTTTCGTCATGTTTATTATTTATTTATTTTTTGACGCTATTGTGAATGGAGTTGTTTTCTTAATTTCATTTTCAGATTGCTTATTCCAAGTGCATAGAAACACAATTGATTTCTGTACACTAACCTTGTATCCGCAACCTTGTTGAACTTGTTTTTTATTTTTTAAGAGTCACAGAGGCAACAGCTGTGGAGCCTGCCCTCCCCCGCATCATGTGCAAAGCTAGATTCACCTCTTTCCTGAACCTCGCAAACTCACTCAAATGACCACCTCAGTCATCAGCCCTGGAGAACACAACCTCTGTCAATCGCTTCCAACTGTGATCATTTTCTGAAGGATAGCAAAATTAACTTCTGTTTATCTTCCTTACTTTTCCCGGCACATTTTCATAAACACAGGATGACTGGAAAGCACTTGAAGAAAATAATCCAAATCTGCAAAGCAGATCAGTTCAGAGTGACTGTTTCCATTACCGAGGTTTTTTTTTCCTTTTTGCAAAACAGATTCACTGCAGCTTTCCGTAATGCATTTTAAATATGCCTGAAGTCAAACTCTTTGTTTACAGAGTTTCACACCTGTAAATTTACATGAAGTAATACATCATCTTTATTTATTATTTAAGTCTTCTCTACTCCAAAATGCCTTAGAGGATTTTATGTTAATTTTGCAAACTGGGACGACAAAGCTCATGGCAAAACAGAACAGAAAACTGTGCATTCAGACCTTGTCTCCTGCATAAGGAAAGTAACTGGAGTGGCACTTAATTAAATTAAATTTGCCAAACATTTACTTAGCACCTACTCTGTTCTAGAACGTGGCCTTGGGTGATGCAGTTAATGCACTTAGTTGTTAACCGAATGATTATAAATTTGAGTCCACCCAGAGGCACCCTGGAAGAAAGGCCCAGTGATCTACTTCTGAGAAATCAGCCATTGAAAATCTTATGGAACACAGTTCTACTCTGTCATGCATGGGTCACCACAAGTCCGATTCGACTCGACAGCAACTGAGCAAACACTGCAGAGGCATTAAGGATATAAACCATATAAGCGATATGGCCACCACCCTCCAGGAGCTCACAACCTAGTTGGAAAAAGCTACATAAATAAATAAGTAAGATATGATGTGATATGGGAGCGAGCAACAGAAAGGTGGGTAACAGTGTGAGTGAAAAGACCATCATGGGACTGAAGTATGTCCTTGACCAGAATGGGCTGTGTGTGTGTGCACGCGGGAGCAAGAAAGACAATCTAAAATTTCTGACTGTTATCACCTTGGGTGCCTGTGTTCTTAATCCCAAAGAGCTAAAGCCACCACTATCTTTAGTACCCAGTCTGTGCTCTGAGTCATGCTGACCCTTCTCCCAGCACTAGGTCTAAAGATAACTTGGGCCACTAACTGTGTGACAGGTCTCATTCTAGGTGCTACATCTGGGGTTGAGCATGGTGAGGATAGACATCCCTTCAAGGGTCAGGTGGGTAACACCCCAGAGTGAAGCAGGCTTCGGGTTCCACAGCAGGAAGTGGGAGTCCTTGGTGAATGGAGAACAAGGGCCCCCTCTAAAGGGGGCAGTAGCTCTCTGCCTAGCCAATTACTGTTCAGGAAACGCGGTTCAATGTAGCCTAATCTTACCTATGCAGACAAGTTGAAATTCTGACTTTCTAGGTGAAATTTCTGATTTTTAAACGCCAGCAATTAATTCAATTAAAACAAACACTGTGAGCCACGCAAAATACATTGCCAGGTCCAGCCTACAGGCTACCAATTTGGGAACCCTCTGCTCTGTTTATATTGTCTCCTGTAAACCTCAAAACACCTTCGAAGGTGGTGATTATTATCCCCAAACAATCGGGATGAGGAAATTGAGGTTTAGAGAGGTCAAATAACTTGCTAAAGGTCAACCCACCAGAAAGTGACAGAATAAGAATTCTAACCCAGTGCTATCTTACTTCAAAATGCATTTAGGTGTCTGTTAGTTTTGAGTTTCAGTTTGAACTTCTGGGCTCCTTAACCCTAGGAGAAGCCTTTCTCCATGGCCGCCTGCCCAGTGTAAATGGTTCTACATGGGCATTTCCTCCTTAGTTTCTCTTTACAAATAAAATCACTCCAGCCTGTTTATTTTTAATGCTTTTTAAAATAACCCGCCAGGAAATAAAAATAATAGACTCATCGGTCATTACTATTTCAGGCATTCAGATAATCATAATTCCACATCAAATGCTGGGGAATCCCCTAGCAGTTGGTTTCCCGGGATACCTCCCAGTTCCTTGGAACTTCTCTTTCTTGCCACAGAACCCAGCAATACTTTCTGATTTCCTTTCTATTTTCAAGGCCAACGTCACCCACTGTTTCCCTCGATGGCCTTGGGCTCCAGCGATTCAGTTAACTACACATTTATTCAGCACTGAGGGATGTGTTAAGAACTAGGAACTCTTCCCCCTAAGATCTGCAACAAGACAAAGATGTCTGCTGTCACCACTGCTATTCAACATTGTATTGGACGTGCCAGCCAGAGCAATTAGGTAAGTAGAAGAAACAAAAGGCATCCAAACTGGAAAGGAGGAAGTAAAATTATCTCTATTCACAGATGACATGATCCTAAATATAAAAATCCCAAAGAATCCACGAGAGCTGCTAGAGATAACAAATGAATACAGCAAAGTGGCAGGGTACAAGAAACACCCAAAAATCAGTCCTGTTTCTGTATACCAGCACTAAATGATCTGAAAAGGAAATTACGAAAACAACTCCATTTACAATAGCATCTACAAGAGTAAAATACCTAGGAATAAATTTAACCACAGAGGTGAAAGACTTACACTACAAAACACTGCTGAAAGAAATTAAACAAGACCTAAAAAAATGGAACTACATCCTGTGTTTATAGATTGGAAGACTTAATATTATTAAGATGTCAGTACTACCAAAAGCAATCTACAGATTCATCGCAGTCCCTACCAAATTCCAACAGCCTTCTTTGCAGAAATGAAAAGCCAATCCTCAAACTCACATGAAATTGCAAGGGACCCCAAATAGCCAAAGAAATCTTTAAAAAGAACAAAGTAGGAGAGCTCACACTTACGAATTTCAAAACTTTCTACAAAGCTACAATAATCGAAATAGTGTAGTACTGGCATAAGGATAGACATATAGACAAATGGAATAGAATTGAGAGCTCAGAAATACACTCGTACATCTATGGCCAACTGATTTTCTATAGGGGTGCCACGTCCATTCAATGGTGAAAGAATAGTCTCTTCAACAAATGGTGCTGGGACATGGATCGCCACATGTAAAAGAATGAAGTTGGACCCGTACTTCATACCATATATGAAAATTAACTCAAAATGGATCAAAGATCTAAATGTAACAGCTAAAACCATAAAACTCTTAGAAGAAAACATACAGATTAATCGTCAAGACCTTATACAGTGGAATTTGTGAGAGCCGGAACTTGACAGGACTGCCTTGTTTTTCCAGGTCTCATAAGTTTCCCACCTTTGACAGGGTGCAGTCTTACCACTTTTCTGTCACTCTCTAATAGTGGAAAATATTTGAGTTTTCCTTCTCTGACAGGTTTCCACCCTACACTGGTGCTGGCTTTCATAGGTTTTACTGGTTTTTTTGGCAGTGGAGTCTTAGATATGACACCAAAAGCACAAGCAATGAAAGACAAAATAGATAAATTGGACTTCATCAAAATAAAAAAAAACTTTTATGCATCAAAGACATTATCAAGCAAGTGAAAAGACAACCCAGAGAGTGGGAGAAAATATTCACAAATCGTATCTGACAGGCTGAATATCTAGAACACATAAAAAATTCCTACAATAACAAAAAGACAAACAACCCATTTCAAAAATGGGCAAAGGAATTGAATAGATATTGTACCAAAGAAGATATACAAATGGCTAATCAGCACATGAAAAGATGCTCAACATCCTTAGTCCCAAGGGAAACGCAAATCAAAATCACAATGAAATACCACTTCATCCCCTACTAGGATAGCTATTACTAAAAAAAAATAGAAAAATAACAAGTGCTGGCTAGGATGTGGAGAAACTGGAACCTTTGTCCATTGCTGGTGGGAATGTAATACGGTGCAGCTGCTGTGGAAAACAGTTTGGCAGTTCCTCAAACAATTAAACACAATTACCACGTTATTGTTGTTCTGACTAATAGCGACCGTATAGGACAGAGCAGAACTGCCCCCCACACACACAGGGTTTCCCAGGCTGTCATCTTTACAGGAGCAGATCATCAGCTCTTCTCTTCCACCGAACCACTGGTGGGTTTGAACCGCTGACCTTTCTTTCAGTGAGCAGCCAATACAACCCAGCAATTCCACTCCCAGGTATATATACCCCAAATAACTGAAAGCAGGAACTCAAACAGATACTTGTGCACTAGTGTTCACTGCAGCAATATTCACAATAACCAAACAGTGAAAACCACCCAACTGTCCCTCAACAGATGACTGGATAAACAAAATGCAGTATATACATACAATGGAATATGATTCAGTCATAAAAAGCAATGTAATTTTAATATTTGCTACAACATTGATGAGCATTTAAAATATTATATTAAGTGAAATAACCCAGACACAAAAGGGCAGACTGCTGAAGTCTCAGAATGTTGGGCCTTGGTACGGTTTTCTTTTCACTCATTATGCTAAGCACCTGATAGGTTTTCTGATATGGAAACTCATGTTCTTCAGATCAGGAAAAATTCCTGTGTCATTTCTCATAATCTCCTTCCTGCTTCCTTTATGCACAACAAGCTCACGCCCCCTCTTGCTCTCCTTTGCACTCTCTCTCTCTGGAACCCCCATTATGGATGTTGAGTCTTTCAGGCTCTGCCTCTTATTTTCAAGTTGGCTCTCCAATTTCCATTTCTTTGAGGTTTTGCTCTTTCTGGAAGATTTTCTCAGCCTGATCTTACTATCTCCTCTACCACTAAATCTTCAATTGCAACAGTCCTGTTTCTTCCAAGAGCTCTCTTTTGTTTTCTGCATGTCTTTTCTTTATAGCCTCTTGCTCTGCTTTCATGGATGCAAAACCTTCTCTTTTCTCTGAGGATTCTTATTTTTTTTTTTTTAACTTCCTTCTAGTCCCCACTTTGTGTTTCCTTAATTTGGAAACATAATGTAGTTTCTCTTACTTCCATATTAGAGTTTTTCTCAAATGCCTGGTGAAGCATTAAAATGCTGCCCATAAACTCTGTGCCTTGGTTGGACAGTGGGGAGGAGGGAGAGGTTGCCATTGTGTGGGCTTCAGTGTAGGGTGAGCAGGGAGGATTCAGCTGTTTTGTTGGGAAACCTCCAGATTTCACTACCTGGGGGAGTCTTCTCTTAGACTGGTCAGTTTCTGCAGAAAAGGAAGGTCCAACCCCTGGCCTAGGCGACTGTAAGTCTGGCTGCCAGCATTCTAGGAGGGAAATTGGGAAAGGTGCTAAGGACATCTCACCTTTTAGGGTATGGAGATTGTCACCAAACCCCCATATTTAGCCAGCACCCTGTCCCTAGATGGGTCTGTGTCTGTGAGTCTAGAAGCCCTCCAGCTCATCCTCTCCCAAGATAATTCCAATTTTCTGTCTTCGGGGAAAAGAGCTTGTTACCTGGCTGTGGAAAGTAGGGGAGGGGACCCGCGGTGCAACCGCTTCTCATATTCTCAGACACTATCAACCAATCCTCCTGCCTCCAGCTCCAGTCACATTTGTGCTTTTTCAGAGGTACCTAGAATATCCAATTTTTAGTTTATTTTGTGTTTTGAGGTGCCAATTCTTGGCTTTCTTCCTTCACAGGCATTTAGCTTCCCCAGTCTGCTCAGTCAGCTACCATTTGTCCATCTGCCTTTGAACTTCCAAAATGCTGACAACTTTCTCTGCTGTCATTTCCTGTCCTATTCTCTTTGTACTTGTGGGTTTATTCCTTCCATATGTCTTATCATAATTATGACAGAGTTTGGATGTTGTTGTCATTACGTGCCAGAGTCAGTTCTGAATCACAGTGACCCTGTGTACAACAGAATGAAACACTGCCCGGTCCTGCGCCATCCTCACAGTCACCGCTATGTCTGAGCCCACTGTTGCAGCCACTGTGTCAGTTCACCTGTTTGAGGGTCTTCCTCTTTTTTGCTGACCCTCTATTTTACCAAGCATGATGCTCTTCTCCAGGGACCGGTCCCTCCTGATAACAGGTCCAAAGTATATGAGATGAAGTCTCTTCATTCTTGCTTCTAAGGAGCATTCTGGGTGTACTTCTTCCAAGACAGATTTATTTGTTTTTCTGGCAGTCCATGGTATATTCACTATGCTTTGCCAATACCATAATTCTAACGCACTAGTTCTTCAGCCTTCCTTATTCACTGTCCAGCTTTCGTATGCATGAGGCGATTGAAAATACCATGGCTTGGGTCAGGCACACCTTAGAGGTCTTTTGCAGATTTGCCCAATGCAATACGTCATTTGATTTCCTGACTGCTGCTTCCATGGGAGAGTTTGGGTAAAGGGAAGATAAATGCATATATTCCACTTATCACCTATTGCTGAAAGCTCTGGCTTTTTAAATGACTTTGGTTAATCGGGAGGGTTAAAACAGCATGGGACAAAAATTAAGAATAGAGGAAAAATAAAAGAACTAAAGAAGATTTTGAAAGTTTTCTTTAGTCCTTGGTATAACTTTCTTAGAAGGTTCAAATATGACCTCTGCTGCTAACTGATTATTTAACCTTATGTAAGTTACTTACTTTAGTCTCCTTACATGTAAAATGATGATAATACCACCTACCTCACAGGGCTAGATAATGAGATCATACAACAAAGAGAGATACTTAAAAATTGCTGGCTCAGGAATGAATAGTGGCCTAGTGTAAGAAGGAAAAGATGAACTTGTTTTTTAGACACAATGAATTTTGAAATTCTGAAGGGACATCCAAGTAGCGATGTTTGCTGGAGGTTAGAACTGCTTTCATTCAGCAAACATTTTCTGAGCACTTTCTATCTAGAAGGTCCTGAGCTAGGCACCGAGGAATAAATAGTTGAATACATATGTGAAGTCATCATAATTTAAGGCACAATGCCATGAGAAAGGCTTGAAGCTTCAAAGAGAGAAGTGAAAGCCATCCACATGGCCAACGGAATAAGACACAGAGACCGTGTCATTACCTTTCTTTGTCTTACAAGGTCCACATTCAGGGTGAATTTCTTGCAAGGGACGAGACACCACCTTCGCTAGTCCAGCACTCAGCATGTACTGGTACAAACGCTTAAATGTCCTTTCACACAGCCCCTGCCAAAAGAAAATTTAAAAGCTACCATTAGATATGAGCAAGGTGTTTGAAACTGCTGAAGAGTCACATCAACGGACACAAGTCCAGGACTTGACTTAACTGATTATTCTAATTAAAAAATTCAAGAAGGGATTCCAAACAATTCCATGGGTGAATAAATTCAGCCTAAAACGATCCCTGAATAATTTAAAAAATAAAGTTCAATTCAAAAAATAAATTACAAGTTATTCATTGCAATATTGGTTGTAACAGCAAATGATGAGAAACCACCCAAATGTAAATCAAAAGGGGACTGGTAAATGACAAAGGACACACCATGGGCAAAAATGCAGCCATAAATAAGATGGAGGAAATGCCAGAGTTACTAATGAAGAAAGACCACCAAGCTACACTCTCAAGGGAACAAAGCAAGTGCAGAGCAGTATATAAACAATTCTGCCTTTTGATTATGAGCGGGGGAAAGACGTTCGCTTAAAGTGATCCTGAAAGGATATTCAGGGTGGGAATGTAGCCCAGTAGAGATAGGAGCTTCTTCACTGCTTATCTTTTTAATATTGTTTTGAATTTTGAATCAAGTAAGTGTATTAGGTATTAGTAAACACATACAAGTGCGTGTGCCCCCACACAGAGACAGACACCTCTCCTCTCACACGTGGCAGTGGAAAACATGGGAAAAACAATGAAAATTTAAAATAATGTTTATAAATTAAAAAAAAAAAGATTAGTCTGTCTGTGGAGCCACAACAAAATGATGCTGATTATATCCATCCTATCACTCTCATATCTCTCTAAGGCCATTACAACCAAGATGATCAGAAGCACACCCTAGCTGCAGGTGTCACCAATGGGCAGCTTCTAGCACAGGCCATGTCTTTTCATCTGCATGATGTGTTTTAAAAAAGTAATTAACTTTCCAACATTGAAAAGTGAGCGATTTCACACACACAAAAAAACAGATTTTGGCTTCTCTTGAAAAACCAAGATCTGGCAACAAATCCTAGGACTGGGGTCCTCAGAGCAACAGTCAGCTGGCGCCGAAGGCAGCTGCCTTCCCTCTGACGGTGTGCACCTGTCTCCTGGCCTTCATACTCCCTATCAGATCCTTTGATACTGAGGCGGAAATTCAGTTGCCTTTTATCACCATTTTTGCGCTGCTTTTGTCTTACAGTAGTTGACAGGAAAATTAAATATTTGTTGAATCCACATTGCTATCCATATTGGTTTTTACACTTGGCCCATTTCACTCACTCATACTGCCCTCGTGGCCACTGCTGGCATTTGCATTTGTAGCCCCTGGAATAGTAAGATGAGTTACCACTGCTGGAAGTTACAGACTGAACAGGAGGCGCTCATGACTAAGACTTGTCAGTTGAGTCTTACAAGTTTCCTCTTACACTCTTGGGGAGAGAGGGAACAAATGTCTGTGGGCTGCCACTGCCACGTATGTGTGATCAAGTCTCAGACTAGACAGCACTCTAGTTGTTGGGCCACAGAACATATGGCCATCAAAGAAATACAGATGACTCACATATGGCTCATTCAAACCACTGGTTTGTAAATGGCACCTATCATTAATCTAGCCGTGCCCCCAGCATCATGGAAAGACCCTCTTGAAACTCATCCATCAAACCCCAGCCCTAAACATATGGTACTAAGCCTTGGACCATCCTAAGTGATGGAGAATGATGTAGTCCTGCCTTCTGGGAGGACACCATCAAGAATTCACACAATCTGCCAAGTAAAAAGAGAAGAAAGGAATAGGACCAAAAAAAAAAAAAAAAAGCATGTATATTCATGGCATCAACTTTATCCATTATCCATAGGCTAATTAGTCCCTAAATCCTGCTCAGCTCCCTGTGACCCCTACTTCCAGGTGCTGACTAGATATCACCAAGTGAACATTCCAGAAGATTCTCATACTCAACAAATCCAAAAAACAAATTTGTTGTGTACCCCCTTCCCATGCAAACTTGTTCCTGTTTCTATACTCTCTACTTTATTCATATATTAATTCAACAAATATCTACTGAATATCTACCCTGTGCCAGGGGCTGTCCTCATAGTGGAGGGGAGGGGTTTGCACTGAACAAACAGGCACAGTCCCTGCTCTCATGGAGCTCACTTCCTAGCCCCATTCTACTTCAGTGAGCACCAATCACTTTAGCCCACTCAAGCCACGGGCTTCATCTTAAGATTCCTTCTTCATTATTCACCTCTAAATCCTGGCTCATCATACACCTCAAATGTTTCTCAAGTAATTCGGGCCCACATCCTGGCCTGAGGCAACAAAATCCCCCTCACCACCCTGCCTGCAATCTCTTCCGTTCACCATTTCCTCTTCCTAAACCCACTTCTTGTAACTTCCTCACTTATAAACTGCCACCAGTTACTGGTGAGTAGATTCCAACTCAAGGCGACCCCATCCATGTCAGAGGAGAACTGTGTGCTCCATAGGGTTTTCAACAGCTGATTTTTCAGAAGTAAATCACCAGGGCTTTCTCCCAAGGTGCCTCTGAGAGGATCTGAACCTCCAACATTTTGGTTAGCAGCTGAGCACATTAACGTTTACACCTCCCACGGACTGTGAAACCACCATCAGCTACCAGAACTTTTCTTATCTGGTCCGTTATCTTTTCCAGCCACATCTGCTGCTACTCCCCTACCCGAAGCACACTTTGACCTGGCCACACACAGTGTTATTGCTGATCTCTGAAGATGTCCTATGACCTCTCATGACTCCATGCCTTTGCTCAAGCTGGTCTCCCTTGCCTGAAATGCCATTTCTCCTCTGTCTACTTGGGAATGCTTAATCTTCAAAGCCCAGCACAACATCAACTTTCTTTGTGAAGCTTTTCTCGGCTCTCTGAAGAGTGCGCTTCTCCCTTCTAGCTCAGACACATTCTCCGATATGACTCTCTGTTCTAAGACGCCTGCCCCTCCACTAGGCTGCTCCACAACAGTGTGCCACCTGTCGTTCTCATTGATTTTTATAATCTTAGTGCAGAACAATTCTGACTCAAAGGAGACACTCACTGAAGTACTTGTTAAAGGAATAAATGAAACAATGTCCCGTAACAATCAAATCTTGTCACGTACATAGTCCATACTGCTGGCCTGAGGCCAGACTACACCATCACCTCTGCCCCCGAGTGACCCTGCAGGGCCCAGGCCTTCAATCTTCAGTGTCTGCATGGGCCAGACAAGTACTACATAAATGAGCAAAGTGGTCAGATATTCGCTTAGTTAGCTTGTAGAAGGGGTCTTCATTTCTACTCTGGCCTCTTAAGAGAGGTCTACTTTTTGTTTTCCACTTTTGAGACTCAGATATACAGAAATGTCTCTTTCCTGCCACATATACAGCAGTGCACACGTAATGACAAAAAGCAACTGACTTGGTGTCTGAGAGATGACAAGAGGTGGGGAGAGAGGTGGGAGCTGGCCGGTGTACAACTAGCTCCAGCTAACTACTGCCATGAAGCTGCAACTTGCCAGAGCTTAATTTTCTCCAAGGGAAGCTGGAAGCCTAGATTTTTATGTGAAATCTTGATTTTTGAAAATGCTGGGTTAAATTTAACAACATACAGGCCAAATCTACCCCACATACCTCCAGTGTGTAATCTCTGCTTTAAAGAGACTTGAGGATGCAAGGCATCTAGCAACGGAGAAGAAGCCCCCTTCCCCTCCGAAAAATGAAATCAGCAACTAGAGCTTTACCAGCGCAGCTTAAGGTGAGAAGCAAAAAGGATTAGCTGGTATCTATAATCAGACTATAACCCAGATTCCTTTGGGGACTAATCACTGTTAGTTAGAAAACTTACCTCTTCTACATCCATCTTTTCTAAAATATGGCTTTACATTTTACTGTTTAGCCTACAGGGCAATCTTATTTATTCTCCCGTTTCCAATGCTGGTTCTTTCCTAACTTCCACTGAAGACTGTATACGTTCTTCCTCGCCATTCTCCCTTTATCGCTGCCTCTATTCCTGGGCCTGAGACAAAGCAGGTCAGTAGTGGCTTTTCTCCTTATGTCATCTCACTTCCTTCTCCGTACAGTCACTTTGCTATTTCAGCATAAAACCACTGGGTTCAAAACTGCAAACTTCAGTACAAAAGTAAATCTAAAGGCCAAGATTTACAATTCCATATGAACTACGGAAGTCCTCCAGCAAACCCCAGGGGAAAATGAAGTCAGTCATGAAAACAGGAATTTACATTAAGAATTGAGCACTTTTTTCATTCTGTAACCCAATGGAAAATCCCATTTGTTTCCTGGCTAGGGATATTCATGTCCATAACAGGGCTTTGGGTTGCAATGCATCTGCATTTGACAAAGAGCTCCAAGCAGTGGGACAGATCACATTCAGCCCAGGAGCCGGGAAGCCCCCCAGCGGCTCACCAGTTCTTCCCTCAGCTTTCCCAGTGTCTCTATCTGGTTACTCCGTGTACTCAGCACACCTGAAAGCTTCTCCATGAGGATGTCGTACTTACTCCTCCTGCGGGAAACAGAATGCAGTTCATTTTCCCAAACCTACTGCTAAAGACCACCTGCTTTTTAAAAATGACAATACAAGATTTCGATGACAACATATCAAACCTCAGAACCTTCGTCTCAGGTCTCAAAGATCATCCAGTCCAACCCCTGCATTTGACAGGAACTGGGCAGTTCAGTCACATGTTCAGGTTACAAACTACTGAGTAGCAGTGTACAGACTAGACTCTACGGCTAAACTTGAACGAAGTGATTCTTTAAAACTCTTTATGTTTTTATAATACGGTTTAGGAAGCATCTCATATATTTCTTTAAAAAGTGTTCGGTGAGGAAGGACGGGGACCATTTCATAAAGAAGTTAACTGGTTGTTTGAAAGCTCAGGCGCAATATGCAAACATAGTCTTCTTCTCAGAATCCAGTGCTCTCTTCACTGCGTCACGAGGACTCTCTGAGTCTGAAGCCCTGGCTCTGACCTCTGACTTCACTGGCATGATCAATCCACCTTCCATGCCGCGTTTATTCTGTGAGGTGGATGTCATCACAAATGCCTCCAAGCTAATGGTCACCACAGGAAGCTATGAAAAGAGTTAAGAGTTCCTTGGGTGTGTGCTCCTAAGGAAGGCTGGTGCAGGGAGGACTCTCGTATATCAGTTAAGCTGGGAAGGACATCTTGGCTTTAACTATCCACAGACCTAGGGAAGGTAAAGGAGACCTAGGGGAAGGTGAAGGACATGTATGGTACAGAGACTGCACTCACTTCATTTTTACCGCATCTCAACAAATGAAAGTGAAGGAACTTACCCAGTATGATCTAGTACCAAGCACTGTGTGACAGCCATTTTATAGAAGAGGAAATGGTGGTTCAAAGAGGTCAAGTGACTTTGCCCAGTAAGTGGTAAAGATTTAAACACAGATCCTGACTTAATGTAGGGTTCTCTCTGTTATCCACGGCTGCCACCCTACGTTCTATGTAGATCACGGGCTACATACCAACCAGGAGATTGGTGATAACAAGTATTTAACTAATAAGTAAGATGGCTAAATAATTAAAATGTGAATTCATAATGCATGAATTCTCTCCAATACAGTATTTCCAAAATCTAGGCTTGAAGGCAAATTAGGAGTTGAGGATATTTTGACAGGAGTACAATGATAATTTTCATTCTTGGAAATCCTTGGAGCCCTGATGGTGCAGTGGTTAAGAGTTTGGCTGCTAACCAAAAGGTCGGCAGTTCAAATCCACCAGCTACTCCTTGGAAACCCTATGGAGCAGTTCTACTCTGTCTTATAGGGTCTCTAAGAGTTGGAATCAACTCAACAGCAATAGGTTTGGTTTTGTTTGGTTGGAAACCCTTAGTAATCAGTCTACACATGTGTATTAAGTACTTCCTTTGGGCAAGGTTCTGGCTACAGAGTTGGCACTGTAAACTTTACAATTCACATTTACTGAGAGTGCTCACTCCTCCTCACCCTTTCGAGGGTGTGCCTGGCCAGTGGGCTAAAAGTCAGGGCCTCTGCCACTTGTTCAGAGGGAACTCACAATGTCACTTCTGTGGTCCAAGGAGAGGCCTGCCCACCTGTCTCCCTCAACACTGTCTGCCTGCACCACCACCAAGTAGCTCTGGTAGCCAGGCCCTGGGGGGGTTGGAGTCTACTTAACCCAGGTTCTTTATCCTAGGGGTCCTGCACCAGCTCAACCTTCCCCCACTCTGGTTTCTGTCCCTCCAACAAAGAACGGTGTGGGGTTATGGACTGGAGGCTGAGACCTATCTATGCTGGAAATGTTCTTTCCCCCATTCCTGCACCAGGTAATTAGTTACCCCAACAGAGAGAAGTACAGAGTCAGGGAAAACTACTCACTCCCAGAGGCTCCTTACTGTCAGAAGGAATATGCATATTTTCCCAGCTTGCTATTATCTCTGGGCTGGGGAACACCGTTGTAATAGTATCATCATGAATAATAATAATTTTAGCAGAACCTTACCATCTCATCCATATGGTCTGATTATTACGGTCATCTGCTGTAAAAACATCTCAATTTGAAATTGACATAATAGAAAAAAACTTCAACCACAATTCTTCCACCAAAATAAATAAAATACAATTTTTAAAAAAATATTTTTACTGGAAAAACGAATTCAGAGCACATTGCTGGGTTGTGAGATTACAGGTAATTTTTTCCTTCTTTTTTGGTATAATTTCTAGGTTTTCTAAGCAGCATAACTGAGCTTCATAATCAGAAATAAACGGTAAATACCTTTTTTAAGAAGTTAGAGTCATATTCTGGTTTGGTTTCTATGATTTTTAAAGGCATAGAACACATGGCTGCAATATAAAAGTAACCTAATGCTTTCTTCTGTACACACTGTACCTGTCCACATGAAACCGGTTCAGGAGGAGGAGGATTGAGTGTTGCTGGGCTCCAGAGGGTAATCGGATCACATGTGACTGCATGGTAATGAGCCTGTTTTTGTTCAGTATTTTTCTGTGATAGTGAAGCTTCCCAGCATCAACCCTGGCAGACAGAAAGAGTGTAGGCTGTGTTATGTTGCTTTCTTGGCAGCTTTTACCCTGCAATGTATGAAGCCTCTCATTTGGACAGAAACACCAGAGGGACACATATCTCTTATCTAGCTAACCTAAAAGTACAGTCACCATGAAACAATGGCCATGGAAAGAAAAGGCAAGCCTCAGCCAAAGAACAACCCCAGGATCTCCCAGGAAAAGTAGATGGGTGATGGGGATTAGCAGCAAGGGGAAACAGAGCGAGAAAGAGATGGCTGGCATGGGAGACAATAAAGGGTTAATGAGAGGCTGATCAAATCTGAATCTCTAATCCTGTAGTGGCCAATAACTACGGTGGCCATACATTCTGGTTTCCCTGGAATGGTCTCAACTTATGCCCACGACCTTGGCAACCCTTTCACTCTCAAAGTTATTTTGGTTTTACAATAAATTATATGGTCACCTTCAGGTCTCTTCAAAAAGAAAACACTGTGCTTCGAATCGCTACAGATTATAGGACTGATTCGGTCACAGAGATGACAGAAACAGGGAAGACGAGTCAGAGGCCCCTGTTTTTGGAGTACAGGGCATAGATGCCCCTATAACTTAAAGCAGAGAAGAAAGTCTTCCCCCTTACTTGAAAGCAGTGCTGTGAAGGTCTCGCTGGAGCTCTCCTTCCCACCTAGACCTGCCTAATCGCTCCAAAATGCAGTAAGAGAAGTCAGGGAGCTTCAGGTCAGGATCCCCTTCTGAGCCAATCAAGGCCCTGTAACGCATGTCCTGGGAGGCAACGATGATCAGTTTCTTCCCCCACCTGCAAATCAGAACCAACCACATGAAGAAATAAGTTTAATTGATTTTGAGAAAATTGAAATATGTATTTTCAGCTGAACCTTATAGAACCTACAGAATCTTCAGAAGAATTTTGCTGCTTTTCAGAAGTTCACAATACCCTCCAATTAAGCAAGTTTTCAGGGTCTTAGAACTATTCTCAATCAGCAGAGTCAATCTTATTATTTCTTTGCTTAAAGCCCTATCAAGGTTTTTTGAAAGTGGGTGACATCAGCATGATGGTGGTGTAAGCAACTGCACGCTCCCGTCTGCCCACAGAAACACCAAAAAATAAGCAGAAACTGGCAAAACCAACTTTGTCAGAGCTCTAGAAACCAGTCAAAGGTTTCCAAAGGTTTATAGCAACTAGTAAACACTGACTCAAGAAAAAGTAACTTTAAAATGGCAGGAAAACTTTCATTTTCTATGTGTCCATGGCATCCCTAACCCTAGCCCCTGGTTCAGTGGCAGTCTTAAAGTGGTAACAGCCCACATTCCCAGACAGGAACCCTGGTTCCTGGCTCTGGAGGAAGCAGAACAGACTTTATTTGCAAATTATTGTGTGTCTGGCGCTACCTGAAAGACTGACACAAGGCGTGCATCTGTTTGGCCTACCTCAGAACCCATATAGGGTGGAGAAGTGGCAGGCACTGCCTGAAACCTGTAGCCTCCTGTAGTTGCCTGGGTCTAAAGAGTTCTATTGAGACATACAGTAGATACCTAAGGACTGGGAGGAGAAGCCACAGAGGGAGGTTTTTTGTTTTTGTTTTTTCTTTTGGGGGGGTGGGGGAGAATTAGGGCATTCAAAAGCATGAAGAAACCTAGAAAGTCACATGTATGCCCAGGATAAGATGCATGCTTGAAAATACTGAAGAAGACTACACTTTCAACTCAGCCTGATCCCTACGCTCAGTGCAAGTCCAGCTAAGTGCTAAAGAAGTGTACCAGCACAGAGCCAATCTACAAAGAGTGGGAGAGATATTGTTGTTTCCTCCCCTGGTATTCTTGGAAATCTCTTTCAAAACACTAGCTAAACATAGCTAAGGAACAGAGACTTCAATGACCACAAACAACCAAGAAGGCAGTCATTGCAAAACAGTCAGGGGAAGCCACTAAACAAATGGACTACTACAGCTTTCAACAATTAAAAACAAACAAAACTCCAGAGAACCTGGGGGGAAAGGGAGAATCTCATTTCTAAAGTTACTACATTATAATATTCAAATACCCAGTTTTCTGGACAACAACAAACAAACAAAAAATCTCAAAGCATACAAAGAAACAGGAAAGGATGGTCCATTCAAAAGAACAAATAAAGTAACAGAAACCATCCCTGAGAAGGCCCAGAGAATGAATTTACTAGACAAAGACTTTAAAACAACTGTATTAAATGTATTCAAAGAACTAAAGAAAAACATGGGCAAAGAACTAAAGTAAATCATAAAAAAAAGAACACAATGACAATATCAATCAAGAGACAGAAATTATAAAAAGGAACCAAATAGAACCATTAGAGCTGAAAAGTATAGTAATAATAATAATAATAGTAATAAAATTCACTGGAGAGGTTCAACAGCATATTTGAGCTGGTAGAAGAAACGATCGGCCAACTTGAAAATAGGATAATTAAAATTATCAAGTCTGAGCAGTAAACAGGAAAAAAAAAAAAACTGAAAGAAAGTGAACAGAGCCTAAAAGATGTGGGACATCACCAAGTGGATCAGCACCCACATTATGGGAATCCTAGAAGGGGCGGGGGGGGGGGCTTAAAAAATATTTCAAGAAATAATGACCTAAAACTTCCCAAATTTGGCAAAAGACATGAATCTACATACCCAAGCTCAATGAACTCCAAGCAGAACAAACTCAAAGATATCCACCACATTGCGACACATTATAATCAAACTCTCAAAAACCAAAGACAAAGAGAGAATACCAAAAGCAGCAAGAGAGAAGTGAATTGTTGCATACCAAGAATCTTCAACAAGAATAAGAGGATTTCTCATCAGAAACCATGGAGGCCAGAAGGCAGTGGGATGACATATCGAACATGCTGAAAAACAAAAACTCTCAGCAAGAATTCTGTATCTGGAAAAACTGTCCTTCAAAAATGAAGGCGAAATTAAGACATTTCCCAGATAAACAAGAGCTGAGAGAGTTCTTTAACACTATACCTGCCCTACAAGAAATGCTAAAGGGAATCCTTCGTATTGAAATGAAAGGACACTGGATAGTAACTCAAAGCCATGGACTTCAAAATATCCAGTAAAGGTAATTTCATGGGTAAATATAAAAGACAGTTCTATTGTATTTTTGGGAAACCCTGCTGACGTAGTGGTTAAGAGCTATGGCTGCTAACCAAAAGGTTGGCAGTTCGAATCCACAGGTACTCCTTGGAAACCCTATGGGGCAGTTCTACTCTGTCTTATAGGGTTGCTGTGAGTCAGAATCAACTCAGTGGCAATGGGTTTGGTTTTTTTTTTTTGGTTTATTGTATTTTTGGTTTATAATTCTGCTTGCTATGTCCTACATGATTTAAAAGACAAACCCATAAAAAATAACTATAAATTTATGTTACTGGGCTCACAATGTCTAAAGGTGTAATTTGTGACAACAACATAAGTGAGGGGGCATGGAACTGTACAGGAAAAGAGTTTTTGTATGTTATTGAAGCAGAGTTGGTATCAATTCAAACTAGACTGTTAGAAATTTGGTATACTATGTGTAATCTCCACAGTCACCGCAAAGAAAATATGTAAAAATTATACACAAAAGAAGGCAGTATTGGGACAAAAAAGGTATAAGACACATAGAAAACAAACAGCAAATGGCAGAAGTAAGCCTTTCCTTATTGGTAATTACCTTAAATATAAATAAACACTCCAATCAAAAGGTGGAAAATAGCAGGATGGATTAAAAAAAAAATTATCTAACTACATGCTGTCACCAAGAGACTCACTTTAGGTCAAAAGAAATAAACAGGTTGAAAATGAAATATGGAAAAAAATATTCCATGCATATAGTAACCAAAAGAGAGCCGGGGGGGGGGGGGGGGGCTATATTAATGTCAGATAAAATAGACTTTAAGTAAAAAATTGTTACAAGAGACAAAGAAAGACATTATATAATGATAAAAGGGTCATTTCAAGAAGATATAACAATTATAACTATATGTACATCTAATACCAAAACAAAAACCCAAACCCATTGCCGTTGAGTTGATTTCAACTCATAGAGACCCTATAGGACATAGCAGAAGTGCCCCTATATTACCATGTAAAAATTCAGTCCCGGTGTGGTTAGTTTTGTGATTTTTCAAGAGAGGCTAGAAATCCAGATTTGTAAATACTGGCAATGACATAAAATTTAAAACAAAACACCACGCTGGCCAAAGCATGTTTGTAGGTGTAGATTTGGTCAATTTGAAACCTTGGCCCTGGTACTCATCATATTTCCATCTTGGAAAAAACACTCCACAGCAATGCAGAAAGTTACAAAGAGAGACAGCAAGAAGGGAGACAGTGAGGAGACTATGACATTAATTCAAAGCCAAAGGGGCACTGAAGGTAATTTAGAAGGTAGAATCAACAGGACTTGGTGGCCAACTAAATGTAGTACTCAGAGGAAGCAAGGGGCCTAGGAAGATTCCTCAGTTTGTGGCTTGTACAGTCATGTGCATGGGAATAACTCTGACCAAAATAAAGAATCAAAAGAGGAAAAGGAAGGGAGGCAGGTTTGGAGTGAAGGAGTGTGATGATCTCATTTTTGGGCACACTGAGTTTAAGGGGCTGGTTACTAAAACATCACATATGGCACTCAGGGAAAAGGCATGGGGAATAGATATCAGTTTGGGAATCATCACATAAAGTTTATGTACGCAGATGAAATCAGCCTTTGTGCATGTGTGTGTGTATGTGTATGTGAGAGAGACGGAAGGCAGACGACAGAGCCTTGGGAACAGTCAACAATTGAGGTTAGATGGAAGAGGGAGCATCCACAAAGGAACCAAAGAAACAGCTAGAAACCAGAAAAGCAAAACAAAGTTCCTAACGGTGTAGAGGGAACAAGGAGAAAAAGGGCCTAACAAGCATTCACAGGCTTGGATCTTGGATGACACAGTTTTGGTGAAGTAATGAAGTCAGGAATTAGGACTGCAGTGGGTTAAGGAGTGAAGGGAAGGTGAAGAGATAGAAACTGAATGTAGCCATTTCTTCCAAGAAGCATGGCTGCATAGCTATAGTTAGAGGGGATACAAGGTCAAGAGAAGGTGTTGTTGTTACATAGGTGAGTCCTATTAGTGTGCTGAGTAGAAAGCACCAGGAGACAGGCAAAAGTAGAAAACAAATGAAAAACTTGAGCTAACCTACAGAGGTAGGAAAGAGATGGGGACCGGAGTAGGAGGTATTGGGAGCTGAGCTTGGAAGCAGGGGAGAAAGGAAGCATCCAATCACAGTCTTAGGATGGGCCTTCATTTCTTTTCTCCTATGAGATAAGGAGAACAGAAAAAAGGGCGCAAATGTGGAAAAGTCTGCAAGTTGAGGAAGAAGGTGGAAGTTATGTGAGGTCATACCTGGTAGTTTCTCTCTTTAGGAGTGTGGGTGGCACAAGCAGTTTACAATTGGCTGCTAACCCAAAGGCTGGCAGTTCAAACCCACCCAGTGGCTCTGTAGAAGAAGGGCCTGGTGAACTGCTTTCATAAAGGTTACAGCCAAGAAAATCCTATGGAGCAGTTCTACCTCGTAACACATACAGTCATCATGAGTTAGAATTGACTTGACGGCAACTAAAAACAGCAGCAGCTTCTCTCTGGTCTGTAAAGTAGGAAGGGAGGCTGGAGTGAGGGTGGGTGCTGACGGGAAGGGAGATGACTTGAGAAAAATGACTCCCCTGACCTCAGGTATCCCCCATACTGTAAAGTTGTCTCAACAGGAGCAGGAGTGAAGAACAGAGATGAGTCAGTGCAAGGCTGATGTGCTCTGACCAACACTGAGGCTGTGGGCTAGGTGCTAGTGCTCTGGTCACAACCCTGACTTCAAAGCAATAAAATCTCCATGAGTCTCTACATAGTGCAAATCCGTTACCTGCCAAAGGCTTCCACCATCGTACAACGAGGCTGCAAAGACTTGGTCCTGACTTCATTGGTAATGTTCTTCCTTTCCTTAAAATAACGGCAGGAGCCCTGAATGCCATCTTTATTCTCTAAGATCATATGAATGGGGTAGACATCCTCCAAAGGGACTGGGTCCCTTTTGGACTCCAGGATTCCAGTTTCAAAATCTATTTCTTCATATCTATGAGGAAAAGCAAAACACATAAAACCACAACTCAGCTTCAGAAATAATACCCGCTTGGCATGTTCTTTTGATGGCCTCCAGCAGAGAAAGAGATCCCTGGGTCTTCCTGCTTTACAAACACAGATAATGTTGACAAGTAGGGTTCCTACTACTTTATTCCTGATGACACAGACCTTTCCAGGATTCCCCAAATCCACCCCAGAAGCTGGATACTGAGAACAGAACCACCCTATTGGCCTAAGTCATAGCCTTTTTGGTTTCCCTCTGTTATGGACTGAATTATGTGTCCTAAAAATGTGTATTGCAAATTGTCATGGATTGAATTGTGTCCCCTCCAAAATATGTGTCAACTTGGTGAGGCCACGATTCCCAATATTGTGATTATCCACCATTTTGTCATCTGATGTGATTTTTCTATGTGCTGTAAATCCTATCTCTATGGCGTTAATGAGGCAGGATTAGAGGCAGTTATGTTGATGAGGCAGGACTCAATCTACAAGATTAGGTTGTATCTTCAGTCAATCTCTTTCAAGATATAAAAGAGAGAAGCAAGCAAAGAGAAATGAGGGCCTCATATCACCAAGAAAGCAACGCCGGAGCAGAGCGTGTCATTTGTACCCAGGATTCCTGTGCTGAGAAGCTCCTAGAGCAGGGGAAGATTGATGACAAGGACTTTCCCCCAGAGCCAACAGAGAGAGAAAGCCTTCCCCTGGAGATGATGCCCCGAATTTGGACTTCTAGCCTACTAGAAGTTCTGTGAGAGAATAAATTTCTGTTCATTAAAGCCATCCACTTGTGGTATTTCTGTTATAGCAGCCCTACATAACTAAGACACAAATCCTAACCCCTTTATCTGTGGTTATAATCCCATTTTGGAATGGATTTTCTTTGTTATATTAATGAGGCAGTATTAGTATAGGGTGTATTTTAAATCAATCTCTTTTGAGATATAAAAAGAGCAGACTAGGCAAGCAAGGAAGTAAGCAAGCACAGATGGGGGAAGACAGATGCCATGACATATGAGATCTCCAAGGAACCAGGAAACAGAAGCTGAAAAGAGACAAGGACATTCCCCCACAGCCAACACAGAGAGAAAGCCTTCCTCTAGATTCAGTACCCTAAATCCGGACTCTAGCCTCCTAAACTGTGAGAAAATAAATTTTAGTTTGTTACAGTCACACATTTGTGGTATTTCTGTTATAGCAGCACTAGATAACTAAGACAGAATTTGGTACCGGGCAGTGGGGTGCTGCTCTAACAAATACCTAAAATGTGCAAGTGGTTTTGAATTGGGTAATAGGTGGAAGTTGGAATAGTTTTAAGGTGCCTTATAGTAAAAGTCTAGATTGCCTTAAAGAGACTGTTGGTAGAATCATAGCTGTCAAAGGCAATTTTGGTGAGGGCTCAGAAAAAATTGAGGACAGCCATAAAGAAAGTCTCTAGACTTAGAGAATACATACAGCACCAGCAACAGAATGCTGCTAGACACGGGGACCTTAAATGTGCTTCTGGTGAAGCTTTAAAAGAAAATGATGAACATGTGATTAGACAACAGAGGAAGGGCGATGCTTTTTATGCAGTGGCAAAGAACCTGTCTGAATTATGTTCAAATGTTTGGTGGACAGTAGAACTTGTAAGTGATGAACTTGGATATTTGGTTAAGGAGATTTCTAAGCAAGATCTTAAAGGTGCCGCATGGTTTCTTCTTGCCGTTTACAGTAAAATGCAAGAGGAAAGAGATGGACTTAAAAACAAACTGTGCAAAATGAAAACAGAACTCAAAGATTTGGAAAATTGTGTTGTACAAACTCAGGACATGTGTTCTAGAATTTTCATCAAGTATGTGGCTACACAATCTTTTGTTAAAGAGATTAAGCCTGTGACTGATGAATCTAACCAATTACCACAGCAGAAAATTTATCAGCTTAGACTGAAGGGGACAGAGACAGGACAAAAGGAAGGAAAGTTGTCTACCTCTTGGAATTCTACCAGCAGGAAACAGGACAAAAGAGCTAAATCTGTTGTCCTCCAAGAAAAGAAAAGGACCATTCCTGGAGCAGTTCTGAGATCAGGAGACCTGTTGGAAAAAACACTGGAAACAGGGCTGACTCGGTTACACAGGGTGGAGCCATGGCTTCCTAGGTCTCAAAGGGTGGAGCCACAACCTCCTAGATTTCAAAAGGTAGAGCCATGGACTCCTAGGTTTCAAAGACTGAGATCTCCACCAACTCAGTTCAGAGTGTGGGCTGAGAGGATGGGGCCATTGCCCAAAGCTGAGGGGGCAGGGCTGCCATGCCCAGGGGCCAGAGAATGGAGCCTACCAGGGCTGAGGGGATGGGGTTGCCACTCTGATGGACTAGGAGAACAAAGTCACCCAAAGCCAAGGCGACCAGATTTCCATACCAGTGGGCTTGGAAGGTGGGGCTTCTGCCTAGTGCCAAGGGGCCTACACCCAGAATCTGGACAGCATGGCCAACACCCAAAGTCTGGAGTACAGGGCCATAGCACAGATGGTCTCAGAGAACACAGGATTATTTTCAAGACTTGACACTAACGTAATTTGTTCTGGTGGGTTTTGGACTTGCTTAGTGCCTGTGAACCCTTCTTTCCCTCCAATTTCTCCCATTTGTAATGGAAATGTCTACCTCGTGCCTGTTCCACTACTGTACTTTGGAAGCAGATAATTTGTACTCTAGATTTCACAGTTCACAGATGAAGAGGAATTTTGCCCCAGGATAGAATATGGCTAACTTCTCACTCATATTTGATTTAGATGATTCAGAAGATGAAATTTTGGATTTAGAGTTGATTTAAGACTTTTGGGATGGTGTGAATGTATTTTACATGTGGGAAGGACATGAATTTTAGGGGCCAAAGGGTGGAATGTTATGGATTAAATTGTGTCCCCCAAAAATATGTGTTGTAAATCCTAACCCCTATACCTGTGGTTATAATCCCATTTGGGAATGGGTTCTTTGCTATGTTAATGAGGTAGTATTAGTGTCTGGTGTGTCTTAAATCAATCTTTTTTGAGATATAAAAGAGCAGATTGAGCTAGCAGCCTAGGGAGCACAGATAGGGGAAGACAGATGCCACGCCACAAGAGATCTCCAAGGAACCAAGAAACAGAAGCTGAAAAGAGACAAGGACCTTCCCCCAGAGCAGACAGAGAGAGAGAGCCTTCCTCTAGAGTCGGTGCCCTGAATTCAGACTTCTAGCCTTCAAAACTGCGAGAAAATAAATTTATCGGTTAAAGCCACCCATTTGTGGTATTTTTTATAGCAGCACTAGATAACTAAGACACCCTCCAAATCTGGTGCCCAGTCTCTGAACTACCAAGTTTGGTCTTATATTCAAGGCTTTACTCCTTTAAGAAGTCACCTTTGCATCTCTCTTTACCTACCTCTCTAGTGCACGCATCCATTTTTATGATTTCAGTTATCATCCGCATATTAACAATTCTCACATGTGAATCCTCCATCCATCTTTTTCCCCAAACACCAATCCTATGTCTTCAATTGTTTACCAAACACCTCAAATTCAATGAGGAGAAAACCAAAGCCATGACTACCTCTCCCCACCGCCAACAAAGTCCCTTCTTCCCTCCTAGCACCACGTTCTCCCAGTTGCCTTGCATCAACACCTTGGAGTCAACTTTCACTTGTGTTTCTTCTTTTATTCAGTCAGCCAAATTTGTCAAATTTTCCTTTGAAATCTGCTCACATCCTGCACTAATCTAGATGAGGTTAAATCCATGCTTTTCAACCCCCTTTTTCCTTGTCTTCTGTGTGACAGCTGCTTGTTTAACCCTCCATTCTCAAATCCCATCTTACCCCAGCTTTCACATCACCACCCTGGCCTGAATGTCCTTCTGCCTCTCCAGCCACACCTTCCTAGTTTTCTTTTGAAGGTTCCTTGGCCTCCATCCAGCCTTTAAATGTTGGTGCTCCTCAGGGCTATGTCTTAACGCCTCAAATTACACTACACACTCTCCTCAGTATGATCTTATCCAACAGCTTTAATTACCAACTATATGGGATGACTCAAGGAGCCTGGTGGCATAGTGGTTAAGCATTCAGCTGCTAACTGAAGGTCAGTGGTTCGAACCCACCAGAGGCTCTGCAGGAGAGAGATGTGGCAGTCTGCTTCTGTAAAAATCACAGCTTTGAAAACTCTATGTGGCAGTTCTACTCCAGATCACTATGACTAGGAACTTATTTGAGGGCAATGCGTTTTAGTTTTAAGGGATGACTCACAGATGTCTAGCTCAGTCCCTCCCTCTGTCCTGCTTTTACTCCCATGAAGCCATGTTTGCTAAATAGAATCTAGTAAACATCTGGCTTCATGGGAGTGAAAGGAGGGCAGAGTCTCTCCTTGGATGCCTCAAAGCAATCTCAAACTCAATGTGTCCCAAAGTAAATCTAGCACCTTCCTCACCTCCCACCAGATGCAGCCACTATGCTGCTCTTCTCTTTTGTTCCCTGCCTCGGTATGGGGCATCAGCATTCACTCAGGTGCCCAAATATCAGCAACTGGGGCGGCATCTTTGATGCCTATCACTCCTTATACCCAACATCCAATTACTTACCGAATCCTCTTGATTCTTCTACCTAATTGGTCTTATTCCATCACCTTTACTCCGTACACCCACTATGGTAAACCAGACCACCCCTCTGTCCATGATTGTATTGATACAAATCTAATTTCACTCTTTGCCTCTAGTCTGACCTCTCTTCCTAATATTTCTTCATCAGGCCACTCCCTTCAGTAGCTTCCAGTTGTCGTTTTGATAAAGGATAAAGCTCTTAATTGGAATAAAAGACCTCTCCCGCTTAATTTGGACTGAGCCAATTAAGAGCAGAATGGATTCTGGACCCAGACTGAAAAAACAAACAAACCAGTTGTCTTCAAGTTAATTCCGACTCATAGCAACCCAGACTACCAGGATTCAAATCTTAGTTCTGCTCCTGCTAGTTGATGACCTTAAGCAAGTCACTTAACCCCTCTGTGCCTTAATTTTCTCTTTAGGAAAATGGGGATAATAATAATACCCACATCCTAAGGTTGCTGTAAAAAGTTAATAACTTGCTATATGTAGGATCTTAGAACAGTGCCCAACTCATTATAAGCACATTTAAGTGTCATCTATTATTCCTTACTCCCCACCTCCAATTCCACACTTCAGCCAAACATATTTCTCTTCCCTCAGGCTTTCACACTTGCTCATCTCTACCTAGAATACTCTTCACCAATTGGCTAGCTAAATCCAACCTTTAAGTATCATCTTGGACCTTATTACCTACGGGGGCCTCCTCACAATCTGGCTTAAGAGCACAGGCTCTGGAGACAGGCAGCCTGGGTTCAAATCAACATTCAGTCACCTATTACCTCCCCAACCTTAGAAAGGTTACTTAATTTTTCTCTGTGACTCAGTTTCCTCATACATAAAATGGAGAACACAATGGCACCTACCTCATTAGGATCACTGTGAGGATCGAATGAATTTATCTACCTGAAGGGTACCTAAACCCATTGCCCTCTAGTGATTCTGTCTCACAGAGACCCTATATGACAGAGTAGAAACTGCCTCATAGGGTCTCCAAGGAGCGTCCAGTGGATGCGAACTACCGACCTTTCGGTTAGCAGCTGAACGCTTAACCACTGCACCACCAGGTCTCCACGAATAGTACCTAACCCCCCAAACCGTAACCCATTGCCGTGAGTCGATTTCGACTCATGGCGACCCTACAGGACAGAGTAGAACTGCCCCATAGGGTTTCCAAGGAGGGCCTGGTGGATTCGAACTGCCAACCTTTTGGTTAACAGCTGTAGCTCTTAACCACTACGCCACTAGGGTTTCCTGAACAGTACCTAGCCAGTAGTAAGCCTTCAATGAATGTCAACTATTATTATTACTGCTAATGCTGCTGTTACACAGATCTCTTAGCTGTTCTAGATTCACGAAAATGGCACTGAATGGATGCTCCATAAAGGTTTGCTGACCTCAACTGTCTCCAGTCCTGATAGGAACTGCCCTCCCACTCTAATCCAATACTCTATCTTACAGGAAATACTCTTGACGCCGACAGAATAACTTCTCGTCCCCAGTCCTTCTCATTACCACCCCCTAATACCCAGAGGCATAATGGGACATCACCAGATGATCCCCCAACTCCATCAGGCGCCTGGGCCCTGCCAGGCCTGACGGACCCTAAATCAGCATCAACATCGCGCCCTCTATCAGACTCCAGTCTTCCCTGGGCTCCTTTTCCCCGTTCTCCTCCCGTCAGAACAAGCTCCAATAAACCCCGGGCTCTGGGCCCGTCCCCCACGCAGGGTCAGGCAGCTGACCGGTCCTGGAGCTGGAGGTCGGGTCGCTCCCGTGGCTCCTCATAGAAGCTGATGCCCGGGTGCGTGGTAAGGGCCCGCCACAGAAACTCCCGCGTGTAGGGCTCCAAAGGCAGCGGGAAGGGAGGCACTCGCGTCTCCAGACGGCTCCAGAGTGCGGGCAGACAAAGGCCATCGAGCCCCTCCAGCGCCACCTCGTCCAACAACGACTCCAGCGCGTCCATTGCTACTTCTATTGGCAGCGCTCTGTGCGCCTGCGCACCGCGCTGCCAAGGGCCCCGGCCCAGCGAGCCTGCGCACAACGATCTCCGGCCCTGGGGAGGCGGGTCGGGCGGAACATCTGAGGAGTAGCTCCAGAGCGCCCGCCTGACGACACTCCTTTTGGGGGCGGGCTCAGTTGGTTAAGTTCCACCACCATTGGTCCGGAGCCGCGCAGTAACCAGGGGAACTGCAAACAGTGTATGGCCCGCTTCCGGTTCGAGTACCCGGAACCGCCGCCTCTAGGGATGGACGGTGAGTGTCCACGGCCCCCCCCCCGGGAGTTTGGGTAGTTTTTCTCCCATGCCTCCTGAGGCACCCCCCTGGGCAGAATCCTAGGTCACAGAACCGTGGACCACCACTTCCTGACCGTGGTGGTCCACGATCTAAAGGAAACGAGGCTTTGTGGTCCGGGATTGGGAGAAGAGGCTGGGGAGAGGGGTCAGTGGTATGGCCACTGTGCCAAGCTGTGGTAGTGTAGGAACATGGTACCGGCCGGGGCCTTAGTGAGGGGGTTTAGGTTAGAAAAGGGGAATAGAGGTTTGAGGAGTATCTTTTGTGTTTGGAGCATCAATGGTTACAAGGGGCCTGGGATGTGGAATTGTGGGATCTGGGAGTTGGTATGGGGGTAAGCGTCATCATGGGAAATGCGGTGGCCATTTGCTGGAAAGGGAGTTGATATGGGGGTGGAGAGGACTAGGGAATACTCCATATCTCTTCTTTGGTGTAAATAATAATAACCCACATTAACAGAGCACTATTCAGTGTCAGGAACTCTGTAAGCACTCAGGCAACACTTTTCTAAGCTTCATAACATCCCTTTGAGGCCGCTGTTATTATGCCCATCTTACAGATGAGGAAATTGAGGCCCAGAGAGGTTACGTAACTTGCCCAAAGTCACACAGCCAGCAAGTGACAGACTGAGTATGGAACCCAAACACTCTGGGTCTGGAGCTGAATTATAGAATTTGAGATTTGAAAAGGATCTTTTGGATCATTGATTCCAGGGTTGTAAATGCACATGTATGCAAGGGCAAGTCTAACAGGCTGGGTTGGGACTGTGACTAACTGAAAATCAGTTCCCTGTCTAAAAGGGAAACTGCTCACTCAGCTCCAACCAGTTGTCTTCATGGGGCACTTAAAATACTGTAACGGCCAAATCAATCTGAAGACCAGATGTCCCCTGTGGACCACTCACTAGTTAGGAATCCCTGATTTACAATCTTGGAATTGACAATTAGAAGCAATCTAAGGATAAAAAGCCCATTGGTGTCAAGTTGATTCCGACTCATAGCAACCCTACAGGGCAGAGTAGAACTGCCCTATAGGGTTTCCAAGGCTGTAGTCTTTACAGGAGCAGACTGCCACATCTTCCTCCTGTGGAGCAGCTGGTGGGTTTGAACCACTGACCTTTCGGTTAACAGCCAAGTGCTTAACCACTGAGCTACCAGGGCTCCCTAATCTGAAGAGAGACTATCCCAGTATCTCATTGTACAGATTGGAAGACTAAGGCCTAGAGAGACTGTCAGGGTCTGTGCTAGAATCCAGATCACTTTTTTTTTTTTACGCTATAGCACTGTCTCTCCCTCCTGGAGAATTTGTTCCTCTGTGATATCCACTTATTGCAGTGTAGAAAAACATTTTTTCTAACTGAAAAATGTGTCCTATGCTTAAAAGACATCTTCGCCCTTTGCACTTCAGAGGCACTATAAAATGCCATTTACCAGTTTGCCCTTTGGAAAGGTCAATGTAATCTTGCTATGAAACAACAAAAGTCCTCAAACCTTTGTTGACTTAGCACTTCTTTATCTGCTTATGTCAAAAGATCTTCGTTCATGTGGGTTATATCTACGATATTAACCATATTAGAAATTAAAACTAAGTAAATCTTGCAACTTTCACTTACCAATTCATTTAAAAATAGCAATAATAAATACATTACATCTGAACATTTTTAATGAAAAATACTTATATTTTCCAAAACAGGAAAATAACATGGAAGAGTTATTGTTTTACATTTTTGCAGATGTCTTCAATGTTCATTTTACTAGAAGACAGGTAGATTCTCATACCTGCTTCTGCATCCCAGCTGTTGTCATCAGGGCAAATGTTCACACAGTGAAAAAGACAAATAACGTCTGAGGATTGTTATGTAAATAGTTTTGTTCTAGCAGGTACTCTGATATGGTTTTGAAGACCCCCTCCCAGGATCTGTGCAACACATTTTGAGAAACTTTGCTATAGACCATTTTCAAGAAGTCTGACTGGTCACTTCTGTTACCACATCATCACTCCTAGGAACATTATTACCCAGTGGAGATATCTGGCTGTTTCCAGATTGGTTGCAAAAAGGAATAATTTATTCTCTCGAAGAATGTATTTACCCTAAGACTAGATTTAACATTCAAAGAATCCCATTTTCTGTTCCAGTTTTTAAAACTTTGATTTATGCACAATTTTATAGGCACACACACATCCGTTTGATGAAGTGAAGCATACCTTGATGCACTGTGATTCTAGCCCACTAGGTAAACCAAGCCTGGCCTTATTAGAAAGATGTTTACTTCTAAACTCACAGAAGCTCAAATGTTTAGCAGATAGCCCGAAGATGGGTTGTGGTTTGGTTTATTCTGCATGTCGAAATCACATAGCTTTTCACAACCCCCTCCCCCAACACACACACACATACACACACTCTGGTTTTGACTTTGGACAGGTCATATCTGACTCTGCAGTGCAGCGTGGTATAATGCTCGTCAGTTTTGGGGTGGTCATGTAACCCTGGATTTGAATCTCAGCTATGTACTTTGGACTCTCTAAGCCTTAGTTTTCCTGTCAGTAAAATGGAGATAATGATGAAGCCTGCGTTGTTTTGTGGATTCAGTGAGACAACGCATAAAAGCACTTAATACCAAGTCTGACATATAAAAAAAAACAACAGTAACAACTCTCCCGTGAGGTAGCTAATGCTATCGTTATCTTCAAATGAACCAACTTCTTCCACACTGCAGACAGAACAAGGAGGGAGGACTCTGACATGAACTCTCTAGCAAATACTCATCTTTGTAATTAGCTCAGTCTTTGTTGAAAAGAAATCCCAATGTTTGACATTTTTAATTTACGCAAAGGTAAACTGGCAACGTGTGAGTCTTCTGCCTATGAAACCGTTCACCTTTGTGTTAAAGTCAAATTTCCCCCTAGTGCTTTTATAATACAAGGTGGTTTAGGAAAAAGAATATTTCTACTCAGTTGTCTGGGAACATAATAATTAGACAAAAGTTCAGCACATCAGTATCATTAGAAAGGATTTTAAAGCTGTTCATTTGCCTTTGCTCCCCGCTACCAGAGCAAATATTCAACATTTCCCCTGTTTATACTGTTCATTTGCTTAGCAGACTTTCTCAAAGAATTAATAATGCCAAGATGAAATTTAGCCTAGCTTGTCCAAATAATCCCAAACTGCAAAATGGGTGATGGTTGAATTAGTCAAGTTTTGCCGAAAGCACACCTTGAACGTTTCTGGTCTCTTCTGTGCTTGTAAGTGTTTTACCTGGGCTCCTGGTGATTTGTTTGTTTCTCTTACCGCTTAAAATCAGCCAAGCAAAAAATAACAAAATAAAACAGGCATTCAGCAGGCAGAATAAATGTGTATTCTAGATAGTCTCTGTGTCTACTCAGTTTTCTTCTTTGCTCCTGTCCTTCGATCTGATTAGTTGCCTTTCTTTCGATTTCTTTGCCATTCATCCCACTCTGGCATTTTAGCTAACTTGACCTTGACATGCTATGCTTTGCTTATTTTTCCTTAAACGGTGATCATTCGTTGATGAAACAACACTTCATTGCCTTCTGTGTGCTGGGAGGCAGAGGTACCAAGATAAGTAAGGGTGAAGGGTGTATGTGTTGTACTGTTCTTAAAAGTTTTCTGTAAAGGCAGTTTTTAATTTTATTTTTTATGTATAAGTTAAAATTTTTTAAAACCTTAAAAAATAGAGATGTGGTGATTTGAAAATGAATTCTCTGTATCAGATGTTGCAAACTGGTTGCCTCAGGACTGAATACAGCCCCAAACCAAAACCAAACCTGTGGCTGTCAAGTCAATTCTAACTCATGGTGACCTCATATGTTTCAGAGTAGAACTGCACTGCACAGTATTTTCATGGCTGTGACCTTTCAAAGCAAATCACCAGGTCTTTCTTCTGAGGTGCCTCTGGGTGGGTTTGAACTGCCAACCTTTCCATTAGTAGCTGAGTGTTTCAACTATTTGTACCACCCAGTGGCTCCCTGAGTATAGCCCATATGCATGTTTATTTGGGCCATATTTTATTTAAAAAATTTTTTAATTAGTTGCCAACATTGAAAAATTAGGAGATTTCGCACAAATATCTGATTATGTTGTTCTCTCAAAAATGTCAAGAATTCTGTTAACACCGAGTCAGAATTCTGCATGGCAGCAATTCCCTCATAGCTGGAGCTGAGCCACTGCCCCCTTTAGAAGGGAGAGGTACTTTCCACTTCATGACTGCACCTGCCTGGCCAGCTTCCCTCAGGGCATGTGACCTGCCTGGCCTGGTAGTCATTTACAGTCCTGTTCTAGTATTAACTTGGACAATTTTCAAAATTCCTATGGACTTCATTGTGTGCTCTACTATGCCATATTTGTTCTTTTAGTTTGACTAATCTGAAAAGAGGAGGATATATTCTCTGCCCTTAAGAAGTTTACAGTCTGGTGAGAGAGCCCTAAAGATACACCAACCAAAAACCTGTTGCCATCGAGTTGATTCCAACTCATAGCGACCCTATAGGACAGAGTAGAACCGCCCCATAGTTTCCAAGGAGTGGCTGGTGGATTTGAACTGCTGACCTTTTGGTTAGCAGCCATAGTTCTTAACCACTACACCACTAGGGTAAAGATACACAGGAATTCCTAAAAGATAACATTGGTAAAGGCCTTTGCCTTTCCCAAAGCATTCTGGCCCACTGTCTGCTTTTTTAAATAAAGTTTTATTGGAACATGGCCACACCCATTCATACTGTGTTGTCTGTGGCTGCTTTCATGCTACAGTGGCAGAGTTTATTTACGACAGAGACCACATGGCCCGCAAAACCAAAAATATTTACTATCTGGCCCTTAATAGGAATAGTTTGCCAACCCCTAGCATCGAGGATCTCATTTGATTCTTGAGACAGATCAATATATTTACTGTAATTGTGCCCATTTTATACTGTACAGCCAGCATGTAGCAAAGCCAGGACTCAACACAATGAAGTCCACACTCCTTAGTATGTCATCGAAGACCTATCTCAACTGTGCCTCTCTACTTTGTGGCCAGGGAGTGAGTCTAGGTGCATGCCCTCCCCTTTGTGCCTATGGAGGAATAAGTACAGTTTAAAAAGCACCACCCTTGGTTATCTTTTCAGCTCCCTCAGGGTCTGCCCCTGTGGCTGGTCCTCCATTTCCAAGTAGGAGAGGCCTTAGGAGGAACAATCCGGTTGGAAAGGAGAGCTTGAAGCTGCTTGCAGAGCAGTTTATAAAAGATTAAGAAAGTATCATTTGTTTTCAGTGCTACTGGACTGACTACTGGTGTTTCGTGGGTTTTTAAACACCCCAACCCTGGTAACATTAACAATTGCCCTGTGGACGTAGCACTTTTAATTGGAGAACTTCTCTGGGCAAGCAGTTCTCCTTCCCCTTCCCTCCCCAAGGTTATTCTGCTAGTCTCCAGCACGTCTCTACACACTCACCCACCCTCATCTCATGCCCAGGGATTTTATACTGGGTTGAACTGGGTCCATACATGTTTTCCCCACACTTAAAAACAGAAATTTTACGTAAAAACCTGGACTTTCCAGTCTCTTGATAAACAGGGTGCTTTGGCTTCATGGGGCCTGCCTTCCCACGCAGCTCTGGTTGTCCGGTGGTGCTGCGCAGTGGCCACTCCCTTGATCCTGGACATGCGCTGATGGTTTTGCCCTTGCTGGCTGCTGGCGTCAGTCACAAGAGCTCACTACTTGCATTGAGACAACTGGCCTGGCCCTGCAGGAGTCTGAGATTCCAGCTCCCACCCAAGCCCCCTCTGAAAGCTGAGGGTGTCTTGAGCTCACCATATTCTTTCCTGCCTCCCTGCTTTTGCCCTTGCTGTGTTCCTGCCAGCTGTGCCCTTCTCTCAAGTCCCCTCCACACTGTTGATTGCAGTGACTGGCACCACCTGCAGAATTAACTCCTGTATGGTGAGTTTCCATAGCTCTCTATGGATCGGGTCGTATCACAGTTGTTGGGCTCCATGCCGTTCCCCCTCTTTGAGGGCAGGAGCTACTCTTGTTCCTTTGTATGCTGAACACCTGGCACAAGGACTTGGCACAACATACATGCCCACGATTGTTTGTTGGGTTGACATTGTAACCAGGAACGAGATTAACTGACGTGTCCCCTGGTGAATTGCTGGCTGGTCTCCATCAAGCAAAGAGAAAGACCTTGTAGCCAAGCTTCCAGGCCAAGTTTCAGAGGCCTTTGCAGGTTTCTCTTTCTCTAGTGTGGAAGTATGGTTCCTCCAGACATCGTCTTTTGGAGTAATTCTACCAGGTCATCATAATGTTCCCTGTCCTAGCTACCTTTACTGTACCCTCTGTTTTCTTATTATCTTCCTCCTTACTTTTCAGTTAGCATTTCTATCCTCCCCCAATAAATTTCCTTTCCTAATAAAGTCACTTCATTCTTACTTCACTTTGGAGCCCACTGCTACCTTGACCACCTACAGCTGATGGGTTCCCTGGAGACAGCCCCTGACTTAAAGCATCCTTTGGGATAGGAAAGACACAGGTAAAGGTGGCACCTGGCAAGACAGTGGAGGCACCGCCCATGTCAGGTCACCCACCACAGGACCCCTACAAGGACCACACCTTTCTGACTTCTGAGTGAACTTACAATGCAGTGTGTGTGTGTGTTCTCCAAATAGTCCCAAACCTTTTAGATACATTTTATAAACCCATCGAAAATCACAGAAGGTTACAGCTGGAAAAGACTTGACCAGTCTAGTCCAAGGTCCCATTTTGGGGACCCTGAGGTATCTGACAACCCTAAGGATCCAGGGTAGAGACTACAAATGTAGAAGCCTGCAGGGACTAGGTAGGTAATATAAGTGACTGCAGTAGCCAGGATTTATTTCATTATGCTGCTTTATGTTGGATTCTTACAACACCTAAACATACTTTACATATTTGATGCTCAGGAATATTCTTCAGTTTCATAAAGAAATCTGTTGTCTACTAATTTCTTGAAGCATATGGTGTCCTCCATCTCTCCATTATCTATACAGTGGAGGTGATGTTTGTATCCACCTCTAGGATTGTGAGAATTGAATTGTGAGTTAATAAATACGAAGTCCTTAGATTAGGGACTTGCACACAGTAAGTGTATGTGTAAGTATTAGCTGCTCATATGTTTATGATGATGATCTTACTTTTGCTGGAGATGTGGACACAAGGACCTCACTTTCCTCGTTACCACAGGGAAGAACCTGTGGTATCATGATAAATGGCAACTTGGAGTTGGCCTCCATGGTAGGGAGACAACCGTGAAGTGGGGATGGGAACCAGAGGGCCCTGCACCATCTGGCGGCCCCTCAACACCCGTCGACTCTTGCCAGGCAGGAATACAAACCCTTGTTGCCAGACCTTTCCGTGTTTTCAAGAGAATCCAGATATCAGGATTTTTAAATGTGAAATCACCAAGCTGTAAACGTTGGCTAGGAAAAAAAAAAGAACACTTTTTTTAAACATTATGGAGACCAGACAAACGTCTGTGGGCTGGATTCAGCCAGAGACTTTGGATCTGGTCTGATTGCTGTCGTTCATCAGAAGCTGAGGCCAAGGCTGAGGGGAGTTAAGTGCCCACTCCTGATCACGCAGTCTGGCAGCCGGAGAATAAGGCCCAGATTTGTCTCAGTCCAGCACCCCACCCCCACCTCAAAGCCTCCCTCCTAATGAGGCCATTGCAGTGTGAAGTTCTGCCTCTTGCCTCATTTGAGATGGAGATTTCATTTTAAGCCTGTGGAAGGGAACTGTGCAAACCAGGGCAAAGGCTTAGACTCTCCTTCCTCCCTCTCCTGTGGCTGCTCACTGAGCTGTGCCTTCCTAATTCTGAAGAGGAGCAGAAGGAGAAGAACTGTGGTGTCAGACGGAGGGGATTCAAACTCTGCTTCCTCCTGGAGCAGAAGGAGCAGAACTGTGGTGTCAGACGGAGGGGATTCAAACTCTGCTTCCTCCTGGAGCAGAAGGAGCAGAACTGTGGTGTCAGACGGAGGGGATTCAAACTCTGCTTCTTCCTCTTACCAGCTGTGTGATCTTGGAGAAGGCAGTTGCTTCATCTCTTAGTGCCTGTTGTTAGCTGCCATTGAATGGCTCCAACACATAGCTACCCTGTGTACAACAGAACAAAACACCGCCCAGTCCTGCACCATCCTCACAATCGTTTTGCTTGAGCCCGTTGTTGCAGCCACTGTGTCAGTCCACCTTGTTGAGGGTCTTCCTCTTTTTCACTGACCCTCTGCTTTACCACACATGATGTCCTTCTCCAGTTTTTTCACTTACCCTTTACTTTACCATGCATGATGTCCTGCTTTCTTGGTGGTATGAGGTTCTCATGTGTCTCTGCTCGCTTCTCTCTTTTATATCTCAAGACAGACTGGATTAAGACACTATCCAATCTTGTATACCTTATCAGTATAACTGCCGCTAATCCATCTTAATTAGATCATAGTGATTTTACAACACATAAGGAAATCACATCAGATTACAGAATGGTCCCTCCTGATAACATGTCCAAATTATGTAAGACATAGTCTCACCATCCTTGCTCCTAAGGAGCATTCTAGCTGCGCTTCTTCCAAGACAGATTTGTTGATTCTTTTGGCAGTTCATGGTATGTTCTTAGTGCCTACACTCTTAAATTGTAAAATGGAGGTGATAATAGAACCTTCCCATAGGGCTGCTTTGAGAATCAAGTGAATTCATCCATCTAAAGCCTTTAGGACCATGCCTGGCGCTTAGTAGGCTCTCAGTACAAGTTAGCTGTCCCAGGAATGAATGCTACTTGTTTCCTTAGGGTTGGGGGAGGGTCTCATGCACCATTTCCTGTGTTTTCCAAGACAGTTTGGCAGACTGAGGATGCAGATACTCACAAGGCCCTTTAATTTGGACACACATACACACGTTTTCACAAATGCCGTACCCATGCTTGTTTTCTATGGGGAGCTGGGAGTGGGAGGATAGGGCTGAGTTGGGGGGTGGAGTTTATGTGATGGTACAGAGGTAGACCAAAGTACATTTCAGTGTGTTGTCACATAAACCACTGATTAGATTACAGAAGTGTGGCATTTACTTATCTTTACTATTTCAAATGGGAAAAAAAAAATCAGTATTATCCAGTTATCTCCAATGGGGTATTAAACTTGGTCATATTTCGTTTCACCATCCCAGAAATAGTGGGGGGAAAGGGTCAGCAAAGCACATTGCCAGAAAAGATGAAGTCTTTACTGCAATTCATAATTATGCCTCCTGTCCCTTCTGGCATTGTCCATTCAGAAATTCAGTCATTCATTAATTCCAGAAATGTCTACTGGTGCCGATCCACTCTAGGCACTGTTCCAGGTGTGGGTAATTCAGTGGTGAAAAAGCCAGATGGGGCCTCTGATTTAACAGAGCTGCTGTTTAGTGTGGGAGACAGACCACAACAAACACATCGATAAGAAAAAGGTAAGTGCTGTACAGAAGATAAAGCAGGGATAACGGGGCTAGTTCTCTCTAAGGAGGTAGGTTCCTTTAAGCTAAGATCTGATTGTTAAGAAGGAGCTAGCCATTCCAAGACCAATAGGAAGAGTGCTCCAGAAAGAGGGATCAGAGAGGATGAGGGCCCTGAGGCAAGAAGGAATTGTGCATCCTAGGGGTAGAAGAAAGGATGGTGGGGCTGCAGGGGCCTGGGCCTGAGCAAGCGGACAAGGTGAGGTCCAGGAGGTCACAGGTGCCTGGCCACAGGCCTGGTCATCCGGGGCCAGGAGTTTGGATTCTCTTTTGCACACAGAGGGAAACATTGGAAGGTCAAGCAGGCAATGATAAGGTGTTATTTATATATGGCTGCTGGGGGTCAAGGCAAGCCAGGATGGAGGCTGAAAGACCCCTAGAAGGTTACTGAAGAAGTCTAGTGAGAGATGATGGGGGCTTGGAGAGGGATGATGGAGGGGAGTGGAGGGATTCAGGATATATTTGGGAGGCAGAATTCAACAGAACCCACTGGAACCCATGAATAATCGGTAGTTCATGGGAGAGGGAACTATTAACCAGTAAGTACCTACTGTGTGTCGGGCACTGTTCTAAGTGTTTTTACATATGCTATCTTAACCCTAACAGTGAACTTAAAGGGACTTGGAACTATTAAGATTCCCAAGCAGGTAATGAGTGGCTGAGCTGGACAGGCTGACCCAGAGCCTACCCCCTCTGCCCGTTTATTGTCCTCAGGCTCTCTTCTAATTATGAAGCTGGCCGAAGAATGCGTAGCTAAGCATTTCTAAACCAAGCAAATGCACGAAACAGTGCGCAGGTTATAAATAACCATTTCTAGCTGCCAGCTGCTGTTTGGGTTTGGAAAGGAAAAGAAGATCTTAGCGTGACTTGTTTATCTTAGGTAATTTGGCAGTAAACTGGGCCCCGGGAATTCGATTTACACAGAAAATGCAAAGAAAGAGTGACAGGGATATTGTTTCAGGCCTTCAGAAACCAGAACATATAACTTAGAGGCCCAGAACCAACCCGGAGACACACATCGGGGCCGGCGTTTAACAGGCAAGCTCTTCGTCTAAGAGGTTTCTGTTCTTTTGATGGAATTTCCTTAAAGAGGTCCCCCAAAGAAGGATCCATGGCATCGAGATAAAGAAACAATGAGAGAAGCAGGAGATTTTTCAGCTTTCTGCCTAGTTGCTTATTAGGTTGGAAACTAGAGACCTGCTTTAAATTGTTAAATTTAAATTTTTTTTTAATTACTTGTCAACGTTTAAAAATTAGACACTTTCTCATAAAACCGGACTTGCAACTTCGCTGGAAAAATCTCATCCAGCAAAATGGGGCCCCCATTCTTGCATGGAAACCAGCTGGAGCTGAGCAGTGAACCCCCTTTAGTCTAAGCAGATGCTCTCCAGCCTGCCCCTGGCCCCCAGCCCACTGCCTGACTTTGCTGCATTATCTGTTATCCAACATGTGTGTCTTTGCAACCCCTGTAGGTAGAAGCCAGAATGAAGGTTCCAGAAGCGCTCAGGAAGTTGGAATGGGGCTGAGGGCGTGTGGGGAGGAGGTGGGTAATGACAGTGGAGCTGGGGGTGCTCTGCATTCCTGGACTTGAAGGAGGGCATGCAGGCAGGCAGCAGAAGGTAGTAAAGAACCTGAGACTGAGTGTGCAGTCAGACCAACTGGTTTCTAAGCCGAGTTCTTCCTCTTCCTGCTCTGTGACCCTGGGCAAATCACTTTACTTCTCTGAGCCACTTTGTGGCATAGACTAGTAAATTCTGAGAGCTATTGCACAAGGAAGTGCCTGGCAATGTAGGTGCTCAGGAAGCAGTAATGGCATCCAGCCCCAAGTGAAACCATGATTTCCAGACAACCCTTCTGGGCAGCCCCCAGTTTTATTTTCTGATCCCTTTTCTGTCCTCATCTTGTCTAGCCATTTCATAAAAACTTCGCCCTCAAATAAATGAGCAGGTCACCAGTAGCATATTGGCTTAGCTAAGAAACGTAGCCACCGTTGTTTCAATTTCCAGAAACCATCTTTTGTCATCACGTCATTCTTATCTCTCATACATTACAGATTTGGTCCCTGGAAAGAAGGCAGTTTGTCCTCCGAAAATACTGTGTTCTTTTTCTGGCAAGCTTCAGGGTCCTGAGGTTCATGGAGGCTATTCCATCTCCCTCTGACAGACTGCCCCCACTCTTGGTCCTCGGGTGGGAAAGCCAACAGCATTTCTCATTATACTATTTTTTAAAGAAAATTTGAATCAGCCTTTTGGACATTTAATATTTTAAGTTTAATTTAGTTTTTTTTAAATAGGAAAGGAATCCAAATCTTTCAAAAAGGAAAACAGTGTAAAAAAGTATATGGTAAAAAGTTTCTCCTACATGTGCTCTCTCACTGGTTCTTTATTACAAATAGAACCAATATGAGTATATGTTCTTATTTTCTCTCTTTCTTAGAGAAAAGGTTGTATACTAAATGCACTTTCAGCTCTTTGATTTTTTTCACTTAATATGTGGCCATCTTACAAGGATATATAGAGCCCTGATGGCATAGTGGTTGAGAGCTACAGCTGCTAACCAGAATGTTGGTGGTTCGAATCCACCAGCTGCTCCTTGGAAACCCTATGAGGCAGTTCTACTCTGTCCTATAGAGTTGCTGTGAGTCAGAATCAACTTGATGGCAATGGGTTTGGTTTGGTTTACAGGGATGTATAAGGAGCTTGCTCATCCTTTTCCCCAGCTTAATAGTATTCCATTCCATTGTGTGGATCCCCCATAGTTATTCAGCCAGTTCCCTGCTGATGGACTTACGGGTTATTTCTAATATTTTTTTATTACAAATTGTAATACAGTGAATACCTTGTGTCTTGGTTATCTAGTGCTGCTCCAACAGAAGTGGATGGCTTTAACAAAGAGAAGTTTATTCTCTCACAGTCCAATAGGCTACAAGTCCAAATTCAGGGCATCAGCTCCAGGGGAACGCTTTCCCCAACAGCTCTGGAGGAAGGTCTTTTTCATTTATCTTCCCTTGGTCTGGGAGATTCTCTGCACAGGAAACTCAGGTCCAAAGGATGCGCTCTTCTGGCATTGCTTTCTTGGTGGTATGAGGTTCCCATGTGTCTCTGCTCGCTTCTCTCTTTTATATCTCAAGAGAGATTGGATTAAGACAGTATCCAATCTTGTATACCTCATCAGTATAAATTCCACTGATCCATCTTAATTAGATCATAGTGATTTTACAACACATAAGGAAATCACATCAGATTACAGAATGGTACACAATTATACAATACTGGCAATCATGACGCAGCCAAGTTGACAGATATTTTGGGGGGACACAATTCAATCCATGACACCTTATACATATGTTCGTTTCCTGTTTATGGGGGTGTTTCTTCACGGTAAATTCCTAGAAGTGATAGTGGTAGCTCAAAGGGAATACTTTTGAGGATGTTGCGAAAATACCCTGCCCTCCTCCCAGCCATGCTCAAAAGTGCCTGTTTCCCAGGCCTTGCCAGCAGTGTAATGTCAAACCTCTGGATTTTTGCCAGTCTCATAGATGAGAGAAAATGGTATCTCAGCAGGATATTTATCACTTAAATTAAAGTACATAGATATATAAAACAAGGGCAATATAAGCCATCATGGTTGAACAACAGAAGAAATAAGTTGAGTCTCATCTCAGTAACCAAATGGAAGAACCATCACCCCACTGGGGAGAAACAAGTTCGTTGTTCAAAACTCCTTTATAACAGGGTGGTCCCTCCATGGACCTCTTTGACTGCAGGATTTTCTTGGAGTCATCTTTACTCTCCAAAGCCCAACCTTTCCTGCTAAGGCTGAGCATTTTATCTGTGTTGATGAGAATGAGTGTCTTGAAGCCCAGCCTGTCTCTCCACGTTTGGCATTTTATGCCCATCGTCATATTCCAGATCTTCTCATTTAAGCCATCTGGGTAGGTGAGAGCTCCATCTTCTTTGACCGTAGGGGAATCATTTTCTTCTAATACCCTTATTAATTGCTCTTAAAGTACATTTAAAAAAAATAACGGTCGCAGAAAGGGCTCTTTAAATCAAACTCTTTACCCAGAACATTCTGGCATTCTTGCACTGGTCTTCAACCACCTAAGGGGCAGTGTAGTGGTTCTGAGTACAAGCTCTGGACAGGACTACCTGGACTCAAATCAAAGCTTCTCTACTCACTAGGTGTGTTATGTTGGGCAAGTTTGCTGACTTCTTTGGGTCTCAGTGTCCTCATCTGACAAGTGGGATAGTAACAGTACCTATTTCATAGAGTAACTGTAAGGAGTAAATAAGTTAATGCATGTAAAGCACTTAGCCTTGAGTCTAGTGCCTGGCTCAGAGTAAACCCTAACAAAGATGAGGTCTCATGGTGATGATAATGATGGTGGTGATGATGATGGTGATGATGATGACAGTGATGAATATGATGATGGTGGTGATTATGATGGTGATAAAAATGATAATGAAATGACATTTTTGAGACCTTGAAAAAGCAGCCCAATCACTTGGCCTCAGTTTGCTTAGTTTCTCATTTCTTTACTAGTTTGTACCAAAGGGAATAATAATGTCCATCTAAAGCAGGAGTCGGCAAACTGTAGCTCTTGGTTTGGCCCACAGCCTATTTTTGTAAATAAAGTTTTATTGGAACACAGCCATGCTCATTTGTTTACATATTGTCTACGGCTGCTTCAGTGCTACAAGGGCAGAGTTGAGAAATTGCACTAGAAACCATATGGCCTTATAACCTTATGGCCTGCAAAGTAAAAAATTTTCTGTCTGGTCCTTTACAGAAGAAGTTTGCCAACCCCTGATATGAAGAACTGGTTGTGAAGATGCAGATGATGCCTGTGCACAAAACCTGGTGCATTGTAGATGCCCAGTACCCTGGCTGCAGTGATCATCCAAGCATTTAATTTTCATGAACTCTGTGTCTGCTTCTTGCTCCATCCCCACCCTGAGGGGAAAAATAGAGGAAGTAATTACAATATGAATAACAGGATTTTTTATCATGTACTATGCACACGAGCCCTGGTGGCACAGTGGTTAACAGCTCGGCTGCTAACCAAAAGCTCAGCAGTTTGAATCCACCAGCTGCTCCTTGGAAACCCTGTGAGGCAGTTCTACTCTGTTCTATAGGGTCGCTATGAGTTGGAATCAGCTCAACAGCAACGGATTCATACGCACACACCCAATATATACATGTATATTATTCTATAGCAGTGGATGTAAAACCTGTGTCCTGTAGACTATACTTCACAAGTGGTTTAAGGCTCCTTTTCCAGGGTAATTTTGACTCTGATTTTCTCTTGCCTGATAACTTCAGAAACTCACATTCAAGGAAGATGTTGCTCCCTTTTAAATGGTAGCGATGAATATTGTTATCTGCATCTAGAGCAAAGTAAAACTGAAGTGTCAGAGTCTTCTAACCTTTGAAAATAAATCCTAAGTACAGATAAAACCTCTCTGAAATCGTCAGTGGAAGAACAGCATTATATTTACAAAAATTCAATGCTTCTTTTTTTTCTTTTCCCCCGGCACACGTCTGTTCTATAAAGTGAGGTACATACGTATCATTTATGTTTAGCCTTATTTATTGCTTTGTGGCTGAAGCAGACAGGTCACCTTGCAAAATGCAGAACAACACTCCCTTAATTTTGCAGGCAGCATGTATTGATATTAATGTCACCTTCTTCCACTTCTCTCCCTGAGCTGTTGTGAGAATAAAATGAGATATGGGTAGGAAGATACTCAGAGAAGCTAAGTGCAGGAGACAGGCATAGTGTAATATGGTTAAGGCACTCCTGCCATCCTCTCTGAGAAGGAACTGTCTCTCCGCATCGAGCTACCTGGAGGAGGAGGAGACTCAGTGGTGTGAGGACCTGGGATACTAGAGTGTTGAGATAACAAATGCACAGAATTAGAGCAAATTATCTTAGTTGGAAAATAAGCGAATTATTTTCCAATTTAATGAATAAAGAAGTTTCTAATTAATTACACTAGAGATTTGCTCTCAAATTTCAGTAGTTGAATTCTGTGTTCTTTCTATTAATATTTTGTTTTTGTTTTGTTTTTTTTAATTGTGCTTCAGGTGAAGGCTTACAGAACAGATAGTTTCTCATGAAACAGAAGTACACATGTTGATTTATGACATTGGTTAACAACCCCACAACATGTCAACCCTCTAACTTCTCAACCTTTTTTTTTTTTTTTTTTTTTTTTGGTGAAAAGACACATAGCCAATGATACACCATTTCAAAAATTTCTGTATGCCCAGTTTAGTGACATTGACTATGCTCTTCCAATTGTGCTGTTATTCTCACTTAAGATGAAGGCTTACAGAACAAAATAGTTTCTCATTTAACAGTTACTACAAATGTTGCCCTATGACAATGGTTAACAATCTCACAACACATCAACAATATCCTTACTCAACCTTGGGTTCCCTATCACCAGCTTCCTTGTCCCCTTCTGCCTTCTGGCCCTTGTCACTGGACTCCTGTACCTCGTTAGTCTCATTTGGTTTTATGGGGCTGTCCACTCCCAGGCTGAACAGTGAACCTCGGAGGTAGCTTCACCACTGAGCTAAAAGGGTGTCTGGGGGCCATACTCTCAGGGTTTCTCCAGTCTCCTTTAGGCCAGTAAATCTGGTCTTTTTTTTTTTTGTGGGTTAGAAATATGCTGTACATCCTTCTCCAGCTCTGTCCAGAACCCTTTGTTGTGATTCTGGTCAGAGCAGTCAGTGGTGGTAGCTGGTCCATTTTAATTTTTTTTTTTTTACTGCTCTTTGTTGTTGCAACTTAAATTTTAGAGCTGAAAGCAAACCTAGAGGTGATTCAGCCCAACTGAAAATTTTTTATTTAAAAAAAGGAAAATATGGCCTGGAGAAATCCTGTGACTAGAGGTCCCATAGGTGGTGGGCTGTCCAGCAGGACTCGGTTTCTGGAAGTGTATCTGGCCAGCAAAGGAAGGGCCTCAGCCAGGTTGGAGGGCCTACCATGTTCGCCCCTGGACTGGCTCTGCGTCGCTCCTGCTCCCTGCTCTTGCTCTGGGCCCTGCTTTGCCCTGCCTCAGTACTGCTTCAGCTGACAGGGTCTCTCAGCAACCCTGGCCTCTAATCTTCTCTGTTCTTTTCCATCTAAAGGCCCATGTTCTGGCTCTGGCTCCACATTACTCGGCCTGACTACCTGGTATCTCATCCTCTCTGGCCTGCCTTAGGGCCCACCCAGAATCTCTCAGACAGACAGCCAGGGCAGGTGTGAGGTTTCCATCTGTGCTTCTGCTCCAGAGCACCAGGGTTAGGCAGGCATGAGAAAACTGGCTCAACAATCCCGATATCCTGATTCATCCCTAAAACCTAGGTTCTTTTTCTTTTTCTTAAGGTTAAAAAGAAAGGGAGAAAGAAAACACACACACACAATAATTAGTTATAAGGGCGTTTCTGTGGATCACAAAGGTAGGCATGCAGTTGGTTTCAGATTAGTTCATTCTTTCTTGGCATCCTGGCCTTCTCTGTTAGTCTGTCTCCAAGGCAGGTGTCCAGTGGCCGCTCACAGCATCAAAGCTCACACACAGAGAAGGCCTTGCTCTGCGCCTCCCTCCTCTGTCTCTTAGAACTAACTCCAAATTCCTGGGACTACCCACAGAGGACCAGACTGGAGCATGGGGCCGTGAGCAGTCATGGCTGCCAAAGATGCCACCCTGTGGACAGGGAGGAGAGGAAGAAGAGGAAGGCAGTTAGGGTGTCATCATGAGCTGGGCAGACAACCCAAAAGATGTCTCCCATACCACTCCAGGTTCTCCTGTAAACTCTCCAGCTGCCTTTTTTCTAAATTGCCCCCAAAGTGTGGGTGTTGCCAGGTGTGCATCCTTGGGCCTTTGCTCTTCCCCATATTCTCACTTTCTTGGAAAGAACATCTTCCTTTGACTTGAATTTATCACCAGCTATGACCTTCCCCCGTGCCCCACCCATTGGAAGAGACCACATCCAAAGACAAACGCTCCATTTTGCTTCTGAGACTCACATCCCTATCTCTTGACTCCACTACAGTGTCATTAACCCCTTTTGTTCCTGCCCTCTGAGTTTGGGGCATGTGGTCATGGCATTCTCACAAATAGCCACTCGAGAGTGAAGATGGACAACTGGGAAGATATACTGACAACTTGCAGTGACTCCCATTTTACATTTTAAAGCCAAGGCAACCCATTAATTTTCCATCAGGGAATCTTTTTATAATGGACACTTCCATAAAAGTTGTGAAAACTGCATTTGGAACAGCATATTTAAACATTATGATGTTGATCTATTGAATTTATGCATACCTTCAAATGTTGGTGTTCTAGTTTTCTGAGAAGAGCAACAATTCTCTCTGAAATTGCCAATTATGTGAAATATGGGTGATTACCGCTAATTCACATCTGTACCATCACCTCGGTGGTGAGTTTGGGGGTTTGGCACGGCACATTGGTATGCGCTCATCAAAAATTCTGTGTATGTGCACAGTGGAAGGCATTTTTGTGGAAGGCATTTTATATAATTCCAAACAATTAAAATGTAATTTGACTGGGAAAACTACAGTCCTCCAGCCCTTTCAGAGTGCAGATAGTGTCCCAGATTAAAGGGCTGGAGTTCATTATAGTCCAATAACATGAGTGTGTGAATTACCATTTCCTTGTCGTTGGTCTATTCCAAAAGTGTACCATTTCCCCATTAGAATAATGGGCTGCATTTTCTTAAAATCATTCGATTATGATGGGTCCCATCTATTCAGTTTGCAAATAAAAAGCTTTTGCAGTGATAAACTAGCTGTTCTCAAACAGCCTTAATCTCTGGTTCTGCTTTTGAATCACTACAGGTCAGGCTCTGCAGAGGGCTGAGAGAAGCCGGTCCTGCTCACGGGAGAAGAAGGAGGTAAGCATGTTCCTGCTGAAGGCTGGTCAGGGGCAACTCTCTTAGAAATGATCTGAGGGAACTGGCTGGTGAAGAAGTACCTGTTAGTCATTTCTGGACATCTTACTCATCTCTCTCTGAGTCCCAACCAAAGGGACCAAATGATAGTTGGTGTGATCATTAAGGTTGTGTGTCAACTTGGCTGGACTATGATTCCCAGTGGTTTGGCAGTTATGATATAGTTTGGCAGTTGTATAATGATGAGATCTGACATAATGTGATCACCTCCGTGATGGGATCTGCTATGAGTAGCCAATCAGTTGAAAGAGAGTTTCCTTGGGGGTGTGGCCTGCATCCAATATAGGTGGACTTTCTGGCAAGGCTCATGGGCTTTTGTTCACTCTGGATCCTGCAGCTGGCTCCTGTTCATCTAGCCTCTGGTTCTTGGGACTTGGGCTGACAGCTTTCCTGCTGTCTTCCTTGGGATTCGTCAGTCTTCGCAGCCTTTTAGCCAGGGCCCTGCTGTCTGACTTGCCAATCTTGGGTTTGCCAGCCCCTGCGGCTGCGTGGTTCGGGAGAGGCCTCCAGCCTGATCCACGGACTTGGAATGTTCCAGCCTCTATGGCCACATGGGCTGTTTCCTTGATATAAATCTTTCTAGAGATCGGCTACAAGCCAAAAGGTCAACAGTTTGAATCCACCAGCTGCACCTTGGAAACCCTGTGGAGCAGTTCTACACTGTCTTACAAGGTCGCTATGAGTCAGAATTGACTCAACAGCAATAGGTTTTGGTTTGGGTATATATATATTTATGCGCTTTACTGGTTTTGCTTCTCTGGAGAACCCAGCCTAAGACATTTGGCAACTAGAATCAACCCAGTGTCATTTGTTAGTAATCTCCCACTGAGTGTATCAGTTAACTTTGGCTGCATAACAAATCACCCCACATTTTAGTGGCTTAAAACAACAACCATGGATTTAGTTCACGATTCTGTGGGTCAGCAGTTTGGGCTAGGCTTACCTGGGAAGTCCTGTTGATTTGGGCCAGGCTTTACTAATCTCAGCTGGGGCTCACTCATGCGGCTGTGGTCAACTGTGTGGCTGAGGTCTGGCTGAGTGTCACTTAGGGTGCTTCCATTCTCCTCTACCTGCTCCCTTGTCTTTCAGCAAGCTGGCCGGGCTTATTCATATGGTGGTTCAGGGTTGCAAGAGTGCAAGATGTAGGCCTTCTAGAGACCTAGGCTCAGAGCTAGCACAGTATTACTTCCGCCACTTTCTGTTGGTCAAAGCAAGTTGCAAGGTCAGCCCAGATTCAAGGGGTGGTGAAATCGGCTTCACCCATTGATAGGAAGAGCAAAATATTGTGGTCATTTTTGAAACCTACCACACTGAGCTCCTTCTGTTGTGTGCCAGATACCATGCCAAGGGCTGGGACTCAGAGATGGATGAGACACAGTCCTTGATCTCAGGACACTCACACTATAGTTGGAAGAGATGTGCAACAAGATAATTACAGTGCAGTGTGAGAAGTGCCATCAGAGAGGGACAAAGAAAGTGGGATTTTAATAAAGAAAAGGGATCACCTAACTCTGCTAGGAGTATCAAGACAGTTAGCAGAAAAGGTGGTGTGTGGGTGCCAAGTAAGGATCATGGTCGAAGTCAGGAGACATGAATGAAGAAAGTTGCAAGATCATTAAGGCAGATTTGGGGTGGAAAATGGTAGGAAGAATCCGTAGGTTAAGAGGGAAGGAGCAGACAGCAGGACCCTTTAATCAAGGCTCAAACTTGGGGAGTTTAACTGTGAGTCTTATTAGTGGCAAATGGGTACAGGGGTACAGGCAGATACATAAATATTGACTGATCCTGAAATTCATCAACAGTGATATATTAAGACTCTTGATTGTAAAGGGACATAATTATAATAATGAAAGAGAATTTGTCAGGCTCTGCTGGATCTAGGGGCTCAAAAATGTCAAGACTTGGTCTTTCTCTGTTTCTTGGTTCTGCTTTCCTCTGTGTTGGCCTGTCAGCCAAACTCTGCCCTCATTGTATCATAGTGGCTACCACCACTTCCTAACTAATATTCTTTCACTTCAACAGCACCCACAGGAAAAGGGCTTCTCTTTTCTAGTGGTTCCAGCAAACGTGCAGAGGCCGATTCTCACTGGACTTACTAGACTCATATGCCGTTCCCTGATGCTGATCTGCCACACCTGGGGTAAGGGCCGGTGTGCTGGAGCAACTCCACCTGAACCACATGACTGAGCCCTGTGGGCCAGGAGAACCTGACAAAGGGTAGATAAAGGGTGAGGGCCTCTGACCTCTGAAAGTAGCCCTGGCCTCTCTCCAGAGGGGCTGTTGGCACAAGACAAGCTTGAAGAGATAGGTTGGACTGCAAGGGACCTTGTGTGCTTTGCTGTGCCTTTGATCCTCTCTTCTGGTGTCCCCTTCTCAGCTGTAGCCAGAACAACCAGTGTGGATTTTCTGCTTATTTAATCAACCTACCTGGGATGAGCACCAGGAGGTAACTTAGGAACTTTGATGCTGGCAAGAAGGTCTAAATGGGAGCCCATGTGGGCAATCTAGAGGTGAACTAGGGTGGATTTCTCACTCCCTTCTGTTAAGGACTTTTTTCTAGAGGCAGGAACAGGTGTGCCTGTCCTCCTGCAAAGTCCTTCCAGACACTCGAAGTTGGAGGAGCCGGAACAGGAGTGAGCACAGGCCTGCAGGCTCCTGGCTCCCCTTGGTTAAATGACTGACGCTGAAGACCAGTCCTCATGCTGGGAATGAGTTGTTTAAACCTAACAGGCTTTTGACCACAGAATAACAGCATCCCATTTTCCACCTTAAGAAATTAGCTGGGAAATGAGGGAGCCAGGCAGCGGGTAACTGCTTGAGATTCCCTTTCCCCTTTTTTCTTTGTCCTTGGCACTGGGACTCCCCTAATTGCTGCTCTCTCAGCTGTTCCCATCATGCCAGTCGCCGAAAGCATTTCAGATTGCTCCTCTTCTGAAAAGAGCTTGGAGTGAGAGAAAATGGAGAGTGAAGTGGTTTATCAGAATGTCCAGGTTGAACCCTGAGAGATATTTAAGATAGTTTCAGGCCCTCGGGAACATAGGGTGCTGACTCTCTTAACAGGACTTTTGTCTGGTTAAAAAAACAAAACAAAACAAAAAACTAATAACAAGCTGCCAGGACTCTCATCCTGCTATAACATGCTTTTTCCACCCCCTCCTGTCTCTAGCTTCCTCCCCATCTTGTCCATGAAACCTGGACTTCCTGGCACTCGGTGACTTACACAGGCTGCCAAGTGTAGATCACGCCATGTCACTGTGAAATGCAAGGGAAAGACAGGCTGTCTCTCTCCCAGTGCTGGTTAGAACAAAGCAGATGAGGACACGCGCGGCGCTCCTGTGGGGGGAGACTGTGCGGCTGCTTCACGCCTGCAGGTGAACGTGCGGTTTCCACCCTGGGCTAGGAGTGGGCCCCTCTCCGTGGTAGTGGTCGTGGACTGGGCGGCAGCACTTAATAAGCTCACCAGTCTCAGCCCAAAGATGTGTTTTTTCTGGTCCATAACCTATTGCAGGAGCCCTGATGGCACAGTGGTTAAGAGCTTGGCAGCTAACTAAAAGGTCAGCAGTTCGAATCCACCAGCTGCTCCTTGGAAACCCTATGGGGCAGTTCTACCCTGTCCTATAGGGTCGCTGTGAGTCTGAATCAGCTCAACGGCAGTGGATTTTGACCTTTATACGATTTTCAAAAATTAGTTGTCCACATTTAAAAATTGGGAGATTTCACATAAAAATGCAGATTTCTGGCTTCTTTGGGAAAGTGGAGAACGACAATACTGAGTCCTTATTCCTGTAAGGCAGCAGTGGCAATGGGTGTTGTGGAGTATGGCTGCCCCCCCCCCCCGCCCCCACACACACACCTGCTCAACAGCTAACAGGTATATGGCAACCATGCTGGTCCAGGCCCTGGGCTAAGTGCTTTGTGTCAGTGGTTCACACGATCTGCTGCACATTAGAATCTCCTGGGAGCTTGTAAACATCCTGATGTCCAAGCCTCTTTCCAAACCAGTTCAATCAGAGTCTCTGGGGGTGCGACCCAGCTTTGGAATTTTTTAATCTCCCAAGATGATTCCAGTGTGCAGCCACAGATGAGAACCACTGCTTTATGTGTTATGCCCTGTTTACCTTCACAAATAGGCCATGGGGTAGGATGTGATAGTTATTATACTTCCCTACTTCACAGATGTAGAAACTGAGACACAGAGAAGGTAAGTGACCTTCTCAAGGTCACACAGCTAACAAGAGACAGAGCCAGGCTTCAAGGGCTTCACACTGAAGACTCTTAACCAAGACGCTTCGCTGTGTGCTGTGCATGGCCAGCCTGGCTCCAAAAGTGTGTCAATTCTTAACCCACAAATCAAAGAAAAGAGTGATAAACCTCATAGAAGAGATCCATGTAAAGCTCCAGGGGTCTCCAGAGGAGGGAGAGGAGACTTCCTGGAAGAGACATCTTGAAGTGAGGTTTTGGTATAGTTACAATCATTTTCGAAAAATGTATCTTCGATGGTTGGCTTGAAGTCAGTAGAGACTTTCAGTTCAGCTGGTTAAAAATATTCTCGGCCTTGTCTCTGACTAGCATTCACGGTTCCTGCCAGTGGAGATTATATAGTGTTTATGGCCCTTGGTCATGAATTATTAATGATTTTGAAATTGTGGTCATTGTAGTTTACTCAAAAATCATTAGGAAGTAAATTTATCACACAGTGTGAGGAGGAAAAAAAGGAAATTGTGAAGGAGGAAGAAATCTTTGGTCATCTTCAAGCCTCACCTCCTGGCATCCCCCCTGGTGCCCATGGCACCGTGGACTCATGGCATGGCGCTGGGCTCGCACCCTCTTACTGCACAGAGGCCCGCTGGGACTGTGTGCTATATCATCCACAAGGAGGTAGTGTGCAGTGATGGCAACAGTCTAAGTTCTGGAGTCAGGCAGCTCTGCCTCAAATCCCAACTGTGTGACCTTGGACAAGTCTCTTGACCTCGCTCGCCCTCATTTGATAATACCCACTTTGGGGAGCTGGTATATGGATTAAAGGTGGCAGTGTATTAAAGTACCTAGCATATGCCTGATCCACAGTAAGCATTCCATAAGTGTTCTTTGTTCCCCTATCTGTTAATCATTCTTTATAGAGTGGCTAGCGTTCAACAGACAGATTATCACGGCCCTCCACAGGCAGAAGGCAGCCAGGAGACAGATGGTGCAGGCAGCACAATTGCACTTCTTACTGAAGGTGTCTCCCTCACCGCAGCTGGACTTGAGGCTGATTCCAGCGTTCTGGCTTCCTTGCTGTGTGTCCCCCAGCAAGTGGATCCCAGGCAAGCTAACTCCAGGGCCCCCACTCTTAACCATCCTGAGAGCCTCCAGTGATAATGGACTGCCTTCTTTTGCAACTGATTGGAGATTTCTGGAAAATGCTTTTGACAGCACACCCATCTGCTAAGCTCAGTTGGTAAAGAACTACAAAAGTCGTTTGACTCAGCCACCTAGAAAATATTAAACCTTCTCTTTGTACGCACATACATGCATGTATGCATGCATGCAGGTGTGCACACACAGGCATATACACACACATCCTGATATTAACCAGGGCCTTTTGGTGCAAGGACTAGAGAGTTCTTTTAGCTTTCCCAAGTAAAGGAGGAGACAGAGATCTCAGGAGAACACAGCAAAGGAGAGTCCAGGATCCAGGGTGCCTCCAGGGATGGGGTTATCTGGACCACACTCTCTCACTTCGTGGTGCCACCATGAACATGCCTCTGTTCTCCTCTGGGTCTCTGCACCTCTGGTTGTCTTGGTGCTCCTCTCTGCCAGCTGTTCTTCTCTAGAACCCCAGTTCAGAGGCCAGAGAGAGTCTGATTGACCTGCCTAATCAATACTGAATGGCATTCGGGGGATCCAGTGTCCCTGAGGCCAGCCCCCCGGCTCCCCTCCCAGGAGGCAACAGTTGTAGTCAGTTTCCTGTGTGACCTTCCAGAAATGTTCTATAGGTATGCAACTATGCAGAGCATATATTCTATCCTCCTCTACCCTCCCCTAACCCCCTTTTTAAATGAAATGATAGCATGTGATATACATTGCTTTGCTCCTATTTTTTTTTTTTCTTTTCCCACTTAACAAGTATCTTGGAGATCATTCCATGGCCGGATGTGTGAATTGACCTCATTCTTTTTTATGTTTACATAGTACTCCATCGTGAATGTATAGGGGAATGATTCTTTTTTTTAAATAATCTATTTTGTTTTGTTGTTGTTAAGAATATATGCAGCAGGACCTACACCAATTCAAGAATTTCCACATGTATAATTCAGTGACACTGATTACATTCTTTGAATTGTGTAACCATTCTCACCCTCCATTTCAGAATTATTCTTCCCCCTTAACATAAATTCACTGCCCCCTAAGTTTCATATCTAATCTTTTGAGCTGCAGTTGTCAGTTTGATCCCATATAGACAGATCTTAAAAGAGCACAATACTCAAGGCAGACATTCTTTACTAGTTAAGCTAAACTATTGTTTGGTTTTAAGAAGACTTTAGGGGATATTTTTTGTTTAAGATTTGAAGGTTATCTCAGGGCAGTGGTTTCAGGGATCCATCCAGCCTCCAAGGTTCCAGAAAATCTAGATTTCATGAGAATTTGAAATTCTGTTCTGCAGTTTCTCCCTTTTGATCAGAATACTTCTATAGAATCTTTGATCAAAACATTCGGTAATGGTAGCCAGACACCATCCAGTTGTTCTGGTCTTGTGGCAAAGGAAGCAGTTGTTCATGGAGGCAATTAAGGGAAATAATTCTTTATTCAACACCTTTGGGGCCAAATGTGTTTTGCTTTTTAGAGTTTAGAAAGTAATATCATCCCAGGAGCCCTGATGGTGTAGTGGTTAAGCACTACGGCCGCCAACCAAAAGGTCGGCAGTTTGAATCCACCAGCCGCTTCTTGAAAACCTTATGGGACAGTTCTATGCTGTTCTATAAGCTCACTATGAGTTGGAATCAACTCAACAGCAACAGGTATGGGTACAGTAGGACTTGGGGCAGCACACTGTAATCAAATACATTAATATAACTGCAGCAAAATATGAATATTCATACTAAGCGGGATAAAAAACAACTATACAGTTCATGTTAGTTCAGATCAGGTTTTGCATATAAAGGATTGTGGCCCTGTCCATAAATACATTACTAGTTCCCAACTGATGACTATAGGCTATTAATAGTATTTTGCTACTATTTGTACAGTACTTTAAATAATATCCTAGATCAGACATCTTTGTGCACATGTGCAGGAATAACCAAAGATTAAATTCTTAAAAGTAGAATTAATGGGAAAATGGATATTTCCAATGTGTCTCCTAACAGTGCAAGAGATGGGCAGAGGATTTTGTTCTAGGCTACCTTATAAAATGCTGGCTAGGTTTAGGGGTGGCTGCCCTTGGTGGAGGTACCTACATCAGAACCATGCAGTGGCCACCCCTATAGCTTCCTATTCCACTTTTCTCATGAGGGTGCAGGGGTGGGGGTGAAGAGGTTTTCCTTAGAAGGGCTGGGGGCATATTCAGTACCTCAGTTTCTAAAAGCCTCTCTCACGGACCCTTAGCTCTGGGTGCCTGTCTTGGCCAATTGGAGGAGGTCATCGGGGCTGTAAATTTCAGACACTGTTAGCATACAAACAACAGACCCTTCCGTTTTCTCACTTAAGTTCACAGTGTTCTTGCAGCTTTAGCCTTCTAGGGAACCAGGAGCTGCCCCTTCCGTATTTACAGGTCTCAATTGCTTTGTTTAAAAAAAAAAAGGAAGAGAGAGAGAAGAAAATGCAGGCTGTTGGTGCTGCATTCCAAGAGCCTGATATGACAGCCGACATTCCAAATCGGCACTTTTACTGGAATGAAACCTTTTAGTTCATATTTCTGGGCAGAGGAGAACTGAATCCATTTTAGACCCAACTGCCAAATGCATTTCCAGTTGTGAAGTTATCATTGTCAGTCTTTCTGCTTCTTGAGGTCTTGGTCTCTGTAGCTTCGAGATCTTGCAGAGTGGAGCCCATAGATACACTGACAACTTCTGGTTTATGAAGGGCCAGTAAGTCACATGGCACGGTTAGAAGCACTGTGGCAAAGTAGTCAAGACTGTGAACCTTGGAACTAAACAGCCTGGATTCCTAGTCTGGCTCCTCCACATAGGCATCTTCTCCATGGCTTGACTTCCTCTTCTATAAAGTAGGGATAGTGTAGAACCTGCATCACAGGGCTGTGGGAAGGACCCAATGTGTTAATACATGTAAAGTGCTTAGAACAATACCTGGCACATGCTCGGAGCTCAATAAATGCTGTATTGTAATTTAGGACTGGCAGGGGCAAAATAGCCTGTTTAAGAAGCTAATCCCTTCAGAGTCAGCCGTGGAGGAGGGACTTGCTAAGAAAGAGCGGGACATGGATCAGGCCAGTGTTCCTCCCCGCCTCGGTGCAATAGAACAGGCACGTAATCTCTCCCCATCGAAATAACCTTGCAACTGAATTAACAGCCTCCTCCGTGACCCCTGGAATCAGGTTGGGAGCTGCAGGAAACGTGTACACCAACGCAGTACCAGGAACCCAAGTTTAACGTCAGCAAGGCCAAGACTCAAGCCTGGAAAAACAAAGAGAATCAATTTTTATAAAATGCCAGAAAGGAGATTGACATGTCTAAAACCTTCCTGGTATCAGCTTAGCTTCCAGCACAAGATTGAACTCTAGAAAAAACCCATCAGAGAGCTGCAAGTTGTGGCCAGAAAGAGATAATGTTGACAGCTTCCCCTTCCTGAGTCTGTTTGGGGTAAGCAACGTTTCCTTCAGCAGAGTTTTCTGTATCCTCAGATCTCAGGCATGAAATTGCCTCTAAAGTGTCTCCCTTTACCTCCCCCGCCCCATCACTTTATGGAATCCCGAATATGATTAGAAAAGAGAATGATACTATCTGAAGAGGAGGAAGTTCCTGCAAGTTACACACAGAAGGTGTATGAAAATGGGTAAAATGGGCCTGTGAGATCTGTCCCCCAGTCTGGGGACACCTCTGGAGGAATAGGACAAGGACCGTGAGAGCAGGGCCAGGTCGTGTGGGCTCCATTCCGGGGCCACTGCCACTGACTGTGGGTACACTCACTTTCTTTTCTGTGCCTCTGTTTATGGTCTCTCAGGTCTGACAAGAGTTGATGGTTCTGTAACATCACTTCATTAGGGTTCACAGCCATGTCTTTCTGACTCTGTTCAAGTAGTAGAAGTCTACCTCAAAACAGCTTTGAGCAAAAAAGGGAAATTTGTTGCCTCACATAACTGAAAAGTAGACAGCGCCGGGCATGGCTGGACCTAGGTGCTCTGACAGCCCTTTTGACTCTGCGGTCATTCTCAGCAGGCTGTTCCCTCTTGGTGGCAAGATGGCCACCAGGAGCCCAGGCTTATGGGCATAGAGACTGCACAGCTTGAGTAGAAAAGCACAGGCGCTGGAGCCTGATGGCCCGGGGTCACGTCGTGGCTTATCACTTATCCCAGTAGCTGGACCAACTCTGAGTCTCGGTTTCTTCATGTGTAGGGTGGGGTAACAGCAGCAGCACCTACCTCATAGGATAGTCATGGGTGATTAGAACAGTACCTGACATATAGTAAGCCTCAAATAAGCTATAGGTGCTTCTTTCTCTTCTTCGCCTTCTCTATCATATATTATATTCTCTCAGCCACTCCAGCAAAAACAGAGTAAATCCTTCACAACAGTTCCAACTAAGTCCCCAGATTGAGACTCCCTGGCCAGTCAGGGCAGTGCATCTGCCTTGGAGGTGAGAGTGGGGTAGAGTCAATCCTTCATTAAGCACATGTTAAAACCAAACCAAACTAATTGCCATCAAGTCGATTCCGACCCATAGTGACCCCATGGGGACAGAGTAGAACTGCCCTGTAGGGTTTCCAAGGAGTGGCTGGTGGATTCGAACTGTCGACCTTTTAGTTAGCAGCCATAGCTCTTAACCACTGCGCCAAAGGAAGGGATATTCTCCCAAAGGAAAATCAGGATACTGTTGCCAGAAGAGGGGCCCTGATGGTACAGTGGTTAAGAGCTCAGCTGCTAACCAAAAGGTCAGCAGTTCAAATCCACCAGCAGCTTCTTGGAAACCCTATGGGGCAGTTCTACTCTGTCCTCTAGGGTTGCTGTAGGGTCGTTATGAGTTGGAATCAACTCAATGGCAACGGGCTGGCTTTTAATGGGTTGCCAGAAGAAGGGGGAAAGGATAGTAGGCAGGCAAAAACATCAGCTGGCCTCCACACGGCCACTTTGTAGTGGGAGTAGTAAAACATAATTGTTAAAAATCTCTTGTACATCCTTCGTCTAATTTACTTCTCATAATATTATCCTTGTACGTAAGGAAACCTAGGCTCAGAGCAGTGAAGCGGCCTGCCCAGTTGACACAGCAAGTGCAGGGCCCAGCGGGTACTCATGCTGTATTCTGTGCACCGGGGCTGAGTGGCAAGAGCACTGGGTCACTTTGGAGGCAGCTGAGGGACCTTAAGCAAGCTCCCTAGCCATTCTGGGGCTCAGTTTCTTTATCCATAAAGCAAGGGTTATCAGCCCTTCTCCCTGGGTGTTGTGAGGACTTGAAGAGGTTGGGGCAGATAAACACATGAAATCCAGCCCCGCTCTGGATGCCGGAAAACTCATCAATGCCCATGTCCCTCCTCTCTCCATAGGACCCTACTGCCAGCTTGTAGCTGGACAGAAGGACTCCATATTCCTGTGCCCACAGGGCTGGGCAAGTGAATAGTAAGGCAGGGGCAACAACTGCCAGATAATTTCCTCACCCAGCAAGCAGAGATAGTCTGATACTTGCTTCCCCCTAGTAAATAAATGCGGTTAACAATGACTAGAGTCTGGTTAGAGGCCACCAACACCGAAGAGATTATGTGTGCCCTCTTTTCCCCACACCGTGTAATTCAGTACCAAAACCATGAAATAAGTGTAGGGAAGATCAACAAAGCTCTGGATTTCTTTTCCCACGATGACTACTTTGACACCCCCCCTCCCCTTTTTTTTTTAAATAAAAACTTATACCCTTTCAAGAAATTTCTTTTGGCTGTTCCTGTTTTGTTGATGCCCTGGGATGTGGCTTGGTACATAAGAGGTAGAATGGCAGAGTGGTCAAGGGCAAGGCAGGGGTCTGGGTCGGACTGCCTGTGTTTGCATCCTGGTTCTTAATAGCCGTGTGGTGTTTGGCAAGTTACAAAACCTCTCTGTGCTTCAGTTTCCTCATCTGCAAAATGGAACTGAAAATAGGGTACCTACTCATGGGGTTATAGGGAGAATTAAAAGAATTAGTACATGCAAAGTGCTTAGAACCAAACCAGTAAGTGTTATTTCCGTGTTTGCTGTTACTATTCCTCAAGTCCTACCACTGGGCTCTGTCCATTCAACGTTCCATCAGCTGGGGTGCCTGGGGCCAGAGGAAGGTTAGTGTAGTTTACACCTTCAGGCCCCCACCTCAGTGAAGCCTTCAGTAAACTTTTTGAATCTGTCTTTGATTCCAGAAGTAATGCATACCGATTGTTATCAGATGTTCATCTTTCTAACTGATAACAATCGGTATGCATTACTTCTATTATTTCTAGTCACTGTTACAGTTAGGAATGCATTTGGCTGCAAATAGCAGAAAAGCCAACTAACAATGGCCTAAACCAGAGGTTGGTAAACTTTTTCTGTAAAGTACCAGATAATAAATATTTTAGGTTTTGTAGGCCATACAGTCTCTGTTGCAACTATTTGACTCAGTTGTTATAGCACAAAAGCAGCCATAGTCAATATGTAAACAAATGAGGGTAACTGAGTTCCAGTAAAACTTTCTTTACAAAAACAGGTGGTAGGCCAGATTTGGCCTATGGGCTCTAATTTGCCAACCATTGGCCTTAAGTAGGGATTTATTTGGCTTACATGGCAAGAAATCTAGAAGTAGCCTAATAAGAAAGACTTAACCATTTACACTCCTACCAAAAAACAGATGAAAATGCCTTACCAATACTGAATATTAACAACCTTTTATATTTTTGCTAGTCCTCTTTGTCCTTGTTGTTGTTGTTGTTGTTAGGTGCTGTTGAGTCGATTTTGACTTATAGTGACCCCATATGACAGAGTAGAACTGACCCATAGGGTTTTCTAGGCTGTGATCTTTTCAGGAGCAGATCACCAGGTCTTTTTTTCTTTTTTTATTGTGCTTTCGATGAAGATTTACAGAGGACATTAGTTTCTCATTAAACAATTAATACACAGATTGTTTTGTGACATTGGTTGCCAACCCCATGACATGTCAACACTCCCTCCTTCTCAACCTTGGGCTCCTCATTATCAGCTTTCCTGTCCCCTCCTGCCTTCTTGTCCTTGCTCCTGGGTTGGTATGGTCATTTAGTCTTGTTTTGTTTTATGTGCCTGTCCAATCTTTGGCTGAAGGGTGAACCTCAGGAGTGATTTCAGTACTGACTTAAAAGAGTGCCCTGGGGCCATGCTCTCTGGGTTTCTGCAGTTTCTGTCAGACCAGTAAGTCTGGTCTCCAGGTCTTTCTCCCATGGAGCTTCTGGGTGGGTTCAAACCACCAGCCTATCACTTAGCAGCTGAGCACTTAACCATTGCACCATGAAGGCTCCTTCTTTGTCTTTGTATCTGTGTTTTTGGTAAATGCCCCTTTCTGATCTTCCAGCTCGTTAATCTCTGTATGTTTACCTATTCTGTGTTTTAGCCATCTGTTGAAGTTTTTTATTGTAATGATTAAATCTTTTACTTGTGATTTCTAATTAATTATTTTCCATAATGGACTATTCTTGTTTAAAGGATGCAGTATCTTCTCTTATCCCTCTGAGAATATTAAATATATTTTAAATGTCTCTGCTTACATTGTTATCTGTTTCTTTGGTTGTTAGTTCTTCTGTTTGTTGAGTTGGTCCTTCTCTTTCGTGGCATTGGTTTGCTGCCGGTGATTATGGGTAGAGGGGCGGGACTTGCTGCAGGAAGTGTGGTGTTAATGGTTTGTCTTCTGGCACAGAGACCCCCAATCATAGCTCCTACATAAGCTAGGTGGAAAGAAGGGCCACCTCCTGGTATCCCCCCAGAGTTCTCCATCATTCTGTCTGACTCTTGGCTGAGGACTCTCTCCTCTTCCTGCACAATGTGCTGCCTCTGCGTTTGGAGCAGTGCAGGACCACCTCTGCCATTCGCAGCAGTTCTTCGTAGCTTCTGTTTTAGCCTGTGTTTCTTTTCACTAATCCAGTTCTGTCTGCCATCTATTTCTCAGGGATTTTGCAACGCTTTAATCTGCCAATGGCACCCTCCTTATTTTCCCAGGCGGTTATAGCTTCTAAATGGTGTCATTTCTGTAGATTTGTGTAGGATAGGCTGATATGTGTACTTGCTCTTGGTCTTCCCTACTTGATTCAGTCTCAGTGTGACTTCTGGTTAGAGGGTTTGTTTTTTTTTTTTTTTTTTGGTTGATGTTGTTGAGAATATACAGTGCAAAACAAACATGAGTTCAACAGTTACTACGTGTACAAGTCAGTGACTTTGATTACATTCTTCAAGTTGTGTAACCATTCTCGCCTTCCTTCTCTGAGTTGTTGCTCCCGCATTAACATAAACCCACTGCCCCCTAAGGTTCCTATCTAATCTTTCAAGTTGCTATTGTCAATCTGGTTAGAGTCTTCACCTTCCTGGTCACTTTCATCTGGACAATATTCATCTTAACATCCTCTTTCTTTAAAAGCACATTGTCCCAGAACCAGACTGAATATTCCAACTACAAACTGATCAATGTAGAATGTAGGGTTAGAGGCCACTTTCTAATTAGAACTGAGTGCAAATACTAACTCTGCTCTATACTAGATTTGTTGAGTCCTTTTACCTCTCTAAGCCTCAATTTCCTCACCTGTCAAATGGGGATAATGAGAATAATACCTCCCTCATAGGGTTAATGAGAATATCAGTTGAAATAGTATATGTCAGCACTGTCCTGGCACACAGTAGATGTTATTTCCCTTTGTCTCACTTATTCTGAGCAAATATTTCTAGTGTTCTCATTGTGTTTGCTGTGGTGGTAGTTTTTGGCAACCGTACCACACTGTTAGCTCACACTGAGCACATCAACTAAAAGCACTGTCATTTGTCTGGTGAACTTGTCTTGAGCCAGACTTCACTCCTAATGCCTCCCGTTTTACAGGGCCCTTACCTTGGCCATGATGCATTCCATCAAGCTGCACTTGACCCATCTTTAGCCTTTAGAAATTGATGTGAACCCAGATTCCATCATCCAGTTCGTTCCATGTGCCTCCCCTCTGAATGTCATCTGTAGACTTAAAAAACAGCCTTCAATAGCCAGATCCAGCCATTGATAAAATTATAGCCTGAGATAGGACCAAGGACAGAATCCCATGGCATACTACCCTCGCGGAGAAGACTAATTTAGATCACTGGGCAAGATGATTAATTTGTCTAGTTCCTGTAACAGTCTGTCCTTGTGGCTTGATTATAGTAAGAATATTATCAACTGTGTATTGGGTGTTATTTACCACAGGCCAGGCACTGAGGTAAGCACTTCTCATATATTACTTTTATTTCTTACAACAACTCTACAAGGTAAGTATTTGTATTACGTAGGACTTGGATAAAAAAATAATAAATTCAACCTCGCTTTAGCAGAAGGGGGACTATGTTACTTTATCAAGGCTATAGAGAGGGGTTGCTTCACAGAATCCAAGGGCAGGGATGCATCAAGTGTCAGGAACAGAAGAACTGGTGTCTGGGTCCCTAGGGTCCCAGGAAGTCCTCTCTCTACAGGTCTTATCTTTGCATCTCTCTGCTTCTGTCATTCTTCTCACTTGGCACAAACCAGCTTTCTTTGTTCTCAGCTCACCTGGCAGAAAATAGCCCCCACCAGCAACTCCAGAGTTCACTTCCCCCTTTTAAGAGCATGGCCAGATCATCCCAGAACCTTTTAATCCAAATTTCCCAGGATTGTTGGCCTGGCTTGATTCAGGTGCCTGCTCTTGGCTCAGCCAGTTGTGATCAGGGTGCGGACACACTATCTGGACTTGGCCTCCAGGAATTTCAGTGCTGTGACCATGAGGCTCATGGGACAGGGTGGTATCCAGAGTCTAGCTGTCCATTTTACAAGGGAAAGTGAGGCCCAGAATCACACAGCTACTAAGCCAGGGAACGAGGACTTGATTCTGAGGGTGTCTGATGCTGGAGCTCATGTTGTTAACACTCTGCCAGGTGTGCTCCTTATGTTGGGCCACATTGTTCCAGGGTGTCTTTAGTGGTGGTCTTGGTGGGGGCCTGGCCAGGGTCTCAGGCCAAGGAGCCCAAGGACCCACCTTGTGCTGTCACCATGGTCCAGTCCCAGGCCAGTGCCCTGGAGCCCAGAGTTTTCAGTTCTGATCGGTTTGTTTGTTTGCTTGTTTCTTTGGTGACCTGGCATGCACCTTGGCCCTGGCCATCACAGACTCACAGTTCAGTGGAGCAACCTGATACTAAAGAGTGAAAGACTTTGGACTCCCATAAAGTGAGGTTCAAAGTCCAGGTCTGCCACTTTCTTGCTGGGAGACTCTGGATAAGTCTCTCAACTTCTCTGTGCCTCAGTTTTCCTAACTGTGAAATAGAGATAAGAATAATACTTTATCAGTCGTTGTGCGGATTCAATGAGAATCACTATGCTGCCACAGTGGCCAGAACAGAGTAAATGATTCTATAAATGGTAGCAGTTTTCTTATTGTTCGTTGCCATCACGTCAATTCCAACTCATGGCGACCCCATGTGTGTCAGAGTAGAACTGTGCGCCATAGGGTTTTCAAGGCTGTGACCTTTCGGAAGCAGATCGCCAGGCCTGTCTTCTGAGGTTCAAACTGCCAGCCTTTCGGCTAGTTGTTTGCGTCACCCAGGGACTCTGGCAGCAGTTTCTTAATTACAAAACAATGGGAAAAGTACAAGACTGCAGAGGAGAAAGCTTTTAACTCAGCCAGCAGGATAGGGGTGGGAGGGGGCCAGGGCTCCAGGGAGGAACTAACACTGAAGATTGAATAACAGAAGTAAGGGCAGGCTTGGGTAAGGGCCCAGCAGATAAGAACAGATGCAGTCACGTGAACATGTACAGGAGTTGGAGGGACCAGTAGTTTGTTGTGATTGAAGCAAAGAATATATATTGGGAACAAATGAGGGTCACTGAGGCTGGTGATGCAGATTGGGGCCCGATGTACAAAATTCTGTGTGCTCATTTATCCAGTCACTTGCCATATGTTTATCAAGTACCTGCAGTGGCGGGCACTGCCCTAGGCACACAGATTCAGCAGTGAACTAAACAGACACAAATCTATATCCTCAGAGAGCTTATGTCCTAATAATAGAGGCAGATACTAAGCAAATAAATAAAATATGAAGGGTATCAAAGAAGAAAAACAAAGCAGGGAAGGGGGGATAGGAGTACTGGGTGTGAAGAGGAAGTATTGTTACATTAAAGTGGGTCCTCAGGGAAGCCTTCACTGAGGGGGTGAGCAGAGACTGAAAGGAAGTGAGCAAGCCATGCAGATCTCTGGGAAGAGAGCATGTCAGGCTAGGAAACAGCAAGGCCAGAGCCTTGAGGTAGGAGAAGCTAGGTCACCTTGAAGGGATGGCAAGGAGGCTTACGTGGCTGAAGCAGTGGGGTTGAGGGGCAGGGGTGGGGAAAGACCAGATGGTGTTGGGCCTTGGGACCATTTCTAAGGATTTAGGCTTTTCTTCTAAGTAAGACGGGAGCCATAGGAACATTTTGTTGTTGTTGAGAATATCCTCAGCAAAACATACACCAATTCTACAGTTTCTACGTGTACAATTCAGTGACACTGATTACATTCTTCGAGTTGTGCAACCATTCTCACCCTCTTTTTCCAAATTGTTCCTCCACCATTAACACAAACTTACTGCCCCCTAGGCTGCCCAGCTAATCTTTTGAGTTGGTTGTCAATTTGATTCCATATACAACCAACCAAACCCATTGCCATCAAGTTGATTCCAGCTCATATTGACCCTATAGGACAGAGTAGAATTGCCCCATAGGGTTTCCAAGGCTGAAATCTTTACAGAAGCAGACTGCCATGTGTTTCTCCCGGGGAGCAGTTAGTAGGTTCAAAATGCCGACCTTTCAGTTAGCAGCCAAGCATTTTAACCACTGTACCAGTAGGGCTCCTTTGATTCCATATAGACAGTTCTTAAAAGAGCACAAAGCTTGAGGCAGACATTCTTTACTAATTAAGCTAAACTATTTGATTTAAAGAAGATTCAGAGCATATTTTTGGTTTCAAGTTTTAAAGGTTATCTCATGGCAATAGTTTCAGAGGTTCATCCAGCCTCAGTGGCTTCAGAAATTCTGGATTCCAGGAGAATTTTAAACTCTCTTACGCATTTTACCCCTTTTGATCAGGATTCTTGTATAGTAATGGTTCAGTAATCGTAGCTGGGCACCATCTGGTTCTTCAGGTCTCATGGTAAAGGAGGCAGTTGTTCATGGAGGCAATTAGCCACGCATTCCATTTCCTCCTCCAGTTCCTGACTCGTCTCCTTCCCCTGTTGTTCCAGGCAAACAGAGACCAATTGTTTTACCTTGGATGGCTGCTTGTAAGCTTTTAAGACCCCAAGCACTATGCAGTGAGCTAGGAGGTAGAATAGAAGCACTAGAAATTATATTAGGCCAATTAACTGGGTTGTCCCATGAAACCATAACCCTAAACCTCCAAATATGGAGCGTTTTGAGCCAGAGGAAGGATATCACCTGATATATTTTAACAGGATCTCTCCAGCTATGGGCAGAGAATAGACTGTGAGGCTAGAGAGAAGCAGGGAGACCAGCAAGGGGCTGTCATGGAATTCCCAGAAGAGAAGAAAGATGGTGGTCTGGGTCAGGGCGGTAGCCATGGAGATGCTGAGAAGGAACTGGATCCTGCATATTGTGAAGGTAGAGCCAACTGGGTTTGTTGTCAGATTAGATATGGGTGGGAGAGCAAAAGAGGTATCAAGAAGGGCTTTTAAGTTGTGGTGAGAGCAACCGGAAAGATGGATTTGTCATCCCCTGAGATGGGAAAAAGTGTGGAAGCAGGTTTTGGGGGAAAGATCAGGAATTCGGTTTAAAACTTGTCAAGATCTCAACTAGGCATTTTTCCTGGAGTTAGGGGACAAAGCCATGTTAAACTGAATCTGAGTGGAATGTGGAACCATTGTGGTTTTTTTTTTTTAGCTCTGTAGGGGAGGGAAATGGGATAGGCTGAGATCGTTTAGTTATACAAGTAATACATGAAAACAGCTCTCTTAAATTATTTTTAACCTTCTAGTTAAGGCTACAATTCTCTGCCAATTCCTACCCTTCTCTAATCTCAGCCTTCCCATTTTGGAGTAATAGATTTGATGTGCATCCTTCCAGACTTTTCTCTGTACATTTACACATTTGAGTGTATCCATAAAATATATGCGGTATTTTATTGAATGTATGTATTTTAACATAAATGATGTCATATTAAATGTATTTGAACGTATTCTACAAACTGCTTTGATAATTTACCTGTTCTCCCTCAACGATATGTCTTGGAGATCCATCCTTGGTTTTATAAATAAACCAAGCTCTTTTTTTTTTAACCTATTGCATCCATAGCATGGTTGTTGTTGTTGTTAGTTGCCATCAAGTCAGTTCCAACTCGTGGTGACCCCATGTGTGCATGGTAGAATTGCTCCATAGGCTTTTCAAGGCTGTGACTTTTCTGAAAGCAGATCCCACCAGGCCAGTCTTCTGTGGTGCCTGTGGGTGGTTTTGAACTTTTTATCAGCCTTTGCCTAGTATCAAGTACTTCACCATTTGTGCCATTCAGGGAATCCCGATGGTATGGATAGACTACAGGTTATGTCTCCATTCCCCAGCTGGAGGGCCTTAAGGTGGTTTTCATTCCTCCTTGGGCACCTGTGTGAGTCTTTCTCGAGGGTGCATTCTAAGAAGTTAAGTGACCAGCTGAGAGTATATTGATGCTGTGCAAGGGTTTGTTTTGTCTTGTTTTAGTGGATTCTGCCACACTGCTCCCCAAAATGCCTCTGTTAACTTACTTTCACAGCCACAGAAGGTTTTAATCAGGGGAGCCATGTAGATCTGTGTTTTAGAGCAAAGCATGCTGGCGGGGCTCTGGATCGAAGTTGCAGCATGAGGCTGGGAGACCACGGAAGCTGTGGGTTGCTATTCTGCTCTAAAGAATGGATCAGACATACACTACTTTGAGGGCTGACGAGCCTCTCCTAATCAATCCTGTCCTTTCCTCCTGAAAATAGAGCAGCACACAAATGAAGCACCGTCTCTCCCATAGTCAGCATGCCTGGCTTCTTCCCTGTCACTCGGTTTCTATTCCTAGACCTTCTCACCAGCTTCAAGTCATCTCCTTTTGACAAATACACCAGTCAAGACATTATAAAAATGCTATTTTTTATTAGAGCAGACCAACTCCTGTCATTGGCCCCTGATTTTTCGTTGATGTTCCAGATCCTGCCTTCTGCTGCTAAACCGATACCATTCTTTGGCTGCCACCTGTGACAACGCGTTCAAGGGTTGGTGCACAAGCAAGGTGGTGATTGTCAACAGCCCAGTGCCTGTTCTGAGGGTGTGATAGCAACCTCTCTCCCAGAGGCAGACCAAATCTATATCCACCTGCTCTCCCAAGCAACAGTTTAGCTCAGCCACTTGCTACAAGGGGAAAGGAAGGCTGTGTCCTTAAAAAACATTATGTCATCTTTTCTTTGTATGAATTTCAGGTGGGTAATTACCTTTGTGGTAAAAGGTGCCTCAGGGTTAGCTCAGGGAGTTGGATGTAGGGCCACACAATGAGTTCAGATTTTGTGCCACCACATCATTTCAGGCACTAACATTTTTCAAGCACATATTATATGCCAGACAGTATTCTAAGTGTTTGTATTTATATGGTGAATGCTTTCACCATCACCCCAATTGTTTTTCAATTAAAAAAATTGAGATATAGTTCACATAACACAGAATTCACCATTTTAAAGTATACTATCAGTGGTTTTTAGTATATTCATAATGTTATACAACCATCCCCACTATCTAATTCCAGAACATTTCCATCACCCTAGAAAGAATCCCTATACTGTTAACAGTCACTCCCAATTCTCCCTTTCGCCCAGCCCCTGGCAACTAGTAGTCTCCTTTCTGCCTCTCTGGATTTGTCTGCTCTGGACATTTAATATAAATGGAATCGTGTAATATGTGGCCTTTTGTGACTGACTTCTTTCATTTAGCATAAGGTTTTCAAGGTTCACCCATGTTGTAGTATGTATCCGTTGCTTCCTTCTTTTTTAATCACAGAATAATATTCCATTGGATGGGTATACAACATCTTGTTTATCCATTCATCAGTTGATGGACATTTGGGTTGCTTCCACTTTTATGAATAATGCTGCTATGACATCATCCCAGTTTTGACAGTGGAGGAAACTCAGACAAGTCCTCAGTCACGCAGCCAGCCTGAGATTCTTCCCTACGTGTCTGGCTCCGCTGTCCGGCTCCGCTGCCCCACTCGCTGCTCAGCTGCTGAATGAAGAAGACCCAGGAGCTGAGGGCCTTATATCACACACTTCCACAGACCATATTTTCAGAGTCAAAAATTGGGCTCTGTGGCCCAAGGAATAAAATCATACTTTTGGGGATTTGGGGCTAGTCTTTTTGAATTCAGGACCGTTGTGGAAAATCCTGGCTGAGTCAAGATTGCCTGTTCACTTCAAAATGCATTTATCAAGTGCCTTTGCTATAATGAGGTCAGCCCTGGCCTGGGAGCTCATGGTCAATGAGGGAAGGCATGCTGTCTCAGGCACCCCAGGAAACAGACTCTGAGGTGGAGATGTGTGTGCAGGAGGTTCATGGGGGAGGGCTCTCGGGAACAACAGCTGCCAGGGGGAGAGGGAAGAAGGAATGGGTAGAGGGAGGAGGTGATCTGTGACACAGGTGGAACATGGCCTCTCTGAGTGGCCTCTCAGGGAGCTCTGGGGCAGGCTGGCCCTTCAGACATGTTCCTCACCAAGTCAACGAGCCTGGGTCTTTGTACCCCTGGTGTCGACTGGTCTCAGCAGGCATAATCATGGGCAAGACAGCGTCCTTCCTGGGAAGGGACACAGCTGTGAGTGACACCATCAGCACTCCCCAAGGCCAGGGGAAGAGTGAGGGATCTGGCTCCACACCACAGCATCCACCATGCACCTAAGTCTATGACCACGGTAGCTTTGACAGTGCTCTGATAGATGGGTCTGGGAAAATGCTGCAGGAACTCAGCTGAAGGAGGGCATCCCCCAGCCTGGAGCATGGTCAGCAGAGAAAAGCAGCATCTTAACTGTGCCTTGAAGCTCAGGACTCCAAACCTGTCCATCCAGCTGCTGGCACATGATTCTCCGCTTGGTGCCTCAAAGCTTCTCAATGCAGCATGCCTGAGCCACACTCAGGCCAGCTGCTCATCTAGCCCTTGCCTCTTCATGAATGACACCACCATCCCTCCAGTTACACAAGGCAGAAACCCCAGAGTCAACCTCCGTATCCCCTTCTCCCTTGCCTCCTCTTTCCAACCCATCGCCAAGTCCTATGTCTTCACCTCAAAAATGTCTTCTCCCTGCCTGCGCCATGTTACTGACACGTCTTGTCTGAACCATCACAGCAGTCTCCTAACTGCTCCCCAGCACCCACTCTGGGCTCCCTCCACCCTTTACTCAGTGTGGCCAGAGTCACCCTTTCAGAACACAAAGCTGCTCAGCGCCCTTATTCCACCCCCACCCTCCACCCCAATAGCCTGTCATGGCATCCCATGGGTCTTGGATTAAGGGCAAGACTCCCTGTGGATTTCGTGGTCTGGTCCTACTTAGTCCCATGTCATCCTATGCTCCCCTGCCCTCCAGGCCCCTACCCCAATGGCCTTCTGTCCCTTCTGCTCTCTGTGCTTGTTCTTCCTACATGGTCTTTGCCTATGCCATCCGCTTTGCTTAGAACACTCCCCAGTTAACTTGTTGATCCTGCAGATTTCTGTTCTGTGGTCCCCCTCAGGGATGCTTCGCCTGGCCTCCATAGTCATGTCTCCCCTTTGAAGTCTCTCATGGTGGCACCGCGCACCCACTTCAGAGCCCTTGAAGTGGCTGACATCGCACAGTTGGTGGTGGGGTGACATGTTTAAAATCTGCCTGGCTCACTACAGCCGCTGGACTGTAAGCCCCCTAAGGCAAGGGACCATGGCCTGGCATGGAATAGGAGGTGCTCTGTTAATCTGAAAGAAGACAGGAAAGAAAGGAGGGAGGGAACACAAGTCCCAAATGGATGGAGTGAGAGGGAGCCAGCAGGAACTTATTCCTTTACATTCCTTGAGCTACTTAGCTCATGTGGCAAAAATAATGTCTGTAGTGTGTGAGAGTGAATTGAGTCCAGGACCCCTGAGTCCCACTGTGCTGGAATGTGAGGTTTGGAGTGCGAGGCTTCATCCCTGCCTAAGGCTTTCTGGCCACTTACCATCACTAGCAGAAACAGGTTTTGCTCCTCATTAGGCTTAACGCAAGCCTGAATGTCAGCAGCCAGCCCTTCTAGCTGATCCCTGGGATCAACCAGTATGCTCTGCCCATTCCCCAGCCCAGCCCCAAGCTAGGCTCCAGGATACCCTATCCTTCCTCATCCTCTCAGTGCCTATCCTCTCCTCTGTAAAGCCTGCCCCAGCACAGGTGCTCACCTCTTCTGCAGCATTTACCACATTGCGTTGTTGTTGTGTGCCAATTCTGACTCATAGCGACTCCGTTTGATAGAGTAGAACTGCCCCATAGGGTTTCTAAGGTTGTAACCTTTACGCGAGCAGACTGCTACATCTTTCTCATTGGAGCAATTGTTTTTCCGTTTCCACCTCTCTGCTCCAAGTTCCTTGAGGACAAGGATTTTGTTTAGCTTCCTTCCCACAGATACTTTGTAAGCTCCTTGTATGTGCCAGGCCCTTGTTCTGGCACTGGAAGGTACATCGGTGACACACACAAGAACAAATCGGCACCGTCTTTGGGCTCGTGGTCCTGGCATCCTCCTGGGGGAGACCACAAATAAGCCAACCAAGGGATACTTCCAGAGAGTGTGCAGTGCTGCCATGGCGAGGAAGCCGAGAAGGCCTGCAGTAGACAGGAGAGGCCCCTGAGGAGGCCTGGAGCCAAACACACCCAGGAGCAAGGAGGAAACGTTCCAGGGGAAACAGCAAGTGCAGTGACCTTGATGGAGGAACAGCCAGAAGGACTAATGAGTGATGGTGGGGGGAGGGGGTGGTGGTAGAGATGAGATCAGAGAGGGTGGTGGAGCCAAGGTACCATCATCTCTGCCTGTCTATGACCCTTTGCACCATGCCCAATCCATAGGAGAAGCTTAAGGCATATTTGTAGAACAGGTAGGAAGGGGCCTCTGAGTGCTCGCTCCTCTTTAGGGGGCTGGTCCCGGGCCCAGCCTGCAGGGAAAGTCTGATCCTGGTGAGAGATACAGCAGGGAGTTTCTTTCCCTTAGAAGGAAAGTTCTGTGATGCACAGCAGATGGATGGAGGCAGAGACTGGTGGACCAGAAATTCTGTGGCTGACCCCTCACTCCCTCCCATTAGGCAGAGTGACCGGTCCTGTGGGGTGGGAGGCTCTGACAAATCGAAGCTGCCGTCAATCAGTTTCACGAATAGCACCAGCCTGGGAAGGGAAAACTGGGTACACTCTCTTCCTCCTCAGTAGTCAGAGGCTATATCGGACACAGGCCCTGCTTCCAGGGGTCCCTGGCAGCCTGAGCTTCCTCCCGGGATCTCGGAGATGAGGTGCAGGAGGAGCCTCCACCCTTCTACAAGCAGGCCCTTTGGAAAGGTTCTGCCCTGCTCTCAGCCTTTCTCGACACACTTAAAACCTAAGTATGATGATGTCACATCTGTTCAGAACCCTTGTACGGCTTCCTGGCCACCTCACCATGGCCCGTATGGCCCCACCACCCTCTGGCCACCTGTCCGACTCGTCTCCCCCACCTCCCTCTCCCCCTCGCTCCCTCTGCTCCAGCCACGCTGGCCACTGTGCTTCTCCTCAGACATGCTGAGCATGCGCCCTCCTTCTGGCCTTTGCATTTGCCATTCCTACCCCCTGGAAAGCCCTTTGATCCAAATATCCCCATGGTTCACCTCCTTCACTTCCTTCTGGTCTCTCTTGAATATCACCTCACCAGGGATGTCTCCCCTAACCACCTTGGCTAAAAGAGCACCTCTGTTCCCTTCTATTCTCTCTGCCCCCTCTCTACCTTCTCTTCTCTGAAGCACTCATCACCATTTGACGTACTGTGTATTTTCCCCGTCTGTCTGCTCTCAGTAGAATGTGAGCCCTGTGATAGCAGAGACTTTGTTGTGCTTCTGTTGTGTCCCCAGCACCTAGGTCAGTGCGAAGCAGGAGTGGGCGTTCAACAAGTGTTGAATGAATGAATAGATTTGTAGAATGAAGTCAGCACTGCCCACTTCACAGAGTTGCGTGAATGTGAAAGTTCCCAGCACTGTGTTTCCCAAAGTGTGGTCTGCATACCCCTGCTGTAGGTGACACATGAATGTTGACTGTTTTAGTCGGTCTGTACTTAATGTCTACATTGTTGTTGTTGTGTGCGATTACTGGATTCCAACTCATAGCGACTCTATAGGACAGAGTAGAACTGACCCCTAGGGTTTCCTAGGCTGATATTTTTATGGGAGCAGATCACCAGGTCTTTCCTCCCATGGAGCCACTGATGGGTTTGAACCGCTGACCTTCTGGTTGACAGCTGAGCTCTTAACCATTGCACCACTAGGCTCCTATTTAATGTTTGCAGTTACCGTCAATTTATGGCAAGAGATAATGATTTTTCATTTACTCCAGTAATATAGTTTCCTTAGAAAAGTAAACTCATTCAAGTTTTAAAAAAAGAGAAAAACTTCTGAACTTGCCTGCCTAAAAGATAATTTATAATACACATCCAAATTTATAAGAAAAACTTTCTGAGAATAAAAAAAAAAAATGCTAGCTATTGTCTATCAGATATGTATTGAAAATGATTTTTTTTAAGTGGCTATGTAAGAAAAACATTGTGTTTATAACAATACAGTATACTGTGCCTGGGGTCCAGCAGGAAATACACATTCTGGATCTGCCCTAATAGTCTGCAAACTCTGAAACAAAGTATACAATCTCAAGGTACATACTGGGAGCAGTAGATACAGGTACATAGCAGGGTAGGTCCCTAGGTGGTGCAAACGGTTTGCACTCAACTTTTAACCTAAAGATTGGCGGTTCGAACTTAGTGGTACAGCAGAAGAAAAGGCCTGGTGATCTGCTTCTGTTAAGATTACAGACAAGAAAATCCTGTGGAGCAGTTCTTACTCGGTAACACATGGGTCACTATGAGTCAGAAGTGACTTGATAGCAACTAACAACAACAGCAATAGGGTAGGAGAGGGTACTAGTTTCCTATTGCTGCTATAACAAATTTAGTGGCTTAAAACAACCCAAATTTATCATTTTACAGTTTGGAGTTCAGAGACCCAAAATCAGTTTTACTGGGCTAAAATGAAAGTGTTGGTGGATTTGTGTTCTTTCTGAAGGCTGTAGGGGAGAGTCTGTTTTGTTGTCTTTTCCACCTTCTAGAATTCACTTGCATTCCTTGGCTTGTGGCCCCCGCCTCCATCTTCAGTGGCTGGTTGAGTATCATGCTGCATCACTCTTAACACTCATTTTCTGTAGCCAGATCTCCCTTTCCCTCCCTTTTATAAGGCATCAGCTGCTTCGCAGGAGAAACATGTGGCAGTCTGCTTCGGTAAAGATTTACAGCCTTGCAAATTCTATGGGGCAGTTCTACTCTGTCCTGTAGGGTCGCTATGAGTTGAAATCAACTCAACGGCAGTGGGTTTGATTTTTTTTTTTTTTTTTTTATTGCTTTGGGCTCACCTAGATAATCCAGGATAGTCATCCCATCTCAAGATCCTTAATCACATCTGCAAAGTCCCCCTTACCATGCAAGGTAACATTCACAGGTGCTGGAGATTCAGACGTTGACATCTTTGGGGGCGTGGGGATGGAGTGGGGGCCGTTATTTAGCCTACCACAGGTAGCAATAACTTTAAGGCTAAGATATTTGACAATTAACCCAAACTCTCCCTTTGGTTATCCATATGGCATGTGCACAGCAGGTTATTTTGTCGGGAATTCTAGCCCAGGGGGTGGGAAATTCAAATCTTTGCGGCACTGCTTTGTGTTGTTGCGTTCCATCTCTAGGGGGCAGTGTGAGCTGTTGGTTTGGTCTGTTGCGTTGGCTTCTGTTCGCAATGTGAGCACATCGAATGCAGAGTATTTGTTGTTACTTTTTTGAGGATGGGAATACATCTGATATGTCAGCAAATACAGTGGAAAGCAGGTCCAGAACTAGATTTTTTTCACCCAACTAACAGGTATTAAGGTCCCAGCAATGCTGGGACACAAGGAACAGAATCAGGGAAAACAGAGGAAGAGGTGACATGCAGTAGGTTTGGAAGGAAGAGTAGGAATTTTGTACTATGAGATACATTTGAGTCATCTCTTATTGTGGGCTTGGGGCATCATTAAGTACATTCTTTTAAAGTATCTTTTAATCCTCTATTAAACACCTCTCTGAGCCCTTAGACATGGCACAGACTTTGGATTCAGACACACCTGAGTCATTGCCCCACCACTGTATCAGCCAGAACCCACTCAGGTGTGAAGCACACACACACACACACACACACACACACACACACACACACACATGCACTTCAGACTGACTTGAGTAAAGAAAGAAATGTATTAACTCATGTGACTGAAAAGTCTAAGATAGTGCTGGCTTCAGGCATGGCTGGATCTGGAAGGGTAGAACGGGAGTGTTAAAAGGATCTGATTTCTATCTAGTCTGTCTGTCTCTCTCTCCATCCTTGATTTTTCTGCCTCTGTGTCGGCAGATCTCTCCATGGAGCATGTAAAACCCAAACCAAACAAAACCCATTGGTGTCGAGTTGATTTCGACTCATAGCAACCCTATAGAACAGAGTAGAACTGCCCCATAGGGTTTCCGAGGCTGTACATCTTTATGGAAGCAGACAGTCACATCTTTCTCCTGCAGAGCAGCTGGTGGGTTCAAACTGCAGACCTTTCAGTTAGCAGCCAAGCCCTCTAGCCACTGCAGCACCAGGATGCCTATGGAACATGAAAGGATGTTCGTAATTATGACCCTCATCAGTTAATAAAAATGGCTTTTTCCTTTATGGTGGTCCCAGTAGCTCTCAGCTCCTATCAGCTAATAATTCTAGGGGAAGAATATAGGACTTTTCCAGTAGATTCAACCAGCCCCTAAATTGAGTTTCCTGGCCCGACTTGAGGCATTTGTCTAGCCCTGAACCAATTGTGTGTCCAGGCAGATAAACACACTGACTGGCCAGGCCTAGGTCATGTGCCTGCCCTTGCTTCCACCCACACCACATGGCTTGAGAGTGGAGGAGAGGTGGTTTTCCAAAGGAAAACTGAGGTAATGTAACCAGAAGAAAAGGAACGAATGCCAAGCCGACAAATCAGCGGATGCTATTGACACTTAGAGGCTTTGTGGCCTTCAGGCAGTTTGCTTCAGCCTGCAAAGCCTCAGTTTCCTCATCTGTTAAATGGGACAATGATGCTAGAGCATAGGATTATTGTGGGAATTAAGTAAACATCCACGGAGAGCAGAATCATTGGCAGTTAAGGCAGCCTGGAGAGCTGGCTCCAGTAACTAAAGCATTTGTATGCCATGCAGAAATCATCCCTCAGCAAAGATGTGCTGCTCTGAGGGGACCGAGCTACCTGACTATGGGGGTGAGGCAGTGCTCTGTGAACTCTGCAGTGCCCCCAGATGCGGTGTTCTCTGGACCTCTTTGGGAAATCACAGTAAGTTACTGTTCTTCTCTGCTGGGACCTGACACGTGCAAGCTTAGGTCCCCAACATTCTCAAGCCTGAAAACCAATGCCAAGATCACTGGCTCACTCGCTTCTTAATGCAGCTCAGGTTTTGGCACTCACTAAATCAGCCCTGTTGAGGAGACTTCCAATATTCTGGCCTCAGAGGAATATGCGATCCCTGAAATATAGACTCTATCAAGCGCATTTAAGCATAACTAATTCATGATGTTTCTTTCCAATCCCATTCCCCTCCCAACCCACCAGAGACAATTAATATGTCCATTGAAAGAATCCTCCACCTTCTCTGGAGCCAGCACTGGGGATAGAGATGATAAGCATAACGGTAGTGACAATGAGACTTTGCTTTCATGTTCCATCCAAACTCCATAGACCCTTTACTATATTTACCTCACACCTCCTAAGCACCTGTCACCCAGCTTCTGGCCAGTCCAGGAACATTTTGTGCTTTGTGGGGCCCCCAAGCCTTGCACATGCTAATACTGCTGCCTTTTTTGTTGCTCACAAATGTTTCAACTTTCAAATCCCAGCTCAAATATCTCCTCATTTGTTCACTCACTCAACCAGCATTTATTGAGGGTTGATTGTGCGCCAGGCCCCTTTCTAGGGGTTGAACAAAACAAAGTGCCCATCTTCATGGAGTTTTCATTCTAGTGCTGGGGACAGCTGATAAATAAAAGGCATAATCAATAAGATAAATTAGAGATTATGCTAGTGGGGAGATTGGGAGTGGAGGTGTATGTGCACAGCTTGCGATTTTAGACAGGGTGGTCAAGGAAGGCCTTGCTAAGGAGGTGAGGTCCGAGCCCTATCTTGAGGGAGGTGAGGTGTCTGGGTATTTATCTGGAGAAGAGCATTCCAGGCAGAAAGCATGATGACTCAATGACCCTGAGGTGGGCGTGAGCTTGTGTGGTGAGCAACAGCTAGGAGGCCGGCAAGGCTGGCTGATGCTGGAGTGAGGAGGAGGAAGAGTGGAGTGGGGGAGTGGGTCAGAGAGGTGAGCCAGGGCCTGAGGCCGTGACTGAGTGAGGCTGAGCAGAGGAGCCTCCTGATTTGATCTGCCTTTCCTCAGGGCCCCCCTGCCTGCTGTGGGAGAGCAGAGTGCAGGGGCCAGGGCAGGAGCACTGGGGGGCCCTGGGCCAGGGTGGTAGGGCGTGGGGAGAAGTGGTCAGATTTTGGATGTGCGGTTTTTTTTTTTTATGAGGGGCTGAGGGGTTGGATGTCGGGTGGGAGAGGGTTGGCCTCAGAGGCTTTTCCCAGCTCCCCAGCCTCGCTTGGCCTCACCCCTTGGTGCTTCCACAGCCTTTTGTTCAGACCTTGACACTGAATCCCCCGCGCTTTGTTTTCATCATCTGTCTCTTCTTTGGAGCTGCTCCTTGGAAACCCTATGGGGCTGTTCTGCGCCGTCCTGTAGGGTCGCTATGAATCAGAATGGGCTCGACGGCAACGGGTTTAGTTTTTGTCTCTTTTTGGGTCCCAGACACCTTTGGTGTTCTGATGGAAGCTATGGACTCTCTCCCCGGAGAAATACTCTTGTTCATACACACAATTTTGCATTCAGTTTAATGATGTTCTCAGAACCGCCTGCAGGCCATCCCTGGCTGTCGTAGGCATCCTGGGCCCTACAGTTAGGGACCCCTGGGCAGTGGGTGGAGTCCATGGCCTGGGTTGCTTGACTGGCTGCAGTTCTAGCCTGCTGTTGCATAACCCCAGGGGGCCCCTTTCACAGGAACAAGCATGAATGGTGGCTCTGGGTCCTGCAGTGCCGCCCCTGGCTGACTGGTGCTTACAGCTTACTGGAGCCTCTGGGTACCTGAAAATACACGGTGCCAGAGCCTTTGCTGAGCCCTGATTACGTAGGTAAAAGGGCCCATAGTAAGCACTTGGTAAATTATTGAGAAAGCAATGACTGATAAACTGGGTGTTTTACAAAGTTCTCACACCTTTGTAGGGTACCTTAAAAGTATTAATACTCTCATTTTATAGACAAGAAAATAAAGCCCCCTCCAAAAGAAGTGTGCCGTGCCGGGGAGAGGCATGTCTGGTGGCTACCCAGGGTCATGGTGAGGGTTAACACTGAGTTAGGGGTTAAAATAGTACCTGATAAACCTGTTGCTGTCGAGTCAATTCCGACTCATAGCGACCGTATAGGACAGGGTAGAACTGCCCCATAGAGTTTCCAAGGAGCACCTGGTGGATTTGAACTGCTAACCTTTATAGTTAGCAGCTGTAGCTTTTAACCACTACGCCACCAGAGTTTCCAGGTGTTAAGTGTTTATTCAACCTTAGCAGTTATCATCGTAACACTAGGCAGTGGGGAAGCCAAGACTGGAGCCCAGGACTCCCAGTTCCCCTTGTGATGTTCCTTCTGCTTCCCATTGTCGCCCAAGATATTGGTTTTTGCTGACAGCAAATTATAATATGAATGGGAATCAATAAGAACAAGAAAGAAAAGGATCCTAATTCCCTTTTACTTTTATCCTAGTTAATCCTTATAGCAGCCCTATGAAGTGGGCATTATTAATGCTCCCTTTTTACAGTCCAGGAAACTGAGGCCCAGAAAAAGTGGCAGAATTCTGGGTTCACCCACAGGTCTCCAAATTCCCAGATAATTAGTGAGCAATATATATAGTTAAATGCTAACAACTTAGCATTTAATTATATACTATTTTGTACTGTATTGTATATAATTTAATACTAATTGCAGGGTTTCAGAATGAGCTGATGTGACTGGGGACAAGAATGGCAAGGGAAGTCTTCATGGAGATGTTGCGAATTGAGTTGGGCCTTGGAGAGAATTTGAGTGGAGGCTGGAGTGGGGATGGTGGATTTCTGGAAGTAGAATACAATGCTTTAAAGTATTAGAGTAGTCCTGAGCATACTGTGGGGAGGGGGGCAAGGCTGGGATAGTGCCATTTAAATAATGGAGTTATTTATATAACTGATATTATATATAACTGCCGGTCAGTGGGAGCTTTGTAAATTCCAGGTACAGTGCTAAGTCCTTTGCACATGTTGTGGCATCCCGTCTGTTGCTTTTATCATCCCCATTTTACAGGTGAAGAAACTTGAACCCAGGACTGGACTCCAGAGCTTATGTTCTTTCCAGCCCAAATGCAGAGAGGTGGGAGGTGGAGGTGGGAGGGCATTGCTACTCAGGAGTGGTCCATGGGCAGTGCCTGGGAGCTTGTGAGAAATGCAGACTCTCAGGCCCTCCCCGGTCTGAACCAGAATCCTGAACCAGAATCCGCATGGCAACAAAGTCTCCAGGGGATTTGTGTGCATATTAGCATTTGAGAAACACAGGGCAGGTGCCTGCTAATGGGTGGCTAGGAAAGCTGGCTAAGAAGTTCCACTGGAGATATATCTGTGCTCTTCAAGTTTTTCTGATGTCGTCTCCCTCGTAGCAGAGGAGAATAAATGTATTCCCAGAAAGTTCGAGGTGAAAGGCCGGGGCAGCTCACCGCAAGCTGAGATGCCTTTTGAAGTCTCATGTTTCATCTAAAAATGTCATTGAATGTTTCATTCCATACCGTAATATATCAATGGTCATTTTAATATTTCAAAATGGTTATGTAAATTACTGTGGAGAAGGAGTCATGTTCCAGCCAGGTACATGGAATGGGTTTCCGTGTATCTTAAATGGGTAATAATAACCACTTCAAGGAATGCTGTGAAGACCAAAGAGAATCATGTATATGAAAATGCTGTGCAAACTGTCTGCACGATACACACGTTGTTATTCTGGAAAGAACCAAGATCCTCCCCAGACCCGGCACCTTGCAAGCCAGCTCTCCCGAGGGCTGAGGTCTCATGTGCTTCATGTCGCACTCGGGATGAGGCAGGCCCAGTCCTGGGGGAGGACAAAGTCACCTCCATGGGCATCTCAGGAAGCCAGAAAAATGAGGTGTGAGAGAACAGGGAAAGCTATTGCTAGCTTTGCTGTTTTTTTTCATAATTTCATAACACCAACCTTGTTTATTATTGCTCACTTCCTTGCTTGGCCAGATTAGCCAGTGGGAAGGCCCCAGTAAAACTCAGAAGTTTTGTATACTTGTTTCAGAGGTATCAGGAGGAGAGAGATAGGGTCCCGCATCCTGTTTCCAAGTGGGCCTAGGGAGAGTGGGATTCTGGAAGGAAAAGTAGGGTGGCAGGGACAGAGGTGAGCAGATGGCAGCAACCTGGGTCCTGCAGGAAAAGGAAGAGAAAGAGGGATTGGGCCGTCAGCTCTGGACCAGGAGTGACTCTCTGGGCTTCCCACTCAGAGGGCCCTGTTTCCTTGCAACTGGAAAGAGCAGTGAACACAGAGAGGGAGGGGGAGAGAGAGAGAGAAAGATAGGTAGAGAGAGACTGACTACCTACAACTGAGGGCAAAGGAGGAAGGCAAGTCTGAGACTGAGCAGGCAGTGGGCTGCGACGGCAGAGATTCATTCAGTGCCACAGAAGCCAAAGGAAGAGAATTTGGAGGACTGGGTGCTCAGCAGTTCCCCACGGCCCAGAGCAGTTGAAAAGGAAGCTGACGAGAAGAGGTTATGGGTCACCCTTGGGTAGGGTACTGGTAGAGTTAAAGCCAGATTTTGAAGAGTTAACATGTTCTCTTACTTTGGACAGTTACCAGGAGGGACCAGTGCCTGGAGAAGGACATCATGCTTAGGAAAGTAGAGGGTCAGTGAAAAAGAGGAAGACCCTCAATGAGGTGGATTCATAGCGGCTGCAACAATGGGCTCAAGCATAGCAACAATTGTGAGGATGGTGCAGGACCAGGCAGTGTTTCGTTCTGTTGTGCACAGGGTCGCTGTCAGTTGAAACTGACTCGATGGCACCTGACAACAGCAACGTGATGATCATTGGGATTTTCATGCAAATTGCATTTCTGTTGTAAACATCCTACTTTCCATTTGAAACTGAATTTCTATAACTTGCTGTAACTTGTGACTAGTACCAAGTTTATATGATAGCTTTAAACCATTCCTTGGCAAAAAGTTATTTAGGAAACATAGTAAATTGCAAAGCATTGTTTACAGTATGATCCCATTTTTGTTTAAAATAATATATGTGTGTGTTTATATGTGTGTTTATAAATATGTATATTATGAACAAAAAGAAAATCCAGAGGAATCTATATCAAATAATAATAGGGATTTTACTGGTGTACACATGTTACATTAAATATCTGTAGTTTATTATACGTTAATCATGCCTCCATAAGCCTGTAAACAATTATAATAAGGGTTATCTCCGATTGTGGAATTGTAGCCTATTACTTTTAATGCTTTTGACTGCAAATGACATGAACTCAACTGAAACTTCTAAAGCAATAACTGAATAACGTCTTCAGGCATGTCTGGATCCAGGGGCTCAAATTATATCATTAGCAGTCTATCTCTTGGATCTGCTCTTTTCTCTACTGGCTTCATTGTCAGGCAGTTCTAGGCCTGCATCTCATCAGCTCTTTCCCAAGAGTATCAGCAAAAGTTCCACAGCTGATGTCCAGGGACTCAACTTGGGTCAGTGAATCACTATGGCTGGGGGAAGCACAATGTTGATTGGCAAGACCAAGTCAGCGACCCAAAAGGAGAGCAGGGGAATTTTCAAGGCCATCTAAGAAAGGCAGTTGAAGGGGTCGAATGATTTCCCAAAGGAAGTCCAGAATCTCATTGCCAGAAGAGGCTCAAAACAACAAATGCCCACTCCAAAGGGGCCTTCACTCGCTGGGTCATGTATTTCTGTAATAGTTGAGTTGTGTACAAGAAGCGTAGGCCCTGGTGGCACAGTACTTAAAGAGCTTGGCTGCTAACCAAAAGGTCATTAGTTTGAATCTACCAGCTGCTCCTTGGAAACCCTATGGGGCAGTTCTACTCTGTCCTGTAGGGTCACTATGAGTAGGAATAGACTCAATGGCAACGGGTTTTTGTTTTTTTTTTTAACAAGAAGCATGTGTTTTTCTTGTAATGGCAAGGAAAAACTGAGATCCCCTTTTAAACAACTGACTTGGATTGCATTTAGTTATGATAGTTGAGATAATAAATAACGAGTGGTGGGAAAACAGTAGAGCCTCAATCTTGCGAGAGCCCTTGATTTTATAGAGAGGGCACAGGAGGAATGAACAATGGCAGTTGTGTGTGTACAAGACCCACTGGGCCATCAGGCAGGCAGTCTCTGGGGTTCTGAGTCGCCAAGTGATGCACCCAGGGAGCTGGGCTTTCATCAAGGTCGGCCTCCGCCCCTCGGCCTCCTGCGCAGGGTGTGCGGTGCCCCGGCTCTCAGTCAGAGCTTCCCTGTATTCCAATATCACACTGCTCTGTTTCTTCGTTTCAGGGTTACACTAAGGACATGGTGACAGACTTTGATGAGAAACATGATGAGTATTTAATATTGCTTCAGCAGAGGAACCGGTAAGATGAAACTGCTCGACAGTAGCCCTTAATATTAGCCAAATAAAAATCCTATTTAGATTTACTAACAGGACACAGGCCCTGTTTCAGAAAGGAACAGTACGCAGAGACACCCTCCATTCGGAGGCTTAGAATATCACCTGTAATCCCAGCTCCTGTTTCCCCATCCACTGATTTAATTGCTTCTTTTGATGGAGCTGTAGCAAGCTGTTCGGCATGTAAGTGCCACCTCTTGCCTCCTGCTTCTGTTCCAGGAGAAGGTGGGATTGTCATGAAAAGCTAGAATTTGGCAGAGCCTGTGCATTAGTCACCTGAATAGCCCAGTCTGTGATCTTACAGGCTTTGAAATCTGAGCCTGTCATCATGCCTTGTTACGTGACGGTGGGATCGCTTTACATTCATGTTTGAAGTTGATCAATATTTCTTTTACCATTAGTTAGGATGGGTTTTGACTGTGGACTGCTGGTTCTTGAAAAACCCTGCAGTACATGCAGTGTTCAAGGTGAAGGCAGCATGCCCTGCTTTGAAGGAGGCTTCATCTCCTCAGATGCCTTTGGAAGACTGAGGAAGTTCATTGTCAGTTCACTGTGAGTTTTCTTCAGCTAAAGCTTTGCACCGAGCTGGGTTTGCAAATTCAGATGCTAGGAGGGGCCAGGCCGGTATGAAATGTGAGTGAAGGCAGCTGAGTGAGGACAGTGGGCACCCAGAGCTCTCAAATCCAGCGGGTGTTGTATGGTAACGCACGTCCAGATCTTCCATGTTTTCCAGAGACGCTGATGATCCGGATTTGTGTTGTGATAGCTCTCAAGCTTTAAAATGTTGGTAATGAGTTCAAATTAAAACACAAAACAAACATAAGAATGCTGCAGATCCCACAAAACAGGTCTGCGGGAAGGGTTAGGAAGGGGAGTGCTAATTTGGGCCTTGCCTTTGTGGTATGGGAGTGGACTTGAAGTCTTCCAGGCAAGAGAATCTGGTGTTTATCAACAGGGACACCAGTGGCACATTGCTTGGGCTGAGTTTTCATGGTGCAGGATAGCCCCATGCATTGTAGGAGTTTCGTATCTGTGCCCACTACCCCCCTTGCTTAATTCCACTGTGACTCCCCAGTCTCTGTGACAACAGCAACACCCGCTAGGGAGATGGTACCACCCCCAGTGGAGAACCTCTAAACTAGATATATTCGCCAGGACCAGCCAGAAATGCCATGGCGATGTCCTCTATGCCCAGCTGCTCCACGCTTATCTCCCATCATCCCAGGGACAACCTCAAACTAAGAGCAGAATGCGTGTGCTGATTTGACCAACCTGGGTTTTTATCATCATTAATGCCACGGAGTAGGATGTTTTTATTCAGTCTTTGGCCAGCTGGATGATGCCACTGAACACCTGGGTGATGGTTTAATCATTTATATGTGATTTGTCTGGGAGGAGAGTGTCATAGTTCCTTACGAGCAAATTGCTGTCATTAATCGGGGGATCAATAAGTGTGCAATCAAAGGGGTACCAGCCAAGAGCATATACGAGAGTCTCCAGAGGCAAGGTCCCAGCACAAAGGCAATTAAAAATATATATCAAAACTGAGTTGCCATAAAATTTGGGAGGAAACGTTGTCACCCAGAGAGAGCTGGCTTGATCACAGGAAATTAGAAGGCAGAACTGAAAAAGAAATACTTTGGAATAGAGACCTATCAAGAGTGGGAGTGCTTCTGAGCCGTCATCGGGCCGAGCCTTTATTAAAGGCACTTTTTCTGGAGTGCCTGCCACCAGCGCTTTGCCCCATCATTTCATTTGATCTGCACGCTACCCAGTGAGGCTGATAGAGTTTTACAGCCATTTTACAGACAAGGAAGCAGAGACCCAGTGGTAGGAGTTTAGTATCCCTGCCCACCACCCACCTTTCTAAATTCCACTATGACTGCCCAGTCTCTATGACAACAACAACATCCACCTACATTTCCAGAGCCCACTAGGGAAGGGTACCACCCCTAGTGGAGAACCTCTGACCTAGTTTTTAGGTGCTGTCGAGTTGATTCTGACCCATGGCGACCCCATGTGTGCAGAGTAGAACTGTGCTCCTTAGGGTTTTCAAGAGTGTCACCTTTCAGAAACAGATTGCCAGGCCTGTCTTCTGATGCACCCCTGGATGGGTTTCAACTGCCAACCTTTCGGCTAGTAGTTGAGCACTTAACCGTTTCCATCACCCAGGGATTCCAAAAGGTGAACAGTTTGCGTAAGTTCATGCAGCAAGGAAGTGGTAGAGCTGGGCTGCACTTTCTTATTTACTTTTTATATGGCATTGTCATAAATTGTCAAGAGAACAGAAAACATGCCAGGGTTGTCAATGGCCTTAAGCTCGCTAGAGAGGGGTTTTGTGGGAATAAACTACAGTTTACTTGGAAACCTAGTTGCATGACTAGGTAGAAAACCAACTTCTGAACTTTACACTGTGAACCACAAGAGATGAAAACCTAGGACAGGGCTGTGCCATCACTGAGTGAGGCCTGTCCAGAACATAGCTGCCCAAAAGATGCTGAGTGACTTTATTCTTTCGTTTAGCTGGATTTCATTGAGTACCTTCTAAGTGGCTGGCATTACACTAGTGCAAAGAGGAACATCAAGATAAGGAAGACAGGCTATATACTTAGTACTCATTTTTTATAAGAGACAGAAGTCCAGGAACTTAACAAGAAAACTTATTGACTCATGTAATTAAGAAATCCAGGGTGTGGCACTGGCTTCAGGCATAGCTGGATCTAGGTGACATGCCACCAAAATCAGCTATTCTCCATTTCTCAGCTCTGTTTTCCCATGTTAAATTTATTCTCAGACAGGTACTTCCTTCATGGTGGCGAAGTCAGCCACTGGAAGCCCCACACTTACATCCTACCCCAAAGGAAAGAGAGCACTTCTTTCCTAATAGCCTAGCAAACATGCTGAGGAGGGCTGCCATTGGCTTGGCTTGGGTCCCATTCCCATCCGTGAGCCAGTCAATCACCATGTGTGGTGAGGTGGCATCATCTGACTGACCACCCCTTGCCACCCCTGAGGTTGAGAGGCAGAGTCAGTTCTACCCAAACCACACGGAGTAAGAGAAAGAGTGGAACAGGTCCCGAAAGGAAATTTGAGGGAATATTTTTGGAAGATGAGGGAGAGTTGCTCGGCAGGCATAAAGAACGAGTATCCACCACACAGCCCTTGCCCTTGAGGAACTCCTTGGGCAGTGACGGGGTGAGCTCAGAGCCACCTGTAACTATGTCAGAAGGTAAAAAGTGATCACGTTCTCCAGGAGAAGGGGTCGGGGAGAGGGAGGAGACTCTGGAAGTCTGGCAGCCCCGTTTCATCCCTGCACAAGCACACGATGCTGCCACGCCTAGCAGACTCTTGGTGATTCTGGTCACTCATCATCATGAAAGATGTAATCACACCCAACAAGGCTCACCAGACAGCAACCAGAGTGATCAAAGGGCTGAGATGTGAGGAGCGACTGAAAAGATTAGGGCCCTTGTATCTGAGGAGATGACAGCAGAGAATTGAACTGTGGAGGGTGAACACAGATTTGTTCACTAAGAATTCAGTGATGGTATTATCATTTGTTCCTTGAAAAAGGTCATTTGAGGAAAACCTGCCCATGAAAGAGTGAACCCAGTGCTCCGCAAGGAGATTCAGGCTGACAGAAGGGAGGAGAGAACTGGCATCCATTGGGGGCCTTATACAAGCCAGTCTAGCAGGAGCTTTAACCCAGCTCAGAGTTCACTTTAACCATGGGTCATCCTCACAACAACCCCCTGAGGTGTGGGCATCCTTACTCTTTTTGACAGAAGAGGAAGCAGGCCCCGGGAGGTGTGGTGACTTGCCAAGGTCATGCAAGCTGGGAGAATGGCAGAGCCTGAGGAACTGAGCTGTATCCTCCATATACTGCCCCCTCGACACACATGGGTGGGAGTTGAGGTCTCTGCTCTGCTGAGGTGATACCCTGGAGGACAAATACCCGGCCCCGTGGGCTGCCCTGTGTCAACCACTGCCCACCACCCCTCTATCCTTCAAGCCTGGGCTCAAACACCACCACCTCCAGGAAGCCTCCAGCTGGGAGCGATTGCTCCCTCCTCTGGACTCTCCTTGCTCAGAGGCCCTGTTTTGTGATGTCTGGTGTTAGAGGTGGGAGGCAGCAGGGAGGAGTGGGTGAGAGCACAGGCTCTGGAGCCCCATGAACTGGAATTTAAATCCTGCCTCAGCTGTGTCCTTGGCTTTCTGACCTTGAGCAAGTTCATGTATAACATGGGCCGATGGTGGACCTAACGCCGAGGCTGCTGAAGGATTAGGTGAGATGAGGTACCTGAAGGCCCATAGTAAGCCCATCACCCAAGTCAGCTTTTCTCCTCCTCCTCCTCCTCCTCATTTTAATATTAAAAATGCTTTCTCCCTGAGCTAACATCCAGATAATCCCTAAATGCCTGACCCTTAGAGAACCCCTCAGTTGACACTTGGGGAAACTGAGGTTTAGAGGAGCCATATGGCTGGCCCACAATCACACAGCTGCAACCACAGAAACCAGTGATCAGCCAGTCATAAACCCAGTCACAATTAGGCCAACGTCCGGTAAGCAACCCACACACCTACCCCTTGTGCTCAGCTAAGTCCTCCCCCCGGGAGGAACATCATCCCAACCACCTCAGTGTGCAGCAGTGTTGTGTCCCCGTCACACGCCCTTATGACACTCTGTACCCTTAGCCTCACTGTGCCTCCATGTCCTCATCTGTGCAGAAAAGCTATTCAGTGCTTCCCCCCAAAGGTCACTGCAGGGACAAAATGGAAGCAATGCATGTGATGGGCACAGGACTTCAAACCAGTTAGAACCACTGCTGAGAATTTGCATTTCCATGCCAGATATACTGAATCAGAATCTACATTTTAACAAGATCCTCAGGTGATTCTTACATGTAATAAATTTTGAGAACCACTCCTCTACTACCAGTGTTCTCAGAATTGGTCCCTAACCAGCAGCGTTAGCATCGTCTGGGAACTTGTGTTAGAAATGCAAATTCTCAGCAGGGTTTCCAACCCAAATGAGCCAGTTGGAAGCTCTGGATGCGCATCACATGAGCAGTTGCTATGAGTGTTAGGATTCCCATCCATGCCCTCCCTCCCCTGTGAGGCCTCAAGGTCCTTGAGGCCACTTGTTCAAGAATGGGGATGGAGAGCCCTCCACACAGTTCCTTGCACTGAGCTTAGATTCCAGGGAGGGAGACGAGACAAATACACAGATAAATCCATAATCCGGTATCAGGTGGTGATAAGTACGCTATGGAAAAATAAAACAGGGCAAGAGAATAGAGTGTGGCTTTTTATGCAAAGTAGACTATCAGTTGAGAAAAAACATGAATATTACTAGCGCACGCTCAGCTGCAGTAGGGCACTCCTTTACCGACGTCTTTCACAGTCTGAATAATTCTCTCCTCATTTATCGGTTTTATAAATTCACATTTTCATAAATCATTCTGCTTAAAGAGAGGTCCACATGGAGTGCCAGCCCCAGGTTCCAGATGAATGTAGCATCATGACACAGGGTGGTCTCCAGGAGGGAAGTTGAGGCAGGTGCTCTGCCTGGGAGATGAGATTCCTGACCTGCTCTGCTACAGGGCCCTCCCAGGGCCTGGTCCCCCACCTCCCTCTCTGGAGGCTGCTGGTGCCCATAGCATTCTTGATTGTTTGCTTTGGCAGCACAGCTATTGCTGTGTTTGGAGACTGTCGCTTAGTTACTTGTGTTTTCCTTTGTTTTATGCTGTTGCCCAACGATCAGGTATCTCTCAGGCTTCAGAGGCTGGCAAGAGATAAGCAGTCTGTAATAAATGTTCCTGCCACAGCTGTTGAAAAGATGGATGTATCAGCAGCTAAAACATTAAAAAACAGAGAAATGGCCCACAATGCCACCACCCTAATTCAACAACTGGCTTAATTTTTACATTTATCACTGTCCAGTCTGGGTCCACAAACAAACACTTTCTTCCAACTTTGCACTGACCATGTATGTACTGTTTTTATTCTACTTCACCTCTCTCCCTCCATGTTTTTAGAGTCTTCACAATTATAGCAGCTGCATAATAGTCCAGCTTCCGCTTCCCTAGTGTTGGACATTTCGGTTGCTATCTTAGTCATCTAGTGCTGCTATAACAGAAGTACCACCAGTGGATGACTTTAACAAACAGAAGTTTATTCTCTCACAGTCTAGGAGTCTGGAAGTCCAAATTCAGGGTCCCAGCTCCAGGGGAAGGCTTTCTCTCTCTGTCGGCTCTGGGGGAAGGTCTTGGCATCAGTCTTCCCCTGGTCTAGGAACTTCTCAGCACAGGGATCCAGGGTCTAAAAGATGCACTCCACTCCCAGTACTTCTTTCTTTGTGGTACGAGGTTCCTTCCTTCTCTGCTCAATTCTCTCTTTTATATCTGAAGAGGTTGACTCAACATACAACCTAATCCTGTAGATAGAGTCCTGCCTCATTAACATAACTACCTCTAATCCTCCCTATTTAACATGAGGTTAGGATTTACAATGCATACGATGATCACATCAGATCACAAAATGGTGGACAACCACACAGCACAGAGAATCACAGCCTAGCCAAATTGATACACATTTTTGGGGGACACAATTCAGTCCGTAACAGTTGCTTTCAAGGTTTTGTCATGACTAAATGCTGAACATCTTCTTGCCCAGAGTTTCTGCTCAGAAACACTTTGCTGGAATATGTTTACTGGGCAAAGACTAAGCATGTGATGTTTTCTGTATTTTCATATTCCTTCCGAGAAGGCTGTGTGAGTTTACTAGCAGTGTCTGAGTTTGCCAGTTTCAACATCATCTTTCTAGCTTTACAAGTTGTATTCTTTGTGTTGTGGTGAAGACTCTGGAGCCAAATTGCCTCAGTTTGCATCCCAGCCCTGCCACAAGTCACTTAACCTCTCTGTGCCTTAGTTTCCTCATCTATCAAATGGGAATAATAAACATAATTACCCCCTAGGGTTGTTGTGAAGATTGCTGTCTTAATATATGTAAAGTATTTAGAACAGAGCTTGTCACATAGTGTACATCTTTTATGTGATAACGATTTTTTTTTAATTTTAAAAACTTTACATTTTGCTAATTTGACTGGTATTTAATCACCACAGAGAATGTACGTGTGTTACCGTGTTGGCTGGTTGTCTGTATTCTTCTCACGTGGTGATAAATCCGGTTGATGTGGGGGTGCATAGAGGTGTTTGCAAGATACTGAGGAGTTTGGCGTCAAGTGGAGGTGGTTCTGGAGGTGGCTGGAGAGGACACTGGGGCACTGTGCATGGCTTACCATGTCAGGAGGGGGTAAAAGCCAAGCCCGAGGTATGAGGTGAGGCTTTTGTGAAAGCTGAACTAGAGGCCAGGCCATGCTCATGCCAAGACCCTTTTAGCCCAAGGGTGCTAGGATGGTCACATCCTTCATCTTAAACAAAGGTCTGCATTGCTGTCTTTTTTAACTGCGTCAGAATAAGAAATTATGGCATTTGAGATATCAAGGGTGAGTGTTCGAGAACACACACACACATATTTTCTGAAGCAAAAATCAGTCGGTGCGGTCAACCAAAAGGTGTTTTCTGATTTGTAGATGTGTTACATGTAATCTCTCTCACGAAGGCTTAGACCCTAAACCACATTTTGTTACATATTGAATAAAGTGCCACTATCCGCATGAAGTGAAATCACAGGAGACTGGGATCATCTCAGAAGATCCAGGCTGTGAGGCAGCTGTGTACACACGTGCCTCGACAGGGCAAGATAGTGTGTGTTCGTGTTTGCTAATGCGACTTCCAGACTCAGCCCCAGAGGGGGAACGCCCCACAGGGCCTGCAGCAGCCTTCCTTCCCCTCACTGCTGCTTCACCATGTGTGTAATGGGCCTTGTAGAGGCTGTTTGTAGACAAACAGCTGGGCCCATGCCACCCTGCCACTGATTAGAGACGCTTTGCCATCAGGGCAGCAGTTCGCTTCGTGCTGGGGGGTGGCCCAGACTCTCCTATGATGAGGGGCAAGCGATCCTTTCTCTTCCAGGATATTAAAGCATTTGAAAACCAAGGACCCTGTGCAGTTGAGGCTGGAACACTTGGAGCAGGGGTTCTCTGTCTACGTCAATGGGGCCAATTCTGAGCTGAAGACGTGGCCACGCAAAGCCATCCACTCTGACTTCTCCAGAAGTGCCTCGCATGCCGAGGGGACACATGGTGAGCGAGCGCAGGCCTGTCCAGGCCGAGCAACAGTACTGTCAGTTGATTCAGGGTGCAAAGCCACACCCCACGCATTGGTGCTTTCCAGCAGATAACTTGTTAACGTAGACAAGTTAACTATAGACTTGAGTGTTGCTAGGATGCTGAACAGGTTTCAGCAGAGCTTCCAGACTAAGACAGACTAGGAAGAAAGGCCTGTCAGTCTACTTCCAAAAACCAGCCAGTGAAAACCTTATGAATCACAACGGTCTGATCCTGTTGTACAGCTGAGAACAGCAACACCTGCTTGGCCAGAAAGAAAGAAGCATGAGTGTGAGAAAGAGAGAGAAAAGTCCTTTTTTAAAATTCTTTTTCAAACTAGTCTTGGCCTCCACTATCCCAGGGCAAAGAAGGCCAGAGCACTGAATTTCTGGCTTTCATGTTTCCTAGATCTCAAGTGCCAGTAATTTAAGGTATTTCCTAGGGTAACTTGGATGATAACTAACACATATAAAGTGAAAATCAGGTAACTTCAGTACCTAACCCCAGTGTGACAGGTGGCTTCATGCTCATTTTTGCATTTAGTTAATCCACACCATGTGTACTTCAACAGATTTCTGTGGTCTATAATAAAAGCGCAGAATGCTGGCGAAGTATAATAGAAAAGCACCCAGCCCAGTGTCTGGGCCACTGTAGGCAACAAAAGTGGTTAGTGGTTGAATGGCAGGGCATATGGAGTCAGGTTCCAATTTGGACATGTTACCGGGGGGAAGTCACTTGAAAGGCCAGCGTGCTACAGAGAAGGAGGGGATTTAGAACAAGGCAGAGCTGGGTTTGAACCCTATTCCATCACTTTCTACTTTGAGACCTCAGGCAGTTGGGACTTTTCTTACCCTCAGTTTCCTCTTCTATAAAATGGGAATAATTATGCCTGCCTTGCAGGCTCCCAGGAAGACTGAATGACATAAGAAATGTAAAGTGCCTGGCACGCGACAATCTTGATTTGTGTTGTTCTAATTCATTGCCTTATGAGTATGCTAAGACCCCAAGCATAGTAAAAGATCCACATATAGTAAAAGACAAAAACAAAGTAACAACAACAAGGAGGTAAAAGAAGAAAGTGATATCCCAAGGCCTTCCCTTAGGAGAGCCACTGCAAGTTAAGCTTGGAATTTAGCGTGAGCTTCCTAGTCCCCAGGGCAAAGAGGGAAACCAGAGGGCTCCCCTAGCTTTTCTAGTGGAGGAAGATAGGCATATCTGCTGCTGGTTAGAATCAGGCCTTTCCTTGTTCTTTGTACCTGGGCCCCATCAGTACATTCATTCAGTCATTCAACAGATATATCTACCCCCTGCTTGTTACACAAATGCTGGTCTTTTCTGCAACTGTTTTATACCTTCTGTATCTTGGAGATTGTTCCTTGTATATATAGATTTGCCCAATTTGGCCGTACATCATTATACATCTTATTCCAGGGCATGGATGTGCTGTCACTATTAAGCTGTCCCCTTTTCTACTGGGCATTTAGCTTGTTTTCTAATGCCTTACTGTTGGAACCAGTGCTGCAGTGAGCGTGCTCATGCACACAGCCTCTGGGCTCACTGACATGCATTTTAGATGTACTTAGGAAACTCTCCATCACTGCGAGCTTATCTCCGTTGCCTCACCAACTCTCCTTCCCTCATCTCTGGTGTAGATTACAGACGAAGAGCCCTGTTTAGAGAAGCTGAAGAAACCTTAAGACGTGGCTCCCGGACAGCCCCCAGCAAAGTCCAGCGCCGAGGATGGCACCAGGTCTGGAAACCCAGGGCGGGGTCAAGCCTATGGTCCCAGCTCATGTTGTAGACCAAGCAGTGTGATAGAAACATAATGAGCACATTTAAAATCCCCACGGGCAGCAGGTGGATCTGGCTGGGCACTTCAGTGGCGCCCTCTCTGCGTGTGGAGCGGGCCTCTGGAGAGTTGAGGACCCCTCACCCACCAGCCCTCCCTGCTACATGGCCCTCCCTCTGGATGGTGGCTGCCCCAGCGCACTTGGGAGTGGAGCAAGGCCAGACTCATAGCCCTGTCATGATGACTCAGGCATACAGTGACTTTTTTAAATTGAGCACCTACTGTGTGCCCAGCACAGTCTTAGATGCCAGGGATGCAGTGGTCTCTAAGACAAAGCCCTTCCCCAGAGAGCTGCTGCTGCTGCTGAAGTGGGCAGCTTACATTTTTGAGTACCTACCAGGGGCCAGGCGTGGGCTGAGCTCTCACGTGACTCCTGGCCTTTGCCCTCACAGCAGACCCATAGGACAGATGCCGGCGTTGTCCTTCCTTTAAGGGGCTGAGGAGACAGATGCTCAGAAAAATCAAATGATTTTTCCAACATCAAGAGCTAAGAAGTGGCAGAACCAAGACTCAAGCCAGGAGTTTTACTTCAAGTTCAATGTTCTTGCCCACATACACCTTGCCTCGCACTCAGACCTCACCTCGGACCAGTGGATCGCAACCCCACTGCACATTGGAATCACCTGGGAGGTTTTAAAATCTGGGTGCTCAGGCCCCACCCCAAGAGATTCTGCCATGATTGGCGCAAGGTGAGGTTTAAGCCCTTGTGTTCACCAGGGTTGGAAACCGCTCCCTGATAACACTTTACCCATCATCAAACATAGGGGTCTGTGTAGACGCTTTCATACGCTTTGTCTGTCCAGCTGTATAATCACCCTGTAGGTCTGTAAGCGTCCTCATTGTATTGCTGAAGAAATGAGGCCCAGAGAGGTAAGGCAACTTGCTCAGTGTCACGCAGCTACTAAGGGCCTGGAGGGAGGGAGTAGGTGGGATCTGTACCCTGGAGATGTGAGTCCAAGCCCAGTGGTCTTTCCACGTCCCACTGGGGCAGCATTTGCAGGTCTGCGATGAAATGGGGAAGCTTGTCCTGCCAGCTAACTCCTGCCACCTCCTCTGGGGCTAATGAGCCAGGTCTGCAGGGCAGACAGCCTGGAGGCTTCCATTTGTCCCCAGCAATGAATGTTAATTTCTCCTTAATGAGGTCTTTCACTGCTTCTAACTTCAGACAGTCCTTCCAGTGGTTTGAGTGCCTTCTGTTTTCAGGAGCCATATTTGTGTCTTAGATTGTGACTTGATGGTTAGCCCTAGAGTCTGTGCAGCTTAAAAGATGTAGCCTAAGATTAATTAGCATCCCTTCCAGTCTCTCCCCGTGGCCCCACACTTCACAGGGCCTAATCATGGCTAATTCCCTGGCTTCCTGATGCCATGGGGGCTGTAATTGTCTTCTGCACTATCAGTCAGGGGTCAGTCAGTCCTAGTAATAGAGACCACTACTTACTGCTACTTTAAGCAGAAAGGAATTTAATACAGGCAGTCAGGTGCTTATAAAATCACTGGGATGGCATGAGGAGTGGGGGCTGAGCTGGGGCTCCAGGAGTGGGCGCCAGAAAGCATCTTGGCACTGGCCTACCAGGAAAGCTGCTCCCCATGACGCAGTCGGGAAGGTGGGGGATCCTTTAGCTGTGATCCAGGACACAGGAAGCCACTGCCGTAACTGTAGGCTTCAGGATCTTTCTGTGCCCACCAGATCCACATGGCAAACAGTGACCCTGTCCATAGCCTGTCTAGCCAGTGTGGGACATTGTTGAAAAACGCATTGCCTCCACGGCTGTGTTTGCCACAGAAACAGCAACACGTGGCTCCCACCTCTCCTCACCTCACTTCTGCTTTCCCTGCCTCTTGCGTGACCACCTGATGGACTGAACCTAAGTCACATCCAGAGCCCAAGCTGAAAGGGGGTCTGGGGAGAGCAGTGTGTGGCTTCCGGCCTCTCCTGAACACAAAGACACAGTAGAAGGAGAGTAGAGTGGGTGCTGAGGGCCAACCTACTGCACCCACCACAGCGACTGTGCTCCACCCCCATATGGTCCTTTGGGGACCACCCTTTCGCAGATACAGACAAACGAGTGAGTTCAGAATGGGGCGAGCAGGGCATGGCTAGTGAGGGGACTAGAATCCATTTTGTGAAAGAAGTCATCCATTAACTTAACATTCATTGGCATCTACAGTGGGTCAGGCACTGCACTAGGCTCTGGAATTAAAAACAAAAACCAAAAAAAATCAAATAAAGCTCAGTTCCTGCCTGTGAAGACCCTGCTGTGAAGCTATGGGGACTGCCTAATGTGGGAGGAGAATGCAGAAACTGTTTTCAAACATAGGGAAGACTGGCCTAGTGGTGTCTGAAAGTTAAAAATTAGAAGCCTGTGTGTCAAATTTGCCCCAGATAATTTTTTTTAGACTCATACAGTTTAAAAAGATTTTTTTTTTTTGTTATTTTCCAATATTTAAATTCTCAGAAGATTTTATATTTAAAAAAAAATCTAGATTTCTACTTCCCTGGAAACATGGAAAGCTGTACTCCCACACTGAGCTGCCCTCCCACAAGGCAGCCTTCAGCGGGAGCCAATTAGCAGCTGTCCCCTTTAGGCAGGGCACCAGCCCTCTTGTTTGCTGCAGTCCCTACCACTCCCTTTTGAGCCCCAGTGCTGAGACCGAGTGTCAGCTGCGGTTTATTATCATAGTTGGCCTACTCCTTCTCTTACACCCAGGTGGCTTTCCATGGCTCCTTTCCATCCTGTCCCGTGAGGGCGTTTGAGTTTGTGGCTCTTGGGGAATGGAAGGGATTGGGCTTTGGAGTCAGACAAACTGCTTACTAGTGGTGTGCCCCACACCTGGCATTGTCACCTCTCTTGAGCTTTGGTTTCATTGTCAATAACACCTCCCAGGGCTGCTGGGAAACAGTGTGCCACACCATACATGTCACAGGTGTTCCATCTGCAGGGCCGTTGCTTCAGCTAGGGGCACCTGGAGGCAGCAGACAGACAAGTACAGAGAAACGGTTAAGAGCACATACTCCGGAACACAGCAGCCTAGGTTCAAAGGCTTGGCTACATCACTTACTATTGTTGTATGGTCTTGCATAAGTTTCTTAATGTTTCACTGCCTCCGTTTGCTCATCTGTATAGTGGGGTTGATGATGGTAGGTAATGAGGATAGAATGAGCCAGTGTTTGTAGAGTGTTCCAAGCAGTGCCGGGCACAGAGGAAGCAGTCACTCCTTGGAAGCGACCCTGGTTGTGATCAGTGGAGGGGCAGATGCTGAGGGTGGTCAGCCCGGAGACCTCCCCTGGGCTCCTCACTCTGGTGTGTTCGTTCACCCGTGCAGTCTGTTCACTCCGTGACTGTCTATTGAACACCTCTAAGTTTTGGACACGCATGGGACTGGGATCAGCGCAGTACATGAGGCTGGCCAGGCCCTGTTCTCCTGGAGCCCACTTTTACGGTGGGGGAGGAGTGGGAGGCAGAGGATGAGAAGCAAGCAAGCAAGCAAATAATTGAGGTAATTTTAGACACAGGTGCTATGAAGGAGATAAAGTAGCAAGCCGAGGTAGACGGTGTTGGGAAGAGTTACTCTGTTCTAGGGGCCGTGTGCACACTGCAACCTGAGTACTGAGACAGAGCCAGCCATGGGAAGATCTGGGGAGACAGACTTCCAGGCAGAGGGCCTGAGACAGGAGTAATGACAACAGGGACGGGCTGAAAGGAAGTTGGTGTAGCCAGTGCACAGTGGTGGAGAGGGTGAGTGGTGGGGGCCAGAGTCGCAGAGTCTGGAGGGGCGAGGTCACATGGTGGGGGCTGGGGTCACAGAGGCTGGAGGGGCCAAGTCACACAGTGGTGGGGACAGGATCACAGAGACCAGAGGGGCCTGATGGCATGGCATCCCATGAGAGGGAGTTTTGATTTTCCTCAGAATGTAAGGAATCCCCTGGAGGGTTTTAAACACGAGAGTTACATATTTGGATTTATGTTTTGTAAACACCCTGAGCTGCTGCATGGCGGACAGCCTGTAGGGGGCCAGAGTGGCTGCCCGCAGGCCCAGGCGGGCAGCTGTGAGGCAGGGGTTTCCCTGTAGGTCTCTCTGTGTTTTTCGCTCTACAATCCTGCCCAGCCTCCACCCTCCATATCTCTGCTCTCTGCCTTCCGCTGCCTCCCAGGCTCTGCTTCCTCCTACCTTCAGCTCTCACCTGGCCCACAGGCCTTCTCCATTTCACAGGTTTCCGGCTTCCTTTCCCATTGCTGGCGATCTCATTCCCTCAGTGTTCATTTGTTGGAATCTTCCCAGAGAGACAGTCCGAGTCTCTTGGCTAGTCTTTGACTGGTCGGCCATGTAGTTCCTAGTCCTGGCTGAGACACCTACTCCTGCCTCAGTCAGCTGTGGCTAGAGGTGGGCCAAAGGTGGGTCCTGTAGCTTCTGGTCGAGGAGGCTGCAGGTAGGATGGTAAATAGACTTAGTGTGCCAACTATACTATTAATGCTGTTACTGTCATGAGGAAGCAGGGTTGGACTTGTTTCCTTTGGCCCCAAGAAGTGGAGCTAGGTAGAAAGTCTCTCCCTGGTGAAAGTACATGGAGACTGATTTGGGCCTGTGGGATGGAGAGGATAGTCTCTCTCCTGACCCTTTTGGGTGTGTACCACCCACCCTGAGGCAGCCAGGGCCAGGCAGCGTGGTCATGGCAGCAGTGCTGCCAGTGGCCAGTTCACAAAAGCCACCCCTCAGGAGAGAGACCACAGCCCTCTCGCAGCCCTGGAGTTCCTCCCCTACAGCAGTGCCCACCAGGAGAGACAGGCGAGGCTATGTAGTGAGGCCACAGCCAGGTCAGCAGGAGCCCAGCGGTCACAGTGGACCTGTAGTCACAGCACCATGTCCTCTGCTCTCATCCTCTGCGTTCTCCTCCTCGTTATCTGCCGGTGTTCCCAATGGCTCCCTGACATTCACTGGAGTCTCACATCCCATTTCCACTCACCAAGCCCATTTACCTCTTCCGATAGAGTGAGCTTCTCTTCTTATAAGAACCCATTGCTGTTGAGTCGATTCCAAGTCATAGTGACCCTATAGGACAGGTAGAACCGCCCCATAGGGTTTCCAAGACTGTAGTCTTTACAAGAGCAGATTGCCACATCTTTGTCCGAGGAGCGGCTGGTGGGTTCGAACTGCTGGCCTTCGGTAAGCAGCCGAGTGCTGTAATCACTGCACCTTCAGGGCTCCTCCTTATACTCCTGCCAACAGTTAGGAAGCTCTTTTGGGTAACACTGTCCTGATTGAAGGGGCTGCCTCGGAGCACAGACCCAAGCACACCTTGGCCTCAGCGTCACAGAGCCATGCAGATGTCGGCTGGGAGGCTGGTGCACTCACCCTGTAAGGTGCCCCCTCCCCAAGACTGTACGATTCTGGGGGTTCAGCGAGGCTGATGGCTGCTGGGCTGTGTGGGCTTCCAAATTGCCGTCACTGTAGAATGTGGCTGGTGGTGATATACGGGCTCTTGTTTGTGGTGTCCTCCCCCCGTCCCCCCTTCTAGCCTTAGATCTTTCTGCTACTCCCAGTGGATTAAGATTTATGGTTTCCTCAGCCTTGGAATACTTGGGTGGACAGCGGCCTAATCAGAAGAGCCGTTGCTTACCAAAATGCTGTCAGATTTGATGAACATCACCGGCTCTTAGCATTAAATTGGTAGTGAAGGGATTGGCCTTCCAGCAATTTACTGTGGGGAGGGCTTTCCTTAAAGGTCTGGAAAGCCAGCTCATTGCAATTACTAAAACAAAGGCTTTGCTCTCACTCAACTGCCACATCCGGTTTCCTGTTGTGGGCTAGGCAGCTGAGCTTGCCTGAGCACCTTCTCAGTGAAAGCTTACACGTGAAAATGTGAAGCGTTTGAGGCCCTTTCCTCTGTCTGGGTTTCGAAAACCCCTGCAGTGAGGATAATAAGCGAAACAACCCGTAAAGCATCAGCCTCTGCAGTGCCCTTGCGTGGTGCAGACTGTCAGATTGTCAGGTGCTGTTGTTGTAAGAGACCAGACAAACCTGAGAAGAATATAGCAAATAAGGTAGACCTACTCTCTACCCAGGGTCCATGGTTAACACTTGTGGCTGCTAACCGAGAGGTTGGTGGTTTGAGTCTACCCTGAGGGGCCTCAGAAGAAAGGCCTGGTGATCTACTTCCAAAAAATCAGCCATTGAAAAGCCTATGGGGCACAGTTTTACTCTGCCACACATGGGGTTACCATGAGTTGGGATCAACTCGATAGCAACTGGGTTACTCCCCACCCCAAACCTGCATTTGTCAGTGTTTTCAGAACCGTCCTACCTCTAGAGGGAGCCAGTTACCTACTGCACAATCTGTACAACCACAGGGCAGCCCCCAGACTTGCTTTTTTCTAATTGACTGTAAGCTTTCGTGCACACCTCTCAGCACCATGCTAAGAGGGGCAGAAGATAGACACGGATAACTCTGGGCATGACGCTGGGCTGTGTGTGGGCTGAGTGTGGTGGAACAAGCTGGCCTTGGGATGGCAGACAGAACATAGGTGCTTGGATGTGGGAGATTTCAAACCCTGTCCTGGCATATGATTTATACCGCAAGAGCCTACGGGGGCCTGGGCACTTCAAGTAGGCAGGGAAGAGCAGCCAATTAGAAACCTCCACTTTTGGTGAAGCAGTGTGCCAGGAGGGGAGGCAACCAGGAGCCCTGGCATCATTCCCATGCAAGGGTGGAAAGGTGGGAGACCAGAGCAGGGCCCACGCTTCCTGGGGGCTGGGTTGGAGCCTGCAGCCCTGTGTGCCTGGTCGGGAGGTGGGCGTTCTCGTGTGGGAGGGTTGCTTTCAAAGCTCATCCTGGTGGTGGCAAAGGAGCCTCCTTGGGCTGGGGGTGGGAGAGCAGGCCAGATGGAGGGCTATTTATTCCTCCCCCTCCCCCCTCCCCTCCCAGCACCCACTCAGCAGTTAGAAACTTTCTGGACCGCATTAATTTTGTCACAGGTTGCTTTATGAATATGTTATGTGAACTCCTTGAAGCCAGGGCATTGTTTTTTAATTTTTTTTATATCTTGCCATGTTTCCAGAACCTTGTATGCAGTCAGTACTCAGTAAGGACTTGCCAATTAAGTGCCTAAATGCCGACTGCAAACCTCTCTCCTGACACCTTGGAGAGGCAAACCATTGAGCTCAGCCTCCTGGGGGAGGGGAGAGGGATACTACTGGGGTAAAGGGGGATGGGAAAGTCACATAAGGAAGAGACAGATACACCTGCCTTTCTTCCCTGAATGCTGGAGCTCTTTCTCCTCTTCATGATTGAAAACAGAAGTCTGTTAGTACCAATTCTCTTACTGGCCAGTGGAAGATTCCCACTTCAGGCGTGGCTGTATCCAGGTGCTCAGACAGTGTAGCAGGACTCCTTCTCCATCTCTCAGCTCTGCTTTTCCCCATATTGCCCTGTGTGGTGGGTAGCCCACAGCTCCCAGCTTGCATTGCCATCTCTCTGTTGCATCTCTTCAGCTTCCCTAAACCAGTCACTGTGGCTCTGATTGGCTAGTTCTGGGTCACGTGCCCCATCCACCGCTGGAGCAAGTCAGTTCCATATGAACCATTTGGATTAGGGTGAGGGTGGCAGTGGCTGGGGGTGTGTGCAGAAACTTCCCAAAAGAAAACTAGGGCGCTTTTACTGAAAGACAGGGAATGCATGCAGGATGACAGGCAGAAACATCTACAACGCCCTCACAGACCTCACAGATCTCCTGATCTGGTGCTTCTCAAATGTGAATGTGCATGTAAATCACTTGGGTCTTGTTAAAATGCAGACTCTGATTCAGTAGATCTAGGGTGGGCCCTGAGATTCTGCATGTTTCCCAGTGAGGCCAGTGTTGCTGTCCGTGAACCTGCATGTGGAGTGCTGAGGCCCTAATCCAGGCTCCTCCCTTTCTAGATGAAGGAAGAGACCTATTAAGGGGCCAGGTTGCACCCCAACCCTGAGCCAGTCCAGCAGTCCTCCCTCTGCGCTGCCTCCATCCGCCTCTCCTACACCGTTCCTCCCACCTACAAGGCCTCTAGCATTTGGACCTTATTGAGTGGTTCCTGGGGACGAGGGAGGGGTGTACTCTCCCCCAGGATTTCATGGAGAATCCATCTCAACGAGCACCTTCAAAGCCTTTACAGCTTCATCCTGGCCAGAGGCAGGAAAGCCTCCAGGAAATCTCCTGGGCTGGAAGCCCAGGTTTTGTGTATTCCAGGTAGCGTTTTCCCTCCAAGGACCCACTGCTGACAGATGCTCTGAGAGCAACATGACAAAGCCTGGAGGAAGCAATGCGCACTCGGAGCCAGAGCCCTGGTGCAACTAGGAGTTGGTCAGGCGGGCAAGGAAGCCAGGTGGTGGGGATGATGGAGAGGGGTGCGCGGTCCCTGGGACAGCAGGGCATGCTTGGAGTCTGGTGGGACGTCTTGAAGTGACTGGCATCTTCTTTAGGAGGAAACATGTCCTGTGAACACCCTCCTTGTGCACCTCTCCCTCCCCCCTGTTCTCTGACAGGGCGACTCCCTAGCCGCCTCTTCTCAGACCATCGCTTTCTCTTTTTCCACGCTCATTTTCTTGAATGGTCTACGGCCCAGCCCTTGCCTCTGTGAATCAGAACCAACTCCACGGCAGTGGGTTTGGGTTTGTTTTTGGTTTTTTTTCCCTTAATTCTCCCCAAAGACCCTGTAGCTCAGGCTGTCACATTTGTTTTTCACATGCCTGTTGAGGGCAGTAGAGCATGGTGGTTTAGAGCAAGGACTGGCAAACGATGGCCCGTGGGCCAAATCCAGCTGCAGCCTGTTTTAGTAAATAATGTGTTATTGGAACACAGCCATGCTTATTCGTTTATGCATTATTCGTGACTGCTTTTGTGCTATGATGGCAGAGTTGAGTAGTTACGACACAGACCATATGGCTCACAAAGCTACAATATTTACTCTCTGGCCCTTTACAGGAAACCTTGGCTTATCCCTGGTTTAGTGTAAGGCCTCTGGAGCCACACTAAACCAAAACCAAACCCGTTGCCATCCAGTAGATTCTGACTCCTAGTGACCCTGTAGGACAGAGTAGAACCGTCCCACAGGGTTTAGTTTAAGTGAAAGTTTACGTTTCAAGTTAGTCTCATACAAAGATGTATACATACATTGTTATGTGACCCTAATTGCCCTCCCTGTACTGCAACAGCACACTCCTCCTTTCCACCCCTGATTTCCCATGTCCATTCAACCAGCTCCTAACCCTTTCTGCCTTCTCATCTCACCTCTGGACAGAAGCTGCCCATTTAGTCTCATGTATCTACTTGATCTAAGAAGCACACTCTTCACGAGTATCATTTTATGTCCCATAGTCCAGTCCAATCTTTGTCTGAAGAGTTGGCCTTGGGAATGGTTTCAGTTCTGGGTTGACAGAATCTGGGGGCTATGCTTTCTGGGGTTCCTCCAGTCTCAGTCAGACCATTAAGTCTGGTCTTTTTACTAGAATTTGAGTTCTGCACCCCATCTTTCTGCTGCTTCATCAGGAGTTGTGTTCCTTGTCAGGGCGATCACAAGGCTGTGACCTTTACAAAAGCAGACTACCACATCTTTCTCCCATGGAGCGGCTGGTAGATTTGAACTGCCAACCTTTTTGGTTAGCAGTCAAGTGTTTTTACCACTGTGCCACCAGGCTTTCTGAAGCCACATTGCTGCAGCTCACATCTCCTCCCTAGCTGTGTGATCTTGAGCAGGTGACTCACGCCCTTGCACCTTGGTTTCCCACCTGTGACGTGGGCATGGTGGTGGCACCGGCCTCCTGGGGTTGCTGTAAGGACCAAAGGAGCAAATGCGCCCGAAGCCCTTGGAGCAGCGCTCAGTCCACGTGAAGTGACACGGCACACAGTGTAAAAGCCCCGATGGGGGGCCACTGTGAACATGGGTCAGAAATGGGTTAACCTTAATATACTGAGAGCCCCAAAGAGCAACAAGGGCTGGGCGAGAGTGAGGAAAGCGAGATGCCCAGGGTGCAAAATTCAAGGCGGCACATGTTCTCAGATTCATGCAAGTGCAGGGTCAGCCCCTGAGAGTGAGGGCCTCCTTTTGCATTTTGCTCTCTGGTGCCTCACTTTCCTCACCCTAGCCTGGCCCTGCTCACCAAGTCCACCACAACCAGCTTTAACTCCAGCACTGGTACAGGCTGCAGTTTCTGTGGTTGAGTAGCAGATGACAGAGGTGGCTTGCTTTTTGGGGCCATATTGGGGGGAAGTTTGGCCACATGAGTAGAGCTGATGTCATGTAGGGCAAATAGGTCCAACCCCACTGTGCTGTGTGCCAAAGCCAGAGGCTCGACCTGCTTCACTAAGTGTCATGTCAGTGATGCCAAGAAGGTGACTTGCCCAAGGTCACACAGGGAATAAGCATCGGAGTTCAGGAATCCAACCTGGTCTGCCTGAGTTTAGAGCCCAGACTCTCACACCTTGTGTGAGCAACTCTAATACAACCACAAAAGTGACAAGAGCCCTAAGGAGGGTTATCAACCACGATTGAGTTCAGCTGCATGTAACAAAGTGGCCCACCGAGGCTTTACCAGATGGGGTTTTTGGTTTTTCTGTGTGTGTTTCTGTTTTCTCCTTGACACATACAAGGCATTTGGAGGCAGACAGACAGCCAGGCTGGTGGGATGGGTGAATGATGCCACCAGGGACCCAGGCTCCTTCTGTTTTCCTGTTTGGCCATCCCAGCAGGTAGCTTGCTTTCTTATTCTCAGAAGATGGCTGCTCTATTCCTAAACATCCCATCCACATTTTAGTTAGGGAGAAGGGTAGAAGGGCAAAGGCTGTTAGTCCTATGTCTGCTGAGTCTGTCCTGATTACCAGGAAAACAGCAGCTTTATCAGAAGCTCCACCTGTAGACTTCTAACCACTCATGCTGGACAGGCTTGGACCATGTGGCCATCCTAGCTGCAACGGCCTCCTGTGACGTGAACATCTTTACAGGATGTGTTGCCGCCTCAACAGAGTCGGGTCTGTTATTGACAATGGAGAGGACAGCAGTAGATACTGGATAGGCAGAGCGCAGTGTCTCTGCCACAGAGAGGTACCAGTAAAGGTCATGGGGGATTGAGAGGAAGTAGGGAACCCAAGGAAGTTTTCCTGGAGGAGGTGACACTTGAGCTGAGTCTCCACAGCTAGGTGGGTTTTGGATACACGGAGATTTGGAAGATGGCAAACGCTGGGAGAACAGAACGAGCAAAAGCACACAGTAGGGAGTTTAGGGCACATACGAGGTGTCAGGACTCTGTCATAAATCACAGAAATCTTACATTGACATAAGCGAAAAAGAAAGTTTCAGCAGCATCTAGCCTCAGGCACAGCTGGATCCAGGGGTTCTGAACAAACTCATCAGGAGATCTGCTTCAGCTCTGTTCATCTCTGTGTTAGGGACAGACTGGGCCCCAGCAACTCCTGGTATCCTTCCTGTTGGCTTAGCACCCTTGCAGAAAGAAAACGCCCTCCCCCGGTTCTAGCAGATTCCTAGGCTAGTCGCATGAACTTGTCTTTGGTCCATTCCCATCCCTGCACCAACTGGCCAGGTGTGTTGTGAGGAGGTGGGATGGGCTGATTGTGTCCAGTTCTGGATCCTGTTGCCACCCTTGGGCCCCACATGGACTGAGAGTCGGGGGAGGGAAACTGGACCAAGAGGAAAACTAGGGAGATGTTTCCTGAAGGACAGGAAAGGAGGCTGGGCTGGCAAAACTGCAGATACTTGGCGCACAGGGAGCAATTCTTTTTTGTCTGATTGTCAGGTGTGTGATTGGACTTGCAGGACCCAAAGTAGGAAAGATAGGTTGAGGCCATCTTTCCCACTTCACATGCCAGGTGTATTGGTTAGAGTACAGGTTTGGCAGCTACACCAGAGAGAGCCAGATGAACAACGTGAAAGCCGATCTCTTCCTGACACAACAGTTTGGTGGTGGGTAGTCATCCTGTTCCAAGAGGCCATGAAGGGACCCAGGCACTATTTTGTTGTTCCACCACCTTCCAGATGTTATCTTCCTTCTCACAGTCCTAAACAGCTCACCCCCATCTCCACACTTCAGCCAGCAGGAAGGGGAGCAGGGCAAGGGGAGGATGTTCCCTTCCCTTTAAGGGCACAGCCTTGAAGATGCACACGTGTCTTCCCTCTACCCACACCTCAGTGGCCAGAATGTGTTCACATGGCCCCACCTAGCTGCAAGGGAGGCTGGGAATGCTGTGTGCACATCTGGATACAATACAAGATAAGCAGGGGAGAATGGACATTGGGGAACAACCTGCAGTCTGCCACACCAGGCAAAAGAATGTGTTTCCCAAAGAATGACATAAGGAGTGCTAGAACGTAGAGGTGTTCCACCATGTAAGGTTTCCACTGTCCAAAAAGTTTGGGAAATGTTCCGTGTTCCATGCTATTTTCATTCTAGGATATCTACTGCTTGTGTGTGTGCATGCACGCACGTGCACACACTCACACAAAGACCCTGAGAAGTCCTACAGGGAAAAAAAAAAAAAAAGTTTGCCAAAGTTATTTGATCACAGAACCCTTTGGGGGAGGTAAATCAGCCAATGAAAACTATGGATCACAATGGTCCGATTCACAACATATCATGGGGATGGGGCAGGACCAGGCAGCATTACATTTCGTTGTGCATGGGGTCGCCATGAGTTGGGGGCCGACTCCATAGCAGCTAACAATAACAAGAAACACCTACTAAAATCTACAGATAAATTATTTCAAAATAAAAAGTTATTTAGAAAATTCTATTGAACATACTTTGGCCAGTGGGGACCAGTAAGGACTTGTGAGCAGCGGTGGCATGATCCATATGAGGTGGATGTTGGGCCGTTGTTCATCCTAACATGACTGTGTTCTACGCAGATAGACCACCAATCGAATCACCATCCCCCAAAGCTAATTCTTGTGGTCAACTCCTGAAGTGCCAGCCCTTGTCCCTCGGAGGAATACAGGCATTCATTCCACCCAATCTGAAATGCTTTAATTTTTATGTCTAGAAATCTGTGCAAATCAGAACAGAAGCTGGCCCACGGCTCCACATTGAGCCTCCCCTGGACTATTCTGAAGATTTTGAGCCATGTGGGGATGTGAATATCAAGTCAAAGAATGCTTCTGGGGATCATCCACAGGTAGGCACCAGCCTTGGCCCTGTGCTTGGAGCTCCTGAAAGACGGTAGGCTCAGTGCTACAGCGGCTCTCAGGCATGTTTAGACAGCTGTTACTCCTTCCTTTGCGCGCCCGTGTCCCTTCCTTCTTGTACTCATTTAACACGTGTTAAGGAGCCACAGACCAGGTGCTAGACACTCCGCTAGGCATCCAGTGTCCAAGGGGTCAACAATACCTAGTCCCTGAACCAGGAGAGGGAGCGCAGCAAAGGGGGCAAAGAACAGCAGGCACAAAGGAGGGAGACTATCCGGAAGGCTTCCTATAAGGGGTGACAGGTTGGCTAACAGTTGGAGGGACGAGGAGGTAAGGGCAGGTGGGCAGCAGAACTGACGTTCGGCCTGTGTGCACTGGACAGCCAACTGCCCTATGGAGCTGTAGCTCCAAGTCTGTGGCTACACAACAGCTGACAAGGTAACAACTAGGTCATTTTAAATCCCCATTCTCAAATTATTTCATTTCTGAAATCTTTTGAACTGCAGTAGTGTATCCCAGTCTTTGTTGTACACCTACTATTGAGCCTCAGGCTCTGTCCCGGGCACCAGAGATACAGAAATGAGCAAAACTGACAAGGCCCCTGTTCTTAAGCAGTTTACATTATGAGGGGGAGACAGATAAGAAAGAATAAAACCAAGAAATAAATGAGGTCATTTCAGGTGTCGGTAAGTTCTATTGATGAAAGGGAGATGGGATGCATTAGGTAGGGTAGAGTGTCTCTCAGGTATGACATTTCAGCTGAAACCCAATCAAGAAGGAGCCAGCTTGGCAGCAAGCAATGGGAAAAGCACTCCAGGCCGAGGCAGCCGCAACTGCAAATGGCATGAGGCTGGGCTTGTTCAAAGAGTGGAATGCAGGCGTGGTGTGAGCAAGGGGAGAGTAGAAGGAGGGGATGGGAGGGCCAGATCAGGCAGTGGATCATAGGCCTGGGGTTGGGGATTTGGACTTCTTCCAAGGGCATCGCTTTTATAATTAGAGTGAGTGATTTGACCATCTCCATAGTATACGTTCAAGCAAAATTATTGAGGGTGGCAGGTCAAAGTCAAGTTGCTAAGCCATGCCCTGTCCTGTTTGCAAGAGTGCCGTTCACTCAGCTGTGGGCCCAGGCTGCAGACTCCCATCTCCTCACCAGGATCTTGCTTCTGTGTGTCACTTCTGTACCAAAAGCCTGCTTCTGTGAAATGCAAATGATGATAAAAGACGGCATGTTGCCCATGAAACATTCCTCAGATCTTTGTTGCAAGCTTGTTTCTGTATTTGCTCAGAGAGAAAGGGCAGGCAAGGAACAGGGGATCATTTTGTTTCATATCCTGGTTGTGAAAGTCTGAGAGTAAATTGGGAATTTTTGTTTTCCTGGACAAAAAAAAAAGTATTTTTTCATGAAATGACCCGATAACCTTGTTTTCCTATTTAGTCCACAAAAATGAGATTTTACAGCAGGCAAAATTGTGGACTTCATTGCCTTTAATGCTTACCTCCCACACAACACACACACACACACACACACACACACACACACACACACACACACACACTTGCTTTTGAATCAACAATACAGTCTTCTCAGGATCAGTCTGTGCAAAAAAATTATTTTATTTTTTGTTGTTGAGAATATACACAGCAGAACATACACCAATTCGATGATTTCTACAGTGACATTGATTACATTCTTCAAGTTGTGCAACCATTCTCACCCTCCTTTTCCAAATTGTTCCTTTCCCATTAATATAGACTAACTGACTCCTAAGTTTCCTATCTAATCTTTCGAGTTGATGTCAGTTTGATCTCATATAGGTAGTTCTTAAAGGAGCACAGTGTTCAAGGCAGACATTCTTTACTAGCTAAGCTAAACTATTGTTTGGTTTAAAGCAGGGGATGTTTTTGGTTTAAGGTTTAAAGATTATCTCAGGGCAGTAGTTTCAGGGGTTCATCCAGCTGCCATGGCTCCAGAATAATCTGGATGCCATGAGAATTTGAAATTCTGTTCTGCATTTTCCCCCTTCTGATCAGAATTCTTCTGTAGAATCTTTGATCAAAATATTCAGTTGTGGTAGCTGGACACCATCCAGTTCTTCTGGTCTCATGCAAAGGAGACAGTTATTCATGGAAGTAATTCCATATCCTCCTCCTATTCCTGATTTTCCAGTCTGTGTAAAATTGCTTTCAGTTTCTCTTAGTTTGGGAGCCTGGTTTTTAGCCAAGTTCAACCTGTTACTGTCCCCACCCTACCCCAGTGTCACAGAGTATATGTGCGTCCTTAAAGTGAGAGGCCATGGTAGTTCCCTTTGGCTGAACACTCTGCACCTTCTGCTAAACGGACATATATCCCTCCCTTCCCAGGCTCCCAAGCTCCCTGCAGCACTAGCTCCCTGCAGCAGCATCCCTCACAAGCGATTAAGTTCCATTAGCATTCCTGTGTGCACGTGCTTGGAATCCGCACCCGCTGCTTCGCCAGCACTTAATTTCCTCCACTGTGAGTGCTTGATTGTATTTCTTTCTTTTCTTTTTTTTTCCTCCTCATGTTGAGGGGGCACTCTGTATGGCTTCACAGTCAATTTCCCTTTGGAGTTATTTTTCTGCTAAGTGAAAGAGTAAAATGGCAATGCCAGGTTTTGGCAAAGGCAGAAAGAAGCCTTAAAAGATGCAATCTGAACAGGGAAAGGGGGAAAAAAAAAGCGCGTGGCTAAATATACCCAGCCACCTCACACTGTTTGCAAGTGCAGCCTGAAATGGAGCAAAAGAAAATGCGTGTCCACAAGTATACTTTTTGTCTGACCTTCACTGTTGAAACACACCAGGCTTTTCGCCTTCAATCATATTCTTAGTGAACTTCAATTTCTTGGCTGGACAGAGTTCACAGACGTGCATGCTGTAGACACGTTTTGTTGGCCTCCATCTCGCTGACTCGCACAGCGTCTTTAAAAACGTGAATTACTAGCTGACATTCGAGAATCAGGAGATTCCATGTAAAAATCTGAATTTGGAGCTGCTCTTGAAAAATCAGAAGATTTGGGTTTCACATTCTCACCTGACAGCAATGAGCTGGAGCTGAGGCGACGATGTCCCCCTAGCAGGCATGTGCTCCCCAATTTGCCACAATCCCCACCACTCGGTCCCAGACACTCTTCTAGATAGCTAGCTAGCCAGCTGCTGTGGAGTCAGCTCTGACTCATGGCGACCCCTTGTACATCAGAACAAAACGTTGCCCGATCCTGTGTCATCCTCACGATGGCTGGTATGTTCAAGTCCTTGTTGCGGCTATTTTACCAATACATCTCACCAGGCTTCTCCCTTGCTCTCTACTTCACCAAATACAATGTCCTCCTCCAGTGATTGATCCCTCCTGTCTTAGACATCTAGTACTGCTCTAACAGAAATACCACAAGTGGATGATTTTAACAAAGAGAAGTTTATTCTCTCACAGTCCAGTAGGCTATAAATCCAAATTCAGGGCATCAGCTCCAAGGGAACGCTTTCTTTGTCGGCTCTGGAGGAAGGTCTGTGTCATCAATCTTCCCCATGGTCTGGGAGCTTCTCTGCGCAGGAACCTCAGGTCCAAAGGACGCACTCTGCTCCCGGCACTGCTTTCTTGATGGTATGAGGTTCCCGTGTGTCTCTGCTCACTTCTCTCTTTTATATCTCAAAAGAGATTGGCTTAAGACACTATCCAATCTTGTATGTACCTCATCAGTATAACTGGCTCTAACCCATCTTATTAGATCATAGTGATTGAATTTACAACACAGAAGGAAATCACATCAGATTACGTAATGGTACACAATTATACAATACTGGGAATCATGACCCAGCCAAGTTGACAGATATTTTGGGGGGACACAATTCAATCCATGATACCTCCTGATGACGTGTCCAAAGCAAGTGAGTTGGACAGTGTTCTGTTGTGATCCATAAGGTTTTCATTGGCTAATTTTCGGAAGTAGATCGCCAGGCCTTTCTTCCTCATCTGTCTTAGTCTGAAAGCTCTGCTGAAACCTCTCTACCATGGGTGACCCTGCTAGACACTGAAAATAAAACGGTGAACAAAAACTGCCTCTCTGGAGGGGAGGCAGACAGTATATGTCAGATGATGATAGGCCTTACAAGAAAAATAATTAAGAGGATAGAAAAAGGTGGGAAGGGACCACTGTTTATATGGGGAGGTCAGGGGGTCTCCTTCCTGAAGTGATGTTTGAGCAGAGACCTCAAGGAAGTGAGAGAGTGAGCTGTATGGAAAAGAGCATTCTAGGCACAAGGAACAGGAGGTGAGAGCCCCTGAGCAGGAGGACAGCGAAGAGCCAGTGTGGTTGGAGCACAGTGAGCAAGGGAGTGAAGAAAAGGAGCCGAGGAGAGAGAAGGAGCCATTGGTCAGATCACATAGGGCTTTGAGGGCCATGGCAGATATGTGGAATTCTACTCTACTCTGAGTCAGATAGGAAGCCATCTGTGTTAGTTATCTAGTGCTGCTATAACAGAAATACCACAAGTGGATGGCTTTAGCAAAGAGAAATTTATTCTGTCACAGTCTAGTAGGCTACGAGTCCAAATTTAGGGCATCAGCTCCAGGGGAAGGCTTTTTCTGTCAGCTGTGGAGGAAGGTCCTTGTCATCAATCTTCCCCTGGCCAAGGAGCTTCTCAGGTGCAGGGACCCCAGGTCCAAATGATGTGCTCTGTTCCTGGTGCTGCTTTCTTGGTGATGTCAGGTCCCTTGTCTCTCTGCTTACTTCTCTTTTATATCTCAAAAGAGATTGGCTTAAGACACAGTCTAATCTTGTAGATCTCATCATTGTAACTGCCGCTATTCCATCTCATCAACATCATAGAAATAGGACTTACAACACATAGGGAAATCACATCGGTTGACAGAATGGTGGACAATCATACATACTGGGAATCATGAGCTAGCCAAGTTGACAGGTATTTTTGAGAGACACAATTCAATCCATGACACCATCGTAGGGTTTTGAGCAGCTTAGCAACTCCAGTGAAAGGAAGGCACTTCTTCTAGAGAGTTCTACTGAAGTCCCCAAACCAAAAACCCATTGCCGTCGAGTCAATTCCGACTCATAGCACCCCTATAGGACAGAGTAAAACTGCCCCATAGGGTTTCTAAGGAGCAGCTGGTGGATTCAAACTACTGACTTTTTGGTTAGCAGCCGAGCTCTTAACTACTGTGCCACCATTCTGACTTTCATTGGGTTATGAGCTATGTGCTGCAATAGATGATACTGGCTCCATTTAAATGATATTGGTTCCATTTAAATATCAGGAAGGAAGTAATGCATACTTTTTTATATTATTTATTTTTCCCGATAATGCATGATCAATATAAAAAATTCAGATGATACAAAGAAAATAAAACTTTTTTCATGATCCCATTGGCCCAGTGATAATTACTGTGAGTAATGGGTGTATAGCCATCCAGACTGAAAAATGGATCTATCACTCTCTCCAAGAGAAGATAGTTGATTCGGAATGATCTGGTCCTGCCTCATTCCTGATGAGTGGAATTTCCTGAGTTTAGATATCTTGTAAGTCCTTAAGAGCATGATGGTTGACAGGGAGACTTGACCACCTCAACATCTTCTGGAATGTCTTCTTTGTGTTTGTGTGGCTCCTGTAGTGGAGTGAATTGGGTATTTTCTCACAGTTACAATTCAGCGTTTTAAAGCCCATTATCACTTGCTTACACATTAACAAATAAGGACTGTCCCAACCCCCATGCCACCAGCACGTCTGCCATGTGTAGCCTTTGCCATGGCCCATCGCATCTCACCCACCTTATCTGTCCTGTGTGGACTGGGCGTCTGTGATGTCCCTTGCCAAGCATCCCCTGGTGGAATAGGTCACCTCCTGTTCCCAGCAGGACTCTGCAGCAAACTCTTTAGTCATCTTTCATTAATTTCAATGGCAGGATTTAAAAAACGAGTTCCATTGGTTGAGTGTTTCTGCTGTTTTGAACTACCATATAAATAACCTTTGAGTGAGTGTCTTTTTACATTTATTTTTATTTTAACATACATAGGCTTATACCACTATACTATTTAATAATTCCACTTTTGAGGATATGTCATCAATAGTTTATCTCTTCACATTGATACTCGACCGACCATCACATGGTCCAGTGATTCAGAACACTGTTTGGGGAGTTGGTGGCTTGAGTTTGAATCCTGGTCTATGTACTAGCTGTGTGTCTGCAATGGCATTTGTAAAGCAGGGATGGGTGTGATCAGAACTGCTTTGGGAGGGAGAGCAGAGAATGAGTTGGGGAGAAGAGACACAATGGGAGGCAGGGAGACCAGTAGAGAGAATAAGGGCCCAGGACAAGCCTCAGGAACAGTGAGTTCTCTGTGCTTGTCCCTAGGATACCAAGTCTCCCACCAGCACTGTGCCCTGTGATTTTAATTTCTCTCTGCTGAACGCAGATGGACATCCCGACCCTCTGAGCAACATGGACAGAGAAAGGATCCTATTAACTATTCAGGATGTAATGGTAAGATGGATCTACAGCATCCTACCCATGTAGGGCCAAGTTGCTTGGCCACAGGATGGATCCCATGAGATTCATTTACATCTGGTAAAACGGTGTAGGGTAACAACAGGAATTGGCTTTAACGAAAAACCCAGCCTACCCACCAGAAGATTTAAGGCAGCACACCATAGATTTTATTTGATGACATTATTTTTTTTTAATGATATTAAAAGTGTATGTTAAATGAGCACTTACTAAATGTCAGGCACTGTGCTGAATGTATAATCACTGCACTACCCCTGTGAGTTAAGTGCTAGGTGTTTTCATTCCCGTTTTATAGTTCGAAGAAACTCAGGAAGAAAGAAATGATGTCACTTGCCCAGGTCTTGAAGCCAGGATTGGAAGCCCAGGCTCCGTGACTCCATGTTCTTTGGAATTAACAGTTGCAGGCTGGGAATTATGCTGACATGTTTTTGCTTCAGAAAATGCCCGACTCTCTGAAGGGACACAGTCTATTGTGGATATTATTGATGCTGTGACTGAGAGCAAGGTACAGAGGTGGTCATCCATTAGTTGGGCTGAACAGCGTTTAAACAGTGATATAGAGAGGACCTCTCCTTAGCCAAGTATTTCCCCAGTGAACTCATAGCTGAGAGTCATATGCTGTTGTAAAAGATGATAAGACAGAGTCCTGTACCCTTCACCCAGTTTCCCCCAATGGTAACATCTTGCCATAATTATAGTACTATATCACAACCAGGATGTTGACATTGATACATTCCTACTGCACTTTTTTTTACCTAGGTCTCTTCTTTAGTTTTTTTGCATCGACTATTAACATTTGCCACGTTTCTTTATCTACCCCTCTGTCTCTCATTCTTTCTCTCTCAAAAAGTTTACACTTATTATTATTACTGAACCATTTATGCATAAATTATAGACATCTTGGCAAATGTTAAGAGTTGATGAATTTATATGAAGGGTATTTGGGTGTTTTGCATTATACTATTTGTACAGTTTTTCTGTGGGTTTTATATTTTTTCAAAATAAAAAGTTTAAAAAGAGGGAAGGGGAATAGACTGCTAACACATTAGAGAGGAAATGAGCTGCTTCCATAGAGCCAAACATCAGCAAAGAAAGAGAAAAAAAAAAACTTATTATTTCTTAAAACAGCATATGATGCTACAGTTAACTCAAAACAAAAAGTAAAAAAGATACACACATGCATGCAGATGCCCAGGTCCTGTTACCCTGAGGTGCTGGTTCTGATTCGGGTTTGGGCCCAGGCGTTGTTACTTTTTTTAAGCTCTCCACATGACGATATGACTTCGAGGTAAAACTTGAGAACTACGGAAAACCAAACCCATTTCTGTCGAGTTGATTCTGACTCATAGCAACCCTATGGGACAAAGTAGAACTGCCCCATAGGGTTTCCAAGGCTGTAATCTTTACGGAAACAGACTGCCACGTCTTTCTTCTGCAGAGTCGCTGGTGGGTTCGAACACCCGACCTTTCAGTTAACAGCTGAGCACTTAAACACTGCACCACCAGGGCTCCTTGCGAACTACAGTTATAAGGAAAAGATCGAGGAAACCAAAAGCAAAGAAATGCCTTGCTATTCTGACAGAATTGATAGGTGGCTTTATCTAATCAAAGGAAAGGAGGAGAGACAATCAGTAATAGAGCCGTGGTTCTCAAAATTTGATGTGCATGACAGTCATTTAGGGTATTTATTTAAAAGGCAGGTTTTTAGTCTAATTTTTAAGCAAAGTGAATTTGTAGATATGAGATTACACACTTTTTAACAAAAGAACTCCAGAACTCCAAAGTGATTCTGAACCAGGAGGCCTGAAGGATACATTTCAAAGGGAGCTGTTTTTTGATACCTTGGACTTTGTGGCTTGGATTCAGGAACTGTAACAAGAAAGACATTTTAAAAATTCAAAGTTAAAACCTCTGTTACATAATATAAAATAAAAATGACTAAAAAGTAAAAAGAAAAACAACAAAAGACATAGATTCACCAAGGCGGGAAAGCTACAGAGTGGGAAAGGGGTCTGCACTTGGCTTCACAAATATATCCTGTACCTCTGGACACCCAGGTGGGAGAAGAGGAGTTCACTTAAAAAATAAGAAATGAAAGATATTACTGTCAATACAAAACAAGGCAGAAATGAAAGATAGTATTTCCTGACAGCATCTCCCATACTGCAAGGTCAGTTTCTATCCAGATTATTGACCATCAGGAAGTCTTGGTGGCACAGTGGTTAACCATTCAGCTGCTAACCAGAAAGTCGACAGTTCAAGTCCACCAGCTGCTCCTTGGAAACCCTGTGGGGCCATTCTACTCTATCCTATAGGGTCGCTGATTCAAAATTGACTCGACAGCAACGGGTTTTGGTTTTTTGGTTTTAGGAATTCTCTGTATATTTTAGAAATACTTTCTTAAAAATTAACTTGACAGGTTTTTGGCATTTAAAGAAGTGAAATTTAGATAAAAAGAAAAATAATTTTGTGCTGTTATTATATTAAGAAAATGAATGTGTACCCTTCATATTTGGTTTTCTCACTTTTAGTCACATCTACAATTTGTCTCAAACTTGAGGGGAAAAAAAATCCATAGAAAATAGAGGCATGTAGGAGAAGCTTTCTTAACAGTTATGACTAATAAGAATTTTAAGCTAAAATTCAGGGAAGACGAGGATAGTAGTTAATGGGAGGGGATATGGCCTAGATGGGGCTGGGCCTGGGACTGCGGGGCCACCTTTAGCTTACAGATGTGTTTTGTTAGTTATTTTGGTGTCATGCTGTGGTCATTGTTGTTGCTGTTTTATTTTGAATGAGAAACCTTTATTCAGAGCATGCACCCTCTAGTTTGCCCTGGTCCCCACCACTCCCTATTGTGTGATATTGAGACCCACATCGCTGTTTTACGTCACTACCCTAGCTTCCGAAGATGTTGGATTTTGCGATTCCTGTTTTAGGGAGTTGAAAGAGAAAGTGACTGGAGCTCAGCAAGTCTGGAGAGAGTAGCTTGTGCATTTCCACAAACTCTCTGAGAACTCTCTGGACCTTGGCTAAGTCACACTCTTTCGACCATTTCCTTCTCTGTGACATGAAGGTGTGGATTAGATATTTCCTGTGCCTGTCAGCTCTGAAATTGTAAATCTTAGGGGGAGTTTTTGGGGGCACCCTCTTCCTGTACTACACAGTCTATAGGAGTAGAGCATACTTAATCGTTCATGGAGCCCTCGCTTATCTGAGGGCTCTATTTTTATAGGTCATTTGCAAGTTAGATACTTACAGCTTGAAACATTCTTTCCCCACCCTGGATCTAAGCTTCATGATAACAGATACCTGGTCTGTCTCATTGCCTACTGTATTTGGTCCCTAGAGAGGTACCAGGCACAGAGTTAGTTTGCATATGAATTTTTAAAGCAAATAAAGTGAGTGAGTGAATGAGTGAGTTGTATTAATGTTGATTAGGTACCCTGGCCAGCCCACACAAGCTGACTTAAGCCATCACATCAATAAATTATAATTATGGTAACCATTTTCCAAACTCTGACTTAGGATCTGACAAAGAATTTTTGTGTTGGTTGCTTAGAACAGTCAGTTTGGGAGATATAGTTTGGATCCTGAAATACTGGAATTTCTGGGACTGAGTGTTAATTAAAAAGAATATTTTAAACCACATGAGTGAGGCAGGTGGGGGTAACAAGCCACAGCACTTGGCCTCAGTATCAGGGATAGTCGAGAGTAGTGGAGACTGTAGTGAATGATCTCTGCACAGCTCAGCTGGCTGTTATCATGGGTAAATAGAACCTCGATGTTTCAGGCTTTCTAGTTTTAAGAGAAGCCAGATATCTGGGTTTCCTTGATAACTCTCAATTCTTAACATTGGTAACTGTGATGGTCAATGTTATATGTCAGCTTGGCTAAGATATGATTCTCAGTGTTTTGGCAGATACTGTGTAATCACCTTCTGTTTCCTGATCTGATGTGAGCAGCCAGTCAGTTGAAAGAGGAATTTCCTTGGGGATGTGGCTTGTCTCTAGTAATATAGATGCATGTTTTGGAAAAGCTCACACTCTTTCTCATCCCTGCACTCTTCTCATTGCCTGATCTTTGGTTCTTGGGATATAAGCCTGCAGAAGTCTCTGGCCTGCTGCCTGACCTGCAGGTTTTGGGCTTGCCAACCCCTGTAACCCTGTGAGCCAGCAGAGGCCTCTAGCCTGCCGCCTGACCATCAGATTTTGGGTTTGTCAGCCCCTGCAACCACATGAGCCAGCAGAGGCCTCCAGCCTGCCACCTGACCTTCAGATTTTGGGTTTGTCAGCCCCTGCAACCATATGAGCCAGAAGAGGTCTTCAGCCCATTGCCTAACTCACAGATTTGGGCCTTGTCAGTCCCTACAATTGCATGAGCCATTTCCACACAATTGCATGAACCATTTCCTTGAAGTAAATTTCTCTCTATGTATATTTATATATGCTACTTTTGCTCCTCTAGAGAACCCAAACTGAGACAGTAACTAATTCACAATTTTCTGTGGGTCAAACAAAATATACTTGCTGGCCTGATTTGGCCTGCAAACCAAAAGCTTACAACTTCTGGTTTAGATAATGAAGGCTTTGTCAGTTCCCAACAAGAGGAGGAAGAGGTTTTTCTCCTTCCCCATGGCACTTGAGTTAGCCCCTCTGGTGCTCAGAACCATTAAGAGGCATCGTGTCCTGAGTGCACCCACAGATGACCAGCTGGATAGCTCAGACCCAAGGACAGTCTGGCTGATGGCATTAGGTAGGGCCTGGGCAGGTGGGTCAGACAGCACAAGGTCAGCTGAGCAGGAATAATTCAGTGACAAGCATAAGTGATTCATGTGGAATGATGCTGAACAAGCCCTAACTGCCTGTGAAATGTGGTCCAGAAATGAGAGAGATAGTGAGGCTTTCACCCCATGGAGTGTTTCTGCAAGTGAAGATTCCAGATGGCACCTGACTTTAAAACATCCTTTTCACTCTTAATGAGGAGTGACCTCTGAGTCAATATTTGGAATAAATACACCCACTCCTTACTTATCTACACAGTTATGTTCCAAAGACCAGATCGTTATGTGAAAATCGGTGTTATGTGAAAATGGAGGATTTTTTTTGTTTTCAGACCACCCATTTGTCTGATTTTTTTTCTTTTTAGAAAATATGATCATAGAAATAATAACAGCTAAGATTTACTGATGTACTCATCACTGTGATGACTTCAGTTATGGATTATTCCTCTGCAGAGAAGGAGGCTTGGAGGAGACAAAGCTGGATAAAGCTGGGCTGTGTGACTCTAGGGCCCACAGCTTAACCACTTTACCTTCCTCCTGTGCTGGGTCAGAGCTTCCCTCCAGGAGCTGCCTCCAGGGCTCCATTCCCACCCCTGCAAGCCCTGCATTCACGATCCAGGAGCCTGCTCTGCCCTCTGGGCCTGGCGAGTCACTGAGGTGCAGGGCTTCCTGCAGGGGTGCTGGGAGCCTGGCTGCACATCCGGCCTCACCAAGGCGGAGGCTTCAGGCCCAGTTCAGCTCACTTTGGGATGTTATTAAGATCGTTGGCATTTCTTTCAAACACCTGCTCCAGATACCTCTCTCCTTACTCCCTTCCCACCCCATAGCCATTTTGAGCCACAGGGCCTCAGGCTATATAGGAGCTGGGAACCCAGAACAGGTGGCTGCTGGCTTGGTGCTGCCTCTGCATCCTGTGGCCACAGAGGAGGCTGGCCCTGCCACAGCTGGACACAGTGCCCCAACCAGCAGAAGGGTGAGGAGGGCACGGGGCAGCCCAGCCCCTGGAGGCCGCCACCCGGAGACCTTCCTCGAGGGAGCGGATGCTCTGCAGCTTTTGCTGCCATGCCTGCAGCCTTGTTAATGCGCAAAATAGTCAGATAGATTTTTCACTGTTGTGGGTTAAATGCGAAATGTTGGATAACAAGATAATTGATAACTGAAGAGTAGACATAGTCTTTTTTTTTTATTTCTTGCGTTTATAACCTACTTAGAATTTCTTAGGTATTTTCACAATTTTGAAATATTTTTATAACACCTAATAAATGACTGCCTTCTCATTAAAAAAAAAGATTGAAACAATTCCCGGGCAATTCTGATGCTCATTAACAAAATACTGCTCTAGATCCCTTCTTATATTTTATCTGTTTGATCTGGTTGATTTCTGTGAATTTGTCAGTTTTCCCTTATATTTCCTTGTTTTTGATTTATATATTGAAATATATATAGTAGATTTTTTTATAGAGTATACAAGCTTTTACTCATATGGTTCTATCAGTATCAATATCTCTGTCTCATTTGAAGCACTAGGTGGGCCTTTTCAAACTGAAGGCTTGTGTCTTTCTTTAGCATTGGGAATTTTTCACATATTATAGTTACTATTTTTATTTTTCCCCCTCTAATGTTTTTCTTCCGTCCTGTAGAGCATCTATTGGACAGTTGTTGGTCCAGTTCTTTCAGATCTCTTAATTTTTCTTTCACATTTTATTTGTCCTTTTGTACTATATTCTTGTAAAATTGCTTAGCTTGATTTTCTAGCACACTAAATTATTCACCTTTTGACTCTGATATTTAGTTCATCTTTTGAAAAATGTTAATGATAAAGTTAAAACTTTTAAGATCTCTGGTTATTTCTTTTTCATAGATGAAATATCCTCTTAAGTCTATCTAGGGATATTAAGTTTCTGTATTTCAAAGTCTTTCTCAATTTTCTTAACTCTCTTTCATTGGGTGTTCTTTTGTTGATTAAATTTGATGACTGTCTTTCAGGGTATTGATTTTGTCCAAATGTTTGGTTATTCTTGGTTGTCTGTTTATCTTTGTATTTGAGATTCCCACTTTCTGTGCCTATTGTATTTGATGTAACCTGGTGATTGTGGGGTTGGAGCAGAACATGCATTTGGAAGGTATGTCCTTGGCTTCTGTTCCAAATACAGAACCTCCCAGCCTACCTAGGGGATGGTGACCTCTGGGGCACTGCTCTGCCTTCCTGCCCTAGTACCCACACTCAGGTCTTCAGTCTGTGGGGAAGTGATTCTGCTGCCCCTGACTTAACACAGTGAGGGTTAGGGTGGAGGGGACAATGAATACCCCCAAGGGCTTCCTCTCGCTCTGTCTCTCTCACTCACTCACACACTTATTCTGTAGAAAATTTTACTGTTCATGTTTTGGCCTGTGGTTTCCTCTGTTTTTAGGTCTTCGTAGATATGACCTCTGCTTTCTTTCAGGAATTCCTTAAAATTTCTAGTCAGTCTGGAGCATTCTTTCTATTCTGCCACCCTTATCCAATTTCCTACCTATTGATAGGGAAATGTCTGAGGAAGGCCTCCCAGCACCCATCTGCTTCCTGCCAGTGCTTTTCCTCTTCCATCACTTCATGCCCTAAGACAAGGGTGATTTTTTTTCTTCATAATGTTGAACTTTGAGACTGAATCCCAAGGTGTTATGTAAATAAATTTAGCCTTGAATAAAAATTAATAAAGGAAAATCCAAGGTTAAATGGTACGGTAAGAAGGTATCAGAAAACTAAAGACAATCCATAGGCATTTGAAGCACATGTATAACTCACATTTTCTTAGCCATAGTTCCATCAGAACTGATGTACAAGAAGGTAATTTTAAAAACGCACAGAATAGACCTTAAAGCTAAGGTGCAAGTTACTTTATTATGGACAGTTTGGAATCTAGGAACCAGTGGGCTTGAGGCAGGGGCTAGCAAGCTTTAGGTTTCGGATTTTGACACTCATTGCACTTGTAATTTCTCATCTTTGTTGCCAGATTACAAATTCCATGAGAACAGGGCCCTATCTGTCTTGTTCATCCCTCTATCCCTAGCACTTAGCAGTCAGATCTGCTTATGGGGAACAAATATATTCAACAGTAACTATTTGTTGAATAAACGAATGAAAAAAATAATAAATTAGTCAACTAATCCATCACGGCAGAGTTGAAAACCTTTAGGGGCTGGGCAGGTTGATATAAATGTGTAGAGTGGCTCATATAGGGCAACAGGCGTTCGTGGAAATTATTGCGTCTAGTGGTGCATGCTGGACTAAAAACATTCAAATCCCAGTTTTTTAGAACTGCTGGCCAAATGGGAGATATTATCGGAGTGGGTGAGATTTGGCCTTTCTGGCCCAGAGCCTATCTGTTTCCGCTTAAGGACTCTTTTAATGTATCTGTTGTGGCCTTGGGGTCTGTCATGGATTGAATTGTGTCCCCCAAAACTATGTGTCAACTTGGTTAGGCCATGATACCCAGTACTGTGTGGTTGTCCTCCATTTTGTGATTTTCCTGTGTGTTATAAATCATAGTCTCTGCCTTTGGTTAAAGAGGATTAGGGTGGGATGTAACACCCTTGCTCAGGTCACATCCCTGATCCAGGGTAAAGGGAGTTTCCCTGGGATGTGGCTTGCACCACCTTTTATCTTACAAGAGCTGAAAGGGAAGCAAGCAGAGAGTTGGGGACCCGTACCACCAAGGAAACAGTGCCGGGAGCAGAGTGCGTCCTTTGGACCTGGGGTTCCTATGTGGAGAAGCTCCTAGTTCAGGGGAAGATTGATGACAAGGACCTTCCTCCAAAGCCCACAGAGAAAGCCTTCCTCTGGAGCTGAATTTGGGCTTCTGGCCTACTAGACTGTGAGAGGATAAATTTCTCTTTCTTGAAGCTATCTGCTTGTGGTATTTCTATTATAGCAGCCCTAGATGACTAAGACAGGGTCCCAACAGCCAAGCTTCTTGTAGGCAAAATCAGCAGGGTCTTGTAATCTAGTGTCGGGGCTGGTCTAAATTCCCAAGGAGAGATGAGAATCACCATCAGCACAAAGCTGATTCCTATGAGGTGGAGGTCAGACATACCTCCACTCTCCAGTGTTCCACCATTTCTAACACCAGCTGTTCTCACAGCACTCTCTACTTCTCTGCTGGGTTCAGTAATTCATTGCAATGGCCACACAGAACCCACAGACCATACTCATGATTATGTGGTTTATTAGAGAAGTAACAGACTACAACTTGGGATCAAGATCAACTTGGAAGGAACAGGATACAACTCAGGAGACAGGATATGGTTCTTCAATCAGGACAACTTCCAACCAGATTCTTCTCAGCTATGTCCACAGGCAGGCCTTCTCTCAACTGTGCCTGCCACCAGGCCTTCTCTTGGTCTCTGCCCAGCTTAGGCAAGTGTTACAGCTCTTTAGCTCTGCCAACAAGTGCCTGGAGGAACCCCGCTTTACCAGCAAGCCTCCTGCCAGAAGGTGCTCAACTCTCTCTCACTCCATGGGTTGGCAAACCCACTGCAGCTGCCTCATGCAGATCTCCTGGTTCCCTTTGCTCATACTGCTGCTGCCGTTTCTCTGCTGCTCGGCTCTGTTGTGGTCGCCACTGTTTCTTGCTGTCTTACACTGTCTTCAGTGCTACAACTCTCTCTCCCGTGTCTCGGAGGTTCTCAACGCAGGGACCCGAGGTCCATAGGACATGCTCCACTCCAGGCTCTTCTTGATGGTAATGAGGCCCCCCCCCGACCCAACCTCTGTGGAATTGGCCCTTATGTAAGCCTACTCCTTGTGTATTTCGAGGCACAGTCCTCCTACCAGGACCACAAACTGATCAATTGCCTTGGTAGACCACAATCACTTAATTTACATAGTAATCGACCAATTCCTGCAAGGTCACTTGATCCTATTGGGTGTTTTTTTTCCTACTATTTGCATAGTAGACCAACCAATCCCTTGCAAGATTGTGGCCCAGCCAATCGTTTTGGCAGAATTATAAACCCAAGGCCAAAAAGCCCATATGTAAGAGAAACCCCTTGCACTACAGGTCTGAAAAAAGAATATGCTATCATCTCAATTTTAAATTTTCTGTAACAACTAGAACTCTGTTAAAGCAGTCATGAAACACTAAGTCATAGCTTTTGTTTCATTGTGTCCTGTCCACAGCCTTGCCAGGTAGTCAGGGCACATTTTTCTGCTTTAGAGGTGGGAGCTGGAGGCTCAGTGACTTGTCCAGCAGCAGAGGGTGGCTAGAATTGGGCCCAGAACCCACCCAGGCCCAGAACTTAGACCTAGCCTGTTGCCCTTTCTAAGTACAGGTAGTCCCTGGCTCACGGTGGAGTTCCATTCCTACGACTCCGTTGTAAGTCGGTTCTGATGTAAGTTGAGTACCTCTTTTTTTTTTTTTTTTTTTTTAGTTTTCATTGTTATTGTCTTTTATTATTAGTATCTTTATAAATCTGGTCTTTGAACATCTGCGAGCGAACATCTGAGAATGATAACATCAGTAAATTATACGCTGCAGCATTGTATAGAGTACATATTACTAACAATAAGATGTACCAAAAAGAGAAAAAAAAACTGATGGTCTTAAGTGCGGTTCATCATAACTTGAATATGTCATAAGTCAGGGACTACCTGTAGTTAGAGGTTTATTGCTTCCCCCACTAACGCTCACCACACGTTTTAATACATTTAGGGGCCTCAAGGCAGCTTTGTATCTAAAGCTCTTCCAGGCAGGTTTCATTAGTTCAGTGCAAGTCATAGATCTCACTGAGCAATGGCCTTTCCTTCTGCTCTCGAGACCACTTGCTTCGAACGCATTGGTGCCAGTCAGGGGCTAAGTGTGGTCATGTGGTTAAGAGCCTGGACTTTGGAGTCTTTACAGTCATTCATCTAAACCCTGGCTCTGCCATTACTAGCTGTGTGACCTTGGGCTCATGACTGGAGTGCTCTGAGCCTTTAAAGTGAGGATATCATCCCCACCGCACTGGGTGTTGGGAGGCTGAAATGAGATAAGGTACATAGAGAGGTTAGCTCAGTAGCAAAAGCTTAGTAGTTGCTAGCTGCTATTGTTGTTACGTTTGTTATTGATGTTACTGTTACTGTTATTGCAAAAATGTCACGTTTTATAGCCAGCCTGATTCCATTCTTTTCCTGTTGTTGTCAGGTGCTGTAGAGTGGGTTCTGACTCGTAGAAACCCTATGTACAACAGAACAAAATACTAGTTGGTCCTGCACCATCCTCACAATCGTTGTTATGCTTGAGCTCATTGTTGCAGCCACTCTGTCAATCCATCTTGTTGAAGGTCTTCCTCTTTTTCGCTGACCACCTACTTTACCAAGCATGATGTCCTTCTCTAGGGACTTGTCCCTCCTGATAACATTTTCAAAGTATGTGAGACAAAGTCTCGCCATCCTTGCTTCTAAGGAGCATTCTTCCAAGACAGATTTGTTTGTTCTTTTGGCAGTCTATGGTATATTCAATATTCTTCACCAACACCATAGTTCAAAGGCATCAATTCTTCTTCAGTCTTCCTTATTCATTGCCCAGTTTTCACATGCGTATGAGGCGACTGGAAATACCATGGCTTGGGTCAGGCGCACCTTAGTCTTCAAGGTGATATCTTTGCTTTTTAACACTTTAAAGAGGTCTTTTGCAGCATATTTGCCCAATGCAATGCATCATTTGATTTCTTGAATACTGCTTCCATGGATGTTGATTGTGGATCTAAGTAAAACGAAAATTCCTTTCCTAGCCCAGTAGAAAGAAGAAGAGCAGGCATAGAAGACACTAACTCACTGACCATCAAACTCCTGCTACCTTTTAGTCAGTGATTCTTCTAGCAACTACCCTTTAAGTCTTTAGCTAGCTAGATATCCCTCCACTTCCTCCCAGCTCCCCAATGAGCAGGCTGGTTCATGTGCAGTCCTTGTCATCTGCTCTTCACCTGCAGTGTTTGCAGCCTGCCTGCTATTGCAGACGACTCTCTGTTGAAAGGGCTTGAACTTAACATTTTAAACACTGAACATTGAAATGGAATATAACAAGGTTTTAAAGCAAAACTATAAAGTTGAAGTTTTCACAGAGGAATTTCTGGATTACAGCTTCAAAGCAACCAGTAGATCCAACAGCATGGGGTCCCTTTGAAGTACGGGCAGGTTGGCTTTCAAAGCGCCCAGCCCAAGGACCTCATCTTTCCAGATCGAAAAGTTCTGAACAGCTTTCTCGTGGGAGTGTTGCTACTTAGTTCATCTCCCCTTTGCCCCTGGAACAGATGGTTTTAGATCACTTGGGCCTTCTAAAGGTTTACATACCTAAAGTTTTCTCACCCAGTGTGGAGTAAATGTATTCTTTTCCTTTGTGAGGAATGTACTAGCCGTACAGAATCTAGGCTTCTTTCTTATATGTATTTTGTAAATGAAGTGATGGTATTTAAATTTGCATTCATATAACAGAAGAATAATAAACAAATTGAAGCAGAAGCTATTACTGAAATGCAAATTTCTTTATTGCAAGGGATATGATTTCTTAAAATATTCATCAGTTTAAGAAATTATGAAAAAAAATATTAAGAGGTTGTGGTTGCCTTTTTTTTTTTTTTGACTGCTTGTGTCCATTTGAGGTACATTTGAATTGACCATCATTAGGTATGGAAGATGAGGCCAGGCGTGCACCCACACTGCCTGCCCTCTCCTGGTGTTTGTAGGCTAAACTATAGTTGCTGGGCTAAGGTTTATAACATTGCATTCTGCTCCAGAACCCTAATGTACATAATTGTCTAGCCTTTATTTAATCTCTAAATGACTTCAGTGCTCACAATTAGACCTTTTTTCATAGCTTCTCCATGTCTGTATTCTTTATTTTGATTTCTCCCTTTATTGTCTGCGTTTCGTCATTGGGGAGTTTTTTCTCAAGAAGGGTTTATGAGGGCTATATTCCTTGGGTTTCTTCCTGTTTAAGATCTGTGGCCCGTTGCCTTTAAATCTGGACCTCTTGGCCAGATACAAAGATCCCTGGGTAGTGCAAACGGTTGTGCTCAACTACTAGCCTGAAGGTTGGCAGTTTGAACCTACCCAGTGGTTCCATGGAAGAAAGACTTGGCAACCTCTTCCATAGAGATTACAACCAAGAAAGAAAGTTCTACTCTGTAACAGATGGGGTTGCCATGAGTGGGAACTGACTCCACAACAATGGCTTTGGTGACTTTTTTTTTTTTTGCTAGATCCACTGTTCTTGAGTTAGACGGCACTGCTCCACTGTCTTCCGGCAGTGCGTGCTGCTGCTCGTCACTTTCTGAGTCATTCTTTTGGGGACAAGTGTTCCAGAGATAGAGATTGCTGATTTTTCAGACAACTGGCTGAACAGCCACACCACTGTTCCCCAGCACTCCTGTGGAGAATTTCTTCATTTGCAGGAGTGAGGGACAGAATTGAAGCATAAATATAAATAGCTTCTAATTACAAAATTAGACACATGTTTATAATAAAAAAAATAAAGTCAAACGAAGCAGAAATGAGAGTCCCACACAATGCTACCCCCAGAGTGGTGGTGGTTGGGTGCTGTAAAGTAGATTCCAACCCACCAGCGACCGCACGTGACAGTGTAGAACTACCCCGTACGGTTTTCTTGGCTGCAGTTGTTACGGAAGCAAATCACCAGATCTTTCTCCTGCGGAGCCTCTGGGTGGATTCGAACCACCAGCCTTTCAGGTAGCAGCTGAGTGCGTAACTGTTTGCACCAGCACTATTAATAGTTTGGTATGAATTTTTCAGAATTTTTGTATGCATATTTGCATACATACATGCATATATGCATAGAAACTAATAATTATTTTAAAAATCAGGTTCATACTATACGTACATTTTCAACATGCTTTTTTTTACTTAAACGTATCTCTTGATATCTTTCTGAATAAGTACACAAGATCTACCGCATTCTTTGTAAGGACCGCGTGGGGCTGCATTGACACCTGCTCTGTTAGTTATGTAGCCAAATATTATTGATAAAAATTTGGGTCATTCTCTATTATAAGTGATGCCTCAATGATCTTTGCATATTTAAGACTGAAAGATGAATTCCTAGAAGTGTTGGGTCAAAGGGTATGCACATTGTTCATTTCCAGTCAGCAATTTCTATCATCCCTGCCCCCAAAATATATCCCATCTCCTTGTCCGGGCCTCTGCTGCTACTTTCATCTCTCACCTGCTACTGCAGCAGCAACTGTTTACCCTTGTTTCCACACTTGTCCCACCTCTCAAAACCCACATTTTTTTTTAATTGTTGTGCTTTAAGTGAAAGTTTATAATTCAAGTTAGTCTCTCATACAAAATTTATACATAAAGTGTTTTGTGACCCTAGTTGCTCTCCCTATACTGTGACAGCATGCTCCTCCTTTCCACCCCAGATTTCCCATGTCCATTCAACCAGCTCCTGACCCTCTCTGCCTTCTCATCTCACCTCTGGACAGTAGCTGCCCATTTAGTCTCATGTATCTACTTGAGCTAAGAAGCACACTCTGCACGAGTATCATTTTATGTCCCATAGTCCAGTCTAGTCTTTATCTGAACAGTTGGCCTGGGGATGGTTTTAGTTTTGGGCTAACAGAGGCTGGGGGCCATGTCTTCCAGGGTCCCTCCAGTCTAAGTCAAACTGTTAAGTCTGGCCTTTTTACTAGAATTTGAGTTCTGCACACCACCTTTCTCCTGCTCTGTCAAGAACTCTCTGTTGTGTTCCCTGTCAGGGCGGTCATTGTGGTAGCCAGGCACCATCTAGCTCTTCTGGTCTCAGGCTGATGAAGTCTCTGGTTTATGTGGCCCTTTCTGTCAAAATCCATCTTGACACCAAAGAGCCATGCCAAAAAAAACCCGTTGCCATCGAGTCAATTCTGACTCATAGCGACCCTATAAGACAGAATAGAACTGCCCCATAGGGTTTCCAAGGAATGGCTGGTGGATTCAAACTGCTAGCTTTTTGGTTAGCAGCTGATCTCTTAACTACTGCGCCACCAGGGCTCCCTAAGAGCCATAGAAGTCTTTTCAAAACAGCAGAGAATTTGTGTCTCTGCTGACCACCCTTCAGTAGCCTCTCACTGTGCATAAAACAAAATCCAGACTCCTCCCTGAGATCTACAAAGGCTTACCCCATATGGCCTCTGTTCTCTCTTCCTTATCCTTCTCTTATTCTGTGTACACTACCCTCCAGCCATTTCTGCCTCTGGGCCTTTGCCTCTGCTGTCCCCCCTGCCTGAAGTGCTCTTGCCTCAGATACTCCCTGGGTGGCTCCTCAGTGTCCAGGCGTCTTCTCCAGGCTTCTCTTGCCACTTCCCACTGGGGGCCCCTGCAGCCCAGTCACTCTATAGCCCGTCATTCAGGGCCATAGTTCTGGCCACATCCGATGCCCCTGTTTATTTTTCATTAGGTATTGATTGTTTATCTCCCCCAACCGTACTGTATACCCCAATAAGGGAAGAGGCCTTGCCATCTTGTTCCCAGTATTGTCTCTGCCCTTAGCAGAGTGCCCTTTGCACACATGCATGCATGAATAAGTTAATGCGTGTTCGTTGCCAGATTGTTCTCCCGTTGGTTGGACCATGACAGAAAATGAGAGAGATTATTTCACACGCAGATAATCTAGAAGGAAGGAGCTTAGAGCAGTAACTGAGAACAGATATCAGGGCTCTGCCAGTTAATAGTTGTGAGAAGTTAGACCAGCTTAAAGGCTCTAGGCCTGGGTTCCCCAACCCTAAAAATTCAGTCACTTAAAATGTGGAGTTACAAGATTGTGAAGGTAATGAAGAGGCCAGAGGGGAGCCTGCCCAGCTGACTATGAGTTTGGGGATCCCAATGTTCTGTCCAAATCCCTCCTGGAACTGGCTGTGGTTGGTGCTAGCTTGCTGGCTCCACTTCATTTTAGACAGTGGTCCTGGGACTGGCTGGGATTTCATGGACAGTAACAGCAGTCTCCCAGCTAGGAATTTCCCAGCTAGCTGGCACTCATTTTATCATTTTGATCCACAGAGAGTGGCAAGAAGAATACTGTGGATGCAGAAGGAGGGTTTTGCCCACTGTTTTTCGTCCAGCCTTGCGCCTCACCCCTGAGGAACATAAGAACTTTACTGACCCCATTTGAGCGTAGGGATTAAGCCAAGGTGAGGAGCCAATAGCCTATCCTGTTTTAACTGGATTCATGTTATCACAGGGTTTTACTCTGTCTTATAGGGATCAAATGAGAGAAGGAATTGAAAATGTTTTCTAAGGTACAGAACATTATTCCACTGTAAAGGATTACTAGCTTTACAATCACTAAAATTGCTTTTAAACAGCAGGCCACCCAAGAACTCTTATTTCCCTGTGGAGTACCGGTAAATTTGATGGCCCTCCAGCAGCCCACCACACTCAGACTTCGAAGACATGAGCCATTGCCTCTGCTTGGCTTCCATAAAGACCGCATGGGCCATCTCAATACGCGCAGATGTTGTAGTCATCCTTTTAAATGCTGCGATGAATATGCACTTACTTTAATACCAGATTTCTCAACCTCCCCCAGTTGAGAACCCCTGCTTTAACAAAACGCTTCTATGAGGCAGGGATTTATTAGCCCATTTTATGGATGTCAGAATGCAGCTCAGAGTGGTTAAGTAACTTGCTCAGGGTCACATTGCTAGTAAATAGGAAAGCTGGCATCTGAGTCCTTGTCTCTGCCTCCATGGTGTGTGGGTGTTCTCGATTCCTGCTCCCAGCCACCTCCCAGTCACTGAGAGAATTTACTCAGTCACTCAGCAAATATTTATCAAGCATCTACAATGTAGGCAGTGTACCAGTTGCTCAATCAATTCCACTAATACTTAGTTTGGAGGGAAACACTGTAAAAGATAGACAAATGTATTAGTTGCCTATTGTCACTGTAACAAATTACCACAAATATAATGGCTTCTTGTTGTTAGGTACCATCGAGTCAATTCTGACTCATAGCAACCCTATGTACAACAGAACGAAACACTGCCTGGTCCTGCACCATCCTTACAATCGTTGCTGTGTTTGAGCCCATTGTTGCAGCCACTGTGTCAGTCCATCTTGTTGAAGGTTTTCCTCTTTTTCACTGTCCATCTATTTTACCAAGCATGATGTCTTTCTCCGGGGACTGGTCCCTCCTGATAACGTGTCCAAAGTATGTGAGACAAAGTCTCGCTATCCTTGCTACTAAGGAGCTTTCTGGCTGTGCTGCTTCCAAGAGAGATTTGTTGGTTCTTTTGGCAGTCCATGGTATAGTCAATACTCTTCGCCAACACTGTAATTCAAAGGCATCAATTCTTCTTTTGTCTTCCTTATTCATTGTCCAGCTTTTACATGCATATGAGGCGATTGAAAACACCATGGCAGGCACACCTTAGTCCTTAAAGTGACATCTTTGCTTTTTAACATTTTAAAGAGATCTCTTGCAGCACATTTGCCCAATGCAATGCGTCATCTGATTTCTTGACTTCTGCTTCCATGGGTGTTGATTGTGGATCCAAGTAAAATGAAATCCTTGACCACTTCACCATCTTTTCTCCATTTATCATGATGTTGCTTATTAGTCCAGTTGAAAGGATTTTTTTTTTTTTCTTTATGTTGAAGTGTAATCCATACTGAAGGCTGTGGTCTTTACTCTTCATCAGCAAGTGCTTCAAGTCCTCTTCACTTTCAGCAAGCAAGGTTGTGTTATCTGCATATCCCAGGTTGTTAACGGGCCTTCCTTCAACCCTGATGCCCGTTCTTCTTCATGTAGTCCAGCTTCTCAGATTATTTGCTCAGCATACAGATTGAATAGGTATAGTGAAAGGATGCAACCCTGACACACAGCTTTCCTGACTTAAAACCACGCAAAATCCCCTTATTCTGTTCGAGCGACTGCCTCTTGGTCTAAGTACAGTTTCCTCATGAGCACAATGAAGTGTTCTGGAATTCCCGTTCTTTGCAATGGGATCCATAATTTGTTGTGATCCACACAGTCAGATGCCTTTGCATAGTCAGTAAAACGCAGGTAAACATCTTTCTGTTATTCGCTGCTTTCAGCCTTGATCCATCTGACATCGGCAATGATATCCCTCGTTCCATGTCCTCTTCTGAATCGGGCTAGAATTTCTGGAAGTTCCCTGTTGATGTACTGTTGTAATGTTGATAGCTTAACAAATTTATTATCTTAACAATTCTAGAGGTCAGAAGCCCAAAATCAGTTTCACTAGCTAAAATCAAGATTTTGGCAGGCCTGTGTTCCTTCTGGAGGCTCTAGGGGAGAATCCTTTTCTTTGCCTTTCCTAGCTTCTAGAGGCTGCATACATTCCTTGACTCATGGCCCCTTCCTCCATCTTAAAATGCCAACAGCATAACATCATCTCTCTGACCTCTGCTTCCATCCTTCCATCTTCCTTTTCTGACTCTGAATCTCCTGCCTCCCTCTAAGGAGACTTGTGGTTACATCGCACACACCTCGATAATCCAAAATAATCTCCCCATCTCAAGATTCTTAACTTAATCACATCTGCAAAGTCCCTTTTGCCATGTAAGGTAACATATTCACAGATCTCAGGGATTAGGGCATGGACATCTTTGGAGGGCCATTATTTAGCCTATCACAGCCTGCCCTCTGGCCTCCAAAGACTCATATCCATTCCACATGCAAAATACATTCACCCCATCTCACAATTCCCCTACGTCTCAACCTGTTATAACATTAACTCAAGTCCACAGTCTCATCTAAGTCTCATCATCTCAGAAGTCCCAAATCTCGTCAGCTAAGTTAGGTATGTGTGAGACTCTGGGTCTGATCCATCTTGGGGAAAATTCCTCTGTGGACATGCGAAACTAGAAAACAAGTTATCTGCTCCCAAAACACAATGGCAGATTAGGCATAGGATAACAGTTATAGATGTTACCATTTAAAAAGGGAGAAAAGGAAAAGAAAAAAGGAGTCACCAAACCCAAGCAATTCCAAAATCCAACTGGGCAAATTCCATTAGGTTTCATAATCCTCTGTGGCTTGGGTCTCTGCCCTCTGAGTCCGCAGCTCAGCCCTCAAAGTCATCCTTCCTTTTTTCATGAAGGGTAGCACATGTTTGCAGCTGAGAAGTCTTATTAGCCTGTTTCCTACATGTAGAAGTTTGAGAGTTTGACAGCCTTCTTTCATTTTGCCCTTTCTCTGTCCCTTTCAATCCAAGCTGGCAGTGTTTCTGCTGCTATAACATTCTCAAAAATTTGTAGGTCTTCTGTGTATGTCTCTAGGATTCACTCCATTAGACTAGAGACTCCTTCACAGATCTTTCCTGGATGATCCCATCTCTATTCCTGGCTTTTCCTGAGATGGCTAAGGGGACTATGAGTCACCCATCTAATCTTTTCAAAGAGCCCTCTGACTGAATATCCTTCTGAGGCACTAATGAAAAGTTGTCCAGCCACATCCTTGGTTTTCTCTCCAGAGCCCTCTTTCCTGATCCTAAATCTCCTATTTTAACGTCTTTTGCAATCTAGATATCTTAAGAATTTCCCAAATCATCAAGTCCTAGTTCTCTTTTGCTTTATAGTTTTTCACTCGATCTACCTCTTTCCTCTTACATTTTATTATAAGCAGCAAGAAGACACCAGAATACACCTTCAACACTACTTGGAAATCTCCTCAGCTAAATATCCAAACTGATTGCTTATAAGTTGTGCTTTCTACATAACTCTAGGACCCAAGTCAGCTAAGTTTCTGCCACTGTACAGCAGGAATTTCCTTTCCTCCAGTTTCTAATAATATGTTTCTCATTTCCTTCTGAGCCCTCCCCAGCAGTGCCTTTAACGTCCATATTTGTACCAACAGTCCATTTATGACAATTCAGGCATATTCGGGTTTTCACTGGCAGAGTTACATATTCACAGGTTCCAGGGATCAGGACATGGACATCTTTGGGGCGCCATTATTCAGCTTTCCCCAGCAACTATTAGGTTGATTGATCAACCATCAAACTTTTATTGATTGCTTCTCGTTTTTTCAGAACTGTGTGAGATACTATGAGGGCTACAGAGGTAGTATAGTGTCATGGTTTGAATTATGTCCCCCCAAAAATGTGTGTATCAGTTTGGCTAGGCCATGATTCCTGGTACTGTGTGATTTTCCTGTATGTTGTAAACCTGCCTCTATGATGTTAATGAGGGAGGATGGGTGGCAGTTGTGTTAGTAAGGCAGGACCTGATCTACAAGACTGGATTGTGTCCTGAGGCAATCTCTTGAGATATAAAAGAGAGAAGTGAGCAGTGAGACAGGGGGACCTCATACCATCAAGAAAGCAGTGCCAGGAGCAGAGCGAGTCCTTTGGACTGGGGTCCCTGCGCCGAGAAGCTCCTAGTCCGGGGGAACACTTATGAGAAGGCCGACAGAGAGAAAAAGCCTTCCCCTGGAGCTGACACCGTGAATTTGGACTTTTAGCCTGCTTTGACTATGAGGAAATAAACTTCTCTTCGTTAAAACCGTCCACTTGTGGTATTTCTGTTACAGCAGCACTAGATGACTAAGACATATAGCTAGGCTGACCCAGCGTCCCGGTTTGCCCACACAGTTCCAGTTCACACTTTTTGACTCCATATGAATGTAGTCGTGCCTTTTTTCCATTTCAGAAGCATCCTGGTTTGGGTGATACATTTTCTGGTCACTCTAAGTATAGATCTTAATACTTGACCTTAAAGAATCTACAGCCTCATGGAGACAAAAGGGACACATATGAGAAAATTATCAAGCAGTTATAGTTAAGTGCTAAATGTTTTATGGCATTTAGATGCTGTTAAACATCTTACAATGCATAGGATTTCTCCCCCCGCTTCCCCCCCCAAAAAAAAAACTGTTGGATATTTTGCCATCTGGAATTTCAGGATCATTTGGAAGCCTTCGGGATTTCATATTCAAAGTGTATGCTCCCTGGACCAGCAGCATTACCTTGTCAGAAATGCAAATTATTGGGCCCCATCCCAGACCTACTGAATCAGAAACTCTAGGGGTGGGGCCCACAGTCTGTTTTAACAAGTCCCAAACCATATCATTTGTTACACACACATACTCTTAGTGACATCCCAGGTATAGGAACACCAGAGTTAATCCTATAAATACTGCTCAGTGCAGAGAGGTGCTCATTAGTTGCTGCCCTTTGTTGCCCCAGCTTCAAAGCAATGACAACACATGGGTTGAGATGATGTTTGGTAAATGTTAGTTTGGTGGGAATAGTTCTTTGGTGCTAATGATGTATTTTCACATGAGTTTTTCTAAAAGTACCGTATTTTATTTTTCAACTCTCTGCTTGGCTTTTGGCAGGAGCTGAGAAAAAGCCTGGAGCTTAGCGTAAATCTACAGAGGAAGCAAAAGGATTGTTCCGGTGATGAGTATGACTCCATTGAAGAGGACGTACTCTCTGAGCCCCAACCTGAGGGCCAGGCGCTGGTGGGCCATCCCAGAGATGACCCCCTTCTTTCAACTGGTGACTCAGTGCAGAAGGACCTTTCCAAGGACCAGGAGACAGAAGGATGCCCTTCCCAGGGCCTAGACACCCTGGTGGTGCTGGGATTTAACACGACTTCCAAAAGTGAGCTCTGTCTTACGTGATTTTTTTTTTGCCTTTGGTGTCTCTGGATCTAATAGTAGGACTTAAACTTCTGGCAGTATTGTGAATTCAGCTCTGGGTAGAGTAGTCTCATAGGCCAGGGAGGTATGTTGGTCAGGTCTCTGTTGACTCCAAGAGGCAGATACCTAGTGCAAACTGGCTTAGGCAAAAGGTTCTAGTTATTGGCTCAGATAACTGAAGAGCCCAGGGCTGTGGCTCTGATTTCATGCCCAGCTGGCAGAGTCACATATTCTCAGGTTCCAGGGATCAGGATGTAGATATCTTTTGGGAGATGTGGACCAGACTCAGAGCCCTGGTGGTGCAGTGGTTAAGAGCTTGGCTGCTAACCAAAAAGTTGACAGTTTGAATCCACCAGTCACTCGTTGGAAACTCTATGGTGCAGTTCTCTGTCCTGTAGGGTCGCTGTGAGTCAATGTGTTTGGTTTTTTTTTTTTTATTAGACCAGACTCTGTCCTCAGGGTTCCTTCCTGCCCACCCAGCATCCTTCCCCCCGCTTCAGATAACCACACCTTGATTTTCCTTTGGAAGAACCTTTGCTGCACTGTTGGTCTGTGTGGTTTGGCCATTGGCTGGGCCTGGCTAGTCAGAGTCACAGTGATTATTTGGTGCTGGCACATGACCCAGTCTGGGTTTAAGAGTCAGACCTGGGACATTTAGGGAGGAAAAATTTCCCATTGGGGTTTCCCTCCTCTCCCTTCCCCTTTCCTCCCCTCCTTTCTTTGTGCTGTACCATTTTTAGGTAGCTTTTCCACATACAGAGGCAGAATTGCCTTCATCCAAGCCACCAGTGGAGATTTTTCTTTTCTTTCTGTGTGAGACGTACTGGGAACACATCATTTCAGTGGATTATGTTTTCTCTAAGGGGTGGGGGCGGGGAGTGAGGGCTGTGAGGAGGTTGATCAAGCCTCCACCCTGGTAACAGCAGACACTACCATCATTTCTGGGTGCGAAGGACCAGACCATAGAAGGAGAGCAATTTGACACCGGACGCAGTTTGAGACTGATACCAGGGCATAAAGTGAAAAGAGAGAACTTCAGTTTCTTGACGTTTTACATGTTTTAGCAGTTAGCCTGCTGTTGGGCCCCGTGTGTCACTGTGATGTCTGCCGTGGGCAGGGGCTGTGGAGAGCGAACACAGAGATGCGTTGGTGCATGCCTCCTGTGGCCATGCTGCTGTGTTCCCTTTGATCTGCAGCAGGAGGCAGGCTCTCACTGAGGGGAACATGCTGGAGGTCCAGGGGCCTGTTGTAAGGTCTCCCTGGATTGAAGTTCCAAACTAATCCTGAGCATTTACTCAAGAGCAGTCAGCAGTCACCTAAAAAGATGTGTTTGGTTCTGGAACATTCATTCATTTATTCAGTGGGCACATATCATGTCCCAGGCATTGTGCTAGCTCAGGAGACTCAGAGAGGAACAAGACAGGCCCAGTCCCTTCTCCTATGGCACTCACATTCCACCAGGGAAAACAGACACTAAGCATGTAAACATATAAATAAGAACAATGGCCAACATTTATTGAGTTTTTATTGACAGGTACCAAGTACTATTCGAAGAGCTTTACATATGGTCCCTCATTTAATCTTCACTGTAACCCCAAGGGAAGAATTGTCATTGCCTTTATTTTACTGATGGGGAAGTTGAGTCACAGAGAGATCAAGTAACTTGTCCAAGATCACACAGCTAGGAAGAGGCAGAGCTGGGATTGAAATCCTGGGAGTCAGAACCCAGAAGCGCTCTTAACCAGCAGGCTAAGTAAATAAACCAGGCAGAGGTAGAAAGCAATAGTTAGGCTTTGGGGAGCCAAAAAGTAACCCTCCCCTCCTAAATTGTGAAGTAAATGAGAGATGAATGTGTGACTCTGATAGAAGGAGAGCAGATTATCACCTTTACAACTAATAAGAGCTGAGATGGTAGCCCTCCAGTACTGCCTCTCTGAAGTAGACAGCCCCCTAGATGTTGGCAGAGCCAGGCCCAATGCTGGCAGCATGGTGGCAAGGGGCTGTGTACCCTGAGGGCAACCCTGCCTGGGCTGAACCTTGATTGATTCTTACCCTCCTACTGTCTCCAGTCTGATATGTCCAGGGGCACAAAGAAAGGCAGAAGTCATTTTTCCATTATCTGGGAAAAGAAGAGCCGGGATCCTGGGTCAGGTTAGGACTCAGGGAGGAGGAGAGAATGGCACCCTCTTAAGAGTTGTGAAGATTATAAAACAGAACACTGCAGTGTGGGGACTGGGGGTTGGGGCCATTTTAACTGGAGTAGTCAGAGAAGCCTTCTCAGAGGAGGTGGTGTTTGAGCTGGGACAGGCATGATGAGGAGAAACCAGCCATGGGAACAGCATTCCAGGCAGAGGGAACAGCGAGCACAAGGGGCTTAAAGAGAGAAAGAGCTTGGAATGTCCAAGGACAGAAAAAGGGTCAGTGGGGCTGGAGCTGAGTGAGCAAGGGAGTGTGTGGTGTAAGATGGGGCCAGCGGTGATCTCAGGCCACTTTCCATGCAGATCTGACGGTTCTTGGATTGTACCAAGAGTCTGGGTCCTGTGGTGCCCTAGAAAATATCTTTATGTAGATTTAAAATTTTTTTTCAGTTTATTTTGTTGTTGTTGAGAATATGCACAGCAAAACATACACCAATTCAACAGTTTCTATATGTAGTTCACATAGACTTTTGATGGCTAAGGCAGACCTCTTTGCCAGAAGTTTCTGAAGGGCTAGTTTATGGAGAGGAGGCAGTCGGTGTAGACAGGGAATGATGAAGGTAAAGGCAGGGCTCTGAGCCAGGCAGGCCTGGTCAAATCCTGTCCATCACTTCCTAGCTCTGTGACCTTGGACAAGTGCCTTGGACGTCAGAGCCTTCCCCTGTAATAGGATGTACTCACTTTCTATTGCTTATGTAACAAATTGCTACAAACTTGGTGACTTAATACAATGCGTATTTTTTGTCTCATGATTCTGGAGGTCAGAAGTCTGATGTGGGTCTCACTGGGCTAAAATCAAGGTGTCAGCAGGGCTCCATTCCTTTAGGGGGACCCTGTTCCTCAGGAGGCTGTAGGGGAGAATCCATTTCCTTACCTTTTCCAGCTTCTTGAGGCTGCCCACATTCTCTGGCTTGTGGCTCCATCCTTCATCCTCAGTGCCAGCAATCCTCCATCTCTCTGATCATTTCTTCATAACTACACTTTCCGCATTCTTCTTCTGCCTCCCTGTTCTACTTTTAAGGGCCCTTGTGATTACACTGGGCCCACTCAGGTAACCCAGGATAATCTCCTTATTTTAAGGTCAGCTGTTTAGCAATGTTAATCCTCCTTTGCCTTGTAACCTAGTATATTCACAGGTTTCGGAGATTAGGACATGACATCTTTGAGGGGGCCGTTCTGCCTACGACCTTGGGGTATGTATCTACCTCCTAGGATAGCTAAGGGAGTAAATGAGCCAATATGTGCCCAGAACGCAGCACAGTGCTGGGCACACAGGAGGCTGAACCAAATACAGGTTGGCTCTTGCTCTCACCATCCTCAGCATCATTTTCAGCACCTGGGTAGCCAATCTCCTGGTCATCTACCCCCTCCATTCTTTGTCTTGTCCGATTGGACATAGTCATTCCTCTCTCATATCATAGTTTGCCCTTGGGCCCCGGGTATCAGGCCAGCCAGGGAGCAAGTACTTCAGAAAGTGGTAGAGAAACTTGAGTCCTTCACAAAGCCAAGAGGGGTGGCAGAGAGGTTAGTGCAAGTCAGACAGACATCACACATGTCCTGGACATTAACGCTGAGCTCCCAAGAATCCCTGATTCTGGGACGCCCCTTCCTTTGGGACACCACAAGCCCCCAGGATCTTCTAAGCGGGGATTCACTTCCATTGCACTTTAGGTTGACACTTCCTGGGTTTCTTCCTTCCCAGCCCAGGAGGACCCCAAGCACAGGGGCTGTATGACTCAAAGATGGCCTTGGTTACATAATCATTTTATGTACTATAAGGAAAGAAGAAATGCTGCCAATTAGACTTGACAGGCCATCAGTTGTAAGACTTGTCCCTATTTAGAAGTGTTAGAATTAGAAAACTGGTGCATCCTGGAATATTTCATTTATTTTCCAAAAAGTATTGTGTTTAGCACACAATGACTCTCAGCAAACTTGTTTTGTTTGGCCAAACTAGCATGGTGCCTGGCACAGAGTAGGGGGTCCAATAAATATTCGTTGAATGAATAAGTGAATGAACAAATAAACAAACGCCTGAGCAGAATGTCCCAGCTCTGCTTGCATTCAGGGTCTTGACATATAAACATTGTTTTCCTGCAGGTAATAAAAGGGAAAGGCATTTGTCTGCTAAACGGAAGGACAATGGTGAAGTGTTCATTCCCAGCAAACCTGAGCCAACCCTGAATCACCAGCCCCCAGCCATACTCCCAGACCAGGAGAGGCCCTGCTCTAGTAAGTTCCGGGTGCCCCTGAGCAGGGCTGGGTGGGGTCACCTCAGTGGGACGTTATGATGGAGGAGTCCTAACTTCAGTACCCACCCCACTGAGAACTGAGCTGACTTTTAGCCACTTTCTGGTTCTACAACAAATAATGTGGTTATAGTTGAAAATTGCTTTTATTTTTGTCTTTACTTAAAATTAATTTGCTTAATTTATTTGGGTAATAATACATGCAAATGATACAAAATTCTAAAGGTACGAAAGAGTTTATGGTGAATAGTCAATATCCCTGTCTTCTAATGATATGAGAAGTTATGTGTATTGAACCAGCCACCAATGTAAGCTTCTACTTATATCTTTTCATATCATCCTTATAGCCAGCCTTTAAGGTAGGCTCTGCAATTGTACCCATTTCACAGATGGGGAACTGAGGCACAGAGCAGGCAATTCACTCAGCTGGAAAGTGGCAGATAGAGGACTCAGCCCTGGTGGAGTGACTCCACTACTGTTCCCTTAACCAGGAAATTACATGCGCAGGAGGCTGCAGGTGTATTGTCTCATCCTGATGCTTGGGGTTGAAACCAGTGGCTGGAGTGGCTCTGTGGGGGCCACCTGGTTCCGGGTCATCTGTGACCCTAGAGACCTCAAAGAGTTCAAGGCATCCTCGTGTTGTCCCAAGAGTTTGTCCTGGCTATAATGCAGTCCCGTCCCAACCAGTCTTGTAAATGACAGAAGCATTGGTCTGAACCAGGGCCTTGGCCCGCTATTAGGCACTCCATCCTTGTTAACTGGGGAGCTGGAGGGATTGTTTTCTGTTGGCATGGCTGAGGTACCTGGTGTTGGGAACCAGCATCCCTACCCCAAAACAGAGGGGTCCATCCTACCCCAAGCCTCAGGTCTGAGGCTTAAAGCTCTTGTCCCAGCAGCTCAGGGCCCAGGGAGGGAGGGAGAGGAGTAGAGATCCAGCAGGAAATAATGACAGTAATAATTACTGTTTATTGAGCATTTACTCTTGTGCTATGTCAATATTATCTTGGTTTGGATTCCCCTAGAAGCAGACTCTGAGATAAGGATTTGAGGGCAAGTAATTTGCTTGAAAGGTGCTCCCACGTAGGGGAAAGGGAAATGAGACAGGTAAGGCAGCTGAGATGAGGTCACAGAGGTGGACAGGGGCTAGAGCACATAAGACCAGCAGAGAGACTCAGTGCTGGAGAGCCTCTGAAGCTTTGCAGCAGGGCTGTCATGACTTGATTTACATTTTAACAAGATCCCTCTGGCTACTGTGTGGTGCATGACCTGTTGGGGGCCGGGTGGATGCGGGGTGACCAGGAAAAAGGCCACTGCAGTCATTCAGGATGGAGAGGGTGATGGTCAGTCTCTGAGTGTTGCCAGTGGATGGCTTCCAGGTAGTTCTGGAGGCAGAGCTATTTGGGTTGCTGAGGATTCGGTTGCAGGGTCGGGAAGGGGAGGTAGGTATAAGACTAGTCGTGACTTTTTGTCCTATACAACCTAGGGTAAGAACCTGGGCACTGGGGGCCCTGCAGTGTTGGGGCAGGAGATCTGGGACTCGACAGTGATGTGGAGCCCCAGGAGGCTCACCTGGACGGGGTCGGTTCTGAGTCTGCGTCACTGGGAAAGGAGACTCAGGACAACCTGGGTCCCCAGAGCCGGCATCTGTGTCTAGCCATGCTGCACAGTGCTGGGTCCCCAGCTGGAGGGCCGAGACCTCTCAGCTGTGTCCTGCCTCAGCAGGGGGAGAGCTCGGAACTGCAGCCAAACAGAGCCTGCAGGTAGGGAGATTGCTTACCTCCTACCTTGAGGACCCAGAATCCACTGGGGCAGATTTAGGACTGCTGGTTCCTGGGGACTTCTCAGCAAAACCCAGAGCCTGATAAGAGGCCTGTGTGGGGGCTGAGGAAAGTAAAGGTGGGAAGGGGGTCACTGTCAAACCCAAGTGCCAAGGTCACTGCAGCTGGTAGGGTTAAAGAGGTTTTGCATTTGTAAATAGATATGGAGGGATAGTCTATAGGAGTGAAACATAAGATATAACACGTAAGATGTCAGAGAAACGGGATTTTGGACCGATCAGCTTTGGTCAGATGAGGTTGCCTTGAGAAGCTGGGAAGGAGCAAGAGAAGAGAAGGGACCATGGGACAAGATGCAGGCCCTGGTCAGCTCTTGGTGGAGAATGTGGGTGGCGATCCTGCAGAACCTCGTTTCTTCCACGCCTCCTGGGTTAGCTTCACTGACTGCCACTCAAGTTGACAAGCATCAGTTTGTACTGCTAGTGTTGTCTTCACTCTAGTGAAAATAAGAAAAAGGCTTTTCAGAAAGTTCCTCCCAAAGAATTTGTTTAAAAAAAAAAAATGAACCAGTGTAGTGTGCCACTGAGCACAATGCCCTCCCACCCCCACCCCAGGAGCCCTGGGTAGGGTGACAGCGGCACAGGGTGGTCATGCCCCCTTCCCAGCCATCCTACTGAGTTCACAGGGGCGTCCCTCTCCCACAGATGTGCCACCCTCACTATTTTTTACATATCCAAGTAATAAAGTTAAGAGCTAACACAAAGCACTGAACTGGCACATCAGGCTGTGTTTTAGCATCACATATGTAATCTTACATTTAATCATCTGAACAACCCAGTGTGGTAGGTACTGCTACTATTGACACCATTGTACAGAGGAAACTGAGGCACAGAGAGTCTAAGGAACCTGTCTAAGTTCATACAGCTAGTTAGGGGTAGAGCCAATATTTGAAAACATGGGCTCTAGACTCTCTGTTCTGAACTACTCCACTGTATGGCACCTCATGTGCCAACTCACCTATCATTTGCTTCATACATATCTACATCAACCTAGTCCTAAGTAATAACATCCCTCAAATTCACAAGTTTGAATCGTTTGTTGAATTTTTTTTAATGTTCATTAAAATAAGTATGTAACTATTAATATTTTTAAAAGTTAATCCATGTATCAACTAAAATCATCTTGTGTATCCTCGTGTACAGTGCTTTCAGAAGTAGACTTAATTTACAATTTGCCTTTCTATAAAAATGTTCTGACATGGTCTAACAAATCACATACAGTCTGTCATGTAAGACATGGAAAATCCATGAGAAGATGAGAGGGAAGGGAAAACCAGAGGAGAAAGAAAAGAAACACTAGGATGAACAGATGAACACCTAAGGTGGACACAGCTGTGGCTCTGAGCTTCCTGGCCACCACAGCAAGGAAGCATGCATTCAATTAAAAGAACACATGTTACTTGTTCATCTGATTAAAATCCAATTAACTGCTGTTTCTTGAACTTGGTTCTTAGAGTAATTTGTCTTGCGGGTTCTCTTAAAGAGGATACTGTTTGAGGTAGTGGAATTCTCTTTTTGAACAGGTTTGGAACTGAGCTTTTATCTGTTAAATATACTTGGCTCATGAATAAGTCAAATTTGAAGAAAGGGTTCTGGGCTAAGAGGAAAGTCGAAAGCCACGGCATTATCACCACCCTCGCGTTGAAGTGGTGTTACAGTGGAGCTGCATCTCACACAAGAGATTGGGCTCTAAAGGTAGCAAAAAGTGCAGGTGGTCAAAGCTACCCTTGGAAATCCCTCAAATGGCTGATTGAGTGCAGTATATAGGGCTTTATCTGGACAACTTGTCAGCAAGCCCGAAAGAGTTCGTCTCTCCTCCAGTGTGGGAAAAACTACCTCTTCTTGGTCAAGCCCTCAGTGAAGTAGTTGGCTTTGTTTACAGCCTGGGTTGTGGGGGGAAATTGTGTTTTTAAACACTGACATTAAGCTGAGGGAACTGAGATGTTCACATCACAAGAGGCCCAAGGGACCATAGGCTTCCTGAGAGGACAGTGGAGTCGCAAACCACCTTGCCCTCCTCCAGGCAATTCCAGAGGGTGGACTTGCCTGCATGCTTTAGTTTATTATCTATTGAGGCTTTTTTGGTACATACAAAATTAGACTTTTTATATCTTCCTAGTGAATTGAAACTTTTATCATTGTTAGTCTCTCTAGTAATGCTTTTTCTCTAGTAATGCATTTTGCCTTAAAGTCTACTTTGTTCGACACAGAGCTATACTAGCTTTCTTTTGGTTAGCGTTTACATGGTATATCTTTTTTCATCCTTTTACTTTCAAACTCCTGCATCCTTGTATTAAGATTTGTCTCTTATAAGCAGCATGTAATTGGTTTTTATTTTTATCCTTTAACCATCTATGTGTTTTAATGTCAGCATTTAGTCCATTTACATTTAATGTAATTGCTGATATATTTGAGTTTAAATCTATCATCTTATTGTTTGCTTTTTATTTGTTCCGCCTGTTTTATGTTCCTCTTTCTCTCCTTTCTTGCCCTCTTTTGAACTGATTACTTTGTATTATTCCTTTTTTCCTCTCTATTAGCTTGTTAGTTATACATTCTTTTATTATTCTTTTTGTCATTAGCAGAGATTACAACATGTATTCTTGACTTATTAGAGTCTACTTTAAATTAGCAAGCTTACCACTTCTCATTCAATGGAAAGATCTTACAACTCCTTAACTATATTTACCCCCCCCCAACTGAAATGCTATTATTGTCATGCATTTTAATTCTCTCTAGATTTTAAACCCTGCTAGGTACTATTATAATTATTTTATAGTCAGTAGTAATTTGGATTTATCCACATTGTTAACCTTTCTGTGCCCTTCACTCCTGGCCTATTTCTAAATCATCCTGACTCTCAGACTGTAGCCCCTGCGTCTGTCACAAGCTCTGCTCAGCTTCCCAGCCCTGCATCTGCCCTCATCAGAACCAGCAGCGCCTTGAGGGGAGATGCTGGGTGTACCTCCCTGGCTTTGCTTCTCCTCCTTGCTTTTGTCCCGCTAATTCTTCCTAGCCCCGTTATCTCTCCATGCTTTCAAACAGATTTCTTTTTCAAGCGGATTTTTATAACATTTGGCCAAGGTTTTCTAGGGACCTGCTCTGGGGATGGGTTGATCTGAATTAGCTAATGTGCCATTAGCAGAAACGTAACCTATTGTCTGCACTCTTTAAGAGTTATTTCTTCCGCTGCCCCTTTTTCTTTTGCCAAGCCCATAAAATTGAATCTGTGTCAGTTAAATGTGCATATGATGCAAGTCCGTGATAGCTTAGTTCCTTGCTATCACTGTAATTGTCTCTAATTCTAATGAAAGGTCCTCATGTTCTGTATTGCTCCAGTCTCTTTCCGTGAGCCTTTCAAGAAATGAATATAACCTCCTTCCAGAGACCTGTTGTCTTCCTGGGGGTGAGAGAACAATTAGTCTTTAATGCAGAAAGTTTACTGTCCAACTTGTCAGAGTGCTCTAGGGAAGTGATATATCTGAACCACTTTTCCCAGACAAGCTGCCAACCATAGAAGTAAAGTAACACCCCTGATCATGCCTGACTTAGAGAACCCTGAGCCCTGTAGTTAGCATTTCTGTCAGGAGAAACCCACAGCAGAAAGACCATCTGCCAAAGTCCAGAGTCTCGTAACATTAGTCAGCGTTCATTAATAGCAAGTGAAAGAAAACCAAACTGACTTAAGCAACAAAGGAAAATATCTTGTTCCCAGAACTGAAAAGTCTCAGACTATAGATTGACCCCAGGCATAGCAGGATCCAGGTGCTCAGATGATATCATCAGGAAGTTGTTTCTTCATCCCTTAGCTCTACTTTCCTCCAGTCCAGTGGTTCTCAAACTTGTGAATGTGCATCAGAATTACTTGCAAGGCCAATTAAAACACAGATTGCTAATTCCCACCCCCAGAGTTTCTGACTCAGCACGTTTTAAGTAGAAGCTAAGCATTTTCATTCCTAACAAGTTCCCAGGTGGTGATGTTACTGGTCCAGGAACCATACTTTGAGAACCACAGCTCTAGACAGGTGCTTCGCTTGTGGCCCAAAGATGGCTCCCAGTGACTCTAGGCTTCCTTCTACCTGCAACCCCAGGGGAAAGATTGTGTTCCTTTTCTAATAGTTCCAAAAAGAATTCCTCAACCAGCTCTTCCGTGAACCAGCCTCCATGACCATAAAGGTATAGTGCTCTCATTGCCCAAGAAAATGTTTGAAATCAGGCAGCCCTGGAAAACCCACCAACTCAGATCCACCCAAACCCTGTGGACTGAGAAGAGTGAGAATGGTAGTTCCCTGAAGGAAAACCTCGGTGCTATGACTAAAAGAAGGGATGACAAAAGCAACTGCTATTTATTCGATATAAAAACTAACCACAAGGCATTTTGCTACAAATTCTTCATAGACAGGGTGTGGAGCAAAGGACCATAACATCTGAGAGGAAGGAGTAGAAACAGTTTAGTCTGGGGGTCCTGATTGCCTTCCTTGAAAATCATGTATATTCCTGGGCCCAGGAAGTGACAGCAGCTGGAAGGATGCATGTTAAGATATTCAGACAGTACCTACTAGTGGAGAGGCCCAAGAACAAGCTTTAGAAATGAGGAGAGTACAGGCGTTGGTGACCTTGACCAGCCATATGTTTCTGCTCTGTATTGCTGCCTAACAAATGGCCCCAGCGGCCCTTTTATTGTTGCTCATGAGTTTACGGGTTGACTGGTGTTATGGATTGAATTCTATCCCCTCAAAAATATGTGTTGTAAATCTTGAGCCCTATACCTGTGGCTGTAATCCCATTTGGGAATAGGTTTTGTTATGTTAAGAGGCCATATCAGTGTAGGGTGTGTTTTAAGCCAATCGCTTTGAGATATAAAAAGAGCAGATTAGGACAGAAAAGCAAGAAGAGATGGGGGAGATAGATGCCATGCCACATGAAGATCATCAAGGAGCCAAGGAAAAGAGACAAGGACCTTCCCCCAGAGCCAACAGAGAAAGAAAGCCTTCTTTTAGAGCCAGCACCCTGAATTCGCACTCCTAGCCTCCTAAACAGTGAGAAAATAAATTTCTACTTGTTAAAGCCGCTCACTTGTGGTATTTCTGTTATAGCAGCACTAGATAGCTAAGAGCAGATCTGTAATGAGCCAGCAGGTTGGCTGGGGTGGGTAGTCTAGGATGGCCTCACTCATGACTGGCAGGCTAGCTGGTGAGCCATCCGACAGCCCTCTGTCCTCGTGTCTTGGTTGTGACTCATCACATTCATGGTAAATCTCCTGCACTGATGTGCCTTTTGTTTCTCTGTAAGAGAGAAGCCAACCAAGTGCTGGTGAAGTGAAGAGAAAGGGAACTCATCGGAAGAGGGATGGTTTTCAACCAGAAAAGCGCAGTTTGGGATAAATTAAAATGTGGAATTTTGCTTTTGCTGGTGGCACAAATTTATTGTGTGAATAAATCCATCATCCTCCAGATCTGTGAAGAGAATAAATCTGCCATCACATAGTGTTCAGGCCAGTGCAAAAATGGCTCACCCAAGTGAGAGATGAGAGTGTCAAAAAAGAGTTAAAAGATGGTTCCCTCATGTGGGGTGGGGAGAGGACAGTGAACACACGCTGGTCAGCAGAAATGCGATTCAGGAGAATGTGGCATTTATACGGACATTTCTGGGAAGCCATGGGTGGGGAAAGCTCTGGAAGTGGAGCTGCCGAGTTGACCTTCACTCAGAAGAAAGGGTGATTTAATTTTTAAAAGCATCTTCTTAGCATAACATGACTCAAAGGGCACAGGCAACACCCCGACAATCACATTGCTGGAGAAGCATTCCCTCCCAGATAAAAGATACTTGGGCGCAGGGGGGTTTGTGCAGACAAAACTGATCCCTGCTGGAAGAAAACGCCTTCCTGAATATCCTTTTCCAAGAAGAGGCGAGCATAGGCCGCAGGCAGTCAAGGACGGTCTGCCTCCTCTGCTAGGGCCGCACCGCAGGCTTCCTGATGACCTCAGGTGTGTGCTCCGTCAGTCCGAGCTGCAGACCATCAAGGCACAAGAGCAAGAGCCTGCTGCCCACATGATGGCAGACCAGTAAAAAGGCTAGGGTCCCCACACAACTCTGCTTAGACTGATTTTATGCGTGCTCTTTGCGGGAAATGGAGCAGGAGCTTGTGAATTTTAGGTTCTACTCATCCTGGCGCTGGCCCAAGCTTCCCACCAAGCTGGTGTTTGCACCCCCGAATTTCAGGGTGCTGGGGCATTTTTTTAGCTTTATATGCAGACTTAGTCCTTTATTTAGAGGCTCATTAAAGGGTCTGAAGGGAGCTTGAAATTCTCAGTTGTGCTTTACCACGGATGACGGGAAACCACGTTCTTTAGTGATATTCACAAACACCAAGAGTTACAAGGTTGGGAGTTGAAGTCATTTTCCATCCATTCATTTGGCAAAAATTACAATGCCAATCTCCAGGGCTATAATGGTGAACAAGATGGGGTGCTGTCATGAAGCAGCATGAGGCCTTGGGGCCCTGTGGGAACTGAGCCAGCAACTTCTCCGACCTCAGTGCCCACTATTCTTCATTGCCCATTCCAGCCCCCCTGCCATTCCTTGCTTTGCTGAGCTCTGCCCACCTCAGGGACTTGACAACTGTTCCCTCAGCCTGGAACAGCCTCCCCACGGTATCAGCGGGCTCTCATCTTTCAGATCTCCACTCCAATGTCACTTTCTCAGAGACTCTGTCCCCAAACGTGCTGCCTCAAATAGTTTCCCCTCCCCTCCCATCATCTCCAGCCCTTCACCCTGCTCTTTCATTCCTCCTCATCACCCTGATGCTGTTATGTGTGCAGCTAGCTGCCTGTTTAGTGTCTTTTCAACACCTGACTGTGAGGGCAGGGGCATGCTGACTCACGCCTTCTATACCTCCCGCACCCAAGCAGCATCTTGGTCAACAAGCTAGCGGAGGTCGAGAACCTGTCATTTAGTGACTTTTGCCTTGTGGGCAGCGTGTTTCTGCTTCAGTTATTCTTGGGATGAGGTTGTGTTTGTACTTGAGAGTTTTCAGTGCCAGCTCCAGTGTAGCTTAAGAACATGTCCTTTAGCTTCCTTTTTCCTGTCCTGTCTGCTATTTCAGGGACCCGATGCCTCTTTGCACCCAGTGAGGAAGATCTCCATGTGGTTCTCATCTTTACCTCACCCGCATTTCCATAACAGTAGGATCCCTACCATCAGCTTGTGACACCCCTTCCCGCCTTCATGTTCTCTGCCCTTTGTCTGTTTTACCATCTAATCCCTCCAGTTGCAGAGCAGGCCAAGTAACCGATAAAAAAGATGAACAAGGGAGGTTAAGGTGAAGGAGTGGCCTTGATCGGGACAAGCAGGATCCCACGTCACATTTCCAGCAGCTCCTTACTTCTCTGTCCCCAGGAGCATCATGGGCGGTGCTTCCTCAGAAACAGTACATCACAGTCAAAGAATAACCCTCTCAGTGTGCCTTGTCCAGGCCAGCGGTCCACAGGCCCTGTGAGGAGTCCTTAGGGTGCTCTTGACCATCCCGCTGAGCCACTGAGACTGGCTGCAGCCTGGACGAGAGCTGTGCTTGGGTTCTGTTGGTCCTCACAATGCTTCTTCAAAATTGGTAGCAGTTATGAACAAATAAATTTCAGATCCTAGCTTTTCTTTTCTATTGTTGTGCTTTAAGTGAAAGTTTACAATTCAAGTTAGCTCTCATATAAAAATCTATACATACGTTGTTATGTGACCCTAGTTGCTCTCCCTATTCTATGACAGCACATTCCTTTCCACCCTGGATTTTCCATGTCCATTCAACCAGGTCCTGACCCTCTCTGCCTTCTCATCTCACCTCCGGACAGGAGCTGCCCGTTTAGTCTCATTTGTCTACTTGAGCTAAGAAGCACACTCTTCATGAGTATCATTTTATGTCCCATAGTCCAGTCTAATCTTTGTCTGAAGAGTTGACCTCAGGAATGGTTTTAGTTCTGCGTTGACAGAGAGTCTGGGAGCCTTGCTTCTGGGGATCCTCCAGTCTCAGTCAAACCATTAAGTCTGGTCTTTTTCTAGATTCTAGCTTTTCTTGAGAAATATATATATATATTTGACAACCTTAGAGTGACAATTCTATATGGCAAGCATCGGCTGGAGCTGCGAGGCTGCTCCTTATTCAATGGGGCTGGGCCCCCACGTTCTGTCTCACTCACATAGTGCCTGCCTCTGGTCCAGCAGCATTTGTGTTTGCAGCCCTTCTCCTCAGTGCCTAGTAGAAATTGGTGTTGCTTCCTTTTAGTCTAGCTTTTCCAAGAAAACCCACAGTCCCCATCAACCCAGTCCCCGGTGGTACTGGAAGCCAGCCCAGCAGAACTGCTGTGTTTCCTTCTCTCTCCTGCTAATGCTGCTCTTGACATTGCTACTTGAACTTCATTCAGACACAACATTCTAATAGGAGCATAACGAGAGAGTCAAGTGCTTCAACAGGAATCTTTAATAATCAATGGCTGCTGGTTTACTGAGATCATGAAGATGAAGGGATGCTGTTCTTGAACAAGTCTTACACCAGGCCAAATATATGTATATGTTCCTAGAGAGGTTATACCTGTGAATTCCCAATTAGTTTATTATAGACCACCATTAACGTCAGTGTTTGATGTTGCTGTTAAGTGATGCAATGCCGTTTCCTGTATTGAATTCATACCTCCAGCCCTGACCTCTCTCCCAAGCTCCAGACTCATGTGCTCATGCCAACTCAGCAGCTCCACCTGGATGCCACAATCACACCTCAAAACCAACTTGTCCAAAACTGAGCTCCTACACTTCCCTTCCAAACCTGCTCCATCCACAGCCTTTCCCAGCTCAGATGAGGGCAGCTCCATCGTCCACTTCCCCAGCCAAAACCCTTGGAGTTGTTCATACTTCTTTCTTTCTCCCTCACCCACATCTTACCCATCAGGAATCTTGTTAGCTCTGTCTTCAGTCTATCTCCAGAACCTGGCCACAATCTGTATCCCCCCTCCAGTGCAGCCGTTGTCTCTCGCCTGGGCGATGGCAGTAGCCCCTAACTGTTCTCTGTGCTTGCACCCTCACCTCCCTTCAGTCTATTCTCCTCTCAGCACCTAAGTCCGATCAAGTCTGCCCTGCTCTAAATTCTTCAGTGGCCCCCCAGCCTTCTCTAACCTATAACCCCTGGAGGGATTAGATGGTAAAACAGACAAAGGGCAGAGAACATGAAGGCGGGAAGGGGTGTCACAAGCTGATGGTAGGGATCCTACTGTTATGGAAATGTGGGTGAGGTAAAGATGAGAACCACATGGAGATCTTCCTCACTGGGTGCAAAGAGGCATCGGGTCCCTGCGTGTTGCCGATCTGTGAATACACCACACACCTCCCGCCTAATGGCCTTGGCTGGAAGGCAGCGGGTACATTGGGGCCCACCCTGTCGGCTGTCCCTGCACCCTTGATCTACCTTACCCTGCTCTGCTTTTCTTGTTTTTCCATATCATTTTCCACTGCTTTAATACACTATATTATTTATTTATTATGTCTGTGGCTTTTTACAGCTGCATAGTACTCTGTTGAATGGATGTACTATAATTTGTTTTATTTAGCCATTCTTGTTAAGGGCTTTTTGCATATCACTTTATAAAACCCATTTTCCATACACTGAGACTTCCATAATTGACTGCAACTTTGCAATAAATTTTTCTTTCTTAAATTAAGGTACGATTGCTTGGCAATACTTGGTATGCAAGCAAGAGCAAAACAAAATAAAGCAAAAACACTCTAAAATACCCATCCCTCTCCATAATATTATATATCATTCCTTATAGGTACAGACGATCCTCATTATTTACAAATTCCATATGTGCAGAATGGCCTGCTCATTAAAATTTATATGTAACCCCAAAATCAATTCTCATAGTGCTTTTGTGGTCATTTGTGGATGTGGGCCGAGCTGTGAAAAATTCAAGCCACCTGACACGCATGTTCCCAGCTGAGGTCAAACAGAGCGGCGCTTTGCCTGTAAACAGGTGTCTCAGTGCTCATGCTATAAATAAGTACCCTCTTTGCAGTCTACTTGGTGCCATATTTTTTACAATTTTGTGCTTTTTATTGGTGATTTTGTTGCCTAAAATGGCCCCCAAGTATAGTGGTGGTGTGCTGTCTAGTGCTCCTGAGTGCTAGAAGGCTGTGGTGTGCCTTACAGAGAAGATGCGTATGTTAGATAAGCATCGTTCAGGCATGAGTTATAGTGCTGTTGGCCGTGAGTCCCATGTTAATGAATCAATAATATATGTTAAAAAAAAAAAAAAAAAAGACCAAACCCATTGCCTTCAAGTCGATTCCAACTCATAGCGACCCTACAGGACAGAGTACGTCGTGTTTAAACAGAAGATAAAAATAATAAACATAAAACGAGGCTATGTATTGATCAGTTAATGAAAGCGTGTGGCCAGAAGCTCACAGGAGCCTAACCTTGTATTTCCCCTAGGAGCAATGGGTCAGTATTCGCTAACTCGGTGTTTGCAGTGACTGTAGAATATAACTGCAGCAAGTAACCAGAATCAACTTTATTTTGTTAGAGTTTTTTTTTTAGTAACTCTTTATGCTGATACAATTTCAAACTTACAGAAGAGTTTTAAGGTACAATCAACTCCCATATAACCCTCCATCCAGATTCACCAGTTGCTGGCATTTTGCCGCAATTGCTTTATCATATTCTCTACCTATCTTATCTATATATCTGCACATACGCATATATGTATACATTCAAACCATTTGAGATTAAGTGGCAGATATCATTCCCCTAGACCCATGAGCACTGCAGTATGTATCTCCTAGGGCATTTGTTTTACAAGACCACAGTGCAGTGATCAAATTTAGGATATTTAACATTTATAAGCCACAGGCTATATTTGGATTTCTCCATTTGTTCCAATAATGCTGTCTCTAGCAATGTTTTTGCAGGCAGAATCCAGTACAGGATCACGCATGCATTCACTTGCCATATCTGGAACAGTCTCCAGTCTTTCTTTGTCTTTCATGACCTTGATATTTTTGGAGAGTACAGTCCAGCTGTTTTATAGGATGTTCCTCAATTTGGGTCTAATGGTCTTTGAGCGGCGCTCCCAGAATGTGATCTAAAGAAGCATCCTCCTGTTTTCTGCCCCCAGGGCCTGGAAGCCGACAAAAGAGACCCCTGTCAGCAACCCGAAAAACTGTACTCGAGGCTGAGGACCGGAAGGAAGATGCCTCGGCCGTGCTCAGAGCCATCCAGGTGGAGAATGAAGCCCTGCAGAGGGCGCTTCTCTGCAGAAAGGCCGAGCCACCTGCCAGCCAGCTGCAGGTGTGTTCACAGGCAGAGGGGGAGGAGCTGAGCACTGTGGCGCCTACTCAGGCCAGGCAGTTCTCTCCACCCAGCTGAAAAGAGCCTGTGGTGAGGAGAGAGGTGGGAGGCTTCACTCACCTCAGACTCATCTGCTTTTCCTCTGCTTCACGGGGCATCACTCACTGACCTGCCGAAGTTCCCATTTCCTCCACCTTCTTTCAGTTTTGTGTTTACTTCAGGAAGAGCCTAGGTTGGAGGCTGATATCCCTCCAATCCTTACTGATGTTTCCACCAACAAGAAATGGGTTCCTCACACCAGGGTTGCAAACTGGAGAAGGGAGAGGGTAGGGAGAAGGGAGAGAACAGGTCAGTGAAAGAATGAGCAAGAAACATGGAAGAATCTTGCTCTCTGGCTTCTCTGGAGAGGTCTTCTTCCCCAAAGCTGAACAGGCAAGTGTGAGCCCTCCAGGCCTCCACAGTCCTCACACTCCCTGTTTTCCTACCCGTGGCCCACTTCACTTGGTCATGAAATCTCCCTGGCCCTCCAGGTGTTGACTTTGTGCCCCCTGCCTACAGCTTTGAGCAGCAAGCTGAAGGATAAATGGTGGGGTGGAGTAGGGGGCCCTGGGCATCTGGAAGCCTTGGACATACCTCAGTGTGCACATCCATTCTTGGAAGCAGATTCCCTGACTCACTATTGAAACCCTTTCTCATACCTTGTCCCACTTGATGCTCACAGTAACTGGTAGGCCTGGCTTCATGGCCCCATGTTGTAGATGTGCCTACTGCCACCCAGAGAGAAGCCAAGTGGCCTGCTCAGGGCACGTCTTTGGAAGTGGCTGCAGGCTGCCTGCCTGCAGGCCCAGTCCTGTCCATGCAGCTGGTGACTCCTCCAGGCTCCATCATGGGGCTGCTCTTTGGGGCTCTGTCAAGCAGCGCCTGTTGTCTTTTCTCCTGGAGCTCTGTGCTTCACCCCTGCCGTTTATGGCTTTACATCTTGAGAAGGTCCCTGTCCCTCTCTGGGCCCTCATCTGTCAGGTGAAGCACGCAGTGAGTGGCTTTGTTCCAACCTCCTACCATGTGATTATATCATTCCAGGATGCAGAAGAGCCGCCCGCAAAACCATGGGTCAGTCTGCTGAAGGACAAGGAAGAGATGCTGTCCCTCGAGGTCAGTAAAAGAGATGAACAGCAAAGCACCCCCAACACTGCACAGTCCCCAGAGCTCTCCTTCACACGGCCCCAGCATGTCATCTCTGTGCCTGGGGAGGTGAGCCGCACTGGTGTCCTTCTGCCCATTTCACTAATGAGGAACTGGGGGCTGGAGTGACTGGCCCAAGGGTCCAAGTTGAAGCCAAGACTCACACCCAGGCCCGCTGATTCAAATTCAAATTCCTTGTTAAGTTTCTCTTTTCTGGCAAGAGTATACAAAAACAGATTTTAGTATCCTGAATAAATTATATCTGTATCTATCTAGATCAGTTTGGCCTATCTCAGCAAAGATGGACCCAGCAGATAAGGACAGATTACTAAAACTCCCGGGAATGTCTTTGTTAGATCCTGTGCGCTCAGAATACTGAGGTGACTAATACAGATGCCCCTGGCCAAGCAAATAAAGCACAAATAAGGTGACTTTAGACAGGGATGACAGTAAACTGGCTGATAGGCAAGAGAGTGTCAAGCTGTGGGATGGTGGCTACCTATGACAGGGTGATTGAGAAGGCCCCTTGGGAGGTGCCTCGTGAGCTGAGACCTGCCTGCTAAGAAGGAGACAACCAGCAACAAGGAACAGCATTCCAGGTGGAAGGAATAGCCAGGGCAAAAGCTTTGAAGTAGGAATTAGCTGGCTTGATCAAGGAGTAGGAAGAAGCCTGGCATGTGGTGGGAAAGGGAGAGGGGAAGGAGGGAGAGATGGGGGAAAAGAGATAGAGGAGAGGCAGGGAGAGAGTGAGGGGCAGAAAGGGGAGGGGAAAAAGGGAGAGGGGGAGGGACAGGGAGAGGGAGGGGAGGGAGGGAGAAGAGACAGGGTTGGGGGAAGGGAGAGTAGAGGAAGGGAGAGGAGGGAAAAGAGGGAGAACTGAGAGGGAGTAGGAAGGGAGGGAGGGAGGAAAGGAGAGTGAGGGGGAAGGGAGAGGAGAGAGAAGAGGGGGAGAAGAGAGACGATGGGGGAAGGGAGGGAGGGTAGAGAAGAAGGGAGACGGTGGGGGGGAAGGGAAGGGAAGGAAGAGGGGATGGGAGAAGGGAGAAAATGAGGGGAAGGAAGAGTGGGGAAAGGAGAAGGTGGAGGGGAAAGGAGAGAGGGTGGGGAAGGGAGAAGGTGAGGGAAGGAGAAGGGTGGAGGGGTGGGAAGGGGAAGGGAGAGAGTGTCCAAGTAGAGGTAGAGTGGTGGACAGGGCAACACCCCAAAGCACTGTGGTGGCTTTCTTTTTTTATTGTTCCTAACTCCTCCATGAGCCCTGGTGCACTTGGCTGCTAACCAAAAGGAGAAAGATGTGGCAGTTGGCTGCTGTAAAAATCTCAGCCTTAGAAACCCTATGGGGCAGTTCTCATCTGTCCTACTGGGTCGCTATGAATCGGAATCGACTGGGTAGCAGCAGGTTTGGTTCGTTTTTTTGAACCCACCCGTTATTTCCTGGTCACCTAACTGCCTCCAGACGGTGTTTCTGGCAGGCCTGTGACAATCCTACCCACCCTCCCCCCGTGGTCCAGGATTTCTGGATGATCTGACTTGTTACCATCAGAGCTTCTGACAGCTCAGAACAGAGAGTAGAGCACGTTTCTCATTTAGATAATAAGTGAAAAAGAAGGGGAAAAGCTTGGAGGATTAAAAAAGCAGGGCCTAATGATGTTACTAGAATTCTAAGTGGCCCCTGGTTACTTTGTAGCAAACAGAACAAGGGTTCAGTTGAGACAGTGAAATGTTTTGATAAAGAGAAAGTTTTCAATAGCGCGTTGAAGCCAATTGGTGCCTCGGACCTCCCAGACCATAAGGAAGTGAATGAGGTCCTGCCGTTCTGCAAAGCTGTGTGAGGGGATTCTTCATCTAATCAGCCCAGGCAGACACTGTTGTTCACTCAGTCTGGTTTCCTACAGTTGGCTGGTGCCCTGAAACACGCGTCCCGTTGACCAGGGCTCTACTGTGGCTTGGGTCAGGAGTATTGCTCAGACATCTGTTTAATAAGCTTGTCCATCTTCAGCTGCCTCCCATCACCTCAGTGACCACCACGCAGGAGCCGGAGCCAGGGCCCGAGCCGTCCAGGGCAGCAGAGGGAGCCAGAGGCATCAGTGATGCCAGTGATAAAAGCAACCTTTTGGGAAGCAGGTACTGAGCACGGCTGACTTAAAAAAAATCTAAAACAGAAAAAGTCTTAGCAATGCAGCCAGGAGGATCTTCTTAACTGTGGTTTTTCTTTGCATTTCCTATGCTACTCCAGACCATTTTAAGCTGTCCCTCTAGATAGCACCCTGCCTCACCCCTGCAACCCTAAAGCACACAATTGGCTTAGTTTCTCTCAGGGAGATAGATGGCTCTTCCTTGCTCAGCCCGGTCTCAATGTGTGTATAACTCCACCCTTCCCAAAAGTTTCTGCTGGAGTACCCCATGAAGCAGAGGGAAGTGAACTTGTTCCCAGCTGAGTCTGAGGGGTGGGGTTGGGGGAGGTGGGTGGAGACAAAGCAGCCATACCAGCACCATGTCCTTTGGCCCCTTCCTTCTGTTAAAAGTTTGTCCAAATGTAGCATCATGTCTATTAACACACAGCATCCCTGTCAGTTGTATTAGAATAAAGGCTTCCTCCATCTTCAGGCAAAATCGGTACTTTAGAAGTAGACGCACGAGGTTGAGCCTGCAGTTCCAAGCATGCCACAGCCACAGCCACACTCCCGGGCTGCTGGGCAGAGCTGTATGCATTGCAGACTGTGCCAAGTGCCCAGCCGAGGGGCATGATGGGCTGAAACCCAGCCTGACACTGGACTGCATCGCCCCAGGAGGGGTGGGGGCTTTTTCTCTACACTAGCCAAGGCCAAACCATGGACCCCCCAGGTCAGTGTCCACCCAGAGGATCCCCCGTTTCTAATTTGCACAGAAACTCTGAATAGGCTAAAGGCAGCCCTATGTGTTCCTCTAAGAGCCTGCAGACCACAGACCAGAAACCGTGGCTGCAGACCACCTTGGCCATAAATGAGAATTCGCAATTTCCCCAAATGCGAAAGGCCCGGGCCATGAGGATATTTTTCAGCAGATGGGGTTTTATTTGCAGGGAGCACACACCTAACCAAATGCTTCTCTCTTCATCATCAAGATGCTTTGTGTATCAGGGACTCGGGGTATACAGCCACAAACAGCACATGTGGGGTCCATTTGCAAACAACTCAGGCACATCCACTGGATGTGCAGTGACTGTGTCCGTAGAAACAAGAGGCGAACAGCAGATCTCTAGACTGGATATTGCCAGACTTTCTCTGTAAAGAGACAGGTAGCAAGTACTTTCTTGTTGCTACCTGCCGTCAGGTCAGCCCCTGACTCATGGTGACCGCTTGCACAACGGAACAAAACACTGCCTAGTCCTGCACCATCCCCATGATCGGTTGCGGATCAGACCATTGTGATCCATAGGATTTTCATTGGCTGATTTTCGGAAGTAGATTGCCAGGCCTTTCTTCCTAGTCCATCTTAGTCTGGAAGCCCTGCTGAAATGAAACCTGTTCAGCATCATAGCAACACACACACCTCCACTGACAGACCAATGGTGGCTGTGAATGAAGTGCATTGGCCAGGAATTGAACCCCTGCCTCCCACATGGAAGGCGAGAAGTCTACCCTTGAACCACCACTGCCAGTAAATACTTTAGGCTTTGCTTTAAAAAAAAAAAAAAAATTCTTAGCTCACAGGCCATACAAAAACAGGCTGCAGGCCAGATTTGACCTGGAGGCTGTTGTTTGCTGACCCCTGCTCTAGCCTCTTATGAGTTCTCATAGCTTAAGTAGGTCCACTGGCAGCCTCGCCCCAAGCAGGGTTTCTCTTACTTGACTCTGATTTCAGCACTAATTGTTCAGTTATTTATAAAGGGAGAAAAATGACCTGAATGCTCCTTTGAACTGTCTGTAAGTACAGACTTCCTTCTCAAATTGTTACTTCTCTTTGAGGTAGAAAAGTAAGTGTGGCAGCCTGGACGAGAATGTTCTCTTTTGTGTACCATTTGTTACTACCTGTTTACTAAAGCAGAATCTCATTTCAGACAGCAGCAGAAGCTTCTGAACGTCCTCCAGGCCATCAAAAATGACTCCACCCCCCTCAGCCAGGTGGTTTCACCAGCTGAAGAGCAAGTTCTGGACCCAGAGGTGAGAGCCTCGACTTATGGGGATTTCCAGATGCATTCAGTGTCCTGCCTGAGAGCCAAGGCTGGAAGGGCCCTCGGAGCAGTCGTTTCTGTTCTGTGGGAATGGCTCTGACGGTAGTAACCTTGGCATCTTTCTGCCTGAGTCTCCATCCCTCCTCCTGCCCTACACACAGATATGCATATGATGGAGTGGGAGAAGCAAAGAAGGAATGATGTGGGCCAGAAGTTTTAACAGAGAGAGAAGCCTGTCCACACAATAGGCAATATAAATAGCCTGCAAGCCCATAGGAAAATGTCCAGTATTGCTTGTAATAAAAAAAATGCAAATTAAACCAACCTTAATGTCCCATTTGATATCTGAGTTAACAGATTATTTTTAATGATAACATCTAGCACTGGCAAGGTTACAGTAAAACTGTTGCAGTCATACACTGCTGGTGGCAGTATAAGTTGGTGAAACTCTCTTGAAAAGCAAAATGGCTGGACTTAGCAAGAGTCGTAGAAATACTTATGTCTTCCAACCCAGTGGAGCCCTGGTGGCTCAGTGGTTAAGAGCTACAGCGAGCAACAACTGCTAACCAAAAGGATAGCAGTTCAAATCCACCAGCCAGTCCTTGGAAACCTTATGGAGAAGTTCTACTCTGTCCTATAGGGTCGCTATGAGTTGGAATCGACTCGATGGCAACAGGTTTCCAACTCAATAATCCCACTTCCTATCCTAAGGAAATAACTCAACAGATACGAAAAGCTATAGGCACAGAAATGTCTGTTGTTGTTGTTAGGTGCTGTTGAGTTGGCTCTGACTCACAGTGACCCTGTGTACAACCATCTTTTTTTTTTTTTCCATCTTCATTTTTTTCCTACTTCCAGGAATGGTGCAGTAGATATCTTTGAACATTTTTTCGAAGACGCCTACTGCACCATTATTGGAAGTAGAAAAGAAAATGAAGAAGAAAAAAATCATGGAAATAACCTAAATGTTTCATAATAATGGAGTTAATCAGGAAAGTATCAGCCCAACGCAGTAGTATAAAAGATGGAAATTGTTATCATGAAGATTTTACAGATGGAAAATGTTAAGGATATAAAGTTAACTGCAGAAGGTGCCGTTAATCTTCAGTGAGACCAATGTGATTGCAACAACTGTGTAAAGATAGGGCAGTGAGCATGTTGGCGGAGCTAAGACATCCTGTGCAGAAGCATACAGGCTGTGTCCTGGTGGTAGGATAGTAGAGGATCCTTTCTTCTTTTGTGTTGAAAGGTCTGTGTCCTGGCATTACCTTCTCGATCCTTCCTCTATCCAAGCCATTCTTATAATTATTTGGTATAGTGGTAACCAACCTTATGATTGGCCAATGGGGACCTAATAGGAAGTTGTCCCAAAGCCACATGTAAAAAGCATGTGGTTACAAAAGGAGCCCTGTGTCTAGAGAAGAGATCCAGCTTTGACTCTGGAGCCATCATTTGGAGGTTGTGTGCTCTCTAGTCCTGGAGTCTGTGGCTGTCAAGTAGGGTAAAGGACACACATCCACAGCCACTGTGAGGATTAAACAGGACAGGTCTGGGAGGGGCTGAGGCTCAGTGCCTGGCACATGGCAGGGAGGAATTGGTAACTATCAGCTGAAAGTTTGCCATCTAGAAAAGTCCAAGCTTTGTTCCCCTCTGCATGGAATAGTTGCTTTCTTAGCTGTGAAGATTCTAAGTGATGAAACTTCAGCCATATTAAAAAGAGCCTGAATTAATTCAGACTCTTTGGATTATGCATATATATTAAAAAAAAAAAAAAAAAAAAAAACCCAAACCCATTGCCATCAAGTCGATTCCAACTCATAGCAACCCTATGGGACAGAGTAGAACTGCCCCATAGTGTTTCCAAGGAGCACTGGTGGATTCAAACCACCAACCTTTTGGTTAGCAGCTGAACTCTTAACCACTACGCCACCAGGGTTTCCTTTATATTATAGGAGACATAAAATTCAGTGCAAACTGACTTACCCAACAAAGAGAATGTACAGATACTTGTAATTAAAAATGCCACAGTTAGCGCCAGGGGAGGCTGAATCCAGCAACTCAAGCTCGATCCTTCCACTCTGAGTCCACAGTGTCAACTGCATCCTTGGGCACTGTCGCCACCCCTGGGTGCCCAGTCTCCACTCTGCTGTCTCCCCTTGTGATCCCTAGTATCTGGGCTGGTTCCAGCCTTGCCTCCCACACCTCTACCCAGTGTCAGGAGAAAAGGAGTGGTTCTGCCCAGTCGAATCTGGCATAGGCATGCTTGCACTGACCCAGGCTGGGCCACGTGCCCATCACTGAGCCACTCTGTCCCTGTGGTCTGGAGGATAAAGCACACTGGTTGGCACAGGCCAGTCAAGCTCCTCCTGGGGTTGAAGAGGCATCAGTCTCCCTGTGCCTCATGGATGCAAGGGAAAAAGAGAGGTGACTTCTCCAAAAGAAAATCAGGTGGTGTGAGAGAGAGGGCAGTGGGTGTCACGGACCAGGGAGCTTCCCAGCAAATGTTCATGATGGACCCCCAAGAGGGATCCTAAATCAAGCACTAGAGAAAGCAGGGGTAGACATCAAGCTGCAGTGTGACAAGTTGTGACATTTCCTTAGTTAATAGACCCTTCAGCATCTTCATTTAGAAACTGACTGCAGGAATTTACACGTTCTAGATTGCAGTGGGTGGGAGCTCGCCTCCCATCTGACCCTTCATCCCCCGCCAAGGAACAGCGTGAGCAGTGCTGCTGCTTCTTCACCCCTTCCAGACCTTTCGTCTGGCAGTGGAATGCTCCTCACAAGCACAATCTCATTAACCTCTCAAACCTCCCCGCCGCCACTCCATGTGAGCCGGGCCATGTTAGGTTTGTCACCATCCTGCAAGCCTGGGACTCAGGCCCAGGGTAGCAGAGGGCTTGGCCAGGACACTGCATGGCGGCAGCAGAGGAGGAAGCTGTGGGCTCTGCAGGCTGAGCTAATAAAAGCAGACCCTGTGTTCCTACCGGGGTCTCTGCACTGACCTCTCCCTCCCTCCCCAGCCCCATCCACATTGCGTGGCAGTCAAGGCTCATCCAAACACACACAGAGAGCAATAGCACGTCTCGCTGGCTATTAATTAAAAAAATAAGTAGGGAACAGTTGCTGTTCATTTGCTCAGCTCCCTGCTTGCAGAACCATTGCAGATTACCAGCATTAATTAACAGAGGGCATGTGCGCACGGGGAAGGCATCATTTCATGAGCGACTGATCCGTGGTGACTGGTGCTGCGTTCCCAGCCCTGGAGGGGCCCCAGGAAGTCATTCCGCAGTGTTGCTCCTTATTGATGGCATTCACGCAGACTCTCAGGCCAGACAGTCTGCCTGGGAAGGAGGCCAGCATTAAAATCAGTGACGGAGAGAACGGGAGGAAATGGACACTTAGGGAGTGCACACAGGCCAGGACTGGTGACGGGGCCTTCTCAGGTTGATACTTCTTGGGTTGTGACAGCCTTGTCACAAGATGGTGTCATCTCATTTTCCCCAACCAGGAACAGGCCAAGGGGTGTTAAAATGACTTGTCCGAGGCAGTGGGGCCTTTGTTAGTCTCTAGTTCAACAGAAATCATGACAGGCCTCAGGACATGAATGTGGGGTCATGGAGGAGAGAAGTGCACATTTGGGCAGAATCCAGTACTTTTTGAACATTTTCATTTATTTGCAAACCCTTACTGAATACTTACTAAGTGCCAAGGCAGGCAATAACTCTGTTTTAAATGCTTTACAAAATATGAGCTCATTAATTTTCATAGTAACTGTTATGAATTGAATTATGTCCCCAGAAATGTGTGTCAACTTGGCTAGGCCATGATTCCCAGCCGTGTGTGGTTGTCCACCATTTTGTGATCTGATGTGATTATCCTATGTGTTGTAAATCCTAACCTCTATGATGTTAATGAGGCAGGATTCAGTCTACAGAATTAGGCTGTATTTTGAGTGAATCTCTTTTGAGATATAAAAGAGAGCAGCTAGCAGAGAGGCGAGGGACCTCATCACCACCAAAAAAGAAGTACCGAGAGCAGAACGTATCCTTTAGACTGGGGTCCCTGCACTGAGAAGCTCCTAGACCAGGGGAAGGTTGATGAGAAGGACTTTCCCCCAGAGCTGACAGAGAGAGAAAGCCTTCTTCTGGAGCTGGCACCCTGGATTCAGACTTCTAGCCTCCTAAACTATGAGAGAATAAATTTCTGTTTGTTAAAGCCATCCACTCTAATTCTGTTATAACAGCACTAGATAACTAAGATAGTAACGATACATTATGGCACCATTATTATCTTCACGGTACAGAGGGGGAAACAGACACACTGAGAGGTTGTGTAACTTGGTGAAGGTCATCCATCAGTGGTAGAGCTGAATTCATGCCTCCTATGTTTTCATTCTTTGGCACTCTTTTTCTCTCCTTTAGGATAAGTTGAGGACAAAAGCAGAAGAGATCAAGGATGCCATCTACGTGACCATGGAAATCCTGTCCAACTGGGGCAGCGCAGCATGGGTGGGGCTCACAGAAGTCGAGTTCTTTGACCTGAACAACACCAAACTTTATGTGTCGCCTCACGATGTGGACATCCAGAATGCAGGCACATCTGGGGACCTGGGCCACCTCATCAATAGGAACTTGGCAGTAAGTGGAGAGACACTGGGTCGATTCTCTGCGGGTGTTTTGATGCATTTGCTCTGCTCACAGGAAGACTGTGATAAGGGTGTGGGTGCAGGGAGGGGGAGGATAATGTAATCCCCCCCAGTCATTCATTTGGGCCCACGGGAAAGGTGCCAGTAAAGGCCTGCCTCTCCCTGAAGCTCCTTCCCAAATCCCTGCCCTGTGGGTTTTAGGGGTAGAGAGTAGGTAAGGAGAAGCCAGTTAACCCCCTTTTTATCCACTTGGCAGTTTACCACAGTGACCACCAAACATGGGGCTCAGGGGATATTGAGTCCAACACCATTGTTTTATAGATTGACTTGGCCAAGTTTACAGAGCTGGAAAGTGGTGGGGCTAAGGTCACACCCTATGCTGGCCCATGCCACACCCCCTCAGGTCCTGCTCTCGCACCTGGCATGGAGTAAGCACCCAAAAACTTTGGAAGTTACTTTCCTTTCGATATCAAGCAGAGTTTTTTAAAAGGCACTGGTATTTTCCCTTTCTGCCACTTGGAAGGTAGACACGAGACTATGAGCAAAACTGAAAGGGACCAACAGGTGGTGTCATTTTTGCTATGATAAATGTGCTTCATTGAACATTCCTAATTATCCCAAGAAGGGACTTGAGAAACCAGGAACAGAGGTTGCCTCTGGGAGGGGAACTGGGTGGGCAGGGGATGGGGTGATAGGAAGTCTTTCTGTGAGGTGCTCTTCTGCACCTTTTAATTTCCCTGCCCTGTATTTATTATGTATTATGTACTACCTATCCCCAAAAACAGATTATTAATGTTTTACAAAGCATTGCAAATGAAAACAGCTGCCATGTGTTTAGTTCCTGCCTTGTGCCAGGCACTGTGCTCCATACATATCTCATTTATTCCTAACAGTATACAGGATCAAGAAGCAGAAAGATCTAGGTTCAAAGCTTACCACTTAAAGCTTCATGACCACAAGCAGCTCACTAATCTCTACTTCAGTTTCCTCATCTGTAAAATGGGGTAATAGTATCACTCACCTTAGTGGGATGTTGTGAGCATTGAATATAAATATAAGGGGCTTATCACCATGTCTGGCTCTTCCTAAGGGCTTCAAAACAGCAGCTGTTATTATTATCATTGTTACTATTATTAACATAATAGTCTTAATACCACTAAAGTAGATATTGTTATTCCTGTTTTAAAGAAGAGGAAACAAGAAAGGGGGGCTTTGAAATCTCCAGTTCTAGAGACCCAGATCGGGCCCTCTGTGACCTTGGACAACTTACATGCCTCCTCTAAGAATCAGTTCTTCTGTCCCTTGAAAATGAGGGGAGCATGGTATCCACTATGGCTCTTCAGTTGCAAGCAACAGCAACTGAGTCTGGCTTACTTTTGCAGTTCTTTGAAAAAGACATTTGTTGCAAGTCTTTTGAGTAGCTGATGTACTCACTTTGTCACCCAGGCTAGAAAGGACAGGCCCCATGGTCATGTTGGGGTTCATCCTGGCTAGCATTCTAGGGGCTTTCACACACAGAATACTCAGGGCTTAGCTTTCTTTTTGGGTGGGGGGTATTTATTGGTTGGTTAGTTGGTCTGTCCTCCTGCCACTCTGCTCGAGATACATGGTCCCAGGAGAAGAGTCTGATGGGCCAAGCTTGGGTCAAGGGCCCACCCTTTTTCTAGGAGGGCAGGGCAGGAAGGAACTTCCCCCTGAAGGAATTCAGGGTGTTACAAAAGAAAGGCAGATAGGTATAGGCAGCCAAGGACTGTCCCCAGGGCCTGACTAGATGATGTCTGAGAACCCATCTTCCAAAGGTGAGCCGTGTGATCCCGAACCTCAAAGAAGTGGCCATGTGGGTAATGGCTGCATGGAAGCTTTAGCCTTGCAGGCCTTGCTCTGCTTTTGAGTCTGTAGGTGTGCGCTGCTGAGGCTTGGACCAGCTTTCGCCCCCGCAGCCCCTGGTGCAGAAAACAGTGGCTTTGGAAGCCTGCTCTGCAGAACAAAACATCTAGGGGTGATAAAAAGCGTCATTGGATTTGATGGGGACCAATTCCGGTGATTACTCTCCCTTTGTCTCTGTTTAACAGAGGCCTGTGAGCTTTGTCACAGTGGGAACAGTGAGAACTTTGGCCCATGGTTTGGATGGGTTTATGGGCTTTTATTTTGAGGCCCTGAGGTTAGGACACAAGGCAGCTGTCTCACCCTGGGCTGCTGGGTCTCTGGGCCCAGCTATGGGTGGACTGAATTCCAACAGCTGCCCTAGCTTTGGGGCTCCCTGATAGTCATCTTGTGAGCCAGGCCTGCTGCCTCTCAGAACCATCCATTTCACAGGTGTTTGTTGAAGCCCCACAGCGTGCCAGCCAGGGCCTTCTGCATCACCTCATTTAATCCTCAGAAGGGCCTGATGAACCAGGAGTGACTCACATTTTATAAATCAGAAAACCAAGTCTCCAGGAGGTTAAGTGATTTGCCCCAGGCTACATAGCTGTGGTGAAAGCTGACCTGAAGGAGCCTGGAAGAGGAGTCTGGGTTCAAAGGAGAATTTGCTTCAGTGGAGGTGAATTGGGGGCATACAAGAAAATGTAGGAGTCCCCCAGACTCAGTGCAAACCCTCTTCCCTTCACTGCTTACACCATCTCCCTCAATGACCTCATCCAGACCTACAACTTTAAGATGACTCCAATCTTATATACCCAAGCCTACCTGCTACTCTCAGCTCCTGACTTGAATGTCAGATTCCTGTTTGTCAGCTCTTCTTGGATGTCTAAAAGCTATGTCAGTCTTAAAAGATCCAAAACCTAAGTTTGATTCTCCTCGTCCACACCCACATCTCTTTTCTCCCCACTATTTCTTCGCTCTGTAAGATGCTCAACATCAGTAATCATTACAGAAATGCAAATCATCAAAACCATAAGGAGATACTACTTCACACCCATCAGGAGTGGCTGCAGTTAAAAAAGGGGTGGGGAATAACAAGTGTGGGCAAGGATGTGAAGATACTGGAACCCTCATACATTGCTGGTGGCGATGTGAAGTGGTACAACCACTGCGAAAAACAGTTGGGCAGTTCCTCAAAAAGTTAAACATAGGGTTATCTATGACCCAGCAATTCCACCCCTAGGTATCTACCCAAAGGAATGGAAGCATATGTCCTTACAAAAATTTGTACACAAATGTACCCAGAGACCTAGCAGCCCAGGGTGAGACAGCTGCCTGATGTCCCAACCTCGGGGCCCAAAAATAAAAACCCAGAGACGCAGTGTCCATCAGCTGATGAAAGGATAGGTAAAATGTGGTGTACCCATCCAGTGGAATATTATTGGACAGTTAGAGGAATGAAGTACCGATATATGCTACATGGATGAACCTTGAAAACGTTATGCTGCGTGAAAGAAGCCAGACACAAAAGACCACGTACTTCATGATCCCATTTAGAAGAAATGTCCAGAATAGGCAAATCCATAGATAGAGAAAGTTAATTAGTGGTTGCCAGGGTCTGAGAGAAGAGAGAATGGAGAGCAAAGGGGTAAATGGGGTACAAGAGTTCTTTTTATGGTTATAAAAATGTTGTACAAAATGGTGAATATATTAAAACCCACTGGATTGTACACTTTAAATTTTATGGGATGTGAATTCTATCCCAATTTAAAAAAGGTAGAGAGGTCCCATGTGCTTTTTTACCCAGCCTCCCCAAGGGTAACATCCTATATAACTGTAGTAGAATACCAAAACCAGGAAATTGACATTGGTACAATCTACAGACCTTTTTCAGATTTTGCCAGGTTTTACATGCACTAATTATTGTGTGTGTGTGTATAGTTCTATGCAATTTTATCACCCGTAGATTTGTGTAACTGCCACCGCATCAAGATACAGAACTGTTCTATCAGCACTAAGGAACTCCGTTGTGCTACACCTTTATAGCCACACATTCCCTATGCCAACCGCTGGTAGCCACTGATCTGTTCTCCATCTTGATTTTTTTTTTTTTTTTTTTTGTCATTTGAAAAGTGTTATATTAATGGGGCCACACAGTATGTAACCTTTTGAGACTAGCTTTTTTCACACAGCATAATGCCCTTGAGATCCATCCAAATCATTGCGTGTATCAATAATCCTTTCCCTTTTTGCAATCACCTATTTACAGAATGAAGAAACCCTGGTGGCGTAGTGGTTAAGAGCTACAGCTGCTAACCAAAAGGTTGGCAGTTCAAATCCACCAGGCGCTCCTTGGAAACCCTATGGGGCAGTTCTACCCTGTCCTTATAGGGTCGCTATGGGTCAGAATCGACTCGATGGCAACGGGTTTGGTTGTTTACTGAATGAAGTTGGAGCTACTTCTGAAGGCTATTGGGCATCCCCCTTGTGCATGGAGGGATGTGTGTTAGGTTACGTTAGAATAGAAAAACACCTTTGGTTTTGGAGTTGGAAAGCTATTTCCTCAGGGAAGCCATCCCTGACCATCCATTCTTAAAAAGCCCTTTCATTGGCCATTAATAATTCTCTTATTTTCTTTATAGAATTTATCCATGCCTGGTATTTGTTTGTGAATTTTATGTGTTTGCTTCCCCTAGTAGCAGAGCCAGGACCTGGTGGGTCCTGTTCACCCATAAAACTCCCTTCTGCCCCACAGGAGGGACTCAATCAGTATTTGTCGGATAAGGTGTGGCAGCTGCGTTGGTGCCTCCCCAAGTGCCCCTGCCCGTACCTCTTCAGTGCACGCTGGCTGCTCTTCTGATGGTCAGCGCTGACACTTCTTTGATGGGGGATTTCTTTCTGGCCCCCAGAGCCTACTTTGTCTCCCATGCAGCAGGCCCAAACTGGTGGGGAATTGAGGCCTGCAGGAGCAGCCTTCGACCAGTGGCCCGTGGGATTGGTGGGTAAATACCCCAGCTCCCTTGCCCGTGGGTAGAGTCACTCTGAGGTTTGTTCTATAAGCAACAGTTGCCCACAGGGTAGCTGTCTTGATACTACACCCTCGTTGACTGCCTTCCCTCCTCTATCTCACTTCCACTCTGACTGACATTTCCTTTACTATCTAAATAAGCTAGGTGCACTCCAGTCCTTGCCCCAGGGTCTGCTTCTGGGGACATCTAAACTAAGACAGATGTATTAATGAATTAGAATCTAGGTTCAAATCCTCACCCCACCACTTGGGTGTTGAGCAACCTGGGGCAAATCGCATACCCTTACTAAGCTGGTTTTCCTTCTGTAATACGGGTGTCATAGGAATACCCACCTCCCAGAATTTCAAGAGAACTGAGTAAAGTAACAGTGTGAAAGTGTCCTGATTCTTGCCCTGCCATCTTCCTTACCACCCACAATGCGGAGGGAGCAGCAGGTGTTCTGCCTGCCTGCCTGGCACCTGGAGACTTACCCAGCATGCCTTGGGTCAGCCCTCAGCAGCTGTCTCCAAGACTATGTCTGTGGAAAGGAAACATCAGAAGGTTTGTTGCTAATGAGGCCCTGAGTTATCCGCAGGTTAATGTTCTTTGTCTTTGAACACTACCGTTCCCACTTAGCCTTCCTTTATTCCTCCTGCTGACAGGAATGTGAAGGGAAATCAATTACAGTCCCCTGGGCTGTGTCTGAGGGTCAGGCTTCAGCCTCTTCCTTTGTTAGACAACCACAGTGACCCATTTCAGGCCCCAGCTCAGCTAAGGAATGATCCTCGCCCACTGGATCTTGAGATACGCTTTTTTGACCCCTCACAGCTGCCCAGAGCACTAAAAGTTCTTGCAGAGCTTGAGAAACTTGCCAAAATAAGTCAGAATCCCTTGAACTCATCTCTCCCCCTTAACAAAAGCCACCTCCTCCCTCCTGAAAGGCACCATTGTTGCCTGGAACAAGCCCCCTGTGTCCTCCCACGCAGCTGGAGCTGGAGCCACCCACCTCCTGGGGGCCAGCAGAGCCCTGATTCAGCCAGTCCCCTCCTTCCCTGGCTCTGTCAAGTGGCACCACATTCCTGGTGATGGGAGTCTGTGGAGACATCCTCAAACACAGCGTGATGCTCCCTTTAAAAAAAGACAGCTTTGGCCGAACAGTGTCAGAGACGCAGCAGTGGTCACCCGCAGGCCGATGGGGCGTTCTGTGACTGCTCAGCCCGGAGGCAGGCACCAAACTCAGATGCCTCCGGGGGCCAAGAGGGAACGTAAATGAGGAAGTGAGTCGAGTGTAAAGCAGTAGGGAGTGGTGGGGACTGTGGCACTGGATAGCACCTGCTGTGGATAAAGGGGGCAGCCATCATTCAGCTCCAGCCAGCAACAGTCAGGCACCCCTGCTGCCAAGGCTACCAGGCTTCATGATAAATTCCATAAAAGCTTGCGGAAATCTAGTTCTCGGTGGAAAATCTCCCCATTTTTAAGTGTTGCCAATGAATTTGCCTTTTTTATTAAAAAAAAAAAAAACACCACTTCATGACCCAAAAAAGTAGCTTAGCAGGCCACACCACATTTACAATCTCTTCTCTGAAGTTTCGATGAGAGGACATATAGTCTCATTAAAACTTTAGAGAAGTAAATTTCATTTATCCATTCATTTGTTCACTCCACAAAGATTCTTTGGTGTTTACCATGTGCCTGGGAACTGTGCTGAATGCTAAGGATTCTCTGGGAAGAATTAGACACGGCCATTTCCCCAAAGGAGCTCAGGGGAGTGGAAGAGTGACATAGGCATGCAAACAGATAGTTGTGGGACACTGGGGTCAATGGAAGAGAGAGTGGTTGTGTCAGGGAAAGGGATGAGCGGGGAGGGGGAGCTGCATTGCATTTTAGCTGGGTTTCCCAGAATGAGATGGCAGGAAGAGCGCTAAGTGAAGCCCAGCCTGTGACAGGCTTCAAGGTTGAACCAGGGGAGAAGTATGGGAGAACTGTGAGTTTTGTTCAGATGGAGAGAGTAGAAGAGGTGTCCTGAAGAGATAAGAGAGGATGGGGCTGGAGCTGAGAAAAAAACCCTGACTTCATTTTCTACCATTATTGGTGCAAATGAAAATGGCGGCCTGGCCTCCCTGCACTCAGCCCCCCGACTCTGGTCTTGAAGAGAAGCCTCAGCTACTTACTGGCAGGCGGACACGTCACGCTGGGGTCTTGGGGTTTGGAAGCCCTGGAAGGGAACAGAATAAGTCCCAAGGCTCCATGCCATGGCCCCGTCCCAACACACGCCTGAGCCAGTTTCTTTCTTTCTTTTCTATTTTTAAATTTAAAAAAATTCTACAGGGTTTCACAAAAGAAAATTAAAAGCTCTGTTGGCCAGGTTAATCAAGTAGTGCCATCATGGCTCCTTTCCCCTCCTTCTCTCTAGTCTCTCTCCCCACCCCCAGTGCACGCCTCAAAGCTGATTACAATAAAGCCCGCTGTATTTTAAATTCAGTCTGGATGGCAGATCAGAGAGCCTCACGTGGTAGCCTTGTGCCGGGATGACGGTCCGCCTGGTGCTGGGTGCAGACCAGGCGAAGTGAGAGCTGATGCCCCACCTGATCATGTGGAGGCGCCCTGGCTTCTTGCCCCACGCCCTCTCCTGGTTCTCGTTATCGCAAGAGACACTGTTACTTGACTTTGGGGAAAGGCAGAAATGTGCTAATGACTTCGCTCGCTTGTTGGTGTTTCAGAGCAAGAGGGGCCTCCCTCTGTGGACATGCCCCTTCCAGCCGCCGCTCCAGCTCTTCTTTATTATCCGCAACACCCAACAGCTGCGGGACTTCGGGCTAGCCAAGATCAAGGTCTGGAATTACTGGACAGCTGACGGCGTAAGTAATGGGCTCTGACTCTCTCGCTGGGCACTTGGTTGATGGAAGCGCTTAGCAGTTTTCCAATAGCCTGATTCCTGAAGTTGCAAAATGGGTACAGGAGTCCCTGATGCCCTACCTCCTGGGCGCAGCAAGTGTCTGCCTGCAGGGGCATTCACACCGCACTCGTCAGAGCTGCCAGGAGGCCAGAGGCTCCGTCTCCTAAGGTTTCAGAAGTGATATCAGCCACCCTTTGGGGGAGCTGGAAAATAATGAACTGACACTCATCAGCACTGGGCACTTAGTATTTGCAAATCACTTTTAGCATGACATACGATAGCTAGCATTTCTTGGATGCTGAGCTGTGAGCCATTTTAATCCCCACCTCAGTTCTGTGAGGTAGCTCATATCATTATCCCCATTTTACAGATCAGGATAGGGAGACACAGAGATGTTAAGTAACTTGCCCCAAGTCACCCAGCTCATAAGGAGTAGAGTGAGAATTTGAACCCATGCAGTTTGACTCCAGGCCTATCCTCTTAGCCAGCGCTTCTCAAACTTTAACACACACATGATTCACCTGGGGATCTTGCTAAAATATGGGTTTTGATTTAGCAGGCCTGGGGCAGGGCTTGAGATTCTGCATGTCTCACCAGCTCCCAGGAGGTGCTGATGCTTCTGGTATGGGGGCCTGCTCTGAGTAAAGACCCTTCACCCCTGTGCTGTTTGCCCCTATGGTTTCAGAATCCACCCCCTCCTTTCTACCCTCACAGCTACTGCCTACACCCAGGCCTACATCCTCTCTTCACTGAACTGTTTTTCATGTATTCATTTGCATTTGTTCATTCATTCAGCATTTGTTATTGAGCACATATTGGTGCCACCAGGCTTCATGATACATTCTGGGGGTTCTGATATAAAAGATACAGCCCATGCCCTGGAGATGCTCCTCGTCTGAAAGCAGGCAGACAAGTAAACATAGACATACAATGCAGTGTGATGTTAAAGGTGAACTGAGACTGCTAAGGCTTCAAACTCAAATGCTCTAAGGGCCCAGCAGGGAGCTAACCGAGTGAGGAAGGACAGGACGGAACCCCATAGCCTATCTTGTTCTTCTACTTTCCTCTGAAATCTGCTATAAGGGAAGTAATACAGCAAAGGAGATGATACATGGGAGCTGATCCTTGGCCTCAAACTGTTGGACACAAGGGTGTGGTGGGGACTGTGTCAGACTGGCAAGCCCATGCCCCAGATAAAGGGATGGCCACTTTTCAGTGTCAACTACTGGTTGCCGTGTAGGAATCCAGCCAGTGCTGCTAGATCTGCATTTCCCCGGGGACCTAGAAGTCTGGATTTTGATATCAGCTTTCCTGGCTTGTAAATGTTCATAGCTAATTTGAATTATTTTGTAATAAGCGTATAGTTCGAACCAAACTCATCTTTGAGCTGGAGCGGGCCTGCCCCAGACTGCAGCTCCTGGAGGCAGGGTGTGCCTCAGAATTGGGGAGTCAGGGAACCAGGGAATGCTCTTGCAGCAGCACACAGCTGAGCTGTGGTGCAAACAGGCAGCAGCAGTGAGCTGAGGCAACAAAGGAGAAAGCACATCTGGGTGGAGGAACCTGTATATGCAAAGTTCGGCCCTCTCTAGGCCGAACCCCAAGTCTGTCCTCCAGCAGCCACCAGGGGGCTCTGATCATGCTTATCTGCTGCTTTCCAACCCTCAGAGGCTCCCCTTGACCCAGAGGTTCAAAGTCAAGCTCCTGAGTGGGACACAAGAGCCCCCTAGTCCCCATGAGCCCGGTCCTGCCTCTCTCCCACCAATACCTGTCCTCTTGCTCACATCACCCTCTAGCAATACCAGCTGCTCGTGGGTCTCTAACACACTCCACGTTCGTCTCATCTTTGGTCCCTGGCCCCTCCCAAATCACTCAACTCAAAATGTTTATCTCTGTCTTGTATTCCTGGAAAACCAGACACCTCTCTCCAGGAAGCCAACCCTGACCCCTCACCCTGGCACTTCTTCTGGATCATGAATATGTTCCATCCTGCCCTGCACCAGAATTTACCCCTTCCTCCCTCACACCACCGTGGACATCTTGAGGGCAGGGCCTGAGCCCTGTCTACCACTGCCCTATCCAATGTAGAAATGAATGGTTGTGGAATGAATGAGCCCATTTCCCCTATAACCCATAAGCAGTTGTATTATCCTTTTGTTATGTAGATGAACGGCAAGTATAGGAGGTTGACTTGCTTGCCCAGGTCATCCAGCAGGTTACAGGCAGAGCTGGGAATCGAGTCCTTCTCCTTCCTGCCCTCCCTTCCTGTACTTCTTCCTGTTAATTCCTTCATCCACCCACCAAGCCGCCCACATACTAATAAACATGGATTGAGCACCTATCATGTGGAGCCTAACATGGCAGACGCAGTCCCAGCTGGCTCAGTTCACGGCACGATGCTGCCACAGAGAAGTAATAGAAAGCTTCTTTTGATTTCTGTTTTTCTGAGTTTTTTAAAGCCAATGCCTCAAGTTTAAATTTGAAAAAACAAAAGTTGACTGGAACAAGTGAGGAAGGTGCTGTGGACATGTCAGCATCTCCTTCACCACCTGCAGGCCCTGGCCCTGGGTGTGCATAGGGGCTGTCCTCCCAGCCCAGGATAGAGCCACAGCACGGCCAGAGTATCTTGGGCCACTGGCTTCCATTCCTGAGTCCCATTTGGTGCTTCCTGGCAGGTGGTCACCAACAGCTCCTTCTGGAACGGGTAAGGAAACAATGCTGGCGGCCCGAGCCAGCCCTGTAGCTCAGCCCTGTCACTGCATATATATCTCAGGCCAAGAAAAGCGGATTTTATATGCTGGATTACAAAGATAAGCGCCATCCCTTTTGGCCGTGGCCCACCTGTCTTCTTAACCTATGCTCAGCCTTCCTCATGTGAGCAGAATAAAGAAGAGGGGAAAGGTCTTAAGAGTCTCACGAGAACACAAGCGTGTTGTTGTGGGTGCGTCGTGGGCCACGGGGATTAGCGCCTCAAGATGTTTCTGCAAACAGAGTGGAGTGTGGGGGACTGCAGTCCCTGACAGGGCACCGCCTATATAATGCACACCCATCTGTTGCCAGAATTTGCTGGGGGCAGAAAAGTGCAAACAGATGCAGCTGCAGGTTGGTTTGATTTAATGTTCTCTAGAGAACGCTATTACTGTGTATTTTAGAGGAGATAAAATGAGAGTTTACAGGAGATATAGCTCGGCCTGATAGACACAGCTTGTTAATACTGTGTTTTGTGTATAGGAATCCAGAGAAGAAAAGTTAAATGTGGGGAGCTAATCCAACCAAGACTTTTTAAAACATGAGAGAAGAAGCTACTAGAAAAAGGGGAGTCTTTTTTAGTGGAAAATGTGCTTCTCGTTAAGTCCTCAGCTAACGTTTATGGGCTCCTGTCCCCACATTAGGAGATATGGTGAGTGTGAGCTGGCCCAGAGCAGTGGGACTTCAGAGGGAAACTAAGGACTTGGAGGCTGTAACCCATCCATGGCAGGTGTACGGAAGGTAGCACACAGATGTCTGTATTTGTTAAAACCACCATTGCCAAGTGCTACATGGACCAGGCATGTGTCAGGCCCTCAGTAAATATTTGTGCATGAACAAATAACTGAACAAATGAATCATCTCAGTTATTCCCCCCAACAATCCTGCACAGGTGTTACTCCCCATCTTGTGGATGAAAAAGCTGGGTCATGGCACGGTGAGATCCCTATTGGCAGATAGACTGCACCTTTTGCCAATGCTGATTGGAAATGGAGGCTTGGAGTGCTGTCTTGAGAAGGATCTGGAAGCTGCTTTCTGGTTCATCAGGAAAGGGTGCTGGGATTGATCTGGATGTCTGCCTTGGACTTCAGAGGAGGACATGATAGTGTGTGTCCCACATCTGATGTTCCCAGATGAAATGACTTACCCAGCTAATGGGTTGTAAGGGGCAGAGCTGGGAAGGGAATGGGAGGTCTGTCAGATTCCTCTGGTTTTTCTCAGCACTACTGCCCTGTGCTGATCCCACATCTGTTGTGAGAAGAGAACCAGAGTCTCCTTCCTAGAGTATGTGAGAACTCTCTGAGGCCTAGGCTGAAACCCATCCTTTTTAGTGGCTTCCTGCGGCTCCCATGGCCCATCTGTTCTCCTTCATAACAGTCATATTAGTTATCTGTTATGTGGCACCACCCTTCAGTAAAAGCAGGCTCACCATTGCCATCTTCACTCACATCACCACACAAGTGCCACCTCCAGCAGTGGGCATGCTTGCAGGACAGGCACCAGGAGCGTGTTATTTACACAGAAATGATGCTCAGTAAGTAGTTTTTGAATGAATAAATGAGTGAATGTTATGTTTCCCCAACAGCATACTTATGTCTAGGCCAGTGCGGCCCAATAGGACTTTCCGTGATGACAGAAATGTTCTTTATCTGCCCTGTCCAGTATAGTAGCCACTAGCCACAGGTGGCCATCAAGAACTTGAAATGTGGCTAATGTACCTGAGGAGCTGCATTTTAAATTTTATTTTAATTAATTTAAATTGAAGTATTCATATGTGGCTGGTGGCTACATATTGACAGCCCAGGTCTAGGTGCTTAGGGTGCAGTGGTGAACAAATAGACAAGCCCTGTCCTCATGGCCCCATCCTTCTTATGGGGAGGGAACAGTAAACAAGGAAGCAAATGAGTCAGGTAATTTCAGGTACTGGTACCTGGCTTCAGTAGTTATTAACATTCTGCTACTCTTGTTTCATCTATTCCTATAGCATTTGAAAGTAAATTGTAGATAGTGTACCATTTCACTCATAAATACTTCAGTATGAATCTCTGAAAGATAGGTTTTTTTATCATAACCCCAATGCGACTGCAATACCTGATAGTAATTATTATCCTCCAATACCAGTCCATATTCAAATATCCCTAATTGTCTCAGATTTGTCTTTTTAGAAATGTTTTTTTACATCAGGATACAAACCGAGACCAAATACAGCAATGACTTTGAGGTAAAAGGTGTAACCTTCATTTGGTCACTGAGTCGGTGTGGCCTGATGGCCTGACAAAATGTACACCTTCTGGCCCATGGCAGAGTCTGGGCACCCTCGGGCCTGGGAAACATGGTGGCATCTTAGCAGAGTGGTGGGTGGAAAGGGGACAGACCCAGTCTCATGAAAGCTTCCTGAGGTGTTGACCTCAGACTTGGTCTAGGCCCTTGTCAGTCACTGGCACTGCTCTCAGATGGGTGGGATGCAGCTGGAATCTGGGGGCAGAGTCCACACTCAGGTAGATACAGGCATGATAGCCATGGGAGTTGCAGGAGGCTCAGGGTTGAAGTAGGCCCCGATTAGCAAGGGAACAAGAAGTGAGCAGAAAATTCAGCCTTCAGAGAGCAGGGGCCCAACAAGAAGTCCAGGCTACAACCAGAAAGCTGGGACTCAGAGCCATGCTCTGCTGCAGAGCCAGGATGGAAGCTGAGGCCATGCCTTGCGCAGTACAGGTCAGAGGCAGGCTGCGGTGGGGCCGGGCAGATGCCTGAGCAGAGGGCTGCTCACCTGTATGCAGCTGCTTGGCCTGGGCAGCAAAACAAATCCCAGATGTCCTATGAGGGTGGGGTTCCTAACCCAGATCCTGCTATCATGGGCAGGACTGATTCAATAGCTGAGCCTGTTGGTTGACATTCTCAGTAGCAGGGCCAGGATTCTCTTGTTAGCAAAGGGTAGAAACCCTAACAAAATGGTTTAAGCACAAAAAAGAATTCTTTGGCTCATGTAACAGAAGAGTCTGGGGCAGCTGGCTTCAGGCATGGCAGGATCCAGGAGTCCACGTGGTGGCATCAGGACTCTGCCTCCCTCCATCACTTATCTCTGCTTTCCTCTGTCTTGGTCTCATCTTCAGGTTCCAAGCGGTGGCTTCTGATGGCAATAGACTCACTCTTTACTGAAGCAGTTTGTGCAGAAAGTTTTCTTTGCAAACTGTCCGTGTGAAAGCCCCAGATTTAGCACCCATTGGCCAGGCCTGGGTTGCAACCTGGGGTAGGGCCCACATTTCCATGTGGAATGAGGTTGAAGGAAGGGTGAATTCCTACTGGAAAATTGAAGTGCAGTCTTCAAAAGAAGGGAAAATCACCAGGGAAGGTAGACAGTGATACCCAAACTAGGTCCTTTTTCTTTTTCTCTAAGAACATAGGAGCCACAACCTGTTAAATTTATCCATCAGTTCCCAAATCTAAACCTCACCCAAGGTTTAACTTCTGATTCAAGCTTCAGTTCTAGCCACCAGATAATTTGCCTTGGCATTTCCACCTGGGAATGCACTGATATTCCAACTCAGCATACCCGAACCCAGCTTCCATCCATTCCAGGACTTCTTCTCCACTTGCTTTTTTGTCCATGGCAGTGCCTGGCTCCACCTCTGAATCTTCCTCCCCTTCCTTTGCCCCTCGCTGCTGGTCATCTCTAGGCCCTACCATTTCTATTTCCAAAATCTGTCTCCTTCCAAATCCAGCTCCTCCTTCCTTTTCTGCCTGCCAACCCAGCGTGGGACCTCGTCCCTGTCTCCCTGCTCCGCTCTCTCTCGTCTGCCTGGTCCCTCTTCTCATCAGCAGAGGTGTATTGATCACCTCATGCTCAGGAGTTGTGCCAGGTGGGGAGTCTGACACTTCAGCTGCTGCCCCTGTGAGCTCACAGTCCAGGCCCTCGGGAGGCCCAGAGGGGTCAACTTCAAACCATGGTTCAGTGAGGCTGGTGGTGTGATGGGGTAAGCCAAGGCCTCCACGGGCTGGGGAAGGCTGGACAGGGCCCACAGCTGCAGGGTGCCTCCAGGGAGCCGTCACATCCACTGCTGGCACATGCTTCCTGGAAAGGGCCCCAAGACTGTGCACCAGTGGACCAAATGCAGCTCACAGACATTGAAACTGGCTCACCTGGTGTTTTCAAAATTCTTTGAGTTAACTGCCACTGTCTAAAACTTGGGCGATTTTGCATGAAAACATGGAGTCTTGAGACTTTTCTTGGAAACTGGAAGACCTGGCAACACTGGGCCCACATTCACACCTGGAAGCTTTGGCGGAGCTGAGTCACAGCACCACAGTCCCTGACACAGTGGCACGGTTGTCCGTACCTCACATCACCAGCCCCATTGCCATACTGCCCAGCCCCCAGGTCATTTACCTTGTGACCTTCCCCCTGCTGGACTCCAAACCTGGCTCTCTGGCTCTTCCATCATATGCACCCTCTTTGAGAACCTCCCAGTCAGCCTCTGTGCCTTTGCTCCTACTGTTCCCAGCACCTGGCACGCCTAGCCCTTAGAGCTTTCTGAAACATCAAGGTTCTGCTTAAGTCTCTCTTCATGTACAAGCTCCACCCCCACCTCAGCCTGCCCCTAGGCACCTCTAGTAGTCTCTAGCCATTCCCTTCTGGGCCAAGCCACGTGCTTCCTTGGGGTATTCCTCAGTTTCTGAGCCTCAGGTGTCCCAGACAGGTCCCCCCAGCTGGACTCAACCTGCCGATGCATTCTGTTTGGCTTGTACAGTGTTTTACAGCTTGTGAATCATTTGACAACATGTAGAAATTGGCTTTTGATGAGCTGGCCATGTTCCCAATGTGACAGCCATCGTCCAGAGCCAAGTGGCATTGCCCCCGCTGGACTGACCGAACACGCATTCTCCAGCTCACTGCAACCCTGCTACCCCCGCGGCCCCCTCTCATTGTGGTGCTATAAGCATCTGAGTTTGCAGCCCCTTCATATGCAGGCTAGCTGTGAGCTTTGTAGGGAGAGGGGACTTGTTTTCTATTTCTCTTGCATCTCACGCAGGCCAGCACCCCAACAGCCCCCACACAATATTTGTTGAATAAAGTTGCAAGAATTGCATGCTGGGACCTCAGCCCAGACCTAGCAGAGGCCAGACCTAAGGCAGCAAGAGTAATTCTAGGCCCACCCAAGAGTGGACAGGGTTCCTCCTATGCCTGCTGCCAGCTTTTGCTAGGAACCAGGATGAGGAAGAGCCACTTGGCTTATGAGAGCAGGAAGTCCCTACACTATGCTAGTCCTGAGCAGTTAGCCTTGGGTACAGGACAATAATGGTAGCTCATGTTTCTTGAGCACTTATTATGTGCACTTTATATATACTAGCTCACTTATCTGCACCGCAGTCCTGTGAGATGGGTGCTAAGATTATCAGCTCCATTTTACAGATGGGGAAACTGAGGCACAGAAAAGCAAAGCAGCTTGCTGGTGATCACATGACTAACGGGCAGTCTGATGTCCACCTCATGGTCATGCCTCTCAGTAAAGAGGGACAGTGGTGGCTGGAGAGCTGGGGCCCTGCCCAGGGCAGCCACTGCTTAGCACCTCCGTGCCAGCCTGGTGCATCCCGTGGCCTCTTCAGGAGATGCCAGAAATGTGCATTGTTGTGTGAAAGCTCCCAGTTGTTAAATGTTAGCAGCTAATTTGGTAATTTTAGAAATGCTGTGTGGGCCAAGCAAGTGCAGATCTAGCTGTTGTGTCCCCAGTGTGTGACCTAGGTTATCATCGGTCAAGCTATCCAAGTTCACTGCTCTTTGAGTCCATGATGCTGCCTGAGGTGGCTGATGTGCCCAGAGCCTGGCACTTGGTAGGTGCTTGTTCAATGTCATAACGTCACACTATCTTCTTCCCCTTCAAGGAAATGTTCTACATTAGGAAAAGTGGTTTTCGTTGGCCTTCCTCCCAAGGGAGATTGTGAAAGTCCACTGAGGTCTCGTCCCCGACAGACCTCGGGGTCCTCTATTACTTCTCAAGTTCAGTCATTCCAGGGAGAAACGAGTTTAGATCTCAGAACTAGGCCCGAAGATAGCTAGGAATAGGCCCATCCCCCACCCTGGAGGTTCTCACATCACGGTGGGGGAGAGGTGACGTATGTGGACACTTCACTACTTAGTGCAGTGATCAAGACTGCAGGCCCAGCTCCGAGAACCCAGAGGAAGACCCTCGACTCAGCCTGGAGTGTGTGTGTGGAGGTAGGGGGACCCTGGGCAGCAGCAGCTCACTTCCCAAAGCCCTCCAGGCCCAGTAAACCTACTATCTATCAGCTGGGGTAGCCGCAGTGGGCCTACTATGCTTGGCCATGTGGAGACAAGCCCCAAGTCTCCTTCCAGTCCGCCTGAAGCCCCTAAACCCCTGCTGTTCTGGAGCCAGCATGGTTGGGCGGGGGTTGGGGGGCAGCATGCTCATGGCCTCTGTGGAGCAGGCCATGGATGCCCCCAGCCTGTGGGGTGCCTTCAGTGTGGGCCCCAGGGGCTGTGCATCTGGGCCAACTCGGCACTTTCTTGCCAAGGAAGAGTGCGCTCCCATGGACCCACCTCAGCATGTGGCATTCAGCCCAGGCATGCCTCTGCTCCAGATGCTTTCTGGTGAGCCATGAGCATTGGCTGCACTTGGAGTAGGGACTGCTCTTCCCGCCCCGGCGTTCATCTCTGGGGAAGGGGCCCCTTGAGTGCGAAAGCCCGCACCTCTGCTTGGGTTGTTGTCATAGTGGAGCAGCACTGCCGTTAATCTTTGCTGAGTAGTTGGTGTGTTCATTGGAAGAGATGTGTCATTCTACACCAGGACCAGCGCGGCAAGTGGCCTTCCTGAGCTAAGTAAACTACTTAAATGCAAATAATATTAATATTGTCCTATTAAAAATGCAGTACAGTCTCAATCTGGTTGGATGTTACCAACTTTAAGGAAGCTGGATAAAAGCAAGATGTGGGCTAGGAAAGGTGCTCATGTTAATCCCGTGACAGCCACAAAGCCTTTAAATTCCCCTTTGAAAATCCGTTCCCAAGAGGGCTTGCGGCAGCGTCAACAAAGGGCATAACAATAACTCTAGTTAAACAGGGAATAAAACATTAGCACCAAGGAAACAAAAAGGATGCAAAAAAAAAAGAAGATTCTGAAGGTCAAGGTAATTGGCGTGATCAAGTTTCCCCTAAACTTCCTGGAAGTGGGACAAAGGAGGAAACAGCCTGGGTTTAAAGCCCTGGTTATTGGAAAGGAGGAGGCAGACTGATTCTTTAGGAGTGAGATTTTTTTTCCCTGGGTCCATCCCTAAAGGCATTCCTTACACAGAGATTTATAGAGAGATTTACCAGAGGAACACAGAGGGCTGTGGACCTGCAAAATCCTCCACACTGTTTTCTCACAGCGCAGACATGGATCTCCTTCCTTTTAATCGAAACCTTTGAAATATGGTGATGGGTCCATCAATATGTACATAACTATGTCGGAAAAAAGTCTGGAAGGTCCCTCTCTCTCTCTCACACACACACACACACACACACACACTCTCTCTCTCTCTCTCTCTCACACACACACAGATACTCTCACACACATATACACATACCCACACACACCCCCACCCTGACACTGATCACCTGATTACCTCTGGGGAGGGAGGAGGGAGCCAGAGTCGTGGTAGGAGGGAGTTGGTGCAAGGGGAATTATTTTTTGTAAAAAGTGGGGGCTCCATGTTCCAGCCAGTGAAGGTAACTCTGCTGGTGACCAGGCTAACATGGCCAAGGGTGAGGCCTTCTTGGGGTCTAGCTTGGCCCATAGGGAGATGGCAGTGTAGGCCTCAGGTGGTCCAGCCAGTCAGACCTGGATTCAAAGTCTGGCTCCACCACACACCAGCCGTGTGACAGCAAAGAAAGCTTTTAGCCTCAGTTTCTTCCCCTGTAAGACAGGGACCCTTGTGCCTGCCTTGCTGAGTTTTTCAAGGACCACATGGGACAATGCAGCCTTTTATTCTTTAAACTTGGAATACCTAGGGAAATGATGGATACTTGTTTCCTAGGGATCTTCAGGCCAAATCTAGCCCATAGTCTGTTTAGCTTGGACTGCAGAGCGTTTTCAACTTTTCACACTTAAGTACCCAGTTCCCCACAGCCCCCAGCACACTCTGTGATGTCCACCTGAGCCCTCTTCTCTCTGTTACCTGCCTGACCCACGTGGGCACTGGAGTCTGCAGCCCCTGCCTCAGCCAGCTTCCCGTACTCTGTTCTCTCTCAGCCAGACTTCCTGGGGAGAGCTGGACAGTAGACAACCTATTAGAGGTGAGAGGTCAGAGGGTGCCCTAGACTGATAATGGAAGATAGATGAGCACATTCTGGAAGCCAGACTTCCCATTAGGAAAGCCGGGATACCCACCTGATGACCGTGTCGGCCTAGAAGGCCTCCATCGCCCACCACCTCTTTAAATGAGAGTGTTTCTGTCTCACCAGATGTTTCCATGGGGATAATTTTGTGGAACTAGTCATTGAAAGCTGCCCATGCTGTCTTTCCCGAATAGCTATTTCCTCATTAATTCACAGCACACGCTCACTCTGTGCCTCCACTAAACAGAGAACACATCCATATAAACATGTAAAAGAGCGCTTTGAGAATCGACTTTTCTGACAGTTGGCAAATAGTAGCCTGCCATCCTGCAATTGGATGATTGAAGCCGAGTTCCCGTGGTGTATCGCAGGCTTGATGCTTCTGGTTCTAAATTGCTACGGAAACCTCCGTAACTTGCTGAACTAGAAATTTAGTTAGAGCTTACTCACCTTGCTTTCAGGAAGGCAGAGGGGGGCAGGGGTGAGATATAAGTGGGCACCCTTTGGGGTTTCAGGTCCCATACTCCAATAGACCAGAAGCCACAGAAAAATGGAAAATGATCTAGGGGTGAAACCAACAGACCCCGTTTTCTTCTGATCAGGTTTGTTGTCAGAATACCATCAGAGAGCAGTGCTGCCGTGGGAGAACTATACCTGCGTTTGTTCAGTTATTAATCGCAGAGTAATTGGTGAGTGCCTACTATGTGCGAGGCACCTGCTAGGCCCTTGGGCAAGACTGGCAGGGCCTCTGCTGTTTTGGAGCTTCACTTTGAGTAGGGGAGACAATAAATAAGTAAAAAAGGTGATAAGCAAGACCATTTCAGAGACGAGGAAATAAAATGGGGCGATGGGATAGAGAAAGGGCCAATGGGGCAGGAGCTGCCCTAGAGAGAGTGGTCAGAGACGGTCTCTGACAACAAGGAGGAGCCAGCCCTGCAGGTATCTGAGGAAGATCATTCCAGGCAAGTGCACAGGTCCTCAGGGGAGAATGAGTTAGGCAGGATCAAGAAGCAGGATCAGACCAGTGTGTTGGAGCGGAGTGAGTGGGATCAAGGGGGAGCATGATAGGAGCTGGGCTCGGAGAGGTCGGCAGGGCCCAGGTCTGTTGCATAGGCCTCGTGGGCCCCTGAAAGGCGTTAGGATTTATTCTTGGAGTAGTAGGAAGTCATTGGGAAGTTTTAAGCAGGGGGATGCCATGATCCAGTTTAACAACAGTCTCTGGCTGCTGTGTAGAAATGGAATACTGGTGGGGGGGCAAGTGCAGAGGGGAAAAAGAGAGACCGGTTAGGAAACTGCGGTTGTGGTCTCAGGAGAGACTATGGTGGCCAGGCTGGGGAGACAGCAGTGCATTCTGGGAAAAGTCAGATTTGGGATGAATTTTGGAGGGAGAGCCGCTGGACTTGCTGACGGATGGACATGTGAGTGAGTGAGAGCAAGAGGACTCCAGGAGGACTCTGAGGTTTCTGGCATGTGGTTGGTTGGTGGAACCATTCCTGAGATGGGAGAAGTCCCCGTTTGGGGAAAATGAATTAAGGATTCCATTTTTGGCATATTGAGGTTGAGATGTCTGATAGATGTGCAGTAAGAGAGGTCAGCAGCGGTCATTCGGGGCCTGGTGGAGAGGACAGCATTGGAAATGAAAATAATTGGGAGTCACCAACACAACGGTTGTATTTACAACCTTGAGCTTGGATGAGACAACCTAGTGAAAGAGTGTAGAAAAGTCAGAAGGCCCAGGTGGAACCCTGGAGCAACCCGACCTTCAGAGGCCCAGCTGAAGAGGAGGCACCAGCAAAGGAGCTGGGGAGGTGCAGCCACGAGGCAGGAGGAAAGCCAGGGGGGCGCAGAGCCATGGAAGCCCAGAGAAGACAAACTACCAAGGAAGAGGAGCGGCCGACTGTGCAAATACTGCTGAGCAGCTGCGCCACCTGGCAACATCTGAGAATTTCCCGTTGGATTTGGGAACGTGTGGGACCCTAGTGGGCAACTGTATGATCTAATGTCCAGACCAGGACACTTTGAGTGTGAAGGGGGTGCTGTTACTGGTTGATTACACCAGGATGACAGGTCTAAACAAACAAGGAAGCGTCATCCTCCTCGTTACTGGGGCCCTTGGCAGGGTGGGCTCTAGGGTGAAGGGAGACAAAGCCTGGCTGGAGGGCTTGAGAAATAACAGGAAGAGAAGCAGTGGAGACAAGAGCTCTCGAAGAGGCTTGCTGCACAGGTGAATGAATAAGCTGTGGGGCTCCCATGCAGTGGAATACTCACAGTAAAAAGGAATGGTCTGTTGATTCACATAACAACATGGATGAATCTCAGAATAATTATGGTGAGTGAAAGAAGCCAGGCAAAAAAAAAGTACATACTGTATGTTGTTAGCTGCCATGGAGTCAGCTCCCAACTAATGGCGACCTCATGCACAATGGGATCGGAACGCTGTGATGCATAGGGTTTTTCAGTGGTTGATTTTCTAAAGTAGATCACCAGACCTTTCTTCCTAGTCTGTCTTAGTCTGAAACCTGTTCAGCATCATAGCAACATGCAAGCCACCACTGACAAGTGGGTGCTGGCTCTGCATGAGGTACATTGGCCAGGAATTGAACCTGGGTCTCTGGCGCAGAAGATGAGAATTCTACCCCTGAACCACCACTGCTCCCCTACATACTATATAATTCCATTTATATAAGAATTCTAGAAAATGCCAAACTAACCTATAGTGACAGAAAGCAAATCAGTGTTGTCTGGGCATAGGGGAAGAAGACAGGAAAGGGAGGGATTGCAAAGGGGCACGAGGAAACTTTTGGGGCTATGGACATGTTCATTATCTTGATTGTAGTGATGATTTCATGGGTGGATACACATATTCAAACTTATAACCAAATTATATGCTTTAAATATGTACACTACAAGGTATATATTATACTCCTTGATAAAGCTGTACAAAAAAAAAAGTTTTGCTATAAGAGGAATAGACAAATGGAACAAAAGGAGGAGGAGGTGTGATTTTATTCTAAGCACAAACAGAGAAGCATTGAGTACCTGCATGATATAGGACAGAAAAGCTAGACAGGGACTCTTTTGTGAAGGTTACTGTATGTCATGCCAGGGAGTTTGGAATTCATCCCATCAGCCCGAGGGTCTCTACCTTAGTGTGCAAAGGAATCATCTGGAGAACCTGTTATAAATGCGGAGATTCCCTAGCAGGTCCCCACTGGAGGCCATCACATCCTGCAGGCTCACCTCTGATTGCAGGTGGAATGGTACCCTTGGCACGTGGACTACCCTGCCTCAGGTGCTCAGCTTGTGCACAAGTGTCTTAGGCTGTGTTCTCCAGAGAAGCAAAGCCAGGAAAGCATATAAATATATATAGAGAGATTTGTATCAAGGAAATGGCTCATGCAGTTGTAAAGGCTAGAAGGTCCCAAGTCCACGGATCAGGCTGGAGGCTTCTTCTGATTCATGTAGCCGCAGGGGCTGGCGAACCCAAGATCCGCAGGTCAGACAACAGGGCTCTGGCTCACAGGTTGCTAAGACCAACGAATCCCAAGATCGGCAGGCAAGATAGCAGGTAAGCTGCTTGCTCAAGTCCCAAGAACCGGAGGTCAGACGAACAGGAGCCAGCTGCAAGATCCAGAGCAAGCAAAAGCCAGAAAGTCCACCTATATTGGATGCAGGCCACACTCCCAAGGAAACTCCCTTTCAGCTGATTGGCTGCTCACAACAGATCTCATGAGGTGATCACATCATTATACAACTGCCAAACTACATCATAACTGCCAAACCACTGAGAATCATGGCCCAGCAAAGTTAACACACAACCTTAACCATCACAACAAGGCAAGGCAGAGGGGACATGGGGCGAGTCTGTGCCCCTGGGGGCAACCTTCACACACAGGGGATGGCAGTCAGTGGATAAATGCCCCAGCCTCTGGAAGGATATTGCTGAGGTGCGTTCTACGTGGTTCCTCAGAGGGCCCCAGTGGGTGGAGTCCCGGTTGCCCACAGCAGTAAGCAGCTCAAACACTTCGGGGGTTTTCTCCTGCCCTGTCTTGCTCTCCCCACTCCCTCTTGGGCTCACCTGCCAAAATAACCTACCTGCACACAAGTCCTTGTCTCAGGCTCTGTTTTCAAGGGATCCAAAATATGATACACATGAGCCCAAAGAGTCTGCACATTATGTGCATGGCAGGCTTTTCTGACACAGACAGCCCCAGAGCTGTCCTTTGAGAATGCTGCATAGGCAGTGAAAAAAAAAAAGAAAACACTGAAGGATTTTACAAAGGGAAGTGACTGGACCAAATTTGCTCTTTTAGAAAATTAATTCTGGTGGCAATGTGAAGTTGAGGTTGAAGCAGCAAGAGACAGGAAGCAGGAGACCAATTAGTAGGCTGTTAGAAATGTCCCAACAGGAGGTAATGACGACGAAGGCAGCAATTGAGGCCATCTTTCGTGGAAGTCCTTTGATTTATAGCGTTCGTAACAGTTCACATAGAAACAGGCCTGAGTCTTCTATAACATCTCCAGTGCTGTAGTTATGTAAACCTCACGTTTCTAGCTTTCTAGCATTGCATGTTTTTCTTTTTAGTATCTTCTACTAATAAAATTTGATACAGCCATCTGATGCCACACATCATCATCATCTTCTTTTTTTTGTATCTTGTGGTTTCAGGATCTTGACATTGGTGCCAAGAACGTGAAGCTCTATGTCAACAAAAACCTCATCTTTGATGGCAAGTTAGACAAAGGTGCTGACCAGGGCATCTCAGTGGACCTGAAGAATGGGAAGAATGGGGGGATGGAGAACGCCGTTAATACTCACTCGGAAGAGAGCATAAATGCCCGCAAGTTGGACGCCACAGATGGGGACGGAGAGCTCAGTCTCAATCACTCGCTGCCAGCTGGAGCATTTTTGGATGTGAAGTTGTCTTCACAAGAAAATTTATTTGGTGAAAGGATGAATTCTACTAATGGCACAAAGGACAATTTGTCCAAGTTAGAGGGAGATTTAAGAATGTTAGCAGCCCCCGTCTTGCTGGATGACGTTCCCAGTGACCCTCCCCACTGCTCACCTGTGAAATGCCCTTCTCTTGACGAGGAGCTCTGTCTGATCCAGCAACTGGAAAACCTCATGGGCAAGAAGACTTCTCAGCCGCCAGGGAAAACCCCATCCTGGTTACAACCTTCTCCCAAAGGGAAAGGCAGGAAACCAAAACCCCTCTGGCTTAGTCCCGAGCAGCCGCTGGACTGGAAAGGCCAGCTTCCATCAGAGGATGGTGTTGGTACGGGTCCTGGAGAGACCGAGGCCACAGATCAAGGCCCCAGGCATGAGCAAGGGTGGATGAGCAGCAGGAGCGACATCACCAGCGACAGACCCCAGAGGGTAACCCCCAGAGCCTACAGGGATGACTTAGACATCTTTAAGCTGCCATCCAGCAGAGAGCACCCTACGAGTGGCAGGAGGAGCTCCAGGAAGGATGCCCTCAGCAGTAGTCATGGGGATGACCAGCCCACCAGTAGAGGTAAGCTCCCCGAAGCCATCTGAACTCAGGTGCTATCATCCTTGTGCAAGGGCCTCTAATGGGCACGAAGCCATTAGCATCCTGGACCTCAGTTTCCTCATCTGCAGAACAAGGGGGTTGTTCTCAACCAGGGGTCACAAATTTGCTGTCTCAGGGGCCAGAGAAGGAACATAAATGAGTGAGATGAGCAAGCCACACTTTGCATGTTAAACTCATAGATACATTTGTTGTTGCCACAAACACATGTCCCTTTGCCCAATTTTCTTGTAATACCTGGCTTTTTCAATCTAGACTTTATTATTCCTCATTTGAAAAGACATCAGTATCCAAATTACTCTACTTTATTCTTAACTGCACCATTAAAAAAACCGAAGTATGATGATAAATAGTAATTGACATTTTCCTGAGTGTCAGAAGGACAATAGGGAGTGGTGAGGCCTGTGGCAAACTGGAGAACACAGGCCATGTAAAGGAGGCAGCTGCTCCTGCACTCAGGCTTCTTGTTGGCATTCAGGAATGCAAGGCCAGTGTGCTAGCTCTTCCTTTCTTTTTTTAAGAAAAGCCAGAAGTGTGGAATATTCCTATTTTTCAACATTGGCAACTGATTCAGATTTAAACTACTGTGTGGGTAAAAAGCAGGAACCCTGGTGGCACAGTCATTAAGCATTCAGCTGCTAACCTAAAGGTCGGTGGTTCAAATCCACCAGCTGCTCTGTGGGAGAAAGATGTGGCTGCTAACCAAAAGCTTGGCAGTTGAGCCCACCAAGTTGTGGCAGTCTGCTTTCTTAAAGTTTACAGCCTTGGAAAGCCTATGGGGCAGTTCTGCTCTGTTCTGTAGGATCACTGTGAGTCAGAATTGACTCGACGGCAGCAGGTTTGGTTTGGCCTTTTGGTGAGTCAAAAAAAAAGAATGAATGAAAGAAAGAAAAAATAATAATAACACATCTGCTGGCAGGGCTACCCTTGAGAGCTTTTGGAAGAGTCAGTTATTTCTAAGGACCTTTCCAATCTGAAATGAGGGCACCAAAGGCTGGGATTCTGAATATTTGCACTCAGGTTTGGTTACTGGGAAGGAGTGCAGCATAGTATCTGGGAGTCAAGCCATTTGAATCCAAACTCTGCTACTTACAGATCTGGGGCCTCTAGCTGGGCACTTCCACTTTCTGAGTCTCGGTGTCTTCATCTGCAAAATGGGAACAAAAAACCCTCCTTCTCAGGGATGAATGGGATGATGGCTTCAAAATAGTAACACAGAACCTGCACATGGACAGTGTTGAGCACGTGGAAGCCATTATTTCAACACTGGCATATACATCCCTTACCATCCACAGAGCATTCAGACCTAGCAAGCCAGGGCTAGATCCTCAGAATTTCACCCCACACTACACAGAAGCAGACAGTCTGGAGTCACAATGCTTAGGTGTGTATCCTGGCTCCACCATCTCCAACCCACACTTTGGGCAAGTTCTGGAACCCTTCTGAGCCTTAGTTTCCTCATCTGTAAAGCAATACTAATAATACCCATCTCATAGCAGTGTTGGGAGGATCAAATGCAATAATAATGTGCAGCATTTGGCACAGTACCTGGCATATAGGAGCACCCAATGGATACCCACTCTGTTACCCTACCTCTTGGTGTTGTATCAATATGCAAAGCAATATATGTATTTTTTTATGAATCATATTAATATACTCTATTAGTGTCTAATAGACAGACCCCAGAGGTCAGCATTCAGCCCCAGTCTACATTTAGAAATGTGGAGAGTCCATGGCCTCTTTCAGACCCCTGATAGGTCACGGAGGATGCCAGAGCAAGGCCCCCAGGCCTCTGGGTGGGCAAAACAACATCATTACAAACAGGAGTCACATTGCAAGGAGTGGAGAGCAGGCTGTGGTGGTGAAAGGTGTAGAATGTCTGCAGAGAAAGGACGAGAGAAAATAGGATGGTGGTTGGTGGAGACTGCAAGAGTGGGTAGGCTTCCTTTTTTCCTTTCTTTTTTTTTTTGGAGTCCTAGTGGCACAATTTTTAAAGCACTCAGCTGCTAACTGAAAGATTGGTGGTTCGAACCCGCCAGCCACTTCATGGGAGAAAGATGTGGTGGTCTGCTTCTGTAAAGATTACAGCCTTGGAAACCCCATGGGCAGTTCCTGCTCTGTCCTGTAGGGTTGCTATGAGTCGGAATTGACTTGATAGCAACAGGTTGTTTTTTTTGTTGTTGTTGTTGTTTTTTGGTTCTTTTAGGTAGGAGAGATTTATGCATGTCTGCAGGCAGAGAGGGGATGGTACCAGTGGGGAAGGAGTGATTGAAAATTCTGGAGAGAGGAGATAATTGATGGCACCAGGCCCCCAGGAGACAGGCAGAAAATGGAGTGCAGGGCATTGTACGATACGGAAGGAGAAAAAACAGAATGTCAGTGTCATCAGCTGCTGTTTTTCCAGAATGACACCTCTTAGATGGTGGTTAGCCATGGTGTGGCTGTGAAGACAGGCCACTGCTTAATGCGCTCACCAGGGCCTTTATATTCTACATGGAGAGCAGGGCCTTCAGCGCCATCCCTTCGAGGGCCAGGCCACATTCTTGAGATGCTAAGGACACAGGCTTCCACCCTTGGAGACAATTTTAGCCACAAGAAGAAGTGAATTCCTTACTGTCATAGTTACCTAGTGCTGCTGTAGCGCAAATACCACATGTGAGTGGCTTTAAACGGCAGACATTTATTTTCTCACAGTTCTGGAGGCTAAAAGTCCAAATCAGGGTCTTGGCAGTGTTGACTCCTTCCTTGTCAGTAGCCCCAGGCATTCCTTGGTGCTCCTTGGCTTGTTACATGATCCTCACATGGTGTCTGTCTTCCCCTGTGTGTGTCTGTATCTGTTCTGCTCTTTTTTTCACTCAGAGTGATTAGATTTAGAACCCACCCTACTTGGGTATGACCTAATTAACATAACAAAGAAAACTTCATTTCCGAACAGGTTCATATTTAAGGTATAAAAAGCCAAAATCAAACCCGTTGCTGTCGAGTCAATTCTGACTCATAGCGACCCTATAGGGCAGAGTAGAACTGCCCCACAGGGTTTTCAGGGACCGGCTGGTGGGTTCAAACTGCCAACCTTTTGGTTAGCAGCCAAGCTCGTGAACACTACGTCATCAAGGATCCTCATTTAAAAGGTGTAGGGGCCTGGATTTCAATGCATATTTTAAGAAGACATAATTCAGCCCATACCCTTACTTTGTAATTATACCTGGGTCATTTGCTTTTTTTAATAGCATGTTTTTCCTGATTATAAAAGTAATACCAACTCCACCTAGGGAACTTAGAAGAGAAAATTACAAAGAAGAAAATAAAAGCCCCTCATATTCACCACTCAGAAATGGTCACTATTAACACATTGGTGCATGTCACCCATATAGGATATGCTGTGTCTAAAATTGCATAGCCGGGTGTTTTCTATTTAGCATTCTTTCACGAGCATCCCACCTGCCACTCAGTAGTCTTTGAAAACACTGTTAGAATCACATGACTGTGACGCCTCAAATGCTGACGCTGAGCTGCTGACTCAGACGCCAGGGCAGCAGCATTGCTACCAGTGAGGTGAGTTTCCGAGGTGGTGAATGACTTCTGGTGAAGTTCCTAGCAAAACAAAACAGTCTTCCCTTGATTTGCATGGTGGTCGCATTCTTCAAAAATTCTATGTATATTAAAAAATACTGTGTGTGGTGTAAAACAGCCAGGTTCTAGACTTAGTCCATCATAAACCATTTTTTTTACTGACCTGAACGTCCAGTGGGACGGTCTGAAGTTGTGTGAGACTCGAGACCATGCTTGGTTGACTCACTGTCCCATGCCCGAAAGACATCAGCATACCTGCCTCCACCCACCAAGGGCTAGCAGAGCCTCCCTTGGCACTGAGACAGCCAAGAACAACCCCACTGGTTTCCAGAATGACCCCTGGAGGGTGACCCTGCCCAGCTGAGAGCCACTGGATAAGATGGTCTCGTGTGTCCTTTCTTCCAGAAGACACTGTGTCCACCCCGATGCTGCCACGGTCCCGGTGGCACAGCGAGCAGGAGCACATGCTGCATGAGTCATGGAACTCCCTCAGTGCCTTCGACCGTTCCCACCGGGGGCGCATCTCCAACATGGAGTACCAGGGGGACATCCTGGATGAGTTCCTGCAGCAGCAGAGAAGCAGCCGGCAGAGCAACCTGCCACCCGCCGCGAAGGCGGAAAAGCCAGAGCTGCTGCAGGGGCAGGACGACTGCTCCGTAGACACAGACGATGGCAGTGACTTTAAAATCCCAGTCTTGCCTTATGGACAGCACTTGGTCATCGACATCAAGTCAACGTGGGGGGACCGACACTATGTCGGCCTTAATGGAGTAGAAATATTCACTTCCAAGGGCGAGCTGGTGCAAATCCTGAACATTAAAGCAGACCCCCCTGACATCAACATCTTACCAGCATATGGGAAAGACCCCCGTGTGGTCACCAACCTCATCGATGGGGTGAACAGGACCCAGGACGACATGCACGTCTGGCTGGCACCCTTCACACCGGGCAAGTCCCACTCCATTGCCATTGACTTCATGCACCCTTGCCAAGTCGCCCTGATCAGGATTTGGAATTACAATAAATCACGGATACATTCCTTCCGTGGCGTGAAAGATATCTCAATGCTGCTAGACACTCAGTGCATCTTTAAAGGAGAAATCGCGAAGGCCTCAGGAACCCTGACGGGAGGTACAGTATGTCTGTAAGATTGCTTTCTGAGCCCCTGCCTGCTACTCGCTGAGGCTGGGAGTTAAAAACAGACCCACTGGTGAGCCAATGACAGATAGGTCTCTCCTCTTTCACACCCCTGGTCCGCTCCTCACCTTTCGCAGCCTGCATTTGTGGGAGTTGACCTCATACATCTGTTTAAACCCTCAGTTAAGGGCCGGCCTTAGTCAGGTTCCCTGGAATCTAGGCCTGAGAAGAGGGATTGCTCTGCAGGTTTATTGAGGGAGTGCTCTCAGGAGAATCATGCAGGGCAGTGGGAGCTACGGGATATGGAACGGGGAGAAGCCCAGCAAGGATATGGCTGCCGGGAAGCCCAGCCCAGCCTGCTCCATGGGAACTCTGGGGCATCAGGTGCACGGCTTGTCCTGCCTTAAGACAAAGGAGCAGGACTGATGTACCCTGTGGTCAGTCAGTCATTGGCTTCCCAGAGCCCTCCAGGCCAGGCACCCTGTAAAAGGGGCTAGCAGGCATCTAGGTGGGCACCAGCAGCTTCTGCTGCAGTGTCTCATTCACACCTAAGAAATGTCACCTGTTTGATGAGAGGTCACCAATGATTCTCATTAGATTAGATCCCTTCATTAGACTTACATGGCTCTTATAGTCCCTGGATTCCATTTGCAAACACATGAAGAATAATAAGACTCAGGAATCAAGAAATGCTGGTGGTTCAGGATATTATAGCACAAAGGTTGGTGGGTTTATGTTCTTGACCTAAAAATCACTGGGCTTTGGGATGAGTTGACCCTCCGCCTTCCTGGTAACTCTTTCAGCCCCAGAGCACTTTGGAGACACGATCTTATTCACAACTGATGACGACATTCTCGATGCCATCTTCTGCTCTGATGGGACATTCGACGTGGACGTGGAGAGCCTCTGCAGCCTGCAGCACGAGGAGGCCCTGAGGAGGCCCAGCACAGCTGACGGCGAGGGCAACACCAGGCCCTTCACCCAGGCCAGCCTGTGGGCTGACGACCCTGTAAGACTGGAGCTGGGGGCGAGAATTCTTCTCCTGACTCACAGCAGAGCAGGAAGAACTAAGATGGATAGTCTTTAAGCTGCTGGTGCTACTGTTTTGACATTTCCCATTTTTCTACTTCATTTCTTGTCCTGTTTGTTATATTTCATACTCTAATTATTATTATTTTTTTAACCAAAGTGAAAAAAGTATTCAAATTTTAATCAAAGCCAGGAGAAGTCGGCTTTGTATCATCTCTGTAATTTGGAGGTCGGCAGTCTCGAGAATTTTTGCTCTGGGTTGCGTTTTGATCACTCCCTGTTGTTTTTGATGGGAAGATTAGAAATACTTTTAATAGGCAGGCTTAGAATTAGAATAATGATCATCACGGCTGTGATTTATGAGCATGGATTGTGATCCAGGCATGATGCACAGGCATTACCGGGTGGAACCCACATGGCAGCCTATGAGTAGAAACTACTAATATTCCCATTTAGGAAACCGAGGCTCAGCCAGGTCAAGTGACTTGCCCAAGGTCACATAGTAAGAGAGTAGCAGAGTCAGACCTTGAACACAGGGCTGCCTGACTCCAAAGTCTGTGCCTTTAATTGACAGATTTTTTAAAATGAAAGATGACCTTCAGGGGAAGGGTCAGTCCACAGTCAAGGACTAATAATGAAGGTAAAGAGACCCCAGGGTCTCCAGGGATGTTCTTGACGCCAAAAGGAGAAAGAAAAGATGGTTATAGGGGGTGGAGGAGGAGCTGGAAGAACTGGAGAGAAGATGGGCTGGGGGTTGGCTGTGACCGAGGCCGGGCAGCCACAAGGCCCATAGATCCCACGGTGTTCACTGGGGGCCACAAACCATATGCCACCAGGGTGGGCAGTGCCTGGTGCAGATGGCGGGGAGTGGTGGGGCCCAGCCAGCTGGGAGCGTGTGTCCCTGCCTGCTGCTGAGGAAGGCAGCTTCCCCTCTGCCCAGTTAAGAGTTACTCTCATTATTTCTAGTTCTCCTGATTTTTCCAAGAGAGGCCAAAAGCTTGGATTTCTTATGTAAAATTCCCCAGTTTTAAAATGTTGGCAGCTAATTCAAAATGTTTCCAAACCTTTTATGGGCCGTAAAACATGCCTGTGGTCTGGATTTGAGCCATGGTCTCCAGAGGGGAGTTGACCTTGTGGCATTCACCCAGCGTTTTCCTTCTAAGTGAATCTCTGATGGGACCCAGTCCTGTGAGGGGCAGGGAGGGAGCACTGTCTCCACTTTAGAGATGGGGAGTCTGAGGCTGGGGGTGGGGGGCGTGCCTGAGTCTCACCACTCAGCGTAGGGATGGGGTGGGATCTCCACCCCAGCTGTCTGGGATCCAGGTCTAGTACACCCACCAGAGGGGTGCCCAGGAGGCTTCTCCTCCTCCTCCCTACCTCGGGCAGGGCCTGAAGAGGCTATCCCTTGGGGCTGGCCTTGGGGCTCATCAAGTTGTCACTGGAACTGAAACTCCATGATCTGGACAACGGACTTCATTTCTTTTTGCATCTCAACTCTCCCATGTGTAAAATAGAAAAGGTGCTTTGGCTTTTATGCCTTACAGTGCAGTGATCTAACAGGAGAGGGTTATATATGAGACCCTTTCCCTATTCCCAACAAGTAGGGTGTGGCAGCCTATTCTTGACTGTCTATAGGCGACGGCTTCTTTATCCTGGCTGCACATGGGGATCACCTGGGAAGCTTTCAAAATGCAGATGCCTGGGCCCCACCCCTAGAGATTCCGTGAACAGCTAGGGTTGAGAACCACCATCTAAAGTTTGAGTCCTCCCTTCCTCTCTTCCTCTCTCCCTCCCTCCTTCACTTCCTTTCTCCCTTCCTTCCTTTTTTTCTTTCTCTTACTCACTAGGTCAACATTTTATTGGGTTATTTCCTTTCGAAGAATGTCTAAACTTCAAGCCTCTCCCCTACCAATAAGAACTACTGGCAAGGATTCAATCCCAGGGTTTCTGGGCCAGCCCATATTTCTAGTCATGGAGCTTCCACGAAGGCAGAAAGTTTGAGAAAAGACACAGGGACTTACCTGGGGCACAGGGTGGGCCACCAGCCAGCTATGTGGGTGTCATTAAAATCACCCCTTTTCCTCTGCTTCTCCCCCAACTGGTGTGCAGGTCCCGGAGCCAGAGCTGTCGCCCAGTCCCCGCATCCCTGAAGTCACCACGCCAGAGCCAGGCGTCTACCACGGGCTCTGTGAGTATCTTCACCAGGGGTAGTGGCAGGAGGAACTTCAGGGGCAGGGGGAGGGTCGTTGCCACTGGGAACAGGGCTTTCTTGGACAGTCAGGCAGGTCGTACACTACTCAGAGACTCCAGGTTGGGGCAAGTGGGGCTGAAACCAGCTGCGCACAGCTGGCTGACCTTGGCAGGGCTATGTCACTTCAGAATTCGGGCACCTCTATGCAATTTGCCATCCCAGAAGGACAGTTCTGCTTTACATGTTCACTGTGGCCCTGACCTGGGAGGCTGCAGTTGGAATCCAGAACATAAAACAGAGGCCGTAAGAGCCAGAAGGGACAGAGGCATCTTCCAGTCCAGTCATTTGAGCTGTCTCTTTACACCCCACCATAGAGCAAACACATGAATAAAAAACCTGCTCCCACCTGCTCCAGGACAACAGACTGGGCTACCAGGGCCTCTGATTTCTCAGAAGAAGTCAGAAACCAGATTTTGATGTAAAATCCCAATTTTTATTATTATTATTTTTTTAATTGTACTTTAGATGAAGGTTTACAGAGCAAACTAGTTTCTCATTAAACAACACACATGTTTTGTGACACTGGTTGCCGACACCATGACGTGTCAACACTCTCCCCTTCTCGACCTTGGGTTCCCTGTTACCAGCTTTCCTGTACCCTCTTGCCTTCTCGTCCTTGTCCCTGGGTTGGTGTGCCCATTTAGTCTTGTTTTGTTTTATGGGCCTGTCTAATCTTTGGCTGAAGGGTGACCCTCAGCAGTAGCTTTATTACTGAGTGAGCTGTAAGCATGTCCGGGGGCCATACTCTCGGGGTTTCTGCTGCAGTCTCTGTCAGACCAGTAAGTCTGGTCTTTGTGTGCGTGTGTGTGTGTGTGTGTGTGTGTGTGTGTGTGTGTGTGTGTGTGTGTGTGTGTAAGTTAGAATTTTGTTCTACATTTTTTTCCAGCTCTGCCTGGGACCGTCTATTGTGATCCCTGTCAGAGTAGTCAGTGGTGGTAGCCGGGCACTGTCTAGTTGTGCTGGACTCAGTCTGGTGGAGGCCATGGTAGTGCTGGTCCATTAGTCCTTTGGACTAATCTTTTCCTTGTGTCTTTGGTTTTCTTTATTCTCCCTTGCTCCAGATGGGAAAATTCTGAGTTTTAAATGGTGATTAATTTTCTAATGTTAAAACACCAAATGAGCCAAACAAAACACACATTGTGTATTTGGCCAGCAGGCTGCCAGTTTTCAGCTTCTGAGTAAATCCAGTCTGGGTGTCGGCTGTGTGTTCTTCTCTCTTCATTTTCCATTTACCCTTCCAGCCAGGTCCTCTCTTAATCCATGCATGTCCACATTAGTACTAGTGCGTCCTGGGGAATCTCAGGCCTAAGGCCGCAGCCAACTCTGTGATCTCCTTGCTCGTTCCCTGTTAACAAGGTTCTTTCCACTCACTCCTTGTAGCATCACGTCCCTGCTCTTTCTTTCCCTGTGCATGTCACCCACTTCTAGTTATCTTCTGAACACAGAGATGTGACATTGTCATGCTCCCTCTCCCACTACCCCACCAGCATCTCCAAGCCCTGGCCTTATCTCTGGCTGCACTCCTCCCCACACCCATTACCTGAACCCTTGCAGGCGTGAGTGCCAGCTCTGCTGCAGCCAGCATACCCTTCCTCTCCATCTCTGCCTGCGGAAGACCCCTTGACTCTGAGATGGGGGTTAGCGTGCAGGGAGCTTATTGGGGCATGCTCATGGGATCCACACCTGTCGGGGAAGGGAAGGAAGCAGGGCTAGGCAGAGGAGAAGTTGAGCTGTGGCTGCTGTGTGGTTACATCCGGGCCTCAGCACGCTCTGCAGGGAGCTCTGAAGCAGGGCTGGCCCTTTGGAATTGTCCTGAGTTGAGTGAGGGGGCTGGACCTCAGTAGTCATGGCCTTCTGCAAGGAGGTCCTCTTCAGCCAGCGGTAGTCACAGTGAGGGGGATGTAACTGTGAACCATCAACCACCAGCACTCCCAGCCCTGGAGGAATAAGCCCTCAGGCTTGGGGAGGAGGTGGGATCTGGCCATGGCCCCTCAGTGTCCTTCATACCCCCTCCTTTAGGCTCCGCTGCAGTCCCAAATCCTCCCCAGGAAGTCTTCCTGTTATTCCCGTTGAAAATTCCTCTCTCCTTCACCCACTCCAAAGGAATAAATTATCTCTTAGAAAAGAGAAAGTTGCCTTATTTTGAATCCTCACAGCCCGTTACATTCCAGGACGCTCTCTCAGTGGATTTCAGAACAACACAGTAACTTAAAAAACCAGCCTAATGTTAGGCAAGAGCCTGGCTACTGGCTCAGAATCGTCTCTTGTTTAGGCTCTGTGCCAGGGCCTTTCCCTGCCTTACCTCATCAAACACTAGCAACAGCCTCATAGGTCAGCTCTTATTAGCCTCATTTTCCAGTTAGGTTAGGAAATTGAGGCTTAGAGAGATTGAGTAGCCCACTCAAGGTCACACAGCTTGTGCTGGAGCCAAGAATAGGGCCAGGCGTGTCTGAATCCAGAATCCGTGTCCTCACCTCTGCCACACTGCCTTGGGGCTCTGCCTGAGGATTGCTAAGAGACTACTTCTCATCAGAGGTCTTTGTGCGAGTCGGATCCCACTATGCTATGAGGAAGACAGTAATCGTTTCTTGTTCAGTTTGGTCTCCCCTATATTGGTCAGGATTCCTTTTATTTATTTATTTTTAAGCAACAGAAACAATTCAAACTGAGTTAAGCAAAAAAAAAAGGGGGGGGGGCAGGGAATTTATTGGCTTATGAAACTGAAAAGATCAGAGTTGCTAGTTTCCAGAATGGCTGGATCCAAGTGTGCAAATCGTGTCACTAAGACTCAGCATGTCTCTCCATCTCTGCTGTTTTCCTCTCTCTTGTCTTTCTCCCATCCAGGCTCTGTCCATGAGAGAGCTCCTGGAAGCTCTGGGTTTGCATCCACCTTACACCCAGCAATCCCAGATAAAAGAGATCTTCCGTTTCCCAACAGATCCAACAGTCCTACTCTTCTTAGCCTAGCTTGGGTCATGGCCCATCCTTGAACCAATCACTGTGGCTCACCGTAGTGGGGGTGGGAGGTGGGGAGGCAGCTGGAAGATAGAAAACATGACCTGTCCAGGCCTGGGTCACGTGCCACCCTGGAGCCAGGGTCAGGGATCAGCACCTGAGCAGTGTGCACTGAGAGCAGGAAGGCTCTCCAAGGGAAATCAGAGTGCCGCCACCACTAGAAGGAATGAGTGCTAGCCAGGCAGAAGCAACCAAGGTCCCCTTCGTTTGATGGCGTCCTCAAAGATACTGCTCTGTAAATGTCTCTCCCACTGACCAGGCTGCTGACCTTTCTCAGAAATGTTATTTCAGTGCCTTGGAGAGTTTTGCCCTGGAGTGGAGCTCAGAGACCTTTTTGGTGATATGAAAGTGTGATTTCTCTCCTCGTCTCAGTAGGAAGGCAGAAGGGTCTCACAGCCAAGTGCTCTGCGCTTGTTTTGAGGCCTGTGATTTCTAAATCTCTCTTCTCTGAACGCTTGGCTTTTTCCTCACTGTTTCCAAAATCCGAAACCCGCCTCAGCAGCCTGTGCAAATGGAGAGAGCTTTAATAAAGTGACCGAGGGGATGTGTTGGGATTGGTAAATACGACTAATCCTATTAATGTTTTGAAAGGGGATCTATGACTTGCTAATTTGCAGATGACACTAATTTGCAGATGACACTAATTTTGGAAGTTTTGCAAATATCAGTGGTGGCAAATAGGAAGGGAGCTGAGAGGCTTGAAGCACGGAGGAGAAAGAACAAAATTAATTTCCATTAGTATAAATACTAATTGATACACCAGAGGAAAATGAATATGGAGCACAGATATTAGTTCAAAAAGGAGAGCAGTCACTTTCAGAGCAGACCCAAATTAGATATAGCACCACAGTGTTTTGCCAGGCCCACAAAGTGGTGTCGGGCCCGAGACGCCATCTTGTTTGTTTTCCTAAGGGGAGGTGGCATTTCTTCCTCCACATTGATCCCTCTCATCCAAATCCAGGCTTCCGCCATCTCAGGAAACAGTATCCCCGCCACTCTGTCACTTGGATCAAAAACCTCTTTCCCTCACTTCCATATCTAGGGCATTGAGAGGTCCTGGCAATGATGCCTCCAAAACAGATCTGGAATCCATCCACTTCTCCCCCATTTTCATCACCACCACCCTTGTCCAAGCCTCCTGTAACAGCTGCCTCCTCAATCTCCCTGTAGAGTTCATCCTCCTGTCCTCCCTGCAGCAACCCAAGTTAGCTTGCTAAGATGCAGATCAGAACATGGCACTGTCCTGCTGAAAAGTGTAACCCTCCAGCAACTTCCCATTGTACGGAGAAGAAAACCCAAACTTCTGGTTGTAAGCTAGCCTCTGCCCAGCTTTCTGATCTCATTTCCTCCACCTTCTCCCCCAGTCACTTGGTTCCAGCCATGGGTCAAATTTGTTCCCATCTCATGGCCTTCGTCTTTGCTGTTCTCTCAGCATAGAAAGTTCTTCTTCCAAAAATGCAAATGCATGGTGGCCAGGTCTCAGCTCAGATGTCACCTCCTCAAAGAGGCCATCCCTGATCACCCAACCCCTGCTCAGCCACTCCCCAGCCCATCTCTGTTTTATCTGTCATGGTATTCCACATGTCTGTAGAACTGTCATTTTTATTTATTTGCTATGTGTATATTATCTGTCTTTGCTGAAATGAAAGCTCCTTGGGTCCATAGATTTTGGTCTGTTGTTTACCCCTGTAAACAGAACGGGACCTGGTATGTAGTAGATGCTCAATAAATGTATTTTTGCCATTGACTATGGATTTGGTGAAACCCAGTGGTTTCATTTTGGTTCATTCACTTGAGGATATCTACTGAACACTTACTCTTCAATCAATCATTCATTTATTTTTTTTAGAAAAAACCAACTACATGTATTGAACACCTAATTACCAGGCACTATTCTTTTTTTTTTTTTTTTTTTTAAATATACATTTTACGAGACCCCAACCATTCACCCTGTTCTGCGACAGCACACTCCTCCCCTCCGCCCGATTCCCCATGAACGTTCAACCAGCTCCTAACTCTCTCTGCCCTCCCCTGCCACCTCTGGACAGAAGCCGCCCCTTTGGTCCCCCATATCTACTTGTCTAAGAGGCACATTCCTCACGAGTATCACTCCACATTCCACAGTCCAGTCCAATCCCTGTCTGAAGAGTTGGCCTCGGAAATTGTTTCAGTTCTGGGGTGATGGAGAGACCAGGGGCCATGCTTTCCAGGGTGCCTCCAGTCTTAATCAGACCATTAAGTCTGGTCTTCTTACTAGTATTTGAGTTCTGCATCCCAATGTTCTACTGCTCCATCAGGGACCCTCTGTTGTGTTCCCTGTCAGGATGTTCATTGGTGGTAGCCGGGCACCATCTAGTTCTTCTGGTCTCAGGCTGATGAAGTCTTTGGTTTATGTGGCCCATTTTGTCTCTTGGGCCAATACTTTCCTTGTGTCTTTGGTGTTCTTCGTTCTCCTTTACTCCAAGTGGTTGGGACCAATTGATGCATCTTAGATGACCACTTGCAAGCTTTTAAGACCCCAGATGCCACTCACCAAAGGAGGATGCAGAACATTTTCTTAATAAGGTTTGTTATGCCAGGCACTATTCTAAGGAATCCTGGTGGTGCAATGGTTAAGTGCTGGGCTGCTAATCGAAAGGTCAGCAGTTTGAACCCACCATCCGCTCTGCAGGAGAAAAGACCTGGCAATCTGCTACAAAAGATTACAGCCTAGGAAACCTTATGGGGCAGTTCTACTCTGTCCTATAGGGTAGCTATGAGTCAGAATCAACTCCACAGCACACAACAACATTGTAGGCTCTGGGGATACAGCAGTGGACAAAACCAACAGAGTCCCTGCCCTCAGGAAGCTTCCATCTTAGTGGCGGAGGCAGACAAAAACAAGCAAATAAATGTAGACTATAGTGTCAGGTAGTAATAAATGCTGTAAACAAAAACTGAAGCAGGGTAAAGGCATAGAGCTTGGATAGTTAGAGAAGCCTTCTCTGAGGAGTTGACATTTGAACATAGACCCATGGTAAGAAGTAGTACTATATCAGTTAGCATTTGCTGCTGAACAAACCAACCCAAAATTTAGTGGCTCAAAACAGCCCCCATTTATTTAGCTCATCACTCAGTGCCTTGGTTGCACTGGCTTGGCTGGGCTTTACTGGGTGTGCTCATGTGTCTACAGTCAGCTGGCAGATGGGCTGGCAGCTGAATGATCTAGGATGGCCTCACCCACATGTCCAGCTGTGGGGAAGGTATTAGCCAAGTGACAGGGGCAACTGGGCCTTGGGTCTCTCTCATCATCCTACAGACCAGCCTGTCCTTCATGAGGTGGTCTCAAGAGTCCAAGTGTAGAAAGATAGGATAAGCCCCAGCTTACAAGAGCTTTACAAGCCTCTCTTGTACCACATTTTCTACTGTCCTGTTGGCCAAAGAAAATCACATGGTCCAAATTCAAGGAGTGGAGAAAGACTCTATCTCTGGATGGGAGAAGTAGCAAAGACACATGGGAAAGGGACAGGGACACAGGTAGAAGGGATTTGTGGCTGTTTTTGCACTCTACCAAGGATTTAATTGTGAGAAGATAGAATGAGCTTGGTACTATGCTGGTCACATGTCTTTCATCCGCCCCCACGATACTCAGAATTACCTTGGCACCATAGACAGCAAGGGCTTTGGAATTATAAAAATTATCTTGGGAAATGGTGTAGGAGAGAAAACCAAGCTCCAGGGAAGTTAAGTGACATGGCCTCACTTTATAGCCACAAGAATGTCCTTTAGCCTCTCTGGGCTTCTGGTTCTTCATGTGAACTGAAATGGGGTGGGACTAGCTGCGTGGAGTGTTCCTTTTTCTGGCTCTGCAGTGCAAGATTCTGTGAAAGTTGTAGAGTGTGAATCTTTTTAGCTCAGCCAAAAAAAAATAAAATAGGCTACCCATACCCCAAGGGAAGGAGAGTTCATTGGGCTTGGTCCTGCTTTAATGGGGAGATCCTTAAGGAATTGTAGTTCCAGCAAGACATCTAACAGGGCTTGGCTGCATTAGTTGTGAGCTCTCTGGGCAAATGAATGACTCACCTAAGCCATCTTGTCCCAGGGCTATGGAAGGTCATTCTAAATGGTTTCTGATGGAGCAGGGATGGGACAGGGGCAAAAGGATGGAGGCGTCACCCTAAGTCACGTCCTTTACCCTGAATGAAGTCTTGTTAATCCTCATGTTGGTGGTCAATTCACATAAAATGTCGATGTCCAGTGTGTGGCTTACTGATGTAACTGCCTGCATTTAGTTACTTGTTGAAACATTCAGTCTGTACTGAGTTCCTACTATATGCCAGACATTATGGGGACACAATGGTCAAGAAAAACAGGTGAGATTTTTGTCCTCAGGTCGCTGTCTGGCGGGGCAGATGCATATTTACCAAATCTTCACAAGATCACAGTGGTGACCAGGGCTTGGAAGGGGAAGGTTACAGTGACATGACAGGCTGTGAACAGAGGGTTGACCTGGTCAAAGAAATCAGGAGGGCTTCCCTGAGGCAGCAAGCTGGGATCCAAAGCAAGCCACACGAGTTCCAGAGGAAGACAACAGCCTGTGCAAAGGCCCTGTGTTGGGAGAAAGGGATATGTATGTGCAACGGAAAGACAGCCTGGGTGGCTGATGCTTGGGGGTCCCTGGTACAAAATGAGGCTGGAGAAGTAAGTAGAAGTCTGGTGGGCAAGGTCTTGTTGGCCAAGCAGCATGGGAAGCCACACAAAGGTGTTACGTGTGAGGTGGGCTGACATGATCTGATAAATGCAAAGAACCCAAGGCCATGTGCAAGCTTAACCAGCACTGCTCCACTCATCCTGCAGACGTTTCCTGAGCGTCAGCAATGCCGCAGCCCAAGGGCCTTGGAGGAGAAAGGAGCAGAGCCCACCTCAAGGCACTCGTGGTTGAGGCTGTTTTCAAATGGTTAGGATGTAGAGGTTGAAGATTCCTCTTCCTGTCTCCACCTTAGGTACCTGCTTCTGGAGCTCTGGTACTCACAGACTGCTCTGCTTCCTGTTGCAGGCCTTCAGCTGAATTTCACTGCCTCCTGGGGGGACCTGCACTACCTGGGGCTCACAGGCCTGGAGGTAGTGGGCAAGGACGGCCAGGCACTGCCTATTGGCCTGCACCAGATCTCCGCCTCCCCTAGAGACCTGAATGACCTCCCCGAGTACACTGATGACTCCCGGACCCTGGATAAGTAAGTGTCCACCATCAGCTTCACTCTACCAGCAGCCGGGGCTTGGGGACCCTGGTCTGCATCTTGACATCAGGCACAAACATCAGCTAGCATGTCACCTCCTCACAGCCACCCTGTGAGGTCTGTGGTCTTCCCATTTGACAGTCAGGGGAAACCAAAGCTCAGGGAAGGGAGATGGCCTTCCCAGGGCCACCACACAGCTAGAAGTGTCCAGTAGGACTCAAAATGGGTTCTTGTCCTTCCAGACACAGCGGTGGTTTTTGTGTTCTCCACTGTGACTAGCACAGTGCCTGGCACACAGTAACCGCTCAGTTAGCCTTCCATGGGTGGCTCTGTGTTTAGGCTGAGTGCCTCCTGCCTCTCCTTGAGGCAGGAGGTGATTGTTGAGCAAGGCTTCACAGAAGGCCATGGCTGCACTTCCCTGTGCACTTATCAGACTTCATAAGCCCAGGTTGGGCTTGACAATAAAGGGACAATTGACTTGACCCAACCTGGCCTTACGAAGTCAGATATAGCATCTATCCACAGGGACCACATAACCTGCAGACCAGTGATCAGGCCCCTTGCTCAGGACAGCCGTTGGACCTGGGCTTTGCCTGCAGGTGTGAATGAAAGTCTAGGGGAGTTAAAGAGATGGGGGCTCAAATCCCAGCTCTGCTCCTTACAGGCTAACTAAGTAAGTTTCTTACCCTCTCCAAGAATAATAGCAGTGATCATAATAACAACAATATTATAGTTGCTGTTATTTCAGCATTTATTAAATGCCAGGCTCTGGATTATGCTAAGCAGGCTACAGGTATTCATCCATTTAAGCCTCATCCCATTTTACACATGAGGAAACTGAAGTTCGGAGAAGTTAAAACCTGGTCTCAAATTGGCTAAGTGGCAGAGTCTTGATTTGAATGCATGTCTGTGGGATCTATGCACTTAACTCCGAAGTTATACTATCTCCCTACCCTCGGTTTCCTTATAAGTAGAATGGGATAATAATTCCCATGGCTGGAGGAAGGGGAGGGGATTGTTAAACTGCAGCTGTGCCTCCTGGCCTGGCCCAGAGTAGACACTGGGTCAGTGGTATGCTCCCTTCACCAAGGCCCTCATCCCCCGCCGTCATCGCCTGCCCACAGGCCACTCTGACCTCTGCATCCTGGCAGATCAAGCTTCTGTATGCTTAGGCCTGGAGCCCCATGAACTCTAGATCAGTGGTTCAAACCCACCAGCCACTCCACAGGAGAAGGATGTGGCAGTCAGCTCCAGTAAAGAGTACAGCCTTGGAAACCGTATGGGGCAGTTCTACTCTGTCCTGCATGGTCATTATGAGTCAGAATCTACTCAACGTCAATGGTAATGGGTCCCAGATCAATTTGTAGTAAATTCCAGACCCGATAGTGTTTCATCTCTAAATGTTTCAGTAGGTACCTCTAAACAATAAGGACTTTTAAAAAGAAGACATAATCTCAGTACCATTGTTACAACTAAAAAAAAAAACCAACAGTGATTCCTTAAATTACCAAATAGATATCCAGCAAGTGTTCATATTTCTTTTTTCCTTTTTTAACAGTTTGTGGGCTTGAATTGAGATCCATATAGGGTCCATATATTGTGATCAGTTTATATGCCTCTTAAGCCTTCTGTAATCTCTAGGTTCCCCTTCTATCTTTTTTTCATTTTTCCTTGTAATTTTTCTGTTGAATAAACCAAGTTTTTTGCCCTGTAGAATCTGGACCTTACTGGCTGCAGCCCCATGGTATTGTTTAACCTGTTCCTTGCTTTCCAGAATTTTCTATAAATGGTTAATTAGATCTAGAGGCCTGATCAGATTGAGATTTGACTGTTGGGGCAACTTTATAGCTGTTGCTGTGTATTTTTATCAGGACATATGTAATGTCTGGTTGTCAAGTGACGTTGATGGCCATTGGTGCTCAATGCCTAGATCCATTAACTCATTAGGGCTTGCAAAATGGTGATATTCTGTTCCTATCATTTCTTTTTCATTTATTTGCTGAAAATCCTTCAATAAAGAGAATTTTTCTCTCAAATGTTTGGTTACCGTGAGGTACAATTCAAACAGGAAAGGCAGGCTAAATGTTTGATTCTTATCCTTTGTCAGTTTTCACAATAAAAAATTGGTTCTCTAGCATCCTCTAAAGTGTTTCTTTGTTTTTGAGTATCATTTTAAACTCATGGATTTAAATATACTGTGCTTGTCGGGTTTCAATCCATTGCAGTTGTTAATCCTTATCTATACTTAAATTGCCCCTTCTTGGACACTGGGCACTTAGCCACATGGACTCCTGAATCATTTTAAGATAGTAATCTCTGACAACTTCCTTGTTTTCTGATGTGACAAGGTGTTTCAGGCTCATCTTGTACATTTCTTGTCCCAGAATGGAATCAGCCATTTCTCAAAAGAGCCATGGTTACTTTTAGTGGGAAATGGTATTTAGAGACCATAATTTAGCCACTAGGGATGCCCACTGCTAATGGGTTGGTCATTGTTTCTAGGCTTTTTCATGGACAGAGGTGGGAAGTATCATTTAGATATTCTTGAGGGTATCTGTAGGGACTCCCCTTCACTGTCAGCTGTAAATGCTTCAGCAATTCTGTTTCCATAATTGGGAAACCATTTTCCTGTCCAGATGGCCCCATTTCTAGGACAGGGAGATAATTGCTTTTGGAAGGAAAATAGAAGGTTTTCTGGTGGTAATCTGCAGTCAGCTTAGTTCCATAAACACGCAGTGTTGTATTGCTGAATTTCCTGTTTTAAGATGCTATCAATTGTAAGACACACAATCCATCAATTTAATAACAGCCTTGTGGAGAAAAAAAAGAAACGTTACCTCCTTGGATGAACATTTAGATTGTAAGATTTATTCCAAATCCAAAACTTTAAAATATGAATATGTATTTTTTAAAGATTTATTTTAAAATCTAGGAAACATGGAAGCAGCCCGAGTTTCTTCCAGTTCAACACCTTGAGGTCACCAGGAGTCTGGGGCTATGAAGTGGGGGAGGCTCACAAAAATGAGGGGACAGAGTAGGGGATTGCTCAAGAGGCTAACAGTTAAGTCCCTGTATCTGGGACCAGGCCTCTCAGTGATATTGCCAAACACATCAACCAGAGCCAGGATAAGGGTTTGGGGTCTGGGCTGAGCTTGCTGGGCAAATGAGGGCAGTCAGAGTCAGCATGGTCCTTGGAACAAATGCAGGCAGAGTTGAGGATGAGGCAGGAGATCTGGAGCAGGGGGAGCCAGAAATTGGGAAGGAAGAGAGTGCAGTGTGGTCCAGGTGACACTTTCAGAACAGTGGCTGGGAGGGGCACAGGGTGCTGGAGGCACCCTGGTAATGGTTAGGGGTTGCTCTGGGGTACCGAGGCCAGACCAGCTCCCCACAGAGGCACTTGCCCCTTCGTGTACTTGTCCTATGCCAAGAGCTGCCAAGTTCACCCTGCTGCTTTAGGATCTCTCTCCCCATCCCAAGAAAGAAAGGGTATAATTCTTTCAAATTGTATCATAAAGTCAACAATTTTATAGAAAGTTTGGAAAATAGAGAAAAATATTCACCTACCAATCCCTCTGACTCAAATATAGTTTTGACTTTGGCCTAATCTCATCTGGCCTTTGTCCTCATTTACCCACAATATAGTCAGCATTCCTGCCATCCTGTAGCCTAACTCCCCATGTGTGGTGAAGTGAGCTCCTTTATGTCCCTTTTGCCTTAGTTCTTTGGAAAAACAGCTTGAGAGATTTTTTTTTCCCCTAAGCCCTGAAGAGTTGCCTTTGCCCTAGTTTTCTACCCTAGAGGGTTTATTATTTTTGTCCAGGTTGATTGACATTTCCTGGGTAAGCTGTAAACAACTTGTGGTTTGATACTTTTTATCTGGCCCTGGGCTGCAACCTGCCTTGTGAGTGGTATGCACCTTGCCAGGGATTGGTCAATGGACTATGCAAAAGAGTTGTAGCCTACTATGCAAATGAAGTGTATGTGGCCTATCAAGAGGGGATTGGTTAGTTTGTGTCCTACCCCACTGGAAGGGGCCATGCCTTGAAATCAACAAGAAATTGTGTATATAAGTAGCCAACCCCAAAGAGTTTTTTAAGACAGAAAGAAGCAGGAAAATAAACAGGAAGAAGCAGAAGGAAGAAAGTAAGAAGAAGAAGCAGAGAGAGAGAGAGGCAAGGAACCTCCTGAAAGAGCTGTAACATGGGTCAAGGGCTGTAACACTGAAGAAGGGGACAGGCCTGGAATGGACCCAGTGGCAGAGCTGGCAGCGACAGGTGGCAGGGCCAAGAGGAGCCTGTCCTGAGGGGACCCGAGAGGAGCCTGCTCTCGGTGTATGCCAAGAGAAGCCTGCCCTTGGGTGGCCGATCCTGATCCTGAGTGGTAGCCTGTTGATTCTGGTCCCCAGTTGTACCCTGTTCCTTAATAAACCACTTAACTGTAAGTATGGTCTGTGAGTTCTGTGTGGCCATTGCAACAGATTATCAAACCCAGCAGAGAAGTAAAGAGGACAGTGGGAGGGATGGCTGGTGTCAGAATTGGTAAAAAGATTGGAGAGTGGAGGTATGTCTGACCTCTACCTTGTAGGGATCAGCTTTGTACTGATCCTGGTCGTTATCCCCCCTGAAGTTAGACAGATTCTGATGTTGCTACTATTACTCCTAGCTAGATTTTCTACCGTGTTACTGCATCGTCATCACGATTATAATTTTAACAACTATACAAATATACTTGTGTTTCTCTGTCTTGGGATCTTTTAGGTTGTTACTTTTTTTTTTTTTTTTTGGCTATTATAAATAAAACTGTAATAAATACATTTGTGCAGATAGCTTTTTCTACATGTTGATTACATTTTCCTTACAAAAAAAAAAAACAAAAACAAACCCAAACCCATTGCCATCCAGTCGATTCCGACTCATAGCGACCCTATAGGACAGAGTAGAACTGCCCCATAGAGTTCCCAAGGAGCCCCTGGTGGATTCGAACTACCAACCTTTTGGTTAGCAGCTGTAGCACTTAACCACTATACCATCAGGGTTTCCAAATTTTCCTTAGGAGAAAAAAAATTCCAGAAATGGAATCACTGTGTTAAAGGGTCCTGACAGATGACACGTTTTCCCTTTTATTTTAACCCTGATGATTGCTGTGTCACACTTTTAAGAGCATTAAAAAAAAAAACCCAAATGAAACCTGTTGTCATTGAGTCAATTCCGACTCATAACAATCCTATAGGACAGAATAGAACTGTCCCATAGGGTTTCTAAGGCCATAAATCTTTACGGAAGCAGGCTGCCACATCTTTCTCCCAAGGAGCAGCTGGTGGGTTCGATCCACCCACCTTTCAGTTAGCAGCCGAGCTCTTAACCACTACACCACCAGGGCCCCTTTTTGAAAGCATAGGCTCGTATTTTTTCTTTTCCTTTTTTCTTATCTTGTCTAACCTCACAGATGAAGTGTGGCCTCTCACTGTTGTTTTTAATAAGTCACACCTCCCCTTAATGAGCCTGTTTAGCCAGGCTAGTGCCAGGTGGCGGGTGGCCAAGGTGGGGAAGTGAATGGGTGCTGGCCCCCTGCTTTGATGTCTTCCCTGTGGACTGGGCCACCCCCATCTCGCTGCTGCTTTCCCATTGGGTGCAGGTTAATCGATGGAGCCAACATCACAATGGAGGATGAGCATATGTGGCTGATCCCCTTCTCGCCAGGGCTGGACCACATGGTCACGATCCGCTTCGACAGACCTGAAAGTATCACAGGCCTGCGCTTCTGGAACTACAATAAATCTCCTGAGGACACCTATCGAGGGGTAAGCCGGGAACAGTGGCAGGCTCCGTCCACTGACAGGGAAACGGCGCCTTGATGAATGGCTGGTGTGGCTGCCAGAGAGGAGCATAAATCCTCCAGAACTTTCCAAATGGAGCTGGGGGGGTTACAACCAGGGAGAGAGCACGCTGCTATTTTATTCTATTTCTGCAAATAGAAAATGCAGGCTAAGTGCCCAGGGCAGACTCAGGAAACTGCAGAGCCTCATGTCTTCTGTAGGGGGGGGAGGGAGGTTCTAGCAAGCCCAGCCTCTGACTTGTAATGGCAAATTATGTTCCTGTGTTCTTTGAGGGCTTCCAGGGGCCAGGCTCTGTGCTGAGGGCTTCACAGGCCTTCATCATTTCGTTGGACCCCGATCGCAGCCTCTGCCAGGCAGGTGTTACTACAGTTTTCAGGGTATTAAGCCGAGGGTCAGAAAGGTTCAGTTACTCGCTCAAGATCACACAGCTCAAGTTCCAGGCAGCTCTGCCTGACTTGGAGCCCACCACAATACGTCCTTCTGCTGCTGGATGAGAAAGCATAGGCGGCCGTCTAAAACTCACCCTCTGTCAGTACAGGGAAACGAGCATCAGAAGCTTTCCTTCTGTGGGTTCTCCACCTCATGCAAGCAAGTAGGAACGAATAAGCATCGTTCCCTCCTCTGAAAAAAAGGGATGATAAAGGCCCCTAAAATAGAGCGACCCAGCTGGGGCCCGAAAGTCAGAAGGACCTGAGTATGCATCTCAGCCCTGACCCTTACCAGCTGTGTGGCCTTTGGCTTGATTTCCCTGGGCCTCAGCTTCCACATCTGCAAACTGAGGATAATTAGAACACTTGTCTCATCAGGTTTCCATCATCCTTTGCCTCATAGAAGTTGACGGAGCCAGGGCTTGACCTTGGGTCCTAGGTCCACTTCTGGGCTCCCTGTACCGACCATGCCACAGAATTCCTTCTATGGGACCTGTGTGGCGTCGGCAGCCAGCCCACCCTCACCCCCAGTGGCATGGAGCCGAGCTGACCTCACATGCCGCAGTAACGGCTCCTCTGAGCATGCAGTTGACAGTCCTCCCAAAGCTGCCTGTGCCTCTGTAAGTGCTCTTGGTATTGGCATTAAAAAATATATATTCTTCTGCCTTAGGATGTGCCTTTGGGCCTTTAAATTCCCTTGAGTGAATCATAGCCTTTCTGGTTAAGCTTCCTCGACCTGAATTTACCACCTGGAACGCTTGGCCCAGAGTCCCTGCTTCATAGCCCTGGTTCCCACAAGCCAGTGACAGGTGGGCATGGTGGCATGAGGAGACAGGAGATGGACATGTGATCTGAGAGGGCATCCCCGAGTTCAGTGTGATGGAAACAGTGGACCCTCCTCAGAACAATGCTTTGGACGCCTGCCTCCCCAAGGCCCTGTTGGGTACCTGGTTACAAGCCCCTGGTTGTGGTTAGAAGCCAGGGCCTTGGACTCCAGGGGACAGGGCTTCAAATCCCTTTCATTCCTCCACTCAGTGTGTGTCCTCAGGCAAATGGCTTCACCTCTCTGAACCCTAGTTTCCTTAGCTATAAGATGGGGCTGGTTATAGAAGCTACCTCCTAGGGAATGAACAGAGAACAGGGGCAGGGACCAGCTCTACGGGGAAGTCAGGGCTGCTTCCTGGGGAAGTGGTGGCTCTGGGGGTTGGTTAGGGGCTTGTGGGCCTCTGCTTTGCATGGTCATGGGTTTCACTTTCAGGGGACTCTCTCCACAGGGTGAACCCTGGAAGCTCCAAGCTTACACCTTGCTGTCCCCAAGACCAGCAAAAGAGAGAACTCCCCTTCCAAGACGATGCAGCATACTCCAAGAGCTGTATGAGTTGATTCTGGTTCAGTCACATGACCAACCCTGAACTAATCACATGGCCATCGGGGTACTGGTCTCAGTTTGGCCAGGCCTGGGTCATAAGTCCAGTCATGGGGCTGTGTTGGAATCAGATCGAAGAAAGCAGAGCAGAGAGATGTAGAGAGACAGAGCCCAGGTCCTAGTGACATCCTCGGGTCCCCATATCCAGCCATGCCTGAAGCCAGTTTACCCTATACTTTTCAGGTTTATGTGCCCTTAATTCCCTTTCTGCCCCACTGGCACCCCAAAGAGCTCTGATGACTGACGTAGTGGGGGCTGCCTGAGTGCTGAGGACACATTAGTTACCCATGATCCCCAGGACAGGCCCTCCTTCTGCTTGGAGCTGCCCCTCTGCACTTCCTGAGGAGGAAGTTCACCAGTACGTCCGGTGGTTGGGCCACGTTGCTAACCATGAAGGTGGGGTAAGGCGTCCAGGAGCCCTGATTCTAAATCTATAGTCATAGAGAGGGTGCTGGCTTATCACCCCTCTGCTCACCCAGGGGAGCACAGCACTGGTGTGGCTGAGCCCCCTCGCACCCTGCCATGAGGCCTTGAGATTTACTGGTGGATCCCGGCCTTCTGGCCAGCACAGTCTAGCCTAGATCCACATTGATTCAGCAAGCTCTTGGTAAGCACCTACTGTGTGTGCCAGGCCCTGAGGCAGATATGGAGATGGTCCAGCTGGGGCCTCTGCCATCCAGGGAGACCCGGAAACCACCGAGGACACTGCTGGGCAATAAATACAACCTCTAAGGAAGGACAAGCTCAGTGCTATGAGGAGGAAGAGCAGGAGGTGGCTCACTCTGTTCCAGGGAAGGTGCTAGGAGAGGTGGTGAGTGTGAGTGAGGGTATAAAGAAGGAATGAGACAGGTTCACACTTACTGAGTGCTTATTCTGTACCAGGCACTGTTCTGCACACTTCACATACGTTAACTCGTTACTGACGTGTGGGGAGGTTGCACAGTTACTAATGGTGGATGTCAGAGCACCCAAGTTCATGCCCTTGACTCCACATAATAGTGCCTCAGGCCCCTGCAGCCAGTGAGGTGGGTGGGCCCTTGGCCCAGTCGCGTTCCACCCCTGAACGCTGTAGGCCAGAGAAGGCATGTCTGTGTCTACCATGGTAGGGGCCTCATCTTTTTTGTGCTCTGCTGTCTGCCATTGCCCAGCACAGTGCCTGGCATGGAGGAGGGGACGACCCTGGCCTGGGAGAAAAGCCAGACCAAGCCATTTCTCAAGGCTTAGGGGTCTGTTGTAAATGCCAGCGGCCGCAGCACCAGCAGCGTGAGCACCCACTGCTGTCCCCCACGCCGGCTCCGGCTCTTCACGCATGGTTTTTCTTGTGTTTGCAGGCCAAAATCGTCCACGTCTCCCTGGACGGCTTGTGCGTCTCCCCTGCAGAGGGCTTCCTCATCCGGAAGGGGCCGGGGAACTGTCACTTTGATTTTGCTCAAGAAATCCTCTTTGTGGACTACCTGCAGCCACGCCTGCTGTCCCAGCCGGCCAGGAGGTGAGTGGACAGCAGGCTGTGGGAGTACTCCTTCCTTGTCCACGACGCTTGCTCTGCACAGAGCTCTGAAGTGTGTACCTAAAGGGTTTTGAAATGATGATCAAACACACTGCTTTTCAACTGGGCCGTTTTCTAAAGCTCAGTCAAGCCCCTCCAGAAGCCTGTGGGATGGCCCGCTTTGTCTGGGGCCATTTGGGTTTTTCACAGTCTGGAGTGCTTTAAGATTTTAAACGCTTCATTGCACTTCCTGCTGGGAAGAGAGGCTAAGCCGGCCTCGATTCCAGAAATGCCCGCTGGCCGATTCAGGGAAGGGCCTGCCTTCTCTTGCTTCTGCGTTCCTGATTTAGAAAGATTCAAAGGAAAAAATAGAGGCTAACGTTTCGTGGGTTCACTGGGGTTGCTTGGCCCCAGTCTCAGCTGCCATAGGTTCATAATAATTTGTAATTGCCACATTAAGTTTACTCACTTAAACCCCCTGATGTCCAAATGCCAGAGGCCAAGCTCTAGAAACAAAATGAGTTTCTCTCCACAGTAGCCAGGATCGGTTTTTGGGCTGGTCACTGGGAACGGTCACTTAATTTTAACATTGTGCCCTTGACATTGAAGAAATCCAGGCCAGAGCTGGAGGGGACTGGCTGCAGACCAGGGAGAGAAGCACCGTGGGGCGGGACATGGAGGGGAAAGGAGGTGAGAACTCACCTCCCAGGTGCCTGCTATGCCTGGGTGCTTTGTATTCATACGTTCCAGAACCCTTTTAAAAACCTTTTAAGTAGGGGTTATTATGCCCATTTTACAAATGTGGGAACTGAGGCCCTGGCTGGTGAAGCCACTTGCTTGGAATCATGAAGCCTTCACAGCCCTCTCCACCTCCTACACCTTCTCATTTCCTTCTCCCCCTTCCCATCCCCACTACATCCCTCTGGCTACTTTCTGGGGCAACCCCATCCCCACCCCCCACCCCATCCCCACCCCTGGCCAAGCTCATTTCTGCCTCAGGGCCTTTGCTCTGGCTGCTCCTCTGCTTGGAAGCCTGAGCTCTGACTCTTTCCATGGCTCCCTCCTCCTTGATACTAAGGCCGTAGCTCGCAGAGGCCTCCTCTGACCACCCCTCTACAGTAGCCTTCCCCTACCCAGTCACTGCCCCGCTGCCCTGCCACAGGTCTCCCATAGCTCTTATCACACCACAGACATGCCTTGTTTGTAGAGAGGCAAGGGTGGTTGAGAGTAGGCTCTGCACCTGAACAACCTCTGGTCACATCCCTGTTCCACACCTACAAGCTATGTGACCTTGAGCAAGTGACTTCACCTCTCTCTGCTCCAGTTTCCTTATCCACAACTCCGGCATACAACAGGGCCCACCTCTCAGGGTTGTTTGGAGGAATGAGAGTCCCTGTCAGTCAAGCCCCAAGGACAGTGACACCTGGCGGAGTAAGCACCATGTCGGCATTGGTGATGACTGTCACCTGTGTACAGCAGCCCCTCCAGTAAAATGGAAACTCCATGCAAGCAGGGACCTCGCCTGTCCCTACATCCCAGGGGGTCGCTAAGCTGCCATGTTTCTACAAGGTCTGTGGCCAGCTGAATAACCCAGCAGCGATTCTGAGCAGCAGGGCTCTACCTCATGGTGCTATTTTGTGTTTTCTCAGGCTCCACATGAAGAGCCGGGAGCACGCGAGCATGGACTACGAGGCACCGCTGATGCCGTGCGGCTGTATCCTTCTCCCTGCCCCACCCGCACATCCCGGGGCCCTCAGCTGCTTGCCATTCCCCAGGGGAGGGCGAGCTGCCTCGCCAGGGCTCCGAGGTGTCTGGGCCTCAGCTGCCTGCTGGGTTTTCAGGCAGGCCACAACACAGAGCTGCCAGAGCACCACAGGACACCCAAGTCAGAGATGGTATCTCCTGGGATGGGCCGTGGTGGCGGGAGGTGGGGAGGATTCCCAGGTTCAAACCTTCTGGACTCTTACCATGGCCCAGCGCTGTCTCATTGTGTTGTCTGCATTAACTCAGTCCTCACGACAACTGTGTGAGGTAGGTACTGCTGTCATCCCATCTCACAGCAGAGAAAACTCAGGCACAGAGCGGCTAGGTGACTTGTCCAGGGCCCCACAGCTGGGAAGAGACAGGGCCAGGTTAATGAACCCTGGCAGCCTGGCTGTAAAGCCTGGCTGTCTCACCACCCTGTTTTCCTGGAAAGATTGCCTCTGGCTACAACATTGCCTGGATGGGAGGGTTACCCTGCCACTTCACAGGTTTCCTAGCCTGCTTGCTTCCTAGGAACGCCGGAAGTGTGTGGGGCAGGACTGAGGAGGGACTTGACTCCCGGCTGTGCATGTGGGCCTCTGTCGGCAATGGTGGTTATGGGGGACCTTGCCGTACCTGCCACTGCTCCGTCCCCCCAATGCTGCAAAGCTCATGTGTTCCCCACACCTTCACCTCCTGCATACCTGAAACGGGTGGAGGAAGGGCCAGGTGTTCTTGTGATCTTGCAACCAGGGAAACTGAGGCAGGAGACGGGAGCGATTTGTTCAGCATCATACAATGAGTTTGTGACACAGGTGTTTCCCACCCAGTTTGATGCAGAGCCTGGGCCTGGTCCCTGGAGGGCATCCCCACCCCCTGTCTCCTGGGGCCTGGAGAAAGGTTCTGAATTCCTTTTTAAAATATATATATACGTCTACTCCTCACTTATGGACTGTCTCTTTACCCAACATTTTGCTTTTACCACAATAGTAAAAAATCTACTATCCGACTATTTTGCACATTAACAAGGTACATCTGGCAGTAATGAATGCCGAGGTGCAAGGCGAGAGTAATGCTGGCTGTGATGGTTATGTATCAGCTAGGCTGGGCCATGATTCTCAATGGTTCAGCAGTTATGTAATGATGTAATTTGGCAGTTATGTGATGGTGTCATTTGGCAGTTCTGTAATGATGTAGCTATCCTCCATTTTGTGATCTGATATGGTCATCCTCCATTTTCACGTAATGCCAATTTTCGCCTAATGACCTGGTCTCTGGAACCTAACCATGTTGATAAATGAGGAATGGGTATATATACATATATGCAATTTAAATTCAAGAAAATTTGATGTGCATGTATTTTGATAGGCTTCAGTCTCAGTGAGAGGAAAAATATCTTTTTTTTAATCTTTCATCTATATAGACTAAAAAAGAAAAATCTGTTATCTATGTCATTGCTTTACTTTGTGCTCTAGAACAATGCCTGGTTTTCCTTAATCGTGTGTCCCAGTCATTTTCCAGTTTCAGCTCCTGACCAGCTGGGGCGACCCCTATTACATCGGTCTGACTGGCCTGGAGCTGTATGACGAGCGAGGAGAAAAAATTCCTCTGTCAGAAAACAGTATCCTTCCCAGGGCCAAAGGGGGCTCCTCCATACCGAAGGGAGCATGGGAGGGTAGGGGAAGGAACAGAAGCCTTGAATGTGGAGTAACCAGAGCCCTGGATTAAAAATACCATGGGCTTTGCTTAGACCAGAGGATGACTCTTGGGGGAGGACAAAGCAGAGAGCAGTTCCCAACCCTGACCACCGAGGCATCAATTACAGGAGCCCCACAAAACAAGAGTCCCGTGGTCGAGGGAATTGGGAGAGGCTACCAACTGCAGCCCCCTCTTGGAGAACCACAGGCAGTTTGGTGTTCCAAAGGCTCTCACAAGTCCTACAGGGAGAAACCTGTTTTGCTGTGTTCAACTCAGTGTGTCCCAAATTTTTTGACCATGGAACCCTTTGTTCATGGAATACCCACACCAGAATTTGCAGACTGTTACCCCAGTGAGTTTCTAAATATGACAGGCAGGATCCAGCCACCAACCTGTTCCCTTCTAAAAGGGAGGATCCAGCCACCACCCTGTTTGCTTCCAGAAGGAGACCTCAGAGTTTGCCCTCCACCCTCCAAAGCAGCAACAGCGTGTTTTGCTCCTGCTACTGGCAGTTCTGTGAAGGTCCTTTTTTCCAGCCAGCTCTCTGCTTGGTTCCTCCCGTTTGTACTTGAAACTGCCCCCCACCCACACACACATGCCCACTCTCCCCAGGCCCCACATGCTCGTTTCCCCTAGACATGTCTAATCTGGCTGTCACGCCTTCAGCTGCCCTAAGCAGCCACAGCAGCTCTGCCCACAAGCCCCGCAGCCCCAGCAGCGCTGGCAGCCCCGGGTCCCCCGAGCCGCACCATCAGCATGACGGAGGCTGGCAGCCCTGAGCATGGCCCCTGGTGCCAAACACATGGCCTTCCGGTTATGACAGCTGACAGGCTTCCCCAGATATCGCAGCCTTCCCGGACAGCGTGAACTCCCTGGAGGGCGTATGTGGGGACATCCGGACCCCTGACAAACTCATCGACCAAGTGAACAACACCAGCGATGGCAGGCACATGTGGCTGGCTCCCATCCTACCGGGCCTGGTGGGTGCCCAGTGATGGTGGCTCCCGGGCAGTGGGACTTTCTGGCCTGGGTTTCTTTCTTCCAGGCCAAGCTAGGTAATCTCACATAAATCAAGTGCCTGGGAGTCATCAGGATAGCACAGGTCTTTGCTGACACTCCTGACGGGGTCACCTCTTTAAGGCCAGTGGTTCTTCCTCTTTGCTGTGAGGTGGTTATCACAAGGGGGCACCAGGGAGATGAGGGACCTCATGGGAATCTGAGGCCAGGAAGCCTGGTGCTACAGGCCTGGGTGCCTGGGTGTCGCTGGTCACTGTGGGTGCAGTATGGTTGTCTTTCCTTCCTCTGCCACTCTCTGCAGTCCCCCTGCCCTCTTCCTCTCAGCCCTGGCCTCTTCACACTCACTGTCACTGCTTCTAGCATCACCGGGTACTTGACCTCAACACAGCCACCCTTGCCCACTCTGGCCCCAAGGCTACCTGGTCCTGCTTGTCTTTTTGCTCCAAGGCCTCATGGTGAGCCCAGGTGTGGGCCTTCACCCACCCAGGCCTGGTCAGCTGTGGTGGAGAGGGAGGAGATAGGCCAGGAGGTGGGGACAGTGGAAAGTGGGGAGCGTGGTTATCTCAGGTGGGTTGAGCACCTGCCCGCCTCTCACGTGGGGCCCTGACGCCTGGGTCAAAATGGGGCATCTGTGAGACCACTGAAGTGCCCGCTATTTCAGCTCCATGTGATTGGGAGGGAGGAGGGGGTACAGTTGCCTCTCAAACACTCCCGGGAAGGTACAGCACCGGCAGTTCTGTGACTGATGTTGTCCAAAGGCCGCCCCTAAATGGACCCCCACTGAGGCTCTATCAGCTTCCCTTGCGCTGGGGCCAGCGTCTTAGCCCCAGTCCCACCATCGCACAGGGGAGAAAGCGTAGATCTATCCGCCCCTGGACCTGGGGCTGCAGACCGGTGGCCCACCAGCCAGTCCAGCCATTGCCGTCTGGAATGCAGCCAGCACAGTTCTGACCATTGCCTGTCTCTGGAAGGCCTTCAGGTGTGGGGTGGGTTTCTCCAGCTGTCTATCCCCCAGCCAGTGTTAAATGTCTGTACCTGCTTGAGCCCCACAGGCATAGAGTCTGAGGACCTCATCTAGACCTTTATTATTCCCCCGGTTCAACCAGAAGGCTGACCCCCCCCCCCCATCCACACACACCCTTTGGGGGCATTCTGAGGATGGCCACAGGCTGAGAACCAGGGTGGGGCAAAGTGACAGCTGTGGCCTGTGGCTAGCACTGAGTGACTATTACTTTCTTCACCCTGCGAGGGGCTGCCCTGTATTTGAGAGTTTGAGGGGAGCAGCTGTTCGAGGCTATTGGGTACTATTTTACTAGCTTTGTTCTGCTGCTGATCTGGGCAGCCCCCTCCCTGCTCCCCCCACCCCCAGCAGAAGGCTCAAGGACACATGCCTAAAATTAGCCAGCAGTGCCTTTAGGGCCTCCGCTTTGCTTTTGATTTATCAGGCCAGGGAAAGGACAAACAGGGGTCAAGGCAGGCTTACTGCCTCGGGGCAGTGCTCTCAGCTCTGGGGTCGGTGACTGTCCCTTGGCCTATGGAGCCCCAGACTGTGTTTTCTGGGCCTGGCCTGGGGGAAAGGCAGTGGGCACCCAGGTCTCCACTGGTATGTAAATGAGGGCCACGCCTGGGCCCAGGAAAACAAGCCCTCCAATAGCCAGTTCAGCACTTTGTTGCAAACGCGGCCACATGTGACCTGACTCACGATGTGCTTTGAGGAGATGAAAGGCATCTGCACGCCCCACGCTGTGGTCCAGAGCGGCCCAGGATGGCAGGTGTGGGCAGGTGATGCCCGGGCCGCCCGCCTGTCTCGCCCCCTGCCCACACCCAGCACCCTGGCCCAGGCGAGTGCCCCTGTTTCCAGACATGCCTGTTTTAATTAGTTCTTCTCCCTGACAGGTGAATCGGGTTTATGTGATTTTCGATCTGCCTACCACCGTGTCAATGATCAAGCTATGGAATTACGCAAAAACACCCCACCGAGGGGTGAAGGAGTTTGGCGTAAGTACTTACTAGCTGGGTTTTTTGAGATAATTATGCTTGTTGGTAATTAGGCTGCCAGCAATTATCATTTGTCTCAGTGTGATTTAGTTCTCTCTGTTGCAACCTTAGACACAAAGGCCTGGTCCTCAGATGCCGAGAAATTTGCCATCCAGCCTTGAATTCAAAACCTCCCCGGGGGATTTGAATCATCACCCTGAGCAAATAGATAGGGACTTTTCTTCCTTATTTTTCTCTTCTGCTGCTTGATTCACATTGGGTTGGGAGCTCTTCATGCTGGGAGGTGACTCGGGTGGGGAGAGCAGGGACCCTGGAGCTGAGACCCCGTTGTCTTCTTGCTCTGCCTCGTGGCCTAGCAGTATTTAACCCCTCTGAGCCTCAGTGTCCTCATCAGTAACAGGGCTAATTGCATGCTTTGCCAGGTGGTTGTGGAGACCTGAGGTACTAACGCAGGCCTGCCACACAGTAAGCCTTGGGGCTGACACCACCTCCAGAGGAGAGTGCCAGCCTCTGGGCAGTGCAGTGCTTTGCCCAAGGTCAAATGTGGGAAGGAGAATTTGAACCCAGAACTGTCCAGCTGCCTGGTCTGAGTTTTTCCTTCTGGGTTCCTGTTTCCCAAACTCCAGGTTTTCATGTACCACCTTAAGTTTTGCCACCCACACAGCTTACACCTGTACCATCAGTTAACTACTCTTTGCTTAACTGACTCACTTATTTTACTTACCTTTTACTCAGCCATGGTCACTATGAAACCAGAGGTTTGATGTATTAGTTAAATGTTCTTTGCTAATCCCTGTTAAAACATGTAACTGTTCACATCAAAATAGTCACCTGCACACCTAGGGTGGCCGTGTGCCATGCTTAGGAGGTGCTCACTCCACCCCACTGCGCTGGCAGCTGGTCACCACCCAGCCCTCCTGTGTCTCTCTGTCCAGCTCCTGGTGGATGACTTGCTGGTGTACAATGGGATCCTGGCCATGGTGAGCCACCTGGTGGGGGGCATCCTGCCCACGTGCGAGCCCACAGTGCCCTACCACACCATTCTCTTCACCGAGGACACAGAGATCTGTCACCAGGAGAAGCACACCACCATCAGGTACGCCCGCACCCAGCACACACCCTCCCACCGGCTGGCCAGCTGCAGCCCTGCAGACTGAGCACATCTCCCATCTTCTCCCTCCCGCAGTAGTCAGGTGGAGGATCAGGACGTCCAGATGTTGAACGAGAGCCAGATTGTTACCAACTCCAAGCGGAAGCAGAGTAGCATTGACCCAGGTCAGTTTCCTGTCCCCGCCACCCCCACCCCGACCAAACAGAGAACACAATGGCAGGCTTCCCACTCCCACTCCTCCCTGCCCACCCTCAGGCCGCTCTTCTCCCCCAGGGAGCCTGCCAAGGGGCTAGGGAGGGACTGATGGTGGTGACCCTCAGTGCAGACTGTTACCTTCTCCCTGCAGTCCCCCCGTAACATGGTACAGCGTCCCCTGTGCCAGGTGTTACAGGTACAGGTGGGAAAAGGGCAGTCCAGGGCCCAGTCCTCCTGGTACCTGTGTTCCATGGGGGAAACAGGCAACAGCCAAGTAAACAAACAAATGGGAAGATTTCAGCTCATGTGAGGAGCTCTGGAGAAAATTGCCAGGATAGAAAACAATGGGATGGGGGGCATGAGAATGGGGACTTTACCTAAAGGGGCTAGGGGAGTGGGGAGGTGGCATTTGAGCTGAGACCTAAAGGATGAGAAGGAGCCAGGCACCAGGGCAGGGAAGAGTGTACCCAGGCCAAAGGAGGGGGTCAGTGTGACTGGGACCCAGAGAGATGGAGACGAACTGGGAGAGACAGGTGGGGCCATGCTCAGGGTGCAAAGGGAGCTGCTAAGGAGCTTTACTAAGGCATGGCATGCTCCAGTGTAGATTTTTTAAAGATAATCATGAATAATAATAGCTAACTTCTAAATGGTGTGAGGCACTGTTCCAAATGCTTTAAAATATTAGCTAAATCAAGCCTCACAACAGCCCAGTGGGGTAGGGACTATTATCATCATCTCCATTTGATAGATGAGGAAACAGGGATACAGAGAGGTTAAGTTACTCGTCCAGGGTCACACTGCTAAACTAGAAGGGACAGTCTGACTCTGGAATCGCTGTTCAACCACGTACACTATACTGCTTCAGAGAAGGAACAGTCTCTTTAGCTACAGTTTCTGATTAACTTCAGGCAACCCTTTGATCTCAGTCCAGAGTATCTAGTTTTCTGCCTTGACAAGTGTGGGGAATGTGGCTGGCTCAGTTTTTGCCGCTGAGTCTTACTCTTGTGGACTTCTTCAACAAGGATCCTCTCGGCCTGCTCAGCCAGCCTCAGCGGGGGGCTTTGGGCCAGGGGCAGGGGCAGTGTGAGGACCCAGGAGGGAGCCCTGAAAGTGAGAGGTATGGGGAAGGGGCCAACTGAGCAGGATCTGAAGGATAAGGAGGAGTTGGGGAGGCAGGAAAGGCTGGGGAAGTTCCAGCATATTGAGGAACTAGAGGCAGTTTATGCTGCTGAGGTACAGAGCGCTGGGACCAGGGTGCGTGACGGGCAGGCCCAGCACAGGGACTTCCCAGCCAGAAGCCAGGAGCCAGGCCTTACCCGGAAGTGGGAATTGTGAGCAGGGGAGCACATGGTACCGGAGGCCTTGCAGAGCAGGCCATCTAGCCTGGGGAGGGGGCTAGGGGCAGGGAGGGGCTTTGGGGAGCTGATGGTGGAGCCGACGCTGGACAGGAGGAGACCATGAGAAGGTAGAGTGGGCAGGACTTGGTGGGCACTGGGTGTGTGGTGGGGGGTGGTGATCTGAGGCTGACCACTGCCAGACGGCCCACTTTGGTCGCCCTGCCTGCTTCCCACAGGCTGCCTGGCACTGGACTCCAAGAGCAAGGGTGTCTTTGAGCAGACTAGGCCAGAGAGCAGGGGGTTGAAGCAGGGCACAGAAGGTCACGTACAGTGGGTCTGAGCCTCAGCTCTGCTGCCCATGTGCGTGTGACCTGCAGGAGCCCCAACCTCCCTAGGCCTCAGTGCCCTTGTCTCTAAAAGGCAGCTGGTGATATCCTGCAGGTTTGTTGTGACAGTAAAACGAGATCTAGGCACAGTGCTTAGATGTATTTTTGGAGCATTTGGGTCAGGCAGACCTGAGTTCAAATCCCAGCCACCTACTTTGTTAGCTGCAGGAGTTTGGAGAAACCCCTTCTCTTCTCGAGCTTCGGTTTACCCCTGTAAGGGGAGCTGATCTTTCCTGCCCTGCCCTGTCACAGCAGCTTGTGAGCCCCAAACAGGATACCAGGGTGAGGGGCTTTGCTGCCTGCAAGGTGGTGGTGTCCGCCTCAGCTTTCCAGCTCTGTCCCCAGCATGGCTGAATCTACCTGCTGACCCCAGGAGGGAGCAAGCAGGGGTAGGGATGGTCCCTAGGTTCCCACTCCTCCCATGTTCATCCCCTACTATCTCAGAGACTGAGATATCCTGAGAGAGGGTCTCACCGGCTCTGCCTGGGGGCTGGGCAGCCACAGTCAAGGCACCTGTCCCTGGTCCCACCCTGCTCAGTCCCCTAAGGAGCCTCCTTTCACCCTGGACACCAGGTCCCTCCTATAAGGCTGACTGTTTAGCTGTGAGGCCATTAGGCTTACCAGACCCCTCCCTTCCTTTTCTTCTCTCTTTCCTTCCTACTCACACACGCACGCAAAGGCACTTGTTACACAAGTGCAGAGGATGTGCCAGGCTCAGCTCTAGGTCCCAGAGAACAGCACTGACAGCACCACCTGGCTGGTGGCCAAGGAGTGGGTGGGGGAGGGAGACCCGAGTCAAGGCCTGTGGGAAGCCAGCAGAGGAGGGTGAGGCTTCCAGAGGCGGTGACATTTGAGATGTTCCTAAAAGTTGTGAGGAGTTTGCCAGGCAGCAGGAACAGCAAGGCAAAGGCCCAGAGGTGTGGCGGGGCCGTGCCAACCCCAGGTAGGGGTCATGGTGCCGGGAGCCCTGAGCTCAGAGGCTGCTGGGAGATACAGGCCGTCACCAGACCCCACAGGCCTTGAATGGCAACCCACGCGGTTTGGATTCACTCTGTGGGCATGGGCGTCCCTTGAGGATTTGAGGTTTAGTGCCACACTGTGGTCCCTCTGTGCTCTCCCTCAACAGCCTTACGTCCCAAAACCTGCATAAGCGAGGAGCCGGCGAGACGGTGGCGGTACTGATTGACCAAAGGAGAGCGGCTGACCAGCCAGCAGAGAGCGGGTCCCCCCGCCCCTCCAGGGCACTGTCCCTGGCTTCCCACAACCCGTGCCCATGTCCCCCACCCACAGTCCTCAGTGTGGGCCAGCCCGGACCCCAGGGCTGGAAGAGAACCACCATGGGGAGAAGAGACTTGGGGATGGGCAGCCTGGAAAATACAGGAGTTAGAGGCCGGAGGAGGGCGGGCTGCTGCTGCAGGGCTTGGTGTGTGGCCTTCTTCCTTCCCCTGCAGTTCTGGGGCCAGCAGCAGGAGCCCAGGGGCACTTCCCTTGGTGCCTCTGTACAAAACCCAGCAAAACAGGGCCCACATCCTCTCAGGTCTGCCCTATGATACCTGGGCTGCCCCTGACTTGGGCCAGGACAGTGAGGTAGACCGGGAGACCTCCCACCCAGCCTGGTTAGGGCCCAGCATGTGGCTCAACCTCAAACACCAATACCAGCATTGTGTGAGGGGCACTGAGGGAAGCTGTGTCCCAGGCCCCACGCACACTGTCTGCACATCTCTGCTTCATTTGGGGGCCAACGCAGCTTGGCTGAGAGGGTGGGATTGTTTCCTGGCCCCCCAAATTTCTGGTCAGGACTGCCACAACCCCCTCACTCATTCCGTGCCCCGTCCAGGCCCAGTGAAGAAGGAGGGGCCCCTCAGGGAGCTGGGTCTGCAGGGCCACTGTCCTCTGGTCAGGCCTAACAACGGGCCATTCCAGGGCTGTGTCCCACTGAGGAAAGGAGTGAGTCGTGCCCACTACCACCCAGAGCTGGGCCTCTCTGGCAAGCCAAGGGCATTTGTCTCTGTGGCATTACAGGTCCAGATAGCATGACAGGTGGATAAGCAGCTGCATACCCCAGAGGGTTGGCAGCACGGACGAAGGCACTGTGGGCTGTGGCTGAGTCAGAACCTCACCCCAGGCTGAAGAGGCACACCTACTTGTCCCCTCACTCCGCAACCCTGCCATCTCGCTCAGGATCTGCTTGTGGGCTTACAGGTTTGCTTTCTGCCCAGGCCCCGGTGCCTCGGCCCCACTCCTTCTCCCTCTTCCAGCCACTTCCCAGCAAGTTGGAAATGTGCCTTGCACCCACAGCCGCGAGGAGCCCAGAACACATCTGTTTCCATCTATGTAACAAGCTTGGATCAGGGACCTAATTGGTTTCCCAGGGGTGGGTAATTTCTCGTTCCAAATATTAATCCGTTGTTTTCCTGGCACCCAGCCCAGCCCACTGTGGTACTGTACTCTTAAGTACGTTCCTATGCAACCAGGAGCCTGAGCAAACACTTTATGAGCTTTGCAGCTTGGGCGCCGAGCAACTATGCAAATGCGCTTTTCATTTGGAACTCGGGGCTGATGCAAAGATAAGGAATTGTTTCTCCCAGAGAAGATCCATCATTTCTGTGGCTTCCAAGCCCCCAGCCTCTCTGCTCGCCTCCCAGATGTGGCAGGCATCTCCTGGACCGCTTCTGGGGGATGCCTAGACTGATCAAGCCAGCTCTTAGTGACCAAAGCCAGTGCTGTTGCTTTAAAAGAATCCAGCTTTCCATTCCTGCCGAAGGCATTGGTAGGGTCAGATTTGTCAGGGAAATTGCATAAACACTACACACACTCGCTCCCGGAATCTGAGCTGATGTTTATAATAATTGTATGTACCGTGCAATTTAGGAGGGAAAAAAGGTTGTACAGGCATTCACTCTAAAATTATATTTTTTTCTCTCGTAAAATTAATAAAAGATGTTATTAAGAATACAGTCTGCCGTACTGGATTTGGGGTCAGAAGGGAGGGAGCACTTGCTGCTTGTAAAAACTGAGTCAGAGATCACTTGCTGCTGGCCGAGTGGTCCGGGCAAGCCCACTCTGAGCCCCCTTTCCCCTCTGCAAATGGGGTTATGACTGGACCTGCCGCCCTGGCGGGTTGCCGTGCTGCATCAGACTGATAATAATAGCCATTCCTCAGGGAGGGGTCGTGACACGCCTGGCCCTGTTTCAAGCACTGATCCATTGAATCCACTTAACAACCATATGAGGTAGGTACTATTATTTTCCACATTTTACAGATAAGGGAGCTGAGGCACAGAGAGGTTGAGGAGCTTGCTAAAATCACACAGCTCTGGAAAGTTTTAATCAATGCACAAATCCTCGGACAGCCCTGGGGGGGACACGATCCTATGGGCTTTGGCCCTGGAGTTTTCCCAGATGCCTATTCCCGGCTCTCTTCCCTGCTGTTACCCATGCCCCTGCTCCCTCCAGGGTGCTTGTTGGCATCTCTTGGCTTCTGGACAAAGCAGCCCTTGGGGGTAGGGATGTGCTGAGCTGCAACTGAGGTGCAAGTGAAGCCTGAGCATTCTGGCTCAGTCAGAAGGCACTTTCGAAACCGTCCACCCTCCGGCTGTGCAGTGAGAGGAGCAGGGAGCCCAATGCCCGCCTGGAGAGGCCCAGCCCAGTATTCAGGGAATGGTCTCTGGGCTGCCTGCTGCTCTGGTGATGAGAAGCCGTCCCCGCAGCCCCTGCAGCCTGGAGCCCTCCAGGGCAGGTGAGCCCTTTACAGCATTGAAGCTTGTGTCACGGGAGGGGTGTGGGGGTTGTCCTGACATCTTGGCCTTGATCAGCGTTTCCAGCCACCAGCCAGAGCCCTGGGCCTGGGTCCCCATTATTCCTGGGTCACAAGCTTAGTGCCTGCAGGGACCAGGCAAGTGGTGTCAGGGAGCAAAGCTGGCCTTTAAGGACTGGAGCCCATGAGGCAGCACAGGCCCCTTCTAAGGGGACAGTTGCAGCTCAGCTCCAGTGGCCCCAGGATGCCAAGTCCGTGAGGTTTTTTTGGAGAAGGTGGAAACCAGGAGTTCTATTTTCTAATATGAAATCTAACTTTTAACTGTTGGCTCAAAAACCCATTGCCATCAAGTCGATTCCAACTCATAGCGACCCTATAAGACAGAGTAGAACTGCTCGTTTAGGATTTCCAAGGCTGTAATCTTATGGAAGCAGACTGCCACATCTTTCTTCCGCAGAGCAGCTGCTGGGTTTGAACTGCCAGCCTTTCGCTTAGCAGCTGAGCGCTTAACCACTGTGCCACCAAATAAAATCTGTCTGCATGTAGGCTTTGGCCAGTTTGCAAGTCTGGCCATAGCCAACCCTCCACCCCAATTCCCCACCCCTACCAGCTTCAGCCAGAAGAACAAACAAATCTGTCTTGGAAGAAGTACAGCTAGAATGGTCCTTAGAAGCAAGGATGCGAGACTTCATCTCACATACTTTGGACATGGTATCAGGAGGGACCGGTCCCTGGAGAAGGATCTCATGCTTGGTAAAGTAGTGGGTCAGAGTGGCTGCAACAAGGGCTCAAGCATAACGATTGTGAGCATGGCGCAGGACCAGGCAGTGTTTCCTTCTGTTGTACATGGGGTCACTGTAAGTCGGAACTGACAACAACACAACAGCCAGCCTCAGCAATGAATACCAGCCCTCCTAGGTCCTGAGTCTACTCTCCCTCCCTGCCCCCCAACCCCCGCCGGCTACAATCCCCAATCCCAGGCTGGATGAATGCCCAGGGCTGCTCCCTTCTCGCCCTCCTTCCGTCTCCTGGGAGGGAAAGGAGGGAAAGAGTCATATCTTACCCCTGAGCCCGCACCCCTCTGTCCTGCTATGGGCAGAAATGTAGGTGGCCTTCTTCATCCTGGGGTGAACAGTGGTATTCCCCCTTCCATGTCCTGCTTCTCTTCCTGTACCCCACCATCCCCCCAGCTCACACACACACACACAGAACCTACTGCCGTCGAGTTGATTCCAACTCATAGCGATCCTGTAGGACAGAGTAGAACCACCCCATAAGGTTTCCAAGGAGCAGCTGGTGGATTTGAAGTGCTGACCTTTTGGTAGCAGTCGAGCTCTTAACCACTGTGCCGCCAGGGCTCCGCACACTGGGGTGTAAATCACCCAAGGCTGCAGCTGTCAGGGGCCTGGGGGCTGGTCGGCACCCAGGTATGGGTTATTAGAAATGAATCTTGGCCACAGCTGACAAGAGGGCTAAGGAAGAGCAGGCGCCGGCTCCCGGAGGCTCTCCCCCACACCCCCAGGCTCTTCCTTCTCTATCCAGCAGTGGGAAGGACGGCTTCCCTTTATTCAGGGTTGGCTGGTTTGTTCCGGCACAGACACCACCACCTCAGAGGGTCCCCGGAGCCTGCCCCACCCCGAGGACATTTGCTGAGATGCCCTGTTCCCTCACCTCCAGCCCCTTTTGAAGCCCCAGGCCCTGCCTGGCCTCTGGGTGAAACGACAGATCACAGCCTTGTGGCTCAATCTACTCAGGATAGGCTGGCTGCGTTGGTCTAGACAACATTTAATTTTTAAAAACTAGTTGCCTTAGTTTAAATATCAGATTTCACATTAAAATTCAGATTCCTTGCTTCTCTGGAAAAATGGGGAAGATTTGGCCACTTTGGTCACACATTCTTGAATGACACCCAGAGCCTGGGCAGGTGCTCTCCAGATTGCCACAGTCCCCACCATCCCCTTTTGCCTCCCATTAAGCCTGCTTCCTTCACTTACTTTACCTTCTCAGCCCCATGGGCATCTGAATTCATAGCCCTGGAGACAGAGACAGGCAGTGAGTCTGGAGGAGCAGGAGGGGTGCGGTGACAGTCTGTGGTGCCCCTCAGAACCAGGCCACTGCTGCCTGGATACAAAGATGGCTCTCCCAGGCCCTGGGACGCAAGCCGCTAACATCCAGTCAGCCAACTGGGTGATGAGGCAGGAGTGGGGAGAGGGAGGCAGGAGGGGACTGTGGGGCAAGAAGGGGCAAGGCTGTGTCCAGCAAGTCCTCGTGTGTCCCCATGTGCCCATGGGGGTGTCTGCTGACTGTGCAAGCCTGTCCCTGGATCTCTGTGTGTAGCTAGGTCCCCTGACTACATTCGAGAGCCATGGTGATGCAGTTTCCAGTTTCCTTCTGGGAAACGGCTCCCCCATGGCCCTGGTGGGAGGGACAGCCTTTCTTTTTTTTTTTAAATTGTGCTTTAAGTGAAAGTGTACAACTTAGGTTAGTCTCTCCTACAAAAATTTATACATTGTTATGTGATCCTAGTTGTTCTCCCTATAATGTGACAGCACACTCCTCTTTTCCAGCCTGGATTTCCTGTCTCCATTCAGCCAGCTCCTGACCCTCTCTGCCTTCTCATCTCATCTCTGGACAGAAGCTGCCCGTTTAGTCTCATGTATCTACTTGAGCTAAGAAGCACACTCTTCACGAGTATCATTTTATGTCCCACAGTCTAGTCTAATCTTTGAAGAGTTGGCCTCAGGAATGGTTTTAGTTTTGGGCTAACAGAGAGTCCGGGGGCCATGTCTTCCAGGGTCCCTCCAGTCTCAGTCAAACCATTAAGTCTGGTCTTTTTACTAGAATTTGAGTTCTACACCCCACTTTTCTCAGGAGGGACGGCCTCTGGCAGCCTTATTTTGTAAGAACAACAAAAATAATATCAGCCAGTGCATAGTAAGGCCTCACCCTGCACTGGACGCCTTATGGGCTTTGTCCCTGAAGGTGCAGGTACCCCCAGAATACTGGAGGTGAGGGGCAGTGGCCTGGGTTCCCAGCTGTGTGGCTGAGGCAAGTGACTTGACATTACAGCCCTCAGCTTCCTTATCCTGAAGCCTGGGTAGCTGACAGCAGTGCCTGCTGGGGGTCGGGGGCAGGGGGTGTGAGCTCTGCTCTTAGAGCAGCCCCCAGGGGAAGACCACTCATGAGGTTTTACAATGACCCTCTTTACAGTTGCGCAGATGGAAGCTTTGGTACCAAGAAATTTGAATCTGGGGCTGTGGGGTTGAGGTTTGGCTCCAGGCCCGGGCCCTTCACCTGAACAGCATCATACCATCTCCCACTGGCCCCTCTGGGATTTTGGGATTAGTCCATGAAGAACCCCACCCTCGGAGCAGCCAGCCCTCAGCTGAGCCCCGGAGTCCATGACTGGCCAGTTCCTGTCAGCTTTTGCCCCCACTCTGCTGATTTACTTCCATCCCCTGCCTCAGTTGATCTCCTGTCTGGTCTATCCCTTGCCTCCTCTCTCTAACCCACCGGGCCTGTGCCCCTTACAACACACCCCCTGGTAGTTGTGGGGGAGGACCAGAGAGATGGGGAGAGGCACGTGGGTCCCAGGCTTCGGGCGCGTGGCTCATGCCACAAAAGTGTGCAGAAGACCCCTTGCCACCCCCCCAGAGCACTAGGCTCCTCACTCTCCATGCCACAACTGTCCCCCCACCCCAGGCCTAGCAACTGCCCGCTCCCAGGCTTCCGGCCGTCAGCCCCGCCAGGCAGAAGCCCAGGCAGTGTCAGTCCAGGATGAAATGAGGCCCAGGAAGCAATTACCTAGGGGGGCGGGGGACAGGGTAGAAGAGGTCCATGTGCTGATTTCCTGTCTGTCCATGCAGTAAATCTCTGTACTGAGGAGATTGGTTTCTCCTGATGACTGATGGTCCTTCATCCGGGCCGAGGCGGTCCTCAATTCCAAAGACAGCCCAGGCCTCACAAACAGGACTACGGTACAGTGATGCCATTTGTATGCTGCCCCAGACCCCCAGGGAAGGGGTGAGGGGAGCCAGGCTGGGTGCTCTCGGCTACGTCTTCTGTGGTTTTAATTCATCCACAGAGAGGGCACCTTTTCCTGATTTCCACAAAAGTGCTGTATGGCCTCCAGTCTCCCTGCCTGCTCGTCATCAAAGCCCCATGCAGGAGCCCAAACAGGAGAAAGTGCAGCCCCGCTCAGGTACCCTGTGCTTCCTTCATCACCCGCTTCCAACTCCACTGGCTCCACCGCTCAGATGCCCCCTTCTCTCCATCCCCAGGGCTACTGTGGTCTCAGCTGCCACCACTTTCCGCCAAGACGCCTCTTCTCCCCTCCCCACCCCCATCTCCCAGGCCTTCCCCACACATAACCAGAAGGAGCTTTCCCAAATGCAGATATAGTCGTGCCTGCCTCTGAAAACTCTCCTATCAATGGCTCCTATCAAGATGAAGGCCATGACCCCGAAGGCCCCACACATTCCAACCCCGAAGACTGCTCAGCAGCAGACCCCAGGCCCCCTGAGATCCAAGCAGTCCATCCTGTCTCACTGCCACACACAACCACAGGACCTTTGCACACGCTGTTCCCTCTGCCCACATTTTACCTGGCTACTTCCTTCCTCATCCTCCAGTCCTGCTGCAAGGTCCCTTCTCTGCACGGCCCTCTTGGACCCCTCTGATCTAAATCAGGTCCTTCCTTGGTTCACCTACATAGGACTTATCAGAGTTCGAAGTGCTATTTATATTGTTATGGTTATTTGAGTGATCTCTCCTCCACTGGAGTATATACTGCATGAGGGTGAAGACAGTGTGTCTTTCTTGTTCACTGTGACAGCTCCAGGGCATAGCTCAGTGCCTGGCACAGGGAAGTCCCTCAGAAAATACTTCCTGGGTGAATGAGGCCCACCCACAGTAGGCATGTGGTAGCCTCAGGATTTGAACCCAGGCCCATCTAACTCCATGGCCCCAGGTACTTTCCTCCATCCTTACTTCCTCCTAAGCAAGGGGTCGGGCCCCTGGCAGCAGCCACCCCTCCCAGGAGATGAGGCTCCCCCAGTGCACCTTGTCCTCAGGCCTGGCTGCTGCAGATGAATGCCCATGAATCAAGTTGACATTTCCATTACCACAGGGAGAAGAGCGTGTTGCCGGGATGGGCTGGCTTTGGTGGGGGCCGAGGGATGACTGCTCATCACAGCCAACATCGTGGAGGGATGTCGGCCCAGTTACTTACTGAGGTCTGGGCTTGCCCGCCAGCCAAAGACTCTGGCCCCAGGGTCTTATGCACATGGAGACAGAGGGGGTGACGTGGGCCCATGAGGGTACAACCCATGTCAGGGTACAAAGCCTGTGCAAACACAGATGAGTGTACAGGGCTGGGACATGTGCTGTGGGCATGTTCGCTCAGCATCTGCACCTGCGTGGTGTGTGTGTGTACAAGGCCAATTCACGCGCCCAGTTGTGTACTAGGCCAGCACATGGACATATAAAGCCAGCATGCATGCACATGTCCAGGGTCACGTGTGTACCAGGAGGCCCATGTGTGCTGTGAGGCTAACACGAGCATGTGGAGTAGATACACGGCTAGACCTGCACATGCACGTCCAGGGCTAGGCATGGGTGAATGCACAGTGTATCCAGGTGAGCACATATGTATGCATAAGTGCTAACTCATGCATGTACAATGTCAGCGTGTGTGTGTGCATAGGCTCTGTACTTTAGGGTCAAGTAAGCCTCTGGTGTTCCTGGTAAGGATGGCGTGTACCCACAAGCTCAGCGCCCATAGAGACAGGGATGCTGGGTGAGGGTGCCCAAGGCAGAACAAAGATGCCTGAGAACTACTCTTGGCTGTGGGTCCGGCCAGTCAGCGTATGGGTGTTGAGACTGGGAAGTACACATCCAAAGCAATAGCCATGTCCGCAAGTGGGCAGAAGACGGCCACTCAGCGCAGGGTCTGGTTAGCCGAGAAAGCTGTTTGGCCAAGCAGCAAAAGGGGCCCTCTGCCCTCTCCTTGCCTACCCAAGCCCCTATGGGCTCACCCGGCATCCCCCTGCCTTCCCACCAGTTCATGTCATCTACAAGTGAGGCCTCCTGCTCCCAGATTTAGGCAGATGGTGCCGTTTGCTCCCTGCCTGAAGACAACCCTCATGATCCCTCTCAGCGACCCTGTTAGGATACTCACCTGACTTCCCTGGAAGTGCTTCCTGGTATCTAACCAGCAGCCTTTTTGCTGCAGGCTCCATGGGATCGGGAGACAACTGGTTCTCAGCCTCTGCCTACCAGGTGGGGACGGGGGAACTCGAAGCTGGAGTAGTCCTGTGGGCCTTGAACCTCTTTCCCTTCCCTCCCTGACCCGTGTGGCAGGGTGAGGATGACTTTCTTGAGCATCCACATACATCGTCACATTCTACTTGCACGATTATTTATTTAATGTTTTCCTTTAAGCCAACTCTCTTTCTTTTTACTTAAATGCCTATTTTCATTTCTTCCTAAGCAATAACGTCCATGAAATCATGGTACTGATGTGCCCATTATACATTTTTTTCTAATACACGTTTACGTAAACACAACTATTAAAATAGATGAAAATTTTGTCCGTGTGCCAACTGAAATCATCTCCTGGATCTCCTATGGTCCACATGCCAACTTCAGAAAGACCCTGGTGAGAAGAAAAAGCTCCCAAGACGCCACGCCTGGTGCCCAGGGCAGATTCCTATCTGATCCGCTCCTTCTCCAACCCTGTATCTGCTGTGTCTCCCTCCCGCCCAGAGGCCAAAGTCAAACTCCTTGTCTTGTAACTTGGCCCCATCCTCTCTTCCAGGCCCATTTCCTACCCCACACAGTAGCTCCTCAATATTTATTGAATGAATAAAAAATGAATTAATGAATCACAAACTTGGTTAATCAATGCATGCATGCATGCATGAATGAATGAATGGGCACACACCTTCACCTGGATGCCCCCCAGGCACCTGAGACCCCAGACATCAAATGTCTCCATTGTCCCCCTGCCCCGCTGCCCGGCCCCTAGCCTGAGAGTCATTGTCAGCATCCACACCAGTCCCTCCTCACTGGCTCCTGAACCTGTCCACATAGTCCCATCTCCAGGGCCCCTTTTCTAGCCAGTCCACTCTCTTCCCTCACTTGAGGTGCTGTAAGGATGGGGAAGGGGGTGCTGCCTCCCCACATTTATGCTCTGCTAGCCGCTGCGGTGATCTGCCTAACAGGCAAACCTGGCTGCACCCTAGCTCTGCTGAAAAGCATCTGCTGCCACTGGCCCTGGATAAAGTCTAAGCTTCCTGAAAAGGCTTTGAGTCCCTTCCCAGTGACTCCACTGCCCTCTGCAGCCTTATTTCTCACCCTCCCCATATCTGCCATCTGGACTATTTCAAAGCTCCTATAATGTTCTGAACTTTGTTTCTCCTCTACACCCTTGCCTATGTGACACCTAGACAACCTCCATGTCTTGGCTGAAATGTCATTTCCCAAAGAAGCCTTCCCTGACCCCCCCCATTGCACCCTTTGCTGATACTTCCTTTGGGCTCCCACAGCCCCAACTTCCCCTCCTCATCCCAGCAGCAAACACCCACTAAGCACTGACCGTGCACTAGGCTCTTCTAAATGCTTCGCATACATTCGCTCATTTAATTCTCAGAACAACTTCAGGAGGTAGGTGTAATAATAAGCCCCATTTAATGGATAAGGAAACTAAGACACAAAGCGGTCAAGCATCTTGCCCAAAGTCACAAGTAGAGGAGCTGGAATCTGAACTCAAGCAGTCTGTCTTCAGAGCCATGCACCACAGTACTCCCCAGGCCACACCAAAAGTGTCTAGTGGTCTGTCTTGCTCGCCTGTGAGCTGCATGAGGACAGACCTCGCCCCTCTGGATAGTTCAGAATTCTGTCTCAAGTGCCTACCACAGTAGGAGCACACAGTAGAAGCACAATCATTAAATGGGTGGATAGATGGATACATGGATGATGGTTGAATAATAAGTGATGAATGGAAGGATGATTGATGGATGTCTGATACAAGGAAGGGTGACAAATGATGGATGGTGGATGGATGGATGGATGGATGGAAGGATGGATGATAGATTTATGGATGAGTGAAGGAGAAGAAAGTGCTTTGCTTGAGGGAAACCTCTAAAAATCTGTCTGGGAAGGTATGATCTCTCTTGGGAAATCACTGAACTCTCGGGAGTCCTGGTTCAAACTCCAGCTCTGTCATTTGCTAGCTCTGTGACATTAGACAAGTTACTTCATCTCTCAGGGCTCCACTTCATCTCTGTGACCCTAAATTTCCTCATCTTTATGATAGGGACTGTTTCCCCAGGCATCTAAGCCCCGGTATTTTATTTAAAGGTGGCCCTAGACACAGGGCAAAGGGTCCCCATGGGGGTCAGGGCATTGATAAGCTCTCAGGAGAGATGTGATTTCTCCAACTTCCCAGCTTAGGGCCTGAGTTTGAGATCCATCTCTGGACCACTCATATTTCCTGCTCTCCTTTCCCTTGCCTCCTGGAATCCAAGGCAGCCCCTGCCAGCTGGGCTCCATCCTGCACCTGCCCCTAGGCCCAGTTTTGGCTCTAGTTTCCCCCCTGCCACACCCTCAGTGTCTGGCCCTTAGCTCAGTACACCCAGGGCTGTCTCAAGGAGCTGACAGGTGGGGCAACTAGCAGCCCCGAGAGCAACTGGCCTTCACGCACAGCAAGAAAACAGGTCAACAAACATTTATTGAGCCCCTGCTATGTGCGTGCTGGTGACCCCCTCTGCGGTGCCAACGCAGCTGCCCCTCCTTCAGGAAACCCTGCCCCCTGCCCCCTCACAGGGCTCTGCACCTCTGGGCACCTCCTGAACTTCCTGGCTGGCTCGTGGGCATCCAGGCATTCAGTGGCTGGTGTTCGTGTCTTTCCTGGTGCCAGCTATACCCAGCAGGGCTCTATATGTGGCGGTGGCAAGAGTTAGGGGTTGCTGTCCCAAAGTTGCCCTGTGCACTCCCTCGCCCCAGGGCTCTGAGACCCACGCGGCTGCAGGAAGGACAGGCCTGGTGTCTCCAACGAAGGCTGGCTGAGCTCATAGCACAAAGGCCAGGTTTCCGGTGGCGCCAGACTAGTGGTCTTGTGGCGGGGGGTGGTGCCAGCGGTAGCCTGAGGTCCGGGGGCCAGCCTGGGGTCTCCGTCACACCCAGTGCCCAAGAACCCAGCACTGGCGGTTCAGCTCTGGCACCTCCTGTGCAGAAGTCCTGGGCCAGGAATCCCCCATGTGTGGCTGGTGTCCTGCCAAGAGACAAGGTGGTCAGTGCTAAGGCCACCCTGCTTCACCCACACTCCATCTACCCATTGCCCCCACCATCTCACACATCCACCCACAAGCACATACATCTACCAATATTCACTGCCATACACTGACCAACCCATCAACGTATCCACCATTCCACTTATAGTCTTCCCACTACCAGCCCCAAAATGCACTCATCTACCTCCCACTTGTCAACACACCAGTACATTCACCACTGCACCCCATTAACACACCCACAACCCACCTTTCCAAGTACATATCTACCTATAACCAAATGCCTGCTTATCCACCTAGCCACCCATCTGCTCGCCAACCTGCTGACACTTCCACTAACTCACCAAGTCACCAACCCACCAACCTTCTGCCCACCCTCTCAACCATCCTCAAATTCACCAACTTAACCACCCATCACTCTACCCCTGCATCCACCTACCAACCCTGCACATCCACCTGCCCACACATTCACCCATCCTGTACCAAACCATCCACCTGCCCAGTTTCTACCTACATTTCCCCTTCACCTACCCATTCACCCAGCTGTCCCAGCCATTCTGTAATCATTACTCCATCTAGCACACACCCAACCAGTCAGGTTTCCCTGAACTCCATCGTGTGCCCGCACATGTTCAAGGAGCTGTGGGAGGGTGACAAGGAGAACATGTGTAGGTGACCCTCCTACCCCTAGTCCTCACTTGGCCCCTGGGGCAGTGAGCATGTACATGGATCGCCCAGAGCTGACTCGGAGCAGCTCCCTGTGTTCCTTCCCCGCCACCACTTCCTAATGGTGGCCTGGGCAAGCCCTCAAGGTCCAAATCAAGTTTCACCTCCTCTAAGAAACCGCCCCTGACGTCCTTTCCCTGACCCTCAGGTGTCTCCCTCCTCCCGGAGCTCCCACCCTGAGCGCACACTCTGCCAGCTTCACCCCCTTAGGCCGTGAGCCCAAGAAAGCAAGGGCTGAACTCATGGTGGGTGCTCAGAGGTAGAGAGAGAAAAAAGAGGAACACTAAGGAAAGAGAAGACTGGCATGTTGGGGTGAAGGGGAGAGAAAATGAACACCTACTGAGCATTTACCGCCCTAAACACCCTACTAGAGTCTATCTATGAGGCAAGCACTATCCATTATACAAAGGAGGGAACTGAGGCTCCACAAGGATAAGTAGCTTGCCTTAGGATTCACAGCCATGGTGGAACTGGACTGAATTCATTTCTTTCTGGTTCCAAACTTCAGCATTAAAAAAATGTGTTCTCTGCTGTCTTTTTTTTTTAATCTGCACTCTAACAGATACTCAAACATGATTGTCACACTCTAGGGTCAGACAGGCTCTTTGTAGAAAGCCCCCAAAGGTGGGAATTCCTGCTGAATTCCAGCTCCTGCCTGCACAGCTCCAGGGATGGAGAGCTCATTGCTCTTCCTCTCCCCCGAAAGCAGCTCTGACTGTTGGGAGATTCGTCCTAATAGCAAACGCTAGAAGACAACAGGAGAAGATGAAGATGGTTATGTCAGTGCTGGGTATGTGTTTCCTTTGGCTTTTTTTTTTTTTTCTTCCAGTTTAAATATGTTGTTTTGTTAGTGTTTTGCTAATTTTACTATTTTTTTAAAAAGTAGGGGGTGGTGGGAAACATTTTACAAACATTCTGGAATCATCGGGCCTCAGAAGAAAAACATTTGCTTTGGCCCCAGTCACTGAAACGTTCTTTGGAAGCACTTGCTGCCAAAATAAAGGTACTTGGGTTTTTTTGTTTTTGTTTTTGTTTTTTTTAAATCTAGAAGCAAATATTTGGTGCACAGAAGGGTTTGACTGTTTTTCTAAGTAAGTATTTAGAAGTGATCGTAGCTGCTTTTATAGTCACCAACAGGCAGAACCCTGGAGAGTTTATTGGAACAAAGAGAAAGTAATCATGTATTTCTGAGGAAAAAGAAAGGCCACCATCCCTATCCTTAAGTTAAATCAGGCCTTTTGTCCTTTGGATCCAAAGGCCAAGTTGCTGAGGATTGGTTCTCTCCTCCCCTCTCTGGCCTCCCGGGAGGCGCTTGGGGCCCAGAGCCATTTACAGTGTTGTCAGAGCTCTGTCCTCATCATGCCAGAGGAGCACCATCACTGCTTGAGACATCCCACAGCCCACCAGAAACCCCACCCACTTCCCCTCTCTCCCAGTTCCTTTACTCTTGGGGTCAATCATCAGTCAGAAAAATGGTCTTGTGCTATAGATTGAGGAACCCCAACAAAATGTCTACTGGACCCCAGCAAATAATGTCAGTGAATGACGTGGGCCAGAGGCAGCCATCACTCAGCTGTAGCCAATTGTTACCATAGGGAATGTGGGCTCAGCTCTTCAAAAATTCCTGTTGAAATTCTACATTTCAAAATAAAATCTCCGGGCTTTTAAGTGATGACAACTGAAGTTTTTTTAAAAATGTTTTAAATGTTCTGTGAGCCAAGTAACATCTCCCAGATCAGATTCAGCCCATGGGAAGCCATTTTTGTGACCTTGGATTGTTTCCCAACCTGCATCTTTATTCCATGACTCCGGCTTTTGCTCATGCTTGTCCCTCTGCCGGAAGTGCCCTTCCCTGCTCTTCTCTGGCCATTGCATCCCCCACTCTTCTTTCAAATGCCCCCTCCTCCAGGCAGCTTTCCTTCCCTCCATGGTGCTGCCTCAACACCCAGCATATCCCTCTCTCTCCCTGCTCATCACTTAGTGTAGTAGTAGTCAGCTCAGTGTCAGTCTCCCCAGCTACCCTGGGGATTTGATGTAGGCGGGGAGTGAGTCTGCTTCATCCCAGAATCCTCAGCTCCCAGCATCTGGGCGGACACAGAGCAAGCCCTGAGCTGACTTTCTTCATAAATAAAGAAACCATTGAGGGGGAGGATGGGGTGATTTCTGAGCTTGAAAACTGAGCTCCACCCACCCTTTCTGCTCTGAGATCCTGTACATCACGTAGAGGCTCTTTTCTCAGCCTCTTCTCCTTTGGGCTGTAGGCTTGGGGCAGGTGGTTACTATCCTTGGAGTCTGACAGTCAAAGGTTCAAAACCAGGTTCCACTACTTACAAAACTGTGTGACACACACATACATATGCATGTGTATACACACACACACACACACACACACACACACATATATATTTATGCTGTGTGACTTTTGACAAGTATCTTCACTTCTCTAAGCCTGCAAATCGATGTGATTTACAAGAGTCAGCTAGTTAGTTAGTTCAGCAGGCTCAGCTGGTCCCCTGTATAGAAGCCCTTCATTATTTGACTTTAGATACTGATGGATATAAAAATAACAAAATGCCAGCACTAGAAGGGCTCAATGGCCTCTTTGCACAGATGGGCAAACTGAGGCTCATTGACGGGAAGGGGCTTGTCTGAAGTCCCATGCAGAGAGCTGGTTACAGGTACTGTGTTTTCAATTACCTTGGAGAACCCCAGGCTTAGCAGAGAACCTCCCACAGGAGTTCTCAGAAGAGGTGATTTCCATTCCCTTCTTAATCCAGAGATCGAAGCCAACATATTCAACATCCACTCTTCCAGTCTTAACTTCCTAATCCTTCAGTGGGAAATCCTTGTCTAGAAACCTCTCCAGGGCAGCAAGATCCTGGATCCCAGCTCTTGGGTCTGTTGAATTGAATTAAATCACATCTATTGTTCCCCAGTGGATTCATTGGGTTGGGAGCCCCTTCAAGACCAAAGATGGCAATGCCACTACAAACGTGCAGATGGGAAACCAAGGCACTTATAGAAGAAGTGACATGGCCAAGGCCACTCTGCAGCTTTTGAAGTAATTAGTGAGGGTGGGCAGGCCCGGGGCTGGACAGGTGGCTAGTATTGGTGCTCCTGACCCACAGGAGCCCAGCCTTGCACACAAGAGCCAGGTCCCTTTTTAAGGGAGCGCCTTCTGTGACTCGTCCCCTCTTTGTCCGAAGTGCTGAAGATCTCTGCCTAGGACTTGTGGGTCTATCAGAGCCTTCTGTCTGTCTGCTCAACCTGGAACCCTGCCCTCCAGATAGAGGTGGGATGTGAAGAGTGACAGAAGTGAGTCAAGATTAGCACTGAGGTGTTTGGCTTTGGAGATCCAGCAGCAAGTGACATCCTTCTTCTGTTAACTAAAATGCCAAAGCCTTGGAAAGGGCACCCTGAATGCCTCATCCAAGTCAAGCCTGCTCTGTAAATCTCTGTCCTGAGGGGGCCTTGGAGGCACTGAAATATTTGGTAATATCTGTTTACTTGTTTCCTCCCAGTCTTCTCTACTAGGTGATATGTAACTTGAGGACAAAGCTCTGCTCTTATTCATCACTGTATTCCTAGCAGAGTCCCTGGTTTGTGCAAATGGTTACTTGCTCCGCGACTTACCGAAAGGTTGGTAGTTTGAATACACCCAGAGATGCTTCAGAAGAAAGGCCTGGTGATCTACTTCTGAAAATCAGCCATTGAAAGCCCTATGGAGCACAGTTCTACCCTGACACATGTGAGGTTGCCATGAGTTGGAATCAACTTGATGGCAACTGGTTTGTGTTGGTTTTTTGTATTCCTAGCACCTAGCACGATTCCAGGCACAGTGTTAATAGTCCATATCTGCCGAATGAATAAACAACAGAGGATTCAGGAGGAAGATATTTGTGTGGGATCTAAGCAGAGGGGAAGGCTGGGTCTTCTGGTCCACCTCGGGGATAGGCTGTCTTAGTAGACTGAATGGGAAGGCCATCCTTCTCTTCACCAGAGTCTACTTAGGACTTCACTGGGATCAAGCCGAGTCCACTTAGCCTGTCACCTCTCCCCAGAGCCACTGACTGCACTGTTCTCTTATTAAACATTTGTTGGGTACCTACTGTGTGTCAGACTCCGTACTGGGTGCTGAGTCTATAGACATGAGTGAGACGCAGACCTGCCCTCTGGGCCCTCACAGTCTGGGGAGGAAGACAGACATCTAAACATATGAAGAGATGATAACAGTAGACATGCCTACAGCTCTTACTGCATGCCAGGAACTATCCAAGTAGCCACATGTACATTGGTTCATTTAATCTTCAACAATACGAGTTGGGTGCCATTACTATGCTCATTCTACAGATGAGGAAACTGAGGCCCGATGTCCAAGGTCTTACAGCTGGCATTTGAACCATGGCAGCCTCACTCCAGAGGCTGGGCTCGAAACGACCATAAAATTCTGCCTCGTAGACACGAGGCTTGCTGCCTCAAGACAAGAAAATGCAGAGGTCAGCATGACCACCTCTGCCAAGGAGTGAGGAGGGACTGGTTGCCATACCAAGACATTTGAGCCAGGCTTTAAAAGCATTTGTTAAAGCAGAAAATTCCAGTGGTAGGGCTTGGTTTTCACCAAACAGAGGAAGGGGACAGGTCACTTCAGGCAGAAGGAACAGGGTATGAAACAGGTTCTTGGCAGGCAAATGAGGTTTTCGGAAGGTGTGAAAAACCTAGCAATGTTGGTGTGGGGGAAGGCAAGAAGCCCTGTGTGCCTGGAAAACAAGGCACATAGGGCCGGAGGGGTAGGGATTGGAGGGCTGCAGTTGCAAAGGTTGCTGGGTACCAGGGGTAAAAGGCCCAACAGGGCCCCTAAGGGCTACAGGATTCATCCCATACCTCAGGGGTTTCTGCCTCATCAGGCTCATAGGATACAGATTCCTGGGCCCCACCCCACACTGAGCAACTGAATTCTCCAGGAATTCTGTATTTTAACAACCGCCCCATTGTTTCCTAGGATCAGGCAGGACTGGGGCAGCACTGCCTTGGGAAAAATGGGCATAAAGAAGAGAAGAATGACCCAACTGAAGCTCAGAATCAGACAGTGTGACCAGGACAAGGAACTTTGCTTCTTGCAACCCAAGCATCTTCACTTGTAAAATGGAAATACTACTCACTGTACCTGTCTCGAGGAACCCTGGTGGCACAATGGTTAAGCATTCAGATGCAAACTGGAAGGTCAGCAGTTTGAACCCACCAGACGTTCTGAGGGAGAAAGATGTGGCAGTCTGCTTCTGTAAAGATTTACAACCTTGGAAACCCTACAGGGAGGTTCTACTGTGTCCTATAGGGTCACTATGAGTTGGAATTCAACTTGACGTCAGTGGGTTTGGTTTTTAGTCTTTTGTGCCTGCCTCACAGAGTTAAGGTCAGAACTCAATAAGCAAAATCATTCAAACTTATTGATGACCTACTAAGTAGAGTTGCCAGTGAATGTGGCAGACAAGGTCCCTGTTCTCATGAAATGGCCGTTCCAGTGTGGTGAGACTGGAAACAAACATGTTATCAAAGATGGGCTCGGAGAGTGATGAGGTACCGAAAGAAAAGTAAAGCAGGGCCAGGAAGGTGAGAGGAGGCCTCCGTGGGAACGTGTGGGGGTCAGCCGGACACCCACCAGCTGCGTGGGTCATTATAGGGGTTTTAGATCTGGGAGAGGGTGGGAGAGACATGATCGAGTTTACATCTTAGGAGGATGGACTGGAGGAGAATTGATTCTCAAAGCAGCTTTTTCAGTCTAGAAGTTGCTGAATAGCTCTAGCAAGTGACAAGATGCAGACTTGCTGCCTGGCAGTAGCTTCAGAGAGAAGGTGTGGGCCCAGGGCTGAGTCCTGTTTAAAGCCTTGCGACTCGCAATGTGGTCTCTGGACCAGCAGCATCAGCATCACCGGGAACTTGTTAGAAATGCACAGTCCCAGGCCCCACCCAGACCTGCTGAATCAGAAGCTCTGGGGACAGGGCCCAGTAATCTGAGCTTAAGTGAGCCCTCCAGGTGATTCTGATGCTAAAGTTGGTTGGATCCCTCAAGCCCCAGTTCCAGGGTCTTGGACTTCTCCAAGCTGCAGGCCTGTCTGTGCTCAGAGCAAGTTGGCATTGATATTTGTTTCAGAAATATTGCCTGTTTCCATTTTAATAAACTCCAGCAGCACTATATTGCATTTGATTTTGATCTAATAAAAATGCCAAGTTGCTCTGGGCCCAGAAAAAGCCTTCCTTGAAATTCACCCTGCTATTTTTGGGGCAGCAGTGGCAGAGACCCGTCTAGACAGAGCTCCCAGAAGCCACCACTGTGCCAGCGAGTGACAGCTCTCACCCGGCCCAGCCTTACCGACGCACCTGGCAAAGTCAAAGTCTTGTCTCAGGCATTGAACTTGACAGCTGCAATCAGTTCCAAAGCCCATTGCCCCTGAAAGGAAGATGCAGACACCTGGACCATATGGCAGCATTACCTCCATCAAATGTCAAGTCTGATGTGCTCCCTAGCTAGCTGGTGGCTCTGCAAGGCCCCAAAGGTAGGTTTCAAAAGCAAACTCTTTCCTCAGCGGGGGGAAAAACTGTGGTAGAATTCATATTACCGTAGCCAAAGAAAAAGCAGCAACTTTGGGGCCAGTTAAGACAACCAAAAGTTTATGTAACTGTTCACCTACAAGTGGCTGTTGGGATCAGCGGTGGTGAGACCAACGTAGAGGTTGAGAGTTTCAATTGAGCACCTACTGTTTGCCACATACTGTGCTAGGCTCTCAGGAGACACAAAATCAGCAAGGTGCCTGTTCTCATGGAACTTACTGGAGAGAGGCAACAAAACAAGAAACAAACCAAGTAAATAAATAAAACCAACCAAATAAATAAATTTGAGACTGGGCTAAATGCTCTGAAGGAAAGAAAACATGGGCATGTGAAGGTGACTGGGGAAAGTAGGTTAGATCACAGAGAGCTTCCCTGAGGAAGTGGCCTTTCAGCCAAGACCTGAAAGATGAGCCAATGCCAGCCATGTGAAGATTTAGGGGGAGAGCATTCCAAGCAGAGGGAACAGCAAGTGCAAAGGCTCTGTGAAGGGGGTGAGTTTTGCATGTTCAAGGAAGAGGAACCCCTGTGTGGCTGGAACCGTGTGAGGGAGGGGAGAGGGGGAGATGAGGTTGGGGGTCCATAGGGACAGAGTGGGAAGGGCCTCCTTGCCAGGGTAAGGGGAGAGATCTAAACGCCAAGCTGAGTTTTATCACCCAGTGGTCCAGAGATCTCAGCAAAGTCAATTGACCTTTCAGCGCCTTAGTTTCTTCATCAACATACCAAGAATAAAAACCCCTCCTTCCCAGGGCTGTATCAGCCAACAGATGAGATGAGAGTGAAGTGCTTAGCACAGACCTGCACACAGTTAGTGTTTAATAATGCAGCTCCCTGACATTCCTCCTCCCCCATTCCTCCTGCTGGAAAGTCAGCCCATCACAAGAGCCGAGCAGCTGCTGGTGCAGAAATATTGCAAAACTCATCCAGGCATTTCCAAAATATTTTCTTGGCTGAAAACCCACTAGCAGCTAAGAGGCCACATGCTGGAGACGAGCTCATTTCCTTAGACAGTCTGATCAAGCTGCTGTCCAAGACCACGTCTGCTGGGCCCCACGCCCTCAGGACCCTGCCCGAGGCCTGGCACATGCAATGTGCCTAGCAGGCGGTGCCATTGACTGACCTTGGGCAGTTTGTCTAATGGGTAGGGCATGGGGTTTGGAGCCAGGCTGGCTGTGTTCAAATCCCAGCTCTGCCACTTCCTGGCTATGTGATGTTGGGCAAGTCACTTGACCTTACTGGGCCTCAGTTTTCCTTATCTGTGAAATGGAGCTGTATTTAGGATTACATGAGTGAATAAACGTAAAGCCCTCAGAACATATGTAAGCAGGGGCGGATCATCCAATAGGCAAAGTAAGCACGGTGCTTACCTTGCTTACCAGTTACCAGATCATCTATAGTGAACAATTTCACTTTTTTTTTTTTTTTTTTTACACCACGTCAAAGATTCTCCTTCTAGGTATGGCTGGCATCTGTCTCTCTCCCAACCCCACACCACCTTCCTACAGAATCAAAGCCTCTTTTCAACTTTACAATCCGTGACAGGGGAGGATGACCCAGCGAGCAAGGTAAGCACAGGCTTACTTGTGCTTACTTCCTAATCTGTAGTGAACAATTTCACGTGGTTTTCATCACAAAAGGTGTGAAATTGTTCACTACAGATTAGGAAGTAAGCACAAGTAAGCCTGTGTTTACCTTGCTTATTGGGTCATCCTGCACGTAAGTATGAGAGAAGGTGACTAACTTCTTCTTGGCTATTTTCATAATTGAGTCCAGGTATCATCATTATAGCTCAGAATCCCTACCAAGCTGGATCACCCCTGCCCAAGTACCACTTCTCCACTCCTCCCTCTCTGGCACCCTGTCCTCACCCAGAGTCAGACGAGGTGCCACCCCTCTCTGCTGTGACAGTGCCTGCACTGACCCCCACTGTAACTCTGACCACACAATACAACAAAGGCTTGGGTCTTAGACTTACTGGTCTGACAGAGACTGGAGAAACCCCGGGAGTATGGCTCCCAGACACCCTTTTAGTTCAGTAATGAAGTCACTCCGAGGTTCACCATTCAGCCAGGGATTGGACAGCCCCATAGAACAAAACGGGACTAACTGGGCACAATAGTCCAGGGACAAGGACTGGAAGGCAGGAGGGGACAGGAAAGCTGGTAGTAGGGAACCCAAGGTTGAGAAGGGACAGGATTGACGTGTTGTGGGGTTGTTAACCATTGTCATAAAACAACACGTGTACTGACTATTCAATGAGAAACTATTTGTTCTGTAAACCTTCATCTAAAGTATGATAATAATAATAAAAAAAGTTTGGGTCTTGAAGCTCTCCAGGGTTGAGGGACATGCCTTATTCATCTCTAGCTTCCCAGGACCCAGCCCAGAACAGCTTTTTCAGTCAAGATTTGTTGAATAAATGGTCACCAAAGCAGCCAATTTCAGGATAGTTAAAATGGCCCACGACTGGCACATTCCATATGCCAGGCCTCAGGCAGGGTCCTGAGGACATGGGGCCCAGCAGACATGGCCTTTGTCCTCAAGTCGCTCACAGTCTAGGACAGCGGCTTCATCAGACCGTCTAAGGAAATGAGCTCGTCTCCAGCACATGGCCTCTTAGCTGCTAGTGGGTTTTCAGCCAAGAAAATATTTTGGAAATGCCTGGATGAGTTTTGCAGTATTTTTGCACTGATTCACCCAATCCTACGCAGACGCCTCGGTGAGAACAGGGGACCCTCATGCTAGTGTCCCAGCCTGCTTGTGGGCCGTCTCCCTCAGCTCTGACACAGATGGGGCCTTCTCCTCCTTCCCGGTGTTAACTCAGAGTCCCAGCACTTGGGTTGGCACAGGGAGAGGCGGCCGTCCCCACGAACACCTGGCACCTGATCAAAAGCAGCTGGCTGTTGAAGCTGAGACTCTTTTCTTCCCTGAGAAGCTAGGATTTGGAAAATCTCTGGGGCCAGCTGACAGTTTCCAGCCTCCCCTTCCACAGCTGGACTTTGAGTGCCTGGGGTTAGCGCCCTCATGGCATCGCTGTCTCTCCCGCCCCACACATTCTTCCCAGAAGGTCCCATCGGTCCCTGGGCCTCAGTCATCTCTATTCCTATCCCACACTGCCGCCCTGTTAGCTCCCTATCCATCTACCCAATTGCCTCCTGGATACCCCCACACGCCCTTCAAACTCAACACGGGCATCACTGCCTCTCACGATCCTGCCCCCTTTTCCATATTCCACTCGTCAGAGGCAACGGGCCCTTGACTGTTCTTGCAAAACTTCAGAGTCTATCCTGGGTTCCCCTGCCCTTCCCCCACCTCTTGTCAGGCACCTCCCATTTCTCAGGCCTCAGGGGTTTGGCCTTCCCTCTCCCAGCTCCCCAGCTGCCCCAAGGTGAGCCCTGAGGCCTTTTTCCATTCTGGGTTTCCTGCCCACTCTGCAGGGAGCCTGAGGAGGTTGTGGAACATGCCAGGGTTCTCGCCTCTCTCCCTGCCATGTGCTCCCCAAACCCTTCTATGATGGACCTGCTCCCCTCTGTGATCCCTGAGACAGGAGCTCCCCCACCTCCTCCTTCCATTGGCCCCTGACCCCTTTCTTTCAGGAAGCCCCCAGCCTGAGTACAGACACCGAGCATGAAGCAATGTTGTGTGACCCTACATCCACCCCGTTGCTCCTCCAACAGGCAATCAGCATTTGGAGGGTTGGCCGTTTCCCTGGGCCCATGCCCCCTACAAGAGCCCAGCTTCCTCTTCATCCCCGCTCTAGTCCAACTGGCCTCCCCCGAGCTCCTCCTCATACCATCCTCTCCCTCCAAGCAGAGCTGTTTCTCCTTCAGTCAGTGGGATCACAGGATTTGGAGTCAGACAGACTGAGTTCTGATTCTTAGTTTGCGTTCCCCCAGAAGTAGACCCTGAGAGAAGAACTCAAGTCTAGATGACACATCGAGTGGCAAGCAAGGTGAGGAGAGAGAAAGTGACACTGGGAGGGGGCCCTCGCCGGGAAACTGCAAAACACAGCGATCCCAGTCAAGGGGTGAGGGAGCTGGGGTATCTACACGCCAATGTCTATGGCACCCCTGCCTTCTGTGAGTGGTGTTTTGGGGAAACCCCCAGGTCCCAGAATGCAGATGCTGGCAGCTGGAAATCACCTGAGCTTCCTAAAAGCTCTGAGATATCTGGGCTGGGATCTGACAGCATCTACTATAACTGCTCTGGCACTGACTAGCTAAGCTGTGTGACCTTGGGCAAGTTACTCCACCTCTCTGAGCCTAATTTCCTCATCTGCAAAACGTGGGCAGTGATCCCAGCCACAGGAACTTAGGGTCAGAGAAGATATGAGATCAGAAATGAAAAGTCCTTAGCACAGGGTGGGTGGGCAGGGAAACGCATGGTGGACATGCAGCAGGCTCAGCTGAGCTCTGAACATTGTCACTTCACCCTTACATTGGCTCTTGCCTTTCTATCTCGAGCGAGGCCTTTCTCTCCTTTTACCTCCCCTTTGCATTCTGGTTCAGACATTTGTTTTCCTAGTGGGTGCCCTAGATTCTGTCTTATGGTCTCCCTACAGGGAGGCATATGAAGTCAATGCATTCTAAGCTGCCAGAAGCATCCACGGCACAAATAAATCTTGTCCACTGTCACCTCCCTGACTTGGCGAATTCTACCCCAGGAGATGTTCTCCCGTCAGACCTGCAACTAACCCTGGCCTGGACTTGAGCTGTGGCTTCTCTTCCTGCCTGCCTTTAATGCACTCTTTTTCCTCGTCCTTTCTCAGCATCCCAAATCCCGTCGTGAAGGCTCTGGCTGCTGCAGACAAAGCACTTGTAGGTTGAGACACCAGCCTCAGTTTTCCCATCTTTAGTGTGTGTCCATGGGAGAATGCAGGGGTAGGGGAACGCTGGCCTGGCCCATCTTCAGGGGTTCTTTCTCCTCAGGCAGCCCACGAGTCTGTAGACCAGACTCCTGCGGATGAGGCCACTTACGGGTGAGGTATCTCTCAGGGCGGCAATCTAAGCGGAAGTCCTCCTCCTCGTTCCCATCTCCCTTCTCGATCCTGTAGAGAAGGAACAACATCTGTGTGAGAAACAGTGGGCTGAGCTTGCACAGACCCAGGACTTCAAGTGTAGTCCCTCCCCTTTGGAGGACAGTTTGCAAAGCAACTTTCTATCCACCGCCCATGGGATCTTTACCACAATCCTGTGAGAGGTCATCATTGTTTCCATTTTATTGGTGAAGAAACTGAGGCCTCAGGAGGTGATGTGACCAACCTGATGTCACACAGCTAATAAGTAAGAGGCAGAAGGGGGATGTAAACTCATGTATTCTCACAAGAAGATCTTCAGTTATGTGCAAATGGTATGTTACTAAAGAATGTATGCAGCTTGATCCCATTTCTGTTTTGAAAATCATATACTGATAGGGACAAAATTATTTGGCAGGATATGTACCAAAAGGTTAACGGTGATTATCCCTAGATAATGAGAATATAGGGGATTAAATCTGAAGCTTTTTTTTTTTTTTTTTTTTTTTTTTGCTTAACTCTATTTTTTTTATTTTGTGGCAATGGACTTGTTTTTCATTTTATTTTGTTGTTGTTGAGAATATACTCAGCAAAACATACACGAGTTCAACAGCTTCTCCATGTACAATTCAGTGACATTGATCACATTCTTCGAGTTGTGCAACCATTCTCACCCTCCTTCTCTGAGCTGTTCCTCCTCAATTAATATAAATTCACTAAGGTGCCTATTTAATCTTTTGAGTTGCTGTTGTCACTTTGATCCCACACAGATAGTTCTTGAAAGAGCAAAATGCTCAAGGCAGAACTTTTTTTACTGGTTAAGTTAAACTATTGTTTGGTTTTAAGAAGACTTCAGGAGATACTTTCGGTTTAAGGTTTACAGATTATCTCAAGGCAATAGTTTAAGGGGTTCATCCAATGTTCACAGCTCCAGGAAGTCTGGAGTCCGTGAGAATCTGAAATTCTGTTCTGCATTTTCCCCTTTCTGGTCAGCAGTTCTTCTATAGAATCTTTGATCAAAATGTTCAGTAATGGCAGCCAGGGCACCTTCCAGTTCTTCTGGTCTCATGCAAAGGAAGCAATTGTTCAGAAAGGCAATTAGCTACTTATTCCATACCCGCCCCATATTCCTGACTCTCCTTCTTCCTCTGTTGCTCTAGGCGAATAGAGATCAATTGTTGTACCTTGGATGGCTGCTTGCAAGCTTTTAAGACCCCAGGCACTACACAATGAACTAGGAGGTAGAACAGAAGGCCAATTAACTGGATGTTCCATGAAACCATGACCCTAAACCTCCAAACCAAGGAACCAAATCCCATGAAGTTTTTGGTTGTACATAAGAAGCCTCAGCAGCTACTCTTTTTTTTTTTTTTTTTTTGCCATTGTTGTAAATATATCTATGGCAATGGACTTTTATTAGCTGTATAATTTTTTTCAATTAAATTTAAACACTTTCTAAAGATAATTCTACATATTAACAAAACTCCTTGTCTTCTGACTTCTGGCACAGTGATCTTTTCCACCAAAACCGGAAGTTTCTCAAACGTGGTTTCCCTCTCTACCATCTTGAGACTACCAGTTCCAGAGGAAGCTGCCTCTATTGCCATGGCAGGGGATGATGAACATGGATTGGAGGCTCAGAATATCACTCTTGGTCAAGGACACATAGTGTGGAGGCAGCTGCATACTCCCTGACACAGTTCTAGACCTAGACCCTTACTCCCATTCCACCAAAGACTGGACCAGAGAGAGGGTGGGACCATATTCACTCATTTCACTCATTCATTTGTAACCCAGATAAATTCCAGAGCCCCATGTGGCCCAGCCCAAATGGACACCCCATTTACAGAAACACAATCTAGTCCCCTGAGGTAAAAATAATTCCAATCATTATTGTATCTCTTAAAGAATACCGAAAGTCCTTCAATTCACAATCTCCAGCCACACTTCTCAACATTTTTCTCCATTCCTCTCTGTTTTTGCACGCCTTCAGCCATCATGAAATCCTTCTGGCTCCATGTCTCACTGTCAGTGTTTCCTCCAAACTCTTTCCAGTGCCTTCAGCATGGTGTCTTCCTTTTTCTCCACCCCTCCCTTTTCCCACTGCTTATCCTCTTTTCTCTCATGCAAGTTAAGCCTCAATGCCTTTCAAAAAAAAAAATGCCCCATACCTGTCTTTCTGATTCCTCCCATCACCTCTTATTCCTAATTGCATAGAGATGTCCAGAAGCTTGGGGCTGGGTGGGAGGCAGGGGAGATTTGGTAAACAAGGAAGCAATGCTAGAAGTGCCCTTGGCAGAAGGGAGAGAAATACTCATACATTGATAGTTTTGGTCTCCTGAGAGCATTCATTTGTTTATTCAACAGGAACTTCTTGAGGACCTACTCTGTGTAGTATGCACCGATTTAGGAAATAATACTGGAATCATTATTCCCTGTCCTTGAGCATAGAGAATGTGACCCAGCTGGAGCTGGGCTCACAAGGACTCACAAGGACACATCAACTGGGCCCTGAGATACAAAGACAATAGCTAAGATAATCTTGGAAAATATCTTTTAGGGAACCTTTCACATAAGCCAATCAAACAGAACACAAAAGACTTTCCACACTTATCTTTTGCTTTTGGCATTTAGTGAATAGAAAATCTGTTGGACCAATGAAGACCCTCCTGACTGTCCTTACGAAACCTGTACCAATGATTGTTAAGAAAGGCAATTCAAAAGGTAGGATCACAGTTCCTGGCCAATTTGTGAAGCTTTTCAATCGTTTTGCCCATTTGTAATTTTAACATATACTGATGGTTCTGTAACGTTCCTTGGTCTTGGGCAGACATGGCTGTGGCAGCATGCTTGTCCGTCTTCCCATTCTTGCCTATTTGTAATTTCCTTGGATTCGGATAAAACTTTCTTTTTGCTTTACTAAACTTTGTGATGTGTTTCCCTACAACAGCACTAGATACTGTGTAGAGAACAGAAATGTCTATTTCACAGTCTGCCCTCAGAGAGCCTCCAGTCTAGCAGGAAAGACAAGCTTGCACGTGAGTTGGAAAGTGACAGGAGTTGAAGAACACCACACAAGGATTGCTCAAGCTGTCTGAACCAAAGCACTAAGCTTGTGCTTCCCAGAAAACAGGTTCTGAGCACAGTTTCTATTTACAAAGATCTCCCATGGCAGAACAAAGGATCGTGTGCTGATGCTACAGGAAGGTAGATTGTAGCTCAACACAAGGGAGGATGCCATCGTCATCGTCTTCTCTGTTAATGGAAATGTCTTCGTTATTTTCCTGATAACACAGGTTTGTTGCAAGAAGAAGAAAAATCAAACCCCATAGAGCGAGTGACCATCACCTTATAATCACACCTCGGGTAGCAGGAGGTGTTAGTAGTTTGGTGTTTATCATTTTAGAATTAATACTTTTTTTTGCATAAATCACCTCAAATCAAGCACACTTTTATAACCTTATTTATTTTTTTACTTACCCACAAATTTCCAACATTCTTCCATATCAGCACACGTAGAACTCATCTTTTTTCTCATAGTTGTATGAGAAAGAATAATTGATAGACATTTAGTTGTTCCCCAATTTTTCTATTCTTCCAAACAATGTTATGAGGAACATCTTTGCATGTACATCTAACAAGGTGGTGAGTTCCCCATCACCAGAGGTGCTCAAGCAGAGGCTGGAGTATCACCAGTCATGGAGCTGTAATGGGATTCAAGCATTGGATGGGAGGCTGGATCAGATAACTGAGCCCCATCCTCATCCTGGAGCCCCAGCTGCCTGGCCATATCCAGCATCTTTGGGTCAGTAGATTCCACCTCACCATGCAGCCTCCCACAGCCTCCTGCACTTCACAGCCTTAACCTTGAACCAATTCCCTGATCCACCCCAGGAGCCCAACTCTGATGGCTTCCTTCTTGAGATCCATCTTCCTCTGGGCCTCATGCTGGGCAGCTCTTTGAACTCTCCTGGGATCCTCAGCCCTGGGAAGAGGGCCCCATGAGCCAAGGGGCTATCATTTAAGGAGAAAGCCAGCCCAGCCTGGCATGGCGCCTCTCCACCCCTCTCCAGTCACCTGACACTTGCTGAGAAGCCCCCAGTTCAATAGGTAGCATATCCAGTAACACCTGCCACTTAATGAGTGTCTACTCTGGGCCAGGTCTTGTGCTGGATTTGGGGGCCACAGGGATGACTCAGATGACCTTGAGATGCTCATATTTGTTTTACACAAAGACAAATAATCACAGCTTAGCATGCTAAATTGTAACAGAGACTGATGTTAAGAAAGCTGGCAGGCAGAATAGAGTTGGCAACATTTTCTGTCCAAGTCCAGAAGGTAAATATTTGAGGCTTTGCAGGCCACAACTACTCAACTCTGTCCCTGTAGCAAAAGTAGCCAAAGACACAAGGGAAACAAATGGGTGTGGCTGTGTTTCAGTAGAACTTTATTTACAACGGAATCCCTGGGTGGTGCAAATGGTAATCAAAAGGTTCGAGGTTCGAGTCGTCCGAGAGATGCCCTGGAAGAAAGGCCTGGTGATATATTTCCAAAACGTCAGCCATTGAAAACCCCAGGGAGCACAGTTCTACTCTGACACACACGCAGTTGCCGTGAGTCTAAGTCAACTTGATGGCAACTGGTGGTTTATTTACACCAACAGGTGGTGGGCTGGATTTGGCCCTGTTCTTGCCCAGTGCTTCTCAACCTTGGCTACACATTGAAATTACTGGGAGAATTTAAAAAATAATAATAATAATAATAATCCAGGTGATTCTAACGTGCAGCCAGGGTGAAGGACCACTTGTAGGGAGGCCAGCAGAGGCCTCACAGAGGAAGCGACATCTGAGCTGTGTCTTGACAGGCTCACTTCTCCAAGAGGGAGCTGAGCTCCAAACCTGGATCTGTCTGTCTTTCTACCTGCTTTACTGGATTGCCTTTCTGGAAAGAGCTGGTTTCCTTGAGGGAATGCAGTCCTCTCTACCATATTCACCAGTGAAAATAACAGGCCTGCAGAGCCTGCAGGATCTTGGCAGTCATCTGCTGAATGGCTAAGACTTGGCAGCAGTTATGGGCAAGGGGTAATGAATGACCCTTTGCGGGACTGAGGGCGTCAGATGGCAGTGCTTGCTGATGGGAACACACAGAGGACAGGAGATGCTTTGGGCATGAGTGAGAACTTGGGCCCTGCAGCAGGGAGGAAGCTGGTTGAGCCTTAAACCAAAAACACCAAACCCATTGTCATCGAGTCGATTCTGACTCATAGCAGCCCTATAGGACAGAGTAGAACTGCCCCATAGGGTTTCCAAGGAGCAGCTGGTATATTTGAACTGCTGACCTTTGGGTTAGCAGCCTAGCTCTTAACCACTGCGCCATCAGGACTCCAGCTGAGCCTTAGCTCTGCTATTCACAGGCAGCGTGACCTTGTGCCACACACTTAACAACTCCAAATCTCAGTTTTTGTATGTGCAAAATGGGCATAATAGTGGTTGGTGTTTGTTGCTATCAAGTCAGCTCCGACTCACGGCCACCTTATGGACAACACAATGAAACAATGCCCGGTCCTGTGCCATCTTCAAGATCGTTTGTATGTTTGAGTCCACTGTGACTACCGTGTCAATCCACCGCACTGAGGCTTTCCCTCATTTTCGCTGACCTTCTACTTTACCAGATATGATGTCCTTCCCTAGCTATTGGTCTTCCCTGATGACGTGTCTAAAGTAAGCAACATGAAGTCTTGCCATTTTTGCTTCTAAAAAGCAGCCCCATCGTATTTCTTCTAAGACTGATTTGTTCCTTCATCTGGCAGTTCACAATATATTCAATATTCTTTGCTAACACCACAATTCAGAAGGATCAATTCTTCTGTCTCCTTTGTCACCGTCCGGCTTTTGCACACATGTGAGGCTACTGAAAAGATCATGGCTTGGGTCAGGCACATCTTAGTCATCAAAGAGACATCTCTGCTTTTTAAAACTTAAAAGAGGTCTTTTGCAGCAGATTTGCCCAATATAATACGTCCTTTGATTTCTTCACTGCTGCTTATCACAATAGTAATGGCAACCACCTGGCATCACTAGGTTATTGCAAGGATAAAGCACAGTACCTGGCACAGGTAGGGGTTAAGAGCATGTTAATTTTTTATCATTTTTAACTTGTTTAATCGTCTGTCTTCCCCAGTCAGCTCTAAGCTCAGGGAGAAGAGGTATGGAGTTTATCACATTCTCCACTTGTAGCCTCAAGGTCTAGCCCAGTTCTTGGCACAAAGTATCTCAAGTAATGTTAGAAAGGAAGGAAGGAAGGGAGAAGAAAGGAGGAAAGGAGGCAAGGAAACGGAGAGAAGGGGAGACAGCCATGGGTTGTCCAAGGATCCTGAGCTCTGTGTTGGCAGGAAAGGAACAACGAACTACAAATGTCGCTGGGTGACAATTTCCTGTGATTTGAACTGTAATTTCCTACAGGAAATACGTGCTTTCTGAAGATGGCTTTTTTTTTTTAAATGGTGGTGTGAGAAATTACCCACAAATCTACGTAAGTGCCCTGGAGGGTTACGGCGTGATGCTTGGTGTGAAGCAGAGCTCAGACCCAGCAGCCAGGGACCAGACAGTCCACGTACCCTGTTCACTCGCTGTGTGTCCCTTCCCCCTCCGCGTCTGGGTTTTCTCCTCTGTGAGGGGTTTCAGTGGTAGTTCCACCACTTACCAGCTATTTGAGTCTGGATACGTCCCTTATGCTTTCTGAGTCCTGGTCTCCTCATACGACGTTGTTATTTGCTGCCGTTGGGTTGGCCCCCGACATGTGGCGACCTCACACATAACAGAATAAAACGATGCTTGGTCCTGCGCCAGGTTTCAGATTGGACTGTTGTGATCCATTAAGATTTTCACTGGCTGATTTTCCGAAGTAGATCACCAGGCCTTTTTCCTAGTCCATCTGAGTCTAGAAGCTCTGCATCATAGCAAACTTGCAAGCCTCCACTGACAGACAGGTGGTGGCTATGAATGAGATGCGTGGACCTGGAATCAAACCCGGGTCTCCTGCATGGAAGGCAAGAATTCTGCTACGGAACCACCACTGCCCCCTTCCTCGTGTGATAAATGGGCATAAAAATAGTACCTACCTCTTAGGATTGTTGAAAGGATTAAATGAGTTAACACATGGAAAGCTCCATTTATTCAGAGTGCTTAGAACACTACTTGGCACATAGTAGGTGTTCAACAAATATATTATTATTATTGCTTGTCTTTATTTCCTGGGGCTGCCATGACAAAATACCACAAAGTAGGTGGCTTTAAAGAACAGAAACTTATTGTCTCACAGTTCTGGACACTAGCAGTCTGTCTTAGTTATCTAGTGATGCTATAACAGAAATACCACAAGTGAATGGGTTTAACAGACAGAAATTTATTCTCTCACAATCTAGTAGGCTAGAAGTCCAAATTCAGGGTGCCAGCTCCAGGGAAAGGCTTTTGCTCTCTGTTGGTTCTGGGGGAAGGTCCTTGTCATCAATCTTCCCCTGATCTAGGAGCTTCTCACCACAGGGACCGCAGGTCCAAAGGACTCTCTGTGCTCCTGGCACTACTTTCTTGGTGGTATGAGGTCCCCCTGTCTCTCTGCTTAGTTTTTTCTTTCTTATCTCAAAAGAGAGTGACTCAAGATACAACCTAATCCTGTAGATTTGAGTCCTGCCTCATTAACATAACTGACTCTAATCCTGCCTCATTAACATCATAGAGGTAGGATTTACAACAGATAGGAAAATCACATCAGATGACAAAATACAGACAATCACACAGTACTAGGAATCATGGCCTGGCCACATTGACACACATTTTTGGAGGACACAATTCAATCCATAACAAAGTCCAAATCAGGGTATCAGCCATGTTGATTCCTACCAAGGGCTCTGAAAGAGATACTGTTCCCTGCCTGTCTCCCAGCTTCTGGTGGCTCCTGGCAATCCTTGGCATTCCTTGGCTTGCATCTGCCTCTGTAATCAATGGACGGATATCCTTCTGTCTAACTCTTCACATCTGTTCTCTTTTACAAGACACCACTTGGATGGGATTGGGATCCACACTACTCGGGTATGACCTTATGTTAACTGACAGCATCTTCAAAGACCCTATTCCAAACCAGGTCACATTCACAGGTACCAGGGGTTAGGACTCCAAAATACCTTTTTTGGGGGGGACACAATTAGTCTAAAACATGACTATTGTCATCATCCTCATCTCTGGGGGCTTTTTTTAGTTCTGTCACTCTGTGAGTCTACATTCAACTCCACCTCATGGTTTCCAACGTGGAGGAATAGTATTTTAATATATTCAGCACTCTGCCCTCCCAGATGCATACACCCCCTTTCTTTCCTTCAGTCATTTAGACCTGAAACCACTGTGGTGGCCTCAGAAAAGAGACCCTTTGGATGAAGCAGAAAAAAGGCTTCAGGGTATCAAAAACCTCTGGATTCAGGGCAGAGGGGGCCCCCAGTGTGTCACAGTACAGCCTTCTGTCCCTGGAGACATAGAGTCACCCTAAACCAGAGACAGGAGAGTCAGAGTGAAAGCTAAGTGTGAGCTGATGCTGTGGTGCCCCGGGAGGGGTGACAGTAACAGAGGTGCCTGCTCAGACTTTTTACTGAGAGAGAAATGAACGTCTGAATGTCTTAAGCCATTGTTAGGATCTGTTTATACCCATTCAAATCCATAGCCCAGTCAACAAAGTAGTTCATCAGAGGGTCACCATTGTCATCAGTCATTATCATTCCCATTTTACAGATATGAAAATCGAGGCTAAGATAAGCTAGCAACTTGCCCAAAGCTTAGTGGTATGTTAATGAATGTTAACAACCTGGCTCTCCAAAAGAAAAAAGAGCTCTGATTTGCAGTTTGTCAAATTCCGTGGTGCACACGCCCCCACCAGGAGTGGCCTGAAGCTACCACACAGTGGTCACATGCCCCTGAACGTGGAGATGGGAAGAGGTGGGCACCATGGGCCCCATTGAGCCCATGGGGCCAGCTCTGGCACACCCTGAAGTTGGCTGGTGCAGGGCTGGGACTTGAACTTAGTTGATCTGTCCCTGGAGAGTGGCTTGTTGCCATGGCTCCCTGCAGACTCCCCAGCAGGCAGGGGATTCTCCAGCCCCAGCCTGGATACACCCCGTGTTGTGAGGTCCTAGGGGAGGATCAGGTTAGAAACAGCCCAGCTCTGGCTCTCCCAGAACTGCCAGCAGCTGTGCCAACAGCACTCTAGGGAGTGACCACGTGGTCATGGATCACTGTCCTGAGTAACTCACAGCAGGCTGGGGAATGACTAAGGCGAGGGGCTTACTCTTTTCGAGAGAAGGGTGCAGGACAGGTAGCAGAATAGGGAGGCTCTGAGGACAGAACAGAACCCACATCTTGTCTCAGTGGAAGCCCCACAGTACCAGCCTGCATAATTCTAGGGCCGAATGTGGCCACGGCAAGCCGGGCATCAGCAGCCAGGAGCTGGGCAGACTGCCCACCAGGCCTTTTCCCTGGTGTGCCAGGCGTGGGTGCCAGGCACTCAGACTTCTCCAGCACAGTGCTCCCGGTATGTTGCCCACCCCACGTGGCCTGGTCTGTGGCATCCTCAAAGCCAGCTCCCCTCTCTCCCTGGCCCCAGGCTGGCTCCTGTTTCCCAGATCTCCAGCCACTGCCTGGTGCTAATGGACAGTCTATGTGCTGTGCTTCTCAAACTGCCTTCACGTCCAATCCACCGTGGACCTGTGCTTTTATAAAATACAACACAAGTGAGTTACTAGAAAATGAAATGGAAAAACACACATGCCAGCAGCAAGCCTGGATGACCCGGCAATGTCAGCTTGCTATGATAGTCTCTAAATGCTTATCTCATCAAGGGGAACCCTGGTGGCACAGCGGTTAAGTGATACGGCTGCTAACTAAAAGGCTGGCAGTTCGAATCCACCAGCTGCTCCTTGGAAACCGTATGGGGCAGTTCTACTCTATCAGCAAGGATGTTCATGAAGGGGCACTGGTCCGGGGACCACATTCTGTCTAGAGGACCTTCTTCCATCCCTGGCCTCTGCTGGCCACATTCACCTCCTGATCCCATGACCAGGGCTGTGTCTGTCTGTCCTGTGGTCCAGCCCAGCACTCCCCAAACTTTAAGGTGCCCACAAGTCACCTGGGGAGTTTCTTAAAATGTAGATTCTGACTCAGCAGGTCAGGGGTGGGGCCTGAGATTCTGCATTTCTGACAAGCTCCCAAGTGAGGGCAATGCTGGTGGTTGGCAGACCACATTGGAGGAGCTGTTGGCTCTGGACAGAGTCCTGGTGGCACGGTGGTTAAGAGCTCAGCTGCTAACCAAAAGGTCAGCAGTTTGCATCTACCAGCCACTCCTTAGAAACCCTATGGGGCAGTTCTACTTTGTACTATAAGGTTGCTATGAGTCAGGGAATCAACTCAATAGCAACGGGTTTTTGGCTTTGGACTTGTGTGGGGCTCGCTAAGCTTCAACCCAGCTGTCCTCCATGTGGTTATAGGCAGCTGTCTAATGGGCCCTGGCATCCAGTCTCCTTCCCATAAATCCTGGCTGCATATGGGCATCTCCAAAGAATCTGTAGTGGTGCCAGTTGAGCCCGAGGACTATCTCCGAGCCTCCCAGCCACCTCCTTCCCATCGCTCATCGTCCCTCCATTTGGCTGGTATTTAGGAGAAGATGTGGGTGTCCAGGGAGTGGTCGTCCATCCCAGATGTCCCTTCCACGTTCCTTTGATAGTTTCTCCACCTCCAGGACCGCTGTGTACTCTTCACTGTCCTTGGACGACAGTGTCGGTCAGCTATGTAATCGTGTGAGCCTGCTCGAGGCCCTGCTATCTCCACGATGCCATCTCTAATTTCTGGACGCTGCGCTTCTTTCAAGAATAAACAGCGATTTCAAAGGATCCTAACAGAGAGTGATAGCATGCGAGCCATTGCTGAAAAGTAATACTCCAACAGTGAAAACAGACGAGGAAGTTGGAGTTGTGATTGAACACATTGCAGAGATTAAACATCCAGGCAACAGTTGCAGAGGATGAAGAACACATTAATTTTCAATGATCCATTTACAATGGGATGGACAATGGAATTAAAAAGAATTTTGGCAAATAAATGACCACAGCTAGTAAATTACGATTCTATAACATCACATCAAAAGTGCCGTTCCAAGACAGGAGGAAATAAATGGGTTTTTTAAAAGAGTCTTTTTTTTTTTCTTTTTGCATTTTATGAGTAATATAATCATCATAAAAAGCATTTGGAAAATAACAGAGAAAAAGATACAGCTATCCAAAGTGTCAACGCTGTATTCTAGTCTTTATAAGTAGCTTAGAGTTTTGTCTTCCCCTTGTCCAAAACTGGGTTCTAAAAAAGAAACCTAGATATTCACACCTTGAGATGATTTTCAGAACTGCATAGGTTAGAAATTCTTACTTGGAAATACAAATAATCACTAGCTTTAGTAGAGATCCCACCCCAACCCCATTCCCACCTTCAACAGCCTCTAAGTGGGTCCTCCCAGCCCCAAGGGCTCCACAGACAATGTGAAAACCTCTAGACTTGGTTTGTTTCACAAGTGCCTCCACCAGCCAGACTTGGACACAGGAGAGAGAGCAAAGTCACGGAAGTGGGGGAACCCAAGGCATGATGCCGGTCAGCTTGGCTGGCAGGTGGGGAAAAGGTCACGCAAGTGAGACCTTGGCAGCTTGCAGAGGGCAGAGGTCACCCTCATCCAACAGACTGCCCAGGGACAGACCCAAGGGGCTCCTCCAAATACGCCTTCCTTTCTGCTCTTTGTCACTCTCTCCGTCCAGCCTACTGTTTGGGAGTGACAAGGTGAGCCAACATGGGTCCTTGGCCCCGTGGGCTTACACAAACAAAAACCCCAAAACCAAACCCATTGCTATGGAGTCGATTCCAACTCATAGTGACCCTATAGGACAGAGTAGAACTGCCCCATAAGGTTTCCAAGGAGCCTCTGGTGGATTCAAGGCAGCCCAGCAAGCTCTTAACCACTGCGCCACCAGGGCTCCTACACAAACAAAGGCAATATGAGAACCAGGATAGGTTCTGTGAGGAGGGTTGGCAGAGCTGTGAGGGGGACATAGGAGGGGAATTTGGACAGATTAGGAATGAGGCTTGAGTAAGATCTGAAGGACCGGCATTGACAAGGCAGAGGAGGCAGGAGGCTCTCCAGGCAGAGAACAGCAGTGTCAGTCGGACGTTATGCAGGGGCCAGGAGAGGGACTCGTTTGGGCTCTGAGGCAGGTCACCAGGGGGGCGGAGTGTAGGGAGAGGGATGCAGGGCCAGATCACCAAGGGCCTTGTGAGTACTGTGAGGCCTCGAAGGTCACACTGGTGTTTTAGGCAGAAAGATGAGGGGATTGCTACCCTGATGACATTTGCATATTGAAAGAGATTCTGGCCTCTGTGAGGAGAACTGATCAGAGGAGGAAATGGATGTGGGAAGACCACTCAGGAGGTTGCTGGATTCATCCAGGAGGGAGCTGATGAAGCATTGGGCTCGGTGACGGCAGTGGGGACAAGGGAAGTGAACTAATGAAGGGAACACCCGCTGGATGTGAGAGTTGACAAGGAGAGGGAAGACCAGGGAGATCAGGAAGGACTTGCAGATTTCTGGCTTGTACAGTACAGCACTGAGGGAGAGAGAAGCTGAAATGGGTTTGGGCTTGGAGGAGAGTAGCATGAGTGAGTTCAGCCTTGGACGTGTTGATTTGAGGTGCCCTTGAGGAATGTGAGGAGGCAACTGGACACAAGCTGCGCAGACTGAAGAGGACTCTGTGGACATGGGGGTCCCTGGTATGAGCATGGCTACCGAGGCTGTGGACTCTGGAGATAACGTAGATTGAGAGAAGGGGGCCTGCAGCGGGATCCTGGGAGCATCAGCACAGAACCGAAGGAGGACAGGAGGACGAAGGAGGACAGGAGGACGAAGGAGGACAGGAGGACGAAGGAGGACAGGAGGACGAAGGAGGACAGGAGGACGAAGGAGGACAGGAGGACGGTGAGGAGGAGAAAAAGGAGAAGGGCGAGGAGGCAGATAACGCTGTAAAGGAAACAGAAGGAACAGTCGGAGTGGAGTGAACCGGGGAGGAGTGGATCTTGGGAGCTGAGGAGACTGACTCAGGGAGATGTGTGCAGGTGTCAGGGCTGCCGCCAGGTGTTTTGGTGGGGTAAGGAGTGGAAGCCAGATTGGAGTGGGCTGTGAAGCCAGTGGGAGGTGAGGAAGTAGCGTTGAGTCCTTCAAACCGGTTTCCCTACAACTGACAGGATAGAGAACCGGCTAGGGGTGCCGGTCAATGTACCGCCTCCTGGCCAATCACGGCGCGCCGTGTGCACAGCAGGGTGGGGCAGCCCCTTCGCCTTGTTGGAGTCGCTAGGTCCATGCCGGTCTCCCTGATTTAGGTTGCTTTGTGTCGGCCTCGGAGCCCAGTGAGGAAGGAAGGAGGCTTCGGGAGGGTTTCCTCTCCATCTTGGAAAGATAAATTCACTCCCCAGGTGATGCAAATGGATAACGCACTTGGTTGCCGACAGGTTGGAGGTTCACGCCCACTGGAGATGCCTCGGAAGAAAGGCCTGGTGATGTGCTTCTGAAAAATCAGCCATTGAAAACCCTGTGGAGCACAGTTCTACTCTGACACACATGGGGTCACCACGAGTTGGCGTCCCCTGGATGAAACTGGTTTTTGGTATTCAAATAGCTGTTGCCACCACCCCACACCAGACCCATAGCTCTGGTGAACGCTCCACATGTCTTTCAAAACTTGGCTCAAGGGTCTCTTCTGTGAAGACTTTTCTATCCTCTATCTCCCCTGCCCTGGGTGGGACTGACGCGTCCGGCCCTGCAGCCACCTCTTGGCGACCCTTGCCATGGCACTCACACACATCTGTCTCCGCCACTGGACTGAGCCAGGGGGCTTCAGTGGCCAGGCACATAACGCAAGCACCGGGGCTCTGAGGGGTAGCCGCTCCTCAGCTCTGGCGAAGGCTGCCCCACAGGAACGCAGGCCCAGTGTGGCCAGATCTTTGGCTTTTTTATGAGAAACCGGAAACTTTGATTTTAACAACTCAGCCCAAAATTAAGAATTTTAAAACCACTATGGGGCCAAACAGAGCCCTGGTGGTGCAGTGGTTAACAGCTACAGCTGCTAATCAAAAGGTCGGCAGTTTGAATCCAACAGCTGCTCCTTGGAAACTTTATGTGGCAGTTCTACTCTGGCCTATAGGGTCACTATGAGTCGGAATCGACTCTACGGCAACGTTTTTTTTCCCCCCATGGGGCCAAACAGCACAGCTTCAGGCAGGATTCTCCAAGACCGCCAATGTGCAGTGTGCCCCTTCCTCTAGCAGGGGGCGCCTTGCAGGATTCTCCAAGGGCCTCCAGTGTGCAGTGTGATCCTTCGTCTGGCAGGGGGCGCCCTGCACACAGGAAGGTCTCTGAAGGGGTTGGGGAGGGGGTCCCTGGCTTTGTGCCAGAAACTTAATTGTGTCATGTAATCTTCACAACGAAGAATAAACATTAGCCCATTTTCCAGCCAGGAAAACTGAAGCTCAGAGGGGTGCAGTGACTTACCTGAGGACTCAGAGCTAGTAAACGAACCCTGGCCTGCTTCTTCATGTAATCCACAGCGCTACGTGAGTGCACACGGGCAAGGCACTTGCAACAGTGCCTGGTTACAATGTAATTAATTATGAATAGCAATGAGCACTGTAACTTATTGAGCTCTTTCTTTCTAGGGGCTGGGACAGAGTGGAGACACTCATGTAGTGCGCATAGGAAGGAGGCCGGCAAATGACCAAACAAGTAATGCCCGAGAGTGAGAAGGGCTACAGAGAGGCGCCATGAGAGGGCGATCCGGTCACGAGTGAAGGAGGCGGAATGTTTGTTCGGTTGTGGCTGAATTCCCTCTGGAGTCCGATCCAACGGGTCTCATTTTCTTCCACATGTTGTTAAACCAGATGTGAACATTAAAGGAGGCTCGATGAAGATGCCCTCCTAGGGGACGACAGACAGGGTGATGCTACCAAAAACCCAAACCCGTTGCAGTGGAGGCGGTTCCGACTGCCCCATAGAGTTTTCAAGGAGCGGCTGGTGGATTCGAACTGCCGACCTTTTGGTTAGCAGCCATATCACTTAACCACTGTGCCACCAGGTCTCCAGAGTGATTCTGGAAGGGTTTAATACCAGACGGTTCTCAGGCTGGGACAGGTAAGGTTGCTCAGAGTCAGGGGAGTGTAGGGTCTCCCCAAACCCAACACACTTGTATACTGGCCTCTGTCCACACACACACACACACACACACACACACACCCCTTTCCTTCCACACACTACCACATTTCAAAACTCCTGGAGCCCATTCAGAATCTGCCCAATGGCACCTCAGACTCCTCAGCCTCTGTGAGAGAAGACACCAGCCAAGTGAGGGGAGGGGGATGGTTCGTCCCATGGCACCCTCTTGTCCTCAGTCAGGAGGACAGCATGAGTGGCCTGGATGAAGGGAGATCTACAAATGCTCCCCCAAAACTTTTCCCCACTGACAAGAAGGCTGGGTTTGAGGGACATGGGCAAGGGAGACCAGCAGCCCTCTCCCACAACACGCATCATCCCACACCCCCATCCTGCACTCACAGCCTCTCTCTCGCCTCACTCGCTCCTTGCAGGTGACCCCTGTGACCCAGGTCCTACCTCAGTGAGAGCAGAGACTACCGATCAGTTATGAGAGGTGCACAGCAAGGGGATTGACTGTGTGGCTTGGAACCAGCCTGCCTGGGTTCACATCCCAGCTCTGCCACTTCCCAGCTGTGTGACTTTGGGCAAGTCACTTCACCTCTCCTTGCCTCAATTTCACATCAATAAAATGGGAATGATGATAAGATCTACCTCACAGATTGTTGTGGGAATCAACTGCGTACCATCTAAAGCATTTAGAAGAGGGCCTGGCACAGGGTAAGCACAATATAAGCACTTGCTATAGTTATAGACAGAATTATTAGCAGTATTATCTAAAACTCCATCTCCATCCTAAACTAATCATCAGCAAGCTCATACTTCACTCTGGAGTCCAGCGAAGGCATTAGTAGCTGAGCGAACAGGAACTCTCTCTCTCGCACACACACACAACGTCCTCCGTGTGCCAGGCACTATGCCAGCACTTTACATGTGTTACCACATTTGAGCTTTCCCAAGTCCCTGAGAGCTCTAGAATCTCCCACTGTGGGTTAGAGGCAACAGGCTCGGAGAGGCTCGGTGGCTGGCTCTAAGTCACACAGCAGCAAAGGACTGGAATCCTAACTCAGATCTGGGGGCTTCCAAACTCCCTGCTCTTTCCACAGGACCCTCTGTCCCCCAAGGAGTAGCGAATGTGGCAGGTGGGGCCATAGATGTCCTTCCTGTGTGTTCCAGGTTGCAGTTTCGGGACACTGGCTGATGCAGAATTTCAGCCCTGCTTCTGAGCTTGCCTGCAAAGCTGCAAGGACATCTGTCTATGAGCTCTGAACTCTTTGTAGGGAAGACACCACATAAATAAATAAATAAGTAGAACAGTCCAGCTAAGCTGAAATGCTCTCCTCAGAGGGGAAGGGAAATAAAATTTGATGAACCTCCGCATAATGTTCAAGTTATGAACGTGTGAAATAACATTCTGCACATACGCTGGGAAGCATTCATCTTCTCCCATACCACTGGGGCCTGAGCAGTGAGGGAGCATGCAGATTGGGGCACCACAAATGGCAACTTCCTGTTGGAGGGGTACAGAGAGGTTGTAGTCTACCTCAGCAACGCAAGGTGCATTTTGCCCACAGATGCCCAAGGAGGTGCATCTCCTGAAGCCAAGGTGACAACTGACCACAGGGTTACTTGAGCAGTATTAGGCATCGGGCTGTTCATATTCCTGTAATAAACATTTACTGAGCACCTACTATGGGGCCCTGGGCTACGCGACCTTCCCGGTAAATGTGCCCTCTCCACACCTCTGGTGAGGCAGACAATCCCGACCTCCCAGCAACAGCTGATTGCACATTTACCTACACAGGGCACGTTCTCTCTCCCAGGACTTTGGAATGGGGTGCTGGGACCTGAATCTGTTAGATGATGATAGGGGCTGGAGCTGAAAGGGTATGAGGGAGTCAGGGTGGAAATCCCCAAAGAGAAAACTCAGCCAATCACCAAAAATCATTTAATGAGCACCTACTATGTCCCTGTAGGGAGCCAATGAGGGCGAGGGAGAGCTGGTGAGATGGATTGGCACAACAACCTCAACAATGGGCTCCAACACAGCAGCAATCATGACAATGATGCAGGACTGAGCAACGTTTCATTGTTGTACATAAGGCTCCCGTGAGGCAGAGCTGACTTGAGAGCAGCTATCTATCCGTCTGTCTATCTAGTGCCTAGCACTGCTCTAGGTGCTCAGGACAGACTGGGGAACAAGACAACCAAGGCCTTCTATCATGGAGCTCACAGTCAACAAACAATAAACTAGCAAACAAGCAGAACAATGTCAGGTTGAATTAAATGCTATGAAAATATAGCAGTGGGATAAAAAGTGATGAGGACAGGGTGGCGGGAGGGTGCAGATTTAGACCAAGTGACTAAGGAGGGTGTCACTGAGCAGGGGGCATCTGAGCTGAGACAGGAGTGCAGCAGCCTTGCGATGGTCTGAAGGAAGAGTGTTTCAGACAAGGGTCACAGCAAGTGCAAAGGCCCTGAGGCAGGAGTGAGCTTGGAGTGCTCAAGCAACAGAAAAGAGGCCCACGTGGCAGAGGAGAGACAGCGGGTCTGTAACAGTCAGAGTGTGGCCCCAGCAGCCCTACCACCTGACTCCTCTGCTTGATGCCCTTCCTCGTGCCCCATGGAGAGGCCAATTCTTCAGCACTGCCCAGCTCTGCAGCCACCTTTCTCCCTTTTCCTTCTCAGACTCTGACCTTCATCGTCCTGAAAGCTTTTCAGTTCCCTGCCACTGAAAGGCATTAGTGTATGTCTAATTCTGGTTCCCTGGAAGCAGACCCTGTGATATGGTCGTTTATTTGGGAGGTGGTCCTAGGTTTCTTCTGAGGGTGACTGGGTTGGATCCACTGGAGACCTCTGGGAGGACAGCATACCTCACTGCTGTCTCATCCAGGGGCTGGGGAAGCTAGGGTCCTCATCTACCAACTCCCACCAGCTGATGGTTGAGGGCTACTCCTGGGAGCATCAATGCCCTGGAGCCCCAGTGAGCCCACGTGTAGACAGACACTCCTGGGTCAGAGAGAGCCCTCAGGCTGAGAGTCACGTGCACTGCATTAAGAAGCCCCAGCCTGCACAAGAACCCAAGTGCTGAGCAAACACGGGCAGGCACAGCAGCATCTGTGTGGACTCTAGCTGGACTGCCCACGTTTGCTTCTGCCTCTGCCTCTCTTATCTGGGTGGCCTGCTCGCTAAGGGCACTGCCAGCTCTGACTTTCTTCATTTCTGGTAAGAGCCATGCAGACCTGGGTCCTAACTCCCCCTCCAGCACTGTGCAACCTTAAGTAAGTGTCTTAACTTCTCTGAGCCTAAGTTTTCCTCATCTGTCAAATGAGGCTAATATACTAACTCCATAGGGCATTGCTGATTAAATTAAGTGCATCGGGCACAGGTCCTGGTACACAAGGAGTCCTAAACAGATGTTGGTTGTGATGGTTGACTCTGGCCTAGGGCTGTTGTCCCATCTCTTCCATTCCAGGAAAAAACGCTGAGAGCATGGGGGCTCCAGGCCCAGATATACCATTCTCCAGGGACAGTGGCCCAGGATGGACAGGCTAGGGTATGGCCAGGACGAAAGTCAGCACAACCCTGCCCCTGCCTCTGCTGCCACCAACTGAGACAGGTCTGGGAGGCAGATGGAGCTCAGTTAGAGCAGCATATGCTGTGACGATGTGGGGCCTGCTATCCACATAGACATATCTGCTCTGGGGATGCAGGGTGTTCTGAAGGAGGGCTGAGAAGTGACCAGGCCCAGCATCCACCCCTCAGCCCAGAAGACAGTAGAGCAGCTAAAGGGGTGCAGGTTGGAACCAGACTGGGGAGCGGTCCAAGGTGGCTAGCCCATAACAGCACTTTTGGATGGATCCAGGAGGACAGGAGCAGCGAGTGAGGCAGATACAGCAGGACCATTGGGAGGGAGGAAGGAAGGGCTCAGGAAGCCCAGGTCTCAGGCTGATGATGCTCTGAGTAGCTTCATAAGTAGAAGGTATCTGGGAGGAGTTCTGCCTAAGGGTAAGTTCATCTTCTGAAATCCTGCCATCCAGTCATCCAGCCATCCGTCTGTCCTTTCACTCGTCCGTCCGTCTGTCCATCCACCCATCCACCCATCCATCTAACCATCTACCCAGCCATCTATCCATTAATCTAACTACCCACTCATCCACTCCTCTACCCACCTATGTATTTTCCCATCCATCCATCCATCTATCTACCATTTATTGTCACCTCCTCTATTCCCAGCTGGACTCTGAGGACTTAGGTGATCAGATGCGGTTACTAACCTTGAGGAGCCCTCCTCCTCTATCAGCCATCACCAATCCCAGTGCTGGGTTCTTTTTACACTCAGTGCTGTGACAGGGCCCAAGAAGGATACCTTGGTTCAGCCTCTTTATGCTTCTGTCATAGTCCTAAGAAGCATAGTGCCAAATGGCAAACACTCCAACTTAGTTCCCTTCTGGGTTTCTCAGGCTTCTGATCACACAAGCCCAAGGCAACCTCGTGCCCCACAAAATATTAAAATGTCCCAAATATTGCAACCTAGTGTTGTCCAAACTCCACCTTACCCAGCCTGCATCTTCCTCCCCACCATTCCCCAGAAAACCTTTGTCAGACCGCTCACTCTACTTTTTGGCTGGGGTCCTGTAGCCACGGAGGCCAGGCCTTGGCTTCAGATTCCCAGTGGTGGCTGGAGGTGACCCCGTGTGCACTGACCTCTCCCGGAAGTACTTGATGGCCTCAGGGTCTATGAAGGTCGGCTCCTCCCGGTAGCCCTGCTCAAAGACCTTGCGCTTGTGCCGGAACTCAATGACCGTCTTGGTGTAGGAGTTGAGCGTGGTGACAGAGGCTGCCATGCAGCAGGTAAAGGAGCCCCACGCCAGGCTGCCAAGAGATCAGGAGAGAGACGCCACAGTGAGGGTGGGCAGGGGATGGAAAATCTCCTACCCACCAAACCTTCATCCATCCCTGCATGGCTGCCTCCCAGGGAGGACCCTGAGCAGATGCTGCAGTACAGTAGAATAAGACATGGTTTCTGTCCCACTCGGTCTGGTCTGGGAGACAGAGCTGTCTGCACACTGCGATGCTGATATGCCAAGAGTTCATTATTTGGAGGCGAGAAGAGAGCGAGTCATTTCACCCGAGGGGGCTGGCATCAGGAAGAGTTACACGGCATACAGAAATGCTTACACTGGGTCTTGCAGGATAGGTGAGTGTTTGCCAGGGGGAAAGGGCATTCCAGGAAAAAGAAACAGCACACGCAAAGGCACGAACCGTAGGGAGCATCCCACACTGTAGGAGGCGTAGGATGCTAGAGAGCAAAATGCATGAGATTAGGTGGAGTTGATGGTGGAGGAGTCGAGAGGACCAGACACCCTAAGAGCTGGTTTTTCGTGAGCCCTGGTGGCATAGTGGTTAAGAGCTTGGCTGCTAACCAAAAGGTTGGCAGTTCAAATCCACCAGCCCTTCCTTGGAAACCCTATAGGGCAGTTCTACCCTGTCCTATATGGTCACTATGATTCAGAACCCACTCGATGGCACCTAACAACAACAAATTACTTTTGTTCGTGTGTGACCTTGGGCAAGATGCTTAACCTCTCTGCCTCATAGTCCTCATGTCCACTGGAAAATGGACATAATAATCGGGTTGTTGCATGGGTGAACGGAGATGATTCATTAAACGTATCTTAAAACAGTGCCTGGCACTTAGTAGGCACTCAGGAAAGTTTGCTGTCATCGGTATCATCACAATTGTTATTAACATTTTCACTACCCACTTCTCTATGACTTGGTTTCCAAGCTCTCCCTCTGGGAGATTAAGTTACAATAACCTGTTGGCTTGCTACTCCACTCTGTCTTTCTCCACAGCTGGGGACTCTTAGCTATGCTTATCTGATGTGTATGCTGAGCCAGGCCAATGCTGGAGACTCTCACTTGTCCACATCTGGAAGGAAGGGAAGGGTAGGTGTGGAGTGAGGAGACTCAGCCAGCCAGGTGCTAGTCCTTCTGTAACCATTACTGTTCTAGAAACGGGCTCCTGCCTGATTCCTTTGGCCAAGACTGTGCAGTAACATTTAGTACCAGAAATGGGGTACATGCCTTGCTCCAGCTACACCTGGTCTGTATCTGGGTCTCTGTACCCTGGACTTTGCCTTGATACCTGGCTTCCTCCAAATCAAGGGCTCAGTTTTGCTGTTGCCAGCCCTGCACGGTCTCAGAGCCTCAGGCCTCTCTGCTGCCTGCCCACCCATCCGGCCTCTGAACGTCACTGTCCTTGCATTCCCAATGGTAAGGTGCAGCCCACCTCTTGTACCCACTACTCTTCTCTCTGTCAGGCTCAGGGCACCCTGGAAGGGAAACAAGGAAACCTGAATATTTAGCATTTCTCAAAGGCACCCTCAAGAATCATCTATTTCCTTTAATGGAAAACGCATTAGTGAAGAGATTCTCTGATTTTTTTATGATAAGGAGCTAATTTGGATCTTCCAGAAGCCCTGAGTGTCTGTAAGAGACAGCTTTGGAGTGTGGGCCTGGCCCCTCTAAGAATTGCCCCGTCCACTAAGGGGTCCACTATGTAACTGCACCCCCTTGACCACAGATGACCAAGGGCTGAACATCTGACCAAAGTTGGTCCAATCAGACACTCTTTTCTGAGCAACAAAGGAGAACGTCCTAGTTTCATCTGTGATGTCTGTTTGAATTAGCCCAATGGGAACTTGGAACTTGAGTATAGGGAATGAAGAAGCAAGTCTTTTCTGGGATTCCATGAGTACATCTATTGGGATGGTTTGACCAGCATCCATTCATCCTTCTGGTAGCAGCACCCCAATTCTAAAGCGATCATTTCTTCTCTCCTCTCAGGCCATGTAATTTGGTGGGTCTTGCCCCACTCCCAAATTTTAGGGGTGAGCACATGACCTAGGTTTGGCCAATGAGAGTGTTGCTTCCTTCTGGCGAAGGTAACTGGTTCAGGAATGGGCATGTGACCCAAGTCAGGATGAGACTCAATCCTAAGACTTTTGCCGAAGCTCATCTTTCTTCTGTGTTGTTAAGCTGGTGAGAGTTGAGCCAGGAGCATGCTGGGGACCAATTTGCTACCACCTGGCCTGAGAATAATGCTGACCTAAAGGGAAGCAGAGTCATGAAACGGAGCTAGATCCCTAAGCTAAAACCTTTATCCCTGGACTTTTTAATTATGGGAGCCCGTAATTCCTCTTTTGGTTATATATATTTTTTTCTTCAGGGTTTCCATCATCTGCAAGAAATGTTCATATACAATTATTTTCTATAAATTCCCTTCTTTTGCATGGTAGTTTTGAAGTGAGTCTTTACTACTAGGGATCTTAACTGTCTGTGACCAGGTGTGATTCCCAACCTAAAGGATGGAGCAGAGACTTTCTAAACGCTCAAATTAAAGACCCAGCAAAGTCAAAATACCTGCAGTGATGGTGAAGTTCAATGACCCAGTGGGGAGGGGGGAGTTCCTGGGAAAGGTATGGAGTCACTAAAGCCCAAGGGCTCCAGAACAGGTGCTGAAGGTATGGAGCAGAGAGGCCACTGCTGGACAGACAAAAGAGGAGGCAGACCTGGAAGGAATGTCCACATCCCTGCCTTTCCATCTGTTTAGATCCAGGACCTTTTGTTCAAATGAAATGTTACCCTGAGCTTGCTCCCGCTGGCTCCCCACCCTCCAGTCACATGGCCTCCTTTCTACTCCTCAAACACACAGACTTACCCCCACCTCAGCCTTGGATCCTTGGACTTGTCATTTTCTCAGTTTTCCCAGGCTCTTTGCCTGGCTGGTTCCTTCTCACCCTGAGTGTCACCTTCCTTCAGTGGAGCCTTCCTTGTGCATCTAAGACGCCCCCTCCCTCGCTCTCCTATTTAACCTCATCACACCCTGCCATTCTTTTGTGCACCTTTTTTCCTATTACGTATTGTTGTTTGTTTTTAAATGAACGTTTTTTATTTTGAGATCATTGTAGATTCACAGGCAATTGTAAAAAATAATGCAGAAAGAACCTGTGTACCCTTTACCCAGTCTCCTCTCAGTGGTAAAATCTTGCAAAACTATATACAATATCACAACCAGGATATTGACAGTCAAGATGCAGAATAATTCCATCGCCACAAGGATCCCTCCTGTTGCCATTTTATAGCCACGCCCACTTCCCTCCTGCTCCCCTAGCCCTGGCAGCTACTAACCTGTTCCCATTTCCATAGTGTTGTACTTCAAGAACGTGATGTAAACGTACAGTACGTATGTCTGGGACTGGCTTTTTTCACTCAGCATAATTCTTAGTGAATTCACCCAAATTGTTGCGTGTATTAACAATTTGTTCCTTTATATTTTTAAGTAATACTTCATGGTATGGTATGGAAGTAACACCATTTGTTGAATCATTAACCCATTGAAGGATATCTACATTATTTCTAATTTTTGGTGGTTATGCATAAAGCTGCTATGAATATTCATGTACAGGTTTTTGTGTGCACGTAGTTTTCACCTCCTGGGATAAATACATACGAGTGCAGTTGCTGGGTCAAGTGGAAGTTACCTGTTTAGTTCTTTAAGAAACTGCCAACTCAACAATGTGTGAGTTTCTTCACATCTTCGCCAGTTTCTGGTGCTGTTGTTGTTTTTTGTTTTGTTTAGCTAGTCCGACAGGTATGTGTTGCTATCTCATCGTGTCTTTCGTTTGCATTTCCCTGATGACTAATGGTGTTGAACATCTTTTTATTGGCTTATTTGCCACCTCTGTATTCTCTTTGATGACATACTTGTTCATGTCTTTTGCCCATTTTCTAATTGGATTGTTTGTTTGTTTTTTACTCTTGAGTTTTGAGAGGTCTTTATTCGTCATAGATGCTGGTCCTTTGTTAGATAGGAAGTTTACAAATAGTTTCTCCCAGTTTATCTTTTCATCCTCTTAATAGGGTCTTTTGCAGAGCAAAAGTTTTTAATTTTGATGAAGTCCAGTTTATCAATTTTTCTTTTTATGTTTTTGGTGTCAAGCCTAGATCCCAAAGATTTTTATCCTATGTTTTTTCCTAAACATTTTATAGTTTTACATTTTATATTTAAGCCCATGAACCATTTTAAGTTAATTTTTTAATAAGGTGTGAGGTTTAGATCAAGGTTGATTTTTTTTTTTTTTTTTGCCTGTTGTTGTTGTTAGGTGCTGTTGAGTCAGTTCCAACTTATAGTGAAACTATGTGCAACATATAGGGTTGCTATGAGTCATAATCGACTCAATAGCAATGGGTTCATGTGCAACAGAATGAAGCACTGCTTGGTCCTGCACCATCCTCACAATCGTTGCTGTGTTTGAGTCTATTGCTGCAGCCACTGGGTCAACGCATCTCGTCAAGGGTCTTCCTTTCTTTCACTCACGTTCTATGTTACCAAGCATAATGTCCTTCTCCAGGGACTGGTCCCTGCTGATAACATGTCCAAAGTATATGAGACGAAGTCTCATCCTTGCCATCCTCGCTTCCAAGGAACTCTCTGGCTGTACTTCTTCCAAGACAGATCTGCTGGTTTTTCTGGCAGTCCGTGGTATATTCAATATTTTCTGCCAACACCATAATTCAAAGGCATCAATTCTTCTTCAGTCTTCCTTATTCATTGTCCATCTTTCAAATGCACATGAGGTGATCAAAAATATCAAGGCTTGGTCAAGTGTACCTTAGTCCTCACAGTGACATCTTTGCTTTTCAATACTTTAAAGAGGTCTTTTGCAGCAGACTTGCCCAGTTCAATAGGTTGTTTGATTTCTTGACTGCTGCTTCCATGGGCATTGATTGTGGATCCAAGTAAAATGAAATCCTTGACAACTTCAGTCTTTTCTCCGTTGATCATGATGTTACTTACTGGTCCAGTTGTGAGGATTTTTGTTTAAAAACAAAAATTTTTGCTTATGAGCGTCTAATTGCTCCAGCACCATTGGTTGAAAAGTCTATCCTTCCTCCACTGAACTGTTTTGCACCTTTGCCAAAAATCATTTGGGCATATTTGTGCAGGCTTATTTCTGGGTTCCCTACTTTGTTCCATTGACAAATGTGTCTATCCCTCCACCAACATTACACAGTCTTGATTACTGTAGCTATATAATGCATCCTGAAATTGAGTAGTCTGATTCCTTCCACTTTATTCTTTTTCAAAATTATTTTAGTTATTGTAGTTCCTTTGTCTTTCCATAAAAAGTTTAGAATAATGTTAACAATATCTGTAAGAAATCTTGCTGAGATTTTGTGGTACAATGGGTTTCTCTTATGTGAACTTTCTGGCCCTGGGTTTGCAATTCTTCCAGGATCAGATCAGGATCAACCTGCCAAGTGATTGGTTGGTTTACTACCTAAGTGGCTTGCAAGGATTGGTTGGTTTGCTATTTGCATAAGTAGTTTATAAAGGATTGGTTGGTGTATGCCTTGAAATTGCCATATAAGCAGCCAATGTTGCAGAGGTTTTCTTGGAAACCTCCTGATCAGCAAGAGCTTAGAGAGGAGCTTGTCCTTTGGACCTGGCGTCCCTGCACTGAAAACCTCCTAGACCTGAGTGAAAGGACTGTAACACTGAGCTGGTAACAATGAACATGGAGAGAAACAGTGGCAGAGGCAGTGAAGAGAAGCCCAGAAAGGACCCACTGGCAAAGACTGCATTTAGGATGGCAGCCCAAGGAGAAGACGGTAGCAGTGGGCAGAGTCAGCCCACAGAGCCGAGCTGACATGTATGGGTGGGTAGGAGGACACCAGTGGAGCTGGGCACCCCATAAACAGGAAGTAGCCAGAGTCTGGGCCTGTGCAGGGTGATGCTGAGCAGAGCAATCAGCAGTGTGGGGGCCAAGCCTGCCTTTGGTAGCTGCAGATGTCCTGGCTGTGCTGAGGGCTATAACTTGAAGGTCAAGAGGGGGCCTGTCCTGTGGGCCAAGAGGAGGCCTGTTCTGAGGGGAATGAGAGGAAGCATGTCCTGAAGGGGCTGAAAGGTTGCCCGCAGAGGTTTGGGCATATGCTGTACAGGGGTTGCCCGTAAACATGTTTGCCTCAAGAGCTGTTGTAATACCAGCCTAACCCGGGCACTGGCCCAGAGTTTTCCCAAAGCTGCTGGTTGAGAGCTGGACAAGTAAGCACAGAAGCCCAGACCCAGCCAAGAAAAGCCACAGGGAGAGCGACAGCAAACACAGCCACACTACCCCTGACCTGAGCTGAGGACACACCTGCTGGGAGAGAGACAGACACCTGCTAACAGCTGATCCATGGAGCGCCTGCCCAGTGACACAGAAATGGACATGGGTAATTTGGGAAGGATTAGTCGGTCCCCTTTTAGACATAAGTGGCTTCTTCTCCTATGATGCTAGGTGGGGTCCATGTGGGGGCTGAGGGGACCAGTTCACCTCAAATCTGTTCCTGTTGTTTACTGTTTGATTTCTATAAGTAATCCATTCCTGTTGTTTACTGTTTGATTTCTATAAGTAATCCATTCCTGTTGTTTATCTTCTGTTAATAATAATAATCTTTCAATTACCAACACTTTGTAAAGTATGTTTGTATGTGCAACCCAATGAGATCAGATAGTAGAGGCCTTATCCTAGCACTCTCATGAATGCTTGGGATTTAGAGGTGGACCTCTGTGTATACACGCACATATGTATGCATGTTTATGCACACAGTTCAGATTTATAGGATCTGTGTTTACCTTGTATACTGACTTGAAGAGAATTTACATCTTTACTATGTTGAGTCTTCTAATCCATGAACATGGTATATCTCTCCATTTATTTAGAGTTTCTTTAATTTCTTTCACCAGAATTTTGTAGTTTTCAGCATACAAATCCTGTACATGTTTTGTTACATTTTTGCCTAAGTACTTCATTTTTTGTGAAATTATAAATAGTACTGTATGTTTAATTTTGTTTTCCACATGTTCATTGCTAGTACAGGTAGCCTCCAACTTATGACGGGTTTCTGTTCCAACAACTCCATCATAAGTCAGTTCTGATGTAAAACGAATACCTCTTTTTTTTAAAATTTTCATTATTATTGCCTTTTATTAGTAGTATCTTTATAAATCTGATCTTTATTTGCCTTTGGGGGTTAGAAACATTACATATAAACTTACAGATACATTTTAATACATACATACATAAAAAAATAGACATGTCCATAAAAAAATGGACAACATTAGTGTTTTGTCAGTTGTGGTACTAACTCCACTTGTGGAAGGTTTTGGATCATCTGGATTATCCTTGGGAATGGGGATGGCGTTTCTAGTCAGAAAATTAGTGCGAATTGTCTGTATAGTCCTTTTATTTGCTGCAACATTGTATATAGTACATAGTACTAAGGATAAGATGTAGGAAAAACAACAGTCACAAGTAAGGTTTGTCATAACTTGAATACTTTGTAAGTTGGGGACTACCTGTACATGGAAATACAATTGATTTTTGTATTTTAATCTTGTATCCTGTAACTGTGCTGAACTCATTTATTACTTCTAGGCATTGTCTATTCTTTGGGATTTTCTAAATAGATAATCATGCAAATAGGTATAGTTTTATTTCTTTCTTTCTGATCTACATGCCTTTTATTTCCTTTTCTCGCCTTATTGCACTGGCTAGAACTTCCAGCACTATGTCAAATAAGAGTGGTGAATAAGAGCATACATCCTTGACTTGTTCCCAATCTTAGGGAAAAACATTCAATCTTTCCTATTAGGTATAGTGTTAGCTGTAGGTGTTCTGGACATGCTCATTATCAAGTAGAGGAAGTTCCCCTCTGTTCCTAGTTTTCTGAGAGTTGTTTTTAAATCATGAATGGATGCTGAATTTCATCAAATGCTTTTTCTGCACTAATTGATATGGCCAGGTGATTTTCTTTTTCAGTCTGTTAATACGGTAGAATACATTGGTTGATTTTTAAATAGTGAACCAGACTTGCATCCTTAGAATAAACTCCACTTTATGGTGTATAATTACTTTTTTATATATTGCTGAATCCTATTTGCTATTATTTCATTAAGAATTTTTGCATCTATATTATTGAGGACTATTGGTCTCAGTATTTGTGTCTATTGATTATCTTTTTCCACTCAAGTTGAGGTCTTTCTGGTTCCTGGTATGGCGAGTGGTTTTCAATTGCATCCTTGACATTTTGGGTGTTTTCTTAATACTGTCTTTTTCTGGTTTTGGTATCAGGATAACACTACCTTCATAAAATGTGTTGTGAAGTGTTCTCTCCTCTTCTATTTTCCAAAAGAGATTGTATAGAACTGATGTTAATTCTTCTTGAAATGTTTGGTAGAATTCTCTAGTAAAACCATCTGGGCCTGGAGATTTGTTTTTTTGGATTTTTAAACTATGATTTCAATTTCCTTAATAGGTATAGGGATATTCAAATTATCAATTTCGTATTGGGTAGGTTGTGCTAGTTTGTATTTTTCAAGAAATTGGTCCATTTCACATAAATTGATAAATTTATGTGTGTAGAGTTTAGAACCCCAAGTATTCCTTTGTTACCTTTTTGATGCCTGCAGGGTCCACAGTGATAACCCGTTTCATTCCTGATACTGGCAATTGTGTCTTATCCCATCCCCTGCCCCCCTCTCTGTCTTCTCTGTCAGTCTTGCTAGAGGTTTGTCAATTTTATTGGTCTTAAAAAAAAAAAAGGCTAGCATTTTGTTTCACTGATTTTTCTCTATTGTTTTTCTATTTTCAATTTTATTGATTTCTGCTCTTATCTTTCTTTTTCTTGCTTTGGGTTTATTTGGTGTTCTTTTTCTATGTTCTTGAGTGGGAGCTTATATATTGATTTGAGACTTGGGAGCTTATATATTGATTTAGACTTTTCCTCTTTTCTAATGTAAGGATTTACTGCCATAAATTCCCTCTCAGCACTGCTTTAGCTGCATCCCACAGTTTTAATACAACATATTTTCATTTTCATTTAGTTTAATGTTTTTTTTTTTTTTAGTTTTCTTGAGACTTCCTCTCTGACCCATGTGTTGTTTAGTTCCCAAGTGTTTGGAGATTTTCCTATCATCTTTTTGTTACTGATTCCTAGTTTGATCTGTTGTGGCCATAGAACACACTCTGTATGATTTCAATTCTTTTAACTTTGTTGAAGTTTGTTTTACGGCCCAGAATATGGGCTATCTTGGTATATGTTCCCTGTGCACTTGAAAAGAATGATATTCTGCTTTGATGGGTGGAGTGTTCTGTAAATGCCAATTAGCTCTTGTTGGTTGATGATGTTGTTGAGTTCTTCTATATCCTTGCTGATTTTATGTCTAGTTGTTCTATTACTTGTTGAGAGAGGGATGTGTGTGTGTGTATGTAGAAAGTGAGATCTCTAATTATACTTGTGGATTTGTCTATCCTTTCAGTTATATCAGTTTACTCTGGTTTGGTGCATACACATTTAGGAGTCTGTGTTTTCTTGGTGGATTGAGATTACATAATGTCATTCTCTGTCTCTAGTAATTTTCTTTGTTCTGATGTCTACTTTATCTAATATAGTCGCTTCTGCTTTCTTTTGATTAACATTTGCATGATATATCTTTTCATCCTTTTATTTTCAACCTATCTATATCATTATATTTGAAATGAGTTTCTTGTAAACCACAGTTAGTTGGGTCATTTTTTTGTTGCTGTTCTTTTTAATACACTCTGCCAATATCTGCCTTTTACATTTAATGTAAACCATTTACATTTAATGTGATTATTGATATGTTATAGTTTAAGCTTGCCATTTGATCTTTTTGTTTTCTGTTTGTTCTCTGTTTTCTTTTTCCTGCCTTTTATGGGTAACTTCTTGTGGAATTTTTTAGAATTCCATTTTTATTTATCTATAGTGTTTTTGAGTGTATCTCTTTGTATAGTTTCTTGGTGGTTGCTCTAGGTATTACTTTATAGATACATAACTTAACAAAATCTACTAGTGTTGACATTTTGCCAGTTTGAGTGAAGCATGGAAACCTCAGCTCGCTTTATGCCCCTTTACCTTCTCCCATCTATAACTGTCTTCAAATATTTCTTCTACATATGTTTAGAACTACATCAGACCATATTATATTTTTTTGCTTCGACTGTCAAACCACAATTTAGAAAACTCAAAAAGAGAAGTAAAATTACTCTTTCCATTTTTCTCTTCCTTCCTGATGTCCAAGAATACTTTTATTATTTCCTTTTGGTTTTGAGAACTTCCTTTAATCATGGATTTAGGGTAGGTCAGCTGATAACAAATTCTTTTAGTTTTTCTCCACCTGAGAGTGTCCTGATTTCCTGTTCATTCTTGCAGGATATTTTTGCTGGATGTAGAATTCTGAATGAACAGTTTTTTTTCTTTCATCAGGGGGCCCTGGTGCCACAGTGGTTAAGCGTTTGGCTGCTAACCAAAGGGTTGGCAGTTTGAATCCACCAGCCGCTCCTTGGAAACCATATGTGGCAGTTCTACTCTGTCCTACAGGGTCACTATGAGTCCGAATCAACTCAACAGTAACCGGTTTGGTTTTTTGGTTTGAGTTTCTTTCAGTACTTGAAAAATGTTGTTGTGCAATTTCCTTCTAGCCTCCATGGTTTCTGAGGGGAAATCCACTATCATATTTAAATTGTTTCTTCCTGTAGGTAATGTGCTATATCTCTGTCACTGCTTTCAAGATCTTTGTGGCACAGTGGTTAAGAGCTCAGCTGCTAACTATAAGGTGAGCAATCTGAATCCACCAGCTGCTCCTTGGAAACACTATGGGGCAGTTCTACTCTGTCTTGTAGGGTCACTATGAGTCAGAATTGAGTCGATGGCAATGGGTTTGGTTTTTAATGTGTCATTTCTGTGTTGTTGCTTTCAAGATTTTTTCTTTGTCCTTAGTTATCATAAGTCTGACTATGCTATGTCTTGGTGTTGACTTCTTTGGCTTTATGCTGTTTAGAAGATCCCTGGTGGTGCAGTGGTCAAGAGCTCGGCTGTTAACCCAAAAGCTCGGCAGTTCGAATCTACCAGCCACTCCTTGGAAACCCCATGGGGCAGTTCTACTCTTCCCTATAGGGTCGCTATGAGTCAAAATCAACTTGATGGCAATGGACTTGGTTTATTTTGGTAATACTGTTTGGGGTTCACTCAGATTCTTGAATCTATACTTCTATAGCTTTTGTCGCATTTGGAAAGTTTTCAGTCATTATTTCTTTGAGTATTTTTTTAACCCTGCCCTCTTTCTCCTCTCCTTTTGGAACTCCAATGACATGAATGTTATCTCTTCTGTTATAGTCCCAAAGGTCCTTGAGGCTCTGTTCATGTTCTTCTTTTTTTGAGTCTTTTTGTTGTTAAGATTATCTTCAAGTTCACAGAATCCTTCCTCTGTCCCTTCCATTCTGTGTTGAGCCCACCAGTTGAGTTTTTTATTTTGGTTTTTGTATTTTTCAGTTCTATAACTTCCATTTGGTTATTTATGTCTTCTATTTCTTTCCTGGGACCTTCTATTCATTTTCTGAGACTTTCTATTTTATCATTTGTTTCAATGGTGTCCATAAGTGCTCATTGAAACTTTTTTTTTATGATAACTGGTTTAAAAATCTTTGTCAGATAATTCTAAACATCTCTGTCATCTCAGTATTGGTGTGTATTATCTTTTTCATTAAAGTTGAGATTTTTCTGGTTCTTGGTATGGCAAGTGGTTTTCAATTGCAACTTTGACTTTTTTTTTTTTAATAAGACCCTGGATTTTATGTAAGCCTTCTGTTTTAGCTGACTTCCTTTGACACCATTCTGAAGGGAGAAGTGGGAGCACCACCTCATTACTGTAAGGTAGTGATAAAAGTCCAGGTTACCCAGTCAGCCACTGTTTACCCTTGAGGTGAAGAGGGGCTCCTCGTTACTGCTGGGCAGGGGTGGGAGTTCTGGCTTCCCAGTAAACCTATGCTGATGACACCCTGTCTTAGGCTGGGTTCTCTAGAGAAGTAAAACCAGTAAAGCATATAAATATATATAGACAGAGGGATTTATATCCAAGGAAATGGCTCATGCAATTGTAGAGGCTGGAATGTCCCAAGTCCGTGGGTCAGGATAGAGGCTTCTTCTGATTCACATAGCCACAGGGGATGGTGAACCCAAGTATCGGCAGGTCAGACAGCAGGGCTCTTGATCACAGGCTGTGAAGATTGATGAATCTCAAGATCAGCAGGCAAGATGGCAGGTAAGCTGCCAGCTCAAGTCCCGAGAACCAGAAGTCAGATGAACAGGAGTCAGTCACAGGATCCAGAGTCAGCAAAAGCCCACAAGCCTCACCAGAATGTCCCCTTATGTTCGATGCAGGCTGCAAGCTCAAGGAAACTCCCTTTCACCTGTTTGGCTACTCACAGCAGCTCTCATCATGGAAGTGATCACATCATCATACAACTGCCAAACTACATCATAACTGTCCAATCACTGAGAATCATGGCCCAGCCAAGTTGACACACCCATCACACATGGAGCAAACAGAAAACCCAGGGCACTCACCAACATGTTGTTCCTAGCTAGTCTGCCAACTTCTCTCCAGCTTTCAGAGTCTTTTACTTTTGTTTTATATATAATATCCAGGGGTTTTAGTTATACTTAGTGGAAGGAATAGGGGAAAGCACATGTACTCTATCTTCCCAGAAGTAGAAGTTCTTATTATTTGTTTTTTTTTTTAATTGTCTCCCTATGCACATCAGAATGTCAGTTTCATGAGAACAGGAGCTTGATTTTGTTCTCTGCTCTATCTTCAGCACCTAGAACTGAGCCTGGCATGTAGTAGGTGCTCAGTAAATATCTGTGGAATGAATGAGTGAGTGAACAAATAAACACAGATAAAATAAAATAGTAACAGATTTAAATATGTATATATATATATACACTGTTCCAGTTTTAGTGGGGGTGAGGGGCTCAGAGCTACATCGTAAAGTCTTCATTTCCCCTATTCTCCCCACCCCTAGACCCCTGAGGCCCCCACCAGGGCACAGTTGGAAAGCTTTGGGCTAGAACACCTTTGGTGTTTGCAGCTTGCGTATCTGCGCTGGTGCAGTAGGTACATGGGTGGTTGGCCTGGTTTTTAGAGTCAAGAGCAGAGTGGACACTGTGGGGAGAAAAGGGGAGGGGACGGACGAGGGGGTGGCTGTCAACCCCCTGTCTGCCCTCGGGAAGCCCCAGGAGCAGGGACAGCGAACACTGAGGAAGCAAGATTTCAAGACACATGGATGCCACCTTGAAATCTATTTCAGACCCTGCTTGCTAGGGAGACTGTAGCTCATCACTGAAGGAGGTGACCTTTGCCCACCTTCTGATGCGTTCAGGCCGGAGGGGCACTGAGTCCCTGGGCTGGGCAGGCGAGACCCACACACTCAGTCCCAGCCATCCCCAGCGCCCAAGGGCTGACGGGACGAGGAGCTGATGGCTGCAGGTTCTGGGGCCCAGCTGGTCCATTTCTGGCCAGCAGGGCCCCCTTGGGCAGCCACACCACCTTCCCCACCCTGGTCTTGGAGAAAAGGAGGCCAGAGCCACCTGCCTCTGGGGAGATGAGCAGAAGCGAGTGCTTCCCGCTGACCACACAGCCTGTCGGCCGGCGGCAACACCAGCAAACACATCTCTCTCCACAGGTTCTTTGGGGCCAAGGCTCTTCTAGGGTCACAGCCAAGGGATCAGCTTGCTGAAGCACCAAGCACTACAGAGGAGGGAAGGGGCAGCCTGGGCTCCTGAAGGACGAGGCTGACATGCTGTTGCCACAGGGTCATGGCGACTGGAAGGCAGGGGAAGGGGAAGAGTGGAGGGTGGAGGTGAGACCACAGCATTCCAGAAAGGTAGAGCAAAAGGAGAGGTACCCCCAGGGCAGGGGAAGAACCTTCCAGGGACGTGGTCCAGCTTGCTACTCACTTTCTGGGTGGCCTGGGCCAATTTGCTTAACCTCTCTGGGCCTTCCAACTTTTATAACCTATAACTCTAAGATGTTGATGTTCCACTACCCTCAGTCTGCAGAGAGAATGCTCAGGATTAGGGTTTCACTGTGTGTGCCAATGTAGAAGGGTCCTTTCCCCATCCTCCATTTTAATCAAATGAAAGATAGAAATAAGAAGTATTCATCCAGGACTAGCTTCCCACCCTCTCCCCATCACCAGGAAAGTTGACATGCTGACATTATAAGCAGGGGTCACAAACTCAAATTCTTGCAGGGTCAGGCAGATGACTAGGTGAGGAAAGTGTGGGTAAGTGTAAGGCAATAGGGAGTGGTGGGGACTGGGGTGAACTGGAGAACAGATACCCCATGCAGAGAAGCAGCCACTACTCAGCCTTAGCTGCCTGCTGCCATGTGGTAATGTAGCTTAGGCATTCTCAGATCTTCCAGTATTCAAGAGAAGCCAGAAACCTGGATTTTTATGTAAAATTTTTACCTCTTTAGATGTTGGCAATTAGTACAAATTTTTAAAAACGTTGTGGCAGGTTGAGTTCAGCCCTGGTCTGCATGTAATTCTCAGCCTCTGAGGCTAAGGGTCAACTGACTTGGCCCTTTCTGAGCCTGTTTCCTAGTCCCTGAAATGGGGAAGCTAACTCCTTCTCTGGAGGGCAGAGGAGGGCAGGGGCCAGACTACACAGCTCACAGCTTATAATGTGCCTGGCACAAAGTAGGTTCAACCCACCTTAGTCTAACGCCAATACCACCTCCATCCCCTGAAGCCAAGCAGCTGCCCAGGGTCCTGCCTTGGTGTTGTCAGAAGGTGGACCTAGGGGGAACTGAGACACAGAGCCAACAGAAGGCATGGGCAGGAGGCCTGGAGTGCAACACAACTTTGTATTGTTGTTATGTGCCATTGAATTGATTTCAACGCATAGCGGCCCTATGGGACAGAGCAGTACTGCCCCCACGGGGTTTCCGAGGCTGTAATCTTCACAGGTATAGATCACCAGATCTTCTCTCCTGTGGAGCCACTGGTGGTTTCTAACCTTCGGTTAGCAACCAAGTGCTTAACCATTGCGCCACGAGGGCTCCTTCTCTGAAGCTTAGTCAGGGTCAAAGCAGGGGAGGCGGGAGAGAGAGCGGCCAGGGTTGGGACCTGAAGAAACACCAAAGTCCCAGGAGCAAATATGGGCACAACTCCAGGGGCTGGGGACAGGGGAGAACAAAAAACGATGGGCTGCCTGCCCACCAGCCAACGCCGTCCTCTTGGATGTTTGGGACATATGCCTCTGACAACTGAGAGTGGCACTGACAAAGGCCTAATGTCATTATCATCATTTATGATCACTGCCATTATTGAGCACTTACTGTATGCCAAGCTCTTGAAGAGATGCAATCCTTAACAACCCCATTGGGCATCCTTGTTATCCCTGCTCTAGAGATGAAGGCACAGAGGTTGGGTGGTTTGCCTTTAATCACTACCATTGACTGAGTGTGTCCTGTGTGCTCAGAACCCCACAGGCATTATTTCATTTACTCCTCATGGTAGCTACTCTCCAAAGATGGCCCCCAACGAGCCATACCTCCTGGGGTCCCGATTTTGTGAATTCCCTTTCCTTTGAATCTGGCCTGTCACTCACTCTTGAGCAACAAAATGCCGCAGAAATAGAACAGTGGGACTTCTGAGCCAAGGTCATAAAAATGCTGCAGCTTCTGCCTGGGTCTCTTGGAGTGCTTGCTTTGGTGACACCCACCCTGGAACCCAGCCTCCATGCTGTGAGAAGCCCAAGCTGCACAGAGAGGACATATGTAGACACTCCAGTCAACAGCCCCAGCTGAGTTCGCAGCTGACAGCCAGCACCAACCCCATGTGAAGGGCCACCTTGGACGCCCAGCCCAGCTGTGCCTCCAGAAGACTCTAGCCCAACTGACATCTGTCTAAAATGTCATGGAAGACACAAGCAAGGACCACCCTGGCTGAGCCCAGTCAACCCACTGAACCATAGGAAGTAATATATTTTCATTTGAAGCCACTAAATTTTGGAGCAGTTTGTTACATATAAAACTACTCACAAAAGCCCCATGAGGTAGAAACTTGGGCTGTACCCAGTTTACAGATGAGTACACTGAGGCACAGAGAGGATAAGTGATTTGGCCAAGGTCCATATTTGGCAAGGGTCAGAGCCAGGTTCTGAACCCAAGCTGTCTGACTCCAGAGGGATGCTTGACACCCCTATCTCCCCCAGGTCCCACCTCCACACTGCCCATAGCCACCCAGCAGTAAGCGTCAGAGTGGGATTTGAACTCTGTCTGACTCTTAACCATAAGACCTTCAACTTCCTGCGAGTGTGTCCCGCTCAGAAGCTGCTGTTCAATGTTGATGGAACCCCTCAGAGCCTCCCTAACACCCGAGCCCAGAGTCTTGGGCTCCTTCCCTGCTGGCCCAGAAGACAGGCTGGCACTGTCTTTCCTCAGAGCTGGTCCCTCTGGTGCATGGGTGGGGGAAGGGAGGCCCTGAGGCCAGAATTTTGACAAATGGCCTCACACATATTAAACAAGAGCAGTGATATTGTGCAGCCCTGGCAAGGCCCCAGATGCAAGAGATGAAAAATGGGGCTGATCCATCTTGCAGGCCTCGGTGACAGGGAGAAATGGATCAGCCCTAATAGGGGCTGCTCACTGGGCCCCAGCCTTAAATAAATCAAATGGGAATTCAGTGCCCTCAGGAGGCCAGCCCCACGGGAGCAGAGGGGCAGGTCAGAAGGCCTGTGCTTCCAGATACAGAAAAGTTCCAGTGGCTGATACCAGCAGGTTTGTGCCAAGGTGGAAAGCGAGGGGCTTCTGGAAAGAGCTGCCTGGTGGGAGAGGGGGCTTAGAATCCTGCCACTGATGTCTGTGGCACCCCAGGCAAGTGACCCAACCTTTCTGAATCTCAGTTTCCACATATGCAAAAGGGGGCTGTTACAGGTGTTAAATTTAATATCAATACCAAAAACCCGTTGCTGTCAAGTTGGTTCCGACTCTCAGTGACTCTACAGGACTTTCCAACTCATAGCCCCAAGGGGTTTCCAAGGCCGTAATTTTTACAGGGGCAGACTGCCACATCTTTCTCCCACAAGAGTGACTGGTGGGTTCGAACCACCGACCTTTTGGTTAGCAGCTGAGTGTCTAACCACTGCACCACCAGGATCCTCTTAATATCAGTTACAGCAATAGAGGAAGAGCTAGTGTTTACTGAACACTTACAGTGTACCAAGCACTGTGCTGAACACATCCACAGATTTTCTTATTGTCCCATCATCTCACAGAGGCAGAATATAGGAGTTGAGAGCATGGGCTCCAGAGTCAGATTGCCTGGGCTCAAAGCCCAGCTCCACACCTCAGAGGGTGGATGGCCTTGGACAGGTTACTGGCCTCAGTTTCCTCCTCCATAAAATAGGGGACAAATAAAAGTACCAACCTCACAGCACTGTTGTGAGTAATGACACATCAGTGCTCAATAAATGTAAGATTATTACCCACATGGTAGATCCGGAAAAATGTTAGTTCCCCTCCTTTGTCCTTTCTCTAGTCCCGGGGGAGTCCCTCCCATGTGAAGAGCTCAGGAGGTGTCATGGATTGAATTATGTCCCCCGAAAAATGTGTGTACCAATTTGGCGGGGCCATGATTCCCAGTATTGGTGGCTGTCCCCCATTTTGTGATTGTAATTTTATGTTAAAGAGGATTAGGGTGGGATTGTAACACCCTTACTAAAGTCACATCCCTGATCCAATGTAAAGGGAGTTTCCCTGGGGTGTGGCCTGCACCACCTTTTATCTTACAAAAGATAAAAGGGAAGGGAAGCAAGCAGAAAGGGGGGACCTCATACCATCAAGAAAGCAGTTCCAGGAGCAGAGTGCATCCTTTGGACCTGGGGTCCCAGCGCAGAGAAGCTCCTAGTCCAGGGGAAGATTGATGAGAAGGCCAACAGAGAGAGAAATCCTTCCTCTGGAGCTGACGCCCTGAATTTGGACTTGTAACCTACTAGACTGTGAGAGAATAAATTTCTCTTTGTTGAAGCCATCCACTTGTGGTATTTCTGTTACAGCAGCACTAGATGACTAAGACAAGGGGAAAGTACTCTAGGGGGAAAGGCTGGGTAACGGGGAGGTAGTGCCTTAGCTGGTTTCCCTGGGTTTGTTCCACTTAGGGAGCCCTGGTGGTGCAGTGGTTAAGCGTTAGGCCGCTAACCAAAAGGTCAGCAGTTTGAATCCACTAGCCTCTCCTTGGAAACCCTATGGAGCAGTTCTACTCTGTCCTATAGGGTTGTTATGAGTCAGAATCGACTCAAAGGCAGTGGGTTTTGGGGTTCCAGTTAAGGGGATCAGGGTCAAAGTCTCTTTAAGATGTATGCATTTGGCTTTATCTCTTTTGTTACTATCGGATTAAAGTATACCAGCCACTTATATGCCTCTGGACCTCAGAGGTAAGGCGTTATTCTGGTTCTAATGCATTTAGCGTAAAGGTGGGCCCCTTTTGAAATGCATGAAGCTCAGCAGACCAGAATTAGAACCTCATTGTTGTGTAGGCTGAGCATTCTATTAGGTGATGCTTCCTGAATGTGTTAATTTCGTAAACTTTTGCCTTTTTTCCCTTTATTTCTGTGAGATAAGGCTAGCAAGCATAATTATGGCTTTCCTGTGTTAGAGTTAGGGAGCCCTGATGGATTTGTTTTGTTTTTTTTCTGTGTCATATTCGGAAAACCAGAGGTTCCCCATGTAGTCTAATGGAAAGGTGCCCACAATAAATTAACTATATAGCTTTCACTGGTATGTTGTCATACCACAGATCGGTGGTGCCACATTGCCATTTGCCTCATTGGTGGCTTGTATTATCAGATCGTATTTCTCAAAATCCATATTACCATCCAAAAATTTAAACACACTCAACTAGTAAGCATGCATTCCAATACTGAAAACACATGCCATCAAAAAAAAAAAAAAAAAAATTAAGGAGAAAAAATGTAGTAACGAAATTAAGGGGGCGGAGTCAAACTGAGTGGAGAGAAGGGGTGTAAGGTAACCACTAGGAGTCTCCACTGGTCTGAAATTCGGTCTTCCCTAATCACAGCCCGCCCTGCTCACTCTGCCCAGCCCTCCCCACCTCCAAGGCTTTGCAGTGCTCTTCCCCCCACCCCCACCCCCGCTAGCAGGCTGTTATCTTGTTCCCGTTCTCCCCCAGTTCGCCTAAGAACATTCCCTGAGGACGCTTCTCACCAGAGGCCCTTTCTCTGCACTCCCACAGCTGTCAGTGAGCCCCTCCCTCCATACAGCACGGTGCAGAGAACAGCTGTTCACTGTTTCAGTCCCTGTCACAGCACACTCTGGGAGGCCAGGGCCATGTCTGTCCTGACCACTGCCATATCCTCAGCCACTGGAAGGGTGGCTGTCCTGGAGTCAGTCCTTGGTAAATATTTGTTAAACAAATGAATGGGACAAAGTGTCCTGTCTTAGTTACCTACTGCCGCTACAACAGAAATACCACAAGTGGATGGCTTTAACAAACAGAAACTTATTCTCTCACAGTTTAGGAGGCTAGAGGTCCAAATTCAGGGCACCAGCTCTAGAGGAAGGCTTTCTCTTTCTGTTGGCTCTGGGAGAAGGTCCTTGTCTCTATTCAACATCTTTGGGCCCAGCGTACCTTGGAGATCTCTACGTGTCTTGATATCAATCTTCCCCTGGGTCTAGGAGTTTCTCAGCGCAAGGACCCTAGGGTCAAAGGACACACTCTGCTCCTGGCTCTTCTTTCTTGGTGGTAGTGAGGTCCCTCTACTCTCTGCTCGTCTCTCCTTTTATCTCTTGTAAGATAAAAGGTATGACTCAAGCACGGGTGTGGCTTGAGTAAGTGAGTTGACTTAAGTAAGGCCGTGACTTGAGTGAAGGCATGACTCAAGATAAACCCCACATTAATCCTGCCTCATTAACATACAGAGGTTTAGGATTTACAACACATAATTACACAATACTACAAAATGGAAGAAAATCACACAATACTGGGAATCATGGCCTAGCCAAGTTGATATCTCTTTTGGGGGACACAATTCAATCCATGAATGTCTCCAGCCACTGTGACTGAGACCTGAATGTCCTGAGTAATGGACACCTGTGGTCCTTCCTTTGCAGCATGCATTCCCTCTTCTGGTAACAGCCCACCCCTCAAACACAATTTTCCATTGGGCACCACCCCTCCTTCCCTCTCTGTCCAAGGGTTTGAGTGGGGATGACCCCACTATCTGGCCTCAGGGTAAAGCAGGTGACTCAGGCCAGACCAATTAGAGCATTGTGGTCCTTCTACTGGACTAAGTCACTGGTTCAGGGGTGTTCTCATGACTTAAGCTAAACCAGTGAAAGTCATAACCAGGATTTTAGTTGGCAGTATTGGAAAGAGGCTCCATCTTTTTGCTCGGATTACTATATTTATGAGATACAAGGTTCAAGCTGTGCATGGTGACCATCTTTGTTACCACTTGGGGAAAAGCTGCCTGATAATGAAGCCACCACAAATGGAAGCAGAGAAAGAAAAGGCGGAGAGGATGACTGACTTCCTAATGATATCATTTGGCCACCTAGATCCAGCTGTGCCCGAAGCAGATGTAGTGGTAACTCACCCAGCACTCATTTCACCCATTTGAGAGTTTTTTACTTATTCCTAGCTCCAGAGTCGGCCTGTTGACAGGAGCCAATAAGCTCCTGACACGTCCCGGCCTTGCTGATTAATTCAGGAGACAGAACACAACCTAGGCTGGTCCAATCAGACAGAAGCTTGGGACTTTAGTCAGCAATTGAGAAAAGAGAAGCCTTTTCTCCCCCGTATGAGAAGGAGGAGCTTCCTGGGTGGTACACACAATTTGCGCTCATCTACCAACCTAAAGGATGGTCGTTCAAACCTACTCAGTGCTGCTGCAAAAGAAAGCCCTGGCAATCTGCTTCTGTAAAGATTACAGCCAAGAAAACCCTACAGAGCAGTCCTACTCTATAACACAACCAGTCAGAACTGGCTCGATGGCAATGGGTTTGGTTTTTGGTTTACGTGAAGGAGGAGCTGACAGCTTTCTCACTATCATGAGGGAAGTCTGCTCAGGGACAAAGTCAACATGTGGAGAGGGACAGTGCTCAGATGATCACAGAGGAAGAGAACTCAGCCCTGATGACATCAGCACCCCTGGATCAAACATATCTGAAGCCCATGCCACAGCCGCACTTTTCATTTACAGGAGCCGGTGTATTTCCTTATTGTTTGGACTGATGTGGGTGGGTTTTTCTGTTACAATCCAGAGCACCCTGGCTGATGCACCTGGACTTTTCAGATACATGAACTAATCAACACCCCTTAATCAAGCATTAAGTAAACACTTAAGCCAGCTGGGATGCTATCACTTGGAATTGTAAGAATCTTGAATAAGCCTGCCTTTCTTTTGCACACTATGCTTTGAGGTGCTAACCCCATCCCTGTATCCAGGGTCCTACTACTCCATCGGACCACCCAGAACCCTCCACAGCCCCTCTGGCACCAGGTCTCATCAGCTTCCATCTTCAAAGCAGGCCTCTGTGGCAGGGGCCAGCAAAGCACACCCGTAAAGGGCCAGGTAGTAAATGTTTCAGACTTTATGGGTCATATGGATTCTCCGGCATCCACTCAACTCTGCCTTTGTAACTCGAAGGCAGCTGAAGACAATATGTAAATGATAAGCGTGGCTATGTCCAATAAAACTTTATTTATGGACACTGAAACTTGAATTTCACATGTCACAAAATACTCTTCTTCTTTTGTTTTTTTAAATCATTTAAAAATGCAAGCTGTTTGACCATACGTAAATAGGTGGAGGAAAGGATTTCACCTGTGGGCCATAGTTTGTCAACCTCTGCTCTAGGGTCTCAAGGTGCCTTTGGATATGGGCTACCCCTGCCCAAAGCTCTGTTAGGACCCTCCCTCCTTTGTCGCCCAACTGGGCTGAGCTGCTGAAGTCCCAGCATGCCTTGGGGTTCTTGTGCCTGAAAGTGTTCTTGCCATGAAAGTCGAAAGTCGCTTACCAGAAGGACCACCCGTAGTCCCAGGAATGGGGCCTCCAGTCTTCAGGGCCAAGGCTCACGGTGACCTGGAACACTTGTGTGTACATCATGTGAGCGACCATTCCCAGGAGGCCTGTGGGGGGACAGGGAGCAGAACATGTCAGGAAAGCAAAATGGGACTTTGTCCCCCTCCCCATGGTCCTCTCAGGCAGCCACCTGACTGTTGGTGCCAAGAGAGAGACGAACCCCTGGGTAAGGGAGGTCAGCAAGACCAGAGCAGAGACGGCCAGAGGGTGGCAGTGCTCTAGGCCAGGCCAAGAAGCTTGAGTTTGGTCCAGGGGGCAAAGAGGAGGAGTCCTGGAAAAGTTTAAGCAAGGGAAACGCAGAATCAGATCTGTGTGTAGATTGGCAAACTTTTTCTGTAAAGGGCCAGATAATAAATATTTTAGGCTCCATGGGCCATGCAGTCTCTGTTGCAAAACAGCCATGGACAATAAGTAAATGAATGAGCATGGCTAGCTTCAATAAAACATTATTTACAAACACAAACACTGGGGGAAATTGGAACCCTTAGCCATTGCTGGTGGGAATGCAAACTGGTACAGCCGTTGTGCAGAACAGCGTGGCAGTTCCTCATAAAAATTAAAAATAGAACTACTATATGACCCAGCAATTCCACTCCTAGGTATATACCCAAGGGACTTAAAAGCAGCAACACGAACAGACATATATACATCAATGTTCACTGCAGCACTATTCACAATACCCAAAAGGTAGGAACAATCTGAATGCCCATCAATGAATGGATGGATAAACAAAATGTGGTACATGCACACATTGGAATACTACTCAGCCATAAAGAGAAATGAAATCCTGATACACGCTACAACATGGATGAACGTCAAGCACACTATGCTGAGTGAAATAAGTCAATCACAAAAGGATAAATATTGTATGATCTCACTTATATGAAATGACAAGAATAGGCAAATGTATAGAGACCAGAGTTTATTACTGGTTACCAAGGGCTGGAGGAAGGGAAAGCGGGGAAGCCTAAGCTTGGAAAGTAGTGAGTTTCTGTTTATGATTATGAGAAATCTGGCATCAATTAAGGGTAATGATTGCAAACATGATTAACGTAACTGAAATCTCTAAGCCATGTACCTAAAAAAGGTTGAATTGGCAAATGTTGTGTGATAAACAATTTTACAACAAAGCAGCTGCTGATACTACTTATATACAACAAAACACCTCATGGGATTTGTTTACTTGGTTCGTAAGTTTAGGGTCATGACTTGTGGGACATTCCTGTCAATTGGCCTAATACTGTTTTTAGTGCTTCTGTTCTACTTCCTACTTCATTGTATAGTGCATGGGGTCTTAAAAGCTTGCAAGCAGCCATTCAAAGCACAACAGTTGGTCTCTATTTACCTGGAGCAGCAAAGAAGAAGGAGAGTCAGGAATCCAAGGAGGAACTGGAATGCATTTTTAAGTGCCTCCATAAACAAGTGCCTCCTTTACCATTAGACCAGAAGAACCGGATGGTGCCGGCTACCATTACTGAACATTTTGATCAAACCCTGATCAAAAAGGTGAAACAAAATTTCAAATTCTCATGGAATCTAAACTTTCTGGAGCCACTGAGGCTAGATAATCCCCTGAAACTATTGCCCTAAACTACTAACCTCAAAACTAAACTACCCCATGAAGTCATCTTTAAACCAAACAATAGTTTAGTTTAATTAGTAAGGAACGTTTGCCTTGAGTACTGTGCTCTTTTAAAGAATTATCTATATGTGAACCTTAGGGGGCAGTGAGTTTACGTTAATGGTGGTGAAATAATTTGGAAAATGATATTGAGAAAGGTAGCACAACTTGAAGAATGTAACCAGTGTCACTGAAGTATATATGTAGAAACTGTTGAATTGGTGTATGTTTTGCTGTGTGTATTTTCACCAAAAATTAAAATTAAAAGAAAAACAACAACAACAAAAAACTAGCATTGGGCCAGAGCTGGCTGAAATCAGCCAGGATAAGAATATTTACACCATAGAAATTGGCAAACACTACAAATCAGTGTTTGGTTTATTTTGTTTGTTTTCCCAGAGAGCCAGTTTTAAACATTTATCGTCAGACTACTTGAACACCTCAACATTGTTTTAAGTTTCATATTTCCTTTATTTTTGGTGAGTCAGGGCATTTTTTACATGTTTATTAACTACTCCTATCTCTTCTATGAATGTGCCTGTCTGTCTCTTTTGTCAATTTTTCTTTTGGTTTACTTATCTTTTTTCCCTATCTATTTGTAGAAATTCTTTATATACTCTGGATATTAATCCTATTTGTTGCATAGGCTATTGTAAGTTTACTGCTTGTTTTTTTCCATGCACAGCACATCTTATGTCATATGTTTTTACATTTGATATGGTCAAATTTGTCAGTCTTTTCCTTTTTGGTTTTTGATTACTGTGTCTGGTTTAGGAAAACCAAGATCATAAACACATTATTCTATATTTTTCTAACATACTTCCAGATTTTTATGTTAATCCACCTGAAATTTATCTTGGTAAGTAGTGCAAAGTAAAGATCTCAATTTTTTAAAAATGAGTAGTTAATTGCTTTGAACCATGGTCCATTTTTTCCTTACTGATCTGAAACGAAACCTTTATATCATATTCCAAGCTCCACATATACACGGGTCTACTTCCTTCTGCTCTACTGATACTTCTCTCTCTCTCTCACTTTCTCTCTCTCTGTTTCTATGCCAATAGCACCTTGTTTTAATCGTCATAGCTTTAAAATGGAGTTTGTTATCTGGAAGGAAAAAGTCTCATTTTTTTTATTACTCCCAGTGCTCATTCTCTCTAGGATTGCCACCCTACCCAGAAGCCCTGCCTATTCAGAAGGACCTTGATTCCTTCCTCAGCCTGTGCCAGTCCCTTTTCTGAGGACTGGGCCTTGCTCTCCAAACCCTCTGCTGTTGCAGCTTCTTTAGTTTCTTCCACTCTATGCCAGTCAGCTTGCTGTCCGAGTTATGTGAGCTCTCTGTGCTTAGTTTCCTCATCTATAAAATAGAGATGGCTACAGAAATAGGAAATTCCAATGAGTGTCCACTAATGAAGAAAAACATTCATGAGAAACGACCTTTCCTCATATAAAGACAGTAGGGACATAGCAATACTTTCATACACAAGAATTAGCAGCTAGATCCAGAAGCTGGACTCAACCCATTGGCAGAATAATTAATTTCCTGAATTCTTAGTTTGGAAGAGCATTGATTCCTGAATTGAATTCCCTTTATTCCCAAATACGAAAGGCCCTGCTTTACGAAAATTCAATAAATGAAAATCACAACTCACTCAAAGATAGGTCAGTGAGATTCTCTGATTGCATTTTAAAGATTCTGCTTCAAAACCCTGATCCCCACTCAAACTTCTGGGAGCACGTCTGTTCTGTGAAGCCAGATCCACCCGTAAGCATCTGTCCTGTGATTCCTCAGCAGAAGGAATCGTTTCCAACTCATCTGAATAAAAAACGGACTTTCTGCTGAGTTTTTGCGACTCTGAAATTAGCGACGGCCAAATGAATCAAACTTTCCTGCCACTGCTACTGGGTCCTGGCTTGGACTCGCGTCAAGAAACCCATGGCTATAAATCTCTCATCTTGTGATTTCTGGAATCTTCTGTCCTTCTGACACCTGGGGGGGGGGGGGGGCCTTGGAGAGCTTTGCAAAGGGGGAGGGGGTGGCCATGGGGCCAGAGCTGGTCTGAGTGTGGTGCCACCCAGAGCCCAGAGCAGGAAGAGCCATGGTGGGTCCTGGCCTTACCGCACCCCACAAAACTTCACTGATCAGACTGAGGGAGCTAAATTCTGTTGTCAGGTCCAGAGGGGCTGGTGTGGGACCAGAATTAAGAGACAATGACAAGAGGGTCAGAATGTGAGCCCCAAGTAAAGCAAGGTGGAGGCAAGGTGAGAGAGAAGATCCAGTTTCCGGTTCTGCAAGTTACCAGCTGTGTGACCTTGGGTAGGCTACCTCACCCTTCTGTGCCTCAGTTTCCTCACCTATAATATGAGGATAATAATAGTACCTACCTCACAGACCCACCACCTGTCTGTCAGTTTGTCTTTTGTGGTGGCTTACATGTTGCTATGATACTGGAAGCTATGCCCCCGGTATTTCAAATACCAGCAGGGTAATCCATGGTGGACAGGTCTCAGTGGCACTTCCAGACTAAGACAGACTAGGAAGAAAGGCCTGGAAACCTACTTCTCAAAATTATCCAATGAAAACCCTATGAATCACAGCAGAATATTGTCCAATATAGCGCTGGAAGATGAGCCCCCTAGGTTGGAAAGCATTCAAAATACACAGTGGCCACAACAAGATACTTGAGAACACCAATGATCAGGAAGATGGCACAGGTTGGGCAAGTTTTTGTTCTGTTGTACATGGGGTGGCCATGAGTCAGGGTTGACTCGACAGCAGCTAACAACAACAGTCTCATAGACTGATATGACAATTACGTGATTCACATTTGTAAGACACATAATAAGCCCTATATAAGTGTTTTTTGGATGGATGAACGGATGAACAGATGAATGAATGAATGAACGAGACTCACTATATAGGACTACTAGACTGCATGCTAGCCCAGGGACAAGTCTGTTTTGCTCTCCACCGAACCCCTGCACCTAGCACAGTGCCTAGCACATTCAAACCAAATCTGTTGCCGTCAATTCCAACTCATAGTGACCCTATAGGACAGAATAGAATTGCCCCATAAGGTTTCCAAGGAGCAGCTGGTGGGTTCAGACTGCTGACCTTCTGGTTAGCAGCCTTAACACTTAAGCACTGCGCCACCAGGGCTCCCCCTAGCTTATAGTGGGTGCTTAATGTGTGTTTGTTGAATGAATAATGGGCACCGATTACCAAATGGTTAGGGGTGTTTGGCTAGCTGGTATAAAGGTCTAGGGTCTGGTATATGGGAATGGGCTAGGATAAGGCCAGATGAGAAAACTCTGGCAAGGACACTGTCTACATGGGCAAACATCAGAGTCATCATTCATTCATCAAGCAGTCAACAAAGATCGATCAAATGCATTTCATGTGCCAGACACTGTTCCAGGGATAGAGAGGGGCTGAAATAGACAGACAGGTGCCCTGCTTTCAAGGGTCCCAGATTCTAGCAGAGAGAGCCAGAAAAGTACATAAACTAGCAAGGAGAAGTCAGGTAGTGAAAAGTGCCAGGATGAAAATAAAATTGGGCAAAGTGATGGGGAGTGCTTGAGGGGTTGACCACCTCAGATGGGGCAGATGGGGAGGGCCTCTCTGCGGAGGTGGCATTTAAGCAGAGGCTTGCATGGGGAGATGGAGGCAGCCACATGGCAGGTCTGGGGAAGAGTATTCCAGAAGGAGAGAACAGCTGGTGCAAAGACTCCAAGGCAGGGTGGAGCTTGTCCTGTTGGAGGAAGTGAGAGATATGTGGGACAGAGTGAAAAAGAGGAGGAGATGAGGTCAGAAAGGTGGGCAGGGGCCAGGTCATTCGGAACTTTGCAGGCCCCAGTGGTTTTTATTCTAAGTGTGACGAGAAGACATTTGAGGGCTTTAAAAACCCATTGCCTTCGAGTTGATTCCAACTCATAGCGACCCTATAGGACAGAGTAGAACTGCCCCATAGGGTTTCCAAGGCAAGGCTGGTGGATTCCAACTGCCAATCTTTTGGTTAGCAGCCAACCACTTAACCACTGTGCCACTAGGGCCCCTTGAGGGCTTTAAGCAGGGGTCTAATTTATGTTTTAAGATCATTCTGGCTCCTACATGGAGATTGTCATGGATTGAATTGTGTCCCCCCAAAAATGTATGTATCAGCTTGGCTAGGTCATGATTCTCAGTATTGTAGAATTGTGTACCATTTTGTAATATGATGTGATTTCCTTATGTGTTGTAAATTCAATCACTATGATCTAATAAGTTGAATTAGCAGCAGTTATACTGATGAGGTATACAAGATTGGATAGTGTCTTAAACCAATCTCTTTTGAGATATAAAAAAGAGAAGCTAACAGAGACACATGGGAACCTCATACCACCAAGAAAGCAGTGCCGGGAGCAGAGCGAGTCCTTTGGACCTGAAGTTCCTGCACTGAGATGCTCCCAGACCAAGGGAAGACTGATGCATCACAAGGACCTTCCTCCAGAGCCGACAGAGAGAGGGGGCCTTCTCCTGGAGCTGATGACCTGAATCTGGACTTGTAGCCTACTGGACTGTGAGAGAATAAACTTCTCTTTGTTAAAGCCATCCACTTGTGGTGTATCTGTTACATCAGCACTAGATGACTAAGACAGAGATGAAAGATGGTGGGGAACAAGGGTGGACGAAGACACTGGTTAAGAGGCCGTGGCAGCAGAGGCCTACAAAGGCATACTGGGCGCCATGTACCTGCCCTGGGTAACGCTTGAGGCAAGGCGAGAATGAGCAGTCTCTACTGGCCATCACAGTTTCCATGGCCAGCTATGAGAGATCATTCAGCAATTTAATACTCATTGCCCTGGGCGCTATTTTCCGTAGATAGTCCCCTGTGTGGGAGGGATCCAGGCTGAGCTGCTGTTGCTTGGACTAGAGCTGTTGGCAGATCTGGGGTAGGTTTTGAAGGCAGAAGCAACAGGACTTGCTGATGGACTGGACACGGGGAATGAGGGCTAGCTAGAGTCTAGAAAGACCTCAGGGTTTGGGGTTGATTCAGCGGATGATGGTGCCGTTTACTAAGATGACAAAGACTAAGGGAGGATGAAGTTTGGGTGGGTGGAATCCTACTTGGGCCATATTAGGTTTGGAATGTCTATTTTACATCTGAGCAGAGAATATCAAACAAGCAGTTGGATATATGAGTCTGAGGTTGGGAGAGTAGTGGGAGCTGGTGATTTAAACGCATGAGTCATTGGCATACGGATGGTATATATAACACCATAGGACTAGAAGAGACCACCTGGAAAGAGACTGTAGGAAGAGAAGACAAGGGTCGCAGGGTCAAGCCCTGGGGCAAACTGATACTTAGTGCTTCAGCCAAATAGGCGGGAGTTGCAAAGGAGGCAGAGGAGGAGAAGCCAGAGAAGTAGAAGGAGAAGTAGTGCCATGTCACCAAGGCCAGGAGAAGAAAGTACTTCAAGGAAGAAGGAGTGACCCATTCCATGGCATTAGGTGACAGATGTGATCTCAGTGTAGTGGTGGGACAGACGCTCATTTGGAATGGGTTAGAAGAGAAGATGGTCAAAGGAATATAGAGAATGCTTCCTGCGGCGAAGCATTTCCTGCTTCCTGTGAAGAAGCAGGAAAAAGGGGCGATAGTTTAAGGGGGTATAGAGCTCACGATGGGAGATGCTAGCTGCTCAGCTCGAATGACTAAGGCAAAAGGGAGAGACTGCTGGCGCAGAGGAGCGAGAGGGCAATTGCAGAAGCAAGGTAGCGAGAAGGCAATCGGAGCCGGGAGGGGGTTTTCCATAGCACAAGGGGGCTGGCCTTTGAAGGGGCACCTCACCCAGGTAACAAAGGGGAAGAGAGCAAGTGAGTGCAGATTCCAGGACTTGGGTAGACTTGGTGATGCAGGAAGAGGTGCCTGATCTGCTTCTCTCCTCTCCACTAAGCCTGAGGCTAGGTTACCAGTCCAGAGTAAGCCCACGTGGGTTGGCGGGGAGGTTGGAGGAGTGAGAAGAAGGTGTAAAATAGTCTTTTTGGAGAGTGGGAAATCACAAAGGCACAGTGGAAGTGCAGTGGGCTTGCTGGGCAGTGTTGCGTGCCCATGTGAGATTGACCCTCATGAATTTAGAGTTGAGGCCAGGTGGCATGGCTACAGGCTTGTCTGCAGCCACACTCAGGTGGGGAGAGAAGAGTCACCCTGCAATGCACATCGGAGCCTCCTGTGTCCAGGGACACGCAGGAGTGCCAAGCCGAAACTCCCCAAAGCATCCCTGTTGTGGGTTGCTGGTTCCTGGGCATCTCTGAGGGTGTGGTGGCCCATAGCCCAGGTTAGCTCTTAGGAGGAAACTCTCTGCGGTGTGGGTGCTGCCTGCATAAGGATGCAGTGATGCTGAGCTGAATTCCAGACCTGCTCTTGCATCTGGCCCGCTCTCGTTTGCAAGGTTTGGATAAAATATTATGCCAATGTCATGCTTCATTTAATTGAGATATCAGGGAGCTCTCTGATTAATTAATTTATAATAGAGTTTACTATTAAAGATGCTGTCTAAGTTATTACTCAGAGCACTCAGGGCACATTCATGTCTAAATAAATATTCCTGTTTATGTTGGGCACTGATCTGGGATTTGCCAGCATTCCATGCGTTTCATGGCAGGCAGGTGAGAGGTGGAGTGACCGGTGGGGACCCGGGGGAAGCTGGAACCAGGTGGGATGAGCCTGCAAGGGCAGCCTGGCATTCGGTTAGTCGCCGGGCATATACTGAGCACCTGCTGTGTGCCAGGCTTTCTTCTGGGTGGGGAAGATACACCTGGGAACAGGTGACCTGCCCTCCCGGTGTTGCCAGTGGGGTGGGGGAGAGACGAGCAAATGGGTCGCCGGACTGCGTGGTCATGGTAATAACGGGAGGTTGGGGATGCTTCAGCCAGGCTCACGGTGGGGAAATCGGCAGAGGCTCCTCAAGGAGGGGACGAGGAGGGGACGTGCAAGACGAGAGCTGATGCGTCAGAGGGGGAGGAGGGTGGACAGGCATGGAAGCAGCTCCCAAAGAAGCCCACAGGCAAAAGTGGTTTGCTGAGACTGTAACAGGCAGTGGGCAGGGCCCATAGGTGGTGAGAGGTGCCGCCAGAGGGATAAACAAGGGCCTTCGTGAAGAGTTCTGACGCCATCTTAAGGACCTTGGACTTTGCCCCGAGGGCAATGGGCAAGGATTATGAATTATAGGCAAAACCCATAAAACACGTTGAGTTGATTCCAACCCACAGTGACCTTATAGGACAGAGCAGAACTACACCATGGGTTTCCAAGGCTGTAATCTTTACAGAAGCAGACTGCCACATCTTTCTCCTGCAGACCACCAACCTTTCCATTAGCAGCCGAGCACTTAACCACTGCACCACCAGGGCTCCTTAATGGTAAGCAAGAGAGCGAGAATCAGACAGGGTTTTGAAAGGCCCCTCTGGCCTCTTTGTGGAGAAGGGATTAGAGAGAAGGCAGGAGGCAGGGGTGCAGGAGGGGCAGACACAAGCCTCCCACAGAGCAGACACGCCCAGACCGATGGCACCCACTAAGATGCAGGAGGAGGTGGGGGTTGTGGGCAGGCTGGTCAGAAGGAACCCCAGAGTTACTGCCCCCCCCCCCCACACCCACCCTAGCTGATTCCTTCCCAGCAAACCCTCAGCACTGGAGAAACCTGAACAGGGAAGGACTGGAAGAAACTGGGAGGAACTGGGACAAGTTGTTGGGACTGACCCAGTTAACATCAACCCTGAAATCTTCCCCAGAAAGAAAACTGTGAGACTGTCAAGGCTGGTATTTCCTGACACCAATCATCTGGCTGCAACTGGAAAAAGTAAATCCCCTGTGTCCACACATCTAACAGATTCAGATGTTCATCCCAACAGAGGCCAAAGAGCTGACTCTCCCCTCGCGTGTCTCGGCCTGGGGTGGACGCCCATGGCCAGGGATGCCTGTACTTCAAACCCTGAAGTGATGAGCGATGCGGTTTAAAGCATCCCAGATCTATTTTTAAAGTACAGACTATTTTTAGACACTCTCCCGAGAACCCGCAGCCTCTCCTGGTAGCATATTTCAGGGTTTTAAAAAGTTCTTACTCACCCAAAAACTAAAAACCCATTGCCGTGGAGTTGACTCTGACTCATAATGACTGTAAGTTGGCATTGACTCCACGGCAATGAGTTCCTCCTTACACATAACCTAAATCTTTCCAGCTTCAATTTAAGCTAATTTTCTGCTCTGCCCTCTGAGGACCAGGGGGATGTGCTAGTTCGCATCTGCTTGAGAGGAATCTTTCCGGCACTCGGCAATTACCGAGCCGCCCCTCAACATCATCATCTCTGTACTAGATCGTTCCAATTACCCTGCCCTTCCTCCAAAGGTCCCATTTTAGACCACTTGAGACACTAGCATCATTCTTGTTTGGATTCTGCCCATCGCTTCATTTGCCTTTTAAAGTGATGTGGCCCAAATTGGAGGCGGTGTTTCATGGGTGACCCTCCAATTTCAAGTCATCAGTTCACTGAACCCCCCACCATCCTTGTCCACCCCAGCCGCCCCCACCCAGCTCTGAGGTAATGCTGACATGCGAACCCAGGGGATCATGGGCACAGACCCCTGGAGGAGGGGGCTAGAATGAGTCTGGAGTCCATCACCCCAATTCCTTGTGGGTTTTGGGGTAGCCCAGGACCAAATTGGTGGTGGGATGATTTTTGATATTAATGGATACGTCCCCCTGGCCCCCAACACTGCCTGTTACCCTCCTTCATTTGGGTCACTAGACCTAAGACATCCACTGCCTCAGGGCACAGCTGTCACTGAAGACCGGGAGAAAAGAGAGTCAAACTCCTGACTTTGGGGATTTCAAAAACCAACATCCAGGTGCTCGATGAAAAAGGCTTGGAAGAACAAATGACCAGACAGAGCTAGTTCCTCTTCCCCTTCCACCTGGAGCTCAAGTAAAGGTGTTCGCCTGGGGGAAGTAGAGAAAGGGCAGGAGGAGGGCAAGACAATGGAGGATCCCAAGGCAGAAGGCATTGAAATACGTAGACAAGAGCAAGGCAGCCTGCACTTCCAGGCCCTTCCATGACATCCCCTGGAGCCACATGAACGTGAAGGGGCCGTTTCCCACCCAGGTGGGCAGTGGACACCCTAGGAGGGAGGCCATGTGCCCATCTATTTGATAGCTCTGGATGAGAACTGGTCACAGACACAGCGGTATACCCTTGAGCACTATGTGGAGAGAGTGATGTCTACCTGTGTCCCTTCGTGTGACTCTTCATGTGGACTAGCTTCCATATTGATAGTCTTCGGTACTCATAAGTCCCCTCAGATGGGGGTGGGCTTTCCCACCTAGAGGATGATGGTGTGGGGAAGAAGAGAAAATCCCTGGCCTGTGCTTGGGTGGGAAAGAAGAAAACAAACTGGAGATCGCACATAGCCAGGACAGAGGTGAGAGGTGATGATTAATGTTATGTGTCCATCTGCCTAGGCTATGATTCTCGGCGGTTTGGCAGACACTCTGTAATCACGTTCCATTTTGTGATATGATATAAGCAGCCAATCAGTTGAAAGAGGTGTTTCCTTAGGGGTGTGGCCTGCCTTCAGTATATAAATGGATGTTCTAGCAAAGCTCACTCTCTCTCGATCCTGCACTCTTCTTGTCTGACCTCTGGTTCTCGGGACGTAAGCCTGCAGAAGTCTCTGGTTCGCTGCCTGACCTGCAGATTTTGAATTCGTGAACCCCTGCAACCCCGTGAGCCAGCAGTGGCCTGCAGTATGTCACCTGACCTGCAGATTTTGGGTTCATCAGCTCCTGCAACTATGTGAACCAGCAGAGGTCTTCAGCCTGTCGTCTGACCCACAGATTTGGGACTTGCCAGTCCCCACAGTTGCATGAGCCTGTTCCTCACAATTGTGTGAGCCATTTTCTTGAAGTAAATTTCTCTCTATAAATATTTATATATGTATCACTGGTTTTGCTTCTCTGGAGAACCCAGACTAAGACAGGCCCCTCAACAGGTACACACCGAGTCACAATCCCGCCCCTCTCCTCCTTCCTTCTCTCACATCTCTTCCTGGAAATTCACACACCGAAGTGGTCTTGATATTCTGCTCAAGACTTGGACTTTGGACAAGGCTCTGTGGGAAACAGCCTGCGACACTCTGGGCCCTGTCTGCTGTGTAGTGCCTTCTCAGTGGGCCTCACAGTTACCACCCGCCCCCATCCTCTAGGCCCTGCTGCTAACAGATCCCTGTGAGCTTAGAAACAGCAGGGTCAGGGAGGGATGATAGCAACCAGCAAATTGCAGGGTGGAGGAGACAGCAAGTGTAGACAGCTCTTTCAGGCTATTAATTACCTGCTGAGCTCTCCTCATGTCCACCAGACTACAATGGACTACAAGTTAGGGGACCATACAATTTATTGCCCAAGCCAGGACACTTTGAGAGTGAAAGGGGGCACTATTAAAGATTACTCTTGGACAACAGGAGTACAAGGCACTCAATAAATGATGGCAGAATGAATGAATGAGTTCGGATGTCCACTTGCGAATGTCCCCTAGCCTTCACGGAATGCTTACCCTCTACCAGGCACATTTATACCCATTGTCTCTTTGCTCTACACAGTAGTCCTATCGGTGTGCTCATTTTACAGATGAGAGAAGTGAGCCGAGGAGAGATTAAGTGCCTGACAGATAGTGGGGAATTCAGGAATAGAATGCAAATCTCTTACTTGCCGAACATTCATTCGTTCATTCCACAGATGATTCTTGAGCATCTGCTAGGAGCTAGACACAGTGCTAAGGGCTGGAGAAAGAGATGCACAAGACAGATGTTGTCCCTGCTCGCTTGAAGCTTACAATCTAGTGGAGGAGACCAAAGACCACCAGTAAGAAAAACTGTCAAGGGTCATGGGAGTTAGGGAATGGGAGGTCCGAGGGCCATAGGAGCCGGCATCTGAAGTCCTCTCTTCTAAGCACCAGGGAAGGCTTTCCTGAGGCGGGGCTGTTTCAGTCAAGCCTGAAGGATGAGGTGGAGTTAACCGGGTTCAGGGCTGCCCGAAGTGCGGGGTGCAGCCCTCTGGGGGGCTCAAGATTATTTCAGACCAAGTTTCTCAACCTCCCCACTGGCAACATTCGGGCCAGATAATTCTTTGTTGTGGGGGCTGTCATGTGCATTGTAGGATATTTGGCAGTGTCCCTGGCTTCTACTTACTAGATACCAGAAGCAACCCTTCCCCCAAGTCATACAATCAAAAATGTCTCCAGACACTGCCAAATGTCCCCTGGGGAGCAGAACTGCCCTGACTGGGAAAGATGCTACTTGAACACTTTTACAACAGTAGCATTTTTATTTTTACAGCTCCTTTCTACTTCTTGCAAACTGATACTGGCTTTCATTTCCACTAGAGATATGAAGCCTGGACCTCTTTCCCCTAAATCAGGGAATGATTGAGAGAAAAATGCTAAGTAAATAAAGCTGTCTGTGGCACAGGGGTGTGGCAATGGTCGTGAAGGAGAGAGCTCAGGACGGAAGTGGGAGAAAAGCTGAAGCAGGGGAAGCGTGCTTCCAAGGGAGTCCAGGCTGTGGTGCGTCCCAGCGTTCTGTGGGGGCAGACCTTAAAAGTACACGCAACTCACATGACATGCTTGGGAGTACCTGGGGAGGCGCCACCTTGGAGAGCACACCAGTCCTCTCCAGGCCAGTTGTCCTGCAGCCTGGCAACAGGTGACACTCTCTCTGAGCCCCAGAGGAAAGAGGTGGCTTAACTTTGGGGAGCCATGTTGTATGGAAGGTAGGAATCTTTAAATGCTAGAAGCGTATTCGCTGAGGCAAAACACTGGCATTATGAAAAGCCCTGGGGGCTCTGAAATCAGTGGGGGGCGGGGGGTGGTCTCCCATCTCACTTCCCTTCTGGGGCAGAATACCCTTCACTTGGGCTTTTATCTCTCTTTCTGCCTCTGTTTCTCTTTCTCTCTGTGTCTCCCTCTCTGTTTCCTCTCTCTCAAGGTTATTTCAGACCAGGTTTCTCAACCTCGGCACTGTTACCATGTGGGGTCAAATAAGTCTTTGCTGTGGGGAGTTGTCCTGAGCACTGTAGGATGTTTGGCTGAGAAGTAATCTTTCCCTCAAATTACACAATCCAAAACGTCTCCAGACACTGCCAAACATCTATCTTGTCTACCTCTCGTTATGTTTCGCTCTCTGCCTCTCCCCATCCTTGCCTCTCTCTTTCTCTCTGTCTCCCTCCCCCGCCTCCATGTCCAAGTTACAATTAGGACTATTCACTATATTCAGGTCTCCGGCGATGGGCTGCCCCTCCCCTCCCATCTTGCCCATGCAGGACCCCGACCTGCCCAGAGAAACCTCCACAGGCTTGGGGCTGAAGTCTCAGGCCCACTTCACCCGTGTTGCTTGCCCCTTCTGCCTCGGCACAGAGCAGATCTGCTGCTGGCCCTTCATAATCAGCCTCGAGAACATTCCTCCCAGGCTACCCTTCCATCCCTCGGGCCACGTGAGCTGAAATGCAAGTCCTACTCTTCTGGCCGGTTAGGTTTTAAGTGTTCTGAGTTTCCACAGTTCCTTGCAGTGACACTGTGATACCATCAAATTACCTTCACTGCTCAGCAAGTTGCCTGTGCGTTAGGAAAATCAGGGGATGAGTGGCCGGCGTGCTACGAAACCTCCAGAGAGCAAAAAACGACAGCCCCTCCCTTACTCGGAACGTTACAGTTTGCCAAGTACTCGACAAGCTCATGGCTCATGTCATTTTTGCCTTATCCCAGGAAGGACAGGCTTGGCTACACTCTATTTGACAAATGAGAGGGTGAAGCTCAGAGAGGCAGAGCAACCCAATCAGGGTAACACAGCACCAAAGAGAAGTATATTTTAGTCCAGGTCTGCCCAACTCCAAGTTCTGATGTTTCCCTATTCCATCACCGCCTCTTCCATTCATTTATTCATTCATCCATTCATTCAACAAATATTTATTAAGCACTTACAATATGCCACGCTCTCTTCATGGTTCAGGGAATAAAGGAATATATTAGACAAACGAACACGGGTTCATGGAGCTGACGTTCTTACGTAGGAAGATAGGAAATAAATGAAAACTGTTTCATAAACACTCTAAAGGACAAGCAGGGGGTGGGAGGAGAGTGACTGGGGTAGTTGGTTTGGCCAAGGAAGTCAGGCAGGCCTCTCTGAGAAAAGTGGCATTTAAGTGGAGACCTGGAGAATGAGGAGCCGGAGAGTGCAGACCTGGGGGAAGGAGGTCCAAACGAGAGAATGACAAGGTCCTGAGGTGGGAATGGACCCAGTGTGTTCACAGAAAGGAGGCCAGGGCAGGGAGGAGGTGAGTGAGGGGGGTGAGAAGTGGGGGTGCTGATCGTGGGGCTGGAGGAGGAGGGGATAGGCACTGTGAGGAAGCCACTGGGGAATCTTGAGGAAGTATGTGGTGGGGGAGAAGACACTGTCAGGAGACCAAGCTGGCTGCTGTGCAAGGTGGTCTCTCTGCAGGCCCCATGTCTTTTGCTGACCTCTAGCTCCAGGGGCCCAGGAAGCTCACAGACAGAGGCCCAGAAGCCAGTGGGTTCAGGTTCGCTTGCCCACCTCTGTTCTGGAACCAGACGCAGACGGCCCAGGATGATGGAACACGGAGCTAGAGTGAGGTGTGCCATGAAGCTCAGAGGGGTGTCACAGCACATCCCTCAGTCCCCCTCCAACCAGCGGGGCGCCTGGCAGGTGCTGAGGCTCCATCAGGGTCAGAGGCTCTGAGATTGCGGGGCCTGGGCAATGGAGGCGTTGTGGGGGCAAGCTGAAGGACGAGCAGCGGGACCCCCAGGACCCCAGGTGTGCGCCCCAGCCTGCCCTGCACCTCACTACTCCTGTGGCCCGGCTTCCATCTGTCACCTTCCTCAGGTGGGCGCTGGTTCTCCCGCCTCTGTTTCGAATATCTCGAACCTTTTGTAGGAGGCCGGCCTGTGACTCAAGCCAGCTGCTTGCACCAAGGGCTCCCTCATCCTCAGAGCTGGGATTAGGGATTAGGCTGGGCCACCCCCACAACTGCAAGGGATTAAGTTTCAGCTTGTTTTTCAGGCTGCCGAGACGCAGAGGCAAGTGAGGCGAGAGGTTCAGAGTGAGAGGTGGCTCCGAGCAGGGCCCTGGGTGGGCCTCCTGGGCTGAGGTTCCCTGGAGTCTGCCTGCCTGCCCCAGCAAGGCGCAGCTATGCAGCTGCAGGGACTCCTGGCCACTGCCTTGTTCTCAGGGGCAGGCAGCTGTGCAGGTGCCTACCACCAGGAAGTGGGGTCTTCATGGGTTTCCCTTCCCCGGGCCTAGTCTAGAAGTATTCTCGCATACCCCGACCATACCCCTAAGCTGACAGTGGCCTTCCCCAACCCTACAGCTAGGTTCCTGCCCCAACAGCTGTTGTCCTCTAGCACCCTAGGAAGGAGCCCTCCGCCCTCCCTGCATCCCAGACTAGACCATCCTTTCCATCCCCACTTGCTGGCTGGGTCTCTTCCTTAAGCCCACAGGCCACTCAGAAGCTGTGATGGAGGCAGGGAAGGGCATACCCTGGAGTCAGACTGCTTAGGTCCAAACCTGCCTCCAAAATGTACTGGCTGTGTGACCAGTAAATGCTCTGTGCCTCAGTTTCCCCCATCTAGTTACAAGAATCAGTCATGAGTACATAGAACAGTGCCTGGAGCATAGTAAGCCCTCTACAAGTGTCAGCTGCAATGCTTGTCACTGTTTATGCTCCCCACCACACAATGAGGCTCCTTCGCAGTGCTCTGCCTGTCAGACTGGGTCTCCTCAGACGTTGGTATGGACCTGGACAGAGTCTGGGTTCATCTTGTCTCTCTGGACCATGTTATCTCAACCCTACAGGTTTCCTTGACCCCTGCAGTTCCCACCTGCCATCCCTAGGCTCCTCCTCTCCCCACCAGACCAAGAAGCAGAGGGTCCATGTGTCCCAACTCAACTTACAATGTATTTACTGATGTCTCTGCTTGATGCTGGCCATGACATGTCCCAGTGAAGGGGCTTCAGGAATGAAGTGTGTCATCATGGAGATGAGGCAGAGGGACGAAAGAGCAAATCACCAGGAAGTGTGGTGAGCAATGTGATAGCTGATCTCAGAGGGTGCTCTGAGAGAATGCTGAGTGAGGTACTCACCCAGACGTGGGGGAAGAAGGCCCTGCAGGGTGGTGCCTGGGCTCCATGGTGAATAGTACAAAGCTAACATATGAAGTACTGGACTGTGTGCACCAGGCAAGACTTTTGCATGCTCCATCTCACTGATTTTGCACAGTAACTTTGTGAGATGCCCTACTAGTATCTCTGTTTAACAGATAGCAGACCAAGGCTCAGGAAGGTTAAGGGTGTATGCGGAGGGTCAACTACGCTAGTTCCAGAGTGAGCACCCTTGAACATTTCTGTTGCCCCTTGAAGGGCCAGGTTCTCCAGACAAATGACATCATCGCTGGCCTCCCATGCGACCTGAACCTCAGGAGACGATGTATGACTAAGCATGATGACAAGACAAATGTACATCTGGCTGGGGGAGAGTGAGGGACTGAGTAATCAGAGTAGTGACAGCCTTGGGCTGCAAGGGGGCGGAACCCCAGGAAGAGCTGAGATCAAGATGATCAGTCCAATGTGGGGTCCCAGGGTGGCACTAGGTGGTGACCCAGACCTTGACTGCCTTGTCACTGGTTGACTTTTATATGGTCTCCATCCCAGTGGATCTCAGAGCCCCCAGGCCTCTCTAAGCCTTGTAATGTCATGAGCAATATGTGGCTTGGCTTTATTCCAGAACGAAGAGAACAAGGGGACCACAGCCCCTCATGCCAGTCTGCTCCCTGTACCCCCAGCACACCTACCCAGACACTCACGGGCTTCAAGTTTTAAACACTGGCCTGACTCCTGTCCATCATCTCTGGACATGCAGCAGGAAGGAAGTCACTGGGTTGGAGTCAGGTAAACCTGGATTTGAATCTCGGTTCCACAAGTTCCTGGCTGTGTGTCCATGGACAAGTCACTTAACATCTCTGAACCCCCATTTCCTTATCTGGAAAATGAGGATAATTCCTAATCACGTTCACTTATACAACCAATACTTACCGAACACCTATTGTGTGCGAGATATTGTTCTAGTCTTGGGGGCACAGTGGAGAACAAGATAGATAAGGTCCCTGTCCACATGGAATTGATATTCAAGCTGGAAAGACACAAAATAGACACGCACTATCTCAGAAGGAAACAGAGCAAGACAGAGGGTAAAGGGAAGCTATTTTAGATGACGCATCAGGGAAGGCTTCTCTGAGAAGGGACTTCAAAGCTGGAACCTGAAGGATAAGGAGAAGTCAGCCATGCCGAAAACCTTGGAAGAGTCCCAGGCAGAGGGAACAACAAGTGCAAAGGCCCTCAGATGGGAAAGAAGTTGTCAACTCAAAGAACTGAAAGTAAGTCAGTGTGGCTGGAACATGCTGAGCTAGGGGGCAAGGGGGCTCAGAGGGTGGAGAGAGTCCCCTGGGGGAAGCTTTGCAAGGGGGTTTGGATTTTATTCAGAATGCAGTGGGAAGTCATTGGAAGGTTTTAAGCAGGAGAGTAACGGGTTCCCATTTGTATTCATGTTATACATGAAAGCACAGAGCACACAGTAGGTGCTCGATAAATGCTGGTTGACTCTTATGGTTTCTATCCCAGGGGCCTCTCCAGCCTTGTAATGTTACATGCATAGTGTGTGTCTGGGCTTCAACTACAGGGAGGAAAAGGAGGGGGCAGCAGCCCCTCACTCCAGGCAAGGTGTCTCTTTTTCCTCTGTCCCCTGGCAGCTTCTACCACCTCCAGCTCCAGTCAGCCACATTCCCAGAGACAAATGTGGGCAAGCACAAATCACTCATTGTCTCAAAACAACCACTGGGGACTTTCCAACTCCTGGGAAAAGCACACAGAAGATGCTGTTTGTGAAGAGAATTTTCCAACATGGAGAATTTCCATCAATGGGAAGTGTCCTCCAAGGGGCTCTTAGACTCCCCAGCCATCTGCAGAGGCAGACCAGCCACTAGGAGGGAGGTGCCAGGGATGAGGAAAGACGGGCGCCCAGGGAGACAGAGCAAAAGCTCTTCAGTGTGAAATAACCAGGGCTGGACGCCAGGCCCAGGGAGACCAAGGAAGTCAAAGGCATGGAAGGGCCAAGTGGACTCCCTTGGAGGGGTCAGTGGAACTGCCAGCTCCAGAGGGGAATTTGGCAATGACTGTCACAATATGCACCTTCCTTTTGACCCAGCAATTCCACCTCTAGGGATTTACCCTCAGATATATTTGCACATGTGGGCAAAGAAACACAGGAGAGGATATTCATTGCAGTAGAAGATTGAAAACACCCTGAAAGCCCACCAATAGAGGACTGATAAATTAACTCATGGCACATCCATGCAGTGGAAATCTGTTTCCATCCTTGACCTCACCACCTGCCCCTCTTACCCTCTCTCACTCCTCTCCAGCCACTGTGGCCTTTGCACTTGCTGTTCCCTTCACCTGGGCCATTCTCCCTGCACATATTCACATGTCCTCTTACTTCACTTCTGTGGCAGGAAGCCTCCAAGATGACCCCCAGTGATCTCTGCCTCCTGATGTTCACACTCTTGTGCAATCCCCTCCCCTGGAGTGTGAGAGGGACTTACTGACTCACCGCTAACAGGAAACGCAGAATTCTGACACTGGGTTTTGAGCTCTCTCTTGCTCTCTCTCGGTGCGCAAGCTCTCTCTTCTCCCTCAGAAAACTTGTGTCAGAGGAAGTCAGCCGCCATGTTTGAGCAGCCCTATGGAGTGGCTTACATGGCATGGCAAGGAACTGAGGCCCTTGGGCCAACAGCCCACATGGAATGGAAGCTGCCAGCAACCAGCAGAGGGAGCTTGGAAGTGGAACCGTCAGCCCCTGTCCTGGCCAACAGCTTGACTGCAGCCTCACAAAAGACTTGGAACCAGAGTCACAAGCTAAGCTGTGCTTGGACTCCTGATCCAACCCTGTTCCAGGCACAGTGCTAAACACTTTCTACAAGCTCACTCCTTAAATCCTCACAGTCCCCATATGATAGGTATGATTACTATCCCATTTTGGAGACGGGGTAACCGAAACTCAAGGAAGATAGAAACCTTGAGCAAAGGCACACAGCTGATGGTAAGGACAGGATCCATACCCAGGTGGTCTGCCCTTCATCCCACCTGTTCTTGCTTCTCATCTTCACCTTCCCAGGCCTTCGATGGGGCACTTGTTAGGGAGTTCCCAGCCTCCATCCAAGAATGGGATCAGGCTAGGGAATGTCACTCATGGGCTGACCCCCTCCGTTTCCCACCAGTGGCCCACTCTGATCCAGGTACAGAGGAAACAGCTGCTATTTGAGGGGGCAAACAGGGTCCCCAGTCTCAGATGTCTCCCCCACCACCTCCTACCACACACAAATACCCCTTTGGGTAAGGAATGCTTCTGTTACACTCATTCCTTCAACAAGCATTTATGGAGGATAACTGTGCGGGGTAATGGGCATCCAGCAATGACCAAAGGCAGACCAAGTCAGCCCTAAAGCTCACTTTCTAGCAAGGAGAAGCAGGAATAAACAGATCAATACACAAGCTCACTTCAGAGTGTGGTAAGTGATGCATTATTTAAGAGGTCAGGCACTGCATGGTTTAGGCCCAGCTCCCCTACTCACTAGCTGTGTGACTTTAGGCATGTTAGTTAACCTCTCTGGGCCTCCTTTTCCTCATCTCAAAATTGCGATGAGATGTCCAAATACAGTGCCTGGCACACTGGTGCTCATTGGTAGGTGAAGGTGGAAACCCTTAGGAGGCAGAGAGTGGACCTGGCTCTGGTTTGGATCAGTCACAGGCATGCAGACTCGCAGGCCTCAGCCCATGATTTCCTCACAGCCTCTTTCCCTCTGACTGGTGGAGAGGCTGGAGTTAGACTCTCTCCACTAAGCCTTTACCCAGGGTGGACAAGAGACCAGAACCTCAGCCTTGTCCCTTACAAATCCGCTTTGTCCTCAGTTTCCTGGCCTTGTTTCCTACCCAACCCATTCCCCTGGAACTGGACCCTAAGCCTGTATTGCCCCCTGCTGTCTGCAGTTTTGGTCACCCAAAAGAAAGCTCTCATTCTGGGGATCTCTGACGCCCTGCCCACCGATTTGGTTTCCGCCTGAGGCCATGCCCCTAAGGGCAGGTCATCTCCTGGCCTCGCCCCTCAGAGTACAGCCTTCCGACTGGGTCAATGCCTGAGCCTCCGCCATGCCTGACCAGGCCTTCTCCTTGCATTCCCTTGGAAATCAGATCCCTGAGCTCCCAGTATCTCCTGCTGTACCCACTCCACTAAGTCTCTTAAAACTGCTGGAAACGATCAGTTCCAGGACGATGGGTTTTACTTCCAACTTATATTAAACTTATTAAAATTCTTACCTCCTCCCATCCCCCAGAAGCCCAATTTCTGCTGGTTCTGTGCCTGAGGCCAGGCTCATTTGTATGAAAGGCCTGGTGGCCCACGCATTCCCCCAGTCCTTGATTCCAGGAATGTGCAAAGGATGTGGCGGAATTTAAATCACGGATGACCAACTTGGGTGGCGCAGCCGACAGGATGCAGCCTGCCCCCTCAGTCCTGCTCCCTGAAGACTGGCTGCCCTTGTAGAATTTTCAGATCTGTCTGAAGGCTGCTTCTAAAACATTACCATCCTCTGTGTGCAAAGCATTGGACCAGCCCCTGGGTACTGCCGTGAGTATAGCATGGCCATTCCCCCAAGGCTAATGAAGAAAAGGACAGTGAAATAAAATGAATTATTGTTGTTAGCTGCCATAGAGTCTCCCCTGACTCATAGCGACCCCTTGCACAACAGGATTGGACTGTTGTGATCCCTAGAGTTTTCACTCGTGGATTTTTCAGAAGTAGATCGCCAGTCCTTTCATCCTAGTCCATCTTAGTCTGGAAGCTCCACTGAAACCTGTTCAGTATCATAGCAACACGTGAGCCTCCACTGACAGATGGGTGGTGGCTGTGCGTGAGGCGCACTGGCCACAAATTGAACCTGAGTATCCGCGTGGAAGGCGAGAATTCTACCACTGAACCACCACTGCCCCCAAAATCAATTTTTACGATACTAAAATAGAAATATATCCAGCTGCATTCTAAAACTGGCAGCCTATGGGCTGAATCCAACCTGCAGATGTAGGCTAAAGCTGTAAAAAAATGATGAATTTTTGCCAAAATTGAAAAATCTGGAGGATCGCCATTAAAATATGGGATTTTGGGCTTGTCAGGAAATCCAACTGTCAGCACTAGGTCCACACTCCCACTTGACGCCCTCGGCTGGAGCTGAGTAGAGCTGTTCCATTTAGTCAGGCCTGCGCCCTCCAAGCCCCGCAATCCCCACCATGCCCACCGTGTCCCTATCTACTGCTGTCTGACTTTGCTCCTGCCATATTCCCAGTTCATTCACTCATTCACATTTTCTTCTGGGCTCCTAAAGACGTTTGAATTTTTGACTCCTTGAAAGGGGCTTGAAGAAGGGAGAGGTCAGTTTTACCCAGGCTTGGGGAAAAGCTTCAAAGAGGAGGTGAGGTCAGGCTGGGCCTGGAAAAACCAGAACGTGTTCACCAAGAGGGTGGGTGAGGAGGGGGTGAGTGAGAAAGGCACTCAGTCAGGGTGAGCAGCCCAGGCAGAGTCAGGGAGGGTGGCAGCAGTGGGAGGGGTCGGTCTGGGCCTCCTAGCCCTGCAGAGCTTGGCTGCAGCTGCTTTGATGGGGTTCCTGCCTTAAGACCGTCCCAGTTGTGCGTCTGTCTCCTAGGGCCTGCCATGACAGGTGAGAACAAGGCTACAGGCGAGTGCAGACCGCGGAAGCACAGGGGATATAAATAGAAGAGGTTGCCACGTCGGCCATCTCTACGGCATCTTCTAGCTCTGAAAATTGGATTTTTTAAATAACTTTTTACTCTGAAATAATTATATATTCACAGGGAGTTTCAATGATACATACAAGGAAGTCTCTTGCACCCTTCCCCAACTTCCCCCATCTTACATAACTTGTACAGTGCAATATCAAAACCGAGAAATTGACCTCGGCACAACCCATAGAACTTACTCAGACTTCACCAGTTATACATGCCTTGTGTGTGTGTGTGTGTGTGCGTGTGTGTGTGCAGCTTTATGCAATTCTGTCACATGTGTAGCCTTGTATAACCACCACCACGATCAAGATACTCAACTGTACCATCATCACAAGACTCCCTCCTGTTACCCCTTTATAGCCACACCCATCTGCTCCACTCCCATCCTTAACCCCTGGCAACCACTAATCTGTTTTCCACCTCTGTAATTGTTAGAAGGAGCCCTGGTGGTGCAGAGGTTAAATCACTCAGCTGCTAACCAAAAGGTCGGTGATTTGAACCCTCCAGCCACTCCAAGGGAGAAAGATGTGGCAGTCTGCTTTGGTAAAGACGTACAGTCTTGGAAACCCTCTGGGGCAGTAGTACTTTGTCCTATAGGGTTGCTATGAGTCAGAATCAACTCAACAACAGTGGGTTTTTTTGGTAATTGTTATTTCATAATTGCTAAATAAGTGGAACCACACAGTATGTATCCTTTTGAGATTGGCTTTTTTCATTCAGCATAATTTCCTCAAGGTTCATCTAAACTGTTGCATGTATCAATAGTAAATTCCTTTTTATTGCTGAGTAGTTCCATGATATGGATGTACCACAGTTCGTTTACCATTCACCCACTGAACAACATTTGAGTAGTTTCCAGTTTGGGGCTATTACAAATAAAGCTGCTGTGAACATTTATGTACAAGTCCCTGCATGGAAATAAAGTGTGTTAAAGGCTGCCCCAGAGGCATGGACACAACACTGTGGGCACTGGGAGGAGAGAGGGACCTCATTACCACCAAGAAAGAAATGCCAGGAGCATCGTGTCCTTTGGACCTGGGGTCCCTGCACTGAGAAGTCCTAGACCAGTGTAAGATTGATGACAAGGACTTCTCCCAGAGCCGACAGAGACAGAAAGCCTTCCCCTGGAGCTGGCACCCTGAATTCGGACTTCTAGCCTCCTAGACGGTGAGATTTGTTAAAGCCATCCACTTCTTGTATTTCTGTTATAGCAGCACTAGATAACTACGACACCTACACACAGCTCATGTCACAGCTGGAGTAAATGACAGATCTGTCTGTGCTCTTCAAGCCCCAGAATGCCTCCCTGACTCTGCACTCACTGTTCCTTCTGCTTGAAATGCTTGTCTCTATTTTTTACCCAGTCATCAGTTCAAACAGCAGTCAACTTGTCACCTCTGCAAAGAAGTCACCTTCACCTCCCTCCTCCAGGTCTATCCTTCTGGGGCAGCCTGTATCACATCATATTGTCACTGACCTGTGTGACTGTTTCTCCAACTAGACTCTGTGTTAGGGACTGAGCATTACTCACCTGCAGCATCTAATGGGCATCTTAAATGAACATGCCCCAGAATGGGCTCCTGATCCCCCGGTCCTCTCCACCCCACCCAGTCTTCCCCACCTTAGTGAGGGAAAACTCCATCTCCCCAGTGGCTCAGGCCTAAATCCTGGAATCTTCTGTGAACTCTCCCTCTCCCGTGATATCTTTTAGCACATCCTGTTGGTTCAACCTTCTAAACATATGCAGAAGCCAACCACTCCTCACACCTCCATTATTGCCACCCTGGTCTGAGCCACCAGCATCCCCGGTCTGGACCGTTGCTGTAGCCTACTCACTGGCCTCCACTCTTCTCAACATGGCAGCCACCATGATTCTTTTAAGAATATGTCAGATCATCTGCCCCTCTGATCAGAACCCTCCAACGGCTCTACATCTTCTGGAGAAAAGCCAATGTGCTCAGCTTGGCCAACAAGATCCTTCACAATCTAACACCATCCTCCTTTTGTTCTCTGACCTTCTAGCACTCTCTGCCTTGCACATTACACCCCACGCACACAGCTTCCATGTTCCCATTCCTCAAAGGTCCTACCTCAGGACCTTTACACTTACTCTTCTTCCCTTTCTGGAATGGTTTTCCCAGATATTCACATGACTCTCTCCCTCTTCAGAGAGGCCTTGTGTTATGGTTGATTTGTGTTCTCCAAAAGATATGTTGATGTTCTAACCCCTGGTACCTGTGAATGTAAACTCATTTGGAAATAGAGTCTTTGCAGGTGTAATTAGTTGAGTTAACATGAAGCCATACTGGAGTAGGGTGGGCCCTAATTCAGTAGGACTGCTGCGCTTATAAAAAGAGAAGAGACACAGAGAGGGAAGACAGCCATGGGAAGATAGAGGCAGAGACAGAACTTATGCTGCCACAAGTCAAGGAATGCCTGGGGCTCTAGGAAGCTGGGAGAGACAAGAAAAGATCTTCCTCTAGAGCCTTTGGAGGGAGCATGACATCCTGAATTCAGACTTCTAACTTTCAGAAGTAGGAGAGGATAAATTTCTGTTGTTTGAAGGCACAGGGTTTGGAGGTAATTTTTATGTCAGCCCTAGGAAACTAATATACCTAACCACTCTGTCGGAGTCCTGGTGGTGCCAGTGGTTAAGTGTTCGGCTGTTAACCAAAAGGTGGGCAGTTCGAATCTACCAGGCAGCCACTCCTTGGAAACCCTATGGGGCAGTTCTACTCTGTCCTATAGGGTCGCTATGAGTCAGACTCAACAGCAACAGGTTGTTTTAACCACTCTGTCTGGTGGTGCAGTTGTTAAGCGTTCAGCTGCTAATCAAAAGGTCTGCAGGTCAGATCCACCAGTTGCTCCTTGGAAACCCTATGAGGCAGTTCTCCTCGGTCCTGTAGGGTCACTATGAGTCAGAATCGACTGGATGGCAATGGGTTTTTGGTTTTAACTACCCTGTCTAAAATAGCACACCCTTCCTATAACTCTGTAGCCCCTTACTCTATTTTTCATCAAAGCATTTATCAGCATCTGACATTATATCACTATGTTACATTATCTGTTTATCCATCTAATCATTTGTCAGTCCATCTTACCCCACTAGAATGTACGGTCCACAAGGTTACGGATGTTACGTGTTTTGTTCACAGTTGTATCTTATAGATTGAGAACAGGGGTTGGCAGACTACTGCCCACAGACTACTTCCCACAAGCCAAATGTGGCCCATCACCTATTTTTTTAAATGAAATTTTATTGGAACATGGCCATGCCCGTTCACTTACATATTGTCTACGGCAGAATTGAGTAATTGTGATAGACCACACGTCTGCAAAGCCTAAAACATTTACTATTTGGCCCAACACAGAAAAAATGTACTGATTCGTGGTCTAGAAAAACATCTTGCGTGTAGGAGCGCAAAAAATATTGGCTGAAAAAAATATATATATGTTGATTAAATGAAGAAATGAACAAAATGGTAGCTATTGCTGTTCTCAGAATTCTACCACTGTAACTGATTAAGAATACACACACATATACACACAGCTGTATTCTAGACTTTATTCAACAATGGAGGGTCTCCCAAGGGTCTACGAGTTTGGGGGCTGAGGAAAGCCAGTAGCCCTCCCTCACAGGATTGACTTTGATAGTGGCTCACAACAAGGACACAGTAAATGCTGGTGACTTTCCTGCTGTTTTGTCCCTGTGTTCCTCTCTCGCCTTATGTGGGTGTGGGTCTGTTCCATCCTCTTGGTCTTCCTAGTGGGTCTGTTCCTCGTCTGCGTCTGCTTCCCTCCCTCCTCCCCAGTTTCCGTTTCATCCCTCTCTCCACCAGAGATCTCCTCTCTCTTCTCTTTCCCAGCCCCTCCCTCCCAGCCCTGGACAGCTGGTGATATATTGATGGAGTATTTCCCCCGGAGGTCCAGTCTCAGACCTCACACACCCAGAATGCACCATACTCTTCCTCCAGTGCTTCTGACCCCAGGGAGCGATCTCCAAATTTCCCTGTCACAGTCACAAGCCTGGGCATGCCCACCCTCCCTGCATTTCTGCTTCTCTGGTATCCATCCACGTTACCCCATTGCCACTGCCATGGTCTCTTCATGCAGTGGCCTCCCAGTTGGGCTCCCAGATCTGTGCTGGCCCCTTCCTCTACCCCAAGAACAGTCTTTCTGAAACTCACTCCTGACCTCCTCACTCCTTTGCTTAAAAGCTCCAGCAGTTCCCCCATTGCAGCCCTTTCCCCACAGGCCCAGGTTTCCTAGCCTGGTGTTTCAGGCCTGCCATCAGGGACTGATTATCCTATAACCAAGGTAAGCACGGGCTTACTTGTACTTACTTATTAATCTGTAGGGAACCATTTCACCACACCACATCAAAGCGAAACCCATGTGAAATGGTGCACTACAGATTAGTAAGTAAGCACAAGTAAACCTGTGCTTACCTTGCTTACTGAGTCATCTGTCCCTGTCAGGAACTGTAAATTTGAAAAGAGGCTTTGATTCTGGAGGAAGGTGCTGTGGGTTTGGGAAATAGACGGATGCCAGTGGAATCTTTGATGTGGTGAAAAAAATGTGCAATTGTTCACTACAGATTAGTAAATAAGTACAAGTAAAACCGTGTTTACCTTGCTTATTGGATAATCCACCCCTGCCTGCCACCATCTGACCCAGCATTCCATTCCCCACTGTCATTCCGGCCACAAACCACAGATTCCGAATCCTGCCATGCCAGGTGAGGACCCAGCCCTGAACATTCCCTGGCTGAAAACCTGTTAGCAGTGGGCTTCCTTCCTATTGTCCTCAGGAGGGAATCCAGACTCCTGACCTTGACTCCCAGCCCACACCATCTGGCCTCATCTCACACCTCCCCTTGCTCCCGTGTTCTACCCCCTGCAACCTTCCTGCAGATCATCGGCACACAGGACCCCCTGCCTGCCAGATGCAGGGCCTTCGCCCTTGCTGGGCTCTGCTCCTGGAGCCGTCTCTGACCCCCTCCACCCACTGCCTCCTCACTCGGCTCTCTCCTTCCCGTCCGTTAGGCCTCAGAAGGAAGGTTGGGCCTCTGGGAAGGCTTCCCTGGGCTGTCACATTCCCTTGTAACTTGCTTTACTTTCTCTTCATAGCTCTTATCACAAGTATACAATTAATTCACTACTGAAGTCTGCATCCCTAACGAGCCCCTGAGGGCAGGGAGCCACCTGCTTATTTGTCACAGAGGGAATGAGCTCGAGGACTGTTTGTTGAATGAATGAGTTAGTGAATGAATGCTGCATGTCTGGTGAGCCTCTCTGCATTTGTAATCCTCTTCCCTCCACCTGGAGGGCTTCCCTCAATTTCCCACCTGCCCTTTCAGGTTATTTCAATGTTGAGTTTCCTCAAAGCCTCTGTCAGCCCCACAGTGGATCTTAACACTTACACCCCAGGGAAGAGGCCAGAGGGTCAGACCACCTCCCATTCCCTAGCTCCCAAACCGACCAAACCACACCAGGCCTTCACTCTCCTCTGCCCACCCACCAACAATCACAAGGTAAACAAAGACCAGATGAAAGACAGCAAAGTGGAGTCAAAGCTAAAAACATTTTAAAATGAAAGGTCCCGTGGTTCCAGTCAGCAGAGAAGCTGAGTGGAAATGAAGTGAACACTGGACTGAGGAGAAGAGGGACCATTCAAAGAAGCACCGACAGCTGGGGAGGGCGAGTGGGGAGATTTCAACCTTAGGAAGGTGAGGGCAAGATATGGATTCTTTAAAGCAGAAACCAAGGAAGTGCTCATGATATAAGAGACGGAACAGCGCCCCATGAATAGGGTGATCACATAGTGTACCATCTGAACCAGGACGCTCCTGTTAACAGCTATGCTGGGGTTGTCCTGGGCAAACAGAACGTGTGGTCACCTGCCTTAGGTGAAGCCCTGTACCTGGGCATGCACACTGCCGGGTCCTGCATCACTTCCATGATCTTTAATATGTTTGAGCTTGTTGTTGAGGGTATCGTGTCAAACCATCTTATCGAAGGTTTACCTCATTTTCACTGACCCTCTACTCTGTAGATCCTCAGTCTCCATAGATTTGCCTATTCTGGACATTTCATATGTCTTAGGCTGGTTCTCTAGAGAAGCAAAACCAGTAAGTATATAAATATATATAGAGAGATTTATATCAGGGAAATGGCTCACGCAGTTGTAGAGGCTGAGGAACATCCCAAGTCTGTAGGTCAGGATAGAGGCTTCTCCCGATTTACGTAGCCACAGGTGCTGGCAAACCCAAGATCAGGAAGTCAGACAGCAGGGCTCTTGTTCATAGTCTTTGAAGGCCGACCAGATTCAAGATCGGCAGGCAAGACTGCAGGTAAGTTGCTAGCTCAAGTTCCGAGAACCGGAGGTCAGACGGACAGCAGCCAGTTGCAGGATCCAGCAAGAGCAAAAGCCCATGAACCTTTCCTGAATGTCCAGTTATATTCGGTGCAGGCCACACACCCAAGGAAACTCCCTTTCAACTGATTGGCTACTCACAGCAGATCCCATCCTGGAGGTGATCACATTATATCAAGTCTCATCGTGGAGGTGATCACAACATCATACGACTGCCAAATTCATCACAACTGCCAAACCACTGAGAATCATGGCCCAGCCAAGCTGACACACAGCCTTAACCATCACAGTCCACGCTTGTCAGCTTGGCACCTGTACACATGTTCTTAAACCATACATAATCTCTGAATATAGACAATTATAAGGTCACACTTGAGCCTACCATGATACAGTGAACACATGTACAACCAAAGATGCACTCACCCTGTTTACCTTATATTTTATAAATGAAGAAAACAAAAATATTTGATGCACACATACAAAGCAGAAATACTCATAACAATTACATCATACAAATGGAATCATACAATATATGGCCTTTTGTGTCTGGCTTCTTTCACTTAGCACAGAGTTTTCAAGGTTCATTCATATTGTGTCTTGTATCAGTACTTCATCCCTTTTTATTGCCAAATAATATTCCATTATTTGGATATACCATATTGTATTTATCCATTTATCAGTTGATGGACATTTGGGTATTTCCACTTTTTGGTTATGAATAATTCTGCTATGAACATTAATGTACAAGTCTTTGTGTGGACATATGTTTCCATTTCAATTGGGCAGGCATCTAAGAGTGGAACTGCTGAGTTGTATGGTAATTCTGGAACCCTGGTATCACAGTGGTTAAGAGCTTGGCTGCTAACCAAAAGGTCAGCAGTTTGAATCCACAGGCAGCTCCTTCGAAACCCTACAGGGCAGTTCTCCTGTGTCCTATAGGGTTGCTATGAGTCGGAATCTACTCAATGGCAATAGGTTTGGTTTCTTGTTCTTTTTTTTTTTTTTAATGGTACCTCTAGGGAGCCCTGATGGCACAGTGGTTAAGCACTCGGCTGCTAACCGAAAGGTCGGCAGTTCAAACCCACCAGCCTCTCCATGGGAGAAAGATACGGCAGTCTGTTTCCATAAAAGATTTACAGCCTTGGAAACCCTATAGGGCAGTTCTACTCTGTCCTATAGGGTTGCTATGAGTCAGAATTGGCTCAGTGGCAATGGATATGTTAACTCTAAGGAGCACTGGTGGCACAGTGGTTAAGAGTTTGGCTGCTAACCAAAAGGTCTGCAGTTCGAACCTACCAGCCGCTCTGCAAAAGAAAGATGTGGCAGTCTGCTTCCAAAAAGATTACAGCCTTGGAAACCTTATGGGGCAGTTCTATTCTGTCCTATAGGGTCACTATGAGTTGGAATCAACTTGACAGCAATGGGTTTATGATAACTGTATGTGTAACTTTTTAGTTAAAAATACTTTACACCATCGTGCCAGCCAACAAAACATAGCTTTAGACCCTCAGCTCCCTCTCTCCTGCCCTAGTCAAGGAAAATTCAATCCCTTTTTATCCCAAGGGCTGGAAGACAACTCACTCTTTCCCTCCTTCCCTCCCTCCCTCAGAGATCCCTGGTATAATCTCAGCAAATTTAAACCCGTTGCCCGAAAGTTGATTCCGACTCATAGCAACCCTATACGACAGAGTAGAATCTCCCCATAAGGCTTCCAAGGCTGTAAACCTTTATGAAAGCAGACTCCCACAGAGTGGCTTGTGGGTTCGCTGACCTTTCAGTTAGCAGCCAAGCACTTAACCACTGCATCACCAGGGCTCCCTCAGTAAATTTAGGCGTTTGAAAACACTAGCCAGGAAGAGAAGTATTTTGCAGACAGGTTTTACTTCCCTCTTTCCCATAAAACCTCTGGAACAAGGAAGTCCAGAGCTTCTTACCCTTTGAAAGAAGGGAAAGGAAAGGGGGAAAAACACAGGGGAAAAAACAGCAAACATAAATCAACATCTCAAAATATTATCAAGCCACACCCTAATGAACAATTTGCAGACTAACAACTGGCCTAAAGGTGATATTCATGAAGTGTACAGCTCTCTGTGTGGTAACAAGTAATACCAACTTCTAGCCTTTTTGTTGTTAGCTGCCATCGAGTGGATTCAGACTCATGGCAACCCCAGAACTGAAACAATTTCTGAGGCCAATTCTTCAGACAGGGATTGGACTGGACTGTGGGACATAAAGTGATACTCGTGAGGAGTGTGCCTCTTAGTCAAGTAGATACAAGAGACCAAAGGGGCGGCTTCTGTCCAGAGGTGAGATGGGAAGGCAGAGAGAGTTAGGAGCTGGTTGAATGTTCATGGGGAATCAGGGGCGGAGGGGAGGAGTGTGCTGTTGCAGAATGGGGTGAGTGGTTGGGGTCTCATAATAATGTATGTAAAAAAAAATTCTGTATGGGAGACTAACTTGAAATGTAAACTTCATTTAATTACAACAATTAAAAATAAAAATAAAAAGTTTAAAAAAAAAATCTCTATCACTTAAGGTCTCCATGAGTCAAAGCTGACTCAATGACCACTAATAACAATATAGAGACAGAAAGTAGATTAGTGATTCTGATTACCTAAGGCTGGGAGGGGGGTGGGGTGGGGGTGGGAGAAAATGAGGAGTGACTCCTAGTGAGTGCAAGCATTTCTTTTTAGGGTGAGGGAACTTTTAAAATTAATTATGGTGATGCTTACTAAAAACCATTGAACTGTACCCTTTAAATGAGTGGACTGTATGGTAAGTGAATTATATCTCACTATTGTGGTGTTAGGTGCTGTCGAGTCAATTTCGACTCATAGCTCTTAGGAGATTTTCCATAAGACTCTAGATTTTGGCTTTCCTCGAATAATCCTATTTCTCCAGGGCTGGTGATGGGCTGTAGACCTTCAAGTTTGCCACAGTCCCCACATTCCCTATTATACTACACCTGGCCAGCTTCGCTCATTTATGTCATCTGCATGATCCCTGTGGGCATCTGACTTGAGACCCCTGACTGGACTGATGGACTATAGGTATAGAGGTTGCCAGCCTCATTCTCCCATCTCTTGTCTCGCCCTGGGGACCAGAAAGGCCATGTGGCCAGGGGTATGGATGCTAATCAGCAGCACACATGGACCAACGTAGTAACAAAGCACATTAGCTCTAAAGCCAGAGCTGCCTCTTACAGCCCTGTGCCTCAGTTTTCTCGACTTTAAAATGGGGATAATGATAGCACCATCATCAAAGAGTTGGACAGAGGAAATGTGTTCACAATGGTGGCTGGCACACAGTAGGTGTTCAATAAATGTGAGATATTCAGGCCACAGTTTTGCGTCTGAGATGTCAAATTCCCGGAAGTTCTGAAAACCGAAAGCTTTTTCTTAACTCATTTGGCCACAAAATCTGACTTGAGCTGAACGCATTTAGCAGTAAAGCCTGGCCTGAATGAAAGTGAGGCTATTTATTGTCTTTATTTATCCCCCTGACATAAATATTCATGAGTTTTATTGGGAAATATGAATGTGTTTTGTTACAGGGTGCTGCCCCAGATTCTGCTGGGATGTTATAATGGATGGTCTATGTATTACGTTACCTTTCTAAATCTGAAAAGTTCTGAATTCTGGAACACTTCTTGCCCCAAGGGTTTCAGATAAGGACTGTGGCCTGTATGATGAAGATGATGAAGACAAAGACTCAGCCCTGGCCCCTCTTTGTCCCCCACCCGACATTGCATAAGACCATAAAATCATGGCTCAGCCCCAGGCAAAGGCAGCAAGGAGAAAGCACAGAAGAACTCAGAAGATAAAGCTCCTACCAGCCCAGGAGGTTGGGAGCTTGGAATCAAAATTAAGTTCCTCTCCAGAAACTGAAGAGCAGCAGTGTTCCTGCACACCTGTGTTCATGGGGTGAGGACCACATGGGCCTCAGCTTCAGAGGAGTGATCTTGGGGAGACTCGGCTGCTCTACCACCTCATGCGCCAAGAAGGGGCTGAACAGGGAGCTGTGGAGGGGCAAGAGGCAGCATCCCAACCTGCCAGACACTCCCCAGAGGCCAATCCTGCAAATGCTTAAGGCATCTGCCCCAAATTAGGGAAGACTGTCCAGGTTTCTCCCTCCCTCAATGGCCCCTGCCTGCCCAATCAAAACACAGCTGGGAGCAGGTGAAAGCGCAGCAGCAGGCACAGGCTCCTGTCGGTCCACCAGATGGCCCTTTGTCCTGATTTGACTTTCTGTGGCAGCTGCTATCAGTGTCCCACCCTGTGGCCCACACCATAAGTCACTGCACTTTGGATAGACAGTTCTTGTGCATGCTGGTGGCTTCCTTCCTCAAGCACTTGCTTTCTTAGGAGGGGAAGGCTGGAGGCTCTGGGGAATTAATGCCTCAGGAGTGACCCTCCACCAATGATGGAGTTGATGAATCAATACCACCACCTCTCACTCCTTGAGGGACCAGTTCTGAGGTATGTTCTACACAGTCTCTCAGAGGGACCCCAGCAGGATTGAATCCCAGTTGCCCACAATGGTTACCTACTCAACAACTCTCTTATTGGTTGTTCTTCCTCTCTTGTCTTACTTCTCCACTCCCCCCACCATACTTGCTAGGATCACCTCCCATATAAAGTACATGCACCCAAATCTTTATCTTAGGGTCCACTTTGGAGGAACCCAAATTAAGACATCCGCCATTCTTGGGTTCTGAGTCCTTTAGCTCCACCACTGGCCCACTGATAAGCTCCCAATTAGATAATCCATTCCAACTTGTAGTCAACCAATTCCTTTGGGCAACCATCTATCCACCATTGCATAATAATCCTTTTAGGACCACAACTAACCCCACACCATGAGTCTATCAGGTGACCTAAGCCTGGCTAACCAGAGAATTGCATCCTCTGACCATGGTGATTGGTTTGGGAATGAGTCCATGAACCTAGCTGGGCCAATCACAGTCCTCCTTGGATTTTTGGAGGAGCTACTGAGAAGAATTTCTCACTACCTTTGAAATCTTATGCGTGATGGTTAAGATTGTGTGTCAACTTGGCTGGGCCATGATTCTCAGTGTTTTGGCAGTCATATAATGTTGTGATCACTTCCCTCTTGAGATCTGATACAAGATCACCCCCACGATGGGATCTGTTGTGAGTAGCCAGTCAGTTGCAGGGGAGTTTCCTTGGGCATGTGGCCTGCATCGAGTGTGGGCAGATGTTGAAGCAAGGCTCAGGGGCTTTTGCTTGTTCTGTATCCTACAGCTGGCTCCTGTTCGTCTGACCTCCAGTTCTTGGCACCTGAGCTAGAGGCTTGCCTGCCAATATTGGGATTCATTGATTTCACAGCCTGTGAGCAACAGCTCTGCTCCCTGACCTGCCGATCTTGGGTTTGCCAGCCTCTGCGGCTACGTGAATCAGGAGAAGCCTCTTTCTTGACACACAGACTTGGGACATTACAGCCTCTACAACTGCATAAGCCATTTCCTTGATATAAATCTCTCTCTAGATATATATATATATATATATTTATACGCTTTACTGGTTTTCTTCTCTAGAGAACCCAGCCTAAGACATTATGTAAGCCTGGATCTGCTCATGGCCATCCTTCTCTCCACGTGGACAAAGCCCAGCTGAGAATGACTTTAGCACAGAAGAAGGCAGAGTTTAGAGATCTAGGTTCCTGATGACATGGCTTGATCACCTGGATGCAGCTATGCCTGAAGCCTAACTACCCTGTACTTCTCAGTTACATGAAACATTTCTATCACTACCACCTTTTTTCTTTCTTTAGCTAATTGGAAATTTGTCGCTTGCAATCAAAATAATCTTTAATAAAGTGGAAATACTCATTTCTCTGACTCAAACTCTTTGCATTTTTAGAAACAAAAATATACAAAAGTACTCGTCTTCGAAGCTATGTATAGCCAAGAGACCCATTCTGGCCAGGGTAGGGGTACTGAACAAAGGGGACTATGGGACAGAATTCTTTCAGCACAGACCAAAGGGTGGCAGGAGTGTCTGTGGGAATTTTAAGGTCCCAGAAAACTCATCCTAAAATAATCTGTGGTGGTTTACAATAATACAAAGGAGCCCTGGTGGTGCAATGGTTAAGTGCTCGGCTGCTAACCGAAAGGCAGGCAGTTCAAACCCACCAGCAGCTCTGCAGGGGAAAAGACCTGGCAATCTGCTCCTATAAAGATTACAGCCAGGAAACCCTATGGGACAGTTCTACTCAGTCCTATAGGGTCGCTCAGTTGGAATCGACTGGACGGCAGTTAACAACAACAATAAAACGCAGAAATACAATAAAGCACTACAATGCAATAAAATCACCACAATAAGAGTAAGATCCAAGAAACAGCAAGGGATTAAGCTAGCGGGTGGAATGGGAAGGAATTCTAGGCCACAGGAAACCTTGCTTGGCAGAAGCTGCTGTGGTTGAACACAGAACTTAGATCCAAGCTTCCTGGCAGCCGACAAAAAAGCAAAGGCAATGAGTTACAAGCTCACGTTCGCTAATAAAGGCAGTGGCTGAGTATGTCATGAGGCAAAAGGCTTGGCAAACATGCTTTCTTGTTACCAGAGCTTTAAAGCTCGTGGGACGACACTGGGCCCAGCGGAATAGTACTTTGCCTCCCTAACAGCTTAATTCTTAAGGATTTTGGGGTAGTGTAAATGGTTAATGCACTCAGATGCTAATCAGAAGGTTAGCGGTTCAAGTCCACCAAGCGGTGCCTCGGAAGAAAGGCCTGGGAATCTACTTCCAAAATATCAACCACTAAAAAATCATCCTCCTTCTTCAACTCACACCTCTCTCTTAAAATGGTCCCTAAAACCCAGATCCTAAAGAGTTGCCTTTTCCTAGGTAATTTTTTGTTTGATCACAAAATTTCGTTTTCTCGCTACTAAACAAATACACTCTTGCTGACTTCTCCACGAGGTCTGGTTACTGCCAGAAATGGATACATTTCTCTTCAAGCAGGTGCTGTTCTTACTAAAAGCCAAGAGGAGAAATTTTCCAAATGGGCCTCTCTTTTCCCAAGTGGATCAGCCTCATTTTAAGAGAAACTAAGGAAGGAACTCAATCTTCCCCAAAAGCTCTCACAACCCTCCCGGGATCTAAGACCTCCAGCATCTCTCAGCTAAAGTTCCAAGAAGGGGCAAGGAGGATGCTGCAGGTGGAGCCACTCCCGACCTGGAAGGAGTCTTGTTCAGCACTGAGAGCGGAGAAGCACACCGCCCAGCACAGGGAACATTATGACTTTCATGGTCCCTGGGCACTTCTGCCTTTATGGGCCTGTTTCTCCACAAAAGAATATTAAAAATTATACTTCATGACTGTAGTGATGTAAAGACGAATATAACCCAGGCCAGATTCATTCTCACATATTCTTTCTTCTCTTCTGATTTTAAAAGAAGTTAAAATGAATACATTTCATGGGTCCCTAAAAGCATCTCGGGCGCCAGGCCCTGTGCCTGCTGGAGAAGTCACCCGGGCAAGGGGCCAACAGTCCCAGCCCTCCCCCTGCCTTCAGGACTGACCTTGTCTGTATGGTCACCCTTCTGTCAGGGATACCGGACTGGGAGGACAGCCTTGCTGGCCGGCCCTAACACCCCCTCCCTTCCTGGCAGAGTTGGAGCCCCAGCCCTCGGTCCCAGCCTCACTGTGAGAGGGTTACTCCCCAAGACCACCAGCTGCTCCTCAACTGCCTCCAGCTGATTAACCAAAAACCAAACCCATTGCCATCAAGTTGATTCTGACTCATAGCAACCCCACAGGACAGAGCAGAACTTCCCCATAGGGTTTTCCACAGGACAGAGCAGAACTGCCCCATAGGGTTTTCCAAGGAGCAGCTGGTAGATTCAAATTGCTGACCTTCTGGTTAGCAGCCATAATTCTTAACCACTATGCCACCAGGGCTCCAACCTGATCACTTCTGAGTTAAAAAAAAAAAAAAAAAGAGCAGATTAGAAACAGAGACAAGTAAGCTCAAACTGGGGAAGACGGATCCCATGTAAAGATCGCCAAGAAACCAAGGAAGGTTGGGGCTACAGAGGCTGAAGAGTCAAGGACCTGCCCCCAGAGCCAGCAGAGAGCACCTTCCCCTATAGCCTGTGCCCTGAATTCAGACTTCTAGTCTCTTGAATTGTGAGAAAATACATTTCTGTTCTTTAAAGTCACCCACTTGTGGTATTTCTGTTACAGCAGCACTAGCAAACTAAGACAATTCCTGTTGTTGTTAGTTGCTATCAAGTCAATTCTGACTCATGGTGACCCCATGTGTGCAGAGTAGAACTGCTCCATAGAGTTTTCAAGGCTCTGACCTTTCCGAAGCAGAACACCAGACCTTGCTTCCAAGGTGCCTCTCAGTGGATTCAAATCACCAACCTTTCAGCTAGTAGTCAAACATTTAACCACTTACGCCATCCAGGGAGTCTTAGAAAAGCCCTAAGAAGGATAAGTCAACACTACAAAAACCATCACATCCTATTAGGTTTTACAGCAAATGTACCAAACTCTAGATTTTCAGAGCTTTTGGGGCTTAGAGATTGTTGCCCTTTATTTGCTCGTATAGTTCTTACAACTGGATTTTGGACATTTTGCTTTGTTTTCTGAACGTGAAGAATTAAAAAATTTACACTTTATCAATACTGCTTTTAGATTTACTGGGAAAGGATACTATATAGAATATTTTCAGGGTAAAACAAAATAAAGCTGTCTATGTGATAAAGATCCCATCATAATAGAATGAAAGGTAATTTTATCATCATGAAGGTGTGGCAAAAACTTTAGAAGAAATGATTACTATGACTAATCTTGTAATTCATACCAAAAATTATTTTTTTCTAAGATGATTATTTTTCTATACCACAGAACCTCAACAGCTATGAAAAGTTTGAGTTCACTAAAATATTCTAGTCAGCTCTCAAAATATGCATCTACTTGGAGCCCTGGTGGCACAGTGGTTAAGAGCTCGGCTGCTAACCAAAAGGTCGGCAGTTCAAATCCACCAGCCACTTCCTGGAAACTCTATGGGGCAGTTCTACTCTGTCCTATAGAGTTGCTATGGAGTTGGAATCGACTTCGATGGCAATGGGTTTGGTTTTTGGTTTTGGTTTCTCCTGTCATCCTTGTGAGGACCCCTGGCGGTGCAGTGGTTAAAGCAATCGACTGCTAACTGAAAGGTCAGTGGTTCAAAACCACCAGCAGCTCCAAGGGAGAAAGGTGTGGCAGTCTGCTTCCATAGAGAGTTACAGCCTTGGAAACCCTATGGGATTATTATGAATTGGAATCAACTTGATTGCAGTGGGTGGGTCATCCTTGATAGCCCCCTCCCAGGACACTCTGGAAATTTCTACTAGCTACCCACCCCCATCTCCACTCAAGTTCTCACTATAATTTCACAGCTATTTTTTTAAATCCAGGCCGCCTTACTCTACAGCAGAAGTTGGAAAACTTTTTCTGTAAAGGACCAGACAATAAATATTTTCAGCGTTGCAGGCCATACAGTTTCTGCCGTAGCCACTCAGATCTGCCACTGTAACATGAAGGCAGCCATAGACAATATGAATGGGTGTGGCTGTGTTCCAGTAAAACTTTATTTATAAAAGCAGTCTCTACTTCGCTGACCCCCTAATCTCTAAGCCATAAGTCTCCAGGTAACACAAAAGGTTTGCCCTTGACTACTAATCTAAAGGTTGGCTATTCAAACCCACCCAGCAGTGCTGCAGAAGAAAGTCCTGGAAATTTAATTCCATAAAGATTACAGCCAAAAAAGCCCTATGGGGTCACCATGAGTTGGAATCAACTTGATGGCAATGGGTTTGTTCTTTCGTTGTTGTTGTTGTTCTCAAGGTCAGGATCCTAACCACTGTGATACACAGCCTCTGGAGTCTGATAGCTCACATCCCTCCAACTGCTTGCTGGTTGATGCTATGAGCCTCATTTCCTTGTCTGTAAAATAGGTCTCTGAGCAGTGTGTACGTCACAGCGTGGTTGGGAGGATTAGAACAGACTACAAATGCAAAGCTCTCAGCCAGGGCCTGGCATGTGGTAAATGTTTGATAAATGGCAGCTATAAGTCAGAATCAACTTGATGGCAGCTAACAACAACCATTACTTATTATTTCCAGCATTGACTCCTGCCAGGTCTTCGGAGCAGACTGAATTCCCTCTAATAGCGATACCTTCTGGAACCATGACCAAGTTAGCCGAGCAGAGATCCGCAGACACCTGGACAGCACCCTCACGGTAATCCACCAACTGGACCGACTGGTTTCCCTGGGCCTCATCAGGCCCTGCTGTTGCCTTCTCCTCCCTCACCACCCTGTGAATCCCACTACTCCGGTTCCTGCAGGCTTTGGGTGGAGTTTGCCTAAGTTCTAATGAGCCCAGTGCCCCTTCAGCGTGGCCCTCTGCCCCACTCTTCCTGGGGCACACCAAGCAGACCAGTGCCAAAAGTCCCCAGAAGACTGACTCTATCCTGCCTCCTCCTCCCAAGGACCCACTGCACCAGGAAAGGTGGGAATATGGTGGTTGGCAGAATGATTCTCTAATCCTGTAACACATGTTACATGGACCTCCCTCTGCCCCCGACCACCAGCAGCCACTGAGCAGAGGTTCACCAAAGACATACTTTCCCCAAGCCTTCCGACTCTTCCCAAATATCCCACTTTGTGGTTTACTAAGACCATTGGTCAGTCTTCTTTCCACCACAGGACATAAGAACATTGACCCCTAACCTTGGTACCCTCTGGGGACCAATCTGCATCGGGTCCAGCTATTTGGTCTTTGAGTTTATTCCCACACATTTCTCATTGTCCCCATGCTAAAGCCCTAAGGAGTTTTGTGGCAGGGTCTGGGGTTGGGCCACCTGAGTTCATGTCCCGGTTCAACAACTTACTAGCTATGTGACTTGAGGCAAGTTGGTTTTCTCATCTGTGGAATGAAGGTAATATCAGCTCCCCCATCACAAGGAGGCTATGAGGAATAAAGGTGGAATAAATTAATGCATGTGGCATGCTTAACCCAATGCCACACATGGTATCATCTCAGTCATTGTTGGCTATTATAATAAGTTAGTGGTAGTAGTCTGGTTAAAAAGCCAAGATATCACTTTGATGACTAAGGTATGTCTGACCCAAGGCATAGTCTTTTCAATTGCCTCATATGCAGCAATGGCTGAACGATGAAAAAGGAAGATGGAAGGAGAACTAATGCATTTGAATTGTGGTGTTTGTGAAGCATATTGGATATGTTGTGTATTGCCGGAAGAACCAACAGTCTTGGAGGGAGTACAGCTAGAATGCTCTTTAGAAGTGAGAATGGTGAGACTTTGGTTCACTTACTGTGGACATGTCATCAGGAGGGACCAATCACTAAAGAAGGCCATCATGCTTGGTAAAGTAGAGGGTCAGAGAAAATGAAAGACATCTTCCAATGAGATGGACTGAAACAATAGTCACAACAATGGACTCAAACATACCAACCACCATGAAGACAGCATAGGACTGGGCAACGTTTCGTTCTCTTATATATAAGGTTGCCATGAGTTAGAGCCGACTCGATGGCAACTAACAAGTAGTCTGGTTCAACTAGGGGCTGCCCCAAACCCTGATTTCTTCTTTACCCTTGAAGGTATTGACCTTGAGCTGAGGATCCTTCGGTGTGAGCTGGTTCAGGAGACGTCAGAACCCAACCTCTCCCCAGATGGACTCAGTTGATGGGCCTCTCCTCAACACTGAAGAGTACAGCTTCCCATTTCTTCCAGGCAAAGCAGGTCAGATGGTCGGCTCTTTTCTCAGCAGCTTTAATGTTCATCTCCTGGTATCACACCACTCCGCTCCCAGACATGAATATAAAATTCTTTCTCACCACCGCTTGCTGCTTTGTTCTTATTACATCATCTGGCTTCATACTTCTCAGTTACTGTTTTCTGAGGACTAAAAGCCAGCTCTGTTTCTCCTGGTCACTCCTGCGGTGTGATATTATGAAAAGAGCAAAGAGCTTTGAAGCCAGCTGGAGCTGGGTTTAATCCCAGCTCCGCAATTTACCAGCTGTGTGACCTTGGGCAAGTCAATTAACCTCTCTGAGCCATGGATTGTTTATCTGCCTGAAATTATGGACACAATCTTATTTTCTTCCGCAGTGGGACTCCCCACTAGGAGGGAACCTAGGTTTTTTTTTTGTTTTGTTTTTTGGGAGATGAAAACTTTAATAAGCCCTTTGAGACAGGGGAAAGCCCCACTCCCTCCCACAAGTAGCATGCTTGAAGAATTGTAGATAGCTGCCTTTGGTTGACAACCAATTTTTGTTTTGTGATTGGAGTAAGCAAGTTGAGGGGAAGGGAAAGATGCTTGGGGTAATAAACGGGATTCTTTGATGGTTGGTGGAGGGAAAGAAAAGGATGAAGAGGCTGACAAGGGAGACGAGCCTGGATGACTCACAGTACATCATGCCCAGCCCATTTAAGATGGAACTGACCATCTCCCCCAACCTGCTCTTTTCCTGCCTTCCCCATCTCAGTGAGATCATTGCCGATCAGGCCCCAAGCCAAACACCAGCCAGGCCACCACCCAGACCAGAGGCTCTTCATTTTTTTATGCCATGGGCCCTCTGGCATCAGGACCTATGGACCCCTTTTCAGAATAATGTTTTCAGCTGCATAAAATAAATCACATATGATTACAGAGGAAGCCAATTATATGGAAATATGGCTGGCAAAATAGTAGAACAAATTGTGACATAGGAATCTGTGTATTCCCTCTTTAACACATTAAACAACAAGGGTCAGTGGGGTCTCTAATAAATATTGTACGTTTGAAACACTGCATTTCAAGATATCTGCAACAACAGTAGTATGATATGAAAAATACGGAATTCAATCCGTGGCTCCATCACAGGTGCTGCTCCCATGACTGTGGTTTGTTGCCTCCACTCATATTTGAAGGAAATGCTAAACGTCAATTAGAAGTTAGGGAAATAAAGACTTTTTTCCCCCATACACATTCATGAATCCCCTGAATTCTGTGGACTCCAAGTTAGGAACCCTTGACCTAGATTCTGTTTTTCTTTAATGGCCCCTTCCCCCTCCTCACCCGCCCCCCACCCCCCCCCTCCTTATCAGCCCCCAAGCCCTGGTGACTGTGGCTCTTTTTTGTCAGCATGGCTGCTTGCATCTTTCCATTCCCACTGCACTGGGTTAGGGCCTCACCGTTTCTCACCTCAATTACTACCACAGCCTCCAGGCCGGCCTCCCCGCCTCCACTCTTGCTCCTCTCCATCCGTTCTCCACTCTGAACCCAGAGAGGTCATTCCAAATTGCAAACCTGGCCACATCACCCCTTGCTCTGAATTCCTCAGTGGCTCCCTATCACCTACCTAGTAAAATCTAAAGACCTCTGCAAAGCACCAAGACCTTCAACCAGCTCTCCAGCCTCATCTCTCATCACTCTTACTCTCCCTGCCCTCCACCATTCTCAACTACTCCAAAGTTCCCAGAACAGGGCCCCTTTCTCATAGCCTTGTGCCCATGCTATTCCCTCTGCCTGGAATCTCCTCCCCAAGTTGTCCAACAAACAAATGCTTACTTATTTTCCAAATCCCAGCTCAAGTGTTGCCTTCTCCACCCCTCACCCCACCCCACACCCCACTCTCTGGGTAAATGTAGGTGCCCCTCTTCAAGGGCACCCTCTTCAACACACCTGGTTCATAGAGATCAACACTTTAAGTTATGATTGTTGGACATGCCTGCCTCTCTACAAGACTGTAAACCTCACAAGGGCAAGGACTGAGTCTGTTTTTCTTCAACTCTCCCAGCCTGGTACGGTGTCTGGTGCCCAGTAAACCTTCAGTGAATATTGATTGAGCAAATATAACAAACAGGACTTCAGTCCTGAATACCTGGGGCTGCGGTGAGCAGGGCCCAAAATCGACCTTTTGCCGTGAGAATTGTTATGTTTTTCTTTTCTTCCCTTTTCAAGTACTCTGAGATTCCCCACACCCTGGGAATGACAGGTCACCCGTGTTTTAATCTATAGTGCAGGCTACCCTTTCTTGAATTCAGCTCTCTATCCTTTGAGGGACCCTGTCTGTTATACATACCCAAACCAAACCAAACTCATTGTCGTCAAGTAAATTCCAACCTATAACGACCCTATAGGGCAGAGTAGAACTGCCCATAGGGTTTCCAAGGAGTGGCTGGTGGATTCGAACTGCTGACCTTTTTGGTTAGCAGCCAAGCTTTTAACCACTGCACCACCAGGGCTCTGCTTCCTGTACTCCTTGTCTCTTCAGCTTCAGCTTCTGCTTCCTGGTTCCTTGGCTTCTCGGACCCTTGGGTCTCTTGGGATGCCCCAGACTCTGCCCTGCTGGGGCAAGTGTTAGAAAGCTCTTTAGATCTACCAGTAAATGCCCAGAGGCACCCCACTCTGCCAGGAAGCCTCCTGCCCAAAGGCACTCAGCTCTTTTGCTCTGTGCGTCGGCTCCTGTGCCGTCTGGTGTCAGTCTCGTAGTTCTGCTGCCACCATTCCTCTGCCACTGCTTCTTACCAACTGCACCATCTTCAGTGTTACAGCTTTCCTTACTTCCTCTGAGTCCTCACCAGGATGGTCTTTGATGTCCATAATTCCACCAACAGTCTCTTCAAGGCAATCTAGGCTTTTACTATTAGGCACCTTAAAACTCTTCCAGTCTCTATCCACTCAGTTTCAAAACCACTTCCATATTTTAGACATTTGTTAGAGCAGCATCCCACTCTCGGCACCAAATTCTATCTTAGTTATCTAGTGCTGCTATAACAGAAATACCACAAATGGATGGCTTTAACAAACAGAAATTTATTCTCTCACAGTTTAAGAGGCTAGAAGTCCAAATTCAGGGTGCCAGCTCCAGGGGAAGGCTTTCTCTCTCTGTCAGCTCTGGGGGAAGGTCCTTGTCATCAATCTTCCCTGGTCTAGGAGCTTCTCGGTGCAGGGACCCCAGTTCCAAAGGATGTGCTCCACTCCTGGCTCTTCTTGCTTGGTGGTAATGAGGTATGTGTATGAAAGAATCATGGCTAGAAAAGCCAAGGGGTGGCCTGTGGTGCAATGGATAGCTTTTGTGTGGACTTTCTCATTATGGTCTTATAACTCCCACCAAATAATTGGGTGTGACCATGCTAATCAGGTATATGGACCCCTAACAAGGGGATTGATCAGTTTTGCCATCCTGCTAGGCTTAAAATGAGCCATCCCAGAGGTGGAAAGGAGAGGATCTCACCACCAACAAGGAAGAAGAGCAAGGAGTGGAGTGTGTCCTTTGGACCTGGGATCCCTGTGCTGAGAATCTCCTGGAACCAGGAGACAGAAAGAGAGAGAGGGAAAGAAAGTTGTAACACTGAAGACGGCAAGATGTGGAGGCACAGAAACTGTGGCAGGAGAGACCAGTAGGAGATGGCGCAGTGGGCTTCCTGGCCCACACAGTGAGAAAGCTGAGTGCCTTTAGGCAGAAGGCTTGCTGTTGGAGTGGGGTGCCTCAGGATACTTGGTGGAGCTAGGTTTGCCGACCCATGGAGCTAGAGCTGAGGGCCTTGGGGCGGAGGTTTACTGGTGGAGTGGGGTGCCTCAGGGCACTTATTGGCAGAGCTAAAAGACCTTTGTAACACTTGCCTGAGCATGGCAGAGGCCAGGTTCAGGGACCAAGGGCCGGGGAGAGAACTGCCTGTGAGTACAGCTGAGAAGAGGCTGTCCTGATGGAAGAACTGTACCGTGAGCACTCCTGACCCTGAATTGTAACTTGTCACTTCCCTAATAAGCCTCATAATCATATGCATAGACAAACCTCAATTAGGGGGCCCTTATTTCCTTTACCAAAAGGCTTATCTTTTCAGTTTCATTAAGTAGAGAGTTCTTTCAGTGCATAAAGAATAAGGTTAAATCTATAGAAATTCAATTTACATTTGGCTTTTTAGGAACAGATGTCTGACACAGCCAAGCCACCACTCTCTCTGTCAGTTTACTCTGTCTGAAGTTATAATTTATAGACTCCTTTTACTCCTTTCTGGCACACACCCCACTTAACCCCTTATGATCTGGATCTGTTGAAACTGTGCTCTGGGCATCTGGCCACCAAATCTAATAGCCTTGTTTTGGGGTCCTCTGTCTCCACCTCTCTGAGGCATATGATGCGGTTGACCTTCACATGCATATTATAGGATGTATATGATTCTTCATAAAACCCTCAAAATCCTTGGATCCTTAGATTTTTCTCTAAGATATCTGCCCACCCTACTCCTGCCCCTGTGTTTCCAGATGTGTTTGTTCAGCCAGCTTCCTATGTGGCATCTCCACTTGGGTGCCTCAAAAGCAAATAAGCTAAAGCAGATGTGTGATGTGCCCTCACCCCAAATAGGCTCCTCCTCCACTTTATATCGCTGTGAATGGCACCACCATCTGTCCAGTTCTGCACAACCACCTCCTTCTCCCTCATCCCGCAAATCCATCACCAAGCCTTGTGGTTTTTGTCTCCTCAATACATCTCAAGTTAATCTACCTTCCCTCCAAGTCTTAAGCTCCATGAGGGCTGGAACTGTCTATTTTTGCCCATTACTATAACCACAGAACTCAGCACAGTGCCTGCCACATGACAGAGGCTCCATACATACTTACTGAATGAGTGAATAAGTGAGCAAACAAATCTCATTTTACAAATGGGAAAACTGAGGCTCAGGGTACAGAAGGTCACCCAGTAGGTACAACCAGGACTTAACCCAAGATTTGGTCCAGTGTGCAGGTTTCTCTGTGACTCTAAGCACCTGGGTATGGTGTACTCTTGCTCCATTCACTGAGACTATTCCACGCTTCTGGCTACTGGCCTGAAGCCCACTGCCTTACCTGAGAGCACTGTGAAGACAGCTGCGAAGGCATTAAGTTTGAGCCCATCGATGACGTTGCTGGAGTGGAAGAGCTCAAGACACATGAGGCTGAAGCCAACCACCAGCAGGAGAATATAGAGCACCTCGGAGACCACCGACAGCCACAGGACCCCTGTGTGACAAAGGCAGAAAGGCCATGAGGTGAGGGACACACCACGGTGGACTCTCCCTGTGTTCACTCTACCCTACACCCATTAAAGGTAGCAAGTCATTTTAGGATAGACCTCAGTTCTAGGCGTGGGTCCTGATTAATCTAAGCATATCATGGCAGTCTCATCCTCCTCACCAGTGACTGGCTAAGGAAACCAAGCTTAAGCCAACTGGAACGTGGCATTCTCTGAGTGACGATTATGGGTCCAGGGTGGAATGGAGGGAAGCATTCTTATCCTGTGGCTGCCCTTCTCTTTCTCATCTGGCAGACGATTGCTACTAGAAGCCATCCTATGCTCATAAGGGCCACTGGCCATAGGACGAAGCTGACACTGTAACTGCTGAGCAGAGTGATGGAAAGATGATGTCGTTGAGCCACTGAATCAACAGCTCTGAGACCTACCCTACTCTGGACTTCTTTTAATATAGGATAGATTTCCTTACTGTTAAGCTGCTTTGTGTCAGGTTCTCTATTGCCTGCAATTACAAGCATCCCAACTTACATGTACATCATTCTTGTCCCTCGGAATACACTTAAATTTTTATCTGACCTGTGCCCTGTCCCATTGGATGTAATTCCAAGGAGTCCATCTCCTGGGATACAGAGGAGGATAGCGATAATAGTCACAACAATGGACTCAAACATACTAACGATCACGAAAATGGCACAGGACAGGAATGAGCCTCTCTGTGCCTCAGTTTTTTCATCTATAAAGTGTGGATAATAATAATATCTATCTCGGGGTACAGGTCAGATAAAAATTTAGGTGTCCTGTGTGATGGTTAATGTTATGTGTCAACTTGGCTAGGCTATGATTCTCAATGGTTTGGCAGACACGATGTAATCCCCTTCCATTTTGTGATCTGATGTGAGCAGCCAATTGTTGGAAGTGGAGTTTCCTTGGGGGTGCGGCCTGCCTCCAGTATATAAATGGATGTTCTGGCAAAGCTCACGCTCTTTCTCAACCCTGCACTCTTCTTGTCACCTGACCTCCAGTTCTTGGGACATAAGCCTGCAGAAGTCTCTGGCCTGTCACCTGACCTGCAGACGTTGGATTCATCAGCCCCTGCAATCACATGAGCCAGAAGAGGCCTTCAGCCTGCCATTTGACCCACGGATTTGGTATTTGCAAACCCCCACAACTGTGTGGGCCATTTCCTCACAATCGCATGAGCCATTTCCTTGAAGTAAACTTCTATATATGTATATATTTATACATGCTTCACTGGTTTTGCTCCTCTAGAGAACCACCCAGGCTAAGACATCCCCTGAGGGTAAGAATGATGTGTATGGAAGTTGGCCTGCTTATAGCTGCAGGCAACAGAGAACCTACACCTAACAATAAGGAAATGTATTTCATATAAAAAGAAGTCCAGAGTAGGGTAGCCCTCAGGGCTGATTGGCTCAGTGGCCCAATGATGTACAAGGATTCAATAACACAGTAATATCAAGAGCTTGCGCCTAACGTATCAGGAGAGCTCAATTCATGTGAGATATTATTACAGCTGTTGTTTTTATATGGAAGGTACATCATGGCAATATATCTACTGGTGCCTGGAAATGGAGCCCAGAGGCTCTGAATTGAGCTCAAGGCTGGAGGGAGAAATGAAATTGTGGGAGAAGATAAGCTTTCTGAGAAAAAAGGGTAGAGTGGAAGATGGAATGAGCTAGGAACACATCCATGTCACTTACCCTCCAAGCCATACTAGCCACATGGTTCAAGTGTAGCCCATACTCTAGGGCTTGGCCAATCAGAGATGGGCACATGATCCAAGTCAGTTCAATGAGAGTCAGCCACGGGACTTTTGCTGGGACTACGAGGAAAGAGGATCTCTTCCTTTCCACTGGGTTTGAGGCTGGGAGGGTGTAAGGATGGAGCTGATTGAATCACTGGGTGTCAAGAGCCTTCCTGAGAGTAAAGCCAATAGTAAGGAAGGCAGAGCGAAGAGATGGAGGAAAATTGTATCCTGATAACATTGTTTGAGCCCCTAGATCCAGCCATGCCTGAAGCCAGCCCCTTGTTCTTTCAATCATATGAACCAGTTAACTCCTTGTCTTTGCCTAAGCAGTTTGAGATAAAATTTATATCACTTGCAACCAAGTCCTGATCTTCAGGTTATATTCTCCCTGAAGCTGTCAAATATGTCCTTTCCTACCTCTCTGCCTTTGCACAAGTTGTTCCTTCTACCTGGAATGTCCTGGGGACATTCAGTAAATAGGTCTGAACAAACAAACAGCAAATTCAGAGTCCCTATCAACTCCCTGAAAGAGACTCTAGATTCTGAAACAGCCACTATCATCCTTAGCATGACGGGACTTCTAGAGCTTTGAGGATTTTTTTTTTGGCTACAAAAATATCACATCTCCTGGGCAATCCTTTGGATTTTTGTATGAGAATAATGTACTCTTGGCAGCCTAGATGTTGTTAAAACACCCCCTGGCAGCGCACACTCACAGCCTACCAGGCCCTTCGCTGGGACAAAGCCCATCCAGCTGCAGGAAGGAAAGAGGAAATGTAGGGTGGCCTGGGCCACCACAGGAGGCGTCAGGGCTGAGTTGGAGGATGATACCCTACGGGCTCCATGGCACCGCACCCACAGGGTGGCTTTGTTCCCCTTCCAGCAGTCTTTCCTCCTGGTACCCCTCCTCCAGGACTGGCAGAGGCCCCTTTACTAGGGTGCTGGTTGCTAACTCAGCTGCCTCCCCTGTCCCTGCCCCCACTCCCCCAAGGGAGGCACTCATCCCTGTCTACACGGGCCCTGGGCCAGGGCTCTGCCTCCACCTGCCCTCCCAGCACTGCCTAGCTCTTCTCTTTCAGACCTGATGGGAGATGGGATGGGGCATGGAGGTTGGGATGCTCCAGAAGTAAGTTAACCATGGATGAACAGGCACTAGTATCTCGGATGCCTGGCTGGGGTTGTGCTTCTTCTTCCCACTGGATTTATTTCCTTGTCATTCACTGGGCGCAGGAGCATCTGTCTGAAAGTTTCAGCCCACCCAAACCAAGGAAATGAATAATAATAATTTCCTGTTGTTGTTATGCTAATAATAACAGCAATAGTCACAACAAGGGCCAACAGTTATTGAGTGTTGATAATGTGCCAAGTCATAATCGACAATGTTAGCGCTCCAACCAATCTCCTCGGGTCTCATGTTAGTGTTTCTGTCTTTGGAGGATTGTCCTTAGACAACTGAAGCCCATCTTGCTTTTCCCTCTTTACTGTCGTCAACTAATGGCTGACCAGTCATGCCCTGCCCTTTGCCTTTGCTGGAGCAACTCACACTGCAGAGGTCCCGAGGGGTCAGGCTGAAGCCGCCCTTCCTGGGACTTGGCCTGAGATTGTCCCCCTACCTTCCTCCCCTGCCCTGTCCTGCTCCCCAGTTCCCTTATCAGTCTCCCCTGGGAGTGTTTCCTTTATAAATCACTTGCACACAAGTTCTCATCTCAGGTCCGAATCTAGGGAATTCGACCTCAGACACAAGTGTCCATGTGTATTATCTCCCCAAATCCTCATAACAACCCTGGAATGTATCATCTGTATTACAGATGATGAAACTTAGGTTCAGAGGGATTAAGCAACTAGTCTACACAGCCAGACAGTGGTATAGTCTGGATTCATACCCAGGCCTCTTTGACGCGAGAGACTATCCTGAGTAGAGAGGTTGTAATCTGGCAGGATAGAGTGGCCACTTTGAAATCATATCACTCTTCCACTCTTGGACTGGTTGCCGTGGCCTGTCTGGGTGTGGAGCATAGGGATTCCTGGCTAAGGGTCTAATTCTAGGTGTCCTCCAGTAACCAAACAATTCCTGAGCCAGGATTCCGGGAGGAGACGGACACTGAGTGGGAAGGGTGGCCCTTTGGTTCTCAGTGATTCTGAGCCCAGCTAGCCACCAGGTGTGATGGAGAAGACCCCAGGTTGGAGTAGATGGGTACTGAAGACTCTTGGAAGTGAGTCTGAGGAAGCTGAACTTGACCCATGTGGCAGAGGCAAGTGAGGACACACTGAAGGGTCTAAGCAAGGGAGCAGCATGATCTTATATGTGCTGGGGGGACCACTTTCTCAGGAGAGCCAAGAATACACTGAAAGGAAAGGAAACATATAGGAGGGGAGACCTGCTAGAGGCCTTGGCCACACTCCATGCAAGAGATGATGGCGGCCTGAGCCATGGCAACAGTGGGGGTGAGGGCAAGTGTGCAACTTGACGGTATCTAAAGGGTGGATTCCGTGGGACAATGGCCTATGAATGCAGTGGCTACAGCACATGTGAGGTCCAGAATGGTGTCATGTTTCTGGCTTGGACAACTGAGCAGATGGTGATGTTTTTCACTGAGAATGGGAAAATATAAGGCAGGAAGATGATGAGCCACTTGTGGACAAGCCAAGTCTGCATGAGCAGTGGAACACCCAGCGGGGATGTCCATAAGGCAGCTGGAGCCCAGACGGAGATCTGAGGGCAATGGCAAGAAGTAGGCATCACTAACTATTTGTTGTTATTGTCAAACAGATGGTAGCTGAAGGCATGGGAGTGGACGAGGTGCCCTGTGAAAATATGTGAGCAAAAGAGAAAAGGGTAGAAGGTGGCGTCCATGGGAACATCAATACTGAAGGGGAGGGGGACAGAGGAAAGGGCCTGTGAAGGTGTGGCCTACACTGTGTATGGCCACCCACCCCCTTGCCTGTGTACTTGCACGGTGCCAGCACCTGCATCTCTTTGCCTGAGGGCTTGCTCTGTTCTCCAGTACCCACTCCACCCACCGTGACAGGTTGGATGTGCTGACGAATTAACACCCCCCCTCCACCCCCACCTGCAGCAACAGCCCTCAATCAATACCCTAGGTGCATAGCATGGAAGGGTGTGATCTACAAATCTGTGTTTCCCTATGGCAGAGGTGGTTTTAAGTAGTGTTAAGCAACAACATTAAATTGTTTGAATCAGTGAAAAAGCTATCCACTTTCCAGTTAGTTCTTAATTCTTATTACCTCAATCAAAAGAGTCTCTGTTTGGTGCTGATGTGTCCTTAACACCTTTCTAACACTTGCTAATTTTTTTAAAACAAAGAGAAGGCCAGCCTCGGGCTCAGAATCTTGAGCATTTCCTAGTCAGGCTTGAATAACATTTTGACAGTTTCTTTTTGGGGTGGTGACTCGCCATTGCCCCCATCCTCCCATCCCTCCCCCCAACCTGGGCTATTTACCATTTACCCTCTCTGCCCTACTCTGTGCCCCAGGAGACTGACTCTTTGGACCTGCATGCCCAGGCTCCCTGACACTCTGGCTTCTGACTGGGTTCAGAAAGGGTGGGAGGAGAGAGTCAGGGTATTTCTTCCCTGCTCCCTCCCTGTTTTGAGCCACATCTCTAGCAGTGGCTTCTACCACCTACCAATGACTACAGCTTCCCAAGATGCATCCTCCCAGCGGCGCTAGTTCTCACAGGCTCCAGAATGCTGTCCTGCCTTTTTCTCCTTCAGGCCTGGAGGTGGTAACAGCTCCCCAGTGTTGCTAGCCTTTGGGTGCCTCAAGTTCCTTTAGCCCTTCCCATGCCTCTGTAAGGAGTTCTGTCACTAAAGTGTTTCATTTGAACCATTTGGAGAATTCTGTTTCTTGAAGGGGCCCTGTCTGTGCTTTAACAAGCCCTCCAGGCAATGCTGATGCACACCAAAATTCCAGAACCACCTATCTAAAGCTCCCATTTGAATGTACAAAATGTGAGTCAATTTAAGGAAAAATTCAGTCAATGACAGGAGAGTGTGCGTTGGGGTCTAGCAAATAGAAGGAAGGTGGTATGAGAATAATTACCATCAGGAATCATTGCGTGATGCCTGCCGCTGTCACTATCAGTGTGTGGAATGCATATACAGTGGAATAAAGGGAGGCAGAGAGGACAGAGGGCTGGCCACCTCAGGTAGGGCCTCGCTGTGGTGAGGCTGGGGAAAGGCTCAGTAATAAAGGAGATGATTGTTCCAAGCCTCCAAAAAACTTGCCGCTAATGGCTTGATTTGCAGCGGAGAACAGGTGACCTCCAGGGGCCAGAAGAAATGAAATGATTTTTCATCAGGTGCGGGGTCTGTGGGGTGATAGCTAATCCTGTTAGCTGCACTTTTTGCCTTTTTAAAAAACAGCCTCATGACACCAACTCTGACCCTTGACTGATGGAATTGATGGGTTTGCAAGAGCAATTTCCATCTCACTCTGGAGCCCTTCTTTGCAGAGATAGCTTCCAGGGCCATCTCCTTGGCTGTGTGGAAAAACACGGGAGGACACCAAGTCTGGGCTCTGTGACCTTGGAGGGCAGAGAGGAGCTTAATCCTCTGTCTCTCAGTTTCCTCATTTGAAAAATGGGCATAATAAACGTGTCATGAGGGTCAAATGAGACAATATCTCTAAATCACAAGCCTGGCACTTGGAAAGTATTCCAGGAAGTTTAAGCATGACTATTTTTACTAGAAAGTATAATTCTTAGCAATTATGATAATTATAAGAGACAGTGAGGCAGAGGGGCGAGGAGCATGGACTCTAAGCCAGGCTGCCTGGGTTGATGAGCTCCGCCAGGTACTGGCTGGGAGATTTGGGGCAAGCGATACATCCCTACCGAACCTCAATTTTCTCACCTGTAAGTTGACGAGAAATATAGTACCCACTTCATGGACTGTTAAATGAGTTCATCAATGAGTTAAGTACTTAGGAGAGTGCCTGGCACCCAGCAAGTGCTATACAAGTGTTAGATGTTACTATTATTGTTGTTGTTGTTTCTAATGTTATATAGCCAAGGGGGAATAAGACACCTGAGACAAGTGCATATCCACCACTGGTGTTATGTATTGAATTGTGTCCCCCTAAAATGTGTATCAATTTTGCTAGGCCATGATTCCCACTATTGTGTGGTTGTCCACCATTTTGTGTTCTGATGTGATTATCCTATGTGTTGTAAAACCTCATCTCTGCCTGTGGTTAAAGAGGCAAGATTAGGTTATGTTAAAGAGGATTAGGGTGGGCTACAACACTCTTACTTGGGTCACAGCCCTGATCCAATATAAGGGGAGTTTCCCTGGGGTGTGGTCTGCATCACTTTTTATCTTACAAAAGATAAAAGGAGAGAGAAGGACCTCACACCACCAAGAAAGAAGTGCTGGGAGCAGAACGAATCCTTTAGGCCCAGAGTCCCTGTGCTAAGAAGCTCCTAGACCAGGGCAAGAATGATGATACAGACCTTCCCCCAGAACCAACAGAGAGAGAAAGCCTTTCCTGGGAGCTGGCTCCCTGAAATCGGACTTCTAGCCTCCTAGACTGTGAGAGAATAAATTTCTGTTTGTTAAAGCCATCTTCTTGTGGTATTTCTGTTATAATACCGCTAGATAACTAAGACAACTGGACAAACAAAACCGTTGTGGGTATCAGAGGGGAAATGTTGCAAGATCGTATGAAACCCCAAAAAGCAACAGCATTTCAAGAGAAAGCATGTTTTTAAAAAATCCATCAGTTTAACTCATCAAATCGATAAGTCACGGCACAGTGGCGGCTGGCTGTGGGAGCAGTGACGAGTCCCCCGATACTGAGCATGTTAGATCATGTAAATGACGCAGTCTGGCCTCTGGGCTGGAAGCGACTCTGTGGCAGCTGCTGTTTGCGAAATGTCAATACCAGAAGCTCCGAGGCAGAAGGTCAGAGGCCTGGAAGAACTGCAGGGAGAGACTTTGGAGGTCACTGAGTCCCCAGCCCTCGTTGTGTAGATGAGACAACCGAGGCCCAGGAGCAGCTAGGACTTGCCCATGTCCCAGAGCAAGTTGGAGGCAGAGCCAGGATAGGGGGCGGGTCCTTCCATCTCCCCAGCTGGCTTTACGTGTGGCTGGGGAGTGGGTTGAATCTATCAGAGGCACAGGAATTAAGGTTTTGGGGGAAGCAATTGTCTCAAAGAGGGAGCTGTGGTGAGACCAGTGCGTGGTGGGCTACACCCTGAGTTTGAATCTTGATTCAAAGCTATAGGACTTTGGGGAGGTCTCTTTGCTGCTCTGGCCCTCAGTTTCCCTCCCAGCAAAACTAATAGATTCTCAAACAAACTGCCACCAGGCCAAATCCAGCCCTCGTAAATGTCTTGTTTAGCCCACACAGTACTTTAAAAATATCTGAATTCATTATCAACATTTTAAAATAGGAAACTTCACATAAAAATTCAGATTTCTGGATTGGTTTGCAAAATGGGTAGACGGAATGGTACTGGACCTGCACCCCCACACGGTGACAAGGGTGGGGCTGAGCTGGGGCTGGTCAGCACAGACTCCACCAGCCCCCTTCACTCCTTAATGGTTCCTGCCTGGCCCTGTGAGCGTTTGGGTTTACAGCCCCAGCACATGGTGAGGTCTAAATGCATTTCTACCCCTGACATTCTGCAGCAATGAAGCGCTTCAAAACCCTGTGTGGGCTCCCTGATACCTACCCCTAAGGGTGAAGTACCCAGCAGACTCTCAGTTACCCAGCTGGTTAAGGCACCAGGGGTTCTAGCAAACAGCACACCACCCCACACAGGAGCCTGTTTTCAGAGTTAGAATCAAAGGAAAGCTCTAAAAGTATGCCCAGACTGATTTAACCAACCAAGAGTAGATCCATGAGCTCTTCCTGAAAGCCATCTTGTCTACCCCAAGCCCTGCATCTTGTCCACAAAGGCCAAGAGAAGGTGAGTTGCTCAAGGTCACAACACTGGGAATCTTTCTTAATGAGTCAAGAAAACCTTCTAGCTGTTGACTTCAGGTCATACTGGAGACCCTCAGTGGCTGCTCCAGTGGGATGTGCAAAGACTGTTGGGTAGCAGTGTGCAGAAATGGAAGGGGAGATGTACTTAAATGCCAATTAATGTGCTACTTTCAAAACACAGTCCCTGAGTGTGACTGCTTTCTGCAAAACCACCTCTGCTGGCTCCCTTTTTTCTAAAGCCTAAAAAAGCGGGGTCCAAAAACCAGCAGCCTTGGCATCACCTGGGAACCTGTGGCAAATGCAGAATCTCAGTCCCCGCCCAGACCTACTGACTCAAGATCTGTATTTTTTTTAAACTGTGCTTTAAGTGAAAGTTTACAATTCAAGTTAGTTTCTCATACAAAAATGTATACACACATTGTTATGTGACCCTAGTTGCTCTCCCTATACTGTGACAGCACACTCCTCCTTTCCACCCCGGATTTCCCGTGTCCATTCAACCAGCTCCTGACCCTCTCTGCCTTCTCATCTTGCCTCCAGACAGGAGCTGCCCATTTAGTTCCATGTATCTGCTTGAGCTAAGAACCACATTCTTCATGATAAATCATTTCATGTCCCACAGTCCAGTCTAATCTTTATCTGAAGAGTTGGCTTTGGGAATGGTTTTAGTTTTGGGCTAATAGAGAGTCCATGTCTTCCGGCATCCCACCAGTCTCAGCAAGATCTGCATTTTAACCAGATCTCCAGATGATTCAAATGCATGTCAAAGTGTGCAAGCAGTGGTCTACAAAAAAATTCAAATGTCTTCATACGACATTCAATGCCCTTGACAAGTGGGTCCCAAGCAACACTGCTTACTTTTCCCCTCAGAGCCAGCCAGCCAGCCAGGGTGCTGCAGCTTCTTGAACATTCATGCCCTCCCATGCCTCCAGGCATGGCCCCACCCTTGAAGTGCTGCTTCCTTCCAGGCTGGGCTGAAGAATGTCCCCAAAAGATGTCTACATTCTAATGCCCAGAGCCTGTGAATACGTTATCTTTCATGACAGAAAGAACTTTGCCGATGTAATTAAGTCAAGATCTTGAGAAGGGAGGATTATCCTGGATTATCGAGGTGGGCTCAATGAAATCGTGTGGGTCCTTATAAGAGGAGAGCAAGAGAGTCAAAGTCAGGAAAAGGAAATGTGATGATGGAAGCAGAGGTTGGAGTGATGTACTTTGAAGATGTAGGAAGGGGCCATGAACCAAGAAATGCAGGCAACCTCTTGAAGCTGGGAAAGACAAGGAAATGGATTCTCCCCTGTAGCCTCCAGCAAGAGCAAAGCCCTGCCAACACATTGATTTTAGCCCCATAAGACTCATTTTGGACTGCCGACCTACAGGCCTATAAGATACTAAATGGGTCCTTTTTAAGTTTTACTCAGTTTGTGGTAATTTGTTACAGCAGCAGTAGAAAACTAATGCACCTTTCTTATTCAAAATCACCTCCTTCAAGAAGACTCTCCAGATTACTGCAGCCCCCACTATGTCACCAGGCAGAACTCAGCAAGAAAAGAAGCCTCTCTACTGCTTCCATGCAGACATACTTCGCTGTGGTGGAAAAAGCCTGGACTTGGGGTCAAGCAGAACTGGATTTGGCCTTGGGCCCTTACCCAATATCTCTGAGCCTCAGTCTCTCTGGTTATACAACGGAATTAGTACTACTTACCTCACCATTTTCTGGGCAAGTTGAATGAGGCAATGGCTGCACAGCTGCTCAGTCTAGTTCCTAGCACCAGCATGTCCTCAGTAAATGTTGGTATCATCAAGCTGAGCCCAGAGAAACAGCTGTCTCTCCTCCATGCTCACACAAGACAACCTAGTGTGCCACTGAATGGATTCTGACAATGCCTTATTGCCCCCAGAGTTGCACAGGACTCAGGTCCTGTCCATTCAGAAACGTCTCCAGCAGACATGCCCTTTAGAAGCAGCTCTGCTGGAACCCAGGGACAGTCACTGAGCATTTGAGATGTGTCATGGTGACCTTGGCCTTCAGCATCAGACTACGAGGATTTTTCTTTCCCTGCAGGATCCAGAGGTTGACCTTGAGAAGAGCCAAAGAGGGGCTTGGGGAGGAGCAAGGGGAGGGTAGTGGGAAGGACTGAGAAGTCCAAGGTCCAATTGTGGCTCCAAGTCCTCTCTCTCTCTCTCTCTCTGCCATCTTGGGCAAGTCACTTCACTTCCCTGGGCTTCCATTTTCCCATCTCTAAAATGGAGTTTCTGTGCAGGCAAATGAAATAAAATAGGTAGGTCAGAAGTTGCAAACTGACCTGAAGATAAGATTTTGACCTTTTTGTTTTGTTCTCTCTCTCTCCATAGTATTTTTTAAAAATTTGAATTAGATACCAACATTAAATATGGGGAAATCACATGAAAAATACATTCTTTTGAAAACCTGGAAGACCAGGGTCACATTCCCACATGATGGCAATGAGGGAGAGCCTGGGGGTTGGCAGCTCCTTGTAGATGGGGCACATGCTCCCTAGTTTGCCACAGCCCCCACCCCTCCCTATTATTCCTGCCACTGAGGCTGACAGTTTGCCACAGTCCCCACCCCTTTCTATTGTTTACTGCCACTGAGGCTGAGGGCTACAGCTTAGGGCATCATCCCATAGTAAGGGAAGGATACTTTACAATAAGAACTAGAAGAATAAGCCAGTCGGTGAGTGGTCAGGGAGGACAGGGGTGGCCGGGAAGGGGGAGGAAGCTGGCTGTGGGGTGCTGGCAAAGGCACTGCATCTGAAGGGCCTCCCAGATACCTGCTGGTTCTCACTCCAGCTACCACCTATTGCCAGACAGGAAGAGAGGTAACCTCAGAAATGTATTCTGTGGACAAAAATTGGGGCTGGTCGCCATGGAGGGGAGAAAAGAAGGAAAGCACTGACCCTCTGTGAGGCAGTAGCGTAACCCACTGGTTGAGCACGTGGCCTGGGAGCCAGTCCACTGCAAGCAAGCCCCAGCTCTGCTACTGACTTACTGTGTGACCTTTGGCAAGTTACCTGCCTCTCTGAGCCTCAGTTTCTTTATTTGCCTTAGAGGGTGAGTGTGAGGGCTAAACGAGATGATGCAGGCAAAGAGCATAACCCAGGCTTAGCTCATGATAGGCCTCAATACATGCTAGTTGCCCCCATTTAACAGATGAGAAAACTGAGGGTTGGAAAGATGGAAATTAAAAAAAAAAAAACAAACTTCATCTGATAAAGGCAGGCTAGGTAGGTGGTGGGGAAACCAAAAACGTGTTGCCATCAAGTCGATTCCAACTCATGGTGACCCTATGCATTACAGAGCCGAACCGCTCCATAGGGTTTTCTTAGCTGTCATCTTTACAGGCTCAGATAGCTAGGCCTTTCATCTGTGGTGCCTCTGGGTAGGTTTGAACCACCAACCTTTAGATTAGCAGTCAAGTACAAACAGTTTGCACCACCAGGGCTCCTGCGTGGTGGGGAGAGACTGTCCAGCTGGGTGATACGGATTCATCATCGGCCCAGAGTCCAGGACCAGGCAAGCCCTGCCCTTTGCTCCCTGCCCTGGACGCCCCCCAGCTGAATCCTGGGTCCCTTGAGGCCCTGATGGCATTCTGAGTCACTTTCCCCCGTCCTGACCTCTAAAGTAAGTGTCACTCCTCCCCGGATCCCACCTAAAAAACAGCAGTCACTGCACCAACCCAATTCCCAAATCCAGGCTCTGTGTCAGGCACGCCGGTGGACGCAGTCGCAGCCTGAGGGCTTAGACACGCACCATGTGACGAGCATGTTACACAGCGCCCAGGAGGGCAGGCTCAAGGCTGAGCCCTTGGCAGGCAGAAAGTCAACCTATCCCCACAATGACCCTAAGTTATATTGCTGTATGCCACCAAGTCCATTTGGACTCATAGAGACCCTAAAGGACAGAGTAGAACTGCCCCATAGGGTCCAAGGCTGTAATCTTTATGGGAGCAGATCGACAGGCCTTTTCTCTTGTGGAGCCTCTAGTGGATTCAAATCACCAACCTTTCGGTTAGTAGCTGAGTGCTTAACCATTGCACCACCAGGGTGCCTTCCCTAAGTTATCAATGAGAGGAAACTGAGGCACAGATAAGTACCTAGCACAGGATCACAGCTAGTAATTGACAGAGGTAGGATTCAGAGCCCAGCCAGCCTGGCCCCCACTGCACAACAAGGTTTGCTGGCCTCAGCCTCTTGTGCCAATGGAAGAAAGGGCACCTCCCTGATGCCCACGAGGTGGCTCGGCTGTTCCTTCCAACAAGCGTACAAGCCTGCAGTCCCATGTCACACGTGGGAACGCTGAGGCACAGAGGAGGAAGTGACTTGTCCCAAGATCACACAGCGTGGGAGAGGGGAGTTGGCTCTGCCGAAGCTTCTTTTCCTCCAGCCCCTCTGCAGGGCACAGTCTGCTCCTTTTCAGGGCCATGAACCCCTTCGGTATCCAGTGAAGGCTATGGACCCTTCTCCAAATCATGTTTTTATATGCATAAAAAGTATACCTAGGCCTGTGAAGGACACCAGTTATACTGAATTATTTACAACGAAACAGTTATCAAAACATTTTTTATCAGCAGAGTATAATATTAATATATCTGCTTCTTTATTAATGCATTAAATAACAAATAAAGTGCGATTCTAATAACTACTATATCTTTGAAGTAGTGAGGAAGGAAATGATATTTCAAGATACCTGCAAACCCAGTAATGTGATAGGAAAAATCTGAGATTTCTATTGTCCCGACGCATCTTAGAGGGACATGCTAAATGCCAGTTAGAGGTGAGCAAGAGCAACCATGTAATGATGGGTTTTTATTATTTTTGGAGCCCTGGTGGTGCAGTAGTTAAGAGCTCGGCTGCTAACCAACCAAAATGTCGGCAGTTGGAATCCACCAGCTGCTCCTTGGAAACGTTATGGGGGAAGTTCTGCTCTGTCCTATAGGGTTGCTGTAAGTTAGAATTGACTCGACGGCAACAGGCTTGGTTTTTGGGGTTTTGTTACAATGCAGACTCCTGGGCTGACTCCCCTCTCCCCAGAAATCTGATGCTGCGGTGTGGGAAGGGATGAGACTCTGCATTTTGAACAAGTGCCCCACGTCTTTCTGATGTATGTTTAGAAAAGGAAGTTTCTTTTAAAAATGTAAACACAATCAGATCTCTCCCCTGCTGCGACCTTCTGGTAATTTCCCACTGCACTTGGAATTAACTCATATTCCCCACCTTGGTTTCTGAAGCCCCACCAGACTGCCAGGCCCCTGCCCACCCTTTGATGCCCCCTCACTCATGGCACTCCAGCCACACCAGCTGTTCCGTTCCACCAAAGCCAACTCAGGGCCTTGGCACTTAGAAAGTACAAAGGAGGAGGCGAAGGAGGGGGGGCAAGCAGTTCCCAGCTCAGATGTCACTGAGCACTCCATCTGAAGTAGCTGCCATCCTGACACATACAGTCCTTTCTGTCCTTCAGCCCTATTTTATTTTCCCCTGACCTTATCATTATCTGAAACTGTATGATTTATTTGCTAACTTATGTATGGTCTTCTCCCCTCTACAGTGAGAGTTCCGTGTAGGCAGGGATTTTATCTGTCTTGTTCAGCACTGCCTCCCAGGACAGCGGCTGACCCTGGCACAGGAGGCATTTATTAAATACTTGAAATGAATGAAGAAATGAAACAGGCCAAGAGGAACAGGAGGCTAAGGACCAGACTCCTTCAGCGGCAAAGAAGCCAAGGGAAGACAGTGTTTCAGGGGGTAGGGAGCCGCTGATGTGAGCACCGCCAAAAGGTCAAGGGGAACGAGGGCTGAGAGATGAGAAAAGGTCACGGGCTTTGGCAATTCCGACCTCTCTGGTGACATTTGGGGGTAGATTGTTCAGAGAGGGTGAATTTGACCTTGGGGGTGGGAAGTGTGTGGGTGGGGAGGCTGCTGGTGCAGACCCCATGGGTACTGATGATGGGACCAGCAGAGCGGGGAGGTGTGCTCAAGCTTCAGAGCAGAGGGTGGGCAAGGGGGAGGGCAGCTGGTTTGGGGGTTTGGCCATCTGGATCCAGTGACACACTCATTAATTCAACTACAAATAAAATCCAAGCTCCTTCCAGGACTCTAGACGTCCTGTCCTCACCACTTCTCCACCATTCCACAAATGCTCAAAACTTGTTCCCGCCTCAGGGCCTTTGCACATGCTTTTCCTTTGACAGACGTATGGATACAAGAAATCTCTAACTTTCCTCTTCATGGCACAAGCACAATGATAAATGGGGGCCAACACTCTGCTTCCGTGTCAGGAAGACAACAGGAAGTGGTGGAGCCTGGGGTGACCTGGAGAGCTCCCTTCCAGGGGAAAGGGGAGAGGCCACAGCTCCATCCACTGACTGGTGGGAATGTGCACCTGGGGTTGCGAGATCTTCCAAGCTTTCAAATAAGCCACAAATCATGATTTTTAAGTGAAATTTCCCCATTTTTAAGTATCAGCAATAAATTCAAATGTTTTGAAGCACCATGTGAGTCAATTAAATCTGATAAGCAGTGGGTGGGGCACCAGTTTACAACCCTCACAGAACCAAGAGGAGACCTCATTGTAACTGAATTCATTCCACTTCGTTTTTCAGACAGTAACAATCCACCCCAGAGACGGAAGGAGAATTGAACAAGGTCACACGACTTCTAGCAGAGCAGTAGGCTCTAACCCAGGACTTCTGATTCTTAACAACAGATGTTTCTTTAACACCTACTACGCGCCAGGCTCTGTTCCAGGTGCTGGAACATGCAAACCACACAAAGGAGAACACGCCATGGGAGTTGACTTCAGCATCTTTAAGGCATGGACAGAATAATGAAAAAGATGTTTGTGGGCAGAAACACTTTGGGGCTTATCTGCAAGGGCGTATGAAGGGCTGTCCTCACGCAAAGCATGGGCTTCTTCAGAGTAGCATGTTCATCTTGGCAGGGGGAAGCAGTGCATGATTCAGCCTGAGTCTCTCTTGCATTCAGAATCTCTATCTTATTACCCTGAAACCAGACAGCATCTTCTCTCCCTCTCCAGCCCTTCCTTGGCCAAAAGGATCCCAGTTTTATCATTCTGGCAGAAGAGTCTAAAAATATCTAGACTCACCAACTCTGGGGGTTTATTCTCTCATCTGGAAGGCACCCACAAAGCTTTTGCCAATATAAATGGCATTTCCTTTGGTATTTTTAAAGATCAGAGAATCAGAGTATGTAAGCTGGACGGGGCCTTTGAGATCATAGCTTCCAAATGTCTCATGTTTCAGGTGGGAAAGAAAAAAAAAAGATTTTTAAGGAGGACCAAAAGGTTAGGCTTCCAGATAATTCACAAAAGAAGAAACAAAGCTAGTTAAAACCATATGGAAAATATATTCAACTTCAGAAGTAATAAAATTCAAATGAAACACCCATGAGACACCACTTTGAGTTGGCCTATTAAGCAAAGATTTTTCAAATGGGAGTATCTGGTAGAAGATGGTGGTTGGTAAGTGGGTTTGCTTTCTATGGCAGACTATTTACTTCTCGCTCAATAGCCAGGCAATCCCCCACATTTCCGGGCCCCATGCACATAGCGAGGGCTATAGTACCTTGCAGGTAGTCCTGGCCACAGGGCTGTGAGCAGAAATAATGTGTGTCACTTTGGCGACAATGCACAGAAAAGCTGAAGGTGACCTTTCCATCTCTCGCCCCCCTTATGAGGGATGTGGATGTCTCCATCAGCCGGGGTCCCTAAGTGACCATTTGGTTCAGCCTCAGGACCTTTGCAACTAGCTGTTCCCTCTGGAATGTTCTTTGCTTTATCTTCACATGACTGGCTCCTTTTCTCCATTCAGGTCTCAGCTCAAATGTCTACTCCTCAGAGAGGATCCTAAAAAGTCCCAACCTAACTGCCTACTCAGCATTGCCCTTCCCAGACACTCCCCATTCTGCCATGTTCTTTAACTGTCCTCCTAGTAGCACTCCCATTTTGAAATTATCATATCCCTGGCTCAGTTTCCTCATCTGTAAAACGGGCAGTCAAATTCAACAATTCCTAAGGGCCCATACCTCTCCATCTTGACTCCTGTGACCCTGGTAGGTACTAACTCTCCAACTCTGCCACCACTCTCTCTCCTGTGCCCTGCAGAGGACATTGTGACTTATGCCCGCCCAGCATCCCTTTTGGTAATAGAGCCCGATTTTCCTTCCAGCAGCTATCCTTGTGGTACATGTGGGGCAGACACCCCCTTCCAGTTTCAGAGCTGGGCACCTAACCCAGGCCTGGCTACTCAGTGTCCACAGTGATTGGTTCAGGGATGAACACCTGACCCAGGCTCGGCTAATCAGAGCCCACAGTAATTAGTTCAGGGATGGGCATATGACTCAAGCTAAGCCAATCAGAGCCAGTCTTGGGACTAGACTAAAGCATTTGGGAAAGAAGTTGCTGAACTGGAGAGAATATTCACCTGGAGTTAGTGAGGGCATCTCTGCCACCACATATCCTGCCTGAGGATGAAGCCAGCATGGGAAAGCTGAGCTGGGAGACAGAGGCCACTTTCAGAGCACACAGTTTGAGCACCTGGATCCAGCTGTGCAGAGAGAACTGCACTGTTGAGTTAACTGAGCCAGTAAATTCCTCCTTTGGCTCAAGTCTGTTTGAAATGAGTTTTCTGTGTCTCACAACCAAAACGGCCCTCCAGCCTTCACTGTCCCTGCAAGGATGTCCATCTCAGCCCCTGGAATGTCTGCTTATTGGTTAGTCTCCCTCCTGGGCTCGGAGCTTTCTGAGGTCCAGGCAAGGTCCTGAGCCTCTCTGCCCCTCCACTGTCCTCCACAGCCCTGGCCAATTGACCAGAGAAGACAAAACGCTCAGTAGCTCTGGGTACTTAATTGGGGAGCTGTCCTGTCAGTCTCGGAAGCTTCAGACTGTGTGATCAGAGCAATTAACCTTCCTGCAGAGGCCAAGGCCAATTAGATCCCCGGAGCCATCTGTGACATCTGCATAACAGACCAAGAGCCTCAGCCTTACTGTCTTGATTTTTATAGGACAAACATGGCATAATCAATCTCTTCTATCCCCACTGTTGTTGCCCTGGTCCAGGCCTGTGTCCCTTCTCGTGGCTGCAACAGCCTCCAAACTACTTCCCTCCTCCCACTGGCCCACTTCAGTCCTTCCTTCATGAACTGGTTCCCTATGACCTCTGCAGCCTCATCCGCAGCGTCCCCACACCCCAGCCCTTCAACTCCCCCAAGCTCCCCATGTGGCAGATCTCAAGCATGGTCCCAACTCTTCACCCCTGCCTGTGTCCATGCCCTTGCAGTGTCCTCCCACTCTGACTTTGGGTTTGGCCATGTGACTTGCTTTGGCCAATGGGATGTTAGTGGATGAGACACAGCACGTTGCACAACTAGGTCTGCCCTCTCGCTTGTACCTCTGTTATCACCACAAAGACATTCCTAGGCTGGCCTGCTGGAGGATGAGGGTTACATGGGCCAGGGCCCCGTCACCCTACTCATCCCAGCTGAGGCCAGCCTAGATCAGCCAAATGTCACCCTACACCCAGAATGTGAGCAAGCCAGCCAAGATCAGCAGAACCTCCTAGCCAACATCCCCAGGTGCTTCAGCAATACACACTTGCTGTGCGTACCTCTTGGGGCTGTGGTCATTTTTATGCAGCATTATTGTGGCAATAGGTAATTGATACATCTTACAATTCTACCACACTTAGTGCCTTTGCAAGTGCTGTTCCATCTGCCTCCATACCCTCCCTGTCCCCACTTTGGTCTCCTGTCCAACTCCTACATCCTTTAATGCACAGCTCAAGTACATCTTCCAATGGAGGCCTTCCAGTAACTGCCTCTTCTCCCCGCCTCAGTGCTTGATAGCTCACTTCTTTATGCCCTTGAAGCACCGCCATGCGGTTCAAGTCCTGGCTCCACAACTGACTATCTTTGAGCACGTTGTTTAACCTTTCTAAGCCTCAGTTTTCTCTTTAGAAGGGGCTTCACATGATGTCATGTTACTACGGTGACTATCACACCATCATGTAATTACCTGCTTTCCTTCTGAGACTCTGGGCCCTAGAAGTCAGGGACTACACTTTGTTCACAATGAGCTGCCCATTGCCAGCCCAACAGGCCAATTCTAATGGAATGATGAAGAAGGTAGAGGAACTGCCAAACACCCACCTTGACCCTACACTGAATCCAGCTCTGTATAAGCCATCATGTTGACTCTATGAAGAGGACATTAATAGTTCCATTCTATTGCTAAGAAAACTAAGGTTCAGAGAAGCAAAGTTAACTTGCCCATGGCCACACAGCAGTTAAGAGATGTACACCCTTCCGTATCAGGTTTAGTCCATTTTAGGACAAGAACACACATTGTGACATCCAGGAGAAGCGAATGGTTCTTTTCAGGAGAAACGCTACTACTAATCATAGCTAATAGTTATTGAGCATTTACCTGTGCTGTTCTAATTACCTGACCTATTTCAACGGATTTAATCTTCACAAAAATCTCTAAGAGGTATGTACTATATGATTATCCTCATTTTACAGTCAAGGAAACTGGAAATAAGACTACATGTCTGCTTGTCGTGTCTTCGGATCTCACAATGCTTTAAACATTATAAGTTAATATACTCAGTGATGATGTTAAGATTACAAATCACTAGGGTATGAAGATAGCAAGCGCCGGTGAGAACGTGGAGCAGTGGGAACTCTCATCCCATGTTGGGGGGAATGTAAATCGAGGCAGCCACTTTGGAGAACAATATGGCTTTACCTAGTAGAGTTGAAGATGCCTGTACGCTTATGACTCAGCAGTCCCAGTCCTATTTATGTACATAAAAGAAATTCTTGCATCATAATATAGGTCAAAGAATGTCCGTAAGAGTACAGTTTGAAATGGAACAACAACAAAAAACAAAAAATCTGGAAACCAGATGGCAATCAACAGTAAAATGGATGAAGAAATTGTGGTGTATTCACAATGCAGCAGGGAAAAGGGACGGTTTATGGCTACACATGTCAACATGGATGAATCTTAAGAACACAATGTAAACAAATTATATAGTAACACAAATACCACCATCCAGTTTAGCTAAAGTTCAAAAACAAAACTACACAATGCATTTAGAGATACAAACTGTAGCAATACTATGAACAAACACACATACACACACACAAAATAAACTGGTTGCCATCAAGTCAATTCTGACTCATAGCGATCCTGTAGGACAGAGTAGAACTGCCTTATAGAGTTTCCAAGGATGGGCTGGTGGAGTCGAACTGCCGACCTTTTGGTTAGCAGCCCTAGATCCTTTTGGTTAGCAGCCCTAGATCCTTTTGGTTAGCAGCTCTAGACCCTTTTAACCACTGCGCCATCAGGGCTACAAACACAAGGAATGTTAAATACAGAAATTAGGAAAACCGTTCTCTTTAAAGGAAGAGGCTGGGAGCTAGGGGTGGGAGACCTGGGGGCTTAAAAGCAAAAATAGGAATGCTATATTTTTTACAGTGGTGATAGGTGCATGGACGTTCACTGAGCTTTTATTATTGATACTTTGAATTTATTTTCATAAGTATTCTTTTATAGCTACTCCAATATTTAATAGTCACTTTTTAAAAAGGAAGATAATGATTTGTGAGAGTAGAACAGGGGCTGGCAAACTAGGACCAGCGACCAGCAGGCCAAATCCAGCCTGCTGCCTGTTTTTGTAAATAAAGCTTTATTAGTACACAGACACATCCTGTCGTTTATGTATTGTCTGTGGTTGCTTTCATGCTACAAAGACAGAGGTGAGTAATTGAGACAGAGACCATATGGCTCGCAAAGCTGCAAATATTCACTCTCTGGCCCTTTAAAGAAAAAGTTTGTCAATCCCTGGTGAGCAATGAACCAAACTAACAGTCGAACTTCAATTCTTTCTAAATTTGGTAATTATTTTTCTAACTTGAAAGTAATGCACGTTCATTGTGGAGAATTCTTAAAATATAGAAACATGAAAAAATAACAATTCCGTATCAGGCTACCTCCCAGCAGCAAAAACCATTGATAATATCGGGGGCTATTTCCTTCCTTTTTCTCTGCACACACCAGTGCTCCCCCCTCTATAACCAGGGATGTGCTGACTATGCAGTTTCGTGCCCTGCTGCTTCCACTCCATATCATCTCAGGAGCTTTTTCTGCGTGGCTTAATTACTTTAAATGTTTGCTATCATAGGTAAAAATGTGCTTAACATCCTTGTGCACACATTTTTGTTGACAACATGAAATATTACATAGTCACGCAAAATGAATTCTTCAAGAGATTTTTAATGGCATCAAGACTATGATGGCTACATTACTGATTCCAGGAAAAACGCTGGAAACTGTGAATGGCCTGGCCATGGGAGAACCGTTATGCGAAGCTGGTACATCCACTGGGTGGAATATTCTGCAGTCCTAAAGTGTGATAATCATGAAGACTGGAAAAATGGTTCTCTCTCTGTGCCTCAGTTTCCTCATCTGAGAAGTGGGGATAATGCCCCCCAGGGTTCTTTTAAGAGGATTAAAGGAGATGATAAGGAGCTCTGGTGGCACAGTGGTTAAAACACTCAGCTGCTCACTGAAAGGTTGCGTTTAGAACCGACCAGACACTCCGAGGGAGAAAGATGTGACAGTCTGCTTCCATAAAGATCACAGCCTTGGAAACCCCATGGGGCAGTTTTACTCTGTCCTGTGGGGTCACTATGAGTCAGAATTGACTCGACGGCAGTGGGTTAAGGCACTTGGCACCACGGAGCTTGGCACATAGGTCGAATTCTCTACGCTAGAGCTATTATTATTAAAAATAATACAAAAATGGAGGAGGGAGATACAACCAGGGTGATCACTCAGTCCTACATCCTACCAGCTGCTAAATATTTTGAAGATGGCCCCTGGCTACATCCACACCTAAGTAAATGTAACAAGTGTTTGGAAGGCCCCAGACAAGTGGCAGGAGACACTCCTTTCGTTCAGCCTTGGAGCCCTGCGATTACTGTTACCATATTATTTGTGTGATAATTGAAGGTTGTGATTCTAAATGGGATTCGATGAGAATCTACTTGCAACAAAGACAGGAGCAAATGGCTCTCAACTGCAGACTATCTAAGCTGCTTCCAAGCAGGTATTGATCAGAGCCGAGGCAGAGCCCAAGCTGAGTGATGAGGCACCTGTCAGTGGGGACAGAGAGAGAGGTACCTCTCCCCCCAGGGATGTGCATGCATGTGCTCACACACAATATTGGCTTTGAGAACTCACCAGGAAATAGGGAGGGAGGGACAGGGTGGGGGTCTGAACTCATGATACGCGTCCAAGGAAGTCCAGTGATTTAGTGGAAGTTTACCAGACTCCCATTTCAGTTATAAAAGAAATATTTGAAAGCAAAGAAATCCATGAACAGCAGACAGCCTTGTGGGGCCATAAATAAAGACTGGGCAAATGGTGCAGGGCACTGAGCAAACCATCCACAGCAGGGAGAGTCAGCTGGCTTCCCAGGCTCGGGGCCCAAAGAGTCGACACTCACTCATTCACTCTACAGGTATTTACTGAGAACCTACTACGTGCTAGACACTGTCCACGGTTCTGGAAACATAGCTGTGAATAAGACAAATGAGCTTTCTCTCTTGGGAAGACTGAAAATAAACAAGCTTTAAAAAGGAAATGAGATGATTTCAGATAGGGATAGCCACAACTCAGTGGTGAAAGGCACGGGCTCTGGGCGCAAATACTGGCTCTGCCTGCCACTTACTGGGTGAGGGGCTCGGGCAGGTCATTTAACCTGTCTGTAGTGGATGCTGCTGGCGGCCACCCAGATCCCCTTTACTGTGTGTACACTAAAGACTCACACTACCCTCTTCTCCCGAGAATTGCCCTCAGCCGGACTGGAGCCAACCTGTCGGGAAGGTGACATCCCCCAGGGCAGCAATGACTATGATGGATTGGAAAGGAAAAGGCCCACTCCTTTGACTGAAGGTGGGACCAGCTCCCGGTGGGGCCAGGCTGGAGCCAGTCTCTGGCAGAGACCAGCCCCTTGCTTAGCCCTTTCCCCGCCCCCTCCTCTTCCCTCGCTCCCCTTCCCTTGAGAGCACACTCAAAAACCCATGGGCACCAGAATCCCCATCAAAGCTCCTTATCTAGGCTAAGTGCTTCATTATTCACTGGTAAAATGGAGGTGATAACAGCACCTCCTGCATGGGATTGTTGTGATGATTAAATGAGTTAATATATAGACAGTGCTTAGAACAGTGCCTGGCACATTAAAAGTGCTATTAATTATTATAATTGATAATTACTAACAAAAACTGATAAATATTTTTATCATAATATTGATAATTGTTAATGAAAATAAAATCATTTAATGTAAAAGAAAGTTTCTAGAAGGAGGCCACATTAGTTAAGAGTGGCCAGGGAAGGTGTCTATGAGAAGGAGACTTTGAGCTAAGTCCTGAATGATAGGAGGGAGTCAGCTAAGTGAAGAACTGGATGAAGAGAAATCCACCCAGAGCAAGTGCAAAGGCCCTGAGGTGGGAACAAGTTTGCTGTGTGGAAAGACTGGTGTGGCTAGAACATCAGAGGGTTGTAAGTAAGGACGCCGTCTAGTTTAATTTGCATTTACAAAAGATAATTCTTGCTGCTGGGTAGAGAATAGATTCCTTGGCTTAACAAGTATTTCCTGGTGGGCTATTCTGTGCAAGGTGATGGAACAGGTATTTTGAAGGATTCAAAGATGGACGCTACACAGTCCCGGACCTCAAGGAGCTCAAATTCAGAAAAGGCAGTGGGCCTGGGTATCAATCCTCTACCATCTAGAAAGTGGTTCTAGCTGACAGAGAGGAGCAAGTGAAAGCTGGGGGAGCTCAGAGAAGGGGACGGAGGTGGGGGGTGGGGAAAGCTTTCATTCTCTAAACAATGACAGGAATTTGGACATGGAGAGAGAAAGGGTGTTCCAGGTAGAGGCAATGGCATGAGCAAAGGCACAGAGGTAAGGAAGGAGACTTGGTTGAGGACAGTTAAAATGTTCAATTAACCTGCAGCCCAGAACACCTTAATCTAAGGTCGGAGAGAGGAAGTGGAGCCAGACTGTGGAAAAACTTGGGTGCCGGGTGAGAATTTGGACTTTCCTCCCAAGGCAGGGGAAAAGTATTCCCAGGTTCTGAAACAGATGAGTGAGTGTTAAACTACTTGTGTTTTACATGCTGAATATAATATTTATGTCAGTTACACCTCTTTTAATTCAAGGGACAGAAATACAACCCAAACTGGCTTAAACGGAAGAATAATTTCTCAGTTATCTTTGCTGAAAAGTGTCAAGGCAGATCTAGCTTCAGGTACAGCTGACTCAGGACCCAGTCCTTCTCTATTATTTGGCTCCACTTCTCACTGTGTGGCTTGGGTCTCAGGCTCCATGCAGCGACAAGAAAGCTGCTGGCATATAAAGAACTCCTATAACTCAACAACAAAGAGACAAACAATTCAATTAAAAAATGAGCAAAGAGCCTGAACAAACATTTCTCCAAAGAAGATATACAAATGGCCAATCAGCACATGAAAAAAAGGCTTAACATCATTAGTCATTAGAGAAATGCAAATCAAAAGCACAATGAGATACCACTTCACACCCACTAGGACTGCTATTATTAAAACAACAACAAAAACAGAAAACAGTAAGTGTTGTCAGAGACGTGGAGAAATGAGAACACTCATGTATTGCTGGTGAGAATGTAAAATGGTGCACCCGCTGTGGAAAACAGTTTGGTGGGTCCTCAAAAAGGAAAACATAGAACTACCATATGATATAGATAGGAATCATCTTAGGCAAAGGGAAGGACAGCACACACTACAGGGGAAGGCAGCACAACTGGACTAAACCAAAGCTAAGAAGTTTCCTGAATACAATCAAATACTTTGAGACACAGAGTAGCAGGGGTAGGGGTTTGGGGACCATGCTTTCAGGGGACATCTAGGTCAATTGGCATAACAAAGCTTATTAGGAAAATGTTCTGCACTTTGGTGAGTGGCATCTGGAGTCTTAAAAGCTTGCAAGTGGCCATCTAAGATGCATCAACTGGTCCCAACCACTTGGAGTAAAGGAGAATGAAGAACACCAAAGACACAAGGAAAGTATTAGCCCAAGAAACAGATTGGGCCACATAAACCAGAGACTTCATCAGCCTGAGACCAGAAGAACTAGATGGTGCCTGCTACCACCAATGAACATCCTGACAGGGAACACAACAGAGAGTTCCTGATGGAGCAGTAGAAGGATGGTGTGCAGAACTCAAATTCTAGTAAGACCAGACTTAATGGTCTGATTGAGACTGGAGGTACCCCGGAAAGCATGCCCCCTAGATTCTCTATCAGCCTAGAACTAAAACAATTTCCAAGGCCAACTCTACAGGGATTGGACTGGACTGTGGGACATAAAGCGATACTCGTGAAGAGTGTGCCTCTTAGTCAAGTAGAAGCAAGAGACCAAAGGGGCAGCTTCTGTCCAGAGGTGAGATGGGAAGGCAGAGAGAGTTAGGAGCTGGTTGAACGGTCATGGGTAATCAGGGGCAGAAAGGAGGAGTGTGTTGTCGCAGAATGGTGTGAGTCATTAGGGTCCGATAACAATGTATGTATAAACATTTTGTATGGGAGACTAAATTGAAATGTAAACTTCATTTATCTACAACAATAAAAAAAGAAAAAGAATTTACCATATGATCCAGTAATTCCACTTCTAGGTATATACCCAAAAGAACTGAAAGCATGGACTCAGAGACTTGTACGCCAATGTTCATTGAGGCATTATTCACAAAAGTTAAAAGGCAGAAACACCCAAATGTCCATCAACAGATGAATGGATAAACAAAATGTGATATATGCATACATTGGAATATTATTTGGACATAAGAGAAATAAAGATAGAACTTGTATTCTAGATTTTACAAGTTCACAGATGAAGAGGACTTTTGCCCCAGGATGGAATCGCCTAAAGTCTCATCCATATTTGATTTAGATGCTTCAGAAGATGAGATTTTGCACTTGAAGTTGATTTAAGACTTTTGGGATGATGTGATGGGGTGAATGTGATTTGCATATGGGAAGGACATACGTTTTGGGAGGTCAAGGGGTGGAATGTTGTGGATTGAATTGTGTTCCCCGAAAAATACGTGTTGTAAATCTTAAACCCTGTACCTGTGGTTATAATCCCATTTGGGAATGAGTTTTCTTTGTTATGTTAATTAAGCAGTATTAATGTTGAGTGTGTTTTAAATCAATCTCTTCTGAGATATAAAAAGAGCACATTGAGCAAGCAGCCTAGTAAGCACAGACAAGGGAAGATAGATGTCATGCCACATGAGATCTCTAAGGAACCGAGAAACAGAAGCTGAACAGAGACAAGGACCTTCCCCCAGAGCCAAAAGAGACAGAAACCCTTCCCCTGGAGCTGGCGCCCTGAATTTGGACTTCTAGCCTACTAAACTGTAAGAAAAGAAATTTCTGTTTGCTAACCACTTGTGGTATTTCTGTTATAGCAGCACTAGATAGCTAAGATACATACAGACCAAAGTTTATTAGTGTTTACCAGGGGCCGGAGGGAGGGGAGGCCAACCCATTGCCATCAAGTCAGTTCTGACTCATAGCGACCCTATAGGTCAGAGTAGAACTGCCCCATAGAGTTTCCAAGGAGCACCTGGTGGGTTCCAACTACCAACCTTTTGGTCAGCAACCGAGCTCTTAACCACCGCGCCACCAGGGCTCCAACTCAGTAGCCTTTAAATAATAACTTCCCACTCTCCCTTCCCCCTGAAAAACCCTAGTGGCACAGTGGTTAAGAGCTCGGTTGCTAACCAAAAGGTTAGCAGTTGGAATCCACCAGTCGCTCCCCTTGGAAACCCTATAGGGCAGTTCTCTGTCCTATAGGCTCGCTATGAGTCAGAATCGACTCGACAGCAACAGGTTTTTCGTTTGGAGTTTCTGTTTGGGATGATGCAAAGATTTTGGAAACAGATAGTCGTGATGGTTGTACAACATAGTGAATGTAATTGATGCCATAGAATTGTGCATTTAAAAAATTATTAAAATGGCAACTTCTATGTATATATATTTCACTACAATAAAATGTTTAAATTTTAAAAGAAGAATAAAGGTGCTGGCAGCCCCTAGACTAGTGGAGGGCTGACAAGCTGGGTCTGCAGGGGGAAAAAAAAAAAAAAAAAAAAAAGCCCTGATCTGTAGCAGACTTCTACTCTGGCTAATTTCATGTTACCAATGTGATGTCACTGAACACCAAGTTGAGGAGAGGTGTGGGCCATCGGCCCTGGAGGCAGTGAGAGACAGCCTCAGCACACTTAGACCTATATTCTACTGTCTCCAAATCCACTGGAGGTCCCAGAGGTCACAGCAAACATCTCACTACATCTCATAACCTCTGATTTGGTCATGGGTCCATCTCTTAGCAACCAACATGGCCAGAGGAACCATGGTGCTCTGCCTGCTTCAGGCCTGAACTGCAGGTCCACTCCTCAGCCTGTGGTGGACACACCCAAAGCACTCAGGCTTGGGCAAGGGAAGGGGTTGGTGCCCAAGGTAAAAATGGAGTACGGTTACCAGAAGACATGCTAGGTAAGAGGCACACACAACAGATTGCTTCTTATTAAAACAAGTGTGAGGAGCAAATGAAAAAATGGACATGAAAACTCCTTGTGAAGTGGGAAGGCTGTATAAATTCTCTAACTTGTTGGACATTTTTATTCTTGGTCTGGTGCTCCAAGTTGCTGATATATTTGACTCAAAGTATCATAAAATGCTGTGGGAGACACCTCAGGGGCCCTGTAGTCTTGAGATGAATGATTCACCATTCCCCTTTCTTTACCCATGGCAGACATTGCTAATTGATCACGGCACTCTCCCACAGAGGCTGGAAAAGGCCTCACAATCCTTTTCCACAAAGCTGTCCAGATAGACACCTTTAACTGAACAGAGAAGAGAGGAAAAATGAAATACTTTTTTTAATCTTTGAACTAGTCCAATTCCATCATGAGCCAGAGCAGAAACAGGCAAGAGGGGGACACAACTTGCCCATTTCACTGAGCAAGTTATCAACAGGATCTGGGGATACCTCGAGTCTTCCAACTCTCAATCACACCTGCTGATATACAAGATAGCTCAAGATGCAGGGCTGAGTCAGGAGCAAAGAAGGTTCAAGGGTGTGATGATGCCCAAAGTGATTTTAGCTTTCCCACTGCTGCTCGAATACACCTCCAAATTCCCTTCTCCGGCCTTCAAGGCTTGATACGATCTGGGCCCTGCCTCCCTCTCTGACTTCACCTCCTACCGTTCTACCCCTCACCCACCATGCCCTAGCCATGCTATCTTTCTCTTCCTCAAAATATGCCGAACTCAGTCCCCAGTGACAAAGACATTCACCAGCAGCTCCAGGCTAATGCCCCTCCAGCTTAGCTTGCAAGTACAGCAGAAGGCTAGCTCTACTTCCTCAGGAAGTCCAGCAAAATTCCCAGGCCTGAGTCTCATTAGCCCACTAGAATCCAGTCCCCATCTAGGAAATCAAGAAGATGAAAAACTGATTGGCCAGGCCCAGATCCTATGGCCATCCCTGAAGAGTAGATGCAGCCTCATCCTCACCATGCAGACTGAGAGTGATGGAGAGGAGGTTCCCCAATGGAAAAAATCACATTACATTGGCAAAGGAAGAGGGAATGGGGCTCAACATTACTACCAGGTTGATAATGTAGAGACCTGTTAGTTTTCACCTGGACATAAGAAAGGAGGACCATAAGAGACAGGATGTTTAGAGACACCTGGACCTGACAATGCTTATTTATTTTCCCAAGGAGCAAGGAAAACGGCTGCAGAAATAAGTGCATTTATTCCATCTCTCCCAACGAGGCTCCATCGTACCCTGTGCCAAATAATATGTTAATAGGGGGCTGAACTGGGAAAAGATTGAGGCATTCAGGCTGCGGGACAGGTATCTCTTATGGCTTGGTCAGGATGTCCTCCTTTGAAGCATAACTGAGGCTCTATATTGCTTACCTTCCATGTAGCTATTGTGCTTCAAGAGGACAAAAAATTACATGCCGTTGTTTTATTTTAAGCAGCTACCCCAACCCCCAAAGAACCAGCACTAACATCCAGGCTTGGTGGTGCCATGATCAGTTAGCAATGTCTGCCGTGGGTGGAGGTGTGGGCAATGGTGGCAGGCCTGCTGTATCTGTGCTGAGCCTTGTCTACAGACTTTCTTGGACTCCAGTGTGGTTGCCTGAGGCCAAAAAGATTCCCACTTGGACCTGAGCTGTCAGCACACCAGGCTGACTTAATTAAACTGAACAGAACCACCAAGTCATTATTTAACAGATGTAAAGCATTTCCAGGAGTCATCAGGAGGCAGGCACCCCCTCCAGGGGACCCGCTATGCTCTCTGTGCTCCATTCTGGCTGTAAGGCCCTCTCTCTTTTATCATCTTCCCTGCTGCAAGTGTTTTTCCCCACTTGCTATCTGATCTTGCAAAATGGGAGTGAGACGTGTTTTGCTCAGGAAAATGCAGAGCAGCCCAAGGAGCGTGGGCCAGACACTGGGTACAGCCACCATGCCGGGAAGTCGCTGTTCATCGCCGCATGCTTCTGTCACCCTCCCAGCCGGCAGCCTGCAGGAGCCCTGTGATGGGCTGAAAGGCCCTCGGGGAATCTGTAATTAAATCCCAGAAGATTGCCAATTTTCCTGCTGGTGAAGGGAGAAAAGAGCAAGGCACAGCAGGCATGTCCAGACAGGGCTGAGCAGGGCCAGCCAGCAGGGACAGAAGCAGCTCAGGCTGCAGTGGCCAAGAGCAGATGATTTGGGGAGCTGGGGATATGTTTAGTTACAGGGAATGAGGGGCAAAGGAAACCAGGTGATTTCTGACCAGACCTGGGCTGAGAAGGACTGGAAACTTCTACATTCTGTCAGATGGAAAGAAACCGGCCCAGATCCCTGCCAGTTCTAAAATTGTATTGCCCATCAATCCACCGCATGAACAAACATTTGCAGAGGCCAGAGCCACTTTTCAAAGCATAAATCCAATTGTATCACTCCCCTGCTCCCAACTCGGCCTGATGGTCAGCTACATGCAGCAGTATGACCATTCTGATGGTTCAAATATTGAAATACTTTCATACTGTTCATACCGGTAAGCAGTTGTTACCTTGAGCCTCCCCAGTGTTCCCCCCACCACCACCCACTCACAGACACACTCTGCTCTGGCCTCTCTCCAAGCGCCTTGGGTCTTCCTTCCAGGATTCAGTTCCAGCACCATGGCCAGCACCTACTCTGATGGTTGTCAAACATTTTGAACATCACTCTTGCTACTACCGTTTCATCTGTCGTATCTTTTTGAACCAAATTTTCCAGCCTCATCTCTTCACAACACAACCACCATGAACTCCAGCGACATGAATTCCCAAAGGAAGACATATATTTATACATTTCCTCTACCTGGATTGCCCTGTCCTTTTATCTTTTCCTTCAAAACTCCTACTCTTCTTCAAAGGCTTTCTCAATTATGCCCCAGTTCATATAACTGGGCTTCCTGCTAAGTCAGGGAAATGGCTTGGAATCTTGGATTTTGCCCCTATGTATAACCAGATCTCTGTCTTGGTTTCTATTCCAAGTTCCTGTCTTATACTGCAGCCCCCTCCCAAGATTAAGATCCTACCCGGCTCATAACTGTCGCCCACTGTTTTGGCAGCAGCAAGAGACAGAGAAGATAGAGAGTCATGTCATAATTTCTAGTAACTCAAGGCAGCCACCCAAAGACCATCAGGAGAGTATTTCCTGCCTTCCCCCAGTCCGAGGTGCCCTCCAATCAGCTGTGCTGGTGAGCAGCATATAATAAGCAACAGAGATTCATCAACATTTCACTTATTTACCTTGTTGTGATACCCATATGCATCCCTTTTATCCATCACCCACTTTCTCTCACCCCCTGCACTACACTAGTTCCTCCATCTCTCTTGTGGTCACAGATTGTCAAAACTGTAGTTTTCCCTCTTTATCATGCCTGTGTCTCCAAGTATCTCACTTCCCAAGATATTTGTCTAACTCCATTGATCCAATATATTCTATTTCTCCCAAGAAAGCATAACCACAAAATATTTCCCAACATTCATGGCCATATAATTATACTTTTTCCTTTGCATACCTATAACCAAATGCATTTTATATACTTATTGTTTAACCTAATAAGTTTCCCTACTTGATTATAATAGATTCCCCCCGATCAGTATTACCCATCACTTCTGTGGGAAGATGGAACTGTCTGATGCAGATGCTGACCTGGATTCTTAGTCCTTGTGACTCCCTCCGCCTCTCCTTTCCCTTTGTTCAGTATGCATTCTGCTTTCTCTCGTGACCCAAAGATTCAGCACTGCCATCTGGACAGCTCCCAAAACCACCGCCCCCAGGGTTTAAGTCCGACAGTGGACCGCTCAATCCTACACAACAGCCTTCTCCCCAGACAGACAGGTCAAGACATTCCACGTTGATGCTCATGGACCTGCTCATCCCCCTTAATCCTCCTCAGCTGCTTCAACATATCATCATTCAAACACACTATTTGCTTAAACAGATTTGACAAATTCAACCGGTTTTTACTGCCTGGTGCTGGAAGATGGGCTAGACACGATCATCAGCTTTGCTCTGCTGCGCCTGCCAGGGTATGTGCCTGTATGTGGCACTTAACACACAGCAGCTGTCTGGGCAGCTGTTGTTGAACTGCCACCTCTGCCCCTGACTCTTCCTTTCTCCTCTCTGCTCATGACACCTCCCATATTCCTGACACACTCTTTCCAAGCTCTGCCCTCAGGGAGTCCACAGTCTAATGGCAAAGGGGAAAGATGACACAGATATCCACAGTACATGGCATGCTACAGAAAGTGCCAAAAAGACCGATTATAAACTGTATTGTAGGAGTCATTTTTCAGGTTTATTTTTAGACTATAATGGTACTACCTCAGAGGGCGTGTACTATAGTAATTAAGGGCACAAACTCTGGAGCCCAGCTTATGAGCTCTGTGACCTTGAACAAGTTACTTAAACTCTCTGGACCTCGGTTTCCTCAAAGTAAGACAGGAATAACAATAGTACCTATCTCATAAGGTTTGTGAAGATTAACTCAGTTTAATATTTATAAAATGATTGATATTTAATATTTATAAATTTCATATTTCTATTTCTATTTAAAAAGTGCTTAAATTAGTATTAGAAAATTATATATAAAGCTATACATAAATATATGCATAGTTTATAAAGAAAATGTTCTACACCCCACTTTGGTGAGTAGCATGTGGGGTCTTAAAAGCTTTCAAGCGGCCATCTAAGATAAATCTATTGGTCCCATCCCACCTGAAGCGAAGGAGAATGAAGAAAACCAAAGACACAAGGAAATTACTAGCCCAAAAGACTAAAGGACCAAACAAACCAGAGACTCTAGGAAAAAATATATATATATATATATGCATATATAATGTATATATGTACACAAATATACAAATATATTATTACGTATAGTATTATACACTTAGTATATATTATATATACCCCTTAAGGAGCCATGGTAGTGCAGTGGTTAAAGCACTCAACTGCTAACCAAAAGGTGGGCGGTTGGAACCCACCAGCAGCACCACGGGAGAAGGATGTGGCAGTCTGCTACTGTAAAGATTTACGGTCTTGGAAACCCTATGGGGTAGCTCTACTCTGTCCTGTAGGGTCACTCTGAGTCAGAATCAACTCGACGGCAACAAGTTTGGTTTGGTTTTTATAGTATACTATATACTGTACTTTATACAGTATATATATTTAGTATAATATGCATGCATACGTGTATGTGTGTGTGTGTGTACACACACATTGCTAAAGGTTGCAAGGAGTAGGAGTAGAAATGAACAAATTTACTACCCTAACACAGCTGTTATCATTTTAAAAAAAATCATTTTCTTCTGATCTTTTTTTTTTCTCGTTTCATTTTCAGACATTTTTACATCATGCTGGACCTACAATTTTGTGTCTTGAGTTTGGCATAAATTATGGTACAAATTATATCATAAACATTGTTGCATGTGACTACACAGCCTTAGAGCTTCTTTTTTTAAAGACTGTGTAATATCCTAATAAACAGATAGACCTGAACCTACAAGATACAGGCTACTGCCCTTGTATCTGCTAGGATGCTTTAGGCTGCAGGTAACAGAAAGCTCTGAATCAACTACCTTAACAATAATGAATTTTCTTATCTCACATAAACCTCGGAAGGAAATCATCTCTAGGGTGCTCTGCCATCCTAAGAGTGATGGATTATCCTTAATTTTGACCCTGATGGTCAAAATATGAGTGCAGCAATCCAGGCTGGAGTAAAAGAGGCTGACTCTTTTATTTCTTCTTTAGAGTATGAAAAACTTTCCATGGTCGTCCTGCAGACTTTTCCTCACAGAACTGGATCACACACCTACGGCTAAAACAATCACTGTCAAGGTGAATGATAACAGTATTTATTTAGACCAATAAAGATTCACTTGTGGGTTGGGGATATAGGGTCACATTCCCTGAGGGTGGATGCTGTAGATACCCGAACAAAAACAAATTTCTTTTGGAAGGAGGAAAGTCGGGTGGACAGATATGGGGGAGACAACTAACAGTATCTGTCTTACTTCTAGTTTGGACACTGCACTTACTTCCAGCTTGGAGCAGCAATTAATTCTGGGTGAAAGGATGAAGATTCTTAAAGGAGGCAGCATTTGGTCTGGGCTCTGAAGAAAGTGTAAATGTCAATAAGGGGAGAAGGCCAGCATTCAGGCTGAGATTCCAACGTAAGCAGAGTCGGAGGGGCAATAAATTGTGGGGCACTTTCCAGGAAGAATAAGTGTCCCCAGGAAGTTGGGGTGTTGGTGGTGGAAGTGAGGAGCCGGTAGAAGGTGAGGCTAGATTGGGGCTAAATTGGGGGAATGTTTAAAGGCTGGTTGAAGGAGACTGGACCCAGAGTTTTGTGGGCCACTAAAGATTTCAGAGAAGAAAAAAGACACAGGAAAGCTGAGCTTTGGCTTTGGATATAGGTTGCACAGCAGGGGAGAGGTGGGTGAAGGGAGACCAATTAGGAACATGCCACAATGGTCCAAGAGTAGCCCCATACCAGTGCTCATGGAAAGGAGGTGACAGACTTCACTGATTCCAGAGAGCTGGGCTCCATAGGACCTTTCGTGTTAAGAGAGGGAGCTGAGGTTCTGGGGGTGACAAGGTGAATGATGGCATCATTAATCAAGCCATCGAAAAAGAGAAGACAAAGGAGCTACCAAGAATATGGCCCTTCCTGAAGTGTGCAGTGATCCTGGATTTCCAGGCAAGGGGCCAGCTTCTCACACTGTGACAGCAGAGAGCAGCCCAGGAGGTTCAAAGAAGCATGCATTTACGCCAACATCAGAGGGGAAGGATGAAATGGTGTGCGTTGTTATAGTCTGAAAAGCATGCTCTGTGAAAGATTTTTTACACTGAGGTGGGGTTTCCAACTGGATTAAAAAAAACAAAACAGGCTTCACGAATCTAAGACAGAGAAAAGGAGTGACAAAGCCTTATCTACCATTATTGTTCTCCCTTCCCTCAAGGAAAGCCATTGGACACTAGGACTCTGAGCATGGGAAGCCATCACTGAACTATTCCACAAGCCCCAGTCCTGACCACAAGCCAGTGTGGACTCAGTTCTGTCTCTATACAATGAGGGATGAGTTATCCATTTATTCATTCATTCATGTATTTATCATTTATCCAGAAGCATTTATTAAGTACCTGGAGGGCAGTGGTGGTTCGGTGGTAGAATTCTCATCTTCCATGTGGGAGAGCCAGGTTCGATTCCTGGCCACTGCACCTAAAGCATGGTCACAATTCATCTGTCAGTGGTGTTGCTATGATGTTGAACAGGTTTTAGCAGAGCTTCCAGAATAAGATGGACTAGGAAGAAAGGTCTGGTGATCTACTTCTAAAAATCAGCCAATGAAAACCCTGTGGATCACAATGGTCCGATCCCATTGTATATGGAGTCGCCATGAGTCAGAGGCCAACTTGACAGCACCTAACAATAACAACCTGTACCAGACCCTGGGCTAGAAATAGAGCCATAATCAAAATACGTATGGTCCCTGCCCTCGCAAAATTCAAGGTCAGTCTGGTGGGACTTCTGACAAGTGCAATATGGCTGATAAAATGCTTTGACAAGGGAATCCCAGAGGAGAAGCAACTAGCTCTGACTTTCACACTCAAGGAAGCCTTCCTGGAAGAGGTGACATCTGGGCTGAGGATGGAAAAGTAAGAGGGAGGTACCCAAGTAGAAGCAGCACGGAGGGTTGGTATCAGTTCAATACTCATTCAGGTGTCATCTCCTGTTTATTTATCACAACAACCCTGGGAGGTGGGTATTAGTACTATCCCCACCCTTCAGATAAGGAAACTGAAGCTCAGAAAGGTTAAGGACCATGCTCAAAGCCTGATGCCAGAACCCAAGCTCTTGACCTCTGCACTGAGCCACCTCCCTCATTCATCACTGCTCACCCAGACGACTGTAGTAGCCTCCTAATGGGTCTCTCATGCCCACTCAGACCCCCCTCCAATCTACTCCTCAAACTACAGCCAGAGGGATCTTTTGAAAATGTGAATATGACCTTGTCACCTCCCAGTGGGATCCTTCAGTAGCTTCCCTTGCAGTTTGGATGGAGGGAAGGACTGTGGACTTCCAAGCCCTGCATGGTCTGGCCCCTCCTACCTCTTCACACTCACTCTCTCTGTGCTCCAGCCACAATGGCCTTCTCTCAGACCCCTAATGCCATGCTCCTTTGTACCACAGGGCCTTTGCACATGCTGTTTCCCTACCTGAACATTCTTCCTCACCTTCATTCCCACCAAACTCCAAACTGAGTTGACCCCCACTCTTCCCTCAGTTCTCAGCTCAAGTGTCACCTCCTCCGGGACACTCCCTGATCTTCCATTCTAGGCAAGGTTCATGTTGCACACAGTTACCCATCATCCTTTTGTTAGATCAGTGATTCTCAACACTGGTCACCGTTGCCCAGCATCACTAATGCGCAGACCCCAGCCTAGATCCAGTGACCCAGATCTCGAGAGGTGGGGCCTGAGCAGCCGTTTTTTGTTTTGTTTTTTTTTAATAATCTCCCAGGTGATTCCAACCTGCAGCTACAGATGAGAATCAGTGCTTTAACATAATTTTCTCAACGCAGAAACCATTCCTAGGATTATTGTATTCATGTTTGCCTCCCCAACGAGACTATAAGCTACATGAAACAGGGAGCCTTTTTCCAGTACCTCTCATAGCTCCTGAGGGAGTAGGCACTCAATAAATATTTATTCCTCGAATGAGGATAATCTTAACACCCAGCATTTTTTGAGCACTTACTGCATGCCAGCCTCATGGACTTGAATAGGCTATCTTGTTTCATCCTCACAAAACCCTATCAGACAGGAATTCCTATTGGTCCATTTGACATATGGGGAAATGGAGGGTCAGGATGTCAGGAAACTTGCTCAAGGTCACAAAGAGAAGCAATTCTCAAAGTGTGGATTCCAGTCTGTCCATCTGGCTCCAGGATACACCTTGCAGATCCTCCTCCCTACCCAACTTTGCCATCTTCTCAAAAATTCACAAAACAGCATGTGTAAAAATGCCTCCTCTGAGTGAGACTCCCATTTGCATGTCTGACTTGGCCCTTCCTTCGTTCCCAGGAGTCAGCTGACCCTTCTGAGATGGCTCTGAAGCCAGTTCTATGGAAAACAAACTCCTCGTGAGTGAAGGAAAACCAAAACAGAACCTCGCACCGGGGAGAGGCCTCTAATTGGATTCTGTTCACCGACCACAAGCTACCTGCTGACATTTGGCTGGTGGAGGATGGCGCGGTGAAGGGCTAGGTCGCAGGGTTGACTCGCTGGTCTGGTCCTCGGCCCAGGGCGGGGGAGCGGGGGGGCGCCACGGAGCAGCCCACCCCCCCCCCAGCTGCAGGAGTTTAACTCTGTGTGCCCTTGACGCCTGTCAGAAGCCACACTCTGCTGAGAGTCGGCCTTATCTCCATCCCAGGAGACCCAGATACCAGCCCAAAGCTCATTTTTACACACACTAGAGAAGGGATAAGAGGTTTAGAGTCTCCTTATGGGTTTCTGTCCCTCTTAGCTTTCCTCCTATGAACCGAGAGACTGAAAAATCTTTCCCAGTCGCAGGTCATCGTACAGGGGGCTTAGTGAGGGATGGGGATTCAGGAAAGCAGAATGCTAAGCTCTGGCTGCACATCTGACTCACCGGAGGAGCTTTTAAAAAGTAATGATTCCCAGGCCCTACCTCAGCTCTGCCAAGGTGGGATCCAGCTACCTGCATTTCCTAAACTCTCCCCAGGTGGTTCTAATGTGCAGCCAGACTGGAGAAGCCCTGCACTAGAGGATCAGTTGCTCCTTGGAGGTGACAGAGGTCGAATCATAGTGTGTGGGGGGGAATTGCCCTAGTCCACACAGCCTTCTTCTGCTAACAGCTGACTGGTTTTCGGGTGAGTCCTAAATCCAGTGTCCTTATAAGAGAAAGGCAGAGAGAAATCTGAGACAGACGGAAGAGGAGAAAACACAGGGAGAAGAGGAGAGGGCCATGTGAAGATGGAAGCAGTGAGTGGAGTCATGCAGCCACAAGCCAAGGAACGCCTGGATCCACTAGAAGCTGGAAGAGGCAAGGAAAGTATTCTCCCCTAAGAGCCTTCGGAGGGAAAGCAGCCCTGCCAACACTTTGATTTCAGACTTCTGGCCTCCAGGACCGTGAGAGAATAAATTCCCTTTGTTTGAAGCCACACACAAACGCATACACACACAAAAAACAGCTAACTGGTTTTCAGTTGGGAACCACCCCCTCCCACTTTCAGTCCATGTGGTTTGGGACTGATCTCCCTCTTAGCCCCAGGGATGGCCACGTGACCCAGGCTTGCCCAGTCAGAGTCTTGACTCTCCCTAATGACAGTGACTGGTTCAGGAAGACATGTAACCCAAGTTGGATCCATAAGAATCAGCCCTAGGACTTTTGTGGGTGCTGCTGAGAAATATGTATGGAGCCTCCAGCAGTCATTTTACCACCTCCTGAAGAGAGTCTGCCTGAGAATAAAATCAAAACAGAGGAACTGCAGAGCCAAGAGCTGAGAAGTGGTAGATTCCAAAGATGTCGGTTGAAGCCTGGATCCAGCCTTGCCTAAAGGCTGAATTCAGTTACCCAAAACCATAAATTCCCTTTTTACCTTTCAGCCTGACCGAGGTGGATTTCTGCTGCATCTGGTTTTAAAACATCTTGATAGGTGTAGTTTGTTATGGGCGTGGCTTCTCCACATGAGCTTGATGAGGTGAGGCTGATGGTCAGGTTCCCTTCCAGATCCCGCAGGGCACCCAGCACAGAGTGCAAGGATAATGAATGGGCGGGCAGGGTCCCAGCTCTCTGTCCTCCTTTACTGCACCCCCTTCCTTACTATCATTTTCCTTTCCTGCTCTTAGAGGTTTCTTACAGCTCAGGTTATCCCCAGAAAAGACCCTCTGCAAGGAAACACAGCCAGGCCACTGCATAGCTGTGCTGCCATGGTAACAACCACCCCATGTGTGCAAGACTGACTGAGTGTCCGACTCTGCACAGCAGTTACTGTCAGAGACCTGGGTGTGAGCTGGCCTCTGGCTCTTAGTCAAGACCAGGACTAGGGTGAGGAGAGTGAAACACCGTGAGTGCAAAATTTAAGGAGGCCCTCACTTCCAGGGTAGTGCCAGTGCAGGACCAGTACTTACAAGCCCCTGAGAGCAAGGCCTCCTTAAATTTTGCACCACAGGTGCCTCACCCTATTCCCAGCCCACTCTTAGCAGGGGAGTGGCTCAAGGTAGGCCCTTAACCCCTCTGAGTCTCCACTTCCTCATAAACTGCAATCATTTTACAGCATGCCTACTAGGTGCCAGGCACTGCTCTAATCACTTTCCCTGGTATGCTTCGTTGACCCTACATAGCTGATGGCCCACCTTCGGCTCTTTACTCAAATGAGTAAAAAAAAATCATCAAGGCCTTCCGGCAGCCCTATTTACAATGGCAACCACCCCTGCTGCATTTTGCTCTTTAGCACTTGTCTTAGTTATCTAGTGCTGCTATAACAGAAATACCACAAGTGGGTGGCTTTAACAAACAGAAAGTTATTTTCTCACAGTTTAGGAGGCTAGAAGTCCGAATTCAGGGTGCCAGCTCCGGGGGAAGGGTTTATCTCCCTGTTGGCTCTGGGGGAAGGTCCTCGTCATCAATCTTCCCCTGGTCTAGGAGCTTCTCAGCACAGGGACCCCAGGTCCAAAGGACACACTGAACTCCCGGCTCTTCTTACTTGGTGGTATGAGGTCCCTCTCCTCTCTGCTGTATTTCCTTTTCTTATATCACAAAAGAGATTGACTCAAAATACATCCTAATTCTGTAGACTGAATCCTGTCTCATTAACATAACTGCTTCTAATCCTGCCTCACTAACATGATCGTGGTTAGGATTTACAATACATATAATTACCTCATATGACAAAATGGTAGACAATCATACAATACTAGGAATCATGGCATAGTCAAATTGACACACATTTTGGGGGGACACAATTCAATTCATAACAGCACTTAACACCATCTGACATCCTCTGTGTGCCAGCTATTGATTGGTGTCTGACCCCACTGGAATGTAAGGGAAGGGTGTTGTTCTTTCATCCACTGCTGTAGTCTCAGGGTCTAGCACAGTGCCCAGCACATAGTAAGTGCTCAGTGAATATTTATTGACTATGGAAATGGATTCAATTCTCACAACTACCCAGTGAGGTAGGCCCTACTCCTACCCCCTAAGAATTCGATGCATAGAAAGTCCCAGCATAGAGCCAGGTGCATAGTAGCTCCCGAGCTGATGGGGTTCAGAAATGCTCTTGTCTTGATTTCAAAGCACCCTGAGAAAGGAGAGCTTGGTGGTGCTTGGTCAGCCTACTCTAAGTCATTCATAATCAGGCAAATAATTTGACATCTGCTTCTTCACTCAGGTTCTTCGTGGGGCCAATCAAGGGGACAATCTTCTCATCTCAGAGCTGTTAATGGTGGTTAAATAATTAATGCCCGGGACAAAGAAGACGAGCCCTGACTTCTTCCTGGCTGCAATCCACGTCTTCCCCACCAAGGACTCAGCCACTTGGACATCCTGTTCTGACCTCAAGCCCAACATGTTCAAATGTGCAGCCTGGGTTCTGGAGGCTGGCCGGCTCCCTTCCCAGTTCGCGGCCTTTCTCTTCATGGGAAGACAATGCAAAGGGTGTGAAGAGGCACTTTACAGAAGCGGAACCCACCCCTGAGGAGCACATGAAGAGACATCACATACATCACCAATCAGAGAAGCGTGAATTAAAGCAACCAGACATCACTTTATACTGATTAGACCTCAACGTCCAAAAGCTGGAAAATGCCATATTAGCTGGGGTGTGAGGACCCCCAGTAGTGCTGGTGCTCATTTGGCAGATTAAGTCCATCCTACCCTATGACCCCTCAGTTCTGCTCCTGGGTGTATGTCCCCAGGATGGTCTCCCACGGGTCTGTAAGAGGACAGGCTGGAGGAGGCTCTCAGCAGCATCACTGGTGGAGACGGGGGTGGGGGGATGGAGACAGTGTTGGGGTCCACCCCTAGAAGAACAGACAGGAGCACTGGGGGTTAGGGGTGCACACAGCCACTTGGGGGAATCGTAAACCTGTAGTTCCTGCAAAACTTAATAAACAGATGAGATCTCTAACACACGCTGGCAGGCTGGGTGACTGTTCAGCAAATGTTTACATTCCTCCTTCCCAGGGAGGACAATACTTCCCCACCGACTGATGTCCAGTGGAACATGGGCAGAAGGGGCCGAGTACCATTCCCCAGCTGAGGCTAGGAGGCATCACACCTCTGCTCACCCCTCTTGCATTTCTGCCACTGCCATGAGAACATTCTCTGGGTAGACACGGGCTCCAGAATGACAGGAGATGCGTGGTGGGGACCTGAGCCCACCCCCAGCCTGGAACAAAGCTCAGTCGGCCCACCCAACCCCCAGACCCACAAGCAACAAAATGTTTGTTCTTGTAAACTCCTGCGTTTTGGAGGAGTTGTTTTACACCCTTATTGCAGAAATACATGACTAATACACATACTAGCTATAAATTAAAGATACATGCACAGAAATGACACGTTTCATTAAAATACGTACAAACATTAACACTTTAAGCAGAAGTGAATGGTTCCTCGGAAGGAGAGAGAGGAACAGGAGGAGGGAGGGGTATGGGAAAAAGAGAATTAATTCATCAGTCAACCAGAGACTTGCATGGACCACGAATGATCATTGTCTTGATCTGAAAACATTTCCAGCTCTCTGTTCTTCTGAGCTTTTGTCTCATCAAAAACAAGTCCACGAGGGCTGTTGTTGGTGTTCGCTGCAGTAGAGTCGGCCCTGACTCATGGTGATCTCACGTACAACAGAACGAAATGCTGCCTGGTCCTGCCCCATCCCCTTAATAGGTTGCAGATCCAACCATTGTGATCCACAGGGTTTTCAGAGTTCCACAGCTGGTGCTCAGTAAGTACTTTTTGAATCAATGATTAAGATGAAAAGTCTGAAGGCGTCTCTGACTCTTGGAACCACAGAATCTCCCGTCTGGAAGGAAGGCATGCACCATCTTGCCAGGGTGTAAACTCGAATGCCAGGAGGGGTCTTCGTGGCATTTACCTCCCAGAGGAGGAACGCCTCAGACAGGTCAAGTAACAGGCCCAAGGTCAAGCGGATTTCAAATGCTGGGCCCTGGATTCTGCCCCTGACCCGCTGGAGGGCGAAGCACCAGTTCTGAGCAGGGCCCACCTCGCTCCCTCTGCTGGAAGCACATAGGAGGAAGAAGGGTGTCGACTAAACTAAATTAAATCTTCCTCACCATCTCAGCCAGTTTATTTGTCAGCTTCAGGCCTATAGGGATGGTGATGAGAACTCCACGGGAAATAATGATGCGGCACAGGGGAAGGCGCGTGGCGGCCAAGGACAACTTTCCGCGCGAGTGCGCGAACGCAGCAGGTCACTGGTCTACTTGTGTGGCTGCTAGCCTCTAATGCTGCCCCTCCCAGCTCATTTAATTCTAAATACAGTAAACCTCCAAGGGAGGCAAGTGATTGAGGTGCAGGAAGGCAAAGCTTAAAAAGTGAGCTGTGAATTTTGTTTCCAAACTAGGCTATAGAGAATTGGAAGTCAGAGACCCAGAGTAGAATGGCACTGGCACCGCCATGGGTCTAAAGCCTGACTCCGTCACTTCAAAGCTGTGAGGGCATGAGTAATGTGCTTAGCCTCTCTGAGCCTCAGTTTTCCCATCAACAAAATGGAGATAAACCAGCAGCTACCTCATGGGGCTGTTGGAAGAATTTAGCTCTGGGCCAGAATCTGAGATCCTTGATTCCAGAACCCAGGGAATCAACCCCCTCCCCTCCAGGACCCTACTCAATCTCAGCCAACTCAGGACCTAAGGATTTCACACACCTAGCCCAATCACAGCCCAGGCAAGGAAGGGAAGAGGAGGCGCCAATACTCACAGAACCCTTACTGGGGAGTGGTCCTGCTCACTTTAAAAATGAGGGCACTGAGACTTGGAGAGGGTAAGGTCATACCACTCACAAATCAGAGCCGGGACATGAAACTCGATCTTGGACTCCTCTGGCTCCAAGTCATCCTCTTTCTGCTAAACCAAATGGTGGTTTAGTGATTCCCATCCCCGACCCATAGTAGTCGTGCTAATCTTTGCCTCCATGACCACATCTCCTTCTTGATGAAACTGACCACAGATCTGGGGTAGTTACCTCTCTGTACCGTATTAGCCCACCCCCTGCCTCTGCTGATTGGGCCTGAGTTGCTATCAGCTCCAAGTTGGACCAGTGGGGTCATGTTTTTTAAAATGGGACACAGAGACTTGGTTAACTGTAGAGTGACAGAGAACAGTGCTGAGCTGGAAGGCTGGGAAGACTACTCTGGGGCTATAGTCATCATCTGGGGAGGGCCAGAAGAAAAGAATGAAGCAGATGTGCAGAGGAATAGAGGTAAGATGCCTGGTAGTCAGAGCCAGACAGAGGTAGGCCCATTCTCATGTCCTAAGTTCTGGTTTTCTAACACTTCTCATCTGGGTCCCATGAGATTCCTGAATCCTCTTATGATCCCTTTGCAGTGACGCTAGTTTGAGTGGGCTTCCGACCCTTGCAGCCAAGCTTTCTTCTTCTCTAAAAACTCCCACCAGGCAGTTTGAATCGCGGTGCGAGCGAGTAGCTGGTGGGATCTCGCTCGGTGTTTGACTACCCCTTTCTCTGCCTTGTTTGAGCTTCAGCAGGATTCGAAATGGCTGGCGGTAAGGCTGGGAAGGACTCCGGAAAGGCCAAGACAAAGGCGGTTTCCCGCTCGCAGAGAGCCGGCTTGCAGTTTCCGGTGGGCCGTATTCATCGACACCTGAAATCTAGGACGACCAGCCATGGACGTGTGGGCGCGACTGCCGCTGTGTACAGCGCAGCCATCCTGGAGTACCTCACCGCAGAGGTACTTGAACTGGCAGGAAATGCATCAAAAGACTTAAAGGTGAAGCGTATTACCCCTCGTCACTTGCAACTTGCTATTCGAGGAGATGAAGAATTGGACTCTCTTATCAAGGCTACAATTGCTGGTGGTGGTGTCATTCCTCACATCCACAAATCTCTGATTGGGAAGAAAGGACAACAGAAGACTGTCTAAAGGATGCCTGGATTCCTTATTATCTCAGGACTCTAAATATTCTTAACAGCTGTCCAGTGTTGGTGATTCCAGTGGACTGTATCTCTGTGAAAAACACAATTTTGCCTTTTTGTAATTCTATTTGAGCAAGTTGGAAGTTTAATTAGCTTTCCAACCAACCAAATTTCTGCATTCGAGTCTTAACCATATTTAAGTGTTACTGTGGCTTCAAAGAAGCTATTGATTCTGAAGTAGTGGGTTTTGATTGAGTTGACTGTTTTTAAAAAACTGTTCGGATTTTAATTGTGATGCAGAAGTTATAGTAACATTTGGTTTTGTACAGACATTATTTCCACTCTGGTGGATAAGCTCAATAAAGGTCATATCCCAAAAAAAAAAAAAAAAAAAAAAAACTCCCACCAGCCCCCAATCCAACAGTGGTGCCAAGGGTTTAGGAAACGTTCTCATTGTGCCATCTGCCTCACTTTGGGAATGACCTAGAGATGAACAAGTGCCCGTTTGCAGACTGTCGCAACAAAGGAGCTGGACTCAGGAGCAGATAGAGGGTGAGATAAGGGGATCGTTAGCTTCCGAAGAGTCCAAAATTCTAGGCTCCTCAAAGGTTTTCACTGAGGCAAGTGTCCCTCGACACATGGTGGGAGTCTTGGGAGGGATAGAGGCAGATGTCCCAGCGGAGAAGATTTCAGATGGTGGTGCAGGCAGGATGTCAGGGTGAGCATGAGAGAGCGGTCCAGAATATATTCTGTCAGGGTAGGCACGTGGCCACCACCAGGCTGAGCTGCCAAAACCACTGGGAGAGAAAAAAATGCTCTTCAGAACAAGAATAATAAGGCAAGGCTGAACAGGCTGCCCGGAGCCAAAGGTACGAAGTCAAAAGCATGACAGGAAGTGCATACAACGCCCCCAGTTCTGCTTTGTTTCTGACTTTTCTGGCAAGAAAGATGATTATTTAAACTGAAAAGGGCAGAGGGAGCACTGGCAAGGCAGAAGGAAGGCCAAAATGGAGGCCGAGGTTCTGCACTTTCTGAATTTGTTCTAGCCTCGCAGCACAAACACACACGGGGGATAGGGCCCCTCTACCTGGGAATGCTGGTGTGCAGCGGGGAATCTGGGAAACCAGGGAGGAACACGGACCTGAAAGCAGGTCACAGCCCTCCAATTTCAATAAGAAAAAGACATTAGAATCTGCAAATTAAACGGTGGCATATACGCCAGCCAAGATGCTTGAGTTAACTATACTGGGATAATATTTTGAGACATCAGCTGAGGTTTTCCCCCATCTTCCTTGAACCTCTCATCTTTCCCCACCCTGTATTCATTGCTGCAGAAATGGCACAGTGGAAGGCAGAGAGATAGCTCTCAGTCCACAAGAACAGGACTTTTGAGTTGCAAGAGTTTGGGCTTTTAAGTTCAAAAGCCTAAGCCTCACAGCTTCCACTGGAAGAATAGATGAAGGTCTGGCAGGCAGCCTGGGCAACCTCCCCTCTCCTGTCGCCTCTTGCCCATCCCATTCTACGTGGCCTGGGGAGAGAGGAAGGGGAGTCAGAGGGCATGAAAGAGACTTCTGTGGGTCAGCAAAATCCATTTCCTTTTTTCGTGAGCACACAGTTGAATTATATTTCCCTTTGTTCTTTATAGTTGAGTGCTGTCATGTGACTGAGTCCTGGCCAACGGAGTGAGACACTTTCAGGCCTGAACCATAGGAACCTTCCACACGATTCTCCACTTTCTCTCTTCCCCAACGACTGGCAAATGGAAAAGACTCCAAAGTCCTAGAAGGGGACAAAGCCACAAAGGGGAAGGAACCTACAACTTACAGAATGGGAGAAAATGTTTGGTAACCATACATGTGGTAAGGGTTTTAATATCCAGAATATATAAAGAACTACAACTCAACAACAGAGACAAAAAAACAATCAAACAATAGGCAAAGGACTTGAATAGACATTTCTCCAAAGAAGACATATAAATGGCCAATAAGCACATGAAAAGATGCTCAACATCATTAGTCATTAGGGAAATGCAAATCAAAACCACAATGAGACATCACATCCACTAAGATGACTATTATTTTTTGAAAAAATGGAAAATAACAAGTGTTATCGAGGATGTGGAGAAATTGGAACACTCGTGCATTGCTGGTGGGAATGTAAAATGATGCAGCCACTGTGGAAAATAGTTTGGCTGTTCCTCCAAAAGTCAACCACAGAATTACCATATGACCCAGCAATTCCACTCCTAGGCCTATACCCAAAATAACTGAAAGCATGAATTCAAACAGATACTTGTACACCAACATTCACTGCAGTACTACTCACAATAGCCAAAAGGTGTCCATCAACAGATAAATGAATAAATACAATGTGGTATGTGGTATATACACATAATGGAAATATTATTCAGCCATAAAAAGAAATGAAGTTTGGATACACGCTATGGCATAGATGAACCTCAAAAACATTATGCCGAGTGAAATGAGTCAGACACAAAAGGACAAATATTGTGTGATCTCCCTTATATGAAATACTGAGAATAGGCAAGTGCATGGAGACCAAAGTTTATTAGTGGTTACCAGGGACTGGGTGGGAAGGGTAGGTGGAGAATTACTGTTTAATGGGTACTGAGTTTCTATTTGAGGTGATGAAATTTTTTGGAACTTGATAATGGTGAAGGTTGCACCTCATTGTGAACATAATTAATGCCACTGAGTTAGACACTTAAAAATGGTTAAAATCGCAAATTGTATGTTATATATATTTTACTACAATAAAATTTTTTAAATAGGGGAGGAGCCTGGGTTTCTGAATGAACACATGGAAGGGTGCCTACTGTAGGAACACCTGAACCGGACTTCATATGAGCAAAAAAAAATCAACTTTTATCATATAAAGCCTCTGAGATTTGGGGGTTTGTTGGTTATAGCAGCTAGTGTTACTAATACAGAGGGAAGCAAAGAAAGCATAGATGTTGAACTGGACCCTTGAAGTGAGTCCTTGCATCCTCCTCAACACACACATACACACACCAGCTTTCCAGTACGGGAGAGAATAACAGACTTCTTAGAGGAAATTTTAGAGCTGAGAGGATCACTCCATTTCCCAAACAGCCAAGGAGAGTGGGAAGACTCAAGTTATCTTGCTTGCAGTACAGGGCAGGAGCAAATTAATGTTTGCAAGGGGTTTCCAGATAAATGGGCCTGGGACAGCCTTGGAGTGTTTTTCATGAGACCAAAAGTGTTGTGAATATGGCTACAGAATTAGCAGAGCTGATGAGGCTTTGGGGTCAGATCAAGAAGGACCCAGGGCCTGAAAAAATCAAACAAGATATCCCCAGTGCCCGACACATAGTAGAAATTTAGTAAGTGTTTATTGGATGGGTGGATGGATGGATGGATGGATGGATGGATGGATTGGTGGGTGGGTGGACGGACAGATGGATGGAAAGATGGGTGGGTGGGTGGATGGATGGGTGAATGGGCGGGTACATGGGTGGGTGGATGGGTGGGTGGATGGATGGATGGACGGGCAGATGGACGGACGGACAGATGGATGGATGGATGGATAAGTTCTGAGTGTGCTCATGCCCTTTTTTGTTTGTGTGCCAGACACTATTCTAAGCGCTAAAAATATAGTAATGAACAAAACAGACATAAATCCCTGCCCTTCATGGCAGTTATAGTCTTTTATTTGTATCAACACATTTAAGCCTCACTACAACCCTGCAGGTGCCCTGTTGGCGCAGGTTACAAGCTTCGCTGCTAACCAAAAGATTAGCAGTTCGAATCCACCAGCTGCTCTTTGGAAACCCTATGGGGCAGTTCTACTCTGTCCTATAGGGTCACTCTGAGTCAGAATCGACCCCACAACAACGGGCTTTTTTGGACAACACTGCAAGATAGATGTTATTATTATCCCTATTTTACGGACAAGGAAACTGAGGTCCACCAAGGTTTAAGTAACTTGTCCCAAATCACACAGCTGGAAAAGTGGAAGAGGCAGGATTTGAACCCAGCAGTCTGGTTCCAGAGCCCTGTGCACTTAACCATTAAACTATGTATTTTCAGTTGGATGAGTTCACGCACACACACACAAATCCATATTCCCCATTCTCTTGGGAACCTCGGACAAGTCTGGGCCTGCATGTCTGGCAACAACTGGATGGGGCTGCACAGCAGCTGCCCCCTTCAGGTGGGGCGTGCACACTCCAGGTCAAGCTCCAGTATTTCTGAGCACCTGCTAGGAGTTCCGCTCTAACTAGGCCCTGGCCCCACCTGCCCACTTCCCGTATCCAGAGCCTTCTGCCTTCACCCTGTAGGTGTCTGAGTTTGTGCCCCTTAGAAGAAGCCCTTGAACATTCTGTGTCATACGAATGAGGGATAGAAACCCAGTCTCTAGGCTGAGTGGCAGCCACAGAATGTGTTTGGAGCCAAGGCCAAAATCCGCAAGTATGGCTTGGCAGGGCTCACAGGTGGGGGTCCTACTGCACTTCTGTGGGGAATAGGAAGCAAATAGTGGTAGGTGGCGGCTGGAGCCAGGCAGAGCTGCCTCTCAGTCCTTCCTACTAGGCACCCACATAGCTGATGCTTGAAACATCAATAAAAATACTGGTCTTCACGAACTTGGACAGCCGGTGATTTCTTAAATAGGACACAAAAAGCACTAATCCTAAAGAACAGAGCTGATCTGTTTAACAACATTAAAATTAAGAACTTCTGCTCAATCAAAAGACATTTGGGAAAAGGCAATAAAAGAGCAGGAAAAGGTATTTGCAATACATACAAGTGACAAAGGATTATAACACATATTTTTTAAAACCTCCAGTAAAATCAATTTAAAAAAAACAATCTAACAGAAACATAGGCAAAAGATATGAAACACACCTCATGAAGGAGAAAATCCAATAGCCACAAACAAGGAAAGATGCTCAACCTCATTAAACCAAACCAAAACCAAACCCGCTGCTGTCGGTCGAGTCAATTAGCAGCCCTATAGGACAGAGTAGAACTGCCTCACAGGGTTTCCAAAGCTGTAAATCTTTATGGAAGCAGACTGCCACATCTTTCTTCCGCAGAGTGGCTGGTGGTTTCGCTTAGCAGCTGAGCACTTTAACCACTGCAGCACCAGGGCTCCTATTCAACCTCATTAGTAAACAGGGAAATGCAAATTGGAAACCACAATGAGATACCATTTCTCTCCCTCCGCATTGGCAAAAATTTTTAAATCTGACAATGCCCAAGTACTGTCGAAGATAGAGCAACGGGAATTCTCATGCCTTTCTAGTGGAATGTAAACTGGCACACCCACTTTGGAAACTAGGTAAAGGTGAAGCTGTGCAATGTTGACCCTGCAACTATCTCCACATCTAGGTAAACACTACAACAGTGGTTCTCTTATTGTATGATCCCACATATATGAAATATCCACAATAGGCAAATGCATAGAGACCAGAGTTTATCAGTGGTTACCAGGGGCAGATGGGAGAGGAAAACAGGGGGTATTGTTTAAAGGGTACAGAGTTTTTGTTAAGGGTGATGAAAAAATTGTAAATGGACAGTGGTGACTGCTGTATAACATGGTGAATATACTTAATGTCACTGAATTGTAAAATGGTTGAAATAACAAATGTTTTGTTATATATAATCACCACAATAAAAATTAAAACAGAAAAACTTAAGTGTGCATCAGAATCACCTGAAGGGCTTGTTAAACACAGATTGCTGGGCTCTAGGTGAGAGCTTCTCCTTCAAGAGGTCTGGGCTGGGACCTGAGAATTTGGATTTCTAACATGTTCCCAGATGATGGTTGAGGCTGCTGGTCCAGGGACCACCTTTGAAGAGCCACTGACCTAGAGAAAGATGTGCCAATAAGGACTCGGAGACTGTTCAAGGATATTCACGGCTGTATTACTTATGATAACAACTTCAGAATGACCCAAATATCCATTAAGAGTAGAATTAACCAGTAAACCAAAAAAAAAAAAAAAAAAACATTGCCATTGACTTGATTCCAAACCATAGAGACCGTATAGGACAGAGTAGAACTGCCCCCATAGAGTTTCGAAGGAGCAGCTGGTGCATTTAAACTGCTGACCTTTTGGTTAGCAGCTGAGCTCTTAACCACTGTGCCACCAGGGCTCCAGAATTAACCAACAGAAGGTGATATGTTCATACCATGGAATATTATACAGCAATGAAAAAATACAAACTATAATTACATCATCACCATAATGTTGAGCAAAACATTTATGTAAAAATTATATCATATATGATCACATTTATGTAAAAATTTCAAAAACAAGCAAATCTATAGTGTTTAGTTTGCATACTTAGGTGGTAAAACTATAAAGCAGAGGTCAACAAACTTTCTCTGTAAAGGGACAGAGAGTAAACATTTCCCGCTTTGCAGGCCAGAGGGTTTCTGTGGCAACTACTCAACTCTAGCATCATAGCATAAAAGCAGCCATAAACAATACACAAAGGAATGAGCACAGCTGTGTTCCAATAAATCTTTATTTGTATATAGCTTATAAAAACGGGCAGCGGGCCGGATTTGGCCCACAGACTATACTTTGCTAACTGCTGATATAAAGCTAAGCAAGGAAGTAATTACCCACCTCTGGGGGAAGGGCGGGAACCCTGGTGGCATGGTGGTTAAGAGTTCGGCTGCTAACCGAAAAGTTGGCAGTTCAAATCCACCAGGTGCTCCTTGGCTCCTTGGAAACCCTATGTGGCAGTTCTATTCTGTCTTATATGATCACTATGAGTCGGAATTGACTTGACGATCATGGGTAACAGGGGAAGAGAGTCGGTAATGATCAGGAAGAGGGACCTGGGAGGCGGGCGATGATCTATTGCTTGACCTCCGGGGTAGTTATAAAGTTTATGCTTTAAATAATTTGTTAAGCTGTACATATTTTACGAGGATCCTTGGTGGTGCAGTGTTTAAGCGCTCCGCTGCTGAGAGGTTAGCAATTCAAACTTACCAGCAGCTCCTCAGGAGAAAGATGTGGCAGTCTGCTTCTGTAAAGATTACAGCCTAGGAAATCCTATGTGGCACTTCTACTCTATTACAGCGTTGCTATGAGTCAGAATGGACTCAGTGGCAATGAGTTTGGTTTTTGGTATACTTTTATGCACTTTTTGAATTATACTATGTTTCATAATTTTTAAAAGGTTTAAAATATAAATGAATAATGAATGGATAAACAAAATGTGGGATATTCATACAATGAAATATGATTCGGCCATAAAAAGGAATGAACTTCTGACACGTGCTACAACATGGATAAACCTTGAAAACATTATGTTAAGTGAAAGAAGCGAGTCACAAGAGATAACATGTTATACTATTCCATTTATAGGGTGTGTTCGGAATTGACAAACCCATAGACACAGGAAATAGACTAGAGGTTGTCTAGGCCTGGGGTAGGAGCCCTGGTGGCACAGTGGTTAAGCGCTCGACTGCTAACTGAAAGGCTGGCAGTTAAAACCCAGCAGCCGCTCCACGGGAGAAAGATGTGGCAATCTGCTTCAGTAAAGATTACAGCCTTGGAAACTCTATGGGGCAGATCTACCCTGTCTTATAGGGTTGCTATCAGTCAGAATCGACTTGACAGCAGTGGGTTTTGGTTAGGGCCAGGGTGAGGCAGATTGAGAGGTGATGGCTAAAAGATATGAGATTTCTTTTAGGGGCAATAAAAATGTTCTAGAATTGATTGTGGTGATGGTTGCAGAACTCTGTGAATACACTAAAATCATTGAGTTGTACACTTCACGTGGGCAAATTATATGGTATGTGAACTATATCTCAATAAAGCTCTTATAGAAATAAATAATAAATGGATAAAACCACCAGCCTCTGCCTCCCCACCAGAGATGGGCCATCATGCGGGATGGGAACGAGCCAGATAGAAACTTGACTCAGGGAAATCACCTGTCCTCCTTCTTATCTCCAGAGGCCTTCCTCTGCCTTTGGCAAGACATGTACTAAACATTAGAAGGCCAAGAGGCAGAGATGCCACAGACAAGCAGAGGCCAGGGCATCCTACCAAGACACGCAGTTTTTAAACTCAAAATGAAATTTCAGGCAAAAGCCAAAGCTAAGTAGAACCTTGTGGGAGTCAGGCTGGTTCCAAGGGCCCACAGGAGCCAATTCCTGGGCAGCAAGTCAGGGAGGGGTCAGTCCTCCAGGAACATTCCTTTTAACCGGTCCTCGTTCTTGAGTTTTTAGTTCCTGGTGGCTTTGAGGCATGGGTGGGGCCTCGGGGGCTTGGGCCCCTGTGCTGCTCACACAGGCTGAAGGCAGCATGTTTGGGGGCTTCTTTGTTGCATCCCAGACTTCCCAGTGCCTCCAGGGAGCCGGCAGATGGCTGTAAATGATGAGGCTGCAGGAGCCAGCAGATGGGATGCGTGAGGAGCAGAGGGAGCTGGGAACAGGAACAGTGGGGGCTCCTTCAGCTGCCACCTCCCTCTTGCTCCTCGCAGCTCCTAACAGCTGGGAGACACGAGATGACCATGGAACTTGCTGGCCCTGAGGAGCAGGAAAGGGGTTGGGAGGCACCAGGCAGGACGCAAAGGCCTGTGAGATATAGCAGAAACAGCATGGGGCTGCTAGCGGACCTCAGGCAAGCAGCTCAACTCCTCTGAGTCTGTTTCTTTGGGAACCAAAGATTATAGCACCTGCCCCCACAGGAATTAAATGAGATAAGGGGTGTGGAGGTATCTGACAGTGAATGGAATTCTGTACATTACTCTGTAAAGTTTAGCTGAATGTTACATCCAGTTGCCATTGACTCAATTCTGACTCATGATGATCTCACATGTGTCAGAGTAGAATTGTACCCCACAGGATTTTCAATGGCTGAATTTTCAGAAGTAGATCACCAGGCCTTTCTTCGGAGGCACCTCTAGGTGGACTCGAACCTCCAACCTTTCAGTTAGCAGTCAAATGTGTTAACTATTTGCATCACCCAGGGACTCCAGATGAATGTTAGTTGAATAGAAATAAACATAAATTGAGTTACGGTTGTTGATAGTTGCTGTCCAGTCAGCCCAACTCATGGCAACCCTATGTATAGCAGAAAAAAACATTGCCTGGTTCTGTAACAGCCAATCTTCATTATTCGCAGACTCCATATTTGCAAATTCACTTCCTCAATACAGTTTATTTGTAACCCTCAAATTGCGGGGCTTGTGCAGTCATTCACGGACATGTGCAAAGTGGTGGAAAATTTGAAGTGCATGTTCTCAGCTTAGGCTGAACAAGGTGACGCTCTGCCTTCTTGTTTCAGCTCTCGTACATCTATCCTTTTCAGTCTATTTAGTGCCACGTTTTTCATTTTTTCCTGCTTTTTTTTGGTGACTTTGCTGTTTAAAATGTCCCCAAGCACAGTGCTAAAGTGCTGTCTAGTTTTCCTAAGTGCAAGAAGGCTGCGACATGCCTTACAGAGAAAGTACAAGTGTTAGATAAGCTTAGTTCAGACATGAGTTATTGTGCTGTTGGCCAAGAGCTCAATGTTAATGCATCGGCTATATACATTAAATAAGGTGTCTTTAAACAGAAAATAAAAAATAAGGTTATATATTGATCAGTTGACAAAAGTATTGTGACCAGGGGCTCACGGGAACCTAACACTGTATTTCCCCTACGTGCAATGGTTCAGTATTCACTCAGTGTTCGAAGAGGCTTCATAAGACTATAATTACTGCAAATGACAAGAATTATCTGCACTTTCCAGGTTAGCTTCCCAGCTGGCTGGGCCATACTGAGGAGATGGGGAAACACAATGAAACAATCAAGCTAACGTTCACCGAGCCAGGCCCTGTGTTAACCCCGCACATGGATTTTCTCATTCAATTCCCAGAATCAAATGCTATTATCCCTTTTTACAGATGAAGTAAGTGAACTGTAGAGAGAATGAGCAGCATGCCAAAGGTCCCACAGCCAGCAAGGCAGAGAATTGGGAGTTGAATCCAGAGCCCATGCTCTTTACCACTATACCCAGGAGCCCTAGGTTTAGATCCCAGATCTGCCACTACCTGGACCTGGAGCAAATTTCTGAAACTGTCTTAGCCTCAGCTTCCTCATCTGCAAAAGAGGAGTCATAATAATGCCTACTTTGTGGACTTCTGAGAGGATTAAATGGGATAACATGCCAGAAAAGGACCAGTATGCAGTAGGTGCTCAATGAATGCCCACTGTATGTATCAGGGCTGGTACTAGAGGAACCATTTCTTAGTGGATCTCAGAACAGCTGCTAGATTTTTGACAGAGACGCCCTCTGAGACTTTGAAACATGACTTGGCTCAGCAACACCGTCCCGACAGGTTGGGAGTAGGGGCTGGCCACCTGCTGGGTGCAGAGGGGCAGATAAAACTGGCTGGGAGCAGGCGTGGCTGATGCCAAGCTTGTGGGCAAGAAAGGATGGGCAGACCCAGATGGTGAAAGACCCTGAATGCCAGGTCAAAGGAATTGTGTCTCTAGTTCCTGGCTACTCAAAGTGTGGTCCATGGACCAGCTTTGCCTGGGTGCTAGTTAGAAATACAGACTCTTGGACCCTACCACAGACCTGCAGAATCAGAATCTGCATTTTAGCAAAATCCCCAGGTGACTCATGTGCACATCAAAGTTCAAGAGGTGCTAGGCTAGTGACAGGGAGGACACAGGGACATTTTAAGCAGAGAAGCAACATAATCCAAACTTAGTTTCAGAAACATCATAAGGAAGTGACATGGAGGACAGGGTGGAAGGGGAGAAATCAAACACAGAACACAGTACGACACCCTAATGGCGCCTTTGACCTTTCTAGCCGTGTGGTCATTGGGAAGTCACCTCACCTCCCTGAGCCTCAGGGTCCTCATCCTGAAATGGGGTACAGGACAGTGCTGGGCTCACAGGGCTACTGGGAAGACAGGCCACGCAGCTGTGGGGAGGAGCCCAGCGCGGCCCCGAGGCTCAGCACACGGGAAGGACTCACTGTGCTCCACCGTGGCAGCCATGCATGAAGTTTTATTTCAGGGCCTGTATTAGTTTCCTATTGCTGCTATAATAAATTACCACAAACCTAATGGCTTAAAACAATACATGCTTATTCTCTTACAGTTCTAGAGATCAGAAATTTAGAATCAAGGTGTTGGCTTCAGGGAGAATCTATTTCCTTGCCTTTTTCAGCATCTAAAGGCCACCTGCATTCCTTGGTTTGTGGTCCCTTCCTCACGTTACTCCAACCTCTTGCTTCCATTGTCACATCTACTTCTTTCTGTCTTTGACCATCCTGTATCCCTCTTGTAAGGACCTTTGTGATTACATTGTGCCCACCCAGATAATCCAGGATAATCTCCCATCTTAATCACATCTGCAAAGTCCTTTTTGCCACGTACAATAACATATTCACAGGCTCTGAGGATTAGGATGTAAACATCTATGGGGGTCTGTTTGGCCTACCATAAGACCTCAGTTTCCTCTGTAAAACGGAGCCATGAGACCAGCTCTCTGAGGCCCTTCCACCCCAACAGCCTGTGCACATGGGTCAGGTTCCTCTCTTGGAACCGGAAGTATGACAGGAAGGAAGTAGAGGAAGGTGAATGAGGCACGGGGGCATTGGAGAACCACTAGCATCATCCCACAAGGCACGATGGCCCCTCCTTCCTCCCCAGCCCCACCTGGACAACACTTACCTTGGCCGTCCTTTCCTAAAATCACTAGATTTTAGTCCTTCCCAAATCACAGTCCACTTTGGGACTCTCTGTCCTATCTTAATAGCTCACTCTGAGGCAGTAAGTGTAATGGTGAAGCTCCAGGACACAAGAGCCCACCTGCCCAGGTTCGAACCCAGTTCTGCCACTTACAACCCATGTGATCTTGGGTGACGTGACAACCTCGCTGGGCCTCAGTTTCCCCATCCATAACATCGTGTAACAATAGCACAAACCTCATCGAGTTGTTGGGGGACCTGGCATGTTGGCAAAACAGAACTCAATTTTTGCTGTTATTATTATTTATTTTAAGGTGTGCTGTAGAAAATAAACTGACACACTAAAACCATGAGTTGACAGACATTATTGCTCAGGATAAGCCTAAATTAATTTGACTTTTTAAGTGAATCACTGTAAAGAAAAATACTAAATGAATACTAATATGAGGGTGGGGATATAGTACGAGGCCCAGATTGGGAAGATGGAATGGTTACAAGAGAAGTTTCAGGAGCAAAGAATTAGATATTTGTGAGTTGAATGATGAATGAATGTTCAATTTAATGTAAGGAGTCAGACAATAACAGTCAGAAAGAGGCATTTTAGGACCATCCAGTAGGAAATGTAGAGGCCATAAGTCTGTCCCAATTTCTCCAATGAAATTGAGTCCGTTCAGAGAGATCTAGATCAAAGCAGATGTTGGGCAGATATCACAACTACAGCACAAGCACCAAATGACAAAATAGACCAATAGGACCTCATCAAAATTAACTACTTTTGTACATCAAGAGAGCTTATCAAAAAAGTAAGAAGACAGCCTAAGATTTGGAAAAATTTTCTGGGAACCATATATCTGATAAGGGTCTAATACACAAGATATATATAAAACTCCTACAACTTAACAACAAAAAGACAAACGACCCAATCAAAAAATGCACAAGGAACTTGGACAGTTCAACAAAGAGGATATTCAAATGGCCAACAAGCATATGAAAAGATGTTCAACATCATTAGCCCTTAGAGAAATGCAAATCAAAACCACAGTGAGTTACCACTTCACTCTCACAAGGATACCTAAGATTTAAAAAAACAAAGTAAATGTTGGCAAGGATGTGGAAAACCCTTATCCATTGATGGTGGGAATGCAAAATGGTATAACTGCTGTGGAAAACAGTTGGCAGTTCCTCAGAAAGTTAAACATAAAACTACCATATGATTTAGTCATTCCACTCCTAAGTATATACCCAAGAGACTTGAAACCAGCAACACAAACATGTACACCAATATTCACTGCAGCACCATTCACAATAGCCAAAAGATAGAAATAACCTAAATGTCCACCAACAGATGAATGGATAAACAAAACATGGTATATACATACAATGGAATTTTACTCAGGCATAAAGAGAAATGAAGTCCTGATGCACGCTACAACATGGATGAATCTGGAAAACATTATACTGAGTGAAGTAAATCAATCACAAAAGGACAAATATTGTATGATCTCACTTGTATGAAATAACAAGAACAGGCAAATGTATAGGAGGGGAGAAGGGGGAGATATTGTTTGGGAAGTAGTGGGTTTATGTTTAGGATGATGGGAAAGTTACCAGCGAGAGATGATGGTTGTACAACATTATTATTGTAATTGATTTCACTAAATTGAACACCTGAAGAATGCTGAATTGGCAAAGGTTGTGTTTTATACACATATTACAATAATAAAAAAAAAGCAGATGCTAGGCTACTCAATGCTCCCACTCTGGTCTGAGGAGTGGCTTCACTTACAATTCCCTGGGAAGGGCAATGTCCCCCACTCCCCCTCCATCTTTCTACCCTGGGTCCTCACCTTGATTCCTGGCCAAGGTCCCATACCTTTTGGAGCAAGAGTGATGTGTCAGGGCTCCAAAGGGGAGTGCTTTCAGCTGGAAGGCCACCTTCTCAAGGTGTCACTTCTCAGGGACATCACTTAATCATGCTAGGGCCTCCCAGATGTTCAGAAAGGCCTGAGAATCTTCCATTTTTCCACCTCTTGTTCCATTCAAAAGGAAACATATGCCCTGTTTGGTGTTTTCTCACAAAATTAAACATACATCTACCAGATATTCTGCTCCTAGGTATTTACCCAAGATAAATGAAAACCTTTATCCTCACAAAGATATACACAAGAATGTTCATAGCAGATTCACTCATAATAGCCAAAAATGGGGGCGGAGGGAGAACAAATTACCATCAACAAGTGAATGGATAAACCATGGCATGTCCGCATAATGGAATACTGCTCAACAACAAAACAGAATGAACTCCTGATACACCTACAACATGGATGAATTTCAAATGCATTATACTGAATTTAAAAAGGAAGACACAGAAGAGTACATAATGTATGGTCCCATTTATATGAAGTCCTAGCACAGGGAAAACTAATCTATGGTAATAGAAATCAGAACAGTGCTTGTCCCTGGGAGTGGGGGATTGGCTGGGAAGGGGCATGAGGGAACTTTCTGGGGTGGAGGAAACTTTCTATACAGGACAGGCTATGGAATTTGCTGAGCCCAGTGCAAAATGAAATTGCAGGGCCCCTTGTTCAAAAAGTATTAAGAATTCCAAGACAGTGAAAAAAGGCCAGACTTAATAGTCTAACTGAGACTGGAGGAACCCCAGAAGCCATGGCCCCTGGATGATCTGTTAGCCCAGAACTAAAATCATTCCCGAAGTCCGCTCTTTAGACAAAGATTAGGCTGGACTACAAAACATAAGACTACGTTCCGCTGCTATTCATAAGGTTTTCACTGGCTAATTCTTTTCAGAAGTAGACTGCTGGGTCCTTCTTCCTAGTTGGTCTTAGTCTGGAAGCTCAGCTGAAACCTGTCCACCAGGGGTGACCCTGCTGGTATCTGAATACCGGTTGCACAGCTTCCAGCATCACAGCAACACACGAGCCCCCACAGGACGACAAACTGACAGCCATGTGGAGATACATGAGCCAGAAGATGAGCCCTCCAGGTTGGAAGACACTCAAAAGATGACTGGGGAAGAGCTGCCTCCTCAAAGTAAAGTCGACCTTAATGACATGGATGGAGTCAAGCTTTCGGTACCTTCATTTGCTGATGTGGCACGACTCAAAATGAGAAGAAACAGCTGCAAACATCCATTAATAATCAGAGGTGGAATGTAAAAAGTATGAATCTAGGAAAATTGGAAATGGTCAAAAATGAAATGGAGTGCATAAATATCGATATTTTGGGCATCAGTGAGCTAAAATGGACTGGTATTGGCCATTTTGAATCAAAGAATCATATGGTCTACTATGCCGGGAACGACAACTTGAAGGGGAATGGCATTGTATTCATAGTTAAAAGGAACATTTCAAGATCCATCCTGAAGTAAAATGCTGTCAGTGATAGGATAATATCCATACACCTACAAGGAAGACCAGTTAATACGACTATTATTTAAATTTACACACCAACCACTAAGGCTAAAGATGAAGAAATTGAAGATTTTTACCAGCTTCTGCAGTCTGAAGTTGATCGAACATGCAATCAGTATGCATTGATAATTACTGGTGATTGGAATGTGAAAATTGGAAACAAAGAAGAAGGATTGGTATTTGGAAAATATGACCTTGGTGACAGAAGTGATGCCAGCGATGGCATGATAGAATTTTGCAAGACCAACGACTTCATTGCAAGTACCTTTTTCACCAACATAAATGGGAACTATACACACGGCCTTTGCCAGATGGAACACACAGGAACCAAATTGACTGCATCTGTGGAAACAGATGACGGAAAAGCTCAACATCATCAATCAGAACAAGGCCAGGGGCCGACGGCAGAACAGACCATCAACTGCTCTTATGCAAGTACAAGTTGAAACTGAAGAAAATTAGAACAAGTCCACGAGAGCCAAAGTACGACCTTGAGTATATCCCACCTGAATTTAGAGACCATCTTAAGAATAGATTTGACGCATTGAACACTAATGACTGAAGACCAGATGAGTTATGGAATGACATCAAGGACATCATACATGAAGAAAGCAAGAGGTCATTAAAAAATAGGAAAGAAATAAAAGGATGTCAGAAGAGACTCTGAAACTTTCTCTTAAACGTCGAGTAGCTAAAGAAAAAGGAAGAAATAATGAAGTTAAAGAACTGAACAGAAGATTTCAAAGCACAGCTCGAGAAGACAAAGTAAAGTATTATAATGAAATGTGCAAAGATCTAGAGTTAGAAAACCAAAAAGGAAGAACATGCTCCGCATTTCTCAAGCTGAAAGAACTGAAGAAAAAATTCAAGCCTCCAGTTTCAGTAGTGAAGGATTGTATGGGGAAAATATTAATCAATGCAAGAAGCATCCAAAGAAAATGTAAGGAATACACAGACTCATAATACCAAAAAGAATTGATTGAAGTTCAACCATTTCAAGAGGTAGCATATGATCGGGAACTGATGGTGCTGAAGGAAGAAGTCCAAGCTGTACTGAAGGCATTAGCGAAAAACAAGTCTCCAGGAATCGACGGAATGTCAATTGAGATGTTTCAACAAACGGATGCAGTGCTGGAAGTGCTCACTCATCTATGTCAACAAATTCGGAAGACAGCTGCCTGGCCAACCAACTGGAAGAGATCCATATTTATGCTTATTCCCAAGAAAGGTAATCCAACCAAATGTGGAAATTATCAAACAATATCATTAATATCACATGCAAGTAAAATTTTGCTGAAGATCATTCAAAAGCAGCTGCAGCAGTATATCGACAAGGAACTGCCAGAAATTCAGGCCGGATTCACAAGAGGACGTGGAACTAGGGATATCATTGCTGATGTCAGATGGATCTTGGCTGAAAGCAGAGAATACCAGAAAGATGCTTACCTGTGTTTTATTGACTATGCAAAGGCATTCAGCTGTGTGGATCATAACAAATTATGGATAACATTTTGAAGAATGGGAATTCCAGAACACTTAATTGTGCTCAGGAGGAACCTGTCATAGATCAAGAGGCAGTTGTTCCAAGTCAGGAAAGGTGTGCCTCAGGGTTGTATCATTTCACCATACCTATTCAATCTGTATGCTGAGCAAATAATCCAAGAAGCTGAACTACATGAAGAAGAACTGGGCATCAGGACTGGAGGAAGACTGATTAACAACCTGCGATATGCAGATGACACAACCTTGCTTGCTGAAAGTGAAGAGGACTTGAAGCACTTACTGATGAAAATCAAAGACTACAGCCTTCAGTATGGATTATACCTCAACATAAGGAAAACAAAAATCCTCACAACTGGACCGATAAGCAACATCATGATAAATGGAGAAAAGATTGAAGTTGTCAAGGATTTCATTTTACTTCGATCCACAATCAACACCCATGGAAGCAGCAGTCGAGAAATTAAAAGATGCATTGCATTGGGCAAATCTGCTGCAAAAGACCTATTTAAAATGTTGAAAAGCAAAGATGTCACCTTGAAGACTAAGGTGCGCCTGCCCCAAGCCATGGTATTTTCAATCGCATCATATGCATGCGAAAGCTGGACAATGAATAAGGAAGACCGAGGAAGAATTGACGTCTTTGAATTGTGGTGTTGGCGAAGAATACTGAATACACCATGGACTGCCAAAAGAATGAACAAATCTGTTGTGGAAGAAGTACAGCCAGAGGGCTCCTTGGAAGCAAGGATGGCGAGACTACGTCTCACATACTTTGGACATGTTATCAGGAGGGACCAGTCCCTGGAGAAGGACATCATGCTTGGTAAAGTACAGGGTCAGGAAAAAGAGGAAAACTCTCAATGAGATGGACAGACATTGGCTGCTACAATGGGCTCAAGCATAACAATGATTGTGGGCATGGCGCAGGATCAGGCAGTGTTTCGTTCTGTTGTACACAGGGTTGCTATGAGTCGGAACCGACCCAATGGCACCTAACAGCAACAACGTAAAACATAAAATAATAGTCCTGAAGAGTGTGCTTCTTACTTCAAGCAGATACACTAAACCAAATGGGCGACTCCTGTCCTGAGGCAGGATGAGAAGGCAGGAAGGGACTATAACTGGTTGAATGGACACAAGAAACCCCGGGTGGAAAGGGGGAGTGTGCTCTCACATTATAGGGATAGCACCTAAGGTCACATAACAATGTTTGTATAAATTTTTGCATGAGAAATTAACTTGAGATGTAAACTTCCACCCAAAGCACAATAAAAAAAAAAATAACGATTTAAAAAATAAATAAATAAATAAAAGAATTCCAAAATAGTGAGAGCAGAGCATTAAACCAAGGATGAGGCTCTTCTATGCGTGGGGCCCTGTGGAGTCAGCCCTGTTTCTTTATCTCGATAAGGGTATGGGTTACATAGATAAGTATGCATGGAATGTGCATTTGTACCTGTACCCTTAAGACTTATGCATCTTCCTGTAAATTATACCAATTAAATTATATCAATTTTTTTTAAAACAAAGAAACATGACAAAACAGGTTACAAATTCTCAGCCCATCGCAGGCAGTATGGTTCAGCAATGAGGTGCAAGTCTAAACTTGTACCATGTATGTTGTCTTGTTTTAACCCTGTCTGTGTATCCCTGGCCACCAGGTACAGTGGTACAGGATGTGCACTGCCCAACCCTATGCCATTCACATAGAAATTGTGACCCCAGCCCCCCAGAGTTGTACAATGAGTAACCCGCACAACTGTACCAGGTGGTCCTGATTTGTAGCTGTATGACTAATCTCATTTGAAGGAATCTCTAAAGGGCAGAGGCCCTTTGTGAATTCAGGGCCTAGGCCGAAAGGATCTTGTTGCAAATTCCATCCCAAGGCACAGAAGTGAGAGAAAGACCCAGGAGGAACCAGCCCATGGAAGGACTTTCTTAGGGTCCTGAGAGAAGCCACACCTCAAATTCCTCAGACCCCATGAAGCTCAGCAAGCCCCATCCTCTCAACACTGCTGAAACTTCCATTTGGCAGGGCAAAGAGCTGGACTTAAGCATGCCAGGGAATTTCTCACAACAAGGTATGATAAGACCACAGAGACATTCAGAAATTTAAATTACTACTGTATACACTTAACAGAGTCTTCTCACGGTGGAGAAACCGTTTCCAACTAGGAAACATGGAAGCTGGTCGTGGTTAATACAATACTCTCCAAGAGACTGAGCAGGCAAGACTACCCAGACACCTAATTACCTGGAAAGATAATCTTGAATAATTGGAATTAAGGCAACTAAAGAAATTATTAGATGTTGTGATCTCCAGGAGCAGTCCTCCACCAGGCGTAGGGATTTAATCATATTTAATAAGAGCCGTAATTAGAGGAATCCAGAATTTCAGAAAAGAAAGTGGCAGAACCAGCACTTGGGAATTAGGGAGGTGGGAGTGCCATGTGTGATGCTGGAGAAAATGAGGCTCAAGGGATGGGGTGGGAAGGAAGGGTAGGATGTGGAGGGCTGCCCTGGCAGGCCGGCAGAGCGCTGCTTCATAGATCTTCAGGGCATAAGTAGCAGGCCTGGGGAGAGAGCCTGACTCTGATCTAAACCTGCTGTGTGACCCTGAGCAAGACACTTCACCTCTCTGGGCTCTCCCTTCCTTTTGCTGAACATCTGCCATGTGCCTATCACTGGGACACTGGGTCTCAGACCTTTGCACTTGCTGCTCATTCCACCTGGCATGCCCTCCCCTGGTGCCCCTTATGCACCAGAAGAAATCCCACATCTCCTTCAAGACCCTTCCCAAATAGTGCTCCTCCATGCAGCCTTCCCAGACTGCCACATTCCACCCACAGCCTTTTGTCCCCTCTCTGGGCCCCTGTGTCACACTAGGATTCTCTGCCTCCTGCCTGTCTCCCCTACTCGACAGCCAGCTCCTCAAGAGCAGGAGCTGTGTGCGATCCTCCATGCTGCTGATCCCTGGTGCACAGCCTGGCACCAATTCATGATGACCACTGTCCTCGGCAAACGTCACTGAGCCTGTTCCTGAAAGCTGGGCTGCAGTCTGCCTGCCTCCAAGAAGTAAATGGCACCAGGTCAGCAGACCTGTGTTGTAAGGTCAGCCCTCCCTGGATGGGCCATTCAGATGATTGACGATCCCACCATCAGCCAGAGGGCTGGAAGTACTAGCTCAGTAAAAAAAAACCAAACCAAACCCGTTGCCGTCGAGTCGATTCCAACTCATAGCAACCCTATAGGACAGGGTAGAACTTCCCCATTGAGTTTCCAAGGAGCACCTGGTGGATTTGAACTGCCAACCTTTTGGTTAGCAGCCATAGCACTTAACCACTACACCACCAGGGTTTCCACTAGCTCAGTAGTGCCTGGGAATGGCATAGGAGAGAGAATAATGGACATTATAGTGAACCACTTGACCAGCCTCCTGCTTCTTGGTGTCCTGAAACATCTGGGATAGAAAGGAGCAGAGGTCCCTTTCATTAGGCCCTGGACCACAGGCCTGCACTTGGAGACTAAGGAGCACAGAGCAGGGAGGTGAGAGAAGTTGCACGGAGGCAGGGCCTCTAGGTTGGTTCTTGAACGTTGATGGAGGGGTCCCCAGGAAGCCAGGGGTGAACAGATGGCCCAGGGTTCATGTACAAGCATGAGGATGCAGCAGTGGCTGCACAGTGTGTTTGGGCTGTGGCTGCAGGCTGACCCTTTTTTATCTGCAATGTCAGACTCGGGCAGCTGTGGAAGTTGGTTCCCCTCTCTATTCGCTCCTCAGCATATTCTGATCTATGCACGTTTCTGGACTATGATATAAATCAATAAAATGCACTAAATAAATTAAGTGAGCAGTAGAACTGTAAATCGATTTCAGACAGAGGACAGAGAGGTTGAGGAACCCAACAAGAGACTATTATAGGAACTGAAGTGAGAAATGACTCACGCAAGAGGCAGGATTGTGGCTGCGGAGCATATACCTTGTTACACAGCCCTGAAATATGAAACAAATGAAACCTACGAGCTTCGAGATTGTTTCATAAAAATTGTTAGCTGGTGGCTGCCAGAAATCCCAGCCCAATGAGAAACAGGGCAGGGAGCAGGGATGACTTACAACAGAGATCACCCTGCATGGGTCAGAGGAGACCAGTCTTCAGGAGTCTGAATCCAGGTTTCCAAACTCAAATGGAATGTCCAGTGTCTATAACATGGCCCCTATTTACTCCCTCATTCATTCATTCAACAAACCTTTCTTAAATTCCTACTCTGTGCCAATCCCATCTGAGGTACAAGACTCAGTGCCTGCCCTCAGGGAGCACCCTGTCTGATGGGGGAGATCAACTTAACACTAATACTGCTAACAGCACAACTCCTTGGGGGTTCAGGGGTGGCTTTTCAGAAGAGATCATGTCTAGACTGCGTTTTGAAAGACGAACAGAAGTTTGCAAAGCAAACAACAGAAGTAAAGGCAGGTCAGGCAGAGGGAACAGCGTATACCAAGGCACAAGGGCACAGGTGATTATGAGGAAATGTATGCAAGTAGTGAGACAGAGCTGGAACCCAGGGCCCATGCCAGGGATTGTAGGAGGTAGGGTGGGAAGGTAGACAAGGGTTACATCATGATGGGCCACGAACACCATGTTAAAATTTCCTATATAAGTTTGAGAGCCAGTAAGATTATAAGGATGAAGCGGTGCCAAGATGGCAGAGTAGTCAGATGCTTCTGATAGACCCTCTTACAACAAAGACCCGAATAAACAAGTGAATTGATTATATATGATAATATAGGGCCCCTGAACATCTAAGGCAAAGCTGAGGAACTGATGGTTCGGAAGCAGCGAGGAGGTGCCAAACCTGACCCCACGAGAGCCTGAGCCCTTCAGGCCTGATCAGCTTATGGGGGAGCAGTGAGGCAGGCAAGCAGCAGTGCTCGGGAGGCATATTCCACACCAGGAGAAACCCATCAGCAGATAATCTACTTGGCCACCCAGAACCAGTGAGAAGCAGCCCTCAACTTGGTGAAAGATAAGTACTTGTGTCTGGCCTACCGCATGGATCAAAAACACCCCCCTTAGGGAATAACCTCTCTCCCATTTACCTCCCCACTCCCTGCTCTGCACTGCGTCCTGGACCGGCTTCAGCAATTGCCAAGTCCCCTGGGCCAGAAATAGGATCTGTCACATGCCCTGAGCCAATCTCCCAGCCTTGGAGAGTGAACAAATTAACAAACAGGGGAAAAAATAAACTGCCAACTCCCCTAAGCCAGGAACTCAGGGTAGGCATAGCTCCTTTGCCTAGGCACAGGCATAAGGGATCCACGGACTTTGAGTGCCTTTCCCACTGCAGAGACTTGTGTGGGCCCATTTCAACAGCGTAGGCCCTCATTAGCACAGTACAACAAGGTATATACCTGAAGTCTAACTTCAACTGTTTCAGCTGTGAAGTGGCAGGTTTGTGACATTTGACACTGTGCTAACCATTAAGCAGGGTCTTCACCTACCCACTTCAGGGGCCTGGAGACTGGTGACTCCACCCACGCCACGTAGCCACCTGCAATAAGGGCCCAAGAATAAGAAGTGCCCCCCAGTCCTTGCAGCAAACAGCACTGGGTGCTTATAGTCTGGCTGCAAAATCCACCCACCTACATGCTCTAGGGAACAGGGACACTCCTTCCTCCTGGACTCTCGGGGGTGGTTGTCAGACCCCTGCCTTGCTCAGAGTGTATCCCCCTGCTGCAGCCAGATGCCTGTACCTACACCAATCACCAATGCCTGTCTAGGACTGTATGTGAGAGCCTACACCACACACTTGGTGGCTTTCTACCTAGGTACCTGAGCTGAATCCATACAGGAGGAGTGGGCAGACTCCTGAGCTCACACACCTAGTAACAGATATGACCACCTGGTGACAAGACTTTAGAGCTTCAAAGTTGCCAACAATCAAACTAGTTCATACGAGCAGCCTATTTGGGCATAGCAAAACTAAACAAGAAGCTAGGACACAGTAAGCAAACATAAAATAAATAAAAAAGTTATTGATGGCTCAGAGACAACAGTCAATATCAAATCACATGAAGAGGCACTCCATGATGGCTTTGGCAAGCTCCCAAAATAAAGAATCTAGAAATTTTCCAGAGGAGGAAATTTTATTGGAATTACTAGAGGCAGAATACAAAATATTAATATATAGAACTCTTCAAGAAATTAGGCAGAACACACAATAGAGGAAATTAAAAAGATTAGAGAAGAGCATACTGACAAATTTAACAGGCTGCAAGAATCCAGAGAGAGATAGCAATCAGAAATCCAGAAGATTAACAATAAAATTTCAGGATTAGACAGCTCAATAGAAAGTCATAGGAGCAGAACTGAGGCAATGCAAGTCAGAATTAGTGAAATTGAAGATAAAGCACTTGACACCAATTTATTTGAGGAAACATCATATAAAAGGATTTTAAAAATGAGGAAACCCTAAGAATGAAGTGTGATTCTATCAAGAGGAGTAACCTATGAGTGACTGGAGTACCAGAAGGGGGGAATAACAGAAAATATAGAGAGAATTGTTGAAGATTTGTTGGCAGAAACTTCCCTGATATCATGAAAGATGAGAAGATATCTATCCAAGATGCTCATTGAACCCCACATACGGTAGATCCCAAAAGAAAGTCCCCAAGACATATTATAATCAAACTTGCCAAAACCAAAGATAAAGAGAGAATTTTAAGAGTGGCTAGGGATAAACAAAAAGTCATCAACAAAGTAGAGTCAATAAGAATAACCTCGGACTACTCAGCAGAAACCATGCAGGCAAGAAGACAATGGGATGACATATATAAAGCCTTGAAGGAAGAAAATTGCCAGCCAAGAATTATATATCCAGCAAAACTGTCTCTCAAATATGATGGTAAAATTAGGGCATTTCCAGATAAACAGAAGTTCAGAGAATTTGCAAAAACCAAACCAAAATTACAAGAAATACTAAAGGGAGTCCTCTGGTCAGAAAATCAATGACGTCAGATAACAACCCAAGACTAGAACACAGGACAGAGCAACCAGATATCAACCCCGGTAGGGAAGTCACAAAAATAAACCAAAGCTAAAACACTGAAAATAGGGAAACAGATGTCAATATGTAAAAGATGACAACATTAAAACAAAAAAGAGGGACTTAAAAAAATGTAGACATAGATTTTTCATGTGGAGAGGAAGTCAAGTCGATATAAAGAAATAAAAGACTGGTATAAACTTAGAAAAATAGGGGTAAATATTAAGGTAACCACAAAGGAAACTAACAATCCTACAACTCAAAATTAAAATCTAGAAAAATATAAAGATTCAGCAAATACAAAATCAACAACAATGAAAAAGACAAAAAGAAAATACATAAAGAAAAATGACTCAGCACAGAAAATTAAGTGGAACAAAGAAACTGTGAACAACACCCAAAAAAAGACATCAAAATGACAGCACTAAACTCATACCTATCAATAATTATGCTGAATGTAAATGGACTAAATGCACCAATAAAAAGACAGAGAGTGGCAGATTGGATTAAAAAACATAATCTGTCGATAGCTGCCTACAAGAGACACACCTTAGACTTAAACACACAAACAAACTAAAACTCAAAGAATGGAAAAAAATATATCAAGCAAACAACACCCAAAAAAGAGTAGGAGTGGCAATATTAATCTCTGACAAAATAGACTTTAAAGTAAAACCTATCACAAAGGATAAGGAAGGACACTATATAATGATTAAAGGGTCAATACACCAGGAGGACATAACTATAATAAATATTTATGCACCCAATGACAGGGCTCCAAAATACATAAAGCAAACTCTAACAGCATTGAAAAGAGAGATAGACAGCTCCACGATAGTAGTAGGAGACTTCAACACACCAGTTTCAGTGAAGGACAGAACATCCAGAAAGAAGCTAAACAAAGACACGGAAGATCTAAATGCTACAATCAACCAACTTGATCTCATAGACATATACCGAACACTCCACCCAACAGCAGCCACGTATACTTTCTTTTCCAACACACACAGAACATTCTCCAGAATAGACTACATATTAGGCCATAAAGCAAGCCTTAACAAAATCCAAAGCACTGAAATATTACAAAGCATCTTTTCTGACCATAAAGCCATAAAATTAGAAATCAATAACAGAAAAAGCAAGGCAAAAAAATCAAACATATGGAAACTGAACAACACCTGGCTCAAAAACTACTGGGTTATAGAAGAAATTAAGGATGGAATAAAGAAATTTCATAGAATCAAATGAGAATGAAAACACATCCTACCAGAACCTTTGGGACACAGCAAAAGCAGTGCTCAGAGGTCAGTTTATAGCAATAAATGCACACATCCAAAAAGAAGAAAGGGCCATAATCAAAACATTAACCTACAACTGAAACATGTAGAAAGAGAGCAGCAAAAGAAGCTATCAGGTGCCAGAAGAAAGGAAATAATAAGAATTAGAGCAGAATTAAATGAAATACAGAATAGAAAAACAATTGAAAGAGTTAACAAGACCAAGAGCTGGTTCTCTGAAAAGATCAACAAAATTGATAAACCATTGGCCAAACTGACAAAAGAAAAACAGGAGAGGAAGAAAATAATCCAAATAAGAAATGAGATGGGTGATATCACAACAGACCTAACTGAAATTAAAAGAATCATAACAGAATACTATGAAAAATTGTACTCTAAAAAATTTGAAAACCTAGAGGAAATGGACAAATTTCTAGAAACTCACTACCTACCTAAACTAACACAAACAGAGGTAGAACAACTAAATAAACCCATAACAAAAGAAGAGATTGAAAAGGTAATTAAAAAACTCCCAACAAAAAAAAGCCCTGGCCCACCTTCATCTTAAGTGAGAATAACAGCACAGTTGGAAGAGCGTAGTCAATGTCACTGAACTGTGAATGTAGAAAATTTTGAAACAGTGTATCTTTGGCCATCTGTAATTTTCATCAAAAAAAAAAAGGTTGAGAATTTAGAGGCTTAATACGTTGTGGGGTTGTTAACCAATGTCAAAAAAAACAACATGTGTACTACTATTTCATGAGAAACTATTTGCTCTGTAAGCTTTCACCTGAAGTACAATAAAATATATATTAAAAAAAAAAAAAAAAAAGCCCTGGCCCAGATGCCTTCACTGGAGAATTCTACCAAACTTTCAGAGAAGAGTTAACACCACTATTACTAAAGATATTTCAGAGCATAGAAAAGGATGGAATATTCCCAAACTCATTCTATGAAGCCAGCATAACCCTGCTACCAAAACCAGGAAAAGACACCACAAAAAAAGAAAACTACAGACCAATATCCCTCATGAACATTGACGCAAAAATCCTCAACAAAATTCTAGCCAATAAAATTCAGCAAAATATCAAAAAAATAATTTAGCATGATCACGTGGGATTTATACCTGGTATGCAGGATGGTTCAACTTCAGAAAACAATCAATGTAATCCATCACATTAATAAAACAAAAGACAAGAACCACGTGATCTTATCAATTGATGCAGAAAAGGCATTTGACAAAGTCCAACACCCATTCACGATAAAAACTCTCAACAAAATAGGAATAGAATGGAAATTCCTCAATATAATTAAGGGCATTTATACAAAGGCAACAGCCAACATCATCCTAAATGGAGAGACTTTGAAAGCATTCCCCTTGAGAACAGGAACCAGACAAGGATGCCCTTTATCATCACTCTTACTCAACATTGTGCTAGAGGTCCTAGCCAGAGAAATGAGGCTAGGAAAAGAAATAAAGGGCATACAAATTGGTAGGGAAGAAGTCAAAGTATCTCTATGTGCAGATAATATGATCTTATACACAGAAAACCCAAAGAATCCCAAGAAAACTACTGGAACAAATAGAAGATTTCAGTAAAGTTTCAGGATACAAGATAAACTTACAAAAATCAGTTGGATTCCTTTACACCAACAAAGAGAACTTCAAAGAGGAAATCACCAAATCAATACCATTTACAATAGCCCCCACGAAGATACAATACTTAGGAGTAAATCTAACCAGAGATGTAAAAGACTTATACAATGAAAACTACAAGACACTACTTCAAGAAACCAGGAGACCTGCATAAGTGGAAAAACATACCTTGCTCATGGATAGGAAGACTCAACATTGTGAAAATGTCAATGCTACCCAAAGCGATCTACAGATACAATGCAATTCCGATCCAAATTCCAATGGCATTTTTTAATGAAATGGAGAAACAAATCACCAACTTCATATGGAAAGGGAAGAGTCCCCAAATAAGTAAAGCATTACTCAAGAAGAACAAAGTGGGAGGCCTCACACTACCTGATTTTAGAACCTCTTATACTGCCACGGTAGTCAAAACAGCCTGGCACTGGTACTACAACAGATACATAGACCAATGGAACAGAATTGAGAATCCAGACATAAATTCATCCACCATTGAGCAGCTGATATTTGACAAAGGCTGAAAGTCAGTTAATTGGGGAAAAGACAGTCTCCTTAACAAATGGTGCTGGCATAACTGGATATCCATCTGCAAAAAACTGAAACAAGACCCACACCTCGCACCATGCACAAAAACTAACTCAAAATGTATCAAAGACTTAAATATAAAATTGAAAACAATAAATACAATGAAAGAAAAAAATAGGGACAATGCTAAGAGCCCTAATACATGGCATAAACACAATACAAACCATAAGTAACAATGCATAAGCACCAGAAGAGAGACTAGAGAACTGGGAGCTCCTCAAAATCAAACACTCATCAAAAGACTTCACCAAAAGAGTGAAAAGACAACCATCAGACTGGGAAAAAAATTTTGGCTATGACAAATCCGATCAGCATCTAATCTCTAAAATCTACAAGATACTGCAAAACCTCAACAACAAAAAGACAAATAACCCAATTAAAAAATGGGCAAAGGATATGAACAGGCACTTCACCAAAGAACATATTCAGGTGGCTAACAGATACATGAAGAAATGCCCACAATCTTTAGCCATTAGAGAAATGCAGATCAAAACTACAGTGAGATACATCTCACCCCAACAAGGCTAGCATTAATCCAACAAACACAAAATAATAAATGCTGGAGAGGTTATGGAGAGACTGGAGCACTTATACACTGTTGGTGGGAATGTAAAATGGAAATTGATTTGGCGCTTCCTTAAAAAGTTAGAAATAGAAGTACCATACCATCCAGCTATCCCGCTCCTTGGAATATATCCTAGAGAAATAAGAGCCGTCACATGAATAGATATATGCACACCCATGTTCACTGCAGCACTGTTCACAATAGCAAAAAGATGGAAACAACCTAGGTGCCCATCAAAGGATGAATGGACAAAAAAATTATGGTATAGCCACACAATGGAATACTATGCAATGATAAAGAACAACGATGAAGCTGTGAAACATAACATGGAGGAATCAGGAGGTCATTATGCTGAGTGAATTTAGTCAGTCACAGAAGGACAAATATTGTATAAGACCACTATTATAAGAACTCAAGAAAAGGTTTAAACACAGAAGAAAACATTCTTTGATGGTTACGAGGGTGGGGAGAGAGGGTGAGGGTTATTTACTAACTAGATAGTAGATAAGAATTATCTTAGGTGAAGGGAAGGACAGCACACACTACAGGGGAAGTCAGCAAAACTGTACTAAACCAAAGCTAAAAAGTATCCTGAATACAATCAAACACTCTGAGGGACAGACTAGCAGGGGTAGGGATCTGAGGACCGTGCTTTCAGGGGACATCTAGGCCAATTGGCATAACAAAGCTTATTAAGAAAATGTTCTGCATCCTGCTTTGGTGAGTGGCATCTGGGGTCTTAAAAGCTTGCAAGCAGCTATCTAACATGCATCAATTGGTCCCAACCACCTGGAGTAAAGGAGAATGAAGAACACCAAAGACATAAAGAAAGTATTAGCCCAATAGACAGAAAGGGCCACATAAACCAGAGACTTCATCAGCCTGAGACCAGAAGAACTAGATGATGCCTGGCTGCCACCAATGACCGCCCTGACAGGGAACACAACAGAGAGTCCCTGATGGAGCAGGAGAAAGGTGGGGTGCAGAACTCAAATTCTAGTAAGAAGACCAGACTTAATGGTCTGACTGAGACTGGAGGAACCCTGGAAAGCATGGCCTCTGGATTCTCTATCAGCCCAGAACTAAAACAATTTCCAAGGCCAACTCTTCAGACAGGGATTGGACTGGACTGTGGGACATAAAGCGATACACGTGAGGAGTGTGCTTCTTAGCTCAAGTAGATACAAGAGACTAAACGGGCAGCTTCTGTCCGGAGGCGAGATGGGAAGGCAGAGAGGGTTAGGAGCTGGTTGAATGGACATGGGGAATCAGGGGTGGAAAGGAAGAGTGTGCTGTCATAGTATGGGGAGAGCAATTAGGGTCTGATAACAATGTATGTACAAATTTTTGTATGGGAGACTAACTTGAAATGTAAACTTCATTTAAACTACAGCAATAAACAGAAAAATGTAAAAAAGATAAGATTATATGGAGGAGGGGCCTGGCATGATCAGATTTTCATTTTAGAAAGATAATTTAGAATTCAGGGTGGGGAATTCATTTTCTTTTGCTTTTGAGTATAATATACATACAGAAAAAAATGCATGTATCATAAGTACACAGCTTGATGAATTCTTATAAACTGGACACACAGATCAAGAAAAAGAACATTCCTCACCACCAGTGTCTCCTGCACATGACCTTTCAGTCACACCTTTTCAAGAGCAACCACTGTCCTGACTTCTAACAACATAGGTTAGTTTTGCCTTGTTTCCCACTCTTAAATAAACGGGATCATATAGGATGCATTCTTTTGAGTCTGGCTTCTTTTGCTCAATACTCATGTTGTTGTGAGTAGTTGCTGTACAGTGCTCCACTGTGTTGATGGGATTGCAGAATGGATTTTCAGTAGCACAGACTGTAGCCTGGGAGGCCAGCAAAGAGACTATTGCCGTAATCTGGGACAGAAGGGATGAGAAGTGGAACCAGGCAGGGGCAGTGAAGTGGAGATAGAGTGGAGGCACAGATGCAAGAGATATTTAGGAAAGACAAGAAACCGGACTTGTCAAATAATTGAATTTGGAGATGCAAGGGTTGAGGATGACTTTCTGGTTCCTGGCTTGGGAGAAAGAGAAGATGATGGTGAAGATACAACAAAGAAGAAGAAGGAAGAGGTTTAAGGAGAAGACAGTGATTTCCACTGTAGGTAAAGCTGAGTGTGCAGGTACATAGGGGCATCCAGGGGGAGGTGTCTAGGAAGAATATGGAGGTAGAGTTTTGAGGGTGAAAGAGAGGTATGGGTGTAGGAAGTCAAAAGTGGGATTGAACATGGGGGTGTTGAACCAAAGGTTTATCTCTGCTCCCTTTCAAAGCTACCCATAATTCCAGTGGAGGAATGAGAAAGGCATAATTCTACAAGGACAAAGAAGATAGGAGAGGAGATGACAATAGGCAGAAGATGTCAATAACATTTTAAATGCTGGAAAGTTAATGGATAGGTGGTAAATGGCTTTGCAGATGGGCGAAAGCTGAATACTGACCACCTTCATAGAGGAAGCCGGTGAGAAGGAAACCTCAGAAAGACTCAGGAATGTAGGCAGCAGTTCCCACTGAGCTCCATACTTAGAATCCAGAATTGAGTGAAAGTCTACATTTGGGACAGTGAGACATCTCCCAGCATCCTTTCCCTACTCAAATCCCAGGGTGCAGGCAGCTAGACTAATACACAAGAGATAGGAGGGTTCCTCTTTGAGAAACAAACAAGCCCAAAAGAAAAGCGCTAAAGGTGGATGTGGGTTGACCAGATGGCCTTATTGTCTGAGGGGATCTACAGACCAGATGATTGGAAAGCCTACAAGCCAATATCCACCCCTGATTGCATCGAAAACTTCAAAATAGTGTGTTAGTGCCTCACTCTTAAACGTGAGTATCAGTTGTTCGAGGAACAGTTATACAAAACAGAGGCCCAAAATGAAATAAAAATAGGCAAAAGAACTTGGAAGGGTACAGAAGATTTTTTTTTTTAATTAATATTCTCAGAGGAACAGAGAGATAAGATACTACGTTCATAAAGCAAAAGCCAGAAACTATAAAAAGGAACACTCAGATAACAAGAAAAACCTTTAAAATTAAAAATATGACAACACAAATTCAAAAATTCAATAAATGGTTGAAAGATAAAAGTTGAATAAATATCTCAGGATTAGAATAAAAAGGCAAAAATATGGAAAATATTTTTTTTAAAAATAAAGAACAGAGAATAAGATGCTAAACTGGAAGCTAAAAGACACCTGGGCAACCAAAGTTTTCCAGATTTAATGGGTAAATTATTTCCAATCCAGAAAGTGTGGGGAGAAATAAAGACATTAGGTATGCAAAGTCTCAACCAACCATTTCCTTTTCTAGGAAAGCTACTGGAAGGTATGTTCTCCCAAATGAGGAAGTAAACCAGAAGGGCTACCTGGTATCCAGGAAAGAAGGGATCCAACACAAGAGAGAGGAAGGGAATTCCCAAAATATTGGTAAAGAAGACTTCCAGAATAACAGCCCTAGAAAGCCACTGTGCCAGATGAGGGCTGGAGGTCAAAGGACTCCATAAGAGAAGAAAACAAGGAAAAAAGAAAGGGAGGGAGGGAGAGAGAGACAGAAGGAGGAAAGTCTTATGAACACCAAGTTCTGTTTGAAGATATTGAATTTTACACTTCTGGAGAGAAATAGAAGATGAATTTGTGATTCCCATTGCCACTGAGTCGATTCCAACTCACAGCGACCCTACAGGACAGAGTAGAACTGCCCCATACAGTTTCCAAGGATTGGCTAGTGGATTTGAACTGCTGATCTTTTGGTTTAGCAGCCATCGCTCTTAACCACTTGGCCACCAGGGCTCCAAATTTGTGATAGAAATGTAAAATAGTAAGCTAAAGGAATGAAAGAAAACTAATAACTCTAGGGGAAAATTTACATAAGAAAGGAAATGTAATCATAGCATATTACATGGCTCAGTTGTGAATAATATTTACAAGTAATGATAATGTAAACAATTGACCACTAACTTAACCAAAAATTGTGTCATAACTATATCTGAAGGATAGAAAGAGGGGAAGAAAGTTGGAGGTGTTATAAGGGAACTAATATCTAAAATTGTCTAATCAATAAGGAGCAAGACAAGCATGTTATTTAAAAAACAGAGATAGATTACAAATGAGCTAAGTTGGTTGCCTTTGGGGAGTGGGGAGGAGTGAAGTGGGGACTGTTGCTTTCATCATAAGACATAGCACTTTTTCACTTTTAAAATTATACACATGTACTACTTTGATAAAAAAATTAAAATTACTTTTAAAATATGAATGAAGAGGTAGAATAGAAGAGTCTGGGTGTAGGGTATGTGGGAACTAGCTTCACAATTTTTCTGTAGATCTAAACCTGTTCTAAAATAAAATTTTACTAAAAAATAATAATAAACGAAGAGGGGGAGGTCATCAGCCACTGTGGGGATAAAATCACCCATAAAGTAGAGTGCATGGAGTGAGGTTAAAAAAGGGTGGGAAGGAACCCTGGGACAGAGACAACTGGAAGGTGCAGGGAGGAAGATACGTGCATAAAGGAAACTGAAGAGAGGTGATGGGGAGGGGACAGAAAGACTGGGAGGGAAGGAATCAGGTGAGGATAAGAAGGGAGCAAGCCTCCAGAAGATGGCACCCACTCGGAGTAAGCTCTCAACAAACACATTTGCTTAGTCAATGCTATCAGCTGTAGATGAATTCAGCCAAGCAAGGACTGAGAAAAAGCAGTTGGACTGACAATTAGGTCACTAGTATAGCCTTGGGGCCCTGGTGGTGCAGTGGTTAAAGCACTCGGCTGCTAACCAAAAGGTCAGCATTTCAAGCCTACCAGCCGTTCCAAGGGAGAAAGATGTGGCAGTCTGCTTCCATAAAGATTACATCCTTAGAAACCCTATAGGGCAGTTCTACTCTGTCCTACAGGGTCGCTATGAGTCAGAATTGACACGGTGGCAATGGGTAGTTGTAGCCTTGAGGGTAAAGATGAACTATGAGCAGCTCCATTCGTTGGTTCATTCATTGATTCACAGTGAAAGATCATCTACCTTTGAGATTAAGCTCTAACCTGGGATTTAGGAACTGGGAACTTTGCCCTAGTCAAACTTTGACAAATGACTTGGGGCAAATCTTTGATGGTGGCCCATTAACGTAATGAAGGAAGGAAAACCCAAACATCTTCCAGGATTTTCTGGAAGGATCTGAAGGGGGGTAGTCCTTCAGCTGACGCTGGGGGAAAAGATTCCTCAATCTTTTGCAGCCAAGGGAAACTTCTCATTCCTCGGTTGGAGCCTTTCCATGATGTCTGTTTACTGAGCTCTACTCCTGGAGGGCAGAGACTTCTGCCTCATTCATGGTTGCACCCCTAATGCTTAGCCCAGAGCTGGTAAATGTAAATGCTCAGGAAATGTGTGTTGACTTGAAAGGCTTGTGCGATGGCTGGTACACAGAGGATATGCAACTGGTGTTTGGCAAGTGAATGAATGATTGTAACATCACCCAAATATTTAGGTCACTTTGGGAGAAATAAAAGTCCTGACAATGACCAGGGGAGACCTTGAGAAGCAAATTACTGAGTCTCACACACACACATATACCCAGAAACCAGCCAAGTCAGTTCCAGCCCTACCAGTTGCCATCCATTCTTGAGTCCTGTGGCCAAGCTCAGAAGGTGGTAGATTAGATGATTGTTCAGCAAATATTCACTTCATTCCACCCCACACCTCCATGTTAGGAGTGATTTTGATGTTGCATTTGGCTGTGTGACTTGCTTTGGCCAATGGAATATTAGCGTATATGAAGCAAGCAGAAGTTAAAATGTGCTTGTGCAGTTAGCCCCCCTCTTGTGTTTCTGTCATTACCATGGCAAAGGCTTCTGCCAGGTGAGTAGCTGCTATCCCTTCAACCTGGGACCCAGAATGAATGCAGCCCCAGTCCACATCCTGGAACCAAGCCAGCCGAGATCAGTTGAACTCAAGTCAACTCACCGTCACATGAGCCAAAAACAAAGGCTTGAATACCACTGACTTTTAGGGTGCTTATTACACAGCGTTCTTGCGGATATTACTGATCAATACACAAGGTTTTAAGAGTATCCAGTTGTCACATTGTTTGGTAGGAGAATCTTGCCAAGAGATTGAGATTTTGAGGGACAAGGAAGCCAGGCACATGAAGCTTTTTCTCTGCATTTTCAGTATCAAATTCCCAATGCACAGACTTTGCCATTTATATTCATTTGCATACTCCATTACAGCTTCATGAATGGCTCAGGCATCTTTAATTAACTCTTTCTCCTCTGCCTCACATATCTGCTGTGAGCCCTTCACTAGAGCACTCAGTACCCAGCTTTGCCAGGGCTGGTCACTGGAGGTCCAGAGGTAAGGAAGAAACCATTGCTACCCTCAGAGGGCTCCCGGTCTGGTGAGGGAGGAAGATATGTGCACAAATGCTCAACATGCATGGTGGCATAAGCTGAACGACCAACTCTAGGGCTTGGTTAAATAATCGACCCCATTTGGTGGAATCTGATACAGCTGTTTAAAAAGACAAGGGCAAGTTCTATGAATTGCTATGGAAAGCAATCCATAATATATTGTTAACTTTTATTTTATGTATGTATGTGTGTGTGTGTTGGGGAGGATTATCCAATAGGCAAGATTATCTGCAGTGAACAATTTCACATTTTTTCACCACATCAAAGATGCTGCTTCTAAGTATGCCTGGCATCTTTCTCTCTCCCAACCCCATAGCACCTTTCTACAGAATTAAAGCCTCTTTTCAAATTTTATAATCCCTGACAGGGGCAGATGACCCAGTAAGCAAGGTAAGCACGGGCTTACTTGTGCTTACTTATTAATCTGTAGTGAACAACTTCACATGAGTTTCACCCCATCAAAGAAATAAAAAGGGAGAAACAAAAGTCCTGACAATGACCAGGAGCGACCTTGACTGAGTCTCACACACACATACACTCAGAAATCAGCTGCATCAGTTCCAATCCTACCAGTTGCCATTCATCCTTGAGTCAACGATGTGGCGAAACCCATGTGAAATTGTTCACTACAGATGATCTGGTAAGCAAGGCGAGCACTGTGCTTACCTCGCCTATTGGATAATCTGCCCTTGGTCTGTGTGTATCTATGTCTGTATGTCTATGTTTTTTAATCTTCAAGGACTGATACATCAAACTGTTAGTAGTGAATATCCAGAGGTGGGCTTATAATAGACCTTCCTTCCTTTCTAGTTTCCACACTTCTTAGCTGCCATCAAGTCAACTCCAACTGATGGCGACCTCTACAACACAATGAAATGTCGCCCTGTCTTCTGTCGCTCTCACAATCATCGCATGTCTGAGCCTATGGTTGCAGCTATTGTGCCAATCTATCTCATGGAGGGCCTCCCTCGCCCTCGCAGGACCTGTACTTCACCAAACATGGTGTCCTCTTCTAGCAATCGATCCCTCCTGATGATGTGTCCAAAGCAAGTGAGTCAGACAATGTTCTGCTCGGATCCATAAATCTTTCCCTGGCTAATTTTTGGAAGAAGAAGAGCAGGTCTTTCTTCCTGGTCTGGAAGCTATGCTGAAACCTGTCCACCATGGGTGAACCCGCTGGTATTTGCAATACCAGTGGGCATAACTTCCATCATCACAGCAAAACACCAGCCACCACAGCATGATAAACTGACAGACAGGTGGTGGAGTTTCCATTTAGGAGTTGTTAAAATTTTTATAACAAGTGTGTTTAATGTTTAAAATCAATATTCATTTTTCAATCATCCAAGAAGCATGTTGGAGCACCAGCCCTAGTGGCACACTGGTTAAGAGCTACGGGATTGCTAACCAAATTTATTGCGAATCCAACAGATGCTCCTTGGAAATCCTATGGGGCATTCTACTCTGTCCTGTAGGGTCTCCATGAGTCCCAACCGACTTGCCAGCAATGGACTTTGGGTATGGTAAGACCACTGATGATAGACAAGTATTTTGCCAAGGAGAAAGTGGGTGATCAAGGGGATAGAGGCGGCTGGAGAAAATGGGAAAGAGAAGGTGACATCTGAGAAGGGGTTTGGAAGCATGACTCTGGTTTGCCAGGTGAAAAGAAGTTAAGAAGGGAAGAGAAGCACTAGCCTAAAAAGCCCATGAACGCAAAGGTCTTGGTGAAGGATGGCAGGGGAGCATCATCCATGTCTCGAGAGGCCTCACATTTCAGCAGAAGAACCAGGCATTTAAGGGTCAAGCTGCTCAGGTTGGAATCCCAGCTCCCCTACTTCCTAACTGTGTCGCCTCGGGCAAGTCAATTAACCTCTCTGTGACTCTGTCCCCTCATCTGTAAAATGGGAATTAAATGAGCCAATGTGTGTAAAGTTCTCAGAACAGTCCTGGCACCTGGTCAGCACTGCATGAGGGCCAGTTAGTGCTATTATCCTGATTATTATCATAGTTGGCAAACCAGGAGGGAACCAGGAGGGAACTCACAGAGGGAGCTGATGCAGGGGAAAGAATCTGGGAGGAGAGCGTGCTTTGGGTGAGAACATCCAGCCAAGACTCCCTCTGCGGCCTTAGGCAAGTCACCCACCTCTCTGCACCTGCAAAGACGGTAAGGTGATGGATGGACTGGCCAGTGTGAAGTGGGGGCTGCCTGAGGCCACGCTCCTGCTGGTGCCTCCTGGGGGGCAAGTCTGGGAGGCTCAGGGGGAGGCCACGGGGGCTGCCGTGGACCAAACCCCCGACCCTGACAGAAAAAGTGTCTGAGAGGCCATGCGTACATAAAAATCATTCGCAATGCATGGCCTCGCAATCAGGCTCCTTGTAAACATTTTTATGTACAGTGCCAGAAGGTGTTCAGCATGGCCTCCAAGCCCTGTAAGTAAAATCACGAGGCCAGTAAAACACAAAAACGCAACTTCTCTGGGACCCTGGGGCCTCATAAAAGAAGCAGGAATGAGGGTCTCGGCCTCTCTGGAGGAGGCATGAGCAAACCGCCTGTCCTGCACATGGATGCGCACGCACACGTGCATACACCACACACACACCCATGCCTGTGCTCACACTGGAACACACACATCTGCACACATGCTCACATGGCACACACAGGCACATACGCTCTCACATGTGTACGCATACACGCACGCCTCTGTGCTCATGCTCACACGTGTTCACCAGCACGCACACGTGCACACACAAGACACATGCACACGCTCACAGGAGCGCATGCTCATGCAGCCCACACTCGTCCTCAACAGGACACACATACACGTGTGCACACACACACAACAGGCCCCAGGAACCCAAAGGCCTTGGGGATTATGGGATGTGCAGCCCACAGTGCTGCCTCCAGGTATCCAGCTTCCAAGACTCAGTGTAGTGGAGGGGTACAGAGCCTGGGCTCTGCCCCAGCTCTGCCCCGGATGAGATGTGAGACGTAAGTGACTTCAGCTCACTATGCCTCAGTTTCCTCATCTGTCAAGTGGGGGTGAGAATGACAGTCTCTTCCATAATCCATGTAAGGTGTTTGGCATAGTGCCTGGCACATAATAACTGCTCAATAAATGCCAGCCATTCATTATTGTTTTTGTGATTATTATTTCCAACAGATCTCAATTGGAAGCCAGAGCCCAAGTCGCTCAGCCAACTACCTCAGGGATGGCTACACGTAGCAATTAAAGCAGATGCAACCACGGGAAAATCCAGGAAATAGAGGAGGCACTTCCCGATCTCACCTGCTGCCATTTGGCTGGAGCTCTCCAAGGAGAGTGTCTGTGAGACAGGAAAGCCACCAGCCTACAGGACATGTGTCCTTTTTGGCTCCCCTTCTTCCTTACCAACTCTACAGGAGGTGTCACAGACACCGAAGTCATCCTGCAGGCTCAGTAACCCAACTGCCCCTCCAGGTCTGAGTCTCCCGATTGTGTCAGGGAGCTGCAATCTCAGTCCCACCAGCAGGGGGCGTGGGTGGTCATGCATCCTGAACTCTGGCATATCCCCTGAGCTAAGTACACCAACGCTCCCTATGCTGGGACTGTTTATATGACTGAACTTCTGCCTCAGTTTCCCCTGACTCCCAGACCCAGAGCCCTTTCCTAAGCTCCGGCGTTTGAAGAGACCTGCACACCTGTTTCTCTGTTGGCAGCTTTCTCCTTGGTGGCAAAGGTAGGCAAGTGGGGAGGTTGCCGCTCTCCCCGATGTTCCCACTGTGGGTTTCTCCAATATCCACTCTCCTGTTCTTCCAAAATAATAAAAAACAAAAAAAACCAAACCCGTTGCCATCAAGTCGATTCCAACTCACAGGGACCCTTTAGGACAGGAGCACTGCCCCACAGGTTTTCCAAGGAGTGGTTGGTGGATTCGAACTATTGACATTTTGGTTAGCAGCCAAGCCGTTAAACACTGCACCACCAGGGCTCCAAAAATAATAAAAACCCCTCATTTTTAGCTGGACACACACTTGTCCAGGATAAAGACCACATCCCCCAGCCTTCCCTGCAGCTCACTGAGGCCACGTGATCAAGTTCTGGTCAGTGAGAGAGAAGCACGTGTTGTAGGACAACTTCTGAAAACCTTAGCATTGACATGCAACCTTTGAACCTTCTTCTTTGTCCTTCCTCTATTCTGCTGCCTAGAATGCAGATGTGATAGCTGGAGCTCTAGCCACCATCTTTGGCCATATGGATGATGGAGAGGATGAGGGAGCTAGAAAGAGCCTAGATCCCGAGGATTTCATGGAAAAGAGCCACCTGGATGGCCTACTTCCAAACTTTTATGAGAGAGAAATAAACTTCTTCATTAAAACCAGTTATTTTGGGTCACTATAAATTGCAGCAGAAAAAAAGAAACTGGCCAGTGAAAACCTTATGAATAGCAGCAGAACGTTGTCTGATCTAGTGCCAGAAGCTGAGTCCCTCAGGATGGAAGGCACTCAGAATACGACCGGGGGAGAGCTGCCTCCTCAAAGCAGAGTCGACCTTAACGTGGATGGAGTAAAGTTTTCAGGACCTTCATTTGCTGATGTGGCATGACTCAAAATGAGAAGAAACAGCTGCAAGCATCCATTAATAATCGGAATGTGGAACCAAAAGTATGAATCTAGGAAAATTGGAAGTTGTAAAAAATGAAATGGAACGCTTGAAGATAGATATCCTAGGCATTAGTGAGCTGAAATAGACTGGTATTGGCCATTTTGAATCAGACAATCATATGGCGTACTATGCCGGGAATGACAAATTGAAGAGGAAGGCATCACATTCATTGTCAAAATGAACATTTCAAGATCTATCCTGAAGTACAATGCTGTCAGTAATAGGATAATATCCATATGCCTACAAGGAAGACCAGTTAATACAACTATTACTCAAATTTATGCACCAACCACTAATGCCAAAGATGAAGAAACTGAAGATTTTTACCAACTTCTGCTGTCTGAAATTGATCAAAATGCAATCAAGATGCATTGATCATCACCGGAGATTGGAATGCAAAAGTTGGAAACAAAGAAGAAGGGTCAGTAGTTGGAAAATATGGCCTTGAGGGGACATAACTCAATCCGTAACACTGGTCCTACCTGACCCCAACTTCTGCACCTCCTCCAAAAGTCCCAGCATGCACCGGAACTGATGGAAAGGTGATGAATCACAGGACTATCCCACTGGGTAGGGGAGGGCAAGATGATCTTCCTCCACCTGCCTCTGTCATGTCACTGAGAGCTCAAGAAGCCCAGGGCTTTGCAAAAGGATACCTGGCTTCCTGGAGCACCTTCACCTGGGCGTGCTAAAGTAGGACTTTCTGAGTGCTGTGGGAAGCCACCTGGGCAGAGAAGATGCCTTCATAGAGGGCAGGGCCACACTTACCTTTCTCCGATGCTGGGGCCAGGTCAATGAAGCTGCGGCATTTTTCACCTTTGAAAAGAAAAAAAAGAGTTTTAGAATGCGGGAGGACAGAAGAGCTTCAGGCTTTCGCCTCTCCCACTCTCGTGAGCCCTAGAGCTGAGCGAAGTAGGAGAAGAGAGAAGGGGACCCAAGTGTCTCTAACCCCAGTGGCATCTTTGTCTAACCCTTAATCCTGCAAAGCCAACGTCCCTGAGGAATGTGGATGGCGAACCTGCAAGCCTGGGTGAACAGCACTGAGCGACAACGCCTCTCTCTCCTCCCCCATCTGATCCATCTAGTCCTGTCGATTCCAGCCTCTCAATAGCCCTCAAGTCCATCCCCTCAGCCTCCACCCTGGTCCAGGCCACCATCAACTCTCAGCCAGATGAGGGAGCAGCCTCCTCACTGGTCTCTCCAGGTCTCCACAATTGCCTCTCTCCAACCCACTCTCCACACTGCAGCCAGCTGGGTATTTTCAAAACACAACTCTGACCATACCAAACACACACACTCACTCCCTCTCTCTCACACATACACTCTCTGTCTCTGTCTCTCTCTCTCTCACACACACACGCATGCTCCTGCCAAAATCCTTGATGATTTTCCAGAGAATAAAACCCACACGAGCCCAGGTCTGGCTTCTCCTCATACCCCACCACACTTCTCTCCTCCCAGCTCCTTATACTCTCCGTGCTCCTCCCACCATGAAGTCTTTGCACATTCTGTTCCCTCTGCCTGGAACACACTTCCTCCTCTTGTAAGTTCTCCCAGCACCTTGGCCTTTGCTGCTGGGGCACCAATCACTGTTATGATTCTACGTTTGTGTGTGTAATTCTTTGATGGGTGTTTATCTATACCTATTCTGCCCTCCCAAGCTGTGAGCCCCATAAGGACAGGGACCATGTCTTTAATGCATCCCTAACACAGCAAAAGGAAACTCCATTCTCCCAGGTACCTGGGTCCAACACCCTGGAGTTGTCCTTGAATTCCCTCCTTCTCTCACACCTCACATCTGACCTGTGGTTCTAGATTCCCAATGTATCTAAGACCCAACCACTTCTCACCACCTCCACTGCTGCTACCCTGATCCCAGCCACCATCATCTCCTGCCTGATTGTAGCGGGACCCTTTGCACTTGTCTCCCTGTTTCTGCCCTTAGCCACATAGTGGCCAGAGGGAACCTGTTATAACTAAGATAGATCATGTCCCCTCTCTGCTCAGAACCCTCCATGGTTCCCAACTCACTCAGAGACACAGCCCAAGTCCTCACCGTGGCCTACAAGGCCCAAGGTGACCTGTGCCCCCATCACCTCCCTGACCTCATTTCCTACTCTCTTCTCCCTCACTCGCTCCACTCCAGCCACAGTGGCCTCCTTGCTGCTCCTTGAACATGCCAGGCACACTCCTGCCTCAGGGCCTTTGCACAGGCTGCCTCTTCTGCCTCGACTATTCTTCCCTCAGATAGTTGGATGGTTTACCCTCGCTCTCCTTTATCACTTTCCTCAAATGTTACCTTCTCAGGCTTTTCCTGACTAATCTATTTAAAATTCCAAATGTCCCTCCCCTGACACTCCCCATCCCCTTTTTCTGCTTGATTTCCAGTATCTAGAACAGTACCTGGTACATAGTGATGCTCCATAAATATTTGTTGAAGTGGTATACAAGTGGATGAATGAATGAATGCCTCCTACCCAAAATGTATGCCAGTAAGAAACTTCAACTCTTCAGTCTTTCCTTCTGAGCCTCCTTGATAGGGTGCATTGTGCTGGACACAAAGGACACAGTGACAATCAAACATGGTCCATTTTGTCTAGCCTACACACGACTCCAAAAACAAGAAAAATGTTGCTTACAAATCCAGATTTCTGGTTTTCTCTTGAGTAATTGGAAGGCCTGGCCACAATGGGTGCATGATCCTACACAGCAGCAATCAAACAGGGCCAAGCAAATGTTGCCCCCTACAGATAGGGAATGTGCACGATAGTTTGCCACAGTCCCCACCATTCCCTGTTGTTTATCCCTAGCCACATTTAAACCACCCAGATAGCCCCTGAGACACTAGATTGGATACCCTTTAGGGTGAATTTGCAGACACTGATTTAAGGATTTTACTGCTGATCCCAGCAATGAGGCAGATTGGATCAAAATGGAATCAATGTGGGTTGAGGGATGAAAAAGATCTGGAAGCTTTCAGCATTTTCAGCTCTTATGTCTGCTTGGTGCTTCCTAAGTTCTTCTCTGGGAAGGTTACTTGAAGCCTCATTTGGGCTCCTGATCCTCCTTCCAGCCCCATATAAATGCAAAGCAGATATGGGGGGACAAGTGGGAGATGTGGCTAAGACGGAAGGCAGGGGCTAGATTTACAAATGGTCCCGACGGTCCAGACAAGGAGTTGTCTGTGCCCTTATTTATGTCACCCCTTCCAAAGAAAGGATCCCTGGTGGCACAGTGGTTAGGAGCTTGGCTGCTAACCAAAAGGTCTGCAGTTCGAATCCACCAGCTGCTCCTTGGAAATCTTGTAGGGCAGTTCTACTCTATCCTATAGGGTTGCGATGAGTTGGAATAAACTTGATGGCAATGAATTTGGTTTGGTTTGGGTTCCAAAGAATCATGAGGCCACAGTGGGGTGAGCACCTCTAGTGTGGTTTCATCATGCTCTACACTGAGACGAGGAACGCCCCCTCCCTTCAAGATGAAGACAATAGGGCTCAGGGCAGTTGAGTGTTCAGCCTGGGCCACCCAACAAGTTAGTGGTACTGAGATTATAACCAGCTGAAAACGTGCTTGCTGACAGCCAAGAACTAAAATAGAGGATGAAAAAAAAAAAAAAAAAGGAATATAGGTGTTCGCTGGAGTGGCCAGATTTTGAATGAACTGTTTAAACTTTCTTTAATGTTACACTGATTTCTCAAAAGTTGGAGAGGGAGAAAATTAACACCAAATTCAGACCAGCACCCAAAACTGCAGGATGACTTCTGTGGGCTACAGGCACGTACATCTTCATGGGCCCTTTTCGCCCCTAAAAAAATTTTTTTAAATTATACTTTACAGTTACATTAGTATAAAGATAAGTATATTAATATTATATATTAAAACATTTTCTTCAACCTAAGAGGTATTTTTTTCTTCTGATTTAACAGAACTTATAACAACTTCATGGGCCCTAAAAGTGGTGTGGCCCTCAGCACTGTGCCCCCGTGCATGATGGAGAAGTCATCCCTGAAGCCCCCCAGCTCCCCAACCAGTGTCTTCCCACCACTGACTGGTTCCTCAATAATACTGGAGATTTATGTGCTAAGCATTTTCCTTCTCTCCTTTTTTAATAGCTTTCTTGGCATATAATTCACATGCCATACAATTCACCTATTTACAGCGTGCAATTCAATTTTTGCGTATTCACAAAGCTGTGTAGCTATCACCACAATCAATTTTAGAACATTTCATCACGCAAAGAGAAACCCTATATCCTTTAGTCATCATCCCCTAATCCTCCCATTTCTAAGCAACAACAAATCTACTTCCTCTCTCTATCAATTTGCCTTTTCTGGACATTTTGTGTAAATGAAATCAGACAATTTGTGGTCTTTTATGACTGGCTTCTTTCACTAAGTATAATGTTTTCGAGTTTCATCCATGTCGTAGCATGTACCAAGACTTCATTCCTTTTTATGGCTGAATAATATTTCATTGTGTGAATACACCCAGTTTTATTTATCCATTCAGATTGTTTCCACCTTTTGGCTATTGATGAACATTGGTGAACTAGTTTTTGTGTGGTCATGTTTCATTTCTCTTGATTGTATACCCAGCAGTGGAACTGCTGAGTTGGATGTTAACTCTATGTTGAACCTTTTGAGGAACTGCCAGACTATTTTCCAAAGCAGCTGCACCATTTTACATTCCCACCAACAGTGTATGAGGGTTCCAGTGTCTCCACATCCTCAACAACACTTGTTATTGTCTTTTTTTATATAGTCATCCGAATGGGTGTGAAGTGGTATTTCATTGTGGTTTTGATTTGAATTTCCCTAATGACTAATGATGTTGAATATCTTTTCATGCACTTATTGACTTTCTTTGGAAAAATGTCAATTCAGATCCCTGGCCCATTTTTAACTGGGTTATTTTTCTTTTTATTATTGAGTCACAAGAGTTCTTTATATGTTCTAAATACAAGTCCCTTATCAGACACATGATTTGCAAATATTTTCTCCCACTCTATGGGTTGTCTTTCCACTTTCTTGACGGTGTTCTTTGAAGCACAAAAGTTCTTCATTTTGATGAAGTCCAATTAATTTTTTTTTCTTTTGTCACGTGTGGTTTGCCTAATGAGGCTTTGCCTAACCCAAGGAAATTAAGATTTACTTCTCTGTTTTCTTCTAATGATTTTGTAGTTCTAGCTCTTACGTTAAGGTCTGTGATCCATTTGGAGTTTGTTTGTAGATGGTTTTTAAAAAGGGGGGGCCCAACTTCAGGTAAGTATCCAGTTGTCCTAGCATCACTGGTTGAAAGACTTTTCTTTTCCCCCATCAGATTGTTGGTGCCCTTGTTGAAAATTAATTGACCATAAATGTTAAAGTTTATTTCTGAACTTTCTATTCTATTCCCTTGATCTATACGTCCATCCTTACGCCAGTACCACATTGTCTTTATGTCTATGGCTTTCAGTAAGTTTTGAAATTGGGAAATGTGAGTCCTCCAACTTTGCTCTTTTTCAAGATTGTTTTCACAATTCTGCATTTCCATATGTATTTTTAAATCAGCTTGTCAATTTCTACAAAAATTCCAGCCAGGATTTTGATAGTAATTGTGTTGAATCTGTAGATCAGTTTGAGGAGTACTGCCATTTTAACAACACTAACTCTTCTGATCCATGAACATGGGATGTCTTTCTACTTACTTAGGTCTTCTTTAATTTCTTTCAACAATGTTTTGTAGTTTTCAGAGTATAAGTTTTACACTTTTTGTTAAATTTATTCCTAAGTATTTTATTCTTTTTGATGTTATTCTAAATACAATTGTTTCTTAATTTCATTTTCAGATTGTTAGTGTATAGAAATACAATTGATTTCTGCATATTCATCTTATACCCTGCAACCCTGCTGAACTTGTGTAGTATTTCTAATTTTTTTTAGTATATTCCTTAGGAATTTCTACATACAAGATCATGTCATCTGAAAATAGAGATAACTTTACTCTTCCTTTCAATATGGATTTCTGAAAATGAAATCATTTCATTTTCATTTCCAAATAAAATCTTTTATTTCATTTTCTTCCCTAATTGCCCTGTGTTGAATAGAATGTTGAACAAGAAGCATCTTGTTCCTAATGCGGGGGGTGGGGGAAGCATTCAGTCTTTTACTATTAAATATGATGTTACCTACAGATGTGACATGAACTCCTTCCATTGTCTCCCCCATAGGTTTTTTCATATATGCCTTCTATGAGGTTGAAGAAGTTCCCTTCTGTTCCTAATTTACTGAAATTTTTTTATCATGGAAGAGTGTTGTCCTTTTCTTTAATCCCATAACAACCTGCAATGTAGCTCTGAGGGTCCCCATTGTAGAGACATGCAAACTGAGGCTCTGAGCTTTTAGTAACTTGCCCAAGACCACACAGCCAGTAAGTGATGGAGCAGGATTCAAATATAGGTCCGTGGACTCCAAACTCTATGCCCTGAAATCTTCCCAGCTATCTATTCCCATTTTCTATGTTAGAGGACCCAACCGCAGACAGCCATCCCCACTGTGTAGAGTTGCTGGGAGTTGGGGTTTTGAAGGAAATCCCCTGAGAACATACCTCCATGCAGACAGGGAAAATCCAACAGGAATTTTTAAATGGCTATCACACTTCTATTTCTGGCACATGGACAAGACTGAACAGATGTCTGAGCAGAGATTATCAAAGTTAGCCCACCTATGCTGGGTAAAGCTGGAGTTTAAGGAAAAGTCATAGAGATGACATGAGGAAGACAGAATACTTCAATGGTCAACAAATCCAACAGCTGAAATCCAAACACAGAAGTAGTTTTTGCTTCCAAACCCTTAGTCTCCATGATAAAGATTAGCTAAGAATCAGTGAGAAAGATATCAGACTATACCATATGGGCTTACTGCTTTTAAAAGTAGCTCTTAAAACATTAACATCTTTGTCAATTATTATTATGTTTATATGCTTAATTGAGGGATCTATTTTGGGTACAAAACTGAAGACAAATTCACTTATCACTCAATAACACACACTTCAGATTGAGGCTTGACAATTAGATCATGGATCTGTGGCTTGTGACTGCCACCTGATGGCAATATACCTTCCATGAACCACGGAATTTGAAAGGTGAAAGGATCCTAAAGGTCATCCAATTTAAGTGGTTCTCAGCACTGGCTGCACATTACAATTACCTGGGAAGCTCAGGCTCCACCCACAGAGATTCTGATTCCATCAGTCTGGGTGGAACCTAAGCATTAGTGTGGTTTTAAGAGCTCCCCAGGTGATTCCTCACATCTCATACCATTTCACTGAACACTCTTGCAAGTAGCAGCATTTATGGGGCAGGATATCAGAGTGGCCAAAGGCCCAGACTCTAGAATTAGCAGAAAAAAACCAAACCAAACCTGTTGCTGTCAAGTCAATTCCAACTCACGGAGACCCTATAGGACAGAGTAGAACTGCCCCATGGAGTTTCCAAGGAGCGCCTGATGGATTCGAACTGCCGACCTTTTGGTTAGCAGCTGTAGCTCTTACCCACACATGCCACCACGGTTTCCAGAATCAGCAGAACTGGGTTCAAATCTTGCCTCTGCCACTTACTGCCATGTGAGATCCCAATCTTTCTGTGCCTTGATTTCCTTGTCTTTAAAATGAGCACAGACTGAATTTGGACAAAGAGCCTGGACATGCTGACTGGAACAGAGTGGGTGCTCAGGAGATGGTGGTTCTCCAACATGTGGGCAGAGCGATGGGAGATGCAAAGGACACAAGGGGTATGGATCTCTGCAGTCTAGTGGAGAGGAAACAGGCTGATACATGGACCACCATCCGAGACTGGCGCAGAGGAGTGGGTGGTGCTGTCAGTGGTTCAAACCTTCCTGGGCTCAATCCTGGCTCCATCACTTACTAGATGTGTGACTTCAACATTAACCTTTCAGTGCCTCTGTTTCCCCATCTATAATATATGAAATCATAGCGTGCTTATTACAGGGTGGCTCAGCAGGGATTGATGTCAACCACCAGGTGGTACCAGGACAGCTCAGTAGGCAGGGGCCCAGACTACCAGGTGGTCACTTCAGGGACACTGTGGGCTGCCCTGTGGCCCTGCCTGAGGCATGGCACTGCCCCTTCCACTGTCTCCCCCACACTCATGTATATTGTCTAGGAACTGCCTTGTTTGGGCCCATTGAAGATGCCCTTTCTCCATCGCCCTCTCCCTGTCTGATTCCCTTTGACCTTGGTGAGATACTATGTAGAAAAGGAAGGTGGGAGTTAGCATCTCCTTCCCCAGGGAAGAGAGTTCCCTAAAAGCTATTGTGTTTCTGGAGGCCTAATGAGGGGTCATGTTGCCCCCAATTCAGGGAAGCAACAGAGGAGGGAATTTTTGCAGAAGGAAGGTAGAGCCAGCAGGTCCCAGGGGAGAAGTGGTTTGAGGTTATGAGTAGCAGGACCCCTACAGCACCCAAAGGAGAGGTCAGGACCTTCAGGGACAATGGCCTGGGAAGACTGGACTCTGGGGTCAGAGGTCACAGGCTCAGCAAGAACCCTGTACCCCGACAAGGGGCCCAAGCCCCCACAGGGCAGGAAACCATCAGTAGTGGGGAAGGGGGTAGACAAAGACCAGAGGGCTCTCCTGAAAGTTCTGAAAACATCATATGACTCAGAGTCTGGAAGAAAACCTCAGTTATATGGAGACTGAACTCTTGTTAACCTAGGGAGTAAAGCTCAGGCCCAGATAAAATAATGAGGCATTTTTTGCCTGTAAGAATGGAGACTGAGTTTTCATATCCACCACAGCCTTAAAGGGACACACCGTGTACGGGGTCCTCACCATTGCACCCTGTCCTGAGGCCAGTGGCCAACAAATGGTACTTGAAACCCAGTCTTAAAGCAAGGGTCACAATCCCAAGTGATCTCAATAGACAGACAGTGACAGAAGGAAGACCAGTGGGGACTGGGGTAACCTGGAGAGGGTGCGTCCTGCCTAAATGAATATGAATTGACACCCTGACCACCTGGGCCAGGCAGCGTCCTGGCAGAAAACATATGGCACCCATGAAGGTGCCCACTAAAGACTGTGGAGTGAGGGAACTACTTATGGAAGTGTGGACAGGGTGGAGGGTGGGCAGCCTCTGACCACAGGGGTGACTTGGGGCTGATCTACAAGGAAGAGGCAGGCAGAAGGGGAGTGTCCACACTACCCAGGGCAGCTGCTAGGCAGCCATACCCAGACTCACACCAGCTACAACGCAGGGACCTGGAACTCACCTTGGACATAATATGTCTGTCTTTAACCCAAGATCCCATGGCTTCAATAAGCTCCACCATTCAACCCCAACCTCCTTTTTGGTTGCTGTGCATATTTACATGCCTACATTTTCCCACCTCCGTGCCTTTGTTCTTGTTGCGCTTTCCATCTCAACTCCTTCTCCCCTCCATTTCTCCAGCCTTTCAGATCCAGCTCAAATGCCCCAGGAGAGTTCAGGGCTAACATCATGCTAAGGAATTGAAAGCATCATAGCAATTCTATGAGGTCAGTATCCATGCCCATTTTACAGACAAGGAAACAGGCTCACAGAGGCAGAGGTTACACAGCCAAAAAGGAGCAGAATCAGGATCTGAACTCAGGTCTGTGTCTTTCCAAAGCTCTTTGCATCAGGCAGCTGCTTCAGAAGTATAGCAGGAACCCAGGTCATGCCTAGTTCCAAACCAGCCAGACCAGGTCATTTGAACTCAGGCAAATCAATTAAAAAAAACAAACAAACACCCAAACCCGTCGACATCGTCAAGTCAATTCTGACTGAGCGACCCTATAGGACAGAATAGAACCACCACCCCATAGGGTTTCCAAGGAGCAGCTGGTGGATTCAAACTGCCGACCTTTCGGTTAGCAGCCAAGCTCTTAACCACTGCGCCACCAGGACTCCAAATCAATAATGTCTCTGAAAATGTCTTTTTAAAACATTTCATTTCAAATTTCCATCTTTTACAAAAGCAGAGAGAATAATACAAAGAACTCCATGTCCTTGTCACACAGTTTCGATAACTGTCAACTCACGGCCAGCCTTGTCTCATGTATACCCCTCCTGCTCCCCGCCACCTCCACCACCATGGCATTATTTTAAACAAATCCCAGAAGCTGTATCTAAAATGACTTTTTGAAGGGCTTGCTCACCTGTGTTCAGAAAGACAAATGGAAGGTCATTTCTTCCTAGAACCCGTGGCATCACCTTATGGGGTTGTTGGCTTTTTACAGCATGGGAATAGAGCCCAGAGGCCCTGCCCTCCCCTCCCTGCTGGCCTCTTCTGATGAGGGCCTGGCTGAGCTGGGGAAAGGGGGGGGTTGGTGACCAGAAGTTGCCCCCACCGCAGCGGCTCGAACTTGTCGGCTGGCATATCAATGCGGTGACTGAGGAGAGTGAGCCTGGCGCTGGCCCTCAGCAGGAAGGAGCTTCCAGAAATCCACCCATATTCAATTGGCCAGGTCACAGCTGCCTCTGCTCTGGTTCGCTGCTCATGCCTGATTCCAGGAATTCTACCCCCCGGCTCTCCCTCCTCCAGGTCTGGTCTAACAGAGAAGGAAACACAAGTGTGGAGGTGGTAAGGGGAGGTGGGGGCACCAGGGTGGACAAGGAAGTGAGGCAGGGTGGCTGAAAGCCTGGGCTCTGACTTCACGCAGGCCTAAGTTCAAATCTCAGCTCTGCTAGCTGTGGGACTTTAGGTAAAAGATGTTCTTTTAGGTTTTGGGTTTTTGTTTTGTTTGTTTTTTGCAAAAAATTATGATTCATTCCAGCCTCATGGGGTTGTTTTGATGACTAAACGAGGGGCTGGGTATATAATAGCCAGTATAGGACTTGGAAGGAGCCAGGGTGGCGCAGTGGTTAAGTGCTCAGCTGCTAGCCAAAAGATCAGTGGTTCGAACCCACCAGCCACTCCATGGGAGAAAGATGTGGCAGTCTGCTTCCATAATAATTAAAAAAAAAAAAAAGCAAACCCATTGTCGTTAAGTTGATTCTAACTCCTAGCGACCCTATAGGACAGGGTAGAACAGCCCCACAGGGTTGCCAAGGCTATAATCTTTATGGAAGCAGACTGCCACATCTTTCTCTCGCAGAGCAGCTGGTGGGCTCAAACCGCCAACCTTTCAGTTAGCAGCTGAGCACTTAACCACTACACCACCAGGGATGCTTGGAAACCCTATGCGGCAGTTCTACCCTGTCCTATAGGGTCGCTATGAGTCAGAATTGACATGATGGCAATGTGTTTATAGGACTTGGCACACAGGATGTCTTCAGTTAGGATTTCAGTCAGACAAAGGGATCAGCTCGATGCTTTGATACCGAGACGTGCCCCCCAATGCCATTCATCACAGCTCTTGAGGCGCCTTCCTTGAAAGGGGGGTGCTCTTAAGGCAAATGGAGGTGTCTGGGCTCAGAAGCCACAGACATGAGTTCAAATCCATCCTCTTCCTAGCCATGTGACCTCAGCAAGTGGCCCACGTCTCCGAGCCTACTTCTCATCTACCAAATGGGAATCTTCAGAGTAGCTGCCTTCCAAGCTTGGAAACAAGGTTAGAACGTGAGTGTGTGAAAATGCCTTCCCCGCGCTTGGGCCCATAAATAAAAGCTATTTTGTATTCCTTCCTTGGATCCAGGTTGGAGACACACTTCACTCCTCCCAAGGAGAGCCTGGAACTCTTCCCAAGCCATGAGCAGGAGGCTATAATTCTGCCACCTCAGCCTGAGCCAGTGGAAGGAACATGGCAGGGCCACGGGCAGAGCCCAGGGAGGGGCCAAAGGCAGATGCCCAAAGCCCAATGCTGGCAGAAGGTATGCAGAGCGTCAAGGGTTGGCTAAGTTGCCCTCGGCATGAAAGCTCAGGAGCCCAGGTATGGCTGGCAGCTGAGAGGTGGGAGCAGGGAGGGGCATTTGGGAGCCCAGCATCCTTGGCTGGGTCCCCAGATCCTGTGTCTGAGGATCATGACTTAATTCCAGACCCAGTAGATAGTGTAGGTGAGGTTTCTGTGGAGTTGGGTGGGGGGCCAGAGGAGGGCATCAGGGAGCCCTGGTGAGCATCTGGAGAAAGCAGGGGCAACTGAGAGGCCTCACAAAGTCAGCCAACAAATCCTATCTGCTAACATGTATTGTGCACATACTTTGCACCAGGCCCTGTTCTAAGTGCTTTACGTGTTATCAATTCACTTAACCTTCACGACAGTCCTGTGAGGCAGGTCTACTTCCACCCCCGATTTTACAGATGAAGAAACTGAGGCACAGGAAGATTAAGTAACTTGTCTAAGGTGGTACAGCTAGTCATGGAGCCAGGATTCAAATTGAGACAGTCCGGCACAGAGCCTTTGCATTGAGCCACTATTCTGTACTGCCTCTTGAATCCCTGCGTGGCACAAATGGCTTTAGGAGCTCAACTACTAGCCTAAAGGTCGTTGGTTTGAACCCACCCAGAGGCACCTCAGAAGACAGGCCTGGCAGTCTGCTTCCAAAAGGTCACAGCCTTGAAAATCCTGTGGAGCAGTTCTACTCTGCACACATGGGGTCGCCATGAGAAGAAATCGACGGCAACTAACAACAACGGTTATATTGTCTCTTAGCAGAGTAAGCACGTCCTAGAGGAATCCATCCTTTCTAAGGGAAGTGCTCAGGAGCCCTCCAAGGAGGACTTCATATGTGTCAGGAGATCCGCAGGCCTCAGGATATGCTGTATTTCCAAGATGCCTAGCCAAGAAGACACAAATCAGACTGGTTCTGCGTTTGAGCCTGAGTCCGAGAGCCAGATCCCATGAGGAACACAACTTCTTGCCAGACACATGATTAGTTTTCTCTATGGTAGGAACTTTCAACTTGCTGGGAAGGCAGAGAAGAATTGGTCCTGGCCCCCAACAAATGTGGCCGATGAGAAACAATTGTTAACTGTTTGGCAAGGGCAAAAGTTCACACAACTTCACTGGCTGGATTCACAGAATTTGGCACCAGGAGCAGGGAGAAAAGAAAAATGCCAATAGATCTTGCGTGGAGCTTCTCCCACTATCTAGGCTGGCAGCACAGCCTTGGCAAGTGCCTCCTTGGAATTCTCCAGAGGCCTCTGCCAGTTCAACTGACAGGGCAGCAGATGGCACACACTTATCTGCTGATGATATTTTGATTTATTTATCTCTTACAGATGGTACCAGGCCTTGATTTCTGGCAGGAGTCCAAAATGTGGGTCAACTTTCTGGGGATAATCATTTCTACAAGTGGATAAAACAGTGAAGACTAAAACTCGCCTCACATCGTGACTGCATCACTGTGGCCTCCAGATGCGCTTTGCTTGGGCATCCAGGGCACTGTGGGTAAATCAAAGGGAAGGGATTTCTTCTAAAGAATTTTAAACCTAGAAGAACCTAAATGCTTATCTAAAATATAACATAATAGTGGTTAAGTGTAGGAGCTTCAAACTCACGGAGTCCTGAGTTCAAGTTCCTGCTCTGCCACTTAAAAGCTCCGTGACCCAGAGCCTGTGACTAAGACTCTTTGGGTCTTAGTTTCCTCATCTGTAAAACGGGTACAATTGTCATCTCCACCACATAACGTGTGACAACAACAGCTAGTTGTCCACCAAAAATGTTGCTGCTCCTTCTGTAGTTTGGAGTTGTTGCTAGGAAGTCCCTGCCTGGCAAGGCACAATATTTCCCAGCAGCCCCTGCATCCCAGTGAGGTCGTGTGACTGGTTCTTGCCTACAAAACGTGAGTGTTCATAATGTGTGGCACTTCCTGAGGAGGGTTTTTGTGAAGAGGGTATGCTTTGTCTTTTCTCTTCCACCTATATGTGGAAGACTCCAAGGCCCACAGAAATGGTAGATCCATAATTTGGAAGGCACCTGATCCCACTGTGTGGAAAAGGGCTGCACCCACCAGCATCATCTGCACTGAAGTGTTACAAGAGCAGGATATAAATTTCTGCTGTGTTAATCCACTGACATTTTATTATTATTATTATTATTATTATTATTACAGCAGCTAGTCTTGCCCTATTCAAGGGCTAGTTTGAGATCAAACAAGATAATATATGTGAAGCACTTGATAAGGACTCAGTAAGTGTTTTTATCATCTTTATATTATCATTATCATTATCATCATCATCTTTCAAGGGAGCTTGATAAGTAAAGGATATTGTGATTTTTTTAATGTCATCCCATATGTTGGGTTTGGCTAAAGCAAGGCAAATCTGCTTTTCCCAATATTTCAGTCTTATTTCTGCCCTTTTTTGATATCATCAGGAATCTTTCAAGCTCTGTCCCATCTCACTCCCCAAAAGCACTGTCTTAGTTATCTAGTGCTGCTGTAACAGAAATACTACAAGTGGATGATTTTAACAAACAGAAGTTTATTCTCTCACCGTTTAGGAGGCTAGAAGTCTGAATTCAGGGCACTAGCTCCAGGGGAAGGCTTTCTCTCTCCGTAGGCTCTGGGAGAAGGTACTAGTCATCAAGCTTCCCCTGTGTCTAGGTGCTTCTCAGCAGGGGGACCCCGGGTCCAAAGGATGCACTCTGCTCCTGGCTCTTCTTGCTTGATGGTAATGAGATCCCTCTCCTCTCTGCTCACTCCTCTCTTTTATATCTCAAAAGAGATTGACTCAAGATACAACCTAATCCTGTAGAGTGTGTCCTGCCTCATGAATATAACTGCCTCTAATCCTGCGTCATTAACATCATAGGGGTTAGGATTTACAACACATCAGATCACAAAATGGTGGACAACCACACGATACTGGGAATCACAGCCTAGCCAAGTTGACACACATTTTTGGGAGACACAATTCAATCTATAACAAGCATGTTTTGAAAGAGATATTAAAAGCTGGGGGGGAGCTATTGGGTCATTTTCTGTGGCCTATGATGGCTGACACAGTGAGATTATGACCCATGATTATCTGTGTCCTGGGTCTCTGCTAGAGATGGGAGGAGGGACTTAGGGACCATGGAGCCCACCATTCTCAGTTTCCAGATGGGGAAGCCAAGACCCAGAGAGGTCTTGATTAAGGTCTCATCATGAGTCAGATATTGAGCTCAAACTGGGACCCAAGTCCTCAGCCTTCTAACCCAGAAGATGTAGGAGGGCAAGGGTCCCACTGTTCCTGTGCTATAGAAAATACTAAGAGCTAACTGTCATGGATTGAGCTGAGTCCCCAGAAAGGTATGTTGAAGTCCTAACCTCTGTACTTGCGAATGTGACCTTGTTTGGAAATAGGGTTTTCCCTTAAAGACGTTATCAGTCAAATTAACAAGGTCACACCAGTGTAGGGTAGGTCCTAATCCCTTCTGAGTGGTGTCTTATAAAAGGGGAGGACAGACACAAAGACAGAGTCACACCGAGGGAAGACAGACATCATGGGAAAATGCATCTAAAAAAAGCAAAGGAATGCCAAGAAATGCCTGGGGGCTATCAGAAGCTGGAAGAGACAAGGAAGGACCTTCCCCTGGAGAGGAGAGAGAGCATGGCCCTTCCAACGCCCTGAATTTCGACTTCTAAGCCTCCAGAACTGTGAGACAATAAATTTCTGTTCTTTAAAGCTACCCACTTTGTGGTATTTTATTACAGCAGGCCTAGGAAACCAAGACGCTAACACTTACTGAGAACTTACTATGTGCTAGGAGCCCAAAAGGTCAGCAGTTCGAATCCACCAGTCGCTCCTTGGAAACCACATGGGGCAATTCTACTCTGCCCTACAGGGTCGCTATCAGTTGGAATCGACTTGACAGCAACGGGTTTTGTTTTTTTACTATGTTCCAGGCGCTGTTCTGAATCTCCAAATGCATGAACTTGTTTAATTCTAATAACAACCGCATGAAGGAGATACTATTATTACTCTTCCCATTTTTTCGGTGAAGAAACTGACGCACGGAGAAGCTAAGTACTTTACCCAAAGACACAGAGATAGAAATGGTGGTGGCAAGGTTGCAATCCAGGCACTCTAACTCCAGAGCTCACACTTTTAATCATGTTTGGAGGAATGGAATTTGCAGGAAGGATCCAATTTATTCTGTTTGACTCCAGGGGCCAAGCCAAACCCAGGGGGTCCAAGTAGCAGGATTTCCGTCCCGTATAAACTAAGAATTGCCCAGCCATGGAAAAAGCCCCTCCAAGGTAAGTATTAAACTTCCTCATGTTGAAAAGATATAAGAAAAGCCTAGGACCACCCCTTGGAGATGCTGCCCAGACGTTCAAGCAACTGGTGGAGTATTGGGCGGGGTGGGCTTCCCCATTTGTGGGGCGTGTACCACGTGGTTCGTGATGGGCGGATGCGACGTTAACTTACATGAATCATGTCATGGGACCCGATTCTGCCTTTCCAGCTCCCTTCTGATCCTTCAGACTACTCTCAGGAGAAAATTTCAGTTTTGTTCTAGCTTATCCTTAATATAACTCTAACACTTGCTTATCTCTCATTTTAAAAAGAGAGGAAAGAATTTGATAACGTTGTTTTGCTGTAGGTGCACGCGCACACGTGTACGTGTGTGTACGTATTTCTTCTCTTTCTGACAAGTTGTGCTGGTTTTCCATTTCTAATTGTGATACAAAGCTTCCCTTTGAAATTCATTTATGTAAGGAAAAAGTCAACCAAACCAAACCCGTTGTCATCGGGTCAATTCCGACTTATAGCAACCCTGTAGAACTGCCCCATAGGGTTCCCAAGGAGCCGCTGGTAGATTCGAACTGCCGACCTTTTGGTTAGCAGCTGAGCTCTTTAAGGACTGCGCCACCAGGGCTCCAAGGGAACCGAAGTAGAGCAAAAATATTCATAACAGAACAGGGGCATGGGGCTAGGAACAAATTCACAAAGTTGAAATGAAAATGACACTGGGATGCATTAATTCTACAGCCCCTGGGTGGTGCAGATGGCTAACATGCTCGGCTGCTGACTGAAAGGTTGGAGGTTCAAGTCCACCCAGAGGCACATTGGAAGAAAGGTCTAGTAATCTACTTTCAAAAAATCAGCCATTGAGTACCCTATGGAGCACAGTTCTACTCTGCCACACATGGGATCGCCATGAGTCAGAATCAAGTCAGTGGCAACTGGTACTGGTAGACCCACCCCAGGCTAAGAGCTTGCAGGGCCACCACACTACTCAATGGTGGGAGCACCGTTCACACCATGATTCATGTGAATGACGTTCCCTAGAGTCGTGAAGCATACAACCTACATGGCTGTCCAGTCATGGATATTTTTAGAGGAACAAAAAGTCCCTAACATACTAGGGAAGAGAGATAATCCTCTGGCTGGCTGCCCTGAAATTGGCAGCCAAAGTTTCTCACCCAAATGCTCACACCCTCTGTTCTCTGCCCTCCTAGAGCAGCTGAGGCTGTGCTGGTACCCAGCCCTGTCCCCAGGAGGAAGAGGGGAGGGGACCCAGGCACAGCGTCCTTCTCAGGGGAGACACACACACAGAATCCCAGCGAGCCTGCAAGAACATGTATGGCGAGTGAGCTGCGCACGCACGTCAAAAGGCAGCGGGGCAGACATTCTCAGACAGGAAAGCCCTTGGAGAATATAGTATCCCTGAACCATTCTCGAAAGAGCAAGCTTGACACTGAAATCCAGTCCACTGGAGAAGAATCAAAATAAACTCGGCCATGGAGAATTCATAGGAAAAGGACCGTGGTGATTAAGGAATCTACCTAAATAGACAACCAAGGCGAGACAACTGGGAATATCATAGCTGTAACACCTTCACAGTCAGGAGTGTGAACGTTAGGGCCTCATTGTTCTCAAAAGGGGTCTGATACTGTGAACATCTTGTTTAAAGACAGCAGTGACACATTTCTCTTCCCTTTCCCCACTAAACCGCAGAGTTAAATTCCACCCAGGGTCAAAATGATAGGACAGAAGAGAATGGAGATTAGAATCTAGGCCTAACATGTAAATACAAAAGTGAATCTCGTGCGTGTGCTCAAGGACCCACGGCCACTGAGGAAGAACTTGCCGGGCTGATTAAAAATCTCGAGAATATCAACACACTCATCCTCAACAGGCCAGTCCTAAACTTCCTCCCCTCCACACACTCTCACACTCATACACCCACATGCTCACATTCACACACATACACATATACACACACTTTCACACATATACCTACTCACACACACATATGCACACACACATACAACTACTCACACACACATACACACATTCACACACACACATACACATGTACACATGCACACATATGTACATACACACACACACACACACACACACCCATCTCTCTCCAGGACCACTGCCTCAGCCTCTCCCCCGGCCTCTCTGCCTCCACACTGCCGGCCACAGGGGTGTTTGGAGAGCCCATATCTGAACTCTTTTCAAGAACCTGCACTTGCTTTCAATCCCCACCAGAATCATCTGTCCTCAGACATTTATTAAAAATGCAGAGGCCTAAAGACACACATTCTCTGCGACCTAACAATTTCATTTCTTGGAATTCATCTTACAGATACACTCACACGTGTCCAAAATAACAAAAGGTCATAAAATAAAATAATTCATTGCCGCATGATCTTAATGGGAAAGGGCTAGAAATGACCTAAATTTCCATCCGTTAAATAAAAAATGTACATTCGATCTATGAAAACCTCACACCCATTAAAATGAACGAGGAAGTTCTTTCTTCTTCTCTCTTTTAGATAGATAGATAGATATCAACACAGAATATTAAGTGAAAAAAGTGGGTACCCATTGAAATTTGAGAGTAAAGTTGAGAATAAAGACTAAGTCCAAACAATTCTGCCTGCCCCTTCTCCGACCACTGCGGTCTCTTGACATTCTCCACCACACTAGATTAGTGTTCTATTGTTGCTATAACAAATTATCACAAACTTAATGGCTTCAACAATACAAAATTTTTAACTCACAGATCTGTAGGTCAGAAGTCTGATGTGGGTCTCACCAGGCTAAAACTAAGGTGTTGTTGGCAGGGCTTCGTTCCTATGGAGGCTGTAGGGGAGATTCCAGGTAAGGTAACATGTTCACAGGTTCCAGGGATTACAATGGGGACATCTTTGGGGGTTGGAGCCTTACTCTGCCTACCACACATACCCTGGACTCCAGCCATCTCAGCATTTAATCACATCGCATCAAACCCAAGACCTCCTGATGCACCCCAGCCTGTGTGCCAGTTCTTCTGCCTGAAATGCTCTTTCTCACCTGCCAACTCCTACTCCAACTTTCCAGGCTGGACTCAAAAGTCCCTTTCCCCATGAAGCGTTCCTTGATCCCTCCAGGCCGAATTAATGACACTGATAGCACTTTGAAGATTCCTATGTGTGACACTTATCGCTTGACATTTAAATTATTTGTCTACATTGTACCTCCCAGCAGCCTACAAGCAACTTGAGAGTAAAAACTAACTTATTCAACTGCACATTCCACATTTGGCACAATGCCTGGCACATAGTAAACCCCAAAACCAAACCCACTGTTGTGGAGTTGATTCCGACTCATAGTGAGCCCGTAATAGGACAGAGAAGAACTGCCACATAGGGTTTCCAAGGCTGTAATCTTTACAGAAGCAGACTGTCACATCTTTCTCCTGCAGAGAGGTCAGAGGGTTTGTACTGCCAACCTTTTGGTTAGCAGCCAAGAGCTGAACCACCATGTCATAGGGTAGCTGAATCCCTTCTGTATTACTGTGGTGTGCACTATATAACTTGTATTCCAAAATATGATTTTAGGTGTATGTTGTTGTTATTGTTATTCCACATGCCTGGCATATGGTAGGAGCTCAATAATTATTTCCTAAATAACTAAACTAATACTCATACCTAATATTTATCGAACATTTTCTATGTGCCAGGCACTTTGCTGAACTCTTTATAAGCTCTTTCTCCCTCATTTCATTCTCAGAGTTACCGTGTTGATTATTAGTTTGGGTAGTTATGCTAGCTGCTATTACAAACAATCCCAAAATCATAACCTCCTCCTGCATGACCCCCACCCATGAAGTGACTCAGGTTCCTTCCACGGTGTATCTGCACCACAGATGAGGGAGACAGGGCACGCTGTATACTTAACGGCCTCGGCCCAGAGGTGACATACTTCACTTCCACTCGGACGTACCCCATTGGCCAGACTAGTCACATGGTCAATCCAACTGCAAAGGAGGGTGGGAAATGGGGAGGAGCTCATGAGTATTGGTGAGCATAGCAGTCACTGCCACAATTATCATCCTCCTCATCTTACAGATGAGGAAATGGCAGTTCAGAGGAATGAAGACATTGCCCAAGATCTTTCAGCTAGGATGTGCAGGAGACAAATTCATACCCAGGTCTGTCTGCCTGCACAGCCCAGGCCCTTAACCACCACTTGCTCACATCTGCACAGTCTGTGTGCTCCCAAGTTAGACCACTTCAGAAGGTGAAGACTTGAGACTTTGCTGTGTGGCAGGAAAGACCCTACCCCAGGATGGAAATTTCCTCTTGTCACCCCCCAAAGTGGGTAATCCACGCTAAGGTAATTGGGAACTGGCTGGTCGTGTGTTGCACGATCTATTTGCTTTCCCTGCCAGTGTCAGTTTATCCATAAGCATCTAAATGATGACATGAGGCAGATGTTACGTGCTTGATTTTCCCCTCCAGACTGTTACAAGAGGGGAAACAGAATCTTTTTTTGAAGCGCACATCAGACGAAGCTTGAACAAAACCAGGAGCTCTTTCAGGACGAGCAGCCCCCTAAGCTTCCCCAGATGCTCTTGGAGTGTCATTTCTGGGGTTTATTTGGCAGTTGTTTACTGTCTGGAAAGAAATATTGCTCCTTTCTGTACATGTCCCTCCTCTGCTCCTCCCTGCAGCCTTCCCCAGCACTGTTAGCCCTTTGCCCTGTATTTTAAAATCATAATAAAAAAATGTGCCCTGCCCCCAGCTCCTTTGCCCAACATCAATTTCAGGTCCAGCACGCTCTCTCCAAGCTCTCTCAGTCTTTTCTGTCTGTTCCTTGTCTCCCAGCATCAGCCCCTCTAGACTGAGACAATTGTAATTACGAGTCAATTCTCAATTATTCAGGGCTGATTATTCAGGGAGTGGATTGTGCAGGCTTCTTGCTTCCTCTCCTTCTCTTGAGCCTCACACTACTCATTAGTAGCTCCATCAGCAGGCAAAAAAAGGAAAGCAAGTTTGACGAACTCCCATCCATCAAAACCAGTTGCTAGTTAGTCATTTCTGTTCGGCGGCGGAGGCAAATGGCACTCTGGACCTCATCTCTTCCTGCTGCTTCTTCCCCATTAGCATAGACAATTTGAAGTTTGCAATCATTTTTCCAGAAGAAGAGGGGAGCTACGGCCACATCAGCCTAGATCTTTCTTCCTCAGGGATGCCCACACCAGCCTGTGACGTCTGTGTGCTTGACAACGGTGCGTGTGCTTGTGTGAGTGGGCGTGTGTGTGTGTGAGCACAAAACACTCCATGTTGACAGCTTAAGCATCAAGCTTGATGGCAGGGGCTGTTTCTTTACAGCATGAGATATGTCAAGGGACCATTGTGTAACAGCGTATCTAATAAATACAATAAATTTTTAAAAACAAAAAAGAGAGAGAGATGGAAGGCAACTCACCCTCACATAAAATGGTCTCCTTTGCTAGCTGACCCAAGAAGGGGCTTATTTTCAGACAAAAGGCCCTTCCCTGGGTCAAAGCCCCCAGTCTTGGGGAATCTGAACCATGGTCTCTTTGAAGTCTTTAGGACAAATTGGTAATTCTCCTGGGGAGACTATTCTCTAGTGTCCACAACAAACAGTGGACAGAGTCGGCCCCAACCCAGAGGGGGCCAAGGTCAGTGCAGGCAGAAGGGCCACCTCTGCTGCGCTTACCACCTCCATCCACTGCTTGCGAGCCCTTAGGACTGTTACCCACAGGGTCAGAGCAGCCTATCGGCAGGAGTAGGGACCCGGTGTGGGGAGAAGGAGACCCCATTGGGGGCAATGAGGTGGGTTTTTTAACTCTCTCCCAGAAAACCTCAGGCAATCTAATCCTGGCCTCTTTACCTCATTTTTGCATTCAATCAACAAATATTCATTAAGCACGTACTATGTGTCAGTCACTGTTCAAAGCACTGAGGATTGGGGTGAGCAAGACGTGGCATTTTCATTCCAGGGATGAGACAGGCAGTAAACAAGTAAGCAAATGAACAAACAGCAGCTGGGCTTGGGGGACATCTAGCTCGATTGGCATAACATAGTTCATAAAGAAAATGTTCTACATCCAACTGTGATGAGTAGCGTCTGGCGTCTTAAAAGCTTGTGAGTGGCCATCTGAGATACTCCACTGGTCCCACCCTGTCTGGAGCAAGGGACAATAAAGAAAACCAAAGACACAAGGAAAAGATTAGTCCAAAGGACTAGTGAACCATAAGTACCACAGCCTCCACCAGACTGAGTCCAGCACAACTAGATGGCGCCCGGCTACCACCGCTGACTGCTCTGACAGGGGTCACAATAGAGGGTCCTGGACAGTGCAGGAGAAAAATGTAGAACAAAATTTTAACTCACAAAAGAGGACCAGACTTACTGGTCTGACAGAGACCAGAGAAACCCAGAGAGTATGGCCCCCGGACACCCTTTTAATTCAGTACTGAGGTCACTCCTGAGGTTCATCCTTCAGCCAAAGATTAGACAGGCCCATAAAACAAACAATACCACGTGTAGCTCAACCATGTGTACAAGACTAAATGGGCACACCAGCCCAGGGGCAAGGATGAGAAGGCAGGAGGGGACAGAAAAGCTGGACAAATGGAAATGGGGAAACCAAGGTCGAGAAGGGGAGAGTGTTGACACGTCACAGGGCTGGCAACCAGTGTCACAAAACAATATGTGTATTGTTTAATGAGAAACTAACTTGCTCTGTAAACCTTCATCTAAAGCATAATTTTTTTAAAACAGCAGCTAGGGACATACACTGTGAATAAAATAAAACCAGATGCTGCATTAACTCGGGTGGGCGAGGCTTCTCTAAGAGAGTGATCAGGGCATTCGGGCATTCTCTCTGATGAGGGTCTATTTCAGCTGAAACCTGATGAGGACAAGCCAGCCTTGTCAAGATCCAGAGCAAGAGCATCCCAGGCAGGAGGCACATCAGGTGCAAAGGCCCTGGGGCAGGATTGAGCTTGGAGTGCCAGAGGAACGGCAAAGAGACTGGAGGGGCTGGGGCCATGGGCCAAGCAGCAGGAGACAAACTGGAGAAGTGGGCAGGCATGAGGAGCCATTCTGGGGCTCTGGAAGGCCACTGGAGGGATCCAGGCAGAAGAGTACTGTAATCTGATTTGCATTTTTAAAAGCTCTACCCGGAGGCTGTGTGGTTTCAAAAGGCAGAACCCACTCACATGATGAAAGGATACCAGAGCGTCTCACCAAACCCAGGAGCAGGCATACAGGGAGAGGGGACTTGTGAAAACGTCAATGGCCATGGCGGCCTCTCTCTGGTTCTCTCGGCTCCGAGATCTCCCTTCTTAGCCCCTCCCTGCTCCTCTGAACACGGGCCTAACTCATTTACTTGGGCCACTGCCCTATATCCAGCCCTGCAGAGCCCGACCGTCTCTCCGTGTCCACCAAATTCCCAGGAGAGCGAAGCTGATTGGCCCAACTAGGTCAGGTGTCCAGCCCTCGTGGCCAATCAGCCATGGCCAGGGAAGGGCGAGGCTGCACAGGAAAACATGGCCACCAGTGGTGGCCAGGACTGTAGGGGGAAGCACCCAGAGAAGGAGGGGGGCTGGCCTGGACCAAACCAAAACCAAACTCGTTGCCGTCCAATTGATTCTGACTCATAGCAACCCTGTAAGACAGAGTAGAGCTGCCCTATAGGGTTTCCAAGGCTGTAATCTTTACAGGGAGCCCTGATGGTGTAGTGGTTAAGAGGTCGGCTGCTAACCAAAAGGTCAGCAGTTCAAATCCACCAGATGCTCCTTGGAAACCCTATGTCCTATAGCGTCCACTCCACAGCAACGGGTTTTTAATCTTTACAGAAGCAGACTGCCACACCTTTCTTCCATGGAGTGGCTGGTGGGTTCCAACGGCCAACCTTCCGGTTAGCAGCTGAGCACTTTAACCACTGCACCACCAGGGCTCCTCCTGGGCTGGAGAGATACCTCCAAACTGTCCACTCCTCCCCCGCTCTCCAGAATTCCCGTCTCGGCAGACTTTGTTGAATTCTCCAGTCCTGTCTCCTTCTAAATCCCCATCCCCAATCGTGCAGAGACACCAGGGCTAGTCAGCCCACCAGAAGGCCTTGGAGCTTAGTGGGGGGTTCCCAATCATGGCAACAGGGGGCCGCAGAGCAGGGCCAACAGAAGGGAAAGGCCAAACCCAAGAGCTCCCTAATAAGATCCTCAATCCAGAAACCAGGAGCAGAAAAGCAAGAGCCAATGTGGCAGGACTGGACAGCTGTGTGCCGCTCAGAAAGATCTAGCCCAGCCCCAGGTTCCTGTGTGCACAGCAGGGTGGAGGGGGAAGGAGAAAGCCCACATCGGGTAGAGGGCTCAGCTTCATGTCTCCTGCAACTCGAGCCCTCCTCTCTCAGATTGGGGGGCCTGCTGCCCTGACCTGTCCTCAGTGCTGGCCACTCGTCAACCCAGTGCTGCTGCCACCAAGGCCCCAAGAGGAGGCAGCACGGCATCCAGGACCCTGGCATGTCAGAGGTCTAACTACAAAGGAGTGTTCTGGGAGGAACAGTGGCTGGAGGGGCTGGGGGAGCTGGGAGCTGAGGGAGGCAGCAGGGCCAGGAGGAGGGAGAGGGAGAGATGGGAACAGAGGGAGTAGGGAGAGAACAGTGACGGGGAGACAGGGAGAGAGTGAGCAAGAAAAAGAGAGGAAAGGAGAGAAAGATAGGACAGAGTAAGGCAGAGACACAGACGAAAAGAAAGAAAGCAAGACAGAAGCAAAGAGAAAAACAGGTGGGGAGCTAAAGACCAAGAACCAGCCAGAGAAAGACAGAGCAGCAGAGATAGCCACAGGGACCTCACCAGCTGCTGCAGGCAAACTGCCCAGGCTCGAATCCAGATGCCACAACTAACGACAAGCTACTTAACCTCTCTGTGCCTCAGTTTTCTGAGTCTATAAAATGGGCCTAATAAGGCAAATCATTCTGCAGATTTGGTGAATTACTACTCATAAAGTTGGCCCATAGTAAATGATTAATTAATAAGCGTTAGTTGTAGTAACCATCACTATTATCATTACTCTGTGTGGTGAGCAGAATAATGGCCCCCAAAGGTGTCCAGTCCTAATTCCCAGAACCTGTGAGCATGTTACCCTACATGGCAAAAGGGGCTTTGCAGGGGGACCTCATACCACCAAGAAAGGAGCACCGGGTGCAGAGCGCGTCCTTTGGACCCGAGGTTCCTGCGCAGAGAAGCTCCTAGTCCAGGGGAAGACTGATGACCACTAGGACCTTCCTCCGGGGCCGACAGAGACAGAAAGACTTCCCCTGGAGCTGATGCCGTGAATTTGGACTTCTAGCCTACTAGACTGTGAGAAAATAAATTTCTCTTTGTGAAAACCAAAGCGGGGGCTTTGCAGCTGTGATTAAGGCCATGGATCTTGAGATGGGTGATTAGCCTGGATTATCCAGATAGGCCCAATCTAATCACATGAACCCTTAAAAGCAAACAGAGAAATGTGGTGATGAAAGAAGGACTTGACTCACCATTGCTGGCTGTGAAGATGGAGGAAGGGGCCACTAGCCAAGGAATTCAAGGGCCCCTAGAAGCTGGAAACAGTTGTCAGCTCACAGCCAGCAAGAAAACAGGGACCTTGGTTCTACAACCACAAGGAATGGAATTCTGCCAACAACCCAGATGAGGATAAACAGATTCTCCCCTAGACCCTTGGGAAGGAAGGCAGCCTAGCACTCCTGGACTTTAGGTTGGCAAGACTGTAAGTGACTCCTGGCCTCCAAAACGGTAAGAGAATAAATTTGTACTGTTTCAACCCACTACAGTGTGGTCAGTTGAGGACCCTGGCTGTTATGGACTGAATTGTGTCCCCCAAAAATGTGCATCAACTTAGCTAGGCCATGATTCCTAGTATTGTGTGGTTGTCCACCATTTTGTGACCTGATGTGATTACCCTATGTGTTGTAAAGCCTAACCTCTATGATGTTAATGAGGCAGGATTAGAGGCAGTTACGTTCATGAGGCAGGACACAATCTACAGGATTAGGTTGTCTCTTGAGTCAATCTCTTTTGAGATATAAAAGAGAAAATCGAGCAGAGAGGAGAGGGACTTCATGCCACCAAGAGAGAAGCACCAAGAGCGGAGCATGTCCTTTGGATCCAAGGTCCCTGGGCTGAGAAGCTCCTAGACCAGGGGAAGATTGATGATAAGGACCTTCCCCCAGAGCTGACAGAGACAGAAAGCCTTCCCCTGGAGCTGGCGCCCTGAGCCTAGACTTCTAGCCTCCTAGACTGTGAGAGAATAAACTGTTTGTTAAAGCCATCCACTTGTGGTATTTTTATATTATAGCAGCACTAGTTAGACACTGGGCAAGACTGAGCTCATGACCAGGCACCACTGCCCCTTGCCTGGATCACCTCACAGCTGCCTCATGGCCTCCCTGCCTCCTTTTCACCCCCTTCTATTGGTCCCTATCCAGCCACAGGGAGACTGTTGAGAAAAGTAAATCCACAGACTTCTCATCATGCTTAGAATCAAACCCTCATCCTCATGGTGGTCTGCAGGGCCCTGGATCAGTGATTTTTACCTTTGCTGCACATTTGGTTTACCTGCAGAGCTTTGAAAAACCCCCAATGCCCAGGAGGTGGGGTCCCCAGGTGATTCTAACAGGTGCAGCCAGGACTAAGAATAGGTACCCCCTATGAGGTGCCCCTTGCTCCTCTCTGATCTTGCCTCCCACCTCCCCCTGGCCCCCTGCCCCAGCTTCCTCACTGTCCTTCACACACCTAGCACGGTCCAGTCCTACACCTGGCACCTGCTTGCCTTCCCCCCCAGGTATCTGCAGAGCTCACCTCCCGCCAAGAGACCTTCCTGACCACCCTCTATTATAAAACAGCCCTCCCCCGACCCCCCGCACATCCTGCCCTCTCTCCTGCACATTTGTCCCAGCAGCTCTTGATCTGACTGGTTGAAACAGGTGCACTTAAGTGTGGGCTGATCGGCTGTCTCCCCACTGGGCTGTCTATTCACCATGACACGCCGGCACCGAGTACAGTGCCTGACACAGAGTGCAGGTTCATCTGATGTTTGTGAAATAAATCGATGAATGCTTTGCTGCTACCCCTCATTCTTCTAAGCAGACCAGGCAAGGCTCACGCCAGAAGCCAGTCAGGCCCCATGCTGCAGTAAAAGAGCTTCGATAAGGCAGAGGCACAGCCAAAGAGCACTGGCTCTGGAATCCCAGGTGCACTTCACCCAGCTGGGGGACCCTGAGCAAGTCACTGTACCTCTCTGAGACTCAGTTTCCTCATCTGTAAAATGGGATGGTGACTTACTTCTTCTGCTCACTTCACAGCTGTCAGCAGCCTGATCAGGTGAAGAAACTGTGTCACCCCAGCTGCTGGCACCAGAATTCCTCTTGGGGACAGAAATGACCTTGTTGGGAAAAATGTTTTGACACATGCTTGAGGTAGAAGGTGAGCACCCCATCACCCGTGCATGCGTGCACACGCATACACACACACACACACACACACACACACACGAGGTGGTATGTTGGCTATCAACAGGGAATGCTACAGAGGAGGGGGCGGGGGGTGCTGTGTGACAGAGAGGGACATGGGAACTCCTTGGGAAACCCAAGTGGAAGGAGAGAAGGAGATGGGAGGAGGAGGAAGACGTAGAGGGAGCCAGCAGAAGACACAGCTCTGCTCTGAGCAATGCCACCGCCCAAAAATCTTCAGTAAAGTCAGCTAAACCACAGACATTTAAGAGTGAGGTTTATCACTATGGAAACCACAGAAAGGGTAGCGTCTTGTCCCGGAGCTGCCCAGTCTGGGAGGGGAGCCAACGGGGAGAAGCCAGACCCTAAGTGCAAAGGCAGCCTCTGGGGAACTGGGAAATAACAGGGAGGGCCTGGACCGCAGAGACCATGACTCTGTGGGGAGCTGGGCCAAATGTACCCTATTCTGAGGGGGCATAGAGGCCTGACCCACAGCCGGGGCCCGTGAGGAGCAAGTTAGCCCTCTGCAGACTGTGAAGTGCTAGTCCAGCTTGAGCTGCTGCCGTCCCCATGCCTGCTTCCTGCCCACCGGCCTTCTGTCTCCACGAGACTCACACCACTGGGAGGAGTGTCTCTGCTCACCATTGGACCTTAGTCACTAACGCTTGCCTCTCAAAAGAGAAGTCTCCACCCGCCCTCCTGGAATAACAGGAAAGATGACAGCGAATATCCCCACAGAGGAAATCATTCTTTGGCAACTCCAGCAGGAGAGGAGAGAATGTAATCTAGAGCTTCCACAGGCCTTGACTGCAAAATCCATATGTAGCCTGACTGCCCACAATTGCCTCCAAACAAGAAGTCTGAGCGGCATCCCCATTCCAGCAGTGGCTCCCATGGTGCTGACTGGGGATGGCCAAGCAGGGCTGGGGACTCTGAGGACAGGGATGGGGGCTCTGAGGACAGGGCTGGGGACTCTGAGGAGAGGGCTGGGGGCTGTGGGGCAGGGCTGGGGGTTGTGGGGCAGAGCTAGGGGCTCTAGGGTAGGGCTGCGGGCTGTGGGCTCTGGGGCAGGGCTAGGGGATCTGAGGACAGGGCTGGAGGCTCTGAGGACAGGACTGGGGGCTCCAGGTCAGGGCTGGGGACTTTGGGGGCAGGGCTGGGGGCTCTGGGGCAGGGCTAAAGGCTCTGGGGGCAGGGCTGGGGGCTCTGGAGCAGGGCTGGGTGTTCTGGGGCATGGTTGGGGATCTGAGGACAGGGCTGGAGGCTCTGAGGACAGGACTGGGGGCTCCAGGTCAGGGCTGGGGACTTTGGGGGCAGGGCTGGGGGCTCTGGGGCAGGGCTAAAGGCTCTGAGGACAGGACTGGGGGCTCCAGGTCAGGGCTGGAAGCTCTGGCGGCAGGGCTGGGGGCTCTGGGGCAGAGCTGGGGGCTCTGGGGGCAGGGCTGAGGGCTCTGGGGGCAGGGCTGGGGGCTCTGGAGCAGGGCTGGGTGTTCTGGGGCATGGTTGGGGATCTGAGGACAGGGCTGGGGGCTTTGGGAGGGCTGAGGGCTCTTGGTCTGGGCTGGGGGCTCTGGGGCAGGGCTGGGGGCTCTGACAGGCCACCAGGGCTTTGGTCAGGCTGGCTGTGTGTGCTCCCCCAGAGGACTCTGGGTGAGGGCAGGCTCCCAGGAGGATCAATGGTACCCTGTGTACAGACCCCAGTGGCCGTTTGGGGAAGAGCCTGGCTCATGTCCCACCAGGCTTCCTGGAGAGTGGACGGACTTTGCTGGCAGAGGAACTAGATGGAAATGCACTCACCAGGATGGCGGAAGGAGGGGTGGTTTTCCAGCACACAGCTGGGTGAGTCTCTGGTATATTCGTCCGGGGAAGTCCTCCTGCCCCGCCTGAACCAGACCTCCTGGCTCTGCAGCCTGCAGGCCTCCTCTGCCCAAGTGGGGTCTGCGGACAGACAAATGCCTCAGCCAGGTGGATAACACAGATGAGGAGGGGGCTGCTGTAAGCTGACTGATGGTAACTGACAAGCCTCTCAAAGGCCAGGGGACAAAAGGGAGTGGTGGGGACTGCGGGGAGCTGGTGAGCACAGACCCATCCAAAAAGGATAGGCACTACTCAGCTTGGGTCTACTGTGGCCATGTGTGACCCAGCACTGCCACAAGAGCAGGCCAGAACCCTGATTTTTATGTGAAATCTCCTGATTTTTCAAGTTTGAAGTGAGAGAGAGTGCAATTTAGCCCAATATCCACTCCTCCCCCATTTGGGGGCTGGAATCTGGCTGAAGCGGTGGCAGTTGTGTGCCGTGCAGACAAAGGTGATGCTTTGGGGACAGCAGAGTAATTGCTTGGAAGGATCCTGGGCCCCCAATGTGGAGCCACGATACCCGACTAGTTCAGACTTTTAAGCGAGAGAGAAATAAACCTCTACCTCATCTAAGCCACTGTTATTTTGGGTGCCTGGCTCAGCAGTCGGACTTAAATCCTAACTAATACAGTGGGCCACAAATTCCATTTTAAGACACTGAGTGAGCCCAGCCAACTCTGCCAGCCAGCAGCTGCCAGCATGTAACCCTGGCCTAAGGTGATGCTCCAATGGAACCTGCTGGGTCCTGCCACTCACCTGCTGACAAAGCTCTGAGGTCCCCAGCCCCACCCCCCTCATCAGCTCAGCTAAGTCCAAATTCCCTGACACCCAAAGCAGAGGCTTCACCACCTGCCCTGCTTTCGGTCTCATCTCTCACTCTCCCACACAGTCTCTATAGCTACTCTAAACTGCCCACGGTTTCTAAGCCTTCAAGGTCACCACCTCCTCCAGGCAGCCACCCCTCCTCTAGGCTGAGTCAGTCCCGCCCTCCTCTGCCCTCCCACCACCCCTTAAAAATACCCTATGAATACCCTATTATAGCACACATCATGTGGTATTCTAATTGCATTAAGCTGTGAAAGCAAGGGCTCTGGAGGCTGACAAGCTGAAATCCCAGCGCCCAAACTCACTAGCTGTGTGCTGTTAAGCCAGTTACTCAACCTCTCTGAGCCTCAATTTCCTCATCTGTGAACTGGTGATTTGTTGTTGTTAGTTGTCTGTCGAGTCACCTCAGACTCACAGTAACCCCAGGTACAAACGAACGAAATGTTGCCTAGCCTGTGCCATCTTTATGATTGATGGCATGCTCAAGTCCACTGTTGTGGCCACTGTGTATTTTGAGAGGCTTCCAACCTAGGGGCTCATCTTCCAGCACCATATCTCACAATATTCTGCTGCAATCCATAGGGTTTTCCTTGGCTAATTTTCGGAAGTAGATTGCCAGGCCTTTCTTCCCAGTCTGTCTTAGTCTGGAAGCTCCACTGAAACCTTCCCACCATGGGTGACCCTGCTGGTATTTGAAATACCAGTGGCATAGCCTCCAGCAACACAGCAACACACACATCACTACAGTACGACAAACTGACAGACAGGCAGTGGGAAATGGTTAAGCAGTGAAACAGAACGTCTACTGTGGCAGGCATTCTGCTAGGTGCTGAGCATACAAAAACACTCTGTGTTATCATAGGTTTGACCTGAAATAAAATCTTATACCAAAAAAAAAAAAAACAAAAAAAAAATCACTTCAATGCAGTTGTGTTAAAACTTATAAGGAAAATGTACAGTATGTGGGTAATGGGAGGACCCAATCTAGTCTGGGAGAGAGGGTCAGAGAAAGTGTCCTTTGAGGGGTCAGAAAAAGTATCTTTGACGATGTAACATTTACGAAGAGACATAAAGTAGGCTAGGTGCTATGGATTGAATTGTGTCCCCCAAAAATGTGTGTCAACTTGGCTAGGCCATGATTCCCAGTATTGTGTGATTGTCCTCCATTTTGTGATCTGATGTGATTACCCTATGTGTTGTAAATCCGAACCTCTATGATGTTAATGAGGCAGGATTAGAGGTAGTTATGTTAATGAGGTGGGACTCAATCTACAGGATTAAGTTGTATCTTGAGTCACACCACAAAGAAAGAAGTACCAGGAGCACAGCATGTCTCTGGACCTGCAGTCCCTGTGCTGAGAAGCTCCTAGACCAGAAGATTAATGACAAGGACCTTCCGCCAGAACCGACAGGGAGAGAAAGCCTTCCCCTAGAGCTGGCACCCTGAATTCGGACTTCTAGCCTCCTAGACTGTGAGAGAATAAATTTCTGTTTGTTAAAGCCATCCACTTGTGGTATTTCTGTTATAGCAGCACTAGAAAACTAAGACACTAGGCAAGTGAGGAAGCAAGGCTGCAGGAAGAGGGGGTTTTGGGAAGAAGACACGCACATGCAAAGGTCCTGAGGCAGGAAGAGAATTTTCTTTTCCAGGAACCCAGAAGGACAGTGCTTGAGGACAGAGCAATGGTGTCTTTGGGTCTCCAAGGCCCATGCTTGGCTCATAGCAAATGTTACTAGACACTGCTGAGTGAATGACTGGTCATGTTCAGGGTCCACCACCTCCTGATTCAGAGACAGTGTTACCATGCACTGGCTTGGCATTTACCAAGCACCAACCACATGTCAGGAGCTGCTGGACATGGAGAAAGATGCAAAGACAGACCAGCTCTGGATCTTGCTCTCTCAGCCCTTCTGCTCCCAAAGCCAGGACATAGGAACAGGTGGACACCAGACATGAGGTTAAAGGGTCAAGGTCTGTGGCAAAGACTGATCATTTTTCACTAAAACTTGTTTCCCTTCTTCCATGGTCTTGAAGACGGCCAGGCATCTTGGGCAGTTAGGGATGACTACTTGAGGCTCTCAACAATGGCTTATGAGTGGACACTCCAGGTCAGGGGCTGAAGACATCATGCAGGCCTCCTCCACACACTCTCCCCGCTTCCTGGGTGGCCCAGCCTCAACCACACAAACACCAAAGTGGCCCCCTCCCAGGGGATGGGACAGAAATGACTTGGAAGGAACTAGGTCCTGGAATGACTGCCCCAACTGCCAAAACCATTACCTAAGAGAGAAATTACTTCTATGTTCTTTAAGCCTCTGCATTGCAGGGTTTCTTGTTACAGGAGCATAGCCTTATGCTGACTAGTATGGGGCCTGAGAAAGGGACAAGGAACTAGGAATTTGGAGCAGGAAAGGGCCATTTTTTGCCGCAGAAATCAAGGAAGACTTCCTGGAGGAAGGTGACATTTGCACTAAGCTAAAAGGAAGTCTATATTCTGAACAAATAAAGGGTATCCATTGGAGGATTACTAAATAGCCATTTAAGAGAACGAGTAGATCCATATGTGCAGACATGGAAAAATGCCTGAGTTCTATCGTTATGCGAAGAAAGTAAGTATAGATTCATACATTCATGATTTTCTTGCTTTACCTAAGTGTGTAGTTGTATATGGAGAGAAAAACAACTGAAAAAAATACAGAATAAACTGAGGAGTGGGGCTAAAGCACAAGGGAAGCCAAAAGCCAAGCCCATTGCCGTTGAGGCAATTCCAACTCATGGCGACCCCACGTGTTACAGAGTAGAACTGCTCCATAGGGTTTTCAATGGCTGTAATCTTATGGAAAGGAGCCCTGGTGGCAGAGTGGTTAAAGAGCTCGGCTGCTAACCGAAAGGTCGGGGGTTCGAACCCACCAATCATTCCACAGGAGAAAGATGTGGCAGTCTGCTTCTGGAAACCCTATGGGGAAGTTCTACCCTGTCCTATAGGGTCGCTGTGAGTCGCAATCAACTCGACAGCAACCAGTTTATCTTACAGAAGAAGATCGCCAGAACTTTCTTCCACAGCACTGCTGGGTGGATTCGAACTGCCCAGCTTTTGGTTAGTAGCCAAGAGCAAAGCGTTTGCGCACAAGGGAAGAGGAAGGATATTCTTAATTTTCACATTTTTATCCTACTGGGTTGTTTCATCTTTTGACAACCAATAGCTATTGTGTTATAATAAAACTTTTTTGTATTTCCAAAGCAAATTAGAAATGTGCTTTTCCTGCCCTCTCAGGAAAAGGGCTGCTGTTAGTAATTGCTCGGACACTGCCCTGCCCCAGCCAGGATGTCAGCTCTGACAGGCGGCATTGCAAGACTCTAAGTCTTGTGTGGAATTCAGGTGCTGCCAGGATAGAGAACACTGTTTCCAGTGGCAAGGGGTCTGTGCTCAGTGGTTTTCCAGAGACAAAAGTCTTAGGGATAGAGAGTTTGCCCTCTTTGCCTGGCCAGGAGCAAGGAAATCTGACCTCATAGGACCAAGACATGGCCAACCAATGAAGGCCTGGGTAGCATCCCGTCAACAGGAGCGCCGTGTCTGCTTCCTGGGTGACTCAGGAAGGAGAGCTCCCACACACAAAAGGTGGCCAGATGAATCACAGCTGCTTCAGTGAATGGCCCTTCAGATTTGGTCTGTCCTCAGTCACGAAGGGAGAAACTGAGGCAGCGTGGCTAACTTACCAACTGTGTTGAAGAGTCTCTTTGTTACAAGAGCAGAGAGCTTTATCCTAACTGATACCAGGCTCTGCAAACTCAGAGCAGGAGGAGTCCGTGGACACAGGAAATTGATCATTTTTATAATCCTAGAACAGGAGTTGGAAAGCTTTTCCAGTAAAGATCCAGACAGTAAATATCTCAGGCTTTGCAAGCCACATGGTCTCTGTCATAATTACCCAACTCTGCCATTATAACAAGAAAGCGGCCATAGATAATACATAAAACTGGGCATGAATGGGTTCCAATAAAACTTTATTTACAAAAACAGGTGGCAGGCTGGACTTGGCCCCTGAGCTGCAGGTTGCAAATCCCTGTTGTAGAACATCAGAGCTGAAAGGACTCTTAGCAAGTACAGCCTGTTCTGCTATAATGCAGGTTCCTTTGACACAGATTACCTCTTCTGCAAATGGTAAATAGGGGACTAATGTTGAAATAATGGGGAAGTTGCGTACATCTGATTTTCCCTAGCATGTTAATATTTTTAAATAGTCAGGAACAAGCACAATTAAAGAACTATCCTTAGCAAAATTTTAAGAACTTAATAAAATAAATTTTTTTTTTTTAAAAGTGGATGTCTACAGAAGTGCCTTCCCTGATACAAGCAGTGGCTGGGTTAGCAGCTTCGAGAACCTCTAAGCTGTCTGCTGGGTTAAGCTATCTGAGGAGGTGGCAAGTTTAGGTGAAGAAGCTACAAAGTCACTTCTACCTCTACTGGACGATGGATCAGTGATGGAGGCTGCATTTTTAATCATACTTTTAATGCTGATGAGAATGGCCTGGTTAGAAGCAGATGCTCTCAGGACCTAGCTCTCAGAGGAAGGAAGAGCCTCCGGGTTTTCGGCTATCATGTGTGACTGTCCGTGGCTGGGGGCAAAGGCTCCTGGGAATGTGCCTGTGCTCAAGTTTTATTAGGATTGTTATTGATTTTGTCGGAACTTAGGTTTTGAGCTATCTGCCCAACTCTATTTTTCTCATAAGCCTATAGTTTTGCATAATTTTAGTACACAATTTTGCACATCACGGGGGGTTTATAGGAATGCACAAACGGCATGATGGCAGTAACGCCTGGAGCTTTTCTCAGCCCCAACCACACCACTTCACAGACAAGAATGACTATGAATAGTAGCTGCTAGCACTTATGGAGCGCTTACCACATGCCAGGCATTGTGCTCAGTGATTGAGACACCCCTCTTCACAATAACCCTACAGTGGGATTGTTGCTGTTGCTAGCTGCAGCTGAGCTAGCCCCGACTCATGGTAACCCCAGACACAACTGAAGGAGAAACACTGCCCAGTCCTGCACCATCCCCATGATCAGTTGTGGATCAGATGCTTGTGATCCATAGGGTTTTCATTAGCTGATTTTCAGAAGTAGATCTCTAGGCCTTCTTCCTACTCCGTCCTAGCCTGGCAGCTCCGCTAAAACCTGTACAGCATCACAGCCTGACACGTAGTACCAAACCCATTGCCACCGAGTAAATTCCAACTCATCGTGACCGTACAGGACAGAGTAGAACTGCCCAATAGGGTTTCCAAGGAGTGGTAGGTGCACTGGAACTGCTGGCCTCTTGGTTAGCAGCCAAGCTCTTAACCACTGTGCCACCAGGGCTCCTGACACATAGTAGGCGCTTAATAAATGCATGTTGTATAAATTCCTTACACCAAAGTCAGATAGGCATTCTTATTGCCACATTACAGATGAGAAAACTGAGGCTCAGAGGTTACGTGGCTTATTCAAGGTGACAAAGATACTAAGTGGTGGAGCTGGGACTCCAACTGCAGTCTGGCTGATTCCACAGCTCAACATCACAACCGGAAGTGTGCTGGGGAGCCAGGTCCAAAGCCCCCAACCTGACCCAGGGGCCCCCTAGCTATGTGGAGAAGGGCTGAGTGGTCAGTCCTGCCTGTGGGGATTCTGGAAGCACTATCTCCCCAGGTGGTGCCCCTCTTCCTTTTATTCATTATCTATCAGGCGAAGCCCTGGTGGGGCCGTGATTAAGCACTCGGCTACTAACCAAAAGGTCAGTGGTTTGAACTCACCAGCCACTCCACAGGAGAAAGATGTGGCAGTCTGCTTCCATAAAGAGTACAGCCTTGGATACCCTATGGGGCAGTTCTACTCTGCCCTATAGGGTCACTATGAATCAGAATTGACTTGATGGCAACAGGTTTTATGTTATCGGGTGCTAGGGAGGCCCTCAGGCTTCAGAGAAGCTGGCACCTCTCAAAGCTTCCGGTGACCTGCTTTCCTCTCTTCCGTCTTCTCCTGAGCTGGTCTCCTCCTCTGGGATGTCCAACTCACCGCCCATCAGGCCCCTAGCACCCAGCTGCAACCCCTCTTTCTTGGCCTGACTACAACCTCACTGGGTGGACAGAAGCCTGCAGCACCTGAGGCTCAGCCTCTGCCTTGCTCTCCCACCCCTACCCCACTTTTGGCCCCCTTCCGGTGTAAGGCTCCCGTAGCTGAAGGATTGAGTAAGGATCCAGAGACCTCCCGAGGCTGGGGTGGGCAGGACCAGGGCTGTGCTGAACTCACCTTGAGGAGCAGAGGACCAGGGGCCTCCCTCCTGGGTCTTCCCACCCACCCTCAGATGCCTCCACTGAAAGAGAGGCGGGTCTTCCATGTGGGAGGTGAGACTTCTACCACTGCACCACCAATGCCTCATAACCCTACATGATCATCCCTATTGTAACAGAAGAGGAAACTGAGGCTCAGCGAGGTCAAGTGACCTGTCCAAGGTCAGTAATTAGGGCCAGGAGAGGGTCCTCTCACTCCTTCCAAATCTTCTGGCCTACCCAAGAATGCCCCCAATGTCTTCAACTCCCTGCAGCTTGCGTGGCTAATAATCCTGGAAATTTGCCTCTACCTTAAGACTTGATTATTCAAAACAGATAGAGAGAGAACAAAGGCGGAGAAATTGCATGCTGACCTTCAAGAAAAGTTCCCACTGACACGTGGGCAAATTGAATCAGATGCAGTTTTGAGGGCTGAGAATATTAAATTCGTTTTCCCCCTTTCTGGAAACTGAAATCAGTAGAAGCCAGAGGTAAAGGCCACAGGGGAGGCAACAGCCTTGTTTCAGGACCTCAAAAGTTTTTTGAGGTGATCTTCAAATCAGTATGGGTGCTGATCTTTACTGGCAAATGGGGCAGGACTTCTTCAAAGGTCAAGGGTCAACTTTGCTGGTATGCAAGTCCATTCAGAACAGAACATGTCTAGGACGAAATGTTGGGGAAGATGTGGAGCAACATGAGCATTTAGCCGCTGCTGGTGGGAGTATAAATTGGTGCTACCACTTTGGAAAACCAATTGCCATCACCCAACAAAGGTCACACGTGAATCCCTATGGTCCAGCAACTCCATTTCAGGGCATATGCCCTAGAGCAGCTCCCTCCCGTGTGGGTCCCGAGACCTGGACAAGAATGTTCAGAGAAGCCTTGTTAGTAATAGCAAAAGAACTAGAATCATCCCCAGTGACCATCAACTGTAGAATAAATATATATCCTGCAAGCTTATCTGATAATAAAAGACTACACAACAATGAAAATGACAGAACCACTACTGCATGCGTCAACATGCACATATCTCAGCGTAGACCATGCAGGACAAAAGAGGTGAGTTACAAAAGAACGCATGTAGTATGCCTCCATTTGGATAAAATTCAAGACAGGCAAAAATTAAACGTTATATTGTTTGGGTATACATGGGTGGCAAAACTATAGAGAACAGCAGAAGACTGATCCAGGGTAAAATTGAAGCTAGTGGTTAGCTTTGGGGAGAGAGAAGGGGTACAATGCGAAGGGGTACACAGGGAGTATCTAAGGTTTAGTAATGTTCTGACGCTTAATCTGAGTGGTGAGTACATGGATGTTTATTTTATTATTATTCTTTGGACTATACAGATAAGTTTTAAACACTCTTTTGCATAGGTGATATATTTCACAATTTAATTTTTTTTAATTGAGGGATTAAAAAAAATAGAAACTGGCCCTAGGGGTAGGATGGGGCCAGCATAGCCAAATTCAAGCCCCTGTGGGTGTTTAAGAGGCATGAAATTCTCCATCCCATCATGTCAGATAACAGGCTCAAACACTCCCTATATAAACATTAGGAATGCTTTTAGCTGCAAAACAAAACTCAACTAGCAGCAGCTTAAATAATAAAGGCACTTGATTATTTCTCATAACGAGAAGGCTGGAAATAGGTGGTTAAGGGTTGGCCAGTGGCTCAGCAATGCCAGAGATCTAAGTCAGGTTCCTTGCAATTCTCTGGGCCTTCTTCCAGAGGCACAAGACGGTAGCTGCAGCTCCAGACATATCCTCACTCAACCACTTCCAAATGCAAGAAGTAAGGAGCATCCAGGATGGTGAGGAAGACTTCACTTGTATACCCACATCATTTCATCAGAGTGAAAATACTTCCCAAAAATTCCCAGAAAACGCCTGCTTATATCTCATTGACCATAACTGGGTCAGTGACCACTGCTAGCTGCAAGGGAGGCTAGGAAAGTATCTGCCCTTTTCAGCCTCCTTGTCAGAGGATAATAAGGAATAAAAGGGAACGGCAGTTGGGCAGAACACCAATAATGCCGTCACAACCCACCCTTACTTCTAGGCTTTAAATCATCTGCACCACTGTTAATGCTCTCAAAACCAAAAAATAAATTAAAAAAAAACAATACCCAAACCTGCTGCCGTCGAGTCAATTCCAATTCATAGCGACACTATAGGACAGGACCCCCCCACCCCCACCGCCGCCTTGGGTTTCCAAGGAGCGGCTGGTGGATTCAAACTGTTGACCCTTTGGTCAGCAGCCGAGCTCTTAACCACTGTATGACCAGGGCTCCCGTTAATGCTCTCAGACCTGGCAAATAGCCCAGGTCCCACCTCACATGGCAGCTGGAGCCCATGCCACACTGCCCTGAAATGAACTGTCAAGATGTGTCTGTTTCCTCCATGAGATGTGTGAGGGACACTCTGAATTTCCTTTGTATCTCCAGTCCCCAGCTCATGACCTAGAACAGAGTGATAAACCCCACTTTGCCAATCCATGGAAGGTACCAGATGAAGGAAGACAGCAAATCCTCCCACTGTCATGAACTGGCCAGGCTGAACTCTGGTACATGATGAGACCCCAGTGCTACAGGCCTATAGAAAAGGGAGAAGCTGGTCTGAGGAGGCTACTAGCCATTAGGCACACTGAATGCAAATCAATTGGACAACTCATGCTCAATCCAGGCCAGCATTAAGGGCCCAAAGCCTCACTGTGGTGGTGGAGCATGGCTGCAAAACATGGAAACAAGGAAGCAGAAACTCAGAGAGCCCTGGTCCACAGTCTTGTAGGCAATGATTGGCTGGCACGTAGAAGACAATGGCCCTAGAGACAGGGCATGTGTTCTCCTGTTTGCTACAGTCCCTACCACTTCCTATTGTTTCCCCAGCACTGAAGTCAAGGGTCCACTGCTGTTTCCTATCATTCTCACATGGTTCTTCTCACCTTTGGTCACTTCCAAAATGTGGGTTACCCATCCGGCTTTGTGAGCACTTGAGTTTTGGACCCCTGAACTAAAAAGTACTGAAGTCGGTCAAGTTTCCCGTTCTATGAAGAAAGTTAAGAAGTCTACTCTCATATCAATGCCTTCATTTGCTCTGAGGCATTTATGTGGTAAGTACTGAAGTCAAAGACTCGATGCCTGTTCCTAAAGAGATTAAAATCCAGCCCTATTGTCCTGCGGGCATTGGTGACTCAGTCCACCCAGTGAAGCAGACATGTAAGATGGCTCTGTGGGGGCCCCCTTTGTGCAGTGGCTCAAGCACATCTCTGGTGGGTACTTCAAAGTGCAGCTATTCATGATTACTGTTGCATGGGGTGTCTATCATTCCAGGGAACCTGAGAGTCAACCTACAGTTACAATATTAGGAAGTAAAATAAAACCCAGAAAACATGAAAGTGATGCATTTTGCAGTGTTTCTGGAATGATAATGAGAACTCACACTCATATGAAGCTTGGTTTGCGCCACCATTGTCCTAAGTACTTTCACATGGATTAACTCAATTCACACAAGAACCCCGTGATGTAGGTGCTATTATCCCTATTTCTGAGGTAATGTGGTAGCCAGCCTCCTAAATGACTCTCAGTGATCCTCACCTCCCAGTATTCATGCCCTTGTGTAGCCTGTGACATTGAACCGGAGATGACCTGTGTGACCTATAGACTATTGTACAAGTGGCAGTGTGTGACTTCCAAGGCTGGGCCACTTCTGCCTTGGTCTTCTGGATGGATTACTCTGGAAGAAGCCAGCCACCACACCGGGAGGACTCTCACACAGCCATGAGAATAGGCTCATGTCCAGAACCAGCTAGCCCACTCCAGTTTGCTCGCCATGGGTGTGTGCCATCTTGGAGGCAGGTCTTCCAGCCCCAACCAACATCTGTCTGCAGCTGCATGAGAGACCTCGAGCCAGAACCACCCATCCAAATTGCTCCCAAACTCCTGATCTATAGAAACTGTGAGCGGTAAGAAATGATAATTGCTGTTTTAAGCCACCAAGTGATTTATTAGGCAGCAATGGATAACTAACACAGGTGGGAAAACCGAGGGAAGGGGACAGACATCAAGTAACTTGCTCAAGACCACACAACTGGCAAATAGTGGAGCCAGGATTTGAACCCAAACCACCTGTCCCAGAGTCCATGCATCTAACTGCTCTATGATATTGCTCCTCCAGCGGCTTCCAAAAGGGATTCCATTTGTGTTTACCTTTGTTTGTCTCCCTTTTACACTGAAGGCCTGCTCTGTGCTCCAGGTTTTACCTACATGAATTCATTTCACCTTCCCAACAGCTCTGGCAAACAGATATTATTCTCTCCATTTTATACTTTCTATTAAAATTTAATTACCCAAATGACATTTTTCCTTGTAGAAAATTCAAATACAGGCATACCTCGTTTTATTGCACTTTGCTTTACTGCGCTTTGCAGATACTGCGTTTTTTACAGATTGAAGGTTTGTGGCAACCCTGCACTGAGTCAGTTTATCAGCACGGTTTTTCCAGCAGCATGTGCTCACTTCGTGTCTGTGTGTCACATTTTGGTGATTCTCACGATATTTCAAAATTTTTCATTATTATTGTATCTGTTATGGTGATCTGTGATCAGTGATCTTTGATGTTACTATTGTAATTGTTCTGGGGCATCGTGAACTGCGCCCCTATAAGACAGTAAACTTAATTGATAAACGTGTGTGTTCTGACTGCTCCACCGACTGGCTGTTACCCCATCTCTCTCCCTCTCCTCAGGCCTCCCTATTCCCTGAGACACTACAATATTGAAAGTAGGCCAGTTAATAACCCTACAATGGCCTGTAAGTGTTCAAGAGAAAGGAAGAGGTGCCAAGTCTCTCACTTTAAATCAAAAGCTAGAAATGATTAAGCTTAGTGAGGAAGGCACATCGAAAGCTAAACAGGCCAAAAGCTAGGCCTCTTGCACCAGTTAGCCAAATTGTGAATGCAAAGGAAGAGTACTTCAAGAAAATTAAAAGTGCTACTCCAGTGAACACGTGAATGATAAAAAAGCGAAACAGCCTTATTGCTGATATGGAGAAAGTTTAGTGGTCTGGATAGAAGAACAAACCAGCCACAACATTTCCTTAAGCCAAAGCCTAATCCAGAGCAAAGCCCTAACTCTCTTCAATTTATGAAGGCTGAGGGAGGTGTGAAGCTAGCAGAGGCTGGTTCATGAGGTTTAAGGAAAGAAGCCATCTCCATGACATAAAAGTACAAAGTGAAGCAGCAAGTGCTGATGTAGAAGCTGCAGCAAGTTATCTAGAAGATCTGGCTAAGATAATTAGTGAAAAGTGGCTACACTAAACAACAGATTTTCAATGTAGACCAAACAGTCCTATATTTTTTTTATATATATTTTATTGTACTTCTGGTGAAGGCTTACAGAACAAATAGTTTCTCATTTAACAGTTACTACAAATGTTGCCCTATGACAATGGTTAACAATCTCACAACACATCAACAATATCCTTACTCAACCTTGGGTTCCCTAACACCAGCTTCCTTGTCCCCTTCTGCCTTCTGGCCCTTGTCACTGGACTCCTGTACCTCATTAGTCTCATTTGGTTTTACCGGGCTGTCCACTCCCAGGCTGAACAGTGAACCTCGGAGGTAACTTCACCACTGAGCTAAAAGGGTGTCTGGGGGCCATACTCTTGAGGTTTCTCCAGTCTCCTTTAGGCCAGTAAATCTGGTCTTTTTCTTGTGAGTTAGAATTATGCTCTACGTCCTTCTCCAGCTCTGTCCGGAACTCTCTGTTGTGATCCTGGTCAGAGCAGTCAGTGGTGGTAGCCGGGCACCATCTAGCTGTACTGGACTCAGTCCGGTGGAGGCCTTGGTAGCTGTGGACAATTAGTCCTTCGGACTAATCTTTTCCTTGCATCCTGTTCTCTTCATTCTCCCTTGCTCCTGAAGGGATGAGACCAGTGGAGTATCTTAGATGGCCGCTCACAGGCTTTTAAGACCCCAGACACTACTCACCAAGGTAGAAGGTAGAGCATTGTCTTTGTAAGCTGTGTCATGCCAACTGAGCTAGATGTTCCCCGAGACCATGGTCCCCACAGCCCTCCGCCCAGCAATTCAGTCCCTCAGGGAGTTTGGATGTGTCTATGGGGCTTCCATAACCTTTCCTTGTACAGGATGTGCTAGTTTCCCCTGTATTGTGTACTGTCTCACCCTTCACCCAAGATACCACTTATCTATTGCCTATTTAATATTTCCCCCCCCCCACCCCTCCCATCCCTGATAACCAATAAACATTGTTACATTTTGTGTGTGAACTTTTTCATGGGTTTTTACAATAGAGGTCTCATACAATATTTGTCCTTTTGTGATTGACTTATTCAAACAGTCCTATATTGGAAGAAGATGCCATCAAAGACTTTCATAGCTAGAGAGGAAACGTCAATGCCTGGCTTCAAAGCTTCAAAGGACAGGCTGACTCTCTCATTATGGGCTAATGCAGCCAGTGACTTTAAGTTGAAGCCAATGCTCATTTACCATTCTGAACATCCTAGGACCCTTAAGAATTATGTGAAATCTATTCTGCCTGTGCTCTATAAATGACACAACAAAGCCTGGATGACAGCACCTCTGTTTACAACATGGTTTAATGAATATTTTAAGCCCACTGTTGAGACCTACTGCTCAGAAAAAAATATTCCTTTCAAATATTGCTGCTCATTGACAATGCACCTGGTCACCCAAGAGCTCTGATGGAGATGTACAAAGAGATTAATGTTGCTTTCCTGCCTGCTAACACAACATCCATCCTGTAGCCCATGGATCAAGGAGTAATTTCAACTTTCAAGTCTTATTATTCAAGAAATACATTTATTAAGGCTATAGCTGCCATAGATAGTGATTCCTCTGATGGATCTGGGCAACCGGTAAACTGAAAACCTTCTGGAAAGGAGTCACCATTCTAGATGCCATTAAGAACATTCATGATTCATGGGAGGAGATCAAAATAACAACATTAACAGGAGTTTGGAAGAAGTTGATTCCAACCCTCATGGGTGCCTTTGAGGGGTTCAAGACTTCAGTGAAGGAAGTAACTGCAGATGTGGTGGAAATAGCAAGAGAACTAGAATTAGAAGTAGAGCCTAAAGATGTGACTGAATTGCTGCAATCTTTAATAAAACTTTAACAGATGAGGAGTTGCTTCTTATAGATGAGCAAAGAAACTCGTTTCTTGAGATGGGATCTACTCCTGGTGAAGATACCGTGAGCATTGTTGAAATGACAACAAAGGATTTAGAGTATTACATATAAACTTAGTTGATAAAGCACAGCAGGGTTTGAGAGGATTGACTCCAGATTTGAAAGAAGTTCTACTGTGGGTAAAATGCCATCAAACAGCATCATATGCCACAGAGAAATCTTTCATGAAAGGAATAGTCAAACACAGCAAACTTCATCATTGTCTTATTTTAAGAAATTGCCACAGCCACCCCAGCCTTCTACAACCACCACCCTGATCAGTCAACAGCCATCAACATCAAGGCAAGACCCTCCACCAGCAAAAAGATTAAGACTCACTGAAGATTCAGATGATGGTTAGCATTTTTTAGCAATAAAGTATTTTTAATTAAGGTGTGTACATTTTTTTAATATAATGCTATTTCACACTTAATAAGACTACAGTATAGTGTAAACATGACTTTTATATGCACTGGAAAACCAAAACATTCATGTGACTCACTTTATTGTGATATTCACTTTATTACAGTGGTCTGGAACCAAACCCACAATATCTCTGAGGTATGCCTATAGCAGAGAAGACCCTAGACCTTAAAACACTCACATCCCTACTTCCAGGTCCCTTGCCAGAGGTCACACCATCTCAGTTTGATGGGTACCTTTCCAGGCCTTTCTTCCTAATCACTTACATTCTTTTTTATGTCCCCAAAGAAACTACATAGTAGAGCAACCACAGGGTTAAGTTTCACAAAATAATGTTGACTAAGACACCAATCACAACAGAATGCATTGTGCGATTCCCTTATTGTACGTATAAAAAACAGGCTGAATTATACTCTATTGTTTAGGGTTGCAGGCCCAGGTGGTAATATTATACAGCAGATCAAGGAAGTGACCATCATAAACCATAAACACCAGGATAGTTGGTACTTCTCAGGCTAAAGGTGGTGGTAATTGGCAGGACACAGGGGAGTTTCTGGGGTGGTGGCAACATTTTTACCTTGGAGGTGGTTACAAGAGGTCCACTTTGTGACAGGTCATTAAGTAGGACATCTTTATTTTGTGCATCTTTCTGTAATCATGTTATAATTCACAAATTTAAAAAGGTTTTAAGGAACTATAAAATATTATTCCCTATTTTTGTGTTATATCAAATTTATCATTCTATAATTATCTTTCTAAATACTGCTTTTTTCCATTCAATAATAAGTCTATCCAACAATAAGTCACCTATAAATTTACTTCATTCTTTTTAATGGCTGCAGTATATTCTAACCAGTTGCCATGGAGTCAATTCTGACTCATGGTGACCCCATATGTATCAAAGTAAAACTGTACTCCATAGGTTTTTCAGTGGCTGATTTTTTCAAGTATAGATTGCCAGGCCATTCTTCCAAGGTGCCACTGGGTAGACTTGAACCTCTAACCTTTTGGTTAACAGCTGAGCACATTAACCATCTCTACCCCCAAGGACTTGCAGTGTATTCTATAGCGTGAATATTCCATAATTTATTTAGCCATCCCCCTATTGATGAACATGTGGTTTGTTTCCAATTTTTCTCTATTTTGAACAAGACTGCAAGGAACATCTAAAGCATATTCTGGGGCAAAGTGCTGGGCCGAAGGTGTGAACATTTATAATTTTAATAAACCTTGCCAAAGGCTGTCCATTTTGGTTGTACCAGTTCTTCTCCCATCAGCATTGCATGACGATTCTCCTGTTCCCTCATCCCCAACCAATGATATCATCAAAGTGTTGATTTCTTGCATCTTGGGGAAGAAAAACAATGTCTCATTATTATCCATTCCACAGACGAAGAAACTGAGGCTCAGAGAGCTTAAGCGATTTGCCTGGGCCACACAGCAGCAGGTGGACTTGCATTCAGGTCTTCTGCCTCCAAACCCAAGCTCTTGCCAAGCTCCTTAAAGAGCAGGTGCTCCTGAGACATGAGGTAAAGCTCCTACCCCAGAGCACAGCTCTGTCTCGGGTTCACAGCCGGTGAGGACTGTGGGGAGCCTGCTCAAGGTCTGGCAGAGACCCCCGGAGGCAGGTAGACCACCACCTCCATGAAAACCATCAGGGAGGAAATCAGCTCAAAACGGAATCGACAAGGTGCGGCCACCACCGCCTCTGATAGTAAGTTAGATAAACTTGCATCTGACACAATGCATTTAGAGCAGGGGCACCGCAGGTTCTCAGCTGCTCCAACCAATGAGCCAGTGGGAGCGAAAAATAAAACAATCTATGAAGCTACAAAATTATTGGAAAATCAGCCAAGTGCCCATCAGGAAGGAGGCCTTAGCTGTTGACGGCAGACATGGTAAAGCGGGGCAGAGAAAGGTCAGAGCTTGCAGTCAGAGACACCTGGGTGTGAAGTGGCTCCACACTTGCTGGCTGGCTGATCTTGGGCAAGTTCCTAAGCTCTCTGACACTCACTGTCCTTGACTGTGAAACAGGAGTGAAAACAGAACATACCTACCTCCCGGGGCTGTTGTGAGGATTAAATAAGACAGTGACTATACAGAACCCAGGACGGCCAAACACAGTTGTTCAGGCTGTGCATAAACCAAGATTCTTAGCTGCAGCTGTGAACGAGACTGCAATCGAGTCCATCCTCCACTCCCAGAGGGGCAGCTGTTCGCAAATCTACCGAAGTCTCCCATTTGCTGTAGCAGCACAGAATAAGTGCTGGAGAAATGGGAGTGCTCTGACCAGCCTGATTTCCTGCCTGGCGCTCAGGCCGTTCCAACCACTGCTGTGACACCACTCAGAGGTCCTGAAACACCACCTCGCAGGACTGAGAGGAAGGAAAATTGTGGGCAGCTGCAGCCCACGAGGAAAGGCTGGACGGCTCCCGTGAGAGCCAGTGAGCCAGGGGGGGCCATGCCCCAGGCCTGCCGAGGGGAGGCACGTGATGAGCCACGTCAACAGGAGTCTCGGGCCAGAAGCAGGGAGGCCAGGGAGCCTAGGCAGACCCCAGCTAGGGCCAGGCACTCAGGGATCTGAATCTCAGGATGATGGGCGAGCTCGGCCTTCCCACAGAGGAGCTCTTGATGGGGTTCATGACGTTCACCCTGAGAGAGGAAGCCATGAGGAGGGCGTGGGCCCCCCTTCACAGGACTGTCTTCAAGCCCCCAGAGGGGTTGTGGGCACCCTTCTTGCATAGCCTCCCACCTTCCCTGTGCTGTTGTCTCTGCTGAGAACACCCTCCCCGCCATCTGCTCTCTGCTTCAGTAATCTCATGCACCCTCCAAATCCAGCTCAAATGCCACATTTCCCAGAACCCCTCTCCTGGTTCCCCGGACCCCCATGGCCCTGCCCAGGCTGGAAGAGTTGACTGCATCTTCACCATCTCTGCATGAACCACCCCCCACCCCCAGCAACTGGACATAGTTGGCTTTCAATATACATCTGCTCAATTAACGAATAATAAATGACGGTGAGAAAGCCGGGCATTTGCCTATGAACTTATGAAAGAATGGGAACCCCCCATCCCTGCTGATCCTTTTATAATTAGAACTAGCAAGGTCTGAAGTCAGAGAACAGTGTGTTGGGACAAGAGAGGGCTGACAGTTGGGCATGACGCTCCTGTCATTCTGATGGCCCCAGGGACTGCAACGGGAGTAAAATGTGACCCACAGCAAGGCAGATAAATGCCATCGCAGGCGCCGGATAGAGGATAATGAGCTCCTTGCTACAAAGAGAAAGATGTCTGGAGCCCTCCAGTCTTGCTGGGCAGCTTGCACCACGAGAGTCGCACTTTTATCCCAGGGTCATTTTTAAAGAAACTGATCAGACAAACACGTTACTCTGGGTCCAAGGCTAAGCCGAGCTCCCGGGTCATCCTGGGCCCAGGTCTGCCAAAGCCCTGGTCCTGCTGCATCTTCATTACTGCTCGTCAGCCTCTCTTCCCATGAGCTGGGAGCACCTTGACGGCAGGGACCGGGTCTTGCTGTTCCAGCACCTAGCAGACAGCGGAGTTCAGCCAATGACAAAATGAATGACAGCAAGCCAATGAGAAATCAGGAGAGAAGCCCTTCAGAAAAGTCATGAGTGTGTCTGCTCTGATTTGAGTTTGCTCTTCACTAAAGTTTGATTCTGTCACAGTCTTGCCACACACTGTCACAGGACCTCAGCAGAAGTCCAGGGTTGACTGGAGAAACCCTGAGAGTATGGCCCCTGGACACCCTTTAAGCTCAGTAATGAAGTCACTCCTGAGGTTCACCCTTCAGCCAAAGACTAGACAGCCCCATAAAACAAAACAAGACTAATGGGGCACAACAGCCCAAGGACAAGGACTAGAAGGCAGGAGGGGACAGGAAAGCTGGTAATAGGGAACCCAAGGTCAAGAAGAGAGAGTGTTGACATGTCGTGGAGCTGTTAACCTATGTCATAGAACAACATGTGTACTGTTTAATGAGAAACTATTTGTTCTGTAAACCTTCATCTAAAGTACAATTTTAAAAAGTAAAAAAAAAAAAAATAAAAGAAGTAGTCCAGGTTTGACTACAGCAGGAAGCAGGATGGGACAGGGGAGGGGAAGAAGTCCTGAAATCTCAGCAGCTTTCAACAGCAAGCACTCATTTCTCGTTACGTGGGATGGTGCAGCCGGTTCACGTGCTCAGCTGCTAACCAAAAGGTTTGAGTCTACCCATAAGTGGCTTGGAAGAAAGGCCTGGCAATCTACTTCCAGAAAATCTGCCACAGAAAAGCCTATTGAGCACAGTTCTATTCTGACACTCATGGGGTCGCCATGAATCGGAATCAACTTGATGGCAAGTGGTTTTTCCTTCTTGTTACACGACGGTAGCAATTGGATGCAGCTCCGCTGGGCTCCGCTGGGCTCCGCTGGGCTCAGCTGGTCTTGGCTGGGCTCCCTGTGTCTTCTCATTCTCGGGCAGGCTGAAGGAACAGCCACTATCTGGGGCATTATGTTCTCATCACACAGGGCAGAAGCTGAAGGAGAGCTCAGCCCTCCATGCTCAGAAATGGCTCACATTTCAGTGGGCAGAGCAAGTCGCAAAATCAAAGCCAAAGTCAGCGGGTGGGGTAATACACATGGCCTTCAAGGACACTTGGCAAAGGTGGGGAGGAAATAAGTAATTGTGAACAAATAATACAATCTACCGCAGTACAGTATTTTTGGTTCTCCAGCCTCCTCTCTACCCAATTCTGGGAACATATTCCATGTGGTTTGGGCAGGGCTGCCCATCCCCCAACTGAGGTAGACTTAAAAAAAAAAAAATCTATTCTGACTCATAGCAACCCTATAGGACAGGGCAGAACTGCCCCATTGGGTTTCCAAGGCTATAAATCTTTATGGAAGCTAATTGCCACATCTTTCTCCCGTGGAGCGGCTGGTGGGTTCGAACCATCGACCTTTCAGTTGGCAGCCAAGCACTTCACCACTACACCACCAGAGCTCCGAGGTAGGCTTAGACCTGCCAATTGGAGTGCCCCTTTCCCACCCCCAGGCCATGGTGGCTGGCTCAGGAATAGACATGCGATGGACAAACCAAGCCAACAAGAGCCTTCCCTATGTCTTTTCTGCCAGAGCTATCAGGAAAGGCGCGCTTTAGGGTTGCAGAGCAGGTAGGATGAGAGCTTACAAGCAGCCAGATTGCCCTGAAAAAAGGCAGCAATATGGTAGCAGCGATGGAATGTTCTGTGTCATCCAATGCAGTGGTCACTAACCACTTGTGACTCGAGCAAACGACAAACTGAACTTTACATTTTAATGAATTTACATTTAAATCTAATAGCCACATGGCTAGTGTCTACCATACTGGGCAGAGTAGATATAGAGAAAGCCTGTCTGAGAAATAGAGTAAGAGCCTCTGTGTCATTTTTTGGCTCCTGGATCAAGCCAAACCTGATGCCACCCAGACCTTATAGTTTTATAAGAGCCAATACATTTATTTTCTTTGCTTAAGCTAGTAGCATTTCCATCACTAGAAGTGGAAAGAGTCTTACCTAATACCATCAGCAGCAGTATCCCTGCTATTTATTTTACCCTACTGTGTGCGAGGCATTACAGAGATCACTGTACACGAGTCATTTCATCGATATTTCCAAAGAAGCCCATGAAAAACTCTGCAGCCAGACGGCCTGGGTTTAAACGTCACCTTCGTCAATCCCTGGGCACTGAACTTTCTCTGCCTCCATTTCCCTCTGTGTCCAGTGGCGATGATGGTAGCCCCACCCCACAGGGCTGAAAGGGTTAAGTGACTTATTACATGTAAAGTGCCTAGAACAGTGCTGGGCATGTAGCCAATGCTCCCTGGTGCTGGACTATTCTTTATTATTTTCATCCTGATCCTGCAAATGAGTAAACTGAGCTCGCAGAGGGGAGGTCACTTGCACAAGGTGGCAAAGGTAACAGGTGACAAAGCCGGGACTGGAACCTGGGCCTATATTGTTTCAAAATGCAAGCTCTTTACCGCATTATTCTGCTATGGCTTTGAAAGTCTGTAGTAATGATGACAGTGAGTCCACACTCACTGCCTGGCCAAGAACTTAAACCCTCGCAGTTCTGCTTCAGAGCTCAAGCTTTGAACTCTCAGAGAGAGAACATCATTTCCTTTTCAATATGCCTCCTGTCCGATTGATACCAAGGAGAACATCTCAGTTTGGTGCTGGTATGTCTTCAATACCTCTCTAGCATTTGTCAATCTCCCTTCTGAGCAAAGAAAGAGCCAGCCTCAGGCTCAAAGCACACAACAGTAAACGCCTTTTGCTTAACCTCTATGCTACATGCCTCAGGCAGAATTCCCTCTCTCTAGAAGTGCTGTCGCTCCCTCTGGCCAGAAAGGCCAGGGTAAGAGAGGGTAGGCCTCGGCTTCAGGGAGCTCCTGGAGCCTGCGGAATGGCCAACAGTCAGCCAGGTGCACATTCCTAGCCCAGATGAGATTAGGAGGGGTGACGGACGGTAGACGGCATTTCACTGGGGACCAGTAGACTCTCCATGATACCACCAGTGTTGCCCAGCCAGCAGCAGCTGTAGTGAATGGAGCTGCAGAAAGCCCCTCGCATCACAGCATGAGCCAAAGACCCGTATTTGAGTACAGGCAGTCCCTGGATTACGAACGAGTTCCACTCCTAATTCTGTCTTTAAATCGAATTTGTACATAAATCGGACCAGTTAGGTATCGTTTGTATCTAACGTCAGCTGGACAAATGTTTGTTCCAGTACATAATATACAGCGTATCTTTCTATGCATAAAAAACAGAGAAACACTTCTGAGACACTAAAACATCTTTAACGTAAAAATCAAAAAAACCAAACCCATTGCCGTTGAGTCAATTCTGACTCATAGCGACCCTATAGGACAGGGTAGGACTGCCCCACAGGGTTTCCAAGGAGCAGCTGGTGGACTCGAACTGCCAGTCTTTTGGTTAGCAGCTGAGCTCTTAACTACTGAGCCACCAGGGCTCCTTCTTTAACATAATAATACAGCAATAATAATGTTTTGATGAGCATCACAAAGTAGCACCTGTTTGTTACTACGAACCATTGTACGTACCTCAAACTTTTAATGCAATAGGCTTTACGTTGTTCCTAAGTCGGACATTTGTAACCCTGGAAACGCCTGTACTTCCTCCACCACATCCAAGGTGAGGGTCCTTGGGCAGTTCCTTACCCTCACTGCCCCTCAGTTTCCTCACCGAAAAACAGAGACAATATCTACCCCCAATGAACGGTCCTGAGAAACAACCGAGGTCATGCATGAGAAAACGCTTGCGTGAAGACCTGAACAAAGGTGAACGGTTGGATTTTCAACATCAGAGCGTCAGTGTATTATTTATAAGTGGGAGTCACCAGCATAAAGTAAATGCCTGGCACTGAAAGAGATGCGCCGACCTGTATCTTTTTGAAGTATCTTTATTTTGGGGGGGGGTCTGTCTCCCTCACTATATTTTGCACCCCCAGGGCAGGAATTTTCTTATCCTTCTGGGTAACACATTGCCTAAGACAGTGCCTGGCACAGCAGAAGCATCAACAAATATTTGTTATATGAGTGACTATGGATGATGGATAAACGGATAGCTGGATGTGTCGATGTATGAGTGGATAGATGGATGGAGGGATGGATGGAGGATGGCTAATGGATAAATGGATTGTGGATGGATGAATGGATGGGTAGTGATGGATGGATGGAAGGATGATGGATTAGTGAGTGACAGATGTAATGGATGAATGAAAGACAGATGGATAAATGGATGGATGACGGATGAGTGGCGATGAATGGATGATGGATTGATGAGAGATTAATGTATAATATGTGGATGAAAGACAGATGGATAAACGGATGGGTCCAAACGCAGTTTAGAATGAAATTCTTGGCTGGGTCAGAATCTTACCCTCATACTAGATCCCAACTACTCAAAACTCTCAAACCACAAGGATTATGGGGTGGGGGGGTATGGAAAACAAAAATGTTCAAAAAGGACATGTTGTTTTTTTTTTTTAATTGTACTTTAGATGAAGGTTTACAGAACAAATAGTTCCTCATTAAACAGTTAGTATACATATTGTTTTACGACAATGGTTAACAACCCCACGACATGTCAACACTGTCCCTTCTAAACCTTGGGTTCCCTATTACCATCTTTCCTGTCCCCTCCTGCCTTCAAGTCCTTGTCCCTGGGATGTTGTGCCCATTAGTCTTGTTTTGTTTTATGGGGCCGTCTAATCTTTGGCTGAAGGGTAAACCTCGGAAATGACTTCATTACTGAGCTAAAAGGGTGTCTGGGGGCCATACTCTCAGGGTTTCTCCAGTCTCTGTCAGGCCAGTAAGTCTCGTCTTTTTTTGTGAGTTAAAATTTTGTTCTACATTTTTCTCCAGCTCTGTCCGGGACCCTCTGTTGTGATCCCAGTCAGAGAAGTCAGTGGTGGTAGCCGGGTAACATCTAGTTGTTTTAGACTCAGTGTGGTGGAGGCCGTGGTCCATTAGTCCTTCGGACTAATCTTTTCCTTGTATCTTGTTCTCTTTGTTCTCCCTTGCTCCCGAAGGGGTGAGACCAGTGGAGTATCTTAGATGGCTGCTCACAGGCTATCATGGATTGAATTATGTCCCCCAAAAAATGTGTAGGTCATGATTCCCAGTAATGTATGATTGTGTACCATTTTGTAATCTGATGTGATTTCCTCTATCCTCTATCACTATGATGTGGTTATATGTGACTTCCTTATGTGTTGTAAACTCTATCACTATGATGCGGCTATACTGATGAGGTCTACAAGATTGGACAGTGTCTTAAGCTAATCTCTTTTTTTTTTAATTTTATTATTTATTTATTTTTATTTTATAAGCTAATCTCTTTTGAGATATAAAAGAGAGAAGCGAGCAGAGACACATGGGAACCTCATACCACCAAGGAAGCAGTGCCGGGAGCAGAGCGTGTCCTTTGGATCTGAGGTTCCTGTGCAGAGAAGCTCCCAGACCAAGGGAAGACTGATGCATTACAAGGACCTTCCTCCAGAGCTGACAGAGAGAGAAAGGCTTCTCCTGGAGCTGATGCCCTGAATTTGTACTTGTAGCCTACTGGACTGTGAGAGAATAAATTTCTCTTTGTTAAAGCCATCCACTTGTGGCATTTCTGTTAGAGCAGCACTAGATGACTAAGACACAGGCTTTTAAGATCCCAGACGTTACTCACCAAGGTAGAATGCAGAGCATTTTCTTTATAAACTGTGTTATGCCAATTGAGCTATTTGTTCCCCGAGACCTTGGTCTCCATAGCCCTCCGCCCAGCAATTCAGTCCCTCAAGGAGTTTGGATATGTCTATGGAGCTTTTTAAAACAACTTGGGGGTTATGCCCTCTGGGAGTCCACATTCTTCCCACTCTCCTAACAGCAGCCACCAGGTGAAGAAGGCATATGTTCAGGGGGCCCCCAGTAAGGCCCATCAAGGTGAGGGCCCCTCTGAGAAGCATCTTTTGTGCTGTTCAGCACAGCACAGATCCAAGGAGCCCTAATTTATCTCGAAAGGATTTTCACGAAAGATTGAGAATGACAGCTCTCTGGCTGACTCTTCATCACCCTGAACTTTCAGTTATCCGGGGTGGCCCATCCTCCAGCTGGCCTACTTAAAATGGTGCTGGTCTCAGAAATTGTCTGCCTCAAGGTAGATTTATCAGGCCCTTGTTGAGCCAGAGGTGGGGACAGCACAATAATGTCCCCATCCAAAGGTAGTAACCTGCATGCCACCACATGGATGAGCCTTGAAAACATCATGCTGAGCAAAGTAAGTCCGTTGCAAAAGGGCAAATACCATCTGATCTCACCGATATGAAATAAGCAAATATATAGAAACCAAAGATTATTAGTGGTTACCAGTGGTGGGAGGGAAGGAGAAAGGGGGAATTTTTGCTTAGGGGGCGCTGAGTTTATGTTAATGGTGGTGGAAAGATTTGGGGAAGGATAGCGAGAACAGTTTGCACAACTTAAAGAATGTAATCAATCTCACAGAATTATACATGTAGAAATTGTTGAGATGGCCTATGTTTTGTTATGTATACTTTCACCACAAATGAAGAATGGCTAACCACGCCTTTGAGGTGGAGAAAGCTCTATCAAGGAAGCAATTTTGACTTTGAGTTAAGGCCTGAAGGATGTATAGGAGACACGGAAGTCCTAGCGTGGCGAGCAAACCACATACTGCAAAGTATTCTGTCGGCTCCCCCAATGCATATTGTGCATCACTGACAGACAGACAAGTGGGGAGCATAGGGACACAGAACAGGGAGTGTCAGGTATGCCGGGTCATGAGGTGGGGTTGAATGAAGCATCGTAGATGGAGGGAGCCTCGTGTAACCTTGAGGCAAGAAGAAAAAGGAATTTTCCAGAAAGACCAGATTGAGAGGGGGTATTTCAGAAGCAGGAAGCTGTAAAAGGCACAGAAGCAGGAAGACGTTCTTTGAAACGGGCATGACAGGCGTTCACCAGTGGTTCTGCCTGCCCAGCACCCATGTCCCCTTCCTGTGGAAGCAGATCATGACTTTATTTACTTTGGGGAGCCACACTCTCAGTCCATGAGGTTCTGTTAAGGCTGGCCCCACTCCTAGCTCCAGAGGTGAGCACATGACCCAGCCTATGCAATCAGAGCACCACATCCCTCAGATTACAATGGCGGCCTAGGGATGGCATGTGACCCAACCTGGCTAATGAGAGTTCTCCCTGGGACTGTTACTGGTGATAAACTGAGGGGAAATAAACACGCGGCTATTGGGGCCACCACATGGAGAGGGCTGCCAGAGAGTGAAGCCAACACAGAGGATACAGAACTCTGAGAGACAGGGAGAGAAAAACAGAGGAAGAAAGAGAGACAAAGAGAGGCAGAGAAAGAGAGGGAGAGAGATTGAGTCTAAATCTTGTCAACATTGTACGAGCACCTGGATCTAGCTGAGCCTGAAGTCACACTACTAAATGAGCTAATAAAAATTCTCCTTTTTGCTTAAGCCTGTTTGAGTTGGATTCTGTCACTTGCAACCAAGCAAGTTTCCTTATTCTTCTTTGTATCCCAGTGGTCCTACCAGGAACTCAGGACTTGTGAAGGGAATAGGATGGGACAGGATGGGATGGGATTTGGTGGGATGCAACAGAGGTAGGGGTTCAGCCTGGTCCATTATGGTAACTGCACCCAGGCCATGCTGAGACGCTGAACATTATTACCAGAGCTCACCCATTAACTTTCCCAAAGTGGGTGTCCAAGAGCTTGAGGCTGATCTCAGTTATAAATGAGTGCGTCCATTTGTCCATTTGGGAGAGGCTTGACCAGAGGGGTGACCTATAATCTCCCGCCTATTTTAAGATACCAGAGTCTCAGTGGCAAGCTGATGTGGTCTGAGAGACGAGCTCAGTTCTGACCCCCAGCACATGGGTGATGCTCCAGAAACATCTGTTCAACAAACTAGTTAATGCCACCTCATGTCAACTTTAACATCAATATGAGACTCACTTTCTGAATATGTATAGCCAGTTTCAGCAGAAGGCAGACTCCGTGCCAAATTCCAAACAGCAGCTACTCAAGAAGAACATGCAATTTCCTAATTCCATGACTTGATGTCAGAGGGGGAAAAATATTTACTTCCCAGGGCTTCTTGAGTTCCAAAAGGAATTATAACCCAATTGGAAAAGAAAAGAATCTGGAAGAAGAGAAAATTGGGACTTATAATGAAAAGTAGCTAGAATTCGTTACAACAAGAGAAGCAAGGGAGCCGGGTCTCTCGGGTATTCAGGAGACACACGGAGGAAAGGAGACAGCCCGACCTTCACCAGAAGGTTCCTCTTCAGTGAGCACCCCTGGCTTTCAGGGCTGAAGTGGCTGGAGATGCATGAAAATGACGGGAAAACCAGAAAGGCCTTTTTTTTCTTAATTTTGGCATCTGTCAGGCTTCGATTCTCACCTCATATGAGGGAAAGCCACTAAAATAACTAAGAAAGCCCCTAGAATCCAAATATGAAGCACCACACAATTGCTTTAAACTCATTACCGGCTGTTATTTGCTTTAGAAAATTCCAAATCAAATAACAAAAGTAACATCCAGAGATGGTGTAGATAGGATGAAACTAACATTCATGCCTCAGCTGATGAACCACACGCGCCCCCGGGAATCTCAGCCAGGCTTGTGCTCAATATCTGTCTCCAGCCTGGACCACCCCTCTGATCTAGGGGCGCATTCTGTCTACGCCCCTGGCTACTTGCATTGCCTCTGGGCTCACACACAGGCACATCAAAATTAACAGGCACCGGTCTGAACTTTAGATTCCTCCCCTCCCACTAAATAATCGAACAAACAAAGAAACAAAAACCTGTTTCCACCTCAGTGGCTTCCATTTCAGTAACGGACATAACCATTTGTTCAAGCCAAGAATCTAGGACTTGTCCTCAACGCCCCTTTTCCCTCGCTCCACAGCCAATTTGTCAGCAGATCCTGTTGGCTCTGCCTTCAGACTATACCCTGAATCCACCCACTTCTCTCCATCTCCCCCGCCCCCAGGCCAAGCCGCCGGCATCTCTCCCCCTTCTCGTCCTTCTATTTCTGCCTCTATCCCATATTCTCCATTCATCAGTCAGAATGCTCTTTTTAAAAATGCAAATCATATCCCATCACCTCCCTGCTTAAGAGCCCTTAAAGGCATCCCAATGTATTTAGAATAAGGTCCAAATTTCATACCAACAAAGCCCTGCACGACCCAGTTCTTCCCAAGCAATTTGCCCCTCTCACTCTGCAGCAGCCCCAGTGGCCTCCTTGGAGTCCTTCAGATCTGCCATTAGATTCCTACGCCAGGGCCTTTGTACTCGCTGCCCTTCTTCCTGTATCACTCCTCCTCCCACTCCTACCATCCTCCAGGTTTCCACTCAGATGTCACCTCCTCAGAGAGGCCTCTCCATCCTCCCCATGTAATGGGGATCAACTCCCCATGTACAAGACAGAACAGTGTGCAGAGGATGATACTGTTTATAAAAAAATGCATGTAGAAGAATATTTGAAAACTGCTCCAGTTGTTGCTCCTATGAGAGGAAGTGAGTGGCTGGGAACAGGGAAACTTTTTACTGTGCACTGTTTTGTGCCTTTGAATTTTAAGCTGTATGTACGTATCATTATTACAAAAAGAAAAAAAATTAAGTAAAGCAAACAAAATAATAAAAGAAGGAAGAGAGGGGGAGGAAAGGAGGAAGGGAGAGAGAGAGGAAATGAGAAAGGAAGGGAGAGAAGAGAGAGAGACATACCTTTGGGAAACTTCCTAAAGACATAATTCAACAAACGAAAATGTTCCACTCCAGAAAATAATCATCGCCGCATTAAACTCTAAGCAAACAAAACATAATAATAAAATAAATGTCCAGCAATCCAGGAACGACTCAGGAAATTGTGCTTTGTGAATAGGATGGAATAGTATGAAGTCATTAATAATGATCATTACTAAGACTGCAGGAACATAAGGAAATGTTTATGACCTAACTGACGGGAAAGCATACTATGAAGAGCGTATTAAGAAGAGAAACGGTTGTGGTGGAAAGTGGAAAATTGCTGAAGGGAGGTCCACAGCGTTCATCACCTTCTCATGGGAGTCCACCACGCAAAAAAACCCTGGTAATATCTTAGCACTAACCATGTACCCATTTTGGAGATCGGAGAGTGAGGCCTGTCAGATTCCTGAGCAGCACTAAGGGCAGCAACAAAGGCAGGTGGGAGGCAGGGTTAGGACCCAGGGAGGTCTTAGGTGACACCACACCAGGGTTCTCAGCCTCGGCACTGTTGACATTGTTATTCTTCGCTGTGGCGAGGGGAGGTTCTGCGCATTGCAGGATGTTTAGCAGCACCATTGGGCGGTAACATCCCCCCTCCCTAGACAAGACAACCAAAAACATCTTCAGACATCGTCAACTGTCTCCTGGGGGCGCAAAATCACCCCACTTGAGAACCTGTACACTAGGCAAACGGCTTCACTTCTCGGCCAGTTTCCCCACCAGTAAAATGGGGGGAGGGGGCCTAGCACATAGACGATTCTCTCCCCTCCCACGTACACAGTGACTGCAGCTACGTTTTTTAACTATATGTATTTTAAATGGTTTTTATGGTGGCTTTTACATTAAAACAGGTGAGAAGCCTGTCTTGTGGGAGCTCCAACTGCTAGCTTTTCAGTGGCAAACTTCAGTGACAATGACTATTTATCTTCTCCTCGTCCCCTCACATGCATTAGTCTGGTTTTATGGCACATGTGCCCACCCTCACAAGGGCGGTGGCTGGGGCTTTAATGGGGTCACATTTAATTAATAAAATATTAGAAGGCACTTTGCTACTTAAAGTGCTACATCATGATAATAGCCCCGATTTCCACCCAGGGGTCTTTGTAGTTTAATGGTAGCTCAAACAATAAATTGCTTTAAAGTCTTATTCAAGCGTTTCCAGAACCTGAAAATATCAGCTCCAGAATTAGAGATTTCCTCATCCAAGACCTCAGTTTGCAGACGGAACATCTGAGCCCCCAAGAGAAAGTGGCTGTCTGAAGGTGCTGGGATGTGAGCCAGCTCCCCTGGTGTGCTGGGCCAGCCTCACTGCCCCAGACCACACTCCCCCGGAAAAGCACTGCTAATCAGCATAGATTCCTCAGGGTCAGCAAACTGGGCAGTTGTGACCAAAAGCTGAGCGTCTGAGTAGGCTCCCCAATTTGGAATTAGCCTGAGAGTGAGGCTGTAGTGGGTGGTTTAGGAAGAAAACAAAAAACAGCTGAAAAAAAATTATTCTTCCTCCACGTCCACCCACCTCAAAACTCCCCAAATCATCTGTGGGATAGCGAGATCTGGGATGACATCATTCCTCAAGCAGGCAACATGTACAAAATACTTCAGAAATTTCCCATCACTCCCATTGGACATGTCCGCCCAACTCCTCACCAAACGGTCAATCATCCAAGCACCTCTTCCAGAACCTGTGTCAGGAAGCCCGATACCCCTCCACCCCACCCCCACCCTGCCAAAGCTGCCATGTCCCGCACTCGCCATAGGTTCCTCTCTGCCAGCTCCTGTACCTGGCCCTGGCACCGGCTGTGCTCAGCCAGCTCACCAAGCAGGCTGGAAGCTGGGCAGTAACCCTTGACCAATGGCTGCTAGGAGTTAGTGGGTAAATACCCCAGCTCCCTCGCCCCTCAGGGGACACTCTGAGGCATGTTCCTGCAGTCTCCCAGAGTTCTCCAGTGGGACGATCCCCAGGTGCTCACAGAGGGAACCTGCTCAGGACCACACCTACAACGGCTGCCTTCCCTTCCGGATCTCACTGGCCGTCCTTCACCAGGACTTCCGGGGTCCCTCCCACATGAACCCCGCGCATGAATCCTAGTCTCAGGGTCTACTTCTAGGGGATCCCCCTGAGGTCATGGCTGAGTTTGGCCAGAGCTTCCTTTTATTACGTCTCCCGTCACTCTCTCTCTCTGATGGTAACTCTGTCCCCTGAGGTCACGTAGGATGCCTCGGGCCCCTTTCTCCCCAGAAGCTCTTAAAACGTTTCAAGACTCCCAGATGCTCCCAGACCACCCCCACGTCCATTCTTCTCTTCCCTCTCCCCACAGCTGAACTCCAACACATCTAACTACATTCCCACCGTGTATGAGAGTCCCGTGCCTGATTTACGTCCCCTAGAAGAGTGTGGAGTCCTGTTGGCACATTGTTAACGCTCTTGGCTGCTAACCAAAAAGTCTGAGGTTCGAACCAGTCCCTCTGGGGTAGAAAGATGTGGCAGTCTGCTTGCTAAAAGATTTACCGCCTTGGAAACCCTATGGGGCAGTTCCACTCTGTCGTATAGGGTCGCTATGAGTCGGAATCGACTTGAGGGCCGTGGGTTGTTTGTTTTTTAGAAGAGTGTGCAGGCCAGGAAGGCAGAATGTGCCTTTGTATCCTAGTTCTCTGAACCATAGGTCGTTAATGGATGAATTAGACACAGCCTCCATTTCACCAAACACTCCTGATGGAATGAGGTTTCCAGATAAGTCACCCACCTGGTTCTTCCCCAGAAGACTCACTCCAGTTCACTAATGTCCCTCTTGACCGAGGCCACCCAGAAAAGAACCCAAATGCTTCAGGTAGCCCCTATGACGGCAAAGAAGAGAGGAACCATCACCTCCCTCATGCTACATATAACGTTTCTATTGATGTAACCCAAGTTTACATTCTGGGTTTGGGAAGCTGTTTTCCACTGCTGACACATCATAACAATAACAATAATAGCAACAGAAACAATAATCGTATGAAAAGCCATATATATCTTTATTACCTGCCAGGCCCTGTTCTCATACAAATTCACAGTTGACCAAAGCCTTGCCAACTCTCTCACATGTTGCTGGTTCAGTTAGGACTTGCCCCATAGACCCTATTTGTTTTCATTGGCTGATTTTTTTGGCAGTAGATCGCCAGGCCTTTCTTTCTAGTTCATCTTAATCTGGAAGTTCCACTGAAACCTGGGTGGTGGCTGCTGATGAGGTGCATTAGCTGGGAATTGAACCAGGGTCTCTCATATGCTGGTTTGATTTTTGCACCTGAGTGCTGGGGTTCATGTTTTTCCATTTCATCCACTGGGATGCAGCCACCTCCATCGTCTCCCGTCTCTGCATCCCAGGCCCTCCTCCAACGCCTGTTTCATCAGAGTGCTTCATCCCCTCTTGCATGTCACAGATTTAATGTTTCCAGGTCAAGCCCAAGGACAGCTCCCCACCATCTCCTCCGGATCTCTGGCCTGGACCAGCCACTAGTCAGCCACTAATCAGCAGCGTTGGGTGTCCTTATTTACCCAAGAACAATTTCCCATGCTCACATCTGGTCCACCTCTCCCCTTCCTGTCCATGGCTTCATAAAAGCTCTACCAAAAAACAGGTATCAAGCATGAGATTCAATAAAATTTATTTACTTAAACACCTACGTAGCCAGGCACGGTCCTAAAAGCTTTACAAATATTAATTCATTTAATCTTTGTAACAACAACTCTGAGGTAGGCACTAGGATTATCCCACTTTACAGAGGAGGAGCTGAGGGGCACAGAGAAGTTAAGTAACTTGCGGTCACACATCCAGGAAAGCTAGAGTCCAGATATGAACCCAGGTGGGTTGGCCCCAGGACCTAGCATCGAACACCACATCAAGTGGTAAGCTGCTGACATAATGTTCTAGTTCTTGGGGTGGGTGATGGGTTTTTGGGGGCTCTTATGAAATACATAAATAAAATCCAGTGAGAGCATGCATAGACCTCGGATGAGAGTATATCATGAACCAAGAGTTTTGTTCTGCTGTTTTTGTTTTTAGCCAAGGATTTTTATTACTGTAATTCTGGGTTCTTGAGATTCATTTTAAAAATGTATCAAGTTATGCCACATTCTATTAGGACTTGCGAGATCACAGAGCTTCTCCATCGGTGATATATTTTATCATCAACAACAACAACAAAAAAGTACTTTATCTTCATTTTACAGATTAGGAGACTGAGGCTCCAAGAGGCTAAGTGGTTTATCCAAGGTCACACACTCAGGAAGAGACAGAGGCAAGACTCGAACTCACAACTCTGGAGTCCAGACACCATGATGCTGGCCTCTCTAGGCTCTCCCCTGACTCTTCCCTGCTGCCCAAATCAGGAGCCAGGTTGGAAGAGTGGGCATGTATGTGTGGTGTGTATATGTGCGCAGCAGTGTGGAGTCAGCTCCATTGAAAGAAGGGAAAAGTCTGTCTCCATGGTTACCCTGCACCTGAACAAAACACCATACACAGATTACCGTAGCCTTGAGCATTGCCACTCTGTCCTCCCAGCAATAGCCTGCCAGAGCTGATCACCAGGCCTCCCAGCCTGCCCACCCGCTTCCCAGAGCCTTCTGTTCTCATTATTCCCATTATTAAACCTGGCACTTTATAACAGCTAAATATTTTCTAATTATTTACAGGTTCACCTTCACAGCACCTCCTGAGATAATGATTCTGCTGCACATTTCTGTAATATTCTGCCTACCTCCAAAAACTCAAGTTGAGTTATAGGGATTATCTCATTGATCCTCCCATCTACGGCTCTGACTGGCCCACAGAAGGCAGGTGGGATTGCTTCTATCTTACACATGGGGATAACTGAGGACCAGAAGTCAAAGATTTCACTGCAAATCAGTGTGTGAGCCACAGAAAGCATTCTGGGTTCTTTATTTTTTTAATACCCTAAAACAGCAAGAATAAACAGGTTTCATTACATGTGCCAACTCAAGTCATTGGTAGTGGCTGATGGTTTGCTGTGTTAAGAAGGACTCTGAGATAGTATCTGAAGTTTGTAGGAAAAAGTAATGTGATTAATTAAGGATGTCGATCACGTGTGCGGTGTGATTTCCGTTTCTTCCTATGACAGCAGTAAAAGCCCCTAGGAAGGTTTCATAGGTTCTCAACCAGGAGCCATTTTGTCCCCCAAGGGAACATCTGGCAATGCCTAGAGACATTTTTGATTGTTATGACTTGGGACAGGGGCCACTGGCATCTAGTGGGAAGAGGCTGGGGAGGCTTGTAAACATCCTACAATGCACAGGACAATACACACAACAAAGAATTATCTAGTCCAAAATGTCAACCTCTTAGCAGAATACGCACATGCATACACACTCACACTTACACACACAACACTATGAGCTTCTGTCCATCAGCAGGCCAGAGAAAGGTCAGAAGTCAATATACTTTATATCCAAAAACAAAATTCCTGATTTTCTCCCTAAACTTGTTTTCCTCATTTTTCTCCATCTCAGGAAATGGCACCACTACCAGTTTCTCAGGCCATATAAAACCCGAGGGGTCATCCCTGACCCCTCTCCTTCTTTCGCTGGCCTCATCATCAGGTCCTTTGGTTCTTCCTACAAAACAATCCCACACCGTCACCATCTCTTCATCTCTCTGCCACCACCAAGGCTCAAGGCACCATCCTCTCTTGCATGGACCACTGAGAGCACCTCCTAACCTGACCCCCAGCCTCTTTCAGCTGCCTCCTTTCAGCTCCATTTCACCCAGGGCCTTTACATGTGCCGTTCCCTCCGCCTGATTCGTTTTTCCCAGAGCTTCAGAGGAAGCTCCCTTTTGACACTCAGGTCCCAACAGAAATGTCACCTCTCCAAAGAGGTCTCAGTCCCCTGACCTCAGTCACCCTCCATCCCATCACCATTTTTTCTTTCGCTCATTGTAGTTCTCACTCTCTAAAACCATCTTATTTATTTGTTTATTTATTGATTGCTTCACCTCCCTCCCACAAATAAAGAATGAAAAGTTCACAAGAGTAAGAACCTTGTCTTATCCACCACATATCCTCAATATCAAAAAAACCCACAGTGCCTGGCAAACAGTATGCAGTCAAAAATGTTATCTTGATAAATGAATGAATGAAACTTTAAGAGCAGATGCTCTTACAGCAACCCAAGAAGAGACCCCTTCCAGTTCGAAGGACAAGGGAGACAAAGGCAGACTCACAGCCCCCAGAACCTGAGGGCTTTCTCTCACTGGGCTTCTGTCCCTCTGGACATGCAGGTAGATGGGAGACTTTCAGAGGCAGCTCCCAAAGCCTCCCACCCCCGAGGCACGGTAGTGTTGACTGACCACCTGCTGTCTCTTGAAATCATTTACGATCTAGTTAAACACTCTTTTCCCATCCAGCATCCCCATCCCAGTCCATCTCTCTGCATTCCACGTGCCTTATCGAGCCTTCAAATCAGCAAACGTCTGTGAGTCGGAATAGATTAGACAACAATGGTTTTGGTTTGGGACTGGGCACTTACACTGGGCCAAGCACTGTGTGATGGATTTTGCCCATATGTTATGTCCTCTAAACTTCACAACAACCCTTGAGATGTTTGTTTCATTATCTCCATTTTACTGATGGATAAAATGAGGCACCATTACATTCAGTCATTTACTCAAGGTCCCACAGAGCTGGTAATGGAAGAATTCCTCATGGGACAAAGACAGTGTTATCCATCTTTATCTCCCGTATCTACCAGGACAAAGGTACTCTATCAGGAAAAAGCGCTCAGTATAATATTAATGTACATCTGGAACTTAATAAATATTCATGGAATGAATGAATGAAGTGAGTAAGTGAGTAAATGAATAAGTAAATATTTGAGCCACAATTCCAGTCCATATCTTCTTGATTCTAAGTCCAGTGATGTCTATCACACTCTCTCCTTCTCTTTATCAAAATTTATCATCAACAGAGGATGTGGGGCTTCTGGGTTAAGACTAGTGGCTAGCTAGGGATATGTGATCTGCCCTCTGTTTTAGGCTGGGTTCTCCAGAGAAGCAAAAACAGTGATGTGTGTATATATATATAGAGAGAGAGAGAGACAGATTTGTCACAAGGAAATTGTTCACGAGTTGTAGAGGCTGGCAAGTCCCAAGTCCGTGGGTCATGCATTAGGCTGGAGTCTTCTCCTGACTCACATAGCTGCAGGGACTGATGAATCCAAGATCAGCAGGTAAGACAGCAGGCTGCTGGCTCACAGGCTATTGAGGCCAATGAATCCAAGATCAGCAGGCAATATGGCAGGCTGCTGGCTCAAGTCCTAAGAACCAGAGGTCAGATGATGTCAAGCTGGATGCTGAATCCAGAGCAAGCAAGTTTGCTTTGCCAGAACATCCATGTAAATGTTGGATGCAGGCCACACTCCCAGGAAGCTCCCCTTACAACTGATTGGTTGATCACATCAGATCACATCATGGAGGATGACTACATCATTACACAACTGCCAAACTACATCATTACATAACTGCCAAACTACATCATTACATAACTGCCAAACCACTGAGAATCATGGCCCAGCCAAGTTAACACACAACCTTAACCATCACACCCTCTCATCCATCTTTCAACTGAAATGCTAAAGTAGACACATGAAGCAATGAAATGTTACAAGGAGGCTAGAAATTGGGCCTATCATCAGTTAGGTCTGCCAGACCACAGAAGGAATTTCTACTAACCATCTTATCTTTGGATGCAGCTAAGAAGGAAGACAGAAGGGATTCCACTACTCTCTGCCTACTCTTACATCAGTGACATCCCTGGGCCTGACAGAGATGGCATCAACCCTCTGCAGCACACAAGCTACTTTGTGAGGAGACCAGGACTATTTCATCTCCCAGCTTCAGATCTCTCCCAAATTCATATATTTTGCTCTCCATCCATGCAGCATCTATGATTTCCAACGATGACGCATGGCTAAGAGTTTACATGGACAAACAATGGTGCATTGTTTCATGAGTTGCAAAGTGAAGCTAGACAAAGAGGGGCAGAAATGTATATTGGGAGTTATAGTTTTACATTAAACATTTTCATCAAGAAATTAACTACAGAGTGCTTCAAATAACATGGAAGTAATTACCTTTTTCATCTAGCAAAGTCACAAAATATGACAAAATCCTAAAAAAAACAAACCTGCCTCTGATATCAATATCGGCCAGTAGTACCACTTAGGACATGAGAGGAAGAATCTAACAGCAACTAAGTGAAAAGTTATAAGGATCAAAGAGAATCCATTCACTGTACTAGGCCTGCAAAGTTCTTTCCATACTCAAAGATAAAGAAATAGAGGAGAAACAATCATAAATAGGGCACTGAGGATAATTTACAACCTAAAGAAAGAAGTGATACACTCAAGGCAGAGAATAAAAGCAGGTCTTTGAAATGTACTCGTTACAAGAAACAAAAGATAATTATTGAAAACATCTGTTTGTCTTCCCAAGAAAGCATAAACCCTGCAACCAAGACTTAGCAGATTAGAGAATAAGAACAGATCTCATGAAAGGAGAGCTTCCAGAAAAGCTGTATAGGTGAAGTGAGAGCCAAACTAGGAAAGAAAGGATTGCAAAGGAACTGAAAATGCAAGGACAGAGTTAAAATACACATTTGAAGCAGTAAAGAGCAGAATCAATCTTACGGAAAGTTGACTCAGCAACATACAATGTTAGAAAGACTAAATTCTAGATACTTAAATCACTGCCAAAGAGGAAGTATTTTTATATGCGTCAAGAACATAATTAGGCATAACAATGGGCAGAGAGAATTTTTTCTTTTTTCTGGGTCTCTGCTCCTTTGAACTGAAACTGTATGTAATTAGGCCCTAGAACCTCCTCTTGCTTTGGTGGAGCTATCACATTTTCCATCCTTAGAAAACCAAATAGAAATCAAGCTGGGGCACAGGGGAAAGAAACTGAGGAAGAGACCACTCAGCCTAGGCAAACGCAGCCTCAAAGCTCCCACACAGTCTAGTCTTGATCACTAGGGAAGAAAAGTATAAAGGATTTGAGGCTTGATGGCCTCTCTTTGGAACATTCAGAGATACCAACAGCTGGAGAACAAATTTTCTAAACTATCTAGGAATGCAATAGAATGAGAGAAAAATAAATTTAAAATAATAAGAGAGAAAATGATAGACATAGAGGTCAGAGAACAGAAATCAATCACATAAATAAGTGGTGTTTCTGAAGAAGAGCCTGGAAAAAAATTGAACAGTAAAATAATTTAAAATATAATACAAGAAAGCCTTCCTAAACAGATCTCAACAGGTACCAGGCCAATTAAGAAATCCACATTTATATACTCCATGATGAAATTCTCTATTTTGAGGATAAAAAGGAAAAAAATCATATAAGAATTGGGGGGAGGGGCTGCCTACAATGGAACAAATATTAGGCTGACTTCAGATGTCACTTCCTCAACACTATACGCCAGAAAACAATGGAGTGATGCCCATGGAATGTTGAGGGGAAAGGTTTAAACCCGTGAATTCTATACCCAGCCCAGTTACCATTCACATTTAAATGCAATGGAAAGATATTCATAGATATACAAGAGCTAAGAAGTATGTCTATGTGCACTGAGAATAAAATCTACTCCCTCCATGGCTATAAAGCCCTGATCTTGTCTCTGCTCCCTTTTCACTTCACCTCGCACCACTCTCCCCTGTGCTTACTACACTGCAGCCACACCAGGTTTCTTTCCATTCTTTGAGTTTACCAAGCTCTTTCCCTGGGCAAAGCTTCTGCACATGCTGTTTCCTTTGCCTGGGTACCCTTTCTTCAGCTTGTCTCACAGCTGGTTTTTCTCAGACTTCTAGTCTCACTTAAATGGCACCTCATCAGAGGGGGATAAGCATGCTTCCTTGTGTATTGTCCCTCCACACGCACACACACACACACACAGGCACACACGCACATGTACGCTAAACTAGAAGTTCCCTGAGGGCAGGAACCTAGTCATCTCCTTTACCGTCACATCCCAGCATCAAGCACACAACTGATGGTCAGCACATACAACATCATAGACAGCTTTCAAAGTCAACCGAGATATGAAGAGAAGTGGGGAAAATGTAAAGGGACTTGCAATTAGCACTGAAACAAATCAAGCACAGAATTAAGTTGAAATTGTTGTTAGAAATATGAATAAAAAACGGAATTCAAGAGCAACTAATTTCCTCATCATACCAGGGAAGAGGCAATACATGCTGTTTCATAACTATTAAAAAAATAGAAGTGCACATAAAACAAAACGGGACTAATGAGGCACAGCAGTCCAGGGACAAGGACTAGTAGGCAGGAGGGGACAAGAAAGCTAGCAACAGGGAACCCAAGGTTGAGAAAGGACAGTGTTGACATGTCATGGGGTTGTTAACCATTGTCATAGGGCAATATGTGTGCTAACTGTTTAATGAGAAACTATTCTGCAAACCTTCATCTAAGGTACAAAAAAAAAAAGAATTATCTATGTGAGATCAAATTGACAACAGCAACTCAAAAGGTTTGATGGGAAGCCTAGGGGGCAGTGAGTTGAAGATAATGGTGGTGGAATAATTTGGAAAAGGATAGTGAGAATAGCAGCACAACTGGAAGAATGTAATCGATGTCACTGAATTGTACATGTAGAAACTTTTGAAATGGTGTAACTTTGGCTATGTATATTTTCACCAGAAAAAAAAAAAGGGGTCCTCCAAGGTCGAGAAGGAAGAGTGTTGACATGTCGTAGGGTTGTTAACCAATGTCATAAAACAATATGTGTACTGACCATTTAATGAGAAATTATTTGTTCTGTAAACCTTCATCTAAAGTACAATTAAAAAAGAATTTTTTTAAATAGAAGTGCAACTATTAAAAACAGAATTAACAACAGTATGTATACTTTTTAAATCACTAATAAAGAAAAAAGAAACAAAACCTAATCCACATAGTGATTAAAAATAAAGAAAATGTTTTTAAAACAGGAACAAAGAATTGAAAGCATTCAACAAAAAAAGAGAAATGAGATTAAATTTATTTATTATAGAAATAAATGTTATTTGGTTAAGCCCCTCAGCTTGGACTAAAGGAAGTAATCTTACTACATTGTTCTTACCAGATATGTACTTACCAAAAAGACGTGAAAAAGTTCAAATAAAAAGGCTAGCTACAGATATATCAAGGGGAAACAAAGAAAAGAAAGCAGGGACAGTAGTATTAAAAATATGGAAAAATAGAATTCAAAGTAAAAAGCATTCACTAGGGGAAAATAGTCATTTTATCTTGACAAAAGATATAATCTACAATTCCACAATGAAAATACAGCTGTCATGAATTTTTTTGTGATGAATAGCATAGAATCAAACTTTATAATAACAAAAACTATCAGAAATACAAGTAAGAAGAGAAATATTTTGACCTACCTCTTTCAACTTTTGGCATATCAAGAAAAAAAAAGATAAATAACAACCTAGGATAAATAAATAGCAATAATACCATCTATAAGACTGCTTTGACATATACATAGGGGACATAGCTGCTTTCCCAAATAAAATATTTACCAGAAAATTTATGAAGCATAAATTGCAAAGGCCACCTTGTCTATCATTTAGTAAAGCTAGAAATTAATAACAAAAATTTAGGCAAATAAGTCAGGGAGAAGCAGGAAGGATGAATAAGTGGAATACAGAGCACTTTTAGGGCAATGAAACGATTATGTACCATATGGTAATGGTGGACACATGGCATTATGCAATTGTCAAAACTCAAAGGACAGTACAATACAAAGAGTGAACCCTAATGTAAACTATCGATTTTAATTAATAATAATGTATTAGTATTGGTTCCTCAAATGTAATAAACGTACCACAGAAACTCAAGGTTTTAGTAATAGGAGAAACAGTGAGCAGAGGGGAAGGATACTCTCTGTACTTTCTGCACAATTAAAACTACTCTGAAAAATAAAATCAATTAACAAACTTTAAGCAAATGAGGCAAAGCTCTGGGAAATTTTTAAATGTTCTACTAAGTTACTCCAGGATCAATGAAGAAACAAAAACTCACAGGATATGGCCAAACTGGTGCTCAGAGGCAAACTCATAGCATTAAAATGCATTTATTATTTTGGATTTTTTTAACTATGAAAAGTAAAGTTTTCAGCTAAAAAACTGGAAAACACTAACAAAACAAATCTCAGGAAAGTAGGCCAAAGAAAACAAAGATAAATTAGAAATTTTTTAAAAACAGAATTGACAATACAAGAGCACTGATTCTTTACAAACAAGAAACGACGGGAGGGAGTGGTAAAAACAGACAAAACTAAAAGACTTAGGGCTGAAAAAAGGGTGGCACAAATTACCAGAGCCTCAGACCTGACTACATAAAATATCAATACAGAGCCCATGTAAAGATTTCAAGCCAATTCTGCTCTTTCTAGAGGGTCAACATTCACCAGGGCCCACATCATCCTCAGCAACCTTGAGCAAGAGAGAAAGAAAACACAAACACCCAGGATTAGGAGTGAGGAAAGAAAACTAGACAAAGATAGACTTTTTTAAAATTCCTCAACATAATAAAGGGGAGCTATAAAAAACCAACAGCAAACATCATTCTTAATGGAGAGAGGCTGAAAACATTCCCCTTGAGAACAGGAACAAGACAAGGATGCTTTTTCCACCACTCCTATTTAACAATGTGCTGGAAGTCCTAGCTAGAGCAATAAGGGACGAAACAGAAATAAAGGGCATCCAAATTGGTAAGGAAGAAGTAAAACTGTCCCTATTTTCAGATGATATGATACTACACATAGAGAACCTGAAAGACTCCATGAGAAAACTACTGGAACTAATAGATTCAGCAGAGTAGCACGATACAAGATCAACATACAAAAATCAACTGGATTCCTATACCCTAGTAAAGAGAACTACGAAAAGGAAATCAGGAAAACTACCATTTATAATAGCCCCCCAAAAAATAAAATATTTAGGAATAAATCTAACTAGGGATGTAAAAGACCTGTACAAAGAAAGCTACAAAACACTACTGCAAGAAACAAAAAGAGACCTACGTAAATGGAAAAACATACCATGCTCATGGATATGCAGACTCAACATTGTGAAAATGTCAATTCTACCCGAAGCAATCTACAAATACAATGCAATCCTGATCCAAATACCAACAGTATTCTTTAAAGAGTTGGAAAATGTAATTATTAACTTCATATAGAAAGGGAAGAGGTCCCGGATAAGTAAAGCACTATTGAAGAAGAATAAAGTAGGAGGACTCACACTACCTGACTTTAGAACCTGCTATACAGCTACGGTAGTCAAAACAACCTGGTACTGGTATAATGACAGACAAGTTGACCAGTGGAACAGAACTGAGAAACCAGATGTAAATCCATCCAGTTACCGTCACCTGATATTCAACAAAGGCCCAAAGTCCATCAATGAGGAAAAGACAGTCTTTTTAACAAATGGTGCTAGCAAAACTGGATGTCCATCTGCAAAAAAATGAAACAGGACCCATACCTCACACCATACACAAAAACTAATTCAAAGTGGATCGAAGACCTAAATATAAAACCAAAAACTATAAAAATCATAGAAGAAAAAATAGGGCCAATGCTAGAGGCCCTAACACATGGCATTAACAGGATACAAACCATAACTAAAAATACACAAACACCAGAAGATAAGCTAGATAACTGGGATCTTCTAAAAATTAAACACTTATAACGCTCATCAAAAGACTTCACCAAAAGAGTAAAAAGAGAGCCTACAGACTGGGAAAAAAATTTTTGGCTATGATAAATCTGACAAAGGTCTAATCTCTAAAATCTACAGGAAAATCCAACACCTCTACAACAAAAAGACAAATAACCCAGTTAAAAAATGGGCAAAGGATATGAACAGACACTTCACCAAAGAAGACATTCAGGCAGCTGACAGACACATGAGGAAATGCTCGCGATCACCAGCCATTAGAGAAATACAAATCAAAACCAAAATGAGATACCATCTCACCGTGACATTACTGGCACAAATCTAAAAAACAGAAAATAACAAATGTTGGAGAGGCTGCAGGGAGACTGGAACTCTTATGCACCGCTGGTGGGAATGCAAAATGGTACAACCATTTTGGAAAATGATATGGTGCTTCCTTAGAAAGCTAGAAACAGAAACACCATATGATCCAGCAATCCCACTCCTCGGAATATATCCTAGAGAAATAAGAACCATCACACGAGTAGACATATGGACACCCATGTTCATTGCAGCATTATTCACAATAGAAAAAAGATGGAAACAACCTAAGTACCCATCAACAGATGAAGAGATAAACAAACTATGGTACATACACACAGTGGAATACTATGCAATGATAAAGAACAATGATGAATCTGTGAAACATCTCATAACATGGATGAATATGGAGGGCATTATGCTGAGTGAAATAAGTCAATCACAAAAGAACAAATATAGTGTGAGACCACTATTATAAAACACCTGAAAAGGTTTATATACAAAAAGAAACAATCTTTGATGGTTACGAGGCAGGGATGGGTGGAGAGGGAAAAACACTAAATAGACAATAGATAAGTGGTAACTTTGGTGAAGGGTAAGACAGTACACAATACTGGGGAAGCTACCACGACTTGACCAAGGCAAGGTCTTAGAAGCTCCATAGACACATCCAAACTTCCTGAGGGACAGAATTACTGGGCTGAGGGCTGGAGTCCATGGTCTCGGGGAACATCTAGCTCAACTGGCATAACATGACTTATAAAGAAAATGTTCTACATCCTACTTTGGTGAGTAGCGTCTGGGGTCTTAAAAGCTTGTAAGCGGCCATCTAAGATACTCCGCTGGTCTCACCCCATCTGGAGCAAGGGAGAATGAAGAAAACCAAAGACACAAGGGAAGGATTAGTCCAAAGGACTTATGGACCACAACTACCACAGCCTCCACCAGACTGAGTCCAGCACAACTAGATGGTGCCCGGCTACCACCACCAACTGCTCTGACAGGGATCACAATAGAGGGGCCCAGACAGAGCTGGAGAAAAATGTAGAACAAAATTCTAACTCACACACACACAAAAAAGACCAGACTTACTGGTCTGACAGAGACTTGAGAAATCCCGAGAGTATGGCCCCCGGATACCCTTTTAACTCAGTACTGAAGTCACTCCTGAGGTTCAACCTTCAGCCAAAGATTAGACAGGCCGTTAAAACAAAACGAGACGAAAGGGGCACACCAGCCCAGGGGCAAGGACGAGAAGGCAAGAGGGGACAGAAAACCTGGTAACGGGGATCCCAAGGTTGAGAGGGGGAGAGTGTTGACATGTCGTGGGGTTGGGAACCAATGTCACAAAACAATATGTGTATTAATTGCTTAATGAGAAACTAATTTGCTCCAAAAACCTTCATCTAAAGCACAATTAAAAAAATTAGAAAAACCCAAATAGACCTTTTTGTAAGAGTTTCAAATTTATTTGCATAAAATTTTACATAAAATGTAAATAAATTTTATGCAAATAAGTTTGAAATTTTTGATGAAGAAATTATCTTCTAAGAAAACATAAATCACTAAAAATTGACTCAAGAAGTAGAAAACTGAAGTGACCAAGGACAAACTTATTCTGCCTAGAATGCTTCCCCCAGAACTCTGTTTTGATGTCTCTTTCTGGTCATTCAGATCTCCGTCCAAATGTTACCTCTCCAAAGAAGCTCTCCCTTACGCCTTATCTAAAGCTCCACCCGCAAGTGCAACCTTATCACCCTGTTTCACAGTTTCTGTTGTGGTGAGCTCCCGTCTCACGGAGACCACATACACAACAGAAGCTAATGCTGCCCGGTCCTGTGCCATCCCCATCACTGGTTGCACAGATTTGACCATTGTGATCCATAGGGTTTTCATTGGCTGGTTTTCAGAAATCGATTGCCAGGCCTTTCTTCCTAATCCATCTTAGTCTGGAAGCTCCAGTGAAACCTATTCAGCATCATAGCAACATGCTGTTTCATAGTACTTATCTCTATATAAATTATTGATTTATCTATTTATAACAGGAAGGGAAGGAGTAAGGAAGGAAGGAAGGAGGGAGGGAGGGAGGAAGGGAAGGAAGGACAGAAGACCAAAGGAGAGAAGACATCTTCCAGAAAATCCTTCCAAATAATCTCTTATTACAAAGGAGGACAAATCTTTAAAGCTGAAAATATCTATCCCCGAAAATATTTTAGAGCGTTGGAATAACCTGGCTGGTAGTTGAGGGTTCATATATGGATAGATGACCATGTGTCTTAGAATTTTCTACTCTATCACCATTAGAGGAAAAATCAAAAGCAGGCTCAGAAGGTCATAGAGATGCTACTGGCTTGTGCAGTCAAGAACCCGTGTGGAAGAATGAGTGACCCATGAGCCTTCACCACTCAGGGGCCACTGTTTCCCTGATGCCCTGAGTTCCAGGGGTCATCCTGGCCTGAATCTGGTACCACAGAACCACCACCACTGATAAATCAGTTCTCATTGTCTACTCCCAACCCCTGGAATGTAAGCTCCATAAGCACAAGGACTGTGTCTGTTTTGTCCACCAATGAATCCACAGTGGTCCTAGTAAGCCTTCGATAAATACAGGCAAAATGCACAAATGAGTAAACAACTTCTTGCTGTCTGTCTCCCTCCTCTAGAATGTAAACTCTGTGAGGTCAAGGACCTAATCTGTCTCATTCCCTGCTATAATCTCCTGCACCTAGACAAAACCTGGCACATAGTAGGTGTTCATGAAATGAAAGAAGGAATAAATGAATAAATAAGAATTTGAAGCCTTCTCTTCGGGGTAATTCCAACCGTTCATTTCCTACTGGTTCTAAGAGTTTGGGCACTTTCCTTACTTGTTTTTGTATATAACAGTTCTGGTGCAAACAGAGCATGAACCATGAAACTGATGCTCAAGGTACTGTGTATCTTGAAGAGATGATCAAGGATCAGCAACTAGAAACCAGGGTTAATGGAAGCACCAAGCACTAAGATTCTAGCACTAGCTCTGAAAATTACTTGGGCATGGTTCTGACTAGGTCCTTTCCTGCAGAGATTTGCGTTTCCATAAAACCAGAGTTAAAGATCAGTGATTCTCAAACCGTGGACTGTGTATCACAGGGGCATTGAGAATAAGCAACAGAATGTCAGGTGAGGAGAAGTGTTACGGAAAAAAAATTAAGCTGGGTAATGGAAGAGGGAGGATTGGGAGCGAGGGACACAATTTTGAATAGGGTGGCCAAGGAAGATCTCATGGAAAAAGGAACATTTTAGCAAAGTGAGAGAGCAGAGACCTGGTGAAACAGTGCTTCACGCCGAGGGAACTGCAAGTGCAAAGTCCCTGAGGCAGGAGCAGGCCTGGAATTTTTGAGCAAAAGCCAAGAGGATAGTGGAATGGAGCAGAGAAAACAAGGAGAGACGTGGTGGGAGAGGAGGCAGAGGAATAACAGGGACAAGCTAGGTCAGGTCTTGTAGCCACTGGGAGGATTTTGGCTATACCCGGAGTGACATGGGAGCCACTGGAGGGTATGAGCAGAGGAAGGACATTATCTGATGTGTAGTAGGATCCCTCGGGCCACCTGCCTGGACTGGCCTCCCGTGCAGGAGCCAACCAACGTAACGTGCCTCCTCTTGCCGGGGACACAGTCCCTCCTGGAAAAGAGCGAGGCAGAAAGGGCCATGTGTGTGCCTTCCTGCCTCCCCAGGCTGTTTCAGCCTCCCCTCTCTTGTCTCTCCTTTCCAGCTCCTCAGGTAGGCTCTCCCCGTGCATGCGTGCGAGTGTGCATGTACGTGCGTGTATGCACGTGTGGGAGTATGTGTGTCTGTCTCTGCCTCTCCCTCTCTGTCTGTGTGTGTCTCTGTCTTTCTCTCTGTCCCTCTCTGTGTGTGTCTCTGTGGGTGTCCCTTTGTGGTCTCTCTCTGTATTTCTCCGCCTCTCCTCTCACCCTCTTTCACTATCCCCATTTCTGGCTCCCTCAGTCTCCCTCTAGCTCAGTCTTTCTCTGTGTCTCTCTCAGATTCTGTGTGTCTCTCTCCTCTGTGTCCCTGTCACTCCTCATGATGTCTCTTTTTATGTCTCTGTGTCTCCCCCTACCATTGCTGAAGGCTGGGACACTAGACAAGACCTGCCACAGCCAGGGCTCCTTCCCAGACTCTGCCCCTCCCCAGTCTCCAGCCTAAACACCCCTCCCCCAGCTCTTTTCCTGAAGCCTGAGCACTGGCCTCCCCTCCCATCCCCACAAGCAGCAAAGGGGACAGTCCCCGGGAGGGGGCCCTGCATCCTACCGCCAAGTTGCCCAAAAGCAACATGGAGGCAGCCTCAGCCTGGGCAGTCCGGGCCGGGCTGTCTCTCCCACCTCCCCACCCAGCTAGAGTCCATGTCAGAGCCCGGGTTTCATTGTATTAATTCGTGCAGTCAATGGACTATTTTTGGATGGAGATCCCGGCCTCCCAGAGAAAGGAACCAGGCAAAGCTCAGTACTGTTACTTCACTCTTCAGATGAGGAGACTGGGAGCTGCCTGGTTCCTCAGAAAATCCAGAAGAAAAACTCTGGCTTGCTCTGTACTGAGCGGCTGTCTCCACCAGCTGGAGTCCACGCAGACCACACCTTCCCTGGGACCCTTGGGAACCTGCCAAGGCCTTGGCTCAGAGTCCAGGGAGGGCCCTCTCCTCACCTCCGGCCAGACCCCGGGGAATCCCAGAGCCCTGACACGACCATCTGGAACAGCCGCTCCTCACAGCCAGGAAGGCCATAATCATCCCTGCCTGTCTGATCCTGCCCCTGTCACCTTCTCCCTCCTACCCAGCCACACTCACATATAGCCTGCCTTCCCTGACAGCCCTCAGCCTTCCCTTCTAGAACTACACTTCATTTGGTTTTGGCATTTCTAAAGTAATGTTCACATCCCGTGGGATGGCCAGAGACATCCAGGGGCCGTGAGACACGGCTCAGCCCTCAGATCCAAAGGCAACCTGCCACTTACTAAGTTCCCACTATGCACTGTGTCCTGAGGATGCCACCGCGGAGACGTTAACCCGGATCTCACCTCCACTCTCAGGGTGAATAAGAGATACAAATAGTAACCACACAGAGAAATAAATAAACAAGGCAGGTTCCAAGAGCGGTGTGAGTCTCAGAGAGCAGTGCCGCTGTGAAGAAAAGAAACTCTGAGGTGAGACAGCAGCCAGGGCTGGGGCTAGGGAGGGTCTGCACATGTGACAGCTTAGCTGCAACCTAAAAGATAAAAAGGAGTTTTCCATACATAGAGAACGGGCATCCGAGGCAGAGGGGCCAGCAAGCGCAAAGGCCCTGAGTGCGAAATGAACTTGCAGTGGCCGAGGAGCTGCAGGGAGGCCAGCACAGTGGAGCAGAGTGAGTAGGAAGTGGTACGAGAAGAGGTCAGCGCAGTAGGCAGGGGTGAGATCAAGAAAAAGCAGTGGGCTGGAACTCAGGGGCCCCCGCCCAGGATCCCGGCTCTGCCCCAAACTCCAGGAAATCCTACGTCAGGCCTGCCCACTATACACTATAGGCCACTATGGTTTCCCAGATTCAAGTGAGAGAGTTGGATCAAAACCCTGGTGCCCAAGCCTGCTCGTGCTTCGGAAACCTGAGGCTGGTTAGAAATGCACATTCCTGAGCCCCACTCCAGACCCACCAAGCAGAAGGCTCAAGGGTGAGACCCTGGGAATCTGCATTTTAAGAAGTTCCCCTGATGATTCTGCAGCATAGCCAAGTCTGGGAAACACCAGATGGATCAGTGCGGTCTCCACTGATGGGGCTCAGGCCAAACGCTGTGTCTAGGGGCATGCATTTCTCTGGGATGAAATCCATGGTTTTATCCCATCATCACAGAGCTCCATAGCACCGGACAATTAAGAACCTCTGAACTCAAACATGGACGAATCAGGGGCCAAGGGAATGGCTACAATCTCTTTCAGTTTCTGGACTTGTCCTTGTAGAAGCGGGAACATGTGCTGTCCTTAGCCGACCAGCATCTATTCCCCTCTTTACTAGGACCAACCCCGGATTTTGAGGAAGTGTCTGAGGTACAGTGACTGCATTCATGGCCCCAATTCTTCACCCCTCCCTGTAATCATGCCCTTAGACATTATAACTTTGTAGTTGGCCTCCCATTCTGACTCTGGGCTTGGCCATGCAACTTGCTTTGGCCAACAGAATGTAAGCCAACGTGATGCAAGCAGAAGCACTTGCATAATTGCTCTGGTTTTTACACCTCTGCCATCACCACGATAACATGCCCAGGCTAGCCTGTTGAAGGATAAGAGACATATGGCCCAGTTGCCCCCACTGCCCCAGCCAACAGCCACCAACTCACCAGACTTTTATGAGTGAGCCTAGTCCAGTCTAGTCTAAATCAGTGACCCACAGACTCATGAATAAAAATTTGCAGCTGTATGCCACTGAGGTTTTGTTACACAGCATTACTGTGGCAATAGCTAACTGATACACCCCCTTCTTCCACTCTAAAGTCACATGGTTTAGGTGGAGCTGTCCTTATCTCCCATCCCAGGGGTGAGCATGTGACCAATTATTGCCCAGTCAATCATCATAGTCCATCCCCTTTGGCCACACTGACTGGTTCGGGGAGGACATAATCCAAGTCGGTCCAGTGAGAATCAGCTCTGGGACTTTTGTTTGAACCTTGGGGAGGAGAATCTCTCTTTTTCACTGAAGTTACTGGAAGGAAAGGGAGTAAGTTTAAAGCTTTCAGGGACTACTACATGGGGAGAGTCCACCTGAGAATGAAGCCAACCCAGAAGAAAACACAGCCAAGTGATGGAAAGAGACAAATACCCATAACATTGCTTGATCCAGCCATCCTGTAGCCCTGGACTTTTCTATCGTGTGAGATCATAAATTCCCTTTTTAGCTTAATCCCATTTCAACTGAGTTTCTATCACTTCCAACTGAAAGAGCCCTGGCTAACAAGGTGGACTGTTTGGGGGATGTCTGCCTGAGCCCCAGCCCATTCCCCTGCCTCCAATTTCTACTTCCCACCTGCCCACAGGACTGAGTTATGTGATCATACACCCACCCTCCCAGGCCAGAGCAGACTGGACTAGCCATGGCCCCCAGGTCCACACTGTCTGATCAGATTCTCCTTCAAGAACACAACTCCATAGACATGGACACTGGGGGCTGGCAATGAGTCGTGTTAATGATGAAGCTCTGGCCTGGAAATTGCCAACAGGCAGCACAGACTTTATCCAACCCTCAGGCGTGGTGGGTTTTGGCCTGCAGAGTGGTTTTATTTTCTTTTTCTTTCTTTCTCTCTCCCTTTTTTCTTTTTTTAACTGAATTAGTTACCAAATTTAATAATCAAGAAATTTCACATAAAAACCTGAAACTTTGACAGAAAGGACAGCTTGGCACCACATGGGCCCCATCTTGCATGCTAACAGTTGCCTGGAGCCAAGAAGCAGCCACCCCTCTCACTCTCTCAGGTTTCTGACCTGGCCCTATAGGATTTTAGTTGGTGGCTCTGGGCCCAAGGGAGGGCCACCAACTCTGGCCTCCAGGGGCCCAAGTGACCCTGGCTTTGATCATGAGGCCCGGCGGTTTCACCTTTGCCTGGATTCTGTGAGCAGCCACACCACTGTTATAAACTACTCCCTGGTGGTGCAGTGGTGAAGAGCTCGGCTGCTAACCAAAAGGTCAGCAGTTTGAATCCACCAGCCACTCCTTGGAAACCCTGTGGGGCAGTTCTACTCTGTCCTGTGGGAGCACCATAAGTCAGAATCAACTCGACGGCAACAGGTTTGGGTTTTGTTTTGTTTTTATTCTTATTTGGGATCAAGTCTGTTTCTGTCCTTCGAAACAGAAAGAGCTTTAAAAAAGAGCTTAACCACCGGGGTCCTGCAGGCAGCTCAGAGGTCCGAGGTCGCTCCATCTCCACAAGAGGGTTCCGAGTCTGGGGGACCTCAGCGAACTCCATCAGCTCCTCGCAATGTCCCATTAAGCACCTCTTCTCTTTTCGAGAGCCGACCAAAAGAGAGAAGAGGGAAAAAAGAACGACAGGTCCATGAACACAACAGGCACGGGGTACGGAGCATAGTCCTCTCACTGTATCAGAAATCCTGAGAAGTTCCTAGAATCCCAAATGCAGTCAACAAATATTTACTGAACCCTTAGTAAGGGCCAACTTCGTCTAGGTTCTGGGATGTGGCATTATGTGAAATGGATAGCCCTGCCCTTGTGGGGCTGGCATTCCAGAAGTGAAGCAAGACAATACAGAAGAGAAATGAGCGGGGTGTGTCGTGGGTAAGACAGCAAATAGAGCAAGCGGGAGGTGAGGGAAGTGGGCGAGTGCTGAGAGGCTGGTTTAGACGGGGTGGTCTGGGAAGGCCTCACTGAGAAGAGGGCACTTGAGCAGAGACCTGCCTGAGAAGGGTGGGAGCCTTGCAGGTATCTGGGAGAATTTTCCAGACAGCGTGAACAGCAAGTGCAAAGGTCCTGAGGCAGGAGGATCTTGATCTATCCAAAGACCAGCAAGGAAGCTTGCGTGGCTGAGCAGAGGGACCAGCAGGGAGAGGAGAGGAGGTCAGAGAAGCAATGGTGGGTCCACGCAGGCATTGGGAGGCGTTAGACTGTTATCTGAATGAGACGAAACCCACAGGACGGTCCTGAGCAGAGACAGGAGGGAGGTGATCTGACCTGGTGTCATGGATTGAATTGTGTCCCCCAAAAATGTGTGTCAACTTGGCTAGGCTGTGAGTCCCAGTATTGTGTGATTGTCCACCATTTTGTCATCTGATGTGATTTTCCTATGCATTGTAAATCCTAACCTCTATGATGTTAGTGAGGCAGGATTAGAAGCAGTTATGTTAATGAGGCAGGACTCAATCTACAGGATTAGGCTGTATATTGAGTCAATCTCTTTTGAGATATGAAAGAAAGAACTGAGCAGAGAAACAGGAGACCTCATACCACCAAGAAAGTAGCACCAGGAGCACAGCGTGTCCTTTGGACCTGGGGTCCCTGTGCTGAGAAATTCCTAGACCAGAGGAAGATTGATGACAGGGACCTTCCTCCAGAGTCAACACACAGAGGAACTCTCCCCCGAGAGCTGGCGCCCTGAATTCGGACTTCTAGCCTCCTGTGAGAGAATAACTTTCTGTTTGTTAAACCCAACCACTTACGGTATTTCTGTTTCAGCAGCACCAGATAACTAAGACACTTGGGTTTTACCCGGGTTTCCTCTGGCTGCCCAAGGGCAAAAGCAGGGAGACCGGTGAGAAGGCTGTGACCTGGTCCAGGTGAGAGGTACCAGGCTCAGACAGGTGGGAGTGCCGGGGCTGCTAGGACAAGTCCAGACTGAGGCTGATTCTGAAAGAAGAGCTGGTGGGATCTGCCAATGGATCAGCTGTGGGAGTGAGAGAGAGACATCGAGGGGGACTCCAAGGCTGGGAGCCTGAGCACCTCAAAGGGCAAGTCACGTAAATAGGAAGGAGGTCAGAATTGGTGGGGGCGGGTGTCTGCGGACTCACCTAGAGGGGCAGCTGCCACTCGTGTAGGAACCTGGGCCCTGTGAGGACAGATCTGCCAGGTGTTTGAGAAAAGCCATAAATCCAGATGTTTCTGTGTCTCAATTTTCAAATGTTGGCAACTTATTCAAAGGCACTGTAAACACTGCAGGGCCAAACAAAGCAGACCTACAGCTCAGATCTGACCTGCAATCACCTTAAACGCGAGTCCAGGTTACAGCAGGCGCCATTTATGGAGCACTGGCTGTTTGTCGGAGCCCTGGTGGTACAGTGGTTAAAGAGTTTGGCTGTTAACCAAAAGGTCAACAGTTCGAATCCACCAGTCACTCCTTGGAAACCCTGTGTGGCAGTTCTACTCTGTCGTATAAGGTCCCTATAAGTCGGACAGATACTATCATCCCACAGAGGGCAAGTCCTGACCCAAGGCCACATGGCAGGTGAGTGGTAGCAGGGGACTGGGACCCAGGCTGTCTGACCCCAAAGCCTGTGGTCATAACGGTGCTCTGCCACCTCCATCACCCAGCCAAAAAAACAAAAAAGAAACCTTGTTTTACACATGAAGACAGAAACGGCCAGAGAGAGGAAGTGTGACTTATCCAGAGTCACTCAGCAAGTTGGCATAGGAGCTGAACTCAAACCCGGGGCTCATGACTCCTGGTGTAGTGCTCCTTCCAATAAGGGCGCATCAGAAGAGCCCAGGGAGCCTGACCGAACGGGTTTTAGGGGTGAGGGCAGCGGCAAAGCAGGCAAGAGCTAGGCTCTGGAGCTTTCTGCCTGGTGCACATCCCAGCTCCGCCACTTGCTCGCTATACAACCTTGGGCAAGTCATTTCACCTCTTGGCGCCTCAGTTTTCTCATCTGGAAAATGGGGATAACTGTGGTACCTGCCTCATAGGGCCGTTATGGGATGAAATGAGGTAACATGTGTCCAGGGCTTCAGGCTAAATCAAAACCAAACCTGTTGCCTTCGAGTCAATTCCGACTTACAGCAACTTTTCAAAGTTGGAATCTTCGCCCATCAGATGCACCTAACACAAAACCATCTAATATTACCCCACATACTCTTGAGGGCTAGAAACCCCCTGGTTGGGGACATCACATGTGTATCCTCATGCTCGTGAAAATGTAGTGGTGTAATCTAAGGGACTGGGCGGAACTGCTGGGGTTTTCCATAGAAAAGAAGGGGAAGCAAGAAAGGCATTGGGACCTTTTGCTCCGCTCCGACCCAGGCTCACTTGTGTGTGAACAAGGAGGGGTACTGTGCGGTAGGCGCTTCACTGGAAGGGATGGGCCCCTTGCCTCACTGTATCCTAAGAAGAAACTCATAGCCAAGGGAAAGAACTGGATACAAAGAGCAACCATAATAACAGTCACCAACATCCATGTCACAAATATTTATTGAGCACCTACTATGTGCCACTGTCTTGGGCACTGAGGACCCAGCACTGAGCAAAGCAGATCAAAGTTAATTCCTGCCTTCAGGGTGCTAACAGGCAATACAGAAAACAAGCAAGAACCTCTATACAAGGTTGATGGTGGTCAATGCAGGAAGTGGGGAGGGGTGCGTGGGATCATTTTTTAATCAGGAGGTCAGACAGGGCTCACTGAGTGCAGGCTTGCAGGCAATGGTCTTGTGGCTACCTGAGAGAAGAGTATTCCAGACAGAGGAAACAATCAGTGCAAAGGCCCTGAGGCAGGAGTGTATCTGGTATGTTGGAGGCCAGTGGGGCGTCTGAGAAGGGAGCGGAAGGAAAGGTGCTCTAAGAGACAGTGTGGCAGGAGAGGGGGCTGAGGGTTTTGACTCTAAAGGGAGGTGGGGTATCAGAGACTTTTGTCCAAGGAGGGATGGGAACTGACTGAGGTACGACTACCCTGACGCTAGGTGGAGAATGGACTGAGGGAGCAATGGCAGAAGCAGGGACACCAATGAGGAAGGAGGTGGCTGCAAACATCCATGTGACAGATGCGGGGGGCTCAGACCAGGGTGGCAGCTGTGGAGGTGATGAGCAGGCACTGCACATTTTTCCTGCACTATTTCACTGAATCCTCACATCTCGTGCAGGTGCTAGTGGCTCTGATCCCCATTCTACAGCTAGCAAACTGAGGCTCTTGCTGAAGACACACTGCTGGTAAGAGGCAGAGCCCAGCCTTGAACTCCAGCAGCCAGGCTTCCATTCTTCACAAGAGAAAATGAGCATCGCACCACCCATTCTGCGAGGGGTTCTAGAGCTGGAGCCCCAAACTTGCTCCTCTCCCACGGTCTCAGGGACTGTTGGGGGCCATGGTTGTCCCAGGCACTGAGGCCCCAACTTTGAGTCACACATGATGCTCCCGTCTTCCCCATCCACATTCAACCCACTGCCAAGTCCTGCCCGTCCTTCCTGTGACTTGTCCCTCCTTTCACTTCTGACACCCTCTCGCATCCGATCCCACCTCCCCCAGCCATCCTCCCGAGCCGTCTTCCACTGCTTGCCTCATCGTCTTCCCTAAATCACCATTCCCATCCCGTGTCCCCAGTTAGACAAGCCGCCCAAAGTCACACGCCTCCCCCTCCTACCCCAGACCTCACTGTCCTTTCTCCAGCCTGGACTTCTGTGTCCCCACCCAGAATGCCTGTGGTGGCCCCCACCCAAACCCGGAGAGCAGCTAAGTCAGAAGAGAAACCCAGCCTGCGTGAAGGGCTTGGGGAACACTATCGCGGCCACGCTTTCCTTTCTGTTTGTTGAAGGAGGCTGACGCTCCTTCTTGGAGGAAGGAGAAAAGGTTTCTTTGTACCAGGTCTGGTGAAAGTGTGTCTGTTTAGGACAGGCTGCAGTTTCCTTTGTGAGCGCTGTCGATTTTTAGTGTGGGGAAAAAGGGCTTATTAGATTTCCCGGTGGCTGCCCAGAGAGGAGAGAGGTTTTTCTGAGCACAGAAAGAAATTACCGAACAGGCGTTTGAGAGGAAGAACATTCAGCAGCTGCTTCTCAAGGAGAGGTTAGGATTTCGCGGTTGCTGCTTTCATTCGGGCATAGGTAAAATGCAGGGAAGGAAAGAATGCCTTCTCTGTAGTTTCAGGGGAGGGAAGGAAGTTGGGCCTCAATGTTCTCAGGGGTGGGGAGAGAGGAGGGCAGGATTTTTTTGTTTGGGGGTTGTTGGGGGTGTTTTTTCCTCTTCAAGTAAAAAAAAAAAAAAATGATCACAGAACCCAGAAGAAAGGTTGCCATGGCAACAAAAGTTTGCAGCCAGGTACTTGCTGCCACCCTTTTGGGACCATGGCGGTGCCGGAGCAGGATTTGGGCGCTAAGCGATCAGCTGGTAACAGCAGTGAGCTGGCTCAGGCCTCCCAAATTTCTCACCAGCACTGACAGACTGATAACTATTTTCCAAGCTCCCAGGGAGGAAAATTGTGATCTTCTGGGAGGGGCGATCTCTAGCCAATAGTGAGCAAGAGAAAAGAGAAAACCGTGGGTTTGTTTTATTTTCTCAACGAACCAACCATCCGTGATTTTCCTAATAGAGGACTATAGGGGGGAGGGGATGAGGCCCCACCCCATGGCTCTTCTGACAGCCCCTCCGGGTTCCTGCCTCTGTGACTCCCTCCCTGCACCATTCTCTTCCCGCATCACTGCACCATGATTCCCTTCTGCCACTGGGAAGACAATCCAGGCTCCTGGACAAATCGCTAAACCTCTCTGAGCCTCAAATTCCTCATCTGAAAGTGGACATCCTAGAAGAACTTGCCTCAAAGGTGGTGGATTCAACAACTGGCAGGTGAAAAGTTGGTACAGGGCGTGTGTGTGTTGAGGGCTCAATAAACGTTAGCTAACACTGTTTTTTTGAAATATTTTTCAATTAATAATTTCCAAAAACACTCAGGCTTAAAGAGCCTGGGCCAAGCCCTGGATGCATTACAAGGAAATAACCATAGGAGTGGGGCTGTGACCTTCAGGGAGAGGCCAGGAGAGACCTCAAACAGTTAAGAGGCTCAGCTGACCAGTGTGGCCAGGACCCTACATGGAGACAGGGCTGGGGCAGCTCGGCCGTCAGAGCTGCAGAGCTGTGTTTTTAAGCGTGCTTGAAGAAGGGAGCAAGGGGGCTGCATTTCTACACAAAAGAGGTACTTGGGCAGGCAGGCGGGAGGGGGAGGGTGTGTTCCAGGTGCAAGGAATCCCAGGCTTTGGAAACGTTTTCTTGAGCTGGAAGTGAGATGTGTGGGGACCTCTGCCCCGAAGGATGCAGGTGTTCCAGTAAGGCATTATGAAGCCTCCATGTGGGAGGTTGGGGTTGGGCTGCGTGGAAGCTTGCAGAAGGCAGGGAATTTCAGCCAAGATGCCTTTTGAGGTTAAAAAAATTTTTTCTCATTGCATCCTAGAGTGAAAATTCAAGGCATGAGTCCACACCAGAAGTGAGTCTGACAGAGTGAAACCACTCAGGGGCAGGATCCTATCCAGACACCGTGTGTCCTTGGCAAATGGCCAGCTTCACTGACTGGAGAGTCACAGAAAAGTCCCATGGGGCACCCCTAGAGGCAAGACAGAGAAGGCAGCACCCAATGGAAACCTCTGATTCATCGGCCAACATTTATTCTGCAAATGTCTGTTGAAGACCTACTATGAGCTAGACACCACTCAGAGGCTGGGGACACAGCAGTGAATGAGGCTGACAGGGTCCTGCCCTCACAGAGTGACACCCTCTCTGCAAAAAGCTAGTGACCAAAAGCAGGTACCAGAACATTTCAGGTTGTGCCAAGTGCTATGAAGGGGACAAATGCAGTGACACCTTGGAAGGCATGCTGAGAAGTCCCATTGGAGCTGATGGAGCCGGTGAGGGACAGGTGAGGGGAAGGACCTTCCAGGTAAAGGGAGCAGCTAGTGCAAAGGCCCAGAGCTCCTAACTTGGGTCTATTTTACACTTTCTTTCCTCTGCCCTTAAGCCAGCTAAGCCAGCAGGGCCAAACTAGTCTGCTCATTCAGGGCAAACTATTGGTTGGTATCCACTCCCATCTGCACTGGAGAGCATACATACACCGTCAACACTGAAGAGCTATGCACGCGCCGAAGGCGTTCTAACCTTCGGCAAAGAGGTCAATTCACTCCGCAGAGTCCCTCACACCGGATCCGAGCAACACCCATCTCAGAGGCCAGGGCATCGGGACCAACACCTTCTGGTATCTGGCACAACTTGCTGTGGGCAGCTCCCCTGAGCCCTGCCGTACCCTTGCTGTCTGCCTCTGGGGCAGAGGAAGGTGTACCAGAGAAGGAAGTAGTTTGACCAGCCTTCTGAAAAGTCAGTCCTCTCCCTCAATTCTGGTGGAGCCATCGGCTGCCTGCCATGCCCTCCCTGACTCCGGACTTCCCGCCACACCCCTCCGGGAGGCGCCGGGACAAGAAGGGCTCCCTGGATTCTGGCAACAGGGGCGCCTCTGGGCAGGACTAGCTTTCCAGGAACCCAAAGGACTCCCCCAACTCATGTGCCTCCCAAGCCCATCTGGGAGCAGTTCGGCGCGGCTGGGGATAGGAGACTGACCCCGTTGGGCTCCTGGCTCTGAGGGTCTTCGGTGGGAGGGGCAGCCAAGCTAGCACAAGCCCCTGCAGCCCACCCCCAGAGGCGGGACGGGGTGGGAGGAAGTATCCAGTGCCCCAGGGAAGAAGGAGGGGGAGGGGCGAGAATGGAGAGGAGTTCAGGCGCGGAAGGAGCGCGTGCCACTCCAACCTCGGCTGGGTGGGTGCCCCGGTAACGGCCCTCCAGGGCGCGGCAACATGCCCCAGGCCGCCTGGCGTGCGGAGGGGCCGGAATTCTGCCCGACCCTTTCAACGGCAGGGCATCCCGAACGTCCATATTCTGCCCCGGACCTTCAGCGCGCGCCCTCCCACCGCCGAGCGTTCCACACAGCCCTGCAGAGCGCAGGGAACTGAGTCCCGACAGCGGCGCGAGCCCTCGCCCTCCCGGGAGAGAGCGAGGTTCGGGCTCGGGCCGCCGGGGCCGCGCAGCCGGGAGCCGGCGCCGAGCCCGCCGCCGCCCGGGGGCCGTGCGCACTCACCGAGCCCGCCGAGCTCCTCCTCGCACGAGTACCAGATGCCGGTGTGGAAATTCCTGAAAAGGAAGCGGTCGTCGCCGGTTTCCCAGCTGTAGAGCGCGCCGCCGGGGGGGCCGCTCCCGGAGGCGGCGGCGGCGGCGGCGGCGGCGGCGGCGGCGGCGGCGGGGGCGGCAGTGCCGTTGGCCGTGGCGTTGGCGCCCAAGTTGGGGCAGTTGGCGCGTCCGCCCTGGCCGCAGCCAGGCTTGGGCACCCGCTGCGTTCCCTGGCACCAGTGCGTAGTGAGGAAGGCGGTGGTGGCGAAGAGCAACGCCAGCAGGTTCAGGGCCACGGCCAGGAGCGCTCGGCCGCGGCGGCTCGTCTTCATGCCGCCCGCGCCGCCGGGACCACGCCGCCGGGGAGCTCCGCGCGCGAAGTTGGCAGCCGGCGCCGGGCGTCAGCGGCCGCTGCCCACCGCGCACTGGAGCTCGTGCGCCTGCGATCGGCTGCTGCGGACGCGGCGCGGGCCCATGGCCCCCGAGTGGGGGGGGGGGGTGCGGCGCTGGGGGCGGCGACGGCAGTGGAGCAGCTCCGGCGTGCCCGGAGCCCGGAGCGCAAGTGCACCTCGGCGAGGAGCCGCTGGCGCCTGGCAGCGGCCACGGCGCAGAGACGCGCGCCCTCCGTGGGGAGACACCTGCAGGCGGCCGGCGACACTGTTCTGGCGCCCGTCCGCACGGGAAGAGGGGGCGCCCCACGCCGAGCGTGGACGGGGGACCCAAGAGAGGAGACGCCCGCCAGAGAGACACTCACCCAAGTGGAGGGTGGGAGAGGCAAGGAGGATGGGGGGGCGGTGCTTCCAGAGAAAGAGGCTCCCCATGGGGGCCGTGGGGCCAAAAAACTGGCTGGGACGGTCATCTCACGAGAGACCAGAGAGGGCCTGCCCGCGGGAGACGGGAACATGGCTCCCCATGAGGGACATGGAAAAGCAAGACCCCCCCCAGGAGGGACCCCACGTGAGACCCCGAGAAAGGAGTAACCTCAAAGGGTCTGAGCTGCAGAGACTGCCGGGCTTCCCATAGCAGGAAGGGGCGACTCATGCTGGCCCTGGAGTTGCAGGACTGGTCTGAGGGTACCTGACGGTCTTGTGCTTCCCCTGAGGCGGCCCAGCTGACTCAGGCCGGTGGCAAGGGCTCCCCTGCAGGATGAAGCTGCAGTCATCTGGGGTTCCCTATCATGGACATGGGGCAGCAAGAAGGATGACAAAGAGGTGCCCCATATAGGATGCCACGTGTTGTATGTGACAAATGGGAGTTCCCCACACAGGATACCTCCATCTGAGATCCTGAGCAGCATGACCCAAGGAGATCCCATGCTGGACACAGAGCTGCTGTAGCCACCAGGCAGGGGTACACCACCAGGGCTGCCAGCCAGGAATCTTCAAGAATCCAAATGTATTTTAAAAAGTTAAAAGAGTGGGACGATATTCACCAACCCTGCAGAGAGAATCTTCATAATGAGAAAGGGAAAGAAATTCCATAGCAGAGTCCTTTATTCGGAGCTCTTTGGGATGGGGCTGGTTAGCAGAGTGGTCAAGCATACTGACTTTGAAGTCAGGCACATCTGGGGCTTAACCAGCTGTGGAGCTTTGAAAACGTCCCTTAACCTCTACGAGCCTCCATTTCCATGTCTGTAGAAAGGAGAGTAATACACCTCAGAGGTAAAGTGATCATGCCGAGAAAACGCATTTAGCACATAGTAGGTGCCCTGGTTGTGCAGCAGTTAAGCACTCAGCTGCTAACCAAAAGGTTACAGTTAGAATCCGTGCAGTGGCTCTGTGGGAGAAAGAACTGGCCACCTGTTTCCGTAAAGATTACAGCCTAGAGAACCCTATGGGGCACTTCTACTCTGTCACATGGGGTTGCTGACTCCACCGCACCTAACAACAACAGGTGCTAAATAAATGTTAGCCACTGTTATTAACATCTGGACCAACAGCAATTGACCAAACTAGGACAAACCTTTTCGGACGCTGTCGTGCTAAGCGGGGTCACCACTGTGAGCACCCCATCCCCACCTCTGCCCTGAAGCTGACCACGTTCCTTGGACTCCCTACACAGTGTGTGGTGCCTGGGGCACACTGTGTGCAACAATTAATTGCATGTTGATTGCAAGAGTTCATTTGAAGGGCTAAGAACTGCTCCACCACCCCTTCCTCCCTCCCCCCAGTTTGCGGGGTGGCAGGGCTTACAGAATTCAAGGTTAACGAACTATGAGTTGCCTTACTCCAGTGGGTGAGCCTGTGCTCACTGTCAGCTGCTGCTCTGCCTGAAGGTAGGTGACAGTAAAGCATTGTGGGCAATGTCCCTGGCAGGAACCCAGATGAAGGATAGCCAAGGGGTCTCCAGACTTGTTTATTAGAGCCCTTTTCCAGCCCAAGGCAAGGGGTTCCCAGCTGTTTTGAGTGGGAGGACCTGGTGTTGAGGGTATTGGTTGACAGAAAATATATTATGGCCAAAAAGCTGTAAGAAATTCAGTAACACTCTTAAACAGGCATGCAGTATTCATCACAAGGGTGTCTATACTCACTTGAAATCTCCCTCAGATGTGTATGTAACGTGGTACTTCTTTGGGCTTGAGACAGTGGTTGGTAGGCATGTGGGCAGGACTTGGTGACCCACAGGCTGAAAATCCTGTCCTGGGCGTCCAAGGCTAGGAGAGCCAGTATAATATGTGTGAATACCCAGAAGAAGCACAGAGGGGTTTGAAATTTCCAACTAGGACACTCATTCACTGAGCACTCACTCTGTGGTAGGCCCTGAGGAGGAAGGAGGTCATGGACAAAATCAATAGGTAGATTGTAGAGTGCGTTCGAGCTCTTAGGTGATAAGAGCCAGAGAGAAGAACAAAGCAGGGAGGGAGGATAGAAAGTAAGGAGAGCAGGAACTCAAGGAAGACCTCACGGGGAAGGTGACATTTGAGCAAAGACTTGAAGGAGGTATGGAAGTGAATCATGGGGCTGTCTGGGGAAAGGAAGCTCTAGGCAGAGGGAGCAGCCAGTGCAAAGGCCCTGAGGTAGGAGAATAACTAAGGGACCGATGTGGCTAGAGCTGAGAGAGCAAGGGGGAGAGTAGAAGGAAGGGAGGTGATGGGAGCTGATCACATGGGTCTTTGTAGGCCATTCCCAAGGCTCTGGCATTTACTCCGAGAGAGGTGGGAGCCTGGGGAGGTTTTTTTTTTTTTTTTTTTAATTGTACTTTAGGTGAAAGTTTACAGAGCGAATTAGTTTCTTATTAAACAATTAATACACAATTGTTTTGTGACATTGGTTGCCAACCCCATAATGTGTCAACACTCTCCCCTTCTGGACCTCAGGTTCCCTATTTCCATTTGTCCGGTTTTTCTGTCCCTTTCCGCCTTCTTGTCTTTGCTTTTGGGCTAGTATGCACATATAGTCTCCTATACATGGTTGAACTACGTGTGTTAGGGTTTGTTTTATAGGTCTGTCTAATCTTTGGCTGAAGGGTGAACCGTGGGAATGACTTCAGGACTGAGTTAAAAAGGTGGCCGGCAGCCATACTCTCAAGGTTTCTCCAGTCTCTGTCAGACCAGTAAGTCTGGTCTTTTTTTGTGAGTTAGGATTTTGTTCTACATTCTTCTCCAGCTCTGTCCAGGACCCTCTGTTGTGATCCCCGTCAGAGCAGTCCGTGGTAGTAGCCGGGCACCATCTAGTTGTGCTGGACTCAGTCTGGTGGAGGCTGTGGTAGTTGTGGTCCATGAGTCCTTAGTACTAATCTTTCCCTTGTGTCTGGTTTTCTTCTGGGAAGGTTCTGAACAGAGGGGAGACATGACTGGACTTAGGGTCAGGTCCTAACAGGACCATTTAGGCTGCTGTGTTAGGAAGGGGAAAGGAGGCAAGTGAGTAAATCCAGGTGAGGGATACTAGTGACGCAGCCCAGGCTGGTGGCAATGGCAGTGGAGACTCTGGATCTGTTTTCAAGGCAGATGCAGCAGGATTTGTTCAAGGATTAATGCGGGGTGTGAGAGCAAGATGACTCCAAGGTGTTTGGCAAGGGCATCAGCACGGGCAGAGCTGCCGTTTGCTGATACGGGCTCCTTGGGAAAAGCAGATTCAGAGGGTGCAGAGATCAGGAGTTCTGATTGATCCTGTGCTGGGCCTTTTGCTCCAGCTGAAGATGTGGACATTGGGTGGAAATTACATCACTGGAGGCAGCCACCTCCTGGGTCTACACACCCTTCTGAAAGGAATCCAAACTCATTAACAAGCCCCTTGGATAGTATGGGTATTTTTATGCCCAAAGAGTGATACAGTTGGAATACCTTGGGCTGGGGGGAGCCCTGGTCCCCTCCTCTGTAGCCCACTACCACATGTCCAGGCCTCCCAACAGCCTTCTGTCTCCCTGTTCCTCCCCAGCCGAGCCCCTACCCCAGCTCCCCTCCCCACCATGGCATCAAGCTCTCTCTGCCAGAGAAATCAGCCCATCACACATTTAAACCTTCACCAAGAGCTCCCCTTTGCCTGCAGGAGGTTTAAATGCCTGCGTTTGCCATTCCACGTCCTAGGTAAACTAGCTTCTGCCCACATCTCTAGCTTTCCCCTACCTCCCACCCCATCCCCAGCCATGTCCACTGCCACCCCCAAGCTGCAGTCACACCAGATCGCTCTGCAGATCCTGACCACCTCCTGCCACGACCAGGCTCCTGGCCTTTGCACACGATTCTCCTCAGCCTGCGATGTCCCTGCTCTTCTTGTCCATGTGTCCTCCTAGGTGCTCTGAACCTTCGTTCACGGCAGGCCCTTCCCTGGTCCCCGCCCTGGCTGCTCGCACCTCCTCCTTGATCCATGATGTCAGTGTAATCACTGAACTGTGATGTCTGCTGTCACACCTGCTCCCACACTGGTAGGGGGGCCCCTTGAAGGCAGCCTGCAGACCAAAGGTGACCCAAAGACATGTTTTGTTTGACCTGGATAGAGATGACCCTCGCAGTGTATTAAATTTTTGTGAGTTGCCAGCATTCAAGAATCATGAGATCTCAGATAAAATCCCAGAATTCTAGCTTATCTTGCAAGATCACGTTACCTGCCAACACCAGGCCTGTGTTTCTGCCTGGCCATATGTGCTCACAAGGAGCCACGGTCTCACCTGGGCCAGTGTGTCATTAAATATACCTGTCGGGCCCTTGGGGCATTTAAGTTTGAAGATCTGGAATCAAGGCCCAAAACATTTTTGATAAAACCACTCTATGGTGCTAGAAGTCAGGGTGTTGGTTACCCTTGGGAGGTGCAGTAACTGGAGGGGCCACAAGGGGGATGTTCTGGGGGCTCACCACAGGGGTATGTTCAGTTTATGGAAACTCATTAAGCCATACTATTGGGAACTGTGCACTTTTTGGGATTCAACAAAATTTACAAAAGATCGTTGTTGCTACTAATAATGAAATTCATACTTTTCAGGAAATATGAATGTGCTTTGCAGGGACGCGTCCCAAATGCATTCACTTTTGACTTTTCCTTGGAGTTGGCTGCTGCAAAGGCTTTCGGCAGCTTCTGAGCTTCCTAAATCACTTCCTGTTTCCTAAACTTTCCAAATTGGGAAACCAGAGCATCCCCGCCTCCAGGCCCTTCTAATTATAGCATGAGATTAGCCAATTTCCAATTATCAGAGAGGTTTTTTAAATACTAATTCCCCCAGGTTTTTTAAACACTAATTCCCAAGGTATCTAGGCTTAATGCCCACTTTACTCCCCTGGTGAAGAAACCGCTCCTGGTGTTCGCTGAAACCTGGCTGGGGGTTTACACGCTGCTTGACTCGCAGGCCAACCTTCCCGGGGGAGGGGGGCCTCGAGCTCTTTGCAATCAAAGAAGTCCAGGAGGTGGAACCAACTTCATTAGGAAGTGATCAGCCCCAGCTCCTCTGCATGTTCTTTGAAACCATCTCAGCTCCTCCCTTTGTTCTTTCTTCGATTCAAGAGGTGTTTACAGGCCCCTACTCTGAGTTCAAATCCACCAGCCACTCCTTGGAAACCCTATGGGGGCAGTTCTACTCTGTCCTTATAGGGTCGCTATGAGTCGGAATCAACTCGACAGCAACGGGTTGGTTACTCTGTCTCTGGGTGGTGCAAACAGTTAAGTGCTCAGCTAATAGCCCAAAGGTTGGCAGTTCAAACTCACCCAGAGGCACCTTGGAAGATAGGCCTGGCCATCTTCTTCTGAAAGGTCACAGCCTTAAAAACCCTATGGAGCAGTTCTACTCTGCACACATGAGGTTGCCAAGAGTCAGAGTTGACTTGACAGCAACTAACAACAGCAACTCTGTGCCAATGAAGCACTGAAAACACTGGTCAGGATCTCAACACTGGTAGAGCTCTCACCTTCCACGTGGGAGACCCATGTTCAGTTCCTGGCCAATATACCTCATGCACAGCCACCACCCGTCTGTCAGTGGAGGCTTGCATGTTGCTATGATGCTGAACAGGTTTCAGCAGAGCTGCCAGACCAAGTTGGTCTAGGAAGAAAGGCCAGATCTACTTCCAAAAAGTAGCCAATGAAAACTCTATGGATCACAACAGTCAGATCTGCAACCGATCATGGAGATGGAGCAGGACCGGGCAGCATCTCCTGTTGTGTTGCCATGAGTCAGGGGCTGACTGGACAGCAGCTAACGACAATAGCAACTCTGTGCCAGGCATTCAGTGAACAAGACAGGCGTGGTCCACACCCTCATGGGGTTTCCATTCTAGAGGGGGGACAAAGATAAACAAGGAAACAGATAATAAACTCCATCATTTCAGATGGTGACACATGCAGTGGAGGAAAGGAAACAGGGATGTGAGAGGGAGAAACCAGGGCCTCCCTGAGGAGGGAATTTGATCGGGGAAGAGGTAGAAGATGTCCCAGACTGAGGAGGAGGTCTGAATTTTAATCCTGGCTCTGCCATGTGTGGTACATGGGAGGTGAGGAATCTTGGAGATGTGTTAAGAGGCTCAAGTATCGAAGTCTGCTCTGAAGTGATAAGAAGGAACCCCAAACTCGTTACCCAGTTCCATTCCTAGAGACCAAGGCGCTGAGCCTACACCCCACTATGAAAGCACTGAGTACATCCCCCCGAAAGTGTTCTCAGAGGCCCAGCGATAAGGTGACAGCAAATCAGCCTTGACTCCAAAGCCAAGGGCAGAGGGGAAAAGAGCACGGGGCCTGGAAAGCAGGAGGGGCACGGGGCACAGGTTTCAGGAGCTATGGTCCATTGCCCTCCGCTGGTCCCCACCCTCAGCTGCAGCGTCCTTATCCTCGGGGTGGCAGACCCGGGAAGATTTCAGTGGGATGGAATAGTGACGAAGCAGGATGAGAAAGAGTCTCTCCTCAAGTCAGAGTCAGTGAACCAATGTGAAATTCTTCACTACAGATTAGTAAGTAAGCACAAGTAAGCCCATGCTTACCTTGTTTATTGGGTCGTCCATCCCTGGAAGGGATCACAAAGAAGGCTGGGGAGAAAGTAGACGTTTTATGGTGTCTCCTAGGCCAGCCCTTCTCGGGCTGTTTTTCCCCAGTTGAGTTTTCAAAGCTCTTGTTTGCTTCCCTCTGCTGCCCCCTAGGGGCGAAGAGAAGAGGAGCTGACCTTGCTTTTCTGGAAAAAGCCCCCTCCCCACCCACTCACCCACCATCAAGAAGCTAAAACTTCAAGGTAGAGAGGGACCTGGGGTTCACAGGGCGTGGTTAAGAGCAAAGGTCTCCAACCTGGGAAAAATATTTATAAATTACATGATTATTTACAAACATATCATGAACAGTGTAAGCTTATATAAAAGCCAGAAAGTTTTAAAGGACGTAAAGATGAAATAGACACTACTTTTAAATGTTTTTATTTTATTTTATTCCAGTACAACAAACCTTTTGTTTAAAACATTCTTAATAATATTTTTTTACTGACAGCAATGCAACTGGATATCCTGCTTTTTTGTTTCCCCAAAAAGGGTGGGTTAATCCTCCATGCTGCAGCAAATCAAGGGTCTTGTTCCATGCAGTTATTCCCATACTTGCTTTGAACGGCTATTAGAGCTGAAAACGAATTTTCATTTCGCAAAAATTCGTAAATCCAAATGGAAGGAGTGTCTCGCGGGCTGTGCTTTCTAAATGTCAACATTCATATTTTAAGCCCATTTGCCAAATACGGAACCGTTTTTGGTGGAATTTGCTCACTTTTTATGTCCATCATTTAGTCTTGCAAACAAATCAGGAGCTTGGTATTTTTGTATTTTTAGCAAATGGATTCAAGACCCCCTGGAAGTTTTCTTTTGGAAAATTTTGAAGCTGGTTGGGATTTTCTGCTCCCGAGTTCTTAACAAAGGTGCAGACCTGAAAGTTTTTAAAGGAAATGTACTTTCATTGCTCTTCAGCAATAGAAGCTCCTGACAATGGAGACATTTCCAGACATCTGTTTTCAAAATGCGCTTTCCAAAATGTGAGTTTCTTTCAGAAAGCAGTTACATTCTCATTGTTTAGAAATTACCTTCATCTTGAAGGAACAGATTAGGAGCTTTGTTTTGTGGGAGAAACAAATAATGGATAGTCACGTGTCACCCCAGCAGAGGTGGAAGAAATGTGGGCGCTTGTTTTTTGACTGAAACAAGGAAAGAGAGAGAGAGGGAGGGAGAAAGGAAGGGAAGGAAGGAAGTCGTCTTCAGATTTAGCGGGTGTTTTTCAATCTCGCACACACATTTATTTATGCCACAGAATAAACAGTGCTTGTCTAACCTTGCTTGCTTAAATGTACAGTCAGACTGAAGTCTCATCTGATGGGCATTTCATTTAAGCTGGTTAGTGGTGACCATGGACATACATCTTTTATCAGTACTCCTGATCTTATAAATGATGAAGCCCATCAAACCCATTTCTACCCAAATTTCCTGGTAACCTTGGGTAGAGTAGGGCTTCACGGGGATCCAAACATTTTTAACAAGGCTTTGAAGCATCTCAGCACAGGACAAATGGCTCAGGCCAGACCAAGGACCCACAGCCTCTACGGCTATTTTAAGTCACCCTTAGGGTCACTCCCCATCTCATAAGAAAGTATCATTGGAGCGTCTTTTATTTAAAGGTCTTGTTTTAAGTAATGATAATGCAAATAATAAATATAATAATAGAAAATATTGACTCGGTGTCAGGAGCTGCTGTAAGCAGATTCACACATTATTAATGTACTACCCCCACGAGACAACCCTCTGAGGCAGGTACAGTCAGTTGTCCCCTTTGACAGATGAGGAAACTGAGGCACAGCTACCCAGTTCAAAAGTGGCAGAACCAGGAGAAGGCAACTGGAAAGCGTTTTAGGATGTTGTTGTGATTGTGACAGTTGATACTGTCAGAGGGGAGACTGTTGGTGGCTTAAGGCAGAGGGTTCCCTGGTCTGAGAACATGGCCACCTTCAGACTTGGAAACCAGTGCTTCCCCAAAGGCCCAGGAGGCACCTTAAGCTTCTAGCCGACTGGGCCCAGGCTTGTGGTTGCGGAGGAGCCCACAAGGGGGCGCACGCCCAAGCCCTAGGCTTTGATGGAAGGTGAGGGGTGCCGAGTTTGGCGAAAACCTGTGAATTCTTACTTCCGCTGGGCGCTGCCTCACCTTCGCCAGGTTTACGATCAAGGCACAACTTCTGCAGCCCCTCATCTTTACCACACAGGCAATCTGTTACCCACCGTGGGTATTCATTCACACACACCTGGGGCAGATGACCCAATAAGCGAGATAAGCCCAGGCTTACTTGTGCTTACTTACTAATCTGTAGTGAACAATTTCACATGGCTTTCACCACATAAAAACATGAAATTGTTTACTACAGATTAGTAAGTAAGCACAAGCAAGCCACGCTTACCTTGCTTACTGGGTCATACCTCCCTGTCAGGGACCGTAAATTTGAAAAGAGGCTTTGATTCAGTCAGAAGGTGCTGTGGGGTTGGGAGAGAGACAGACACCAGCCATACCTAGAAGCAGAATCTGTGATGTGGTGAAAAAATGAAACTGTTCACTACAGATGATCTGGTAAGCAAAGTAAGCACTATGCTTACCTTGTCTATTGGCTAATCCAGCCCTCCCCCCCAACACACACATTCCTGCCTGATGTTCCTTTTACTGGTCTAACCTCCCATGGAAAGCAAAGAGAAAGACTGTTTATTGAGCATCACCTAAGTTCCACAGAGTGCACTCAGCACTTTACCCACATGACCTCATTTACTCCTTGCAACAGCCTTATAAGACAGGTGCTCGTATAGCCCTGTTTTATAAATGGAAAAACTGAGGGTCAAAGAGAAGTGACCTGTCCAAGATCACACAGCTGGTCAGTGGCAGAGCTAGGGTTCAACCCCAGCTCTGTGACTAAAACCCGGCCCAGGAAACCTTGACCTGGAAGCCCTCACCCCAGGAAAGGGCCTCCGCAGGAACCCTCTGAGCGGTCATCTGTGTTCTTTGTGTTGGGAATTTTTAACCAGAAAAGAAGCTTATTGAATTTAAAGAGGGTTCCGCAAAATATGTGAAGGATGGAGAAACAGAAATAGGAGGAATGGGACATGTCCCATTCCTGCCTCCCCAGGCATGAGGAGAGCCAAGCACCAGCTGGAGTTCATCCCAGTGGAAGGGATGGAGCCCCCTCCTTGAGGGGAATGCTGGTCTGGAGGGGGTTTGACTGGGGTTGGCCCAGTGAGCAAAGGATGGACACACAAGGGGATGGATTTGGCTGCAAACAGGAGTTTGACTAATGCTAGAGGATCCACTTCCAAGATGGCTGGCCGGCAAGTTCATGCTGGCTGTTGACAGAAAGCATCAGATCCTCTCCACACTGACTTCTCTGTAAGGCTGTTTGAGTGTCCTCACAACATGGCGGCTGGCTTTCCGTAGTGTGAGTGATCTTACAGAGTGAGGTAAAAGCTGCAAGGTCTTTTATGACCTAGCCTTGGATGTCACACACCGTCATTTCCATAATTTTCCATGGGTTGCGCAGGTCCTTATTATCCAATGTGGGAGAGGACTACTTAGAGGTGTGCAGAACAGGAGACATGATCACTGGGGGCCATCTTAGAGGCTGCCTACCACATCTGGTCAACACAGCAACACCAGCCCACTACAGACTGACTTCTCTGCAAAACTTTTACCTTTTTGGAATTTTTTTTACCACCAAAGAGCCCTCTTCTTTCCTTTTTTCATTCTTTCCTCCCTTCCTCCCTTCTCCTCTCCGTCCCCCCTTTTTTTCCTTCTTTTATTCCTTCCGTCTTCCTTTCTTTTTCTTCTGATTACAAAGATATAATGTGTTGTGGAAATTTTGGAGAATATAAAAAAGGATAAAGAATTTTTTAAGTTGCCTAATAATTCCACAACTATTAGATATTCATTTGGGTGAATGGTACGGCATTTTAATGCAAAGTTTTATGTACTTTTTTGGGGTGCTTTAGGTGAAAGTTTACAGCTCAAGTTAATTTCTCATTCAAAAGGTTATACACACATTGTTTTGTGGCATAAGTTGCAATCCCCACAATGTGACAGCACGCTCCCTCTTTTCACCTCAAGTTCCCTGTGTCTATTCGTCCAATTCTTGTCCCTTCTTGCCCTCTTGTCCTGCCTTTGGAAAGGAGATGCCCACTTGGTCTCGTGTATTTGATTGAACCAAGAAGCACGTTCCTCACGTGTATTAATTTTCTGTTTTATAGGCCTGTCGAATCTTTGTCTGAAAAGTGAGCTTCAGGAATAGTTTCAGTTCTGGGTCAGCAGAGTGTCTGGGGGCCACAGTTTCAGGGGTTATATACATTTTCTAAAATGTTAATTACACTGAACACTCAGTTTTGTATCGTACTTGTTACACTTAAAAGTATATCATTAGCGCTGTCACGTCATTAGATGTTACTACTAATAATAATAAAATCAAAACCAAACCTGTTGCCGTCGAGTTAATTCCAACTCATAGCAACCCTATAGGACAGAGTAGAACTGCCCCATAGGGTTTCCAAGGAGCAGCTGGTGGATTCGAACTGCTGGTCTTTTGGTTAGCAGCTGTAGCTCTTAACCACTGCGCCACCAGGGCTCCACTACCAATGATAACCTGTTGCCGTCGAGTTGATTCCGACTTATAGCAACCCTATAGGACAGACTAGAACTGCCCCATAGAGTTTCCAAGGACCATCTGGTGGATTTGAACTGCCGACCTTTTGATTAGCAGTCATAGCTCTTTACCACTACGCCACAAGGGTTTCCACTACTAATAATAGTTACCGTTGATTAAATATTTAGGAATATTCCAGGCCTTACACTGAGCTCTTTACATATTCCATTCCATTTCTACAGAAATCCTATGAGTGGGCACTATTATTGTCCAAATTTTATAGATGAAGAAACTGAGGCTCAGTGAAGTTGAATAACTAGCCTAGGGTCGCACAGGCAACAAATGACACAGTCAAGACTTTAACTCTGATATGAGGCCTCTATTCTACTCTAATGACTGAAGAGTATTTCACTGTCTGAAGTCCGTTAATTTAATTAACATCCTTTTGTTGAACAATTAGCTTATTTCAAGATTTTCGGTAGAAGCAGTGTGGTAATGTACATCCTTTAAGATACTTCTTTGCCTATGAAGGTCCCAACTTCTTAAAAAAAAAGTCTATAAACACATCCCCTGCTGGACCCTGAGTGTACTTGCATCACACCCTGGAGAGAGGTGTGTTGGTTGGGGCTGGATTAAACCACTGAAAGGGTACTCATTGGCTTGTATTATTATAAAAGCCCAGGGCAGGTCTTGCTTTAGGTATGGTTTGATCCAGCAGCTCAAGAATGTCAAGGACTTGCGTCCTCTCCAGCTTTCTGGTTTGCCTTCTGCACTGTTAGCATCAGACTTCCTCCTTCGGCTCCACAAGGAAGACCTCTAGAAGCTCCAGGCTCTCCCCAGGCAACAAGAAGGCTGCCTTGACTTCTTCCCTCACAGTCTCACACCACACCATCTCTTTCTCAGAAGCCAGAGCAGATGGTTCCTGATGTCCCACTAGGGCGGCGGGGGGAGGGGGGTGCGGGGGTTGGGTGGAGATGCTCTGATTGGCTTAAGCCAGTCAAGACCCACCCCTGGAGTTCTGTATGGGGTCAGTCCCCACCCAGACATGATGGCTGAGCTGGAGAGAGGGGGAGCTGTAACGGTTATCTCTTGCTGCCTAACAAACTCCCAAAACGTAGTGGCTTAAAGCAACAGTGATTACTTCTCAAGATTCTGTGGGTTGGAATCGAGCAATTCTTCTGCTCCTCTCTCCTGGGCTACAGTGTTCTGATGATTCCACCATACTGCAGGGTTCAGGGTAGCCTCACTCACCCATCTGGCAGCTGTCCTGCTGCAGGCTGGGATGCCTCAGCTCTCCCCCAGGCAACCCCTCATCCTCCAGTAAGCGAGACGGGGCTTCTCTTTGGCATAGCAGTCTCAGGGCCTAGGAAGCCTCCCAAGCTCTCTCCTCAGCACTCACATGGAGTTGCTTCCACAGCATTCTACTGGTCAGAGCAACTCAGCTCAGATTGAAGGGGAGGGTGAATAGAGTCCATCGTTCCATCTCTTTATGAGAAGAGCAGCAATTTTGCTTGTGGGATGAGAGAAAGATAGTTGTGGTCATCTTTGCAAATAGCCTCCCAGAGGGGATTGGGGCAGACACAGAAGAATAGATCCTGGACAGCCTAAATGACCAATGACCTCCACAAGAAGGCAGAGCACACAATGGCAGAGATGCCTTCCCAGAGAGTAGGGGGCCTTCCGCCCATGAATGCCCTGGTGAAGCTCAGTTTGCAGTGACCCTGAAGACAGCACTTGTGTTAAACACAGGAATGTTCCCAGGACCAATCCCCAGAGATAATCTTTGCCATCAGAGCAGGAGGGGCCGGGATTATATATCTCCCACGCTAAATTGAGTCATGAAACTTTTATTAAGGGATGTAGTTTGTCAACGTCAAGAAAACAAGGCAATGCTGGGCAGACTCATTAAGAGCAAATCCTTCTCCACTAGCGCAGTCTCGATTCTGACAGATCTGTGAAATTAGAGAGTGAAGACAGGGGGATTCCCAGAAGGGGCTGTCTAGCCCATTGAACACATGCAAAGTACCTTCCCAGGACCCTAAGAACTCAGGCCCGGCAGCCTCATTCATTTTCTGAAGGTTTCTTCACAAAAGGGTTGTCTCCTTCACAAATACGAGTGACAGCTACTGCCAACAGACATGGGTATACGTGCGCAGCCACTTCTTCATCGGCTAAGAAGGAGGGACTCATAAGGGACTCACATGGCTTTGTCCCCAAACACCACCTTCCTGCCCCGTCTGACTGAAGGCAACTGAGGCTCCAGCCACCCACCTGGAGAGACACTGTTTGACCCCTTTCCTCTGCCCTGAATGAGGCAACCACTTGAAAGACACTGGGAAGTCATCCATATCCAGTGTGGCTGTCTCATAGCTGTGTGATGTTGATCAAGTGACTTAGCCCCTCTGGACCCTCTCTGTAACAGGTGTAAGAATATCCGTGTAACATATGGAAAACTCTTGGCGAGGTCTTAATGCCTAAGGGGCACCCAATAGATGCTGTGGTGATGGTAATCATGAACACTCACGGTGTGTTAACCACCTTCCTCCCACTGTTCTTAGTTCATTGAATCTTCATAGCAACTCATTTTGGTAGAGAGGTACAAAAGTCCAACTCACATCAGCTTAAGCAATAAAGGAGTCGTTGGCTTATGCAGCTACAAGCCTGTGGGGTGGCCGACAATGCCAAAGAAAGACCTACAGGAGTCAGGGCCTTGGTGCCATCTGAACTCTAGCTCTCTCCCAGCATCTGCTTCTCTTCTCTGCGCACTCTGCTGCTCTTTGCCTAATTATCCTCAGGGACTTCTCCACAAGAGAGGGAACATGAACACCGACAGCCCCAGCTCAGCAACCAGAGGGGAATGGGAGAGCCTCCATCTCCCAGCATTGGTATATCAATTCCAGGGAAGAGCTCTGATTGGGTCTGTGTAGGTCATGTGCCCACTTCTTGGACACGTTGCTGCTCTAGGGAGATTCATTACCAGACTGGCCAGGCCTAGGTCCTATAACCACCTTGTAGCCGGGGCAGAGTTCACTATCAGAAGAAAGGGATGAGTGAGTTTGCTTGGCAGACAGAAGGCAATGTCTACTACTGCCCACTGCAGCTCCATCCCCTTTCTTTTGGGTGAACGCAACTAAAATGACAAAACTGGGTTAAGGTTGCAAACTGGTTGCCCATAGCAGATCCAGTGTGCTGACTTGTTTGGTTCAGGCAATGGCTTTGTTTTTGTTGGAGCCAAGATTTTAAATCAGGAGATTTTGTACAAACAATTGGATTGTCCAGCTTCTCAGGAATGATCTGAAAATCTGCCAGCACCAAGCCTGCATTCCCATCTAGCCAAATTGGCTGGAGCTGAATGATTGACTTAGGAAATGGGCTCTCTAGTTTGCCACAGTCCCCACCACTGTCTGTTGTCTTACATTAGACCTACTTTGCTCACTTACATTCCTGGCCTTATCCTGGAAGGCACTGAAGTTTCTACTCAGCAACACTGACAGCTTTATTTTGGACTCCCAGCCTCCAGAACAGTGAGAGAATAAATCTCTGTTGTTTTAATTTGTAATGGCAGCCCGTAGGAAACTAATACCGTATCACCAACACCCAGAACAGGGCCTGGAATGTGGCAGAGTGGGGGATAGGTGGCAAGCTTTCTCTGGAAGGGCCAGAGAATAAATAATTTGTTTTTCGGGTCAGATGGTCTCTGTCATAACTACTCAACTCTGCCATTATGTAGAGAAAGCCACTGCAGACAATCTGTAATGAATGGGTGTGGCCGTGTTCCAATAAAACTTTATTTATAAACACTGAAATTTGAATTTCATGTAATTTTTTCATGTCACAAATATGACTCTTATTTTGAGTATTGTTCAACTATTAAAAAAGGCGCTTTTATTTCATTGCACAAGGAAAGGAACAGTCGGGGCTGCTGCCGCCAAGACTGCTCAGTGAGTGCGAGAGGGTAGGTAACTTTGATGGGGTTTACAAGCAGGAAGTTCATACAAGTTACATTAGCAACATTGTTAATCATACTATGCATGTGCAATGGGGTTTACCTATAACTTCACACATTTCGTGTTCAGAAAATGGCAGTTAAACTCCACCCAGAGGCAGGAAAGTTACTATGTAGGAGGCACTTGATGAGCTAAAAGGTTATCCAGAATGCCAATATGGCATCTAAACCAATTTTCACAGATTTCCTTTAGTTTGGTGCAGCAGTTAAGGAAAGAAGAACCAGCATGCTAATGTAAAGCTACGGGGTGTGTCAAGCAAGCAGCTTGAGGCAGTGGAATTTTCCATAGCCTGGGGACCTCTGTCTTATCAGCTTGAGGCTGGAGGCTCTGGGGAGAATACTTCCTTGCCTCTCATGGCTTCTGGTGTCTGTCCACATTCCTTGTGGCTGCAGCATTCCAATGTCTGCCTTCCTCTTCTCTTCTCTTCCCTCTGTATCTCTTGTAAGGATACTTGTCATTGGATGTAGGGCCCAAGATGATAATCCAAGATGATCTCATCCAGATATCCTTAACTTAATCACATCTGCAAAGGTCCTTTTTCCAAATAAGGTCTCACTCACAATTTCCACAGGTTAGGACTGGACAGGGCTGGGACCCCAACCCAGGGCTGCGGGACCCCAGAATTATTTCTAGGGTCCTCCCATCCCTCCCCTTCCTCACAGCCCTTTCCATAGGGCGCTTTCTTAAAACAGAAAGAAGAAAAAGGGAGGGTGGTTGAGTTTAAGAGAAATTAAGCCTTGCCAGGCTTTCAGAACAAATGTGTTTTTCCAACAGCAGGAGGTTCTGGAGGAGCTCAGGAGGGGGCCCCTGATTGTCCTGTTTTGACTTTCAAGGAGGTCAATTATCCCAGAAACCAGTCTTCACAATCAGAACTCCAGGGGGCAATTGGCAAAATCCATGTGTGCATTCCAGCGCCAGGCCCAGCCTCTGCCACGGGGTGGTGGGGTTGGGTGGGAGGCGGAGGCACTGGGGGCTGTCAGGCTGGGGTGGGGGCATGGCAGCCTCAGCAAGGTGCTCTGAAGGGAAGGGCTGAGATTTTAAAAGCCCCCTTCCCAAAAAGGCAGGCTGGGCAAGATGGGCAACCTGGGCAGCCTTGGGGGTTGGGGAGTACTCTTTTGTACTGCTGCTCTTTTTCAATTATTTCTTAAAGTTCATATCAAAATAATACATGCACATAGTTAAGTAATCAAGTATTGTCTTACACTACTCCCTCCCCGACTCCGTCACCCTCTAAATTCTAGCCACACTGGCCTTCCTTCCGTCCTCAGGGCCTTTGCACTGCTGTTCCTCCTGCCTGGACAGCATTCTTATTTTCTCATCCTGGTCTCAGCGCAAGCTCACCTCCTCAGAGAGGACCTTCCTGACCACTCATCCAAAGGCGCCCACTCCCATCACCAACGGCAACTTCCTCCCAGCACTTGTTGAGTTGTCGCTTGACCATTTGTCATTTGCTGTGTCTCCCCCTTTGTTGCCAGGAACTCTGGGTTCTGCTCGATATAACTCCATCCAGGGTCAAAAAGACACACACTGAATTGGGGAAAACGAAAGGCAACTTTATTGGTTGGCCAAGCAGGGAGACAGCCAGGGCTGCATACCATCCAAGACTGCCTCACAGGAAGCTTGTTGAGGCTGGTTTATATAGGCAGGGTCGGTTTCAGAATACAAAATGGCACATGCGCAGGCGTGGAGCGTTATAGAATGAGTAAGCATTTTCTAAGGCCCAAGTTCGATTCCCCATGCAGGGAGAGCTTAGTCATTTTGTTCATTAGGATGTCAGCTCTCCACTCGGGCAGAGGATTTACCACGCACGCAAAGAAGCAGTTAATGAGCTAAAGGTCATCTGGAGTACCAGGATGGAGGGCAGGACCTGTTTCAGCTGATTCCGGCTAGCCAGTCGCTGTTTCTCTTTAAGCAGGTTCTGTTGTAGGGGAAAAACATCACAGAGTTTAGTAACGTAAAAAGAAAGTTTTATTTGGCATATATTCAAAAGGGCAAACGTGGGAAGCGGACAAGCATGCTGCCAGAGCTAGAAAGTCTGCCCGAATCCAAAGAATATCACAGAATAGGCAAGAATGGGAAAACAGACAAGCGTGCTGCCACAGCCACATCTGCCTGAGTCCAAAGAAAGGTTACAGAATCATCAGTATATATCAACATCACAAAAGGGGTAGAATCATTAAAAGCGTCACTTTTTCACTGATTGGCTAGAAATTGTAATCTTACATTTTGAATCATCTTTCTTAACAATCATTGGTACGGGTTTCAGTAATGAGAATCAGGAGGGTCTTCATTGTTCCAACAAATTCCTATTCACTAAATGCTAATAGAAAAAGATAAGAGTGGAAAGTCTTTTGTGTTCTGTTTGATGAGATTTATGTGAAAGTTTCCCTAAAAGATATTTTCCAAGATTATCTTAGCTATTGTCTTTATACTTCAGGGCCCAGTTGATGTGTCCTTGTGAGTCCTTGTGAGCTCTGCTCCAGCTGGGTCACATTCTGTATGCTCAAGGAGAGGGAATAGTAACTCCAATATTATTTCCTAAATCAGTTCTGAGGAGGAAAAGAAAGAACTCTAGGAAATGGGCTGGGTAAGGGGCTGTCTTGACGCTAAGAAAAATGGCTCTATGGCTCTAGCCCTGTCTTACCAGGAGAGTACCAGCCACATGAGGGTAGGACCATGCCTGTCTTGCTCACTGCAAAGTCCCCAGTACCTACAGCAGAGCCTGGAATGTAGTAGCTTCTCATTGCATGTTGGCTGAAGGAAGAAATGAAGAAGGAAGGGAGGGACAGAACCGAGAGCCACAGAGACCCTTGCCCACCACTTACCGCCACTGGCAAACAGAGCTCAATGCTTATCCATGAATCCGACCCAAGTCTGCTGGGGGCTGCTCTCTGGGGGCGTGGAGGAAGTAAGTAAGAGAAGAGCCCTGAATATCTTCCAGAAACCCTGGCCCATCTCAGCCCGGGCCCATGTGGCCAGGAAAGGGGTGGGCCTCCATAAGGTCACCAGGCATCACTGCCTGCTCTGCTGTCCCGGCTGACAGTCCTCATCTCTTCCTCGGGATGTGACAGAGCTTGATGACTAGGAGCACAGGCTCTGACATCAGACACATCTGCACTGGAATTCTGGATCCATCCCTCATGACCTTGCTCAGGTTATTCACCATCTCCGAGCCTTAGGTTCCTCATCTATAAAGTAGGGTGATCTTACTGACCTCATGGAGATGCTGTGGAAGTTAAGTAAGTAACAGATCATCCAGTGGGATTTTTTTTTTTTTTTCTGTTGTCCCTCACTGGTAGCTAAGGCCCAAAGTGGAGGACAAAAGTTGGCAAGTACCCCATATCCTAAAGGGAGAGAGGCCATGCAAGAAGTGCACAGAAGGATGAGGATGCCTGCAAAGAAGGGGACCTGGTATCTCGTCTTCTGGCTGGAGAACCCACAGGCCCACCGGAGTGTATGCGTAGAAGGCTCCCTCGGAGCCTCGAAAGTGGGTGATGTGTTTTATTCTCAGTCCCGCTCCCTCACTGTGGGATAGAAAATGCGAGTTAACTGGCCATAATGTTGCTACCGTTAGTTGCTGGTGAGTCGACCCGACTCATGGCAATGCCGCACACCATGGAAAGGAATGCTGCCCAGTCCTGCGACATCCCCATGATCACTTGCAGATCAGACCGTTGTCAGCCATAGGATTTCCATTGGCTCATGTTTGGAAATAGATTGCCAGGACTTTCTTCCTAGTCCATCTTAGTCAGGAAGCTCTGTTGAAACCTGTTTAGCATCATAGCAACATGCAACCCTCCACCAACAGAGTGGTGGTGGCTATGCTTGAGATGCATTGGCCAGGAATCAAAACTGGGTCTCCCTCATGGAAGGCAAGAATTCTACCGCTGACATGGTAACGCTGCTTAACAAAGAGCCGCAGCTCTCTGCAGCGTGCGACAACACGCAGTTATTTCACGCAGGAATCTGCAGCTGGCTGGGATCGGATGACCTAGAATGAACTTGGCTGGGACAGATCTGCTGATCTCTACTGGGCCCACTCATGTGTCTGGGGGTGGCTGGGGTCAGCTAATCTCAGGTGGGGTCATCTGGGCAGCTCTCCAATTTCAACTGAGTTCACTCACACAGGCTGGGGTCAGCTGGGGTCCATGAATCTCAGCTTGGCTTGCTCCCCAGTCTGGGGGTGGCCCATCTAGGCTGGGCTGGGCCAAACAGCTCTGCTTACTGCGGTTGGGCCCTCTCATGTGTCTGCAGCTGGCTGATCTGGGCTGACTTCCACTGGAGAGTCTTGGCTTTTCTCCCTATGTCCGTCATCTTTCTCCTGGTAAGTTGTTGTTAGCTATTGTGGAGTCGACTCAAACTCATGATGACCTAATGTAGAACAGAACAAAACGTTGCCTGGTCTGCATCATCCTCAAAATCACTGGCATGTTTGAGTCCATCGTTGCAGCTATTGTGCCAACCATCTCACCAAGGGTCTCCCTCACCCTCGCTGGCCCACTACTTCACCAGACATGATGTCCTCCTCCAGCGATCAATCCCTTCTGACGATGTGTCCAAAGCAAGTGAGTCGGACAACGTTCTGTTGTTTTCCCTAAGATTTTCATTGGCTGATTTTCAGAAGTAGTTCATCAGACCTTTCTTCCTAGTCTGTCTTCGTCTGGAAGCTCTGCTGAAACCTGTCCACTGTGGGTAACCATGCTGGTATTTGAAATACCGGTGGCATAGCTTCCAGCATCACAGCAATACACAAGCTGTCACTGTACCACAAACTGACAGATGGGTAGTGGCCTCCTGGGAGAGTACAGGCATATTCTTCTCATGACAATGGCAGAGGTGCCAGAAGACAAAGATGAAGACTCCGAAGGTCTAGGCTTGGAACTGACACATTGTCACTCATACCTTACTCTGTTGGCCAAAGAAAGCCACATGGCCAAACCCAAAGTCAAGGGACAGGGGAATAAACTCCTCCTCTTTAGTGGGAGGAGCTACAAGTCATAGAAAGAAAACCTGTTGCCATAGAGTCGGTTCTGACTCATAGCAACCCTACAGGACAGAGTAGAACTGCCCCATAGGGTTTCCAAGGAGTGGCTCTTAGATTCCAACCACCAACATTTTGGTTATCGGTTGAGCTCTTAACCACTGCACCACCAGAGCTCCCACAAGCAAAGGGGGAGTGTAAAAGCAGGACCAGTAATGCCGTCTACTGCAGGGTGCTCAACACTTGGGGAGTTTGGGCACATTCTTGGGACCCTGGACATGAGTGTCATTTCTGGCCCATAGACTTCTGAGGGAAGGAGGCACTGCAGGAGCCCAAGCCCAGAGGGGATCTCCATGTGAAGGGCCTGTGGTGTTGTATGCCTGGGGAGAGCTGGGGGAATCACATCTCACTGCGTCTCCATGGCCCTCCGATGGGTAGGAAGGACACAGGCACACCCTCTCACACACTCACAGGACGAAGCTGGAGGAGGACAGGGAGTCACAGGGCTGCTCCAGGGAGTAGCTAGAGAACCAAGAGATGGTGCAAACAGCCAACATGGAAAAATATTTGAAGGACTGAAGCAGGCGGGAGGGGGTTGCAAACAGGGAGGAAAAATGGATACCAAAGGGACCTGGGTGGAGCTGACCTCTGCTCCAAGAAAGCCACACTCACAATTTACACAAGGAACCCCCCATCAGCAGGAGCCTCTACGCGGCCCTCCATCTCCCTCCTCTCTGCCTCCAATCCTGAAGGATTTTATAAGCAGAAGAGGGATGAGGAGGTGTGGAAAAGCCTGACAGCACCCACACACACTCTGACACACCCACTCACACATTCACACGCTCACACGCTCACACGCTTACACGCTCACACATGCTCACATGCTCACACGCTCGCACACGCTCATACACTGATGCTCTCACATGCTCACACAGCAGGCACTCTCACACACTCGCTTTCATACACTCACACTCATACAAGCTTACACATGCTTACACACTAGCACACGCTCTTACACACACATGCTCACCCACACACTAGCACAGGCTCTCACACTAGCAAATGCTCTTACACATACATACACACACACATGCTCACACACTCACACATACACAGGCTCACACGCACACACGCCAAGCAGCTCTGGGCCCTGCTCTGGTCTGCAGTGGGGGCAGAGGAGGAGAGATCTCTGATTTGAAGATTTAAAAACTAGCAGGCCTGAGACTTACAAACTGAAATGAGATTCTCCCAATAACCAAAAGGGACGAGAAGTTATAGAATCTGGCCAGCCTGTCACTGAGGGCAGTAAGTTGGATAATAAAAATAAACTATAGTAACAACAGCAATCACCTCTACAGCTAACACGTATACAGCCAGCCATGGTTCTAAATGCTTTAGATTTATTAACTCTTTCAATCCTCATGACAGTCCTGTGGGTAGGAAATATTATTATCTCCATTTTAAAGATAAGGAAACCGAGGCAGAGAGGTTCAGTAACTTGGCCAAGATCACACAGCAGGAGGTAAGGAGCCAGGAGTTGAGCCCAGGCAGTCAGACCCCTGCATCTACAGCTCTGCTGTCTATTTTTAAAGAAATGAAACCATTTCATGCTTATACCTGAGTGAGTTAAATGCCCCAACAAGCTAGTCACTTACCAGATGCTCAAGAAATGTTAGCTCCCTCCCTCCCTTCCCTTCTCCTTCCACTGACCTGGGCCACCATTATACCCCTCCTTCCGTTGCCATGGTGACCCCTCCCAGGGATGTGCAGTGGTGTGGCAGAAAGAACTCTGAGCTTCGGGTCTAGATCCCAGGTTCCAATCCTAGAACCAGCATAAGGTGGATCCTAAACCTAATCACTTCTGAGCTATAAAAAGACCAGAATAGACACAGAGACACACACACAGGGGAAGACAGATGCCATATGAGGATCGTCTACACACAAGGGTCGCTGAGGATTGCCGGCAGACATCAGAACTAGGAGAGAGGCTCACGGAAGGAATCGACATGGCGAGACCCCAGTTTTGAACTTTCAGGTTCAGAACTGTCAGAAATAAATGTCTGTTCTTTAGGGCCACCCAGTTGTGGTATTTCTGTCACGGCAGCACCAGGAAGCTAAGACACTGTTTACTGAACAGCTTCTGCAACCCAAACCCGATGCCACCTACTCTACATCCCTCAGCCCACCTGGTCCTTTAGCAGCCTCATGGTCCTCGTACTAACTCCGCTTCGTAGATGAGACACTGAGGATTGGAGAGCTCGAGGGACATGCCAGGGTCACCGTGCTGGCTGACTGGGCGTGTGCTTGAAGCAGGGGAGAGAGAAACCAGCCTAAAGAGAAGTGCAGCATCACTTTGAAGGTCTGTATCTAATCCTATGAGCAGTACTGTTTTTATTTTTACTTACTTTGGGACAGAGCATTGGGGCTACACTTTTTCCAGGGTTTATGCACTGGCCCTGCAGTCGGGAAGCAATAGTGTGTGAATGTGAGCCCTGATCTGCCGGACTCGACCTCCTCAGCAAGGACCAATGGACTCCTACTTTCACAGAGCACCTAGCCACACCTCTCTAGCTGCCTGGGCACCGCCACAGGGGCCTGTGACTGGGGGAGAGAAGAAGAGTTGGGGTCCCCAGGAAGGTCCAGGCAAGCTCCCTGGGCTTTACCGTAACCTGATGGGAAGGTCTGTGGGGGAGGCCTAGAAGTAGGGATCCTGGGGACCCAGAAGTACTCATGTGACTGTTTGGTGGACATAGGTCACTCATGTGGCTGCCCACCGTATGTATTTGAGTATATGAGTATATGTATATGAGTCTCATCTCGCTGATATAGTCAGTACCCATGTACTTTGCACATGACATGTATCCTTGAGCTGGAGGGAGGGGGGAGTGCAAGGTCAGATGTGCTTCGTGATCTCCAGTGGGAACCTAAACAGCTGGTCTGTCATTCTACAACCCCATCCACAGAGAGGCCCCAAGGTGCCTTGCACTCAGGGACAATGGGGACGGGGATTGGCCAGCAGGCAGCCCAGACCCTGAGATCTGCTAGTGTCCAGGTCCTCCCTCAAGTGCAGCTGCGCCTGCAAACCAGACTCTACAAACAGCTGTCAAAGCCACCAGGGGAAGCGGAACCCACTAGGCATGGAGCACTACTGTGTGTGAGGAAGCCAGCCTGTTCTCGACGTACTTTGGCCCAGTATGTCCCCACCAGGCTGAAAGCAAGAGGAGGAAACGTGGCCCAGAAAGGGACAGGGATGGGACCTGGTAGACATGGCCAATCTGCCGCCCAAAAGGACTCGGACTCCACACTCTGAGCTTCATGTTCTTCCCATGGCCAGACCCAGGCTCCGGAACTCGCCAGCAGCACCACAAGGCACCCTGGAAGCAGCTCCACTCAGACCTTTCTTATTAAGGAAAAAAAAAAAAAAGGAGCAAAGCAGCCGTAGCACCTCTGGGGGAACACAGGAAAGAGCAGACTGTGGAATCCTCTAGAACAGGTCTGAATTCCACTTTGCTGCTTTCCTGCTGTGTAACCTCAGGCAAGCTGCATAACCCCTCTGGGCCTCAATGTCCATCCAGCCCAAAGGGAGCAGTGGCAAGTGTCCTGCCTCCTTGGCTCATTGGAACATGAGGCTTCCCAGGCCCCCTTAAAGCTCTGACGAGTGCAATGGTCTTGGTTTCCCTGGCGTGGGTGAGAGAGGCCAACCTAAGTGAGCACTAGCAAGCGCAGAAAGAACACGGGCCTCGGAGCCAGACAGACTGAATTTGGACCTGGGCTTTGCCAGCGACTTGCTGTGTGGCCTTGGGCAAGTCACTTCCCCTCTCTGAGCCTCAGTTTCCTCATTTGTAAGCATCTGCTCTGCAGGCAGGGGAAGCTTAAGGGGTGGAGTGGACTCCTGCAGCAGGGAAACTCCGACCGCATCTGGGAGGCAGCCGGGAGGTGACGAGCATTTTTGGAAATGCCACAATACAGATCACTAACGTACCAAAAGCCCCAGAGCTTCATGCAGGCTCCTGGCCTCTCCCTAGGCTGGCTGGGCGAAGGGAGGATTAAGATGCTGTGCACATCCTTCTTCAGAGTCTGAATCACCAGCTTCTACTGAAGTGCCCTTCAGAGGCTGGAAGCAAGGTCACCGTGACTCCTTGGGAGCTCAGGAATCCATTGATTCTGGCATGGGCCCAGGGACTCCCGGCAGGGGCAGGGGGTAGGCAGGATGTGGGCAGACTGCAGCCTCTGGGCCTCAGGCCCCACCTCTGCAAAACGGGGATCAGGCCATCACCAGGGGCTGCGAGAATGACAGCAGGACTGGACTGTTCTGGTTTTTAGGGAGGAGACTGCACCTCTCAACACTGTCCTCAGCCTTCCAGCATGGCCCAGGCACCCATGTGGGCCAGAGGATAAAGGCCCAGATTATTTCGCACCGTGTTCTGCAGAGGCTGCATCTTCCCAATTGGCTCGGGCTGAAAGAGCCATAGACAGCTGGGGTCTCCAAGGGACCACCTGGGGCCACATAGACAGCTTCGGTCTCCAAGGGACCACATGACCCACCAAAATATGTGTGTGCAGAGAGGCCTAAGGGGGCAGATCCTTGCCACACATGTAACATGAAAGGTGTGTGTGTGTGTGAACAGGCACCAAAACCAAACCAGTTGCCATCAAGTCGATTACGATTCATGGCAACACCATGTGTGTCAGAGTAGAACTGCTCCATAGGATTTTCAAGGCTGTAATCTTTCAGAAGGAGATCACCAGGCCTTTCTTCCGAGGCACCTCTAGGTAAGTTTGAACTAACAACCTTCCGGTTAGTAGTAGAGTGCTTATATGTACATAAATACAAGGAAAGGTCTGGCAGGCCACCCACCAAGATGTTATTAAATGACTTAGGAGATTTTTATTTCCTTCTTTTTGTTTATCTCTAGCAAACATGTATAATTCCTAAAGAGAAAGGGAAAAACGAGTGTCTTAAAAAAAGAAAACCTAATTGTTGCCAAAATGCCCACTTATGTCAGGCCTGTGGAGATCCAGGATGTTTCGTTTAGTTCATCTGACTCACCTGGCTGGCACTTGACTTCTTTCTGACCCGTGAAGTCCCTCCAGGCGGAACAGCCAGCTTCTGGCCTGCACGGGGTAGGAATCTCATCTAGACTCAGGGGGCCGCATAACCCACGTCTCCTGTCAACCCACCACCTTGCCACCCCCGAGGACCTGAGCCACCTAATTAACATGACTTTTAGAAGATGTTTCCAAATGCTACAAAAAAGGCAAGGGCGGAAAAGGGAGCCCTTGAGCTGAAGAATTTCTTCACTTCAGAGCCTTCCACTTAAGTGCTTTTCCCTATGGAGCCCCAAAAGGCCAAGGCATTTTGAGCAGATGTGAAGGACGTGGTTTCATTATGTTAGAAACTAGTCAGAAGACACCTCAGTGTGACTCCGGGTTTCTTACTGTGAGGAAAAACCCATTTGGAGAAATCTGAAAAATCCTTGGGCACTTAACATTTCTTGGGCACCTGCTGAGTGCTAGGGATAGAGACCACCAAGACCCATCTCCGGCCTTCAAGGAGTGCTCCTTTTGGTGGGGGGAACACCACGGTCACCAATGACAAGAAGGGGCACAGGTGTAGGGGGATAGTGAGGAGGCAGCCCCTCACTGTCCAAGGAGCTCAGGAGAGCTTCAGAGAGGAGGATGTCAGAGCGAGAGGAGGGGAAGCTGGAAGAGGAGTTGGACAAGGACAGCCAGCTTAGTCTGAGAGGAGTCAGGGAGACCTTTCCCCAAGGACTGGTCTCGGAGATGACTCGCTGGGAACACCTTTGCAAAGTGGCCCAACTGCCTCCACCCAAAGCTCAGTTCAGAGTGTACAACATAGCCCATGGCGTACAGTTTGTCTCAGTGCCAGGGGCCAGTTCACAGTCGAGTCCTCTTGTTGAACCAAGCCGCTACATTTGAAGTTAAATGATTTCTGGGGTCCATGGAGTTGGGGTAACCCACCCAGGCCACTTACCCTTAGATGTCCTTTTGAACCTCGAGCCTTGAAGAAACTGGTCTAAAAGTTACCTTCAGATCAAATGACAGTCTTTGACTATCGTTTTTCTTAGGCATTGTGTTCTTTTGAAGAATTCGGTCAGTTCTGCAAAACCGAAACTCCAGGGCCTGACTGGAAGCTGTGTTTTAGGGTAAATTGTTATTATAAAAACATTGTTCTGGCCCTGTTTCCATGGCAATGTTGACAGGGTGAGGTGTAAGAGTCTTTGCAAGTTTTCTCATCTTCAGAATGCGAGTCTGACTTCCAGACCAGACGTTCCCCGGTTCACGAACTGAAAGATAAAGCTAATGAGTTCATATACAAATTTAATACTGTGGAAATTTTATTTTTAACAAAGTGAAAATAACAAAAACTGGCGGGACTCCATCCTGTCTCATTTTCAATGACCTGACAAGCCTCACTGGGCCAGACACTTTCTTTTCCATGACTAGGGCAACCAGAAGTTCTATCTTCTACCTATTGTCCCAGAATTATTACTGAAAATGTCTTTACTCTCACTAAACATCTTCTGGTTTGGAAAAATACATGTTTATATACATAGATATAACCACCCTATCCATTACCCCATTAAAGCTTCATAGTAATCTTCAAACAACTCCATAGCGACACTATAGGGCAGAGTAAAACTGCCTCATGGAGTTTCCAAGGAGCACCTGGTGGATTCAAGCTGCTGACCTTTTGGTTAGCAGCCAAACTCTTAACCACTGCGCCACCAGGCTTTCCTCAAATGACTCGAGTCAGCTCCAATCTGTTTGCCATCCTTAAAAATGCTCCATCACACCTCTGTGCCTTCACCCTTTTCTTGGGATGGCCCCACCCCACCCACATCCTCTAAGAACTTGCTCAAATGAATGTCACCAGCAATGAAGCCTTCTCTAGTCCTCACTCCCATCTGTTCCTCTGCAACCCTCCGTCCGTTTTTCTGAGCTCCCAAGCCTCCATCTAAGTACTTCGCACGTGTAAGGAAAAATACAAATTGAAAATGATTCTCCTTATGGAGAATAACGAGTTGATTCCAACTCATTGCAGCGGAGCTCTGGTGGTGTAGTGGTTAAAAGCTATGGCGGCTAACCAAAAGGTCGGCAGTTTGAATCCACCAGCTGCTCCTGTGGGAGAAAGATGCAGCAGTCTGCTTCCATGAAGATTACAGGCTTAGAAACGCTATGGGGGCAGTTCCACCCTGTCCTGTATGGTCACTATGAGTTGGAATCAACTTGATGGCAACAGGCTTATATAAGTAAAGAGCAAGATTTTTTTCTGTCTTTATGATCTCTCTCTTTAGCAGATTACCAGCAATGTATTACATTCTGGTTGAATGCTTGCTTATTTAATAATAAAACTTTTCTTTCTCTTCTATTTTTGTGGAGAGGTTTTCTGGGTTGGGAGTAGATTTCATTTTTTGTAACCTCCACCCCCCAGCCCCCAGCATCATTCTGCTACAATCTGTTTTCCTGTCTCCCCACTGGTCTGTGAGTTCCTCGAGGGCATGGGCTGTGTTTTGTTAATCTCCAAGTCCATCAAACGCAGCCCATGCTCTGGCTTGTAGAGGCACTTGATAAATAATGTTGGTTAAATTAATGAACAGCCATGAATCAATGATTCTTCCACCAAGGCCCAAGGAGTATACTAGAACTATCAGCTCCTTTCCTCTTGCTGGTCCCCGCCATCCTACAGATCTGTCAGAACGGAGAGGAGCACTGGGGTAATTATGTTGCTCAGAAATGGGAAGGAGGCATGGAGCCGTGTCCTAAACCTTGGCAGGCCCTGTCACTAAGCAGCTGGGAGGCCCTGGGCCTCAGAGTCCCCAAGATCCACAAAACCAGAAGTTGCTCTGGTCAAATGGTCTCAATGGAGCCTTACAGCTCCAACATTTTGTGACTCCAAAGTCTGTAACTTTTATCCTTCCTCAAAATAAAAACCAGGCCCTAGCAATATCACAAGCCTCAAAAACATTTTGACCCAGCAATTCCAATCAAGTACAAAGATTTATGTACAAGGATGTTCAAAGCGACATCATATGTAATAGAAGAAAAAAGTGTAAACAACCAAATTATGATATATCCATATGCTCGAATACCATCTACCATTAAAAATCGTGTTTTTGTAGAATATTTAATGAGAAAATGGTCACACAAGTGATTAAAAAAGGAGATCACAGAACAATAGCAGCTCAATTTTACCAAACAGAAAAAAAGTCAAACCATACATATTTGCACACATATAAGGAAATGTGGAAAGAAAATTCACCAAAATATCAACAGTGGTTTTCTCTGGGGTGGGGATCAGATGACTTTATTTTTTAAAGTTTTCTGCATTCTTCACATATTCTTCTACAACAAACATTTTATAGTCAAGAGAAAAACAAATGCTGTTGAAATGAAAGAAGAAGCTAATCCTCCATCTTATGAGGCCAACAGTAGACGGTAGAGGAAAATGCTAGGAATCGTGAATATAAAGGTTTCATCAGATCCTTTCCGCTTGGAAGCCGGTGGCCGTACCTTTGGTGGGTGTCTTACTCAAACCAGAAGGCAGGGCAAGGGCAGAAGAATGGAGCCAGGACAGTCCTCCCTGTGCTCAGGAGGCAGGAAAGCAGGCCCATCTTGTGGAGAAGCCCCTGGCAGACTTGACCCCTATCTGAGACTGATCTAAAGGCTCACCATCACCCATCTCTAGCCCTCCCCCGCCTCTTTCCTCAGAATGCAAAGACAATTTCTGGATTTGTCTAGGGTCTGAGAACTCAATCCAATTCCACCCATACTTCCTAAGTGTGCCAGGCCGTGTGTGTGATACTGCAGACAAAAGGAATTTTATCTGAGATATTTTTAACCTCCCTCCCATGGGAGAAGTCTTTGGCTAGGGAAAACGGTCTAACCAAAAGGTTGGCAGTTTGAATACACACAGAAGTGTCTTGAAAGAAAGGCCTGGCAATCTACTTCCTTAAAGTCACAGCCACTGATAACCCCATGGAACCACAGTTCTATTCTTAAGCACATGGGGTCACCATGAGTCAGAAATGACAACGGCAACTGTTCCCCAACCCCCGCCCCATGGGAGAAAACCCCTCTGCAGGTCCTCAGCCCCTGCTTGCATACCTCCAAGGACTGGGGTGCTCACTACACCCACACAGCTGGGACCATGCCCATCAGTCAAGAAGAAAAAACCTCCATCCCACTCCACCTTACTCCCCACAGCCTTTCCTGTTCTATCCCATGTTCCACCAGGTTCTTCTGTCCAAGGGTGGGGCCCACAGGCTGACAAATTCCATTCCCTCACCCCTCCACCTCCAGGCATACAAGAAGCCCTTTCATGATCTCAGGCACAGACAGTACACCTGGCCTTCCCTAGCAGACAGGTGAGGTGGTATTTATAGCCCAGGAATAATTGGATGTTAATTCCTTTCTACAGAAAAGCAGTTGGAGTTTCAATTCCCTCCATTCTGAACTCTGAAGTGGGGCTAGCTGTGCACACACACACTCACACCTCAAACCCGACCCAGGTCCCTAAACCTGCCAAAGTCATTCTTACAAAGGCCCCATCAACCTGCAACTCCCTTCCTCCTCAGCTCTACCAACAAGACAGTGCCCACCCTTCCCCTTCCCTTCATGCAAAATCCCCACCCTCATTTTAAGGTGAGTGAAGCTCCTCCTGCCAGGTGATGTATTCCAGATTATAATCTCTCCTAGTCCTGCCTGTCCAGGGTCATTGTGACACTTAAAGCAGGAGGAGCTGCTATTCCGGAGACAAGTGCCGTTTCCACCCATGAATGGCTGGGCAAGGTCCCAGCTCTCAGACACCAAAGAGCCTCCGAGTCCCAATCCCTCACATAGCTATGCTCTTTCTCCCTCCCCTCCCTTTTTCAGCCTCTATTCTCAGGTAGTCTACCAAGGGACCTCCGCCTCCCTGCTCTTAACTTCCTGCAGTCCTCAAGTGAGACCTGAGTCTACTGAGGGACAATTCTTGGCTGGGTATTTTGGGAAGGGGTTCACTCCCTGGGAGGTCGAGGCATCAGAGCCCACGCTTACCACCTTGAGGAGCAGGGGCAGTGGACACACAGGGGCTTTGGGGGTCAGGCAGGCCTGGACTCCACAACTACCCCCACCACCAGGCTGAGTATGAGAAATGGGGTTCTTGTTTCTTCACATGGCTTCAAGGAGATGTTGTCTAAAGAGGCTGGGATGTAGCAAGAACTCTGTACAAGTTAGTCCTCCTCTGATACAGTCTCTCAGGATCCCCACCCTGGGGCCCTCATTGCCCCCACCCTCCCACCAGGATGGTCCCCTCACCTGGATGCTGGCCTGAAAGAGGCTGACTGAAAAGAAGCGCCTTAACCAGTGTTTATATAACAACAACATAAGCATTTTATTTTTTCATTAAGCTTCTTACTTTCTTAGTATCACAATGGAATGATGAGAAAACAAGAACAACAAAAACATGAGTCTTTGCAAGTCTCTGACAGAGAGCAGAGACTTCAAGGCAACTGGGGGAAGGTGGGGGCTTGACAGAAATACCAAAATAGTTCCGACATCATGTCTCTACTTGGCCAGCTGGGCCGGGGAGGGGTGGGGAGGTGGAATGGTGAGAAGGTGCCACTGTCATTAAGCTGTCCCTGGCAGTTCTGTCTCATGACTGATACCCACGTGTTCCACACAGACCACCCCATGGGATTTCCCGGCACCTTCCTGGTGTCTGGCCACATGACCCTCCGCCTGCTCCCAACACCCTGGAACTAGAACTCCAACCAGGGCTAAGCTACATCCTGAAGCCAGTTCTGCTGGGTGGGAGGCAGGAGAGGAGAATGGAGGAGGGGTGGGGGGGGGGGGGGGGCGGGGGGCAGGCAATGCTGCTCAGTCTGTGAGAATCCAGAGAGTGGCCGAGACCTGTCTGGGAGACATCTGTGGCAGAAGGTGGAGGTGGTGCAGGTGGCAGTGGCAGAAGGTGGTGTCCCTTAGGAGGTAAGCAGGCCGAGCAGGCGTGCGGGCGTGCAGGGCCGAGCCTAGAGCTTCACAGTGCCGGGGGGCAGGCTGTCGTTGCAGAGTCGGTAGTAGCGCAGGTCATTGACCAGCCTGTGCACATTCTGGGTGAACGAGGGCAGGTCCTGGAAGGCAGGGGCACAGCTGCAGCCCGGCCCCACTGCAGGCCCTCCTGCCCACCCCCCACGCCTGAATCGTCCACCCACCCCACCTGACCCCAACAGCTGTTTCCATCCCAGAGTGTACTTTGGAAATATGATAACGTTTTACAAAACCCAAAATTTCTACTCATTCTTGCACTTTGTGTCAGCAAAGGCTCTGTGCGAGAAAAGAGGAACAGCTAACAAATACTTCCATAGCGCTTACCATGTGGCAGGCACAGTTCCAAGCAGTTTACAGATATTAGAGCTCATTTAATGCTCACTATTATCACTATCTTAAGGATGAAGAGACTAGGAAACTTGTCCCAGGTTACACAGATAGGAAGGGAAGGGGGTCCAGATTTGAATCAGCAACTTGCTCCTGAGCCCAGGCTCTTGAACAGTGGTATGTCTGCTGGCACACCCCTCTCCTTCACCATGGCCAACCGAGGGGACAGCACTTATACTCAGCAATGCCAGCCAAATTCTTCTCCACAGAGGGCTCCAGGCAGCCCCTACCAATCAAGAGCAACCTGCAAACAATAGCTCTCATGCCGCGTACAGCTATCCTGCTAGGGAGCAGCATGGAAGCATGGCAAGCACCCAAACTGTGGAGTGAGAAAGACCCTCTCAGTTTAAACCTGAACTCCACCACCTGCTTTTGACTGGGATTATCAAGTGCCTACTGGGTAGGCCCAAATGAGGAGTAAAATGAACAATGTCTACAAAGCCCTGTCAGTGAGCTAGATCACTGTCCTGCCTGGGAGTGCCAAGATACTCCTTTCTTAAACCCACGAGCAGGGAGAGGGGAGCCAGAGGGGAGCCCGAGGTGGCACGACTGGGCTCAGAAAAGAGCTGAAGACACTTGCAGCTTTTCTCTACTGCACCCACCATCCCCACCCCCAGCGCCCTACCTGACTAACCTCTGCTCCTCTTTCAGAATTCAGTTCCAAGGTCCCTCAGACACCTCCCAATTCCTGGCCCCAGCTGGCTAGGTCAGCGTCTCTGCGCCAAGCTCTCAGAGCGCCCTTGACTCACCCTGTTCTTGGAGAGTATGTGCAGGCTCTAGAGCCAGAACACCCAGGTCTGAATTCTGCTTCATGGCTCTGCCACTTCCAATTCTGTAACTGCCAACTAACTGCTGACCTTTCTGTGCCTGGGTTCATCCATGAAATGAGGTTAACAATAGTACCCACCCTTCAGAAAGCTTAAACTAGCCGGACATGTAAAGTGCTTGGCACAGTGCGGCCCGCAGAGGGCACTGTATTACCTATTACCTGTCTTCCCCACAAGACTCTGAAGACAGACTGGTGTCTCAGCACCCGGCACAGGGCCTGAGATGCAGCAGGCTTCAAATACACAATAAATGGATGAATGGAAGCCATGATTTCTTTACTTAGTTCACCCTCAAGAAAACAAACCAAGGAATGAATGTCTTTTAAATCAGTGGCTCTCAAACATCAAATCAGAATTTCCTGGGGTAGGTGGAACACCGGAGTCTGTTTCTGTATTTTTAATAAGCACCCCAGCTGCTTCGGATGCGTAACTAGATTTGGAAACTACTGCTTTAAATCAGGAAACCCTGGTGGTATAGTGGTTAAGAGCTACGGCTGTAACTATGTAACCATGGGGCAGTTCTACTCTGTCCTTTAAGGTTGCTGTGAGTTGGAATCGAGTCGACGGCAACAGGTTTAACAGGCGGTGCAATGGTTAAGAGCTCGGCTGCTAACCAAAAGGTCAGCAGTTTAAATCCACCAGCTGCTCCTTGGAAACCCTATGGGGCAGCTCTCCTCTAAAATCCTATAAGGCAGCTGTGAGACAGAATTGATGGGAAGGGGTTTGGTTTTGCTTTAGGCTTTCAATCGAGAAACTGACAGATGATGACATAATTAGACAGATCAGTTCATACTGGAATTTGGCCTCTAGGAAAAGGGAGAAAAAACATCAAAGTGGCTGAAGTGAAGTTCAGGAAGCTTAGGCAAAAACAAGACCTATCTCAGGGAAAGAAAAGCAAAGGAGAATACGAATTTAGTCAAAGAAAAAGCTAACCAGCCACATATCACACACTGGAGACGCAAGGAGCAAGGGCACCATATGAATACTGAACCCTGAACGCTGAAATTTGGGACCGTGGACAAACTATTCAAGTACAGAGATCCAGCAAGTAACAACAGGAGTCAAGTCAGGAACACCAAAAAGAAGGTGGTAGAAAGATAAGATTTAATTTAGTCAAGTGTCAAAAGGTAGAAGAGGAAAGCTACTTATTCCACAGGAAAAGTTCCAAGAGGGGCCTATCATCAAGCAGAGAGGCCTCTATGATGGACATATGAAACAGGAGGAAGGCAGGTAAGCTCCTAGGAAGGGGGCTCCAGGGCAGGAGAAGCCAGGCACCCCAGGCTCAAATGCAGCAATAATGGCTTCATGTACATCCAGAGCCATCCCTACTCCAGCTCCCACACAAGATGCTGCATAAGCTGAACAGCCCACCTGACCTCCATGAGGTGGGCAGCATGGAGGCAAGAGGGCGAGCACCATGAGGGTCATCAAGCCCACTTAGTTAACACTGGAGGAGCGCTCGGCTAGTCTGGGGAGAGCCCAGGGCCTGGCAGCAGGAGTGTGGGCTGAGCCGGGGGCCATCCGGAGGAGCCTGGGCCCCATCTCTAACCCTGGGGACCCAGAGATGCAGCTACCAAACACCTATCTTCTCAGCCTGCCAGTAAGTCTGCAAGTTTAGGTGAAGAGTGACAAGTGTGACCTCAACTACACTTCAGTGCTGCCCCTGTGGTGGCTCATCACCCACGAAAAAATAGTAACAGCAGGACCCTAGTCAGGGGTGTGCTCTGACAGGGTGGAATAAGTACAAAGAGGCTGAACCTGAGATTCTCCCTCCTCTGAGACAAATCAGAGAGATTGCCAGGGCCTGAAACTGGCTGATGGGCTCATCCCCAGGGGCTGAGACTGTGAACACACGTGCTACAGAATGCAAGACTGGGAAGAGGAGGGGCCCTTCAAGCCAGCCACAGCGTCCACCACTGAGTCATCCAGGCACTGCATGAGCTACTGCCAGCCCACAGGGTAGGGAAAACCACCCATGGAGGCCCTCACAGCCCCCCGAGACAGCCTACCCCACCTTAATGAAGAGGCGCCAGGCCCGAGAGCCCACACACACTGGCCTCCCTTTAGGCTGGCCTCTTTCTCTTCTCACCCGATCCATCTTGAAATTCCGTCCCAGCACATTTTTCTGGTTGGCATCCACACCATCACAGCTGGTCAGGAACTCTGGGAGGAAGGCTGCAAAGAAGCCATCAAAGTCGACCGAAGCCATGTTGTAAATAGCAATGCCGATCTCCTCCTGCAGAAGGTCGTGGGACTTGTGGACTAGGACCTGCAGCAGCACATTCACAAACTGGAACAGCATGGTGGTCCGGAAAATCTTCTGCAGAGACCAAGGTGAGTGATGGCTGTGTGGTCCTATCCAGGACCTCTGAGGCCTGTCATAGGTCCCAGCCTGCCCCCCCATCATGCTCCCCAGCTACAGACCTCAGAAGGGTGGGCTCAGCCTGAGCCCATGCTGACTCTGATGAAGGAGCCTTTCCAAGAAAGATGAGGCTCTTACCTTGTGGTATAGTTTCTGCTTGGTGTTGAGAGTCTCCAAGTAGAACAGATTTTGTTTAAACAGGTGGATGTCAGGCTGGAGAAAGGACTGTCCAAAAGCCTAGGAAATAAGACCATCATTTTAGAAACAGCATTTAAATATCCTTAGACCAAGCCGTTCTAGGGGCTCTACCCTGTATCAAAAGCACCGATGCTCCTTTAGCATCCCTGTGCCATTGGTTGGGGTGAGGGTGTGCCTGCTCCCTCAATTCTTCTGGTCTATCTGGTCAGATCTTCAGAGTGTTCCTCTTTTGTCTTAGCCCCTTCATCTTGCCCACAGAGCCTCACCTCTTATTCTGGTCTAATCTTGCCCCTTTTGTGACAAAGCTCCAGACCATTTATGGGACCTATCTTTGAAGTAAGAAGCTAACAACTCTAGTTAAATACCTCAGCAATCTTAGGAGATACCAATGTCCACCTGCCTCCCCTCGAGCCAACCAATCCCACTCCATAGATCACTCCTCTCCTTGGCATCCCAGGTCTTATAAGCCACAAATCCTTAGAAGCTCCTTCAAAACTGGCTGTCTCTACCTTGGGGTTAAGCAACAGCAAATTTTTAAACTGCTTTGCAATTTCCAGGTTGTGAAAGTTACTAGTTCAGAGACAAAAAGGCACACACCCCGACACCTCCAAACACAAACAGTTCTGCTCCAATAGTTAGCGACTGTGGAAGTGAGGTAAATGAAATGCAAGCCCAGTGGTCCTCAGGAAACCTTCCTAGAATGAGCTGGTAACCACTCTGTCATTCCGTCCCTGGGCATCTAAGCTGTGAGAATGGAATCTTGTAATTCCTGCTGCAATAATGGTATCCCCAAAATGACTGATGTTTTTCATTTATTTTTTTAAAGTCCCGTTTACTGAAGCATAATATACAGTAAAATTCACCCCTTTTAGACTTATCATTGCATGGATTTTGACAAACAACAGTCGTGTAACCACCACCACAATCAAGACAGAACATTTCCATCTCCTCGAAAAGCCCCCTTGCGCCCCTTTGTATTCAATCCTCTTCCCTTACCCCCAGGCAACCAATGGTCTGTTCTCTGTCCCTACAGTTTTGCCATTTCCAGAATGGCATATAAATGGAATCATATATAGTATGTGGCCTTTTGGATATGCCTTCTTTCTCGAAGCCTAATGTATTTGAAAGTCATCCATGTTCTTGTCTGCATCAGTAATATGTTTGTTTGTATTGTTGAGTGGTATCCACTGTATGCATGTACCTGCATGATGGCACTGAATTGGGGCTCATTCTCCATCTGTTCCTCGGCAATCCCCCTCTGGACACTGGCCAGGACAGTGGACTTGAAGAAGTACCTCCAGTTGTGATGGAGCGTCCGGAAAAGGAGCTCAAACAGCTCAGCCTTCACATCAGGGGAGGGACGCTGTAGAGAGACCCAGACTCTCAAAACCTTCCCTTCTTGCTGCTTAGGGAGCCACTCAGCCTAGGCCCAGTAACGAATGAGCCTAAGAGACGCCTAGGAACAGCCAAATATCAGCACTCCACCCGCACTCCTATCATTTCCTATAGTGAACTATCAAGCCACCTCAAGTCAGCTCAAACCAGGAATGCTTTGGCAGAGACAGGGCCCAAATCTGAGACAGGCTGCATGGGTCAGGGCCAAGGGACCCTTTTTCTGATGAAGCACTCAGGTCTGTAAGCTAGAATAAAAGGCTTATAAGTGGAAGAACAATTAGGAATATGGATTTTCTGTTTGTAAGGCCGCCAATTTGACCTGTCATATTGGCTGTGTTGTTCCTTTTTTCAGGATAAAAAATGCTGTCCCCGGTAGCTTGGTCTCATCAAGCTTGAGGCTAAAGACAAATAAGACGCAGATCTGTATGCCTTACAAGTAGTTCTGCCCTCTACAGAAAAGGAGAGTCTACGTTTAAAGAGCACTTAGAAACCACAGAGAGTGATGTTAAAGAGGACTGCTTGGTGGAGGCAGAGTGCAACACTAATTGCTCTCTGGCCCGTCTCCTCTTTTACTGACAGCTAGGATTCTGGGAGGAGTAGGAGAGAAGCGGGAGGCAGGGCTCAGCAATATTTTTTAACTTAACCAAAAATCTCCAAATCACTGGAAAGCATGACAGGTCCCATTATTTCCGGTGTCTCTATAGAATTAAAAATTATAAGACCCAGATATCTTTAATTCAACCTTGATTAAAATTAAATTGAAACCAGAGGTCATAAGCTGCGGTCTAAGCGTGTTTAACAATGCAAAGAGACTTACTGAGTTTGGACAGATCTTGTCATGCTGAGTGTCTGTCTGTTTCCTAAGGGCAAAGAACTTTCCTATAACACTGGGAAGGTTTGTTTGAATGGTTCTAAGAACTTGCCTTGTATCCTTGTGATATGAAGGTTTTTAAGGAGCCCTGGTGGCACAACGGTTAAGTGCATGGCTGCTAACTGAAGGGTTGGCGATTTGAACTCACCAGCTGCTCCATGGAAAAAAGACCAGGCGATCTGCTTCAGTAAAGATTACAGCCAAGGAAACCCTATGGGGCAGATCTACTCTGTCACATGGGGTCGCTATGAGCAGGTATCAATTTGACAGCACCAAACAACAACAATAAAGGTTTTAAATAGGAAAGTACATTTTTTATAATCTTTGCTGTAGAAAATCATATAATCACTTAAAGTTATAAACTGTTTGCCACAGGAGACTGAGTTTACTCACCAACCTACCTTGTGACGATTAACCTACTATCCTTGCACTAAACTAGTTCTGTTAACTTGACTGATATAAAAAGACTGTACAGAGATAAAGCCATTCTTTTTCTTTAGTTATTTTTTTCTTTCTAAATTTTTGTTGTTGTTGAAAATATACACAGCAAAACATATACCAATTCAACAGTTTCTACATGTACAATTTAGTGACACTGATTACATTCTTTTGAGTTGTGCAAACATTCTCACCCTCCTTTTCTGAGTTGTTTCTCCCCATTAACATAAACTCACTGCCTCTTAAGGTTCCTATCTAATCTTTCAAGTTGCTATTGTCAATTTGATCCCATACAGACGTTTAAAAGAGCATAATGCTCAAGGCAGACCTTTTTTACTACTTAAGCTAAACTACTGTTTGGTTTTAAGAAGACTTCAGGGAATATTTTTGGTTTAAGGTTCAAAGATTATCTCAGGGAAGTAGTAGTTTCAACAGTTCATTTACCCTCCAAGGCTCCAGAAAGTCTGGAGGCCATGAGAATCTGAAATTTCCCCTTTTGATCAGGATTGTTCTATGGAATCTTTGATGAAAATGTTCAGTAATGGTAGCTGGGTACCATCTCGTTCTTCTGATCTCATGGCAAAGGACGCAGTTGTTCACAGAGGCAATCAGCCACACGTTCCATATCTTCCTCCTATTCCTGACTCTCCTTCTTCCTGTTGCTTCAGGCAAACAGAGACCAATTGTTGGGCCTTGGATGGCCACTTGCAAGCTTTGAAGACCCCAGGCACTACTCTACAAACTAGGAGGTAGTAGGCCAAATAACTGGAATGTTCCATGAAACCGTGTTCCTAAACCTCCAAACCAAGGAACCTAATCCCATGAGGTGTTTGGTTATACATAAGCAGCCTCAGCAGCTCCTCTTTTTTGTTGCTGTTGTTGCAAATATATCTATCATACAACTTTTGTCAATTCAAACTTTTTACAGGTGTGCAACTTATTGACAATTACAATATTGGCTGTGCAACCCTACCCTTAATCAATGTGATTTTTCTATCACCGTTACCCCTCCCTTTCCCGCTCCCTCTCACCCCTGGCAACCACTAATAAACTCTGGTCTCTGTACATTTGCCTTTTCTTGTCTTTTTATATAAGTGAGGTCATATAATACTTGTGATTAACTTATTTCACTCAGCATGATGTCTTCAAGCTCAAGCTCCATCCATATTGTAGTACATACCAAGACTTCATTTCTCCTACTGGCTGAGTAGTATTCTATTGTATGTATGTACCACATTTTGTTATCCATTCATCTGTAGTTGGGCATTTAGGTTGTTTCCACCTTTGGGCTACTGTAAATAGTGCTGTAGTGAACACTGGTGTACATGTCTCTGTTTGAGTCTCTGCTTCCAAGTCTTTTGGGTATACAGCTAGAGTCGAATTGCTGGGTCATGTGGTAGTTCTATTTTTAGTTTTTTGAGGAACCGCCACACTGTTTTCCACAACGGCTGTACCATTTTGCATTCCCACTAGCAATGGATAAGGTTCCAATTTCCCACATCCTTGCTAACATTTGTTATTTTCTGTTTTGTTTTTTTTTTTAAAGTCTTAGCCTTCCTAGTGGGAGTGAAATGGGCGTCCTTCTTTTACAAAATTATTTTAGAAGATTAAAATGACTAACAAATTAATTTTAAAACACCTGCATTTTCCTGGATATTTCTCTCCCTCCCCAATCATGGAATGGGAGGCAACGCAGGGGACCACCTTAGCCCCTCCTACCTCAGCAATGATGGGATACACCTGCTCCATGCACAGGGAGATGATGCTGGGAAGGAATGGCTTGAACACCTGGCCAGGCTCCTGGACCACCACCTGCAGGATCTTCAGAAACTTCTCGACCACTCGACAGCCTGTGCTGCCTTCGTGGAGGATGCTCTCAGCCAACTGTTCTCTACAGACAAGAGAAAATCACTTAATAACCAAGGAAATACTTCCTCAGGGACAAGCATGAAAACCAATGCTGTGGTAAGTGAAGAAGAGGAGCAAACAACCCCATGGGGTTGTACCCAGGTCCATTACTTCTCACCTGAGTCTGAGAACTATAGCCAGTAGGTCTGTGGTTACCTGGTAAACATATTGAGGAAAGTCTGTATAATCTGTTCAGTGAAAGGCACACCCATCTGTACTCTAAGGCCTCGAAACAGAGTGAGGAAGAAGCTCAGCATCTCATCAGTCACATCTAAATAAAGGGACAAAGCAAATGATCAAAGTTATGCACACAGATAAACAGGAGCCCTTGGCTTGATCAACTTTCTTTTGCAATCTGCAGTATCATCTCCCTCTAAGGCTTCTTGCTGGGAGAAATTTCCCCAACGCCATCAGAACCAATGATGGAAACTGAAAAATACCAAGGACATGCTGAGAAAATTGCTCTGGTACAATGAACCTCTGCCTAATGGCTCGCTACAGGAAATGAAGGTCATCTGGAAGCCTCCCTCACTGCCCAACATCCAGAGACGTTCAGAGTTTTCATTGCAGATGGATCATTTTGTGCTCGCACTGATGAAACCATTCAACTGGGTCACCACCTGAGTGCCTTAGTCATTTCTCTCTATGACCAGTAATCCCTGCAGTTGGGTCAGAGGTTAAGTGGCTAAAAGTAGATAATGAGGGTGTATTCAGGCTGCATGCCCTGGTCCCTTAAATGGATTAATTGAAGAAAATACTGGTTACATTTAGCATGGTTCCACTTCCAGATGCAGGCAATCATCCTGCATAGCATGTTTTAGCTCTAACTACACACATTCTGCTTGCAAGACGCGATCAAATCAGTGAATAGCTGCCGACTGAGAAGTCCCTGCCATTCCTCTCACAGGACTGACAAGCCTACTGTGAATGCTCTCATGAGAGCCAGGCAGGTGCATCCACAGAGCTGGTAGGCTCCACCAGTGACAGGGATGGGGCGGGGTGACGGAACAAGCTCAGCAAAACTCACCGTCACATAAGTAAATAAGGAGTACTTGTCTGAAAAAGTTCTCGTTCCCTGTTTGCATAATGCCCTAGTAGTCTCATTCATTTATGTGCCATACTGGTAGAAGGCAGAGGCTTAAAATCAAACACTAGGCAAGAGGTCCCAAGTGACTCAGTGCCACGTAACACTGGCACAGAGATCCAACCTGAGGACTCTGCTGCACTATTCCAGAGGGCCCTGGCCATAGGCTCCCCACCACCCACTCTGCCTCCAGGGCTGGGCATCCCTTCACTCAAGCACTGGGCCAGCTCAGTGAGCTTCACAGATCTGAGCAGTTACTCTGGCTGCGGTTAGCACCATCCCCCCAATGCGGCCTCTGAGCCAGCTCCTACCTGACTGATGGATAAAAGCTGGAAAGAGGGCCAGGGAGACCTGAACGGATTCCTGCAGCGACTGGTAGCAGATCTGTCGGGACTTGGTGGATTCCCCAGAGATATTCTCCACGATATCTTCTAAGACACTAAGTGTCTGGTGGATAACCATTTTGGCTGCAAATCAAGATAAAGATGCCTGTTATGACTTGTCTGAGGAAGCAGCTGGGTATGAGAGAACATAGGAAATGGGAGGAAATTTGCAAAGGTATTAAGAGGACAATCACACAGAAGTCTTGCTAAAGCAATACATAAAGTCTCCTGATTAAGTTAGAAATATCCCTTTCCCTATTCTCTTTCCATATCCTTTTCATTTTTTCTTTTTACTGCCAGGACTGCAGTTGCCTGCCTGCTAAGTTTTTTTTTTTAACCTCTACCCACCAGAACAAGCCCCCACAGAGAAGAAAGGACCAAATTTACCCTCAGGTAATTACAACTAAATTACCTTACAACTAAACGATAGTGCACAGACTGATGAAAAAGTAAGTGTCACAAGGTGATTACTACAGATAAGAAGAGACACAGGCAGATCAAAGTTTTCCTTCAACTCTAGATGCTACTCTAGCCAGATAATCCAGATACCCTGCTATGAACATCTAATGGCGCTGGGTTCTGGAATAAACTGCCTGATGAGTTCTTGGCCTAACAGACCTCTGCCCAGACAATATATATAATAATAATCATTATGTTGTTTTATATGTTATTGAGCCACTATTTTATCTCATTCTCAGTTCTATGAGCAAGGTGTCAATTCTAACAATACACGATGGATGAGCTCTTTATGATTCTTATCTTAGAGAAAACAGAGGCAGTGGCAGACAAACAAGGAGTAGTTTAGAGGAAAAAGCTATCGCCTGGGATCAGAGAACCCTGGATATGAACCACAGATGGTCACTAGCTGGCTATATGACCTGTAGCACGATCCTTGTCAACACACTGGGACAGCCACCAGCCCCACCTCTGCAGGGTTGCTGTGAAGATTAGTGACAAGGTTGAGAAGGGTTCTAGCAAAGTGCCTGGCATATGAGAGGCCCAGGACAGGGAAGCTGTCATCATTCCCCAGCATGGGTCCAAGGGGTTTCTTTTCCTTTTAGACTTGGAGCTTCCCTCAGCCTGATCCCGACACACTCAACCCTGGCTGACCTCCACAAGCCAAACCAGAGCTAGGCTGTGAGTTCTGCCCTCCACTTAGCAGCACTCTCTGAATCGCCCTGAACCTCAGAGCTCACCAGCATCTGTGGAGCTGAAGCAGCTTCCAAAGAAGGCTACAGCAGAAGGAACATATGCTTTGGCGGTAGGTGGAATCAGGACTGACTCTGGCACTGCTAGACAGATTCTGAGTCTCGGTTTCCTCATCTGAAAATGTGGATAACACTACCTCACTCACAGAATTGAGAATGAGGTAAAATAATGGCTCACAACAGACCAGGTCCACTGAAGGCTGGTCAGTGACACATGGAAAGTGGATAAAAAGAACATCCATACTACTGATTAAGGATCCACTCACTCACAACTTGTACAAGCACGTGAACTTTTACCAAGCCTGGGATCGTACTTGGGGCAAACATATCTCAAGAACACACAGGTACATAGAAAGCAGTTTAGGGAAAAAGCCAGTAGAGTCAAGAGACCAAAATCTGACCTCTGACAAAAGTTTAAGGAAAGTGGAACAAGAAACATTTGCCAAGAATCACAAAAATGTACAAGTGAAAAACTGAAAGCACCGTAAATATGTAATCATAGGAAAATAGGTACATAAATTGTGGCACTGCAACATGATAGGATATTATAAAACCATTAAACATAAACAAATAAAAAACCCAATGCTTTTAAGAAGAAAGAAGCAACGTGGCAACGTGGTTAAGAACACAGGATCTGGAGCTATTCAGACCCAAATCTGACTCCTGACCCCATCTCCTTCTCTATGATTCTAGGCAATTTAGACCGTCAAGGCTTTGGGGAGAAAAGGTATCTTTACAATAGACAGACTGGCAGACACTGCTCAAAACAAGTGATTAAACTGAGTCTCACCAAAAACGGGACAAAGAGAAACAATACAATAGGAAGTACACAACACTACCTATGTGGCACTCTTGCCAAAAATATTCAACCTGAATATAACCAAGAGGAAAGAATCTGACAAATCCAGATTATAGGGGACATTGTACCAGAAAACAAGCCTGAACTCTTCAAAAATGTCAATGTCATGAAAGACAAAAAACGGGGTAATTTTCTATATTAAAGGAGATTAAAGAGCTGTGACAACCAAATGTAACACACGATCCTTGCCTGTATTCTGGAAAAAAGGATATTTTGGTAGCAGCTGGGAAATTTTGAATGTGGTTCATATGTTAAATGTCATTATTAAAACAATATTAAACATTTTTGTTGTGTTAATGGTGTTTTAGTTATATAAGAGAATATCTTGTTCTATACAGAAACAAAAGTATTCAGGGATAAAGTCTCAAAGTCTGCAACTTTAAATGGTTCAGTAAAAAAGCAAAGTGTGTGCGCGCGTGTGTGTGTGCAGATGGGGGAAGCAAATGTGGCCAGATTGGTGAATCTAGGTGAAAGGTGAACAGATGTTTCTTATTCTTTCAACTTTTGTGTAGGTTTGAAATTTTTTTTTTCAAAGTATAAAACTGGGATAAGAAAAAGAAAACTTTCCAAGCTTTCATTTCATCACTTACAGGATGAAGACAGTAAGATATTCTTCAAAGAGCTATAGGAAAGACTAAATGAAATAATGCCTGCCAAGTTCTTAGCCCAGTGCCTGGCACACAGTAAACACTCAACAAATGTTAACTATGTCTTTCATTATGCTCACCATGGAAATCACTAATGCTATCCCACCAATATTTCCAGCACATGGTGGCACCACACTTCCCCACCCCTCTGAAGTTAGACAAAGCCATGTAACTTGCTTCAGCCAATGAAATGTGAGTAGAAGTGGTGTCACTTCTAGGCAAAGCTTTAAGAACGACCACACAATTCACCATGCTCCCTTCCCAACGCCTCAGTGATCATGTAAATGTGTACTGAAATGGAGCCTTCATTACCCCGGGCCCTGAGGGACTACCATCAGCAGGATCTACCTCCCCTTTGACCCAAACTGGGCATGCAACAATTTTTTTTCTTTGCACTAAGCCACTAAGCTTTTGAAGTTGTTTGTTACCACATAGCATAACCTAGCCTATACTGACTGATACAATTACCATGTAAGATAAAGTGAGAAAAAAAACCACTAAACTGTTTATAAAACATGATTCCACAATAGCTATGTGACTCACCCTGGGCAATTTTCTTCATCTTCTCATACCTTAGTTTTCTCCTGGATAAAGTCAGGATAATTAACAGTATCTAACTCATAAGGTTGACATGAAAATTTAAATGAATTAACCAACCAGTTGCTGTTAAGTGGCTTCTGAAATGAATGAATGGCTGAATGTAAACACTGAGAACCAGGACCAGACAAATACCAGACTCTAAAGGCTCATGATGGCACAGAGACCTGGGTGGATATAAAATCACTAGCGCATAGTATCCCTCAATAACTCAGCTATTCTTACTCCAACAATATAACTATAAAAGATATTTTAAAATTGAAGAAGGATGATAATGACAAAAAAAAAAGTTAAAATGGTTACTTTCCAAAATATTAAAACTGGTAGGGTTTAAGAGTTTCTTTTTCCTTTTTTAAACTATTCTAATATTTTTGTATAATAAGCATATATTAGCTTTCCTGATTATAAAAGTTAATGCTTTTTTGTTGACATTCTACAAACGATACCATTCAATAATATACTTTCTTATTGTGAAAATAGATTATTTTTAAATATGTCTGAAAGATTCTTTAGAGAAATTTGGTATCTCCTACTTGAAATACTGAGTTCTCTTGACTCCTTTTTTCTTTCTCTTTTAATATAAATAATTAGACTTGAAGTGCCATTTGGAAAGATACCAAGCTCTTGTTAAAAAAAAACTCAAAAGACAGAGTTCTCAAATTCATTTTTCCTAGTCTGTAGGGATGAACTTTTTTTTTTGCTTATACATATATCTGAAATGGATCAATAACCACTGTAGGATTTCTTTTATTGAAGGGAGGCACCATTAATAGCACCTTCTACGGATTTTTTTCCTTAGGTCTCCAGTATTTTTTACATTTAAAATAAGAGAAGGGTTGTCCTGCGTTCAGGAAATATTGTCCAGCTGATTAACTGAATTCTGTGGAGGAGGAGGATTCTACTATCCCAAGTCTGACTCTTCCGCTTAACAGCTGTGTGACTATGACAACTGAAATCACCTCATGAGCCTCGGGTGCCAGTCTCATCTGCCAGATAGGGGAAACCATGCCCATCTATCTCCCTGGACTTTCCGTCATGATACTTACTGTCATCCAGCGGCACCTTCCTGTGTGGAGCAACAGCACTGGGTTTCAGGTTGCGGTAGTCTCGGGAGAGTGCAGAGATGAGGCTAACATGGTTGATGGAGCGCATAGGCCACTGCTGCTCATTCTCGGGAATGTTTGGCCATGGAAGCAGCAGGATATTAGAGAGGGCTCGGCACACCAACACCTGAGCCTGGAAGGGACCATTGAAAGCATCCATCAAGGAGGTCAAAGAGCAGGAGACAGCAGAGCAGCCCCCTGACACAGCCTTTGGCACCCACTGCACACTCTGAGCTCAGGGCCCCGGATTCCTTTCCGACAGCCCGGGCCTGGGGCTTTGGTCCAACTCTCAGGAAACCCAGGGAGGAAAAAGAAATGAAGTGATAACACCAAGTCTGGGTCTAGCACAACTCAGAGCCAGTCTCAAGAGTCACTTCTGGTGCTTTCCCTTCCCCTCTGGTACTGGAAACATTACACGGGGAAAATCACACTTAGTCTAGCTTGCCCTCAGCTGCTGGCTTCTGACATCCTCTGAGGAGCTATTGAGAACAGGGCCTTGAGGAGAATCTCTTATAAAATTAATGTGCCTTTGGCACCAGGTAAGCAGCAATATAGTCACATCCCAGGCACTCTGAAGTAACTGCTCTGACTCCTCGTCTGACACCTTTCTTGTTTGTTTTCAAACTTCTAGCCTCCTAGGAGGATTCTAAGAGAAATACCTGTCTGGAGCCACTCAACCCAAAAAGGAGAAACAAGTAACAACAAAAAAATTCAGACTGTCTTAAACCAAAACGAATGCAAAGAGGACTCTCACAATGCTGACCACATCACCAGTTCTCAAAGATCAGTAAATGGCACCTGTCTGGGAGGAATCATTTTACGTCTGAATTGCCAAACTGACTAGCTGTGTTAGGAAGGGCAACACGAGAGGTCACTGAAGCTGCATCAGGGCCACACACTTAAGAAATCTGTGTGCACTGGCATGGCCTGTAAGCTCTGAGTGCAAAAAGAAAAGCCAGACTCTTCTTCCTCGGCCTCCCTGGATCTGAACCAAACAGCTCTGGGGATCCTGAGACGGCCCTGGGGCCTCACCTTGTTGACAAGTCGCTGGGCAGAGGCATCGGTAATTCTGTTGAACACTTTCTGTACTGCAGGGATGCTGATCAGAAAGACTGGCCGCACAGTGGTGGCTAGCGAGACCAGTAAGTGGCACGCAGACAGCAGCAACTTGTCTTGGACCTGCGAGGGAAGAGGACATGTCAGCTCACTACATCCCGGTGAGAGTGGTATTAGAAGAGCTTTGATGCTGTGCTCTTCTCAAAAGGCAACCCACAAGTTTAATATGATTCGTCGCTGCCAATTATATCATCCAGGCAATAACTCGAAGAAGTTTTCCTATGCTGACTCTCAGAAGCAATGTGTCCAATCTTCTTCGCCACGCCCACAGTTCCTGCCCTCAAGCCAATATCACCACCTTGAGTTTCTCCCTGTTCACAGTCACTGAAATGTTTGAACTCAGTCACTTCCTAGCTTATGAATCTACAGTGGCTTCCTATCAGCTATTAAATCACATGGCAAACTCCTTGGCCTATCACTCAAAGTCCTCCCCTTCAAACAACTCGGGATACTTCATCTTACTCTTCTTGCTCCAACAAAGCCATGATCTCTCCTGGCCTCCTCCTTCTGCACTCCATCGACCACACCAATCCTTCACCTCAATATGCCTAATAAAAACTTGGGTCAAGTCATCCTGTCACCTTCAAATTTGCAGAAGAGACAGAACCTAATGCTGATTAAGACTATGGTAAAAACAGCAAAGCAAAACAGAGTTGGGAGTATATAAAAGTATTTAGGAAAGAAATATTACTATTATTTCCTGGAATCTCCACTTATGCTAAGGAAATTACCTAAAAGCTTGAAGTTATATTCATGAATACAAGCATTTCAGAATTATTTGTAATAATTTTTTTTAAAAAAATCACTGAGGCAATCTAAAAATCTAGCAATGGTAGGTAAATTATGGAACAACCCCCTTACAGGATATCATAACTATTTACAAACTACAATAATAAACACAACAAATATATGGAAAACAATAAATTGTTGTTAAAAGCAGTACAAAATGGTAACATGACTAAAACTACCAAAAAGATGTAAGAGAAACAAGCATCTACATCCTCTAGCAATATTAACTGGCAGACTTTTTAGAGGACAATTTAACAGAATCCATCCAATTTTACATGGATACAGACTTCGACTCAGCAATTCCACTTCCAGGAATTCATCCTACAGACCCACTAGCATATGCGTATAAAGACATACATACAAGGATACTCACTGTAGCCATATAAAATTTCAAAAACCTAAATTTCCATCAGTAGAAAAATTACAACACATCCACACTACAGAACAGTACTGGGTAATTTGAAAAAATGAAGTTGCTCTGTAAAAAAGAGCTACATATATCTATAAACTTTTTTTTTCTTTTTTAAATAATTGTTTGCTTTTTCAGTGAATATTTACATAGTAGTTTAGGTTCCCATTCAACAGTTTCTACACCAGCTATTCAGTGATACTAGTTACATCTGTCTCAATGTGTGAACATTCTCATTATTTCTGTTCTGGTTGTTGTTTCCATTAATCCAGTTTCCCTGCCTCCTTTCATTCTCATCTTTGCTTTAAAGTCATTGTTGACTGCCTGGTCTCATACAGGTGATTTTTTAAAGGAGCACAGTACTTATGGGTGATATTCATTATTTTTTGAGCCAATTTGTTATTTAGCTACAAGGTGACCTCAGGGGTCAACTTTGGTTCAAGGTTTTATGAATATCTCAGGGCAATAATCTCAGGGAGTCTTCCAGTCTCAACCAGTCCAGTAGGTCTGATTTTTTTTTTTTTTTTTTTTTTTTTAAGGAATTTGAGGTTCTGTTCCACATTTTTCTTCCATTCTATCAGGGTCCACCTGTTGTGGCCCTGCCATCTATAAACTTTTACTTATGTATGTAATGACACAGAAAAGTCTGGAAGGATATACAACAAACTGCTGACAGTGGCTACCTTGAGAAGGAAAATGTTTTGGAAGACGGGATTAAAGATTGCCATAATTCTCTGGTCTATAAATATGAATTATTTTATTTTTTTACAAACAGCATGTGTTCATGTGGGACTTAAAGAACTAAAAAGCTAACACTCTATTTGAACTTATGCAGACAGTGGTAAGAATTACAGTCTACCTGTGTAATATTTTGTTTTTATGATAAACAGGTATATGGACAGAAGGACAGACAGATAAAAAGCGTAGCCTTCGATGTTTCAATACCTTGGTGCTGATTAGAGGTGTGATTGCATCCATGGTGGTAGAGATCAGAGAAACAAACTGCTGTGTATTCTGCCGATGAACTTCACTGTAATACTGTGCTAACCAGTGAGAGTAAGCCTGGAGAGCAGCCAGGGACTGAGCATGCCTGTTAGATGGAAAGAAGATGAAATTTTAAAGGCTATGGTAAAAATATATTAGCATCAAACTTGTTTCCACAGGAGAGAAAAATGCCATCCTCTGTGTGTTTACTGCTCCAGTACATGAGCGATAGCATGGAAGTCCTTTACTTGCTCACATAGGACCTAAAAATTACAACATTCATCATCTAAATATTGCCACCACTGCCCAGAACACAGCAGGCAGTTAGTAAATGTCTACTGGATTTGTTCAATCTTTCTGTGATACATGAGTTCACCTGAAAGAATGGCAAAAATATAAAAACAGAGTCAAGGAACTGTAAATGATAATGTGTTGACTTTGGAACTAGTAAAAATTTAACAACCATGGTTGCAGACCACGGTATAAACAACTACCAGATATTACAGCTTTATAAGTAAAGTTTTGAAGTAAGATTCTCAAGTTTAACTTTCTATGACACTATATACACATTATTAACTAGCTACAGGATATCTGTGAGGTAGCAAAAACCTGTTTGGTTTTTGCAAATTTTGTACTGCCTCATACATGTAACAAAATATATACCCTAAAAGCTCACTGAAGATAATAAGCAATAAATCTTAAACAAGGTGTTAGCTTTCAGAGCTTTGAAACACCAAGCCTTCTAAAAGAACTAAATGGAATTTCTCTCCTTTCTATAATAATTAATAAATAATCTGTGAGGTGATGCTTCAAGACTATATACTGTTCCCCAACATCCATTTATCCATGGTTTTGGTATCCACTAAGGATCCTTGCCTAAATCATCATCAAGCTGGAGATTGCAAACTGGTGGTTTTTCTATTTTTCCTTTTTTATTCATTAGCTGGCATTCTTCTGTAAAAAAAGAGTTTTCCCTCCCCGCTTTCTTTAAAAATCACTATGGATGCAAGGATTCTTTTAATTCAATACGTTAAAACCCATTATCATCCTTATTCTTTCGTCTTTTTAAAAATAATTTATTTTTTGTTGTTGTTGAGGATATACATGGTAGAACATACACTAATTCAACAGCTTCTACATGGGCCATTCAATGATAAACTGATTATAATCTTCAAGTTGTGCGACCATTCTCACCCTCTTTTCCTGAACTGTTCCTCCCCCATTAACATAAACTCACTGCCTGCTAAGTTTCCCATCGAATCTTTCGAATTGCTGCTGTCACTTTGATCTCACATAGATAGATCTTAAGAGAGCACAATGCTCAAGGCAGATACTCTTTACTATTTAAATTACTGTTTAGTTTTAAGAAGACTTCAGGGAATATTTTTGGTTTAAGGCTTAAAGATTATCTCAGGGCGATAGTTTCAGGGGTTCATCCACCCTTCATGGGGACTGGGGCTCCAGAAAGTCTAGAGTCCATGAAAATTTGAAAATCTGTTCTGCATTTTCCCCCTTCTGATCAGGATTCTTCTGTGGAATCTTTCATCAAAATGTTCAGTAATGGTAGCCAGGCATCATCCAGTTCTGGTCTCATGACAAAGGAGGCAGTTGTTCATGGAGGCAATTAGCTACACATTCCATTTCTTCCTCCTCCTTATTGTTTCTTGATGATCAAGTTGTCTAATGTAACCAGGAAATACCCTTCCGAGCCAGCTCCTGCAACCTTTTCACTCATTCCCAGTATTCACTAAGCACTTCCTTAGTCACTGGCTCAGTAAGATTCTCCCAGATCACTCTGCTCCAGACCTGGAAGGGGCCATTTCTCCAAGGAGTTCTGGTTCCTTTTAGGAACCTGGGTATGAGGGGTCGCACTGCTACGGGGGTGTCATTGCTTATAGGACCTTTCAGTCCACAAAGGACATTCTTGGAACAACTGCAGAAAGGTGAATATAGACTATGTATTAGATAATATTATCGTATCTAACAAATGTTTTTGAGTGTGATAATAGTATTATGGTTATGTAGGAGAATGGCCTTGTTCTCAGGAGACAATGCTGAAGGATTCATGAGTGAGGCAGTATGTTGTCCACAATTTATTTTCAAATAGTTCAGCAAAAAACAATTTATGTGTGTGCATGTGTGTACACAGAAAGAAAATACAGGAAACAAAAGCAAATGTGGTAAAATATTAGTAATTGGTGAATCCAGGTGAAAGGTGCGGACATTCTATCTACTATCTTTCAACTTTTCTACAGGTCTAAACTTTTTCAAAATAAGAAACTGGGTAAGAAAAGGTACTAAGTACCCTAAAGTAAGAAAATATAGGTATTTGGAGTTTGAAATTCATAGTGACCAGGCAGTTATTCTGTATCTTATATTTAGACCTTTGCTCATTTTATCCTTTACTTAAGTTCTAAGTGCTGAAACTAAGAAGGAAGATCAAAGTCTGCCTTTGGAGTCTGAAAATTTCAGTCCATCTATCAAATTTACAGAGCTTTTCAAGGCTGGCAGGAGGGGCTCTAAAACTTCCTGAAACTGTGTGCAAGATGTTTTATTTATGAGAAAATTAGCATCTTTCTGGGGAGAAGCTTCACAGCTTTCAATTCTAATTCTCAAAGAGGAAACCAATATCTACCCCCCAAAAAGTTTAAAAACACTATGGTAAAGATTCTCTTCCCATCGTTTATCTAATTCGCAGCTCAAGAATGCTCTAGAGTAGAAGTCAATGAATGTTATCTGTTTAAAAAAAAAAGACAGTATACATATACTATATAGCCTTGCAGGCTGTAAATTTCTGTCACTACTATTCAACTCTGCTGGTATAGTGCAAAAGTAGCCATAGATAATACATTAATGAATGGATGTAGCTGTGTTCTAATAAAATTTTATTTACAAAAGCAGAGGGGTTGGGGCAGATGTGGCACAGGCTGTAGTTTGCCAACCATTGCTCTAGTCTAGGGCAAGACTTCTGCGCAGTGTCATCTCTGACATATGGCCCCATCTCCAGCCCCCACTCCTTCAACTTCCACTCCTCCCCATCCCTTTGCATCACGTCACTTCCTAATGGCCTCCAACAGAGCTTCTCAAAGTGTTGTCCCTGGATATCCTGCTTCAAAATAACCTGAGGTTCTTGTTCAATATGCAAATACTTGAGCCTACTGTCATCCTGCTATAATCAAAATCTCTGCAGGAATGTGTTCCTCAAGTAACTCCTCTCTTTCCTACAGTTTCAGTCACTGGTCTACAGGAGAAGATACATGGCATTCAAGCACTTTCCATTTTAGTCCCACCATGCCTATCCAGCCTCATCTCCTGCCACACAACGCGCTCACCACCTCCTCAAATGTGTGACCTTGCAACACCTCTGTGCCTTAGTTTGTGCTGTTCTTTCTTCCTGGAATGTCTACTCCATACACCCTCCACCCCAGCTCTCATCTACCTGACAAATTCCTCTTACTCCAATCACCCCAACCCCAAGATATACAATCAAGCTCTTTCTCTTTCTAGGTATGGAGTGGGGGCGTTTTCTCTCCTTCATGACAGCTGCTGATGTTCCTTTATATCTATCAAAACATTTGGGGATGTAACAGGTCTTTGCTGAGACTGTAAAAAGCACCAAACTCTATACTTACACATCAATGAGGTCAGGTTTCAATACTGATGGCACAGCAGTCTCAATGTTGTACAATTTTATCTGAGATCCATACAGAGTGACTTTGACTAATCTGTTGGCAAAGAAACAAGTCAGAAAGAACATTCAGCTTATGGGCTAAAATAGACAAAATTGGACAAGGTACCAACAAAAACGCAAGGACAGACCAGAATTATTTTTTCATACAAAAAAGGATCAAGACCAGACCTTCAGTTTTATCCCAAGGAACTAATCTAAGATGTGCATAAAAATTTATATACAAGGATACTAATTAAAGCATTATTTACAATGTCAAAAATTTTGAAAACAATATAAACATCCAATACAGAGGAAGTGATACAATATACTACAGGCAATAAAAGCCATGTTTAGAAGAATATTTAATGACAAATATTTAAGATATTTGAAGCATGAAAACGCTGCAACAAATACATACACAGGATGTATCCCAATTTTGTTATAAAAATGTATGTCTGTTAACAGAAAAAAGGCTGGAAGAATGTTCATCAAAACATGTTTACTGGTTACCACTCACTTTGGAGGTAGGATGGAGTGGGTGGATTATGAATGATTTTTTTCCTTTCTACTTTTCTGTACTTCCAAACTGTCTACAATTAATATATAATACTTTTACAAACGAGCAGCATATAAAATATTTCTTTTAAAAAGCAAACCTGCTCTTTTGACAATTTATCTTAATAAGTTGGTGTGGATCTTCCTATAAAATTTGTCTAATGATAAAATGACCTTAAGCTTTTATTTAAAAATCATTTTTTTGAAGAAAATGTTTGAAGTGGATATATGATAAAGCAAATATAGAAACATGTTCACTGTAGAATCTAGGTGGTAGCTAAATGTGTTATTTCCTGTACAATTCTTTCAACTTTTCTAGATGAACATTAGGGGGCAGGAAGGAATGAATGTTTTTAGAATAAATTGAGATTTTTAAACTTCAAATACAATTCTTTCAAAAGCAAGCTACTGAGCCCACTGGTTGCTCAAGGGCTCACTGTATACAAACAAGCATTAAATTCAATAATAGTTAGCTCTACTGGGAAATGGAAAATGTCTCTTTCATTAGCGATAGAAAACCATTCCTTTCTCACCAAAAGGAAATTAAAAAAAAAAAAAAAAAAAAAAAAAAATCTAAGACTTGGCCAATTCCACTCTGTCAGGAAACCTAGGAGATGGATGCAAGGGAAGACAGTGTGTTTTGCTCTCTCAATCCAGTAAAGCAGAGGTTCTCAAACTCTGCTGAACACAAGAATCAACTGGGGAATTTTGGTACAAATGCAAACTCCCTTGGCCTATCCCCACGACCAACTGTAGGTGTCAGGAGGGGTCTGGAAATCTGCATCTCTGAAAAGCAGCCAGAGGACTCTGATGCATGTGGACCACAATCTGAAAAATGTTCCTCTGAGGACTTTATTACAAAGAGAAAACCACAGGCTTGAGCCACAAATTGTTCAGGGTTGGGGAGCAGTCAGAAAGAGGCCCTTCCAGTCAGTCAAGAAAATGAAGGTTCAAAAGAGGCAAGGGTTCTCAATTAGAGACCCTAGGAAGGGGGACAAGTGGTGATAACTGGGAATTAAAATAGTTACTCTTAGAAAGAAATATATCAACTCACATCTGCTGTTTAATTCTCTAAATATTGTTCTACACTAAAAATGGACTTCTAAGTCTGTCTTTTAATAGAAATCTATGCTTAGCAGTTTTAATATTAAGTTTTGTTTTATGTAACCTGTGAGTAAAAACACTGCTGATCACAGTGGCTGTTAAGATCATGTAGCCATAACAAAAAGCCTTTTCTCAAACTTGATTCTAAATGAAGACAAAATAGTAAAGTATCTTTAAGTGCTGAGCTTGCAAATCTAAGCAGCACAGAAAGATGTATAAGGACCTATAAAATAATGTTTCAAGATCTCCGATAAATCATTTCACTATGAAGTTGAGATGACTGATATGTTGCGTGACAGAGAATAAGTTCAAATAATGGATGCTTATCTATGGATTTCAGACAGGAAGACATGTTCTACAAAACTTACAGTGCAAACAGGTCTAGCACAGGAAGAACAGAAAAAACAGACTCTGGAAGTAGAAGTACTATAGTTTGGGAAAAGCATTTGGAATCAGGAAACTAGTTAAAACCCCTGTGCTGCCTCTTGTAAGCTGTGTGACCTGAGGTGAGGTACTGATCTCTGGGCCACAGTTTCCTCAATGATAAAACGGCAATATCTAGCTCTCAAAGTATAAAATAAGATGAAAATATGCAAAAACGCTTTTGAAAACTTCAGAATACTGTACACTGCTTTTATTATTAATATTAATCTGGCTTTTAAAGAATTCATTTATAAAAGATAAAAAAAATTAAAAAAAAAAGAATTCATTTAAAATTCTTAGTTATCTAAAGCAAAGATGTAACAGTTAAAGAAAAATCTGGCACGCAAGTAACTAGGCTACTGGGGCTTGGCTTCCCCCTCTGTGTTACCAGTGATACGGCTAGAAGGCCAATGAAAGCATCAGGTGTGTTGGCTTTGGGCTGGATCCACATCTACTCAGTTTTGGCCTAATCAGCTCAATGGTTATCTTGAAATGGTCTGAACTGCCTATTGCTTACAACTGATTTTTTCTTTAACCTATTTTTTGTTGCTTTTGTTGAGAATATCCACAGCACAACATACACCAATTCAACAATTTCTACATGTACAATTTAGTGACACTGATTACATCCTTCAAGTTGTGCAACCATCCTTACCCTCCTTTTCCGAATTGTTCTTCCCCATTAACATAAACTCATTGCCCACCAAGTTTCCTATCTAATCTTTTGAGTTACTGTTGTCAATTTGATCCCATATAGACAGTTCTTAAAAGAGCACAATGCTCAAGACAGACATTCTTTACTAGTTAAGCTAAACTGTTGTTTGGTTTAAAGAAGACTTTAAGGGATATTTTTGGTTTAAGGTTTAAAGATTATCTCAGGACAATAGTTTCGGGGGTTCACCCAGCCTCAACAGTTCCAGAGTATGCATTCCATGCAAATGTGAAATTCTCTTCTGCATTTTCCTCCTTTTGATCAGGATTCTTCTATACATCTGATTTTTTAAGCATATGTGAAGGTGGGGTGGTGGGGGACTGGGTAGAATGAAATGTTATTCAACAAATACAGCTGGAAACCCCCTGTGGGACCTAAGAGGAAGCAGTATAAGAAGCCTCATAGTGGATAAGCTGGGAGCCACCTCTCAGGCCAGTCTTGTAGGCTGCCCAGATTTAACTCCTTAGGACCCTCAAGGGACTGGAAAAAAACATAGAAAGCCCTATCTCTTCAAGGCAGCATTTGGCTGCCTACTTGGATAGTGTGTGTTTTCCCTTATTAATAGGGCTTTCCTAGTGTCTCATCCTATGGGAAGACATGACAAGTGACCTCATCTGATCTTCTGTCCTTACAGTTATATATAAGACCTTCAAAGAAGTAACAGATAGCTTATGTTTACTGACGGTTTTGCTTTGTACTAGGCACTGTGCTAAGTGCCTTATCTTCATTTAATTCTCACATAAACCTAAGATATGCTATTTCTACTCCATTTTACAGATGAGGGACCTGGAGTTTGGAGAGGTGAAGTAATTTGCTCTACATTAGCTTATGTGTGGCACAGCCCCTATTTAACTAGCGCTAGAGTGAAAGCTATTTGGTAATATGCTGCCCCACACACAAGAAGGTAAAGCTGAGCCCTGAAGAAGGAACGGATCCATAACGTTACTGCCAGCCTACCTCTCCACGACGGTGAGGGCGTTGCTGAACCGTGCAGCAAACACATCACCGATAAAGTACTCGGCTAACCGGCCCACAGCCTGCAGCAGGGAGCTCAAATCTCTCAGGGAACAATGCAATCGCCGGCAGTCATTTTCCGCTGTGATGTTCAACCGGTGTCCTGGAACATAACACCTCAGACAGTTTTTCACAGGAAGAACATGCTTTAGTTACCACTACAGATTACAGCTCATCCAGACAAGCTACATTTAGCAAAACCAATTTGCTTTCTCAAAACAAAGCAACCCACAGGCTGCTAACCAGTACTGAGCAGGGAAACTCCACCAGTCTCTACCTGTAGCCACACCACATGCACTCCAGAGGCTAGAGGGTGGGACTGACAGACTGGAGGGGAGAGACAGACAGAGTGAAGGAGGAGGGACAGATAGCCTGGGGTATGCTAACATAAACTGAGCACTGATTCCTCTTGACCCTGTGAGGTACTGATACTGCCAATTTTATATACAAGGAAACATACCCAGGGCAGCTCAGAAACTTGCCCAACATGGATCATATTTCCAGGGCAGAGCTGGTATTCTAAACTAAGTCTACGTGACTCCAAGCCTGCTGCCTTTTCACGACCCTCACTCAGAATCAAATCCCCACCAGCTGACAGGCAGGAATAGGGTAGACTCAGCATTCCACCCCAGCAGATTTTTAGGTGGCTCAGTACAGAAGGAATAACACACACAGGGCTTGGATGCAGAAGACACAGATTCCCAGCCACTTCCTGGCTCTGTGCCTTATTTAACCCTTCTAAGTTTCAGTCTCCTCGTCTGAAAATGAAAAGAAAAAAAAAAATAATAACGCTACTATTTATTTCACAGGACTACTGTAAGAGCTAAATTAGAATACATAAAAACTCTGTAAACTAGAAGCATTATTCAATGTTTGTAATTATTTATAATAAGAAACAGCTAGTGATTTTCTAAGGCCTGAAACTTCACTTTTTACCATAATTTCTTCAATCTAAGTAGGAAGGATGCCAAGATGAAGGGCAAAATCATCCACAGTTCAGTCACCTCCTGGCCCTTGGCTCTCTCCTCACACTGTCCATAAAGGACGGTAAGAATTTTCAGGCCAGAAGAAAAGCCTCTAAGCCTGACATAAAGTTCTCCTCATTCATCTAAACACAGTATAAGCGAAGCCTCCGAAACTGCAGCAGTGAGGCTGGGGCAGTGACAGTAAAATCACCAGCCCTCAGGGCACTTGCAATCCCACCACTCCCTAAATACTTCTCAAGCCGGTTCCCTCCTCTGCCTCTTCAGGCTTTTACTGTCTCTTGCTGGACTTCCTCCCATGGGGCTCTGCAACTACCTTTCTAGAGCCAGATCTAGGCACACAGTTCCCCTTAAGCCCAGTGTTAAACTTTGTTCTCTCCAGCTGTAAGTGGAAAGCCGAGACTTCCAGCATCAACTAGTAGGTCTCTCATGACTTCGCCTCCTTTGACTACTCCACTGTATCATCTGGATCCATTGATAGATCACTCCCAGGTCCCTCGGGTCTCTGGGCCTCTCATAAGCTGTTTCCTCTGCCTGGACTGCCCATCATGTCATCCTCTTCCCACTCAAACCTTGCAAGCCCCTACATGTCCTCTAGACGCACATAAGCATCATTTCTTCTGTGAGACCTTTCCTCCCCAGCCCCCCAACAAAGGGAACATTCTTCCCTCCCCTCCTTCACTCCCTCATGGGAATGTGCACATATGTACACATATGGAGATAAATGAATAACTCACAGGTCTATCTCCTTACTGCACTATGAACTCCTTCTCAGCGAGGGGCTATGCAGCGTCCTGTCTGTGTGCCCAGCACCCAGCACACTGCCTAGTGCAGAGTGGGTGGCCATAAACATACAAATGAATTAGGTACCAGAGAACAGACAGCAAACTAGAGCAGGGCAGGGAGGCTGGGGACTTAATTTCCTCATACTGTCTGTGGATAGACTCACTTGTATAATTTAAAGATGAATATGGATAAGTACCACTTGTAGACAGGAAAACAGCAAGGCTGAAAAGGCTGTGAAGAAAGTGATGGCTGAAGTCACAAGCTTAATATCTCAGACCCTACACCAACTTCCAAGGGGTGAGGCTGGGAACAGAGCCTGTGACAGGCCCCAAGGGAGCCTAGAGTATCCCCTGGGCAGGAGCCTGGCAAAGGGGAGACTTCAGCCAGGGATGGGTCACAGTGGGTCACGTTGCCAAGGAACAGGAGAACAGAAAGAAGGGGCATCTCAGGGAAGGACCTTACAAGGAGACAGCCAGTGACAAAGGCCAGCTTCAACATGGCCCCAATTGCCCTGTTTCCTCCTCCTACAGTCCACATGGAGAGCTGTCTTGATGCAGAAAACAGAATTCTCAGCCTCCAGGCAGCCACAAGGAGGCCGTCGAAGCGGGTGCTGAAGGAGAGTGAACCAGCTCCTCTAGTCACAGAGCAAGAGAATGACCACCCCATACCGCCAGATGAGCCCACAGAACAAACAAAGCCAAGAGGTATTTTTGGTCATGCCTGGTCATGCAGGAGGGAGTAATGCCTTCATGGGCTGCAGAAAGAGAGGGTTCTAATCTCCCAGTTAACAAAGGTACCACAATTACGTATCTCCTAAATGTCAGTAGGATTTTCAGATTACAGCTATGTAAACAGACTCCAAGAGTAAACGTCTAAAAACTGTTATTCCTTTGCACACAGCAAATCTTAGGGTTAGGTGAAAAACAGCCTAGAATTGGGTTTAGGGGTAGTATCAGCTTTTCTTTCAAAGAGCCATGTGGAAAGGTGATTGCCTGTACACACCTTCTTCACCTTTGGCTCCATCTCCCAACAAGCTCCAACCTGATCACTAGTTTTCAATTTATTCATTGTACTTAATACTAGAACTAAGTACCCAGCTCTTAAATATTTTAAGTATGTAAGGGAAATACTGTGTTTCTCTTTTAAAAGCCAAACCAAAACACCTCCCTAAATCAAGTTTCCATTTCAGTATGTTATTTAACAGAGAACCTAAAGGTTATCCTGACCAAGCCCCTTTGCTCCTTGCATCCACACAAATCCATCTGATGCGTGAGCCCTTTCTAAAGCATTTCTTCCTCACCACCCAGCTCTTTAGCCTCTTCCTGGACACTTGTAGTGAGTACTGGGGAGCTCAATGCCTCTTGAGGGAGCCCTTCCATCTTTGGACAGCTTGGTCAGAAATGCAGGAAAAATCTGTCTCCCTATAATTCCTCTTTATCATTCCTATACCCCTGGAGGGTAGAACACAAAACAAGTCTAAGCCTGCTGACACATGACAGCCATGGGGAGATGTGAAGACAGCGGTGACATTCTTCCAAATCTCTTCTTGGTTTAAAGACACTCCTGGGTCCCTTCCATTTCCTCTATCACCTTCCTTCTGAGAATCTTTGCCATCCTTATCACTCCCCTCTAAACCTGCCCTAATCTCTCTACCAAAGTGCAGCACCTGGAACGGAAAACAGCGTACAATTTGTGTGTGTGCATGTCTCAAATTATTAGCTTGAATCATATCAAACTGCTTGTATTTGACCATTTCTGCCCTAACAAAACTGTAATTCATAGAGTTCAACTTAAGACATACGTGCCATCTAAGGGTAATGTTAGCCAAAATCACAGCTGGTTCTTTCCTGCTCTATCTGCAAGGTAGACAACACACAGGCAGGAAGTACCCAATCAAAGCCCCTCCCCATGCCTACAGCCTAGAAACCTAGTACTACCACCACAAAACCATGCTAGCACCGACTAAAATTGAGGGAGTGGGCCAGAGTTCCCAGTGTGAAAAGCTGTTCAGATTTACCCACATTTTCTTCTGCTTGGCTAAGGCTTAGATTTCTCCCCTGTGGCACAGAACATCACATAAGAATATTGCTATATACAGGTTTACAGAGACAAAATAACACGGTGATACTAAAAGAAGTCCCATTTGCCATAAACCAAGTCATCCTGACACTACCCAGGTATACTCTAAGCCACATCTAAAGAACAGCTCCCTGGGAAATCACTGCCCTAGAAAAACATTTTAATATTAAGCATAATTCAGTCATCTCCCTTTTTTTGTGGGGAGGGGGTGTGGAGGGAAGATAGGGGAGTGAAAATTAGCATTTGAGGTAATCCACTCAGAGAACAAACAAATTGAATCCAATTAGAACAAAGAATATAAGTCCAAAAAAGTTTATATATTATAGATGAAAAGATCTCTTAGGTTAGAAAGCTTGCATGACTAACTGGAAAAGTTAAAAGGGTTACTGACAGCAGAAATATTGCCCCAATGAGGAAAAATCTCAGGGAGGAGAGGCAGAGGCCAAATACAAAATGGATACTTTAGAGCCACATGCAAGATGCCATATAAGAGGAACAGCAACCAATGAGAGGATTTCTTAATCCACAAAAAGCAGGAAAGTCAGACAGCGAGAGAGAAGGATGACCTGCCAGGGACAAGAGAGGCACACGGCTACTAATATGCCACAGCAACATGGCGCATTTTGTACTGGGCTCTACTGAGGAAGTGGGTTAGTCAACGCCTTTTTGGAAGGAAGAAGATCAGCAGCAGTAGATCAAATAGTTAGAACACAAAATCTTCTGAATTTAAATCTCTACCAAAATCAAAAGCAGGGGCCCTGTAGGTTTCACTGCTGGCCAAAACGTACACACCCTGTTATTATAAATGACTACAGCACCAGAAGAGTTCAAGAATCTTGGCTCACTCCCATCTACACAGGTTCCAGGGGAGACCTAGGAATTACAGTGATAGGGTAAATACAACTGAATAGAGTGGACCACAACATATGAGGAGAAAAGATAACATGGTTGCTGTTAAGAGGCAATAAGGCTGACTAATATAGCATGGAGGTTATTTGAGAGGGTAAACAACCATGGGAACTAGGGAATAAAATGTACTCAAAGTTTCAATTTTTTTAATATCCTCTGCACTGGAAACTTGGCTTTTGAGCCACCAAGGGGTGGGTGAATGCTCTGTCATGGATGAAAGAGCTCATTTTAAAACAGGAAATAAGTATTTCTCTGGCCTGAGGTTTTGCCATTGGAGTATGCATCAAGGATCAGTGCTGGGGATGCAATTTATAAACGATCTGGAAGAGTTAAGCACCTTGTGAAATTGCCAGCAAATGCACTTCAATGAGGGTAGGTATATTTCATTTAGGGAAAAATAAATCAGATTATCCTTCCAGGAAGAGAAGCTCTGAGTTAACAACTGTGTCTCAGCAAAAGGATTTAAGATTCACTGCAGATTTTCCCCTGAAAACTGACTCAACACAATATAAAAGTCAGCTACAACAATGAAAAGGAAAACTAGGGGTTAGCTTTTTTTTTTTTTTTTGGGGGGGGGGTGTGTGTATGATTTTTTTAAGATCAAGAATAATGTCTCTAGGGTCCTGAGTATATTCTAATTTGAACAGTGGCCCTAAAGGAGAGACCACCTGGGCATGATTATTCCCAGGAAGATTCTGGAATCATCTGCCTGTAGCATTTGTACACAGTCAAATAATTTTCATTAGCTGTGACAGTATATTTTACAGACAAGTTTGCTTTGAAAAATTGGTCTTTTAAAGTTCTGTGTAAGCTGTTCCTACCCTATCTCCAAAGTCAGGGCCTATACTTGGGGCGTGCCAAATTCTATCAACCTCCTGGGGCCCACTGGATTATTTAGAAGCTAACAGTCATGGAAACAAACCGTCATGGGCCACCAAGGGCACTCTCACAAAGAGCCTCCTGTAGAGGCCCTGCCATGAAAAACAAGCTCCTGGAGGAGATGGGGCACACTTTGGGCAGCTCTGTGCCAGCCTGAAATAACAGTTGTACAACAGAGGGGCTGAAGGCCAGAGCAAGGCATGGCTCCGGTAAGGAAAACACAGTGAAGAAAAGCAGTGTGAAATGACATATTGGAGATAACTGGGGGGATGGGGAGGACATGTGTGTTTGCAAGCACAGTATTAAGTTTCTGGTGTTTTCAGCTGGCAAGATGAATGTCCAGTTTTAGTTAAGTCAACTTTTACCACTCTCCATTATATGCCATGTTGGGACTAGCACTAACAAGCTATGTGACCTTGGGTAAACTAACATCTCTGAGCATCAATTTCCTCTTCTGTAAAATAGGAGTAACTAGTAATGGTACCTACACCTCACAGGACAATTAAGAAAATAAACTGAGATAACAAAAGGAGACCACTTAATGCAGTGCCTGGCATATAATTAAGGAGTGCTTTACAAATGGACCCAAAAACCAAACCCACTGCCGTCGAGTTGATTCCAACTCATAGCGACCCCATAGGGTTTCTGAGGCTGTAAATCTCTATGGAAGCAGACTACCACATCTTTCTCCCGTGGAGCCGCTGGTGGTTTCAAACTGCCGATCTTTTGGTTAGCAGTCAACTGCTTTAACCACTGCGCCACCAGGGTTTCTTACAAATGCAAGTAGTTATTATTATTATTATTATTACTATTAGCAAAATAACAACAAAATGTTAACCTTAAACCCCATGCAGCTGAAACTCGCAAATGGCAGACCAAAGCCTTTCTAACTATAGTCAGAGCTTCCCAGCAACCATTTACAACAGAACAGCTAACAACTACTAGCTCTCAGTGTCTTCCTCCATGATTTGGCCTGCTTTGGAGCTGTTCCTATGTCCTTCTGATTCTAAAAACCAGAGAAGAAGAAACAGTACATCATAAGAAAGTCAAAGGCTATTTTTTCTAGCTTACTTGCTGTTTTAAAGGAAATAAGGGAATATTCTAACTGTTAGGGTTTTTAATAAGTCCTGACTCTTAGCTCCAAATTAGCTTCTCTTCTCTCACTGAAACCCTCTTTAGAATATAATGTCATAATCTCATCTTTTACCTCCCCCACAGCTCCTTTTCATTTTTTTTTAAACTTTTTCTGTTTAGAAGTGGGGAGAGATGGAGAGGCAGTGAGGCAGCAGTGGAGAAATCATGTTCTGACAGCAAAGAAGGTAGTAATTAAATATTAGTCCTTTTTTTTTTCTTAAAGTTAAATTAGAAAATAAAAACCAGTTTACCTGACCCTGAAGTAACTATAAATTGCTGTAACCCCAGATAAACTTCTAAATTGTCCTGAAGAACTGGGAACTGAAAAGAAACAAAGGTTTTTTTAAAATCAAAAATGCAAGTTTTCACATTAAAATATTTTAAGTACCTATGATGAGGAGGAAGGGAATCAAAAACTTCTCTGGGAACCTTTATGTACAGCTAAGAAGAGGTGGCTCCCTCTCTGGTATCCCACCACCAACTGATATTTGGAATCAGAAAAGAAAACAACATGTCAATTTGATACTTTTTTTTTTTTTTTTCCAAAAAGCAAAAGATGCTGAGGTGGAACTTTTATGTTCCAAACAGAGGACATCAAGTCCCAAAATGATCTATAGTTTCTGGAGCTCTGAGACTGGGGCGATATCTCCCTTCATATCAAACCCTACCCCTGAGAGAAACAGCAGATGTGCCTTATTAAAGTGTATGGCAGTGAGAGACGAGCAATTTCCCTTGCTTATTTAGCAGACAGGACTTTATAACCAGAGGTGTATCTTTTATTTCTAAAGCTGCTACACTCACCAATGGCATATATTAAGATAAAAACAAGAGTTGAATGCAACAGCTAGGCCCCTAAGAAAGGCAGATGGCAAAGTAAAATGGCACCTCCCGTGACAGAGAACACAAGACACAGCTGGGTTGCACAATCCAAGTGCTGACCCCTGTAAATGATCTTGCCTTTGAAGAAGAGATGGACTTACTGAAATCTCCTCAAATAACAAGCACCACTTAGTGTATGAATTGGTCCTTATGAATAAAGAGGCTAGCACTTAAACACAGGTGGAGAGAACTAGCAATCTGCTGAGAGTGAGCTTTACAAAGGCTAACTTTTCAGCAATGTAACTTTGATAACATCTCCACTATTTGGCCTGGCCACTTTTGAGCTACTGGTGAAGGCATTAAAGCATTAGTAAAACTCATATCATATCCAAGAGTTTGGGAGAGAAAAACAGAGCTTCCAAAAAGTTTGATTTAAAATATTGTTTGATACAAGTGAGCAAAAAAAGCATTTCTCATCATGTTGTTATGTGCAGGGAAATGATCAGATCCTTCATTCCCCTCCAAATGGTTAGTTACCAGTGTTGAGAAGGCGTGGGTGGGAAGGAGCTCCATCACTTTGGCCACCACCTCCAAGCTCTGGCGTAAGTACCGCTGCCACTCTGTCTGCTGCTGCGGGGGAAACACAAAGGAATCAGCTCTCCCAGACAGCAGAATCTATAGTCATCTTCCCTGACAAACTGTCCTTGGTCTCACGTCCACCCTCAGACATACAAACTTTTGAAGAAATTGGAAAATGATGGAACCAGGTTATTTGGTACCTTAAAAAGGCCAAGCCAGAATATTTTCTAAAATTAATTTCATAAAAAGTTACTTCCTTAGGAAGCAAATTAATTGCAAATGATCCATGTAGAATAACCTACTCCTCCCCCTAGAATTATAGGAATTCAGAGTTAAAAGAGCCACTTGTGAGATGCTTGAGTCCCCTTTACATCATTCCACTTATAGTAACTAGTCACTCACTACCTTCTGAGACAGTCCACTTCTGGGTTCATGTAACTGATTATAAACTGCTGCCACTCGAAGTACGGTCACAGGCAGGTAGCCTCAGTATCACCTGGAAGCTTGTTAGAAGTGCAAATTCTCAGGTCCCACCCTGGACCTACTAAATCAGAACTTGTTTTAACAAGCTGTCCTGGTGATTCTTATCCACACTCAAGTTTCAGAAGAACTGGCCTAAATCATACAGTTAACATGAAGTGACACTAAAGTTTACCAAGCATCTATTATGTACCAGGCACTCAGCTGGTCCTTTCACATGTGTTACCTCATGTAACTCACAACAAACCAGTAAGACGTATCATTTCTCTTTTGGGTGATGAGGAAATTAAAGCTAAGAGAAATTCAAAGCCCAGACATCTATCTCTTCTGTGCCCAAGATTGCAGAGTCAAATCCAGGCCATCTGGTTCCAAGCACAGGGCTCTTTCGACCCCAACCGTAGCTACTCTTCAAGGTCTTGACCGTGCCATACATACTCTTAGTTTGAGAGCTATACCAGTGACTTGAAAATTTTAAAGTGCCTGGTGATTAAGAAAAACAAACACTAGAGTTGGATGTGTCTTTAAAGTTATTTTCCTTAACAATGTTGGGTATACCGGCATCAATAAATTCAAGATTGGTTTTAAGAGAGATCAGTTCACAAATAAAATACTCAAAACAGATTTCATTTCATTTTAGCTGTATCAGTTAAGTATCTCTAACTATTTCTACTAGTATCCAGCTAGCTTTTATTTGTTGCCTGGATGCAAGGCAGGGGAAATATGAAGGATACACAGTCTCATTAAACCACTCTTCACTGTACATAAGGTTTCTCTACTTGCATCTCTAGCCCATGCAGGTAAAAATGTCTGTAAAACTGTTTTCACGGTTAATAAGCCCAACAAGACTAGCAGGAGATGAAAATTTTCAGATGTACAATTCAAACCATAATACAACTACTAACTTGTCTCCAGAACAGAGGGATTACCGGTTCTAAGTCTCAATTCTGATTCATACCACAACATCATGATAATTAAAGGTCAACTACAGTATGCCACTTACATCATCATCCAGAGTCTCATCATCCAACTCCTCCAACTGGGCCTGGTTGTATCTGAACTGGATTCGATTCAACACCTCTGTGAGCAAGAGGACCAGGGCATCTTCGTACCTGTATGGCAGGAAGAAATTCAACATCAGGTGAAAGGAGGCCTTTAGCCTAGGATTTCAAAAAGGCCTCATGTACTATGAAAGGAATGGCTTCCATGTTGGAATACCATGTACAAGAAGCATCCAAACTCCTAATGCTTAGTTTATGGACTGGCAAGTGTGTGTGTGAGTGGGACAGCAGCAGAGGTATTTATTTATTTAACTGTGTACTCGGCACTGACTCTTGGTAGACTGACTGTCTTATTATTATATAATGTCCTTTTTTGTCTCTGGTAACAACTTTTGTCTTAATTATTACCACTCCAGCTCTCTTTTGGTCACTGTTTGCATGGAATGTCTTTTTCCATCCCTTTGTTTTCAACCTACTTGTGTCTTTGAAATCTAAAGTGAGTCTCTGGTAGACAACATGTATTTGGACCATGGTTTTTAATCCACTCTGCCAATCTCTGCCTTTTAATTGGAGAGTTTAATCCTTTATATTTAATGTAATTACGGATAAGAAAGGACTTACTTCTGCCATTTTGTTATTTGTTTTCTATGTCTTAATATCATTTTTATTCTTTAATTCTTCCTCAGTGTCTTCTTTTGTGTTGAGTAGATATTTTCTAGTGTTCAATTTTAATTCTCCTGTTGTTTCTTTTACTATGTATTTTTATTTTCTTATTGTCCTGGGTATTACAGGGACCATATATAAATATGAATTAATTATTTAATCCTTTTAACAGCTGTGGGAGGTAGTTGGTATCATCATTATTTTACTGGTGAAGAAACTACAGCTAACAGAAGTTAAACTGCTGTTAGCCGAAAGTCTACTTCAGACCAGAGAGCAGCCTGCTTACTGAAAAGGGAAAATGTTGGTTAAAAGAATTGTGTTATCTATAAATTGCCTTGCTGAGATGAAAGAATATTTAGAGGTTTTATAAGGTCATATAGTTGGCTGATTTGAACCCATAACCACCTGACTTGAAATCCCAAATTCTTCTCTCTACACACCAAACCAACAACCAGCTTTGAGCCTGCCCTACATCCCCCCTCAAAACCTAATCTTTAGCCAAATTTAAGAAGACTAAAAACTAAAAAGAAATGGAAAAGGAATGGGGAACCCTGACCCTTTTTATCTGTGTTGAAGAATAATTTCTTTAAGAAACACTCAGGGCCTTAGGTTTAGATATTTCCCACATGAGGTAAGAACCTAACTCAAGATAGCAAGTCATACACAGCAGCTGATACCAAGTTACCACAGGGCCAAAAGACCACTAATTTTAAGGAACAAATCATGTTCCTTAAATGCTTGCCTGTCCAGAAATGGTTCTAAGATAAGTTAAAACATAACCATCCATGCTAGTTATTAAACTATTATCTCTAAGCTCCCTATCTACTCTCTACACTTTGTGATACTGGGGCTGAGACTATGCAAAGTACATTTCTCCTCTGCCAGCTAGACTCTTGTTGGCTCTGCCAATAGGGACACTGGAGGAAGACCGGAAGGCAGAAGGAGGGGTAAAGTGACTTCATTCTTCCTGTGGGCTCGCTGTCCTGGCAGTGCTGCCCCAGCAATGGTCATCCGGCAGCAGCAATTGGTCAAGTTTCCAGCTTCATCATGCATCCTCAGAGGTACCAGCAGTAGCCAGGTCACATCCTCTCCTCAGTCCCAGCTCCATGAGGCCTCTGCTCTGAGTTCCTGTGGCAGCTGGGTGGGGCCATCTCCTCAGAGGTCTGAGACTTGCTGCATGGGGCCCATCCCTCTGAAGTTATAGATTTTGATAACCCAACCTCTTTCCTCTGTACTCCCAGCCCTAGGGGTGGAGCTGCTTCCTGTAGTTGTCATCTGTGTCACCTCAGTGCTCCCTTTCTGCTTTTTTAGTCCTCTAAAACCAGTTTAATCAATTTCCTACGTTGAATTATCTGTTAAAATAATTAAGCGTGGTTTCTGTTTTTCTGACAGGACCCTGACTGATATACCACCTAATCTAACACAGGTGATACTGGAACACCAAGATAACCAAAGCCAAAAGGTATCTTATACCAAGACCAAACATATTCCATCTGGTCTAAGAGTTACAGCCCATGTGAAGAGACTCTGTAGAGACAATCTAAAGACCTACTACAAGTCCATCCAGACTGTTCGCATTTCAGAGCTTGGCTGGCACAACAGCTTGGTTCTTGACTAGAGACAGAGATACTGATCTGTCCTGCCAACCTGTAACAAATGACTTAACAACACTTAACAACCTAGCAAAGCCAGTTCTAGACTAGATTGGCAACTGAGCGTGGCACAGGAAAGAATGCTGGTAAGGCAAATCACTAATAAAATTGGCAACATCTAGTGGGGGGAAAAATTACAGAGTCAAAATCCCACTTTAGTAGACTTTACAGAAAGATAAGATCAAACACGTATGCCTGGCACTTATATGACATATGCTCAGACAAAAATTCCTCAAGTTACAGAAGTTTCATGTTATAAATTGCCATGGTGAACCAAAACATTCTCACACTTTGCTAGGACAGAAAGTCCTCTTTAGACCAGAGAGTAGCCTGCTTATAAAAAAGGGGAAATGTTAGTTAAAAGAATTCTGTTATCTATAAATTGTCTTGCTGAGCTGAAAGGATATTTAGAGGTTTTGTAAAAATCTACCTCCCTAAAATTCTTACTGTCAGTTGGCAACTCTGGCTGCAAACAAAAAAAAAACAAACATACCACTTAGAAAATTAAACCCAACCAGGAGCCAGACTGAATCCTACTTAGGTAACTGATCTCCCAAAGTGTGTGGTGGAGAATAGAGTGAAGGGATATGGGTGGTGAGGGGTAGGGGTGCATGAGTATGGCAAAAACTCTGATACCCTACCCAATATCCATTCTCCCCATCTTCTAGTAAAAGAACACTGGGCATCGAGGTTAACTGAAAAATTGCACTTCCTAGCCTCCCTTGCAGATAGGAATAGTCAATGAGATGTTAAAAGAAGTCATGGGTGGTGCTTCTGGGGAAGTTTCTTTTGTCCAACCTTTCCCCTTCTCATTCCTGCTGCTCGAATCATAAGTGTGATGCCTGGAGATACAGGAGTCATCTTTAACTGCAAGATGACCGTGGAGATGGAAGCCATGTCTAAGGCTGGTGGAACAAACAGGTAAAAAAGGATCCAAAATTTATTCCCATACCAAAAATGAGGAGAACCTGACCATTTCTCAAGGGAAAAGATAATCAACAGATGCCAATCTCAAAATAACACAGATGTTGGAATTATCAAAGATTTTAAAGCTGTTATTATTATCCATAACCATCCTCCATGAGGTTCTTCAGATGGAAGGTAAATAATATGATAAAAAACCTTGGAACATCAAGAATGAACGAGGAGTAGCAGAACTGGTAAATGTCTGGGTAAATATAATAGACTATTTCTCTCCTCTTAAAATTTTCAAAATGTAAATGACAGACAAAAGCAAAAACTACAACACTGTCTGATGGGATTTTCGATGTATGCAGATGTAAAACATATGGCAACCTCAATATAAAAAAGGAGGATAGAGGGACCTATGTAATGGTAAGCTTTCTAAGTTCCACTAGAAGCAGCAAATGTTAATGTAAAAAGAATGTATAACAACAAACCCAGAGCACCCAATTAAAAAAAAAAAAACACTATATAAAGAGATACAGGCAGTCCCTGACTTACGACAGGGTTCCGTTCTAGCAACGCTGTCATGTCAGTTCTGATGTTAAGTTGAATATCTTTTTTTTTCCTTAAGTTTTCCCTATTATTGCCTTTTATTATCAGTTATCTTCATAAATCCGATCTTTATTTGCCTTTAGGGGTTGGCAACATTACATATAAACATACATATGTGCTGCAACATTGTATGTAGTACAGGTAGTCCCTGACTTATGATGGGGTTCCATTCTGACAGAAGTGCTGTTTGCCATAACTTGAATACGTCATAAGTCGAGGACTACCTGTAGGGTCAAACACTCAACAGAGAAATTGAAAAGCAAAACTAGATGTGTGTGCAACTAACAGTCTCAAAATACATGAAGCAAAAACTGACAGAACTGAAAGGGCCAAAATACACCAAGTCCACAACTAGGAGACTTCAACATCCCTCTCTCAGTAACTGACGGAGCCAGCAGACAGAAACTCAACAAGGACAAAGAAGACGTAAAACACTATCAGCCAATCTGACCTAACTGACATTTACAGAACACCCCCCACCCCAACAACAGCAGAATACACATTCTTTTCTAGTGCACATGAACACGCATCAAAAAGACTGGGTCATAAAACAAATCTTAATAAATTTAAAAGAACTGAAATCATACAAACCATTTCAAAATTAAACTAGAAAACAGTAACAGAAAGACACATGGAAAAATTCTCGAATATTTGGAAATTAAACACAGAGGAAGTCTCAAGAGAAATTACAAAATATTTTCAACCAAATGAAAATGAAAATATAACATATTAAAATTTTATAGATAAAGCTAAAGCAGCACTTAGAAGGAAATTTACAGCATTAAATGCTTATATATTCAATGGACATAAAGCTATACAGCTCACAAGTTCTGAGAGTTAAACAAAAGTATACATGTTAAGGTAAGCATAGTAGCTGCTCAATAAATACATGATAAATGAATTCATGAAAGGACAAATTGTAACAAACGGATGAATAAATACTCAGGAAATAAACAGGCAAAATTCCAAGTCAGATAACTACATAGGACTGAAGCATTGTCCTGAATAACTTATTCATCTCAATGAAATAACTAAAACCCCATTCACTGGCTCTTGCGGGCAGTCAGCAGCATGCATTTCTCTTAGCAAAAGCTAGAAAGCTACTGGAGACCTGATCGAAACCTTGTTAACACCATTTATTAACTGAACCAAAATGCTATGTGTCACAATGACACTTGCTCTTTATTAAACAGAATAACCCACTCCAAAAAAAGCAACTTTTTCTCACGCTCACCCATATCTGTTTACAGTCCAACCTAATGACACCCAGAATCCCTGTGCTGGCCCATGGCTAGTGTACTCACAACAAAGGGGTTCATAGGACATGACTCAATGTCTTCAGGTTGCTTAACACACTTCAGGTTTCCTCATCTTCCTGCAAAATAAGTTTCTACACAGGTGGCTACCATCACACTGACGAGCACCAAGGGGTGGGAGTGAGAGGAGAAAAGGGAAGAGAACTAATATTTATTTACTGAGCACCTACAGTCAACCAAGGCACTTTACACACATTCGTTCATTTAATTTTCTCAACCACTTTGAGGGAAGCACAACCATCCCCACAGTACAAATGAGGAAAAGGCAACTGAAATTCAGGCCTTTCTATACCACCACTAAGGATCTCAAAGTGGCAAATTATGACAATCAACCCATCAGCAATTTTGCTTAGCTGTGTATGTTACAGAACATTATTTCATTAACACTGGGACTCGAGTTCTTCTAAAGTCTTCACCAGCTCTGATGTTCTATGATCAAGAAACTCTTGCTCGAGGGTTAGGAGCTGGTTGACTGGACGCGGGAGATCAGGGGTGGAAAGGAGAAGTGTGCTGTCACAGTATAGGGAGAGCAATTAGGGTCACATGACAGTGTATATATAAATTTTTGTATAAGAGACTAACTTGAAATGCAAACTTTCACTTAAACTACAACAAAAAACAACAACAAAAAAAAAAAAACTCTTACTCATTCTCACTGAGCAAGGAACACTCACAGCTCCAATTCCCAAGCTCCTGGGATCAAAAATAAATCCATGTACATCTGTGCTTCTAAATTTGTGGCCTACAATGCCTGCCACTTTGTTGTGATGAATGATGCAAAACCTTTAACCACAAGGGACAGGAACTAAGTGCTGCCTCTGGGCCTTAGCCACACCTTCGTTTCCCATTTAAGACACCAAGGGAACATTCTAGACTACTTCCTGCAAGATGAGTCACTTCTCAAGCCACAAATGTGATTCCAAAAGCACTCAACTTCTCTCCAATGTATTTTACCAGTTGAAAAATATCTGATTGTGTTTACATGCTCCTAGTTAAAATAAACATGGTGATTACCAGTAGTCATTGCTCTTTGTCAGCTGCTCCTGCAAAACAGCACATCTCTGATACTCTGGGGACTCTCATGCTCCAGAGGGGTGGTGACCACCAAACTTCTAAAACTTTCATTTAAAAGCTTCTGAGCACACACTTGTATATATGTATAATGTAAAGGATGACACAAAAACATGTAAGTTGAAGTTGCTGTAGTTTCTTTGTGCACTTCAATGGACTATCTTACACATCCTTCTCTGCAGTCTACTGCCCTCGACCACTCAGGGGTGTCTGCTAGGACAAGCTGTTCCCTAGATGGTGATTACCACTTAATGGCATTAACCACAGACCAGCTTTGAGGGTTTTTTTGTTTGTTGTTTGTTTGCTTTTTAAAGACAAACATATTATAACCTTATGTATTTTTTAAAAATTCATGAAGAATCAGAAAGCCTCATTTAGGATGATAACCAAATTATCAATGAGAAAAATTCCTAGTGTTTAAAGCAGTCAGTCAGAAGCACTGACAACTGTGATATTAGATGACAGATGCCTGGGCAGGGCAGATCAACATCTGAAGATAGGTTAAAAGCCTTTAGGCTGGCCAGGGGCCTTGTCACTGAACTCCATGGTTACCACCACAGTCAGAGGGCAGTAATATCTCCTATTACTTATTATTACTGTTGTCATCACTAGGACCACTTATTGCCAGGTATTTTATATACATGATTTCCTTGAGTCCTAGCCACCCTGCAAGAGAGGTACAATTATGTTCACTTTGCAAGAGGAAATAGGATCAGCACACAACTTGACCAAAAGTAACACTGCTACCATGAAGCAGAAAAGGAACTCAAAATCTCTACACCACTGCTCCTTCTCATGGGTAAAATAATCTGCACACGTGTATACTTACTACTAATAATCTGCTAGTTCATATTTTCTCAATGGAACCATACTCTTCATACCTCCATTTGTACTGTGCCTTAAAAAGCATTTTCATGTCCATCATTTCCTCAGGTTTTTTCTCCCAACAACCCTTAGAGATGGGAAGGAATTACCTACCACTAAATATAGCAAAATCAGGCACAGCCTCTGGAACCAAAGACATGCCTATTGGCACACAAGCAGAATTTGGCGAAACCTTCTCTTGGAAGAATCTCATTCAAAAACACAATTACTTAGACTTCATCAAAAACAGGATCTACTGTTGTGTAATAAGGTTTCTGACACATGAATGTACTACCCATAACCACACTTGACCTGACAGCATAGCAACTTGGAAGCTATTTTGCAATCACAAAAATAATGTTCAAACATTGTAAAAGTACAAATGTTTGTAAACTTGGAATGCAAATATTCTGTTTAGATTGTAACAACTCAGAAAGCCTTAGCAGTGGAACAGACTTTCGAGGTCTAGTCCCACTGCTCTTCCCAGGCAGGGATTTTCCTCTATCTGGCAGACTTCTGGAGAAGGCTGTTCACTAACTCCACTACCAAACACTGGTACCATTTACTGAGCACTGACAATGTGCCAAGCATTCTAGATACATTAGCTCATTATTTCATATAATTGTCTCAACAACTACAAATGAGTTCTACAAAGACTGTCTTAACAACTACAAATGCAGAAACAGAAGCTTTCAGAGGCTAAGTCACTTACCTAAGGACACCCAGTCAGGAACTACAAAATCAAGATCCAAACCTAGGTCTGTCTGATTACCAGTCCCTGACTTCCACATTCTAGAACTTACCTTATCCACTAGACACGCTTCACACCTAGGACTAGATCACCTAGCTTATAACCACATACCGTAACTGTACATATGCACTAAAAATATAAGAATCAGGTTAAGTTTAATAGGAAACTACTCTGATCCTACCACATAAAATGCAGTTTTTTGTCTCTTTCATGACTGCCTGGTCAGTATGTGACTGGAATACAGCCTTAAGTACATAATGGGTCTATCTCCTAAGAGCAGCCATTTTACTTTTCCTACATATGGATCCTACCCTTATCTTACTAGCATGCTGAATCTACAGCTTCCCCTCCTCCTCTCCCCATCTAGAAAGGGCCTTCGGTCAAATACAGGACTGACTCAGGAAAGATGAAACCCAAAGTGGCACTAGAATTACACTGTCGAGAAAACATACTTTCTGCCTGCAGGCTAAAAAATGGACTTACAAAAAATATTCAGGAAAAGAAAAAAAACATTTCCTCATTTACTGTTTTAAGAATTACAATAAAAAGTACAAAAGGAATTATTTCTGCACTGTGGGATTATGAATAACTCATTTTCTTTGTTTTTTAAACCTTTTTCTAGTTTTTAAAATAAAAACATACTACTTTTTTTCACAAAAAAAGTATTTATTAATTTAGGAAGTTTTCAAACACATACAAAAGGAGTAATATAATAAACCTCAAGTTCCGATCAACCAATTTTGACATAAATTACGAACACATGGCCAACCTTGTTTCTTCTACACCCCAACTCACTTTCCCTTCTACCCACAGTTGATTACTTTAAAGCAAATCCCAGATGTAGTATCATTTCATCCAATAAAAACTTCAGTTTGTACCTCTGAAAATAAGGGCTATTTTAAAAAACAAAACAAAACATACCACAAAAGCATTATCACATCTAAAAAATTAACAATACATATTACTTTTTTAATCAGAAAACAATGTTTTAAGAAAATAATATATTTGAGAGGGAAAAAAAGAAGAAAATGCTCAGTGGCATTCCTGCCTAAACAGCTTACATGACTCCATTTCACTTAAGAGGTCCGGCTGCATGTTTGCCCCCTCAGGACATGAGAAAAATGGGCAGAAATGTCTATTTCTAGTTATCAATGTTTCTAGGATTTACCTGTTGAGAACTGCTTCCTTGTCTCCCAGACGACTTTTAATTTTACTTGTCAGATAGTCCAAAAAGAGCATCCAGATATCCAAACAAGAGAAGTAACCTTCATGAGTAGGCTATAGTGCAAAAGAAATCCAAACAATGAAATTACTTACTGCAACTATTGCTTAGAAACACATACACCAGTGTTTACTTCCAGAATCGTAAAACCATAGCCTAGATTCCCTCAGTTTCCTGGTATCTCCAACTGCTGGCTTTTAGTCTTCACCACTGGACCCTGCTGAACCTAACAAGTCAAGGGTACCAGGGAATACATCATTAGGGAGATATGCAGGACAAACTGAGTTACAAAATAAGTCAAGCAAAAACCTATCTTAAAACCGAGACTGGTGGAGACGGCTCTTACAGCTCATCCAATTCAGATCTATTTTAGAGAGAAAGAAACTGAGATCCAGAGATGTGATTTGGTCAAGGTCAGGGGTAGGAGCAGGCCCCTTTACCTCCAATGTTCTTTCCACTACATACCATTTCTATTTGCACATCCAAAACCAAAAATAAGTTTCACTGACACCAAAGGTGACGGGGCTACACATTTGAACATAAGGAAAGTAACATCTACAGTTGTTCCTATATAACAGATTGAAAATGAGCTTGTTAAATCTGACCTTCAGGGCATTATCCCATCTGCAAAAGTAGGGGTGTCAAACAGGCTAACAGCAACCTCTAACCAGGTGTTGATAAGGACAAATAAAGAGAGAAGAGCAAGTCTTTGCAGGGTCCTAGTGCCTGAGCCACTGTACTCCTTAACTTTCTCAAGAGCCCTGACAGTCTATTTCATGCAAAATCCACAAGCTATACTCTCCAACATCTAGTCCTCCCATACACATTCAGTTTCAACTTGTGGCCCTCAATCTCTTATACTTACACTCAAATTCTCACTACCAACAAGAAGCCTTTGGTTTTGCTAGTGACTGCTTCACTGAATCACATATTTGGTGGCAGAATCAGATACAGAAAGAAAAAATACCATCACCTTCTTAGATGAGTTTCTTTCCATTTCTGATTCAGAAGGAAATGGAGAAGCTTACGGGGGAACATGAGGAATTTGCCCAAGGAATAACTAACAATGGGTGGTAGCATGCAGTAGGAGTTCTCAACCTAAGCTGATGCCTGAGACAAAAAAAATTTAACTTAAAAAACAGGGCAGCCTCCAACCTCACAACCCAAAAAGTAGCCTGGAACTAGGCTTCTACAGCTCAGTCAAGGCCACTGATAGGAACATCCTCAGAAAACAAAACGACCACTCTTATCTCCACTTCACAATTCACAAAACCCAGGCTGATGCCCATTATGACATGAAACGGGCCAAAAGAATAACCAGAAAAAAACAATAAGCCATGTGGAAACAATATAGGTAGCTCATATATAGGCCACTAGACAACCAGGAAATTCAGTCTTGTCCTGTTTTCAACTTGCTGAGCTTGCCTTATGTAAGTCACCTAGCTGTCCTTCCTTGGTTTGAAATACCCATCAGCTCCCTCAAAAGAACACAACTGATCAGAGTACATGTGGAAGTGCTTTTGAGAAAAATCATCACATAAGCACGTTTTATGGATACATCGTAATACTTTACAATTCTATACATCCATTGATGATGATGTATAGGATTTAGTATGTGGCTCAAGGCTAGGGGGAAAAAAGGTAGGCAGATACACATCTGTAAGACCTGAAACACCATCATTCACATCCGTATCTGGAAGCCCCATTGTGAGGCCTTGTGAGCTGCACAGCCTGCCCACTGCAGGGTCCTCTGACATATTGTTAAGGTCATAAAGATTATAGATTGACTCTACTTTTAGAGTCACCTAACTTCTTAGAACCCTCACAGATCCTTTTTAAAATGTACCTATACTCAGGTTTCAGGGCTGATTAATCGCTGAAAATTTTGACAGATTTCTTTAAGAAAGTAATGATAATAATCTTACTTTTGAAGTGCTTTACAGTGTTTAGTTTTCATTTGCATAAGTCTATTTGATCTTCACAATAGTCCTGGAAAGTGACAGATATTTTTCTTCTTCCCATTTTACAGATAAAGAAACCAAAGTTCTAAAGTAAAGTCACCAGTCTAAGGTGGCAAGACAATTAAGAAACAGAATCAGAACTAGAATATGGGTCTTAAGGCTTCCCAGTCCAGGGTCCCTTCCCCTATGCTGTCTCCGACACTGTTTTAGGAAGAAGGGACAAAATGAAAAAATGCAAGACCAAGAAGGAACTGAGGATACAGTAAGACTAGGAGCAGGAAGACAGAGAAATCATGTTGATACAGGCACCTCAAAAGGCTCAGCAAGCAAGGGAAGTAATGGTGAAGGCAAAAACCCGGTGAGTACTAGTAGATGGAGGGGCTGCCAGCAGGCCACTTAGATTAAAGAAGGAAAAGAAAAGGAGAAATGGTTAAAGAAAGGTACTAGCATCATCCTTTGTCTTATTACTGTTCTTTCAAAATATGTTCACCAGTATTAAAATCTCAATGAAGTTTAGAAATAAAAGGCAAAAAATACTGACACACTCATAGCAACCCTCTAGGCAAGAAAGAGGGAAGTCACGTTTTCTTGCTTTATAGGTGATAAACGAAGGATAAAGTAATATCACTGCTAGTGAGGAGATGGGGACTTAGAGCTCTCTCTTGAGAATTCTTTAAAATTCTTAACTCTCATCCCAAACAGCTCCCCTACTATTAGTCCTTGATCCTAGAGTGTACCCTGCCATCTCTTCTCCACTCTGCCTTTCCAGGAAAAGGGCTGCTACCCAGCAATACTGGGACAGAGCACATCCCAGGTTCTTGCCCCTCTTCCCGATGCTAGAATCTGATTCTGGTTGGACCTCAAGGACACGTACTCACACAGTCCACAAGCTTGCTCCTTAGAAAGGAAGGTCCTCATACAGGAGGCCAAGAGAGGAGAAGGGAGCTCAGCTGAGAGAGACCTCCAGGTAGAGGAAGGAAGAAAGAAGCTTGTTGTTTGCTTCAGGACCACATGTCTGTTTCTTTTCCCAAACATAAAATGTTTTGATTCAACAGAAAACTAACAGGTGTCAGATTCTAGTGAAAGAATCCTAAAACATAAGCACTAGGAAAGACGCTGAAGATGCCCTCCGCAGTCTATCTTATTTGGTGAGGAGATGGAAATCTAAAGAAATTAAAGAGACTTGTCCAAAGACAAGAGCTCAAACGCAAAACTTTTGGGTCCAAGTCCAAAGAAGAAGGCATAAAACGTGTACTTTAAAACACTTTCTAAGCTTTCTTCTATACTATATACGCTAAAAGACATCACTTTACATAGGGAACAAAATTTCAAGGCATCTTCATTCCGTTTTCCCAAACAAACCCCTTCTTTCTGACCTCAGCAATGGCTCACTTATCTTTCTTTTATTTCTGCTATACTTACCCTATTTAATACTCAGTGTTCTCCCAAATCTGCTGTTCTTTCCTGGACTCCTTTAATATTTCTCTGGATCTATTTCAAACTCCCACCTCTGATGTTCCTCTTCTATACCCTCATCCTCCCACAACCTCTTCATCACCTCCTCTATTTCTCCTTTGGCCTGGTAAGCTCAGCTTGTGTTCCTTCTTGCTTTGTACTCACGGGCCCCTCTATCAGACATCCTCACACTTCTTTAACCTGTGGTCCTCCTCTCCTACCTGCATCCTACCACTTCTCCCAGGAATGTTGCACTGTTACCACTGGGTACTCTTTATTTTCATTTATGTGCCAAGTACCCCTTTGAAGAAGGCTAGCTTGAACACTCAACCCTTGCTCCAAATCCCCTAATCCTATACATGCACCCCTCCCTGTCTAGAACCTTGAATCTTCTCTAGCCTCACTAAGCTACAACAGTGGTGATTTAAAAAGAAAAAAAAAAGTCTGCTTTTAAAATCAGATGCACTTACTGACCCCTTACTGACCCAGCAGTTTCATTCCTAGTATATACTAACAGAAAGCTACATATGTACACCAAAAAGCATGTACAAGAACGTTCGCTGCAGCATGATTCATGATCACCAAAAATGGGAAACCCAAATTAGCAGTGAAATGGATAAATAAAATGTGATATTTTTTCAGATAAGGACTTAAAATAAAGCAGTGAAAATGAACAAATTATTGCCACATACAACACAGACAAATCTCACAAACATAATGTTGAATGAAAAGGCCAGATAAAATGAATAAATATATGCTCCCATTTACAGAAGTTCTAAAACAGAAAAACCTAATCTATGGTATTAGAAGTCAGGATTGGGGTTACTTCTGGGGATAAGGAAGGAGGAAGTGATTGGGAAGGGATATGAGATTTCTGGAGTGCTGGTAATATTCTACCTCTTGACTTAGGTGATGGTCACATGAGTGCCCATTTTGGAAAAAAATTTATCAAGCTGTATACTTATGATTTATGCACTTTTTGTGGTATACTTCAATAAAAAGTTTATTTAAAAACAGGCACACAAATGGGTATCAGGGAACTTCAGGGGGTGATAGAAACGTTTTAAAACTGGACTGTGGTGATAGCTGCACAACTTTATATAAATTTACTAACCATGACAGAACTGTACACTTACAATGGATGAGTATCATGGTACGTAAATTATACCCCAATAAAGCTGTTTAAAAACACACACACACACACACACACACACACACACACACGAGTTCCTGGGTGGTACAAATGGTTAAGCATTCAACTGCTAGCTGAAAGATTGATGGTTCAAACCCATCCAGAGGCACCTCGAAGACAGGCCTGGTGATCTGCTTCCAAAAGATCACAGCCTTGAAAACCCCACAGAGCAGTTCTACGCTGCACACACAGGCTCGCCATGATCCAGAGTTGACTCAAAGGCAACGAACAACAACATATGGATAAACAAAAGATTGGGTCACTCAAATTTTAAACTTCATGAAGGTAAGAACTTTGCTTGTGAGGGTTATGTGCCTAGCTCCTGAAATACAATAGGGGCTCACAAAGTATTTGCTGAATGGAGAGGGATTAGACACCACCAAAATGAACTCTTGAAAGTTTCACTATATATAATCTTCTTATGGGAAGTCTTAGTGACAGTTACAGAATAGAACTAAAGGTCCTAATTTCACTTTTTCTATATTTTTTCTTTCTCTAACATATTAGTGGTTAAGAGCACAGACACTGTGGGTTCAAATTCTGGTTCCACCACTTACTAACTGTATGGCTGAGCAAGTTACTCTTTGTGCCTCAGTTTCTTTACCTGTAAAATGGAGATGATGATAATAACAGCACCTACCTCATAGGGTTGTTATGAAGATTAAATGTGTTAATCTTCACATACAAGGCAGTGTATAAATGTTTGGGGGAAAAAAATAAAGAAGTTCTTTCCCCAAAAAATAACTAGGTAGACTTTTTTTTTTAAGGGGAAGGGCTGGTGCTTTACCTGATGAAATGTGTACTTGAACAAAAGTGTCAAAAACTCCACCACAGGGAACTGAGAGTAGGACTCGATTCTTCTTAGGTGAACACTCACAAAGAGCCGGAGAAAGTCAGTAAACTTCTCAATGTAGCTAAATGAGATAAGAAGACAAAAAGTGACAATAAGAAGCCTAGCCACCTCCTCAGAAGAGAACTTAAATTCAATTGAAATTTCTTTCAATACAGAACTACAAAGATATATATTTTCAGATAAAAATATAAAGGCCTACAACAATTACCTACAGGAGAGGCAACCCTTCATTCCATTACCACCTGAAACATAGCAGAAAAGCAACTTTAATCCTCAGACACTATCTACTAAGGCTTCTTATAAGCTAGTGCTCTCATTTTTTAACTCATTAGTGCTATGACCCAATGAAAGTAAAAGAAGTGGTGCTAAAAGGCTGATGGGCAGATCAAGTGTGTCACTTCAACCTGGAAGTCTGGAAGGCTGGTTTCTTTGCTAGGAGGCCAAAATATTAAAACAATGTGCCAAAAACAAAACAAGACTACACAAAGGGCATGGCATCTAGGTAAGAAATAGTCAGGCTTGCAACCTAATCCTTATTTTTGTCTACCCTCTACCTCCTGGCGTTAATTAAACATAGTACAACCCAATCCTCTCTAAAAATGATTTCAAATATAAGAGGGGAAGGCTGTTGGACCCGGACAGCCCTCAGAGACAATTTAGTCTGATGCTTCCATTTTACAGATGAGGCCAGGTCCCAGAGGGATAAAATGACCAGCTCAAGATCACTAAGCCAGCTATGGCAGAATGGAACTATCATCCATTCCCAAACTTTCTTTTCACATTACAATGAATTCCCAATTCATTTGTATTCAACAAAATCATTTCACGGAAGAGTGTGGGTCACAGCTGCAAGGATAAGAGATTTTTGTTATTTAAATACACAGCACATCATCACTCTCACATTTCAGAAACTGTCATTTTAAGCCCCTATATACCAAAAGGTGATTCGAAAATGAGATGGCTATACCTTCATAAATCACATTTCAGAGACCAATGAAAAAAGATAAAGACTTACTAGGACTTGGCCAAAATTAAATAATGGCTAAAAGTAATTCTGAGACTCCTAGCTGCAAAAATCTACTTATTAAAGCAGAGATACGTGAAATAAAGCAGGAGAAGAAGACTACTCCTCAGAAGAGTAAAATTGGCCCAGAATTAAAATTTCTCCTATTGTTCCCGGGACCTACCTCCCTGAGGATGGCCAACCTGCCTCTCTGATTTCTAAATGGCTGGCTTACGCACAAAGAAGTGAGCTTATCTGCAACTTTTTTTTATTTTTAAACGTTAATTTAATAAGGAGGATAGCTGTCTCTGTGGATCATGGGGCCAAACACTTGAAAAACATTAACAACGCACTAAAATGAGTTGTTTTTAGAGGCAGGAAAGCATAAAGAGACTTCTCTGATGTCCTGAATCACTAATACTCAAGAATAGGAATTCCTCACTCAGCTTATTATTAGACTATGTTTTTATACAGATTCGAATTTGTGAACCAGCTTAATGTTCTTTAGGAAGATGCGCTCAATCCCCTACCACCCATAAAAGAACAAAGAGAAGTCATGGTAACAGAGCTAGCAATCTCTATTTGATTTTACTCTCCAACCCAATTCAAAAATAAAGACCAGGTGTTTCAGTAGCTAAAACTACCAATTTTATTTCACCTCATTTTCTTGCCCTTGCCCACCTTCTGGTACAGGTGCTAATGAACAGTAGAAAGTTAGGAAAAAAGCAGTAAAGGAGAAGAGAAGCAAAGGACCTGGTTAAGCAGCTCCTAAACAACTGAGAATGGACTTAGCTGTTTAGAATTAGTGGTAAGGGACCCAAGAGCCAGGAAGCAAGCACACAGTGTTGTTTATGTCACCTTTCTGCTTCCAGGCACCTCTCAGCTTTCACAGGGCAATAGGAAGCACAGGATTAAAATATAAAACCAAGAGTACAAAAGTTACATGTAGCAAAATCAATACACCAATAATCCATGATGGCATTTCTGTATCACCCAAATGTGAGCCATAACAAAACGTCTGTGACTCAGTACGCTACAAGCAAAAGTCAAAACAACTGATGCTTGATCACTAGTATCATCAGTTCGAATTTTTTTAACATATGAAGATAAAACCGTTTTTCTTAACCAAAGCTAGAAAGTGTAAAGTTGTGCATGTCAAATATTTAATACCCTTGAATTCACACAGAACGCTATCGCTGAGTAATGAAAAGAAAAACATTATCATTTCAGATTAAGAGTTCTTTTGTGATTATACAAAGAAAATTTCACACAAAACTTGTTTGTAATGAACCAAGCCAAATAATCTGATGTACCATTTTTTTTAACTTCGGAAAAACCTAATACAATTGCTAAATTCAAAAAGGACTAAAACTGTCTTAACATTAGGCACCTGACTTTATATTCTGCTACTGAATCTAAGGACAAGGAGATAGTTTAACTCTGTACAGTTTAATAACAAACAACAATCCAAGGAGAATTGATTAAAATATTAACAACTTTTGCTACTAGGCAATGTATAAATAGCCACTAATTTATTTATTCATGTGAAAGTTTCTGAACACAGTCAGCGTGTATGTTCTTAACACTAAGTTCCCAACGTTCCCTCTTGTTTTTATGCAGGAGTATTATCATGTTCATGAAAGTTGTAAGATACATATATGACATCATCTGCAAGGGAAATAAATGAGACTCTGCCTCAGAGTACCATGATGTATCCATCGTTTAAAGTGTTTTAAGAAAAACAGGCCAGGTAATTTTAGGCTCCATTCAAGAGGACAATAACAAAGAAACAGAGGTGTGCACCACATTAACATGTGCCCACCTTACCATCTCTCCTATCTTTCAATGAAAACTTGCCATCTGTATAAAATTCACTATAACTACAACACTCCTACAGCCTGAAAGATGTTCACTTGGGAAAAGTCAAACAGTAAAAACTGACAAGCGACACACCAAGTGAGGAAGGCAGATTATAACTCCTGTACCTCCATGGACCTCTTCTCCTGTTCTTGGCTATGCATGAGCAGCAGTCTCAGTTCCTGCACACCTCAGACCTGCAGGCATACAGTGAGGAAGTGGAGACAGGGGTGGGAGGGAGGACAGAAAATGGATGGGGGGAAAAAGACAACAAACCTACACAATTGACAATCACTTTTCACACTCAACTCATTTCCCTTAACCCCCCTAGCCCTTCCAGCTACTCTTAAACTTACTGGCACACACCTACCTTTCCGTTCCTCACCAGGAGCCCCAAATTCTGAAATCAAAGAGGATTACCGACACTATGCTCACAACGTGATAAAAAGTCACGGCCCGTTCTCAGGGCACGACCGACTCCACACCTGTTTTCATTACCTCTCATCAAGTTCTTCTAGTCTGCTCTTCACCGTGTGGGCATTGTTATCCTTGGTGATTTTCTGCAGGAGGTAGAAAGTCTGCTGGAACATACGCAGTAGATACTCCTCAAATTCCACAGGCACACAGTTCTTGGACATGAGTTCATTGATGCAGGACATGGCCAGAACCCCAAGCCGGCCACGCTCCTGACCCAAGACACAGTTCTGGCTGCTGCCGTTAACTGATGCCATCTTTCTGGCCCGGATGTCACAGCCAAAGCGGGCAAAGTGGAAGATGGTGGTAAGGAGGGATGGGGTGATGCTGGCAGACAGAGGAATCCAACTGAAGAGATGAGCCAGGCACTCCAAGGCCAGAGAACAGATATACTCACTCTCCACGTCAAGGATGGGGATTGGCTGATTCAACAGTTTGGCTGAATTAGGGCTCTGCAACAGGTTACTCAGTAAGTCACCTGAAAATAAAAAAGGCTTCTAAGATACCCACTGTCATATCTCTTACAAACTATTTTAAGCAACTCACCTTCTTAAAAAAACAAAAACAATTTACGTATTATATCAAAAAATAAAATCAATAAGCTCAGTGTTGTTGTTGTTAGCCGCCATCGAGTCGATCTGGACTCACAGTGACCCATGTGACAGAGAAGAAGTGCCCCATGGGGTTTCCAGGCTGTAATCTTTACAGGAGCAGATCACCAGGTCTTTTTACTTGCAGAGCTGCTGGGTGGGTTCAAACCGCCAACCTTTCGGTTAGCAGCCAAGTGCTCAATGTTAAACACCAATTATAAAAAGTTAACAGTATAGCAAAATTAAGGTAATTATGATTCATTTTGTGAAATAAAAAATCTGAATAAACTTCAGTATTTTAAATTCAGTGAGATTTGTAAAACAGCAGTATCTCAGTAGACAGAAGTAGGGAGAATAAAGATGGGACTATTCTCTGGCTGTAAAACCCCATGTCTATCCAAGTTTTTCTTCTTTCTACTGCCTGCCCAAAATCATGACCTTGTTTTTGAAAAAAATGATACATAACTATTATTTGAATAAGTAAATAACTGGATCCCTAACACCATTTACCAACTTAGACTCCAGATGAATGAACAATCTAAACCAAAAGACAAAACATTAAAACAGAAGAAAATATAGGAGCATCAGAAATACAGGTGAGAGAAAGACTTCTTAAAACTACCAAGACACAAACATTAACAAAAAATACTTAAATTTAATAACATCAAAATGAAGAGTTTCTATTCAATGAAGCACATTAAAGAAAATTATCAAGCATATAACAGACTGCGAGAGGATAGTAAAAATGTCTAACATAAAGGACTAAAATCTAAAATATACAAGAAAAACCCTACACATCAACAAATATAACCCCAATCTAAAGATAGGCAGCAGATATGAAGAGACAATTGTCAGAAGAAACTCAAAAGGACAATCAGCATACAGAGAGATCTCAAAATCATTAGTAATCAGAAAAAGGCAAATTAAAAGGAGACTGAGAAAAATAAGAAGGTTGGATAATGCCAAGTGCTGAGGCAGAGGGATGAATATAGGAACTTTCTTGCAGCAGTGGAGAGAAGCACAGCTATTCTGAAAAAGAAAATGGCACTCTGGAGTGCTCGTAAATATCCTATCATCTCTTATACACAGAAAACCCCAAAGAATCCTCAAGAAAACTACTGGAACTAATAGAAGACTTCAGCAAAGTTTCAGGATACAAGGTAAACATACAAAAGTCAGTTGGATTCCTTTACACCAACAAAGAGAACCTCGAAGAGGAAATCATCAAATCAATACCATTTACAATAGCCCCCAAGAAGATAAAATACTTAGAAATAAATCTAACCAGAGACATAAAAGATCTGTACAAGGAAAACTACAAGCAACCTGCATAAGTGGAAAAACATACCTTGCTCGTGGATAGACAGACTCAACATTGTGAAAATGTGTATTCTACCCAAAGCGATCTACAGATACAATGTAATCCCGATCCAAATTCCACAAGCATTTTTTAATGAGATGGAGAAACAAATCACCAACTTTCATATGGAAAGGGAAGAGGCCTTGAACAAGTAAAGCATTACTCAAGAGGAAGAACAAAGTGGGAGGCCTCACACTACCTGATTTTAGAACCTATTATACCGCCACGGTAGTCATAACAGCCTGGTACTGCTACAACAGATACATAGACCAATGGAACAGAACTGAGAATCCAGACATATATTCATCTGCCTATGAGCAGCTGATATTTGACAAAGGCCCAAAGTCCATTTGTTGAGGAAAAGACAGTCTCTTTAACAAATGGTGCTGGCGTAACTAGATCTCTGCAAAAAACTGAAACAAGACCCATACGTCACACCATGCACAAAACTAACTCAAAATGGAACAAAGACTTAAATATAAAATCGAAAACGATAAAGATCATGGAAGAAAAAACAGGGACAACGCTAGGAGCCCTAATACATGCCATAAACACAATATGAACCATAAGTAACAATGCACAAGCACCAGAAGAAAGACCAGATAAACGGGAGCTCCTAAAAATCAAACACTTATGCTCATCAAAAGAGTCAAAAGACAACCTACAGACTGGGAAAAAATTTTTGGCTATGACAAATCCAATCAGCGTATGATCTCTGAAATCTACAAGATACTGCAAAACCTCAACAACAAAAAGACAAATAACTTAATTAAAAAATGCGCAAAGGATACGAACAGGCACTTCACCAAAGAAGATATTCAGGCAGCTAACAGACACATGAAGAAACGCTCACGATCATTAGCCATTAGAGAAATGCAGATCAAAACTACAATGAGATATCATCTCACCACACAAGGCTAACATTAATCCAAAAAACACAAAACAATAAACGCTGGAGAGGTTGTGGAGAGACTGGAACACTTATAGACTGTTGGTGGGAATGTAAAATGGTACAACCACTTTGGAAATCGATTTGGCACTTCCTTAAAAAGCTAGAAATAGAAGTACCATACGATCTAGCTATCCTGCTCCTTGGAATATATCCTAGAGAAATATGAGCCGTCACACGAATAGATATATGCACACCCATGTTCACTGCAGCACTGTTCACAACAGCAAAAAGATGGAAACAACCTAGGTGCCGATCAGCGGGTGAATGGGTAAACAAATTATGATATATCCACATGATGGAATACTATGCAACAATAAAGAACAACGATGAAGCCGTGAAACATCTTATAACATGGAGGAATATGGAGGTCATTATGCTGAAAGCATTTAGTCAGTCACAGAAGGACAAATACTGTATAAGACCACTATTAGATGAACTCAAGAAAAGGTTTAAACACAGAAGAAAACGTTCTTTGATGGTTATGGGGGTGGGGAGGGAGGATGAGGGTTATTTACTAACTAGATAGTAGATAAGAATTATCATAGGTGAAAGGAATGACAGCACACACTACAGGGGAAGTCAGCACAACTAGACTAAACCAAAGCTAAAAGTTTCCTGAATACAGTCAAACACTTTGAGGGACACAGTAGCAGGGGTAGGGGTCTGGGGACCATGCTTTCAAGGGACATCGAGGTCAACTGGCATAACAAAGCTTATTAAGAAAATGTTCTGCATCCTACTTTGGTGAGTGGTGTCTGGGGTCTTAAAAGCTTGCAAGCAGCCATCTAAGATGCATCAATTGATCCCAACCACCAGAAGTAAAGGAGAATGAAGAACCCCAAAGACACAAGGAAAGTAGTAGCCCAAGAGACAGAAAGGGCCACATAAACCAGATACTTTATCAGCCTGAGACCAGAAGAACTAGATGGTGCCCAGCTACCACCAATGACTGCCCTGACAGGGAACACAACAGAGAGTCCCGGATGGAGCAGGAGAAAGGTGGGGTGCAGAACTCAAATTCTAGTGAGAAGACCAGACTTAATGGTCTGACTGAGACTTGAGGTATCCTGGAAAGCATGGCCCCTGGATTCTCTATCAGCCCAGAACTAAAACAATTTTCGAGGCCAACTCTTCAGACAGACTGAACTGGACTGTGGGACATAAAGTGATACTTGCGAGGAGTATGCCCCTTAGCTCAAGTAGATACCAGAGACTAAATGGGCAGCTTCTGTCTGGAGGTGAGATGGGAAGGCAGAAAGGGTTAGGAGCTGGTTGAACGGACATGGGGAATTGGGTGGAAAGGAGGAGCGTGCTGTCACAGTATGGGGAGAGCAATCAGAGTCACATAACAATGTATGTATAAATTTTTGTATGGGAAAAAAATTTTTAAAAATATCCTATCACCTGAAAATTCCTCTCCTGGGTATGCCTCCCAAAGCAACCCTTACACAGGACCATGAGGGGTCAGTATGAAGATGAAATCACAGCAGTATTTGTGCTGGTGGGGAGTTGGAGGCAATCTGGGTTCCTCACTAGAACGAAATGATTATGAGGCCTTTTACCTTGGTTCTTTAGAAAAATGCCTTGGGCGATTTCTCCCCTAAGCCCTAAGGCATTAACTTTGCCTTAGCTCTTTGGAGAAGCAATTCGGGGGTGGGAGTGTTCTCAGGATGTTTTCTATTCCAGAGGGTCTGTGTTACTTTTGTCCAGCTTGAAAGACATTTCCTGGGTAAGCTATAAACAAACTTGATGGTTTGATACGTTTTGTCTAGCCCTGGGCTACAGTCTACCCTGTGATTGGTCAATTTTATGCACCTGGAAGAGACTGGTCAGTTTACTAAGCAAATTGAGTGACCTGCAGTCCACCAAGGGGATTGGTCAGTTCATGGTCCTGCTGGGAAGGCTATGCCTTGAAACTGGCAAGTAGTTTGTTTATATAAGCAGCAGATTCCACAGAGGTTTTCTGAGAGACAAGAAGAGAGAGGAAGCGAGCAATCTCCTAAAAAAGCTGTAATACGGGTCGAGGGCTTAACAATGAACACAGCGAGAGACCTGAAAGAGGCCCTATCGCAGAGCAGACAGCAATAGACCTGGAAGGGGCTCTGCAGCGGAATCAGCAGTAACAGCAGAAAGCTGCTGCTAAGAAAGCAGCTAAGAGCTGAGCAAGCTGCTACACTAGCTATGAGCTGGGCCGGTTAGCAGTGGAGAGGCCAACAGCAGGGAGGCCAAAAGCAGAGAGGCCTACACAGCTGAGAGGGTGCCTGCACAGTTAAGAAGAAGCCTTGCACAGCTGAGAGGGGTGCCTGGCCTGGCTGTTCGCATTGCTGAAAGGAGTTGAGAGCACTGCCCTGCGCTGAAGAAGTGAGGGATGTGCTCTCCACTTCATAAGAGTCTTCCAAACCTTGCCTGCTTGCTTCCCGATCCTGAGTTGTTCCTGTTACTTCCCTAATAAACCACATAATTGTGAGTATGATCTGTGAGTTCTGTGTGGCCACTGCAATGAATTATCGAACCCAGAAGAGAAGTACAGAGTGCCAAGGGTGGAATGGCCGGTGTCAGAAATGGTGAACAAGTTAGAGAGTGGAGGTATGTCTTTGTGCTGATCCTGATTCTTATCACTCGGGAATTTAAACGATTCCCTACACTGCAACACACTTACTGAGGGAAAAGACAGGTAAAATGCTATTGATGCATAACACATCATCCAGCGAGTAGAAGCAATGGACTAAAAGCACAGACAACAGCTTGGAGAGACCTTAAAAACATATTCCTCTGAATAAAAAGGAAGAAGCAGAATTACGGCCTTACCACAACATGTATATATATTAAAATACATTTACACAAAACATAAGTGTTTACAAGAACATGTCACCCAAAAAAGGATACACATTATAAACATTAAGATGGCTCTTCTGTGTACAGAAGAGGAACAGGAGAAAAATGGGGATGAACAGGAATAAATAACAAAAACAATGAGAGGAGACTTGCATAAACCAATGATATTCAAGTGCTATGAAATGGGAGTGTGATTAAGTTTACTATTTGCACTTGTGGTTTAAATGAAACTAAATCGAAGTTTTATAAAGCAACAGTGCTCAAAGTTTGGTCCAGGATCTCCTGAGGATTCCCCCAAGACCCTTTCAAGGGGTTCACAAGATCAAAATTATTTTCAAAAGAATACGAAGATGTTATTTGTCTTTCTCACTTTCATTATCTCACAGTGCAGTTTTCCAGAGGCTACATTACATGTGATATTGCAACAAACAGAATGCAGAAGCAAATAAAAGATTCTGGCTATCTTTCATTAGAGTCTCTGGGTGGTGCAAACAATTGACACACTTGGCTACTAACTGAAAGGCCGGAGGTTTGAGTTCACCTAGAGATACCTTCGGAGAAAGGCCTGGGATCTCGTTCTGAAAAATCAGCCATCAAAAACCCTATGGAGCACAGTTCTACTCTGACACACATGGGGTCACCATGAGTTGGAATCAACTCAATGACAACCGGTTTACCTTTCAATAAGCCACACACTAACGAGATCTGCAAATATGTAAAACAATGCCACTCTTCTCAGTAAATTTTTTCTGTTTACTTTGGAAAACAATTATTTTTCATTAAGATATATTATTTGTTAATATTTAATAGGCTCATCATGGTTATTTTTAATAAATTAATAAATATTTTTTCGATTTTCTCAGTTTCAATATTGATAGGTATAATCCACGTAAACAAAAGCTCTTTGAGGAGCGCAATTAATTTTTTAGAGTAAAGGGATCCAGAGAGCCAAAATTTGAGAACTGCTGGGCAAGTACAAGGTGTGATCCATGAACCTCGGGGGCGGATTACCCAGGAGGCAAGGTAAGCACAGTGCTTACTTTGCTGAGTCATTTGCCCTGTCAAGGACTGTAAATTTGAAAAGAGGCTATGATTCTGTAGGAAGGTGCTACGGGGCTGGGAAATAGCCAGATGCCAGTCATACCTAAAAGCAGAATCTTTGATGTGGAGAAAAAATGTGAAATTGTTCACTACAGATGATCTGGTGAGCAAAGTAAGCACCGTGCTTACCTTGCCTATTAGATAGTCCACCCCTGATGGACCTGCATCATCAGTATAATCTGGGAGCTTGTCAGGAAGGCAAACTATCATGCCCCCACCCCCCTCTACTAAAGTAGAACCTCTAGGGGTAGGGCAAAGGAATCTGTGCTTTTACAAGCTCTCTTATGCTTGCTTGATTTTTGAGAAACACTAGGCTAAGGAAAATCACACAAAATGAACTGGAGAAGAAATAAAGCTATAAAAATGTTTGTAGAGAAAACAAAAGAAAAAAATATTCAAAACTATAACAGAAGAAAATTTTCCCAAAATAACGATGTGATTCTACAAGATAAAAAGGAATATTCTATCCTAAGAAAAATTTATATGGAGTGATCAATACTGAGAGCATTAGGAATAAGCAAGGAATCCAGGCAGAAAAAGCACATATACAAAAAAGAAAACCTATGCCTAATTCAGACTTCTCCACAATAACATTCAAAGCCAGAAGACAGTGATGCAGTCTCTGTAAGTCCTAGGGAAAAATATGACTTAAGTCAAAGTTTGCCTTTGCGTATAAAGGCAGATGGCATTTTCTCAAACACGGACAAACTCAGATAAGACATCATTCACAAAAGCTTCTTACAGGGGATACTGGACAACGAAACCATGCAAACAACGAAATGAATCAAAATGAAGAATTAAGGAATGGAGAAGCTGTAGTAAAAAAGACTGAGGCAAACACTGAATTAAATACAGAATATTAAGACTAAACAAATGTAAGAATTATAGAAGGATACGCTAGCTATTTTTTTTCATCTTTCTCAAGAAATAAGTCTCAAAATATATGGTCTAAAATTAAAACATGTAGTAAGAAACTGGTTTTCATAATCTTTTTTTCTTTAACCTTAGAATTATCTTTTACAAAGTACAAGAGTAAGTCAAAAAGTATTGCTACTAGGGTTCCAGTTCATACACACACGGTTTTATTCCAAACAAAATGTGTTTAAACATGTCTCTGAGATCAGTGGATGGCTGCAGACAAGTTCTCTCAGTAATACACATATCTTAGATTTTGAGGGCGGGGCTAATAGCAAATTTTTAACAAAATTCAAGTGGACATCTTCCCAAAACAGTGAAGCTTTGTAACAAGTTTATGGGAATGTTGTCCCACATAAAACAACAGTTTTTAGATGTATCAAGCATTGTAAGGAAGCTCAGGAAGACCTCAAAGATGAGCCAAGAGAGGGAAGACCTCTCAAAAGGTTATGGCAACTGTTTTTTGGGATTCCAAACGGGTAATCTCGATAGACTTTCTCGTAGGACACAGGACGATCACAGGGGCTTATTATGAAGAAGTTTTAAGAAAACTAAAAACTGCTTTGGTGAGAAAAAGGCCAGGAAGGGTTGCACCGAGGGATTTTTTCCATTACAACAATGCACCTCCTCATTCTTCAAGGGTAGCAGGGCTGTCCTATAAGACTTTTGTTGGGAAGCCTTACCCTATCCACCCTACAGCCCTGATCTTGCCCTTTCAGGCTTTTTTTTGTTCCCAAAACTCAAAGAACATTTAAAAGGAACACAATTTGAGTCCCCTGAGGATGCCAAAACTGCCATGTTGATGTGGTATAAATGGAAGGGCATAGAAATCTTCAGGGAAGGGTTAGATGGAAACACTGGCTTCAGGAGTGAATAGACCTAGATGGAGGATGAGTCAAGAGACAATAGCTTCAACATTTTGATATTTCTGTTTAATAAAGGTTTCTACGATTCTGTAGCAATACTTTCTGACTTACCCTCATACTATCCCTTGTGGAAAAAGCATCTCAAGGTCAACAATTTCTTCAGTTTAATATCTTCAGTCAAGGTCAAGTAAAACTAAAATGTAATTATTTTTAGAAAAAATATGATGCCATTTTGTCTTTTTATCTAATCTAACCCATCCTATCTGTATCTATGTATAGAGAGAAGTCTTGAATGATGAAATGACATTTGATGTTACTCCTATATGATGGCACACTGGATAAATTTTTACATTTTTAATACTTTATAAGCAGCAGTTCTCAAATATTTTGGACTCAGAATCCCTTTACACTCTTAAATATTATTGAGAATCCCAAAGAGCTCTTATTTATGTAGGTTATTTTCTATTGATATTTGCCATATTAGAAATTAAAACTGATAATTTCTTAAGAATATTTTTGATTTATTTAATAACAATAAACCCATTACATCTAGCTTCGTGTAGATATGCAACTGAAAAAGGGAGAAGTGTTTTAATGGCCTTTTCAGATAACTATGGTTATTCTTCATTATATTAAAACTTGACACGTAAAAATTTTTTAAGGTTAATTGCAATGTGGAATTTAAAACCGTTATCACTGAGCTTTTTTATTCTGTGTATTCACAAGAAAATGAGAGCAAAAATGACAAAGTGTTAATATTTTTATAAACATATATCTGACCTTTGGGAACCTCTGAAAGGGTCTGGGGACCTCCAGGCATTCCCATACTTACTGAGAATCACTACCTTATACTGCCGGATGAACATGAACATATGAACAAGTCAATTAACCATTCTTAGCCTCAATCTCCTCAGCTACTAGAACAAGGATTTTGTGTTTTATTAATAAGGAGTTTAATCTCCATTGTTAAGCACAGACTAAAAAATTATCCCTATTCTCAGTCTCAGAAGAATTTTTTTAGAACAGGACTGCTAGAGAGAAAGAAAGCAAAACATCAATGACAGTAAGAATAGCTATCACTTGCTGGAGCTGCAGTCCCGGGGTGGTGTAAACGGTTACTCACTTGGCTGTTAACCAAAAGGCCGGCAGTTCAAGACCACCCAGAGGACCTGGAAAGGAAGGCCTACGGTTCTACTTCCAAAAAATCAGCCACTGAAAACCCAGTGGAGCACAGTTCTACTCTGACACACATGAGGTTGCCATTAATCAGAATCAACTCGATGGCAACTGGTTACTGGTTACCATGTGCTGTGTTCTTACTACTGGCTTGGCACTGCACGAAACACTTTACATGTGTATCTCACACATGTAAAGCTCACATGTATAATTCTCACGTGTGTAATGTTCACAACTTTAAGGTAGGTAATACTATTATCTGCATTTACAGACTGTTAGAATAATTAAGGCACAGACAGATTAAGTGTTTCCCAAAGTCCCTCAGCTAGTAAGAGTTGAGCTGAAATTGAAACCCAGGTCTGGCCCCCGAGCCTATACTCCTTCCCAGAACACAAGTCAACTGGAAAAATTACGCAGCCAGGAAAAATGATAAATAAGAAAGCCAATATTCAAATATGGAAAAATATATATGATCTAAAGTAATCTGGAAACAAGCAAAATGTAAAATGGTGTGTATAGGAAGATATATGCACATGGACAAAGACTGAATAGGATTATGCAAAGGTAAAAATTATTTAGAGGATGGCCTTTGATTTTGTTTTCTCAAAAAAATTTTAATGTTATTTCTCAATAAAAATGCTTTTACTCAAATTTAAATGTTTCAAGGTACTTCAGTAGGTTACAGAACCATTTTTTAAAAAAATATTTTAATCAAAGTGGAAGGAATCACTATAGAACCGAGTCTTTGCTTCATACTGCAGTTAAGAAAGCAAGTTACCTACATAAAAGGGTACTTCGGTGAGTGACTTTTATCTTCCCTACATTGACCAGGCTGTGGCAGCAATATGTACCCAGTTCCAGAGGTGTGGGAACTCTGAGATATTTACTGACTTGGAAACAACCCAGACACGACAGGAACATTTGCAATGGGATTTCATGCAAAGAGCCTCTCCTTTTTGCTGTTGTTGTTATTGTTGTTTTAATTATTGAAAATTTCATGTTTTCTATTCAGTTGTTTTTACTAACTCAAGGTTTCTTAACCTTGGCACCAGTGAAATTTTAGACTGGATCATTCTTTGTTGTGGGGGCTGTCCTGTGCATTGTGCGATGTTAAGCAGCATCACTGGCCTCCACTCACGAGATGCCAGTAGCACTCCCCCAGTTGTGTTAACCAAAAAATGTCTCCAGACACTGCCAAATGCTCCCTGGGCAGCGAAATTGTCCTGGTTGAGAACCACGTACCTAACAGTAGACTCAGTCAGGAAAATGGAGGAAAACTCTTCAAGGAGACCTTGGGAGAAGAAAATGGGATCACAGGAGTTGTGAGTGATCCTCCCAAGTCCTACCTGTCTACAGGTAGCTTATAAGGGAATATGTGAAAAGATTTGCAAGTACAGAAAGATAATGCAATTTGGAAAGAGTTTTGGATAAAGGTACAAATTGGTCTCCATCAATTCTAGTTCTCTAATACATCTTCACTATAAAAAACTTTTCATCACTAATATACATACAGATCTGTATTTGAAACTATATACCACGTGGACTAGAAAAATACAGTCCCTATTTTTTGATGATAAGGAAGACTGAAGAAGAACTGATGTCTTTGAATTATGGTGTTGGCAAAGAATACTGAACATACCACGGACTGCCAGAAGAACGAACAAGTCTGTCTTGGAAGAAGTACAGCCAGAGTGCTCCTTAAAAGAGAGGATGGCAAGATTTCATCTCACATACTTTGGACATGTTATCAGGACGGACCAATTGCTGGAGAAGGATACCACGCTTAGTAAAGTAGAAGGTCAGTGAAAAAGAAGAAGTCCCTCAATGAGAATGGACTGACACAGTGGCTGCAACAATGGGCTCAAACATAACAACGATTGGGAGGATGGCGCAGGAGCCGGCAGTATTTCATTCTATTGTACACAGTCATTACGAGTTAGAACTGACTGGACGGCACCTAACAACAACAACAACTTCTATTGCAGAACAATCACCAGCCAACTTAGAATTGCAGAATTTACATAATGTCCTTTTGTTCACTTTTTTCCTCCATTTGTCCAGGTAAAAATAAATGACTAGAGGAGACTAACTAAGGAAGAGGGCTGAGGGCACTATCTTCCCTCACTTAAACCTCATAGAGTGTAACTATTCTCCTTTTACAGCGAGGACATCAATATTCAGAGAAGGTATAAAGGATCCACTTAAAGTCACATAGTGAGTGGCAGAGCTGGGACTCTAAACCAGGGAAAGGAAGAAGTGGACAGAAGTGGTGAGAGTAACCAAGAAAGCACAGTTAGGACAAAGAACAGTGCACCTCGACTTGGAATGATGGGTTCAAGTCTCTGCTTCCCCACTTACTGGCAATGTGACCTCTGACAATTTAACCTCCAGAAGCCACACTTTAATTTGTAAACAAGAGATAAAACCATCATCACAGGGCTCTGGACCAGTGAGGTGAGTAATCACTATTGCAGAGGGCTTACGAGATAAGGTAGCAATTTGGGGAACTATTCTGAGAAATAAACCACACACAAGCCTTCAAACTTTTTCTACACCCAAACTGTTACTGTAGTTGTTGTGGGAACTGGTCCTGGGCTTTGCTCTCTGAAAGTGATCAGAAAGAAAATGAGATTAAAAGGAAGTGTATGAGAAAAGAGACCAAAAGCCCAAGGGTGCTAAATATGACAGGGAGCTGCACAGGAATCCAGGCAGGGCAGGGAGAGCCTGGCAGGAAATGCTGATGGGGCATGCTTAGGAGTAGTTTGGTTTATTTACTGGGCCCTAAGGTTTCTCAGAATGAAGTTCTTCTACAAAACTGAGCTTATGATCAAGAAAGCTAAACAATTTCTCAAAATTTTACTACTGCTTAACTTGGTGTCTAAAGTGTGCAAAGTAGTTGAGCAAAAACATCAAACAAATGTTGACAAATTATCAACACTGTCCATATAATGGTGCAAGATCTGATTACTTCATTTGCAATTGTCATAAACAGAAAAAAAATCATAACAAATCAATATGCAATTTCTTCTTCTTCTTTTTTTCCTTTTTGAAGGGGAAGTATACCCAGCTTAGAAGCTTAACTTAACTCCCTAGGCCACCCATGGTCTCAATTTATTTTGCTTTTCTCAAATACTAAAATCCAACAGTTCAAAGCTTTTTAATAGATTCGAGGAGGCAATTCTTAAGAAGTAGGCACCATATTTTTAGGTTTTGTTTATATATAAATGTCAAGTTAGCTCACATTTTATTTCACTTAAGTCATAAATAAAACCTATGCAACACATAAGATATAAACATATGTTTGGCTTGTAGCATATGACATACCCCAACCTCGTCCCCAGGAAAATAATTCTATCAAAGTATAAACTGAGTTAATTCAGAACATATATCTGAATGAAGCCAACTAAAACACACAGTTCTTGACACTGGAAAATGATCTCAGGAAGTTTTACAAAGTAAACTGCTACTGCTAACTTAAACTGGACTCTAAGCTACTATTCAGGCATCTAAAAACAAATCTAATTCAAAAGAACTAATCTTTGCAAACTATATTAATTAAATGAAAAATTTAATGACCAGCCAAACTGAGGGAGATTACAAAGTATTTACTCATAAAATTAGATCTCTGTATCATTTGCAAAATTTTCTTTTCTCATTCAAATATTGCAAAATATAAATCTGCTGAGTCACCCCAAATATCCAGCTCGAGAATGGCTGGCCACCAAATACAAATAAAGTTCAATTTCCTGGGGCTCTTAATATACTCTAGAATTCTATAGTAGGTTTTAATCTAAGAGAGGTGTGACAGATGACTCTCTAACATTTTTTAATGCAAGGGAAGTATGATAAATGGAATTTGGAATAAATTAGTATACTATGAGCAGTCCTCAAGGCTTCATGATATATTTTTAATTCTACAGTAACTGCAAGAATTTCAACTTCTATATATTAACAACCACCAAACCAAAAACATTGCCGACAAGTTGATTTCAACTCATAGTGACCCTGCAGGAGAGAGGAGAATTGCCCAACAGGGTTTCCAAGGAGCGACTGGTGGATTGGAACTGCCAACCCTTTGGTAAGCAGCCAAGCTCTTAACCACTGTGCCACCAGGGCTCCCATATTAACAACAGGCTACGTGAAACAGCTTGGGTTTAGAGACATCTGATTTCAATGGCCCATTTCCTTAGGGTAAAGGAGAAAGACGTGGAAATATTTCTCATTAGCTACATGAACCTTTACAGTAGAGGAAGAAATATGTGCCAATTCACAGGATGTACTCCACTTGAAAAGCATTTGTGATCATTTAGTGTAAACAGAAGCATTCAGAAACTAAAAGTCCCTGCTCAGACACAATTTCCCCTTTCTATCCATCCTTGAAAGTAGTCATTTTTAACTGTACTCTGACTTTCGAAACAAAAATAACTGTGAACAATAACTAGCAACAGTAAACTATTTAACAGCCATTACAAATGCTCAAGCTTTATTAAATTATTCTCAACTGATGTAAATTCAAAAACAATCCTACTACAACTGGTCCCCAATCTGTCCTGGCCAAATGACTTCTCCCTGAGTCAAGTGGGGAAGAAGGCACTCTACATTCCTTTCCTCTCCTTCAGCCCCTGCAGAGCTACAAGGCCACAGGCTCACACGAACTTTAGCTCCAACAGTATAGCCATGAAGTTTGAAAAAAAGGAAAAATGAGTACAACAAACCGGAAGAGACAGCAATTATAAATTGACAGGGATGGGGCGGATGACAGAAGGTCAGAAGTGCCATCTTCATGATGGGCAAGGAAGGAGCAAAACGCATCGTTCAATATCTTGTATCAGAATGTACAAGCACTCACAAAGAACTAAGAAAGCTAGCTACTCAGAAAACACGGGCAGAAAGGCCAAAAATAATTAAGAATCATCATCTGTACCTGCCCTAGATAAACTATTGCTACCCTGACTCCCAACTGCATTTAAAAAGAGGAATGCCATATGTGGCAGGTGGATCATACCACTTTCTCCTGAGGTCGGGGATGGTGGTGGAGTAGCGGCAGTAACACTGTGTTTGTCCCAGACGGTCTCTAAAATACCTACCAAAAAAAGACAAACTGAGTTTAGAGAGAAATAAAGCCTAGCACATGAAAATCAGATTTAGAAAGAAAGATTTACTGATACATTTAATCAAACACCGGTATTTAAACATCCCTCTTCCAACCATATGTCCTCCTCTAGCTAACGGCTGTGTCTAATTCACTTCTAGCTATCTTCTGGAATGTACTGTCCCCACTCAGAGCATTTCTACTGCTTCACAATCTTGCAAGGTGGTTTCTCTCCCACTATTTCCACTGACATTGTTCTTTGCCAAGGTCACTTCGTTGCTAAATCCATTCAGTGGCTGCTTAATCCTTATCCCCCTTGACCATTCTGTGGCATTCCAAGCCACTGCCCAAATCATTCTCTAGAGCCCACGGCACTACTCTTTCTGGTGTTTCTCCTGTTTCTTTGAGCTTGATTCACTCTCTTTCAGTTATCTTCATCCTCTGCCCATCACTTACGTACGCATCTTCCCCAGGTTCCCTCATCAGCCCTCTTCTCATCTCACACTCTCTTCTACTGCCATGGCTTAAACAAAACATATTCGGAAGGCTCTCAAGTCTCTCTCTTAGCCTGAAATTCATCCTGACCATATATGCCAAGCTCGATGTCACATCACAGGGATTTAGAGAGAAGGCAAGCATTCACAGACCCACACAGCCAACTGTCTCTTGATAACACCACTGATATCCCAAACTCAACTCATCTTCCCTCATAAATCTGCCACCGCTTCTCTTATGTTTCTTACCTGGTAAATAGCACCACCTTACCCAATCTCAGCATCTGGCCTTTGCTCATTCCACCTGGCCTCACTCACCCTGCTCAAACTCTTTCACCCTTTGACCCACCCCACCTGCAATTTATGCTGAACTGTGTGCTATTCTTGAACATACATCCTATTTCTCAACCTCTAAGCTGCTCTCCTCCCCTCAATCCCAACTTGACCTTTCTACTAGACTCACTGCTCCATCTGTCCTTCTGGATTCCACTCAGCCATCACTTCCTCTAGGAAGTCTTCCTGCCCACCCAGTTTTGCCTGCACCTAGAATGTACCCCTATTATAACTCTTAAAACACTGTTTTTTTAAACTGTCTATCTCCCCCATTAGACTATAAATTACTAGAGGGTAGGAACTGTGTTTTATTTCTTTTTGTATATCCTGGACAGAACCTGGCACATAAGATGATCATAAAGGCTTTTGAAAATATTTTGTTCTTAATATTATAACATGGATGAACCTGGAAAACATGCTAAGTGAAAAGAAGCCAGACACAAAAGGCCACATATATGATTCCATTTACATGAAATATCCAGAATAAGCAAATCCATAGAAATATAAAGCAGATTAGTGTTTACCAGGGGCTGGGGTTAGGGGGAAAGGGAATGAGGAGTGATTGCTGATCGGTATGGCTTTTTTTGGGGGGTGATGAAAACCTTCTGGAATTAGATAGTGGTAATGGTTGTGCAACCTGGTGAATATATACTAAAAATGATGACTGAACTGTTACACTTTAAAATTGTGAATGTTACGGTATATGAATTATATCTCAGTTTAAAAATATGTTTAATATACTACTAAGCACGGTAGGACATGAAGGTGTAAAACACAGTTTCTAACTCTAGGAATTTTACATCTAGTTGGGGGTGTCAATAAACATGCTGTGAATGAATGAATGAATGAATGCTCTGAGGTTTGGGTTTCTCCTGGGAATCTGGGGACGAATTGGGGGGGGAGGGTAAATCACAAGCTCACTTTTGATCATTCTTTCAACCAATTTTAAGTGCTCACTACATGCCAAGCACTGAACTAGATACACAAACAGGAAAATTCCTAGACATCCAAGAAGAAACACTGGGTAGGGGAGCTGGAGATAAAAACATTTCTTTTCACAACATTCCTTCAAGTAACCAGCCCAGGCTCCTGGTGCCTCAAGGGCCTCAGGACTGGGCACTACCGATCAGCCTCCCTAACAGGTGGGCTCTCATGGCAGTGCAGCAGCCCTGGCCCTCAGGACTCTGGACCCTCCACTCTCCGTCTGTCTTTCTGTCTCATTTTGTGCTTTGCTTTCTTTTTATTCTTACCCTTCACACAATGTCATGAGGCTCTAATAAAATAGAAGAGGTAAAAGTAAGAAAGTGCCATATATAGCCCTGTCTCATTTCCCTACACAGAATCTGAAATTTTTACATTTAACTTCTCCTGATCTTAGATTCAAATTATTATAAGCGTGTGCCACCCACCATATTTAAAATGCAGTAATAGGCATTTCAATCACACTCCCATGACTCAGTCTATATACCTCATTAGTCATAGTTATTGCAAGGCCCAACTGATGAAAAACTACGAGGAAAGTCAGTCACATTTTTTAGGGTGTTACTATGTGCTAGACATTGGGTTAGATGCTGGGAATACAGCACTAAATTCTTTCCATTTTTATGCTCAGTCTCAGGGACAGCTAAAACAACTGCTCAAAATTTCTGAGTGCCAGGACCTGAGCTCTGGGCGCCTGTGGGCAGGCCTCTGTCTCTTGGCACCACCAAGCCACTCACCTGTCAGTAGCCCGAGCACTGTCTGCACCTGGTCTAGCAGCAGCTTCCGCAACTCCTCCTTCCGAGCCACACTGAGGTCTTCACGGGGACAAGCCAGTTCCTCTGAAGTTGTCTTCAACATGATCAGCCCAAGGGGGGTTGTCACAGGGGACTGGATCAACTGCCGGGAGAAAGCAAATTCTGAGCAGAGTGTCCGGCTAATCAGGTACAAAGAGGACCAAGCAGCATTAAATATGTGAAGTAACTCTGTGTGTTTAATCTTATATGAACAGGCAGCATAAATCAACCCTTTAGAAAAATGACTTATATTCTCATCTTATTTTAAAGACAAAAGTCTAATACCATGAGCAGCAAGACAGCAACGCTCTTTTACAGCTAACATGTACATCTAATTTTTATACATGTCCAGATTCCCAACAGAGTCTTGGTTACTTTGCTCAGTTAATACATTAGTGATTAAAATATGTGTTAATATGTGATATCATTTCAGTTCTACCCAGGTGGTAAATGAATTTTACATTTCTAAATCTTACAACCCTAAACTTTGCATGCTTCAAAAAAGTTCAAGAGCAAACACATCATTAAACCATGACCACGGTTATGATTTTGCAAGTGCTTATACTGGTGGAGCAGTGGTTAACAGAGCAACTGCTAACCAAAAGGTCAACAGTTCGAATCCACCAGCCGCTGTCTGGAAACCCTACAGGGCAATTCTACTGTCTTACAGGGTCGCTAAGAGGTAGAAGCGACTCAACGGAAACAGGTTTTTTTAATACAACAAATTAAGTTACTTTTCAACTACCTATGATATCCTCAAACTACACGGTACACCTTCAACAACCTAACCTTTACTGATATCTTTCTAATCAATTTCACAAAATTCAAAGCAATACATCTTTGAATTACATGTCTTTAGTTTCCAGAAACAATAAAAGTAAGCATGTTACAACTAAAATTCTCTACTAAAAAATTTAAGGAGCACTTGACCTTTTTCCTTCATCATAACTAACTTTAAATGTAGTTCATTGTCTGATATGAATAAGTTTTTTATTTACTGAAGCCAGAAAACATAAGCTTTATGGTAGAGGAGGGCACACAGGAACTTCACCCATAAAGACCATATATATATCCTCCACTTCAAGGAATACAGGGTACTTTCCTTTCCCCTTAAGGAGGCTCATCCTGAAAAACTAGGAAATAATAAATAATAATGTAAACTCAAGGTAAATTCAACTGCCCTCAGACGCAGCACTATGTAAAGCTAGCAGTAATTGATAGTGTTAACAATGTTCTAGGTCAAATCAGTTCTCTTCAACACTAAAACTTCAAGAGTGCCCTCCACAATTTTTCTCTTCATTTTCTCCAAGTTTGCACTATTTCTAACACCTACTTAAATTCAGTAGGGGAGAAATAGGAAACTCCTCCTCTAGCAATTTTTTTTATGTAAAAGTAGAACTGACCTTTTATGAGCATCTCTTTCCATTTGGAGACCTTTGGGTTATCAATCAGTATTGTAAAAGATTTCCATTACTTCCCCCTTTTCATTTCTTTCTTTCTCCTCTACCTTGCTTGTCTCTGTTTTCCCCCAAGCCCTCATTCTTATTCTCTCAGCCAGGAATAACTAGTATTGCCAAAAACATTCCATTTAGTAATACATTTTTCTGTAGATGAAATACTTCTGTGCTTTCCAGCAACAAAAGATTCCTACATTATGGAAAATGTATCTTACAGTTCTTCTTTCTCTTGTCCATGGGGGAAGGAAAAGGTGGTCAGTAAAGAAACTGGCTGAAATGAAAGTTATCCTTTACTTGAAAGAACAGCCTGATAAAACACATATTTTCTCTTCTCATTAGCTTTGTCTCCAGGAAGCTTTTTATTAAAATCGTGTTTCCCTTTACCATCTTCACACATTGAATTTAAGCTCATAACACAGGTAGCCTCTGCAATTTATTTTAACAGAAAATAATACCTCCAGGTTGAAGATCAAGTTCAAGTTTTTAGTGCGCTTCTAAAAAGGTTCCACAATGTTTTATTACCCTACCCAGTCAGAGAAGAAACAGCAATGCTTTTCTATGCTCCTTGTCCCTTAATTATCCAGCCCCAGGCACAATGTACAACCACAGGTCGACCTCAAGTTGTAGTGTTTATTTCAGGAATCTGAAGAACATAGCACAGAAAGATGTAGTGTGTGTGTGCATGATGTGGGGAGGAGGTGGAGAGATAGAGGTCAGTTTCGACTTCAACTACTTCCTTCTCCAGTGACCTAGAGAGGGTATAACCAACACACAGAACTACATTTCTAGGGCCCCAAATCAACCCCTCTGCCTGTTTTGGTGGTCATCACAATTACAGTATAAACTGCATAGATGCTCCAGTTGACTGTCACAGTTAAGAGTTAAAAAAATTAAAAAATTAAAAAAACAAACAAACTATGAACATCAGACTGCAAACAGACCATGACGAAATTAAGCCAAATAAAAAATCTTTTAGATGGTTTAATCAAAGAATTGTCTGATGTTTAAGCTGATTCCAGAACTGGTTTGGACTTGTTCCCCAATGCTTGAGTAACCGAGCACCAATCATGCTTGACATGGTGTACATGCCACGCCACTGACTGGTTTTCACGTATAAATAAGTAGAGAATATTACAATTGAAAAGAATTTTAAAGATTGCTTACTCCAACCCTCTCATTTTACAAAGAAGGAAATGGAGGTGCCAAAACCAAAGATGATTTGTGACAAAGATAGACACAGAACCCAAATAAGCTCCTCCCAGTCCAGTGCCCTTTCCACTATGGGGTGTTTCAAAGTCATAAAGGCTGCATGCGGTTAAAGGAGTCAGTTTTGAAGGACTGGAAAGAAGGAAGTAGTGGAGAACAGAAAAGGACAACTAGCCTTTTTAAACTTCCATGCGCACTTCATTTAAAAATGCTCTTCTAAACTCTGTTTATAATTAATTATACTTCTTCAGCCCTTGGACAGTGGTAGAATATCACTTGCTATTCCCTCTGCCTAAATCACTCTTCCCCTAAATACCCACATGGCTCGCTCCTTCACTTCTATTCGGGTTTCTACTAAAATGTCTGCTCCTCAGAAAAGCCTTCCATGACCATCCCATTTAACTAACACACCCTGGCATTCTCTATCCCCTTATCCTGGTTTTAATTCTCTTCATAATACTTATAACTACATGAAAGCATTTATTTGCTTACTGTAACTGATGGTCTTCCCCTCTAGATTATAAACTCCATGAAGGTGAGGGCTTTGTTTTGTTCATTACTATATCCCCACCAAGTGCTTAGTGCCTGGCTGGTGCTCAACAGTTTACTGAACAAATGCATGACTCTCCTTTGCTGTATAAATCCAACAAGTCTCTAGAGAAATGAATCACTATAAAAAACAAGCCAAAATTGAATGAAGGATTTTGTGACACTCTGAGAGGCTATCTGAGTGATGCAATATGGATTTTTTTTTTTTTTTTAATTACTGTATAATCCAAATTGTTTATAGGGAAAGCAGGCGGAATATTAGAAATGGTATTTTTCTGGAAAATTCTTGAACCTACAGTTACTGAGACTATAACCAATTTTCAAAGAATTTTATTTCTATAAAGTGTACAAAATATTTATTTCCTGCATACCCAAGACTGCTACAGTAATATGAAAATGTTATTTTCACAGGACTGAAATGAACAACAGCATCTCACTCCTGGCTTTTGTTGTTGTGTGCCGTCAAGTCAATTTCAATTCATAGCAACTCCATGTGACAGAGTAGAGTTGCCACATGGAGTTTTCTAGGCTGAAAAAATTATAGAAGCAGATTGCCAGGTCTTTTCTCCCACGGAGCCACCGGTGAGTTCAAGCCGCCAACCTTTCAGTTAGCAGCTGAGCGCTAAACCATTGCACCACCAGGGCTCCTTTCTTGGCTTTTAGGTTCTACCTATTCCCTGATGACTTCCAAATCCTGATCTTTAGCCAGACCTCTTTCCTAAACTCCAGACCCACATTTCCCAATGTCTCAACTGATACCACACGAAGGAACACACAAATCTTAAATGCATTTTTTGCCAAACTTAATTCAGCATCTTTTCCCCAAACCCATTCCTCCTTCCTTCATCCTTGGTCTGGTAAATAGCACCAAAATTCACCTCTGCGATCTAAGCCAGGAACCTGAAGTCATTCTAGATTCCTCCCTTCCCTCATTCCTATCATTTAGTCACTGACCAAAGTCTCTTTAGTCCATCCCCTAAGTATCTGGCCTCCATCCACCAAATAGGTCTCTGCTTGGCTCAGATCTTCCTCATCTCGCTCAGACTTCTCCAACAGCAACCTACCAGTCTCCTTCCCACTACCCTTGCACCTCCATAATCCAGATTCCACACTGCTGCTAGAGTCATTGTTCCCACATAAAAACATGGTATGTTTCCTCCCTTCTCAAAAATTGTCATTAGGTCCTAAGGAAGCACTACAAACTAACCATCGAAATCCTCTTGCAACAGCTGTCAAAAGCTGGTCTGGCTCCGACCTGTCAATCTAGCCTCTTACTCTGCACTCTCCCATCATACTTCATCATCAACCATACTGAAACACTTTGGCTCCTTGAGTCCGATTGCTATGCTACCACTGTACTCTGCATATACTACCACTACATCATATTGCCGGGTAATTACTGTTTGCATAACTATCTCCCCATTAAATTATGAAACTGTTGGAGGCCTTATCCTTGCACCCTGAAAACCTGGCATAGCACCTAACAGGCTTTCAAGTCTTTGCTGAACAAAATTTCACAAGGGGTTAACAGCGTGATCAGGCTTTTTTTTTTTTTCCTTTCTCCTTTGTACAAAGGTACACGTCAAGAAGAAAAGGTTAAATGAATGAAATAATCTATCCCTACAATCACCTCGCTGCTGCAGTTCCAAAATGTTAATCTTAAAACTCTTCTTCAAACAAGGAAATAATCACTTCTACAAACAAACTATTTACAAGATACGCAATTTTCCTGGATTTGTTTTCAAAGTTTCCTTAGGTGTATCCTCACCTGTAAAATGTTAGTAAAAAAATCATGGTAGAACATTGGCCAATCTTGACGGCCAATATCAACAATAACTTTGCAGAGCTTGTTCCGGATAAAGTAAGGTAAGGTTTTATGGTGAGCCAAAAGAAGTTTGGGCAGGCAGCTACGGATTTCCATCTTATCCTGAGATGGGACCCCAAGCCACATTTTATTGATCAGATTCTGAAAAACAATTATACATTTTTTAAGTTAGCAAGCTGTACAAAAAATAACTGGTTTTCATCCCATGGTTAGCCATATCACCTCGAGTAACAAACACTATCTTAAACAAAGGTTTTAAGCAATCTGGCAATAAGAATAATAAAAATATTCAAATCCTGTGATACAACAATTTCACTCCTAGGAAGATCCGCTAAATAAATAATTTAATAGAAACAAAAAGCTGTATGTGCAAAAATGTTGTATTACACATTGTCTCTAATGGCCTCCAAAAAATGACAGAAACAATCTCAATGCCCAACAATAAGAGAACGGCTTCGTGGATGATGGTATGACCACTTATGGGAATATAAAAGTAAGTGAAAAAAAGCAGAATACAAAATGTCACGAGCAATGTGATATAATTAGATTAAAAAAAAAAAAAAAAGGTGTGCAGAGGAAGACAAAGATTGGAAGAGAACTAATACAAATGAAAATTTTTATGGTTGGGACAAGAGTTATTATGGGTATCATCCCTCCTCCCAACATGTTTTTCTTTAATTATCTCTCTCTTTTAAATGATAACATACAGGAAAAAGTTACATGTTATGACAAACAACCCACCTACCTAACCTTAAAGCCAACCATCCATCTTACCCTTCTGGCGTCGAAGATGGGAAGGTACCCCAGAACACCAGTTGTCTTGACAAAGACAGTATGTGGTAAGAAGTCCCTGAGCTGAGTTACCACTGTTTCCCAGTCAGCTTTCATCAAAGCTAAAGTCTATGACATTGCAACATGAATACAAAATATTTTTCAGAAGAGTATAAAATTGTCTGGCAACTTACCTCAAAAACCGTTAAACTGTACATCATTACATAATCATTCCTAGTGCTGGAGAGAAAATACAGGCAGAATCTCCACGCGCCTATTTGCTGGGCAAAGTTATTAAGAAGCTCCTCTGGAAAAGTTAAACAGCAACAAAAGAAGGCTATGAAAATACATGAAATTAATACAAGACTGGGCTGTCTTATTTTTTTACTCATACCTCTCTCCATATAATGTAAATGATGTCAAAGACAGCTGATTCTTCAAGATAGAAAGGACAGATGACACACGATTTTTATGCCACTGAGGGTACGGATTTAGAGGTGACCAAGAACACTGACAGTGTTTTCAGCTAACTAACCTCTCTTATGAACACTTTTTCAGGCAGAGAAACATTCAGTGTTAAAGTACTTATTTTTATTTAACCAAATGTGTGGATGGACAATTGTAAAAGTATCATTTCATCTTCTTAAAAATGACTAAAGGAGCAGGAAAAGAAAAGGTTAAGACTAACCTTACAAAGACAGGATAGAAAAAAATGCAAGAGAATTCAAGAAGGCTAACTCTCTTCATTTGGGTTTGGTTTCATTTTAAGATACCGCAAAGAAACGTCTGTTAAATAAGAGGAACAGTCAAATGGGAATTGCCAGGACACACATCAAACCCATTAGAAATTATTTTGCTCCTCCTTAGCTTGCTGAAAACATCAGTCAGAATCCATAAGACAGCAAGTGTTAAGACTGTGTCATTAAGGGTGCTGCCCCTTAGAAACCTTGGCCTGTTCCATTAGCCATGAAATATAAGACAAAAACGGTGAAAGTACAAAGGCAACAACCCTGAGAGATTCTAGGAAGCCCCTGGGAAAACAGGACACACAGGTGCCCGTTCTTGTCCTAAAGTCACTGCACTGCTAGCTCCCTACCACTTAGGCTAAATGCAACAAGGCAGTCTCATTAATAATTCAGTAAAAAGAAGCTGATGGTCTGTCCTTATAATTAAGTAAATGTCTCTAGGAATCCCAGAAGTGAAGTCAAAATGGAGAGAGTGAGCACTGGCTAGAAATGAGGAACTTTGGGCTCTGTTCTAGACTCTGCTACTAATTCACTGGGTCTGACCCCGCCTCTTTGATGCTTTAGGTTCCTCCACTATTAAAACAATCAGATTGTCTCTTGAGGACCCCTGCTAACAGCTCTATCAAGTTCTAGAGCATCAATAACTCACCTTTGGTGGAGAACTGGTGGAGCCCTTTTAACAAAAGGCTTCCCTCCCTTCTCCTGCCTAGCTAGGAAAGCCTTTGGTAGATCCTAAGACATCAAAAAAGAAGCAAGCGGTTCCAGCCCACACACTCAAATACGGCTACAACAACTAGGTACAAAGAGAGCTGAACTAAGACACTCCCACTGTATAGACCCAAACCCCCGGATTCCCCTTAGCCTGCATTTAAATTAGGCATTTGTAGCATCTGGTTATTTAAACCTATTTTAAAATCAAATTCAAATACGAACATGTTCAGAAGTTTCCATTTTTAATTCTCGAACACACAAGGTGAGCAATATTTGCTTTATAAATCAAAATTAAGAGAAAAACCAAAAGCATTTCAATTATAAGCTAAAAACAGGGCTTTTGAGAAATCAGTGTTAGAATGTAACAGACTGATGAAAAGGAAAGATCCTCTGCCTCCTCTGGCAAAAATCACCACTGATATGTTTACTGTAAGCGTAAGGCACTTTGGTAGCATAAAACTAATTAGTGGATCACTGGGGGCAGGAGGAGGGTCAGCCCAAAGGAATAGTAAGAACACCTAGGATAGCGAGCAGGCTGGACCTTGTAAGCCAGACAGACACCTAATCATCTACTGGGCTCAGCTTTTATCGGTTGTCTCTGTTTATAAACGCTCTGGTTCTACACAGGGTACTCCCAGAAGTGGGAGGAGGATATGTAGATGGCAGGCAAAAAAGGGATTACCAGGTTTAAAATAAAATAAAAAAGAAATAAAAAGTTAGCACCTACTAGGAGCTGATACAATGTATAATGGATTCAGGCGGGTATAGGCTGTAGCCAATGGCCTACTTACTGGCCACCCAGAATCCCAACTGAGCTTGGGACCAAAGGTAGAACTAGTCAAAACATTTAACTGGTCAACATGATTTAGAGAAGCCAAATGGGACAGAGAAAGGGTCTCCAGGAGTCCCAGAACCACAGAAAAAGAATGGTGGAAGCAATGAGAAGCCCTAGTGCCCTATGGGGCTGTTCTACTCTGTCCTATAAGGTTGTTATGAGTCGGAATCGACTCACCAGCAACGGGTTTGGTTTTTCTGGTTTGGAAGCAATGACTGTAAAGTCAATATAGAGTAGTCAGATATTCAAGGGGAAGAACCTTTAGGTATGGATAGAGAAAAACATTTTTCATTCTCAAGTTCAGCGGTAAGTGAGGATTCAGGAGAAAAAAAGATCACTATAGTACCACAGTGCAGCACGTCTCTGCAGCAGAGATCTGACACTTGTATATACTTCCTAATTTATAGTATCCTTTAATGAACATTGTTTGCGTGAATGGGTATAAAATTCACAAGCAGGTTTTAGAAGGTGCCGAGGTTCCAGAAGACCTGATTCTACCTACATCTCTGTTTTTTGACCCCTTTATTCATTAAACTTGCAGAACAGAAGAATGAAAGAGATAACAGTGGAGAAAAGGAAATAGAAGCTAGAAACCCTCGAAGGTAATACCAGTTAAAAGATCTCTGGGGACTGGATGAGGTTCAAATCAGACCTCTGCCCAGTGGAAACACATTCATTCTGAAACTTTTACGAGGTTTTTTAAATTAATAGTCCCAGGCATGGTCTTTTAAAAGTTCACCAACATTGCTGAAACTAAGAACAAAATTTTGGGGAGGGAAGGGGGTTTCCAAACTTGGCCAAAGGAAAGAAAATCTATACCATAACTATGCCCTTGCAGCTAGGTTTGCAGACCTCACCAGCCACCAATCAGCAGAACCAGAGAAAACGGAGTAAGAATTCAAGAGGGAAACAAGTAGGCTTGACCAGCCAAGGCTGCCAACTCCTTCCTCCCCAATGGGGCCTTCTCATTACAAATGACTCTTTACAACTCAACACTTCACTTACCTATCTCACGTTTTCTTTCATTGGTTGTACAATCATGGAAAAATTCTGTCATCAGACTTTCCAGTGCCCTGAGGGAGGCTTCTTCAGATGCCTAACAAAGAAATTTGAAAAAAATAATCAATAAACTGAATCTAGTTCTACTGTTCTTCAGTTCCTTCCAGGCTGCACTCAATAGCATCCAGGCTGCACTCAAATCATCTTGGTTCAACGTTCTTCAAATACATGGTATAAGCCGGAAAAACTGAAGGGAATTTCCCAGTTGGCTTACAACCCAAAGTTTTAGCATACTCTAAAAATTCATGCTACTGTGCAGTTGATTTTCAATTATTTATGCTAATAAAGGGGAGCAAATCATTTAAATTCCAATTCTGAAAATATGTTGAACGTAAATTAACAGCACCAGCCCTGCCTGAATAGGGAGAATGAAGAGACCTGGGGAGAAGGTTAGCGCTCCTATAGATCATCCCTTCACAATATACTTGCTACATGCCTGACAATTAGCCGTATTTTGATTCAGAGCAGTTGTTATCAAACTGCTGTGTGGATTCTTGGGAGTTTTTTGGAGGCGCTTCAAACATTTGGTCAACTCTCAATCTCGAAGGAGCAGCCAGCAGAGATTAAGATGCAGCTGAGAGTCAAGTCAAGCAGGGGCTCAAAATTAGATAGCACTTCCAAACCACAAACCCACAGAGAGAACCAGACTTTCAGCAGAACTGCTCAGGTTGAGAATGAGAGGGGAGGGGCCCAAGGCCCCCAACACTCATCCTCTCCCTTGTCATATGGAGCCCTGAGACCCATTTCCTCTTCTCTCACTAAAGTAGGGGCAGGTCAGTTGCAGCAATGAGCCTGAGTTAACACTTCTTCACACAACCCATCTGCAAAAAGGTAAGCACTCCCAGACCATGTCTGAACCCTCACTGGCATAATCTACTCCAGAGATAATCACAGGCCAACAGCAGTTCTGATTTTTTAATTATCTCTTAATTCCTTTATTCTCATCCATCTCCCACCCTCCTCCTTTCCCCATATCCTCTCCATTGCCCCCAGAGTAAGATCCGACTCTATTTTTAGCCACTCTAAAAACGGCATTTTTAAAACCATAAGCCCACAAGCAAATGTGTTATGTATCACATTGTAACATACTGGCGGTCTTAAAAAAAAAAAAAAACCCAAACCCATTGCCATCGAGTCGATTCTGACTCACAGCGACCCTACAGGACAGAGAAGAACTGCCCTATAGGGTTTCCAAGGAGTGGCTGGTGGATTCAAACTGCCAACCTCTTGGTTAGCAGCCAAACACTTAACCACTGGCGCCACCAGGGCTCCACTGGAGGGCTATACCATAGTAATCTACTTTTGTAAAGACTGAGGGGCTAAAGATTCTTCTGCCATCTCTGTGGCTATACCAGCACTTCTTAGGAGGGTACTAATGATAGATTGAGTCAGGCTTGCACAAGTCCATCTTAGATCAACTAGCACATGCAAGTACACTACACAGGCACCTGTGGGCCAAGTTCAAGCAGTGCCAGACACAGGTGTCACTAACATATTGCCATCACAGTGTGATGGCTGTGCAATTACAACTGAACTCTGATATACTGAGTGATGAATTATTATACGATGGTTTTACCCCTTCTGAGTTTGAGGGACTTTCTCATCTGTATTTTATATGCATGACAAATGTTAGCCTTCTACTCCTCTTTCAAACTTCTGTTATCAGTTTAATTGAAAAATATCCTTGGATCATAAGCCAAGCTGTTTTATTAAAAACTACGCAAGTTTTTCAAATGCAGAAATAAATTGGAATGTGGAGCTAAAAATTAGACTGCAACTGTCTTTTTCAGCCTCTTTCAAGATTCTGTGTTCATCAAAACAGCCTCACTGTTCTCACTGACTAATGTTATAAATTCACACTTCTAAAATGAATTTATATAAAAAAAGAATGCTTTGGTCTGTTTTATAAACTGAACTCGTATACCACTTCATTTGTATAAAGGATTTGTTGTTTTCTTTTAAAAAGTTTGTAAAAAGATTTAGAAAGACTGAGTTTCAAAGAAAACAGTACATGTTAAAGTAACACTTGCAAAAAATAAAAATAAACATAAAGAAATATTTGTTGCTTAAAATCAGCTATTTAGTTAAAATAAATAAATAGCTCTTCCAGAGCCAAAATGGGTTCCTAAAAACTAAGAAAGCATCCTCAAATCACACCTACTTCATGACTTTTTTTTTTTTTTTTTTGAGGTAAATCATTTCAGAGTAGATCCTGGAAAAAACCTGAGCTCATCACATTCAGACAATGTGATCACATCAACCACCAAGGTTTATTTCATACTGCTTCTTGAAGCAGAGGTTTGTGAACCTGACCACTACCGACCATGCCTTAAAGGCTGCCAGTGTAAGTTCCTGACAATCTCCCAAAAGAATCCAACTCCATCTCCATTCCCAGTCCCACTCGCCACCCACCACCCACTGCCCCAACCCAAGAAGCTATCATTCCTACAGAAAGTAGAAAGGCAAAAGTATCACAGTATGGATGCTTCCAGCAAATGATGATTTCCTGAAAAAGGAAACTCCAAAACCTAACCACCATATGTTTCGCAATAAGAACAAATAGTATGTTTGTTTGCATTTTTCAATCACTTCTATAATTTAAATGCTAATACCTGCCTCACAAGCTATTATGAAGATCAAATGAGGTGACCCATGTAAAGCTGCTATGTAAACTGTAAGGAATTATCTAACCCATAGTTATAGCAGCTATTATTTTTACTTGGTCTTAGAAAAGAGACCAAAAGCAAAACAGAAGTAGTCAGGCCTGCTTTGAAACTGGAGACTCATGTCCTCAGGCTTAAGGGCTTTATCCCAACCAGCTCTAGTGGAGCTTTTCCATCTGGATTTCAAAATGAAACTATATAAGTTTACAGGGGAAGAAAAGAGACTTGCCAAGGTCATAGAATCAGAACAGAGATGGAAATACATAAAGGCTGTGTTCAAGACCTGCAAATGGTTGAAAGATGCTGGAGAATCCCCTCTATCCGGCAAGAAGACCAGCAGAACCTTTCCCAGCTGTTTCAAACAAATGGTGGGTTAAGGAATTAAGTTAATGGAAAGTAAGGAAGTGGTCAAGCCGAATGGATGGCAACTAACAACAACAAGAAGGAAATGGTAATATTTAACACAAACTATACTTGCAAGTAATGAAAGGAACAAAGAACATAAAACAAAAACCAAGTGCCAGGGTGTGGTAGGGGTGGCGTCTTTCCCCAAAAGCCATTCAAACTTTATCTCCTGCACTGGACTGACTAGTTTATGAAAAACACTCAAAATTCATATATATCTACTTCCATCTTGTGCTTGGCACAATGTAAGCCCCAGATCTTGAAGAACTAAGGAAAGATAAGACTAGCTTAAAATCAGATGAGACATATTTACACCAAAAAATTCCAGGTGGACTGTAGATTTAAAATGTAAAAGGTAAAACAATAAAGCTTACAGGAGAATATATTCATTACTTTGGGGTAGAAAAAATTTCTTAAACAGGATTTACAAAAGCACTAAACAAAGGAAAAGACTGATAGATTAGAACATTCATCTGATGGCACAAAAAAGAGTGTAAAAGAAAGCCACAAAATGGGAGAACAGATGTGCAATATACATACCCAACACAGAACTGGTATCAGAGTATAAAATAACTCCTACAAATCAGTAAGAAAAAGACAACTAATTTTTTTGACAGGTAAACAGTAACTTATAAAAGAGGGTATTCTAAAGGCCTATAAATACATAAAACCTCATTAGTCATCAGGGAAATGCAAATTAAAAACAAGATAGTGCCACACATCCACCAAAATGGCAAAAATTAAAAAGACCGACAGTAACAAGTGTTGGTAAGGATGTTGAATGTACTTCTGGTAGAAGTATAAATTGGTATTACCACTTTGGACAACTGTTTGGTAGCTGAACATACACATACTTTATGATCCTGCAATTCTACTCCTAGATATATATCGATGGAAATTTCTACATGTACCCAAAGAAATGTACATAAATGTGCACAGCACCATTACTCATAACATCCCAAAAAATGGAGAAAATTCAAATGTCCATCACAAGTGGAGTGATAAATAGTGGTTTATTCATAAATTACAATACTATAAAAGACAACGAGAATGAATATTGTTACATGCAACAACATGGATCAATCTCACAATGTTACATGAAAGAAACCAAAACACATTCTTCATGAGTTATTTTATACAATCTTTCAAAACAAGCAAACCTAATCTGTTGTGTCCGGAGCAAAGGAGAATGAACAAAACCAAAGACACAAGGAAAATATTAGCCCAAAGGACTAAAGGACCACATGAACTAGAGACTCCACCAGCCAGAGACCAGAAGAACTAGATGGTGCCTGGCTACCACCAATGACCGCTCTGGCAGGGATCATAACAGAGAGCCCCCGAAAGAACGTAAGAAAAATGTAGAACAGAATTCAAATTCACAAAAAGGCCAGACTTACTGGTCTGACAGAGACTAGAGGAACCCCCAAGACTACAGCCCTTGAGCATTCTGCTAACCCAGAACTGAAACCATTCCCGAAGCCTACTTTTCAGACAAAGATCAGACAGGTCTTTAAAACAAAAAATAACACGTGAGGAATGTGCTTCTTAGTTCAGTCAAATACATGAGACCAAATGGGCAATGCCTGTCCAAAAGCAAGATGGTAGGAAGGGACAGGAAATGGACAAATGGACACAGGGAACCCAGGGTAGAAAGGAGAAGCATGCTGTCACATTGTGGGATTTCAACCAATGTCACAAGACAGTATATGTAAATTTTCAAATGAGAAATTAACTTGAGCTGTAAACTTTCACCTAAAGCGTAATAAAAATTTTTTTTTAAAAAAAAACCTCATCTATGGTGTTATAATCAGAATAGTAGTTTTCTTTGAGGCGGAGAGATTCTGGGATGCTGGTAATATTCTATTTCCTGATCTGAGTGTTACTTATGTAAGGATGATTGCTTTACCTTATGATTTTGTGGGCTTTTTGTAAGTAAAACACTTTATGATCTGTGTGCTTTTTGTAAGTAAACTGTACTTCAATTTAAAAAATGTTATATTTATTTTTAAAAGTCCAATTGGTATTTTCAGAGTTTAGAAATTGTGTCTTCATCTATTAGCACAACAATTCAAAGCAGTCTGAGCATGAGGTTCTTGGATTACCAGGGTCCATAATCTATTTGTCTTCAGAGCTGTCAGGGTGGCAACACAAGGTATTATAAAACCCCATAAGCCTATGTTTCTCCCAAGGGTTACTTGGCTCACATCAATAGCAAATGGCCTACAGACTTAAAATGAAAATCCTTGGGCAGAATGATGAATTAAGCTTGGCTCAACAATCTACTCCTGGGGAGCTACATATACATCTAAAACAAACCAAAGTTTTCTGTTCCAGAAACAGTTAAAATGTGCAAAGTTGAGGAGCTTTCAGCCGTGCCTACCTTGACTTTGCTGCCTGTTCCATTTATTGCACTGCTCATGGGCTCAGCAGTTCAGAGATCTATAATACTGACTCATTTATCATAATCAAGTCAACCAAGATGAATACTCACCAAACAAATTAAAACAAAAACTCGAAAGACAAGAAAGGGTCACATAATCTGAATCCACCTTTGACTCATCCCCATATCCTCTATCCTTATAACCAGTGTGTCATCAGGTTTGCTGATTCTTGCTTTACAGTATTTCTTGGATTTGTACTTTTCCATCACCACTACTTCCACCAGGCATAAATTATTAAAATTTCTTTACCTGGTGTCCCTGACACCAGCTCTTCCAGCTCCAATCCAATCTGTACTTCATCACTGGATAAATTCTCCTAATTACAGATTTTCTGCCCTAATTATTCTAAACCTAGCTTTAAAGAGCCTTTAAATCTAGACCAACTGAGAAATTAAGCTGTTCATTCAACAAACAAACTCAGTGCTCACTAAGTAAGTGATACTATATTAAGCCGCTGAGATACAAAGGCTAGTAAAACCGCCCCTGCCTTTAAAGAACTGGAAGTGGTTGGCAGGGAGGGTAGGGGAACCTCTGAATAAAAAATTAGAATATGATGGTCTACTTCCTGTAGGAGTGGCATACATATGTATAAAACAGCTTGAGGAGTGCAAAGAGAGTAGTAAGCCTATCTGAGGAATACAATGAAAGCTTCACAGAAGTGAATGCATTCTGGGTTTTGAAGAATGCAGAGAAGTTTACTAGGAAAAGAAGGAAAACACGCCTAATTCACCATTACTCACCACAGGAAGCCATCACTCCAGTCTGAACACTCATAGTCTCATAAGCAAATACCTATTCTCATCCTCCATTTGCTCCTGGGTCTGCAATTCACAGCTTTAACCTTCATGAAATTTCTTCTGAAGTTTACAGCATGGATCCCTTCTTTATCTTTTGTCTTTGTCTTGTAATCAGTACCACAGAATTTTGCCCATGGTACTATTCTATTCTCTGGTCATTTTGGTTCAAATCTGAATGCACCCCAACCTTGGCCTACTTATTTAATCTATCACTATTTTCTTCCTGTGCACAATTAGGGATAATAAGAGTACCTACCACGTTGGGCTGTTCTGAGGATTCAATAAAATAATCTACGCAAAGCACTGAGTAAACACAATGTCAGGCATAGAGTAAGGGTGGAAAGTCATCACTACGACTGTTAACACTTCATATATACCAGAACACAAGCTGTCTGGAAAGACATTCTGCCTAGTATGTCTGTATTTCTACAACGTCCAGCATGGTCTAATGCTCAAATATTTTACAGACCAAATTCAGTAAGAGTAAAAGGAACAAGAAGATTCTTGGTGTCACTTTCAGTTTCTCAGGAACAATGGTAAATCCTCCAAATGTGACACATGTAAATCTGTTTAAATTTCCCCCTTTAAGGGCTCTGATCATAATGACCTTTGCTCACAGACTCAATGAATCCACTCTGAAAAACAGGAGACTGCTAATTTATCTAAAAAACACAGAGACTGAAGGTGGGTAATACGGTGCTTTGTCCCTTAAGAGATGGCACCTAGATGATGATGGTTTTCTCTAATTCTGATTAAATCTGTAATTCTTTTATCTAATGGCCTCTAAAACGGCTCCCCTATACAGCATCATCTTTTTACAAAATTGATACTGAAAAAAAGCTACTTTTAAAGAAGTTTTTATCAAGCTTTTTGCCACCTTTTCCAGGAGTCATATTTTGTATATTCTACTAGGAGGTGAATCATATGGCCTTTCTGTATTCAGGTTCGTGGCCTCTGTCATACCAAACGTAAACAAAATCAGGACTACGGTCCCAGAGTCCCATTCAAATGTTCTTGTTGCACGTCTACAACAATTTTATTACTCTATTTGCTTGTATACAATGGAGGTTTCTGAGAAACGTGGTTCTATACTAGCTGCTAGGTTAAAAAGTATGCAAAATATACTGGTTTATTACAACAAATGCCATCAGCAACGAAATTCAATCTCATATAAACTGTCCCTGAAAGCTAACAGGATCATCATGGATGTCTAAACTATCAAAAGTACATTCTTATTCTTCCCTATACCCTCCACCATGGCAAAGAAAACAGACAAGAGAAAAACTATTTGGCCTTTAGGACTGCATAAAAGTGTAAAAACAAATACTAAACTCGGAATAATCCATGATGAGAATCAATGTGACATATACCTACCCCCTGTTGAAATGACTCAGCTCAAAAATCTAGAAAACAGGAAAGCACACCAAGGAAGCCCCCATCAGAAGAACAGTATTCAGAAGAAGTCTTTACTTTCCTGTCACTGCTCTTTTGTGTCTCAGCCTACAAATACTTTCTTTTAAAGAACCAAAATAAACCCATCATGTTGAAGCAAAAATCTCACCTTATGTCTCTATAAGATTACTGGTGAAACTAGCTGACTCCCCAAAGTCTAGTACTCAAAAGTGCAGTCACTGAAACCCACAGGCACGAAATAACTCGCTCAAAGACAGCTACTGAGTTGCAAACCAGGCCTCCTGACTCTGAGTCCCATCCACACCTATGTTGTGGTAATTTCCCCTAGTCTGCTTGTGATAGAGGATTAAGGACAAGGTTAAGCAGAGGGGAGTCTAGCGGTACAAATATAAATTGAGGTACAAAAGTTGCAGGGAAAAAAGTCTTCCACAAAGCAAAGAAACAGAGAGCTACACTATGTTACAGGAAAGTAAGTCCAGGGCAGATGTACTTACCACAACTCCATTACCACGTGTCTGGAACTATCAAGGTTATTCATCTGCCTCAGAAGAGGTCCTTGTTGTCTTGCCTACAGCTTAGATCTGAATAATATCTTTCCTTTGGGAGTAACTATAGACATAACATTGCAGAATACCTTCATGCAGATACTTAATATTTGATTAAAACATAAACTTTGGCTGCATCTAAACATATTTCTAGTCATTAAAAGGCACTTCTCTGCTTTAGTCTAAAATTACATAAAGGTGATCAATGGCAGAATATTCCCCAGTATTTCTTGGACTTGCACAAAGCACCCAGTCAGATTCTGTCTCTTCCATAAACAAAAGGGATCTGATTACTGCTGAGGACCATGAGTTAGAAGCAGGATGACTGCCAGGCATCTGGGCCAGAAAGCTCAACTAGTCCCACTGTGGCAGTGATACAGTTGAGGCAGCATATTCTGTCCCCATGGGGACTAATTAGAGGAAACATTTTTGTACACAGAGGACCGTACGTTTTATTCTGGGAAAATCTATCACATACTCTGAACAATACATAAAAACAAGAGTAACCAATTAGTTACCAATGTACCGGTACTCCGGTTTCAAAAATTTAAAACAACATATTTTAAAGACGACTAGAGTCATGACAAGGAAATGCAACACCTGAACCTACACTGGATCCTGTACTAGGGTAAAAATATGCTAGAAAGGATATAATTGGATCAACTGACAAAACTGGAATACAGATGGTAGATTAAAGTATCAAGTCGATGTTAAACTGACTGAAGTTGATAACTGCACTGAGGTCATGTAACAGAATATCCCTGATAGGAAATACACTATACAGAGGCAATCGGTCACGACATAGGCAACTTATTCTCAAATACCAGTTGTCGTCAAATCAATTATGATTCATGGTGACCCCACGTGTGTCAGAGTAGGGTTGTGCTCCATGGGGTTTTTAATGGCTGTGATCTTTTGGAAATAGATAGCCAGGCCTTTCTTCCAAGGGGTCTAGGTGGATTCAAACTGCCAACCTTTCGTTAGTAGCTGAGCACTTAACCATTCGTGCCACCCAAGGACACCACTCAAATATTTCAGAAAAAAATACTGTGTGTACATGAATGTATTATATGTTTACACGTGTGTGTGTGTGTTTGTGTGCGTGTGTGTGTATGAAAGTTGTGGCCAGGTGGCACAAACAGTTAAGTGCTCGACTAACTAGCCGAAAGGCTGGCAGTTCGAACCCATCAGGAGGCCTTGCCAGACAGGCCTGGTGATCTGCCTTGAAAATCCTATGGAGTACAGTTCTACTCTGCATACATGGGGTCACCATGAGTTAGAATCAACTTGATGGCACCTAACAACATTTATGTTGTTGTTGTTAGGTGCCACTGAGTCGGTTCCAACTCACAGTGACCCTATGTACAACAGAATGAAACACTGCCTGCGCCATCCTCACAATCATTGCTATGTTTGAGCCCATCGCGGAAGCCACTGTGTCAATCCATCTTGCTCAGGGTCTTCCTCTTTCTTGCTGGCCCTCTAACTTTACCAAGCATGTATGTATGTATTTACGTATGTATATACACACACTGCTCTGTGTGTGTGTGTGTGTGTGTGTGTGCGTGCGTGCGGGGGGGAGGGGGGGGAACCCTGGTGGCACAAACAGTTAAGCATTCAGCTGCTAACCAAAAGGCTGGCAGTTCAAACTTCAAACCTACCCAGTGGCTCCATGGGAGAAAGACCTGGAGATCTGCTTCTGTAAAGATTACAGTCAATTAGGGTCATGGTTTCACAGGGCATTCCAGTCAATTGGCCCAGTATTGATTTCGGTGCTTCCATTGTATCTCCTAGTTGGCTGTGTACTGCCTGGGGTATTAAAAGCTTGCAAGCAGCCATCCAAGGTACAACAATTGATCTCTATTCACTGGGAGCACCAGAGGAAGAAAGAGAGTCAGGAATCAGTAGAGGAAATGGACTCTGTGTCCAGCCATCTCCATGAACAGCTGCCTCCTTCGCCATGAGACCAGGAGAACTGGATGGTGCCAAACTACCAATATCGAACATTTAAACACTCTATAGAAGATAAAGGGGGGAAATGAGAAAAAGAACTTCAAATTCTCATGGAATCTAGACTTTATGGAGTAATTGAGGCTGGATGACTGCCCCAAAACCATTACCCTAAGGAAATCTTTAAACCTTTAACCAAAAGTATCCCCTGAAGACATCTTTGCACAAAAAAAAAACACCCGATCGAGTAGATTCTGACTCATAGCGACCCTATAAGACAGAGTAGAATGCCCCATAGGGTTTTCAAGGAGCAGCTAGTGGATTCAAACTGCTGACCTTTTGGTTAGCAGCTGATCTCTTAACCACTGCATCACAGGGCTCTGAACAAAACAATAGTTTAGTCTAATTAGAAAAGAATGTCTGCATTAAGCATGTACTCTTTTAAAGAATTAGCTATTATGTGATGAGATTGACAAAAGCAATTCAAAAGGATAGATGAGAAGCTTAGGTGAGTTCGTGAGTCTGTGGTAATGATGGTAAAATATAGGCAGTCCTCAACTTACAACGGGGTTCTGTTCCAACGACTCCGTCATAAGTCAGTTCTGACGTAGTCAAATACCTCGTTTTTTTTTTTAGTTTTCCTTATTACTGTCTTTTATATCAGTATCTTTATAAATCATAAATTGAACATCTGCAAGTGAACATCTGAGAATGATAACATCAGCAAATTATGTGCTGCAACATTATACATAATACATATTAATAATGATTAGATGTACCAAAAAAAAAAAAAAAAAAAAGACAAAAAACCTAAGACAGTCAAAAGTGCAGTTCGTCGTTAACTGGAATACGTCATAAGCCCAGGGACTACCTGTAGTTTGGAAAAGGCTGTCGAGAAGGATGGCACAGCCTGAAGAATGTAATCAATGTCACTGAATTGTACATGTGAGTGATCTGTACATGTGTGTGGTGACTATTTTGTAGTGTATATTTTTACCAAAACAATTAATTTTTTTAAAAAAAGACTATAGCCAAGAAAATCCTATGGGGCTTCCTGAAGTTACATTAAAACCGAACAACAGTTTAGCTTAACTAGTGGAAAAGGTCTGCCTTGAGCATTATGCTCTTTTAAGAACTACCTATACAGGACTGGGAGGAGCCCTGGTGACACAGTGGTTAAAGTGCTCAGCTGCTAACCAAAAAGTCAGCAGTTTGAACCCACCAGTTGCTCTTTGGGAGAAAGACGTGGCAGTCTGTTTCCAGAAAGATGACAGCCTTGGAAACCCTATGGGGCAGTTCTACTCTGTCCTATAGTGTCGTTATGAGTTGGAATCAGCTAGACAGCAATGGGTTTGGTTTTTCATATGGGATCAAACTGACAACAGCAACTAGAAAGGTTAGACACGAACCTTAGTGGGCAAGTGAACTTATGTTAATGAGAGAGAAATAACTCACAAAAGAAGGGTGAGAATGGTTGTACAACTCAAAGAATGTAATCAATGTCACTAAATTATACATGTAGAAACTGCTGAATTGGTGTTTATGTTTTGCTGCATATATTCTCAACAACAAAATAAATAAAACTTAGAAGAAGAAAAAAAAAAACCCTAGGAGGCAGTTCTACTGTCACATGGAGTCGCTTATGTGTGTACTCAATACCACCTAATAAAAATAATATATGCACATATGTACATACATATATACATACACACACACATATATACACATATACATATATGGGAGACAGACAATGCAAATAATAAAGCAAACAGAGTAAAATACTAACAAAAGTGAGCTTGGGTAATAGATATAGGAGTGTTCTTTGTACTACTCAATCCTTGTAATTTTTCTAACAGTTTGAAATTATTTCCAAATAAAAAGTTTTTAAAATTTTATCTGCTGCATTGGTACTCTTCTCCTCGTCCCTCACTGCTCCATGCTCGATGGACAAATGGGAAAAAGAAAGTGAGAAAAGGGTACGACAGGAAGAGGAGACTACTTAGTTTTCTCAGATGCCAGGTTTATTTTCACCCATTGTTTTTTGAAAAAGGACGTTACACAGCCCAAACATTGAAAATTTTACATCTGCTTGTTGGGAAACAACCATATCCCACCAGGAGCTAAAATACATATATTTTATATATTTATTTATTAATAGCTCAGTCAAAAGGCTTTAGACAGCCAAAAAAGTAAATAATAGAAATGGTTTTTCTACAAGAAACTGTCTAAAATAAATGAGAATATGTTAATATAGCCAAGAACAGGTTCTCTCTTCACAACCCCATCTGCTTCACTTTCCCAGGTACATATCCCAGATACATCTATCTTTCTATATATCTCTCTCTATATATATGCATGGCTAGTGAATTAAACTCAAAAGACACTTCTGAGCACATTACGGCAAGGCATGCTACCAAGAAACCCTAAAGCAGGATTCACAGAATCTTAAGACAGCAATAAACAAATCCCTAGAGAACAGCAATCCAACCTCATTTTACAGATGAGGAAAATGAAACTCAGACAATCTTGCCCAAAGTCAGCGAGTCAAGTAACTGAGCAAGGCCACTCGAGCCCTTTCCCAGTGACAACACAGTTCTGCTCCAAGGGCTAGGAGGATGGTGAGTGAGGAGGCATACCTTGCATCAGATGAGATCAGATAATAAGTGTGAAGCTGATAGGCCAGTAAAAAAGTATCATGCAAATTTAAAATTAAATTACAACTAACACTACAGTTCACAGGTAAAAAATTTCATTTCAGCTATTGTTACCATCTGCGCTATTTAAGAGTAAGTCTCTTTTGTAAAACACATACCCCGACAGAACTAGGATTTTGAATAACATTAGTTTAATTCTGGCAAATCTCCAGACTATATTACAGACTGTTGGGACTGGGTGAGCATAATCACTTTCTTTTTCCCCTCCTGTTCTTGGCTATCTAGCTGCTATATAGTCACAAGGCACCAAGCGCAGATCAAAGTTTAATGTCCTACTCATTATTGGCAAAGCTGCAATGCCTCCTGCGTTCCCTTTCTGAATGGGCCTGACCCACCCAGGCCTAGGGAGAAAAGCTGGGCCCACCCACAACAGGAAGGCAGGAAGCAGCGGAAGACAAGCTTCTCTTGAGGGTAAGCTGGTGAGAGTACAAGCACAAAGCTAGACAGTGTTCTGAAGTAGTGATCGCACACCTGGCAGATGTGGGTCAGTGGTGTTAGGCTCTCCCCAATCCATCAATCAGATAAATCACTCCTACGGGAAGAAGAAATGAGAGGGTGGAGACAGCGACCAGAAGTATGTGCTCCAATACTGCTCCTACTTGGGGTACAAGTAAGAACCTCCTGCATGTGGGCCAAGGCAAGAATAAGGGGGCACAGAAAGGGTGTCCTCCATTCAAGCAACGAGTAAACAGATGAGGAAATCTTCCAAGCTCCTGGAGCATCCTTGGTATTAAATACAATCAGGTGTGTATACTGTATGTTGATTATAAAGCACTATGCAGGTGCTGGCCAACACAGTCCTCTCTCCCTCACAAGTTTCTCCTACCTGAGCTTCATGTGTGGATTTGCTTTTATAAAGGCAAAACCCTCTAAATTGTTACCATCTTGTCCCTCTGAATACACCCAGCACCACCTGAGTATTTTAATTCTTAATTCATGGCCAGTCACATGCCTCTAAGGCTCTCCAAATATCATTACCAATTACCAAAGGGTGCTTCTGTATCCCACACAATATAAACAACAATGACCAGGAGAGCAGCTGCTGGGATCTTTGATGGCCTTATGCAGGAAGTGTGATGGTGCTGCACAAGCAGACATCTGTGTTCAGTAGGAAGTGACTCTTCCTGACCAGAGGGGTTCTAAAGGCTCCTCCCATCATCATAGATGATGTCTAGCATGCTCTGGTGAGAGCAAGTCTCTCTCGATCTTTACCCTACCCCCAGTTTATAAACATAAAAACCTCTCCAGAACCAGAGAATCTCATGTGCTCTGGGTTCTACACAGTACTACCAGTCAAGGCAACTTTATTAAGTTTTATGTTCAACTGCATGCTTAGTAATCAAAATTACGACTTTCCATTTTCCAAGTATAAAGCTATAACTTTCACAACGTGGAAAACTATATTGTAATATTAGACCTATCCACGATTTCCTTCCTCCAACCCACTGGGAAGATTCACTGGGTTAAAGATGCAGAACGGTAGTGACAGCAGCCGTGGCAGCAGAAAAGCAGGCTGGCAGTGTTCTTCTGTTTGTTTTTGCTATTGTCTTTTTGTGGGAGGGGAGTTGTGCAGGAGAAAGAAAACAGGTACTTAACGGCTGTACAATTACCCAACCCTGTCAGGAACCTTGGCCTTTCTCACATCCCTAGATAATGAAGGGACAATCCTACAGTTTTCCATCAGCCCGAAGCCCCACAGAGCACGCATAATGCACCTGTGAGGAGAAGCATGTATCAGCCTTCCCACAGCTCTCAAGCAGCCCTGCTAGAATATGGGGAAAAGGAGAGGAAGAAAGGTAAAGCTAAAGTGCTGCTTTGGATCCAGTCCATATTGCAGCTCTGCTCCTTCACTAGGGGCAATAGCTCAAAGCCAAGAAGGGCTAGAAATCCCACACCATTCCACTGGTGCCCCCTCCACCCCTCACAAGTGGCTGAGTACACCCTGTCCCTAGAATGCTCTAAAATGGATTGTTCCTACTCTGTAACTGGGAAGGGTGTAGGCTCTGGAATCAGCCACAGATCCGCATCTGATTCCTGACTTCACCACTTATTATCTGCATGACCTTGAGGAAATTACTTATTAACCACTCTGATCCTCAAACTGCTTCACTCACAGAATGAAAAGTACAACACTAATACTCCTCCTCATCAGCTAGTTGTGAGAATTAAATGACATAAAGTATGTAAATCCCTTAACCATAAAGAAGCAAACTATCACATTACATAATATCATGTCACTGGTGAGTCAATATGCTTTTCAAAAAAGGAGGACACCAAATAAACAAAAATCCCACATAACAAGCCAACTAAATGCTCAAAAAATCCCAACAATACTGTCTTCACTTTCATTTTTACACAGATCACCTACCAGCACAGCCGACAAAGAATCAAAGAATGTAAGAATGATATCACATGTCCTCCAGGCCTCTACAGTGTTTAAGACCATAAAGGTTTGGAACTAAATCCACGATCCTAGCTTTTTTATTTTTTAAAACAAGAAATACTGCATAGAATTCCACTATATATATAGATCCTGCTTAATTATTGGGGGGCAGAACGGAGGCCCAAATACCTGTACTCCCAAAGCCAGCACCTGAGACACCTCCAAAAAACCCTATGAGCCTACAGCGCACAGAACCCCAGCACGCTAAAACGTCTCTGTGATACAGCCCTTCCACCTTTACGATTCAGGTTCTACCGAGACTGGAAAGTTTTCTTTGGGTAATAAATGGTTGCTAAAAAACTGGTTTGCAAATTCTCTCTTAAGTCTCAACTCCAAGCCCCATCATCACCACCTCGGGTCTTTGCCACCTGACCACTGGGGTGACTACCTAAAAAGTAAATCTGATCAAATCATTCCATCATCTGGCCTTAACCTACCCCGTGAACTACACACTGTCCCTACACTCCCCATCCAGACCCTTCATCCAACCTATGCCTCAGCCAGACCCAACTTCTCACTTTTCCCTCCACACAACAGTTCCATGACTTCACGTATGCCACTTCCTACGTCTAAAATACTACCTAGAAAACCATGCCTATCCTTTCAGACACCTTGAAAATGTCATTACCTTTGTGAAGCCTACTGTAGCCTTTCCTCTCTACCTCCCCCCCCGCCCCGCCCCGCCCAAGCAGAGATGTTCACTCCTTCTGGGCTTTGTAACATTACACTGAACACAGTGAACTGAAATGACCTTTTTCACGATGCTAGTAAGTGCATAAACTGGTGCCACCTCAAGGGGAGACAATTCAGCAACAGCTATCAAATTTTTAAATGCACGATGTGACCCAACAATTACAGTTTTAGCAAATTCTTCCTCCAGATGTCTGCACATGAGCAAAAGTGTATGTGTAAAACAATCTTCATGTCAAAACTGTAAAACAAAAAATTGCAAACAACCAAAACTGCCATAAAGTAGGAATAAAATGCATCCATATCACGGAATACTATGCAACCCTGAAAAACAGTGAGGAAGCTCTATGTGTGCTGGTATGGAAGTATGTCCAACATACATTAATTTTTTTCTTAAAGGCACAAAATAGTATGACAGTTTGTCACACTGGAATAGTATGCTATGACAATGTAATAGTATGCCACCCATTAGTGGAGGCAGAGTGTAGAATATAAACACACACACAAATATGTAAACACACATATACACACTCCCCTCCACCCCCCACTGGTAATGTTGGTTGCCTCTAGAGAAAGGAACAGGGCGCTGGGGGCAGGGGAAAGGAAGGAGGCTAAGTTTACTCTGTACACCCTCTTCCACATTTAAATTTTATACAATGTGCATTTGTTTAAAAAAATAACTAGAGAAAAAAAAATAATTGCTAATGTGCAGGTCTGCCCAAGAGCCTGGGAGTGCACAGAGACTACTTCCTATTCACCTCTGCGTTCTCAGGGCCTAGCATATACTTGATAAATATTTGTTGCAGGAATCATTTTAACTTTTCCTCTTATTTTAAATTAGGCTGTAAACTTAAAAGGCTAACGACTTAGCATTCAGTACATGTCATGCGGTCCTAAAGACTTGACACCATTAACTCCTTGAATTCTCATAAAAATCCCATTGCACAGATGAGGAAACTGAAGCCTGAAGAGATAAAGTAACCTTCCCCAGGTCATACTCCTGGTTAAGTTGCAGAGCCAGGATTCACACTGAGGCCCCAGAGCCTGTGCTCTTAACCATGAAGTTACACTGCTCTTCAGACATCTAGAAATGCATCAAAATCACTAAACACTGAAAGGCACTCCTTACTGAAGAGTTGTGCAAAATTCGACTGTCCTTAACTGCTTAATCACATCAGAGTCAGACTATTGCCCACCTTGGGACTGCGGTATCCAAGGATCCAAGCAAGCTCTGTCTCTTGGCTTTGATGATTCACATCCCACCAGAGGAAATCGGGCTCTGGGGAAATGATTAATAGACTAATCGAAACAAGACACTGACTTGCCCACCAATGAATTTATCATGGAAGCTCTATTTGGTTCAACAAATAAAATTCTCCATCTACAACAACCACTCCCTTCAGCACTCCATTTCAGTGGGTGGGTGTCCTCAGGAAACCAGATTACAGTGAAGAAATCCTGATCAAACTCTAAAGGCCTCATTGCCATTTTGAAAATTCTCTACCTAAAGAATGAAAACCACTAACCTAGAAACAATAATCCCCCATCACCCAGGATGTTAAGCACTGAGAAACAGATGCCCCCATTTTCTTTCTTCTCTGGACCCTCTCTGATTGTTCTTGTCATCCCCAACACCACTCCTGTTCTTTAGTCAAAATTCATACATTTCCTGAGGTCTTATATATTAGCTAGAGCCCTGGTGGCACTATGGTTAAGAGTCCAGCTGCTAACCAAAAGGCTGGCAGTTCGAATCCACCAGCTGCTCCTTGGAAACCCTATGGGGCAGTTCTACTCTGTCCTAAGTGTATTAGATAACTGTTACAAACTTGTTCGTTCATTTTAGGCTGTCTATATTTTGATGACAAAGAGGAAGCATCTTACTTGAAAGTTCTACAAATCATGCTGCTAGAAAGGTTAACTTCTAAAAGGGTTTTCTGTATATTCCCAGTTCTGGAATGTGCTGTTATTTCATTGGCTTTCACTCTCCAAGCACCATACTTTCCCAATTTTTGTCCTTCTTTTAGGTTCCATCCTACCCCAAGGCCTATAGTCCTCAGTCCACTGACAATCGTAGACTATTTCTTCTTAATGGCTGGGGAATAGGGCATCCTGATCAATTAAATATGCTGAATTTATGACAGTTGCCATAGATGGATTATCAATTTTCAACCTATAATATATAGATTCAATTCAAACTTTAGAGTTTTCTTCTTCCTGCCTTAAAAGATATTGAGGGGCCACATACTGCATGATTCAGTTACATGAAATATGCAGAATATGCATATCCATAGAAACAGAAAGCAAATCTGTGATTGCCAAGGGCTAAGGGGAGGATGGGAATGGGGAATGACTGTTTAATGGGTATAGGGTTTCCATTTGGGATGATGGAAAAATTCTGGAACTACATAATGAGAGTTTCACAACATTATGAATGTACTTAATGTCAATGACATGGACACTTTAAAATGGTTTAAATGGTATATTTTATTTTATATGTATCTTACCACAATAAAAAAAAGTAACCAACTTAAGACTGGGAAAATTAAAAATAAGTTACAGTACCATTTCAAATACATTAGAGTAAGTAGAAGGAATACTTAAGTAAGTAAATATAAGCAGAAAAAGCATAAGGGATCTCTCTCCTATAAGTGTTATCCTATTACTTGGGAGAGGAAAAATAAAATCTAACTTGATTAGCTTTTCCTACCAAAAAAAAAAAAAAAAGATACTGAGAAACAATAATGAGAAGCTATCTTTTAACCTATAAAATTAGCACTGATTTTTTTTTTTTTTTAAGACTACAATGGTGATGAGTGTATTTACCAACAGTAGATAGGAAGTATAAACTGGCATAACCTTTCTGGAAAACATCTGATAAAGTACCTTCAAAATGCTCATACTAAATCTAAAACTATTCTGAAATTTTTAAAGATATATTTTGAAAAAAAAAAGTCCATACCATTGGATCCTTCTGGGAAATCATCCTAAGGTAATTTTCTGAAATAGAGAAGGAGCTTTTCGCAAAGACATTAATCACGTATTATTTACAATGGCAAAAATGGAACAATCTAACCGCCCAAGAATCCAAGCAATGCAATACAATACATATTCTAAATATTTATGAAGTATTTAATGATTTGGAAAACCTCTTATGCTATAATGTTAAGTGGAAAAGGCAAAAGAAAAAAGTGCATTTAGTGTAATCTCAACCATATTTAAAAAGTAAGTAAATAAGGCTAGAAGAAAACAAACCAAAATGTGTTAGAGGCTCAATCAGATGGTAGTCATTTGCTGTCTTTTTTGGACTTATGAAGTTTTCTAGAGAGTTCAAAATACTTTTTATAATCAGGAAAATAGAAAACTAAGCAAATTCAAGAGGTGGCAGAGAAGACTGTGATTCTATAGTAGCATCAGCACTTACCGTAACTGCCAAACACTACTGGAACAAAGGTGGTACAGAAATTGAGCAAAATTATTGGCCACAAATCTTGGAAAACTTGGCTACTGCAGTATTTTAAAAAACAAACAAAAAAAAATCCCTATGGGAGAAGAGCCTACGAGAAGTCCCTGTACTATTTCTACAACTCCTCTATAAGTCTAAAAATACCTCAAAATAAAATGTTTAAAATAAATAAATAAATCCTTGATAGACCACTTAACTGTCTTTCTCTAAAAGTAGAATGCAGAATTAGATGAATAATATTCTGTGCAATAACAAAACACATGGCTCCTTTCCTCATGAATTAAACAAAAGACTTTCCTGGAGTAGTTGCCGTCACAGAAATCACCTGTGCTGCCTATTAGAAGCCTGGTTCTGAAACATTTCAAAGCGTTCACCTTCATGAACTCACCTAAACACACTGGGCTGTTTCACACTTCCACTTATACCTGTGGCTCCATCTGCCCAAAATGCCCTTCTGCGTCCCCATCTCATCACCCAAATTCCTTGCCTAATGATTTCCTACTTATTTATCTTCTGAAACCCAACTCAGTCACCTCCTCTGGTAAGCCTTCCCTGATAGGACCCTCCCATCCTCAATTTAGCCAGGTTTTTTTTTTTTTTTTTTTTTTTAAAACAGTACTGTTCTACCTCATACCAAGTTCTATTTCTGCACTTAGCCCCCTGCACTGTAATCCTTTGCTGATGTGAACATCTCCTAATCCAGGATTACAAACTTCAGAAGTTATAAATGCCCAGAACTTCTGCCCACCCTTTTCCATCCTTACATTCGATAGCTGTAGACTAGTTGACTTCCCAATTATTTTCCAACTTTGCTGCAAGACCCATTGCCATTGAGTCGATTCCGACTCACAGCAACTCTACAGGACAGAGTAGAAGCGCTCTGTAGGGTTTCCAAGGAGCAGCTGGTGGATTCAAACTGCCGACCTTTTGGTTAGAAGCCATAGCTTGCTGCAGCTCTTAGCCACTGCGCCACCAGGGCTCCCCTGTTGCAAAGGACCCTCAAATTCACCAACAATGCTTCATTCAGCTCCTGATTTTCCATTTCATTAAGAATCACATTAATGCATAGTCTCACACCACAAATGCCTTTTCAACTTTCTCTGCATAATCAGCACTTTTTACAATGGCTTTTCTTTCAACACCTAGTGTATGGTGGATTCAAGGCACCAAATTTTAACATTCTACTCTTAATTCTTCCATAATTTCTATTTCATAACTAAGAACTTTAACTTCCTCTTATCTTTTCATTTGCCTCACCAGTTCTATTGAACTTATTTGGGAGATTGTTTTCCATAAAGTAATGAAGAGTTTTATAACTCCCAAGTCATAACCCTGAGGAGTAAAGAACCCCTAGGCTGCACTGAGCTAGGGGGTCAGCTAGGCCCACTCACTAGTCAGCTAAGTGACTTGCTCCAGACAACTGAAGGCAAAGCAAGTCATTGTTGCTGTTGTCAGCTGCTGTCAAGTCAGCCTCTGACTCACGGCGACCCGACTCATTGCGACCCCGTGCAAAACTGAACAAAGCACTGCCTGGTCATGTGCCATCCCCATGATTGGTTGCAGATCTTACTGCTGTGATCCCGAAGGCTTTCACTGATTTTCAGAAGTAGATTTCCAGGCCTTTCTTCCTAGCCTGTCTTAGTCTGGAAACTGCTGAAATTTGTTACATCACAGCAATATGCAAGCCTCCACCGACACTCGAGTGATGTCTACAAAGAGGTGCACTGGCCAAGAACTGAACCCAGGTCTTCCACACAGAAGGTGAGGATTCTACCAGTGAAGCATCAATGCTCCCTTATCTTTTCAAAATAACAATTATTCACCAAAGGCTTTGAAGGTTACTGACAAATCATCAAAAATACAAATGTTAAAATATCAAGGGTCTACTGAGTATGTGAATTAACAGCTGTTAACTCAAAGCTCTCTTTCACTTTCAATCTGTTCACTACTGAAATGTAAAGGGAAGATTCCTTACATTTCTCAAAATGTTTTCTCATGTTTCTTTGAGGTCTTTTCAAAAACCTTCAAGTTTTTTCTAATACATCAGGATGTGACTTGTCAGCACTTCTCAGAAATGTCTGTCCACAGTGTATCAGACACACAGAGTCATCCTCACAGGAAGATGAGACGAAGGCCATATGGGGTCCTCAAACATGACATACATGAATGAGAAACTATTTTGTTCTGTAAACCTTTATCTGAAGTGAGAACAGCAGCACAAATGGAAGAACGTAATCGACGTCACTGAATTGTGCATGTAGAAATTTTTGAAATGGTTTATCTTTGGCTATGTGTATTTTCACCAAAAAAAAAAAAAAAACAGGTTGAGAAGGCAAAGGGTTGACATGTCGTGGGGTTGTTAACCAATGACATAAAACAATGTGTACTGACTGTTTAATGAGAAACTATTTGTTCTGTAAACCTAAAGTACCATAAAAAAAAAAAAAGGAAGTATACTGAAAAAAAAAAATCCTATGCATCATAGTTCTACCCTGACACATACAGGTTCGCCATGAGTTGGAATCAGCTCCACAGCAACTGTTTTGGCTTTGGTTTTATCATGTTTAGCAAGACTCGTGAACAAATCACGTATGGCATGCCTTTGATCTCAGGAAATAAAGCCCCAGTCCTGATAGCCCTATCCTCAACTTGGTAAGTCCCCTCTCCAATTTTCCCTCATCTTTTCTGGAGACCCCCAAAAGCCTGTCTCCTGGCCAGATCCTTTCATGGTAAAAAAAAAAATGTGTTTCTATGTAGGTGCATAGCTTTTTGCATTATTAAACAACAAAACAACCCAGAAAAAATAATAATAATAATATACATGCCTGGACTTTGATTTTTGTGTGTGAATATTGGGGCAAATAGTTATTTAAGACACACATAAACATATATATTATATTTTGACTTTTAAACCATAAATTTTCCAGATACAACCCAAGAATTTCAAGAAATTCCAGGTTTACAGAGAACTGCTTTGACCTCACAATAACTGCCTTCCTTTAACCAGATATGGGCTCTCTCTGCCATCAGAAGAATGTCAGTGGAAAATTAGAGAAACTCTAAGCATGACGGGTAGACTCTCCTATGAAGCTACTTCTATAAGATCCTTTGACATTCTAAATTCACATTCTGGTTCATAAGTTCAATTAACAAAACCAGCAGCAAACTGATTAAATGATTACCAGGAAAACACTTTACCAAGGTGAAATCTCAACGTTCTGTCAATGGAATTGCCTTCTCACAGTTCTTACATTATAACAAACATAATGCCAAGCAAGGGACAAAATGCATCTATTACATAGATGATCAAACAAAAGATAAATATGTGATGGCTTAGAAAACTATCAGATTATAGTGTCCTACAACCAAGACTATCACTGTATTCAAGTCCACAGTATTAGGATACATGAAACATTAGCATTCTTATGCTGACTAAAACCAGCGGCATGAGTTTCACCCTGCAGCTGTGTAACCAAATATGCAAGCTATTTCAAATCTGACCAATTTCATCAACATTCTAAAATTATTCAGCTAAATTATACTTTTAAAAAAGCTGACCAACCTAATAGAAAAATGTACAAAGAATGGTCAATTGACACAGGAAAAAATGCATATGGCAATAAAAGATGCTCCACTTCATTCACCACTAGAGGACCGCACATATAATTCATGAGGTGACATTTTCACGTTTCACATTAAAAAGTTTTAATGGTGTTAGCAAGAAGGTGGGAAACAGGAACTATCCCATTAGTGAGAGTATAAACTGATACAACCTTTTTGGAGGACTAGCATTATCTCCCAAAAATGTTAAATGCACTTAACAATTTGCCCCACAATTCCACTTCTAGGAATTTATTCTACAGTCTCACAAAGTGTGCAAAGATACATTCCGTTTGTTTGTTGTAGTACTGATGGTATTAACAGCAAACACTAGAAATCTAAAATAACAAACATTAGGGAACTAGGCAAATATATTAAAACAGATCATGTTCCGGGGCAAATTGATAATGATCCACACTAACATCCTGATTGAGGTACTGGACTTCAACAATAGATTTCTTCTAGCAACCAGGCAGGAAAGGCAAGTTAGCTCTAACTGGAATGGGGTGGGAGGAGAGATTATTATATGACTTAGGCTAACCATGCTTTTCCACACATCATTCGTGTCAGAAAACAATATAACATTCATACAACAGTCTCAAAATGATAAGAGATAGAGAACAGATAGTGTCTGCTAGGAGAAAGGGAAGGGGGTTGCAAATACAAAGAGGTAGTAGCATGAGGGAAAATTATTTTGTGATGGAACAATTCTGTACCTCGATTGTGGTGGTAGTTACATGAATCTATATATGGAACAAACTGCATGGAACCATACACACACAAATGCAGGTTTAAAAAACGGTGAAAAATAAGTAAGGTCTGTAGACTACTTAACAACTGATATATACTAATGTCAATTTCCTGGTGTCGATATTGTATACAGCTATATAAATACCAAACCAAACCCACTGCCGTCAAGTCGATTCCAACTCAAGATGTCACCACTGGGGGAGGCTGGGAGAAGAGTACACAGTACTCTGTACTATTTTTGCAACTTCCTGTGAGTCTATAATTATTTCAAAATAAAAAGTTTTTTAATGTAAATGATAGTAAATTGATTTTTCTTTTAAAACTAGTAAGATCTAAAAAAATCAGCAAAATCACTTTTTCTTAATGAAAGTATTTATTTGGGGTATTCATCCCTCTTATCTTTCTATGTATATATATGTATGAGTACAGAGATATATGGAATGTTTATATAATGTTAATCCTAATTTAAGGTTTTTTTTTTTTCCCCCTTTGTACCTCTCAGTATTGCTTGATTTTTTTTTTTTTTAAATGAGCACATGCCATGCCATTTCTATAAAAATTATCCAGTTGTTACTAAAAAAGTTTTCTCAGGTCTGATTATTAGTCAATTTAGAAATCAATGGGTTTTTTTTCCCCAGCTGCATTCAGCTCATAAAATATCGATATATTTTCAGGCAGCCCTAAGACTAAAGATCTTTTTCATTACAACCTTCATATAAAACATCGGCAAGCTGCTCTAATGTAAATGAACTACTGCCTATGCTAAGCCTAATGGACTTACCTGAACTGAAACTCAAACAAATCAAGCAACCTTCCTTTCTGTTGATGTCCTGTAATGTCACTGTCCTACCACTGTGCCCTCAATTGTCATACTTTTTCTATTCCATCACATTACAGGATATATGCAGAGATATCTATTTTTTATTTTGTTATCAACATAAACTTTTACCATCTTGCCCTTTCTACTATGAGGTATATTTTGCAAGTTTTAAGGTTAGATGGCTAGATGTACTGTTTTTCCTAGGAAAATATATCAACTTGGGTTCCAATCAAGTTAACATATCTATATATACAGGCTTAAAAAGAAACATAGTGATATATAGAAAATATGGGCTTTGGAGTCAGAACCTTGGGTCTGAATCCCAACTCTTTCAAGTCCCTATGAAATTTCGGGACAAGCTACTTAAACATTATCCTCCCTGAGCCTTAGTGTCCTTATCTTCCTCAACTGTAAAATAGGAACAGATAATAATACCTACCTTGCAGGGTGCTGTGAGAGATCAAATGGAGTACTGAATGTAGTATACATGAGGGCCCTAAACAATGGCTAGCACAAAGTATAATTATGAAACATGTACAGACCTTTTCTCTTCCTCTAAACCCCAGCTTCCTTCCCTTCCCATTAATTACCTTTCACCTCTCCCAATTCTCTGCGGGGTTAGTATCCACAGCTACCTCACCTCACCCTACCCCCACTCCCAACTGTTCCCCAGCAGTTCTCCAACAGAAATTCATTTTTGGAGCTTCCTAGTAAGCAAACCATTTACACAGCAGTTGTTCTAACTCCCCTTGCTTACTTGCTCCCTACCGCCACCTGCTCAGAAGAAAAATAGTTATCTGAGCCTGCCGGTTGCATGGGTTTTGGAAAAACAGGGTGTTCACTACATTCACACTCATCTTACCACAGTCTTCAAATATGCTACTATCATTTATTAATCTCAAAGGCTCACCTTGACCTTCTTGGATGCATTTTCGTATCTGACTCTCTCAAATACCCAAATATCTGTTGAATGTTTACTAGGCACTGAAGGAAAGATAAGTAAAACTCACCCCACATGACTCATTAGAACTGATTCTCCCCACCTCTAGGCACGGTGGGAGTAGAAGTGAGGGAGAGGGAGTCAGGGAAAGGATGGAAGAGTTTCGAATTTTGCCCTTCAAACTTCTGAATTGTTTAACACTTGTTTTAAGAATGTGATCTTGTAATTCTTACACAACGAAATTAAATAAAAATAATAAAGGCAAAAAAACCTAACTATACCAATGGAACAGAATTGAAAACCCAGAAATAAATCCAAACATCTACGGTCAGCTGATTTTCAAAAAGGGTGCCAAATCCATTCAATGGGAAATGAACAGTCTCTTCAACAAACGTTGCTGACAAAACTGGATTTCCACATGCAGAAAAATGAAACAATTGCTACCTCATACCATACACAAAATCTAATTCAAAACAGATCAAGGACCTAAATATTAAAATTAAAACCATAAGGTTCTTAGAAGAAAATATAGGAGTAAAGCTTTGGGGTCTAATTTTTTTCAGCGATAGATTATCAAACACAACAACAAATGTATGAGCAACACAAAACATACAGATAACTGGGACCTCATAAAAATTAAACACTTATGTTCATCAAAAGACTTTATCAAAAGAGTAAAGAAACAACCTACAGACTGGGAAAAAATCTTTGGGAACAATATATCCAATAAAGGTCTAATATCTAAAATATATAGAAAACCTCTACAACTTAACAACAAAAAAGACAAATAACCCAATCAAAAACTGGGCAAAGGACATAAACACTTCACCAAAGAGGATCTTCAAATGGCCAACAGACACATGAAAAGATGCTCAACTTCTGTTAGCCATCAGAAAAATGCAAATCAAAACCACAATGAGATACCATTTCACTTCCACTAGGACGGCCAAGGTTAAAAAACAAAAAACGGAAAATAGCATTGGAGCGGATGTGGAGAAATTGGAACCCTCACCCAATGCTGGCGGGAATGCAAAATGGTACAGCCATTGTGGAATCCAGTCTGGCGGTTCCTTAAAAAACTGGAGATAGTGCTGCCATATGACTCAGCCAATTCTACTCCTAGGTATATGACCTAGGGATCTAACAGAAGTGACATGAACAGACATATTTATAACTATGTTCATGCCAGCACCATTCACAACAGCAAAAAGATGAAAACAGATGAATGGGCAAATAAAATGTGGTGCATACATACAATGGAATACTACTCAGTGATAAAGAAAAATGAGTTCCCAAAACATCTTGGAATATGGATGAGCCTGGAGGACATTATGTTGAGCTAAATAAGTCAATCACAAAAAAACAAATATTGGCCCCCAGACACCCTTTTAGCTCAGTGGTGAAGTTATCTCCGAGGTTCACCATTCAGCCTGGGAGTGGACAGCCCAGCAAAACCAAATGAGACTAATGAGGTACAGCAGTCCAGTGACAAGGGCCAGAAGGCAGAAGGGGACAAGGAAGCTGGTGATAGGGAACCCAAGGTTGAGTAAGGATACTGTTGATGTGTTGTGAGATTGTTAACCATTGTCATAGGGCAACATTTGTAGTAACTGTTAAATGAGAAACTATTTTCTGTAAGCCTTCATCTTAAGTGAGAATAACAGCACAACTGGAAAAGCGTAGTCAATGTCACTGAACTGTGCATGTACAAATTTCTGAAATGGTGTATCTTTGGCTATGTGTATTTTCACCAAAAAAAAAAAGGTTGAGAAGTTAGAGAGTTGACATGTCATGGGGTTGTTAACCAATGTCATAAAACCATATGTGTACCACTGTTTCATGCGAAACTATTTGTTCTGTAAGCCTTCACCTGAAGTACAATAAAAAATTAAATTAAATTTAATTTAAAAAAACAAATATTGTATGCTCTCACTTCTATGAAATAACATGAACAAGTAAATATACAGCAACTAATGTTCATTAATGGTTACTCGGATGGGGAAGGGAGAGAGGGAGATTTGCTCTCTAGATAGCAGACACTTGTTATTTTTGGGGATGGGAAAGGTAGAGGGTGAAGTGTACACGGCTTGTTGAAGGTAACTGATGTCACTACAAAGTACACAAGAAAAACAGATCTGTTGATAATTGCTATGGCATATACAATTTTGAAACAACAAAAAATGTATGTGCAGGCATATATATATCTATGTAAGCATCTATGTGTATAGGTACACATATGTGTATGTATGTATACATACATAAGTGTATGCACGGGTATATGTACATGCATCTGTGACTGTATGCACATATATTCATATATATATATACATATATAATAAGCACATACAAGGCATAGTTACAGACACTGCTTAGACATAATTTTACAGATACTTCTTAGACATAACCAAACACCTGGAGGGATTAGATTTCTGTGTTTGAAGGATCAGGACCATAGCCTCATCAGACATCCCGGTCACTTGGTATAATATAGTTCATAAAGTTATATTCTAACCCTAGTTTGGTGAGTAGTGTCTGGGGTCTTAAAAGCTTGCGAGCAGCCATCTAAGATACAACTACTGGTCTCTACTCGTCCGGAGCAAAAAAGAAAGAAGGAAACCAAAGACTCAAAGAAGAAACTAGTCTACAGGACAAAAAGCCACGCTGAACCATGGCCTCTTCTACCCTCAGAGCAGAACTAGATGGTGCCCAGCTACCACTACCAACCGTTCTAACTTGGGCCACAATAGACGGACCCTGACAGAATGGAAGAGAAATGTGGAAGAGAGCATCAAATTTCTTTATTTAAAAAAAAAAAGACCTACTGGACTGGTTGGGACAGGAGGACTCCCCAAGACTATTGCCCTGAGACACAATTCAAACCTTGAACCAAAACTAACCCCTGAGGTCACCTTGGAGTTAAATAACAGATTGGCTCAAAAATAAAGAATATCAGCTGTAAGCACTGTGCTCCTTTAAAAAATCACCTATATGAGACCGAAAAGTAAACAATTACTTTAAAACAAAGATGAGAATGTAAGAGGACAGGGAAACTGGATTAATGGAAACAGAATTACCAGAATGGATATAATGAGAATATTCTTGCATTGTCAATAATGTAACCAATGTCACTGAACAACTTTTGTAGAAATTGTTGAAGAGAACCTAAACTGCTGTGTAAACCTTCACCGAAAATACAACATTATTTTTTTTAAAACTAACTATAGTCAACAATGATAAATGCTAACCGAGTAGCTGGAAAGCCTCAAAAAGGTGATGTTTACAGTGACTTGAAATAGTAGGTAAGATCTCATCTGACAAAAATGAAGTAAAGGACATTCAAATAGAGAGAACAGCATGAGCAAAGGCAGAGATGTATGAAAGTATACTCAATGTTCTGGGAATGACAAGTGGTTTGTTGTGGATAGAGAACAAGAGATGATTTGGGAAGTGTTTTAAACATATCCCAAATAAATCACTTTAAGCATTTAATAAATCATCTTCATCCTTACTGAGAAGACTAAAAGTAAATGAAACTGTCTCTGAAAATCCAGGGCCCATGTGCTTTCCACTACTCTGCCAAGGTAAAAATTTGGTCTCTGAAAAACAACAGGGACCCTCTGCTGTGAATAATTTTGCATCAAGTGGCATGATCACATCTGTGCTTTTTGAGGTAGCTCTAGCAAGAGAATAGAAGATGGACTGGTGGAGGGAGAAACCTGGAAGCTGGAGCCTAATCAAGACACCAAGAGTCAGAACAATAGACAATGATGGCCTGACCAACATAGAGGGAATGGAGAGGAAGGCCAGGGTCAGGAGATAAATGTTAGCAGCAGCATCAACAGGTCTGGAAGTAGGACCTAAAGGAGAAGAGAAAGTTAAAGATCACTCAGGTTTATCGTTCGCATGTTCGGTGGATAAGGTCATTAACAGAACTAGGGCATATGGGAAGGAAGAGGCACTGACCTGAGGGGAAGATGACGAATTCAGTTTAAGTCATGTTTAGTTTGATATATATAGGACACTCAGGCGGATATCCAAGGCTAGAGAAGAAGGTTTAGTTCTCACTGGTACACAGGTCATAGCTGAAGCCATGGGAAAGATTAAGGGAGACTGAACCGAGAGAGTAATAACAGGGAGGCCAAGGGAGCCAAGAAAAAAAGAGTTTCAAGGAAAGGAAACCAGTAGCTGCCAAAGGCCAAAAAGAAGTCAGATAGCATAAGGACTGAAAAGAGGCTGCTTATATTGAATTCAGCACACAGAGGTTAAGACGATCCTGAAAAGTGGTGAAGACAAAAGTCACACTGCAATGGGTTACAGAATGAATGAATGTGGGAGGGGAAACCAGGGGGTTGAAAAAGAAGAGGCAGAGAGTAACAGCTACACTTACAAGAAGAATTCTCTCCCTCTCCACCGCAGCCTGTGCTATCACATCCTCCGTAACTTGGACATGTATCCAGACAATCCAACTACCTAAAAATCTTCCTGCAGGGCCGATTACCTTCATCTCAACACAGCAGAAACCACTCAGCTACCTAATGACATAGCTAAATCCCATATTTCATCAGCACATGGTCCTTTTTCTGTCTTTTTTTCCTGTCAGTTTCTTTTCCTGTCATCTCTTCCATTCCTACCAAATCCAAACCACCAACTAATTAAAACTTCCTACTACTCCCAGGCATCCAGATTAGAGGCTTCCAAAATCAGTTTCAGCTTCTCCATTTTCTTCACCCCTTGAATCTAGAATCAGTCTTTCAAGTGATAACTCTCTTGGTCACATATTCCTCTCCACTCCTACTTCCACATCCAAGAACCTGACTTTTTCAAATCAACACAAGCATGGTGTCCTATCTGGTGTCCCACACGAATCTAACATACATATAGCAGACGGATTAATTTTCCTTAAGAAAAAAAACAGCCAAAAAACCAAAGCCAACCTCCCAAGAGTAGTACTGGAAGCCCTCGATAATCTAGCCATAAAACTACTTTTGTCCAGATACGTCACAAAAACCTCCACCACGGCAAAACCAGTCTAGTCAATGCTTTCTAACACTAGACATTTAGTTACACCCTCCTCCTCTAACATATCTGCTCTGTAAGTTCTATGCATCCTAGGGAACCTAGGTTTAGTCTTTCTCTCTAAAGCCCCTTCTGAACACCTGTGATGGATTGAATTGCATCCCCCAGAATTACGTGTATCAATTTGGTTATGCCATGATTCCCAGTACTGTGTGATTGTCCACCATTCTGTTACCTGATGTGAGTCTCCTATGTGTTGTAAATCCTATCACTATGATGTTAATGAGGTGGATTAACGGCAGTTATGTTGATGAGATCTACAAGTTTAGATTGTGTCTTAAGCCAATCTCTTTTGAGATATAAACGAGAGAAGCGAGCAGAGAGACGGGGGGGACCTCATACCACCAAGAAAGCAGGAGCAGTGTGTGTCCTTTGGACCCTGGGTTCCTGCACAAAGAAGCTCCTAGTTCAGGGGAAGATTGTTGACAAGGACCTTCTTCCAGAGCCAACAGAGACAGAAAGCCTTTCCTTGGAGCTGACACCCTGAATTTGGACTTCTAGCCTACGAGACTGAGAAAATAAATTTTTCTTTGTTAAAGCCATCCATTTGTGGTATTTCTGTTATAGCAGCGCTAGATAACTAAGACAACACCCAAGACCTCCACAGTATTTCTACTAGTTTTTTTCATTCTTTCATTTAATGAATATTTGTTAACTGTCTACTATGCCAGGAATTGTTCTAGACTCTTGATATGTCAGTGAACAAAACAAAGATCCCTAGCTTTATGGCACTAATATTTTAGCAGAGAGACAACAAAGAAGAGATCCCATAAATATGTTAAGTATATAAAATGTTTTAAAAAAATGTAAATGCTACAAAAGGAACTAAAGCAGAATATAAGGGACTGGGAGTTGTGGGGTGGGATTACAATTTTAAATAGAGTGGTAAGGGTAGGCCTCACCAAGAAGGTAACTCTTGAGTAAGCTTCAAAAAAGTTAAGTTAGTCATGCAGATATCTAAGAGAAAGTGCAGTCCAAATAGAGGAAACAGCCAGGAAAAAAACCACAGGACAGGAATACACCGTGAATGTTTGAAGAACAGCAAGGAGACCAGGGTACCTGGAGCAGAGTGAGTAGATGAGTTCAGAGAGTAACAGCGGGTTAAAAAGTAGTAGGTCAGGTAGGACTGTGCAGGCCCCTGGAAGAGCCTTGGCTTTTACTCTTAGTGAGATGAAATGCCACTGAAATTGAAGAATGACATGATCTGCCTTAGATTTTTAAAAGGATCATTCAGGCTACTGTGTTGAAAACAGTCTATAAAAGAGGAAGCTCAGAAGCTAGGAGAACAACTAGGAGGCACTGCAGTATTCCAGGAGAAAAATGATGAAGGCTCGGACTACAGAATATCAGTGGAAGGAATAAGAAGTGATCAAATATTAGCTACATTCTGAAGGTGGAAAACAATGGGATTTTCTGATATAGATCAGACGTGGGATATGAGAGCAAGGTCAAGGATGACTCCCAAGTTTGGGGCACAAGCAACAGGAAGGACGGAACTGTCCTCAACTGAAATAGAGAAGGCTGTGGGTTGGAGAAGACTTGGAGGGGCAGATGAGGGGCAGATGAGTTGAATTTTAGACATACTACATTTGACCTATCTGACAAAGGAGCTTTGATATCAAGTGTTGTTTTTAGGTGCTGTCAAGTCGGTTCTGACTCACTGCTACCCTACGTACAACAGAACAAAACACCCACTCCTGTACCATCCTCACAATCCTTGCTATGTTTGAGCCCACTGCTGCAGCCACTGTATCAACCCACCTCACTAAAGGTCTTCCTCTCATTCACTGACCCTCTACTTTACCAAGCATGATGTCCTTCTCCAGGGACTGGTTCCTCCTGATAACATGTCCAAAGTATGTGAGACACCATCCTCACTTCTAAGGAACATTCTGGAGAACTTCTAAGGAGTTCTTCTTCCAAGACAGATTTGTTCGTTCTTCTGGCAGTCCACGGTATATTCAATACTCTTTGCCAACACCCTAACTCAAATGCATCAATTCTTCTACGGTCTTCCTTATGCATTGTCCAACTTACGCGCACATGAAGCAATTGAAAATACCATGGCTTGGATCAGGTGCACCTTAGTCCTCAAGGTGACATCTTTGCTTTTTAACACTTCAAAGAGGTTTTTTGCAGCAGATCTGCCCAATGCAATACGGCCTTTGATTTCTTAACTACTGCTTCCATGGGCACTGATTGTGGATCCAAGTAAAATAAAATCCTTAACAACTTCAGTATTTTTTTCCGTTTATCATGATGGTGCTTATTGGTCCATTTGTGAGGATTTTTGTTTTCTTTATGTTGAGGTGTAATCCATACTGAAGGCTGTCGTTTTACATTTTCATCAGTAAATGCTTCAAGTCAACTTCACTTCCAGCAAGCAAGGTTGTGTCATCTGCATATCACAGGTTGTTAATGAGTCTTCCTCCAAGCCTGATGCCCCGTTCTTCTTCATATAGTCCAGCTTCTTGGATTATTTGCTCAGCATACAGATTAAATAAGTATGGTGAAAAGATACAACCCTGACACACATCTTTCCTGACTTTAAACCATGCAGTATCCCCTTGTTCTGTTCAAACAACTGCCTCTTGATCTATGTACAGGTTCCGCATGAGCACAATTAAGTGTTCCAGGATTCCCATTCTTCGCAATGTTATCCATTAATTTGTTATGATCCACACAGTCAAATGTCTTCACGTAGTCAATAAAACACAGGTAAACATATTTCTGGTATTCTATGCTTTCAGCCAAGATCCGTCTCACATCAGCAATGATATCCCTTTTTCCACATCCTCTTCCGAATCTGGCTTGGATTTCTGGCAGTTCTCTGTTGATGTACTGTTGCAACTGTTTTTTAATTATCTTCAGCATAATTTTACTATTATATGATTAATGATACTGTTTGGTAATTTATACACCATTGGATCACCTTTCTCTGGAATAAGCACATATGTGGATCTCTTCCAGCCGGTTGGCTAGGAAGCTGTCTTCCAAATTTCTTGGCATAGAAGAGTGAGTGCCTCAAACATTGCATCCATTTGCTGAAACATCTCAATTAGCATTCTGTCAATTCCTGGAGCCTTGTTTTTCACCAATGCCTTCAGTACAGATTGGACTTCCTCCTTCAGTACCACTGGTTCTTGATCACTTGCTACCTACCTTCTGAAATGGTTGAATGCTGACAAATTCTTTTTGGTACAGTGACTGTGTATTCCTTCCATCTTCTTTTGATGCTTCCTGCGTCATTCAATTTTTGCCCGCAGAATCCTTCAATATTGCAACTCAAGGCTTGAATTTTTTCTTCGATGCTTTCAGCTTGAGAAACACGGAGCGTGTTCTTCCCTTTTGGTCTTCTAACTCCAGGTCTTTGCATTTCATTATAATATTTTACTTTGTCTTCTCAAGCTGCCGTTTGAAATCTTCAGTTCTTTCACTTCACCATTTCTTCCATTAGCTTTAGCTATTCTATGTTTAAGACAAGTTTCTACTATGGTCTCCTATGCCGGGATGTCAAGTGGGCAGATAGATATAAGAGAACTGGAGCTGAGGAGACAAGTATGGACTGGGAGTTCTTTGCTTACAGGTGCTCTAAAAGAGTTCACTAGGTCTGAGGCCTAGGACATGGCAGCTGTTTAAAGATCAGTGAGACAGGAGAAAAACCAAGAGCACATCTTAGCGTCCTAAAGGCCAAGTGAAGACTTAATGGAAGTCTGTTCAACCCGTCCAATGCTGATCAAGAAAGATGAGGACTGAGAACCCCTGGATTGAGCAACAGAGGTGGTATGGACTGTGACAAAGTAAGCCGAAGAGAGAATGGAAGGTGAGGAATTAGAGACAAGGTATAGACTACTCCTTCCTGGAGTTTCACTGTAAAGAGGAAAAAAGAAATGGCACAGTAGCTGCCAGGAAAGTAGGGGTTCAAGGTTTTTTAAGATGAGAAGAATAGCGTGTTTGTGTGCCGCACATATGTATGCATATGTTACTGTTAGATGACGGCGAGTTGATTCTGACTCATGGAGACCCCACGTGCAGAGTAGAATGAACTGCTCCACAGTTTCCAAGGCTGTGACCTTTCAGCTAACAGTCGAGTGCTTAAATGTATGAACCACCAAGGGACTCCTGTATGCATATAAAAATCCCAAAAACCAAACCCCTTGCCGTTGAGTCGATTCTGACTCATAGCAACCCTCCAGGACAGAGAACTGCCCCACAGGGTGTCCAAGGCTGTAAATCTTTACGGGAGCAGACTGTTATTACGTTTCTCCCGCAGAGCGGCTGGTGGGTTCAAACTGCCCACCTTTCAGCCAAGCGCTTAACCACCATGCCACAAAAAGCTCTAGAAAGTCCTAAGCATTCAATAAACGTGTATTCCTTTCTTCACTCTCACTTGACACCTATTATCTTCTATTACCTTTATTGATAAATATTTGACAGATAAATATTTTATCTGTAAACAATTTTTACTTGGAAGGCCCTTCTTTTCCCTGTCCAACTTTTATTCTTCATTATCCTTCAAAACCCAACTTAAGTATTCCCTCCTGGAAAGCCTTCCTTGACCCCTCTCCTCAGTTCACCTCCCTCAAATATGCTACCCTTTATACCAATCCATTCTTCTACCGTCACCTGTATCGTACTCACTGCCATAGGGTCGATTCCAACTCACAGTGACCCCAGAGGACAGAGCAGAACTGCCTCATAGCGTTTCCAAGGCTGTAAATCTTTACGGAGGCTGACTGCCACATCCTTCTCCTGTAGAGCGGCTGGTGGGTTAAAACCAGCCAAGCCCTTTAACCACTGCACCAGCAGGGCTCCTTATCTGTATCACAGAATGTATGTCCGACCTCCCCACTAAACTGACTCCTAGAGGGCAGGGACACTATAGTCCCTTTTACAGTGAAAGTTAAGAGTACTGACTCTTGAGCCAGACTGTCTGGGTTTGAATTCTAGTTCCACCATTTGGCTGCAGTGTGACCTTGGGAAGTCTGCCTAACCTCTCCATGCTTTGAATTTTCTCATATATAAAACAGAAAATAAAAATAGCCTCCACCTCCTGGGGTTATCTGAAAGAGTAAATGAGTTAATATATGTAAAGTACATGGCATACACAAAGCCCTAAGTGTCTTAACTACTGTAATTATACTGTATCCACAACACCTAGGATTTTAAGTTTGATAGGAAGTCAGTGTTTTTTTTTAGGAATGAGTAAATCAAGGCACTAAAAAGTCCTCACTTACTGTAGAGAATAACTTCTCTATACCATATTAATCGAATTTTTTGTCTTCGTTTACTTTACCAGGCAATTTCATCATTTGAACCATGTCATGTACTAATTTTTTCAAAAGCTATTGAAAGTCATTCTTTGATATTTAACCTGTCTCTCCAGACTACCTCTAATTACGGGAATGACACTTAAAAAACCTCTGGTTACTAATGAACCTTTCCCTGCCATCTTCACCATGGCTTCCGCACATCTCCCTCAGCATGGTGTACAATTCAACACTGTTGATGACATACCATCTGAGTCGCCAAATGCAAGGTCTAATTTTGACCTCCTGATTCTACCCCTGTAATGGGACCACTCACAGTAGGTGACAGTTAAAAATAAGAAGCCTTAGTCCAGGGACAAGGACTAGAAGGCAGGAGGGGACAGGAAAGCTGGTGATAGGGAACCCAAGGTTGAGAAGGGACAGTGTTGACATGTCATAGGGCAATATGTGTACCAACTGTTTAATGAGAAACTATTTGTTCTACAAACCTTCATCTAAGGTAACAAAAAAAAAAAAATCTATGTGACATCAAACTGACAACAGCAACTCAAAAGGTTTGATGGGAAGGCTGGGGGCAGTGAGTTGAAGATACTGGTGATGGATTAATTTGGAAAAGGATAGTGAGAATAGCAGCACAACTGGAAGAATGTAATCGATGTCAGTGAATTGTACATGTAGAAACTTTTGAAATGGTGTAACTTTGGCTATGTATATTTTCACCCAAAAAAAGGTCCTCCAAGGTCAACAAGGGAGAGTGTTGACATGTCGTGGGGTTGTTAACCAATGTCATAAAACAGTATGTGTGCTGACTGTTTAATGAGAAACTATTTTTTCTGTAAACCTTCATCTAAAGTACAATAAAAAAAAAAAAAAAGCCTTTATAACTAAAGCAATTTCTACACAACTAAAAAACACTAATTTAAGCAATGACTCAATTTGGCACAAAATTTCAGTATTAAGTAAGAGTTCATTCAATATTAAGTAACAACTTTTCAGAGAAGTTGTAAGCATCTCTAACATGTTACACCACTTAAGAACTCATGGGAATTCAACCAAAAATGATTTAATCAGATATAGTTACCGTATAGCTGTTTTAGTAATTCTGTACTACAACTACAAATCTTTTTTGACCTGGTTCTAAATTTGCATGTTAAGATCTCTCTTCCCTGAGGAACTGTTTAAAGGAAATTGCCCATGCTCCCCAAACCCATCTAGGGAAACAAATAAAAAATACTTGAATCACATTCCTGAACATCTTCTACATGAAGCGGCACCGTGTACTACAGAGGACAGGTTTTGGAGTACAGCATCTTGGGTCCAAATGCCAGTCCCATCTCTTGTGAAATAGGTGTCCTAGAGCAGGTCTATTAATCTCCCCCTCTAGTAATAATAGCAATAGTATCATCTAGCAGGATTGGTGTGGTTAACTGATACTGTGTGACTAAAATAATAATAATAAATGAAAAATAGCTAGCATATCTCAGATGCTTAATGGTAGTTTTTAGCATTACATCATTTTCAAGTCTTATTAAGAGCTGAAGTTTTAAAAAGATATTAAAAAGGCTCAAATTTATATGCCTACTAATACTTAGAAGTAAAAATATTAAGTCAGTAAGAAATGGAAAAGAAAAGAGTTCTTGGAATAAACAAGGGTTTGTGATCCCAGGGAAAGCACTCTCCTCCCCAAAACACACACCAGGCAATGGCCTCCTTGCCTTTCTGGAACAAGGTCTACCCTGCCCACACCTCCTACCATGGGAGACCTACAGGTGCTGAACCACTGGTGTCAGTGATATAGAAGGGTAGTGATTAGACGGTCCTATTCACCTGACATCCACTATGCCACTCCCTATGTGCTTAAGTAACTGAGGTCTAGTTAAAAAATGGATCGCTATGAATTGAAGAGGTTACAAAAAACCGTGACTAGCAACTTACCTCAGAAAGAAACATACACGGGGGTCATAAGTCAACTACTTTAGAATTAAATCATCACTAAAAAGTGGTCAATCACATTATACGCTACTGACTGCCAATTAAAATGAAATCTGTATATAAGTGTACTTGGTTAGCTCAGTCAGTAACAGTAAAATCCTGTCCAAGGGTCCCTAAGGCAAGTTGTAAGCCCCCTGAGGAAGGAATTCCCTAGGGCCTGATACATAAATTGTTGTTGCAGTATGCTACTGAGTTGATTCCCATTCATAGCAACCTTATATGACAGAGCAGAACTGCCCCAGGGTTTCCTAGGCTGTAATCTCTACAGAAACAGATCACCAGGTCTTTTCTCCTGGAGAGCTGCTGTGGGTTCAAATCATGGCATATAGATTGGTTACTTAAAATTCATTAAAAGAATAAATGTAAGAATACTAAGTTTTCATCAGTCACTATGTTAAACCTCATACCTTAGGAACGCTCTAATGAATAATACAATCTTCACATTTTACAGATGAGGAAATTGAGATGCAGTGAGCTTAACTCAGCTGCCACTATACTATATAGTATACACTGTATGGTGCTCCTCAGCATAAGTGGTGTATTTTATCCAACCAGCTGTAAGCCCCATGAGGGCAAGGGCTATTAGGTCCTCTTCCTGTACCCAGACCCACAGGCTTGAACACGTGTATCACAGAAGATGTAACTGCATCCTTTTCTCTACCACAACACTAACTCTGCAGTGCTAAAATGGGTGGCCTTGAGAACAGTTCTGTCACTGGCTGGACCACTCACCACCGGCATACTATGTGCCAAGAACTGGAGGAGATAAAGGTGCAGACAATTTCATCTTTGAAAGAGCCAAGTCTACTACAGTAGCCAGATAAGACTCAGAAACAACTGCAATATCAAACAAGTAAATGCTTAACAAGTTGATGGGAGTATACAAATTGAAAGGAATAATGAAAGTGTCTATGGGTCTGGAAATTTTGGAAAGTATCTTCAGAAGAAGTGGCTTCTGAGCTGGATTCAAAAGGATGAATAGGTTTCCAGGCACCACCAGGAAAAAGGCCACTGTGTAATAGAAAGCACGGTGTCTTGAGTGTCAAAAGATGACCGTTCCTGACTTTGCTATTATCTACCTAAGTGACCTCTGCAAATCACAAATCCTGAGCTTCCACATATATAAACCTACAGGTGGACAGGATATTCTCCAAGATGCTAGTTCAGCTCTGTAAGTGAGTTATACAGAACAGAAGCTGTGAAGCCAGACTGCCTAGGTTCAAATTTTGCCTCTGTCACTTAAGATTTGCTTAACCTTGATTCCTTAACCTTAATTCCTCTGTGGCTCAGTTTCCCCACTTGAGAACCTATCTCAGAGGCTGGTGTGGTAATTAAAGGAAACAATTCAAGTCAATCGCTTAGCACAGGGCCTGGCAAATAGTAACTCCTCAATAAGTTAGTAATAACCATCGTACGATGAGCTGTTATTATATAAGAGAGGCAAACAACAGATGCAAGGGTTATGCTTGCCTCGCTTCCAGGTCCCTCCCAGTCTAAGACATTCCCGGGAGGAATGGGAGTGCAGAGCCGGGCTGCAAACCCTACACGCATGTGTCACCGCCGGGCTCAGCACGCGCCTCCCCGCCCCGGGGAGAGGAGCGATGGCTCAGCCACCCCAGGGCCCGCGCCCACCCCTCCGGCCGGCACCCGAGGAGGGCAGGGGGTTCCGACCCCACTTACCATACTGGCCAGAAGGACGACTCAGGTGAGCTGGCTCTCGGGCTTCGGACGCGTCCCGCTGGCACAGTTCAGGTCATGGTCCCGGCAGGTTCGGGAAGACCCCTGCCCATGCAAAGACAACCCCTTCCCCACCCGGGCCCCGCAGGGACCCTCAAAAAGGGCGCGGCCCACCGGCCCGCCTCATCGGGGGCCCCCACGACAATTCATCCAGACCCACCCGCCCCTACTCAAGGAAACTGAAAAAGCAGGAAATGAGGCTCAGAGGCCGGCAAGGAGGGAAGAGGCCCGGGGCCCCCCGCCTGGGCCCGACCCCCGAAGGGGAGGCTGCGGGCCCAGGCAGGGGATCCCCGTCTTCCGCGAACAGAGGCGGCGGTGGGCCCGGCCCGGAGGCTGAAGGAGCGGAGGCTGAAGGGGCCTCGGCGGCGCACCAGGGCCGCCCGCTCAAGGGAGAGGCCCGGGGGCCCGCGCTGTCCTTGCCACCTCAGCCCACACCACCGCTGCTGCCGCCGCCCCCAGGAGCATCCCTGCGCGCGCCTGCCTGCCTCGGAGCCGCCCGCTGGCGCCGCGCTGCCACCCCCAACCAACAGCCCCAGCGCACCGGAAGTGGCGAGCGCCCGGCGCGGCCCCACGGCACGGCCGCCGGTTTGCGGCCCTGGAACCGGACCAATCCGGATTCGAGAGGGGGAAGGGGCGGGCAGGGCGGGGCCACACCTGACGGCTCCAGCCTCGCCCCGCCTCCATCCTAGCCCCGCCCCCCGTGCCCGCCTCCCATCCACGCGGGCCGGCGGCCATCTTGGTAAAGGGAGCCGGACCTGCCATTTTAGTAAAGAGACGGTTTCTCTTTCGCCTTGTTCGCTCATTCATTCCGCGTATCTTTACTGAGCGCTTTTCAGCGTGCCAAGCACTAGGCTAGAAGTTAGCTGCACGGCCTTGGTCTTCGTGAAGCTTACCTGAAGGTGCTAGGACTACCGCAGTAAACAAAAGCTCTGTAGTCCCTGCCCTCGAGGAGGCAGATGATCAACAAGCACTAATGAGTAAATTGGTTGTAAACAAAGAGGAGTGCAGGGAGTGTTATGAACGAAACAAACAATCAGAGGACTGAGATATGGAATGGAAATGTAAACTCAGACCTTCAGGATACAATAAAAGCGAGTTGCGGGAAGCGTGATCAAAGTCGAAGGTTCTGAGAGGGCAAAGAATGTGATGGATTCCAGTTCCCATCCTCCAACCCAGTTTATCTGTGGAAGGGCTGATTTTAAGAAAGGAAACCCAAACAGCAGAGGTTGGGCCCTAGGGTGTATCTACCTCGTAGATTAGAGCAAATCTATATAACCCAGTGGTTTTCAAACTTTAGCTTTGTCAAAAGAAACTGAGTCAATAAAATTAATCTATTGGATGACGGTTATTCGGGCAGAAGATTCGAGAATGGGGTAGTACCAAGCCGAAACTAGAAAGATACTTCCTCGAGTATCAGCAGTGACTATTATTTATTGACAAAACACTGAAACGAAACAGTCTTATCTCTGATTGGCATACACAATTTGGAAGCCCTGGTGGCTAAGTGGTTAAGTGGTACAGCTGCTAACCAAAAGGTTGTCTGTTCTAATCCACCAGGTGCTCCTTGGAAACTATACAGGACAGCTCTACTCTGCCCTATAGAGTGGGAATCCACTCGACGGGAACGGGTTTGGGTTTTGATTCTATATACGATTTACTATTTAAGTTTTGTCAGGATTTCATTGGCCAACGAGAGCTGTCAGAATCTGGCCAGCGAGGGTGGCCTGATTTACAGGAAAGCTGGGCTTAAATTTCGATAAAGACAAGTCTTAGGGTATTGTCCAGTCAACTGCTGATGCCATTTTTGTCAACCACACTTTATTTCCTACAACACCTTTCGTCAGAATCACCTGGAAAACCGATTGCCTCCAGTGATTCTGATGCAAGACAATTCCAGAGAATCGCCTGGAGGGTCTGTTGAAACAGGGATTGCTGGGCTCCACCCCCAGAGTTTCTAAATCAGTAGGTCTGGGGTGGGACCTAAAATTTGCATTTCTAACGAGTTCCCAGGTGATGCTGGTACTTCAGGTCCAGGAGCCAAACTTGGAGACTCATTGGTATAATTCATTACCACAGAAAGCAATAGCTTTCATTTAATCTTTTATGAAATATTTATTGTTGCTCACTAAGTGACAGCCACTGTTCCAAGGATTCACTGCTGAGCAAAACAGACACACTTGTGTCCTTCCGGAATTTACAGTCAAATTATGAAAATATTATTCCACTATAATTAATTATAGTTGTGTGTTAAGTGCAATGAAGGAAAAGTATAAGCGCCATGAGAATTAATAGCTGAGGAATCTAAGCTAATGGGGATGGGAGGATGGGAGGTGACATATTTAAGCTGTGGCCTCAAGACAGGTAGGAGTTTGCTAGGCAAAGTGAAGCGGCAAAAAACATCCTAGGCAGTAGGAACTGCATGTGCAAGAGAAGCCATCTCAGTAGGTAAACAGATAAATCAGGACTGAGGTCAAGTCACTTGTCCTTTTTTGGCTCAGTTTAGTGGGTGGAAACCTAGCTGGGTGGAATCCCAGCTCTTACACTCACTGATTGAGGTATCTTGGGCAAGTGACAACAAAATCTTGGTTTTCTCACTGGGTACTGTATTTTTACACAAGTAACACACACTTTCTACATTTACGTTTGCTTGCCAACCGAGCCCTCTGCCTACAAGGTAGTTTCATAAAAGCACTATGCCAATGTATTTTTTACAGCAGTATGTAAAAAAAAAAAAAAATTAGCATAGTGCACTTAACGAAAATACCTTACAGGCAGAGGACACAGTTGGCAAACAAACGCAGAAGGCCAGCATTATTTTCGTGATAAAAATACGGTAATTGGATGAAATAGCAGAAACCCAACTCAGATTCATTTAAAGGAATGTCATTAGCTCACATAACTGGACGTACAGAGGTAGGCCAACTTCAGGCTGGGTGTGATAAGAGTCCGAGATCCATTCTTCTAGGATTCTCTTGGCTCTGCTCTCCTCCATGTATTAGCTTTGTCCTCAAGATGACTACGAGGAACAGCCAGGGCCACAAACTTCCTCATTCGCATCCAGCAAGAGTATCTTTCCTCACATCTGTTCTCATAGCAATAGGCTTTATCCTACTGGTCCTAATTGACTTAGGCCCACCCATCCCTCAACTAGCCATTGTTGAGGAGATGTGATTCCTATGACTGGCTTACAGAATCCTCCCAGGAGCTGATTCCAATTCTCCAGAATAGACTGGATGTTGTCAACCACGTATTCATCATGCCTTCCTTGCCCGACTGTGGCAAAGATTTAATTTAAAGTATATAAAATATCTAGCACATAGGCATACAATACATCACAGCTATTATAAATTTTACTCCAGGGATTTTTTCCAAGTCAGCTAAATAACATTTAGTTATTAATATTAATTTCAAGCCTGTCTTATTCCAAAAAAAAATAGTAATATTTAAGGCTGCTATTACTTTTTACTGACACTGTAGGAATGGCCCCCATCCATCTCCTCCTGCCCATTCCTATTGCTACTGCCCTGATCTCATTCATTTAGTTATTCATTCAACAAACATTCAGTGAGTTAGTATTGACTTTGTGCCAGGCCTTAACTAAGAACTCCAAAATGAATAAGATTAAGGCAAATTGTCCACTGCCTAGTGACAGAAACAGCTGCCCAAACAATTACAGCCCATTGTGAGAGGTGCTGTGATAGAAGTATGTTGCACTTGGATGCTAACCAAAAGCTTGGAGATTCAAGTCCACCCAGAGAAGCCTCAGAAGAAAACCCATTGCCTTTAGTAAATTCTTACTCATAACGACCCTGGCAAGCTACTTCTAAAACATCAGCCATTGAAAACCCTATGAATCCCAGCAGGGTAGCCACAATTTGGAATCCATTTGATGGCAACTGGATAAATCTTTTAAGCACAGAAGGGACTGGGAAGGGAGCAACTAGCTGTGGAGGGCTAGTTGGAAGGCTGAACAAAGATAATGTTTGAGCTGGGTCTTGATGGATGAATAGGAGTTCATCCAGCTGCTGCAGAGTCGTTACTCCTCTTCCCACTCCAGGCTGTCTTCCACTGTCAGGATGCTTTCAGCTGCAAGTGATAAGGTTGGGACTCTAAAGTTGAGATTCTAAATGTCGTAAGGGAAAAAGGGAATATATCAGCTCCTGTAAGAGAACCATCCAAAGGGTTGGCTGGATTTCGAACATGACTGGATTCAAGGTCTGAAGTGATATCACAAATCTCCATGTCTCTCCATTTTTTGGTTCTGCTTCCTTGATTTGGGGTCCTTTATCCATATGGTGGCCCCTGGAATATCCAGACTTTATCTTCTCTGAGGTTGAAGCCTGGCAGAAAAGATAATATGCTGTCTTACAAATGTCCCAGGGGAGGCGGGGGGAGAACCCGTTTGCTTTGATTGGATCACATATCCACTCCCGAACCAATTACTGTGGCCAGGGGAATATAATGATTTGATGGCTGGGCCTCAGTCACATTCTCCATCTCAGGCTCCAAAATAGTTCTTCCAATGACCAAGATCTCTCTGATCTCCACCACAGCTCTATAAGGCAATCATATCCTGGAGAATTCTCCTTCTTTACAGATAAGGAAACATGTTGGTTTCTCAGCAGGCATAGGAGTAATGATGTCATTCCGTATGGACTTAATGAAAGAAGGAAAAAAGGATGAGAGTCTAGCAACTTCTATAGCTGATGGGAATGCTCTCTCCTTAGTCTGGCATTCAAAGCCTTTGAACATCTTTGAAGTTCTATAGCCAGACAGTCTGGGTTGAGTCCTTGCTCTGCCACTTATGCAGCTGTGTGGCCTTAAACAAGTCACTTAAACTTTCTATACCTCGGTTTCCTCATCCAAAAAATGGGAACAATACTTAGTACCTACCTGGCTGGATAGGTACTTAACATTAGTCAGGTTCTATCAGGAAACCCAAGTTAGTATTTGAAGAATTGATAAGGGGGCTATTTAAAAAGGTCAGGGTGTTAGGGTCATGGTTTTATGGAACATCCCAGTTAATTGGCCTAATATCGTGTTTAATGCTTTTGTTCTACCTCCTAGTGCCTGGGGTCTTAAAAGCTAGAAAGTAGCCATCCAAGTTACAACAATTGGTCTCTATTTGCCAGGAGCAACCAAGGAAGAAGAAGAGTCAGGAGGAAGAAATGGAATGTGTGGCTAATTGCCTCCATGAACAACTGCCTCCTTTCCCATGAGACCAGAAGAGCTGGATGGTGCCCAGCTACTGTTACTGAATGTTTTGATCAAAGATTCCATAGAAGAATCCTGTTCAAAAGGGGGAAAATGCAGAACAGAATTTGAAATTCTCACGGAATCCAGACTTTCTGGGGTCGTGGATGATAGATGAACCCCTGAAACTATTGCCCTGAGATAATCTTTAGACCTTAAACCAAAAATATCCCCTGAACTCTTCTTAAAACCAAATAGTAACTTAGCTTAACTAGTAAAGAATATCTGTCTGGAGCATTGTGCTCTTTTAAGAACTATATGGAATCAAATTGACAACAGTAACTTGAAAGATTAGATAGGAAACTTAGGGGACAGTGAGTTTATGTTAATAGGGAAGTAATAATTTGGAAACAGAGGGTGAGAATTGTTGGACAACTTGAAGAAAGTAATCAATGTCTATGATGGTTAATGTTATGTGTCACCTTGGCTAGGCTATGGTACACAGTGATTTGGCAGACACAGTGTAATTACTTTCCATTTTATGATCTGAAGTGAGCAGTCAATCAGTTGAAATGGGAGTTTCCTTGAGGGGGTGGCCTGCATCCGGTTATATAATGGGATGTTCTGGCAGAGCTCTCTCTGTTTCTCTCTTTCTATCTTTGTCTCTTGATCCTGCACTCTACTTGTTGCCTGACCTCCAGTTCTTGGGACAGAAGCCTACCACCTGACCTGCAGATTTTTGATTCACCAGCCCCTGCACCCACGTGATCCAGCAGAAGCCTTCAGCCTGCCACCTGACCCACATATTTGGGACTTACCAGCCCCAGCAATTGTGTGAACCATTTCCTTGAAATAAGTCTCTCTATATATATTTGTGGGGCCCTGGTGGCACAATAATTAAGAGCTCGGCTGCTAACCAAAAGGTTGGCAGTTCACATCCACCAGCTGCTCCTTGGAAACACTATGGGGCAGTTCTATGCTGTCCTATAGGGTCACTACGAGTTGGAAGTAACTCGACAGCAATGGGTTTGGGTTTTGGGTTTTGGGTTTTTTTTTTTTTGTATATATATTTATATACACACTTCACTGGATTTGCTTCGCTAGACAACCCAGACGAAGACAATGTCACTGAATCGTCCATGTAGAAATTGTTGAATTGGTGTATGTTCTGCTGTGTACATTCTCAACAACAACAAAAAATAATAACAAATTATATTTTAAAAAAGGTCGGGGTGTAGGGAAACATTACAGAGAATAATACACTATCCCAGGTCTAGTAACAGCAGGACTATTAGTACCCCTAAGCCTGAAGGGGCAAGAGGAGGAGTGGTTAACAGAATCTGGCAAGGGAGACTCATGTGAGAGCAGCTGAGGGAAGCAGCCAGCCCAAGATGAGCCTGCAGGAAAGAAACCAGTGGAACAACCACCCTGACTTCACTGTCCTCCCTCCTAATCTGCTGTGGCTCCCCATTAGACAAATCCAACTGGAAGCCAGAGAGTAAGGGAGCCTGGTGATGTCGTTTATAGAGGTTAATCTTCTGGGGCACAGGGTAAGGTAGAGAAGGGGGAGCATGTCTCTAAGAGTACAAATGGAAGCGATTCAGCACAGTACCTTTACTCTGGAGAATCACGGGAAGCATTTAGAACTGTCCTGACACATGAAAAGGTTTTCAATAAACTTTGGTTATTAATTACTATTTCCATCCTAGTTCCAACTCATCTTTCTATCTTCTCTGTCTCTATAAGCCCGCTGAGCTAGGCTCCTCGTGGCTCTTGAAAAATAGCAGGCTCTGAGCCCAGGCTTATGCTGTCCCACCATTCTGGAATGTCCTTTCTCTCATCCCTTTCCCTTCCTTTCAAATTTCTACTTATCCTGAAGACCCAACTCAAATGTCTCCTACTGGGTCACCTCCCCATGTAGAGTCAATGACTGTTTGCAATCATCCATTAATATGATTAACAGAGAAATTTTTCCCAAAGACTTACCTAATTGTGACACCCACCAGAAATATACAACAGGGATTTCCTCAGGTACAGCATAATATGGGCAAGACCTCTAATGTTTAGCACATCTGCCTCTCCTCTCTTCCAAGTACAAGGGAGGGTTACACTTCCACACTCCTTGCGGTTAAGTGCAACCATGCAGGCTCAGGGTGGAAGTGACATGTGTCGCTTCTGGGCCAAAGCACTTCATTTCCTGTGCAAATCCCTCCAATTCTGCTCTTCTCCTGCCATGATAAACCCTGAAGTATCATATTCAGATAGTGGAATCATGAGATGGAGTGACTACATGGACCCCTCAGACCCACTTTAGACCTGTAGAAAGAACAATAAATAAACTTGGGTTTTGAGGCACTGAAATTTTGGGAGGTTTGTTACTGAAGTATAAGCTGGCCTATCCTGAATGGTACACATGACCATTTGTAGTATAGGCCCCCACTCGACCATGTCTCCCAGTATTCACATCCCTGTGTGGAGCCCTTGTGGCACAGTGGTTAAGAGTTCGGCAACTAACTGAAAGGCCAGCAGTTTGAATCCACCAGCCGCTCCTTGGAAATCCTATGGGGCAGTTCTACTCTGTCCTATAGGGTCACTATGAGTCTGAATCAACTCAACTGCAATGGGTTTGGTTAGGTTTTTTGGGTGTGTGATCTCCTCCATCCTTGAATCTGGGCTAGTCCTGTGAATTTACTTTCTACCAGTAAAGCACAATGGATGTGAAGTTACATAACTTCCAATGTTAGATGGAAAACTTTGCAGTTTTCGCCTGGGTCTCTTGGAATACTCTCTCAGGGAAAGCTAGCCACCATGTAAGAAGTCCATTTACTCTGAGAATGCCATGTTATAAGGAGATTCTAGCTAACCACATGGAAAGGCCATGTGGAGAAAGAGAGAGTTGGCTTCCATCTGTTTCAGCCAGCCCAGCTGAGGCACCAGGCATGGGAGTGAATAAGCCATTTTGGATGGTGAACCCAGTCATATCTTCCGAGGACGCCAGCACAAGCCACTCTGACTGCAACCTCATGGACACCCCTAATGAGAATCACCCAGCTAGACTCAGGCAAAGGAACCCTGGAGGCATAATGGTTAAGCACTTGGCTGCTAACCAAAAGGCTAGCAGATCGAACTCACCCAGTGACTCCATGGGAGAAAGACCTGCAATATGCTTCTGGAAAGATTACAGCCAAGAAAACCCTATGGGGCGCAGTTCTGCTCTGTCACATGGGGTCACTATGGGTCAGAATCAACTCGACCCAGCACACAACAACAGACTCAGTCAAAACGTACAACTGTGAGAGATAATAATTGTTTCAGGTCATTAAGTTTTGGGATGGTTTGTCATATAGCAATACATAATCAAAACCCTATAATAAGAGTCTGCCTTTTAAAGGAGTTAATAAGGAGCCCTCACAACTCCTTTCTTGTAGGACTATTGTGGTGCAGTGAATTAACACGGCCCTTTTTGGAATCGAATCGACAGAAGGGATTTGGGTTTTTTTTTTTTTTTCTAGCCATAGAACTTTGTGACTCCCACACAATGATAGGGTGGGACTATGCACATAACGTACTGTCCACCAAGGGGATTGGACAGCTTGCTAACAATGCAAATAAGGTTCAAGGAACACTTTCAGGGGTGCGACCATGCAAATAAAGTATATGAAACCCAAATGACGGGATTAGTCAGTTTTGCCATCCCGCTAGGCTTAAAATAAGCCATCCTGGAGGAGGGAAAGGAGGACCTCACTACTATCAGAAGAACAGCCAGGAGCAGAGAATGTCCTTTAGACCAGGGGTCCCTGCACTGAGAACCTCCTAGACTCAGGAAACAGAAAGAGAACTGTAACACCAGAGACAGCACCAGATGGCAAGAAGTGGCAGTGGGCTTCCCAGCCCACGGAGCAAGGCAGCTATGGCAGGCCTGCTGACCCACAGAGTGAGAGATAGCTTACTGTTTCCAGGCAGGAGGCTTGCTGGTGGAGTTGGGTGGCTCTGGGCACTAGGCTTACTGACATACAGAGCAACGGAGCTAAGTGAATTCAGCTGAGGATTACTAGTGGCGTGAGGTGCCTCCAGGCAGTTGTCAGTGGAGTTAAAGAGCTTTTTAAAACTTGCCCAAGCAGGACAGAGGCTGGACCAAGGGGCCAAGGGGCTGAGGGCCAGAGAGATGCAGGCCTGCCCATGGGCACAGCTGAGAAGAAGGTGTCCTGATTGAAGAACTGTATCCTAAGTTGTTCCTGAGCCTGAATTGTAACCTGTTACTTCCCTAATAAACCCCACAACTGTGAATATGGTCTGTGAATTCTGTGTGGCCATTGCAACAAATTATCGAACCCAGAAGAGAAGTAGAGAGTGCCATTGGGGGGACGGCTGGTGTCAGAATTGGTAAAAAGATTGGAGGATGGAGATATGTTTGACCTCCACCTCACAGGAATCAGCCTTGGGCTGTTGATGGTGATTCTCTCTCCCTCTGGCATTAGACAAGGTCTGATGCTGCCGTGCCACTATTTTGATGACTATGAAAAATCAGTTGTGTACAACCCAATCAACTGCTGGGCAACAGCCTGACATTGAGACCTGGCCCATCTTCTGCTGACTCTGTCTTTAAAAGACAGGCAGTGCCTGAGGCTCACATTCAGCAAGACCACCCCTCATCCAACCCCGAGCCATATGCCTAAGTCCCCCAAGAGGTTCAGTAGGCCGTAGGGAGCCTTCAGATTATGAGACTCCCTCACATCAAGTCCAACCTCACACCCTAAGTTTTAGCTAGTGGCTGCTGTCTTAGTTATCTAAACCAAAAACCAAAACCCTTTGCCGTCGAGTTGATTCCAACTCACGGTGAACCTATAGGACAGAAAAGAACTGCCCCATAGGGTTTCTGAGGCTATAATCTTTACGGAAGCAGACTGCCACATCTTCCCATGGAGCAGCTGGTGGGTTCAAACCACCGACCTTTTGGTTAGAAGCCAAGTGCCAGGGGCGAATTAACCAATAAGCACGATATGTGCTGGCTTACCCCAAGCAAGGTACAAATGGGCTTAATTGTGCTTGCTTACTTATCTGTCATGAACAAGTTCACCTAGATTTCACCACATCAAAGTAGAGAGTGCCATAGGAGGGATGGCTGGTGTCAGAATTGGTAAAAAGACTGGCAGGTGGAAGTCTGTTTGACCTCTACCTCATAGGAATCAAAGAAGTGTGTACTTTGCTTATTGGGTAATCTGTCCTTGCTGAGTGCTTTAACAACTGCACCACCTGGGCTTCCTCTTATCTAGTGCTTCTATAACAGAAATACCACGAGTGGGTGGCTTTAACAAACAGAAATTTATTTTCTCACGGCTTAGGAAGTCCAAATTCAGGGTGCCAGCTCTAAGGGAAGGCTCTCTCTCTGTCAGCCCTGGGGGTAGGTCCTTATCTCTTTTCTATCCCTAGGTTCCTTGGCGATCATGTGGCATGTATCTTCCCCTTAGTTTGTGCTTGTTTGCTTGTTTCCTCGCTTAATCTGCTCTTTTGTATCTCAAAAAGAGATTGATTTAACACACACTCTACACTAATATTCTCATTAACATAACAAAGAAAATCCATGTCCAAATGGGATTATAGCCACAGATATCAAACCAAAAACCAAACCTGTTGCCATTGAGTTGATTCCGACTCATAGTGACCCTATAGGACAAAGTGGAACTTCCCCAAAGGGTTTCCAAGGGCAGCTGGTAGATTTGAAGTGCTAACCTTTTGGTTAGTTAGCGGAGCTCTTAACCACTTTGCCACCAGGACCCCTGCTAACAAGTATAGGGGTTAGGATTTACAACTCATATTTTTCAGGGACACAATTCAATCCATAACAGCCGCAATCAATGGATCTCTGTTGTCATGGAAAACTCTGGAAGAGATTAACCATTGCCATGGAGTTGATTCCAACTCATAGCAACACTACAGGATACAGTAGAACTGTCCCATAGGGTTTCCAAGGCTGAAATCTTTACAGAAACAGACTGCCACATCTTTCTCCCACAGAGCAGCTAGTGGGTTTGAATCATCAACCTTTCAGTTAGCAGCTGAGCACTTTAACCACTGCACCAACAGGGCTCCTTCACTCTAGGACAAATACCACACATCATTCTTATTGATAATATCTTTTATTTTGTGTGCCACTCTGCTATTTCACTAAAAGGTGATCTCAGGGGATAGTTCAAGTTCAGGGTTTAAAGAGTGTCTCAGGGCGATAGTCTCAGGGAGTCCTCTGGTCTCAACTGGTTCTGTTAGTCTGGCCTTTTTTAAGAATTTGAATTTTGTTCTACATTTTTCTGCCATTCTATCTGGGATCATCTATTGTGACTCCATTCAGAATGGTCAGTGGTTGTTGCCAGGCACCACCTAGTTCTTCTGGCCTCAGGGTAGATGGATGAGGCTACGGCTCATGGAAGCTATCAGGCTTGTAGACTTGTTTCTTCTCTGAAATTTTGGTTACCTTCATACTCTTTTGCTCCTGACCAGTAGAGATCAATAGTTGTGTCTTAGATGGCTGCTCACAAGCTTTTAAGACCTAAGATGCTACTCACTTCACTAGGATGCAGAACATGAACTTTGTAAACTGTGTTATGCCAATTGACTGAGTTGTCCCATGAAAGGTCCCATGAAAGGTCCTAAGCTTTCAAACCTAGAAAACCAATATCAGAAGGCGTTCGAGTATATCTAAGGAGTATCTGCAGTTGTGTCTTCAATGAATATATGTGAACAGGGACTCATATTTAATGGTGGTTTCATGTGGAGACAAAAGAGAAGAGTTACAACACACACTCCATAGCAGACAACCTAAACCTGTTCATTTGTAGTTTCTTTTTTCCGCAGTCTTTCCTCGGCTGGATCGTTTCTGCCCGCACTGTCTAGTTCATCTCTCCTCTCCCCAGAATTTTACTCCAAACCTCAAGTTTCTCTCCCCACTATTATAAAGACGTGATTCCACATTGCCCTAGATCCCACTCCCACCATATATGCATACCCACATCCATCGTGGTGCTCAACAAAGCAAAGGGCCCTCATGGTAATAGGACCCACCATCCTTCCAAGGTGGTTTAGCCACTCTCTCTGATTACCTGAACACACCTTGAAGTCTCACCCCTACACCTCAAGTGCTGTATTGCCTGTGCTTTCTCCAGGGAATTCTGGAGGATAAAGTTGTCTCCTTCTTGTTACACAGGAAGAGTATAGATGATGCTTGTTGTTGTTGTTAAGCTGCCATCTAGCCCCATGCACATGAACCAAAACGTTGCCTGGACCTGCACCATCAGATTTTCGTTGGCTGATCGATAGGCCTTTCTTCCTAGTCGGTCTTAGTCTAGAAGCGCTGCCGAAACTTGTTCAGCATCATAGCAACACACAAACCTCCACTGACAGTTGAGTGGCAGCTACACATGAGGGGCATTGACCAGGAATCAAACCTGGGTCTCAGACACATAAGATGACAATTCTACCACTGAACCAGTGCCCCATTTTTTGTTTTTCCTGTCATTTCTTCTGATAACCTCAATTTTTCTATGAAGGACCACACCTCCGCCACACTAAGTCCTGGAAGTCTGAGTGCCCCTTGGTGTCAGGGGTGAGCATGTGACCTGAGCTAATAGGGTTCCATTCTTTTACTTACAAAACCAATACTGTAAATGTAGCTTTACACGTATATTTAGATAAATGTGCAGGGACATCTGTAGTGTAAATTCTCAGTAGCAGAATTGCTGGATCAAGGAGTAAATGCTTTGTGTTTTTTGTTTTTCTAAATTTTATTTATTTTGTTGTTGTTGAGAATATACACAGCAAATATACATTAATTCAACAGTTTCTACATGTACAATTTAGTGGCATTGATTACATTCTTCAAGTTGTACAACCATTCACACCCTTCTTTTCTGCGTTATTCCTCCCTCATTATCGTAAACTCACTGCCCTCTAAGGTTTCTATCTAATCTTTAGAGTTGCTGTTATCAATTTGATCCATATAGATAGTTCTTAAAAGAGCATAATGCTCAAGTCCTACCTTCTTTACTAGTTAAGTTAAACTATTGTTCGGTTTAAAGATGACTTCAGGGGATCTTTTTGGTTTAAGGTTTAAAGATTATCTTAGGGCAATAGTTCCAGGGGTTCATCTACCCTTCATTAGGGGGGCTCCAGAAAGTCTAGAGTCCATGAGAATTTGAAATTCTCTTCTACCTTTTCCCCCTTTTAATAAGGATCCTTCTATGGAATCTTTGATCAAAATGTTCAGTAATGGTAGCCGGGCACCATCCAGCTCTTCTGGTCTCATGGCAAAGAAGGCAGTTGCTCACGGAGGCAATTAGCCACGCATTCCATATATTCCTCCTATTCCTGACATTCCTTCTTTCTCTGTTGCTCCAGGTGAATAGAGATCAATTTTTGTGCCTTGGATGCCCACTTACAAGTTTTTAAGACCCCAAGCAGTATGCAAGGAAGTAGGAGGAAGAACAGAAGCACTAAACACATTATTAGGCCAATTAACTGCCATGTCCCATGAATCCATGACCCTAAACTCCAAACCAAGGAACCAAATCCCATGAGGTATTTGGTTGTGCATAAACAGCCTCTCTTTGTTGTTGTTGTTGTTGTTGTAAGTATATCTATCACACAACTTTTGCCAATTCAACTTTTTACAGGTGTACAACTGATTGACAGCAATTACAATAATCAACTGTGCAATGCTACACTTACTCAATTCAATTTTTCCATCACCATTAGCCAACTCCCCCCAATCCCCACCCCTGATAACCACTAATAAACTCTGGTCTCTATACATTTGCCTTTTCTTGTCTTTTTATATAAGTAAGGTCATACATACTTATCCTTTTTGTGACTGGCTTATTTCACTCAGCATAATGTCTTCAACCTCCATTCATACTGTAGCATGTAACAAGAATTCGTTTCTCCTACTGGCTAAGCAGTATTCCATTGTATGTATGTAACACATTTTGTTTATCCATTCATTTGTTGATGAGTATTTAGGTTGTTTCCACCTTTGGCTATTGTGAATAGTGCTGCAATGAACATTGGTGTACAAGTCTCTGAGTCTCTGCTTTCAAGTCTTTTGGTTATACACCTAGGAGGGGAATTACTGGGTCATATGGTAGTTCTATTTTTAGTGTTTAAAGGAACTGCCACACTGTTTTCCACAATGGCTGTATCATTTTGCATTCCCACCAGCGATGGATAAGGGTTCCAATTGCCCCACATCCTCACCAACATTTGTTGTTTCCTGTTTTTGCTTTTTTTTTTTACTCTTAGCCACCCTGGTGGGAGTGAAATGGTATCTCATCATGATTTTGATTTGCATCTCTCTAATAGCTAATGACACTGAGTATCTTTTCATGTGTTTGGTAGCCATTTGAATGTCCTCTTTGCTGAAATGTCTCTTCCTTTGCCCATTTTATGATTAGATTATTTGTCTTTTAGTTGTTAAGTGTCAAAGTTTTATGTATATTTTGGTTATTAGACTCGTCAGATAAATAGTTTCCGAAGATAGTCTCCCAATCAGTAGCTTGTCTTTTCACTTTTTTGTAGTCTTTTGATGAGCAAAAGTTTTAAATTTTTATGAAGTCCCATCTATTTTTTTTGTCTTTTGCTGTTTGTATTTTTGTTATTACATTAGATAATCCATGGTTGAAAGCTAGGCCTGACAACGTTGCCCCTGCTTGCTCTTCTAAGAAGTTTATGGTTTTCGTTTGCACATTTAGGTCCTTAATCCATTTTGAATTTGTTTTTGTATATAGTGTGAGGCAATGGATCCTGTTTCATTTTTCTGCATGTTGAAATCCAATTTTCCCAGCACCATTTATTGAAGAGATTCTTTTTCCCCCACTGAATGGACTTAGCACCTCTGTCAAAAATCAGTTGACCATAGATATGTGGGTTTAATTCTGGACTCTCAGTTCTGTTCCATTGGTCTATATGTCTATTGTTATACCATCACTAGGCTGTTTTGATTGTAGCTGTATAGCACGTTTTAAAATCAGGAAGTATGAGTTCTCCTACTTTGCTCTTCTCTTTCAACATTGCTTTAGCTATTCGGGGCCCCTTGCCATTCCATACAAAGTTGAGGATTGTTTTTTCTATTTCTGTAAAGAGGGCTATTGGAATTCTGATTGCGATTGAGTTGAATCTATAGATTGCTTTGTGTAGTATTGACATCTTAGCAATATTAAGTCTTCTAATCCACGAAAATGGAACATTTTTCCATTCATTTAAGTCTCTTTCAGCAGAGTTTTATAGTTTTCATTGTACAAGTCCTTCACAACCCTGGTTAGATGTATTCCCAGGTATTTTATTCTTTTAGGTGTTATTATGGAGCCCTGGTGGCCCAGTGGCTAAGTGCTACAGCTACTAACCAAAAGGTCGGCAGTTTGAATCCACCAGCCCTCCTTGGAAACCACATGGGGCAGTTCTACTCTGTCCTGTAGGGTCACTATGAGTCGGAATAGATTTGATGGCAACGGGGTTGGTTTGGGTTTTTTAGATGCTATTGTAAGTGGAATCGTTTCTCTAACTTCCCTTTCATTTCAGATTTCTCGTTGCCAGTGTATAGAAACGCAACTGATTTTTCTTTGTTGACCCTATACCCTGCAACTTTGCTAAACTACTTTGCGTTTTTGATGAATTGTGCCACACAGCCCTCCATAGGAGTTACGCACTTCTCGCAGTAAGGTAGAGAGTGTCTATTTCCACACAGACTTGCCAACAGGATGTACTGTCAAACATCTGGATTTTTGCCAATCTGATAGGTGAAAAACAGTGTCTCAGTCTCAACACCTTTTTTTGTGGACTGTCTCTTTATGTCCTTTGCCCATTTTTCCACTAAGTTGTTAGACTCTTTTGTCTAGATTTCTAGGAGTTTTTTATGTAATAAGGAGATAAACTATTTGTGATATGACTTGCAAGTATTTTTCCCAGATTGCTGTTTGTCTTTTGATTTTGCTTATAGTTTTTTTTTTTTTCATGAGGAAGTTTTTAATCTTTTTTTGAACTGAATTGATCAGCTTTGTATGGCTTCTGGATTATGACTCACAGTTAAGAAGGGTGCTCCCATACCAAAGTTATAGACTAATTCACCCATGCTTTCTTCAAGTACTTTTATAACTTTTAAAAAACAAACAAACATGTAAATCTTAGATCTACTTTGAGTTTATTTTGGGTGTACAGTGTGAGGTATGGATGCAAGCTGTTGTTTTGAGACAAGAGAAACAAAACCCAAGCCAGGGTCAGACTAAGGTGACTTAGTTCCCAGAAAGAGGCCAGGCCAGTTACCAGGACCCTACACATGGAACAAAAGTGTCCAGAACTGGCCAAGTTTAGGCTCCAGGTCAGCAGGAGGCAACATCATGTCCCAGCAGGAATGATGGCAAGAAGCAGAATCAGCTGACAAGGCCCTGGTCCCAACCAGCAGAGGGACAAGGAGACCAGGAGAAGGGACTGGAAAGTTGCTTTCATGCCCCAGGCAAGCCTGCATATAGCCTGACCTTTGTGGAATACTGTGGCTCCAGGCCTCCCAAGTCTCAAGGTCATCCCTACCCTGAACCCTACTAACAATGATCCACAGAGACAGGTGGGAGAGTGTCCTCAAAAAGTTCTCAGTCTTAAAGGAAGAGTCACATGCATCAGCCACCAATCCTAATGAAAGACTGAAAGAAGAATAAAGGTCCAAGGAACAATAAGCAATAATTTCTAACCAGGAGGACTTCGTGGAGGAGGTGATGGCATTTGAGCTGAACCTTAAAGAACTGGTGAGCTTTTAACAGATGGAGAATTAAAAAAAAAAAAACAGGAATAGCATTAATTTCATAGATCATCTTAGGCAAAAGTACCATCTTTATGCTATTGACTTTTCTCTTTCAAGAATAGGGTCTGCCATTCCATGAGTTCTAGTCTTCTTTTGCATTAATTAGCATTTTAAAGTTTCCTTCACATAGATTTTATGCATTTCTTATTGAGTCTATTCTTAGGTCTTTTACCTTTTGTGTTGCTATTGTAAATGAAGTAACTGCGTCCATTATCTCTTCTAAGTGGTTTTTGTTAGTATAGATAGGGAAGTTATTGATTTCCTTATTTTAATTTTGGACCCAGCCAACTAACTGAATATTCTTATTGTTTGTTTTTTCAGCAGATGCACTAGGATTTTCCAGGTATAAAACTGTATCATCTACAAATCACATTAATTTTACCTCTCTTTTTTCCGTTTTTCAGAGATGACTGAAAATAAAGGAAGAGATTCCAAACTGAGCAAATAGTCAGTGAGGAGGAAGAGGAAAGAAATTTGCATTTACTGAGCCTTTTCATAAGGTCTTCCCTTTCCACCCCCACCCCCACCTTTCTCTTTCCGTAGTAGATCCCTACCACTCTTCAAGCCTCAGCTCAAATGTCACTTCCTCCAGGAAGCTCTCCAGGACCTCACAGTCCAGGTCTGGTTATCCTGTACTTCTCTGTCACAGAGGCCAGCAGGTCCATCATACTACTTTAGTGGGAGTATGTGATTAGTGTTGAAAGCCCTTAGAGGGCAGGATGTGTGCCCACTGTCGGGGACACTTGTCTTCAGCCTGCCCAACATCCATCTCCCCTTCAATTCCCTTTTGAGGCTTTCCTCCTCCCATTTAAATACAGTTAGTTGGGATTGGAATAAAAAATCTGCCATCCTCTAGCCAAGGGGAGAGGCACATGATCAGAATGAAGCCTGGTGGACCCGCCCTCCCAGGAACACGAATATCGAGAAAAGAGATTAAAATGGTTGGACTCTCATAGTGAGGGACAAGCCCAGTAATTCCCCCTTCCTAGCCTCTGGAGCTGCCCATTGCCAAGCCTCCTGTCAGCTCCATGAACAGTCCATTTCTTTCCAAGAAATTCACTTTTGCTTAAGTTAGCCAGTTGATGCCAGGGTAGGTTACGCTGCTGTAACAAACAACCTAAAATCTCAGTAGCTTAACACTTGTTTCTTGTTCATGTCACAGCCACAGTGGGTGGACAGTGCTGCTTGACTCCATACAGTCATTCAGGGCTCCAGGCACTTTCCATCTGTGGCTCAACCTTCCTTTAGGTCCTTGGAGTCCTCCATCAGATCGTCTGCATCTGCTGGCTGACAGAACAAGAGAGAATGTGGAAGATTCAGCAGGAGGTGTTTTAGGGGCCAAGCTTGGATGTGATGTATATCACTTAGCCCAAATTCCACTGGCCAGAACTTCATTGTATGGCCCCACCCCAGTACAAGGGAGGCAAAGAAATTTGTTCCAGCTATGTGCCCTGAAGAAAAAAGAAACAGGGTTTGGTAAGCAAATAGCATTGTTTCTGCCACTGTTGCTTGCAACCAACCAAGGAATCTTAACTGATCCATTTACCATTGTCTTCTCAGTCCCTATCCCCATGCCTGGCACAGTGTGTACTCACAAAATATTTTATTGAATAAACAAACGAATGAATGGCATATGGTCTAATAGTCACAATCACCCTCATAAGACTCAGAGAAGATAAGTAACTTGCCGAAGATCACTCTGCTAGCAAGTGGCCAGTTAGGGATTCTAAGCCAGTGTTCCTTCCATTGTCCCATGCTGCCTCCCCAAAGTTCCACCTGTGTGCTGAACCTGTCCTAAGAGTAGAAAATGAAATCACTAAGAGCCAGCCTCTGGCCTGGAAGAGTTCGCATCAAAAGGGAAAAGTTAAGCGTAGCCCAAGTTTGCCAAGATTTAAAGACGAGCTCAGGACAACAACAGTGAGATGGCACATATTCCAGCGCCAAATGCACTGCACAGACAAACAAACGTGGAGAGCAGAGAGATGCACTTTGGGCTGAACCCAGTAGTCTGGGAAGTCCTCAGAGACAAGGCAGAACTCAAACAAAAGATAAGCTGTACACATGCAAATTTTCCCAGGGACACTTTGGATTCAGACTCTGGTCAACCACTGCATTGCAATGGATTAGACAGCAGGCAATTTGGGCTTTAGGCCCCAGCCTAGCTGCCTGCATACCACACTATTTGTCATGGGCTGAAATCCTCAAGACTTTTTCAATTTCTTTTAAAAGAAACAATTCAATTTGGCTTTAAGAAAACAGAGCTATATTCTGATTCATATATATAGAAAGTTCAGTTGTATGCAGCCTTCAGGCATAGCATGATCCAGGGGCTCCTATTGTGTCCTTGGGACTTGATCTCTCTGTCACCTAGCTTTTGCTTTGCTCTTGGGAAGGCTCTTCCCTAGTGGACCCTGGTTGCTCCAGACTGTCATTCTCTCAGGATTAAGCCCAAAAGAGAGGGAGCTTTTCCTCCAGAATTTTTCTGAAAAGAGTCCCAGTTCTTATTCTGGTTGGCTTAGCTTGGCCACAACTTTTGAGTTGGTTGGAATCTAAGTTGAAGCTCTGGTTCTACACAGTGCACATGTTCCACACACCAACCATATTTGTCCTGTGTCACCCCTCCATTCCCAGGCCTTGGTGACCTTTGTTGAGGGAGACAGTAGAAGCAGGAACTAGCGGAGAGAGGCTTCAGTCTGACACTTACCCTTGGAGCAGTCAGGAACTGCCCAACACATCATGACCGAGTAGAAGATCTCTAGTAGACAGGTCTGACTCCCTTCAAACACTCAGTGAATGGAAGTCTTCGCTGCCTGGAAAGGGGGCCAAAAGGATGTGGTGGGTCTCTAGGTTGACAATAGTCAGGGAACCATCTCTATCCTCCAGCCTGCCTAAAGGATGAAGATTTTCCACTCAGTTCACTTGAGCAGTATTACCTCTGTGACTTACTTTGAAAATTAGAGCCTGGCAGGGAGAACACCAGGATAGAACTGGTGGCTGGGCCTGGGCTGAGCAGCATGGAAGGGTGGTTAAGAACTCTGGCATTCACATTGTCGAGAATTAACAATGCCTGTTACTGTCAGGGCACAGCTTGTGACAAGAAAGAGAAGCTCCCAAGTATGGCCCCCAGACACCCTTTTAGCTCAGTGGTGAAGTTATCTCCAAGGTTCACCTTTCAGCCTGGGAGTGGATAGCCCTGTAAAACCAAATGAGACTAACGAGGTATAGGAGTCCAGTGACAAGGGCCAGAAGGCAGAAGGGGACAAGGAAGCTAGTGATAGGGAACCCAAAGTTGAGTAAGGATACTGTTGATGTGTTGTGAGGTTGTTAACATTGTCACAGGGCAACATTTGCAGTAACTGTTAAATGAGAAACTATTTTGTTCTGTAAACCTTCATCTGAAGTGAGAATAACAGCACAATTGGAAGAGCGTGGTCAATGTCACTGAACTGTGCATGTAGAAATTTTTGAAATGGTGTATCTTTAGCTATGTGTATTTTCACCAAAAAAAAAAGGTTGAGAAGTGAAGAGGGTTGACATGGTGTGAGGTTGTTAAGCAACGTCATAAAACAATATGTGTACTACTGTTTCATGAGAAACTATTTGTTCTGTAAGCCTTCACCTGAAGTACAATAAAAATAAATAAATAAATAAAAAGAAAGAGAAGTCCACTTGTGCTAATTTAAATAAAGTGATAGTATATACGTTAGGAATGCTTTCAGCAGCAAGTAGTGTACACTTAAAAATAGGATTTATTATTCTTGTTTAATAATAAATAAGGGATGTTGTATTCACTCAGCTGCTCAATGGTGCATGGCATCTCTATCATTCTCTTGGCCTTATCCTCATGTTGACGAGATGACTGCTGTAGCTCCAGGCATTGTGTTCACATTCTAAGCAGGAAGCAGAGGGAAATGGATGGCACCAGCCACACTTGGCCCCTTTTTTGGATAAAGTAAAGAGCCTCCCTGTAAGCCTCAAGTAGCCTTTGGCTCCCATCTTACTGACCAGAACTGGGTAGTACAGCCTCCCCAAGCTGAAGAGAGGCTGGGAAAAAAATATTTAGCTTTTCTAGACTGTACAATAGCACTAGCAAAAGAGAAGGGGGTGAGGAATGTCATTGTCAGCCACAGTTTACTGTAAATACAGCAGATTTTTTTGAAGACATTAACTTATGCTCTTTTAAATTTCCTGGTATTTTACGTTCTTTGTTTTTCCCTGTTGTTAAGCCAAAATCTGTCCTCGTCACTTCAAGAGAGGAATGTGAAAAAGTAGAAAGCAGAAAAAAAGCCATGAGTCTCTGGCTTTTGTGTCCTAAGATATTAAGTCTCATTAGAGAAACACAGAGGCCGAAATAGGGCTTTCCACCTTCAGAGCAAGAATATTCCCCTGGGGTAGGGGGAGGAAGTCTCAGAAAGAGGACTGAACCCTACTTCTTATTGGGGAAAGCACTGAACCCCTAGAGAGAGGTTTGGTAAACCCAAGAACAGGGTGGGGAGAATACATCACAGAGCACTGCCTTGGGTCCCAGTGGGAAGGGAAGCAGTAGAATGAGCCCTGAAACTTGGGTGTGGCCCAGAAGAAGAGGCCAAAGGGCCTGGACAGACAAAAACAAGGGGGTCAACAGGCAGCCTGTGGGAGCTGAAGGCCGGGGGCAGATGGCTGCGGATGATGTCTTACATGGACAGAAGGCTTCAGGACAGACACTGCCAAACACAGCTTGGCACTTTGAAAGTTACCCAGGAATTAGACGCATTCACATAGAAAGATGGGAAGTGTCATCGTTACCTGCAATAGAAATTAGGCTAAGTTATGGAAAAAGGAAAGAAAGTTCTTCATGCACACTTGAGCGTGTGGACTGAGATCACAGTCTGGGCAGAAACCGCTAGCTGCCTCCCCCAACATCCGTTCTCTCCTTCCTCCTTAGGAATAGGAATATTCCTGGGCATATTTCCCAGCCCCCCTTGCAGCTAAGCATCATCGTGTGACCAAGCTGTGGTCAATAAAGTACTATGGGACTTGCAGTATATCTCCCTAAAAGGGAGGACACACTCTTTGCCCTTCTTCTTTGTTGCTGCCCACAGTAAGGCAGCTCCAAGCAGCCATTTTGGCCCAAGAGGTGACCTTGAGTATGGAAGGTGGAAGAGAGAAGCTGAACCTGAGGCTCTGTGACATAACCGTACCATCTTAGATCTCTGTCTCCAGACTTATTCTACATAGACAGGAAATCACTTTCCAGCAGAAGTCAGGCCTGCCTTGTAGCACAGCTCTGGGTAAATAACCCCCCTGCCCTGTTTGAGCCTCAGTGTAACAGGATGATGGCTGCTATTGTGTGTTTTGCTTCTCAAAAGCTCCCTCTGGGGCTGCTTTTCAGCTAAATTTAGGGCCAATCTGTCCCCTCCGTGGGATCAGTGGAGTTGGAGAGGGGTGTGGGTGGGCTCACAGAGCAATAGCACTAGGCCTGCAGCCTCCTTTCCTCCAGCTTCCCTTGGTGCCTCCCTCCCTCTCCCTCAGCAAGGCTCTGAGACTGGTTCAGGCCCTCAGCTGACCACTGGCTGTCCTCCCAGGATGCAGTTGGAGGGGTTGTGGACAAGGCCTGTTCCTGGGCCTGGCATCTGCCTGGTGGCCCTAAGTCCAGCCTGCCCTGGGCCTCAGGTAAGGGACGAGATTTATATTTGACAAAGGCCAGTGCTAGGTGCTTTTTATGGTTAGCTCAAGAACCCTCATCTTATAGATGGAGAAACTGAGGCAAATCCCTACACCTGGGCCTTGAATCCCACACCCTCCCACTTTCTCAAGAACTTATCTCTTCTACATATTCAAACCCTTTCTCTCAATTGGATTCATCCCATTATCTTTTTAGAAAATAGATAATTCATAGGGTTAAAAAATAAGGTTACATTTGTAATCTCTGTCCCCTACTTCCCCCATTACCCAACTCCTTTGTAGTAACCACTTTTTTCCCAGTGTTTTTAATGCAAATACAAACAAATACAAATACGCCTTTGTTTTTCTCATTTTCCCCCATGGAAAAGATGACACACTAAATATATTCTTCCTCCCCTGGCTTTTTTCACTTAATATACTTAATAGTATATCCTAGAGATCATTCCGTTATAGTACATAGAGACCTTCTTCATTCTTTTTTTATAGCAGAAAAATATTCTGTTTTGTGGGTGTGCCACAGTTTAATTAATCAGTTCCCCTACTGATAGCCTCTTGGGGTATTTCTAATCTTGCAAGAAAAACAATGAACAATAACAAAATCAATTGATCGATCTATATCTATATGTTGTTAGCTGCCACCGAGTCAGCCTCTGACTGATAGTGATTCTGTGCACAACAGAATGAACTGCTGCCCAGTCCTCTGCCATCCCCATGATGGGTTGCAGATTGGACCATTGTGATCCATAAGGTTTCGTTGGCTGATTTTTGGAAGTAGATCACCAGGACTTTCTTCCTAGTCTGTCTTACTCTAGAAGCTCCACTGAAACCCATTCAGCATCATAACAACATACAAGCCTCCACTGAGAGATGGGTGGTGGCTGTGCATGAAGTGCATTAGCCAGGAATCAAACCCAGATATCCCACATGGAAGGCGAGAATTCTACCACTGACCCACCACTGCCCCCATACACACACACACATTTTCATCCACATCAAGTAGCTCTATAGCATAAATTCCCCGAAGCAATACTGCTGAGTCAAAGGACAAGTGCATTTGTAATTTTGATAGATAATGCCAAATTGCCAATCATAGAAATTGTGCCAATTTGCATAACCCATCAGAAATGTATGAAAATGTCCCTTATCTCTATTACCTCACCAGAGTGAAAAGAAAAATGATCAACTGGGGGGAAATATTTGCAACTCGTACGATAAATGAAGGGCTCTTCTGCCTAATATACAGAATTCTTGAAATCAGTAAGAAAAAGACCAATGACCTAATAGAAAAATGGGTAAAGAGGATTTAAAAAAAAGACAGTTCTTAAAAGAAAAATTGCCCCTAAAACCTGTGAAAGGATGCCAGGTTCACTCACACAAGAGATATGTACCTCGAAATCATATGAGAGGGTATTTTTCACCTACCAAAGAGTGGCCAAAAAACCCCTAAAAATTTGGCAGCTCTTCAATATTTACACATTTTCAAAGCTCTACCCTCTTAAAAGATAAAGTAACTCTCCCTTGTCTGCCGCCAGGCACCACCTTCTTTTCTTCTCTTCTCCACGGGCGAACTTCTAGAAACAGCTACCTCGTGTCATTGCCTCCATTCCCACGCCTACCCAAGGCAGGGATCTCAACTGGAGATGATTTTGCCCCCCAGGGGACATTTGGCAATGTCTGGAGACAGTTTTCGTTTTCACAACGTGGGGGGTGGGCGTGGTGTGCGCCACTGTCATCTAATGGTTTAAAGGCCAGGGATGCTGCTAACTATCTGACAAGGCCCAGGGCAGCCCCACAACAAAGAATTATTCGGCCCACATATCAACAGTGCTGAGGTTGAGAAGCCCTGCATTAAGTAACTTCTGACGTCAAAGTTAAATCCAGTGGACTTTTTTTTTAAGTCTTCATCTATCTTGGCCCCTCAGCAGCATTCTGCATTGTGCTCCTCCCTCAGTCTTAAAGCCCTGACTTCTGTGACATGGTGCCCTCCTGGTTTCCCTCCACCTCTCCAGCCTCACCTCCTCCATTCCCCAGGCTGGCTCATCTCCCTCTATCTGCAATTGACTGTTGGGGTTCCTAGACCCTCCTTTCCTCTCACTCCACACTAACCCAAGTCTATCTCACCTACACCCTTGACTTTAATTACCATCTCTATAGGAAGGTTTCCCACGGTTACATTCACAGCCCAAACCTCACCTTGGAGCTTCAGTTCTGTCGTCTAACATCCTGCTCAATAGCTCCACCTGGACGTTTCAAAAGCCCTGGGGCTCCTCATGGCCAAGACTGCACTCATGATCCCTTCCTCCAAATCCAGTCCTCTTTCAACATGCCCTACTTCAGTGACTGGCAAGACCAACCAGAAGCCTAGAAGTCATCCTCAATACTTCCCTTTCCCTCAACCCTGTCTCAAGCCTCATCAAGTCCTGAGATTGACCCTCTAAATATCTTTCTAATTCATCACTTCTTCCCATTCCCACTCCCACCAGTCTGGTCAAGGCCCGCATCACCTGTAGCCTGGACCACTGCACCATCTCCTGAATGGGTTCCCTACCATCGCCCTGCACCACCACCCCCACCTTACCTACCGCCGCCCCAACCACTTTCCACCAGGAGCCAGGGGGATCTCTTCAAAACACACACACAAATGTGATCATGTCTCTCCTTTGCTCTCATTGGCCTCCACTTACTCTTAGGATAAAGATCAAAACCCTTCACCTCCTGGCCTGGCCTGGCCTGGCCCTTGCCAGCCTCACCTCACTATTGTAAAGAGGATCCCTGCCCAGGATAGTTAGTCCAGATGACCTTGGCGGGTCCTTCCCACCAGAGATATTCTGCAATTCAGGACCCCGGGCTATTACAGAGACCCCTAGACGACTGTGTTAAGGATGGACTCCCTTATAAAGTGACACTTGAGCGACACACACCTGAAGGAAGCGAGTGGCAAGCTACCTACAGAAAGAGAGGTCCAGGCAGGAAGAGGAAGTGCAAAGACCCTTTAGTAATGAGAGAAGTTGAATATCTTTCCCCACATATTTATTGGCTGTTTCTATTTATTTATTTTGGAACTGCCAGTTCACGTTCTCTGCTCTTTTTTCTTTCTAAAGGGTCCACGTCCTTTTCTTTCTAATTTGTAAGAACTAATTTTGTATTAAGGATATTAGCCTTGTCATTTGTATTACACGTATCGAAAATAGTGTGTCATTTTATTTTATTTATGGTAGCTTTTGCTCTGTAGAATTTTTTTTAAAACTACCAGAACACTATGTCAGTTTATTTCAGATATAACACCAATGTTAAAATTGACCAGTTTAATTCTTAACTGCACCAAGTAAACTTAGACATTTAAGTATTTTTAAAGGTCATGTAGAATTTTTTAATGGACTACTTTTTAGAGCAGTTTTAGGTTTACAGAAAAATTGTACAGGAAGTACAGAGAGTTCCCATGTGCCCCCTGTCTCCCCTGCACTGTGTAGAAATTTTAAAATTTTATACAGTTGAATTTATAATTTCTGAATTTGGTTTCTAACCTGGAAAAGTCTTTCCCACGGAGATTATTTTTAAAAAAATTCATTCATATTTAACTCTAATTCTGTTGCAGTTTCATTTTTAACTTTGAAATCTTTGATGCATCTGTTGTTTCCTATGCTTTAAACAGTGAGGTATCTAGTAAATGAGAATCTAGCTTTATATTTCTCTAAAGACTATCAGGTAACCCGCCTTTCACCACTAATTTGAAATACCCCTTCTGTACAGTTGCTATGAGTTGGAATCCACCTGAGGGCAATGAGTTTGGTTTTTGTTTTATACTCGGATTTGCGATGCTGAGCCAGGGATTGAAACTACCTTCCTGTTGCGTCAGCTGCTCCCCGTAGGCTCCGCCCATAGAGGAGCACTAGAGGGAGCTTGCTAGGCTGCAGAAGGGAGGGCATACCTATCCTTCCTGTTCCTGTGGGCCTGGGGCAGTGGTGATGCTGAGAGATGGCTTGAGGAGCTTTAAACCCTCCCACCATTTCATCAGTACCCCCCAAAGTCACTCCAAATAAATATATTCTAAGTTAAACAACCTACTTGCTCTGCCAATGCCACTTCAAGACATACTCGCCAGCACTCTCCTTCCAATCAGCTTGCTGTCCCAAAGATTTCTGCAGAGACTTTCTGAAACTGCTACTTGGGTTCAGAAGGAGAGGTTAGCAAGACACCCCTAGAGAAGCTGCCTTCACAGATCCAAGGCCTGTGCACAGCTCACCCAGTCCGTGAGCCTTCTCCCAGCAAAGCTGAGCCCACCCAGGTGTAGTCACCCAAAGACAGCATTCCCAGCACTACCCACACCACCCACCCCCTCTGGGTTCCTCCTGTCCACCACATACCTCTCCAGAGGCAGGACCCAGACCCACAGTAAGAGTCCCGTGGTGCCAGGGACTGACCCTGCTGGTCTAGGAATCCACTGCCACCAGGTTTCTTTAGCTGTGGCGGATGCCACCGTAGTTCTCTGGGCAGCTTCACCACAACGTGGGGCCATGTGGCAGCGCAGCTCTCTGCTTGCATCTGATGGAAGGGCTGCAGTTCGCAGGGGAGGGAGTCTGCTCATTCTGTTTGGGTCCCCAAGGACAGAATTACTTGGGACGTAGTGAGCTCCTCATTCCTGCTCCTCACCTAGAATGCACTTCTCCCAGGCAGTACAGAGCTCACCACTCATCTCCTTCAGGTCTGTGTCACTCAAGCATTACTTTATCAGGGAGGCCATCCTTGGCCACCTTATCTCCAGTTGCAAACCTCCCATACTCACCCTCTCAACCCTTCTTTCCTGCTCTTTCTCCTTAGCACCTATCATCATATATTAATTTATCTTGTTTATTCTCTGTCCTCTGCCACTAGAATATAAACTCCACAAGGGCAGGGATTTTAATCTGTTTTGTACATTGCTGAATCCCCTGTGCCTAGGACAGTACCTGACACATAAACAAAAAGAAAACCCAAATCCATTGCCATCAAGTCAATTCCAACTCATAGCGACCCTATAGCACAGACTAGAACTGCCCCATAGGATTTCCAAGGAGCAGCTGCTAGATTCGAACTACCAGCCTTTTGGTTAGCAATTGAGCTCTTAACCACTGCACCACGAGGGCTCCACCTGACACATAGTAGGACTCAAATATCTGTGGAACAAATTCCTCACAACCACCTATCCTCATTTCACTGCTACGGAAACGGAGACACATAGAGATCAAATAAGTGGCTTAAGCAGCAGCCATGCATCTCCAGCCCCAGGAGTTTTGGTCCCGAGCCTGTGCCCTTAACCCTGCACAACAGTGCGGTTACAAAATGCTTATGTGTGTAACAGTAGAAGCCTGGAAACAACCTAATTTCCCATCAAGAGGGGAGTAGTTAAATAAATTACAATGCTAGGCATACTGTAATAGCCTATAAAAGCAACTTATAAACGAATTAAGCAGATCTATACGCACTTATATGGAACAATTTCCAAGATACTGTTGAGTGAAAATAGCAAGATGCAAGACAATGCATTGCATGTATTCTTATCTGTGAAAAATAAGCAGGACGGCTATACACGTGTCAGCTGGCTATGCAGAGAAACGGTCTGGAAGGGCACTCTAGAGATTGTTGACAAGGCAGGGGGGAATCTGGGGTCTCTAAGGGAGGAAGTCTTTGCGTTACGTTCTGTATTGTTGGGATTGTGCATCGTGAGCATTTCCTTTTTTTCAGCAACATAAATCTTCCACATAACTTAAATAAATCTACAGGGCTTAGATGACAAATTCGCAGTCCCTCCTCCAGCCCTCTGCACTCCAGCTCTCCTCTTTCCGCTGATCTTTCTGTTTGCTGTTCTCTTTCTATATCAGGCTTCTCAAACCCTAAGGAGCCCAAATTACCTGGGGCTCTTGTTAAAATGTAGATTTTGATTCAGCAGGTCTGGGGGGTGGTTCTAAGATTCTGCATTTCTAACAAATTCCCAGGTGATGATGATGCTGTAGTCCACGGATCACTTTTTGAATGGCAAGATTTCTAAATAACATGCTAATAAAGCTATTTCTTGATTTTTCTGTTTTTGACCTTACTTCCTAGGATAGAAAATGAAATTTAGGTTTCATATCCTAGCCGCCTTGCTCACACACATCCTTCTCATGCCCTCATCCTCCCAATTTAGTTCTATATCTTTTTTGGTTAAACTAATTTTTGATATTTACATCATTATGCCTTGTAGATAATAGTCACAGCTCAGCCACATAGTTTGCTATGATTACGTTTTCCTTCTTGTGCAACTTTCGTTTTCCCTGGAGTTAATAGTTGCTTGATTTTGTTCATTTCACCCTCATTATTGTATTTGCAAACCCTCCTGATACAAATGAAAATCTCTCACATATTCTACCTCTTCGAGCCCTCTGTCCTGCTGCTTCAGTGTGGATTGGTTGCTCCATATATTTCATGTTCCATTAAAAAGGCCAAAAGAAAATCAGTTGGTAGGCAGATTTTGTGGCAGGAAGCAGAGGGGAGGGTTCAAACCTCAGCTATGAACTGGCCACAATGACTGCTTCTTCCTTTTAATAATACCCTAGCCTTGCCCCAGTTTTTAACATGCTAGAAGTATTTCAAAACTGACTTTCCCAGTGTCCCCTGCAGCCAAGGGACCAACTACTGGCAGAGAGAACACGAATGGAAGTGAGGATAACCACTTCTGCCTGTCACTCCATCTTCCTCCTTCTTCAGAGCCAAAATGTGAAATGGTGCTCATAAGCCAGCTTCAACTAGAAAGGCAACTCACCTCTGACTGTTATCAGAGAGAGAAACAACATCCTACCTTCTGGAGAAAAATGTGGAACAGAACTTGAAATTCCTGAAATAATAATAATAATAATAAAAACAGACCTACTGGACTGGTTAAGACTGGACGACTCCCCGAGACTATTGCCCTGACATACTCTTCAAACCTTGAACCAAAACTAACCCCTGAGGCCACCTTGGAGTTAAATAACAAATTGGCTCAAAAAATAATGAATATCACCCATAAGTACTGCGCTCCTTTAAAAAATCACCTGTATGAGACGAAAAAGTCAACAATTACTTTCAAACAAAGATGAGAATGTAAGGGGGCAGGGAAACTAGAGTAATGGAAACAGAACAACCAGAACAGAAATGAGAATGTTCATGTATTGTGAAGAACGTAACCAACGTCACTGAACAACTTGTGTAGAAATTGTTGAATGGGAACCGAAACGGCGGTGTAAGCCTTCACCAAAAACACAATAAAATATTATTTAAAAAAAGAATCCTACTTTCTGATAAAGAAAACTTGGACCATATTTGATGTGGGACGTAACTGTGTTTGTTAAATATATATGTAATAAAACATTTGCCATTTCAACATTCTTCACATGTATAATTCAGTGGCATTGTGACTTTTTTAATGTGAGATGATTTACAAGCTTCTTCTGGGAAGACATTGGCATTCTTGATTAAATGCTTAAGCAATATTCTGATAAATTTTAATTCAGTTAAGACCTCTTCTAGGAAACTAGCCATCCATCCATCACTCAGCTGTCAGTCAATCAGGTGCTAATGATCTATAATTAGGCTTTCTTTTGTGCTTGTGTTTGGTCTAATAACAAATATTATCAACCATTCTCTTTCCTATAAATGTCCCTATCAAGAGGGACTCTAAATCAGCTTGGTCAGAAGCTTCTTCCCTCATAGCAAACCTGAAATAAAACTTTGGTATACATTCACAATTAATTCGTCAGAAGACTTGCTTGAGCCACTGGAATTTGGGGCCTCTTTGTGTAGCAGCTTAGTTGTACCCTAATTAATAGAGAGAGAAGGGCCATCTCCCACCCATCCCAACCGGACAGAGAACCCCGAGAGGTGGGACCCTTTCCTGCTCCTCCCTGGGACACACACTGGTCTGGCCCATCTTTCTCCTTAGCACTTACCATCATGTATTTTCAATATGTGAGTGTCCACCAGTGACTATTGAATTTCAATCTGAAATGGGAGCCAGTTGTGTCCATATCTGCTTCCCCCCTCAGACTATGAGCAAGTCAAATGCTGTCCCAGGATATCATTCAGGTGTTTAGTGAAGGACTTTGAAAAACACCAGCCAGACATGTGGCAAACATGTGCCAAAAGAAATCTGGAGAAAGGCGTTTTGTCCATACCCCAAAGGCCCCCGGGGAACACAACCACCCCAGAAGACTGAACTGGGCTTTAAACTGAGCAGTTACTGTGTCCTAGTTACCATCCTAAGCATTTTACATGCCTGTCTCGTATAATTCTCCCAATGATCCTGTGAAGTTGGTATTCGGAGTAAACATTGATAGCTTTTGCCTGCTCAGCATCCATGGCGGTAAAAAGAAATAAATGAATAAAAACAAGGGAGAGGCCCTGTCTGGACCAGGAATAATAATGACCATGAACACCTGAGTCCAAAATGGAAAAGTAGGGGTTGGGGAGGTGGTTTAGAACTTAAGTAGTGAAGGGGGAATTCAAACTAGGTCTGCCCCACTGTGATGTCTGTGCCCCAGCAGCCCTTCTCCAACTGGGGTTTGGGTGGCGAAGGGGAGGGGGCCAGGCTGGGGCCTGGGTGAACCAGGTGGGTAAGCTCGGGTGGCAGAGGTTGTCCTGGGTCCTGGGCCCGAGAGGACCTGTGGTTAAGCCAGGAACTCAGCAGATGGCCCCCGAAGACAGCCCAAGCATTTCCAGCCAGCCAGGGGTGGAGCCCTGAGTCCAGTGGGAAAAAGGCCTGTGGTTATCTGGGAAGTGGGCAGGGCCTCTCTGAGTCAGACATCTCAGTCCCCTTCCTTTTTTGCAGGTTCCTTGTTTTAGAAACATTAAGAAATGCAAAAGAAAGCATTATAAAGATTGTGGTAAATCGAAATGTTTACACTTGGTAAATTAACACTTTTAACACACACATGCAAGTCTTAGAGTGCAATACAGTTGTTCTGCTCCCAAGATAATTACAGGATACGTAAAGGACATTGACTGGGGGGCACTGGGTGTGGTCTGAGCTGGGACTGGCTCTTAATGAATGTTCTCGGCTCTCAATCCTGTCAGAAATTGTCCATGCCTGAATGTGTAACTGCTCCGAGCAATAACATTGCAAGTCTACATTTGAGGCTTTTCAGGAACATGAGGCCTGGATCAGATGCTCCCTCACCAATATACCCCAAGACAGGCCTGGGAGCCAGGCCAGAGCCTAGGAGGATGACTGGAATGGTGGGCAGGGGAAGGATCCCCTAGGCCCCAAAACATCAGGCCTACCATTGCAGGCCTGACAACAGCCCCCAAAAGCTGATGGGGCTGGTCCTTCTGGGGCATTTCTGACCCTCAGATCTGACGCTGGGGACTGGAGGCTCCAAGAACCCTCTTGGAGGGGTTGGGAATGACTAACATTTAAGGGCGCAGACTCTCTGACTTGGGGAAGAGTTGGGAGCCAAAGGGTGACCCTCTCTCTAGGCTGGAGTCAGAAGGGAGTAGGGGTAGGAGAGGGAAAGGTAGCATTTCAGCCTCCTACAAACTGGATGTGAGCCTCCACCCACTAGCCCAACAGCCAGGCCCAGCCACCCAAACAGGAGACAGATAGGGCTTCACAGCCACTAAGAATTAAAACCTATCGATTTTCCCCATTAGCTAGAGAACGCCATCAGAGTGCATTAAAACCAGGCAAAGCAGCAGCATCATGAATAATTAACATGTGCAAATGACAACCCTGTGGGGCCTGGAGGAGGGGGGAAAGGGTGCTAAGAGGCCTAGGGTACCGTGTCCCCTTCTGACAGCCACCCCAGGGAGCCATAGCCTGGGCTGCCCCTCTGCTCCTTCTCCTCCACACAGACCCCCTCCTGCTCCCTGTATCTCCACCCTTCCTCTTATCCCCTCTCAATGCCTGTCCTCTCCTCAAGAGAACACAAAGTCTGGGGGCAAGCAGCCCAGGCTGGTGCTGGATATGGAAGACGGAGCCCTGAGATGAGCAAATCCTCGGTGTGCTGCGTCACTGGGTAACCCCAAGGAGTCGCTGCCCCTTTCTTTCTGTTCCTCTGTACGGCGTCGGGGTTGGACTAGCTGGCCTGTAGCTAACTCTGTAAGTCTATGGTTCCAGAAGGACAGTGACGGGTCCAAACCCACATGGCAAGCGTCTAGCAGGCCTCCTAGGTCATCGCCCCAACCCAGTTTATAGGGCTCCTTTGTGCCAATCAGAAAAAGGCACCGCCCTTCCTAATTGAGTAGACCAATTAGGACAAGGTATTCTTCTGGGAGCCATCAATTAGAAAAAGGCATCTCTCTGGGTAGCCCACCCTTTAGGTGGACCAATTAGATGAAAGCATGCCCTCTGAACAGACCAGTCAGAAAAAGTCCCCTTTCTGGGTGGACAAATTAGAAAAAGGGATCGCCTTAAGGCTAACCAGTAAGAAAAGGGCACCCATCGGGAGAACCAATAAAAAAAAGGGCAACCCTTTGGGTGGGCCAATTAGAAAAAGGCGTCCCCCCAAGCTGTCATGGCGCTAAAGGTGGAAAGCAGAGCAAAGGCAGGGCTGGCTCTCCGCTCCCCCCCCCCCCCCCGCCCCGCCCTCTTCCGGGTGCTGTTGTGCTGTGTGCGCAACTCAAAAGACTGGATGCTGCTGCTGTGTCCCCAGCCCCCACCCTCTGTTGGCCAAGGAGGCCCAGACTTGTCCCTCCAGCCAGCTGAATTCAATTCAACATACATAAATGTTTTCTTCCAAGTCCCTGCCCCTAGCCCAAAGCATCACCACCTCCTCAGCTCCCCTGCTGGCACAAGTTCCCACCTCCATCCACTTCCTCCTCAAAACCTAGGAGGAGCAGACCTGGAATCGCCTCCTTGTGTCTGACTGTGTCATCTCTGTCTCTTCCCTGCAGTTCACCACCCTTCCTGTTCATGCCTCAGGGCCTTTGCATACTCCCTTTCTCTGCTTGCGATGCCGCACCTCTGTAGTCCCCTGGAGAACTTGACTCTCTTCCAAGCCTGGCTTAAAGAATTCTCCTCTGCTCCTCATTTCCTTCCTCAAACGTGCCTGGCGAGTTCTTCCCTCCAGGCCTTTGCACCTGCTGACCCCTCTTCCTGGAATGTTCTCCTCCAGGCCTCCTGGCTGGCTCCTCCTCCTCCTTCAGGTCTCAGCTCCAGTGTTACCTCCTGGGGGAATTCTCCCTTGACGGCCAACCTAATCGCCTCTTCATCCGCCTCTCTAACAGCTCCCCGTTTCATCTGTTTCAGAGCACTTACCACAATTTGAGCTTATTTTTCCTTTGTTCATTGCTGCCTCCAGGGCTGCTGTGAACAATTGTGCATGCTGTAAACTGCAAAGGGGTGGAGGGTGGGGAGGTGAAACCCAGCCTGCGACCCACACTACAACTGGCGCTCTTGGGGCTGCAGCTGCCTGCAGGTGAGCACCTTTCTCTGTTTCACACGATGATACCATGGGGGTGAGCTGAGGGCCCACTAGCCTCCCGCAATGAAATGTAAGCCCCGTTAAGGCAGGGATATTGTCTACTCTGTTCATTGCTGTGTGCCCAGCACCCAGTACAGTGCCTGGCACACAGTAGGTGCTCAATAAACCAGGGGTTCAAACCAGTTCATTCAAGTTCAAACCCCTGCTGAGAATTTGCATTTCTAACAAGTTCCCAGGAAATTATACATAAGAATCACCTGGGGGAGCTTGTTAAAAATGAGATTCTGATTCAGTATAGCTGGGGTGGGAATGCGAATTCTCAGCAGGTGTTTGAACCAGAACGAACTGGTTCGAAGCCCTGCAATAAACATTTTTCAAGCAAACATATTCTACCCTGATTCCCCACTCCCACCCTGGACACCCACAGCTCTTCCCACACTCCTCAATACAAACACTAGGGGCTGCATCTGCTTTACCCCTGGGTCCCACTGGACTCCATGTGGTTCATCTAGACCCCACCGGAGAGTTAGACACAGAATCAGGCTCAGAGTGGGTGATGGTGAGTGGTAAGGGAAAGGGGGATAGCCCAGGGAATCAATGGGTGGACTGTGAGTTGAGGTGCCCTAGGGATGTGGGGGTGGAATTGGAGTGCTGCCCTTCCCCCAGCTTCCCATGGCCACCTCACCAGGAAGCCTGGCCTCGCCTGTCCTGCCGGCCTCCCCAGCTCTGGCAGGGAAGGAGTTAACCTCCCGGCGTCTCGGCATGAATGTGGAGCTATTAATACCCACAGCCAAGCCAATCTGCCAGAGCAGCCACTGGAGTCGAAGGGAGCAAGAGAGCGGAGGGAGCCTCCAGTCGAAGCCAGAGCTGGGACCGGGAGTCCAGGGGCCAGAACTTTTCTTGGGGGTGGCGTGGCACTGTGCCAACCTCAACTGGTCCTCACCCACCTTTCAGCTTCAGGTCCCAACCCTTTCCCCTGGAGTCCACCTGGGCCACCCATCCCAGCAGAGGAGAAGAAACTTTCTTAAGGAGAAGCATCACCGCTGCTGTGAGGGCTGGAGAAGGAGGAGCAGGCAGCTGGCAGGCAGCTGGACAGATGGGCAAGTCACCTGCGAGCTTGTCCTCCTAGTCCTGCTTCACAGACAGCAGCAGAGTGGGCAGCCGAGGGACCTAGGGCTCCACAGGGGGCAGTGAGGGGCCCTGCTGGTCCTCTGTTTACCAACGAGCCACCCCTGTGTACAGGTGGCTGGAAGCTGCTCCCCAAGGCCCAATCCTGTGGCCGGAACCCCTGTGGGTCAGGACAGGCGTCCCAGGCGGAGCCACGGGCTCTTCCACCCACCGAGGCAACGGGCAACCTGAGTGAAAAGGCACAGGTGGCAGGTAGGCAGGTGTGCAGCCCCGAGGCCAGCAGGCTGCTGACCCTGGAGCACTCTGGCTCAGAAACCCCTGCCCAGGCCGGGGACGATGCTGCCGCGACCACCACCAGCCACCCCTGCCCCATTCTGGAGCTGCCCCCGGCCTGGCCCGTGGGCTGTAGAGCAGAGGATGTGTCAGCCTTCTGCTTCATCTGCTTCCACAGGGAGGAGGAGGAGGAGATGCTGGAAGAGATCCCACTGCGGAGGTCAGTTCCCATGGGTGGGTGCGAGTGGGCAGTGGGTGGGAGGGCAGAGGCCTAGGGTTCGGACCTGGCACCCCTCTGAGGCCTGGCAGTCCCGCTCCTGAGTCTCTCCAGCCGGTCACTGCAAAGGTCAGTGTCATGGGCAGGAAGGGCACAGGTGCAGCCTGGTGGGCCTGCCCCCAAGTCTCTCCACCCATCCCCCATTACCACTCACTGCCACCTGCCTGTCCAGACTTTCAGTAGTCTCACCTGGTTGTCACCACAACCTCCTCCCTGTCTGTCTCATGCTAGCCCCAGGGTGACTGTCCTGTCCTCTCCCACTGTGGTCATGCCACTGCTCAGCGCCTTTCATGCCTCCTTGGCTCCAACAGGATGAAGTTGACACTTGACTGGTCATTCAAGGCCTGTGTGATCTGGGCCAACCCATCCCAGCTCATCTATCTCTGTTCCCCTATATTCACTCCATGGAACTAGCCATCTTGGCCTCTGCCCAGACTTCCCTTCCCCTGACTCCCCTCCGTCCAGGCCCAAATGTAATACCTCCTTCTCCAAGAAGCCCTCCAGGAAGCCCCAGTGCTGCTCCATCCCAAGCTGAAAGCCCCCTTTCTTCCTGCATTGCACTAGCACCTAATAGGTGTTCAGTCTTTGTTGAATTAATAAATGAAAATTGTGTGTGTGCATATACTTGTGTGTGTGTGTATGTACATGTATGAGAGAGAGAATGAAGATTTGGGTGGCTGAGTGGTTGTGTATTTGGTGTGTGTGTGTTGTGAGTGTGTGTACTTTTTAGTGGGAGCAGGTGTGAGCTCAATGTACCTATTTGGGGAGAGGGGTTGTGCACTGTGCCTGATGGGGGTTCATGCCCTAGGGGCCATTATCCCTTTTGCCAGTTCTCCCTACCCCCAACTGCGGGAAAGCCCAGCTCAGGCCAAGTGCATTACCCAAGCTGTGGCCACAGGCTCCAGGAATGGATGGAAAATCTGCAGGGGAGACAAGGGGTCACCTCTGCTCTGGCCCAGCCTACCCACACCACCACCATCGCCTGAGTCAGCACTGCCCTGAGTTGGGAGAAGGGCAGATGAAGGGCCAAGCCTGGTGCCCCTCCAGGCTGTAGTAGGAGGGTGGGGGTGCAGGCTCCTGCACCCTGGGCCAGGGTCCTCCCTGAACCTCCCTGAGGGACACTGGGTTGGTTATTTCCTCTCTGTGGGCCTCTATCTCCTCATCTGTGAAATGGGGAGGAGTGCTCCCTGTCACAGTTATCAGTTTAGCATTCGGGAAGCAGTGCCTGAGTACCCCTAGAGACCCCGGCCCTCACAGGGTCACAGCCTGCTTGGAGAAACAGAAAAGTAAACAGATATTTCGGCACAGTGTGCTGGGTGCCGTGATGGGGGCAGATGCCCAGCGCCAGGGAGTCGGGAGGAAAATGACCACCTCTGCCTGCAGGAGCTGTGGGGGCCCCCCTGGTCCTCTTCAGATGGTGAACGACGTTAAGGAAAGGGCATCACGGGCAGCAGGCATGGCACGAGCAAAGGCTCAGTGATATGAAAAGGAAGCCGTGGCGATGGAGGCCATCAGGCTGGTGAGGTCAGCAGGAGGCAGATCAAGATGGGCCTTGACTGCTGAGCCAAGGACGTGAGCCATAGATGATGGAGTGAGCAATGAGAAGAGTTGGAAGCAAGACAGGGACAAGTCAGGAGACTCCAATGAGGTTGTAAGCGTGGAGGTACTTTTTGAACCCCAAAGCAATGGATTCATGATAGAATTATTATTTTCACGGTAGGAGCTGAGAATACTTGTTGAATAAATGAATGAATGACTATGACACGTGCACCCTCCCAGGCCCCACCTTGGAAATTCTGCAGGCTGGGTCTTAGAGGGGGTGGGTGTGGACTTTTAACCAGATCCCCAGGTGAATGGCTTGAGCAAACCAGCCTTTGGGAAACATCAGAATGAGACAGGAGTCAGGCAGCCATGAGATCCTGCCCTCTTCCTTCACTTCTCAGCTCCCACCTCTGCTTTCTGGCCTGGGGACCTGTATTTGCAAGAGCTGGTCTCCTTTCTAGCTGGTGGGCGCTGGCCCTTTAAGGCCTGGGGAGTGGGCACTATCAGGCTGGGCAGAGACAGTGACCACAGGTGCCAGGTGGTGAAGCTAAAAATACTGAGTGATGTGGTCGCCCAGGCTGCAGGAGCCAGGCAGTGCTGGCTGGAGAATAGGGGCGGGAAGGTTCAGGAGTGTTTCTTCCCTGCTGGAAGAGTGAAGCAATGGGGCAGTGAAGCTGGGTGAGTCACCTTGGGGGTTCAGTGGAGCTGTGGTTGCCGCATTGCCCTTCCAGCCTTTCTTTCTCCAGTCTCTAGAAGGCATCAGGCTTCACTCCTGAACAGTTCGCTGCCATGTTTAGCAGCCCCAGGGCATGCTAATTTCACTCCATCTTGCATCTGGGTGACCCTGGGGAAGTCATTTCTTCTCTCTGGGCCTCTGTTAAATTAGGAGGTTGGCATTTGGCAATTTCAGAGGCAGACAGTCGATGAGGGGTGCCAGTGACTGGCTCGTCCATTCATGTGTTCAACAAACTTTCCCTGAGGTCTCCTGGGGACTGGATGCTGAAGCCATGGGTATGAATGTGACACAGGCTCCTCCCTGGAGGAGCTCACAGCCTAGTGAGGACGAGAGAAGCACACCCGCGAACAAGTACATGCAGTGCAATGTGCTATAATAGAGGTATGAGCACCATGCTGTCGGCCTCACTCATGGGACGGTGCAAGAAACAGCCCTGCAGAGAACACATCTGCACTTGATGAAGAATTGCCAGCAAAAGTAACACCCACAGTATCGTTCACCAGTCACCCACTTATGTGTTTTGATGTGTTAATTAAAGTGAGGCTATCTGCTATAACAAACAAACCTTGAAATCACAATGGCTTAACGTAGTGGAGGATTACAACCTACTTACGTAAAGTCTAAAGAGCCCTGGTGGCACAAGTGGTTTGGGATTGACTCCTAGCCTAAAGGTTGGCACTTCGAACCGGTTCACTCTGGTTCAAACCCCTGCTGAGAATTTGCATTTCCACCCCAGATATTCTGAATCAGAATCTACATTTTAAACATAGATTTGGATTCAGTATATCTGGGGTGGAAACGCAAATTCTCAGCAGGCATTTGAACCAGAATGAACCAGTTTGAAGCCCTGGTTTGAGCCCACCCAGCAGCTCTGCAGAAGAAAAGGCCTGTTGAACCATATCTGTAAAGATTACAGCCTAGAAGACCCTATGGGGCAATTCTGCTGTGTAACACATGAGTTCACCATGAGTTGGGGCCGACTCGATGGCAGCTAACAACATACAAAGTCTAGAGGGAGGTGTTGGGGGAGGGGGACTGGGCTCCACACAGTCTTTCAGGGACCCAGGCTCCTCCCATCTGTGGCTCTATCATTACCTGGGGCCCCAGAATTCACTGCTGGCTCACAGACCAAGAAGAGAATGGAGCTCACACATGAGGTTTTTATGGGCCGGGCCATAAGTGGCCTCCCTCACTTCCGCTACCTTCATTGGCCAGAACCCAGTCTCCTGGCCACACCGAACTGCTGGGGAAGCTGGGAAATGTGGTTCAGTGTGACAGCCTCATAGGATTTTTGGGGAGATGAAATAATTTTGGTATACGTGAAAGCACCTGGTACATCATAGATGCCCAGTGTGTTCATTCCGTCATTATTCAACAAATTTCACCGAGCACCTTCAATGGGCTCGTACTAGAAACTGGACAGTGAAAATACCATCCCTGCTCTCACGGGGCTTATATTCTATATGGGAGAGTCAAACAAACATCACTGCAGTTCAAAACTTGTGTTAAGGAAATTGAGAGCTGCTAAGAGTAACACCCACTTTACATAAGGTAAGGGAGAAGGTGGTGGTGGTGGTTATGTGCCATCGACTCGGTTCTGACTCATAGCGACCCTATGTACAACAGAACAAAACATTGCCCAGTCCTAAAGAATGAGAAGGAACCCCAGAGACTATCGCCCTGAGACACCCTTTAAACTTTATACTGAACCACACCCAGAGATCACCTTTCAGCTAAATAACACGTTGGCTCATAAAATAAAACAATATCCCCTGTGAGTACTGTACTCCTTTAAAAAATCATCTCTATTGGACCAAACAGTCAACTCTTACCCTACAGCAAAGATGAGAAGGTAAGGGGGGCAGGGCAGGGAAGCTAGATTAATTGAAATGGAACAACCAGAACGGAAATAATGAGAATGTTGACACATTGTGAAAAATGTAACTGATGTCACTGAACAATATATATAGAAATTGTTAAATGGGAACGTAATTTGCTGTGTAAACTTTCACCAAAAACCCAATAAAATATTATTTAAAAAAATAAAAAAGAATGAGAAGGAGCCGGCCCTGGAAAGAGTGGGGAGAAGCATTCCAAGCAGAGTGAACAGTGAGTGCAAAGGGCCAGAGGCCCTTTGGTGAGTGAAGGAAATATTAGGTCAGTGTATGAGTCAGAAATGACTCGACTTGGCAACCGGTTTTTTTTTTTTTTTTGGTGTGCTGGAGCAGAGCAAGTGAGGGGGAGGGCAACATGGGTGAAGTGGGAGAGACAGCAAAGGCCCAGAGCATGTAGGTCTTGGAGGCCATGGTGAGGAGAATGGATTTTATTCCAGATGTGATTGGGGAGCCTTTGGAAGCTTTTCTTTGGGGTGGGGAGCAAGATAATCTGATACTTTACATAGGCCGTCAGGTTGCTCTGGGGGAGAATCAATGGCAACAGGGCCACAGTGGATGCAGGCAACCAATGTGAAGTCCTGGTGGTGATCCAGTGGGGGACGAGGTGGTTGCCTGGACCAAGGCGGGCATTGGAGATGGAGGTGTAGATGTCTTCTAGATATATTTAGGAGACAGAATGCACAGAATTTGCTGATGGGTCAGAGAAAAAGTTCTCTAACCAATCCCTAAGACAAGTCTGGGGTTTCTGGGTTGGCTAATTGCATGGACTCGGGAAGAAGAGGTTTGGTGAGAAACTCAAGAATTCTGTCATGGATATTTTAAAATGGAAGCATGTGAGATGCCTAAGTAGATGTTAAGTGTGGATTTGGTAATAAGATTCTGGAGCTCAATGGAGAAGTCTTTTGGCTGGTGATAGAAATATGGGAGTCTACTGGGTAGCAGAGTGGCACCCAGCCCAACAAATTCGTGTTCACTCAGAACCACAGAACGTGACCATATTTGGAAATAGGATCTTTGCAGATGTAATTAGTTAAGTGAAAACGAGGTCATACTGAATTTGTGTGGGCCCTAAATCCAATGACTGGTGTCCCTATAAGAAGGCCACATGAAGACAAAGAGGCACAGACACACACAGGGAAGAAGGCCATAGGATGGTGGAGGCAGAGGTTGGAGGGCTCCAGCTACAGGCCAAGAAACACCAAGGGTTGCTGGCAACTACCAGAAGCTAAGAGGCAGTGAACAGATTCTCCCTCAGATCCTCCAAAAGGAAGCAACCTTCCGACACCTTGACTTTTGACTTCTGGTCTCCAGACTGTGAGAGAATAAATTTCTGGTGCTTTAAGTCATCAGGTTTGTGGTCATGTGTTGCAGTAGTCCTAGGAGACTAAGGCAGGCAGTCATCAGCAAAAAGATGGTGTATAAAGTCATCTGTTGGGTGAAATCACACCCGAGAGAGGAGAAGAAAAGAGACTCCAGGATAGAGCCCTGAGGATTTCCAAATTCAGAGATCATATAGAGGAGAAGCCTACAGGGTGGCCGGGAAGGAGCAGTTGGTAAAGTGGGAGGAAAACCAGGGTTGTGCGCCATCATGGAAACCAGAGAAGGGTGTCTCAAGAAGGAGGGAGAGAGTATCAACCGGCTCAAAAGATGCTGCTGAACAGTCAAGGAAAATGAGAATAGATCTAGTGACATGAAAGTCACAGATGACTTTGATAAGAACATTTCATGAGCAGGTGGAGACAAAATCAGCTTTGAGTGGAGACTTCTGGTTCAAAATGGTAGATTGAACATTCATACAGTTCTCCGTCTCCTTAAACCCCATTAAAAGGATCAAAGAAACCAAGCCGGATGTCACTGAGTCAATTCCAATTCATGGCAACCCCATGTATTTCAGAGTAGAAGTGCACTCCATAGGGTTTTCGTGGCTGTGACCTTTCAGAAACAGATCTCCAGACTTTCTTCCAAGGTACCTTTCGGTGGGCTTCAATCCCCAACCTTTCAGTTAGTACACAAGTGTTTAACCATTTGCACCACTAAGGGAGTCCTCATTAAAAGGATAGTGAATGGATTTTTTTTTTAAGGTGTGTGTATTAGTCTTCTATTGCTGCTGTAACAACGCAAATTTAGTGGCTTAAAACAACACAATTTATCTTACAGTTCTATAGGTCAGAAGTCCAATCCAGGTTTCACTGGACTAAAATCAAGGTGTTAGCAGGGCTGCATTTCTTTCTGTAAACTCTAGGGGAGAATCAATTCCCTTGTCTTTTCCAGCTTCCAGAGGTCACCTGCATTCCTTGGCTCGTGGCCTCTTTCTCCAGCAACGTCCCATCTCTCTGACCCTGCTTCTGTCATCACATCGCTCACTCTCACCACAGCTGAGAAAGGTTCTCTGCTTCTAATGATTCACATGACTAGACTGGGTCCGCTTGGGTAATCCAGAATAGTCTCCTGTCTCAAAGTCCTTAACTTTAATCACGTCCGCAGAGTCCCTTTTGCTTTGTAAAGTAGCATATTTACAGGTTCCAGGGATTAGAATGTGGACATTTTGGGGGTAGGTAATGACCCCTTGCCACCGTATGAATCAACAAGAACTAATTCATTGAAAAAAGAGACAATAGCAACAAAATTTTGGAATCTGGAAAGCAGGTGAGTCGAGGTAACTGATTTAGCAGATTGATAAAGTGGCATCTTAACTAAATCCTAAACTGTGAGTGGGGAAAGTCAAGGAGCACCACAATTTACCTCACAGAACCTCCCAAAGGCACAAATATTAATGAATGAGGACCTCTGGAAATGAGAGTAAAGTTGGGGCTAAAAACTGGGAAGAGGCTTAGGAATGCTTTAATCCTCAGACTCCTTCTCTACTGAGCGCAGCTGGGCAACTGCCTCCCCCATCCCAACAAAGATCAAAGGTTTATTCTCCAGAGAGGATTAAACAGGGGGGTCTCTGAACTGGGGGACACCTGGCCCCAGTGAGGGTGAGCTGTTCTTATTGTTGTTAGTTGCTGTTGAGTCGATTCCAACTCATGACAACCCTATGTGTGCAGAGTAGAACTGCTCCATAGGGTTTTGTTTGGTTGGTTTTTTTAAAAAATATTTTATTGTGTTTTCAGTGGAGGTTTACACAGCGGTTTAGATTCCTATCCAACAGTCTTTTCGCAATGCGTGACCATCGTTCTGGTTGTTCCATTTCCATTAATACTAGTTTTCCTGACCCTGCCCCCTTACATTCTCATCTATGTTTTAAAGTAGTTGTTGGCCATTTGGTTTGTCTAAGAGTAATAAACGCTTACTCTGTTAAAGTAAAGTAAGGAAATTTATTGAAGGTTTAGTAACAGTGCAGACTGGGAAAAACATTTGATTTTACAGAGTGAACAAATGCTTCCCAAAATGGCAATACTGTGGAGACCTTTTAAAGGGTGAGGACAAAGAATTTGAGATGTACTGTTTTGATTGGACATTTCAGACTTAGACTAACACAAGGGAGGTTTACTGAAAGTGGGGGCTAGCAGCAGGAAGGTTACAGGACATTTCTGTCTTAGAAACAGTTTGCTCAAGTGAAATTTTTCTTGTCAGCAGTTGCCTAGGAGACCGAGATAAGAGTCAGCATCAAGACCTTCTTCTTGAGACATTATTTCAGGAAGGATCTTGATAGCTCTTGTGAAGCAGTTTATTGTTATTCTCAGCTTAACCACAGAGAAAAGAAGAAAACTTTTTTTAGTTTACATTTAGTCACAGGCCTTAAAAAAATAACTCGGGGGTTTGCATATATTAAAAGAAAGGCAAGATGGAGTAGGGCAGCAAACTCTGAAACAGCCATTTTTACTTTAGTCAGGTGCCTCAGTTTACTTGCTCTTACTCATTCCTTCCTTTTGATCAAAGATTTGTATGAGCATCTTTTGATCACTTTTTGAATGAGTATTTCTTCTGCATGGGCTTGAAGGCTGTATTCTTCTTTTGGTGGCCGTGTAAGGTTTAGTGAGCTTTTACCTTGTCATTCTTAAGTGGCTGCTGGTCATGACAAGTCTTTGCACTGTTTGGTTTCTTTTCAGTAGTCAGCTACCACTGGACTTCTTCACTGTGCGATAGCTTGACATTCAGTTTCTGTAATCTTGTGGAAGTGGGTTAGTAAAGAGTAGGGCCATGTTAGAGGAACAACTTGACTATTTTGAACAGCTAATTCAGGATGTGAGGTCCCTTTATTTCATTGTAGAGATGGGCAGCCTTTCTCTCTCTATATATACATACAAGTTCAAGTATAGCGGAATTGACCTCTATGTACAAATACATACTTAGAAGGGGTACACAACATACAATTCTCAGTCATTTTATCAGTGTAAGGGATGGACTTATTTATCAGCTGGTGCTAATCTTTAGGTAGGGCATGATTGTAAAGGAGGAACTCTTCTTAGATAATTAGATTCCTTAATTTGTTACAAAAACCAGAAGTATTTCCTGCACATTCTACAGAGCAGTTTTGATAATACTGTGGGAACTTAGAGTAAGTAACCAAATATTTAAAGACTCTGGGAGAAAGAGGTTAGAATTTCCACGTTAACAGTGGGTTTCCTGGTGCATTCTAAAGTTTCCGTGGAGGCTACAACAGCCAGCAGAAGAATACTTAAAGAAAGCTCTATAATGTAAAAATATTAGTCAAAAATAGTCTAATAAGGTCATACTATAAGGGTCATAAAAACTGTATTGATTCCAAAATAAATTCCTCTCTCATTTAAACGCATATATACTATTCTTAACAGGAAAACAGTAGTTATTAGAATTAGTAAAATAAGGATTAATGCGATATTATCTAATAATTTCAGCATGAAATCAGTAAGTTAAAATTAACAATTCATGAGTCCCTGTTTATAGAAGAAAATAACTTTAAAGATTATAAGTATCAGACAGGGGATAATAGCCTTCAGTGAGGACACGAAAAACCGATACTATCAAAGGAAATTTTTTTACATAGGGATAAGGCAATCCAGAGGTAATTTCATGAGAACTATCAAGGCTGTTAAGAACAAAACTTTAAGATTCTCAACAGCCTGCATGAGTGAGAAATGAGTAATCAAACAACAGCTTAAATTATTAATGGTGAAACAAATAGATTTTCATTCTATGAGTTGAAGTCAATAAAAGAAAGTTACTTTAAAGACTATAAGTATCAAGCAGAGAGCAATTAGTTCAAGGGTCTCTGTATAAAATAGTCACCATGGAAGGAGACTAACTAGGTGCGGCACAATTAGATTAACAGTAAAACAATAAGTACAAGGCACAATCCAATAATTTCAATGGTCTGCATTAGTCTGAGATTTTAGGCGTAGCGCTGAGGTGAATATAGGCCTCCCGGTCCGGAGGTCTTGGCGTCCGCAGTTTACACGAGGTGTCATTTATTTCTGATCCTCCTAATATTTGATTTCAGTTTAAGCCTTTTAGCGGGCTGGGTAGTCCAAATAGGAACCACAGTCTTCCTTCATTGTGAGGGGTGTATCTATGTCTTAACACTCTCTAATTTAGTGGCATAAAGATTAGTAAAAGAATTACATATGGTCTTTTCCAGGGATTTTTTTTTTTTTTAATAGCTGATGTCTTTTCTAATATACATGATCCTTTGGTAGATTTGGGGATTTTGGTCTTTGGTCCTTAAAAGCTTCTTTAACCTGTGAAAACATTTCGCAGAGTATTGAATTAAAGATTGACAACATCTAACAATATTAAAGCTGGTATAAGGAACATAAGAGAAGGCCATTTGGTTTGAAGAACTACTTTTCTTATCATAGTTATTTCAGTACTCATTTCCTGGAGTTCATCCGCTGCTGTCGAGTCCATTCTGACTCATGGTGGCCCTGCAGGACAGAGTAGAACTGCCCCATAGGGTTTCCAAGGCTGTAAATCTTTACAGAAGCAGACCACCACAACTTTCTCCCATGGAGCAGCTGATGGGTTCAAACCACCGACCTTTCAGTTAGCAGCTGAGCGCTTAACTACTGTGCCACTTCCTAGGTGGAATTATTTAAAACATTCTGAATACACTTAATTATAACTTTAATACGTATTATAACATCTTTCCATCTGTAAGATATCCTGTAACAAACAAATGTTATTAGTTACTGAAGTAACTGATTGTGTTATATTACAAGAGGGAAAGGAAAATAAAAATGGTTGTCTATATTCAAAAGTTAGAACATTGAACATCAGTAATTTTCACAAAAACTTTATGGTAATTCTCTTAGTTTACTCTGTCTCATATAGCCAATTTTGGTTTTATATTACTCTGGATCAGCAGCAACTTGAAAAACTGTCAGTTTCTACATAAGAGTTTAAAAGTCTTGATTTAGTCCAATAGCATCCATGTCTGAAATATTACAGTCTTTTGTATAAGTTTATATAATCATTTTCTGTTAAAATATCATGTTCATGCCCGGCTACCACCAATGACCACTCTGACAGGGAACACAGCAGAGAGTCCCTGGTGGAGCAGGAGAAAGGTGGGGTGCAGAACTCAAATTCTAGTAAAAAGACCAGACTTAATGGTCTGACTGAGACTGGAGGAACCCCAGAAAGCATGGCCTCCGGACTCTCTATCAGCCGAGAACTGAAACAATTCCCGAGGCCAACTCTTCAGACAAAGATTGGACTGGTCGGTGAGACATAAAATGATACTCATGAAGAGTGTGCTTCTTAGCTCAAGTTAGACACATGGGACTAAACGGGCAGCTTCTGTCCGGAGGTGAGATGAGAAGGTAGAGAGGGTTAGGAGCTGGCTGAATGGACATGGGAAATCAGGGGTGGAAAGGAGGAGTGTGCTGTCACAGTATAGGGAGAGCAAATTAGGGTCACGTAACAATGTATAAATTTTTGTGTAAGAGACTAACTTGAAACGTAAACTTTCACTTAAACTACAGCAATAAAGAAACAAAAAAATCATGCTCAAGTGTTCTCAGCAAGTCAGCAAAGTAAACCTATCTGTAGATGACAAAACTTAACATGGCCGTGATTAACTTAAGATAATACTATTTTTTAAGTGAAAGACTTGATGGAAATTATACCAATAATGTAAAACTAAATAAAGACAATTTAGATGAAAATACCTTTAAAACATTTTTAAAGAGCTTCAGATCTAACACATAACGATCTTGAGACGTAATACCACATAGTCAGAATATACGAAGATCGTTATATCTCCAAACATCTTAAATGGTGTGAATTTCCTCAGTTAAATTATAGGCTTGATGATACTAGATTTAAAAGAAATTAAGTTGCCACCAAGTTAGCAATTGAAATAATAAAATTATGACATAATATCATGTGCTTGTTTGTTTAGTATCATGTAAATTTTATTGACATACAAATTTTAACTCAAAGAAAATTTGGCAGTTTTTCTGATTTGACAGAAACTCATAATGCATTAAATAAACCTTTTTTGTATTATTATTATTATTCAAAAAAAAACAGAAATCCTTTGCAGCTTTCCATGAAGTTTTAAAGTTGTCAGGAGTTTATTACAGATTACTGAGAAACAATACTTAAGTTATTTAAAGCAAAGATTCTAAGGGTAAAAACCTTAGTTTTTAAAACTGTGTAGCTTGGTTTTAACTCAGGAGTTTTATTTTAATGAGAAACTGAACACTTGTTTTGTTTTAGTGTTTTGGTTTTTTTTTAAATTGTACTTTAGATGAAGGTTTACAGAACAAATAGTTTCTCATTAAACAGTCAGTACACATATTGTTTTATGACATTGGCTAACAACCCCATGACATGTCAACACTCTGTCTTCTCAACCTTGGAGGACCCTTTTTTTGAACCCTTGTGTTTAAGGCAGAGTATATAAAGAATAAACTAACTCTTTAATTTAGTTATTTTTAAAAAATGTGTTATTTTAAGACTGAGAAACCCAATTTTTTGTTTAAATGTTATTTGATATTAAGGGTCTTAAAAATGCTTACAATTTAACTCATTAAACCTTTGTTGCAATATATAAGAACTCTGATTATATAAAAAGAAAAAAAATTTTTTTAAATTTATTGTTGTGCTTTAAGTGAAAGTTTACAATTCAAGTTAGTCTCTCGTACAAAAATTTACACGTACATTGTTATGTGACCCTAGTTGCTCTCCCTATACTGTGACAGCACACCCCTCCTTTCCACCCCGGATTTCCTGTGTTCATTCAACCAGCTCCTGGCCCTCTCTGCCTTCTCATCTCGCCTCTGGACAGGAGCTGACAATTTAGTCTCATGTATCTACTTGAGCTAAGAAGCACACTCTGCACAAGTATCATTTTATGTCCCATAGTCCAGTCTAATCTTTGTCTGAAGAGTTGGCTTCGGGAATGGTTTTAGTTTTGAGCTAACAGAGACTCCGAAGGCCATGTCCTACGGGGTCCCTCCAGTCTCAATCAAACCATTAAGTCTGGTCTTTTTACTAGAATTTGAGCTCTGCACCCCACTTTTCTCCTGCTCCATCAGGAACTCTCTGTTGTGTTCCCTGTCAGGGCGGTCATTGGTGGTAGCTGGGCACCATCTGGTTCTTCTGGTCTCAGGCTGATGCAGTCTCTGGTTTATGTGGCCCTTTCTGTCTCTTGGGCTAATACTTTCCTTGTGTCTATGGTGTTCGTCATTCTCCTTTATTCCAGGTAAGTTGGGACCAATTGATGTATCTTAGATGGTTGCTTGCTAGCTTTTAAGACCCCAGATGCCACTCACCAAACTGGGATGCAGAACATTTTCTTAATAAACTTTTGTTATGCCAATTGACTTAGATGTTCCCTGAAACCATGGTCCCCAGACCCCTGCCCTGCTACTCTGTCCCTTGAAGTGTTTGGTTAAACAAAAAATTTTTAACAAACTTTCTTTTCTTGGAACAACCAGTTTCTTTTATTTTAGGACAAAATCACTATCTTTTCTTTTAACAAAACATATTCTACATATTTTAATTCTGCTAAAGTTGCCTAAAAAGATCTTAGAAACTATTTTAAGTTGACATATTATAAAACATAAAAACTTTACTAGAATGGATTTATTTTTATTAATCCCTGGGAATATTAGGACTATTTATTTAGGTGTTTATCACTAAACTAATCAGAGTAACTTCTTTGAAGAAATATTATAATTTAATTTAATAATACCATCTTAAGGTATAAAAAAATTATTATATATTTACAACTTTATTTTCTGCATAATTCATAGGATCCATTAAAGAAGTGGTTTAGAATAATTTGTTTCTTTTTAAGGCTTTGCTATATCAATTAAAGCAAACAATTGATCTTTTTTTGGTGCACTTTTTAAATAATTTATATCAAAGTTTCTCAGAGTAATTACTAAAAGCCCAGGCACAAAAAGTAGTTTTTCTTAGAAGAGAAAAGACAGCCTCACGAAAAACAGTAACTGCCAGCCATGGCCTTTAACTTGGTGAAGTACAGAAACTCAAACTTAACATTAGAGGCAAGTTCTCAACATAAAGTGAAACAGGAAAATGACATAAATCTATCAACTTGTGGGACCCACTTTAGACCCAGGTTTATGTAATACTATACAGCATTAGTAATTTAGTTTCTTAGCATCCAACAAAAGTTCTTTGGAGAAAAGAGAAAACGCGAAATGGGAACTCATTTTCTTAAAGTGATCACTGAGATTCTAAATTATTTTTAAGTATATTCAGTTTATAGTTGTTTTTAAACATGAACTTTAAATCAGCATCATGGCAATTAATTTCAAAGGCCAGAAGCTTTGGGTAAAGTTTGCAGAGCTCTGGATTATTTATGGCACTGCCTCTATGATCTTAAATGCAAGCAGCACTGTCAGCCTGGTTGCCCAGCAACACTGAGGCAGTCCCTCCTTCTGTCTGACCAATACATAGACTAAAAAAAAAAAACCTCATTGCCGTCAGTCGATTCTGACTCATAGAGACCCTGTGGGACAGAGTAGAACTGCCCCACAGGACTTCCAAGGAGCGGCTGGTGGATTCTAACAGCCGACCTTTTGATGAGCAGTCAGGCTCTTAACCACTGTGCCACCAGGACCCTTTATATAGACTATCTGATATAAATAAGGGAGTTTAAGCTTTAACAAGATTTGACCAACTTAGCAACCAGGACCCTTTATATAGACTATCTGGTATAAATAAGTGAGTTTAAGCTTTAACAAGATTTAACCAACTTTAAATTACTTACAAACAAGCAGTCAGAATAGGCACACCTGCAAAAACCATCAACCTGCACGTGCGAGCGGGAAAAAAAAAATAGAGAAAACAAGAGCAGAAAGTCCAGAAGATTCTCACAGTGGCTACTGACTTTTTCCAAACTGTCAGATGGATACAAAAAACGTGAACAGCAAAATCCAAACTTGATTGTTACGTTCAGTTTCTCAGAGTCAACCAAATGCTTGTAAGACTCCGAGATTCCTAGGCAGGGATCAAGTTACAAACCTGAACCAACGTCTCGGTCAGTATATCCCAAATTCACATATGAACAAAAAGGAGACAGGCAGACATATAGATAACAAATCCTGTAATAAAACTCAGGAGGGAGCATCTATGCAAAAAGAGCAGAAGGCTCAGACCTGAGATGTATTTACCTTGTTGCACTCTCGAACCCCCCGGGGAGAGAGAGGGCCCAAAAATGACCCAGCTTGGTACTTTTTAACCCAAAATCTCAGTAGTCTTGGAAGTTACAGAAGCAAATTCTCCTTCGGGTCCCTTTGTGAGAATTTCCATTTTATGTCTCAGAGTAATAAACTCTCCGTTAAAGTAAAGTAAGGAGATTTATTGAAGATTTGATAACAGTTTGGACTGCTGGAAGCGTCTAATTTTACAGTGTGTACAAATGCTTCCCAAAACAGCAAAGCTGTGGAGACCTTTTAAAGGGTGAGAACGCAGAATTTGAGATGCACTATTTTGATTGGACATTTCAAATTTAGATTAACACAAGGCAGGTTTATTAGAAGTAGGGGCTAGGAGGCGGGAAGTTAGAGGACATTTCTTTCTTAGAAACAGATTGTGCAAGTGAAATTTTCTTGTCAGCAGCTGCCTAGGAGACTTAGATAAGAGTCAGTATCAAGGCCTTCTTCCTGAGACATTGTTTCAGGAAGGTCTTGATAGTTCTTGTGAAACAGAGTTTTAGGCTGGGTTCTCTAGAGAAGCAAAACCAGTGAAGCATATAAATATATAGAGAGATTTATATCAAGGAAATGGCTCATGTGGTTGTAGAGGCTGGAAAGTCCCAAGTCTGTGGGTCAGGCTGGAGCCCTCTGCTGACTCATGTAGCTGCAGGGGTGGTGAATCCAAGATGAGCAGGTCAGACAGGAGGCCTCTTGCTCACAGGCTGTGGAGGCTAATGAATCCCAAGACTGGCAGCTAAGCTGCCAGCTCAAGTCCCAAGAATCAGAGGTCAGATGAGTAAGAGCCAGCTGTAGGATCCAGAGTGAGCAAGAGCCAACGAGCTTTGCCAGAAAGTCCACCTATATTGGATGCAGGCATCACCCCCAAGGAAACTCCCTTTCAACTGATTGGCTGCTCATAACAAATCTCATCATGGAGGTGATTACATTATTACATAGCTAACAAACTACATCATAACGGCCAAACCACAGAGAATCACAGCCCAGCGAAGTTGACACACAACCTTAACCATCACAAACATTTTACTGTTGTTCTCTCAGCTTAACCACAGAGAAAAGAAGAAAACTTTTTTAGTTTACATTTAGTCACAGGTCTTAAAGAATAAGTCAGGGGTTTGCATATATTAAAAGAGAGGCAAGATGGAGTAGGGTTCCAAACTCTATAGCAGCCATTTTTACTTTAGTCAAATGCCTTAGTTTACTTGCTCTTACTCAGTTCTCATATAGATGATTTTTTAAAGGCGCACAGCACTCATGGGTGGTATTCTTTATTTTGTGAGCTAATCTGTTGCTTAGTTAAAAGGTGACCTCAGGGGGATAGTTTTGGTTCAATATTTAAAAAGTATCTTGGGAAAATAGTCTCAAGGAGTCCAATAGTCTCAATCGGTTCAGTACGTCTGTTTGTTTGTTTTTCTTTAGGTATTTGAGGTTCTCTTCCACATTTATCTCTCATTCTATCAGGGTCCATCTATTGTGGCCCTGGTCAGTACAGTCACTACTGGTAGCAGGCACCATGTAGTTGTTCGGGTTCCATAGGGTTTTCAAGGCTATGGCCTTTTGGAAGCAGATCACCAGGCCTTTCTTCCAAGGTACCTCTGGGTGGGTTTAAACTGCCAACCTTTCAGCTTGTAGTCACATGAGTGCTCAACTGTTTGCGCCACCCAAAGACTCCTAGCGGGGAGCTACTGTACCCAGAGGGGTGACTAGGATGTTGCATGCTGAATGTGGAGGGTCCTCCCCTAGCCTCAGGCTTTCTTCCTCCTCTTGGCTCCCAGAACTCTGGAGTCAGCCCTCAACTATCCAGGCAGGAAACTCCAGAGCTTATTCCCTTCAATCTCTGAATAGATTAATGATGAGTATTTTGCTATTGTTTTTGTTTTGTTTTCTATTTGTTTTAGTTTTCATTTCCTGCATAGTTTCTGTTTCCTCCAAATTGCTTTTTTCTGTGTGTATTAGTTCTTTTATCTTAGAATCCAATTAGTCAACTAAATACACCTAAACACATTGACATCAGGAATTTCCCAATGAAAAAACCGAAACAAAATTACCTGTATTGAACCCCTGAGTCAACAACCCCACCCCACTCCCAAGCACAGGTCTTCTTATCAGCTGGCTTTTATAAACTCCATTTTTATTTTTTAATTGTGGTATAATTTACTTACAGTGAAATGCAAAGATTTTAAGTGGTCAGTTCAAGGAGTTATGACAAATGTATATGTCAGTGTAACCCACACCTCATTCAAGATATAACATTTCCATCCCCCCAGAAAGTTTTATCATGCCCCAGTCAACAACCTTCCCCTGCAAATACACAGAAGCAACCACTATTCCAATTTCTACCAGCTTTGTAACTCTCTTAAATATGATCAGATACCCAGGGATCATCAACATTTGAGTAAAGCCTCTAATATAAGAGACAGAACAAAAACAAACAGAAAAACTCAATTCCAAGGAATCAGAGACTATTCAGGGAAAAGTAAGCTTAAAAACAAAACTATCATTAACATATTCAGAGATTTAAGAAACTATATTGTGACTATGGAAAAAAACACTCTAAAAACAAACAAAACAAAGTAAAAAGTTCTTGAAAATTAAGAACAGCACAGCAGAAATGAAAAACTTATTTTAAAGGGTTAGAACAGGGGTTGGCAAACTACAGCCCATGGGCCAAATCTGGCCCACCTCCTGGTTTTGCATATAAAGTTTTATTGGAACACAGCCACACCCGTTAGTTTATGTAATGTCTCTGCTTTCATACTACAATGACAGAGGTAAGTAGTTGTGACAAAGACCATATGGCCCACTGTAGAGAGATTAATCCACTATAATGTCAATTCAATTTTGTTCCACTTCTGTTCTGATACCAACTGCACATGCAGTACTTCTTTCTCTGACCCTAACTATCCAGAGCTAGGTCAGACTTTACAAGTTAAAGGGCACAGTTTTCCATACTGTCAAGTCTGTCCAAGACTTCAGATGCCAACTACAAGCTTGGGGGTTCCCAGGCCCCTCTCACTTCTGACCTGCTGGCTACGAATTCAGGGATTTCCCCCCAACTCCCTCAGGATGCCAGCCATAAGCTTGGAGGTCTCCAAGGCTCCCCTTACTTTTGATCTGCTGCCTATAAATTTGGGGTTTCCCACTACCCCCTCAAGATGCCAGCCATAAGCTTGGGGCTCCCCAGGGCTTCCCTGATTCCTGACCTGCTGGCTCTCTCTACTTCCTCAGGTTCGATAATTCGCTAGAATGACTCACAGAACTCAGGAAAGTGCTATATTTATGATCACAGTGTTATTATAGCAAAAAGGATACAGGTAAAGAGAGGCAATGTGAAGCTTCTATGTCCCAAAGGATGCCCTACCCTCCCAAGCACCAATGTCTTTCACCAACTGAAGCCCATGGAGCTTCCATGTCCAGAGCCTGACTGGGGCCTCATTACATAGGCATGACTGATTGAACCTCCAGCCCCCTCCCCTGAGTTCAGGCTGACAGCCCTCAGTGGACTTCCTGGCCTGGCCAGCCCCAACCCGAGAATCACCCTATTAGCATAAAACCTCAGGTGTGATCTGGAGCCATGATAGATAAAAGACACTTCAATCACTGGAGAAATTCCAAGGTTTTAGAGGTTCTCTTTTAGGAACCAAGGACAAAGACCAAATTCTTTGGGTACAATTAATTATAAATCCCACATCTGCAATGCCTCACCTGCAATGCCTTTATAGTTGAGCTCTTTACAGAAAAAGTTTGATTACTGAGTGAGAAGATAAAGTTGAGGAAATTTTCCCAAAAGTAGAGCAAAAAGGTAAAGATATGTGTGTCAGTCTGGGTCCTCCCGTAAACAGATGCTGAGATAGAGTTAGAAATGCAAGAAGTTTGGGGGGTTAATGCCTGTGGAACATAAAAGAGGATGAAGCAGGATGAATCCGGGAGAGTCTTCAGACCATGATGTTGATCTGACACCTATGAAGGGAAAAAGGGAAGAAAACAGAAGGAAAGGGGGAAGTCTGGGCAGGGAGAGCCTCAGACTTCCGCAGATCTAACAAAGTCTTGACCAACCCAGTGGGGAACTCCAGATCAAAGACTGCCCATTAGAGAAGTCCACACTGGGCAGAAACGGCCAGGCTCTAGTATCCCTGCTAAGCTCACTCACTGGCTGGGGCTGCCCAAGAAGATCTTGATCTTGGCTCAAATTCCATGGCAGGTCCCAAAGGCATTGTAGTTAGAAGTTGTCAGCCAACTCCATTCCTCACAACTGAATAGCAAAGTCTTTCTTGAAAGGAGAACCAGGCAGGGCACCTCCATGGCTGCCACAAAGTGGAAAATAGGAAAGAAAAGGTAAGGAAATTAGAGGACCAGTCCAGGAATCCAACACCTGAACAAAAGAGTTCCAGAAAGAGAAAACAGAGGAGTGGAAGGCCAATTAAATATTTCAAATATTTCTCAGAACTGAAGGACCTGAGTTTCCAGATTGAAAGGGCCCAGTGAGTGCCCAACCAAAGAAGAAAAATAGACCCATGCCAAGACCAATCACCATTAAATTTCAGAACACAGGGACAAGAAGAAAATTCTACAAAGAACTGAGAATCATAATGGCATCAGACTTCTCAACAGCAATCCTAGAAACCAGATTATGTTTTCAAAAGTATGAAAGAAAATTATTTTCAGCATAGAATTTTATACCTAACCAAATTATTAATAAAATGAGAATAGAAGAAGAACACAGTATCAGGATAGGAGGAAGATTCATTAACAACCTGCGATATGAAAATGACACAACCTTGCTTGCTGAAAGTGAAAAGGACTTAAAGTACTTACTGATAAAGAGCAAACACTATAGCCTTCAATATGGATTACATCTCAATATAAAGAAAACAAAAATCCTCACAATTGGACCGATAAGTAACATCATGATAAACAGAGAAAATACTGAAGTTGTCAAGGATTCCATTTAACTTGGATCCACATCAATGCCCATGGAAGAAGCAGTCAAGAAATCAAACAATGGTTTGCATTGGGTAGATCTGCTGCAAAAGACCTCTTTAAAGTGTTAAAAAGCAAAGATGTCACTTTGAGGAGTAAGGTGCGCCTGACCCAAGCCATGGTACTTTCAATCACCTCATATGCATGCGAAAGCTGGACAATGAATAAGAAAGACTGAAGAAGAATTGATGCCTTTGAATTATGGTGTTGGTGAAGAATATTGAATATACTAAGAACCACCAGAAGAACAAACAGATCTGTCTTGGAGGATGTACAGCCAGAATGCTCCTTAGGAGGGAGGATGGCGAGACTTCGTCTTACGTACTTTGGACATGTTATCTGGAGGGACTACTCCCTGAAGAAGGACATCATGCTTGGTAAAGTAGAGGGTCAGCGAAAAAGAGGAAGACCCTCAAGGAGATGGATTGACACAGTGGCTACAACAATGGAACTCAAACATAGCATTGATTGTGAGGATGGCACAGAACCAAGCAGTGTTTGTTTCTGTTGTACATAGGGTTGTTATGAGTCAGGACCAGCCTGACGGCACCTAACTACAACAACAACAGAAAAAAGATATTTTCACATTTTTGAGGGCTCGACAGTTTACCTCCCATGCACCCTTTCTTAAGAAAGCTACTGAAGGATGTGTTCCACTAAAACAAGGAAGTAAGCTGAGAAAAAGTAAGACCTAGGATCTAGGAAACAGGGCATCCAACACAAGAGAAAGAGAATCTCTGGATGATGGTGAAGGAAGATCCCAGGGCAGAATTTCTGGGCAGCAGGCCTGGAGGGCAGGCAGTTCACATTGGAATAAGTCAGAAGGTTCTAGAAGAGATTTCAAGGAAATGAAATAAAATACCTAATGTATTTGAACTTTTAAGAGATGTACACAACTGGGGAGAATGTGGGGTTGAATTAGACATAAACTCATAGAAAACAAGCAAAAACAAAGTTATTAAGCTCAGGAAAACAAAACTTTTACACAGAAAAGGGAAAGAAAGCACAGTATGCCACACAAAGTTCTAAATAATGTGTAAACACTACTGATCTTACCAATATTATGATACAACTATATTGAGAGGGTAGGGGAGTGGATGTAAGAGAGCTAAAATCCTCATCTTCTAAAGTAGGAAGTTGATAGGTAATGCCTAGAATGGAAAAAGAAGCAATGTAGACATGTTATATAGGAAACATGGAGGTAAAAATTATTAATAATAATCACTAAAAGAGTTGAAATGGTTGTCTCTAAGAAGTGGGAAATGAGAAGGCGGGCTGCCTATGTTTTTTTATTCTAAACTATGGGCATGTTGAATAAAAATTAACACTATATTTAAAAAGGAAAATGAAGATAACAATAAGAACAAAAGAGCAACTGGGCACGGCAGAGCAGAGATAAGGAAGACAGCTCCGTCGAGATGCTTTGCTAAGCAGGGGGCCCAAGAAATGGACGGAGATGTGGGCCTAAAGGAGACGTCCGAGTGTGGGTGCCCATGGGGTGATCTCAGAGAACATGGGTACCCATGGGATGATCCCGGAGAATGCGCACGGCAGACAGAGCTGGGAGAGGGGAATTCTGAAGCAATGAGATCCCTGCAAATGGGAAGGCTGCGGTTCCAGCACCCATGTGGAGGGGCTGGCCTCCATTGAAGCAGTTGGAACGAAGCCAAAGCCAAGGAGGATTGAGGAGCTTGGTGGGTTTGTGGTTTGTAGGAAGGAGGCAAAGGAATGGCATCCGTTTTCTCTGTGAAGTGGGAGCCAAAGTCTGAGAGGGGAAGATAGGGGAAAAGTCATCAAGACCTCACCACCCAGAGTGATGTCTACAGATCAGCAGCTTTGGCACCTCCTGGGAGCTGGTTAGAAATGCAGATTCTCAGGCCTCACCAAGATCCTTAGGAGACTCATAGGTAAATTAAAGTTTGAGAAGCACTGCTCAGAAAGAGGGTGGAAAGCAATGGGAGGCATGGTGGGTTGTGGGGCAGTGATGAGTGCCCCTCTGAGACGTGAGACCATGAATTAAAGGGGAAGCTGCCAGCCTGGGTGTGACTAGGAGCGGCAAAGCAGAGACCAGCCGTGCAGGCAGGCAGCAGGCCCGTGGTTGGCCTTCCGCCAGGCAGGTGCTACAACAGGAGAGGTGGGCATGGAGTCAGGGCACTTCCTGGGGAGCAGTTAAGGTTATGTTCTGTGGAGCGCAAGCGGGACTAGGTGGACAGAAACCACAGAAGGGGACTGGTGGCAGCAGAGTTGGCAGTTGCAGTCCCAGCTGAGGTTGCTGTGATCACTTACCAGGACAAGTGATGAGGAGGATGGGGTGGGGGAAGCAGAGAGGGAAGTGACTGAAATGGAGATCCCAGAGGGATGTGGCCAGGGGTGTTACAAGGTCTGGAGTGTGAGCCTGGAAGCAGTGGTCGAGGGGAGTGAAGGTTGGTGGTGACCGAAGGATGTGGGGAACTGGGAGGCCAGCTGTAGGTCAGATGTCCCCTCTGCCTGAGAGCTCTGCCCCCATCTCTTCGAGGTTTGTACCCCAGGGGTCTAAAGTGGTGAGAAAGGAGGTGCTGATTCATTGATTTGACGTGTGGCCTGGGTTTCAGGATTTTTGAAGCTCCCCAGGGACTTCAATGCTCAGCAGAATTTGAGAACCATAAGTGTAAACACAGACCCAGGCGCTGACAGAGGGAAAGAGACAGACAAACGGAGAGCACAAGAAGGCAGTCACGGGGGGGGGGGGGGGGCGGCGGGGGGGGGGGCGGCTGAACTGGGACGGGGCCTTCAGCGGACCAGCTGGGTATGGGCTGCGTGTCCTGGGGGGTGAGTGAGCAGGAAAAGACGGAAATCACGTCGTCTCCCCTGGGAGAATCAGAGTGTGTATACGTGTGTATGTGCGTGTATGTGTGTATGTGAAAGAGACAGACGCCAGCGACCAGCAGATCAGTCGTCCGCTCTGCACTGTGGCCGATTGGCCACTAGAGGGAGTGCCGCGCTCACACATGCGGGACTAGCCCAGCAGGTAGCCGGTTCTGCGGTTTTCGCCTCTTTCTCTGACAACTTCAAGGTTCAAAGCGTAGATTTCACAGCTACACTTACCCCGGGTTCAACTCCAGGTCCCCCCACTTCCAGGTGGTGTGTTCTTGGACAGGTTACCCAACAGTTCTGTGACCCAGTTTCGTCAGTCATGAAATGGGCACAGCGATTATACCGACCTTCTAAATTGTTCTGAGGATGAATGAGGTCACGCGCGAGGAAAGCTCAGTGGCACGTTGGGGAATGGCAAACCCGATTAGGTGGAGGAAGAGGTTTTACCACAGCCAGTCTCCGCTTCTCCTGCAACCTTTCAATCCAAGCGTGCCCTGGCCAGACCCAGAGAGAGAGATGAAGGTCGACTTCTGGGGGTGGGAGAGAGCAGGGCTGAGGGGGCCTCTGGGGCAGGGAAGGAGACCTGAGGAGCCCAGCGGCCTCCCCTTCCTGCTGTCTTTCTGGTTCTCTTGTCTGGGAGCAAACTTTCCTCTGGGGCTCTTTCCTGTCCGCGGCCTCCCGCTCCCTGCAGGTGCCCAAGAAGTCAGGGGCTCCCTTACCTGGTAACCCCACCATCCGTGGAGCAGCACTAGTGCCTGGCCCTGAAGGGGCTCACAGGGGCTGATCCTTGCCAACTGCTCCCACCCTAGGCTCTACCTCAGATCAGCTAAGAGCTGACTCCTACTCCCCGGCCTCTGTGCTGTCAGGCAGGACCCGGTGTGGTGGCTGTGTCCCCAGGTTTGCAGCTGGCAGGCCTCAGAGACCCTGTGTGTGGTGGTTGCTGTGGACAGAGACCACACTCAAAGCAGCCCTCTGTCCTATCCTTGGTCCCAAAGGGGAGTCTGGCCTGTCCTGACTTTGTATGTAGGTGGTGAACATATACATAACAGTGCATACACCATCTCAACAATTTCTACATGTACGATTCAGTGACATTGAATCATTCTTCGAGTTGTGCAACCGTTCTTGGCATCCTTTTCCAAATCATTCACCACCATTAACATAAAGCTCAATGCTCCCTAAACAAAACCTCCCCCATCCCCTCTGTCTCCCTGCTGGTAACCACTAATAATCTTCGATTTCTATATCTTTGCTTAGGAGAGATTGTACAGTATTTGTCCTTTGGCAACTGACTTACTTCCTTCAGAGTGATGTGTTCAAGGTTCACGCATGTTGTGGCATCCAGCAGGACTTCACTGCTCTCGATGGCTGAGTAGTATTCCAATGTGTGGATATAACCACATTGGTTTATCCGTTCAGCTGTTGATGGGCATTCAGATTGTTTTCACCTTTTGGCTATTATGAAAAGTGTTGCAATGAACATTGGTGTACAGTTTTCTGTTTGAGTTTCTACCTTTGCTTTTTTCTAGGTATGAATTGGGGTTGCTGGGTCATATGGTAATTCTACGTTCAACATTTTGAGACATTACCAAACTGTTTTCCACAGCGGTTATATGATTGTACATTCCTAACAACAGGGGATTAGGGTTCCTATTTCTCCACTACCTCACCAACGCTTGTTGTTTTCCATTTGCTTGTTTTTTATCATTGCCATGCTAATGGGTGTGAGGTGGTATCTCACTGTGGTTTTGACTTGCATTTCCCTGATGGCTAATGACCAGAACATCTTTTCATGTGTCTGCTGGCCATTTGAATATCCTCTTTGATGAAATACCTGTTCAAGTCCTTTGCCCATTTTTTGATTGGGTTGTTTGTCTTTTTGTTAAGTTGTAGAAGTTTTTTTTTATATACTTTGGATATTAGAACGTTATGGGATATAAACCAAAAAGCAAACCCATTGTTGAGTTAATTCTGACTCATAGTGACCCTATAGGACAGAGTAGAACTGACGCATAGGGTTTCCAAGGAGCGGCTGGTGGATCTGAACTGCTGACTTTTTGGTTAGCAGCCGAGCTCTTAACCACTGTGCCACCAGGGCTCCTTATGCATATGGCTCCCCCAAATTTTCTCCCAATCTGTAGGCTGTGCCCTGACTTTTAGAAAATAATTTGCCAATATTTAATAAATTGAGGTGTTCCGTCCTAAGATCCAGATTTCCAACTTCTCTTGAAAAATTGGAAGCTCTGAGAACTAAGCCCACATTCCTACATGGCAACAGCAACAGTGGACCTCAGCAGAAGAGAGGCTGCCCATTCAGACAGCCAGACTCTCCCGTCCACCGCTGTCCCCGCCAGGCCAGCTCACTCATTCTTGGTGCCTGCCTAGTCTGGTGGGCATCTCTGTAACCCTGCGTAGGGAGAACTGTACCTAAGAGGGTTCATGTAGACATTTCCACATTTCAGCCACTGGTCAAAGCAGGCAGAAATGCAGAGGTGGAGGCATGGGGGCACCCCAGAAATGACAGCAGACCCTTGGAGACAAGGCATCCAGGGGCCAGACTGGGAGAGAGTTGCTCAGTTTGCTCACCTGTTCATGGAACTTTGCGGTCCAGGTGCCCACGAAGCCTCCTCTCATTCTTTCACGTCCCCCACCCCCGTCATTGGATCTGGCAGCAGATCTTGTTGACTGTGAGTCTAAATCTATCCAGGCTCCAGCCAGTCCTCACCATCTCCACTCCTACCGCCGTGGTCCAAGTTGCTATCTTCTCTCCCAGGCCTGGAGCAGTAGCTGCCTCACTAGTCTCCTGCTTCCACGCTTGTCCCCCACAATCTGTTCTCCCCATAGCAGCCAGAGACAGCCTGTTGAAACCTAAGACACACCCCACCCCCCTCTGCTCAAAACCCTCAACGCTTCCACCTCACTCAGCCAAAGGCCTTAACTGTGGCCACAGGCCCTGCACAAACTACCCCCCACCACCTCTCTGTCCTCAGTGCCTGCTGCCCTTCCCCAGCCACACCATCCTCCTCCTTGTTCCTGTACATCCCAAACACTCCAGCCTCAGGGCCTTTGCACTGACTTTCCCTCTGCTTGGCTCCCTCTTCCCCCAGATACCTGCATGGCCCTCTCCCTTGCTTCCTTCAAGTCTCTGCATAGATGTCACCTCCTCGGTGAGGCCTTCCCTGATCGCCCCCTCCCCGGCACGTCCTGTCCTCTTCCCAACTTTATTTTCTTCCATCACACTAACTCCTTTAAACATAGTCACTTACTTATTTATACCGTTTGATGTCTTCTCCCCTCAGTAGAATGGAGACTCCGAGAAGGCAGGGGTTTTTCTGGTCTGTCCATTGTGAACAGGGCTTGGCACACAGTACCAGAAGCCCATTGCCATCGAGTCAATTCTGACACATAGCGAGCCTGTAGGACAGAGTAGAACTACCCCATGGGTTTCCAAGGCTGTAATCTTTATGGAAGCAGACTGCCACATCTTTCTCCCGCGGAGTGGCTGGTGTGTTCAAACTACTGTCCTTTTGCTTATCAGCTGAGGCTTAACCACTGCACCAGCAGGGCTCCTGGCACATAGTAACCCATTGCCATCGAGTCAATTATGACTAATAGCGACCCGACAGGGCACTCAATAAATGCGCGACTGAGTGAGTGAACTGATGAGCACATAAGTAAAATGAGGGCATAATAGCAGTACCACGTGTGCAGGGTGGCTCTGGGGAGTCAATCAGACCGTGTGCTGGTAGGGCCAGCTTGGGGGTACGGCCGGTGTGGTCACACAGGGCTCGTGCCCACAGGGACTACACCAGGGCATTCTTGCTGCTTTGAAATTCTTCATAATGTCATCTTTGAGTGTGCAAGTGAAGTCTGATGGGACAGTGGAGTATGTGCCAGGGACTCAGAACCTCATCTCAGACCTCCTCCCCTGGGTGGTGGCCTGGGTGGCAGGGGTCAGGGTTGGCTGTGCAACAGGGCTGCCCTGGGCACCTGTGAGGGTCTGCACCAGTCAAGGGAGTATGACCCTAAATAGCAAATGAAGAACTCCAGGCAAGTCAGAAGAGAGACCATGGAAGAAAGGAAAGAGATTTTCCCGCTCTTCGAACCAAAGGTCCCACAGTGTCACAGGGGAAAAAAACCATTGCTGTAGAGTAGATTCAGATTCATAGCAACCCTATAGGACAGAGTAGAACTTCCCCATAGGGTTTCCAAGGCTGGAAATCTTTAGGGAAGCAGACTGGCATGTCTTTCTCCCTTAAAGCAGCAGGTGAGTTTAAACTGCCAACCAACCTTTCAGCTAGCCAAGAGCTTAACCACTGCACCACCAGAGCTTCTTCTTATCATAGGGCCCGAGCACCACAAATTCTGCAATGGGCCCCGGTGTCTAGTGCTTACACCAGACAAATGTTAAGTGTTCTCTTGTTGTCATTGTCATTGTTGTTCAACAACACGATTAGAGAGAAACATCCACCAAGCAAAAGAAAGCCCTCAGGCTCCAGGGACACCCAGGGGACTTCGAGGTAACTGGTGCAGGCCTGGAGGAGGACATTCCTTTACCCTGCCCATGGCCCTGCATCCCCGTCTATACTGTGACCAGCAGGCTGAGGCCTGGGCCTCTGTTGCCACATCTGTGAGCTGGGATGAGAGTCCTGCAGGCCCCACTCCACAGCAACAGTGGGTGTGAACAAGCTTGGTAAACTTTCAAGAGATGTAGGCCACGCAGTTATGGTTCTAGATCTTTCACAGGGCTGCTCTGAAGGGTCAAGGGTCAGGGCCAGGTTTCCACCCCCATCCCCGAAAGTGTACAAACAGGGTCCAACTTTAATCCTCGAGGGATGGGTGACAGGGGACCAGGGCTTGGTGGTGACTTCAGGCCCAGGTGCTGGTGTCACACCTGGCCCTGCTGAGGGCTTCAGGTTCTGAAGGTAACTTCAGAGCAGACCCTTGGGTGACCTCAGTGGCCTAAGATCCCAGAGATGGCCGAAGACCTTGGTGATGCCTCAGACAGAACCTGGTGACATTGGGGAGGAACCAGGTATCACACCCTCCTCCCCCTCCCACCCTAGCTGAGCCCCTCTCTCTCCTCAGCCACTAGAATTCAAGCCATTCCCCAGGATCCACTTAATTAGCCAAGCTTATTAATTCCCACAAGGCCTCTCCTCCCCACCTAATTAACTGACTTAATTAGGGCTTACAGGCCTGGCTCCACCCAGCCCCCTTCTGCCTCCTAGCCCTGCCTACCTCCTCCAGGCTCAGCCAAGCTGCCACCAGGCTGGGAATGGGGCCGGGGTAAGCTGGGCCCCTCCTGCCCAGGCCCTCCACCCAGTGTACCCCACCCCAGACCCGGGACACCAGGCGGTGCCCTTCCCAGGCAGCAGCCCAGAGGCAGGAATGGGAATAAGGATAGGAGGGGGTGGGGGAGGAGATGGAAATAGAATAAAATGGAATGAGGCAGGAGAAGATGTATGGGGCATGGGGGCAGATGGGATGGCCAGTGAGGTGGCTTGGGCACAGCCTGCCTGGGTTGGAACCCTGGGTGGTGTGTGAACTTCGGCAAATTCCTTAACTGTGTTTCTGATGAGGATGCCCACCTGGCAGGGTTGGTGGGAGGTTTAAGGGAGTTAGGAGGAGCCCTGGTGACGCAGTGGTTAAGCCTATGTGTAAAAGGCTCACATAGAACCTGGCCTGGCAGAAAATATGTGTATGTTAAACAGTGGGTGGGGGTGAACAGAGGCATCCCTAGGGCAAGGGGCAGGGGAAGGGAGGACAGACAGAAGGTGCTGTCCCTAGCTGTTGGGGAGACCCCTAAGCAGGCTCTGGGGTGCCAGGAACGGACTGGGCACGGAACTGCACAGAAGGCGTCCACCCGGGAAGGTCTTTGGCCTGGAAGAAGTTAGAGGGATGGATAGGCAAGAGGGACTCAGGACAGGGTGCCCCATCCCTACTCCAGTGAGTGAAAGTGGTTGGCCTAATTAGTGCAGGACCTCAGCTCTCTGTGCCTCAGTTTCCCCATCTGAAAATATCTGGCATACCCTAGATGTTGAGAGACTCATCCCTGAGGAGGCAAGTGACCCAAAAAAGAGTTTTAAGGGAGGTGTTCAGCTGCCCTTCCCCTCGCCTGCAACCAAAGCAAAGAAAGTGGCCTGTGAGGGCAGCAGGCAGAATGCGGGGTAGATATAAGGCAGGACTTACTAGAGTTGAGGGGTACACGATCTCGAAGGCAGGAAGGAGAAAGACTGTGTCTGAGTTGCTGGGTGGGCTCCAGGGAAGAGGTAGCCAATCAGCACCCAGGACTGAGGGAGAAGGGGCAAGATGGGGGCCCTGAACACTGTGAACATAGAGGATCTAGGGGTACCCGAACCCCTCCCCAAGTTCCTCAAACATGTACTCTTCTCCCTGCCACTTTTACTTACTTAGCTCCTGCTCACCCTTCAGATCTCTGTGGAACCACCCCCCAAACACACACACACACACACACACACACACACACACACACACACACACCCCTTTGTCTCTCCTTTATGCCTGGTCTCAGTGGGAATTTTACATGTATTGGTGTGATCAATGTATGTCTTCCCACCCTAGACTGGAAGCCCCTGATGGGAAGGACTATGCTGTTTGGGCCACCCTTTTAGCCCCATGCCCCGTTAACAAGCGTGAATGAATGAATGAATGAATGAGCAATTGAATGCCTTGGCCCAGAGGCTCCTGGAGCTTGGAGGGAAAGGGGCCCACATGGCAGCCCAGGCAGCCATCCTGACTGCTCGGCTGTGACCCCCACTCCTCACATGGCCTTTAAGGGGCGGGAGCTGGACTACAAGATTCCAAACAGTCCCTCCTGTGCAGGCCGAGCCCCCTTCTAGAATCCCCTTGCACAATCTGGGATGCTGAGGAAATAGTGAATGCTGGTTATGGGGGGGCAGAGGGGAGAATATTTAACTTACTCTTGCGTTTTTAAGCACTTGAGAAGCCCACATTTACACACAGTGAAAAGTCCTTTTTACCCATCATTCATTCAACAAAAATTTTTTTGCACTTTTTTTTTATTGTTGTGCTTTAAGTGAAAGTTTGCAATTCAAGTTAGTCTGTCATACAAAAATTTATACATACATTGTTTTGTGACCCTAGTTGCTCTCCCTATACTGTGACAGCACACTCTTCCTTTCCACCCCAGATTTCCCGTGTCCGTTCAACCAGCTCCTGACCCTCCCTGCCTTCTCATCTTGCCTCTGGACAGGAGCTGCCCGTTTAGTCTCATGTATCTACTTGAGCTAAGAAGCACACTCTTAACGAGTATCATTGTATGTCCCATAGTCCAGTCTAATCTTTCAACCAAATATTATGGAAAAAATATTATTGAGCTCTCTCTTGGGGTTGCAAGTGACAGTGACCTGTGTCCAACGGGCTTAAGCATAAAAGGGACAACTTTAATTCTGTAACAAAAAAGTCTGGGTCTTCAGGCACAGCTAGATCCAGGGGCTCAAATGATGGCATGAGGATTCTGACAGGCTCCATCTCTCACTCTACTGTCTGCTGTGTTAGCTTCATCCTCAGGGAGGTTCTCCCTGGCTTACCTCCTCCTCCAGGCTTCCCTCCTGCCACCTTTCAGTCCAATGGAAAGAGAGCATGTCTCCCATTGGCCTGGCTTGGGACACAGATCCATCTCAGAAGCAATCACTATGGCCAAGAGGATGGAATAAAGTGATTGGTAGGGGCTGGGTCACAAGCCCACCCCTGGAGCCCTAATGAGTAGGGAAGGGTATGTCAGGAAACGTGGGTCCCAAAGGAAAACTAGGGTGTTGTTACTAGAGATGAGGGACAGATGCTAGATAACAGAGGCCAACTCCTCTTAGAATGTGTGACTCCATGCCAGACCCAGGGCACTGTTTTAAGTGCTAGTTATTTATTTGTGAAAGACACCGTCTGGTCCCTACTCATATCTCCTTGGGCCCCTGCCCAACTTCTACCTGCTGGCATCTTCATCTCCTTTCCTGCGAGCCTTTTCTGACTTCAGCCGTTCCACCCACAGCCACAGCAGCTCCCTGCCCTCAGCAACCTTCAACCAGGGGCTGACAGGAGCACCCAGCTCCCTCACCTACCTGTGGGTGGGATACTCTGAGATGCATATTCTACACTGTCTCCCGGAGTCCCCCAGTTGGGTTAACCTCCAATTGCCCACAGGGGTAACTTGTTTGATAATGCACCTCTTGTCAGCTGTCTTCTGGTCTCACTTCTCCACTCCCCTTCCAGTGCTTTCTGAGATCACCTACCAAATAAACTACTTGCTCTCGAATCCTTGTCTTAGGGTCTGTTTCTGGGAAACCTAAACTAGAACATCATAAAAGCAGTACCCTGGACAGCACTTGTTCCCTTCCAAATGACTCTATTTCCATCCACGTGGAAGGAGGCGGGACTGACCGGCTCTGAGTAGCCTTGCCTCTGTTCTGCAGATTCCAAGGGATGTTTTCTGCTCCCCACCAAGAAGCACTGCGGATGTGGAGGGAGAGCAGTGCCCTAGACCCATCAGATGCCCACTCCACACCTTCCCAGAGAAACAGCCCCATCCTAACCCTAAGTACCACAGGCATCCGGAACCATGGTAAGCAGTAGATGTGGGTAGGAGGGTAAGCTGCAGGTGCCAAATGTATTATCCATTCCTAGTGTTTCTCAGGAGCCTGTGGGTAGTGCAAACAGTAAATGTGCTCAGCTGCGAACCGAAAGGTGGGAGGTTCAAGTCCACCCAGAGGCACCTCGGAAGAAAGGGCTGGTGATCTACTTCCAAATCAGCCATTGAAAACCCTATGGAACACAGTTCTACTCTGACACACATGGAGTTGCCAATGAGTCAACAAGACGGCAACTGGCTTAGTGTCTCTCAGGGAGTGGTGTTGTTGTTAGCTGTCGTCAAGTGCATTCCAACTCATGGCAACCCCACATGTGCAGAGTAGAACTGTGCTCCGTAGGATTTTCAAGCACCTCTGGGTAGGTTCGAACTGCCAACCTTTTGGCTAGTAGTTGAGGCCTTAATCATTTGCACCACCCAGGGACTCCCAGAGAGTGACAGATGAGGTAATTTTAGATAGTTGATGGACTTGGCTTTAGAAAGCATAAAATTATATCGTGAAAAAGTCATTTCTTTTTTTATTTCAAGTAAAAGAAAATACAGAAAAATGTAACCCCCTGCATATCCACAGCTGGAGTCAATGTTAACGTTTTATCATGTTTGCCTCAGACATTTTTTAATAAAAAAGAAAGAAAAAAAATGACAGATAAAGACGAATTCCCATTACCCCACCCTAGTCCCATTTCCTGGATTCCATCCCCCAGGGCAACCACTCTTCATGATCCTTGGTGATATTCTTCTTATCAGGTGGCATGCTTTCAGCTGTAAGGAACAGAATTCCCAGTTCAAAGTGGCTCCAAACACAGGTCAGCAGAGGCCTATCTACCGGAAAATAGCGCCTATGACAATTAGTTTGAAATCAGTGACTGATCTCTCACAGCTGGCGAGGGAAAGAAACGGTGGTGGCCAATAGCGACTGCTCCTTATCGCCCCTCCTCAAGCGGCCCCCAGGGCGCGCCCCCTACCGGCCGTGCGGTAGTTACACCTCTGCGTGAGCTCAGCGGCTCGGCCGTAGCCTGAAGAGGCAGCCCTTTCTCCTCTCTCTGCATGGCCCTTGCCCTCACACCGTACTCCCATCAGCAGCCGCATCCTGCTGGCCTCTCGCCTCACAGAGTTGTGGGGCCACGTGGGTGGAGGAACTTGTCAGCACACTCTAGGAAACACTGCATTTCTCACTTCAGAGTGTATTCTCCAAAAAGGAACTGAGAGATTAAAAGATCAGAGAGCTGTCACCTCCAGCTGTGGCACATCCTGGCTGCCACACTGTCTTCTTTCTGATTCATCTTGGGTTCGATGGACCTCTTAGATTTCCTTATCAGCAATTAACTTGACCTATGCACCCTGGTGGCACAGTGGTTAAAGCACTGGGCTGCAAACTGAAAGGTTGGTGGTTCAAACCCACCAGCTGCTCTGCGGGAGAAAGGTGTTGGGGAAGAGTGATGTTGCGGTCTGCTACAAAGATTTACAGCCTTGGAAACCCTGTGGGGCAGTTCTACTCTGTCCTATAGGGTCGTTATGAGTCAGAATCGACTCAACAGCAACAGTCTTTTTTTTCTTTTTGGTCTCCCAGTGAGGGCATGCAGGAGACCCTGGTTCAATCCCTTGCCGATGCACCTCATACACTGGCAGCCACTACCCATCTGTCAGCGGAGTCTTGCATCTGTCAGTGGAGTCTTGTGTGTTGCTGTGATGCTAAACAGGTTTCAGTGGAGCTTCCAGACTAAGATGGACTAGGAAGAAAGGCCTGGTGATCTACTTCTAAAAATCATCAATGAAAACCCTGTGGATCACAACAGTCCCTTCTGCAATCAATCATGGGGATGGTGCAGAACTGGGTAGTGTTTTGTTCCACTGTGCATAGGAGCACCACTAATTGGGGGCAACTTGACAGCAGCTAACAACAGTATGACTCCCAGCTCCCAGCTATCAGCGGCTTCTGTACCTTTGCCCAAAATGTCATCACCTTCAGCAGCCTAAACCTGATCAGCCCTCTGAGCTACTCAGTCACCAATGCCACCAGGGTCCCTGATCATGCTGCACCAGCTTGTCAACAGCACCAAAGTCCTGGGCATGACGGTGGCCATCCTGAGGGAGGAGGTCCTTTCAGTACAAGGAGAACATTGGAGTGCAGACCAACAAGCCAGGAAGCACCTTTTCCTTGTCATGGCTGGGAACCTGAGCAATACGGAGCTCACTCTACACACTGGGGAAATCCCCAAATGCCATATAATTTTTCCCAGCATGGAGACTATCAATATGGCCGAAACAATGTGTTAACAAATCGCTTTCAGGACAGCTGGTAGAGTTACCCAAACTCATACAGTTTCAACAGTTATGGCTTGTAGATTCTACAGGACAGGAAAAGGCTCTACTGTGATTCCTCCCCCATTCTCCCCATAGTAGCAGAAACTTCTGACACACACATTGCTGTCGAGCCAATCTCGACTCATAGCAGCCCTATAGGACAGAGTAGAACTGCTCCATAGGGTTTCCAACGAGCGGCTGGTGGATTTGAACTGCCAACCTTTTGGTTAGCAGCTGTAGTTCGCCATAGCTCTTAACTACTGCACCGCCAGGGCTCCTCCGTCACACCAGTGAGTATAAAACGCAGCTAAAGGGAAGGTGCATAATGGCCAGAAGTCCCTGGAGTTCCTGGCCTCACTCCCTTCCTTGTGCAGAGGTCAGCCACTAACTGCCCAGGAGCAAAAAGACACGCCTGCACTAAAGATGGTGTGGGCTCTGGTCAGGGGAAGTCTAGAGAGAGACGTCTGCTTTCTGACACTGCCTCCTTGAGTTTGTTATCCAAGGGCTGTGTCGCTATGGAAATCATGGCCAGGCGTTATCCAAATCACACCTACCCAGACCCTCCCTCACTGGGAAGGCAGCATTGCCGTGGATACAGACCTTTGAGCTGGCAAGGGTGATGTATCCCTGGGCATCAAGGAAAAGGACTAGCATTACAAAACAGCCTAATTCCTCGCTTCAGATGTGTTGTGTTGCTTCAGGTCCTCCAAGAAGCAGGCCAAGATGGGGTTAGACAGGCAAGTGATTTATTGGGAGAAATGCCTAGGAGGGAAAAATGGAGAACATCAGACTGCAATAGATCTAACCCTTGGAAGAAGGAGAGGAAGGAAGGTGGGCTAGGAAATGTGGGCAGTGCAGTGTTAAGAGGGCTCGCATAAAGCCAACGGGGTGTCCTTCATTCAAACTCGTCAGAGGATTCCTGGTTCTCCTAGGAACCAGCCTGCCTTAGTGTCCCTGCTGCAGTAGGCATTGGCTAGGAAACCAACTGTGGCCTCCTGTGACCCACAGATAAGTTTCACAGCTGCTGCCCCCAGCCAATTACTTTCCCTGCAGTCGGAGATCCGAGTGGCACATTTTCAGGGCAGCCATGTTCCTCCCCTTGCACTGCTCTGCTCCTCCACGGATCTAAGGGGAAACTTTGAAGAGCGAGGTTGATGGAACAAACTATAGCTCACTTGCTGCAGTTGGTCTTGCGGCCAAAGCTGGTACTCACCCTGTCCCCTCTCCACTACCCATTCTAAATTATCCACACCCTCAGCTATCACATTGGCAGGTCTTGGTGGGTTACCTGGTGGTTGACCCAACCCTTCAGTCCTGAGGGGTCTAAACTCTTGGTTATTATACTTCCTAGGCTGAGGTTGCGCACACATACAATCACAGTTGCAATGGGGCAAGGGAAGACCAGGAGGCACTCCAGTGGATCACTAGGTTCTATAGGTATTTCTCCCTGCTCCCTGCCTTTTCCACTCATCGGGATCAGCTTTCATTGCCAGGACCGTGCTTCCTCTTGGTCGGCTGGTCCCAGCACAAGTGGAGTCCAAAGTGCCCTGGCAACAGCTATAACTTACATTTTAATGGGACCCTTGCTGTGTCCCCTGGCAAATTGTGCCCTCTTTGTGGACCAGCACCTCCCATCCTGCAGAACCCAGGGATTTAATTGTCCACAATACATTTTGATAAACCTTTATTAATTGCATTGTGGGTATTCAAGTCCTCCAGTTGGAGGATCAGAGGACACTTCTTCTATAAGGTGGCATTGAACTGGGTTATCCTTGATGACCACAGCTAGGAGCATTTCAGTGTCTGATTCTATCCCTGTCTCTCTCTAGGTCTCAGTTTTCTCATCTGTAAAAAGAGGAAAATGCTCTCTAAGCTCTAATGTTCTGGGACTCAGTTGTTAGACAGACACAGGAAGACATCTCCTTCCCTCTTCCTCCCTCTCCAGTCTCCCTGTACTTCCCGCTTCCATAACTCAAACCGTTCCATTCACTTGTTTGGGGCACTAAGGCCTCACTTGGAGAGGATTAGAACAAAACTAGGGTGAAATTTCAAATTGTAGTGCATTGGCAAGACAAGGAGGGGTGGGAGAGAAAGGCTAGACAGTGAGGAGGCATCTTGGAGGATAACTTGTCTGGAAAACAAAGAAGAGGAAAGGATGATGTTCTAGAGAGAGGAAACAGAACGTGCGAAGGTACAGAGGTATGGAAAGCAGATATTCTAGGAACAGTATGTCTGAGGTCAAGGCTGAACGGGAAATAGGGGCCTGAATAGGGGAAGGTCAGCAGGACCCAAATACTAAGGGCTTCAAATGACTTGTTAGGGGGATAGACTTTACCCTGGGGTAACAGAGTCATGGGCAGTTTTATATAGGGAAGCAACCCAATTCAATTTGTATTTTACAGAACTGATGGTCATGTGGAATTTGGATTCTAGAAAAGAGTCTAGATAGAGGGTGGATGGAGACAAGCTAGGAACTGAAGCAATATTCTCAATAGCAGAGGTTTTTGGCTCTGTGGGCCAAAAGCATGTTTCTGTTGGTCCATTCACTATTTCTGAATTTTGGGGATTAGTTTTTAACATTTAAAAGTTGGGAGATTTTACATTGTAAGATTGATATCCTGCTTCTCTGGAGAAATCACCTGAGCACACTGGGCCTATGATCCTCCAGTTTACCTCATCTCCACTACTCCCTATCACCTTCTACCTGACCCCTGTTACTAATTTATGTCTGTCCCCTATAGGTACTTGGGTTTGCGATCGTTGCCTTTAACAGTTCTAGAAACAGTCAATGTGGTTGGGAAGGGCATGCTGGATGGAGAAAATAGTCTGAGCAAAGGCTTAGAGGAAATAGGAAGGGCCTGGGTGTGTTGGGTCTTTCTCTTGAGAGTGTGGCTGGGGATGCAGAGATGAGGCTGGGAAGGGGAGAGAATGGCCCTGGGAGGCTGAGCTGACCCTCTCTTATCTGGGCCTCATCACCAATTTCCAATTATGTAACAGATAGTGCTCCTCCACATCCAGCTGCCTTTACACTCGCTGCTCCCCCTGCTTGGAACCCCTTTTCCTCCCCTCTGTCTGGTGCGCTGTTCATCCAAGCTGCACCCTACGGCACAAATGCATCCTGGGCTGTTCATAGCCTCCCGGCCCCCAGGTTACAGCCTTCTTCCCTGAGTAGCTTGTTAGTTCTCTGAGGTATCTCTCTCGAAATAGAATGGATGGATGGATGGATGCATGGATGGAAGGATGGATGGATGGATGCATGGATGAATGGTTGGATGGATGAATACAGATACAATTGCAGAGCTTGGGATTGTTTTCCCTCTTTCAAACAGCCAGAGACACGGGCTCCGCCCCACAAGGACAGATTGGGACAGTCTGGGGCAGTCTGGTCCTGCAGGCGCCAGGAGGCTGGACTAGGTGACCCTCTCAGACTCTCCAGAGTCCTCTCTAACCTCGTTCTCGCCCCCTCGTGGGCTTTGACCTAGAAAAAATGGGGGTGGGAGAAGAGAGCGGTGGTACACGGGCGCTAGGACCCAGCGCGTCCGGAAGGCGGGATTGGGGCGCCGCGCGCAGCTCTCAACGGGCGGGCAGAATCTGCGCCCCGCGGCGCGCGGCGGGAGAGCGCGGCGGGAGGGACCGCGCGCGCCGGGATGAGTGCGCGTGCGCGAGGGCGCGCGCCGAGCGGGACGGACAAAGGGGCGGGCGGCGGCGCGCGAGCCGGAGGGCGGAGCCGCGGGCCGGGCGGGCAGGTGCGCGCGGGCCGGAGGGCGGAGCCGCGATGCCGGGATGGAGCGCAGCCCCGGCGGGCGCCGGGGCTGGGGCCCGAGTGCCAGGCGGAGCAGGAACCGAAGCCGTAGCCAGAGCCCGGGCCAGGCAGGGGTCCGGGACCGCAGGGCCGGGCTGCTCGTAGCGGCGGCGACGGAGCCTCCCAGCGGCTGAGGGGCTTCCTCCCAGCGCCTGCTGGTGGCCGGGATCTAGCAAGCCCCCGCAGCCGGGGAGCGCGGGGATTCCCCCCCCCCCCACCACACATCTAGGACCCAGCGACCGCCAGGAAAGCGGGGACCCCCTCCAGATCCAGCACAAAGCGACTCCTCAGCCGGGAAAAGCAGGGACTTCCTCCGGATTCCGGAGACAGCGACCCCCTACGGTACCGCGAAGACTCCCCCTCTTCAATGTGGGCCCCCAAGACCTAGGACGCAGTGACACCCCCCGTCTGGGATTGCGGTGACCCCTTCCTAGATCCTGGTCATTACAACTCCACACCTCAAGACACGAAGCCCCAGCTCAGAAAGCCCCTAGATCAGGAGCTCCTAGACCCCCCAACTCTGGTACACAGGAACCCCAAATCTAGGGGTCCTGAGAACAGCAAGAGATACCCCTCACCAGCAATAGCCCTCGGGGAGCCCCCTCAAAGCTCCAGGACCAGGGCGACTGAGCTCCTCGCGGTCCCCCTCGCATCCCTGTCCATGGTTGTGGCGCCCTGAGCCCCTCGGGCCGGGCTGACGAAGACCGAGACGGCGCCCAGACCCCCTGCCGCTGCGTCCCCGCGGCCCCCGCCCAGGTAAGCAGGGCCCAGGTGAGGGGCAGCAGATGAGTGACCACTGAGGTCCCTAGCCCAGCAGGTGGGTAGGGAAGTATTGGGTGAGCGCTCTCCCCTCCCCAGCGTCGCCATGGAGCCGAGGCTGAAGGACGTCTCTTTGTGTCTCGCTTTGAGGAGCCGCCCCCTCCTCCTCTCCCTTCCCCCACCCCATACCCCAGCCCCGGGTTTGGACTCAGCTCCCCGGCTCCACAGAGACGCGTAGCAGAGTGGTGGAGCCCCCTGCACCATGGAGAGGGGGTAAGAGGGTGGAGAGTCCCCCCAGAAACAGCTGCAAGCCTGGAGCGTGGGACCCTCGGTGCTTAGTGTGCAAATACACCCCCTCCCCAAAGGCTGGGTTTTCAAGTGAAGTCCTCCTGGGAGGAGGTGATTTGTGGAGGGGGGTGTGGGCAGGTGAGGGAGCCTGCAGTGTGTGGCCCTAGGGTGATGGCAGGGGCTTTGGGTGTGTGTCTTTGTCTGTCAGAGGATAGGTGAGGGGTGTGTTTGAGACTATCAATGGAAATCCCTTATTTTCTGTGGGACTCCACTGTCCCCCACCCAGGGCACAGTGGGGGTCTTCACCTAGGCCATACTTTGTGCTTCCTGTAGGACAAGAAGGGGCAAGCCCTCCCCAAAGTAAGGTCCTAGTTTCTGGGGGAGGGGATCTAGATAAAGAAGCCATTTCAGGTCAGGGCACCTTTCTATCCCCATGTGCCCCAGGGGCAGCAAACACTTCCCTTCCCCTTCTGACTACACATGACCAGGGCCAAGCCTTAGATTGGGTCAGTGTGTCCTAGACAGCCAAGGGGCCATTCCAGGTTCTCACTTTTGCTTTCCAGGCAGTGTACAAACAGTACCCCAGCCTGGTCCTAGTAAGGTCCTAAACCCCAGATCCTGCAGCTCTTGGGGAAGCTGAGAGGCCTGAGAGATGCTGTACCCTGAAATTCTGGATGAGAGGTCCAGACCATGTTGAGGTAACACACTCTGGGCTGCCCCAGCCTTGGGTGTGGCTGCCATTGGGGTTTCCCCCAGTCTCTTCTCTCCAAGCCCTCTGCAGGCGAGCAGTGATGCTGACCCCCCTTGACAGGTGAGCAATCTGAAGCTCAGGAAGGCAGGACCCTGGGTACAGGTGGCCCCACCAGGGGCACCTCTGTTCATTTATTCATTCAACAAACCTTTATCTAGTGTCTGTGATGTGCCAAGTGCTGAAGTCAAGGTCCTTTTCCCCACTTCAGCCTGACCTGCTTTCCTGGCCTCTCCTACTCATCAGACCCCTGGGCTATTCTCAGTTTGCCCAGACCATGCTTGGTTGGGCCAGTTGATATGGACCTGGTCAGGCCCGGGGACCAGTTCTTGTCCCCACACCTGAAGCACCTGATCCTCATCCTGCTGTAGTCTTAGCAGCCCTAAGCCTGGGGCAACTGATTTCCTCTCTCTCCCTCCCAACACAAATGCCCCCATTCCCACCTGCCACTGACATTGACCAAAAGGGAGGAGGATGTAACCAGAAGAAGTGGGGGGTGCCTCAGGCCAGACCTCTGGCAACCCCTTCAGCAAATTCAAGGACGGTTGAGGCAGCTGCCCTTGGCACAGGCTGTGGGGGAACCAGCTGCCCTGAGGACTGGGTGACCTTGGGCAAGTGAGTGGTATTTCCCAGAGACCATGACAGAGAGTGAGCCACTCACTTTGCAGCCGGTGGGGTGAATGCAGATCTAAGCTGGGCCACAAGAAGCATCCAGGTGTGTCCAACCATCTCCAAGCAAGTTTGCTTCCCCCAGTGGGTTGCCAAGAGCTCGGAGCCTTGTGATGTGATCCACAAGCAAGGGAGTGGAGCAAGAAATGGTTAGGAGGCCAGAGGGGGACAGGGGTAAGACCTCCCCTCCTCACTAACCTGCAGTTCCCATTAAGTCCAGAATAAAGTACAGTCAAAGTTCTTTGCAATCTGACCCTAAACCACTGCTCAAGCATCATCTTCTCCTCTCCTCTTGCCCTTCTCTACTCCTGGCTCGTCTCCTCTGTGTCTCCTAATAACCTCCTTCCAGGGTGTCTTTATGGAGCCCTGATGGCACAGTGGTTAAGTGATATGGCTGCTAACCAAAAGGTTAGCAGTTCGAATCCACCAACCACTCCTTGGAAAACCTATGGGTCAGTTCTACTCTGTCCTGTAGGGTTGCTATGGGTCAGAATCAACTCAATGGCAACAGTTTTTTTTTTCTTTTTTGTTTTTTCTATTGTGTCTTTATATATGCTGTTCCTTCCACCTGAAAAGCCCCACTGCAGGAAGGCTCAGGAGCAGACCTCTGCCTCCACCTCCCATCCTGATCTGAGTCAGGCTGGCACATAGTAGGGAGCTGACTTTGGTTGATGGATTGGTTGGCTTGGAGACAGTGGCACGTGTCTCCATGTGCTGTGAGAGTTGGCCTCCACGTCTGGACTCTGGGCTCCAGGAGACAGGAGCCTTGGCCTTGTTCACACCGCATCTGCCTTGTCTAACCCAGAGCCTCGCATGCTAGACAGCGCATATAAACCAGCTACCCATGGGCCACACAAGACATGTTTTCTTGGCCCGGTGTTTCTTATATTCGCATCCTGCTGGTGTTTAAAAAAAAAAAAAAAAAATTGGGCAATTTCGCATACAGATACGGATTTTTGGATCCTCTTCAAACATCAGCTGATCTGTCAAGCCCAGGCTGGGGCTGACGAATGACACCACCTTCTTTAGATAGGGCGTGCTCCCTCCAGCCTGCCCCAGTTCCACTTGGCCTGGTCACTCATTTACATGGCCTGCTGGCCCCTGCCGCAGACATCTGGGTTTGCAGGTCCAGGGTGGTGGCCAGAACATGTTTGCTCAGCAGACGACCTTTGTCTATGTGTGTTTTGCACACACAGATATTCCCCGCCTCTCTCACAGCCAAGTTAGAACAAGCACAAAACAATGCCCATGCAGGGTTTTTAGAGCAAGTGGGAAGTGAGCCTGAGCGTCTGCAGCCTGGCCTGCTGTCCACTCTTGGCCCTGCCTGGTGCCCCATCCCACACTAGAGGGATCCAGCTGCCAGAAATCTGTGTCCACCGCCCCACTTGCCCAGGAAGTGCAAGGCCAAGGTTCTAGGCCCAGGTGTTACCAAGGTATAGACTCTTAGGGGAGGGTTGCTCTCTGAGCCTCAGTTTGCCCGTCTGCCCAGACAGAAATTGGACTAGATGGTCTCGGCTGTAAGCATCCTCCTTGTTCTAACTTTCTAGACTGAGTCCAAGTTGCTCTAAGATTTGGTCAGGAGGAAGGGGTAAGGGCCTAGGTACAGGACTCACTCAAAACTATCCACATTGTCTAAACATTCATGAAACCAACGGGTGTTGCCAAGTGGCTGGGCCAGGGGCCAGTGCTGGGCCCCAGCCACTGGGCCTAACCGTGAAAGGGAGTGTGCTGTCTCCTGAACAAAGGTCCACAGCAGCCCAAGGTCAAAGAAGACAGCAGAGCCCCATGGTTAGAACACAGACTCTGGACTCTGCCTGGGTTTGAATCCCACTTAGCTGTTGTGTGACCTTGGGCAAGTCACATAACCTCTCTGGGCCACAGCTCCCCACCCTCATTGCCCACAGGGCAGCTTCCCTAGGTCTGTTGGGGGCCTACCATAGCAGGAAGGCGCCCCCTCTTCCTGAGCACAGGGCTTCCTACTCTTCTGAGCCAGGATCCTGCAGGGAAGAGATCTTCCCACCCCAGGAGCTCAGGTGCCTGCCAGCCCTGAATCCCAAGTGTCTTCAGGAGGGCAGTGGCCCATCGTTAATGACTGACAGCATAGCTTAGTGGTAAAAAGCAAGCTCTGGACCCAGCTGCCTGATCTTGGACTGTGTACTTAGCCTCTCTGTGCCTCAGACCCTCATCTGTAAAGGGGATGGTATTCGTACCTGCCTTATAGGGTTGTTAAGAGAATGAACGTTTGTAAACTGCTGTGAATGGCACCTGGCACCTGTGTTTGTTGTTAAGACTAGTCCTCAAAAGCCTTGAGCAGAAAGAGAATGTTAGCCCACATTTACAGGTGAGAAGAATGGAGCTCAGATAGCGGGAGTTCAAGAAAGAATGGAGCTTGTCTGGAATTTAGGGAAGATCTGTCTATCTTTCCACCATTCACACACAGAACAGTGATGGAATCTGCCATGGGCTGGACTTGGAGTCTCTGAGTGCAAGGCCCAGGTCAGGCTCATGGTGTCTCCCCTCACCTCTTGGGGTCTGGCACACAGGTGGCCTTCAGGAAGGGTTTGCTCAGGTCTAGGCTTTAGGCTTTGCAGTGCAATGTTTCTCCTCTCGGAGTCCTTGCCATGGGCAAGGCTGAAGTCCTGCACAATCTGCCACCTCCTCCTCGCCTCCAGCCTCATCTCCCCTCCGGTCCTTACCCATCACACTGCAGCCACACCGGCTTCCTCACTGGCCCCTGAGCACACCACGCACACTCTCACTGGGCCTTCGCATTTGTTCTCTCTGCCAGCAAAGCTCTTCCACCGCGGCGTCCACACGACTCACAGCTCCTCACCGGAGCCTTTCCCGACCACCCATCTGAAGTGTCATCCCCACCCCCGACACTTCCTAGCCTCTACCCTGCTTTGCTTTTCCTTTAGGACGTCTTACTGTCTGACCTGCATCTCTTACTTAGCTGCATTATTATCCGTCGCCAAACTAGAGTATAAGCTCCTTGAGGGCAGGGATGTTTGTTTGGTTCACTAATGTATTCCAGATCCAAGAACAGTGCCAGGCGCATAGTAGGTGCTCAACAGGGGCTTATTGAATGTTCTGAAGCCAGACAACCTAGGTTAAATAATCTCTCAGCCACTTCCTAGCTGTGTGACGATGAACCATCACTTAATCTTCCCTTGAGTCTCAGTTTCCTGAGTTATAAAATGGGAATAATAATATCAGCTACTCCTAAGGTTGTGAAGCTTGAAGGATCCTTCGGTGGCACAAACGGTTAAGCACTCAACTACTAGCCAAAAGGTTGATAGTTCAAACCCACCTAGAGGTGCCTAGGAAGAAAGGCCTGGCGATCTGCTTCCAAAGGGTCACAGCCTTGAAAACCCTATGGAGCAGTTCTACTCTGCACGTGTGGATCGCCAGGAGTCAGAATCAACTTTATGACAACTAACAACAACGTATGTAAGTCCTTATACTTTAAGTGGTTCATAAATGTTGACTGTTGTTGATAATACTTTAACTTGTAGCACTGTTATACCCATCTTGCTGATGAGGAAATGGAGGCACAGAGAGATTAAGTGACTTACCCGAAGTACATGGCTAGAAATGGTGGTGACCAGGTTCCACCCATGAATGTTTGAATTTGGGCTCCAGGCTCCTGAGCTGGGCCAGTTCCCCCACCCTATCCCTCTGTAAGGTCCTTGGGTAATGCAAATGGTTTGTACTCGACTATTAACATGAAGGTTGGTGGTTCAAACCCGCTTAGCAGTGCCACAGAAGAAAGGCCTGATGATCTGCTTCCAAAAAGATCACAGCCAAGAAAGCCCTATGGAGCCATTCTACTTTGCAACACATGAGGTCGCCATGAGTCAGGATCGACTTGGTGGCAACAGGTTTGGTGTTTTGTTTTGTTTTTATTCCTCCTTAGGAGCTCAGAGAAGATGAGGGCTGTAGCTAGGGAGGAGCCCATCTCTTCTGGGAGACTCTGCTCAGCCAGCCATCTCTCCAGTGGCCACCACTTGTCCATGGGCCTGGCTACTGTGCTCATCGCCCTCCACTCTTGTTGATACCCCTGAGTGCTGGGCTTCCCGCCTGAGCCAGGTAACAGGCTGAGTGTCTGCCAGAAAACCCCCAGCTCATGTCTCACCCCATACCTACAGGGGCTGCCACAAGCCCTGGGCCCTCAGGTAGGCTGGGAGGGGTGAGGCCCAAGGCTCCCACCTCCCCCAGGGTCTTGCTGGGGAGGGTGAGAAGAGGCTGGAGAGCCTGTTCCATCTAGCCCTGGGCACCAGCTGCAGGCACACAGCGTCATGGGCTATTAATAACCACCAAGGATGTGCCCCGGGGAAGGGGCGGACTGTGCACTAGCTGGGAGGGGAGGCCGAGGCAGAGCCAAAGACAGCGAGTGCCTCACAGGTGTGAGGAGAACCCCAGGCTGCCCCTGGTGGGGAGGGCAGTGAGAAAGAATGTTTTCTTCCAGTTTCTGCTGCTTGGTCTTGAGAAAGTCCCAGCTCCTTTTTTCTGAACCTCAGTCTCCTCATCCGTGAAATGAGGAGGTGGGATACATGATTTCCAAAGGTCCTGCTGGCTCCAGCAGGTCCAAGGGTTTGGCAGAGCCAAAGTGGCCCCCACTTCCAGAACAGAAAACCAAGGCACGGCGAGGGGTCCACCTTACCCAAGATCACCTGCAGAGTCAACAGCAGAACCAAGGTCCCAGGCCCCTCTGTCCAGCAAATTCTTCCTGAACATCTACTCTATGCCAAGCACTCCGAGAAGTACCTTGCTTCATTCCTACAGTAGCCCAGCATATTAGGTATTCTTAGCCCCATTTTATGGATGGACAAACTGAGGCTTGGGGAAGTGCCACAACCTGCCCAAGGTCACACAGCTAAGAAGGGACATAGCTGGGATTTGTACCCTGAGGGGAAGAAGGAGGAAGGGATTTGAGAATATTCTTCACCTCTTTCTTGTCAACCAGAGTAGAATGTTGAGTGGAGTCTATATTTGCAGAAGGACTGAGGGGAGGGTGAGGCCTTATCTAGAGTCTTTTGTGGGCTTTCAGGGGCCCTGACCCCCTGATGCTTTATGTAGAAGCGTGGGTGTGATGCGTGAGGACATTTTCAGGGGAGAGGGTCCCAAGCCCCGGATGACCCATGAAGGGACAGGAACCACTAGACTGGCTGTTTCCATAGATTGGAAAACTGAAGAGAATGAGGGGCTGGCCTGGGCTTCTTGGAGACCAGAGGCAGTGGCCAGAGCCTTTCCAAGGACCTCACAGGCCTCTTTAGGGGGCTAGAGGGGCCACCTTTACCCCATCCCCACCCCGCAGCAAATAGAAGAGCCTGCACACGAACAGATTTCTGTGGTGGGCTAAACAAACATTAGGTGCTGAGGGGCAGAGAGCCAGACGGGGGGCTGGTGGAGTGCACTGCCTCAGGCGACACAGAAGGAGGGCTCCCCACCTTCCTAAGCTTGGGCTGACCTGCTATGAGAACTCAGTGCAGTCAAGTTGGACCGGTCCTTCCTTTCTGGCCTTTCTCAGGGAGTACGGGTGTGCAGGCTCGACCTCCCAGGCATTTCCTTTGGCATTGTCTGATCTCCCCTAGTCACACTGAGTTCTGTTTACTCCCCGGACCCAACAGGATTGTACCTAGTGAAAAGTTCCGTTCCTACCCCGCCTCCAATCACTCAGTTCCCACTCCTCTCGCCAGAGATTCACTCATCCATTCACTCATTCAGTAAATATTTATTACGAGCCTTGGTGGAGCAATGGTTAGGAGCTAAGCTTCTAACCAAAAGGATGGCAGTTCAAATCCACCAGCCCCTCCTTGGAAACCCTACGAGGCAGTTCTCCTTTGTCCTACAGGGTCGCTATGAGTCGGAATCAACTCAACGGCAACAAGTTTGTTTTTTTTTGGTTTAGTATATGCCAAGCACTGTGTGTGCTATCTGTTGGGGAATACAGCAATGAACAAGACCAGAACAACAAAGTCCCTGCCGTCTTGACTCTTAAGTTCTAGAGGTAGAGAGAGACAGTCACAGTCGATGTCATAAGTAGGTAAGTTGTGTAATATGTTAGAAAGTGATATGTTCGCTGGGGGGAAAAGTGGAGCAGGGTTTGGGGACTGGGAGTGCAGCAGGAGCCCTAGGTGAGAAGGTGTCACTTGAGTAGAACTTGGAGGGAGTGAGGAAGCAATCTATGTGGATATGGGGTGGGGGGTGGGGAGTGGTTCAGGCAGAAAAAACAGCCCATAGACAGGGAGCTGGTGTGTTCAGGGGTCACAGGGAGACCAGTGTGCCTGGAGGAGGGGGTAGGGGACAGGTCAGACGGGTAGACTGTGAGAACCCTTGTAAGGGCTTTGGGATGAGATGGGAGCCATTGGAATGTGTTGAGCGGGGGAGTAATGTGATCCTGTTGGGTTTTGATAGGCTCCCTGGCTACTGTGTCAAGAATAGACTGGGGAGTTGAGGGTCTGGGAGGGACCAGTTAGGGAGTTACTATAGTAGCTGAGAGATGATTATGGCTCTGACCTGTGTGAGTGAGTGGTGAGTGCCTGGGATAAGTGCACCTTTATTAATTTATGGTGCATTGTTCTAGAATTACTTTATGCACATACAAGCAAATGAGAGTGTTTATTCTTATTTTCTCCCATTCAAGGTAGCATACATATGAAACATCAGGGACTGTCTGGCCTCATCTCAAGGGGATGTGGAGGCCCAGAGAGGGCGAGGGAGGTGGTGGCATCTGCTGTGTCCACCAAGAGTCCTCTTCTACAGGACTAGGGAAAAGCCAGTGGCACCCTCTGGGGGCGTTGGGCACACTACCAAAATCCCAAGCACGCTCACCCTTTGACCCAGAAACCCCATTTTCAGAATGTATTATACAGACACACCTACACGCTGTGAAATGACTTCTGTAGAAGGGTACTCATTTTTGGTAGTAGCAAAATGTTGGACATAACCCAAGTGTTTATCAGTAGGGGGTTGGTGTAATAAATGGCAGTATATCCATATGAACCTTTCCCACACTGGGGACCTGAGTTCTGATTCTGCAGCAGTTCCTCCATGCCTGGCTCCCCATCTTCCTTGGGCCACCTAGCCTTGCACTTGGTGCTGGGCTGGCCTGGGTGCTGTCCATGCCTATGGTGCTGAAGACAGTAGGGCTGGAGAGAGGCCCAGGCTGCAGGCCAGGGACCAAGAGTAGAGAAGGGGCGACAGAGCAGGGGAAAGTCCAAGGTTCAATCCCTGTCTCTGCCACTCACCAAGTGAGTGGCCTTGGGCAAGTTGCTTAACCTCTCCGAGCCTCAGTGTCCTTACCTGTAAAATAGGGTTGCTATGAAGATTGAATGGCCACAGCAATATAAAGCCTTGGCATTTTGAGAAAATTATCGATAATTGGTACTATGTCATTGTAGAGATAGTAAAGCACAATGGTTAAGCTTTTGGACACCTCAGTGACAGTGCCTGGATTTGAATCCTGACTCTGCCATTCACTGGACAGATGGTCTTGTTCAAGTGACATGACCTTTCCATGCCTCAGTTTCCTCATCTGTTTTAGTTGCTGTAGAGTCAGCTCCGACTCATGGCGACCCCACATACAGCAAAATGAAACATTGCCCCATCCTTTGCCATCTTCATGATGGTTGGTATGCTCAAGTCCATTGTTGCAGCTAATAGAAGGTTCATCTTCCAGCACCACATCAGATGATATTCTGTTGTGATTCATAAGGTTTTTTTTAAAAAAATAATTTATTTATTTTTGTTGTTGAAAATACACACAGCAGAACACATACCAATTCAACAATTTCTACATACACAATTTATTAACACTGTTTACATTCTTCAAGTTGTACGACCATTCTCATCCTCCTTTTCTGAATTGTTCCTCCCCCATTAACATAAACTTACTGTCCCCTAAGCTTCCTATCTAACCTTCCTAGTTTGTGTTGTCAGTTTGATCCCATATTTTAAAAAAACCCATTGCTGTGGAGTCGATTCTGACTCATAGCAACATAGTTCCTTAAAAGAGCACAATGCTCAAGGCAGACATTCTTCACACTAATTAAGCTAAACTATTGTTTGGTTTAAAGAAGACCTCAGGGGTATTTCTGGTTTAAGATTTAAGACCCATAAGGTTTTTATTGGCTAATTTTCAGAAGCAGATCGCCAGACTTATCTTCTTAGTCTGGAAGCTCCGCTGAAACCTGTCCATCATAGGTGACCCTGCTGCTGTTTGAAGTACTGGTGGCATAGCTTCCAGCATCATAGCAACACGCAAGTCACCGCTATACGACATACTGACAGGTGGTGGTTCCTCATCTGTAAATCAGAATTAATAATAGTCCCTGTGTCATAGATTGTTGTGAGGGTTAGATGAGTTAATTTACATGAAGCGCTTGCCACATCACGGGAGTTCCCCAAGTGTTAGCTATTATCGCCACTTTCATATTTGTTACTATTATTGTCCCCATTCTCGTTATAGCACTTCCAGCCTCTCTGTTCACAGAGACCAGAGTCGGGCATAGATGCCCCCATCTGTGTTCTGCTTGGGGCCTGGGCTGTTAGCAGGATACACCCTGCCTTCTAACTTTTAGCGCAGCTCTGCCGCTGACTTTCTATGTGACTTTGAGCAACTTACTGTTCCCCTCTGGCCAGCAGTCTCTGCATCTGTAAAATGGGACTAATGATACCTCACACAGGCCACTGGGGAAATAGCTTTCTGCTTGCAGGGTCACATTCAGGAAAGCCAAGATATAAAAAGGTACAACTTCCCAAACACGTGAAGAATTATTCACTCAGCATTTGTCACACCCTGGCTAAGTGCTGGGAATAGCAAGATGATTAAGACATGCGGCTTGCTTTCAAGGAGCTTAGAAACTTCTTGAGTTTCTTGCTGTGTTGTTAATCCCCTTCAGGCCCCACTCAGGGGTCACCTCCTCCAGGAAGCCACCCTACTAGTGCCTTCCTTGGAAATGCTGGAGCACTGACCGCTCACTGCCTGCCCGACCCCATGGTTATCTGTGCCTGTGTTTCTCTGCCTCCCTGCTTCATAGGCTCATGCCCTTGCTCCGTACCCACCCCATGCCAGCACCCAGCACAGTGCCTGATCCCAAGTCAGTGTGGTCATCTGGAATCTTTAAGTTGCAAGTTACATAAACTCAACTGAAACCGACTTAAGCCAAAAAGGAAATGCATTGACTCATGAAACAAACATTCAAGATCCAGGCACTCAGAGTCATCAGGAATCTGGTTCTCTCATCTTGCAGCTTTGCTTATCTCTTCATTGCTTCATCCTCAGGCAGGCTCTCCCCTCATGGTGGCAAAGCCAGCCTCTGGCAGCTCCAGGCCTCTGTCCCCCAGCTTTGCAGTCCAGGGGTGAGAAGGCATCTCTCTCCTGACAGCTGCAGCAAAAGTCCAAGGGCTAGCTCCCAGTGAGCCACCTTGAGCCACATGTCCATCCTTGAGCCAGTCACAGTGGTCTGGGGAATGAGATGGGCCCACTGATTGACCAAGCCTGGGTCATGCTATCCTGAAAGCCAGGCTGGAGACAACCCTATCGAGCTGCATGGACTGAGAGGAGAGGGGCCATTACCCGAAGAAGGGCAGGAAGAAACACCACATGCCCACTCAAGAAACTACTGAAAATGGTGAGCAAGGCAAGGACTGGGTCAAAACTGGCCTTAAGACAATTTATCTGACTCCTCGTATAGGAGAGATTGGAGGCAGGTAGGGGGGTGTACGGGGGTACAGAGAGCTGACTCAGTCATACAGGCCAAGGGAATGCAGCTCCAGCCCCCTCGCCTCACAGAGGAGCAAAGTGTGGCAGGTGAGATAGGCCAGAGGGGCTCCTTGTCCCTCCTCAGAGCCTGAGATTCTACTAGTATGGCTTTTTCATGAGGACTTTTAACAATATTGTGAACCAAGGGAGGTGAGATGACCCACCCAGAAACAACTCTCAGTCAATGGCATCCTTCCAGACCAGGACTTTTTTTTAAGGATACCCTTGGAGCTTGCCCATGCTAGGGGTGTAGTGTGGGTCTGTGACCTGAGAGAGGGCATCTGGGCATGAGGGCTGAGAAGCTTAGAATCCCAGAGTCAGGGTCAGGAAGGCCTGGCTGTCATCACTGGGTCCAACCCACCCCCCCCACTGATTCCTCAATAGATGGGCATCCAGCCTCTGCTTCTACACCCCTAGTGATGAAGAACCCACTTGCTACCCACTGTGACGATGGGAACCATCTTATTTTTATTGAAATCTGCCTGGGTCTGACTTCAGGGACCTCACAGAAAGGGGTGCATAAGGACATGGGGGTCTGGAGCCTGCTAGTCTGAGTTCAAATCCCAGCTCTGCTCCTTATTAGCTGTGGATCATGGGCAAGTTACTTAGCCCCTCTGTGCCTCAGTATCCCTTCTGGAAAATGGGAATAATAATAATAGCATCTACTTCCTAGGGTTGTGATTGTTAAATGATTTGATCCAATAAAGTCCTTAGCACAGTACCTGGCATATGGTAAACACCCAATAAATGCTCATCAGTATTCTTCCACAAGACAGGCTGAGAGCAGACCCTCCTCTTTTTACAGGCTGGTCACCCTCTACCCACTCTTAGAACTGGATCTCCGTGACTTGGTCTCCATTGTTATCACCGTCCTAGTTAACCCTCTGTGGTCACATTCTAGGCAGCTGACACACCAGGGTTCAAATCTCAGTTGTTTTGCTTATTCGCTACATAAGCCTTGGGTGAGGGTAGTGCTAGCTGCTGTAACAAATGAGTGCCCATGCATCAGCAGCCTAACCCACTAGATGTTTACTCCTGGTTTCCATAACAGTGCAGAATAGGTTATCCTCATCACAGGAGACCTTCCACATGGTGATTCAGGGACCCAGACTCCTCCTGTCTTGTGGCTCTACCATCTCTTGGAGTCTTGGAGTCATCTGCATCAAGCCAGCATACAAAAGAAGAGAGAAACCGTACGGAATTCATATAAGCCCCAGCCTGGAAGTAATGTGCATCACTTCTGTTCGCATTCCATTGGAGAAAACCAGTCACATGGCCATACCTGGACACAATGAAGACTGGGAAGTAGTTTCCTTCTGGACAGCTGTTTTCCAGCAACAATTCTGTGTTATAGAAAAGGAAACATGAATTTATTTTGGTGGACGGTTGGCTATCTTTGCCATAATCATGGGCAAATCATTAACCTGTTGGGCCTCTGTTCCTCATCTGTGAAACAGAAAGCAGCATTGAATTGTAGTGATGGTTGCACAGCTCTATACATTTTCTAAAATTACTGAATTGTGCACTTACAATGGGTGAATTTTATAGTATATAAGTTATGCCTCAGCTAAGCTGTTAAAAAAAACTAGGAAGCATCTTGCCCCCTTAGTAGGGTGGTTGCGAGGACTTGGTGAGTGAGATGTTGCCAAGCTGCCACTGTGTGTGTGTGTGTGTGTGTGTGTGTGTGTGTGTGTGTGGTGAGGGAAGTTCAAAGTAGGTCTGAGTTGTATTATGAGCTGGGTGTAGTTTTTACAAGAGCAGTACCCAGCTAGAGCCACCCGCCAACAGGAAGTGGTAGGCAGTTCAGCCTTGCTTCTTGCTTGGGAACCAAGGGTGGAGGCAAGCCCTCCCACACCCACTGTGGTCCTCCAGGCACGTGGCGGGACACCCGGCCCTGCCAAGCCCAAGGGCCAGAGCCATTGTGGCCAGAGCCGTGGCTGCTGCCATGATGCCCGGGTGACACCCACCAGCCCATTGCCCTCAGCAACAGATGGGCCATCAAGGCCTCCCTTGGGCCAGTGAGACACACCCTTGGTGGGTGCAGGGATTGTGGGCAGATATAGTGCTGACCACACAGGGTGGACTCAGGTCAGCCAGAGGATCCATCCCCCTCCACCCTGGTGCTTGAAAAATCCACAGCCGCTCCTGCAAGTGAATGCAGTGATGATAATGATGCCAAAATACCTCTGTGATCGAGCTCCCACCGATGCCAGACACGGGGGCCTCCTGATCCTTGCAGCAGTCGGTGAGGTAGATGCACCTTACTTCACTCCATGGGCCTTGAGTTCCATCTGTAACAAGGAGCTGATGTGCCTTCTGCATGGGCTTGTCATGAGGATTAAATAGTTACCACGTGTGCAACACCCAGACCAGTGCCTGGCATCCAGCTGGCCCTCGACAGGAACTGGGTGTGTGCAGGGTGTCGTTGGCTGAGGCTCTGCTCTGTGCTGGGCCTTGGTTGCCCCACCTGGCTACCGAGGGTGCCGGATGAGCTATTGCCAACGTTCTGACTCAGGAAAACATAGTGGTTAAAAGCACCACCTTTGACTATTGGTTTCTATTCATCCAGAGCAAAAGAGAAGGAATGAAATCAAAGACTCAGAGAAGAAAATAGTCTACAAGACTAACAGTCTACACGAACCACAGCCTCATCTACCCTGAGACCAGAATAACTAGATGGTGCCCAGCTGTCGCTACTGACTATTCTGATCAGGGCCACAATAGATAGATGATAGAATGGGAGAAAAATGTGGAACAGAACCTCAAGTTCTTAAAAAAATCCAGACTTACTGGACCAGTTGAGACTGGAAGAGTCCCCGAGACAACTGCCGTGAGTTACTCTTCAAACCTTGAACCAAAATTACCCTATGAGGTCACCTTTTAGCTAAATAACAGATTGGCTCATAAAATAAAGAATGTCACCCATGAGTACTGTGCTTCTTTAAAAAATCATCTATATGAGACCAAATGGTCAACAATTACTTTAAAACAAAGATGAGAATGTAAGGGGGCAGAGAAACTAGATTAGTGGAAACGGAACAACCAGAACAGAAATAATGAGACTGTTCACACATTGTGAAGTGTATAGCCAGTGTCACTGAATGATTTGTGTATAAATTGTTGAATGGGCACCTAAACTGCTGTGTAAACCTTCACCAAAAACACAATAAAATATTATTCAAAATAAAACACCACCTTTGGAGCCAATCTGAGCGTTAGCTGTATGACCTGGAGCAAGTTACTTAGTCTCTCTGTGCCTCATTTTCCTCATCTCTGAAGTGGGGATAATAATTACAACTACCTTATAGAGTTGTGAACATTGAACGAGTTAATCCTTAGAGGAGGGCCTTGCCCATAGTAAGTACTGTGTAAGTGTTAGCTGCCATCATTGTTATTATTGCTGTCATCATTGTTGTTTTATCCGTTGTATGCATGAGGGAGCTGAGGCCCAGAGAAGTGACATGACTTGCTCAAGGTCACCCAGCTAAAAAGTAGCACATTAGGCCCAAGGCCAGGCCTGTTGAGCCTCAAGGCCCGTGCTGTCTCCACTGCTCCGCACGTGCCTCTTAAGTCACATGCATTGTATCTGGGTCAGAGGCAGTGTGTACCTGGGGGATGATGCAGCAGCAGGGACGGGTGTGGATTAAGTCCTGGTCTCCTGCTGATGCCTTGCAGAGAACAGGCCTGAAGGAGGAGGCCCCAGGAACAAGGAGTTCGGGGAGGAACGGAAGGGGGAATAGGGGGACCCCCAAAACTAGTCCCTAGGAACCAAGGGAAAGAATGGAGGAGGGGGTTGAATCTGGCCCCAGCCCCAAGGAGCTTTTGGCCTGTTGATGGGGACACAGCTGAGACCACCCCAAGACATCAGCCGGGGTCCTGAGAAAGGGACAGATGACCCTGTGTGAATCCTGGGGGTTCAGTAGAGGCAGGATCAGCACCTGCTAGGGCACAAGGGAAGCCTTCCTGGAGGAGGGGGCATAAGGATACTGAGACACGGGATGGGATGTGGGGCAGGGGGAGGTGAAGGCAAGCAGCAGAGGTTGTTCAGGAATGGTGGAGGAGACTGTAGAGCAGAGAGGCAGTGCAGGGTGGTGGTCAGAGCAGGGGCTGAACTTGGGGTGAGGGGGCAAGTGTGGGGCCCCAACCCCCCCCCCCCCCACTGTGGTTGTGCCTTGACCCAGCCGGTATCTACTCAGGGCACCCAACAGTCCCAGGGTGTGGAAGGAAGGGAGGGAGGCAAGAGGACTCGCAGCAACTTGAGGTTCCAGTCAGGCTCCCCAGAGATGCAGAAACAGCCTGAAGTGACCTGGCAAGGTCAAAGCCCTAAGTGGGAGAAGGCGCACACCTGTGTACACATGTGCCTGTACATGCATGGCCCGCTCACCTCAGCAGCCCCTGGGGAGGCCACACACATCAGGAGAAGTAGGTCAGGAGAGCAGCTAGCGTAGCTCCGTGGCAGGCAGGAGAGAAGTGCTCCCAGCATGGAACCCCTCGGGGACAGCCTCCCCCTCCACAGACAGGCCCAAGGACACACTGGCCTGAGGCTGCCTCCCTGTTGCATCCAAGGGCATCTCCGGTTTTCACCTCAGGATCTGCATCACCCACACATTCAGCAGGGGTTGGAAGAGGTGATCCCTGCCAGCCCTAAAGCCAGGGAGAGACTATTGTGGGGGGCTATCACCCCACTGCAGCCCAGTAGGTGGCTGCAGCATAGAGAGGCCAGTGTTATCCAGCCCAGGTCAGGCTGCATAGGGACGTGGTGGCAAGGGCCATGTCAAGGCTTGGTTCAGCACTCTTGAGTGGCAGAGGCTGGGAATCTGTGGGCCTGGCACCACGCCTCCCTCTGAGGGTCTGTGAAATGGGCTAGCCTGGGCTGCAGAGTAGACTCTGAGGCGACAATGTGGCATTTCAGACAGACTCCCTGCATGCGTTCGACGGAAATCAACTAAGAGAGAAAAGGCGGGGGGTGGGAAGGCTCTACTAGAATAGGGAAGACTTGAGCTAGCTCATGAATGGAGGGGAAGGGGGCAGAGGGAGGGGGGAGCAGGTTCCTGAGGAAGCAGAAGGGGTGGGAGCTGAAGCTGAGGGGGATACCTCCTTCCCCAGCCAGCTGACAGAACGGTGCAGATGGAGCTCCATTTGTGTCTGGGTGGGAGGCCAGGAAGTTCCCTCCTGACGTTCGGTCCTCTCCGTGTGAAGTGGGAGGCTGGGTCGTGTCGAGAGTTAAGGGGAAGGTAGAGGAAGAGAAGGGGGCTGGGGGCCTGGGAGGAGAGCTGCTAAGCAGGGTGAGGATGCTGGGTGCACGGGGAGCCCCCCCACTGCCAGCCTCCAGCATGTTCAGCAGCTCTTGCTTACTTAGCAGGAGACCATGCAGGAAATGATAGCAACAACGTCTGACACGGAGCTCTCCGCGTCTGTTAACTTAATCCTCACAGCAGCCCCTAGGAGGAAGACACTATTTGTTGTTGTTAGTTGCGTGGAGTCAACTCCAAGTCATGGTGACCCTATGGGTGCAGAGTAGAACTGCTCCATAGGGTTTTCAAGGCTGTGACCTTTCAGAAGCAGATGGCCAGCCCTATCTCCCGAGACACCTGTGGGTGGGTTCAAATCCCCTATACTTCGCCAACCTTTTGGCTAGTAGTTGAGCACTTAACCGTTTGCACTGCTCAGGGACTCCTCAGGTACTATTACTATATCCTTTTTATAGATGAGGAAACTGAGGCACAAAGAAAGAAAGTCACTTGCCTAGGGGCATCCAGCTAGTAAGTGACAGAGTTGGGATTCAAACCCAAGCCAACAGACTCCAAATCCGTGCTTTCTCTCAGGTGGAGCCATGGAGCTGCATGGAGGGAGTGGCTGACAGGCAGGTGGTGGGATGCTGAGGGTGCTGGCTGCTACCCCTAGGATTAGTGATAGAGGGGAATGAGGTGAGGGCAGAGGGAGGGTGCACCAGAGGCAGGCTTCCAGGGGCTGGAGGCCGAGAGGCAGGGGAAGGTATAGGGCGTTCAGTACCGGGCCTCCCCTGTTGGTACACACACAGACACACACACTGCACCCGTAAAAGGCTCTGCCCCCCATTTTACAGACAAGAAATGGAGGCCTCAGATAGAGAGGGACTTGCTTACCACCACCCACTTGGAGCCTTCAAGAATCAGGTCCCCTGCCTCCAGCTCTGGACTCTACCCTCTTGTAGGTCTCTGCTCCCCAATACCCACAGGTAGACTCAAGGACACCCAGTCCATTCAGAGACACACCCTGAGGCTGTGTCCAGGAAGGCCACTGCAGCGTTGTGTTGGTACTGTGACGGAGTCAGTCTGTGAATGTGATGGGAGGGCTGGGTCTCTGTGGGACAGAAGCAGGCCTTGTGTCTAGGGCAAGGGCTGGGCGGGACCCCGGGACACAGCGTAGTTGTGTGTACCTGGTGGTGGTGGTGGGGTGTTGTCGTCTGTGGGGGAGGGAGGGGTTATAAGGCTCTGGTTGGTGTGTGGCTGTGTGTGACAGGCTCTGAGATCCTGACTGTGTGTGTGGTTGTGTTACTGTGTGGCTATATCTGCACCCCCCCTTTCCCTCTCCCTGCCTTATTTTCTCTGCAGCTGGTAGCACTTTTGGTCATAGTATCTAATTCGTGTATTCGCTATGCTTACTGTCCATCTTTTCCTAGAATGTAAGCCCCATGAGGGCAGGGACTCTTAACTGTTTGTTCAGGGCTGTGTACCCAGGGAACTTGTGAATGGGAGAACTCCTGTGTGAACTCGGTACGTGGCCATGTCTTTGTGTGACAGTAAACACATGTGCCTTGCTGACACTGCATCTGGATGACTGTGTGAGACAAATGGGCCGTGGTACCCATGTGTAGCAGGGAATAGCGACTGTGTCTGTAGGGACTGCTGGTTCAGGCCCTGCCCCTGAAGCTTTGGGGAAACGGGATGCAGCAAAGATGCTTGTTGCCCCCTTGTGGTCACCCTAGGCCTGGCATCTGGGCCCAGTCCTGGCTGCTAGCTGCAAGGAGGGAGCCCTGGCCTGATGTTACACTCCATGTCATACCTTCCACAACAGGGAGAAGATGAGTGTGGGCTGCCCAGAGCCTGAGCCGCCCCACTCCCTGCCCTGCTGTGGGCCGGGGGCCACCCCTGGGCCGGGAGCCGGTGTGCCCCTTCTCACTGAAGACATGCAGGCGCTGACCCTCCGCACCCTGGCTGCCAGCGACGTCACCAAGCACTACGAGCTTGTCCGGGAGCTGGGCAAAGGCACCTATGGGAAGGTCGACCTGGTAGCCTACAAGGGCACAGGTGAGTGTCTGCAGGACAACAGGGTTTAAGGTTGGGGGACATGGTCAGCTTTCAGATTTGCGCTTTGGGTCTGTCTAGGGTATCTGTGGGACAGCCAAGGGCATGTGCACAGGGTCATTGGAGCTCAGGGGAGAGGTCAGAACTGGTGGTGGCATTTGGGGAATCACCAGCATATCGGTAGTAGCTGGCCCCAGGGAGGCAGACACAGGGTAGGTCCTTGGGAACAGGGTACCATGCTTAAAGGGTGATGTGAGTTGACCCTGTGAGGTCAGTCTGGCCATCTCCATTTCTCAGATGAGGACACTGAGACCCAGACAGATTCAGTCACTTAGCCAAGGTCATGTAGCTACTGGGGGTTTGAGCTTAACCGCTGAGCTCAGTGTCTCTCCCACATGGGGGCTCATGGAGGTGCCCACCCACCCAGTCAGGGGCAGGGGGTGCTGCATGAGCTGTCACAGCTGCACACACCTGGGGCACAGGGCTTCTGTGCCAGCTGTGGACAGCAGGAGGAGTACTGGACATGGGGTCACCTGAGCTTTGCTACCTACTTGCTGTATGACCTTAGGCAAATTATTTAACCTCTCTGTGCCTTGGTATCCTCTGCAGAATGGGGTAACATTAGTGCTAACCTTGTAGGGTCATTACAAAGAGTGAGTTGTAAATGTGAAGAGCTGAAGGCAGGTCCTGTGATGTGTACATGCCCTGTGGACACGCATGTGTGCATTACAGGGCTGTGGGCCCAGATGGGTACAGACGCTGCCCAAGCACAGAGCTGGGGACACTTCTCAGTGTCTAGTTTCTTCTTACTCAACCATTTAGCAGATATTTTTTGAGTGCCTACTATGTGCCAGGCTCTGTTGTAGGCACTGGGGGTATAGCAGTGAACAAGATAAGGGTTTCCATGCTCAGGGAGCTACATTCTAGTTGGAGGAGAGAGACAAGATAAACGTAGTATGTCAGGAAGAAAACAGGAGAGGGCGGAGGAAGCAGCAGGCCCTCCCCACCACCCCTGCCCCGCACAGGCCTGCAGGCCCGGCGTGCGGGCAACTTCTCACAGGAGACCCAGGTTGATCCCTGACTTGCTGTGTGGCTTTGAGCAAATCCTATCCCCCTCTATGGGTCTGTTTCCTCCCTGGAGGATGAGGACAGTCACGTCCGCTGAGGCCCCCATTGTGCCCTGTGGCTGGGACAGGTATGGGTATGTGTCAGGTGCAGGGGTGTGGGGGACAGGCTCTTCACCGCTGCTGCTGTCGCCCCTGTCAGGCATGAAAATGGCACTGAAGTTCGTGAACAAGAGCAAAACCAAACTGAAGAACTTCCTGCGGGAGGTGAGCATCACCAACAGCCTCTCCTCCAGCCCCTTCATTATCAAGGTCTTCGACGTGGTCTTTGAGACTGAGGATTGCTACGTCTTCGCCCAAGAGTACGCGCCCGCTGGGGACCTGTTCGACATCATCCCTCCTCAGGTACGTGGGGTGCTCGGGTAGGGAGGGGAGGTGGTCTTCCAGGCCCCCAGAGTGTGAGAGGGTGGGGGAGTCAGAGCACTCATTTTATCAACAAATGTTTCTTGAACGCCTGCTGTATGTCAGTCACTGTTTGGAGGGTTGAAGATAGATACACAGTGAGACCGACACCATACAATAAACCAGATAGTGAGAGATCAAGATCAAAACTGACAGGAAAGAAGCAGGCTGATGGGACAAAGGCCAACAGGATCCTCTGGAGCTCCATAGGAACTAGTGGGGGTACAAGAGTCAGGGGGATCAGGTCCACCTAGGAGGGAGACCCTCGAGGCTTCCCCATGGGGGAGGAGGATTCCCGGAACCCCGGCTTTGGAGTTTGCCAGGGCTAAGTTTGAATTCACTCTGCCACTTACTGGGTAAGAGAGAAGGCCCCTGAGAGCCTCAATATCCTTATGGGTGAAATGGGCTAACAGTGAGGCGTTGATGAGGCAGTGAAAGGGCGCTTAGCACAGCACCTGGGCCACAACAGGCTGCAGTTATGGGGAAAAGGAGCATGGGGGTGGGGGAAGGCAGAAAACCGCCAGGCGGGAGGGAGCTGGGAGGTGTGCGGGTGCGGGTGCGGTGTGGGAGGACAGCCTGTGCCTGGATCACCGCCACGGCGCTGAGCCACCAGAGAGAGAGGCGAGGCCCAGGCAGAGGGTGGGATGGTCCGGGAGGCGGCCCAGAGCAACTGCAGGGCAGCCAGGAAAGCGAAGCCAGGCGCTCCAGCGGCAGTGGTGGGGCCTGGACGGGAGGGAGGCGCGCTGGACGCGGGGTGCGGCCCCCTGAGCGCAGCTCTCCCCGTCCTGGCAGGTCGGGCTCCCGGAGGACACGGTGAAGCGCTGCGTGCAGCAGCTGGGGCTGGCGCTGGACTTCATGCACGGACGGCAGCTGGTGCACCGTGACATTAAGCCCGAGAACGTGCTGCTGTTCGACCGCGAGTGCCGCCGCGTGAAGCTGGCCGACTTTGGCATGACGCGCCGCGTGGGCTGCCGCGTGAAGCGCGTCAGCGGCACCATCCCCTACACGGCTCCCGAGGTATGCCAGGCGGGCCGCGCCGACGGCTTTGCCGTGGACACTGGCGTGGACGTGTGGGCATTCGGCGTGCTGATCTTCTGCGTGCTCACCGGCAACTTCCCGTGGGAGGCGGCATCAGGCGCCGACGCCTTCTTCGAGGAGTTTGTGCGCTGGCAGCGGGGCCGCCTGGCAGGCCTGCCGTCGCAGTGGCGCCGCTTCACCGAGCCGGCGCTGCGCATGTTCCAGCGCCTCCTGGCACTGGAGCCCGAGCGCCGCAGCCCAGCCAAGGAGGTCTTCCGCTTCCTCAAACACGAGCTCACGTCCGAGCTGCGGCGGCGGCCCTCGCACCGCGCGCGCAAGCCCGCCGCCGGCGACCGCCTGCCGCCCTCAGGGCCGCTGCGCCTCGAGGCACCCGGGCCGCTCAAGCGCACCGTGCTGACCGAGAGCGGCAGCGGCTCCCGGCCTGCGCCCCCCGCCGGAGGGCCCGTGCCTGTCCCCGTGCCCGAGGCCGGCCTGGCGCCCCCGGGGCCCCCGGGCAGGACCGACGGCCGCGCGGACAAGAGCAAAGGGCAGGTGGTACTGGCCACGGCCATCGAGATCTGCGTCTGAGCCGCCCCGCGCCCTCGGGCCGGAGCGCCGTGCAGCAGCCAGGCGGGGCCGGGACGCCGCCCTGGGCCGCTCCAGGAGCCTGCTCCGGAGGCTCCGGCGGGAGACCAATCGAGCCGCCGCCTCTGCGGCGGGAGGGGGAGTCGTAGACTAGGTAGGACCGCGGGCCTGCCAGTCCAGAGGCCGCGGGCTGCAGTGGGCCGGTGAGATCGTCACCAAAAAACCTCTTGCCCGGCCTGGCAGGCAGGGTCTTGGCCCAGAGGAGCCGAGACCCACAGGCCAGAGGATTCGGAGCCCCCTATATACACCAGGAGCAAGGGAGTTTGTGGGCGTGGACTCCCCGACACCTCCCCGAACCCTAGGAGCCTGATTAGTTACACCTGACCCTTCGTACCCCCTAGGCCAATCACGCTGCAGACCCACCCCAAGTCCTGCCCTCGTGGCCTCACCCCACCCTGCCCCCTCCCCACCCTGGGCACAGAAAGGGACTCAAGCTTTGGGCAGAGAGAGAAGGACTTAGGGCCCCTGGGGCACTGGCTGGGACAGGGCAACAAGCTGAGGGCAAGGGGTTGTTTAGCTTGTCCTACCCCTTTCCTGGGAGGCTGGAGAGGAGAGCCAAGCCCCCTGCAAAATGTAGCAAATGTCTGGATGTCCACATAAGTCTCTGTGTGTGTGTGTGTGTGTGTGTGTGTGTGTGTGTGTGTGTGGCACAGGCCGTCTGTGTGTGTGTGGGGGGGGGGCACAGGCCCTGAATCTAGTGACAAGCCCACCCCTATCCAACTGATGAGGACACATGAAGGAGGGCAACTGGCCTTGGGCCACACAGCCTCTGTGAGGTGTGCAGTGCTGTAGACCCCTCCCCCCCACTATCCAGCAATTCAGTGGACAGAAGAGCTCCGGGACAGGGGCCTCAGCTGCTCCTGCATCCCCAGGGCAGGGGAGTGAGTGCAGAGCCGAGGCCGGGCCCAGCTCCCCCAGCCCACTGCACCTTCCCCAGGCCCAGGGCTCTCCCAGATCCTCTCAGCCCTCACTGCCCCCTCCTAGACGAAGTGGTCTGGGCTTCTAGCAGGCAGCGAGGTGATTTGTGCCAGGAATTTCTCCTGGGGTCCTAGTTGGGGTCAAACATGTCATTCTCAGATACTGGGGCTGACCCTGCCCATCCCCCATCCCCACATCTCCCAAATTCCTGGTACTGCGGGGGGTGGGGGGGGAGCTGCCTCTGTGGTGTGAGTAGGGGCTATGGAAATGTGAGTTGGGGTGCTGTGTGTGGATAGGTGTGTGTGTAGCATGAGCACGCGGAGGGCACAGATGTGTGGGTGCACGCTGTGTGTGTGTGTGTGAGTGCTTGTGCATCCAGACGCCTCAGTAACCCTGCCCCGCCCCCGATTTCTCAGCAGGCAGCTGCCAGAAGGGCACCCAGGCCTGCGTTTCACCACACCCCTCAGGGAATCCAGTATGGAGGCACCTGCAGGTTGGTTCAGGCCCCTAGGCAGCATCCTGCACCCTTACGACCCCCTGCCCTCTGTGGATGCCTGGGACCCCGCAATAACCTCAACACAGGTGAGGCTGTGCCCTCGCTCGGCAGTGCCCCTACCCCCCACCATCCTGGGCCATCCCTGCCAGGGTCTCCCCTGGGGTTCTGGGGCACTTAGGGGGGCTCCTTGATGGGCCAGGCTGGCTAGAGGGGGCACCACCCACCCTCAGGCTTGGATCCCCACCTCTCCATTCACCCCTCATTCCCACCGCGCAAAAGGGCTATAGGTCCCCCTGCCCTGCCCGGGTCCAGTTTACAAACAGTGTGCGGTTGCCCCAGGGCCTGCACCCTCTCTCCTGTAGTGTGCCCGCCCCTTTTGAGACCCCCCCTCCCCAGCCGGCATTGGGGCCCTCCACACACCAGGTAAGTAGCAAACCCCCTCCTGCCACGGGCCAGTTCTCAGAGAAGGCTCCCCATCACTGCCCCAGCCCACTTGGAGCCCATTCGGGCCCACTTCTCCCAGCCTCGACTTCTCCTTTTGCCTTAGGCCTCTCGACATCCTGATCTCTCCTGCAATAACAAGGACGCGAGATTCCACAGTAGACATCTCTTGCCGTGTGCCCTCTCTCTCTCTCTGTTAAGATGCTGTTTGGGAGCGTTCTCCCTTGTCGTAGTATCTAGGATGTTAGAGTTGGGAGGGGACGGTAGTTAGGTAGCCCAGCCCCCCCTCTTTAGAGGCCCAGAGATGGGCAGCAGCCAGCCTGGCGGCAGAGGCTGGACAGGGACCTGGACTGCCCCTCGCAGTCGGGCCTCTTCCCCACGGCTGCTTCCTACTGGTCAGGTTGGGGCCTTTTGCCCCTTAGGAGATGTGTTGGTCACAGATGTTTACCTCAGTTTATGTCACTGTCGAAGAAAAAAATAAATAGCAAAAAATTAATAACCGTAGACATGAAAACTTTAAAAAAATTAAAAAAAAGAAAAATCTCCCCTCGAGACTTCTGTGAAGGTACAATGTGTATGTGTGTGTGTGTGTGCGTGTGTGTGCGTGTCTGTGTCCCACCCCAGGCAGGCCGGGTCATTCCCGACCTGTGTCCCTGCCCCTGTGCCCCTCACACTGCCCCTGTCCTTCGGTGCTTCCCAGAGGCCCCTCTGAGCTGGCCTGTGGGGTGTGGGGAGCCCCTCCAGGCGGGAGGCAGGGTCACAGGTCTAGCTGTAGAGGGTCTCCCACCAGGCCCCACTAAGCAGAGCCCCAAGGCCACCCGATGCTCCTGAGCCCACGCTGTGGCCAGTGGGACAGTCCTGGTGGCTGGCATCAGCGTCCAAGCCTGGCCTAGGGTCCAGGGCAGGGTCCTGGGTGAAATTCCAGCCCTGGAACCCCAGACGTTCATGTCTTGCCGCCCTCTCCCCCATGTGTTTGTAAATACTCTGGCATCCTTTGGCCCTGAGAAGGTTTTTAAATGTGTTATTTACTTCTCTAATCACAACAATTGCTATAAAATAAACGAAAATTTAGAAAAATGACCCTGGGTGGCTGTCTTGTCTGGGCTACGTGGGAGGAGGGCGCATATGCGGAGTCACTCTGGAACTTTACACATGGCTTCTAAGGAGATCTGCAGAGGCTGAGGACAGCTACTCCAGGCCTCCTAGATCTCTCAGGCCTAGAGACGCCTGGGTTCTGGGGGGAAGGGTGGGAAATTGTCCTTGGCCTGGAGCCCTCAAGACTGGGTGGGAAACTGGACGTCACCAAGCCAATATTTCCTGTGTGCCTTCTGGTGTCAGGCTCCCTGCCATGGGCTAAGGATACAGCAGTGAACAAACATATGACCCCTGTAAACAGCTTGCGACCTAAAGGTGGAGACAGACATCCAAATCTAAGGCTGGGAGCTGGGAAAGTATACAACCGAGAAGCTCATCAAATTTGGAGGGGTCAGGGAAGGCTCCCTGAAGAAGGAGACCTGGAGGATTCGTCCTCTGCGCATCAGGGAGGGAAGAAACTGAACTGCAGCGGGTGCAGACTCAGAGGCAAAAGCCAAAGCGGGAAGTGCTAGAGCAGAAAGGAGTGGTGCTGGATGCAGGGAGTCTCCATGAGTCAACAGTCATTCAGCCAATAAATATTTACCTACTGTGTGTCAACAGAACAACGGGCTCTCCCTTCAAATGTAGATATATCCAGAATCTGGCCACTGCCTACCACCTGCATTGCACCTCCCGGATCCAATCATCCCTAGACTATTACAGTAGTCTCCCCGTTGGCTCCCAGCTCCTCTCCTGACCCTCTTCTGTCTATTCTCAGTCCAGCAGACAGAATGATTCCTTAATAGACGAGATCTGTCATTCTGTTCAAAACACAACAAGTCTCTATCCCACCCAAAATCAAAGCCGAAGCCCTTACAATGGCCTCCATGTTCCTTCCAGCCTCATCCTCTATTCGCTCCCTGTGCTTTCTGCCAGCCACATTGGCCTCTTGCTGCTCTCAGGACACACCAGGCACGCTCGCACCACTGGGCACTGACCCTTGCCTTGGAAATCTCCCAGATCTCTCTCCCTTCAGGTCCCTGCTTAAGCGTCAAGGGACCAGAGAAAAATGTGTGAGTCCCTTGCATGGAGTAGAGGCGCCCCAAGCTCTTCTCCCCTCCTCTGCCTCATTAAATGCTGAGCAGCATATATGTGTTAGCCCTCTCCCCTCGCAGGTTCCATTCGGCAGACAGTTTCTGTCAAACTGCCCCCTCACCGCAAGTCTGGCACAGGGCCTGGCACGTGCTAGGCACTCCATAACTATTTGTCGAATTAATGAATGAATGTCCAATACTATCTTAGGGGCGATAAAGCAATAAACAAGACAAACAATCCCTACCCCGTGAAGCTTACTTTCCAAAGACAAAAACCGACTTTAAATAGGTTACATAATTGTCTATGAAATAGGAGTGAGGAGAACAGAGGAAAAAGGAGAGATGAGAAAACAAACAACAAAAAAACACCCTGATGGATCAAAGGGAAAAGTACTCCTCAAAAATCCGATCCAGGGTATGCTGGTGGCGGTGCCGTCGAGTCGGTTCCAACTCACAGTGACCCTACAGGACAGAGTAGAACTGCCCTATAGGGTTTCCAAAGAGTGGCTGGTGGATTCGAACTGCCGACCTTTTGGTTAGCAGTCTTAGCTCTTAACCACTGCGTCACCAGGGCTCCTAAAGTATGTTAAATATGTTTCTAGCCCCATCATTTCAAAACTTCTGCCACCTTGCTGCAACAATAAGGGTGGATACCTGGGACAATATTCCTTTTACCTTACCATGGACTGTTAGAGAGTGGAGGAAAAATCTACAAATGCACCCAGTACTATCTGGTTCCCTGGCTTCCTGTACAAATAACATCACTTCTTCATAACTACCAACATGTCAGGAAATTCCAGGACTCTCCACTAGAGGGCCGTGGCTTTCTGCCGTTCTGCCGTTCTGCCACTCCACCACTGCCTCTCGAGGTCCTGCAGTCTCAGGCATTCTCCAAGATGGTGCCACACCAAGGTGGCTAGACCAGAAGGAGTTCTAGCCTCACCACACGGTGCACAGACACCAGATCAAGGCCTGTAACCCCTTAGGTCCTTGAATTTAGCCTGGATCACCTCCTCTTGCTCATGGTGAGTGCACTTCTTGAAGATCCTTGGTGTCCTTTCCTGCCCATCGTCTCCAGTCTGGACCAACTCAGTTCATCAAAAAGGTTCTAATAACATAGAACTTCAGAAAGGAAGGGGATTGTATTCTTGCTTCCTTTTGTCCCAGGATGCTTCTTAGCTCTACACAAATTTTCCCAACTCCTCACCAGGGACAGCTAAGCATGCCAAGGCAAGCGGTACTGGCAAGGGCAGCCTCAAAGCTTCCATTATACTCTTCATGCCAGTAAATAGATGCCTGATCATCACTGATGAAGAGAATTCCCAAACAGCAACTCTCTCAAAAATGTAAAGACATACCCACTGCTCTAGGGCCTGGTTTGGGGAGGAAATGTGGGTGTAAGAAAAGTAATTTGGAGGTATTTACTGGCAACCAAAGGAGGGGTAATGCTCACCACCCAGCCTTTGGTTAATGGACCTTTGGGGCAATGAAGGAATTCAGGGGTTTCCGTTTGGGGGCATAGAAGGGCAGAAAGAAGACAGTGCTCCAGAGGCCAAGAGCATACAGGGACAGTCGAGAAGTAGGCTGGGAATGGCCAGATGTGGGAGACAGTGAGCCCCATCTTGGGAATCCTCAGAGAGATCGCAGTGGGGCCTTGCTTTTCCTTAGTACATGGCTCAAGTCATTCTATTTAGATATTAAAGGAAAATGGTAGAAGGTAGAGGATTCAAAGTCATAGTCAATTACAATTGTGAAAGGACAACAGCGTGCTAAGAATAATATACGAGGTAGTGGACTTCTGAGCACTGAGTATGTTTCAAGCATTATACTGAGCACCTTACATGCATTTACTCATTCAGTCCTTCCAAAAAACCAAACTCGTTATCGTGGAGTTGATTCCATCTCATAGCAACCCTATAACACAGGGTAGAACTGCCCTACAGGTTTCCAAGGATGCAGTCTTTACAGGAGCAGAATGCTACATCTTTCTCCTGTGGAGCAGCTGGTGGGTCCCACCACTGACCTTTCAATAAGCAGCACTTAACCAGTGTACCACAAAAAAAAACAAAAAAAAAAAACACAAAAAAAACCATTGCCGTCGAGTCAATTCTGACTCATAGCGACCCTATAAGACAGAGTAGGACTGCCCGATAGGACAGTAAAATTTTGCTGAAGATCATTTGAAAGCAGCCGCAGCAGTCTATCAACAGGGAACTGCCAGAAACTCAAGCCGGATTCAGAAGAGGTTGTGGAATGAGGGATATCATTGCTGATGTCAGATGGATCCTGGCTGAAAGCAGAGAATACCAGAAAGATATTTACCTGTGTTTTATTGACTATGCAAAGGCATTCGACTGTGTGGATCCTAACAAATTATAGATAACATTTCGAAGAATGGGAATTCCAGAATACTTAATTGTGCTCATGAGGAACCTGTACATAGATCAAGAGGCAGTTGTTGAGACAGAACAAGGGGATACTGTGTGGTTTAAAGTCAGGAAAGGTGTGCGTCAGGGTTGTATCTTTTACCATATGTATTCAATCTGTATGCTGAGCAAAAAATCCAAGAAGCTGGACTGTATGAAGAAGAACATGGCATCAAGACGGGAGGAAGACTCATTAACAACCTGCACTGTGCCGATGACACAACCTTGCTTGCTGAAAGTGAAGAGGACTTGAAGCACTTACTGATGAAGATCAAAGACTACAGCCTTCAGTATGGATTATACGTCAGCATAAAGAAAACAAAAATTCTCACAACTGGACCAATAAGCAACATCATGATAAACAGAGGAAAGACTGAAGTTGTCAAGGATTTCATTTTACTTGGATCCACAATCAGCACCCATGGAAGCAGCAGTCAAGAAATCAAAAGACACATTGCGTTGGGCAAATCTGCTGTGAAAGACCTCTTTAAAGTGTTGAAAAGCAAAGATGTCACCTTGAAAACTAAGGTGCACCTGACCCAAGCCACGGTGTTTTCAATTGCCTCCTATGCAAGTGAAAGCTGGATGATGAATAAGGAAGACCGAAGAAGAATCGATGCCTTTGAACTGCAGTGCTGGAGAAGAATATTGAATATGTCATGGACTGCCGAAAGAACGAACAAATCTGTCTGGAAGAAGTACAACCAGAATGCTCCTTAGAAGCAAGGATGGCAAGACTTTGTCTCACATACTTTGGACATGTTATCAAGAAGGATCAGTCCCTGGAAAAGCACATCATGCTTGGTAAAATAGAGGATCAGTAAAAAAGATGAAGACCCTCAAGGAGACGAATTGACACAGTGACTGCAACAATGGGCTCAAGCATAACAAGGATTGTGAGGATGGCACAAGACCACGCAGTGTTTTGTTCTGTTTTACATAGGGTTGCTATGAGTCAGCACCTAACACAGGGTTTCCAAGAAGCAGCTGGTGGATTTGAACTGCCGACCTTTTGGTTAGCAGCCAAGCTCTTAACAACTGTGCCACCAGGGCTCCCATTTAGTCCTTACTGCCTGGTTATTCTAGGTCCCTGGTTGGTGCAAACAGTTTGCACTCAGCTACTAACCAAAAGGTTAGCAGTTTAAACCCACCCAGCCACAGAAGAAAGACCTAACCTGGCTATCTACTTTCATAAGATTATGAACATTGAAAACCCTATGGAGCACAGTTCTACTCTGACATGCATGGGGTCACCATGAGTAAGAGTTGACTCAATGGCAGTAGGTTTTTATTTATTTTAGGGTTTTTTTTTTTTTTTTACTTCTGCTATTTTTCCCTATTTATCATCCACTCCCCCTTCTTTGAGTGACAGCACCCCAAGTTTCCTTTGAGGAACCAGCCCTTCTCTGTTCTCAATCTATGCGGTTCAGGTGGGACTGACACCACTCCCTGGCCCCATGGGGTGGCCACATGACCCAGGTCTGTCCAACCAGCATGTTCCATCTCGTGAGCCACAGTGATTGTTTCAGGGATGGACACACAGCCCAAGTTAGGCAGTTCCTGGCCTTTTTCTAGACCTATTAGGAAAACAGTGTTCTCTTTTTTTTGGAGATGCTAAGCTTGTGGGATGGGAGCCTGGACCTACCATCTCTGCCATCACTGGGGAGATTCTGACCAAACATGAAGCCTACACAGAGTGAGTGAAGCAGAGCCGAGAGATGAAGAGAGATGGGTTCTGATGACATTATCAAAGTACTAGGAACCATGTCTGACATTAGATCTAAATGGGTTTTTCACTTCTGTGAGCTAATATATTCTCACAACCTTATTTAAGTTTAATGTCTGTCACTTGCAATTAAAGGAGTTCTGACTCTTACCCAAGAAACCTTATCTGTAAGGTCCCTGAAGCCACTAGCATCTATGGGGTCCCGCCCTGTAACAGTTCCTGGTCAATATGAACAACATTGATTAATACAAGCCACTGAGGGACTAGATGCTTACTAAGACTGAGCCTACTGGTATATTTATCAGGACTCCTTTGGTCCCAAATTACAGGAAACCCAACCCAAACTGGCTTATTTGAAAAAGAAAAGTCCAGGAATAGGATCTACTTCAGATGCAGCTAAATGCGGGGGCTTAGACTTCAACCCCCATCATTAAGCTCTGCTACCTCTGGGTGGACTTCTTCCTGGGACTTCCTCTCTCCTTGAGGTGTCAGGACAGCCGCTAGCAGCCCCAACCTTACTCCTCTCAGAGTCACGCCCAGTAGGAGAGTCCGTTTCCCAGCTGTCCTATCCTAGAGCATTTGCTTTGTGCTTACTTGGTTCTGCTTGGCTCCTGTATCTATCACTGATCCAATCACCATGACCAAGGTAATGCAATTCTCTGATTGGCTGAGACCTACACCACACACTCCACCCCTGAGTTGGGAGTGGTTGTTGTTAGTTGCCATCAGTCAGCTCATAGCAACCTCATGTATAACAGAACAAAATGTGGCTTGGTCCTGTGCCAGCCTCACAACTCTTGGTATGTCTGTGTCCTTTGTTGCAGCTAATGTGTCAGTACATCTCACTGAGGGTTTCCCTCTTTTTCACTGACTCTCTACCAAACATGATGTCCTTTTGTAGCTACTGGTCTTTCCAATTGTTAAGCAAAATGAAGTCTTGCCATCCTTGTTTCTAAGGAGCACTCTGGCTGTACTTCCTCCAAGACTGACTTGTTTGTTCTTCTGGCAGTCCGTGGTATATTCAGTTTTCTTCACCAATACCACAATTGGAATACATCAGTTCTTCGGTCTTTCTTTTTTATTGTCCAGCTTTCCCATGCATATGAGGAGTTTGAACATACCATGGTTTGAGTCAGAGGCAGCTGGGAGTGAAGTCTCACACAAATTGATCGACTGACAGAGGGTGTTTTCCAGTGGAAGATCAGGCAAGGGATACTAGAAGGATATGGTGGATATATCATTTGGTCCAACGCTTTATCCTTCCCTGTACCCATGCCCTTGGTCATGTAACTTTGCAGTGCCCTCCCACCGTGGGCAAGGTGACTCACTCCTTATCTTGAATCTGGGATCAAACATGTGACTTGCTTTGGTCAATGGGATATAAGCAGATGAGATTCAATCAGAAGCTTGAAATGGGGCTTGTGCCTTGGTGCTTGCTGCCTCATGCTTTCTGCCATTGCCAGGAGAACATGCCTGAGCTATTCTATTGGAACAAAGCTGAATTAACACAGCCATCCTTTTGAAGCCAGCCTAGGTCAGTGGACCAGCTAGCTGATCCCCACACATGCAAATGAGCCCAGCCACAATCAGCAGAGCATTCTAGACAGCCCCCAGATGATTTCACTCACCTGAGAAATAAATACTTATTGTTGCATGCCACTGTGAGTTTGTGGCTGTTTGTTATACAGCAAAAGCTAACTAATACAAAGGGCAACAGAAAAAAGATGTCCTGGACTTTGTAAAGTTGTCTTAAGCTTTTGTGTTTATTGTCCCTTCAGTTTCTTGTCTCTTTGATTATCAGATGTCCCCTTGATAACCACCCACCTACATTGCCATCACTAAGGTGCATCCTGATGCTACTTATTCTCAGCTAAAGGGCTGCAAGACACATCTGAGGAACCTGTAACTCCCTTGGCTTCAGAGAATCTTACCGCTAACATGTCTCATGGATCCTATATGAAGTTCTCATAAAAATCTTTTTTAGGACTAAGGGCAGAGGTGGGAGAAAAAATTTACTTCTGTGATGTAACAGGTTCGTTTTTAATTCAAGGAGAGTAACTGCCTTTGTATTTTTCCACGCTATCTTTTATTCATGATTATCTCAGTTTCTTAGTGCTGCTTTAACAGAAATACCATGCATGAGTGGCTTTAATGAATGGAAATTGATTTTCTCACAGTTTAGGAGGCTAGAAGTCTGATTTCAAGATGCTAACTCAAGGGGAAGTCTCTCTCTCTCTCTCTCTCTTTGTCAGCTCTGGGAAAAGAGCTTAATCTCTTTCAGCTTCTGCTGTTCCTTGGAGATCTCCACGTGGCATCTATCTTTCCCTCTTTGCCCTTACTTACCTCTGTGCCTAATCTGCTCTTTTTATATCTCAAAAGTGATTGACTTAAGACACACCCTACAATGATATGACCTTATTAACATAACAAAGAAAACCTTGTTTCCATATGGGATTACATCAGCAAGTACAGGGGTTAGGATTCCAACACACATTTTGGAAGGACACAATTCAATCCATAACACTTACCTATATAATTTGTATTTTGAGAACTGGAGAGTATTACGGTAGGCAACTTCTTCAAGAATGGCTTCAGAAAGCTCCCAGAACAAAGAATCAAGATATCTTCTGGAGGAAGAGTATTTCTTGGAATTACCAGAGGTAGAATACAAAAGATTAATATATAGAACTCTTCAAGATATCAGGAAGAAGGAGATCAGTCAAAACACAGAATAAGCCAAGGAACACACAGACAAAGCAATAGAGGAACTCAAGAAGATTAGGGAAGAACATAACAGCAAATTTAACAGGCTGCAAGAATCCACAAAGAGACAGCAAACAGAAATCCAGAAGATTAACAATAAAATTTCAGAATTAGACAACTCAATAGAAAGTCATATGAGCAGAATTGAGGCAATAGAAGTCAGAATTAGTGAGACTGAAGATAAAGCACTTGACACCAACTTACTTGAGGAAAAATTAGATAAAAGATTTTTTTAAAATGAAGAACCCTAAGAATTATGTGGGACTCTATCAGGAAGAATAACCTACCAGTGATTGGAGTTCCAGAACAGGGGTGGATAACAGAAAATACAGAGATAATTGTTGAAGATTTGTTGGCAAGATATCCACCCAAGATGCTTATCGAACCCCACATAAGGTAGATCCCAAAAGAAAGTCACCAAGACATATTATAATCAGACTTGCCAAAACCAAAGATAAAGAGAGAATATTAAGAGCAGCTAGGGATAAATAAAAAGTCATCTACAAAGCAGAGTCAATAAGACTAAGTTCAGACTACTCAGCAGAAAGCATGCAGGCAAGAAGGCAATGGGATGACATATATAAAGCCTTGAAGGAAAAGACTTGCCAGCCAAGAATTATATATCCAGCAAAACTGTCTCTCAAATATGATGGTGAAATTAAGGCATTTCCAGATAAAGAGAAGTTTAGGGAATTTGCAAAAACCAAACTAAAATTACAAGAAATACTAACGGGAGTCTTCCAGTTAGACAATCAATAACATCAGATAACAACCCAAGACTAGACCACAGGACAGAGCAACCACATATCAACCCGGATAGGGAAGTCACAAAAATAAATCAAGGCTAAAACACTGGAAATACGGAAACAGAGATGTCAATAAGTAAAAGATGACTATGTGAAAACAAAAAAGAGGCACTAAAAAATATAGTGGTAGATTTTTCATATGGAGAGGAAGTCAAGGTGATACAAAGAAATAAAAAAGTGGTTTAAACTTAGAAAAATAGGGGTAAATATTAAGGTAACCAAAAAGGAAACTAACAATCTTACACATCAAAATAAAAAACAAAAACATAAAGACTCAGCAAATAGAAAATCAACAACAATGAAAAGAAAATACATAAAGAAAAATGACTCAGCACAGAAAATTAATTGGAACAAAGAAACTGTCAACAACACACAAAAAAAAAAAGACATAAAAATGATAGCACTAAACTCATACTTATCAATAATTATGGTGAATGTAAATGGACTAAATGCACCAATAGAGACAGAAAGTGGCAGAATGGATTAAAAAACACGATCCATCTATATGCTGCCTGCAAGAGACACACCTTAGCCCTAAAGACACAAACAAACTAAAACTCAAAGGATGGAAAAAAATATATCAAACAAACAACACTCAAAAAAGAGCAGGAGTGGCAATATTAATCTCTGACAAAATAGACTTTAAAGTAAAATCTACCACAAAGGATAAGGAAGGACACTATATAATATTAAAGGGTCAATACACCAGAAGAACATAACCATAATAAATATTCACGCACCCAACAACAGGGCTCCAAAATACATAAACTCTAACAGCATTGAAAAGAGTAGACAGCTCCACAATAGTAGCGGGAGACTTCAACACATGACTTTTGGTGAAGGACAGAACATCCAGAAAGAAGCTCAATAAAGACACAGAAGATATAAATGCCACAATCAACCAACTTGATCTCATAGTCATACACCGAACACTCCACCCAACAGCAGCCAAGTATACTTTCTTTTCCAACGCACATGGAACATTCTCCAGAGTAGACCAGATATTAGGCCATAAAGCAAGCCTTAACAGAATCCAAAGCATTGAAATATTACAAATACTCTCTTCTGACCATAAATCCATAAAAGTAGAAACCAATAACAAAAAAAGCAAGGAAAAAAAAATCAAACACATGGAAACTGAACAACACCTTGCTCAAAAACTACTGGGTTATATAAGAAATTAAGGGTGAAATAAAAAAATTCACAGAATCAAATGAGAATGAAAACACATCCTGCCAGAACCTTTGGGACACAGCAAAAGCAGTGCTCAGAGGTCAGTTACAGCAATAAATGCACACATCCAAAAAGAAAAAAGGACCAAAATCAAAACATTAACCCTACAACTTGAACAAGTACAGAGAGCAGCAAAAGAAGCCCCTGAGTGCCAAAAGAAAGGAAACAATAAGAATTAGAGCAGAATTAAATGAAATAGAGAATAGAAAAACAATTGAAAGAGTTAACAAGACCAAAAGCTGGTTCTTTGAGAAAACCAACAAAATTGATAAACCATTGGCCAAACTGACGAAAGAAAAACAGGAGAGGAAGCAAATAACTCGAATAAGAAATGAGATGGATGATATCACAACAGACCCAACTGAAATTAAAAGAATCATCACAGAATACTATGAAGAATTGTACTGTAACAAATTTGAAAACCTAGAGGAAATGGACAAAATTCTGGAAACTACCTACCTACCTAAACTAACACAAACAGAGGTAAAACAACTGAATAAACCTATAACAAAAGAAGAGATTGAAAAGGTATTTAAAAACTCCCAATAAAAAAAGCCCTGGCCTGGATGGTTTCACTGGATAATTCTACCAAACTTCCAAAGAAGAGTTAACACTATTACTACTGAAGGTATTTCAGAGCACAGAAAAGAATGGAATACTCCCAAAGTCATTCTAAAAAGCCGGCATAACCCTGATACCACAACCAGGTAAAGACACCACAAAAAAAGAAAATTACAGACCAATACCCCTCATGAACATTGATGCAAAAATCCTCAACAAAATTCTAGCCAATAGAATTCAACAACATATCAAAAAAATAATTCACCATGATCAAGTGAGATTTATACCAGGTATGAAGGGATGGTTCACCGTTAGACAATCAATGTAATCCATCACATTAATAAAACAAAGGACAAGAACCACATGATCTTATCAATTGATGCAGAAAAGGCATTTGACAAAGTCCCACACCCATTCATGATAAAAACTCTCAACAAAATAGGAACAGAGGGGAGTGTTCTGGCAAAATGGCACTCTAGGCAGAAGCACCACACCGTCTCTCCACAGCACAGATCCGAAAAACTAAGCTGAACAGAGAATACAACAATCCTGAAACCCTAAAACATCAAATGAAGAGATAAAGAACTCAGCCAGCACCAAATGGAGTGAGAAAACTGACAGAGAACGGAGAGCAAGGAGAGATTCATGCAGAGGTCTCCTACCAGCTAATGCAGCCTGGATCCGCCATATTGGACTCCTATCGGAGACCAGCAAATAGGGGGTACGAGAAAGCAGCCTCATGGAGCGTCCAGCGGGAGACAAAACAACCGGTAATTTTCGATATACGCTTTCCCACCCCCCCACCCTTCTTCACCCCGACTCCGCCTCCTCTGCTTCCCGTGGCCACAATCTCTTGACCGGGAAACACCAGCTGCTTGGATTCCACACACCCAAACGGGTCGGCTCTCTGAGTGCCATTTGTTGGCTGCTGGTGTTGCTTTTTTCCGCTTCTTTTGATTTCTTCCTTACCTCTCACCACCTCCCCCTCCTTTGGCTCAAATGCCTGGCTCTGTGCCCCATCTTTGCTTCTTCCTGAGGGGCTGCAGAGCTCCAGTAATTTGTGATATACGCTTTCCCACTCCCTACCCTTCTTCACCCACACTCGGCCCCCTCTGCTTCCCGTGGACGCAGTTTCTTGTCTGAGAAACACCAGCCCTCACTAGCTGGCTCTCTGAGTGCCATTTGTTGGCTGCTAGTGTTGCCTTTTTTTCTGCTTCTTTTGATTTCTTCCTTACCTCTTGCCACCTCCCCCTCTTTTGCTCAAATACCTGGCTCCGTGCGCCATCTTTGCTTCTTCCTGAGGGGCTGTGGAGCTCCGTTCGAGTGTGGAGCTGCTGCCCAGTCTGGGCTGCCGCGCTGGTGGGATCCCGGGGCTTTTGTTCGTTTGTTTGTTTTGAATTGTTTGTTTTCTTTTCCTTTTCTTGAGATGGGAGCCCTTTCTGGCCAGGTGGTGCTGCGTGGCAAGGAGACTTCCCCCTCGGCTTGCACAGACGTGCAGAGGGATCCCTGAGAGCATTTGTTTTTTCATTTTTTTTTTCCTGTTTTTTTGGGGGGGGCCTTTCTTGCTTTTTGTTGTTGTTGTTTTTTTTTTAATTTGTTTTGTTTTCTTTTCCCTTTTTGTTCTTTCTTCATTGCTCAGTTTCTCATCTCTCTGTATCTTCCTTCTCTTTCTGTTCCCTGAATACCTGGCTTTGTATACCTCTACGCCTTCTAGTCAGGCTGTACTGCAACACCTGAGAGTGACTTCCCCAGACCTCATAGCTGCACCGGTGAGATCCCTGGGAACTTTGCGGTTCTTTAACCTTTCCAATTTTTATTTATTCATTCTTTTCTTCCTCTTCCCCTTTCTGTTTTTCTCCATTTCATAGTCTCTCATCTCTCCACTCCAACAGCAAGCTCCCCTAGCATTCTTTTTTGTTTGTTTGTATGTTTTAGACTCCTGTTCTTCTCTCTTCTCTTCCATATCCATCTTAGCTCCACACATAACAATCTCCCTGCTGCAACCTGCCTACCTGCACTGTGTGCTTGACATCACACCACTAAGCAGCACAGGCACAGCCTACTGGAACCTGCCCTGCACTGATTACCGACTCGCTCTGGTGGCTGTAGTAAGTGCCACAAACAACCCGTCCCAGTAACTCCTCTTCAGCTAGACCTGCCCTGCTGTATCATATCTGAGTGACTGACCCTGCCAATCAGAGAAGAAGGTGAAAAGTATTGTGCCCACAGACGAGCAAACAACAAAGAACACACAGTCCACCTGCTCAGACATAGTCAAATTTAAAAAAAAAAGGGGGGGACGAAACAAACAAATCTACAATCAATAAATGAGAAAAATAACTACTGAATGCCCCGAAGACAGCAGACACTATCAAAACATTTACAAAAACAGGACAGGATGGTTCCAGTAGGCGTCCAAAATAAAACACCAGATGACTCTCCAGTGGAAGAAAATGCACTAGAACTACGTGATAGGGAATTCAAATCTCTAATACTCAGAATTCTCCAAGAACTGAGGCAAAAAGCTGACAAACATGAGGAAAAAATAGACAAATTCATGGAAAATACAGACAAAAAGTTGGAAGAATTCAGGAAAATAATGCAGGAACAAAATGCCAGAATAAATTCACAACTAGTAATTATACAAAGACAGCAATTAGAAATCCAAAAGATAAACAACAAGATTTCAGAAATGGGGGTACCTCATACCATCAAGAAAGCAGTGCCGGGAGCAGAGAGCATCCTTTGGATCGGGGTCCCTGTGCTGAGAATCTCCTAGTCCAGGGGAACACTGATGAGAAGGCTGACAGAGAGAGAAAGACTTCCCCTGGAGCTGACGCCCTGAATTTGGACTTTTAGCCTACTTTAACTGCGAGGAAATAAACTTCTCTTCGTTAAAACCATCCACTCATGGTATTTCTGTTATAACAGCATTGGATGACTAAGACAGAATTTGGTACCAAGAGAGTGGGGTGCTGCTCTAACAGACACCTAAAATGTGGAAGCAGTTTTAAAATCATGAATGGATAGACGTGGGGCACTGACAGAGGACCAGAAGCAGCAGAGAACCTACAGCAGCAGAGAAGCGGCAGAGGCAGAGAACCAACAGCAGCAGAACCAGGAGACCGGTGAAAGACGGCGCTGGAGCCGACCCACGGAGCAAGAGAGCTGAATGCCTGTGAGCAGGAGGTTTCCTGGTGGAGTGGGGTGCCTCCGGGTACTTATACCAATGGAGCTACTGAGCTTTGGAACAGTTGCCCCAGCAGGGCAGATGCGGGCATGAGGCCCGAGATCTGAGAGGCCACAGGAAACAGAAGCTGAAGAGACAAGGGACAAAAGAAGCCGAGCTGCCTCAGTCTCAAAAGGTATGGCCATGACCTCAGGGGTTTCAAAGGGTGGAGCCATGGCCTCTGGTGTTTCTAAGGGTGGAGTTGTCACTCTGATAGACTAGGATAATGGTGCGCCTGAAGCCAAGGGAGCAGAGTTGCTGTCCCAGTGGGCCTGTAAGGCAGAGCTGAAGCCCAGGGCCGAGAGGCCTCCACTCAAATCCAGAGACTGTGGCCAATACCTAGAGTCTGGAGGGCAGGGCCATTGTGTAAATTGTCTCAGAGAACAGAAGATTATTTTCAAAGCCTTGAGGGCTAATGTAATGTGTTCTGCTAACTTGCTTGGTGCCTGTTATGCCTTCTTTCCCTGCAGTTTCTCCCATTTGTAGTGGAAATGTCTAGCGTGTGCCTGTTCTGCCATTGTACCTTTGGAAGCAAATAACTTTTATTCTAGGTTTCACAGATGAAGAGGAATTTTTGGATTTTGGACTTGGAGTTAAGACTTTTGCTATGATATGATGGGGTGAATATGTTTTCCATGTTGCAAGGATGTGATTTTTTGGGGGGCCAAAGTGTGGAATGTCATGGTTTGAATTATGTCCCCCCAAAAATGTGTGTATCAGTTTGGCTGGGCCATGATTCCTGGTACTGTGTGATTTTCCTATATGTTGTAAATCCTGCCTCTATGATGTTAATGAGGGAGAATGGGTGTCAGTCATAAGGCAGGACTGGATCTACAAGACTGGATTGTGTCCTGAGGCAATCTCTTGAGATATAAAAGACAGAAGTGAGCAGAGAGGCAGGTGGACCTCATACCATCAAGAAAGCAGTGCCGGGAGCAGAGCACATCCTTTGGACCGGGGTCCCTGCACCGAGAAGCTCCTAGTCCAGGGGAACACTGACGAGAAGGCCGACAGAGAGAGAAAGACTTCCCCTGGAGCTGACGTCCTGAATTTGGACTTTTAGCCTACTTTAACTGTGAGGAAACAAACTTCTCTTCGTTAAAAAAAAAAAAAAGATTTCAGAAATGGATGTTGCCATAGAAGTGCTGAGAAGCAGATTTGAAACGGTGGAAGACAGGATCAGTGGAATTGAAGACAAACACTTGGATACAACTCTGTTTCAGGAAAACTCAGAAAAAAGAACAAAGAAAAATGAAGAGACCCTGAGAGTTATGTGGGATACAATCAAAAGCAAAAATTTTCGAGTGATTGGAATTCCAGAACAGGGGGAGAAAACAGAAAACACAGAGAGGATCATTGAAGAACTGCTGACAGAAATCTTCCCCAATATCATGAAAGATGAAAAGCTGGCCATCCAAGAAGCTCAATGAACCCCATGTAGGAGAGACCCACAAAAGAAAATCACCAAGGCATATCATAATCACACTCGCCAAAACCAAAGACAAACAAAGAATCCTGACAGCAGCATGTGAAAAACAGGAAGTCACATACAGAGGAGAAACAATAAGACTAAGCTCAGATTATTCGGCAGAAACCATGCAGACAAGAAGGCAATGGGATGACATATATAAAATCTTGAAAGAAAAAAATTGCCAGCCAAGAATAATATATCCTGCAAAACTCTTGTTCAAATTTGATGGTGAAATTAGGTCATTTCCAGATAAACAGAAATTAAGGGAATATGTAAAAGTCAAACCAAACTTACAAGAATTATTAAAGGGAGTTCTTTGATCTGAGGACAAAGAGCTTCGGCTCACAAGCAGAATCTAGGATGCAGGATCATACCAGCCAGATACCAATCTAGGAAATGAACTCTCAGGGACTATCCAAAACCAAAAGAAATACAACAGAGAATCAGTAAATGACAACAACATCAAAACAATAAAAGAGGGAATAAACGGCATAGGTATAGAACCTTCTAATGGAGAAGAAGGCAAGGCAATACCAAGTAATGATAGACTGCTTCAAACTTAGAAAGATAAGGGTAAAATTCATGGTAACCACAAAGAAAGTTAACAAACATACTCATTAAAAAAAAGAGGAAAAACATAAAGTCTCAGCAAAAAAAACCCTACAAAAACAAAAGAAATGAAAAAAAAAAAATCCACAAACAAAAGTAACTCAGCACAAGAGAGTAAGAAGAACAAAGAAAACTTCTGCACCACAAAAAAAGGCACTACAAAATGACAGCAACAAACTCACATCTATCGATAATTACACTGAACGTAAATGGACTCAATGCACCCATAAAGAGATAGAGAGTGACAGAATGGATAAGAAAACAGGATCCATCAATACGCTGTCTACAAGAGACACACCTTATAAACAAAGATGTGAATTTATTAAAAGTCAGAGGTTGGAAAAAAATACATCAAGCTAACAACTACCAAAAAAGAGCAGGAGTGGCAATTCTAATCTCAGATAAAATAGACTTTAAAATGAAATCTACCATAAAAGACAAAGAAGGACACTATATAATGATTAAGGAGACAATCCATCATGAAGACATAACCATAATAAACATCTACGCACCCAATGACAGGGCTCCAAAATACATAAAACAAACTCTAACAACACTGAAAAGAGAAATTGACAGTTCCATAATAATAGTAAGAGACTTCAACATACCACTCTCAGTAAGGACAGAACAACTAAGAAGAAACTCAGCAAAGATACAGAAGACCTAAATGGCACAATCAGCCAACTTGACCTCATAGACATATATAGAACACTGCATCCAACCGCTGCAAAGTACATGTTCTTTTCCAAAGCACTTGGAACGTTCTCCAGAATAGACCACGTCTTAGGCCACAAAGCAATCCTCAACAATACCCAAAACGTTGAGATAATTCAAAGTATCTTCTCTGACCACAATGCCATCAAGGTAGAAATTAACAACCGAAAGGGCAAGGAAAAAAAATCAGTTACATGGAAACTGAATAATACCCTGCTTACACATCACTGGGTAATAGAAGAAATCAGAGATGGAATCAAAAAATTCCTACAATCAAGAATGATAACACATCATACCAAAGCCTTTGGGACACAGCAAAGGCAGTCCTCAGAGGACGATTGATAGCAATAGATGCACATATCAAAAAAGAAGGGACGAAATCAAAACATTAACTAGAGAACTCAAACAAACAGAAAGAGAACAGCAAAAAAAGCCCACAACCACCGGAAGAAAGGAAATAGTAAAGATCAGAGCAGAAATAAATGAAATAGAGAACAGAAAAACAACAGAAAGAATCAACAAAACCAAAAGTTGGTTCTTTGAAAGAATCAACAAAATTGACAAACCACTGGCCAGACTGACAAAAGAAAAACAGGAGAGGACACAAATAACCCAAATAAGAAATGAAATGAGGGACATTACAACAGACCCAACTGAAATAAAAAGGATTATAACAGAATAGTATGAAAAACTATACTCCAACAAATTTGAAAACCTAGAGGAAATGGATAAATTTCTAGAAACACATGGCCTACCCAAACTACAACAAAGTGATGCTGAAAATCTGAACAGACCCATAACAAGAGAAGAGATTGAAAAGGTAATAAAAAAAAACTCCCAACCAAAAAAAGCCCTGGCCCAGATGGCTTCACCAGAGAATTCTACAAAACATTTACAGAAGAGCTTGCACCAGTACTACTCAAGCTATTTCGGAGCATAGAAAAGGAAGCAACAGTTCCAAATTCATTCTATGAAGCCAGCATAATGCTGATACCAAAACCAGGCAAAGATGTCAGGAAAAAAGAAAATTACAGACCAATATCTCTCATGAATATAGATGCAAAAATTCTTAACAAAATTCTAACCAATAGAATTCAGCATCATATCAAAAAAATAATACACCACGACCAAGTAGGATTCATACCAGGTATGCAAGGATGTTTCAACATTAGAAAATCAATCAATGTAATCCACCACATAAATAAAAGGAAAGAAAAGAATCACATGATCATCTCAATTGACGCAGAAAAAGGCATTTGACAAAGTCCAACACCCATTCCTGATAAAAACTCTCAATAAAATAGGTATAGAAGGGAAATTTCTCAACATAATAAAGGGCATCTATGCAAAACCAACAGGCAACATCATTCTTAATGGAGAGAGGCTGAAAACATTCCCCTTGAAAACAGGAACAAGACAAGGATGCCCTTTATCACCACTCCTATTTAACATTGTGCTGGAACTTCTAGCTAGAGCAATAAAGCAAGAAAAAGAAAGAGCATAAAAGTGGGTAATGAAGAAGTTAAACTGTCCCTGTTTGCAGATGTTATGGTACTATACATAGAAAACCCTAAAGACTCCACGAGAAATCTGCTGGAACTAATAGAAAGATTCAGCAGAGTAGCAGGATACAAGATAAACATTCAAAAATCAGTTGGATTCCTATACACCAATAAGGAGAATGATGAAAAGGAAAACAATACCATTTTCAATAGCCCCTAAAAAGATAAAATACTTAGGAATAAATCTGACTAGGGATGTAAAAGACATATACAAAGAAAACTACAAAACACTACTGCATGAAACCCAAAGGGATCTACATAAGTGGAAAAACTTACCATGCTCATGGATAGGCAGACTCAACACTGTGAAAATGACTATTCTACCCAAAGCAATTTACAAATACAACGCAATCCCGATCCAAATACCAACAACATTCTTCAAAGAGCTGAAAAAACTAATCACTAACTTTATATGGAAAGGGAAGAAGCCCCGAATAAGTAAAGCACTACTGAAAAAGAAGAATAAAGTTGGAGGACTCACACTACCTGACTTCAGAACCTACTATACAGCTACAATAGTCAAAACAGCCTGGTACTGGTACAATGACAGATACATTGACAAATGGAACAGAATTGAGAACCCAGAAGTAAATCCATCCACCTACAGTCATCTGATCTTCAACAACGGCCCAAAGTCCATCAAATGGGGAAAAGACAGTCTTTTTAACAAATGGTGCTGGAAAAACTGGATATCCATCTGCAAAAAAATGAAACAGACCCATACCTCAGGTCGTATACAAAAACTACTTCAAAATGGATCAATGACCTGACTATAAAGCCTAAAACTATAAAGTTCATAGAAGAAAAAATAGGACCAACACTTCAGGCCTTAATACACGGCATTAACAGGATACAAACCATAACCCTCAATGCACAAACCCCAATAGATAAGCTAGATAACTGGGATCTTCTAAAAATCAAACACCTATGCTCTTCAAAAGACTTCACCAAAAGAGTCAAAAGAAAACCTACAGATTGGGAAAAAATTTTTGGACAGTACAAGTCAGACAAAGGTCTAATCTCCATAATCTACAAGAAAATCCAACACCTCTACAACAAAAAGACAAATAAGCCTATTAAAAAATGGGCAAAGGAAATGAACAGACACTTCACCAAAGAAGACATTCAAACAGCCAAAAGACACATGAGGAAATTCTCGTGATCACTAGCCATTAGAGAAATGCAAATTAAAACCACAATGAGATACCATCTCACCCCGGCATTACTGGCATGAATCAAAAACACTGGAAATAACAAATGTTGGAGGGGCTGTGGGGAGACGGGAACTCTTATGCACTGCTGGTGGGAATGCAAAATGATACAACCATTTTGGAAAATGATACGGCGCTTCCTCAGAAAGCTAGAAATAGACATACCATTTGATCCAGCAATTCCACTCCTAGGAATATATCCTAGAGAAATAAGAGTCGTCACTATATAGACATATGCACACCTATGTTCATGGCAGCATTGTTCACAATAGCAAAATGATGGAAACAACCTAGATGCCCATCAACAGATGAATGGATAAACAAACTATGGTACATACACACAATGGAGTACTATGCAACGAGAAAGAACAACGATGAATCTGTGAAGCATCTCATAACATGGATGAAACTGGAGGACATTATGCTGAGTGAAATAAGTCAATCACAAAAGGACAAATATTGTATGAGACCTGTATTGTAAAAACCCATGAAAAAGTTCACATGCAAAATGTAACAATCCTTGTTGGTTACCAGGGATGGGAGGGGTCGGGGGGAAATACTAAATAGGCAATAGATAAGTGGTATCTTGGGTGAAGGGTGAGACAGTACACAATACAGGGGAAACTAGCACAACTTGCACAAGGAAAGGCCATGGAAGCCCCATAGACACATCCAAACTCTCTGAGGGACTGAATTGCTGGGCGGAGGGCTGTGGGGACCATGGTCTCGGGGAACATCTGTCTCAATTGGCATGACACAGCTCATAAAGACAATGCTCTACATTCTACCTTGGTGAGTAGTGTCTGGGGTCTTAAAAGCCTATGAGCGGCCATCTAAGATACTCCACTGGTCTCATCCCTTCAGGAGCAAGGGAGAATGAAGAGAACAGGATACAAGGAAAAGATTAGTCCAAAGGACTAATTTTCCACAGCTACCAAGGCCTCCACCGGACTGAGTCCAGTACAGCTAGATGGTGCCTGGCTACCACCACTGACTGCTCTGACCAGGATCACAACAGAAGGTTCTGGACAGAGCTGGAGAAGGATGTAGAACATAATTCTAACTCACAAAAAAAAGACCATATTTACTGGCCTAAAGGAGACTGGAGAAACCCCGAGAGTATGGCCCCCAGACACCCTTTTAGCTCAGTGGTGAAGTTATCTCCAAGGTTCACCGCTCAGCCTGGGAATGGACAGCCCCGTAAAACCAAATGAGACTAACGAGGTACAGGAGTCCAGTGACAAGGTCCAGAAGGCAGAAGGGGACAAGGAAGCTGGTGATAGGGACACAAGATTGAGTAAGGATATTGTTGATATGCTGTGAGATTGTTAACCATTGTCATAGGGCAACATTTGTAGTAACAGTTGAATGAGAAACTATTTTGTTCCATAAGCCTTCATCTTAAGTGAGAATAACAGCACAATTGGAAGAGTATAGTCAGTGTCACTGAATTGTGCATGTAGAAATTTTTGAAATGGTGTATCTTTGGCTATGTGTATTTTCACCAAAAAAAAAAGGTTGAGAAGTTAGAGGGTTGACATGTTGTGGGGTTGTTAACCAATGTCATAAAACAATATGTGTACTACTGTTTCATAAGAAACTATTTGTTCTGTAAGCCTTCACCTGAAGTACAATAAAAAATTAATTAATTAAAAAAAAATAGGAATAGAAGGGAAATTCCTCAGCATAATTAAGGGTATCTGTACAAAGCCAACAGCCAGCATCATCTTAAATGGAGAAACTTTGGAAGCATTCCCCTTGAGAATGGGAACCGGACAAGGATGCCCTTTATCACCACTCTTATTCAGCATTGTGCTGGAGGTCCTAGACAGAGCAATTAGGCTGGAGAAAGAAATAAAGAGCATCAGAATTGGTAAGGAAGAAGTAAAAGTATCTCTATTTGCAGATGATATGATCTTATACACAGAATACCCCAAAGAATCTACAAGAAAACTACTGGAACTAAGAAGATTTCAGCAAAGTATCAGGATACAAGATAAACATACAAACATCAGTTGGATTCCTCTACACCAGCAAAGAGGAAATCACCAAATCAATACCATTTACAATAGCCCCCAAGAAGATAAAATACTTAGGAATAAATCTAACCAGAAACATAAAAGACCTATACATGAAAACTACAGGAAACCAAAAGAGACCTGCATATGTGGAAAAACATACCTTGCTTCATGGATAGAAGGCTCAACATTGTGAAAACGTCAATTCTACCCAAAGCGATGTACAGATACAATGCAATCCCGATCCAAATTCCACCAGCATTTTTTAATGAGCTGGAGAAACAAATCACCAAGTTCATATGGAAAGGGAAGAGTCCCCAAATAAGTAAAGCATTACTCAAGAAGAAGAACAAAGTGGGAGGCCTCACACTACCTGATTTTAGAACCTATTATACCGCCACAGTAGTCAAAACGGCCTGGTAGCGGTACAACAACAGATACGTAGACCAATGGAACAGAATTGAGAATCCAGACATAAATTCATCCACCTATGAGCAGCTGATATTTGACAAAGGCCCAAAGTCTGTTAATTGGGGAAAAGACAGTCTCTTTAACAAATGGTGCTGGCATAACTGGATATCCAACTGCAAAAAAATGAAACAAGACCCATACCTCATACCATGCACAAGAACTAACTCAAAATGGATCAGAGACCTAAATATAAAATCAAAAAAGATAAATATCATGGAAGAAAAAACAGGGACAACACCAGGAGCCCTAACACATTGCATAAACAGAGTACAAACCATAAGTAACAATGCACAAACACCAGAAGAGAAACTAGATAACTGGGAGCTCCTAAAAATCAAACACTTATGCTCATCAAAAGTCTTCACCAGAAGAGTAAAAAGACAACCTACAGACTGGGAAAAATATTTTGGCTATGACAAATCCGATCAGCGTCTAATCTCTAAAATCTACAAGATACTGCAAAATCTCAACAACAGAAAGACAAATAACCCAATTAAAAAGTAGGCAAAGAATATGAACAGGCACTTCACCAAAGAAGACATTCAGGCGGCTAACAGACACATGAGGAAATGCTCATGATCATTAGACAGCTAACAGACGTAATCATTAGCCATTAGAGAAATGCAAATCAAAACTACAATGAGATACCATCTCACCCCAACAAGGCTAGCATTAATCAAAAAAACACAAAATAATAAATGCTGAAGAGGTTGTGGAGAGACTGGAACACTTATACACTGTTGGTGAGAATGTAAATGGTACAACCAGTTTGGAAATCAACTTCGTGCTTCCTTAAAAAGCTAGAAATAGAAGTACCATATGATCTAGCAATCCCACTCCTTGGAATACATCCTAGAGAAATAAGAGCCATCACACAAATAGATATATGCACACCCATGTTCATTGCAGCACTGTTCGCAATAGCAAAAAGATGGAAACAACCTAGGTGCCCATCAACGGATGAACGGATAAACAAATTAGGGTATATCCACACAATGGAATACTACGCAACGATAAAGAACAACGATAAATCTGTGAAACATCTTATAACATGGAGGAATCTGGAAGGCATTATGCTGAGTGAATTTTAGTCAGTCAGAAAAGGACCAATATTATATAAGACCACTATTTCAAGAACTCAGGAAAAGGTTTAAACACAGAAGAAAACATTCTTTGATGGTTATGAGGGTGGCGAGGGAGGCGGAGGAGTATTCACTAACTAGATAGTAAACAAGAATTACCTTAGGTAAAGGGAAGGACAACACACACTACAGGGGAAGTCAGCACCACTGGACTAAACCAAAAGCTAAGAAGTTTCCTGATTACAACCAAACACTTTGGGGGACAGAGTAGCAGGGAAAGGGGTCTGGGGACCATGGTTTCAGGCAACATCTAGGTCAATTGGCATAACAAAGTTTATTAAGGAAATTTTCTTCATTCTACTTTGCTGAGTGGCATCTGGGGTCTTAAAAGCTAGCGAGCGGCCTACTAAGATGCATCAATTGGTACCAACCCACCTGGAACAAAGGAGAAAGAAGAACACCAAAGACACAAGGAAAATATTAGCCCAAGAGACAGAAAGAGCCACATAAAGCAGAAACTTCATCAGCCTGAGACCAGAAGAACTAGACGGTGCCGGGCTACCACCAATGACTGCCCTGACAAGGAACACAGCAGAGAGTTCCTGATGGAGTAGGAGAAAAGTGAGGTGCAGAACTCAAATTCTAGTAAACAGACCAGACTTAATGGTCTGACTGAGACTGGACGGACCCTGGAAGACATGGCCCCTGGACTCTTTGTTGGTCCAAAACTAAAACCATTCCCAAGGCCAACTCTTCAGCCACAGATTGGGCTGGACTATGGGACATAAGATGATTCTCGTGAAGAGTGTGCTTCTTAGCTCAAGTAGATACATGAGACTAAATGGGCAGCTCCTGTCCAGAGGTGAGATGAGAAGGCAGAGAGGTCAGGAGATGGTTGAATGGACACGGGAAATCCGGGGTGAAAAGGAGGAGTGTGCAGTCACAGTGTAGGGAGAGCAACTAGGGTCACATAACAATGTGTGTATAAATTTTTGTATGAGAGACTAACTTGAATTGTAAACTTTCACTTAAAGCACAATAAAAAAAAATTCTCTACAATTAAAAAAAAATATATTGAAGGATAGAGGAACAAGGTAAGTGACACCAGGGGGAACAAGTTGGCAAATCCAGGATGTAGGGTGCCCTACAGGACAACTAAGCTGGTGTCTTAGTTATCTAGTGCTGCTGTAACAGAAATACCACAAGGGGATGGCTTTAACAAAGAGAGATTTAGTCTCTCACATTCTAGGAGGCTAGAAGTCCGAATTCAGTGTGCCAGCTCCAGGGGAACGTTTTCTCCCTCTGTCAGCTCCGTGCTCTGGGGGAAGGCCCGTGTCATCAATCTTCCCCAGTCAAGGAGCTTCTCAGCACATGGACCCCAGGTCCAAAGAATGCACTATTCTCCTGGCTCTGGTTTCTTGGTGGTATTAGGTCCCCATGTCTCTCTGCTCGCTTCTCTCTTTTATATCTCAAAAGAGATAGGCTTAAAACACTACCTAATCTTGTAGATTGAGTCCTGCCTCATTAACATAACCACCTCTAATCCTACCTCATTAACATCATAGAGATAGAATCCACAACACATAGGAAAATCACATCAGATAACAAAGTGGTAGACAATCACATCCATGTTTTGTTTGTTTATTGTAGGTTAAGTGAAAGTTTACATTTCAAGTTTGTTTCTCATACAAAAATTTATACATACATTGTTAGGTGACCGTAATTGCTCTCTCCATACTGTGACAGCACACTCCTCCTTTCCACCCCAATTTCCCATGTCCATTCAACCAGCTCCTAACCCTCTCTGGCTTCCCATCTCACCTCTGGACAGAAGCTGCCCCTTTGGTCTCTTGTATCTACTTGAGCTAAGAGGCACCCTCTTCATGAGTATCATTTTATGCCCCACAGTCCAGTCCAATCCTTGTCTGAAGAGTCAGCCTCAGAAATTGTTTCAGTTCTGGGCTGATAGAGAGTCCGGGGCCATGCTTTCCAGGGTTCCTTCTAAATAAATCTTTATGGAAGCAGACTGCCACATCTTTCTCCCTCGGAGTGGCTGGTGAGTTTGAACTGCCAACCTTTTGGTTAGCAGCCGAGCACTTTAGCCCTTGTGCCACCAGGGCTCCTATACATATATAACAAACAAAACAAAACAAAACAAACCTGTTGCCAGCAAATCAATTCTAACTTACAGCAACCCTGTAGGATAGAGTAGAACTGCCCCATATGGTTTCCAAGGAGTGGCTGGTGGATTCAAATTGCTGACCTTTTGGTTAGCAGCCAAACTCTTAACCACTGTACCACCAGGGCTCCATTATATACATAAAAAGGGGGCTATATTTTCATTTTACAGAACTGGAATCTTATTATTCACACTTCTCTCCATCTCGCCTTCTTGACTTAAAACCGTTGGATGTTCTTAAGGCAACTGGCATAGATTACTTCGTCCTGTTTCATCGCTGTATAATATTCTACGGTGTGGATGCAGCAGTTTGTTCAACCCTCTACGCTTGCTGGACACTCACTTTGTTTCCAGGTTTTGCTGCTGCAAACCCCCCTGCAATGATCATCCTTTAAAAATGTATTGGTGCATTTAAAAGATGAAGAAATAATGGCTGAAAATGTCCTAAATGTGATGAAAATCATTAATCTATCCACCTACGAAGTTTGGCTGTTGTTAGCTGCCATCAAGTTGAACAAAACACTGCCTGCTTCTTGCACTATCACCAGGCCTTTCTTCCTAGTCTGTCTTAGTCTGGAAACTCTGCTGAAACCTGTTCAGCATCATAGCCACATGTAAGCCACCACTGACAATCAGGTGGTGGCTGTGCCTGAGGAGCATTGACCTGGAATTGAACCCAGGCCTCCTGCCTGGAAGTCAAGAATGCTACCACAGAATCACCAATGCCGCATCCTAAGAAGTTTAGCAAACATTATTATAACATGTAAACTCTACTCAGAGCTAAGCTTAGAATATTCTATGTACTTATTATTTATTCAACCCCAAACTCTCCACCAGTTATTTAAATCGTTTCTCAGGATGTTCAGTTGGATGATATGGTTTATAAATTTCACCTTCCTGAAAAAGTCTCTGCTGAGCCTGTGTCTACTCTAGCATGAACTGATGCTCCCCAGGCCTGTGCACAGCATCAGCAGGAGCCCCCCCTCTTTTCCTCATTTCCCTGAGGAGTCCCTTCCTTCCTTCCTAGGTTGGAGGTTTTCTTTCTTGCTTTGCTGGAGCACATTCTCCTGCCATTGCCCAGTTATTGTTGCTAGCTTCCACTGAGTCGATTCCAACTCATGTCAACCTTGTGTGTGCAGAGTAGAACTCCTCCATAGGGTTTTCAAGGCTGTGACCTTTCGGAAACAGATCACCAGGCCTGTCTTCCGAGGCACCTCTTGGGGGGTTTGAACAGCCAGCCTTTCAGCTAGTAGTCGAGCTTAACTGTTTGCACCAACCAGGAACTCCGTCATTGGCCAATAAAGGGTGCACAAGAAGCAAATTTTTTGAGATCTTTCAAAAAAATTTTTTTTTTTATTGGATATTGCCAGATTGCTTTCTAAAATGGTTATTTGCATTTCTGCCAGCGAGATCTAAGAGCACCCTTCCCCCAGAGCCCTACCAGCTTTTTATTTTTCGCCTCCCTGATGGGTATAAAGTGCTATCTCATTGGCACTTTAATTGCAGTTCCTGGGTTACTAGGGAGGTTGAGCATCTTTTGTTTATTTATTTGTCATTTGGATTTGTTCCTCTGTGAATTGCTTTTTTATACTCCTTGCCATTTTCCTTTTGGGCTGTTTGCCTTTTTTCTGTCAATCTGGAAGGACTGTCTGTGCACCGTAGGTACAGACCATTCTTCGGTCATATTTGCAAACCCAAGTTGTCCTTGCACTTTGCTCGGGGCATCTTCCCTTCATTTTTTTCCTTCAACTTTAACATAGTCAAATTCACGAAAAGATTTTTGGTGACCTCCAGGTTTCTTTTCTTGGTTTAAAATCTTCCTCCAATCTTTAGGTTGTGAGTATAGTTTTCTTCTAACATTTGTATTAAGTCTTTAACTCATCTGGGATTTACTTTTGCATATAGTGTAAGGTATTGATCCAACTTTATTTCTTCCAAATGGATAGTCACTTGAGCTGGCACCAATTAATAAATAAACTGTCCTCTTCGGACTGAATTGAAGTTCCACCTTTGTCCTGATTTAAATTCCCACAGACATTTAGAATCCATTTAGGGATTTTCTATTTTGTTCCTCTGATTGCAGACTTTTTACATTTTCCAAGTGAAATTTAATATAGTGTTAGCTAATTTGTAAAAGGTCCTATTGGTATTTTAATTGGAGTTGCATTTGGGGACATTCATATTTTTCTAATGTTAAATCTTCCCATTTTCCATTCTCTTACCCTTTGTCTTTCAATACATATTTTTCTTCATAGAGGTCCTCTACCTTCCCTATTAAATTTATTCCCTAAGAATATGAATGTGAGTAAAATATTTTCCCTTTTCCATGTCTACCCAATTATTTCTTACAAGATGCCACCTTATCAAATTCTCTTATTTCTTCTTTTTCATTAGTGGAAAAAAATTTTTTTTTTATCCTGGTGTACTTTTATCCCCCAAAACAGTGTTTTCTTTTGATCTTAAGGAAAATGGATTTAGTATTTAGAATGAAGTTTGTTGTTAGATTTTATTAAGTTTTGAAGTAACTTATTTTTATTCTTACTTTTTAGTGTTTTTTTAATAAGAAAAAGTTGTTGAATATTTTCAACTAACTTTTCAACATCAGTTGATATGATTACCTTATTATTAGTGTGATGTAAAGCATTATGTTGATCAATTTCCTGATACTGAACCTGTCTTGCATTCCTGAAATTAACTCTATTTGCTCAAGGTATATTATTCTTTTGACATAAAACCGTATTTTATTTAGAATTTTTACATCCAAATCATAGGGAGATTAGTCTGTGGTTTCCTTGGCTTAGCTTTTGTTTTTGTTGTGATTTGTTTGTTTATTGTATTTATCAGGTTTTTATATTAAGGTCACAGATGCAGCAGTACATCCACAGGAAACTGCCAGAAATTCAAGCCGGATTCAGAAGAGGACGTGGAATGAGGGATATCATTGCTGATGTCAGATGGATCTTGACTGAAAGTAGAGAACACCAGAAAGATGTTTACCTGTGTTTTACTGACTATGCAAATGTATTCGACAAATTATGAATAACATCTCAAAGAATGGGAATCCCAGGATACTTAATTGTGCTCATGTGGAACCTTTACATAGACCAAGACACAGTTGTTCCAACAGAACAAGAAGTTAGTGTATGGTTTAAAATCAGGAAAGGTGTGTGGCAGGGTTGTATCCTTTCACCGGACTTGTTCAATCTGTATGCTGAGCAAATAATCTGAGAAACTGGACTATATGAAGAAGAACGCAGCATCAAGATTGGTGAAAGACTCGTTAACAACCTGTGTTACGAAGATGACACAGCCTTGCTTGCTGAAAGCTAAGAGGACTTAAAGCACTTACTGAAGAAGATCAAAGACTACAGCCTTCAATATGAATTACACCTCAGCGTAAAGAAGACAAAAATCTTCACAACTGGACGAATAAGCAATATCATGACAAACAGAGAAAAGACTGAAATTGTCACGGGTTTCATTTTACTTGGATCCATAATCAATACCCATGGAAATAGCAGTCAAAAAAATCAAACAACGCATTGCATTGGGCAAATCTGCTGTGAAAGACCTCTTAAAAGTGTTACAAAGCAAAGATGTCACTTTGAGGACTAAGGTGCACCTGACCCAAGCCATGAAATTGTCAATCACGTCACATGCATGAGAAAGCTGGACTTACAGTATTGGTGAAGAATACTGAATACACCAGGGACTGCCAAAGAACGAACCATAAGTCTGTCTTGAAAGAAGTACAACCAGAGTGCTCCTTGGAAGCGAGGATGGTGAGACTTTGTCTCACATACTTTGGACATGTTATCAGGAAGGACCAGTCCCTGGAGAAGGACATCATGCTTGGGAGAGGGTCAGTGAAAAAGAGGAAGGCCCTCAATGAGATGGATTGACACAGTGGCTGCAACAATGGGCTCAAACATAGCAATGATTGTAAGGATGGTGCAGGACTAGACAGTGTTTCATTCCATTGTACATGGGGTTGCTATGAGTCACAACCGACTTGACAGCACCTAACAACAATATTAAGATCATGTTGTCTTCATAAAAAAAGCCAGAGAGTTTTTCATCTTTTTCTATGATCTAGTGAGTGGTACAGTATTTTAAGAGCTCAGCTGCTAACCAGAAAATCAGCAGTTCCAATCCACCAGCCACTCCTTGGAAATCCTATGAGGCAGTTCTAGTCTGTCCCATAGGGTTGCTATGAGTCAGAATGGACTCGATGGCAATGGGTTTGGTTTTTTGGTTTTAGAATAGCTTGCTTAAATAACAAAATTATCTTTATTTTTATCACTTTAAATGACCTGAAGATTTGCTAAATTCACCTTTGAAATCATCAGAGCCTGCTGCATTTAAAGACAATTTTATACTTGCAAAAACACATGTGACATTAATATGTTAGGAAACATAACATGAAGACTCAGCGGCCAAGTTAAGGCACATTTATAAGGTTCAGCAGGTTAAAAGGACAAGGGAAAGGTGATACTACCCGTCTGTTCCTAATGGCTGATTCTGGCATCGACCAGCAGGCAGGTCAGCCTTCCCCACTGCCCATGGAATGAGATTCGTGTTTTTCTCTCCTTTCCTTCTTTGTAATGAAAATCACCCACATTGCACTCCTGCCTTGGTACTGACAGGGTGAAACTATATGGAAGCGGAGAGACAGTCTCGGGTAGGACAAGCGAGAGCCTGCAGCCCAGCTCTGCTCGGGTGTGGTGCTGGGCACAGTGGGCATCTGCTTGGAGCCGGTTTTCTCAGCCGGGAAATAGGTTTGTGTGAGGTTTAAATAAGATGGAGGCTATGCAGTGTCTGCCTCAGGCAGATATTTCATAAATATGTCTCCTCCTTGTCCTCTCCCTGCCCCCACCTCCAACAAAAGAGGCAAAGGGGGAGCCACTGCAGGTCTTTGAAGTGAGGAGTCACCAAGACCCAATAAAGTATTATCAGAAGGGTTTAGTGCTGGGGTGTGGATTTAACTAGCCTGATGCTACAGATGAGGACACTGAGGCCCGGGGTGGGGAAGGTTACTTGCCTGAGTTCACACAGCTACAAAGTAACAGTGCTGAAATTCGAATCCCCAGCCCCAGAATCTGGGAGACATCCCTCCAAGCCCACTGTGCTACCAACTTCCTGGGAGAGCCGTGTGTCACCTCTGCATCCTGGCACCTTCCGCACCTGTCCCGGCATGAGTCACCCGCCAGAGCCAGAGTGAAAGAACTCACCTCCCTTGGGGAGGAGGCCTCCACCTGAGTGCATTCTGGGTTCCCGTCTTAGTCACCACTGCTCTTGGTTCCCACCCCTCCCCCACCTTGGCAGTCAGAGCTACCTGTGACATCCCCAGGACGCTCAGGCCTGCAGTGTGGTGGGGGCTTGGAGGTGGGGCTGGTAAAACAGGCTTAAGGTCTGGTTTTGAGAGGTCTGCAGGGTGGCTGAGAAGTCTGCAGGGTGGCTGAGGGGTGGCTCCTCTCAACTGGCATGAAAGCAATGAGCTTGCTGGGCAAACACAGCCTCAGTACTAACTGACCCTTCTAACCAGGACAATTCTGAAGTGCTTACTTTGGGCCAAGCCCTGCTTTAAGCCCTTTGCACCTATTAAAACATTTAATCCTCCTAAAAGCCCATGAGGTACTATTCCCTCTATCACATAAATGAAGCAACTGAGGCTCAGAGAGGGGACGAGACTTGCCCAAGGTCACAGAGTCAACCAAGGACAGAGCTGGGAGTCGAGCCCAAGCAGTTTGCATCAGGGACCGTGCACAGACTCACCGTGATCTACCTCCCTGCCTGAGTGGCCTCCCTGCCCACCCTCCACAACTGGATCCAGCACCACCACTGTCCCCCAGCCCTGCCCTGGGCCTCAAGCTGCCCCTTGAGCCCAGTCAGAGCTCCTGGGAATAGTGAACTGGGGGCCACCCTCAGGGGAAGGGTGGATGGGCACCAGCTCTGCTGAGCACAGGTAAGCTCTTGCTCGGGCCCCATGCCAATACCAGCCCCACCGAGCTACCTGCAGCCCCCCAAGGCACCAGGCTGACCACCTCCAGGCCTTTGCTTGGAATGCCCTTCCCTCTTTCTTCATTGGACTCAACCCATCTTCTTCTGTAAAACTTAGGGGGAGAGTCACCTCCTCCAGGAAGCCCTCCAGGATGGGATCAGACACCCAGGACAACATAGAGCCCTATGCTTCTTGTAGTGGACCTGAGTGTGAGTGTCAGATTGGACTCTTGTTTGCTGTGACCTTAGACAAGTTACTGAACTCTCTGAGCCTCAGTTTACTCATCTACAAAATAAAGCCAATGATATCTCACAGGTCTGCTGTGAAGATTAAGAGATAAGCTGGACAGTGTGTTTACAACTGCGCCTGACCCACAGTAAAAGCCCCATAAACCAGGCTCTTTTTATAACACTGGTCACACTGGGTTGACATTGTGGCTGTCTCTCCTGCTGGACCAAATGCTCCAAAAAAGCAGAAATGACGTCCTGTTTCTGTGTTTGTCCCCAGAGCCCACCCTGCCCCGGAGGTCTACCACATACCCTGCATACTGGGTGGAAGACCAAGGGTCGCTCCCTACAGGTCATCGAGGCTGAAGGCTGCACTCCTCCCTAGTTGACAGCTGGGCAGGGGAACAGTTGGCACCAGCATGAGGGATGTCGGGAAAATGCTGTGGTTCACTCCTCATGCCTGCTCATCAACATGGCAGCAAGGCCCATCCAGCCCCCACCTGCTGGGGCTGCATCTCTGGGTGGTCAGTCTGGGCTCAGCTGGACAGGAGCGAGTATGTGACCTAGGGCAAGTCACTTAACCTCTCTGCAACTCAAGCGCCCTATTGGCCAAATAGGGATAACAATAGTCCTACCTCCAAGGGCTGTGATGAGGATTAACTGAATATTTATAAAGCACTTAGAACAGGGCTGGCCCACAGGGAATGCTCTACGAGTGTCTGCTAAATAAAAACGAGTAGTTGCGCGCCTTTCATGTGTCAGCCTTCCCTGCCAGCGCTTGGCAGCTCTCACCTCTCCCCGACCCCCAGGCCCCCCAGAGACTTCAGGTCAGGAACACAGGAAGCCTTTCTCTGGAGCCCGCTCTTCACACTTCGCCTGGTTGTTGGAGTCTGAGCCTCCCACTCAGCGTGTAGGAACCCAGTCTCCTGTGCCATGCTGGCGCTTGGTGCAGGAGCAAGTACTACAGTCCACAGAATCCCGGTGCAGAAGGAAAAGTATAACCTTATTTTCTAACTGAACATAATTTTCTCAACTCTGACCCTCACCACCTCTGACACCATAACTGAGACTGTATTCTAGTAAATTCAGTGCAGACTGGTGATTTTTAAGTCACTCTCACGATTCTTTCCGGTCATTTTATAAAGACGGTCATGATGTTCTTCCCCATCACTTGCCTCTGGTCTGCACGCGAACGCCAGGATCCCAGGGCCCCTGAGGGTGGGTTTGCTCGTGTGCCTGAGTGACAGGGGAGGGAGGAGTGAGTTTGGTCTAGCTGGTTTCTTGGTCCCCTCCCCACCACCACCCCCCGCCACCACCACCCCGTGGAGGAGGGGCGCAGGAGCGCTGTGGTTTCCCTTGCAGCTTCAAGGCTTTCTTCGTTTTTGCTGTTGCTGAGGCTTCTCAGCCTCCTGCGCAGGCCTGGCTGGCACCAGCCCTCAGCTGCGAGGTCGTGTCCCCCCGAGGAGGGGGCACCTCCCTGTCGGCAAGCGCACCAGCCATTACCATGTCCCCACTGGAGGCTGCGGAAACACCTGGAATGTCCACACCACGCACACCCATGGAGGGAGCTGTGGGTGCACCGCTTCCACCGCTCTGACCTGTCCCCTTTGTGCCTGTTGGCAGGCTTATCAGATAAAATTCAAGACACCCAGTTAAATTTGGATTTCAGATAACCAGTTGTCCTGGAGTCAATTCTGACTCATGGCAACCCCATAAGTGTCCAAGTAGAACTGTGCTCCTTAGGGTTTTCAATGGCTAATTTTTCAGAAGTAGAGCACCAGATCTTTCTTCCAAGGCATTTCTGGGTGTACTTGAACCTCTAACCTTTTGGTTAGCATCCGAGGACATTTGAACCACCAGGGTTGAATTTCAGATAAACAATAAATAATGTTTTAGTTTAAATGTGTCTCAAATGTTGCATCCTGTATTTCTATTTGCTGTATTTGGCAACTCTACCTGTGAGACTGGGTTTGTTGGTAAAGACTGAGCCCAGTAAACGCCAACCCTTTCCTTCAAATACCCTGCACTCCCATCCCCCGTCTCCTCTGGACTGGCCCCAAGGAGGGGTGACGAGGGACAACACCACCCTGCTCCTTATGACACCAAACTCTCCCTCTCTGCCCCTTTCCAGTCTGTTCACGGTTTCTCTTGCTGGAAGAATCCCCCGCTCTCCCACTCAGCCTGCCTCCCAGTGCCGCCTGTCTCACACCTGGTGCACAGGACTTTGAACTGGCAGTTGGGCCCTCTGTCTTCTTTCCAGTTGCTTTGTGGGGGGCGGGAAAACACAGAACACATTGTTTGATGCCTCAAACTGTTAGCCGGCCACAGATGAACACTCACTACACACGCGCCGTCTCCTTTGAGCCTCGTTGCAACCTGCCCATTTCACAGATGAGGCTACTGAGGCTCAGAGAGGTGACAACCTCGCCCCAGATCACATAGCTTGTGAGTCGTGGGCTGGGGTCTCTTTCCAGGGCCTCGGGGCTGCCGAGAGCAGGCCTTCACCTTCTTGGAGACTGGGGTCCTGGCAGCAACTCAGCAGGCCCACTCGCAGGCCAGGCTGAGCTGCAGCAGCTCCAGGTTGCTCAGCCCCTGAGGTCTTTTCAAACGGGGAGCTGTGGCTGCAGTGTCTGGCAAGGCCTCATCCCACCCTCCCTCCGCAACTCCGCAGCTGGTGCAACCACATGTGACATTTCCTCTCCGGGGATCAGCCACTGCTGTGCAGGGCTGGGGGAGAAGGAGGAAGAGGAGGCCTCGTCCTGCCCATGAGAACTCCAAGCACTTTACACAATACATTAAATTATTTAATCCTCCCAACCACCCTATGAGGTAAGTATTATTATTATCCTCATTTTATAGATGAGGAAAGGGAGAGGAAGAGAAATTAAGCCACTTGCTCAAGGTCACAAAGCTACTGAAGTCAATATTCTACTTAAGGACTTGAGGGTCCAAGCTATTAACTACTACTACAGTTTATATATAAAACACATAGCACAGAAGTGCTCAAAAATTCTCCAAATCAGGTATCACCAACTGAAATAGCCCAGGAATAGACAGACGTCAGCAGAAGAGACCAGAAAGTCCAGAAACAGACCAGGGGAATTTAGTGCAGGATACGGCCCCATTTCAGGTTAGTAAGGCAAATAAGAGGATCCCTGGTGGCGCAGTGGTTAAGTGCTCGGCTGCTAACCAAAAGGTCCACAGTTTGAACTCACTGGCTGCTCCAGGGAGAAGGATGTGACAGTCTGCTTCCGTAAAGATTACAGCCTTGGAAACCCTATGGGGCAGTTCTACTCTGTCCTATAAGGTCACTATGAGTCAGAATCCACTCGACTGCAATGGGTTTTGTTCTGGTTTTAAGAAAAATACACGTTATTCAGTAAGCGGCGTTGGGACAAAATTTAGCCATCTGGAAATAAATAAGGCAGATCCATGCCTCACACCTTACACCGGGATGAATTACATTACTTTAAATGTAACCAGTAAAGCAGCAAAAATACTAAAAATAAACCTTGTCCAAATCTTTTTTTTGTTTGTTTAATCTATGAGTAGGAGAGGCCTAAAAGTGACAAAACCTAAAAGTGAAAAAATAAACGATGGATAAACTTAACTATGTAAAAATAAAACCCTTCTCATGGCAAAAGCCTCAAGAAACATAAACAATGTTAAACAACCAAGTGGAGACCCACTGAGCTGAACATTTCTGGTTTCATATTTTGCTGTGTGTTTGCTATACTTCCAGAAAGTCTATTTTTAAAAATTAAGCGACAAACTGGGGGTGGGGGAATTTGTTCCTCATATCTCAGATAGAGTTAATTTTCCTAACATACAAAGTATTCCTAGAAATAAACAAGAAAAAAACTATTCAAAAAAAAAAAAAAGAAAAAGGTAATGGACATTGTTATGGATTGAATTATCTGTTGCTCTTGAGTCAATTCTGACTCATAGTAACCCTGAAGAACAGAGTAGAACTTCCCCATAGGATTTCCAAAGAGCTGCTGGTGGATTTGAACTGCCAACCTTTTGATTAGCAGCCATACCTCTTCACCACTGCACCACCAGGGCTCCTTGTATTGAATTGTGTCCTCCACAAAAGATACATTGAAGTGTGAACTACTGGTACCTGTGAATCTGACCCGGTTTGGAAATAGGGTCTTTAAAGATGTTATCAGTTAAGCTAACACGATGTGGGTAGTAGGGTGGGTCCTAGTCTAATATGAGTGGTGTCCTTATAAAAGAAAAGAGGGACATAGAGGGAAGACCACCATGTTAAGATGGAGGCAGAGATTGGAGTGATGCGTCTACAAGCCAAGGAACACCAAGGATTGCCAGGAACCACAAGAAGCTGGGAAGAAGCAAGGAAGGATCCTCCCCTGGAGCCTTCAGAGAGAGCACACTCCTGCTGACACCTTGATTGTAGACTTCTAGCTTCCAGAATTGCGAGACAATAAATCGCTGTTGTTTGAAGCCACTCATTTGTGGTACTTTGTCCCAGCCGCCCTAGAAAAGGAATACACACATGAACAAATAGTTCACAGAAAAGAAAATACTAATGCCTCTTAAACATATGAAAAGATGCTCATCCTCACTCATAATCAGAGAAATGCAAATTCAAACTACAGTAAGAAGCTGATTTTCACTTGACAGTTAGGCAAAAGGTTAAAGAGTCTGGTAACACCCTGAGTTGGCAAGGATGTGGGGAAATAGACACCTTCAGACATTACTTGTGGGAGTGTCAACTGGTAGCCTCCTCCTGAAGGGAAATTTGCTGATATCTATCAAACTCACACACACATACATACTTCGACCACATGCCTCCACTTCTTAGGACTCATTCATTATACAGATGTACTCCCACATATGCTAAATGACATGTACAAGATTATTCACTGCAGCGTTCTTTGCTTTTTTTTGTAAAGTAAAATATTGTAAGCAACCTAAATGTCCAATATTAGAGAGATGGTTAGAATAACTGTTAATCCATACAATCAAATACTATGCAGCTGTAAAAAAGAATGAGCAAAGTCTTTGGATAATGTTATGGAACAGTCTCCAAGACTTATCATTACATGAAAAAGTAAGATGCGAACAGTGTATAGAATTATGCCATTTATGTAATAGAGGAGGGGCAGAGAATATGCATATATGATATTTGCTTACATATGCACAAAAGGTCTCCAGGTAACCAATCACACCAACTGTGTTTTGGGAGAGGAACTCGGTGGCTGCGGGGTGGGGTGGGAGTGAGATTTTTCACTGTATACCCTTTAGTACCTTAGGAATTTTGAACCACGGAAATGTACTCCCTATTAATAAAAAATACATTTTAATTTGAAAAGAAAAGAAAATGGGGCAGGCATTACTCAGCTCTGGTCAGTTGTTGCCCAGTGTTGCCAGATCACTCACATTTTCAGGAGGAGCTGGAACTGGGGTTTCTACATGAAAACTTCCTGTGTTCTTAATGTTGGCCATAGTGGGGAGCCTGCAATTGTCTGCTCATTGCCTGCTTCATCCTTGCCTACAGAATTCTGTTTGCATTTGAAGTTGCAATGTGCTCAGGTAAGAGATATGCTTCTTAGCCTCCCATGCAGTTAGGAGAACCAGTGAAACACAAGCAGAGGCCACCCGAGGAGAGATTCATAAAATCTCACTGATGGGGGCTTTTAAGTTGGTGGGAGAGGTGCCCATTTTGCCCCTGGTCCTTCCTCTTCTTCCTGCCAGAACACAGAAGTGAGCACCTGCAGCTGCCTTGTGATTCTGAGGACGGCACTTAGATCTAAGGATGGTGAAGCAGAAGCACAGAAGGAGCCTGGGTGCTTGGTGACACTGCAGCTGGCAGGCCTACTACTTCCTGGACTCACAAGGGCACCAGACCTAAAGGTGCCCCATTCACAGCGTGGACGTTGCGGGTTTATATGTATATGGTGACACTTTCTGGAATATAGTAGTAGAGTGTCTCATTTAACAAAATCAACATATTACAATTATTTTCCAACAGGTAAAAATAAAGTCTCTTGAGAAAGAGGTAACTTTTCTAAGCTGCACAAATGCCCGCCACCTCCCTCCAGCCTTTTTTTTTTAACACGCAAAAGAATTACTAATTATTTGCCTAAGTTACAGGTCTCTGTTACTTAAAGTCAAATTTAATTCTAACTGGTAAAGAAACTAATTTTAAAAAAGTTAAACGTTTAGGACCTCAGTGTCATGGGACAATTCAGTCAATTGGCATAATATAGTTCACAAAGTTCATGTTCTTCATCCTAGTGAAGTAAGTAGCGTCTGGGGCCTTAAAAGCTTGTGAGCAGCCATCTAAGACACAATGATTGGTCTCTACTCGTCAACAGCAGATTAGGAAGAAGGACACCGAAGAAACTACTCCATAGGGCTGTCATGGATTGAACTGTGCCCCAAAAATATGTGTCAACTTGGTTAGGCCATGATTCCCGTACTGTGTGGTTGGCCTCCATTTTGTGACTATAATTTTACGTTAAAGAGGACTAGGGTGGAATTGTAACACCCTTACTAAGGTCACATCCCTGATCCAATATAAAGAGAGTTTCCCTGGAGTGTGGCCTGCACCACCTTTTATCTTACAAGAGATAAAAGGAAAGGAAAGCGAGTAGAGAGTGGGGACCTCATACTGCCAAGAAAGCAGTGCCGGGGTCAGAGTACATCCTTTGGACCCAGGGTTCCTGCACAGAGAAGCTCCAAGTCCTGGGGAAGATCGATAACAAGGACCCTCCTCCAGAGCCGACAGAGAAAGCCTTCCCCTGGAGCTGATGCCCTGAATTTGGACTTCTAGCCTACTAGACTGTGAGAGAATAAACTTCTGTTTGTTAAAGTCATCCACTTGTGGTATTTCTGTTACAGCAGCACTGGATGACTAAGACAAGGGCTAAAAGACTACACAAGCCACAGCCTCATCTACCCTGAGACCAGTTGAATTAGATGGTGCCTACTACCACTACCAACCGTTCTGACCAGGGCCACGACAGATGGACCCTGATAGAATGGGAGAAAAACGTGGAACAGAACTCAAGTTCTTAAAAAGTCCAGACTTACTGGACCAGTTGAGACTAGAGGACTTTCTGTGACTATTGCCCTGAGATACTCTTTAAACCCTGAACTGAAACTATCCCGAGATCAACTTCTAGTAAAATAACAGAGTGGCACATAAAACAAAGGATATTAACTGTGAGTACAGTGCTCCATTTAAAAACTATCTATATAAGACCAAAAGGTCAACAATCACTCTAAAGCAAAGATGAGACGATAAGGAGGCAGGGAAACTAGTATACTGGAAATGGAATTCAAGAGAACATTGACACATTGTGAAAAATGTAACTAATGTCACTGAACAATCTGTACAGAAATTGTCAAACGGGAACCTAACCTGCTGCTGTGTAAACTTTCACCAAAAGCACGATAAAATATTATTTTAAAAAAAACAGTGTGGACGGGCCACCAGGTTGCCATCTCTTCTTGAGACAGTGTTTACCAGAGTTGGGCCTGAACCAGCGCGTTAGGACTGGAAGGACCTTGGTGAACTTGTAACTCAGAGGCTCTCGTTCTTGCTTGCTTTAAACAATAGAGCTCTAATTAATTAATTCCTTCAACAAATATTTGCAGAACTCCTACTGCGATGGGCTCTCTGCTAGGTCCTTGGGTGAGAGAGATGAACAGGTTCTCACAGCACAGAGGGAGACAGACGATAAACACCAGATGCCTAAAACTGATCAACGTTACTCTTCACAATCGCCAGAAGGTGGAAACAATTCAAAAATCCATCAACAGCTCAATGGATAAACAAAATGTGGTAGAGCCAAACAGTGGTATATTGTTCAGCCATAAAAAGGAATGAAGTTCTGACCCACGCTACAACACGGATGAACCTTAAAAGCCTTACGCAGAGTGAAGGAAGCCAGACACAAAAGTACAAATATTGTATGATTCTACTTACATGAAATGTCCAGAATATGCAAATGCATACAGACAAAAAACAGACAAGTGGTTGCCAAGGGCTGGAGGTAGGGGGTAACAGGAAGTGGCTGCTTAGCGGGTATGGGATTTCTTTTTTGGGGACGACGAAAAAGTTCTCAACTATACAGTGGTGATAGATGTGCAACAATGTGAATCTACTTAGTGCCACTGAATTGTGCACTTTAAAACGGTTACAATAGCAAAATTTATGTTAATTGTATTTAACCACACACATAAAAAAGATCAGCATTATGATGCCAATTCAACGGGGTAACCGCATGTTGGGGGGCGGGGTATGATTGGATGGAGCAGGCAGAGAGACCTTGGAAAGATGGAGGGGAAATTTCAGCTAAGACCCAAATGACAGAAGGAGACAGCGTATGAGGACGTGGGGAAGAGCATTCCTGGCAGAGGAAACAAGAAGTGCAAAGGCCCTGAGGCAAAAATGAGCTTGGCGTGTTTTGGGTGGAGGGGAGCAGAAAGACCACATGACAGGCTTCAGGAACAAGCAGGAGGCAGAAAGGTTAAATACTGTTGGCGACCTCATATACACAAACCAGATAAGAAGCAGTCTTTTACCAGTATAAACTTGTTTTGTGGGTTCAAATGTATCATTAGCTTTTATGATAAAAGATAAATTATAAGAACAACAACTTTGTCCTAGAGAAAGTTTGGGTCAACTGAACAAAGCCTCAAATTTGCCTCAGACACAGCCAGTGTCTGCTGAATCCCTGAATTAGCTCCTGAGAGTGATTTGAAAGCGGTTGACCTGATCTGCCCACCTTTCCCACAGCCTCTACTGAGCAAGGGGGTGTATTGAGGCCCAGAGCGAGGAGGGGGCTCCAAGCAAGGCAGGGGCAGAGCAGGAGTTGGGCCTGGAGGGGAGGGATGCCTGGCCGCCAGGTTGGGGGTGGGAACACCAGGGAGAAAGAAGGTGGGGTGGACATTTGTTGATTCCACAGCCAACGGTCCTGACTCATGTGGAAAAAGATGCCATTGTGGGGTACTAGAGGGCCCTGAGCCCCACATCCCTTGTGGGGAGAAACCCCTCCTCAACTCCTAGCAGCCTGGGTGTGGTGTGGGGCCTGGGCTGGGCCAATGGCAAGATGCAGGTAGCAAAGAGGGAGGGACTGTTAGGTGTCAACCTCAGTGGCCTGAAGGCAGGACTGGGGTGTCTGGGGCAAGGCAGCTGCAGCTACCTGAGGTCAGGACCATCCCCTTGCTTCTGGCAGGTTCTCCAAGCCTGCTCTCCTGTGACCCTCTGTGTTTTGCTAGCCTTCCTGTGCATCTCTCGGGCATCAAACAGCCCCAGCTGGTTTCTGTTGCTTGCTACCAGGAACTCTGAAGGATTTGGAGGGTCTCTCTGCAATCATTCCTACAGTCCCTGCTGCTGGCCACTGAGGTCCCAGCTCTGCCCTGACTGACCGTGTGGCCTTGGGCAGGCAGTCTCGGGCTCTGCCAGACTGGGAGTGGGACATAGCAGAGCCAGAAATGGGCTCTCAGTCACTAACCGGTTCTGGATTCTTCTGAATCCACGTTGACGACTTCTGCCACACCCATGAACTGCCTCTACCCAATTGCCTTATGATTTTTCTTTAAAACAACTTCCTTTTTAAACTTACATTGATTTAAAAGACAACGGCATGTCCCACTCCTGAGTGGAAAACCAATGTTGCTTGCCCTAAATAAAAGGAAACCCTAAATAATAAATCCAATAAAATCAAAATAAATTATGTAATTTTATAGAGCTTCCTGCTCAGGGCACTGAGCTGAAGCTTTCTCCCTCTAAAGGGAGATTAGTAAGTGTTTAGGTTGTTAAAAACAGCACCCCAAAAATATTTTCTCCACCACCGTCATCTGCATTGAGAAGAAAATGACTTTCTCTCCTGGGCTGTATGGCCTCTGTTTGGCAAGGACTGGTCTAATTGGATCAGTGGAGACTCGAGGCAGTCTCTGGAGGGCTCATAGCTGTGTGAACGTAGGCAAGTCACTCAACTTATCTATGCCCCAGTTTCCCCATCGGAGGCCCTGAGCGAGGAAGGAGCTCCAGGCTCCAAGAGTTAATAACAGTACTGACCTCACAGGGTCGTGTGAAGGTTAAAGCAGTGACTAGTAGAACAAGGCCTGTCACAGAGGAATTGCTACCAAGGCCATCTTATTGATGGGACGACTGGGACCAGCTCAAGAGCACCAAGGACTCCCCTCCCCTCCTCTCAGCCCCTGCCAGCCCACTGGGGTGCGCCTTTCCCTCCTGTGTCGCGTTCACCCCGTCTTGCTGAGCCCCAACCCTAGCCAAGCTGCTTTATTCCATTCTCACACCAACTCTTCGAGTGCAGCGGATTCATCACGGAGTTCACAGAGGGTAGCACTAAGGCCGGCATAGGTGGCGTGATTCCTCCGCGTGTCTTTCTCGGTATCAGAGTGGGGGCAGGGGGCGCTGTGGATTCTGGGCTCCCCCCACCCCCACCCGCCTCCACCGCGGGTTATCTCTGGGCTAGGCGGCAGCAGATGAGCCTCCCGGTATCTCTCTGATCCCCTGAATTTCCGGTTCCCCAAAGACAACTCAGGATGTGGGGAGGGAGGGGTAGGAAGAGGAGGAGGGAGACAAAGAACAGGAGAGAGATCTCAGAGAGAGAGAGCGAGCGAGACGGGCGAGACAGAATACCCACGACACAGACACACGCAGAGGGGCAAAGAGACAGAGACAGGCTAGGAGACCCCAGAGACAAACACTAGAGAGCGTTTCCAACGCAGAGTGAGGGACAGACAGAGGCAGACAGACAGACAGAGAGCAGCCGAGGCAAAAACAAAGAGACAGACAGGTGGAGACAGAAATAGAGACAGTCAGAAAAGGGAGGGGTGACCCAGAGACTCACGGAGACAGAAAGGGAGATAGGAGGGAGAGACAGACTGAAAATGAGGCAAAAATGAGAAGAGCAAGTGGGGTGGGGAGTGGTGGAGCCAGAGTCAAGGCTTGGGGTGTAGGTGTCAGGGAGGGGGGATCCAGAAACAGAAAGAAAATTAGTAATTTTGCGAGCTAGGTGGGAGATGGTGAGAAATGCTCAGAAGCCCACCCAGGTACACCAGGAGGCAGACAGATCCTGAGGGTGCAGGCAGGAGGGCCCTGGGGGGAGGAGGCCAAAGCCTTCTCAGAGGCTCCAGGGGTCCTCCCAGCCCCCATGCCACAGATGCCTCAAGCGTTAACCCATTGGGCTCATGGAACCCTTGTGTCCCCAAGCACAGGGACTCCCTGAGGCCCTCCCCAGAGCCAACAGCCCCGTGAGAAGTCCACGAGGGAGCTTCACTCTGAATGGCCTCAGCTGCCCACCTCCCTCAGGTACGGAGGTGGAGAGAGAGGCCTGCCGGGAGCTTCCCTGGGATGGGGCTGGGGAAGGAGGCACTCAGGAGCAGGGGCTGCCTTGGACTGCTCAGGAGGGAGAGCCACTGCCCTGCTTGGTCTGGCCACCTGCCCTCACCAAGCCTCAGTCTCCTCATTTATAAAGGGGTGATAACGAGAAGAACCTACTCAAGGGTCATAGTGAGGGCCGAGTGTGCACGTGTGTGGCACCATGCGTAGCACCTGGTGAGTGCCTGGAAATGGCGGCCCTTGTTGATGAAGGTTGATGCTCCCACAGCATCCTGTCTGTATGAGTCAGGATGCTTTCATTTGCAAATGACAGAAACTCTGCTGAAGCTGGGTCAAGCTAAAGAAGGGTGTTGACTAACTCATGTAACTGAACAGTTCATGGGTGGATCCAGTGTCAGGAGAAGTGGATCCAGGACCTCAGGAAACTGTCTCCCTCCATCTCCAGCTGCCTTCTCTCTCAGGCAGGCATCCTTCACATGGTAGACTCTGGCAGCTCCAGACCCACATCCTGAGTGGTCCCGGCAGAAAGACAGAGCCTCATTCCCAGGAATTCTAGCAAAAGTCCCTGTACAAAGAGGAATTCACTTTCTGTAGAATTTACCCTTAGGTTTGCCTTTTTGTTCTCTTTTTGCATCAACTGCTAACCAGTACATAGCCTCCCACACCCCCACCCAAAGTAGGCTGCACCTTCAAGTGGTTTAGCAGCTTCTGTAAGTAACTTTGGAATTTGCTGTGTGACCTTAAGCAAATCACTTAGCCACTCTGAGCCTGTTTTCTTTTCTACAAAATGGGGCTCTTCATACCTTATAGACAGAGGTGTTGTGAGACTCAGTGAAATAATGGCTGGCACACAATAGATGTAGAATGAGTGCATCTCAGCAACCATCCTCCCTTCTACCAGTGAAAGCCCCGAATTTTCCTTGGGTACCTTCTCCGTTTTCAGTCTCTTAGAGTTGGGGGTTGAGCACATGGCACAGGCCTAAGCCAATCAGCACGTGGTGTTCTCCTGTCCAGTGACTGGTTCAGGGGAGACACGCATCCCAAGCTAGTCCATCAGAGTAACTTCAGGGTTTTTGCTGGCAATACTGGGACATTTTGTCCCCTGGGATGGGACTCTGAAAGGATGTGGCCTCTGGAGCTGCCAGAGCCATCTTATGACCACAAACTGGATTCAGCACAGAAAGGAGAGCTGAGAGCTGGAGGAAAGCTGGGAGTTGGTGATAATCCAGTCACACCTGAAAGTTTCCAACCTTCTCACCAACACGAGAACTTATTCTTTTATTTTCCGGGACACCCTTTGGGTGAGGGGCCCAGGTTTTTAGTCTAACATTCTCAAAAGTCCCTAAAGTCCCACAGATGTTTAGTGGCGTCATTGGGACTAAAAGTTATGCCTCCTGATGTGTAGTGTATCCAGTGTTCTTGCCACCAAGCATGCTGTCTTAGTTATCTAGTGCTGCTATGACAGAAATACCACAAGTGGGTGGCTTTAACAAACAGACATCTACTGTCTCACAGGCTAGGAGGCTAGAAGTTTAACTTCAGGGTGACACCTCCAAGGGAAGACTTTCTGTCAGCTCTGGGGGAAGGTTCTGGTCATCACTCCTCCCCTGGGTCTAGGAGTTTCTCAGCACAGGGACCCTGGGTCCAAAGGACACACTGCACTCCCAGTTCTTCTTTCTTGGTGGTAGGGGGTCCCTATCCTCTCTGCTGGATTCTCTTTTTTATATCTCAAAAGAGATTGACTCAAGATATAACCTAATCCTGTAGATGGAGTCCTGCTTCATTAATGTAACTGCCTCTAATCCTGCCTCATTAATGTCATAGAGGTTAGGATTTACAACACACAGGATAATCACATCAGATCAAAAAATGGTGGACAACCACACACTGCTGGGAATCATGGCCTAGCCAAGTTGATACACATTTTTGGGAGACACAATTCAATCCATAACCTGTGCAATCTTCTCTTTGGAATGACTGCTTGTCAGCTATGAGACTAATAAAATCAAATAAATAAAACAGAAGGAAGTCTGGAGAGATTTGCCTGAGGGAACTGAGGAGAGAGTAGGAAACTGGGAGGGAGTTAGGTAGCTGTGTGAGTAGACCTTGTGGGGCAGTGGTTAAGAGCTCACCTGCTAACCAAAAGGTTGGCAGTTTGAATCCACTAGCCACTCCTTGGAAACCCTGTGGAGTAGTTCTACTCTGTCCTATAGAGTCACTATGAGTCAAAATTGACTCAAGGGAAATGGGTTTAGTTTTGTGTTTTTTTTTCCGAGTGGGTAGACCAGTGCGCAGGAGAAGTAGGTTACCTGCAGTCCTGCAGTGAAATGAATCAGGCTGTGATGGGGAAGATGGAGGAAACGTTCATCCACGTGTCTCTGAGCAGGAGAGGAGGAGGTGGGTGAGAGAAAGAGTGAGTCTGGCAGTTTCTCATACTGGCCACCAGGAGTTCATCACCAGGTAGGATGGCTTGATTGTGGTTGGGGTTTGGTGGAAACATCATTTAGGAATCTTTTTGTTGCAAGTGACAGAAAGCCTGGCTCAATTTAGTCCAAGAAAAAGAGAAGGAAAGGAAAGAAGGAGGAAAGGGATTGATTGGCTCATGTTACTGGAGAGTCCAGGAGTAATGGCTTCAGGCACATTGGATCTGGGTGCTTAAATGTGCCATCAGGACTCAACTTTTCTATTTCCATTTCTGCTGACTCTGCTTTCCTCTGGTGCCTTCATTCTCAGGCAGACACTCTTCAAGTGGATGTCTGCAAAAGCCCAGGCTTGTATCTTACCAGCGTGGCAGTTCCAGCCCATAAAGGGCTTCTCTTTCCCATTAGCTTCACCAGAAGTCTCAGGAATGTGTCTCATTGGCCTGAATTGGGTCATGTGCCCCTGTATCAAGCAATTATTGTGGCCAGGGGGTGAATATAATGGTTAGCCAATCCTGGGTCACGTGCACATCTATCAAGTAGTCCCATTTGAGCCATCTAAACTGAAAACGGGGCAGGGTGCTCCTCAAAGGAAATTCAGATGGTGTCATTGGGAGAGGAAGGAATGGATGCTGAACAGGCAAAAATAAAAGATATCCTCTAGAGATGTTAAAAGTGATCTGCAAAATGCTAAGAATAACTTTTTTTAAAGGTCCTGAGTCAAATAAATTTGGGAAATGTTAGGCAAAGGTATTTATCACAGGACTTCTCCGCGCCTTTAATACATGAATGTGCACGCATTAAAGAATGACTATGCAGGAATGCGCTGGAGAATGCAGCTTTCCCCCAAATGCTTCTGACCACAGAGTCCTTTCTTGTGAGCTTCTCACAGGACTGATGAGCACTCAATGCATTTTGGGAAAGACTGCACTAAACCCCATCAAGAGCCAGAGCTACTGTGTCATTGTTGATACCTTATCCAGTGCCACTGGTTCAGTGCACCCTGCCTGGCTCAGCTGCCAGCAACTGCCTCCCTTTGCCTCAGGGCTTGCTCTGGCCACTGGAGCCCACTGTGCCCATATGGGTGCAGGCCAGAGGTTTTCGAGAACTATTAACAGAAGCAGATGTATAAATGCCCAGGGTTCCCTCCTCAAGGTGGACAACTCACATTCCTGTGCTCCAGGCTGGTTCCCAGAGCTCCCCTGCGGTCTGAGCTCCAGCTGCCCACAGTGGTAATTGGCTGAACTCATAATGCCTTTATGGACTGTCTTCTCTCCTGTCTCACTTCCCGGCTGTCCTTTCTAGGACCACCTCCCAAATAAACTACTTACACTAAAGCACTTACCTCAAGGTCTGCTCCTGGGAGAACCCAAATTAAGAGGACTGTTACCTCCTGACGGCTTTAGAAGCATTCAGATGTGTCTCCAAGAAATTCCAGAAACTCCCTTTCTCTCTCATTTATCATTAAATCTACCTTTCCTCCAACAACAAAATTCAAGAATAATCTATTTCTGCTCCCCAGCTTTCATCAGCAGGGGTTCTCCCCACTGACCAACCCAATGTGCTCAGAAACTCCAGAACCAGCCCCATAGATTTCATCGCATTAGCTCTGCTCTCTCTGTCCCAGCTGGTCCATTGACCCGATAGACGCAAAGCCACATCCCCTGGCTTGATCCAAGAAACACAAATGGGAAGCTGCTCCTGGTGCCTCATCAAATCCCCACCACCACCACCATCCACCAAGGCAAGGACCAGAGTCACCCTGGACCCTCCCCATTCCTCACAGCCATAGCCAGCTCATAGCCACATCGGTTGATTCTACCTCCCAAACATCTCCGAATTCTACACCCCTGTCCATCCCCCCTGCCATGTCTTTGGCCAGCCTACCATTTCTCACGTGGATTTCTACAACAGCCTCCTCGGTAGTCTCCCTGCCTCTTGTTTAACTGCAGTTACCATCCATCCAACTGAGCCAGAGATTTTTGCTAAAACACAAACCTGATCGTGTCATTCTCAGCTCCAAACCCTACAGGGGCCACCCACCGGGCTCAAGACCAAGTTCTCACTCCCCACTCTTCGTTATTATGAGATAAATCAGATATGCACTTAAAGAATAATACATCAAACGCTTGTGTACCCCCACCCTGCTTAAGACTAAGACATTACAAATATCACTGAGGCCTTCTTTGAACTTGCCCACATCATTCCTCACCCACCACCTCACGGCTACCACTGTCCTGAAGTTCTCATTCCCCGTCGTCTATCTTGATACTGTTACACATATATGCATTCCCAAACAATACATATCATTTTGACGTGTTTGTAACTTCACACAAATAAAACACTTGCTTTGCTTTTTTCACCCCACATTATGTTGATGAGATTTCATCCATGTTGGAGGGTGTTGTTCCAGGTCACTCATTTTTATCGGCTGTTGAGTATTATTGTGTGACTGTACTACAGTTTATCTGTCCACTTGATTGCTGATGGATGTGTTTCCAGGTGTAGGCCATCGCAATGCTGCCCTAAGCCTTCTCATACCCGCCTCCTGGGGCCCATGGGCTGGGATTTGTCAGGGTTTATACCCAGGAATTTGCTGGGTCAGAGGAAACGCACATCTTCAGCTTTGCTATATGTTGTTAGATTATTCTCCAGAGTGGTCATACCAACATACACCGTTGGTGAACCATTCTGTGTCCCTCAGCCCAGGCACTAAGACACCTCTGCCCATTTCTATTTCCTCCACATAAAATGACTTAACTCCACCTGTTTATGTCCAGCCTGTCCAGCTCCCTTGCCAGGACCCTCACTCCATCTTCTCCCATTGGGCCTCTTACAAGCTCCCCCGCACAGGGCAGTGGCACTTTGTACAATAACCAGAATGAGAAGGCTGGTAGTCAGAGCAGCAGTGATTCCATTCCAGGCTAATCTAGTCCCAGATTTGCCTGTTCAGGTGTGTGCCTTTGGGCAAGTTACTTCACCTCTCTGAGCCTTTGTTTCCTCACATGCAAAAAGGAGATAACAACAGTAACTGACAATAGGCACAATAGGCATGTCAAGATGATTAAATGAGATAAGCATGGAAATGCAATAGGTGCTCCAGAAGGAGAAGCTGTTCTTAACACCTTTGGAGTTCACAGAGGACTGCCAACAACTTTAGCTTATCAATCCAGACTACTTTGGTTGTATGTGACAGAAACCCAAGTCAAGTCATTTGAAGAAAATGGTAATTTATTGGCCCATGTAACTGGGAAATCTTGGGGTGGGGGTGGGGGGGGATCTCATTTCAGGTGAGACTAGATCCAGGGGTTCTAACGATGTCACCAAGAAGCTGGCCCTGTCCATCTCTCTGGGCCATTCTGCCCTCTACATTGGCTTCGTTCCCACTGGGGTCTCCCAAGTGATCCCTCCAGGACACATCCTTCCACCTTTACTGCAGGGAGGAAAAAAAAAAAAAAGAGCTCCTCTCCATCACTTCCTGCCCAAACCCCAAGGCTGCTTTTCATTGGCCCAGCTCTTGTCACATGCCCATACCTGAACCAATCATGATGACCAGGGGAAAGGATGGTGATGATGGTCCAGGTCCAGGTCATGTGCTCACCCTGAGACAGGAGGTGGTCAACAATCTCTAAAACCACATGGGATGAGATTGGAGAAGGAGTGGATGGAACCCTGAGGAAAACTGAGGTGAATCTCCCAAAATAAGGGGAAATGAATCCTGGCCAGGTAAAAATGACATTGAGAATATGCATTTTAAGATTTCCAGGTGATCTGTCTGCACATCAAAATTTTGAAAGTGCCACACTGCATATTAATGCTGCAGTTAAGCACTCGGCTACTAACCAAAAAGTTGGTGGCTCAAATCAAACCAGCAACTCTGTGGGAGAAAGAGCGGGTGATCTGCTCCCATAAGATTACAGCCTAGAAAACCCTATGGGGCAGTTCTCCTCTGTCACATGGGGTCGCTATGAGTTGGAATTGACTCAACCGCCAACCAACAACAAACTAGTTTTTAGTTGTCTAAAACATTTAACGTTTTAGACAATTTTGTAACTTCTGTTTTGAAAATCACAGAAGGTAAGAACTACAAAAGCTCTTGGAGGTTTTCTGGTCCACCCCCTTGTTTTAAAGAAGGAGAAACAGAGGACCAGCAGGGAAGGAACTCATTCTGGGTGTCCACTCCCACCCAGTGCCATCCTCCACACCCTACTCCCACCAGCTCAGCAATCGTCTTGCCTGTCGTGTGTTTCTCATGGGGAATGCATCCAGAGCTCCCAAAGTGCCAGCCTGCCCTAGTCATCATCTGCTGTCACTCATACACTACCTGGCCAGGACCCATGGGAGCAATGAGCCCATGTGGAGGAGGATGGAGATGCACAGACAGGGCAGACCCACAGAAACACACACACACACACACACACACACACACACACACACGCAGATCTATCCAGGCAGCCTCTGACTCACAGACTCACGTAGACACTCAGCACACCTCGCCCTCACCCACCAGGCCCACCAAAGCCAAGAGAGCTACAGACCACACCAGCCTTTATTCTATGACAAAGAGTAGGGCTGGGGCCAGGGTAGTCCATTCTCAGGCTGCGTCAGAAGGTGCAGAGTGTTGGGGGCACACAGACTGGACCCCAAAGTGACAATAAGTTAGGGGGAAATTTTCAGGCTGATGTCAGGCTGGAGCAATGGCACAGCCGAGGTGCCCAGAGCCACTTCCGGCTGCCCGGTTCCACTGTCCTGCAAGGCTGGCTCCAGGCAGACTCGCCTCACCTGGAATACCACAGGGCAGAGGGAAGGGGGAGGTTATGGGCTTAGAGGTCAGTAGGGGTCAGAAGACGCCCCCAGAGTCAGAGAGGATAGGCCTGAGGTGGCAGGGAGGGTCGGAAAGGGGTCCTGGAGGGCAGGGCTGGGGATGGGAGGGGCTCTCACCAGGCCCTCAGTTAAGCTTTTACAGATTCTCATAATCTGGAGCTCCTTCTTCCTCCTCTTCCTCCACATCCTGGGAACTCGAGGTGGCTGTGAGGGCAGGAGAGTTTGGTCTCCAGCTCAAAAACCAACCCCCTAAGGCAGCTCCCCCAGCTCCTGCCCCTTCCTCCCACCAGCACACACCAGGCTCAGTCCTGGCCGCAGGCTGCAGCTCCTGGGACACATTCACATACTCCCGGCTCCCGTCTGTGGTGACAGGTCAGCAGGAGGGATGGCCACACCGAAAGGGAAGGCAGGCCGCGTGGAGGGCAAGAGAGCAGAGGGATAGGACAGAGAGTGAGAGATGGGGGCCGGACTGAGGGTCAAACCTGGGCTGGGGTCACCCACATTGAGGGCCGGGGGCAGGGGCTTAGGCCACACCAAGGGCCAGGTGGGCCACAGGCCACACGGAGAGTGAGGGTTGGGGGTGAAGTCACACTGAAGGGGGTAGCCACACCAGGGGAGGGGTCTGGCCACACTGAAGATGAGGTGTGGGGGGATAGGTCACACTGTGGGACGAAGGGGTGAGGGAGAGAAGGCAGACCCTGAGAGGGAACCAGGGGAGCTGTCACTCACCGAGAGACGCTTCGGCACTCTCCTCACTCTCAGGAACGTTCACGTAATCTTCGCCTGACTCCACTACAGGATAACCATCAGAGCCCACCCCACCCCCAACACTGTTACCCAGAGACCCTCAAACATAGATTCCCAGAGTCCCCAGTGCAGGCACCCAGACCTGCAACGGAACCACCCGAGACCATCCCCATAGCCAGTCCCAGAGGGACACAGAAAGGGCCTCTCTAGACAGGTGACATCTGGACCAGAGACAGTGGCTTGGATGAGGATGCAGGCCGTGGAGGTGGAGAGAAGTAAGTCACCTTGACAAATGCTGACTAGAATGAATGAAATTTTGGGGAAAGCAGGAGGGTTACAGACCCTGGCCTGACCCCAAGGTTGGGGCACAGAAATGAAGAGCAGGGAGGTTGGTAGTGTGTGTGGAGAGGGGTGACATGCTTGGTTCTGGCTGTGCCAAGTCCGAGGGTCCTGTGGCTCTCACTTATCAGCCTCAAACGTCACCTGCTCAGACAGCCCACCCTGGCCCTGCCTACTCAGCCACTGCCCATCTCAATCTCCTGCCTCAATCCCTTCATAGCACTTATCACCAATGACATTATTTTGTTCTTTTATTTGTTGACATGTTTTCCCCACGAGGATATGGACAAGACAGGCTTTGGAGCCAGAACACCCAGGTTCAAATCCCAGCTCCAACACTAAGTAACCTTAGACAAGTGACCTAACCTCTCTGTGTCTCAGTTTTCTCATCTATAAAATAGTAACAGGGTTATGATGAAGATTAAAGCAGTAAATATTAGAATAGGGCTGAGCGCTCACAGTAAGTGCTGCCAACTGTCTGTAAACTAAATAAACCCTGTCATCATGCAGATAAGACTGCAGCGCAGGGTGGGGAGGGACGGGCTCACGAGCAATTGGGAGATGTGAAGTTTAATAAGTTGCTACACATAAAACTCTGGGTACAGCACAGAGTGAACCAGTAACTCGTTGCCATCAAGTCAATTCTGACTCATGGCAGCCCCACATGTCAGAGTAGAACTGTGCTCCACAGGGTTTTCAGGGCTGTGACCTTTCAGAAACAGATCACCAGGCCTTCCTTCTGAGGCCCTCAATAACTGTTAGCTATTATTACCATTGTAGTCTACCTCGTTAATTGTAATATACCTAGGATTAGCCCAGTGGAGGCAGCCAATAAACATCTGTTAGATGGATGGATGAAAGAAGCACCTGGACCGAGAGTCTGGAGCTCAGGAGAGAGGTGGCAAATTGGTGTGTGGATGTGACAGTCCACAGCAAGTGTAGAGAGAGAAGAGTAACAGAAAACTAACGATCATCAGACATTGAGGAAAGCCTCCAACAGGCAGGATGAGACAAAATGAAGAGAGAAAAGCAGCTCAAAAGAAACTGAGACAATGCAGCAAGCAGAAGAAAACTTAAAAAAAAAAAAAAGGACACTCTATAATTAATATGTTTAGAGATTTACAAGATGATATTGCCTCCATGAAACAAAAACAGGAGGCTATAAAAAAGGAACAAAAACCAAGAAAGTGTTTTGGAGAGGAGAAACAAAATTTCAGTAGAAGGGCTGAGGAAATCTCCCAGACAATAAAATAAAAAGACAAAGAGATAGGAAAGAGAGAAAAGGTAAGAAAATCAGAAGATCAGAACAGAAAGATTTCATTTTACTTGGATCCACAATCAACACCCATGGAAGCAGCAGTCAAGAAATCAAAAGACGCACTACATGGGGCAAATCTGGTGCAAAGGACCTCTTTAAAGTATTGAAAAGCAAAGATGGCACCTTGAGGACTAAACCACCCCCGACCCAAGCCATGATGTTTTCAATCGCCTCATATGCATGCGAAAGCTGGACAATGAATAAGAAAGACCGAAGAAGAACTGATGCCTTTGAATTGTGGTGTTGGCGAAGAATATGGAATATACCGTGGACTGGCAAAACAAACGAACAAATCTGTCTTGGAGGAAGTACAACCAAAATGCTCCTTAGAGGCAAGGATGGCAAGACTTTGTCTCACATACTTTGGACATGTTATCAGGAGGGATCAGTCCCTGGAGAAAGACATCATCCTTAGTAAAGCAGAGAGTCAGCAAAAAAGAAGAAGACCCTCAACGAGATGGACTGACATATGGCTGCAACAACGGGCTCAAGCATAGCAACAATTGTGAGGATGGCGCAGGATGAGGCACTGTTTCATTCTGTTGTACACAAAGTTGCTATGAGTCGGAACCGACTCAACAGCACCTAACAACAACAGAGCAGAAAGTCCATTATCTGAAGGACAAGAGTCCTAGGAAAGACAGAGAAAACCAAGGGTAGAGGTAGAAATCAACAGATAATAGAAGAGAGAGGAGTAGAGGGGGTCAGCCGAACATAAGCAGTGGGAGACATGAAGGTATGTCAAGACTGTCAACTCACTGGAGAAAGCACTGTCTCGAAGGCCTGGGTTGCTGAGCACAGTAGCTGGTGGGACAGCAGTGCTAGTGGCCGGAGTGCTGTCGGGAAGCACCTCCCTGACGAGGAAGGAAAATGGCGGGTGAGCAAGCATACCCCTGCCTCAGCCCCCACCTCCCACCTAGTCACTCACAAGTAGCCCTCGTTGTGATAGTCTTCCTCATCCTCGTCTTCGTCTGTGTCCTCACAGGCTGGCTCTGAGGGTGACACAGGTGTTAGCACAGCCCAGGGCAAGTCCCAGCCTCCCCACCCAGCCAGGGCACCTGGGGTCCCAGACGCACCCTCATTCTCGTAGCTCGCCACACTGTTGGCTTCAAAGAGGGAGTGAAAGAGAGACTGAGTCAGCTCAGGCTAGGCCTGTCCTGTAACCAGCCCCAGCCCCACAGAGCCCATTCTCCACACTTACCAGCATCTGAGTCCTTCCGGGAAGATGGCATCCGGTGGGTGCCCCTGGGGGGCTGTGGGGATCTCCTGGGAGTCAAAGGTCAGAGGTCATGCCTAGGAAAGGGACCTGGGGGCAAGAGAGTTTGCAACAGGACAAGAGGCCCCCAATTCAGGGAGGTGAGAGGGTAAAGAATAGGATCTGGGGGGAAGGAGGTTGAGGGGCTACTCACGGGATGGGGAGCAGGTCTGGCTCACTCAGGGGTGGGTAGGAGGTAACGGGCGGGTAGGAGGTGACTGGTGGCCAGGGGGCGAGCGTGTCTGAGGACAGGACCAAGCTGAAGGAATGACTGTGGTCATCATGCTCCCTACCCTCCTCCAGGCCTCAAAGGGCAGATGAAGCCCGCTGAAGCCCCTGCGCCCAGACAGGCCTGAGGGCTCCCGTCTCCCTCCCCACCCCCAGCTCAGGTCGAGGCACAAGACACAGACCCAGGTGGGCAGCCCCAGAGGGGACCTCCACAAAGGCACACACTCACTCACACCCGGGGACCCTTGTCCCTCCACCCGACAGTCCCATCTACTCACGAGGTCGCTTAATCAGTATGTTACTTGGGTACAAACTGGCAGGAGAGACACAGTTGGAGAGTGGGGCCGGGAGAACTCCCGCCCAGCCCCTGAGGCCCAGCCCACCGTGGGGTATTGAGGGGGACCCACAGGGTAGACAAGGGGCAAACTCACCTATCTGAGGAAGCAGTGTCATATGAGCCTGGGGAAGAGAGGGCTGGTAAGGCAGGAAGAGGGGTACTGAGGCCTAGAGTCTGGGGGCTTACAGAGTCTCTGAGTGCAGGACCAAGTCGGGATGGGGGAGTGGGGTGAGGATTCCTGAGTCTAAGCACCCAGTACCCCCCGCCAGCTCCCCACTCACCTGGCAGCTCACGGCAGCGCAGACACAGTACCGCCAGCAGCACGATCAAGAGGGGCAGCAGCAGGAGCCCCAGCACAGTGGAGACCACGACAGCCGTCTCCATCTGCAGAGAGATGTTGGACCAGACCTGGCTGTCCCTCTGAAGGCCCCTAAGGGCAGAGCTGCAGCAGGGCTCAGACTGGGCCCAGCAGGGTGCCAGACTGGGGAACCTGCTGCGGGGGCAGCTGTGCCCTCCTGGGGGATCCCTGGGTTCCCTCCCCTGGCAGGGCTGCGTAGGGGTCAGCACTGGCTCTGGAAGACCCTTGGCCCCAGGTCAGTCAGGCCAGAGCCTGGGCTGGGATCCAGGGCACCAGCCACCCCCTGCATGGTCCCTGCACCCCAGCTGTACCCGTGCCTCAACTCCACGCCGCCTCTCCTCGGGCGCCCACCCGCCTGCCTGCAGCAGGAAGCTGTGGTAAGCACCAAGTCAGGGCAGGAAATCATCGGGCTCCTCAGCCGGCTGCACCCGCCCCTTCCCACCCCCACCCGGCAGCAGGGAGTGGGAGAAGGTCCTCAAGAAGAGTCTGCCAACCTCTGGGAGGGTGGCAACGCAGGCCGGTGGGAAGGGGAAGACCCCTGCCAGGCGGCCAGCAACCTGGCCTCCACATCCGTGGGCTAGAGGAGGCAGCAGGGAAGGAGGCTCTGAGCCTGGCATTTTGAGGGGCAGAGGGCAGTGCCCACCCCCACCTCACCCAGGCCTGCCCGCCAGAGGGGCGGGATCTGAGGGGAAACATGGGCATGATTCATGCTCACACCGAGCCAGCTCACTTGGAGGAGAGCAGACCTCTCTCCTTCACCCAGCTAGAGGGCAGGGACTTGCCCATGGTCCCACAAGAGTGACCCAACTATCCCAGGAACCCTGGGTTGGGGAGGGGACAGCCCTGCAGTGCCAGAGATCAGAGGTCACAAGAACTCACAGAAAGACTCAAGCAGGCACTTGGGGTCCGGCTACAAATTTTATTCAGTTACAAATAGCACCGAGCCCATGGGGCTGCCCCAGCGGAGGGGATCCCCCCCGGCCCCCAACTTCCCCAGGCCCCTGGCTGCCCTATAGTGTCTGGAAGCTGGAACACGGCCCAGGGCCCTCCTGGGAGCTGGGCCTGGCTGAGGCTTTGGGCCTGGGCCCCACCTAGGGTGGGGCTGGGGCCAGGAGTGACAGGTGTGCGGACAGGTGAGCAATGTCCCCTCAGATGAGCACGCTGGACACAGGGACCCGGGTGGAGCGGCCTCGCTGGGGCACCACAATACGGTCATCTGCAGGCCCTGCCTCGTGCAACACACCTAGGGGGAGAGAAGGATCAGAGCCAGGGCTGGATGGACAGGCAGAACAAAGCTGGAGGGGACAAACAGGTAGTGGGAAATGGATGGGGCAGCAGCCAGAGAGCCACCAGAGTTGTGGACACAGACATCAGCTTGTCAGATAGACAGACCCAGAGCTGAGGGAGAGATGCCAGGCATACAGGACTGGGAAGACAGATGGACAGGCAGACAGGGAAGCAGTGTCATGAAGTCAGACAGGGAGTTGTGGACAAACAAGAGGAGGCCCCAACTGACCCTGCAGGTGCAGCTGGGCCTGCTGGCGGTCGCCCTCAATGAAGATGGCGGTGCCCAGGAAGGCCGCACCGCCCAGCGCCCCGACAAAGGCGCAGAGCATGAGCGAGAACTGCAGGGCCCGGAACTCGGACAGGAAGGAGGGGGGCCAGCTCCGGCGGAGGCGGTCAGAGATCTGGGGAGAGAGGACGGTGAGCCATCAGAGGAGAGGAACGTCGGCAGAGAAACCTAGGGAGGAGGTGGGAGAGAGAGCCCCTGAACTCTGGAAAAGGAAAATGGAGTCTGGGAAAGGGAAGGAGGTTTGCAGCACCCGGGAGAGGTCCCCCGGCCTCACTGCTAGAGATCTTCGAAGACAAGATCCTTTCGGTCTAGCTGAGGCTCCCAGCTGAGAAGCGCCTGGCCAGAGGGCATGCGACCTAACTGGGACTGTCCTGGGAGTGCAGGGCTCCCCGACCCCCACAGGCCCGGCCAAGGGGCAGCACTCACCAGGCCAATGAGGTAGGGGCTCCCAGCATCACCCAGCAGGTGGGACAGCACAATCTGGAAGGCCTCCGCGGTGGACCGCCGCGTGGGTATCACCACATACTGGGGGCGGGAGGAACAGGGCTCAGTGGGCAGGCTCCCCCAGGGGGAGCAGGAGGCAGAGAATGAGGACGGGGCCAGGGCTCAGGGAGGCTGAGGTCAGAGGTAAGCCCTGGCTCAGACATGTGACTGGGGTCAAGGTCACAGGTCAGAGCCAGGATTACAGGTCCATCTGGAGCTGGATTCCAGAGTCAATCTGGGGTGGGTTTTGAAAAAAGGGTAAAAGCCTCCTGACCCAATCCCTGCTCCCATCAGCCTCTAAGCTAACCCTGGAGCTCCCAGCTACTCACCAGGAGAATGTCAGCCACAATAGCCCAGTTCATGGATAGTAGTGTCTCCCCGATAAAGATGAAAATCTAAGAGAAGAAGAGTTCTCACCATCATAAGAGACAACACAGAAGGACTCTGCCATGTACCAGGCTAATCTATTCACTCGTTTCCTCCTCACAACACCCCTGGGAGACAGGTGCTACCATTATGCCCACTTTACAGATGAGGAAACTGAGCACAAAGAGATTAAGTCACTTGGCCAGTGTCACGCAGCTGGGAAGGAGCAGAGCTGGGATTCAAAGCCAGGCATTCCCACTCCAGAATCTGCTATTAACCACTACAATGGCTGACCCTCAGCCTGCCCCAGCGTCCCATCTCTCCACCCTCGACCCAGAACACCTCCTGGACACCTGCTGGCTACTCACGTAAGTGGCCACGATGCTACCACGGGCGCCGGCGAGGGATAGGAAGAGGAAGGGTGCGGAACCCAGGAGGCCAGCAGCACAGACCAGTGGGTCAGCCCGGGGGTTGGAGTGGCGGAGGCGGCGGCTGACCTCCACGCCCAGGCCCACACCCAGGATGCCGGTCAGGCAGGTGATGAGCCCGAAGATGAGGCTAATGGGCGGGGAAGGGGGATGCGGGCTAGTCCCTCTGCCTGTGAAGCCCCCAGCCTCACTCCCAAGGCCCGGAGAGGAAGATGCTCCATCCCAGCCACCTGCACAACTCCCGTCCATTCAGGCCCAGAGCCCCATGGTTCACAAAGCCCCAAGAGATAGGCGTATTTCACACCATCAGCCATTTCACAGACTCAGGAGAGGAGACAGCTTGGGGATTCAGGATTCAAACTCTCCTCACCTGAGTGTGGAAGTAGCCTCTCTTCACTCCACCCCAGCCTTCTGCAGCCACCCAGCCCAGCCCCATCTGCGTACCTGTCAGAGGAGGAGCAAGAGTCTCCGGGAAGGCAGGGAGGGGTCTCCCCCAGGACCACACGGGAACGCAGCAGGAATGCAGGAGCCCACAAAGCCAAAGAGCCTGTGACAAAGGCCACAGCAGTGAAGCCAAGGGACGACAGGACGAAACTAGGACTGCAGACGGGAGGGAGGGAGGAGGTCAGGCTCCACCAAGAGGTCAGGGCAGAGAACCTTTGTTCTCCCTTCCTGGCATGACTTGGTAAAGTCAGGACGCTACATGCAGAGGCTCCTGTCCTGGCTCCTAGGCCTGTAATTCAAGCAGCTGCCACAGGGAGCAGTGCTGGTCGAATCCCTGACCTTAAGAAATGGTCAGCTGACAGAAAAGATAACAAAGACCATGCACACTCAAACCAGATGTTCAGAGCCTCTCTTGGGGCCTCAGCTGTTGGACTAGGATAGGACTAAACTCACTTTCTTGCCAGAGCCCTCAGATCTGCCAACCATGAGGTGGGGCTCAGGGGTGGCGCGTCCGAGCGGCGTTCCACAGCTCCCCTTGGCGGCTCCCGTACTACCAGGAAGAGCAGCAGGACGGCCACCACTCCTAGACCTGGTGTCACCTGGAGGAAGAGTGGGCTTCATGACAGGCCCTGGCAGGAACACGCTCAAACACTGGACTGGGGAGAGAGAGGGCGTCTGTAGGCAACTGGGGCCCCAAGGAAGCTGAATGTGCAATTGGGAGTCGGGGGAGGCTGCCACTAGGGACCACCCTGTTTCTGCAAGCTTAACTTTTGTTCTCTCTTTGGTAACAGCATCCTAATCTTCTTCTGGGGAAACATCCTCCCCGTCTCTCAATCCATGTGACTCAAACGGAGCTGGGCATGTAGTCCGGGTTTGGCCAATGAGAGCAGTATGATTGGCTCCCATGACAGGCAGACATGTGACCCACACTGATCTACCCAGACACCATCCCAGGATAATGGCACAAGGTTCCAGGCCGCCAAGGTTTCTAAATGGAAAGGTACTAGTCTGGAGCTTTCACTTGCTTGAGAATGAAATTACTACACAGAAAAGGAAAACCAAAAACAAGATGATCAAAGTTCCGTGACAATGTGAGCCCTGGAGCAGCTCACCCTGTGACCTTCCATGATGAGCGCCAGTACAGTGCCTTCTTTGGGACTACAGTTTTACAGTGGACTTCTGTCACGTGCAACCAGGAGTTCTTTCTAGCCCATGGCTTCGTGGTGAGGGCAGCCAGGCTTCACTGCCTCACAAAGGTGGTATGTGAAGGTAGGAAATGGGGACCAGTGAGAATGGCGCTGACCTCTCCCCAGGCAATGATCAAACTCACCCTCAGAGCCCAGTGCCAGTCCCCGGCCACATCCTTCACTTTGGAGCCTGCAATGTAGCCCAGACCACTGGAGGTGGAAGGGACGGGGGTACATCCAGTCAGTCGTGCCTCCTATCCCAGGCCCTCTGCCCCCGACCAGGCCCAAGGCCCACTCACCTGCCCACGGGGATGGCAAAGTAGAACACGCTGAGCATCCGACTCCGCTGGTCTGCCACGAAGAGGTCAGCGATGAGCGTGGGCGCAATGGTGGAGTAACTGGCCTCCCCGACCCCCACCAGGCCCCGGGTCAGGAGGAGCAGCCAGAAACGCTGGGGAACGAGACAGGGGGAGGTAGCAGCTCGCCCTGAAGCCAGCCTCCCAGCCTACCTTACCAGCTGGCTCTGGAGAGGCGGTGGGGATGGTGGGAGAGGCCTGGCTGTAGAATCAGACAGACCTGGGCTTGAATCCTGGCTCCACCACTTACTTACTAGCTGTGACTTTGGGAAAGTAACTTAACCTCTCTGAGCCTCAGTTTCCTCATGTGCAAAAGTGGAATAATAATACCGTGCTCACAGAGCTGTTGGGAGGATTGGAAAATAAAAAGTCTACTTATTACTTTGCACCCAGTAGGTCCAAAATAAATCTTAGTTTCTATTATCCCCCCACCAAGACACCCCAATAGCGAATTATTATGACCTTGGGTAAGAGCTCGTTTGTTTACCAAAGACACCTGGAGCAAGAACAACGTGTGACCACCCCGGGGAAGTGTGTAGTGCCAGGGCTAAGGACAGAGATCCAGGGCAGGGTGTGAAAAGAGATGGAAGAGACTTTACAGGAGCAGAGGAATAACAGCCAGGGAAGCAGGAAGAAAGCGTGGGGTCACAGAAGGTAAAAAAAAGAGAGTTTCATGAAGAAAAAAGTGGGCCAATCAAACAAGAGGCTCCAAGCAGATCGAGCAAGAACAGAAGTAGGAAATCGGAGGTGCATTTAGCAATCAGAAGGTCACTGCTGGCTTTGGCAAGAGCAGTTTCAATGGAGCGATGGAAGCAGAAATCAGCTGGCAATACTTCAGGGGTGAGCGGGAGTGAGGAAGCGCAGGCAGAGCACGGGCCTCTCCCAGCTGCCCCTTCACCCAGACTGGCACTCAGCACGAGGCCTTGCAGGAAGTCTGACCCAGAAGGGAGGAGGGAGGAGGGAGGGTGGCCAGGGAAGGTTTTGTCCATGGTAAGAAACGTGAGAGTGTCCAGGTGTGGAGTGGAGATGCAATGGTCAGGGGGAGAGGAGACGATGAACAAAAGAAGGTCGTGGAAGAAAAGGGGAGAGGACGGGGTGGGCAGATAAACTGAGGCAAGGAGCGGAGATGAGATGGCATAGACTAAGGAAATTACAGACGTTCCCTAGACCCAGACTCCAAGGAGCAGCATCAAAGAGTGACGGCAGAGTGGGGTGGGGGTGGAGGTGTCGCTAGAATCAGGAGCCAGCTTGGGGCCTCACCTCTCTGGGGATGAAGGATGATCCCAGTGTCACCAGGGACCAGAAGGCAATGCCCCCGCACATGAGATACTTCCGATTGTACCTGTCACCCAGGTAGCCAAACACAGGTGCCAACACCATGTAACTGGAGATGAACACTGCAGGGAAGCAGAGAGTCAAAGCCCAGCCCCCATCCCCACCCTGACCCCCAGCTCAGGGAGCACAAGCAGGCCAGGAATGACCAAAGAATAAGAGCTCCCACCCTTCCTCCCACCAAGAGTTCACCCCATCTCAGCCGTGAAACCCATCAGAGCTTCCTGCCAAGGAGATCATCCAGTTCCAGTTCTGACATCTTTCCAAACCTTCCACTGTAGAATGGATGGCCCAGCTGACTTGCCACTTCCTTCCACCCAGCCAAGAACAAAATCCAAACTCTGTACCATGGCTCACAATGCCCTATCTGATCCAGCCCCTACCTACCTCTCCAACCTCATGCCTGGCTGGTCACTTTCCCTCCCACTCTCTGCACCCCAATGGCCTTCATTCAGTTCCTAGAACCTCCCAAACTCAATACCACCTTAGGGATTTTGGCATCTGCTGTCCCCTATACCTGGAATATTCTCTCCTCTCTTCTGAGCTTTACAGGGCTTAGTTCCCTCAGGTTCCAGCTCAGATACCTCCCCAGACCACCACACACCTAGCCCCTATCTATTGCATTTACTCCATTTTCTTTTACATAACATCTAACTCTATAGAAAATTATCTCATTTATTAGTTCAAATTTTTATTGAGTGCTGCCCCCTCATACACAGTGGAATGTCAGCTCTAGGAGGCCCACACCTTGCCTGTATTGGCCATGACTGTTGTCTCCATCACTTAACACACGGCCTAGCACAAAACAGGTACTCGATAAAGAGTTGAATGAAAAACTGAATAAATGGGGTTGCCTAGAATGATTTACTTCTCTAACTCATCAAGCCTTCAGAAGTTGGAAACCTTGACCAATGAGCCCATCCTCATTCCTCCAGACTTCACTCTAAATACTTCTAGTTCCTTACTGACCTGAAGTGGAGAAAAGAATACCACAAAACTAGTTTAAAACTCTGGTCTGCCTCTAATTTGTTGTGTGACTCTTGGCAAGTCTTAAATCTTCTCTAAGCCTCTATCTGGAAACATCTCCTTCCTCTATAAAACAGGAATAATAACACCTATCCCTTGGGCTGACAAGATAAGAAGACAATAGGCATAAAAGATCTCAGCAAAGCCCTGCAGATATTATTACCACTCATCCAGGGCCTGAAACACATAGGTGCTTAGACATGTTTGAAAAATGAAGGAGGGAAGGAAGGGAAAAAGGACTTGGCCCTGGCTGTCATGCAAGTCCCAAAGTTCTGAACAAGTACAACTTACCTCTCCCCATTCCAGACGCTCTCTCCTGCATTATTTACTGAGTGCCCACCATGTGCCAAGCACTATGCTAGATGCTTCACAAAGATTACCTCATTTAATCCTCACATCACCCCTATGAGGTGATTTGTGTTATTATGAGTCTCATCTTATGGAGAAGGAAAAGGTGAGGCTTAGAGAGGTTGAGTGCCTTGCCCGACATCACATATTAAGTGGAAAAGCTGAAATTTAAACCCAAGTCTGTCTTAATCATTACACTAAGCTAACCCCCTCTTTAAATGTGGTGTTCCAGCTGAACAGCACAGCTCCAGAGCAGATTCCAGATCATCACCTCCCCTAGCTCTGGCTCCTGTTATTATATGCAGTGGAGTGGATTCTGACTCATAGCGACCCTATAGAACAGAGCAGAAATGCCTCTATAGGGTTTGCCTCAGAGGCGCAGGTGGGTTACAATCACCAACCTTTGCACCACTGCACCAGGGCTCCTTCTTTGGCCCCTTACTGTAGTACCGTTGCCCTCAGATTTCGACTCATAGCGACTCTGGCCACCAGACCTCTATTAACGAGGCCCCAGGCACACCAACATGTGGCCCCAACTAAGGTAGAGAAGGTGGAAGAGCTGCTGTGTGCCCAGGAGGAGTCCCTACTCACCTGTCTGGATGAGGCCGGAGCTACTGTCTCCAATGTTGAAGAACTGCTCGATGTCAGGAAGGACGCCTGGGAAGGAGAAGATTCAGCATGGGCCAAGCGAGGCAGCCCCACCCTCGGGACCCCGCTCCCTTCCCATCTCCTGTCTTCCTCTCTGAAGCCAGTACCAGCCACGGTGAAGCGATCCATGTAGTTGAGGAGGTTAATGTAGCACAGCACGGCCACTATGAGAACCGAACGGCCCGGAGACAAGCCCGTGATGCGCTGCAGTCCCTCCCGGTCCAGGACCTCAGGCTCCCCGGACTTAGGGGCCCCCATGGACCCCGGCAACCCCGGGGTGCTGGGCACTGGTCCGTCGTCCGTGTCATCCGCCTGGCTGAGGAAGGGCGTAGTGTCGGACCCGGCCATGGTCCCCGGGTGCCGCGCCCGCCCGCGCTCCGGTTATCACCGATGATCCCACCTGCGAGGGGAGGAGGCTGGAGAAAAGAGGATGGAGAAAACCCAGGCGAGGGAAGTGCGCCCAGAGGAGTGAGAGCTTGCTCGGGGTCACAGAGCACAACTGAGAGGGGATCCAGGCCCTGTCATGCCTCCCCGTCCCGGCAGACACACCGCGCGGGGAGATGTAAAGAATTCAGATGATGCCGGGAGCAGGAGCAGGTTAAGCAACACCCCATCCCCCCACCCAGGCTGGGACTGCCCCTCACCCTAGTTAAGAAGCGTACTACACTTGCCACCGCTCAGCCCCAGCTCTGCACCACGGCCAGTGCCATGTTGCCGTAAAGTAGGTCATGTGATGCTGGGGCCCGGGTAAAGCCACTGCGTACAAGCCCCCGACACGTGACCACCAGCCCGACTACGGAAGCCGCCAAGGAAAACCTATCCCGCCTCTTCGGTTTTTCCCCAGGCTCCCGCGTCACGTGACTGCCGACAGTCGCCAGGGTAACCAGGGACCCAGAGCCCACAGCTGGCGTACCCCGGCGCTTCAGCTGGCTGGGCAGCCAGGGCAACCCGGCGGCTCTGTTCCCGCCGAAACCTCCAACCTAAAGCGTGCTTCTGAGTTAGTGAGGTCACTTTACTCTTCTTGATCTGTTTCCTTATCTGTAACACTCCACTTGGGCGACTTTAGGATCGAACCAGATAATGGAATATTAAAGGGTTTTGGAAATAGTAAATATCTCTAGAAATGCCAGTGAACAGTTCTCGCTCTAGATTAACTGTTCTCTCTTCCCCATTGCCTGGTTTGCGACCTTATATATGCTCAGTAAATGTTTCTTGAATGAATGAATGCACAGGCCCCCAGCCCTGGCCTCACTCTCCCTTTCCCCACCGTTCAGATTCCCCAGCCCAGCTAGCTTTCACTGTAGATACTCAAGTAGATGCTGAAGAAGGACCAGTCCAACAGAACCCCACGTGCCAGCTCTGGAGCAGGTTTTCCCTCACATCCAACCGTGACTGAAGCCCTTGCGCCCTCTGGTGGTCTCATTCAGGCAGGCAGGGGCTCAAAAACTAAGGAGGCTCCTAGTTGCTGGTCTGGGGTCAAAGAAAGCCCAGTGGAGCGATGGCACCAAAGGGTCGTTTGGGGTGGTTCTTCAGTGGCTCCCATAATCTCCAAGCTACCTCTAATTAACATGCACGCTAAGTAAAAACAGTATTAAAAAGAAAAGTTGCCCTCGAGTCCATTCCGACTCACAGCAACCCTATAGGACAGAGTGGAACTGCCCCATAGGGTTTCCAGGGGGTGACTGGTGGATTCGAACTGCCGATCTTTTGGTTAGCAACCGAACTCTTAACCACTGCACCACCAGGGCTCCAAAAATAGTATAGTTCTATGCAAATGTTGCTTTAATACCCCTCTTCCAAACAAACCTCTAAACTCCTCTACTGAAATTCTGGAGTCCCATGAGGACAGTGTGGGGCCCCCAAGAAGCCTTATTAGAAACTATTTTGAAACCTGAATAAGCCCTCAGTTGCGCCTCAGGAAATATGTCATGTTTCAGAACCAAAACCCTGGTATCCCCTGAGTGTCTAAGGGAAAGAGGTGGGGAGGAACTTCAGGCTGTAGTCACTTAATTCCTGCAAGAAAATGTTACTGAGCATCTACTATGTGCCTGGTGTTGTGCCAGATGCCTGGCAAAAAGAGACTTAGTGTACACCGTCATAGAGCTTATAATTTCATGGAGAAGACAGGTATCTACCAAGTACATGTAAAACTGAACCTGAAGTGAAAAGGGAAGCCACAGACTGGAAGAAAATATCTGCAAAGCACATATCTGACAAAGGACTTATATCTAAATACAAGAATAACTCTTAAAACTCCATGATGAGACAAAAACAATTTTTTAAATGGTCAAAATATTTGAACAGACATTTACAGAAGATATACGAATGGCTAACAAGTTTATGACATCGTTGGTCATTATGGAAAATACTGTACAATAAGATACCACTACCCACCCAACGAAGGGGCCCTGGTGGCACAGTGGTTAAGTGCTCACCTGCTAACCACAAGGTCAGCAGTTCAAACTCACCAGACACTCCACAGGAGAAAGATGTGGCAGTTTGCTTCCTTAAAGATTACAGCCTCGGAAACTCTATGGGGCAGTTCTACTCTGTCCTATAGGGTCGCTGTAAGTCGAGATCAACTCGACAACGCAAAACACCACCACCACCCACCCAGTGGCTCCACAGGAGAAAAGACCTGGCAATCTGCTCTTATAAAGATTCTAAGTCCTTGCCATTGAGTCGATTCTGACTCATAGCAACCTATACAGCCTAGGAAACCCATGGGGCAGTTCTACTTTGTCACCTTGGGTCACTATGAGTCAAAGTCTGACTTTATGGCACCTAATAAAAACAACAACACTAGAATAGCTAGAAAATGACAATACTAAGTGCTCAAGGTGATGTGGAGCAACTGGACTCCTCCTACAGTGGGAATGCAAATGATACAGCTACTTTGGAAAACAGTTTGGCAATTTCCTTAAAAATCTAAACATACACTTCCCATACAACCCATCAATTCTACCCTTAGGTTAGGAATCTATCTATGAAAAATGAAAATACGTGTCCAAAGACCTGTCTGCAAATGTTCATAGAAGCATTATTCATAATAGCTGAAAAAATGAAAAATACCCACATGTCCATCAACTTGTGAATGGTATATCCATGCAATGGAATACTACTCAGCAATGAAAAGGGATTAATTACTGATGCACACATGGATGAATCTCAAAAACATCACACTAAGAAGCCAGACACAAAAGGCCAAATACTATATTATTCCATTCATATGAAAATCTAAAAAGGCAAAACTAAATTGTCAGAAAGCAGATTAGTGGTTCCCTGAGGTTAGAAGGAGGAGACTGCAAACAGGCACCAGGAAGCTTTTTGGGTTGAGGGAAGGGTCCTAAAACTTGATTGTGCTGATGGTTGCACAACTGCATACGTTTACCAAAACTCACTGACCTGTACACATAAAATGGGTTGAAATGGTTACGTCTATAAATTATACTTTGTTATTTAAAAAAAAAAAAAAAGTCTGTCTTAGTTATCTAATTCTGCTATAACAGAAAAACCACAAATGGATGGCTTTAACAAACAGAAATTTATTCTCTCACAGTTGAGGAGTCTAGAAGTCCGAATTCGGGGTGCCAGCTCTAGGGCAAGGCTTTCTTCTCTCTGTCGGCTCTTAAGGAAGGTCCTTGTCTCTTCAACTTCTGCTTCCTGGTTCCTTGGAGATCTCCATGTGTCTTGGCATCTATCTTATCCCATCTCTCTCTCTCTCTCTGCTTTCTTGTTTAATCTCTTTTTATATCTCAAGAGATTGACTAAAGATACACCCTACATTACTCCTGCCTCATTAACGTAACAAAGACAACACATTCCCAAATGGGATTATAACCACAGGCACAGAGGTTAGGATTTACAACACATATTTTGGGGGAACATAATTTAATCCATAACATTCCACCCTTTGGCCCCCAAAAATTCGTGTCCTTGCCACATGCAAAACACATTCACCCCATCACATGCTCCCAAAAGTCTTAAATCAACTCCACATCCAAAATCTCATCTTCTGAAGCATCTAAATCAAATATGAGTGAGACTTTAGGCATATTCCATCCTGGGGCAAAATTTCTCTTCATCTGTGAACTGTGAAATCTAAACTACGAGTTATCTGTTTCCAACGTACAGTGGTGGAATGGGAAAAAGGTAGAGATTTCCATTATAAATGGGAGAAATTGGAAAGAAAGAAGGGATCTTAGGTACCAGGCAAGTCTCAAACTCAGCAGAACAATTTACATTAGCTCTTAAGGCTTGAAAACAATCCTCTGTTCTCGGAGACCATCTAGGCGATGGTACCTCCCTCCAGACTCTGGATGTTGGCCATGCCTCTGGATTATGGGTGGAGATCCCTCAGCCCTGGGCTTCGGCTCCACCTTCCAGGCCTACTGGGATGGCAACTCTGCACCATCCGCTTTTGGCAGCCCCATTCTCCTAGTCCACCTGAGTGGCAAACTCCCCACCTTGGCCCCAGCAGGTCCTGTTCTTCTGCCCCTTGGGCACGGCAGCCCAACTCCCTCCGTTTTGAGCAGTGGCCCCATTCCCCTGGCACACCTTAATGGCAGCCTCACATTCTGGAACCGAGCTGACGAAGATCTGACTCTTTGAAACCTAGGAGACTGGGTCCCCACCCTTTGAGATCCAAGACATCATGGTCCCACCCCTCAAAACCGAGAAGGTCCTGCTTCCCGTGCTACTTCCAACAGTTCTGCTGATCTCCAAGCTGCTACAGGAATGGTCCTTTTCTTTTCTTGGAGAACAGCAGATGTAGCTTCTTGGACTGTTTCCTGCCTGTAGAATTCCACGAGGCACACAGCGTTCTTTCATTCTTTCTCTGTCCCCTTCAGTCTAAGCTGATGGGTTTTCTGCTGTCGTAGTTGGTTAGATCCATCAGTCACAGGTTTAATCTCTTTAACAAAAGAATTGTGTAGCCACGTCCTTGGTGAACATTCTAGGACACGCGTTGTGAGTTTATACAACAGAATTTTCCAAATCTTTGTGTTCTGTTTTCATTTTGCACAGTTCATTTTTAAATCTCTTTCCTCTTGCATTTTACTATAAGCAGCAAGGAGAAACCATGCAGCCCCTTTAAGATCTTGCTTAGAAATGTAATCAGCCAGATATCCAAGTTCATCACTTACAAGTTCTACCTTGCACCAAACATTTGAACATAATTCAGATAAGTTCTTTGCCACTGCATAAAAAGTATCGCCCTTCCTCCCTTGTCCAATCATATGTTCATCATTTTCATTTAAAGCCTCACCAGAAGTAATTTAATGCCCACATTTCTAGCAATATTCTGTTGCTGGTGCCATATATATTCTCTAGGATGATAGAGACTTTCTTTATAGCTCTCCTCACTTTCGTCTGAGCCCTTCCCAGAATTGCTTTTGACACCCATAATTCTACCAACAGTCTCTTCAAGGCAATCTAGGCTTTTACTATTAAACCCATTGCTGTTGAGTTGATTCCGACTCATAGTGACCCTATAAGGCTAAGTAGAACTGCCCCATAGGGTTTCCAAGGAGCACCTGGTGGATTTGAACTGCTGACCTTTTGGTTAGCAACCCAACGCTTAGCCACTACACCACCAGGGTTTCCACTTTTACTATTAGGCACATTAAAACTCTTCCAGCCTCTACCCATTACCCATTTCCAAAACCGCGTCCACATTTTAGGTATCTGTTAGAGCAGCACCCCAGTCCACAGGTACAAAATTCTGTCATAGTTACCTAGTGCTGCTATAACAGAAATACCACAAATGGATAGTTTTAACAAACAGAAACTTATTTTCTCACAGTTTAGGAGGCTAGAAGTCCCAATTCAGGATGCTGGCTCTAGGAGAAGGCTTTCTCTCTCTGTCAGTTCTGGAGGAAAGTCCTCGTCTCTTCAGCTTCTGCTTCCTGTTTTTTTGGAGATCTCCATATGCCTTGGCATCTATCTCACCCTATCTCTCTCTGCTTGCTTGTTTAATCTCTTTTGATATCACCAAAGAGATTAACTCAAGATATACCCTACACTAATCCTGCCTCATTACATAACAAAGACAATCCATCCCCAAATAGGATTATAACCACAGGCATGGAGGTCAGGATTTACAACACATATTTTTTGGGGACATACTTCAACCCATAACAAGTCCAAATACAATATCAATGGACATTAGTGAAAATAAAACTTTCTGGTTATAAAGACAAATATTTTAATGCTAATTGGTTTTGCCAAATGGGGAAAACATTTGGTTCTTCTCTGAGTACAGGTGGTTTTTAATTTGATGGATCGTTCAATTAAGATTTGAGACGGATTACTTTAAAGTCAGATAAATAAGTATGTCTTAACAGGTCTAATTGGTTTAAACAGGTGCCCAATTTTTGCTCTATTTGTTTGGAAATTGTGGTTCTTGGATACTAAGGGCACATAAATTTCTTGAGAAAAAAAGTTCACCTGTGACAACTGCCATAAAAATAAAGTACAGCATATAGGTATTTTAAAACCCAAATCCAAACCCATTGCCACTGAGACAATTCCAACTCATAAGACCTGTAAAAGGGGGATTTGGCCTGGTCAGAGGGCTAAGAGCTTCTCTGAGGAAGGGTTCCTTGAGCTCCGATGCAAAGGATGAGCAATAGTTAACTGTGCTATGAAGGAAGAAAGAGCATTCCAAGCAGACAACAGCCTGTGTACAGGCCCTGCCACAGAAGGAAGCATGATGAACACAGGATGTCAGAGAAGTGCAGCGTGGAGCAGGGAGGGGGAGGCTGGCAAAAGCAAGCAGGGGCCAAGCTATGCAGGGCATACAGGTTAATGATTTCCTTTATTTGAAAATCAGGTTTGCATTTGCGATCACTCTGCTCATAGCATAGAAGATGGATTGGAGGAGTCCAGAGGGGAAACATCTGTTAGGTGACTGCACTAGACTAGGCTGCAAGGCAGTGGGAGCTTGGACTAGGATGGGGAGGAGAGGGAGAGAAGTGACTGCTCTGTGGGGATCTGGGGCAGTTGACTTGGCAACGGAGTGGATAAGGGGGATGAGGGGGAGGTGTCAAGACTAGACTGTATCTTAGGTTTCTGCCTTACTGCCTCATACAATAAGATGGATGGTGGTGGGATTCTTTAAGACAAGGAACATATTTATTTATTCAACAAACACTTGTTAGATACCTAGTATGTATTACTGAGATACTTGTTAGATACCTACCATCTTGTCACTGAGAATGCTCCTTAGAAGCAAGGATGGCGAGACTATGTCTCACATACTTTGGACACATTATCAGGAGGGATCGGTACTTGTTTTCAAGGAGCTTAGTCTAGTAGGGTGTCTTAGCTATCTAGTGCTGCTATAACAGAAATACCACAAGTGGATGACTTCAACAAACAGAATTTTATTCTCCCACAGCCTAGTAGGCTAGAAAGTTCAAATTCAGGGCATCAGCTCCAGGGAAAATCTTTCTCTCTCTGTAGGCTCTGGAGGAAGGTTCTTATCTCCAATCTTCCCCTGGTCTAGGAGCTTCTCAGCACAGGGACCCCAGGGTCCAAAGACGCGCTCTTCTCCTGGCACTACTTTCTTGGTGGTATGAGGTCCCCCATGTCTCTCTGCTAGCTTCTTTTATATCTCAAAAGAGATTGGCTTAGGACACAATCTAATCTTATAGATTGACTCCTGTCTCATTAACATAACTGCTGCTAATTCCATCTCAATAACATAATAGAGATAGGATTTACAATACACAGGAAAATCACATCAGATGACAAAATGGTGGACAATCACAAATACTGGGAATCATGGCCTAGCCAAATTCACACACCTATTTTTGGGGGACACAATTCAATCCATAACATAGGGGATAAAGACATAACAAATGGGTGAATAACAGCAGTTGAGCTAGACTCCTGTTCCAGGTTCATGTGGGACACACAGAAAAGGGTGTGGCCAGTCCTATGATGGGCTTTATTGAGGAACTGACCACTAAGTTGGAGGGGGAGGCAGAGGTTGGGAGATGGGAGGCTTCAAAGGTGGAAGGCTACAGAGAGACACAAAATAGTATCTTGCTACTCAAAGTGTGATCCCTAGGCCAGTAGCATCTGTATCACCTGGCAGCTTGTTAGAAATGTGGAACTTCTGGCCCCACTCCAGAGCTGCTGAACCAGAATCTGTATTTTAAATAAGATCCCTAGCTGATCTCTGTGCACATTAAAGTTTGAGAAGTGCTGGTCTACTTAAGAATTTGTTAGGCCCACCTGGGTTTACCTCTGGCTCTGTGACTGTTGGCTATGTGGTTTGGGTCTCTTAATTAATCTTTCTAAGCTTCTGTTTTCTCTTCTGTAAAATGGAATTAATAATAACACCTACCTCATTGGATTGCTCTGAGGATTAATGAGATTATAAAAAGTGCCAGGCTAGGTACAGGGCACTGAGTTCATTAATGTTTTGGAAGCTTCCAAACAAGAGTGTTTTAGAAAGGTCACCCAACAAGTCTTTTAGATATGTGAAAGGAGGAACAATCTCTCTTATTACAGAATAAATGCAAATTCTTTTACAGTAAGTAATCTTTCCCATACCCTGCCCAGATTAAGTGCTGGGGAAGATGTGAAGAAACTGGAAGCTTCAGGCACTTGCTAATGGACATATAAGGAGGTCCAACCACTTTGGTCAGCAATATAACAGCATTCAAGAGAAATCGGGCAGGTGCATATTTAACAACCAGTGACTCCACTCCTAGACATAAACCTCTGAACAAATCTCACACTGGTACCCAGAGGATCACTGTAGTATGGCTTGCGATAACAATGTCCTAGAGTTAGAACCAGGTGTGGTCCTCCTCAGACAAACATTAGACAGGACTATAAAACAAAAATAATACACGTGAGGAATGTGCTGCATAGTTCAATCAGATATTCGAGACCAAATGGGCAGCTCCTGTCCAAAAGCAGAATGAGAAGGCAGGAAAGGACAGGAACTTGTTGAATGGACACAGGAAACCCAGGGTGGAAAGGGGGAGCGTGCTGTCACATTGTGGGAATTGCAACTAATGTCACAAAACAATGTGTATAAATTTTTGTATGAGAAATTAACTTGAGCTGTATACTTTCACCTAAAGCACAATTCAAAAAAAAAAGAACTAGGTGGGGTTAAAGTGGCAGAAATCCCAAAGTTAACAGTGATTTAAACAAGACAGAAGTTCCTCTTCCACATAAAAGCCCAGGGGTCAGCAGTGTGGGGCTAAGATGCTCTATGGAAACCAAGACTCAGGCTCTTCTCTCGTGTCCCACCCCGTGTGGCTTCCATTCCCAAGACCATTTCGTGGTCAGTATGGTTGTGCCCCTTCCAGCCAGAAGGCAGAAAGAAAGCAAAGGAGATGGGCACACACTCTCCCACCTATATCCCGTAAGCCTGGATTCACACCTGGCCACTCCCAGCAGCAAGGGAGGCTCGAAGTACTGCCTGTATTCTGTGTGGCTCTGTGCTTAGCTAGAAACGTGGGAAGGAGGAAGAATGAATATGAGGGAACAACTAATAATCTCTGTCACAGGGGTTTTAGTGGGGATCACGTGAGGGCCACAAAGAAATCCTCAAGGATACACAAGTTGAATGTATTCTCATTTATTTTGCTGAGACTGAATAAGTAACTTTAATGTGTTCAAATTTATTAATAGACATAAAGATCTGATATATAGAGAGCTATACCATATTATGGATTATTTAAACATTATAAAGCTTTCTTTCTGCATTTCCACATTATAAATTCTAAGGAATGTCACATTCCAAAAAAAAAAAAAAACTTTATTTAAGAAGCTGACACACTTTTGCTAAAATGACACCACATAGCAGTGGAGAATTAATGGCTCTTTCAGTAGACAGTAGTAAGAAAACTGGCTCGCTGTACGGTGGAAATAAAACATGGATCTCATACACAAAGGTGCATTTCAAATAGTTTAAAGGCAGGAGTGATATTCAAAATATATAGCAACCAGTGCAGCCCAGCAACACCCAATCAGAACAAGTGTCTGACCACTCAGAACAGATATCAACAATGTCCCAGAGCAGCTTGTGCCAGCAAGACTCCAGCCCCATTCAGCGGCCTAATATGAAAGAAAACGCTTATCAGTTTTATTAGCTAACATTAGAAAGTGCAAAACATCTTAGCGACTTTTAAACAAGAAACCAAAAGGCAAGAGACTATATGACAAAATAGTGAATTCATGTACATTAAGGATTTCTGTTCCATGAGGAACACCTGTAGAAATAAAAGACAAGGGCATTCTACTAGAGTTGCCCGCAATGCCGAAAACTGCTCTGGAATAGAGAAGCAACTCCTGTGAAGACACAAGGAAAAGACAGGACCCCATGAGAAAATGAGCAAGTCACAGAAAGGGCTGCCAGAAAGGCCGACAGGTATACGGAGAGGTTCCCAGCATTACTGGTGATCAGGTCAATGTACATTCAAACATGGTGCCACTTGACACCCGTCATCAGACCAGCAAAAATTAGAAAGCTGGGCAATAATAAAAGCTGATGAGGATGAGGAGAGATTAGGAGCCTCAGTGGGAGGGTCAATTACCTTTCTAAAGAAAAATCTGGTGGAACCACAGAGAAACTACCCTGTATGACCTGTAACCCTATCCTGGGTACCTATGCCAGAGAACTGTTCATGCAAGCCCAGGAGGGGACACATTAAAGGATGTTTATTGTGGCCTTGTGTATGGTGCCAAGGAGTTGGAGGGACTGGATAAGCAAAATGCAACCGGCGCCCACTGTGGAAGAGCAGGCAGCAGTTCAAAGCAATGAAGCAGATACAGAGTAAGTGACATGTTGAGTGAAAAAAGAAACAGCACAAGATACCACTATGGATATTAAAAGCCCATTCACACATAAAACGCTGTATTTTACAAGGATACATTCATATCCAAGGACATGTAACAAATATATTAGAATGGGGGCTTATGGGAGAGGATGGGGTGGAGAAGGGGGAAAAGCCATAAAACCAGAGACCAATCCCAAGACCCTAAACAAAAAAGCTGAATGTGCTGTTATACCTTAGTGTGTGTGCACCTGGAAGGGTAAACCAGGTAGGGTGAATGGAAGGGGTCCTCGGGGTGAGGAAGACACCCACTACCTACAGCCTTCAAAAGAGCCACCCAGTTGTCTGCCTACGCTTAAGCTACTGTATGTGTGAGCTTGGCCATTTATTTTCCTGCAAGGCAAGGAACCACACCAGTGTATCTGCTTTAAGCAAACTCCACTCCCACCCCACAAATGAGAGGAAGGCCACTGTTGGTCTTAGACGTGGCATAGATCCCAGGTCTGGAATCCCAAACGCAACCCTTATTTAAATACAAGCAAAGATTCAGAGAACAGACATTTTGATGAAAGAAAGGTTGATGGTGGAGACGAAAGGGTGGCGAAACAGGGACATCTTCCCCATGTGCTAGGGGCTGGAAAACTCAGCCCAAAAATGTGGCTGGAAGGCCAGCCCACCCAGGGCAGGAATGACTACCACACAACTAACCAGGTAGTTAACAGCTTAAAACCAGTGTCAACAGGAGAGAAGGCCAAAGGTCATGCCTTGATTTTGCTTTAGCTGAAAGAGAAGCTCTACCTCATTGGTAAACTGAGTTTAAAAGAAAGGGGCAGATGTTCTCGCCGAGTCCAGGCTGGGCCCCCAGACAGGAGAGGGGTTTTAGCCCCAGACCTCAATGAGGTCCCCGGATTCCATGCCCAGATCGGCCGGCAGCTCCATGCCTGAAAGCTTCGTCCCATCAAAGAAGAAAGCAAGCTTGCATCCCGAGAGTCCCATGGCCTCCTCGTAGCGGGCCATGAGGGTCTTGAGGGGAGAATCCTGGATGAAGGGAAAAAAATGCATGTAAGAACTTGAAAGAGAGGCTGAGGAGAACTTGTAGGGATGAACAGAGAACCTGCGACCGGGAGGACGAGGGACTGAGTCAGTGAAGTTACAGCCCCAAGGAAGGAAAGGCAAGTGGACCAAGAAGCCGGCACAGTTGAGTTTCTGTATTGGCTGTTACTACCTCTGGGGAGCTGGGATGAGTCCCTTCCTCCCTCCAGACCCCAAATTCCTCAGGTAGAGTGAGAATGCAGCACTCAAGGCTTAGGAGTATAGGTTCTGGGTCAGAAAAGTTCTCCAAGCCTCAGTCTCCTCATCCATCAAACAGAGGTGCGTACCCCATGATGAAGGGAGCCCAGGTTCTTGGGTGAGAATGACCCGAGCTGGAAGCCAGGCTCTCCCACTTACCAGCTGTGTGACCTTAGGCAAGTTACTCCACCTCTCTGAACCTCAGCTTCCTCACTTGTTAAATGAGGGCAACAAGAGTGCTTTCCCACATAGAATCGTGGCGAAATTTAGATAATAATCCTGAATGTGAAGTAATTATCCTTAGCACAGGGACTGGCACTTAAAAGTGGCTGTCTTTATTGTTAGTTTAATGGCTTTTATTGGTTACTGCCTAAAGTTCCTCTCTATTTTAACTGTTAAAAAAAAAAAAAAATGGAGGAAGGAATTTGGAGACTGAAGGGATGAATAGACTAGAGTAGAGGAACCAGCAGAAGGGGGCAGGAACTTGACCAGAGGCTCTCCCCACTATCTGGGGTGGGTGTGACCCGAGAGTATGGAGGGCAGTATCTCCAGTCAGTCAGGATTAAAGGAATCTGTCCTCCACTAACCAACGAGGAAGATGGCAGAGGAAAGGGTAAGGGGCATGGACAACCACTTCTCCCACTCACCGGAGACAGTGAGACTTCCAGCATCTGGTGTTTCTCCTTCCCCTGCACCCGGAGCTGGAGCTGTTGGGACATCTCCGTGGCCTCTGGAGAACTTGCTAGCACCACACAGTCTGCAGGAGGTAGGGTCAGGAAGCCAGGCCTAAGCAAGGGGTTGGAAGCAGGAGCCCCTCTGGACAGTCCCAGTAGCCCCTTCCTGTGGCAAAAGCCTGAAGGTTCCACACCTCCCCACCATCCTCTCACCAATGATGTCAGCCACTCCAAGCTTCAGAGTCCTTGGGGTGGCAGTAGGGGACAGCTCTGTCTCTCCAAAAAGCAAGAGGATCCTGCTTGGGGATACCCCAAGGTGGGCAGCCATGTGGTCCACCACATGCTGCAGGGGCTCCGACTGGGGAGGGGGACAAGAAGCAAAGGAAGTCTTCTTGCCTCAACATCTGCCCAACCCTCACGCCAACATCACCATCCCAAAAGCAAGTTTCTAGCCTTAGCCACTCACTGAGCTCCTTAGCTGTGAGATTCATCATATTTCCCTGGCAACGTATAGAATACAATCCTGTAAATTAGGAATGCAGGCAAGTAACACAAAGAAATGAAGTTGCCATGGGTTAAGAGACAAAAGGGAGTGATGGCGACTGTGGCAAATTAGAACTTCCATGTCCATGTGGGCAGGCCAGCTGTTACTCAGCTCCAGCTGATCGGTACCAGGTGGGAACATGGGCCGGGGTGACTACATCTGCTTATTTTTAAGAGAAGCCAGAAATCTGGACCCTTGTCTGAAATGCCATCATGACGGCTGACAACAAACTGAGATGTTTTAAAAGCACTGTGTAGAGCAAAGGAAGTAGATGCACTGTTGATGGGGCCATGGGCTGCCATGCCAGATGCGGGGCTGAAAAAACAAAACAAAACAAAACTCATTGCCGTCGAGTTGATTCTGATTCGTAGCAACCCTACAGGACAGAGTAGAACTGCCCCATAGGGTTTCCAAGGAGCGGCTAATGGATTCAAATTGCCAACCTTTTGGTTAGCGGCCAAACGCTTAACCACTGCACCACCAGGGCTCTGATGTGGGGCTAGTGCTCAATAAATGGTCATTTCCATTATCATTCGTGCTATTGAAATGGGCCATCCCTGCAAAGCTCCAGGCCTTCACCAGGAAGCTGGGAGAGCTCAGGGTGACTGAGTGACCTCTGCTGCGTCTAGGGCAGTTAAGAGCAACACAAGAGTGATGCACAGGTCCTGGGGGAGGCAATAGGGAGGGGCTCAACCTGGGGAGGAGGCCACCAAGCAAAGCTTCTGTGTGACAAAGAACTAAAGTTGGCCTTTTGTATCTAATTTCGAAAACAGCCCAAGCAATTGAGGTGCTTTTTGTCTTTCTAAAATAGCCAGGCAAGTAGATGATACACAGGCCCCGCACCTGGGGAACTTCAGGAAGGGAAGGGCCATGATGCAGTCATGCATATTCATTGACTGGATTGATCGTAATTATGGATTAAGGCTCCAGTCATGCATATTCACTGAAGTCCCAATGACTAGAGGACCTAGGACCCTGGAATGCTCTCTCTGGGGCCTCCTGGATCAGTGAGAACATCCATCCACAGGAGAGAGCTCAGCATGTCCCTGGGGACGAAGGAAACCTTGTGGTGCCGAGATCTCTCCCAGACCTTGCCTGATGCGTCTATATGCTTGTATCCTTTTCTGGTTAGAATAAATGGATAACGGTAAGTATAGCTAATAGTCTCCATGAATTTTGTGAGCCGTTAAGAGAGAATTAATGAACCCACAGCGGGCAGTGAGCCAGCAGGGGCTGGCGGCACAGAGTCAATCTGTGTAGACCCAGCTCTGGGTGGCTGCTGGTCAGGGACAGGCTGCACAGGCAGTAAATGAAGAAGGATAGAGTCCTTCCAGCTTGTGACCTGGTCCTAGGGGACTGGGTGGGGGGTGGGTGCAGCTGAAGTGTAGGGAGTTCTGCCATCTCATGAGCCTACTGCTGGTCCCGATGACCTGGCCCCCAGGGATGTTTTCACTCACTCAGGGTGGTCAGGGATGAGGTCTGACCTAACTCAAGAGAGAGGATGTGCCCTGTGAAGGGGCTGGCATGAGGTATGGAGATGTGGGAAGGTGAGGCCTGGATCTACTTCCAGCTGGGAATTGGATTCAGGCCGCTCCTTGCCATGCAGTTAGTGATAAAGGTGGAATGTGCCTTCCTTGCCCCCTTTGCAGTGCAGTTTGTAGTGTCGTCCTCGAAGCCTCTTAGAAGAAAGGATGTTTAAAAACGAAGTGCTTAAAGAAAGCAAATGCGTGAAGAATAAGTAGGAAGTTTGCCAGCAAGAGGGGGAAAGTGAGGACACAACACAGAGGGAACAGCAAGTGAAAGGCAGGGACGGCTGGAGGAGTGCTGGGCAGCTTCGGAGAGCAGGAGTGTGACAGGAAAAGGAAGATGGTCCCTGTGCCAGCGAGCCTCTGCCGACTCCAGTCTCTCCACAGGCAGCTCCTGGCCCCTTTTCTAGAAGGCCCTCCAGGTACTCACCATTAGGACTGGCAATCTGATCAGGTCAGCCCGGCACCGGATTTTGAGTGGGAAGAGGCGAGGGCTCTCTGGGAGGATGGGCCCCTCCACCAGGACCACGTCATCCTCCTGGCTCTGGCGGTCTTGGCCCTGGCGCTGCTTGGGGCTCAGGCAGGAACGAAGGTCTTGGAGGCGCTTGTTTACTTCCCTGGAGTGCAGACAGGAGTTGGGGTCACCCACCCTCCCAGACTGCCCCTCTACCCCAGCCAGCACCTCATGCCCTTGCACCTTAACTTCTGGAGTGCCCTCGTATGCTTCCTGCTTTTGGTCCTTGGTGGAGGTGGGGGCAAAGGAGATACGTCCTGGACCCTGCAGAGAGGAGAGGGGCAGGATGGAGGCAGAAGAGAGACCCAGCCTCACACTTCTCATCATGGGATATGGGCCCCCAGGAGCCAGAGGGAGAGTTGGGGCATCTACCAGTAGTATCTGTTCTACTGGAAGATACGAATAGGGGAGGGAGAGAGAAGACACGAGTCATCATTTTTACATTCACATGACCCAAATTTAGGAGGAAAAGGCCAAATTTTTAAGGTAAGTTACTTCTCAAGTTAATGTCCAATAACATCCAACAGACACGGAGCATGTACTGTGTGCCAAGTATTAACTCAGGTAATCCACTCCGCAATTCTCTAGCACAGGTATCACTATCATCCCCATTTTACAGAAGAGGAAAATGAAGCACCTAGAGGATAGGTAAGAGACAGCTGGCAAGACTGGAACCACACAGGCTGTGCCCCAAGCCACACTGTTAGCCCCATATGTGACAATGAAACACTCCACTCCATGAGTGTTCCTCAAGGATTCGCTGTCATCCTCTGAGGTGGGCCACCTCCTCTCCCAAGAGCCTCATTCCCCACCTGAGCCTCAAGACTCCCTGCATCCCCTCTCCTTACCCTTCCAGAACCCACCCAAGGGTCCTGCCCACATCAGCTTTCCCCTCCAACTCCCTTCCTGCTCCTAAGGCGCAAGTGCCCCGCCTCACTCACAGAAACACCTTCTTCTTCTCTTCTTCTTCGTCCTTACCCCTCAGCTTCTTCTTCCAGGTAGAGCCTGGAAATGCGGGGTCTTCGGGTTGGGAACTGCTGGAATCTGCCATTTCTGCATCTGGGGCAAAGGGAGGGATAGTAGAAGAGGGTTAGCCAAAGGAGGGCAGCTGGAGGCCCAGGAGAAACAAATGGAGGCTTCAAGAAGGTCCTCATATCTAAGGTCAATTGATTTTTGACACGGGTGCTAAGTCCATTCAATGCAGAAAGAAGAATCTCTTCAATAAATGGTGCTGGGAGAATTGGATTTCCACATGCAGAAAAATGAAACCATACACAAAAACAAATTCAAAATGGATTAAGTACCTAAATGTGAAAACTAAAACCATAAAATTCTTAGAAGAAAAAGCAAGGGTGATGCTGTTAGGCTTAGGTTTTAACAGTGGATTATCTCATATAACAAAAGCACAAACAGCAAAAGACAACATAAATAAACGGGACCTCATAAAAGTTAAAAACTTTTGTTCATCAAAAGACTTTACCAAAAAAGTGAAAAGCCAAGCTACAACTAGGAGAATATCTTCGGAAACTTTATATCTGACAGACTCTAATAACAAAATACATATAAAATTTTCACAACAACAAAAAGACAACCCAATCATAAAATTGGCAGAGGACTTGCATACACATTTCACCAAAGATGACAATCAAATGGCCACCAAATACATTAAGAGAGATACAAATCAGAACCCCAATGAGATACCATTTCACTCCCACTAGGATGGCTATGGAGCCCCAGTGGCACAGTGGTTAAGAGCTATGGTGACTAATGGACCACAGCTACCAAGGCCTCCACCAGACTGACTCCAGTACAGCTAGATGGTGCCCGGCTACCACCATGGACTGCTCTGACCAGGATCACAACAGAGGGATCTGGACAGAGCTGTAGAAGGATGTAGAACAAAATTCTAACATACACAAAAAAGACCAGACTTACTGGCCTGAAAGAGACTGGAGAAACCCTGAGAGTATGGCCCCCAGACACCCTTTTAGCTCAGTGGTGAAATCACTTCCAAGGTTTACCATTCAGCCAGGGATTGGACAGCCCCATAAAACAAAATGGGACTAATGAGGCACAGCAGTCCCGGGACAAAGATTAGAAGGCAGAAGGGGACAGAAAATCTGGTGATAGTGAACCCAAGGTTGAGTAAGAACAGTGTTGACATGTAGTGGGGTTGTTAACCTTTGTCATAGGGCAATATGTATACTAACTGTTTAATGAGAAACTATTTTGTTCTCTAAACCTTCATCTAAAGTGAGAGAAGCAGCACAACTGGAAGAACATAATCAGTGTCACTGAACTGTGCATGTAGAAATTTTTGAAATGGTGTATCTTTGGCTATGTATATTTGCACCAAAAAAAAAAAAAGTCGAGAAGGGAGAGTGTTGACATGTCGTGGGGTTGTTAACCAATGTCCTAAAACAATATGTGTACTGACTGTTTAATGAGAAACTATTTGTTCTGTAAACCTTCACCTGAAGTACAATTAAAAAACAAACAAACAACCAGAGATAACAAACGTTAGCGAGGATGTGGGATAGCTAAGACAACAACAATAACAACCAAAAAAAAAAAAAAAACAGAAAATAACAAATGTTAGCGAGGATGTGGGGAAATTGGAACCCTTACCCATTGCTGGTGGGAATAAAAAATGGTACAGCAGTTGTGCAAAACAGTGTGGCAGTTCCTCAAAAAACTGAAAAACAGAACTACCATAATAAAAAAAAAAAACCAAGCCAGTTGTTGTCAAGTCGATTTTGACTCACAGCAATCCTGTAGGACACAGCAGAACTGCCCCGTAGGGTTTCCGAGGAGCAGCTGGTAGATTCAAACTGTCAACCTTTTGGTTAGCAGCCGAGCTCTTAACCACTGCACCACCAGAACTACCATATGACCCAGCAATTCCACTCCTAGATATATACCCAAGACTTGAAAGCAGAGACTCAAACAGAGACTTGTACACCAATGTTCTTTGCAGCACTATCCACAATAGCCAAAAGGTAGAAACAACGTAGATGCCCATCAACAGGTGAATGGATAAACAAAATATGGTAGATACATACAATGGAATACTACTCAGCCAGGAGGAGAAATGAAGTCTTGATACATGCTACAATATGGATGGAGCTTAAAGACATTATGATGACCGAAATAAACCAACCACAAAGGGACATCTTTTGTGGAGGCTACACCCGCAGCCAACATACTCTTGGGCAGGGGGGGGCCTGATAGCAACAAGGCAGACCTCTCCAGGGATTCATTTGGAGTGTGCCAGCACCTCCACTACCTGGACACTGTTGGTTACCAGCCTACTGCGAACTGCTACAGAAGGGTCATGCAGTGGAGTCTGCTCCCATAGTAAACACTCTGTGGGGCTCCCCACATACCCCACAGCTCAGGCCTCTAAAACCAACAGGACAGACCTTCCAGGGAGTCAGTTCAGGTCTGTCTGCTCCCCCTTTCAGTCAGTGCTGAGGACTGCTGACTGAGACTGCTGTGTGCTACGTGGCAGGCATCTTTAGTAGAAGCTACACCCACAGCCAATATACTACTGAGAGGGCTCTGACAAAAACAAGGCAGACTTCCCTGGAGGTCTGTTTGGAGAGTAACAATCCCTCCCTCACCCATACACTGGCACCTGCAAGCCTGCAGTGAATTGTTACAGAAGGGCCCTGCAGTGGAGTCTGCTCCCATAGTGAGCACTCTCCCTGCCTCCCTGTGTACCCTATAGCTCGGGCCTCTGAAACCAACAGGACAAAGCTCCTGGGAGTCAATTAAGATTAGTCTGCCCCTACTTCCAGTTGGCGTGGAGGACTGCTGACTGAAGCTGCTGCGTGTTAGGAATGATTCTTGAGTGGAGGCTGTACTCATAGCCAACAATCTACTGTGGGTACTCTGATAACAAGGCAGACCTCCATGGGGATCTGACCAGAGTGTGACACCCCCCGCACCTGGTAACTGTGGGTTGCCAAGCTATTGCAAACTGCTACAGAAGGCCCCTGCATGGCATCTGCTCCCATAGTCAACATTCTACCAGCCTCCCTGTGTACCTCCCACAGCTCAGGCCTCTGAAATCAACAGGACAGACCTCCCTGGGTTTAGTTTGGGTCTGTCTGCTCCCTTTACAGTCAGCGCTGAGGACTGCTGACTGAGGCTGCTGTGTGTTAGGAAGCAGGCATCTTGAGTGAAGGCTACACCCCCAGCCAACAGCTCTGACAGCAACAAGGCAGACCTCTCTAGGGGTCCGTTCAGAGTGTGACTGCCCCTCCCCCAACCAGGAACTGCAGGATGCTGGACTGATACAAACTCTTATGGAAGGTTCCACACAGTGGAGTCAGGAGGCGGGTCACCTAAGTGGAGACTGCTCTCCCAACAACCACAGGGCCACTGAGGCTCTGAAACCAACAAGACAGATCTCTCAGGGCTTCTTTTGGGGAGTGACAGCCCCTCCTCCTCCTGAAACAGAGGAACGTCTGCCTATGCTTCCCCTGAATGCCAGCTCAGACATAAGCTACCCGCACTAAGCAGGGAAGGAAGCCTCAGGCAAAACCAAAGGGCAACACCCAGCCCTGAACAGGGCTTGCTGGGTGTGTTTTCTAACTAAAAATGTGATCGCAGAAACAGAGAAGGGAAGGGAGTAATAACCAGAGAAAGGGGACTGCGCTCCCTGGTGATCAGATTGATTAGTACACAATATCTCACCTGAGTGACAGTGCCCACTGGTGGACACATTGACCACAGTGTGCTCTCTGGAATGTTTGGGAGAGGCTGAAAGCTGAAAAACAAAACCTGGAACTTTTGAATTCCAATTAAATAGGGAGGGAAAACTAATTATCATAGAGAGGGAGAGGAAATGGTAAGCAAAGGCCGAAGGCTCTGCCCACCTAAGAATTTCCTGCAGATAAAGTAGTACAGGCAAAAACACCAAATACTGGGAAAAATGAGAAAGTTAACACCCTTAAAAAATCCAATGCCTCAAGAAAAAAAATCACAAGACACACAACACAGAAACAATAGCCTATCCAAATGAACATGACAAAGGGAGTGAAAGCGTATCTAGGGATGACCAAATAATGAAAAAACAGAAGAACATAATACAATATTAAATATAACTAAAGAACTAAGGGAGAACATAGACAAAGCGCTAAAAGAAATAAGGAAAACTCTGCAAGAACAAAATGAGATACTGCAACTGAAAGGGACCATAAAAAATGAGAAACACAGTAGAAGGACTTATCAATAGATTTAATCAGGCAGAAGAAAGAATCAGTGACCTAGAGGATAAGACAGTTAGAATTATAGATGTCGAGGAGCAACAAGAACAGAGGCTCAAGACAGCTGAGCACAGTTTAATGGAATCATGGGACAAGAGACCTAATGTACTCATCATGGGAATTCCAGGAGATGAGAGAAAGGGACAGAAAGAATATCTGAAGAAATAATGACAGAAAATTTCACCATCTAACAAAGGACATGAATCTACAAATCCAAGAAGCTCAAAGAACTTCAAGCAGCATGAAGAATACCAAAGACACAAGGAAAGCATTAGCCCAAGAGACAGAAAGGGCCACATAAACCAGAGACTTCATCAGCCTGAGACCAGAAGAACTAGATGGTGCCTGGATACCACCAATGGCTGCCCTGACAGGGAACACAACAGAGAGTCCCTGTGGAGCAGGAGACAGGTGGGATGCAGAACCCAAATTCTGGTAAAAAGACCAGACTTAATGGTCTGACTGAGACTGGAGGAACCCTGGAAAGCATGGCCGCCGGACTCTCTGTCAGCCCAGAGCCAAAACAATTTCCACGGCCAACTCTTCAGACAAAGATTGGACTGGACTGTGGGACATACAATGATACCCGTGAAGAGTGTGCTTCCTAGCTCAAGTAGATACATGAGACTAAATGGGCAGCTTCTGTCCGGAGGTGAGATAAGAAGACAGAGAGGGTTAGGAGCTGGTTGAATGGACATGGGAAATCAGGGGTGGAATGGAGGAGTATGCTGCCACAGTATAGGGAGAGCTATTAGGGTCACATAACAATGTATGTATAAATTTTTGTATAAGGGACTAACCTGAAATGTAAACTTTCACTTCAACTACAACAATAAACAAAAAAAAAAAAAAAAAAAAAGAAGAACTCCAAGCAAGATAAACCCAGAGATCTACACCAAGACACATCACAGTGAGGCTCTCAAAAATTAAAGATAAAGAGAGAATAGTCAAAGCAGTAAGAAAGAAGCAAACAGTCACATACAATGGATCCCTGATAAGAGTAAGTGCCAAATTTTCCTCAGAAACACTGGAGGCCAGAAGGCAATGGAATGATATATTTAAAGTGCTGAAGGAAAAAAAATTGTCAACCAAAAATACTATACCCAGTCAAGCTATCCTTCAAGAATGAGGGTGAAATTAAAACATTCCCTGACAAACAGAAGCCAAGAGAGTTTATATCCAACAGGCTGGCCCTACAAAAAATACTAATAGGAGTTCTACAGATGGAAGGGAAAAGACACTAGAAAGTAATTCATAGCTATACATAAAAAAAAAAGATCCTTAATATAAAGGAGAAATGCATGGACAAGTACAAAGGCTAGTAATAAGGTATTCATGCTTGATAATTTTCTTTTTTTTTATTGTTGTGCTTTAAGTGAAAGTTTACAATTCAAGTTAGTCTCTCATACAAAAATTTATACATACATTGTTTTGTAATCCTAGTTGTTCTCCCTATACTGTGACAGCACACTCTTCCTTTCTACCCCAGATATCCCATGTCCATTCAGTCAACATCCTTGATAATTTTAAATGTTTTGTCCTTCACGTTTTTTAATAACAAATATATAAAAGGCAAAGATAAAATTGCTACAAGGCACATGAAAAACAAAGACATAATTAGTGATAACAACAAAAGGCGGGGAGAGGAATGCTATAGAGTTAGAATTTCTTGTATGTTATTGAAGTTAAGTTGGTAGCAACTTACCCTAGAATGTTATAAATACAAGCTCTTAAATGTAATATTCATGGTAATCACTAATATATGAAAAAAATACATAAAAGGAAACCAAAAAGGCTCACTACAATAAACCAACAAAACACAAAAGCAAGCAGTACTAAAGGACAAAGACAAAGATGGCTTAAGACATACAAAAAAATAAATAAATAACAAAATGGCAGAAGTCACTTCTTATCAGTAATTACAGTGAATGTAAATGGACTAAATGTTCCAATCAAAAGGCAGAGTGACATAATGGATTAAAAAAAAAAAACATGATCCAACTATATGCTGTTTACAAGAGACACACCTGAAATACAAGGACACAAACAGGTTGAAAGTGAAAGAATGGAAAAAAATATTCCATGGAAATAATAACCAAAAGAGAGCTGAGGTGGCAATCTTAATATCAGACAAAGCAGACTTTAAGACAAAATCTGTCAGAAGAGATAAAGATAGACATTACACAGTGATAAAAGGGTCAACTAATCAAGAAGATTTAATAATCATAAATATATATTCACCCAACATCGGGGCACCTAAATATATACAGCAAACACTGATAGAATTAAAGGGAGAGAAAGATAGTACTACAATAATGGTTGGAGACTTCAATACAAAACTTTCAATATTGGACAGAACATCTAGAAAGATCAGCAAGGAAACAGAGGACATGAACGACACTATAAACCGACTAGACTTAACAGACATAAATAGAACACTCTACCCCAAAACAGCACAATATACATTCTACTCCAGTGCACATGGATCATTCTTCAGGATCGGCCACATTTTAGGTCACAAAGCAAGTCCTGATAAATTTAAAAAGACTGAAATCATCCAAAGTATTTTCTCTGACTACAATAGAGTGAAGCTAGAAATCAATAACAGAAAAAAACTTGGAAAATACACAAACATATGGAAATTAAACAACACACTATTAAACAACCAATGGGTCAAGCAACAAATCAAAAGAGAAATCCTAAATTTCTTAGAGTCAAATAAAAATGAAAGCACAACATACTAAAACTTCTGGGATGCAGCAAAGGCAGTACTCAGAGGGAAACTTACAGCAATAAATGCCACATAAAAAAGAAGATCTCATGTTAACAGCCTAACTCATCAACTCCAAAAACTAGGAAGAGAAGAGCAAACTAAGCCTAAACTACCAGAAGAAAGGAAATAACAAAAATCAGAGCAAAAGTAAATAAAATAAAAAACAGAGAACTAGAGAGTCAATAAAACCAGAAGTTGGTTCTTTGAAAAGATCAATAAAATTGACAGACCTTTAGCTGAACTGACAGAGAAAAGATGCAAACAACCAAAATAAAAAATGAAAGACATTACAACTGACCCAATAGAAATAAAGAGAATTATATGGCAACAAATTGGATAACCTAGATGAAACGGACAAATTCTTAGAAGCACACCACCTAGCCAAATTGACTCAAGAGGAAACCGAAAGTCTCAACGGACCCATAACAAGTGAAGAGATCAAATCAGTGATCAAAAAACCTCCCAACAAAAGAAGAAAGAAAAAAATTCCTGGACCAGATGGCTTCACTGGGGAATTCTACCAAACATTTACAGAAGAACTGATACCAGTACTATTTAAACTCTTCCAAAAGATAGAGAAGAAAGGAATACTCTTTAATTCATTCTATGAAGCAAACATAACCCTGATACCAAAACCAGACAGACACTGCAAGAAAAGAAAACTAGAGGCCAATATCTCTCCTGCATATAGATACAAAAATTCTCAACAAAATACTAGCAAACAGAATCCAACATCATATTAAAAGGGTCATACATCATTACCAAGTGGGATTTATTCCAGGAATCTAGAGATGGTTCAACATTAGAAAATCAATCAATATTAATACATGACACCAACAGAACAAAAGAAAAGAACATGATCAGCTCTATGGATGCAGAAAAAGGATTTGATAAAATCCAACATCCTTTCTTGATGAAAACCCTAAGTAGGATTGGAATAGAAGGGAAATTCCTCAATATGATTTGGGGCATATATGAAAAGCCAACGGCTAACATTATACTTAACAGAGAAAGACTGACAGCTTTCCCTTAAGTCAGGAACAAGACAAGGGTGTCCACTCTTACCACTTCTATTCAATATTGTATTAGAAGTCCTAGCCAGAGCAATAAGACAAGAAAAAGAAATAAAAGGTATCCAGATTATAACAGAATAAGTAAAATTATCTCTATTCACAGATGATATGATCTTAAGTATAGAAAATACCAAAGAGTCCACAAGAAAACTTCAAGAGCTAATAGAGGAATTTAACAAAGCTGCAGGGTACAAGGTCAACAAACAAAAATCAGTTGAGTTTCTATACACCAGCAGTGAGAAATCTGAAAGGAAAATTAGGAAAACAATTCCATTTACATTAGCATCTAAGAGAATAAAAATACCCAGGAATAAATCTAACCAGGGATATGAAAGACTTATACAATGAAAACTATAAAACACTGCTGAAAGGGATTAAAGACTTAAATTAATGGAAAGATGTTCCAAGTTCATGGATTGGAAGACTAATATTGCTAAGATGTCAATACTACCCAAAGCGATCTATAGATTCAACGCAATCCTGATCAAAATTCCAACAACCTTCTTTACAGAAATAGAAAAACCAATCCTCAGCTTTACATGGAATGGTAAGAGGCCATGCATAGCTAAAACAGTGTTGAAAGAGAAGAAAGTAGGAGGACTCAAACACTTCCTGATTTTAAAACATACTATATGGTTTCAGAAATCAAAATATCCTGGTACTGGTATGTGAAAATGGTGGCATGGAGGAGGCATCTAATCTCCTCTAACTTCATAAGGGGGAAGGAGAATCAAGACCAACAATCAAACGCTGATTCCTATGAGGCAGAGGTCAAACATACCTCCACCCGCCAATCTTTTTACCAATTCTGACACCAACCATCCCTCCCACGGCACTCTCTACTCCTCTGCTGGGTTCAATAATTCATTGCAATGGCCACACAGAATTCATATACCATACTCACAGATATGGGGTTTATTAGAGAAGTAACAGGATACAGTTTTTTTATCACAATAGCCTCTTCTCAGCCATGCCCACAGGCAGGCCTCTCTCTGGCCCTTGGCTCCTCGACCCGCCTCTGTCCTGCTCAGGCAAGTGTTATAAAGCTCTGTAGCTCCGCCAATAAGTGCCCAGAGGCACCCCACTCTGCCCGTAAGCCTCGCCCGAAGGTGCTTAGCTCTCTCCAGTCCAAGCCTAGCTCCACCACATGCCCGGAGGCACCCCGCTCCGCCAGCAAGCCTCCTGCCTGAAAGATGATCAGTCTTCTCGCTCCACGTGCCGGGAAGCTCACCAGCAGTCTCCTGCCAGTCTCCTGATCCCGCTGCTTTGCTGTTGCTGTTTCTCTGCCGCTGCTTCTTGCCGTTTTTCCATGTCCAGTGTTACAGTTCTCTGTGTCCTGGGTCTAGGAGGGTCTCATCACAGGGATCCCAGGTCCAAACGGCGCACTCCACTCTCATCTCTTCTTCTTGGTGGTAGTCAGATCCCCCTTTCTGCCTCTGGAATGCTCATTTTAAGCAGAGCAGGATGGCAAAACTGTCCAATCCCTTCATTAAGGTTCCATACACCTTATTTGCATAGTCCCACCCCCACAAACCATCCCATGTCTGTCAGTTTGTTTTACTATGGTGGCTTGCGTGTTGCTGTGATACTGGAAGCTCTGTCACCAGTATTTCAAATACCAGCACGGTCACCCTTGGTGGAGAGGTTTTAGCAGAGCTTCCAGACTAAGAAGAAGGACGTGGTGATCCACTTCTGAAAAAACTGACCTGTGAAAACCATATGAATAGCAGCAGAACACTGTCTGATATACCACCAGAAAATGAGCCCCTCAGTTTAGAAGGCACTCAAAATACAACTTGGGGAGACCTACCTCCTCAGAGTAGAGTCAGCCTTAATGACATGGATAGAGTCAAGCTTTTGAGACCTTCATTTGCTGAGGTAGCAAAACTCAAAATGAGAAAAAACAGCTGCAAACATCCATTAAACAGGAACATGGAATACAATAGAAACAGAAACATGGAATGTATGAAATATGAATCTAGAAAAATTATAAGTCGTCAAAAATGAAATGGAACACATAAACATCAATATCCTAGGCATTAGTGAGCTGAAATAGACTGGTATTGGCCATTTTGAGTCAGACAATCATATAGTCTGCTATGCCGGGAATGACAAATTGAAGAGGTATGGGATCACATTCATTGTCATAAATAACATTTCAAGATCTATCCTGAAGTACAACACTGTCAAGATATGATAATATCCATACATGTACAAGGAAGACCAGTGAATACAACTATTATTCAAACATACACACCAAATACTAAGGCCAAAGATGAAGGAATTAAAGATTTTTTAGTCCAAAGGACTAATAGATCACAATTACCACAGCCTCCACCAGACTGAGTCCACACAAATAGATGGTGGCCGGCTACCACCACGGATTGCTCTGACAGGGATCACAAAAGAGGGTCCAGGACGGAGCTGGAGAAAAATATAGAACAAAATTCTAACTCACAAAAAAAGACCAGATTTACTGGCCTGACAAAGACTGGAGAGACCCCAAGAGTATGGCCGCCAGACACCGTTTTAGTTCAGTAATGAAGTCACTCCTGAGGTTCACCCTTCAGTCAAATGTAAGACAGGCCCATAAAACAAAATGAGACTAAAGGGGCACACCAGCCCAGGACAAGGACGAGAAGGCAGGAGGGGACAGTAAAGTTGGTAATAGGAAACCCAAGGTCAAGAAGGGGAGAGTGTTGACATGTTGTGGAGTTGGTAACCAATGTCACAAAACAACATGTGTACTAACTGTTTAATGAGAAGCTAGTTTGTTCTGTAAACCTTCATGTAAAGTGCAATTAAAAAAAATATATATCTATATGAGAACAAACGGACAACAGTTACTCCAAACCATAGATGAGAAGGCTGGGGGGCAGTGAGACTAAGCTAATGGGAATGGAACAATTAGAATGGAAATAATGAGAATGTTGATACAATGTGAAGAATGTAACCAATGTCACTGAATATTATATGTAGAAATTCTTTAATGGAAATCTGTTTTGCTGTGTATACTTCCACCAAAAATACAATAAAATATTTAAAATAAAATAAAATTAAAGATTTTTACCAACTTCTGCAGTCCGAAATTGATCCAACATGCAATTAAGATGCATTGATAATTACTAGTGATTGAATGCAACAAAGACGATGGTTCAGTAGTTGGAAAATACAGCCTTGACAGAAACAATGCAGCAGACTGCATGATAGAATTTTGCAAGTCCAATGACGTCTTCATTGCAAATACCTTTTTTCAACAACATAAACAGTGATTATACACATGGACCTCACCAGATGGAAAACACAGGAATCAAATCGACTTCATCCGTGGAAATAGACAATGGAGAAGCTCAATATCATCAATGAGAACAAAGCCAGGCACTGACTACAGAACAGACCATCAATTGCTCATATGCAAATTCAGGTTGAAGCTGAAGAAAATTAGACCAAGTCCATGGGAGCCCAAATATGACCTTGAGTATATCCCACCTGAATTTAGAGACCATCTCAAGAATAGATTTGACACGTTGAACATTAATGACTGAAGACCAAATGAGTTGTGGTATAACATCAAGGACATCAAACATGAAGAAAGCAAGAGGTCATTAAAAAGACAGGAAAGAAAGAGTAGACCAAAACAGATGTGTCTTCGGCTGGGTTCTCTAGAGAAGCAAAACCAGTAAAGCATATAAATATCTGTACAGAGATTTATACAGAGGAAATGGCTCACACGGCTATAGAGGCTGGAACGTTCCAAATCCGTGGGTCAAGCTGGAGGCTTCTCCTGATTCACATAGCTGCAGGGGCTAGAGGACCCAAGACCAGCAGGCCAGAGAGCAGGGCTCTTGTTCACAGGCTGCAAAGACCAACAAATCCCAAGATCCGCAGGCAAAACCACAGGTGAATTGCTAGCTCAACTTCTAAGAACCGGAGGTGAGATGAACCAGAGCCAGCTGCAGGATCCAGAGCAAGCAAAAACCCATGAGCCTTGCCAGAATGTCCACTTATATTCAATACAAGCCACAAGCCCAAGGAAACTCCCTTTCAACTGACTGGCTACTCACTGCAGATTCCATCATGGATGTGATCATATTATATCAAATCTCATCATGGAAGTGATCACATCATCATACAACTGCAAAACTACATCATAACTGCCAAACCACTGAGAATCATGGCCTAGCCAAGTTGACACACAACCCTAACAATCACAAGATGTCAGAAGAGACTCTGAAACTTGCTCCTTAACACAGAGTAGCTAAAGCAAAAGGAAGAAATGATGAAGTAAAAGAGCTGAACAGAAGATTTCAAAGGGCGACTCGAGAAGACAAAGTATTATACTGAAGTGTGCAAAGACCTGGAGTTAGAAAACCAAAAGGGAAGAACATGCTCAGCATTTCTCAAGCTGAAAGAACTGAACAACAAATTCAAGCCTCAAGTTGCAATACTGAAGGATTCTACGGGTAAAATATTGAACGACACAAGAAGCATCTAAAGAAGATGGAGGGAATACACAGAGTCACTGTACCAAAAAGAACTGGTTGAGACTGCAATCATTTCAGGAGGTAGCATATGATCAAGAACCAATGGTAATGACGGAAGAGGTCTAAGCTGCACTGAAGGCACTGGTGAAAAACAAGGCTCCAGGAATTGACGGACTACCAATTGAGATGTTCCAGCAAATGATGCGGCACTAGAGCTGCTCACTCATCTATGCCAAGAAATTTGGAAGACAGCTGTCTGGCCAACTGGTTGGAAGAGATTCATATTTGTGTCAATTCCAAAGAAAGGTGATCCAACAAAATGCAGAAATTATCGAGCAATATCATTAATATCACACACAAGTAAAATTACGCTGAAAATCATCCAAAAGTGGTTGCAGCAGTGCATCAACAGGCAATTTCCAGAAATTCAAGCTGGATTCAAAAGAGGACGTGGAATGAGGGACATCACTGCTGTTGTCAGATGGATCATGGCTGAAAGCAGAGAATACCAGAAAGATGTTTACCTGTGTTTTATTGACTATGCAAAAGCATTCGACTGTATGGATCATTACAAATTACGGATAACATTGTAAAGAATGGGAATTCCAGAACACTTAATTGTGCTCGTGCAGAACCTGTACAAAGACCAAGAGGCAGCCATTTGAACACAAGGGAATACTGTGTGGTTTAAAGTCAGGAAAGGTGTGCATTAGCTTTGTACCCTTTCACCGTATGTATTCCATCTGTATGCTGAGCAAAAAATCCGAAAAGCTGGACTATATGAAGAATGTGGCATCAAGATTGGAGGAAGACTCATTAACAACCTACGATATGCAGATGACACAACCTTGCTTGCTAAAAGTGAAGAGGACTTGAAACACTAAAGATCAAGACAAAGATCAAAAACGACGGCCTCCAGTATGGAGTACACCTTAATGTAAAGAAAACAAAAATCCTCACAAACGGACCAATAAGCAACATCATGATAAATGGAGAAAAGAGTGAAGTTGTCAAGGACTTCATTTTACTTGGATCCACAATCAACGGCCATGGAAGCAGCAGTCAAAATCAAACGACACATTGCACTGGGCAAATCTGCTGCAAAAGATCTCTTCAAGCTGTTAAAAAGCAAAGACATCATTTTGAGGAGTAAGGTGCGCCTGATCCAAGCCATGGTATTTTCAGTAGTCTCATATGCATGTGAAAGCTGGACAACGAATAAGACAGACCGAAGAAGAATTGATGCCTTTGAATTAGGGTGTTGGCGAAGAATGCTGAATATACCACGGACTGCCAGAAGAATGAACAAATCTATCTTGGAAGAAATACAGCCAGAACAATCCTCGGAAGCAAGGATGGCGAGATTTCGTCTCACATACTTCGTACATGTTATCAGGAGGGATCGGTCCCTGGAGAAGGACATCATGTTTGGTAAATTAATCAGACAGCCAAAAAGAGGAAGACCCTCAACGAGATGGACTGACAAAGTGGCTACAATAATAGGCTCAAGCATAACAATGATTGTGAGGATGGCATAAGACAGGGTAGTGTTTCTTTCTGCTCTACACAGGGCTGCTCTAAGTTGGAACCAACTTGATGGCACCTAACAACTACAACAACAACAACTACACCCTCACAAAGGTGTCATACATCTTATTTGCATTATTAGCAAGCTGCCCAATCCCCTTAGTAGGCCACAAGCTCCTTATTTGCAGAGTTGCACCCAATCATTAGATGGGAGTTACAAAACCATGGCAAGAAAGGCCAGATAAAAGCAATCCATAACACTGCATGGTAAACAACAGACACAGAGACCAATGGAATAGAACTGAGTCCAGAAATAAACCCACACATCTATGGTCAACTGATTTTTGACAAGGGTATTCAGTCTATTCAATGGGGAAAGAAGAATCTCTTCAATAAATGGTGCTGGGAAAATTGGATTTCCACATGCAGAAAATGAAGCAGGATCCATGTCCCACATCATACACAAAAATAAATTCAAAATGGATTAAGCACCTAAATGTGAAAACTAAAACCATAAAATTCTTAGAAGAACAAGCAGGGGCAACACTGTCAGGCCTAGCTTTCAACAATGGATTATCTAATTTAATAACAACAGCGCAAGAGCAAAAGACACATTAATAAATGGGTTCTCATTAAATTAAAAACTTTTGTTCATCAAATGACTTTAACAACAGAGTGAAAAGACAAGCTACCAACTGGGAAAATATCTTTGGAAATCATATATCTGACAAGAATGTAATAACCAAAATATATATAAAACTTTGACAACTTAACAACAAAAAGACAAATAACCCAATCATAAAATGGGCAAAGGACATGAATAGACTTTTCACCAAAGAGGACATTTAAACCACCACCAAGCACGTGAAAAGACGTTCAGCATCATTAGCCATCCAAACCAAAAAACCAAACCTGCTGCAGTTAGTCTATTCCAACTCATAGTGACCCTACAGGACAGAGCAGAACTACCCAAAGGTTTTCTAAGGAGCAGCTGGTGGATTCGAACTGGGGACCTTCTGGTTAGCAGCCATAGCTTGCCATAGCTCTTAATCACTGCGCCACCAGGGCTCCCATTATCCATCAGAGAGATGCAAATCAAAACCACAGTGAGACACTATTTCACTCCCAGTAGGATGGCTAATATTAAAAAAAGGAAAATAACAAAAGTTGGCGAGGATATGGGGAAATTGGAACCCTTAACCATTGCTGGTGGAAATGCAAAATGGTACCACTATTGTGGAAAACAGCGAGTGGTTCCTCAAAAAACTAAAAATGGAACTACCCTATGACCCAGCAATTCCACTCTTAGATATGTACCCAAGACTTGAAAGCAGAGACTCAAACAGAGACTTGTACACCAATGTTCACTGCAGCACTATTCATAATAGCCAAAAGGTGGAAACAACCTAAATGCCCATCAGCAGATGAACGGATAAACAAAACGTGGTATGTTCATACAATGGAATACTACTCAGCCAGTAGGAGAAATGAAGTCTTGATACCTGCTACAGTACGGATGGAGACTGAAGACTTTACGCTGAGCAAAACAAGCCAGTCACAAAAGGACAAAGGTTGGATGACCTCACTTATATAAAAAGACAACAAAAGGCAAATGTATAGAGAACAAAATTTATTAGCAGTTACCAGGGGTGGAAGGGAGGGGGGAAAAGGGGGTGGTTAACAGTGATGGTTGCAGAGCCAATTATTATAATTGCTGTCAATAAGTTGTACATCTTTAAAAAGTTGAACTGGCAAAAGTTGTGTGATAATATATTTATAACAATGACACACACACACACACACACAAAGAATAGCTGCTGAGGCTGCTTATGTACAACCAAACACCTTATGGGATTTGGTCTCTTGGTTTGGAAGTTTAGGGTCACGGTTTCATGGGACATCCCAGTTAACTGGCCTAAAAACATGTTTAGTGCTTCTGTTCTACCTCCTAGTTCGTTAAGTAGTGCCTGGGGTCTTAAAAGCTTTCCAAGCAGACATCCAAGGCACAAGTGGTCTCTATTTGCCTGGAGCAACAGAGGAAGAAGGTGAGTCAGGAATGGGAGAAGGCTATGGAATGTGCGTCAAGTAGCTAAAGCAAAAGGAAGAAATGTCTGACGTAAAAGAGCTGAATAGAAGATTTCAAAGGGTGGCTCGAGAAGACAAAGTATTATAATGACATATGCAAAGACGTGGAGATAGAAAACCAAAAGGGAAGAACACGCTCAGCATTTCTCAAGCTGAAAGAACTGAAGAAAACATTCAAGCCTCGAGTTGCAATATTGAAGAATTCTATGAGGAAAAGATTAAATGACACAGGAAGCATTAAAAGAAGATGGAAGGAATACACAGAGTCACTGTACCAAAAAAGAACTGGTCAACGTTCAATCATTTCAAGAGGTAGCATATGACCAGGAATCTACGGTACCGAAGGAAGAAGTGCAAGCTGCACTGAAGGCAATGGCAAAAACACAAGGCTCCAGGAACTGAAGGAATACCAATTGAGATGTTTCAACAAACGGATGCAGTACTGCAAGTGTTCACTCGTCTATGCCAAGAAATTTGGAAAACAGCTACCTGGCCAACCGACTGGAAGAGATTTGTATTTATGCCTATTCCCAAGAAAGGTGATCCAACCGAATGTGGAAATCATCAAATACCATTAATATCATATACAAGTAAAATTCTACTGAAGATCATTCAAAAGCAGCTGCAGCAGTATATCGACAGGGAACTGCCAGAAATTAGAGCCGGATTCAGAAGAGGACATGGAACAACGGATATCATTGCTGTTGTCAGATGGCCAGGCTGAAACCAGAGAATACCAGAAAGATGTTGACCTGTGCTTTATTGACTATGCAAAGGCATTCAACTGTGTGGATCATAACAAATTATTGATAACATTGCAAAGAATGGGAATTCCAGAACACTTAATTGTGCTCATGAGGAACCTGTACATAGATCAAGAGGTAGTCGTTCAAACAGAACAAGGAGATACTGCATGGTTTAAAGTCAGGAAAGGTGTGCGTTATGGTTGTATCCTTTCACCATACGTATTCAATCTGTAAGCCGAACAAAATATACGAGAAGCTGGACTATACGAAGAAGAATGTGGCATCAGGATTGGAGGAAGACTCATTAATAACCTGCAATATGTGGATGACACAACTTGCTTGCTGAAAGTGAAGAGGACTTGAAGCACTTACTGATGAAGATCAAAGACCACAGCCTTCAGTGTGGATTAACCTCAACATAAAGAAAACAAAGATCTTCACAACTGGACCAATAAGCAACATCATGATCAATGGAGAAAAGACTAAAGTTGTCAAAGATTTCATTTTACTTGGATCCATAATTAACACCCACGGAAGCAGTCGTCAAGAAATCAAAAGATGCACTGCATTGGGCAAATCTGCTGCAAAAGACCTCTTTAAAGTGTTGAAAAGCAAAGATGTCACCTTGAAGACTAAGGTGCGCCTGATCTAAGCCACGGTGTTTGCAATTGCCTCATATATATGTGAAAGTTGGATGATGATTAAGGAAGACTGAAGAAGAACTGACACCTTTGAATTGTGGTGTTGGCAAAGAATATTGAACATACTATGGACTGCCAAAGGAATGAAAAAAATCTGTCTTGGAAATGCTCCTTAGAACCAAGGATGGTGAGACTATGTCTCACATACTTTGGACATGTTATCAAGAGGCATCAGTCCCTGGAGAAGGATATCATGCTTGGTAAAGTAGAGGGCCAACGAAAAAGAAGATCCTCAACAAGATGGACTGACACAGTGGCTGCAACAATGAGCTCAAGCACAACGATTCTGAGGATGGCACAAGACCAGGCAGTGTACACAGGGCCGCTATGAGTCAGAACTGACTCGACAGCACCTAACAACAACAACAACATGGAATGTGTGGCTAATTGCCTGCATGAACAACTGCCTTCTTTGCCATGAGATCAGAAGAACTAGATGATGCCCGGCTACCATTACTGAACACTTTGATCAAAGATTCCATGGAAGAATCCTGATCAAAAGGGGAGAAATGCAAAACAGAATTCACAATTGTCATGGACTCTAGACTTTCTGGAGCCGTGGAAGGTGGATGAACCCCTGAAATTATTGTCCTGAGATAATCTTTAAATCTTAAACCAAAAATATCCCTGAAGTCATCTTAAAACCGAATCATAGCCGTTGCCACTGAGTCAATTCTGACTCATAACGACCCTATAGGACAGAGTAGAACTGCCCCATAGGCTTTACAAGGAGCAGTTGGTGGACTTGAAGTGCCAGTCTTTTGGTTAGCAGCCAAGCTCTTAACCACCATGCACCACCAGGGCTCCAAAACCGAGCGATAGTTTAGCTGAACTAGTAAAAAAGCTCTGCCTTGAGCATTATGCTCTTTTAAGAACTATCTACATGGAATCAAATAGACAACAACAACTCAAAAGATTAGATAGGAACCTTAGGGGGCAGTGAGTTCATGTTAATGAGGAACAAGTCAAAAGAGGAGGGTGAGAATTGTTGCACAACGCAAAGGATGTAATCACCAAGTTGTAAGTGTAGACACTTTTGGTCTATGTTTTGCTGTGTATATTCTCAACAACAAAAAAATAAACAAAATTTAGAAAAAAATAAATAAGCACTGCAAAACTGAAACTATGATAATAAATCCTAGCTCAGTGGTTCTCAACCAGGGGCAATGTTGCCCTGCAGGGGACATCTGGCAATGTCTAGAGACATTTTTGATTTGTTATGCCTGGGAGATGCTACTATTATCTAGTGGTTAGAGCCCAGGGATGCTGCTAAACTTCTGACAATGCACAGAACACCTCCCCCAACAGATAATTATCTGGTGGAAAACGTCAGTAATGCCAAGGTTGAGAAATCCTTTCCTAGCTAAACATGGTAGCTGCCACGGGCCTGGAGTCTAAATTTCTAACAAGCCGCCAGGTGATGCCCAACACTGCCGGGCCCACGGACCACACACTGAGTAGAAAGGACCTTTTACATATAGCCCCTTGCAGTATTCCCCTTAATTAAGTCTCACCAAAACCCTTTGACATAGATCCACTATTATCCTTGTTTTCCTGATGAGGAAATTGAAGCATTGAGAGATTAGTAACTTACCAAAGGCCACACAGCTATTAAGGGAACCAGGCCAAGAGACTCCTAAGTTTGTGCTCTTTCTTAATCACTCTACCATACTCCCTCAAGGCACAGACGTCCTGGTCCAAGGTCTGCATCCTCCTCCCCTGTTATGGATTGAATTGTGTCCCCAAAATACGTGTGTTGTAAATCCTAGGCTCTATGCCTGTGGTTGGAGCCCTGGTGGTGGAGTGGTTAAGAGTTCCAAAAGGTCAGCAGTTCGAATCCACCAGCTGTTCCTTGGAGGCCTATGGGGCAGTTCTACTCTGTCCTATCCGGTCGTGCTATGAGTCTATGAGTCAGAATCTACTCCACTGGCAATGGGTTTTGTTTTGTTTTTGGTATGTCTGTGCTTATAATCCCATTTGGGAATGGGTTGTCTTCGTTATGTTAATGAAACAGGATTAGTGTAGGGTGTATCTTAAATCAATCTCTTTTGAGATATAAAAAGAGATTAAATAAGCAACAGAGAAGCAAGCAGAGAAGGGGGAAGAGAGATGCCAATCCACATGAAGATCACCCAGAAGAAGAAGCTCAAAAGAGACAAGGACCTTCCTCCAGAGCCAACAGAGACAAGCCTTCCCCTAGAGTCGGCGCCCTGAATTCAGACTTCTAGCCTCCTAAACTGTGAGAAAATAAATTTCTGTTAAAGCTACCCACTTGTGGTATTTCTGTTATAGCAGCACTAGATAACTAAGACAACCTCCCTGCCCCCACCCCAAATCATTTCATTAGAATGAATTCTCATTCACTGCCTTTGGGTGATTTGCAAAAATCATACTCCCAGAGGACAAAGGCTAGGAAGCTCTGATAAAATTCAAAGAACACCCTGCTGACTTCAGATTGTTCAAGGAACTTGTTGCAGATGTTAACAAGATGTTAGATTCCCACACTTCCCCATCCACCACACCTCCACCTGATTGCTGGCTCCAGAGTGTTCCCAAGGAACCAGCTGCAGATGTAACAAGATGTTACAAATTCTCACACTTCCCCTATCCACTGCACCTCTACCTGCTGGCTCCAGAGTGTTCCCAAGGAACTTGCTGCAGAAGTAACAAGATGTTACAGATTCTCACACCTCCCCCTCCACCCCTACCCACACCAGTACTTCAGAATTGGAATCTCTGGAAGTGAGGCCTGGAAATCTGTATATTAACACGCTTGTTAGAGTTGGGGGGAGGGTGGTTTGACACAACTTCCTAAATCTACTCCTATGCCTTCTGATTAATAACCCAGCCTTTCTAGAGCTTTCTGAAGCCTTTCTCTACCTGGGATGCAGGAGTCACCTCTCCCATCCTCTTTCCCTGAGCCTCCCTGAAAAAAATAACTGCAGGGATGTGGACTCCAGGAAGTGTCCCCAGAGGGGCTAGCACTGGCTCCTCTCCCTGAAGCCCTCCCTTACCTTCCTCAGCTCCTGGAGGGCAGAGTTTCAGGAGGGGCAGGTGATCTGGGATGAAGTGGAGGCTGCTTTTCACCTGCAAAGACCAAGAAGAGCAGGAGGGTCAGCCCCAAGTCCTCCTTCCACTGAAAGGGAAGAGGAGGGGTGATTCCTCCCCACACACAGGCCTCCTCCAGCTCCTAAGTCCTCCCTAAGGATGCAGACGCCACAGCCCTCTCCCAGGGACCTGTCAGGCTTCCCCAAATTCCAGAAGTGTAGTACTCTCAAGCTATGCCCCCTCTTTCTCTAAGGCACTGTTAAGATGCAGGCTTGGTTCTTTTTGTACTAGGTTGCTAGCCACCCCTCGTACCTCCTACGGAAGCCCAGCCCCTATCTCACCCTACTAACTGGGGACCCCAGCCCTCAAGTCTCTCTCGTCCCCAATACCCCAACCACCTAACTCAAACTCCAGCATGTCCCAAATACCTGTCCCAGATCTTCCTGGCCCCTCCCTGAACCTCCAGGGATCCAAGCACGCTAGCTTTTCTGTGTCCCCAGGACTCCAGCTTCCAGGAATCCCAAACTCCCAACACGCCCCAAACTCCTTCATCTTCTCAGAATTCCTGCATTTCTCTGCCCAAGACCCCAGACCCTGGCTTCCGTTTGGTCCCGCAAGACCAACCCCTGAACCCTAACCTCAGCACTTCCTATAGTCAGCCCCTCCCCGAACCCCGGCCCCTCTTAGTTGCCCAGTCTCGTGGCCTTTCTACGCTAGCCCTCCCTGGGGACTTGGCAGCACCTTCTCGGAGTACACTGGAACCACCGGTGCCTCCCCGGGATCCAGCACCAGCCGCCGCCGCCGCCTGACCGCGATCCGCGGGGCTCCTTCGGGTCGCGCGTCCGCCCCTTCGCTGTCACTGTCGCTGTCGTCCCGGGACGCGGCTGGCACGGGGTGCTCCGGCAGCGGGGCTTCAGCCGTATCCGCAGCGCCGCGCGCTGTTGCGACCTCCAGGATATCCTCATCGCTATCGCTGATCAAATCCACAAACACGGAGTCCAGGGTGCGTCGGGCTGGAGACCGCTGGGCGTGATGACCCCGGCCTCGGCCACCCCGGGTCCGTCGAGCCCCTCGAGCCCCTCGGCCTACACCGCTGCCTCGGGCCGTGCGACCCCGTTTCCTCACGGGTTCCGCCATAGCACAGTCCACACCCACAGATGCCCGCCTCTACTCGTCTCGCCCGGCCTCCTCTAGCGACTTCCGCTCTTCATTGGACGAACGGCCTGCTGGTCAGCACCTCGCCCCGCCCACACCCTCTGGCTCAGCCTCTCGCCTTTTCACTGGTCACTGCCCTCGCCCATCACGCACCCACCACTAAACTAAGGCGCTAAAGAATCCAATCACCCTCCGTGCAATCAGCGTAGGTTTCGATTCGACTCTGCTCACCCATTGGCAGCACTTCTTCTCTTCCGGACAAGCCTTCTCCCAGACCCCGCCACTGAAGAGATCCGTTTTTCTGGGGGAGCGAGGCATTCTGGGAATTGTAGTCCTCAAGCCCTAAGACAACAGCGTGGAGGAAGGCACGTTGAGAATTGCTTTTAGGAACCGCGGAAGAGGCCTGAGATCTTTCCGATAGCCCGTTTACTGTCCGCCACAACCGCGTTGTGGGCATGAGTTATTTCACTCAACGTCACACACTCTCCCATACTCCTCACCTCATTTGCAGAGTCCACACAACACACCCCAGGCCAACACTTAAACACTATTCAACACTTCCAGTTACCTCCAACAGCATAGAGCCCCTCGCGTTGCACCAGACATTCCTCACACATTTCGTGCACAATGTCAACAGAACATATACACCTGAACATAAACAGCATCAAGCACCTCAGAGACTCTACACATCCTCCACATATGTACCGTATTCGCAACTCGTGCATAACATACATGCCAACACAACACAAACATTTCCCTTCAACACTTCACACCTCCCATATTACCTCCAGGAGCCCTGGTGGCGAAGTGGTTAAGAGCTCAGGCTGCTAACCAAAAGATCGGCGGTTTGAATCCACCAGCCGCTCATTGGAAACCCTCTGGGGCAGTTCTACTCTGTCCTATAGGGTCGCTATGAGCTAGAATCAACTCAACGGCAGAGAACAACATATTCCCTCCAACAGCATAAACCTTACACCATACCCACACAGCATACACCCAATGCCACGAGCCTCATACACAATGTTCGCATACCTCATACAGCCATCCAGAACAGTATCTCCAACAGCACTCACATCCCATTCCATACACCCCAACTCAGTCAGCCTACACCTTAGATAATCCATGCAGACTCAGTCCAGGTCAAGAATAATGGCGCAAACCCCCAGCAGGTGGGGCTTTTTCCCAGGGAACAGAGACTCCTGGGCTGACAGAGGGGACTCCAAGGACTTCCCAGCCCCAGGGAATATTCAGCCACTCTTTGTAACTAGGCTGGGGGCATTGCGACTGCACTGAAGGGTCTTCTGTGAGCTTTGGGCCCACCTGGGCGGCCCCTGCAAGCTAGGGAAGCAGGAGGTGTCCCCGAAGATCTGAAGCTTCCCTCATGCCTGTTTTCTTTCTAGGCCTTGCTCTGGTTCAGCCCCTGCCAAAAAAATAAATTATGGCACAGGAAGTTGAGCAGCTTTGGAGAACGGCTTCCTCCCGGCTAGAGGAAGCCCCAATCCAAATGGCCTTGGTGCTCCCTGGCTCTTGGTACAAAAAAACCAAACCCATTGCTGTAGAGTCGATTCTGATTCACAGAGACCCTACAGGACAGAGTAGAACTGCCACATAGGGTTCCCAAGGAGCAGCTAGTGGATTCAAACTACCAGCCTTGTGGTTAGCAGCCAAGCTCTTAACCACTGCGCCACCAGGACTCCTGGCACACGAGAGACCCTTAATAAATACCAAATAATAATAATGGCTAACATTTATTGAGTGCTTACTGTGTGCCACTGTTATGCACTTTTTTAGTTGCCATAAAACAAAATTACAAGTTTTGCATTATGAAAACAGAAAAAATTCTCTTACCCAGGACACTGAAAGTCATCTTGTTAAATGTTGCTAGAAATCTATGCACTGTAACAAATAAATATCCTAGCTATGTTTTAAACTATAACCTTTACAAGTAGCTTGTTTTATTTAGCATAATTGTTTCTAGGTGACCAAGCTCACTGAAACCAAAGAGGCTGGTTTCATTATTCATTAACATGAAACTTATTCTTTAAGAAAACAATCAAAATGAATGAACAAACATATCCTGTTTTCAAAACTTCAGGGGTCTTTTAACCGTGACTCACTGATTTTGTGATTGTCTTGTAATTGTTTAGCAAAGTTTTTATCTAAACTTTAATAATATGTGAACATATGCTGTTTTTTAATGTAAATGTCAAATTTTGTTCAAGGTTCCTGATAAAATTGTATGTAAGCACTTTAAAAATCCTGATCGGTGCACTAGTTTATTTGGTGATGTTGTGGAAATTGTCTATTAAACCTGCATGGCAATCTGGTAATGGTATTCTGAGTTATTTTTTTTTTGATTGTTTATTTTTGCAGTTTAAGTGAAAGTTTACATTTCAAGTTAGTCTCTTATACAAAAATTTATACATACATTGTTATGTGATCCTAATTGTTCTCCCTATACTGCGACAGCACACTCCTCCTTTCCACCCCTGATTTCCCATGTCCATTCAACCAGGTCCTAACCCTCTCTGCTGTCTCATCTCACCTCCGGACAGAAGCTGCCCATTTAGTCTCATGTATCTACTTGAGCTAAGAAGCACACTCTAACATCGTTTTATGTCCCACAGTCCAGTCCAATCTTTGTCTGAAGAGTTGGCCTCGGAAATTGTTTTAGTTCTGGGTTAACAGAGAGCCTGGGGGCTATGCTTTCTGGGGTTCCTCCAGTCTCAGTCAGACCATTAAGTGTGGTCTTTTTACCAGAATTTGAGTTCTGTACACCACTTTTCTCCTGCTCCATCAGGGACTGTCTGTTGTGTTCCCTGTCAGTGCGGTCATTGGTGGTAGCCGGGCACCATCTAGTTCTTCTGGTCTCAGGCTGATGCAGTCTCTGGTTTATGTGGCCCTTTCTGTCTCTTGGGCTACTACTTTCCTCATGTCTTTGGTGTTCTTCATTCTCCTTTACTCCAGGTTGTTGGGACCAATTGATGCATCTTAGATGGCCACTTGCAAGCTTTTAAGACCCCAGACGCCACTCACCAAAGCAGGATGCAGAACATTTTCCCAATAAACTTTGTTAGGCCAGTTGACCTAGATGTCTCCTGAAAGCATGGTCCCCAGACTCCCACCCCTGCTACTCTGTCCTTTGAAGTGTTTGGTTGTATTCAGGAAACTTCTTAGCTTTGGTTTAGTACAGTTGTGCTGACTTTCCCTGTAGTGTGTGCTGTCCTTCCCTTCACCTAAGATAATTCTTGTCTACTGTCTAGTTAGTGAATAACCCTCACCCTCCCTCCCCACCCTCGTAGCCATCAAAGAATGTTTTTTTCTGTGTTTAAACCTTTTCTTGAGTTCTTGTAATAGTGGTCTTATGCAATATCTGTCCTGTGACCGACTAAATTCACTCAGCATAACGCCCTCCAGATTCCTCCAAGTTATGTTTCACAGCTTCATCATTGTTCTTCATCATTGCATAGTATCCCATTGTGTGAATATACCATAATTCGTTTATCCATTCATCTGTTGATGGGCATGTAGGTTGTTCCCATCTTTTTGCTATTGTGAACACTGCTGCAATGAACATGGGTGTTGTGATGGTTAAGATTGTGTGTCACCTTGGCTGGGCCATGATTCTCAGTGTTTTAATTAATCACTCCCATGACTGAATATACTGTGAGTAGCCAATCAGATGAAAGGGCGTCTCCTTGGGGGTGTGGCCCACATCTGTATATAAGCAGACGTTCTGGCTTTTTGCTCTCTCGATCCTGTGGCTGCTTCCTGTTGTCTCATCTCCCTTTCTTGGGACTTGAGTTGCCAGCTTATCTGCCGAACCTGGGATTCGTCGACCTGCACAGCCTGTGAGCGGGAGCCCTGCTCTCCAACTTGCCGATCTTGGGCTTGCCAGCTTCTGTAGTTGTGTGACTTGGGAGAGGCCTCTACCCTGATCCACGGACTTGGGACGTTCTAGCCTCTACAATCACGTGAGCTGTTTCCTTGATATAATCTCTGTATATACATATATTGTTTATACACTTTATTGGTTTTGCTTCTCTAAAGAACCCAGCCTAAGACAGTTGTGCATATATCTATTCGTGTGACGGCTCTTATTTCTCTAGGATATATTCCAAAAAGTGTGATTGCTGGATCGTATGGTATTTCTATTTCAAGCTTTTTAAAGAAGTGCCAAACCGATTTCCAAAGTAGTTGTACCATTTTACATTCCCACCAACAGTGTATAAGTGTTCCAGTCTCTCCACAACCTCTCCACCATTTACTATTTCATGGCTTTTGGATTAATGCTAGCCCTGAGTTATTTATTTTTGATAGTGCCATCGAGTCAATTTTGACTCATAGTGACCCCATGTGACAGTTGAACTGTCCCATAGGGTTTTCTAGGCTATAATCTTTAAGATCGCCAGATCTTTCTCCCATGGAGCTGCTGAAAAAGGGGTGGAGCTGGGATTCAAACCCAGATAGTCTGATTCCAGAGCACTGGGCTGGAGTTAGCACACTTCTATTTCAACCTCAACTTCTGAGACTTCCCTGGATGGCAGAGCCCACAGCAGTGTCTCCACATGTGAATGCCTGAAGCACCCATCTCAGTACTTTCCACAATTCTTCATTTACACCTCCCATACTTTCTGAGCTCCTAATCTTTGCCATCCCCTGACTGGGCACCAGTGGCACAGAGAAGATTCATACAAGGATTCATCTTCAAACAGGTAAAACGTTCAATGCTTCAGCCCCAGGCAGGAAACTTAAATGAATGTAGTAGGCCAGGTAAAAGGTAATAGGGAATGGTGAGAATTATGGCAAAGTAGGGAGCTTATTATGTCTGAAAGGTAAGATGGGGGTAAGACAGCAGTGGGTCTTGAATGCTAAGCCAGACCTGGAATTTATTTATATTTATTTATTTATGCCCAGGGGATTTGTGCTCAAGGTGGAAGCCCAAGAAAATGCTGGAGGTTCATACCCCACCTCCCATGCTCCAAACAACATAGATACATTAAGCAAGATGTAGAGGAGGGTTTGTTTGTTTTTGAGGGGGGAGGTAGGGTGTTTGTTTTGTTTTTGTTTTTAATAGATAACAGAGCTCAAAAGCAAGACAGACTCCTCTTGGTGCCAGAAATAAAGAAGGAAATCAAAGCCATGCAATGAGAGGGGGCTGAAGTCAAGCAGCCCACGGGGATGCTGGGATTAGATATAACCTAGAGTTGGAATTTTAACACCTTTCTAGGGACAGAGGTCATGACTAAGGCCCTAGGAACAGCAGGGAGCTGAAACGGAGCTCCCTGCACAAAGCTGGGAGCTAACAAAGGGCTGTCTCTTCTGGGCACAAAAGAACAAGGACAAAAATCTCTCCACAGTCCCTGAGATGTGGTATGGAAGCAGGCCACCCAATAGGCAGTGTGTTTCCACTCTGAGATATCAGAATCCCAAGACTCATCAAAGGGCCTAGATTTAGACCAAACCTCTGGTGTAAAACTCTGCTCTGAGAAACTCATGAATAAATTGGTCAGAAACCTGTGTAGCCTGTAAAGTCGTGGCAGAAGCCAAAGCAAGCTGGCCCCAGGAGGTGTCAGTGGGGCCCAGGGAACTCACAGAACTCCCACAGGCTGACTCACTCACAGAAGAGAAACACAATGAAGTGAAAGAAACCTTCCATGGTGCCACCCACCGCCATGGGAGAATTCACCCAGAACAGTCGTTACACAGATAATAGTAATCGCACCATACCTTCTCCCTAATGCTCTTTGGAGAGGGAAAATTGAGGGTCAGAGAGGTTAAATAACTTGCTGAAGGTCACACAGCAATTGAAGTAAATATTTAACTTCTCTATGCCTCAGTCGGCTCGTATCATAAGATGATAATTCTAGTGTACCTACCTTATAGGATTTTTGTAAAGATAAAGTGAGGTACTGCCTGCAAAGCACTTAGAACACTGCCTGGCACAGGATAATCATAGTACAGATAGAATAAATTTTAAAAAGTTCAGAGATAAAGAAACAGAATCTATAAAACAAAAACAGGGCATTATGAAGAAAGAACTGGTGCATTAACAAAAGGAAATTCTAGAAACAAAAATGTAGACATTGAAAATTTTTAGTCAGTCTTACAAGAGTACTGAAATTTACTGGGCAGGAGAGGGACCTGTCAGTCCTGGGTTTCAGAAAGCTATTGTTGCTAGGAAGACTAGTGACAGGGAGACCAGGCAGAAGACATTAGGAATAGCAGGAACTGATTTAATTCCACCTTCGCCTAAGACAAGAATTGAGCTGTGTTGGAGCTTGCTATACAATAGCTTCAGGGACAGAAGGCCCTTATCTCTGAGAATCATTGTGTTCATGGTTTACATCAGGAGTAGGCAGAGTTTGTATCAGGTAGTAATGCTCAGTGGCTACAGCTGCAGCCAGATTTCCGGATTCACATCCCAACTCTGCCTATTGCTAGTTGTGTGACCTTATACATGTTACTTAGCCTCTCTCTGGTTCTCATCTATAAAATTGCACCTAGGGAAGGAGAGTGTCAGGATTTAGCACAGGGCTCTGGAACCAGCTCAGATTTAGTATAGACTAAGTAGTATAGGCTCTGAGTTCAAGTTCTCCTGATCTTGCCACTTATTAACTAGGCAAACCTTGTTATTTATCTTCTCTGCCTCAGTCTCCTAAGGTATGAAATGAGAATAATAGTAGACTTACCTCATAGAGTTGTTTGTAAAGATAAAATGAGTTACTACACATAAAGTACTTTGAACAATCCTGGCACATAATAAATGCTCAATGACCTTGTGAGGTTATTGTAAGCATTAAATGAGTTTATTGATGTGCTTAGAATATAGTTCCGTTGCCGTCGAGTCGATTCTAACTCATAGCGACCCTACAGGACAGAGTAGAACTGCCTCATTGGGTTTCCAAGGAGCGGCTGGTGGATTTGAACTGCCAACATTTTGGTTAGCAGCCGAACGCTTAATCACTGCACCACCAGAATATAGTAGGTGCTCAATAAGGTCCTAAATAAATGTCAGTGATGATGGATGATGTTTCCAAACTAGAATGTCAATTCCTGGATTGCTTCTTCTTCACTAAATCCCCAGAACACAACTGCTGAACGAACAATGCTTGAATGACTGGATGGTAGGATCGTGGCAGATGCTGAGGAGTCTGGTAGGTGGCAGGCAAGAGGGGGAAATGGGTTGTATCCAAGATGTTGAGAGGGGAAATGGGTTGTATCCACTGGAGTTGAGAGGGGATGGGGATGCACCCACCCTTACCTTTCCCTTCCCTCCCACACAGGCACACTACTTCATAGGATTGGAAGAACTCACTGAGTTTATTTGGGGAGAGGGAAGGGAGCCAGAAGTTTCACCTGAGCGCGCGCGCACACACACACACACACACACACACACACACACTCACTCACACATACATTCTGAGCAGCGTCGCTCCAGAGGTTGATACCGTCTCCTTGGGGTTCCCAGATTTCAGCCAGATGTGGATCTCGGGCCTGAGGAGGCCCAAGCTATATAGAAGAAATGGTGACGGGGTAGGGTTCAGGAGCCCTCCCTCTACCTGCCAGGCCCCAGGAGCCCCTTCACCTCTCCCTCCCTGAGAGCCAGCACCCTACTTCTATCCCTGCTCATCTCCCTCCTTCTCTCCCTTCCTTAGAGGGCAGTTCCCACCTCACCTGGAGGGGGTCACCTGGTGCTCCAGGTCCCCATGTGGCCACCTCCTCCCCATGCTGGTTCTGGCCCATCAGGATTATCCATGTTCTCATAGGAGTCTGCATCTGGATAGGACCAGGAAGGAATGAACCAGAGGTAGGGCTGGCAGTAGGCTGGGAGGGGAAGACAACCCCAGAGGACACATAAGGGGCAGCGGCAGAAACACCCACCTTCCTCATGATTGGCACCAGGCTGAGGCCGAAGGGAGCGGAGCTGGGGGGCTGCATACAGGATCCCTCTCATATCTTCATAGGACTGGGACCCTGCTTGGGCAGGAAACGGAGAATTGGAGGCCCAGGAGCCATGGGGGGTGGGGGCGTGGAAAGGGAAAGTGCAGCCTCAGGTAAGAAGCGATACTTGAGGGGTGGATGAAAGTGGGAGTCTTGATCCATGCTGTACTAGAAAGGAGTGATTAAGGTTAGCATCAGGTTTAGGGCCCTAGTCAGTTGTAGAGTAAGGGTCAGGTATGGGTTAGATTAAGGTCATAGTCGTAAGGAAAGGGTCAAGAACAGAATCGAAAGGGATCAAAATCAGAGTCATGAGGAGGTTGTAAAGAGAGCGGGAGTGAAAGCTGAGGTCTGCATTTGAGATGGCAAGAGGTGGAGGTCAAAGACAGGGATGGAATTGGATTGGGATCAGGGTTGATGTTCATGGTTAGGGTTTGGGTAAATACTGGGGGTCAGGATTGGGGTTGAGGTTAGACATAGAAATCAAATCTAAGATCAGGGTTGGACTTGGGTCTGAGGTCAGAGTCAACATCAAGGTTGTGTTTGGGGTTGCAGCTGAGAGGCCAGGTCAGCTCCAGCTGGGCAAGGTAGGCAGTTCCAAGCATTTCTCACCAAGAGAGGTTGCCTCCCGGCTGGGGTCCCAGGCAGTCCCATGGGGACTCAGGAAGTCTAGGAAAGGAAGCAGAAAGTCACCATTCCTGCTGGCTTCCAGTCCCCGCTCCCCCAAGAACGTGACCATCCTCACACACACCTACTGCCCGGAGGACTGGAGAGGCCAGCGCTTCATCCTCATTCTCGTAAGATTCAGCTGATGCAAAAAAAGAGAGAAGTCCAGGGACCACTCCTGCCCGCTAGGGGCTTCAAGGCCCTGGGGTGCGGGGGGGTCTTCCCAAGTCTCCGAGGCCCTGTGAGGTCCCCAAATTACCGCTAGAGAAGGAGTCCTCATCCTCAAGACCCAAAGTCCTGTCCTCAGGACCTAAGTCCCCATCCTCAGGGTTCTCATAGCCACTGCCATCTAATGAAGAAGGAGGGGAGTTCAGCGAGGGTCCACAGCCCGCCGCTGAGGAGGTGCAGGGAAGCATGAGGGCAGCCTTACCCTGGGAGAGTTGGTCCTGCCCTAGGTCGTTGGCGTCGTCGTTCTCATAGAACTCAGAGGCCTCCTCACTGTCCGGCTCCTCATAGGCCTCCCCTTCCTCTTCTTTCAGGTCTGGGAGAGAGGGGGTAGGGGAACCGAGTCACGGCCCCTCTCCTTCAGGCCCCGATCCACTGTTCCTGCCACAGACTGCTCCAACTCCCCCCATGTGAGTAAGACCCCTTCTCTTACTCACCAGCTCCCTGTGGGCTCCGGGGCCTCGAGGCTTCATCCTCCCGGTAGTCGTTCTGCGGGTTTCCATAGGGCGAGGCGGTGCCCCCGAGGCCAGCAGCCCACCGCAGGGCGCGTCCTGGCGAGAGGGACGTTGTAAGGGGAAGAGGAGGGTCAGAGGAGATGCGGACCGTCAGGGTCCAGGGTCTGCGCTCCAGAGGAGGGGGAGAGGATGCTTTAGCCTCTGGGGACGGACTCTGAGGCTAGGTACAAGCCTTTGAGCCACGGGAGCGGGATCTAAATTTGGGGCGTGGCCTCAGGTTCTAGGGTGAGGTTCGGTTCCGGGTACTGGACTTCGGGCTTTGAAACCTTGGGCAGGCTTATGAGTCCTGGAGGCAGGCCTTGGCTCTAGGGGCGGGGACTCAAACCTGGGCGGGCTCTCTTCTGAAGGCGGAGCTCCGAGCTCTGGGAGAAGGCTTGGAGCTCGGGGGGTTCGAGGGGTGAGGGACAAGGTCTGGCTCTAGCTCTAAGGTGGAGCTACAAGCTGGAAGGGCCGGGCTGGATCAGAAGCCAGGCAGTGCCTCCTACCGGTGCCGGAGGTGGTCGTGGGCAGGGACAGCACGTTCCCGTACTGGTTCTGGGCCCCGTTTCCTGTCACTTTGAAGAACCTGGCAGGGGGAGGGGAGTTGCACTCTGAGACCAAGCCTGGAGGGGACTAGGAGATACATTCGAGATTTAGGCCAGGCCCTCACAAGTTAAAACGTGGCCGCTTGTAATTAGTTCCTCTGTGCTGGGACGGTGGCGCAGTGGTTAAGAGCTCGGCTGCTAACCCAAGTTTGACAGTATGGGGCAGTTCTGTCCTGTAGGGTCACTGTGAGTCGACTCGACGGCAGTGGGTTTGGTTTAGTTTTTTGGTTGTGCTGGGACAGCCTACAGAAAAGGCTGCCAGCACTTCAAGGGGCTTCACAGAGCAGGTAGCTTTAGAGCTGGGCTTTGAAAGGTCGGGCAGTATTTCAACGGGCAGAGGTGAAGGAACAGGAACGACACCCAGGGCAAAGCATAAAGTGAAAGGGTGGAGGGAACTCCTGCATTACCTCCTGGTGGGGTCAGTCATTCGCTTTCTTTTCCTCCTCACGATCAGGACTGGTGGGAGTTGAGGGGAGTTATCAGACAAGGGGCTGCCAGAGGCATAGCGAGGGTAATCGAGGGTAATCTCTAAATTTGCGCCCTCCCCACAACCCACCAGCCTTGTCCATGGTTGGGGGGGGGGGTGTTCGCTGGCTGTCCTCATCTGGCACACCCCTGGACTTGCGCCTGTGGGCAAATGCCCCCCCCAGCCCCCCTCACCATGCCTCTGGGGGCTTCTTGGTAGGGTGAAGATGGGGGTGGGAGTTCTGGGGAGATCACTTGAGTCAATGGAGGAGATGGGAGCTCAAATTCTAAGGGGCCTGGGAAGTTTGGGGAGGTTAGAGGAGGAGTCAGGGGACAGAATTCTGGGATTCTTGTGAGAAGGGACGGGAGGAGAGAAAGCTAGTTGTCAGATTGGCCAGTGTGGGCTTATCCTGGGGCAGACAGCGGTAGGGTTTGGGCAGACTGGCTAGGGGACATGACTCACCACTCTGAAGATAAAGAAAGCCCACCAGAGAAACCAAGCAGAAGAGCATATAAATCATAGTCACAGCTGGGACGTTCCAGCCACCAGTCTTCATCAACCAGCGCCATACTGCTAGAGCGAGGGGAATATGAGATGAGGACCCTGGGCTGGCATCTTACTTCCCAGCCTCAAGATCTCAAAGGGCCTTAAGTCTGGCGATCAGGGGCAAGACAATGATCCCTGATGTCCCAAGCTACAAGGAGCTCTGAGGGGATGTCCCTGTGAGAAGCCATGTCCCAGAAGGACAGGGACTGACCAGAGCCTGGCAGTATCTATTGAGCAAACCATGAACAAACCTTGACTATAGTCAGAGGCAATGTTAGGCTTAAGGGAAGCATGATGATTAGCTTCATGCTGCAGTTAAGGTCAAAGTCAAGGGCAGAGTTGAATTCACAAGGTTTGAGCTGGGATTCAGCATATTGCTCAGGTCACATTGGGAGTGAAAGTAGAGGCTGAGTTTGAGAACTGTGGCTTGGGTAGCATGGTATGATTGTATTACGGAAATGCAATAAGCAAAACATTGTGACCGGTTTGATGGATGGGGTGAGGAAAAGGAACAATGCCCAGGTTCCTGACTTGGGCTAGTGGACAAGTGATGGTGCCCTTCACTTACAGCAGGCCACCAAGAAGACTATACCCGGGAAGGAAGATTTGAGTTTGATTTTGTTTATGTTGAGCTTGAGATGTCCATGGAACATCAAATGGCAATTCCAGGAAACAACTGGGTATGGGTGTATGGACCCTGGAATCTCGTCACCAAGGCATGGATGGTCCAAGGAGCCATGGGAGTAAAGGAGGTCAAACAAGAACTGTGTATAGACAGGATGAGAGAGTGTCGATAGGGATGAGAATGTGCAGACAGGAATGAGGAGTAGGGAAGGAAGGAAAACCCTAGCAAGGTTGATGGGAAGGAGAAGGTCCAGAAAAGTAGTGTCTCAGAAGCAAGGGAGGAGGAAAGAGTTGGAGTCAATGTTCAGTGTAGAGGTTGGGGTTCAGGTTGAGACTGGTACTAGCCCTCAGGGTGGGGGTCCAAGGTTGACTAACTCCCATTTCTTCCCTGTAGCCCCACACAGATACACCACAATTGAACAAAACTCTCTACCTGGCCTGGCAGTGACTTTCAGCTCCAACTCGATGGTCAAGTTGCCATGGTGACATCGATAGGTGTCGGCATCTTTAACTGTGACCTGGGGTAGCCACAGAACATTCCCTCCCAAGAGGCTCCTCCGCACCCACATCTCTCTGGCTAGGGAATCCTCCTTCATGTCAAGGCTCAGCAATGAAATGTTAGGCTTCTTGGGGTGTACATGGGTCCAGGAGATGGGGCCTTTGGCCACGGTGGCAGGGTACACCCCACAGTGTAGCCAGAGTTCGGAGCCAGGAGCCACGGTGAGGTCTGAGGCAGGGAGAGCCAAAGCTAGGAAGGCCTAGTCCTTGAAATCCCATCCTCTGCAAGCCCTCCAATTCCAAATCCCTGCCCTGCCCCCAGCCCCTGGACCCCCACTTCCTGGCATCTCCCCAGCTCCTGTCACCTTACCTTGGTTGAGGCTCTGGTTTGGACTGCCCTGAGGTGGGACACACACAGGGTCTGCCTCCCAGGTCTTAAGGTGACGTTTTGCCCACACGTATGCCTGGGAGCTAGTGGGGGAACCAGAAGAGGGCCTGGGGCCCTTTGAGGACATGTTCCACAGGTCACAGCCTAGGCCATCTAGGTCTGAAGCATTCCACCTGAACATCTCCCCTGGGAAGAGACCCAGAAGCTGTCAACATCCAGGAGAGACAGAGAGATCCAGAGACGCAGAAAGGCGAGACAAACAGAGACAAAAACCCAGACAGAGTGAAGAGACAGACAGAGAAATGGAGACCGAGAAGAAGAAGAGAGTGAGAGACAGACAGATGTGGAGCAGTTCAGGGTTGAAGTCACCTGAGTCCCACCCATCTAGAACTGGCTCCCTGCTTGTCCGTCCCCAGCCCTCCCTCCAACTCAGTTTTGGCCTTTGGACTTCCTGCACCCACAGCAGGCCTCCCTTTTCTCTCCCAGCCCCCCTCACCCAGCCCAGCCTGGCCCTTACCGCTGCCCTCCACACTGACTGTCCAGCCAGGCTGCCAGTCCTGCTTGGAGGGGGGCCCTGGCTGGCATAGGTAGAAGCCCCCCATCTGGTCCGAGATGTTGAAGATGAGCAGCAGGATGCCCCGGGGCCCCACCTGGATGCCCAGGCCTGGTAACCCCAGGCTTAGCTCTAAGAGTGGCACTGGCCGGGACCCCCGATACCAGGCCAGGAGCACAGGGGACTCATCTGAGGTGTTCTTTAAACACGGCAGTGTGGCATCATCTCCCTCTGTGAAGAGAAAGAGAGAGAGAAGCCCCATGCCCCACTTCTCTCTCCACACTGGGTCCTACACCCAAGGACCCCACAAGCTGGGAGCGCGATGAGCCCTCAGAGTCCTTCCAACCCCACCCCTGATTTTTATAAGTAAGAAAATGGAGGCCCAGAGAGAGTAAGTAACTTGGCCAAGGGCACCCGGGGTTCCAGTCCCCACTCCTTCCCTCTGTATGACGTACCTTCAACCAGCACTTGTTGCTGTGGCCTGACTCCTACTGGAGTAAGGAAGAGGAGGACAAAGAGGAGGAGAGGGGGCTGCATGGTGGCCAGACTCCCCGGGGCACCCAGCTTCCCGGTGGCGCAGGGGATGCTGGGGCAGGCTGGGGCCTGGGGGGCACTGAACCGTGGGTGTGTGTAAGGGCGGGCGGGCAGTCCCCCAGGGAGGAAGGGGTGGTCACGCCTCAGACCCCCGTTCCCAAGCACTCCCCCTAGACCCACAAACCTCACCTCCTGACCCTGCAACACTGTTTCATTTCCATGGGGCTCTTCCCACCATGTGAAATGAACTTATTTGTGTCTACTTGTGCACTTTCTGTTTCTCCCATGAGAACATAAGCCCCTTGCAGCAGAGACTTTGTCTTACTCACCTCTATATGCCCAGTGCCCTAACAGTGCTAAGCACAAAGTAGGTGCCCAATAAGTAATTGTTGAATGAGTGAATTTAGCCTTAGGGTCTCCCTTCTTCTTCCCCCTCCTCTCAACCCCAGGCTCAAATCTATTTCCCTTCACACACACCCCATTCATCAGTGAACGAACATTTCTCTGCCTCCTTCCACCTCCATACAGCCGCTCTGTCACACATACTTTGGGATCTGGGTGACCTGAGTTTGAGTCCTCCACTCCCACCACTTGGCTAAATTTAAAATTCCTTCATCACTCTAAGCCTTAGTTTCCTTCCCGGTCAACTGAGGATAATTATAGTACTATCAAAAGGTTGTCCGTGAAGATTAAACAGGACAATATGTACAGTCTTTTTTTAGCCTAGTGCCCAGTACCTAGTAGGCCCTCAGTTAAAGAGAGATAGCATGGCTAAGAGCACAGGCTTGAGCCACACTGCCTGGGTTCAAAACCATGGGCAAGTTTCCTTATCCACAAATTGGTGGTGATAATAAGAGATAATCTACCCCACAGATTGTTCTGTGGAGAAATCGGTCAACATACATAAAGCTGGGAGGGGACTTGGCAGCTGTGTGGAGCAGGCAGGAATCTTTGGCGCTTTTATGCAGCGGTGCTTAGAAATGACTGGCGATTAGTATTCCCTTCTCTCCCAGTTCCTCCCTAGGAAGCCTTTGCTTCATTTATGGAAGGAAGTCATTTAGAAATGGGGAAATTGAAGCCCAGAGAAGCACAGGGTGATGCCCATGATCACACACTGGGCTGGTGGTGCAGTGAGCACTAGAACCCAGGAGTCTTGACTCCTAAATCTTGTTCTCCTTTCTTTTCTCTGTCTCTCGTCTCTCTCTTAATCTGTGTGTGTGTGTGTGTGTGTGTGTGTGTGTGTGTCTGTGTGTGTGTCTGTGTGTGTGTCTTTCACTGCTGCAGGCACTCAGGGGAAGGGTCCGGGAACGCAGGAGACACGCTTTCTCAGTTGCTGATTCCCAGGCCTGTCTTACTGGGCTGTGGCTTCCTGTTTGCCCCAGGCAAGCCCCAAGGGACCCTTTAGGTGGCAGGGCCCCCACTTCCCTTTGTCTGGGTTGAGGCAGCTGAGAGGGGAAGAATGGGGCATTGGGGGATGGAGAAGGTACAGTGGCAGGACCCTCATCCGCCTTTCCTTCAACAAAATCTCTGTAATCCCCTTCACTGGCTTCTTGGCTGCCTGCCACAGGTGCCCAGTCAGAGCCTTCTTGCTAGACCATGTCGGTTCCCTGCTTAAAATATTTCTGTGGCTTTCCTCCAAACCATGGCCTACGAAGGCCTGAATGATGCCACCCCTACATACATTTTCCACCTCAGCCCTCACCACTCCTTCTGGCTCACCGTCCTCCAACTCAAGTGCCTTCTATCCTTGTGGTCTTTGCACTTGCTGTTCTTCCTCGATCTCTCCACTGGCTCTTGGTTTGGCTAACTCCTCCTATCACTCAGGTCTCAGCTCAAATGTCACACCCTCAGAGAGGCCTTCCCTGACCCCCAGTTACTTTTGCTCTCATGCCCTCTTTTATTTCCTTCCTAGTACTTGTCCCAGTCTCAAGTTATGCTTGTTTATTTGTTAGTCTTCTCGTCTGCCTCCTGTACCAGAATGCTCACCCTTCGAGAACAGGGATTTTGACTGTCTTGTTCACTGGCGTCTAGTATGTGCTCAATAAATATTTATTGAATAAAGGAAGGAAGGAAGCTAGGAAGAATGAAAGAACGCTTTCTCTTCTCTTCCCTCACATGCAATCTCACTCATCAGGGCTAGTCCATGTCTCTATATTTCATTTTTTCAATTTCAGTATTTCTTTAATTCAATTCTCTCCTCTCTTTGGACTCTTGCCTTCACAACCAGAGCTATTTCAACAGCCTCTATCCTGGGCGCCTTGCCCCCCATCTCTTTCACTTCCCATCTACCCTTCACATGGAGAGAGCTTCCGTGATATTAGTCATGTGCTTCCCCTGCTCAACAGCCTTCAATAGCTCCCAAGGCCTGAAGGATACAATCCAAGTCTGATAGCTGGTTCTCCCAAACTGACTGGAACTTTATTTCTAGTCATCATTTCATCCCTTCCCCGAGAAACTCTGCCACACACAGAGGGAATCTGGACTGTATTCTGAGGGTCACAGGAAGCTATTGGGGATTCAAAAGCCAGGACATGACCTGGTCAGATTTGCATTTTCCAAAGCTTCCCCTGGCTGCAGTGAGGATGGTGGATTGGAGGGAGGCCAGGAGACCAGTAGGGAAAGTGTCCATTCATTAATTCATCAAATGTTTATTTAGAGCCTTGAAGTCACTGGCTGGTGGTTCGAGTCCACCCAGAGGCTCCTCGGAAGAAAGGCCTGGCAGTCTACTTCTGAAAAACCAACCACTGAAATCCCTATGGAGCACAGTTCTACTCTGACACACATGAGGTCACTGTCATTTGGAATCAATTAGATGGCAACTGGTTAGTTATGTATCAGGCACTGTGCTAGGTGCTGTGGAAACAGCAAGGACAAGAAAGACAAAATTCCTAATCTTAGGGGGCTTTTGTTGTTGAGAATGTACACAGAAATTGGTGTATGTTTATAACCAATTCAACGGTTTCTACATGTGCCGTTTAGTGACATTGATTACATTCTCTGAGTTGTGCAACCATTTTCACCCTCCTTTTGTTCCTCTCCCATTAACATAAATTCACTGCCCCCTAAGGTTCCTATCTAATATTTCAAGGTGCCGTTGTCAATTTGATCCCATATAGATGGTTCTTAAAAGAACTTAATGCTCAAGGCAGACATTTTTTACTAGTTAAGCTAAACTACTGTTTGGTTTTAAGAAGAGTTCAGGGGATATTTTTGGATTAAGGTTTAAAGATTATCTCAGGGCAATAGTTTCAGGGGTTCGTCCAACCTTCATGGCTCCAGGAAGTCTAGAGTCCATAAGAATTTGAAATTCTGTTCTGCATTTTTCTCAGACAGCTTTGATTCCAGTTTGGGGTGGAGGGAGTATAGAGGGGGACAGGTAATAAACAAGTTAATAATAAATAATTTTACATGGTAAGAAGTGCTCTGTGACCTAGTATTGGAAAGGTGATGGAGGTGGCTACTTTAGACAGGGTAGTTAGGGAAGGCCTCACTGAGGAAGTGACATCTGAACTGAGACCTGAGGTGGGGAAAAGCTTGGTGCGTTTAAAAGTAAGCGCATGCCATATGGAGTGGCTGTACCATTTTACATTCCCATCAGTAACATACCAGAAATCCAGTTTTTCTGCATCCTCACCGGCACTTGGTGTTATCACTTTTTTATTTTAGCCATTCTGATAGGTGTGTAGTGATATCATACTGTGGTTTTATTTACCCTAATGGCTAATGATGTTGAACATCTTTTCACGTGTTTGCCATCTGTGACATCAGTGAAATGTCTGTTCATGTCCTTTGCCCATTTTCATATTAGATTGACCTGGAAGGTTTTAAGCAGGGATGAGACATGATCTGTTTTTCAAACATCACTCCAGCTGCCTTGAGGAGAATAAACTAAAGGGACCAAGAGTCAACACAAGGTGAACAGTTAGGAGGCATTGTGGAATTTCAGGAGAGACGATGGGACTGGATGTTAGCACTGGAGATGCAGAAAATGGAACAGACACCTTCTGGAATAGTCAGTGCATTAGAGGTAGAGCATCCAGGACTCGCAGAAGGAAAGGAGAATCAAGAAGGGCTTCCAGGACCCTGGGGTGTCCTTTACCGACGGAGAAACAGGTTTGGGAGAAGGGAATCCAGACTTCTGAATATGAGTTTGAGTTGCCTGTCACCAGGGGAGATGTCAGGTAGGCTCTTGGATGAGGAGGTCGCAGATAATGAGGTCTTGACCTAGAGCAGTAGCCAGGGGAGGAGAGAAGGGATTTGAGAGGGGATTTGAGAGGCGGAGAGAGGGTTAGAAGGAAGCGGTGACTGGCTGGATTTCAGAACGGGGGCGGGGACGTGGACGTTTCCGACTTCTAAAACTGGTTCACAACAACGCGGGGCTTCAGAAGCACCTAAAAAATGAAGCCGCCTCAGCTCTGCCCCGAGTCACGCTCCACGAGGGCGGAGGTGCAGAGAGGGCCCGGCCACAACTCGCTGTAACGTGAGCCTGGCTCCGGCGGAAGGGCTGGCAAGGGCCGATCAAAGGCTGACTCCCAGGCTCCGAAGACAGAGCGAGCTTCGCCCTCCATTGGCAGAGACCGGCAGGCGTCCCGGAGGAGGTGTAATTTGGACAGAGCTTCCAACGTCACGTGGAGACGCTGGCGGGAGCCTTTGAAGAAAGCACTCCTTTGGGGTTTGAAGGGCGGGCGTCTGCCACCCAAGAGCGCGGCTAGTAAAGGAGGCGGGAGTGGCGGGGCCGAGGCGGGGCCTGGTGTCGACTCGGGAATCTTCGGCCCAGGCTCCCCACTCCTTCCCTCATCTCCGCCTTCTGACTGAGCCCGGGTCCGATGCGGAAACAGCCGAGCGGATCCGGAAACAACCGAAAGGACCCGGAAACGGTGAGCACGGTCACTAGGGAGTGCGGGAATCCACCGTTTCCACTGAGGCAATGGCGGCAGCTGCGTCGGCGGCGGCGGGCGAGGACAGCCGGCGGCGGCCGGGGGTCGGTACGTGAGGGCGCGTCCATGCACGCGAAGGGCGGTGAAGCCGGAGGTGGGGCCGAGCTCAGCAGCCGGCGTATTGGGGGTGATGAGGGTGAGCCTGAAGAGGGGGCGGGGCCACGCCGCCGTGGAAGACGGGAGGCGGGGCCTGGAGCCACTGGCGAAGGGGGCGTGGTCTGACGATTCTAAGGGTAGAGCCTTGACAGGTGAGAGGTGGGGCCCAATGAAGAAAGGGGAGGGACCACGTGTGCAGACGGGGCGGGGCCATTGCATGGGAGGAGCCGAGTCAGCAGAAAAGTGGGTATTGGGCGAACCGAGAAACCGGGAAGAGGCGGGGCTCCAGGCAACATAGGCGGAGCTAGTTAGTAGGAGGTGGGGAAGGGGCGGGGACAGGTGAAGGGGGTGGTGCCAGGTGAATGTAGGGACGCTCTGGCCGCAGTCCTAGTTTGCAGGATGCAGATTTGCAGGGGTGTTGGGGATCCAGGAAGTGATGGGAAGGGAGGCTGATCCCTGCCCCCCACAGCGCTGGCCCACCAGCCCCAGGAGGGGGCAAAGATTGAAGCCGAGTCTGGGGAGCTCCGCCGGCTTCGAGCCGAGCTGGCAGGTGCCCTAGCAGAAATGGAGACCATGAAGGCTGTGGCGGAGGTGAGCGAGAGTACGAAGGCCGAGGCTGTGGCTGCAGTGCAGCGGCAATGCCAGGAGGAGGTGGCCTCACTGCAGGCTATCCTAAAAGGTGAGAAGGGGCTTCCCCTGCACTCTAACCATCAGCCCCATATGGGGGAGTGTGTGACAAGAAAGGGTTCAGCCAGGCTATGCTGGGGCACAGAGAAGCTCTGGGTAGGTTAGCAGGGGAACTGGCGCCCTTCCTTTTGCATAGGGGTCCTGCACGTGCTCGCCGCAGCGCTGCCAGTTAAGCTAAGTTTAGCTCCAAGCCTGGACCTGTTCCCTTGTCCCATGTCTTTGCTTGTCCCTCATTGATGACTGATCAACCCTGAAGATGAGCAGGGCACTTCTCAGTTCCCTTCCCTTTAGTCTGGCTCTCTGGGCTACACAGACCCAGCCCTGAGCCCAGTCTCTGTGAGACTTGCTTGAGTCTAAGCCTTGGGTTTCCTTCCCTCCCCAGCTCCCCCTGCATCCGCACCCCACCCTCCCTCTGCTGCTTCTTCCACCTCTCATCCTCGATATTGGTGCTTGGGATGCCCAGCTCCCCTTTGCCCCAGACCCGCAGCCACTTTTCCTGTTTCCTCCTTCTGTCAGAGGCCTGAGGCTCTGAAATAGGTTTTGAATCTGTCCCCAGCCTTTTGCCGCCAACTGCTGTAGTGGGACCCTTGTCAACTCACTCCTGGACTGTCACCCCTGCCTTCTCACAGCTCTCCCTCTTTAATCTGGCCTTGACATTGGCTTCCAGAGTAACTTCCTAAAATACCCATCACACCACGGCATTTCCCTTTCTAAATACCTTTCCTGGCTCCAGACTTCTCTAGGGCCATATCTCCCGCATTTCAGGCATCCACTTAACACCTATGCAGTGTGGTCTTATGCTCGTATGCCCTAGCCTGTTATTTACTTAATAGTGTTCTTTAAATAGATTCACTTTCTTAAAACTTAAGTGTATTTATTTTAAAAGAAATTTTCTAACTCTACTATATAAGAAAATAATAACAATAGGTAGCATTTATCGAAACTTACTGTATGCCAAGTACTGTGCTGAATGCTTTACAAGTATTTAATCTTCATAACAAACTTTGAGGTAGGAACTATTATCCATCTCCATCTTTCAGAGGAGTCTCTGAGACCCAGAGAAGTAAATAATTTGCTTGTGGTCCAGAGCCCTGGTGGCACAGTGGTTAAGAGCTACGGCCGGTAACTAAAAGGTCGGGCCGTTTGAATCCACCAGCTGCTCCTTGGAAACCCTATGGGAAAATTCTACTCTGTTCTATAGGGTCACTATGAGTCGGAATTGACTCGACGGTGATGGGTTTGGTTGTTTTGGTTTATGGTCCACACAGCCAGAAAGTGGCAGAAGAATTGAACCCAGGCAGTCTGCCAGCAAAACCTTTACTCTCAACGTTAGTACACTTTAACATAAATAACTATGCAAGTAAGAAATAACCAGGTTTTACCAAAAATAAAAAATGTCCATATTCCACCCAATACCATCTCCACCTCCCTGTATTTCCAGAGCCCAGCTCAGAGTCTGGTCCAGAATATTTATTACTACGATTAAACATTGATTGTTATTGGTACTTGTTAATAGGAGTAGATGCTATATGTGAAGTATTTATTGGATACCAGGAAGAGGGCTGAACACCTTATATATGTCATCTCCTTTAATCCTTTAACAACACGTGAAGTTAGCATCAGTATCGCCATTTTGCAGCTTGAGGACACTGATGGGCAGAGAGGCTAAGTGATTGCCCAGCTGCCATGGCAGTTGAGTAGCAGAGTCAGGGTTCGAGCCCAGGTCCGTCTCTGCAAAGCTACTGTCTTAACCACTATGGTCAACTGATGGCAGAGAATCAGTGCGTTGAGAGCCCCCACTCAGCACAGGTGGGGTGTGTGCACTGATTCTCCCTCTCCCTGCCCTTCCTGCCCCGCCAGACTCCATCAGCAGCTATGAAGCCCAAATTGCTTCTCTGAAGCAGGAACGGCAGCAGCAGCAGCAGGCCTGCGAGGAGAAGGAGCGGGAGCTGGGCCGGCTGAAACAGCTGCTGTCCCGCGCTCACCCTCTGGACTCCTTGGAGAAGCAGATGGAAAAGGTTGGGGCTGAGATGGCTCCCCTCCTCCCCTGGATTTGGAAAGAGGTCGAGGCAGCCAAAGTCAGTGGGACAGAGGGATTATTGGTGTTCCGTTTCCAGATCACTTGGGAGCGGAGCACCCAGTAATAATTCTGGATATAGCACAGAGTTACCAATACTGTGGAGCGCTTAGCTCCACATGAGGCAAGGTTCTGGCTTGCCCCTAACTAGTGGGGTGACCTAGGGCAAGTCAGTTTGCCTCCAAAATTAGGGGAAAAGAAAATGAACACTTAAAAATACCTCTCATGCCATAGGCACTGTGCTAAGTGCTTGACAGAAGGAATCTTCCCAATCTTTCACCCTGTGAGGTAGGCACATTAGATCCATTTAACAGATGAGTAAGGTGAGGTTCAGAGAGTCAGTAATTCTCCCAGGGTTGCACAGCTAGAAAGAAGCAGAGTTGAGTCTTAAATCTGGGCAGTCTGGTTCTAAAGTTTTTATTCTCAATCTTTGTGGTATATCACTTCCCTTATTATTATTATTGGGAGCCCTGGTAGCACAGTGGTTAAAGCACTCAGTTGTGAACTAAAAGATCAGTGGTTTGAACCTACCAGCTGCTCTGCAGGAGAAAGATGTGGCAGTTTGCTCCCATAAAGATTATAGCCTTGGAAACCCTATCAGAGAGGTTCTACTCTGTCCTATAGGGTGGCTGTGAGTCAAAATTGACTCGATGACGATGGATTTGGCTTTATTATTATTATTGTTGTAGCTAATGTTAATAATAATAGCAAGCACGTATTACCAAAGTCATCATCTTTCCAGGCAAGTTCCCATCGTTACCTCATTTGATCCACAGCAGCCCTGTGAGATAGATATTTATTAATACCTCATTTTATGCAGGAGGAAACAGGTTCAGTGAGATGGAGTAAATTACCTGGTTAGAAAGACAAAGACCAAAACAGGAGCCCAAGAAAGGAAGGCTTCTAGCCCATAGCTTCCCAGCAGCGGCTGCTGCTTGCATTCAGGGTGTTCTCTGGGGAGCAGTTATGTAGGGTGGTGAAGGGTGGACTTTGCTAAATTAAAGCCACCGAGTATAGCAGAAGATCGATACCAGTCCTGGCGCAGCCCATGAGTTCAGCCATCCATCCCTCCACTGAACATCTGCAGAGCTTGTAACCCAGGTCTTCAGACAGAATGGCAGGCATTTTGTTTGGGCCACACAGGCTTACCCTGCCTCTTGCCACTGTTCACGTAAGAGATTTGGAGAGTTAAACTGAGCTTGTTTGAGACAGATTTGAGAGCAATTCAAGAGGTAGAAGCAGCGTGAATTGGAAGAGGGTGGTGGCAGAGAGGGAGGAGACAGGAATGACTGGCAGACTTCTGCCTTGAACAACTGGACAGATGGCAGGGCCGTTCTTGCTGACCTAGTGTTTGTGGTAGGAGGAACAGCATCAGTGAGTTGGTTCAGTTTTGGCTGTACTTGGTTAGAGAAGCCTGTGGGACATCCAAGTGGACATGTCCAGAGGCTGTTGGCTGTGCAAATTCACTGGGATTCCCAGCCTGAAAAGAGACCAAAAAGAAATGGTCAGCAGTGTGGTGGTGATGGGAGTATGAGGGGATATAGCAATTAGGATGAGGTTTAGTCATGTGAATGAAAGTCCAGATTAACAGTGGCTTAAATAAGATAGACGTTTACTTTTCTTAAAAGTCCAAAGGTAGGCATTCCAGGGCTGGTGTGACAGCTCTGCAAGTCACTGGGAACTCAGGCTCCTATACTGCTGTTTTGCCATAGGCCTCATAGTCCAAGATGGCTGCTTGAGTGCCAGCCATCATGTCCCCACTCCAGCTAGCAAGAAGAAGCGGGGAGAGGAGGAGTACGGAAAGGCACACCCTCTATCTGTAAGGAATTGTTCTGGAATTTGCACGTGGCACATCTGCTTATATCTCATTAGCTGGAACTTCATCGTATGGCCGTGTTTTGGTGCAGGCGAAGCTGAGAAATGTAGATGGTATTCTAGAATTTAGACCATGTGAGAAACTCAATGTGTGTGATTCTATGACAAAAGAAAAAAGGGAGAATGGATGTTGGGAAAGAAAAGTGTGAGCCAGTGAGCAGCAGGAAGATAGTCCTGACCTTTGCCCTTTTACCTGCCATGTGACTGAGGCCAAGTCCTGTAAGCTCTGAGAGCCTCTGTTTTCTTATCTCTAAAATGGGATGGGGAGGGAAACAGTGCCTTCTTGAGGGGACTGGAAGAGCTGATGGGCTTGGAGAGAAAGCACTGAGCAGACCTGAGGGTCCAGCAGTCAGGAGAGGGGACTGTCACTGCCAACTCCCTACCCCCAGGCCCATGAGGACTCCAAGAAACTGCGGGAGATCGTGCTGCCCATGGAGCAGGAGATTGAGGAGCTGAAAGAGAAGCTGCTGAGGGCGGAGAAGCTGATTCAAGAGATCCAGGTGAGGGGCAGCTGGGGGCGAGGAGGGAAGAAGGGGGGCCACAGGACCCTGGCCCCCAGCCTCTTCCCTGCCCCCCTCTCCCTAGAGACGGCCCCAGCACCTCCATTCCCTGCACGGCTCCACGGAGTTGCTGCCCCTGTCCCGGGACCCGTCTCCCCCACTGGAGCCTCTGGAGGAGCTGAGTGGAGACGGGGGTGCGGCAGCCGAGGCCTTTGCCCACAACTGTGACGACAGCGCCTCCATATCCTCCTTCTCCCTTGGCGGTGGGGCCAGCAGCAGCACCTCCATGCCCCATAGCCGCCAGGGCCTCAGCCCTGAGCAGGAAGAGACAGCCTCCCTGGTGTCCACGGGCACCCTGGTCCCTGAGGGCATCTACCTGCCCCCTCCTGGTTACCAGCTTGTCCCAGACAACCAGTGGGAGCAGCTGCAGACAGAGGTGAGCGGAGTGGGCATGGCCTGTGTTCATGCATGCTCCCATGTCTCCCTTCTCCAAGCACTTACTGAGTGCCTGCTGGGGCCAGGCTCCAAGCTAGAGCTGGGGAGGCCCCAGTGAGGAAGGCAAACTCCTACCCTCTTACAGCTTCCTCCTAGGGAAGGGAGTCAGACATAAACACGCACACAGATACCTAAGGAGGATAATGTGACAGAGTGAGATGCTCAGAAGAAAATGGAATGGGGTCACAGGGTAGAGATGAGCAGTGCAGGAGACCAGCTGCCCCCAGCTAAGACCTGAATGGTGAAAAGGAGGCACTCTTTGAAGTTCAGGGCCTTCAGAGGTCAAAGGCCCTGAGGAAGAATAGACCGTGGTGTGTCTGAGGAATAGGAAGGCCACCAGGTGGGAGGATGGTGTGCAGTGGAGAGAGGAGAGATGAGATCAGGAAGGAAGGGTCCCTGTGAGGTCAGGCCTCATTGGGCTGCCACGGAGCTTGGATATTAGATGAAGAGCAATGGGAAGCTTCCAGAGGGTGTAAGCCAGGAAGAGGCCTGCTCTGCTTTAGGCTTTTAAAACATGACTTGGGCTACTGTGTAGGAAGACACTGTAGGGGCCAGGGGAAACAGGAGGTGCTAGGAGACCAGATCTGAGATGCGGTGGAGGTTAGGAGGAAGTGGCTGGGACCAGAGGTGACAGCGGAGATGGAAGGAAGTAGATGGATCGGATACACTTGGAGGTAGAGTGTCAGGGCCTGTTGATGGGTGGGACGTGGGGAGTGAAGGAAGGGGAAGAATCAGTGAGGTCGCGTCGGTTCCTGGGTATTGGGCCTGAGGGGCTGTGTGGATGATGGCACTGCAGACTGAGATGCAGAAGGCACGGGATAAGAGGCAGGGAGGGGGCGGGCCAACTCTGGGAAGATAGAGGCTGAAGTCAGGGCTCTGTGGCAGGGGCGGCAGCTGCAGAAGGACCTCGAGAGCCTCAGACGCGAGCGGGACGAGCTGCAAGAGGGCCTGAGACAGAGTAATGAGGACTGTGCCAAGCAGGTGGGTCTCAGCTCAGCTCTGGCCCCTGCAGGGCCCCTCCTACCCACCTTCTCCGAGGGGGCTGCCCATGGCCTCACCCTCGCCCTCCTTCCACCCACAGATGCAGGTACTCCTAGCCCAGGTCCAGAACTCGGAGCAGCTGCTGCGGACCCTGCAGGGGACCGTGAGCCAGGCCCAGGAGCGGGTTCAGCTGCAGATGGTGAGGGCCGGGCTGAGAGAGAGGAGTATGACAGGAATTAGAGGGGTGGGGCGAACATGGAAAGTTGAGGCACCTGCCCTGCCCCTCAGCCACTCTGGCTGCACCCTGTAGTTGGTGCCCAATGGGTGAAAGGGTTTCAGGGGCAGCTCAGTGCTGGGCTATGCAGGGGCTTGATTCGCTGTGTGATCTTGAGCTAATTCTATAGACTCGGAGCCTCAGCGCTGCTATCTATAAAATTGAGCTAAGGGGACCTAGTTTGCAGAGTCGTGAGGATTAAGTTCAGAGGTTGTGAAAACAGATGTTCAGCAAGACCAGAGGGCAGAGGTGACTGGTTGAATCAGGCCAGCTGGGAGACAGCATGTGTCTGGAGGGCTCCGCTGACTGTCGCCTGTGGGAATGCAGGATCCATGCTGCCAGATTGTTTGGGGTTTGAAGGGAAGCCAGAAATCTGGATATCTTTGTGATGTCTCCCAATTTTTTTAAAGTATGCAACTCATTTCAAAGTTTACAAAAACCATGTGGACCAAGTAAAATGCCAGATGTTGCCTGTGGGCTGCCAGGGTGTAACCTCCCATCAGTGGGGCAGGGTGGAAATGGGCTTGGTGGCTGAGGACACTTAAGAAAGGATGTTCTCCTTTCTCAGTAGATAAGGAAGGCAGGAGTGCCCTGCCTGTCAGTCATGGCTGGGAGGGTCCAGGGTTTGACTTCACAGGGAATTAGAGGCACCCTGTCCCCCTCATCACCTGGTACTAACTGCCCATTCCCAGGCAGAGCTGGCCACCTCCCACAAGTGCCTGAGTCACGAAGTGAAGCGGCTGACTGAGGAAAACCAAGGGCTCCGGGCTGAGCAGCCTCCATCTGTAGCCCTCCGGGGCCTGGAGCAGGAGGATGGCAAGCAAGAGGAGCTTCCCAGCTTGGTGCCAGTAAGGGGAGCGTGGGCACTGGGAGGCCACCCTGTCAGTCCTTCTCTCCAGGACAGCGCAGCGTTGACCTGGGGCCACAGGGCTGGTTGAAAGACCCAGGCCACTCTGTATTAGCTGCATCACTTTGGCCAACTTACTTCACATCTCTAAGGCTCAGCTTCCTCATCTGTAAAATGGGACCATACCCGTTACCAGCATTGGCATGAAGAGAAAACGGGCTGACAGAATGCTCGACACAAAGGAAGCAGTCGTTTGTTTGGTTGGTTGGTTATTTCTAAGTGATATCAGATCCACTAAACTGGATTAATCACTATTTGTGGTTCGTGACTGGGTATCATCGTGGGTTTTGCATGGCCTTCTTTAATTTATTATTAATATAATTCATTAAAAATTTACTGAAAATTTAAGGAACTTTTAGAACTCTGCCCCACCCTGAGAACCGAAACTTGCATCTACCTGCGTACACCCCGTGGCCTTGAGCTCTGTCGTTTAGCAGCCCCTTGTTCTCTTTTTGGTATAGTTTGTATTATATATACATGCATGCCTCATCAATGGTGTGCTTAGCCTTTATTGCTTCTGAGCTTTATAAAGGGGTACTGGGCTGTAGATGACCTTTTGGAACTTTCACTCAAAACCATTGCTGGGAGTCATCCACATTGTCACATGTGGCTGTGGTTTTTTTCATTTCCACTGTGCACAGTAGTCACTGCTGGCCCACAGGGGTTTATCTGTTCTCCTGATGATGAGCATTTGAGTTGTTTCCCATCTTAATAGTTTCCGTCTTTCCTTCCTTTCTCTTCCCCTTCCTCCCCTTGCCTCCCTCCCTGTGACCTTCATCTAGCCGGCAGCCCTCTGCCCTCCTGCCCTACGCCCAGCCCATGACCCCTTTCTAGCCGGTGATCCGCTGCCCTCCTGCCCCACGCCCAGCCCGTGACTTGCATTCCTTCCAGGAGCTGCAGCAGCTGGTGCGATGCACGCGGCAGGAGGCACGGGCCCATCGGCAGGCCTGGGAGCACGAGGCTGAGCGCCTTCGCATTGAGATCGTGACGCTACGGGAGGCTCTGGAGGAGGAGACTGCGGCCAGGGCCAGCCTGGAGGGGCAGTTGAGGGTGCAGCGGGAGGAGACAGGTGAGGCAGGCAGAGATAAGCCCCTTACTCCCCACTCCCAGGAAGGCTGACCTCCCCATGGGGACCAGGCATGAGCCGGGAGGGGGTAGAGAACGTCCACAGCCTGAGAACTCACCTTGATCTCTCTTTCTTTTCCACACAGAGGTGTTAGAGGGTGAGTATGGGCTGGAGCCCGACCAGGGTGGGGTGGGGAAGGGGAGCGGGTACGGGCCTGACACTTGCCCCTGTGCCTGACTTCCCAGCTTCCCTATGCAGCCTGAGGACGGAGCTGGAGCGGGTCCAGCAGGAACAGAGCAAGGTGAGAACAAAGGGCCGACCTGGAGTGATGGGGAAGGGGCTGCAATGTGGATAAGACCCTGACCAGCTCTTCCTGCCTTTTATGTCTCCCTCAGGCTGGGCGGCAGGAAGCACTGAGGCCACCATCAGCCTCGGGCCAGACGGAGGAGGTCAGAGCTTGGGTGGTATAAAAGGGGCCGCGGCCTCCAGATATCCCATTCCTTTGGCAACGTGCCTTCCCATCTGGCTCGAGGATGAGCCAGGGCCCCAGCTCAGCATCTTGTCTCCCCAGGCCCCACTCACTGACCTCTTCTCAGAACAGAGGGCCAAGGTGCTGCGGTTGCAGGCGGAGCTAGAGACTAGTGAGCAGGTGCAGAGGGATTTCGTACGTCTCTCCCAGGCCCTGCAGGTATGGCGTGTCCCCTCTCCACCAGGCTGCATGACTTGTCCTGGGTCTTGCAAGGACAATCCCTCTGTGGTAGAAGTCTTCTTCCTCCTTCTGGGGCTTGTACGGCCCTTCCCCGAGCTATTGCTCTGAGAAGGTTGACTGTCTTTTGTGTACATTCTTAGTCACGTGAAGGCCTTGGCACAGGGCCTGGCACCCAGGTGTGATGTGTTTGTTATATAAACCCCACCAGTGATCAGCCCTCCCAGACTTCCCCGGGCTGCTCTCTTACGACCCATTTCCTCCTTGGAAACCGAGTCCTCTGTTGGGTGGGAGAGGTGGGGTAGCCCTCACCCCTAGGTGGGCTGGCAGGTCAGGAGGGTCTGGGTTTCCCCACTGAGGGCCCTTTGTGTCCCCCACATGCCCCCATAGGTACGCCTGGAACAGATCCGCCAGGCAGAGACTCTGGAGCAAGTGCGCAGCATCCTGGATGAGGCACCCCTCAGGGATGTCAGGGACATCAAGGACACCTGAAGGGCCGGGGCGAGAACCTCCCCCATTCCCACCCACCAGGGAGAGACTGCCTTTCTTCACTCCAGAACCTGAGGCCTGGGCTTTGGGGCTTGGGATAGTCTTCGTCCTCTGCAGGCCTGGGGCCGAGGTCATGGGGCCATCGCTGCCCACCCCCACCCCCTCCTCCCAGGGGTGGCTGAGCCTTCTGCTCTCAGGGATGACACCTGGGTGAGGGTCGCAGCCCCCTCCCAGAACCAAAGGTGTAGGCTCAGCCCTGCAGCTTTCTGGCCGCCATGCTGGCTCCTGGGCCCCAGCCCTCCTTTCCCCCTGCCCCCCAGTCAAACTAACAGCCCATGTCTGTTAACCACCTGTCCCCTTCCCGAGGCACAGCCCTGCCCAAGCTGTATTTGGTGGCTGGAAGTCATGGAGTCATGGTCTTTCTCTCTCTCTCACTCACACACATACACACACACATGCTTACACACACATGTCCTGGGACAGGCAGCTGCTTTCTGGACTGCATGACACTAAGATGCTTGTCCACAGGGACGCAGCCCAGACCACAGGAAGTGCTTGGAGGCGTGGCTAGACTTTTCTGTCATTTATTTTCAATAAATAAGCAGCTCAGATCAATCGGTCGCCTTGTCCCTGCAAACCCCACAAGGTTGGGAACGGGGAAGGTTTTACAAGGTTAAAAGGGAGGAGCAGGTTGCTGAGAGTGGGGAGGGGAAGTGATGGGCATCGAGTTTATAAACAGAAACATGGGAGGGGGAGTAGAAGGGTGTGGGGTGGGTCTGTGCCACAGCTGTGGCTGAAGATGCATTGCTATCAGGGTGGGGAAGAAGGGGGCAAAAGGACTGACTGGTTACTTCCTTCTGTGATCTTCTGGATCTGGAAAGAGATAGAAAGGATGAAACAGGTGGGGGCAGGGGAGAGGGAAATTTCCCTGCAGGCTCCCGGCACACTCACCTAGAGGCTCACCCCGCCCTCATTGCTCTCCTACTCACCTGTGTCCCCAGACCCCACTTCCCCAGCCTTAGCAGCAGAGACAGCTCAGTGCCCAGCCAGCGCAGCGCGGCACAGTGCAGCCTAGTCGACCCTGGTGCCTGGCCTGGGTGCCGCCCAAGGTGGGGGCCATCCAGGAGAGCAGTGTTGACTCCCAGTCAGGGAGCCACTGCCCACCCCCATTTGGAAGCACAGTGGGTGGCAGCAGCAGTGGCTCCAGGAGGAGCTGTGAGTGCAAGTGACCTTGGGTGTGGAGGGGTTGAGGGGCAGGTGGCTGGCGGAGCAGCTAAGGGCAAGGGCAAGAAGGGGACAATACCTGTGACATGGATTCAAAGAGATGGGAGGAGGGGGAAACAGGTTATCCTATGGCCAGAGAGGACAGAGAGACGGCCGTTACCAAGGGAGGGAGGAGTAGCGACTGAGGAGTGAGGAGGTTTGGGGATGTCATGGAGACTGTCTGCACCAGGAGCAGGTAGAGTGGGGAGAGCATGTAAGAAGGGCCTGGGGTGCTCCTCCCTGGCGGACCTGTGTCCAAGAAGAACACGCGCACCTGGAAAGGAAGTGGGTGTGCGGGCACAGCGCAGAACTGTTCCCCGGGTCCAGGGGCTTACAAGACTTTGAGGGCTCCTCAGAGGGGGAGCTTCTTACCTTCCAGATAGTTCCGAGCAATGAACTTGAGGATCTCGTCGAGCCCAATGACTGGAAGTGAGAGCTTGAGGACCATGAGCCAGTGAGCAAGGTCCAGGGCCTGGAGCTTGAAGATCATCTGTGGGGGAAGGGGGAGCAGAAAGGAAGGAAAAGTACCCCGCTTAGGAGGGGGTGGAGAGGGGGCCAGCAGGCCCAGCACTGCCCCTACCTGAGCCCACCCTTTTACTGTTCTCCACACTTCTAGCTGTAGTGGTCTTGGCCCTACATAGGCACCCTGGGGGGGTGAGGGCAAGGTGGCCGCTGGGCTGAAGGAAGCTCACCGGCAAGGGGTCAATGTAGAGGATGAGGAAATGGAGGGACATGGAGAGGCAGATGGAGCCCACTAGCCAGATGTTCACCCAGGGTGGCATCCGAACAAGGGACTGGTTCTCAGACAGGCTGCAGGGAAACGACCATGGAGCCGAGAGTGGGAGACACAAGAAGAAAGAAGTGGTGAGGAGGAGGCAGGCCAGAGGACTCAGGGCAAAGGCAGTGAGCTCCGGGGTAGTTGGCAGGACAGGGTGGGCAGCCCTACCTGTTGAGAGCATTGCACATCTCAATAGTAACCAGCACAGACAAGGCCATGGTCATGGGCTCAGGGGCCTCAAAGACCTCACAATCCACACCATCAAAGTGGGCGCTGTCCTCGGTGCACTTCATAAAGTGAGTCTGCAGGGGGAGAGGAGGGGCGGGACACTAAGCCCCATGGTAGTTCCATGCAGACCCTCCCAGTTCCACCCATCCGATCAGCTCCCCCGCCTACCAGCTGGTGGTAGGTGACATGAGGCCCATCCTCTGCATACAGGAACCACCAGGCAGCTGCTCCCACAGTAGCTGCACCCACGTAGCCTGTGGTAGAAGATGGGAGTCGGGGGTCAGGACTGGGAGTTGGGAGGTGTCAAGAGGGCCTCACATGGCTGTGAACAGCTGGTTGAGGACGAGGCCCATCAGGGCAGCTGCACTGAGGGAGCTGGTACACTGGATGGGGGTCAGTCCCCAGGGTTGGGAAGGACTGTGGGGGTGGGGGTTGCAACCCAGTCTGCTCACCCCCAATTGCCATGTAGCGGAAGAAGAGCCAGCCACTGATGAGGGGCTCCCTGGGGCTGCGGGGGGGCCGGTCCATGATGTCCAGGTCTGGTGGGTTGAAGCCCAGGGCCGTGGCCGGGAGCCCATCTGTCACCAGGTTGACCCACAGAAGCTGCACAGGGATAAGGGCCTCAGGCAGCCCCAAGGCGGCTGTCAGGAAGATGCTGCAGGAAAGGAGGTGGTTGGGCATGGTCCTGCTTCCAGACCTGGGTTATGCCCAGCCAGCTCCCGGTCATCGTGGAAGGCCTGCCTTAGTCACTCACCAGACCACCTCGCCCACGTTGGAGGAAATGAGGTAGCGGATGAACTGCTTCATGTTGTTGTAGATGGCGCGGCCCTCCTCCACAGCAGCCACAATGGTGGAGAAGTTGTCATCTGCGAGCACCATCTCTGAGGCAGTCTTTGCCACAGCGGTGCCGGATCCCATGGCAATACCAATCTCAGCCTTCTTCAGGGCGGGGGCGTCATTGACGCCATCGCCTGTCTGAGAGGAGAAGGTGGGACTCAGGGTCCCTCTCCACAGCCCCCTTCTGGAAACCTATCACAGGGCCTGAATCCCTCCAGTGCATACCCCTCCCGAAGGCTCTCCTGTTTAGCCCCTCCCTCTTGTACCCCCAACTCCCCGAGGTGTTCATCTCCAAGGATGCGAAGAAGACTATCCCAGTGCCAGGTCCATGTGGCCCAGCCCAGCAGCCCCTTGTCTTCTCACCATGGCTGTGATCTCATCAAAGGACTGCAGATATTCCACAATCTTGGACTTGTGGGAGGGCTCCACACGAGCAAAGCAGCAGGCACAGCGGCAGGCCTCCCGCTGTTCGGCCAGGGGCAGGTCATCGAACTCCCGACCGGTGTAGGCACGGCCTGTCACCTCCTCGTTCTCGCCGAAGATGCCAATTCGTCGACAGATGGCGATGGCTGTGCCCTTGTTGTCCCCTGTGATCATAATCACTCGGATTCCGGCATCACGGCACAGCTGGATGGAGTCTGTGACCTCCTTGCGGGGTGGGTCCAACATGCCCACCACACCAACGAAAGTCAGATCCACCTGGGGAGACAGAGCAGAGCAACAGGGTCAGGGAGGGACTCGGAAGATGAGCCAGGGAGGAAGCTGGGGGAGATGGGAGAAAGGCCAGCGAGCTGGGGGAGAGCCTGCGCCCCGGACTTGCAACCTCAGGGAACTGCTGTTCAAACCTCAGCAGGGCCTCTTGGCTCAGGTAAGGTATGTTTCCTGCTCATCTACGTATGCACAGGCCCCAGCAGGGCCAGGCACATCGCAGGTGCCCAGACAGTGTCTTCAAGGGAAGAACAGGAGCTGGAAGTCAGGGGTGGTTTCTGCTGTCAACAACTTTGAAAGAATCCCTTTTATCTGCTGGGCCACAGCTGCCTCTATAAAATGAAGGGAGTGGACTGTGGTGCTATTCAGAGTGCCGGCCCACTGCAAGACCGGGAGCTAGGCCAGAATGCAGATGAACACATTGCTTCTGCATTGAGAAGGGCTGGCGTGCTCACTGCAGAGCTGACAGCCCTGCTGCTGCCAGCTCCTCACCTCACTGCAGACTGGCCCAGAAACACACTAGAGTAGCAACAGGATAGCTGATCCGAAGGCTCTATCAAGCTCTAACGTCCTATGTTCTATGACCCATGAGAAGGAGGGATGGGTTTGGCTGATGAAGTAGAATGTGACAAGGTTGGTGGAGGGCGTGAGGCGGCCGACTGGAAAGCTCATTCCTCATCGACTCTGGGACACCGGGAGGCTGCCATCTGCTCACCTCATATTCAATGAACTTGGCAGAATCTTCCAGGAACATGTCCTCTCGCTTTGGGGGGGTATCCCGGGTGGCCAGGGCGAGGCAGCGCAGGGTGTCCCGGCCAGTGCCCCACTCCTTGATCACTGACAAGATCTTGTCCTTCACTGGCCCTGTTATCGGCACACGGGTTGTGCCAACTCGCACATAGTTACAGCGGTCGATGACCCCCTCAGGGGCACCCTAGGAGACAAGAGCAATCAGAGACCACTGCCTTCTAGCGCACAGTGAGGAGGCGGAGGTAGGAGAGGGGTTCAGGGTTAGGAAGAATTGAGGAGTGAGACATTTATGACTTCTGACCTTGACAAACATCTTGTTGCCCACAGCAGCCCGGGATTTGGCTGGGGAGCAATAGACAGACATGGACTTTCTGTCTCTGGAGAACTCTAGTGTGAATTCCTTCTTCATTAGCTGGCGGATCACCTGAGAGGGAGGAGACATGGGGCCAGAAACCAGACATGAGATTGGTGAGAAAAGAGTGATGATGCTGTCTTGAAAAAGAAGGAGTCCCAGACCTCCTAGAACAGTCAGAAAAAGATCTGGAGGTCAAAGCAGACCCCAGGCTGAATCTGAGACTAAAGTAAGTCTGGTGCCACAGTACAAATGGAGAGAATTCCAAGGCTAGTGCTGCCGCCGTGCTTATAGTGTCCAGGCTACAGCACAGCAGAAACAGGATGGCCTAGTGTGGCACCGCCCAATAGAACGTTCAGGGATGATGGAAATGTTCTGTAATCTGCACTGTCCAATACGATGCAACTGAGCAATGGCTACTGTGCACCTGAAATGTGGCTAGTGTGACTGAAGAACTGCATTTTTGCTTTTATTTAATTTTAATTAATTTAAATTTACATAATGACATATGCTGTTGGATAGTGCTGCCTAGTTCCTGGCAAGCAGTACTAAGCACTCCACAAACATGAGTGCTTTCTGACCAAATACATCATGGATAGGTCTCCACATTGATACATTTCTATATATAGTATCATCTGTAATAGCAGTCCATTGTATGGCATTGCTTTAATTTTTTAAAACAAATCCTCTATTGATAGACATTTAGATGGTCTTCATTTTTTTTGTTGTTAGGTTAAGGAAAATAGCAACAAGCATCTTGCATATACAAAACTAAAAGAGATGTGGGGACCATAATACCCCAGAGGACCTCAGTTAGACCAAGACCCAAACCTCTTGCCATTGAGTTGATACCAACTCATAGAGACGCTATAATACAGAGTAGAACTGCCCCATAGGGTTTCCAAGAAGCGGCTGGTGGATTTGAACTGCCGACCTTTCAGTTAGCAGCTGTATCATTTAACCACTATGCCACCAGGTCTCAATGTAGACAGGAAGGACTTAGAGTGAGAGCAACAGACCCGAATGTGTATGTGTTTATCTGGACAAGAGGGAACGGAGGAAAGGCTTGTGGAGTAGTCCTTTCCTGTAACCAGAGATCAGGACTTGAGATCTGATGAAAGCAAGTGAACTTCTGAGGACAAATGGATAATAGTTGAAGCTGAGGCTGCCCCAGGATGGGTCACTTGTGGATTCTGTGCCCAGCTCCACCCATTTCAACTAAGGACACAACAGGAAGACATGATCTTGAGATTCATCAAGGGACACTAGCAGAGAGCGTGGTAGTAGGCGTTACTGAGGGTCAGCCTGGCCAAAAAAAGCTTCGAGAGGGCCATCCCCCTGTGCTGGTTGAAGAGGTCCCCGCACAGGACACAGGCCCTGTCTCTGCCTCCTAAGATTCCTTGAGTCTGTGTGATGTGAGATGAAGAAGGAATGTGGGGAGGAGTCTCCAGACTCACCGAGTTGCAGGTGTTGGCCCTCTCCACCTTTGAGAGGCTTCTCACATCAGTGTTGAATACATTCATCTTCTCCACCAGGGTGGTGAGGGCCGTCTCGGTGGCCTCACCGACCTTCTCATAGATACCTTTGGCCTGAGATGGGCGGGGGGAAGTGGAAGTAGGTGCCCCAGGCTCCTCGAGCCTTGCTCCCATCTATCATACCCATCTTCCACCTAGAGCTGGAAGGGAGCAAACCACTCCCTTCCCATTACACTGCAGGGGATGACGGACCCACCTCCCACGGCCCCTTCCTCCTGGCCCATGGAGGAGCCTTGGCCCCTGAGCCAACTGGAAGGGGAAGGAGGGGCTTCGTTGGAAGTGGGGAGGTTACCTCATTGAAGTCCAAGGAGGAGTCATTGCAGAGGGCACAAATGGTGGCCAGCTCCACTAGCCCATCATACTGCCCTGCCCGCACTGGTTTATCATTCTTCAAGCTAACAGTGGGGTGGGGAGGGAGGAAGGAAAAGATACAGGTAGAGAAGAACAGGAATGAGATGCAGAGTGGGTGATGAGGAAGGACAGGCGGGGAGATGGCAACCACCTTGGAGATGAGGTAGGAGAGAGAATAAGGTTGTGGGAGGAAGAGGAGAGAGAAAGGAAGCCAAAACTAGAGGGAGGGACTGGGGAAAGGCGGAGTGTGTGTAGGGGGATAAGGAGCTGGGAGAAGACCTCTGGAGACTTACACTTCTCCTTCTGGAGCATAAGTGGAACCAGTGATGGAGAACTCATTTAGCATGCAGGAGTCCCCGTCTATCTTGTCAATGATAAACATCTGCGGGGGGAGGGCAAACACACAGATGTCCCAACTCCCCGTATCCTGACGGCAGTCATCTGCATGGAGGGGAGGCCCATGCTATCCGCTAGCCTCCCTACACCTAGCCCTCTAAGCAGACTTCCTGCCACACCCTCTCGCATCTGCCTTTCCTTCTTCTTCCCTCATTTCCTCCCCTGTTCGCCTGCAATCATGTTCTGTATTGGTGGCTTTAAAGCAACACTGCAGGCCGTGGCTAGGGGTTTCTTTGGATTGTTAACACAGTAAGGTGTGGTACCGGAAAGCACATTGCCTATCTACAGCTCCAGCTGCTTGTGGCCAGCTTTTCCAGTTTTGCAAGATGAGCTCAAAATTCAGGTTATTTTCCTGTGAAATCTCTTGACTTTCCAGTGTGGGCAATTCATCAGTTTTTGTAAAACATGAAGCACAACAGGAAGTGAGTTCCACAAGCCTGTAGCCTGGTTTGGAAGCCTGTGCTATAAGAGGCATAGAGAACCCGTGATTCTTCAAGGGGAGCAGCCAGCCCTGAAGCCAGAGCAGCACGGATGGGACTAGGCTTTTCATTCATGAGAAGAGAAATGGCCCGGATGTGCTATAAGATAAAAGGGTTCTGTGGCCACATGAGTTTGGGAAACTTGGGGTTAAACCAAGTGGACTCTGCTCCCTTTCCAGTTGGCCTTCTCTGAAGCTTGCAAGTCGGCTTGGTAACTATATTTCAATCATTGGTTTCCTCTGTAATTCTATGTATTTTTTAAACAGAATCCTATGTATTTTATTTTGTGCATTTAAAATATTATACCGAGAAGAGGCTTAGAATGCCAAAGGATCCGAGGCACAGAAAAGATTACTAGGCCTGGTTTAGGAAATGCTGCTCAAGATTAGCATGGCCAAGCTCCCCAGGCCCCACATGGAGTGAACATTCTAGAGGGCAGCCTGGTGCAGAGGAAGGAGCTCTGGAGCTAGACAGACTTGGTTTGAGACAACTCTGCTACTTAGGAACTGTGTGTCTTTGGGCAAGTCACTGAATCTCCCAGAGCCTCAGTTTCCTCCTCTGAAAAAATGGGATTACGGAGACCCTCCCCTCCTGGGGCTGTCTGGGGATTAGAGATCACATCCAGCAGTGTCTGGTGCACAGAAGGTGGCTCTAGTGAGGGGACTGGCTGGGGCAGAAGAGTCCTCTCTGATCGCTCTTCTTACTGGCAGGATGGTGCTCTATCTACCCTGTGAGCATTTCCCAGGCCAAGAGAAGCTGCCACTGATGAGCAGCACCCTATCTCGGGGGGGCCCGTTTCACCCTCAGTGCTCTGAGTGGATGTGCTGTGCATGTGGCCTGACCTTGCAGACAGACATCTGGTTGGTGGTGAGGGTGCCTGTCTTGTCAGAACAGATGACAGAGGTGCAGCCCAGGGTCTCTACAGAAGGCAGGCTCCTCACAATAGCATTCTTCTTTGCCATCCGGCGGGTGCCCAAGGCCAGGCAGGTGGTGATGACTGCAGGAAGACCTGTGGGGAGGGGGTAAGGGGTGAGGGGGCAATATAGGAGAGGGAGGGAGGGAGACCTAGTGTGGCCCCCAAAGACATCAGGTCCTAATCCTTGGAACCTGTAAATGCTACTTTATTTGGAAAAAAGCTCTTGGCAGACGTGATTAGCAAATGGGAGGAGAAATAGAGGCTGCCATACCTTCTGGGATTGCAGCCACAGCCAAGGCCACGGCAATCTTAAAGTAGTAGATGGCTCCACGGAGCCAAGAGCCACCATGGATGGGATCATTGAAGTGGCCAATGTTGATGAGCCAAACAGCCACGCAGATGAGGGAGATGACCTTGGAGAGCTGCTCCCCAAATTCATCCAGTTTCTGCTGCAGAGGGGTCTTGTCCTGTTCTGTGGCAGCCATTTGGTCACGGATCTTCCCAATCTCGGTGTTCACACCGGTGCTGGCCACGATGCCTAAGGCCTTGCCAGCTGCAATGTTGGTACCCTAGGAAGGTGAAGAAGGGGCAGGGAATCAGGCAAGAGGTGACCTTCGTGCCCCATCCGACCACAGGGAGGGCTGCCCATGAGGCCATCCCCTCCACAGGCCTCATCTCTTCTTAGGCTGCCATGTCTCTGCCAAACCAGAGCCTCTGTGGCTTGAGTGCATGACAGCGGGCCCTGGATTGCTCACCGAGAAAAGCATGTTCTTCTTGTCCTGGTTGACAGCTCGGGGGTCTGGAACAGGCTCTGTGTGCTTGATGACAGAGACAGACTCACCTGTGGAGAAGGGCCCAAGGGGTGTTCAAATGACATCATGCCCCTTTTCCGTACCTCCCGCCCCTAACTCCCTCCCTGCTCAGGCAGGGCAGGGCCTGGTAAGGATCAAGCAACAATCCTGGAGGAAGTCAGAATTCTGGGGGAGGCTGCTGGAGGGAAAGGGGAAATCCATTATACTTAGAGAAAAAAGACCTCGGCCTGAGTCCCAGCAAAACCACTTACAAGCTGCATGACTTTGGATCACTTAACCTCAGTTTGCCCCTCTGCAGAATGAGGACAACAAATGTGCACTTCAGAATAAGGTCTTGGTGACAATGAAATACGCTGGAGTACGTGAAAGGACACTGTAAACTGCAGAGCAGCTTCCTGGGAGGGAGCGGCCCCCAGTCCCAGGAGCTTGCCTCCCTCTCCTAATAGCAGGGGCTCCAGAATCAGCCTGGAGCAGCCCCAGCCTCACCCTCCTGGATCACAGGGAATGCTCACTGGCTCTTTGCCTTCTCCCTCCCACTGGAGAAACAGAAGCATCGTGGTTTTAAGTGCATCAGAACCCTCTGCCTTGTCCTAGAATCTTAGGGTTCCTCATCTGGGGACTTTTGAAGATACCGAAGGAGACAGGATAGTTCTCTGAGTGTGCATGTCCACATACTAATGTGGAAGGGATGGGTAGATGGCCACAGGGAGAATGGGCATGGATGTCTGTCCTCTCCCATGACCCTTGTGTTTCAGGCTTGTGACAGAGTGGACAAGGCTGAGCAGAGCGGAGATTGCTGCTACTAGGGAGCTGAGGGAGGCCTGATTGCTGGATGTTCTCTTTTGCCCATCTGAATTCCATCCCTGCCTGTCCACCCAGCTCCTCCCTCATCAGATCCTCATCCCCACACCCACTAGACCTATTCTCCCAGGAACCCAGACCATCAGACCTGTTAGGATGGACTGGTCAACCCGGAGGGTAGTGGATTTGATGGAGAGGATGCGGATATCTGCAGGGACTTTGTCCCCCACTGTGGAGAGAAAGGAAAAGAGAAGGGTCAGCTGGGAAGGGACTTTTCTTCCTGCCTAACTCACATTCTGTCTAACTCACACACTCATCCTCCAGGTCTCAGGAGGTCACCCTAGGCTAGGGGGCCCCACCCGTGGGCTTGAGTCAAATCCTCGACCTGTGCTCCCGTAGCCCCAGCAAGCATCCCCCGTCTTAGCACTCTTGCCCATGGTCCCTCCATGTTGAATGCCTTCCTTCCTCACCGGCCTGGCATGCTGCCTGGCACGGCATATAGTCTGTGCTCAATGAACGTCTGCCAAGTGACGGCAGGGAAAATTAGAGGCACTCCAGCAGAACACTGAGAAACTAAAACTGAGAATGGGGAGACGGGGAGAGAGCAAAACAGAGAAGGAAACAAGAGTGAAAAATGTAGGGGGAGGGAGAGTCAAGGAAGGAGCTCAGAGGAAACGGTGAGAGGGAGAGAAGCAGTATGAGGGTAGAGAACGAAGCGGGAGCCAGCATGCACGAACGCACGCATGCATATGTGCACAACGCAGGCACTCAGCACTCACGCGTGTGTGCACTCAGAGAGCAGGGAAGGGAGAGCCTGAAGGAAACAGGCACAGAGGGGCAGGAAAAGCAAGACACACTGGAGAGAAAAGATGGAGGGGAAGGCCGAGAGAAACACCGGGATGGAGTGGAGTCGGTACATGGAATTGTCTTGGGGATGCTGTTGAAGAGGCAGATGCCCTGCTAGACTTAGAGACCTTTGGAGGAGGCTGGAAACTCCTCCCAGGGCCTCTGCCTAATTCCACTCTGGTCCAAGGATGGTGCTGGGGACAGGGTTCAACTACTTTCCTTTCCCTCATTTCCTAAGGTTCCTCTTCCTGGGCCAGAGGAAGCGGAAGGAGGAGGAAGGTGGGTGATGGAGTCAGGCTGAACACCCTGTCACCCAAGCCAAGGTGATATTTATAGACATTCATGGTGCTGTCTCCAAACTGTCACCTCAGCAGGGTGGCCCTGTGATGGACATGGGGGTCTTCAGCCTGCCCTGCCCCCCCTCTCCTCAAGCTTCCTGTTGAGATGACTCAGGTGTCTGGTGGAGGAAGGAGGCCTAGAAAGACACACTCCTCCATGCCTGGAGATGTGGGAGGCAGGAGCAGGGCAAATATAAAATCCGCTGAAGGGGGCAGAATCCCAGTAATCTTAGCCACCCAGCCCCCACCCCTCCCTGGTCAGGCATTAAGTGTCCCTCGACTGGAGAGGCGGGGCCCCTTCTTGAGCTCCCCTCCTCCCAGGTCCCGTGCTCTCTGCTGGGGCATGAGTTTCCCTTACATGGTCGGGGGCTTGAGCCTTCGGCCCCCCTCCTCCCTTCTACTCTCACTCCTTCCCCTTTGAGAGGCCTCAAGGGCACTGAGAGGTCAAGATTTAGAGCTGACCAAGCTTGGGATGAGTGGAAGGAGAGGGAAGCCAGGCCTCGGGAGGGGGGTGGAAACAGGGGCCATTGGCAGGCACTGGGTTCCACCTGTTGCTTGCAAGTGCTGGGTGAGAGGAGGGGGAGCAGGGGTCTGCTTGCAGCTTGGGGATGGGACTGGCTGTTCCTGCTGAGACGCTGACCGGGAGTGGGGGAGGAGAAGGGAGTCTGAGGCCAGAATGCCCTGGTGTGACCTCCTGAGGAGTCTGAGAAGGAGGGGCAAAGATTCCACCATCCTGCTACCTCTAGACACCAGCCCTCACCCCAACACACACACATCTTTGCCTCCTGGACCACCCATTCCCATCACTCACCGGCCACCTCCACAATGTCCCCAGGGACAATGTCCCGAGCCTTGATCCTTTGCACTGACTTGCGGTCAGCCCGGTAGACCTTCCCCATCTCAGGCTCATATTCCTTCAGAGCCTCTATGGCATTCTCTGCATTACGCTCCTGGGGAATAGCGTGGAGGAGAGGAGGGTCAGCAGGGGACCTCCAGAGGGACTAGGTCATGGAATGGGAGGGGATTGGTCGGAGAGGACTGGGTGGGGAGTAGAGATGGAGGAGCAGGGGTCAGAGTCCTGGGGGAATGAGAGATATTGCAGAGAAGGCATGGATATGCAGTTCTGGCTCCTGGCACAGAGGAGTTGACAAGACTCATCCAAGGATAGGTGTGTATGTGTCAGGGAAGTTGTCACCCATGGCTGAAAATAAGATCATGCTTCAGGTAAGGGGGCTTGGAGGAGGGGAGGAAGGAGAATCAGAGAAAAACAGAAAGCAGGGGATAGGAAAAGTAAGGGTGGTAAGGAGAAGAAAATCAGACTAGTATTTACTGTATTTTTATGCAAATAATGTACACATTATATGTTTTTACTAACTGAGCAACATCCCTCGGTATTTTTCCAAGCAAGCTATGCTGTGCATTATATGTGTGAGTTATTTATGTGGCTTCACTGTTTGCAAAAAACATGGTATTGATTTCCTATTATACATCAGGCACAGTGCTGGGCACTTGCATACTCCTCATCTTTTTAAATTTCACCACAACACTGAAGGACGGGATTATGAATCTTGTTTCAAGGGGCTCAGAGAGATGAAGGAACTTGCCCAGGGTCATGTAGCCAGCAAGAAACAGTGGAAAGTCCAGTCTCCCACCTCTTCCCAATTCACCTCCCTATTTCCAGATTGGGTGAGAGGACCAGAGGACAAGCCAAGTCAGGCAAAGCAAAGGAGAATGGGGAGACTGGCGAGAAAGGGCTAGTCTCCTGTTTAGTGTCAGGACTGGAAGGAGTGAGGAGGGATCAAAGCTAACCTGCCAAACTCCCACGATGGCATTGGCAATGAGGATCAAGAGGATGACAAAGGGTTCAACAAAGGCGGTGACGGTCTCTTCACCTTCCTCAAACCAGGCCAGCACCTGGGGAACAGGGGAACAGGTAAGAAAGCCCCCCAAAGAGGTAAAGAAACGAAGTGGAGGGAGTCCAAAGACTACAGAAAAGTGAGAACATGAGTGAAAGCTAATGGGGCAGGGTAGGGCATCATGGGGGTCCTACAGCCCCCCATCTGGCTGAGGTCCTACATGCTTCATCAGCTCATTCTCAAGCATGCACTGCCACCAGCGTTACTCAGTGAGAATAGGCGGGCACAGACATGCACAACTCAGGGATTAACTGGAAATGCTTACAGGTTCCCCTGACTGAGTGGTCAGCTTGTAAATGAAGCTCAGGGGACAATTAGGCCAACTACCCCCACCTCCACATCCATCCTGCTAGAGCCAAAACCCACAGGAAAAACCCTGCGGTCCTCACAGGCGCCTGGCCCACCCACAGCCCTCCCCTAAAGCCCAAGGCAGGGTATCTCCAATTTCACCAGAGGGAGCAGGAGTGGGAGGATAGGGTTACGGGGCCTCCTGTACACACCCCGCCCCAGCTGTTGCCACTGCCCGGCAACAGCCACAGGCAAATGTCAAGGAGCAAATCTGAGCGGGGAGAAGTGAGGCCCTGCCAGCTAGGACTCAGGTGCCTCTACTAAGGAGACCAGAAGAGAGGGGGGCTTTTTTGCCTCCACGGCCTTGTCTTCCAACAGGACTAAAATGTGAAGGAAGAGACCCCAAAATGCAGGATGGATTGCTGCGGGTGGGTGCTGAGAAGTCACACTGGAGGGGCTTGTGGAAACTGGAGGGGAGGTCTCCAGGGCAGGAAAGATGGAAGGGCCGTGAGGATGTAAGGAGTTGGGGAGAGCGTAGAAGGGGTAGAGGTAAGGCCAGGCCAGGCAGGTGAGGAGGAAGATATCCCAGGAGTTCCAGCCCTCATGAACCGAGGTGGGTATGAGGCCATACGAAGGGAGAGATCTGGGCCTTGGGGCCAATTTGGAGTAACCATCGCACCAGCAGCTCTTTCCCGCTTCTATGAGGGAGTATTTCCCTGGACCAATCAGCGTCAGGAGGGCGGGGCAGGGTGCCAGAATGCCCCGGGATTGGTGGAGCGGCGCGCGAGCCCCGGAGCATGCCGGGAGTAGTAGTCTCTGGGCTAGGAAACCGCGGCTCGGCTCGGGTCTGAACCTTCGGGAATCCGGGCGGTTGGTGGCGGTGACCCAAGCCCTCCAAGCCCTTGAGGCTGGCGAGGTGGTTTAGCTTCAGTATTTCGATTGAGAATACCCTTAAAGCTTAAAATAAAACCTATCTTCGGGGCGTGGGGGAGGGGGGAGGAAGACGAGAATCAGCATGTCCCCTTCCCCAGCTCTGGTCTGTGAAATAGGATGCTGAGGGCTTGGACTAGAGGACTGAAAGATTGGGAGCTCCCCTCACCTTGGCCGCGAGCAGACTCTCCAAGCCCCCCAACTCACCCCCACCCAGCCCCCATACGCACTCCCACACGCACTCCCACACTTACAAAGGAAATGCAGGCGGCCAGGAGAAGGATCCGCACCAGGAGGTCTTCAAACTGCTCTACCACCAACTCCCACAGGGACTTTCCTGGGGGAAGGGGCAAAGGGAGGGCCCCCCCGGGGCTAAGGTCAAGAGGATGAATGTCTGGGACTCCAGGTGAAGGCTGGGGTCCAAAGGCTGAGAGTGCCCTGGATTCAGGTGGGGTCTACGGGCTGAGAGTGCCCTGGATTCAGGCCGGAAGCAGGGAGGTCCTGGGGATGGGCAGGCAGACCGCTGAAGAAAAGGGCTGAGGTAGCTGCCTGGAGTCCAAATACAGGCTCCTCAAAGTGGTGGGCAGTTGTTTAAGGGTTGGATACTTCCAGGAGAAAGTGACTGGAAACTTCTGCTCCCCCCACTCCCCAGACTCTAACCTTGGGGAAGGGGATATCCGTCCAAGGAATGGGTAGGGAGAACTCAGAAGGGAGTGGGACACGAATGAGAGGGAAGGTCATTTATAAGAGCTCAGAAATGCCAGTAACTTACCTTCCTCAGTAGGGAGCTCTGCCCAAGAAAAAAGAAGAAAAGGAAATATTCATTTGGGGTTCAACCCAGTGCCCCCCAAACCCGGGACTTTGTGGTTAAGAAAATCAGGCTACCCAAAGGGCAGTTGAGGTTCACCAAGGTCGTCCTGTAAAATTTCACAGAACTCTGGGTCTCAGGGACCCTTGTTTTCTCAGTATCCTCTTTCCTCCTGCAGCCGTTGGACCACAGCCCAGCTCATCCCTAAGATACCCTGGAGGGAGAGGCTCCGGTGTGTGTGTGGGGGTGTGTGGGGGTGGGGTGCAGGATGGCATTACCAGCCTTGTCAAGGAACACTTACCATTGTGGCCGTATTTCTCCAGGTGCCGCTTAACTTGGTCTGGGGTGAGGCCTGTGGTCTCACTCACCCCAAAATAGGCCAAACATTCCTCCGTGGTCTTGGAGTGTGCAGCCTCCATCGTGCTCCCTTCCTGGGGGCCAGGGGGCGGTGTGTTTCTTCTGGGGGGGTCTCACGTGTGGGGGGCCTTCCTCAGTATCCACCTGCCTGCCTGTCTGGGTGTCTTGCTTTTTCTCTCCTGCCCCCCCCCCAGGGTTTTCTTCCCTCCACGAAGCTCTGACCCCCGTCCCACTTGCAGCAGCCGGCCACCCACCCCCCCCCAACCCCCAGCTGGTCCTTATGAGGGAGTGGGGGGGCCAGGTTCCCCCTCCCCCAGATCAGGGATTGGCTGGCTGAAACTCCAGCAGGAGGGGTTAGATGAGAGAGGGATTTCTGCTGACAGAGGGGGAACAGTGGGGCTGCAGCCTGAGATGTCACTCATAGGAAAGCTAAGGTGGCCCCAGCCCCAGGGGAGGGGGGTAGGAAGAGACCTCACTTTCTGTCTTCTGCTTACTGACCCCTCCCCCAATTGCCTCAGCTTCATCAGTTGCGCTGAATTTCCCATCCCCAACGCATCCCCCAGCTCTTCTCTTAGGCACTTCTGCTCTCAGGACTTCACCTTTCATTCTCCTCACAACCCCCTTCCCTTCTTGTCCACCCTCAGCCTGTTTCCACAGCCACAGTCTCCTTCCTCACTTTGTCTGTTGAAAGGGCAGCAGATACCCGAGGCCTTCTAGGCACTGAAGAGGGGGAGATCATCTTTTGGGGGTCAGAGGAAGTGGCTCTAAGAGACAAGGAGAAGTAGGGAAGGGAGAGGATCAAGTGGACAAGGCAGAAGATGGTAACCCTACCCTAGGGAGGGGTTGCCGCAGCCATCAACAAGGGATTTAGTGTCCAGGCCCTGGTGAGCATAGCCAGGACTGCCTGTCTTTCCCCCCAAACACTCCCCCCTCCCATCACTTTAACTTGGCCTCCAGGAACACAGCCTTCAGGGCCCCCCCCATCTCTGACAGGGAATCCCCCCCACCCCCAGGAAAATGGGATACCCAGGCAGCCGGGTAACCCAAGAGGTTGCAGAATGTGCTGATGGCAGAGGGGGAGGGATAAATATTTCAGGATGGGGGTGGGGGTCACCCCAAGTCATCCCACACTGCCCTCTTAACCTAAGGGGTTTACGTGGCAGCTCCAGACAGTGTGTAGTCCTCACTCCATTCTGGCCCTGATGGTATTGGGCATACCGCACTGAAAGAGGCACCCAGGAAGGGGGCCTGGGAAGCTGGATAAAGCAGAGGGGGTCAGATCTATGGGGACAGATCTAGGGAAAATAAGGACAAAACAGAGCTGGGGGAAAGAAAGGCAGAGAGACAGGACTGCAGGGCCGGAGAAGTCAGAGGAGCCGTGGGGAAAAGCGGCAGCAGAGAGCTGGCCTGCAGTAACCAGAGGGGTGGGGGCCAGGGGCTGGGTGCAAAGCCACAAGTTGCTGAGCGGCTGGCCATGGTGTCAGCTTCCTCAGAGAAGCAGCTGCTCTGAGCCGCTGCAGGGTGGGGGCATCTTTTGGTTACCACCAGGGCAGCTGCTGGGGGAGCAAAACGGAGGGTACCATGGGGTAGGGGCAGTGGCGGGAAGGAAGGCAGAGAGAGTAGAGAGTTTCAATGAGAGTAGTGGTGAGAAGGTCAGTGAGGGGAAGGAGCCACGTGAGCCTGGGATCAAGTCCTTCCTTTATCTAGACCTCAGGTTCCTGAAATGGAAAGTGAGGAGTTCCGGGTCACTGAAAGGGTTCTTAATGCTGCTTCCAGCTCTGAGCTGCGAATGACCGAGGGAGACAGTGGGGCCAAGGAAAGGAAAGCCCCCAGCTTTGGAGAGTGGGGATGGCCAGCAGGGATGGATGGAACTTAAGGATTTAGCCCCCTTCTTCTGCCTGTACTTAGAGGAGGAGCAGCCTCCTGGGTGAGTTGAGGACATGGTGCTCTGTCCCTCCCCCTTTTTACAGCTCCCACAAACCCCTCCCCTGAAGCAGAGTCCTGCTGTGACCTGGGGGATAGGGTGAAGGGACTCAGACAATAAGGCACAGCTTGTTGAGGTCACATCAACAGGTACCTCCACCTGACCCCTGACTCCTCCATCTGCCCCAGCACCCACCTTTTCAGGCCAGAGTCGGACTCAGCATCTGCCAAGCCTTTGGCACTGGCTGGCTTCTCCCCACCACCACCTGGATGAGCATCAGGGGCCACTGTCTTAATGGAACAGGAATGCCCAAACATGGAGAAGGGGGTAAGACAGGAGAGATGGGCAGCTTCAAGAGAGTCCACAGCATGAGCTGAGGAAAGGAGGCCGGCTTTACAGGGCATTCCTGCCCACAGTGCCCTTTAAGGTTATTCATTTCTACCTCCTCCAACTTCCCTCCCAGAGGGGGAAACTGAAGCCAGAGAGGGAAAGCCACCAGCCAAGCTGCAAAAGGATCATCATCAGGGAGGCAGGGCGTTTGAACTGGGATGGAGGAAGGCTGAGCGATGAGGTGCTCTCTGGAATCTCTTCCCATTCGGGGTCTCCAAACCTAACAAATGTAGAGTTAGATGCTCTACCTCTCTTATCTGAGGGCTGAAGCTGAAGCTGGGAGGGTGGGAGAGGCCCCAGTTCTAAGGGATGTGGAGGTCGAGCTTGGACTCTGGGCCAATTTCTGACCAGTTCTGAGCCTGGTTTAACCATCGGTAAAAAAAAGGCTTAAAGGGAAAGTCTCTTGGGCCCCTCCATCCAAGACATGCAAGCTATTGGGGTGTCCTGGGAAGGCAAGTCCCTGAAGGCTGGCAGGGTTGGGGGGGAGGGGCTGGGAGCACCAGTTGCTTCTAGATTAGGGAAAGCATCAGGTCCTGTTTACCCTGGGGCACCATGCCATCACTTGCCATCCCGCTTTGAGAACACAGCATCCAGATTCCCAAACCATCCCTCCCTTTTCAAGGCCAATTCTATCTCCAGTTTTCTGAGGCCAAGGTTTGGGGAGCCCCAGGGATTAGGTAAGTAGGGAGAGCCAGCAGCCTTGCCCTGCTAGCCCCGAGCCTGGGTGGCCTGTGAGCCCAGCTGTCTCCTGTCCATCTCCTGACAGGACGCGAGGCCCAGAATAGCAAGGTCATGAGCATGGGTAGGGACTTCTGGAGGTGGGGGCAGAGACTGAGGGGTATGAGGGTAGGCTCCTCCACCTGAGACGGCAAGTAAGAGGTGGGATGTAAGAGGCAGAGCTGGATGGAGGTGGAGAGGGCCAAGCAACAGGTGGGATTCTTTAGACCCTGGCCCCACCATATTGCCACCTACCACCTCAGAGCTGGGAAGCCCAGGGACGCTAGTTCATAGTTCAGTAAGACTGATTTAGAGAGCAGAGGTTATACGTTATGGGGGGCAAAGGAGTGAGAGGCATGGGAGGTAGGTGTTGCAAACTCAATGCCCAAAGGACAGGCAGGCATGTGTGTGAAGTGGGCTGGTGGAGATGGAGCAGACGTAGAGGTGGACCCCACGTGGCTGGATCTTCTGATTTTCAAGAGAAGCTAGTAACTCAAACTTTAATGTGAAATTCAAATGGTAACATTATCATGGCCAAACAAATCACATGGGTAGCTCCAACGTAGATTAAAGCTTGTAGTTTACATATGAGTATACTGAGGCCTGTAGTGGCGACACTGCGCCCAGGTCACACAGCAAGTGAGAAGCACAGCTCAGACTGGAGGCCAGTGCTCTTTATCCCCACCCTCCTGCTTCCCAGTCTGGCTCCAAGAAGGGGGCAGTCAGCCTGCCCTAGGACCTCTGCAACCAGACTCTGGGGCTGCTGCATTAAATCCCTCCCAACAAAGCCACCATGCCCACCCTTGCTTTCTCTGTAGGGTAGGAAGTCTTAAGAATTCAGAGTGGGAAGGGTCCTTGGAGATCATCAATCCTGCTATTCCTTCTCCTCTCCCATTAAGGGTACTTGGTAGCTGGAGACCTCAGGAAACATTATTTCACCCTGCACTTACCAATGTATTAGCAAACAGCAAAGCCCACAGAGGAGCCATGGGCCTGAAAGTACAGGCTGGACAGTACCAAGGGCCTCTCAATGCCGCAGCTCACAACACTGGGTGAGCTGCCTCCTACCCACCTGTCCCAATTCCCACTACAAACACTGGCCACAGCCGTCAGGGAAGAACTGAGATAAACCCTTTATTTATGCTTCTCCACTTTGTTTAAAACAACAACAACAACCTTAATATAACTAACAGCCCTTCCCCCTCACCCTTCCTTGGGCTGCTGTTGTTGTTAGTTTCTGCCCAGTCAATTTCTGACTCATGGCAACCCTACGTGTGCAGAGTAGAACTGCGCTCCACAGGGTTCTCAAGGCTGTGACCTTTCAGAAGCATGGCCAGGCCTTACTTCCGAGGCGCCTCTGGGTGGGTTCGAACTGCCAACCTTTTGGCTAGTAGGAGTCGCGCACTTAACCGTTTGTGCCACGAGGCGGTGGTTAACGGGGAAATGGCCCCCAGAAGTGGGGCTGACTGTAAGAGCCCCTCAGGGAGGTAATGGAGCCCAAATCCCCTGCCCAGGGGAAGGGGCACCTGTAGTGTATGAACTGGGAGTTAACGGGGCTCTTGAGCCTGTTCTTGTACCAACATATACACCCTTGGCCAACAAGGGTCCGGAAGCATGTGGGGAGGGGATTCTACCTCTTCTCTGTGTCCCTATCCAGCCCTAAACGCAAAAACCGAGGGCTGGGGAGCCAGAAGAGTGGAGAGGGGGTGGGGTAGGATATCTCACACGAAGGAATACTGGTTATTAATGGCTCTGGGATGGCCCCCTTCTCCATCGCCCGCTAGTGGTAGCTGCTGCAGTTGCACTGTCAAGGTCATCCCCACATCCCCACCAGATCCAGCGCTTCCCTGGGCCTCCGTGCCTGGTCCTATGGCCTCTTCCAATTCAACCATGGGGACCAGCTCAACCATGGGGACCAGCTCTTCCTGGACCCCTCCACTGCCCACTTTCTCTTTCTCTTGCCTCTCTTTGGCTGCTGTGGCTGTTGCTGCCGCCCCTTCTGGCGCCCCCGACGCCTCTTCTGCCCCAGGATATGGGGGATCTGTCCATGAAGGGGGTTCAGAGGGCTGGGGTGGGTCATGGGAGGTGTTCGATTCTGGATAGGAATGGTAAGAAGATAAGACTGATTGTGGAAGGAGGCAAGCTCTTATAGTGGCCTCCCCTTCACTCGTTCCCCCAGGAGCCATGTGCTATCTCCCCCATATCCCTTCTCCTGAGCAACCCCCCATCCATGGAAGATGGATCATGGGCGGCGGTGAGAGGAGGACCACACTTACACACAGTCACTCGCTCCGAAGGGCATGAGGGTGGAGGAGGCATCGGGGTGGCATCGATCTCCCTCGCACACCCCTGCATGGCTCCCGGCCTGCTCCCGGCCTGGGGGGAGGGGCAACGGGGGGGCAGATGGGACGTTGGGATGGGGAAAAGGGAGAGATCAGACAGGGACATCAGACATCAAGGGAGGAGGGTAGGGGGGCAGACTGAGCAATCCCCAAGAAGGGCAGGCCCAAGGCAAGGTTGCGACAAAGGGCAAAGACAAGGCTGGGAGGATGGGTCTGGGAAACAGTCAGATGATGGAACGAGGAGTCCGATGGAATGGGATGCACCAGCCCAACTCTCAACTCCCGCCCGGCTCCAGCGAGGAGCCCTCTGCCTTCCTACATCCTAGCAGAAGCCTCCTCTACCCTGCTCTCCCCTAGCAAAGCCTCTCCTCCTCACAGCCCCCCGCCCCATCTTTCTGGCACACACACCTCACTTCTTGGGTGCACGGGCACCTCCTCCCCTGCAGACCTGCTCTGCTCACCCTGCTGCCGCTGGGAGGATACGACATAGCTGACAAGGACAACGTCACTGGAGCCTCCAGACTCCAGAGGGATGGGGTGCACCTGGAAATGCTCGAGCATATCGAAAATGGACTGGAACCACAGGTGCTGGACCCGGCACTGACCCTCCTCGTTCAGCGACAAACGTAGGTGCTGAGGGCAGGACGAGCAAGGTGAAGCGGGAGCTGAAGCCCAGCCAATTATAAAACCCACCTTTCCTAGAGAGTAGTGTCCCCCCTCCACCCCCCAAGCTCTCTGCATGCAGTGGAGCCTTTGCCCCAGAGTTACTCACCTTGGCCTTGCCTTGGAAATTGAAAGTGAGGACGTATTCACCCCGCCTCGTCTCACTCTGTCGTACCAGGAACACGCCATGGGAGCCAGTACCTCCTGCTAACACTAACTGGGCAGCCTTGAGTCGAGAGAGCATCCCATGGAACCAAGGATATCCTGAGAGGGGCTGGTCCCCCTCACCTCCCTCTGACTCCCCCTGGAACAGGAATGACCCTTCAGGAAGGAGAGAGGGAGGGAAACCGGGGTGTCAGGGAAGCCTTCCCCATCATGGAGAATAAAAACCTTGCTCCCCCCTCGAGGTGCCTCCTCCCCTTAAGTGTCATTTCCCTCCCCCTGGGTCCGATTCCTCGGGACCCACAGATGGAAGAGGAATCCAAGAAGGCAGGCAACCAGGCCTGGAGGCAGATACACACTCACACCTCTGGTACCTGTGGCCGTTTCCGGAGTGTCCAGGGGAGGGTAAGGGGCTGAGAGGGGATGAACTGTCCCTGGTGGGGGTCCCTCTTCAATGGGGATGCGGGGGGGCAACTCTGGGGGGAGCAGTTCCATTGAGTCAAAATGGGAGGCGGCAATGGAGGCAGAACTGGGGGAGATGGATGCCGAGGGGCGGTCTGAGAGGCCCCCATACGCCCCTGGAAAAAAATGGAGGAGGGCAAAGTTGAGAACTCAAGAACTTCGGCAGGACTGGTCTACCTGGGCCTATTTCTCCCCCAGCCAATCTTCCCAGTGCACACTGGGAGTAAGCTGGCCAAGACGCCAATGGCTCCTCACCGACACCCTGTGCATCGCTCAGGGCTGCAGTTATTGTAAGGGGGTCCTGGCATCCGGATGTGCCTATATATTTTCCAAATCAATGGCTAAAATTACAGCTACTGCTGCAAACGCCGGGGTGGGCTCTCTAATATTATGACATTTAAAAGGGGTCCTTTTTTTGGCTTACAGGTCACCAACTCAAAGAGGCATCTAAGATCCTCCTTCCACCAATCCCCCCTAACCTAGCCCACTTTATCTTTACCTCAGTTTATGTACTCTCTACTTTAACCCAATTATCCTACCTAATTTTCCCAAATCTCCTGGGCTCTCCCTACCTCAGGCCTCTGCTCTAATCATCTGCCTCCCCTCAAGCCATGTTCATTTCTCTCGCCTCCTCTGTATAGTGCTCCCTGCCTAGCCCACCCTCCCCTATTTGCTCTCTTCCTCCTGGGCTCCCAAGGCGCTTCCTGTCGTGCTGCTCAAAGGACACCGGCACAGGCTCTCTCTCTGGGAACTGCTTCTGACAGGGGATAACTGTGAGCCCGTGGAGGGCCAGGGGCGCATCTCAGGCACCTCCAGCTTCCCCCACCCTGCCCAGGGCCTAGCACAGGGCCAGGCCTGGACTAGGCCTTCCTGAATGTTTGTCAAGCAGTAGGCCTGAGCCTACGTGAATGCTGTACATAGTCAGTGCTCAAGAGAAGGCCATCCGGATGGGCTGAAGAGAGCACTGGCTCAGGAATCAGGAGGCTCCTGTCTTTGTCACTGATGCTCAGGTGGCCTCAGAAAAGCCATTTTACCTCCCTGGGTCTCAGCAACCTGAGAAATGAGGGAGTTGGATCTGATGACTTGTAAGACCCATTCTACCTCCAAGATGCTACAATTCGTTTGTTCATTCACTGAACACAGCCTGTGTGCCAGGCACTGTGAAGCTGAGCCCAGAACGAAGGGGCAGGAGGGACAGTGGAAGCCAAGTCAGGAAAGGTGAGCAGTGCTGGCCAGGGAGGCCCATGCCTTTGTGTGTCTATGTGTCGGGGTAGGATTCAAGTTGGTTTGGTCAGGCCAAACAGTAGAGACACAGAGACCTTCGAGAGAAAACGAGGCACCATCAACCTAAGCACAGAGATGCTGAGTAACAGCAAAAGAGAGATGTTTACAACATGTTCTGGCAGCATGGAGAAGAGAAGCATTATCTCCATCCAGTGTGGGGGGTTGCAGGAGAAACTTTCATGGAAAGGATGCAAGGCTGGGCGTAGAAGGTTGGACAAGAATTTGCTGGGGTCCTGTGGGGTGGTGATGGCGACAGTTCTAAAAGGCAAACTGTGGCTTGAGAGTGCCTAGCATGTCCAGGGAAGACAAGCATTCTGGGGTGGGGCGGGGAACAGGAATGGAGTGCACAGCAGAGTCAAGAGAAAGGGTCCAGGCCTGACAGCAGGGGTTCTTGCAGGGCAGGTTCTGAGAATCACAGCTCTCTAAGACTCCGCCCTTACCCTGTGACAGGCGGTCGTTGCTCTCGCTGGGTCCCAGTGGCAGATCCTGGCTGGGCAGGCTCTCTGAGTGATTCAGGCAGGGCAGCTCCAGGTTGTCTGGGTTCTCCCTTGTAAGGAATGAGGTTCCAGGGACCAGAGGGAGGGTCATGGGCCGGGGACTGGTAGCAGGGCAGGGTCTGCAGAGACAGGGAAAACGGTGCTGGGAGGAAAGTCACTAGGAGAGGGTACAAAGCTGTTCCCCATCCCACTCCCAGGTCCCCTCAGTGACTGAAGTCAGGCCCCTCACCCTGGGCTCAGGCATTCCTGGATGTCAGACACCCAGGCCTTCACATGTAGAGCATCAGTTGTCTCCAGGATATACTCTGAGGGGCCTTCCACCTATGGGTCAAGAGGGGGACAAGAGGAGGGCCTCAGCCAGGGCGGGGGGCAAGGAGGAGGCCCAGAGCCCACTTCCAGGTCCTCGGGCCCTAATCCACCCCTAATGAGAACAAGAACCGATTCCCTCTCTTTCCCTCTCCCACAAAAGCTGCAGCCCCAGAGACACACTCTCAAGGAACTTAACGTATACACACCTCCTTCCACTAACGTCCCTTCCCTTTCTCCCCAACACACGTGCTCCAAGGGGTGGGGAGCTCAAAGCTCCTACCTTAACCACGAACGTGTTCTCCCGGTCAGGCATCTCCAGGGCTGTGGTTGTCCGGACATCCGTGATAGTAGAGCAGGGAATGCTGAGCCGGGGCCGAGATGCCTAGATTAGGAGAACAAGATCCAGACTTGGGGTATGCAGAGACCATTGTCCCTCCCCCCACCCCCAAGATTCAGCTTTCCTTTTACGCCCTATGGGAGTTGGATAGAAGCACTGCTTTCTCAGTCCTCTCCACATCTACTAACCCAGAGCCAGGAGCTAGCTTTAAAAAAAAAAAAGTAAGCAAAGCTAGGTGCGTGGGCCGGTAAACCACCAGCTTATCTCCAGGGCTGAGGTACCACTCTGGCTGCTCTATCACTTGCTCTCCCAATCACCCACTCCCCTCCGGGCCTCACCTTGGGTGGTACAAAGAACTCCAGGCGGCTTCCTCCTCCTCCTTCTCCTTCACTTCGCAGCAGTAAGCGACACTTCTGCCACTGAGGCTGCCCTCCTCCCGCTGAGGTCGGCCCAGCTGCCCCTCCTCCCCGGCCCACTCCAGCTGGGTCAGGGGCTGCTTCTTCAGCCCCCATGAAACTCAGCAGCTCTTCCCTCTGCACCATCCCTGCACCATCCTTCAAGGTCCCCCCTCCCCGACTCAGTCTCAGCCTCTCAAAACGGTGAGTCCATCTTTCCCCAGGGGATGTGCCATCACTAGTCAGTCCCCTACCAATGGTCCCAGCCCCACCAGAGGAGTTGGAGTTGCTGTTTCCACCTAAGACTGGGGGGCCTGATGAGGTCTCCAGGGCCCCAGCTGGGGAGGGAGGGTCAACGGTTCCCCGCCACTGTAGGATGCCACGGACTGAACCTCGGACGGAGCGGCCCACTGAGCGGAGGGAGAAGCGTTTCTTTAGCTTCGGCTTTGAAGACGTTGCAGAAGAGGAAGAGACTGAGGAAGGGATGGGGCAGGCCAGGTCCTCAGATGATAGAGAAGGGCCCAGCACAGCCAGGGGCCCGCCCACCCTGCAGCTCTCCAGGGGCAGGTCATGTGGTGGGATCTCCACTCCAGGGCTCAGGGGAGCCAAGATGGGTGGTGAGAGGGAGCCAGAGGCACGGGCCACCTCAGCTTCAAAATGCTGCAGGAAGAGCTCAGCAAAACGGCGGGAGAAGGCAGCCTCAGCCCCAGGCCCTGCATACTGGGGGTGGGAGGCCAGGTAGAGGCGGAAACGGCGGGCAAAATCCAGGGCGGCAGCCCGGGCGTGAGACTCGCAGAACTCCCGCCAACTTGGGGGAGGGGGTGGTGGCAGCGGTGGAGGGGAGGGGGAAGCCCCATCCTCCTGGGAAGGGGCACCATTCATGATGGTCCCCAGGAGGTAGAGAGGGGGAGCCTGTGGGGAGGGGCAGCAAAGAGGGAAGTGGCTGGAAGACACGGGTTGAGCGGCAGCAGCTGCAGAAGGAAGAGAGAGGCACATAGAGAGTCACTGCTGGGGGGGGGGGGGGGGGACTGGGGGCAGGGCCCCACCCCGAGCCAGAGACTCCCTACTCTGTTTTAGATGCCTCAGAGAGCAATGGAGGAAAAAACTAAACTGCCTCCTTTCCCTTTCCCAGATCCTCGCACCCCACAAGTCCCAAGAAACCAGCTCCCCAACGTCTGGCCTGTAAGCTGGCTGTCTTCTCAACCCACTTTCCCTGGTTTTGGTTCCAGAAGCGATGGAGGGCTTGAAGCACCTTCCTCCAAAAAGGAAGCTTTTTCAGATCACCTCCTTCTCCAAAGTGGATCCTTCAGTATCTATTACACATTCCTCATTACCTTTCCCTGTGAGAAGTTTTAATAAGTCCCATAATATATAAAAAAGGAGTCTTGGTGGTGCAATTGTTAAGTGCTTGGCTGTTGACCGAAAGGTCGGCAGTTCGAACCCACCAGCCACTCCGCGTAGAAAAGACCTGGAGATCTGTTCCCATAAAGATTACAGCCTAGGAAACCCTCTAGAGCAGTTCTGCCTGTCCTATAGGGTCACTATGAGTCAGAATTGACTCAATGGCACACAACAACATAACACATGGGGAAAATGAAGCTCGAAGTTTAAGGATTCCAAGTCCACTGCTTTTCCCACGGCATCGTCCTTGTCCCTGGGGACTGGCTGGTCTAGCCTTCACCATAGCCCTTGACTGCCCCAGCTCTGGGGGGCCAGGGGGAAGCTGAGCCTACAGAGCTTAGAGATCCTGCCTCATGCAGCCCACCCTCCAGCTCTGAGGAAGGAGGTTACTCATTAGTGGGGATGGATGAACAAAGGACTGAAAGAGCAACTGTCTTGAAAGCTGACGCCAGGGCCCAGAGCCCAAGCGCTGTGTAAAAGAGGCTTGGAACAGCCACGGCCTACTTCTTTGGTGCCCCTTCAGTCCGGGGCCCAGAGGCAGTAGCATCTGGGGAAAAGAGACTGTAGGCTGGGCTGGTCACATAACAGAGAGCTGGGGGTCCTAGGACTTTTCATCTCCCCTATCTCTTATTGTGGAGTGTGTCCTAAAGGCTGGTTGCCTGGTGATTAAGGCCATGGGATCTGGAGTCAGACTTGGAATCAAATCCTAGCTCTGCCACCTCTTAGCTGTGTGATCTTGAACAAATTACTGGTCTTCTCTGACCCTCAGTTTTAACTGTAAAACAGAACTAATGATCCCTACCTGTTAGAATTGTCAGGAGAATTAAATGGAATGTTAGTGCTTGACACAAAGTAAGCACACAATATATTACTGCCATCGTTTTTATAAGGGAGAACAGTATTATGGTTCCAATCTTCTATAAGGGAAATCAGAGAAAGGAAAAGGTTTACCAAGATCTTACAACTAGAAAGTGGTGGTGCTAGGCATAGAATTTACAATTCATGGTTCTTTTGTTAGTGCTCCTCTGTCCCATAATACTGGAAGATGACAGTCCCCAGACTAGGTGAGGGCAGCTCAGGAAAGTCTCCCTAAGCCCTCAGAGACCTCAGACTCCTACTCAGATGCACAGCTTCACAGCCCGGCTCCAAGTCGGCCACCTCTCCCTCCTTCTTGGCCTAGGCCCTACACATTCAGCAGGCCCCAACCATAGGGACAACTCCAAAGCAAGAGAAGAGGCCAAGAGATGCAGGAGTCACTGAGCACGGGGGAATAGAGCCAAGAGGTGCCGACACAGCACACAGACAAATTTCCAGCCAGAGGCCACCTCAGCTCACACAGGCCCACCCAACCCTCTGCACCACGGGCAGACCCAGCCCCCGTCAGGCCCGCTGACCCTTCGGCTCCTGAACTGGTGACTCAGTTTCTCTTCTCCCAAGCACGACTCAGACACATTCTCCGGGTGCACCTGCCTCCTCGCCCAGTTCTGATATTTCCCAAAAGAGCGGGTGGCAGAGGGTGTAGGCTCCGCTCCGGGCTCGGACCCTCCGGGCCTGGTGGTCAATCCACTCCGACTTGACGCTACTCCCTAGACACCCCCGCCCGCCCCTTCCCGAGACCGCAGCCTTCTGGGGACCAGCCCTGTCTGCTGCACCCCCTCCGGGGTCGCGCGCACCTCCTGTCCTGCCCCCCCCCCCCCACGTCCCCCATTCAAGGCTCCTCGCAGGTGCTGGGGCTAGATCGCCGAGAGAGAAAAGGTACTTGAAGGGGGGGTTCCGGTTCCGGTCCCACCTGCATCTCGGTCCCCGCGGTTAGCTTCGGCGGCGGCGGCGGCGGCAGCGGCGGCAGCTCCCACCCCCTCCCCCCTCTCCGCGACCAGTTCCCAGCCCTGTTCTGCGCAGGCGCTGGGACCCCTTTTCCCGTCACCGAAGGAAGAGACCATAGAGAAGAGACAGAAAGAAAAGGGCACCTTCACACTTACTTCCGCCATCCTTCTCCTCCGCACAGAATCTGGAAGAGCTAATGAGGTGCGAGTTTTGTAGGACTTCATTGACTTTCCCAGTTGAACGTAAAAGGGACCACAGAAGCAGCCATGGGGAGGGGTTGGATCCCACCAAAGCGTCTTCCCAGAGGAGATTCGGGACAAAAAATAGAAGTCAACCATAGAGAAGCCACTTTAAGGGATAGAGTCCCGAGGCCTGGTTGAAGGCTAGAGTAGCCCTTGGGTACCCGCAACCAGCGAGATGATAAGGGCTTCTGGAGAATCCGCTGCAGCCTAGAGCGCCTGGCCCGGCTACTGAGGGAGACGCGGACACCGCCCTCAAGAGGCTGGGCGAGGGAAGACGCGGGTGACCTTGGGGAGGCCCCTCGAGGAGGCGGAGCCTAAACTTACGACCTTGGCTTCTCAAAGGAAAGGCAGGTGGTCGACAGGAAAAAAATATGGGGTCGAAATAATGAGGTCAGTTTTGGACGTGCTTGTGAGACATCAGAAGGCCTATGGACATATAAGCCTGGGCCTCAGAAAAGATATCAAGGCCGATAGAGAAATCAAGAACCCTTAAGGTATAGAGGATAATTGAAATCATGAACACAGTGAGATCCTCTGTCAGCCTGGTCTCTAATTGACCCAGCTCCAACTGACCTAAACAATCAGGGAATCTGTTGGCTCAAGGGATCCCTGGGTGGGGCAAGGGGTTTTAAAGCACTCTGCTGCTGACCGAAAGGTAGGAGGTTGGAGTACACCCAGAGTTCCGCGAAGAAAGGCCTGGCAATCTACTTCCGAAAAGCCAGCCATTGAAAACCTTATTGGGCACAGTTCTACTTTAACACACATGGGGTCCCCGTGAGTGGAAATGGATTTGAGGGCAACTGGTAGTGGTGGTGGTTCAAGTAATTGAAAAGTCCAGAGTGAATCAAAACTTTAGGAACGACTGCATACAGGGCCAAAAGATGTCAGGAATCTGTCTTTCACCACCTCTGGGCTCTGCCCTCCCCATGCACTTGGCTTCACTCTCAGGCTGACTCTTCTCTTTTAGTGGCAAGATGGCTTTCCATAGCTTCAGGCTTAAGTCCTGATAGCTTAGCAACTCTAGTGGTAGGAGCATGTCTGTTCTCTGAGATTTCTAGTAAAATTTCCAGAACTGATTTTAGCTGATTGTGCCCATCCTGGAACACAGAGAAGCAAATTCAAGAGATGGAGATGGGTAAATGCCTTGATTCATGTATGTAAAGCTGATGCTGCTGAGATGGAGGTGGAAAAACTCATTGGGAAGGGCAAGTTCTGGCCTAGCCACTGAAGTCTCCCAGCTCTACCCCTGCTCTAACCAAACTAACTTCAGCTCAGAGATGGCCTTTGTAAGGTCTTCATCACCATCTGTGTCCATCCCTCTTTCCAGTTCAGAGGAAGATGTCAATAGAAAGGACCCTATTCCTGAGGCTCTTCCCCCACCCTGCCCCCACCTTACATACCCTTTTCTCTGTAGTAGGCTCATCATTGTTTGGGAAAGGCACAGTTGAGGAACACGGAAAAGCAAGAGGCTGACGATGAGTTAGGTTTCGAAGTGTTTAAGCTATCCAATACAGCTTTCTGCGATGGTTGAAATGTTCTGTATCAGCACTGTCCGATATGATAGCCATTAGCCAAGTGTGGCTGTTGAGCACTTCAAATGTGGCTAGTGTGACTAAGGAACTGAAGTTTTAATTATAATAATTAAAATTTAAATGAAAATAGCCACATGTGGCTAGTGGCTACTGTACTGGACAGTCCATGGACAACCAAGTGTAACTGTCCAACAGAGATGGATCTACGGTCTGAGCTTCACCAAGCAGTTTAGTGATGAGATACAAGTAGTGGTGGAAGCCATGGACATGAATGAGATTGTCCAGGTAGTATATGTAGAGAGAAGAGGCCCAGGGCCTAGTTCTGGGGAATAGTCAACATTTTTAACAGGTAGGAAAGAAAGAGTAATAGAAAGTGCTAAGATGACATCTTTGGGCAGGTTTCACAGAAGCACACGCTTAAATGAGGATTTGTGTGCAAGTGATTTATTAAAGAGAGTGCTACCAGGAAAAACCAGTAAGGGAGTTGGGAAGCAGGAGACGAAGCGAAGCAAGTGTGATCACACTTGATCTCAGGCATAGAGTAGTAAAGTCTTGTCGTGGTTTGAATTATGTCCCCCAAAAAATGTGTATCAGTTTGTCTGGGCCATGATTCCTGGTACTGTGTGATTTTCCTGTATGTTGTAAACCTGCCTCTATGATGTTAATGAGGGAGGATGAGTGGCAGTTGTGTTAGTAAGGCAGGACCTGATCTACAAGACTGGATTGTGTCCTGAGGCAATGTGTTGAGATATAAAAGACAGAAGTGAGCAGTGAGACAGGGGGACTTCATACCATCAAGAAAGCAGTGCCAGGAGCAGAGCGTGTCCTTTGGACCGGGGTCCCTGCGCCAAGAAGCTCCTAGTCCGGGGGAACACTGATGAGAAGGCCAAGACAGAGAGAGAAAGCCTTCCCCTGGAGCTGACACCCTGAATTTGGACTTTTAGCCTACTTTACTGTAAGGAGATAAATTTCTCTTTGTTAAAGCCATCCACTTGTGGTATTTCTGTTGTAGCAGCACCAGATGACTAAGATAAGTCTGATCCCACAGGGGACCTCTGGATGTAAGTTATGCCTCAGATTTGTTTGGAAACAAAGGAGCTGGGCCTTTCGTACTCCAACATCCCTCAGTCATTCGCTAAGAGCTGGCCCTGGGAGATGTCACTTCTCAGGTGCTTCCATCAAGGCAAAGCCTCCAGTAGCCTGAGGGCATTCCTCAAAAAAAAAAAAAAAAAAAAAAACCTGGAAGTTCTAACTGTCCAGAGTGAAACAACACACCAAAGACCAGGGGGTGTAGGAGTATAGGAGGTGTGGGGGAATGGGCAAACACACAGATGATAAAAAGGGATCCAAGGGATTCTGGGCTGTGCACTGCCCCATCGTCTCCTACGGAAGGAATTCATGGCTAAGAGATCGCTAGGTGAGCTTGGGGAGTAATTTTAGGGAAGTGGTGGTAGCAGAAGCCAGAATGTAGTGGATTGAGGAGTGAATGGGAGGTGAGGAGTGGGGGGAGGAATGTGGAGAGCTGTCCTACACAGCTTGGCTGAAAAAGGGAAGGAGAGATACAGATATGGAGGGTTATAGCCCTGGTGGTGTGATGGTTAAGTGCTCGGCTGCTAATAGAAAGATTGGTAGTTTGAACCCACTAGCTGCTCTGAAGGAGGGAAGACCTGGCTATTTGCTCCCATAAAGCTGTCAGCCTAGGAAACCCTATGGGGCTGTTCTACTCTGCCCAATAGGGTCACTATGAGTTGGAATTGACTTGACAGCAGACAACAACAACAGTTAGAGAGAGGGGAAGGTTTGCTTGTTAGTTTATACCCTGAGGGAGACTTGATTACATTGGAAGTCTCAGGGCGACTCAGTAGAGAGGGTAATTGATGGAACAAGGTTCTGGGTAAGGTGGGAAGGGATGGGATCCAAGTCCCAGGTTAAGCCAAGGTATTGATATGAAGGGGTGAAACACTTCTTTCTCAGAAATGGGATGTAATACTCAGAATGCTTTCAGCTACAAGTAACAGAAACCCGTTTAAGCTAGTGTGAACATGAAAAGAAGGGGGAGCTTATCGGTTCACAGAACTGGAAAGTCTGAGGTAGAATGACTTCAGGTATGGCTGGAACCAGAGGCTCAATGTCAACTGAACTTGGTCTCAGTCTCTTAGCTCTACTTTCCTCTGGGCCGTCCTCATTCTTAGGCAGGTGGTCCCCTTGTAGGTTACAAGATGGCCCCCACCAGCTCTAAGCTTACATTCTATCAGCTTAACAACTCCAGCAGAAAAAGATCATGACTTTCCTGATAGTTCCAGCAAATGAAACAGGCTGGGTCACCCAATGACCATCCTCAGACCAATCAATTATAACCATGAGGGATGGATTATGCTGACTGGTGAACACTGAATCACAGACCCATAATTGGAGATAGGGATGGGGATGGGCTCAACTCCAACCAAACTTCATGGGCAGAAAATAGCAGAGGGTGACTTTTCAAAGGAAACCAGGGGTCTCTGATTGAAGGGGGAGTGGTTGCTCATGGAGTCCTTTCAAAGATCATCTTCACCCTCCCCTATCCCCAAGAGAAGATTTCTTCTATTTTGTCTTCTTTGCTGGGGTGTCAAATTCAGCCTTGGTACTTTGGCCTGGACTTCCTGCCTCTCCAAACCATACCCTGTTCAATCAGGACATTGTGAGCCTAAAGTACTCCTGCTTCACTCAGGCTCCGCCTCTGAACATACACACATTTCCCTCCTCTGCCAATCTTCCTTTCTCTGGTTTCAGGCTTCAAAGTGTGGCCTCCTTTAGGAAGCCATGCATGGCTCCATGTATGGCCTCCTTTAGGAAGCCATGTATGGCTGAGCCAACTACGCCACCTCTCGAGTGTGACATTTCCAAAGTGTTTCCAATTGGAATGTCCCCAGTCGTGTCTCAGGGACATGAATGTGTCAGAGCTCTGTGTTCGGAAGGGCATATGGGGCCAGTATGCAGATGGCTGGGGGATGAGGGGCTAGGTCTGGAGGCAAGGAGGAAGTTGGTGCAGTGGTTCAGGAGAGGCCTACAGGCAGTGCTATAGGTTGGTACCAAGGAGAATGTCCAGAGATTTCTGAGGAGGCATTGCCAGGCTGGCTGGTGAGAATGAAGAGAGTGAAGGATGCCCTTGAGCTTCCGATAAGGGTTTACTGAGTGACACTGAGGACAAAGCTCTGGGTCCTAGTCCTCAGTTTGCCCCTAAATGGCTGGGCCAGCCCAGTACTCATTTTAACTACACCAGACCCCACCCTCCTTTCATAAGTTAGAGCTACAAAAAATCTTAAAGATCATAGAGTTCAACCTCTTCACTCCATCCCCATTTTATAGATAATAAAGGTGAGGCCCAAAAAGTTACTCACCTTTATTTATAAAATGAATGTGAATACAAATTTTGCTTTCCACTGAAAACATCAAACTTAATAAGCCCATAACAAATGCTCCATAGAAATGATTCAACAAATAATTCCTTCAGCAAATACTTATTATTGACTTAAGGGTTAGTCACTGTTCTTAGAGTAAAAAATAAGTTCTTACTGTCATGAGCTGGGGAGACAGAAAAAAACCCAGGCAAACTAATAAGAAAGGAGCCCTAGTGGCACAGTGGTTAAGCACTTGGCTGCTAACCAAAAGGTCGGCGGTTAGAACCCACCAGGTGCTACGAGGGAGAAAGATATGACAGTCTACTTCCACAAAGATTACAGCCTAGGAAACCCTATAGGGCAGTTCTACTCTGTCCTATTATAGGGTTGCTATGAGTTTGAATTGATTGGACAGCAATGGGTTTTTTAAACTAATAAGGTAATTCTGGGTATTTGGGTGCTCTGAGGAAAATCAAGGATAATTGATAAGAGGGTGACTTGGGTGCTACTTTATATTGAGGAGATGACATCTGAGGTGGGGCTTGAATAATGAGAAGGGACAAGCCATGGGGAAAGCTGCAGGGAAGAGCATTCTTAGGGAGAGGGGAGAACATATGCAAAGATCCTGAGGTAGAAACAATCATGGGATGTTTGCAGAGCAGAAGGATGGCCAGTGTGGCTGGGGGAGAGAGTGAGTGGAAAGTCAGAGAGGTGAGCAGGAGCCAGATCATGTAGGCCTTGTGGGCCACAGGGAGGAGTTTGATTATTTTTCTGTAACAGCTTTACTGAGATATAATTCACCCATTTAAAGTAGGTGTTTGGATTTTATTGTAAGTACAGTGAGGAGTCATTGAGGGAATATTCATTTGTGATCCACATTTTAAAAAGACTGATCTGACTGCTGTGTGGAGAATGACCGGCACTGGGGATAAGAATAAAAGCTGGGAGACTCAATGGAGAGTTCTTGAGGTAGCCTAGATGAGAGATGATTCTGGATTGAACCACCATGTTGGCAGTGGAGATAGTGAGAAGTGGTCACATTTGGGATATATTTTGGGGAGAAAACTGGGTAATGGGTTAGGTGTGGGGGGTGAGGGGAAGGGAGAATGGTGGTGCCATTTATTCAGATGTGTCAGGAGGGTGTGGGAGAGAATGAAGAGACCTGTTTTGGACATGTTAATCGGGAGCACCACAGTCAGTGTGGAAGGCACATTAATGGTTCAACTGTAAACATTTACAGAGATCTACTGCAGCCAGGCACCGGGGACAGAGAGATAAATGATACCCAGTCCTGGCCCTACTCAAGTTGCTCATAGTCTCAGGCAAGTAAAACCAAGAACTCTTTCTCAGAATACCAAGTGCTGTAAGATAGAGTATCTGTTAGGATGGATTTGGCTGCAAAGAACAGACAACCTGACACAGTCTGGCTTAAACAATAAAGACATCCATCATCCAATAGCACAAGGAGTCCGTTTTCTAAGATCCTCTTCACTTTTTTCTCCTCTGGGTTCTGGCCTCATCACTGAACTGGGAGCAAGATGGCCACAGTAGTTCCACGCTGCCCATCCAGATCCAGCAACATACAGTCAGAAAGAGGTCCTCTTCTAGCGTCTCCTTCTTAAGAGTGAGGAGTTCTTTCCCAGAAGCCCTCCTCCTCCTGCCCCAAGCAGATCTCCTCTTACCAATCACTGGCCCCAAAGAAGTCACAAACTCAACCCCAAACAAATCCCCTGGGCCACCAGAATTACATTAGACCAGAATTTATGCCTGGAGCTGGGGAAAGGGCCACTCTGAACAAAATCAGGGCCCTGCCTTCAGAAGATGGAAAAATGACTGTTAAGTAGGAACTAAAGGTGTTTGCCAAATAGCAGAATGAATAGATGGCTGGAGAGGGTGGGGGTGGGGGGCAAGGACCTAGAAGGTCATTTGAATTCAAGAGCATCGTTTTTAGAGTTGAAGATTCTCCACAAAGAATTATCCTTTAACTGTAATCACATAAAATAAGAAAAATCTCTTCCAAGCAAATTCACAGCTTCCTAAAAGTCACATTGTTTTCCATTTCCTTTGTCCCCACCCCTTCACCCCGGACATTGTACACATGCTATTTTTCTATAGTAGCCTGCCACGGAATAGCTCCTTCCTTCTTCACATAACACGTTGCTCAAAAGCATTTTCACAGGTGGCTGGCTCCCCTGCCTCTGCAACACTGAACATGCCCCATTAATATTTCACCTGGTGGCTATGCCACAATTCATGCCACCATATCCACATACTGGACATTTGTGTTTATCTTGCTCTTGAAGACTACAATATTTGTCATAAGCGTGGCTCGGCTTTTTTTTTTTTTTAGATAATGTTTTATTGTGTTTTAGGTGAAAGTTTACACAGCAAATTAGGTTCCCCTCTAACAATTTTTATATTGTTCCGTGAGGTTACAATTTTCACAATGTGTCAGCATCCTCATTATCTCCATTCTGTTTGTTCTGTTCCCATTGATCTAGCTTCCCTTCCCCTCCTTGCCTTCTCATCTTTTCTTTCTGGTAAATGTTGACTGTTGCGTCTCATATAGTTGTTTAAGGGAGCACATTACTCATGGGTGATACTATTTTATAAGCCAATGTATTATTTGGCTGAAAGGTGCCCTGCAGAAATAGTTTCAAGTTCAAAGGGTATCTTAGGGCAATAGTCTCAGGGGTTCCTCTAGTCACTATCGATCCAGTAAGTCTAGCCTTTTTTAGGAATTTGAATTTTGTTCTACATTTTTCTCCCATTCTATCCAGGACCTTCTATTGTTTTGTCTCTGGTCAGAATGTTCTGTAGTGGTAGCCAGGCACCATCTAGTTCTTCTGGTCTCAGGCTAAAAGAGGCCATGGTTCATGTGGGCTGGGCATCTTTTTTGTTGTTGTTGTTGAGAATATATACAGCAGAACATACACCAATTCAACAATTGCTCCATGTACAATTCAGTGACACTGATTACATTCTTCAAGTTGTACAACCACTCTCACCCTCCTTTTCTGAGTTGTTCATCCGCATTAACAAACTCACTACCCCGTAAGTTTCCTATCTACTCTTTCAAATTGCTGTTGTCAGTTTGATCCCATGTAGAGTTCTTAAAAGAGCAAAATTCTTTACTAGTTAAGCTGAACTATGGTTTAAAGAAGACTTCAGGGGGTATTTTTGGTTTAAGGTTTAAAGATTTCAGGGCTACTACTCTCACACTGTTGTGTCTGGGGTTCATCCAGCCTCCATGACTGCAGAACGTCTGGATTCCATGAGAATTTGAAATGCTGTTCTGCATTTTTCCCCCCTTTTGTTCAGGATTCTTCCATAGAATCTTTGTCAAAAATGTTCAGTAATGGTATGGCTGGGCATCTTCTGAAGAGACTTTCTACATTTGGGGAAATTCCTTGCTATCAGCCCTGGCTCCTCAATATCAAAGTTTGACTACATCACAGCCTCCTCTGATACAAGAACTTTGACATCTGATCTAGGCTTCTCCTATCAGACACATCCATGTGAAACTTTGAATTTGCCTGGCTTTGGGGGCAGAGGGATGGTCACTTTGATGATGTAAAAGTGCCTTCAATGCCACCAGCAATAACTGTTGCAGACAAGTCTAAGTCCTGGCACTTAGTGTTTGGTGGCAGTGGTGGCAGCCAATTTTCTTATTGGTCAGTCCTATGGCTTGGGAGCTATTTCTCTAGCCCTCCCCACAAATCTGTAAGCTGCCTAATACTCTTTAATAAATCCCTCTTCCGCTTAAACCAGTCAACGGAAATTCTGTTATCTGTAAATCAAGATTCCTGATGGATCCATTTACTATTATAGAATATGCTACACTCAACAGCTCCACAAAAAACTTTCTTCCTTTGGACTCTCAGCACTGTGTTTCTCAAACTTGTAGTCATTTATGTATCACTTTCCCCAAAAATTACCATATACCACTCATATTATTTACCACACATTTTTCTTTGATTCATTTTTTAATCTCAGTATTCACTGTGCCAGTTTTTTTTAAACTAATACACATTAAAATAAATACAGCACCAAACAGAACAACAAGAAGGGAAATAATAAGAATGTTCATAGTGAAGAATGTAACCAATGTCACTGAACAACTTGTGTAGAAATTGTTGAATGGGAACCTAAAGTGCTATGTAAACCTTCACTGAAAACACAGTAAAATATTATTTAAAAAATCAACCAGTAAATGCAATTATGATAGAAATAACATACATAGACAATGACAGAAAATGTATCAGAGGTTGCCTGAGGGCTGGTATGGGGATGGGAAATCAGGGGCTGAGAGAGGCAGGAGGGATTACAGAGCATCATGAGGAAATGTTTGGGGGGAGAGTGACAGATATGTTCATTATTTTTATTGTGGGGATGGTTTCACAGCTGAAAAAGACGTGTCAAAACTTATCAAATTGTACAATATGTGCAATTTACTGTATGTCAATTATACCTCATTAAAGTTGCTGAAAAGTAATAAACAAATAAATACAGTACCACTAAAATAGAAACCATTAGTTCACATGCCACCCAAAAAAAATCTCACATCCCACCAGTAGCCAATAGTATTTTAGGATAAATTCCCAGGAGTGGAGTGACTGAAGGGCAGGGAAGGGACAAAGAAACACTTCTATACTTACACCAGCCCTTCCTAAGCAGAGCTGATGGGTTGGAGGGCCAGAAAGAGAGAAGTCTTATCAAGTTCCTCAGTTTATCTGAGCAGTCTGTAAAATGATAGTTAAATAATACTACAGTGCAGTGCTTAAGTGCACACGTTTTTTAGGGTTTTTGAGGTTTAATCTTAATCTCCCTGATCCTCAGTTTTTCACCCGTAAAATGGGGAATAATAGATCTGACCACACATCAGGTAACACTGGGAACACTGGGAACCAATGTGAAACATCTGCCCAACGCTTGATACATAAAAAGCTCTAGTTCAGACTCCTTTCCCAAACTCCTTTTAGCTTGAGAAGGGGAGGGTGTTTGTTATAGTTTGCATGTGTGTGCCCAGCCTCCACTGACTCATAATTTCCAAAGGAGGAATCAGGGGAATCTATTTGAAACAAGCACTGTCCGTTGAGTCATAGGATCTGCTGAGTTTTGGAAAAGTTAATCAGGGTTAAGCAGCTGCTATTATTTCAGGCTGATGTCGGGAAGCTGTGAAGAGATGATGGATGTGAACGCTAAAGGTTATTTACCACTCTTGCATTCTTTCATTCAGTCATCGGGCATTTACCGAGAACTCACTATGTACCTCGCCCTGTGTTAGGTGATAGGGACACATCCAGAAAGAAGATTCGGGCTGATCCCTCATCCTCGGTGTCATCTGTAAAATGGGGTGTGCGACAAGGGAATTTCCCCCTGGGCCGCTGAGAGGCTACAGGAGTAAACAACAAAGCCTTGTCTTGGGGCTCTGACTCTATATAAGGTCAGGCAGTACAGGGCCGGGGATGGGGGGTATTTGAGGGTCAGGGACCGTTCGACCTGGAAGTCCCAGGAGCCCATCCCTGACTCCAGCCTAGCTCACTTCCTCTCAGGTCCTGATGTCAGGATCTCCCTATGAAGTGGATATTATTATTCCCGTTTTACAGATAAGAAAACGAAGGCTCAGCTGAGAGACGGGTCACACTGGAGCCCCAGCCCCGAAAGGCGTCCAGGGCCTGGTTCTACCTCCAGCGCGGCTCAGAGGCCGCCAGAACTGCGCAGTAGGTCGGAATCCAGGGGATCCAGGACCTCTCTCCGCCTGGCCCGGGGCGTTTCTGAGTAGTCCGCGCCGGGGCCACCGCTGCTCCCAGAGGCCGGCACCCTCTGGACCCGACGCAGACCTACCCGACTTCCACCCTAAGCCCTCCGCCCTGGAACCTGCAAGGCTCATGAGCCTTCGGAGCGCTAGTGCATTATGAGACGCTCCACACTGCCCTCCTCATCGGCGCCACCTCACTGGCTAGGCCCGACCGCACTGTGGAAATCCTCATCGTTCCCCGCCCGGAGACACCAACACTTTTCCCGGCGTCCTCCGCCCCGCGTCCGGAAGTCAGCGAAGAAAGCCGTGGAAACTAGCGGCTAGAGGCACCCGGACTTGCCCTCTCGGCCCTCACTTCCGCCGGAAGTGACTTCCAGCAGTAAGTGCCCCTTCCTTATCGCACGCGCGGGCTACCGGTACGCTGTACCCGGGGTGCCTGCACCACGACAATGGCGGCCACGACCCTGCTGCGCGCGACGCCCCGCTTCTGCGGTGAGGGGGCAGGAAGGGTGGTGGCAGCGCGGGAACACAGGGTGTTCCGGAGGTGGCCAGGCTCGAATCCACGCCCTGAGTCCAAGCCTCTGTCCCGTCAGGTCTCGGGGCCAGCCCGTCTCCACTACTGCAGGGTCTCTTGCGGCCACCAAAGGCTCCTGCACTGCCTCTCTTGTGCCGCGGCTTGGCAGTGGAGGCCAAGAAGACCTATGTGCGCGATAAGCCACATGTAAACGTGGGTACCATCGGGCATGTGGACCACGGCAAGACTACGCTAACAGCGGCCATCACCAAGAGTGAGCGGGCATGGGGTGGGGGCGTTCGGTAGCGCCCGATCTACAGGCAGGACCTGGAGCCAGGGAACTGGGGCCTTGAATGGCTGCTGGACACGTTTCGTGTGGCCCTGGGAACCAGAACTCGGGCAGGCGGTAGAGTGAAAGATGCAGATTTCCCCTTAACCTGAAGAACGTTGTGATGCATGAATTGGGGGACCGTGAATGGCCACCTCCTCTTGGAGAAGTCGCAGGGCTGGACCTTGAGGCCTTTAATAATCCTTTCTGACGCAAAGTTAGCTCTGCTGGAGAAGTTAGAGATTGGAGGGAGGTGGGTTATAGAACTTTTGTCCTCCCAGACTTATTCGTTTAGGTGGGAGGGGCTCAGGGGTGTGGCCTGAGCCCTGCCTCTAGCCTTGGAACTTATAGCTGAGAGGTGTGTCTCTTCCCTCCAGTTCTAGCGGAGGGCGGTGGGGCCAAGTTTAAGAAGTATGAGGAGATTGACAATGCTCCAGAAGAGCGAGCTCGGGGTATCACGATCAATGCGGCCCACGTGGAGTATAGCACTGCCTCTCGCCATTATGCCCACACAGACTGCCCAGGCCATGCAGATTATGTTAAGGTGAGAGAGTCCTTCAGGGAGAGGACCAGAAGCTGCCTTCTGTCAGGATAAACGATGGGCTTGAGGGGAGGAGGTTAAGATACTCAGACGTAGGAATTTGAGACATGGATTTGTGGCCATGACTACTCAAAGTGGGTGGTGAGGAGTTGGGTAGGGAAATGTGAGCCTAGTTCTCAACTGCTGTACTTGCCCAGATGGATATGGAGCTGAGGAGGTCATTGAACTAGGCTGAGTGTTTCCTCTCCTCCCCCAACCCAGAATATGATCACAGGCACTGCTCCCCTTGATGGCTGCATCCTGGTGGTGGCAGCCAATGATGGCCCCATGCCCCAGACCCGAGAGCACTTATTACTGGCCAGACAGGTACTCAAGAGCTTGGGTGGGGTGGATGGGGAGAGTGGGGGTTGGGCTGCTCTGGACACCATCCCTTGTTATCGTTCCCCATCTACAGATCGGGGTAGAGCACGTTGTGGTGTATGTGAACAAGGCAGACGCTGTCCAGGACTCTGAGATGGTGGAGCTAGTTGAGCTGGAAATCCGGGAACTGCTCACTGAGTTTGGCTACAAAGGGGAGGAGGCCCCGGTTATCGTAGGCTCTGCCCTCTGTGCCCTCGAGGTGAGGGTGGGGACAGTAGGGGGCTGCTGGCAGAGGATGGGGCTGGATGGGCAGGCGGAGCTTTTCTCTGAGTCCAGGGAGTGGTGCTTGCTAAGTAAGAGGAGCACAGTGGAAATTTCAAGAGTCCTGTCACTTCCCTTTACAGCAGCGTGACCCTGAGCTAGGCGTGAAGTCGGTGCAGAAGCTGCTGGATGCTGTGGACACTTACATCCCAGTGCCCACTCGGGACCTGGAGAAGCCTTTCTTGCTGCCTGTGGAATCTATTTACTCTATCCCTGGTGAGGACCTGACCATACTTGTTCATACCCCCTACCCCAGCAATAGCTTAGCCCAGGGTTCCTGATGTCCTCTCCTGCTCCTTCCCAGGCCGGGGCACAGTGGTGACAGGTACGCTGGAGCGTGGCATTTTGAAAAAGGGAGATGAGTGTGAGTTCTTGGGACACAGCAAGAACATTCGCACTGTGGTGACAGGTACAGGAAGCCTTGGGACCCAGGGTTTGACTCCAGGTTGACCTTTCCCATCCTGGATCCCTCATGCTTTCTCCTCTGCCCCAGATGCTCCTCCTTGTCCCTTCTCCCTCCTTTCTCTCCTCTCTCCTAGGCATTGAGATGTTCCACAAGAGCCTGGACAGGGCTGAGGCAGGTGATAACCTCGGAGCCCTGATCCGAGGCTTGAAGCGGGAGGACCTGAGGCGTGGCCTGGTCATGGCGAAGCCAGGTTCCATCCAGCCCCACCAGAAGGTGGAGGCCCAGGTGAGGGGTCCAGGTGATAGTGGGCAGGGCTAAGCCAAACTGTCCCCTGCATAGAAGCAGTGCTTTCAGCTAAGTCCAGCTCCGCCCTCATTGCTCTCTCCTCCAGGTTTACATCCTTAGCAAGGAGGAAGGTGGCCGCCACAAGCCTTTCGTATCCCACTTCATGCCTGTCATGTTCTCCCTGACTTGGGACATAGCCTGTCGTGTCATCTTGCCCCCAGGGAAGGTATGTGGGTCTAGGGAAGTGTGAAGGAATAGTATCAGCTCTGCCTCATTCACAGTTCCAAAGATACAATGTGACAACTGGGGTGACTTGATTGCTGTGGGTCAGCCAGAGGCTGGCTGACAGTGTAGGTGAAACTAGTAGGTGGAAGGGTCTAGACCAGTGGATCTAAAGGGACTGAGTCCTCACCCAGTGTGTGCTAGGCTGAAGTAGGTTAAAAGCTTAGCTATACCAGCATTTATCTCCAGAAAGACTTCCTAGGAAAAGGGTGCTCTTGTTATTTGAGTTTTATAGTATATGAAGGCTCAGAGAAGTCCTGCAACTAAGAAACCTATATAACCTAAAATTTCCTAAACATTTTTTCCCAAGAGTGTACCTTGGAAACACTGATCATCACTTGTCTCATTCATGCTGTCTTTGTATATGCTGTTGAGTCTGCCTCACAGCTGGGATGAAGTTGTCCCTATACAGAATCATCATCCTGATGTGTTCTTCTAGGTTTCTCAATTTCCAAGGTAGAAATTCAAGTTACTGAATGAAGGCAAAGCACACTGAAGTTCACACGTGACATAATCCCTGTCCCCCTCCAGGAGCTTGCCATGCCTGGGGAGGACCTGAAGCTTACCCTGATTTTGAGGCAGCCAATGATCTTAGAGAAGGGCCAGCGTTTCACCCTGCGAGATGGCAACCGGACCATTGGCACCGGCCTTGTCATAGACACACCAGCCTTAACTGAGGAGGACAAGAAGATCAAGTGGAGTTGAGTCTCTGGACCTCTGCTCAGGATCTGCTTCAAGGCTGCCTGGCCAGTGTCCCCTCCTGTCCTGGTGTCCCCAGGGCCCAAGCTGCAGCCCTTGTTAACCCAGGAGCGTACAGCTAGACTGACACTTCCCCTGTTCAGTTGGGGCAGGCCAATAAACTGTTCTGTGAATAGCAGACTAGCTTGTGTGTCTTCTGTCCTTTGTGTAAGTTGGAGAAGATGGAGTGCAAAAAGGGAACTGAAGTCCAGGAGCAGGAGACGCTGCAGAGCCATCTTAACTGAGCTCATCCTTCTAGTCCTGGGTTCATCTGTACGGTAAAGGCTAGAAGAACTCACTGACGTCTTTTTAAAGCTGCCCTAGTGGCAGTGGTTAAGCAAGCACTCAGCTGCTAAAAGGTCAGCAGTTCGAACCCATCAGCCACTCTGCAGGAGGAAGATGTGGCAGTCTGCTCCCGTAAAGATGGACAGCTTTGAAAACCCAACAGGGCAGGTCTACTCCATCCTATATGATAGGGTTGCTGAGTTGGAATCGACTCCACAGCAATGGGTTTATCAAGTTGCTGTGACAACTTGAGAAAGTGAGAAGCCAAAGGAACAAGCTAGCCCAGTAAGCACTGTGCCACTGCCCAGTAAAATGCTCCAGTAGGATGTCTGTGGACTATCTATCCTACTAGAAGCTCTTGGGAAAGAATTTGGCTATCACCTGAAGCCAGCATGGGCTCACCTCCAATGCCAAACACAGCTTATGTCCTCTTTCAGTAGTTGTACTAAGTTGTTAATATCTAGCTACCGCTGTTTAAGCTCTCAGAGTAGGGACTATCTCATTCACCTTTAAACCCAGCAAGTAAGACAGACTTGAGAGCTACATCTTAGCAAGTGGGTCCTGCAGTGTTAACTGTATGGTCCATCACTGTTATAACCCAACTCCAAGCACAAGGGTGACAGACTGTAGAAAGGTTTCCTTTTTCAACATTTACTGGGATTTAGAATTAAGAAAAAGGTTGTTTACAAATGCTGGCTAGATTTAAAAAGAAAACTTGAAATGACCAAGACCAACCAGGATGCATAGCCCACACAAATCAGGCACTACGACTCACCAGGAATTCATGGGCACCCCTTTCAAGCATGGCCACTGACAAATGGATACATCTAGGACAACCCACTGACCAGCAGCCCTGAGAAGGGGGGAGGGTTGTGGGTCCAACCTGAGAGCTGTTTTGAGGACCTCATAACTTATCTGTGATTCTAGAGCAGAAAGAAACTAACAGAAGCAAGACACAATAACTTTGCAAAAAGTATTGTTCAATAATAGGGCAAATTTATTTGTTTTAACCTCCTCAGTGTCCAAGCAGAATCTGGGTTTCACAGGGGAATTCTGCTTGGATGAAGGGTAAGTTCCCTCCCAACTCATTTCTATTCTTAGGAATAAGACGGTAATAAATTATAACCAATCTGCAATCCTTAAAGCATAAGAAGGACTACTTAGTAATACTCGCATTTTTCACTGTTCTACAGAGACCTGCATCTCAGCGTGTACTTCAGACACCCCAAGCCCAACAGGTTTTCCTGCCCCTCCTCCCATCACTAACCAACCCCAGTCCACATTCTCATTCCACCTCCATCTTCCATCCAAGAGTTTTTTCCCTAGGACTCTAACCCTGCCCAATTTTAGCAGCCAGGTGGCTGCTACACACAACCCTTTTTCCATTTATTTGTCAAAAGACCCCTCTCTATGCCTGCCCCCCACTTGCCTAGTTTCAGATTCTCACATCCTGAGACTTCTTCCCCGGTATCTAACCTTTATTCTTTCTGCCCTGGTCTCAGCCGCTTTTTTCTGGCTTTGGTCCCAGCTGAAACACCCCTGCCTTCCACTGAGCACCTGTGCACAACTCACATCCCTTTAAGGGCGAGATTCTCTCCATTTTACATGCAAGGAAACCAAGGGCAGAAGGTCAGAGAGTGACACAATTCCTAACTGCCTCCTTGAACAAAGCACCTCCCCTGGAGCCTGTTCCCATTTCTACATCCCGTGCCTGGCTTCTCTCCTCCCATCCTAACCCCTAGTTCAGCTGCTGCTCCCCTAAACCTGGTTCCTCAGCAAAGTCTTCCTCCTCACTACCAGCTTCGCATCTATAGCTTTCACCCACACCGAAGACTTCTCAGCTGTATGCCAGCCAGACCATTAATTCCAATTGCCAAAAAAATTAAAGCATTTTTCAATGTAAAGAAGCAAGCTAACTCATGAGGTACCGTTAGAAAGGAAAAGCTTCAGGTCACACCTCAAACCGAGACCAGTTTAGAGGTGAGAACGCAGTCACTAGAGGTTGGGTGACTTGTGCAGTAGTTGTGGGGCCAGAGTAAGAACCCACGTCTCTGGGCACCGTCCTGACTGTACTGCCACACTGCCGTATCTTGGGAACCAGCTTGGCCAACGCATCTCATGCACTTTAGCCATCTGATAATCCAGAACCTCACAGCTATCAACTACACAACATCAGAACATTGATCGTCTGGAATTCACTTTCAAATGAATAGCTTAAGACCCTGACTTAGTTCATTATCCTACACGGAGACATTAGATACAAGTTTTACATGGAGAAGAAGGAACACGATGACAACACAGTCCACTACCACATAAAGCACCTAGGAGAAAACAGAGTTGCTCCGCTCCACCTTCCCCTCAAGTGAAGGGCCCTGGTGCCCAACCTCTAGGATCTGGACAACTCTAGTTCTTAAAAGACCTACAGCTACGACCCTGCCCTATTCTCCAGAGAGAAAACTACAGGCTGGGTAAGTTAGTTTAAAATTTTATTTTTTTTATTTTTTTTTAAATATTTTTATGTAATAAAAAGTAAAAGTCCTTGTCCAACCATCCTTGTGGGGCATCTGTCTTTCTGTCACGTAGGTCACTCAAAAGTTAATGGGGAAGAACAACAGGGGGCCCAAGTCTGAGGTTATAAATAATAGAAAATAAAAGATCTTCTGTCTCCAGCAGGGGATAGAGGACGGGAGGGCAAGATGGGGTGGGAATGGGCAAAGTCAGAGCAAGAACCCCCTACCCACGCTGGGCCCTGGCCCTGCCCACTTTGAGGTGCTTCCCATTCAAGGTGCTTGGCAGGAATTCCCCAGCTTCCCCAGGGGGAGGGGGGGGTTGGGGGCTGGGACTGGTCCGAGCTGCTGGGGGAAGAGACATAGATCACTCTTCCCTCCACTCATGGAGGTCTCAGGTCGCGGCCAGGACAATCTTCAGTTCCCCGGGGGGTGGAAGGGGAGCTGCTGGGAGGGATGAGATTGAACTGGTTGGAGGGGAAAGAGAAGAGAGCAGGAGCATTAGAACCCAAGCAGCTGTCCCTTCATCCAATGCCGTCCAGTGGGGGGCATGGGGGGGGTGTGTTTGGGTAGGAGCGGCCTCCTCAGGGTGTCTCTTGGGGCTGTCAGAAGCACAGATCAATCGCTGTTTCCCAGTGAGCCAGAGCCCTCACTCGTGTGCCCAGCTCAGCCCCCCACACCCCAGCCTGGCCCTGTCTGCTGCGCTGACCTTACCTCGGCTAAGTCAGGAGACAGTCGGGGTCACTGAGAGCTGGGGAGGCAGTGGGGAGGGGGGCTGCTGGATCACAACTGAGCGAGGACGGAGGGAAGCAAAGGACAGAGCCAGGAGCAAGCCCCTGGCGGCGGCGGCTGTGGCTTCTGCCCACCCTACATACTTCACAGACAGGTGCAGGTCGGCGGGCGCCCTGTGGGACAGCCCTGCCTCCAAGACCCCTCACTCCCCACCCAGAACCCGTGCATCCTGCCCCACCTGCAGCCCCTCAGCTCTTCCATGCCAAATTCCCCCAGCTAATGAGAACTCACGAATCCTGTCATCGGCTCCTCCTGGAAATCCAGGCGCCTGGCCAGGCTGCTCACCTTGGGGGTGTCCGATGTAGGGGTAGGGTGAGGGTGTGGAAGCTGAGAGTGCAGGCACCCCGCTCTGGGGCACCGCGCCTTGGGGGGGCCCCCCATGGCTCTGGGGTGGGTGCAGCAGCATCACCTGGGGCGGGTGGGGAGCCCCAGGGTGAGGGGGCGGGGCTGCTGTGATTCCAGTTTGGACATGGGCCTGCAAAGAACAGAAAGGAACTGAGAGTACCACAGAAGCTTAAGACAGGCTCTGAGAACCCAAGCGTCGGGAAGCAACGAGCAAAAGGAGTACCACGGATTCAGAAACAGGTAGCCCCATGGCTTATCATGTTCTCGTGGTAGAACACAGACCCAGAGAAAGCAGGTCCCCTGGACTCTTACCTGGGTGACGTGAGCCATGTTGGTGAAGCCGTGGGGCAGCTGCTGGTGAGCATGGATGGCATACACAGCGGCTGGCTGGGGGAAGCTGCTCTGAGGGGACTGGGCAGAAGGTCCCGGTGGCAGAGAAGGCGGTGTGCCTGTCAGGGCCCCTGGGTGGTACAGATTCTGCTGTGGCTGTCCACTGCCCAGGTGTGGGGCCTGCCCCGCCTGGTGCTGTCAGGGGGAGGGAAGGGTGAGTGTCACCCACTCTTCTGGTACCCAGGCCTATCACCCACTGACCCTTCAACCTCCCTGCTGTGGAATGATCCCCCCCCCCCCCCCAAACTCACTCTTCCAGCCACCCACTACTTCTTCCACCTCTCAGATCCCCCATGGCAGGCACCTGGACGGGACTAGGGGCCGCGTGCTGGGACTGCGGCTGGCTCCCAGTAGGCGTGGTAGCTGGCTGCGGCTGGTGGGCATGGAGCTGTGTGGCATGGTGTGGATAGGACTGGTGAACAGTGGCTGCAGCAGAAAATAGGGAGACAGAATCAGTGCTGAGCACACCAAAGGACCAGGGAGCACAGCCCAGAGCAGAGGCAAGGGGTGGGGGTGGGGGTGGGGGGCAGGGGAGCACAAAGAACTCACCGTAAAGGGCTTGAGGGGTGGGCTGCTCTGCAGAAGGGTACTGAGGGGTGGAGGACGACACAATGGCCTGGGGATGGCTACCCGACGTCAGCATGCGGGGGTTGCTTTGAAGCATGGGGGCAAACACCGGCTGGTAGGATGAGAGAACAGCAGTTGGCACAATGGAAGACTTGGGAGGCATGTCCTCCTGTCCCATCAACCTGTGCACAACACTACTTTGGCCTTGTGACAACTACCTTTAACATTCACAATAATTCTGCCAAGTAGATGCTAAGTATATTTTACAGCAGAAAAGAATTAAGACTCACATGTTCGATAACTTGTTATAAGTCTCGCCAGTGACTTAAGAACCAAGATTTAAGCTCAAGTCAGATGACACCAAACCCAAAGCTGGCAAGCACCACACAGAACACCGCCTGCCCCGTCTCCCCCAACCCCAAGTTCCTGGAGGTGGAGAAGAACGGATCCCTAACAGGGGCTCTCTACCCCCACTTTCTTCCTGTGCCTCAGTCACCTGTGAGGGGTAGTGAGCCATAGGTTGCATCATGGCAGGCTGGCCTGGGAACTGCTGTGGATTGTAGGGGATGTAGGAAGAATAGGGTGTAGCAGCCACCAGAGGTGGGCCAGCGGCAGCGGCAGCCTGCATCATTGGAGGAGCTGAGGCTGGCTGATGTTGGTCTGAGCGTTGAGGGGGCAGGGAGCCTGCAGGTTGAGTAAAAATAGTACAGAGCTCAAGCTCCATCTGCCAGGAGGCACTGGGCAGCCCCATCAACTGCCCCTCCTGACCCTGCTCACCTTTGGCTCCCCGGTACTTGCCCTGCTGCCCAGGTACAGAGTTGGACACAGGATATGGATACATCTGAGGTGCCTAAAGAAAAGGACACAGATAAGACTGAATGACTTGCTTGCAAATGCCCAGAACAGGCCTGACATGGTCCCCCCAGCCAGCCCTACCAAACCCCATCCCCTCACCCTGGGCCCAAACCATCTCTTACCTGCACAGCTGGCCCCATGTGGATTTGAGGTATGTAAGAGATGTACTGGGGACTATATAACCCACTTTGGCCTGCTGTCAGCACTGGGATGGAAGGAGTTGAATGAGTCCGGGGCCCCGGGGAAGTTGGGGTACTGGTGGATTTGTTCTGTGAAGCACGACAAGAATGATATTTTGACTTTTCAGATCTCCCTCTGCCGTGCCTGTAACAGCAGCTAACATTCATAGAGTGCTGTGTACCAAAGTCATTCTACACCTTCTCTTGGTTAAAGCCCACCCATATCCAACCCCATGAGACAGGCATACTCAGATTACAGCAGAGGAAACTGAGGCAGAGAAGTTCAGTGGCTTACTGAGTATCACAAAGTTTGTAAGTGCAGGGATTCAAGCCAAGTGATTCTGCCTGAATGAAGCCTATGCTCAAAACAACTTCACTGACATATTTCCTGAACCAAATGCTAAGTCCTAGAAAGAAACCCAAAAATACCTGTCAGATGCACCGAGTCCCTTGCCACCCTGGAGACCTGTCTCTATTTCCCCCAAACCAGCCCAACTGCTGCTATGCCTCCACGCTTTTACAATGTCTCCTCTCACTGCCTGGCAGCTGGCAGGCAAGTGTTTCCCTCCATTGCTTTTAACCCCCTCTCCCTCAAGTCTCCCTCACAGAAACCAAAGTCCACGTTCTCCCATCCCATCTCACCACAGACAGCAGAGGCTTTGTGGGATTGAACTCCTTGGCATTGGGGTTCAACGTTGACTTCTTTACTTGCCTGTGAGAGAAAATAAATTCCAGGATTTTGAACTGGTTCCTTCCGATTAGAGCTCCTGCTGAGAATTTGCATTTCTAACAAGTTCCCAAGCAAAGCTACTACTACTGGTTAGGAACCAATTCTGAGAACCACTAGTAGAGCAGTGATTCTCAAAATTTATCATACGTAAGAAACACCTGGGGATCTTGTTAAACTACGTATCCCGATTCAGTGTATCTGGGGTGGAAACGAAATTCTCATCAGGGGTTCACACTGGAATGAACCGGTTTGAAGCCCTGGCAAATCCTCATGGCTTACCCCTCCTTACCCCTGGCATCCACCCAGCTCCCCATCCCACTCACTCAGCAACAGGGCCCTCATCCTTGTCATCACCCTTGATGAGGCCCACTGGGGGGCTGCCGGTTTGGCTTGGGCAAGGCGGTGGGGGCTGCTCTGGCCCCTCAGTGCCTCCTGCTGGTGGCAAGGGTGGTTTCTCCTCTTTATCCGAAACGGACTCCGTCTTGGAGGAGACTGGGGACCCCATGGGTTCTGAAGTCAACAGACCGTCAACCTCCTTCTCCTTCCCCTTGGCCTCCTCCTTTAAGATCCGGGGAGGAAAAGGATCCAGGTTGGTCTCAGGAGAGCTACTGGGCTGAAGCTGAACGAGAAAAACACACATACAGTACTAACTGGTCCAGACCCCAGGTCCTACTTATTCCATCTTTGTTTATCTCATCTTGTACATCCCACCTCATCCTCTGCCGCTTATATAAACCCTCCACTCCCCTCTTCATCCTGCTAACATCCTAGCTCATCCCTGTATTTCCATCTCTCACCTTAAATTGGGCCCCAAACTTTCTCAGTTCTTCCAGTTGAAATCGTTTCTGTTCATTCTGTAGGCCAGGGACTACAAGAGAAAGGTGGAAAAGGAGAAAACTAAGTTTCTTCTTCGAAGGTGCCAGTAGCCCAGAGGACAAAGAAATCAGGAAAAAAGAAGAGAGAGAAACACATGAGAATCCTAAAAACAGAAACAAGGGTCAAAGGGGTGACAGATACTGGCTGCTTCTGAATTTAAACCACCTCACTGACTGAAACAATCGCCCCCAAACAAAGGGGCATTCGATCTAGGTGAATAAAAATGCCTCTCACCTTTCCCAGCTATCCGCGCCAGCTCCTGGGGCTCCAGATTTCTCCCAGGCTCCTTGGTCGGGAGTTCTTTCACTGAGCAAGAAAAGAGACACCTGAAGGTTCTTCTGTCCAAAATGACACTTCACACTGTCACAATCCTCAACCATCTAGCTCTTACCATCTGTGGGGGCCAGTGTGATCTTTGGAGAAGCTGGGGAAATGGAGCCCACTCCAGGATCCACAACTGAGGATGTCACGGGGATGGAAGCTGAAGAAGTTGGCACTGCTGAGCCGATGGGAGGCTCAGGACAGGAAGCTGAGACTGGAGCAGGGGCAGCAGACTTGGGAGAGCGTGGGGGGTACATCCGGCCCACTGGAAGAAAAGGGAGAGCTGTACAATGGTTACTGCTGGTCAGTAAACAATGGGTACAGGGCATCTAAGATAACAGCAAAAAAAACCTTACGTAGGCCACATTCCGAAGTTTAAATACCTATAAAGCTGAAAAGGCGAGGCAGGTAACATAGGCAGGTGAAATGGCCTCAAGGGCACCACGACAAACTAGAATGCCTAAAGGGGCAGTCATGACTCAGTTCCAGCCAACCATGGCTATGCAACAAGGCAGGCTCAATGCTGGCAGAACTTTCTGTATCACAAAACAACTTTTAATTACATGACCTGTATGTTTTAAAATGTTGGCAACTAAATCAGTTCTAAACAAAAGACATCTGCCAACCAGATACAACCAGGGCTTCAAACTGGTTCAAACCCCTGCTGAGAATGTGCCTTTCTACCCCAGATATACTGAATAAGAATATGCACTTTAATAAAATCACCAAGTGATTTTTATGTGTGATAAATTTTGAGAACCACTGCTCCACTAGTGGTTCTCAGAACTGGTCCCTAATCAGTAGCATTAGCATCGCCTGAGAACTTATTAGAAAAGCAAATTCTCAGCAAAGGTTTGAACTGGAATGAACCAGTTTGAAGCCCTGGATACAACCCATGGATCACCAGGTTGGCATTTCTGCACTAGAAAAACCAAAAAAGTCTTTCCCCAAAAGGATAAATCCAACCCCCCTGCCATCGGCTTTCATATTTGAAACTGTCTCCCATTCCAGCATTCAACAATTAGCATGTTTACATCCCTTCACAAATTTCTATTCCTCTATCTTCATCCAACACTAGTGGAATTTTACCTGCAGGAGTAGGTGGAACAGAAGCTTCTCCAGAAGGCCTACTGCTGGATGAAGACAGAGTCTTGGCACCTCTCAGAGGCCGCTGTGCCTTAGGGGACATACGGGAAGAACCTATTTTTTTTTAAAGATGAAATAAAAGAAAGAACAGACAGACCACCTGTTATTACATTACCACCAATGCATCATCCTTCCAACCCCCCTAAACCCTACTTTTCAATTAAACACTTCCCACCTTCTTACTGTCCCCCCCTTCGCCCCCGACAAGTTTGCTCCACAACTCACCTCCATTGATACCACGTGTCTCAGAACCTGGGCCAGGGCTGCTATTGTCAAGATGGTGAGAACCACGAGGTGGCAAAGAGCTAAGGCCAGGCCGGCCACCCCGGGAGCTGCTACAGCGAACACCTCCCCGGGGACCTTCCCGAACTCGCTGGGGCAGAGGGATATATTTCCCCTCCCTGGGGAGAGAGTTCAATTAAGGTCAGTGAGCCATAAAACTTATTCGCTTTGGGAAGATAAAGCCCTCTTTTCTAAAGTCCACCTCCTTACCCCTACCCCCTACACACACATAATGCCTAGCTCTAGCTTCTTTCATTATCCCACTTGAAGCTCTGTCCTGGTTAAATTTTCTGTGGCTACAAGCTTATGACCTTATGTTGTGTCAATCCTGACCCCATCAATCTGGCCAATTTACACAATTCTACTATTCCTGACTTATAAGAAAGTATCTGTCACACTGCAGTTCAAGATGCAGCTTGTACAAGACACAGATCATTACATACAGTTTAATTTTGTTTTGTAAATGGCAAAAAACAAATACATGTGAATGCAGAGAAAAAGAGAAACCATAGATAGCAAATTCTGAGAGAAAAAAGTTTTTCTTTTAATTCCTAAATCCACAAGCTTTACCCATATTACCTTAGTTAAATCACTTAACCTCCTTAGGCCTCTATCTCCAAAGCATAAGAACTGGGAATAACTATGTACTAGCCTATACCTCGTATGTTTGTGAGGCTTAAACAAGAGTGTACAAAGCTCTTTGCCCATAGTGAGCCCCAAGCAGTCCTGGCTGTCCCCAGTAATCACCTGGATGCCAGACTGGGGCTCTCCCGCCCTGAACTCTGCCGCTGGACCGCACTGTGCTTCTCTTCCTCAGTGCGCCCATCGTCATTTTCCATGGCAATTCGCAGGCGGTACTGGGGGCTCGACTCAATCTCTCGGGCCAACTGGGCCGCACGCAGCTCCCGCTGACGAAACTCTTCTGAGTTGTCCTTCTCTAAGGGTACCCTGAGAGAACCCACACAGACCACCACCATCCCAGTGCCAGGGAACAAGAGGGGAAAAAGATAAAACGTTTCTTTCAGTTCTATCCCCAGTTCAGGTATGTGAGCGTTTTACCCCTTTAACAATTTAAGCATATATTCAATGGGCACCCACTGGGTTCCAGCAGGGCACTAAGGTATATCTCCAAGTCTGAGAGATACAAATACACATAAGTATGCTTTTTGATTCGAGAGAAAAGACATGGATGAACAAGGAAGCAGTTAATTCTACCCATGGGGAGCCCTGGAAATCAGGAAAAGGTAAGAGAAAACCTTTGAGGGAGGAGTTTGCAGGACAGACCAGGAGTAAAGGGGGCAACCTGGGCACCTAGAAAAGCATGAGCAAAAGCTATGTTCCACCTAGAGACTCATGCCTTCTGTTACTGACCCCACATCCCAAACTGTATCACCTGGGAACTACCAAGATACTCACGTATAAGAAGAGAGACTGCTATCATAGGTGGTCTTTACACCATAGTTTTCCTCGTTGAATTTGAACATCTCATTGGGATCCCATCCATTGGACTGAGTGAAGAGAAAGAAGGGCAAGTATTTTAAACCCAGGAAGAAAAGCAACCATGACGTGTCATTTTCCTTCCATCAACTGAAAAACTTAAAAATGTGACCAAAGCAAGAATGAAAAAACAGGAACACGACTGGTGGGACTATCAATTAATACTACCAACTGCAGCACAAACTAGCAATAACTAGTAAAACTGAAAAGCCCCAAGACCTAACAAATCCATTGCTAGGTTTTTACCTCAGAGAAGCTCTGGCACATGTACACGGGGATACAGGTTCTTAAAGTTTAATGAGGCATTAGGCATTATTTTTAATAGCAAAATAATGGACAAAACACCAACCAATAAAACCAAAAACCAAACCCACTGCCACTGAGTCGATTCCGACTCACAGTGACCCTATAGGACAGAGTAGAACTGCCCCGTAAGGTTTCCAAGGCTGTAATCTTTACGGAGGCGACTGCCACATCTTTCTCCTACAGAGCTGCTGGTGGGTTAGCATTTGAGTGCTTACCCACTGCACCACCAGGGCTCTTCCAATCAGTAAGGAAAGGAATAAACAGCTTGGTGTGTGTACACAAGCGTGTATGTAATAAATAGACTACTACACAGTCGTTAAAAGCAATGCACTAAATTTATACATCAATATTAAAAATTAAACAAGAAAAGTGAATTCTATTGTAAATTAAAGATTATCAAAACAATGCATTCATTCATGAATACAAACACGCATAAGCATGAAACATCAGCCAGAAAAATATCAACTGCATCAAAGTAATTGCTCTTGGAAAGGGTAATGAACCTAACAAGGTGCTCAGCCTTACCTGCAACCTGTTAATAAAGTGATCTGAAGCAAATATTAACAGCTGTAAACCACAGATGGTGAGAAAAAGAGTATTTTTGTTCTGTGATTTTTCTGTACTTTTCTATTTGGAAACCGACCACAACCAACAGGCCAACAGTAAAGGATTTTCCTCTCCCTTCCCCAAGAATGACCTTACTGTCAACGACACACATCATGGCACCACAGTCACCCAGCCCTCAGGTTCCTGGGAAGGGAGACTATACCATGTCAGACTCGAGGTCGTAGTCATCGCTGTTGCTGTCGCCCCCCTCCCAGCGCTGCAGCACCTTCTCTTTATGCTCCCCGTTCACCTTTGAGTTCATGGCAATGGCTGAATCGGTGAATTTGTCTGTGGGGACAGATTTGACAATCAGGAATTGGGTAATTCTTCACATTCTTCCTCCCTCTACTACATGTAGTTCAGGAGTAAAAAAATTTAAGAAACCCAGATCTGACTATATGTGCTATGTGCCAGAGTTGGAAGAAAGGCAGGATAAAAAACCTCATCTTAATAGTTCAAAACGAGCAAGGAATTGAAAACTTAGCAAGGAGGATCTGAAGAACCAAAACACAAGTCAGAAATCACCCCACTATATCTTAGACATCGATACACGTTTTCAAGAAAAACAAAAAACGCCATCTCCCTCAGAAAAAAAAGCAGTGACAAAAACAAAACAATGTTCTGCCTGAGCACAAACTGCCCTCTCCTCCCCTCTACTCACACAGAGTGGGTCTGTAATCGTCTAGAATACCTTTAGTAGCATAATTGAAGTCGACATTTCGAAAGTGAACCAGCATGACATCACTTGGCTTAAACACCATGGTGTCCACAATGTCTTCCCGACGAGGGCCACCTGCTGGCTCAGATGCTTTCCTGTGCACAGCATCTACTGCTAGTTCAAACTACAAAAGCCCCCATTCCCCAAAACCCAAAAATCAGTATTAAGAAACATGAAAGCAAAAATATAACTATTTTCCTTCTACTCTAAAATTTCCCCAATACTTTCATCTACAGTGTCTTATCAACATGAGCCACAAAGCCTAACAAAAGCCTCAAATTTAAACATTTAACATTCTAAAATTTATACATTTTAACATTCAAAGTGCCCACATTTATTCAGACCCGTATATTTTATTGTTTGTAGTGTTACTCTGGCACAGGTCTACAAAAACAGATAACAAAGTCATAATGCTGTCCAATACCACTCAATTCATGCTCTCAATAAATCTATTTCATCCTCCTCTTCTATGCAAGTCCAAAAATAAGCCAATTTGAGTACACTGACCTTTGAGCTCAGAGTCTTGAAGATACCTTCATAGGTGGTGCCATTTTTCACCTTTACATCACAAGTAGAACCCTAGGAGAGTGAGAAAAATAAGAGTGTCTCCAGCAAACTGATCATAACAATCTTAAACAATCTAGGGATTAGGTACTCACTTACCACAACAGCTGTAAGGAAATGCAGCATTCTGGAATTGTTGTAGACACCTTCAAACACCTGTCAGTGACAAAGGAGGGAGAAATACATAGTAGTCAGTCAACACTTCACTTCCCTTCTAAATGTCCAGGCTGCACTCATCCCTACCTTTTATGTGCTGGGTCTCCTGTCCTTCTGAGCCCCTCTGACTATCTCTGTACCTAATCCACCCTATATCCCATGTATGCGGCTTTAGGTCCTTGTATCTTAGGGAGGGAAAAAGGCACTCACCGGTGACTGTGGGGGTCCCTTTCCTGTGCTCTGTCCCCTATACGGGAAGGAATAAAGGAACTGGTTATTTAAATCTGTTTAATTCTCCTTTACGACATTAATTTCAAAGGGACTGGTATTCCTAGAACCACATACCAAATGAAGATGCTGATTTAGCCTACAAAGCAATTTATCAACAAGATGTTCAAATTCTCACCTTATAGTGAAAACGAGGAGTAGGCCGTCAAGAGCCAGTAAATACGGTGCCTCCAAATGCCAGTAAAATAGACCTCAAACAACAGTTGTCATGCTCTGAAGAGCCAATTCAACACAACCTCCTCACTTTCTCCCAGGGGCAGAGGGCTGCATGCTTCCAACAGACCAATACTACAGCATTCCATAACCAATAACCTACCCTACATGTAAAGGCGGAAGCTTAAAGAGAGTGCAGATTTGGAACTACCTACCTCAGACACATTACCTCCCAAATAGAAAAGACAAACATTTTCAGCAGCCTTACACCCCAAGCCTTGGGAGGGCAGCCCCTCCACACCTCACCCCTTCGATCTCATTACCCATCCAGCCTATTACCAACTCAGGGGGGGTAACCCTCCTCCTCGATGGCTGATGTAACCGGCGACTGAGGGCGACGAGGGGGCCGTTGGCGGGGCTGGGGGACAGCGCAGCCGCAAAAGCCATCCACCGGGAGGCCTCGCCCGGTCTGCGCCTGCGCACTAAAGCCCACGGACCGCTTCAAAATGCCCCCTCCCGCGACCAGAACCCACTGCGCCTGCGTGTACCACCACCCTCAGTTCCATTAAAACAAGAGAGAGAAACAGAGTGGGGCCTCCAATAATCCTACACGCACACTCCCAGCTTCTGCCGAATATACTACCCGGGACACGCGAATGCCTGGGTCATGAGACAGAGCATCCGCGGCACGCTGGGAGAGATCACGCGCGCGCGGTGGAGATTGCCGGCCCGCAGTCCTCCCAGTCGTCCCTCCTTCCGTCCCCCCGCCCTCTCCGCTCCCCTCCTACTGGCCGGACCGGGAAGGGGGAGGTAGCAACCCGCTCCTTAGTCCTTCCCTCCCCATTGGCCAAACTGTGGGCCGCGCGCCCCCCACCATTGGCTACGGCCGGGGACCCCTTCCTGCAGCTGACTCCCCATTGGCTGAAGCCCGGGACCGCGAGACCCTCCGTGGTAATGGAGCCGGGGACCCCGCTCACATCTTCTCCCCCCCCAACTCCCTGATCCGACGGCGCTGGAGGGGTGCGCCCTGCATCCCCTGAAGGCCCGAGCCCCGAACCCTAAGTAGGCCTTGAGAGCTCAGCCTGGCCCCTAAATGTCCCATCGCCGCCCGGGGACCCTTCTCCTCCGACCTGTTAGGACTTGAGGGTACCCACCCCTATCTTCACGGGGGGGGGGCCTCTCACTCCCCCCCCGGTGCCATCCGAAGGTGGTCTGGTTGGGGGCCCGCCCCACACGGATGTACTCAGGCCCCGGCCGCGGGGCCGGAACAGAGCTACCGCCTCCTCCTAGTAGCCTCTGCTTCCCCGCCCGGAAGCCCACCCCTCCTCACCTGGAGCTGCCGACGGCAGCTGCCGCTGGCCTCTCTTGATGCTGCTGCGGCGGTTGCGGCGTCAAGATGCCCTCGGCTCCCCGGCGGAGCCCGCTCCCTGCAGCGGCTGCAGGCCCCAGGCAAGGGGAAGCGGCAGCGGGAGGCCCTGGGGAAGTCGAGGTGGAGGCCAGCGGCGCCGGGAGGCCGCAGTTGGGAGGGCTGGTGCCCCCGGGAGGCCGGCGGGCCACGGCCTGTTGCGTGGGGGGCGGCTGCTGGGGCTGGGAAGTCTGTTGTGGCGGCTGAGGCTTCAACATGATGGCAGCGTCCGGAAGGGAAATCAGGGAAAAGGGAGGGAGCGAGGGGGCCGGGACTAGGCCCCTGCCGGAGGGCGCGGGAAGCGAGAGGGATTGGGAAGCTGGGGACCCGCCGTTGGCGGGTGTGGGGGGGGAGTCCCGCGGTGTCGGGGGTGGATAGAGAAGACCGCGGCGCGAGGAAGCGCCGCGAGGCGGAAGGGGAGGGGGGCTCGCGGGCTGGAGGAAACCGAGAGGGCGCGAGCCGGCCTGGCGCGCGTGCGCGTCGCCGGGGAAAGGGGGGAGCGCGCGGGTGAGAGCTCCCGAAGGGGGAAGGGCGGGGAGGAGGGAGAGGTGGCGCGAGATGCCTTCGCGCACCGGGGCAGTTAGCTCCTGGTGGGTGAGGAGGGAGAATAAAATAAAGTGAATTTCGCGCCTTTAGCTTTTGGAGTGGGAAAGGAGCAGCGCGGGCGCTCACACGCGCCAAGAATTTAAAGTCTCTAGGTCTCAAACAGCCCTAGGAGCTTCCAACCGCTGTCGCTTCACAATGAGCGTGTGAGCGCTGGGGGAGGGGCCGAGGAAGAACCGGCCGCCCCGCCTACGCCGCCGGCGTAACGTCGGGATGCCTCCGCATTTGTGTGACAGTTACCACGTATCGTTCGATTCTTCCGCCATTCTGGGGCTAGTGGGCGGAGTCTAAGTGGAAAAAAATCCCCGGAACTGGCTAAGCCAAGGCTTCTGCTCGTGTTAAGCAGGTGGTAGATTTTGTAAGGAGATGGTTTTGTTCTTATCTGCTTTAAATAAAAGACTGAAGAGAATTATTAAAGTGTCCGAGTTTAGCGTACTGATCTTTGCAGATTAATCTAGCCTAATCATAAATTTTAAATCTAAGAAATTTTAAACCGAAGTGGTTTCGCCATGCTGGAGAAAGAACACACAAACTGTAGTGACAAATAGACTATCTGAAGGCCAAAGTTCTTAGGGTCTAGTTCAAAACCCTCCACCCAACTAACTCTGATGAAGCCAGCATTTATCCATCCAAAATTAGTTGGGCTTCAGGGCATTAGGCTAGATGCTTTGGATACAGCGATAATTAAACCACTACCTGTCCCCAAGGCAGGAGCTCTGGTGGCACAGTGGTTAAAGCGCTAAGCTGTGCTAACCAAAAAGGTCGGTAGTTGGCACCCACCAGCGGATAAAGATGTTGCAGTCTGCTTCCATAAAGATTTACAGCCTTGGAAACCCTATGGGGCAGTTCTACTCTGTTCTATAGGGTCACTGTGAGTTGGAATCTACTTAGAGGCAGTGGGTTTGGTTTGGGTTTTGCCCTCAAGGAGTTCAAGCTATTTGTGGAGTCATGCGATGAGAGACAGATGAGATCTATCAGATGAAGCACAGGGCACCATGAGAGCAGGTAAGAGATGACACCAAATCCAGCGTTTGGTAACATCTAAATTGAAAAGACAGTAGAGATGAATTTTTGGCAGAGGAAATAGAATGTGACAAACATTCAGCATGACTGGAGCATAAAATGAGAGGAAGAGGTTAAAAAAAAAAAAGAGGTAACCTGGGACCAGATTCTAAAGGCCCCTACTTAATCCTCAGTGAAGTGGGGGCCTTTTTTAGAAAATGAAAAGAGATCAGATTTGCAATGTGGAGAATGGAATGGAGAAGTGATGGGCATGTGGTCTTAATCCCAGAGAAATTTTTCAAGACTTAATCTCTCTTTAAACCCTATGGGGCGGTTCTACTCTGTCCTTTAGGGTCAACTGTGAGTCGGAATCAACTGGACAGCAAAGGGTTGAATCTCTCTGCTCCAGGCATTAGCAATGGAGCTGTTTCAACTCTCCTCCCCTCCCCATCCCACAGCTAAAAGGCAGCCTTTCTCACCTCTGCCTCAACCCAGCTTCCAGTGGATTAGGTTCCCCTTCTGTGTGCTTGGGCACTTAATTCTAACAGCTCATTTCATTCTGTCTTCCTGCTAGTGTCAGCTCCCTAAAGGTTGGGATCTTGATTCTTACTGCCGTCTCTGCCGTACCTAGCATGATGCGGGCAGTCAATTAAATATTTGTGAGGTAAATGCATCCAGGTCATATTTTAAAGACCTTCATTCTCCTGGATGCCTAAGTAACACAGTCTAGCTTATTCCTGGCATTACCTGTACCATCTGGTGCCATGCTACCTCTCCAGCCTCAAAGTGGGCACTCTGACCCACTTCTGCCCCCACTTGCATCCTGCCCCTGCCCCCCTCCCTCAAATTCTAAGCTTTAGCCCCATTAAACTTCCATTTCCATAACATAACCCGTTGCCATGGAGTCAATTCTGACTCATAGTTGACTCTATAGAACAGAGTAGAATTGCCCCATAGGGTTTCCTAGGTTGTAATCTTTATGGGAGCAGATCACCAGGTCTTTTCTTCTGCAGAGCTGCTGGTGGGTTTGAACCGCAGACCTTTTGGTTAGCACCTGAGCACTTAACCACTGTGCTGCCAGAGCTCCCTTTCCGCAGTATGCCTTGCCCTTATTCATCCCTGCCTTTACATAGGCTATTTCTTCACCTAGAATTCCCGTCTCAATTCTCTAGTTTTTTATTCCTCAAGTTGGAGTGTCAGCCCTTTCGAACATCCTCTGTTATTTACTCCCTCCTCTGGACCTCCAGAGCACCATGTTGGTTTTGTTTATACATATGTCTCTCCTTTCCATTGGAATCATGAAGGGCAGGGACTGTATTTTACTTATTTCTGTATCCCTCATGCCTAGTTCAGTGGCTGGCACTCAGTCAACAAATTGTTTGGTAAATGGAATGTTGTTTTCTTGTATGAATTAAAAAATTACATGAGTTGATATGAAGTGATTTCCAGGATATATTGTTAATTGAAAAAAGCAAAAGTTTGAAAGAGTATAAACTATGCTACCTTTTGTGTAAGGAATAAAAGGAGGAAATAAATGTATCTGCAAATTTTAGCAAAGAGAAACAAAGGAGGAATAAACTGGAATCTGATAATATTGGTCATCTATGAAGGTAGGGAAAAATGTAGGTTCCTTGGTTATTGGGTTACACTCTTCTTTTGGAAGAAGACAACAGAGCTCCGATGGTGGGGGGGACTTGTTTGAGTACACCTTTTCATATAGTTTTGACTTTTCAAATCATGTAATAGTCAACATATTCAAAAAAATGAAATCAACAAGGATGAAGGGGGGTTAAAAACAGTACAGATGTAAACGAACCCAACTATATCTCAGATGAAGAAAATAACCATATTGAAGGGGAAAAAATAGAATTAATTCAAGTAACTCTTCAAGTGCCTTCAGTCTAAAGGAAAAATAACTGCAAACAAATCTTGAACTACTTATACTGGTAAAGGCATGGCAATTCTGAAACTGTTTTGGGGTATGGTAGGATTGAGCCCATGAGTGTTGTTGGGAGCCTCGGTTCTCACTGGGGAAGAAAAAAAAAAACCCAAACCTGTTGCTGTTGAGTCAATTCCAACTCATAGTGACCCTATAGGACAGAGAAGAACTGTCCCATAGGGTTTCCAAAGAGCGGCTGGTGGATTCCAACTGCCAATCTTTTGGTTAGTGGCTGAACGCTTAACCACTGCACTACCAGGGCTCCCACTGGGGAAGAAGGGAGATACAAATAGGGAATGCGAAAAAATAAGGAAAAACTGTGGGATTGGAATGTGTGTGTGTGTATATATATATATATATATATATATACACACACATTCACGTTCATACTTAGTGTCCAGATCTTGCTTTCCAAATAGCATTTTTCGATAAAAGGACCAGAGCTCTTTGAAGAAATGGCTGCTTCCAGGGCAGGAGCAAGGAAAGTACAAGATAAGTTTGGAACATCTTGTGCCAGAAAACAAGTACTTAAAAAAAAAAAAGTGATGAGAGCATCAAAGAGACACAGGAGCCAGCTTGAAGAGGTTCCCACTGGCCAAACCTGGACAAACTGAGCATCAAAATAAGGATAGTAATAGATTATAACCTACTGAATAAAAGAGGAATCCATGCATCCATACTATTAATAGATATAAACATATGTTACATAAAAGAAAGATGCATACACTGGAGAAAACGGCTGGACATTCCTCAAAAACGTCCATGGCACGAAAGACAAAAGTGGAGGAACTCTTCCAGATTAAAGGAGGCTAAGTGGCTAACAACTAAATGAAACACTTGATCTTGGCCTAGATTCTGTAATAGAAAAAGATTGCTATAAAGGACTTAAATTTTCCACTGATGAATTTGAAATACGGACTGTAAAGTATTGCATCTATGATAAATTTCCTGAATGTAATAATTCTACTGTGGATATGTAAGAGTATATTATTAGGAAATATATACTGAAGTTTTATGAAAGAGGAGCATAATATATTCAACCTACTCTTAAATGGTTTTATACACACACACACACACTAAGAATGAATGATAAATGTGGCAAAACATTAACAATTGATGAATCTGGGTAAACAGTATCTTTGCCTTACAATTTTTTTTTGAAGTTTGAAATTACTTTCAAAATAAAGAAATTACACATAAGTAAATAAAAATTATTTGAAGTTAGGGAAAGAAGTGAGAGTAAACCACATAAACATATGTATATTTATATATATATACACATACATATGTATATATATACATACATATGTTGATATCACCCACAAACTCGATAAATTAGGCTAGCAGTTTTAGCTCAAGAGTACCCCTAGGCAGTACCTCAGTGTTCCCTGCGTTTTTTGTTCAAGTGTACTGAGCGTTAATACCAGGTTGAGCCTCCAGTGATACCAGGACTTCATTTGGCCATATTCCTCACTCATCTAAGACATGTAGGAGACTGGCTGCATGGCAGATGAGGCATTCATTACGATGAAGGTCAATCCAACTATGTTCCCCTGTCACATATCCTACAGGGACACTTTCCTAAAGGCCCAAGCATTTCCCACAGAGAGGTAGCAGCAGGTAGCAGAAAGGACACAGGGTTGCACCCCAGAAGACAAGAATTCTAGCTCTGCCTTTGTGTCTTACTAGCTCTACCAACTAGAGCAAATTGCTGGGCCTCTGTCTTAGTTTGTAACAGGAGAGGATGGATTAGATGGGGTCCCCAGACTCAGATGCCCATGAGGCCAGGCAGTTAACAAAACAGGTGAAACAAGTGGGCACTGTGGCAAACTATCTACAAAAGGGAGTCTGCTTCTCACTTCCAACCAACTTTTGCCAGGTAGGGGTGTGTTCCAGTGCTGCCAGAGATGATGATTTTTTTAGGAACCAGAAGTCTGGATTTGAGAAACTAAAGTTTGAATTTTTTTTAACATTTTGTGTGCCAAATAACACATATTTGCAGCTGTTGGGTTGGACTAACTCCAAGATCTGCTGTTCTCCTTCACTGATTAGACTGTAATGCTACAGCCAAGATCTTTCCAAAGAAGCTCCTGCTATGGTCCTTCCTCTGCTGACAGACATCTTTGCCATCCCAATATGGTACATGGAGCTGCTTCAGTCCTTCAGAAGAAGTAGAGCATCCTAGCTATGCCTTTGCAATCACCTTGGTGAATGAGCTGTCTTTCTGAGCTTATCTTCCATCTCCTTTCTCATCTTCTCCTAATATGCCTCCAGGCACAGGTCTCCATACTCCCGTCCTTCATGGGGAAGGTAAGCAGGGGAGCAGGAGATGACACATTAACAGAAGCCCAACCTACGCTTTTCCACTCAATCACCTGTCTCCTCTTCCTTCCTCCCCAGGCCCAACATAAACCTACTGATATTACTTCCCTTAGACTTGGAAGAGGAGTCCCTGGGTGGCACAAACAGCTAAGCACTCAACTACTAACCAAAAGGTTGGCGGTTTGAACCACCCAGAGGCACCTCAGAAGACAGGCCTGGCAGTCTGCTTCTGGAAAGGTCACAGCTTTGTAAACCCTTTGGAGCAGTTCTACTCTGCACACTTGGGGTCACTATGAGTGGAATCTACTTAACAGCAACTAACAACAACATTGGTAACATCTGTTCAAGGGCCAAGGAGAGCCATTGGAAATCATTTGTCTTGTTTTTTAGTTGACTGTTGATGTTGCTCCAAATTTCCTCAAAAATTTGTTCAACTGTTCTCACTTTACAGCTAATAGTCTTAAACAAGTTTATTTGTTCTAGACACATTTCTTCAGCTACTGCAATAAAAAATACAGTTGAATTAACTTACCACCAGTAAATGGCTTTCCTTGCTTAGCTAAGTGAATGGCTTTAACCAAGAGAAATTTATTTTTTCCCAGTTTAGTAGGCTAAAGTCCAAATTCAGAGCATCACCTCCAGGGTCAGCTCTCTGTTGGCTCTGGAGGAAGGTCCTTCTCAACAATCTCCCCTGAACTAGGAGCTTCTCCATGCAGGAACCCCTGGTCCAAAGGATGCACTCTGCTCCCAGCACTGCTTTCTTGGTGGTATGAGGTCCCCCTGTCTCTCTGTTCGCTTCTCTCTCTTATATCTCAAAAGAGATTGGCTCAAGACACAATCCAATCTTGTAGATTGAGTCCTGCCTCATTAACACAACTGCTGCCCATCCCACCTCATTAACATCATAGAGGTAGGATTTACAATGCAGGAAAATCACATCAGATGACAAAATGGTAGACAGTCACACAATACTGGGAATCATGGCCTAGTCAAATTGTTACACATATTTTTGGGGGACACAATTCAATCCATGACACCATGTTTCCATTTTAATTTGTAAATATGGTGAATGTATTAGCTTTCTATAGCTATGTACAAATTGTCTCAAACTTAACAGCTTAAAGCAATACTCATTTATTAGCTCACAGTTAGTTATGTAGATCAGAAATCTGTGTAGGCTTGGCTAGGTCCTCTGCTCAGGGTCTCACATAGCTGAAATCAGAGTGTCCGCCTGCCTAGGAGATTATCTGGAGTCTCTGGGGAAAAATTTTGCTACCAGGCTCATTCAGGTGGTTGGCAGAATTCAGTTCCATGTGGTTGTGGGACTGATGTCCCCGATTCCTTGCTGGTCATCATCCAGGTATTACTCTCAGTTCCTAGAGGTTACCCACCAGTCCATACACAGACCACCCCCCGCTTCAAAGTCACTGATGGTTGTGTTGAATCTTTCTCGTGATTCAAATCTCTCTGACCTCCCCTTCTGCTATTAACCAGAGAAAACTAAAGGGCTTGTGTAATTAGATTAGGATCAAGTGGATAATCTCCCTTTTGACATATAAGGCAACATAGTCATGCCATGATATCTCATTTTATTCACAGTCCCAGAGATCAGGGCAGGAAACCTTGGGGGACTGTTTTAGGTTTCTGTCTACTGTGATGAATTACACTGATTCATCTTTTAATGTTAAGCCAACCCTGCATTCCTGGGATAAACCGCATTGGTCATGATACATTATCCTTTGAAAGTATTGTTAGATTCAATTTGTTAAACTTTTGTTTAAATTTTTTTGCACCTATTTTCATGAGGGATATTGGCTTATATATTTTTTTCTTATATCTTTGGTTTTGGTATCAAGATAATGCTGGTCCCAATTAAAATGAATTAGAAAGTATTCCCTCGTTTTCAGCTTTCTAGAGGAGTATGTGAAGAATTGGTATTTCTTCCTTAAATGTTCATAGGATTCACTAGTGAACCCATCCTTCCTTGTGGGAAGGTTTTTTAACTGCAATTTCAATTTCTTTAAAAGATACAGGGTTGGCACAACAACAGACACACAGACCAATGGAACAGAATTGAGAACACAGAAATAAATCCATCCAGGTATGGACAGCTGATCTTTGACAAAAGGTCAGAGTCATCCAATGGGGAAGAGAGAGTCTCTTTAACAAATGGTGCTGGCAAAACTGGATATCCATTTGCATAAAATGATACAGGATCCATACCTTACACCACACACAAAAACTAATTCAAAATGGATCAAAGACCTAAATATTGACACTAAAGCTATAAAGTTCCTGGAAGATAACATAGGGACAAAGATAGGGGTCCTAATTTTTGGCATAAATACACTATCTTAGGCTGGATTCTCTAGAGAAGCAAAACCAGTAAAGCATATAAATATATATATAGAGAGAGATTTATATCAAGCAAACAGCTCACGTGATTGTAGAGGCTGGAACATCCCAAGTCTGTGGATCAAGATAGGACTTCTCCTGAGTCACATAGCGGCAGGGACTGGCAAACCCAAGATCAACAGATCGGAGAGCAAGGCTCTTGCTCACAAGCTGTGAAGGTTGACAAATCCCAAGATCAGCAGGCAAGAATGCAAGGCTTCTGCTGATCCCCACAAAGCTGCAAGGGCTGGCAACCCAAGATCGGCAGGTAAGCTGCTAGCTCAAGTCCCATGAACTGGAGGTCAGATGAACAAGAGGCAGCTGCAGAATCCAGAACAAGCCAAAAACCTTGGCAAGGCAAGCAGGAAGGAAGCAGGCGGAGGAGGGCAGAGAGATGAAGGCTGAGGGGGTGGTGAGCTGCCACAGGCCCCTCCCCCGCCGGTACCACTCAGCAAATTCCATTATGGAGGTGATCTCATATCAAATTTCAACAGAGAAGTGATCACAACATTTGCAACTGCCAGAACACTGAGAATCATGGCCCAGCCAAGATGACACATACTCTTAACTATCACACTATCAAACACAACTGAAAATGCACAAGCATCAGAAAATAAACTAGATAACTGGGATCTCCTAAAAACTAAATATTTATGCTCATCAAAAGACTTAACCAAAAGAGTAAAAAGAGAACCTACATACTGGGAATAAATTTTTGGTAATGACATATCTGACAAGGGCCAAATCTCTAAAATATATAGAAAACTTCAGCAACTCAACAACAAAAAGACAAACAATTCAATCAAACAATGGGCAAAGGGCATAAATAGATATGAATAGACCAAAGAGGACATTCAGGTGGCTAACAAACACATGAAGAGATGCTCACAATCATTAGCCATTAGTGAGATTCAAATCAAAACTACAATGAGATACCATCTATCCCTGCAAAAATGGCACCGATCAAAAAAACAAAACAACAAATGCTGGTGAGGTTGTGGGGAGATTGGAATTCTTATCCAATGCTGATGGGAATATAAAATGGTACAACTATTATGGAAAATAGTAAGGCTCTTCCTGGAAAAGCTAGAAATATAAACACCTTCTGATCCAGCAATCCCACTCCTAGGTATACATCCTAGAGATATAAGAGCAGTGACATGAATATGCACACCCATGTTCCTTGCAGCATTATTCATAAGAGCAAAAAGATAGAAACAACCTAAGTGCCCATCAGTGGATGAATGGATAAATAAAATTGTGGTACATACACACAATAGAATACTATGCAATGATAAAGAATAATGATGAGTCCGTGAAACATCTTGTGACATGGCTGAATCTGGAGGACATTATGCTGAGTGAAATAAGTCAAACACAAAAGGACAAATATTGCATGATGCTACTTTTGTAAAAAGCCAAGTATAGGTATACACACAGAAAGCAACATTCTTTGATGGTTACCAAGGATGGGAGGGGGAAGCAGGGGAATCACTTCCAGAATAGTTGTTAGGTGCCATTCAGTGGTTACAACTCATAGCAACTCTATGTATAACCTATGTAGATAGTAGACACATGTTAATTCTGGTGACGGGAAAGGCAATACATAATATGGGAGAAGTCAGCACAACTTGACCAAGGTAAATGAAGACAGAGGTATGCAAGAATAAAGAACAACTATGGTAAATGCTATAACATACATAATTTTGCAACAACAGTAATAACAAGCAAAAAATATGTGAGTGGTTACATAGGTAGATATGTATGCGACATGGGTGTACATATGCATATGGGAGTACATGTGCATGCATATATAGGTATATTTGTGGGCATGTGTATATACATGTTTGTAAGTGCTGCGTATATACTCATATATACAATAAGGCACACAGAGGGCACAGTTATGGATACTTCCAAGACATACCCAAACACCCGTGGGATCGATTTACTGGATTGGAAGACTCAGGACCATGTCTCGTGGGACAACTAGGTCAATTGGTATTACTTAGTTCATAAAGATAATGTTCTACTTTCTAGTTTGGTGAGTAGCATCTGGGCTATTAAAAGTTTCCAAGCAGCCATCTAAGATACAACTGTTGGTCTCTTCCTGCCTGGAGCAAAGGAGAGTGAAAGAAACCAAAGACTCAAGTAAGAAATTAGTCCACAGGACTAATGGGCCACATGAACCACAGCCTACATGACCCCTAGACCAGAAGAACTAGATGGTGCCTGGCTATACCACTGACCATTCTGACTGGTATCGTAACAGAGGGTCCTGGACAGAGCAGGATAAAAATTGTACAACAAAAAAATCAAATTCACAAAAAAGACCAGACTTACCAGTCTGACAGAGATTGGAGGAACCTCCAAGAGTATGGCCCTAAAACACCCTTCTGAAGGAACTGAAGCCATTCCCAGAGACCTGCTTTCAACCAAACCATACACAGGCCCATAAAATAAACAGTAACACCCGAGAGGAACATGCTCCTTAGAACAATCAATTATACGAGATCAAAAGCGCATTTGCCCAAAAGCAAAGATGAGAAAGCAGGAAGGGTAGAATATCAAGACAGAAGGAAATGGGGAAACTCGGATGGAATTGGGGAGAGTGCTGACACATTGTGGGGAATGAAACCAATGTCATGGAATATTTTATGTACAAATTATCAAATGGGAAAATTTGCTCTGTAAACTTTCTCCTAATGTACAATTTTTAAAAAATAAAATAGGAAATGTAAATCCTATTTGGAAGAAGATAATGACTTGAAGAATGTGATCAGTGTTACTGAATTGTACATGTAGAAATTGTTGAATTGGCAAATATTTTGCTGTGTATATTTTCACCAAAAATAAAATAATTTTTAAAATAAAAGAGAAAAAAAGAATAGATAACTTTGAATAGACCCATATCTTTTATTATTTTTTTAAAATATTTTGTTGTAGTTTGGGTGAAAGTTTGCATAGCAAGCTTTTAAGACCCCAGACACTATTCACCAGAATAGGATGCAGAACTTTGTCTTTATGAACTTTGCTGTGCCAATTGATGTAGATGTCCCCTGAGTCTATGGTTCTTCACCTTCAAGCATAGGAAGTTCATTCTGCAAGGTGTTTGGTTATGTCTAAGAAGTTGCCCTGACTGTGGCCCTTTGGTGCTCTATTGTCTATATTAATATATAAGCAGCACCTACAGTTATGTATATATAAATATCCACCACCAAACCTTTATCTGCAGGTGGGTGTGTTCCCTTATATCTGTTTCTTCTTGAGTTAGGTTTGGTAATTCGTGTCTTGAAAGAACTTTTTCCATCATTTCACCTAAGTTGTCAAATTTATTGGCATAAAATTGTTTATAATATTCCCTTATTATCCTTTTAATATCTGTAGAATCTGTAGTGATGTCACCTCTTATACCTGATGTTGATAATTTGTATCTTTTCTGTTTTTTTTCCTGATCAGTCTGATTATAGGTTTATAATTTTTAATGATCTCCTCTTTGATTTTTAACTTTATTATTTCCTTTATTCCACTTTGGGATTAATTTGCTCTTTTTTTATGTATTCTTTTTTTTTTTCACCCAGCTCTCGCCAGTGATAATACATTACACAACCATAGCACAATGATCAAAAACAGAAAATTTACATTAGTACAATACTATTAACTAAACTACAGACATTTGGATTTTGCTAGTTTTTACATTTTTCATGGCATATTGTGATGGTTAAGAATGTGTATCAACTTGGCTGGGCCATGGTTCTCAGTGTTTTGGCAATCATATAATGTTGTGATCACTTCCCTGTTGAGATGTGATATGTGATCACCCCCATGATGGGATCTGCTGTGAGTAGCCAATTAGTTGAAAGGGAGTTTCCTTGGGTGTGTGGCCTGCATCCAAATATAAGCAGATGTTCTGGCAAGGCTTGGGGCATTTTGCTTGCTTTGGATCCTGCAGCTGGCTCCTGTTCATCTGACCTCTGGTTCTTGGGACTTGAGTTAGCAGCTTACTGCAGTCTTGCCTACTGATATTGGGATTCATCAATCAGGGGAAGCTTCTATCCTGATCCACGGACTTGGGATATTCCAGCCTTTACAACCTCATGAGCCATTTCCTTGATATAAATCTCTCTATATATATTTATATTTTACTGATTTTGCTTCTCTAGAGAACCCAGCCTAAAACACAAATCTTTTCAACCCCTCTGTAACTTTATATATGAAGTTTATTTCTTGTGACCAGCATATAGTTCAATCTTGATTTTTGTCCCACTGATAATCACTGCCTTTTACTGACATGTTTAGTCCATTTACGTTTAATGTAATTATTGCTATGGTTGGGTTTAAGTCTCCTATCTGTTATTTTTTTCTATATTTTATTTATTTGGTTGTTGTTGTTGAGGATATACACAGCAAAACATACACCACTGCAACAGTTTCCACATGTATAATTTGGTGACATTGATTACATTCTTCAAGTTGTGCAACCATTCTCACCCTCCTTTTCTGAGTTGTTCCTCCCACATTAACATAAACTCACTGCCTCCTAATGTTCCTATCTAATCTTTTGAGTTGCTGTTGTCAATTTAATCCCACATAGATAGTTCTTACAAGAGCATAATGCTCAAGGCAGACCTTTTTTACTAGTTAAGCTAAATAAACTATTGTTTTGTTTTAAGATGACTTCAGGGATATTTTTGGTTTAAGGTTTGAAGATTATCTGAGGGCAATAGTTTCAGGGGTTCATCCACCCTTCATTGTGGGGAGGGCTCCAGAAAGTCTAGAGTCCATGAGGATTTTAAAATCTGTTCTACATTTTCCCCCTTTTGATCAGGATTCTTCTAAGGAGTCTTTCATCAAACTGTTCCGTAATGGTGGCCAGGCACCATCCAGTTCTTCTGGTCTCATAGCAAAAGAGGTATTGTGTCATGGAGGCAATTAGCCAAACATTCCATTTCTTCCTCCTATTCCTGGATCTCCTTTGCTCCAGGTTTGTTTTGCCTTGGATGACTGCTTGCAAGCTTTTAAGACCCCAGGAACAATGCAACAAATTAGGAGGTAGAACAGAAGCATTAAACACATTAGCAGGCCAATTAACTGGGATGTCCCATGAGATCACGACCCTAAACCTCCATATCAAGGAACTAAATCCCACGAGATGTTTGGTTGTACATAAGCAGCCTCGGCAGCTACTCTTGAAGCAACTGGCTTTATAGAACAATGTAATGGCCTTCTAAAGACAAAATTACGTGCCAGCTAGGTGGCAATACCTTGTAGGATTGGGGCCATGTTTTTCAGAAGGCTGTATGTGCTCTAAACCAGTGTCCAATATATGGTGCTGTTTCTCCTATGACCAAGATTCACAAGTCCAGGAAACAAGGGGTGGAAATGGGAATGGCATCACTCACTATTACCCATAGTGACCCACTTGCACAATTTTTGCTTCCTGTCCCTGTGACTCTATGCTCTGCAGGTCTAGAGGTCTTAGTTCTAAAGGGAGGAATGCTCCCACCAGGAGACACAATACGGATTCCATTGAACTAGAAGTTAAGAATGGCACCCAACCACTTTGGACTCCTCATGCCCCTGGATGAACAGGCAAAAAGGGGAGTTACTGTATTGGTTGGTGTGATTGATTGTGATTACCAAGGGGAAATTGGATTGATATTACATAATGGAGGTAAAGAAGAGTATGTCTGGAATACAGGAGATCCCTTAGGATGTCTCTTAGTACTACCATGTCCTGTGATTAAAGTCAATGGAAAACTACGGCAACCCAATTCCGACATGACTACTAATGACCGAGGCAGACCCTTTAGGAATAAAGGTTTGGGTCACCTCACCAGGCAAAGAACCATGAGCAGGTTAGGTGCTTGCTGAGGGCAAAGGGAATACAGTATGGGAGGTGGAAGAAGGTAGTTCTAAATACCAGCTATGACCATGGGACCAGTTGCAGAAATGACGACTGTAATTGTTTTGAGTATTTCTTCCTTGTTTTGTTATTCATGTATATGTGCATATATATATATATTGCTGTTGTTGTTGTTTTAGGTGCCATCTAGTTGGTTCTGGCTCATAGTGACCCTATATACAACAGAATGAAACACTGCCTGGTCCTGTGCCATCCTCACAGTCGTTGCTATGTTTGAGCCCATTTTTGCAGCCACTCTGTCAATCCATCTTGTTGAGGGCCTTCCTCTTTTTTGCTGACCCTCTACTTTATCAAGCATAACGTCCTTCTCCAGGGATTGGTTCCTCTTGATAACATATCCAAAGTACATGAGATGAAGTCTCATCATCCTTGCTTCTAAGGAGCATTCTGGCTGTACTTCTTCCAATACAGATTTGTTTGTTCTTCTGGCAGTCCATGGTATATTTAATATTCTTTGCCAACACCATAACTCAAATGCATCAATTCTATATATATATAGCAAATATCTTTGTTTTCTTCCCTCCCTTAATCCATGACTTATAAAATATAAGATGTAAATAGGGCTAGTGTGTTTTTTGCTGCACGCCTGTTGTATTGTGTTAGGCGCAAGTATGACTTTGTAATTGTCTTTATTTAGAAATTATATATGGTTTAAGGAGATGTGTACAGGTGCCAAGTTGACAAGGGGTGGACTGTGATGGTTGGTGTTATCTGTCAACTTGGCTAGGCCATGATTCTCAGGGGTTTGGCAGATATTATGTAATCATCCTCTATTTTGTGCTCTAATGTGAGCAGCCAATCCGTTGAAAGGGGAGTTTCCTTTGGGGTGTAGCCTGCATCCAATATATACGGATGTTCTGGAAAAGCTCACCCTCTCTCAATCCTGCATCTAACTCATCATCCTCTGACCTCCTGTTCTTGGGACATGAGCCAGCAGCCTGCCATCTTACCTGCCGATTTTGGGGTTGTCAGCCCCTGCAACCATGTGAGTGAAGAGAAGCCTCAAGCCTGACGCCTGACCCATGGATTTGGGACTTGCCAGCCTCCACAATTGTGTGAGCTATTTCCTTGAAATAAATCTCTATCTCTGAGCTCTGGAGGAAGGTCCTTGTCTCTTCAGCTTTTGCTTCCTAGTTCCTTTGAGATCCCCATGTGTCTTGGCATCTACTTACCCCATCTCTGCTCTGCTCACTTGTTTGATCCCTTTTATATCTCCAAAGAGATTGACTCAAGATACACCCTACACTAATCCTGCCTCATTAACATATCAAAGACAACCCATTCCCAAAGGAGATTATAACCACAGGCATAGAGGTTAAGATTTACAACACATTTTTGGGGGGGATATAATTCAATCTGTAACATTTTACTTCTTATGTTAGGAGTGGAGGTCACTGGTTTGAGACCTTCTTTTCTATGTGTTGTTGTTAAGTGCCATTGAGTCAGCTCTGACTCATAGTGACCCCATGTATAACAGAACAAAAAGTTGCCTGATCCTGTGCCATCCTCACAGTAGTAAGTATGCTTGAGCCCACTGTTGCAGCCACTGTGTCAGTACATCTAGTTGAGGGTCTTCCTCTTTTTTGCTAATGCTGTTTAGTGGTATAAATTTACCCCAAAGTACAGCTTTAGCAGCATCCCACCAATTCTGATATGTTGTGTTTTCATTTTCATTCAGTTCAAAATATACTTTCTAATTTTCCTTTTGATTTCTTTGCATTCTTCTTGAAGTAACCTATGGATTATTTCCCCCACTGCCATTGAGTTGACTTTGACTCATAGTGACCCTATAGAACGGAGTAGACCTGCCCCATAGGGTTTCCAAGGAGTGGCTGTTGGATTCAAACTGTCGACCTTTTGCTTAGCAGCCAATCTCTTTAACCACTGCTCTACCAGGGCTCCATGGGTTATTTAGAAGTATGTTAGTTTCCAAATATTTGGAAATTTTCCAGGGATCTTTCTGTTATTGGGTTCTAATTGAATTCCATTGGGTCAGAGAATGTATTTTGTATGACTTGAAATTTTTTAAATTTAGTGAGAATTGCTTTATATCTCAGAATATGGACTATCTTAGTAAATGTTCCACGTGCACTTGAGAAGAATGTATATTCTGCTGTTGTTGAGTGGAATGTTCTAAAAATGCCAATCAGAATGAATTGGTTAATAGTGTTGCTCAAGTCTGCTATATCCTTGCTGATTTTCTGCCTACTTGTTCTATACAATATTGAGAGATGGGTGTTTCAATTTCAGACTGTAATTGTGGATTTGTCTATTTCTGCTTGTAGTTATATCAATTTTTGCCTCATGTATTTTGAAGCTCTCTAATTAAGTGCATAAGCACTTAGGATTTTTATGTCCTCTTTACTAGTTGACTGCTTTATCATTATAAAATGATCTTCTTTATCCTTGCTAATAATTTTTGCTCTGAAATCTACTTTGTCTGATTTTAAGATAGCCACTCATGACCATCCTGACAGGGAACACAACAGAGAGTCTCTGACAGAGCAGGAGAAAAGTAGGGGACAGAACTCAAATTCTAGTATAAAGACCAGACCTAATGGTTTGACTGAGATGGAGGGATGCCAGAAGACATGGTCCCCGGACTCTCTGTGAGCCCAAAACTAAAACCATTCCCGAGGCCAACTCTTCAGACAAACATTAGACTGAACTATGGGACACAAAATGATACTCATGGAGAGTATGCGTCTTAGCTCAGGTAGATTCATGAGAGTAAATTGGCAGCTCCTGTCCAGAGGTGAGATGAGAAGGCAGAGAGGGTCAGGAGCTGGTTGAATGGACAAGGGAAATCTGGGGTGGAAAGGAGGGGTGTGCTGTCACAGTATACGGAGAGCAACTAGGGTCACATAAAAATGTATGTATAATTTTTGTATGCGAGACTAACTTGAATTGTAAACTTTCACTTAAAGCACAACAATTAAAAAAAAAAAAAAAAAGATAGCCACCTAGCTTTTCTTTGATAAGTGTTAGCATGGTATATCTTTTATTATCATTATTATTAGTTTACTTTTAACCTATTTGTATTTTTATATTTAAAGTGTGCAAATAATGTCACAAAACAATGTGTGTATAAATTTTTGTATAAGAAATTACCTTGAGCTTTAAACTTTCACCTAAAGCACAATTTAAAAAAAAAAAGAATGCTTTCCATGTAGCAGGCACAGTACTAAGCTTTTTACATTAATTCATGTCATTTAATCACTACATCCAGCATGTAAGATAATGAGTATTATTTTCCCCATTTTATAAAAGAGGAAACTGAAGCTCATGGATGCGAAATAATAAATAAATAAATAAATACAATCAAGGAACTAGCAATGGAAAAGGTGAGGGAGAGTTTCTCAGAGCATAAGTCCGTTACACTTCACACACAACCTCTCCACGAAGTCTACTATTAATGTCATAAATGAGCCAGACCACTGTTACGACAAAATAGAAGATGTGTGTGTGTGCCACTTATTTATGTATTATCTCTTAGCTTCTTCTATACTCTGCACTGTAATGTTTGGGTCAAGGCTTTGTAAGGTACATTTCCCAGGAACTTTTGCTACCTAGCTTCCTAATAGATTCTATTAGTAGGAGGCACTAGAGGAAAGTTGGAATGAAGGAGGAGAAAGAAGGGACTTCCTTCCTGGTTTTCCCCTGCCCCTGTCAGGATCACCCAGCAGTGGCAGCTGGTCCTGCAATCCCAGCTGAGCTCAGTAGCAGGGTTATGTTCAGCCTCCAGTGTCTTTAGGCATTCTCAAAACCAGCTGGATTAACTTGTGTCCCCCCAAAAGATATATAGAAGTCCTAACCCCTGGGACCTGTGAATGTGACTTTGTTTACAGGGTCCTTTTTAAAGATGTTATCTGTTAGGTACATGAGTTCATACTGGAGTGAGGTGGGACCTAATCCCTTCTGAGTGATGAATTATAAATAATAATAATAAAGTGTGTTTTCTGTAGGCAGCATATAATTGGCTCTTGCTTTTAATGCAGACTGACAATCTCTGCCTTTTCAGTGGGGTGTTAAGACTATTTACACTTGAGGTGATTATTGCCATGGGTAGATCTGAGTATCATCTTCCTAAATTTTCTATTTGTTCTATCTATTCTTTGTTCCCTTCTTTCTCCTTGTCTGCCTCCTTTTGGATTAATCAAGTATTTTCTATGACTCATTTTATCTTCTTTGTTGGTTTAATTAGGAGTTATTAGCTATAACTCTTTGTTTTATTTTAGTGATTACTTGAGAGTTTGTAATATACGTCTTTAACCTATCACAGTCTACCTTCAGTGTTATAATACTACTTCACAGTAGAAGAACCTTACAATAATATACTTCAGTTCTCCACTCCTGGTGTTTATGCTATTGTTGTCAAGCATACTACTTCTACAAATGTTGTAAATTCCACAATATATTGTTATTATTTTGGTTTAAACAGTAAATTTTCTTTTAAAGAAATTAAATAATAACAAAAAAACTTACCATTATCAGTCATTTTTATAGATCTATATCTCCATCTGGTATCATTTTCCTTCTGCCTGAAGGCCTTCCTTCAACATCTTTTTTTTTAGTGTGAGTCTGCCGGTAATGAATTCTTTCAGTTTTTGTATGTCCAAAAATGGCTTTATTTTACCTTCATTTCTGACAGATATTTTTGCCAGGTATAGAATTTTAGGTTAGCAGTCTTTTTCCTTTTAGTACTTTAAAATGTTTTTTCTCTGTCTCCTTGCTTGCATTGTTTCTGATGGGAATCTGATGTCATCTTTATCTTTGTTCCTCTGTATGTAACTGTCTTAGTTACCTAGTGCTGCTATAACAGAAATACCTCAAGTGGATGGCTTTAACAAACAGAAATTTATTCTCTCACAGTCTAGGAGGCTAGAAGTCTGAATTAGGGCACCAGCTCCAGGGGAAATCTTTCTTTTTCTTCGGCTCTGGGGGAAAGTCCTTGTTATCAATCTTCCCGAGTCTAGGAGTTTCTCAGCGCAGGGGTCCCAGGTCCAGAGGAAGTGCTCTGCTCCTGATTCTTCTTTCTTTGTGGTAGGAGGTTCTTCTGTCTCTCTGCTTGCTTTTCTCTTTTATATCTCAAAAGAGATTGACTCAAGATACAATCTAATCCCATAGATTGTGTTCTGCTTCATTAACATAACTACCTCTAATCCTGCCTTATTAACATCAGAGAGGTTAGGATTTATAACACATAGGATAATTACCTCAGATCACAAAATAGAGGACAACCACACAATACTGGGAATCATGGCCTAGCCAAGTTGACACACATTTTTAGGGGACACAATCCAATCCATAAAAGAAATCTTTTTTTTTCCTCTGGCTATTTTTTTTTTTACTGTGGTAAAATATATATAACATGGAAAGGAGGAGTGTGCTGTCACAGTATGGGGAGAGCAGTTAGGGTCACATAACAATGTATGTATAAATTTTTGTATGACAGACTACCTTGAATTGTAAATTTTCACTTAAAGTACAATAAAATAATTAAAATTAAAAAATACATATATATATATAACAAAACATTCGCTCTTTCAACCATTTTTACGTGTACAATTCAGTGACATTAATTACGTTCACCGTGTTGTGGAACCATCACAACTATCTATTTCCAAAATTTTTTCCCCCAAATTTCCCACCCTTTACAGGTACTCAGTGTCCCTTAAACAATAATTCACCATCCCCCCTCTCACCTGTCCCTGGTAACCACTAATAAACTTTGGTCTCTTTACCTTTACCTATTCTAGATATTTCATATAAGTGGGATCATATAATATTTGTCTTTTTGTGTCTGACTTATTTCACTTATAATGTTTTCAAGGTTCATCCATGCTGTGGCATGTATCAGAACTTTGTTTCACTTTATAGCCAAATGATATTCCATTCTATGTATATACCAAATTTTGTTTATTCATTTATCTCTTGATGGGGACTTGGGTTGTTTCCATCTTTTGGCTATTGTGAATAATGCTGCAATGAACATTGGTGTACAAGTATCTATTTGAATCCTGCTTTCAAGTCTTTTGAGTATACCCTCGAAGTGGAATTGCTGGTCATATGGTAATTCTGTTTAACTTTTTGAGAAAACACCAAACTGTTTTCCAGTGACTACACCGTTTAAAAATCCCACCAGCAATGGGGGTGAGGGTTCCAATTTCTCCACGTTCTTGCCAACATTTGTTGTTTTCTATTTTTCTGGTAATAGCCATCCTGGGGGGGTGAAGTGGTATGGAATATAATTTTGATATCTTTCTATGGCTAATGGGAACAAGCACTGTTCGTAGCCTTGTGTGAACTCTGGGTACTCTTCCCTCTAATCCTTTCAGATGGTTCTTTTTCCAGCCTTAGGTAGTTTCCTCACATGCATGTGCTGATCAATACTCTGCTGATTCCTCAAGGGGAATTCTCTTCAGCTCTTCAGGGTTCTCTCTCTTTGCTCTCTGGTACTCCGGCCTATGAATTCTAGCTGCCTTGGTTTTCCCAGGTTCTTAGCTACATCCCCTCAATTAAGGGAGTCTGTCAGGCTCTACCTCAGTTCCTCCTCCTTTGCCATGGCCTGGAAATTCTCTCAAGGCAATAAACTAGAGTTATCATAGCGCTCACCTCATTTGTTTCCCATCTTTCAGGGGTACTGTCTTTAGTTTCCTGATACCCAGTGTCTTGAAAGTGTTTTTTTTTCATGCATTTTATCCGTTTTTTCTTGGCTGTTTCAGCTGAAAAGATAGATCTGGTCCCTGTTACTCCATCTTGTCTGGAAGCAAAAGTCCACCACACAGTTAAATTTAATTTTGTGTGTTATTTTCAGCAAAAATCAGTCCTGTGGCTACAAGAAATGGGATACTTTGGGGGCTGTCATAGAAGCTCTCTGGTTCGAGTTACAGGACTTAATCTTGTCATTTTTCTCTCTACAATCAACCCAGTGCACTTAGGAGAATCCATCCCATACCACAGTCCTTATAGTCATCATTACCAGTACAACAGTCAAGTGCAGCAGCCACTTGTGCTTCCAAGGCACGTGCTTCAGTTGGTACTTCATCATAAGCAATAGCTTGATTGTGATGTCGCGGCATGTCATGGATTACTACCATCCCACTTCCCATTGTCAAGGGGCTCGGCACTATACTCATACCCAACGGCACAACCAAACCAACCCCAAAATTCTATTCTTGCAGGTCTATCTTCTAGCACTACTCTTGATACCGATTCTATATGAATCAGGGTCTAGTCATGACACAGAAACCGGGAGTAATTTAAACAGGGAAGTTTTAACATCAAGAATGATGAACTATTTACAGAGTGTATTAGCTTCCTGTGGCTGCTGTAACAAATTACCACAAACTAGGTGGCTTAAAACAACAGAAATTGATTCTCTCACAGTTCTGGAGGCCGGAAGTCCAAAATCAAGGTGTTGACAGGGGCACTAGGGGAGAATCTATTTCTTGCCTCTTCCAGCTTCTGGCAGCTGTCGGCATTCCTTGGCTTGTGGCCGTATGCCTCTCTGCATAGCCTTCTCTCTTGTGTGTCTAATCTCCCTCTGCCTCACTCTTATAAGGTCACTTGTTTAGGACCCACTTGATTTATAGCCCACCTGGGTAATCCAGGATAAGCACTTCCTCTCAAAACCCTTAACTCAATCACCTCTTTTGCCATGTAAGGTAATATTTACTCTTTTATCAGATAAGGTAATATTCACATGTTCTGGGGATTAGGGTGTGGACATATCTTTTGGGGGGCCACCATTCAACCCACTGCACAGCAAATTACTACTAAATATGAATAAAAGAGGACTCTAAAAAATAACTGAAGGCTGAGGGAGAGTACCCAAAGAAGATACAAACTTGGAAGCGGGATGCCCTCCCCAAGGCTGGGATTCAGACCACATTGGACAGGAGTGGCTCAACCCACTGAAGGGTGGAGAAGTTTGCTGGGTTGTCCTGGGCCAGAGTTGATCCATGAGTGGCGGGGTCAGACTGGTGGCCAGGGAACCATAAGTGGGAAACCTTCCCATTGGGGTGCTGGTGTGCCACAGCTGTCAGACAGGGAACCATGGCCTAGAACTGATAAGCTGGAAGTGGAGTGGCACTGATTGTCCCATGCAGTGCTGGTTGCTACAGGTTGCAGAAGCCCCAGAGAAAAAGTACACAAGAAAAGCCCCTTCTTCCTGCAGCATCCCTCCAGTGCCCTCTACTGGCAAAGGAGAAATGTTCAAGATACAGCTCCAGTACAGTAAACAGAGCATTGAATGGATTTAGAGCTGAGAAGGAATGGATAGGGTCCCTATGAGTCAGAATCAACTCAGTGGCACATAACAGCAACACTGTACTAATAGTCATATTCTTCACTAGCATGCACTTGCAGTAAAAATTAAATAACCAAAAAAACCAAACCCGTTTCCATCAAGTTGATTTTGACTCATAGTGACCCTATAGGACAGAGTAGAACTGCCTCACAGGGTTCCCAAGGAGGGGCTGGTGGATTCCAACTGCCAACCTTTTGGTTAGCAGCCACAGCTCTTAACCAGTGCACCACCAGGGCTCCATAAACTAAATAAATGAACATTATTTCATTTAAGAATGTCCTTTTTCAAGCAGTAAAAATGATCGATTTTATTAAATCTCAACCCTTGAATACGTATCTTTTTTTTTTTTTCTTCCCTTAGTCTGGGCTGTTTAATTTGGAAGTAAATAGAATAGTGGAGCAAAGTACATTCCCTTAAGTAATTAAATAATCTTTGAATGGGTCTGTGTCCCCATATGATATTGAAAGGACGTGTTATACACATTTTGGACTTATTTTCAAGCTTTGGATAACCTTTTTTTTTTTTTTTTTAATTTAGTTGTTGTTGAGAATATACACAGCAAAATATACATCAATTCAACAGTTTCTACATGTACAATTCAGTGACATGTAGAATTACATTCTTTGAGTTGTGCAACCATTCTCACCCTCCTTTTCTGAGTTGTTCCTCCCCCATTAACATAAACTCACTGCCCCCTAGGTTTCATATCTAATCTTTCGAGATAGTTCTTAAAACAGTATAATGTTTGAGACTTTTTTTTTTTTACTAGTTAAGCTATTGTTTAGTTTTAAGAAGACTTCAGGGGATATTTTTGGATTAAGGGTTAAAGATTATCTCAGGGCAGCAGTTTCAGGGGTTCATCCCTGGATAACCTTTCTAAACAGCCTTTCAATATTCATTTATCTATAGAGGCAAGGTATCTCCTCCTCAAAAGTGTTACAATATAGGAAAGATAAATCTACTGAACACTTGATATTTGTTGAAAGAAGCAAATACTTTCTGCTTCCCTATTGTATCACTAAGGAGCCCTGGTGGTGCAGTGGTTAAAGCAATCAACTCCAATTGAAAGGTTGGCAGTTTGAAACCACCAGCTGCTCCACAGGAGAAAGATGTGACAGCCTGCTTCCATAGAGATTTACAGCCTTGGAAACCCTGTGGGATTGCTATGAGTCAGAATCGACTCGACGGCAGGGGGTTTGGTTTGGTTTTTGGTATTATAACACCGTTAGTGTATTAAACACGTTTCCTCCTGAGTAAAGTGCAGTGAACTACAGAACGTAGTGTACAGTGAAACTTGACAGAAGATTAAATTAGCAGAATACTAGGTTTTATGATTTTTGATGTTATGAAGTATTTCTAATAACGTCAGTCAAATGTTCCCAGTTTAAGTATACATATCTTTTTAATACTATCCATGTCTAAATGGGAAGTATGGATAAAGCAGTTCTGCTTCATACTGAAGTAGAATGGTTGTCTCAAGGAAAGGCACTTGTGAGATGGAGTTGTGAGCTGAACTAGCCAATTTTTCATGGAGCACCATTTTTACTTGAAAGAATGACTGAAAGACAAAATATTATTCATATTTGGATATCTGCAGACATTTTTTCAAAAGTGAACTCAGTGAGCCTGTCACATGAAGGAAAACTGACAACTTGATAAAATTTTGAGTTTTCAAGAGAAAATTATTGTATCCACCATCATATGCCTGACAACTTCCCAACTTAAAGATTTTTTCTGATGAGATTAGTGGTAAAATTAACAGATGTGATTTTTGCTAATAATGTATACTGAAAAATGTCAACATTTGGAAGATCTGTATAACTCAGTGAGCCAGTATTTTTTAAGTGACCAACGGGTAATATTATAAAATAATGCATGAGGAGAAATAATGCACAAAGTACAAGAAAGACCAATGAATTTTAATGTAACATTATGAAATATTCGTTGATATGATTTTCCATCCCATTTTTTAAAAATTGTACTTTAAGGGAAAGCTTACAATTCTAGTTTCTCATACAAAAATTTATACACACATTGTTATGTGACCCTAGGTGCTCTCCCTATACTGTGACAGCACACTCCTCCTGTCCACCCCAGATTTCCCATGTCCATTCAACCAGCTCCTGACCCTCTCTGCCTTCTCATCTTGCCTCTGGACAGGAGATGCCCATTTAGTCTGACGTATCTACTTGAGCTAAGAAGCACACTCTTCACGAGTATCATTTTATGTCCCATAGTCCAGTCTAATCTTTGTAACAGTTGGCCTCGGGGATGGTTTTAGTTTTGGGTTAACAGAGTCCAGGGGCTATGTCTTCCAGGGTCCCTCCAGTCTCAGTCAAACTGTTAAGTCTGGTCTTTTTACTAGAATTTGAGTTCTGTACATCACTTTTCTCCTGCTCCGTCAGGGACTCTCTGTTGTGTTCCCTGTCAGGGCGGTCATTGGTGGTAGCCGGGCATCATCTAGTTCTTCTGGTCTCAGGCTGATGGAGTCCCTGGTTTATGTGGCCCTTTCTGTCTCTTGCGCTAACATTTTCCTTGTGTCTTTGGTGTTCTTCATTCTCCTTTACTCTAGGTGGTTGGGACCAATTGATGCATCTTAGCTGGCCACTTGCAAGCTTTTAAGACCCCAGACGCCACTCACCAAAGGAGGATGCAGAACATTTTCTTAACAAGCTTTGTTATGCCAATTGACCTAGCTGTCCCCCTAAAGCATGGTCTCCAGATCCCTACCCCTGCTACTCTTTCCCTCGAAGTGTTTGATTGTATTCAGGAAACTTCTTAGCTTTGGTTTAGTCCAGTTGTGCTGACTTTCCCTGTGGTGTTGTCCTTGTCACCTAAGATAATTCTTATCTACTATTTAGTTAGTAAATAACCCTCCCCCTCCCTCTCCACCCTCGTAACCATCAAAGAATGTTTTCTTCTGTGTTTAAACCTTTTCTTGAGTTCTTATAATAGTGGTCTTATACAATAGTTGTCCTTCTGTGACTGACTAAATTCACTCAGCATAATGACCTCCAGATTCCTCCACGTTGTTTCATGGCTTCAATGTTGTTCTTTATCTTTGCGTAATATTCCATTGTGTGGATATACAACAATTTGTTTATCCATTCGTCCGTTGAGAAGCACCTAGGTTGTTTCCATCTTTTTGCCATTGTGAACAGTGCTGCAATGAACATGGGTGTGCGTGTATCCATTTGTGTGATGGCTCTTATTTCTCTAGGATATATTCCAAGGAGCGGGATAGCTGGGTCGTATGGTACTTCTATTTCTAGCTTTTTAAGGAAGCACCAAATTGATTTCCAAAGTGGTTGTACCATTTTACATTCCCATCAACAGTGTATAAGTGTTCCAGTCTCTCCACAACCTCTCCAGCTTTATTATTTTGTGTTTTTTGGATTAGTGCTAGCCTTGTTGGGGTGAGATGGTATCTCATTGTAGTTTTGATCTGCATTTTTCTAACGGCTAATGATCGTGAGCATTTCTTTCTGTGTCTGTTAGCCACCTGAATATCTTCTTTGGTGAAGTGCCTGTTCATATCCTTTGCCCATTTTTTAATTGGGTTGTCTTTTTGTTGAGGTTTTGCAGTATCTTGTAGATTTTAGAGATTAGACGCTGATCGGATTTGTCATGGCCAAAAATTTTTTCCCAGTCTGTAGGTTGTCTTTGTACTCTTTTGATGAGCATGTTTGATTTTTAGGAGCTCCCATTTATCTGGTCTCTCTTCTGGTGCTTGTGCATTGTTACCTATGGTTTGTATTGTGTTTATGCCATGTATTAGGGCTCCTAGTGTTGTCAGGTTTTCTCAATTTTAAAGGCTAAAAGTTCAAATTAGGGTCTTGGTCATGTCAATTCCTTCGCTGTTGGTAGCCTCAGGTGTTCCTTCGTTCCTTGGCTTGTGCACGATCTTTATGTAGTTTCTGTCTTCCCCCATGTGTGTATTTTTGTGTTTATTCTGGTCTTTTTATAACTCAGAAGTGATTAGGCTTAGGAACCATCCCACACTGGTATTGCCTCATTAACAAAACAAAAGAAAAACTATTTCTAAACAGGATCACATTCACAGGTACAAGGGCCAAGAATTCAATATGTATTTTTGGGCGAAACAATTCAAACCATAACAAGTTTTTCAATATTCACACTATGCCTATTTCTACTTAAGAGAGTCCTGAAGTCTCAAAGCATAATTGTGGATTTATCTATTTCTCCTTTCAGATCTATCAGTCTTTGCTATGAATTTTGAACTTCAATTGTTAGTATACACACTTGTGTTCATGTCTTCTTGGTGAATTGATAGTTTTATCATTATGAAATATCCCTCTTCATTCCTGGTTACATTCTGTTCTGAAGTCTACTTTGTCTAGTATTACTAAACCTACTCCAGATTTCTTTTAATTAATGTTTGTATGGTGTATCTTCTTTTAATCCTTTTACTTTTAACCAATCTATATTCAAGGTGGATTTACTGTAGAAAGCACTTAGTTGGGTCTTATTAATTCTGACAACCTCTTTTAATTAATTACTAATATGGTTGGATTTAGGTATACCATTTTATTCTTTGCTTTCATTCATTCCACTTTTTGTTCCTGTTCCCCTTTTCCTTCCTTGTTTTGGATTATTTGAATATTTCAATGTTAAGTTTTTTAGTGGTTGCCCTAAGGGTTACAATATATATACCTAATTTTTCAGACTCTTTATTTAACCACTTCAAGTAAAATACATATAACTTAACATCATATAGGCTCCCTTCCCCTTTGTAACCATTGTCATATGTATTACATCTAATACACTAAAGAGAAGCCCTGGTGGCACAATTGTTAAGCACTGGGCTGCTAACCAAAAGGTTGGTGGTTCAAACCCACCAGTTGCTCCATGGGAGAAAAGACTTGACGATCTGCTCCTATAAAGATTACAGCCTATGAAACCCTATGGGGCATTCTACCCTGTCCTATAGGGTCGCTATGAGTTGGAATCAATGTGACAGCACACGACACTGAAAACCCCAACGGCCAATGTTACAATTTTTGCTTTCAACAATCGTGCCTATTTTAAATAACTTTAAAAGGAGAAAAAGTCTTTCCTATTTACAATTTCTGTTGCTCTTCCCTAATTCCTGAATTTCCAGCTTTCTCTCATATCATTTCCATTCAGCCAGAAGAACTTTCATTAGCACTGGCAAATAATTCTCTTAGTTCTTCTTAATCTAAGAATGTCTTTATTTTGATGTTTGTCCTATTTTCTGTGAGCAGTGGTTCCAATGTGACTTGTTTCCAAAGCCACTGATAAGCTGTTTTGGGTCTGCCCCACAAATGTGGGAGTCAGGTGGTGGTCCCATTCTTAAAACCTTTTCTATACTGCTTTGAGTCTTTGAGTGTAGCTGAGAGGTGGGCCTATGCTTGTCCTAGTTCATACAGAGAACCAGCGGAAGCCATTTTCCTGCTCTCTCCTCTCTGGGACTCCCACATACCCTCTGGCTCCACAGGGGGCCCATTTTTCCAGTCCTCTGGCAAGAAAAACAGGGTTCTATAGGCATTGTAGTTGCCTATGCCATCACTACAGCTATATCTATCTCTATGGATGTCTTTTAGAATACATTGGGCCAAACCAGAAAAAACAAAATGGCGATTCTCCCACTTCATACCAGTGTCCCCTTCTCCTGCTTCCTCTGTCCAGTTTCAGCTACTGCAAGTCACACCACTACAGCTCTGCAACTACTGTCTGCCCTGAGCAGAGCTAAGGGTGGGGTGCGGTGGGGTGGAGGGGATTTCCCTTTATGTTCTCCAGCCCACAGGGGTCCCCTTTCCTAGTCAGTTCTAAGATGAGCTTTCCGGTTGAGTTTTTTTTTTTTTTTTCTTTCTTTTTTTGCTGTCTGCACCATCAGGCAGCTAAGGGACTGAAACCTGACCTCAGAGGTAAGTCATGAAAAAGGAAAAATATAAGGAAACTCACTCCTATCTGGGTTGCTTCAAGTTTTGACTGTCCTCCCCAGCATGCCTGCTTTTGTTTACTTTTCAGAGCCCACAGACAGTTTTTTGCATTTTCCCCAATTTTAGTCGTAATCAGTGGGCTTACTCCATTTTAGCCAACAACAGGAACTGGGAAGCAACTTTTGAGAAATGGTCAATCTGCACTTGTTTTCCCAAAAGCTGATAAACTGTTTTCTCTAAAATTTTCTAAATCTGCACAAACTGATGCTGGGAAATTATATTTGAGAAGAACTTGTAAATCTGAGCTTGTTTTCACAAAAACAGCATTCGGCTATTTGTTCAAATTCATGCTGGGGAGCTAGTTTTGAGAATTCATTAATCTGAGTTTGTTTTCACAAAGTGCCTTATTTTTATTTCATCCAGATTTGCTTGAATATGTTTTTGAGATGATCATTTGGTTCTGAGCTTTTTTCCTTCCATAAAAAAAAAAAATTTATCATCTAATTTGCTCAAACTCAGACTGGGTTTCAGAATTCGCCAATCTAAGCTTATTCTCACAGAAACTGCTGTTTTGGGTCTTGATTTACTCATATTGTAAGGTTAGTTTTGAGAATTCCTGTTTTCACAAAAGACTAGATTTGGTCAAGCTTATGTTGGGAAGTTAGTTTTCAGAGCTTGGTTTTCAAAAACTATCTTTTTTCACCTAAATTTGCTTAAACTCATGTTGGGAAGATGCTTTTAAGAATGTGCGTTTTAATTTGTTTTTACAAAAACTATTTCATCTACATGTGCTCAAACTCACACTTGCAAGTTTCTTTTGAAAATAATCTGTGAATCTGAACTTGTCTTAACAAAACTATTGTTTCTGTTAGCGTTTCGTTTAGATGTGCCCAAATTCAGCTGGGAAATTTCTTTTGAAAAGAATTTTTGAGTCTAAGTTAAAACAAACAAAACAGAAACAAATCTGGTTTTCAGTTATTTTCTCAAAACTCACTCTGGGGAGTTTCTTTTGAGAAAAAAACTTGTTAATCTGAGCTTTTCACAAATAAATGAAGGGTGTGCAGTGGGAGTGGGAATCTTTCGCCTCCTCCCAAAAAGCTAGAGCCGAGGTGGGCAGGGGTCAGCAAATTATATCCTGAGGGACAAATCTGGCCTATGGACTGTTTTTGTACAACCCATTAGTCAAGAATGGTTTTTATATTTTTAAAGGGTTGTTAAAAAGAAGAAAAGGAATATGCAACAAACCATATGTAGCCCACAAAGCTTAAAACGTTTACTATCTAGCCTTTTACAGAAAAAGCTTTGACAACCCCTGTTCTATGGTCACCATTCAAATTAGAAAATGAAAGGTACCCTCTGGAGTTGTGCAACACAATGGCTCTGCCTCCTGCCAAAGAATGCTAAACTCGCCAAATTTAGCACAACGCAGCCTAGCCCAGAGATACCTAGGCTTTTCAGCCTTTCTATCACCTCTCCTCTGATTCTACTACCACCGGCCACTCCTCCCTCTGGTTTCTCTTCTACTCTTCTAACTCACATGTTGAGTTCAGTCTTGGACCCTCTACTCCTCTATGCTCCCCACTCCAAAAATATAATTAGCACTAAGTACAGTGATTAAGAGATAGGATTATGTTGTCAGTCTGCTTGGTGTGCACCTAGCTCCCTCACTTCCTAGTTATGTGATCTCAGGCAAATCACTTAACCTCTCTGGGCCTCAGTTTCCCCATCTATAAAATGGGAACAATAACTGGATTATTCTAAGAGGATTAAATGAGTTAAACTATGTAAAGCATGTAGCATGTAAGCATTCAGTAATGCTGGCTTGTTGGCTATGATAAATGCTATCCACTTTTCACAACTGTTTATAACCCACTCACTTTAAAATCATTCTATTCTTTCTGTAGTTATCTCCTAGTGAGTACCCTCCTCTTTCTTTCTTTTAATATTTATTAGAAACCCCCAGGTAGAGGCATTTCAGTCTCCTATAGGGTGGTAAGAATTTGACACTAAATTCTGGTCAAGGAGATCAGTGTAGTTTCCAGGCCCTCTACTTTCTCTCTCCCTTCCTGTGGGCTTGGACAAGGATGTAGGGCTGGTGAGCCAGCTTTAACTATGCAGACAAGGATAACAACCTAAGAAATGGTGGCGCAACTAGACAATGAGACCCTGGTTCCCTGGATGATCTTGCGGAACACAAGTTGCCTACCCCCGAGCCTGGGCCACTCGCCTATCTCTGGACTGTTACATGAGAAATAAACTATTTTGTGTGAATCATTGCAGTCTCCTTGTTATAGCTGCTTAGCCTACAGTCTAATTAATTCAGATACCAAACTCTTATATCCAACTGCCCTACTTATGTTCCACAGGCACCTCAAACTCAACATTGGTAAAACCAATCTCATTATTAGCCTACTCTGCAAACCTGCTTTTCTTTTATTCCTGAACATAAAAATAATATTCCAGTTATTTCCTGATAATAACCCTATTGTCTACTCATCTCCCAGCCAAGAATTGCTCCACTCCCAGATTCAACTGGTCACTGAAACCCTGTAGCTTGTTACACACATGCCTCTTCAATCATTCCTCCCCACCTCTATGATACTAATTATGCTGGTCTTTAGCTGCTTTTTGCTGCCTCCAATTCCAATACTATACATTGTTGCTTCATTATCTTTCTTAAAACTGAATCTATTCATGCTATTTTGTCTATAAAAACCCAAAGCATTTAAAGCTTTCATGAAATGGTCCCAGTTTAGGCTCTAGTCTATCTCCTGCACACATACTCCACTCCACATATACTTTATATCAACCATACTCTTCTTTTACTCCTTCTGTACATTTGCTCTTTTTCCTGTGCCTAGATGAATACCTCTCAAACTGTCACGAAGGATGATTCTTGAAAATTTCAATCTACTGCAGACCAGTACTTTTCTAAAATACAACAAACATGAATTACAAGAAAAACAATCACATCTGTAGATGTCATGACAATGTCCAATTACTCCAGAAGTTTCTCAATGCTTACTCTTAATTATGGTACTTGTCTTGTCATGGACAAGTAAGAGCGGATCCACACTGGTCCAAGAACCACACTCGGGCCTGGTGACCACCACCCACCCAACCCTCAGGGTCCAACCACCACCACTGCCCCCATTATTCCTTTCCTGACATTCATCCCCAGTCACATCCTGCTAAACATATCCACCACCTTTTTTCACACTCGTAATTTATCACATTACGATTTTGTTACATGTCAAAGAGCAGCAAGATCTTTAAGTTAGGCACGTGTATGAACCATCTCTGCAACCTGAGCCTTTTCCATGTCATGTGGCAAAAGCTCAGCAAATGAATGAGTCCAGCACACACCTGTGGCGACATGCAGATAATTAGGAACTGTAGCAACTCTAAATAGACCTTTAATGACTGGGTATGGTTTAGGACTTAAACGCTGAGTGGTCTAGGCCATGGAGACAGAGGTGGAGAGATCAGTAGGCTGTCTGAGACTGCTGTTGGCGGTAGCCACCACGGCGCATGTATCCCTCATTTTTGCGGTAGCCATCCTTCTGATCTGTAGGAGAGAAATGGAAAGGAAAGGAAGAAGAGTCAGCACCAGGGGAGAGACAGTGACGGGGCCAGGACCTTGGGATGGAACCACTCACCTCGGAAGTAGCCACCATAGGTACCCTGCTTGTGGTCAAAGACTCGCTCATTATTCTCCACCAGGCTGCCCAGCTTCTCAGCCAGCTGAAGCGCTAGGTTCTGCTGGGCAGTGGGCTCAGTGCGATGCATCACCACCGTCTGTGTTGGCTGGTCCAGGGAGGCCTGATGGGGTGAGGCAGAGGAAGAACATGACACAGATCAGACCTTTCCATTCCACCCTCTTCAGGACCTCACTTGCCCATTCACCACTCTTGGCCCGTACCATCAGCTCCTCGTTAATGATCATCTTGCTAATGATGGAGTGCACAGTGGGCAGGTCCAGCTCAAACATGTCAGACAGTGTCTCCATGCTGGGGAGAAACAAGGTAGAGAGGAGGGAATAATCAGGACCCTCGGCCACGAAGCTGGGGCCCCTCTTCCTTCCGAAAGCCCATACTACCTGATGGAGTCATAGACGCTGCTGTAGGTGAAGAGGTAGGTCCGAAGTGACTCTTCCTGGATCTTCCTGTTCGAGAGAGAGGAGAAAAGTGAAGTTGTTCAGGGAAGGAGACCAACCAGTCTTTTCCTCACCCACAAGGGCCTTCCTCCTCTGCTCACCTAACCAGCATGGTGCGGACTTTGTCAGCCTCCGGGAAAAGGTCCCACACTTTGCCATTCATCTTCTCATTGATAATAAAACTGTGGCAGGTCTTCCAGTCACCCATCTTCATGGCCTTGGAGGCAGCAACCACGTGTTCCCTCATTGACTCAGGGGGACCTGAAAGGTTGGGAATGAGGGAAACTTGGCACCAGGACTCCTGTCCCCACAAGCACTATCTAAGAAGGAACACAGTCCAGAACCGCAAAACAAAAAATAAACACGCTAGTGACAAAAGGGTTTGGACTGATTCTATTCTCAACTCTCCACTAAATAGCTACGTGATTGTACAAGTAAGTTAGTATCTGAGTAAGATTATTTTGCTTCAGACCACAAGTGTGCTTTAGGGCACTGGTGAACCCTTGAAGATGCTGACAAATTGCTATATGTTTCCTTATGTACCATTTTCCTAGGAAAAAGGTCCATGGCTTTCATCAGATTCTCAAAAGGTTCCTTTACCTAAAAAAAAAAAGTCTAACAATGAACTGGAAGAGTATTTACCAAACTTCACTCATTCTTATACCACCTTCATGATTTTTGCCGTATTCATTCATCACTTACACTGTTATCAGCTTATTTTTCTTTAAAGTGGTTCGCTTACATTCCTTAAATTTTTTTTTTTTTGTTAAGCCTCATCCTAAATTATACCATCTGTGAGAGCACAGGTTTGCTGTGCTGATTATGGACTTGGGCCTGAGAGACAAGCCAGGAAGATAAGACATGACAAACAAGAGTAACTGGAATCTAGAGTATACAATAAGGTGCAAATGCTCTAAGACTGGAAATGCACGGCAGGTGTAGAAAAACACGCATTTGGCAGACCCTAAAACGGATGGAGCCAAGGTGCCGCAGTGGTTAAGAGCTCAGCTGCTAACCAAAAGGTCAGCAATTCAAATCCACTAGTTGCTCCTTGGAAACCCTATGGGGCAGTTCTACTCTGTCCTATAGGGTCACTAATGAGTTGGAATTGACTCGATGACAAAGAGTTTGGTGGTTTTTTTTGTTTGTTTGTTTAGAACAGGGATAGCAAGTGCAAATGCATACACAGATCAGGCCAAAATAGAAACATGAATAAGGACAAGTGTCCATACAACCATTTTGGATTAGTTTTCAGTTTATCCCATTTGAAACAGGTGAAGTTAGAGATTCAAAGGGTATTTCTCCACAAACCAAACAAACAATAGTGCAGGTCTGTGGATAAACAGAAACTGGTTCTTGGTCTCATTGTCAGAGGGTAAAAGAAAGAGGTAGGAACTGGGATGAACCAGAGAGCCTGTCCCCACACTGCTACTTCAGCCCCATGGGTAGGCAGACCAAGGGATGCCAGATCCACCAAGATTTTAAGAGATGCTGGAAATCCAGATTTTCCAATTAAAACAAAACAAAATAAAATCTTATAAGCCAAATAAAATTCACCTAAGGGACATTCATTAATGGCCTCTGCACATTAGTATAACCATACACATAACCAGTAGGGCAAATCTGCAATATGATGTAGCTGTGGGCAGTAAGCTTAGCTTACTTGTACTTGCTCACAAGTACTTCCACGGACCAAACTCACAGGGAAGGGCACAATTCAAATTCCCTTCCTAGTGAAATCATGACTCACTCAACCCCATAGATGATCAGGTTTTTCAGAAAAATGATCGAGAGAGCCACTGTTAGATTTCTGAATGCCAAGGGTCTATTATAGTTGATTTCGCTGGAATATAATTGTACCTGAAAGGGAAAAAAGGTTAAAGAGGTACACAGAATAGTAGTTAGCTACAGTAAACTTGAGTAAGTCGCTTAACTTCTCTGTACCTCAGTTTCCTCATCAAGAAAAATGGTAATAATAGTATCTACCTCACAGGATTATTAAGGAAGATTATGAAGATTAAATGAATTATTATTTGTAAAGCACGTAGAACAATGCCAGGCAGAAAAAAGGTACTATATAAGCTTATACTGAATAAAAATAATGTTGGGGTCAGATCATGAAGAGTTGAACTTAAATGACTAAGGAGTCTGGACTTTATTCTATAGACGACGAAGAACCTCTGAAGGTGTTGGGGAGATGGTATAACTTCATAAACGTGAGAACACTGACAAATACAGACTGAAGGGAGAATGACAGGAAGAGAGCTCAACTTGGAGTGTTACAAATAGTCTAGGACATAAGAGACAACACACTGCTGAGTAAAAAGATGCCTTTAGGTTAGGTTATATACGAAGATGTCATTAAGTCAAATTAAACCATCTAGTGGCAAAGTTATTCCCTCTAACTTCTCTTAATCTTTATAATTAAAAGAAATCAAGAAACAAAGTTTGCTGCACTGCAGAGTCCCACACTCACCCAGCAAGGGCTGTCGCTCGCCCACCCGCAGCTGGTGATGGAACTGCTTGCTGATCATGCGTCGGCGGGCATCACTCTCATGGGCCGCCATGTAGGGGATCTCCAGGAGCATGGCAGATACCAGATAGACACATTCCAGCAGTTCCAGGTTGATATGCAGGTGGAAGGGTACCTGCCGGCGCCGTTCCACCTTTTCCTGCTCCTGGTTGCGCTCCTGCAGGCTGCGTAGCAGCAAACCCTGGCCCAGAAGCTCTTTGGCCCGGCCACTTGACTGGATGTCCAGCAGGGCATTGTGCGCATCCTTGGTCAGGCCTTGGCGGAAGGCACAGATGCCTAGCTGCACCATGGTACGATTGTACAGGATCTGAGGGCAAAAGGGTAATGTGCTAAGAGGCAAGAGCCACAAGGCAAGTCATTCATTTACTCAACAAATATACACTGAGCACCTCCGATGTGTTCAGCACTAGGCTATACGCTGGGAAAAAGAAAACAGACAAGTCCCTGCCCTCCATGGAGCTTAAATTCAAGGGTAGGGGAGTGGAGGGCAAAATAACTACCCTATGAAAATGGTGTTTAAGGAGAAACTGCTGAGACTGTTGAGTAAAAGATGTCTTTAAGTCATAAATAAAATTGAATCATCTACTGGCAAAATTATTCCCTTTAACATAAGGAAGAAAATTGAGCAGGCAAGGGAGTTAGGAAGAGAGTTTATGTGGTGATAGTGGCAGTTTGCAATTTTATATAGAAATGTCTGAATATTGGACTAAAGAGAGAGCAAGCCATGCAGATATATGGGGAAAGATGAGCATTCTAGAAAAAAGGAAAAGTAAATGCAAAAATCTATGGAAGATTTGTGCCAGGTGTGTTCCAGGAACAACAAGGAGAGCAATGTAGCTAGAGACAGGATCAAAAGTTGGGAGATACAGAAACGTTATGCTGACACACAAAAGGACAAAAACTATTCGATCCCACTTATATTAAAGATTCAGAATCGGCACATGCCTAGGACAAAAGTTTATTAGTGGTTACCAGGGGCTGAGAGAAGGAAAAGAATGGGAGTTATTACTGAAGGGGTACTGAGCTTCTGTCTGGAAATGAATAATGGTCACGATAGCACAATGTGGTAAATGTAGCTGATGTCATTGAACCGTACTCTTAAAAATGGTTAAAATGGCAGCAGAGGACGAGAGAGACCCAGAAGTCAGAGAAGGAACAAGGCCACAGGTCTAGTTGCCTCCATGAACTACTGCCTCCTTTGCCATGAGATCAGAAGAACTAGATGGTGCCCAGCTATCATTACTGAACATTTTGATCAAGGACTCAATAGATGAGTCTTGATCAAAAAGGGGGGAAGGGAACGTGAAACAGAATTTCGGATTTCTTGTAGAATCCAGACTTAATGGACCCACTGAGGCTGGAGGAACCCCTCTGTCTGTTGCCCTGAGAAAATTTTTGAATCTTGAACTGAAACTATCCCCTGAAGTCATCTTCAAACTAAACAACAGTTTAGCTGATCTAGTAAAGAACGTTTGCCTTGAGCACTGTGCTCTTTTAAAGAATTATTTATATCAGATCAAATTCACAACAGTTAACTCTAAAGAATAGATGAGTAGTTTATGGGGCAGTAAATTTAAGTCAATGGTGGTGAAACAACATGGGGAGAGACAGCAAGAATTTTGGCACAACATGAAGAAGGTAACCAATGTCACAGAACGGTACATGTTGAAACCACCGAATGGGTGTATTATCTGCTGCATGTATTTTCACCAAAAATAATTATTAAGAAAATAGTTAAAGTGGCAAACTTTTTATCTCACCACAGAAAGGAAAAATAAAAATACAAAATGGGTAGCCAAACCCATAGGTGGAGGTGGTGCTGAATGGCAAATTTTTTGTTATATATACTTCATCACAATTTAAAAAAAAAAAAAAAAAAAAAAAAAAGACCAGACTTACTGGCCTGAAAGAGACTGGAGAAACCCCAAGAGTATGGCCCCCAGACACCCTTTTAGCTCAGTGGTGAAGTCACTTCCAAGGTTTACTGTTCAGCTGGGGACTGGATGGCCTCATAAAACAAAACGGGACTAATGAGGCACAGCAGTCCAGGGACAAGGACTAGAAGGCAGTAGGGCACGGGAAAGATGGTGATAGGGAACCCAAGGTTGAGTAAGACAGTGTTGACATGTAGTGGGGTTGTTAACCATTGTCATAGGTCAACATGTGTACTGTTTAATGAGAAACTATTTTGTTCTCTAAACCTTCACCTAAAGTGAGAATAGCAGCACAATTGGAAGAGCGTAGTCGATGTCACTGAACTGTGCATGTAGAAATTTTTGAAATGATGTTATCTTTGGCTTTGTGTATTTTCACCAAAAAAAAAATAAATAAAAAAAAATAAAGGTTAAGAAGGGATTGGGTTGACATGTCGTGGGGTTGTTAACCAATGTCATAAAACAATATGTCTACTACTGTTTCATGAGAAACTATTTGTTCTGTAAGCCTTCACCTGAAGTACAATTTAAAAAAAAATTGAGAGAATAAAATCAGATCTATCCCTGAAAAAAATAAATAAATAAAAATAAATAAATAAAGAGAATAGTGGCACAACCGGAAGAACGTAATCGATGTCACTGAACTGTGCATGTAGAAATTTTTGAAATGGTTTATCTTTGGCTGTGTGTATTTCCACCAAAAAAAGGTGGAGAAGGGAAAGGGTTGACATGTCGTGGGGTTGTTAACCAATGTCATAAAACAGTATGTGCACTGACTGTTTAATGAGAAACTACTTGTTCTATAAACCTTCACCTGAAGTACAATAAAAATATATATATATAAAAAATAAAATTAAAAAACAAACAAACACACATTTGAACACAAAAAACAAAAACAAAAGCTGGCATACTGGCAAGTACAGGCCCTATAAGCCATTTTAAGATGGCAATCACTGGAAAGTTTTGAGCAAATAGGTGATATAATATGACCTAATTTAACAGAGTTACTCTGGCTGCTGTATTAAGAACAGCCTGAAGGGAGACCAGGGCAGAAGGAGAGGGACTATGAGGAAGAGAATGGTGGCTTAGACCAGAGGCTTGAGTCACTGCAATACGATAGGTAAGAGAAATAAAAAAGAAAAGGCATAAAGACTGGAAAAGTAGTAAAACTCTCTGTATATGCAGATGCACGACTATTTAAGTAGAAAATCCCAAGGAATCAATAACTACTAAAACTAATAAAGGAATTTAGCAAAACTGCAGGATACACAATATACCCAGACCAAAATCACAAAAATTGATTGTACTTTTATGTATTTGAACAACTGAAAAATAAAATTTGAAAACAACTGTATTTACAATAGCATCAAAGATTGTAAAATATTTAGGAATAATTTTTTAAAAGATGTGTAATACATCTACACTGAAAGATATGCATAATCCCAGCAGGGTTTTTTTTTTCTTTTAGAAATTGATAACTGTAAAATTTATATAGACATTCAAAGGACCCAGAATATCCAAAGCAATCTCAAAAAAGGACAAGGTCGGAAAACTCATACTACCAGACTTTAAGGCTGACTATGAAAGCACAGCAATCAAGACACTGTGGGACGAGCATAAAGACAGATGAAATGAGTGGAACAGAATAAAGGGCCCAGGAATACACCCATGTGGTTTTCCCCAAAGGCACCAAAGTAATCCAAAGGGGAAAGTCTTTTCTACAAATGCTGTAACAACTAGATACTCATGTTGGGGAAAAAAAAAAGAACCTTGACCCCGACCTCACACCATACGCAAAAAATTAAATTGAGATGAATCATAGACCTAAACGTAAAAGCTAAAACCACAAAAACTTTCAGAGAAAAAAACAAACAAGAATATGTTCATGAATTAGGAGTAGGCAAAGGTTTCTTAGACAGGACCTAGAAAATAACAACCATAAAAGAAAACACTGAAAAAGCAGACTTCATCAAAAGGTACGGTTAAGAAAATGAACAGGCAAACCATGACAGGGAGAAAATATTTGCGAAACATGTATCTGAATAGGACTGATATCCAGGACAGGTTAAAAAAAAACTCCTATAACTTAGAAATAACATTTTAAAAAAGAGCAAAAGTTGACTAGACATTTTCTGAAAGATATGCGTGACCAGTAACACGTAAGAAAGTAGACAATATAAGTAGTCATCAGACAAATACAAACTAAAACCACAATGAAACACCATTATATTACCACTATGTGGCTAAAATTAAAAAACGGACACCATCAAATGTTGCGAAGGATGTAGAGCAGCTACTGGAAATCTCATACATTACTGACAGGAACATAAAATGGTATAACCACTATTGAATTTCTTATAAAACTGAAAATATATTGGAACACTCACATACTATTGGTGGGAATGTAAAAGGGTGCAGCTGCTTTGGAAAACAGTCTGGCAGGTCCTAGAAAGGTTAAAGTGACCATATGATGCAGCAATTCTACTCCTAAGTTTTTACCCAAGAGAAATGAAAACACATCCGCACAAAGACTCACACAAGAATGTTCACAAAAGCAATATTCACAACAGCCAAAAACTGAGAAAAGACTAGGTGTGTACCAAGAGGAAAATGGATAATCTATGATATATACATATAATGGAAGCAAAAAGAACAAATACTTAATACACACAACATGGATGAATCTCTAAAGCATTCAGAAGGAATCCTTAACACGAAAAAAGTACATACTGTATGATTCCATTTATATAAAGTTCTAGAAAAGGCAGAACTAATCTGTGGTGGAGAAAATTAGGACAGTGGTTGCCATGGGGGGTAGGAGAGAACTTTCTTGGGTGATGACAATGTTGTCTAACTTGATAGACGTTTGGGTTACACAGATGGTATAATCTGTGGGTCGAAAGTTCACTAATTCACTTATGATCTGTGCATTTCACTGCAACTTCTACCTCAAAAGAAAAACAAACTAAACAAATACTGAACTCTAGCTAATATTCACACTTACATATTTAGGAAATGTAATGGTGTCTGCAGTTTACTTTGAAATGCATCCAAATATAAGACTGATCAATGCACGAATAGAGAATACGTGGATAGTTATGTGATAAAATAAACATAAGGCAGAAACCGGTTGTATATGAGTTGATTCTGACTCACAGGGCAACCCCATGTGTTGCAGAGGAGAACTGTGCTCCACAGGGTTTTCAAGACTGTGACCTTTCAGAAGCAGATTACCAGGCCTTTCTTCCAAGGCACCTCTGGGTGAGTTCGAACTGCCAATCTTTTAATTAGTAGTTCAGTGCTTAATCATTTGCACCATCCAGAGACTTCAAAATAAGTATGCTGTTGTTGTTGCTCGGTGCCATTGAGTCGGTTCCGACTCATAGCAACCCTACAGGACAGAGTACAACTGCCCTCTAGGGTTTCTAAGGAGTGGCTTGTGGATTTGAACTGCCGACCTTTTGGTTAGCAGCTGAGATCTTAACCACTATGCCACCAGGGCTCCCAAAATAAGTATAGTAAATGTAAATAGTAGAATCTTGGTGGCAGTTATTTGGGTGTTTGCTATAAAATTCTTCCACCTTTTCTGTATTTTTGAAATTTTCATAATAAGATGTCAGGGAGAGGAAGACTAGCAGTATGGGCTTGAACAAGTTATTTTTGAGATAGTCACAGGATCCAAGTAGAGGCATCAAGTAGCAGCTGGATATGCTTAAGCATGGAGTTCAGAGGAACATCAATGTCTGGATGTTATTGAAAGACAGGTACTTCCACGATATTACCAAGGGATGATGGGTAGCTACAAAAGAGAAGTTCAAGAACTGAACAGAACATGGCCAGTGCCAAATGCGTAACTTTAGGTAGTGGCAGACAGGGCACTACGTAACACTGACTCAAAGAATCCCTTTTCATTTCTTATGACTGGAGATCATCTGCTTGGTTCAAATACATAATGAACACCTTGATGACTCCATTTTTAAGCGAGTAGGCTTGAAATAACTTAGAATAATTGTTTTATTTTCATTATATTTATTTTATGGTTAATTTTCATTTTTGGTGGGTGGCTCTTCATTTATCACAGAGTTATCAAATATCCTTACAAATACACATGAAAGTATAAAGCGCCAATCTGAAAGAAAATGTTAAGTAAATCATAGTATAGGCTGTATGCAGATATTGCCAAAAATTATGAAGTGGTAGGCACAACGTCTAAAATGTTGAAAAATACTGGCAAGAGGCTTTACAATTAAAAAGTGCTCTTTACAAATGAACCACCACATAACGACCTTTACAAATGAACCACCACATAACGACCTTGCAAGGAAAGCTGACTAAGACTCAGAGACGTAAGTACAAAAGCATGCACACAGGCTCCCAACTTTAAACCCGAGCAGTACACGACTACCTGCTGGGGTAAAGACTGAAGGAGACAACGCACATGAAGGTAACCCTTAAACTACAGTTAACTGTGGAAAAAACTCACGAACTTCCGTAAAACCAGAAAGCCGGATATTTGATGACAGCACTTCCTGGGATCACCTCAAAGGCCCTGGCACCTCATGGAAGGCAGGAAGCCACTGACTGGATATCCCTAGTGCCAAGCAGTGTCCTCTGGCATGTCATAAGCCACTCAATAAAGTTATGTCTGTTGTTTGAACAAATTTAACAAAAACTGTATATAACAGACACACTCTTTCTTGATATTAACAGCTTGTATTTATCATGTGCCAGCTCACAGTTCTAAGTGCTTTGTGGTGGTGGTTAGTTGCCTTCGAATCCGTTCTGACTCATGCTGACATTATGTATAACGGAACCAAACACTGCCCGGTCCTGCGCCCTCCTCACAATTGTTGGTATGTTTGAGCCCACTGTTACAGCTCAACAACACTTTGTACTCACAACACTTTCAGGGAGGTAAATTATCATCTTCATTTTGCAGATAAGAAAACTGAAGAAGGGAATCATTTAAATCCTTTCAGCTACTAAGTGACGGAAGTCATGACAATCTAAATCCTGAGCTTGTGCTCCTAACCATCATCCTACACTGACCAAACAGGAGAGCTATGAAACACCACCCTCCCCATAAGATTAGTTGTTCCACTATTATGTCCCCACAAATCACACTGCATTTGGGTGCCTGCCTTTCTTCTTAGTTTAACAGCTTTTTAAAGACAGGAATGGTCTTTTTCGTATTTTTATAGTAAGATGAGCTCATAATGATCCAAACCAGGGACATAGTAGGTATAATAAATGTTAACTGAATCTAAGAGGAATCTAATGCTGCTCTTTTGTATCCATGGGGGATTGGTTCCAGGACCCCTCAATGATACCAAAATCCACAGATGCTCAAGTCCCTTATGTAAAATGGTGCAGTATTTGCATATAACCTCCCGTATACTTTAAATCGCCTCTAGATTACTTGTATTACCTGATACAATGTAAATGCTATGTAAATAGTTATACAGTACTGTATTGTTCAGGGGATAATGACAAGAGAGATGAACAATGCTCAAACAACAGGTGTTGGAAACAGACTGAGGATCTGTGAAATGGCGGGAGGCTACAGCAGGGGATGCCCACATATCACTTCATTTGTGTGCATTCAGCATGGTGCTTCATGGCAAATTCAAGTTTTGCTTTTTGGAACTTTCTTTTTTTTTTAAAGAATATTTTCGATTCACAGTTGGTTAAATCCATGGATAGAACCCGCAGATATGGAGGGCTGGCTGTACATGTTAACATGCAGGAAAATCAAAGAATGCTGGCATTTGGGAAAGACCAAATCTCTACTTAAATCTGGACTAGCCAGACAGGTGACTATTCTGGTTCAACTGGTTTGCCCAAAGAAAGGACAGGGGCCTGGTCTGTCTCTCTTCACCACCCCCAAAGCATGTCCTTTCCATCCTACCTGCACTGGTGGATCCGCATGCTGGATGTTGTCTTGTAGGTGGCTCATGAGCATGAGATCACGGGCCTGGTACCAGCGGGAGTGCAGAGCGTGGTGGTAAATGTGGCAGAGGATGGCACATGTGCGGATACGATCTGTGCGGTCCTTGGCATAGATGTACTTGCACAGTCTCTCCATCAGCACAGCTGAGTCTTCGCCCTCATTTTCTGCCTGGTCTTGCTCAGACTGGGGGAGAGCAGAGTTGTTCAAGGAGAAATGGCAAAGACAATGGCTCTGAGTGCTCAGGTTCTAGCAACCTAAGATGAGACTCCATCCAACTTCATTCTAATCCCTCAGAGTATACCTCCCTGCTCCACCTCAGGAAGACCCTAGAGAATAGGAGATTCACCATCAAGTCCTGACAGTCGGTAGGACAGACCGGCACATTCCTCTCCCCGCTGATATCATTGCTGAGCACTCACCTTTGAGGAGCCCTCAGGAGGGGTAAGCTGCCGCTGATGGGCCTTGTAATCAAACTTGTAATAGGTGTGGAGGATGCGCCTCAAGTAGACTCGGCAGATCTCCTCTGTTGTGCCCTTCTCCTCCAGGTAGCGCTGCACACGCTCAATGATGGCACACACCTGTGCCTCATCCTTCAGATGCTCCACATACTCTGGCAGGGAGAGCGCCCACCCTCATCTCAGTCAGGTATCCAGGCTTCCTTCCCTACCATTTGTCCCAATCAATCCCCTTACCCGTGTGTCTTCTGCACCTGTCAGAAAAGCCTACTCAACTGTGCCTTGAAAATATCCTCTTCCAGGACTTACAACCTTCCCTCCCACTGTTCAGACAAAAATCCCAACTCCTCAGTTAGCCAGTAAGGGCCTGCATGGTTTAAGCCCTTGACTTATCTCCCAGGAGTCTCCCCTTCCCTTACTGCATTCAACCTACACTGGCCCTTCTATTCCTGGGGCATGCCAAGCTCACTTTCTGTTCCCCTGCCAGGTATTCTCTTCTGTAAATTCTTCCTCTGATTAACCTCTCCTCATCATTTGGATCTCACCTTTAATAGCCTGTACTCAGAGATGCTTCCCTCAACCACTGTCTAAAGCAACCATCATTCCAGTCTCTCTCTAGCATGGTGCCCCTAATTTAATTTCTAATTAGCACTTCACATTATCTAAAATCATCTTGTTTAACTATTTGTTGAGCTGCCTTTCTCCAGCATCAACATGTAAGCACCACGAGCATGAAGACCTTTGGCTGCCTTGTTCTTCCCTATAACCTTGACTTGGTGCGCACCATCAGGCAGTCACATATTTACTGAATAAATATCGTGCCCTCTCCCACTGCAATGTCTCTGATCTAAGCTGAACAAGGTGAGTGGACAGATGTCTTATTCCAACGGTTCTCAAAATGTCGCCCCCAGATCAGCAGCATCACCTGGGAACTTGTTAGAAATGCAAAGTCTCAGGCCCCACCCAGACTTACTGAATCAGAAACTATGGGAGTGAAGCCCAGCTATCTGCATCTTAACAGGTCCTCCAGTATGAATGCTGGTAAGACTTGACTTCCCAACACGCTCATTTAATATAATCCTTACAAAAACCCTGAAGTTAGTATTATCCCCTGCACTTTTCGTCTCACCAAAGCCTGCACTTGCTTGGGCTCACCTTGGGAGTGAGGATCAGTATTTTGCATTATCTTGGTAAATTCTTCATCCATTCGTTCCACCAGAGTTAGGATACAGCCACGGACTCGCAATGGCTGAAGAGGAAGGCAAAATAGAAACAAATTAGCTCAGAACTCAGTCCCAAATCCCTGTCTCCACTGAGCCTTCCCAAAGCAGAAAACAAACACCTCTCTATGCCTCCAACTATCCCGCCAATTCCTCCCTTTACCTGATCAACATTGTGCAGGTTCTCGCTCTCTTCCAGGATGTTCTCCCCAACAAAGATGTTGGGGTTTGCAAATAGGATGTCCATCAGCTCATTGATACAGTCCAAGCACTTCTGCCACATCTCCGGCTGCCAGCAGATCAGAAAACAAAGTTAGAGGTGTGAGGATGAAATAAGCAGAGGCCTCCCAAGAGTCTCTTTATCAGCAATCCACGGGCCTTCAACTACCAAGACCATTTTCACAGTCCCCGCCCCCTCCATTTTAAGACACTAGGACCCTTCCCCTGACCCACCCAATGCAGCCCTCAGGTGCTCCTCCTCATTGCCCTCACCTTCATGTATGTGGCCAGGTTGGGGTTATAGTCATACAGAGAGGCGATGATACTGAACTTGATCTTGACAATGACACCCTCTCCCAAGTTGTTTTCTGAAGCAATCTGAACCAGCAGCTGTAGGAGCTCAATCTGTGCTGCACTAGAGGGACACAGCACTGGGTGAGGCTTTGGAGCCAAATCAATCCCCAAAGGTTAATTATTGAGTCTAAGGTCACAAGGAGAGTAAACGGCTAAAACTGGACTGGTGTAAGCTAAGTATACTGTCCTCCTACCGTGGCTACACACAGGTCCTTCCACAGCAGGACTATTTCCCCACCAATGTCTACCCTGTGCCTTAAAGAAAAAAAGCTTTTACCTTGTAATCCCATAGCCCAGATCCACAAATCTTACCGATCAGTTCCTTTCTTGCCTCGTGCCTGTAGGATCTCATTCAGTTTCTTGACGACAACAGCGTGGGTGATCTCAGTTCCCTTGGCAAACATTTTTGGCTTCTCCTAGACAAAACACATCCCCGTCCTGTAGGTCAACAAGGCCCCCTTCTCACCTTAAGTTTTCTCCCAACTTGACTAGGACGGCACCTGTATACTCTCCCAATACATTTCAACCCCCAAATCCTCACCTTAACAAGGGGCATTCCACCCCGGACCCGTTCCCACTCCCCGCCTTCATTGTCCTCCTCCTCCTCATCCAAGCGCCTAGATTTCCTATCATGCTTCTTCTTGGCTTTGTCCTCCCGCTTCTTCTCAGCTGCCTTCTTGTCCTCCTCTGTAGTGGGGGCCCTGCGAGGAGACACAGGAGGAGATGAAAGACCAGTTCCCTCCCCATTTCTCAGGCTTCTTCCTCCAATGAACTTCCTCTTTTCCTCCACCAATTCCTGGGTCCAAGTTATACTATGCAAGGATGACCTAGAGATCAGAATTAACCACAGCCATTACCATAACCAAAACAAGAACCATTAAGCATGAGATTCTGCTAGGCTACTTACCAAGGTCTGTCTCATTACATCCACTAAGAAATTCTTTTAAGGGGAACAACATGATCAGATGTAATAATGCCGAGGTGCTAACCAGGCTACTGCAGACACAGAAAAAACCTGTCATGTTGCTCCACAGCTAACTGCCAAGGTTTTCCAGAAAATCCATAAGCAACTGAAATTGTTTTCTTTGATACTAGTTGGCCCATCCAGACTGACCTTTTTTTAACCAGTCACCAACTAATCAATCTACAAAAAAAGAAAAAGCACACACAAAAAAATTATTGTTTCCAGACTATGCTTTTTTTTTTCCCCCTCTTCTCTTCTTATGACAGCTGATTCATCCAAAAGGCAGGAGTTTAAAAAAAACTGTGCAACACAGTAAAATGTCCCCACAAGAGAGGAAAAAATTATTGACTATCTAAAAACTGTCTTAGGTCACTTGATGACTCCAGAAGCTGCCTCCAGATTTGAATACTTATGTAACAAGATATAAGGAGCCCTGGTGGCCCAGTGGTTAAGAGGTCGGCTGCTAACCAAAAGGTCCACAGTTAGAAAGAATCCACCAGCCACTCCTAGGAAACCCTATGGGGCAGTTCTTCTACTCTGTACTATAGGGTTGCTATGAGTTGGAATCGACTTGACAGCAGCGGGCTTTGTTTTTTTTTTGTTTTGGTGGCACAGTGGTTAAGCACTTGGCTGCTAACCAAAAGGTCGGCAGTTCGAACCCAACCAGCCATTCCAGAGAAGAAAGATGTGGCAGTCTGCTTCCATAAAGATTACAGCCTTGGAAACCCTATGGAGCAGCTCTACTTTGTCCTACCTACAGGGTTGCTGAGAGTCGGAATTGACTCAACGGCAGTGGGTCTGGTAATCAAATACAGCCCAAATTCAGGAACAAATTATTTCAAACTTTTCATAAATGCTGGTGAAAAACCTCTGCAGGAAGACTCAACAGGTATTTCAATTCTTGTTTAGTAAAATAATTTGCAAATATGCAAAGTATGTTCACTAAACAGAAGCTTCTTGGTCCACTTCAAAACTCTCTGAAGATAAAACAAGGTAATGCTATTTTAAAATCAATGCTGTCTCAATTTCAAAAGAACTTAATCTTCCTAGGCCTCAAGTTTTACTCCTTACCCTAAGAACATTAAGCTCCACACCTCAAAAGCACAATGAAATTTTAATTTAAAGACCTGAGACTTAGCTTGACTTCTCTTACGATAGTTAACATCTTGGTACATTCACATCTTATTAGAAAGTATCAGTGGAGCAATGTTTGTACTATCAGTTACATATCCAACAGATATAAGCTACATTTCCAAAAGGACTTCATCAGTTATTTTTCTACTAAATACATAGCTATGAAACTAAAGATATTAAGAGACACCTTAAGCACTTAGCCCTAAAATGACACTGGAAAGGACCAATCCATGACTTCTTAACCACAACTACTAATCTTAAGACTCTGGATGTACACCCTGCTTAGGATCGAACAACTTGGTCATACAGTCCCACTAGACATCTATCCAGAGGAGCACTAAAAAAAAGTCCTCCAAAAGCTGGTAATGCCTCAGACAGTATCTCTGCAAGATTCCATAGGTCATTTGTGACATCAGATGTAGAGTTTTCTCCAAAGATCTTCAGGTCAAGAGCCACAGTTGAGACAACTGACTTAAATTTTATTACGTCTTCCTCCTCTTTTATTCCTTCATGTTCATCTTTTCCCCCCTTTTCTCCACTGCTAGTATTTTTTCTTTTTCTTTTTTTATTGTACTTCAGGTGAAGGCTTACAGAACAAATAGTTTCTCATGAAACAGTAGTACACATACTGTTTTATGACATTGGTTAACAACCCCACAACATGTCAACCCTCTCCCTTCTTGACCTTTATTTTTTTTTTTGGTGAAAATATACATAGCCAGAGACACACCATCCACTGCTAATATTTTCAACAGTTAAATATTATCCATGTTTCAAAACAAAAATCTCAATTGTCCATATGTGATTAAGAGTCCAACATGGTAATTTATTAGGAAGGGTCCAAGACACTTAAATTAGTTTGTTCAAGAATTCCTACCTCAACTGTAAGTTTCTAAACTTGTGATCTGCAATTTACCTCTCATGTGGTCCAAATAACAAATAAAATAATTTACATTTTTTAGTCCCAAACTATCATCAATTCCCTAGCTAAAAACTAATCCTAAATAAAACCTCCCTCAACTACTGGCCAGTCAAGACAAAATCCGTACAATAACTAACATCTTATTCTACCTCGGTAAATAATTTGGAAAAAATAAATCAATTAAGAAAAAAGCCACTTGATTAAAGTTCACTAAGCTGACTCTTAAAGACATTCTCCTAGATAGGTTTAGCCTGATTACAAAATTAAATACAATGTAAGTTTTAAATGTTTCTTATAATACCTGTGACTGTCTTCACACCTTCTTCCCAAATCCACTATCTAATATTCAGGTGCTTTAATGTTGCTAGACAGCCATTATCCCACACGAGACGCTGAAGCTCTCAAGATCAAACCCACGCCTTTTATAAGCTTGTTTTGACCAAAAGATGAGGGTTGAAAATGGACAGGGTACAGACTGGCTTGATATGGAGATGTTAAAAATGGATACGAGCAGACATTACAGAAATAGCCTGTCATGTTTTCTATAAAACCTATTGACAATGGAAACTAGCTCTAACTAGCTTACTCAGGATAGCTAATGAGTTTATATCAAAAATATTCAAACAAAACTCACTGTTTCCACACTGCCTGTGATTTTTCCCTTATTCTCATATGTAAGTCTTGCTTTTGCCTTGGTTGGAAATCAGTCTAAAATTGGTCCCTTGTATACCAGTAGAAGAGTGTTTCTGAATTATTCTTTGACACTAAAAAGTGCCCTGAAAGGTCTTTGAGGATCATACGGTCAACCCAACCTACGACACCTGAAATTCCAACATAATTTCCTCAAAGAACTTCCCTCAGAACACTGATTTACAAAACCAAAGACTTTTTTTTTTTTTTAAGTTTTAGGTATCCAAGGCAAAATTTCATGTTTAAAAAATTTTTTTCAAGGGTAACCTCTAAACTAGCACAACAAATTGAATAAGAGGAAAAAGAATACAATCCAAAATTATTTCCCCCAAAAAGGAGGTGAGGAAACAGAAGATTAATCTCAAAATAATTATGCTGAGTGAAAGAAACCAGACTCCACCAAAAATTACATACTATATGATTCCATTTATTTAAAAGTCTAGAAAACGTTAACTTACCTAGTGATAGAAAGCAGATCAATGGTTGCCAGGGAAGGGGCAGGAGGAAAGGTTTACAAAGGGGCATTATTTTGACTGTGGTTATGGTTTCACATGTGTAATAATATGTCAAAACTTTATCAAACTGTACACTTTAAATATACGTAGCTTACTGTATGTCAATTATATCTCAAATAAGTTATTAAAAATGAAAAAAGAGAATAAAAAGCACATATGATAAAAATAAGTCCAAATATGGTAATAATCACAATAAATGTTAATGAACTAACTTGCCAGATAAAAAGCAGAGCTCATCATACAGGGTTTTAAAAGAACCAAAAAAACAAATGCAGCTCTGTTTATGAGACGCTCCTAAACCTAAGAACATAAAAAGGTTCAAAATAACAGGACAGAAAAAGATACATGTAAATATTAACCAAGAGAAAGCTGGAGTAGCCGTTAATATCAGGCAAACTAGATAGTAAGACAAAAAGCACTGTAAAGGACAAAAGAATACTTACGATTACAGTGGCTCAATACATGAGGAAGATTCTAACATTGCAAGCATCTAAAGAATTAGCTTTGAAATACTTAAAGCAAAAACTGATCAATTACAGGGAGAAATCTCCAACACCATCACTGCAGAGGGCAGGCCTCCAATAATCTACAGTGCACCTTTGTGCAAATTTAAAAGTCCGTCCAAATGTGGCTGAACTAAGTATATGCTGGATTTTTTTCTATGTTTTTATGTCAATAATAGCTTTACTAAGATACAGTTTACATACCATACAATTCACCCAGTTAAAGTGTACAATTCAATTTTTTTTTTTAGTATATTCACAGCTGTGCAACCATCACCATCAATTTTAGAACACTTTCATCATCCCAAAAAGAAATGTCATATTCATTAGCAGTCACCCATTTCCCATAAACTGCCAGGGCTGGGCAACCACTAATCTACTTTCTGTCTCCAGATTTGCCTATTCTGGACAGTTCATAGAAATGGAATCATAAAATACGTGGTCTTCTGTGACTGGCTTCTTTCACTTAGCATAATATTTTCAAGGTTCATCCATATTGTAGCATGTATCAGTACTTCATTCCTTTTTACTGCCAAATAATATTGCATTGTATGGATATACTACATGCTATTTATCCACCCATCATGATCAAACATGCTGATTGGACATATGGGTTATTTTCACTTTTTGGCTATTACGAATCACGTTGCTATGAACACTCAAGTACAAATTTTTATCTAGATATATGCTTTCATTTCTCTTGGGTACATACCTAAGAGTGGAATTGCTGGATCATATGGTAACTGTTTGACTTTCGGGGTATCTACCAGGCTGTTTTAAAAAATGACTACACCATTTTACATTTTCATCAGCTATGAGGGTTTCAATTTCTCTACACACTTGCTAATACTGTCTTTTTTATTCTAACCATCCTACTGGGTGTTTCATTGTGGCTATGGTTTGCATTTTCCTGTAGCTAATGAAGTTGATCATCTTTTCATGTACTTAATGGCAATATGTACAGCTTCTTTGGAGAAACGTCTACTCAGATACTTTGTCCATTTTTTAATTGTGTTATTTTCTTTAAATATTTTCTCTCATTCTGTGAGTTATCTTCTTTTTTTTTCCATTTGTAAAAATATATATATTTTTTAATGGTACTTTAGGTGAAGGTTTACAGAACAAATAGTTTCTCATGAAACAGTAGTACAGATATTGTTTTATGACGTTGGTTAACAACCCCATGACATGTCAACCCTCTCCCTTCTCAACCTTTTTTTTTTTTTTTGGTGAAAATATACATAGCCAAAGATACACCATTTCAAAAATTTCTACATGCACAGTTCAGTGACATCGACTACGCTCTTCCAATTGTGTTGCTATTCTCACTTTAGATGAAGGTTTACAGAAAAAAAGTTTCTCATTAAAGTTACTACACGTTACCTTATGACAATGGTTAACAACCTCACATCAACACTGTCCTTACTCAACCTTGGGTTCCCTATCACCAGCTTTCCTGTCTCCTACTGCCTTCTAGCCCTTGTCCCTGGACTGCTGTGCCTCATTAGTCCCATTTGGTTTTATGGGGCTGTCCACACCCCAGCTGAACGGTGAACCTCGGAAGTGACTTCACCACTGAGCTAAAAGGGTGTCTGGAGGCCATACTCTCAGGGTTTCTCCAGTCTCCTTTAGGCCAGTAAATCTGGTCTTTTTTTTGTGAGTTAGAATTTTCTTCTACATCCTTCTCCGGCTCTGTCCAGAACCCTCTGTTGTGATCCCAGTCAGAGCCGTCAGTGGTGGTAGCCAGGCACCATCTAGCTGTACTGGACTCAGTCTGGTGGAGGCCTTGGTAGCTGTGGTCCATTAGTCCTTTGGCCTAATCTTTTCCTTGTATCCTGTTCTCTTCATTCTCCCTTGCTTCCGAAGGGATGAGACCAGTGGAGTATCTCAAATGGCTGCTCATAGGCTTTTAAGACCTCAGACGCTACACTGTGAGTTATCTTTTCACTTTTTAAAAATTTTATTGTTTCTTCTCATTTTTTTGGTGGTGTCCTTTGATGCACCAGTTTTTAATTTTGATAAAGTCCAATTTGTCTATTTTTTTCTTTGGTTGCTCATGCATTTGGTATCATATCTGTGGTGCAATAGATCACTTTTATATAGACTTTCTTGTCATGATCTTGTAACTTCCACCAAATGACTGGCTGAGACTACACAAATAAGGTGCTTATGGCCCACCAAGGGGATTGGAGAGCTGGCTAATAATGCAAATAAGGTACATGGCACCCTTGTGGTGATGGGACCATGCAAATAAGGTAAATGGAACCCTAACAAGTGGATTGGTCAGTTCTGTCATCCTACTATGCTTAAAAGGAGCCATCCCAGAGGCAGACGGGGGGGCCCTCACTAGCACCAAGAAAGAGGAGCTAGGAGTGGGACTCATTCTTTGGACCTGGGATCCCTGTGCTGACAACCTCCTAGACACAGGAGACAGAGAGAGCGCTGTAACACTGGAGATGGTGACAAGTAGTGGCAGAGAAATGGTGACAGCAGAACCAGATGACTGGCAGGGAACAGCATGGTGGGCTTCCTGGCTCACAGAAAGAGAAAGGTGAGTGCCTTTGGGCTGGTGGCTTGCTGGTGGAGTGGGGTGCTCCCAGGCACTTGGCAAAGTTAGTCTTGCCAGCCCACGGAGCAGGAGATCTGAGTGTGTTCAGGCAGGAGGCTTGCTGGCAGAGTGGAGTGCCTCCAGGTACTTGCTGGCGAAGCTAGGCTCACAGACCCACAGAGCTAGAGAGCTGAGGACCTTCGGGCCAAGGTTTACTTGCAGAACGGGATGCCTCTGGGCACTTATCGGTGCAGCTGAAGAGCTTTGTAACACTTGCTCGAGCAGGGCAGAGGCCAGGCAAAGGGGCCAAGGGGCCAAGGGCCTGAGTGAGGCCTGCCTGAGGGCACAGCTGAGAAGAGGCTGTCCTGATCAAAGAACTCTATCCTGAGTCATTCCTGATCCTGAACCATAACCTGTTACTTCCCTAATCATAAGAATGGTGTGGCAGGGGCATTTGATCTCCTGGTCTAACTTCACAAGGGGGAAGGAAAATCAAAATCAACAGCCCAAGGCTGACTCCTATAAGGTGGAGGTCAGACATACCTTCTAACTTTTTTACTTACCAATTCTGACACCAATTGTCCCTCCCAAGGCACTCTCTACTTCTCTGCTGGGTTTGATAATTTGTTGCAACGGCCACACGACTCACAGACCATATTCACAATTACAGGGTTTATTAGGGAATAGGTTACAGTTCAGGTTCAGAACTGTAGTTCATCCATCAGGACAGCCTCTTCTTAGCCCTGCCCACAGCCAGGTCTCTCTCTGGCCCTCAGCTTCTCAGCCAGGCCTCTGCCCTGCTTGGGCAAGTGTTACAAAGCTCTTTTAGCTCTGCTGATAAGTATCCAGAGGTATCCCACTCTGCCAGTAAGCCTCAGCCCAAAGGTGCTCAGCCTTCTAGCTCCATGGGCCGGGAAGCCCACCACACCATCTCCTACCGGTCCCTGCCTCTGCTGTCGCCACTTCTCACCGTCTTTGGTGTTACAGCTCTGTCAGTCTCCTGGTTCCAGGAACTTCTTAGTGCAGGCATCCTGGGTCCAAGGGACACGCTCCACTACTGGCTCCTTTCTTGGTGGTGAGATCCTCTCTTCCCGCCTCTGGGATGGGTCATTTTAAGCCTAGCGGGATGGCAGAACTGACCAATCCCCTCATTAGGGTTCCATATACCTTATTTGCATGGTCCTATCTCATCATTGTGTGGCAGTCACAAAGACTATGGCTAGAAGAACCACATTAAGTAATTCACTCACTGCACTAATAAACCCCATTAACTCTGAGTATGGTCTGTGAGTTCTATGTGGCCACTGCAACGAATTATTGAACCCAGCAGAGAAGTAGAGTGCCGTGAGAAGGACAGCTGGTGTCAGATTTGGTAAAAAAGCTGGAGAGGAGGTCAGATGCCTCTGCCATGCCATTTTTACAATCTCTAAGAAACCACTGCTTACTCTAAGATAATGAAGATTTAGAACTAAGTTTTCTAAGAACTTTTTATGGTCTTACATCTAACATTTAGATATTTTATCAATTTTGAACTATGTGGTGTGAGGTAGGGTTCAACTTTATTCTTTTGCTTATGGGCATAAAGATGTCGCAGCACCATTTGCCGAAAAAACGATTAATTTGTCTTTGAATTGTCCTGGCATCTTGATGAAAATCAGTTGACTGTAATGTGAGGTATTATTTCTGGACTCTTAATTCATTTTCATTGATCTTGTCTTGACTACCATAACACTGTAGTAAGTTTTTAAAATTGCGAAGTGTGAATCCTCCAATTTTGTTGTTCTTTTTCTAGACTGTTTTGGCTCTTCTGGGTTCTTTGCATTTCCATATGAGTTTTAAAATCAGCTTGTCCAATTCTACAAAGAATCCAGCTGATTTTGACAGGGACTGGGGCGAACCTATAGATCAATTTGGGAAGTACTGCCATCTTAACAATATTAAGTCTTCCAATCTATGAACATGAGTTAGCTTTCCAGTTATTTATATCTTCTTCATTTTCTTTCAACAATGTTTTGTAGCCTTTAGAGGAAAAGTTTTGCACTTTGTTAAACTTAACTATTATTTTATTCCTTTTGATGTTATTGTAAACAGAATCAATTTATTTTCGGACTGTTCACGGCTCAAGTATAGAAATACAATTGATTTTTGTATATTGATCTTGTATCTTGCACCTTGCTGAGCTCGTTTACTAGTTCTAAGAGGTTTCTGGGGATTCCTTAGCATTTTCAATAGATGGTCACATCTTCCGTGTATAGAGATAGTTTTACTTTTTCCTTTCCAATCTTGGTATCTGCCTTGTATTTTATTTTTTTGCCTAGCTGCCTTGGTGAGAACCTCCAGTACAACGCTGAAGAGATGTGGTAAAAGCTAACATTCTTGCCTTGTTCCTGATCTTAGGGGGAACGTTCTTGGCGTTTCATCATCAGGTATGTTAGCTGTGGCCTTTTCATAGGTACCCTTTATCAGGTTGAGGAAGCTCCCTCTATTCCTAGTTTGTTGAGTGTTTTTATCATTAAAGGGTGTTGGCTTTTTCAAATGCTTTTTCTGCATCTACTGAGATGATCATTTGGCTTCTGTCCTTTATTCTATTGAAACAGCGTTTTATATTAATTGATTTTGCACGTTAAATCAATCTTAACTTTCTACAATAAACCCTACTTGGTCATGATGTATAATTCCTTTTATATGTTGTAGATTCAGTTTGCTAGCATTTGTTAAGGATCTTTGTCTATTCCTAAAAGATACTGACCTATAGGGTTCTTTTCTTGTGATATCATACGTTGAATTTTAGTCCTCACTTGTTCTCTCAGACAAGACACACAACAGCCCAAAGGTGGGACACTTAAATATGCAATTACTGAAAGGCAACAATATAAAGCAGATACAAAAGATCTGAACCAATAAGGCTGACACTTCTGTAAGGTGTCAACAGGTCTAAAAAAAAAACAAACGAATTTTATGGCCAAGCAAGTTTAAAAGACACTTAATAAAACAAAGTTAAGCAGACCTATTTTGGTGGAACTTTTCAGATTCTAACGTAGAACGCCAAGAAGGGGATACAACATGCAATCCTTCCCAGACCGTATCATAGTGTTCCCTAGAACACTCAGTGACAAATACTTCACAACAAGACGCCCAGCAAGTGGTTGTTCAGTCTATGCCTAGACCTTTCTAGTGTCAGGGAACTCACTACCTCCTGAAGCAGCATAACTTCAACTTTTGACAGCTGAAAAGCAACCCAAAGAACAGCAACAGTTCTGCCTACCAACAGAGTACTGTTTTCATGAGCACTGATATTCCACTCCTGTGGAATACACAGGGGCAGGTATAGTCTTTACCTCAAAAGAGAAAACTGAGACCTGGGAAGGTTAAGTAATTTACCTAAAGTCACATACTACTAAAGACTAAGGACTGGGACCAGAATCCAAATCAAGATCCTTCTCATTCCATGACTGTCCCAGTAAAGTTCAGGAAGGTCTGCTGTCATCTATATATTATACTCTAAAAAGTTCTCAGGAAGGGTGACAACAGTAGCAGTTACCACTGAGAACTCACTACATGCTAGTCCTGAGCTGATCCCCTTCCCTGCATCACCTCCCTATAAGCTCACAGCTATCCTAAGAGGCAGGATCAAGTACCGCCCCCCCCTCCCCCATTTTACAGTTGAGAAATCTGAAGACAAAAAAGGTTAAGTAACTCGTCCAGTATCACACAGCTAATAGCAGCCAAAGTGAGATTTGCACCCAGTCCACACACAGGGAATAAAGTCATGGTTAAATTTTGGACTATGAAGCTTTCAAATCCTATCTCTGGGGCACGTTTGCTTTGTGACCTTCGCTAATAATTAGTCAACTCTCTGAGATCCTGTAAAATGGGAGCAGTTGGCCTCTACAACCTAAAAGAACTCCACAAAAGCAGTAACAACCCTCAAGATAATTAAGGACCTCCTACCCTTTCTACTATAGCTTTATAGTCCCACCAGTTTTCTTACTTTTTAAGGAATCTTGAGGCTGGTGCAGCCTGTTTCCCTTCTTCCTCCTCTGAGTCTGAATCAGAAGATGTAGAACCTGTGTCCCAGTCTTCATCATCTTCTGAATCTTCTGAGTCCTCATCTTCATCCTCAGAGAAAAAGAGAGGATCAGCAGGGAAATAGGGAAACTTGACTAGTTCTAAGGATTTTCAGGAGCAGAAGAGTTGTTATTCATGGAATCAGGATGTCAAAAGCTGGAATGGACCACCAAGACCCAGAGAAAAGTGATGACTCACCCCAAGGACATACAGTTCCCAAAGAACAGAGCTAGGCTCAGAATCTAGTTCTCTAGATTCTAGGTCATTTAGTGCTCTAATACAACAGGAAGCCTGTCCTCAAACCAGACAGCACTAAAGCCCATCCTTCCCAACCCTAGGGTCCTGAGTCTTTCCTTCTCCCGGGACTGAGGAATGGTCTCTGACAGGCAAATAACCCCTCAGTCTAACCCTGGCTCTTACCTCCATCTTTTTGAGGAACTTGCGACTGTCACCAGAAGGAGCTTCTGATTTCTTCTTTAGGAATGCTGCAGCACTGATTCCGTCCTCATCCTCATCCTCATCTGAAGAGCCTGGTGAGAAAGACAGTAAAAGCTGGAACAGGGGAAGAGCAAGGCTGAAGGGCAACCAAAAAACCAGGTCAAGGGAAACCCTAACTTTGGACTCGCTAACCATCTGCAGTTAAGGGTTTGCTCTCTCACCTTCTGAATCCTCCTCGTTCTTCTCAGCATCTTCATCTGCAGACTGCTCAGGGTTCTGGACAAAGGGAAATGAGAGAATAATTAAGGATGCCTGCCTGCCAGTGGCCACCCCACCCCTCCACCCCGGACACTTTTGTCATGATCCCTTCTCCAATCACACCTCCCATGTGCAAATGCTTTTTGAGTCTTAGTCATGGAGTCACTGTCCCAAAATAATCTGCCTCTAGCATCCTCACCTGCTTATAATTTGTGATATGGGATTCAAAATCTCGGTTGTATTTGCGGATCTTCTGGCGCAGGGTGCTCAGGGCCTTGGCATTGTTCTTGTTCATCTTCTTCTTCCCTTCCTTATCTTCCCATAACTAAAGGAAAACAGAGACCTGAGACTCAGTAGTATTTTCTAAACTTTAGGCTTCCACCACTAATGAATCTTGCTGTGTTGTATACCATCTGTACTACTTATTAACTACATTTGTTAACTTATCTTTTAAAGACACTTTATATAATGACCACTGAAAGTACAAAATAATAAATAAGAGGTAATAATAAAACACAATAAAATTCTGGGTCTTAAAAAAGATCCTCTCCTTGGTGCCTGGCTACCGCAACTGACTGCTCTGACCGGGATCACAACAGAGGGTCCTGGACAGAGCTGGAGAAAACATGTAGAACAAAATTCTAACTCACAAAAAAAAAAAGACCAGACTTACTGGCCTGACAGAGACTGGAGAAACCCCGAGAGTATGGCCTCCAGACACCCTTTTAGCTCCGTAATGAAGCTACTCCCGAGGTTCATCCTTCAGCCAAAGATTAGACAGGCCCATAAAACAAAACAAGACTAAAGGAGCACACCAGCCCAGGGGCAAGGACTAGAAGGCAGGAGGGAACAGGAAAGTTGGTAACACGGAACCCAAGGTTGAGAAGGGACAGCGTTGACATGTCGTGGGGTTGTTAACCACTGTCATAAAACAATATTTATGTACTAACTGTTTAATGAGAAACTATTTGTTCTGTACACCTCCATCTAAAGTACAATAAAAAAAAAATTATTTTTAAAAGTTCCTCTCCTTGCTTTATTCCCCCTATTTCTTGTGCTCTAGAAAACATCAAAGATAAGGCAAACAATCCCAAGAAAATAGGACCTTTGGAAGTGGATTAGAAGTGGTCCCCAGGTCCACTTTCCTCATCCTGATCTCCCCTCACCCACCAATATCATACCTCATTAAGATAGTCCTCCAGGTCAGCCAGTATCCGAATATAGAACCGGGGGACACCTTCCTTGTCCACAATGCTCTTGGCCTTTCCATATGCTTTTCCGAGGAGCTCAAACTCTTCCAGGCACTTGGTGACATCGCGAATCTTCATTGCATTCCGGATGGTCCGAATAAGGTTGGTCAGCTCCTCAAACCTGAATTGGAAGCCCAACACACATTGGACAAGGCCACATCACTGCCCCCCAATCCCCAATCTATTATACTGCTCCAAGCTTTCCTAAAATCCAGCTTCCCCACAGCCTTGCCACAATTTTAAAACCACCAGCCTCACCTCTTGTCCTTAGCACTTCGAACAACCCTCTTGGTATCTTCTTCATCCTCACTCAGCAATAGTGCCCTGTTTGAAAAGAACAGAGACCATTAACATTCCTATCTAGTTCCAGTCTTTCCAAGTGATCCCTATTTCTCTTCTCAGATGAGGTAAGTGACACTGAGTAACTCAGGTCATCTGTATCACATCTGTCTTCTTTCTGACTCTTCCTCTTCATAGCCTCATCATATACAACTCAAGCTTTTAAATCGACTTCAAACAGGCCTTTTGTCCAGTGTAGAACACATAACAACAACGTTCTCTAGCCTCTCAAAAATAAACAAATCAAGGTACTTACTTATTGCATAGGCAGAAAACCAATTATGTGAAGACACAAGTTGCTAGAAAGTACTGAGTGAGTCCTTTAAGTAAACGAGAAAAAGGGTACTTTGGGTGGAATGAATGGAAAGGTTTTAAGAAGGTGGTACCTGAACTAGGCCTTATAAAGCACTATTTCCCAAACTGTGGGAGACCAACTGCAAGGAAACCCCAATGGCTTCAACACCTCCATTACCAGTATTTTTCTTTAATAATGAGAGAACAAGCAACAGACCCACAGAATTTGCCTGGCAACAGCAACTCCATTCTTTTGTTTCTATTTTATTCTTTTTCTAATTATTTTCTGTTTTAATAAAATCATATTGGTTTTCCACTTGTGACAGGGATATGAAATCCTATTTGTATGAATATACATATACAAAAAAACCCCAAAAAAACAAAACCTGTTGCCGTGGAGTCAATTTCAACTCATGGCCACCCCATGTGTTACAGAGTAGACCTGCTGCATAGGGTTTTCTTGGCTGCATCTTTAAGAAGCAGATCGCCAGACCTTTCTTCCATGGCACCACTGGGTGGGTTTGACCGCCAACCTTTAGATGAGCAAAAATATCTGCACGACCTAGGACCTTACGAATACATTCATACACACACACACACACACACACACACACACACACACACACACAAAACAGTAAGTTGGACATGGAAAAAATGAAGGTGATATGTAAACGACAAACGTTTTAAAACAACACTGTTTCAAACGGTGAAAAGATTTTAATTTGCAGAGATGAACGAAAGGTATTCCAAGTGGCGGTAAACAAGAGGAGTATAATAGATGTTTAAGAGCCTGCCTGCAAAGCCAGATGGCCAGATGCGAAGGCCCTAAGATACCAACCAAGTATTTTGGGCTCCCTTCTATGATCAACCAAAGGCTACTGAGAATTTCTTGGCGCTAAGAACAACTATGACTTTTGGTGTTTTGGTCAAGACTAGCCCGATGTCATGCGGGAGGGGGAAGGGGGACGGTGCAAAGGCTGTGGACATGGAGGCCAGTTAAGAAGCTGATGCAAAAGACGCAGCCAGTGGGAAACCTCTTCTCTGCGACTCTCCTGGTACCCAAAGGATGGAATCCCACTTCCCAAAACTCTAAGCGTGAAGGTTATCCCTCCAGTACTGCTCCGGTTTCTAAATTCCCAACATCCTCAGAACTCTCGCTCTTGCTGCTTCCTTCAGAACCTCCCAGCTGCTCTCACCCCGACTCCCCTCTAACACGCACGGCCTTTTATAGCCTGCAGAACCCCCACACTCCCGGACCACCACACCACCGCGCAGGCCCCCCACTCACTGTTTGCCGTAGTTACCCCCGACGGGTTTGGTGACGAGTTCCTCCCCAGAAAGGGACGACTCGGACTCGCTGTCGGAACCGGTGGTAAAAAAACGCGACATGGCGACCGCGCTGAGGAGAGAGCCGAAAAGACGGAGCGTCACGGGCCACGAGAAGGGTCACGGGCCGCCACTCCCGATCCCCCCACCACTCACCGTCCCCAAATGTACCCCGACCTTGGTCCGCCTCCTGGAAACACGAGACCCGAGATATACGCACCGGCTAAAGTCGCGAGTCACACCGCGAAGCGGAAAAGGTGCAAACGCGGAGAGATGTATAAGGCGGAACCCTTGCGTCACTTCCATGAAGTGACGCCAAACCAAACTTGGTCACTACAACTCCCAGTGGCCTTCGCGCCGCAGAGGGGGCGGGGACAGGCTGACGTAACAGGGCTCTAGACCCTGAGCAGGAGGCAGCTTCTTCTGGAAGTCCTCAAACCTGAACGCGCGTTGGCATTTTATTTTAAAATACCCAGACGCCTGGCCTTCACCCCCAAGCTAAAGAATCAGAATCTCAGGACCAGTAGCTTACTTTTTTAAAACGCCCACGTGATGTTTTGTACCTGCTGTTTAGTGCAAGCTTCCAGTCAGACTCTTTGGATCCCAGCTCCGCCACTTACTGTGTGAATTTGGGAAATTTTCTTAACCTCTCTATGCTTCAGTCTCCCCAAGCTATAAAATAAAGCCATTAATAGCACCTACTTCATGGGGGTGTTATGTGAATTAAATGACTTGATACGTGAGAAGCAAGGACAGTGTCTTGTACAAAATAAGCATATATTAAATATTAGCTGGTATTCACTCATTATTCCACAAATACTTTTTACTGAGCGTTTATTATGAACCAACCGTGTCCTAGGCAGTGGCTATAGCAGTGAACAAAACAGACAAGGTCCTGGATTTCACAAAGCTCACATTCTAGTGGAATGACAATAAGTAAATAAAAGATAATTCCAGATAGTAATAAGCACCATCCCTGTTGCCATCCAGTTGACTCTGACTCATGGTGACCCTATAGGACATAGTAGAACTGCCCTCATAGGGTTTCCAAGGCTGTAAATCTTTCTGGAAGCAGACTGTCACATCTTTCTCCTACGGAGCAGCTGTGGGTTTGAAGTGCCTTCATTTCAGTTAGCAGCCCAGGACTTAACCACTGCACCACCAGGGTAAGCACCATAAAGACGTTAAAGTGACTGGTTAGAGAGGAAGATTATTTTGGATAGGGAGATTAGGGTCTCTCTGAAAAGGTGACATTTGAGCGGAGATCCAAATGATAAGAAGGAAGGAGCCATGGGGAAGTTCTTCTTCTAGGGAAAGAGCATTTCTGGCACTGCGGAGCAGCAAATGCAAAAGCCCTGAGGCAGAAATGAGCTTGGCCAGGTTCTAGGAATACAGAGTAGGCCAGTGTGCTATCAGCAGAGTGAGTAAGGCATTAAGAGTAGTAAGGCAGGCAATACCAGATCACACAGGCCAACTTGTAGGCCCTGATGAAACCTGTGGATTTAAATCTAGGTGGGTTGGGGAAGCCATCAGCTGGGGTTTTAGCAGGGCAGGGACTATTTTACATTGCTCAAGGTGGTTTTACCTGTGTGCCTGTCTGGAGGCAGAATGCTCTCCTGAAAGAAAAGTGGGAATTATCAGATTGAGGGAGGAGAAACACACCACGTCAGGCAGAGGGAACCTCATGAACAAAGTCCCTGAAGCAGAAAACCTCAGAGCACATTCTGTGGCTGGTGTAGAATGTGTCAGGACTTCTCCACACACCTTTGCCTTTCACCCTGTTAACTCTTCTCTCCTTTTTCTTCTATTCTCTCTGTCTCTCTCATTTGCTTTCTGTCTCTCTCTCACCTGCCCCACAGTTCCAATCAGTTCTAACATTAGCCGCATTATCTCCCAAAACAGTAATGAAATGCACTGAAATTGCCAAGGGAGCCTAAGAATAAAGGCTAAAGGAGGTTGAGTGAGATGAGGAAGATCAAAGTCACTGAGGATGAAGAAATGCAAAGTCACACTAAAGAAAAAGCTACTAATATTGTATAAGACCACTATTATAAGAACTCAAGAAAAGGTTTAAGCATAGAAGAAAACATTCTTTGATGGTTACGAGGGTGGGGAGGGAGGGTGAGGGTTATTCACTAACTAGATAGTAGATAAGAATTATTTTAGGTGAAGGGAAGGACAACACACACTACAGGGGAAGTCAGCATAATGGGACTAAACCAAAGCTAAGAAGTTTCCTGAATACAATCAAACACTTCGAGGGACAGAGTAGCAGGGGTAGGGATCTGGGGACCAGCTTTCAGAGGACATCTAGGTCAATTGGCATAACAAAGTTTATTAAGAAAATGTTCTGCATCCTGCTTTGGTGAGTGGCATCTGGGGTCTTAAAAGCTAGCCAAGTGGCCATCTAAGGTGCATCAATTGGTCCCAACCACCTGGAGTAAGGGAGAATGAAGAACACTAAGGACACAAGGAAGGTATTAGCCCAAGAGACACATAGGGCCACATGGACCAGAGACTTCATCAGCCTGAGACCAGAAGGACTGGATGGTGCCCGGCTACCACCAATGAGCACTCTGACAGGGAACACAAGAGAGTCCCTGATGGACCAGAGGAACAGTGGGGTGCAGAACTCAAATTCTAGTAAAAAGACAAGACTTAATGGTCTGACTGAGACTGGAGGAACACCAGAAAGCATGGCCTCCGGGCTCTCTGTCAACCCAGAACTAAAACAATTCCCGAGGCCAACTGTTCAGACAAAGATTGGACTGGACTGTGGGACATAAAATGATACTCGTGAAGGGTGTGCTTCTTAGCTCAAGTACATACATGACACTAAATGGGCAGCTTCTGTCCGGAGGTGAGATGAGAAGGCAGACAGGGTTAGGAGCTGGTTGAACGGACACGGGAAATCCGGGGTGGAAAGGAGGCGTGTGCTGTCACAGTATAGGGACAGCAATTAGGGTCACATAACAATGTATATATAAATTTTTGTATGAGATACTGACTTGAATTGTAAACTTTCACTTAAACTACAACAATAAAAAAAAAAGTTGAATTAAAGAAAAAAAGGGCTACTGATTTCAGAGTGATTTCTTGCTCTTCCCAAGACCCTGATCATTTGCAAAGGAAAAATCGTATCAAACATTTTGCTTTTTAATAATCCTTTATTAAGTAACGGAAACCCTGGTGGCATAGAGGTTAAGAGCTACGGCTGCTAACCAGAAAGGTTGGCAGTTCGAATCCATCAGGCACTCCTTGTATGTCTTATGGGGCAGTTCTACTCTGTCCTATAGGTTCACTATGAGTCAGAATTGACTTGATGGCAATGGGTTTGGTTTTTTATTAAGTAACTACCACAAATTTCAAGTTAATGCAGACAGGTTTTTTAGTAAAGTTTTTACTGAGGTATGTCTTAGTCATCTAATGCTGCTACAACAGAAATACCATAAGTGGATGGTTTTAACAAAGAGAAGTTTATTTCCTTACAGTAAAGTAGGCTAAAAGTCCAAATTCAGGGTGTTAGCTCCAGGGGAAGGCTGTCTGTCTCGGTCGGCCTTCTCATCAATGTTCTCCCGGACAAGGAGCTTCTCCGCGCAGGGACCCTGGTCCAAAGGACGCGCTCTGCTCCCAGCACTGCTTTCTTGGCGGTATGAGGTCCCCCAGTCTCTGCTTGCTTCCCTTTCCCTTTATCTCTTGTAAGATAAAAGGTGGTGCAGGCCACACCCCAAGGAAACTCCCTTTACATTGGATCAGGGATGTGTCTTTGGTAAGGGTGTTGTTACAATCCCACCCTAATCCTCTTTAAGGTAAAATTACAACCACAAAATAGAGGACAACCACACAACGCTGGGAATCATGGCCTAGTCAAACTGATACACAATTTTTGGGGGGGACACAATTCAATCCATGACAAGGTATAACATAGATTCAAATGAGTAACAGATCGTAAGTGTCCAGCTTGATGAATTTGCACACAGTGAACACATTGTGTAACCAGGGCCCACATCAAGAAACAGAACATGACCAGCCCCTGCCCCTAAAGCTCCTTCTCACACGTCAATCCAGTCACTACCCAGAAGGCTTGTTAAATTTTATTTTTTATTGTGAAATATTTCAAACATTGAGACAAGAATAAAGAATATTCTAACGAACATCTATGTACCCACAATCCAGCATGGTCAAAACTTAAGATGATACCACACAAAAATTTGCTGCAGCTTTTTTTTTGTTAAAAAAGAAAAATTAAAAATACACTTGGAGCATCCTGGGTAAATGGAAGTCTTAATGAACAAGTTTCATTACACATCCACAAATATCTTTAAGCATCTAGAATGTGCCAGCCCTTTTCACATGGATGGTCTCTATTTTTTAAATAATGTTGTTGTTAGGTGCCCTCGAGTTGGTTCCGACTCATAGCCACCCTGTGTACAACAGAATGAAACACTGCCCAGTCCTGTGCTATCCTCACAATCATTGTTATGCTTTAGCTCATTGTTGCAGCCACTGTGTCTGTCCATCTGATTGAGGGTCTTCTTCTTTTTCCCTGACCCTCTCCTTTACCAAGCATGATGTTCCTTCTCTAGGGATTGGTCCCTCCTGATAACATGCCCAAAGTATGTGAGATGAAGTCTCGCCATCCTTGCTTCTAAAAAACATCTGGCTGTACTTCTTCCAAGACAAATTTGTTCATTCTTCTGGCAGTCCATAGTATATTCAATATTCTTTGCCAACCCCATATTTCAAAGGCATCAATTCTTCTTTATTCTTCCCTATTCATTGAACAGCTTTCCCATGCATATGAAGCAATTGAAAACACTGTGGCTTGGATTAAAAAAAAAAACAAACCCATTGCTGTCAAGCCAACTCTGACTCATAGCGACCCTATAGGACAGAGTAGAACTGCTCCGTAGAGTTTCCAAGGAGCACCTGGTGGATTCGAACTGCCGATCTTTTGGTCAGCAGCCATGGCACTTAACCACTAGGCCACCAGGGTTTCCATGTCAGGAATAGGCATATCTATAGACACAGAAAGCACATTAATGGTTGTCAGGGGCTGGGGGAGCAATGGGGGGTAACTCTTAATGGGTATGGGGTATCTTTTTGGGGTAATGAAAATGTTCTGGAATTAGATAATGGTGATGGTTGTATGTCCTTTTGAATATACTAAAACCACTGAATTACATATGTGAAAAGATGAATTTTTTTGGTATGTGAATTCTATCTCAACACATTTAAAAAAGAATATTATAAATAGAATCATATAGTATAGAGCCTTTTGAGAATGGCTTTTTTTACTCAGCATAATTTTCTTGAGATTCATCTCAGTTGTTGCCTGTATCAATAGTTCATTCCATGATATGGATATATATCACAGTCTGCTTAACAAACTTTCAGTTTGTTAACCAAAAGGTGTTTCCAATTTTTGGTTATTATAAATAAAGCTGCTATGATAATTCATACAGGTGTTTGCGTGAGCATAAGTTTTCGTTTCTCTGGTATAAGGCTCAAGTGTCCAATTGCTGAACCGCATGGTAAGTGCTAGTTTTATTTTTTTTTTCTTTTGTGGTAAATGCATGGCATCCTTGTAGGGGTGGGACCATGCAAATAAGGTTTATGGAACCCTGACAAGGGAACTGGATAGTTTTGTCATCCTGCTAGTCTTCAAGAGAGACAGAGAGAGAGAGAGAAGAGCTGTAACACAGAAGATAGAGAGAGGCAGCAGAATCAAGACAGAGAGGGAGAGCTGTAACACCAGAGAAGGCGAGAAGCAGCAGCAGAGAAACTGTGGCAGCAGAGTCAGCCAAACCAGGAGACTGGCAGGAGATAGCGTGGTGGGCTTCCTGGCCCATGGAGAAAGAAAACTGAGTGCCTTCTGACACGAGGCTTACTGGAGGAGTGGGGTGCCTCTGGGCACTTATCAACAGAGCTGAAAGAGCTTTGTAACACTTGCCTGAGCAGGGCAGAGGCAAGGCCGAGGGGCCAAGGGCCAGAGAGACCTATCTGCAAGCACAGCTGAGGAAAGGCTGTCTTGATCAAAATACTGTATCCTAAGCATTCTTAAACATGAATTGTAACCTATTACTTCCCTAATAAACCCCATAACTGTGAGTATGATCTGTGAGTTCTGTGTGGCCATCGCAACAACTTATCGAACCCAGTAGAGAAGTAGAGAGTGCCATGGGAGGGACAGATAGTGTCAGAATTGGTAAAGACAGCTGAGAGAGAAGACATGTTTGACCTTAGCCTCAGAGGAATCAGCTTTGGGTTGTTGATCTTGATTCTCCTTCCTCTTATGAAGTTAGAGGTTGTCAGACACCTCCACCCTGCCATTCTTACATAAACCCTAACCCTATACCTATGGTTGTAATCTCATTTGGAACAGGATTTTCTTTGTTACGTTAATGAGACAATATCAGTGTAGGATATGTCTTAAGACAACCACTTTGGAAATAAGAAAGGAGGAGAATAGGCACAGAAGCAAGGAAGCACAGATGGGGGAAGAGAGATGCCATGAAGATCATCACATGAAGATTGCCAAGGGACAGAGGAACAGAAGCTGAAAAGAAAGGACTTTCACCAGAGCCAACATAGAAAGTCTTCCCCTAGAGCCACTGCCCTGAATTTGAACTTCTAGACTCCTAAACTGTAAGAAAACAAATTTCTGTTCATTAAAGCCACCCACTTGTGGTATCTCTGTTACAGCAGCACTAAGAACCTAAAACAGTGAGTCATACAATATTTGTCCTTTTGCATATGACTTATTTCACTCAGCATGTTTTCAAGGGTCATCCATGTATTCGTGTATCAGAACTTTATTTCTCTTTATGGCTAAATGATATTCCATTGTGTGTATATGCCACATTTTTTATAACATTTATCTGTTGACGGATACTTGGGTTGCTTCCATCTTTTGGCAACTGTGAATAGTGCATGTTTAGTTGTATAGGAAACTGCCAAACTATTTTCCAGAGTGGTTGTACCAGTGTACATTCCCACTAGGAATGTATGAGTTTCTCTACCTCCTTGCCAGCATTTAACGTTGTCACTGTTTCTTATTTTAGCCATTCTGGTAGCTGTGTAATGATATCTCATTGTGGTGTAATTTGCATTTCCCTAATGGCTAATATGGAGCCCTGGTGGTGCAGTGGTTAAAGAGTTTGGTTGCTAACCCAAAGGTCAGCAGTTTGAATCCACCAGCCACTCCCTGGAAACCCTATGGGGCAGTTTTACTCTGTCCTAGAGGGTCACTATGAGTCAGAATTGACTCGATGACGACGGATTTAATGGCTAATAACGTTGAACATTTTTTCAAATGCTTATTTGCCATCTGTATATCCTCTGCAATGAAATATCTGATTTTGGCTTTTGCTCACTTTCTAATTGGATTGTCTGTTGAGTTTTAAGAGTTGCTTATCAATTCTAGATAAAAATCCTCTGTCAGACGTGTGGTTTGCAATTATTTTCTTCCAGTCTGTAGTTTGTCTTTTCATCCTCTTAACAAGGTCTTTCACAGAGTAAAAGTTTTTAATTTGGATGAAGTCCACTTTTTCAATTTTTCTCTTAGAGATTGTACTTTTGGTTCCATGTCTAAGAGCTCTTTAACCAGTCCTAGGTCTTGAAGATTTTCTCTGTTTTCTTCTAAAAGTTTTATAGTTTTACATTTTACAATTAAGTCCATGATCCATTCTGAGTTAATTTCAGTATTAAATGTGAGGCTTAGGTTGAGGTTTATTTGTTTATTTATTTCTGTCTGTGAATGTTCAGTTGCTCCTGCATCATTTGCTGAAAAGACTTCAAGCTGTGCTGTTGACATCTTTGTCAAAAATCAGTCAATGCAGAGGACTTGAATAGACCTTTCACCGAAGAGGATATTCAAATGGCCAACAAGCACATGAAAAGATGTTCAAGGTCATTAGCCATTAACCCATTGTTATTGAGTCGATTCCAACTCACAGCAACCCTATAGACAGAGCAGATCTGCCCCATAGGGTTTCCAAGGCTGTAATCTTTATAGAAGCAGACTGCCCCATCTTTTTCCCATAGAGGGGCTGGTGGGTTTGAATCTCTGACCTTTCGGTTAACAGCCGAGCACTTAAACACTGTAACACCAGGGTTCCTTTTCATTAGTCATTACCCAAACCAAAACCCATTGCTGTTGAGTTGATTCCGACTCATAGTGACCCTACAGGACAGAGTAGAACTGCTCCATAGGGTTTCTAAGGAGCAGCTGGTAGATTCAAACTGCCAACCTTTTGGTTAGCAGCCAAGTGCTTAACCATTGCGTCACCAGGGCCGCTCATTAGCAATTAGGGAGATGCAAATCAAAACTACAATGAGATACCACCTCATCCCTATTAGAATGGCAATGATTAAAAAAAAACCACAGAAAACAACAGGTGTTGGTGAGCTTATGGAGAAACTGGAACCCTCATCCGTTGCTGGTGGGAATGTAGAATGGTACAGCCACCGTGGAAATCAGTTTGGCAGTTCCTAAAAAAGTTGAACATGTGACTACCATATGACCTAGCAATCCCAAGCCTAGGCATAGACTCAGAAGAAGTGAAGGCAGGAACACAAACAGAAACCTACACACTAATGTTTATCGTAGCTCTCTTTGCAACACCCAAAAGGTGGAAACAACCGAAATGTCCATTAACAGATGAACGGATAAACAAAATATGGTACATACACACAATGGAACACTACTCAGCCATCAAGAGAAATGAAATCCTGATGCATGCCACTACATGGATGAACCTTGACAATATAATGCTGAGTGAAGTCAGTCAGTTGCAAAAGGACAAATACTATATAATCTCACTTATATGAAATAAGGACTTATACAGAAACTAAAGATGATTAGTGGTTAGCATGGATGGGAGGGAGAGAGAAGGGGAATTTTTGCTTGGGGGAATTGAGTTTATGTTAATAGTGGTGCAATGATTTAGAAAAGGATAGTGAGAATGGTTGGACAACTTGAAAAATGTAATCCAAGTTACTGAATAGTACACATAGAAATTGTCGAGATGGCATATGTTTTGTTATGTGTATTTTCACTACAATAAAATTTTAAAAAATCAATCAATGTAATCCTCCATATCAATAGGCTAAAGAAGAAAAATCATACAATTATGTCAATTGATTCAAAAAAGTATCTGACAAACTTCACCACTATTCATGATTAAAACAAAAAGCTTTTCAGCAAAGTAGGAATAGAGGGCAACCTACTCAACTTGAAGAGCATTTATTAAAAACCTGTAGCAAACATCATACTTAATGGTTAAAGACTGAAGTTTTCCCCCTAAAATAGAGAACAAGGCAAGGGTGTCTGCTTTCACCACTCTCATTAAACATAGTACTGTAAGTTCTAGCCAGAGCAAAAAGCAAGAGAAGGAAATAAAAGGAATACAGTTTAAAACGGAAAAAATAAAACTGCTCCTATTTGCAGATGACATGATTGTCTATGTAGTAAATCCCGAGGAATCTACAGAACGAGTCCTGGAACTAATAAATGAGTTCAGCAAAGTCACAAGATACATCGATACAAAAAAAGCATCCACATTTTTCTATACTAACAGTGAGCGTATCGAATCCAAAATTAAAACATTTGGAATCATTACGTAGAAAATGAAATACTTAGGTATAAATCTAACAAAAACACGTACAGGATTTGTGTGCTGAAAATCGTAAAATGCTGGTGAAAGAAATCAAAGAAGACTTAAATAAATGGGAAGACATACCATGTTCATTAATTGGAAGGCTTAATAAAGATGTCAATTCTCCCCAAACTGATATACAGGTTTAACACAATTCCTATCAAAATCGCACGAAGGAACCAAACAGTAGTTTAGCTTAACTAGTAAAGAATGTCTGCCTTGAGCATTAGGCTCTTTTAAAAACTATCTATATAGGACCAAACTGAACAGCAATTCAAAAGACTAATAGGAAACTTAGGGGGCAGTGAGTTTATGTGAATGGATGAGGAACAACTTGGAAAAGGAGGGTGAGAATGGTTGCACAACTTGAAGAATGTAATCAATGTCACTGAATTGTACGTGTATAAATTGCTGACTTGGTGTATGTTCTGCTGGGCATTTTCTCAACAACAAAAATAAAATAAATTATATTTTTAAAAAATCCCAGCAAGGTTTTTTGTAGATAGTCAAGCTTTTTCTAAAATTCATGTGGAAAGGTAAAGAACCTAGAACAGCTAAGACAATTTTGAAAAAGAATAAAGTGGGAGCAGCCACTCTACCCAAGTTAAACCTTACTACATAGCTATAGAAATTGAGACTATGGTATTGGCAGAGAGGTAGACATATAGATCAATGGAACAGAATAGAGAACCCAGAAATAGACAGATACAAATATGCCCATCTGATGATTGGCCACTGTTTAAAGTATAAGCCATCACTGATTGGTTGGCTTTCAGACATACGTTTTTTAAGGTGACTTGTCTCAAGTTTAAAACCAATTCTTGTGGTTACGTTATCATAGCTATAGACCTGTGCTGTCCATTATGGCAGCCCCTAGCCACATATAGATACAGATCAAGTATTTGCAATGATAATCTAGCATCCAAATTGAGATGTGTTGAAAACTATAAAATACAACCTGGATTTAGAAGACTTAGTGTGAAAAACCACCACGTGTCTGTCAGTTTGTCGTACTGTAGTGGCTTGTGTGTTGCTGTGATGCTGGAAGCTATGCCACCGCTATTTCAAATACCAGCAGGGTCACCCAAGGTAGACAGGTTCCAGGCTAAGACAAACTAGGAAGAGGGAACTGATGGTTTACTTCTGAAAAAAATTGGCCAGTGAAAATGTTATTAATAGCAGCGGAACAATGCCTGATATAGTGCCAGAAGGTAAGTCCCTCAGATTGTAAGGCACTCAAAATATGACTGGGAAAAGAGCTGCCTCCTCAAAGTAGAGTCAACCTTAATGACGCGGATAGAGTCAAGCTTTCAGGACCTTCATTTGCTGATGTGGCATGACTCAAAATGAGAAGAAACAGCTGCACACATCCATTAATAATCGGAAAGTGGGATGGACAAAGTACGAATCTAGGAAAATTGCAAGTCATCAAAAATGAAATGAAACACGTAATGATCGATACCCTAGGCATTAGTGAGCTGAAGTGGACTGGTATTGGTTATTTTGAATCAGAAAATCATATGGTCAACTGTGCCAGGAATGACAAATTGAGGAGGAATGGCATCGCATTCACTGTCAAAAAGAACATTTTAAGATCTATCCTAAACTACAACACTGTCAGTGATAGGATAACATTTATACGCCTACAAGAAAGACCAGTTAATACGACTATTATTAAAATTTATGCACCAACTACTAATGCTAAAGATGAGGAAATTAAAGATTTTCACCAACTTCTAGTCTGAAATTGATCAAACATGCAATCAAGATGCATTGATAATTATTGGTGACTGGTGAAAGTTGGAAACAAAAAAGAAGAGTCTGTAGGTGGAAAATATGGCCTTGGTGACAGAAATGACTCTGGAGATCACATGACAGAATTTTGTAAGATTAACATGACTTCTTCATTGCTAATACCTTTTTTCAACAACATAAACAGTGACGTGGACCTCACCAGATGGAAAACACAGGAATCAAATCGACTACATCTGGCGAAAAAGATGTTGGAGAAGCTCGATATCATCAGTCAGAACGAGGCCAGGGTCCAACTTTAGAACAGACTTTCAACTGCTCATATGCAAGTTCAAGTTGAAGCTGAAGAAAACTAAAACAAGTCCACAAGAAGCAAAATACAACCTTGAGTATATCCCACCTGAATTTGAAGACCATCTCATGAATAGATTTGACACATTGAACATTAATGACTAAAGACCAGATGAGTTGTGGGATGACATCAAGGACATTATACATAAAGAAAGCAAAACGTTATTAAAAAGACAGGAAAGAAAGATCAAAGTGGATGTCAGAAGAGACTCTGAAACTTGCTCTTGAACATAGAGTAGCTAAAGCAAACAGAAGAAATGTGGAAGTAAAAGAGCCGAACAGAAAATTTTAAAGAGCGGCTTCAAAGATAAAGTATTATAATGAAACGTGCAAAGACTTGGAGTTAGAAAACCAAAGGGGAAGAACATGGTCAGCATTTCTGAAGCTGAAAAGAACTGAAGAAAAAATTCTAGCCTTGAATTGCAATATCAAAGAATTCTACGGGCAAAATATTGAATGACGCACGAAGCACCAAAAGAAGATGGAAGGAATATACAGAGTCTGTACTGAAACGAATTGGTTGATGTTCAGTCATTTCAGGAGGTAGTATATGATCAAGAACCAGTGGTATTTAAGGAAGAGGTCTAAGCTGCACTGAAGGCATTGGTGAAAAACAAGGCACCAGGAATTGACAGAATACCAACTGAGGTGTTTCAACAAATGGATGCAACTCTGGAGGTGCTCATTCGTCTATGCCAAGAAATCTGAAAGACAGCTACCTGGCCAACTGACTGGAAGAGATCCATATTTTTCCCATTCCAAAGAAAGGTGATCCAACAGAATGGGGAAATTATCGAACAATATCATTAATATCACACGCAAGTAAAATTTTGCTGAAGATAATTCAAAAACAGTTGCAGCAGTACATCAGCAAGGAACTGCTAGAAATTCAAGCTAGATTCAGAAGAGGATGTGAAACAAGGGATATCATTGCTGATGTGAGATGGATCTTGGCGGAAAGCAGAGAATACCAGAAAGATGTTTACTTGTGCTTTTTGACTATACAAAGGCGTTTGACTGTGTGGATCATAATAAATTATGGATAACATTGCAAATAATGGGAATTCCAGAACACTTAATCGTGCTCATGAGGAACCTGTACATAGACCAAGAGGCAGTTGTTTGAATAGAGCGAGGGGATACTGCGTGGTTGAAAATCAGGAAAGGGGTGTGTCAGGGTTATATCCTTTCACCACACTTATTCAATCTGTATGCCGAGCAAATAATCCAAGAAGTTGGACTATATGAAGAATGCAGCATCCAGATTTGTGGCAGACTCATTAACAACCCGCAATATGCAGATGACACAACCTTGCTTGCTGAAAGCAAAAAGGACTTAAAGCACTTACTGATGAAGATCAAAGGCCACAGCCTTCTGTGTGGATTACACTCAACATAAAGAACACAAAAATCCTCACAACTGGACCAATAAGCAACATCATGATAAACGGAGAAAATATTGAAAAGGATTTCATTTTACTTTGATCCACAATCAACACCCATGGAAGCAGCAGTCAAGAAATCAAATAACATATTGCATAGGGCAAATCTGCTGCAAAAAACCTCTTTAAAGTGTTAAATAGCAAAGATGTCACTTTGAAGAGTAAGGTGCACCTGACCCAAGCCATGGTATCTTCAGTCGCCTCGTATGTATGTATGCAAAAGCTGGACGATGAATAAGGAAGACCAAAGAATTGATGCCTTTGATTTATGGTGTTGGCGAAGAATACTGAATATGTCATCGACTGCCAGAAGAAGGAACAAATCTGTCTTGGATGAAGTACAGTCAGAATGCTCCTTAGAAGTGAGTATGGCGGGTGAGACTTTGTCTCACGTACTTTGGATATGTTATCAGGAGGGAGCAGTCCCTTGATAAGGACATAATGCTCGGTAGAGGATCATCGAAAAAGAGGAAGACCTTACAAAATGCATTGACACAGCAGCTGCAACTACAGGCTCAAACACAGCATCGATTGTGAGGACGGCACAGGACTGCACAGTGTTTCATTCTGTTGTACATGGGGTCTCTGAGTCAGAACTGACTGGATGGCACCTAACAACAACAATATATTCCAAAATGGGTTTGAATTACTCTAATAACAAAATTTTCTTTTCAGAGAGAAAATGACACAAGAAAGTAAACTGACAAAATAGGCATTTATTCAGAGAACATAATGCCAACAAGAAACTCCCCGAGACCAGCTTGGGGGTGAGAGGAAATGGCGGCCCTCAGCTGCCCCATACTCTCGGAAGAAGAAGGACTTAGTATTTCTCTACATCCCAGCCTGCAGGGAAGTCCCGGAGCAGAATTCATGGATGGGCTCTGGGGTGTGGGCCTGGGTGTCTAACCTGCCCGCCCACCCACGAGTCAGTACGTCTGGTGTCCCAAGGAGCTGGGGCATTAGGAGAGGTGGCAGAGGAAGTCATGCAGAGGCAAGGCCAGGGCCCCTGACAAGGAGATTCCCAAAGTGTCGGAGATACAGGCAGTTGCCATGGCAAATTCCCGGTGCTCATCACTGGTCTGGGGAGGAAGAGAGCAGGGGTCAGGCTTTGGTCCTAAGACCCCTGCCCCAGACTTCCCCAGAAAGGCCCCCACAGCCCTAGCCTAGCTGGCACTGACCTCCAGGGCAATGTTGTGGAAGGTGTTCACGTAGGCTGCACCTCCCAGGAGCCCCTCATACAGAATGATCAGAAAGATGAGGTAGATGCTTGGCAGGAAGCTGAACCACATGTCTGCCATCAGGAAGCCCAGGTTGAAGCACTGTGGGCAAAGGCAGAGGGGAAGGTTGAACCTGGGATCAGATGGAGGCAGGGAAGGAGGCTGGGTATCCCAGCCAGTGGCCCCAGGTTCTGGGAGGATACTGGTGAAGGAGAGGGGCGACAGGCTCAGATGAAACCCCAACATCCAGCCTGGTCTACCAGAGCCTGGGATCCGACCCAAGCAGGCCTTCTCCCTACCCCATCCTCCTACAACTTATACCCGGGCCTCCCCCGAGCCCCACCTTGCCTTTGCTTGTCACTCCCACAGCCTGGAGTGATATTCCACCTTCCCTCACTTGGGATCACCTTTCATATCTCAGCTTTGATCAGGACCACTCACAACTCCTGTGATCCTATTTCCTCCTCTCAAGGGCTCTCTGAAGACAGTTTTCTCCCATTTTACCAAACGAGCCTACCATTAGGTCTGTGGTTCCCTACCGGGGCAATTCTGCCGCCCAGGGGACATTTGGCAACGTCTGGCGACATTCTTAAGAGCTCCGGCAGCTAACCAAAAGGTCAGCAGTTCAAATCCACCAGCTGCTCCTCGGAAACCCTACGGGGCAGTTCTACTCTGTCCTGGAGGGTCGCTATGAGTTGGAATTGACTTGAAGGCAAGGGTTTCGTTTGGTTCTAGCAACATTCTTGGTTATCACAACTGGGGAGGTAGGGTGGTACTGCCATCTAGTGGCTGAGGCTAGAGATGTTGCTAAACGTGCTACATTGCGCAGGACAGCCCCCAACAAAGAATTATCCACACCAAAGGTCATTAGTAGCCAGGTTGAGAAACCTTGGCTTAGGTGTTCCCAACTCTTTCAGGAAACCTCCCTAAACCTCACCCCAACACACCCCAAGCGTCTAGGCCCCTCCTCTGCGCCCCAGTCCCTCAGAGGTATCCCTCTACCCCCCTGAGCACACTGCATTGCCTCTCCGGTGGCACACAGGCCACCACCAAGAGGCTCACACCCTTTAGGCACCTGGGGAGCTTGTTACCGCTTGTGAAAAATGCACCCTCAGGTCTCCCCCTCAGTAAGCCTGAGGTGGGCCCAGAGATCTGCATTAAAATAAAAGAAATCCTGGTGATACCAGTGCCACAGGTGGTGACCCACATTTGAAGAAACACCACAAACACTTCCATGTGTAGCACAAGGCTAGACACTTTCTGTAATGGAAATAAATGATGATAAGCCCCTAATTCTATGGAGCAGCCTTGGCTAAAATTACAGCTAAAGCCGTAAGCTACAAGTTTCAGTGGCATCATTAGGAAGAACCCTGAGTCCAGAATTGTTGCCACAACAGTCTGGGGCTTTGGGAGTACAAAGCCCTGGGCTGGCATTACCTCCTGGATAAATAAGGAAGAATGTTAGAAAAGACGTACATGCTGTTGCCCTAAAATTTAAGCATAATCCATACTAATTTTCTGGAGCCCTGGTGGCGCAGTGGTTAAGAGCAATGGCTGCTAACCGAAAGGTCAGCAGTTTGAATCCACCAGCAACTCCTTGGAAGCCCTATGGGGTAGTTCCACTCTGTCCTATAGGGTCGCTTCGAGTTGGAATCAACTCGACAGCAAAGGGTTATACTTATTCTGTCTCTTGTTATGGCAAAATCGAGTCCTTCAGTTTATTTAAAAAGGGCAAAGGACCTTCCTGTAATAGTTAAAGGTTTATTTTAATAGTTACCTTTTAGGGGGTATAGATTGTAACCTTGAAACAATGAATGCTGGCTTTGTGAAAGGACAGCTGTTCAAGACTATTGTAGGGAATTGTTTGCTGACTTAAAACTGTGGGCTACTGTTTGCCATGAGTAGTTGAATTTGCTCACCAGCCTCGAGATAAATAACCCATGACCTCAACATCAATTCCATTATAATTAACCATTTAAAATAAAAGAATTATACATTTTCTCATAGTTGGAAACATTTGAAAGCCGGCCTCTTCGCACCTGGCCTGTGCAAATAAATATTAAATACATGTTCCTAACTGAGTTAAAACACAACCCAAACTCTTATTCTTTCATTTTTCTCATCTCTATTCTTATCTACCCTGAGATGTAGATGTTGGCCACCTCTAATCTATAGATGAGGAAACTTAGGCTCAGAGAGGTTCAGAGAGCTGCCCTAAGTCACACAGCTACTAAATTCAGAAGCTGAGATTTGCATTGGGGTTTGTCTGGCTCCTGAGCCCACCCATTTTACAAGGAGCCCTGCTGGCTCCTGTTCCCAGTGCTTAGTACATGACCATGTGCAATAAACACTTCCTGCTGAGGGAGGGAGGGAAGAAGGGAGGCAGCAGGGTCTGAGGAAGCTGGGGTCCAAGGCGGGACTGGAGTGAGGGCAGGGGCTCAGTACCTGCAGCAGGGCCAGAATCCATGTGTAGCGGATGCGACAGCAGCGAAGAGAAGAGCGGGAGGCAAAGACACCGGCCTGGTACAGCATCTGGTACCTGAGGTAGTGGGGCAGAGAGTAGGAGGAGCCTCCTCCTGTTGCCTACCAGCAGGGCAGCGCATTATCAAGAAGCCCTCCCAGCCCAACATCTGTCCTGCCACCCACCCTCACCCCTCTCACCAGCGGTACTGCTCAGCGTGACTCAGGGACGTGTTCCGGAAGAAGAGGAGCTCAAACTGTAGCAAAGACCAGATGAGGAAGAGGAACAGGGCCGTGTAGGTTCCCATTCCAATTACTATTTCCCTCCCTCTCCCAGCACCCCTCACTCACCAGTCCCTGATTGATGAAATACTCGGCAAAGTAAACCAGGACCAAGGGGATGATGTGTGGCAGCAGGCTCTGGGAGTCAGAAGACATAAGGGGAAGGCTGGGAGACGGCCACTGCCCACTGGGGACACACCACAGCCACCATGCATACCTTGAACACTGTCCACCTTTCCTGAAGGGAGAGGCTGGAGCCGGAGTCTGCAGGGAATAGGAAGCGAAGGGCAAGTGAGGTTGGCACATTGAGGGTTAAGCAAAGGGGTGCCAGTGAGCGAACATAAACCAGGTGAGACCTCATGACATCTGGACAGCCCTCGACAGCTGTACATCTGTGCGCCCCAGCCAGCCACACTGGCCCCTTCTTTCTGATTCTTGAACAGCCAAGCTCGTTCCTACCTCAGGGCCTTAGCATCTGCTGTTCCCTCTGGCTGGAACCTTTTCACCCAGGTGTCCAGAGGCTGACTCCTTGTCGTTCCAGTTTCAGCCCAAAGGTTACCTCCTCCAAAAGGCCTTAACTGACTACTTTCTCTAATTAGAACCCCTCTCCATTTCTTCCTCAATTGTCATTTTCCATCACATCACTGCTTTATGTTCTTCAATCACTCATCAGTATGGGAAAATAACTCCTTCTGATTCGTTGATGTGTTTGTGAATCTGCCTCATTTCCTTATCTTTGTCACCACTGTATCCCCAGTGCTTAGACTGCCCAGCACACGTAGTACGTGCTCAGTGAGTATGTGTGGAAGAGATGAATGCACCTGGCTCCCCCCACAGCCAGCCCACCTGCCCCGTCCCCCACGACTGCCCACTGTAGAGAAGAAAAGACTGAAACCCAGAGTGACCTAGCTGAGGGCCTGGGACTCCTAGGTCTTCTACCTGGTTTTGATTCTGGGGCCTCACTGCTCATCAAGGGCTGCCGAGCTGCCGTCTCTGTGTCTTCTTCCCCTCCAGGATCCTGGGGTGCCGGGGACGTGAGCACCAGGAAATAGCTAAGAGTGAGGTGAGAGAATGAAGACAGGGTCAAAGAGCCTCCGTCGGGCTGCAAAGGCTCTCAGAGGCCATCTAGTCCCCGCCTTCCCAGGGCAGCTCCCCGATTGTACACTTCTGAAAACAGAGAGCTCACTACCTCTCAAACACCCTATCCTGTATGAGAGAGCACCAATTGTGGACAAATCCTTCCTTCTTTGGAGCTGAAATTTGTTTCCTTGTTGCTTCTACCTGTTAGCCCTCCCTGTAACTCCTGGCTCACAACAGGTGAGTCAGCTCCATTTTCTTGTAATTATTATTCTACTGATTATCCTAGCTACCTTGTACCATGTGCTCACTCTGCTAGGCCAGGATTTCCCAAGTTGTACTTACTATGTTTTGCCTTCATGGTAATTGCCACATCCACATTGCTCCTGTATGTAACATTTTTTTACTTAATATTTTACTTTAAATCGACTCACTTTTTCAATACGGCCTGTGAAGCTACAGGGTAACACACGTGAAAATACACATAGAATTCATAAAGTCCACCCTTGTCCCACCTCAAATCATCTTGGGAACCACACTGTGCTGGATGCTTCACACACATCACCTCACAGAGAACTAAGGACAACTGTTATCATTTGAGAAATGAGGAAACTAAGGGTCAGAGAGGTAAAGTAACTTGCCCAATGCCACACAGCTAACAAGCAACATCAGAAGTCAAAATGAGGCTTATCAGAGTCCAGAACCCACATGCCCTCATAACAAGGCTGCAGGTATCTGAAGACTGGGATCGTGACCCTCTCTACCTTCCTCCCAGCCCAGAGCAGCTCACCTGACCAGCAGGAGGGCGGGGATACCCAGCATGGACAGCAGGGTGTGCTGTGGGGACAGGCCAGCCTGGGTGAGGCCCAGGTAGGACAATGCCCCCAGCAGCCCTGCTCCTCCAGTCCCCGAGGACCACCAGGATATCACAGCCCTGGGGAGAGAACACAGGGGCACTCAGAAGGATCCAGGTCAGCAGCCAGCATCCTCCCACCTCACTCTGCTCACTTACCTGGGGTAGAAGGAGGTGAGCGAGAGGAAGGTGATCTCCCCTAGGCCTGACGAGATGCTGGCCAAGACCACACCTGAGGGAGGGCAAGCACAGAGGTGGCCACACCTAGCCTGGCTCCGACTGCCCCAGTCCCCTAGGGTGTTTGACCACAGCCTTCTCTGCTCAGCTCAGGAGACAGGCTGGGCTCCAGACCTGCAATGGAGCCAACCACCTCCTCCACATCTCCTCTCTAGGGGAACAGTGCCTCCAGACTCCCAGTGATCAAACCCTTCATGTCTCTTCCACCCACAGCACAGGGTTGTGGCAACTCTTCTCATCTCAGTCTCTATCCAACCCCTCCATTTCCTTCCCTTTCCACCACCACCCACCCCTCCGAGTTGTCCTCATCTCCCATCTGCTACTCATGACAACCTACCAGGAAATAGCCCTTCTGAAGGTTATAAAAATAATCTTTTCCTCTGGGAAGTTAGGGAGTTTCCCCCCAAATGTTCTCCTAAGGTTCCTCCGGGCCCCACAGCCAACACAGAACCTGACACTCACCACCCAGGCTGGTCCCCACAGAATGAGAAAAGGCAACGAGGATGAAGCTTCCAGCAGCGCAAACTCCACTGACGAGAACCCGAGGGCTGTGAGTGAGAGGGGTGAGGGAATGAGGAAGGGTGGACCTCTGCTCCCAGTGCCCCAGCCCTGCTGCCACCTTCTTCACCCTCCTGGCCTCCCACTCTCAGATTCCACCTGCCCTTCCTCCCGCACCCCTGCTCAGACCTGTACGGCAGCAAATGAAGGCCGAAAGGAGCTAACAATTTGATGAGGAGGGTGGGGAGGATGTCTGCCAGGAGCACCGCCTGGGACAGGAGAACAGAGTGAGATTCCAGGCCTTTCCAGGAACATCCCTCCCAACCAAGGAAAGAAAGGAACCAGCCAATCAGACCTGCTACAAAAACAGGCTCTGGAGTTGGGCAGATCTGGGTTAAAGCCCCAGCTCTGCCACACCTTTGCTATGTTTCAAGGCATTTACACTCTCTGAGCTTCGGTCTCCTCATCTGGAGAATGGGGATGATGACAGTGCCTGGCCCACAGGACTGTTGTGTGTATTAAATGAATACATGCTGTATGCAAAAAGGGCTCAATAAATAGTTGTTTTAATTATCCTGATCATGGCAGTTCCCACTTGGTGCCGAGCAGTTGGGAGTGAGGTCTATAGAACTAGAGGGCCTGGGTCAGGGGAGGACCAGATGGCACTCACAGCCGTGGAGACAGAGTTGCAGTCAAAACGAGATGAGCCATTGTGGGGGACAGGTACTGGGCCTGGGTCCACCTGATGGAAGACAAGAAAATCTTCATTACCCAGGGAGGCAAGAGGGTACACCAACAGGACCTGGCTGCAGTCCCAGCTCTGCTCTGACTTGAAGAGTGGCCTTGGGTCAGCACTAGCTTCTTAAGACCTCAGTTTTTCTGTCTGCACAATGGAGAAAGGGGATCCATAGAAGTCTCAAACCAATGGCCCACAGGCCAAAGATGGCCCTGCAAATGGACTTTGTTTGGCAATACATTCAGGAGCTCTCATATAAAAATCTGAATTTCCAGAATCTGATCTTGGAACTGCAAGGTGGTGGCTGCTCCCCTTCAATGGGGCATGTGCCTTCCAGTTCACCACAGACCAGCAGTTCCTAACCAGGGGCGACTCTACCCTTCAGGGAACATTTGGCAATGAATGTCTAGAGATATTCTTGGTTGTCACAACTACGGGGTGAGGGTGACTACTGGCATCTGGTGGATAGCAGCCAGGGATGCTGCATCTTACAACGCACAGGACAGCCCCCCACAACAGAGATCCAGACCAAAATGTCAATAGTGCCGTGGTTGCAAAACCCAGCCACAGACCATAGTCCCACCCAGACAACATTTGAGTTTGCAAACCCCACACTAAGTGATCTCTGCCTGCCCCAAGGGTCTAGGGGTATGAGAACATTAGCCCCCTTGCCCTACTTCCTGGTCACCCTATTTTGAGTTTTTCAAGGGGGTCTTTGCCCCAGGGTGAGTCCATCATCTTCTCCTATGGGCCAAACATGGTGGTGGTGGTAGACAGGGGAACACTTACATGGCTCTGGTTCCCAGGCGCCCTCTGGTGTCTGAGGATGTCATGGGCAGCACTGAGCATCACCACATAAGAAAAGTTGTTGCAAAGGCCCAGGAGCCTGGAGTGAGCAGGACAGACCTTAATCTCCTTTCAGGTGTACAGTCTATCACAGCCCTAGCACCAAACCTCCCCCTTACCTGTGCCTTCAGTCAGCTCCCTCTTTTTCACCCCACATCACCAGATCCCATCTCCATTCAGTGTTGGGGTTAGAAACATGGGCCTTAGGATTACAGACGTGTGTTCAGATCCAAGCTCTGAGATCTGTCCCAGGAAGCTTTCCTTGGTCACTCGACCCTCTGAGTTCCCTCTATGATTCAGTCCTGGGGCATTTCTCGTCCACTGACCACTGCTTCTGATGCACTGTGGTGCAGCAGAAAGATTCCAAGGCTTGAAGCTCAGAGAAATATGTTCAGGTCCCAAGTCTGTACTTCCTACTTGAGTGGTCTCAGTCTACTCATGTGTAAAAGGATACACATTCCTCTCCTGGCTACCTGATAGTGCTGTGTGAGGATCAAAACAAGATAACACAGAAACCCTTTACGATCCATGAAGGATTTTGTTTGCTTAATCTCATCTCCCAGAGCTGTATGTGCTTAGTGATGGGAAGAAAACTGGGCACAGGGCCAGAGATTTCATAAACGTCATTTTCAAAGTCTATGAAGTAGTACTACTATTCTTCCCATTTTACTATCAAGGAAGTTGAGGCTCAGAGAAGTTAAGTGGCTCTTAAAAATTCTCACATGGGAACGGGTCCAATCACTTCCAACCCAATCTGCCACCAAAGTCCTTGATGTTTAGGTTAATGCTAGAAGTATTTCCCAAGGGGCAGTACTTAAATGATTTTTGGAGTTAGATGGATGACCTTTAAAAAACATGTTTTTAAAAAAAAGTTCAGTAGTGATGTATTTATTTAAAACAAACCCTGGTGGCGTAGTGGTTAAGTGCTACCGCTGCTAACCAAAACGTTGGCAGTTCGAATCCACCAGATGCTCCTTGGAAACTCTATGGGGCTGTTCTACTCTGTCCTATAGGGTGGCTATGAGTCAGAATCCACTCGACGGCAACGGGTTTGGGTTTGGTATTAATTTAAACGTGCATTAGTAAAGTATTGGCTTCCCATTTAGAGTAGTGATTTCAAGACTTCTTAAAAATAAGTGTATTTAAAATTTTTGAAGGGTGAATTGGTTGGAGGAAAAGCATGAAGTAAATAATCCTCCATCTGGTATGAGGATCTGGCCAAAACGTGAAGGTGGTTAAGTAAACAAATGAGTGAACTTTGGAAATCTACATGCAGTCTCCGGGCGAAACAGTTCAATAAATATTTGTGGATTCCGTTCCTTTTTCGAAGCTCAACCCTTTTTTCCCCCTTTCTTCCCGTCCCTTTCCTCCTCCCGCCCCATTTTCACTTCTGCTGAACTCCTGAGACCACTCACCAGAAGCCCATCGCGTTCTTCCAAAAGGCGCCCTGACGGTCCAACAGAGGGGACCGGCGTTTGGGGGCGATCTCCTCCCCTAGGAGGGAGAGAAGAGAATGACCCCGACCCCACTCGCAAGTGCACGACGGCCCCACAGGGTGTCTCCCTGGGGCCCAGCCAGCTTCTAAGTCCGTCAGGTAGGTCTCGGGGCAGAGGTTGTCACTACCGTGAGGGCGGGCCAGAATACTCACCCTCGGAATCTGAAAGGCGCCGCCAAGAGCCCGCACAGCAAGCCATGGCATCAAGTTCGAGTCCCCCAAAGGGGCCAAGGTCAGCGAGAGCTCAGGGTTGGCGCCGACCGGGAGGACAGGCGTCTGTGACAGAGAGAAGATCAACGCCCCATTGCCGGTCCCAGCTCCGACTGCTCCGGTGCACTTGCGCCGGGCGATCCATCCCGCACAGCCTGGACTCCAACTCGCGCCCCTTCCCGCCTACCTCGCCCCACCCGTCGGACTTCACCTCTGCCCCCTCTAAAGCTTGGAGCCCCGCGGCCTGTACCTTTAAGAGCAGCTGAGCGTTCCTCAGCAAGGAGCAGCAGTTTGACGGGTCACGTGACAGCACCAGCAGATCCCATGACGTGCTCAGAGGTCTTCGCCACTTCCGCGTCCTAGCAGCGTCTTCACTAATTTAGGCTTTCCCCAGCTTCGGGGCATGAGAAGGGGAGGAGCCGGGAGAACTCTGGAACACAGATTTTAATTTGGAGCGGGTGGGGTCAGCAAGAAGAGCTATGACGTAAGGTTAGCGGCGGCCGGGGCCGTGACGGAATCCTGCCGGCACTAGTCATGGCTGTGGGGAGCTTCAGGTGCTCTCGCCTGGCCCTGACTTGCCAGAAACAAATATGGTCACCTGCCTACTAATTTCAGAGAAGACTGTTTCTGGCCAAGAACAAAGATGGCCAGCTTCAGATCATTCTTTTTCCGTCGTATCTGTTGCCCTTACAAATCGTATTGTTGTTATTGTTCTTGTTAGGTGCCATTGAGTCGGTTCCAAATCATAGGGACCCTGTGTACAACAGAAGGAAACACTGCCCAGTCCTGTGCCTCACAATCGTCATTATGTTTGAGCCCATTGTTGCAGCGACTGTGGACAGTACGACTAACTGGCAGCCGCGTGGTGGAAACAAATCGTTTTAGAAACCGAAAATAAAGATAACGCTCACCTAAGGGATGTGATAAATTATCTATTGGTGGTATCCAAGGCGTTAAGAGACCCTCTTTTCCAAATGACTCTAGAATCAAAGAATATCACAAATAAGAAAACGGAGGTACAAAAAAGGAAGGTTACTGACGATCATACAAGGCTCTTAAGGTGACCTTAGAAAGCCGTTCAGCAGTAAGAAATAAAGCTCTACCAGCAGGGAGCCATTGTGAAGGCTGCTGCGGGATTCCTGCCTGCTTCAGGGGTACCTAGACCAGATGATTCTAAGGTCTAATGTTCAGATTCTGTAATCTTATCCAATTCTGCTAATTTCACAAAAGAACAAAGTGGGGCTGACGGGGTGGGGGAGGTGTGGATCACAACATATTCTCAAATATGGAGTGATTTCTCTTACTTAACTTTCCTCTAGATGGCTGCCAAGGCAGTCTCCTGAATTCTTTTCATGGGGCCCCTCCCCTGCAGATCTCTACTGTGGGCTTCCAGCAGCCTGTGTCCACCTCTACCAGCTCTATGAAATGTGCCCCCTTTGGTGTGCTTCCTAGCTCATTCAATGAAAAATGGGCTCCTACTTCTCATGCACAGTGGTTAAGAGCTCTGCTGCTAACCACAAGGTCCGCAGTTGGAATCATCAGCCACTGCTTAAAAATCTTACGGGCAGTTCTACCTTATCCTACAGGGTCGGTATGAGTCAGAATCGACTCTACAGCAATGGGTTACTACTTATGCAAGTTTCTAAAAATTCGGTAGTTTCATGCATGGTCCCTGCTCTCAAGAAACTCACAGGAGAGTGGGAGTTAGGCACAAATAAGCACAATACAAAGTTTAGCCAAATTCTTTTTTGCAAGAATGACCGCAGATGGAGCCACCAATCCAACCCCTTTTTCACCTTTAGGGATGCATTAATGACCCCCAAATGAGAAGCCAGCCAGCGTTCTTACCAGCCTCAGATCCCCCTCCTCACTCCCACTCCTTGTCACCAGGCAAAACGGGAACCACAAACCCCAGCTTCCTCTCAGAGTGGCTGTGGCTTAGGGGGAGGCGGAAATAGCTGAGGTGTAAATACAAGACCTGAGTCGCTTGAGTGCAGTTGCCACATGCCCCCTCCCCCACCCCCAATTCTGAGATTCTTCTGCTCCCATTTTTTTCTTTCTGGCCTCCCCCACCCTCCCACCCCGTGCCCTTTAGCTCCAAATGTGCGCCTGAGTTCCCTGCGTGATGCACGCCCATTTCCCAGCCTAGGGTAGAGTCTACTGTGGGCATTGGGGAGGAAGGGAGGCAGAACCAGGGGAGGGGATGTGTCAGGGAGAGGCAGGGGAAGAGGAAGTGTCTTGCGCCCCAGGAAAGACTGGCTTGTCTTGGTGTGTGGGGACGGTCATTGTCAGCTTTCTGAACAGAGACAGACAGGATGGACTTTCTCCGGCTACACCTCCCTGGGCTGCATCAGGCCTTGACGGGGCTACTGGTGAGAGGGGAAAAGAGATGCCAGAGACTTTCACTCTGCTCCCTGGGACCTACACTTTCCCTCCCACTTTGATTCTCTCCCTAGACTGGAGATTCCTTCCCCAGATCAGGCAGACTCCTAGCCCAGTTTTTACTGGATATAATCCCCTCACCTCCACAAACACATCCACATACCTAGGCCTTTTCTTCTTCCCTATGCAGATTCTGTTTTCCCTCTCCTTCCAGATCCCAGAACCCCTCTCCCTTTTCCTGGACTTCTCTGGGCCCAGGGCCCCTAGGGAGAGGGCTGGGCCTCCTCTTAATACCCTTTCCCTTTCCCCCTTTTCTTCTAGGACTCCTTCAGCAACTTTGTCTCCTACCTCATGGGAGATGAGGTCCCCACTGCAGCGGGGAGAGGGGCTCAGGCAACCAAGGAACTAGCGGACATGAGTGCAGAAAGGCCAAAGAGGGCTGCGGAAGAGGAAGCTCAGGAGGCCCTGAAGGGCCTTGGAGGCAGCCGAAGCGAGGGGAATGGAGGGCCTGCAGAGGCTGGAAGACACCAGGAGGGAAGCTTAGCTACAGAACAGACCTGGGATTGGAGAGAAGGCAGCTCCTGTGGGTCTCAAGCAGACAGACAGGACACTGAGGCCTGGGAGGCAGCCAAGGCTGCCAGGTGCCAGGAGCCGAGTGCCCCCTCAGAGGCCAGGAAGAAGTCTGAAGCAGGGTCTGTGGCTGGCCAAGACTGGAGCAGCCAAGCCCAGGAGAGGCAGGAGCCTGATGAGCAGGAAGTGAACAGAGGGGAGACACTGAGAACTTGGGAACAGGAGGAGGAGGAGGAAGAGGTCAGGGCAAGAGAGCCAGGGGTGGCCGAAGGGGCGGAGTCAGAACGGACCTGGCCCGGGGAGCCTGAGGGGAAGGCTGGTGTTGGCTGGCAAAATGCAGTGAGGGATGGCGAGGAGACAGAGCAGGTGGACAAAGAGACAGTTGCAGAGGAGACCCAGGGGCCTGAGGCCAGAGGGGCTGGAAGGAAAGAAGAGGTTGTGGTAGTGGTGAGGGGTGGCCAAATCACAGGGGCACAGGAGACATGGAGGATAGGGGCAGAGGCAACCTCAAGCAGGGAAGAGGCTGACCATCCAGTAATCAGGGAGACAGAATATGGGGCGGTCCCAGGAAAAAGGACCCCAGAGGATACTGAGAGTGTCTGGGTTCTAAAGGAGGCCTCCAGGGAAGACTGGGAGAAGGAGGCAGATGAGAAGAGAGACTCTAAAGAGAGCCTTTTCCCTAGACAGACCCAGGCCCTGGGGACTGAGGGAGTGGAAGAAGGGGCTGGGGATCAGGCAGCAGAGAGGGAGGCTGCAGGAAGCCTAGGGTCAGAGGAGGAGGTAGGGTTGGGCTTTGAGGGCCAGGCTGACCAAGGCAGGAAAGAGGATGAGGGAAAGCAAGATTCAGAGATCAGGGCTGATCAGGCCAGGCTGGAGGAGATGGTACAGGCAGAGGAGGCTAAGGAGGAAAAAGGGAGTGGCTGGGCCACAGAGGCCTGGCTGCCCCAGGTCAAAGAGGCAAAAGGGGCTGAAGGTGATGCTGACTTGGAGACAACCCCAGAGGCCAGACCTGAGAAGGTGTTCACGGGGCAGAGAAGTGAGGAGGAGGCTCAGAGAGGCCAAGAAGCGCTGAGGGTGGGGTGGGGAGGCCTTGAATGTGAAATCACTGAAGGCCAGGAACCTGAGCTGATGGGAGGGGCCCAGTCTCCAACAAATAAACCTGTGGGAGGACAGGGGGCTAAGGAAAAACTCTGGAGAGCTCTAGCCCTAGGCAAAGAGGAAACAGAAGGGAACCTGGAAGGGGATTCCAGGTACTTAGAGTATATACAGCCTGATGTCCAAGTCTCTGAGGCTGAAGCCTGGGGAAATGAGAGGAGAAGGGATGTGGAGAAAGGAAATATCCAGGAGAAAGCAGAAGCTGAAGAGGTGGAGGAGGAGGCTGCAGGAGGCCAGGCTCTGGAGGCTGAGGCAGAAAGAGGCCCAGAGTCTGAACTACTCGAGATCCTGGAGGCAGATGCGGAGTGGAAGAAAGGAAAGGACACTGGTTGTGGGACAGAGGAGGAAGAGGCCCTGGAAGCAGAGAACCAGGAGCTAGGTGGGGGCTGTGGGGCAGGAGCAGGGGCAGGCCAGTCACTGGAAGATTCAGAAGCCAGAGAAACCGAGGATGGGGAGGTAGAAGTTGCAGTACCACAGGGAGCAGACAGAGCACCCAGAAGAGGCTGGAGGCTGGAGGAGGTGGCTCTGAGCCACCAGGAAAGTGAGGACATGCAGACCAGAAGTTCTTTGGCTACCAAGATTGTGGAGGATAAGGCAGCCCTGGATGTAGAGGAAGCCGAGGTGGAAGAAGGGCCAGAAGGGGAGGCTGGGGATGCCTGGGAGAGGGAGTTTAAGAGAGTCTGGGACTCAGAGGAGAGAGAGGAGGCTGGGGGAGGTGGGGAGCTGCCTGAGGCCCAGCATGGGGAGGCCACAGAGGGAGAGAACAGAGGTGGGCAGTTCAGCCTGGAGGACTCGGCAGAGGAGGGGGTGATGGGCAGAGGTCGCCAGGCAGAGGCTTTTGAGGCCACGGAGGGAGATTCTGAGGGAGACCAGACTAAGGTTGGGGAATCTGCAGTGGCAGGAGGAAGCTGGAGGATAGATCAATTTACCTCAGGCTCCCAGGTGGCAAGAACAGAGGGGACGATGATCATGGGGGAGGCTGAGGGGCTACCAGGAGAGCAGACAGTGGAGGGAACAGAGGCTGGGGAGTGGAAAGCGATGGAGCAGGGGGCAGACAGTGAGGGTCAGCATGGGGACAACCACCCTGAGGGAGAGGCACACAGGCCCCTTGATTTGGAGGATGTTGAGGTGGCTGAAGGCCAGAGGCCAGAGGCTGAGGAGGCCGGGGAAGCCAAGGAAGCCAGGAAAGCCAAGGAGGCCCGGGAAGCCAAGGAAGCTGGGGAAGCTGAGGAGGTCAGGGAAGCTGAGGAGCCTGGGAAGGCTGGGGAAGACAAGGAGGCTGAGGAGGCCAGGGTAGCGGAGGAGACTGGGGAAGCTGGGGAAGCTGAGGAGGCTGGGGAAGTTGAGGAGGCCCAGGAGGCTGAGGAGGCTCGGGAAGCTGAGGAGGCCGGGGAAGCTGAGGAGGTCAACGACATTGAGAAGTCTGATCCAGAAGGCCTGGAAGATGTCAAGGGCCAGAAGGAGCAGCCAATAACCCAAGACCCTTCCAAGGCTGAGCCCGAGCTACAAGGGGAGACAGAGGCTGCAGAGACCACAGAAAGTAACAGAGGGCATGCTCACAGCAGCTGGAGCGAGGTGGGGACTCTGGGCAGGGTCCAGGACCAGACAAAGCAGAGTCTTGAAGCCAGCCCCACAATACTGTGTCCCCTTCCTTGCAGGCCTTGCTCCCTGGGTCCCGCCTGGATGTCTCCATCCCACGGAGCCGTTCACTGCTGTCCCGCAGTTCCTCACAGCACCGCTCCCGGCCCTCTTTCCGTCGGACGCCTGCGTCTGGGCCGCAAGAGGAGCCCCCCAGCCCGGCACCTGAAGCAGAGCTGTCAGCACCCCAGCAGAGACTTCTCCAGTCAGTGGAGCCCCCGGAATCAAGCCCTCCAAGGCCTGAAGGGACCCCAGTGCCAGCCAGGAGAAGGCCCCTGGGACATGGGTAGGCAGGGGTAAGGTGACTGGACTGGGATGGGGAGGAGGCTGTGGACCTCGGGACCGGCTCCCATGGGCCTGTCTTCCACCTCCAGGTTTGGCCTTGCACACTCCGGCATGATGCAGGAACTGCAAGCACGACTGGGCCAGCCGAAGCCCCAGTGACTGGGACCCGAGATCCTGGGAGCCAGGCCCTGAGAGCTATCAGAAGGCCCAGGTGGGCCCCGCTCCCCTCAGCTCCCTCTGCAACTTAGACACATCCTTTCCACCCTCTGGGCCTCAGTTTCTTGGTGTGTTGTTCATGGAGCCAAGAAAACCAGATGTCCCTAAGGACAACGAACTTAAAGAGGCTGATTTACCAGTGCAGGCTGGTGGCCCACCTACCCGACTGGGACAATCTCTCACAGTTCCTGCCCTGAATTACCTCCGCAGCTTGTCTCAGCTGTCTGGAGTTTGAAAAGACTTGGAAGAGACAGGGACAATTATCCCCACAGCTCTCTCCTCTCTGACTCCTCCTCTGGCCCCCCACACCCCCACAGAGCTGTGTAGGTGTAACAAGCCTCCAGAGATGGAGCCAGCCCAAGGGGAAGGGGTTTTGGAGGGTCTGAGGACACCATTTGGAATCAAAGGTTGATGGATAGCAGACCGGCTGCCTTGGGCTTCCAAAATGGTAGCTCAGCCTTAGAATCCTGCTGATTATTATGGCAACCACCAGCTGAGGAGGCCAGAATGGGGGACCCCAAAATTTAGGAGCAGAGAAGGGTCCAGGGTAGCCAGAGGCTATAGACTCCATTCCAGGCCTTCTTGCCCTTTGGGGCCCTTCCCTGAAAAGAAATTGAGACAACAGAGAGGAGCAAGAGTGCTTTATTAGGCACCCAGCACAGTGGCCCAGCCCGAGGAGGACCAGCAGGCCCTGAAACAATAAATAAACCATCCTCTCCCTGAACAATAAATAAATATCCAAGAAATAAATATCTGTCAAGGATTGGAGGGGCTTTAAGTTACTGGGTAGGGGCTGGGGCTGGGGCTGATGGAACCCTGCCTTGTCTAAGGCAAGTGAGCTGGAGGCTGCCCTCTTGGTTGAGACTCCAGTCCCAAAGGGTGCCGATGAGGGGAGGCGATGAGGTCACTCTGTCAGGGCTGGGAGCCAGGTATCCGAAACCCCAAGGCCTGGACTGGGTTCCCAGCCTGGGAGAGCAGCAGCAAGTCCCGTATGGTCCGAGACAAGACAAGCTCCAAGGAGTGCAGCAACTGGTAGCTGTAGAGGAGCTGGGGCCAAGATGCCTGGGCTGAAATCTGTGAGGGGCTGCCCAGAGGCCCCGGGAGTAGCCCCTTCCCCTCCTCATTCTCCTCCTCCTCAGGGAAGTTGAATCCTGCAGCCAGCACCTGTGAGGAGAGCCGTGGGTCAGAGAACCGCCAGGCTGAGAACCTGAGGGAATCCTTGTTCCTTCTTTCTACTTAATAGTTCATAATGACATCAGTTACTACAGGGTCACCCTTTCCCTGGATAACCCCTACTTCACATCTTTCATTATGTCATCTCATGTGTTCTGCCCAACTTTTTGGTTAAGAAAAGGTAAGTAATGGACCAAGATGATACTCATGGGACTGAGTCACTCCTCCAGGATGGTCTTGTGGATCTGGGGCTCAGGAAGTTCCTTTCTGCTCTTAAAGGTTGTCTCAGGATCAGAAACAGGCAGAGAGATGACGTGGCTGGTTTTAATTCTACTTGCATTTTCTATTCTCCTTTGATTAAGGGTAAAATTCTGATTTCCCTTTGAAGTATTCAGGAGGAGCTGGGTGATGTCAGAGGAAGAGAGGGAGAGGAAACCAACTTGGCTGTAGGACCTGCTGATGGAGTGTTTCCCTCTAGACTTGCCTAAACTGTGAGCAGGAGATGTTTTAAAAAGGGAGCCAATGAGCCTCAGTTTTGCGTGTTGGACTCTGGGGTTGAGAAGGGTGAGTGGGCACTCTACCTGGAAGCGAAGATGTCGCTGCAGATCCCGGAGATCTAGCCTCATGGCCTGTAGCTGCATCCTCTCTGAGCTGGTCCAGCCCCTCTGGTTCCCCAGCCCTCCCAGCAGGGCATGGAAGGGGCGAAGCATCATGGAGAGGAAGCAGAGTCGTTCTGGGTCCTATGAAAAGGAAGGGCAGGGATCAAGAAAGGCCCTCAGGCCCACGATGACACACTTCAGAGCCAAACCCATCACTATCTGGGCCCCATTTCCATCCTCATCTTTAACCCCCGTTCCATCCCTGTTCCCATCCCGAACCCCAACACTATCCTATCCCCATATCTATTCTCATCCTCAACCCCATCTCTATCCCCATTCTTTCCTATGTTTATCACCATTCCAATCCCTAGTCCCATCTCTACTGTCTTTGATTTCTATCTCATCTCTATTCCCAACCTCATTTTCAGCCCCACCCCAGACTTGTCTCTAATCCCAGCCCCATATCAATTCCCATGGCACTTTCTATCTGCAACTCCATTCAATTCCCATCTCCAGCTTCGTTTTCACCCTCTTTTCAACTCCGTCCCCAGTCCCATTCCATTCCTGTCTCCACCATCCCGTCCCATCTCCAACCTCTCACCTTGTTTTCATCTTGCCTCCAACCTCTTTCCCATCCTCATTCTCATCCCTAATCCCAACTCCATCACTCCTTCATATGTCTAGCTTCATTCTCACCGTCTTTCCATCCCATCACCAACCCCATTCCAAATCTCATTCCGGTCCCATCCACACAAGCAATCCCCATCCCTTCTCCATTCCCCACCTAATTTTTACCCTCATCTCCAATCTTCTTCCCATCCCTAACCCATCCTATTCTTATTCCTAACACCAACTCATCCCTTCTCCATACTAATCTCTATTCCCAATCCCATTCCATTCCCATCAGCACCTCTTCCCATGCCCAGTGTCACTCTCACCCTCCCCCTAACCTCATTGCTTTATCACATCCTATTCTAGTTTCTTTGTATCCAATGACATACTCAACCTCATCCAGAATCTATCCCCAGATTTATCCCCAAATCCATCTTCAATTCGATTCCCAACTTTACCCCATCCTCATCAGTCCCAGCCTCATTGGCAGTTCCCCTCCCACACCCCATCAGCCCTCACTCACAGAGAGGTGGCGCCAGGCCTGGAAGGTCAGGGAAACATTGGGGAGCTGCTCTCCCAGGGGCAGAAGGTCCAGGTTCACTCCAAGCAGGTGATGTTCAGCCTGTGGGGCAAGGTCTGTTAGTCAGGCCAGAGGAGGTCTGGGGCCTGCCCATCCCCGGAGCCGGCTGCATTAAGGAACTCACAAAGCGATGGGCCAGGCCCTGGACCTCAGAGAGCAGCTTCCTGGCCAGACGTAGGCTGACAGTGAACTCCCTCTGCAGCTCCTGCAGGCTCAGTGGGGGTCTTCCTGGGGGTCTTGGAAATCCCCAGACGCCAGCTCGGGCCAGGAGCAAAAACAGTAGCAACAGGGTGAGCCCTGGAGAGATGTGGAAAGGGTAGGCAAGATGAGGGGAGACTCAGGAGAAGGAAGGAAAGGCACCTTTTCTGAGCATGCGTTATGCCAGCTCTGTGCAGGCACTTTCACAGGCATCATCTCACTGACTCCTCAAAACCAATAATGAGAGTCCAGCATGCGGTATCAGGTGCTGTATGGCATCTCTGTATGAATGGAAGGGAGGCACCCCTGCCCCCAGGCAGACATAGCGCTGCACAGAGTACCTACCTTTGCAAGCCGATCGCAGGCTGGATTTTGACCCCCGCTAACTCCCTTGGCCAAGTGTCTATTTCAGTAAACAGCCTGCGTAACCGTATGTGGCAACCTGGGTGCTATTATTCTCCCCATTTTGCAGATGAGGAAAGTGAGGCTTAGTAGGTTGACTTGCCCAAGGTGATATAGCCAGAAGGTGGAGGGCTGGGAGTGAATTCTATATCTGTCCAAGCCTGTGTGCTTCCCCCGGGGATCTCAGAGGAGGCAGCCACCCGCCCCTGGAGTGGGTACATTCTGTTCTGCCAAGGATTCCTTGGGCTCAGCCAGGTGGCTCTAATGGCCTGAACTGGCAACTAGGGCCCCAGGGATGGGCTGGCAATGCCAGAGGTTCTGTCCCAGGAAGTCAAAAGGACAGGTTGGTCTAGTCTCCACCAAAGCAGGTGGGTCACTCTGCAGTGAGGCCTGCCTGGGGCAAACCAGACCCTCACCTACACTGTGGGAGCAGGAGGGGAAGGGGCTGCCAAGACGGGGAGTAGGGCCTAGAATGCGAGGCAAAACCTCTGTTTCTCACCCTGGTTCTTCCCTTGAGCAAGTCAGGCTCCCATCTGTAAAATGGGGTAGCCAGATGGCTGGTTTCTGAGGGTGCTTCCTGCCCTTTGTTTCTTGGACAGAGGCAAGAGAGGCACTGGGGTGGGAGCTCTGGGAAGAGGGCTATGATCAGCAGTTTCTCCCACAGGGAAAGGAAATCCAGTAATCGCTGGAGTTACACAATTCTCCTCGAAACACAAACCAAAACTGACCCCTAAGTCATCCCTGCTCTCCCTCGTCTCCATGCCTCTTCCCCCTCCATTCTTGTCCCCCAGCCCCTGGGCTCCGCTTCTTGAAATGTCCTCTCGATGAAGGTTAAGGGGAGCTTCTATGGACTTCTACTTCCCCATGAACTTCTATAGGTAGTGGCCAATGCCTAAGGTCTCTGGAGTTCAGGTTCCCAGGTTTGGGGGCCACTTTGACCCTCTGGCATCCTAGAGACTTAAAGCAGAGTAGGGTTCTTCCTAATTCTTTGGAGGAGACAGAGTGAGTGTTCCCAGTCCTGGGTGGATGTTGCCCACTGAGAACTGAGTTGTGCCACCAGCCACTTATTGTCCCTCCTTTCCTGCCTGAGCTCTGGAGCCCCCAGGCTCTTCCCCTAGCTTCTCCCTGCCTTTGCACAACAGCCAATTCCGAAAGCTTCTCCCTACCTTTGCACAACAGCCAATTCCGAATCCTTGGCCCTGGCCCTTGAAGGCTCTGTCTCTATATTCTAACTCTTGGCCTCTACCTGGCTCTGCCACTTGCTCCTCTGCCCAAGCTCTGGCTCCAGCCCCTGAGTCCTTCAGTCACCAACTGCAGTCTGGACCTTCTTCCAAGCTTTGAACTTAAGACCCCTGACACAGTCAGGCTGCTGATTCCTTGGCCGCAGCCCCTCACTCATGCCAAGTCATCCTGTTGTTCTTCCCCTAGCCAGCCCCAATTCTCAGTCTCAGACAAACTGCCTGGCCCCTGCTCATTCACTCCAACCAAACTCTTCATTCATCTGCCCAGTTCTGGTTAAACTGCCTATCCCCCCACCCCATTCCTGCCGGCCAAACTGTCCCATCCTCTGCCCAGCCCTGGCCAAACCACCCACCTTTCTGCCCCAGGCACCCCACCTCATTCATGCCAGCTGAGGCTTCCCATCCTCCAGCCAGCTGTATCCTCAGTCTTGCCCCTGGCCCTTGACCCCCATCCACCCCAGCCGTGCTCTCCCATCCTTTGCCCAGTCTCACACAAGCCCGCCCCTCTGCCCCCAGCCCTGGCCTCAAACTCACGCCAGCCAAGGTCTCCTGTCATCTGGCCCATGTCGGGGCCCAGCCTCTTTGGCCAGCCATCTCCTGGGTGGGAGAGTCTTATACTGGGGGCTGTGCCCGGTTTCACTTTCCGTCTGCTTGTACTTTCAGCTTTGCATTTACTCAGTCTTCCCTCCTCACCACCCCTTGCTAAAATGGGGAAATATAATTTCACTTCCCAGAGGAGGTGGGAGGGGTGATGGGGGGTAGCGGGAAGCTGGGGTTTTAGACAATCCAAATTCCTGACCCCTTGCTAAGCTCCCAGCTCCAGCCCTCACCTCATTTCCCTGCTCTTGAGCAAGCTGAGCTGCCCCAGCTCTATTCACTGGTAGGTCCCAAAGACTCGAACCCTGCCTTGCCTCTCTGCTCTGTCGCCATCAACCTAGGGCCATCACCAGGCAATGTTCCTTCAAAAGGTGGATGACCAGGTAAGGAGACTGACCACCAAAGGGGACTGTGGGTTTTGAGTCTTTCTTACTCTCTTCTGGTTCACCAGATGGCAAGGGGAAGGGGGTGCAAGGGAAGAAAGGGTTCAGTAGAATGTTGGGATGGGGCTTTGTGTGGGGCGGGCAGGGTCTCAGCCTGGACAGAGTGAAGGCTCAGTCTGGTGGTATCACGGCTGGGATTAGAGTGCAGGCTGTAATTAGCGTCAGGGCTGGATGAGACCAGGTCCAAGGCCATGTCTGGGGCTAGGATTAGAGCTTTGTCTGGGACCAGGGTCTGGGCTCCGTCTAGGGCTGAGGTCTGGGTTCAGTCTTTAACCACGGTCAGACCTAGGGTTAGAGCTCAGTCTGTAAACAGGGTCAGGGTTTGGTCTAGGCCTGGGTTTACAGCTTAATCTGGGACCAACGTCTTGGCTCTGTCTGTTTGGGGTCAGAGCTATCAATGACCTGGGAGCTCGGCTGTGGTGAGTCAGGGTTGGGTTTAGAGCTCAGTCCAGATCAGGGACATGACTTTGTCTGTGGCCAAGATTCTGACAGGCTGTGTCCTGGATCAGGACTCAAGTTTGGGCTGGGATAAGAGCTCAGTCAACGACCAGGGTCAGTGCTCAGCCTGTGGCCAGATTTGGGTTTTGTGAGGTCAGGATCAAGGATCAGTCCAGACTCAGAGTAACCTCCCAGAGCCAATGATCTAAGCTTCTGATCTGTAGATACCCCTGTTAGGGTTGGGCTGCATAAACTACAGAACTCCCTTCCAGCACAGCCCCGCCCTGGATTTCCCATCTTCAGGGAGAGGATGGGGGTTTCTTGGTCTTCCCCGAGGTCCACTTCTGCCACTTTCCTTTTGGGACTTGTGGGGTTTCCCTGTTGGGTCCCTTCTGTGATACAGAAACCAAAGGGGCTTCCCCTTCCTGTGCCCTACCCCCCAGCCACCAGGGCACTGCCCACCAAGCCTGCCTGGGACCAGCTGCCAGGGAAGTACCAGCGTCTGCTCAGGAAACAGTCTCCCGAGAGCTGCTGCAGGAGGAGGAGGAGGAGAATGAGGAATGAGGAGGGGCTGGGGCCTTCCTGGCCCTGGCCGGCTACCTGTGCAGCATCTCCCAGTGGTGGCTGCTCATTCCCCCACATCCCATGCAACTGGGACTCCCCACTAGGGGTTCCTGTACATCCTGAGGCTGATGGTGAGGACACTCAGAGGCCCCAGCTGGTCTTTGGGCCCTGGCCCAAGTCTTGCTGCATTGGAGGCAGGACCATCCCACCCACCCCCTGACCACATGGGTCCTCACTTAAGCTGCCCTCTGCATAGCCACTCCTGACCCTTTGCTTTCACCTAGAACTGCTGCACCTCTCAATCTCAAGCTTCACCTTCTGCTCTCTGGCCACAATCTCCTGGCCCTGCAACTTCACTTAACTGCACTCTCCTCCCATCTTCTCCTGGGGCTACCAAAGTCTCCTGCCCATCGCTGCATCTGCTTTCTCAGCCTGGCTACAGCTGACTACTCCGACCTTGTCCCTCACTCCCACCCTGTTCCTTCTCCAGCAACTTTTCATTCATGCTTGAACATGATGAGCCACCCATACTTCCTTGGCTTTTCACAAGCTGTTGTCTCTGCCTGGAATTTGCTTACCAACTTCTCTTGCATTTCCTCTCCCCAACCATCTCTGCCCCTATAGCCCTTGTCACTGGCTTCCCTCTGAATAGCTCATCCCTTCTGCCATAAATCTTGTCTGAAATGCACATTTCCCATCTTGTTACATTTTTCCCTCTACCCTCACTCGTGCCATTCCAGCCACACTGGCCTCCTTGCTACTCCTAGGACATGCCAGGCACATTCCTGCCTCAGGGCCTTTGCACTTGCTGTTCCTTCTGCCTAGAATGCTCTTCTTCCAGGTATCTGCAAAGTTCACTCTCTCCTTAACATCTCTTCACAAATGTCACCTTCTCAAATGGGGCCTTCCCTGACTGTCCTACTAGAAAATGCAATCTGGCCACTGGCACTCCCATCCCGTTCTCTGGATTATTTTCCTTCATAGCATCTATATATTTTAGATATGTTACATTTTTAGATATCTAACATTTGTCTGTTGACTTTTTGTCTGTCTAGACTAGAATTTGAGTTCCACAAGGGTGGGAATTTTTCCTTGTTTTATATGCTGTTATTGCCCCAGTAACTAACAATAATGAACAGCTGCCGTCAAGTCGATTCCAACTTATGGCAACACCATGTGTATCAGAGTTGAACTGTGCTCTGTAGGGTTTTCAATGGCTTATTTTTTGGAATTAGGTTGCCAGGCCTTTCTTCTGAGGTGCCTCTGGGTGGACTCATTCATTAACCATTTGCAGCATCCAGGGACTCCTGAGCTATCAATAAGCCAAAACCAAATGGGTTGCTGTCAAGTCGATTCCAACTTATGGTGACCTCATGTATGTCAGAGTAGAACTGTGCTCCACAGGGTTTTCAATAGCTGATTTTTCAGAAGAAGATTGCCAGGACTTTCTTCTGAGGCGCCTCTGTGTGAAGGTGAACCACCAATCTTTCAGTCAGCAGCTAAGCATTAACTATTTGTGCTATCCACGGACTCCCGAGCTAACAATAGCAAGCTCTTAATAAATAATTGTTGAACAAATCTGTCTTCTGCCACAAGTACAGAAGGGTCTGCTCTGGCCAGTGATCTATAAGCTGTCTGGACCGAGCAGAAGGACTGGAGTCGGTCTGTTTCCTGAGGCCTTATTGCCAGCCTCTTCTCAACAGCCCAGGCTCCAGCCAAGCGTCTGCTAAGATCACTAGTCCAAGCCATGCTGGCAGCCCAGGTGTCCCCGTGGGGTATGTGAGTATAAAAGGAGGGAGGCCACCTGGGCTGCTGAGCATGGCCCTGGACTGGTGATCTTAGCAGACCCTGGGAAAGGCCCCAGAGGGCCAGTGAGGGCAGTGCCAGCCTCTGTCCACATCCCTGGAGGATGGGCCTGGGCCAGTCTCTGCCCACCTGGGCCTCAGTTTCCACAACTGGGTCTTGGTTAATGGGTTGAGGCTTGGGCTGGGGCCAGCAGGAAATGGAAGGGATGTGGTAAAGGGAAAAAATTGCTGGAAAGGAAGTCAGGAACCCTGGAGTCTAGACTCCAGTGTGTCACTAACCTCTTTGGTGACCTTGTCTGAGTCACTGGCCCGCTCTGGACCTCAGTTTCTTCACTTAAAAGTGATAGCAATTTTCAAATGTTGCCACTGTCATTATGTAGAGAAATCAAAACCTAGATGATAATTTAAAAAAATCTGGCCAATTTTCTGATTTTCCAAGCCTGCTTCAGATCCAGCCCTGTGGGGGTACTCCATAGGGTTGAATGGGAATCCTGAGCACAGGAGGCAAGAGTCAGGTGCTTCAGATGTGACATCAGAAAGGAATTAGGGGGGGGAAGTCTTGTTCAAGATCATACAGCAAATCTGTGAAGGAATGCATTAAGCCTGGAACTCGAGTCCCGCATTTTGAGCTTGGGCTAGTGAGGGGAATCCCTGAGCCCTGTGAGGTCAGCTCTGAGGCTGGAACTAACCCCTTGGTGAAACCAGCATGGTGTCTGCTGAAGGCAGGAAGACGGGGGAGGTGAGGCTCCCACACACAGGGGTGACACCCTGAGGCCAGGCACAGCTCCCCCAGTCCCAGGAGAGTGGAGGTGGTGAGGCCCAAATTCCCAACCGTGACTACTGAGCCTCCCTCCCTTTATACTCATACAGCCCACACCACACCATGACTGCGTGCCTGACCTAGGATCCACTAGGAGGACTTCATTCTGCAGTGTTCACTTACGGCAGCAGCAAAGGGGCTTGGTGGTCCACCCCCTCCCACCCAAATGCGGGTTCTCATGGAATTATCCCCTGGGAGGGAGAGCCTGGCAAAGGGAAAAAGGCTTCCCTCCCTTGGTCCTGCCTTTTTCCCCCATGAAATGGGCACTGTGTCCCCACTACTCTCATAGCCAGCGGCAGGCACCTGGGGCGCGGGGCTGGGATAAAGGGGGTGAGTGGGGCCGTCTTCCCAAAGATGCCATGGTCCTTCCTGGGTGTTCTGTGTAAATGACATGTGAGTGCAGGAAGATAAGTTGAGTAGGGTGGGAAGAGAAGTGGGAGCCCAGATGTGCTGGGTGTAGAGAAGGAAGAGCTCACAGCCAGGAGGCAGGGACTACAGAGGAAAACACCAGGCTGGGGATAAAAAGCCCCATTCAAGTCCCGACTCTGCTCTGCCTTTTCCTATGTGTGCCCTCTTGGGCGAGACAGTCAAGCCCTTGGGGCTTCATTTTCCCCATCTCTGACGCCAGGACCATGATCCCAGCCCCACCCACCTCTCAGACAGACGTGAAGATAAACTCTGGAGGACTTAGAGCCCAGGCCTGGAGTCAGACAGACCACACTGAATTCATAGCTCTAGTGCTTATCAGCTGTGGGACTTCAGTCAGGGGCCCGTGGGTGGCACAAATGGTTAATGAGCTTGACTCCTAACTGAAAGGTTAGAAGTTCAAGTCCACCCAGAGGTCCCTGGGAAGAAAGGCCTGGTGATCTAATTCCAAAAATTTAGCCATTGAAAACTCCACGGAGCACAGTTCTACTCTGACACACGTAGGGCTACCATGAGTCGAAATCAACTAGCTGGCGATTGGTGGGACTTCAGTTAAGTCACGTAACCTCCCTGTACTAGGCTCATCTACAAGGTAGAAACGCTCATCATACCAGCCAGATAGGACTTTGGTGAGGATTTTGCATATAAAATGGTTGCCACTGCCGCTGAGTAGCTGTGTGACCTTAGGCAAGGTTACTCTCTGCGCCTCAGTTCCATACTTTACAACATAAGAAAAATAATACAAACTCAAGACTGTTTGGAGGATTCAGTGAGCTATTTTGTGTCCAGCACCTAGAACAGGGTGTGGCACGTGGTGAGACTCTATGGGTTTTAGCTGTTATTAGTAGTACAGGGTCTGGCCCACAGGAAACTCAAAACATGTTATTATTAATACTGTGAGGGATGATGTCTTAGTCATCTAGTGCTGCTATAACAGAAATATCACAAGTGGATGGCTTTAGCAAACAGAAATTTATTCTCTCACAGTCTAGTAGGCTTCAAGTCCAAATTCAGGGCATCAGTTCCAGTGGAAGGCTTTCTCTCCCTGTTGGCTCTGGAGGAAGGTCCTTGTCATCAATCTTCCCTTGGTAGGAGCATCTCAGTGCAGGAATCTCAGGTCCAAAGGACACTCTCTGCTCTTGGTGCTGCTTTCTTGGTGGTATGAGGTCACTATATCTCTCTGCTTGCTTCTCTCTTTCATATCTCAAAAGAGATTGGCTTAAGACACTATGTAATCTTGTAGACCTCATCAGTATAACCGCCACTAGTCCATGTTATTACACACAATGATAGAATTTACAACACACAGGGAAGTCACGACAAATTGTAGACAATCATACAATACTGGGAATCATGACCTAGCCAAGCTGACAGATATTTTGGGGGGACACAATTCAACCCATGACAGATGGTTATCATCAACAAGAAAAAAAGGGCCAAAGGAAAGGTGGTAAAAGAGGGTAAAGAATAGGAGAGGCTGCAATTAGAGTTTAGGAGATAGGAGTGCGTTGGGTGGGTCACTTGGAGCCACAGCTGGAAGGGGCCTGGTAACCCAGAGACATGAGTTAGAGCAGAGTGCAGGCCAGAAGTAGACATCTCAGAGAGCCAGCCAAGCAGCCCCTGGTCAGGGGTTGGGCAGCCTCCAATCTGAGGACCCCTGGGTGGGGCACACCTCCCAGGCCAGGTGGGTGAGGCTCTTCCCCAGGAGCCCCTCATACTTAGGGTCCCCCACCTTGCACTGTATGAGGTGCCTCTAGCAGACTTATCTCCAGTCCCCCTATGAAGTGGACACAGAGCAGAGATGGACCCTGGGCTGAGCCCCAGGACAAACCTTGCTAGATGCTGGGCAAGGCAGGGGGCCTGGAGCTGGAGCTATGTCAGGGTAGCAAAGGTGTGGGGGCTCAAGGGCATGGGGCTTGGCAGACACACCAGGTCTTCCAGCAGCCTCAAGCTCCGAGGGTGCCTGTAGGCCCCAAGCCGATCCCAGGGCCCTCACCCAGCTGCCTCCACGGGTCTCACTCACCAGTGGCCATCATTGCCTCTCACTTGTCCTGCCTGCTGCATGTGGAATCCACAGGTGAGTGGACGATTTGCTCCTTAGGCATGAGATACACCCAGCAACACATGCCCACCCACTACTTAGATTTTTATGTGCTATCTGATTTGTACGAAAGAATATATACAATATATGGTCAATTCTCATTAATCACAGTATTCATTTTCTATAAAGTTGCAGTGAACACTAAATTACTGAACTAAAATACCGAACCATTGCTCCTAGGGAAAATACAGGCTTAGGTTCCTGCAAACCTCTGGTCACAACATTTTTGTCAACTGATCATTGTATAACCTTGTTTTACGTCCATTTCTGTTTAAAGACATTTTATTCAATATACAGTTTTGATTCATTAACATTGAACTCATAGCCAACAGCACTGTAACTTGTGCTAACACATATACTTTCTCTGAGGTATGTTACAGCCTTCTTATGCTTAGGAGCACCAGACAGCACTTCATACTGTGCTTGGGGGCAATTTTAAACAGCTAAATCACAACAAAAAGGCAAAAAAAAATGTGAAAAATGTGACACAAAATAGACCAAGAAAAGGACCCTTATTTACAGCATGAGAGCTGAAACTAGAAGGCAGAGAGTAGCCTTGCTTGACCTTAGCTGTGAATGTGCACAATGGGCGACTCCTATTTTTCACCACTCTGCGCATGCCTCTGAACGGTCTGAATTGGCCACAAGGATTGATTTTGGGGTAGGTGAATTCACAAATACTGAATCTGCAAATAACTTCCCTTCTCCAGCCTCAGGCTATCAGCATTCCAGATGCTTCCCATTTCACTCCGAGTAAAAGCCAGAGCCCTTGCAAAGGCCAACAAGGTCCTCATGGATCCTCCCATTGCTTCTCTGACCAGCTCTCCTACTCCTCTCCCCAGCTTCCTGGCTGTGCCTCAAATACACCAGGCACACTCCTACCTCAGGGCCTTTGCCCTTGCTATTGCTTCTGCCTAGAACACTCTCCCCTCAGCTCTTCAAATGACTGCCTCCTTTTTGCTCTTTCAGGGCTCATTGCCTCATAAATGCCTTCTTTCTTCTATTACCCATTACCACCTCCACTGAAGACCCTGTGTACAGCCCTAAGATTTAGACATTAGTCTCTTTAGCCTCTCAATTTTTCTATACATCCTGGGTCCTTCTCAAACCCCTAGAGTCTTCTCTAGGCCCCAAACCTCTACCTACCCCATCAGACATCTGAATCTTGTTGGCAGTGTTGGTATGAATAACTTCTACTTCCTCCCGTGATTCTGCATTGAGATGGCGCACCCAGGTGGGTGAGAGGAAGACAGAACTAGGGGTTGAATACTGAGATGTGGGAGCCCTGGCCCTTGCCCACAGGGGTGGCTGCCTAGCTGAAAAGATCGGACACACATGTGACGCCAGTGAGACCAAGACAAAGCAGGGAAGTTTGTAACTTGCTGGGAGACTCTGGCAAGCCACTTTCTGGCCTTCAGTTCTTCACCCGGAGAATGGGTAGAGCAATACCTTCCGCACAGAGAAAGAGAGAGAACATGTGCTCTGGAAACTGTGAAGTGCTGTTAGTATCGAGGGGCCATAAAGCAAAGATGATCAACTCGCCAGCAGACAGGAGGGTGAGAAGAGCATTTCTTGGGGTATAGTCGCCATCTGTTTCTCTGTCTGCCCCACCATTTTGTCTTTTTAAATAAAAACAAAAAAACCAAACCCATTGCCGTGGAGTTGACTCCTTTTGACTCCTAGCGACCCTATAGGATAGAATACAACTGCCCCCTACGGTTTCCAAGGAGCTGTAGTAGATTCCAACTGCTGATCTTTCGGTTAACAGAGAACCTCTTAACCACTGCACCACCATGACTCCTTTTAAATAAAAGCACCTGAATTTTCCTTTGACCAACTATCCTGCCCTCTCTCTCAGAGGCTGACATCCCCACCCCCAACCCCACCACGTGGTGAGCACATGACCCAGGACTGGCCAGGGTCTACAGTGAGGATTCAGGGACAGGCATGTGACCCACACTGAGAGTCAGCCCCTGGACTTGCCCTCAGGGAAGGGGCTCTGTCTGCAGGGCTGCTGAGCCAGAAGTATGCGAACCTACCATGGGGGCTGCCATTGACTGGAGTGAATGCATGGGAAAGCAGAGCCGAGAGCTGGAGAGGGAGACAAGAACCTCGATTATGTACTTTCAGTTTCCAGATCCGGCCAATCCTGAAGCAAATTACTTCTATTGAAATGTTCAGTTTTGTAAGCCGATCTTCTTTTTTTCCTCTTTCATCCTCCTCCTCCTCCTCTTTCTTTTCGTTTTTTTAATTGTGCTTTAGATGAAAGTTTACAGCTCAAATTAATTTCTATACAAAGATTTATACACACATTGTTTTGTGACGTTAGCTGCAGTCCCCACAAAGTAACAGCACACTCCTCCTTTCCACCTTGGGTTTTCTTTTTGTTTTTAACAGACTTTGCTTTTTAGAGCAGCTTTAGGTTTGCAGAAAAATTGAGCAGAAAGAACAGAGAGTTCTCATATTCCTCCCCCTCCACACAGTTTCTCCTATTATTACGCCCTCCCTACAGCCAGACCTTCAGATGACTGCAACTCTGGGCAACACCTTGATCTCAATCTGTGACAGATCCTGAGCTAGAGCCACCTAGCAGAGCACCCTGCCCAGATTCCTGATCCACGGGAACTATGAGATCATAAATGTGTGTTGTTTTAAGCCTCTAAGTTTAGGGGTAATTTGTTACACAGCAATAAATAACCAATACCCACTAAAAAAAAAACCATTGCCCTCAAGTTGATTCCAACTCACAGTGACCCTATAGGATAGAGTAGAACTGCCCCATAGGGTTTCCAAGGAGTGGCTGCTGGATTCGAAATGCCAACCTTTTGGTTAGCAGCCCTATCTCTTAACTACTGTACCACCAGGGCTCCAAGTAACTAATACACTCTCATATTTTCATACACTTAGTTCCTGGTTATAATCATTCAGGTCTCATCTCAAATGCCATCTCCTAGGGAAGCATTTCCCGGCCTCTCCCCTCACTCATCAGCTGCTCCCAGTCATAACATTCTGTTTATTTTCTTCAGAGTATTATTTAATAGTCCATAAATATTTATTAATCACTTAACCATGTTCAGGCACTGGGGAGATAGTGGTGAGCAAATCAGACAATAAATAAATCGGTAAAATACTATGTCAGATGGTACTACACGTTCTTAAGGAAATCAACAGAAATTTCAGCTTGACTCACTCCCTTACTTCCTTCTGTCCTTTGCTTAAATGCCACCTTCTCAGTAAGGTCTTCCTTAACCAAGGCATTTAAAATTACATAAGCCATGCTGAAATTCTTGCTTATCTGTTCACTTGGAATTGTCTGTCTGTCCCCACTAGAATGTAAGCTCCATGAGGAAAGGACAATGTCTCTGTAGGTTTACCACTGTATCCATAGCTTTTAGAATAATCCCTAGCCTACGGTTGCTGTTGTTAGGTGCCGTTGAGTCGGTTTGAACTCATAGCAGCCCTACGTACAACAGAACGAAACACTGCCTGGTCTTGCACCATCCTCACAATCATTGATTACTTGAGCCCTTTGCTGCAGCCACTGTGGCAGTCCATCTCCTTTGAAGGTCTTCCTCTTTTCCGATGACCGTCTAGTTTACCAAGCATGATGTCCTTCTTCAGCAACTGGTCCCTTCTGATAACATGTCCAAAGTACATGAGATGAAGTCTCACCATCCTCACTTCTAAGGAACATTCTGACTGTACTTCTTCCAAGACAAACTCGTTCATTCTTCTGGCAGTCCATGGTATATTCAATATCCTTCGCCAACACCATAATTGAAAGGTGTCAATTCTTCTCTGGTCTTCCTTATTCATTGTCCAGCTTTCTAATGCATATGAGGCGATTGAAAACACTATGGCTTGGGTCAGGGGTACCTTAGTTCTTAAAGTGATGTGTTTGCTTTTGAACACTTTAAAGAGGTCTTTTCATGGGGAATCAGGGACGGAAAGGAGGAGTGTGCTGTTGCAGAATGGGATGAGCAATTAGGGTCACATAACAATGTATGTATAAAATTTTGTATGGGAGACTAACTTGAAATGTAAACTTCATTTAAACTACAACAATAAAAAAAAAAGAAAAAAGAGGTCTTTTGCAGAAGATTTGTCCAACACAATAATGTCGTTTGATTTCTTGACGTCCTGCTTCCATGGGCGTTGATTGTGGATCCAAGTAAAATGAAATCCTTGACAACTTCAATATTTTCTCCATTTATCATGATGTTGCTTATTGGTCCAGTTGTGAGGATTTTTGTTTTCTTTATGTTGAGGTGTAATCCATACTGAAGGCTGTAGTCTTTGATCTTCTTCTTCAGTAAGTGCTTCAAGTCTTCTTCACTTTCAGCGAACATATGGTAGATGCTCAATAAATATCTGTTGAATGAATAAATAATTAATTCCCAAAAGAGTTAAAAAAAACCTTTTCTAGTCAGGACAGAGCCCAGAGATGCCCCTGAATCCTGGTGTGACATTGGGGCTGTGTAAAGTGGCCCAGAGGGCACAGACCAAGAGGAGGGGGCTATGTGAGTTTGCGGTAAAGAGCAGACAGGAATGAGGGCATCTCGATGGATGCCAGTGTGCCAACATGATGCCACGGCCAAGAGGACTCCATGCCCCTTCTCAACTCCCTTACCAAGCCATGCTGGGGAAACAGAGAGGAAAAACCTCAAACTGACCCCATTGAACACCTGTCACCTGGCAGAAAAGGAGCAGAAAATAGAAATTAAGTTCAACAATAGACAGGGTCACATTTCTTGCACACCTGCACTATATTTATGTATCACTGTTTTAACCAAAATGCTTACAACATGCTTACTATGCATTTAGTAATATTAACTCACTTCACAACCACAACAATCCTATGCTAAATGTTACTGGTACTGTATCCCTATTTTACACATGGGAAAACTGTAGGCATAGGGTCTTAGTTTTCCAGTGCTGCTATAACAGAAATACCACAAGTGGATGGTTTTAACAAAGAGAAGTTTATTTCCTCACAGTAAAGTAGGCTAAAAGTCCAAATTCAGGGCATCAGCTCCAGGGGAAGGCTTTCTCTCTCTGTCGGCCTTCTCGTCAGTGTTCCCCTGGACTAGGAGCTTCTCTGCGCAGGGACCCCGGGTCCAAAGGATGTGCTCTGCTCCTGGCACTGCTTTCTTGGTGGTATGAGGTCCCCTTGTCTCTCTGCTTGCTTCTCTCTTTTATATCTCAGGAGATTGCCTCAGGACACAATCCAATCTTGTAGATTGAGTCCTGCTTCACAAACCCACCCTCCCTCATTAACATCATAGAGGCAAGATTTACAACAGATGGGAAAATCACACAATACCGGGAATCATGGCCTAGCCAAATTGATACACACATTTTTGCGGGTACATAATTCAATCCATGACACACAGAAAGGTCAAGTAACTGGCCAAGGTCACACAAATAGTAAATAATAGAGCTGGGATTTGAACTCACACCATCTGGGTCCAGAGCCCACACAGTTAACCACTACTCTGCTGCCTCATATTTGTTTTTATGTGCCAAGTACTCTGCTAAGTACTTGAAAAACACAACTTCCTTGAGTTCTCAAAACCATCCTAGAGGTGTCATGTTCATCTTTTGTTTACTGATGAGGAAATTAAGCCAAGTTAAACAATAACTTGTCCAAAGTCTCAGTTGAGTTTACAGACAGGATCTGGACTCTGGTCTGTTGTTGTTGTTAGGTGCCATCAAGTCAGTTCCAACTCATAGCGACCCTATGTACAACAGAACGAAACACTGCCCAGTCCTGCACCATCCTCACAATCGTTGCTATGCTTGAGCCCACTGTTGGAGCCACTGTACCAATCCATCTCGTTGAGGGTCTTCCTCTTTTTTGATGATCCTCTACTTTACCAAGCATGATGTCCTTCTCCAGGGACTGGTCCCTCCTGATAACATGTCCAAAGTATGTGAGACGTAGTCCCACCATCCTTGCTTGGGTCTGGGGAACTCTAAATCTGTTCCAGTTACTATTGCCGTGTCACAAACCATCCCAAAACTTCGTGGTGTAAAATCACTATTTTATTATGCTTACAGATACTATGGGTCAGGAACTGGGACAGGGCACAGTGGAGATGGTTTGTTTCTGCTCCACAATATCTGGGGCCTTCTCCTGGTAGACTCAACAGCTGGAGTGATTTGACAGCCAGGGCTGGAACCATCTGCAGGTTCTATTCACTCTCATGTCTGGCAGTGGAGGATGAGTTTCAGCTGGAACCTCGGCTGGGCTAAAAGCCAGAACACAAGCAACGTGTTTACCTGTGGTCTCTGTCTGTGTGCTGCTTTGGACTTCCTTACAGCATGGTGGCTGGGTTCCAAGAGCCCCAGAGAGCAACATGGAAGTACATGTTTTATGATAGCACCACATCTGCCATAATCTATCACTTGAGGCAGTCACAAAGATGTTTCCATGTTCAAAAAGAAGAGAGACAGCTCCCTTCCCCCATTTGATGGATGGCTGTCAAGGTCACAGTGTAAAAAGAACACACGGCATGGAACTCTTATTGTGGTCATCTTTGGTGAATGTAATCTGCTACCTCAGACCAATTAAATCAGAATCCCTGGAGTGAGAACCAGGCATCAGTATTTTTATTAACTCTCTAATGATTCAGTGTGCAGCCCAGGCCTTCCCGTGTGTATGCAAAGCGCTTGGTACAGTGTTTGGCTTGTGAATGACTGAGGTTTCCCCATGTGTGTACACCTATGACCTCAGTACATAAGCTCGTCCTTGGTAGTGCACAGAAGAATTTTTCTTTAAAGTTATAATTAGTTGTTTCTTTTTTACGGTTATCTTCTAATTATGGCAAGTGATTGTGGTTTTTCCATTTTGGGTGGTTATATAGTTTCCTTTTAAAATACATGCAAGTAAAAAGGTAAGGAAGTGATTTTTAAAATGCTAAGTAAGTAGTGGTATAACAAATGGCATGGAGGCGGTGCCTGACCTCCTCTAACTTCACAAGGGGAAAGGGGAATCAAGATCAACAGCCCAAGGCTGATTCCTATGAGGCGGAGGTCAGACATGCCTCTTCTCTCCACCATCTTTACCAGTTTTGACACCAACAGTCCCTCCCATGGCACTCTGTACTTCTCTGCTATGTTCGATAATTCATTGCAATGGCCACACAGAACTCACAGACAATACTCACGATTAAGGGGCTTATTAGGGAAGTAACAGGTTACAATTGAGGTTGAGGAATGCTCAGGATACAGTTCTTTCATCGGGACAACCTCTTCTCAGCTATGCTGTCAGGCACACCTTTCTCTGGCCTTCCACCTCTGCCCTGCTTGGCAGGTGTTATAAAGCTCTTTTAAGTCTGCCGATAAGTGCCAGGAGGCACCCCACTCCGCCAGTAAGCCTTGGCTTGAAAGCACTCAGCTCTAACTTCATGGGTCGGCAAATCTAGCTTCACCAAGTGCCTGCAGGCACCCTACTCCACCAGCAAGCCTCCTGGCCAAAGGCTCTCAGCTCTCTCACTCTGTGGATGGGGAAGCCCACCACACCATCTTCTGCCAGTCTCTCCTGCGGCCGTTTCTCTGCCACCACTTCTCACCATCTTCAGGGTTACAGCTCTCTCTCTCCCTCAGTCTCTTGGTTCCAGGAGCTTCTCAGTGCAGGGATTCCGAGTCCAAAGCGTGCTGTCTACTCTTGGCCCTTCTTCCTTGGTGGTGGTGAGATCCCCTTTCTGCTTTAGAATTGGCTCTCTTTTAAGCCTACTGGAATGGCAAAACTGACCAATCCCCTTGGTGGGCCACAATTACCTTACCTGCACAATCCCACCCAGTCATTTGGGTAGGAGTTACAAGACCATGGTGAGAAAGGCCACACAAAGGTGATCTATTGCACCGCAAATGGTACAGCTTGAAGGCATATATGACAGAAATCACCAAAGTGCCACGTGAAAGGTGAAGTTGGAGAAACCCTGAGGCCGATAATCAATAATTGTAGCTATAACTATTGCTATTATCAGTATTGCCTTTAAGGAGTGCTAGTTGAAATCAACTTTGGGTGATTCTGAGGGGGTAGGGTGGAGTATATATATGTTAATGACCTTTGAGAAAGGGATGGGTGGAGGAGGACCAGAACTTTTGCAAAACAAATAAACAACCCCACAGGGAGTGTCTCAGTTCTCTGCAAGGTGCTGGCCTCTGAGGAGAAACAGCGGTTACTGATCCCCCAGCCCTCAGGAAAAAACAAGGAAATTGGGGCAATAGATACAACATCCACCAAGAAGGGGGAAAAAAAGGAAGGGTGTAGGAAAAGAGGGAATGAAGACACAAATGAGAGGTTCTGGAGAGCAGAGTCAGGAGCCTCTCTGGGACCCTAGTCCTCTGTGTCACCTTAAGCCAGCCCAGCCCCTGAACCTCCCTAGGCCTTGATTTCTCCATCTGCAAAGTGAGGGAGTTGGGGTCTGACCCCCAGGATCCTTCTAGATTCAAATGTTCTGTGATTCCAAAAATTGCCTTAGGCTCTTGGAACAGCCATTTAAAGACTTCTCAGCCAGAGGCTGTGGCAGGGAAGGGTGAGGCCAGAGAACACCAACCAGAGGCCAGGAGTGAGGGGCGGTGTAGGGCCTCCTGGCAATGTCAAAAGACTCAGTACACAAGGAGTGGCCACGTCAGCTAGGGATTCAGCATTTTCCAGCCCTTGTTTTCTCCTTTGAAGCAGAGGGAGGAGAGGTTAGTAGTCTCATTTGACAAATAGGGAAACTGAGACTCAGAAGGAGTCATTGACCAGAAATTAACTAGAATCTAGGATTCCCCACTGTCAGTACATGGATTTTCTCAGGCACATAGTAAAAAGGAAAAAGAAACCCAGGCTTTGAAAATCAGACGGACCTGAGTTTAGAATCCCAGCTCCTACTGGTCCTGGCTGTGTGACTTTGAGCAAGTTACTTAACTTCTCTGAACCTCAGTTTTCTGGTCTGCAAAACGAAAGCAATAATAGTATATCCTATTGGGTTGTTGTAAGGATTAACTGAAGCAATGCCTATAAAACACGGAGTAGGAACCCAATACAAGAGCTGTTACTAAGATTTTCTGAAGTTGACCCACCAGATCTGTGCTGGGTTGAAAGCTCACTGCCTAGCAGTGCTTTCGATTTTCCTCCTATGATTAAGAGCTGACAGTGGCCCTAAAGCCTGATCTCAATCATACCAGGGTCCCATTTGTCCCTCCTTGCAGTCCATGCCTTGAATGAATAAATAATTAATTATGGAAAGAGGCATTTGAAGAGAAAGCTGAAGCGGCGACGTGAAATCATGGCACAGGCTTACTGTGCAATCCCAAGGAGGGGTCTGCCTGGGGTGGAGGTGAGGAGACTAGCGGTGGCGGGCAAGTCAGGGAAGACTTTGAAGAGAAAGCAGCACTTGAGCTGAGCCTTGCAGGATGGGTGGGATTAAGGGCATCTCAGGCAGAAAGGAACAGAAAAACAGAAGCATGTTCAAGGGCAAATAGGAGAGGCAGCAAGTCAAGTTTCAACTCACATCAAGGAGTTGTCCTGAGATGGAAATTGTCAACCTTCAAAGATAATGATTTCCCCATCTCTAGTGATATTCAAGCAAGCAGAGGTGATCATGGCGTGGGATGGGATTGGACTAGATACCTTTTAACGTCCTTTCTACTCATGGATTCTGGGAATCTGTTATTAGGCTGGACTCGGAGGAGGTGGATGGATAGAAGGCCCCAAAGATCCAAGCTGGTCTTGGTCTACTATGCATGTGTTACTGCTCCAACAGGTGTCTCCTTCCTCTGTCGATAGTCTTGGGTCCCTAAGAACTACTGGCTCCAAGTTCTGCAGACTTGTGCTTATATGGAAAGGACAGGAGAAAAGGAAAAAGGCTCTGCCCAGGGCCAGGCCTACAGATCCTTTCCTCCCACTTCTTTTGAATCTGCCAATGGACAATATTTCTTGCTAGCTTTTTCCACTATCCATTTTTTCTTGCTTCCTTTTATAGTGAAGCCCTGCCCTTGGCCAGATTTTGGCTAATGCCTAAATATGTGTACTTCATTTCCTAGTCTCTCTTGTGGTCGGGTGTGTCCATGTGACTAAATTCTGAGCAGATGTGATTTGTGCTACTTTTAGATTATGCCTTTAAAAATGAATAGGTGTGGCCTACCCTGGTTCTTTTCCCCTTCCCTTTCCACACGATGAGATGCAGATGTGATGGTGGGTACTGGAGCAGCTATCTTGTACCTCGAGATGGAAGCCATCTTTTGAGGTTTGCAGAACAAGCTAAAAGCAGTTGGAATCCCCAACACAGTGGAATTGCCATTTTAGCCCAGGAGTACTTACCCTTGGAAATGTTACAAGGGAGAAATAAGTTTCTATCCTGTTTTGTGTGAGTCTTCATTACAGCAGCCCTAACCTGTGTCTCAACTAATAGATCCTCTTAGTTTCAACCACACCTCTTATTTGCAGCACATTCTTCCTCAGACGCTGGTACTGAGGCTGATACCACCAGGAGAGAAACTTCCTCCTCCAGCTGACCTCCCAGAACCCTGTTCTGGCAGCCCCTTGGCAAGGGGACCTACCTTGTCCTTGAGGACAATAAGAATCCTTGAATTTGAGCCCTGAGTAAGCAAGTACCTTAATGTTTTTAATCTCAGTTTTCTCCATGTTGTGGATGGCACCCATAAACAACATTCCCTTCAAAACGTGGTTTTATGCAAACATGACATAATCAACAAGATTTTTATCTTGGATGGAGGCTGGGGAGGACGGTTGTTTCATAAACAGCATTGCAAAGAAAGAGGAAATTCCCAAGCAGAGAAACGGTATGTATCAAAACACAGGCTCACAGCAGTAGAGCTCTACAAAACCAGGAACGCCCCAAACACTGCATACAAAATGTTCTCATCGGTTCATGCAAACGCAGACACATGCAGGCAGAAAGGTGCCCCAACACACACTCCCACAAAGACAGAGGATAGAAACACACACACAAGCTGCAGCTGCTGTGTTTTCTCTCTTTATTGTCACTGTCACCCCGTTTCTTCCGTGTCTTTCTTTTCGGGGGCAGGGGTACCTCCCTAACTCCATCCCTCCATTCCTTGTCTCATGCTCTCCATCTGGCCCTTTTGCTGGGGGCTGGGGATGCTCCTTTGGTGGCTTGTGGGGCCTCAGTCAGGTGGGGTAAGTCCTGGGGTCAGGGAGGGGGAAAAGCAGGCCTGGACCCTGCTCCCAGGAATTCCTCTGCGGTTCTGTCGCCGTGGTCCTGTCTCCATTGCTGTGGTGTGGTGTCCATGCTCTGGCCTCATCTTGGGGGAGGGAAAGACACAGAGACCTGGCTTTGAATTCTGCCCCTCCTGCTCACTTGCTCTGTGAGCACCCTAACCTCTCTGGGCCTCAGTTTCCCTCTCTGTAAACTAAATTCCCCTCTAACTGGAAATACTCTGTTTCCCTTTTTGCTCTGGCTGTTAGAACATTTTATTCTGCAGACCCCTTTTCTCCCTTTTCCAAACCACACACATGCAGGCCTGTCCTTTTGAGGCAGAGGGATCTCCTCTGGCACTTGGGGCCCCCTGACTCCTTACCGCCAACTCTGTCTCAGGGATGTGCCCCTCTCTTTTTCTGCTCTGCATTCCGGAACTTGGTCACCAGCTTTCTTTCGTGCCCACCAGGGCTGGGGCGGTTGGTGTTGGCAGCAGCTTCTCTCTTGGTGCGACCTTTCCTGGCGCCTCCTCCTGGAAACCAAGGCTGGAGTCAGAGGGGAGGTGGGCTGAGGCATGATGAAAGGGCTCATGGGAGAGGCAGGTGGGCAGCCTACAGTGAGGGTGGAAAGAGTTTGGGCTGGAGTAGGGAGACTGGGGGGTTGTTACCCTGGAACTCTGGGGTAGTCACAACCCCTGTCAACTTGTTCCCTCATCTGTGAAATTAGAGACCCCAGATGATTCTGTAAGTGCGTGAGGTCCCAGGCTGAATAAGACAGGGTTCAGTGGATGGGAGATCAAAAAGGAGAGACTTAGGGGTCACAGGCTGACCTGAGGGGCCATGAGAATAGGTTGTCTGGAAAAGAGCAAGAGGTGAGAAGTCCAAGGAGGGGTCCTGATTCAAGGGGGTGGGGGTGGGGGGTCAGCATTTGTGGAGGGCAAGGACTAGAAGTAGAAGGATCAGGAAGGTGGCAGAGCCCCGGTGCCTCACCCAGGTAAGAGTGGGTCAGGCTGTACAGGTCATACTCATCCAGGCTGGAGTCCTCATCCTCTGGGCCTGGAGGCTGCTGGGAGGGGCTGGCTGCTCTTGGAAAGGCGGCCGTCATGTCTGGCTTACTCTCGCTATCTCTCTTCTCTCTTCTTCTAAAGCTTTGTTTATGTCTGGTTTCCCGAATGGGCGCCTCTCCCCTCCCAGTTCACTTGCCCCAATTTATAAGGCCACGTCTCCTCCTCAGCCCACAGTCTGGCTCCGGTCCCTCAGACCCTGGCTGATGCAATCTGGCCCTTTCCCAGAACCCAGCCCAGTAAACACAAGTCACGAGGGGGAAAAGAATTGAGTCTTGTGAATCCCAGCCCCCCTCATCCCCTTCCTCTCACCGTAGTCACCTAGCTGGGGATTTTTCCACAGAGGTGATCCCTGCCCTTTAGGGAGGAGGAGAAAAGAGGCAGGGCTTGGGCATAAACAATCCTTGGGATCTTGGCAAGTGGGGACCTGACAGCCTCACCTGGGCCGATTCCTCCCTGTCCATCCCCCCTCTGACCCTGTACCCCTCCTGAGCCTGGGGTTATGGCCACACACATCACCACCTCCCCCAATTCTGGTTCAGATTCAGGACTGTGATGGTAGAATATGGAGTGAAGAAGGAATGGGGACGGGATATCAACATGAGCCCTTCTTAGTTCAATTCCACTACCATTTACTCTGTACCTACTATGGGTTAGGTCAGTGGTTCTCATCCCTGTCATACCCAACACCCCTTTTTTTTAAAGAAGAACTATCTTGGAAAACCTCCTTAATATTCTGAAATGGGGTCCCTAGGTAATCTCCCTCCCCTGAGAGGGAGGCTAGTAGTTAAGAGAGTAGATTTTCTAGCCAGATGCTCTGGGTTCAAACCCCTGACCCACTACTTCCTGTATGAGTCTCTCTGTGCCTCAGTTTCCTCCTCTGTAAAATGAGGATAATAGTAACTGTACCTACAGTCAGAATCGCAATGGGTTTGGTTTGGTTTTTGCCACACAGAGTTGGTGTGAGGATCAAATGAGATAATACTTGGAAAGAGACTCACAACAGTGCCTGGTACAGTGTAAACACTATATAAGGGTTAGTCACATCATTTCAAAACAACTCAATGCCCTAACTCTAATATAAAGGTGACACAGAAGGAAATTAATTTATAATAAAGTAATATGTATTTCAAAACATGGATCTACTGAGGTAGAAGACATAATGAAGTAAACAGATGTTTGTATGTATTTATCATGAATTAGTATGAATTTAAGGAAAGTGTTCCAGTAGGGAGCCCTGGTAGTGCAATGGTTAAGCGGCTGCTAATCAAAAGGTCAGCGCTTGGAATCCACCAGCCACTCCTTGGAAACCCTATGGGACAGTTCTACTCTGTCCTATAGGATCGCTATGTGTTGGAATCTACTCTGTGGCAGTGGGTTTGCGGGTTTTTTTGGTTTGGTTCCAATAAGAAACAAGTGAGTGGTGTGCAGAACTCAAATCCTAATAAAAAGACCAGACTTAATGGTCTGACTGAGACTGGAGGGACCCCGGAAGACATGGCCCCCAGGCTCTCTGTTAGCCCCAGACTAAACCCATTCCTGAGGCCAACTCTTCAGACAAAGATTGGACTGGACTGTGGGACATAAAATGATACTCGTGAAGAGTGTGCTTCTTAGCTCAAGTAGATACGTGATACTAAACGGACAGCTTCTGTCCGGACGTGAGATGAGAAGGCAGAAAAATTTTTGCGTGAGAAACTAACTTGACTGTAAGCTTTCACTTAAAGCACGATTGAAAAAAAAAAAAGAACTACAACAAAAGAGACAAGTGAAAATGGAATATTCCATTCTTGCCTGAACTGTGTAGGTCACGTTGCCCCAGAGAAACTACAGCCTCAGTTGTTCACTCATGTTTTCCTAAGCTTTGTACACTGACCCTCAGCTCCTGCTGTCCAGGGTCAGAGAACCAGGCAGACACGACAGTCCCTTTTTTTTTTTTTTCTTAACCCAATTTTAAAGTCTGATTTTTTAAAAAAGTTTTATTTTATTTTGTTGTTGAGAACGGGGTAAAACCACCCTATAGGATTTCCAAGGAGCAGCTGGTGGGCTCAAACTGCCAACCTTTTGGTTAGTAGCCCTAGCTTTAACCACTATGCCACCAGGGCTCCGTGTATAATTCAGTGACACTGATTGCATTCTTTGAGTTGTGCAACCATTCTCACCCTCCTTTTCTGAGTTGTTTCTCCCCCATTAATATAAACTCACGGCCTCCCAAGGTTCCTACCTAATATTTCTAGTTGCTGTTGTCATTTTGATTCCGTACGGATAGTTCTTCACTTTTTTTTTTTTTTTTAAACTCTATGGTTTCCAAACAAAACAGGACCTTTTCAGCCTGGGCCAGATGTTAATTCTCTGCTCACAGCCGCACTTTGCTTTGAAGCTATTAAAATACTGTTCCATTTCAGTATTACCTAAACTTCTTCCTTTCCCCAAACCCCATAATAACCCCGTCTTGTCCTTTGTTTAACAAGAAGCAGCACTTCTGCCTGCCTTCCTGCCTTGCCTGAGCTAGAATTAAATTTAGCTTTTGTTTTCCAGCTTTGGGTGGTTTGTGAGTTGACACCCAGGAAATGAAAGTGAGGACAGGTGGACACTTGATACACACAGGGCTGTGATAATAATAACAGGCCATAAGATAGGGAAATAACCTCAATTTAAATAAAGATAATGACTGTTGAGGTGGAGAAAATTAGGAAATACAACGTTCTTGCAAAGGGGTCATGGAATGAGATTAGGTTCAGGTAATTATAAATACATTTTTTACCTTCATGAATGTCTAGTAGGATAGTCAACTATCATGCTGGATGTGGGACAACATTTTACTTGTGGGACTGTCCTGCCCTTTCCTTTCCAAAAACATGCCACAAATCCCACCAATTCCCAAGATGTCCTCTAGAGGGAGGTACAGGCCCTGTTGAGGAACAGGTCATTCACTCATTTGCCTCTTCCACCAGACTTCACCAGTTCCTAGCTGGGAGATGTTAGGCTTCTGTCTGAGCCTCAGTTTCCTCATCTGTAAAGGGAGGATAACATAGTGCCCAGGGTGTGAAAGGGCTTAGTCCAGAGCCAGGCATGTGGTATTACTAGTACTACTACTATTAGTACTATTCCCTCAAAGAAGGAAAACCGAGGCTCAGAGAATGACTCGCTCAGTGTCACACAGCTGGTGAGCGCTGCAGGATTCCTCCCCATGGTCTACCTGACCCCAGTCCTAGCGTTCCTTCTAAGTCAGCACAGCTGGCCAAATACTGGCACAAGTATGGCCGCTCTGTGTGGGGGCACCTGTCAGGGATTGCAGAGAACTACACAGGCTTGCAACCTCTGGAAGCTGTGTGAGGGGCGAGCGGGAGTCCTTAGCATATTAATGCACACCCCTATCTAAAATGCCACACATGGGGAGGAAGGGGGAGAGGAAATCACTAACTAGACAGTAGATAAGCAGCAACTTCAGTGAAGGGAAGGACAAAACACAAGGCAGGGGAAGTCAGCACAACCGGACCAAAGCAAAAGCAAAGAAGTTTCCTAGACACATCTGTCTTAGTCATCTAGTGCTGCTATAACAGAAATACCACAAGTGGATGGCTTTAGCAAAGAGAAGTGTATTCTCTCACAGTCCAGTAGTCTGCAAGTCCAAATTCAGGGAATCAGTTCCAGGGGAACGCTTTTTCCTCCAGCTCTGGAGGGAAGTCTCTGTCATCAATCTTCCCTTGGTCTGGGAGCATCTCAGCACAGGAACCTCAGGTCCAAAGGACGCACTCTGCTCCCAGCACTGCTTTCTTGGTGGTATGAGGTCCCCCTGTCTCTCTGCTTGCTTCTGTCTTGTATATCTCAAAAGAGATTGATTTAAGACACAATTTAATCTTGTAGATTGAGTCCTGCCTCATTAACATAACTGCCTATAATGCTGCGCCATTAACATCACAGAGGTAGGATTTACAACACAGAAGAAAATCACATCAGATGACAAAATGGTGGACAATCACGTAACACTGGGAATTATGGCCTAGCCAAGGTGACACTTACTTTGGGGGGACACAATTCAATCCATGACAGTGAACTTCAGGAATGACTTCAGTACTGAGTTAAAACGGTCTCCGGGGCCATATTCTTGGGGTTTCTCCAGTCTCTGTCCGACCAATAAGTCTGGTCTTTTTTCTGTGAGTTTGAATTTTGTTCTATATTTTTATCCTGCTCTGTCCAGGACCCTCTATTGTGATCCCTGTCAGAGCAGTCGGTGGTAGTCGCCAGGTACCATCTGGTTGTGTGGGACTCAGTCTGGTGGAGGCTGTGGTAGTTGAGGTTATTAGCCCTTTGCACTAATCTTTCCTTTGTGTCTTTTGTTTTCTTCATTCTCCCTTGCTCCAGACAGGGTGGGATCAGTGGATATATCTTAGATGGCCACTCACAAGCTTTTAAGACCCCAGATGCTGCTCACCAAAGTAGGATGTAGAACATTTTCTTTATAAGCTGTTATGCCAATCAATCTAGATGGGCTTCGAGACCAGGTCCCCAGCCCTCAGCCCAGTAACTCGGTCCCTCAGGGAGTTTTGGTATGGCTATGAAGCTTCTATGACTTTGTCTTGATTAAGTTATTCTGACTTCCCTCGTATTGTGTACTGTCCTATCCTTCACCAAAATTACCACTTATCTATTGTCTATATTTTTTCTCTCCCCACCCCTTCCCTCCCTTGTAACCATCAGAGATTGTTTCTTTTTATGTGGAAACCTTTTCATGAGTTTTTATGATAGTGGTCTCATACAATATTTGTCCTTTTGTGATCCACTTATTTCACTCAGCATAATGCCTTCCAGATTCATCCATGCTATGAGACGTTTCGAAGATTCGTTGTTGTTCTTTGTTGTTGTGTAGTATTCCATTGTGTGTTTGGTTTGTTTATTCATTCATCTGTTGATGGGCACTTAATTTGTTTCCATCTTTTTGCTATCATGAATAATGCTGCAATGAACATGGTTGTGCATACGTCTATTCGTGTGAAGGCTCTTATTTCTCTAGGATATTTTCCTAGGAGTGGGATTGCTGGATTGGATGGTATTTCTATTCCTATCTTTTTAAGGAAGTACCACATCGTTTTCCAAAATGGTTGTACCACTTTGCATTCCCACCAGCAGTACAGAGGAGTTCCAATCTCCCCACAGCCTCTCCAACATTTGTTGTTTTCTGTTTTTTTGGTTAGTGCCAGTAATGGTGGGATGAGATGGTATCTCATTGCAGTTTTGATTTGCATTTCTCTAATGGCTAGTGATCACGAGCATTTCCTCATATGTCTAAATGTCTTCTTTGGTGAAATGTCTGTTTGTATCCTTTGCTAGGGAAGGAATCTTGTCTGTCTTATCATTGTTGACTCCTGATACCTGGCACACAGTCAATGCTCAATAAATGTCTAGTTGAATACATGAAGCTATGTAAGATCAGTATTGCTTCCAGATGTTCCAGTCTGAGGGAACTAAGAGGCCCTATCCTAGTCCCACAGAGGACCAAGAAGACACTGACTATTCTTGATGAAGCCAAGGAAGAAGGTATGCCTGGCCTTGACTTTGCAGGTGCTGGAAGAGGGGAACCTAGACCTTAGAGGGGGAGGGGTGAACAGAGGGAGAATGGCCAAGAGAAAAAGGACTTCTGGGAACCCATCTGATATGGATCCAGTAGGGCCCAAAAGGTGACTCAGTGGGAAAGTCAACAGGTGTGTTTTACCATTTTCTCCTCTCCAGGTGTATATATGTATAACCAGCCATGAGGAAGTTTATTTTCTTTCTGCTGATGACTGTACCTTTGTGACATTCCAGGAGGTTTCCAGGCACACAGATTACAGCCCAGTGTGATCAGCCCATAGTAAACACAGTGGGTTGGGGGTGCTACCAGGAGGGCACCTAACCCAGCCTGTGGGTAGCAGGGGAGGATCAGAGCAGACTTGCTGGAGGCAGTGAAGCTTGAACAAAAATGGGTGTTTTCGGGAAAGACAGCAAGACTTCCTCAACTTCAGGAGTTAAGCCATCCAAATCAGGAAAGGCTGGGTGGCCTGAGGGATGTGCAGAAGTCACTGACTCAAAGGATCAGACCTTCCCAGGCTGAAGGCAGGATGTGTGCATGTGGTGGGTCAGTGACATCACTTTGTGCAAAGAAGCCTAAATGAGGTGAAACAAGATGTGTCTGTATGACCTCCAGCCCCAGTCCAGGGAAACCCTCAAACCTGGCAGCTGAGCTTGGGATTTTTCTTGGCTATGTGATATTATCACCTTAAATATAAATGGATGCAGTCTTTTGATGGGTAGTTGGCAGTATTGCTGAGAATTTTAAACGCTCATACCCCTTGATATTGCAGTTCCACTTCCAGAAGTCTCTCCTATAGAAATACTCCCAGAGGTGAGTAAAGAGGTGGGTACAAGGATGTTACTGCAGCCTTACAGGGTCACTATGAGTCTGAACTGACTCGATAGCAACTGGTTTTTTTTTGTCTATAGTGGCAAACATCAGAAAACAACCTAAGTGTCCAGCAGTAGGTGACTGACAATCATCCTTCTGTGAACTACTCTGTCACTGTTAAAAAGAATAAGCTCCGTAATACATTGTTGAATGAAAAAAAGCAGGTTGCGGAACATCGTGGATACTATAACTATTTTTGAAATATGATTTTAGTTATTAAAAATAATAATTTTAAAAAAAGGGAGCATGGGATGTGTACCAAACTCTCCATAGTAATTACATCCTGGACTGGGATTATGGAACATTTTTATTTTCTGCACTATAGAGTCTAGATCCTTGCAATGTTTAACTTTTTCATAATATACCTTATAAGCAAAAAAAAAGCAATTTTTAAGAGTTAATTAATTTTATCCCCTCCTTCCCTTGAGCTGCTATGAGTTGGAATCGACTTCATGGCTACGGGTTTGGTTTTTGGTTTTTCCCTTGGGTTCCAGGTACACTATGCCCCCTTCTGGTCATGATATGGCTTCGTGTGTATACATCAGGGACAAAAACCGTTCAATTGTGAGTATTTACAATTCCTAGCCCCCTTCTGCCACCTGCCAAGGGAGGGCAGGTCCTGAGGGAGAGCATTTTGTTTGGCTTAAATGGGTGATGGATGGACGTGAACAGGGACAGGGACAAGCTGAGAGACGGGTAGCTGGCTTTACACAGAAGGTGCCTGAAGCCCCTGTGCAAAGACAGTTCTGAAGGAAGAGAAAGCACCAAGGAGGGAGAGATGTGAGCATTGCCCTTAGCAGTGGAACGCTGAGTGGAGGGAAGGATTTGTAAAGGGCACTTTTAGGAAGCTGTGCTATGTAACTCTCTCCTCAGTGTCCTCAAGAGACCTTGAGTAAAGGATTTCAGATTGATGCTCTGAGAAGATGAGACTTAAGGAGAGGGCAGGAAGGTCCAGATTTCTTTGCCAGACTGGGGGTTTCCTCATGAGAAGGGACTGTGCTGCCCAGCTAGAGTGTCTGGTCAGATCTGTAGTTAAAACTCTCCCTATATGACTCAGCTGTCTCCTGGTTTATACGTCAGTCTCTCGTGGGTTGCATCAGTATGAGTCTATCCTGAGAGGTTGCTGATGAAATGGAATTTCTGGTCCTGTAAAACTGAGAACCAAATTCTACAGCAATCCACCCACCAAGATGCTGCCTCCCTCAGTGGTCCTCCCTGGACAGAGATAACATGTTCATTTACTCTTTCATCTAACAAATATCTGTTATGTGCCACGCGCTGAGTTAGGGGCTAGAGATACAGTGATGAGCATAAACAGATATGAACCCAACCTTCATGGAATTTATAATCTAGGGGAGAGGGAGAGGGAGAGTACAGACATGAATCACATGATGTCACAAATGTAAATAAATGTAAAATTGTGACAGTTGTGTTACCGTCACAATCACCGGAGGTTTACCCCGTGCTATGAGAAATGGAGGGCTGTGACTCAGTTAGGGAGATCTGAAGAGGAGTAGGAGACACTGAGGTGAAGAAGGGAGGGAAATGTGTTCCAAGCAGCCTTTGCAGAGACTCTGCGATAAGGAACCTAAAAGACTGGGGAGGCTTAAGTGGAGAGAGAGGTGGAGCGAGGTGGGATAGGAGACAGGGATGCCAGGACATGAACTCACTTGCGTTTTAAGAAGATCACTCTGGCTGCAGTGTGGAGAATGGATCAGAGAGGGGCCAGAGTGGATGAGGGGAAACAATTTAAGAGACTAGTACTCAAAAGTCTTACTCCTGGATGCACATCCTAGAGGGGACATACAGGAGGTTGTTCATTGTGATGTTGCTGTGGTAGCTGGTACTTGGAGGCAATTTAGAGGTCCATTACCATGGGTCTGAATAAGTAAAATATGGTTGCCCACTACGGAATATTGCACAGTCATTCTAAATAACAGGCTAGGTGCACACACAAGAACGGGTCTTAAAAGCATAGCGCTGAGTGGAAAAAGTAAAAACAAAATGAGGTTTACAGCACAATGCCATTTACGTAAATTAAAAATACACGCACAGTAAACCATGCACATGTTTTACAAGGATACCTATACACACTGTTGGGGGAGGAGGGAAGAGTAGAAAAAGGGGATGAAAGGTTATTAAAACATAAAACGAGAGAGGGCCGTGCAGAGTCCAATGATGATAGAGTGCCATGAAGTGAGAAATAAAAGGAACTCAATCTCTGTACCTGGATTAAAAAATAAAAATCTTTTGCAGTTATTTAGGCAACAGCAGAGGCAGCTTGGAACAGCGTGAATGTGGTGGAGAGGAAAAGTGGGTGGATTGTATTTTATGAATGAATACATGTAAAGCATTTTCAACAGTGCCTGATACATAGTAAGTGCTCAACAAATGTGAGCAGTTATTTTTATATTGCAGACGCTAAGTGATGGATTGGATATGGTAGGAGAGGAAGAGGGTGATGTCAAGGATCAGTCCCAGGTGCCGGCTCCTGCCATTGTGCCGAGTGGGAGGTGAGGAAATGAAAACTGAGGATAGATAATCCTTTTGAGAAATTTGGATGTAAGGGGGAGAACAGAGCTATGCCTTTTGTGTGCAACACTCTAAAACACTTTATTTTTTAAAAAATTAACCAAGTAATACATGTTCATTATAGAAAATTAGAAATTAAAGATAAACCAGTTGCTGTCAAGTCAATTCTGACTCATAGCGACCCCATGTGTTTCAGAGTAGAACTATGCTCCATAGAGTTTCCAATGGCTGTGATCTTTCGGAAGCAGATCATCAGGACTTTCTTCTGCAATGCGGCTGGGTGTATCCAACCTTTCAGTTAACTAGCAAAGTGCTTAACCATTTGTGCCACCCAGGGGCTAGAAATTAAAGTTACATTGAAAAAAATATAATTCAAAACATTGTCTGATGGTTACGAGGGTGGTTAGGGAGGGAGAGGGGAATTCACTAACTAGAGAAACCAAAAAAAAAATTGCCTCGAGTCGATTCCGACTCATAGCGACCCTATAGGACACAGCAGAACTGCCCCCATAGGATCTCCAAGGACTGCCTGGTGGATTCGAACGGCTGACCTTTTGGTTAGCAGCCAAACCCTTAACCACTAGAAGACAAGAATTATCTTAGGTGAAGGGAAGGACAACACACAATACAGGGGAAGTCAGCACAACTGGGCTAAATCAAAAGCTAAGAAGTTTCCTCAACACAGATTAGACTGGACTATAAGACATAAAATGATACTCGTGAAGAGTGTGCTTCTTAGCTCAAGTAGATACACAAGACTCAACGGGGCAGCTGCTGTCCGGAGGTGATATGAGAAGATGGAAAGGGACAGGAGCTGGTTGAATGGACACAGGAGATTCATAGTGGAAAGGAGGAGTGTGCTGTCACATTATAGGGAGAGAAACTAGGGTCACATAACAATGTGTATAAATTTTTGTATGAGAAACTAACTTGAACTGTAAACTTTCACCTAAAGCACAACAACACAAATAAAAAGAAATGTCACACACACACACACACACTATATATATATATATATATACAATTGTGAGCCCCAAATCTCTCTCCTGATGAGTAACTGGGGGTCAATATTTAATCTTTAGGAAAGAGAGCTCCTCGGATCTTTACAAACACAAAATTTGCAAAATCCCTGCTAGTATAACCTTCACAAAATGTAGAATATAAAACTGAGACTGGTTGGATGCCATTTATTGAGATAGAGACTATAGGAAGAAAGCTTGATGGAGGAAAATGATGCGTTAAGTTTTGGGCTGAAACAGCTGCAGAGGTGAAGTCTGAGATTCTCTAATGACCAGAAAAATATTTATTGAGGGCCTATTACGTGCCAGGCACTGTGCTAGGTCCTGGGAATACACAGGTAAGAAATGATCCTGACCTCACAGAGCCTGCAAGTCCATCAAATAATCAAATATATATATTAAACTTTGGTAGGGGTTATGTAAGAAATTACAAGATACTATGATATCCTTTGATAAAAACCTTTGTAGCTAAATGTTTGCCCATATCCTTAATACTTTCCTGGGGAGAATTCCCTGAAAGTGTGTTTTCTGGGTCTAAAGATATGCCCATTTATATATATACTTAAATACAGGCACTTGGGAATTGGGAGGGGGCACTGAAAACACACAAGGACCCTGGTTTATTAAATTAAGCTTCAGCTGAAGAATTGGGAACACTGTCAAAGTAAAAACTACATTTCCCAAGGGACAGCACGGCATGTCACAAAAGGAGGGACCACGCACGCGTACGGGGGTCCTCTCGCTGCGCCTCGGCTCATGAGAGAGGAAAGCGTGTGCAGGTCTTGACATGCCACTAATCTTCGAACGCAAGTGCGTTACCTTCCGCGGGCTCTGAAAAGGAGTTCGAGGGACGCGCCTATTTCCCGCTGTCGCAATTTCCAGCGCGACGTGCCTGTTTCGTCCGTGACACGGTAGGTAGGATGGGTCGTCGTCTGGGACCTCCGGCCAACCGTGGGCGCCAAGAGCTGGTATCCCTCTTTGCCCCGCCGAGGCTGCGCTGACAGCAATGCGCACGCGCCTTGTGTGGGGAGGGGCGGGGTCGGGGGGAGGTGCACTTGGCTCTTCCTTGGGTCTGCGCGTGCGCCCTGTTGCCCCCGGAGCAAGGGTGGGAAACGGCGGGTTTGGAGCTTCGCGAGGGCGCTGCGTGGCGCCCGGAAGAGGAGCGAAGTGTGGCCTGGAGGTAGGGTGTTCAGCCCAGGTGTGAGAAATACTGAGGATGGGCCCCGAACTCCAGCAGTTTTTATAATTTTCTCAAAATATGCCCATCTTAACAATAATAACCTCATCCACCTTACAGATATCTCCAATTATTTCATTTGCGTGCTCCCCTTTGCAGCCGAAGTAATTGGTCTATACTCACTAGCACTTCTCCAGTCAGGCTTTGCCCCCCTGCTATCCTACAGGTTGCAGTGAGTTGAAATCGACTCTGTGGCAGCGGGTTTTTGACTCCACTGAAACAGCTCTTATCAAAGCCACCAGTGACCCCTGGTTAGCCAGATTCTGTATTAAGTTAGTTCTCAATACTGCAGCATTATTTGATGCAGTTAACTACTGCCCCTTCTTGAAACCCTTTCTTCGTTTGGCTTCTGGAACATTCTCTTAGCCTCGGCACTCTCTGACCTCTATTCTCTCTTTTGCTGTATTTGCCTCATTCACTACTGTATATCCTTCATGCCTGGCATAGAGTAGGTGCTTGATAAATATTACTGAAAGAATGAAGAGGGGAAGTACCTCTTCTCTACAAGTGGGAAATAAAGAATCTCTCTTAGACTGTGTTGGTAATGACTGATTTTTCTCTGTTTTCCTTAGACCGGGGGAGATGATGTTGAATAGCTCATCTTCAGAACTGTTATAGTATTCCTAAGACTGTTTTAAGGGGTTTCCAGGATTCTGTTCAGTTGAACAATCCATTTTGCCAGGCCCTGGGCTAGGTACTGGAATATAAAGATGAATAAAACTCCATTCTGCTGCTGTAAGAGCTCAGGAGAGGTCTGGTGGGAGAGACAAGGAAGGCCTTTCCAACAAACCTTATTTGGGGTGGAGGTTGGAGGACTGGGATTGTTCAATGCAGCTTTTGTAGATAGGGTTAGTTGGATTGTTGGAGAGCTGCTGTCTAGGGTGTGAAGCAATATTTGGACGGTGTTTGTAAATCAGAGCATCCATTTTATGAATACCTGGCTCAACCACTAGACACCCTGTTCCTGGTGGGTAGAACCATGGGAGTCCATAGTTGTTACGACCATCTTTCTGGAGCTAGAAGTGAGAACATGTGGTAAGGCAAAGGCTTTATTTTTTTTCTTTCTGATTTTTAAATGTATGTGCAAAGATTCTTACAAAGCTTTTAAAAATTAATCTCAGTTAAAATTTTGATGAATCACCCACATTGGAAAAAATACCTAAGTTATGTCACTTCAGGATTTGTGGTCACTGTATCTGTGGAGTAGAAGTTAGTTTGGTGAACACGAAACTAAAGGGAGTTGGGTGTTAAGGATACAGAGGAATCTCTGAGTCCTTAAGGTTCAGGTTCTAGAGCTTGGTTCTAGAATGGGTTTGCATCCAACCTTTGCCATTTATTAGTTGCTTGACCTTAGTAAAGTTTCTCTAATACTTAAGTTTCTACAAGTACTAAATTAATATTATCTACATAGCAGTGTTGGGAGGATTAAGTAGGCTAATTTACATAAAATTTACATATGATACTTAAAAATAAACCAAGGCCTTTACAGTCCAGTCTATTCCAACTCACAGCGACCCTATAGGACAGAGTAGAACTGCGTCATAAGGTTTCCAAGGCTGTAAATCTTTATGGAAGCAGACTACCACATCTTTCTCCTTTGGAGTGGCTGGTGGATTTGAACCGCTGACCTTTCAGTTAGCAGCTGAGTGCTTTAACCACTGTGTCACCCTGGCTGCTTAGTAAGAATTAGCTGTCATTATTACCTTGATTTTCTTACTACTTTTGTTTCAGATGCCACAGTGACCACCACCTTACTGGTGATACTTGCTGCAATCTATCACTGTAATCATAAAAACCTAACAAGTAATTGACAGTTTACAGTAGACAAAATGCTTCTACTTCCATGATCTCTTTTACTATTGAATATGCTGAAATTTTGACATAACTTGCAATTAGTTGGAAGAGCGTAGATTTTTTAGAGTTTGCAGCTTTGCATTCCAATTCCAGCTCAACTGCCTGTATTTCCTAGCTGGATTACCTAGCATAATTTAACCTCTCTAACTTCAGTTTTCCCCAGCTATAAAGAGGACATGCTGGTATCTATCTATCTTATAGGACTGCAGTAAGATTTAAATGAGAGGCACCGTGTAAGCTCCAGTACAGAGGCATGGCAGGTACTAGGTATTAAAAAAAAGAAAGGCATTTTCCCTTCTTTTTTTTTTTAAACAGTTGATGAATGTGGATTCTCATTGATAGTGACTGGACTGAGAGTGTGAAATCTGAGTGTAGAGTTTTAGGCGCCTTTTCTCTTTTGACTCAGGATGAGGGCTCCGTGTTGTCACAAGCCTCATGGGATTAATTTTAGAGTGGTTTATGTATTGGATGTTTGGATTTGTTTATATGACGCCTTGGCTACTAGTAGGCAGATGGTCACTTTGGAGCCAGAGAACAGTTTTAGGCTGGTATTTAGCAATTAATATGTGCGGCCTTTGACCTTAGAATAACCTGTATCTTTTGTCCCTAAGAATAACCTCTTCAGACTCTGCCATTGAAAGTTCTTGTTATTGGTCAAGCCTCTTACTTGCGGGTAATAGGAAGCTAACCCAAACTAGCCTAACCAGAAAAGAGGTATTTATTGACTCTAACTAAAAAGTTAGGGGCATTGGTGGTAGAATTCTCACCTTCCACACGAGGCTAGGTTCAATTCCCAGCTAATGCACCTCATGCGCAGTCACTACCTGTCTGTCAGGGGAGGCTTGTGTGTTGCTATGATGCTAAACAGGTTTCAGTGGAGCTTCCAGACTGGGAAGAAAGGCCTGACAATCTGCTTCCAAAAATCAGCCTATGAAAACTGTATGGGTCACAACAGTCCAGTCCACAATTGATCATGGGTATGGAGCAGGACTGGGCAACATTTTGTTCCATTCCATTGTACATAGGGTCTCCCCGAGTCAGGTTCCAACTTGACGTCAGCCAGCAACAGCTAAAGAGTCCTGGAGTACCAGCTGAAGGCATGGCTGTATCCAGAAACCTAAATTATGTCACCAGTATTTCCTGTCTTTCATCTCGGCTTTTCGCCATGCTGGTTTTTCTCTCAGGCAGGCTTTCCACATTGGGGCCTCCAGCAGTTCCAGGTTCCTGTGCTACCCTCTTAACCAGCTGAAAGAGGGTGCCTCTTTGCACATATCTCCAGCAAAAGAGCTGAAATTGAGTTTGATTGGGCAGGCTTGGGTCACATATCTCTTTCTGAACCAGTCATGGTGGTAAGAGAAAATGTAATACTGGACCAATGAAATTAAAGCCACAATGAACTACCACTTCACAATGACTAGGATGGCTAAAATTTTTTTAAAAATATATGACACCACCATGTGTGGACAAGGATGTAGAGCAACTAGAACTTTCATATATTGTTGGCAGGAGTGTAAAATGATACAACTACCCTGAAAAAAGATCTGGTCTGGCAGTTTCTTAGAAAATTATATACACCTTGGACCTAGTTATTTGCTGTCAAGTTGATTCCGACTCATACCGACCCTATAGGACAGAGTAAAACTGCCCCATAGGGTTTCCAAGGAGTGGCTGGTGGATTTGAACTGCCAACCTTTTGGTTAGCAGCTGAGCTCTTAACCACTGTGCCACCAGGGCTCCCCTAGGTGTTCACTCCTAGGTAAATAGTCTTACGTGTTTACTTAAAAGTGAGCATATGTCTGCAAAAAGACTAAAGGTAATAGCAGTTTTATTCGTAATGGCCAATAATTGGAAACTGCCGAGATGCCATCAACAGAGTATGTTCGTAATAGAATGCTACTTAGCAATAAAAAGGAATGAATTATTGATACACACAACAACATGAATGAATCTCAAAAAGCATGCCAAGTGAAAGAATCCAGACACAAAAGAATATATATTGCTTAATTATATGAAGTTCTGAAATAGGTGTAACTAATCTATATTGAAAAATATCAGCAGTGGTTCCTTCAGTGGGTGGAATAGAAGATGTTGCCTTCTAAGTGACAGTGGAAAAAAGAGAGTGCTAGGAGATAAAAAGATTAGGGCACTGGACCTTGCCTCAGAATTCGTAAAATTCAGCAAATTCTTGCAGAAATGGTTTGAAACAGTTTTGTTTATAGCATGAGAATAGTGGTAGGATCAGCTGGGACTACTGGACTCAAAATGGCAACTTGGCCCTTAAGTTCAGTCTCTTCCCAGCTGAGAGATGCCAGGCCTTTCAGGTTCCAATCTCCAGTGCTTGCTTTACACCAGCAGGCTTTGGTGTTCTTGGAGTGGAGAGTCACAGAAACCTTTGCTTGTACTTAGGGTATATTTTATGGGGGAAATTCAGGTCCATGACTGACCGGATCCTGAAGTAGTAACTTGTAAAATCATAAAATGAGGTGGTTCTGCTCAAACAGGAGAGAACCCTTCAATGCCATGGTCTTCAGGTAGTCCATCATCTCAGGGTGACTCCTCCAGGCTTGGGATGCATCTGTGTTTTCTTTTGCTTGTGCTTTAGACTGCTTTGCTCAACTTAACACAGTCCTCGTCTCTCTTTCTGGCAGACTCCTGGCCCATATCTCCTACAGGTGAGGAGGGCAGCTAATATTCACTAAGTACATGTACTTTGTCAGGCAATGACTAAGATCTTACTTGCATATTTAATCTTCACAGTAGCCTTTCCAAGTAGGTGTGCTGGTTTTTATTTTTTGAGCGTCAGGGAGGTTGAGTACTTACCCAAGGTCACAGCTGGTATATGGCTTTATAACAGCTTTACAGCTTTTCTGTCCCCATTCCTTCTCCTTGGAACACTCCTAAAATATGAATGTCAGTTCGTTTCTTTGGTGGCTTTGTTGCAGGTTGTATACAGATAGTCCCTGACTTACAACAGGGTTCACTTCTGATGACTTGATTGTAAGGCAGTTCTGACATAAGTCAAATACCTTGTTTTTTTTTTTTAGTTTTCCTCATTATTGCATTTTATTATCAATATCTTTATAAATCTGATCTTTATTTGTCTTTAGGGGTTGGGAACATTACATATAAACTTACAGATATATTTTAAAACATACATAAAAAAATACACAAATCATATAAGTTTACTCTGACCATGAAGAGTTGAATGATGTTGGCATTTTGTCAGTTGTGCTAATAACTCCAATTGTGAAAGGTTCTGGATCATCTGGATTATCCCTGGGAATGAGGATGGCTTTTCTAGTCAAAAAATTAGTGAGAATTGTCCATGTGGTCCTTTTCTTTTATTGTTCATATATTTAGCAGTAACATCTCAATGCTTCCCAAACCTTCCTATTGATTTCAGCAAAGCAATCAGTATTTGTGTCCATATTTAGAAAAAAACTCCAGCTAATCCTTTTACTATAAAATTTTTGACAACTTCTCTCCTTCCTCTTCCTCATTCTTTCCCTTTAGCGTTTCTTTCCTCTTCAAAATGCATTAAGTCCTGATCTGCCAATTCTCCTCCTTCGTGATCCATGAGCTGTTCCATATCGGTAATATCAGGTTCTAAATTCAGCATTTGCCTGAGTTATCTAGTGCTGCTGTAATAGAAATACCACAAGTAGATGGCTTTAACAAACAGAAACTTATTCTCTCACAATTCAGGAGGCTAGAAATGCAAATTTAGGGGGCCATCTCCAGGGGAAGGCTTTCTCTCTGTCCACTCTCAGGGAAGGTCCTTGTCATCCGTCTTCCCCTGGTCTAGGAGCTTTTCAGCACAGGGACCCTGGGTCCAAAGGATGCGCTCCACTCCTGGCTCTTCTTGCTTGATGGTAGTGAGGTCCTTCTCTTCTCTGCTAGCTTCTCTTTTTTATCTCAAAAGAGATTGACTCAAAATACAACCTAATCCTGTAGATTGTGTCCTGCCTCATTAACATAGCTGCCTCTAATCCTGCCTCATTAATATCATAGAGATTAAGGTTTACAACACATGGGATAATTACATTAGATCACGAAATGGAGGACAACACACAATACTAGGAATTATGGCCTAGCCAAGTTGAGACACATTTTGGGGGAACACAATTCAACCTATAATATTTCACCCTTTGGCCCCCCAGAGTTCATGTCCTTGCCACATGTAAAACACATTCACTTCATCATGTTGTCCCCAAAGTCTTAAATCAACTCCAAGCCCAAAATCTCATCTACTGTAAAATCCTCTTCATCTGTACAAAGTACAGTGGTGGAACAGGCACAAGGTAGACATTTCCATTACAAATGGGAGTAATTGGAGGGAAAGAAGAGATAACGGGCTTCAAGCAAGTCCAAAGCCCAGCAGAACAATTTACATTATTCTCAAGGCTTGAAAATAATCTTCTGTTCTTTGAGACCATCTAGGCAATGGCCCTGCCTTCCAGACTTCGGGTGTTGGCCATGCTGTCTGGATTCTAGGTGGAGGTCCCTTGGCCCTGGGCTTCATCTCTGCCTTCCAGGCTGACTGGAATGGCAACTCTGTTCCCTTGGCTTTGGGTGGCCCCATTCTCCTAGTCCATCTGAGTGGTGATCCCACCCCCTTGGCCCTGGTAAGCCCCTTTCTTCTGTCCCTTGGGCATGGCAGCCCCACCCCCTCAGCTTTGGGCAGTGGATCTGGTCCCATTCTACTGGCACTCGTGAATGGCAGCCCCACACTTCAGAATGGAGTTGGTGAAGATCTGACTTTGAAACCTAGGAGGCTGTGACCCTACCCTTTGAGACCCGCCAGGCTGTGGTTCCACCCTTTCTGAGACTCTAGAGGTTGTGGCCCTACCCTTTGAGACTGAGGCAGCTTTGCTTCCCGTACTCCTTATCTCTTCAGCTTCTGCTTCCTGGTTCCTTGACCTCTTGCCTCCTTGGGTTGGGCCAGCCCAGTCTCTGCCCTGCTCTGGCTAGTGTCATAAAGCTCTTTAGCTCTACCAGTAAGTGCCCAGAGGCACCCCACTCTGTCAGGAAGCCTCCTGCCCAAAGGCACTCACCTCTCACTCTGTGGGCCAGCTCCAGTGTCATCTTGCGCTGGTCTCCTGGTTCTGCTGCTGCCATTTCTGTTCTGCTGCTTCTCACCATCTCTGGTTTACAGCTGTCTTCACTTCCTTCTGAGCCCTCATCAGAATTGCCTTTGATATCCATAATTCCACCAAAAGTCTCTTCAGGGCAGTCTGGGCTTTTACTCTTAGGCACCTTAAAACTATTCCACCCTCAGGACTGTGGGGACCATAGTCTCGGGGAACATCTAGCTCAATTGACATGACACAGCTTATAAAGACAATGCTCTACATTCTACCTTGGTGAGTAGTGTCTGGGGTCTTAAAAGCCTGTGAGCGGCCATCTAAGATACTCCACTGGTCTCATCCCTTTGGGAGCAAGGGAAAATGAAGAGAACAGGATACAAGGAAAAGGTTAGTCTAAAGGACTAATTGTCCACAGCTACCAAGGCCTCCACCAGACTGAGCCCAGTACAGCTAGATGGTGCCCGGCTACCACCACTGACTGCTCTGACCAGCATCACAACAGAGGGTTCTGGACAGAGCTGTAGAAGGATGTTGAGCATAATTCTAACTCAGAAAAGAAAGACCAGATTTACTGGCCTAAAGGAGACTGCAAAAACCCCGAGAGTATGGCCCCCAGACACCCTTTTAGCTCAGTGGTGAAGTTACTCCGAGGTTCACTGTTCACCCTGGGAGTGGACAGCCCCGTTAAACCAAATGAGATGAACGAGGGAGGTACAGGAGTCCAGTGACAAGGGCCAGAAGGCAGAAGGGGACAAGGAAGCTGGTGATAGGGAACCCAAGGTTGAGTAAGGATATTGTTGATGTGTTGTGAGATTATTAACCGTTGTCATAGGGCAACATTTGTAGTAACTGTTAAATGAGAAGCTATTTTGTTCTGTAAGCCTTCATCTTAAGTGAGAATAACAACACAATTGGAAGAGCGTAGTCAGTGTCACTGAACTGTGCATGTAGAAATTTTTGAAATGGTGTATCTTTGGCTATGTGTATTTTCACCAAAAAAAAAAAGGTTGAGAAGTTAGAGGGTTGATATGTTGTGGGGTTGTTAATCAGTGTCATAAAACAACATGTGTACTGCTGTTCCATGAGCAACTATTTGTTCTGTAAGCCTTCACCTTAAGTACAATAAAATAAATAAATAAATAAATAAATTTTAAAAAATAAACTCTTCCACCCTCTACCCATTCACAGTTTCAGAACTGCTTTCACATTTCAAGTATCTGTTAAAGCAGCTACTTTACACCAGGGGAAGATTTTTTTTCTCTCTTTAGGCTCTGGGAGAAGGTCCTTGTCATCAGTCTTCCTGTGGTCTATTTGCTTCTCAGTGCAGGGACCCTGAGTCCAAAGGACACGCTCCGCTCCTGGCTCTTCTTGCTTGGTGGTAATGAGGTGCCTCTCCTCTCTGCTCACTTCTCTCTTTTATATCTCAAAAGAGATTGACTCAAGATACAGCCTAATCCTGTAGATTGTATCCTGCCTCATTAATATAACTGCCTCAGTTCTGCCTCATTAACATCATAAAACAAAACAAAACCCATTGCTGTAGAATCGATGCAGATTCATAGCAACTCTGTAGGACAGAGTAGAACTGCGTCGTAGGATTTTGAAGGAGTGACTGGTGGATTCAAACTGCTGACGTTTTGGTTAGCAGCTGAGCTCTTAACCACTGCACCACCAGGGCTCCCATTAACATCATAGAGGTTAGGATTTACAACACATAGGATAATCACATCAAATCACAGAGTGAAGGACAACCACACAATACTGGGAATCCTGGCCTAGCCACATTGACATACATTTTTTGGGGACACAGTTCAATCCATAACAACATTCTTGCCATATGGATGATTTTTCTACTGATCTCTTCCATCATTTTATCCTGATCTGATGCTTGGAGCGTGTTCCCATAACTCAGCAATTTTTTCCATATCCCCTGCATGCATTTTCCTGTACCTTTCTCCCAGGAAGATACAAATGTTCCAGGTACACTGATGGTCATAAGTGCGGTTCATCATAATTCGAATACATCATAGGTTGGGGACTACCTGTACTTCATTTCTTTATGTGGCTTTGTATTGTATTGGTTCTGGACATGCTGTTTACCTCTTCCTGTGTTTAGTACAGCAAAAGTAGGTTCTGACAAATGGCTTCCAAGACCTCCTATGTACCAAGAGACAAAGATGGTTAAGACTTAGTCTTTGCACTTAGGAGGCTGGAAGTCTGGGAAAGAGACTCGTACACAAATACCAAGCAGTCTCAAAAGAGCATGTGTACTTTGATTGCAATGGTATTGCATATACAGAAGGTGGTGTAGAGAATGGAAATCATTTTAGATTGTTGGGATTTGCTTTACAATATTCTTTAATGTATGACTTTTTTACTTAAATTGGGAAAAAAATAGGAAGGTTGGAAAAAGGGGTGGACAAAGTGCTCTGAGGAGACGGAGTTACTGACTGCCGGGTAGTTAAAGAGTGCCTCAAAGAAGAGAGGGCATTTGAGTGTTAAGAATATGCTGCCATTGTCAGTGAAGTCCCAAGGGGAAGGGACATCAAGACAGTAGAAACAGCTTCGTGGTCTGCTTTAAGAGAGAGGTGATCTTTAGAATCCTGTCATTCGTCTTAACACTTCAAAATTATTTTACATAGGATGGAAATGGGGTGAGATAAAAACATCTTGAAAATCACAAAGCGCCGTATGTATGTGTCTGGGCTGAGCGTCTGAGAGATCTCTCTTTAAAAATGGGCCCTCCTTTCCCTCTGCTACTTGGTGGTTGCAGGATTAGACCCTGCCTGGTTAGGTATTTGACCTAGTCCTTCCCTTCTAGACCACGTGGGTTAACTTTTCATTTTGGTTTTGCCAAAAGGTTAAGCTTTGGTTTCTCGTGTGTGTGTGTGTGTGTGTGTGTGTGTGTATTGCACACACATCTGTGTCTAGCACTTGCAAAAGCTTTTATGAGATACACATACACACTGTTTTTCTTTTATATATGTGGAACATCTCTGGAAGAATACCCAAGAAACAACAGTGGATGCCTCTAGGGGTAGGAGATTTCATTATACTCCTTGAATCGTTTGATTTTTTTTTACTGTGTGCGTGTATTACCTATTAAAAGTTTGTTTGTTTTTCCTTTAGAGAAACAGGCTTTGTGTACAACCACAATGAGATGGGAAGATACTGTGATAAACTGATGAGGGCCTAAACTGAGACACAATGACAGGTGTGATGGAGGAGAGGATGGCTGGATTTCAGAGAAATTTCTGAGGCAGAATCAATAGAATTTGAATGGGGGTTGATCAAGGAGGTGAGGAGTTGGAGATGGAGGAGGAGGAATTGATGATGACTCCAGGATTCCAAGCTTGGGAAACTGGCTGGCCAGTGATGCCATCAGCCAGTGACCAGAAGGCAGAGCAGTGCAGGGCAAGGACAGAATGTGTGAGGTGTTGAGGGACATTTTTGTAGAGTTGTCCAGGAGGCAGTTGAAAATCTAAGTTGGGAGCCTCGGGGAGCAGTCAGGACTTGAAGGCGATGAAAATGCTCAGGGAATAAGCAATAGTGGGTGAGAAGAGGATCACGAAGTGCTCTTCCACAGGGCAGAAGAGGAAATTAGCAGAAAGACGAATGCAGTGTAACGGATTGCTTTTGTGTGGCCTTTCTAGCCATGGCCTTGTAACTTCCACCCAAGTGAATGGGCAGGACTGTGCAGATACACAATGATTGTGGCCCACCAAAGGGATTGGTCGGTTTTGCCATCCCGCTGGGCTTGAAATGAGCCACCCCAGAGGGAGGAAAAAGAGAATCCCACCACCGTCAAGGAAGAAGAGCCAGCACATCCTTTGGAACTAGGACCCCTGTGCTGAGAAGCTCCTGGAACCAGAAGACAGAACTGTAACATTAAACGCAGCGAGAAGCAGCAGTAGAGACTCCGTATCAGGAGACTACGCGGTGGGCTTCCTGGCCCAGGAAGAGAGAAAGCTGAGTGCCTTTGGGCAGAGGCTTAGGGCCAGGGAGAGGTGTGCCTGTGAGTGCAGCTGGGAAGAGGCTGTCCTGATGGAAGAACTGTATCCTTGAGTGTTCCTGAGCTTGAATTGTAACTGTTACTTCCCTAATAAATCCCATAATTGTGAGTATGGTCTGTGAGTTCTGTGTGGCCATTGCAATGAATTATCGAACCCAGCAGAGAAGTAGGGAGAGAGTATTGTGGGAGGGACGATTAGTGTCAGAATTGGTAAAGATGGCGAAGAAAGGGGGCGTGTCTGATCCCTGCCTCATAGGAATCAGCCTTGGGCTGTTGATCTTGATTCTTCTTTCCTCTTGTGAAGTTACAGGACGTCAGACACTGCCCCCACACCATTTTTACAACTAATCGGAGTGGCTGGAGACATTGGACGCCTGGAAATCCAGAGAGCAGAGCTCTGAGAAGCAGTGTGTGGCCAGTGCAGCGGAGCAGTCCAGAAACTGACAGGTAATCACTGGGGACTTGAGTGAGAGATAGACTGTACTGGGTTGAGGAGTGAATGGTAAGGAGTAGTGGTGAGAAGTTAAGTATGGTGAGGATATGTCTTTTTTTAATAAAATAACACATTTTTATTTAAAATACTTTTTGTAAGTAGTTTTATGGTAAAGGATGAGGATTCATTCTGTAAGCATTAATTGAGATTCCACTGTGCGCCAGACTTGGTAGTAGGTACTGAAGCTAAAGTGGTCCCCACCCTCAAAGATCTGACAAGCTAGGGGAGGAAACAACTGCTTACGAAGAGAATTCAATATGATTTGGTAGGTACAGTGGTAGAGGGATGCACAGGGTGTTATAGGAACACAAAGACAGGTACCTTAACCCAGCCTAGGAGACTGAGGGCTTCCATTGGTGATTAGTGGAGGAGGTGACTTGGCACTAAGTTAAGTATTAAAGAATAAATAGTTAAATCAGGCAGAAAGATGAGGACTGATCTGGTTGTGGGAAGAACATCACAGATAGAGGGAAGAGCATGACCATAGGGTGTGGGGATAAGAAATCACATGGGGCGTGTGTGGTCAAAAGACATGTAGTTTAGTACTGCTGGAATATAAAACCTGAGGCAGAGAGTGATGGGAGGTTGAGGGGGCAGGTTGTGGGTAGAAGCCTTCATGGGGACCTTGTGCCCAGTGTTAAGGGCTTGACTTATTCTGAAGGTAGGGTATTGGAAGCTTTTGGTAGGGGAATGAAATGATCATGCTTGTCTTTTAGGTAGATGGTTCTGGGGGCTGTGTGAGGGTGGATTTGATGGAGATGAGAATGCAGGCAGGGAAACTGCTTAGGAGGGTCCCGCATAAGTTAACACTGAGACAGCCTGACATGGCTGGAACTGATGATCAAGGGATAAAAAGAAGTGGCCAGAGTCCAGAAACATTCAGGCAGGAAATCAGTAAGAGTGGTAATTAATTGGACATGGAAACTGAGGGAGAAGGGGGAGTTGAAAATAACTCAGTTTCTATCTTAGGTGGCTGAATAGGTTGATGGTAGCAGCAACAGAGAAAGCATGCTACAACAGAGGAGTAGTTTTGGAGGGTGCAGTGTAACATAAGGAATTGTCTAAATTCATGAGGGATAAGAATGAGAAACAGCGCAAAGCTGGTTCCTATGAGTTGGAGGTCAGATATATCTCCGCTCTCCAACTTCTTCACCATTTCTGATACTAGCTCTTCTCCACACAGCACTCTCTATACAGTAGTCCCACCTTATCCATGGTTTCACTTTCCGTGGTTTAAGTTACCCGTGGTCAGCCGAGGTCCAAAAGTGTTAAATGAGTAGCGTGATAAAATCTCATGCTGCCCTGCTCCATCATTCACATGACTTTTATTACAGTATATTATATAATTGTTCTATTTTATTATTAGGTATTGTTGTTAATCTCTTACTGTGTCTAATTTATAAATTAAAATTTATCATAGGTATGTACATATGGGACAAAACATAGTATATGTAAGGTTCAATACTATCCACAGTTTCAGGCATCCACTGGGGGTCTTGGAATGTATACCCCGTGGATAAGGAGGGACTACCGTATACTTCTCTGCTAGGTTCGATAATTTGGAGCAAAAGCCACACAGAACTCACAGACCATACAGTTATGTGGTTTATTAGGGAAATAGCAGGGTACTACTCAGGATCAGGATCAACTTGGAAATAACAGGAACAACTCAGGATCAGGACAGCTTTCTCACTGGATAGTCCTTGAACCAAAAATGTTCCCTGCCAGTGCAGATAAGACCTCTGACCTTGGACAGTTCTCCCCCAACTGTGGGGCCTCTCCTCTGTTGGCTTCTCTGCTGCTAACTGGCCCTGCTCAGAGCCAGTGTAGCAGCTTTGGACTGTGTATAGCTTTTAGCTGGCAGCTCTCTCAGCTGCAGCTTTTTTTTCTTTTTTTACCAGACCTGGGAGTGACTTCTATGTCCCATGCTCCCCTCCAGGCTCCTGTCAACCAGGAGGACTTGAAAACCTCTGTGTTTCAGCCTTTCTTATATACCAGGCCACATCAGTTGTAAGAAGGGGCCTCGGTCACCAGACCAGGGTTCAACCAATTGTCAATTACCCAGGAGATGTCAGTCAACTTAGGTCTTTTGCAAAAGTAACATTCTCTGCCAGCCAACACACTGGCTCCTCCCCTGGGCAAAAGTAACAAACCCTCTGGGGTAGATAGGAAACTCAGAGCTCCCCTAAATTGCTTCTCCAAGAACTGGGGCAAAGGTAACAACTACTTGGTTTGGGGGAAAAAAATCTCCCAATCTGTTTTTCCAAAGAAGCAGGGCAAAAGGCCACATAAAGGAACTCATTGCACCACAGAGGACAGTGGGGTGGGGAGTTCAGTTTCAGTTTTATTGAGATATAATTCACGTACCATACAATTCAGTATTTTTTAGTATATTCATAGGGTTGCACAGCTATCACCACAATCTAATTTCACAACATTTTTTAAAAAGCTTTTTCTTATGGATCATTTCTAACATACAGGGATAGAATCAATAAGAAATGTCCAAATTGAACATAGTGACTGGGATCATCCCTGATAGAGACGTGCAGCCGACACGAGGATCTAAGATTCTAAACCTTGGGGAAGTCATCTGGGCTAGAGATAGACTTGTGGGCCATTACCATGTGGTTCATAGTCGATGTGGTATCTTGTAGGGGCCAAGGAAAAAGACTACTTTTAAAAAGTTTGAAATAGTGGATGTACATTAAAAATGTACTAAACTGGGAGGGCAGGAGGAGAGTGGAGGTTCATGACAGGAGAGAGGTGCTGTGGAATAGTAAAAATTATTTATCTTAAAGTTCCTGCCAAGTCCCTGACACTACTAATCATTGGGGTAGGGATAGTAGAGGGGATTGTTGATGGAAGCAGAGATTTCCGTTCTTGCCTGAAGAGCTTCCAGTATGGTTGGGGAAGAAAAGATACATCTATCTCAATTGGCTAGAAAGCCATTTATTAAGGTATCTTGATGTTTTAGTTATCTAGTGCTGCTATAACATAAATACCACAAGTGGATGGCTTTAACAAACCGAAATTTTTTTTTCAAACAGGAGGCTAGAAGTCTAAATTCAGGATGCCAGCTCTAGGGGAAGGCTTTCTCTTTCTGTCAGCTCTGGAGGAAGATCTTTGTCTCTTCTGAGCTTCTGCTCCTGGGCAGTCTTCATGTGGCTTACCGTCTCTCTTCCCCCATCTCTGCTGCTTGTTTAATCTATTTAATCTCAAAAGAAATTGACTCAAGATATACCCTACATTAATCCTGCCTCATTAACATAACAAAGACAGCCCAGTCCCAAACTGGATTATAACCACAAGCATAGAGGTTAGGATTTACAACACGTTTTGGGGAGACATAATTCAGTCTGTAACATTCCACTCTTTGGCCCACCAAAACTCATGTCATTGTCATGTGCAAAACACGTTCACCCCATCACATCATCCCAAAAGTCTTAAATCAACTCCAGGTCTGAAATCTCATCTTTTGAATCATCTAAATCAAATATGGGTGAGACTTTAGTCATATTCCATCCTGGGGCAAAATTCCCCTTCATCTGTGAACCTGTTACCTATTTCCAAAGTATAGTGGTGGAACAGGCACAAGGTGGACATTTCCATTACAAATGGGAAAAGATGGAGGGAAAGAGGGGATAACAGTTACCAAGCAAGTCTCAAACCCAGCAGAACAATTTACATTAGCTCTCAAGGCTTGAAAATAATCCTCTGTTCTCTGAGACCATCTAGGCGGTGGCCCTGCCCTCCAGACTCTGGGTGTTGGCCATGTCCTCTGGATTCTGGGTAGAGGCCCCTCAGTCCTGGGCTTCAGCTTACACCTTCCAGGCCCCCTGGGATGGCAACACTGCTCCCTTGGCTTTAGGTTGGCCCCATTCTCCTAGTCCATCTGAGTAGTGACCCCACCTCCTTGGCCCCAGCAGTCCCCATTCTTCTCCTCCTTGGCACGGCAGCCCTACATCCTCAGCTTTACATGGCAGCCCCATCCCCTGACGCACCTTAATGGCAGCCCCACACTCTGGATCCAACTCTTTGAAACCTAGGAGGCTGTAGTCCCACCCTTTGAGATCCAGGAGACTGTGGCCCCACCCTTTGAAACCAAGAAAGCCCTGCTTCCCGTGCTCCTTCCAACAGTTCTGCTGATCTACAAGCTGCTCCAGGAATGGTCCTTTTCTTTTCTTGGAGGACAATAGATGTAGCTCCTTTGGCCTGTTTCCTGCCTGTAGAATTCCAAGAGGCAGACAGCGTTTTTTCCTTTCATTCTTTCTCTGTCCCCTTCAGTCTAAGCTGATGGGTTTTCTGCTGTGGTAGTTAGTTAGATTCATCAGTCACAGGCTTAGTCTCTTTAACAAAAGATTGTGTAGCCATGTCCTTGGTGAACATTCTAGGGCACGTGTCTTTAGTTTGTACAACAGAATTTTCCAAATCTTTAAGTTCTGTTTTCATTTTTCACAGTTCTTTTCTAAGTCCATCTCTTTTCTCTCATATTTTACTATAAGTGGCAAGGAGGAAACCATGCAGCCTGTTTAAGATCTTGCTTATAATCCTCCTCAGCCAGGTACCCAAATTCATCATTTGCAAATTCTACCTTCCACGAAACATTTGAACATAATTCAGACAAGTTCTTTGCCACTGCATAAAAAGTATGCCCTTCCTCCATTGTCCAGTCACATGTTCATCATTTTCTTTTAAAGCCTCACCAGAAGCACATTTAACATCCACATTTCTAGCAACATTCTGTTGCTGGCGCCATATGTATTCTCTAAGACAATAGAGACCTTCTCTATAGCCCTCCTCATTTCCTTCAGAGCCCTCACCAGAATTGCCTTTGATGTCTGTAATTCTACCAACAGTCTCTTCAGGGCAATTTAGGATTTTACTATCAGGCACCTTAAAACTCTTCCAACCCTAACCCTAACCCATTACCCAATTCCAAAACCGTTTCCACTTTTTACGTGTCTGTTAGAGAAGCACCCCACATTTCTGGCACCGAATTCTTAGTTATCTAGTGCTCCTATGAACAGAAATACCATGAATGGGTGACTTGAACAAACAGAAGTTTATTTCCTCCCAGTTCAGGAGGCTAGAAGTCTGAATTCAGGGTACTGGCTCTAGGGGAAGCCTTTCTCTCTCTGTTGGCTCTGGAATAAGGTCCTTGTCTCTTTGAGTTTCTGTTCCTGGGCAGTCTTCTTGTGGCTTGGCATCTCTCTTCCCCGATCTCTGCTGCTTGTTTAATCTCTTTTATATCTCAAAACAGCTTGACACAAGTTACACCCTACATTAATCCTGCCTCGTTAACATAACAAAACAACCCATTCCCAAATGGGATTGTAACCGCAGGCATAGAGGTTAGGATTTACAGCGCAAATTTTTGGGTGACATAATTCCGTCCATCACAGTCGGAAAATCCCTGTAGTTTCTAGGAAGAGTCAAATAAAAGTTTGATTTATTTAGTGTTAATCAGGCAAGACAGCCTTGAGCTGGCCTTTAAAGAAAATGTAACATTTGTGTCCTTGGCAAGGAGGAGAAAGGACCTTCAACCCCTTTGGGAGGAGGTGGGAGTAGGACAGGAAATCATGTGTCTGTGTGTCAGTAAGACAGGCTAGAAGGAATGTTAGCAAACAGAGATGATCCCTATAAAGACTGGATCCCATCCCTCATCCCTCCTGTCTCTTCTTCAAGTACAGCTCCAATCTCTTGTCCTTGGACCTGTTCTCAATTTTCTCCTTCCTCTCAGCCAACATACTCACATTTCCTCCACCTATAAACTTTCCATCCACTCTGCCCTCCCCCTCAAGCCTCCACCCTTTCTCCTGCTTCACATCCCTGCTACATGAGATGGTTATCTATGTTTGCTACTTCTACACTCTCCTGTCCTCTGTATTGGCTTCTGTCTCCTCCACAGACACTGTTTCCCTGAGATCCTTGGTAATATCCTGCCAGATTCAGAAGACACCTCTAAGCCCTTTTCTGTGCCACATAGGCTGATGCCAGCTTCTTCTGGCCCTTATTGCCCCTGTGAGTTCATTAAATCTCTAGAATAGCTGACAGAAATTCATGGAGACTACCTGTTCTTACGGGATGCCTGGTGTAATGGTTAAAGCATTCGGCTGCTAATTGAAAGGTCACTGGTTTGAACCCACCAGCAGCTCCTTGGGAGAAAAGACCTGGCAATCTTCTCCCATAAAGATTGCAGCCTGCAAAACCTTATGAAGCAGTTCTGTTCTGTCCTATCGAGCCACCATGAGTCAGAAGTGACACAACAACCGTTATCACCTATACTTAATCCCCTCTTATTTTTAGGCATATGTCCATTTTCACCTAGTTATAATAATTTACTCTTTTTACTGCCTTTTATTATCTTTTAATAAAGATAGTGTATCTGTCAGTTTGTCGTACTGTGGGGGCTTGCGTGTTACTGTGATGCTGGAAGTTATGCCACCGGTATTCAGATACCAGCAGGGTCCAATGGTGGACAGGTTTCGTCTGAGCTTGCAGACTAAGACAGACTAGGAAGACGGAGCCGGCAGTCTACTTCTGAAAAGAAGTAGTGAAAACCTTATGAATAGCAACGAAACATTGTCTGATGTAGTGCAGAAAGATGAGCCCCTCAGGTTGGAAGGTACTCAAAAGATGACTGGGGAAGAGCTGCCTCCTCAAAGTAGAATCAACCTTAATGACATGGATGGATTCAAGCTTTTGGGACCTTCATTTGCTGATGTGGCACAACTCAAAATCGGAAGAAACAGCTGCAAACATCCACTGATAATTGGAACATGGAATGTACAAAGTATGAAATTAGGAAAATTGGAAATTGTCAGAAATGAAATGGAACACATAAACATCGATATCCTAGGCATTAGTGAGTTAAAATGGACTGATATTGGCCATTTTGAATCGGACAGTCATCTGCTATGGCGGGATCGACAACTTGAAGAGGAATGGCATTGCATTCATCTTCAAAAAGAACATTTCAAAATCTATGCTAAAGTACAGTGCTGTCAGTGATAGGATAGTACCTATACACCTACAAGGAAGACCAGTTCATATGACTATTATTCAAATTTACGCACCAGCCACTAAGGTCAAAGATGAAGAAATTGAAGATTTTTACCAGCTTCTGCAGTCTGAAATTGATTGAACATGCAATCAGGATGCATTGATAATTACTGGGGATTGGAATGCGAAAGTTGGAAATGAAGGAGAAGGATCAGTAGTTGGAAAATACGGCCTTCGTGATAGAGACGATGCCAGAGATCGCATGATAGAATTTTGCAAGACCAACAACGTCTTCATTGCAAATACCTTTTCTCATCAACATAAACGGCAACTATACACATGGACTTCATCAGATGGGATACACAGGAATCAAATTGACTACATCTCTGGAAAGAGATGATGGAAAAGCTCAATATCGTCAGTCAGAACAAGGCCAGGGGCTGACTACAGAACAGATCATCAGTTGCTCATATGCAAGTTCAAATTGAAACTGAAGAAAATTAGAACAAGTCCACAAGAGTCAAAGTACAACCTTGAGTATATCCCACCTGAATTTAGAGACCATCTCGAGAATAGATTTGACACCTTGAACGCTAATGACCGAAGACCAAACGAGTTGTAGAATGACATCAAGGACATCATACATGAAGAAAGCAAGAGGTCATTAAAAAGAAAGGAACGAAAGAAAAGACCAAAATGGATGTCAGACGAGACTCTGAAACTTGCTCTTGAATGTCGAGTAGCTAAAGCAAAAGGAAGAAATGATGAATTAAAAGAACTGAACAGAAGATTTCAAAGGCCAGCTCAAGAAGACAAAGTAAAGTATTATAATGACAAGTGCAAAGAGCTGGAGATAGAAAATCAAAAGGGAAGAACATGTCAGCATTTCTTAAGCTGAAAGAACTGAAGAAAGAATTCAGGCCTCAAGTTGCAATAGTGGAGGATTTTATGGGGAAAATATTAAATGATGCAGGAAGCATCAAAAGAAGATGGAAGGAATACAGAGAGTCATTATACCAAAAAGAATTGGTCGATGTTCACCCATTTCAAGAGGTAGCATATGATCAGGAACCAGTGGTACTGAAGGAAGAAATGCAAGCTGCACTGAAGGCATTGGTGAAAAACGGGATATCAACTGATGTTTCAACAAACGGATGCAGTGCTAGAAGTGCTCACTCATCTATGCCCAGAAATTTGGAAGACAGCTGCCTGGCCAACCCACTGGAAGAGATCCATATTTATGCTTGTTCCCAAGAAAGGTGATCCAACTGAATGCAGAAATTATTGAACAATACCATTAACATCACATACAAGTAAAATTTTGCTGAAGATCATTCAAAAGCAGCTGCAGCAGTATATCGACAGGGAACTGCCAGAAATTCAGGCCAGATTCAGAAGAGGACGTGGAATCAGGGATATCATTGCTGACGTCAGTTGGATCCTGGCTGAAAGCAGAGAACACCAGAAAGATGTTTACCTGTGTTTTATTGACTGCAAAGGCATTCGACTGTGTGGATCATAACAAATCATGGATAACATTGTGAAGAATGGGAATTCCAGAACACTTAATTGTGCCCATGAGGAACCTGTACATGGATCAAGAAGCAGCTCTTCAGACAGAACAAGGGGTTACTTCGTGGTTTAAAGTCAGGAAAGGTGTACGTCAGGGTTGTTATCCTTTCACCATGCCTATTCAGTCTGATGCTGAGCAAATAATCTGAGAACCTGGACTCTGTGAAGAAGAATGGGGCGTCAGGATTGGAGGTAGACTCATTAGACTCATAACAACCTGCGTTATGCAGATGATACAACCTTGCTTGCTGAAAGTGAAGAGGACTTGAAGCACTTACTGATGAAGATCAAAGACCACAGCCCTCAGTATGGATTACACCTCAACATAAAGAAAACAAAAATCCTCACAACTGGACCAATAAGCAGCATCATGGTAAACAGAGAAAAGATTGAAGTTGTCAAGGATTTCCTTTTACTTGGATCCACAACCAATACCCATGGAAGCAACACTTAAGAAATCAAAAGATGCATTGCATTGGGCATGTCTGCTACAAAAGACCTCTTTAAAGTGTTGAAAAGCAAAGATGTAACCTTGAAGACTAGGGTGTGCCTGACTCAAGCCATGGTGTTTTCAGTTGCCTCATATGCAATCAAAAGGACACAATGAATAAGGAAGACCGAAGAAGAATTGACGCCTTTGAATTATGGTGTTGGCGAAGAATATTGAATATTCCATGGAATGTCAAAAGAACAAACAAATCTGTCTTGGAAGAAGTACAACCAGAATGCTCCTTAGAAACAAGGAGGGCGATACTACGTCTTACATACTTTAGACATGTTGTCAGGATGGATCAGTCCCTGGAGAAGAACATCATGCTTGGTAAAATGGAGGGTCAGCGAAAAAGAGGAAGACCCTCAATAAGGTGGATTGTTGACACAGTGGCTGCAACAGTGGACTCAGGCATAACAACGATTGTGAGCATGGCGCAGGACCGGGTAGTGTTTCTGTAGAACATAGGGTCATTGTGAGTCAGAACCGACTCGAGAGCAGCTAACAACAACAACAAACATCGTTTTATTCTTTATCAGAATATCAGAATCTTAAACCTTGCACAAGATATTTTTTAAGTGGTGAATTTGTCTCTCCTGTATAGTGTTAAAAAAATAATCAAACTCAGATTGAAACACAAAGGTTTATTCTGAGCAGTTATTCTATAGCATATAGGGAGATCATTCTGTTTTCAGAAAAAAGCAGATTGCTCGGAGTTTGCTAGTCTCAAAGAAGCTTATAAAGAGAAAAGGAGGGAGAAGAATAGAAGATGAGCCATTGGCTAATCTTAACATGATTGATTGAACCTTGCCCTCCCCCTTTTACTGAAATCAAATGTTATTAGATCACAAGGTGGCCTCTGGCCTTCCACCCACCTTCAGCCATGCCTTTTGAAATTGAAATTTAGTAAGCCTGGCTTCTAGCAGGAAAGGAAAGATTAGCAATTTTGGGTGAAAGAAAAGCCTCTGGCAGGATTAATTTTGGTCAGGAATTTCTTTACAGTGAATATTTGGTTTCATAGGTTAGAAAAACCTTAGAATCAAAGTAAGATGTCTGCTATTAATTTTTCTCTTTGACGACAGTAAAAAAGTAACTGCTTTATGACTTGGAAAGTACCTTCATATCCACTGAGTTTTTTTTTGTAGTATTGGAAAGAAACTCCAGTGCTGCTTTAGAATAAAACAGAAATTTATTAATGGTTTTAAAAGTAGTCTGGACTGGGAACAACACAGCTCATGAGGATGAAAGCGTGAACCTGAGGCACAATAATTGCACAGACATTTCACAGGGTTCAGACAAAGAACGGGGCTTACAGTATTTTGATTGGGTAGTCTTTGGTTGAGATCACAAAAAGGGTGCGTTAGGAGGGGGGAATGGGCTTCTATTGGATACGTGTATACAAATGGACTACATGATTGGTTACAGGGCTTATTTACAAAAATTGAAGACAGTATGGATATTACAAATCATAGTCACAGAATGCTTACTATACACGTTCCCAGAGTAAGTTGTAAAAGTGTCTCATTTGAAGTAGAAAACTCTTTGGGGCAGTCTTTTTTGGTATAAAACATTTCTGGGAGATAACTAATGCCAGGCCTCACTGGCATCAGGACCCGTCTCCTTAAACCCTGTTTGTTTAAATGAAACCTTTCTGGTTGCCTGGGAACTTCAGGTAAGGCTGTGTCCAGGTCATAAATGTATTTACTTCAAAGCCTCTTCTTTGGAGTATATTTTTTTATCCTGCCTTTACTTGAGGGAGAAACATTCCCTTAATTCCTGTGGCTGCTGGCAATCCATGTCCCAGAGAGGAGGAGCCTATGAAAAGTAGCCCTGCTGAGAGTAGCTGGGCAAATGAAGAGTCCTGCATAGGCATGTTAATTTAATTTAGCATTTAATTTAGCAAAAAATGAGTTTAATTCGATCATTTAGTCTTGGTCAAAAAAGGCTTCATGAACTTCCCCTTCACAGTAGTAAAATATACACAACATATAATTTGCCATTTGAACCATTTTATAACCTTTCACACAGATTCAAACACTGTTGCTTATTAAGGAAATGTTTTCTTTGTGGTCAGGACCTGTAACCAAACCTTATCAAGACTCTTTTGTGTTAGATCTCCCCAGGAAATCTTATGCTCTGAGCAAGATAATGTTTTAACAACCTGTTCCCAACAGCATCCGTTGTGCCATTCTCCTGCTATTGTTTTGTGATGGTCATGAGACCCTCCTCTGTAACCAAATACCCATTATGGTCAACTCATAGCAATGCTGTAGGACAGAGTAGAACTGCCCCATTGGATTCAGACTGCCGACCTTTTGGTTAGCAGCTGAGCTGTTAACCACCATGCCACCAGGAACCAAATACCTTGTAATTACATCTTTTAGCCAGTCAATATATTCCAGCTGTATTACTGTAATCAATAATGTTAAAAAATTAGCTTTGCAGAGACTCAAAAAGAGACTAGTACACCAGTGTTCATTGCAGCACTATTCACAGTAGCCAAAAGGTGGGAATAACCTAAATGCCCATCAGCAGATGAATGGGTAAGCAAACTGTGGTACATACATACAATGGAATACTATTCAATCAGTAGGAGAAATGAAGTCTTGATACATGCCACAGTACGAATGGAGCTTGAAGACATTATGCTGAGTGAAATAAGCCAATCACAAAAGGACAAATACGAGCTCACTTACATAAAAATACAAGAAAAGGCAAATGTATAGACACCAAAGTTTATTAGTGGTTACTAGGGGCAGGAGGGAGGGGGAGAAGGGATTAATGGTGATGGAAAAATCACATTGATTGAGGATAGGGTTGCACAGCTGTTTATTGTAAGTGCTGTCAGTAAGTTGTACACCTGTAAAAAGTTGAATTGGCAAAAGTTATGTGATTGATATATTTACAACAACGATCAAAAAAAAAAAGTGTAGCTACTGAGGCAGCTTCTGTATAACCAAACACCTCATGGGACTTGGTTCCTTTATTTGGAGGTTTAGCATCATGGTTTCACGGGATATCCCAGTTAATTGTCCTAATAATGTATTTAGTGCTTCTGTTCTACCTCTAGCTCGTTGCATAGTGCCTGAGGTCTTAAAAGCTTGCAAGCAGCTATCCAAGGCACAGTAGTTGGTCTCTATTCACCTAGAAGAACAGAGGAAGAAGGAAAGTCAGGAATAGGAGGAGGATATGGAATGTGTGGCTAATTGCCTCCATGAACAACTGCCTCATTTTCCATGAGACCAGAAGAACTGGATGCAGCCTGGCTTCCATTACTGACATTTTGATCAAAGATTCCATAGAATACTCCTGATCAAAAGGGGAAAATGCAGAACAGAATTTCAAACTATCATAGACTCTAGACTTTCTGGAGCCATGGAGGGTGGATGAACCCCTGAAACTATTGCCCTGAGATAACCTTTGAACCTTGAACCAAAAGTGTCCCCTGAAGTCTTCTTAAAACTGAACAATAGTTTAGCTTAATGTAAAAAAGGACTGCCTTGAGCATTATGCTCTTTTAAGAACTTTCTGTATGGGATCAAATTGACAACAGCAACTCAAAAGTTTGAATGGAACCTTAGGGGGCAGTGAATTTATGTTAATGAGGGAGGAACAGCTTAGAAAAGGGGAGTGAGAATGGTTGCACAACTCACAGAATTTAACAATGTCATTAAATGGTAATTAGTGGTTACCAGGGACTTGGGTAAGGAGAGAATGGGAAGTACGAATGGTACCTGTAGAAACTGCTGAATTGGTGTATGTTTTGCTTTGTATATTCTCAACAACAAAATAAAATTTAAAGAAAAAAGATAGGTAGAAGATTACATTTTGGAAGAAAGAACAATGATCTCAATCTTTGGTGAAAATCACCAATTTGTGAAATAAAGTAAAAAAAAATTTTTTTTCAAAAAAAAAAATCACACTTTGCTTTATCCCACCTTTTATTGACCTCAGTCACTGTAAACTAATCAGAATATTGTACTTTGTAGTTCCTTCTATGACGCTATCACTATGTGTGATTTGCACCCTGTCGTCGTCATCTAGTGCTGCTTTAACAGAAGTACCACAAGTAGATGGCTTTAACAAAGAGAAATGTATTCTCTCAAGCTGTCTAGTAGGCTGCAAGTCCAAATTCAGGGAGTCAGCTCCAGGAGAAGTCTTTCTCTCTCTGTCAGCTCTGGAGGAAGGTCCTTGTCATCAATCTTCGATTGGTCTAGGAGCTTCTTCGAGCAGGAACCTCAGGTCCACAGGACACTCTCTGCTCCAGGCATTGCTTCCTTCATGGTATGAGGTCCCCATGTCTCTCTGCTCGCTTCTCTGTTTTATATCTCAAAAGAGATTGGCTTAAGACACTATATAATCTTATAGATCTCTTCAACATAACTGCTACTAATCCATTTCATTACATCATAGTGATAGAATTTACAACACATAGGGAAATCACATCAGATGACAAAATGGTAGACAGTCATACAATATGGGGAATCATGACCTAGCTAAGTTGACAGATTTTTCAGGGACACAATTCAATCAATTACACACCCCTTTCCTTGAATTCATGAGCTTCAGACTCTGAGGTTTTCACAGTTTCCCCATTGGAATGGTATTTTGGCATCAGTAAATCTCTTTGAGTTTACTTTGAGTTTAACAATCTTTTCTCTACAACACGAACATCTTAAACATACAAGCCATAGTTACGAACCAACCCCTGTAAAGCCTATTATATTGAAAATTTGAGGTACATAAAATGGTTCGTAATAACAAATGGGTGCTACTTTGCAATGTGTATCAAAACATTATTATTATTGTATTATTATGTTAAAGATTTTTTAGTGTATCTGGAAGTGTTTAATGTTTTTATGCATAGAAATGTACACTATATACTACTAAGACAGACATTTAACTAACCAATGTCAGTTACCTAACCTTTCTGACTTACGTACAAGTTCAACTTAAAGACAGATTTAGGAACAGAACCTATTCATAATCTGCAGACTGCCTGTACCACATTTTGTTTATTTATCCATTCATCTATTGATGGGCACTTGGGTTGTTTTCACCTTTTGGCTATTGTGAATAATGCTACAATGAAGGTGAGAGGAGGGGTAAAAGTATCTGTTCGAGTCTCTGCTTTCGATTCTTTGGCTATATACCCAGGAGTAGAATTGCTGTAGTAATTCTTTAATTATTTGAGGAACTGCCATACTGTTAATACTGTGGCTACACCATTTTATATTCCCACCAGCAGTAGTCAAAGGTTCCAGTTTTTCTGCATCCTCACCAAAACTTATTTTTCGTTTATTTTAATAGTAGCCATTCTAGTGGGAGTGAAGTGGTATCTCATTGTAGTTTTGATTTACATTTCCCTAATGACTAATGAGGAGCCCTGGTGGAGCAGTAGTTAAGAGTTACGGCTGCTATCCAAAAGGTTGGCAGTTCAAATCCACCAGTTGCTCCTTGGAAGCCCGACGGGGCAATTCTGCCCTGTGCTATAGGGTCACTATGAGTCAGAATCAACTCAATGGCCACAGGTGTGGGTTTTTTGTTTTTTTTTTAATGTTTAATGATGTTGAGCATCTTTTCATGTGCTTATTGGCAATTCGTATGTCTTCTTTGGAGAACTGTCTGTTCAGATCCTTTGCCCATTTTTTGATTGGGTTGTTTGTCTTTTTGAATTTTAGGGGTTCTTTATGTATTCAGGATATTAAACTCTTATCAGATATATGATTTCCAAATATTTTCTCTCATTCTGTTGGTTGTCTTTTCACTTTCTTGATAAAGTCCTTTCATGCAAAAAAGTTTTTTATTTTGATGAAATGCAATTTTCTATTTCTTGCTTATGCAAGAAAAATACAAGCTCCTAAAGATTTATCTCTGTATTTTCTTCTAAGAGTTTTATGGTTTTAGCTCTTATATTTAGGTCATTGATCCATTTCAAGTTAATTTTCGTATATGGTGTGAGGTAGGAGTATTGAAATCTTTTTGAGTGCCCAAAAGCATAGCAGGAGTGATCCCCATTTCACAGATTAAAAAATGGAGACCAGAAAGCTTGAATCATTTGTCAGGATATTAGCAGCAGAGCTGGGGCTAGGGGTGCTGCTTTTGGAAGGCATTTAGTAAGTATTCCTTGACCTGGTTGAAAATACTGAATAAAGACATGTTATTGGGTTGGGGTCAAATTCCAGGACAACTTGCTGTCAAGGCCACTAATGGCACTCTCCTGATTCCCCCCACTCCTAGGCACCCCTTATATACCATGGCCCTCGTGTCTGCTGACTCCCGAATTGCAGAACTTCTCACAGAGCTCCATCAGTTGATCAAGCAAACCCAGGTAAAAATCACCACCCTCCATTCCTGCTCAGCCATGGAGGGAGTGAGAGATGGGGATTGTGTTAAGAGAGATTGGACGTGCAGAAACTGAGATGATATAATGAAGGTGAGAGGAAGAGAATTTGGGGTATGACTGACATTCCTGATGGACATCCTGTCATATGCAGGATTTCATGATTCTTTGAAGCGTACAATTCAGTGATTTTTAGTATATACACAGAGTTGTTCAACCATCATCACTATCAATTTTAGAACGTTTCTATACTTAGCAAAAAAGCCTCGTACACAGTACCAGTCACTCCCTTTTTCCTTCCAGACCCCCCAGCCATAGGCAGCCATGAATATACTTTCTGTCTCTATGGATTTGCATATTCTGAACATTTCTTAGGAATGGAATCATACCGTACGTGGTCTTTTATGACCGGCTTCTTCCACCTAGCATAATGTTTTCAAAGTTCATCTATGTTGTAGCATGTATTGGTACTTCATTTCTTTTTTTTTTTTAATAACTCCTGATTCTCTCCTCCCCCAAGTCCCTGGTAACCACTGATCTACTTTCTGCCTTTGGTTATTCTAGATATTTCATAAGGAGCCCGGGTGGCGCAGTGGTTAAAGTGCTCTGCTGCCAATTGAAAGGTCAGCGGTTTGAACCCACTGCTGCTCCAGTGGAGAAAGACGTGGCAGTCTGCTTCCATAAAGACTACAGCCTTGGAAACCCTCTGGGGCAGTTCTGTTCTGTCCTATAGTGTCTCTGTGAGTCGAAATTGACTCAGTGGTAGTCGACTTGATGGTAGATATTTCATATAAATGGGATCACACAATATTTGTCCTTTGGTGTCTGGCTTATTGCCCTTAGCCACTTCATTTCATTTTTTGGTGAATAATATTCTATTGTACGATATTGTGAGAATCCCCAAGATGACCCTCAGGTTCAGTGATTTGATAGAAGGACTCACAGAACTCAGGACAGCTATTATACTCACGGTTACAGTTTATTACAGTGAAAGGATATAGATTAAAATTAGCAAAGGCAAAAAGGCTGCATAGGGCATAGGCCAGGAGAAACCAGGCACCGGCTTGGTCATCCTCTCCCAAAGGAGTTGTACAGACAGCTCTTAATTGTCCCAACAATGATATATGATAACACATATGGAATATTGCCAACTGGGGAAGCTCACCTGAGCTTTGGCATCCAGGGTTTTTATTGGGGTCAGTCATGTAGTCATGGACCACTTGCATGCCTGACCTTAGTCTCCAGCTTCTCCAGAGGTCAAACTGATACCACACTGTTATCATAAACTGTCTAGTGGGGCAAAGGCCCCAGGTAAACCAAGACACTCTTATCAGGCAGGATATTCCAAGGGCTTAGAGGTTTTCTACCAGGAGCAGGGGAGAGGCCAGACCTTTCTTTGGAATGTGCAGGGTGTGAACAGCCCAGGGTTTCAGAGTTAATCTTTTACTGCATAGGCCACTCCCCTGGCCCTTGGCCTAGGCTCTCTTATAGCAAAACAGTCATATTTGTCTGAGCATATACATTTAGTATAGCATAATAGATATAGCAATAGTATTATTTGGAAGAGTCAGTGTGGGGTAGAGATTCAGTTAAAGAGACAATCTGTTCTATAAAGCCATGACATGTTATTTTCATATTTTTGTACTAATTTGATTACTCATTTCCCCCTTGATCTATTGCTCTTCTTGTGCAGAACTGTTTAGCATAGAAATTAGCTGATGTTTAGCTAAGTTCAGTTCTTCGTCAGGCCAGTCATTTTTTAGCAGTATTACATCCGGAAGAGGCTTTGACTCAGTCTCCCAATACATTTGATCATCATCATCAATATTATCATATGACTTATTTACATAAGGTAGTTGAATCTCACCAACAATGCCAGTGTTACACTCTGTCACAGTATGGTTGTGGCATAATTCAGTTTCACTACAGAACAAATCAGAATTACAGAAGTATTTGCTGTGCCTTCCCAACAAAATTGGCCCTTGCCCATTTGACAGATATTATTATGGTCAGGGAGCCCTGGTGGTGCAGTCGTTAAGAGCTTGGCTGCTAACTAGAAGGTCAGTAGTTCAAGTCCACCAACCAATCCTTGGAAACCCAGTGGGACAGTTCTACTCTGTCCTATAGGGTCGCTGTGAGTCAGAACTGACTCGAAGGCAACGGGTTTGGTTTGGTATTATGGATAGGTATTATTATAATTAGCCATGATTTAGTTATTCCTGGGGTTCAAGTCAGCTGGGGACAAAGCCAGTCACTCTGTCTCAGTTCACAGGCTTGTACTGACATTGGTTTCCATTGTGTGCTGTTACATAGCAGGGCCCATCTCCCTTGTACAGGGAGGACACAGGTGATACTCGGAATAGTTCCTATCCCTGCCAATGGTACTACCAGATATGTCTTATTGTGATTTATTCTTGGGGCAAGGGCAGTCATAATGCATTGATGTAAATTACACATGCCCCCAGAGAACTTCCATGGGTTTAGAGGTCCATAACATTCCCATAGGTGTCCCCCTTGTGCTTCAGAGCTAGGATGCAGGGCCATTGCTCATGGCTACTTTGGCCTCCATCTGTAATAAAATAGTCCTGAGGCCCTGTTGGGCCAGAGTACAGGCCCTTTCCCAACGCTAGGATCTAGTGTCATCTGGCATTATTTGCTGAGTTTGCCTGATCCACTGCACCAAAGCCTCAGCATCTTTCAAGGCTGACTCTCATCCCTTTTCTGCCTAGTAGAAGAGAACTCCCTCTAATCTATATCACAGTATGGTTGTGGTATAATTCAGTTTCATTACAGAACAAATCAGAATTACAGAAGTATTTGCTATGTTTTCCCAACAAAATTGGCCCTTGCCGATATGACATATTATTATGGACAGGGAGCCCTGGTGATGCAGTGGTTAAGAGGCTGGCTGCTAACTAGAAGGTCGGGAGTTCAAATCCACCAGCCACTCCTTGGAAACCCAATGGAGCAGTTCTACTATGTCCTGTAGGGTTGCTATGAGTCAGAATTGACTCAACGGCAATGGGTTTGGTTTAGTTAATAAATCTTTTTCCTCATTAAAAGTTGTTATAGATTAAATTATGTTCCCCCAAAATATGTGTTGTAAATCCTAACGCGTATATCTGTGGTTATAATCCCATTTGGGAATGGGTTGTCTTTGCTATGTTAATGAGACAGGATTAGTGTAGGGTGTGTCTTAAGTAAGGAGCCCCGGTGAGATATAAAAGAGATTAACAAGCGTGAGATATAAAAGAGATTAACAAGCGAGCCAGAGAAGCTGAGAAGGGGGAAGAGAGATGCCAAGCCACAGGAGTAGAAGCTCAGAAGAGACAAGGACCTTCCTCCAGAGCCAACAGAGAGAGAAAGCCTTCCCCTAGAGCTGGCGCTCTGAATTCGGACTTCTAGCTTCCTAAAGTGTAGGAAAATAACTTCCTATTTGTTAAAGCCCCACTTTTGGTATTTCTGTTACAGCAGCACTAGATAACTAAGACAAAAGTGAATTCAGTTTGTCCCAGGATGCCTAGACTGGCACCTGTCTCCCCTAAAGCCCTTTTTCCCGTCTTGTGGGCTAGTGGTGTTCAATCCACCGTGCATGTTGTTGCCATTGTGTACTAATGGCCTGAGTACAGTTAGGATACATTTTTTGGTACCTAAAAGTGTTGGGTCCCCCATACTAGGGTTAGATGAGTGGTAGTCACACCTAGATGTAATTTAGTTTGAATATGCCAAAAGACCTCCCATAGCCTACCTGGTTCAGGGTAGGCCTGTTCCCCAGGGGAGATCACACCCACCATATGATGGCGACTACTTTAGTCACATCAAAAACCCATTTTTGTTTTTTTTTTTCTATTCTGTTTAATAACTTTCCATTCACAAAAACAGGATGATGTATATTTGTGCATGGCACACAAGTCCAATGGCCCAGTAGGGAGAAGTTCCTGGAAATTCCTTCCCAAATGAAATCCTTCATAGTGCATACAACCTGATAAGTAAGAGTCAGAAGGTACTAGCACTTTACTAGAATTTCATTCAACCATCAACAATTGGACCATGTCATCATCATATTTGAATATGACTAAAATGTGTGCTAGAGTAATGCCACTCACATTTGTGGGCTTCTGTTCAACCTTTGCAAAAGCAGGAGCAGTCTCAGCAAACATATGGCTTCATCTTTTCAGGCACCTGGTATAATTGTACTAAAAAACCAATATCATTCTCTTGTTCTAAGCTTCTCTCAAGGCACCAGTGTAATATTGGATTTCCCTCATTGTATAACCCGTTTATTTATGTCTTTACTCTCAGCTACTATTTCTCTTTCTATTTGCCATTGATTTTTACCCAAACTTCTCCACTTTTGGAAGGGATGTTAGATCTGACCATTGTGTTGTTCCAGAATGTTGGCAGTAATACTAGTCTAGCGTGAGCCTCCCCTTGAGTTCACTCTGTTCATATAGGGTAGGGTTACATAGGTACCAAACTAGTGGGCCATTCCTGCCACTAGGCAATACAGCTGTATTCACTGTCAACCCCAGTTTTGCCAGATGGGGTGAATCCACTCCATCAAACCCTTAGGAATTCTGGCATAAAAGTTTAAAGGTATAGTTACAGTTTCTTGCTCAGGGACTATTATAGATTGAATTGAATCCCCCCAAAAATGGATATTCCCATGGTTCCCAGTATTGTGTGGTTGTCTACCATTTTGTGATCTGATGTGATGACCGTAAGTGTTGTAAACCCTAACCTCTATGATGTTAATGAGGCAGGATTACAGGCAGTTATGTTAATGAGTCAAGACTCAATCTACAGGATTAGGTTGTATCTTGAGTCAATCTTTTCTGAGATATAAAGAGAGAATCCAGCAGAGAGGAGAGGGACCTCATACCACCAAGAAAGAAGAGCCAGGAGTGGAATGCATCCTTTGGACTGGTGTCTCTGCACTGAGAAGCTCCTAGCCCAGGGGAAGACTGATGACAAGGACCTTCCCCCAGAACTGACAGAAAGAGAAAGCTTTCCCCTGGAGCTGGTGCCCTGAATTCAGACTTCTAGCCTCCTAGAAGAGAGAATAAACTTCCTGTTTGTTAAAGCCGTCCACTTGTGGTATTTCTGTTACAGCAGTACTAGATAACTTAAGACAGGGACCATCCCTGCTTCCAGCACCCATAGTTGCAGCCTTGGTCCAGGGACTACTGCATCAGATAGGAAAAAAGAAAATTGAGGTGATGTGGGGAAGACTTGTACAGCATCCTCTCTCATTCTTTCTTCCCCAAACAATTGCCCATAAATGTATGTATAGGTTAATTTCTGGACTCTCAATTCTATTCCATTGGTTTCTATGTCTGCCCATATACCAGTACCATACTGTTTTGATTACTATAGCTTTGTAGTAAGGTTTGAAATCAGGAAGTGTTGCATTCCCCAAAATTTATTTTTCTGTTTCAAGATTGTTTTGACTATTCTGGGTAGCTTGAATTTCCATGTGAATTTTAGACTCATCTGGCCAGTTTCTGCAATGAAGTCAGTTGGAATTTTGATGGAGATTGCATTGAATCTGTTGATAAATTTGTCTTTTCTTAATAATGGAGAGTCTGTTTATGATTTAACTTTAGTTCCTTTTGCAGTGCTTTTGTATTAATCAGGAAAAAATCCTTTGAACTCATCCTGACTGTGGATTTAGGAAATGAGGGCCATATTTATGGGGCCTCTAGCCTGGGATGCAAGTGCCACAGAAGGATGAAGGGCCTCCCTCATGTCCTGTGGTTCCTATCTTCACAGGAAGAGCGTTCCCGGAGTGAACACAACTTAGTAAACATCCAGAAGACCCATGAGCGGATGCAGACAGAAAACAAGAGTGAGTAGCTGGGCTCTGGAGAGAAAGGACATAGGAGCAGGTGTGGGCTGAGACCGGGAGCATGGCTGTTACCATCTTTGAAGAGGACTTTTGCATGTACCTGCAGTATTCCAGAATGAACTGCCTCTTGGGCCAGAGAGACAGTCTTAGGCTGGGCGACCTAAGATGACCCAGGAGACTGGTGACAGACTGCTGATACTAGGGAACCTTAATATCCCTCACCTTTGGAGATTGGAGAGTCAGTGAAATGAGGGTATATCCAGGGAAACCCCTGAGAACACACAGGCACCCCAGTCCACTGGTGTTTTCTAGAGCAGAGTATCCCTTCAGTATGTCTGCCTGTGCCCCAAGGTATCGATCCTTCAGACTGCAGGTGACAGACTCCTGGGCTGATTCTTTCCAACTCTGAGTAGCTTTGAGAATTGTCTGTTTCTCCCAGTGTGCTGACAGGTGTTTTCTGCGTGTGTCATATGGAAACAGGTGGAAGTCCTTTCCTAGGTGTAGTGATAGCATTTGTACTATGTAAGTGTGAGCTTGTTGGACATGGTGTATCAGCCTCGGGGAGCACTTCTGACCAGTAAAGCTCAGACCTCAGCAGCCCCTGGCCTCTCTGATTTCTCGTGTGCTGAAGGCAGTGCCACATTACTGCCACTGCCCTTTGCCTCTTTATCCCTGTGTTCACTCTGCAGTCTCTCCCTATTACCGGACAAAGCTGCGTGGCCTCTACACAACTGCCAAGGCTGATGCAGAGGCTGAGTGCAAGTAAGTACCGCCCACTCTGCCTGCCATTCCCTCCCACATCCTCTCCCGGACACTGGCTGCCAGCGCCTGCCTATGAACCTCAGCCCCTGCCTGCCTTTCCCCCATGGATGAGTAGTTTCCTACTCTCCAGCCTCCCCTTTGGGTCCCACCTTCCCCAAAACCTACTCCTAGCACCCCTTGTCCCCTTGGCCCTGCTGCATTACGTATGGCAGCAAGGCGTGGGTCAGATCTATCCCAGCTCTGCCGTTTACTAGTCACATGACCTGAAGCAGTCACTTCAGCTGAGACTCGGTTGCTCCGTCGTTAAAGTGGGATAATGGGATAATAAAAACCAAAAACCAAACATACTGCTCTTGAGTCGATTCCAGCTCATAGCAACCCTACTGGACAAGAATAGAGCTGCCCCATGGGTTTCCAAGGCTGTAAATCTTTATGGAAGCAGACTGCCACATCTTTCTCCTGCGGAGCGGCTGGTGTGTTCAAACTGCTGATCTTTTGGTTAGCAGCCAAGCACTTAAACCACTGTGCCACCAGGGCTCCATAATGGGATAATATAGCTACCTAAGAAAAAACCACCCCCTTGCCATTGAGTCTGTTCTGACTCATAGTGACCCTATAGGATGGAATAGAACTGCCCCATAGGGTTTCCAGGGAACAGCTGGTGAATTTAAACTGCCAACCTTTTGGTTAGCAGCCGAGCTCCTAACCACTGCACCACCAGGGCTCCTAATAGCTACCTACAGGAGTGTAAACATAAAATAGTGTCTGCCATTCTACCATGCCTAGAAAGTGCCTAATACCAGTGTTTTTCAAACTCTTTTGACCATGACCCACGGTAAGAAATGCGTTCTCTATTGTAGCTCAGTAATAGTAATAACTGACTCCTATGTGGCACTTACTGTGTGCCAGGTACTATTCTCAGCACTTTATATATTTACCGTATTTCACCCTCACAGCAACCCTGTGAGGCAGGTTGTGATACTACCCCCATTTTACAGATGAGGAAACTGAGGCATGAGGGGGGTTATGTAATCTCCCAAAAGTTACTTAAATAAGTGGGGAGCCTGATTTTAAACCTAAAGCCCGTATTCTTAAAATACCAAGCTACCATGCCTTTCCGCAGCATACCTTTATATGTGTATGTATCACAGAATTGGAGCAAGAGTTTTGCAGTACAATTCTTACTGTTACCCTGTATAGTCTGTTCTGTTTTATTTTTTTAAATGCTAGTTTTTACCCAAGAAATTAATTTCATAACTCACTAATGAATTGCAACTTGCAGTTCAAATAACTGCCTTCACATCTGTGGTGATGGCTAACATCCCTTCATTAGTAACGGCCATGGGGTTCTTTCTCTTCCCCCGACTCACTCTTTGCAGGCTCTGTCCTGTGCTCGTGGTCTCATATTTTCTTTGCCTGCTGTAGCCATTCTGCCGACCTTCGCTGGTGCCCAGCCCACACCTGGCACCAGGCCTGCTCCATATAGAGATGTGAGTGTGGTTCCTGCAGAAAGGAGGGACAGGACAGTGTAGCTGGTGGGCCAGCAGAGATGTGACCCCCATGCCCGGGGATCTAGGATGGCTTCAGGGAAGGAACAAGACCTGAGCTGGGATCACAGGCAGACGAGGGGAGGGCAGATAGCCCAGGCAGAGGGGACAGAGTGACAGCAGAGCATGTGCACATGGGGATGGGAATTAGTCCCCTACAGCTGGGGAAGGGGAGGTCAGACCATGAAGGCCTACAACACAGTGAACTATCCTGAGGCCACAGGCACTAATGAAGACTCAAAAGCAGGAAGGAAACCCCTGGCTGCTGTGTGGAGAATGGACTCGGTGAGATTCAAGGCAAGTTGGGAGACCAGGCAAGAGATGGTACTGAAGCTGAGCCGAGACAATGGCAGTGGGGATGGAGCAGCAGGGATAGTTAAAGGGCAGTTTCTGAGATGAAATCCAAGGAGTGGGTGACTGTTTGGGAGAGAAGTTGAAGATTCTGAGGTTTTTAGCTTGGACAAAGGGATCTGATGGGGCTCCCTATGCCAGGTTGGGGAGCAGAGCAAAACAGAGGGCCAACTCGAGGGGAAGAGACAGCTAGAATTCTGATTGGAGGCACTACCTCTGAGGTGGCTCCCTTTTCTTGGCTTCTGGCCCATCCTTCCCCACCCCATCTCCTCCCTGATTTGCAGATTTACAGTCTGGCCACAATCAGGCCCCTTCCCACTCTCCTGGCTCTGAGTGTGGATTGCATCAGTCAGAGTGAATCATGCTGATTTGAGAGTGTAGGTAAACTGTCCCTCCCAGCCCAACTGCTGGCCAAGGGAGCCACTGCTTTTGAAAGCAGCCCGGGGAGCTCTTCCTGGCATTGATGGGCCCAGAGTTAAAGTGATTTTAGAGGACAATTTCTGGCATTAGTGGGCCCAGAGTCAAACATTTACAAGCCTGCTCCGTAAACATTTCCCAGCATCTTGCAATCCTGCATCATTTCAGTTCTTCACACTCAGACCTTCATACGTGCATTCATAAAACACTGAGCACACCCTTGTCACATCCAACCACTGGCCAGGAAAGGGAGAACACAAGATCAACGAGATGCAGTGCATGTGGAGAGCGCCACGTCTAGGTGGGAAGACACATTTGCTCCAGGGGAGGCACTCATGTAGGTGCTGTAACATGCAGCAGCTTGTTTTCTTAAGAGATTAATATAAGACTGTTAGGAAATCAAAGAGGCACCAAGAGCTGGCGTCAGGAACTGAGCTGAGTCCTGGGACTCCCTGTTCTACTGCGTGTGCCACAGCTTCTTGCCAGCTGGTTTTTCTTATGCTTTACTGAAAATGGGAAAGAATTCCTGTGACTTTATGTAACATCTCATTTTTTTAAAAGGCCTTGAGATGGCACACTGGCAGCAGGGGATCAAAGCGAGACAGGGTCAAAGATCTCGCATTCCATAGCGGAGTGGAGGATAGGTATCCCTCCCCCAGTGGAAACAAGTTTTCTAGTGTGCATCTGTGTAACGGCATAGTAACCAGTATGACAAATGGTGTCATCAGAGACCTTCTGCCACAGACAGCAGATAACAACCTCAGTAACTCCAAGGCGAAGCTAGGGAGGGCGGTTTTATTTGTTTATAATTATTTGTTATTATATTTTAGATGAAGGTTTACAGAACTAGCTTGTCATTAAACAATTGGTACACATATTGTTTTGTGACATTGGTTACCAACCCCATGACATGTCAACACCCTCCCCTCTCAACCTTGGGTTCCCCATTACCAGCTTTCATGTCTCCTCGTCCTTGCCCCTGGGCTGATGTGCCCCTTTAGTCTCAGTGTGTTTTATGGGCCTGTCTAGTCTTTGGCTGAAGGGTGAACCTCAGGAGTGACTTCATTACTGAGCTAAAAGGGTGACCTTGGGGGTCAGACTCCCGGGGTTTCTCCAGTCTCTAATGTCAGGCCAGTAAGTCTGATCTTTTTTTGTGAGTTTGAATTTTGTTCTACATTTTTCTCCAGCTCGGCCCTGGACCCTCTATTGTGATCCTTGTCAGAACAGTTGAGGGTGGTAGCCGGGCACCATCTAGTTGTGCTGGACTCAGTCTGGTTGAGGTCATGGTAGTTGTGGTCCATTAGTCCTTTGGACTCATCTTTCCCTTGTGTCTTGATTTTCTTCATTCAGGGAAGGCAGTTTTATGAGTGTCTAAGCCAGTGCAGGCAGAGGTACAGTTTAGCTTTCCAAGGGCCCGAGTGACTCACAGGCTAAAGTAGTCAGTGCCTGGAGGAGAGAAGGCCCATCATAGCCCCTAGACCATCTTTCTGAGCCAGACATTGGGCCTGGACAGCCAACTGTTTGCCAGTAGGTGCCCACAGCATGGCTACTGTTCCATGTTGCTGACTGGAGGTAGTGCTTCAGCCTTGATTGAGTCTGTGACATGTCAGCTCAGAAGCCAGAGGGAAACTGGCCCCACCCCTGCCCCAAGCTGCTTCTAGGTGGGCAAAGAAGCCATGTGCCTGGGAGACTAATGTGCATCACCTTATTGTTCTACTATGCCACCTCCTCCAGTGTAGCCTGGAGTCCAGAGGTGAGCAGAGGTGGACAAGTGCTGCTTCGGGCTCCTTCTGAATCAGAATCTACATTTTAACAAGATGTGTACATAAGAATCACCTGGGGATTCTGATTCAGTATATCTGGGACGTGGAAATGCAAATTCTTAGCAGGGGGTCAAAATGGAATTAACCGGTTTGAAGCCCTGGCTAGGGCTCTTGGCCAGACTTAAAAGCTCTCAGCTGGAAAGAAGCCCCCCCTTAATTGTCCCAGATGCAGTGGGCCTCCTGGGTTGACACCATCCTGAGGGTCACTGCCAGGCTAATGGCTGCCTGTCAGACAGTAGGGACCCAAGCTTTGGCTGGGAGGTCACACCTTAAGTTTCAGTTCCAGAAAATTGCCACTTTCTGGTAAATGGTCTCTGAGTAGAAATGCAGTAACTAGGAAATAGAACATTACATTCTTCTCCTGGAAAGTCACAATGCAAACTAAAGTCTTAAAGGCTCTGATACGTTCTGCAATAATTATTTCATTTAATTCACTATTTCATAAACTCGTGTGGTTCTCAAGTCTGGCTGCACCCAGAGGTTGACTTAATTGGGGTGGAGCTCAGAAATTGGTATTTTTTATTTTGCAATGATTTCCGACATACAGAAATATGATACTGTATCAAGTGTTTTATCATTCTGCGTTATCGCAAACATGATGCCCCTTGACCCCTTGTAATATTCTTTGGGGAGCTTCCTCAGGGTCTAGAGTAGGAAGCCTACCCTCTAGAAAGGAAGCCTGTTTGCTTCTGCCAGGTTTCTGGGGTCTCTGCCACTCTGGAGGAGTCCCTGGGTGGTGTAGATGGTTAGGCACTCAGCTGTTATTCCGAAACGTTAACGGTTCGAAACCACCCAGAGGTGCCTCAGAAGAAAGCTACTTCGAAAGGTCACAGCCATTGAAAACCCTGTGGAACAGTTCTACTCTGAGACACATGGGGTCACCATGAGTCAGAATGGACTCGTAGACAGCTGTTTTTGTGGGGTATTTTGGCCACTCTGGAACTTCCTTAAACTAAATTCACAGAAGTTTCCTGGGGTTGCAAGTCTATGCAAGTTGTCGGCCTTTTAGGGACAAGTCCACCCTCCCCGCAACCCTGCTGTGTGCCAAGACAGCTCTCCCTGCGGCGTGGTGCAGGGGATTCTCCTTTTACCTGTCCCACCTTGGGCAGACCCAGGGTTTTAACTTCTGTCCACCTAGTCTCTAGAGGCTGTCAGGACTGCAGCAATGTTTCCTCAGGATTTGTCAAATGCTCTTCGGGCAAAAGCATCTCTGTCAGCTTTGTACCCCTCTCTGGGATCCTGCTTCCTCTTAAGTTGTTCCTACCTTCCTTACTGCCTTGTCAGTTCTTTTATGCTTTTAAGACTAAAAAACACATATTTAGTGTTTATAGTTTTCAGCAATATTAGAAAAGTCTATGCTGTATGCTTCAACCAGACCTTTGTCCTCCCTTTTTCCCACCTTCAGCATCCTCCGGAAAGCCCTAGATAAGATTGCTGAGATCAAGTCTCTGTTGGAAGAGAGGCGGATTGGTGAGTTGAAAGGACAAGTTCAGTGTTCCTTGACCAGGAGCAGTGAGGGTTCCTGTGGGCAGCGGTCATCTCTCTCTGCAGGGTGTTTGTAACCTCAGCCCGTGTCATCATTCCCAGGGGTTTCTGACCGGAGAGTGAGTGGGTCTGGGCAGCCTGGGACATGAGTGGAGATGGTTCCCAGCCTCTGGGAGGCAAGGTTCACTAGATTCCTCTGCAGAACAAACAGATCCCGAGACTTTGCCCTCTCATGCTTCACTTCCCTCCTCCCCCAGCCCCCACTCCCATTTCTTGCCATGGGAGAATGTGGCTCGTTTTCGTGGAGCTACACCTAGGTGTCTTGAAGCTGGCCTTCCAGGTGGAGTCTACAGTGTGTGGCTACGCAGATCCATCAGACTGCCAGTTCCTTGGCCTTCCCACCTCTCCCCTGCCCTTCAAATGAACCGCGGTGGGCGGAGACCTCACTCCTCAAAGATCTCACATTGCCAGATTGGTTTTGGATGAAGTTGACTGGGCAGCTGAGCCATGCCTGAGATTGTTAGGGACCCACATTTGATAGTTTCAACTTTGTTGAATTATGTTAATAGAAAATACACGTGTACAGCTTAATAAATTTTTCAATAAGTAAACACAACCATGTAGCCAGCACCCAGATCCAGAAACCACAAGCCCTCCTTTTGCCCCCTTCTAGCCTCTTCCCGCTTCTGTTAGTTAAGCTTGGTAGTCCCTTTAGTCTTGAACATCTAGTGCCAGGGGCACAGATGGTGCTTGGGTCCTTGGGTGTTGACTCGGGAGGTGGGGGCTCCAAGCCGAGCCCGACAGCTCAACACAGGGGTGCTAGGAGGGTCTAGGGGCAGACCTATCTCCCTGCCTCAGAACAGGGCTCATTTCCTCCCACAGCGGCCAAGATCGCAGGCCTGTACAATGACTCGGAGCCACCTCGCAAGACCATGCGCAGAGGGGTGCTGATGACCTTGCTGCAGCAGTCAGCCATGACCCTGCCTCTGTGGATTGGGAAGCCTGGAGACAAGTGAGGGCGGGCCAGGGTGCATGGTGGGCACAGGAGGGGCTGGTGTCCAGGGGCTGGGTGAGACTAAACAGTTTCCTCCACTCACAGGCCCCCACCCCTTTGTGGGGCCATTCCAGCCTCAGGGGACTATGTGGCCAAACCTGGAGACAAGGTGGCTGCCCGGGTGAAAGCCGTGGATGGGGATGAGCAGTGGATCCTGGCCGAGGTGGTCAGTTATAGCCATGCCACCAACAAGTGAGTGGACCGTTAGCTACTCTTGGCACCGCACCACTTGGGCTGCCCTGTGTCACTGTCTGCAAAATGGGAGCAAAGCTTTCCTGAGGGTGCCGTGGGGGTGGTGGGTGAAGCGCTGGCTCTTGCGGCTACTCTACCTCTCCTTTCTTTCCTCCCCTCAGCACTCCCTGACCCGGACTGTGCTCTTCACCGCATCTGGTCTTTTCCTTTTGTTCTCCCGCAGGTATGAGGTAGATGACATCGATGAAGAAGGCAAGGAGTGAGTGTCTGGGCCAGGGAGGAGCAACAGAAGCCTGGGACGCAGCCAGGCTGCTGGGGAGTAGTCCTCCTATCTGGCTATGGGTTGACACAAGGCTCCCCCTCCAGGAGACACACCCTGAGTCGGCGTCGCATCATCCCTCTGCCCCAGTGGAAGGCCAACCCTGAGACAGACCCCGAGGCCTTATTTCAGAAGGAACAGCTCGTGCTGGCCCTGTACCCCCAGACCACCTGCTTCTACCGTGCCCTGATCCACACACCCCCACAGCGGGTAAGGGAGCCCCCGTGAAATCAGGACCTGGCTAACCAGATGGGGCTGTGGGGTTGTCAGCTTTCCTTTTCTCCTCATCTTAGAGACTCTGAGCTAGAAGGGACCTGTGACTACTCCCCTTCGGCTTGGTCAGCTCTGTAGCACCTCCACAGCCCTGTCCTTTAGAGCTGGCCTTGCTCCTTCCAACCTTCAGCGCCTTAGCAAGCCCAGAGCAAATGGGCCTGCTGCGTCCTCTAGTCTAAGCTCGTTTTTGCATTTACAGTGAGACAGCCAAGCCTTGAGAAGGGAAGCGCCGTGTCCAGGGCCTGTCTTCAGATCTGGCTCCTGCACCACCGCCCTTTACTTATCTGAGGCTGCGTCCCCTGGTGCTGCTGCACCTGGGCCACACATTTACTGATGGCAGTGTGAAGGCTGTTCTCCCCTCTCCCTTCAGGATCCCTGCCTGATGCTCTCTGGGCTGTCCTGGATTCCCTTAACATAGTGTCAGGGCCCAAGAGTGTCCAGTGATGGCCTGACCACATAGGTCATGCATCCCCTTCCTCTCCCTGCTCTTTGTCCCCTGCCCTTGGCCCTTTGTTATGAGAAAGGAGCTTGCAGCAGCAGCGACTGGGGTCAAACATCTAGGCTTCTTGGCTCTAAAGAGTGAAAGAGGAGGACAGGGAGGCTGGGAGCACATGGACCAGAGGTTCCTGGCACTCTAGTTTGGGGAGGTAGGATTGGAGATGGGGAGGACTCGCCTGGGAGTCTCTGACCAGCCCCTTGTGTCTGCCTCCTGCTGCAGCCCCAGGATGATTATTCAGTCCTGTTTGAAGACACCTCCTATGCAGACGGTTACTCCCCTCCCCTCAACGTGGCCCAGAGGTATGTGGTGGCTTGTAAGGAGCCCAAGAAAAAGTGAAGCAGGTTGGCAGACTCACAGTCTCCTACCACCTTTCGGGGGAAGACAACAAAAGATTCTCTGTGATCAAATAAATATTCTTTCCCCATTGCTTGCATCCGTCCCCTGGCTTTTAAGTCTCCTGACCCTCTTCCCCTCTCCAAACAGGGCAAGTTGGGGAACTTGAGGCTGCAGGGGGAGATGGCTTTATTCTCCCAATGGGCATTTACTCTGTTTCCAACAGAGGCTCTCCGTTTAACACAAATGGTATTTTATCCTTGAGGCCACACCAGCCTTGTTTTGCACCACTCCCTTGTTAACACCTCTCACACGTGTGAACGGAAATTGAGGGGTGAGCCTGCCATCTTCTCAGCATAGTGGATGTCAAAGCGCTCGTTCTGGGCCACAGTGAAGGTATTTTTCCAGTCCCCCGTGGTGCCTGAGGGAGGGAGGGAGTGAGGCTGGAGGTCCCGGCTGCAGCAGAGACCCCAGATGGCTCAGGTCTGGCTCTAGCTGCTGCTTCCACCCTCCCCTCCATGAATACCCACCCCAGACTGGCACTCACCTTTCCTCATGAAGGCAGAAATGCTGTGGTCCATGATTTCAGGGGGCAAAGTGCTGTAGTTAGACATGGGATTCTTCTTCATCTCCTTGAAAGATGTACGTTGGACGATGTGATCTACAGTCTCCTCAGGGAGGGAGTGCCCCAAAAACTCCAAGATCTTCTTAACCTCCCTTTTGGGGTCCTGGAGCAGCAGAGGGACTTTTCAGTGGAGGTTTGGATTGCTTGTTGAGCAAACAGAAACGGAACTGCTCTCTAACATCCAGGAGATCTGGCCATTTCTGCTTAACAACCTCTCAGAGCCAGCTCCTTGACTCTGGTCCTCTTTCCCTGGGGCAAAAGTTGCTTTCTATCCTGTGATCCTGCAGTAAGCCATGTTTGGTTACTTACGGGTGAGAGCAGGGGCAGTCCTCTCTTGTAACTGTGGCCCTGGAGCTTGGCCCAGCACTTGGCAAGTACTGGGAGAAGCAACAGCAGTAAATAGCCGATGGACAATTGAACGTGCAACTAACTCAGGCACTAGGAGATAAGAGTTGTACAAAGTACTCTTGCCAAGGAGACGGCGCAGCCCAGCTGGAGGGGATGCGTCTGCTAAGTCCTGGGCAAGGAAGGCTGGATGAGGGGTCCAGGAGCCATAATAGGGGAGGAGGGCTTAGAAGGGCTTGGCAGGTCCCCGTGGGGTTCTTGCCTCCCGAGGTGTGACATAGAGGGAAGCAGGTGGTCTCACCTCCATCATGTCCTCATAAAAGAGATAGAGAACAGGGTGGGTGCGACTCAGCTCCCACCACTCCTGCACATGGTGGTACCAGGACCCATAGGACACTGGGGAAAGGGCACCAATAGAGAGGTGGTTAGCTTCAGCTGGCTGCCTCTCAGTCCCCTGCCCCCAGTCCCCTTCCTCTACAGTCAAGCCCACCTTCCCCAGCCATGAACTTCTCCAGGAAGCTGTCCCAGGTGCCAGGATCAGGGTGCACTTTGGCCATGTGGTAGAAGTGGTAATAGGAGACAGCCACGTCCTTTGCATTGCGGGCGACATAGATCACCTGGATGGGCAGATGACCACCCCGGTGCCATTACCACCCAACACGCCAGATCCTTCTGCCACCTTTCAGCCCCTGCAAGGGAATCGTCTCAGGAAGCTGAAGCTCAGAGGTTGGCCTACTTGAATAAGTACAACTGCAACTGTGCTGAGATCTGATGTCAGAGTCCTAGCTGGTTCCTAGAAAGATATCCTGTACTACTCTTAATTCCAGTCAACACCCCATACTCAGATTTGGAGCAAGGGGTGCGGGTATCCCCTCCAGTCCCGGGCCTGTGAGCACCACTACTCTGTTTCTCTAGGGTCTGCACTGGGGAAGGGTCTCCCTTTCCTGGGTTGTCTGACGCCTACCAGAGCATGAGACAGATGGCTACCCCCTTAAGATGAGTCAAGGCTCAGGGAAGTCGGGAGACCTTCCCAGAGGAACAGGGCCAGGGCTGGGATGGCCCCAGCAGCCTCCTTCCCTGGCTTCCTCTGCCACTTACCTTGACCTTCTGATCCAGCAGAGACTGGGGGAGCAGGGCCAGAGGCAAGTGCGTCTTGAGGATCCGGGGAGCTGGTATATCCTTCAGGGACTCGACACCTAAGCCATGGGTAGGGAAAGGTCCACTGAACTGGAGCCCTGGTCCTCTTCCTTCCACTTGCCTCAAGCACCCACCCACATACCTGAGGGAACTCCTGGGACCTTGAACTCGAGGAAGGGCACCCGGATGAAGATGGGGTCCCGGCTACACTTGTCTGGATCGCCACCGTGGTAGATCATGTCCACAATCTCGCTCACCCAGGTGGTGCCTGCAGAGGGAGGAAGAACATGCCCCTGCTAGCCTAGGTTGGGGACTGCAGCAGGGAGAAGGGGGGATGACCCTTATCACCTACCAGATTTGGGGTAGGTGCTGACAAGCAGATCATCGGGCCAGGCTTGGAAGTCCTGTAGTGGTCCCAGCGCCTCTGCAAAGTACTTGATGAGTGGAACACCCTTCACATACTCCAGGGGCTGGCGGAAGTCGCCTTGAAGTAGTTCCATGCTGCCAAGTCAGGGGCCAGCAATATAGCCCACTTCCCTGGGTAGCAACACAACAATGGCATGTGCTGAATTCTTGCTTTATTTTAAAATAAGGACTGTCGTAGTTATCTAGTGCTGCTATTAACAGAAATACCACAAGTGGATGGCTTTAACCAACAGAAGTTTATTCTCTCACAGTCTAGGAGGCTGGAAGTCCGAATTCATGTGCCAACTCCAGGGGAAGGCTTTCTCTGCCAGTTCTGGGGGAAGGTCCTTGTCATCATATCTTCCCCTGGTCTAGGACCTTCTCAGCGCAGGAAGCCAGGGTCCAAAGGACATACTCTGCTCCCAGTGCTGTTTTTTTTGTGGTAGGAGGTCCCTGTCTCTCTGCTCACTTCTCTCTTTTATATCTCAAGAGCCTGAGTTCTGCCTCATTAACCTAACTGCCTCTACTCCTGCCTCATTAACATCATAGAGGTAGGATTTACAACACATAGGAAAATCACATTTGATGACAAAATGGTGAACAATCACACAATACTGGGAATCATGGCCTCGCCCAGTTGACACGTTGCGGGGGACACAATTCAATCCAGGACAAGGATGATGAGGCTTAGAGAGGTTGAGCAACTTGTCCAAGCTCACAAAAGTAGTAAGTGGTGGTGGTGGTTAGGTGCCATCAATTCGGTTCCAACTCATAGCAACCCTATAGGACAGGCTAGAACTGCCCCACAGGGTTTACAAGGAGCAGCTGGTGGATTCGAACTGCTGACCTTTTGGTTAGCAGCCGAGCTCTTAACCACTATGCCACCATGGCTCCAGTAAGTGGTGGAGCTAGATCTAACTCTAGTGTAGTGTTTTACAACCGTGGCTGCACATTTGATCCACCCGAAGAGCTCTGAAAAATCCCAGTGCCTGGGCCACACCCAATTAAGTCTCTCTAAATGTGGGAAAGGAGCCCTGGTGGCACAGTGGTTAAACGCTCGGCAGCTAACTGAAAGGTCAGCAGTTCAAACCCACCAGGTAAACCCCAGGAGAGAGATGTAGCAGTCTGCTTCTGTAAAGATCACAGCCTTGGAAACCCCATGGGGCAGTTCTACTCTGTCCTATACAGTTGCTATCATTTGGAATGACTCAGCAGCTATGGGTTTGGGTTTCTGGGTGTGGAGCCCAAGTGTCGATTTTTTTTAACACTCTCCAGGTGATTCCAAAGTACAGATGAAAGAACTACTACGCTGGAGCCTGCCTGTCCTCTCTGCCAGCCAGTGTATTTCTCTTACTACTTCCCGCTACAGCTCCCAGCCAGCGCCCCACTGGCCCTTCTTCCCATTGTCCCGAGCTCCCTAGGCCCCTCATATACAGAAACCTCCCCCCAGGCCAGGCCTGTGATCCCGCTCTATCTTGGCTCTGGGATAAACACAGCCAGTTGGATAACTAGGCTTGGTACATACAGGAACAAAACTGCTGACTCAGCAGAAGAGGGAAGTGGTGCTGAGGCCAGAGCTGACGGTGTTGAGACAGGACAGCCATGGGAAAGGGCAGGGGCCTTGGAGGCAGAAGCAGAAAGTGATAGGGGCTGGGGGTCATAAAGCCCCACTTGGGCGTGTGGGAGCCAAACGCTGAGCATGGTGAGGGGAGGTGTGCCCAACCCACCCCAACCCAGTACTCACCTGATCCCACTGGATCCTGGCCCTGTGACCACCTGTGTGCTGCTACGTACGGCTTAGCGTGGGCACAGTGTGACTACAGAACTGCTCTCCAAGCGGAAAGTTTGTAAGTCCAAAGTGGGCGGGATCTGGAGCCAGTCACACCACTGGGACTTGGCTGTCCTCCCAGAAGTAATGGATGGAGTTTGGGGTGGGGGGGGCCCCATGCTGCTCTCCTTAACACCCCATCTAGAGGCCAAATTCAGACCAGCCTAGAAACTCAACTTCCAGACTGAAACTAGGCAAAAAGGCCCAGTCGTCGGTGTTTTTTTTCGAGCTGTAATTCTGCCTCCCAAACTGCCCGCTAAACGCCACTCCTGCAGGGCTAACAGAGAGCTTTTTCTAACTGACCCAGTCAAAGGAAGGAGGGAGGGTGGGGAGGAAAGGGAGAAAGAAGAGGGGAGAGAGGAAGGGAGAAGGGGCACTCCTGAGCAAGCATAGGGACAGGACCACTCACCTCCAGGCCAGTCCTGAAGGCACCAAGAGTTCAGACCAGGTGGCTGCTGACAGACCCCTGAAGCCCAGACATTCCAGGAAGTGCTGGCTCTGACTACAACGCTGGCCCAAGATGATGTGGGTGGGACAGAGTGACGGGTATGGGGTGGAGCAGAGCAGCACAGGATAGGAAAGAGGAAGAATGCTGGAGTATAACGGCCCTGGGAGAGAGCCCCAGCTCCATAGCTCCTGTGGGGCCTCACGCTCATCTTCCTTACAATAGGGTGATCCTGCCTCGCTCATGGTTGGTGGAAGAATAAGTTACCCCAGAAGGTGCTTTTCTTTCCCTAGGCTTGAAAGGGGCTTCCCAGACAGGCAAGAAAAGGTTGGGGCTGGAGAGCCACAGGGTCCCACAGGGGAAGACTTCCCCTCCTCTTCACTTTTATCCTTACTCTTTGGATTAAAGTCCAGAGTAAAGCTGAGCACTGGAAGTGAGTGAGCCAAGTCAAGGGCATGAGTCTCTCAACCCCTCAAAGAATGATGTGACCTCAGAGTCACACTGGGGAAGGCTGAGGCAGAAGGGCCTAGAGCAGTGGAGAGGCTGGTCACATGTGGGCCGTAACCCATCCCCCCTCTCCTCCCCACCCAGCCCCAGTGATGCTTGGCTGGCAGAGCCTCTGCCCCCTTCTCTCCCCAACCCCCTGCAAAAACCAGAAGGCACCCTTAATTCAGGCTTTTTATTGTACACAAGTAAAAAACAGTGGCACAAAAAAGAAGTGGGGGTTCAGGGGCACTGGGGTCAGTTCTCCAGCATGTCCGTCCAGTGTTCCTGTGATGAAAACAGAGCTGGTCAGAGGCAGCCTAGAGGATGGGGCGGGAGGAGGCTGGGGCCAGAGCCACCTCTCACCTCTTCTAATTCCGAGTCTTCCTCATCCTCCTCAGTTCCTGTCTGGCGCAGCCAGATCAGGTCTCCCCACAGCAGTGAGTTCTTACAGCTACCAAGGAAATAAAGAGTGGGGCATCACAAGCCTCCTCCAGGCCAGGCTCTGGGTGCCAAGATAAGGGCTCAGCTGGCCTGGGCCTGGTCTTGGGGAGCTGAGCACCCTCTTGCCAGAGCTAGACTGGGCTGGGGTAGGGTTGTTGGACTCACCCAGGGCATTGGCCCTCTAGGGGCAAAAGTTGCCCTGGCTCCTCTTGAAGGAATTCCTCTGCAAGGCATATCACGTGGGCCCTTAGAGGGCAGCCAGGATGGGGGCAACACAGAGGGCCTTCTTCATCCTGTCATACATGACAGGCAGGTGAGAGAGAAGACAAACTAATGATGCAGCTAATATTCATAAAGTGTTTCTAGAAACCAGGCACTGTTCCAAGAGCTTTACATAAAACCACTCTATAAGGCTGGTACTGCTATTATCTGCATCTTACAGATGAGAAAACTGAGACACATGGGTTAAATACTTGCCCACGTTGACTAAACTAGCCAGCTTCCTCTGAATGTTAGCAGTGATTATGTTTAAGAGTCTGGCCATTGCAGTTCCTCAGAACAGGCTAAACGAGTTCAAGCAGGTCACGTGACTCTCAACAGCAAGTACAATATATTTCTTTTATTGCTTGATAGAAGGCAGACCCTTCGTTTTGGCTCACATTCAATAAACATCAACCAACCACCTGCTGTGCACATCGACACTGTCCTAGAAGTGAACAAAAACTGCGCTCATGGAGTTTATTCTGAGGGGCGGGAGAGACTGACAATCAGAAAAAACACACTATGTCAGACGAAAAGTATTAAGGTAAAAAAGGCAGGAAATACATCAACTGACGAATGGATAAGCAAAATGTGATATATCCATAGAACACAGTATTCGGCCATAAAAAAGAATAACGCCCTGACACATTCATCAGGGAAGCGCATAAAAAAGTTACACATTTAGAGGGAGCACTTCGGAGCACCTCACCGAGAAGGTGGCACGTTATCAAAACCGAGGATCTAGGCAAGAGACCTTCCAGTTAAAGGGAAAGGGCAAAGATCCCGACCCAGGGGGTTCCAGTGTGTCGAGGAATGGTCGCAAGTATTATCATTAGCAGTTTAGAGATGGCAGCACCGCGGCCAAAGGTGTGAGTGGCCCGGTTCCTCAATGAACAGCTTGATCCTAAGTCGTCTGAACCCTAGACCCCAGACCTGGGGCGGCTCTCACCTGGAGCGCGCAGGCGCACAAGGTGCAGCGGGCCTCGACGACCCGGTCCCGCTCCCGGTCGGCACTGGGAACCGCTCCACGCCTCCTGGCCCGCGGTGGAGGCGGCCCGAAGGCCAGCGGCACGTGAGGAGGCGGAAGCGGGCAAAGGTCCTGGCGGAAGTCGGGGCGAAGCCAGCGCAGCGTGAGCGGGAGGCGCGCCCACGGCGGCGCGCGTAGCATGTGCGCCAGCACGCGTAGGTGGAACGCGAAGGACGCCTCGCCGCGCGCGCGCCGCCCCACGTGCGCCAGGCGGCGGGAGGCGTGCGGGTGCTGCCAGGCCCACTCGAACTGCGGCAGGAGAGCACCGGCGCGTTAGGGTCAGGCGCAGCCCAGCCCGCTCGCCTGCCACCCCTGCCTTCTCTCTTACCCGAAGGGCGGCCACGGCGCACGGGAAGCCGTGCACGATGAGCACCATCTCCCTGGGGCGGAGAACGAGGGCGCAGCTTGTGAGTCCCGCTACCCGGTGTCAAGACGAATCCCTGGCCGTGGCACGTCCTATCCGAGGGGAAGGCTCACGCGGGCCTCGGACCCCGCCCACGAGGTCCCGCCCCCTTCGTGGAGGGCCTTCCCTTCGCACCTGCCACCCTAGGCCCCGCCTCCAGCCACAGCTACTTAACTGCCTCCTCAGTTCTTGCCCTTCCAGGCTCAGTTCCCACCTCAGCCTTGTTCACCACGCACGGGGTCGCCTCACCCCAGCCTTGATCCTCAGATCTCTCACTACTTAATCCCGTCTGAGCCCCACACCGAGTTTCACATGGCTCCACCTCCCCGAGAAAGGATCCTCTCCTGCCGAAGTCCCCGCCCACAGCACTAGGCCCAGCCTGTTTATCGGACCCCACACCGACCCCGACCACTGCCATAGGCTCCGCCTCCTCCCATCAAGCCCCCCGCTTGACGTAGTGACCGCCCACTCTTACCAGGGCCCTCGCCCACTCGTCCGCCAGGCCCCGCCTTTTTTGCGGCCCCCGTTGTGCTGTTGAACTCTGCGAGCGGGGTTTACGGTGAACCCCACGTAGACGCGGCCCCGGTGCCGAGGGTTCAGACAGTAGAGCAAGTAGACACCGAAGAAGCGCCCTGGCCTCGCCGTGCCCTCCGCTGGGCCCATCGGGACTGGTGGGTTAGTGGCCGCCCCTGGAGGCTGACGCTGTGGCCTTTGCCCCTGCGGATGCCCGGGTTGCTAAGACTGCAAGATGCTCGTCTCAGAAAACGTGCTTTGGGACGATCCTGAGGCACACAAGAGGCCACAGCAATTCATGTTCATGCACTCGCTCCTCGCTGGAGCTAGAATAGCCAAACCGGTCCATACGACCCAAGCAGCCGTGAGGTAGCGAGCTCCAGTTAGCGTTCGCTTCCGCCGAGTCCAGCCTCATGCAGGCTCTGATTGGCTAGCTGATGGTAAGCGCGGAAATCCATTACTGTTTAAAAGCTGGGCTTGCGTGAGGGCGGAAGTGTTTCGTTTACAGACGCCATAGTAAGGGCGGAAGTAGGTGCCTCAGCGGAAGTGGCGCCAGTAAGGGCGGAAGCAGTGTGGCAGGGGTACCGGCTGGGGTGGGGTCCCCCTGGGCTGCCGCCCGCTGTGGGCTGCCGCAATGGAACTCAGCGTCGAGTGCCTCCGGGAGAAACTACAGCGGGAGCTGGAAGCTGAGCACGTGGTGAGTTGAGCTGTCCGGGCCCGCCCGACGAAGGGAAGAGAGCTTCTGGTGGGCGGATTCGGCACCATCCACACTATTCTGCCCCGCAGGAGGTGGAAGACACGACTCTCAACCGTTGCGCGTCCAGCTTCCGAGTCCTGGTAGTGTCCTCGAAGTTCGAGGGGAAGCCGCTGCTACAGAGACACCGGTGAGGCCTAGGGAACACCTCGTCTAGCGCGGTCCCAGCTCCGGGATCATAACCCCAGCCTCTCCCTCCACCCTACTCCCCCATCCCCGCCAACGCGGCCCCAGCACCGGGAATCGCGACCCTGAGGGTTCCACCTTTGTGGCCCCCGCTTCGAGGATTGCGACTGCGGCCCTCACCCCGCGTGTTTCCGGGTTTCAGGATCTACGATCTCGGGGATACTTTCAGTCTCCCGGGTGACCCCAGCTCTGTACTGAGACGCAGGCTCAGGCCTGCTGTCATCTAACCCCATTTCTCGTCCCAGGCTTGTGAATGCCTGCTTAGCAGAGGAACTCCCGCACATCCATGCCTTTGAGCAGAAGACGCTGACCCCAGAGCAGTGGACCCGTGAACGGCAGAAATGAGGGGCTGGGACCTGCACAGGCATTAAACTGTCAATTAAGACCAGCTAATGTGTCAGTGGTGTGTGTGTGTTGGTGTGGGGAGGGGGGCGATGAGCCCGGGAGCCTAGGGCCTGGCTTCTCCCTGCTCTGCCGCTGTCCCCTGTTTTGCCTTGGGCCAGTCTCTCTCCCTGTCGTAATATCTTCGTCCCTTCTTAAAAAATAAAGGTTCTAAAAGCCCCTTCCAAGGCTGGCTTTGCAGGCCTGCTTTCTGTAATTCCCAGTGTATCCGTAGGGGGCAGTAAGTACTGCCATCACCCAACCCATTCATTGACCCTTGTTGGGAGTTCTTGCTTTCTGTCAACTCTCAAGATGCATAAATGAGAAATTGCTCGGGATTTCAAGGCTCTGGCCAGTTTAACAGAGACCTCCGTCTCCCACCACCCTAGTATCAAAGGCATGATAGAGAATTCCATGGTCCCTGGAGGTTTCCCCAGCCCTTAACAGGCCTCAGGGGACATGGCAGACATGGTACCCCAGCAGGGGCTCCCCAACACCTGGAATGCTGATGTTTTCTGGCCCACTGGAAGAGATCCAGTGACCCTATAACACTGATGTGGTCACAGCAGTCCCTAGGGATATGGGTAGAGAGTGAAGATAGGGTTAAAAGTAGAAGAAGAATTCAGTCAGTTAAGGTCTCTGGTATCAGTCATAATCATAGATACCAAGGTTGGTAGCGCCTTGCACAAATGAGGTTTCTGAGACCCAGGAGGGACAGCAAGTGACTCAAGTGGGATCAACACTCTTCGGAAGTAAGAAATTGCAGGTTTCAACCATCCTATGTATTCTGTTCCTTTATGTTTTCAAGGCCAGTTTCTCAGCTCCTGAATTATCTCTACTTCCCTCTCATTCTCGTCAGAGAATTGGGCTGGTAAACCTGGGATTCATGGTGATGACGGTTAATCCTTCTGGGTTCCAGGGTTCATTTCCTGAACTCTCTTTAGTTCCCCTGGGCTAAGAGGAGACCTAGTTACTGATGTCCCACAAAGATCCATCGTCATCATTGGCAGGAAAGAAGGGACATCACCTCTTCAGAAGTCCAGACCCTAGTTTTTCTGACCTCTTTTTACCATACGCCTCCTGGGGGCCATTTGCATCCACCAGTGCATTCACAGTGCTGCAATGGTATCCCTTCCTGTTTTATAGGTGAGAAGCAGGCCCTTTAGACAGGTGACTTGCCCAAAGTCACATAGCTTACATAGAGGGTAAGACCCAAACAGGCAGACGAAGATGTTTGTATGTCTGCCTCATTCAGTTCTCTATTTGCTGCCCAGTTAGTTTTCTGTGACATGCTGAAGCAAAGGGGACTGGGAACAGGACCCTTGGTCCGTATGGTCCCTGCATGTTCTAAACCAAGCCCTGCTATGGCCAGGATACCCATCCCTAACAGCTCTGTGCTGTCCCAGAACAGGAGTCACCCACTAAGAGTAGGGCATCAGAAACCTACCCCCGAGCACCCTGTTGATAGGGCTGATGTATCTATTTCCTCTGGTCCTCCCACAGAGGCCAAGCCCCAGTGGAACCCACAGTGAGGGCTCGAGAAGCAGCAGCACCATGCAGGGAAAGGCTCTGAACTCCAAGGTCATGAAACTTAGATCATGACCCGAGATATGCCCTTCAGCAAGTCCCTCTCCTGCTCTGTGTCTCAGTTTCCCCGCCTATAAATAAGGCTGAGCTTTGCTTTGGTTCTAAGTTTCTTCCTTACAAAAAGTCCCCTTACTATTTTTATTCTTTGGGCCTGGGGTTTGAAAGCTGGCTACCAAATAAGTGCTGCTTGGTTTATTTCCTCATTAGCGCCAGTATCAGTGCAGGTGCATGCAACCTCATCTTTTTGTTGACTGGAAGAGGCAGATTTTGGATAAATATGGGAATTATTGAGGCCCCAGACTAGGGCCCTGAATAGCTCGAACCCCCTACCTCTGAGAAGGAGCTGGGAGACAGAGAACAGGCCCCAGACCCTCATCAGCATGAGTGGTTCTCACCGATCAAGGCCCTATTCCTGTGAATGGGCACAGTCCAATTAAGACTACTGAGGGGGAAGCTCAGGGCAGGGCAGGTCAACAGCCTTAGCGCCCAGGTAACCAGTCTTCAGAGTCTGGGAGGTACCAGAAAATAAAGCCATTTTATTATTATTTTTTCTTATCTGCCATTGTGGCCTGAAGAATGAAGGTGTGAGTGGAAGGGAGAGAGGTGATGGCCTTGGCCCTGCTGAAGGCCCTGGACTCCTCTACTTGGCCTGGACTGTCTCCTCCAGTCTATCCAAGCGCTTCTGTAGCTCCTGCACTGTGGCCTGGAGCTTCCTCATCTCCTCCTCCAGCCGGGACACGGCGTCCTGGGGGAACCCAGTACTGCATTAGGTCCAGCTCCTCCCTAGCTCCACTTATCCTGGCATCTGCTGAGCCGCCCCCAAGAGCCCCTGGGCTTAGGCTCGTCTGTCTCAGCCAGTTGCTGCAGGGGAGCTGCAGGCTTGTCAGCCTGAAACCTGTTTTCCGAGGCCTCAGGATTATCCACCCCGAGCCCCAAAAGGATCCCCAACATTGTGAGTTTGGACTGCCCCAAAAGCCAGCCTCCCTCCAATGGGGCACTAACCAGATCAATAGCAGACCCTGCCCTGCTCCATTTCCCCATCCTGATTCCCCAGTTCCCCATCTGCCTCTCACCGAGCTGGGAGTGCCACTGGCATCCGTCATTGCCCTCCTGCGCCCAGTGTCCAGGCCCCGGTTGACCCTCAGCTCCCGACTCTTTGGGGATACATAGCCATCCTTGAGGGAAATGAGGAGGGGCCCAGCATCCCGACCCCCGAGCCACTCCTCAGCTGTGAGTGCAGGGTCAGGCCCTGCAGTGGGCGGATACAGATCTTCCTGGAACAGGTCTGACTGTGGGCAAGGACAAGGCTAGTTAAGAGAGTGCTCAGGCCCCAACGCCACCCTGCAATTTCATGAGGCCAGTGCCCAGCCCAGTGCCCAGGAAGGGACATGGGAGCATCACCTTTCTAGGCACGGTCATGGCAATGGGCTCACACCTCCGCTCGTGCAGCTTGTAGAACCTGTGGAAACAGGAAAGTGAGCGGAGCCCACAGTGTGCTTGGGCTGGGACTGAAGGTTAGCATGGGGTCAACACTGCCCACGGAGCATGCTCAGGTCAGGGTCAGGGATCAGTCACCTGGCAATCTCACACTTGTTCACCTCCAGACCACGTTTGGGCATGTAGCCCATGCCACGCTGGGACTCCTTGGAGCTGAACATGGAGAGAAAGTGCAAGAACGGGGCCTCGGAAGTGATCTCAAAGTACCGGATAGAGCTGTCGCCCTGCAGGTAGGAGGTCCAAAGGGAGGATTAGCACCAAAAGGTGCCTCCAGCCGTGGTCCTTTCCAAGCCTGTCCTGCCCACCCCTCCCCCATCCCCTGCCTGATGGGACCACCTTGCCACAGAGGTAGACAATGTTGGTGTCGGGGTCAAAGAAGGGCAGCAGGACGCCACTGCTCGTGTCCAGCTCCTGCAGGGACAGCGGCTCCTCCAGGTGCTTCTGTAGACACAGGGAGAAGGTAACAAGGAGCTGTGCCATGTCAGGCCCTGGGGTGATCTGCACAGGACAGTGGCCCTCACTTCACCATCCACCCGGGGACGGCCCTCAGAGACCAACTGGTGGAAACCCCCATCTCGTGGTGGTAAACTGAGCCCAGGCAGGCGGCAGAGCAGGGACTAAGAGTCTTGATCCCCAGCCCCGGGCTCACCCTCCTGGCAGCCCTCTGCTTCCTGTCTTGGCACTCACCGTGTCCCACAGCGCCACCTGCCGCTCGCTCATGCGGCTGAAACCTGTGGTCAGGATCTTTCCCTCTGATACAAACACTGCACGCACCGGCCGGGTTCCCTCATGGGGACGATCCTTCTCCTGGCAGGAAAAGGGAGGTGGTAGGTCAGGCACCATCACCCCCACCCAAAGGGGCCAGACCTCAGGTGGGGGCAAGGGAGGGTGGTAGCCAGGGGCTTGGTTGGTAGTAGGTAGGAAGGTAAAGGTCCCACAGTCAGGAGTCAGGGTTCCTGGCCACTCACAGCTATCACAGTCCCTTTGCGGGGCTCAATGATGCGCACACGCTTGTCACGGCAGGAGGTGCAGATGAGGCCACCGTCACGGCTCCAGTCCACGCTGTAGATTGTGTCCGGGTGCATGTCCGGGCCCAGCGTCAGCACAGCCGCCCCAGTGCCCACGTCCCACACCAGAATCACGTTGTCACAGCCTGGGCAATCCCCCCCAGTGTCAGATCCCATGAACCTCCCACCCTCACCTGACCAGGCCACCAGCCTCATCCCACCAACCCGCCACGGCACCTGCACTGAGCAGCACATTCTGGACTGTGGGGTGCCAGGTCACGATGCCCACACGCTTGGTGTGGCCCTCGAGGGTGACAACGGGCTCCCGTAGGGGCAGCGTCAAGCCCCCGTCAGGGATCTCCCACACCTGCAGGGAAGGGACTCGTGAGTCTTTGGGGCTCAGCTTTCCTATCCTCAAAGCTGGAGGCCTTGGCTCCAAATGTCAGATCCCCTCCTGGAGCCCAGCCCCTGAGTCCCCATGACCACTCACCATGACTGTGCAGTCCTCGGAGCCACTGGCAATGACATTGTCATTGTGTGGGCACCAGGCAATGTCCAGCACAGGGGCTGTGTGGCCACAGACAGTAGGCACGTTCTTGTCTACACGTCCAGTCTAGAGAGTACAGCAGGGCCTTGAGGGAAGCTCTTTTGCCCTCCAAACCTCCCCATAACCGCTTCAGAGAGGCACAGAGAGGAAGGCTCTGAGGTCCCTGGGAGGTGGACCAGGGCCTGGGATAGGAGGGGTGGTTCTTCTGTTTGCCCCATTCCCAGAGCTGTCTGGGCAGACCCCAGGAGGGCTGGCTACAGGTAGCGAAGGATGGAGGTGTGGGCTCAGCGTCAGGGTGCACTGGGTCCTGTTCCTGCTTGCTGTGTGACCTTGGCCAAGTTCCTGCCGGTCTCTAAGTTCTTATCTGTGCCCTCAGGGTCAGCACCAAGTGGACTCTCTGGTCTCCTGGCTGCCCTGCACCCCCTCCAGCTTTCCTGAGTGAGACTTCCATGGGCAAGATAGGCCAAGGCGTGGCCCCAGGACAGGTGTGTGTGCAATGGTGGGGATAAGTTGTGTTTGGGCTGAGGTTCTCCAGGGAAGTGTGTGTGAATAGCAGGGGTGCAGGGCTGGAGAGGGACTGGGGAGATCTGCCATAACTGGCCCCCAGGAAGGAGCAGAGGTTTGGAAATGGCCTCTTCCGGGGACAGCTGCTGCAGCAGCGCTTCCTGTGTGCAGAGCTGCATGGGGCGCGGGCCCAGCTCTCACCCCGACAACCACTTCCTCTTCTCTTTGCCTCCATCAGCCCTTTTAAGGTAACAACCTAGGGCCCATCTCCCCTTCCTGTCTCACCCTCCAAGGAGCATAGGGGTGTGCTGATAGCAGAGGTCAGCAGATAGCAGGGGAAGGGGGAGCAGAATGGGAGGGGGCAGGGTTAGGGGAAGGGAGAAAGCCTCTTGCATCATCCCTGCTTATGAGCTGGGGCCCAGAGCCTCAGCCTGGTTTCTTAGACAGGGCCAGACCCAGGGTTCCCCCAGCCCCCGAGAGCACTGCTAGGCCTGCCCAGCTCTCATTCCAACCCACTGTGCACTCCCGAGGGGAGGAAGTCCCAGGCTGAGACTTGGGAGACCAGGTCGAGGGACTATGTGGACTCACTGTGTGACCCTTCTCATGTCATCTCCCCCCTCTGAGCCTCAGTTTCCATACAACCACCGCATGTTAGGAGCTAGAGGAACCTTAAGGCTCATCTGGCCCAGCTCCATTTTACATTTTACAAATGACAACACTGAGGCCCAGAGAGACTTAGGGACAGTCAGGAACCCCAGGGGACTAGTGGATGGCTGGAGGAACCCTTTGGTGGAGGAGCTGCTGCTCCAAGGTGCCAGGGGCTCACCTTGCCCAGGGGCAGCACCAGGAAAGCCCCTCCCCCACTGGCCTCACAGATCAGGGCCACAAACTTGGGGTTGACGGCGCAGAAGCCACTGTCCCAGGTGGTCTGTGAGACCCGCACGTCCTCATAGCACTGGTCGGCCTTGGCTGGCTGTCCGAACACGTGGCGGAACTTGCTGGAGCGGACCACCTGCCGGCTCATCCTAGAGACACACAGGATGGAGCTTTTTCTCCCTCCAGGCCAACTCTGACCTTACGTGGCCCCTCACCTTTCCCAAGACACCCCTCAGTCCCACATGGAAGGCCTCAGCTCATTTCCCCAGCATCATCTCCTGGGGCTCCTGCTCCTTACTCTCCTCTTGGGCACCCCACTACCCTCACTGTTCTCCTTCCCCACCCCCACCTCACTCCTGTCTAACCTGCAAGGCCCACCTTCTCCACCCACTCAGGTCAGTCTAACCCACACTTCAATTCTATGTCTGCAGAGCCTGGCGTGGTGCAGGCCTCTAGTGCGTATTTGTTAGTGGATGTGCAGCCTTTTCTTTCTAATGGTTCAGACTCAGGGGGCCTCAGCCCCAGCAATTTGGAGGATGGGTTCTTCCTCGGTCACATTGCTTAGAACTCACACCCCTCGCACCCACATAGGGAGCTTCCTGAAGGCAGGGGCGGGGGCCAGCCCGCCCTCCCCTGGCACAGGGCTGATCACACACTGGAGGAAGTGGCGTGAGGGCCTGCCCAGGGGCATGAGGTGGCAGGACAGCTTTCCCAGGAGGTCTCTGGGCACCAGAAACAGACAGATGGCTCTGGTCCTGGTATGGCCTCCTCCCCCACACCTCTGCCTCTTGCCTTCAGTCAGAAAATGCCCTGAAAGAACATCTCCACCCTCATTGGAACTCCGGGCAGGAAGGGAGAGGCTGACGCTGGCTTCTGTGCCATCCAACTGGGGCCAGGCGGAGAGCACAAAGCCAAGGGGATTGCCTCTGGACTCCCCAGGCTCCAGGGCTGGTCCTGGTGCCACCCCGTCACCTTCCTGCCCAGTGTAGGGCCCACGCCGCCTGTTCTGAAGGACCCCAGCACCTCTGCCCCACCTGCCCAGCTGCGCCCATTTTGCCCTCCCTCAGGCCTGTCCCCTTCTCACCGGGGCTCCAGCCCTCCTTGCCCACCCTGTGACACCCCAAGAAGGCTGCTAGGTCTGCTGCCCGTGGTGGGGTGGGGGTGGGGCAGTGAGGAGCATGTGTGAGAGAAGCAGCCCAGGGTGGGGTCAGTTGCAGGTGACAGGCCTGGGCCTCGGGAGAGGGGAGCCCCAAATCAGAGGCTGAGGGACAGGAAGCCATGGCCCCATCCTACCTCCTCCCCCACCGCAGGTACCAGGCCCGGAAGCCATGAAAAGGGGAACTTGGTGTTTTCTTGTTTTGCTCTAACCCCTTCCTGTCTCTCAGCTCAGAGCAGCAGCTCTCCTCTCCCCACCCTGTCCCTCACCCTCTGCCCACCGACAAACTCCCATTTTGGAGAGAATCGAGGCCAACGCGTGTCCTGAACCCCTCTGGCTCAAGCTGCAGACCCTCCTGGTCTCCCCACCTCCATTTTGTCTGTGGTGGTCCCTCACCCCCACCTCTTCAAAGCTCCCCAGACATACAGATGGATATGCACACACTCGCAGCCCACACTCAGGGACAGTGCCCTCCACGTGGGGACGATTAGAGCCAGCTCGCCCTGACAGTCTGTCCACCCCCACAGCCGTGACTCCCACGCTCACGCCTGCCCCACAGGTGGCCCAGAGCAGCGATGCCCAGTTCCTCCAGCCAGCCCACTCCCTCTTCCCCAGGAGCCCCAGCCTTACCTGCTGCGGAGAGATGAGAGTGACTCCCCAAAAGGAGGAGGAAGAAGAGGAGGAGGAGGAGGAAGAAGAGGAGGAGGAGGAGGAAGGAGCTGGAGGAGCCGGAGGCTCGCTGAGGATGCTCTTGTCAAGACAATGAATGAGAAGCGCCGACTGCCCGCCTCCTTAGGGGTGGCAGTGCCCCTCTGGGGCGGAGCTCTTAAAGGGGATAGCCCTTCCCTCCTCCAGAGGGGCCCGCCCGCCCGCCTGCCTGGGACCGAGCGCCGCCTCCCCTCCCCTCCCTCCTCGGAGAAGCTCAGTGCCTGACGCTGCCAATTCTGAACCAAAACAGATGCTGCTGGCTGGTAGCTAGGAATCTACATTTTTTTTTTTTTAATGTCAAAATGCAGAAATACCCTGTTCCTTCTTCCCTCCTTCAGTCCACCCTCAGCCTGCTCACCATCCTTTGGCCGTCACTCGTTGGTAAGAGCTCCCGCACCCCCTCCAATCAAGCCTTTGTAAGAGCCCACACCCCGCCCCCCAGCTAAGGCTGTGCTGCTTCCCCCTTCCCCTTCCCAACCCGACAGATTTGGGGGGAAGGGTAGGGAGACAGGAGGAGGGAGCAGCCCACTGGACCTGGGCCCAGGTGGCCGGGGTTCTTGACCTGAGCCTGAATTTACAAACGGGTGGCCGTGGAAAAGTCACTTGACCTCTACGGGTCTCCTTTCTTCATCACTTGACCTGCCTGCTTCACAGATTTGTGGTGAGGAACAAATGAAATACAATGAAATTTTGGAGCACCTACTTTGTGGCACCGTGGTTAAGCCTTCAGCTGCTAACCAAAAGGTCAGCAGTTTGAATACAGCAGCCGCTCCTTGGAAACTCTACGGGGCAGTACTACTCTGTCCTATAGAGTCACTGTGAGTCAGAATCGACTCGATGGCGATGGGTTTTTTGTTTGTTTTACTTTGCAAGGAGCTGCAGAGGTGAATAAGTGAGGGTCCCACCCTTAAAGAGCTCTAGTGGAGGAGGAACGAGCTGATAACAGCCAGCGCTAAGGGTGCTAGACCGAGGCGAAGGCCCAGCTTGAGAATCAAGAGGAAGAAGTTCATTTGACTCTTGGATTCAAAGGAGGCCTCGTGGAGGTAATAGCACGGAGGACAAGAAAGGCCTACTCTGGAATGAGATTGTTTTAAGGGTCTGACTCCTGGCTGTCACACCTATTAAGTAACCTTGGTTGCTTCACATTTTTCAGCCTCAGTTTCTTACTCAGTAACAGAGTCATATCTCCCTTATCGGGTTATGGGGATGAGTACTGAAAGTTATCCAAGGAAAGCCATAAGCACTGTGTCTGGAGTATAGCATGTGCTTAATAAATGTCAGCTCTTATCATTATTATTGTTTACAGAAGCGTTTGGGCTGGACCTGAAAGGATGCGAAAGTGCCAACAGATACAAGAGGGGAGTCTTCTAGGCTGAGGGGTGGCCAGAGCAAAGGAATAGCAAGGGGCTAGTTCACCACTTCTTGGCTGGGTGATCTCGGGCTACGTCTTGGAACACCTACTTTGTGCAAGGAGCTATAGAGGTGAATGAATCAGGGTCCCACCCTTAAAGGTTTGGAGCTGCTTCAGAGGACAGGTGTAAGGCCAGTGTGTGGAAGTTACGGGGAAGCACAAGAGTTAGTCCAGTGGTAGGTAGTGGAGGTCCTGGCACGTGGCATGGGGGTGTTTAAGAAAGGGCTGATGCCTTCTGTGGGGGATCCTGGGGAGGGTGTTCCTGAGAGAGGTCTCTCTTGTTGTTGTTGGCCCAGCATCTTTTCATACTCTCTCTTTTACTGGTGGCAGCGCCGCCATTTTCCTTTGGTGATTTCAGCCTTTCCTCACAGGCAGTCCTTGAGGTTCAGCTGGGGATCCAGCCAGGGTAGGCACAAGACCCAGGCTGACCCAGTCAAAGCAACCTTTTCGGCTGGTTCAGGGGAGGCTACGTGATTCAGGTCTATGCAATCAGAACCAGGCTTATCTTGGACCTGCTGAGAAAAAGAAGCCCTCTTCCCGCTGGGGGTTAGTGAGCCGATAGGCTGGAAACCCAGCACTGGTAGTGGCCAGCTTGTCACCATGCGAGACAAGCTTGTCAGAATGAGTTCACACAAGGATTCCAGAGGTGAGATATAAAGACAGACATCCTCTTGACCTTATTCAAGTATCTGGATCCAGCTGTACCTGAACCCCTTAACCTCTCTGTTACATAAGACACTAAATTCCTTTCTTTGCGTAAGACAGTTTGAGCTGGATTTCTGGCACTTGCAACTAAAAGGGTTCTGACTGGTACACTCGCCCTGGAGGGAGACTGGACCAGAGGACCGTCCAAGGTGCCAGATACATGTGGTAAAGATTGACTGAAATGGTGAACTGTGGAATAAAATCCAAACTCCTTAGTGATGCCTGCAAGACCTTCTCTGATCTGTCCCTCTCTAAGGAGGCTGTAGAGCTCGATGGAGACAGCCAGACCTGGAGAACCCTACCTTTACCATCTCCTTGCTGCCCCTGAACAAGCGATGTTTCCTCATTTATAAAATGTGCAGCATCATACTCATTTAATATAAAGATTAATTGAGACAATGTGTATTAAATGCCATGCCTAGTACCAGTAACTACCACATTATTGCACTGGCATACTTCCCCTCTCCCCTGACCTTCCTACCTGGAGAAAACATGACCCTAGAACCATGCAAGTAACATGTTGTCCTCAGGAAGTCACTTCCACTTGGGGTTTTCTTTCCCTTCAAATGGTAAAGTGCTGTATATACATATGTAAGGGACTGTTATTTCCCATCCTCTTCTTATCCATCCATCCATTCACCCATCCACCTGGTTATTATGTCCCAGGCAGTGTGCTTGGCGCAGTGGATCCGAACGCTAATTAGACACATCTCTGCCTTAGAGAGCACCTGGCCAAGAGTGCCCTGAGACTTAGTTCTGTGCCTTTAGTTGGAGCTATAGCAAAAGAGGAGTCCTGGATGTGTAAACGGTTAACGTGCTTGGCTGTTAACCAAAAGGTTGGAGGTTCAAGTCTATCCAGAACACCCTCAGAAGAAAGGCCTGGCGAGCTACTTCTAAAAAATCAGCCATTGGAAACCCTGTGGAGCACAGTTATACTCTGACACACATGGGGTCACCATAAAGACAGAGTCCTGAGAACACTGTCAGAGCCCCTGGATCCAGCCATACATGAAGCTAGTCCTTTTCAGTTGCGTAAAGCAATAAATTTTTCTTTTTTTCCTTTATTAAGTTTGAGTTAGGTTTCTTTTATTTTTTTAACTTTTGGTGGAAATCAGGTTCTATTTTATCTGTTAATTTAATTTTGAGTTATTTACATTTTTAGACTTTTATTATAGACATTTTCAAACACACAACATGAAAATAATTGTATAAGAAACCCCCTTGCACCTATCACCCAACTTCAATAATTATCAACACACAGCCAATATTATTTATTAGCATGTTCAATAAAAATTGCATTAAATTTATAGATTAATTTGGGAAGGATTGGCATCTTTATGATATTCCATCTAAGAATGTGGTATCTTTCTCCATATATGTATGTCTTCTTTTATGTCCTTCAATATAATTGTAAAAATGGCATGGGAGGGGCATCTGACCTACTCTAACTTCACAAAGAAGAAAGAGAATCAAGATCAACAGCCCAAGGCTGATTCCTGTGAGACAGAGGTCAGACGTGCCTCCTCTCTCTGCCATCTTTACCAATTCTGACACCAACCGTCTCTCCGCGGTACTCTCTATTTCTGTGCTGGGTTTGATAATTCATTGCAATGGTCACACAGAACTCACAGATAATACTCACAATTACAGGGTTTATTAGAGAAGTAACAGGTTACAATTCAGGCTCAGGAACACTCAGGATACAGTTCTACCAGGACAGCCTTTTCCTAGCCATGCTCACAGGCATGCCTCTCTCTTGGTCTCTGCCCTGCTCAGGCAAGTGTTACAAAGCTCTTTTAGCTCTGCCAGTAAATGCCCAAAGGCAGCCCACTCCACCAGTAAGCCTTGGCCCAAAGGCACTCAGCAATCTCCTTCCATGGGCCGGGAAGCCCACTGCACCATCTCTCTTGCTGGTCTCTCTTGCTGCTATTTCTCTGCCACTGCTTCTCGCTGTCTTCAGTATTGCAGCACTCTCTCTCTCTCTATGTCCTTGTTCCAGGAGCTTCTCAGTGTAGGGATTCTGGGTCCAAAGGACACACTCCACTCCTGGCTGTTCTTCCTTGGTGGTGGTGGGATCCACTCTTCGCTCTGGAATTGCCTCTTTTTAAGCTTAGCAGGATGACAAAACTGACCAGTCCTCTTCGTGGCCACAAGTACCTTATTTGCACAGTCCCATCCAATCACTTGGGGGGGAGTTACAAGACCGTGGCAAAAAAGGCCACACAAAAGTGATGCATCACATCACAATAATTTTCTAAGTTTCTCTGTAAAGGTCTTGCATTAGATTTTTTTCTTGTTAGGCATACTATAATTTTCTGGCTATTTTAATGTTGTTTTTCTAGATGTAACTTTATTTTTTATTTTCTTCCTTTTTAAATCAACTTTAGTGAGGTATAATTTCAATACAATAAAATAAACTCATTTTAAATTCATGGTTTAATTAGTTTTGACAAATATATACACCTATTTAATACCATGGACTACCAGAATAATGAACAAATCTGCGTTGGAAGCAGTACAGCCAGAATGCTCCTTAGAAGCGAGGATGGCGAGACTTCATCTCACATACTTTGGACATGTTATTAGGAGGGCCCAGCCCCTGGAGAAGGACATCACGCTTGGTAAAGTAGAGAGTCAGTGAAAGAGAGCAAGACCCTTAACAAGATGGATTGACATAGTGGCTGCAACGATGGGCTCAAACGTGGCAACAATTGTGAGGATGGTGCAGGACCGGGCAGTGTTTTGTTTTGTAGTGCGTAGGGTCACTGTGATCAGAACCGACTTGACCGCCCATAACAACAACAATCACCACTGTAATAAAAATTTAGAATATTTCTATCACCCCTAAAAGTTCCCTCATGCCCTTCTAGAATCAGTCTCCACCCTCAGCCCCAGGCAAGCACTGATCTGCTTTCTGTCAATATAGATTAGTTTTGCCTGTTCTATAACGTTCCATATAAATGGAATCATACAGTATATACTGTTTTGGGTCTGGCTTCTTTGCTTAGCATGTTTTGAGATTCAGTCATGTTGTTGGATGTCAGATAATAAATTTTTTATTTTACCTAACCACAATGCCATAATTACACCTAACAAAATTAGCAATACTTTCTTAATATCATCTAGTACTCAGGCAATGTTCAGATTTCCATGATTACCTAAAAAGAACTCATCAATCAATTTTAACATCACAAAAAGTGGGACAGCCAGACATTATGTACTTACTCCTGTGATGAGATAGGATGTATGCAGCAGCACCTTTGAAGTATTCTTGCCAAAAAGGATATTGAATCTAATCAAGCCTCTGGATCTCATTACTAGTTTGTAGGAAATAAAGGAGATAGAAGAACAAGTTAAATAACATCATAGGGAAGCAACTACCTAAGTCAAGAAGGTGGAAATTTTTGTAGGACAGCTAACCTGGCTTCAACAAATAAATGGCATAAAAAGAAAAGGAGGGGTGTTATGGATTGAATTGTGTACCCCTAAAAATGTATGTCAACTTGGCTAGCCCATGATTTCAAGTACAATGTGGTTGTCCACCATTTTGTGATCTGATGTGATTATCCTATGTGTTGTAAACCCTAACCTCTATGATGTTAATGAGAGAGGTTAGAGGTAGTTATGTCAATAAGGCAGAACTCAATCACAGGGTTAAGTTATATCTTGAGTCAGTTTTTTGTGAGATATGAAAGAGAGAATCAAGCATCATACCACCAAGAAAGAAGAGCCAGTAGCGGAGTGTGTCCTTTGGACCCCGGGGTCTCTACACTGAGAAGCTCCTTCACCAGAGGAAGATTGATGACAAGGACTTTCCCCCAGAGCCAACAGAGAAAGAAAGCCTTCCCTTGGAGATGGTGCCCTGAATTTGGACTTCTAGCCTCCTAGACTGTGAGAGGATACATTTCTGTTTGTTAAAGCCATCCATTTGTGGTATTTCTGTTATAGCAGCACTAGCTAACTAAGACAAGGGGGAGAATTCATTAAAGGAGCCTTAAGAGACATATCAACCAAATGTAATGTGTGGACTTTCTTTGGATCCTGATTCAAACACATCAAATGTAAAAGAGATTTCTAAATTAGCTTCTGTCACAGCCAAAAGAGTCCTGAGTGCTACAAGCAGTACTGCATCTTAGGTGCTTCACTAAATACCTTTATAAAAATTCCATCATTTAAAAGTTGCAAGGGTTCTATGAGGTATTTTTATCGTCCCCGTTTTACGAATGTAGACATTGAGGCACAGGGGGGATAAATGACCCAAAGTCACACAAACTGGGATTCAAATCCAAGATTGCCTTGCTCTGAAACCTTTAAGTCCAACCAAACTGTCCAGTAGGCCTCTTGAAACAGAGATGTGCACACAAGTGGAAAGCAGTGGAATCAGGGAGGGTGAACCAGGAATGATGCATGTTAGACACTCAGTGGATGTTTGTGGAATGGATGGATGACATTACATGTAAACTGGGTCTTGAAGAGTAGGAATTTGCCAAGCAGAGAAGAGAGTGATAAAGGCACATGGCCCAGAAAAGATATTGACATTTTAGGGAATGGTGAGTTCTTCACCATGGCTGGAGCATCAAGTACTTGGGACAAAGGAGTAGGTGGTAGAGCTGGGAGAGTCAACAGGAGGCAGATCATGAGGGACCTCAACTAGTGCCTTAAGGAGTTTGCTCTTGCTGGCAACGAGAAGCCCAAACAAGTCTCTAAGTAAAGAAGTGATGGGTCTCATTTGTCAGAGTTTACTCTGGTAGACTGGCCCCTTCCTGTGTGGTCTCCAGGCCTTTTCACAGGTATGGTCTTCCAACCACCTGCAGAATTAGTGCTGACCCACATTCAGGAACCAATCCCGGCCTTAAGCAGGAGTTATATAAGGATGTCATGTCCAACAGTCTACAGAGTCAGGCCTAAGTCAACCTTGCTGGCTACTTCTCACGGCCATCTTCTCCAGGCTGCCTTCCTCACCTTTATGAGATGATCATTGCTCCTGTTTTATGGAGGAGACAGGTGAGGACTCTTTCAATCCCTGTACTACCAGCTGCAACAGCATCTCCAGCTTCTATAAACAGCCCCATACTGTTATTAAAAAAGAGGTGGCCTCCTTGGGCCCAAGGCTGATTCCTCCCTCTTGGGACACATTTCTTCTCATTCTCTCAGTGACCTCATTCCATTGCCTAACCCCTCTCTCCTGCGTTGTCAAATTCTCCTCTCTACAGACCCTCTCTTTTCAGTGTATTTTGTTTTAGGGAACCTCCCTCAACTTGGCAACCTCAAACCACTTCCTTATCTCACTCCTACTGTTCACAATCAAGTTTCTTGAAAGAAGTTTACTCTCACTGTCTCCACTTCCTCATCTCCTACTTACTCTTCCACCTACTGTATCCCCACCATTCCACACAGACATGCCCTCACCAAGGCCATCAGTAATCTCCTAACCATCAACTCAAGAACATTTTGATGACCATCTAATGCTACTGATTACTCCCTTCCTCTTGAATTTTTTCTTCCTTTGGCATCCAGGACCCCATTCTCCCGTTTTTCTTCTTTCCGCTCTAGCTTTCTCTCTCCATCCCCTCCATGGGTGTGTTGTACTTTTTTTAACATGTTATATGCAGAGAGCTCCCCAGGACTCTGCATCTTCCTTTTTTTTAATTGTTTATAATCTTCGTGTTGTTGAGAATATACGTCAATTCAGTAATTTTTGCATGTACAATTCAGTGACATTGATTACATTCTTCGAGTTGTGCAACCATTCTCACCCTCTTTTTCCAAGTCGTTCCTCCATTCACATAAACTCACTGCCCCCTAAGTTTCTTATCTTTGGACTTGCATTCTCCCCACACTATCTCATCCACACCCACAGCTTCAACTACAAACAAATGTTGACAACTCCCAGTCTGTCTCTCTGGCCCAAACTTGCCTCCTGTGCTCCCTGGTTCTTACTGCCATTGATGTTGCTTGACCTGGTGTCCCATGGGCAGCCCAGGGAGGGCTTCACAGAAGAGGAAGTCTGGACCTGCATCTCTCCCATTCTCTCCATCCCCACCACCACTGCCTGAATTGTGTTGCTTGTACCACTGCACTAGTCCCCCACAGCACTAGTCCCCTGACCTGTTTACCATCTCACCATTCTCTGATTCATCTTTTACAGCATTGCCAGATCAACCTTTCTAAAGTGTAACTCTGATCACAGTATGTGTCTTAGGCTGGTATCTTAGTTATCTAGTGCTGCTGTAACAGAAATACCACAAGTGGATGGCTTCAACAAAGAGAAGTTTATTCTCTCACAGTCCAGCAGGCCAGAAGTCCAAATTCAGGGTGCTGGCTCCAGGGGAAAGCCTTCTCTCTCTATCAGCTCAGGAGGAAGGTCCTTGCCATGACTTCTCCCCTGGTCTAGGAGCATCTCAGTGCAGGAACCTCAGGTCCAAAGGACATGCTCTACTCCTGGTACGGCTTTCTTGGTGGTATGAGGTCCCCATGTCTCTCTGCTGCCTTCTCTCTTTTATATCTCAAAAGGGATTGGCTTAACCTGTGAGCGGCCATCTAAGATACTCCACTGGTCTCATCCCTTCGGGAGCAAGGGAGAATGAAGAGAACAGGATACAAGGAAAAGATTAGTCCAAAGGACTAATTGTCCACAGCTACCAAAGCCGCCTCCAGACTGAGTCCAGTACAGCTAGATGGTGCCTGGCTACCACCACTGACTGCTCTGACCAGGATCACAACAGAGGGCTCTGGACAGAGCTGGAGAAGGATGTAGAGCATAATTCTAACTCACAAAAGAAAGACCAGATTTACTGGCCTAAAGGAGACTGGAGAAACCTCGAGAGTATGGCCCCCAGACACCCTTTTAGTTCAGTGGTGAAGTTACCTCTGAGGTTCACTGTTCACCCTGGGAGTGGACAGCCCCATTAAACCAAATGAGATGAACAAGGTACAGGAGTCCAGTGACAAGGGCCAGAAGGCAGAAGGGGACAAGGAAGCTGGTGATAGGGAACCCAAGGTTGAGAAAGGATATTGTTGATGTGTTGTGAGATTATTAACCATTGTCATAGGGCAACATTTGTAGTAACTGTTAAATGAGAAACTATTTTGTTCTGTAAGCCTTCATCTTAAATGAGAATAACAGCACAATTGGAAGAGCGTAATCAATGTCACTGAACTGTGTATGTAGAAATTTTTGAAACGGTGTATCTTTGGCCATGTGTATTTTCACCAAAAAAAAAAAAAAGGGGGGGGGGTTGAGACTTTAGAGGGTTAATATGTTGTGGGGTTGTTAACCAATGTCATAAAACAATATGTGTACTACTGTTTCATGAGAAACTATTTGTTCTGTAAGCCTTCACCTGAAGTACAATAAAAAATATATATATAAAAAAAAAGGATTGGCTTAAGACACTAATCTTGTAGATCTCATCAATACAACTGCCACTAACCCATCTCGTTTAACATCATAGTGATAGGATTTACAACACATGGGGCAATCACATCAGATGACAAAATGGTAGACAATCATACAATACTGGCAATCATGACCTAACCAAGTTCACAGATATTTTTGGGGTTGGGGAACATAATTCAGTCCATGACAGCTGGGATGTATAGAGAAGTAAAACCAGTGAAGTATATATACATATATATATATATATATATATATATATATATATACATATATATATGTATATATATATAAACCAAAACCAAATTCATTGCCGTCGAGTTGATTCTGACTCATAGTGACCCTGTAGGACGGACTATAACTGCCCCATAGGATTTCCAAGGAGTGGCTGGTAGATTCGGACTGCTGACCTTTTGGTTAGCAGCCAAACGCTTAACTAGTGCACCACCAGGGTCCAAATACACACACGTACACACACAAACACAGAGAGAAAGAGAGAGATTTATCTCAAGGAAATGGCTCACTCAGTTGTAGAGGCTGACAAGTCCCATCTGTGGATCAGACATCAGGCTGGAGGCTTCTCCTGACTCGTGTAGCTGCAGGGACGGATGAACCCAAGATCAGCAGGTAAGCTGCTAGCTCATGTCCCAAGAATTAGAGGTGAGATGATGACAAGCCAGGTGCAGGATCCAGAGCAAGCAAAAGACATCAAATTTTGCCAGAATGTCTACGTATATTGGATGCAGACCACTCCGCCAAGGAAACTCTCTTTCAACTGACTGGCTGCTCATAGCAGATCCCATCATGGAGGTGATCACATCATTAAACGACTGCCAAACTGTGTCATAACTGACAAACCACTGAGAATCATGGCCCAGCCAAGTTGACACACAACATTAAGCATCACAGTTCACCCCTTGTCAACTTGGCACCTGTACACATCTCCTTAAGCCATACATAATCTCTAAACAAAGACAATTCTAAAGTCATACTTGAACCTAACATGATAAACTAACATGCGTAAAACTGAAAATGCACCAGCCCTGTTTATATCCTATATTTTATAAGAAAACGAAAATATTGATTCACACAAAGCAGAAATACTCATAACAATTATAGTCCTCGTTTCTGCAACTTGTCACGTGGTCATAGCTGGTATTTAGGACTACCTTCTTCCACCACCCATTCCCTATTCCCTTTACCTTCAGCAAGCACTTCAGCTGATCATGGTTCTTTGCCAGGTGGGGTGACCCAAAACTTCATTCCTAAAGGGTCTGAACCATTAGTAATCGTGTCAAATTGTGTTGCTATAGTTTTCCATTGACTTTAAAATCACAGGGCATGGTAGTACTAAGAGACGCCCTAAGGGATCTCCTGTATTCCAGACATACACTCCTTTACCTTCATTATGTAGTATCAATCAGATTCTCTCTTGGTGATCAGGATCAATCACACCAGCCAATACAGTAACTCCCTTCTTTGCTTATTGATCCAGAGGCATGCGGAGCCCAAAGTGGCTGGGTGGTATTCTTTTTTTTTTTATTATTGTACTTCAGGTGAAGGCTTGCAGAACAAATAGTTTCTCATGAAACAGAAGTACACATGTTGTTTTATGACATGGGTTAACAATCCCACAACATATCAACCCTCTAACTTCTCAACCTTTTTTTTTTGTATGTGAAAATACACATAGCCAAAGATACACCATTTCAAAAATTTCTACATACACAGTTCAGTGACATTGACAGTAAATCTGGTCTTTTTTTTGTGAGTTAGAATTATGCTCTACATCCTTCTCCAGCTCTGTCCAGAGCCCTCTGTTGTGATCCTGGTCAGAGCAGTCAGTGGTGGTAGCCGGGCACCATCTAGCTGTACTGGACTCAGTCCAGTGGAGGCCTTGGTAGCTGTGGACAATTAGTCCTTTGGACTAATCTTTTCCTTGTATCCCGTTCTCTTCATTCTCCCTTGCTCCCGAAGGGATGAGACCAGTGGAGTATCTTAGATGGCTGCTCACAGGCTTTTAAGACCCCAGACACTACTCACCAAGGTAGAATGTAGAGCATTGTCTTTATAAGCTGTGTCATGCCAATTGAGCTAGATGTTCCCTGAGACCATGGTCCCCAGAGCCCTCCGCAGCTGGGTGGTATTGTTAACTACTAGTTCAATGGAATCAATGATGTGTCTCCAGTTGGGAGCATTCCTTCCTTTGGAACTAAGACCTCTAGACCCGTAGAGCATAGGGTCACGGGGACAGGAAGCAAAAATTTTGTGAGTAGGCCATTAGGGTAATAGTGGGTGGTGCCACTCCCATTTCCATCCCTTGATTCCAGGGTCTGTGAATCCTGGCTATGGGAGAAACAGCACCATATGCTAGAAGTTGGTTTAGAGAATATACAGCCTCCTGGAGAACATTACCCCAACCCTGCAAGGTATTGCCACCTAGCTGGTGCTGTAATTCTGTCTTTAGAAGGCCATTCCATCATTCTCTCAAGCCAGTTGCTTCAGGATGATGGGGAACATGGTAAGATCAGTGAATTCCATGAGTATGGGCCCATTGCCATACTTCATTTTCTGTGAAGTGAGTCCTTCAATCTGATGCAATGCTATCTGGGATACCATGACAGTAGATAAGGCATTCTGTGACTACACAAATGGTAGTTTTTGCAGAAGCATTGCATATAGGGAAGGCAAATCCATATTCAGAGTAAGTGTCTATCCCATTAAGAATGAAACGCTGCCCTTTCCATGATGGAAGTTGTCCAATGTAATCAACCTGACACCAGGTTGCTGGCTGATCACCTCAGGGGATGGTGCCTTATCGGGAACTCAGTGTTGGTATCTGTTGCTGGCACACTGGGCACTCAGCAGTGGCTGCAGCCAAGTCAACCTTGGTGAGTGGAAGTATATATTGCTGATCCCATGCCTGCCACCATGACCTGTCATCATGGCCACTTTTTTCATAGGCCATTGGGCAATGACAAGAGCGGCTGGGGAAAGAGGATGACTGTTTTCCATAGAACGCATCATCCCATCCACTTGACTGTTAAAATCTTCTTTTGCCAAGGTCACCCATTGGTAAGCATTCACATGAGACACAAATATCTTCACTTCTTTGGCCCATTCAGAGAAGTCTATCCACATACCTCTTCGCATACTGTCTTGTCACCGCTTTTCCAGTTATGTTCCTTCCAAGTCCCTGACCGCCCAGCCGAACCATTGGCCACAGCCCACGAATCAGAATACAATCACACATCTGGTCATTTCTCTTTCTAAGCAAAGTGAACAACCAGTTGCATTGCTCAAGGTTCTACCCATTGGAAAGGTTTCCCTTCACCACTGTCCTTCAGGGAGGTCCCAGAAAGAGATTGTAGTGCTGCCACTGTCCACTTTCAAGTGGTGCAAACATATTGCACAGAACCATCTGTAAACGAGGCAAGAGTTTTCTCTTCCTCAGTCAACTGATCATAAAGGACTCCCTATGAGGCCACAGGTGAAGACTAGGAGAGGGCAGGTAATGTGACAGGAGTGGAAACCATGGCCATTTGGACCACTTGCTCATGCTACTTACTTGTGCCTTCAGGTCTTGCTCGGGCCCAATCTCATGTATACCTTTTCCACTTAATGATGGAGTGCTGCTGTACACGTTCGATTTTATGACTCTGTGGATCAAACAACACCCAGTTCATAATGGACAGCTCAGGCCGTCTTATGGATTGAACTGTGTCCCCCAAAAATGTGTGTCAACTTGGCTAAGCCATGATTCCCAGTATTGTGTGATTGTCTTCCATTTTGTGACCTGATGTAATTTTCCTGTGTGTTGTAAATACTGGAGCCCTCATGGCACAGTGGTTAAGCGTTTGGCTGCTAATGGAAAGGTGAGCAGTTTGAATCCACCAGCTGCTCCTTGGAAACACTACGGGGCAGTTCTACTCTGCCCTATAGTGTCACTATGAGTCAGAATCGACTCCATGGCAACAGGGTTTTTTTTGGTTATAAATACTAACCTTTATGATGTTAATGAGGCAGGACTAGAGGCGGTTATGTTAATGAGGAAGGACTCAATCTACTGGATTAAGTTGTATCTTGAGCCCATCTCTTCTGAGATAAAAAAGAGAGAATTGAGCAGAGAGGAGAGGGACCTCATTACCACCAAGCAAGAAAAGCCAGGAATGGAGTGTGTCCTTTGGATCTGGGGCTTCTATGCTGAGAAGTTCCTAGACCGAGGGAAGATTGCTGACAAGGACCTTCCCCCAGAGCCAACAGACAGAGAAAGTCTTCCCCTGGAGCTGGCACCCTGAATGTGGATTTTTAGCTTCCTAGACTGTGAGAGAATAAATTTCTGTTTGTTAAAGACATCCACTTAAGGTCTTTCTGTTATATCAGCACTAGATAGCTAAGATATGCCACGTGATGACTTGATGGCCCATGGTGAAGCATTCAGTCTCTACTAAAGCCCAGTAACAAGCCAAAAGCTGTTTCTCAAAAGGAAAGTAGTTTTCTGCAGAGGCTGGCAGGGCTATGCTCCAAAATTCTAAGGGTCTGTACTGTGATTTACCAATAGAGGCCCGCCAAAGACTCCAAACAGCATCTCTATCTGCCACTAACACTTCAAGCACCACTGGATCAGCTGGATCGTATGGCCGAAGTGGCAGAGCAGCTTGCACATCAGCCTGAACCTGTTGCAGAGCCTTCTTTTGTTCTGGGACCCACTCAAAACTAGCAGCTTTTCAAGTCACTTGATAAATAAGCTGGAGTAGCACATTGCCTCCAAAATACAAAAAGACCCACTAGGCCTTGTGCCTCCTTTTTAGTTGCAGGAGGGGCCAGAGTCAACAACTTATCCTTCACTTTGGAAAGAATATCTCGATATGCCCCACACACCGGACCCCTAGAAATTCCACTGAGGTAGAAGGTGCCTAAATTTTTGTCAGATTAATTTCCCACCCTCTAGCATGCAAATGTTTTACCAGTAAGTCCAGTGTCATTGACACTTCTTCCGTACTAGATCCAATCAGCATAATGTCATTTATGTAATGGACCTGTGTGACATCTTGTGAAAGAGAAAGGCAATCAAGATCCCTGCAGACTAAATTATGACATAGGGATGGAGAGTTGATATACGTTGAGGTAGAACACTGAAGATGTATTGCTGGCCTTGCTAGCTGAAGGCAAACTACTTCTGGTGGTCCTTTGAAATAGGTATGGAGAAAAAGGCATTAGTCAGATCAATAGGTGCATACCAGGTATAAGGAGATGTATTAATGCTTAAGCAATGAAACCACATCTGGAACAGCAGCTGCAATTGGAGTCACCACCTGGTTAAGGTTTTGATAAACAACTGTCATTCTCCAAGATCTATTTGTTTTTTGCACAAGCCAAATAGGCGAGTTGAATGGAGATGTGGTGGGAATTACCACCCCTGCATCCGTCAAGTCCTTGTGGTGGCAGTAATCTCTGAAATCCCTCCAGGAATGTGGTATTGCTTTTGGTTTACTGTTTTCCTAGGTAGGGGCAGTTCCAATGACTTCCACTTGGCTTTTCCTACGATAATAACCCTTACTCTATTTTTCAGAAATGCAGTGTGGGGGTTCTGCCAGTTGCTGAGTATGTCTATTCCAATTTTGCATTCTGGAAATTTCTGGGGAAATCACTACAGGGTGGGTTCAGGGATCCACTGGACCCACAGTGAGATGGACATGAGCTAAGACTCCGTTAATAACCTGACCTCCATATGCCCCTACTCTGACTGGTGGGCCCCAGTGACATTTTGGGTCTCCTGGAATTAGTGTCATTTCAGAGCCAGTGCCCAGTAATCCCCAAAAAGTCTGATTATTTCTTTTTCCCCAGTGAACACTTTCATAAAAGGCTGGGAGAATGATTAACAGTATAAATTTTTGGAAGTGCAGTGGAGTCCTTCTTCAAGGGGACCCAACCTCCCCTTCATTCAAGGGATTGTGGGTCTGTAAACTGGCTCAAGGTGGAAATTGATTGAGGGACCATGATTCTCTATTCTGGCAATTCAAGTTAGACTGCTGTTCATGTGACCTAGAATTCTTCTGCTTGTACAGATCAAGTAAATATTTAGTAGATTTCCCATCTATTTCACTCCTAGGGATGTCATGACTAAGTAGCCAATGCCATAAGTCCCTACGAGTCAGACTATTCTGATTACTGCTTTCATTCTGCTGTCCATTACGGTAACCAATTGAGTGCAGCCTCTTGGCCCCTACCACCATGGGGTCCAATCAGCCCTATTGTAGTTAGGTGTCTTAATTCAGTTATGACAGTTCCCACTGTCACATCTGACTTACATAAAATAGCAATCACAGCAGTTTTCAAGGATGCCAGGGCTCCCTTCACAAATATGTGGTAAAAGTTGTGTCTCTGGGGACTCCATGTGTGGGTCTGTGGGTCTAACCTGATAAATCCACTCTAACATGCCAATTTCCCTAAACCTTTGGATACATTCTTCTACAGTATACCAAGGCAGGTCTGGTACTCCAACTTGATTTAGTGTAGGCCACAGCATAATCCATGCTCAGTAAACCAATCAAATAAACTATTAGATCCTTTCTTAATCTTTTGATTTGAAACATTGAATAAAGAATCTGTGCTTAGTGGGCCCATATCAGTAAACTCAGACTGATCCATCTTATGTTCCTTGCACCATTATCCCACACCCTTAATAGCCATTCCCACAAATATTTACCAGGTTTCTGACTGTACATATTAGAAAAGTCAAGCAGTTCTTTTGGAGGGTAGCGTATCTCCTCCTGGGTCAAGCTTTGTACTTCACCTTTTGGGGCTCACTGGGACTTATGTCTTATAGGTCTGGAAGAAAGAATGAGTGTCTGACCTCCTCTAACTTCACAAGGGGGAAGGAGAATCAAGATTAACAGCCCAATGCTGATTCCTGTGAGGCAGAGGTCTGGACATGCCTCCTATCTCTGCCATCTTTACCAATTCTGACACCACCACCCCTCCCATGGCAATCTCCACTTCTCTGATGAGTCTGATAATTCATTGCAATGGCCACACGGAACTCACAGACAATACTCATAATTATGGGGGTTATTAGAGAATTAACAGGTTATGATTCACGTTTAGGAACACTCAGGATACAGTTCTTCCATCAGCCATGCCTGCAAGTGCACCTCTCTCTGGCCCCTTGGCCTCTGCCCTCCTTGGGCAAGTGTTACAAAGTTCTTTTAGCTCTGCTAAGTGCCCAGAGGCACCCCAGTCCACCAGTAAGCCTCAGCCTGAAGGTACTCAGCTCTAGTTCCTGTGGGTCTACAAACCTAGCTCCACCAAGTGCCTGGAGGTAAGCTACTCCTCCAGCAAGCTTGCTGCCCAAAGGTGCTCAGCCTTCTTGCTCTGTGGGCCAGGAATCTTGCCACATTGTCTCCTGCCGGTCTCTCCTGCCGCCGTTTCTCTGCTACCACTTCTAGCTGTCTTTAGTGTTGCAGCTCTCTCTCTTGGTCTCCTGGTTCCAGGATCTTCTTAAGGTAGGGATCCTGGGTCCAGAGGACATGCTCCACTCTTGGCTCTTCTTCTTTGGTGGCTCTTTTTCCCACCTCTGGGTAGCTCATTTTAAGCCTAGCAGGATGACAAAACTGACCAATCCCCTTAATCAAAAAAAAAAAAAAAAAAAAATGAAACCCTTTGCTGATAAGTCAATTCAGACCCATAGCAACCCTGGAGGACAGAGTGGAATTGTCCCATAGAGTTTCCATGGAGCAGCTGGTGGATTTGAACTGCCGATCTTTTTGTTAGCAGCCGTATCACTTAACCACTGCACCACCAATCCCCTTGGTGGGCCACAATTGCTTTATTCTCACAGTCCCACCCTATCACTTGGGGGAGAATTACAAGACTGTGGTGAGAAAGGCCACACGAAAGTGATCCATCGCACCACGCTTAACTAGTAAAAAATGTCTGCCTTGAGCATTGTGCTCTTTTAAGAACTACCTATATGAGATTAAATTGAAAACAGCAACTCAAAAGATTAGATAGGAACCTTAGAGGGCAGTAAGTTCATGTTAATGAGGGAGGAACAACTTGGGAAAGGAAGGCGGGAATGGTTGTACAATTCAAAGAAAGTAATCAATGTCACTGAATTGTACAAGTAGAAATTGTTGAATTGGTGTATGTTCTGTGCATATCCTTGTTGCAGGCCAAGGCTTCCCAGCTTTGGACTAAGCCCTGCCTAGGTTCTTGCCTTCTGCTGGCCAAGAATGACCAGGAGAGGCTCAGAGGTTCCACCCCAACAAAAGTTTATTAGAGGCAGAAAGAAAGTAAAGTTTCCTGAGTGGGGACAGAGAGGGACCAGGCAATGCTAGCCTCTGTTCCCCCGAACAAAAGATTGGCTAGGACTTATAAACGTTTTCAAGTGGGAAAAGGTATTGTCTTTATTCATGGGAGAGGTGGGGTTATGAAGATTAGGTGTGCGGGCAGGCTGGTTGTAAGATGGAACCTGTAACAAAGCCTCCCAGGACTAGATGGCAGGACTTATTACGGGGTGCCATGCCTGCTCATTCCTCCTGTGGTACCAGTTCGATTCCTGTCACGGGTACTTTCATCAGGCGGGGTCATCTGTCGCTTACCTTGAGGATGTCTGCGCACACTCCAGGGACGAGATCAGGCCGGTGATTCTGGAAAACTTCTTATCAAGGAAGTGCATTGAGAGCTGGGTGGGTTGTTTGCTCTTTCTTTATTGCATGTTCCAAAATGTGGGTTTTGCGTTATTAAGCACATGATTTTAGTTCAGGGTCCTTTGCCTAGGGGCTCAGTCCCTTTTTGCCTTCCCTATCTCATAGAATTGGACAACAAGCTACTTAGATACACATTGTAACACTCTTACAAACACTAGATTTATTTGGTTGGTTACCATCAGGAATACGTACATGGGATAGATCACTACTACAAGGAATAGTAATATTCTTAGTCTATATCCTGATAGTATTAGGCATAATAAAATTTGTTTTCTTTTATCTTACACACCTAAAAGGCCAAAGAAGGCCTCAGGCTAAAATGTTGATGTACATTGAGTCTGCTCACTCCGGCAATGCAATTGATGAGAACATTGTTTTTACTTAATAACCTGGTGAAGACCCAGATGGTATCTGGTGGAAAACCAGCACTGTGAGTTTAAAGAGCCTGCAATGGCCACCATCTAGGAGCTCGACTAAGTCCAGATATTAATCATCGTTGTGTTACTTCCAATCTCTGATCAAAAGGAGGGAATGATTTAGGAAATAATATTACTATTCCCTGTCCTTGAGCATAAAGATTGTGACCTAGCTGGAGCTAGGCTCACAAGGACTCACAAGGACACATCAACTGGGCCCTGAGGTATAAAGACAATATCTAAGATAATCTCAGAAAATATCTTTTAGGGAAACTTTCACATAAAGCCAATCAAACAGAACACAAAAGACTTTCACTCTTATTTTTTTCTATTAGCATTTAGTAAATAGAAATTTGTTGGACCAATGAAGACCCTCCTGACTGTCGTTACTGAAACCTGTATCAATGATTGTTAAGAAAGACGACTCAAAATGTAGGATCACAGTTTCTAGTCAATCTCTGAAAAGTTAATGGCGTAGTCGTCAAGGATTTCTGAAGCTACGAATCCAGTCGACCTCGAGGAGACCTGGACTGTGGAGCAGAAGCTAGCAAAGAGAGGTCCTGTCTTCTGGACCTACTTGTTCCCACTACATGTCCCTTCGACACCAACAGGGGAAATTTTGCTTGATGCTCAGGTTTTGTCAAAAGGTTTCAGCTACTAGACTCTACAGGTACCTATTATTGTTTTAACTGCACAGATCTTTCCAGGTCAAACCCCCTTGAAATCTCCTCCAAAAATCATACCAATGCTACAAATGTTTGGTTAGCACACACTCTGGGGTGTGGGGACCCCTCAGTAAAGGTCCAATGCAAGGGTTCCAGCCCATTCCCGGGTCTGAGTCCAATAGCTACAACAAAACTTTAGACCAGATAGGGAGAGATTTCCACTCTGCTAGGCAGGCCAACAACCCGGTGTCAGCTTGAAGAAGTTACAGAAGAAGAGACTTCCGCTCCTACAGCCTCATAAAGAAACATGAGTATGAAATCTCTCAGGGAGGAATGAGATAGGGAAGGGAAAAAGGGACTGAGCCCCTAGGCAGAGGACCTTGAACTAAAATCATATGCTTAACTAATAACACAAAACCCACATTTTGGAACATGCAATAAAGAAAGAGCAAACAACCCGCCCAGCTCTCAATGTACTTCCTTGATAAGATGTTTTCCAGAAAAAACAGCCTGATCTGGTCCCTGGAGCGTGTGCAGACATCCTCAAGGTAACCGACAGAAGACCCCCACCTGATGCAAGTACCCACAACAGGAATCAAACCGGCACTACAGGGGGACCGCGTAGGCATGGCACCCCATAATAAGTCCTGCCGTCTAGTCCCGGGAGGCTTTGTTACAGGTTGATCTTACAACCAACCTACCCACACACCTTATCTTCATAACCCCACCTCTTCCATGAATAAAGATGATACCTTTTCCTGCCTAAAAATCTTTATAATCCCTAGCCAATCCTTTGTTCAGGGGAACAGAGGCTAGCGTTGCCTGGTCCCTCTCTGTCCGCACTCTGGAGCCTTTACTTTCTTTCTGCCTCTAATAAACCTTTGTTGGTGTGGAACCTCTGAGCCTCTCCTGGTCGTTCTCTGTCAGTAGAAGGCAAGAACCCTAGGCAGAGCTTAGTCCCTGCAACATTCTCAACCAAAAAAAAAAAAAAAAAAAAAAAAACTACCTGCTACTCAACATCTCTAGAAAAAAGTTGAAACTCCCTCTGCAGGGCATAAAGGCCAGTCCTGATCCCCCATCCACCTCTCTGGCCTTGCTGCCACCTCGTAACCCAGTCATTCTGCAATGCTTATCATCACCAAAGCTCATTGTGCTCACTCCTTCCTCTGGGCAAGGCTGAAACCTCAACCTACAAGGAAAGGGACAGGGTGGAGTGTTCAGGTTATCCGTTGCTTTGTAACAAACCATCCCAAAACTTTGTGGCTTGAAACAACACGGTTTTATTATCTCTCACAATTCTAGGATTTTGAAAGAGAATGTCCCAGGAAAGAGTACTCTAAGAGAAATGAAGCAGAAGCTACCAGACCTCCTAAATGTTAGGCCTGTATCTGGCACAGTGTAATTTCTACCACATTCTATTGGTTAATTAACACTCGCGGACCAGCCCAGACTCAAGGGGAGGGAAATTAGACGCCACCTCTGGATGCGGAGAGTTACAAAGAATTTGTAGCCATCTTTGATCCACCACAGAGGGCAAGGCAGGTTAACGTGAATAATTACTGCGGGGCAGATGAATTATAATAATGAACTGGATGGTGGTTGACCAGCCCTTTGTTGTCATGCATGAATGTGGCTCTGTGTAGCCAAACCTTCTGGTTTTTCAAGATAAATTAGAAATATGGATTTTCATGTGAAAGTTCCAGATCTTTCAATGTTGGCAACTAAATTTAAAAAATTTTAAATGATGTGTTAGCAAAACTGGAAACCCTGATGGCGTAAAGGTTAAGTGCTACAGCTGCTAATCAAAAGGTCAGCAGTTTGAATCCACCAGGTGCTTCTTGGAAACTCTATGGGGAAGTTCTACTCTGTCCTGTAGGGTCGCTAGGAGTCAGAATTGACTTGACGGCAAGGGGTTTGGTTTTTTTATTGTTGTTGTTAGCAAAACTAAGTATGTCTTTGGATGTTACATCCTGAACAACAATTTTTTTTGATCTCTGTTCTTTGTCCCTGGCACAGGTCCAAAGTCTCTTACTCCTTGTCTGCCTATCAAACTTTTATGTACCCACTCATCCTTCAAGACTCAGGTCAAGATCTCCCTCTGTGTGAAGCTTTCCCTGACACCTCTCCCTCTACACACAGCTACTTCTTGTGGTTTCTTCTCCCCTGTACCCATGGCCTCAGCGCATGCTTCTATCAATGTAATCTGTACCCTGTTTGGTAACTGTTTTCATGTCCAGCTCCTCCACCAGACTGATAGTTTTATTTGCCTTTTTAATTTTCTTTCCTGGCTGATCCACCCTCTGTTCCCACTGCCATTACTCTTGTTCAGCCACTCCTTACTTCTGCCCAGAATGATTTCATGAGCCTCCTAACAGGTCCCCCAGCTCCAGTCTCTTCCACTGCCTCCTAGTCCCTGTACTCCATCTCTCTAACGCACAGATCTCACTATGTCAATACCCCACTCAAATGTTTCTGAGTTTCCTCCATTATTCCTCAGAGTAAAACCCAGACTCCATGGGCTGGGTTAGTGGGTACAGGTTTTGTGCCTGCCCAGCATGGCCAGTTCAGGGAAGGGAAGCAGGGTCAATCAGTGTCAGCCCTGGGCCTTTGTCTGGACCTGATGGTTGTCGTTTCACTGTGTAGAGACAGCCAGCCTGGGAATGAAGCCAACAGACAATAACAAATCGGGATGTGGGAGCAAGAACGAGAACAAGATCAAGAATAAGAGAGAGAGACAGAGTCTTGATTACCTTGTTGAGCTCCCGAATCTAGTTGTGCATGAAGCCAGATACACTCCTGGCTTTCCCAGTTCTCAGGATCTGGAGGTGGGATTGAGAGCTGGCTGCTTAAAGCCCTAGAGATAGACTCAAGGGCCTGATTTGAACTAATCTAAGGAGCATAATTTAGACAGCACGTAGAGCAAATGACATTCAGCAAACAAGGCCCAGCTTGATTCATTCCCACGATGAATTTTCAAAAAACCAGCCCACTACCAGCTTCCATTTTATAAGTGACAATTCAAGCTCACCATACATGACCTCCAGGGAGAATTTTATCCCAAAGGCTTGTCAGCCCCAGGTGGGGTCTCTCCAAATGATACCGACCACTTCTTTTAGCTTCCCTTTGGAGTTCTTCTATGGAATCTTGGGACATTAATACTAGGATGGATCTTAGTCCAACTCTCTCTTTTTGTATATATAATTTATTTTATTTTTGTTGTTATTGTTGAGAACATACACAGCAGAACATACATCAATTCAATAATTTTTACAGGTACAATTCAGTGTCATTGATGACATTCTTTGAGTTGTGCAACCCTTCTCACCCTCCTTTTCCAAGTTGTTAGTCTCCGTTAATACAAACTCACTAACCCCTAAGGGGAAGTTCCTCTTTTATGTGTGATGAAACCAAGAGCCAGAGACCATAGTTAGTTAGACAGAGTCTGAACAAAATCCTGGGTCTAAAGTCCCATAGTACCATGTTACCAAGTCTGAGACAAAGTCCCTGCCTCCTCTTTACACTCAGCTGTGGTATTATGGATTGAATTGTGTCCCCCACAGAATGTATGTCAACTTGGCTAGGCCATGTTTCCCAGTACTGTGTGATTGTCCACCATTTTGTCATCTGATATGATTTTCCTATGTGTTGTAAATCCTGCCGCTATGATGTTAATGAGGCAGGATTACAGGCAGTTATATTAATGAGGCAGGACTCAAATCTACAGGATTAAGTTGTATCTTGAGTCAATCTCTTTCGAGATATAAAAGTGAGAAGCAAGCAGAGAGACAGGAGGACTTCATACCACCAAGAAACAAAAGCCAGGAGCAGAGTGTGTCCTTTGGACCTGGGATCCCTGCCTAGAGAAGCTCCTAGACCACAGAAAGATTGATGACAAAGAACCTTCCTCCAGAGTCCACAGAGAGAGAAAGCCTTCCCCTGGAGATGGCACCCTGAATTCAGACTTCTAGCCTACTAGACTGTAAGAGAATAAACTTCTGTTTGTTAAAGCCATCCACTTGTGGTATTTCTGTTACAGTGAAACCAGACCAATGAGTCCGCACCCAACATGCAAGAAGCCAATCTTTCAGACGCTGTTTTTGAGAGGAAGAGTTTATTTCACAGGCTAGCAAGTGGGAACTCAGAGGTATCAATCTCAGATTGAGTTCCTAGATTTGAGGAAGTATTCACATTTTATGATTATACATATTCATATAGAGGTGGAGGAAGGTGGTGGGCAGGATCAGGAATTTCTAACTATTCGTAGTTTCTATTGGTTGTTCATTAAGAGGCGCAGCTAAGACTCGGCGTGGAAGTGGCCCACGGACTCTTCCCTTTAGAAATGGGCTTGGCTACTGCAGATGATATATGTCTGGTGATTTTTGTTCCTGACATGAGTCTTTTCGTTCCTTGACATTAGTTCTCTTGTGTTATTGAGGATACGTGGTAGCCCAGGGTTGTCTGTCGGCCATCTTTGTCTGTTCTGCGCATGTCTGACCACTGAGCCAGTCAGATCTGAACCCATCCAGGGCTCTCCAGAGGGTCTGCAAAACAACTTAGAGGAAGTAAGTGACGTAATGGGGTGAGGTGACTAGACGTAGCCTGATAACCGATGGAGTACAAGGTGTCTTCAGCCTCTAGGGTCCCCTAACAATAGCAGCACTAGATCTAGACATAAAATAAATAGACACCAAGTCTTTAGGCATTTTTGAAGATCTGTAGGTATCTAAAGGTCACTGGGTGGCACAACCGTTTACTAACTCAAAGTTGGCTGTTTAAATCCACCCAGTGGCACCATAGCAGAAAGGCTTGGCGATCTACGTCTGTAAGATTACAGCCTCTGAAAACCCTATGGAGCACAGTTCTACTCTGAAACACGTGAGGTCGCCATGAGTTGGAATCAACTTGATGGCAATGGGTTTGGTTTGGTCTGTAGGTATCTAACCCTTGGTCCTACTTCCTTCCTCGTGGTAAATAAACCACACAGGGAAAGAAAGGGAGTACAGTAGCTCCTGAATGAAACTGCTACAACTCTTATTTTTTACTTTGTATGCTGTTTAGAACCTAGGTGTTTTGTGGCGCTGTGGTTAAGAGCTACAGCTGCTAACCAAAAGGTCAGCAGTTCGAATCCACCAGCCCCTCCTTGCAAACCCTATGGGGCAGTTCTACTCTGTCCTATAGAGTCACTATGAGTCGGAATTGACTCAGTGGCAACGAGTTATTTGTTTTAACCAAAAAGTCAGCAGTTTGAACTCATCAGCAGCTCTGTGGGAGAAAGATGTAGCAGTCTGCTTGCGTAAAGATTTACAGCCTTGGAAAGCCTATGGAGCAGTTCTGCTCTGTCCTATAGGGTCGCTGTGCGTCAGAATCGACTCCATGGGAGTGGGTTTTGTTTTTTAATGGCTAATAACATTGAGGATCTTTTCATGTGCTTGTTGGCCATTTGAATAGCCTCTTTAGTGAAATGTCTGTTCAAGTACTCTGTTCATTTTTTGATTGGGTTGTTTGTCTTTTTGTTGTTAAGTTATAGAAGTTTTATGTATATTTTGGATATTAGACCGTTACTGGATATATGGTTCCCCAAAATTTTCTCCTAATCTGTAGGTTGTCTCTTCACTTTGTCGATAAAATCCTTTGATGAACAAAAGTATTTAATTTTTATGAAATCCCATTTATCTGTTTGTCTTCTGCTGCTCATGCTGTTATCAATCCATTGTTTGATAACATCGCTGTTAATCCATCTTTGAAAACTAGGCCCTACAGCCACGTCCCTATGTTTTGTTCTAAGAATTTTGTAGTTTTAGTTTTCACATTTAGGTCCTTGATCCATTTTGAATTGTTTTTTGCGTATGATGTGAGACATAGATCCGATTCATTCTTCTGCGTATGGAAATCCAATTTTCCTAGCACCATTTATTTATTTATTGCCAATTCAACTTTTTTCAGGTGTACAACTTATTGACAGGACTTACAATAATCGACTGTGCAGCCCCACCCTTAATCAACATGATTTTTCCATCACTGTAAACTGAAACTCAGTACTCCATAAGAAATAACCCCTCCTTTCTCCTCCCTCCCGCCGCTGGTAACCACTAATAAACCTTGGTCTCTATATATTTGCCTTTTCTTGTCTTTTTATGTAAGTTAGGTCATATAATATTTGTCCTTTTGTGATCGACTTATTTCACTTAGCATAATGTCTTCAAGCTCCATCCATATTGTAGCATGTATGAAGACTTCATTTCTTTTACTGGCTGAGTAGTATTCCATTGTACGTATGTTACACATTTTGTTTATCCAATCACCTGTTGATGGGTGTTTAGGTTGTTTCAACCTTTTGGCTATTGTGAATACTGCTGCAGTGAACACTGGTATACAAGTATCTTTTTGAGTCTCTGCTTTCAAGTCTTTTGGGTGTATTCCTCTAGCACTATTTATTGAAGAAACTTTCCTTCCCCATTGAATGGGCTTAGCACCTGTGTCAGAAATCAGTTGACCAGAAATGTAAGGGTTTATTTCTGGACTGTCAATTCTATTCCACTGATCTATGTGTCTGTTATTATACTAGTACCAGGTTGTTTTGATTACTTTAGTTGTATGGTATGCTTTGAAATCAGGAAGTATGAGTCCTCCTACTTTGTTGTTCTTCAGAATTCCTTTAGCTATTCAGAGCCTCTTTCTAGTCCATATAAAATTGAGAATTGGTTTTTCCGTTTCTGTAAAGAAGACTGTTGGAATTTTTATAGGACTGCATTAAATCTATAGATCCTTTAAGTAGTATTGATATCTTAACAATATCAAATGTTCCAATCCATGAACACAGAGTGTCTTACCATTTATTTAGGTCTTCCAGAAACTCTTTCAGCAGTTTTTTTTTTGAAGAGTTTTCAGTGTACATGTCGTTCACATCCCTGGTTAAATTTATTCGTAGTGTGATGGTTAAGATTGTCTGTTAACTTGGCTGGGCCATGATTCTCAGTGGTTTGGCAGTCATATGATGTTGTGATCACTTCCATGTTGAGATTTGATATAATGTGATTACCCCCATGATGGGATCTGCTGTAAGTAGCCAATTAGTTGAAAGGAGTTTCCTTGGGCGTGTGGCCTGCATCGAATTTAAGTGGACATTCTGGGCTCATGGGGTTTTGCTTGCTCGGAATCCTGCAGCTGGCTCCTGTTCATCTGACCTCCAGTTCTTGGGATTTGAGCTACTAGCTTACCTGCGGTCTCGCCTGCCAATCTTGGGATTCATTGATCTTCGCAGCCTATGAGTAACAGCCCTGCTCTCTGACCTGCCAATCTTGGGTTCACCAGACCTTCAGCTATGTGAATCAGGAGAAGCCTCCAGCCTGACCGATGGACATGGGACATCCCAGTCTCTACAACCATGTGAGCCATTTCTTTGATATAAATCTCTCTCTGTATATATTTATACTCTTTACTGGTTTTGCTTCTCTAGAGAACCCAGCCTAAGACACCTAGGTATTTTATTCTCTTAGATGCTATTGTAAATGGAAATGTTTTCTTAATTTCCTTTTCAGATTTCTCATTGCTGGTGTATAGAAACCCAACTGATATTTTTTTAATGATTTGTTTTTGTTGTTGTTGTTGCCAGTATACACAGCAGAATATACACCAATTTAACATTTTCTACATGTACAATTCAGTGACATTTATTATCTTTTTCGAGTTGTGCAACCATTCTCACCTTCCATTTCTGAGTTGTTCCTCCCTCATTAACATAAACTAACTCAGCTGATTTTTGTGTATTGACCTTGTACCCTGCAACTTTGCTGAATCCCTCTATTAGCTCTAGAAGTTTTGGATTCTTTGGGATTTTCTATACATAGGATCAAGTCATCTGCAAATACAGGTAATTTTACTTCTTCCTTTCCAATTTGGATATCTTTAATTTATTGCCTTTTTGCTCTGGCTATGACTTCCAATACAATATTAAATAGGAATGGTGAGAGCAGGCACCCTTGTCTTATCCCTGATCTTAAGGGGAAAGCTCTAAATTTTTCTCCATTGAGTATAATGTTGGTTTTTCATAAATGCCCTTAACCATACTGAGGAATTTCCCTTCTATTCCTATCTTGTTGAGTGTTTTTATCAAGAAAGAGTGTTGGATTTTATCAAATGCCTTTTCTTTATTGATTGAGATGATTATGTGGTTCTTGTCCTTTGTTTTATTAATGTGGTATATTACATTGATTGATTTTCTAATGTTGAACCATCTTTGTATTCCTGGAATAAATCCCATTTGGTCATGGTGTATAGTTCTTTTAATATGCTGTTGGATTTTGTTTGCTAGTATTTTGTTGAGTTTTTTTTAAAATTTTTTTTATTTTGGAAAATGGAAGCTGTAAAGAGTTGCCCAGTTTTGTTTTCTGTTACAGCATCTGCTCTTACCAGCCATTTTAGCCCTTTTCTATACATCTTCTTGCTTGGAACTGAACTTAAGTTTATTCTTTCCCCAATCTCAGTTTATTAGGCTTCCTGACTAATTAGTGCTATTCTGTTGTATTTGTACAAGGTCGTGGGTCCTGCCTTCCAATTTCCCAATGTATAGAAATCTGACCTCATGGAGTCTGCAGGTTGCACTGGCCTTTAAAGGGAAAATTACAAACTGCTTAAAGGCTATGATAAATTTTAGATTGTGCTCTAGGGAATTCGTCTAGTCACCTAAAGTTATGGCATAAACCAGCTGCTTATGCAAAACACTTCCTCCTGAGGAGACCGGGAGCATGCTCCTAGAAGTGTCAGTGGAATATGTGAGTACTGTAATATGACTTTTCTTTTCTTTTTTTTTGGCTGTAATCTTTTTTTTTTTTTAATTGTGCTTTAGGTGCAAGTTTACACTCAAGTTAATTTCTCATACAAAAATTTATATGCATATTGTTTTATGACGTTAGTTGCAATCCCCACAATGTGACAGCACACTCCCCCTTTCCACCCTGGGTTCCCTGTGTCCATTCAGCCAGTTCCTGTCCCTTCTTGCCTTCTCACCCTGCTTCAGGACAGGAGTTGCCCATTTGGTCTCGTGTATCTGATTGAAGTAAGAAGCACACTCCTCACGTGTATTGTTTTTTGTTTTAGAGAATTTTTGCATCTGTATTCATAAGGGATATTGGTCTATAGTTTTCTTTTCTTGTGGTGTCTTTGTATGGCTTTGTTATCAGATTAATGCTGAATTCATATGAGTTAGGGAGTATTCCTTCTTCTTCTGCATTTTGGAAGAGTTTGAACACGATTGGAGTCAATTCTTTAAATATTTGGTAGAATTCCCCAGTGAAGCCATCTAGTCTAAGACTTTTTTGTTGTTGGGAGGTTTGTGGTCACCAGTTCAGTCTCATCACTTGTTATTGGTCTGTTGAGATTTTCTACTTCTTCTTGAGTCAGTTTAGGCAGGTTGTGTGCTTCTAACAGTTTGTCCTTCTCTATGTTATGAGATTTGTTTGAGTACAGTAGTTCATAGTATTCTGTTATGATTCTTTCTATTTCTGTTGGGTCAGTTGTAATGCCTCCACTTTAATATCTTATTTTGGTTAATTGCATCTTTTGTCTTTTTTCTTTGTCTAGCTAAGTGACAGTTTTATTGATCTTTTCAAAAAATCAACTTCTGGTTTTATTGATTCTATTGTTTTTTCTCTTCTCTATTTCACTTATTTCTTCTCTGATAGTTATTATTTCCTTTCTTTTGGTAGATGTAAGCTTAGTTTGCTCTTTTTCTAGTTCCTCAAGTTGTAGAGTTAGACTATTGATTTGGGATCTTTTTTCTTTTTTAATGTAGGCGTTTATTGCTATAAATTTCCTTCTGAGGACTACCTTCGCTGCATCCATAAGTTTTGGTATGTTGTGTTTATCTCTTTCTTCTTTCTTATGTGTTTAATTCTTAGGCAGGTTCTCTCCGCTGGTGGCAAAGATGGTCACCAGAAGCTCCAGGTTTACAATCGACCAGGTAGGCAACCCCAGAAGAAAGAGCTTCTCTTTCCCTGCAGAACTCCATGGGCTGACTCTCACTGGACCAGCTTGGAGTACATGCCCATCCCTGAACCAATCATTAGGGGACCCTAAAGGCTGAAGACACCTAATTAATTAGTACTCCATCGGTTATCAGACCGTGTCTAGTCACCACCCCCACCATGTCACTCGCTTCCTCTAAGTTGTTTTGCAGACCCTCTGGAGAGCCCTGGACGGGTCCAAATCTAACTGACTCAGAATGGTCAGACATGTGAAGAACAGACAAAGACTACTGACAGATGACCCTGGGCCACCATGCATGTTCAGTAATACAAGAAAACTCATGTCAAGGAACCAAAATCACCGGATATACTTTATTGGCAGTAGCTGAACCCATTTCAAAAGTGAGGAGTCCATCGGCCACTTCCAGGCCAAGTCTTAGCCCACCGCGTACTAAATAATCAATGAAAACTATGAATAGTTAAAACTTTCTGATCCTGCCCACCACCTTCCTCCACCCCTGTATGAATACGTATAAGTATAAAATGTGATCTCTCACTCAAATCGAGGAACTCAATCTGAGGTCAATACCTCTGAATTCCCGCTTGCTAGCCTGCAAAATAAACTTTCTTCCTCTCAAAAACAGCATCTGAGAGATTGGCTTCTTGCACGCTGGGCACGGTCCCGTTGGTCTGCTTTCACAGTCACTGTGGCCAGAGGGCTTAAATATACTGATTGGTCAAGCCTATGTCGAATGCCGACTCCTGAAGCTAGGAGGGTGGAACTACTCATGTCCAAACCACTTGAACTGAGAATAGGGGCTTAGATAGTGAGTGATAGGAATTAGAAATTTCCTTTGGAAGTCTGAAGTGGTGATATGATGGTTGCCTACATATCCTCCATTGTATTTCAAATGATTAGTCTAAGCCAGCCTTGGAAATCTTATTTCTCATGCCAGTGATTGGTTCAGGAAGCCATTTGTCCCAAAATGGTCAATGAGACGAGAAGTCTTTAGGGAGGCTTTGGGTAAAGATTTCCTTGCACTTAAAAATAGATGCACAGAAAAAACGAAAAATTTAAAAAATGCATACACAGGAAGAGGTTATATCTTCCTCCTCTGGATGCTGTTTAATCTGGATGTGATACCTGGAACTGGTGCAACTATCTTAGTATCAGCCTGAGGACAAAGCCAACATGAAGAAAGGAAGAATCAAGAGAATTACGGAGAAGCAGAGCTGAAGCCCTACTGTATCACTACTAGAGTATATCCCACTCTTGGCTCCTACTTAAAGACAATCACAAACTTCCTAATTGTTTAAACTAGTTGGAGCTGGGGTTTTGTGTGTAGCCAAAAGCATATTAACTGACTGACACATTAAACAAACCTCCCTACTCTCAGTCCATGTGGTTTTGGTGGAGCTAACCTCACCCTTGGGCTATGTGAATAAGCAAAAGATCAAGGCCCGGCCAATCAAAGCATACCCCACCCCCAGCCTTAATGATTAGTTTAGAGACTGATTTATGGCCCGAGGTAGACCAGTGAAAGTTCTTCTTAGGGGCACTGTTGGAATTAATGGGAGAGAAATCTCTTTCTGCTCAGGTTGACAAACTGGTAGCAGGAAGAACCTGCCTGAAAATGAAGCTAACAGAGCCAAGAGACTGAAGAGAGACAAATTCCCAGGAAATTATTTGAACACTTATATTCAGGTGTTCCTGAAGCCAGCTATACCTGTTGTTATTGTTGTTGCTAGGTGCTGTCGAGTTGGTTCCGACTCATAGAGACCCTATGTACAATAGAACAAAACACTGCCTGGTCCTGCACCATCTTCACAATAGTTGCTATGCTTGAGCCCATCGTTGCAACCACTGTGTCAGTCCATCTCGTTGAGTGTCTTCCTCTCTTTTGTTGACCCTCTACTTTACCAAGCATGACGTCCTTCTCCAGGGACTGATAACATGTCCAAAGTACATGAGGTGAAGTCTAGTCTCGACATCCTCGCTGCTAAGAAGTATTTTGGAGTACTTCTACCAAGAAAGACTTGTTCGTTCTTCTGGCTGTTCATGGTATATTCAATATTATTCTTCTCTAACACCAAAATTCAAAGGCATCAACTCTTTGGTTTTCCTTATTCATTGTCCAGCTTTCACACGCATATGAGACGACTGAAAATACCATGGCTTGGGTCAGGCGCACCTAAGTCCTCAAAGTAACGTCTTTGCTTTTTAGCACTTTAAAGTAGTCTTTTGCAGCTTATTTGTCCAATGCAGTATGATGTTTGCTTTCTCAACTACTGCTTCCATGGGTGTTGATTGTGGATCCAAGTAAAATGAAGTCCTTGACAGCTTCAATGTTTTCTCCGTTTATCATGATGTTGCTTATTGGTCCAGTTGTGAGGATTTTTGTTTTCTTTATGTTAAGGTGTAATCCATCTTTGATTTTCATCAATAAGTGCTTCAAATCCTCTTTGTTTTCGACAAGCAAGGTTGTGTCATCTGCATATCACAGGTTGTTAATGAGTTTTCCTCCAATCCTGAGGCCTCGTTCTTCTTCATATAGTCCATCTTCTCAGATTATTTGCCCAGCATACCAATTGATTAAGTACGGTGAAAGGATACAACCCTGAAGCACACCTTTGCTGTCTTTAAACGGCGCAGTATCCCCTTGTTCTGTTTTAATGACTGCCTCTTAGTCTATGTACAAGTTCCTTATGAGCACAATTCAGTGTTCTGGAATTCCAGTTCTTCACAATGTTATCCGTAATTTGTTATGACCCACATGGTCAAATTCCTTTGCATAGTTAATAAAACACAGGTAAACATCTTTCTGGCATTCTCTGCTTTCAGCCAAGATCCATCTGACAACAGCAGTGATATCCCTTGTTCCCAGTCCTCTTGTGAACCTGGCTTGAATTTCTGGCAGTTCCCTATCGATGTACTGCTGCAACCACTTTTAAATTATCTTCAGCAAAATTTTACTTGTGTATGATATTAATTATATTGTTTAATAATCTCCTCATTCTGTTGTATCACCTCTCTTTAGGAATGGTCACAAATGCAGATCTCTTCCCATCGGTTGGCCAGGTAGCTGTCTTCCAAATTCCTTGGCATAGACGAGTAAGTGCTTCCAGCGTTGCATTCATTTGTTGAAACATCTTAATTGGTATTCCATCAATTCCTGGAGCCTTGTTTTTCGCTAATGCTTTCAGTGCAGCTTGAACTTCTTCCTTCAATACCATTGGTTCTTGATCATATGCTACCTCCTAAAACGGTTGAATGTCCACCAGTTCTTTTTGGTACAGTGACTCTATTCCTTCCACCTTCTTTTGATGCTTTGTGCATCATTCAACATTTTGCCCATAGAATCCTTTGATATTGCAACTCGAGGCTTGAATTTTTTCTTCAGTTCTTCTGGCTTGAGAAATGCTGAGTGTGCTCTTCCCTTTTGATTTTCTATCTCCAGGTCTTTGCGTATTTCATTATAACGTTTTACTTTGTCTTCTCGAACTGTCCTTTGAAATTTTCTGTTCACCTCTTTTACTTTATCATTTCTTCCATTCGCTTTAGCTGCTCTACGTTCAAGAGCAAGTTTCAGCGTCTCTTCTCACACCCATTTTGGTCTTTTCTTTCTTTCCTGTCTTTTTAATGACCTATTGCTTTCTTCATATATGATGTCTTTGATGTCATCCCACAACTCATCTGGTCTTCAGTCATTAGTGCTCAATGCGACAACTCTATTCTTGAGATGGTCTCTAAATTCAGGTGGAATATACTCAAGGTTGTACTTTGGCTCTCGTGGACTCGTTTTAATTTTCTTCAGCTTCAACTTGAACTTGCATATGAGCAATTGATGGTCTGTTCTGCAGTCAGCGCCTGACCTTGTTCCGACTGATGATATTGAGTTTCTCCATCGTCCCTTTCCACCAATGCAGTTGATTTGATTCCTGTGTATTCCATCTGGCAAGGTCCATGTGTACAGTCACAGTTTATGTTGTTGAAAAAAGAGTAAGTCGTTATTCTTGCAAAATTCTATCATGCAATATCCAGAATCATTTCTATCACCATATTTTCCAACTACCTATCCTTCTTTGTTTCCAACTTTCACATTCCAATCACCAGTAATTATTAATGCATCTTTACTGCATGTTCGATCAATTTCAACTGCAGAAGTTGGTAAAAATCTTCAATTTCCTCATCTTTGGCATTAGCGGTTGGTGCATAAATTTGAATAATAGTTGTTTCATCTGGTTTTCCTTGTAGGTGTATGGATATTACCCTTTTATTGACAGAGTTGTACTTCAGGATAGATCTTGAAACATTCTTTTTGACCATGACTGTGATGCTATTCATCTTTAATTTGTCATTTCTGGCATAATAGGCCGTATTACTGCCTTATTCAAAATGGCCAATATAAGTCCATTTCAGCTCACTAATGCCTAGGATATCGATCTTTATGTATTCCATTTCATTTTGACAACTTCTAATTTTTCTAGATTCATACTTCACACATTCCACATTCTGATGATTAGTTGTCAATAATTAATAATTAAGTGTTTTTCAAAATAACTGATAGTCAATTATTATATATCAATAAATATATTTTTACAAATTTAAAGTGGGTATTCCCAATACACCATTGTCACAAGAACAAATAACCCCTTCTATAGACTAGGAAGAAGTTTAACTTCAGGAAGAGAAGACCAGCAGCACAGATTCCCCAAGAAATCTGTTTGTAGCTATTTCAGAATCACAGAATGTGGTCATCTTTGTAAAATATAGCTTTAATGTCACTCTGTTGCTTTGTAAACTTGAATAGTTTCCCACCAGCCACTTGATAAATTAAAACTCCTCCTTGTAACTTCTATATGTGGTGCAGTGAATTACTTAATATGGCCCTTCCAGCCATAGTCTTTGTAACTCCCAAGCAATGACTGGGTGGGAGTATGCAAATGAAGTGCTTGTGGCTCACCAAGGGGATTGGATAACTTACTAATAATGTAAATAAGGTGCATGGCACCCTTTTTGGGGTGGGACCATGTAAATAAAGTGTACTGAACCCTAACAAGGGGATTGGTCAGTTTTGCCATCCCACTAGACTTAATAGAGAGGCAATTCCAGAGCAAAAGGGGTGACCTCATGACCACCAAGAAGACGAGATGAGAGCAGAGCACATCCTTTGGACCTGGGATCCCTGTGCTGAGAACCTCCTCCACCCAGGAGACAGAGAGTGCTATAACACCAGAGATGGCGAGAAGCAGAAGCAGAGAAATAGCAACAGCAGAACCAGGAGACCAGCAAGAGGCAGGCAGGAGATGGCGCAGTGGGCTTCCCAGCCCAAGAAGTCAGAAAACCGAACACCTTCGGCCAGGAGGCTTGCTGGTGGAGCAGGAGCTGACAAATTGCAAAATCTGCAGGTCAGGTGGCAGGCTGCTGACTCAAGTCTCAAGAACCAGAGGTCAGATGATGACAAGTCGGATGCAAGACCCAGAACAAGAGTAAGACTTACTGGAACATCTGTTTATATACTGGAGGCAGGCCACACCTCCAGGGAAACAACCCTTCAACGATTGGCGCCTCATAGCAGATCATCATGGAGGTGATTACATTATATCAGATCTCATTGTGGAGGTGACTGATTATATTATATTACATTGTGGAATGTAAATGTTTGCCAAACCACTGAGAGTTGTAAGTTAATACATAACATTAACCATCACAAGCTGATACAACTTTTTGTTTTTGAGATAGGCAATACAGTTTTCTATCTTCCCCCTGCAGAAGTTAAAAATACAGCAAGCTTAAATTTGAAAAACAAAAACAATACTTCTGGCAGTGTCTAGACCTAAACATAACTTGGAACTTTGTTAATATTTCACAGCTACTACATTGCAAGCTTTTTTATTGAGCTTACCCAGACCTAGCTTTTCTGTTGAAGCTTCTATTCAATGACTGAACTGAGAAAACAGACTATGTCATAAATCTGACGTTCAACCCCCTAGATCCATGATGTGGATATGAAGCTAACATCAAGTAACCTTTTCCTCAGGGTCAGAATGGTGACTGGAGAAGCATGAGAAAGGTAAGGGGCTTGGAGTCATCTAGACCTGAAGGGTCTTTCTCAAAACATCCAGATGGTATTCCCTTTGACACTTGAAGCCTCTCTTTTATTGCTCAGCTATAGGATGTTAAACAGTGAGTTTTTCATCATTAAAATGTTTAAGTTCAAAAGTAATACATGCAAAAAATGTAATACATGTTCACTGTATGTTAAATATGGAAAGATATATAAAGAGGGGGTTTGAGGCCAAGAGGTGACCCTGTCACCACCAACATAGAGACTTTGTACCAGGTCCCATTCTTAATATTTGAATGTCCCAACCTGAAGCTGAAGAAGCCACTCTGGATGCACATGTGGTGTATGCTCTGGTGGTGGTCTTACCTCCTCATCACCAGAGGAATAATTTATGATGTTATTGTCAAACCTCCAGTTGTTTGCTATGTGACTGATGAACATGGGCCATCAGAGGCCAGTAGCTTTGTAGGCCTACAGAGCAAATGGACAATATATTATGGAAAGACTCACATCCAGCTTCCTGCTTTCAATGGGAGGTTTAGGTTTCATAATCCTGGACCAATCCAATGCATCAAATGTTCCAAAACTCAATAAATTTCTTCTTCTATTAATTGGATTTGTCTGTGTCCTATCGAGTTTTCTTGTGGCTGAATGAAACTGCTGAACTATCTGATGGGTTAGAGTACCCTTTGAGAAGAAATCAGTGGATACTGGATTTACTCCAGTTAATGAAGTTTTAAAGGCTGTACCAATCCCCTAATATGAAATGTGGAAAAGGATGAAAAGCAGAAGAAAAAGAAGAATCTAGTGAAAACATAGGAAGCTCATTAAAGCTTGGACTAGAATTATTCTTGGTAATATCAAAGAGTCAAGCCTATCACAGTATTTTTTCCTGCTGACCTAGACTGACATACCAGTGATGTCAAGTGGCATTTTCTTCTTAGTTTTTAATTTCTAAAAATACATATACTCCATTTCTACAACTATAATATTGAATAAAGTGATTATTTTTATAACCCCTTAACATTTATTAGAGATGGCATTTCTGATTTTCAGAAATGAATGTAAAATCAGGAATTGAGATTCCATAAGCTGAGAACTCTAAATAACTGATCAGCGTTACCTATGTGCTTTGCCTTTAACAGAGTGTATGATAGTACGTTATTTCAGAAATGTGTGAAGACTGTTTTCTGAACAATAAGATGTATAAAAGGAGCAGAAATAAATAATTTTTCTAATTTAAAAAATATACATAAAGAAAAAGTTGATTTCACCACTCCCCCTCCATTCCCGTGGCCCTGAGGCAACCAATGTAAACAACTTCATGTGTATTCCTGCACATCTGGTAAAGAATACCTTAAATGTAGATGTTTCCCAGAGAGCCAAGGAAAGTCCTAAGCAACATTACGTTAAAAGAAAGATAAGCCTAAAAAAGAGAATAAAAAGGAGCAACCAACTGACTGCAAACAAGAGTAACGGGAATGGTCTAATACCAGATTGTGGTGATGGTTGCACAACTCTATAAATTTACTAAAAATCATTGAATTGTACACATAAAATGACTAAGATTTATGGTATGTAAATTATATTTAATAAAGCTGTTTTAAAAAAGAGCAACTAGGAAGATAGGAAAACCAAGCGTCAGAGGACATAGAGACAGAATGCCAGAGAATTCCTCTACTCTTTAGAAGCTACCTAGATATGTCTGGTAAGCAGACTAATGGTCTCCTAAAGATGTCACACCTTAATCCTTGGAACCTGTGAAAATGTTACCTGCAACAGGGACTTTGCAGATGTAATTAAGCTTATGGACCTTAAAATAGGGAGATTATTTTAGATTATCAGAGTGAGCCCAATCTAATCACATAAGGCCTTAAAAGCAGAGAACTTTCCCCAACCAGAAGTAAGAGAGACGTGGCAGAAGGAGAAATCACAGCGATCTGACACAGTGTTGTCAGAGTAGAACTATGCTCCAGTGGTCAGTGTGCTCAGTTGCTAACCAAAGGTTGACAGTTCAAGTCCACCCAGAGGCACCTTGGAAGGCCTGGCGATCTACTTCCAAAAAATCAGCTATCGAAAATCCTATGGAACACAGTTATACACTGACACACAGTGGGTTGCCATGAGTCAGAATTGACTCAATCGCAACTATTACCTAAAGCCAAATAGAATCTAAACTCCTTAATGTGGTATATGCTTACATACCCTGATGTGGTCTATAACCCTCTGTGTTCCACAGCATCCTCTGTATAGCTCCATTATTATATTTATAATCCAGTATTATTATAATAATTGTATAATGTATAATTATAAAGTATTACAATTAACTGCTTATGTGTGTGTATGCCTTAGATTATAACTTCTTTCAGGATAGGATCAAGTCCTATTCATCTTTGCTTCCCCAGTGCCCTATATACAGTGGATGCTCAACAAATACTGCTTACATACATATCCCATTTGGAAGAGAAAGTTTTGGTAACTAGCTGTTATCTAACAGGTTAGATTCCAAAGAGCTATTCCCTTATCCATGTATTTGTAAGTAAGTGAGACTTGCATTCCATGGATACATATCCACTAAAATAGGCTCCTCTTATCTTTATCTTGCTTGCAGATAATGTTTTATAGAGCACTACTGTTGACATCTGTGGCAGAAGGAATCCTTCCTTGATGATCTCAGTGACAGTGGGAACTCTTTAGCAGGTACCCATGTCCACACTTGCCACCTAGTTACTCATTTGAATGTTGTATACTTTGTAAAGGGCCTTAACATATGAAACGATCAGAATCATGTGACAAAAGTTTCCTTAGCAGAAACTTCACCAAGCTAAGCCTGTAAGTTTTCTAACTAATATCAGGCTAATAGTCATTGGAGTCATTTGTCAATCACTTTTCCTTCTTTTGATGATTAATGTCAATGACACATTTTTTCAGGTTGCGTAACTTTGTTCCTTAGAATGACTTTCAACCCGTACCCATACCCATTGCCATCGAATCATTTCTGACTTACAGCGACCCTATAGGACAGAGTAGAACTGCTCCATAGGGATTCCAAAGAGCACCTGGTGGATTCGAACTGCCGACCTTTTGGTTAGCAGCTGTAACTCTTAATCACTACGCCACCACGATTTCCTATTGGGGAAAAATTCATCCCACATGTGCATAATCTTTCACAATTATGACTTTTGTCGAAGAGTAATAAACGCTTACTCTGTAAAAGTAAAGCAAACAGACTTATTTAAGGTTTGATAACAGTCTGGACTAGGGGAAACATCTGATTTTACAGAATGAACAAATGCTTCCAAAATGACGAAGCTGCAGAGACCTTTTAAAGGGCGAGAACAAAGAACTTGAGCTGTCCTATTTTGATTGGCCATTACAAACTTACTTAGATTAATACAAAGGCAGGTTATTGGAAGTAGGGGCTAGGAGGAGGGAAGGTTACAGGACATTTCTCTCTTAGAAACAGTTTGCTCAAGTGAAATTTTTTTGTCAGCAGTTGCCTAGGAGACCTAGATAAGAGTCAGCATCAAGGTCTTCTTCCTGAGACATTGTTTCAGGAAGGGTCTTAATAGCTCCTGTGAAACAGTTTGTTTTATTCTTTTGGTTTAACCACGGAGAAAAGGAGAAAACGTTCTTTAGTTTACATTTAGTTACAGGCTTTAAAGAATAAGTCAGGGGTTTGCATGTATTAACAGAAAAGGGCCCCAAACTCTAAAGCAGCTGTTTTTACTTTACTCAAGTGCCTCAGTTTGCTTGCTCTTAAAAACCAAAACTCATTGCCATCGAGTCAATTCCAACTCAGAGCAACCCTATAGGACAGAGTAGAACTGTTGCACAGAATTTCCAAGGAGCACCTGGTGGATTCGAACTGCTGACCTTTTGGTTAGCAGCCGACCTCTTAGCCACTGCACCACCGGGGCTCAACTTGCTCTTACTCACTTTCAATTATTTATTGCTACTATAACACTTTCTAACTAGTACTTTTAACACTGATGAAATATGGAAGGAGTGGCAATGTTTGTAAAACATCTCAAAAACAAGCATACATCACAAGCATTAACAACACAACAAAAGAAAAAATAGATAAATTGGATTTCACCAAAATGAAAAACATTTGTGCATCAGAGGACTTTATCAACAAAGTGAAGAGATAGCCTACAGACTGGGAGAAAATATTTGGGAACCATATATCTACTAGAGGTTCAATAACCAAAATACGTAAAGAACGCATACAATTTAACAACAAAAAGACAAAACCCAATTTAAAAGTGGGAAAAGAAGTTGAATAGACATTTCTCCAAAGAAGACATACAAGTGGCCAATAAATACGTGAAAAGATGCTCAATGTCATTAGTCATTAACCCGTTGCCGTTGAGTCAATTCCAACTCAGAGCGACCCTGCAGGACAGAACTGCCACAGTGGGTTTCCAAGGAGTAGCTGGTGGATTCCAGCTGCTGACTTTTGGGTTAGCAGGCATAGATCTTAACCACTGTGCCAGCAGGCCTCCATTAGTCATTAGGGAAATGCAAATCAAAACCACAATGCGATACCACTTTACTATCAGAAAAATGGAAAACAGCAAGTGTTTGTGAGATTGAGGAGAAACTGGAACCCTCGTGCATTGCTGATGGGAAGGTAAAATGGTATGGCCAACTGTGGAAAAGAGTTTGGAGGTTCCTCAAAAGTTAAACATAGAATTACCATATGACCCAGCAATTCCACTCCTAGGTATATGCCCCACAGACTTGAAAGCAGGGACTCATGTACAGACTTGTACACCAATGTTCATTGCAGCATGATTCACAATAGCCAAGAGGTGGAAACAATCCAAGTGTCCATCAGCATATGAATGGATAAACAAAAAGTGGAATATGCATACAATGGGATATTATTCAGCCATTAAGAGAAATGAAGTTCTGATGCATGCTACCACATAGATGAACCTTGAAAACATACTGAGTGAAATAAGAAAGACACAGAACGACAAATATTGTATGATCCCGCTTATGAAATATCTAGAATAGGTACATGCATAGAAACAAAAGACTAGTAATGGTTGGTGGGGACAGTGGGGAATTATTGCCTAAGGGGTACTGAGTTTCTGTTTGGGGTGAGGAAGAACTTTTGGAACCAAAGAGTGGTGATGGCTGTAAACATCGTGAATGTAATTAATGTCACTGAACCGTATGGTTAAAGTGGCAATTTTTAAAAATCCATATTTCACAATTAAAAAAACAAGCACAAACTTAGCAAACACACTAAAGACCAAGGGATAATCCTAATGCTGAATAACGCTAAAACGATCACATGCAACCACTAATTCCATCTGTCAGTGCTAAGCAGAACTGGCACATGATTTAACTTGGATACGGCTTGTTTGTGTCTTGTTTTGTTTTTTAATAAACATTTACAAGTTGAGCAAATAGGAAGAAAAAATTGTATTTTAATTTGAAATTAAAAAGATAATGTTATAATATTATAGCACACATATTTAGAGACAAATGTCCAAAATGTTCACCATTAACTTGTATAGATTATGGAGAATGGTGAACCCTAAACAAGTATTTAGTTTTCCATATTTTCTCTTGCTGATCTCCTCCTTTCAGATAAATGAGCATCCAGACAAGCTCTATCTCAAATTTATCATTTAACCTAGAGGTGGTTTATATGTTGCTAGATGAGTTTCATATTCATGTCTCCAACATTGTTGAGTCCTCAATAACATTTTCCTTTTCCTTAAAAATCTGTTTTTGATGCTCAAACATCAGGCACTATCCTGACATCCTGAAATTCTACTTTTTCACCAACTATAATTGGTGCAATCATATGACATATCACTAACACCCAACCAAGGATTTTATCACAAGCAGTGCAAATTATCACATTTTGTCTATATTTGTAAGTGTCTTCATCAACATTCAAATGTGTAAAAGTTTTATTGCAACACTCTGAAACTGAGTAACATGATAAAACGTTCTCTTTCCTTCCAGCAGACAATCCAGTCTTCTTATCCTAACCTTCAGGATTTATTTATAACATGCCCCTATGCCTTTCCACAAGGAACACTGGTGGTGCAGTGGTTAAACATTTGGCTGCTAACTGAAATGTCGGTGGGTTTGAACCCACCCTTAGGCTCCATGGGAGAAAAGACCTGGTGATCTGCTCCCATAAAGATTGTTGTTGTTGTTGGGTGCCGTGGAGTGGATTTCAACTCCTAGCAACCCCTGGTGGCGCAGTGGTAAAGTGATGGCTGCTAACTAAAGATTGGCGGTTAGAACCCTCCAGCCACTCAGAGGGAGAAAGAGGTGGCAGTCTACTTCCACAAAGATTGGTATCCCTGGTCAACACACAGTACAGGGGAAGTCAGCACAACGGGACAAAAGCAAAAGCAAAGAAGTTTCCTAGGCATATCCAAACACTTTGAGGGACAGAGTAGCTGGGCCTGGGGCCTGGGGACCATAGTTTCAGGGGACATCTAGGTCAATTGGCATAACATAGTTTTTAAAGAAAATGTTCCACATCCCACTTTGGTGAGTAGCATCTGGGGTCTTAAAAGCTTGTGAACAGCCATCTAAGATCCATCTGTTGGTCTCATCCCACTTGGAGCAAAGGAGAATGAAGAAAACCAAAGACACAAGGAAAACACTAGCCCAAAGGACTAAAGGACCAAATGAACCAGACTGAGACCAGAAGAACCAGATGATGCCTGGCTGCCACCAATGACAACCCTGACAGGGAACACAACACAGAGTCCTGGACAGAGCCGGAGAAACATGTAGAACAGAATTCAAATTCACGTAAAAAGATCAGACTTGATGGTCTGACAGAGACTGGAGGAACCCCTGAAACTATGGCCCCCAGAAGCTCTGTTAAACCAGAACTGAAATCATTCCCAAAGTATACTCTTCAGACAAAGATTAGACAGAACTATAAAACAAAAAATAATACACGTGAGGAAGGTGCTTCTTAGTTCATTCAGATATATGAGACCAAGTGGGCAGCACCTGTCCAAAAGCAGAATGAAAAGGCAGGAAGGGACAGGAACTGGTCCAGTGGACACAGGGAACCGGGTTGAAAGGGGGAGTGTGCTGTCACATTGTGGGGATTGCAACCAATGTCACAGAACAATATATATATATAAATTTTTTAATAAGAAATTAACTTGAGCTGTAAACCTTCACCTAAAGCGCACACACACAAAAAAGATTGGTTTCCCTTGGGAACCCTATGGGGCAGCTCTGCTCTGTTCTGTAGGGTTGCTAGGAGTCAGAATCTACTCCACCACAACAGATTTCCCATAGAGATTACAGCCTAGGAAATTCTATGGGGCAATTCTACTTTATCATATAGGGTCGCTATGAGTAGAAATCTGCTCCATGGCACACAACAACAACCTGCCTCTCCACACAACTTTTTATTCACTTCACATTTCACTTCAGGCAAACTCATTGTCTCCTGCCTTTGGCAGTTCTCATGTCCCCGTTGTCCTATCCAAACCCAGCCCACTCCCTGAAGTTCTAATTCTTCCTGAGTCGATTTCTTCCTCTTCTGAAATTCTAAACAATTTATTAGGAAGCAGAAAAGTTATCATAAACAAATAGGATGCCTGTATGTTATACTTCGAGAAAATTTTTATTTTAAAAAATTGGATTGCTCTGGGATAAAGATGGTAGGTTCCTGCCAGAACTCTGCTAAAATGAAAGCAAGGGAACAAGAACAATGAGAATGGGAGAGAAGACAATGGAAACAAAGCTGTGGAAGTTGGCAAACAGATGGACACGTTGTAACTGCTTTACTAGACCTGAGAAAGCAGAACCTTGAGCTGGAAATGGAAAAAAATAAGTCAACTGGTTTTTATTGCAGAAACCACAAAGGGCATACAAGATGGCAGCTTCAGGCAGGAGATTGAAGTGCTTTCTGTAGGGTTGGTCAACCCAAGAGGAAAGACCTAAAGACATTGACATGGGAGCTTCCTAGGGAAATGGTCAGCTTTTTAATGGCCTCATACTTAGTATGAGCAGACAGCCAAGAATCACTAGACATCGGAGGAAAGCATCTAATATAAAAGACAGAGGCCAAGACATACAAACACAAAGAAGCAACTTGGAACAGAATACATAGACTATGAGTTAATTTTTATAAAATCCAAAAGAGGCAGAACCAAACTGTATTGCTTAGAGATTTATAGATAGGAAGAAAAACTGTGAAGAAGGGCAAGAAGATGATCATAATAGTCACTATGGTCATTACACCTCTAGGGGAGGGATAGGGCTGGGATTGGGACTGGGCTGCTGGGGATGCTGGCAATCTTTTATTTCTTGACCTAGGTGATAGTTACATGGGTCTTCCCTTTAAAATTATTTGTTAAATTGTACATATGTATTTTATACATATTTTTACAATAAAAGAAGAAGGGGGGAAAAAAACCCTTAGGGAATGAGTTTCCAGATTGAAGAGGTCCAAACAGTGAATGAAAAAAGATCCAGACCAAGACACACTATCAAGAATTTTAGAACACTAGGGGCAGAGACTGATAATGTAGTGGTTAAGCGCTGGCTGGTAACCAAAAGGAAACATCAGTGGTTTGAACCCGCCAGCCGCTGTATGTCATTAAGATGTGGCAGTCTGCTTCCGTACAGATTTACAAGCTTGGAAACCCTATGGAGCAGTTCTACCCCATCCTACAGGGTCACTATGAGTCACAATCGACTTGACGGCAGTGGGTTTGGTTCTGGGGACGGGCAGAGAGGAATCCCTGGGTGACGCAAACAGTTAATGTGCTCAGCAGCTAACCAAAAGGTTGGAAGTTTGAGTCCACCCAGAGGTGCCTTGGAAGAAAGGCCTGGCAATCTATTTCCAAAAAACCAGCCATTGAACACCCTGGGGAGCGCAGTTCTTTTCTGACACAGTGGGGTCACCATGAGTCAGAACCAATTCCATGACAACTGGTTTTTAAGGGGAAGAGAAGATTTCCACGTGCTTCCAGAGAGACACAACAGTTTTCTAACAGTCAAGAATTCGAATGGAATTGGATTTTTCAATGACGACAACAGGAGCCAGAAGACAGTGGAGCTATGCATTCAAAATACAGGGAAAATGATTTCCAATTCTGAATTCCCTATCCAAGCTATTAATTCAGTGTGGAAGTAAAATAAAGACACTTTCAGACATATACAGTCTCAAAAATTTATCTTCCATGCACCTTTAATTATCAAGCTACTATGGAATGTGTTCCACCAAAACAAGGGAGTAAAGCAAGAAAGACGAATATATGGGATCCAGGAAATTAAGCATCCAACTCAAGAAAATCATGAAAGAAATCTCCAGTAGATGATAAAGGGAGATCTCAAGAAGATAGCTGTGCAGCAGACCTAGAGAATAACCACTCCAGATGGAAGCAGGTCAGAAGGCTAACGAGAGACATCTTTAAGAAAATAAAACTGATAGAAAATTCTATATGTTTGAATGCAATGACAGATTTACATACTCAAGGGAGAATTTAGGATTGAATTAGTGTTACGAACAAAGAAGTCACTCTGATGACTAAGGTGTGCCAGACCCAAGCCATGGTATTTTCAATCACCGCATATGCGTGTGAAAGCTGGATAATGAAAAAGGAAAATTGCTGCGTTTGAATTGTGGTCTTGGTGAAGAATACTGATTATACCATGGACTGCCATAAGAATGAACATGTCAGTCTTAGAGTAAGTACAAGCAGAATGCTCCTTAGAAGCAAGGATGTTGAGACTTTGTCTTGCTTACTTTGGATGTCATCAGGAAAGACCAACTGCTAGAAAAGGACATCATGTTTGGTAAACTGGAAGGTCAGATAAAAAGAGGGAAACCCTCCATGAGATGGATTTTCATGGTGGCTGCAGCAATTGGCTCAAACACACCAGTGAGGATGGTGCAGGCCAGGGCAATGTTTACCCATGAGTAGGAGCCAAGTGGATGGCAACTAACAACAGCAAAGTAACTGCATGGCTTAGCTGCCGTAAAAATGGTGTGGCAGGGGGGTGGGGGGATTCTGACCTCCTCTAACTTCCCAAGAGGGAAGGAGAATCAAGGTCAACAGCCCAAGGCTGATTCCTATGAGGCGGAGGTCAGACATACCTCCTCTCTCCAACCTTTTTACCAATTCTGACACCAGCCGTCCCTCTCATGGTACTCTGCTTCTCCGCTGGGTTCAGTAATTCGTTGTAATGGCCGCACAGAACTCACAGACCATACTTTCAATTATGGGGTTTATTAAGGAAGTAACAGGTTACAGTTCAGGGTCAGGGACGACTCAGCATACAGTTCTTTGATCAAGACAGCCCCTTCTTAGCCGTGCCTGCAGGCAGACCTCTCTCTGGTCCCTGATCTCTCACCCCTCAGCCCAGCCTCTGCCCTGCTCAGGCAAGTGTTACAAAGTTCTTTAGCTCCACTAACAAGTGACTGGAGGCACCCCACTCCACCAGAAAGGCTTCTGTCTGAAGGCACTCAGCTCTCTTGCTCTGTGGGTCGGCACACCCACTGTAACTGTCTTACTCCACTGGCCAGGAAGCTCATTGTGCTGTCTCGCGCCGGTGTTCTGGTTCTGGTGCTGCTATTTCCCTGCCACCACTTCTTGCACTTCTTGCTGTCTTGGGCCGTCTCCAGTGTTACAGCTCTCTCTCTCTCTCTCTCTGTCCCCTGCGTCTAAAAGGTTCTCCGTGCAAGGACCCTGGGTCCAAAGAACGTGCTCCACTCCCCTCTCTTCTTGGTGGTAGTGAGGCTTCCCCGTTTCCACCTCTGGGATGGCTCATTTCAAGCCTAGCAAGATGGTAAAACTGACCAATCCCCTCATTAGGGTTCCATATACTTTATTTGCATGGTCCCTCCCCCACAAGGATGCTGTGCACCTTGTTTTCATTATTAGAAAGCTATCCAATCCCCTTAATGGGCCACAAGCACTTCATTTTCATAGTCTCACCCAGTCATTTGGTGGGAGTTACAAGACCATGGCGAGAAAGGCCATATAAAAGTGATCCATTGCTCCATAGCTGGGGATAGTGTTTACACAGTTACAGGGATGTAAACTCTGAATATCTATGTAACCAAAATTGTGATGTATGGTGAGAATGAAGCAGACAGAAAGTGTGGAAGCAGAGAGGTAAAAATAGAGTTAAAGCCTCAACTTCCAAAATGATAGTAGATAATGCCTAAAACTGAAAAATTAAGAAGTAGCAATATGAACATACTATTTAGACATACAGGAGTAAATACAAAAGAATCAGCTAAAAGTTTTTAATGTAGTTGCCTCTAGAGAACAGGAAATAGGTGATGAGGAAACTGTGGCTTTTCATAATAAACCTTACAGAATTCTCAAAACATTTGCATATGTAACTCTGGGAGAGATTAAAAAACCCAATCGAAATAGTGGAGAATTTCCCCCTACTTCCTATATTTCTGTATTTTTACAAGAAGTATGTGTTTATTTTGTTTATAAAAATGTTTTAATTGATCAAAACAAGAAACTGGTTGAAAATAAATATTTCTGGTCACTGATTTGGCAACCTTCCAACCAGGGATGCATACTTCACCTTTATAAACAATTATTCATTAAACCAAGGCAGTTTTAAAAATATAGTGACAAAGTCTTTGACACTTTACCCATCAAGATGTGACAACTAAGTCCCCTTCTCTAAATCTGGGCCTCTTTGTCACTGTTTCAATAGAGTATGGTGGAAGTGATGCCATGTGACTTCCAAGGCTAGGTCATAAAAGGCTATGCAGCTCCCACTTTGTTCACTGGGACACTCGTTCCTGGCGCCCAGAGCTCCCCTATAAGAAGTCCAGCTACCCAGCTACCACCATGCTGGTAAGGACATATGTAGGTCCCATCTGAGCCTGTCCTTCAGCCATCCCAGCCTAGGCACCAAACATGTGAGTAAAGAAGCCATTTGGAAATGGATCCTCCAGCCCCAGCTGTTCCAACTCTAGCTGTCAGAGTCATCCCTCAGCTGTTCAGGTCATCTAAGCTAAGGCTTCAGACATCATGGAGCAAACCATAGCTTTTCCTGCTAAGCCCTTTCAAATTTCTGACCCACAGAATACATTAGCATTAAAAAAAATTGTTGTTTTATGCCACTAAGTGTTGCAATGGATTGTTAACCATAGTAGATGACTAGAACAAAAGCTAAGGGGAGAAGCACTACCTAATTGTGTATTAATGTACTCAGGGTGAACTAGACTGTAAAAATGGCAGCATGGTGGCATCAGACTTTGTTGTCTAACTTCAAAAGGGGGAGGAGAGAGAATCAAGGTCATCAGCCCAAGTCTGATTACTATGAGGTGGAAGTCAAACATACCTCTACTCTCCAACCTTTTTATCAACTTTGACATCAGCTGTCCCTCCCACGGCAATCTCTACTTCTCTGCTGGGTTCAATAATTTGTTGCAATGGCCACACAGAATTCACAGACCATACTCACGATTATGGGGTTTATTAGGGAAGTAACAGGTTACAACTGAGGATCTGAATCAGAATCATGTAGGCAAAGTCGCCCTTCTTCAATGCAGGACAGCTTTCTCATGTCCTCTCAGCTGTACAGGGCTCCTCTCGCCCCCCTGAGGACTCAGCCCCCTGAGGACAGGCTCCTCTCAGCCCCCTGAGGACAGGCTCCTCTAGGACCTCTCAAGACAGGCCTCCTCTCTCCTCCCTTGGCCTCACTCGGGCCTGGCCTCTGCCCTGCTCAGTCAGGTGTTACACTGACAAGTGCCCGGAGGCACCCCACTCGGCCAGAAAGCCTCCTGCCCGAGGGCCCTCAGCTCTCTTATTCTGTGGGTCAGCATGCCCACTATAGCCACCTTGATCCATGGGCTGGGAATCCCACTGCGCTGTCTCATGCTGGTCTCCTGGCTCTGCTGCTGCCATTTCTCTGCCATGCTTGCTGCTGTTTCTCGCTTTCTTGTGATGTCTCCAGTGTTACAGCTTTCTCTGTCTCCTGGGTCTAGGAGGTTCTCAGTGCAGAGACCCTAGGTCCAAAGGATGCACCCCGCTCCTGGCTCTTCTTTCTTGATGGTAGTGAGTTCCCCTCCCTAGCCTCTGGGATGGCTCATTTTAAGCCTAGTAGGATCGCAAAACTGACCAATCTCCTCTCTAGGGTTCCATACACCTTATTTGCATGGTCCCACCCCCAGAAGTTTCCATGCACCTTATTTGCATTATTAGCAGACTCTTTAATCCCTTTGGTGGCCCACCAACACCTTATTTGCATAGTCCCGCCCAACCATTCTGTGGGAGTCACAAGACCATGCATGGTTAGAAGGGTCATATTAAGTAATACCCAGCACTACAAAGTCAATGCCTATGACTATTAGAATGCTAAATTAATCACAAGATGCTAAATTAATGATGCATAAATTAATCATAAGATGCTAAATTAATGAACAATTATCTCATTGCATGTACCAAATATTTCTTATCGCTTTATGCTCCAGTGCTAGAATATTTAAAATTTTAATTATCATTTCAAGAATATCCAACTAAAACAAAACAAACAAAAACCAGTCACTCCTTCATCCCCTTTGGATCCTGATGAGAAAACAACAGGAGCAGCACTTGAAGGAACTAAAGTGGCTGCACAGGAAATTCTGTGATAAAAGAAGATGGAAGAGACACCTGCCCAGGGTTGAACACAAAAGGCTAGTATAACCCTGTAAGAACGGTGTCAGGATGGCTGTAACTCAGAATGAGCTGAAATTGCAAAACACGCTATAGACAACAAATAGGGCTTTTTAGCTATATTTGGAGCAAGAAGAAGAAGGAAGAAATAGGTCCATTGCTTAGGGTAGGTGGTGTAAGATTAACAGATGACCGAGAGAAAGCAGAACCTCTCGGTTTTCATTTCATTTGTTTTTTCCATAAAAAGAATTATGCTCAAGATTAGAATGGTTTAAGGTTGTAGTTAAGAGGAAACTGAAGCCAAAAGAGGCAAGGAATGATAAGAGGACACTAACTCAGTTGAAACGTTTGAGATCCCATATGTGGATGCAGTCTATTCCCTAAGATGTTGAAAGACTGCAGACAAACTTTGAGAAATTTTTGAAAACAGGAGAAGTACTGAAGATAGGCAAATATTATTCTGATTTTCAGAAAATTTTAAAAAGTAATTTACAAAACTACACACCAGTGACTGGTACTACTCTCCCTGACAAGTTTCTAGAATCTATATTCCTCAGATAATTTTTAAGCACCAAGTAGTGGCAGCAGTGAGAACTATTCATGCTAAACAAATCTCATTTCCCTTTTTGATAGCATTAAACCAAAACCAAACACACTGCCATCGAGTCGATTCCAACTCACATCGACCCTACAGGACAGAGTAGAACTGCCCTATAGGGTTTCCAAGGAGCAGCTTGTGGATTTGAACTGCTGATCTTTTGGTTAGCAGCCGAGCTCTTAACCACTACACCACCAGGGCTCCCTTGATAGCATTACAATAGGGTTAAATCACCGTTAGACAACGGGAACTTTTTTATTTCTGTCTTGATTTCAAGGAAGAAACAAAGTCTTTCAAGATATCCTTGCAATGATATAAAGAAACATGAGCCCAAGTACAGTATTTTGGTGGGTCTATTGTGCTTTAACTATCAGTATTGATTAAAAGTTGATTTTGGTGATGTCAGCAAAAATGGCAGAGTAAGGACCTCTGAAAATTTGCTTCTCCAAAAAGCAATGAAAAACTGGCAAAAATTCTCCAAATCAGCTTTCTCAAAACTCTAGAAATTAACCAAAGATTTGCAGCAGCTTGAGGGATGCTTATTCAAGAAAAACAGCTGAATCTTGGTAAGAACAGCAAGCTTTGCAGCATTTTAACTTGCCCTAGTCCCATCCTCTACTCTCCAGCTCCGCTGCAGCCTTGATAAACAACAGTCCACATTCCTGGTGCAGCCTGGTAGCCACCGCAGGAAGCAGAACAGAGCTGGAGCTCTTTCAAAGCCATATTCTAAAAGAATTGTCATTATTTGACCTGTTTTGTGGTTCCAGGAAGACTCCAAGGCTGTCTGTTTTTGACCTGACTTGGAGCTTGCCCAGGGGGAAAAGCCTTCTTCCTGGGGGCCGTATGTGGAAAATATTTACAGGCAAGTGTTTTAACTTTGTGGCTGCTGAGGTAGTGAACAGCCATTGCTTGGGGCAAAAATAGCCTAACCAAAAAGCTTAAGGTTTCTGGGAGATCAGAGTCCAGGATAACAGCATGAGAAGTTCTGTGGCCTACTCCACATCAAAACAAGCAAAGCTGGTGAAAACTATAAAAGTCCAACCACTTGAAGTCTCTGGAAATTGTCTTAAAAGCATACAACAAATGAAGAAACAATGATTCAAAAAAATCTACCAAAACATGGCAAGAACAGTGAGAGTCTGTGGCATTTGAGCCATGAATCTCTCCTTGTCCTGCCGTTTCCCGACTCAGCTTGGCAAAAGCTTCACTCGGGGTAGGTGTAGCCAAGAAGATGGGGCTCACTTTCCCTTTAGCTCCCAGTCAAGGGTTACTGTATCTCACCAGAAGGGGCAGGCCTTCAGCATTTCTCATGCTCTCCAACTCCAGGATGAAGAGGCTAAATTCCTAGTGAATGTGGTGGAGAGGTTAGGGGCTCCCTTCCTTCACTCAGCCCCTACCCATAGGCATGACAGGCCAAGAATACTGGGGCCAATTGTAGGCAGAGGTTCCATGCTGGGAGAGGCAAGTCAAGAAGACCAGAGGCTACTGCTCCATTTAGTGCCCATAGTAGTGGCTCAGAGACTTTACCAGAAGGAGAGGCAGTCCATAAGAAAAGAGAGATCCAAAGTTCTCCCCCAAGTAACTGACTATTCAAAACAGAGTGTGGGAAAGTTCAAGCCTAAGGGCACTCTCAAAAAAAGTGTTGTTGTTAGCTGCTGTTGAGTTGGCCCCCAATTCATGTGAATGAAATGCTGCCTGGTCCTGTGCCATCCCTATGATCAGTTGCAGATTGGACGATTGTGATCCATAGAGTTTTCATTGACTGATATTTAGTAGTAGATTGTCAGACCTTTCTTCTTAGTCCATCTTAGTTTGGAAGCTCCACTGAAACCTATTCAGAGCAACATGCAAGTCTTCAATGACAGATGGATGGTGGCTACACATGAGGTGCATGGGCTGGGAATAGAACCCAGGTCTACTGCATGAGAATTCTACCACTGAGCCACCAATGGCACTCTCAAAAACAATGTTGTTGTGCACCGTCAAGTCGATTCTGACTCATAGCTACCCAATGTGGCAGAGTAGGACTCCCCCATAGGGTTTTCTAGACTGTATATTTATAGGAGCAGATTGCCAGGTCTTTTTTCCCATGGAGCAGCTTGTGGGTTCAAACCACCAATCTTTTGGTTAGTAGCTGAGCACTTAACCATTGCACTACTGGAGTTCCTATCTCAAAAACAATAGCTCCTCTTAATTAACAAGCTAAACCATAGGGCAGCCAGTTCGCCAAAGAGATAACCAGGGAAAAAAACAGCTAGGAAGAGCCCTCTTGGGGTCAGAACAGACCTCAAAGACCGGCTTCAAAAATTACCCCTGCTCATTAGTCACTAAGGAAATGCAAATCAAAATCACAATGAGATACCACTTGACAGCCACTAGGATAGCTATTATTTAAAAAATTGGAAAATAACAAATGTTGTCGAGGATGTGGAGAAATTAGAACCCTTATTTATTGCTGGTGGGAATGTAAAATGGTACAGCCACTGTGGAAAACCAGTTTGGTAGTTCCTCAAAAAGTTAAAGAGTGTGTTAACCATTTGCACCACCTAGGGACTCCAGAATTACCATATGATCCAGAAATTCCACTCCTAGGTATATACCCGTAAGACCTGAAGGCAGGGACTCAAACAGATACATGTACACCAGTGTTGATTGTAGCATTATCACAATAGCTAAAAGGTGTCCAAAAGGTGATGGAAACAACCCAAGTGTCCATCAACAGATGAATGGATAAATAAAATGAGGTGTAAATATATATATTTATATATATATACACGATGGAATATTATTCATTCATAAAAAATGTATGAAATTCTAATATATGCTACAACATGGATGAACCTTGAAAACATTATGCTAAGTGAGTGAAAGAAACCAGTCACAAAAGGACAAATATTGTATGATTCCACTTATATGCAATATCTAGAATAGGCAAATTCATAGAGACAGAAAGTAGACTAGAGGATACTGAGGCCTGGAGGGAGGCAAGAAGCTGCTCAATAGGTACAGAGTTTTCTTTTTGGGGTGAGGAGAAAGTTTTGGAAATAGATAATGGTGATGGTTGCACAACCTGGTGAATGTAATTAATGCCACTGAATCGTACACTTAAAAACGATTAAAATGGCAACATTTTTGTCATATATATTTTACCACAATAAAATAAAAACCACTCCTGCCCAAATTTAAATGCCTAAGGGCATTGTCAAAAACAGAGTCATCAGCAGGTAATTAGTGAAACCTAATAGGAGAGGCGCAGTTGTGGTTCAGTGGTAGAATTCTCTCCCTTCATGAGGGAGACCTGGTTTTGACCCTTCCTGGGGTTTGACACCTGATGTGCAGCCACCACACATCTGTCTGTGGAGGCTTGTGTGTTGTTATGATGCTGAACAGGTTTCAGCAGAGCTTTCAGACTAAGATGGACCTGGTGATCTACTTTGCAAAATCAGCCAATGAAAACCCTATGGATCACAACAGTCTGAACCGCAACTGATCATGGGGATAGTGCAGGACCAGCCAGTGTTTCATTTCATTGTACATGAGATCACTATGAGTTGGGGACCAATTCAAAGGTAGCTAGCAACAACAAGATGGGTGTCAAAGAGAGTCTGCTAAAGTCACTGTCATCCTGGGGTAATTTGTGTACTGCCAAGGCAGTACCCTCCAAGGAGTGACATCAAAGGCTTCTCACTGTGGGGTGAAATAGACTTAACTAAAGTAGCCTAGTTATGTCACAAAACAAACATGCAAACAACCCCCAGAAAGGGGAAAGAGGAATCAGTATCCAGAGGTGCTACAATACAGATCCTAAAATGTCTGTTTTCAACCAAAAAATTATGAGACATGTAAAGAACCAGGAAAATGTGACCCATACACACGCAAAAATGCAGGCAACAGAAAGTGCCTGTAAAATAGACCAGATGTCAGATTTAACAAATACATCAAAGTAGCCATTATAAATATGTTCAAAGAATTAAAGGATACCTTTCTTCAAAAGAATAAAGAAGACAGGATGACAATGTCTCATAAAAAGATAATTATTAATCAATAAAGAGATAGAAATTATTAAAAGAAAAAAGAACCAAGTCAAAATTCTGGAGTTGAAAAGTACAATAACTGAAACGGAAAACTCATTAGAAAGGCTCAACAGTAGATTTGAACTGATAGTGAACTGATTTGAATGGATAGTTTCAAGATAGTGAATTTAAAGATAGATTGATAGAGATTACATAATCTGAATAACAGAGAGAAAATGGAATAAAGAAAAATCAATAGAGCCTCAGAAAAATGTGGGACACCTTTAAGCACACCGCATACAGGTAAGGAGTGTACCAGAAGGAGAGGAGAAAGATAAAACAGCAGAAAAATATTTGAAGAAATAATGACTGAAAACTTCCAAAATTTGCTAAAAAAATTAATCTATACATCCAAGAAATTCAACAAACTCCAAGTAGGATAAATGCCAAGAGATCCATACCCAGACACATGATAATAAAAATGCTGGAAGACAAAGAGAAGATCTTGAAAGCAGCAAGAGAATAACAACTTATCATGTACAAGGGAACCCCAATAAGATTATCAGAAACAAGGGAGGCCAGAAGGCAGTGGAATGATATATTCAAAGTACTAAAAGAAAAAACTGTCAACCAAGAATCCTATGTTCAGCAAAACTATCTTTCAAATGTTACACTAGAAAATATTCACTTAATGCAAAAGAAAACATTACAGGGGAAATAGATAAACAAACAGGACATGAGATATAGAAAACTAAAAGTAAAATTACAGATGTATATTCAACTATATCAATAATAACAACAGACAAAGAAGAACACTATATAATGATTAAGGGGACGATCCATCATGAAGACATAACCATAATAAACATCTACACACCAAATGACAGGACTCCAAAATACATAAAAAAAACTCTAACAGTACTGAAAACAGAAATCTACAGTTCCACAATAATAGTAGGAGACTTCAACACACCACTCTCGGTAAAGGACAGAACATCTAGAAAGAAACTCAACAAAGATACAGAAGACTTAAAGGGCACAACCAGCCAACTTGACCTCATAGACATATATAGAACACTCCACCCAACAGTTGCAAAGTACACATTCTTTTCCAATGCACATGGAAAGCTCTCCAGAATAGACCACATCTTAGGCCACAGAGTAATCCTCAACAAGATCCAAACCACTGAGATAATACAGAGTATCTTCTCTGACCACAATGCCATCAAAGTAGAAATTAACAACAGGAAGAGCAAGGGAAAAAACCAATTACATGGAAACTGAATAACACCCTGCTTAAAAACCACTGAGTAATAGAAGAAATCAGAGATGGAATAAAAAAATTCCTAGAATCAAACGAGGATGAAAACACATCATACCAAAACCTTTGGGACACAGCAAAGGCAGTCCTCAGAGGACAATTTATAGCAATAGATGCACACATCAAAAAAGAAGAAAGGGACAAAATCAAAACATTAACCACAGAACTCAAACAAATAGAAAGAGAACAGCAAAAAAAAGCCCACAGCCACCAGAAGAAAGGAAATAATAGAGATCAAAGCAGAAATAAATGAAATAGAGAATAGGAAAACAATAGAAAGAATCAACAAAATCAAAAGTTGGTTCTTTGAAAGGATCAATAAAATCGACAAACCACTGGCCAGACTGAAAAAAGAAAAACAGGAGAGGACTCAAATAACCCAAATAAGAAATAAAATGGGGGACATTACAACAGACCCAACTGAAATAAAAAGGATCATAACAGAGTATTATGAAAAATTATACTCCAACAAATTTGAAACCCTAGAGGAAATGGACAAATTTCTAGAAACACACTACCTACCCAAACACAAAGTGATGCTGAAAATCTGAACAGACCTATAACAAGAAAAGAGATTGAAAAAGTAATTAAAAAAACTCCCAACAACAACAACAACAAAAAGCCCTGGCCCAGATGGCTTCACTAGAGAATTCTACCAAACGTTCAGAGAAGAGCTTATACCAGTACTACTCAAACTATTTCAGAACATAGAAAAGGAAGCAACTCTTCTGAATTCATTCTATGAAGCCAGCATAACCCTGATACCAAAACCAGGCAAAGAAGCCACAAAAAAAGAAAATTACAGATCAATATATCTCATGAATATAGATGCAAAAATTCTCAACAAAATTCCAGCCAATAGAATTCAGCATCATATCAAAAAAATAATAATAATAATACACCGTGACCAAGTAGGATTCATACCAGTTATGCAAGGATGGTTCAACATTAGAAAATCAATCAACGTAATCCACCACATAAATAAAAGGAAAAAAATCACATGATCATCTCAATTGATGCAGAAAAGGCATTCAACAAAGTCCAACACCCATTCCTGATACAAACTCTCAATAAAATAGGTACAGAAGGGAAATTTCTCAACATAATGAAGGGGATTTATGCAAAACCAACGGCCAACATCATTCTTAATGGAGAGAAGCTGAAAACATTCCCCTTGAAAACAGTGACAAGACAAGGATGCCCTTTATCTCCACTCCTATTTAACATTGTGCTGGAAGTCCTAGCTAAAACAATAAGGCAAGAAAAAGGAATAAAGGGCATCCAAATTGGTAATGAAGAAGTTAAACTGTCCCTGTTTGTGGATGATATGATACTATACATAGAAAACCCTAAAGACTCCATGAGAAAACTACTGGAACTAATAGAAAGATTCAGCACAGTAGCAGGATACAAGATAAACATACAAAAATCAGTTGGATTCCTGTAACCAATAAAGAGAACGATGAAAAGGAAATCAGGAAAACAATACCATTTATAATAGCCCCTAAAAAAATAAAATGCTTAGAAATAAATCTAACCAAGGATGTGAAAGACCTATACAAAGAAAACTATAAAACACTACTGCAAGAAACCCAAAGGGATCTACAGAAATGGAAAAACATATCATGCTCATGGATAGGTAGACTCAACAGTGTGAAAATGACAATTCTAACCAAAGCAATTTACAAATACAGTGCAAACTCAATCCAAATACCAACAGCACTCTTTAAAGAGATGGAAAAAGTAATCATTAACTTTATATGGAAAGGGAAGAAGCCCTGGAAAAGTAAAGCACTGTTGAAGAATAAGAATAAAGTAGGAGGGCTTGCATTACCTGACCTCAGAACCCACTATACAGCTACGGTAGTCAAAACAGCCTGGTACTGGTACAACGACAGACACATTGACCAATGGAACAGGATTGAGAACCCAAATGTAAATCCACCCACCTACAGTCACCTGATCTTCAATAAGGGCCCAAAGTCCATTAAATGGGGGAAAAGATAGTCTTTTCAAAAAATGAAACAGGACCCATACCTCACACCATATACAAAAACTAATTCAAAATGGATCAAAGACCTAAATATAAAGCCAAAAACTATAAAGTTCATAGAAGAAAAAATAGGATCAACGCTAGAGGCCCTAGTACATGGCATTAACAGGATACAAACCACAACCAACAACACACAAACTCCAGAAGATAAGCTAGATAACTGGGATCTTCTAAAAATTAAACACTTATGCTCATCAAAACACTTCACCAAAAGAGTAAAAAGAGAACCTACAGACTGGGAAAAAAAATTTTGGACATTACAAGTCAGGCAAAGGTCTAATCTCTAAAATCTACAAGAAAATCCAACACCTCTACAACAAAAAGACAAATAATCCAATTTAAAAATGGGCAAAGGAAATGAACAGACACTTCACCAAAGAAGACAGTCAAGCGGCCGAAAGACACATGAGGAAATGCTCGCAATCACTAGCCACTAGAGAAATGCGAATTAAAACTACAATGAGATTCCATCTCTCCCCGGCATTACTGGCACAAATAAAAAAAACTGGAAATAACAAATGTTTGAGAGGCTGTGGGGAGATCAGAACTCTTATGCACTGCTGGTGGGAATGCAAAATGATACAACCATTTTGGAAAATGATATGGTGCTTCCTTAGAAAGCTAGAAATAGAAATACCATACGATCCAGCAATCCCACTCTTAAGAATATATCCTAGAGAAATAAGAGCTGTCACACGTCAAACATATGCGCACCCATGTTCACTGCAGCATTGTTCACAGTAGCAAAAAGATGGAAACAACCTAGATGCCCTTCAACAGATGAATGGATAAACAAACTGTGGTACATGCACACAATGGAGTATTATGCAACGATAAAGAACAATGACGAATCTGTGAAGCATCTCATAACACTCAGCATAATGTCCTCCAGTTTCATCCATGTTATTTTAATTCACAAAAAGAGACCAGATTTACTGGCCTGACAGAAACTGGAGAAACCCAGAGAGTATGGCCCCCGGACACCATTTTAGCTCAGTAATGAAGTCACTTCTGAGGTTCACCCTCCATCCAAAGATTAGACAGCCCCATAAAAGAAAACGAGACTAATGGGGCACAACAGTCCAGGGACAAGGACTAGAAGGCAGGAGGGGACAGGAAAGCTGATAATAGGGAACCTAAGGTTGAGAAGGAACAGTGTTGACGTGTTGTGGGGTTGTTAAGCATTGTCATAAAACAATATGTGTACTAACTGTTTAATGAGAAACTATTTGTTCTGTAAACCTTCATCTAAAGTACAGTAAAAAAAAAATAACATCAAATGCAAATGGATTAAACAATCCAGTCAAAAGATAGGGATTGTCAGACTGGATAACCTACAGGAGACACACTTTAGATTCAAAGATACAAATAAGGAGAAAGTTGTTGTTGTTAGGTGCTTTCAAGTCAGCTCTGATTCATCGCGACCCCCTATGTATAATAGAATGAAACTTTGCCCAGCCCTGTGCCATCTTCACAGTTGTTGCTATGTTTAAGCCCACTGTTGCAGCCACTGTGTCAGTCCATCTCATTGAGGGTCTTTCTCTTTTTTGCTGACCCTCTATTTTACCAAGCATGATATCCTTCTTCAGGGATTGATCCCTCATGACAACATGTCCAAACTAAGCAAGACAAAGTCTCACCATCCTCACTTTTAGGGAGCATTCTGGCTGTACTTCCTCCAAGACAGATTAGTTCATTCTTCTGGAAATTCACAGTATATTCAATATTCTTTGCCAACACCACAATTCAAATTCTTCTATTCTTCTTCAGTCTTCCGTTTTCATTGTTCAGCTTTCATGTGCTGTCATAGTTTGAATTATGTCCCCAAAAAAATGTGTGTATCAGTTTGGCTAGGCCATGATTCCTGGTACTGTGTGCTTTTCCTGTATGTTGTAAACCTGCCTTTATGATGTTAATGAGGGAGGATGGGTGGCAGTTGTGTTAGTAAGGCAGGACTGGATCTACAAGACTGGATTGTGTCCTGAGGCAATCTCTTGAGATATAAAAAACAGAAGTGAGCAGTGAGACAGGGGTACCTCATACCATCAAGAAAGCAGTGCCGGGAGCAGAGTGCGTCCTTTGGACAGGGGTCCCTGCGCCGAGAAGCTCCTAGTCCTGGGGAACACTGATGAGAAGGCCGAGAGAGAGAAAGCTTTCCCCTGGAGCTGACACCCTGAATTTGGACTTATAGCTTACTTGATTGTGAAGAAATAAATTTCTCTCCGTTAAAACCATCCACTTGTGGTATTTCTGTTATAGCAGCACTAGATGACTAAGACATATGCATATGAGGAAAATGTTGAAAGTAAAAGGATGGAAAAATATATATCATGCAAACGGTAACCATAAGTAAGTTGAAGAAGCCATACTAGTATAAGACAAAATAGACTTTAAAATAAAATATGCTACTAGATATAAAGAAGGACATTTTATAATGATAAAAGGGCTAATCCATGAAGAGAAACAGGCTTTGCGAAACCAAACGTGGGTGCCTTCATGCATTCCGCCAGTTCAATACAGTTTGCATTCTTTTGTAACTCCCTGACATGTAGCCACTATTGTCCACGACCCCTATAAAACCTCTGCCCTCCCACTGCAGGGTGTGGAGATCTACTTTGTTCCTGTGTCCACCTAGGACTTGCCTCAGTATGTAAGTCTCACTAATAAACTCCTTTGCCACCACACTGGAGTTGCCCGCCTCTTTCTTTGATCTCTCGGCACCCTCCGTTTTCAGAGGCAAATTTCACGTTACTGGTCCATACCTGGACAATCCTTCAAGAAGATATAACAATTATAAATATATATGCATCTCAGAAAGAGCCCCAAAATAAGTGAAGCAAAGGCTGACAGAATTGAGGGGAGAAAGAGATTGTTACTCCACGATAACTGTTGGAGATTTCAATACTTCACTTTCAGTAATGGATAGAACAACTAGGCAGTAGATCACAAAGAAATAGAAGACTTGAACAACACTATGCACAAACGAGATCTAACAGATATCTATAGAATGTTCCAGCCAACAGCAGAGTATACGTTCTTCTCAAGAGCACATAGAACCTTCTCCAAGACAGGCCTTTTGCTAGGCCATAAAACAAGCCTCAATAAATTTAAAAGGATTGAAATAATACCAAGTGTGTTCTCTGTATACAAGGAAATGAAATGAAATGGAAAATTAATAATGTCAATTTGAGAAATTCACAAGTATGTGGAAATTAAGCAATACACTACTAAATAACCAATGGGTCAAAGAAGAAATCATAAGGGAAATGAGAAAATACTTTGAGATGAGTGAAAATGAAGACAACATACCAAAACCTATGGGATGCAGCTAAAGCAGTGCTTAGAGAAAACCCACGGGGTCACTATGAGTCAAAACCCATCCAACAGCAACTAACAACAACAACAGAGAGAATATTAAACAAATAAGAAAGATTTTAAATCAATAACCTAACCTTCCACCTTAAGACACAGGGGAAAGATAGAGCAAACTAAACCCCAAGAAAACAGGAGGAAGGAAATAATAAGGATGAGAGGGGAAATTAATGAAATAGAGAATAAAGAAAATCAACAAAAGCAAAAAATTGTTGACAAAATCAACAAAACTAACGAATCTTTAGGTAGTCTGACTAAGAAAAAAAGAAGAAAACTCAATTACTAAAATGATAAATGAAAGAGGGGACATTACTGCCTACCTTATAGAAACAAAAAGAACGACAAGGGAATGCTATGAACAACTATATGCCAACAATTAGATACTTTGGATGAAATGGACAAATTCCTAGAAAAACACAAATTACCAAAACTGACTCAAGAAGAATTAGGAAATCTGAACAGAGATTAGCTAGGAAGTCAATGCAATAGTAAAGGCAAAGTGAAATGTGGAACTAGGAGGAAATATTAGACAAACTCAAACGGAGGGACACTCTACAAAATAACTGCTCTGTAATCTTCAAAAGGGTGAAGGTCACAAAAGACCAAACAAACAAAACTAAGGTACTGTTCCAGATTGAAGAAAATTAAGGAGTCATGACACCTAAATGCAGTGTGATCCTGAACTGGACCCTGGACCATAAAAAGAACATTGGTGGGGCAAATGACAAAATTTGAATAAGATCTATAGATCAGATAATAGTACTCTGTTAATTTTCTGATTTTGATGCTTATACTGTGTTTATTTAAAATGTTAACATTTACAGAGTGTGAATGAATGATATATGGAAACTCTTTGAACCATTTTTGCAACTTTTTGATAAATCTAAAACTATTTAAAGTGAGACGTTAAAAAGTAAAAATATAATAACAACATGAAATTAGGGTCTGATCAATTGTAGAGGGGATGGTGTTGGCAATAAAATGAGAAGAAAACAGCTGGATGTGGAGAGAAATGGTAAAATGAAAAATGACAGGGTTCAACCCTGAGAGAATGGTAGTGATACTAAAGCTAATAGAGTCTGGAAGAGAAACAGGTTTGGGAGTAAAGAGGATGACTTTCACTGGACTTGCTGAATTTCCGTATCAGCTAGCCTCCAGGTGAAGCTGTGCAGCAAACACTGGGAATCTGGCACCGGGGTGAAGGAGAAAGGCAATGGCTAAGGATAGAGAGTTTACATAAAGGAAAAAGTTGATGCCACAGGAATATGATATGACTAAGGGGGACACTGGAGAGAAAAAAAGGCTGAGGAGAAGACCAGCCCAGGGAAGGATCCCAGTAGGGGCCCGCAGAGCGGACTACAAAGATTTCAGAGAAAGGATCAGTTAAAGGATGCCTATTCCTGAGTAGAGATGTTTGGGCGTAGCTATTCTCCCATATTTGAAGAGGAGTTGCCAGAAAACTATACAAGAGGTTTTTCAGATTAAGAAAAAAATTGTTGCTGTTGTTAGGTGCCATAGAGTCGGTTATGACTCATAGCGACCCTATGTACAACAGAATGAAACACTGCCTGGTCCCGCGCCACTCTCAGGATGGTTGTTATGCTTGAGCCCATTGTTGCGTCCATTGTGTCAATCCATCTCATTTAGGGTCTTCCTCTTTTTCGGTGACCCTCCACTCTACCAAGTATGATGTCCTTCTCCAGGGACTGATCCCTCCTGATAACATGTCCAAAGTATATGAGACAAACTCTTGCCATCCTTGCTTCCAAGGAGCATTCTGGCCGTACTTCTTCCAAGTCAGACTTGTTCATTCTTTTGGCAGTCCATGCTATATTCAATATTTTTCACCAACACCATAATTCAAAGGCATCAATTCTTCTTTGGCCTTCCTCATTCAAGAAAAAAATAGGTCAGTACTTAAATCTTGATAAATTTTTAAATGTCCTCTGACCTCTATTCCTGCATAGTTGCTACCTTCTTGGTTAGTGCTGATTAGTGGAGTTAGTTGAAATGGAATGTTCATCTGTGCTCTGAAAAAACAAGGTTCCAGTCCTTGAAATCACAAAAACTTAAGAACTAGGTTTCAGATTAGTCTGAGTAAATACAGAGGACAGAGATAACCAACTAATAGCTGCTAAAAAACTCTAACAAAGCAGTGAGCTGGGAGATAGTGAACCACCGGGTAGAGAAAATGATTCCTGGGGTCCCTTCCCACTCTACAATTCAGTAAGCTTCTGTTTTTTCTTCTTCTGTTAAATGAAAATAATATTATCTGCTTCATATGGCTGCTGTAAGGATTACAGGAGCTAATGTGCATTAAAGTGCCTGGCACAGAATAGATGCTTAGTTTCTATTAGCTGAATGTGAATCAATTCAATAGACTAAGAAATCCCAGTCCAGCCTTTCGAGGAAATACCAACCTCAGCCACTAGAGGGGAATCTCAGTCACTCTCTTCACTGAGACTCAACAAGGGCAGCCTGAGGTGGCAGGTGGCCTCACCGGATACACTAGCCTTTCCTATGCCGGGAAACACTCCCACTCAGGAAACCTAGCTCAGTGCTGAACTCCACGGTTTTTTCTCTGAGTCACTATATTCTCCTGAAATTTCAAAATGATCTGACAAAAATCTCTTAAAGCCTCTTGCTGCTTACTGAGTAACATCCAAACTCCTTGCCAGAACCCAAGGCCTTCCCCCAGTCCGGCCACACCCAGCCTAAACTCCCCTTACTGCTTTATACTGCAGTCACACAGTACAAGGCATGCTCCCGACTCTATGGCTTGGCTCAGGCTGCTCCTCCTGCTCGACGCCTTTCCTCTAGCCGGACATGCTGAAATTCTAGTGCTTTTCGAATGGCTCGATGCCACCTCTTCCATTATCCCTCCCTCGCTTTTCCAGAAAGAGTGATCTCTCCCAACCCTGAGCTCTCACTAGACGTTACATCCATTTATTTTGTATCAAATTGACTTAATGTGTATACATTTTATCTCTTCAGTAGATTATAACCTCCACAAACAGAGAGGCCAGGAGGTAATTTGCCCAAGGTAACACAAGGAGTAAGTGGCAAAGATGGGATTCTAACCTTGGCAATCTGGCTCCAGAGAACTCTTGCTCTTAAACACTAATTCATACTATATAGTAATGTTTCACCAGCTATAGTGCCTAGCTCAGAGCTTTGCACACAGTGCCATTCAGTAGTTTATCAGATGAATAACTGAATAAACATTGATCTAATTAGCACCTCTAGAACCTTCACTGAGTTTTGGGCCATTGGGAATCGGGAACTCGCCTCATCAATATGAGTTGGAGTGCCTGGCTGTGGATTAAATTATGAGCAATTTCAGAATCCTAATTACTGTTCTGTTTTGTCTCTTGGTCGCAAATGCATACAAGGACCTACTCTCCAAGCTACTCAGGGAGAAAAAACCTTGCTTATTTACTGAAGCCTAGGAGATGTGTGTTTTTGTGAAGCTTCCAACTGACATCTTCACTGTGAAATGAGGCGGGGAGGGGGGGGGGGCGTGGCGGTGGCTGGATGATCTGAGGGTCTTTTCTCCAGTTCTAACAATTTGATTTTGAGAGACTAAGTATGGGATAAGAAACAGCCTCTGCCTCCCTATCAGGAGACATCATTTTGAGTCTAAGCTCTGTCATTATCACTGTGACTGTTTACCCAAGTCAGTTAATCCAAGTCTCTGCTTCCCCATCTGTAAAACGTCATCTATTCAGTGCCAGGCACTGGGGGGATACAGTAATGAACAAGGCAGACACGGCCTCTGCTTATTCAGCTAAGAAACTCGGATGACCTCTGTATTTTAGGGTTGTCTAAACTGAAGTGGTCAAAGTATTTTGTCAACTGTAGCGTCTGGTACAGATTCACAATGATGATCTTGCCAGGATTCCCATTTTGCCAAATCCAGTGCCAACAAAACTGTTTCCAATTTTGCTGTTTTTGAGAAAATCCAGAGAGTGCATCTTAAATCTGTGCGTGCAGATTTCTTGCCTCTCCACTGCTTCTTCCCAAGTCAAGGTTGGCTGGGGTTATCTGTGCTCCGGGCAATAATTAGGCAGCAGACTGCCACTGCAGCCGTGAGGTACCCGTAGCCCACTCCCACAGGCTGTCGAAAAGCCGCAGGCTGGGAGTCTGGACCCCTGGGTTCCCCAGCTCTCAATTGTGCTGAGTGGCTCCAGGTCACCAGCCCCCTCTGGAGGCAAGCCACATCTGTGAGGAAGCCATCTTAAACGACTACTGTGAAATACCGAGGGGCTCACTTATCAGTGGTGAGCCTGGCCAAACTACAGCGGGCCGGTGAGGGATCCTTCTCGAGCCCCTGGGCGCGCCTCGGCTGCAGCCCTGACTTTAGGAAGTCAGTGGCGCGTCCCGGCTGCACCACACACCCGCTGAGCGGCTTTGGGTAAAGCTCACCAGCCAGCGGTACTGGGCTCGTCTCTCCACAGGGGGACGGTCCGGACGATCCCTAAGACCGTCCAGTAGAGCCTGCAGGCGCCAAGGACGACGATACCCGCAGCAGAAAAGCTGGGCGCGAGCGGGAACAGACCATGTGACAGCCGCGGCCACCGCCCCCCACCGCGTGAGTTCCGCCGGGCGCGAGGGGGGCGGGGCGTCTTGGGGCGGGGCGGGGGCGGGACCTGGCGTGCGGGGCTCCGCGGTGACAGGCCGGCGGGAAGGGGCGGGGCTTCGGGCGCAGCCGCCGGGGGGTGGGGGGAGGTGGGGGGAGGAGGGAGGAGGGAGGGGAGGAGTGGAGATGGCGGCGGCGGCGACTGAGGGGGGCGGGGAGCCCCGGGGATCTGATGGGGTCTGCCTGGGGGTCCCGGGGGAAGTGGAGATAGTAAAGGGGCAGCCATTCGACGTGGGCCCTCGCTACACACAGCTGCAGTACATCGGCGAGGGCGCGTACGGCATGGTCAGGTGAGGGGGCGTTCCAGGGGAGGGGGCTATTTAAGGGAAGGGGGTGATTTAAGGGGAGGGGGCTCCCAGAGTGAGGGAGGAGAGGGGAAGGAGTGCCGAATACTTTCTGAGCTGTGGCGACTCGAGCGTCCTGAAGAGGCAGGGGACTGTGGAGGCTCTGGGAGCGTCCCAGGGAGGGGATCTTTGAGTGCTTTCTGGGGGAGGGGGCTCTGCATATGTTCCACGGGGAGGGGGCTTGGAGGCCTTGAACGGACCATTCTATACGGGAGGGGCGTCTGAGTGTATCTGGGGGAGTTGTGGGGACCTTGGGGAGGAAGGGGTGGAGACCTGGGGGCGAAGAGGTTAGGTGTTCTTAGGGAGGTAGTAGTCTCAGTGAAGGGGGAGTGAAGGACCTTCTTTGGAGAGAAGATGCCTGTGATTCTCCCAGTGAGGCTGTGCCAAAGCAGTCTGGGACAAAGAGTAGAGCTCAGGGCTGGACAGGGTGGGGCAGGGCTTTGGGCTGGGGGCCAGGAGCCCAGTGAGGGACCAGGGCCAGGAATGCCTCCCTGCATCCTTTGGGAGGGGTCTGTGAACTCTCCCAGCCCCACTGTCTGCTCTGGGCTTTTGTTCCTGTGGGAACAGCTCTGCTGCCCAGGTACCTCACCATGACACCCACCCCTGCCTTATCCCTTCTTTCCACCCCTTCCTATGATGCCCTCCATTTCACTGTATTTGCCTCACTGTATGTCCTCCACTCGTCTCCATCCCTGGACCTGTCTGGGGTTCAGGGCACGCATCCTATGGGAAGAGGAAGATGAAGGCTCAGGGCAACTAGAATGAAAGGGGCGTGAGGAGAGGGGATGTCAGTGAGCGGTCAGCCTCTTCCTCTGTTTGTGAAGTCACCAAAGGGCTGCCTGGCTGGTCTCCAGCCTTCTCCCTGGAGATCCCAGGCCTTCACAGCAGGAAGGAACCATCATTGTTTATGACTTGGCCAGAGCCCTCTCCTGCTCCCTTCCCTCCCTGCCAAGGCCTGGGTGGGGCCACCAGTCCTGGATTCCCCCTTTGTAAGACCACACTATCAACATCTCTCTGGGCCTTTCAGTTCAGCTTATGACCACGTGCGCAAGACTCGTGTGGCCATCAAGAAGATCAGCCCCTTTGAGCATCAGACCTACTGCCAGCGCACACTGCGGGAGATCCAGATCTTGCTGCGCTTCCGCCACGAGAATGTCATTGGCATCCGAGACATTCTGCGGGCACCCACCCTGGAAGCCATGAGGGATGTGTATCCTTCACCTTTGCCAGATGGCTGGCCAGGCATGGCCTTGGAGCTAGGCTGGGGCAGCATTGGCATTCTTTCCTTCTCCCTACCACCCTCCAGAACCAACCCAGTAAAACAAACTTTCCAGCCCGAGAGGCCACAGCGTGTAAGAGCACTGGGGCCTTGGTTGAATTCGGGCCTGCTGCATGCAGCCAGGCCGTGTAGCCTTGGGCTAGTCCCTTCTCTGCTCTGTGCCTCACTGGGGGGCTGGGTGACATAGTCTCTCTGGGAGCTTTGTCTTCTGACATCTGCAGTTCTGTGACATGATCCAGCCTCTGCCCACAGTCGGTTCTTGCTTGACAGACTGATGATTCTTTTCTCTCTGGGCCCCAGACTGGAACGAAGGCAGGAAGGAAGAAAACTGCCTTTCCTTGAGGGCCTGCTATGTGTCCAGTGCCATGCTTGCCAAGTACTTTGATCCTTCTTATTCTGTCTCCCAACTGTCCTATGAGATGGGCCTTATGACCTCTGTCTCAAAGATGAGGAAACAGAGAGGCTCAAAGTCTGAAATCAAGTGCTTCTGTTGCCGCCTTGTCCCCTCCCCCAAATAAGAGCCTGTCCTTCTCTGAGATCTCCTCTCAGAACCCCACCCAAGTCACCTCTGGATGTGAACCTTGACTGGGGAAGGACAGCCTAGCCTTTGTTGCCCTCCCCTGGTATTGTTTTCCTAGTTTGTTGTGCACTTCCTGCCTAGCTTGACAGCTTCTGTTCCCAGCAGCTTGTGATACCATCACTCCATCTCCTGTCCCAGACCTCCAGCCAAACCAAAAAAAAAAAAAAAACCAAACCTGTTGCCGTCAAGTTGATTCCAGCTCATAGCAACCCTATAGGACAGGGTAGAATGGCCCTGTAGGGTTTCCAAAGAGTGGTTGGTAGATTCAAACTGCCAGCCTTTTGGTTAGCAGTCATAGCTCGCCATAGCTCTTAACCACTGTGCTACTAGGGCTCCAACCTCTACCCAGGGGTGGAGGTTTGCACTACAGACTCTGCAGCCTCCACCACAAACTGGACAGGAAATCTCTGTGCTCACCGCTGACTCACTGTGCGACCTTAAGCCAGTCACTGCCTCTTGCTGGGTCTCCCCATGTATAAAGCAGCAACGTTGATCCAGATGTCCTCAGAAGACCCTTTGGAGGCTGATTCTAAAAGACATTCAATACTTATTCCTCCAGAGACAAGCCAAATGGCATTTATTTATTTATATTTAGTATTTGTTTTATCTTAAAATAACAACTGTACATTTATTCCTCAGTCGTCTGATTTTTGGCCAGCGACTCTTCTTTGAGTAGGAGTGTGCTGTTGGGAGTGTCTCCTCATTTTTCTTGCACAAACCATTCCCATAAGGCAGGCATTTAAAAATAAGCAAATATTTATTGCATGTCAGATGGTGTTCATGCATTATCTCATTTAACCCTCTCAACAGCTGTGATGTTTGCTGAGTACTTACCATGTGTCAAACACTGGGTTGACTGTGTTACATGGGTCCTGTCATCCCATCCTCACAACCACCCTCTAAAGAACAGTTATTTCTCCGATTTGCAGTTGGGGAAGTAGAGGCACAGACAGGTCAGAAAGCCAATGAGTAGTGGAGTAAGGATTTCAGATTTTGGTACGTTAACTCCAAAGCTGGTGCTCTGAGCTGTGAAGTTCTGCCTCTCACAGTTAAGGGAGACAGCCATAAAACTCAAGCGCTTTGCTCAGGGTCACCCAGCTGAGATGTGAAGAGGCCCCAAGCCGCACAGCTGAGTATGAGCCTTGTCTGCCTAACAATATGGGCTGGCACATCTGAGTCCAAAGGGTCCCAACTGGAGGGGACGTGCAATCTAGTCACCAGGGCTTATTCTCCTTAATCCAGTGCCTTCTGCTACCCCCGGCCTGGGGAGGGGGTCTCTGGTGCCACCCTCAGCTACATTGTACAGGACCTGATGGAGACAGACCTGTACAAGTTGCTCAAAAGCCAGCAGCTGAGCAATGATCACGTCTGCTACTTCCTCTACCAGATCCTGCGGGGCCTCAAATATATCCACTCAGCCAACGTGCTGCACCGAGACCTAAAGCCCTCCAACCTGCTCATCAACACCACCTGTGACCTTAAGGTCAGGGTTTCGGGTTCTTCTCCAGGGACTTCCAGGTGGCCCTATAAGTGAAAGCCAGCCTCTCCCTCTGCCTTTGGTTTCCTCACCTCCATCAGGCACACAGCTACCCCACATTTCTGAAGGATCTTGGACAGATGGCTCTATGGGATCCTAGTGGGCCAGGAGACATTTCTCCAAGCCCCGCCCCATTGGAAGAATTTCTAGCTGACAGCTGGAAAAGGAGTAGGACTGCCTCGGGAGTGAGCGTCCTGTTCGCGAAGGGCCAATAGGCGTAGCAGAGTTTCTAGGAACTCCCTGGGGGCTAGGGCTATCAGGGAAGGCTTCCTGGAAGAAGTAGGGTTAGCAGAGGCATGGTGGCAGCAGTTTGTTTAATATGCGAGGGGGGTCCTCAGTGTGGATGAGTAGATGCTGGAAGTTATCCTGCTTTCTCTTCACTAAGTAGTCTGCCCTCGGGCAGGACTGTGCCCATCACAGGAAGGGGACTCTTTTCCTAATTCACACAGAGACGCAGTCTAGGTCAGTGGAAGGCTTTTTTAGAGAGCATCCCAGGCAAGGGGAACAACATGGGCAAAGGCGTGGCCATACGACTGCTTGGGCTTTGGAGGCCTTGAGCACTGCGTTCAGCAGCCTGGGTTTGATTCTAGATCTGTGATTTCGGCCTGGCCCGAATCGCCGATCCTGAGCACGACCACACAGGCTTCTTGACAGAGTACGTGGCTACACGCTGGTACCGGGCACCAGAGATCATGCTCAACTCCAAGGTAGGGGGGCTGCCCACTCCTGCAGGAAGGAGGCCAGGTCCCAGGAAGCCCTGGGCCACCTCCAAGCAAGGCACTGACCCCCACAATGCAGGTAGCCCACCCCCTGAGCCTTGTCACATCACTCTGGCCCTTGGGCTCATAGAGGAAGCTGAGCATTCGCTCCTCCAGGCCTCTGCCCTCCGTCTCCCTGGCTGGTATTGGATCTAGGTTGAGGGTGGTGGCTTGGCCCAGACAATAAAGCCTTGTGTTGAGGCTGGCTCAGGACCCCATCACTTTCTCCTCCTTCACAGGGCTACACCAAGTCCATCGACATCTGGTCTGTGGGTTGCATCCTGGCTGAGATGCTCTCCAACCGGCCCATCTTCCCCGGCAAGCACTACCTGGACCAGCTCAACCACATTCTGAGTGAGGGGGCCCTGGCCGGCTGAGGGGGAGGGAGATTAGCTTATCAGAAATGAGAATTCTTCAGCGTCTGTGAATCTGTAGGGTTATGTATTGAGCCCCTGTATCATCTTACAGTATTTCATTGAGGTATAGATACTGTTTCCATTTGGTAGATGGGAAAGGCAAGGCTAAACCCCACATTTAGGAAGTCCTAGAGCCAGAATTTGAGCCTAGGTTTTCCTGAATGCAGACACTTTGCATTTCACCACCTGGGGAGGTGACTCTCTGAGAGCCTGGAGTCGATCTCTGGGGGGAGGAAGGGACTCTTGTTCTTGGCTCCTTGCCTGTTCTGCTCCCAGAAGGGGGAAGAAATCTCTCACCAAGTCACCTGCCTCACCCACAGGTATTCTGGGCTCCCCATCCCAGGAGGACCTGAATTGTATTATCAACATGAAGGCCCGAAACTACCTGCAGTCCCTGCCCTCCAAGACCAAGGTGGCCTGGGCCAAGCTGTTTCCCAAGTCAGACCCCAAAGGTGAGAGAGACTCGAGGACTGGTATGGGATAAAAACTGAGTGCAGAGGGTATGTGAGCCCAGCAGCTAGCTGTCTGAATAGACAGGCCACAGGGCACTGAGAAGCAGAGTGATGCTTCTGGGAACTCCTCGGGCCTGCCCTTTGACCGCTGGCCCCTGCCCTTCCCTAGCCCTTGAACTGCTAGACCGGATGTTGACCTTTAACCCCAACAAACGGATCACAGTGGAGGAAGCACTGGCCCACCCCTACCTGGAACAGTACTATGACCCCACAGATGAGGTGGGTCTGCTGTCAGCAGCAAGACTGACAGGTGGGTGGGTGGGCATCTCCCAAGGGCTAGCCTGAGCCCTTGCTGTCTTTGTCATCACAGCCAGTGGCCGAGGAGCCCTTCACCTTTGACATGGAGCTGGATGATCTACCCAAGGAGCGGCTGAAGGCACTCATCTTCCAGGAGACAGCCCGCTTCCAGCCTGGGGTACTAGAAGCCTCTTAAGCTGGATGGATGCCCCTGCTCCCTGGGGCCTGGTAAGTGCTCCCTCCCACCTGTGCACAGACTCACTCTGATATCAAGGTGTTCATCATGCCTCCATACAGTCTCTCAGGTTTGCCTCACACCCATGATCCGCACGTATGGTGACAAGAGAAGGGCCCAGAGTCTGCCCAGGCCATGGAACTGTGGTCTGTCTCATCCCCTTGCCCCAGTCCCACATGCCTCCCTGTGAACACCCTGCATCCTCTAGCCCCAGTAGCTGTTCAGGCCCTCAGAGGTTATTGAGGGCTCCTGTCACCATCTGAGGAATGGAGCCAGGCTCTGACTCCCAGTGTGGGCGGGGGTGGGGCGGGCAGTGACTGCTCTGGGAGGAGCCCAGCACCCAGCAGCACCCAGTCTGACCCAGATGCCAGGCATCCTCACGCCTCGCGCTCCAGTCAGCAGTACACACACCTTTGGGGAACCCTGCTGGTCCTACCCCAACCCATGCTGTACTCCCTCCTCCCACCCCCAGTCCCCCCACAGTCACCTTCCTGTCTTTCACCAGCTGTGGCCTGATAGAAAGAAGGCAGACAGACCTCAGTTCAGACCCCAGCTCTGCCACTTAAGAGCTGCATGATCTTGTGGAAGATGCCTCAATTTCTTGGAGAGCGTTCTAATAATCAGAGCAAACACTTCCATAGTGCAAAGTACTGTCCTAAGAGGCTGACGGGTATGAGCTTATTGCAGCACCTTGAGATAGTTTCCGTTATTATCCCCATTTTACAGATAAGGAAACTGAGATACAGAGCGGTGAGATATCTACCCAGATGTGGGGATGAAATGGGAGAAATTGATGTCAGGACTCTGGCAGGTCCTGACGTGGGTACTAATGGTTCCTTTCCTGCCTGCCTTTTCATTTAGGCCCGGCCGCCTGCCTGCTCCTCCCCTGCTGGACTGTTAGAAAATGGACACTGTGCCCAGCCCACTCCGCAGCAGCCCTGGCTGGGGCAGAGGGTGGTTCTGGCCACCTTCTCTCCCTGTGCCTGGACTTCCTGCTTCAAGCAGACCAAGGCCTTTTTCCCTTTCTCCCTTCCTCCCCCAGGGCCTGAGGGACTCAGGTAACCCCAAAGCCAACTGCCCTCTCCCCTTGCTCTGCCTGCATTTACTCCAGCTCTCTCAGTCTCTGGTAGTTCTGGAATCCAAGGGCCCTGACTGCCCAAGCACTTACTAAGGGGCGGCGAGGGGGCGGGGGCACTGAGCAGGGACTCCTGGCTAGCCTAGCTCCCACCCACCTCATCAAAACCCCGCCCCATTTTCCCTGAAGGAACATTCCTAAGTCTCAAGGGCTAGTATCCCTGAGGAGCAGGGCCCGGGCCTCAGCCCCCTCCCCCGCAAAGCTGTCCCATTTAATGCCCTGCTGCTTCTGTGTGTGGGTGATCAGAAGTGGAGGTGGGGGCACATGGCGAGCCCGGTGCCCCCTGCCCACCTCCGTGTGCCTGTATCTAATATATAAATATAGAGATGTGTACGTGGATGACCCTGGCTCTGTCTGTGTTCGCCGATGCCCCTGACCCTACTAGCACTGCTTTGAGGGCTGATGCCAGCAACAGCCCAGCCCCTTCCCAGCCGCAGTTTTACCCAGCCTCAGTGACTTTCAGTTGCCCCCCACCACCCCACCCATCTGGTCAAGGTGTAAAGAATTCCAGACTCCTGGAAAGAGTGGGGTCGATTTTCCTCTTAGTCACTGTCCTCGCCCCCTCCAATGACTTCTGTCTCACTGTCTAGGGGTGACTGGGGGGTGACTCAGGGGCTCCCTACACCCCCCCAGATTCTTCAAAAGTGGCAATGGCCGATGTGTTCTGTTCCCTGGCCACAAGCACCAGTGGGAGGGGGGAGGATTGCAGCAGCCTCGGTGGTGCGGACTTCATTCCCCCAGCACAGCTGAGGATAGAGGGATGCTGGGGCCTGTGAGAGCCCTATGCGTGTGAGGCCTGGGCAGCCTCTACATCTGCCTCTACCCCAGCCCCAGCCTAGCCTGCAGCCTGGCTCTGAGCCAGTGGCAGACTCAGCAGGTCCCAGGGGCGTGGTGGCGACTAGTGGTAGGGCCAGCCTACACCAGCCAGGCAGGCAGCGAGACAGCACAGTCCATCAGGGACATTGAGCTCGCAGCAGCCAGAGCCCTGAGCAGCAGTGCGGCCATGAGCCTTCTGCTGTACTATGCCTTGCCCGCCCTGAGTGGCTATGCCCTGCTCTCCATCTTACTTCTGCGCCGGCCGCGCCTACTGCACACACCTTGGGTTCCAGCCTTCTGTCCCCGCCTAGGGGCCCACCGAGGAGGTGAGCTGGGGGGGTGGTGGGAGGGGATTGGGGCAGCAGCGATTGGGGGTGGAGTGGGAATAGCAAGACAGGTACCAGGGTGGACAGCAGAGAGTAGGTCTCAAGGCCAGGGTTCTAGATAGGGGGCAGGTTCCAAGGTAGGAGGGGAGAGAGGGAGGACGTGGAATAGGGAAGTAGTAGTAGTACCTGTGTGGACTGGGGGTGATGAGGCAGGGGATCAGAGGGGAAGGAAGGAAGAAGGCCAGTGAGGGGGAATGTGGGGTGAAAAGGTCGGGCCAGGCTCCTGGACCCCAGGCCTCAGGGACCTACTCCAGCTACCCCACACAGGATCTGGAGAGAGGCTGGAGAACACCATGGAGGCCATGGAGAAGTGAGTGCATCTGCCCCTGACCCACAGTTGCCATGTAGGGTTGTGCACGTTCTACATGACAGGACACCAAGGGGTCGTTTACTGCCTCATCTGGGTGACTGGAGCACCCTGGAGTTGTGCAGTGCACAGCCTGCACATCCCACCTTGACCTCTGCCCCCACCTTCCCCCAAACCTCCCTCAGACTATGCAGTCTGGCCCCACCCCCCATTTCCTGCTCCCCGCTGACCTTTGCTCCCACAGTGCCATGGCCCTGAGAGCCGACCTCCTAGAGCTCGACTGCCAGCTGACGAGGGATGGCGTGGTGGTGGTGTCCCACGACGAGAACCTGTTACGCCAGTCAGGCCTGAACAGGGATGTGGGCAGCCTGGACTTTGAGGTGGGCCTTATCCCAGCCCCCAGGCCATATCCCAGAGAGCCACCACACCTCCATTCGTGCCTCCTAGTGACATCCTCCCTACTCTCTCCCCCCCAGGACCTGCCTCTCTACAAGGAGGAGCTGGAGGTTTACTTCTCACCCAGTGAGAGCATGGGCTGTGACCCCTGGGCAGAGCTGAGCCTGAATGGGGTTACAGCTTCATCCTGCCCTCTTTTCTCTTCTGAACTCAACCCCCATCCCATGATCCCCCTCCCCACCAGTCCTTCTCTGATTCCTCTTCCCACAACCCCCTCCCCCCAGGCCACTTTGCTCACGGGTCAGACAGGCGCATGGTGCGCCTGGAGGACTTGTTCCAGAGGTTCCCGCGGACACCCATGAGTGTGGAGGTCAAAGGGGAGAACGAAGAGCTCATTCACAAGGTGGCACTGCGGCTGGGGGTCAGAGCTCCAGGTGGTGGAGAGAGACCTGGCTCTCCTCTTTACCTCCTGCTTCCCCCTCCCAGATAGCAGGCCTGGTGAGGCGCTTTGACCGCAACGAAATCACTGTCTGGGCCTCAGAGAAGAGCTCAGTCATGCAGAAGTGCAGGGCTGCTGTGAGTCTGCTTTCCCTCTCTATGCTCGATTTCCCTGTGGCCCTTCCTCCCAGGAGCTGGAGTCCAGCCCAGCCTGAGGGGCCTAGACCTGAGGTATCTGGGAGGATCCTGGAGAAACTTGTCTCAAAGGGGAGGATATGGAGAAGTGAGGTGTGGGGGAAAGTTTGTGAACAGAGGTGTGACAGTGGGAACAAGGAGGCTGCACTTAGGCCTTGAACGCTGGGCCAAGATGTGACTTTGATCCCAGAGGTACTAGGGAGCCCCTGAATGTCCAGAGCTGTTCCCCCTGCAGCCCGAGCCTCCACTCTTCTTTCCCAGGAGCAGACTGACCGCTTTTCTTCTCCTTTTGTCTCTCCAGAACCCTGAGATGCCCTTCTCCTTCACACTAAGCCGAGGATTCTGGATGCTGCTGCTCTATTACCTGGGACTGCTGCCCTTCGTCCCAATCCCTGAGAAGTTCCTCTTCTCCTTCCTGCCCACCATCATTAATAGGTACCAGCGGTTGGGGGCAGGGGACAGGACCCTCTCAGATCCATCTCGTCTAGCCCCATTGCTCAGGGTCCTCTCAGTCTGGCTGTGGAGGAGGAGACTCAGTCTTCCCAGCTCCCTGCCTTCCCCCAAACTTAACACCAAGGTCTTTTTAAAACAGCGGCTCTTACCCAGCATTCTCAGATCCAAAGGGAGCCATGAGCCCCCTGAAATTATATGCAAATGTGTATTCATGTAGAGTTTTAGGGGAAAGACAGCGCTTATTATTCATCCAATAGATATGTACTCTGTTGTCATTCACCCTCCTCTATGCCAGGTGCAGTTACATTAGTAAATAAGACCAACGTGGGGTGGGGAGGCCCTTGGTGAGCTTACACTCTGGCTGGGGAGGCAGTAACTAATTACAGCAACACTTTCAGATGCTCAAAAGGAAAAGGCAAGCCATTTCCTGCTAGTAAGCAAGGTTTAACAAAGTAACAGCCAAGTAACAAGCTGAGTAAGGTAGCAGGGATCTGGATACTTCCCTGGCTCTCAAGTCCAGCCTCTGCCCTTTGCTTCCTAAGAAGTGGTCCCCAGTGGTTTTCTCCTCCCTCTGTTGTCCTGAGGGAAGCTCCTCAGCCAGCCCCCACAATCCTTTGCTACAGAGAGATCATTATAGCACAAAACTTTTTCTTAACTTTTTCTACAGTATTTGCAAATTATTTGTACATCCTTTAGCTTAATTGAGCTTTAAGCACCCCTAGGAGGTATAGGAAGCATGACCCCCATGGTACTCATGGAGAATTTGAGGCTCAGAGAGGCTCTGTGACTTGCCCCAGGTTACACAACTGGAGGTACAGGTTTGTCTTGGGTCTGGCTCTAAAATCTGCCCTGGACATTGTAAAGGGCATCTGAAGTCCCTCCTGGAGTGGAGCAATTAGGGGCAAGCAGCTGACACATTAAGCCCTGTCTGGTCTCAATAAACTGATCAGACCCAACCAGGAGGACCTCCAGACTGGGTCTCCAGCTTCGGAATCAAACTGGGTTCTGGTCCTGGCCCTACCACTCACTTACTGTGTGACCTCAAGCAAGTTACTTTAGCTCTTTGAGACTGTTTCCTCAAAATGTTGAGGGGAGGGGCACACCCCTGACATCAAAGTGTGGATTCAAGGATATTGGAGTAGGATCTCACTGAAAAATGGGTGAATTGTTCATTTGGGCAACTGCAAGGGCTCTTCTGGAGGGTGCAGGGTCACAGTGGTCGGGGGTCACTACCACCCCACCCCCATCCCATGTGGCTGACCTCCAGCCTTCTCTCCATAGGACCTACTTCCCATTTTCCTGCCCTGGGCTGAACCAGTTGGCGGCTGTGGTTTCAAAATGGTGAGGTGGGCAAGAAGGTTGGGTTGAGTATTCCCAGTAGAGACCCACTACTGCCCTTCTCCTTTGATCCCTCTCATCATCACCTTTGCCACCTCCTTCCCCCCAGGGTCATCATGAGGAAAAGTCTGATCCGACACTTGGAGGAGCGAGGGATACAGGTAGGACCTGATCATCACTCCCCCTCAGCAAGTAGGTGATTCAGGGCATGGGCCTGGCAGCTGAGTTCCAGTCATAGCTCTACCTCTAACTAACTGGATCACTTGGGCAGGTCACTTTACCTTCTGAGTCTCAGCTTCTTCATCTGTACGACTGGGATAATGGGAGTATTTAGCTCTTTTGGATATGTAACTGGTACTTATAAGGGCTTGATAAATGTTAAGGTGATGATATATTGAACCTACTGTCCTGATCCCTGATGAGTGGGCTGGAGAAAGGCCAGAAAAAGGGGAAACCAGGCCCAGCCAACCCCTTCTCTCTCACCTGAGCACCTTCTTTGACCAAGTCATTCAATTAGCAAACCTCCATTGATCACGTACTATGTTCTAGGCACTCTGGTATTAGGGATAGAGCAGGGACCTTACAATAAGATAGAGGAAAGAAATGAAACAGGCCATCACAAAGGCAGTGAGTGGACAGGAAGGAAACAGTGTCGTGGTCTCTGGGGTCAGGGCAGGCCTTCCTGAAGAAGTGAGGTGTGAGTAACCCACATGAAGGGTGAGAGGATGCTAGCTCATGGAGGAGGAAAGGAAGAACATTTCAGGCAGGAAGCTTAGCATGTGTGAAGGGCTGGAGCAGCTGGAGAACATGGTGGTCAAAGGAACCTGAGGGGTTCCATAGGGCTACAGGCCGGAGGAAGCAGCACAGCAGAGCTAGAGAAGGCAGCAGAGGCTGAGGCAGGCAGGCCCTGTGAGCCTCAGTAAGGAGCTTGGACTTCAGCCCAAAGGGAAAGGAAGCTTTTGATGGTTTTAAAAAACAGAGGAGAGAACTGATCCAACTTAGGTTTGTTGAGGGGAGGGTTACTCTGGCCACCATGTGTGAGGAGATTGTGGGGGCCAATATGGAATCAGAGAGCCCCTTAGGAGGCTGCTGCTGCCACTAATGGGACTTGGACCTGGGTGGCAGCAGTGGGGATGGATGGAAGAGTTAACTCACAGAGAAGGAGGCCAGCACTGGGCTGCTGATTGGATGTGAGGGAGAGGGAGGGATGGGAATGACAAAGCTCTTTCAGATGAGCCCTCTCACTTCAGGGATCTTTACCACAATTCTGTGAGATTGACGGATCACCCTCATTTGTCAAATTAAGAAAGCAGGAGGCCCGGTGACTTGCCTGGGTTAAAAATACCATATCCACCTACCTTGTTGCCCACTGGGAAGCAGTGGCATGCTGGTAGATGTTCAAAAGCCAGCTGTCTCAGATTTTAAAAAAGGGGAGTGGGGGTGGGTGGGCGCTGATTCGAGTCAATTTCCCTGGTGTAAATACTCACACCTTTGGTCAATTTCAAGCCACGAAGTCACTGAATGCAGAGTTGGCAAGAGATGTGTGCTAGCTCTCCATTATATATAGCATTTGCACCATCCAGATTCAACATCAAAATATTTAGGGAAGTGATGTGTTTGGAGTATTTATTACGTTTGGTTTTAATATAATTTATCTAATTATAAGTTCATATAATTTAATTTTTAATAGTAGCTGTGTTTAATAACCAGTTTACAAAATTCCTGAAAACTTAACAATCAACTCCAGCATTCCACTACTGGGAGGGCTCCACAGAGGAGGAGATAAAGCCCTGTTCCAGGTAAAGTTGTTTGGAAACTACAAGCCCTTTCCTTCCTACTCAGGTGATATTTTGGTGCCTTAATGAAGAGTCAGATTTTGACGTGGCCTTCAGCCTGGGGGCCACTGGCGTCATAACTGATTACCCCACAGCCCTGAGGCGCTATCTGGACAACCACAGAACAGCTGCTCGGGCTTCCTAAGCTCCAAGGCCCTCACTCTCTGCTCTGTTTCTCTTTCCCAATAAATATTTTCTTTTTAGTCATGTGTTTGTGCTTGAGGAGGGGATCCTGGAAGACTAAAGATGGCAGCTTAGGGCAAAGAAGGCCTGGGGCCAGAGCCTGGGGCTCGAACCAGCTTGACCCACTGGTTCCATTACATTCCAGATCCAGTGTAATGCCACACCCAGTGCCAGTCTGGCCTCTGCTCTCCTCAGGAAATGTCCCTTGCAGGGCCAGCCCAGGTGTCCTGGCCCCCAGCCCCTTCATTGAGAGCCACAGATGATGATTCCATTCTCCTGAGGCCATTAAGAGCTCCAGGCACACAGCAAGGGACTTGACTCTCCCGTGTCCTGCCTCTGTGGGCCTCCTCGCTGGGCTGCAGAGGATGGGGATGAATGGGACAGCCGAGTTCACAGCACCCATCTACTGCTTAGCAGTTCCAACCTCCCAATCCAGAAAGCCTGTCTTCCCAAGGTGCTCAGGCTCCCTGAAGTTCTTGGCCCTCCCCAGCCCTGATACCTTAGTCATTTATCCATGCGCGTATTTCACAAACGTCAGCTGTCTCTAGGCCAGGCTGGGTACTGGGGCCCCAGCAGTGAAAAGGCAAGTCTAACATGGCAGACATGCTTAAACAGACATCTTCAACTGAATTCAGAGATGGCATCTAACCCAGGGGTAGGGGCATAAGAGGAGACTGCCTGGAGAAGGTGATGCTGGACAATAGGGATTGGCCTGTACCAAGGATCTGACTCCCAGATAGGCACCTTTAAGCTCTTCCATTCTAAGTGAACTGATCCTGTACCTGGTGCTATGGCAAAAACTATGGAATCAGACCAAAGTGAGAATCCGAATCATAATCCTGGGAGACTTGCCAGACATCTCTGGGCCTCAGTTTCTCGGTTAAATGGGCACAACAGTAGAAACTGCTTCATAGGATATGCTACAGGGATTAAAAGAGTGAGGTGCAAACGGTGGGAAACGCAGGTAGTTATGGCTATTATTTTCAGGGTGCATGAGTCCAGCTACCATCCCCCTCCTGATCCTTGCCCCTTCAAGGACCACCAGGACCCAAAGGGGCGCCCAGGCCTGCGGCGCTGCGGGCCCACGGGCTTGTCTGCCATCCGCAGTCGCATTTCCGGGCCGGCCGGAGACCGGAGCAGGGGGAAGGGCAGCTCAGGCCTGCGCTGGCCGCCGGATGACGCGCCCCCTCATTTGCATGCTGCAAGCCGATTGGCCACGGCGGCCGCCGGGACAAGAAGCCGGCCCCCTCCCCCTCCCGCCGCAGCGGCGGCAGCAGCTGGTCTCGGTGTAAACAAGTCGCGGCGGCTGCGAACCCGGGCCGGGGGGACGGCGCCCGCTAGGAGCGCCCCCCACTCCTAGGGCAGGCCACCGGCGGACCGGGCCCCCGCGCGCCCAAGCGAGGTGAGGCCCCGCGCCACCGCCCAGCCAACGAGGACTGCCCCTTCTCCCGGCGCCCGCTCCCTACCCCCCCACCCCCGTGTCCCAGGTGAGCCCCGGGGTCTCAGGTAAGGCTCCGCGATGCAGGTAAGATCCTCTCGGCATACGTAAGGCCTCAGCGCCCCCAGGTAAGAGCACCTCCTCTTCTAGATGACCCTCCACCTTCAGTGAGGCCTGCTGCCACTTCTAGGTGAGGGACCCTCTCCCCAGGTGAACTGCCTGTGTCTTAAGTGAAGCCCCTGCCACAGTCCAGATGAGGTCCCAAGGACCACGTAATTCTTAACCTCCCATGCTCCCCCTAAACTGGGACCTGACAGCCCATGCACTGTAAAGCCCCTTCCTCCAACTTCAACTGCCAGGCCAGAAGTGGTGAGGCTCGACAGAGGTGGGTGACTCACCTTGGGCGCCTCCTAGCCTCAGTTTCCCCGTTGATGCAACCTAAGGCCTCCTCAGTGAGTCAAAACTGAGATGACTCTGGCCCTGGGGGAGGCTGCTGGCTCTGGGGAGAGGAGACAGCAGTCAAGTGTGACAGAGAGAGTCCCCATGGCCCTGGGTGTGCCCACATGTGTGTGGCCCGGGGACTGACAGCCCATTCCCTCCCTCCCTGGCAGGCACTGAGCTCCCTCTGCTCCCCGTGGGCTGCTCCCCGCGTGGGGCCACTGCCCCCGGCCCCCGCCATGGTGCGGATTTCAAAACCCAAGACGTTTCAGGCCTACTTAGATGATTGTCACCGGAGGTATAGCTGTGCCCATTGCCGTGCTCACCTGGCCAACCACGACGACCTCATCTCCAAGGTAACCAGGCCACAGGTGGGGCTGCAATGGGAGACTGGAGGGGCTACCTGGCAGCTCCCCACCAGTAGCTCTGACGCCCTCTTCTCCTCTTCCCACCCTTTAGTCCTTCCAGGGCAGTCAGGGGCGTGCCTACCTCTTCAACTCCGTGTGAGTATTCATTCTCCCTCATCTCTTTCCCTGACCTCTGCTGTGATCTGTGCCCCCTGGCGTCATGCTGAGGCTCCCAGTTCCCTGATTGAGGCAGGAAGCTATGATCACCTTTCAGTGGATGGGGGCTTGTGATGATGGGACCATCCTGGCACTGCCCCATGTCCCCAACAGGGTGAATGTGGGCTGCGGGCCAGCCGAGGAGCGTGTGCTGCTGACAGGCCTCCATGCTGTTGCTGACATCCACTGCGAGAACTGCAAGACCACTTTGGGCTGGAAATATGTGAGTCAGTGACCTCTGACCCCAGGCTAGCCTTTGACCTGACCTCACATCACCTCCTAACATCAGTCATTGGTGATCTTTCAAAGTGTACAGGCCTAGCTCACACAAGTCTGCCTTTTGATCCCCCGACCATGTTGTGTTCTCTCATATCCTGCAAGGGCTTTTAGAAATTTTCTCTTAACTCATCCCTTCCGTCACAGGCCCTAGCATCCTCATTTTAGAAATGAGGATATAATCAGAGTTACTGTTTATTTAATGCTTATGAGCCATGTGCTTGGCATATATTATCTCATTCCATCATTACGACAATCCTTCAGGTAGAGTCTATTATTACCTCCATTTTACAGAAGAAGAAACGGAGGCCCAGAGGTGCTAGGTATCTTGCCTATGGTCATACAACTGGTAAGTAGCCCAGAAGGGACCAGAATCCTAATTTGTTTGTTTTTTTCCAAACCTGTGATCGCCAGATCATACTGTTATTCACAGTGTCAGAGAGGTTGTCCAAGACCCCACAGCAACATGGCGCTTGGGTCCATGGGTCTCCTTTTCCACTGTCCTCATTGCCACTGCTGCTGTCCAGGGTCTTATTTCACTACCCTGAGTCTCATTTCCTTATCTAGCAGTTGAGGGTAAAGCCACTGCCTGGCACCCAAGATTGTTGTGGGGATCTGATTAGATGCAGCAGAGGAAGATGGTCTGGAGAAACTGCAGGGGACAGGATTACTCAGGCATGGCTTAGAAGCTCCAGTGCCTCTGTGAGGTGTATGCCCCAGGCAGAGACAGACATACAGCCCTGACTTGAGTTCACCTTTGGCCCTGCCACAGATTTGCTGTATGTACCTGGGCAGATGCTTGGCTTCTCTGGGCCTCTGTTAAATAAAGAGGTGGCTTACTCCAGAGCGCAGAAACTCAAGTGCCTGCAAGGCCAAGCAGAAACTGTAGATTTGCAAAAGTGGTAAGATAGATCTAGGGAAGGGGAAGTGTATGGCAAACTGGAGTAAGCATGGCTTGCTTATATTTTAGTATTTAAATTATGGAACTCTGCTCTCCAAACAAAACCCATGTATAGGTTGAAATTGGCCCATGGGTCACCAGTTTGCAACTCCTGGCATATCAAATCTTTTAGATGCTTCATATCCTCTCCATTGGAGCCAACATTAGTACTAAAACATGCCATGATCCAGTGAGTTCTACTCCATGGTGAAAACTTGGCCCTGTCGTCTTCCAGCTGTGTGACCGTAAGCAGTGGCTTGGCTTCTCTGGGCAACAGTTTCCTCATATGTAAAATGAGGCCATTCATGTCCCCTCTTCCAACCCCTGTCCCTTGGTAAGTCTGTTGCTTCAGAGATGACTGGCCCCTCTTCTCCTTTCAGGAACAGGCCTTCGAGAGCAGCCAGAAGTACAAAGAGGGAAAGTACATCATTGAACTCAACCACATGATTAAGGACAATGGCTGGGACTGACTGACCCCTGCTCCTGACACATGTGGCTCCAGCCCGGCGTGGCCGCTGGGGGGCGCCACTGGCCTCCCTCCCTGGCCAAGGGCGCACTGGCCCCTCGGAGCCCCTGCAGAGGAAGGACCCACCTCCTGTACATATATTTTATTGCATGCACTGTGACCTTGGGGGAAAATCAGAAGGGGGTCTGCACCCCTGCCCCTCCTGCGATCTGGCTGGCTTGGATCTCGTTTTTAAATCCTTTCTACCCCGGCTGCCCTATAGATACGGCCTGAGTGCTGCTCTCTAGGCCCTAGGGCCTGTAAACTTCTCGTCCGAGCCGACCCTCTTACCCCACGCGTGTCAGCACCCCTCATTCTGTAGCGTTTGTAAATAATAAACCAATGAAGTGGAGACAGTTCCAGGCTCGCGTGGAATCCTGGAATGGGGGACTCAAAGGCAGATGCCTGGCCCTACAGGCCTGCTCCTTTCTGAACCCCTACAGGTGTGGGGCAGGCACAGCCGTCCTTGCTGGGAGCCTGCTCTCCTGAGCCCTGGCTTCAGCCATCCTCTCTGGGACTCAGGTTGGGTCTCACGGCCGGTGACTCCCTGGGCCCCGACCGGGGCTAATCGCCGTCGTCTCGGCTTTAGCGTTTTGCCGCCGCCTAGGGGCAGTTCTCTGGGAAGCAACCCCGTAACCAGTTTCGCCGCCATTCTCGCCCCGACTACAACTTCCAGCCGCCCCAGCGCGGTCTGTGTTTCCTTCGTGCCGCGCTTCGGCGCTGGGCCTGCTGGGAAGTGTAGTTCCGAGGTTTCCTCAGCACAGGACAGGATCTTCTGCCGTCAGCGAGATTGTCGAGCTGCGCGCACCTATAAACTTTCGAGCCCTGGCTGAGAGTAGAGGTTTTCCAAAATGGGAACCAAGGCGAGCCCCAGGGTTTGGGCCTCGCCTGCGGACTCCTCGAGGTCCCCAGTGCCCTGCGTAACAATCAGCTCAGTCCTCGTCCCCCCGGCCCTGAACTTTCCCTCCAGTTAGGCTCCTTCCTTGCAAGCGCCGTTCTCCAGGTGAAGGGGGGGGGGGGGGGGTGTGTCACCTGCCAGAAAAGTCTAGGGGACCAATGCCCGCCCCAGGACTCTAGGCTCGTCCCCAGGGTCCAGGCCCCGCCCCTCGGTAGTTTATTTCTAGCCGGGGCTCCCCCCGTGGGAACGGGGACCAGCTGGCCGGAAGCGCCAAACTGCGTCCCCTGTCCGAGCCCCGGGGATCAATCAGGCCGAGGAGTTAATTATGTAATGAGGGAGTAGGGGGTCGGGGCTAATGAAGGCGCCAAGGGGAGGGGGGAGGAGGGGAGGTTACCCAGGTATCCGGCCTCCTCTTGGACCCTTCGAGGCCCTAGGGGTCTCCACTCCAGCCCAACTCCAGGGCCCCAAAGAGGGGAGGGGCTGTGATCTTGGGTCTGGAAGGGGCTGAGCAGCGAGCTATAAAGGGGGCATCTCTCTACACTGGGGGGACTCAAGGCAGCGTGACCTGAGGCCAGACTAGACTACTCCATGTACCATCCACGGGAGTTGTACCCCTCCCTGGGGACCAGCTACCGCCTTGGGCCCCCCCAGCCTGGGGCAGACTCCAGCTTTCCGCCTGCTCTTGCCGAGAGCTACCGCTACCCGGGTGAGCATTGGGACTGGCTCCTGTGTAGGCGCCTGGGGAGACTGTGGCCCTTGGCCGGTTTCTCATTCTCCCTTCATCTCCAGATCTGGACACTCCCAAACTGGACTGCTTCCTCTCTGGGATTGAGGCTGCTCCCCGCACCCTGGCCGCACCCCCACCTCTGCCCCCTCTTCCCCCGGTCCTGGGCACTGAGCCGGCTCCTCCAGCCCCAGAGGCCCTTCACACACTCCCTGGGGTCAGCCTGAGCCTGGAGAACCGGGAACTGTGGAAAGAGTTCGACTCCCTGGGAACAGAGATGATCATCACCAAAGCCGGGAGGTGAGGGGGGCTGCGCAAGGGTCAGAGGACCCAGTGTGTTCCTGGTGGGGGTCTGTTGGAAAAGGTAGAGTCACTGGTGATGGGACTAGGTTTGGGGGCTCTTGGGGAGTTGGAGCCCTGCCTCAGGTCAGAGTCTGATTGTGGCCGGGATCAAGGATTACTCTGTGACTGGATCAGGGCTCACTCTGTGTCAAGGGTCAAGAGTCAGTCTATGGAGTATGTGGCTGGCTTTAGGGAACAATCTGTGGCAAGGGTCACAGGTCAGTCTGGGTGGGCCAGGGTCAGGAAGTCTGGCTGGGTTATAGGTCAATCTGTGGCTGGAGTCAGGGGTCAGACTATAGGGTCAAGGGCCAGCCAGAGACCAGCAGTAGGGAAATCTGGCCAGGGTCAGGGGTCAGTGTGTGACTTGGGTAGGAGTCAGTATATGACAAGGTCTGGGGTTACCTTAGAGACAGTGATGTGGTCAGTGTGTGGCTTGTATAGGGCTCTCTTTCTAGGCCAGGAATTTAGGCACTGGCATGGTGAGCTCTCTGCCCTGCTAAAGGCAGGGTATATTTTTTTAAAGAGAATTTGTCTGATTACTGCAGATTCTGGGGCTGGAGGTCAGGTGAGGAGACTGGGAGGCTCCTGGAAAGATTTCAGGGAGAAAAGTTTGTCACCATACCTCTGCAATGGTGTTTGAGGGGCTAGCAGTCAGGGGTCTGGCTCTGCTCCTAACCTGCTGTGTCACCCTGGTCAGATCACCTAATCTGTCTCGTTTCCCCATCTGTAAAATGGCACCAGACAACATTCCAGCTCTAAGATTCTGCCCTCTGAGTTCTAATTCCACCTCCCTCGATGCTTCTCTGACAGAACTGGGTGAGCCTGTCCCTCTGCCCTCTCTGCTAGTGCTGTGCCCACCCTGGCCAGTGGGTAGCTCCAGGCCTCTCTCATCCCCTCCCCTGTCCAGGCGCATGTTCCCTGCTTGCCGAGTGTCAGTCACGGGCCTGGACCCTGAGGCCCGCTACCTGTTTCTTCTGGATGTGGTCCCAGTGGATGGGGCCCGCTACCGCTGGCAGGGCCGGCGCTGGGAGCCCAGTGGCAAGGCAGAACCCCGCCTGCCTGACCGCGTCTACATTCACCCTGACTCTCCTGCCGCCGGTGCCCACTGGATGAGGCAGCCTGTGTCTTTTCATCGCGTCAAGCTCACCAATAGCACGCTGGACCCCCACGGCCACGTGAGGCCCAGGCTGGGACCCCAGGATAGGGGTGGGGCTGGATGGGGAGCTGGGGTGGGGGGCAGGGAGTCACTCCCTTTCTTCCCTCTCAGCTGATCTTGCACTCCATGCACAAGTACCAGCCCCGCGTACACCTGGTGCGGGCTGCCCAGCTTTGCAGCCAACACTGGGGGGGCGTCGCCTCCTTCCGCTTCCCAGAGACCACGTTCATCTCCGTGACAGCCTACCAGAACCCACGGGTGAGTGGCCTTGCTTTAGAGGGTGGTGGTGCCCTACCCTCTCAGGAGCTTTGACCCTGGCTGTGTATCCCCAGATCACACAACTGAAGATTGCAGCCAACCCCTTTGCCAAGGGTTTCCGGGAGAATGGCAGAAACTGTAAGAGGTAGGCAGTGTTCACTCATTCATTCAGCAAATGTTTACTAATCATCCACTATGTGCCAGGTACTGTGCTGGATGCCAGGAGCACAATGGTAAGTAAAAACAGCAAATACTTACTTAGCATCTGTTCTGTGCCAGGCACAATTCTACGCACTGGAAACACACGGATAGATAAAACAAACCAAGGCCCTTGCCCTCATGGAACTGATATTCCAGTGGGCAGAGCAGACAGTAAACAAGAGAAATAAATATTACATATTAGGGATATGTTCTGAAGAGAAAAGAAAGCAGGCAAGGAAGATAAAAAGGACTGGAGTGAGGTATTAGATAAAAAGCGTGGAAAGACCTCACAGAGAAGAGGACATGTGAGAAAAGACGTGAAGGAAGCAAGGGAGGGAGCCAGCGGCTGTTTGGGGAAAAGCATGCCAAGAAGTGGAAACAGCATGTGCAAAGGCCCTGAGGTGGAAGCCTTGCCTGTAGTGTGGCTGGAGTGGAGAGGGCAAGTCAGAGATGAGGTCAAAGCTGTGATGCGGAGCCAGCTTGTTGGACGGTAATGATCTTAGAAAGGACTTGGCTTCTAGCCTAAGTACAGCCCCCTCAGCTGGCTCCTAGTCTCAAGAAGCATGTAGTCAGTCTGTCAGGAGAGAAAGACATTCTTCAAAGGATCATCCTAATAAATGTAAAATTTTAACTGTGACAGAGGGTATCAGGGAGAGTGTGTGGTGCCACAGAGATCAGGGAGGACTTCCTTGAGGAAGTTATGCTTGAACTGAGGTGAGAAGGATGAGTTAAGCAGGTAGTGAAGAGACAGAAGATTCCAGAGAGAGGCCCTGAGTTGGATGCCAAGTAAGAGGGGCTGAAACACAGCAAGTGTAAATGGAGCAGAGCAAGTAAGGTGGGATGAGCCGGGGTCAGACCAGGCAAGGCCTTGTAGCTTGGGAAGGAGTCTCAATTGATCTTAAATGCAACTCCATGGGAACAGAGATGAAAAGTTTTAAGCCAGGGAATAAATCCCAGCTCTACCCTGGTGGCTCAGTAGTTAAAATCCACCAGCCACTCCTTGAAAATCCTATGGGCAGTTCTATTCTGTCCTATAGGGTCGCACACAGCAATGGGTTTTCTGCCACTTTCTAGTCATTTAATTCTCTGGTTTTCTGTTTCTTCATCTGTAAAATGGGTATAACGGCACCTACCTGATAGGGTTCCTGGGAGGGTAAAATGCCTGGCACCTGGTAAGTGCTATTATTACCATCGTCGTCATCATCATCATCATCATCATCATCATCATCATCATCATCATCATCATCATCATCATCATTCCCTAGGGAGCGAGACGCCCGTGTGAAGAGGAAACTTCGGGGCCCAGAGCCAGTAGCTGCGAAGTCCTATGGGAGTGGAGGTGAGTGTAGTTCCAATGGTGCTGGAGCCTGGCCTGCAGTGCTGACCCTCCACTGCCCAACCTGTCCCTTCTGTCTCCAGATACACCTGGTGGTCCCTGCGACTCCACACTGGGTGGGGATGTCCGTGAGTCAGACCTGGAGCAGGCCCCAGCACCCCGGGAAGCTGCCTCAGCCCCAGCTCCTCAATGTAGCGGCCCTAGTGCCGAGGCCTACCTTCTGCACCCTGCAGCTTTCCATGGGGCCCCTGGTCACCTTCCAACCAGGTGAGTGGGACAAGGGCACAGGGCTGGGCTGGGCCAGGGGTTCTTCACTGTTCTGATACCTCTTTCCACTTCAGGACCCCCAATTTCCCTGAGGCTCCAGACTCTGGTCGGCCAGCCCCCTACTCAGCTGCATTCCTAGAGCTGCAGCCTGGGCCAGGGGGCTCAGGGTACCCAGTAGCTCCACCCACAGCACCCTTTGCCCCACACTTCCTTCAAGGGGGCCATTTCCCCCTATCCTACCCGGGACCTGGGGGTTACCTGGATGTGGGCTCCAAACCAATGTACTGAGCCATTGCTGACCCCTCTTGTCTTCCATCACAAACCTCCATTTCCCCTTCCCCCAGCCCTGTAGCCCCCTCACTTCCACTGGCCCCATCCCCCACACCAAATGGCTGCCTTGGGCCTGCCCCCCTTCACACTTTGATTTCACTCCCACCCACCTCTGGCTTCAAAGCCTGAGCAGGGATGCTGGGAGCCCAGCTGGGGCCAGCTTCCCCTTACCAGCTCTCACCTTGGTGTGAATGGAGGGAGGCTCTGCCTGGCCAAATGGGGCCACAGGCCAGCACCACCCCCCCCCCAACTCCTGGGCCTCACCCTTGGGCTCGGGCATGTTCTACCCCCTCGCCCCAGTGCGAGCCACACCAATTTGTTCTCAGGACCAGAGTATTTTTGTTAATAAAACTTGAAAGACATGAGTGCTCTGGAAATGTTGGGCTAATGGTGTTCAGCACTAGGCAGGGCTGGGTGAGCGAAGGCTTTGTGGGGAGACCCAGGCCCCAATCTAGACCTGTACTTTCTAGCTGCTTGACCTTGTTGTGCACATAAATCCACTGGCCCTGAGCCTCAGTTCACTGTTCAGGAAAATGGGGGAATACAAATCTCCTAACACTAGTTGTTTTGAGAATTAAGGCTCTGCCTGTGGAAACTCTGCCCTGCACTGAGCACTCAAGAAGGCTTTGGTGAGCATCCTTGTTGTTGGATGGGGACCTGGAGGCTCTGGACAAGCTGACCGACCTGAGCCTGGCCTTCCTGGAGGATGTGGACTTTGGGGCAGTCAGGGCCCTATGTCCATCCCTGCTCACCCTCAATCAAGTCTGACACAGACCCGAAAACCATTTTTTCTTCTTTTATTAGAATTTTTTTCAGTTTTTTTCTCAAAATTTTTATCTAAAAACAAAACAGAACCAAAAAAAAAAAAAAAAAACAAGAAAAAAAGAAAACAAACAATTATTGGAAACTTCATGGTTAAAGTGGGGAAAAGGAGAGGAGGAGCATGGAGCTGAGGCTCTGACCTCTCCAGAGAAAGTCCTCACCCTCACAGTGCCCTCTTGGTGGGGGGAGGGCAGAGCTGGGGACACCCTCCCCATGCCCAGCCTGTCTGGGGGAGAGGGCAGAGTCACAGTGGTCCGAGGGCCAGAGGGACTGGAGGGGGGCAGGGGGCCAAAGGAATCACAGGAAGTAGTCAGCCACGGGCTTCTTGGAGGGGATGCCCCGAGTCTCCTGGGGAGCAGCCTCAAAAATGATGAAATCTTTCTGGAGATGTTCGTCCAGCTCCAAGATGGCGGCCACATTCCCACAACTGGAAGTGGGAGGTAAGCAGTGTTTAAGGAGTGGGTCAGCCTAGATCCCCCACCCCCACCAGCCTCCAGGCCCAGCCAGCTCACCGGTAGCAGTAGTTGGGTGCTGACCACACAGTCAGCACAGTCTCATTGAAGTGCCACTTGTAACCTTCCATCACTAGCTGGTGGGCACGGCAGATCATGTCAATGTCATTGGCTGCATTGAACTGGGCCACCACGTCGCTGCCAAATAGGTAGCCAGCCCCACGGGGGCTTACACCCCAGCCTGTTGTGTCTGAGGCAAATGAAAGTAGGGATGGGGGTGAGGGTATCTGAAGGCTGGTTGCCCACTGCCCCCTGTAGTTGAGTACCCTGCCTACCTCTCCCAATTAACCAGAGGCCTGTGGGGCAAGGTCATGGGGCCTGGATGTGTTCTAAGGGATCTTATAGGACAGAACAGCAAATGTCAGAGCAGATAAACTCCAAAGGCGAATTCCCCAACAGTCGGGACCACCACATAATCAGGGCGACCATATGATTCACTGGGCAAACAAGCACACGAGAAGGAAAGGAGGCACTCGTTAAAACAATGCTGGCGCCAACAAGGACTGTCAGGGCAAACCAGGAGGCAGTAGTCATCCTGTGCCCTAACAGGGCAGGCTGGGAATGGTGGGAGACCTGGCTTTATTCCCTGGCTCTGCTCCATACTAGTTGGGGAAGCCCACAAAATGAGAGATCCTCAGAGACTATCATTCTGGGAGTCTAACCTCTGCAGAAGCTGCTGACAGGTTCTGAGGCCCCTTCAAATTCAAGGAGCCAACGGTTTTGTCTTAAACAACCTTCTGAACCACAATATACATGCCCCAACCCACTCCCTGAGCTCAAGGCACCCAGCTACCTGTGCTCTACCTGCTCCTCACCGGAGGGTTCCACCCAGCCAGCAGGGCAAGCACAAAGGCCAACCCAGCCCTGCTCTGCCTCAAACTCACCTGGCCCGACTGTCCCTTCAAGGGCCCCCTCAATCTCTTGCCAAAGAAAGAGTAGAGACCTCTGTCTCTTCCACCTGCCCTCACCTTCAGGATCGGACCAGAGCAGGTCACACATGGGCCCATCATGAGGCACCTCTTGCTTCCGGTCAATTGTCCGGATCTGGTCCAGGGTCTGGATGGAGGGGGAAAGACCCCCGTGCACGCAAAAGATCTACAAGGGAGAGCAAGAAGGGAGGAAGGGAAGACTGAGCCTCAGGGCTTCAGCCATCACCCCACCCCCACAGGGCTCTGTGGTGAGTCCACCTTGCCATCGATGATGGCCGACAGGCTGAGGTAGTCAAAGATCTCAGTGCAGTAGCGCCACACAGTCACCGAGCCATACTTCCGCAGGCACTCGTCATAGAAGCCATAGACCTGGGTGATCTGGCGGCTCTCGTGGTTGCCCCGAATCAGGGTGATGCGGTCAGGATAGCGAACCTGGGGGTAGCCACCAAGCCAGGGCTGAGTCTAGGCTCCGTGCCTCTCTCATAACCCCACTGTCCCTCTCCTGAATCACCTCACGCCCACCAATGCCACTCCTTCCCCATCACTGCTGCCCTGGCCAGACTCGTGTTATCACCTACTGCCTGAATCAGGTTGCATCCACCTCACAGGCCCCCAGCCCCTCCTTCAGAGGATGCAAACCTGACCCCGCCCCATCAACCTACAACCTAACAGCTCCTCTTCCATCTACCAGATACAGACCCAAGCCCTTAGCCAGACATTCAAGGCACTCTGTCCCTTGACCCCTTATGACCTCTCCTCCCACCAATGGATACCGTATCTAGCCATACTCACTGACTTGCCACTCTTTCAACAATCTGGACCTCTATTCCTTCCCCTAGAATGCCACCCTGTTCATCTCATCCTCGAAGGGCCCAATCAGATGCCCCTAAGTCAAGGAAGACTTCTTTGACCACCCCCCATCCAAGTAGATTCCGTCCATCTGTCTGTTCTCGTGCCAGATGCACTGCAGTGTTCTAGACAGCACAGCTTAGTGTCAGGTGGTTGTAATGGGAGATGAGGGCGGAGAGCATGAAGGCCAGTCACAGCCAGGTGGCCCAGACTTGGGGTCCAGAAACCAGGGGCTCCCACCTTAAGTGCCAACAGCAGGAGGAACGTTTCAACACTGTAGAAACCACGGTCCACAAAGTCCCCCATGAAGAGGTAGTTGGTTTCAGGGACGTCGCCACCCACCTGGGGAGAGAAGTGGTTCCACTTCGTTCTAAGTCCATTTTCCTGTCATGTTGAGGCCCTTCTTTCACAAAGGGCGTCATCTAACTAGAGATCTCCTGACCCCATTCCACTCTCCACTCACCAAATTAAAGGCTCTACTCTTAATTAGAGGGGTCTTCTAGTGACCACCTCCCCCGCCCCTGGTCACCTCGCCCAGTGTTTCCCTCATACTCACTCTGAAAAGCTCCTTGAGGTCATAGAATTGTCCATGGATGTCACCACACACCTGGAAGTGGGAAAGTGGGTCGGAACTCACTCACACAGCCCAAAAGTCTTTGTTTCCAAGGGGCTACCCTTCAAAGCACCCATTGCTTCAAAATCTTACCTGGTGTTATGAATTGAATTGTGTCCCCCAAAATACGTGTTGTAAATCCTAACACCTATAACCGTGGGTGCAGAGCCCTGATGGCGCAGTGGTTAAGAGCTCGGCTGCTAATCAAAAGGTCGGCAGTTCGAATCCACCAGCCGCTCCTTGGAAACCCTATGGGACAGTTCTACTCTGTCCTATAGAGTTGCTATGAGTCAGAATCGACTCGATGGCAACAGGTTTGGTTTTGGTTTTTGTACCTGTGGTTATAATCCTGTTGGAGAATCTGAGTTTTCTCTGCTATGTTAATGAGGCAGTGTTAGTGCAGGGTGTCTTAAATCAATCTCTTTTGAGATATAAAAGAGCAGATTAAGTAAGAATTAAGGGAGCAGAAATGGCAGAAGAGAGATACCACACACCCCATGAAGATCACCAAGGAACGGAGAAACAGAAGCTGAAAAGAGACAAGAACCTTTCCCTAGAGCTCAAAGAGAAAGAAAGCCTTCCCCTATAGCTGGCGCTCTGAATTCAGACTTCTAGCCTCCTAAACTGTGAGAAAATAAGTATCTGTTTGTTAAAGCCGCCCACTGCAGTATCTGCTGTAGCAGCACTAGATAACTAAGATACTTCACTAAGCCTCTACTTCTCAGGGAGAAAAGTCTACTCTCCCACCCCAAACTAGCCTGGTCTAGAATCACCCACCGTCCCACACTGAGTGCTAATGGTTCTATGGGCAAGAACTAGAGACACGTCTCTCCAGCTAGACTTGCAGCTCTTGGAGGACCTGGACCCCTCTTCCTTCCACTCCCCTCAAGGTACACAGAATGAAGTTACTAACACAGGGCCAGAGAAACACATGGAGTAGAACCATTCACCAAATTAGAAGTCCTTCTGTTCTGGTGAAGAGTAGCCCCACCAAATAAAAGACCCTTCCCATAACATCCACTTCTTACAGCAGGACTCCCTTGAAGAAGGATGCAGCTTTCTCGGTCCCCAGGAATGAAAGATAGACCTAGGGAGCCTGCAGGGCTAAGGGGAATGCCCACGTGCCTCTGGAGGGACAGGGGTACTCACTGTGACTGGCGAGTCCACCCTCTGCACGTTGCTCTCCTCCACTAAGATCTCTCTGGAGACAGGAGAAGACCAGGGTCACCTCAGCCAGGCCAGCCCAGCCCAATTCCTGACCTTTTTTTTAAAGGGAAGGGAGGATATGAGGTGGTCCTTGAACCTCTAGGGGGCAGGAGTGAGGTTTGCAATTTCCCCAGGGCAGGCTGACCTGGCCCCCCCACTGCACACCCTTCCATGGCACCCTGCTACCAAAACAACAAAATCCAGGCTCCTATTCCAGCATTCAAAACCCTTGCTGTGACCTTCCCAGCCTTGGCTCCCTTTCTCACATCCAGCACTCACTCCCAGAAAACAGGTCTCCTTATCCTCTCCACACACAGCACTCTGCAGAAGCTGTTCCCTCAGCCTAGAGTCATACCTGACACTGTGCCCTTTGCTGAGATCTTACAGTCACTCTCCACTACTCACAGGGCCCTTCTCCCAGAATACCCAAAGACACAGGGCGGTGCCCTGGCAGGCCAATCGTCAGATGCACCTTCCGAGTGATGTGCTCGTCATACTTTTTCCAGTATCTACTTAGAGGCGGTGAGGACTTTACTCTTTTACTTCTCCTTGTAGTACAGTCGAGGCGCCCTGGTGGCACAGTGGTTAAAATGCTTGGCTGCTAACCAAAAGGTTCCAACCTACCAGCCTCTCCACAAGAAAAAGATGTGGCAGTCTGCTTCTGTAAAGGTTTACAGCCTTGGAAATCCTAGGCGGCAGCTCTACTCTGTCCTACGGGGACACTATGAGTCAGAACTGACTCAAGAGCAGTGCATTTTGATTTTGTAGTATAGTCTACTTCTACTTCAGTGAGCACAAGGTAAAATTGTTTTGTCAATTACAGACATCCAACTTTAGTATCACATTTCCAAATTTTGTCCCTGATAACAGCAGTGCTGAACATTTGCACTCATACCATGTGCCAAGCCTGTGTTAAGAGTTTTGCATGGATGACCTCATGCAATTGAACCACCACCCTCAAAGGCCGGTACTACGATGACTCCCACTGCACAGATGAAGCAACTGAAGCCCAGGAGGCTACTGGTGTGGCCGGGGTCATACAGGTGGGATGGGAACCTGGGCAGCCTGGCTCCAGTGTCCAACTCTTTTATCAAGCTATCCTGATGTGAGGGATCCAGGTACTTGCCCAGCCCTCACTCTTGCCGCCAGGTATCCTCCCACTAGACTGTGAGCTCCCTGAGCTCACGGAATGGGAGGACTCACGTCCCACAGGGTGCTCTCTATGACAGAGGCAGAACAAGGGAGGTTTGCCGTGGCTTTCTAGGAATGGGGAGGCACTGGCGGTGGTCAGAGAGGCCGTAACAACAACTAGGCTCTCCCACCTGTACTGCATCTTGTGTTGAACATGCTTCCACATCAACTGCTTATAATGATTGTTCCAACAGTCTAGGGAAGGTGCTTTACATCTTTATCTGACAAATAAAGAAACCAATACTTAGAGAAAAGAGCGGCAGAGTCAAGGTCACAAAGCTGGAGTGTGACTGAATGGGAACTCAGGTGGCCCAATTTCCTGAGAATTCCTCTCAGCCCCTTCCAGACCCCAGGTCAAAACCTGAAACCCAGTGACATAACATACAGGGCCCTCACTCTCTGTAAAACCCCTCCTCAGTGCCAGTGGGGCCCCAGTGGGAACAAGGCCCAGGTTCCGAGCCCAGCTCTGTCACTTGCAGCACATCGCCAGCCCTCTTGTGGCTCACACCTGCCCGCTTTACTTCCACAACTAATACTACCTTCATTAAGTGCCTACCAATGTGTCAGGCCCTGTCCCTGGAGAATCTCATTTGAGGCTCAGAGAGGTGAAGTCACTTGACCATGGTCCCACTGCTTACAGCAGTGGCAAACCTAGGATTCCTAATGAAGACTGCCTGACTCAAAAGCTTCTGCCCTTTTTAATATGCTCATTTTTTTAATAGGAGCAATTTCAGCAGACGTTGCAGACCTCTGTGGCTCCTAGGGTAGGAATCTACATATACTCTGAGCAAGCTGAAGCTCAGGGCACCACCTGCCTCAGCCTGGGCCCCTGCTGGGTCCCCAGAAGGCCATGGGCAGGCGCTAAGAGTTGGTCCTCCTTCAGACTGGGCCTGGGACAATGGTGGCCGACTCAGGTCTCAGCCTAGTACCTCCTACCTCCTTTCCATTCCAACTGGGCAGGACCCTCCCGGCCATCAGTCCATAGCTACCTGCAGCCTTTTGCAGCTCACTTCGAAGTCTAAATGCCTCTACTTGCCCATCAATGGGCCTGGAGAACAAAGACATGGATGTAAAACCAACTCACTCTCCACCTAGCTTTAAAATCTTAGGTAAAACATTTATCATCTCTGAGGCTAGTTTCCTCTTCTGTGGAGTAAATACTATCCCTGCCCTGCCTATTCCATAGGAGGGCTGCAAGAAGCAATACAGAATAAATGCCCAACTTCTCCATTACTCTGAAAACTCCAGCATGCTATTCAAGCATTAGTTATCACCACACTGATCCAGCTTAAAGAGAATAGTGACAGGCAGCAATTGGTTGAAGTTCCTGAAAATGCCAGTCAGGACTGGGGGAGCTGGGACAGCTGAAACCAGCTTTGGGCTGGTCTGGTCAGAGCGATTTCCTTCAGCTGGCAAAAAACAGAGCAGCCACAGTCACTTAAAAAGGGTGTTCACCATCCCCACGCAGGACCTGTCTGGCTGCAAGAGGTCTGTTTGTGTGGGCAGAGCCAAGCAAAGAGCCTGACAGCCACAGGTTCAGAACCAAGCCACTTCCTCACTGGGTGACCTCAGTCAGGTCATTTGGCTCCTAGGAATGATGGCCTTCTCTTTGGCAAAAGGGAGCAAGTAATTCCAACCCCCCACGCTGCTGTGGGGAGGAAATGGACTTACGTTTCTTGCCAGTATAGAACCAGACTATTAGTGGGCCTGTTGTTCAATAAAGGAGCCTTGGTGGTGCAGTGGTAAAGTGCTTGGTTACTAGCCAAGAGGTTGGTGGTTTGAACTCACCAGCCGCTCTGCGGGAGAAAGATATGGCAGTCTGCTTCCATAACGATTACACCGTTGGAAACCCCATTGGGCAGTTCTAGTTTGTTCTATAGGGTTGATATGAGTGAGAATCGACTTGACGGCGATGGGGTTGGTTGTTGAATAAATGTAGAGAAATCCGGCCGGCTTCTCCCACAGTTCTCCAGCCTGATGGCAGTCAGTCAACCAGTTCCTCAGAAGAGGCAGGTAATTAGTCTCCTCACAGTACCCACCCATGTCAGGGCCTTCACTCTGACTCCCATCCTGCTTAGAATGCCCTTCCTCATGGTCCTGTTCCCATCAGCTATACAAATCACCTTAACCTTTCAAGACCTACAGTCTCTTAAAAGCTTTCTTTGATGACTTCAGTCCATGTCAACGTTGCCGTTTTCCAACATAGTATTAACACCTAACAATTTCTGAACACTTATTTCTACCAAAGCACTATGCTCAGCTCATTCCAGGCACCAGCTCACTGAATCTTCACAATCGTCTTATTCAGTACTACTATTCCCACCTGACAGATGAAGAAACTGAGTTTCAGAGCACACACCACCACAAACACAGCTAATAAACGGCAGAGCTCATATTCGTATCTAGAGCCACCAGATTCTGAAACCTGTGCTCTTAATGACAGTATCATCCTACTTCCCGTAAAACACTGAGGTGGGCCTCCCTCAACTCAATGCTTAATTTATGTTGGCTTATTTGCTACTTCTTAGGCTCCCACACTGCACACAAGTTGAGTCCAACTCCACCTTCTTGCATTATGGAACAGGACATAGAGAACTGGCTTCAGACTACATCCCTTACTTGCTGGTAATTCAGAACATGAGATTCCTCACCTGTAAAATGAGGACAATATTACCTCCTTTTAAGGGTTGTTGTTAGAATTAAAACAATTTTGTCAGACACAGAGTCTTTGGCTTTCCTGCCTCGAACCTTTGTCTTTGTCACCCCCCCCCCCTTTCCTTTCCTTATTCTTCAAGATCTGCCCTAAAGATCAGCTCCTTCAAGAAGCCTTCTCTGTTCCCCCAGATAGATGGACTTGTTTCTCTGAACTTCCTAAGTAATTTCTAGAAGTCCCTTTTACTCCACTAAAAAAATATTATCTGATAGTTTATCCAGGTCTGTCTCCCCCAACAGGCTGGTGGCTCCTGGAGGGACGAGGGGGCTATTCTGCTCCTCTCTGGGAAACTTCCAGGATGGGGCAGGCCCGAAGTTTTCAGCTGCGTTTGCCCCAGGCCAGAATCCCTGGGTGGCAACCAGACTCACCTGGCCTTGGCACACAGGGCTTTGACTTCACTCTCTTTGATGAGCTCGCAGCGCCGCAGCTGCTCTATCTGCCGGTCCAGGTCGCTGATCTCCGCCATGGCCCACCCCCCCCAGCGCGGGTCAGAGCCGGGGCCGCCGCCCCCTCCGTACCGCACAGGGGTCTCCTGGGAAAGGTGAAGACGAGCCCGCGGATCAGAATGTCAGTGCGGGGCGCAGGGGGGCAGCACGGTTCTGAGGCTGGCCCACCCCCCCATCCCCGCCTCCCCTTACATTGGCCCCGGGACCCCCAGCGTCCCACGGTCCTGACCGCACCCCCGCTAACTCCCGTCGAACCCCGCGGGTCCCGCGCTAGGGACGGTGGCCTAGAGGGGTCTCTGACTATTACCGCTGCCGCGACTCCGGTTCCGCCTCTCAGGCTCCCTACTCCCTCCTTCCCTCCGCTTTGGGCCGCCGCCACCGCCGCTTCTACCTCCGGCTCCGCCGCGGAAGCAAGGGGTAGCCAGTTCCGCCGCGCGCCGGATGTGGCGTCATACACACGCCCCCTACTCCCCGGCCGCGCCCTTAACCGTACCTCTGCAGCTAAGAATAGAAATGAGTTGAAAGAACCGGATGTTGGCAACCTGCGGGCGGAAGTTATTGTGGGCTTCGCTGACTGGCGCTGAGGTGGCCGTTGGAGTCCCTAATATAGTGCCCTCCTGTTTCGGTTAGGGACACTGAAGCTGGCCTTGTAACTTCATTTCGACCTGTTTTAGTCTGCCTCCCCCACTACAATCTTCGAGGGATGGAACTGTAGTTCACCATTGCACGCCCGTGCTTAGAGTAATGCCTGGCATGTAGTAGGTTTACATTAAGTATTTGTTCAATGGATGAAAGAATCCCAGGCCAAGTCTCTCTCTTCAGGAAAATCTTTGCCATGGAGGCCCGCCAAAGTTAGAGTCTACCTTTCTCACACCAAGCCTATGCCTCAGGCAGCATGACCTGATTCCAAAATGGTCCCCTGGACACCCCTCAATTGTTTCCTATTGCTTGCTTTAAAGAGGAAGGCACTGGCTCAGAGAGATTTAAGTAACTTGTTCATGGTTGCATAGTTAAGAATTTGAGATTTGAATCAAGGTTGAAATTTGAATCCAGGAAAGCCGTGTTCTTAATTCTAATTCCTCCTATCACTTAACCCTTCTGGAACCGTCTGTCATTATAAAACTAAGATATCCCAAACTCCCTAAACTGGCATTTGTTCTTTGCTTCTCTATTCTATTTTGCTGCAGGTACAGAAAGCTATTGATCTTTAAGCAAAATCACTTTTTCAGCCTTCTGAGCCTTTTAGAATGTCCTTTTCATTATCTTCTGCTGATCCTCAATTTTCATTTGTTTGACTTCAGATGTCCCCCCAGAGAATTGAAAGAGGATAGGTACAGAAGTGAGGCCAAAGTCTGGACAGCCACTAGGGGAAAGTGGTTTGAGGATGTAGGCAACAGATGCAAATGTGCAGAGATAAGGTCCAGGTTTTCAAACTCTTCTAGGAGATTCTAGGTAAGTCAGTTCTGTGAGGATTATTGCAGGGATTCTTTGTAGAGATGAGAAAGATCAAAATTTTTTTTCATGAGAGGAGCTCAGACAGGAAAAGGCCCTCACCAGGAAAGGCTAGGGGTGAGGGACGTTGCAGGGAACTTGCAAAGTGGCAGCAAGACTAGATCCCTGGCTGTAGCTAGGATCTTCAGCAGCTGAAAACACCTGGTGGTGTTACTGCTATCCCCCAGGCTGAGTTACTGAGGAAGGGTTCCAGGCATGGCACAGGACCCTCACTGGCTTCATGGACTGCAAGCAGCTACAGAGGCTCACTTCTTAACCTGGAACCTGAGCTCCACAATTGTGCATCTGTGTATATCTGCATTGTTGAGGGTGTTGGAGAGGATTCTAAATTCCTCAAGGGGTTCCACAGCCCCAAAACTTAAAAAAGCTGATTCTAATCCCATTTCCTGTTAAGATGGGGAAACCGAGGTGCTCGATAGTGTAGATTAAGGGGATATGAATTAATAATCCTGTTTCTACCAAGAAACAGTACAATCTTGGGCAAGACAGCCCTAAACATGAATTGAGAATAACAGTACCAGTTCATACAGAGCACTTATTACACTGCCTGGCTCATAGCACTCAGGAAATGTCAGCTCTTCAGTAGCTGTTTCTGTCACAGAGCTTCCGCACCCGTGAGCTCTGGCCCTAAAAATGAGGCTGCATCTGTGGCCTCCTAAGATTTAAACAGTGGACATGCACTCCCCAACCGTGAGCCCTATCAGATGGTGCTGGGAGAAGAGGCAGAGCACTAGTAGTGGTTCAAAGAAAATTTCACAAGCTCTCCACCTTCCTCAAAGCCCTGGGTAAATAGAAAGCAGAGCAGGAAGGTCCTTCCCCACCCTCTTCACTCTTTTCCCGCCCAGGAAGAACATAAAACAAGGGTTCTTTCTTCTGGGCTCTGCCACCTTCCCAGGCCCTCCCTTGCCCCACAGAACAGACACAGACAACAGACTCCCCCTTAAATAGTTGTTTATTGGCAGTGGGCTAGAAAGGGTGATGGAGCTAGCATTTACAGACAACACCACGCACCAATGTCACGAGGGCGGCAAGAGTGATAGGAAAGAGTGGCCTGGAGCCTCGGATGATGCCCTCCCCTCCAGAGTGCGTATGGGAGAGGGCAGGAGCCTGGAGTGTTGAGGGGCCAGCCTTAGAACACCTCCACTTAGTAGGCATGGTTAGAGATGAAGAGGGATTGGCCGGCTGCGGCCCCGGCCTGACCACTTGGGGTGTACTTTCCTTGGCAGGCGAGGCTGTTGGCCTAAGAGGGGAGAGGGGCCAGAGTGAGGAGAGTTCTCCTCAGAATCCCATATGCCCAGGCACCCTACCCACCTCCTGCTCCACATCCTTACCAGGGCTCGCCTGACATACTCCTCCTGGGCAGCCTTCAGGTTCTCCTTTTTCCCACCCCAGGCCTTCAGGGCAGAGGCCTGCAGGGCTCGGCCATAGGAGAAGGTCAGGGCCCATGGCTTCAGCAGGGGGCACTTGTTGATGGCGTTGAGGTTGATGGATGCCTCCTCCTCACTCTGGCCTCCAGAGAGGAAGGTGATTCCTGCAGAACAAGCAAGATGGGGAAGGGGGGTTGTAGTCAAGACACCCAGGGGACTTGGTAGGAACCCCTAGAAGCTGCTCTGGAAATCAGACCAAATGGGCATGTAAGAATTGCAGGTACAATTCATCCACCTCCCAGTGGCCAAGATGAGGGTGCAGGCCTCACCAGTAACAGCGGGGGGCACTGTGCGGCGCAGTGCTGTGACAGTTGCCATGGCAATCTCCTCGTGAGAGAACTTTTGCGTGCAGGCATGGCCTGGAGTTACCATATTGGGCTTCAGCAAGGTGCCTTCCAGGTAGACGTGGTGGTCACTCAGAGCCTTGTAGACGGCAGCCAGCACCTAGAGCAGGGAAGGACCAAAGTGGGGTGGGGTGGGGTACAGGGATGAGACCCAGGGTCCCCAGCCCACCACACTGCCCAGGCAGGCAGGCAACCTACCTTCTCAGTTACAACCTGACAGCGCTTCAGGTCATGGTCCCCATCAGGGAGGATCTCAGGCTCCACAATGGGCACGATACCATTCTGCAGACAGATGAGGGACAGGGTGGCTGTGAGGCCTCCTAACCCGGAGCCCCACCTATAGCTCCACAGTCATCGGCCAAGATCTTATCTCCAAGACCACAGGGACTCATGGCCTCAAAGCCCTGGGCAGACTGCAGGAGATAGGCATCTCCTTCAGATCCACCCTCGCAATCCCTACTCTGCCCCCTCTGCCTCAGGAGAAGCCTTTTGAGTGTGTCCTCAGCAAGGCCATGCCTGGTACCCAATTTGTGCCTAGTAAGTATCAGGAACGGCTGCCATTAGGGAGGCAGGCATGCTGGCATATGGGTGGCAGGCTAGCTGGCACTCTGGAACTGAATAAGGTGGGAGGAGGCCTGCTGGGGACCTGCACACCCACCTGCTGGCAGATGCTGGCATAACGGGCCAGCACGTTGGCATTTTCCATGATGGCGAGGGCTGAGGGGGTATGTTCCCCAATTTTCAGCACACAGCGCCATTTGGCAAAGTCAGCTCCGTCCTTCTTATACTGGGCACAGCGCTCAGACAGCCCATCCAGCCCTGAAGAGGAGACAGCAGAGTCAGAGAATGGTAGGGGAGGGAGGCATGGGGCTCTTACTCACCCTCAGCACCCGAGACGGGTACCAGCCCAGGCAGATTGGGTTAGTATGGTGGGGAGCCAAACAGTTCTCACCTTGGGTGGTGGTCTCGCCATCTGTTCCTGCCAGGGGTACCACACCCTTGTCAACCTGTTGGGTGGGGGGACAGAGGAAATGATTTCTAGTACCCTTTTACCCTCTGTGACCCCAATCTGTCCCCAACCTTACTTAATCTCTCAAGTAGCAGCTCACGGTTTGCAAACGTTTTCACTTAGTTGCAATATATGATCCTATGAAGCAGGGTACATGGGGATATTATCTGACAGAATGTTAAGCGAATTGGGTATAAGGAGGCTTAAGCTCTACCACTTACTGTGTGAGCAAAACACTGGGACTTCCCTGAGTCTCTGGTTTCTCATCGGTAAAAGGGGAACAATACCTTCCTCTTAGGATTATGAGGCTTAACAATGCCAAGTAGATAACCTGTCTCCAGCTTTTCTTACACATTCTTCAAAAGAGATCTAGGCAGACTCCACCTAAGTCGCCGAGCTCCTATGTCAATGTTCACCCCCTGCCCTACCCCATTACTCTGGATTGCTTTCCCCCAGATCCATCCCAAATCTCACATCCTAAGGCCCAGCCCCCTCACCTTGATGCCCACAACACCGCCCTTGGATTTGATAACTTGGGGGAAGGGACGCCCATCATCCGCCTTCTGGTAGAGTGTCTCATGGAAGAGGATGACACCCCCAATGCAGGGGTTCACGCGGTCGTCAGCGGTCAGCAGCAGCTGGCGGTAGAATCGCCGGTTCTCCTCGGTGTTCTCAGTTCCAATGGACTGCAGCCGCTTGGCAATGCTTCCTGGAAGGGAGTGTCAACAGGGAATAAGGGATCAGCCTGCCACCCCGACCCTGGGTCCTCCTCCCCAGCTTTGTCTTCTGCCCGCACCAGTGGACTCATCTGCAGCCAGGATGCCCTTGCCCGGAGCCACAATGCGATGAGCGATTTCAAAAAGCTCCTTCTTCTGCTCCGGCGTCAGTGCTGGGTGTTGGTGGGGCATGGTGTTGGTGGTGGCAGGTTCCTGGGTAGAGGAGGTAGGTGGGGGAGGACTGGTTAGCTGGGCCTTCCCATGGTCTCCCAACCAGCAGGGCCCTTGCCTGGAGGTCAGGGCAAATGTTCCCTACCTCGCCTGCCCCACACCCGGCAGGATCTGAGTCAGTTCCTGTCCCCAGCTCTCCCCTATACCCAGCTTCCCTATACTAGGCCTGCCTCCTGTACCTTTCCTAACTCTGTGTGTTGCTGGGTGTTGCCCAGCTGAGGGTGGGGCTGTGATCTGGCGTCTGGGGTAAAGGAAAAGGCCAGAGCCAATGACAGGTGGGTCATGTAGAAGCTGGACCCTTCTGGCTTGCGCCTTGCCATGGGGTCACCTTGCCTAGAAGCAAAACCGAACCAGGGTATTTTAGAATTAAGAGGTCACATACAGGGCAGAGAGCCCAACTCCCTCATCCAAAAGGGTACAGAGTAGAGAAAGGTCTGTGCTCAAAGCCACACAACGGCCAGATCTGAAATTAGAACCCAGACCTTTTGACTGCCACAGGGGTGTTCCTTCCAATCCACCCTAACTCCCAGGGCTGGCCCAGGCCCCCCCCCCCCCGCCTCAAGGACATTCCAAGGTCAAGCCCCACCCCCCTCCAGATTAGGGGGAAGGTGTTAAGAAAAAAGTAGAAGGGCAATGAGAGACCCAGGAAAGGGCAGCAGAGCTAGTGCGCCCCAGGTGGAGAAAAGGGTAAGGTCTGTCGTTTTCACTGCTCAGAGGCAAGCGGCCCACCCTTTCCCCTGAAAAATATTCCTGTCTACTCGCACGGCTGCGGCTGTTCCAGGCTCAGAATCAAGGTCACCCGATAAAGAAAGACAGGCAAAGTATTAACGGGTAAGCAGGCTCAGCCAAGGGGTCTCCCCTCATGGCCAAGGGCGCTCCTTCTCCCAGGAAGGTAAAGACCTCCCGCTTGCGGGAGCCCTGAGGTGGCATATAGGGTGGCCCCCAACCGTCGCTGGCTCTTGGGATCTCTACAGAGGCAAACAGGCCATAATCTGTGCAAGAGAGGGGAATGATGGTCTTCTACCTCGTCCTGCTTCCTCCCGCCGCCATCACTCAGCGCGCGGAGTCACTGCATTGCGCAGCAAACCGAGGAAACTTAAGTTGGCGAGGGTTGGGGGGGGGGTCTGGGTTGGGAGCAGGAGTGTGGGTGTGTCCGGGCGGGGGGAAATACTGGGGTGGGAGGGCTCCGAACCGACGCCCGCCCCGCCACTGCCCCCTGGACCCTTCTCCACCGTCCCTGATCTGACCCTCGCACGTGGCCACGGGCGCTCACCTAGCACAGAAGAGGGGTGAGACTTGAGGGCTGCGGCGGCGGAGAGCGGCGGGTGGACTGCGAGAGCGAACACAGCGTTCGTCACCAACACCTGGGTTCGGCGGCGCGTTCCAAAAGGAATGCAGCCTATTCAACTCCCGAGGGGGCGGGTAGCAGGAAGGCGGTACCAGGCCCTTTAAAGGCACCGCGCCACTCTCCGCCGGGTTTTTTCCTTTTCAGGGGGCAGGGAGGCGCCCCAGCGTCCTACGGCAGGCGAGTAACTCTGGCCGAGGCCGCCCCGAAAAAGCGAAGCCCGGAGGCGGGGCTGGAGTGGGGGGGAACACGGCGACGAGAATATGATCCCTCCCCTGCCTCCCTCCTCGGACGTGACTCGGACCACATCCTGCGGGTCGCCAGGGTCCTCCCCTTTTTCTCCCCTCGCCTGGCGCGCTCTGGGCCGCCGTGACTCAGCCAGATTTTTGGCACCGGAGAAGATGGGGGAGGGGTGGGGGTAAGCGCATGGAAGTGCCAGGAAAGATGAAGGCTCAGCTTCCCCACCCGGGCCAGCCCGCGGCCCAGGCAGCGCTAGCTTCCAGCCTGTGTTTAGGCAGCGCGTGTCTCGTCGTAACAGAATCGAGAGGTCCGGCGTACATACTGCGGGCTCTCGGCGCAGGCCCCGGGGCCGCTCCCTCCCCGTGTCACCTGCCCATGCGTAAGAAAGGCGGAGGAGAGGGCGGAGAGTGGACGCAAAGGGAGCGGGAAAGGACGGCTGGGGCAAGCCCCGGCGGAGGCGGCGCGTTTGCGAAAGGCAGCCGTGCCCGCGCACGCGCTCTCCGCCCAAGGCCGGCGTGTACAGGTCTGAGCCCCGGCAACCATGGAAAAAAACCACGCGGAAACTGATCGGCTGTGGCTCGGACCAAACAAGTCTTGGGAATGTGAAACACCTGACTTCCCTCTCCAAGATAAATCCATACCCGAGTTGATAAAACAACCAAAAACCAAACCCATTGCCAACCAGTCGATTCTGCCTCCTAATGACCCTATCGGACAGAGCACAACTGCCCCAAAGGGTTTCCAAGGAGAGGCTGGTGGATCCCAACTGCCGGGGTTTTGGTTAGCAGTGGAGCTCTTAGATACTCCCACATAATTTCCGAGTTTCCCATTCCCTCCGGCCAGGCCTCCCCTCCCCACCCAGATACCCTAGGCCCGACCCCACCGCAGGCTCCATCCAGCCGGCGGCCCACCTGAGAGGAGGCTGAAGGAGCCGGCAGAGCCTGGTCAGCAGCGAGTGCGCCAGCTGCACTGGGGCTGGGTTATAAGGCCGCTTCTGCTCCCCCCACCAACGTCCTGACCTTCTCCGGTGACCCTTGCCCTTTTCCCACCACGGATCCGCTGGCAGGGACCTATATTTAGGGAAACCTGAAGCCCCTGACATTCAAGCCAGCATAGGGCCCCAAGTGGGAGCAGGGTGAGGCAGATGGAGGCGGAAGCCGCAGACCTGCCCTATGGAGGGAGGGGGGGTGGTGAAAGGAGAAGAGCTCTGCCCACTCACCAGCACTTCAGAGGAAATTTCTTCCTTGGAAATCCAGACTGAGGCCCTTGGTTGTCAAGGGAAATAAATCTTTGGGCAGGGATCTGTGGAGAGGGGAGGAAGGGTAAGGGCACTCAGATGGTGTGGTTCTCCTTGCCTCCCTCCTGGTGGCCCCTGCGATGAGCCCCTCCTCCCCTGACTGGACCTTGATGGCGGTTGTGATTCTCTGGAGCCCTTTTCTTTAGAAGGAGAGAGAAGGCAGGCACTACACTCACCCCCAAAAATAACCAAGAGTCCATGGGCAGGGAGGTGGCTGGGGCACACCAATATCCTGATAATCCAGGCCCAAGTTTCTCCCATAATGCTGTCTGTGGTAGGCGGTGTCCCCCATGCTCACCTTCAAATATATACAGTTTACTTGGAGAGGGAAAGAGGAGGGCAAGGGTACCTGCCAGAGCACTAGCCCTTCCCTCTTTTGGCCCTTGGAAGGGGCTGCAGTCTGGCTGGCCGAGGGCACTCTGAGTCCTGCCCTGCAGGGAGCCAGGCCCTCAACTGCTGGTTCACAGGCCAGTGAGCTGAGCCGGCCATTTGTAGTTCCAGTGGCCTGGAGAAAGGTGTCCTGAGGCCCCCTAGGAAGGAGGGCACATGGGCCCTGGGGGCTGGCCACTCCCCAAAGGGCAGGGACCCTGGGTCCTCATCGAAGCTTGATCTCAAAGCAGAGGCAGTTGAGGCTCTGGCAGTCAGGAAGTTGGCATGCACAGGCACAATCGCAGAGTGGACAGCAGTGGGGGTAGCGAGGGGCCCAATCCTAAGAGAGAAGAGAGAGGAGTAAGGGAGATGGGCAGGAGGAAGGCCTAAAGCTGTTTCCCTCTCAGGGAAGAAGAACAGAGAGGCCTGGAAGTCACATTTTCCCAGTGGAACAGAGAATACCATTGCTTTGGGAACAAAGCAATTCCCTGTGCTGTTGAGAAATCAGCAATAAGGAAATGTTATTATTCAGGGGGTTCTCTCCTTCCTCCCATTTTAACAGATGAAGAGCCTGAGGGCCAGAGACCTGGGACCCACACTAGACTTTGGGTGCTCCAATGTCCAGCTCAAAGATGGGGCTATTATATCCTCTTGGCCTCTACCATTATGCAATTCAGAGTTAATAGACATGGAGATTTCCTTTTCAATTTTCACAGTTTTATTTCCATCGTGAAAATACCGTTAGGTTGTTTGAATTCTTCTTTGGCATGCAAACTAACTTCAGGATCTCATTTATCATTCATTTTCTCAGCCAGCCAGTCAACAAACATTTTTGAGCACCTACTCTGTGCAAGGCACAGACTGTATTCATGAATGATTAAAACAATCTTTTTACGTTTCCTCTTGAAAATGATCATTTTCATATTAAAAATTTTAATTAAAAAAGTTTTATTGCTTTTAATTATCAGAACCCTGAGTAGTGGGCCTCTTTACAAAAGAGGAAATAAAGGCTCAGAAAGGGGAGCAATTTGCCCAAAAGAACACAACTAAGGAATGGAGCCTGAAGCCAGGTCTCCCTGCTTCCAGTCCTGTGATCCCCCTTGACCCCAAACAGCCCCACTCCTAGCCTCCTATGACCAAGAACATCAGCTTCTTCCTGGGTTTGCAAGGGCAGAGGCAGTTCATTTCATTCTTTGTAGAGCTAGCATGGGGACGCACGCTCAGCAGGGGTATGAGCTACAGACAGACGAATGCTGAATGGATGAATCAAAGCGTATCACTGCTTCCTCTTTAGGCAAAGAAGAAAGAAGAGGGGTTCTCAGCTCCCAGGAGAAACAGAAGGCCTATCTCTTGGGGAACAGGAACAGCATGTTCTTAGAGACAGAGAGAACCGCCCTACACCAACCCACTCCTCTTCTGCCCGGAGACAGGGATGATCTGTGGCTGCTTTGGGCATGGATAGGCGTCAGGCCAAGCGGTTGGAGTAGGACATGCCCAGGATGGCTGTGTGACAGAAGACTGGCTCCTTGAGGCCAGGGGCAGAGCTGGTGACAGTGACAGTTGCACAGCTCAGTCAGAGACCAGGCCAAGCCAGGAATAGGGAAGTGACCTTTCGAACAGCTGAGGTTTTCGGGGTGCAGTGTCAGATGACTAGTGAGATCAGATATCACATGGGGCTCCAATGAGGGACAGTGTTCTACCATCTACGGGGAGCAGAGTCTTAACTGGGCTGATGCCACTGCCATCAGAACTGCCTCGCAGAGAGGAGGTTAGAAGGATCATAGTAGCAAGGACAGTGAAACGGCCTCCTTGTGTTTGATGAGGGTGTGGTTTGCAGTGTTTCTGGGGAGTCACAGTCTGGGGATATAATAGGCTCTGCGGGCTTTTGGAGGACCACGCCATCATTCTGTGTGCAGAACTGGTGGCTGAGGGAGGCTGCGCTGCCCTCATCTCAGAAAAGAAGGTGTTAAAAGCATTTTTTGGCTCTGTCCCCTGGAAGGGTTTAGAGCTAGTCATTAATAACTGCCTAATGGATTTCTTGACTCTCACAAGTACCCATGTGGCTTCTCTGGAAAGAATCTGTTTAAGTACATTAAACAAGGACTCCACAAGACAGTTAACCCTTTTGTTTCTCTAGGGGCTGCATTGTTATATCTCTGGAATTTTTTCACTTTGGTTTTGTGAGGGCCAGCCACTACCTTACTGGTAAGAACTCAGGCCCTGGAGTGAGTCAGGCCTGGGTATGAATCTCAGCTGGGCTAATTCGTGTTTTGAAGCTCAGATTCCTCATCTCTGAAATAAATACACCTACTTCATAGGGTCATTGTGGGAAATCAGTGGAAGAACGAAGCATGATGCCTGGTACACAGTGAACACTCAGTAAAAGAGGGCTGTTCTTGTTATATCACAGCTCTATCTCCCTTCAGTAGTTCTTAACCCTAGTGTGCATCAGAATCACCTGAGAACTTAAAACTCCACCACCTACAGTCCCATCCCAGACCTACTGAGTGTGGGGCCTGGGTGCCTGGATTGCCTTTTAAGCCCCATATTTGCTGCTGATCACATCATTTCTCACGTTCTATTAGAACTGCCTTTTCTGCCTCAGCAGGTATAAGCCCCGTAAGGGCTGGCAACTTGTCTATCTTGTCAGCACAGTGCCTCAACAGTGACTCCATAAATCTTTGGTAAGCGAGTAAATAAGTGAATGGATGCACTGGACCCTCTCAGCATGCCTGTGAAAGGAGAAAGAGAAACCTGAGTCTGTGTCCTGGATGGCCCAGATGCACAATCTCAGGTGAGTCAATCAAGCCTCTGTAAGCCTCAGTGTCTACAACTATAAAATGGGCAAGAGCTTTGTAACTCCTGAAACAATTCTACAAGTTTGTGGATATTATTAATACTCTCAGGAAACTGAGGATGAGAGCTTTAAGTGTGCTTTGTGGAAAGACGGATGACGACAGAGAATGACCCCGCCCCACCCTCCACTGCACTAGATTCAATCTTGGCTGCAGCAGAAGCCAGACAGGATCAGGCCCTGAGGTCTCCAGCTCTGGAGGGGAAGGTGGGAGGGAACAGTCCCTCCTTACAGTGCATCTTACTCCATCCTCACTCCCAAGGAGGAGAAGTTGGACCCCTGACTATTCACTTCATGTAGGTAGAAGAGGAAGTGGGGGGGGGGGGGTTATGCCCAGGACGGGGCCAGAGATCATTTTCTAATTGAGCATTTCCTATAAAAGTTTTTAGGACCCAGGGTTGTCTCCTTTCTCCCCTTTAGCCCTTAAGCTCCAGCCTTGGGGCCCCTGCCCCTACCTATGCCTGAGAAAGCAAAAGCAGACTATTTGAAAGAGGACAGCTCCTTGTCCCATAATTTATTTCAAAACCCAAAGCATCTCCCAGGGATTTGCAACCACTCCACCTAGCCCAAGTTATGAATTTGCTGGGGCTTGGTCTTTTGACCTCACTCTCCTGTCCTGAGCCTTCAAGGTCACTACTCCAGAGGGCAGGAACTTTGCTATCTAAATCTCCGAGCCCCAAATAATTGCTGCCTAGGAAGGTAGTTGATTACTCTGAACATCTTTATACTTGCAAATGCAAAAATGGCCTGTCTTCTTTGAGCCAGGTTCATCTCTGAGGATTCCATTTCAACTAATGCTATGGAGCAGTTTGCTAAGTGAGTCTCTTCTGTGTGACACTGGAGAAGTGACTAAATTCCCTAAGCCAGTTTGTTCCTCTGCAAAAGGAGGGACCATCTGTTTCCGTAAAGATTACAGCCAAGAAAACCCTATGGGGCAGTTCTACTCTGTCACATGGGGTTGCCGTGAGTTGGAACTGACACACAACAACAACATCTACATGTACAGGCATGGATAGGTGGCCAAGAAGTGATACCAAGTTTAAAAAAGGCAAGTCGCAGTTACGACGAAGCAGAATATGTGGTATGAACTCATTTTTGCCAAATAATAGTAACACAGCAGTGCTTGTACTGTGTATTAGTATATGAGGGACATACACAAAACGTAGCTACCTTGAGCTGGAGGGCTGGTTTATAAAAGTGGTCTGTACTTTCTATGTATTTCTATCATGCACACTTTATAAACAATGCTCTCTGTAACTAGGAAAAAAAAAAAAAAAGAGAGATAATTTATTTAAAAAACCCAGCTCTCCAGGTTGTTGGGAAAGATAATAATGTCTACAAAGTGCTTGGCAGTGTTTGGAACACAGTATTCACTCAACGAACGGGGGCAGCTCTGTGGCAGGCTCTGTTTTTAACTATCATTTTCAGAAGTGTTGATTCTGTGTCATACACTTATGTACATTACCTTTCTCCAACTGTCACCCTATTTTCTTCAAGGAGCTTTCCTCATCAGAAAGTATCCCATATGTTGTGTATGTTGTTTTGGGCTGTCTCCACCTGACCTGGTACTTGGAACCATGCCTGGCCTAAAGTAGGTGCTCAATAATAAATGTTGTTGAACAGATAAGTGAATACACACATAGTAGCCAGATCAGGGGCTCAGTGAGTCAGGGGGTAGGAATGGCACTCACAGCTTCAGCGGGCTGGGGGCAGCAGGCATCCAGGTAGAGGGCTGGGCTAGGCAGGGGGAAGTCACAGGCTTCCGCACAGGTCCAGCAGCAGTCTCTGGGCCCTGAGGCACCTGGCTTCCTGCAGGGGGAGCTGCAGTCTGTGCAGCAGCCCTGGGCCTAGGAGATAGCAGGGCTCAGGATCTGGTCCTGGGGCAGGTAGGGACAGCCAAGAGTCTTGGCTTTTGGGAGAGGGGCAGGAGAAGGCTCGGCTGGGGATAGGAGAGAATAAACCTCTCCCTTTTGGTCCCAGGAAAAGGATAGATGGGGGGACTAAATGGCAAAGGTGTTTGAGGGCAAGAGTATGCAGACAGGGGGATAGGATGACTGGGTCCCTCTTCCCCATAGACACCACCCTTTTTCCCCCCCGACGAGGCCTCTCACCAGCAGGCAATGCCTAATCAGAAGTACCAGACCCAGCAGCAACAGATAGATGCCCACAGCGATGAAGACGATGGCGGGGATGGGGAGCAGCAGGGAAGGACTGCTGACAGGAGCCGGGGTTGGATTCCACGGGCTAGAGGAAGCCTGGGTGAGCACAGGAGGAAGGGGGGTGACAAGGAGGCAGGGAGGGGCTGCGGGAACACAGGAATGCCAGAAGGTAAATGGAAGTGGCTGCGAGAAGGGGAGGAACAACTACCGGGTGGTGGGGACAGAGTCAATAGGACTCCATCCTGACTCACCATCTTGTCCCCCAAGCCTGCCTTTTTTTCCTGCCATCCCTAATTCAGCACCATCAGGGTCATTCTAGACTTTCCTGAGACTTATTTACCTTCCTTTCAGAATACCTCTCCAAACACTCTCTTATCTCTAACTCCACTGCCACTACCTCAGCCCATATCCCGGCTCCCTATAAAGGGCTCGGCTGCTAACCAAAAGGTTGGCAGTTCGAACCCACCAGCTGCTCCATGGGAAAAAGATGTAGCACTCTGCTTCCATAAAGATGTCAGCCTTGGAAACACCATGGGGCAGTTCTACACTGTCCTATGCGGTCACTATGAGTTGGGATCGACTGGACAGCAACTGTTTCGGTTTTGGTTTTAGAACTGTCTTCCAGCCTGTAATTTTGCCCCTCTTCACACCAACTGTCCTTGTGTATACCTCCCTTCCTTACAATCCATCAATGGCTCCCATGGACTCAGTCTAAACTTCTTATTTAAGTAACAAAACTCTTAATCTAGCCCTGCCTACCTCTCCCTTCACCCCCACACTTGACTGCTTGGCAAAATCCTCCTCCTGTCAGGACCAGTGGGTCCCCTCCCCTGGGCAGTCCAACCCTCGAACTCTCTCACACAGCTGTTGTCCTGAGCTGGGAGGGTCTATGTTGGGTAAAGAACCTCCTCCCCAGTCCAGGGGCTCGAAGGCTGGAAAAGGTGCTGAGGGGCCGCACCAGGGAGGGGAAGGGGCCTGGACTCACGTCCATGGGGCAGGGCAGCGCCAGTCAGTCCAGAAGCTGCAGGGAAAGAAGGTCCTGGGTCTTAGAGGCTGGGAGGGTCCGTTAGACTGGAGTGACCGTTCTCCTCCTCCCATTTCCCGTTTGGGTAAACTGAGGCTCAGCTACGGCCCCTGGTCCAGACAGTGGGGGTCGGGGTCCAAGGATTCGAGGGCGGCGCCTCCCTCGCAAGCTCCAGACTGGCCCAGGCCACATCCCTCCGTTGTCCCCACACCCCAGGCTCCTTCCGCCGACCCATCTCCATCACCTGCACCTTTAGGACCGCCGTCAGTTCACAGATTCCACGTTGCGGTCGGTCTAGCCAGCCTCGGTAGCAAAGCCGCGCAAAAGTCTTCTACTTCTTGAAGTTGCCATGGGGAACCAACCGGAGCACCGCTCCTACGGCGGCCGCCGGGACCCAAACGTCGTCCGCCGCCTCTCTTCGCCTGTTGTTTCTTCCTTGGCCACCAACTCTTCTTACCGAGATTCGCGGGGCTTTCTCTCGGTGACTGAATCGAAATGGGAATTCCCGCCACCACCAGCCTAGGTCGGATCCTCATCATATGATGGACATCGAAGGAGGCATCCAGGGTCCTGGGGCGCTACAAAGGGAGGACTGAACCCCCAGGATACACCATCAACTTGCTGTGTGATTTTGGCCAAGCCAGTGACTCACTGAGTTCATTTCCTCGACTGTAAAATGAAGAAACGTCTGCCTCACGGAGATATTGTAAAAATCAAAACTACTCATCCCCCATTAGAATAGCAATGATCAAAAAGACAGGAAACGACATGTGTTGGCGAGGTTGTGGAAAAACTGGAACCCTCATCCATTGCTGCTGGGAATGTAAAATGGTGCAGCCACCGTGGAAAAGTTTGGCGGTTCCTCAGAGTTGAACATACAATTACCATATGATCCAGCATTCCCAATCCTAGAAGAAGTGAAGGCAAGAACGCTAACAGAAACCTGTACACCAATTGTAATCATTGGAGTTGTGTGTCACCTTGACTGGGCCATGATTCTCAGTGGCTGGGCAGTTATGATGTAGTTTGGCTGTCATATAATGATGTGATCACCTCCGTGATGGGATCTGCTGTGCGTAGCCAATCAGTTGAAGGGGAATTTCCGTGAGGATGTGGCCTGCATCCAATATAGGCAGACTTTGTGGCAACATTCTGGGCTTTTGCTCACTCTGGATCCTGCATCTGGCTCATTTGTCTGACCTTTAGTTCTTGGGACTTGAACTAGCAGCTTACCTCCATCTTGCCTGCCAATTTGGGATTTGTTGGTCTTTGCAGCCTGTGAGCAACAGCCCTGCTGTCTGACCTACCAATCTTGGGTTCACCAGCCCCTGTGGCTACATGAATCAAAAGAAACCTCCAGCCTGACCCGTGGGCTTGGGATGTACCAGCCTCTGCAACCACATGAGCCATTTCCTTGGTGTAAATCTCTCTATATACATATGTTTATATGCTTTACTGGTTTTGCTTCTCTAGGGAACCCAGGCTAAGACGCCAATGTTCATTGCAGCATTTTTCACAATAGCCAAAAGGTGGAAACAACCGAAATGTCCATCAACAGATGAATGAGTAAACAAAATGTGGTGTGTATATATATATATATACACATACACACAATGGAATATTACACCGTTGTAAAGAGAAATGAAGTCTTGGTGCATGCCACAACATGGATGAACCTTGAAAACATTGTGCTGAGCGAAATAAGTCAGTCACAAAAGGACAAATACCATATGATCTCACTTATATGAAACAAGCAAATATATAGAAACCAAAGATTATTAGTGGTTACCAGGGGTGGGAAAGAGGGGGAAAGGAGGAGTTTTTGTTTGGGGGGCATTGAGTTTATGTTAATGGTGGTGGAATATTTTGGATGAGGATAATGATAATGGTGGCACAACATGAAAAATAATCAATGTCATGGAATTGTAAATGTGAAAGTTGTTGGTGAATGTTTTGGTATGTATAGTTTCACCACACACACACACACACACACACACACAAAAGAAAAAAAAAAAAAGAAAAAATACTACTGTTAACTGTGTGGAATTAGCATCAATATTTTTTCAGCCTGACTCCACCTCTCTGTTTTTACTGACAGTGCCCTAATTTAAGACTTCATTGTCTGGTCCCTTCAGTCTTCACATCACTGTCAAAGTGATGTCCTACAACCCACATCAGATCTTGTTCTTTCCCTGTTTTAAAACCTCTAGAAGCTCCCACTGCCTCCAAGGTTGTCAGCACTATTCACACTAGGCCCTCCCTGTCTCCATTTACACATTCACAGCGTGTTCCGCTGGGTGCTAAGCACTGCTCTAGGCTCTGGGGTTCCAGTAGAGAAGAAGACAAGCAAAATGCCTGCCGTCACGTTATTACATTCTACTGGGGGAGTCAGATAATAAATATGTAAACAAATAAGATTGTCTTGTGCCCCATTAGTCTTTCACAGCTCTACCATAGTATCTATTCAAGGTTCCTCATCCAGCCTATAGAGTTTCACACCTCTATGCCCTTGTAGATGCTGTTCCCGCTGCCTGGAACATCCTTCGCCTGTTTTCCTCTGACCAATTTCCTCCCAACTCCTCAAGCCTCTGCTCAGAAAGTTGTGCCTCAGTGAGATCTTCCTGCTAACCTCAGGCAGAGGAGGCTGCTTTGGGCTCTGTGTTCCCGTAGATATACACACACAATTCTAGAACTTATCACAGGGCAAGAACTTTAATTATCCATTTCAGTGTCTGGCTCCCAGTTAGATTGTAAGTACCTGAGGCCTGGTCTGACTCTTCTCTGTATCCTAAGCCCTAGCACTTGGCCTAGCCTCGGGGGCCTCTCCAGTGAGTACTCACTGATTCTATGAATGAATCGCATCCAACTCTATCCATAAATGAAGCATTGTTATTATTGTTGGCCTAGTGCCATTGGCTCTCAGAGGGCTCAGACCACCCCCACTCCCCTTTTGTTCTTGAAATTTTTTGGTTTACGCACACGTGCATACTCACCTAAGTATACCTCTCCCACAGAGGCCTCAGACTTCATGTGTGATTGCTGCACCCTGGCATTTTCCCCTGAAAGCAGGGCCACCGTATACCTGCTTTTGTCCATGTTCTCCACCTCTGACGTACCACACCTGCTGCCCCTGGGGATTTCCTGTACCAGGAGGCAGCCACAGAAATTGCCAGGATCTGTGTCCCAGGGTCTCAAATCTCCCCTCCCACCTCCAACTACACCAAGAGAGTCTTAGCCACCCCAACCCTCTCAGAGGTGGCTTCCAAGCCCAGAAAATAGGAGTCTAAGCATCCCCCTGTCATCATCCTTGATCCTAAGGCTCTCTTCTTGTCTGCCCCATCTCCTTTGCAGAATACCCAGGGCCAAGATGAGACCAGTTTCCACCTCAGCCCCAGGAAAGGCCTCAGATGACACAGACTCCCTCACTCTCTTTAGGTCCTGCCAAAACAGAGAGACGTCAGCCTTGGCAAGACTTTTGGATGCGTCTGTGGCCTGCAGTGGTCAGACTTATGGTTGATGGTGTATTGTTCCTACCATGGGCTCATGCATTATGCAGGAGGGTGGACAGTGCACCAGGCCTACTCATTGCAAGGTGAGCCAGTAGGAGGGGTGAGGTACGCACCCCACTTTACCAAGGCCCCACTTCTACCCACATCATACCACTTGTTGGGGGCAAGGGAAACTGACTTCCCAATAGCTGGGTAAGGTCCCCTTCTACGTAAAATTCCAAACTGGAGATGCCAGATATTATCAAGTGTAATTTTGCACTGTCCCTGGGAAAGAAAGAGAAGAGTTACGTACTCCCTATCATCAGGGGGTGAGTGGGAAATCTCAGAGTCAGAGAAGGCCCAGAAGATGAAAGAAGCCTCAGCAAGTGTGGGCTTGGGTGTGGGACGGGAACCTGGGAGTTCTGATTTTGATCTAATCCTTTCAGGCCTCTCCGGTGGACATCAGACCATATTGCCTCCCAGAGATTAAGACTCACCAGCCTCCTTATTATAAAAATGAAAGGCCTATGTTTAGGTAATTACCCTGGGGGAATAAAGAAGCTGAGCTGAGCTACAGCGAGCATCAACAGAGGCCTCTTCACAGTAGACCTGAGGGGCAGACACTATTATTTCCATTTCATAGACGGGAAGAAATTATGGCCCAGTTGAAAAAGCACTTCAGTACTGGGCAAGATCTGAGTTTGAATTGTAGTTCTGCTGTTGTGTGTCTGTGTGACCTTGGGCAAGTGAATTGCTGTATCTGAACCTCAGTCTTCCTCATCTGGAAGGTTGGGATTACCATAAGAGACTGTCAGGGTTTGTTGGGAGGATTAGAGAAAATGTGTGTAAAATACCTGGCATACAACAAGCGCTCATTAAAAAATAGAATAACAGTAATAGCCAACAGAAAATGAAGGCTTATAATGTGTCACACAGAACCTGTGCCTTACATGTATCATCTCATTTAGTCAGCCCAGCAGCGCTAGGTAGTGATACTGCTTCAGGAGCCTGAAGCTCAGGGGAGTTAAATCATTTGCACAAGGACTCCTGACTACTGAGTGGCAGAGCCAGGATTTGAGCCCAGGCAATGGGAATTTATGTATATATAACTGAGGCTCAGAGAGGTTCTGAAACTTGGCCAAGTCATGCAGCCAATCTATGGGAGGAAAGGGGCTTAGAGCCTTGGTTTTCTGACTCCAAATCACCTACTGTGCCCCTCAGCTTTTTCTAGAGTACAGATAAAGGGTGGGACTGGACTGGCTTAGAACAGTACCTAACCTGGGACAGGTACAAATGAAAGTATTAAATAATAAATGCTCTGGGCACCCTGACCTGGCCTCTCCCCAGAGCCCCAAGGGGGGAATCGGACCGTTTCCTGGGTATCATGTGGGAAACAGGCCACTTCTGGCTGCTTATTGTTTACTTATTCACAGTCTTTGATGATATCACACCTGCACAGCTCCGAAGGACTGAGGCGATGCGCACACAGGTAAAGAGGATGAGCAAAACAGCTTTGGGATGGAGGAGCCTGAAGGAGCGGGATACGGTAAATTGTGTGTCTGGTCGGCAAGGACTATGGAGGGGTTAAAGGCTCACCTGGGAGCCAGGCTGGGGGAGGGTAGGAAGGTGGAGGAGTCGCCTAGGAGCCTGGATGGGCGTTTCTGTTTCCGTAGCCACCCGACCCTGCCCCTCTACCGGTGGAGGACTGACTGCACGCCCACGCTACAGCTGGTGGCATTGTCTCCCGTCCTCTGTGGAGATGTTCAGGAACTCCTAGAACACCCAGACAGGGCTTTCACAGCGTGTGCAATGCACCCCATCACAGGTTCAGCAAGAAAAAAATACAAGGAAGTTTTTATCTTCCCAGTTCCCTTTCAACTCTTCTGGATTACTTCAGGAGACAGTCTCATTTTGCTGCCAGAAGCCCTTTAACACCTGTTTACCCATACTTCTCTTATTTCTTCTTTTTCTTTCTTTCTTTTTTTTAAACAAACAGAGAACAAGTCTCCTGGTTAGAATGCGAAGCAGGTGATAATATCTAGCTAGAATGTAATGACAGGTGTTTTCATGTTACTTGTTTTTTGTTACCTAGTATTGACAACGAGTGATACTGCGTTTCTATTTTCAGTAGTGATATAAAGTTTCCTTTTAAAGTACGTAATTAGAAGTAGGGACTCTGGAAACCAGACCACCGGGTTCAAATCTCAGCTATGCTGCTTATTACCTGTGTGACCTTGGCAAGTGACCTGAGCTCCTTGTGCCTCAGTTTCCTCCCGAGCCAATAACGGTATCTATCTCCTTAGGTTGTTGTGAGGATTGCATTAGTTACTATCGGTAAAGGGTTTAGATTGGTGCCTGACACCTAGTAAATGCTATATAAATGCTTGCTATTATTAGGTCAAATAGGGCAAAAAACCATAACTGAGGTTTGCAGAATACTTGTTTGGACCAATCCCACCATTTTCCATGTAGGAACACAAAAGTTTGGAGAAAACAATTAAGAGGCAGAGCTAGGATCTTGGTAGGTCTCTGAATTCCCAATCCATTTAGCAGTCATTTCAATCTTCAACAATTAATATAACCTCTTCAGCCTTGGTTTATTCATCTGCAAAACGGGACTAATGTTATCTCATTGGATGTTGGGATGGTGTGTGTAAAGATGGTTCAGCAAATAAGTATGTCCCTCTCATGCATTCACCTAAGGAGGCAAAAATTGATTGTTGGGGGCAAAAAATCTTACTCTTGTTAGTATATAAAGCATACTTGTGTTATTAAAATTTCATGAGGAGTGGTGATTAGGAAAAAAAGGGTCTGAAAAGGCTCCTTAGTGGGGTGATAACGAAAAAATCATTGAGAAACAGTGCTCTAAACCAAGGTTTTCCCACCTTGGGTCCTTATCCACTAGTGGGTTGAGAATCAGCTTAATGGGTTGTGATCAGCATTTTGGGGGCAAAAATGCAATAGGGCATTGTACATAATAAGGGCCAGTAAGTATTATGAGAATGTTCGGTTCAGCTCAGTGTGTCTGTGTGTGTCTATGTGTGTGTGCATGTGCCCAGTCATGAAATAAAATGTATCCCTTGTGGGTTACTGTAAAACAAAGTTGACAGCCAGCGTTCTAAACCACGACTTTTCTTTTTCGCCCCTCATTTCTTGTCTTTCAGACAAGCCCGTGCAGCCTGGGACTGTTTTGCTCTAAAGAGAAAGAAACTGATGATGTAAGAAACAGGAGAGACTCCAGATTTCAGTGAAACTTGGGCCTGACCTTTCCCAGCTCATGGCCCAGAAGCTTTCTTCCCTCCCTCATTCTATATTCCAGGGTAAGCCCCGGGGACAGAGGAAAAGGAGTGCCTTCCAACTGGCAGAGGGGAAAGTGTCTCCCACCTTGCCCTCCCAGGACAGCCCCTCCGCATTCCTCGCTCTGTCCCCTTTCCCCTCCCCTCCTCTCCTCTTCTCCCAGCTTGGAAGGCAGCGGTCATGTTCCTCCCCCGCCCCAATTTGATTCCCAGCCATCTAACCCAAAGCAAGTCATTTAACTCCTCTGAGCCTCAGTTTTCTCAGCTGTAAAATGGGGGAAATTATTTGTAAAGTGAGGATCAAATGAGAGATTGCATAGAAAGTGTCTTAGCACAGTGCCTTGTATAAGGTGGGTGCTCGTAATAGCAGTAGCTAACAGGTCCTGAACACTGTGTAAAGTAGTTTTTATGCATATTCTCTATTTAATCCTCACACTGAGCCTACACAGGAGCTGGGAAGGGAGCCAAGGGGACTCTGGAGACAGGCCGCCTGGTTTCAAATCCTAGCTCAGTCTCTTTTTGTGTGTTTAAGGGCATCTATATTTCTTTTTTTGTGAACTCCCTTTTTAAAAAAACAAGAGAGAGAGAGCGCTTTCCTCATAACCCCACAGAATGACTTCTGCTTACTATTGGCCAGACCTCCAATTGCATAAGATGTTGAGAAATATAGTTTTGTAAATAGGCACATGTCCATCCCCAACAAAAGAGGGAAAAAGGTGAGAATAGATATGGGGAGGCAGCTAGAAGCCGGACCTTCAACAATCTTATCTTACTCTTGGCTTAACCTTTAGTTTTTAGTGGCTCATCTAGAAGGGAAAAATTGAACCAGTCAAAGGAGCAAGAGAGGGCAGTGGTAGTTCAGCAGTAGAATTCTTGCTGTCTGTTGGAGAGATCCCAGTCTGATGCCCAGCCAATGCACCTCAAGTGCTGCCACCACTTGTCTCTCAGTGGAGGCTTGCACGTTGCTGTGATGCTGAACAGATTGCAGTGGAGCCAACAGAATAGGAAGAAAGGCCTGGCAATCTACTGCTGAAAATCAGCCAGTGAAAACCCTATGGATTACAACAGTCCAATCACATTGTGCATGAGGCCCCTGTGAATTGGGGGCTGACTTGATGGCTGCTAAAAACAACAACAATAAGAATAGAAAACTGTTGACAGAGACAAGCTCTGAAGATGTAACTGAACTGTCTAAGTTGTAGTCAATGGTGTTTTGCTTCTCCTTTTCTTTTTTTTTTAAGCCTTTCAGTTCCTTTAGGAAAATTGAGTTCGTGGATCTTCTGTATCTACGTAACATTATAGAGATCAACACATTTTTTAAAATATTGTTGAAAAAAAATCCTGCCTGAGTCACTTCACGGCTGTGTGGCCTTGGGCAAGGTACCAAACCTCTCTGGGCCTGTTTTCTCAATTGTAAAATGGGTACAATAATAATCCTTACCCATAAAGTTGTTTTGAGGAAATAACTTGGTATTTTTAAGCGTTCAAATTAGTGTCTGGCCCATAGTAAATGCTATATAAGTAGCATACAATGAGCTGGCGTTATTATCACAACTTCACAGATGACGAAATTGAGGCCCACAGAGGTTGTCATTTACCCACCATCACAGAGGGAATAAAAGAGCCTACAGAATAGAACTGCCCCATAGGGTTTCCAAGGAGCAGCTGGTGGATTCGAACTGCCGACTTTTTGGTTAGCAGCTGAGATCTTAACCACTGCGCCACCAGGGCTCCACATTTGTTTAACATTTTTAAAATTACAGTCGAACTTAAAGTGCACCCGTGATCAACATAAGAACATACCCCAAACCTTGGAAGGTTCCCTGGGGTCTCCTCCCAGTCAATCCCCATCTTCCCCCAAGTGAAACACTGTTTTCTTTTTCACCATGAACGTTTTTCCTGTTTTGAATTTCACCTATGGGGAGCCATACATTATGCTTCTTTTATGATCTGTGAAGTCCGAACTTGACCAAATGCTCCTATCCTAGAAATTGTCGTCTTAATTGTTCACAGTGCCTTTTTAAGCAACAACTTCCACTGCTGTTTATTCGCTCTCCCTCTTCCTTTCCCCTCTTTCAGCTCCGCCCCTGAAATGGAGCTGTCCGTCAAGCCAGGAACGAATTCTAACTGACCAGTTCTGCGCGCAAGGCGGTAGAAGTCCCCTACCCACATGCTGGCCAGAGCAAGCCCTCTTCCAGGAAGCCAATGATAGGGCACGTCTGTCAAGAGACTGGCCAATGGGAGAATGACATATGCTAAACAGTATGCCAGTGGGAGGGTGATATTCCCCCCCTCTTCAACTGCCTCTGCAGAGTCAGCCTCGTGCCTTTGCAGTTTGACACCTTCCAGGCAGCCTGAGGGGTGCAGGATGGCAGGCCGGAGCTCCCTACAGCCCTCCTTACGCCTTTCCCACTCCTCCCCTCCCTGGGGTGGAGGGGAGGGGCGGCTTTTCCAGATAAAAATAATATATATGTAAATATATGTTTTCAGGGTTTCTCCTTTTCTTTCTTTTTTAAGTGGGGTAATAATTGCTTTGGCTTTTCTTTTTAAACAAATATTTTCCGATTTTAAATATTAAAAAACTTTGAACATCCCTCCTCTTTTTCTGAGTTTTGAGTGCTGAGGAGAAAGATCAGCCTCCTTCTCCATCCTCCCACCTTGCCCCTCAGAGGTGAGGCCCTGTGAGAATCTTGAGGGCCTAGAAGAAGGGAGAGGTGATGTGAGAATGGGGTGGGGGGAGCAGAGAATGGGATGGGTGGAGTTAAGGTACAGCAGGCACATCATCAGGGTTGAAGGCGAGAGAGAAAAATGTTAAGGTATGAGACAAGAGTAGGAGGTGTAGACCATTTCGGGGAGTCCCTGGAAAAATGAATGAAATAGTTCGAATTGGTTTATAACAAAAAATTAGGATGTCTGATTGCCCTGGATGAGCGATATTTAGAGTGCAATAGATCCAAAGGAGATTGGAGAAGAGCGAAGCCTGATGGCTTCTGATGGTTACAGATGGATGGATCCCACGGCCATGGAGCTATTGAGGGTCAAGGAGGCTGGTGGGGGGGGTGCCTCTGAGCCTGAAGGATGATGCGTTGAGATGTTCTCTTTGCCGTCTTTTTCTACCTTCTCTACCCCAGACAGGCATGACCCAGCTTTTTGTACTAGGCTGTATCTTCTTCCCAATGTGCTTTGCTGTCCTCTGCTGGGGCCTGCAGAACCATGCCAGACTGCAGATGGAGAGACAAGAGGCTGTTTTGGTGGCATCCAAGTAAGAGGACGAGGGTGAGGGTATCCTTCCTGGGGCCAGGGCTGGTGGAGCTGGTCTCTTACTTTCAGGAGGCAAACGGCATCAGCACTGGGAAAAATGGTGGTGACAGCAGAAGAGTGTGTGTTGCGGGGAGAATTAGGAGTCAAATATTGTGGTGCAAATATACATAACAAAATACCAACTCAACAATCTCTGCATGTATAATTCAGTGACATTGATCGCATTCAGCAACTTCCACTGCTTCAGGTTGTACAATGACTCTCGCTATCCTTTTCCAAAGTATTTCACCACCATTACCAGAAACTCAATGCCCTCTAAGCAAAAGCTCCCCTTCCCCACTCCCTCCCACCACTTGTCACCACTAATAATTTTTGGTTTCTATATATTTGCTTATTTTATATAAGTGAGATCATACAGTATTTGTCCTTTTGCAACTGACTTATTTCACTCAACATAATGTTTTCAAGGTTCATTCATTTTGTGGCATGCATCAAAACTTCATTTCTCTCTATGACAGTAGTTTCCTATTATGTGTATATACCACATTTTGTTTATCCATTCATTCATTAATGGACATATCAGTTGTTTTCACCTTTTGGCTATTGTGAAAAGTGCAGCAATGAACATTGGTGTACAGGTTTCTGTTTGTGCTCCTGCTTTCACTTCTTCTGGGTATACAGCTAGGATTGGGATTGCTGGGTCATATGGTAGTTTTATGTTCAGCTTTTTGAGGAACCACCAAACTGTTTTCCATAGTGGCTGTACTATTCATTTTACATTCCCACCAGCAACGGATGAGGGCTCCTGTTTCTCCACAATCTTGCCAACACCTATTGTTTTTTGTTTTTATGATTATTGCCATTTTAATGGGGGTGAGATAGTATCTCATTGTGGTTTTGATTTGCATCTCCCTAAAGGTTAATGGGAGCCCTGGTGGTGAAGTGGTTAAGAGCTCAGCCTACTAACCAAAAGGTCAGCAGTTCAAATCCACCAGCCACTCCTTGGAAACCCTATGAGGCAGTTCTATTCTGTCCTATAGGGTCACTATGAGTTGGAATGAGTTGGAATCGACTGGACAGCACACAACAAAGGTTAATGATGCTGGACATCTTTTTATGTGTTTGTTGGCTATTTGAATATCCTCTCCAATGAAATGTCTGTTAAAGTCCTTTGCCCATTTTTTGATTGGGTTGTTTCTCCTTTCGTTGTTAAATTGTAGAAGTATTTTATATATTTTGGATATTAGCATCTTATCAAATATATGGTTCCCCCAAATTTTCTCCCAATCTGCAGATTGTCTTTTCACTTTTTGGATAAAGTCCTTTGATGAACAAAAGTTTTTTTTTTTTTTTTTTATGAGGACACATTTATCTATTTTGTCTTTTGCTGCCATATCTGATAGCCCATTGCTAAAAATAAACCCCATAGCTTCACTCCTACATTTTCTTCTAAGAATTTTATGGCTTCAGTTTTCACATTTAGATCCATGATCCATTTTGAATTGGTTTTTTGGTGTGGTGTAAGGTGTGGATCTGATTCATTCTTCTGCATGTGAAAGTCCAATTTTCCCAGCACCGTATTTTGATTCTTCCTTTCCCATTGAATGGACTTCGTGCCCTTGTTGAAAATCAGCAGGCCATAGTTGTGTGGATTTATTTCTGGTCTTTAATTATATTCCATTGGTCTATATGTCTATTGAAGGAGCCCCAGTGGTGCAATGGTTAAGTGCTCAGCTGCTAATCTAAAGGTCAGCAGTTTGAACTCACCAGCCACTCCTCAGGAGAAAGATGTGGCAATCTGCTTCTGTGAAGATTACAGCCTTGTAAACCCTATGGACAGTTCTACTCTGTCCTGTAGGATTGCTATGAGTAGAAATGGACTCGATGACATGCAACAACAACATATGTCTGTTATACCAGTACCAGACTGTTTTAATTTCTATGGCTTTATAGTACGTTTTGAAATCAGGACATGTGAGTCCTCCTACTTTCTTCTTCTTCTTCAGGATTGCTGTAGCTATTCAGGGTCCTTTGCCCTTTCATATAAATTTGAGGTTGACTTTTCCCTTTGCTGAAATTTTGATGATGATTGCACTGAATTTATGGATGGTTTTGAGTAGTATTGACATCTTAAGCCTTCAAATCTGCAAATATGGAATGTCCTCCCATTTATTTAGATCATCTTTAATTTATTTTAGTAATTTGTATAGTTTTCTGTGTACATGTCTTTCACCTTCCTGGTTAAATTTATTCCTAGGTGTTTTATTCTTTTAGATGCTATTGTAAGCTTTGGTATCTTTTGCAAGTCATTGAACCTCTCTGAACTTCAGATCCCTCATTTATAAATGGGTTTAATAATAATGCCCTCTTTCCATTCTTCATGAGATGTTGTGTGAGGGCCATGTGAATTAATAATGTCTATAAAGTTGGGATTGCAAACTCCTGCAAGTACTTCAAGGCAGGCAGGCTCTGTGGGACAGTGGTGAGCTGGAGGACTCGTGCGCCACCTAAGGGCAACAGCTACTCAGCTCCAGCCAGACTGTACCAAGTGGGAATGTGGGTCCAGTGTTGTCAGATCTTCTGATTCTTTTTAAGAAGTTGAGCTTTTATGTGAAATTTCTCAATTTTAAAACACTGAAAAATAACTTAGAATTTAAGAACATACCATACTGGCAACCTATACTGGCCAAACAAATCATGTCTGTGGGCTGGATTGGGCCCTCAGGCTCCAAATGTATGACCTATATGACAACGCTTAGTATAAAGGTGAGCTATTACCAAACCCTGGACAAAGGTAAGAGAAGGAGTGGGCAGAACTTACTTGAATTCCTGACAGAAAAAAAGCTCCTTCTCTACCTGCTTTAATCCACATCATCAAAACTTGACACCCCAATTCCTTGACCAATTTTGGGTCTTCAAGTAAAGATGGTGGCCCACTGTCTCCCATCCTCCCCCCATTCAATATCTTTTTGTAGTTTTGTTCATCTTTGGCTTTGGAGTCACGCAAACATAGGTCTGAAATGCAGCTTTACCAATTTTCATAGCTGTATTGCCTTGGGCAAGTTGTGTTGTTTTTTAACCTCTAAATTCTTCGTCTATAAAACAGGATACCACCATCTGGAAGGATTAAATAAGAAATCAACATAAATTACCTTGCACAGTGCCCGGTGTATAGTAAATACTCAGGAAGCTGGGTCCCTTTTCCCCTTAAGTGAACCCTTGAGCTCAGGACACTAGGTGCACTATTGTCTCAACTTCCTCTGCCTAAGGTCCAAGCCGTCTCTGGGTCTGTTCCTGCAGTGTGCCACTAGAGGGCAGCACAAAACTGCAACTCCTGGCCCCTTCTCTTTGGGAAAGTAGATGGCCAGTGGGCTTTGAGTATGTGTGTGTGTGTGTATATATATATATGTGCATATATATATATATATATGTAGACATATATCTACGGGCAGACCTGGAGACCAAAGGACAATTTGGGTAGCTGGCCCCACGTCATGCAGAAGTCCACAGGGCAGTTGGGTTCAGGGTGGGATGGCAGAACCCCAGGGGACTTCGAGCTGCAGTGTGACCCTGGGCCAGTTACTGGGCCTGTTTCCTTGTGGTTGAGTGAGAGGCTTGAACCAGCCAAGGTCGTTTCCCACTCTGAAACTGGGATGTCCTGGGAAGTGCCGAGGGAAGGGAGCCAAGAACATGATAAACCTGGAGGACAGAGAGTGACTGGTGCTTAGGGGAAGTCCAGGAAAGGACAGGCGCCTGAAGAACAGGGGCCAGGGGCATCCCCGGATTGAGGTGGGTTTCTTGAGAGCAGCATTTCTCATTTCTCCCTCGTCTGCATTGCCACTCTGATCCCTAGCATGAGAGAGTTCCTGCCATTTCTTAACTGTGTGACCTTGGAGAGAGTCACTTAATGCCTCAGGACCCCTTCTTGACCTGTAAGATGGGGACAGGCACAGGCAGCTCCTCAGTGCTGTTACAGTAGTTAGATGGGGGCATGGGACATGCTGCCAGCAGTCAGGGGCATACAAGAGGTGCCTCAGATTTTCTCGTTGCCCTGGCTTCCATGGCGTGAAGGAGGCTGGTGAGGGGAGTCTCTGAGTTTGAAGGATACTGTGTTGAGGTGTTTTTATTCCCATTCATTCTTTAAACTCATCTTCAGGGAGAGCAAGATACACCACTTTCTCCTGCTCCATCCCCCAGGGCACACTCACTCCTAGGCTGGGTCCCCAGGTAGGCCACTATGGGGAACCTGCTGGAGGTGCTTGCAAGGGTGGAAATGCCATGCATTTCCAAAGTGCTGATGGGAAACGGGGTCAGGCTCACATGGGGGCTCAGAGCCCCCTCCAAACTGGCCAGTAGCCACGGGCCACCTGCCTCCTCAAGAAGAGAGCCTGCCCTCCCCGGGCCCTTGTCCCCAGCAGCCCCCTGTGCTGCAGCTGCTGTCTCTTTAAGGGCCTCCCCCCTCCCCCTTTCTCTGCTCCCCTCATCTCTGTCGCAGCCGCTGCTGTGGCTCAGAGCTGCATGGGGAGACGCTGCTGCAGGTCCGGTTTCTCGGTGTCTGGTCGGTGCCATCGTTTCCCCACCCCTCCCTCGCCCTCCCCAAGCTGGCGACCCCCTCCCCCTCCCCCTCCCCACAGAGGGGGCAGGGGGCTGGGCACCTACTCTCTATAATGCCATGTGTAGCGCCCGTGCTGGGCAGCGGGGACTGTGGCGGCAGCAGCGAGAGGAGGTGGTGGAGGCGGGAGAGCGGTGGTGACCGCTGACCACTGCCTGGCCGCTCCTCTCGCTCCCTCCTTCCCCCTCCTACCCTCCCTTCCAGGGCTGGAACCACAGTCCCACCCCCACCCCCGCCCCCGCCCCCGCCCCACCCCGCCTTCTCGGGCCCTCCCAGCCTGTAGCGTAAGCCCCCCCTCCACCCGCCTCGTCCCGGCCTCCCCTCCCCCACGGCAGCCTCCTCCTCCGGTACCCTCTCCCTCGCTGTCCTCTCACCGAGTCCTCCCCTCATCTCGCCCCATCACTCCGCTCACTGGCTTTCTCCAGCTCCCTTTCTCCAGTCTGCCCTCTCTCCAGTCCCTAGCCAGCTTGCCCTCTCTGCCTTTCCCCATTCTTGTCTAACTCCTTTGCTCCCTTGTCTGGTCTGGTTCCCTTGCCCCATCCCATCCCTGCCCTGTCCCCTTTGTGCCCCTTCCTCTCTTTTTCTATCTCCTTCCCTGGCTTGGCGTCCCTTCCCCACCTCTAACTCCCTCTGGCTCAGCCACCCTGTCCCTGCCTGAGTCCTGAGCCACCATGCTGACCCCAATGGTGGCTGGGGGGGTGGTGTTCCCCGGACTCTTCCTCCTCTCCAAGAACACGCTCCAGCGGCTGCCCCAGCTGCGCTGGGAGGAGGCCGACGCGGTCATTGTCTCAGCCAGGTAAACTGCTTCCCTTCCCCTCAGCCCCTTCTCCCCATCGCAGGCTTTATGGGGATGGAAAGGGACCCAGGTCTTCCCTGGACTCTTGGCCCTGTGGGCACTTGGGACTTCTACAGTGGCTGGTGGGCTTTACCGCCAAGCTTCCTTCCCTCTTCACTGCCTTACTCACTGTCCCAGGGGACCTCATCCAAACCCAGCCATCTGGTCTACTAGTATTCAGACTGCTTTCTTCCCTTCCTCTATTCATCCTCCCACCCTCCAAAATAGGGCCAGCATGTGACTGAAACATTTCTATAAGAGGTTAGGGAATGAGGGGCAGAGAGCCATGTATATATTCAGGGAGTGTATTGGTGGGACAAGGGGCAGAGAAGTGAGTGGTAGAACTGTGTGTGACCCTGGAATAAGAACCAGTGTTGGGGAGGGGAGCATAGTGGCAGTCAAGTAGAGCAGGAAAGTGGCCAGGAGAATTTGGGATCACTGGGGACCAGGAAGATGACCAGTATAATGAGTGGGTGGCTAAGTGGTACCAGGACAGGGCCAGGGCTCCCCTTCCCTCCCTTTGTGCTGTCCTCTTCTCCCAGGAAGAAACCTTGCTATCAGCAACACATTCTTAGCATTGTCTCACCTGGGATGACCTCCCTGGTATCCTCCTGAGGAAAAGTGACTCAGTATCCACAAACTGAAAGGAAGGAAGAAGGCAGAGAGGAATGGGGTGAAGTGAGGAAGTCTAGGGGCTGTCGGGGGTGGGGGGCAACGATGGGCAAGGAGTGGTCCAGAGAAGCAACCAAAACCAAAGCACAGTAACTAGACTTGTAAAGAGGAGAAATCGAGGCACACAACTCTTCCCTTCTACCCACTGCTCCTTCTTTCTCCCTAGGCTAGTGTCTTCTGTCCAAGCCATCATGGCCTCCACAGCTGGCTACATCGTCTCCACCTCCTGCAAACACATCATTGATGACCAGTAAGTGCCATGAGATCACCTTTGCCCACGTTCCAGCAGACTGTGTATATGCGTGACCTTAAATACCCCAAATCTTCTAGGAAACCCTGTCTGTGGTCCCCATGCCCTTCACTTGGGCCTGAGCAAGTTAACTGCAGTAGGTGCAACTCAACACCCAGGGATAAATTTATCTCTGTCCTGTCCTTAAAGGTCAGAATCAGGAGAGAATCAAAAAGAATACTCAAAGCAGCTCCTAGCTGGCTTCCCAGCCTCTTGTATTGTTGTAGGTTTTGAATATCATTTCCTTCCCTACCTCCTCCCACCCTCACACCCCTCAGACCACACTTCTGACCAGCACCCAACTGGGGCTCTCCCCTCCTCATGCTGGGCTCACCCTTAGCTTCCTCCCAGAATCCAGGTATCCAGCCCCAGCTCCTTGCACAAGGAGAAGAGAAGAGAAGGTGACACAAACAAGGCCACTAATGGTCAGGCTAGTGGGGTGAAGGGGAGGGAAGGTGAAGAGGCCAAAATTTGGCACTGGCAGCTGCTGCAGTGCCTGGTGCTTGCCAGAAAACCCAGGCCTGAGAGGTGGGGCAGGAGGCGGGAGAAGGCCCTGTCCGTGGTGCTGATGGGCCAGCTCTGGGTGACCTGCAGGCTGCTGCTGAGTGGCACCTCTACTCTTAGCTTCTGGTCCTGCTCCCCTTTTCTGGCAGCCACTGAGCCCCAGGATAACCCTGATCTAGGGGTGCCCCCATCCTCTGTTTGGCTCTTCCTACAAACGAGTTCGAGTTCCCTCATCCGTAGTGAGGTCATATTCCCTGCCTAGAAGGGCTTCTGTGAGGAGGAATTGAGTTGATGTGTGTGAAATGCCTAGAACAGTTCTTGGTGCCTACATAATAGATGCTTAACTCTTTCTTCAGCCCCCGCCCTGGTGACTTGGCCCCCTTGCCCTCTCCCCCACCCCTCCCCCACCACGGGAGTCCAGGACGATCCTGGGCTCCCCACATTTCCTCCTCACACCTTACCCAGAGGTCACCTTTTGGCTTTTGAGTTCCCTTCCCCTTGGTCTGTTCTTGTCCTCCCTCCTTAATCCTCAGCTGGGTGGGGAGGATCAGGGTTAATCCAGGGGCAACAGCTGTTCCTACTTCTGAGCACCTAATTGCTGAGAGAGTGGGGCTGGGATTTAACACTTCGCATTGCACCCCAGGGCCTGGAAGCCCTCCCACCAACTCAGTGGTCCCTCGTGTCTGCTGGGCCAGACTTCCTGGGCTGCTCTCTGCTGTTGGGTCCCTTTCAACTCAGGCTCTCCCTTTGTTTCTTCCCTCTCATCTCTGTCCCCCTCTAGTCACACATTCCAGCACCACTGCACCATGGGGCCCAGGTTCTCTCCTCTGTCCCATCATCCCTTGTAGAGGGTGGGCTGCCCTCCCTTCCAGGCCAGCCTTCCCTCCAGGGCTTGCATCTGCCTCTGCCTCAGCCTCCATCCTTAGCTGGCCTCAACCCCAGGTCTCCACTCCTCTTCTTCAGCGGCGTCTCGTATTTGCTCTCAGCTCTTTTTCTCTCCAACTTCTGGCTGACTTTGCTTCTGCCCCTCCACCCAGCTGGCCAAGTTCCCCTGGGCCTGCCTCTGTGAGCACCCCCACCCCTGACTTGTCACAGGACCACAGGATGCAAGAGAAAGCACTCAACGCGCTGACTCGGGCAGAATAAATGCAATATTGCATATTCATGTACTTTTTATTTTTGTTTACTCTCAAAGTGCATCGTACTTTCTCCATCCTTGGCTCCTTTTTGCCCAGTGTTTCCCTTTAGTGCTTGTCTGGTCCTGAAAAAAACAAGAGATTGGGCCACATTCAAACACAGCAGGCAGCCCTGGCACACCATTAACTCCCCGACTGGGCCTGTCTCTGACACCTTCCTGGAATCTTCTAGGGACAGTGGGGCTCTGGAGCCAGACTGCTGAGGTTTACTCCTAGGTCACCTAGCCTCTCTATGACTCAGTTTCCTCACCTGTAAAATGGGGATGATAATCATACCTACCTTTATGGGGTTTTTGTGGGGAGGGGGTAGTAAATGAGTTTTTGCATGTAAAAGGTTTAGAATATTTGAACAGTGTTGCACCTTGTAAGCAGTCAGCTGTTAGCCAATACTCTTTTCCCCACTGCTCTCACTTCTTCTGCTATTATGGTCCCAACCTCAGCTCTCTCCCTGACCTTGACTGAGCTTATTTTCTCAGCCCGTGTGGTCTGTGGCTCTTCCCCTTTCTCTCCCACCATGGTGCAGGGAGAGCGGGGAAAGGATGGATATGAATGAATTTGAAAAATGCACGGGTTTTAAGGTCAGAACCCCAGCTCTCCTACGTACTAGCCGTGTGGCCATGTGATCTTGGGCAAGTATCTTGCCCTGGACCCTTGGGTTGCGCCATCTATGTCATGAGACTCCATGCATGTCTCAGGACTGTTATGATGATCACTTGGGATCTGGCTGGAGTTGCGCCCCCAGCACTGACCCTGGCCCCTGGCAGCTGCTCTCTAACTGTCCATTTCCTTCCTTGATCCCTTTCTCTGCCCACAGACACTGGCTTTCCTCTGCCTACACACAGTTTGCAGTGCCCTACTTCATCTACGACATCTACGCCATGTTCCTCTGCCACTGGCACAAGCACCAGGTCAAGGGGCATGGTGGGGACGATGGGGGGGCCAGCCCCCCGGGCAGCACCTGGGCCGTGGCGCGCGCCTACCTGCATAAGGAGTTCCTCATGGTGCTCCACCACGCTGTCATGGTACTGGTGTGCTTCCCTCTCTCAGTGGTGAGTCCTTGCAGGGCCAGATGGCCCCGGCAGAGGCAGCTCCTCTGTGCTTCACCGGAGCCAGCCCTGTAGGAGCCCCGGAAGCCCTGGGCCAGATCCCGGCAGCAGGGTGGGGCCCAGGACAGGACCAGAGAGCATCATTCACAGTGGCATTTACAGAGCACCAGCCCAGCCCCAGTCAACAGGAGGGTCTGGAGTCAGCCTGGCCTGGTCTTCTGGGCCCAGCTGGGTGCTTGGGAGCTGTTGGTACATGTCTCAGTTTCCTGACCTGTAATAAGGTCTAAAATCTTACCTGCAGGATTGTTGAGGGATGCAGTGAGGTCATGCACCCAGCTCATGCTGCTGTACACATGTGCTCAGACTTGTCTGAGTTAAGCATCCCCAAAAGCGGCAGAGGGGACAGAGGAAAGGCGGGGGCTTCCCAGGAATCCAGGATGAGCCCCGGCCCCTTCACCCCCCTTCCTCTCTTCAGGTGTGGCGTCAGGGCAAGGGGGATTTCTTTCTAGGCTGCTTGTTGATGGCAGAGGTCAGCACCCCCTTCGTCTGCCTTGGCAAGATCCTCATCCAGGTGAGAGGGCACCTGAGGGTGTACAGGCCTGAAGAGAGGCACAGAAATGGCAGGGGGTGAGCCTTGCCAAGTGAACTGGCACTTTTCAGGGACCTTCAGGGATTCTCTAAAGGACAGGTGAAGTTTCAGGCCTTGGAGGAGCCATCAGCTAGGGTAGAGAGAGGCAGGACTGGTTGTGGTCTGGGGCCTTTAACCTGGCCCCTGCCCCAGAAGAGTGGAAGGCAGGGAGGAGGGCAGAGGGTGGTAGCTGGGCAGAGGAGTAGTTGGGGCAGTGGGGCGTGGGCAGGGGCAGGAGGCAGATGGTAGATGGGGCAGTGGGGCGTGGGGAGAGGGCAGGAGGCAGAGGGGTAGGTGGGGCACTGGGGCGTGGGGAGAGGCCCACCCTCTGCCTGCCTCAGCCAGGCTCTCCGTCCACAGTACAAGCAGCAGCACACTCTGCTGCACAAAGTGAACGGGGCCCTGATGCTGCTCAGCTTCCTGTGCTGCCGGGTGCTGCTCTTCCCCTACCTGTACTGGGCCTACGGGCGGCACGCCGGCCTGCCCCTGCTTTCTGTGCCCCTCGCCCTCCCGGCCCATGTCAACCTGGGCGCTGCGCTGCTGCTTGCCCCTCAGCTCTACTGGTTCTTCCTTATCTGCCGTGGGGCCTGCCGCCTCTTCCGGCCACGGGGCTCCCCGCCACCTTCCCCCTGTCAGACCCAGGACTGAGGATGGGGTCAGGGGACCCTCCGGTGGGGACTGGGCTCTGGGACTGATGGGTGGGGGTTGGGAGCCAGAGGCCTCTTGCCCTGACAGCCCCAGGACTGACAGGTGGACTCAGAAGGGCAAGGGAACACCTTCCCTCAGGGGGCTGAGGGTCTGGGACCAGGTGAAGGGCGAAAGTAGGTAGAGGGGGGACCTCTTCTCCCCACAGCACCTGAACTGAGGGCTAGTGAGCCCCTTCCTGTGCAGCCCCTTCTCCAATCACTCACCCTGGGGGCCCTGGAGAAGTGAAGGAAAAGCAGAAAGGAGCCCCACTTCTCATCCACTTCGGTTTGAGGGCTTGTGGCGAGTCCGACAGGGATACAAGGGGGCAAGGGGTCAAAGAACATGGAAGACCCCCACCAAGGACATCCCCACCTCTGCTGTTCCACCTCTCAGCTCCCTGTCATTTGGGTGGCAGAGGACACCCCAGCCAACCCCCGTGGGTCTCATGGAGCTGGCTGCCCCCACAGCTCTCCAGGGGAGGCCAGTCTAGAGGAATCTTATTTAATATTTTATTTATTCACCCAAATCCAAACTAGTTTGCTGAGGGTGGGGTGGGGGGAGATGGCTGCCCCCTGCCTCCCCACCTGTAGGCTGCACATCTTGCCCTCGGGCCCTGGCATGTCCCTGGTGCTACAGACCTCTCAAGGCTTCCTCCAGTCTGGGTTCGGGGGCCCTGGGAGGTGCTTTCCAGACCGCTAATAAAGACGACTTGTGTGACGCCACCAGGCCCTTTCCGCACTCAGTTCTTTGGGGCTGGGAGTGGGACAGGGGCCTGGGAAATGAGGGCTGGTCTCCTGGGGAGAAGAAACAGATTCACACAAGCAAGGAAAGGGCCTGCTGGCTGCTCACTGACAGGGAAGAAGAAAACCAGGACTTTATTTATCAGCAGGAGAGGAGGTGGATTTGGCCGCTCAGGACGGGATCCAGGGCACTCATCCACTCTTCAGGCCCCTTTCTGGCAGCTCCTGTGGGATGGAGATCAGAGGTGGGAGGTCCCCTGCTACCTCCCTGGGCTGCCCAAGGAAGACAGAGCTGGGTGGGGCCTGGGAGGGCTTACATGTGGCTGCAGAACTGGAAAAGGAGGAAGAAGAAGGCCAGCATCAGGGCGGCCACGAGGATGTGGTGGAAGAAGTCGGAGCTGAAGCCTGCTAGACAGGGAGGGGATAAGGGAACCTTTGATTCAGCTCCAGTTGAAGGGCCCAAGGGCAGCTCTCCTCCAGGCCCCAGCAAGGAGGGAGGCCCCTGCTCAAGCTGGTTCATACCTGAGTTAGCAAAAATGACAGGTTTCTCTCCAATAAACTGGGACAGGGCCAGAAGCCTGGCTTGGTCCGAGTCGGGGTAATCAAAGAAGTCAGGTCTGTCTAAGAAGGGCAGAGACTCTGCTCCTGGGGCCAAGGCCTTGGCCCTCTCCAGGCTGGGGGCTAAGGGCCCACAGCAATGTCTGTAACAACAGGCCAGCAGGACCTTGTCCCCACTGTGACTCAGGCCCTGGTAGGCCACACAGTCTTAGTGTGGCTATGGGGGGCTTGATTTTGTCCCCAGGGACTCTAGGGTCAGCTGAGCTGAGAGAAGGCCCACGCTCGGGTGAGAGAAAAGAGAACAACTCAGGATTGGCCTCCCTGTTCCTAAGGGGCATTGATTCTTTCTCCTCAAGCCTTCTTCCTTCCCCACTGCTCCCCCAGATTCCCACCTGTTTCCATGGCCCCCGGCCCAGCCAGCCACAGCCACACCAGTGGCCACAGCCTTGGCCTCATGACCCCTCAGCTCCCACCCCAGGGATGGGGCTCTATGATGTCACAGCCCAGACCCATTGTGATGACAAACTGTACGGTGAGGGGAGAAAGTACTAGGAACTGGGACCCTCCCCATAAGCCCTTGGGCCAGAGAGGAGAGGCTGGGACCTTTGGGCTGCTGCTGTTGAAACAGTAACATGGCAACCCCAGAACTGATAACTAGGAGGTGGGCAATCTGAAAACAGGACTAAGGGACGCTGCATTTGTACAGTGGCACATGGGGGTAAGGGCAGGGCTAAACACCTCCAGTTACCACAGGTAGCATTTAGCATTTATTACTATGCTAAGTACATAGATTGACTTATTTCACTATCCCAACAATCCTATGAAGTAGGTACTGTTGTTGCCCCATTTTACAGAAGAGGAAACCAAGGCACAGAGGGGCAAAGTAATGTGGGTAATACTTCTCCGGGATGTGTACTTTCCTCCTTGAGTCTCTCTCTTGCACTGTGTTAGCAAATTCAGGGATACAGCAGTGTCCCCCATCCCCCAGACCCTGTCTCTTTCGTGCTCAGCTGAGGACAACCCCGGAGTTAGGAACCAAGTGAAATAGCAGGCTTTCACCACTAGGTGGCAGCAGTATCCACTCCTGCCTGCCCGTTTCACCTCTGAACCAAGGAAGCCTCAGCTCCCAGTCTCCAGACCCCTCCTCCGGCCTCTCCCCACGGGTGGCGTCTGGTGCTACAGGAAGAGATCATTGTAGGGGACAACAGGCAGGGGGATTGTTAGCATGAAGCCCCCTGGCCCATCCTGAGGCAGAACCCATGGCCATCTAGAGAGCCTTCACAGGCTTCCCTCTCTGGGTCCCAGTTTCTTTTTCTGTGGCCCATAGACTCCCCCAAGGGCCATATCCATTTTTCCTCTCTATTTCCAGTTTTTTTCTATTTGCCACTTTCCAACAGCTCCTTCCACTCCTGGGAGCCCATCTCTGCTTTTAAGAGTTAGCTCCCGTCTGATTGGCAGGTAGTCCTGCCTATCACAGATGTGCTCCGCCCCACCCAAGCCCAAGGCTGCTTCAGGGGCTCCTTGGTGTTACTATATACAGATGGCTCAGCTGGCCGGGACCTGTCCAACAGCCCGACAGGCCCATTTCCATGACTGCCTCAAAGCCAGATGTGTGTCTGTGGGGTGTGTGAGATCCTCTGCCCTACAGATGGAGGCTCCTTCCCCACTGGTATCTCATCTGCCCTCCCCTCAGGGACCCCAAAGTACTAGCTCATCCATTCTCACAGCAACCCCTGCCATCGTCAGCTCCTAGTTCCTAACAAGAAAACAAGCCAGAGAGGAAAGAAAATAGGAAAGAGAGGAGGGACGCTAACATCTATGTGACCTCCATTGGGACTGGCTCCTGCGAGCAGCTTCCCCTGCACCTCTGAGAGAGTGGAAGCCAGTTGCCCCAAGTCACAGAGCCAGTGAGGGGAAGCAGAGACTCCAACACCGGAACCTGGCTCTTGACTCAGCACCAGGGCTCCCAACCCAGGCCTGCAGCTGCTCCTCAGGCTTAGCTGGGAGGAGGGGGTCCAGAGCCCCCCTTGATATCTGTTTGTATTTCCAAAAACATCTCAAATGCAATATATCCCAAATGGAGCTCTTGATTCACCTACCCCAAACCTGCTGCTTCCCTAATCTTTTTATCTCAGCAAATGGATCATTTCAGCCTTTGGGGTGGATTTTTTAGTTTCTTCAGTTGCCTCAAAAGAATTCAGCTGCTCTCTCTACCAGAAAAGGCCCTTTAGACTCAAGCAGCGAATTACCCAATCATTCATTCATCCAACCATTAGATAACTGTAGGAGCTCCCGCTAAGTGTTGGGCTGAGCTCCATTTATGGCTTAGGTAGAAATCATCAGGGCATGGTCTCTGCTGTCGGGGGACTACAGGGGGGGACCACACAAGGATGCACATTTTGACAGTCTAGGACAACTCCTAAGGAGTTGTCTATACTTAACAGTCTTCACTCCCTCACCTTTAATTTAGTCTTCAGCCCCTCCTAATCTACCAGAATCCACCTTTGTCAAGTCCACCAATGACCTCTTAACTTGTCAACTCTTTTCCTTCCATGTCTCAGCAGAGTGCACTGTCCCTGACTCCAAGCATGGGGGCCACACTCACCAGTCTTCAGAGCTCCTCCTACTCTCCCCAGCTCAGCCTTGGACCTTCTCTTTCTATCTATAATCTCTCTCCCTAGGTGATCTCATCCAGTCTCATGGCTTTAAATACCATCTATATGCTGGTGACTCACAAATGTATATTTCCAGCCCAGACCTCTCCCCTGAGCTCCAGAGTCCTGTATCCAACTTCCTGCTTGATATCTATTTGTATTTCCAAAAACATCTCAAGCCCAATATATCCCAAATGGAGCTCTTGATTCACCTGCCCTAAACCTGCTACTTCTCTAGTCTTTTCATTTCAGCAAATGGTCTCACCACTGCTACAGAATTATCCCACTACTAGGAATCATCCCAGATCTCTCTCTCTCTCTTACCGGACACACCCATAATCAAGACTTTGTGGCTCAATTCCCAACATAAATCTCAACTCCCTCCACTCCTTCCTACCCCCGCACCACCGCCGCCCCCCTCATTTAAGCCAACTCCATGTCTCACCTGGTTGATCTTTCTATGCTCACTCTTACCTTCTGTCATGGATTGAATTATGTCCCCCAAAAATACGAGTTGTAAATCCTAACCTCTATGCCTGGGAATGGGTTGTCTTTGTTATGCTAATGAGGCAGGGTTAGTGTTGGGTGTATCTTGAGTAAATCTCTTTTGAGATATAAAAGAGATTAAGTGAGCAGAGCTGAGATGGGATAACATAGATGCCAAGACACATGGAGATCTCCAAGGAACCAGGAAACAAAAGCTGAGGAGACAAAGACCTTCCTCCAGAGCCAACAGAGACAGAAAGCCTTCCCCTAGCGCTAGTGCTCTGAATGCAGACTTCTAGCCTCCTAAATCATGAGAAAATAAGTTTCTGTTTGTTAAAACCATCCACTTATGGTATTTCTGTTATAGCAGCACTAGATAACGCAAGACACCCTTTAAGATCCCTCCATTCTCCAGCCACCAGCCAGAACAGATCAGAACATGTAGATCCACTTCCTAAACTCCTCCAATGGCTTCCCACTCATGGTATGAATTCTGAACTTCTTACCCTGGTCTGTAGGACCCTTATGACCATTGCCTAGCCACCCACTCACCTCAGCTCTCCTATGCTTTCCCTCGCTTAGCACACTCCATCAACGCTGACCTTTTGCCCATTCTTTGAATATGCTAAGTTCTTGCCTGCCTTCCAGCCTTTGCTCATACGTACAATCCCCACTGCCTAGGACACGCTTGCTCCCACACTTGACCTGGTTACCTTCTCCTCCTCTTTCAGGCTTCAGCTGAGACAACATCTTCTCTGGAAAGTACCCCCTGAGCTCTCACAGTCTTCTGACCAACCCGTCACAGTATCCATCACACTGAATTGGAATTTTTGTCTATCTCCCCCATGAGGCTACTGAAGCAGGGATCTTGCTCATAGTTGTATCATCACGTATACAGTAGGTACTCAATAAATATTTAGTGAATGTATGGGTGGACGACTGGATGAATGAATGAAAAGCCTTCCTACCTCTGGACAAGCCAGGACTCAGCATGGTCTGCCATTTTCCTCTGCAACAGGTTTCATCTCCAGTTTCATCCTCACCATCCTTCAACGAGGCTGCTGGCCTGGGCCCGGCGCTGAACACTGCGAGAAAACAGCAGTGGAGGAGACGTGACTTTCTGCGCGCGTTGACCAGATTGTCCTCCTCCCCTTACCTGTGGCATCTGAGTAAAGAGTGCCCTCCTCCAAACCCACCAGCTGTAGTACTGGACAGAGCCTTTCTTCATCTTGCCTCCTTGCTTACCCTGGAGTGCTCCGAAGGGAACCTAATGATTGCCTTTACTTAAAAAATATATTATTTTAATAGATTCTTTTGAATAGGTAATATATGTACATGGTACAAAATTAAAAAGTACAAAAGGATATATATTGAAAGATAAGTCTCCTTCCTATTCCTGCTCCACCGTGCCCCACAGCATCCTCATCAGAGGCCACCAGAGTCACCACTTTTTGTGCAGTCTTCCAGAAATAATATATGCACAAATAAACATATCTAAGTCTTTTTCCTCAAATGGCAGCCTTCTATGTATGCTGTGCTGCACCTTGCTTTTTTTAATTTAACATGAGATCATGAAGATGATACTATACAAGTATATTAACAGCCTCCTTCTTTTACATGGCTGCATACTATTCCATGATATGAATATATCATAATGATATAACAGTCCCCTACCAATGGGCATTTAGGTTGTTTCCAAACTGCTGCCAGTGCAAGCATGCTACAGCTAATAACCTTGAACTTCTATTATTTTGCTCATGGACCAACATAGCTAGGATAAAATCCTAGAAATGGAATTTTTGGATCAAAGAGTATGTGTATTTGTCATCTTGGTATCCACTGCCAGCTAGACCTCCTCAGAGGGTGCCTATGACTTTTACAGTGGCAGTGGACCAGAATGCCCATTTACCCTCAGCCTTGCCAACACCGTGTGTTAACTGACACCTTGATTTTTGCCCATTTGATAGACGACAAGTGGTATCTCAGTGTAGTTTGATTTTTCTCTAACTTTTAAATCACAAAGACTTAGTGATACTGACTGTGCCTGGCCGTTTGGGGCACTGGGGACTCAGATGAATCAGCCTCTGCCCGCTTTGGAGCTCTCTGGCTGGTGGGGGAGACAAAGATGTAAACAGGATCGACAAAACAGTGTCAGCAGAGCCTGAGACAGCACTGGAAGCTGAGGAGCAGCGGACAGATACGCCAGCAAGGCTCCTCGGAAGAGGTGACCCGGAGTGACCCCCGAAAGAAGGAACGGTATTCCCGGGGAGAGAAGCCTGTGTGAGCAAAGGTTCTAGGCCAGCAACCACAGGTGGATTGGAACCCCTTCCTCCACCCACCCCAAGTCACTGCGGATCTTCAAGCCCCGCCCACAGCCCCGCCTCTACGGATAGGGATGGGGAGGGCCAGACGCCCTCTTCCCTCCTCCTCGCGCTCTCTGCGGGGGAGGGGCGTGAGGATGCCCAGGGTTGGGTGGGAGGAGACGGCGTCGCCAAGGCAACTAGGCCGGTGGTCTGGCCCTGGAGACCCGGGAGAGAAGGAAGAAGTGGGGGAGGAAGGTACGATGGGCTCCGCGCGCGGGTCCGGGTCTCCCGGGTGTAGTTGGGAAATACCAGGCAATTCTCACTGTTGGTTCCTGGTGGCACAGGGAGCCCGTGTGTTTGCGAGTGTGTGTCTGGGAAGTTCTCCGGGTGAGTGTGCCAGTGCGTGTCTGGGTATGTGCATGTGTGTGAGCGTGCGCACGTGGGCACAGGCGTGCGCGCGCGGGAGTGTCCATGCAAGATGTGTGTGCTGGCCCATGTGCACGTGTGCCAGCCTGCGTGCCTGTAAGTGTGTGTGCACTCGTGTGCGCTCCTCAGCGTGCCCAGGCGGGCTGCCCAGACGGAGCGGAGAGGCCCACCCCCTCCCCAGCCGTTGGCCGCCCCTCCCCGCCCCCCGCCGCCTGCGCCGGCTGCAGCCTCCCTCCACCTCGCTCACCCCCTCCTCCCTCCTCCTCGCACTTTCTTCTGTTCTCCCTTCCTCTCGGCTCACACAGCCGGACTCCGCGCTCTTCTCGCTGGCCGCCCTGGGAAGCGCCGGCCGCCACCGCCCAGCCTGCACCCGCCGTCCCCCAGTGCTCGGGCACCTGTTGGACGCACAGAGACAGGTGCAGGGGGCTGGGCCGGCGGGGGCTTGAGGGTGAGGGTGAGTGTGTGTGTTAGCCTGTATGTGCCTGCGGGGGTGTTCCGCTCTCCTTCGGCTGCGATTTCTGGCTTCCTGGGGAGGCAATCTCAGGGGGAAGCATCTGAGGCAGGGGTCCCCACCTTGGCTGAAGGGAGCGATCAGGCAAGGAGGCAGATCCTCGGGTTGAATGGAGGGACAATGAGCCGTTAAAGTCTAGAGGTCTAGAGAGGTGGGCCTGGTGCAGAGGGCTGGACGGAGCCTCCAAGGACAGATGAGGGGGCCTATGGGGCCGCTTATTGGGAGGGCTGGGCCCAGGGCCAGACAGAAGCCCAGAATGAGGGGCAGGAGCTGGGAAGATGGACAAAGCGACAATTTAGAAGTAAGTGGGCAAGACTGAGGTGGAGCCAGAGCCTGTCCTGGGAGGAGTGGGCTGGCAGCCCAGCTCCTGTGGGGCAAGGCTTGGGATCTGGAGGGCCCAGGCCTCTTGTATGCCCACCAGCTGGCACAGGCCACCCTCTCCCTGGACAGCCAGTAAGGGAGGCCAGTGAGGGCCCTCTAGGTGGACAGGGCTGCTGCAGGGCCCCTCAGCAGCAGAGGGCAGGTGTGAGGAATTAGCCCTGGGTTCATGCTCTCTCTCATCTCCCCCAGCAGTGGTGCTGCATGAGGGGCCGCAGGGGTGACCGCATGACCATCAACATCCAGGAGCACATGGCCATCAACGTGTGCCCCGGGCCCATCCGGCCTATCCGCCAGATCTCTGACTACTTCCCCCGCCGGGGACCAGGACCTGAAGGGGGTTGTGGAGGCTTTGGGGAGGCCCCTGCTGCTCTGGCCCCCCTGGCCCTGGCCCCCCCTGTGGCCCTCCTTGGGGCCACCACGCCCGAGGATGGAGCTGAAGTGGACAGCTATGACTCCGATGATACCAGTGAGTTTGGGGGCTTAAAGGGCCCAGGGTGCTAGTGGGGGCCTCCAGGCTTGTGGGGAGAGGACTGGTTCCTGTGGGGTGCATGTGCGGGTGGAAGGCAGAGGCACTGCTTCCACAGCGGCAGTCAGTGTGGAGATGAATGTCTCAGCAAGGCTCAATATTAAAAATTTTTGCTGAGACACTCAACCACCCACACAGCCCTAGTTGCGGCCGAGCCAGGGACCCAGACAGACACACACACATGCCAACTCATTTTCTTGCACACATGCTCCCAAGCTGATAGACACATGAAGACACCTTGACAGCCATCACACCTGCCCATCTGGTTTGTCTGACACACCTGTCTTTACACACTGACTCACATCTTTTCCCTCTTCTCCAGCCACCTTAGGCATGTTGGAGTTTGACCTTCTCTACGACCAAGCTTCCTGCACGCTGCACTGTAGTATCCTCAGGGCCAAGGTGGGTGGGCACTCCCTGCTCCCCAAGCCCCAGGAAGGGTGGGTTTCCATCCTTCCTTCCCTTGCCCAGGCCAGGCCCCTGCCCTTTCCTTCCCCACCCCCTTTTTGCCTCTCCACACCTCAAGGATCCAGCTCTGCAGAGGGAGGGAAAGGCTGACACCCACAGTCCTCTTTTCCTCCCTCCTCCCCAGGGCCTCAAGCCCATGGATTTTAATGGCCTGGCTGACCCCTACGTCAAGCTGCACCTATTGCCTGGAGCCTGTAAGGTAAGGGCCCCCTCCCTCCCCCAGCCTGGCCCAGCCTGTGGGTCTGTCCTAGACCCCTCTAGGCCCTGCCTGCAGCCTCTAGCCATCTGGGAACATGGATTTAGAACCCTTCGTCTCTGCACCCCAGGCCAATAAGCTTAAAACCAAGACTCAGAGGAACACGCTGAATCCCGTGTGGAACGAGGACCTGACGTACAGTGGGATCACAGACGACGACATCACCCACAAGGTGCTCAGGTGAGGGTTCCATCCTCCCTGTTCCCAAGACAGCTGACACTGTAACTCTTTGGTGGCTCATACCCCTGCCTCTCATTCAGACCCTACCTCTCCATTGCTCAAGAACATTCAATGTCTCCTATTCCCTTTGGCAGAAAGCCAAAAGGTTTACCTGGCATTACTGCTCCTCAAACACAGGGCCGCCCCTTCCAACTGGCCAGTTGCTTTACTCCTGACCTTTATGTCTTCTACCTAGAAAGCGCCACTCGCCCCCTCCATGCCAGCCAAACTCCCATTTATCATTTGAGGCTCAGCCCAAGCTCGGCCTCCTCCTGAAAGCTTTCTCTGATCACCAAGACCCTTTCTCAGAGCCCTGACTTAAGCCAGGCCTCCGCAGCTGCCCATTCTGCTCCCTGCAACCCCCTGAAATCTCTAAGGAGCAAAGTCTTCAGGGGCAGAGAACTTCCTCCATCACCAGAGGAGATGGAGCTGCAGGGAGCGTTTCCTCAGGCCAGCAAAGGCGGTAGAACCCAGGCATATGCCATGACCTCACTCTTGGTTCGCCCTATCTGGGCAATAGGAAGCCATGGAAGGGTTTGTAGCAGGGAAGGGGCATGGTCAAGGCTGTGTTTTAGAGATTGCGTTGGTGGTGATGGAGGTGGTGATGAGGTGTGGAGGTAGACTGGAAGGGAGGACAGAGACAGAAACCAGAAAGGTTGGCATCAGATTCCAGGTATAAGAGAATGAGGCCTGAAAAGAACTAACACTTTACTGAGTGCTCACTGGTGCCCTGCCTGGCCAAGCACTTTTACATTGGTTCCACTTGCTCCTCAAACAGCTTTAGGAGGTGGGCATAGAGAATTAGGGAGGTTAAGTGACTTACCTAAGGTCACACAGATAGCTAAGTAGCAGAGCTGGAATTTGGACCCCTCCCTACATTCCACTATGGAACCCTGGTGGTGCAGTGGTTAAGAGCTCAGCTGCTAACCAAAAGGTTGGGAGTTCAAATCAACCAGCTCTTCCTTGGAAACCCTATGGGGCAGTTCCACTCTGTCCTGTAGTATTGCTGTGAGTCGGAATCGACTCAATGGCAATGGGTTTAGTATTTTTTTGCTCCATTACACGGCCACTCAACAGAGCCATCACAGCAGAAGGAAGCACAGGGGGCTGCAGAAGGGGATGGATAGAAGTAATACGTTCATCTTGGGGCTCCTGGTCTCTCCCGGGCTGGCTCCCTGCTCCATGGAGAGGAGTGCCAGAGGACAAGGCCCCTCTAGCTCTTCCATCCTGCATCTGTGATCCGTGCCATCAGTGCGCACCCTGTGCATGCTCAGTCAGATCCTGCCCCCACGCCCTGAATGAAGTGGTCCTTAAGACCTATGAGGGCTTCCTGGAGTAGCTGAGCAGGGCCTGATGGACCAAGGGTGGCCCAAAAGGGAGGGGTGGAGGAACAGAGGCAAATCGTCTTTCTCAAGCTCCAGGCCTGGTGCTCGTGGTGCAGCCCTTGTGAGGAAGCGGATTTTACAGCTGAGATGTGGAGTATTTAGGGCAGAGCTGGGACCAGCCTGGGCTTCTCAGTTCAGTCCGAGGATCTTTTTCCCACACTGCAGCAGGGCTCAGGTAGCCCGGGGGCCCTGACCCTGCAGTTCCCTGCCAGGATCTCCGTCTGTGATGAGGACAAGCTGAGCCACAACGAGTTCATCGGGGAGATCCGCGTGCCCCTCCGCCGCCTCAAGCCTTCCCAGAAGAAGCACTTTAATATCTGTCTTGAGCGCCAGGTCCCGGTCTGTGGGGAAGAGGGGGGTTGTAGAGACGCCAAGGGGTGGGGACGCTGGGAAGGCCAAGTGTCCAGTATCTTCTCTTTGCCCTCAGTTGGCCTCGCCCTCTTCCATGTCGGCGGCACTGAGAGGCATCTCCTGTTACCTGAAGGAGGTGAGGCACCTCAGAGACCACGTGTGTGTTGCGGTGGGGAGGGGTAACAGAGGACCCAGGCTGAGCCCTGTCCTGCCGCCTGCAGCTGGAGCAGGTGGAGCAGGGCCCTGGGCTGCTGGAGGAGCGTGGCCGCATCCTGCTGAGCCTCAGCTATAGCTCCTGGCGCCGGGGGCTCCTGGTGGGCATTGTGCGCTGTGCCCACCTGGCTGCCATGGACGTCAATGGCTACTCAGACCCCTACGTCAAGACGTGAGCCCTTGCCCTGCCCTGAGGCCCACCCTCCCCTTCCTTGGAAGCCTGACTCCTGCCCCATCCTCTGGAACCTGGGTCCTCCCTCACAGCTACCCCCTCCCCCCAGGTACCTGAGGCCAGATGTGGATAAGAAATCCAAGCATAAAACATGTGTGAAGAAGAAGACCCTAAACCCAGAGTTTAATGAGGTAAGTGGGGCAGGGGCTAGAAAGTGAGGTGGACTGGGGGAAGAGAAGGTCAGGGCCTGATGGAAGGTGTGGCTTGCCCTCTCCCCAGGAGTTTTTCTATGAGATAGAGCTCTCTGCTCTGGCCACTAAGACTCTGGAGGTCACAGTGTGGGACTACGACATTGGCAAATCCAACGACTTCATTGGTGAGGGGTGGAGCCCAGCTGGGTGGTGATGATGGAAGGGAGACTGGCAGTAAGCTGGACCCTGATTTTGCCTGCCTCTACCTGCTCCCCAGGTGGCGTGTCCTTAGGGTCAGGTGCCCGGGGGGAGGCCAGGAAGCACTGGGGCAACTGCCTGCATCAGCCGGACACAGTTCTGGAGCGCTGGCACACCCTGACCAGTGAGTTGCCCCCGGCGGCCGGAGCCCTCCCCTGAGCCTGAGCAGCACAGCGGCTCCCAGCACTAGACCAGGCTGCCCGGCACAGCCCTGGGGGCTGCATCCAGCACCCAACCTTTGCACGAGTGTGTTGCACGTTTACACGGGGTCAGGTGTGCCCGCCCCGCACTTCCTTATTTTGTGAGAACCTCTGTGACCTGGTGGGCCTGTCTTCCTGTGAGGGACTGTGGAGATCTGTATTCACATATGCAAACTTCCGCCTGCCTGACTCGCTATGATATGCAAATATGCAAGCCAGCCATCCTGGCACCTGTACAGGGGAGTCCTGTCACTGCCCCCTGCCCTAAGGCCCCTCCTGCCTCTCCAGGCTGCCTGTCCCCCTCCCCACAGGGAGGAGGTCGGATTAGAGGGGGTTTGCAGGAAAAGGAGGTTTCCAAAAAAGGAAAGGACAAAAAAAACTGAAAAAGAGCCACCCCTTTAATAGTCTTCATTAAAATACTTAGCCCTGGAAGCTGCCCTCATACAGGGTGGCCACCACAGGGTCTCTGCTTGCTCAAGAGGTGGCAGGTGCTCCCAGGCCACTCGTATAAATAAACAACTGTCCCCCGGATGGGGCTAGGGTGTGAGGACAGGGGCCCTGCCAGCCCTGCTCAGGGCCTACCTTCCCAGGAGACATTTGTGCATGTTTACACCTCTTCTAATTGTGTCAGTGGCCGAAGCATGGCAACTGGATGTCAATAAACATCTCTGAGGAAGCTGGGGGCTCATGTGTGCTAGCACGGCAGGGGGCCGTGGGCAGCGCGCAGGTGCCAGGTCACTCAGGGATGTCGATCACCAGGTCATCATCCCCATCTAGGGCGTCATCGCCGCTGCCTGCGTCGCTGAACATCTGCCGAGGGACGGTGCTCAGGATGGTGTGGGGGGGCATCTTGGGAGGGGGCAGTGGGGCCAGGGCTGCCCCCACCCCAGCCCCAGCTCCTCGACCTGGAAAGGTCAGCGGCCCTCCCACAGGGCAATCGGGGGGTCCCACCGACATCTGCAGCAGGGGGAAGAAACACAGGGAAGGCTTGTCAGCAGGGGGGCTCTGGGATTCGCAGGGGGTTGGGTACTGCCCCCTAAGGCAGTTCTGGGGGACAGGAAAAGGGACAAAGGCTCATTTACGGGGCAGTGGATACAATCTGGCCGGCCACTGCTGGACTCAGGGCCTGCCCCCACCACACCCCCTTCAGAGTCCCCAGTGAGCAAGTGCCTGGAGGTGAGGGGTGGTGATGGAGGTGTTGATGAGGGTGAGAAGGTCTTGCAGGAAACTGGGAGGGAAAGGCTGGCCCTGCACTCCCCAGGGAGGCCCCTCGGCTGCCCTGGTAACAGCAGAGTCAGAGTCAGCCTGGAGGGCCAGCCTGCCTGCCTGCTGGAACCCTCAGATGCCGCTTGCCACCACTGGTTCCTGGTCCTCCTCCTGCAGGACTGACTGGCTCAGTGGAGGGTATCACAGGCTGCCCAAGCCCCCCTCCCCCTCCTTCTAAGGCTTCTACCTCTTCTACCTTGGAGGGCCCTTCCTCGGGATCCCCGCAGCCATTGGCCTAGGCCAGGCCCTCCTCTCAGCTCACCTGTGCTACGGTACCAGCCTCCTAACTGGACTCCCTGCCTTCAGCCTCTCCCAGCTCCAGCTCCTCCTCCACACTGCAGCCAGAGTGATCTCTCTAAAACACAAACCTGCGCATGTCATTCCCCCTCCAGGGCCCTCCGCTCCTCGCTGCTCTCGGGACAGGCAGGCGGCAGACCTGAGCACAGGCCGGTCCCTCCACCTGAAGTGTCCTCCTCTATTTGTCAAAGTCCTGCTTTGTCCTCTGAGGCTGAGAAGTAGCCTCTGTCCTGCCCAACCCTCTGCCCCCTCCCCTGCCAGGTCAGTCTGAAGCCTCCCCGTCCAGCCCTCATGCTTTGCCTGTGGGTACAAACCCTGTTCTTAGCACCTACTGTATGCCAGGTGACTTCTGGTCATGATCTCTGACCCTCATGCCCACCCTGTGAGGGAGGGGAGATGATCTGCCAGAGGAGGAAACAGGCTTAGAAAGGGAGGTGTTAAGGAACCAGCCTAATGGGTCCCTGCTGGGTTGTGTTCAGTCAGGGGAAACACTTATGGGTGGTCTTCACAGTGGTCCTTCTGGTTGTCTTAACACGTTCAGCCTTCATGGTCTACTCTCTGCTTCCCAAGCTCCCCACCTCACTGCCATTCCTGGGGTGGGATGGGGGCCAGAGTGGGCTTTTCCCTCAGAGGTGGTGCCTCAGGGTTCAGGAGGCTGCTAGGAGGCCCACCTGTGAACAGCCCCCTTGCACTTAGTACCAGGCACTCATGGATACATGGGAGCAGACACACAAGCACAACTGAATAGGACAGCTGCACGAGAACTGTCCCCCTCCTCTGGCCACCATCTCTCCATCCCCACCCTACTCTCTGGCCCTACCCTTGCCGGGACTTACTCAGTGGCCTCCTCATGGATCTTCAGCGTGACTGACAGCAGCTAATACTTATCTGTGGCTTACTAGAAACCAGGCACTGTACTAAATGTTCTTCTCTCCTTAGTACATTTTATCGTCACAATGACCCCATCTGACAGAGAGGAAAGCTGAGGTTCAGAAAGTTAGATGACATGCCCAAGGTCACACAGTGACTGAGTGGAGGAGCTGGGATTCAAACTCAGGTCTGCCTAAGGCCCAGGCTCTGAGCCAACCTGCTCAGTTTTCACAGCTTTCCTTCCTCTGGTCTGTGTTGCTACCTCCAATCTGTTCACACCAAGTCACTCAGAAATTTTCAGTGGCTCCCACTGCCTTTTACCATAGCATGCAAACTTTGATTCTGGATGTTGAGGCCTTCTATGACCCGATCCCATCCTATCTTTTTTTCCAAGCCTGTTCACTCTTTTCACTCCTGCTCCAGCCCAAAGAAACACTTCTGCCATGTCCCTGTCTTCATGGCTTCTATTCCCTCAGCCTGGAATATCCAATTCCACTTACCCTGTGCTCAAATGTCACTTGTTTGAGGTCTTCCCTGATTTATCCCTTCCCCCTTGCACAGCAATTGATGTGGGCCCCTCTCCCAACTAACATTTCTCTCACGTATGTCAGAACCCAGCTCCCTGACATTCCTCTACTTCAGAACCCAGCACCAACCAGAAGGCCTCAAACCCCCCATGCCCAAGCCACCTCACACCTCCACTACCTACTCCAGGCCTCTCTGACCCCCCGTTTCTCTGCCACCCTGCTCTACAGGCCAGAAACAAATACCCTGCTGAGCAGAGCAAAGGGCCATTATTCTCACCCCCATCTTTCAGGCTCAAAAGGTTAAGTACATGAGGCCAAGGTCACACAGGGAGTAAGTGACAGAGCTGGGATTCAAACTCCAGAATCCATACTCCTAATCATCACAAATGTGGCTTCCGATTTCACTTCTGGCTTCAGAGCCTGAGTCTACAACCCACTTGAGAGCTGCTTAAGCCCAGTCCCTTTTCAACTTTGATTCAGGGCTGGGCACTGTGCCTCCTGTGTCTTCGGTGGTTCCTCTAATCTCTCCTGGGGCTCAGTGCTCAGACTTCTTCTCTTCTCCAACCACACTCTGTCCTCAGTGATCACATCGATCTCTGTGCTGATGACTTCCAAGTATATATCTCCATGAATTCCAGGCACCCATATCCAGCTTCTAGTTGACCTTTCCAGAAAGCATCTCAGCATGTCCAGAGCCAAACTCCACTTCTTCCCTCTAAAACCTACTCCTTCCATCTTGCCCCCATCTCAGGAGAAGGCAACTACTCTTCTTCAGTCGCTCAGGCTAAAAACCCCAGAGTCATCCTTGACTCCTCTTTCTTACAGCCCACAACTGGTCTTAGGAATCCTGCAGCTAATTCTTTAAAACATCCACAATCCACTTTGAGTGTTCCCACAGTCCCTTGGTTTATTACAGTAGCCTCCTTGTTGGTATCCCTCCTTCCACCCTGCAGTCCTTCCCCTACCCCTCACCTAGCATGATGTCTCCACAACAGTCTCACTAATTTTGCTGAAGTGTAATCAAGTGAGATCAGACCCCTCCTCTGCTCAACCTTTCCAATGGTTCCCCATTTCACTCACAGTACAAGCCAAGGTCTTTATAAGGCCTGCCACAATCTTGTCCCTCAGTTACTACTCTGACCTGAACAAACCAAGCATGCGCCCTCCTGAGGGCGCTGGTCATTTCCTCTGACTGAAACACTTCCCAGAGAACTACATGGCTTGTTCTCATTTCCTTTAGCCCTCCAATCAAATAACATTCCAAACTACCCAATCTTAAATGTCAACCCCCATCCATCCTGGGTGCTTCCTGTCCCCTTTACTCAAGCTCATTTTTCTCTACTGTTACCTATTTGTTTACTTTCTGCCTGTCTCCTGGTTGGGAGTTCAAATCAACCAGCTCTTCCTTGGAAACCCTATGGGGCAGTTCCACTCTGTCCTGTAGTATTGCTGTGAGTCGGAATCGACTCAATGGCAATGGGTTTAGTATTTTTTTGCTCCATTACACGGCCACTCAACAGAGCCATCACAGCAGAAGGAAGCACAGGGGGCTGCAGAAGGGGATGGATAGAAGTAATACGTTCATCTTGGGGCTCCTGGTCTCTCCTGGGCTGGCTCCCTGCTCCATGGAGAGGAGTGCCAGAGGACAAGGCCCCTCTAGCTCTTCCATCCTGCATCTGTGATCCGTGCCATCAGTGCGCACCCTGTGCATGCTCAGTCAGATCCTGCCCCCAGGCCCTGAATGAAGTGGTCCTTAAGACCTATGAGGGCTTCCTGGAGTAGCTGAGGCTTCTGTCTGCTCTGTTCACTATTGCATCTGTAGCACCTAGGACAGTGCCTGGCACCTAGTAATGCTCAAAAATCACTAGTTGATTAAATCTCGTTTGATCACTCACTTTACAGATGCAGAACTGGAGACCTGGAGGGTCAAAGAGACCTGCTCAAGGTCATATGGTTTTTAACTGGTAGAAGCCTTGACTGGATTCTACAACTCTTTCCTCTCTTCTGGGCTGCTGACATCACAGAACATCCCCAATATGTGAAAACCAAGTCTTGCTGCTACCCACACTGCAGCAGTGAGAGGTGGACCCCAGGCACCCTCACTCTGAGTTCCCCAGGCTGGTTCTGCCCCTGATTTGTCTCTGCAATGAGCTGTGGGCCAGGACCTCTCTGAGTCACCCCTCAGAGCCTAGCCCTGGCCTGGGCCCCAGGAGCTCCAAATCAGTCATTCAGAGTTCTTGGACAGGCCTCCAGTCCCTGTCCTAAGCCTCCCTTGGATGGCTGTCCTCCAGCCATCCTGGCCCCTCCCTGGCCTCCCCAAATCAGGGTACCTTGAGCTTCCGGGGCAGGCGGGGCCGTTTCTGCCGCGTGGGCCTCAGGGGGCTGGGCTCCCTCAGGGGGCTGGGCTCGGGCAGCTGCAGGGCCAGGTAGTCAGAAGGGAATGGGGGGTAGGGGGGGGAGGCCAGCTGCTGTGGCAGGATGGACATGGGAGATGGAGTGGATTGGGGTGGGGGTGAAGGGGAGAAATGCAAACAAAGGGAGAATGGAAAAACAAAAGAGATGGCTGATGAGTGCGGTTCCCCCTGGCTCCTGAGAGAAGGGGAGGGGACAGCAGTAGGACTTTGTCCTGGGGTCTGTTCTCCTCAGTCATGTCTGTCCCCCATTCCTACACCAGAGAGAGGAAGCGGGCAGCACGACTCACACCCTCCAAGGGCTGCTTGCTGGCCAAACCCAGAAAGACATCCCTAGAGCTGGGCCAGCTTCACCCCAAAGCCTGGCCCCTCTGCCCAAATGATACCTGTCTTATTCCCAGGCACTTTAATTCACCACTTCCCACCCTTGACCCCAACTCACCGAGCTCAGGTATGGGGAGGGGGCCCCAGAAGCCTGAAGGGGAAACCCTGTTGAAGGAGGCAGGGAGAGACTGGAGGGGGAGGGGGCACCACCCAGCGGAGGGCTTCTCTTCCTGGAGAAAGGACAGGGAGGAGGGGTCAGAGGCAGCTAGGAGGCCAGGTATCCCACCCCCTACCCTCCCCCAAAAAGGAACACTGGCTTCTTCTCACCTCTTGGGGGCTGGAGTGTCCGACAACTTGGGCGTCCCCTCTGTCTCACTGTTATCTGAAGACGCAGTGGCATCTGAGTCTGTGAGGGGTGAGGGCTGGTTTACTGAGGGGCAGGGGGTCTAGTTTACCCCAGAGGGGTGTAACCTCAGCTCTATGGAAAGCCAGAGGAATCTGACTCCTCAAATGGTACACATGTGCTATTCTGGGCAGGCTCCCAGCTTCTTAAAACGTCCCTCACATCCTACTTCCTGCCCATGACAGTATGTGTGTCAAGCACTTACTATGTGCCAGATTCTGTACTGGACACTTTATATTCACTATCTCTTCTTGCCTTGGAAACTATCCAAGGAGGAAGGGAAGGGTATCAACTCAACTTTCCAGACAGGTCACTGAGGCTCAGAAAGTACTGTGTGGGGCCGGAACTTGAACTCAGGTCTGTGACCCCTTGACCACTTTATGCCACTCTTTCTTTATTCACCGCTAAGCTCCCTTCAGCTCCTCCCTTTGCTCCACTGCTGACATCTAAGTCCTGTTGTTGTTCCCCTCCAATCTCTCCTCCTTTTATCACTGTCCCCCATTCCAACTGCCACAAGGTCAGGCTACCACATCAAAATCACCTCCTAAGCAGTCTCACCTCACGCTGCCACCCACTAATCCACTCCAATCCTGGAATGACCTGAAATGTAAACCTGATCACATCTCTCCCCGCTGTCAGCAAGTACCTGAACCAAACCAAACTAAACCCACTGCCTCGAGATGATTCTGACTCATAGTGACCCTATATGAAAAAGCAGAACTGCCCCACAGGGTTTCCAAGGCTATCAATCTTTACGGAAGCAGACTGCCACATCTTTCTCCCAGGAGTGGCTGGTAGGTTCGAACCACCAACCTGTCTTGGTTAGCAGCCCAGCACTTCAACCGCTGACCACCTAGGTTCCTGATCTTATCTACTATCCTCTTGAGATACATAAATGAATGGACACTGCATGTTCCAAGAAAACATTTATAAAACCGAGCAGCCTGGCTGGCGAGAGTTTGCTGATTCCTGCTCTAAACCCATGTTTAGAGGCACCGTGAAGGGAGGTGATTGTAACACAGGTTATGAAGGCCAAACAGTGGAACAAGGCCACAAATGCCCACCTCAAACTATGGATCTCAACCCATTGATGGGTCATGAAATCAATTTAGTGGTTTGCAACGAGCATGAAAAGAAGAAGAAAAAATGTCTAAAAAGTATCAGGATAAACTGAATGTAGCGTTCTTAACACTACTTCACTATGTCTTATAAGTATATATGTGAGGACTTGATCTTGATGTAAAATATAGTGTTCTGTATGTGTCACCCCTTCTGTCTTCCTCTATGCCTGGCTTGTTCTTACCTCAGGGCATCTGTATTTGTTATTCCCTCTTCTTGGAAAGCTCTCACTCATGTCCTCACAGGACTGGTTTCTTCCTATAATCTAGGTCCCAGCTCAAATGTTACTTCCTAAAAAAGGCCTTTCTTGATCACTCTGTTGAGCCACTGCGTGTTACCTGCTTTTGAATGGTCTGCAAGCTAAGGTGGCTTTTACATTTTTACATGATTGAGAAAAAAAAAAAAATTTCATGACGTGAAAATTATATGGAATTCAAATTTCAGTGTTCATAAATAAAAGTTTTATTGGAATACAGCCATTATTATTTTTTTACATATTGTCTATGGCTGTTTTTGCACTACAGCAGCGAGCTGAGTAGTTGGGACAGAGCCCATAAGTCTCACAAAATCTAATATATTTACTACCTGGTCTTTTACAGAAAGTTTGTCAATCCCTGCTCTATGCCAATCACTACCACATAACTGTTTTTACTCCTTTCAAAACCCTTACTCTATCTAAAATTCCAGCTCATTTCTCTGTTTACTTCCCCCCTACCCGCGAATATGAATTGCAAGGGGCCAAGGGCTTTGTCCATCTTGGTTATTGCTATACTCCCTGTTCCAAGCACAATGCCTGAAACACGGTACTCAATAAATATTTGAGTGAAAGAATGGTAGGGGTGGAAGGCAAGCAAAAGGAACCGCTGGAGGCTGCACAAGCCTCCAGAGCCTAAAAGGAGCATCCCAGAAAGCTTGCTGGAGTGCCAGAAGCCATGTTCTCCGTCAATTTCTCATGACGTTGCTCACCAGAAGAGTCTTCATCCACGTTCTCGTACTGCAGAAGTCGATCAAGAAGGAAACTGAGGGAAGAGGAGGGGAGAACAGGACTGTTTATTCCCGTCTCAGCGATGCTCTCTTGGGCCCGCTAACCTCCTAGCTGGTCCGCTGGATCCTCGGAACAGCTTCGAGGCAGGCACCAGGCATTTGTGGCCCTATTCCAGAGCAGGGCCCGAAAGTAAATCCACCGTAGCCACCTCACCATCCTCCTCCCTCAGTGTGCCTCACCTCTTGTCCCGGGACACTTTGAGCAATTTCCTCTGCGCCTTCCTCAGCTCCTCCTGGAAGCACTCGTGTTCCTGCATCCAGGCAAGGTAGGCACTGAGCCAACGGCTGTCCGTAAAGGGCCCCAGAGGCTAGCGACAGCTCTCTCCATGCCCCTTACACATGGGTAAACTGAGGTCCTCTCAGGGCCAGGCCTCACCACCCACAACCTCTCCACCGCAGCACTCACGTAAATGAGAAACTTAAGCTTCCGCTTCAGGTTCCGATATTTCTTTTTGTAGTCCACCTCGCCGTCCGCCGGCCCGTTCATGACCCGCCGCCGGAGCAGCGCCCCAGCGTCGGTAGTCCTCCTACCACGAGCCGGCTCAACCGGACCTAGACTTCCGGAGATTCTGTAGGACTCTGTCCACTGGGACTACAACTCCCGCCGCTCCCCGCGCCCAAGGAGCGAAAGAACACCTACTGCCCTTACGGGTAATATCGGGAAAGGAATGTTGCTTCGAGTGGCTACGCTAAAGATGGCATCGCAGTGACGTGATGATGTCACAAAGATGGCGGACGCCGGAGGGCGCCGTTCCTGATTGTAAATGTGCTTACAGATTTGAAAGCACAAAAAGACTCCCCCACCCCAGGATTCCTAGTCTCCTTGCAAGAATGTCCTCTTTCTTCTGCCTTTCGAAATAACAGCGACATAGCTGGTGCGCGTGACCAGGCGCCATGGAGGGAACGTCGCGGGTTGATTACATCACACCTAAGGTTGCCGGCGCTGAAGCGGTTTCTAACGAGAACTTTGTTACAAAGATTCGTTCTAAGAAAGGGAAGGAACCGCGAGACCCTCCAACTGCCGCCGGGGGAAGCAAGATTTGCCTGGTAAAGTTCTCGGCCCGAGCAGCCTGAGACCGAGACTTAACAGTCCCTCGCCTCCCGGTGCCACGGCACTGCGCGTGCGCGACCGCCTGTCAAACGCGCTGACGGAGGCCGAGAAGAAAAAAGGCGGGAGCCGCCAATCCCGGGTGGAGCAAAATGGCGCGGGATAGCGAGATGCAGGAATTCATCCGTAGCCTCTTCCGAGGACGCCCGGACCTCAGGTGCACTTGGGGCTGAAGGTGGGACTGGAAAGGGCAGGGGCGGGCTGGGGACTCCGTCTTGACACCATGTCCCCGCAGTACGCTCACGCACTCCATCGTACGGCAGAGGTTCTTGGCTCACGTGGGCCGCGACCGTCTGGAACCTGAGGAGAAGCAAGCGCTGAAGCGGCTGGTGGAAGAGGAGCTGCTGAAGATGCAGGTGTGGGCACGAGCCTGGGCCACAGGGGGCGGGGCTTGTTGCCAAGGTGTTCGGGCAGAACACAACCTGGGTACATGCTTTGCTGTCTTGATCTCTTGATGCACACACAGGTGGACGAAGCGGGTACCAGGAAGAAGCTAGATCTTACGAAGAAAGTGAAGAGGCCTCCTATTTCCTCCAGTGAGCCAGAGAGAAAAAGATTCCGTTTAAATTCAGAGTCAGGTTCGTGCCTCTTCCCAGCCATCAGTGCCTTTTGCATTGTTGGTTTATTCGGAAAGTATTGAGCACGAAGTATGTCCCAAGGTAGATAAGGGGGTTTATTGAGTCGGGAGCCAGGATCAGGGTGGACTTGTAGCTGTTTCCTGCTGCTCTTCACTCTACCTGTCAGAGCACGACTAGAGGCAACCTATCCCAAGTGAAGGGAGAAGGGACAGGAAGAACCAGTCCCATCCCATCTCTCCATATTCTAGAGCTCAGCTCTGCAGCTTCCAGTCCCGGCTGCTTTGGCTCCTCAGCAAAGAACAGAATGGCAGCAGCAGAAGTCAGCCCAGCTGAGAAGAGTCCAAGGCGAGCCTCAAAGAAAACAATGGAGAGCAGAGATGAGGAAGAACAGCAGAGGGCCCCAACTGCAAAGATGGGATTAGAGGAGGTGGTGAAGGACAGCAGTGAGAAGGAAGAGGAGGAAAGCTCTGTCAAAACAAGTAAGGTCCGGAAGGAAGAGAGTAGTGAGGAAGAGGAGGAAAAGGAGGAAGAAAAAAAGGAGTTCAAGGGCAGGACTAGGAAGAAAATGAGGACAAAGAAGGACAAGCAGACACCAGGCAAGGCCTCAGTCATCAGGAAGCAGGCCAAGGAGGAGAGTGAGGACAGTGAGGAACCTGCCCAGAGTATGAGAAGGAAGGGGGAGGGAAAGAAAGAAACTAGAAGCCACCAGGAAAGTGAAAAGGAGAGTGAGAATGAGAAAGAGGAGATTCCAGCCATGAACAAAGAGAGCAGAGAAGAGAAAAAGGGAGAAGAGGGGGAAGAGGAAGATGGAGAAGAGGAAGAGGGAGAGGAGGGGGACAAGGAAGAGGAGGAAGAGGAGGGGGACGAGGAAGAGGAATGGAAACGCAGAGCCATGAGCAGTGGAGGGAAAAGGTTAGCTTGGGAGGAGAGAAGCTTTAAGCACAAAAGTAGGGCAGGGAGGCCAACGGGAGACTGGGAGGACGGAGGGGAAGAGAAGGAAAAAGAGGCAACAGGTAGTGGGGATAACATCGGGGGAGATGAAAAGCTCCCAGTGCAGAGGAAGAGCAAGGACAGGGCCCAGTGTAAGGGTGGGAAAAGGCAGAGTGGGAGCAGCGAGGAGGATGGGGAAGACAGCTGGAGGAAGGTGAAACTAAGGAATAAAGGCACTGGAAAGACAGCCAAAGCGGACAGTATCAACGGTGAGGAGAGTGACTTGGAGAGGGAGGTGAGTGACAGCGAGGCAGGAGGGAGTCCCAAAGGGGAGAGGAAGAACCGCTCTTCCAAGAAGAGCTCCAAGAAAGGCAAGACACGAAGCTCCTCTTCCTCCTCCTCAGATGGAAGTGCAGAACCCAAAGGCAGGAAGGTGAGGGTGAAGATGGGGAGGAAGGCCACCATCAGGGAATAGGGAGACCCTGACTCAAGCCCAGCAGTCTTGGCGTTCAGTTGCTGTCTTTCCTTGCCAGGCTGTCTCTGGTCGCCGTGGTGAAGACCACCCAGCTGTGATGAGGCTAAAGCGCTATATCCGGGCCTGTGGGGCCTATCGCAACTACAAGAAGCTGCTGGGCTCCTGTCACTCGCACAAGGAGCGCCTCAGTGTCCTCCGGGCAGAGCTGGAAGCTCTGGGCATGAGAGGTAAGGCTAGGCATGCCCTGGGGGCCACATGAAGGGGCCTCTGCTGCAGAGGAGGCTCACTTGCCCCTTCTGGCCCAGGTAACCCTTCCTTGGAGAAGTGTCGGGCCCTGAAGGAGCAGCGGGAAGAGGCAGCCGAGGTGGCCTCCTTGGATGTTGCCAACATCATCAGCAGTTCAGGTGAGGGGCTTCCTCTCACTCCCCCAGGAAAAGATGGGGTTGGGCTTTCGCAGACAAATAATCTCCCCTTCCCCCTAGGCCGGCCACGCAGACGCACAGCCTGGAACCCTTCAGGAGAAGCAGCCTCCTCAGGGGAGCCATACCGCAGGACCCTGGACTCAGATGAAGAGCGGCCCCATCCCCCACCCCCAGACTGGTCACATATGCGTGGCATCATCAGCAGTGATGGCGAGAGTAACTGAGCTCCCCCTGCCCCCGTAGGAGCGACCCTTGCCACTTGTACAAAGCATATATAGCGCCTTCTGTTTTGTGCCTGCACAGAGCTGAAGCAGCTTTTTCCGAAGACAAGCAGCCTCCAGAGACACAAGCTGTCAGGACCCACCTTCTCCACTTCATTTTCTCAGTTTAAGTTGTTTACAGGGGGTTATTTTTTAAGATTCAATAAAGGAGTGTTTGTAGTCACCTCATCAAAACTGGTCCTCTCTTGCCCTCTGTACTTTGGGCCAGGAGCTGAGCAGGAGCCACTGCTCCTCATCTGGTTCCTCCTCTTTTCCCAGGCTCTCCAATTGACTCCCAGCCTCCAGACTATTATCAGAGAAGGGTACAGCTGCCTATTCTTCCTCCAGCCTGCCCAGTGGGCACCTCTCATCACCCTGCTTTTAGTTACATCTGATAACCTGATGCCTAGTTAAGAGGATCTGGATAATTGGCTTTGGGAAGAATGTGAAGCACAAAATGACTTGGAGATAGCTGGTTTGTGTCTTCCTTTTCCCTCTTCTTTTGGAAACAGCCACTTAGTGCATGGAATTACTCTACTTCAGCCTAAAAGGAGTGGGTACAGGACTTAGAAGCCCTGGTGGTACAATGGTTAAAGCGTTCAGCTGCTAACTGAAAGGCTGGCAGTTTGAACCCAGCAGCAGCTCTGCAGGAGATTTCTCTCTGGTGATCTGCTCCCATAAAGATTACAGCCTAGGACACCCTATGGGGCAGTTCTACTCTGTCCTATGGGGTCATTATGAGTCAGAATCGACTCCATGGCACACAACAAAAGGACCTAGACCTGACCCCATGCCTCTGGCTACAGACTAAGCCAATGAAGTCACCTCAGGACTTTGCTGGAATCATTCTGTTGAGGTTGCTTGGTAAGATGTAAGCTTGGAGTCTATGCGTGAAGTGAACCTTCTGAGAATCCTCAAAGCTAAAGCAAAGAAAAGCAGGGAAATTAAGAGACCAAGAGGCAGATTACATGCTTTGAGGCCTTGGATCCAGTTATCACTGAAGCCATCAAAAACAACTGAAATTTTTAATTACACAGCCCAATAAATACAAGTAAACTATCACTTGCTGCTGAAAACAGCCCTTACTACACAGCTTAGACAGAAAGGGTGAGTCCTGGGGTCTGTTAGAGTAACCAATAGTTTATTACAAGCTTGCACTGGGGTTCTGTGTCAGACCCATAAGCTGAGAGGGGCCCCATGACTGCCCCATGCCTGGGAGAAGTCCCTTCCAAGGTCCTTCCCCTTGGTCCCCTGCCCCAGCCCTGATCCCAATTAAAAAAAAGAAAAAAAAAAAAAAAGGACAAGACGGCACAGGACTTCAGACAGCAACGGAGGAGTGGAGAGACCCAGGCATCTCAATTACAAGACCCCATCCTGATCCTTCTTTCCTAGGAAGGCCACCTCCTCCTGTTCTCCCCGCCCCAGACCTGCTCTACCAGGCCCCAGGTCTGGGGGCTCTGCCATCTGCAGTCCACGGCCCCATTGCAGGGAATAGTAGTTTTCTGAATATCTCTAGACCCACCCTTCCCCTCCCCCAGGGGACTAGATGAATATTTGACACGCACACACACCTCCCTCCTTTCCCTAGGCTGTGACGGAGGGAGGCCCTGGCACCATGGTGGGGAGGCAGGGGCTCCTGGTCAGCCTTGAGGCACCTATGCCCAAGCTGGCCCTGGGCCACTGGCCAGCCCCGAGAAGCTCATGAGATGAGGTTTGAAGGGAACTGGAGCTGACATCCTGTCCCCGACCCTTGGGTGGGCCTCAAGCTTACTGCCCTCCAGGATCAGGCACCACCCACCCTGTCCAGCTCATCTGCTCATGTGCTCTGCACTTCAGGAGTAGAAGTGGGAGGAACCGTTGAGGATGTGGGAAGCGACACTGGTGCTGCGGCTTAGAGGCCCAGGCACTGCGGCAGCAGGAGGGCCCACGTTCTCACTGCCACTGCCCCCTGAGGCTGCCCGCCGTAGGGGCTGGGGGCTGTTTCTTAGCAGCAGCAGAGCTCCACCACGGGGTGTTCCACTCTGTGCTGGGGGCCCCATCCAGTTTGGGGGACCTGGGGGAGCCAGCAGAGAGGGCTGACGCCAGGCTGGAGGGGGCATGCCTGGTGGAGGAGGGCCGTGGCTCCAGTGTGCCCCTGAGCGGGGAACAGGACGGGAAGGCCAAGCAGGGGCAGGAGGTGGAGCAGGATAGCCCTGGGCAGCAGCCTCGGCTGGGATGCCCCCGAGAGCCATGCTGGAGAAGCCCAGCCTCATACTCTCAGCATCGAAGGCCTCGATCTCACGGGCCTGCCGCTCGAGCAAACTCCGGATTCGCTCGGAGCGCCCTGTCTGTAGGGCCAGCAGCTCCTCTTCCACCTGGGGCACCCAGAACAGAGGTTAGAAAGTCCAGAGGTGGGGAGCCTGCCCTCCCTGCCCAGCCTGGAGGCCGAGCCCCCTTACCCGCTGCTCCAGCAGTGCCCGCCTCAGAGCTACTCTCTGCTCCAGCTCCCGCAGCTCCCGCTCATGCTGACTCTCTGTGCGGATCTTGATCTTGCTCTGGTAAGCATTGAGCAGCTCCAACTCCTGTTGAAGCTGCTGCCGAAGGGCCTGGAACTCTGCCTCTTGAGTTTCATCGAGCCGCAGCTGGAGAAAAAGAACCAGTTTTAGGGACCTCCTCCTTACCCCCATAATCCTCCCCTGCCCCAGGTAGGCCTGGGCCCTGAGGTTTCAAGCAGCAGCCAGTCTCAACATCTACCAGAATTAAAGATCGTCATACCCTGTGAAACAGCAATTACACTTCCAGGAATTTATCCCCCAGGTATACTTGCACATGTGCTTGAAGGTGTTCACAGAGGCGTTGCAATAGCAAAATACTGGAAACAACCTAAATGTCCACCAATAAGGGTTTGGTTAAATAAATTATGGTACATCCATACCACAGAAAACTCTATGCTGTTAAAAATGAGATGTGTACAAACATGGAAAGATGTGCAAGAAATATTAAGTGGAAAAAGGAAGTTAGAGAACAGTATGTAAAGTATGATTCCATTTCTGTGTAAAAGTTTTATATAATTTTCCAAATATGCATAGGAAAAAACCTAGAATACACAGTCATTAGTAATAATAGTTACCTTTGAGAAGGGGGATTTGGGTGAGAGAGCTTGGCAAGGAATGGGGGCCCTTTTGAGGAGCCCTGGTGGCACAGTGTTAAAAGCATTCAGCTGCTAACTAAAAGGTCAGCAGTTTGAACCCACCAGCTGCTCTGCGGGAGAAAGATGTGGCAGTCAGCTTCTATAAATATTACAGACTTGGAAACCCTATGGGGCAGTTCTACTCTATCCTATAAGGTCACTATGAGTTGGAATTGACTCGATGGCAGTGAGTTTGGTCATTTTTTGGGAGCCCATTTGCACATTTGTATATTTTAAGCAGCCAGTCCCACTGCTTTGTGTGATCACTTTTAGAACTTCAAAATCCTCCAGATTTTGGGTAAATGGGCCCAAAGGCCACAATTGTTTTGACCTGCTCCCTGTAAATACATTCAACTAACTGAGGCCCTGTAAAAAAATTATAGCCACTCATTTCCTTGGTGGTTCTTGGTACAACAGGTAAGCTGGCTTTGTCAATACCTTAACAAAATACTAAGAGAGATGATAAAACCACTAGGGAGAATACTAACAATGGAAGAGTATGAGTTTCCCAAGCAAAAAAAGGCCCATCTCTGTCTACATCCCTTACTTCCACCGCCCATAACTACACGTAAATACAGAGACCAACTGCCACCATGCTCCCTCCCTGGACCCCAGGCCTCACCGCCTGCGAGCTGAGCATCTCTGAGATGGACTGGTCGTACTGCTCAGCCAGGATTGCCAGCTTGCGGGTCTGTTCTTCCTTGAGCCGCTTAAGAAGGCTCTTGTGCTGAGCTTTGGGTGTGGTCTCCAGCAAGTGTGCCCGCAGAGCCTTGTACTGCCGAGTCTGGATCTTGCACGTCTCCTGGAACTGCTTCTTGATCTGCAGCTCCTTAGACTACGCAGTGGATGGATCGAAGGGAGATGGGGGCGGGGGGAGGAAGAAGAGGAAAAGGAGGAGGAGGAGGAACAACCAGGGGAGAGGGGGAGAAGAGAGAGGAGGAGAGGAGACAGAAGCAGAGACAGGGAGAGGGAGAGAAACAGAAAACATGTTAGACAGAGGGGGCGGGGGGAGCTGTATACAGACAGACGTGGAGAGATGGGGTTGTGTTGAAAGATCAGGAAGGCTCTTGGGCAAGAGATGCAGAGAAAACAAGACAGGTTCCAAGAGCACATTCACAGAGCTGGGTGGAAAACTGACAAGGAAGAGCATCAGACAGCATGTTCACGGATAGGGAACCAAGAATCTGTGTGGAATACTGAGTACACACAAGAAGCTCTGATCATGCAGAGAGGGAGAAAGTACAACCTAGAGACAGAAACACGTGAGCAAATATAAGAATGTGCATAAGAGTCAGAAAACCAAGTCACACAAAACACCCATGGAAGAAAGCAACACACTAAGGAAAGACAGAGAAGTCCCAGGTTCGGCACCTCAGGGAGGAAGGGAGGAAAGGAGGGTAAGCACTGAGCTAAGAGATGGATAAGAAGGGGTTGCCCCATCTTGGGCCACGTAAGGGAGAGGGGCAAAGAAGTGGCCAGAAAGGGCCTGGCGAACTCAATGGGCCAGCAGCTGCCACCCTCCTGACCAGATCCACATCCCAGCCCCACTCCTTATACACTCAGCTCCCACCCCAAGCCCACAACCAATCCCATTTCCACTCTTCCAACACTCTCTGCCTGGCCCCCCAAGCTCACCCTCCCCCACTGTGGAGGGTTTGCAGTCTCATCCCCCAACCCTCCGGGGTAACGCTCGATGCCAGGAGAGAAATTCTGCTCCCAGACAGAAGGGAACCATGGAGGGAATGGATTGGGATAAACGGCAGGGCTCAGAGGACAAAGGACCCAGAACCAAAGGGCTCTCTGGAAGGAACCTACAAACAGGGAACTGTGGGACCAAGAAGTTCTGTGGAAGCTCAACAGGGGCCCAGACCCCAGAGCTGGGGGTGGTTGTGGTATAATGAAACTATGAAGCTAGAGAGGATGAGGTTGAGGAGTGAAAGGGGTTAAGATAACGTAGATGGCGGTGAAGCGGTCGTGGAACTGGGGGTCAAGGGTCTAGATTGGGGGCATACCAGGGAGGCTAGGCGGCAGGACAAAGCAGACAGAGGCAGCCTGGGCCAAAGGTACAGTTCCGCTCAGATATTTTATTTGTGTTTGTCTTTTTCTTTTTTTGGTAGGGGGAAGGGGACAGGTTGGAAGGGAGACAGAAAAACAAAATCAAAGAGAAGAAAAAAAAAACATGACTCTTCCCACCCACTACCACCCCTGGCCCCAGGCCTGAGTCGATGAGGGTGAGGATGAGCACACACACAGCGGGAGGACAGCAATAACTTAGGGTGGGGGTGGCAGGGGCATCAGGAGAACACAAAGTGTAACTTCCAGACTCCATGGCAGAGGAGGCAGCCTGTCTAGAGGTCCAAGGGCTGGGGAAGTACACTGAAGAAGGAGGGGTGGAAGGGAGGATTTGGTTCTGGAGAAACTTCACTGAGTAGTGGAGATAAAGTGCTCAATGCTCTAGGTATGGGCTGGGGAAGGGCTGGAGTTGGTTACCTCCAGGGAGGAAGGGCCCGGTATTGGCGGGTTCGGGACCTCCGCGCAGCTAGACTCCCTGGTGGTAGCTGGCGGGAGGCGGGGGGCCCCAGGCGGCGCTGGCTGCGTGGTAGCAGTCGGGGGATGCGGCTGGGCCGTTCACCCCGCAGCAGACCCCAGCTGGCCAGTGTGTGGATAGCCCAGGGGGGCAGGCGGGAGGCTAAGCTCTGGCTGGCCCGTGCCAGGCGCCAGTTCCAGCCCTTGCACAGGGCCCAAACCCTTGCCAACAGGGCAAGTGGGTGTTGGGCAGTGCGGGGACTACCCCGCCGGGGCCCAGGTACGGGGAGACGGCTGCGGAAGCCATCCTTGTTAGTCTTCGGGTAGAGTGCAAACAGGCCCCGGTCCCCCACAGCCCCACAACCCTGTAGGGCCCGGAAGGCCATGGGTGACAGGCGCAGCAGAGCCCGCAACCAGAGTCGAGAGAGGCCCCGGCGCATCCGGGGACCCTGCTCCCGCACCCACTTGCCCCCAGCTGCCATAGCTGCCAGCGGTAGAGCCAGGCTTGGCCAGGCTAAAAGCCAGGCGGCCCCAAGGCCCAGAGGCACACCCAGAAGGCCCCGGCGCCAGCTCAGGCCCAGGACAGCCCCCAGTGCAGTACCCTGGGCCAGGAGTAGGAACAGACTGGAGGGCAGGTGCAGAGCTGTACAAAGCAGTAGGTAGGAGGCCCCCAGGCCCACCAGCCCCACCTCAAGGGCCAGCAGTGCTGCCTGCAGGCCACCCCCACCCTGGGCTGCCAGCAATGGGAGCAGCAGCAGCAGGAGGAGAGGCAAAAGGCCCGAGGAGGACCCCACTGCAAAGGAAAGGCCAGCCAGGAGGCCATGAGACAGGAGGCCAGGGAGCTGGCTGGTGGTGCTGGGCCTAAGATATGTTGGAGGAGGTTCTGGGGGGATGTCTGGGGAAGGACAGCCATCCCCAGGATCCCTAGGGGTTCCAATTGGAGCCCCTTCCTCCTCCTCTTCCTCTTCCTCAGGGACTGGGGTCAGAGCTGGGCCTTGAACCCAGCAAAGCTCAAACTCCTCATCCAGGAGGCCCCCATCCTCCTTCTCCCACAACCTCCATGCCCCAGCCTCCTCCTGGCCCACGATGCTCCTCTCCTGGGGTGCCAGGGATGGGACTCTAAGCTCCTCTATCTCCTCCCTGGGTAGACCCCAAACTTCCTCATCAGCTAGATTCCTGTGTTCTTTTGGATTGGGACTAGGGGTTCCTGATTCTTCTCCCACAATTCTCCGCTCCTCTGGCTCCAAGGTAGCCCCTTCCTTTCCCAGAATCCTTCTCTCTGGAACCGCTTCCTCCTCCTTTCCCAGCATTCTTTGGTCCAGGATTGCTTCCTGGCCAGATGAGCAGGGCTGCTCTTCTCTAGGGGTGCCTGTGCTGGGTGGTCCCAGAGCCCCAGGAATGGGGAGCGGGAGGCCCGGGGGGCGCTGGCCTGCACGTACTTTGAGGCTCTTGGGCTGCTGGCGAACCTGGGCTGCATGCTTCTGCCGTAACTCCTGCTCACGCCGCTTGTTGTACTCCAGCTGGTTGCCCAGCTCCGTCTGGTGCTGCAGGCGGGTGAGCTCAGCCCGTGTGCGCTGCACGGCCTGGAGCTGCCGTAGCTCCAGCTCCCGTGTGGCCTCATGCTGCCGTAGCAGCAACGCACACTCCAAGTCCTTCTGTGTCTGTTTCTTGTTCAAGTCCTGGAGCGAAAGGGAGGGAGGGCCCGGGGGCCCAGTCAGGGAGCCGTGTTGGTGTCAAGGAAGTGACAGCCCGAGTACTCCTTGGCAGACGGAGCTGGGGGTGAGGGGAGGCAGGAGATGAAGGGTGTAAGCTGGCTAGCATGGGAAGAGAGGTCTAAGGAAACTCTAGCAGGGTCTGGTGGGGATGGGCAGCAAAAGTGGTGCTGAAGAGAAACTGAGTCAAAACACGAATGAGACACAGGGTAAAGAAGACTGCAAGTGAAAAAAATGCAAAAGGGTTGGTGCCTGGAATCTGTGAACAGAGCAGGAGGGGAGTGAGGATGAGGTGGCCTACCTCCCGCAGCAAGTCCTGGTCCAGGCTGTGACGAGCTAGCAGCATCTTTCGCTTGTACTGGCGACACTGCAGCTCAAAGTACTGGCGCTGCCGCCGTAGCAACCCTGCCTCCTCCTCTGCCTGGCATTGCTGTAGCTGTTCCTTCTGTCGCAGAAGCCACTCTGCCTTCTCTCGCTTGGGTGTGCTGGGGTTCTCCTGGAGCTCCTGCACCAGGGCAGCAGGGGAGCAGGGAGGTCAGGGTCTGCCTCACCCACCACCAGTCCCACCCACAGCTGCAGCCCTGTCCCACCTCCTTTAGTTGCTCCTTCCTAAGCTTGTAGGTACGCTTCTGTGCCTCCAGCAGGGCTGCCAGCTCCTTCTTCTGCTGCCCGAGAATGTGCTGTTGGAACTTACGCTCCTCGGTCTGGGCAGCCCGTGCCTCCTTCTCACCGATGGCCTGGTGCCGTCGTGCCAGCTTTTCTGCCTCGGCCCCAAAGCCAGCCCGCTGTGCCTCGAGCTCCCGCTGCAGCCGTGCGCTATGCTCCTCACGCTCACCCCTCAGCCGTGACTCCAGGGCCAGCAGCTGCTTCTGGTGCTGCCGTCGCATTCGCTTATAGCCACTCAGCTGCTCCCGCAGGGCTGAGTCCTGCTCATGCTCCTGGATCTGACGGCTTACCTGGGGGCAGGGGGGAGATGGTGCTCAGCTCTGGAGCCCATCTTATTAACCCAGATTGTCTTTGTGCTCCAAGGGGAAGAGCATATGTTTTAGACTCAGGCAGAGTAAAATTTAAATGCCATTTGGTACTTTCCTCACCTCACTGTTATCATAAAGCAAACAATCTCTCTGAGCCTATTTCCTCAATGGGATAATGCAGACGTTATCTACTTCACAGGTTGGTGTGATAAAATGATAAAGGCACTGAGCACTGGGCCTGGCACAAAAGTAGGAACAATTCAGATTCGCTCAAAAGAGCAAAGAGATCAGACAGGCCTAGGCTCAAACCCCAGTTCTGCTACTTATTAACCATGTGAGCTCAAGCAAGTTAACTTCTCTAAGCCTCAGTTCCCTTATCTGTTAAAAGAGGCACTCATATCTCCTCAGAGAGGACTATGTAGATTAAGTTTGATACATACATAAAAGTGCCTGAAACACTCTATGAACCAATAAGTATTGGCTTCCCTCCCCCTTCAGCAACACCAAGGGCCTACTCTACCCCAGGTGCTGAGCTGGGATCTGGGCCACAAGACGTGAGAGTAGCAAGAACACTGGGTCTGGATGTCCTCATCCAAGGTTCATCCAGCTGGCTCTGACAGTGGATCTCAAACTAGTCCAGGTGGCTAAGTCTCTGGAAGTCACAGACCTCTCTGTGAAGCACCAAGCATCACAGGATCTGCAGAGCTGTCCTAGCAGAACCACCAGCCACAAACAGGGGCCGCAAAAAAAACATACTAGACCCGTCCAGTGGCCTCTAAGGGGATAGCTGGTGCACAAATGCTCAAACCCAAAGATTTATTGTGGATGAAAAACCACATTTTAACATAAAAACCCTAACCTTTTTCTTTGTTATTCTGGGAACTGAGAAGATTACTATGGCTTGATTTTAGGAGGACTTAGGTCCTGCTTACAGAGCTTAAGAAGCACTGAAGGTACTTGGGCAAGCAGCTCTTTGAGCCGCAGCTGCATTATCATCTCTCAAATGTGAGCATCCCTTCCCCTCCCAGGGTACCTGGAAAGATTAGACACATGCACGTGTGTGGGCCTGAGCCAGTCATGAGGGTGAGGCAGACACCTGAACACCATCCTCGCTCTCTAGGGGCACAGACTCTAGCAGACCTATCATAATGTTACTCAGGAGTGCCACAGCAGAAGCCCAGACGTGCCTGTGTGCAGGGATGTGGAGCATCCGACTGGCCGGAGGAGCCTGGAATGCACCCAAGACATGTTATTTAAGCTGGGCCACAAGAACAGAGGGAAATGTGACCAAAATAATTTGGGGGGAGGGGGACAGGGGAGGAAGAGTTGAGGGGAGGCGAAGGCAAGAGCCAACAGAAAGTTTGAGAGAAGAACCTGGACTAAATCCTGTGCCAACAGGGATAAAACAATTTCTGGACTTAGAAAAGACAGTCTGGAGCATTCAGATGTGGTAGAAAAATGGACGGTAAGCTGGCAGCGCAGAGATGGCTATACTCACCAGGGAGGCCGTGCGGATGGTGGCAAAGTGGTCCCGGTTGCGGCAGTAGGCCCGGCGGCGGGCAGAGGAGGTGGTGGAGGTGGGAGCTGGGGCTGCAGGTGGCTGGAGAGGGCCTGGGGTCATCTCTGGCTGGTAGGGGTCATCATACAGGTTGTCAGAGCCCTAGAGGAAGGGAAGGTGGAAGGGATACCCAAGGCACAGAGACTTGGCCCACAGGGAGCTACTTGAGGAGACCTGTCAGACTTGGGGAAGAAGCAGTCAGGCGTAAGGAGGGAGAGTAGGGAACCCGAGGGATTCCTGAGGGGAGAGCTTAGGCTTGGCTACCTGCCTCTGCTAGGCCCACTCAGGGTGAGCTGCATACCGGCAGCCGGTGGATGATGGAGCTGTGGGAGGTGACTGTGTGCTCCCCCTCTTGCATCATGGCCATCTCCCGGGCTTCAGGACCTTCCTCCTCCTCTTCTTCTTCTTCTTCCTCCTCCTCTTCCTCCTCATTGTCTGAGGCATCTGCTAGGCTGTTGACAGAGCTGCTCTGGCTGGAGGCGCTGATGGACATGCTGGGCACTGAGTGGCTACTCTCCAGACTGGTCAGTGTCCCAGCCCGGTGCATGTAGGGGTCCGCCTCCTGTGGACAGGGCGCAGGCTGTTGGGCAGGGAAGGGGAAGGACAAGGGGTGTGTGCATGGAGATTGCACAAGGAGACAGAGGGTGTGTGGCAGGGAGAGGAGCCAGCAGCTGCTGGGAGACAGGCACAGCATGGCGTTAAAGAAGGGTGGTAGGGCAAGATGGGTCACCTCCTCCTCCTCTGGGGCCTCGGTGCCAGGGCCATTGGGTGCCTCTTGGAACAGTATCTTCTTCATCTTACGGTACTGCAGGTTGTCCAGCTCCCGCACAGCATCCTTGGTCCTCTGGATTAGGTCCATGATGACTGTGGGTGGCCGCTCCCGGAGCACAAAGCGGTGCTGTGGGGAGAGAAGACTGAGGTCTGCTGCCACTCACTGCCCCCAATAACCCAGGGGTCTCAGCATTCCCTCTGGCCTGAGATACTTCCCCGGGGCCCATGCCTACTATGGGTTGATACTGGCCTTGTCCCAACATCTCCTCCCACAATAACCTTCTCTTCCACCCAATCTCTATCCCCAGACAGTTCCTTGTTCCTCCAGGCATGGCTGACAAACAAAAACAGTGAGATGTCGGTTCTAGCCCAGGTCCTCTACCAAAGCGCTGTGTGACCTTGGACATGTCAACGTGGCCTCTCTTAGCCTCACAAAGTATCCCACAACTATAAAATGAGTAAGTCAAACTAGGCAATCTAAGGATCTTAGGTCCCATGGATCAATGAAGGTAATGGGGAGTCCCTCCGTTTTTGATAGCTCAAAAAACACCTTAGGGAAACCATACATTTACCCATGATAAGGCTACACAGGCTTTGGGCCTGAATCACATCAGGTAATCCTGGTTACCTCACGCTGACCAGAAGCTCTGGCTGGCATTTATATACATCTTTGATTAACAAAAGACAGGAAAACAATTAATAAATTAAGGCAGCCTGGTAGACCAAATCCGATAAAACACAGAGTCCACTGGGCACTAGGGATGGGTGTGGGAATTCATAAATGAAGTTCCTGGTGGAGGAAGAATTGAGAACCACTGATTTCATTGAAAGGAGACCCTGGTAGCACAAATGGTTAAGTGCTCGACTACTAGCCAAAAAGGTGGTGGTTTGAACCCGCCCAGAGGCGACTCAGAAGACAGGCCTTAGAAAACTCTACAGAGCAGTTCTACTCCGCACACACAGGGTCACCATGAGTTAGAACTGACTAGACAGCAATGAACAACAACAATTTCATCAAGGGGTTTCTTGTGGCTTTAATAAGCTATAGTATTAGGAGAATGTTAGGCCTGTGAGCCCTCACCTTTAGAAGAACCTCTGAGGTTGGCCTGTCTTGAGGGATTTTCTGAAGACAGGAGTCAACGAAATTCCGGAAGTACTCAGACCTGGAAGTTACAGGTTGAGGGGAGGAAGGGCGGGCATAAGCCAGGCAGCGTTATCCCATGGCCTAACCCCTGTGCCCAGAAATCCCAGTCCTCACCAGTGTCCTGACTGGAGCACAGGGGACTCGTTCTGTGCAATGTGGTATAAGGCACTCATCGCATTCATGTTAAACAGTGGTGGTTTCCGTTCCGCTACAGAGAGAGGTCAAGGGGTAGAAGGTGAGAGGTGGCAGGTGGGCAGAGGAGACTAGAATGGAAATCAGAAGACCTGGGTTCAAACCCCAGCTCCCTTACTTCCTTGCTGCATAAGCTTGAACAATTCTCATAATCCTGTTGAGTCTCAATTCATTCTTACCTCTGTAAAATGAACACCTATCTTCTCCATTGCACATGGTGGTGGGGGGAGTAAGGATGAAAGAAAATAATATATGCAAAAATACTTGGTGAACTGTGAAGTGCTATATAAAAAAAGTATTAATATTCAGGAAACCAACAAAGAAGGCAGAAGGAAGCATATTCAGTTAGTGGTCCAATTAGTGTTTATTAGGTACTAAATGAGAGCAAAAAAAATGGCTAAATGTTATGGGGAAAAGAAAGAACAAGCGACAGCTCCGGCCCTCAAGGGACTTCCAGTCTAAATGGAAGACTAAATAGGTCTAAATAAATAACACCAGGTTTAAAGCATTAATTGGCACAAGAAGGAGACAGGTAAATGGCTTCAAAGCTGAGGGTGAGGGGTAAGCCTTCAGGCTAGTACGCTTGCAGGGAATTCAGGCAAGGTCTTTTAGAAAAAGGGTGTTAAAAGTTAGGCCTTAGATTTGAACTGGCAAGCCAGAAGCCCCCTGTGGCTAAGACACATGGTTTGTTTTATCTATATTTTTGGCCTAAACAGTGATTTTTTATTAGTTGTCAAAAATAATAATTAAAGGATCATAATCTAAATTTCCAGTTTCTCTTAAAAAATCAGACCTGACAAACTGGAGTCTTCATTCCTGCTTATCGAAGGGCTGGAACTAAACAATAGCTACCGTCTTTACATGGGAATGGCAACCTCAAGTTTACCCCAGCCTCCTCCATCCCCCATTGCGTCCCAGAGTGTCAGCTGCCATTTATAATCAGGTTTAATTCTTTTTTCAATGGTAGAGAAATACTTCTGTGTACCCTGGTTTCTCCCAAAAACTGGGAATAAAATAGGCAGATCTAGATTTTTTTTATATTTGGCCTCCCTCACATACTTCCATCACCCATCTGGCCCCTGCCTTAAATGATAAACGTGGGCAATGTACAGGTGGAGGGAAAGGCCATGTCCAAGTCTTTCGCCTCAGGTAGAGGACAAGATACAAACCAAGGCAAGAGAAGTGGGTAAGTTCAAGGCACAGACTGAGGGTGGAGCTTGTGAAGGTGAGAGCCAGCCCCTAGGAAACAGAACCTTTAGTCTATTGTAAGGGAGGATGGACATGGCACTGTGTCTGAGTAGGGGGATAAAACTGAGCTTAAGTACATCTCTCTGGCATCAGTAATATAAAAAAGTGGAAGGGAGAAGAGACCGGTGGTAGAAAAGATCACTGTAGGAAGTTGGTAATAAGAATAACTAACGGCAACAATTTAGTGCCTGGCACTGTGTTAGGGGCCTCACAAACGTCAGCTCACTAAATAATTGTTTCAGCTGTGTAGGATGGCAGAGACAAGAAGCAAGGTCTCAAGAACTCACTCTAGCCTAACTCTCTGGCCTTCTCACTCACTGTTCTTTGTGTTACACGCTATGTTCTAAACAACCAAAGCTAGTCTCAGTTTCCCATGCCTGGTCTTACCTCTCAGCTTTTGCATATGCTGTCCTTTCTATCTGGAATGCTCTTCCCTACATTCTCCAAATAGTTAACTACTATTTATCTTCTGGGTCTATTTAAACATCTCTGCTACGATGTGGTCTTCCTCAGCCCCTAAACTAGGTCAAGTCCCTTGTTATAGGTTTTTATGGCTCCTGTAACTTCTCCAGCCAGCTTTCATCACACTGAGAGAAAACACGACTGTGTCCCCAACTCAAATTTAAGTTCCATGTGGGCAGGGACTATGTCTACCTCATTCACTACTATACCCCAGAACCTAGCAGAGTGCATGGCACACAGTGGGCACTCAAAGATTTAGAACCAGGATGCTGGACAGGAAGAGACGAATGCTACCAAATCTTTAATCTAAGAACTAGAAAGACCTGATGGCTGTATTGGCAATCAAGGGCAGACAAACTAGACAGGAGCTTGGAAGCCTAGGAGGATGGGATGGCACAGGGATAGTAACAGAGAAAGGTTTGGGGAGGAAAGAGGATGAGGGAGCAGAGAAGAGAGTGTCCTTACCCAGCTCGATGCAGGTTATCCCCAAGGACCAGACATCCACCTTGCCGTCATACTGTCCCTCATCCATGGCCAGGATTACCTCTGGAGCCATCCTGGAAGAATGGCCAGGACAGAGAGGTTCATCACCCACCCAGACCCTGCCAACTCCCTGTTCCCAACATCCCAGGAGCTCTCTCCACTCACTCCCACTCACCAGTACGGGGTGCCCACAAAGGAGTTGGCGGGTGCCATGATGGATGCGGAGCCAAAGTCCCCCAGCTTCACCAAGCCTGGCTCTGATAGCAGGATGTTTCCAGCCTTCACATCCCTGCCAGAGGCAAAATACAGGGATGAGACATGCGTCTCAGGAAGGCTGGATGGGGCTTCAGCACCCAGTTTCCCAGAAAGAGGCTGTAGCCCAGCTGAGTGAGTAGAGAGCACCCCACTGCCAGCCATCATCAGCAATCTTGTACCTATGGATCATGTTGTGGGAGTGCAGGTAAGCCAGGCCTTGAAGGGCCCCGTGGGTCACAGCCGCAATCTCCACCTCCTGAAGGGGCTTCTTGTGCACTGGAGAGTCAGAGAAAATCATCATCTGAGGAAGCCGAAGGGTGGACCGGAGCAAGCTCCCCTTAACCACTTCCTATAGCTTCTCTGCTCCTCTCCCTTCTCCCACCTCTTGGCTGCCAAAGAGTCACTCACCTTCTAGAAGGTCAGAAGCTGAGCCCAAGCAATACTCCATCACCAGCTGAGGAAGGGTCAAGGGTCAGAGGTCAGCAGATCCTGGCCACCCCGGCCCAGCTCCCTTGGGCAGAGACCCAAAGCAGAGAGCTTCCTTGCCTATTCTTCATTCAGGCACAGCCCCCAGAGTAATAACAGGGAGGAAGGGCAACTGGAGAAAATGAGGGGCGATGGGAGAGGAGTCCTTGGAGCCAGTGCCTCCCCTACAAAGAGCCCAAAATGCTCACCACCACTCCTATCAGAATCCCTTCAGAGACCCATTCAATCTCCACCTCCCCCAGCCCACATGCCCTTCTCCAACTGCTAACAGTCTACGTCACTCTTCAAGCCAGCCTCTCCTTCTGGACTGACACTGCTGCTCATGGGTTTGTCTGAAGATGAGAGCAGTCAGGGCGAGCCTTCCCCCAGCAGTATCCTGAACAGGACCCACCTAAGAGACTCGACCAGGATGAGGATGGGCCAGAGTAGGGGTAAAGATCAGGCCAAAGTCAGGAGGCCAGCTTACCCAAGCTGTGTGTTCTCTCAGGTAACAGCCCCGGTACTGAATGGTATTGGGATGCCGGAGTTTCTGCAAGAACCGCACCTCTTTGATGATATCCTGCCACTTCTGGAGGGAGGCCAGGGGAGGAGAGGGTCACCCAGCCTGCATCTTGAGACTGGGGTCCCCTGCCTCCTACTCAGTCTTGTGAAGACTGACCCACCTCATTTGACTGCTTCCCACTGTAGGACATCTTCTTGATGGCCACCACCTCACTGTTTCGAACATCCCGGGCCTAGGACAGCAGATCAGAAAGTGGTGAAGGCCCCCAGTGAGAATCAAGCAGAGGGAGGACTTGCTTCCTCAGGAGAGGGCAGGAGAGCCTGGTGTGGAGAGCACTGTAGAGGGGCTGCTTGGAGGGGCTGCTGGGGAAGAACAGATTTTCCACCCTTATCCCACCCTCCCAAGCCTCAACTCACAAAGTACACAGCTCCAAAGCTGCCATGGCCAATTTCTCGGAGGTCAGAGAAGAGCTTTTCAGGGTCATCCTTGAAGAAGAGCTCAGCCACATCAGGGTCCTTCAGGCTCCCGGCCCGGCCCCCGGCCGGCATGGTGGCCCCCGGGGGCCCTGGGAGTGAGACCTGGCCTGGTGAACAGAGAAGGGATCCTTACAGAGGGAAAGAGGCCTTCTCTTCCCCTATTTCCCTGATGAGGGGGAGGCACTGCTGAGGAAGGGCAGGGGGAGATTAGAAACATCAAAGCTCAAAAAAATGAAGTTGCCCTGGCAACCAGAGCACGGGGGCCGGGTCCCTGGAGTCCCTAAAACTGCTAGGAAGACTCTGGGAAGCTAAGCATCTTCCCTATCTTCCTCAGCCCTCAACAAGTTCCCATTTTCCTACCAACTCTGGCCTCTCCCCTCAAGAATGAAGGATTCTGCTTCCCAACCAGAGCCCCAGAGACCCAAGTGTCCAGTCCTGCAAGTCCCATACCCCAACTATTTCCAGGCACCTTCCTGTTCCCCTCAGCGCGAGGCCCCCTCCTCCCTCAACCTCTCACACCCTGGAAGAGGACAGGAAATGGCCAGGCCGGAGGCAGTGGAAATCCGGCCATTGTTAGAAGTGGGTACTGGTCCAGAGAGGCCAGGAGACTCACTCTCAAAAGCGAGTAGCGACACTGCAGCTGAGATCTAGAATGGGAAGGACAGGAATGTAAGTGGAGCCTGGCTCTGGGGGCTTCTCTGTGATCTGGGCTGCCTTACTTGTCCAGTCTAATTGCATAAGCACCACAACACATGTACGGGGCATTTTCAATGTCCAAATAATATTTATTGAGCACATACAGTAAGCACTTTCTATGTGTTATCTATCATTCAATCCTAAACCCAACCCTATGAGGTAAATATTACAACCCACGTTTTACAGATGAGGAAACTGGCTCAGAAAGGTCAAGCTACTTGCCCAAAGTTGGTCCTGCATCACTATGCTTCCAGACCAGTCCTATGACACAAGTAGGGCAGGGATCATTATCACCATTTCACAGATGAAGTCAATGAGGCACAGAGAAGAAAGATGACTTCTCCAAGGTCAGAGAACAGGACCTTTTCCTCTCCAGTCAGGCCTGCATGCTCATTACTCTCAGCCCCCTGCCTGCAGGAAGCCTCTCCTGACCACTCCAGCCTTTGGAAGAGTCCCTAGAGCAGCCAGGCAAACACCCAGAGAAAGCTCCTGCAGGACTGGCCTTCCGAGGGGCTTCCAGGCCAGGCTAAGCACTTGTAGGAACTTAGGCTCAAGTCAAGGCTACAAAGGAGACTTCAGCAGAGCTGGACTCCTAGGGTAGAGTTCTAGCTACTTAAAAACATCTAACAATTTAGCATGTAATTACATTCTATCGTGCATTGTTTCCTGTTGTGCTGTTAATTCTGACTCCTCAGCCCAATTGGAAGCTGGAGGGACTCTGTGGTGGGTCCCCAGGGCGCACAGAACTCAGAATAGCCTGAAAGATTGATTGACTGCCCTCAGCCCAGCCCTCAGCAGCTCCCAGGCTGCTAAAAGCAAGCCCCTTTCTCCCTTCTTCTACCAGCAGCCAAGCACCCCTCACCCCCACCACACACCCACATGTAAAGGCAGGTGCTCACAATTTGCTAATGGAAACTTCCTGGCCTCTTCCTCAGCACCCAGTCCAAGAATGCCAACCCAGGACCCCACACCACATGTAAGGGGTGCCACATCACATAGTGGCTCTTCCTCACAATATCAATGAACATTTATTGAGTGATTAGCAAGATCTGTGCTAAATCATAACCACCTTCTAAGTTGAACAACGTTATCTCCATACTGCAGATGAAGAAACCAAGCCCATGGGTCTCTAAGCTACACTGCCAGTACATCCCCTCAGCAAGGTACAGCAACAGGGCTTTGAGTAAGTTTCTTGTACTTAGTCTTCTGTTCTGTAAAATGGATTACAACATGAAACTGTTTCGAGATTTTAATGACATCCATACTTAGGAGCACTTAACAGACATTAAACATACGGATTTTTCCTTCCCCACCTCCATGGTTGCCACAACACCACTTTAATCGTTGGGGGTCATCCTACCCCAGCAGCTTGGCTGTAACTATTAAGAGACACCACTGTGGCTATCATTTGTCACAAGAGAGTCTTTTCAGGAACCTGGGCCAAAATCTGGGATTAGGGTAAATATGAAGGTCACAGGAGAGAGAAAAATCCATGAGGTAGAAAGCAGAAGCCAGAGCCTCCCATTAGGAAAAGCCTGAGTATAACTCTCCTGGAAAGGAAGATCATTTCAACCCTCATTCTTAAACCTCACTCCAACTTGTTCTCCTCTGGACCCCTTGCCAAGCCCAGGCTCAGGGGAAAAGACATGGAGCAGGGGCAAGACTTGATCCAAGACTTGGGTTCAAATCCCAATTCTGCCATTAATGTGACCTTGGGCAACCTCTCTGGGCCTTAATGTTCTTCACTGTAAAATGGGAAGACAGTAATAAAGAGCCCCCACAGGGTGAATGTGGTGGGGGAGCACATGAAAAAATGGATGTAAAAGCACTGTGTAAATGGTGGACCACTGAACAAATGTATGAAATTATTAATACCATCACAAAAAGAGACTAGAAAGTGCAGCTAGGAGAAAATATTGCCAGGCACCCCGCCCCCCCCCCCCCCCACTTCTTTGCAAGGACAACAAACCCAACCGAACCAGGCCCAAAAGCAGATAAGCAGATCCTGACCCACCATGGGGATTAGAGGCATGGAAATCAACACCCCACAACAGTCAGGAAAAAGGAGTATAATCTGTTAGAGGTGACTGGGAGGGGCAAAGTGAACAGGGCAACAGACAGAAGGGTGCAAACCCATCTGATAAGCTCAAGCATCCTAGGTATGACCCTCGGTGACATCGGAGACCCTGTCACCTGAGGTCCCCTTCAACCAGACACAACTAAGGGAAGAGGAAGGGAAAAAGGGTGGCAACAGAAGGCAAGGCTGGCCAGAGGCTGACCACTGGCCCAGCTGGGATTCCCCATCCTGAGGAGATGGCCTACTTGGGCCCAGCTTCTCAGAAAGAAGCACCCTTTCTTCTCAGTGCTAGACACAGGGACCCACGCCCCTGCACCCCGCTTCTCACCTGGATGGGGTCACTATGGTGCCCCAGCGCCTCCGCCTTCTCCTGGGGTCCTCCAGCGGCTCTGCCAAGCAGGGAGAGGGGCAAGGAGATCCTTCCCCTCGCCACCTCCTCCTCGGCTTTCGCCCTTCCTGAGGGGCGGACCAGGGAAGCCTCCCCTGGAGGGGAGGGGGTGACAACCTGATCTGACCTCGCGGTCCAGTCCTCCTCCTCCTCGAGGGCGACAGTTGCTGAATCCCGGATTTCTGATTGTGGGGGTCTGAACCCCGGATATTTGAGCGCGGGGGACTGAATCCGGTATTTGAAAGCCTGGGGAATGAACCCCGGATACTGGTGCACCGAGGGGCCTGAACCCCAGATATTTGAAATCCAATGAAACAGAGCCCTAGGTTTAGAGTTTGGGACCCGAGTCCCGGATATCTGGAATCTGAGGGGCTGATGCCGGATATTTCAGAAGCGAGGAACCAAGCCCGGAAATTCGGGACCCAGGAGCCTGAGCCCGGGTCTTCGGCCACGGACAGGGGGCCCACCGAGGACGTCCGGCCGCACGGCCCCTCTCACGCCAGGGTCCGAGGGTGACAGCCCCCACGCCCGCCCCAGCCTCCTCCTTTTCCCCTTCTCTCTTCCGAGGACAGCGGAAAAATTGTAGCTAAGACGCTGCCGGCCGTCCCCGTGCCCTCTCTCCCCCTCTCCTCTTCTCAGTCTCAGCCTCTCTCCGCAACACAGCCCTGGTCTCGTCCCGATCTCCCTCTCCCTCTTCCTCCCAATTCCAAGATGGAGACCGGGCGGGAGCGCGCAGGCGCCGTAGGGATGCCGGGCCAAACGGGGCGGAGCCCTAAAGTGAAACGGCCCCGCCCCTCTCTCCTCACCGCCGCGGTCTGGGAGATGGGCAGCCACTGAGCCTGAGTGCGCGCGCGTCCCTCCACGCGGACCCTGGAGGAGGGAACAAGGACTACCCCTGGAAGGGGAGGAGCCCAGCGCGCGGTCGGACACTGGTCGCGGACACGGCTGTAGCGCATGCGCTCGCTCAGCGTTAGCGCGGAGCTCGAGCTTGTTGCTAGGGGAAGCTTTGAGGGGCTCGGGTGGCAGGAAAGGAGAAGCCGCGATCTGCGATTGCGTTCAGGGTAGAGGTTGGGAGGGGTAAGGGAAGGCCGCTGCCGGGCGCAGAAAAGGCGGGAAAATGGACTGTTCTGAAGTTGGTAACCATCCAGCCTGGACGTGGGCTCCCAAGTAGAGGAATTTTGGCACGTAAGTGCTGGGAAAACTCACTAAGTCAAATCCCTTCATGAAACTGAGGGCCGAAGGATTTGCATGACCTACCCAAGGTCACACTGCACTTATGTCAAAGCACTTCCACCTGACCCTCCCAATTGGCTGGAATTATCAATCTTATTCCACAGAAGAAAACAAGACATAAAGTGGCAGAGATGGGACGAAAACCAGGTATTTTCCAAAGCCCAGTCACACAGTGGGAAGAGATGAAGTAACCTATGCCTTAATCCAACCTGTATCCCAAATGAGCTTATAGGAAAAAATCTCCCAAAGCTCCCAAGCCTGTCTACCCTAAAATTTTCACCTGAACCCAATCCCCAATCAACACCCCAGGAACACTGGGCAAAAAAGCCTTTTATTTTTCCCCACAATCCAGGTCTTCACTTTCTGTAACATCTCTTTCAACTCAGAACCAAGGCCCAAGAGGTTGACTCAGACCTGGGGAAGAGAGAAAGAAAATTAAAACACAGGGCAGGTCACAGAGGCCTTGGGGAGAGCTCTGGGAAGATTGCAGAAATTGAGGAAGGAGCAGAGGAAATGACAACTAGAGACAGGAGTGGGTACTTGTTCTAGTCAGGATGGCCTCAGGGCCCCAGGATCTGCCAGTGGCCAGAAAGGCTTCCTTCCCAGTTGACTCTTACCTAAGAAAGGCAGAGAGGGCTCCACCACTTCCTGTCCCAAGTAGGTGGTTGGAGCAGTCAGGCCTAGCTCTGAGCAAAATGGTGAAATAAGCAAAGTTGATCTTGAGCTTCCAGTTCCTCTGGTGGAGCCCTTCCCTGGGCCTGAGCTGTTGCCATGCCTCCCAGTTATTTCCCGGGGCACAACAGCCAGCTGAAGCTGACAACAGTTTAAGAGCTGGTGCATCATATATGGCTCTCAGACCATGAGACCCACCTGTCAGAGTGAGGATTTTTTGCAGAAATATTTTTTTCCCCTAATAAGCTGACATGTGTTCCTCACCCCCTGCTACTTTTGTGAAGGATCCTGTTATCAGGACTAGCTTTTTCTAAATGCAGTGATGGCTAAATGGAAAAGACAAGGTGCATGTAAAAGTGCTTGGGCACATAGTATGTAACTACTAAATGGTAGCTTTTATTATCAAAATCATCAATGAGATTTGTTTGAGCTGTGCAAGTTGAATTATACAAAAATTGCATCATAAAACTGGGTATCATGACTTTAGGACAAAACTAAGACAAGCATGATTCCTCTCCAGGATACACCATCAAACCTGAACCCTTCTAATTCACCATTGTTGCCAATTAAAAAATGTGTGTGTGTGTGTGTGTATAGTTCATGTATCTGTAGGATTCTGAGGACCCACGATTTTTTTTAAAAAGCTTGGATATAGACTACAGTCACAAAAGAGTCCATTTTGTATGCCTGCATTTACATCAAGTTGAAAAAGAGGTAAAACTAAACCATATTGTTTAGGAATGTATACTTGGTATTAAACCATAAAGCAAGATAGTAGTTACCTCTAGGGGGAGGGAGGGTGTTGTCAGGAAGAAAGGGACAATGGGGGGTTTTTGTGTTGCTGGTAATATCCTACGTTTTTGCCTGAGTGGTCTTTATAAGAATGTCCGCTTTATAATAATTTGTCCAGCTGTACTTTAGGTTATGTGGGCTTTCCTACATGAGTGTTAAACATTTTAGAATATAAAAGTAAAAAAGGTAATCATAAGAAAAATGTTGAATGCTGATGATGTAAATTGTTCCCAGGCCTAGGGATACCTGCAGTTAAACAGGGTTCCCAGGGACACAGAGGAAGCAACATTTGAGAATGGATGCCACGGACCTGCTCTACCCCAGTTATAATCACCACCCTTAGCCCATTCCCTACTCCCAAAGGACTGCGGCAAAGAACCTCACCTGAGAACAAGGTGGGAAGTGGGCCAGTGCCCTCAGAGCCGGGTTCGAGACCAGTGGGACTCCCGGCGTGGGTGGAAGCACACAGCAGTGACACAGCAGAGAAGGCCACAGAAGAGAAGCAGGAAGGAGCCCAAGACCAGGAGCCTGGAGCCACACAGAGCCAGCTCCTCCTGGAAGTAGGTACAAGGAGGGAGTGAGGAGTGATGGAGCAACTTCCCTTGGGAAGATATCCTACCCACAGCCCAAGGGCTATAGAAGAAGCCACCATGAGAGAGAGAGGGTACACATCCAGAGAACAACTAAAGGGAAAATGTTATTTTTGCACAACTAACATTTGTCTCAATGGTTTACAAACTGCTTTCTCGCCCACCTGATGACTTGACGTGGGCCCCTATGACGACTCCATGAGATAGGAGAGTTCACTGTTATCCACATTTTACAGGTGGACAAGCAGGGTCAGGTCTGGGGCACAGGTCTTCTCTGATTCCAAGCTCTCAGGTCATGCTCCTCACCAGGGTCTTTACAACTCTGAGGAGAGCATGCAGCAGCCTCCCAACTGGTCTACCTCCTCTGCTGCAGCCAATCTCCACCCAGCCAACAGTGGGGTACCCCTCTCTGCTCCTTGAAACCCTCAGTGGCCCCAAGGCCTACAACGTCCACTTGTAGCATCTTAGCCTTGCATTCACAGTGCCTCACAATCTGGTCTCTGCAGTCTCTCCTGCCTCTTCTCCTAAGTCATTCCTAAGCCACTCATCATGGAGTCCCCTCAAAGACCGAACATTTTTCAATCTCTAGGCCTGTGCTCATGCTGTTCCCTTTGCCTGGGATGTATCTCCCCTCTCTTGAACCCCCTCTACTGCATTCCCTACCAAAATCTTCCTCATTCTTCAAGAATCAGCCTGACAGGGCAGAACAAGCCTGGGACTAGGAGTCAGAAGATGTGGATTGCAGTCCTGGCTCTGCCAATTAGCAGTTGTGTGGCCTTGGGCAATTCACTCCCTCTCTCTAAGCCTGTTTCCTCATCTGTAAAATGGAATAACAACACCTCCCTCAAAGGGTTATTTTAAGATCAAATGGAATAATGAACCTGAAAGCACTTGTGCATTATAAACTATTGTACACAATTGTCTTTCTTAAATGCCACCTTCACTGTGAAGCACTCTCCATAAATGTCCACCCAAGCCAAACCCACTGCTATCAAGTCGATTCTGACTCATAGCGACCCTGTAGGACAGAGGGCAGTTCCAAGGCTGTAATCTTTATGGAAGCAGACTGCCACATCCTTCTACCGCAGAGCAGCTGGTGGGTTCGAGCCGCCAACTTTTCAGTTAGCCAAGCGCTTTAACCACTGCACCACTGCACCACCAGGACTCCTTATAAATGTTCAAGTTGAGGTTAACTGCTCTTTACTCAGTGTTTATATGACACTTCGCTCACATCTCTATCATAGCAATTAGCCTATTCTGCCTCTTATTACAGTTTCTGGATTCCTTTGAGGCAGAAATCATGTTTTATTGTATTTAAAGACAATAATTAATAGTAACAGCTGCCATTTATCAAACTTTTATTATTTATCATGCATTGTGCTGGGCACTTTACATTCATTCTCATTTAATCATTATTTGTTGCTATTAGGAGACAGTATTGTGTTTTCCATTTTACAGCTGAAGAAGCTGAGGCTCAGAGAAGCTAAGATGTTTGCTCAAAGGCCACTCCACCTACAAGGGCCAGAATGCAAAGCTGGTACTTTTTCTATTAGGCAACATTGCCTCCTGGAGCCTCCACGACATAGTATTCTGCATAGCAGTCTGTGAACCTGGGCGATTACTGGAGGTTCTTACCGAGGTGAGCAGTTTGGTGAGCACAAGGCCTTCGTGGCTCCAGATCCAGATACATTCGTCAGCCATCCTAGGGCTCACAGTGGCATTCCCTGCTTCCTCCCCTGGGCAAGCTATGGGCGGCTGGCTGGAGGGCAGGATGTCTGGGGCAGCATTAAAATACAGGCAGGTTCCTGGAGTCTTTCCTGTGGTCACCCTCGCTGTAATCAGGACCAGCTCTCTTGCATTAGATCCTGTGAGAAGCCCAGGAGAGAAAATGAGGGGTGGGGTGCAAGCAATCCATCTTCAGATTTCTATTCATTTCCAGGGCTTCCTGCAATACCAGACATTTTGGCATTGATTCTATTCAATAAAGTACTCCATATACCGTAATTTACATCATCAAGAAATGAAAATAACTATGTACTAATTTAAACAAAAATTAAACTAGCTTTCAATCAATGAAACAATAATACCAATACTCGCAAGGCTGCACTGAAACTGGGGTAGAAACATGTTGCCAACATCAGTCTATATAAACATTTTTCCTTTTTAGGAAAGCAGTTTTCCACTAGGTACCAAAATCCATTAAAAAATTCACACTCCATTTCAAATTAGTGGGTAAAGGATGGCCTGTTCAGTAAATGGCCTTGGGACAATTTCCATTAGGAAAAAAATAAATTTAGACTCTTATCTCATACTAGAAATGATATAAAAGTCCAGATGGATTAAAGAGCTACAAACAAATAAACTAAAAAAAAAAAAAAAAACCCTAAGCAAGTATTAAAATACAAAGGCATTTATGAAAAACCCACAGCTAACATCATACTCAATGGAGAAAGACTGAATGCTTTCTCATTAAGATCAGGAACAAGATGGGTGCCCGCTTGTACCACTGCTATTCAATATCGGTATTAAACTCCTAGCCAGCCTAGGCTAGAAAAAATTTTAAAAAGTATCCTTTTTGCAGATGAGAAGATCTTATACATAGAAAACCCCAAAGAATCCACAATAAAGCTATTAGAACTAAAAAATTAATACAGCAAGGTGGCAGGGCATAAGATCAAAACATAAAAAATCAGTAGGGTTTCTATACATTAGCAATGAGCAAGCAGAAAAGCAAATTAAGGAAACATTACTATTTACAATAGCATCTAAAAGAATAAGATACCTAGGAATAAATTTAACCAGGAAGGTGAAAGACTTGTACACAGAAAACTATTAAAATGTTACTAAAAGAAATTAAAGAAGTCCTAAATAAATGGAAGGACATTCTAGTTCATGGATTGGAAGGCTTAATATAGTTAAGGTCAGTATTACCCAAAGCAATCAATGCAATTCCCATCAAAATTCTAACACTTTTTTTTTTTTTTTTTTAAACAGAAATAGAAAATCCAATCCTCAAATTTTTATGAAAGGGCAATGAACACTGAATGGCTAAAGCAATCTTGAAGAAGATGAATAAAGTAGAAGGTCTTACGCTTCCTTACTTCAAAACGTACTATAAAGCCGTAATAATTAAAACAGTCTGATACTGGTATAATAACAGACATATAGACCAATAGAATAGAATCTAGAGTCCAGAAATAAATCTATGCATCTATGATCAATTGATTTTTGACACAGGCACTAAGTCTACTCAATGGGGAAGGAAGAATCTTTTCAATAAATGGTGCTGGGAAAATTGGATTTCCACATGCAGAAGAATGAATCAGGATCCAAGCCTCACACCATGCACAAAAACCAATTCAAAATGGATCAAGGACCTAAATGTGAAAACTGCTGTTGGGTGCCATCGAGTCGATTCTGACTTACAGTGACCCCATGTGACAAAACAGAACCACCTCATATGGTTTTCTTGGCTGTAATCTTTACAGAAGCAGATTGCCAGGTCTTCCTCCCTTGAAGCAGCCAGGTGAGTTTGAACCATCAACGTTTTTGTTAGCAGCTGAGCGCTTAACTGTTTGTGCCACCAGGGCCCCTTAAACATGAACATTAAAACCATACAAATCTTAGAAGAAAATATAGGTGTGTGGATGCAGGGCCTAGTTTTTAATGATGGGTTAACAGATATGACCACGAAAGCACAAGCAGCAAAAGACAAAATAGGTAAATGGGACTTCATAAAAATTAAATACTTCCGTTCATCAAAGGACTTTATCAAAAAAGACAACCTACAGATTAGGAGAAAATTTCTGGGAACCATATATCCAATAAGGGTCTAATACCCAAAATATTATTTAAAAAAAAACTTCTAAAACTTAACCACGACCCAATTGAAAAATGGGCAAAGGACTTGAACAGTTCACCAAAGAGGATATTCAGATGATCAACAAGCACATGAAAAGATGCTTAACATCATTAGCCATTAGGAAGATGCAAATCGAAACCAAATGAGATACCATCTCACTCCCATTGGAAAGGCAACGATCAAACAACAGAAAACAAGTGTTGGTGAGGTTGTGGAGAAAGTGAAACACTCAGCCACTGCTGCTGGGAATGTAAAATGGTGGGCAGCAGCTGTGGAAAAGTTTGGCAGTTCCTCAAAATGTTGAACATAGAATTTCCATATGACCCAGCAATCTGAAGCCCAGGCTTATACCCAGAAGACGTGAAGGCAAGACTGCAAACAGAAACCTCTACACCAATGTTCACTGCAGCACTTTTTCATAATAGCCAAACAGGGGAAACAAGGCTAGATTAACCAGTAAGCACGGTATACACTGATTTACAAAAAGCAAGCTACACATGGGCTTGCATGGTGAAACCCAGGTGAAATTGTGCACTACCAGTTAGTAAGTAAACACATTGAAGCCCATGTATACCTAGATGTGGAGCCCTGGTGGCACAGTGGTTAAGAGTTCAGGCTGCTAACCAAATGGTCAGCAGTTCAAATCTACCACCCACTCCTTGGCAACCCTATGGGACAGTTCTACTCTGTCCTATAATGTCGCTATGAGTTGGAATTGACTCGAAGGCAGCAGGTTTGGTTTGGTTTATACCTAGATGTGGTGAAACCCAGGTGAAATTGTGCACTACAGACTAGTAAGAAAACAATCCCATGTGTACCTTGCTTATCGGGTAATCCGTACCTGGGTGGAAATGACAGAAATGTCTATCGACAGATGAATGACTAAACAAAATGTGCTATATACATGCAACGGAATACTACTCAGCCATAAAGAGAAATAAAGTCCTGATGCATGCCACTACGTGGATGAACCTTGAAAACATCATGCTGGGCGAAATAAGTCAGTTGCATAAAGGACAGATACATTGTAATGTCTCACTTATATGAAATAAACAAATATAGGGAAGCCAAAGCTTATTAGTGGTTAACATGGGGTGGAGGTGGGGGGGTAGGGGGAGCTTTTACTTAGGGGACATTAAGTTTATGTTAATGGTGGTGGCACAATTTGGAAAAGGATAGTGAGAATGGTTGCTCAACTTAAAGAACATAATCAATGTCACTGAATTGTACGTGTAGAAATTGTTGAAATGGCCTATGTTCTGTTAGGTATATTTTCACCATAAACAAAAAAACCCAGAAGAATATTTTTGTAATTTTAGGATGAGGAAGGCCTTCCTAAGAAAGACACAAAAGCTAAAAGCCTTAATAAAGGACAAGATTGATAAATCTGACCTCATAAAAGTTAAAAGTTTCTATATAATAAAAGATAAGTCAAAAGAACAAGTAATAGATTGGTTGAAAATATATTAAGTGACAAAAGGTTTACTACCTAGAATGTATTAAGACCTTCTAAAAATCAAGAAGAAAGAGACAAATAAAAGAAAAATGAGCAAAGGATAAAAACCAAAAACCAAATCCATTGCCACCAAGTCGATTCCAACTCATAGCGACCCTATAGGACAGAGCAGAACTGCCCCACAGCATTTCTAAGGCTGTAAATCTTTATGGAAGCAGACAGCCACATTTTTCTACCACAGAACGGCTGGTGGATTTAAATCGCCAACCTTTTGGTTAGCAGCCTAGCGCTTAACCACTGCACCACCAGGGCTCCTCAAGTAAAGGATATGAAGAGGTAATTCACAGAAGATGTGAAAATGGCCAAACCTGTAAGATGCTCACTAGCATAAGCATGAGCAACCTCATTAGCAATCAGAAGAAAGTCAATTAAAACAATGTGGTAATTCCTTTGTCCAGTAAACTGGTAAAAATTAAAAGGATAGATAATAACAAGAGCTGCTGAAGATGTGGGGAGATAGGCACTCTCAATTGATGACACCTTTTAGAAGACAATTTGGCTGTATTTACTGCAATTTAAATGGGCACAAAAGGGATTAAGAGGATGTCCACCAAACTGTGGACATTTACTTCCGGACAGCAGGTAAGGAGGCCATTTTACATTTGCTCTGTATACTTCTGTACGGTCTGAATACACAATAAAATGAATTTGTATATTAAAAAAGGCCCATACCCTTTCACCCAGTAACACCACTTGTGGAAATTAATCCTAAGGAAAGAATTCAAAAGAAAAATGCAAAATGTATCAAGATGTTCACTGTAATTCTACCAATTAAAAAAAAAACAAAAAACCAAACCCATTGCCATCGCGTTGATTCTGACTCATAGTGACTCTAAAGGACACAGCTGAGCTGCCCCACAGGGTTTCCAAGGAGTGCCTGGTGGATTCGAACTGCCAACCTTTTGGTTGGCAGCCATAGCTCTTAACCATTACGCCACCAGGGTTTCCAATTCTACCAATAATACCGAAAAATGAGAAACAATTGAGATGTTTAACAACAGAGAAAGCATTAACAAATGATGACCTAGCTGCTTAAGGAACTAATTTACAGCCATTAAAATGATAATATGGAAGTAGTCATATGGAAAAACATTTATGATATTATAAGTGAAAAAGATAAATACAAATGGGCATATGCACCATTATTCCCCATTGCCTGTCGAGTGGATTCCAACTCATAGCGACCTACAGGACAGAGTAGAACTGCCCTATAGGGTTTCCAAGGCTGTGATCTTTACAGAAGCAGACTGCCACATTTTTGAGCAGTGGTAGGTTCAAACCAGTCACCTTTCGGTTAGCAGTCCAGCGCTTTAATCACTGGGCCACCAGGGCTCCTTGCAGCATTATTACAACTGTGAAAAACGTACATGTAAAATTCTATAAGAGAACTTCTCTCCTTTCTTCTACGTTCTCTGGAATCAGTCACCAAGTCCTGTCAATCCCACTTTTCTAATGTCTGTCTTAAATCGGTTCCCCTCTTTCACACCACTGCCTTAGCTCAGGTTCTCATCATCTCTTTACTGCAACCACTCTGGCTAACTGGTCTTCCTGCACCTGGACACATTCCTTCCGGGCAGTAGGCCAACAGAGTAATCTTTTAAAACGACCAAACAAAACAAAATACCATTATTACTTTCCTGATTAAAATCTTTGAGTCTCCCCAGTATACGGAATAAAGCGCAACTACCTTGGCATGGCACACAAGACCCTCACAGATTTCTGCCTGCTGCTTCACACCCATCTTCTGCCAAACGGAACCCCTGGAGGTTCCTAAACATGCCTTTGCACACACTGTTGCCTCTGGCTGGAATGGCAAACCCCTAAGCCTCCTTCAGGCCTCAGTCAGGCACTCTATCCTGAGTAAAGCCTGTCCTCACCATCCCTGCTTTATGGACTTCTAGGAACTCCCCACTGTATCTTGTGTTTTACTTCACACACTGAGAGGTATTCTATTCACACCCGTATCCTTGTTAGACTTTGAGCAACTTGAGAGGAGGGCCTATGTCTTACAGCTCTCTGTATTCTCCATGCCTGGTACATACAGTCATCCCTCAGTATTTGCGGGGGATTGGTTCCAGGACCCCATGGATACCAAAATCTGCAGATGCTCAAGTCCCTCATATAACATGGTGTAGTATTTGCATATAACCTACACACATCCTCCCATATACTTTAAATCATCTCTAGCTTACTTATAATACCTAATTCAATGTAAATGCTATGTAAATAGTTGTTATACTGTATTATTTAGGGAATAATGACAAGAAAAAAAGTCTGTACATGTTCAGTACAGATGCAACCATCATAGGCCTAACTACATAGTACATGTTAGCAAAAACGTAACATTTTTTCCAAATATTTTCAATCTGCAGTTGGTTCAATCTGCAGATGCAGAACCTGCAGATAAACGAGGGCGGACTGTAGTAGGTGCTCAATAATTATTGCTTGGATGGTACAGTCATAGGTAATTTATTTTCTCCAAAATACTCTTTGATGTTATTACATTGTTTCTGACTGTTATAAAAAGAATGGGGCTTCTTTGCAGAAATTGAAAAATTATTCCTAAAATTCACCTGGAAATTCAAGGGACCAGGAATAGCAAAAATCATCCTGAAAAAGAACAAAGTTAGAGGATTCACATTTCCTGATTCCAAAACTTACTAAAAATTACAGCAATCAAGACAGTGTGGTACTGGCATAAGGATGAACATACAGATCAATGGAATAGAATTGAGAGTCCAGAAACAAATGCTCATATTTATGGTCAATTGATTTTCAACAAGGGTGCCAAGGCAATTCAATGGGGAAAGAAGAGTCTTTTCAACAAATATTGCTGGGACAACTGGATATCCACGTGCAAAAGAATGAAGTTGGACCCCCTTCCTCACACCATAAACAAAAGTTAACTCAAAAAGTATCAAAGACCTAAATGTAAGAGCTAAAACTATAAAACTGTTAGAAAAAAACAGGGGTAAATCTTCATGACCTTGGGTTAGGCAAAACTTTCTTAGATATGACACCAAAAGCACAAGCAGCAAAGAAAAAAACAAACAAATTGGACTTCACTAAAATTAAAAACTTTTGTGCTTCAAAGAGCACCATCCAAAAGATGAAAAGACAACCCACAGAATGGGAGAAAATATTTGCAAATCATATCTCTCATAAGAGACTTATATACAGAATATATAAAGAAATCTTATAGCTCAACAATAAAAAGATAAATAACCCAGTTAAAAAATAGGCCAAGGATCTGAATATACAATTCTCCAAAGAAGATACACCAATAAGCACATGGAAAAATGTTTAACCTCATTAGCCATCAGGGAAATTCAAATTAAAAGCATAATGAGATACTTTACACCCACTAGCATGACTAGAATCAAAGAGATATAAGTATTGAGGATGTGGAGAAATTTGAATCCTCATACACTGATGGTGGGAATGTAAAATGGTGCAGCCACTTTGGAAAACAACCTGGCAATTCCTCAAAAGGTTAAATACAGAGTTGCCATATGATCCAGTAATTCCACTCCTATGTATATACCCTAGAGAAATAAAAACACACATCCACACAAAAACTGGAACACAAATGCTCATATGAGCATTATTCATAATAGCCCAAAAGTGGAAACTCAAATGTCTATCAACTGATGAATGATGGATAAGCAAAATGTGGTATATCCATAAAATGGAATATTATTTGGCCATAAAAAGGAATGAAGTACTGATACATGCTACAACATAGATGAATCCTGAAAACATTATCCTAAGTGAAATAAGTTAGACACAAAAAACGACATATGATTCCATTAACATAAAATGTCCACAATTGGCAAATCAATAAAGACAAAGTAGATCGGGTGTTGCTCAGGGCTGGGGGCTTGGGAGGAAATGGGGAATGACTGCTGAGGGGTGTGGGGTTTCTTTTTGAGGTGATGAAAATGCTCTAAAGTGACTGTAACATATTTAAGTAATAATAGTAACATTGTTCCAAGTCTGTATGTATCAGACACATTCTTTTACTCTTGTGCTTTGTTCACATGTGTACACCTGGACTTGCAGAGACCTACTCCCACACACAAACACACATACTCGACTCAGGAGAATCATAGAATGATAGTGTCACATAAGGACCTCCAAAGTGAGAGAATTCCACCTTTCCCTCCTCCCTCTTCATCTCCCCAGTTTTTAAATAAGGAACCTGAGGCCAAATGTTAGACAGGAATTAATTAATGGCACCCAATGACTCTCATCATTTTCCCAGAAGACTATTTGGAAATGGATGGTGTCTAATTTCTTCTGTATCCTCCATAGCATGTAACACTGTACTAAGCATAGAGTGGACATTCAATAGCTGAACAGAACATGCTTTTCTGATATCCCTAGTAGGAAAAAGGCAGCACCTTTAAGAGGAGAAGATTGTAAGGATGAAGAGGGATGAGAAAGAACACCGAGTCAAACCTAGCCCACTCCATCACACCTCCAAGTATAGACACAAAGAACCTCAGAGCTGGAAAGGGAAAGTTTATAGAGAACTGACACTGTAAGGTAGTGTGTTTCCTGAATGTATCTAGTTCTCCTTACAGCAGAAGTGACTAAGGCCCAGAGATGTGTTCAGGGTCACCAGATTGATGAAGGTAGAGGCAGGGCTCAGCCCTCAGTATTCTGATGCCTGACCCCACAGTCCTCCCCCGTCTCACCTTTCAGTCCCATCTGACTACCCAGGACCTTGGCTTGGAATGTCTGGTTCTTGTTTCTGTCTGGACCATCTCCGAAGTTCAAGGTGGTCAGTAAGCCCACGACATGAGGCCCATGCCACTTCCCTGTAAGTGTCCCATTCACAGGGCACAGGGTCAGCTGGCCAAAAGACCTCAAGAAGGAGACCCAGTCCTGTGTGCAAAGAGGGTGAGAGGGAGGTGAGAGCAAATCAGTAACGAGAGTCAGCCTGTGCCGGGAGGATGGACAGAAGGATACTTACCTGAGGAATATCAGGGCTGCGAAGGCCAGTCTTGTGGGTGAGGAGGAATCTGCCAAGACCCAGGCCCGAGAGGCCAAGAAGCAGCAGAATCAAAGTGGCACAGACCAGAGGTGGGTGGTGGGCCAGACAGAAATGCAGGTTGTGCCCTGCCTGGCAGCTGCCCATGGGGAGCAGAAGGTCTTGGGCCTCCACAGAGAGCCTGCTAGGGGACACAGAGGGAGAACTGGAGAAGAGCCTGTTGCACTTGTCCATTTTATTCAAAAGGAAGCTAAAGTGCAGAGCAGACAAAGGGCTTGCCCAGGGCCACACAGCCAGTTAGTGGCAGAGCCAGGACAAGGATCCAAGGCTCTTGACTTCGCGTGTTCACTCCCTGCACCACTCAATAAACGTTTCATTTTTGAGGTAATCAATGTGGAAGCAGAGCAGAGTACCCTGTGTTGGCAAAAGATCTCGAAAAGGGGAATTCTCAGTGAGAAAAATAGGAAGCAGCTGTTTGGGGGCTAGGGTTTGGCTGAAGAAGCTCCAGCTAGAGCCCAGACAACGGAAGTCAAGGCTGTCTGGTAAAAAAAAACCTCTGCTTGAATCCCTCTGTGCCACTCACTGGCTATGTGAAACCAAGTCAGCAAACCTCATGTGAAATGGGAATTCTATGAACACCACGTAATGAGGATTAAATGTGGCAGAGCAGTTTGTATGGTACTTTGTTATGCAGGAACTCAACAAATGTCTGTTTCCTTCCTTTGTGTCATACTTGTCCCCAGTTAGGCAGGGCAAAAATACTGTGAGGGAAACTGAGGCTCGGGGACTTTAACATAGGGGTGGTAGGTCCAAGGTCTGAAACCTGTCTCCCGCTTCCAAGTTGAGTACTCTTTCCGCGCTACCATCTTTTCCCACGCGAGAAGCGACAGACTGAAGAAAAGGAACGTCTGGAAGGCGAGGTGATAAACATAGAGGGTGGGGGAAGGAGGGCACCAGGAAAACACAGGAGTCACAAATGCTCAGCCCCTGCCCTGCCTCCCCTCCCGGCACCTCCAGAAGGGGGATAGGAGGAGGGGAGAGCCGGAGCCTGAGGATCAGTAGCTAGTAGTGAACCGGAGCCTCCCTAACCCCCTCCTCCCAAGACCCCTTCCTGCGGGAACTCAAGCCCCACAGCCCTCGCACGCTGGCAGCGCAATGCCTGCCCGCCGCTCGCTCTCACCGCTCGGAACCCGGCGGAGGCCGGCGCCCCCCGCGACGTCACGCGTGGAGCCGCGCAGAGGCGGGGTCCGTGCTCCGCGCTTCCCTCTCCCGCCCACCCGTCCCACCCAGTGGTAGGGGTTCGCATGCGCAGTGCCCACGCGGCGGCCTCCTGGCCTCTCCAAGTCGGGGGGGGGGGGTGTACCAAGAGGGAATCCAATGAAGCGGCGAAGGGGAAGAAATAACTCCGCGGGAGGTGAGTAGAAGGGAGATAGCCAAGGGAGGCAACCCTAAAAGATGTTGTAGAACCATAAACTCTCCCTCCGGAGAGATCCAAGGGGGCGTTTCAGCGAAAGTCTCGTCGCAAGCATTTTGCTGCTGTTCGTCCCCCACCCGCACAAATAGCACAGCCCAGCCATGCCCAGGTTCCGGGTAAGGACTTGGGGTCCGCCCGCAGGCAGGCTGCCCGCCCAGGTTGCAGCTCAGTAATGTTTAAAGTCTACTGTCACACTTGGCCCCGACTGTTTAATACATAGAATCTTAGAACTGCAAGGCTGCTCAGTACAGACCATTTTGTTTAACTTCCTCCCGCGTTTTAGAGATGACCCCCAGGTTCATCTTACACATGGAGTCAGGAGCCCTGGGTTCAGATCTTCCCTTGATCCCTGTCCCTGGATAAGCCATAACCGTACTTTCCGAGAGACTCAGTTTACCCCTCTGTTAAAGGAGATTATCATACCCACCTAGTGGCTGGATGGGTTGGTTAAGAGGCAAGGGGTGGGAAAACACCGGCGCAGTGCCCATTGAGCACACAGCCAGCACTGGACAAATGCTGGTTGAAATGGAATCTGAATATTCAACTCTTCTTGAAGACAATGACCATGTCATTCTATACTCACCCCCCCCCCCAAAAGTTTCTGGCACAGTCTTCCACAGGACAGTGGGTCCTTTACAAATACCATTGATTTATTTGATTGGAATTCCAATCATAGGAAGTGTTTTCTTCTTAAAGGGGAGAAAAAAGCGTGGTTGGTAGAGAATCTTGGAATCTAATAATTGGAAGGCAGTTAATAATTGAACAAGTTCAACAATTCCGCCCCCCCTAGTTTTTCAGATACTAAACTGAGGTCTGGAATGTTTAAGGGATTTGCCCAAAGTCACCTAAGCAGTTAAGACCTAGCCAGAACTTGAGCCCGAGATTCTCGACAGAGTCCCGTCCCTTCCCCACTAAACCCTCCATCCTCAGTCCTGCCAAGAGACCTCGTCTGACCACCTACAAAGGTCTCTGCCCATCAGATGCTGCTCCCTGGGAAGTCACCCATTCACTCCAGGGTCACATACAGCCCAGCCTTGGCCAGGTAGGTACCTTTCCCTAGTCTTGGTCTGATCTCCCCAGCAAGCACCTCAGCTCCTAGAGTAGTATGTTCTCACCATCTCCAGGGCTTCTCACAGTTTGAGCACACAGAAACCACTCAATCAAGATTTTTTGGTCAGTTGATTAAAAACAGCTTTGTACAGGCCAGCTCTCCTGAGGACCCATCAACTTTTAGTCTCATGTTAAGCTTAGAAATATGCCTGTCCATGCTGGAACATTGGTGAAGTTTAGGTTACAACCTAAAGCAAAGTTAATTCAGTCAACATTTTTTTTTTTAGTTTTTTTTTTTTTTTAGTGCCTGCTATTGTCCAGGTGGGAATCCTGGAAGCAAATTTGTTTAAACACTTGGCTAATAATCAAAAGGTTGGTGGTTCATACCCTTTCAGAGGTGCCTTGGAAGAGATGCCTGGCGATCTGCTTCCAAAAAGTCACAGCCTTGAAAACCCTATGGAGTGCCATTCTGTTCTGCACACATGGGGTCGCCATGAGCCAAAATTGACTTGACAGTTAATTTGTTTTTTTTCTTTTTATGATCCAGGTACAAAGTTAATATCCATATAGCACAAAAAATTGTCAACGCCTCTACTTAATGACAGGTCTAATTTGTAGGGTAAGATAAGGCATGAAAGTGTCCTGCACAGTGCAGGTACACAATGGAGTTCAATAAATGTGAGTTTTCTCCCATTATTCTCGTGCTGCACAGTAATTAGGCATATTTGCAAAGCAGTTCTTGTGAATGACCATAATTGATATTTACTTATACAGCCAAACCAAGCAATTCTGTGGACTAGTAGAGGCAAACAGTTTAGAGCAAGGAGCTGCTCGAGGCCTCACGATCAGGGTAAATGGATGTGAATACAAAATTGGTTGTGCAGCATAATCAATGCTCCAGTATTATACCAACATTCTGACTTAGTCCACTCAGTAGCCCTCAGAGTGGATGTTATTGTGGAAACCTGGGCCTAGACTACTGGAGTGATATAGCCAAGGTCACACTGACAGTAGGTGGCAGAAGTTGGCGTAGGATTCAGGCTTGGATGCAGCCTGTCATGTGAGAATCAGAAAGTCCACTCAGAAGGGAATCACGCAGTTGGGAGGGGTCCCTTGCTCATTCCATGGTGATGAATTCCTCTCAGAGCTCTGGCCCAGGATCAAGCTTCCCCCAGTGATCTATTTCATTTTCTCCTTCTAGGTTATTGAGCCTTAAAACTTTTTGGGGGTTACAGACCCCTTGGGAATCTGGTGAAAGCTTTTCTTTCAACCAGTCAGACATTCATTCAATAAGCATTCATTTTACATCTCCTTGGTGCCAGGCTCTATATCTGCAGGCAGGGGATACAATAGTGGACAAATTATACAGGATCCCTGTCCTTCTGGAGCTTGCAGTCTGGCTATGGACCCTCTTCTAGAAAACTGCACATTCTCCTGAATGTTTACATGCAATTTCAATCAGTGGGACCTCAATCCTCCTGGAGCCCACCTTGGACAAAAAACCCTGGCTGTTTAATAGGATTCCCTCTGCCCTAGTTGGAGCTCAGTTTAGTTTCACATCAGAACTTACTGATAAAATTGCTTCTTCCTTCCCCCTTTACTACTTGGTTTTTACCCTATGTTATCCATTCAGTCATCCAATTAATTCATTCAACAAACATTTCAACGCTTGCTAACTGCCAGGCACCTGGTTAGGCCCTGAGGGAAGCCACATTTCCTATCCCTGAAAAGCTTTAATGAAAGAGACAGATAAAACAAAATTATGATACACCCTCATGCATTGCTAGTGGGAATGGAAAATGGTGCAGCCACTGTGGAAAACAGTTTGGTGGCTCCTCAGTAATTTAAGCACAGAAATTACCTAACGATTCAGCAATTCCACTCCCAGGTATATTCCTGAAAGAACTGAAAACAGGTGTTCAAATGAAAAACTTGTATACAAATGTTCATAGCAACACTATTCACAATAGCCGAAAGGTTAGGGTTAGGGTTAATCCACATGTCCATCAACTGATGAATGGCTAAACAAAGTATGGTATATCCACACAATGGAATATTATACAGCCATGAAAAGGAAAAAAAGTACTGATACATGCTACAATAGAGTTGAACTTTGAAAATATTATGCTAAGTGAAAGAAGCCAGACACAAAGGACCACATGTTGTATTATTCCATTATATAAAATCACCAGAATAGGATCTTTTCTCAAAAATCACCTCCTCAGAGTTGAAGAGACATTTGTCCGAAGAGGATATTCAGATGGCCAATAAGCACGTGAAAAGATGCTCAACGTCATTAGACATTAAAAACCCATTAAAAAAAAAAACAAAAACCTGTTGCTATTGAGTTAATTCCGACTCCTAGTGACCCTATGGGAGAGAGTAGAACTGCCCCATTGGGTTTCCAAGGAGCGGCTGGTGGATTCAAACTGCCAACCTTTTGGATAGCAGCCAAAGGGAAGATGCAAATCAAAACCACAATGAGATACCACATCACCCCCATTAGAATGGCAATGATCAAAAAAATGGAAAACAAGTATTGGTGTGGTGGTGGAGAAACTGGAACCTTAATGGTACAGCTGGTGTGAAAAACAGTTTGTCACTTCCGCAAAATGTTGACCATAGAATTACCATATGATCCAGTAATCCCAATCCTAGGTGTATACTCAGAAGTGAAAGCAGGAAAGCAAATAGAAGTCTGTACACCAGTGTTCATTGCAGCACTTTTCACAATAGCCAAAAGGTGGAAACAACTGACTTGTTCATCAATAGATGAATGAATAAACAAAAGGTGGTATATACACACAATGGAATACTGCTCAGCCATAAAGAGAAATGAAGTCGTGATGCATGCCATAACATAAATGAATCTTGAAAACATCATGCTGAGCGAAATAAGTCAGTCGCGGAAGGACAGATATTGTAATGTTTCACTTACATGAAATAAGCAAATGTATAGAAACCAAAGATTATTAGTGGTTCCCACGAGTGGGAGGAAAGAATAAAGGGTAAGTTTTTGCTTAGGGAGCATTGAATTTATGTTAATAGTGGTGGAATGATTTGGAAAAGGATAGCGAGAATGGCTGTACAAGAGTGTAATCAATGTCACTGAATTATAGATGTAGAAATTGTTAAATGGCAAATGTTTGTTGTGTATATTTTCATCACAATTAAAAATAAAAGTTATGTGAAAAAAAGTCACCTTCTTGATGAGGTCTATCTAGCTTCCTCAGTTAAAATTGCTACTCACACCTCCCTCCACCACTGGCACTCCTGATCCCCCTTACCCTGTTCTGCCTTTTATTTTTCCAAAGTGCCCATCACCTTCTAACACTATATGTTGTTATTGTTGTTAGGTACCGTCAAGTCAGTTCTGATTCATAGCCACTCTATATACTACAGAATGAAATACTGCCGGGTCCTGCACCATCCTCACAATCGTTGTTATCCTTAAGCCCATTGTTGTAGCCATTATGTCAATCCATCTCATTGAGGGCCTTCCTCTTTTTCACTGCCCCTCTGACTTACCAAGCATGATGTCCTTCTCCAGGGACTGGTCCTTCCTGATAACATGTCCAAAGTATGTGAGACAAAGTCTCGTAATCCTTGCTTCTGATGAGCGTTCTGGCTGTACTTCTTCCAAGACAAATTTGTTCTTTCTTTTGGCAGTCCATGGCATATTCAATATTCTTCGCCAACACCATAATTCAAAAGCGTCAATTCTTCTTTGGTCTTCCTTGTTCATTGTCCAGCTTTCACATGCATATGAGGCCATTGAAAACACTGAGTCTTGGGTTAGGTGCACCTTATTAGTCCTTAAAGTGACATCTTTGCTTTTTAACACTTTAAAGAGGTCTTTGGCAGCACATTTGCCCAGTGGCAAATCTTGACTGCTGCTTCCATGGGTGTTGATTGTGGATCCAAGTAAAATGAAATCCTTGACAACTTCAATCATTTCTCCGTTTATCATGATGTTGCTTATTTGTCCAGTTGTGAGGAGTTTTGTTTTCTTTATATTGAGGTATAATCCATACTGAAGGCTATAGTCTTTGATCTTCATCAGTAAATGCTTCAAGTCCTCTTCATTTTCAGCAAGCAAGGTTGTGTCACTTGCATAACGCAGGTTGTTAATGAGTGTTCCTCCAATCCTGATGTCACGTTCTTGCTCATATAGTCCAGATTCTTGGATTATTTGCTCAGCATACAGATTGAGTAAGTACGGTGAAAGGATACAGCCCTGACTTTTCTTAACTTTAAACCACGCAGTATCCCTTTGTTCTGTCTGACCTACTGCCTCTTGGTCTAAGTACAAGTTCTCATGAAGACAATTAAATATTCTGGAATTCCCATTCTTCCCAGTGTTGTCCATAATTTGTTATGATCCACACAGTTGAATGCCTTTGCATAGTCAATAAAACACAGATAAACATCTTTATGGTATTCTCTACTTTCAGCCATAATCCATCTGACATAATAGCCACCACATGTCTGTCAGTTTGTCGTACTGTGGTGGCTTGCATGTTGCTGTGATACTGGAAGCTTTGCCACTGGTATTTCAAATACTAGCAGGATCGGTGGACAGGTTTCAGCGGAACTTCCAGACTAAGACAAATTAAGAAGAAGGACCTGGCAGTCTAATTCTGAAAAATTTAGCCAGTGAAAACCTTATGAATAGCAGCAGAACATTGTCTGATATAGTGCCAGAAGAAGAGCCCCTCAGGTTGGAAGGCACTCAAAATATGACTAGAGAAGAGCTACCTTCTCAAAGTAGAGTCAACCTTGATGTGGATGGAGTTAAGCTTTTGGGACCTTCATTTACTGATGTGGCACGACTCAAAATGAGAAGAAACAGCTGCAAACACCCGTGAATAATCAGAACGTGGAATGTACGAAGTATGAATCTAAGAAAATTGGAAGTCGTCAGAAATGAAATGGAATGCGTAAACGTCAATGTTAGGCATCAGTGAGCTAAAATCGACCTGTATTGGCCATTTTGAATCAGACAATCATATGGCCTACTTTGCCAGAAACGACAAATTGAAGAGGAATGGTGTCTCATTCATTGTCAAAAAGAACATTTCAAGATCTATCCTGTCAGTGATAGGATAATATCCATACACCTACAAGGAAGACCAGTTATATGACTGTTGTTCAAATTTACGAACCAACCACTAAGGCCACAGATGAAAAAATGAATATTTTTACCAACTTCTGCAGTCTGAAATTGATCAAACATTCAATCAAGATGAATTGATAATTACTGGTGATTGGAATGTGAAAAGTGGAAACAAAGAAGGGTTGGTAGTTGGAAAATATGGCCTTGGTGATAGAAACGACACTGGAGATCACATGATAGAATTTTGCAAGATCAATGACTTCTTCACTGCAAATACCTTTTTCCAACAACATAAACAGTGACTATACACGTGGACCTCACCACATGGAATACACAGGAATTCCTGTGGAAAAAGACAAAGGAAAAGTTCAATACCATTAGTCCAAACAAGGCCTGAGGCCGACTGCAGAACAGACCATCAATTGCTCATATGCAAGTTCAAGATGAAGTTGAAGAAAATTAGAACAAGTCCACGAGAGTCAAAGTACCACCTTGAGTATATCCCACTGGAATTTAGAGACTATCTCAAGAATACATTTGATGCATTGAACACTAATGACCAAAGACCAGAAGAGTTGTGGAATGACATCAAGGACATCATATGTAAAGAAAGAAAGAGGTTGTTAAAAGACAAGAAAGAAAGAAAAGACTAAAATGGATGTCAGAAGAGACTCTGAAACTTGCTTTGGAACGTCCATTAGCTAAAGCGAACGGAAGAAATGATGAATGAAAGAGCTGAGTAGAAGATTTCAAAGGGCGGCTTGAGACGACAAAGTATTGTAATGACCTGTGCAAAGACCTGGAGATAGAAAACCAAAAGGGAAGAATACGCTCGGCATTTCTCAAGCTGAAAGAGCTGTAGAAAAAAATTCAAGCCTCAAGTTGCAATAATGAAGGATTTTACGGGGAAAATATTAAAGGACATAGGAAGCATCAAAAGAAAATGGAAGAAATACACTGAGTCACTGTACCAAAAAGAGTTGGTCGACGCTCAACCATTTCAGGAAGTAGCATTTGATCAAGAACCGATGGTACTGAAGGAAGAGGTCCAACTGTAATGAAAGCATTGTCAAAAAACAAGGCTCCAGGAATTGACGGAATACCAATTGAGATGTTTCAACAAATGGATGCAGTGCTGCAAGTGCTCAGTTGTCTATGCCAAGAAATTTGGAAGATCGCTACGTGGCCAGCTGACTGGAAGAGATCCATATTTGTACCCATTCCAAAGGAGGATGATCCAACAGAATGCGGAAATTATTGAGCAATATCATTAATATCACATACAAGTAAAATTTTGCTGAAGATCATTTAAAAGTGGTTGCAGTAGTACATCAGTGGGGAACTGCCAGAAATTCAAGCCGAGTTCAGAAGAGGACATTGAACAAGGGATATCATTGCTGATGTCAACATACTATGTAATTTACTTATTATATAGTCTATTGTTCTTGACTAGCCCCCTCACTAGAATGTAAGCTTCATGAGAGTAGGAATCTTTGTTTTGTTCACTGATTGATGTTTCCTAAGTACCCAGAACAGTGCCTGGCACATAGTAGACACTCAACACACTTGTTAAATAAATGAGTGCTTCAAAACCTGTCTCAGGTATCAGATTCTTCACAGAGTTTCTCAGCTGTGGACAATCGCAACTACCAAGCTCCCAAACAGATGAAATTAACCCCTCCCTTCTTTGTGCTACCTCTGTACCTTGTACCATATGGTATTTTCCAGATTATATCATAATTCCCATGTCTAGATTGTGAAGGCAAGGGTCAGGATCTGTCTCATTAATCTCTGCAACCTTTGTGCTCAACACAGAACCTGGCAGATAGTACAACCAAAAAACCGAAGACCGTTCCTGTCGAGTCAATTCTGACTCATAGCAACCCTATAGGACAGAGTAGAACTGTTCAAAGGAGTCGCTGGTGGATTCAAACTGCTGAGCTTTTAGTTAGCAGCTGAGCTCTTAACCGCTGCGCCGCCAGTTTGATAATCTTGATGAATGAACTAATAAATCCTCACCAAGATCCAAAAGTCTGTAAGTACTCTGTATTGGCATGGAAGTGTAAACTGATTCAAGCTCTTTCAAGGACAAAGTGAAAACATTTATCAAGTGGAACATAACCATTGACCCAGCCATTCCACTTTTAGAAATTTATCTGACAAACTTATTTGTGCGTCCCAAGAAGTATCATAAAAATATTCATTGCAGCACTGTTTATAGCAGCAAAATACCAGAAACAACCTAATTGCCCCATCAATAGGGCCATTAATTATTGGTATATCAATATTAGAATACTATGCAGCTGCTTAATAGAACTGGACATCTTTATATGCACAAACCTGGAATAAGCTTCAAGATATATCAAGTGGAAGCAGCATAAAGTAGGAAAACGTATATAGTGTGCTGATATTTATCTTTTGCAAAAGGGAATTAGATACATAGTATTTATATATGCATAGAACGTTTTAGAAAGATAAACAAGAATCTCAGAACAGTGATTGCTTCTGGAGAGGAGAACTGGAGTATTAGGGGTCAAGATGGAGGCAAAACTTATTTCACACTGTACACTCTGTTACTGTTTGAATTTTTTTATCATGTACCTTACCTTTTCAATAATAATTTTAAAATTCAAATAATAAAAGAAGCCTCAACTGTGCATATTGGACAACAATGAAGAAAAGAAATTCAGCCCTCCGTTATGTCTTCGATAATTGATAGAAAAACCTGATTTTTTTAGGAGCCTCTGCTTCCTCCCTCCCTCCCTCCCTTTCTCTCTATCTTTTTTGGCCATCTCTTCCAAACTGGGCCACATGGCCAGAGAGGCATGCTGGGGTCTCAGGTGTATGGTCTGGTGAGGAAGGGATGAGCCTGGAACTGGAGGCCTGATCAGGGACCTGAACTTGCCATAGAGCCACTCCTTGATGTATGTGGCCGTGGCCCACTGGAGTGTGTCCAAAGCAGCTTGATTCGGGCTGTTAAGACCCATACAGTACGTGAGAGGCAGCCAGAGGTTCCTGGTAGTGGCTATATTCAGAAAAGGGGTTCTGAGTGATCAGTTTCTTTTACAGCAAGGCCGGCTTGGAACTATAAGCATAATAAGACGGTCCTCACCCCAGGGGCCCGCACTGGCCAAGGGAGCCTTAGGAGCCAGGGATTCCTGGGGCAATTCTAACATCAAGCAGGAAAACTGAGGCAGAAACCTTGGCCCTCAGAGCAGAGGAAAAAGGAAAGACAGGGAATTGGTGGTCATAAGGGTTCCCAGGACTCACCTCAGGCAGTCAGTGGAAGGCAAAGGTCCCTGCCTTTTTTGGAGAACAGAGAAGAGAACATATTGTGTGGGAGATAGCAGTGATGTAGAAAAGGAAGTGGGTTACTGGGGTACAAACGCTGTCACTTAGTCTAAAGCTTTTTCTGGTTTCTCCTGTCTTCACAGGCCAAAGCAGCCATCAAGAATTGGGTTCCTTGTTCCTTCCTGTGATTCCATGATCTAGTCAACACCCTGTGTGATGCTGGAATTCCTGCTAAACTCTTGGGTCGATTCATACACAGAACCAGGACCTGGTATACAAGGACCTTCTCCTGCTTTCTCCTGAGGAGAAGAAGGCCTGGGAGAATTTTTCCACACAACCTTTTCTCTGCCTGGCCCAAGTCCCAGATCCCAGTATGAAGCCCATACCTGAGGCAGCTCCACTCTCTCCTCCACCACAGCCAGCTTAAATCTAGAGGCCTGCACAAAGCTGAGAAGCCCAGAGAGTCCCCTAGATTCCTCTGTGGTCAGGCCAGCTTCATTAAAAGGAACTTAGTTCCCTGAGGATTTGTTCATGGAGGTGTTATTGTGTACTTGGTCTCAGTTCCCATGGATACAGGCTCACAGTGAGAAGGGAATGGGTATACATCAGCATCTTCCTGTAAAATAGGAATTCGACCTCATTTATAGTCAAACATGCAGCAGGCGACCTTGCAAATGGCACGGCATGAATAAAGTTCAGAGAGTTCTGAATAACTACAGTAGAAAAGAACATTAAATAAAATAATACATGTGGAAGCATGCATTCTATCCCTGGCTCAACTTAGGTATTTAATAGCTGTTAACCACTTACAACATTATTAACCTTTACATTGGAAGAGACATCATCCAACTGAAGGGTTGCATTCTGGCAGCCCTCAGGCCAAGTCTAACCGATAGACCTGTTTTGTCTGATTACAGCGCATTAAACTTATTTTTAGTAAATTTGAAAAAAATAAGGATCGATCACAGAAAATTTTTTTTTTCCACTATCAATGCCCTTCCACTAAAGACCACCAGGGGCACACCCATAATTGAACAAAGTTGGGTTTATTGATGCAGTGTATTGAGGGAGACCACAGAATATGATGAACTGTGCGGCACCTCAGTAAGAGAGCATTAGAAATGACATACAGGATGTGGGCTTGTGTTAGGTGATTCTGGGGAGGGTTCAAGGAAAGGGGCTTTGCTTTGGTTTGGATGCTGTCAGGAAGCAAGGATAATTCTCTGATTGAGTATCTTAATAATTTTTATCTAAAAGGTGGGAAGATACTTTGGTGAGTGGCATCCTGGGTTTTAAAAGCTTACGAGCAGCCATCTAGGATGCATCAATTGGTCCCATCCCACTTGGACCAAAGGAGAATGAAGAAATCCAAAGACACAAGGAAAATATTAGCCCAAGAGACTAAAGGACCACATAAACCAGAAACTCCACCAGCCTGAGACCATAATGACTAGATGATACCTGGCTACCACCAGTGACTGCCCTGACAGGAACACAACAGAGAGTCCTGGCTGGAGTGGGAGAAGAGTGTGGAGCAGAACTCAAATTTACATAAAAAGACCAGACCTAATGGTCTGACAGAGACTGGAGGAACCCCTGAAACTATGGCCCCCGGATGCTCTGCTAACCCAGAGCTGAAACCATTCCCAAAGCACTCCTCAGATAAAGATTAGACAGGACTATAAAACAAAAAATAATGTACATGAGGAGTGTGCTTCTTAGTTCAATCAGATACATGAGACCAAATGGGCAGCTCCTGTCCAGAGGCAGGATGAAAAGGCAGGAAGGGGCAGGAACTGGTTGAATGGATACAGGGAACCAGGGGTAGGAATGGGGAGTGTGCTCTCACATTGTGGGGATTGCAACTAATGTCACAAAACAAAATGTATAAATTTTTGTATGAGAAATTAACTTGAGCTGTAAGCTTTCACCAAAAGCACAATAAAATAATAATAATAAAAGGTGGAAAGAAAGGAGCAAGTCTAAGGCTATTATTGGTAAAGAAACAGAAATCATTTATATTAGCCAGGATGAGGGGTATTTGGTCATTTCTGTGGTTTGGACTTCTGAGTTCAGAAATGATTCTGGAGTGGTTTTGTTTCTGTCTTGATCCATCACAGTCACAGAGTGGCCTTGTCTGATGTTGGTGTTGGTGAAATTGTTTGTGTTCATCAAAAGATGATCTCAATAGCTGTGAGTGTCACACCAGCTCCTATCAACACTGTTATGGATTGAATGATGTCCCCAGAAAGATACGTTGAAGTCCTAACCCCCATTACCTGGGAACATGACTTTGTTTGGAAATAGGGTCTTTGAAGATGTTATCAATTAACTTGAGGTCGGACGGGAGTAGGGTGGGTCCTCATCCTATCTAAGTGCTATCCTTATAAAAGAGAACAGACACAAAGATACACACAGGAGGAAGACAGCCCTGTGAAGATGCACCAACAAGCTAAGGAATACCAAGAAACGTGTGGGACTACCAGAAACTGGAAGAGACAAGGAAGGATCTTCGCCTAGCGTAGACAGAAGATAGCCCTGCTGATGCCCTGAATTCAGATTCCTACTCTCCAGAAATTTCTGTTCTCATAAGCCACCCATTCTGTGGCATTTTGTTGTGGCAGCCCTAGGAAACTAATACAAACACCAAGGTCTATGTGATAGTACCAGGCTAGCTCTGGGCTGTCAGAGGCTACCCTACTGTCTCTTCCTCAGTTTTCCCTTTTTGCCAAGGGCAGGCGGAATCAGGCCTCAGGATTTTAATCTGTTATCCAGCTCTTCACTATTACCAAGATTTTGCTTATCAGGAGATTGTCCAGAGAACATTGTCTGTAGTTGGACTAAGGTTAGTCTCTCCTCTCCTTTTGTTGCTGAATGAGTTATTATATCCACTGACGCAACTGCATTTGCACAGTAGCGTTTAAGACTCTGGATGGGATACATCAGCCAACTGCATCACAGGAAATTACTAGAAACAAAAACGGTCATTAATCCTTGTAATGGTGAAGACAGGGACCTAGATTACCCAACCAAGGCAATGAAAACATGTCCCAAAGTCCAGTTTTTCTTTTCTAGAGATCCAAGTGACTTTTTATTTTAGCATAGTTACAGACAATTCTACTTGACCTGTAGTATTTATATAGGCACAGCAAGAAACTTTAAGGCATAAAATTTCCTTGGTTAATCAATTTAAATTTAAATTGATTGTTGGGCTTCTGAGTAGAATTTGTATCATTTATGATGTCTGCAGTCAGAGACAAGTTTTTGATTACCTTTTCCCAGTAGTATGGCCTGCTCTGGAAAGAGTAGCTCATATAGTCTGAATGATAAGGAAGTCAGTTATCCCTCCTGGTAGTTTTCCTGAAGAACCTCTTTTTTCCTCATTTTGGAGTTTTCTGGGTATCATTCTCAGGAAAACCTGATCCACCAGAAGGGTGGTAATTTTAAATATTTGAAAGGCCCTATCAATTACCCTGCATACACAGGATAAGTTAGCATGCAGCAGACAGATGCAAGTCTGATATCTGCTAAGAAGTAGGATCCTAGTAGGACAAAGACTGTATTGGGAGTGCAGGTATCATGTATCACAATATGAGTAGCCAATTTTTGGACTCTTGATTTGGGCAGATTCCTTTAGTGGAGTTACACAGTTCCTGCAAATTAGGTTGCAGAGTCTCTGAAGAGAACACACTGGTGTAGTAAAGATAACCCCAACATTAATTCCCATTCCTGATGTACAAGGTTTTACTTACAGGGTTATAATGACCTCAGCAAAAGCATTTGTTCAGGTTGAATCTTATAAGACCAAAATTTGAGATTAATTATATGAGGAAAACGTAAATACCAAAAGGAACTGTAGAAGGAAATCTACCTTCTTCTAAATGTTTAAAACTATTAAATTTTTGTCAGCAGGATTGGGGCAGGGGAGGAGGTATGCAACAGATCCAGCAATCAGTTAAATTCAGAGCAGTAGCTAAAGTCTGAAAAAAAACACACCAGCAAGATTTTGTTTCCCCTTGAGTAGTAAAAGAACACCGTAAGAGGTCAATAGTAACAGGATGAAGATAAGGAAGATCATATTAAGAAAACTTTCAGTCTGTTATTGCTAAGACAGTAATAATAAAGAATAGTAGTAGAGCAAAGGATATGAAAAAGGGTACTGAAGAACCAAAAAATTAATCCTGTTCTGTCATCTTGGGCAGGAGCTGTCCAGTTTTTCAGTGAGCAGCTTGTTCTGTCGTCTTGGATGGAAGCTTCTGGAGAGTTTTTAAGAATCCTCATTTTGAAGTGTCACAGAATAGATGACCAGTAGTCAGAAGAAAGTGATGTTTGTGTTTTTAGTGGGGAACCATGAATCCAAGGATCAGCATCTTGGAGTTTTCTTATTGGATCAGTTATCTTTAAGGTCTTTGTCTGGTAAGGAATTTGGCCTCACTCAAAGATCTGACCTTTATCTTTGGCTCCTGGGAGTTAACCTCTCTGGAAATTGAGTTCGACTACATGGGTAACGATGATTCAATCAATCATGCCTATGTAATGAAACCCTAATAAAAAACTCTGAACACTGAAGCTTAGGTGAGCTTCCCTGGTTGGCAGTAGTCTGTGTGTATTGTCACATGTTGATGCGGAGAGGGTAATGCATCTCTGAGAACAACAGAAGCTTTGTGTTTAGAGCCCTCCCAGACCCTCCCTTCTGCATCTTTTTCTTCGGCTGGTTCTAATTTGTATCCTTTCCCTGTAATAAGTGTAATCATGAGTATAGTAGCTTTCAGTGACTTTTGTGAGTTTTTCTAGTGAATCACTGAACTTGAGGATGGTTTTTGAAAACCCCTGAACTTTAGTTGGTGCCAGAAGTCTTAGGCATACTTGGCAGTCTGGAGAATTAGGCCTTTAACCTCAAGTTTCTCTAACTCCGGATAATTGGTGTCACAAGTCAATTTGCTTGACCAATTCTGACTCACTGAAACGTGGTTTTGGAAGAGAAACGATGGAAGATGAAAGGGTGGGGAATGAGAAGTCATTGATATATGGGTGACGGCAGGGTACCCACGGAATGGCAGCTGAGTTGTGATCAGTTACTGCAGGTGAAATTTACCAATAGAATATAGAAATTATGGATCCAATTTCCAGGAATTGGCCACTGAATGCATAAGAAAATGAAAGGTAACAATAAAAAAGCAAAATATACAACCCTTCAGTTATTGTTATCTGTAATAACTAAAATTAAAATAAGGGAGAGTTGTTGTGGAAGATCCTAACTCTGAGATAAACTTAGCTTCTGGATTCTGGCCAGTCCAAACTACAGTCTCCAGCCTCAGGGCCTCTGCTGTAAAAAAAATGTCATGGTGTCAGACCTCCTCTTCTAACTTCAGGATGGGGGAAAAGAATCAAGATCAGCATCAGTCCAAAATTGATTCCCATGAGGTGCAGTTCAGACATGCCTTCACCCTCCAACCTTTTTACCAATTCAGACACCAGATGTCCCTCCCACGACATTCTCTGTTTCTCTGCTGGGTTTAATAATTTGTTGCAATGGCCACACGGAACTCAGAGACTATACTCATGATTATGGGGTTTATTAGGGAAGTAACAGGTTACAATTCAAGATCAGGATCAATTTGGTGGTAACAGGAACAATTCTGGATATAGTTCATCGATCAGGACAGCTTATTCATGGCTTGCTGCCGGCGGGCCCTGTGCTCTCGACCTGGGCCCTGCACCATCAGCCTGGCCTCTGCCCTCGCTCGGGCCTGGCCTCTGCCCTGTTCAGACAAGTGTTACAAAGCTCTTTAGTTCTGCCAGTAAGTGCCAGAGGCACCCCACTCTGCCTGCAAGCCTCTTGTCCAAAGGCACTCAGCTTTCTCGTTCAGTGGGTTGGCTTGCCTAGCTCCACCAACTAGTGCCTGGAGGCACCCCACTCCAACGGCAAGCTTCCTGCCTAAAGGCTGTCAGCTCTCTTGCTCCATGGGCTGGGAAGACCACCGTGCTGTCTTGCACTGGTCTCCTGGTTCCTGTTGTCTCACACTGCTTCTGCCTACAGTATTACAGCTCTCTCTGTCTTCCACGTCCAGAAGGTTCTCAGTGCAGGGACCCTGGGTCCAAGGAAGTGCTGTGCTCCTGGCTCTTCTTCTTTTTTAAAATTTTATTTTATTGTACTTTAAGTGAAAGTTTACAATTCAAGTTAGTTTCTCATACAAAAATTTATACATACATTGTTATGTGACCCTAATTGCTCTCCCTATACTGTGACAACACATTTCTCCTTTCCACCTGTGATTTCCTGTGTCCATTCAACCAGCTCCTGACCCTCTCTGCCTTCTCATCTCACCTCCAGACAGGAGCTGCCCATTTAGTCTCATGAATCTACTTGAGCTAAGAAGCACACGCTTCACAAGTATCATTTTATCTGGCTCTTCTTCTTGATGGTAGTGAGTTACCCGTTTTAGCCTTTGGAATTGGCTCCCTTTAAGCCTAGTAGGATGGCAAAGCTGACCAATCCCCTACAAGGGTTACAAATACCTTATTTGCATAGTCCCACCCCCCACAAGGGTCCTATGCACCTTATTTGCCTTATTAGCAGGCTGTCCAATCCCCCTTGGTGGGCCACAAGCACCTTATTTGCATACACTCACCTAGTCATTTTGTGGGAGTCACAAGACCATGCATGGCTAGAAGAGTCATATAAAGTAATTCACTGCACCGCAGGTACCAAAGTAACAGGGTAGATCCTGACATTGGGCCAAGCTTAGATTCTAGCTGGCCCAAGAGCTGGTTTCAATGGGAAAAGTTATACTGAAGCAACAGATAACAAAGGTTATAATGATTTGTAACAGAATGTAAAAAACAAGGGGGAAAAACACAGAAGAGTCAAGGGACTTGTCCCAACAGGGTGGAAATCTTTAAATGGAGAAATGAAACGAATAAAGCAGACATCGATGGGACCAAAACAAAGATCTTAATGCAGCGCTCTCAGAAGTTGAGTGGACTGATGGGAGTCCCTGCTGGTTCCCTAACACTGAAGGGCCCTACATAAATCTGCTTTATTCACCCTAGTTTAGGGAAATAATAATAATTTTTAGAAAAATCAGAAGGCAAAGATTGCTATGAGAAATGTAGCCTCAAATTGCCTGAGGAGATGGTCCCACAATCTAATCAAGATAAGGCCTAACAAGAAGGCCTGAGTCACTTGGCTCAACCCTGCACTGGGGACCCGAGTCCTTATGCAAAATGATAGAATGGTCAGGGGGTGGAGAAAAGATGTTTCTGAGACTCCTTGACATGGGAGCCCCCTGCACTGTGTTCCAAAACCTGTTAGTGAAGTCTTAACAGGGGCTACAGTTAGGTTGGGAAGTTAAAAGAAGCCAGTGGTTGATGTGATTCAGATGAACGTTTAAATGAAAATTGGAATGTTTGAACACACTTTATGTGAAATGTTTGTGTTTCCTTTACCTAAATATATTATGGGATGGATATTGGTGTCTGACTGGGGAATATTTCCCCTACCTAGTATTGAAAACAGAAGGTATTTAAATCCACCCTTCAAGTAATATTGATTAGACCCACTAAATGGGAAGAAATGAGAGTGTCTGAGCCCATGCAGGTTAATTTTAAATAGTATAAGATACCGCGTGGATAACACATGGTGGAAGACCAGAGTAGTTGGTTTATATGGATTTTGGACGATGCATATTCCACATCCGGGAATATTACTAGCTCCTATTCATAGAACTACTCCAAATCAGCCCCGATGTCCTCACACAGATGGGAGATTATAGTAAAAACCTGTGAATGCCACCCAGCAATGACTGCTGGGATTTTGAACCAGAATTTTTCCATTTGAGAGACAGTTGCTAGCTGGATATTGGACTTTGATAGAGACTGCTCCTGTTTCTTTTTTTTTTTAATGATTTTGGTGAAAGTTTACGTAGCAAATTAGTTTCTTATTGAACAGATAATACACAAATTGTTTTTTGACATTGATTGCCAAGCCTGCTGTCTTAGTCATCTAGTGCTGCTACAACAGAAATACCACAAGTGTATGGCTTTAACAAAGAGAAATTTATTTCTTCACAGTAAAGTAGGCTAAAAGTCCAAATTCAGGGCATCAGCTCCAGGGGAAGGCTTTCTCTCTCTGTTGGCCTTCTTCTCATCAGTGTTCCTCTGGACTAGGAGCTTCTCTGCACAGGGACCCCGGGTCCAAAGGACACGCTCTGCTCCTGGCACAGCTTTCTTGGTGGTATGAGGTCCCTCTGTCTCTCTGCTCTCTTCTCTCTTTTATATATCAAGAGATTGCCTCAGGACACAATCCAATCTTGTAGATTGAGTCCTGCTTTACTAACACAACTGCTGACCATCCTCTGTCATTAACATCATAGAGGCATGATTTACAACATATAGGAGAATCACACAAAACCAGGAGTCATGGCCCAGACAAATTGATACACACATTTTTGGGGGGACATAATTCAATCCATGACACATGCGATGTGTCAACACTCCCATTTTCCACCCCAGGTTCCCTATTTCCATTTGTACAGATTTCCTGTCCCTTCCTGCCTTCTTGTCTTTGCTGTTGGACTAGTGTACCCATTAGTCTCATATACATGATTGAACTATGAAGCACATCCCTCACGTGTGTTATTGTTGACCCTATAGACCTGTCTAATCTTTGGTGGAAGGGTGAACCTCAGGAGTGACTTCAGTACTGAGTTAAAAGGGTGTCCGGGGTGAAACTTCTCTTATTCCTGAAGAAGATAAAATAATCTTGAAACCTGAAATAACCATAACGTCTTTGGCAATGTGCTCTAATGGGGAGTCAATGTCTAGAAAAAATTTCATAATAAGATGGAAATGGTTTGTGTGGAACATGCTACCAGGGGAATGCAAAGAAGTACTTAATGTACTCATGAGCAAGTAGACTCTTTTCCTCTAGGACCAACTTTAAAACCACTCGAGGACCTGCTGGATTCTATTACTGCCCGGACAGTTACATATGAGGAGTTCTCTGTTGACCAACAATGAGCTGCTTGGTTTACAGATGGCAATTTCAAGATGAATGGACAGCATCCTGTTTGGAAGGCTGCCACTATGATTGAATAAGGTAAAAACAAATCAGTTTGATAGACTGAATTGCATGCTGTTTGCCCCTGTATTTGGGTTTTTACCAACTCACGGGCAGTGGCCAATGGCCTGGCTATATATCAGGCAGAAGGACAATGGAAAACTGGCCTGTTACAGGGATGCTCATATTGGGCATGGCTCTGTGGAAATCACTGAGAGAATTTGAGGAGTGTATTAAAGACGAGGAAACCCTAGTGGTTTAGTGGTTAAGAGCTACGGCTGCTAACCAAAAGGTTAGCAGTTCGAATCCACCAGGCGTTCCTTGGAAACCCTACAGGGCAGTTCTACTTTGTCCTATAGGGTCACTATGAGTCAGAATCAACTCGATGGCAGTGGGTTTGGTTTTGGTATTAAAAGAATAACACCCAGGATTGGAAGATGACTGAAAATGGTGAGTAGATTGCCCAGGATGCTCTTTTGAAGTAGCCACTGTGGCCATGAAATAAATGGACATTGGGGGGTTTCAGCAATGCAGAAATGGGCTGAATCTATACATATTCCTATTGTACTCTCTGAAGTATAGAATCCCAATAAGAACCATTCTGTCTGCCAACAGAGAGCGAGACTGCAGATGGATATGGGACAGATTCCCCAAGAGGAAAGCCCTGCACATAACTGGCAAGTTGAACTGATGCTAGTAGCCCCTGGAGACTACACATGGGTCCTGACAGGAATAGACATTTACTCTGAACTGGGTTTTACATACCTGGTGAACCAAGGAGGGTCCCCACTAGATAGATTCCTCCACTTTTCTAGGAGATTTAGGAAGAGGAGGTGGGAGAGGATGCTAGTATGACTATACAATTCTTCCCATGGTGGGAGGATGCTGGTACAGCTATAGTTTTTTCTTTTTTCCCCATATCACCTCAGCTTTATATTTTTCTACTTGACGCAGTAGCCCCAGGAGCAGGGATGCAACTGCAGGTGCCAGAAGCAGGAATGATTTCTAAGCAAGAAACTGCAACTATAACTTTGAACCTTTATGACAAAACTCCGAAGGGCCTGCTGGAGTAGATTGTGCCTTCACTCCATCTGGCAATAAAATGTTTTAAAGTCTCTGTCTAGTAAGTCCATTGTATGGGCTTCCTCAGAGATGGTTACTGTTGCTTTACTTTGTTCTTTTGAGTGTGTTATCCCCTCCGTTTCTTTGTATGCCTTGTAATTTTTTGTTGAATGTTGACATTTGACTATTATAATGTGGTATCTCTGGAAATCAGATACCCCCTCCCCAAGGTTTGCTGGTTTCACTTTTTGATTGTTGAAGGCTATACTAGTCTATTTAATTATTGACTCTCCCTATCTATTTTTTCAAAGACTGCCTAACTGGATGCATGTGGTCATTGAAGTCTCTGTTCATTAGCTTATATTCAGCTGGCATTTTAAAACAGAATAATAATAATAATAATAATAATCACCTCTCCCAGTCTTTGCAGATTGACTCTGTGCTGGGGAACTCCATCATCACTTAGCTAGGCTTGCACTAATCCTCAGGATTAGCCAAAGGTGAAAACATAGGGATCAGCCTGAGGTTTAAAGCATAAGGTCTTCTCAGGTATTTTTTGAGTGTGCATCTAGCCTTGGGTATTTGTGGCTTTCTAAATTCCCCCATATACATAGGTGCTTTTGAATGCCCTAGTTTCCCAAAGCAACACTGTCTGCTACTTCTTTGCCCTGTGTGAGCTCTGAAATAGGCCAAACAGGGATGAGCACTTTGCATCAGTCTTTCAGATAGCCCCCAGTTAGATTAGATCATACACACAATAATTTGATAATATGGTCTGCTCTGTTCTTTCTGGAGCCAGGGGCCAGGATCCCTCTCTGAGAATGTGGGCTCTTGCAGCTTTAAGATCATTGTCAAGCCAGGGAGAAGATTGGGCATGAGTGAGTAGAAAACATCACAAAACTTCCCTACCACTTTTGAAATTGCCTTTTTCTTGATTCAGAGTTTACTTGGTTGCTGCAAGCCTTCAGGTTGTTCCTAGAGTTCCAGTGAAGTTGGTTCTGCCAGTTTCTGCTTGTTTCTTGGAGTTTCTGTGGAGAGATATGGCTTATGCTGCCATTTTGCCAGTAGGGTTCTGACTGTAGTTGTTGCTGTTTTAATAATGGTACCAGTGAAATATATGTTCCTGCTACTGGAGAGATAAGTTGAGATTCCTGAAGTTGGGAATAAAAATATTGAGCCCTCCTCTTTCCCCATCGTATCCATAGCTCTCCAGCAAGAAAAAGCCAATCCACCCTGAGAATAAACAATGGCAACCAGAACACTCATAGCCCATTTGGATGTGTTCATGGGGCCTCAAACCTTCGGTTCTTGTCCATGTCCTACCTTTACAGTCTTGCCAGGATTATTTTGTTGGCATGTAGGGCATGTATTGGAAACATTCTCAGCAACTCCCTTAAAACTACCCCCACCGATGTTGGTTCAAGATTGTTGTAAATGTATCTCTGCTAGTGTGGGTAACATAAGAAGCATTTTTGCTAAACTTCATTTGGTTATGGCTACCTCTTTAAATAATAACAAAGCATTTTAAAGTTCTTTAATTTGCTGTCCATTTTATAAGAATTCCTGTAGATGTCAGTGTTCAGTGTTTTCTGTCAATAGAAGAGTCTACCGTGTGAGAAACTATTACATTTAATAGACACCCTAGACCTAAAGCAGAAGCCCTGGTGGCACAGTGGTTAAGAGCTTAGCTGCTAACTAAAAAGGTTGGCAGTTTGAATCCACCAGCAACTCCTTAGAAACCCTATAGGGCAGTTCTACTCTGTCCCATGAGTTGGAATTGACTTGATGGCAACGGGTTTAGGCCTAAAGCAAGGGAAGGTTTCACACGTATTGCTATTATTGTTATAGCTCTTAGACAAGGTGGTTATGCATTGACTGGAAACCCTGTGGCATAGTAGTTAAGTGTTATGGCTGCTAACCAAAAGGTCAGCAGCTCGAATCCACCAGGCGCTATTTAGAAACTCTGTGGGGTGGTTCTGCTCTGTCCTATAGGGTCACTATGAGTTGGAATCGACTCGATGGCAATGGGTTTGGTTTTGGGGTTTTTTTGTTTTGTTTTTTTGTTTTTTTGCTACTTGTGTTTTGTTGTCATATCTGATAGCCCATCACAAAAACCTGGGTCCCACAGCTTCACCCTTACATTTCCTTCTAAGAATTTTATGGTTTTACTTTTCACATTTAGGTCCTTAATCCATTTTGAATTGGTTTTGTGTATGGTGTGAGGGCTGGATCCTCATTCGTTCTGATCTTCCCAGTGCCATTTATCGAAGATACTTTTCCCTCCCCATTGGGTGGGTTTAGCACCTGTGTCGAAAATCAGTTAACCATAGATGTATGGATTTATTTCTGGACTCTCAAGTCTATTCCATTGGTGTATATGTCTGTTGGAGCCCTGGTGAAACAGTAGTTAAGAGCTCAAATCCACCAGTTGCTCCTTGGAAACTCTATGGGGCAGTTCTACTCTGTCCTGCAGGATCGCTATGAGTTGGAATCAACTCAATGGCAACGGGTTACATGTCTATTGTTGTACCAGTGCCAGGCTGTTTTAATTACTATGGCTTTATAGTACGTTTTGAAGTCAGAGTGTGAGTCCTCCTACTTTATTCCTCTTCTTCAAGATTCCTTTAGCTATTTGGGGTCCCTTGTCCTTCCACATAAAATTGAAGATTAGTGTTTACATTTATGTCAAGAAAGCTGTTGGAATTTTAATGGGGATTACATTGAATTATAGATTGCTTTGGGTAGTATTCACATGTTAAGTATATTAAGTCCTCCAATCCATGGACATGAAATGTCCTTCCATTTATTTAAGTCTTCTTTATTTTAGTAATGTTTTATAGTTTTCTGTGTACAAATCTTTCACCTTCCTGGTTAAATTTATTCCTAGGTACTTCATTCTTTTAAATGATATTGTAAATGGTAATGTTTCCTTAATTTCCTTTTATGCTTGCTCATTGCTCGTATATAAAAACCCAATGGATTTTTGAGTTTGACCTTGTACCCTGCCACCATGGGGAATCCATTCCTAATAGCTTTATTGTGGATTCTTTGGTGAGGGGGTTCTACATATAGGATAAGGTCACCTGTGAAAAAACATAGTTTTACTTCCTCCTTCCCAATTTGGGTACTTTTTTTTCTTCTAACTTAATTGCTCTGGCTAGGACTTGCCGATCGATGCTGAATAGCAGTGGTGAGCATGGGCATCCTTGTCTCGATCCTGATCTTAACGGGAATGTTCTCAGTCTTTCTCCATTAAATATAATGTTAGCTGTAAGTTTTTCATGAATGTCATTTATTACATAGAGGAATTTCCCCTCTATCCATTTTGTTGAGTGTTTTTTTTTTTTTTATCATGAGAGGGTGTTGAATTTTGTTAAATGCCTTTTCTGCATTTATTGAGATGATCATGCGGTTCTTTTCCTTTGTTCTGTTAATATGGTGTATTACATTGGTTGATTTTCAAATATTGAACCACCCTTGCATTCCTAAGATAAATACCACTTGATCATGGTGTATAATCCTTTTACTATGTTTTTTTATTTGGTTTGCTAGTATTTTGTTAAATAATTTTGTGCCTATATTCATTAGGCATATTGGTCTGCTTTTAAACATTTTTGACTGTTTAACTAAACTAGATATTCTTGGAGTGTATACATAACAATTGAATAATTTTTTGATTAATCTTTAAAAGTTTTCCAAGAGAGGAAAAAGGACAGAAAAAAAAAAGTGAGAAGGAGCTACATCAGACAAATATAAAACTATCACTCCAGAAGACTAATTATGTTCCCACTGCAAAGAAAAAGAAGAACATTTAAACAAAGAAAAGCAGATTCTGATGTATTTGAACATTAAAAAAAAAAAGAGAGAGTGACATTAAAGCTGATTTAATAAACAACTCAGGCCCTTGACAATTTAATCAAGACCCAGGTTTGATTACCGGCTAGTGCGCCTCATCACCCATCAGTCAGTGTGGGCTTATGTGTTGCTATGATGCTGAACAGGTACAGCAGAGCTTCCAGACTAAGATGGACCAGGAAGAAAGGCCTGGTGATCTACTTTTGATAATAAGCCAGTGATAACCCTATGAATCACAACAATCCAATCTGCAAGCAATCACAGGGATGGCACAGGATGGGCAGCATTTGGTTCCATTGTGCATAGGGTTGCCATGAGTAGGGGCCAACTCCACAGCAGCTAACAACATCTGGTTGCGGGAGAGGGTGGAAAGGGGGCCCTCCTCCCTCCATGCTTCCAAAGAGCCAAGACCAGGAGTCCAGAGAGCTACTCCAGTTCCTAATACCCCTGGGAAAGTTCCTCCTCCCCAGTCTGAGAGACCCACTGAGGAGGGACAGGCATGCTGCCTAGGGGCACAGGCCTGGCAGGTGTTTGGTGTGACCAGCAGGTGGTGCCAAAGGGAGCCTCCCAAATGTTAGGGGTGGGAGGTGGGGATGGATGACTGGCAGCGAGAGGGTTAGACCTACAAGAGGACTTCCTGGCCAGGCTGGGCAGCAGGAGAAACTGGCAGTGAGAAGAGATGTTGCTAGGGCAGGAGTCATCCCAAAGGGGTTGGTGGGCAGGCCCCATCCTTCTACCAGTGGCATTATCTCCCCCACCTGAGGTCCAGGAAAGTTGACTACCTATCAAAAGGACAGGTCTGGCTTGGTGGGTAAGGCTTTGGGGCCATATTTCTATCACTGTGACTTTGGGTTAGTCTTCTCTTTACCTCAGCTTCCTCTCCACTTTACAAATGAGAGTAGTCCCTTGTAACTGTCTGAAGATTTCAGGGGTACCCCCCACCACTAAGCTCCCTTTTGCCTTAAGGAAACAAAAAAAGGTTTAAATGCCCAGAAGTGTCTGTTTTATTTGTCAGTGCAGTACAGAGCTAAGGCACAACATGGGCGCTCCCAAGAGCTTGAGGGTTAGGAGGGCACTGGAGAAGCAAGCCTGCTTGGGAGCTGGGCCCACCAGCCACCTTCTTGGCTGGGGGGTGAACTTCAGGTCCTGCCCCCAGCAGACCCAAGGCTGTGTTGAAGAGATTGATGGGAGTGGAGCCATCAGTAATGAGGGTTGATTTCAGGCCCAGGCTCTGGAGCAGTTTTACCTGGAGGGAGAGAGGAGGAGGGTGAGAAGATGGGGTCACTTCCCTCATCTCCATGACTGCCTCTTTAGGACAGGCCTCCATCTACTCTTGTCTGACCCTGCAGCTGTCTGCCACCCCATCCTGAAAGGATCAGTCAGTGATAAATGAACAGCACAAGGGAAGCCTGAGGGACTACCTCTCCAACAGCTCATCATTTTATCCCTTTGCTTGCTCTGTTGCAGCCAGAGTCCTTGCCATTCCTTAAATGCACCAGGTTTGTGCTCTCTGTGTCTTTTCACTTGGACTCTCTGGTGGGAAACTCCTCCCTATTCCACATAGGGCTCAAGGGCTCCGTCTCAGAGTGACTTTACTTAAACTAATTCCGGCCCCCACATCATCTCACCACCCTGCCTGACTTCCTTTGAAGCACTTGTCATAGACTGATGCTGTCCCATCTGTTTGCTGTCTCTCCATGAGCTCCAGCTCAGTGCCGGGTCTAGTACAGTGCCTGGCACATAGGGGTAGTATTTGAGCATGATATGGTGCTCAAATGATACGGGAATCACAATACATGATATAGGGGCAGTTCAATCACTGTCTGACCTCATCTCTCTGCCCCAACATCTTTCTAGATGTTGTGTTTGCCTCCTCAACTCTGTTTTCTTAGTTCTAGTCTGGTCCCAAGAAAAACACCCATCCCCTCCTACCTTCCCTGATTCTCACCTGCATCTCTGGCCCAGCCACAGCAAGGTCCCTGATGGTGCTGGGGCCCAGGGCCTCTGTCATCTGCTTGAACTTCTTTATCTCCAGCTCACCCAGCTGTTGGGCCCTGCTCACCTCCAGCTCCAGCTGGGCCTGGGCATAGACTAGTTCTAGCTCCCGCACTTTCCGTACCCGCTGGAGCTCAGCCTCCTGGAAAGGAAAAAATCCATAATTTGTGGAATTGTGGGGCCCCTGGAAAACGCCCAGAAAGTTGCTCTAGCTGCAAGACTGACAGAACTCAGATGAAGGGGATGGAGTTCTAAACTTGCAGTCAGTTAGGCATGTATCCTGGCTATGCCACCTTTTGGCTGGTGCATGGGAAGCCTCTTAATGTGACCCTCAGGTTCCCATCTGTAAAATGGAGATAACGCCTACTTTGATGGGAGTTCAAGTATTAAATAAGATCATGCAGGTAAAATATATGCTATACCTATTACAAAGCTGGCTAATGTTTGAGCACTTTTCTGTTAAATAGGTATAATAATCCTTACCTTCAAGGAAGGTGTCTTAGTTATTTAGTGCTGCTATAACAGAAATACCACAAGTGGATGGTTTTAACAAAGAGAAGTTTATTTCCTTACAGTAAAGTAGGCTAAAAGTCCAAATTCAGGATGTCAGCTCCAGGGGAAGTCTTTCTCTCACTGTTGGCCTTCTCATCAGTGTTCCCCCAGACTAGGAGCTTCTCCGTGCAGGGACCCCGGGTCCAAAGGACACGCTCTGCTCCTGGCACTGCTTTCTCAGTGGTATGAGGTCCTCCTGTCTCTCTGCTTACTTCTCTCTTTTATATCTCAAGGGATTGCCTCAGGACACAATCCAATCTGGTAGACTGAATCCTACTTTACTAACACAACTGCCACCCATCCTCCCTCATTAACATCATAGAGGCAGGATTTACAACATACAGGAAAATCACACAATACCAGGAATCACGGCCCAGCCAAATTGATACACACATTTTTGGGGGAACATAATTCAATCCATGACAGACGGTATTAAGTGAATTGATACAGGGCAAAGAACTTGGTAAAGTACAAAGTACTTGAATAGGACTTCATATTAGGGTGCCTACTTGGTATCCTACCTGGCTTCAGGGACTATAGTGAAAATAGTCAAGACAGACTGATGTGGTGAAAGCTGATAGTACAAGGTATCGGGGATGGAGAGGAGCCTAGTGCCCAACTTGGTTGCTTATCAATCATTCCCATGTAAAGATTTTTAGCCAATCTGCCCTTATATAGGAGCCCTGAATTTTTTTCTAGGGTCCAAACACATTCTCCATGGCTTAGAATAGAGAAGTAGACATTTCTGGATGCTCACAGGCTACTGTGGAGATAGCTAAGAGTTTGAAGAAGTAGACATGCTCTGGACCCTCAAAGGCTACTAGGGGAGGCAGCTAAATGTTTGGAAAACAAGATAATGCCACAAGGAAGAGCAAGATGGCAGTATAAAGGTAGACTCCCCTCTCCCCACAATAACCCTCCCCCCCAAAAAAAACCCAGAAATTGATGGACTCAACAGTCTCAGAACTCTGGAAACCAGGCAAAGGTTTAGGGCATCTCAGTCCATACACCATCCCCTCTCCAGTATGGCACAGCAATCTTGTAGCAGCTGCAGCAACCAGTGTACCCAGACAGGAAGTCTGATGTTGGGGCAGCCACAGCCAGCCCTTAAGGCAGGGAGTCTGGTGTTGAACCAGATGACTACAGCCTCCAACAATTAAAATAACAACAACAATAACAATAGAAGAAGACAAAACCCTAGGGAAGGGAAAGGGGAAGCTGATTTCCAGAGTTACCAATATGAGTCAAATGTCCTAGTTTCAACAAAAGTCACAAGGTATATGAAGAAACAGAAAAGAATGGCCTATGCAAAAGACCAAAATAAAGTGAAAGAAACCATCCATGAGGAAGGACAGATAATGGACTTACTAGTAAAAGACTTTAACAATACTAAATATGCTCAAAGAGATAAAGGAAAATACGGAAAAGAACTAAAGAAAATCAGGAAAATGATACAGGAAAAAATGAGAATTTCAATAAAGAGAGAAAATTTTAAAAAGAACCAAACAGAAAGACTGAAGTTGAAAATTACAGTAGCAGAAATAAAAAATTCACTGGGGGCGCTCAGCAGCATATTTGAGCTGGCAGATGAAAGAATCAGTGAAGGTACGGCAATCAAGATTGTCAAGAATGAGGAGCAAAAAGAAAAAAAGAAGAAAAGTGAAGAGGTTCTAAGGGACTTGTGGGACACCATCAAGATGACTAATATATACATTATATGGGAGTCCAAGAAGGAGGAGAGAGTCATGAACAGAACGACTATTTGAGGAAATAATGGCTGAAAACTTCCCAAATTTTACAAAAGACATGAATCTACATATCCAAGGAGCTCAACAAACTCTGAGGAGGATAAACCCAAAGATATACACACTGAGACACATTATTATCAAATTGTCAAAAACCAAAGATAAAAGGAGACTCTTGAGACCAGCACGAAAGAAGTGAATCATTACATGCAAGGGCCCATTTCTCCTCAGAAACCACAGAAGCTGGAAGGCCATGGGATGAACATATTTAAGATATTGAAAGGAAAAAACAAACAAAACTGTCTATCAAGAATTCTATATCCAGCAAAATTACCTTTCAAAAACGAGGGCAAAATTAAGACAATCCCAGATAAACAAGAGCTGAAGGAGTTTGTTATTTCAGGATATGCTATGTTGAAAAGAAAGGACACTAGATAGTAATTCAAAGACATGTGAAGATTTAAAAAAAAAGGAAGATCTCAGTAAAGGTAATTTAATGGGTAAATGTAAAGGTTAGTTGTATTGTATTCTACTTGTTTTGTCTTACATAATTTAAAAGAAAAATGCATAAAATAATGATAAACCTATGTCATTGGACACACAATATATAAAGATGAAATTTGTGACAATAACAACAATTAAAAAGCAGGGAGGAAGAGCAGTATAGGAACAGAGTTTTGTATGTTTTTGAAGTTATCAATTTAAACCAGTTTGTTATAAATATAGGATGTTAAATGTAATTCCCATGGTAACTACAAAGAGATATCTAAAATATGTATATGAAAGGAAATGGGAAGAGAAATCAAAAAGGCTCACTACAGAAAACCAAGTAAACAAAAACTAGGCAGTATTGAAGGAAATGAGAGACAAAAAAGGTATAAGACACACAGTAAATAAATAGCAAAATAGAACTAAGTCCTTCCTTATAATTCTTTTAATGTAAATGGATTAAGCTCTGCAATCAAAAGGCAGAGATTGGCAGAATGGACAAGAAAACATGATACAACTATACTATTTACAGGAGACCCACTGGTAGGTTGAAGGTGAAAGGATGGAAAAAATATTCCAATGCAAAGAGCAGCCAAAAGAGAGCAGGTGGCTATATTAATATCAGACAAAATAGACTTTAAGACAATGCCAGCGTGTGTAAGCTGAGTGCCAAAGAACATGGTGCTAACTGGGGCAGAAATAGTCCAAAGATGGAAAAGATGAAAGGGCTGGAATTCTTGGAGGATTCTTGGAGGGCCTTCAAGGATTACGAAGGAAGGCATTCCAGGTTGGGCATGAAGGATGAATACACAGACTGGGCAGAGGTAAATTTGGTGCCTAGGAAGGTCAAGGAAGCTGGAGAGCAAGCTTCATACGAGAGGTGAAGTCAAGGTTATAGGCTGGCTAGTGTTTCAGTGACAGCCTTACTGCCTCCCAGCTGTGTGTGAACTTGGGCAGTGTTCTCTAGCGCTTTTCAGAGCTTACTGACATTCATCTTTCAAATGAGCACCTCAGAAAAATCTCAGACCGTCTGCATCAGTAACCCACCACACCCTGCACCCTTCACTGCATTTATCGTCCTCAAGTTCATCTGCCTCTTCAGTCAGACTCGGCTCATTCCAGCAGCACAGGAAAGTGGTACAGCACCCTGGTCGAGAGCAAAGTCTCTGGAGCCAGACTTCCCAAATTTAAATGCACTTACTAGTTATATGATTTTGGCAAGTCATTTCACCTTTGAGTTTGTGTTTCCTCTTCTGCAGGACAAAGGACAGTACTTACCTCATAGGGGTGTTGTGAAGATTAAATAATACATGCTCATAGTATTCTCAAGGTGCTTGGCACATAGAAAGCTCAATATAAGTATAAGCAGTAAGCTCTTTGAGGGTAGGAGGTGGTCTGTCTGGTTTACTACTCTGCCCTTACCAAAATTTGGTTTCCTTATCTGTGAACTACTTGAGACTATCATGTCTCTTATAGATTGTTGTGCAAATTAATAAACACAGGTGAAGAATACCCACCCAGCTCCTAGCACTAAGTGGGCACTCGGTAAATCCTCGCCTTCCACAGCCTCGCCTCCACTCACCGTCTCAATGGCCAAGGCCTCTGCTTTCAGCTTGGCCTGCAGGACAGAGCCTTCTCCCTCAATCCGTGCTGCCTCTGCACGGGACTCAGCCTCTGCCTTGGCTGTCCCGGTGCTCTCCACAGCCGTGCTAGAGAAGGAGGCAGCCTGGTCAGGCAGGACCCGGGAGGAAGCCCTGTCCTCCTCCCTGACCTTGATTTAGGCTGTAGCAGCTTTCACCTGCCCCCTTCTCCCCGAGTAGCTGCTTTTCCGAGACCCTCGGTACCCTACCAACCTTTTCCTCCTCTAGTTCTCAGTGTACCTCAGAGCCTCCAGCTCCAAGAGTTCCCTGCGAGCTCTTTCAGCTTCTGATTGGTCCAAGATCTTCTGCCTCTCAAGCCGGCCTCGGGCTTCTTGCTCTAGTCTCTGAGCTTCGTGCCTGGACAGGAGAGGGGACAGGTAGGATGCTGGCAGGGGGCCAGATCTGGCACGTGAGCTCTGATGGAAGGGACCACCAACCTATCTGTTACCCAGGACAGACCCCCGCCCATGGAAGGCCCTCAGGGTGCAAACAAGGGAGCAGTGTGGCTGTTCACTGTCAGCCAGGTACATTCTAGGCCCTGGGGGAACACAGCATGATTGAGGCCCTGCTGTCACACGACTTACCTTCCAGTGGGGACAAGAATAAACAAAGATAATGTCAGACAGTGGGAAGTACCTTGAAGGTAGTAGAACGGGTGCTGTGAGAGCACATCTGGGCAAAGGGCACTGCTTCCCTTGGGGCAGAAAGAAAAAAGCTCTCCAAGGAGGTCACCTTTGGGCTGAGGCTGAAGAAGAAGCCTGCCTTGAAGAGTTCGGGGGGATAGCATTCTGGGCAGGGGAAGCAGCCAGTGCCAAAGGCCTTAAGGGGGGAACAAGCTTGCATTCAGGAGCCGAAAGACTGCAACATATGCGCTAGGAGAAAAGTCTGGAAGGCAGGTGGCAGGGCAGCAGGGCTGGACCTCAGAGGGCATGGAAGGTCACAGAAAGAATCTGGGGTTTTATCATGAACAAGTGGGAAACCACAGGAGCAGGGGTGGCATCTGAATTACACTGAGTCTATTGCCTGTTGGGTCGACAAGGGATCCTTTGCAGCAGGCAGACCATTAAGGGTACCATGTGATTCACGTCCTGGCAGTGGGATGGAGATAGGGACCCTGAGAGAAGTTCTGGCCTGCAGTGGGCACTGTGGGCAGCTGGACCCCAAGCCTCACTCACTTGGCAGCTGCCTCCTGGGAGTTGGTGGTGATCTCGATGGCCAACTGGACACTGCGCTGTAGGGCATCCCGAGTCCTCTGGTCCACAGGCTCCACAGACTGCACATCCACGCTGCTGACCACCAGCCCATTTTGGGGGAAGACAGCCCGGTCCCGGGGCTGGGGCAAGTCTTTGCCATCCAGGGTCTCAAAGCCAAAGACAGCAGTGCGGATGATGCGGGCCGAGTTCTTATGGAAGTCATCAAAGGTGACAGAGGCCACAGCACCCCGCACTCGGGATGCGATGGCTTTGCAGGCATCACCTACGAAGTCGGGCACTGTGAAGAGCTTGGCTGTCTCTTGGGGGTCCTTCCGGTCACTCAGCTCAAAGTGCCTGTGAACAAAGAGGCCCAGAATAGGAGAAGCTGTTTTCCCTCAAGAAGTACCTCAACACTCACTGCTGGGCAGGGTCTCTAACAATAGCGGATGGTAACTGGTACCAGGCACAGTCCTAAGAAACTTAAGTGCGCCCTCACTTAATTCTTACAGCCGTCTTGTGAGGTGGGGATAAGCATAAGCTCCGTTTTATAGCTGACATAGTTTACATGACTGGCCCAAGGTCACACAGTCTGTAGCAAGTCAGAAAGTTGAACCCACGCAGTCTGGCTCTAGGGTCTGTGTTCTTTTTTTTTTTTTTTTCCCATGGTCTGTGTTCTTAACTATGGGAGCCCTGGTGGCACAGTGGTTAAAGCGCTCAGCTGCAAATTGACAGGCTGGTGGTTCAAATCCACAAGCTGCTCTGTGGGAGAAAGAAGTGGCAGTCTGCTTCTGTAAAGACTTACAGCTTAGAAACCCTAAGGTGCAGTTCTGTTCTGTCCTATAGGGTTGCTGTGAGTCAAAATCAACTCAGTGGCAGTAGGTTTGGTTTTGGTTTGGTTCTTAACTATTGCGCTATAACCCATTGCCATCTAGTCGATTCTGACTCATAGTGACCCTATATGACAGAGTAGGACTGCCCCATAGGGTTTCCAAGGGGTGGCTGGTGGATTCAAACTGCCAACCTTTTGGTTAGCAGCCAAGGTCTTATCCCTGAATACGTTAGCACCCCATCTGACTTAGCCAAGAGGTGAGGAACATGTGCTTGGGAGTTGTCAAGCATTATTTCTGTATGTGATTTATCTCCCCTAATTCTAATACCTAACATTTGAGCTCTAACTATGTACCAGGCACTGTTCTAATTCTCATTGCACCCTTTCAACAACCCTGTGAAGTAGGTAATGTTGTTATCCTCGTTTTACAGATTGGAAGGCTGAGGAAAGCATTGAGTCACTTGTCCACGTTCACAGTTAGCAAACGGCAGAGCTGGGCTCATCTCTCTGTGCTCTTGCCCACCCCTCCCCCACACTGGCCACTCCCACAGTTTATTTCCAATTAATCTTTTCATAACCTTGCAAACAAGTGCTTGGCTGAACGCCTGCAGGGAGTTTAGCTTGGATAGCTTCCCACTATTGCATCTCTAAAGTCTCAATCCCTGCCAGTCCCCCTGGGCATCACACTGGATCTGCATACACTCCTCATGTTTCCCTTTTGGCCGTGGTATTAAGTCAGGCGTTGGACTCTCATTATGAACCCAGCACTGCAGGCGGCATCTCTCATCCTCAGGGTTCCCCTGGGACGGCACCCAAACCCTCACCAACTCCTCCCCCGCGCCCCTTACCAGTTGTAAGCAAGTTGAAGTTGCAGCCTGGCGTGGTCTGCGGTCTCGATGGTGATGACATCCGTAAAGAAATCAGGCCCCAGCAACAGGCAGAGAGCACGGCGGGAGTGGGGACGCTTAGGCCGCCCGGCCGAGAGGGACAGCACCGTGAACTGCTCCTCAGGTCCCAGTGACACCAGCTCCGGCCCAAAGACCACGCTGCAGAGGGAGCGTGGAGAAAGACATCTAGACAGCTCCTGTGGCCACGCCCCCATGCCCCGCCCCTCTCTCCAAGGCCGCCCCCTCTTCCCCACCAGGGTCCTCCGCAGCCCCGAGCCTCCTCATGCCTCACCGAGCTCTCTTCTCTCGGTAGTCGTACACCTGCACCGCAGCGTTGTGAGGGACGCGGTAGCTGACCACACGGGTCTTGTTCCGGGGGGCTGACGGCTTAGGGACCTTAGCTGTTGCCTTCTCACCCCTGTCGGCCAGGGGGTCTTGTCCCTTGTTGAGCAGTTCCTCCACTCCAGGAGGCAGCTCCTTCTCCCACAGGACTTCATCCTGCGTCAGCATGTAGGTGCTTCCAATCACAGCGCGCACCTTGAGAGATGAGGACAGGTCTGATGTTACCAGGGAGGGTGAAGGGAGAAAGACCCATCCAGCGGTCCTGAAGCTGAACTGTTCCAGGGAGGTGGTATAGCATAGTGGTTAAACACAGTCTCTGCTCATATTTCTGCCATCTTGGAAAAGATATCTCACCTCTGTGCTTCACTTTCCTTATCTGTAAAATGGACAAGATAGTGGCTACCTCATTGGTCTGAGAATAAATAACGTTCTATATGTCTAGTGGAGTCCCTGGGTGGTAAAAATGGTTAATGTGGTTGGCTGCTAACAGAAAGGCTGGTTTGAGTCTACCCAGAGGAGCCTCAGAAGAAAGGCCTGGTGTTCTACTTGCGAAAAATCAGTCGTTGAAAAATCTAGGGAGCATAGTTCTACTCTGATACACGTGGGATGAATTGAAATTGACTCAATGGCAACTGGTATATGTCTAGTGCTGGGAACAGCACTTATCATATAGAAAGTGCTCAGTATTATTTCTCCTGGTATTTTCCTTCAAGGGCAAGTTTGGGGGCACCATGGGGACAGATGCAATCCTAGGAAGTAGGTACTATACACTAATACCCCCTTAGGATCCTGAGCTGTACTTCTAGGTTGGATTCTTAGTGAAAGAGTTTGGAGATGTGGTCCTAATCAGCTCATGGTCAGGTTTGAGGATTTACTTGGGTGAAGGGGTAAGAAGGAAGGACTCCACCAGGATATGGACATGGGAAGGAGGCAGGTTCTTATTGTTCCTAGGCCATACCCCAGTCAGACCTTCATGCTGGGGACCAGAGCACAGTGGGGACAGAGTCTCCCACCTAAACCAAGCTCATCCTTTCAGTTGGGATCTCTAAACTTTGAAATTTAAGACCAAAAAAAGGGATGGCAAATACTTCAAGGAACACCCTCATACCTACCAACCTGCTAAGGTATTGCTGTCAGTGCAGTTGAAGTCCCTTCCCTCACCTCTACCATGTACTTGTCCACTTAAGCATCACCCTGCTTCCCCAGAGAAGTCATTGTGATGGCCGCATAGCAGGAACAGCTGCCCACCCCCCAGCTGTTACCCTTCCGGTCTTGACATCCTGCACGTAGATGCCCTCATTCTCATCCAGAGGGATGGCATGACGCTCTTCCACCACCTCCACCTTGGCGGACGGCACGTACTCCATGGGCCCTCGGATGAGCCAGCGGTCCCCGGCCTGATGCAAGACCTTCTCTTCGTCCTCCCCTTCCTCCAGGGGCTGCAGAGCCCTCAGCAGCAGTCCCTGCTGCTCTGACAGCACATACACGTCCTGGATGCCTCGCTCCAGCCTCTCCCCTGGCTGCAGGAAGAAAGACTTCTCTCCCTGGTGGGAGACATGGGGTTGGAACAGCTGCCACTCAAGGTTACAGATGTCACTGATGGCACCTCCCCAAGCCCAATCTGGCCTCAGGCTTGTGTGGAGGATAGGAGCCTAAAATGACTATCTACCTCCACCCTCACCCATATCACAACTCAGTGGAGAGTTATCTGGACTGTGAAGCTCTCTCAGGACCTGGATCCTTACAAGCTCAGTGGTTAAGAATTCACCTATTGTACCTCTTCAGTTCTCCTATTTTTTGTTTTCTTGGGATGGTACAGTCCAGAGGTTGGCAAACTCCAGCCTTTCGGCCAATTCCAGTCTTTTTAAAAAATATATATACTTTATTGAGATATAATTCACATACCATAAAATTCATCCTTTTAAGTGTACAAATCAGTGATTTTAGTATATTCACAGAATTATGTAATCATCACTACTATTTGATTTTAGAACATCACTCCCAAAAGAAACCCCATACCCATTAGAATCACTCCTCATTCTTCCTACCCCTAGCCCCTGGCAACCACTAATCCACTTTCTGTCTCTATGGATTTGCCCATTCTGGACATTTCATATAAATAGAATCATACAATATGTCACCTTTTGTATCTGGCTTCTTCACTTAGCATAATGTTTCCTAGGCTTATGCACGTTGTATAGCATGTATTGGTACTTCGTTCTTTTTAATAGCTGAATGACATTCCATTGTCTGATGGACATATGGGTTGTTTCCACTTTTTCTGCCTCCTACTTTTATAAATAAAGTGTTATAGCAACACAGCCCCACCCATTCATTTTCCTGTTGTCAATGTTCCTGCCACAATGGCAGAGTTGAATAGCTGCAACAGAAACCAGATAGCCCATAAAGCCTAAATTATCTACTACCTGGACCTTGACAGAAAAGGTGTGCTGGCCCCTGGTGGTCCCATCTATAGTTCAGAGATGGGAAGAGTTTGTGTGAGGAGAAGGGTGAACTGAGAAATTTTCAAAAAAATCAGCTATCATCAAATCCAAGGAAGTTAACATGCATGCACCCAGGGATGATAAAAGTTGCCAGAAGCAAGGGATGTGTAATGGAAGGGAAAGAGCTGCAGGGTCTCCAGGCTTGGGGGAAGACCAGGAAGGCTCTCAAAGGGGAGGCAGTTAGGTGCGACATTATTTCAGGCACACAGAACTACGTGAGTGAAGGCCCAGAGGGAGCCGTGGCAAGCTTGGTGTTTCTAGAATGTGTGCCTGGGGTGGGAGCAGAGAACGGAGAAAGCCAGAGAGTCTCATGCCATTCCAGGGCATTTATGCTCCCAGGGCAGGCCTCTGGGTCAAGTGGGGAAGACTTCCAGCAGGGAGGAAGAGGACGGTACCTTGACAACACATTTTTGCCCAAGCTGGTTCTTGCCATCTGGTCCGACCGGGTCGAGGATAACGCAGTAGTTGTGAGGGCCCAGGGTGGTGATGGGTACAATCCCCAGCACCAACTCATAGACATCTGGCACATGGGCCTCTGTGTCCTGCACTGTCACCAGCCATTCCTCCCCAGTGCGGCGGGTCACTCCCCTGAAGTCCCGGAAGTTCTGCCGAGCCCGGAGGTGCAAGGCTATCTGTAGAGCCGAGACATTGGGGGTGTTTGGCAAACCTACCTTCAGCTTCCTCAGGAGATCTTGGAATGAGCAGCAACTCCACCCAGTGGCCACTAAATGCTCCCAGGTCTGAGTGACAATTTCTACCAACCCAGGAGGCCTTTTTAGCCTTTTCAGATGACCCAGAATACTCCTCAGGAGATCTGACCTTCGATTTAATTTTATATTTTTAGTGGCCCTAGAAGTATGAATTCTCTTCTACTCTTACATTCTGCCACTCTGAGTACTCCCTACGCTGGGGCCCCTTAAGTCACCACCCTCAGAGCACAAACCTTTTCCGTGAGGATCACAGCGTCCACCAAATCCAGAACCTCTTCAAACACTGCTGGTAGGTATGCACCCACTGACCGGACCAGCCATTCTTCTCCTGGGCCAAGGACAGAGAGATAAGGGTCAAAGGTCACTCAGCCTGTTCCCTAGCTGCCCCTCCCCACAGCCTGGGCAACAGGGGACCAGCAGGGCTTTGTAGGTGACAATGCCACTGCATCTGGGCTCAAGGGCCTGATAGGAGTCCTTGTATTGGCTCCTTTCTAACCCAGCCCAGGAGAATAGAAAAGCCCTTCCAAGATTACCAAGTTGCTGTTATGCCAACACCCTGCTATGCTTCTCTAACAGCTGAAGTTCAACTTCTTCCTGCCCATCTTGGCCCTGAAATGGGCAGCAGATTTAATTTATTGAATAAGCAGAGTGCCTGGATACAAGTCCCCAGCCTCACCCTCCTTGGCCTACACCCAGGGCAAGTGCCTCAGTTTTATCAAATGGAAAATAGGAATAGTAGTATCTCAATTGGACATGTTATCAGGAGGGACCAGTTTCTGGAGAAGGACATGATGCTTGGTAAGGTAGAGGGTCAGCAAAAAAGAGGAAGACCCTCAACGAGATGGACTGACACAGTGGCTACAACAATGTGCTCGGGACTGGGCAGTGTTTTGTTGTTGTACATCGGGTCCCTATGAGTAGCAAATGACTGGATGGCATGCAACAACAACAGCATCTCAAGGCTGTGTGAGGATTAAATAAAGTAATATTTGTAAAGCATTTAGAACCATACCTGGCACAGGGTAAGGGCTGCATTTGTTAATTGTATTTGAATACCTGTTTTGTTAATCTAGAACCAGATAAAAAGGGGCCATTGCACCTAGCTCAGGGTGAAGAAGGGAAAGAAACCCATGTCAACATGATTATGATCACAGGATTAGGGCTGGGGTAGAGCCAGCATGAAATGGGAGATGGGGAAGCAGTGGCAGTCCCTAACTGCTTTCAAGAGCTACTGGGGAAGCACTTTCTCCGGAGCTACAAGTACCTTTCCCCAAACCTTCCCCTACTTCCTCTGCAGCACAGGCAGTCAGAGGCACTGCCTGCCCACCCATCATCATAATCCCTTCACAACCCCACCTGTCACCCTCTCCCTGCCATCCCGGTCCCGGCACTCCTTGCGGGCCCTCAGCCGCAGGGCCTGGTTCTGCCTGATGACTGTGGCCTGAATGATCTCCACGACCTCCACCTCCTTCTGGGGGATGTATGTACCTGGGAAGGGAAGATGATGTGGCGATTAAAGGCCAGAGGATATTGGGGCTGAGGTGGGAAGGCAGGAAGCCCCTGACCCCAACTTGGGCTCTATGGAAGAGGAACAACTTACCAGGTCCTTCAAATAGCCACTCGTCTCCTGCCACCACCTTGTCTCCATTCTTATCCTCAAAATCCAGCAATGCCTTAAGATGCAGGGCAGTGTTGGGCAGAACCACCTGCAGCGGGGTGATGCCCTAGTGGGAGAAAGGGGTTCATGGGCAGCTGTCTTGGGACTCTAGGGGTCAAACCTGATACCTTGGAGATCAGAGTCCATGGCAAAAACCTTTACATGTCCCGAAATAAGATCCTGGGTGGAATGTGTAAGGTAGGGGTAATTCCAAAGCCACCTGGTCTGAAGAACAAAGCGATGGCATCCACAGAGCTAGAAGATGCCATTGCTGATGAGCCAGAATAACATGTTCCTCCTGCAGAAAGTGTTTAGAAATAGTTAAGTATGGTTGCCGTCGAGTTGATCTGAACTCATAGTGACCCTATAGGGCAGAATAGAACTGCCCCATAGGGTTTCCAAGGACCAGCTGGTGGATTCGAACTGCCGACCTTTTGGTTAGCAACTGAATCCTTAACCACTGCACCTTCAGGGCTCCTTAGAAATGGTTTGGAGCTAGTAATTCACTATGAGGGAAACTGGTTAGAGGGCTTGGTGGGAGATGTAGGAGAGACATGGGAAGCTGCATAAATAAATACTTCATGGCCTAGGGTGAGGAGGCAGTCCTTCAGACCAGCCCAACAGCTATGGTCTTCCCCATTCCTCCCCCTGCTAGCATCTTAGCCTCAGAACAAACCACCTCTCCCAGGCCTGATGTTTTGTCAGCAGGGTTAAAAAGATGCAATTCCAGGCTAGGTGCCAAAGTGTCTAGCCACCTCCCCTTTCAGATGGTCAGGTGGGAAAATCTATATTGAGCTCCATGTAGTGAGTCACATAAGCTTTGATGTATAAAAATGTCTAGGGGAGAGAGTTGGAATCCCTCACCTATGGCACACATGTAGCAGAGCTTTCCATCCCACCTAACTAGTCTACCTAGCCAGGGAGGATTGGCTTAAGGAAGGCCCTTTGAGTCTCTTGCCTATGGTACAATGTGGGGTAGGCATAGAAAAGTCACTATCTCTGCCCAGATAGCCTTTTCGAGTCAAGGGGGGACTGGCTTAAAAATGGATCTACGTTTATTCTGGTGTGCTGTCTGCTTCGGTTTGTAAGTAATAAAAGCTACTTTCCTGTGCTAACACTCTGGGAGTGCCATGTGTGGTTCAGGCTCTGATCAGATGGATGTGATACTCATGGAGAGATCACTATCAGTGGTGTCCTCTTCCTAATGGCATGGCTATTTAGGATCCTGGGACCACCAGAGAGACAACCCGTGAGTGTATCACACCCGTGTACCTTGTGACTTTCTAGGAAGTATAAGGATGCAGGAAGGTATAAACTGACATAACAGGTAAGCTTTAGGCATGTGGCTTTATCTCAAGGTTGTCTCATGGGCAAAAGATGGCCTTTGTACTCCAGTCATCACCTCTCTTTCTGTTAGGTAGAAAAGGGCCTGGCAAAAAGTACTCAAGCTTTTTATAAGTTTAATTTCTAGGAATACTTGTACAAACAGGACTTCATTTGATCTTTGACAATGTTCTGAAGGAGGCAAGAAAGCAAGGAAATAGAGGCTCACAGAAGTCAAGGGATGTGACCAAGGTCACACAGCTAGCAGGGAACAGAATCAAGACTTGAACCCAAGTCTTTGGTGAAGCCTGTCTGCCCCCCTTTCCACTGATGCTCTCTACTCTGGCTAGACGAGCCCTGAGGGAGAGAAGGAGATGAAGCAACTCTACCCACTGACCACAGACTAAGGCAGGAGAGAGGCAGAGCTGCAGGCTCACTGCTTGGGCAAGCCTTCTCTGTACACCTTCTATGTGCATGGCTCTCTGTCAGTTATGGTAGGGGCAGGAGATACCACCTATCATCCTGGGGTTTAAGTTCTATCAGGGTGATAAGACATAGACACAGACACCTTTTCCAAGCAGAGTGCAGGCAGTGTCAAGGGAGACAAGCTCTACAGAAGTTCAGATGAAGGAGAGGGTAGGGAAGGTCCTCAGAAAGTGGTGTTTGATCTGGGGCTCAAACACAGAGCTGGCTTTTGAGACACACGTGTGGAAGAAGGAGAAAAATGGTGAGCATTTTGGGAAGAGTGTAGTCCAACATGTGTTCCACCTCCTGCATCTACTCTACCATCACTTCCTGTCTGTTCCATGCAAACATCCCAGGTCTACTTTGGTCTATTCCTGCCATCACTGTGGTCTAAGTCATCAACATGTTTACCTGGCTGATGGAATTATCTTCCCAACTGGTCTCCTGGCTGCCACCTTAGTCTCCTTCTAGCCCATCTCCCACACTGTTGCAGGCTTCTAGCTTGAGTGACTGGTTACACAATAGATGACCAAGTAAGATTGAGAATATGGGAGAAGGGATTTGAGGGTAAGGGAAAGTGGTAGGTTTTGATATCCAGTATGAGGTAGCTGTAGAACTGCTTCATAGGGTTTCCAAGACTGTTAATTTTTACAGAAGCAGACTGTTACATCCTTCTCCTGTGGAACAGCTAGTGGGTTCGAATCACCAACCTTTTGGTTAGCAGCCAAGCGCTCAACCATTGCACCACCAGGGCTTGGTCCTGTGCCATCCTCACAACTGTTGCTATGTTTGAATCCACTGTTGCAGCCACTGTGTCAATCCACCTTATTGAGGGTCTCCCTCTTTTTTGCTGACCCTTTACTTTACTAAGCATGATATCCTTCTCCAACAATTGGTTCCTCCTGATAATGTGTTCAAAGTAAGCAAAATGAAGTCTTGACATCCTCACTTCTAAGGAACATTCTGGCTGTACTTCCTCCAAGACAGATTTGTTCATTCTTCTGGAAATCCAGGGCAAATTCAATATTCTTCACCAACACCATAATTTGAAAGTGTCTATTCTTCTTCAGTCTTCCTTTCTTATTGTCCAGCTTTCACATGTACACAAGGCAACTGAAAACAGCATGGTGTAGGTCAGGGGCACCTTAGTCATCAAAGTGGTATCTTTGCTTTCTAACACTTCAAAGAGGTCTTTTGCAGTACATTTGCCCAATGAAATATGTCGTTTGATTTCTTGACTGCTCCTTTCATTGACACTGATTGTTGATCCAAGAAGAATGAAATCTTTGACAAGTTCAATTTCTTCACCATTTATCATGATGCTGTTTTTTGGTCCAATTTTAAGGATTTTAGTTCGGGTGGAATCCTTACTGAAGGCTATACTCTTTTACCTTCATCAGTAAGTGCTTCAAGCCCTCTTCCCACTTTCAGCAAGCAAATTTGTGTCATAAAATTAAACATGATATGACTTATATATACCAATGTGCAGAAATTAATTTCAAATATACTGACAAAGATATACAGCATGATAGCCTTTTTGTAAATAGATTATAATCAACTGGTCCAGAAAAAGGCATAGTAGAGAAGTTACAGACAGAAAGGAAACAGAAATGATAGATGGGGGAAAAGGTCTTAAGAAATAAAGTGGGATATTTCAGATGCCTGGGTCCACCTGGATACACGGGAACCTCCTCCAACAGATAGAAGGGAGATGAGAGTAGGTAAGGGAATGGGACACAGACCCAGATATTGCCAGATGGACTCAATTTTTAACTAAATAGGTAACCAAATTCTTCAAGAGTGGGGTGCAGAAAATAGGAAGAAAGTGGAAAACAGTAAGTATTTAGAAGCATACAGAGAAAGTGAAAAGGTAGCTAGAAAGGAAGAGAACTGGTGGACAGGGCTAAGGCTGGAAGTAACCGATTAATCCATTAGCTATTTATAATACTACCATCGTGGAGGCATCTGTCCACATGGCTATAGTTTTTCTAACAGGAACACTTTTCCTGAGTGTGAGAATGGAAAGGGTAGGTAGGATGTAACTCTGGTCCAGGACCAGTTTTGCCCCAGAGAGTCAAGGGTAGAGGAGTAGAGAGAGTTTGTGAGAAGTGTGGAGGTGATGAGGTCCTGTCGGAATAGCAAGAAAAGACCAGGAAGAGAATCCAGAGATGGGTGAGAAGACAACAGAGGAGCGATAAGGAAGGGAGGGAGCTGGTGGGAAGGAAGAGGATGGAGTTTAGATCTCAGAGTTGGGGCAGGTGGGAGAATAACCAAGTCCAGAGTGGACAGGGCGTTGGGCAGGGGCTGAAGCAGAACAGAACTTGTGACGGTCCTCAGAGTTGAGGTCAATAAGGCCAAGTTGTTGGCAGGGCCATCTGCAAGCATATTAATGAGGGTTCTAGGAGGACAGAAGGATGGATGGGGGTGGAAGGGAGGTCTGAGCCAGGGGCCCACTGAGCCAGTGATGGTGGGAAATGAAGTGATGGTGCTGCTAGAGGTGAATGCCTTGAAGGAGGAGTGTTGACTCAAGGGTGAAAAAAGAACCTCTAGTGGCATTGGGCTCCAAGGAGGGAGAGGCTTTGCCCTCCTGGTCTGAAGCACCCAGGATTTGACAGAATGACCTTCTACCATGGGCAGGGGCTGCTGGGGAAGCCCAGATCCTTGAGGCAGCAGAGGCTAAAACAGGGCAGGCATGAGGAAAGTTTTTACTCTCAGTCCTGGGAAGCTTTTAAATACTGATGCCTGGACTACCCTCCACCCGCACCCAGAGGTTGACTTAATTGGCCTGGGGTAGGGCCAGGACATGAATTTATTGTTTAACTTTTAATTTGGACAGTTTCAAATTTACAGAAAATTGCAAGAATAGCACAAAGAATTCCCATACACTCTTCCACCCAGATTCTCCACGGGTAACATTTTAATCACATTCTTCATCATTTCTTCTCCAAACACACTATTCCCCTCAAGCTGTTTGCATCTAAGTGGGCACCAATGCTTTAGAAAGCCCCCCAGGTCATGCTATTATGCACCCAGGATCAGTAACCACCAAGAGTTAGTAGAGGAACCTAGAGTGAAAAAGTATAAAATGGCAAGAAGATAAAGGGAGGAGAACAGTTAAGGAAATGGGGGTGGGATGTCCCCCTGCTCCTGGCCCAGGGCCTTAGGGCAGCACGGACAAGGCACTGGTGGAATTCAGGCCTCTGATACCTTCTCTTGGAACAGGCCATCTGAGCCTGGACCTTCACTTGTCCATTATTGTTTTGTCACTGCCCAACACTGTCTGGCACTGTTCGTGTGAATGAAATGCATAAGTCATTTAGTGCCAGAACTGGCTGGGAGGTTCCCGCAGCCTCTGAGCCTGGTAGACTAGGTGATGAGACGGGCCAACAGTTCACAAAGGAGGGGTCATCTGTTGTGGGCATGTGTGGAGGAGGGGGTGATTGGGGGAGGATGATGAAAGGGGGATGAGTCAATTCTGCCCCACTGAGAGTCAGCAACTGTCCCTTCCCAGCCCCTCCCACTATCCCAGGTTGTTTTTCCCTCAGAAGGTAGTGTGGTGCCCTAGGACAGGGTGGCAGGACAGGGCGATTGGGCACAGGCGAGGCAAGCCAAGGTACCTTTTCCAGTGTCTCCCCTGGGTATAAGGGGAAGGGGTCCTGGGCCAGCCGGATCTCCAGGTCAGCATGGCGAAGCCGTACTTGTCCTGTGACGTCAAACTGCACTGAACCCTGGGCATCCCGGGACACAGGATTGGCCACTGTGCAGTAGTGGCGTGGGGGGACAGTCACCATGGGCACAGGGGCAAACAGTACCCTGTTGGAGGGTGAGAAGAGGGGTGAGGGCCCAGGCAGGGCCTCCCCCAACTCCCAGAGGAGGCAGTGAATGGGAGAGAAACCTGCCCACCTATTCCCTCAGGAATCCCCCTGTCACCTGAGGGAGGGCCACTCCTGCCTAAAAGAAGGAAGAAGGGGACTGGGGACTGCAACCATGACAGCCAGCCTAATGAGCACTCCTCAGCCCCAAGGGCTCCACACACAGCCAACCCCACACTGACCTCTCATTGTCCTGCCGGATGTAGGTCTTTGGCCCAACCTCCACGCGGGACACATTGCTGTTCTGGTCCAGGACATGGATATAGTGGTATGGAGGGATGCGGATGATGGACTCTTCTGTTGCCATGGTGATCCCAGGACTGGCCAGAGTGCAGCACAGAGAATTACAGACAGGTCGGGGAGAGGACACAGGATGATCACGTGGAGTGGGCCAAGGAGGAAAGAGTCTCAGGAGGGACTGTGGATGGGGGAATGGACCGGTCCTCCTCCAACTCTGACTGTTCCATGCTTCAGCACAGCCAGTGCCCTCTGCCTTTCTTCGTCCTACCCAGCATAACACGCCCATCGAGACCTCACCCTTGCCAAGAACTACCTGACGCATTAACCACTGAAGCTCAGAGTTCTTTGCTGACTCCCCTCCCTCCCTCCCACTAACATCACCTCCCCTAAACTGCCTTAGATCAAAGCCCCAATCCCCACAGAGTGTGGGTGAATTGGTCCTTCTGCAAAGGCAGTGGGCCTTCAGCACAGAGGGGAAACAGTGGCTCTGAACAGCTTGCTGGCTCTTGGAGGCAGGCAGCCATTATTCCAGGAGATCCTGAGGGCTTCAGGTGTGTTCAAATATTTCTTATAAATACACCCCAGAGCCAAAGAATGTTTGCATGATGTTTATCTGCACCCCGACCCTTCCTTGTACTTTAAACAATCCTGGGTTAACTGTTAAGACATGGTCCTCCTCTCATGGAAGGAAACCCCTGACAGAACTGATGCTCCCAGAGAATCCGTTGGACTGGAAATACACAAATCATTCTAGTCTTTTCCTCCCCAGTTACCTCACCCTTGGCTCTCTGCTGCTATGGGCAGGGATGGCAGTGGGTAGGAAGAGGAAAGGAAGTAAATGAGTAAATGATCCATGTGGTTGACTGAAACCCCATCCCAACTGCCAGCACCTTTGGACTTTGGACATGTTATAACTCAAAGGGAACCGAGTTTACTAGTTGATTTAGAGCCCTGTCCTCTGAGACATTGGCCAGACATTTTTGAAGTTACTATCAGAAAGCAAGAGCACCTCTTCAACTCAACCATTCACCCAGCTTCCAACCTGGGTGAGGAATGGGAAGCAAAAAAGAAAAGGGGTAGCTTGGTATAGGAAAAATAGGCAGGAGCCATGAAATTACAGAATCAAGGCTGAAAGCAGCCCAAGAGAAGAGTTTTACATGGTGCAGTGCAATGAGCTTGTCTTATATATGGCTTTTCTTGCCTAGGTTTGTAGTTCTGCCAAAAACAATTGGTCAGGCTGTAGCCTGCCCCATGATTGGTCTACTTTATGCACTTTTCAGGGACTGGTCAGTCTATTATGCAAATAGAGTGTGTAAAACCACTCAATAGGATTAAGTGACCTTGTGGGAATTGGTTGATACTATGCAAATTAAGTGACTTTGGTCCACCAAGGGGATTGATCAGTTTGTGGTCTGGTGGGAGGGCTATGACTTGAAATCAACAAGAAGTAGGCTTATGTAAGGGCCACATGCACAGAGGTTAAGGGGGACTTCACTATCATCAAGAAGATACTGGAGCAGAGTACCTCCTTTGGACTCAGGGTCCTTGCGCTGAGAAACTCCTAAACACAGGAGACAGAGAGCTATAACACTAAAGATGGGGCAAGACAACATAAGATGGCTCAGCAGCACGAACGGCAGCAGGACAAGCGACCGGAATCAGGAGACTGGTGTGAGGCATCTGCAATGGGCTTGCCAACACACAGCAAGAGACAACTGAGAGCCTTTGGGCAGGAGGCTTGCTGGCGGAGTAGGGTGCCTCCAAGCACTTGTCAGCGGAGCTAAAGAGTTGTAGCACTTGCCCAAGCACAGCAGTGGCCCAGAGAAGGCCTAGCAGTGGGCATGGCCGAGAGAAGGGTGGCCTGCCTGAGGGAGTGGCTGAGAAGAAACTAAAAGTTGTCTTGGTTGGAAGCTGTTTTGATTGATGAACTGCATCCTGTTTTCTGAGTTGTATCCTGTTACTTCCACGCTGATCCTGATCCCGAGTTGTAGCCTGTTACTTCACTAACAAACCACATCATTGTGAGTATGGTCTGTGAGTTCTGTGTGGCCCCGTCAATGGATTATTGAGCCTAGCAGAGAAGCAGAGAGTGCCATGAGGAAGACAGCTACTGTCAGAAATTGTGAAAAAGTTGGAGAGCGGCAATATGTCTGACCGCCATCTCACTGCAATCAGCTTTGTGCTGATAATGATTCTCATCCTGACTCATGAATGCAGACTTGAGGTCTGACGCTAGTATATTACACATGGTCCACATCATCTTTAAAATTTCAATTTTTTGGATGGCATTTAAAAGTTATGAGTTTTCACACAGTCCTCACTTCCCACTTCTCTTGCAGAATTAGGAGACCAGGAACACTGGACCCACATTCCCACATGGCAGAATTGGCTGGAGCCAAGTAGCAGCTGTGCTACATATGTGGGCACAAGCATTCCACTCGCTGCAGTCCCCACCATTCCCTGATGTCTTATACCTGGGTCACTGGCCTCACATCCTCTGCCTGGCTCCTGTGTGCATTTAAATTTACCACCTCTGCTCTAGTTTAAACTTTCTAAATCAGCACTGTCCAATAGAACTTTCTGTGATGACGGAAAAGTTCGAAATCTGCGCTGTCTTTGGACTAGCACATGTGACTTTGGAGCACTTGAAATGTGGCTAGTGTGACTGAGGAACTGACTTTTAAGGTTGAATTAAATGTAAAAGGCCGTATGTGGCTTGTTGACCTCTGATTGGACAGTGCAGCTCTAAATAGCTGAGACCCAGATAGGACAATGAGTTATTCAGGATCTAGTGTCTGATCCTATTTTTCTAAAAGGTGATATGGTACAGTGGTTAGGGGCATGGATTCAAAGCCAGACTGCCCAGGCTTAGACTGCTCATTTGTCCTGTCCATACCTTGAAAAGCCCTGGTTGGGCAGTGGTTAAGTGCTCGGCTGCTAGCCAAAAGGTCAGTGGTTTGAACCCACCAGCCTCTCTGAGGGAGAAAGCTGTGGCCATCAGCTTTCGTGAAGATTATTACAGCCTTGAAAACCCTATGGGGCAGTTCTATTCTGTCTTGTAATGTCGCTATGAGTCAGAATTGACTCAACAGCAACGGTGTTTTTTTGTTTTTTTTTTTTTTAATTGTTTCCTTAATGTCTCACTTCATTTGAAAGAGGTTACAGTTTTGATCTGCTTTCCTCCTACACTTTCCACACCAGACGGATGTTATTCTGCTCCTCTTTGTTTCATCTTGCAACTTTGTATGGGACTTCACCTTACATACTGATACTTCTCTGTGGCTCATTTTGATGTAAGGTTAGTTTCCCTGAACTTGTAGGAGGGTGGCTTTTCTAGCTTCAGAGCTCCCTCTTCTGTTGTTTTCCAGTAGTGTTCAAAAACACAGGGGCTCCCTTTCTAGTCTCCAGACTCTGTCCCCACTCCCCACCCCACCCCCTACCCCCCACCCCCAGTTATCAGGCCTTTCTCTCTCCTTCCTTCCTATTTCCCTGTCCTGCTCAGTTTGTTCCCACTCTCCTAAGTTGTTCCCAGTGTGGGGTCTTGTCCTGGAAAGAGTACTTTCAAGAGTCCCCGGGGGCTGGGACTGCCTGGGTCTAACACTTATTCGCTGTGTGATCTGAGACAAGTCAGTTGACCTCCCTGTATGTCAGTTTCCTCATCTGTAAAACTGGCATGGATAATGGCATCTACCTCAGAGTTATAAGGATTAAGAGATTTACTATATAAAGTCTTCAGAGCCTGGCTCAGGTTTTTCCTGTGGAGGCAGGGAGTAACCCCTGAAGCCCTGCTTTCCTATTCACTTAGGGGAAGTGACAGCACCAGAGGCTCCCTACCCCCCTGGCATCCTGGCCTTAGTGCTCACTTGTTTACTGTCAGGAGGGTGGCAAGTCTGTGGTGTCCCAGCTGTGAGGCTAAAAGAACAGCAAAGCAGGGGCACTGGACAGCCAAGCGGAGCCTTTTCCAGCTGCTCGTTTGCCAGGTTCTCTACAGGGGTGGGAGCCTGGCCAGGAAATCAGATGGGGAAGAGGAAGGGCCAGGGCTGCAGGAGGAGGTGCAGACAAGGCTCTGTCAGGCCCCGCAAGGGAGATCTGAATTCTGGAAGGCCATAGAGGGCTAGGAGCTGGCTCTGGGAACAGCCTTGGTTGGCTCCCTGTTCGATGATCCCACATCCCCCAGGGCTGAGGCCTCCCCACCATCTGCCACCCCAGCTGGGCCCAGTCAGGGGGACTGAGAGCTTCACCCAGCTCAGTGACTCAGCTGAGAATCATCCACTTCGCTGATAGGGCTGGGCTGGGCTCCTGCCTTGTTCCAAGGCCAAGTCTTTATTGAAGTACCAGGACCCTGTCTTCCCTTCCTCACTACCCACCTGACCTACTATGCCTAGAAGTAGGTCCACCTGCCAACTTCACCCAGAACAGGTTTTGCCTTCTTACCCTTGCCACCCCATCCTTCCATGGAGGTGAGCCCAATGGGGCCTCTCAGGGGATCCAGGCAAACGATTTGACTCAGCCAGCATGTTCCTGACAAGTCTCAGATTTAGACTTTTGTGGTTTACCAGATGACATTGTGTACAGTCAGATCATTTTATTTCCAATATATTGAGGCCCTCAAAAGACAATGGTTATAACTGTGTTAATATTTGGAAGGTCTTACCCAGCCCTTGGATTTGGCCCCAACTCCCAAAATCTACCCACCCTCCCACCTACCCAGACCTCCCTTCAGTCTTTGCCTCTGACATCCATCCCCTATTCTACTCTCTTGCCCAATCACACTTTCTTCAAGTGTCATGAGGCTCCTGCATGAACCCCACTCTACTAGTGCTAACCACTGCCAACTTTGACCCAAAGTCTTGCAGAGACCAATGTCTCCCCTGCACACAAAGAAGGGAGAGGTAATGGTTGGGTAAGGTGAGAACAGAACAGCCTCTAAGAAGCAGAGGCTGATTTCACCTTCTAGTCAAGAGACCAGCCTCTTGGCTCAGAAAGTAAATCTGTGCTACAGCATAAATAAATAAATAAATAATGAATGACTGAATTACTACAAAGATATCTTCAGGGTCAATTCCAAGTGGCTGAAAGAGTGAATCTTAAATTGCAAATGCCAAAGTGACTGCACTGTCTAAAGCCTTGCTACTCAGTCTGCTCCGCAATGAGCAGCATCAGCACCACCTGGAAGCTGGATAGAAATGCAGACACTTGGCTTCACCCTGTTGTTATTGTTAGGTGCCGTCGAGTCAGTTCCAACTCAAACTGACCTTACGTACAACAGAACAAAACATTGCCCAGTCCTGCACTATCCACACAATCGTTGCTATGCTTGAGCCCATTGCTGCAGTCACTGTATCAATTTATCTCATTGAGGGTCTTCCTTTCTTTCGCTGACCCTCTACTTGACCAAGCAGGATGTCCTTCTCCAGGGACTGGTCCCTCCTGATAACATGTCCAAAGTACGTAAGACAAAGTCTCACCATCCTCCCTTAAGGAGCATTCTGGCTGTACTTCTTGCAAGACAGATTTGTTTGCTCTTCTGGCAGTCCATGGTATATTCAATATTCTTTGCCAACACCATAATTCAAGGGCATCAATATTCCTTTGGTCTTCTTATTCATTTTCCAGCTTTAGCATGCATACGAAGCGATTGAAAATGCCATGGCTTGGGTCAGGCGCACCTTAGCCCTCAAAGTGACATCTTCGCTTTTTAACACTTTGAAGAGGTCTTTTGCAGCAGATTTGTCCAATGCAATACATGCTTTGATTTCTCGACTGCTGCTTCCATGGGTGTTGATTGTGGATCCAAGTAAAACGAAATCCTTGACAACTTCAATCTTTTCTCCAATTGTCATGATGTTGCTTATTGGTCCAGTTGTGAAGATTTTTGTTTTCCTTATGTTGTGGTGTAATCCATACTAAAGACAGTAGTCTTTGATCTTCATCAGGAAGTGCTTCAAGTCTTCTTTGCTTTCAGCAAGCAAGGTCATGTCATGTGCATATCACAGGTTGTTAATGAGTCTTCCTCTGATCCTGATGTCACATTCTATTTCATATAGTCCAGCTTCTTGGATTATTTGCTCAGCATATAGATTGAGTAAGTATGGTGAAAGAATACAACCCTGACGTACACCTTTTATGATTTTAAACCAATCAGTATCTCCTTGTTCTGTTTGAACGACTGCCTCTTGGTCTATGTACAGGTTCTTCATGAGCACAATTAAATGTTCTGGAATTCCCATTCTTTGCATTGTTATCCGTAATTTATTACGATCCACACAGTGGAATGCCTTTGCATAGTCAATAAAACACAGATAAACATCTTTCTGGTATTCTCTGCCTTCAGCTAAGTTCCATCTTACAACAGCAATAATATCCTTTGTTCCATGTCCTCTTCTGAACCCACTTGAAATCTGACAGTTCCCTGTCGATATACTGCTGCAACTGGTTTTGAGTTATTTTCAGCCAAATTTTACTTGTGTGTGATATTAATGATATTGTTCAATAATTTCTGCATTATGTTGGATCACCTTTCTTTGGAATAGGCACAGATATGGATCTCTTCTAGTCAGTTGGCCAGGTAGCCATTTTCCAAATTTCTTGGCACAGAAGAGTGAGCACCTCCAGCGCTGCATCCACTTGTTGAAACATCTCAGTTGGTATCTGAAGGGGAAAACAGGCTTTGCGAGGCTGAACATGGCTGCCCTCATGCTTTCCATGAATTCACTGCTGTTTCTGTTTGCTGCTGTTTTCCAAGGCCCCGTTATGTGACCTTGCTGAGGCAGTCCTATATAACTCGCTGGCTTGGGGCCACCTTTATCCTTGACCACTGTAAAACCTCTGCCCCCTTCTGCTGCTGTGTGTGGAGATCTGCCCTTGTCCTCCTGCCGCCAAGGACTACTGCCTCGGTATGTAAAGCTCCATAATAATACAAACTCCTTTGCTGCTACAGTGGAGTTGCCTTCCTCTTTCTTTGGTCTCTCAGCACCCTCCAATTTCGAAGTCAAATTTCAAGTTACTGGTCCATGCCTGCACAATTAGCAAGCTAGCCAAGAGACCAAAAAAATAGCAAGTGGGAGTCAGGTATCCACAGAGGAAATCCTGGGTTGGCCAGAAACCTCCATGTGGACAGATCTGGCCCATATGCTTGATGCATGCAGCCTACCACGAGTGCTGGGATGCCCCCAAAATGCCAAGCAGCATAGCACAGTTGTGGGAAGATGCGTGCCTTCATAAGTGTGGAAAGGAAGCTAGGAGAGTGACAGCAGCCATGGGATGGCTGCTGCTCTGGGCTGTTGGGCTGGCTACCAAGACCCAGCTAGCTGCTCAAGCTTGCATAAGAGCCCTGCAGGAAGAGTTGCAGTTAGAAAGAGATGTTCACCAGTCCTGTGCGGCAATGAGCTGCGTTTGAGAGCAGGACGAGCAATTAGAGATGCTCACCTGCAGGTTTATAAGGACTGGAGATTCAGGGGCTAGGGGAACAATCCCCTAGCCATTGCTCAAAGACCTCCAACAATGGGACCAGAGACAGTTGAAGGAGCTAAGCAGGTTCCTGAGCTGAGAACACCCTTTTCTGGCATACAGTAAAACCGGCACAAAACAAGAGTTAAAACAGCAGAAAAAAAAAAAAAAGAATAAAAAGCCCTTCAAGACAGCTTGTGTTCAGTGGCCTTGAAGAGACCTTAGAGGCCCTCTCTAAAATTCTCTGATAACTACCCCACCAAGATAACCAAGCAGCAACATAGCTGAAGCTACAACAGTAAAAACCAAAGGAAACCCCCCGTTGCTGTTAAGTCGATTCTGACTCATAGTGACCCTATAGGACAGGGCAGAGCTGCCCCATAGGGTTTCCAAGGAGCAGTTGGTGGATTCGAACTGCCGACCTTTTGGTTAACAGCCTGAGCTCTTAACCACTGTGCCACCAGGGCCCCACAACAGTAAGGGGAAAAGTAAAAGAAATGGGCCTGCCTCCATGTTACCAGGCAACTGGACTGAGCCCATGCTGGCACTTGGTATAATGGAGGTGTGGCTCCAAGAATGACTGACGGCCCTGCCAGCTTTGCCCAGATCTTCTCACTTTCAGAAATAATTAAGACTAGGATTAAGCCTAGGTCCCTCTGACACAGGAAGGAAAGTGCCAAAGGCAAGGATTAGGGCAGTGTTGACGAGAGGCGACTGGGATGTGAAGGTATAAAATCCATGGGAGAAGGGATCCAGTAGTGAATGGGATGTGGAATAGAGGAGGAGTCTGACAGTGCAAAGCATCCCCCAAGTATGCTCCTCAGATGAAAGCTACTTGGGAACCCGATGACCCCAGAAGTTTTGTTACTATGTCTGTGGGATATGGGGGAGAAGGTATCTCTTTAAGTGGAGCCAAGACTAAGAAACCTGCGAGACTCCTGTCCAAGGGGACCGTCCAAAAGCTCCTTGAAAGTGACACGAAGGCAGATGGAAGGCAGATGTAGGGGGACTTAGTGGCTGCTGGAGTGGCAGTGCAGGAGACACCTAAGCACCTGAACGCAGTATTCGTTAGTCTTTGCTAGGATCTGAAGCAGGAGCAACAGTATCGCCCTCTGGGTCCTACTGCCTGGCACGAGGAAGTGCCCCTTGCAGCTGGGACTAGGGGTGGGGCTGAAGTTACCCGCAGGTCAGGGCCCTGCAGGGGGACCAGAGGCCCCATGTAGAGGTCATAATACTTCGGTCAAGAACAAACAAGCAGCGGGTGCTAGCTCTGGTTGATACTGGTGCCAAGTGCACCCTTATCTTTGGAAATCATGAGTGGTTTCAAAGACCCACCTCCTCCCAGCAATTGATGAGTACTGCCGGAAGTCCAGAAAGTCCCTCTGCCTAGCCATGAACTTCTGATCCTGAAAATAGGACGCACTCCCCCTAAACCTTATCAAGTTTATATTTCCCCAGTACCGGAATACATTCCAGGGATGGATGTCCTCTTAAGACTGACTGACTGCGTCTTTGGGAGAATCCCAACTGTGAGTGAGGGTGGTAAAAGCAGTCCTGAGGGGGAATGCGGCACGGGAACCAGTGACCCTGCCCCCACCACAAGGGGCAGTAGACATCAAGCAATATAAATTTCCCGGAGGACATAAGGAAATCAGTAAAACTACTCTGGAATTGTAAAGAGTAGGTATCCTCTGGGAAGTCCCCAGTGCTTTCAATAGCCCTGTGTGGCCTGTGAAGTAACCACATGGGTCCTGGTGTATGACCTTGGACTATAGAGAACTGAACAAAGTGATCCCGCCTGTGCATGCTGCAGTCCTGAGCATAACTTATTTGTTAGAAACCCTTAGTAGAGACCTGGGCACGCATCATGCTGTGTCAGATCTGGCCAATGCTTTCTTTAGCATCTCTCTACCCCTGTCTGCCCAGGACCAGTTTGCCTTTAGCTGGGGGTTGGGGGTGGGGGGATGGGTGGCAGCAATGGACATTTCAAGTGTTTGCCATGGTATGATGGCTAGAGATCTGACTCTTTTCCCCTTCCCTGCTGCTGTCCATTGGTTTCATTACATGGATGACATCATGTTAACTGCTGAGGATGTTTCTCTGTTACTCTGGCAGAGTGTCTAGACACCCTAATTATCCACCCACAGGGCAGAGGATGGGCTGTGAATCCCCACAAGATGCAGGGGTCCAGAGCATCAGTAAAATTCCTAGGGGTTGTCTGGTTGGGTAAGACCTCTGTGTTGCCTGAAGCCATACACAGATGGCTCTAGCCGAGGTATGCCACCACTGTGGATGGCGGTGGCTGTGCAAGTTTCCACTGCTACTATTTGGTTTGAAACCAACTCAGGGCAAAACAGTCAATAGGCTGAATTAAGGGCTATGTGGATGTTCATCACCCACGAACCCTGGCCCTTAACCCTGTGCACAGACAGTTGGGCACTGGCGTGTGGGCTAACTATGTGGATAGCCAATGGCATAAAGAAGAGTGGCAATAATGGGTAAAGTCCTGTGGGGAAAAGCCTTGTGGTAGGACATGTGGGATCACCTTCAAACCCCAGATGTTGAACTAACTGTTTTTCATGTAACAGCACATTCACCCGTCTCCCTGCTGGAAAACCAAGAAGCAGACCCTATAGCACAAGTTAGGACGGTGCATCCCGAGGGGGAAGCTGCCCATTAGATTCACCAGAAAAGCAGACACTGTAGTGCCCATGTTGGTTAGAAAATAGCCAAAGAGACAGGCATAGGAGTAAAGTATAGTGATCTGGTGGGTGCTGTGCAAAATTGCCCCGTGTACTCAGGCCAACGACCAAGGCATCTGCCACACAATCCTGGGCAGATACATAAAGGAACACAGCCAGTTATGGACTGGCAGGTAAATTTTATAGAGCCTCTACCCCCCAGTGAAGGAGTGAAGTACGCTCTCATTTGTGTGGGCACTGTCACTGGCTTGACAGGCGTTCCCATGTAAACCAGGCTGCTATGATAAAGGAGTTATAAAAATTGAGTATTATGTACGGGATACTCCAAAGGGTTAACAGTGACCAGGAGTACACTTTACAGGTCACAATATGTGTGACTGGGCAGCTGAGAATGAGGCATTACCACCTACCCTACAACCCCCAGGTGCAGGCCTGATAGAAAAGAATAATGGTGTCCTGAAACAACAATTATGAACCCTTTACAGGCAAGTCTTCCCTGGCAGGGTGGGCCGAGGTGCTGCCTGAGGCTTTGAGGTTGATAAATTTGGCCCCCACTGAGGCTTTAGCCCCAAATGCCAGACTAGGAGCCTCAAGTGACCCTCCAACAATGATCCGAGTTAACGTCACAGACTCCAGAAGTGTATCCACCAAGGTTGTTGCTGGAACAAAGCAGCATGTTCCTCTGGACACCCCAGGACCTGGCACCGGGAAGTGGAAACACCTATTGACACCTGTCATGGGTCACCCCACCAGCGTGGAGGCGAAGGAACTAATCAACCTAACGTGGGGGCCCACCATCCTACTGCACGGAGGGCCTCGGCAGTCACACTTCACACGGAAGGGAATAATGGCTATACCACGAGGGATGGAAGTGGGTCTCCTTTTCTGGCATACAGTAAAACGGGTGACTTTACTCACAACCCCTAAGGTGACCTCCCTGGGGCAGCATGTATGGTACACTCAGCCAAGAAAAAATGCCTAAAGCAGCCACTATTCTCACTAACCCAAGGGAAGCCACTAGTGTGATCCTAGTAGGAGGGGAAGACTTAAAACCTCTTGGTACCTACTAAACACCTGTCTTTCCGACCGTAGGTATGGTCTACTCTGCCTTCTTTCCCTTCGGGGCTGCCAAGCTCTACCTAGAGTGGGTTCAGAGCTTCACCATAGTCCACATCAAAGCAGCTGCTGGGTCTGTGGACAACTCCCCATCTCAAGCACTGAAGGCATGCCTTGGAGCGTGGAGCCCCTGACCGAAACTAGATCCCCAGTGATTTGGGCACCATCAGCAGCTCTGGTCGAATGCAACTACTCTCAACCCCGGCTCTGCATTAGAGCCACATGGAGATCTTTTAAAGCCACCCACCTCTGGTGGTTCTGGTTTAATTGGTTTGAGGTGGGAACCAAGTGTTATTTTTAAAAGCTGTCATGCTGACTCCAATATGTGGCCAGGGTTGAGAACCAGCAGGGGCAATATGAATCTGGCAGGCTCTGTCACTTACTAGCGTCTGAGCCTTACTCTCCTCAACTGTGAAATGGGAATAAAAGTGATTACCTCCTGGAGCTGAAAGGATTAGAGAATGGAGGAGTACACAGTAGAGGCTGACTGAGCAGTGGCGAAGGGAAATGATGAGCTCTGACTACACACCGGGAAGTTCATTTATTCCCCTCCAGCCCCCTCTCCCATCCCAGGTGCTGGTGAGACTCTGGGCCAAGCAGTCCCCTGGCCAATATAAGCCCTTTGTCCCTGCGCCTGGGCTCTTGGTCCAGGCAGGCATGATGTTAGCGGTAAGGCCGCTGACCCAGCCCTGCCACCACTGAGTCCTCAACCTTACGGTTATCGAACTGGAGCATTATCTCCCGCTGTCCAAACCCGAGTGCGTGGAAAAGGCACGCGAAGTTCAGGATGAACAGGGGCTCATCTTCGCGGAGTTTTCCTCCACTGATTTTTAGGTCAAACAGTCTTTGTTTAAAGACTGTGAGTCACATGACTCAGGAAGTACAGAAACGCTATTTTCACCAGGCAGCCTCTCGGTAGGGAAACCGCGGCATCTGCTTTAGAGGGCTATTAGTGGAAATTCTTGAGAAGATGCCTCATGTGAATCACTGCTTTTAGCAGCCAAGTTTTAGGAATGTTTCTTCGTAAGAAAATCTTATCTGAGCTCCAGCCCAACTGGACCACCTTGTGGAGCAAGAGCAGCTTGGTGGGCCCCACGTGGTAATGGTGGGGGAGGGGGGGTGAGGGCAGCTCTGCCAGCCAACGACTCTGCTCATCCCTCTGCCCAGATGCCAGCAACTAGTGCCAACCACTGCAGTTGGAGGACCGCCAGATGAGAAATGACCCAGGAACCCTAGATCAGTGATTTCAAACCCATTCAATCACAGGATGCAGCTGGGATTGTTAATCCTGTTCATGCTGATTCCCAGGCCTCTTCCCAGACCCACTGGACTCTGAAACTTACATTTTTGCCAAGTGTCCCCAAATAACAGCTACCACTTATTAAGAAATTAATCTGTGCCAGGCATCATGTTACGTGCCTTTAATCAACTCATTTAATCCTCATATCCATAAACCCACTGCCCTCAAGCTGATTCTGACTCATAGCAACCCTATAAAACAGAGCAGAACTGCCCCATAGTTTCCAAGGCTGTAAATCTTTACGGAAACAGACTGCTACATCTTCTTCCTGCAGAGCAGCTGGTAGGTTCGAACAGCCAACCTTTTGGTTAGCAGCCAAGCCCTCAATCAGTGTACCACTAGGGCTCCCTTTAATCCTTACCAGAGACTAGAAAGAAAGGAACTTGCCCAGGACCACAATTATCAAGGGGTGGAGCCAGAATGCGACCCTGAGTATTGTAACCACACAGACCCCAAACCAGGAGGCAGTTTAGCTTCTCAAGCAGAAACATCAACGAGACTTTAACCCTTTCCTGCCAGGCGGTACATATTGTGACCATTAATTTTTCAGCCTCTGGGGTTTATTGGGAACCTGCTTTCCCACTGACAGGGTGGGCTGCCTCAAGGCAGGTGCCTTTATGACTATTTGAAACTAAAGAAACAGGCATGTGCTGCAAATTACTGTTTTTACAGGGCATCGTATGAGGTGTCTGAATTTTTGATAGGAAAAATAGAAATTTTGAAAATTTTCATTGTTAACCATATGTACCAATAGACCCTGGTGGGACTCTGGGGTATAATTAGTGGTACTTCATGTGTACCACTAAACACAGGGTAGTCTTGTTCGAGTGGGCAAGAAAAAAAAAATCCATACCACCTATGAAAAATTCAGACCCACTCAATGATTCAGCATGCTTCCATTAATGAAAACACACGGTATCAACAAAAAAGTCAAAGCAGAAAATAATTGAGTCGCCAGTGGATTAAGTCTAGAACAAAGGCTTAACAACCCGGGTGAGGCTGGGCACACCCCCAGGCAATAGTGCCAATGGTAGTTCAAAGGGGAAGGCCTTCTGCAATCTGGACCAGTGCCCAGATCCTGCTCCCTCAAACCCAGGAGGAGCTGCACCCAACAAGGAGGTCCAAGTACCCAGAATTAGCTTGGGGCCCTCAACTCAAGGTGGCTGCCCTACCTGCTCATGGCTATAGAGAGCTGCCTTGCCCAAATAGCCCCAGGCCAGGCCAGGCACCCTGTGGGCCAAGGGTGGAAACAGGCAGTTTACAGGAGAGCCACCTGCCACCTCACCTGACAGCTAGCCTTTTCTTCATAACCCAGGGGTCCACCCAGACAGGGAGCAGAGAACACAGAGGACATCTGCCTCAACAAGATCCCCCATCAAGTGCTTCACACCCAAGTGCCAGCTCTAAGATCTCCAGAACCTCAGGCTGGCAAGTCCAACTGAGCCTCCTGGTTTTTAAGCAATACTACAGCATACATCACTTCCCCTCCTGAGGGGAAAGAAAAAAGCCTTCTCACCAAACCCTAAGCCCTCTGGAAATCAAGCCTACCTTAAGATCACCCTGCTAATGATTTCTCAGCTGATCTGCCAAGGCCCACAGTTGGCATAGCCCCATTGGGGCAGCAGGAGAAACCTCACGTTCGGCAGAGATGAGGGGTCTCGATGGGGACAAGCCACATTCTAGGGGCTCAAGGGGACAGGTCAGGGCCCAGGTCACAGATTTTCAGGGTTATGAGCTGATGAGTTGATCTACCTTTGTTTTAAAATCCAGAAAAACCTCCAATGAGGAGAGCAAAACCTCACGAGGCAAAGCCTCCTCCCACCTTCTTCCTCCTCTGGTTCAGTAAGGTCTTGCCTACCACAGCAGAAGCATGGCCCTATAAAGCAGGGTGGCCTAGGGAGATTCTTGAGGGGCACAGAGTCCCACCACTGGTTTGGGGTTTGGGAGTCAGTAAGAAATACTCACTTTCAGAGGGGCAGCTGAGCAACTCCTCACTCTGATCAGATCGGGAAACTCCCTCACTCAGCCAGGCGTCGCTTCCCGGCTAGGGCAGGGCGAGGCCTAGGGGTGGGGCTTGGACACTTAAAGGGCCCTTGCAGCTGGACCAGAGCCCTGTTGGTGCAGTTTTTCAGAGCTATGGCTGCTAACTAAAAGGTCGGTAGTTCGAATCCGACAGCTGGTCCTTGGAAACCCTTTGGGGGGTTCTGCTCTGCCCCTCAGAGTCCCTGTGAGTGGAAATCGACTAGACGGCAGTGAGTTTGGTTTTTGTTTGCTTGTTTGTTTGCCGCTGGTTCTCCCCCAGAGCTGCTTCCCCGGCAGCAGAAGGCAGGGCTGCTCATTCAGAGCTCAAGAATTTCTGCCTCTACGCCAGCTGGCGGCACTGGGGTGAGACTAGGAAGGGTGACAGGACCTGAGGCGGGAGGGAGCAGGTGCTGACTGAGTTCACCTCTCATTCACCTGGCTTTAATTTCCCAAACTGTGTGAGTACAAATCTCTCTCTCCAACCGCCCCTCCCCACCAAGTGTGGCCAACCGTCCAGGCTCAAGCCACAGCCCCTTTTCTTTTTTTATGATTATTATTTTAATTGTACTTTAGATGAAGGTTTACAGAGCAAACAAGTTTCTCATTAAACAATTAATACACATATTGTTTTGAGACATTCGTTGTCAACCCCATGACATGTTAACACTCTCCCCTTCTCAACCTTGCATTCCCCGTTACCAGCTTTCACGTCTCTTCCTACCTTCTCGTCCTTGCCCCTGGGCTGGTGTGCCCACTTAGTCTCCTTTTGTTTTATGGGCCTTTCTCATCTACGGCTGCAGTGTGAACCTCAGGAGTGACTTTAATACTGAGCTATAAGGGTTTCCAGGGGCCATACTCCTGGAGTTTCTCCAGTCTCTGTCAGACCAGTAAGTCTGGCCTTCCTTTTTCTTAAGAGCAGATAATTTTGCATCTTTTATTTTAGACTTAGGAAATTCAGCCCCAATCTCCAAACAGGTGTTCAAAAGAAAACATAAACACATGCACAGACCCCTTCCTTCCTGCCAGGTGCTTTGTCAGGAGCTTGGCATTTCTCTCCTCTGCCCGTGTCCCCTGCTGTCCAGAGCTGGGGAAGGAGGGCCCAGCCCCAGCAGGTGTGGACTCTGCCCCTGGAGGAGGGAGCAGCAGCCATCAGTATTTCCGCTGCTGTTGCCTGGGGAAGAGACTGCTCCCTGAGGACCGGAGCCGGGGCTGGAGGGGCTGGGGTCCTCTGAGTCCAGGCTGAAGAGGTCCCTGCCAGTGCGAAGAATCTGCTTCTCCAGCTTCTTGTGCTGCTTCATGTCTGAGAGGACCTCGTCCAGGCGGGCCTCCCGTTTTTGGAGAAGGAGAAGGTGAGACACGTGGAAGGGACTGTGGTAGTGTACCCCACACCTGCCTGGCTCTTACTCATCACTTGGGGAGCTTCTTAAACATACAGATTTCACCTTCTGGGTCTGCTTCCAGGACCCCTTTCCTCCGGACATTCCCTTTGCTTTCTAGGAGGAAATGATGGAGAAAGGAGATGTGGCAATACCAAAATGCAGTCATGGTGAATACCAGCAATGAGAGTCTCACAGATAAGAATCTTGTGTCAGAAAGCATCTTCATACTCCCAGGGCCTGAACTGAAGGAGGACCTCCAGCAACTTAAAGGTTGCCAGACAGGTGAAGCAAAATTGACCAAAGGAGTTAATCTATCTGCCCAGGTCACCGTTCACACAGTGGAACCTAAGAGCTGCTATCGCACAGCGGCATAGAGTTCCCTGTACAGCTGCTACACAAATGTACTTCAGCTGGCAAAAGTATAGTCAGTGTCTTCTGTTGGATTCTGTGTTATAAATGCTGCAAAATGAGGTTATCCTAAAGGATGCAACACACATAGCACTTTGCACTGTAAGGAAATTTCTAGAGATTCATGAGGAGACCACTGAAAAAGTAATATTTGCTGTCTCTGAACTTAAAGAGGCTACCTACCAAAAGCTGCTACCTCCGTATTTCCCAAGGTCTTTGAAGGAGAAGAGTTGGTCGTTGCTGTACTTTCCTGCAGATATTGGAAAAGCAGGAGGGAAGCCAGTGGCACCTGAATGGCAGATAAGGATAAATGAAAAGCCTGGTGCTCCAGAGGACAACCTAGAGGAGAAGAGATGAAGGCTTAGGAGTTGCTCTCTCTTTCATTGGCTCTCATGCTTTTGCTCGAATGGAAGGAGATACTGATAAGCAAAGAAGATTTATCCTTCGGGGACAGTTATCAGAGGCAGCCCTCCAGAAGCGGCATTGAAGAAATTATAATCGCTGGTTATGTCAAGCAAGATCTGAGGAGCTATCTGATATTGCTTCTCTAAAAGCCTTATACCAAACAGGTGTTGATAATTGTGGTCGCACAGTGAGGGTGGTAGTTGAAAGAAACATTTCTGTGACATTAATAGATGTGGACAAGTCTCTCCTATATTTTATCCATTTAATGGATCACATTGCTGTGAAGGACTATGTATTAGTACATTTTCAGACACTGACCAGTGAATACAATCACCTAGACTCTGATTTCCTGAAGAAACTCGACAATATTGTTGGTATTAAGTAAGGAATTGGAAGGCTGTATGTTTTGTTCATCCAACATTTTGTTCAAAGGTGTCAACATAGTATTTCACCACTTTTCTGTCTCAGGACTGAAGGACAAAATCCACCATGTGGACAACTTCCACCAGCTGTTTTCTGCTGTGTCTCCAGAACAGATCGCCTTTCCTCCTTTTGTCCTTGAATAACGTTGCCAGGAAAACGGCCCTTACTGTACATCTTATCCCCTATTGCCAGATTTGTGACCTGCCATCTTTCAGTGCTGCTGGCTTCCAAGAATGCCACTTTCTCCACGACTAGCTACCTATTGAAGTGACATTCATTTTCATTGTAGAGATCTAGAGAGTCTTCTGCCCTCACCTCTCTGGTATTTTTTTAATTGACTGTATTTTCTGGCACATGAATTCTAAAAATGGTAGACCACTCGGAACTATAAAATTATTTTAAATTTGTATATTTGTATCAAATGGAAATGTTCATTTTTAGAAAGTTGTTATTAGAAATTGGGGAGCAACTTTTGAGTGTCTTCAGTTTCCTGAAAAGACACTGGATTCTTCATTAGACAAGGCACCAAGATTGTTCGTGTCATCTGCTTAACACTGAACGCTTCTTTTGTGTACTGAAGTGTTTCTCAAAATATATAGAACCAGCGTGTACTGACCAGTTGCATTGTTTGCTTCAGATCCTGGTGTTAATACCACTTACATTTTATACAGATAATTTGGTTATGATAAAAGACAATTTCCAGGACCAAGAATGTGGAAATGTATCTGATCAAATAAAAAAAAAATCAAGATTGTTACCAAATACAGGACTTGGAATTTTACTGCAAAAATAAATAAATAATATGGATTTCCAGGTCTCCATCACGGAGGTTCTGAGGTTTGGGGTTGGGCCTCAGATGGGATGGGCACTGAAGGACTCTCTAAGGGGGTGACGGTGGTGCATTTGAATTATGACGAGGCACCAGCAATGTGACAATCAGGGAAGAACATCCCAGGCAGAGGGAAGAGCAAGTGCAAAGGCCCCAGGGCAGGAGCAGAGGAGAGTGAGAGCAGGGGGAGAGGTGAGAGAGAAGTGAAAGAGATGACACAGGGCCTTACAGGCCCAGGTAAGGAGTTTGGATTTCTCACTCTGTGTGGAATGGAGGCCTTAAGCAGAGAAGTGACATGGTTTATATTTTAAAAGTATCATTCTGGTTGCTGAGGCTGAGGCAGGGAGACCAGCTAGGAGCTATGCAACCATCCTGCAAAGAGACGATAGTGGCTTGGATGAGGGTGAGGTGTTGAAAGTGGAGAGAAGTGGATGGACTTGGAAATGCTGGGGGGCAGAGTTAATAGCACTTCCTTGCTGCATGCTTGAATGTTGGGATAACAGAGAAGAATCAAGAATGGCTCCAAGGCTTTTGGCTTGAACTTGGTGGATATGGATTCTGGGAGAAATCTGAGGGGAAGTTTGGAGGTGCCAGATTTTTGAAGAAACTGGAGTTCAGGTGAGAGGTGAGGGTTGGAGATTTAAATGATGTCCAAAATCATGGGCCTGGATGAGATGGCCTGGAATAGAATACAGATAGAAGACTTAGCCCTGGGACAGCCATCTTAAAAAGAAAAAAACTTTTCTGGGTGATTTATTTAATAAATACTTACAGCGCTTATCATTTTACTCCTTTTACATATTATTTATGTAACAATTTTCAGTAAAGGATTTAATATTATACTTTGTATTTAGGCATACATGGATATATAAATATACAAATAGGTAATAAATGTGAAGCTTTAAAATATAATAACTTATTAGTATATTAAATAAAACAATGTATATATCATTAACTTTACCATTTTGATAAATTATAATATATAATTTTAAAATATATAAGAGAAAATCATAACCATTATTTTGCATATATATTTGTATTTTTTGGCACTTATTATACCTAGTGTTCCTATTGCCATCGAGTCAATTCTGACTCATAGTGACCCTATAGGACAGAGTAGAACTGCCCCATAGCGTTTCCAAGGAGCAGCTGATGGATTCAAACTGCCAACCTTTTGGTTAGCAGCTGTAGCTCTTAACCACTATGCCACCAGGGCTCCATACCTAGTACAGCCAGTCCTTTATATTATCACCTTTAACCAAAGTAACCAACTTTTCTTTTTTCCAGACACAAAAGAAAACTAGAAAACAACACCAGGAATTATTCAGCTATTTTTTTTCCTGTGAGAATTCATTTGATACCGTTGTAACAAATTTGTGGTGGCAAAAAAAAAAAAGTAGTTATAACTTCATCCAAAGGCATTTCCATGTTTTGCTAATCTATTGCAATTCTGAGAAATAAGGGTAAAAATTATGTTTAGTAACCAATGTTTTGTATTTGTTTCTTATGTAGAAATTGCCCAGACTGCTAAAGATTATTAATTAATTAATTATTTGTCTAAGGCCTTAAAATTAGTCAAGGATCTGGAAATGAGAGTTTTAGCTAACACATTAAATCCTTATGATTTGAAATATTGTAAAAATTTCATGAAATTAAACATTTTTTAAAAAATAATATTTTATTGTGTTTTTGGTGAAGTTTTACACGCAGTTTAGGTTCCCATTCTACAGAAATTAAACCTTTTAAGGAGATATCCCAAAAAAGGTACCTATTCTTACCATTCCTTTTAGTTGAATACACACACATGAATATATATAATTTTAAGTAAGGTATGAAAACTATAACTTACTTAACTCATAAAACCAATGTAAAATACTGAGAATATTTTCAAAATACCGAGAAAGCTCAAATCATGAGAAAATTAACTCTGATCTTGTATAAACTAGTTGTGCTGATATTATTTTTAGATGGCAAATTAAATTTTAAAGACACTGGATCATGTCAAAAGTTCTTTTTATCTTGGAACGGAAGCCTTTTCTTATCTTGTAACTATAATAACAAAGGCAATTACATAAGCATACTTTTCAGTGCCCACAATGGAAACATAAATAGTTTAATAAGTTTATATTTCTTTTAGAATTTTTGACTGTTTAACTGGACTAGATATTCCTAGAGTTTGTACATACCAATTGAATACTTTTTTGATTAGATAATCTTTAAAGTTTTCCAAGAGATGGAGAAGGACAGAAAAAAAATGAGAAGGAGCTACTTCAGACAAATATGGAATTATCACTTTAAAAGGCTAATTGTGTTCTCTCTGCAAGGCAAAGGAAGAATGTTTAAACAAAACAAAACAGATTTTGACATATCCGTACATTTAAAAAAAAAAAAAAAAGAGTGACATTACAGCTGATTTAAGAAATAATTCAGGCCCTTGACAATTGAATCAAGACCTGGGTTTCATTCCTGGCAATGCACCTCATCACCCATCAGTCAGTTGGGGCTTGTGCATTCCTATGATGCCAACCAGGTTCACCAGAGCTTCCAGACTAAGACAGATGAGGAAGAAAAGCCTGGCAACCTACTTCTGAAAATCAGCCAGTGAAAACCCTATGGATCACAACAGTCCCATCCTGTTGTGCATGGGGTTGTCATAAGTCAGAGATCAACTAAATGGCAGCTAACAACAACATCAACGTACGATTAAAAAGCCAGCATCACACTGTACACCAAAACCAATTCAAAATGGATCAAGGACCTAAATGTGAAAACTAAAACCATAAAATTCTTAGAAGAAAATATATGGCTGAGGCTATGGCACCTAGTTTTTCACAATGCATTATGAGATATGACAACAAAAGCACAAGTAGCAAAACACAAATAGGTAAATGGGACCTCATAAAAAGTAAATAATTTTGTTTATCAAAGGACTTTACCAACGAAGGGGAGAGACAACCTACAGATTGGGAGAAAATTTCCAGAAACCATATATCCGATAAGAGTCTACTATCCAAAGAATATATAAAATGCCTACAACTTAACAACAAAAAGACAAACAACCCAATCAAAAAATGGGCAAAGACCCCAAGAGTATGGCCCCCGGACACCCTTTTACCTCAGTAATGAAGTCACTCCCGAGGTTCACGGTTCAGCCAAAGATTAGACAGCCCCATAAACAAAACAAGACTAATGGGGCACAACAGTCCAGGGACAAGGACTAGAAGGCAGGAGGGGACAGGAAAGCTGGTAATAGGGAACCTAAGGTTGAGAAGGGACAGTGTTGACATGTTATAGGGTTGTTAACCATTGTCATAAAACTGTATGTGTACTAACTGTTTAATGAGAAACTACTTGTTCTGTAAACCTTCAACTAAAGCACAATAAAAAAAACGTGGAAAAAAAAAATGGGCAAAGGACTTGAATAAACATTTAATCAGAAAAGATATTCAAATGACCAGTAAGCACATAAAAAGATGCTCAACATCATTAGCCATTGTTGTTGTTAGGTTAGGTGCCATCCAGTCAGTTCTGACTCATAGCGACTCTATGTAAAATAGAACGAAACACCGCCCAGTTCTGTGCCATCCTCACAATCGTTGCTATGCTTGAACCCATTGTTGCAGCCACTTTGTCAATCCATCTCATTGAGGGCTTCCTCTTTTCCGATGACCCTCTAGTTTACCAAGCATGATGCCTTTCTCTAGGGACTGGTCCATCCTAATAACACGTCCAAAGTACATGAGACAAAGTCTCGCCATCCTCACTTCTAAGGGGCATTTTGGTTGTACTTTTTCCATGACAGATTTGTTCGTTCTTCTGGTTGTACATGGTATATTCGATATTCTTCCCCAACACCATAATTCAAAGGCATCAGTTCTTCTTCGGTTGTCCTTATTCATTGTCCAGCTTTCGTATGCGTATGAGGCGACTGAAAACACTATGGCTTGGGTCAGGCGCACCTTAGTCCTCAAAGTGACATCTTTGCTTTTTAACACTTTAAATAGGTCTTTTGCAACAGATTTGCATAATGCAATACATACTTTGATTTCTTGACTGCTGTTTCCATGGAGCAGTGGATCCAAGTAAAATGAAATCCTTGACAACTTCAATATTTTCTCCAATTGTCATGATGTTGCTTATTGGTCCAGTTGTGAAGATTTTTGTTTTCCTTATGTTGTGGTGTAATCCATACTAAAGGCTGTAGTCTTTGATCTTCATCAGTAAGTGCTTCAGTCTTGCGTATCGCAGGTTGTTAATGAGTCTTCCTCCAATTCTGATGCTGCATTCTTCTTCATATAGTCCAGCTTCTAGGATTATTTGCTCAGCGTACAGATTGAATAAGTACGGTGAAAGGATACAACCCTGATACACACCTTTTCTGCTTTTAAAACACTCAGTATCCCCTTGTCTGTTCAACTGACTCTCTTTTGGTCTACGTACAGATTCTGCATGAGCACAATTAAGTGTTCTGGAATTCCCATTCTTTGCAATGATATCCATAATTTGTTATGACATTAGTCATTAGGGAGATGAAAATCAAAAGCACAATGAAATACCATCTAAATGAATAATTTCTAAGGATCAGCACAAAGCTGGTTCCTCTGAGGCAGAAGTTAAAGATGTCCCAAATGTCCAGCTTTTTCAAACTGCTGTACCACTCCATCATCTCTAACATCAACTACTCTCCCTCCCCTCACTACTCTCCCTCTCATCTTTGGGTTTGGTAATTCACCGCAACATCTTATAGAACTCACGAACCGTACTTACAGTTAAGTGGTTTATTAGGGAAGTAACAGGGTACAATTCAGGATCAGGATCAAAAATGATTCAGGATACAGTTCTTCAATCGGACAGCTTCTTCTCGCCCTCTGCTGCCAGCCCCTGCTGGGGGCCTTCCTGGGTAAGTGTTACAACTCTTAGTTCTGTGGGTTTTGGGTCGTCAAGCCCCACTGTAGCCGTCTGGAGCAGGTCTCCTGGTTCCTGCCGTCTTGCGCCACCACCTCTAGCTGTCTTTCCTGTTAGAGCTCCTCTCTGTCTTTCTCTGAATTGCTTTAAGCCTAGGAGGATGGCAAAACTGACCAACCCCCTCGTCAGGGTTTCATACACCTTATTTGTAGGGTCTCACCCCACAAGGGTGCCATGCACCTTATTTACATTATTAGCAAGCTATCCAATCCCCTTGGTGGGCCATGAGCACCTCATTTGCATAGTCCCATCTAATCATTTGGTGGGAGTTACAAAGCCTATGGCTAGAAAAGCCATATTAAGTAACTTACTGCACTGCACCATCTAGCCCCTATTAAAATAGCAATGATTAAAAAAAAACAAACAAAAACAAGTATTGGCGAGGTTGTGGAGAAATTGGAACCCTCATCCATTGCTGGTGGGAATATAAGATGGCACAGCTACTCTGAAAAACAGTTTGGCGATTCCTCAAAAAATTGAACGTAGAACTACCAAAATACTAGACAGACTATAGGAGCAGGTACAGAAGGCTAGAAAACAATCTCAATCCTAGGCATATACCCAGAAGAAGCGAAGGCAGGAACACAAACAGAAACCTGTACACCAATGTTCATTGCTGTACTTTTCACAATACCCAAAAGATGGAAACAATAGAAATGTCCATCAACAAATGAACGGATAAACAAAATGTGGTATATACACACAATGGAATACTGCTCAGCTATAAAGAAAAATGAAGTCCCGATGCATGCCACAATGTGGATGAACCTTGGAAACTTCATGTTGGATGAACTAAGTCAGTCGCAAAAGGACAAATAGTGTATGATCTCACTTACATAAAATAAGCAAATATATATAGAAACCAAAGATTATTAGTGGTTACTAGGTATGAGAGGAAAGGGAAAAGAGAGAGTTTATGCTTAGGGGGCATTGAGTTTATGTTAATGGTGGTAGAATGCTTTGGAAAACGATAGTAAGAATAGTTCCACTACTTAAAGAACGTAGTCAATGTTACTGAATTGTACACGTAGAAATGGTTGAGATAGCATATGTTTTGTTAAGTATATTTTCACCATAATAACAAATAAAATTTTTTTAAAAAGCCAGCACTGAAACAACTCAAATGTCCATCAACGGATGCATGGATAAATAAACGTGATATATCCGTACAATGGAATATTATTCAGCCACAAAAAGGAATACATGCCACAAAAAGCCACAAGAAGGAATACAGATGCATGCTACAACATGGATGAACTTTGAAAACATTATGCTAAATGAAAGAAGCCAGGAACAAAAGGTCACACACTGTATAATTCCACTTATATGAAATACCTAGTATAGGCAAATTCACAGAGACAGAAAGCAAACTAGTGATTGCCAGGGGCTTGGGGAAAGGGAAATGGGGAGTAACTGCATAATGGGCGTGGGGTTTTCTTTTGGGGTTATGAAAATGTCCTGGAACTAGATAGAGGTGATGGTTATACAACATCATACATTGGGAAGGTACTAAATGCCACTGAATTGTACACTGTAAAATGGTTAATGCTTAATTATATTATGTGAATTTTACCTCAATTTAAAAAAAAAAAAAAGCCAGCACATATTAATCCCCAAAGAGCAGAAATTAAGGAGGGAAAAAATCTTCTATGTTAAACAGAATAATCTCTCTTTTTGACAAATATGACAATCTCCTAGTGAGGGTTTCTTTCCCCTTTTGTTTTAAAATACTTCTCAAATGAACAATCTTTTTCTTGTCAAAAGTTCTCCAAAGTAGCCACTGCAATTCCAATTTGTTCCGGGTGAAATTCTCCCAGTTAGAGAAATAAGGGTACAAGCTAGTGTAATCATGAGAAGACATGAAGGAAGCAGGTTATTGTCCCAGTTTTAGATTAAGACAAGGGTGGTGTTTGTACAATTTTATATTTCCAGAACTTGGCCAAAGGCCAATTGTCACTCATCAGGGCCAGACAGAATCTCTTGATTCTGGGCAGTAGAAATGAAACAAAGCATTCTCAAGGACACAGACAAAACTGAAGAAGAAGTCCTTCTAAGAATTTTAAAATGGTGCCCTGAGGCAAAGCTTATCCAAACAACGTTGGTATGACGATGATATCTTTTGAATTCCGCAGACTCAGGGGCTGGTTGGAGGACAGAATTATTGGCCTTTAGTTGATGGAGCGATTTGTCTGGTTAATTCTGATAATGAATGAGACTCTGGCATGCTAACTAGTTACACGACTCCTGAGGTGTTGATGTCCCCCAACTTCTTAGAGGGACAAGTGGTGTTCAGCCACCTGAGACGGAGCAATGACAAGTCTGTGATGCCATTAGATGTTCAGGGCTGCCATGTGTGTGTTACAGTGACTAACTCCACATGTGCCTACCCTTTGCTGGCAGGTGTGGGTTACCTGTTGGCTGTCTTCTCAGCACCCTGCCTATCCTTTCCCTATAGACCTTTCCTGTTACAGACAACACTCAAAATACTAGACAAACTATAGGCGCAGGTATAGAAGTCTAGAAAACAAGGTTTTCATTGGCTAATTTCACCAAACAAAAAGAATAACATGATCAGATAACCAAAAAAAATCCACCAAAAAAAAAAAAAAACCCCACAAAACAAACCTGTTGCCATCACGTTGATGCCGGCTCATAGCGACCACGTGTGTTACAGAGTACAACTGCTTCGGAGGGTTTTCTTGGCTCTGATCCTTTTTTTAAAAAAAAAAAAAATGTTTTTAAATGTACTTCAGATGAAGGTTAACAGAGCAAGTTAGTTTCTCCTTAAACAATTAATACACATATTGTTTTGTGACATTGGTTGCCAACTCCACAGCCTGTCAACATTCTCCCCTTCTGGACCTTGAGTTCCCTATTACCAGCTTTCCTGTCCCTTCCAGCCTTGTCCTTGCCACTGGACTGGTGTGCCCATTTAGTGTCATTTTGTTTTATGGGCCCGTCTAATCTTTGGCTGAAGGGTGAACCTCAGGAGTGACTTCAGTACTGCGTTAAAGGGTGTCCAGGGGCCATACTCCTGGAGTTTTTCCAATCTCCATCAGACCAGTAAGTCTGGTCTTTTTTTTTGTGTGTGTGACTTAGAATTTTGTTGTACATTTTTCTCCAGCTCTGTCTGGGACACTCTATTGTGACCCCTGTCAGAGCAGTCATTGGTGGTAACTGGGCACCATCTAGTTGTGCTGGACTCAGTCTGGTGGAAGCTGTGGTACTTGTGGTCCATTAGTCCTTTGGACTAATCTTTCCCTTGTGTCTTTGGTTTTCTCCCTTGTTCCAGGTGGGGTGAGACCAGTGGAGTATCTTAGATGGCTGCTCACAAGCTTTTAAGTCCCCAGATGCTACTCACCAAAGTAGAATGTAGAACATTTTCTCTATAAACTATGTTATGCCAATTGAGCTAGATGTTCCCTGAGACTGTGGTCCCCAGCCTTCAGCCTAGTAATTTGGTCCCTCAGAGAGTTTGAATGTGTCTATGGGGCTTCCAAGACCTTGCCTTGCACAAGTTGTGCTGGCTTCCCCCGTATTGTGTACTGTCTTACCCTTCACCAAAGTTACCACTTATCTGTTGTCTGTGTAGTGTTTTTCCCTCTCCACGCTTCCCCTCCCTCATAACCATCAAAGATTGTTCTTCTTGTGTGTAAATCTTTTCATGAGTTTTTATAATAGTGGTCTCATACAATATTTGTCCTTTTGTGATTGACTTATTTCACTTAGCATAATGCCCTCCAGATTCATCCGTGTTGTGAGATGTTTCAAAGATTCATCATTGTTCTTTATTGTTGCATAGTATTCCATTGTGTGTATGTAGGATAGTTTGTTTATCCATTCATCTGTTGATGGGAACTTAGGTTGTTTCCATGTTTTTGCTATTGTGAATAATGCTGCAGTGAACATGGGTGTGCATATGTCTATTCGTGTGACAGCTCTTATTTCTCTAGGTTGTATTCCTAGGAGTGGGATTGCTGTATCATACAGTTTTTCTATTTCTAGCTTTTTAAGGAAGCGTCATATTGTTTTCCAAAATGGTGGTACCACTTAGCATTCCCCCAGCAGTGCATAAGAGTTTCAGTCTCCCCGTAGCCTCTCCAACGTTTGTTATTTTCTGTTTTTTTTGGTTTGTGTCAGTCGTGTTGGGGTGAGATGGTATCTTATTGTGGTTTTGATTTGCATTTCTCTAATGGTGAGTCATCTCAAGGATTTCCTCATGTGTCTGTTAGCCACCTGAATGTCTTCTTTGGTGAAATGTCCGTTCATATCCTTTGCCCATTTTTTAATTGGATTATTTGTCTTTTTGTCTTAGAGGTGTTGGATTTTCCTGTAGATTTTAGAGATTAGACCTTTGTCGAATTTGTCATAGGCAAAATTTTTTTCCCAGTCTGTAGGTTCTCTTTTTACTCTTTTGGTGAAATCTTTTGATGAGCATAAGTGTTTAATTTTTAGAAGATCCCACTTATCTAGTTTATCTGCTGGTGTTTGTGTATTGTTAATTATGGTTTGTATCCTGTTTATGTCTTGGCTGTAATTTTAATGGAAGTAGATTGCCAGGCCTTTTATTCCTCGATACCACTGGGTGAGTTCAAACCTTTAGGTTAGCAGTTGAGCACAAAGCCTTTGCACCACCTTATTCCAAGGGCCTCAACAAAATATCAGAGCTCGACTGAGCAAGAACTTACCTTTCAGCTACAGCGGGGTGGCCTCTCAAACAGGTGGAGACACAAGGGGTCTCAGATACGCACATCATTACTTGAGTTAAGGGTCCCAGTCCAAGGCAGTGAGGGCTTCAGCTGAATCTCTGGGGATCCTCCACTTCTGACAATGCCCTTTAGCCAAAAAAACACTAGGAACACACATGCAGTTGAACAAGGAAGACTGCACACTATGGGGTACCATGGAGCCTCTCAGCAAGAGGATGTTGTTGTTAGTTGCCATTGAATGGGCTCCAACTCATGGAAACCCCATGTATAACAGAATGAAACATTGTCAGGTCCTGTGCTATCTTCATGATCATTGGTATGTTTGAGTTCATTGTTGCAACCGCTGGGTCAATCCATCTCATTGAGGGTTTACCGCATTTTTTTGGTGCTCTACTTTATTAAGCATGATTGGTTCTTCCTTTTCATTGGCTAATTTTTGGAAGCAGATCACCAGGGTTTTCTTTCTAGTCTTAGTCTGGAAGCTCCCCTGAAACTTGTCCACTATGGGTTCCCTTGCTGGTATTTGAAATACCGGTAGCATAGCTTCCAGCATCATAGCAACATGCAAGCCACCACAGTACAACGAACTGACAGATTGGCAGTGGAAGAGCATGTTAGAAAGTACTTATTAAAGAATTTGGGCTTATTACAGGATGTTTGAGAAAGGCTCAAGAAAGGGAGGTTTTTCTCTGGCTTGGATACTGTCAGAAAGCAGAGATAATTATAGCCTTACTGGTTATCATAAAAATTCTTATCTAGAGAATATGAGGACTGAATCACAACTAAAGTTGTAATTGATAGAGAAGCATCTGAGTTCTCAATTCTGTTGCATTAGTCAATGTGTCTGTTGTTATACCAGTACCAGGCTGTTTTGACTGCTGTAGCTGTACTGTAGGTTCTGAGGTCAGGTAGTGTGAATCCTCCTACTTTATTCTTCTTTGTTTTTCTCCACTTGGGTAAACACATCCGTATGATGTGTCTATATCAGACATGTTCTGTTGTGATCCACCAGGTTTTCATTTCTGTTCTGTTTATCTCCACTCTAATCTTTATTTCCTTCCTTCTGCTAGCTTTGGGTTTAGTTTGCTATTTCCTTAAGGTGTTGCTGTTCGTTAGTGGTGGCTGCCATTGTCTTGATTCCAACTCATGGCAACCCCATATGTGTCAGAGTAGAACTGTACTCCATAGGGTTTTCAAGTGTGAACTTTCAGAAGCAGATCACCAGCTTGTCTTCCAAGGTGCCTCTGGGTGTGTTGAAACCCCCAAGCTTTCAGCTAGTAGTCCAGTGCTTAACCGTTTGCACCACCCAGGGACTTTCCTTAAGGTGTACAGTCAGGTTATTGATTTGAGATCTTTCTTCTTTTTTCACATAGACATTTACATCTATAAATTTCCCTCTTAGCACTGCTTTTGCTGCATTCCATAAGTTTTGGTATGTTGTGTTTTAATTTCATTTGTCTCAAGTTATTTTATAATTTCCCTCCTGATTTCTTCTTTGACTCATTGATCGTTGAAGACTGCTGCTTAATTTCCACATATTTGTGAATTTTCCAGTTTTCCTACTATTATTGACTTGTAGTTTCATCCCATTGTGATTGGAAATGATACTTTATATGATTTCAATCTTTTTAAATTTATTAAGATTTGTTTTGTGGCCCAGCATATGGTCTATCCTGGGGAACGAACCATATGTACTTGAGAAGAATGTGTGTCTGTTAGGCCTTATTGGTTGACAGAGTTGTTCAAGTCCTCTACTTCCTTACTGATCTTCTGTCTGGCTCTTCTATCCATTATCGAAAGTGGGGTATTGAAGTCTCCAACTACTATTATAGTTGTCTATTTCTCCCTTCAATTCTGTCCATTTCTGCTTTACATATTTTGTAGGTCCTCACACAATATAAAAAAATTAACTGAAAATAGATTAAAGACCTAAATGTAAGAGTTAAAATTAGAAAACTCTTAGAACAAAAAATAGGGGCAAATCTTCAAGACCTTAGATTTGGGAATGGTTTCTTAAATATTACACCAAAAGCACAGGCAAAAAAAGAAAAAATAAATTGGACTTCATCAAAATTAAAAACTTTTGTGCATCAAGGGACACTATAAAGAGAGTAAAAAGATGATCCACAGATTGGGAAAAAAAATATTTGGATATCATATATCTGACAAAGGTTTAATATCCAGAATACGTAAAGAATTCCTACAACTCAACAACAACAAAAAAACAAAGAATCCAATTTAAAAATGGGCAAAGAATTTGAATAGACATTTTTGCAAAGATATACAAGTGGGCAATAAGCACACAGAAAGGTGTTCAACATCATTAGTGCTTCCAAACTCGTTGCCGTCGAGTCAATTCCGACTCATAGTGACCCTATAGGACAGAGTAGAACTGCCCCATAGGGTTTCCAAGGCTGCAGTCTTTATGGAAGTAGACCCCCGCAGAGCTGCTGGTAGGTTCCAACTGCTGACCTTTTGGGCAACAGCCGAGTACTTAACAACTGCGCCACCAGGGCTCCTTCATTAATCCTTAAGGAAATGCAAATCAAAACTACAATGAGATAACCACTTCACACCAACTTATCAGTTACTAGTTGCCATCAAATAGATTCAACTCCTAGCAACCCCATGTGTGTCATAGTAGAACTGTGCTCCATAGTGTTTCCAATGACTGATTTTTCCAAAGTAGATCTCCAGGCCTTTCTTCTGAGGTGCCTCTGGGTGGACTCAAACCTCCAATCTTTTGGTTAGCAGGCGAGCGTGTTGTTTGCACCATCCAGAGATTCCTCATACGCACTAGGATTGTTATTATAAAGGAAAACAACAACAACAGAAAATAACAAGTGTTGGAGAGAATGTGGAAAAATTAGAATCCTTGTGCATTGCTGGTGGGAATAGTACAGCCACTGTGGAAAATAGTTTGGCAGCGTCTTAGGTATCTAGTGCTGCTCTAACAGAAATACCACAAGTGGATGGCTTTAACAAAGAAAAGTTTATTCTCTCACAGTCTAGTAGGCTACAAATCCAAATTCAGGGCGTCAGCTCCAGGGGAAGGCTTTCTCTGTCAGCTCTGGAGGAAGCTCCTTGTGATGCATAATCAGTCTTCCCTTGGTCTGGGAGCTTCTCTGCACAGGAACCTCAGGTCCAAAGGATGCACTCTGCTCCTGGCACTGCTTTCTTGGTGGTATGAGGTTCCCATGTGTCTCTACTCACTTCTTTTATATCACAAAAGAGATTGGCTTAAGACACTATCCAATCTTGTAAACCTCATCAGTACAACTGCCACTAATCCATCTTATTAGATCATAGTGATTGAATTTACAACACATAAGGAAATAACATCAGATTACAAAATGGTACACAATTATACAATACTGGGAATCATGACCCAGCCAAGTTGACATATTTTTGGGGGACACAATTCAATCCATGACAGGCGGTTTCTCAAAAGGTTAAACAAAGTACCACACTGCAGCATTAGTCACAATAGCCAAAAGGTGGAAGCAACCCAAGTGCCCACTGACTGATAAATGAATAAAATGTGGTATGTACATACAAGGGAATATTACTCAGCCATAAAAAGAAATGAAGTACTGATACATGCTACAACATAAACCTTGAAAACATTATGCTAAGTGATACAAAAAGACAATATTGTTTGATCCCACTTATATAAAATATCTAGGCAAATTCATAAAAGCAGAAAGTAGATTAGAAGTTACCAGAGGCTGAGGGGAGAGGATAATGAGGAGTTACTGCTTAAGGGGTACAGTTTCTGCTCAGGGTGATGAAAAAGTTCTGGAAATAGATAATAGCAATGGTTACACAACTTTGTAAATGTATGTAATGCCACTGAATTGTACACTTAAAAGTGATTACAACAGTAAATTTTATGTTCTATCTATTTTACCACAATAATAATACTAACAAAACCAGCAGCAATAATTCATACTGCAGGTGGAAGGAGTTGTTGGTCATTTTCATGGTTTGAACAATGTTCTCGTTTCTGTGTTTAGACAAGATTACAGAATGGTCTTTTTCTGGATCCGTCCATCAGAGAGTGGCTTTGTCTGATGTTGATGTTCTGTGAAATTGTTTATGCTCAACAGAACACCACCACAGCCTAGCTGTGAGTGAGAGGCCAGCTCCTAGCCACACCAAGGTTTCTGGAGAGTGCAAACCAGCTACCAGCTGTTAGGAACTGCTTTTTTTCTTTCTCATCAGCTACACTTGAAAAAACCTGAATTTGCAAGCTATTTTAGTAAAGAGGGCCCTGGTGGTGCAGTGGCTAAGAGCTTAGCTGCTAACCAAAAGGTCAGTGGTTCAAATCCACCAGCAGCTCCTGGAAACTGTATGGGTAATAGTTTTTCTTTTTTTTTTTTTGGTAGAATGAGAGCCCTGGTGACACAGTGGTTAAGCATTTGGCTGTTAACCAAAAGGTCAGCAGTTCGAATCCACTAGCCACTCCTTGGAAACCGTATGGGGCAGCTCTACTTTGTCCTGTGGGGTCGCTATAAGTCAGAATCGACTTGACAGCAATGGGTTTGGTTTGGGTTTTTGGTTTGGAACAACATGAGCTCTCCAAGTCACCACAGCCCCACTATTTCTCAGTATCTTATGGCATAGTGGTTAAGAGTTCAGCTGCTAACCAAAAGATCAGCAGTTCGAGTCCACCAGCCACTCCTTGGAAACCCTATGGGGCAGTTGTACTCTGTCCTGTAGGGTCCCTATGAGTCCGAATCACCTCGAAGGCAACAGGTTTGGTTTTTTGTTTTGGTTTTGTAACTGGCTAACTTCACTCATTTACATTCCTGCCTGTCCCCTAGAGGCATTTAAATTTGCATCACCTTACTAAGCAGAAAAGGAACTAACCAAGCCCAGAGACAAGTGACTGGTCTAGGATCACTCTGTGAACTAGTGGCAGGGTTGAAACTAGAACTCTGTTTTTAGTTTTCCCTCCAGTAAATCCCCCTGCTAGATATTCAGGTAATTGTTATCCTCTAAACTGGGTGCTGATTAAGTCTGAAAGAAATAAGTCTCACCACACTTTGTCAACCACGTGTTCCTTATTTCTTCTTTCTTTTGTGATTGAGTAATCTTTTACAGCCACTAGGTCCCACGACATTATCTGGGATTCTAAGATCCTTGCTTAGCTTCTTCAGCCACCCTGACATTCTTTCTGCTCCTTAAATACTGTACGCCAAGATGGTGCCTGCTTGAGTACCTTTTTATTTGCCGGTCCCTCTCTCTTCCCTCATATCTCCATTTCTCAGTCCCAACACAGTATCACCGCCTCACAGAGGCCTTCCCTAAGGGTCCTACCTACTCACACCCTTCAGGCCAGGGGCGGATTAATCAGTAAGCAAGATAATCACAGGGTTACTTGGGTTTATCTACTAATGTGTAGTGCACGATTTCACCAGGCGAAATCGTGCACTACAGATTAGTCAGCACAAGTAAGCCCGAGCATAGTTTGTTTACTGGGTAATCCGTCCGTGCTTCAGGCCGTAGCACCACTGCCACCTCCTCTAGGAGATCACCCTCCTTTGACCTCCTTTAAGAGCCGCCGTTGGTGCTTTGTTCCGCGGTTCTCATTGCAGCCTGCCAAGTGCGTGAGGCTGGGAGGCAGGAAACCTTGCCCAATCCCCTTCCCCTTTCTGGGTATCAGTTTTCCCTTCAAGCCCGGGAAGCGGTCTGAGAGCAGAGACACAAACGTGGGCGGGAACGTAACATTCCACGTCACGCAAGAGCATCATCCCGGGTGCCTCCTCTCTCTCGTCTCCCAGACTCGCCAAGGCGCCCATAGTCTGACCAGCAAACGCCGCGACCCGCGCTCGCACTCGCCCCCGGCACGCCGCACTCCAAAACCACTACGCATGCTCCTCACTCGGCTCCCCGGGGACAGGGGCGGGGCCTTGATGCGCCTGCGCAGCTGCTAGGCTCCGGTTTCCGGGCCCTGCGGACGCGATGAGACCAAGGGCCGGTGTCGCCGAGTAGCGGCAGCGTGTGAGCGTGGGGGCCGACCGCTCTGGCTCAGGGGCCGGGATTACAGGGTCTTTGGGAGCGGGCCGCAGGGCGCAGAGAGAGCCTCGGATCGCCGCCTTCCGCCGCTACCTGGCATGTCGGCCGAGGCCTCGGGCCCGGCGGCGGCCGCGGACCCGTCCCTGGAAGTGCCGAAGCCGTCGGGTCTCGAGTCTGGCTCTGCCGCCTACGGTCTCAGTCCGCTGTCCCCGAACAGCAAGTACGTGAAGCTGAACGTGGGCGGCTCGCTGCACTACACCACTTTGCGCACCCTCACCGGACAGGACACCATGCTTAAAGCCATGTTTAGCGGCCGCGTGGAGGTGCTCACAGACGCCGGAGGTATGCACGCCGCTCTTCCTTGTGCGACGCTCCATTCCCCCTATTCCTTCCCCCCAGCTCTTTTTGTCACCCCTTCTCTTGTCTGCCGTCCAGTCAACTCATTCTCATCTCTCTCCAGCCCCCGCATCCCATCTCATCTTCCCTGTCTCATTCATAATTTCCCACCTTCTCCTATACCCCCAGCAGTAACCAGCATTTATGGAGCCCCTAACCCTCCAGGCGCTGTGGTAAGTGATTCAGTCCTTATTCCACCCCACCCCACCCCCGCCCCCAATTCTCCCACCCTTCACCGCTCGGTTCTCACGACTTGGGAACCAGTCTTGCCGCTAGCAGCACCCCCTCCAGGCCACCTTCATCAGTTTCTTCTAACTCCGCAGCCTTTTGTTCGTCTCTGCCTCAGCACCGCCAACACCAGCCTGGAGGACTGGGAGATCTTGTCTGTCCCTATGTTTTCGAAACACAGGTTCCTATACGCTTGAGGAATCTGCCTGTAAATGCAGATTGTAGAAGGAGAAGGCCGCTTTGGGTTTGCCAGGGACACTGGAGTGAGGGTGGACAGTTCTTGGCAGTTACCTTACCATTCATTCAGATTTGGGCCCCACTGCCCAAGTGGGACATTAAAATTTTGGGGGTGGGTATTCAGAAGAGGTTGACAAGGATTGTGAGAGCAGGAAAATAAAAAGTTTGGGAGGTGGCGCACAGCTTTCAGATAACTGAAGGTGAATATTCATTTATTTAACAAGTATTTGTAAAGAGCCAGTTGATGCTGGAGATGGGTCGGTAAAGGAGTCTGACAAGACCGTTACCCCATGGAATTTACATTTTGGCAGGGGTGGGGTGGGAAAGGAACAATAAGCTAGTAAACAAAATATATATATGTAATTGCAGATAGTAATACACTCTGTGAAGACTATAAATAAAGGTTCAGATGGTAGTGGCCTAGAGGGTGGGCATAGACATTTTAAATGGGGTGGTTAGAATTAACAAGACAGGTTAGAGGTTTATTGATAAGGTAATTCTGTAACAGTTTTCTCATGGTGAGAACCTTCTGACCACAGAATAGACTTGGGAGGTAGATGATCTCTGTGGCTGGCAATGTTAAAAAGGGCTTATGGGACTGAAAATGTTTTAAAAGATTTTCTTGGATATGGCAAAAGTTTGGGGCAGATCAGAATTCAGACTTGCTCATAACCTTGGAATCCATTTTCATAAAAAACATAGTAGCTCCAAGGCCCCCCAGCAAAGTCATCCTTCCTCCTGCCTCCTCCCACCCTACCAGGTTGGGTGCTGATTGACCGGAGCGGCCGCCACTTTGGTACAATCCTCAACTACCTGCGGGACGGGTCCGTGCCACTGCCTGAGAGTACCAGAGAACTAGGGGAGCTACTAGGTGAAGCACGCTACTACCTGGTACAGGGCCTGATTGAGGACTGCCAGCTGGCCCTGCAGGTGAGGGCCCCTTCCTTACCTCCTGAACGCCACCCTATACCCATGTCCCTGGGAGAGCTACCCACTGGCATCGAGTCAATTCCAGCTCATAGCTGAGCGGTTTAACCCCGGCACCCCGAAGTCTCCTTAGTTAGATATTAAACCCAAACAACCCATTGCTGTTGAGTCGATTCTGACTCATAGCAACCCTATAGGACAGTAGTACTGCCCCATAGAGTTTCCAAGGCTGTAATCTTCATGGAGCAGACTGCCACATCTTTCTCCCCTGGAGTGGCTGGGGGGTTCGAACCACTTACCTTTTGGTTTAGCAGTCCAGTGCTTAATATTAGGACAGGAAAAAGACGTAGAGTACTGCCTGGAGAGGCTACCTTCTAGCCTGGCTGTTACTGGCTGTGACTCCAGGGAATTTGAGGACCCTGTTCCCTCTCCCCCAGCTGCCTCAGGCAGGGCCCTCCTCACCACCTCATGCCAAAACTATTGCAATGGTTAAACGACTGCTCTCTCTGCATCTTGCTGTTTTTACCCAGTCAGTCCAGCTGTTACACTACCACCTGCGTAATTATCCTTAGGCACAAGCCCAATCTGTTCTCTCGCTTGCTTAGAAATCCTAACTAGCTCCCTAGTACCAGCAGGAAAAGAAATCTAAATTTAAAATGGAATATAATGACTTCCATGGTCTTATCGTTTCCTGGGAAGCAGCTTGCCCCACACTACTCTGGTTTTCCTTTTCTCTCTCTCTCTCTTCTTTTTAAAGTAGTAAAAGCCTTTCCTTAAATAAAATGAAATCTCACAGTAGCAAAGCAGCTCCTGATACCACAGGTTTGGAGGTTTCAGGCCCGGCTGTTAGGCTCCATTTTTACCTAACACCGGCTCTTGAGTCACTTCTGTGCATCCCAGAAGGCTCTGAGGAGCAGAGTTTGAAAAGCACAGCCTAGACATATGGGTTCAGGGTTAGCTCTCCTACGGCTGACTGAGTGACCTTGGGTAAGTCACTTCCCATCTCTGGCATTGTGTCCTTATGTTCCAAAAGATAGAAAAGGTACACTGTAGTGAGTTTTACAGAAAGCCTTTTATGCTACCTTTACAATGTTAACATTTTCTGATACAATTTATGATACCATGCCATTTATGATACAGTGGTAAGAGATGAATATGAGTTTCTTTTTAATGCCTTGCTTTATATATTAAAAAGTGGCAACTGTGAACAACACTCTGTTGTCTTGGGGGATACTTACTGGTTCTTTTTTTTTTGGTGGTCAATTATAACAAAAATTTACCATTTTAACCAATTTTAAGTGTAAAAGTCAGTGACATTAATTACACTCAACAGGTTGTGCAACCATCACCACGATCTATTTCCAAGTATTTCATTGCCCTGAACAGTATTTAACCAAACTGGTTGGCCGTTGAGTCGATTCTGACTTGTAGCGACTCTATAGAACAGAGTAGAACTGCCTCAGAGGGTTTCCAAGGCTGTAATCTTTACGGGAGCAGATTGCCACGTCTTTCTTCCACAAACAATACTTATTGGCTCTTAAAACTCAAAAACATTTGGATTTTCGAAAACATCCATGTTCTTCAAGCTTTTTGACTGCAACCTGAGGGGGGAAAAATATATTTTATGCTCACATACACATAACCAAAATAAGAGTTTTAAAATGACACCTTTAGTGAAATATACTCTGATGTATTTTGTTTTTTTTTCCTTTTTTTAAAAATGCTAATTGGGACCCATTAAACTGATTTCATGACCCATTAATGAGTCACTGCTTGCAGTTTGAAAAACACTGAACTAGATGATATTGGAAGTGCATTTCTGCTCTCTCGTTTTAAATTTAGCTCACATTATTGCACACCCACTGCTTTGCTTGAACACACATCTTCTCCCCATGTCTGACATAAAAAGAAACATGAAGGAGGTTGGGTGATGCATCCACAGTCAAAGCTTGGAACCAACCGGTTTGTTCCTGTTCAAACCCCTGCAGAGAATTTGCATTTCTGACAAGTTCCCAGGTGATTTTAATGCTGCTGGTTAGGGACCAGTTCTAAGAACCCCTAGTGGAGTGGGTCTCAAAATTGATTATACATAAGAATCACCTGGGGGATCTTGTTAAACTGTAGATTCTGATTCAGTGTATGTTGGGTGGACATGCAAATTCTCAGCAGGGGTTTGAGCCAGAGTGAACCTGGGTCAGAGAGTCAGTAAATGGCAGAGCTCAGATTTATCTCCAGGTTATCTTAACTCCCAGGTACAGTGCTTTTTCTTCTATGCTCTAGCCACCTCCTTTCCAGGTTTCTTTGAGACTCTTCCCATCCCTACTCTGCACGTCTAGAGTTTGCTCGTTTGGGGTTTTCTTTTTTGTTTGTTTTTTTAAGAAGGTACAGTGAGTTGAGTTCATCATGCTCCTCAGTTTATGGGACTTAATAATCATTGGCCTATGCAAATCCTTTCTCTTATATTTTTTATTCATTTCCACTCCTCTCCATAGTACCCATTCCAGTTTTAATGTTTTGATACGTACTCTTGGATTATGTCTGTACCCTTGAAAAGCTAAAGCACTGCTTTGTGTTTGTATACCTTTTTAATTTTCCTAAATGGCACTGAGCAATGGATCATATTCTGTTTCTTAGTTTTTTTTTTTCACTCAGCACTGTTTTTGAGATCCGTTCATGCTGCTGTTTGTACACCTAGTTCTTCACTTCTGACTGCTGTACAGGAATCTATGGTGTACATTGACCACATTTTATTTATACACTCCCCTGAGGATGGAGACCTAGATTGCCTCCCACTTCTGTCTCTCCCCGCTTCCTGTCTCCCCTCACTTACTGTCCCCACAGTGCCACACTGAGCATCCTTGAACATGTCCCTTGTGGTGCTGTGCCAGGGTTTCTCATGTTTGTAGCTGGGAGGGGAATTCCTGTGCAACAGGGCACATGGATACTGAATGTCATTAAGTGTTAGCTGTTTACTGTCCAGAATGACGATAGCAGTTTACTCATTGTCACCAGTGCACAAGGGATCCCATTTCTGCATATCCTCAACGACACATGGCATCACCCAGCTGTCTGATTTTGCCGATCTGATGGGTGTAGAGTGATCTCATTTTAATTTGCATGCCTCTGATAACTAATGAGGTCGAGCATCTTTTTATATACTCACCAGCTTTTTTTCAGTTTCCCCTCTATGAACTGCCTGTTCATATTCTTTACCAAATTTTCCACTGAGTTTCCTGCCTTTTTCTTTTTGTTTTGCGGGAGTTTCATGCATATTTTAGCTCACTCTTTTGCAACCCAGTTTCCTAGAGAGAATTCAGGCCTACTACCCTAAGGTGCTCATTGTACATAATAAATTAACTTTTCTCCTGTGCACCTAGAATAGTACTGTTTACCTACTACCCTTGGGAGAGTTGAGAAAATAGTTACACAAATTGTTTTCTGGGTTTTAAGATTCAGATGAGGAACCCCAGCTGAGAAAGGCTGTTCTAGATAATAATTTCTAGTCAGATGTTGCAAATATTTTCTCTTAGAATATCACCTGTCTATCACATTTGTTGTTGAATAGAAATCCTTGATTTTTAAAAAATTACAAGTAACCATTATTTTTAAAGGAGAGTTATATGCATTGTAGAAATTTAGAAAACACAGACAATAAAAAATAAAATGAAAGCACCATATATCTTCCAAGTCCTTTTCTGTGTGTGTATGTGTATTTTTGCCAAAATACAGTAATGTTGTATGTGCTGTTTTGTAATCTGCCCTTTTTTGTTGTCGCTGTTAATGATTGCTGTCTTTCCATGTCAATAAAGTTTTATTTAACATCCAGGCCATATTCACATTTCTCCAGTTGTTCCATAAATGTCTTTTATAGCTGGTTTATCTAAACCAGGTCCCAATCTAGGTCCTCGCATTGGGTCTGGTTGTTATGTTCCTTAGGTCTCTTACAATCTAAAACAGTCCCTTTTTCTTATGATGCTGACGTATTAAAGAGACCTCTAGTTTTCCTGCATGATGACCCACCTTCTGAGTTTGTTTCCTCACAGTATCATTTTTCTTGTTACTGTGCCCTACCCTGAATGTCTAGAAGTAGAAGTTAGATTTAAAGGTTTGATATTAAACATTTTGACTAGAATACATTTTAGGTGATACTTCATATTGTGGTTACATTGAGAGACCTCTCATGTTGCTAATATGACCCATCATTAGTGTTGCTCAGATTTGGTTGCCGGGTTCAGGTGATGGTGGTTTGATCCTCCTTTGTAGTTACGTTTCCTTGTTGCCAGTTATAATCTGCATGTTTTATTTGGGCACCATATGAATATCCATTACCTATCAATCACACATCAATTGATTATCCTTGCCTAAATCAATAATTTCACTAGGGTTGTAGAATAATTGTTACAGTCCTATCATTTCTTTCATGTTCTTATGTGAGATTGTTTGTAAAATCACAATTTCTGTCATCAGCTGGAAAAGTTCTTGATTTTAAAGTAGTCAAACCCCTCTATTTTTTGCCTACTGGTGTATCCTTTTGGGGTCTGACTTAGGAAGGTTTTTTTTCCCTATTCTGCATTTTCTGTTAGCTTTATAGTTTTACTTTGAGGTGTAGGTCTTTCAATCTAAATGGAATTCACTTTGTAAATGTGAATTGCAAAGGGATTTAACTTTATTTGTCCCCCGTAGAGAGTGAGTTAGCTTTCCCGGTGCCGTCTACTAAATAATCTGTGGTAGTCAGTGTCTAAGGTGGCCATCAGTGATTCTTGCCTCCTGTATTTAGGTCCTTGTTTAACCCTCCCCCTCCCCACGCACGCACACACACACACACACACACACACACACACACACACACAGTAGGGCTGACCTATGTAACCAGTAGGATATTGTGGAAATGATGATGTGTGACTTCTGAAGCTAGGTCATAAAAGACATGGCAGCTTCTGTCTTGCTTTTTCGGATCATTCACTCTTGGGGATCCGAGGACCCTTAAGCAGCCCTAGGGAGAGGTTCACTTAGTGAGGAACTGAGGACTCCTGCCAACAGCCAGCACAAACTTGCCAGTCATAAGAGCAGACCATCTCAGAAGTGGATCCTCCAGGCCCAGTCAAGTCTTCTGATGACGGCAACCCTGGCTGACATCTTGACTGCAACCTTATGAGAGACCCTGAGCCAAGACCACCCAGCTAAGCCAACCCCTAATTCCTGACCCACAGAAACTGTGTGAGATAATAAATCTTTGTTGCTGTTTTAAGCTGCTAAGTTTGGAGTAATTTGTTACACAGCAGTAGATAACTAACAACAGATTTTTGGTATCTGAAGTAGGATTCTACCATAACGAAAACCTGAAATGTGGGAGTGACTTTAGAACTGGCAAGTGGGCAGAAGCTGAGGAAAGTGTTAGTGAGAGCCTGAAGAGCTTTGAAGGGGCCTTTAATGGAAATCACATGGTCTTTGAGGAGGCTGCAGGTGTTATTTCCAATAACGGTGTTATTGGAAACTGGTGGAAAGAGAATCCTTGTTATGTAGTGACAAAAAGTTAGCAACACTGTCACCTGTGGTAATGTAGAAAGTAGAAAACTTACCTAATAAACTGGATGATCTAGCTAAGGAGATTTCCAAGCAGAGTGTTGAAGGTACCACTTGCTTTTTTGTTGCATATAATAAAATGAGAAAGGAGAGGGTAAGCTAAAGGAAAAACAGTTGAACAAAAAGGAGCTGGGAATTGTTGGGTTTGAAAATTTTTAGCCTTTCCAGAGAATAAAAGATGTTAAAATTAACAGATGGCTTCCAAACAAAGGTTAACTGGACATTCTCAAGAAAACAGGGTCTGAAGATGACCCTGAGGATGTAGTTGTAAAAATCCTTTGTTAGGACCTGGGGATGGGGGAGTGGGGGAATGCCTCAGAGAACCATTCAGTCAAATAATAGGGCTTCTAAGGTTAAAGGTGTTGTTCTTCAGCAGTCTTAACACAAGCCCAAGAAAGAAAAGGGGTTATCTCACAAAGATTTGTAGGTATGGCTTTTGTCTAAGGAAGGGAACCTCAGTAAGATTCACGAGACATCCATTAAATTTTTAAGAGAATTGTAGTGGCAGAAACACTGCCAGCTTGGACTGAAAGGGAAAGTGACAGTGCAAGTGGAAAAGGCGACTTTGGACTCCCAATTTCTACAGGCAGGAAGCAGGCTGAGGAAACCACGGAGCTGCAGGCAGACTACTTTTCATGCAAAAGGAAGGATGACTCAGGGCAGAGCCAAGAGCCATGAAGAATCATTTCTGGACAGGAGTAGGAATCAAGGAACTTACAGCATTTACCCAACTGGATTTCAGAATTGCTTTGGACCAGTGACTGTTACGTGTCTCCTCTTTTCCCCCTCTTTTGAACAAGAGTGTCCATAGTGGTTATCCTATGCCTATCCCACCATTGTATATTGGATGTGTGGAGGCAGATAACTTGTCTCTTTAGTTTACTGATCTTCAGATTGAGAGGAAATGTGCTTAAGGAGCTGTAGTTAAGGAGCCCCATTCCCACCTGGACCTGATTTAGATAACAAGAAACTGTACTTCAAGCTGATGCTGTAATGGAATGAAACTTTTGGGGACCTTCGGAGGGGGTGAGTGTATTTTGCATATGGCAGAAATGTGAATCAGTGGGAGCCAAGGGTGCATTGTGGAGCCAGCCTCTTAAGGCAGCCCCCAGTGTTTCTTGCGTCCTAGTATTCATTCCCTTGTATGGTCTCCTCCCATGCTGAACAGGGTTGACTTCTGTAGCCAGTAGGATATTGAGGAAGTGATGTGTGACTTCTGAAACTAGGTCATAAAAGGCATTGTGGTCTCCACCTTGCTCTCTCTTGGATCATTTGCTCTGGGGAAGCCAGCTGCCGTGTCATGAGGACACTTAAGCAACCCTGTGGAGAGGTCCAAATGGCAGGGATCAGGCGCTTCCTGCCAACAGCTAGCACGAGTGAGCTTTCTCAGAGACAGATCCTTCAGACCCAGTCAAGCCTTCGAATGACGGCAGCCGTGGACATCTTCACTATACCTTAATGAGAGACCCCATGCCAAAACCACCCAGCTAAGCCACTCCTGAATTCCTCACCCACAGAAACTGTGAGATAATAATATTTATTGTTGATTTAAGCTGCTAAATTTTGGAGTAATTTGTTACGCAGCAATGAATAGCTAACACAATAATCCCACTGATTTATGGTATACCCTTTATAAATATCCAGTTCTTATATATACACCAGTCTGTTTATGATCTCTGTTCTATTCCATTGGTTGGTTGGTTTCTGCACTAGAACTACACTTTTTATGAAGACTTTTAGTGTATCTTAATATCTGGTAGGGTCAGACTCTCCTCTTTGCTCTTCCTTTTAAAAACTGACCTAAGTAATTGTAGACTTTTATTTTTCCATATTAATTTTAGAATAAGCTTTATGAGATTCTCAAAAAAAAAAAAAAAGATCTGCAATTTGTGTTAGGATTGCACATGTAGATTTTGAGTTGGAAGAGGTGGAAAGGATTCTGACATGAAGATTCTAGAAGAGAGAAGAGAAAGAACCCTATGTGTCTGGTCCTGATTCTGCTGCCAACCTTATGCCAGCCAGGTTCATTCATTCAACAGATATTTATTGAGCATCCATTGTGGGCTAGACACTTAAACTCCCTAGGTGAGAAGAAACAGACCATAAGAAGATGCACAAAACTGAGAAAAGTGCTATGAAGAAAACGAACTGATAATAGGAGGAGGAGGTAGAGGAGACTGCTTTACCCTGGGAGCTTAGGGAGGAGGACTGGCACCCTCTGGAGAGACACCATTTGAACTCAGATCTGGCTCAGAAGGAGCCAGCCATGCGAAGAGCTGAGTGAAGAGCTTTCCAGGGAGGGAGAGCAGCAAAGGGCCAGGGTGGGCACAGCTGGATTGTGAAGAAAGAGACAACCAGTGGGTCTGAAGTCCGGCAAGCAAGGGTGGATTGGTAGGAGATGAGATCAGAGAGATCTACAGAGATTGGATCCTGCAGGGCATGTGGCCCTCTGAGGAGTCTGGATTTTTTTCCCAAGGACAATAGGCAGCTTTTGAAGGCTTTTAAGTAGGGGAGTGGCCTTTGGTTGTGCTGTTAACCACCTTCCGCTTCTTCCCCAGCAAAAAAGGGAGAACCTGTCCCCGCTGTGCCTCATCCCCACGGTGACATCTCCCCGGGAGGAGCAGCAGCTCCTGGCCAGCACCTCCAAGGTGAGGCCCCTGAGCCCTGTAGGGTGGAGGCTGGGGGCCTCTTTCTGCAGCCTGACCCCCATCCTTCTCCATCCTCTTTCCCACAACAGCCGGTGGTGAAGCTCCTGCACAACCGCAGTAACAACAAGTACTCCTACACCAGGTGACCGCCCCCTGGGAGGTGTGCCGGGTGGAATCCTGGGATCCAGCACAGCCCTGCTCTTGGCCCAAGGGGAGGGCCCCACCACCCAAAGAGACAAAAAGAATGCCTGCCTGAGTGCAGATCCCTCCCAGCTTTTCCACTTTCCTACTGGGGGGGCTATTTTCCCTCCTGAGCTTCTGTTTTATCATTGGTAACCTGGGGTCCAGGTGAGGATTAAATGATAATGGCCAACATTTAATAAGTGTTTATTTTACAACAGGCATTGAGTAAGCACCTTCTATGTATAGGTAGTCCCCAACTTACAACGGGGTTTGGTTCCCAAGATTCCCTGTAAGTCAGGTACATTTTTTTTTTAATTATTATCAGTATCTTTATAAATTTGATCTTTGTCTTTGGGGCTTGGAAACATTACATATAAACTTTCAGCTTCAACATCGGCACTTCCTGCTTCTCCCGTTATATGCACGTTATATAAGCCCAAAAAAAAGGGCAGCTGTCCTCAAATATGTTGTTAGTCGGGGACTACCTGTATTACAAATAATCCTCACAATTGTTTGAGGTGGGTTCTGCTGTGATCTCCATTTTACAGATGAGGAGGTTGAGAGGTGAAATAACTTGTCTATGTTCACTCAGTTAAAAAGTGGTAGCGCCAGGATGGCAGGTTAGGCAGCCTGCTGGAGAGCCTGCCTGTGGGGCCACTTTGCTGTGCTGTGATTTACTCAGCAAATGCCGCTTCCCTTCTGAGGCCCGCTTAGTGTGGCTCTAGGGGTGGAGGGAGCTCCCTACCAGACACCAAACCCCTGGGCAGGACCAGAGTGCAGGGAGTCTGGGTCCCTATCCCGGGGGGAGGAGGGGAATAGAAGGAAGGGAGCCAGTCACGCTGAGGTTCCCGGCCCCCTGGTCCTCAGCACTTCAGATGACAACCTACTCAAGAACATCGAGCTGTTTGACAAACTAGCCCTGCGCTTCCACGGGAGGCTGCTCTTCCTCAAAGATGTGCTGGGGGACGAAATCTGCTGCTGGTCTTTCTACGGGCAGGGCCGCAAAATCGCCGAGGTGTGCTGCACCTCCATTGTCTATGCCACGGAGAAGAAGCAGACCAAGGTCAGAAGGGATTCAGGGCCTGGTTGGTGTGGGGGTGTGGGCCAGACCAGGACCCTGGACAAAAGCAGCTTAGCAGATCAGGCCGGAGAAGGTCCATCAAAGGGAGCCAGGAGCCGGGGCTCTGGGGTCCTGGCTGTGTTTCCTTGGGGAAGTCACCTTAACCTCTGTGGCTTTCCGTTTCTCTGAAATGAGGATGTCGGAATAGAGTTCTTAATGTAGGGCCGTTAGATGGGTTTCAAGTCTATCTGCAGTCCTCTGAAATAGTATGCAGGTTTGGGAGTGTGTGCATTTTTCTGTATGGTGGGTCTATAGTTGTCATTAGAATCTCAGAAAGGTCCATGACCCCAAATAAGTTCTTAAAACCTCAGGACCAGATGGGCTCTTAGAACACTGTCTGGGTTTGTGGTCCTCAGTAATTAACACGGCATTCATTGGCAAATACTTCCTGAGCACCTACTCTGCGCACAGCACTGCACCGGGCCAGGTCAACAAAGGTGAACAGAGTACTGAGTCAAGTGCAAGCCCTGTGTCATCTGGTTCCCTCAGATCTCACCAGTCTGGTCCCTTCTGACCTTGATGTGAGGGAAGTGCCTCACATGCACCAAAGTTCTTCCAAGTGTCTACGACCCTGTGCTATTCACACCTCTCTGCCTTTGCACACTCTATTCCCTCCTCTTGAAATTCTTTGTCTTTGTCCCCATCTGCCTAATGAAGTTGTATTTAATCTTTAAAACCCAAGCCAAGCATCACTTTCTTTGGGACACCTTTGCTCATGAACTTCTAACAACCACAAAGAAAGTTGGTAATGTCGGAGGGCGGTTAGCTCCTTGTTGGCAGGGCTGTGTCTTTTTCTTATCTCCCAAGAACTAGCCCAGCTCCTGTCACACCGTGGGAGCTAGGAGGCATTTATTGAATGCATGCATGCATGAATAAGTGAACAACCCAGCTTCCAAGAAGCTTCCTCTGTAATTGTGGAGACAGGAAGATAAGCCAATAATTAGAATACAGCTGGTTAAGAGCTGTGTTCCTTACACCCTTCCAGGGCCTCACAGTGGGAAACCCCCAATCACAGCTTTGATTTCATCCATTTCTACTCTCCCCCTATTGGCCTCCTTGCTGATCTTCAAATAATGCACAAAGCACATTCCTGCCACAGAGCTTTTGTACTGTTGCCTCTTCCCAAACACTATTCTCTAGCTATCCTCCTGGCTCCGTCCTTTGCCTCCTTTGGTCTTTGGTCAAATGTCGTGAGGGAGGTGTTCCCTGACCTCCCTCTTTAAAGTTGCAACACTTTCCCAGCCCTGGCCATCCTCATCCCCTTTCCCTGCCATATTTTTCTCCATAACATGTATCATCATCTGACTTGCTATGTATTTTATTAAATGTGTTTCTGAGTCCTCCTCCTAGAATATAAACTTCCTGAGGGCAGGAGTTTTGTCCGTTTTGTTCACTGCTGTATTCCCAATGCCTAGAACAGCGCCTGGCACAGTGTAGTCACTCAGTAAATATTTGTCAAGTGAAAGATTATACCGAGAAGCAAATAACTCGGCCTGACTTCAGAGCTGGGCCTTGAAGTGAAAGTATGACTTTGCAGAGTAAAGAAGTTGTAGAGAGGACAGTCTAGGCCACAGGACCTGTGACTGCAAAGGCTAGGAGGTGTGCCGTTGTGTGCGAGCAGCTGGGTGGGGGCAATGGCTCTGTGTGACTGGACCAGAGGGTAGGAGCTGGGGGTTGCTGGCCTTTACAGGTGGAATTCCCAGAGGCCCGGATCTTTGAGGAGACCCTGAACATCCTGATCTACGAGACTCCCCGGGACCCAGACCCAGCCCTCTTGGAGGCCGTAGGGGGTACAGCTGGAGGTGGTGGGGCAGGCCGAGGGGAAGATGAGGACAACCGAGAGCACCGTGTCCGCAGGATCCATGTCCGGCGCCACATCACCCATGACGAGCGTCCTCATGGCCAACAAATTGTCTTCAAGGACTGACCTCTAACCCCTCTCCCTGCCTTCCCTCTGCAGTCCCTCTTTCTCCTTCCCTCTTGTTCCCAGACCTTTGCCCCGGCTCTGCTGGCCAAGTCGTGGGTCTCCCTTTTGTCCCTTCATTGCATGGTGCAGTTTACTTAGGTCCTTTCCGTTCGTTCCCATCTCACTGCTAACAACACGGTACATTCCAGACCCTCCCCTCAGGCAGAGCCCTTCAGAAGGCCTACATTCGCCCCCTCACCCCCCTTCTTATCCTGCTATCTTTCCCTCACTAACCGGTTTAGAATGATTTGTAATTCCTGTTCTCTTTTTTTAGTACACTGTACATGCCAGAGTGTCAACCCAGCCCTTAATAACACCCACCACATTCTGAGCCACCTTCCCACCATTGTGCAGGGTAGTGTGCCTCCCCGGTCCTTCCCCTACCAGTTCTCCCCACCTCTTTAGCTTTGTACTAGGCTGGCCTGGGCCTCTACCAGCTCAGCTATCTTCTCAATCTGTTTCATATTATTTATTATTTTAATTTTCTATTAAATTATTGGAATAAAGTTGAGGTGAGGGTCTGGTGCTGGCTCTCAGGGAGAGGGACAGGAAGATGGCCGTGTTAAAGAGCCACCTGACTATTTGGATGGGTGAAGACATGAGCCCCTATCCCAGGCCTCTCCCTAGGCCTGGTCTCAGGGAAGGAAGGAATTAGGAGCTAGAAGAGGATTCAAGATCTGTATTTCGTGCTTGCTGGCCAGTTCCCATCCCCACCCTCAGGGTCCACCCCACCCCTGCAGTGGCTACCACTCAAGCCGTCCCTGAGTGCAGCGTCTCTCTCCAGCCCAGGTGTCTGAACGAAACACCTCCCTTCAAAGGTTTGGTGCAAATACAAAGTCGAGGGCCTGGCGCTCAGCCCCGGCCACGTTGGGGTGCCAGAGGTCCACAATGAAGACCACTCGAGGCCCATCTTCAGGGGATCCTAGGGCACATGGGAAAGGAGACAGGAGAACAGCTGACGTAAGTGCTTATGTGCCAGGAGCGTTCACCAAATATTCATAAAAGCAAACACTTAGCAAACATGTGCCAGGCACTGCCCTAACCCTTTATGTGTATTAGCTCTTAATCATCAGAACAAACCATGAGGTACCAAAAAAAAAAAAACCTTTGCTGTCACGTTGATTCTGACTCATAGCAATCCTATAGGACAGGGTACAACTGCCCCATAGTGTTTCCAAGGAGCAGCTGGTGGATTCAAACTGCCAACCTTTTGGTTAGAGGCCAGGCTCTTAACCACTGTACCACCAGGGCCCCAAACTATGAGATAGCACCATAATTATGCCCATTTTATGCAAAGCAACTGAGGCATAGAGAGATTAAGTAACTTGCCCAAGGTCACATAGCTAATAAGTGCCAGAGCTGGGACAGGAACCCAGGTAGTCCAGGCCCAGGGTCCTATGCTGTTAACAACTTTGCTGTGTACCTGCATTGACTTATTTAAGCCTTGCAATCACCTGGTAAAGAAGGCAGGCGGTTGCCCCATTTCACAGGTGACTGAAGAGGTTATGCGACTTGTTCAAGGTCATGCAGCTGGAAAACAGTGCCAGGACAGGAAGCCAATTGGGCCTGATCTTGCAGCCCTCTAGTCTCCTCCCCCTTCACTCTTTAGTACCTCATCCCTCCTGGCAGGGATGCACCACTTACCATTATGTGCCACTGTGTGCAGGAAAGAGTCATCCACCAGTAGACAGTGCCCCTCAGCCCAGCACTGGGGCTCGCCACCAACCACCAGCTCACAGCCAGGGGGGATCTTCAGGCCTGTGGAAAGAGACCTGGGCATCCAACACCCCTGCTTCTATCCAGGGAGCTCACCCTGTTTAGTCAGTAAGCAGATCTGAGGGTCTCTTGAATGCCAGGTTCTGTGGTGAAACCCTTCCTTGCTCTCTGGAAGGTGACCTGAGTATAATTACAACACTGGAAGAAATGCCAGGAGACGGGAAGTGCAGAGGAAAGTGCAATGTGTTCTGTTGAGGGAAAAGGGAAGACTTCTTGGAGGAAGTGGCATCTCCTCCTGTGCTTCCTAAGCCTACAACTTGCTAGGCCCTGTCTCCCCAGGAGGTCTGAGAGGTGACTGACTCCATCCTGCCCACAAGTGGGCAGGACAGGGTCAGATGCTGTGAAAAAACTGAGCAGCCAGCTCAACTGGTGGGGATAGGAAGGCATCCCAGAGGAGGTGTGGCAGTCAAAAGTCTGAGTCCTGAAGGCTGAGCAGGAGTTTTCCAGGAGATGATGGGGGAAAGGCATTCTAGGCTGAGAGTACAGCACGTGCGCGTGCACCTGCCAGCATCAGCCAGAGGCCTTCATGATCAGAGCCTGGCCAGGGGTGGGGGAGGACAAACGTGGGAGATGAGGAGAGAACAGATCTGGACTTGATCCTGAAGGCCAGTGTGCCCCGAAGTGTAGGACACATCCAACTAGCAGCACAGAAGATGGTTTTGGCCGAAACAAGGTCATGGTGTTAATTAACCATCAGAAAGTTGTTTCCTTTTCCTTTTTTCCAGTCTTTAAGGCATCAGAAAGAAAATCACAGTTTGGTGCTACCACAACTTTAACACATCACTAACATTGCTCCTTTTTAAACTTAGAGTATAGCTAGCTTAGAGAGATGAGTATTTCGTTAGAATTTTTTAAGTTTTCCTTTTTTCAGTTTAAAATTGTTTTTATGAGTACTTTCTATTTAGGACAAGCAATACTGATTGTCATTTACAGTTCTACAAAGATTTCTTTTAAATAAATGGAACAAGAGGCGGGGGTGGAATGGATGTGAAAAAACATAGTACAGGTGGCAAATGGCCATGGCAAAGCTTATGAAGATGGTTTGCAGATAACCAAAGCTCAGGAAATGCTGCTATGGACAACAGGGAATCATGGAAGGTTGCTGAGAAGAGATGCAGGATCAGAAGCACAGTGTATAGAGCTTTGGTGGCAGAGAAGAGGGCCTGGAGAGGGAGTCCTGAAGGCAAGGAGGTTGTCTGTAGGCAGCATCTACTTACCCAGATGACATCTGACCCGGGCATTGGTGGGCCCACAGCGGCTCTCAAGCCGGGCCCCAGGCAGGAGGACAGAAAAGCCGGCATTGCCAAAGGTGTTGGCGCTCATAAAGCTCCGAAGCCCCCTCAGTGCCCTATAGGCCCCGGGGCACCGGCGGCAGTTGCTGGGTTGGCATCTCCCTGATTGGTACAGCAACAGCTGGTAGCACCCAGGGGCCAGTGGCGGGGACCAGCCCCGAGGCAGAGGGGTAGTCCCTGAAAAGTCCCAGCTTACAGCCCCAAAGTCCCGCAAAATCGCAGGGAAGCTGCTCTCCAGGAGTTCCACGTCGTGCCGCTGGGCATCCCGTGGCACAAAAGGGGCCGAGGGCAGGTCTGGCAGGAAAAGCAGGCCTGGACGCTGAATGCCCAGGACCCCTGACCCTCCCCCAGGGCCTGGTCCACCCTGAGCTGCCCGCCTCACCCTGCCCATCCCAGCCCAGGAGTAGCGCCTGGCATAGGCTCGAAGCCGACGGCTCACTAGGCCTTCTGTCCTGGGTCCTTCCCCAGGGTCTCCAGTGCTCCCTGGGCTTGGCCTGCCAGCCACAGAGCACCCCCCAGGCCCACCACTAACACCCCCAGCCCGGCTCCCAGCTCCCAGGGCCTGCATGTCTTGGGAGCCCAGGCGGTAGCAGTACCAGAGGAAAAGAGAAGTGAGGGCTCCAAGGAGCAGGGTAAGGGCGGAGGAGGCCAGGGGCAGTGGCCATGGGGGCATGATGGGCAGGGAGGCCCTGGCCAAGAGGCCTGGGGCATCCCCTAGGTCCAGGTTCCCCTGCCCTCCCAGCTCTCCATCAGTCCCCTCCATGGCTGCTCCTTGGTTCCCCCCTAGGCTGTCTCCCTTCCACATTTCCACTCTTGGTTCTCTCTCTCCTTCTGAGGTCCCTTCTCCTCCGTGTTTCTCCCTCTGTTCCCTCTCCCCTCCTTCATACACCTCTAACCCCCTTTCGCTTTCTTCTCCTCCTCCCTCTTCTTTCTCCTTCCAACTCCTCTTCCTCTATCGCCCGCCCCCTTCCCTCTCTTTTCCTTCCTACAGTCTCCTCTCTCTCCACCGTTGGTCTCCCCTTCTCTCTTTTCTCCTCCCTCCACCCCCTCCCCCCTTTTTGTTCTCTTTATCTTTCTCTCCTTTCCTTCTAGCTTCCCTGGACAGCAGCAGTTCCTACTCCACCTGGACCTGCAGCCCCGGGAACCCGCAGCCTGCCTTCCTCCGCGACGGCTTCTCTCTCCTTCCTCCCCCCCTCTCCTTCCTGCCCTCGCTTCTCTCTAGACCCGGCTCGCCGGTCCTGCCTCCCTCTCGCTCCTCTCTTCTACTCGCTCCTTCCTTGGCTCCCACTCACCCTGACGTCACCCCTCCCCGCAGCCCTCTCAACTCAGTACCCTCGCCCCCGCCCTGAGGCAGTCGCAACTCAGGCTTGGCAGGGGGAGTCGTCTTGGGATCTGCACACCCCCCCCTGCCCCCACAGGGCGCCACGTGGGGCAGCAGGGGCCACTGCGCCAACCTCCAGCCGCCCGCAATGCGAAAAGAAGGGGGCGGGGCCTGAGCGGGGGCAGGACAAATCCAGGGGCGGAGCGAGTGCACCCACTGGCAGACAGAGACGGCCTTCGGGTACTGGGACTGGGAAGCCGCGGCCTATCGGTTGATCCCCCGGTTCTTCCATCTGTTAGCCTGTGACTCCCCTACCCTTTCGCCTTCACAAGAGCCCGCCCTGGGCGTGAGCCAGATCGACAGTGAAAACGGCTTCAGCCAATCGCCGACGGGCTTGCTCAGGCGGGGCGGAGAGGAGAGCTGTCCGCGCGCTGGTGGTGCTGAAAACAGCGCGCTCCACAGGCGTGTGAGGGAGTCCAGGAGAGAAAATCAGAGTTGAAGCCGCCTGGCGGCGGGCCGGGGGCATGTTGTATGTAAGAGAAGGCCGTGTCCCGTCACACCAGACTTCTCACGAACGTGGAAACTCTCCATTTTCCTGGGGGAGGGGGAAGCCCGTTCCACATGAGCTTCTGTAAAAGGGAAGAAGTCCCACGAAGGGTCCGGATGTGGGGAGGGGGCATATTGGGGGGCCAGAGCAGGTGCGAACCCAGCTGTGCAGCCTCTCGGCGCCCTGGGAAGAGGAGATTCAGATTCCAGATGTGCTGAAATGGTAGGGGGTGTGGGGAAGTAATTACTGCTGGGACCGGAGAGTTTCCTTTGCCTCCCCTAGGGGCCGCGGGAGTGAGGGCTAGGTCCTCACTCAAATGGTCCCTCCTTCCTCCCTCTGCACTTCCTCCTCCCCCCCAAAAATAAATCCTAGGCCCCTCCCCTCGACCGTCCCCAGGATCTGACGTGAGCTCTCGACACCTTTCTCCGCTTCTCCCTCCCGCAGCCCCAGTGCCCGAGGTTCCACTCTCCCGATTCTGCACCCCCGCTCCTCCCTCCCGCCGAGCTCCGCTAGAGCCCAGTAGAGACCCTTCCGATTTCCAACCGCACCCCAGGCCTCTGGAAACCGCCTTCCCCTTGCCCACATCCCCAGCTCGGGATTCAGCCAGCCCGGTGGACCCAGGCGCCCAAGCAAGAGGGTAACCCGGGCGACCCGGCCTTTTTGGCTCTCTCGGCCCCACCCCCTGCAGCCGGAGCCGCGCCCCCTTCTACCACAGACCCGGGAGGAGAAGACTGAAGAGACTGGGCAAGGGGGGCCTCCAGGAGCCCCCCAGCCCTATTCCACCCCTCCATCCCAGGGGCACAGAAATTGTTTTCTTTTGCTGACCCCTAGAAGGAGAAAAAAAAAAAATTGAAGGAAAGATAAAAGGAGACGGAGGAAAGGCGGCAACTAGATTATTTAGGAGAGGCGCAGAGGAGAGAAATCGGGGTGAGTCGCCATGGGGACCCCCAGGGCCCAGCATCGGCCGCCTCCCCAGCTGCTGTTCCTAATTCTGCTGAGCAGTCCCTGGATTCAGGGTAAGGACAAGGGAATGTGGGGGCGGGCCCCGGTACGGCTCCCAGCGGGGTCCTCCGCCCTCCTCTCTCCAAACACCCTGGGTCTTCCGAGCCGCGGGAGGAGGGGAGGGCCACCGCGGACAGGGAAAGGGCCTGCCGGGGCTTTCCGTCTTTTTCCTAGAGCCTCTAACCCCTCATCATGAGGCAGTGGAGAAATGAATGAGGGAAGCCTTTAGCAGCATCTTAGAGGTTAAATCCAGGAAGGAGGGCTGGGGAAGTTGGGGCGGGTGATGTCTGCGGAGGCGGCAGAACCGCGCAGGATACCTGGGTCAGAGATGGAGGTGATGGGAGAGACGCCAGGCGCTGCATACACAAATGTTCTTGGACTTGTGGACAAAGACAGATGGACGGAGGCAAAGCTCAGAGACCAGATATTCAATCTCCTACTCTGACCCCCAGCCAGACTCCAGGGAAGGAGACAGAGACTGCAGATAACCGGAGGGAGAGAGCGAGAGGACAGCCACACTCAAGAGCGAGAAACCCAGATAGAAAGCTGGGACACTGCGGAAGCGAGGGCTGGGAGGCGCTTGCTGCCAGACCCTCCGCAGAGCCCCAGGGTTGGGGGAGAGCGCCACTGAGGTGAAAAGGAAAGCAGCACTGACTAATGCCCCCTCTCTGCCCTGATAGTGCTGTCCAGCATCCATAAGAGCCAAGGTGCTTACTGAAAGCCCAGCTGCCTGGGCAAAGGGGGAGTGGGAGGGGCAGCTGGGATCCCCTCCCCCAATCTTGGCTCTCAGCCCATTCTGGGACCCTGTGAGCCCCTGCAGGCCCAGCTGACAGAATAAGGAAGGAGGAAGAGCTCTGGAAAGGACCTTTCTAAAGAAAGGAGGGGTTTGCGTGGAAGGGGAGGCGCTCACACGACTTCACCTCCTAGGTTTGCCCCTGACGGAGGAGGAGGCACTGCCAGATCCTGGAAGCCAGACCCCCACAGTGGCCTCTGAGGCCCTGGCTGAGCTGCTCCATGGGGCCCTGCTGAGAAGAGGCCCGGAGATGGGCTACCTGCCGGGTGAGGCTCCCAGAGTGGCAGAAGTGATAGAGACAGGAGAGATTCGGGGAGTTGGGGAGCCAGGCTAGGAGAGAGAGAGACTGCAAAGGGGGATGAGACCCCCCGGAAAGGCCATTGAAATTCAGAGGGAGACAGAGAGACAGTTGGAGAGAGTCAGACTGGGCGTAGACAGTCAGAGAGCCAGAGAAACAGAGACAGGATGATCAAGAGACAGGCAGAAGAACAGACACACACAGAGAAAGACAGATGGAAGCTCAGAACCACACAGATTCAGAGAAATAATGGTGGGAGAGGGAGATCCAGGGACTAGTACAGCCACAAAATCCGAGAGAGATAAGAATACTATACGGAGAAATAGTTCCAGAGAGTGCAAAAGAGAGACATAGAGAAGAAAGAGGTAACCAGAAGAGAGCCAGATCTGACTGGGGAGGCTGACAGGGAAGCTCAAGGAGACAGTCAAGGTGGAAGGGCCTGGGATGAGAGCTAGGAGGGGAAGAGAGGGGTGAGGGTCGAGCTGTGGAAGTCTTGGGAGGAGGGGAGGTGGAAGCTTGGGTAGGGAGGGGAAAGATGGGGAGTCTACACCTTTGGGGAGGCCTTTTGTGTTCAGTAGTGGACTCCCACTCTCCCTCAGCCTTGACCCGCAGCCAGGGCTCCCAATTTGTTCCTCATGTGCCCTGACTTCCCTTGTACTGTCCCAGGATCTGATCCAGACCCCACACTAGCCACCCCTCCAGACGGCCAGACTCTTGCAGCACCCTACCTGCTGAGGGCCACTGAGCCAGGGACAGGGCCTCTGACGACAGCCGTGACCCCAAAGGGGGCCAGGGGAGCAGGCCCCACCGCGCCAGAGCTGCTGACCCCGCCCCCAGGAACTACTGCCCAACCCTTGCCCGGCCCCGCCTCCCCAGGCCCACCCCTCAGGCCTGAGGGAGGGGAGGAGGAGACCACTACAACCATCATCACCACAACAACTGTCACCACCACAGTGACCAGCCCAGGTGAGGCAATTAAAAAGGGGTGAAGGTGGTGTCCAAGAGTGCACATGTAGGAAAGGAGGATTCTAGGTCTAGATGGGGGAGTGGGCTTCTGCGAATATGTGGAAGAAGGCATTCTGAGTACAGTACAGATGGGAGAGAGACTTCTGCGTAATAATAATAAAGGCTAACATTTATCTACCCTTACTGTGTGCCAAAGACGCACTGGTGGCGGAGTGGATAAAGCACTGGGCTGCTAACCCAAACGTTGGTGGTTAGAACCCACGAACTGCTCCGAGGAAGAAAGATGTAGCAGTCTGCTTCCGTAAAGATTACAGCCTTGGAAACTCTATGGGGCAGTTCTACTCTGTCCTATAGGATCGCTATGAGTTGGAATCAACTGATGGCAATGGCTTGGTTTGTTTTGGTTAATGTGCCAAAGGAGTCCTGGTGGTGCAATGGTTTAGAGCTCAACTGCTAACCAGAAGGTCTACAGTTTGAACCCACCAGCTGCTCTTCAGAAGAAAAGACCTGGCAATCTGCTTCAGTAAAGATTATAGCCTAGGAAACCCTGTGGGGCAGTTCTACTCTGTCGTATAGGATCGCTATGAGTTGGCATCGACTCCACAGCACACAACAACAAAAACTATGTGCCAAGATCCCTGGTGGCGTAAAATGATTTGCACTCAACTACAAACCTAAAGGTTGGTGGTTCGAACCCACCCAGAGGTGCCACGGAAGAAAGACTTGGTGATCTGCTTCTGTAGAGATTACAGGCAAGAAAACCCCGTTGAGCAGTTCTACTCCATAACACATGGGGTTGTCATGAGTCAGAATTGACTTGACGGCAATAAGTTTGGTTTGGTTACTATGTGCCAGGCACCCTTCTATGTGTTCTATCTGTTTTACAGTTGGGGAAGTGAGTTCTGGGCCCAGGTGGGAGTGAGGGCACTGGATAAGGTTGGTAATGAGAGCTGGGGAGAAGACATCTAAGGACTCTGAGAGTTGCTTGGTGGGGAGGACAAGAACACAGGGCTTCTGTCAACTCCAGCCACTTATATCCCTTTAGTTCTGTGTAACAACAACATCTCCGAGGGTGAAGGGTATCTGGAGTCTCCAGATTTGGGGAGCACTGCCAGCCGCACCTTGGGGCTCCTGGACTGCACTTACAGCATCCACGTCTACCCTGGCTATGGCATTGAGATCCAGGTAATTGGACCTAAGCATCTGAAACATCCATGTCCTTTATTCTGGGCCCAGAAATGTGCACAGGTTTTGTCTGGGAGCCAGAGAACCTGGGCTGTGTGGCAATAACCCTCCCTGGGCCTGTTTTCTGACTCAGATTATCTCAAGGACTCTCCTGGAGTTCTACAATTTGACTAATATCATCATGGTGTTTGGGCCACTACAAACGGAAAGGGAAGGCAGGGGGTCTTAGGGAGTCACCCACCCTGACTGACTTGTGCTGGTTTCTTTAGGTGCAGATGCTGAACCTGTCTCGGGAAGAGGAACTGTTGGTGCTGGCTGGTGGAGGCTCCCCAGGCCCGGCCCCCAGACTCCTGGCCAATTCCTCCATGTTGGGAGAAGGACAGGTCCTTCGGAGCCCAACCAACCGGCTGCTCCTGCACTTCCAGAGCCCGCGGGCCCCAAGAGGCAGTGGCTTCAGGATCCACTATCAGGGTGAGGGTCCTGGTGGAAGGGCAGAGGACACACTGGGCACAGGGAACAGCTCTGGGATCTCTCCAAGCACAGGGACTTCTCCCCCTGACTGGGGCCCTGGGGAGCATAACCCTCAAAGGAGACCATACAACTAGTCTCACCACTCACAGACTTATATCTGTGTATGCGCACATCCAAGTGGTAGTTCATCCATTCACTCAGCAAAGGTTTATTGAGTGTCTACTTTGGACCAGGCCCTGTTGTTAGCCTTGGGGAGAGGAATGAACAACCAGGTAGAAATCTGGTTTCAAGGGACTCAGAATCTAGGTAGAGAGACAAGTAATCAGGATGATTATAATTCAATGAGATAAGGACTATGATGGAAGAAATACAGGCAGGGGAAGCAAATATCAAAGGAACCTAAGTTTCTACTAAGGAAGATAGAGACACTTTCTTGGAGGAAGTGATGTCTAGGTTGAGCTCTAAAGGATGAGTTAGTCAGGGGAAGGGAAGGAAAGAGGGAAGGAGGGAGGCAGGTGTCTAGATGGATGCAAAAGCACATTCCAAGACCAGAGAGGTGAGAAAATGTGACCCCTTGAGGAACTGAAGTAATTCAGCATGAAAAACAGAATTGTCCTGGCTGTGTGACCTTGGACAAGTTACTTACCTCTCTGTGCCTCACAGTCTCATCATCTGAAAAATGGGGATCATAATACCAACCTCATGGTATTATTAGGAATATCAAATAGGTTAATGCTTGGCAAGTGCTTAAAACAATGTCTGGAATATGGTGAGAATTCAAAAGGTGTCAGTTATTGCTCTCATAGTGAAAGCACAGACAGTGGTGGAAGAGAGGTGGGCTGAGGCCAGGCTAGGAGGCAGGCTGGATTCAGATCATGGAGGGCCTTATCCACTTCAATAATGAGTTCAAACTACTTCATCTTGTGGGTGAGGGGGAGGCATTTTGAAATGTTTTAAGCTTTCAGAGAGTGACACTTCTGGGAGCTAGGGGGGTGGGGTGGGGATATATCCATGCACGACTGCATTCATAAGCACCCACCCCTCAGACAACCTACACATGTGAGTACACTCATACCCACCTAGGCATACAGGAACCTTCCACAGTGCTAGTGTGCGTTCTAGCATACACGTGTGCATGAGGCTAGGGGCCCGGCCCACTGTCCCCGGTCTCCAAGGTCCCTTCCTGTGCTCCTCAGAAACAGAGAAGGACCTGCATGTTGGTGTCAATGCCATGTCACCTCATAGCCTTTCCTGGCTCCACGTACCCTGCCCCTCATGAGCTCTGCTGACCCCAGGTCCCTTGTGGACCGTCTCTAGACACAACTTATGTCTCTTCCTTACATCCTCTCCAGCCTCTCTCTACTGCTTCTCCTGAGGCTCAGAACCTGCCCCAGGGGCTCACGTGAGCAAGGTAGAGGAACCCAACACTCGGCCTATTCCTAAAGAGACCAGTGAGCTAGGCGCGTGTACTTGGTGGCAGTGGGCCTGGTTGGTGGGGAACATGGTTGGTGGGGGCCCAGGGCCAAGGGCTGGACTTCAGATATACCTAACAAAATGGCTCCGCACTGTCTTCTCTCAGCAGCCACTTCCCCAGGGCATTTAAAATAGGACTCAGAGGCTAAGTGGAACATTTGGGGAAGCAGGGCTATTACATAAATTGGCCTTCATTACCTGCCTCGGCCTTCCCTGCTTTGCAGCTGCTCCCGGCACCCTTGGAACCGAGGCCCTGTTTAAGCCCTTTCCAACTTGCACTAACTGGGGCCTCTGGTCCACAGCAGCCCATTACTTTCTCTGAAAGGCCAAAGGCTCCATTACCCTTTACCCCAAGTCCAGCAAACTTTCCCATTTACAAAGCCCTTTCACCAACCATGAGTTCATTTGCTTCTCGCAGCAACCCAGGAGATGGCTGTTGTCAGCCCCATCTTTCAGAGGTGCAAAAACACTCAAAAGTTATGTGGGTTGCTCAGCCACCTGCAAATTTATTGCAGAGTTAGAAATCAGACCCCAGAGTCCCTGGCTCCCAGTTAGTCATGAACTGAGGCTGAAAGGTAGGTGATTAACATTTTCTAAGCACCTTCTCTGTGCCAGGTGCTTTGTGTATTTTTTAAATTTAACTTTCAGGCCAATCCTCAGTGGTAGGAATTATTATTGCCATTTACAGGTGAGAGGCCCCTAGAGGTGAAGTCACCTGCTCCAAGTCATACAGCAATAAGTCGCAGAGCTGGGACTGGAACTCAGGTTGCTTGTCTCCAAATCCAGTGCTCTTGTACCATTCCACACTGCCTCTTGGCTGCATCAATTGTCAGTTGACTAGATTTTTAGAAGACCAAAAATTAATTTAAAAAAAATTTTTAAATAAGGCTTAGTTCAATCTCATGGGGAAAGCAATAGACGGTGGTTAATGTGATGACTGAATTATGCACATAGGACTGTATACAGACAAGGGAGCAACTACCTCTTTTGGGGAGGGGAGGTGTCAGGAAGGCTTCCTGAAAGAGGTCATGTTTAAGTTACTCTCTGAAAGCTGAGAAAGTGAGAGGAGGGATCCTTTCAAGTAGGGGCAATGGTATGAGCACAAGCATGAAGGTGGGACCTCAAGGAGTCACAAAACTGTTGTGTAGGATACATGGGTTTTGAGTGGTGAGAACCAAAGCTGGAGGTGCTGGGTTGGACTCAGCTGTGGAGGGCCTTGAATGTCAAGCATTTGGACTTGATTCTGTGGGCCACCGAGAATCATTGCAGAGGCTACATTATACAAATTGGAGCCCTGGTGGCACAGTAGTTAAGAGCTTGGCTGCTAACCAAAAGGTCGGCAGTTTGAATCCACCAGCTGCTCCTTGGAAACCCTATAGGACAGTTCTCCTCTATCCTATAGGGTTGCTTTGAGTCAGAATTGACTCGAGGGCAATGGGGTTATTATGCAAATCACTGTGTTCTAGAAGGTTGGTTTTGTATCTACTACCTTAGTAAACTGTAGGCTCCTGAAAGTCAAAGCCTGGGTCTTTTTCATCTGTGTCCTCAGTGCCCATCCAGGAAGTGCTCGTTGAATTATGAAGTAGGGAGGGACTTAGGTCTCTCATAAAATCACTCAGGGTTGGAGAGTCAGAGAAAGCAAAGGCCCAGGCAAGGTGGTATCTCCCAAGTTCTCTGCTAACCCAAGTCTGCCTCTCCTTCAAGTCCTAGTTTTATTGCACCTCCCCCAGAAAGCCCTTCTTGATGAGTTCTGCCTGATTCTGAAACATAGACACACAAACCTCTGTTGGATCAAGTGTAGAGTCCATCATTTACTGCCAAGTCACTTTCTATTTATTTGTTTGTTTTATCCCATCTGATTACACAAGGATTTCAGGAGGCTTACAAAAAATAATGCAAGCAATACAATTATACAGAGTCAAAAAGAAAAAAGTTGGCATCCAGTGGTTGTACAGACCATTGCTGCTAGAAACAAGCCTCAACCTGGTTCTGAGCCTCCTGGCATCCAGTGCAAAAAGGGAGACTACACATGTGTCCCTGCAAGAAAGGAGAAAACACACCAGTTCCTCAAGGGAAACAAAGCTTTTCCCAGCACTTTACTTTCACTGAGGGCACTGAGTATTACCATAAGCTCTTTAAAGACAAAATAGTCAAAGTTCCTAAAGTAGTTTCATGTGGCTTCCCCAGATGAGAGATAAGGGCACAATACCAGTGTGCCTCAGTGGAGAAAAGTCTTTGTGTGGAAGGGAGAAAATGCGATACGAGGCGCTTAATTACTTAATAGCCTCAGTTTCCACATTTGGTAAATGGGTCACAGAGTCTTTCTCTGCCTACCTCAAAAGTACCCAGTGAACCCACTTTGGAAGCTGAATAAGCCCTGCAAATATTATTTGTGATTATTAGAGCTGGACAGAATTCAGTGATCAGTTGATTTGCCTGAGGTCATGAAGCAAATGAGTGCCAGGATCCAGAATAACTTCTCTGAGTCTCAGTTCCTCATCTGTAAAATGGAGACCAAAGTGGGTAGATGACAAAGATTAGGAGAGAGAAGGGATGTTGATATTACCTCTTTGGGAGGAGGTGTGCCCGTATGAGAGGCTCTTGTTCTTCAGTGTGGACTCCAGTACAGAGCTAGCTTGTGCCCCTCAACCCCTGGGAATCTGGAGGAGGGGAACAAGCTCTAGGGGATGGGTGACAAAGTGGCATGGGAAAATGAGTCCTCCTTCTCCCTGCTCTGCCTGGTCCAGCCTACCTCTTGAGCTGTGGCTTCCCTCCCCGGCCAGCCCATGGGGACGTGAGTGTGACAGACCTGCACCCTGGAGGCACTGCCACCTTCCACTGTGACTCGGGCTACCAGCTGCAGGGTGAGGAGACCCTTGTCTGCCTCAATGGCACCCGGCCAGCCTGGAGCAGTGAACCCCCTAGCTGCATGGGTGAGTCTTCTGCCACCACAGGTGGGGGCATCTGTCCTGGAGACCCCATTGGGAGAATCCAATCTTGGAGGCCTCCATCTTTGGGGAAAATTCATCTTGAAAGGTTTCTACCCTGAAGAGTCTCTATCCTGGTGTCTCTTATGTCTCTATACTGGGGGCCTCTATCCTCAGGGGGTCTCCTAAGATGTCCCAGCTAGAGAGTTTTCATTTTGAGAGTCACCATTTTTGGGGGTCCCTTCCTTAGGGCCATCCTCATCCTAGGAGAAACCATTCTCAGGTCCATAATCTGGAAGGTCTCCATCCTGGGGAGCCCATCCTTTGAAGCCTTTATTCTGGGAGTCCCTATCTTGAAGGTTTTCCCCTGAGTGTTTCAGTTCTGGGTATCCCTATAACTGGGGTCTCCATCATGGGGTCTGAATCATGGGGGTCTTCATCCCAGGCTGTCCCTATCCAGGGAGTCTTCATGTTAGCAGAATCTCCATCCTAGGGGGTGCCCATCCTGGGGCTTTTCTATTCCAGAGCTGATTCCCCTCCTGGGTGGTGAACTGGAGAAGGTCTTGTCCTCTGGGGCAAGCCTGTGGGGCAGAGGCCATCCCTGGGCCAGGTCCCAGCCAACGTTGTGGATGCAACATTTCTGACAATGGGACTGTGAAGGGCTGAGGCTCCTAGGAGAAGGACAAGTCACCCCAGACTGGCCTTAACCTACCCCCTCTGCCCACAGCATCCTGTGGTGGCACCATCCACAATGCTACACTGGGCCGCATTGTGTCCCCTGAGCCCGGGGGAGCAGCGGGGCCCAACCTTACCTGCCGCTGGGTCATTGAAGCAGCCGAGGGACGCCGGCTGCACCTGCACTTTGAAAGAGTGTCGCTAGATGAGGACAATGACAGGTAAGCGTTTGGACCTCAGGGCAGCAGGGAGGTTACAGTGGGGGTCAGACAGACCTGGACTAGATCCCAATTGGGCTAGGGGTCAAACACAGTTTAATTCTTCCCCTTTCTTAGGCAGTGTAGTGGGCAACCTTAGATAAGTCCCTTAACCTCTCTGTGCCTCAGTTTATTCATCTGTAGAATGGAGATAATAGTTATCTTCCTCTTAAGGTTTCTGTGAGGATAAATGAATTAAGATATGTAAAGTGCTTAGAATGGTGCCTAGCACACAGTAAGAACTCTAAAAGTCTTTCCAGCAGCAACAGTATTATTACTCTTTATCTAAAAAACTGGTATCCCAGATCTGCCACTACTTGCTATGTGATCTTAGGCAAGTTACTTAATCTTTCTGTGCCTCAGTTTCCTTATCTCTAAAATGAGGGATATTGGTATCTGCCTCAAGGGTTGTTGTGAGGATTAAATGAGATAAAATGTGTAAAGGGCTTCTTATAAGAGTGCATGGCACATAATAATAAGTTAGGAGAGCTCCATCCACCCTTCTGTCTGTTTCAGGCTGATGGTGCGCTCGGGAGGTGGTCCCTTATCCCCGGTGATCTATGACTCAGACATGGATGATGTCCCAGAACGGGGTCTCATCAGTGATGCCCAATCCCTCTATGTGGAGCTGCTATCAGAGACACCTGCCAACCCCTTGCTGCTGAGCCTCCGATTTGAAGGTAACTGTCTCCCCTCCTCCCGGGCCCCAACCTTTGCACCTTCTTCTCCTTCTGACCACCAGGCATGGTCACATGCTCCATTACTGCCCATCTGTGTTTGAATCTCTGAAAGCTGACTTGCACCGTCACCCTAAAACTACAAAGATCACTTCATACGGATGTCTTCTAATTCCCTCAGGTGGCTTTTTCTGTTAAGCTTCAGGTATGGCTAGATCCAGGTGCGCAGTCAGGAGACCAGTTATCTCAATCTCTCAGTTCTTTTTTCCTCTGTGTTGGCTCCATTCTCAGGCAGGTTCTCAGAGAGAGAAGGAGAAAGCACATCTTTTTCCTGAGAGCATCAGCAGAAAATGCCAGGAAAGGCTCTCATTGGTTTGGCTTGGGTCATGTGCCTATGCCTGAGGCAATTACTGTAGCTAGGGGGGTGTTCTAATTGGCAGACCCACATTACATTGTCATCTCTGATGTGTCTCCCCAAAGGAGAATAGAGGTGTGACCAAAAGGTGAGGAAACAGATGCCAGGCAGATAGAAACAGTAGCCATGTGCTGGAGACATTTATGAACTACAGTAAAGGTAGCTTGTGGACAAGATGGAGAAAGCTGTGTTCATTCAGAGGAGGTAAAAGTCATTTCCTGCTAGGAGGTCAGTGATCATGGGAGAAGAAGCATTTGAGCCGAGTCTTAAAGGATGGAAAATATTTTAATAGAGGAAGATTAGGGAAGAGCATCCCAGGTGGAAGGAACAGTGTGAGCAAAACTGAGGAGCTATAGAAAGTCCCGGTATTTGGGGAAACAGAATTTGAGTGTGGCTAGAGCAGAGGATTTGTGCAAACAGTAGCAGGAAGGAGACAAAGCGAGCAAAACAGAAATGGGAAGGGTTAGCTTCTGGTATGAATTATGGGAGAAATGGATGGCACTGGGTCCTGATGGGTGGATAGGATTTTAACATGACGCCTCACCAGGTTATGTAACAGTGAAATAGGTCAAGTGGATCTGCAAAAATAAATTGATAGGTTCTGAGAGTGCTAAAGCAAAGAGAGTGCTGGCCTTTTAATAAGAATTCCTGGCTTTGCAGCCTGGCCCCATAGTCGTGGGCCATCGCATCTCCATCAGTTTCAGATTCTTCATGTGTAGCACAGGAACCTAAGTCTTAACCTTTCAGGTAGTTTTGCAGCTAAGATGTGATCAGGTGGACAAAAATGAAAATGTTCGACAAGTGTTCATTTTTGTTGGCTTGGCCCAAAGTCCAAACGGAGTAGCTTTTGAATTCACTGCAATTTTGGATTCTAGCAACAGCATAGATAATCAGGGATGGTCAGAATCTGACTGCTAGTTTTGAGAAGAGAACACACCTACACAAGCAAGTTCTCCAAAAGCACCTCTTCCCCACACTTCGCAGTTTCCAGAGCCACATGGTGGTGACTGGAAATCAAGTGATCTGGGTTGGAGGCCTGGTTCTGCCACTGCCCAGCTATGTGACCTTGGCCAAGTGGCTTTTTGTCTGTGGACCTCTGTTGGAGGTTGAACTAGCCTAGGGATTTCCCTTCAGAGACCAAGGAGGTAATATAAGTGTGCGAATGAGGAGTGTTTGGGGTCTTGGCAAAATGGAGAGTGAAAGTTAAGTCCAAGGGCAATCAACTTTTAAATAGCCCAGTGAGTGCTAAACCACATCTGAGTTCAGCCCGAGGCCCCCAGTTTGAGATCCCTTGGAACCTGTCCTAGTGCTTAGTTTCTGTGACTGACTCCTCTCTAGCCTTTGAGGAGGATCGCTGCTTCGCTCCCTTCCTGGCACATGGCAATGTCACCACCACGGACTCCGAGTATCGCCCAGGGGCGCTGGCCACCTTCTCATGCCTCCCAGGATATGCCCTGGAGCCCCCCGGACCCCCCAATGCCATCGAATGCATAGATTCCACAGAACCCCACTGGAATGACACAGAGCCAGCTTGTAAGGGTGAGTCCCCCATCTCCCAAGGAATCCTTCAGACTAAAGACTACCCCCTGAACTGAGGATCCTAGAAAGGTCATTCAGGAGAGAGACCTTCATATCAAAGCCTTGGGTAAATCCTGTTCCTTTCAGAGCCTCAGCAGTTTTCTTAGCTGAATAATTGGTAGACTTGTTATAGAATTCAGGCGTCACAAACCCAAATTCCTTCAAGAGCCACAACTGGAATTGGGCTAAGTCATGGATGGTGGTGATGGGCAAGCTGGGGAGCGGGTGTCATTCATTAAGAGCAGGGTTAGGGATTGGGTGCAACAGGACCTAGGAGTAGCAAGAAACAGGTGGATAATAGATAGTGGGAAATGTTTGAAGCAGACTGGTGCAAATGATTGGGAGTGGGGAGGACTGTGGTGAAATGGAGACTGTATGTCCACCTGGGTCCTGAATCTGACACCCTTTCCACTGCAGCCATGTGTGGAGGGGAGCTGTCCGAGCCCGCTGGTGTGGTCCTCTCTCCCGACTGGCCCCAGAGCTATAGCCCCGGCCAGGACTGCGTGTGGGGCCTGCATGTCCAGGAAGAGAAGCACATCTTGCTCCAAGTTGAGATGTATGTGTGTATCTTGTAGAGGGTGTGAGTGTAGGCTCAGCCAAGTGTGGGTGTGGGCTCAGCCAAGTGTCTTATGTTGGCTGATCAGCTTGCATTCTAAGCCTGACTGGCCCTTTTATTTCTACACAAGCTTCAGTGAATATATCGTCCGAGAAAAGAGGGGGCAAAGGATTCATGATGCAGGGAAGGGGTGGCCATTCAACCTAGGTTCAAATCACTTACTAGCCAGGTGACCTTGGACAAGTAAGTGGAGGTAATGCAGTCTTCCTTAGGGGCTTTTGTGAAAAAGGGTCTCTGGCCTTCACTGATTTCTGAGGCTATCCCTGGAGTGATTTCCAGGGACCCAGGCCCAAGCTGTGTCATCATCACCAGCACTCAGGGTGAAGGTGGGGATAGGGAGAATCCATTGAGCTGATTTAGTATGAGGTGGTCATGTGACTGGACAGAACCAGAGTGGGCAAGCCAAAAAGCAGGTGCTCCAGCAGGGTCTGGAGTTGTGCAGGGTGGTCATGAGCACTGTCTGTGATTAGCCAGAGCTGGAGCTGGGCTAGGCTGGGATCTGTGGGGATGGAGGAGAGACTGGAGAGGGGAAGAATTAGTAATGAGCGGGGTTGGGGATTGGGCAGCAGGAACTGGGAGGAGCCACAGAACTAGTGGAACGTGAAGGGACTAGCAAAGGGGAGAAACCTGTGATGTATGGGGGTGGGCTGGGGAGTAGGTAGAATTACTAATGAACAGAGTTGGGGATTAGGCAGAACTGAATGGGAGGGGCCGGTTGTAGCCCGTCCATATATCTGGCCCCACTCTCTGCAGCCTGAATGTGCGTGAAGGGGACATGCTGACGCTATTTGACGGGGACGGTCCCAGTGCCCGAGTCTTGGCCCAACTGCGGGGACCTCAGCCGCGTCGTCGCCTCCTCTCCTCTGGGCCCGACCTCACGCTGCAGTTCCAGGCACCTCCCGGGCCCCCAAACCCAGGCCTGGGCCAGGGCTTCGTGCTGCACTTCAAAGGTACCGGAGGCTAGGCTCCCAAGATGGGTAGAGCTCCAGCAGGCCAGCAAGCCCGGGAAGGCGCCCCGGGGCGAGGCCTGCGAGACTGGAAGGGCGCCCTGAGTCAAAAGGCAGCCTCCAACTCGCCGTCTTTCCCCTGCAGAGGTCCCGAGGAACGACACATGCCCGGAGCTGCCACCTCCAGAGTGGGGCTGGAGGACAGCGTCCCATGGGGATCTGATCCGGGGCACGGTGCTAACTTACCAATGCGAGCCTGGCTATGAGCTGCTCGGGTCCGACATTCTCACCTGCCAGTGGGACCTGTCCTGGAGCGCCGCGCCGCCCGCCTGCCAAAAGAGTGAGCCCCGCCCCGCCCGTCTGTGTTCCGCCCCTCCGCTCTGGGCTCCGCCTCCATCCCCTCTGGCCCCGCCTCCATCCCCCTCTGGGTTCCGTTTACGTCCTTTTCTGTCCCTGCCCCCGTCCTGTCAGGGTTCCATCCCTGCGCTCTGTGCCCTGTAACTGTCTCCTCTGGGCCCCGCTCTCATCTTACCGGGCTGCGTACCTCTGTGTTCTACGGCTGCGGGCGCTGTCAGAGTTTCTGCCGGGTCCCGCTTCATCTTTTCTTGGCCCCGCCCCCACTCCCCTGCCTCTGTCTGTGCTCTGAGTCCCACCCCTTTCTACACCTGGCTTTGCCTGCATCCCACTGGGCTCCGCCCCATCAACTCTTGGTTCCGCCTTTCTGTTCCAGACCCCGCCCCAATCTCTCAGTCTCCCCACCCCTGACATTCTGAGGAGTCACTTTGCTAAGTCCAAGTGTCTTCAGAGAACTTGCCTTTTTAATTTTTGTAAATAGTGTGTTTTACTTTTTGTTGTTGTTGTTGTGAACATACACCAATTCAATAATTTCTACATGTACAATTCAGTGACGTTGATTACATTCTTTGAATTCTGCAACCATTCTCACCCTCCTTTTCTGAGTTGTTCCTCCTCCGTTAACACAAACTCACTGCCCCTAGGTTTCCCATCTAATCTTTCGAGTTGCTGTTGTCAAATTGATCCCGTATGGATAGATCTTAAAAGAGCACAACGCTCAAGGCAGACTTTCTTTACTAGTTAAGCTTAACTACTGTTTGGTTTTGAGAAGACTTCAGGGGATAATTTTGGTTTAAGATTATCTCAGGGCAATACTTTCAGGGATTCACTCAGCTTCCATGGCTCCAACAAATCTGGATTCCATGAGAATTTGAAATTCTTTTCTGCATTTTCTCCCTTTCGACCAGGATTCTTCTATAGAATCTTTTATCAAAATGTGAGAACTTACCTTATTTTAAGGCAGTCATCGAAGCCTTGTACTAGGTTGGGATTATGTGGAGTTCAGACCCCTCTACCCTGTGAGCTACCCTGACGGAGCTCACAGTCTGTGAGAGGGAGAGATTCCTACAGATAATACAGAAAAGTAACCAGTGAGTGGCTTCAGGCAAGGTACTTAACATCTCTGAACCTCAGCTTCCTCATAGGTGAATTAGGAATGGGGGTTGTGAGAAGCAAATAAAATTTTCTTAATGCAGTACCTTGTGCAGGTGAACAGCGAGTAAGTGATAGCTGCTATACATATGAAGCAGTGTGGGAAGAGGGATGGATTCATTCTCTCATTCATTCATATGGGGCAGCAGATTTCACAAGAGGTGGCATTTGAAAGAACTGGGAACATTTATCTTTTAAAAGAGCAAAAAGTGGTGGCATCTTGTCATTTTCTCCAAATTTCAGAAACCCTGTCAGTCTTCCACGTGGCCCTATGGGACCAATGGGGAGAAGTTTCAGGAAGCTGGATTTGGGCTGGACACAAGGAAAACTGTATAGGTGACACCTGAGGAAAGAGTGAGCTCCCCACCCCTAAAGGGATTCACAGGATGTCAAGGCTCATGAGAGTTCAGCTGGCCCAGAGGAGGAAGCAAGCTGAGGCTCAGGAGGGAGCCTGCCCAAGGTGGCACATTGAACCCAAAGCTAAGCTCAGCCCCAACTACTGAATCTCAGTCCAGTGTTCTATGGCCCTGACCCTGAGCAGGGCCCAGCTCTGCCACTCCCTGGCTGAGTGACCATGGGCCAGTCATTTGACCACTGTGAGTTCTGTTAGAGGGAGATGACAGTGACATTGCCCTCTTGGGATCATGAGAGTTAAATGGTATCGTGTTTGTAAAATGCTTAGCAGGGTGCCTGGCACACGTTACATATAAAAATGGCTATGATTTTGACTCTCCCACAGAGGAGTTGTAAACTCAAATGCCTGCAGGGGTCATACAGGCAGTAAAATGATCGAAGGTGGCTGGCCATGGTAGGAATGATGGGAAACAGGAGCACTGTGTCCCCTCTAAAGAGGCCAGCAGCTGTTCTGCCCCGGACCATCTGCCATGCAGGGCAGACACTGCTAGTGTTTAACTGGAATGCTCTGGTACAGTGGTTGAATATTTTGAATATTACCCTAGGGTGGGAGCCTGTGATTGCCCCAATCATACTGTTTTCAGAAGAAGTCTGAAATATAAAACGTACAGAATTTTGTTTTTCCAAGTCCTGCTCTCTTCATTCTGTGAAGTGGTGGGCAAGGTGGGAGATGGCCCAAGGCTCTCAGCTTCTGAGACCTTTTGAGGAATTAAGGACCTTGCTGACCTTGCCCTTCCACCAACAGTCATGACTTGTGCCGACCCTGGTGAGATCACCAACGGGCACCGCACCGCCTCAGACGCTGGCTTCCCTGTTGGCTCCCATGTCCAGTACCGCTGTCTGCCAGGGTACAGCCTGGAGGGGGCGGCGGTACTCACGTGCTACAGCCGGGACACGGGCACGCCCAAGTGGAGCGACCGGGTCCCCAAGTGCGCCTGTGAGTCTGAGGGACACTCTGGGAAGGGTGGTGGGTGACCTTGGGGAGATCCTGTCTGCCACCCGCTGGACCTGCTCATAGTGCAGCTGGCATGTGACTGACACTTTCCCTGCAGTGAAGTATGAGCCGTGCCTGAACCCCGGAGTTCCAGAGAATGGCTACCAGACCTTATACAAGCATCACTACCAGGCGGGTGAATCCCTGCGCTTCTTCTGCTACGAGGGCTTTGAGCTCATCGGCGAGGTCACCATCACCTGTGTGCCTGGCCACCCCTCACAGTGGACCAGCCAGCCCCCGCTCTGCAAAGGTGCCTGGGCAGACAGGGCTGGAGGCAGGAGGGGCACAACAGTGTTGGGGAGTGATAGGGCTTGGAAAATCAGGTAGCAGATTTGAGACCAATGGGTGACTCTGCTGAGCTTCCCTTTCACCTCCTGTGGGTTGTCATCCTCTCGGGTGCATCCAGAAGTCCTAGGGAAATTCAGTGTCATGGAATTATGCTAAGGGACATAGTAGAAGGAGCCTTGGTTTGGAAGTCCGTTGCCCTCTCTGGGTAAACCTATTTCCCTATCTGACAAATTCTAAAGAGCTAGCTCAGACTGTCCAGGACCCCCGGAACTTCTATGGGTCTGGAGAAGGAGGTAGAAGGCCCTGCTCTGACCACTCCCCTCTCTCCCCCCACTAAGGGAAGGAGAAAGTTTAGGTTGAGCAGAGGGCAGAGAGAACCAGGTTCTCCAGCCCAGCCCCACTGGGCTCCTGGCCCTCTACCCAGCCTCCTTCCCCTCCCTGGCTCAGACCCCCTCCTTTCCCTGCAGTGGCCTATGAGGAGCTCCTGGACAACCGAAAACTGGAAGGTCAGTGAAGGCAGAGGTGGAGACCCAGGCCCTGGCCAGGTCGGGAGGGTGAGGCAGAGGCTGGGGGTAGGAGGCCAGGCCCCAGAGGGGTGAGGCCCAGGGTTCAGGGTTCAGGGCCCAGGGCAGCCCTGGATCATTGGTCTCTTCTCATCCCCCCAGTGACCCAGACCACAGATCCGTCACGGCAGCTGGAGGGTGGGAACCTTGCCTTAGCCATCCTGCTGCCCCTAGGCTTGGTCATTGTCCTCGGCAGTGGTGTTTACATATACTACACCAAGTGAGTACCCTACTTGGAGAGCTGCTGGCTGGAGCAGACCTCCTGCCTGCCTGGCCCAGGAGCCTGGGGATGCAAGGAGCTCAGGGGCTCACCTGTTGCTAACCCCTCCATCACCTCACTTTTCCAGGCTGCAGGGAAAATCTCTCTTCGGCTTCTCGGGCTCCCACTCCTATAGCCCCATCACTGTGGAGTCAGACTTCAGCAACCCGTTGTATGAAGCTGGGGTGAGTCCCTCCCCTACCCCTGGGGCACAACTCTCAGCTCCAGGATTCCATAACTTCCTCTCAAGGGTCTCTGTAATCTCTTGTTTGAGAATTTCAGGCTCAGCTGCCTACAAAGGCCATGTCTGTGAGCAAAGTGAGTCAGGTGTGAATGATAGGGAGTCGAGAGTACTGTAGCTAATTGGAGAACTTGTGCCCCATCTAAAGGATGCAGCTCTAGCCCATTGTTGTCAACTGGAAATTTAGGCCCAATTGCCAGATCTCCCAACTGTTTTAAGATAGTCCAGAAATTTAGATTTTTATGATTTTAAGACACTGTAGAACAAACCAAACACATCCATCGGCCAGACTCAGTCCCCTCCACACCCCATGACTCCGAATCCGCAGTGATCAGCGTTGGGTGGGTCTTTCACTCTTTTGGATGCTTCTTTCCATTTTGCTGCCCCCTCCACCCTCATCCTACTCTAGCAACTGATTCCATCTCTCTGTCTCCAGGATACACGGGAATATGAAGTTTCCATCTGAACCCCAAGACAGAGGCTGCAGGACCCAGGATGTCCCTCCCCTCTTCATTCTGGGCAGGGGGGAGTACAGGACCTGGTCTCTGGCTCCTGGCTCCCCTCCTTCCTGCTGTGTAAATAGTCTCCCAGTCCCATGAGGGCGCTCTGATGGCCCTGGAGACCCTACAGTAAATAAACCAGCATCCTGCCGCCTAAAACCTCCTCCTCAGTTGCCAACAAGCAGCCTGCCCCCACCCTGCGTGCCCATCACTGGCTTTTGGACCCTGGGAGGGGAACTCAGCTCCCCTGTAACTCCTGGGGCCCCCTCCAGCCCAGGGCATTCCACAAGGACTGCCCCACCACCTGATAGTACCAAAGTTCCCTTGAGCACAGAGGCTGTATCACCCCCCCCCCCCCCCAGATGCCCTGGCCCCGGGCCTGACTTCTGGGCTTGTTGGGTCAGAAATCAGGGATGAAGGGGAAAGCTGGGACAAGCCCCTGCCCCCTTCCTACACTCTCCCCAACTCATAAACTCCCCATCTTTGCTTCTGGATTTTTGCTTTTCAGCAATAAACAGAAAATCACCATTTGTAACTGGGCTGGTGGGGTGTGGGGAGGCAAATAACAGAGTGTTGGGGATGGTGATGGTGTCCTCTTCGGAGAAAGGGCTGGGAAAGGAAAACAATTTGGAAAAATGACAGAAATCTAAAACTGGACACAGCGTAGTATCAAGTAGGCTGGCCTGGCTTTCCGCTCAGCCTCTGCGAGGGACTGGCTGGGACAAGCTGCTTTCTGGGCCTTGGCTCACTCTTCAGTAGGACTTGATGGGCTAGAACTAAGCTTGTCTAGCTGGAAGGTAGCTGACAGTAGTTCCTCCCTCACTATTAGGCAGGAGGCAAAAGCTCTCAATGTGTCTCCTGACCAGTTCACCTAAAATACACACCCCCCTTTTGAAAATTTAAGTATACCTTTTTTTTTCTTTCTTTCTCATGTTTTTGGCATTTCTAAGCATATCTACTGTTACATTTCTACCAAGTATTATGCAGATTTGCAGGATTTCATAAACGATGGGCTTGTTTTGTGCCCTTGTGGGTGTCCTTTTGAACATGATAAGGACTTCATAGTCTGTTTCTCTAAAGAACTCTTCTTCAGATTAATTGAACTTTACTTAATCTGGTATGAGGTGTTCCCATAAGCATAAGCCCCAGAGGTTAGAGGTGCAGGGTCCTCAGCACCGATGTTGGCGGCAGTGGTGGCCCCTTGGAAGCAAAGGTGGACCCCTCCAGATGCCACCGGCCTAGACCCTAAGGTGCTGGAGTTTGCTAGGAGGCTAGGTTTGGATCCAGGAGCTTGCCTTTGCCAACAGGCTGATAGATAACTGCCTGAATTAAAACTATTCCAATAATCTGCCCATACCCAGCAAAAAAGGGCCTTTCTACCCCAGGTAATGCTGCCTTCCAAGGAAGCCACACAGGGTACTGCCCGAGTTGCGTGGAGGAGAAGATCCCTGTCTCTTTATTAAAGTCTTTGATCCCTGGTGGTGTCCTTGTTGGCTGAGTGTGAAGAGACATGTGATGGTTCTGGAACACTTTAGAGGCTTCAGAGTTGATGCTGCTCATAACCAGGAGTCCCCCCAAAACCGAGGTGTTCAATGAGTTGTGAAAGAAGAGCTTTGAGACATCTTCTAGAGGGACAAAATGGTGGGGGAGAATGAGAGGCCAAGAGCAGCACCAAAGAGACTTGGGATCATCCTCCAGATGTCAAGTTGCTAGGCAGAGGTCCCTAGAAAAGAATAAGAATCTTTCGTCTATTTAGACCCAAGGCTCATGTCTATCCTTCATCCTTTACCCAGTCAGCCAACCTCTATCCAGCCCCATCCATCCGCCTTTCTATCCATTCACTCATCTATCCCTCTACCCACCATTCTCTTTCTACTCATCCATTCCTCATTCATCTATCCATTTACCCATTCACTCACCATTCTCCTTCTACTTCCATTCACCATTTGCCTGCCATGTATCCACCCAGCATTCTCCTTTTACCCATCCATTTACCATTCCCCATCCATCCACTTCCCATCTACCCACCCATCTCCATCCACACACCTACAACTCCCCATTCATCTTTCCACCCAGCCATCCATCTATCCCTCATCCATCCACCCACCCACTCATCTCTTTCCTCTAATTGCCCACTTCCCATTTAAACTCCGTGAGAGCAGGAAGTCTGTTTTGTTCACTGCTGTACATCAGACCCTAATGCAGTGCTGACACATAGTGAAAGTGTTTAATAAACATTCAGTGAATTTAGCCATCTACCCATTTACCTATGCCCTGTCCCTCCTCCCCAAACTACACACATATATACTTACACTCACTCTACTGAGTTTCACCTTTGTGCCTTTGCACATACAATTCTCATTGTTTGGAATATCCCCACCAACCCTATTTTCTTAGTAAATTCTTTAGGTGTCACTTCCTCCAGGAAGTTTTCCACGATCTCTTTCCTTCTGTCCCAAGAGAGGCTGGGATAAGTGCTCTTCTCACTGTTTCCATTTGTATTATGGGCATTTTCATTTCTATTATATTATAGTTGGCCATTTACTTGTCTGTTCCCATACTAAACTGTGAATTACTCAAGGGCAGAGACTGTATCATTCATTTTTGTGTCTCAAGCTCCTAAAACAGGGACTAGCATATAGTGGGAGCTCTAAACATTTGGTGAATAACTGAATGGCCTTGTCATCCATGGACCTTAGATATATACCTTTTCACGAGGGGATGGCAGGAGGTGTGCTTTGGTGCGGGTACGATTTCTGTCAGAGCTAAAGATGGCAGAAGAGAAGGGAGAGAGCTGAGAACTCTGAATTCAAGGCTCAGGGCAGAATAGAATAGGACTGCATGGTTCAAAATCCCCCTACCCTGCTGGGATGTTGTCAAACCCTCGCTCTCTCCCCTACAGGCTTCTCATCCTTCTCCCAGGACAAAGGACATCTCCCTTCAAGCCTCACTCACCGGGTATCTGTGCCTCGGGTCTTGGTGATGAACACTGGAAGTAAAGACCCCAGTTAGAGAAATGACTATCCTCATGGCTAGAAAGAGATGTGGCTAGGACAGAAGAGGCTAGGGGATTCCTGGCCAGGTAGTGAGGCACAAGGACTGGGTTAGTAGGTGGAGGGTACTACGTAGGCCCTAGGGCTGGCTGCTAGATCGGGGAGATGGGTATGGATCCTTGGAGAGGTCAACTGTGGTTAGAGAGGGGTCAGGGACTGGAATTAGGGGTATGGAAGGGTCTTTGGACACAGTGGTCCTGGGGCAGGAATCACCGTGCTTAGATATCTGAGTCCCTTGGTCTTGTGTCTGCTTTTCCTTGGTGGGCACACGGTTCATGCGGTAGCCAGCAATAAACAAGGCTTCATCAGTGAGTTCCGTGCTAATCCGGGTCAGAAATTCCTCTGAACGGGATAAGGAAGCCTTCTGGGGAAAAAAAGAAGTCAGAGGGGCTCAGCCTGGGAGCTCCTACCTGGGGCTTCTGGGTCTGGGAGCTAGCAGGCTAGGGGATATGGGTCTAAGGAGTGGAGAACTGGGCCTTCATATTTAACCTAGAAGGCCCTGGACCTGGAGGCCAGTCTTTGGGGACCTCAGGGTCAGTGATGAGGGCTATGGCTCTGGGCCTAGGGCTCAGGACTGGGGGTCTTTGGAGGTGGGGATCTCAGGGCGGGGGGGGGGGGTGGCGGGTCTCAAGACCGGGGAGTCTCTGGGATGAGGGTGAGGTGAGGTCTTAGGGCCGAGGGCTCGTGGCTCAGACCTAGGGCTGGGTGCCACCACCTAGGAGGTCTCCACTACATTACACTTCCACCTTTAGTGCTCCCCTCCACGCTCACCTGACCTCCACCCAAGGAGGATGCAGCTTGGGTCGGCCAGTTGCCCTTTTTCTCCTCATTCTTGGTAGGAGTGGATGCCATCCCTCTGGGAACAGTTGGAGCCTGTTTAGACAGAAACTAGCCCACTTCCCCCCAGAAACCCATCCCACCACTATTCCCCTGCCCATGATTTAAACAGGGCTTATAGACGAACCACCCCGCTGTCTCAGCCCCCACTGTGTCAGATTCTTCTGGGGGGGGGGATGGGGGCACAACAATCCCCCTCCCCATTTCACCCGGTGGGGCTCTCCTTCCTTCTTCTCTCTCAAGCCAAGGCAGCCGACTTGCCTCCCCAGACCTGGCAGATGGGTTGAAATCTTGGGCTACTCAGCAGAAAGGGAGATGGGGCCTCTGCGGCAGCTGTTTCTACAGGGCTTGTTGGCGGGGTGGCGGGGGGAGACAGGGAGGCGGAGTTGGGGAAGAAGGTTGGAAAGAGAGGGACCCAGGGCCACACCACTACCCGCTGCTATAAAAACCCTAGTGTCTGCGGAGATTCCGCAGCCCCGTTGCCAGGAGATGTATTAAAGGTTCTAGAACCAAAGGTTAGGGTCATTTTCCCAGCATGCCCCGTTCCCTCCTCCAGCCTCTCCTCCACCACCCTCTAGGTCCCTTCCTGAGGGCGGCGACCAAGTGCCAGAGGCTTGAGAACATGGAAAATACCACATAGAGTGGAGCCTTGAACCTAATCCTCCTACCACTAGGGGCGCACAAGAAGCAACCCCGCCCTAGACCGCTTTCCAAACTCTCTAGCCGTCCTTTCGTAACCTGAAGCCGGAGAGTGCAAAAGAGGCCAGAGTTAGGGGGCAGGGAAGGAAAGATGTGGAGTGTACCAAATAACCTCGTCTCTTGGGGATGCCAAGATTCAAAAGGGAGGGATCTTTTCGCTTTATCTTTGTCTCTGGGAAAACACTTACCCCGTATAAAGAAAAGTAGAGATATTTATCTAGGTTTCCTTGTGTTTTGCCCTCTCCTTTTCAGTTCCTTCTTTTGCCCGGCGTCGACGGTTCTTTTCTCCCCCTCCTCCTTCTGTATTTTGGTACGAGCCACCAAGAGGCGGAGGGAAGAAAAGGAAAAGGAAGCGGGCAGATCTTAAAGGGGCCGCAGCCATTTTTAAAGGCTCTTTTCTTTAATTTTGCAACTACAAGCGCAGAGGGGTGGGTTCTCGGAAGCTGAGCACAGCTGGAGCAGCTAGGACCACAGCTGGAAGCGGGGGCGCCTGCAGGGCGGGCGGCGGCAAGGAGCTGCCCATCGGACGGGCGGGGTGCGCGCGCCCCCTGCACCCCGTACACATCGGGGCCGGCCCATGCTCGGGCCGGCTGAGAGGTTTCACATCGGGGGCTGGGCCGGGGAAACGGGATACTGTACGCAGTTGGCGCGGCCGATGCGCCGAACCGGAGGGTGAGGTCGCGCGGCGGGGCTGGAAGAGCTCTGGCACCTACAGAACGAGCCCGGGACGGCAAAGGAGCTGCCGCGATGCCAGGCGAAAATGTCTTCCTGTTCGTGCCTAACCTCATCGGTGAGTATTGCCTGCGGCCCTAGGGCGAACTGGGGCAACGAACCTTGCGCGAGTCCATGAACCCCACCGTCTGTCTCCCCCTTCCCCATCCCAAGGTTATGCCCGGATCGTCTTCGCTATCATTTCTTTCTACTTCATGCCTTGCTGTCCCCTCACGGCCTCGTCCTTCTACCTGCTCAGCGGACTTCTGGATGCTTTCGATGGACACGCTGCTCGAGCCCTTAATCAAGGTGACAGACACCCCTCCCAGCCCGCTTTGGGGTCCGACAACTCCCTGCCCCCTTCTTCGTCAGGATCTCAGGGTGGGCCGGAACTGGGGAGTCTGAAGGGCTCTGTCATTCCCATCTCTATAGAAAGCAGAACAGAATGGCCCGGTTTTGTATCAGAAGAGATTTAAGCTAGTTCTTGAGAAACACTTAACTGATTGTGAGGGATGTTGGATAGCAAGACTGAATGGCTGTGGCAGTGCTGAAGGTCTCTTTGAATATGAATCCAACAAGTGTTTTCTGAGGGCCTACTGTGTGCCAGACACAAGCAATAGGGATTCTGGAAGGCGTGTTTAGAGGAAAGGTGGAGAGGGAAACCATGGCTTCTGGAAGACTGACTTATTTTTTTAAATCTGTTCTCCAGACGCACCTCTGAGACTTCCACTGAGACTTCAAGTCTCTCTGTCTTGACCTGGAGCCTTGGCTCTGGCATTGATGAGTTGTAGAGATAGCTTTCCCACCCCCATCCTAAACTGTTCCCTCTACATGCCCCTGCCTTCTCATTTCATATCATGGTGACCCTTGCCCAATGACCTCTCACTCCCACTGATATCAGCCTGCTGTTCTCCCAGGCAGTGAATAGTGAACACTTTCAATTTTCTAGAGTCTGCATCAGAGTGATACAGCAACTATGGCATCTGTCGTGGGTCCATTGCCCCTAACAGCCCCTTCCCATCTAATAGTCCTGATTTTTCAGGGACCCGGTTTGGGGCCATGCTGGATATGCTGACGGACCGCTGCTCCACCATGTGTCTCCTGGTCAACCTGGCCCTGCTGTACCCTCGAGCAACCCTTCTCTTTCAGCTCAGTATGAGCTTGGACGTGGCCAGCCACTGGCTGCACCTCCACAGGTCTGCTTTGATTCTGGGATGCCTGGAGGAGTAGACAGGTTGAAGAAGACACTACGGTGGGAGGGGTGAGACTAAATGGGAGGGTGTCTGGGATGGCTTCTTGGGGGGTCTTCATTTTTGAGCCTCTGCTTTGCCCATGCCAAGTCCTGACCCTCTCTGAATCAGCGTCAGTCCTATTTACAGTTGAATTAAGCAATTCTTAAGACCCTTCTGGCTCGATTTTCCAGGATTTCAAATGGGTAATAGCTCGTGAGAAGGGGTGTGGGAGCTTTCGAATGTGGCGTTTGAATCCTGACTGCCCCTAACTAGGTAATCATGGGGCTTTGGACAAGGTACTCTGGTCCTCATCTGTGCCCCAGTTCATCTGTACAACAGAGGCAATCCCAGTACCTACTACATGGGGTCGATGTGAGACTTAGAGAGATGTTAGTGGTAATGTAAACTCATGGATACCCCCTACTTACTCCCCAAGCTCTGTGGTCCGAGGTAGTGAAAGTCACAAAATGATCGACCTGTCTGGGAATCCGGTGCTTCGGATTTACTATACCTCCAGAGTGAGTATTTCCACCCTTCCCTTTATTCACTTAGCTTATGCCAGATCTTAGGCTGCGCCCTGGTCCGAGCTCTGGTCCCAAGTTAGGAGAGGCAGCCTAGAGGGACAGCCAGCCCAGTCTCCCAGGGAAGGAGGAGCCTGTAAGCTGAGACATGAAAGAGCAGGATTGGTCGGGAGGACTATGAGTTGTTCCAGGCAGCAAATGGAAATGAGGCCCTTGTGCTTGTGACACCCCTCCCCCACCCCCCATATGTTCCTCCCTGCTACCTACCTACCTGAGAGTTTGGGCTCCCTTTCCCTGAGTGAGTGGGCTGGGCGGGAAGGGGTATACTGCCCTGCCCTCTTGCTTAAGCAACCTTTTTTTCTGTTTGTGCAGCCTGCTCTGTTCGTTCTGTGTGCTGGAAATGAGCTCTTCTACTGCCTCCTCTATCTGTTCAGTTTCTCCGAGGGACCACTAGGTAGGAGCTGAGGGGCTTCTGGACTGCCAGGGGAGGTGAAGGCCTCAGACTCCTAGGCCGGTCCCTGCATCTCATTTCCTTTGTCTCTCCCCTGCTTCCTTCCCACAGTTGGCTCTGTGGGTCTTTTCCGCATGGGCCTCTGGATCACTGCCCCCATTGCGTTGCTGAAGTCCGTCATCAGTGTCATCCACCTGATCACAGCCGCCCGCAACATGGCTGCCCTGGACGCGGCAGACCGTGCCAGAAAGAAATGACCCTGGAACCTCCAGTCCCCCAGCGCCCACTTGCCCTGGGAGTCTCACTGTGCCACACGGCTCCCCTTCCTCTCCCAGGAGGTCCCAGTCTTACATCTTCCTAATGTGTTGTCCAGCCCACTGGGATAGGGGTCAGCCTCTCTTTGGTGATGTCATGTTCTCCAAACTCCTGAGGACTAGTCCCACCCCTGTGAGCCCCAAGGACCTGGGCTTCTGTTGAGGAAGGATACTCAAGGGCCCCACCTATACAGGTGATGATACCCTGGGGCCCCAGGAGGCCTGAGGATTGGGCATTGTCATGCCCTGCTGACACAGCCCTGGAGGCTGGCTTGGCCAAGATTTTAGGGACACTTGAGTGAGGGAGATGATGTAGGGGCCAGGGTCCCCAAAAGGCAGGGGAGTCAAGCTTCTACCCCTGGGCAGAGGCAGCCTGGGGGCGCCACACCCAGGAGGGAAGGGACCTTCTAGATCCTTCTCTGTTGCAGTTTCCTCTGTCCTGTCTACCCTGGACCTGGAAGCCTTGATAATAAAGGTGGGAGCTTCACTATCTGGACTGGGTTTCCTTTGACAAACTCTTGGACCAGGGCCTGGGTCCAGGGGAGCCTTAGGGAAAAAAGGAAAATGGAGCTGGGTCCCTAGTTTGCTGACTGGCTCCTTCCTGCTGTTCCACGGTGCCCTCAAAGGCCCTCTCTGCCACCCAAGCACATGCCATGTCGTCACTACCCACCTGCTTTATAATGTTATTATAACATTGTCTACATTTATTTGTATTCCTGGTATTTTCTACCCCCACTAGAATGTAAACTCCGTGAGGGCACCTACTTTTCTCGTTCCCTTCTCTGCCCCTGGAATGAAGACTAACCTTAACGTGCCGTATAGTAGCTACTTAGTAAATATTTGTGAACAGATCAGTTGGTTTCTCAAAGTGTACTCTAGGGATAGTGGGCCCAGAAGTCTGCAATTTTAAATAGTTTTTGAGCACCTAGCATATAGTAGACATTGTTCTGGGCATCAGTCCCTAGCAGCTACTCCTACTATTTGAGCTTTCTCTGCCACCTGGCACCTGCTTTCTTTTTGAAAACTATATTGGGCCTGCCATCTGCCAGACCCTGTACTGGGGGTTTTTTGCAGATGTTACTCATTTAATCCTCATAAAGCTCAACCAAGTGGCCCAAGAGGCAGTTGGTGTCCAGAAGAGCTGAAACTTAACTGATGTGTATTGAGCCTCAACTCTTGTTCTAGGCTCAGGGGACTCAGTGGGGAGCTCTGTAGCTGGCTTCCCAGCCCTCTTGGAGGTCACAGTCAGAGGAGCAAAAACAGATTGGTTAGGGAGTAGAAACCTTGCTTAGGTTTGGTGAAGGGGGTGGGTAACCCAAGCTGCATAGCGATTGAAGAGGGAAGGGCTAGCAGAGGAGGGAATACCACAGCGGCAGGGAGGCCAGAAATGGAAGTAGATCAATTCAGCTGGAACACTTAAGTGTTGGGGGTGAGGTGGGGTGCTGATGAGAGATGAGGCAGAAGAAGCCAACAGCATGGCCTGAGGAGCCTTGTAGGGCATTTAGACTTTATCCTGAGGGCCACACGGAGCTGCTGAGGGGATTTTTGTTTTAAATAGGTAAAATATTCACATAAAACTTCCAACACTGTAGAAGGATGACAAAATAGTCTCTTCCCGCCTCAAGCTGTCAGCTCTCCCTAGAGGCAACCACTACTACCAATTTCTTGTGTATTTGTCTAAATAAATCCCTTCCATCTATACATAGAGATTTCCATATTTTAAAATTCATTCTATATATTTGCTGCTCTGCTAACAAGTTACCACTGTTCTAAGTGCTTTTTTGTGTTATTTCATCTGAGATAATTCTGTTATTGTGCTCATTCTACAGACAGGAAATTGAGGTCCCTGAGAGGATCCCAAACTGGCCGGTTTGGCCCCAGAGCCTGCCCTATTAACACTGAGGATACTCAGCGCTGCCGTTTCGGCAGTCCTCATAATGGCTGCACACTATTCCATGAATTATTTAATCAGGTCCTGCTGCTGTGAACAGTGCTACGCTGCAGCAAACCATCTTGGAGGCAGTCGGGATGAACATTGAAAGGCTTTAAGCAGGGCAGTGGCAAGGAAGGATTTTAGCTCGAGAAGGATAATGCACAAAACTGAGCTGCCCCTCCAACTTCCAGTGTGCCCCTGTCCGGCTTCCTGCTCCCAGTCAAGGTGGGAGACAATAAGGGGCAGCTTGCTCCCTGAGAGGGCGGTAGGAAAGGTGCCCTCCCAGCTCCTGCTCTGGAGCTCTTTTTCCTTCCCATTGTCCTTTTCGAGTCAGCTGTCTTCTCCAGCCAAACGAGCCCTCTGAGCACTTGCCCAGGCCTAAGAGCAGGGAACCCTCTGCCCTGCCGGTTCCCGCAGCCCCAACTGGCTCCTTAGTGCTTACAGTGACATCAGAAGTCTAACTTATCCAGCTCTATGTGAGCTAAAAAAAGGAGGGCGAACTGGGGAGGAGAGTGTGAGCACCTTCCACTCAAGTAGAATGTGCCCCTGGGGCTCCTGAGGCACTGAGGACCCCAGGAAGGGCTTTTTAGCCCCTCTCCCATGGGGGAGGTCTGGAAGTCAGTCTGCTACCTTCTGTCCCATGTCCAGTGGCTGGACTGAACTCAAGAAGAACATGCAGAGCACAGACCCTGCATTCATAGCCAGGAACCTGTGACCTGTGACCCCTTGGGGGTTTAGGGTAGGGAGTGGGGAATAGGGGAAGTCTGGGCTGAATTGGGTCCCAAAAAAAACCAAACCCGTTGCCATCAAGTTGATTCTGACTCATAGTGACTCTATAGGACAGAGTAGAACTGCCCCATAGAGTTTCCAAGGAGCGCCTGGTAGATTTTGGTTAGCAGCCTTTTGGTTAGCAGCCATAGCACTTAACCACTACACCACCAGGGTGTCTGAATTGGGTCCTGGAGTCACTATATCTGATCTACGAAATCTAGTGGAGTCACATTATATGTGCAGTATAACTTTCTGGAATTCAACTATATGCTGTGGACAGAAGGAATAACTACCATGCAGAAATTCCATTTGCTCATTCCACTCAATAAGCCTGTGCCTCAGAGAGGGCATGAGATCTTACCAAGACTGCTGTTCTCTCAGGTGGTCTTGGGTCTCAAAGTGTGATCAAAAGTAACACTAGCTATTGTAACAAACCCCAAAATGTGTGGTGGCTCTACCACGAAGGAAGTTGATTTCTAACTCATGTAAAGGCCTGTCAGGTGCTCCTGACTGGGAAGCTTCTCCTGCAAGCTGTGATTCAGGGACTCAGGCTCCTCCCATCTTAGAGTTCTGCTATTGTTAACACATGGCTTCCAAGATTGCCCTGCCTGTTTGCATCATGCATGAGGCTTGGGAAGGCATGGAATTAGCACATGTTACTTCCATTCACATTTTATTGGTTACAACTCAGTCACCGGGATGCATCGAAGTGCAAGGAGGTTGTGAAATATAGATTCGTGTGTGGGCCTAGGAAGAAGAGGAAATAGGTTTGATAAATAGCATCTGACCGTGCTGAATGTGATTTTGCTGTTTAAAGACATAGATTCTTATAAAATGGGTCCTTAAACAAATCAGTTACTTCATCTGGTACTCAACCAAAGAAAAGCCCAATGCTGGAGAAAAACAGATGGGCTGTGTTGAATTTAATCGGATATCATACTGTACTGTATTTTATGGGCAATTTAAGAGACTTTCAAGGGTAATTTGGTAACAAGTGTTTGTCCCTGAAGGGATTGACTTGGAATCTGGCTCTGATGTAAACTGAGCTCCACTATTTCCAGCAAGGCCTATTTGCCTGTCACTGGGATGTATCTGTCCCACTCTACAGTCAGTGCTGGGTCCATCCTCATGCATACAATTTAAAGAGCGGTTTCCCATGTTACCTTATTGGGTCTTACAATCCTGCGAGGTAGATGTAGCAGTCAGGCTAGGCTGCTGATGCCATGGAGTGCAGCCCTGGAGGTCTTGATGGGGTGAGATCCATGGGCAGGGGTTGGGGGTGGGGTGGGCAGTGAGGAGCTAGGACACGTCCTCTGTGGGAACAGGAAGGAAGACAGGGAGTTCAGATGCCAATAGTTTGTTAGATTTGCTGCTGGGAGGGGGCGGACTTTCCTGCCCAATTTGCTTCTATTTTCTCAATGAGGTGAGAGAAAGTGGGCCGAGGTGTAGTTGAGAAGAGGGGAGGTGTGAATGGTAGTCTTGAAAGGGGAATCTCACACAAGATAGAGAAGGGTAGTCAGAGCCCATTAGGCCTCCCTTGAAATTTGCTGCCATGAGTTTCAAATGAGATCTATCAGCAGGGTGGGGTATTTCTCTTCCAACAGCATGCAGCTAGTCAGGCGCAGGCAGGCACGGCAAAGGGTAGTTGGTAGAAGGGATGGGATTTTCCCACTAAGTGTCATGGGGAGGGGGAGGGGTGAGGGAGTTAAGGGAGGTTTCAAGTCAGTGATTGCACTGATAGACCGTTTAAGCTGGACAAAGATGAAAATGAAAAGGAGCTTGTGGATGATGAGAAAGTTGTTGAGGTTAACACTGAAGCTTTGAGGTAGAGAAATGGCTACTTGGAAGGTGAGGATGGGGCAGCAAGGTTGAGGTTTTAGAGGCTACATGGTTATTAGCAATGACAAGGTCAAAGGATGCCCATAGGAGCAGGGACTGAGATGGGAAGGAACCTACCACATATCCACTTCGGCCAATCTTGCCTACTTGTAGTAATAAACAATGCTAACTTTTAACACTTGATATGCACCAGGAGCCAGATTCAGAGCTCTAAATTAATTGCCTATCCTAAGGGAAAAGGTAGGAGAGCTTTGGGAGGATGGGAGGCTGACTCACTTACCTATTCCATCAACACTGAGTCAGCACCACTGAGTACTATGGACTAAACAAAGACAGTCCTTGCCTCAACAAACTCATACTTGAGTGGAGCCATTGGCCACACAAATGCAACTCAGCTTAAAAAGATAGAAGGCCCATGGCGTTAGGCCCCAGTAGGGGAAAAGGAATAAGACCCTAAGAAAAAGTCATCCATTACATTTGCACCTTCACACCAACCCTGTTCAGTAGGGGAATTGCTGGCTCATCTCAGAGACAAGGAAAGGAGGTCAGAGAGGTTGAGTTGCCTCCTGTAGCCATATGGTGAGTAAGTCCAAGCTTTTCCCTCCTCCCCTGGGATCCTTTCATTCCCTCAGCACCAACCAGGCATGCCTAGCATCTATAGCTCTACCACCTGGAAGGGACTGGTGCACCTTATAGCATCCACTTGTGCAACCAGACTGATCGCACCTGGCTCCTTCCCTTTTCAGCAGAGCTTCTAGACTTAGACTATGAAGAAAGACCTGGCATTCTACTTCTGAAAATCAGTCAGTAAAAACCGTATGGATCACAACAATTCAATCCGCACCTATTACGGGGATGGCACGGACAGAATTTTGTTCCACTGTACATGGGGTCACCATGGGTTGGAAGTCGACTCCACAGCAGCTAACAACAACTGATTATGTTAGCTCCCTCCCTCCATGCTTCCAAAGACCCCAGACCAGAAGCTCAGGGACCTACTCCAGTTCCTACTGCCCCTGGGCAAGATCCTCCTCCCTGATCTGAGGAGGGACATGCTGACAGGCCCTACAGGTGCACGATTTGACCAGTAGGTGGCGCCAAAAGGAGCCGCCCAAAGGATAGGGGGTGGGAGGCTGGAATGGATGACTGACAGCTGGAGGGTTAGACCTCCAGGGAGGGCTTCCTGGCCAGGCTGGGCAGCAGGAGGAACTGATGTGAGAAAAGATGTTGCTAGTGTAGGAGCCATCCCAGAGGGGTTGGCTGGGCTGGCCAGGCAGGCCTTGTCCTCCCACCTGTGGCTTTATCTCCCCAAACCGAGGTCCAGGAAGGCTGACTACCTATCACTGTGACTTCAGGTTAGTCTTCTCCCTGCCTCAGCTTCCTCTCCACGTTACAAACAAGAGTAGTCCCTCGTAAGTGTCTCAGGTTACAGGGGTACTCCTCACCACGATGTGGGTGTTCCTAACAGCTGGAAGAGCAGGGGGGCACTTGAGAAGCAAGCCTTCTTGGGGACTGGGCCCACCAGCCACCTTCCTGGCTGGGGACTGAACCTCAGATCCTGCCCCCAGTAGACCCAAGGCTGTGCTGAAGAGATTGATGGGAGTGGAGCCGTCAGTGATGAGGGCTGATTTCAGGCCCAGGCTCTGGAGCAGTTTTACCTGGAGGGAGGGAGGAGGAGGGTGAGAAGATGGGGTCACGTCTCTTATCTCCATGACTGCCTCTCTAGGACAGGCCCCAGCCACTCTTGCCTGACACTGTAGCTGTCTGCCACCCCATCCTCAAAGGATCAGTCAGTGAAAAATGAACAGCACAAGGGAAACCTGAGGGACTACCTCTGCAACAGCTCAGCATTTCACACCTTTGCTTGCTCTGTTGCAGCCAGAGTCCTTCCTGTTCATTAAATGTACCAAGTTTGTCCTCTTTGTGTTTTTTCACTTGGACTCTCTGGTAGGAAACTCTTCTCAACTCCATGGAGGGCTCAAGTGCTCAGAATGACTTTACTTAAAATGACTAATCTGGAGACAGCCCCTTCATCATCTTGCCACCCTGTTTGACTTCCTTTGAAGCACTTGTCACAGACTGATGCTGTCCTATTTGTTTGAAGCTCCCCATGAGCTTCAGCTCACCACTGGGTCTAGTACAGTGCCTGGCACATAAGGGCAGCACAGTATTTGAGCATGATACTGTGCTCAAATGATACAGAAATCATGATACATGATACAAGGGCAGTTCAGTCGCTGTCTGACCTCATCCCTCTGCCTCAACATCTTTCTAGACGTCTAGAAAGACGTATTTGCCGCCCTGGCCTTGCCTTCTTTGCTCTAGTCTGGTCCCAAGACAAATACCCATCCTCTCCTGCCTTTCCCAACTCTCATCTGCATCTCTGGCCCAGCCACAGCAAGGTCCCTGATGGTCCTGGGGCCTCTGTCATCTATTTGAACTTCTTTACATCCAACTCACCCAGCTGCTGGGCCTTGCTCACTTCCAGCTCCATCTGGGCCTGGGCATAGACTAGTGGTAGCTCCTGCACTTTCTGTACCCATTGGAGCTCAGCCTGGAAGAGAAAAAATTCAGAATCCTTTTAGTTTTGGCCCCTTGGAATTATCCAGCAAGTTGTTCTAGCCACAAGCCTAATGGAACTAAGGTGAAGGGGATGGAGTTGTAAAGCTGCAGTCAGTTAGGCATGAATCCTGGCTATGCCACCTTTTATTTGGTGCATGGGAAGCCCCTTAATCTGAGCCTCAGATCCCTCACATGTAAAATGGAGATAATGCTTACCTTGAGGGGATTTCAAGCATTAAAAAAGATCATGCATGTAAAACATATGCAATACCTGTTATAAAGCTGGCTAATATTTGAGTACTTTTCTATAAAATAGGTGTAATAATCCTTACCTTCAAGAAAAGTATTTGATAACAATCCTTACCTTCAAGAAAGGTGAATTTATATAGGCAAAGAACTTTGTAAAATACAAAGTACTTGAATAGGGCTTTATATTAGAGTACCTATTTGGTATCCTACCTGGCTTCAGGGACTATAGTGAAAATAGTCAGGACCAACTATGGTGGCAGAAGCTGGTAGTACAAAGTACCAGAGTTGGAGAGAGGCCTACCACCCCACTTGGTTGCTTATTAGTCACTCCCATGTGAAGATTTTTAGCCAATCTGCCCTTAAATAGGAAACTGAAATTTCTACCAGGATCCAAACACATTTTCTATGGATCAGAATAGAGAAGTAGACATATTCTGGACCCTCAAAGTTACTAGGGGGACAACTAAGAGTCTGAAGAAGTAGGCATGCTCTGGACCCTCAAAGGGAAATAGGGGAGACAGCTAAGTGTTTGGAAAACAAGATAATGCCAGAGGGTGGAGCAAGATGGCAGTGTAAGCAGCAGCATGCTCCCATTCCCCCACAACAAAATCTGAAATAACAAGCAGAAATTAATGGAATCAATAGTCTCAGAACTGTGGAAATTAGTCAAAGAGTTAGAGCATCTAAGCAAATGCTGAATGAAGAAAAGGTTACATATAAACTGTAAGAAAGCATTGGTTCTCCACCTGTCTGTGTCCTGCCTTCTCTCCAGTTTGGCACAGCCATCTTGGGGTAGCTACAGTGACTGGTGCACCCAGACAGGGAGCCAGGTGTTGGAATGACAACAGTTGGTGCCTTCAGGTGAGGGCCTCGTGTTGGAGCAGATGACTACATCCTTCAACAATTAAAATAACAATAACAACAATAGAAGAAGAAGAACAAACTTAGGGAAGGGGAAGAAGCTGATTCCGAGTTACCACCGTATAATAATCAAATGTCCTGGTTTCAACAAAAAAAAAAACAAGATATATGAAGAAATAGAAAGACTAGCCCATGCAAAAGACCAAAATAAAGTGACAGAAATCATCCCAGAGGTAGGACAGATAATTCTTACTAGATAAAAACTTCAAAACAACAGTACTAAATATGCTCAAAGAGCTAAAGAAAAACGAACAAAGAACTAGAGGAAATTGGGAAAATGATACAGGAAGAAAACTAGAATTTCAATAAAGAATTTTTTTAAAAGACCCATACAGAAATACTGGAGTTTAAAAGTATAATAACAGAAATGAAAATTACACTGGAAGAACTCACCAGCAGATTTGAACTGGTAGAAGAAAGAATTCATGAACTAGAGGATAAGGCAATTGAGATTATTGAGACTGAGGCACAAGAAGAAAAATGAATAAAGCCTAAGGGACTTGTGGGACACTATCAAGCTGACTAATATATGCACTATTGGAGTCCTAGAAGGAGGAGAGAGAAAAAAGCAAAAAGACTATTTGAAGAAAAATGGTTAAAATCATCCCAAATCTGAGGAAAGACATAAATCTACACATTCAAGGAGCTTAATGAACTCCAAGTAGGATAGGGCTCCAAGTAGGACAGCCACAGTGAGATGTATTATTATCAAACTCTCAAAAACCAAACATAAAGAGAAAATCTTGAAACTAGTGAGACAGAAGCAAATCATCACAAACAAGGGATTGTCAATAAGATTAAGTGCTGGTTTCTCCTTAGAAATCTTGGAGGGCAGAAGGCAGTGGGATGACATATTTAAAGTACTGAAAGAAAAAAAAAAACTGTCAGACAGGAATTCTATATCTGGCAAAACTGTCCTTCAAAAATAAGGGTGATATTGAGACATTGCCAAATAAACAAAAGCTGAGGGAGTTTGTTACCACAGGACCTGCCCTACAAGAAACGCTAAAGAGAGCACTTCATATTGAAAAGAAAGGACACTAGACAGTAACTCAAAGATCTATGAAGAAATAAAAAATGATCTTTAGTAAAGGTAATTTAATGAATAAGTATAAAGGTCATATTTCTAGTAATTTTGTATTGTAATGCTACTTGTTATTTCTTACATGATTTAAAAGACAAATGCATAAAAATAATGATAAATTTATGTCACTGGATGCACAATATATAAAGATGTAACTTGCAACAACAACATAAAGAGGGGAGGAGGAACAGAATAGGAACAGAGTTTTTGTATGTTTTTTGAAGTTGTTTTCTATTTAAACTAGGTTGTTATAAATTTAGAATGTTAAATGTAATTACCCTGGTAACCGCAAAGAAAATATTTAAAAAATATACACAAAACAAAATGAAAAAACAATCAAAAGCGTTCACTACAGTAAATCAACTAAACACAAAAATAGGCAGTATTGGAGGAAATTAGAGATGAAAAAGGTAGAAGACACACAGAAAATAAATAGCAAAATAGCAGAAGTAAGTCCTTCCTTACTGGTAATTACTTTTAATGTAAACAGATTAAGCTCTCCAGTGAAAGGCAAAATGGACAAAAAAACATGTTCCAACTACATGCTGTTTACAAAAGACCCACTATAGACCTACTGGTAGGTTGAAAGGGAAAGAATGGAAAAAATATTCCATACTAAGAGTAGCCAAAAGAGAGCAGGAGTGGCTATATCAAGATCAGACAAAATAGACATTAAGACAAGACAATGCCAGAGTGTGTAAACTGAGTGCCAAAATACACAATGCTGTCTAGGACAGAAATAATTCCAAGATGGAAAAGATCAAAGGGCTGGAATTCTTGGAAGCTTCTTGGAGGGCCTTCAAGGATTGGGAAGGCAGACATTTTATGTTGGGCCTGCAGGCTGGGTACGAACATTGGGCAGAGGTAAACTTTGTGACTAGAAGGGTCCGGGAAGTTGGAGAGCAAGCTTCACATGAGGGATGAAGTCCAGGTTACAGGCTGGCTGGTGTTCCCACGACAGCCTTACTCCCTCTCAGCTGTGTGTGAACTTGGGCAACATTCTCCAGCACTTTTCAGTTCTTACTTACACTTATCTTACAAGTCAGCAGCTTAGAAAAATTTCAGACCATCTTCATCAATAAGCTACCATACCCTACATCCTTCACTGCATTTATCATCCTCAAGTTCATCTGCCTCTTCATTCAGACTTGGCTCATTCCAGCAGCACATGGAAATGGTACAGGACCCTGGTCAACAGCAAAGACTCTGGAGCCAGACTTTCCAAATTTAAATCCACTTACTAGTTGTATGGCCTTGGGCAAGTCATTTCACCTGTGGGTTTGGGTTTTCTCTTCTGCACGGCAAAGGGTAGTACCTAATAGGGTTGTTGTGAAGATTGAATAATACATGTTCACAGCATTCTCAAGGTGCTTATAAGCTCAATATAAGTATGAGGAGTAAGCTTTTTTTTTTTTTTTTTTTCCTGCATCAGCTCTGACTCATGGTAACCACGTGTGTCAGAGTAGAACTGTGCTCCATGGGGTTTTTGTTTGTTTTTATTGTGGTTAAGTATATAGGTAGCAGAACATTTGCCATTTCTACAGTCTTCACTAGTACAGTTCAGTGACATTAACTGCGGACCAGGCCTTCACTCTGGGGTCCCCATCACCATTCCACCACCAGGACCTGGATCGCATGGCACCCTTAATGGTCTGCCTACTGCCATCCTGGCCCTCAAGGATCCTTTGTCTACTCAACAGGTAGTAGACTCAGTGTGATTCAGATACCACCCCTGCTACTGTGACTTCCCACATTGCTCATGATAAAACCCAAGCTCCTTTCTGTGACCTTCCATGCCCTCTGAGGTCCAGCCCTGCCCTTCTGCCACCTGCCTTCCAGCCTTTTCCCCTAGCTCACATGCTGCAGTCTTTCTGCTCCTGAATGCAAGCTTGTTCTCACCCTAAGGCATTTTGCACTGGCTGCTTCCCCTGCCCAGAATGCTAACCCCCCCGAACTCTGCAAGGCAGGCTTCTTCTTCAGCCTCAGCCCAAAGATGACCTCCTCGGAGAGTCTTTTTCTTTCTGCCCCAAGGGAAGCAGTGCCCTTTGCCCAGATGTGCTCTCACAGCACCCGTTCTACTACCTTCAAGGTACTTCCCACTGTCTGACATTGTCTTTGTTTACTCTTGTCCTCACTGGAAGGTAAGCTGTGCGACAGCAGGGCCTCAATCATGCTGTGTTCCTCCAGGGCCTAGAATGCACCTGGCTGACAGTGAACAGCCACACAGCTCCCTTGTTTGCACCCTGAGGGCCTTCCATGGGCGGGGGGTCTGTCCTGGGTAACAGATAGGTTGGTGGTCCCTTCCATCAGAGCTCACGTGCCAGATCTGGCCCCCTGCCAGCATCCTACCTGTCCCCTCTCCTGTCCAGGCACGAAGCTCAGAGACTAGAGCAAGAAGCCTGAGGCCGGCTTGAGAGGCAGAAGATCTTGGACCAATCAGAAGCTGAAAGAGCTCGCAGGGAACTCTTGGAGCTGGAGGCTCTGAGGTACACTGAGAACTAGAGGAGGAAAAGGTTGGTAGGGTACCGAGGGTCTCGGAAAAGCAGCTACTCGGGGAGAAGGGGGCAGGTGAAAGCTGCTACAGCCTAAATCAAGGTCAGGGAGGAGGACAGGGCTTCCTCCCGGGTCCTGCCTGACCAGGCTGCCTCCTTCTCTAGCACGGCTGTGGAGAGCACCGGGACAGCCAAGGCAGAGGCTGAGTCCCGTGCAGAGGCAGCACGGATTGAGGGAGAAGGCTCTGTCCTGCAGGCCAAGCTGAAAGCAGAGGCCTTGGCCATTGAGACGGTGAGTGGAGGCGAGGCTGTGGAAGGCGAGGATTTACCGAGTGCCCACTTAGTGCTAGGAGCTGGGTGGGTATTCTTCACCTGTGTTTATTAATTTGCACAACAATCTATAAGAGACATGATAGTCTCAAGTAGTTCACAGATAAGGAAACCAAATTTTGGTAAGGGCAGAGTAGTAAACCAGACAGACCACCTCCTACCCTCAAAGAGCTTACTGCTTATACTTATATTGAGCTTTCTATGTGCCAAGCACCTTGAGAATACTATGAGCATGTATTATTTAATCTTCACAACACCCCTATGAGGTAAGTACTGTCCTTTGTCCTGCAGAAGAGGAAACCAAGTGTTATGGATTGAATTGTGTCCCCCAAAAATATATGTCATAAATCCTAACCTCTATGCCTGTGGTTATAATCCCAGTTGGGAACTGGTTGTCTCTGTTATGTTAATGAGGCATGATTAGCATAGGGTGTGTGTGAGTCAATCTCTTACAAAATATAAAAGGAGCAGATTAAGCAACCAAAGATGGGGGAAGGTAGAATCTGGAATCAGGAATCTGGAAAGAGAAGCTGAAGAGACAAAGACAGAACTGACAGAGAAAGAAAGCCTTCCCCTAGATCCGGGGCCCTGAATTCGGACTTCCAGCCTCCAAAACTGTGAGAAAATAAATTTCTGTTTGTTAAAGCCACTTGTGGTATTTCTGTTATAGCAGCACTAGTTGACTAAGACAATGTGTGTCCCTGCCACATTTAAAACACATTCATCCCATCATATCATAGCAAAATTCTTAAATCAACTCCAAATCCAAAATTTAAAAATTCCTCTTTATCTGTGAAATTGAGAACACAAATTTTCTACTGGAAACAGCAACTCTGGTCCCTTTAATTTGGGTGGCCACATTCTCCTAGTCCATTTGAGTGGTGACTCCATCATTTGAGACCCCAGAGGTCGTGGCCCTACCCTTTGAGACTGAGGCAGCTCTGCTTCCTGTGTTCCTTGTTTCTTCAGCTTCTGCTTCCTGGTTCCTTGGCATCTAGGCCCCTTGGGCTGGACTGCCTACATCTGCCCTGCAGGGTCAAGTGTTCAAAGCTCTTTAGCTCCACCAATAAGTGCTTGGAAGCACCCCATTCCACCAGTAAACTTTGGCTGGAAGACACTCAGCTGTCTCACTCTGTTGGTTGGCAAGCCTAGCTCCACCAACAAGTGCCTGGAGGCATGCCAGGAAGCGTCCTGCCAAAGGCACTCAGCTCTCTTGCTCCATGGGTTGGCTCCAGTGCCATCTTGCACTTGTCTCCTGGTTCTGCTGCTGCTGCTTCTCTGCTGCTGCTTCTTACCATTTGCACTGTCCCCAGTGTAATGGCTCTCCTCACTTCATTCTGAGCCCTCACCAGAATTGTCTTTGATGTCCATAATTCTACCAATAGTCTCTTCAAGGCAGTCTAGGCTTTTACTGTTAGGCATTTTAAAATTCTTCCAGCCTCTATCCATTCACAGTTTCAAAGCTGTCTCCACGTTTTAGGTATCTGTTAGAGCAGCACCATTCCTGGTACCAAATTCTTCCTTAGTTATCTAGTGCTGCTATAACAGAAATACCACAAGTGGATGGTTTAACAAAGAAAAATTTATTCTCTCACAGTGTAAGAGGCTAGAAGTCCAAATTCAGGGCACCAGCTCCAGGGGAAGGCTTTCTCTCTCTTTCAGCTCTGGAGGAAGGTCATTTTCATCAATCTTTCCCTGGTCTAGGAGCTTCTCAGGTGCAGGAACCCTAGGTCCAAAGGACGTGCTCCGCTCCCAGAGCTGCTTTCTTGGTAGTATGAGGTTCTGCTCACTTCTGTGTTTTATATCTCAAAAGAGATTGACTTAAGACACAACCTATCTTGTAGATTGAGTCCTGCCTTATTAACATAACATCCACTAATCTTACCTCATTATCATCATAGAGGTAGGATTTACAACACACAGGAAAATCACATCAGATGACAAAATGATGGACAATCACACAATACTGGGAATCATGGCCTAGCCAAGCTGACATACATTTTTTGGGTGGACACAGTTTAATCCATAGTAGGTGGAATAGGTCAGAAGCCTCAGTCCACCTGGATGGAAGGGAACCGCCTCCTCCCCCTCCAACAGGTAGCAGGGAGATGAGGGGACACAAACCCAGATATTGCCTGATGGCCTCAATTTTTAACTAAGTAAGTAACCAAGTTCTTCAAAAGTGAGGGTGTAGAAAATAGGAAGAGAGTTGACAGCTGTAAATATTTAGAAGCATACAGAGAACAATGAGAAGAAAGGTGGCTAGAAAGGAAGAGAACTGGTGAACAGGGCTTAGATCGGAAGGAACCCCTTAATCCATAAGCTATTTATAATACTGTCATCATGGTGGCATCTGTCCACATGGCTAAGCTTTTCTAACAGAAACCTTCCTCCTGAGTGTGAGAATGGAAAGGATAAATGGCATGTGACACAGATCCAGGATCAGTTTTGTCCCAGAGGGTCAAGTGTACAGGAATAGAATTTGTGAGAAGTGTGGAGGTGATAAGGTCCTGTCGGAATAGCAAAAAAAAGACCAGGAAGAGAATCCAGAGATGGGTGAGAGGACAACAGAGGAGTGATAAGGAAGGAAGGGAGCTGGTGGGAAGGAAGAGGATGGAGTTCAGATCTCAGAGTTGGGGCAGGTGGGAGAATAACCAAGTCCAGAGTGGACACGGCGTTGGGCAGGGGCTGAAGCAGAACAGAACTTGTGAGGGTCCTCGGAGTTGAGGTCAATAAGGCCAAGCTGTTGGCAAGGCCATCTGCAAGGATATTAGTGAGGGTTCTAGCAGGAGAGAAGGATAGATAGGGGTGGCGGGGAGGTCTGAGCCAGGAGCCCACGGAGCCAGTGACGGTGAGAAATGAAGTGATGGTGCTGCCAGAGGTGAATGCCTTGAAGGAAGAGTGTTGATTCAAGGGTGAAAAAAGAGCGTCTAGTGGCATTGGGCTCCAAGGAGGGAAAAGCTTTGCCCTCCTGGTCTGGGGCATCTGGGGTTTGAGAGAATGAGCTGCCACCACGGGCAGGGGCTGCTGGGGAATCCCAAATCCTTGAGGCAGCAGAGGCTAAAACAAGGCAAGGATAAGGAAAGCTTTTACTCTCAGTCCAGGGAAGCTTTTAAATATTGATGTGTAAACTAGCCCCACCTCTACCCAGAGATTGACTTAATTGGTATGGGGTAGGGCCAGGACATGAATTTATTGTTTAACTTATAATTCGTACAGTTTCAAATTTACAGAAAAGTTGCAAAAATAGTACAAAGAATTCCTATATACCCTTCCACCCAGATTCTCCAAGGGGTAATATTTTAATCACATTCTTCGTCATTACTTCTCCATACACACTATTCCCCTCAAGCTGTTTGCATCTAAGTGGGCACCAATGCTTTAGAAAGTTCCCCAGGTCATGCTATTATGTACCCAGGATCAATAACCACCACGAGTTAGCCGAGGAATCCAGAGTAAAAAAGCATAAAATGGTAAGAAGGTAATGGGGCAGGAACAGTTAAGGAAATAGGGGTGGGATGTCCCCCTGCTCCTGGCTCAGGGCCTGAGGGCAGCACGGACAAGGCCTGGGTGGAATACAGGCCTCCAATGCCTTCCCTTGGAACAGGCCATCTGAGCCTGGATCTTCACTTGTCCATTTTTGCTTTGTCACTGCCCAACACTGCCTGGCACTGTTTGTGTGAATGAAATGCACAAGTCATTTAGTGCCAGAACTGGCTGGGAGGTTCCAGCAGCCTCTGAGCCTGGTAGACTAGGTGATGAGATAGGCCAACAGTTCACAAAGGGGGGGCCATCTGTTGTGGGCATGTGAGGAGGAAGGCGTGATTGGGGGAGGATGGTGAAGGGGGGATAAGTCAATTCCACCCTGCTGAGAGTAAGCAACTGTCCCTTCCCAGCCCCTCCCACTATCCCAGGTTGTTTTCCCCTCAGAAGGTAGTGTGGTGCCCTAGGACTAGGTGGCAGGACAGGAAGAGTGGGCATAGAGGAGGCAGCCGGGTACCTTTTCCAGCATCTCCCCTGGGTATAAGGGGAAGGGGTCCTGGGCCAGATGGATCTCCAGGTCAGCATGGCGAAGCCGTACTTGTCCTGTGACGTCAAACAGCACTGAACCCTGGGCATCCTGGGACACAGGATTGGCCACTGTGCAGTAGTGGTGTGGGGGGACAGTCACCATGGGCACGGGGGCAAACAGTACCCTACTGGAGGGTAAGAAGAGGGGTGAAGACCAAGGCAGGGCCTCCCCCAACTCCCAAAGGAGGCAGTGAATGGGAGAGAAATCTGCCCACCTATTCCCCCAGGAATTCCCCCATCACCTGATGGAGGGCCACTCCTGCCTAAAAGAAGAAAGAAAGGGACTGCGGACTGCGACAATGACAGCCAGCCTAATGGGCCCTCTATAGCCCCAAGGGCTCCACACATAACCCACTCCACACTAACCTCTCATTGTCCTGCCAGATGTAGGTCTTTGGCCCTACCTCCACTCAGTACATGTTGCTGTTCTGGTCCAGGACATGGATGTAGTGGTATGGAGGGGATGCGGATGATGGACTCTTCTGTTGCCATGGTGATCCCAGGGCTGGCCAGAGTGCAGCACAGAGAATTATAGACATGTGGGAAGAGGACACAGGATGAGCACGTGGAATGGGCCAAGGAGAAAGGAGTCTGAGGAGGGACTGTGGATGGGGAAACAGACCTCCAGCTCCAACTGTTCCACACTTCTGCACAGCCAGTGCCCGCTGCCTTTCTTAGTCCTACCTAGCATAACACGCCCATCGAGACCTCACCCTTGCCAAGAACCACTAAAGCTCAGAGTTCTTTGTTGACTCTGTTCCCTCCCACCCACTAACATTGCCTCCACCAAACTGCCTTACATCAAAGCCTCATCCCCCGCAGAATGAGGGAGAGTTGGGAGACTTAGTCCTTCTGGGATCTTCAGCATAGAGGGAAAAATCTCTGAACAGCTCACTGGCTCTTGGAGGCAGACAGCCATTATTCCAGGAGATCCTGAGGGCTTCAGCTGTATTCAAATGTTACCCATAAATACACCCCAGAGCCAAAGAATATTTGCATGATCTTTTCCTGAGCCTCCACCCTTCCTGTACTTCAAACAATCCTGGGGTAACTGTTAAGACCTAGTCCTCCTCTTGTGGAAGAAAACCCCTGACAGAACTGATGCTCCCAGAGAATCAGCTGGACAGGAAATATACAAATCATTCTAGCTTTTTTCCTCCCCAGCTCCCTCTCTGGTTTGTAGCCACACTTGGCCCTTTGCTGCTGCAGGCAGGGATGGATAGGAAGATAAAAGAAGGTGAATAAGTATTGTATTCCATCTACCTGCTTCTGAACATGGCAGTTTACCAAAATCTCATTCCAACTGCCAGCACCTTTGGACTTTGGACATGTTGTAACTCAAACGGAACCAAGTTTACTAGGTGACTTAGAGCCTTGTCCTCTGAGACACTGGCCAGAAATTTTTTTTTTCCTTTTTTTTTTTTTTTTATTGTACTTCAGGTGAAGGCTTACAGAACAAATAGTTTCTCATGAAACAGTAGTACACATATTGTTTTATGACATTGGTTAACAACCCCACAACATGTCAACCATCTAACTTCTCAACCTTTTTTTTTTTTTGAAAATACACATAGCCAAAGATACACCATTTCAAAAATTTCTACATGAGCAGTTCAGTGACATTGACTACACTCTTCCAATTGTGCTGTTATTCTCACTTAAGATGAAGGCTTACAGAACAAAGTAGTTTCTCATTTAACAGTTACTACAAATGTTGCCCTATGACAATGGTTAACAATCTCACAACACATCAATAATATCCTTACTCAACCTTGGGTTCCCTATCACCAGCTTCCTTGTCCCATTCTGCCTTCTGGCCCTTGTCACTGGACTCCTGTACCTCTTTAGTCTCATTTGGTTTTACGGGGCTGTCCACTCCCAGGCTGAACAGTGAACCTCGGAGGTAACTTCACCACTGAGCTAAAGGGATGTCTGGGGGGCCGGACTCTCGGGGTTTCTCCAGCCTCCTTTAGGCCAGTAAATCTGATTTTTTTTTTTTTTTTGTGAGTTAGAATTATGTTCTACATCCTTCTCCAGCTCTGTCCAGAACCCTCTGTTGTGATCCTGGTCAGAGCAGTCAGTGGTGGTAGCTGGGCACCATCTAGCTGTACTGGACTCAGTCCGGTGGAGGCCTTGGTAGCTGTGGACCATTAGTCCTTTGGACTAATCTTTTCCTTGTATCCTGTTCTCTTCATTCTCCCTTGCTCCCTAAGGGATGAGACCAGTGGAGTATCTTATATGGCTGCTCACAGGCTTTTAAGACCCCAGACACTACTCACTAAGGTAGAATGTCGAGCATTGTCTTTATAAACTGTTATGCCAGTTGAGCTAGATGTTTCCCGAGACCATGGTCCCCACAGCCCTCCACCCAGCAATTCAGTCCCTCAGGGAGTTTGGTTGTGTCTATGGGGCTTCCATGACCTTTCCTTGTACAAGTTGTGCTAGTTTCCCCTGTATTGTGTACTGTCTCACCCTTCACCCAAGATACCACTTATCTATTGCCTATTTAATATTTCCCCCCCACCCCTCCCATCCCTGGTAACCAACAAAGATTGTTACATTTTGTGTGCGAACTTTTTCATGGGTTTTTACAATAAAGGTCTCATACGATATTTGTCCTTTTGTTGGCCAGACATTTTTGAAGCTACCACCGGAAAGTAATGGCACCTCTTCAACTCAACCATTCACCCAGCTTCCAACCTGGGTGAGGAATGGGAAGTGAAAAAGAAAAAGGGGTGGCTTGGCATAGGAAAACTAGGCAGGAGCCATGAAATTACAGAATCAAGGCTGGAAGTGGCCCAAGAGAAGAGTTTTACATGGTGCAGTGCAATGGGTTTCTCTCATATGTGACCTTTCTGGCCTTGGGTTTAAAGTTCAGCCAAAAAATAATTGGTTGGACAGTAGCCTGCCCTGTAATTGGTCTATTTCATGCCCCTTGGAGGAATTGGTCAGTGTACTATGCAAATAGAGTGTGTAAAACTCCCAATAGGGTGAAGTGACTTTGTGGGGGAATTGGTCCATGACTACGCAAATTAAGTAACTGAGCCTTCCAAAAGGATTGGTCAGTTCATGGTCTGGTGGGAGCATCATGATTTGAAATTGACAAGAAGTAGGCTTACATAAGGGCCAAACGCACAGAGGTTGAGTGGGACCTCATTACCAACAAGAAGAGTCTGGATAGAACCATGTCCTTTAAACCCGGGATCCTGGCACTGAGAACGCCCTAGACACAGAAGAAAGAGAGCGTTAGCACTGAAGATGGTGTGAGACGGCACGAGACAGCGCAGCAACACAAGTGGTAGCAGCATGAGCAGCAGGAACCAGGAGACCAGTGCAGGGTGCCTGTAGTGGACTTGGGAAGCCATGCAGCAACAAAGAACTGAGCACCTTTGGGCAAGAGGCCTGCTGGTGGTGTAGGGTGTCTCTGGGTAATTGTCAGTGGGGCTAAAGAGCTGTAGCACTTGCCTGAGAAAGGCAGAGGTCTAAAGAAGTCCTGGCGGTGGGCAGAAGGGCCTCCTGCCTACGGACATGGCTGAGAAGCTGAGAGCTGAGATACAGACTGTACCCTATCTCCTGAGATGCATCCTATTGCTTCCAAGTTGATTCTAATCCTGAGTTGAAGCCTATTACTTCATTAATAAGCCATATAATTGTAAGTATGGTGTGTGAGTTCTCTGTGGCAATAGCAACAAATTATTGAACTCAGCAGAGAAGTAGAGAGTGCCGTGGGGGGTACTGTTGGTGTCAGAAATAGTAAAACAAAGTTGGAGAATGGAGGTGTGTCTAACATCCACCTCATAGGAGGTGCTTTGTGCTGATGGTGAATTCTTATCCCGCCTCCTGAATGTACACTAGGTCTGATGCTAGTATATTACACATGGTGCATACAGTCTTTATAATTTCAATTTTTTGGATGGCATGAAATTGAGTTTTCACACGCTCCTAATTTCCCACTTTTCCTGAAGAATTAGGAGACCAGGAACACTGGACCCACATTCCCACATGGCAGAATAAGCTGGGCAAAGTAGCAGCTGTGCTGCATATGTGGGCACAAGCATTCCACTCATCACAGTCCCTACTATTCCCTAATGTCTTATAGCTGGGTCGTTGGACTCAACATCTTCTGCCTGGCTCCTGTGTGCATTTAAATTTACCACCTCTGCTCTAGTTTAATGGAGCCCTGGTGGTGCAGTGTTTAAGAGTTATGCTGCTAACCAAAGGGTTGGCAGTTCAAATCCAACAGATGCTCCTTGGAAACCCAATAGGGCAGCTCTATTCTGTTTTAAAGGGTCGCTATGAGTCAGAATCTACTTGACGGCAATGGGTTTGCTCTAGTTTCAACTCTCCAAAACAGCACTGTCCCATAGAACTTTCTGCAATGTTGGAAATGTTGGAAATCTACACTGCCTTTGGACTAGCCACATCTGAATTTGGAGCACTTGAAATATGGCTAGTGCAACTGAGGAACTATTAAATCTGAATTAACTTAAATGTAAAGGGCCAATGTGGCTGGTTGACCGCATATTGAACAGTGCAGCTCTCAATAGCTGAGACCTGTCAGATATGGACAATGAGTTATTTGAGAGCTAATGTCTAATCCCATCTTTCTAAAAGGCGGTATGTTACAGTGGTTAGAGGCATGGATTCAAAGCCAGACTGCCAGGACTTCATTTCTGATTTGTCCTGTTTATAGTTTGCATTTCCTTAATGTCTTACTTCATTTGAAAGAGGTTACAGTTTTGATCTGCTTTCCTGGGACGTTTTCCACACCAGAGAGATGTTATTCTGTTCCTTATAATTTCATCTTGCAACTTTGTATAGGACTTCACCTTACACACTGATACTTTTCTGTTGCTCATTTTGATGTGAAGTTAGTTTCCCTGAACTTGTAGGAGGGTGGCTTTTCTAGCTTCAGAGCTCCCTCTTCTGTTGTTTTCCAGTAGTGTGCAAAAATACAGGGGCTCCCTTTCTAGTCTCCTGACTCTGTTTCCCTCGCCCATTTGTTCTGGCCCTTCTCCTTCCATCCTATTTCCCTGTCCTTCTCAGATTGTTCCCACTCTCCTAAGTTGTTCCCAGTGTGGGGTCTTGTCCTAGAAAGAGTACTTTCAAGAGTCCCCGGGGGCTGGGACTGCCTGGATCTAAGGCTTATTTGCTGCGTAATCTTAGACAAGTCCATTGACCTCCCTGTACCTCAGTTTCCTCATCTGTAAAATGGGCATGGATAATGGCATCTACCTCAGAGTTATAAGGATTAAGAGATTTACTATATAAAATCTTCAGAGCCTGGCTCAGGTTTTTCCTGAGGAGGCAGGGAATAACCCCTGAAGCCCAGCTTTCCTATTCAGTTAGGGGAAGTGACAGCACCAGAGGCTCCCTACCCCCCGGGCATCCCGGCCTTAGCACTCACTTGTTTACTGTCGGGAGGGTGGCAAGTCTGTGGCACCCCAGCTGTGGGGCTAAAAGAACAGCAAAGCAGGGGCACCGGACAGCCAAGCGGAGCCTTTTCCAGCTGCTCCTTTGCCAGGTTCTCTGCAGGGGTGGGAGCCTGGCCAGGAAACCAGATTGGGAAGAGGAAGGGCCAGGGCTGCAGGAGGAGGTACAGACAAGGCGCCCCAGGGGAGATCTGAATTCTGGAAGGCCACAGAGGGCTAGGAGCCGGCTCTGGGAACAGCCTCGGTTGGCTCCCTGTTCGATGATCCCACATCCCTCAGGGCTGAGGCCTCCACCATCTGCCACCCCAGCTGGGCCCAGTCAGGTGGACTGAGAGCCTCACCCAGCTCAGTGATTCAGCTGAGAGTCATCCACTTAGCTGATAGGGCTAGGCTGGGCTCCTGCCTTGTTCCAAGGCCAAGTCTTTATTGCAGTAGTGGGACCCTGTCTTCCCTCCCTCACTCCCACCTGACCTGCCATGCCTAGAAGAAGGCTGTGCCTTCTTCCTGGACCATCTGCCAATTTCACCCAGAACAGGTTTTGCCTTCTTACCCTTGCCACCCCATCCTTCTATGGAGGTGAGCCCAATAGGGACCTCTCAGGGGATCCAGGCAAACCATTTGACTCAGCCAGCATGTTCCTGACCAGTCTCAGATTTAGACTTTTGTGGTTTACCAGATGACATTGTGTACAGTCAGATCATTTTATTCCCAATATATCGAGGCCCTCAAAAGACAATGGTTATAATTGTGTTAACATTTGGAAGGTCCTCCCCAGTCCTTGGGTTTGGCCTCAACTCCCAAAATCTACCCACCAACTCACCCACCCACCTACCCACCCACCTACCCAGACCTCCCTTCAGTCTTTGCTGCTGACATCCATCCCCTATTCTACTCTCTGGGGATGTGCCCACCCTTGCCCAATCACTCTTCTTTCAAGTGTCATGAGGCTCCTGCATGAACCCCACTCTACTAGTGTTAACCATTGCCAACTTTCACCCAAAATCTTGTGAGACCAATGTCTCCCCCACACACCAAAAGGGTGGGGTAATGGTTGGGTAAAGTGAGACCAGAACAGCCTGTAAGAAGCAGAGGGTAACTTCACCCTCTACTTAAGACACCAGCCTCTTGGCTCAGAAGATAAATCTATGCTACAGCATAAATTAGTAATGAATGAATGAACCACAAGTCACTGCAAAGGGATCTTCAGGGTCAATTCCAAGTGGCTGAAGCAGTGAATCTTAAATTGCAAATGCCAAAGTGACCAAAGTGTCTAAAGCCTTTATACTCAGACTCGTCCATGGTGAGCAGCATCAGCACCAACAGAATGTGTGTTAGACATGCAGACTTTTGGGCATCACCCTGGAGCTGCAAAGTCAATCAGCATTTTAACTAGATCCTCAATGATTTGGGCTCCGTCATCAGCTCTGGTCGAATGCAGCTACTTTCAATGCTGGCTGCACATTAGAGCCACCTGGAGACCTTTAAAAGCCAGGGGTCCAAGTGTTATTTTTAAAAGATGTGCTGACTCCAATATGCGGCCAGGGTTGAGAACCAGCGGGGGCAGTATGAATCTGGCAGGCTCTGTCACTGCCCTTGTGATCTTACTAGCCTCTGAGCCTTACTCTCCTCAACTGTGAAATGGGAATAAAAGTGACTGCCTCCTGGAGCTGAAAGGATCAGAGAATGGAGGAGTACACAGTAGAGGCTGACTGAGCAGTGGCGAAGGGAAATGATGAGCTCTGACTACACACCGGGAAGTTCATTTATTCCCCTCCAGCCCCCTCTCCCATCCCAGGTGCTGGTGAGACTCTGGGCCAAGCAGTCCCCTGGCCAATATAAGCCCTTTGTCCCTGCGCCTGGGCTCTTGGTCCAGGCAGGCATGATGTTAGCGGTAAGACCGCTGACCCAGCCCTGCCACCACTGAGTCCTCAACCTTACGGTTATCGAACTGGAGCATTATCTCCCGCTGTCCAAACCCGAGTGCGTGGAAAAGGCACGCGAAGTTCAGGATGAACAGGGGCTCATCTTCGCGGAGTTTTCCTCCACTGATTTTTAGGTCAAACAGTCTTTGTTTAAAGACTGTGAGTCACATGACTCAGGAAGTACAGAAACGCTATTTTCACCAGGCAGCCTCTCGGTAGGGAAACCGCGGCATCTGCTTTAGAGGGCTATTAGTGGAAATTCTTGAGAAGATGCCTCATGTGAATCACTGCTTTTAGCAGCCAAGTTTTAGGAATGTTTCTTTGTAAGAAAATCTTTTAAATTTTTTTATACTTTAGATGAAGGTTTACAGAACCAATAGTTTCTCATTAAACAGTTAGTACACATATTATTTATGAATGGTTAACAACCCCACGACATGTCAACACTTCCCCTTCTCGACCTTGGGTTCCCTATTACCACCTTTCCTGTTCCCTCCTGCTTTCTAGTCCTTCTCCCTGGGCTGGTGTGCCCCATTAGTCTCATTTTGTTTTATGGCCCTGTCTAATCTTCGGCTGAAGGGTGAACCTCAGGAGTGACTTCATTACTGAGCTTCAAGTGTGTCTGGGGTTTCTCCAGTCTGTCAGGCCAGTAAGTCTGGTCTTTTTCTGTGAGTTAGAATTTTGTTCTACATTTTTCTCCAGCTCTGTCTGGGGTCCTCTGTTGTGATCCCTGTCAGAGCAGTCAGTGGTGGTAGCTGGGTACCATCTAACTGTACTGGACTCAGTCTGGTGGAGGCCGTGGTAGTTGTGGTCCGTTAGTCCTTTGGACTGATCTTTCCTTCGTATCTTGTTTTCTTCATTCTCCCTTGCTCCCGAAGGGGTGAGACCACTGGAATATCTTAGATGGCTGCTCACAGGCTTTTAAGACCCCAGACGCTATTCGCCAAGGTAGAACGTCGTAAGAAAATCTTATCTGAGCTCCAGCCCAACTGGACCACCTTGTGGGAGGAGGAGCAGCTTGGTGGGCCCCACGTGGGGTTGGGGGAGGGTGCAGCAGCTCTGCCAGCCAAGGACTGTGCTCATCCCTCTGCCCACATGCCAGTAGCTAGTGCCAACCACTGCAGTAGGAGGACCGCCAGATGAGAAATGACCCAGGAGCCAGGTTTCAGAACGCTAGATCAGTGTTTTCAAACCCATCCAACCACAGGACTCAGCTGGGATTGTTAATCCTGTTCATGCTGATTCCCAGGCCTCTTCCCAGACCCACTGGACTCTGAAACTTATATTTTTGCCAAGTGTCCCCAAATAACAGCTACCACTTATTAAGAAATTAATCTCTGCCAGGCATTGTTACATGCCTTTAATCAGCTCATTTAATCCTTATAAGAACCTAGAAATTAAGGAATTTACGTAGGACCACATTTATCAAGGGGTGGAACCAGAATTCCATCCTAAGTATTGTAACAGCATGGCCCCCAAACCAGGAGGCAGTTTAGCTTCTCAAGCAGAAACATCAAAACTCTAGCAAGGGCTTAAGGACCTGGGTGAGGGTGGGCACACCCCCAGGCGATAGTGCCAATGGTAGTTCAAAGGTGAGCGTTTTCTGCAACCTGGGCCAGTGCCTAGATCCTGCTCCCTCAAACCAAGGAAGAGCAGCACCCAATGAGGATGTGCAAGCACCCAGAATTAGCTTGGGGCCCTCAATTCAAGGTGGCTGCCCTACCTGCTCATGGCTATAGAGAGCTCCCTTGCCAGAACAGCCAGGAGCCCCGTGTGCCAAGGGTGGAAACAGGCAGGAGTTTACAGAAGAGCCACCTGCCACCTCACCATGACAGCTAGCCTTTTCTTCATAACCCAGGGGTCCACCCAGGCAGGGAGCAGAGAACACAGAGGACACCTGCCTCAGCAAGATTCCCCATCAAGTGCTTCACACCCAAGTGCCAGCTCTAAGATCTCCAGAACCTCAGGCTGGTGGGTCCAACTGAGCCTCCTGGTTTTTATGCAATACTACAGCATACTTCACTTCCCCCTCCTGAGGGGAAAGAAAAGAGCCTTCTCACCAAACCCTAAGCCCTCTGGAAATCAAGCCTACCTTAAGATCACCCTGCTAATGACTTCTCAGCTTATCTGCCAAGGCCCAGTTGGCATAGCCCCGATTGGGGCAGCAGGAGAAACCTCACGTTCGGCAGAGATGAGGGGTCTCGATGGGGACAAGCCACATTCTAGGAGCTCAAGGGGACAGGTCAGGGCCCAGGTCACAGATTTTCAGGGTTATGAGCTGATGAGTTGATCTACCTTTGTTTTAAAACCCAGAAAAACCTCCAATGAGGAGAGCAAAACCTCAGAAGGCAAAGCCTCCTCCCACCCTCTTCCTCCTCTGGTTCAGTAAGGTCTTGCCTGCCCCAGCAGAAGCATGGCCCTATACAGCAGGGTGGCCTAGAGATTCTTGAGGGGCACAGAGTCCCACCACTAGCTTGGGGGCCAGTAAGTAGTACTCATATCCAGAGGGGCAGCTGAGCAAATCCTCACTCAGATCAGATCGGGAACCTCCCTCACCCAGCCCAGCTATCACTTCCTGCCTGGAAGTAGGCTTGGGCATTTAAAGGGCTGCCTCAGAGCTAGCTGGCAGTGCCAGGTGAGACTGTGAAGGGTGACATGGCCCGAGACAGGAGGCAGGTGCTGAGTTCACCTTTGACCCATCTGGCTTTAATTTCCCAATCTGTGTGAGTACAAATCTACCTCTCAACCCACCCCTCCCTGCCAAGTGTGGCCAATTGTCCAGGCTCAAGCCACAGCCCCTTAAGATAATTCTGCATCTTTATTTCAGACTTAGGAAATTCAGCCCCAATCTCCAAATAGATGTTCAACAGAAAAACACACGCACAGACCCCTTCCTTCCTCCAGGTGCTTTGTCGGGAGCTTGGCATTTCTCTCCTCTGCCCGTGTCCCCTGCTGTCCAGGGCTGGGGAAGGAGGGCGCAGCCCCAGCAGGTGCGGACTCTGCCCCTGGAGGAGGGAGCAGCAGCCATCAGTATTTCCGCTGCTGCTGCCGGGGGAAGAGACTGCTCCCTGAGGACCGGAGCTGGGGGCTGGAGGGGCTGGGGTCCTCTGAGTCCAGGCTGAAGAGGTCCCTGCCAGTGCGAAGAATCTGCTCCTCCAGCTTCTTGTGCCGCTTCATGTCTGAAAGGACCTTGTCCAGGCGGGCCTCCCGTTTCTGGCCCCGAGCTGAGCTTCCTGGAGAAGGGGAAGGTGAGACATGTGGAAGGCACTGGGGCAGCGTGCACTGCACCTGTCTGGATCTTACTCATCACTTGGGGAGCTTGTTAAAAATACAGATTTCCAGGTCTCTGTCACAGAGGTTCTGAGGTTTGGGGTTGGGCCTCAGATGGGATGGGCACTGAAGGACTCTCTAAGGGGGTGACGGTGGTGCATTTGAATTATGACGAGGCACCAGCAATGTGACAATCAGGGAAGAACATCCCAGGCAGAGGGAAGAGCAAGTGCAAAGGCCCCAGGGCAGGAGCAGAGGAGAGTGAGAGCAGGGGGAGAGGTGAGAGAGAAGCGAAAGAGATGACACAGGGCCTTACAGGCCCAGGTAAGGAGTTTGGATTTCTCACTCTGTGTGGAATGGAGGCCTTAAGCAGAGAAGTGACATGGTTCATATTTTAGAAGTATCATTCTGGTGGCTGAGACTGGAGGCAGGGAGACCAGCTAGGAGCTACGCAACCATCCTGCAAAGAGACGATGGTAGCTTGGATGAGGGTGAGGTGTTGAAAGTGGAGAGAAGTGGATGGACTTGGAAATGCTGGGGGGCAGAGTTAATAGCACTTCCTTGCTGTATGCTTGAATGTTGGGATAACAGAGAAGAATCAAGAATGGCTCCAAGGCTTTTGGCTTGAACTTGGTGGATATGGATTCTGGGAGAAATCTGAGGGGAAGTTTGGAGGTACCAGATTTTTGAGGAATCTGGAGTTCAGGTGAGAGGTGAGGGTTGGAGATTTAAGTGATGTCTAAAACCATGGGCCTGGATGAGACAGCCTGGAATAGAATACAGATAAAAGACTCAGCCCTGGGACAGCCATCTTAAAAAGAAAAGAAAAAAAAAAAAAAAACACTTCTAGGGGATTTAATTAATAAATACTTCCAGCGCTTCTATGACAGGCTCTTTTCTAAGCCCTTTAGAGTGTAAGTATCTTGCCTAAGGTCCCACAGCTAGTAAGGGACAGAGCTAGGAGCTGTGCCAAGGCAATCAGGTCTCTGCTCTTGACCATCAGGGAAGAGGTGGAGCTGAGAAAGAAATCACCAAAGGCGACTGAGAAGGAGCAGTCAGTGAGGAAGGAGAGAACCAGGAGAATGATGGCCTAGAAGCAAAAAGAACAAAAGCAGTACTTCAAGAATGCTGAGTGACGTGAGAGACTGAGTCAGATGAGGACAGAAGGAAAGGCCACTGCATCTGGCAACTGTGTGGGTTACTGGTGACCCTGCCAAGAGCAGTTTCAGTGGAGTGGGGTCCAAAGCTGGTGTGAAGTGACTTAAAGAAGAAGAGGAGACAGTGACTATAAATAACTTTTGAGAAATTTGATTATGAAGAGTAGAAAAAAAGGGGGTCACTGGAGTTGGAGCATGTTCTTACACAGTTATGAACAATCCAGCAAAATGAAACAGACCACTGACACAGGAGGGAAAGGACAGGCTCCAGAACCTGGGTGGCTGGGTGGGTCTCTGCTGCAGGCAGGGCCCTTCATCCACACAATAGGGCAGGTAGATGGCTACGGCAGGTGTACTAGTAAGAAGGCTCGTAGATCGGGCAGGACAATGTTAAGGGAGTGTCTGTCTTATTTGCTTTGCTATCACAGTTAAGTATAAAGGAGGTTATCAGCTGGTGGGGTAGGGGTGAAGAATAGAAGATACACAGTAAATATGAAAACAATAAAGTATGAAGTGATTTCAGGGAGTGAAAATATAATGTTCTATGTCAGAAAACGTAGTAGGGCTCATAGTCAGTCTGTAGTCAGCATCTAAAATGAGATCAGTTAGCACACTTCTGTTTTTTTCCAGCAGTGCCGGGCTGCTCATATGCAAGTGGGGACTAGTGCAGAGCTAGATTTAAGCCAGGGCTTTGAACTGGCAAGCTCTGGTTTGAATCCCTGCTGAGAATTTACATTTCTAACAAGTTCCAAGATGATGCTAATGCTGCTGGTTAGGGACCCGTTCTGAGAACCACTAGCAGAGCAGTGGTTCTCAAAATTTACTGTACATAAGAATCACCTGGGGGTCTTGTTAAACTGTAGATTCTGATTCAGTATCTCTAGGGTGGAAATGCAAATTCTCAGCAGGGGTTTGAAACGGAACAACCGGTTCAAAGTCCTCACTTAAGCAGGACTTCAGTTTTATTAAAGGGAACTGCAAAGGAAGGAGAGAAACAGTGCGGGAAGTAAGAATGGTTTTAAGGGAGTGAATATGAAGACAGACCTTGGATTCCTAGGTGGGTAAGGAGGGGATGGATGGTGAAGGACAGAGGTAGGGTCAACTGGTCAGCACATCTGGAGCACAGACATAAGTACTAGCTTACAGCACAAGCTAGAAGGATACTGGGTGGTGGCCTGTAAGCAGGCCACGTGAAATTGAGATTTTAGAGGTAGCATATGATAGGGGAGGACCAGATTGAGAGCCTGTCCACAGTACCAAACTACTTGCTGTCATGGTGACCCCATGTGTGACAGAGTAGAACTGTGCTCCACACAGTAGGCAGTGGCTAAGGATGGAAGAAAAAAATCATTGGAAATTGAAGTGAGAGGCCAGGAGATTGGATGGATCATCCACGTGCATCCTGACATTATCGGGTTAAAGGTGTCAACATAGGAGAAGAAAGGAAGATTTGAGTAGAAGCTGAAACTGGCAAGGCTGGAGGGTTGGTGAAATGACAGCCGGAAGAAGAGGTGGGAATGATGCCATCTTACATGAAATCCAAAAAGAGTTGAGAGTTTTGAAAGGAGGAGGAGAAATGCTTTGTAAGTGGCAATAAGGAACAAGGAGAGCACCAATCCACCTCTAGGCCCTGAGTTGGGTGGGTTGTGTGAGAAAAATTAGTCTCTACTTGGAAGGGATGAAAGGAGGCAGTGTCCCCACTCAGGGGGACAGCCAGTTTCAGTTTGAGTAAGAAGGCCAATGTTCAGAGAAGATGAAAAGATGAGGGAGTCAGAGATGATGGTAAATTCTAAGAAGGCGCGTAGGATGAGAAATTAGGTCAGATTAGAAGATGTGCACAGTAGCACAGGGAGTGGATCTAGATAACAGATAACCAGGAAGACCTGGGCTTCTGAGAATATGGAGATAAAATTTATGGGAAGTATGATGGGATTATCTGAGGTGCTCTCTTAAAGGAAGATAGGGGATCAATATAAACCAGAAGGATGGCGCCACTGGGCGAATGCTCTCTCCTGTAGCTAGAAGTTGTCTGACAACCAAGGCACCAAGCAAAGGTCTCTTTTAGGGAGGCACTTTTTTGGTAACTGGGAGCAGAGACCCTTCACCTCCCTCCAACTTTTCCCTCTTTTCTGTACCTGGAGTGCGTCTCCGGTCAATCAGGGAATCCTTTGGTGTCATTGGCTCGTCATCAAAGTCAAACTCCGTTGGCATGTGCGGTCTGGGACAGGTAGACAGCAAATGAAGGGTGAGGGTGGCTCCCTCAAACACCTGTACATGTGCTTCTCCCCAGCCTGCCTGCTGTTCCCCTCCTGCTCTCTTCACGTCCTCCACTTTCCATGCTCCTGGGTCCCACCTTTTCTCCTTCCCTATTTCCCCCTGGCATGAGAGAAGTAGCCCCAGGGACAAGGTATAAGGGTGCGTTCTCACTTTTCCTCTTCCTCCTCTTTGGCCTCCGGTTCCTCATCGGATCTCTCCTCTTCACTCTGGGCCTCAGGTGTGGGCGGCCGGCGGGGCAGGATCTCTGCCTGAAGCTCCAGGGTACCATGGGCAGCCAGCAGCTCATAGAGCCGCTGGATTTCGGAGGGCGGGGGCATCCAGGCCGCCGGCAGCTCCACCTCCTCATCGCTGCAGGGCACGCACCAGTCCTCGGATTCTCCCTCTGCAGGCTCTTCCCCCACAGCTCTGGGGGCTTCTTCCTGCGCCTCCTGTGCCCCAGGCTCCTCTCGCTCAGCCTCCTCCCGGTCTCCTTCCCTGTCTTCCTCGGCCTTACTGACCGAAACAGGGGGACCTCCGGTGTCCTCCACGGCCAGGGCCTGGAGGCCGGAGGTCACTTCCCCTTCTTCAGACAGAGGCGCCGCCGTGGTGGCCGCAGGGTCTCCATGACCCCGAGTAAGGGACATAGGCCACTAGGGAAGTGGCCTTGCGAAGATAGGAGATGCAGGGGTACTAAGCCGGGGGTCCACCCACCAAGGGATAAGGCTCCCCAGGGATATAGGGAATGTCTCTTCAACCAATCAGGTTCTCACAGCGGTCCCTGCAGTCAGACCGCCGGTCCCCAGGAGGGGGCGCTCGGCACCCCCGACCACGCCCAACGGATCCGATATTCCCGGGGAGCCGCAGAAACCACTTTCCGAGCCCGAGAGGTCAGGGAAAGAAGCAGGCCCACTCTTCTCGCCCTCACGCCGCCCCCGCCCGCCCGGCCGCCCCACACCTAGACCGGGCGTCTTCTTTTCAGACCTCGCAGTTCGGGTACGCGCCACCTCAGCCGCGGTAAGCACCTGGAGCTAAGACCCGCCTCTCCGGCGCGAAGGGTCACAGTATGCAGGCGCACAGATACGGCGCGGGAGGCTCGGTTCTACAAACCTACTTAGAAGAGGAAAGCAAGGGAAAGCTTGCACATGCGCAGGAGGGGGAAATTCGTATAAAGGCTTCGGCCCACAGTAAAGATGGCCACCTGGATGACGCATGCGCGTATCACCCAGTAGGCTCTGCCCGCAGGGAGGCAGTTCCGCTGTCACAGTGGACGAACGCCGAGGACCAACTGAGGCTCGAGGCGAGTGTCATGCAGTCTCCGTTTATTGGTGTGTCATACCCATGCAGCATCCGGCATACGAAAAGGGGGGATCAGTTTGATATATATGTATTGGGAATTCTAGTTTCGTTTCCCCCCCTTACTTTTTTTTTTTTAAAAAACAAAAAACCCGCCAACTCCGATTCGCGTCGGTTGCTCGGTCCCCGCCTCCCCTACGGGCCGTCGGGTGCAGCAAACCTCCCTTGTTCTGTTAAAGAATAAATTATAGAGCTCCCCGTCCCCTCCTCGGGAGCTTTGGTCCTATTTTTTGGATTCTTTCCTTACAAAGACGTGAATGACATGAGCCCCGACGCCTTTAGAAATAAACACACTGACTGGCGTTGAAAAGCGCAGGTGGGGCGGATCAACAAGATTGACCAGGGAAGCGTCAACCGCTGCGCCCCTCCTTTCTCCCCCTGGTTCGGAAGGCGTGTTCGGCACCCTGCACATGCCCCCAGAAGCGGCCTGGCCGCCAACTCTGCGACCTGTGAGGCGCCCTGGGGGCGTCTGGGCCTGGGTGGTCCCAGCAGAGAACAGTCGGAGCCCCGGGCCCGGGCTAGGGGGCCCTCTCCGGGCAACCTCCTTTCCCCCAGGCTGACCTAAGTGCTGGAGGTTTTGCAGAATAAACAGTGGCAACAGGGTGGAAGGGAGGATGCTGAAGGGAGATGAGGAGGCAGGAAGAGGACGGAGGTGGGGATGTGGAGAGGGAAGGGAATATGATAAAGGGGAGAAGGAGGTGGGGATGTGGAGAGGGAAGGGAATATGATAAAGGGGAGAAGGAGGTGGGGATGTGGAGAGGGAAGGGAATATGATAAAGGGGAGAAGGAAGAAAGGAATGCGGAAGATGCCAAGACAATGAAAGCTGGGTTGGGAGGGGGAGGCTAGGGCACTGGTTGAGGTGCAGGGAGGCTGAAAGAATGCAGAGTTTGGGAGATGTTCAGGGAGATCCACAGAAGCGCAAGGAGGTTTCAGAAATGCAGGGATGGGGAGGCCAAGAAGCTAGAGGGGATGCAGGCAGAAGTGTAGGGAGGTTGGAAACAGTGCAGGGAGAAGGGAGGCCTACGGTTGGCAGAGGAGCCTGGGAGGATGCAGGAGCAGGAAAGAAGCTGTAAACAAGGCCGCTCAGGCTCCCTTGGTCCCTATGGGTGGGGGCCAGGGCCATCGATTGGGCTCCCCCGAGGGGAGGGATGGGCCCAAGGCAGCTCCCAACAGGAAGAAAAGTCTTGGAATGCAGGGCAGAGCCCCTCACTTATACACTGTGGGAGAGGAGAGGGAGGGACAGACGGAGACCGTGGTGGGGTGGGTAGAGACAAGGAGAGACAAAGGAGGAGTAGGGAGGACAGACAGGAGAGAGCAGGGGCAGGGGTTAGTAAGGCTGCCCTTGACAACCCTTCCACTCCTCCCGGCCTGTCCCAGATCCCCACTCACCGCCTAAGTTGATGACGCAGGAGGCGATGATGATGAGGACCCCCCCCACCAGTGCCACGATGCTTAAGAGCTTGGCCACACGGCCCAAACGCTGGGCCCCATCCACGTCCCCCTGCTGCAGGCTGTTCCGGGACTGGGGTTAGGGTGAGGGTGGGGACCATGGCCCAGGTCAGGAGAAGCCCACCAGGCAGAGATCAGGTGAAAGAGTCGTCCAGTAGGCCAGCCCCGTGGACAGTGGTTAAGGGAGGAAGGAAGATTGGAGAGGAGGCGGGGAAGGAGAGCACAGGTCAGCAAGAATGTGTAAAACATGTGCCTTGACATCCCTCCCAACCAAAAGGGTAGGGCAGTGGTGGCTCAGAGGGTGATGTCCTGGGAGAAGCAAGCAAAGGACCAGTAATTGGGGAGGTGAGATCCATGCAGAGAGAAGAGGGAAGGCAAGGCCACTCCTGGGGTTCTGTGCCCATGCTGGCAGGAAGCTGGGAGACATAGCAGACCTGGGCCAGGGTCCCGCGGGGCTCACCATGACGGCATAAGCGAAGGCCACAATGTTGACGGGCCACATGGGGCAGAAGCAGGACAGGATGGCGAGGATGATGTAGTCCTGAGGTTTCTGGGTGCCTTCACCCACCTCCACCCCAGGCCCTCCCAGCTGGGAGCTGGGGTGGCGGCTCAGGCTACCTCGGGGAGATCCTGGATGCCCACTGTGAACCCTTCCCATTCGGTCCTCCTCAACCAGCTGCTGCAGCACTCGAGGGGGAGCCCCATTGGCTGGGGGAGTTTTGGTTGAGGGTGGAGAGTGAGGCTGGGGGGCTGGACCCTCTTCCTCATCGCCAGCCTGAAGGGGGACCACTGCCCCATTCTCCTGCTTTTCTCCCATACTCTCTGTCAGGGCCTCGGGGCTTGGGTCCTCCTGGGTAGGGGGCTCTGGCTGGAGGGCTGGCTTGGGAGTGGGCTGGGAACCTGGCTGGGGGTCTGGCTGAGGTTCTAACTGGGGGTCCTGTTGGGGAGAAGGCTCTGAAGCTGGCTCAGGTGGGGCTGCAGACTCCAGCTTGGCAGAACCCTGGCCTGCAGTGGCCTCTTTGCTCTCCTCTGACTTGGTTGCTGGGTCTTGGCATGCTTCTTCGGGGCTGGAGCTGGCCTTTGATTTCCTTCCTGGGCTTGAGCTGACGTCTGTGGCCTGGGCTGTTTCTGGAGCTCCTGCCGGGGTCTCTGTGGTTTCTGGAGCCAGCCCAGCCTTGGGCTCTGAGTCTACAGGGACCCCACTGGTGTCTGGGTCTGGCTGCTTGGCCTCTGACTCATCTGGGACCCCAGCTGGGGCTGGGGGAGGGCTAGTTCCAGCTTCAGGATGGTCAGCCCATTCTCCCTGGGTCTGGGGACCCTCTGCGACCCCCTTCATCTCAGAGCCCTCAGAGCTGTTGGCTGCCATCCTGAGATGGGAGAGGGGAGAGGGCCCTTGTGGGGAGGAGGGAGCAGCAGAGACAGCAGCAAATCCTGCAAGAGGAGGAAATAGGCTTGGTGTGAGGAGGGAAGAGGTGACCAGGTCTCAGCACTGCCAGCCCAAGAGGGCCATGCTCCTGTCTCAGCGCCAGCCTTGGGTTGTCTCTGGGGAGAAGAAAAAGTTGTGGTTTTCTTTGCCTTGGGTGGGATATCCCTGGGAGGGGGCTGCTCCTCTTAAAGTCTGTTCTGCTTGGAGAGCCCTGGGAAGATTAACCCTTTTGTGAACAGGGTTCTCCCCATGGTCTCTTCCTGGGTTCTCCCCAGCAAGATCCAGATTCAGATACTAATAGACGCCTCAGCTCCCCAAAATCAACAGCTGTGCAGACACACGGAAACTCCAACAGGCAGACAGAGCAGAAGAACAGTCCACTCGCTCTGCATCCTCCCCTCCTCCCTGGGCGCCCAGGCGGTGCGGTTTTCTTGCTGCGTGTTGGAAGCGCAGACACCTCCGCCCCTCCTTGGGGGACCAGGGCATCTCCTCCAAGCCCCTCGTCAGCCCCTCTCTCAGGGATTCCCTCGCTCCCGGGGGGTCGGCACCTCCTCCTCCCCTTGGAGCGGCGCACCCAGCACCACCGAGCCCGCCCGCCAGGCACCCGCATTCCGGTGCAGCCAGCCCAATGTCCGCTGTCTGTCCATCCACTCCTACCCACAGCCTCAGTTAGTTCCCGTCTCACCTCGACGCCGGTCTCCGGGCTGCTCCCGCCGCCGCCGCCTTTGCAGCAGCCGCAGCCTGCGAGGGAGCAAGTCAGCGAGCGAGCGAGGGAGGCGGCGGGTCTTCCCTCCTCTCCCCTCCCGTCCGCTCGTCCCCTCCCCTCCGGTCCCCTCCCATGCGCTCTGCCGCCTCGCACCGCCCCCGCCCCTCGCACGCCTCCCGCCCCTCCCTGAAGGCCCTAGGGAGCCACGCGTGGCTGGCCCCGCGTTACCTGGGCAACCGGCCGGGGAACCGCTCGGACCCGCTCCCTGCCCCTTCCCACGCGCGCCTCCGGGGGCGCCCCTTTCCCAAGCCCCCGGCCCCTCCCGCTAACGGTCACCAGGGATCCTGGCAGAGGCAGGGGGCTGGGGTAAACGCAGAGAGCTCTGCGAGACCGAACCAGAGGCAGGCAGGCCCCGGTGGAGGCACCCCATGAGCATAGAGGGGACAGGAGATACGGCAAAGCTTGGAGGAGGCTGCAGAACAGGGTGGGGTTTCAAGGAAAGGGAGCCCGCAAAACAGGAAGTCCCTCCACCCTCAAGAAAGCAGCAGCAAAAACGGGCACTAGAAGCTTGAGAAAGTCTGCAGGAGACAGAGCAAGGACTGGGAAGGAAATTCCTAGAAGCAGGGTAGAAACTGCAGGGCAGCTTTGCGGTTACTGGCCCAGGAGCCGCGTAAACGGAGGGTGAACAGGCAGTTTGGACCATGCCAAGAATGAGGGGGTCGAGTGGGTAAAAATGCAGTTTTTATTTTCGACTTCACAGCTCCCAATCTGGGGGCTCAAACTTCCCCCACCATTCTACAGCTCCAGCATTCATCATCATCTTTCAGGGTCCTAATCGTGTGCAGGTATCTGGCTAGGGCTTGGTTGGGGGTCTGAGCAGCAGTGGGTGCGGATGGAAAACTAAGAGTGGCATTTTCATCCAGCAGCTGTTTGGTTTCTAGCCAGGGCGCCTTCAAACCTCCAGTGGCTATTCTGGGCCTGTCCAGATTGGGTATTCCCCAGAGATCTGGGAGTCCTGGAATTTGCTCTCCACAGCCACTGGAGCCTTGGCCCCACCCTAAATCTGGGAGGCGGTCACTGGAGCCTCCTCTGGGGAGGGAGGAGCCAGAGCCCAGAGCAAGGCTGGGACTTAGACCAGATCCAGGAGAAAGAAACCCCTTGAGGTGGAGACAGAAAGCTTGGTGAGGGCAATTCACTCCACCCAGAGCCAGAGCCAGGTTTTTATTTAAAATTTATTGTAATGGGGTCCGCGCAAAGGGAGGGGGGAGGAAGGTAAGGAACATGCAGGGGACACAGGAACACGATGGCATGGCCAGGGCCACAGCTTCTGAAGTGGGGAGGAGGGATGAAAAAAAAAAAGGCCAGGGCTGGAGCCAGGGTGGAAGAGGGAAGGGGGAGCCCCCACCCCCAGGAAGCACCTGTAGTCCCTGGATCCCCCCACGATTCCATCTCTTGTTCTGCCTCTGGCCCTAATGGCTCCTTCCTTTGCTCCCCTAGACTTTTTTTTTCCCCTGACAGAGTCTCAAGTAGGGGTGATGTTCAGGGCCTGACCCCAAACAACTCCGCCTTATGAAGGTACAACCTTTGCCTTCCCTGTTTCTGCCCCTTCTCAAATCTTGCCTTGTTTCATCTGGGACAGAATCTCTGATTCCCCTTCTTTCCCTCCTCCCTCCCCCTGGGAGAGGAAAAAACAAAACAAAACAAAGCACCAACTCCCCAAGGACGGGCAGCAGACAGTAGGGGGGAGTGAACTGGAAGGAGAGCAAGAAGGACCATTGAAGGAAAGGCTCTCAAATCCCTGGGAGGGCAGGGCAGGGAATTACAGCGAGGAAAGGGAGTGAGGGCAGTGGCCACTCCTGTCCTCTGCCACCCCTGCCCACTGTCCAGGGGACTTCAACACAACTGAGGGACGAGTGCGTGTGGGGTCAGGTCTGACAGGGATAAGAGAGGAGCAGGAGAAACAAATCGTTAAAACCTAGTGAACTCCCCTAAGAAAACATGTTTTCTTCCTCTTTTCCTTCAGGAGGCTCCTTGGTTGGTGGGGCAAGTATCCAGGAGTTGGTGGGAAAAGGAGGGAAGAGAAGAGGGTACCAAGGGACTTTCCTCCACTCTTTCCCCCCACCAACTTGGAGCTCACCAGGGCTGGGAGGGAAGTGGCTGAGAGCTCACAGGCACCCCCTCGGCCCCTGAGAGGGATCCCACAGCTGTGGGAGGGGCTGCCACTGCTGCCGCTGCCGCCGCTGCTGCCGCCGCCGCCATTGGACAAACCTCACCAGTACCTGCAGTGAAAAACACCAGAATATCAGTGTGATATGAATGGCAAGAACCTTGCTCCTTGCCCTAGACTCCTTCCCAGACTTCCTCCCCTGGGACACAGCCGTTGCTCACTTCCTGTTTGGTCCCCAGAGGCTGCAGCCTGCATCCTTACCTAGACAGAGCAGTTCTCCTGAAGGTCCTCCCTGTCCCAGAAGTATCCCTAACCTGGGTGATGGACGGGCATCCCTGGCCTTCCTGCAATCCCCTATTGGGCCCTTTGAGACCCCTTGTCCCACACACCCCACCCCACCCCCCCCAGCCATGCCCCACGCCTTGCCTGATGGGTGCGGGGGTCCCCCTCAGCAGGTGGGCTGTGGCTGGGGGGCATCTCCCGGGACAGGGGGGGCGGCCCCCCCCAGATGGGTCTGCATGTGGCCGGCCAGCTGGGCAGGGGTCTTGCAGTGCACGCTGCACAGCTTGCACAGGATGCGGTCAGCCCGCGGGGCCTGGAGCCCATGGTCCTTCACCGCGTGGATGCGCAGGTATGCTGCTGTGGTGAAGCCTATGGGTGGGGGGTGGATTGGGGTAGGGGGGATGGGGGTCAGCCAGGCGGAGACCCCAGAGACGGGGCTGTTCTCCTAGGCTGGGGACGCCCTCCTCAGATGGCCCTGTCCTCCTCCCACCACATCCTTGGTAGCCTGGGGCCAACTATTCTGCTGGGGCTGGTGGGGCATAACCCCTTCCTGAGCTTGGGGCCTTGGTACCCACAGATCCCATTCTCTGGCTGAGAGAGCTCTACTGGTGTGACAGAACTCTGATACCTAGCCACTTGAGGGGCTGACCCTCAGTAGAGACGGCTGTGTCCCCTCCTTCCAGTGTCCCACATATTCTTGGTTCAGTTACTCAGTTAGTAAGTGACTTTAAAAACAGCTTTTTCTGCTACTTGGGCAGGGTTAAACCCCTGCCAACATACTCCGCTTGTCACAGAGAGTGGAGACAAGAACTTGTACTGCATGGTTGAAACATCGTCTTTAAACCCTAGGGAACTGGCTCTCTTCCCCAAAGCAGCTGTGTCCCACTGCCATCTCCCCACCCACCCACCCCTAGGAGACTGACTCTTTTTGGGAGACTGTCTTCTCCAGCCATGACCTCTGATAACTTAATGATGTTCACTCACCCCAATGCTGCTTCATTTGTTTTCTAAAGGACTCTAGCTGATGCCATGAGCTCTTGGCTACAACACCCTAATGCACATCCGTGAAAGGCCACTGACTTTGTCCCCACCCTTTGTCCCTAGCCCTCCCAGCATCCCTCAGCATGTACCTTTGTTGCAGAGCTCACAGACATGGTGAGGGCCCTGGCTGTGCACCTTCATGTGGTCCGAAATATAAGCCGAGCTCAGCATCTTGCCACACACATGACATGGCACCTTCTCCTCGTGTCGTACTGTGTGTGCCCGGAGTCGATCCTTCGTAGCAAAAGCTGCCTCACATTTCTGGGGAGGGGGGAGGGGCGTGGGGGGATGTCACAGGAGAGTTAAAGCTTGGGGGAGTGGGGGAAAGGGAGGCAAGAGGTTAAAGGAATCAGAGCCTTGGGGATCTTTGATCTGTAGAAAATGGGAGTGAGATGAAGAGGTCTTGAAGAAGGGATGAGAAAATGGAGTGAAAAGGCAAAAAGAAGAGAGAGAAAAAGGGGGTCTGAGAGGCTGAACTCAGACAGCTACAATGGGGATCAAAATCATGAAAACCAGGACAGGAGGAGGTGGGCTTCCTACCTCACATTTGAACGGCCGTTCTGTTGAGTGCACTTGTCTGACGTGACTGTTGAGGTGATCCGGCCTGGGGATACGTGGGGGTTGGGGTTAGGGCTGGGGCCCTATGACGATCGGGTGCCCCACATCTTCCAGCTTAGTACAACAGTCTCTTCAAAGATCCCTGCATTTTCTCCTGAAGCCTGGGGCCTTGGAGTCCTGGTTCAGCAGGAAACCCCTCCTCTCCAGCGGGATTCCTCCTCCTCCCACTTGGAGCTTTCCTTCAAGGACCCACCTCCTTTGCTAAGTACCACCCCCTGCTCCTTGGTAACTAGGAGAGGCCTACCTCCCTCCTCCCTGGGAGTGGCTCCCGGTCTCCAGCCTCGGGAGAGTCTCCTCCCTCCCTACCAGCCAAGGCCAGGCCACCTCCGTTGCCCGTCCCTCCCTCCCCGCCAAGTGGGCGGCTGCAGCCCCGTGCACACCGGGAGAAGCTCTTGCCACAGTGGGAGCAGTTGTAGGGCTTGTGTACAGCGCCGTCATGTGAGCGCACGTGGTAGCTCATGCGGTCCTTGCGCTTGAAGCGCTGCTGGCACACCGGGCACTGGTAGGGCTTCTCGTCCGAGTGCGACAGCTTGTGTCGGTTCAGGTGGTAGACGTCGCGGAAGGCCTTGCCGCACATCTCGCAGGCGTGGTTCTTTCGAATGCGCTTTCCGGAGGCGGTGGTGGTCACCACACCGCCGGCGGCCACTGCGGCCGCTCCGCCGCCAGCGCCCGCCTCTCCCCCTCCCCCGCCGGCTCCACTCAGCTGGGGCACGCTCAGGAGGCTCAGGGGGACCATGGTGGGCATCTTCATAGCGCCTGAGGGGACCCGGCCGGCCTTGGCTCCCGTGTGGATGGCCTCGTGCCTCCGGAGATTGTAGCCGTTCTTGAACTCCTTGGCACACAGGGCGCAGATGTAGGGCCCCTTGCTCTTTGTCTTCTTCTCCAGAGCAGACACTACGGGGGCCACGGCGACCGTCGAGGTCGGGGCTACGACGGCGGTAGCTGCGGCTGCGGCGATAGTGGTGGCAGAAGCGGGGGGCGCGGCCTCGGCAGGGGGCGCCGACACGGGCGGGGGCGGCGGAGGGGGTGCCGGGGGCTGCTTCAGGGCCGCTGTGTCCACAGTGGAGGCGGCGGCCGGTGCTGGGGGCGCGGTGGCGACCGCGGCGGCGGCGGCAGCAGCTGCGGCGGCGGCAGCGGCGGCGGCCGACTCCTGGGCGGCGGCGAGAACCGGGAGCAAGTCCACCTGAAGGGGCTCGGCCGCCGGGGCCTGGGGGGTGGGCGGGGGTGCCGGCGCGGCCTGCGAAGACAAGGCGCCGTGTGGGCCGCTGCCGCGAGTCGGCGCCCTCCCGGCCCGCCACGGCCGGCCCCTACTCACCTGGAATGGACTCTGGGCGCAGCCCTGGGAGGCAAAGAAGCGGGACTGGAGCTCAGCCCCGACCTGCAGGGGGTTCTGGGCGTGACCCTGAGGTGGCGGGAAGGAGTTCATGAGGCCGCCCACCCCCCGGGAGTCCAGGCCCAGCACGGGGAAGGGGGGGGCCAGCAGCGTGCAAGGGAACACGGGGAACATGGCCTCGGCCGCGGCGGGGCCTGCGTGGCTCAGCAGGGGCCGGGGGCGCGGGTCGCGCGGGGCCCGGGCTCAGGGAGCCGCCCCCGGCCGGCCGGGCTGGGCCGCGCCGAACGCATGGCCCGCGGGCCGCCCCGCCGCCCGCGCACCCCGGCCGGCGGGAGGGAGGGAAGGAGCGCGTCTTGCGAGCCGCGGAACGCGGCGGCGACGGCGGCGGCGACGCCCCCTGGGTGGGGGCGGGAGGCCCCGCGGGGCCGGGGGCCGGGGGCGGGGGCCCAGGCGGCGGCGGCGGCGGCGGTTGGAGCCTGGCGGGGCGGGGTGGGGGGAGCGAGGGAGCAGCTTCGGCCCCCGCCGCGCGCGCGCCCAGCCGGCGCCTCGGGGAGGGCGGGGGAGGGCGCGAGGGAGGGAGGGGGACAGCTGCGCGCGCACCGGGCGCGCGGAGGGGGGGTGGGACGGGCGGGAGGGAGGGCGGGCGGAGGGGGGGTGGGAAGTGGGGATGGGAGGCGGGGGGAGGGGGTTGTTACCTGGAAGATGAAGCTGCTCCAGTTGCCGGGATCCATGGCGGAGGGAGGGAGGGAGGTGGCTCGCGCTCACCCTGGGGCGGGAGGAGGAGGAGGCGGCAGTGGGGGAGGGGAACCCAGGGAGGAGGCGCGCGGGGCGGACGGGAGGGGGGAAGGAGGAGGAGGGTGGGGGGAGCGGAACACTGCGCGCGGGGAGGGCGGGCGGGGGGCGCGAGGACATACAAGAGGCTGGAGCGGGCGCGAGCGCGGGCGCGCGCGAGGCCAGCGGGAGGGGGGCAGGCTCAAAGAGAGACTCTGGCGGGAGGAGGGACGGGGGAGCCTCCCAGCAGCCGGAGTCGCCCCAAGCGCGAGACCCCTGAGACGGCCGCTGATTGGCTGGTGATGGCGCAGGTGGTGGGCGCGCGGGAGACAGGGCGGCTGCTCTTCTCCTCCCCCCCTTCAACGATTCCACCCCCCTCCCTCCGCCAGCGGCCGTTATTTCGCGCGCACGCGCACAAAACCGCTGTCGTTGCTGAGCGGGAATGGGGGCGCGCGCGCTGGGGGTACGGACGGGGCGGGGCTAAATCCTAAGCGCGTACCCGCCTAACGGTCGTCGTCCTTGAGCTTTGCTTTAGCTTTTTGTTTCCTTTAGGCCACCGTCCGTTCCCCCCTCCCCATTTCATTGGTTTATTTACTATCTTTCGCGCTGGTACGTATTTCCCCAAAAATGGCGCCCGAAGAAGTTCGGCCACAGAGCTTGGGGATCCCAAGGGCGATTTTCCCCGATCTCCTCCCCCCTCTCCCGCAGTCCCAAGAATCAGGCTGAAGCACCGGAATAAAAACTGTATTTACACAACAGGCTGTTATACAAAGATTAAACAAACAGGTAGTGAGTAGAGACGACAATCAAGAGGGACCGCAGCGCTGGCCCGCGGCGAGGCCCAGGATGTTCGCCTGCAAGACAGGGGGTAAGGGGAAAGCAACGTTAGAGATGGGGGTAGGGCCCAGGCCAGGGAGAGGAGAGGAGGCAGAGCCGTGATCTCACCTTTAGGAATGACTCCATCTGTTTCCCGGATATGCCCTCCACTCGTTCCAGGTCCTCCACCTGGTGGGACAACAGCGACGGGGAGAGGGGTCCAGGGGTGCAACACTCCTCCCTCCCCAACTCCGACTGGATCCCAGTGCTGCCCTGCCTGAGCCCTTACCTGGCTGAAGGGGCCGTGGAGCTCCCTCCAGCCCACAATGAGCTGGGCCTTTTTCTGGCCAATGCGCTGCAGACTGCGTAGATCCCGGGCTGAGCCTTTGTTCAGCAGGTCCAAGATTTTTTGGCGTCCATGGGCCAGCAGCTCTCGGCTGATCTGTGGCTCCCAGCAGTCCTCAGCTTTCTCCTCAGGTTCAGAGGCATTTAGGGACTCCAGCTATGAGGTTAGGGGGAGGTGAGTGACAGAAATGGCAGTTTGCTGTCCAGCCCAAGGCAGCCACGTCCTTTAGACTCTTCAGTGAAGACTAGGATCCTGGTGGTAGTTATGGCCGTACACCATCCCCCTACTTCCCTTCAGTCATGTGTCTTTTAAAAAAAACAAAAACCTCTTATCCTGGTCATTCTCGGGACTAGTTCTCATTTTATCTGACTTCTAAAAGTGATAACACTAGTACCTGTCTCATAGAGTTGTGAAGATCAAAACAGGTTAGTGAATGTTAAAGCACATTATAAGCTTTTGAATCTGGCCCCCCTCATATGGAAAAACGGAAGGAATAAGCTCTCCTTCACCCTTGGGACAGCACAGGGAGAAGGCACTCAGTGACACTGCCCCCTGCATATCGTCTCAGTTTTTGGGTAGTTCTAGTTTCATTTCTTGAGTGCTTAGGTCACGTTTCCCTAAGTGGGCTCTTAAGTTTGCAGAGATTGGAACTACACGTTGTGCCTAGTAAATAGCTACTAAGAGTGAGAGTCATCAGGAAAAGGGAAAGTAACAGGTGATGGCCACCCGCTGTGTGCTAGGTACATCCATAACATTGCATTTCATCTTAAATACGCTGTGAGGTACCATCACTGCATTTAGAGGGTAAGGAAATTCTAAGATTTGTAAATAGCTGCTCTTGTAACTCCAGGGCTAGTGCACTTCCCACAAGAACTGACTACCCCTAACTACACTCACCTTCCTCTTCCGGCCTTTCTTTTTGAGGATGTGGACCTCGGTATTTTGGGATGCAGCCTGCTCCTGCACTGAAAGCATGAATTAGAAACTCGAGTCAGGGCAGAGGCCACTTTTCACCTTCCACAGTAGCCACTCGATTCTTTGATTTCTGATTGCCTAGCTCCTCTCCACCCTGAGTTAACCTCTTCTTTTGTTGTCTCCACATGTTCTTTATTACATCTGTATTTGAAAGTATTCTCAATTGGTCTTGCATTACAGTCAATCATGCATTTGTCTGTCTACCCACTGAACTAATTAAACACTCCAGAGGGCAGAGCACCCACCCAGTTCTACTTCAGAGCCTCCCGAGGCTGGCATGTGTGGGAGGGCACGAGTGACATTTGTTGAGATGCCCCTAACACTTCCTTCCTTTTGGGATCCTGGTCATCTGGGCCTTCCTGACCCCAGAGCCATACTTACGCAGTTGTAGGGGCATCACCACAGCTTTTTTCAGAGGCTTAGCCACAGACACTGTGCGGTGGGCAAGGGGTCGGAGCATTGTGGGAGAGCAATTCTCCTTCGGGTCTGCAGCCTCCTGGGCCAGCACCTTGGCCTCCAGTTCCTTTTGCTTCACCTTAAGCCTCTGTTGGAGAGGACCAGGGAGAGATGTGACCCATACTCAGCTCCAGGGAAGCCTGAAGGACAGTGGTGAGTGTGAGCCCTTAGAAGGCAGGGCTAGGACCAGTGGCAGAAGGTGCCAGGAGACAGATGGAGCCAATATAGTTAGGGCTTTCTAATGATGAGTGATGCCCAGAGGTGGAGAAAGGCAGTTTGTGAAATACTGAAGGGGAGGACTCTTCAGGTAAATACCTAATGTAATCTGAGCTGCATTTTAGGAAATGACAATGTCTAATGTTTGTTCCTTCTACCTGGATTTTTTTCTCATTTGCCTCTCATCTGTTCTTAATTATCTTTCAAAGTTCAGCCTTGCTAAGGACATTGAAGCAGAAGGTGGAGGACTGATGGATTCTAGTGTTGGGTAGAAACTGGATCTGATCCAGCCTTTGAGTATCCTCTCCCTGGAGGTTCCAGGATTGCTTTTCAAGACCAGAAGGAATCCCAGCCCCACTTCCTAACACTTACTTCAATCTCCAAGTCTTTCTCCTCCACTGTCTTCATGAGCACCATTCGCTCTCGCCTCGGGGTGCTCAGCAGAGGGGTCCCCTGGCTCCCCTGGGAGCCTAGCAGGCGGTCTAAGCTTAGGAGGCGCTCCAGCATGGCCGGGTCTATGTTGCTTAGCTTCTGCAGGGGGCTGAGCAGACGGAAGAGGTTACTCCCCACCTACCTTCTCTCATCATGCCTTAACTTGGTTTATCCTCTGGGTCCAGAACCTTGACGCTAACGTGGTGGGCAACCCTGAGCAAGTCATCCAACCTTTCTGGGTGTAGTGTCTTCATCGGTTGAATGAGGATTGATCACCACCTGTCCTAGTAACCTCTCAGGGATGTCAGGAGATCAGTTGAGAACAAGCATTTAATGAACACCTGAGTGTCAGGTATTAGGTATCTAAGACAATGCCCTGTCAGTTTGAAGGAGTCAGGGAAAGCTTCACAGAGGAGGCTTTGAAAGCCACTGAAGACCTCAAGTGCCGAGACTTTATCCTGTGGGCAGTAGGGAACGCCTGTTCAGAGTTGTGATTTAGCACGTGGCAATGCCTAGAATTTGTTACCTCTGCCTAGAATCTTCTCATCTCACATCTGATCTCAATTATCTTTCAAAGTCAGTTTGATGCTACCTTTGCCATGATGCCCAGCTGACTGTGTCTTACTTACTACACTGTGAGCAACTCGAGGGCAGAGACTGTCCTGTTCTTTATTTGCAGGTGCCTAGGAGCAGGATCAGAAAATACATGGATGAATGCTGGAAGTAATTGTTCCTATCCTGGCTCTCATAGAACAAGCAGTGATTCCTTATTGCATTCTGTATGATCTACTGATGTCCACATCTTACTTCCCCTACTGAAGAGTAAGGTCGCCTGAAATCAGGGTCTGTCTAGGTCTGATGTGCCTCTTTTCTGAGCTTCTTTCTTCAGAGTGCCTGTCTGCCAGAGAGCTTGCCTGTTCACACATAATACAGACGTGTGTATGTATCTGTTTCTCTGCATTTGTGCACATGGGAGAAGGGACTGCTGACAGATGGCTTGGGAAGGACAAGGTTGAGAGAGGGGTCACGAGTAAGTAAGCAACTTTCTGTGGCCTCCTTCCCCACCTACAACAGCTCCCCTGGGGCAGGGTGTGTGCTAATTCTTGGCCACCTCAGGCCACCACTGTTCAATATGTTAGGACCTGTACAATTTGGAGAGGCTTTACTTGGGCTAGGGGTTACAGGCCAAAGTTAGAACTGCAGCTGGCTCCTTGGAGTCAGGGAAGGTCACGTGGCCAGACGTGGGAAGGAAGACCACTGAATACTGTGCACACTGAGCTGTGACGTGGGACTAGCAAAGTTGGGGAGGAAGGCCTTTGTTTCAAGAGGCTTTGTTTGGACTGAAGGTAGAAACAGGGCCAAGTTAGGATGGCAACTGGCTCCTTGGAGAGTCACAGAGAGGCTGAACATACAGACTGAGGGGTCTCAGCGAAACATCTCTCCCCCTTGTTTCCTTTGCTTTGCCCTCATCCTCTTGACCTGAAAGATCTGATCCAGATTACTCCTTGAACAAGAAGCAAAAGTTCTAGTCCTTGAAACGGCTGCCCCCAAAAGTGAGGTTTTGCTTATGACCTAAAGGGGCTAGAAAATGGGAAGAGAAGGAGCTAGGAGCCTGAGGAGGCAGCCTCCTCAGGTTCCCAGGCAGCAGTACTGATCTTATTATCACCTTAGTGAATGTAAGAGAGTAAGGTTTTAGCTGATTTCAGTGGAAGAGAACAAGTTCACAGCAGTCAAGCACAAGGCTTTGTCAGGCTAGATCCACTGCTGCTCTGCACCTAACCCAGACAACAGCAAAGGGGACACACCTAAGGCCCCCCTCTTTCTACTCACCTGAGTTTCTGGACGTCAGAGGCTGGAGCTGCTAGGGCCTCAGAGCTCCCAGTCTCCTCTTCTTCAGGTCCACGGGCTCTCTTTGCCTCTGTTGGGCCTAGCAGTTCTTTCTGAGACAGTCTAACAGGTGCCAAAGCTAGGGGAAGATGGGGCTGTCAGCCTCTGTGCCAATGCTTGGTGGCCTCAGCAAGCTTCCCAGTTGTTCAGACCTGTCCTTTCCACTCCTGCCTCCCCCGGTTCTCACCGTGAGGCTGCAAGCTTTCATTGGTAAAAGGTCGGTTGATCACCTCTTTGGACCTGGCAGCAAAGTTGAGTGCAGTGACTGTGTCTAGGTAGAAGCGTCTCTCAGGGGCAATGTTGGCAATGAGAATGCTGTGGGCAGAGCCACCCAGGGAATCCTGAGGCGGGGGATGGGCAGGGTGCGCAGGTGAGAGCTAAACTTCCCATTCCTTGGTTGCTGTCCCCAACACCCCAGCAGGCCCAGAACCACCTTTTCCAGCCCCTTTAACCATGAAACAGGTGGCCTGACCTGCAACAGGCGAGTAAGTTTGCTGTCCCGGTAAGGCACGCGAGGGAGGCCCTGGTTCAGTGCATCAACCACCTTGCCCAGTACAAACAGGGAGGTGTTGATGGCTCCACTCTCCTTCAGCCTCAGGCCCTTGTTGCCTGTGCGCCGGTTGTCCTCTGAGCCAGCCAAGTCAATCAGGTAGAGTTTTCCCTCCCGCTGGCGAAATGGGGCCAGCCGTTCCTGCTGATCTACCTGCGGGTAAGAGCAAGGGCCCCAGGCTTAGCTCAGGCTCCAGGGGCTTCCTGGGTTTTCACATCTGTCAGTGAGCCTCACCTTGACCAGGAGAACAGCATGACTGCGGGAGGAACGCTGGTTGAGCCGGGTGGCTCCTACAGTTCGATTTCGACTGGCTGGCAGAAAGTGCTGCTCAAAATCAGTAAAGCTAGTGATGGGCTTCTGTGTGAGGCCTGGAATCAGGATGTTTCCCCGACAGTCTTCTCGGATCACCAGGTCTCCTGATGTGGGGTCTAAGAGGTCCAGTACCTGTTTGGGCAGTGAGAGGTGGGGCCAGTTCCCCAGACACACATTGCTTACTTTCTGGGGACCAGTCTTATTTTCTCTGCTGGAATCTCAGAGTTGTAACATCTGCTACCCCAACCTCCATCTTTCCAGGTCTCACCTTCCCTCCTTGCTAGAGCAGAGCCTCATGTTCTAGAACTGGGCCTTCCTTTGACCCTGTCTCTTCCTCCCCAACCAGAGCGCGGCCTCACCTTTTCCTGGTAGATCTCTAAGTAGGACATAGTGACGGAGAGGGCCCATGGGCGGCCCTCAGCACCCTCCTCCCTTGTGAGCTGCAGGAGGTCCATGAGAGCCCGGGGGATCACCCCAGGCTGCTCTGGGCTGCCCAGCATTGTGTGCGTTTTCCCTGGGGAAAGAGTGGAGAAAGTGAAGAGGTTTACCCACCGCCTTCCCTAGCCCATTCTGATGCACATCCGGTCCCATCTGCCCTCTCACCTGCCCCCGTGGGCCCATAGGCAAGCACACTGGCATTCTGTCCTTCTAGCAAATGCCTTAGGATGGGCTGCACTGAACCAGCATAGATGTCCTGCTGGGAGCTCCTCTCCCCATAGAAGGCATCAAACCTGTGGGCAGGATTAAGGAAGAGAATTAGGAGAGGGTTCTATTCTCACTCAGACCTAGAGGCTAATACTGGCCTTGAATTTAAAAGCATTGCTCTTCCTGCACAAAGACTTTAGAAAGTGCCCACTGAACACCTACTCTGTCCCAGTCTCTGTATGGGTGCTAGAGATAGAGAGATGAATCTGTATCCTGTGCTCTTGGGAGTTTTGCAGTCTGGTGGATAGATACCTACTCTTTGCTATGATTCAGGGAACAAAGATGAAAACACACTAGAAGGAATAACTGATTTTGCATGAGGGAAAAGGAAGATTTGGGGGTGGCTTTCATAAGCTGAATGCATGTACCAGGCTCAGCTCAATGCCTTGCATCCAGTAAACAGTTCATGTTAGGTGAACTGGGCCTTGAAAGAGGAAGGAGGATTTTGTCAGCGAGAAGGGAAAGACGGAAATTCTAGGCATAAGGAATAGCACATAGATCAGACATGGTGTGAAAGGGCAGGGTACACTGCAGCATATATAGATGGTATGTACTTGTAAATCACGGTGGGGTAAATTGAGGATAATGCTTTTGACAGATGAGACTCAGTACACCTGTAGCCTATTCACTGAACTCTAGCGGAGAAGCTGGGACTTAGCAGAGCTTCAAACCAGTTTGTTCCGGTTCGAAACCCTGATGAGAATTTGCATTTCCACTTCATATATACTGAATCAGAATCTACAGTTTAACAAGCTCCCCAGGTGATTCTTATGTGTAATACATTTTGAGAATCACTGCTCTACTAGTGGTTCTCCAAATTGGCCCCTAACGAGCATTAGCATTGCCTGGGAACTTGTTAGAAATGCAAATTCTCAGCAGAATGAACCAGTTAGTTCCAAGTCCTGTGGCTTAGACAGCAGCGGGGAGTTTAGTATAGATGGAATGTAGCATGTGTTGGGGGATGAGGCTGGAAAGAAACTGAAGCGAAATTGTCAAGGGCTTAGAAAAGGGATGAGCAAACTTTTTCTGTAAAGAGCTAGATAGTAAATATTTTAGGCTTTGTGGGTAATATGGTTCCTGTCAAATGCTTAGCTCTGCCAGTGTAGTCAGAAAGCAGCCATGTAAAATGAGTGTGGCTATGTTCCAATAAAACTTTATAAAAACAGATTGCTGGTCAGGTTTAATTTATGGGCCAGTTTGCTACCCCCGGTCTACTGTGGTGTGGATTGCTTTTATATGGCCTCTCTCGCCATGGTCTTGTAACTCCCACCACATGGTTTGGACTATGCATATAAGGTGCCGGTGGCCCACCAAGGGGATGGGACAGCTTGCTAATAATAGCGCATGGCACCCTTGTGGTGGGTAGGACCATGCAAATAAAGTATATAGAATCCTAATGAGGGGATTGATCAGTTTTGCCATCCCACTAGGCTTAAAATGAGCCGTCCTGGAGGTGGATGGGGGGGACCTAACTACCACCAAGAAAGAAGAGCCAGGAGTAGAGTGTGTCCTTCGGACTTGGGGTCCCTGCGGCTGAGAACTTCCTAGACCCAGGAGACAGAGAGAGCTGTAACGCTGGAGACGGTGTAAGATGGCAAGAAGCAGTGGCAGGGAAATGGCGGCAGCAGAAGCAGGAGACTGGTGTGAGACGGCACAGTGGGTTTCCTGGCCCACAGAGCAAGGTAGTTATAGTGGGCGTGCCAACCCATGGACCGAGAGCCAAGAGCCTTCAGGCAGGAAGCTTCCTGGCGGAGTGGGGTGCCTCCAGGCATTTATTGGCAGAATTAAAGAACTTCGTAGCACCTGATGGAGCAGGGAGAGGCCAGGCCGAGGGACCCAGGAGCCAAGGGAGAAGGTGGCCTGTGGGCACGGCTAAAAATCTGTGCTTACTGAAGAACTGTATCCTGAGTCATTCCTGAACCTGAATTGTAACCTGTTACTTCCCTAATAAACCCCACAATTGTGAGCACGGTCTGTGAGTTCTGTGTGGTCATTGCAATGAATTATTGAACTTAGCAGAGAAGTAGAGAGTGCTGTGGGAGGGACGACTAGTGTCAGAATTGGTGAAATGGTTGGAGAAAGGAGGCATGTCTGACCTCCACTTCATAGAAATCTGCTTTGGGCTGATGTTGGTGGTGATTCTTTCTTCCCCTCATGAAGTTAGAGGAAGTCAGATGACGCCGTGCCATCATTTTTACACCTATAGTGACAGGTCTTTAAAGTAGCTGCCCTGGTGAGTTCTGTCCCCAAACCTGGTAGTCTTCTTTGACACTACTCAGCTACAGCCTGGGTTGACTCCCTGATCTGTTTTGCCCCAACCCTTCCCATACTCCCCTAGTTTCCACTTGGGGATCCCCTGCTCATCTTCACTGCTGCTTCTCCCCTTTGTACCTATCTCCTTCATGAGACTGTGAGCAAGAATGTGTCTGATTCAGCCTCCAGTCTCTCCCCACAGTATCCTGCAGGGTACCTGGCACAGTGGACAGCATGAGCATTTCCTGAGCGGACAAATGAAAGTGGTGGGGAACAAAGCTGTGCTAAGGCAGGATCAAGGATCCTGGGAGGCAGGTCTGAGACACTGTCTGGGCAAGTGATACTGTGAGCAGGCCTAGGAGAGGGAAACGAGTGGGGAAGAGTGGACTGAATCCTACTGGTATTTGAGAGTCTCCTGGTGGTTCCTCCAGTTGGAAATCTCCAGAGAGCAGCTGTCCAGGCCTCGGACACAGGGGGTATCATTTGCTCCAGCTATCTCATCCACAAATGGCCGCAGTCGCACAGCCACCCTTACTCGAGCTGGAGGCGGGCGCCGGCCAGCCCTCACCTTACTTAGCAGACAGCGTCCGGCTCCTGGAGGAGAGAAGAGAAGTTTTAGACATGAAGTATGCTGGTGGCACAGAGGAAGCAGGGACTAGCTTTCCCGAGAAGTAAGGATAGGATGTCTTGGAGAAGGATGTGCTTGACTTGGCTGCACTGTGTAGGATGAATTGGAGCTTGCTAAGCAGGCCAGGCAGAAGAAACACACGTGCAAAGGCACGGGGTGTGAAAGAGTGGCTCCTTTGGAGAACTGTTGAGGCAGGATTGTGTGTGTTTTGTTAGGGAGGGTAAGCACGGAAGGGCAGGATGGAACAAACAGATGAATCAAATACATGGTCCCAGGCAGAGTACAGTGGGGGTTTGTGCCTTAGTTTCCATGTCTGTAAAATGGAGTGGGCCTTGGAATTAAAAGAAGTGACAAGTAAAGTGCCAACACAATGACCAGCACATAGTAGGTATGTTATTCAAGGTAAGACAACCTAGATTCAAATCCCAGCTCTGCCGCTTACCACTAACTAAATAAAATAACCTGGGGGAATTATTTTCCATCCCTGTGCCTCCATTTCCTTGCCTGTAAAATAGGGATAAATAAAAATACCTACTCACTGGGTTGTTAGGAGAATAAACAAGGTAATTCATGTAAAAGGGTTTAGAATAGCATCTAGTACTTAGTAAAAGCACATAAGTGTTTTGTTTCTTATTCACACCCCCCCCCACTTTCCAGATAAGAAAACCTCGGTACAGAGGGGTCAGCTAATTTGCCCATGGTCAACAGCTAGTTAGTGACAGAGCTTCAAATGAAGGTCAAACTCCAAAGTCCATGATAGGAATCCCCAGGCCTCCTCATCTCCTTCATCTTAGCATTCCCAATGGCTCTGGAGTCAGAGACAAGTTCCATCTACCAGCTGTGTGACCTTCGGAAGGCTACTTCAGCTCTCCAAGCCTTGTTTTCTCTTTATAAAAATAACAGTATCTGTTGAATCCTAACAACATAAGATTGTGAGAATTCAAAGAAATAATGTACATACAATGTTTAGCATAGTGTCTGGCCAGGAGTGCTCAATAAATGTTAGCTATTATCATTGTACCTCTTCTCTTGCCTTCCTTGCCCCTTCTGTAGTGCCGTTAGAGTCCTCACAGAGCATAAAACATTGGCTTGTTTATTTCCTGTTTTTATCATAAAAGTGGCTCATTGCCATTCTGCCCCAGAGCTCACAGTCCAGGGGAGAAGGGAAGGAGAGGCACACATAAACAACTGCTTACGGTATAAGAATCTAGCCCTTTCATCAAAAAAGCAAACGAGGTTGGGTGAGGCTTAGCAATTATTTCTAATTTTTCCCTCTCCCACAATTCTCAAGTTTTATTCAGCTTCACTTTTACTTCTCTCTTCATTTATGAAGAAACTGAGCCAAAGATAGCATCTTTGGTCTATTTACATCATTAATAAGAAAACACTTGGTGGTCTTTTCTTCCCCACCAAGGCCCGGCAAACTCCTATCCAACCTTTGAAACTTACCTCAAATATTGCTTCCTTAAGTCCTTCCAGAAACCCTGGTGATGTAGTGGTTAAGTGCTACGGTTGCTAATCAAAAGGTCGGCAGTTCGAATCCATCAAGCGCTCCTTGGAAACTCTATGGGGCAGTTCTACTCTGTCCTATAGGATCGCTATGAGTCGCAATCGACTTGATGGCAATGGGTTTGGTTTTTTTGGTTTAAGTCCCCCCAGAATCTCCAAGGTTGGCTTCAGAGTCTACATTCCTTATAGCAGTTTGTATATTATCTCCCATTGTGTTGCATCATATCTATTTATGTGACTACAAGCTCCTCTAGGGCAGAGATAATATTCATTCTGACATTTTTCTGATATCTACTATGTGCCAGACATGATGGATCTTGGAGGAGTGAGGGGAGGATGTACTTAGACAGAAGGAATAGCATGTGCTTGGGCATAATGGTTAAGAGCAGAAGCTCTAGAGGAGTCAGATTACCTAAGTGCAAAATCAGGCTCCATCATTTACTAGCTGTGTTAACTTTGGTCAAGCTACTTAACCCAACCAGACCTCAGTTTCCTTATCTGTAAAACAGGGACAATAATAGTAACGAACCAGGACTTTGAACCAGTTTGTTCTGGTTCCACCCCAGATATACTGAATCAGAATCTACATGTTTAAACAATTCTTACTTATACATAAGAATCACCTGGGGATCTTGTTAAAATGTAGATTCTAATTCAGTATATCTGGGGTGGAAAGACAAATTCTCAGCAGAGGTTAGAACCAAGACGAACCAGTTCCAAGCCCTGTAACCAGCTAGTAGCACTATGTGGCAATTAAATAATTCATCACCACAAAGTGTTTACAACTGTGCGGGGCATATAGTAAGGGCTCAAAACATGTTAGACATTCTCCTAAATATCTTTGTTTCCCACAGGGCCCAACGAACAGTAAATAAATAAATAACTATGGTGCTCACCACCAACGCTGACCAAAATTCACAGTCTAGAGGAGGAGGGGAGAGGCACACGTAAACAAATACAAGATTCTGAGTGTCCTAACACCCCTTCCAACCCTAAAATAGTATTCACTTCCATGGTTAGAGTGAAAGGAAACTACAGCCCCTTTATTTCCCTTTTCTGTGGTCTCAGCGCATCTTAATCTTTGTCATCATAAAAAGCTGTCAACTTGCACCCAGCTGCTGGCCCCTGTGATCCTCAGTCTACCCTCCTGCACTTCTCAGGGATCTCACCGCATCCAAGCACCGTGTCATAAACAGAACCCTTTCCCCAGCACACGCGTCCACTTCCCTTCTTTCTATCCTTAGATTAGGGCGCTAGCCACTTGTCGCTCGCTTACTCAGATAATCTCCTGAGGTGAGGTTACTGTCCCCATTTTACAGACGAAGAAACCGAAGCTCAGAAAGGAAAAGGGCGCGAGGTTCAAACGACGAGCTTGTGCCAGAGCCTAGTCTCAACCCGGGTCAACTGACCCGAGTGGAGCGCAGGAAACAAAACAAAATATAACGAGGCGGGCTGACCAGTTCCGGATCCCCAAACTCCCACCTTCCCCCCCATTCTGCCCTTGCACCATTCCCGCGGACAACTCTCTGATCCCGGACTAGACTCCGACGCATTACCTCGCAAAGCTCCAGGTTTCGCTTCTCACCCCACCCAGGCCGAGGTCCGTTACCTGAAGTCGCCGCTGCCATCTCGCGTCGTCTCCGCTGCGCTGGGAGCCCCGCGTCCATTCCACCCGCTTCTTTGACCCGCCTTTGCCATTCGAATTTCCCGAGGCCCCGCCCCTCCCCAGGGAACCACCAATCACGGCTGCTTGCCTCCGGAAGCGCGTGTCTGTGGCTGGAGACTCTACCGCCTCTAGGGGTCTCCGCCAGGTCCTACAAGCGGTATGCTTTTAGATCCTAGGCCCTCCCAGCCGTTGACGTCGGGTCTCGGGCTCTGGCGCCAGCCCGGGCGCCTGGCGTTGGCGACAGTGGCAGTCGGGGCAGCTGCTGAACGCCGCCCGACACTGGGCTGCCTTTAGCTTCAGGCTAATGGATTCCGAGGCGTATATTTGCGTAAATGCCGACCTTTTGCCTGATTTTTCCTTCCAAAGTACTACAAATTTTGGTACGAACCAAGCAGACAATGATTGAAGGCACTTCATCAATTCATCCAAAAATTTCCATGAGCTGAGTATAATTTTCACTAAAATAAGTGGCAGAAGCAGTGTTTACATGAATAGGAAGAGGTTGCCTTGAAACTGGTTTGTTCTAACCAACTGGTGGTGATCTTCACTTTCAGTTTTTTGCTTCATATATTGCTTCTAGCGTCTGTGGGATGGCCCTTGATTGTGGATTGTGAAACTTGACTTTAGTGTCCATCAATTGTGCTTTAATGTGTGTTCACTTCTATATAATTCTGGACCACACTGAGTCCAAGGCCACTGTGTGAAGTGTAGAGGCCAGGTGGCATATGTGTCCCTTATGTTGCATGTCTGAGCCAAGGAGGCTGGCTCGGATGTTAAATACTTTTTAACTTAGAACTTAAGTACATGGGAGTGAGCGTTAAAGGCATGCTTAGTCTGTTGACTAGTCATCCTCGTCCACTATCCTGTATCCTTTCGGAAGCTTAGCTAGGGATAATTATCTCATGTTTGAACTCCTGGTCAGGCCCAAGTATGTTCCAGCCCATTAAAAAACAAAACAAACAAACATAAAACCTGAGCTATAACCCAAAGATCTTGTATTTGTATGGGTTATATCTATCCATATTTACTGTACTAGAAATTAAAACAAAAATTTAAAATATGTATTCATGCATTTAAAAATTACAGTAGCAATAGTATCTAAAAGAGTAAAATACCTAGGTTAAAAATAATCAAAACTCACTGAAATTTGACCATAAGGTTTATTATGAGCAGTTACTCTTTTTTTTTTTCTTAATTGTACTTTAGATGAAGGTTTACAGAGCAAACTAATTTCTCATTAAACAATACACATATTGTTTTGTGACATTGGTTGCCAACCCCATGACATGTCAGCACTCTGCTTCTCCACCTGAGTTCCCCGTTACAAGCTTTCCTGTCCCCTCCTGCCTTCTCATCCTTGCCCCTGGGCTGGTGTGCCCATTTAGTCTCCTTTTGTTTTATTGTTATTGTTGTTAGGTGCCGTTGAGTTGGTTCCAGCTCACAGTGACCCTACGTACAACAGAACGAAATGCTGCTTGGTCCCGTGCCATCCTCACAATCATTGTAGTGCTTAAGCCCATTGTTGCAGCCACTGTCAATCCATCTCATTGAGGATCTTCCTCTTTTTCGCTGACCCTCTACTTTACCAAACGTGATGTCCTCATCCAGGGACTGATCCCTCCTAATAACATGTCCAAAGTATGTGAGACGTAGTCTCACCATCCTTGCTTCTAAGGAGCATTATGCTCGTACTTCTTCCAGGACAGATTTGTTTATTCTTTTGGCAGTCCATGCTATATTCAATATTCTTCTCCAACACCACAATTCCAAGGCATCAATTCTTCTTCTGTCTTCCTTATTCATTGTCTAGCTTTCATATGCATATGAGGCGACTGAAAACACCATGGCTTGGGTCAGGTGCACCTTAGTCTTCAAGGTGGGCCTGTCTAATCTTTGGCTGAAGGGTGAACCTCAGGAGTGACTTCACTACTGAGCTAAAAGGGTATCCGGGGGCCATACTCTTGGGGTTTCTCCAGTCTCTGTCAGGCCAGTAAGTCTGGTCTTTTTTTATGTGTGTGAGTTAGAATTTTGTTCTACATTTTTCTCCAGCTCTGTCCAGGACCCTCTATTGTGATCTCTATCAGAGCAGTCGGTGGTGGTAACTGGGCATCATCTAGTTGTGCTGGAGTCAGTCTGGTGGAGGCTGTGGTAGTTGTGGTCCATTAGTTCTTTGGACTAATCTTTCTCTTGTGTCTTTGGTTTTCTTCATTCTCCCTTGCTCCAGACGGGGTGAGACCAGTGGAGTATCTTAGATGGCCGCTTACAAGCTTTTAAGACCCCAGACTATGAGCAGTTATTCTGTATACATATAGGGAAACCATTGTGATTCCAGAAAAAGCAAATGGCTCAAAGAAGCTAGGTACAATGGGGCTTATAAAGAGAAGAGGAGGGAGAAATATAGACGATCAACCATTGGCTGATCTTAATGTGATTGACTTAACCCCGCCTTCCCCCATTAACTGAGATCAGTTGCCATCAGGTTACTTCTGGCCTGGCTGCTAATAATTTGGCCTTCCAGCCACCTGCAAAGATCCCTGGTGGCTCAACGGTTAAAGTGCTTTACTGCTAACTGGTGGTGGTTCGAACCCACCAGCCATTCCCTGGGAGAAAGATGTGGCAGTCTTCTTCCTTAAAGATTTACAGCCTTGGAAACCCTACAGGGTCACTATGAGTCATAATTGACTCAATGGCAATGGATTTTTTTTTTTGGCCCACCTGCAGCCATGAGACATTTTGAGATTTAAACTAGGAGTAAAAGTTTGACAACTATCCTTTTCTAGCAGGAAAAGACAAATTTACATTGCTATACAGCAGTTTCTGACAGGTTTTTGCAGTTTGGGTCAGGCTTTTTATGGTTAATATTTGGTTTCGTGGATAAGAAAAACCTTAAAATCAAAGTAAGATGTCTGTTATTAATTTTCCTTTTCAACACTAGGAATGAATTTAACCAGGGAGGTGAAAGACTTGTACACTGAAAACTATAAAACATTGTTGAAAGAAATGAAAGACATCTCGTCCTTATTGCTTAAGGGGTACTGAGTTTCAGTTTGGGGGGATAAAACTCAAGTGTGCCAGTCACTGTCCTAGGTGGTGGGGATATCCCGGTGAACAAGAAGACAGACATGGTCCCTGTTTTCTTGGAGTTTGTTTTTTGTGGGGAGGGGGGCATAGATGTTATTGGGTGGAAACTCCAAGTTTTTGCTCAGCATGACTTGTATTGGCCAAAAAACAAGAGACCGAGGTGGGAGAAAAGGAAAAGACACCTTTATTTCATTGTACGAGGAAAAGGAGTCAGTCGGAGCTGCTGCTGTCAAGACTGCTTGCCAAGGGTGGGTATGCAAGTTACTTTTAAAGGGGTTACGAGTAGGGAGTTCATACAGGTTAGGTCAGCAACATTCTTAATCATAGTATGCAGGCACAATGAGGTTTACAGGTAACCTCCAAGCAAAAGCAGGATTCAGATGCAAAGCTGGGGGTGGGAGTTGGAGCCCAGCAAAGGAAACGATTTTTCAATACAACACTGTAGGGGAGGAAGCCAGGTAAAGAATACAGCACTGTGGGTGCTCTGTCTCATAGGGGTGGGTGATGGGACAATAAAGAATTGTAAGGGAAGAGTACCAAAATCTGCATCCACCTGGTAGAAATTATTGTTGTCAAACATCTAATATTCAGAGAGAAAAAACAGTTAATATCATGTTGATTTTTTTAACTTCCAAGCTAGACTGTTAAGAAGCAAAGAGGATCAGAGGAGAGCGGAACATAGAGTTTACACCATAATCATGGAAAGAGAATAGTGGGTAAGGCAGATGATCTGTCCTTCAAGCCTGGGAAGATTAAATGAGGGGTCATCTGGGGTGAGAGGCATGGCAGCAGTGATGGAGAAGAGAAGGTAATGGGGGCTGGACATGAAAGGATCAGCCCTAGGGGACCAGGTAGAGAGGAAAAAACTCTCGGGGAGATAATGGAGGACTACTGGTGGCCAGGAAGCCATGCCAACCTGCCCCATGTGGACACCCTTTTCCTTCACATGCAATTACATAAGAACCACACAGGGACACCATCAAAAGGGACTCAGCAGGGATCCTGCTGAACAGTCTGAGGGTAGCTCTCAGTAAAGGTCTTTGCCTGAAGGCACTGAGGCCAGCTTTGGTCTGGGTGGGTGAATTGATGTGCTCATTGGAATGGTGAGCTTGCTCTGCAGAGGTTGCCTTGAGAAGACAAAACAGAAAACAGTATTAGCATTAAAAACAAGAACAACTAACCTAAATTTCCATCAACAGATGAATGAATAAACAAAATGTGGTACTTACATACAATGGAATGTTATTCAGCCGTAAAGGAAAAGGAAGTTCTGATACATGCTATGACGTGGATGAACCTTGAAAATATGCAAAGTGACATGTCAGACACAAACGGACAAATATTGTATGATCCCATTTATATAAAATATCTAGGATAGGCAAATACATGGAGATGAAAGTTATTCTGGTTACCAGGGGCTGGGGGAAGGGGCGATGTTATGAATTGTATTGTGTTCCCCAAAAATATGTGTTGTAAATCCTAATCCCTGTACCTGTGATTATAATCCCATTTGGAATGGGTTTTCTTTGTTATATTAATGAGGCAGTATTAGTGTAGGATGTCTTGAGTCAATATCTTTTGAGATATAAAAGGAGCAAGGAGAGATGGGGAAGATAGATGCCAAGCCACATGAAGATCACTGAGGAACAGAAGCTCAGAAGAGACAAGGATCTTCCTCCAGCGTTGACAGAGACAGAAAGCCTTCCCCTAGACCCAGCACCCTGAATTCAGACCAATAGCTTGACAGTGAGAAAATAAATTTCTGTTTGTTAAAGCCATCCACTTGTGGTATTTGTTATAGCAGCTCTAGATAACTTGACAGGGGAATAGGTTGTGTCATAGATTAAATTGTGTCCCCCCAAAATAGCCGTTAACTTGACTGGATCATGACTCCCAGTATTGTAGGATTGTGAACCATTTTGTAATCTTGCGCGATTTCCTTATGTGTTGTAAACTCTATCACTATGACATAATAAGATGGATTAGTGGCAGTTGTACTGATGAGGTCTACAAGATTAGATAGTGTCTTAAGCCAATCTCTTTTGAGATATAAAAGAGAGAAGTGAGCAGAGACACATGGGAACCTCATACCACCAAGAAAGCAGTTCCAGGAGCAGATTGCGTCCTTTGGACCTGAGGTTCCTGCGCTGAGATGCTCCCAGACCAAGGGAAGGTTAATGAGAAGGCTGACAGACAGAGGAAACCTTCTCCTGGAGCTGATGCCCTGAATTTGAACTTGTAGCCTACTTTACTGTGAGGAAATAAATTTCTCTTTATTAAAGCCATCCACTTGTGGTGTTTCTGTTAGAGCAGCACTAGATGACTAAGATAGGTTGTTACTGCTTAAGGGGTACTGAATTTCTGCTTGGGATGTGGAAAAACTTTTGGAAATGGTGATGGTTGCACAACATGGTGAATGTAATTAATGTCACTGACTTGTACACTTAAGAATGGTTAAAATGTGTCACTGAATTGTACACGTAGGAATTGTTGAATTGGTTATATTCTGCTTTACACTCAACAACAAATAAAATAAATAATTTTAAAAAAGAATGGTTAAAATGGCAATTATGTATCTCCACAATAAAACAAACAACAACATTGTAATCCCTAGAGCAAGGACTGTCAAAATGTGGTCTGGGGACCCTGGGCTCTGTAACGTTAAAGCTATTTTCATAATAAAGTAAGATTTCTGTTACTTGCCTTTTTACTCTTATTCTTTCACAAATGTACTGTAGAGTTTTCCAAAGGCTACGTGATGTGTGATATCAGCAGACTGAATGCAGAGCAGACTAAACTAGTCCACGGTGAAAAAAGTCAGAACAGTGGTTGCCCCTTGCAAGTTGGGGGCAGGAAGTTACTGGGAAGGACAAGGAGGGAATTTCCTAGAGTGATGGCAATGTCCTGTATTTTGTTAGGAGTTTGGGTTACATAGACCCAAACATTTGTCAAAACTCATGTGATGTGTGGAAGCATGATACGGTTTTCCAGCTGTGCTTGTTCTAATCCTAGGGGTTCATCAGGACCTTAAATGGACTGCTTTAGCGGAGGGCAGAGCAGGTAGGGTTCAGGGCACTGAAATCCCACTTCAACCAGAGCAACTCTGCTTTTTAGCTGTTTCACATATTGGAATTATTCCTTGTAAGATTTTTGTTTCTAAGAAGTTTGAAAATCATGCACACGCGAAAAATACCCAGGCTTTGACATCAGTATGGACCTTGGTTTAATCCTGACTTTGACACCTACTATCTTTGTGACTTTGGATAAGTAAAAGCATTTAACACAGTGACTGGCATATTATACGTATTTGTCATGGATTGAATTATGTCCCCCCAAAAATGTACCTGTCAGTTTGGCTGGGCCATGCTTCCTGGTACTGTGTGATTTTCCTATATGTTGTAAATCCTGCCTCTATGATGTTAATGAGGGAGGATGGGTGGCAGCTGGGTTAGTAAGGCGGGACTCAATTTACAAGACTGGATTGTGTCCTGAGGCAATCTCTTGAGATATAAAAGACAGAAGTGAGCAGTGAGACAGGGGGACCTCATACCATCAAGAAAGCAGTACCCAGAGCAGAGCGCGTCCTTTGGACCGGGGTCCCTGCGTGGAGAAGCTCCTAGTCCGGGGGAACACTGATGAGAAGGCCAAGGGAGACAGAAAGCCTTCCTTTGGAGCTGACACCCTGAATTTGGACTTTTAGCCTACTCTACTGTAAGGAAATAAACTTCTCTTTGTTGAAACCATCCACTTGTGGTATTTCTGTTATAGCAGCACTAGATGACTAAGACAGTATTTAATAAACATTTGTAATATGACTGATTGAAGGAATGTAGCTTTCCTGAACTCTAGTTTTGTGCTAAATCCAACAGATATTCTCATTTGCTCTACCAAGATTTAGAGGGTTTCAGTGTGGGTTTCCTTTTGATGGCAGACTGAAGCAAATACAGAAAAAAGATGCATTTTGCCTGGGTTTTCTCAGTCATTGAATTCTGGAGAATGGGCAGAAGTGCAAGTTTGTATGTAGGAGGACAGTCACCTCAACAGACAACCCTTGTGACAGCTGCCCTTATGATTCTCATACTACCTACAAACATATTAACTGTGTTCTGTCTTGGAGACTTCATCTGAAAAAAATAGGAATAATACTATTATTTTCCAGCAGGACTGTTAAGTGAGGAAATTTATGAAAAGTACCTTAGCTCTTAGTGGATACTAAACAAATGCTAGTTGCCTCTTCCATCTTTCACCTGTCCCTACTCTTTTCCCTGAAATTACTCATTAACCATTGTTGTCAAGTCGATGGCAACTCATTGCCACCCTATAGGACAGAGCAGAACTGCCCTATAGGGTTTCCAAGGCTGTAAGTCTTTATGGAAGCAGACTGCCACATCTTTCTCCTGCTGAGCGGCTGGTAGGTTTGAACTGCCACCTTTCCGTTAGCAGCAGAGTGCTTTAACCACTGTGCCACTAGGGCTCATTCCCTGAAATTACACCCCCACAAATATCTATGACTGCTAATATAGTCTTCCTACCTATGTGATCCTTAATGTTCACTCACATGCTCTATGTTAATAATTTATCTGTATTTGCTATCTTTCTCCAAGGATTACACACTTTCATTGGTTGAACTCGAATTTTTTGAGCCAAAAACTTGCTTGAAACACATGGGCTGTTGTCTAATGGGGAGTCTTCCATTACTTGGAGAGTTGGGTTGTGTTGACGATTCAACTGTCTCCTGGGTGACTGCATCAGCTTGTGCAGGTAGAGGCTTCCCTATTCTTGGGGCTGCTCAAGAGGCTGGGCCCTGGTGTTCCCTTAGCATTGCTCGTTCCCTGCTCTGCTCTTAAGTGGGAGCTTGAGGTCCCAGAATCAGTCACTGGGAGAAATACATGATGATCCAAATGAGGAATGAGTCATAATTATGTCACCCAGTTAAATTAGCGATCTCACGGTGGGTCTGGGCGTCCACCTTTTGAGATAATACCTCTCAATTCCAGGTTGTCATTAGAGGAGATGTGAGCCCCTTATAGTTAGTGGGCCTCTGGTCACTTAACTCAAGACATGCTCCAGAGTACTTCCTGCTTGAGGAGGCATCAAACTAAAGCTACTCCAGAGATGCCTCCATCTCAGGCCAGTCTGAGTGCTTGGGACCTCCTTCCTCATACACCCATGTGCTGACAGGTTAGGAGCGTAGCACTGTAGGCAGGTAGCCCCGTATAACAGTAATTTCCAGATGATGAGGGCAGTAATTTTTCTGTAACAGTAAATTCTTATAATTTTGACTTCTATGATATGAGAGCTAGACAGAGTGTCTAACCCAAATGAGCTCATTAACAAATGGGTAATTAATTCCCAGAAAGATTTGGCTAAGGTCACATAGCTGAGTGGAGCTAGAACTTAGGCTTCCTAAGACCCTGTACTCTGTCAACATAACTCACTGCAACCTTTGATAGCTAGGCTCCCAACATTGCTCAGTGATCCTTTTACTTGACCTTAGTCAGTAAAGTCTTTCGCTCTGAGCCATTCTCCTGATTCCTCACCCAAGTCTTCCTATGTCTTAGTTACGTGTCAACTTGGCTATTAGGCTATGTTGTCGCTAGTTGCTGTCAAGTCAGCTCCACCTCATGGCTATCTTATGTGTAACAGAAAGAAACATCGTCCAGTCCTGAACTATCTTCATGATCATTGGTATGTTTGAGTCCATTTTGCAACCATTGTGTCAATCAATCTCATTGAAGTTTTTCCTCATTTTTTGCTGACCCTCAGCTTTACCAACCATGATGTTCTTTTCTAGTGATTGGTCTTTCACAATGACATGTCCAAAGTAAGTGAGCCAAAGCCTTGTCATTCGTGCTTCTAAGAAATGTTCTGGTTGTATTTCTTCTAAGACTGATTTGTTCATTCTTCTGGCAGTCCAGGGTGTATTCAATATTCTTTTGCCAGTAACACAATTCTAATGCATTAATTCTTCTTTCTTTTTCATTATCCAGGTTTTACATGTACATGAAGTGATTGAAAAGACCATGGCTTGTGTCAAGTGCACCTTAGTCATCAAAGTGACACCTTTGCTTTTTAAAACTTTAAAGAGATCTTTTGCAGCAGATTCGCCCAGTGCAATAAGCTGTCTGATTTCTTTACTGCCGCTTCCATGGGCATCGATTGTTGATCCAAGTAGAATGAAGTCATTGACAACTTCAGTTTCTTCCTCATTTATCATGATGTTGTTTATCAATCCAGTTGTGAGAATTTTCATTTTCTTCGCTTTCAGATGTAATCCATTCTTTGGCCTTCATCAGTAAGTGCTCCAAGTTGTCTTCATTTTCAGCAAGCAAGGTTGTGTCACCTGCATATCACAAGTTGTTAATGAATCTTTCTCCAATCCTGATGCCACATTCTTCTTCACATAGTCTGGTTTCTTGGATTATTTGTTCAGCATACAGATTGAATAAGTAAGGTGAAAGGAAATAGCCCTGCCTTAGCTATAGTACTAATCTAGGTGTTGCTGTGAAGGTATTTTGTAAATGTGATTAACATTTACAATCAATTGACTTTAAATAAAGGAGATTATCCTGGATAATCTGGGTGGGCCTCATCCAATCAATCAGTCAAAAGGCCTTGAGAGCAAAACTGAGATTTCCCTGAGGACTGCAGCATCACCTCCTTCCCAGGAGTTTCCAGACTGCCAGCTTGCCTTACAAATTTAGAACTTGCTTGGCTAGCCCTGGCAATTTCATAAGACAATTCCTCACAGGCAATAAAGAAACAAACAAATGATCTCCTATTGGTTATATTTCTCTGGTAGAACCCTGATTGGTACAGCAGGTAACTTTACTTCTTATTTAACTGAATGCAGTGCAATGAACTTCTCTTATATATGGCTTTTCTGGCCCTAGGTTTGTAATTCTGCCAAAAATGATTAGTTGGGCCGCAGTCTGCCCTGTGATTGGTCTATTTTACTCACCTTGCAGGAACTGGTTAGTGTCATGGATTGAATTGTGTCCCCTAAAAATATCTGTCAACTGGGCTAGGCCATGATTCCCAGTATTGTGTGATAGTCCACTATTTTGTCATCTGATGTGATTATCCTATATGTTTTAAATCCTACCTCCATGATGTTAATAATGCAGGATTACAGGCAGTTATGTTAATGAGGTAGGACTCAATCTACAAGATTAGGTTGTGTCTTAAGCCAATCTCTTTTGAGATATAAAAGAGCAGAGAGACATGAGGACCTCATACCACCAAGAAAGCAGCATTGGGAGCAGAGTGTGTCCTTTGGACCTGGGGTCGCTACACTGAGAAGCTCCTAGTCAGGGGAAGATTGATGACAAGAACCTTACCCCACAGCCAACACAGAGAGAGAAAGACTTCCCCTGGAGCTGGCACCATGAATTTGGACTTCTAGTCTCCTAAACTGTGAGAGAATAAATTTCTCTTTGTTAAAGCCATCCACTTTTGGTATTTCTGTTATAGCACCACTAGATGGCTAAGACAGTTGGTTTACTAGTTGGAAGGGTGGTGTGTAAAATCACCCAATAGGACTGAGTAACTTGCCGTCCACTGAGGGGGTTGGTCAGTTTGTGGTCCTGCTGGGAGGGCCATGCCTTGAAATTGATATTTGCTTATATAAGCAGCCAACCCCGCAGAGGTTTTTAGAGAAGGGGAGGAGGAAACCTCAAGACCAAGAAGAGCCTTAAGTGGAGTGGTTTGGACTTGGGGTTCTTGTGAGGGGAACCTCTTAAAATAGCTGTAGCAAGGATCAAGGGTTGTAACACTAAAGATGGCAAGAGGCCTAGAAGGGGCCCAGTGGCAGAGCCAGTGGCTGAGAAGGCCTGCACTGCATGGCTGAGAGGGCCACTATGCTGGCTGTGAGCTGGGCCAGTTAGCAGAGGAGAGGCCAACAGTGGAGAGTCTATTGGCGAAGGGGCCCGATGGCAGAAAGCAGCTAAGAGAGCTGAGTGAGCTGCTACGCTGGCCATGAGCTGGGCCAGCTAGCAATGGACAGGCCTGAAAGCAGCTGCAGAAAACATCTGAAAGAGTTGTCCTGCTTGGAAGCTGTCCTGCACTGAAGAAGGGAGGGATGTGCTCTCCACATTAAGGGGAGCCATCCTGACCTTGCCTGTGTGCTTTCTGATCCTGATCCCAAGTTATAACCTGTTACTTCCCTAATAAACCACGTAACTGTGAGTATGGTCTGTGAGTTCTGTGTGGCCACTGCGACGAATTATCTAACCCAGCAAGAAGTAGAGAGTGCTGTAGGGGGAAAGCTGGTGTCAGAAATGGTGAGAAAGTTGGAGAGTGGAAGTATGTTTGACCTCCACTTCATAGGAACCAGCTTTGTGCTGATTCTGATTCTTATCCCTCAGGAATTTAGACGAGTCATTATGCCGCATTACACTGAACAAGTAAATGTTACTCTTAAGTTACACTTCCCTTACCCACCACTCCCCATACAAACTAACCTACACCTTCACTCATCTTTATTTTTGTCTCTCCTTTCTTAAAGTTTCCCTCCTCCAATACCTGCATAAAACATCCTGTACAATATCTTCTGAGACCTTGTTCCATCAGTATATCTCCTCTTTCTGAATCTTCAGCCTCTTCCTCTACTCTAGCTCCTTCTTCTTCGTTGTATAAATATGCTCATGTCTTTCCTGTTTGGGGGAGGGGAAGCAGAAAATAACAAAACAAAACACAAAAAATTCTCCTCCTCCTCATAACTATGACTTACCAGCCTATTTTCTAGCTTTCCAGAGCCAAACTTCTTGAAATACTCAATTCTTGATGCCTGTATTTCCTCATCTCCCATTCATTTAATTTTTTTTATTGTTGTGCTTTAAGTGAAAGTTTACAATTCAAGCTAGTCTCTCATACAAAAATTTATGCATACATTGTTATGTGACCCTAGTTGCTCTCCCTATACTGTGACAGCACACTTCTCCTTTCCACCCCGGATTTCCCACGTCCATTCAACCAGCTCCTGACCCTCTCTGCCTTCTCATATCATCTCTGGACAGAAGCTGCCCATTTAGTCTCATGTATCTATTTAAGCTAAGAAGCACACTCTTCAAGAGTATCATTTTATGTCCTATAGTCCAGTCTAATCTTTGTCTGAAGAGTTGGCCTTGGGAATGGTTTTAGTTTGGGGCTAACAGAGTCCAGGGGCCATGTCTTCTGGGGTCCTTCCAGTCTCAATCAAACCATAAAGTCTGATCTTTTTACTAGGATTTGAGTTCTGCACCCTACTTTTCTCCTGCTCTGTCAGGGACTCTCTGTTGTGTTCCCTGTCAAGGCGGTCATTGGTGATAGCCGGGCACCATCTAGTTCTTCTGGTCTCAGGCTGATGACGTCTCTGGTTTATGTGGCTCTTTCTGTCTCTTGGGCTAATACTTTCCTTGTGTCTTTGGTGTTATTCATTCTCCTTTGCTACAGGTGGGTTGCGACCTCACATTCATTTCTTAACCTCCAATTCATTTCTTAGCCTGGCTTCAGCTTCCCCCAACTCACTGAAATTTTCTTTGTCACAGCTGTTAATGATTTTATGATTGCCAAAGCCAGAGGAAATAGAAGTCTATCCTTTTCTTGACTTCTCAGTGGCATTAACCACTCCTTCTTGAAATTTCTCTCTTGTCTTCAAGAATATCACTCTTCCTCCCTCGCCTCAAATATTTATTTATTGGAAGAAGGGAGGGGAGCAGGTTGAGGTGGTGACCAAGAGGACTTTATCTTTTTTTTAAAAGAGCATCATTCTGCATTCCCTTTACCTCTCAGATGACTTCATTCTCTGTTTCTTTACCTGACTCCTTCCTCTTCTTTGGATCAGTCATCAAATGGTGGTATTACCTAGTCCTCTGACTTCAGCCTTCTCGTTTTATATACCTGTAGCTTTCTTGGGTGACTTCTTCCACATCCATCATTTGAACTTTATTACCTAAGTGCTGATGACTTCTGGAATATAGCCCTATATTAAATCTGTATACTAAACTTTAGACACAAATATCCCTCTGCCTAATGTTGGAGCTCAACCAAGACGTACCACAGACACATCAACACTCAGCTGGTCCAAAAGCTAATCAGTTTTTCCTTTTGTATTCCCCATCTCAGAGAATGATATCCTTTTCTTCCCAGTTGCCCAAGAGAGTGACATGGAAATCCTCCTAGACTCCCCCTCCCTCCCTCACCTCATGCATTCAGTTATCAAGTCCTTCTGAGTCTAGCCCATCACAATCTCTCAAAAATTTCCCTCTTCCCTCTTTATTACTGCCTGTGTTCAGACACTCATCCTTGCTAGACTAGACATAGTCTCTTAACTAGTTTCTTATCTCATCTTGCTTCACTTCCAGTCCATTCTCCCCACTTACACCACAGAAATGACGCTTTCATATAAATCTTATCAATTCCCTGGTCGAAATTTTGGGGTATTGGCTACCCATAAGATAAAGTTTAAATTGTTTAGCATGACATCCATGACCTCTGCCTTTCTACGGGGTTTCATCTCCTTTGACCAATTGTACTTTGCATTTAAGCTGTACTGAACCGCTTGTGGTTTTCATAGCTTCCGATCTCTGCATCAGATGGACCCTAGTACTGCTCCCCTGCATACACACACACACACACACACACACACACACACACACACACACCCTTTCCCGTGTCAACCCAGGGAAAGTTGGTTATTTGCCCTCTTCTATGCTCTCATAGGATCCTGTGAAAAAGACTTTTGTTATAGCACCAATAAAACATTTTGGTTAGAGAAGAGTAACTATGTCTTTAGTCTTTGTATTCCTAGCAGGGAATGTTTGATATATGTGTGATTAGCTCAATTCAGCAATTTTAAAACTTCTTTTTAAGTAAGAGAAACTCTTCTTCAAATAAAATGTTCTGTAAAAGCTTAATTATATGTAGAATAGACAAAAGCCAGGGATCCTACCACTTCCTTCTGTCATGGCAGCCTCTTAGGTGCCAGTGCTTTCACTGGGCACAGTGTGAAAACCACTGGTTTAGAAACTGTCTTGAAGATGACCAGATATCTGATCTGTCAAAACCGGTAGATTCAGTCATAAAAAGGAATGAAGTACTGATACATGCTACAACATGGATAACTCTTTAAAACGTTATACTAAGTGAAAGAAATTAGACAAAAAGGTCACATATTCTAGGATTCCATCTATATGAAATATCCAGAAGAGGCAAATCCATGAGAGAAAGAAAGTAGATTAGTGGTTACCAGGGACTTGGGCAGAAGAAGATGAGGAGTGACTGCTTAATGAGTATGGGGTTTCTTTTGGGGGTGATGAAAATGTTCTGGATTAGGTGGTGGTGATGATTGCACAATCTTGTGAATATGCTAAAAACCACTGAATCGTATACTTTAAAAGAGTAAATTTAATGCTATATGAATTACACCTCAAAAAAAATTACAATGACATAATATTCCATTTCACAGAATTGATTGCTTGAGAGAGATTAAGGAATTTGTTTCTATAATGTTAGTATTTCTTTATAAAGTTGCATGCATGTAGCTGTTCTCTTTGTCTAACTGGGAAGAAATGTGACTCTCACTTTCCCTGTAACATGAATAAATCTGTTGGGAGCAATGAGTAACACTTCCTGCAAAAAAAAAAAAAAAGGCCTATCAGAGGTTTTTAGGGTTAGAAACTAGAGTCCTAAGAATTATTTTAAAGAAACTTCAAATCCTGGTCAAATCTTTTCAGTCACCTAAACTCTAACCAACTCCTTATGTTCATACGCACTCGTGAGGGAAATCTCCCCGCTCAGAATTTCCTTTTTTGAGGCTGATGTTGGCAGAATATAGGGCTGTTGAGGGGGTGGTATCCTTCTAAGGAAAGAATTCCAGTTCAGAGAGAGCTAAGCAAGGACACGAGGGCTTATGGGTAAAGGTGCAGAGGAACTGGGCTGGGGAAATAGGGCAGAGTCCTTAGGCATAAACTTAGGTTAAATTTTAAGAGTCAGGTGGGTTCTGGGAAAGAATAAAGGGTACTAGCCTAGGCCACCCACATACAGTGAGTGGATTAAGGTCAGGTGAGTGAGACAGCCTTTTGGCAGAGAAGTGCTTTCTCAGTGGGAGAACAAGCGAGGAGGAGAGCTTGAGAGTGGAACACCTGGGATTTTGGTAATAAACCACAACCAAGCCTTTCCCTTAGCCTCAGAACTCCAGTTTGGGTAAACATTCTCCAGAGCTATTCTTGAAAAAAAGGTTGGTGCAAGCCAGAATCTTATCTCATCTTGAGAAAATACAAAGAAAAGCCCAGGATTCTTACATAGCACCTCTCTCCCTCATCCTCCCACTCTTCCCCAGATTGATATCCAACAGACAGCCAGAAAAGAGATTCACATATCCATAACCAGAGTCAGAGGTGGATCCCAGCTGCACACACTCGCATACACACTAGCTTTAGCCATGTTCTATTATTGAGCCGTTTGGATGGGGTTTAGTGGTAAGGGAATTCTCACACCTCCACCACAGTGCCTCTGCCAAGCAGGAAGCTGGGGTTCAGCAGCTGTGGCAGACACTGGGGTAGACGTCTCAGTGCAGGCCAGTGGCATCAATGATGGCGCCAACTTGGCCACTGATGTATCATAGCATGGTGTTGGGGTGCGAGGGGACAGCATTGAAACTCGCGCCTGCATCTTTCCCAAAAGGCAGGTAGCGACCCTTGTCAGTCACGAAGACCAGCTTCCTCACGTAGTTCTTGTACTTGCCAGACACCTGTATCACTGATTCGCCAGGGTGCAGAAAGATCTCCTCCAGGTATCCCAGGGAGCCACCCACATAGTCACTCCACACCTTGCCATAGTGCACCTGGAGACTGGGGGTACGGGTGAGGAGAGTAGGAAGGAAGACATTGAGGAGGGTGATCAGAATTCATTCCTCTTGGCCTGCACGCTGAGACCTTCAAATTGGTGACAGGGACAACAAGTCTCCTGCCAGCCCCACAGAATTTAAGGGCTGAGTGAGCCCTTGGTGATCATACAGGGAACTTCAGCTCCTCATTTTGGCAACAAACAAATGGGCTCAGAGGGGGAAAACCACTTGCCCAGAGTCACCCAGAGCACATGTGTCAGAGCTTGAATTTGAAGTCCAGACTCCCACTATCTTCCTCCCCCCGCACTGGAAAGAAGCAAATGAATTTTTAAAACATATGAAAGACTGTCATGTGGAAGAGGGAGGAGACTTGTGTGTGTGCTGTCCCAGGGTGTAGATCCAAGATCAGAAGGAGACACATTTTGGCTCTGCATGATAGAATTTTCTGACTATATGAACAGAATGGGAATATTTCAGGAGAGGCATCAAGCAAAGATGGAGGATGCCTGGCAGGAATGTTGCAGAGAGAATTTTAACCTCGGGTGGGGAATGAATTAGACAACTTCCAGGCCACTGAGGATTTTCGACTATATGACTTGCCCGAGGTCATGCATGTTGGGTTTGAACGGGTTGTAGCAGTGCAGGCCTACACCACTAGGCTAACAACTTTTTACCATATCATGTTACCCCTGTGACTAGTCGACTGAAATGTATGTGACCCATAGTGTCTGAGAACTTCCTGATTTAGTAAGATCCCAGAGGGTCCTCAAAGCGCAGAAACCCAAAGAACCTTACCCTACGATGTAGTATCTGTTGACGGATGCAGAGGTTGGTGATGGGGCCTTCCAACTGGTTGCCAGAATGGGAGAATCACTTTCCTCCACCACCACCATACTCGCCATTGTAGGAAGAGGACTGAGCCTGAACTGGAGGGGATGTAAGAGTTGGAGGGAGAAATCCCCTAAGAATTCAGTTTCTCCACACCACCCCGATTCCTCCCATAACTCAGTTCCCACCACCCTCAAGCCAAGCCAGCCTCTGAATGCCTTGCCCACCAGCAGTGCAGGAGGCTGCCTTCCCATGACCCTGGTATCTCACTTACTGGCACTGGCAAAGGCTGAGGCACAAAGGAGGGCTAGGAGAGCAATGGTCAACATTCTGGGGCTGGAGTGGGAAGAAAGGAGAAAATGAAGATTGATCCTTTTGCCTCTGGACTTTATTTACCCAGGCATCACTAACCTCTAGTTTAGATGCAAGTTTCTTGGTCCTTCAACTTAGACCTAGCCGACCCAGACTTGGGCTTAGAAAGGATTGTCCATAGTTCGTAGTCCTATTCCTCCCAGATACCATCATCTGTGTCCTTAGCCCCTTTGGCTCTCCCTGGTCTGGATGTAGCTAATTCCTCTTCTTCTCTCCCAAGCCAGAAGAGCAGTAACTTTCTATCTGGCTTAAACTGTAGCAAACCCCATTCCTTCCTGCTATAAAGCAGGAAAGGAGTTTCCTGCAGAGGAAGTGAAGGACATCACCAAAGTTTACTGAACCCAGGAGTCTGAGCAAAACCTAACTGAAGTCAGCCACAAGATTGGCCTGGCTTGTGGTTCATCTGTGGAGCGCTGGTGGCACAGTGGTTAAAAGCCCTTGGCCACTAACCGAAAGGTCAGCAGTTTGAATCCACCAGCTACTCTGCAGGAGAAAGATGTAGCAGTCTGCTTCCGTAAAGACTATAGCCTTGGAAACCCTAGGGGCATTTCTACTCTGTACTCCTGGGTCGCTATGAGTCAGAATCGACTTGGCGGCAGTGGATTTAGTTTGGATTTTTGGTGGTCCTCTGGGGCATAGTTTAAATCCCCAGCTTCGCCCTGGTCTCAAATCAGAAGGAAAGGAGTATTTTTGAGGTGTCTCTGTGTCACCTGGGGAGTGAAGGTGGTGTTAGAATGGACAGTGCCAATACCATTGTCCAAGCAGTTCTAGTGGGATAGACTGAGAAGTTGCAGAGAGAGTTGAGACCAGTTGAAGACATTAGATCCCAGGTGCCTGGTCTATTTGTCATAATTATTTCTCTCTTAACACAAATCTAATCATTTCCACTCCCCTGAGCATCCCAGATGTCCCCAGTTCTTCAGCTGAGACCCAGATATCTTTGTACTTAAGATAAGCTCAGGTCCACGCGCCCTGCTTAACTGACACTCAGGCCTCCCCTGCCATTCAATCCAGGCATCCCTTCCTCCCGCTCAGATTTGAATTTCCCCCTAACTCAGATCCAGGCTTCCCTGTCATCCACTTAGCCCAGGCCTCCATCACCCCCTAGCTGGCTTTTTCGGGCACAACATAAGCCCCAGAAACTCCCAGATCTCTTATATTAGGTCCAAACCCTCCCTCTGCTCTTTATCGTGTGAACCTCACCTCCTGTGCAAACATGATTAACCTCTTAGGATCAGGTGTCAGGCAGGGTCTGGGACATCTTATCCCGTCCCTCCCAAAAGTTACAGGCGGCAGGGTGGGGTCTACTCTGGGCCAAGTCCCAGAAATCAGGAATGGAATAAAGTTGAGACAAGTGGGCAAAATGGTTAATTGCCTCTGAGTAACCTGAGGGGCTGTTGAAAGGTTCTTCCTCCCCTAAATGGTCTGCAGGTGTTCTCACCTGAAATCACCATCTTTCAGGATAAACAGTGACCTCTCAGACGTTTGAAATGTAGATTCTTCCAGAAGGGGTTACACTCCTAATGCCTCATACTTAGGAGTACCTACTATTTGCTAGATAATTTTTTGTCTCCCTCCCTTGATATTTTATTATGAAAAATCTCAAACGGAGAGTAAATTTGAAAGAATTGTATAGTGAACACCCATACATCCATCACGTAGATTCTACCATGGTTAATATTTTGCTGTACTTGCTTTGTGTTTATTTTTTTCTTCCTTATCCATCCATCTAACCTGTTGCCGTCGAGTCAATTCCAACTCATAGCGACCCTATAGGACAGGGTAGAACTGCCCCAGAGGGTTTCCAAGGAGTGCTGGTGGAACTGCCGACAGTTTTTGGTTAGCAGCTGAGCTCTTAACTACTACGCCACCAGGGCTCATCCATCCATCTATCGACCCTCAATCTGCCAGACCCTCCTCAAACTTTTATTCTGTGAGAAGGGTGTCTTGCCAGAGGCGTAACTAAGGTACGGCTGGTAGGGGGCGTGCCCTGGGCGCCTTTGAGCAGGGGCGCTAATGAGCAGTTTCTATTGGCCGTTGCAGTTTCTTTCCATCACTAGCTGTGAGAGATCATTCAGCAATTTAAACCTAATTGCCATAGGCTCTGTTTTCCGTAGACAGGCCCCTGCTTGGGTTTGCAGGTGGACAATGAACACCAGCGGATCCCTCCTCCTGAGAACAGAGACAGTCAATAGGCAAGTGGGAAGGTGAGGAGTAAAGTGTATACACGTCCTCCTCTGGGGGTCGTTCTGGGCTTTGTGCCCTCAGGACTCCTGGACCATAGAACCACCCTCGCAGGCTGGGCACCACAGCCGATTCCTCCTGGGGCTGCAGCCTCCGCCTTGGGACGGCCCACCCAGGCAGTTGCTCTTTCCCTGAGGCCTGAAACTTCCCCAGGGCTAACGTCATAGATTTCCTCTCTCTTTAGATCCTTCTCTTCCAGGACTGACTCCTCTCCACCTAAAACCCCTAGGACAGACTCCTGAGTCTTATTGCCAGACCCCTCCAGAACTGGCCCTCTGACTCTCCTAAATCATCAAGTCCTTCCAAGCTGAGAGATGGGTGGATGGAGTCCAGGGCACCGATGGCATAATTAATCCCAGTTATTAATGACTAGTAGCTGGCAAGGAGCCCAGGTGGTGCAGTGGTGAAAGCGCTTGACTGCTAAAAGAAAGGTTGATGGTTCAAACCCACCAGCTCCTCTATGGGAGAAAGATGTGGCAGTCTGCTTCCTTAAAGATTACAGCCTTGGTAACCTTATGGGAGCAGTTCTACTCTGTCCTATAGGGTCGCTATGAGTCGGAATCAACTCGACAGCGGTGGGTTTGGTGTTTTTTTTTTTTTTTGGTTGTTTGTTCTGTTGTGCTTAGTAGGCAGCATTCAGAGTACCTCATCTCTTTACAAGCTCACCATCTGGAGCCAAGCACCCATCCCAGATAACAAAAGGAGCCCTGCCCTGATGAGCCGGAAACAGGGCAGCGTTCCTGGGTGGTGAGATTCCGGGAGTGAAGCAGGGCAACAACGAAGGATGCCATTGTCCCCCTCCCCTACCGGTCCCTGTCCTGCTCTCCCCTGCCCTGTCCTCCCTTCTTCTCTCCTCATATCCTGGTGACATACATTTACCTCATTCCAGCCATTTTATTTTATTGTGTCTTTTGCCCTCTCTCTGTTTGCTTTTCTTACCCCATTCTCTCTCTTTCTCTTATGTCTTGATCTTTCCCTACGTCTCTTGCTCTGAAGTTTTGTCTTTATATTCCCTCTCTCCATGCCTTTTTGTTTCTGCCTCTGTCTCCTCTTTGTCTCTACATCTTTTCCAAGCTCTCTCTGGCTCTCTTCCTTCTCTCTCACTATTGTGTGTCTCTCTCTGTCTCTTCTGTTCCTTATATGGACATAGCACACAGTCTGTGACCAAATACAGAAAGTCAAAGAGAGGTCTGAGGTGACCCCCTTGGGAGAATGCCCTCATATTTCCAGGCATGATACATCCAGAGCCCCCAGGATAGAGGATCCCCACATTTGCCACAGGTTCATTCCCCTGCACCTACCTAGGGGAATATACAGAGTCTCCTCCATTGCCTGGAGACTGGTATCTGGGTTCCCCACAGCAAGTCCTCAGTCCCCTCTCTAGAGTGCAGGAAATGCCTTTCCTTGGGTGGGAGGGGTCTCAGGGTCAATTCTCTGCCTGTCCCAGACACAAGGAATGCCACTGTCTAGTCTGTCTAGTCTGGGCTTTGCACGGATGTAGTGACTAAAGAACCAGAAAGAAGAAGGTAAAGACAGTGGAACACCAGACCCTCACCTGGTTTCCTCCTTACCAGCTCCAGTTTGATCTGTTTAACATTCAACCCATGTGTCAGCTGGGAGTCTACTTGTCCATTTAAGTTGCCTTAAAGCTCACCCCATCCCCAGTCCTATAGGCTGTGGAAGTCCAAAGCCCTTCCAAATCCTTCTGCTACTACAGGCAATTTACATTCTCTCATTGTCTCCTTGGAAAAGTAACTCACTGAATAAATGCTTATGGAGCTTCTCTATGTTGGAGGCACCATGCTAGGTGCTGGAGGAATAGCAGTGAGAAAGAGATTCCTCAAGAAGCTATCATTCCAGTGAATGGAGTCGTATAATAAACAAATGCATTAATGAGTCATCTGTTTGTGAGCAGTGAGTGCTATGAAGAGAAAGTAAGCAGGATGTGGACATGAAGAGGGCTGGGGAGGCTGCTCTTTTAGCTGGGAGGCATCTTTGCTTGGATAACATATGGGGAAAGACTTGACTGAACTGATGGAGAGAAATATACTGAGGGGAAGAGCACCCCAGGTAGAGGGAACAAGTACGAAAGCCCTGTGTGGGAAGTGTGTGTGATGAATTTGGAAACAGCAAGGAGAGCTGGGCAGCTGGAGGGGAGCGAGGGAGCCAACAGAAGATGAAGTCTGGGTGGCAGTCAGTGGGTAGATGGTACAGGGCCTGGGAGGCCTGGTCAGGAGTTTGGATTTTATTCTGAGTGATGAGAACCTTTGAAGGGTTTTGGACAGGGAAGTGACATGATCATATTTGCATTTGACAAGGATTACTTTCTCTGAACAGACTTGGGGATGGGTAAGAGTGGAAATAGAGGTCGTAGCAGGAATGGTGTGAACCTTCCCCCATTTCACTGGGTCCTTCTCACCTCCTCTCTTGGATTGCCCTGAGAGCCCTACATTCAACTCCCTCTCTCAGCCAAAGCAGTGTTGTCCATGTCTCAAAGTCTTAGCAGGGATTCATGCCCTATGGTAGGGATCTGCCCCTTCACCCCTGTCAAGAATTTTTCAAAATGTATTTCCAGACAATGGTAGATCTGTCTCCTTTTAAGGAAATAAAATTCTCTCCCTCCTTATTTACACATTGGGCTTCCATGTGCAATTTTATTTGAACAAACGGTCTCATTACTAAAACAAATTTGAGTACTGCTTTTCTGTTCACCTTCACTGCCCCAATGGTAAACTAAAGTCAGTGGAACAGAATTGAATTGACTAAGTTACACAGGGGGTCCCTCCACTCTTCTAACCCTATATTCTGATGCCCCACACCCTAAACCCACAGTGGCTGCAGATGCTAATCCCACACTCTTTCTTTCTTGGCTCACGCTATTCCAGCTGCCTGAAATGCTTTCCTCCTTCTGCCCACACGGTATCTTCTGCCCTCAAGACCATTCAGACGATATCACTCCCTACACACACTCCTGCACCCACCAAAAGCCTTCTCTTACAAACTCCTCGGCTAGCTTCTCCTGACCTCTCGCCTTCAAACAGAATTAGTCACTCCTTTCTCTGGTCTCCAGTTGGGCTTTCCACATTACTCTATTACGGTTCTAATTGCCCTGCACGGTACTTTATCTGTTTACATGAAAAATCTCCCCACTAAACTGAGAGCTCATTCTAAGGCAGGGACTGTTTTATCCATCTCTGAATTCCCCACTGCTAGCAGCACACCACTCATCTGTCAATTTGTCTTACTGTGGTGGCTCTCGTGCTGCTGTGATGCTGGAAGCTATGCCACCGGTATTTCAAATACCAAAAGGGTCACCCACGGTGTACAAGTTTCAGCAGAGCTTCCAGACTAAGATTAGGAAGAAGGAACTGGCGGGAGAAGATGAGCCCCTCAGGTCTGAAGGAGCTCAAAATGCAACTAGGGAATAGCTACCTCCTCAAAGTAGCCATTGCCGTCGAGTCGATTTTGACTTCTAGCAACCCTACAGGACAGAGAAGAACTGCCTCATAGGGTTCCAAGGAGTGGCTGGTGAATTTGAACTGCTGGTCTTCCGGTTAGCAGCCGAGCTCTAGAATTGACCTTAATGATATGGATGGAGTCAAGCTTTCAGGACCTTCGTTTGCTGATGTGGCACGACTCAAAATGAGAAGAAACAGCTGCAAACATCCATTAATAATCAGAATATGGAATGTACAAAGTATGAATCTAGGAAAATTGGAAGTTGTCAAAAATGAAATGGCCCACATAAAGATCGATATCCTAGGCGTTAGTGGGCTGAAATGGACTGGTACTGGCCATCTTGAATCAGACAGTCATATGGTATACTATGCCAGGAATGACAAATTGAAGAGAAACAGTGTTGCATTCATTGTTAAAAAGAACATTTCAAGGTCTATCCTGAACTAAACGCTGTCAGTGGTAGGATAATATCCATATGCCTGAAAGGAAGACCAGTTAATACGACTATTATTCAAATTTATGCATCAACCACTAACGCCAAAGAAGAAGAAATTGAAGACTTTTACCAACTTCTGCAGCCTGAAATTGATCAAACATGCAATCAAGATGCATTGATAATTACTGATGATTGGAATGTGAAAGTTGGAAACAAAGAAGGTTTGCTAGTTGGAAAATATGGCCTTGGTGATAGAAATGATGCTGGTTATTGCATGATAGAATTTTGCAAGACCAACGACCTCTTCTTTGCAAATACCTTTTTTCAACAACATAAACGGTGACTATACACGTGGACTTCACCGACGGAAAACACAGAAATCAAATCAACTACATCTGTGGAAAGAGACTGATAGCCAAAGCAACCAGGAGCTGCTTAGCCATTATCAAGCAAAACCTTAAGTGATAGTGCTGTGTGTGGCTCAGTTAGCAGCTGTTCAGACCAAGTGGAACCTGCCCCCTCCTGTCCATTGTCCTCAAAAAGCTGCGTGTGGCTCAAGCCAGTCAAATCCAGTTTACTAGCCTACATGCCAAAAGCAAATGCAAGTTGTCTTACTGAGCCTGTGCGCCATGATAACCTATGTAGTCCATAATGTTTGTATGTACTTCCTTGTGAGGGACAGTATAAAAAGTTCTGCCTCCCTTTGTTCAGAGATCTTGATTTGAGGTATACACCTCCTTGCTCCTTGACTGCTTGTTTGCAATAAACGCTCTTCCTCCCTCCTCACCTCGGTATGTCTTTATTGATGAGAAGTCGAACTGAGCGGGACGTGCTTTGGGTAACAAGATAATGGAGAAGCTCAATATCATCAGTCAGAACAAGGTCAGGGGCCGACTGTGGAACAGACCATCAATTGCTCATATGCAACTTCAAGGTGAAGCTGAAGAAAATTAAGCAAGTCCACGAGAGCCAAAATACAACCTTGAGTATATCCCACCTGAGTTTAGAGACCATCTCAAGAATAGATTTGACACACTGAACATTAACGACCAAAGACCAGAGGAGTTGTGGAATGACATTAAGGACATCATACCTGAAGAAAGCAAAAGGTCATTAAAAAGACAAGAAAGAAAGAAAAGACCAAAACAGATGACAGAACAGACTCTGAAACTTGCTCTTGAACATACAGCAGCTACATTCAATGGCAGAAATGATGAAGTGAAAGAGCTAAACAGAAGATTTCAAAGGGCGGCTCAAGAAAACAAAGTAAAGTACTATAATGGAATGTGTAAATACTTGGAGTTAGAAAACCAAAAGGGAAGAACACACTCTGCATTTCTCGAGCTGAAAGAACTGAAGAAAAAATTCACAAGCCTCGAGTTGTAATACTGAAGGATTCTATGGGGAAAATATTGAACAATGCAGGAAGCATCAAAAGAAGATGGAAGAAATACACAGAGTCACTGTACCAAAAAGAATTGGTCCATGTTCAACTGTTTCAGGAGGTAGCATATGATCAAGAACCTATAGTACTGAAGGAAGAAGTCCAAGCTGCTCTAAAGGCATTGGTGAAAAACAAGGCTCCAAGAATTGACGAAATGCCAATCAAGATGTTTCAACGAATGGATGCAATTCTGGAAACGTTCACTCATCTATGCCAAGAAATTTGGAAGACAGCTACCTGGCCAACTGACTGGAAGAGATCCATATTTTTCCCATTCCAAAGAAAGGTGATCCAAAAGAATGCAGAAATTATCAAATAATATCATTAACATCATGAGAAAGTAAAATTTTGCTGAAGATAATTCAAAAACGATTGCAGCTGTACATCAACAGGGACCTGCCAGAAATTCAAGCCAGATTCAGAAGAGGACGTGGAACGAGGTATATCATTGCTGATGTCAGATGGATCTTGGCTGAAAGCAGAGACTACCAGAAAGATGTTTACCTGTGTTTTATTGGCTATGCAAAGGCATTCGACTATGTGGATCATAACAAATTATGGATAACATTGCAAAGAATGGGAATTCCAGAACACTTAATTGTGCTCATGAGGAACCTGTACTTAGACCAAGAGGCAATTGTTTGAACAGAACAAGGGGATACTGCATGGTTTAAAGTCAGGAAAGGTGTGCGTCAGGGTTGTATCCTTTCATCATACTTATTCAATCTGTATGCTGAGCAAATAATCCAAGAAACTGGACTATATGAAGAAGAATGTGGCAGCAAGATTGGAGGAAGACTCATTAACAACCTGCGATATGCAGATGACACAACCTGGCTTGCTGAAAGTGAAGAGGACTTGAAACACTGATGAAGATCAAAGACCACAGCTTTCAGCATGGATTACACCTCAACACAAAGAAAATAAAAATCCTCACAACTGCACCAATAAGCAACAAAGTTTGTCAAACATTTCATTTTATTTGGATCCACAATCAAATGCCCATGGAAGCAGCAGTCAAGAAATGAAATGACGTATTGCACTGGGAAAATTACTGAAAAAGACTTCTTTAGAAGTGTTGAAAAGCAAAGATGTCATTTTGAGGACTAAGGTGTGCCTGTCCCAAGTCATAGTATTTTCAGTCACCTCATATGTGTGTGAAAGCTGGAGAATGAATAGGGAAGGTCAAAGAAGAATTCGTGCCTTTGAATTACGGTGTTGGTGAAGAATATGGAATATACCATGGACTGCCAGAAGAAAGAACAAATCTGTCTTGGGAGAAATGCAGCCAGAATGCTCCTTAGAAGCGAGGATGGTGAGACTTCGTCTCACAAACTTTGGACATGTTATTATGATGTCCTGGAGAAGGACATCATGCTTGGTAGAGTAGAGTGTCAGTGAAAAAGAGGAAGACCCTTGATGAGATGGGATGACATAGTGGCTGCAACAATGTGCTCAAACAGCAACAATGTGCTCACACAGCAACAACCGTGAGAATGGCACAGGACCGGGCAGTGTTTTGTTCTGTTGCACACAGGGTTGCTATGAGTTGGAAAATGACTCAATGGCACCTAACAACAACAACATGTGGCTTTTTGCCTTGGTTCTTTGGAAAAACAGCTTGAGAGATTTTTTTCCCCTAAGCTCTTTGCCCTAGTTTTCTACTCCAGAGGGTTTGTTATTTTTGACCAGGTTAATTTACATTTCCTAGGTAAGCTGTAAAGAACTGGACGTTTGATACTTTTTATCTTGCACTGAGCTGCAGTCTTCCCTGTGATTGGTTTATTTTATGCATCTTTCAGAGACTGGTTGGTTTACTATGTAAATTGAGTGGTTTACTATGCAAATTGAGTGATTTACAGCCCACAGAGGGGATTGGTCAGTTTGTGGTCCTGCTGGAAGGGCCATGCCTTGAAATTGACAAGAAATTTGCTTATATAAGCAGCCAATCTCACAGAGGTTGTTAGAGGCCAGAGAAGAGAGAAGAAGCAGAGAGAGATGAGGCAAGGAAGTTCCTAAAAGAGCTGTAACACGGGTTAAGGGCTATAACACTGAAGACAGCGAGGAGCCTGGAAGGGCCCCTGCAGCAGAATCAGTGGTGATGGCAGAAAGTTGCTGCTAGGAAAGCAACTAAGAGAGCTGAGCAAGCTGCTACACTGGCTATGAGCTGGGCCAGTTAGCAGTGGAGATGCTGACAGTGGGGAGGCGAGGGCACAGAGTTCTGCATGGCTGAGAGGGAGTGTGCACAGCTAAGAGGAGGATAACACAGTCAACAGAAGGGCCTGCTGGCATGACTGAAAGAAGGCTAGCACAGCTGAGAGAAGAGCCTGTTAGCATGGCCAAGAAAAGGCATGCATGGCCTAGAGGGGGTGTGCCCAGCCAAGAAGAGGCCTGTCCTGAGGGAGCTGGGAGGGGGTGTCCACAACTGAGAGGACCCGTGCATGGCTGAGTGAAGGGCCTGCCTGCCTGCATGGCCAAAAAGAGCTGAGAGAGCTGTTCTGCACCAAAGAAGGGAGGGATGTGCTCTCTGCTTCAGAGGAGCCTTCCAGACTTTGCTTACATACTTCCTGATCCTGATCCCAAGTTGTAGCCTGTTACTTCCAAGTTGATCCTGATCCTGATTCTGATCCTGTTAGCTGTAGCCTGGTCTGTGAGTTCTGTGTGGCCATTGCAACAAATTATCAAACCCAGCAGAGAAAGAGAGAGTGTCATGGGGGGAACAGCTGGTGTCAGAAATGGTGAAGAAGTTGGAGAGTGGAGGTAAGTCTGATCTCCACTTCCTAGGAACCCACTTTGTGCTGATAATGGGTCTTATTGTCCCCCAGGGGTTTAGATGATTTCTGATGCTACTACTACACACATAGTACCTTTTTTTTAATCTCCAAGTTTTTGCCTTCAAAGTTTTCATATCTCTTACTGAGTAGTTTGATAGTTCCATCTTTTTTTTGTCCTTTGCTTAGTTTCTTTTTCCTTTGTTTCCTTTATTTGTTGTCCTCATCACAAAGAATGATCACTCCAGAACATAAGACAATATAATATTTGGAGGGTCGACATCCCCATCTATGTGAGTTGTTACAATCAGCCGTATCTAGTGCTCATATATGCTGGACAAGCTGCTATCAGTGTGGGAATGAGGTGAAGCCATTCCACCAGGAGACACTATTTCTTGCTTTATATCAGGAAGAATTAACCTAAGAATACGAACAAACTTGATTTCATTTACATATCACATGAGGTTCAAGCAGTCATCTGCTCTCAGGCATGATGTGCTTTGTAAATGCATTACAACAGAGGCAGTGTAGTACGGAGCCAGGCTGGGCTGGAATCCAGCTGCCACTATGCAGAAGCTGTGTGCCTTGGGCAAGTGATTTCACTGATTTTACTTCTCTGTGCTTCTGCTTTCTAATCTTAAAAAAAAAAGGAGATCTTAAGTGAAATATCTAGAATGGGCAAATGTATAGAGACCAAAGTTGATTAGTGATTACCAGGAGCTGGGAAGGGAAAATTGGGAGTTACCGCTAACGGATAGAGTTTCTGTTTTATGTGACAAAAGGATTTTGGAAATAGATAGTGGTGATGAAACATAACACTGGTGAATATAATTAATGTCACTGAATTGTATACTTAAAAATGGTTAAAATGGCAGCTTCTATATCATATATATTTTACTACAATAACATTTTTTTTTTTTTAAAGGTGGTAATAACTGTACCTGCCTCTTAGAGGTGATGTGAGGATTAAATGTGAGTCAAGCTCCAGAACACAGCCTGGTGTGTGGTGAGTGCCAAGGAAGTGTTTTCTGTATTAATCAAGCAAGCACAAGAGAAACAATAGTTTCATGTTCTAAAGAATCGCCCCATTCTGTGGAAATGAGAAAATCATAAAATCCCTAATTTTACCTCATATTTTAGATATAAACCTAAATGATATATTTCTAACATTCCACACTCATGCTTTAATTTCATTCTTTTGTCCTTCCCAGTTGAATACATTGCAGATCAAATAAAGCCTGGTGTGTGTCCAACTGAGACCAGACCAAGAAAACCCAAACCCGCTGCCGTTGAGTCAATTCTGACTCACAGCGACCCAATGGGACAGAGTAGAACTGCCCCATAGGGTTTCCAAGGAGCAGCTGGTGGATTTGAACTGCTGACCTTTTGGTTAGCAGCCTGAACTATTAACCTCTGCACCACCAGGGCTCCCAAACTGAGACCAGAGAGCCCCTGATTTTAGCATCCATATTGCTTCTCAACCTTGTCCTTACTGTACCTAGGTTATGAGATCTCACATTTCTTATCTAGTATCATCACTTTTTCATTTTCATTTATTTTACAAAAGAATAAGGCAAAATGCTCAACTAATCACAGAACACTGATTCACAGACTTCAAAGATCGCCTGAACTTAATGTAATTGAAATCATGTGTTGAGGGAACTTGGGAGATGAAGACGAAGTCAAATTTCCTGCCTTGGAGATGCTCCCAGCCTGGTGAAGGGCAAACATAACTGTGCAGTGAAGGAACACAGTGGAGAACACCCAGGTGAAGGAGCACAGAGGAGGAAATGTAGATCTTGCCTGGGTTTGGGGGAAGTGTGGTCACAGATGCCAGAACTGCAGAATGAAAAGACTTCAGCCTTTGGAATCAGAGAAAAGCAGTTCTGCCACCTACCTTGGGCAAGTTAGTTAAAGTCTCTGAAGCTCAGGTGTTGTTGTTGTTAGGTGTCATCGAGTTGGTTCAGACTCATAGCGACCCTATGTATAAGAGAATGAAACACCTCAGGTGCCATCCTCACAATCGTTACTATGTTTGAGCTCATTGTTGCAGCCACCATGTCAGTTCATCTCGTTGAGGGTCTTCCCCTTTCTTGCTGTTCCTCTACTTTACCAGTGATGATGTCTTTCTCCAGGAACTGGTTCCTCCTGATAACTTGTCCAAAGTACATGAGATGAAGTCTCGCCATCCTCATTTCCAAGGAGCACTCTGGCTGCTCTTCTTCCAAGACAGACTTGTTCATTCTTCTGGAATTCCATGGTATATTCAATATTCTTTGCCAACACCCTCATTCAAAGGCATCAGTTCTTCTTTGGTCTTCCTTATTCATTGTCCAGCTTTCACATATATAAACCTCAGTTTACTTATCAGTAAAGCAGGGATGAGATCAGCTTCAAAGTGTTATTTTGAAGATTAAATGTGGTATAAATTGTGCTTAGTAAATTGCTAAGCACATAGACACACAATCAATTATGACTGGCAGCAGTAGCATAGTAGTGGAGACATTTGATTAAAGAGAAAGATCACTAGTGGGTACGAAGTGAGACACATTTTCCTTCAGTACAGGAGGAAAGTATTGGGGCAGATGGGCTGTAGGAAATGGAGTTTGAATACCCAGGCAGGCCATGAATGCAGCCAGAAGGTGACTGTGATGTTTATGATTGTTAATCTATCCTTGCTAGGTTGGGAGTGAAAGGGGGCAAAGGGGGTGAACCCCACTCTCAGTTGCTTGGGAACTGAAAACTAACAAAGAAGAAAGATGGAACTCATGCCTGAAGTCCTCAGCTTTCCTCAAAGAGTGAGAAGAGGATATCGGCAGATGGAGCAGGTTGTTGGAGTTGGGTAGGACCCAGCTTTCAGGAAGCCATGGAAGGTTTGGAAGAGTCACTGTAGGGAAGGGAGAGAGAGCTGCCTAGACCCACGTTACAGGATGATTGAGGGACCAGATGAAGTTAGAGACAATAAATGTGTCAGGTTGCCTAATTTTCTCCAGAAGGGCTCACTAACCTGGTGTGGTGCAGTGAATTACTTAATATGGCCCTTCTAGCCATAGTCTTCGTGACTCCCACACAATGATTGAGTGGGACTATGCAAGTAAGGCATGTCGAACCTGTGATGGTTAAGTTATGTGTCATGGCTGGGCCATGATTTTCAGTGGTTTGGCAGTTATGTAATAATGTAGTCATCCTCTATTTTGTGATGTGATGTAATACTCCATTTTGTGATGTGATGTAATTATCCTCCATTTTGTGATGCATTGTAAATCCTAGCCTCTATACTTGTGGTTATGATCTCATTTGGGAGTGAGTTGTCCATTATGTTAATGAGGCAGGATTAGGGTGGGATGTGTCTTGAGTCACTGCTTTACTAAAGGGTGTGACTCAAGTCACCACCCTTACCCCAGTCACCACCACTACCACTCTTATTCAAATCACACCCTTACTTGAGTCACATGTTTTATCTTATAAGAGGTAAAAGGAGAGAGAAGCAAGCAGAAAGGGAGGGACCTGACCAAGAAAAAGAGATGGGAGTGGAGTGCATCCTTTGGACCTCGGATCCCTGCACTGAGGGCCTCCTAGAGCCAGGGACAGAGAGAGAGCTGTAACACTGGAGATGGCAAGATGGCAAGAAGCAACAGCAGAGAAATGGTGGCAGCAGAGGCAGCAGAACCAGGTAACCAGCAGGAGATGGCACGGTGGGCTTCCTGGCCCACAGAGTGAGAAAGCTGAATGCCTTCAGGCAGGAAACTTGCTGGCAGAGTGAGATGCCTCTGGGCATGTGGCAGAGCTAGAGAGCTGAGTGCCTGTAGGCCAAGGCTTACGGGTGGAGTAGGGTGCCCCCAGGCACTTATTGGTGGAGCTAAAGAGCTTTATAACACTTGCCTGAGCAGGGCAGAGGCTGTGCTGAGGGGCCAAGGGCCAGAGAGAGGCCTGCCTGTGGGCATGGCGGAGAAGAGGCTGTCCTGATCGAAGAACTGTATCCTGAGTCCTTCCTGATCCTGAATTGTAACCTGTTACTTCCCTAATAAACCCCACAACTGTGAGCATTATCTGTGAATTCTGTGTGGCCATTGCAACAAATTGCAACAAATTGTCAAATCCAGCCTAGAAGTAGAGAGTGTTGTGGGGGGACAGACAGTGTCAGAATTGGTAAAAAGATTGGAAGGAGGAGGCATGTCTGACCTCTGCCTCATAGGAATCAGCCTTGAGCTGTTGATCTTGATTCTCCTTCCCCTTTGTGAAGTTAGAGGAGGTCAGATGCTTCCACCACACTAGCTTTATACCTGGTAACAGGACAAAAGAAGGGTAGTTGTATTGGTCCAAGGCAGAAGAGTTATGAGGAAGGTGTGGCAGAAGGACAAGGCTGCAAAGTGCTGGCAAGAGAGTGGTTGAAGCAATATAAGATCAAGGTTATAGAGGAAGTGGAGTGAGGAGGGGGAGGGCAAGTTGTCAGTGACTGGGTGAGAAATGTGGGCTCCAGAAAGAAGTCTCAATAAGGTGGACCAGCAGGTGGAGTGAGAGAAAGGAAAGGCTCAGAGCCTAGGGGATTTTATGGCTAATATAGGGCAATCCTGGCTGGTAACAAGGTTCAAGGTGGGTCCATAAAGTGGAGGGACAGATCCTTTTATGATCTTTCAGAGATGACAAGTAATGTTAGAATAAGATGGGAGAGGAACCAAGTGTTGAGTATCTACTTTATGAGTTACTTTATATAAATGATCCAATATTACCTTCTAACAACCCTTTGGAGCCCTGGTGGCAGGCACAGTGGTTCAGAGCTACCACTGATAACCAAAAGGTTGGCAGTTTGGATCCACCAGCTGCTCTTTGGAAACTCCATGAGGCAATTCTACTCTGTCCTATAGGATCACTATGAATCAAAATCAACTGGACGGCAATGAGTTTGGTTTTGAACAACCCTTCAAGACAGGGATTACTGAAAATGGAAATTCAGGCACAAATTAAGTACGTTGTCAAGGGTCTCGCAGCTGTTAAGTAGGACTTTCAGATATAATCCCAAGGCTGACTGGCATCAAGACCCGAGTTCCTTCCACCACCCTAGATTTCCCTCAGAGTGGTGGAACTTGGGCCTTTCTAATTCATTCTCATCGTTTTTCACAGCTCTCATGGTTGGGCTCTCTAATTCTTGGATTTTTGGCAGTAAGCAGGTGAAAGATCTGGCAGGCTCTGAGCAATGATGAAACTCTCCTGAGCTCAACCCTGTCTTCATCCCCTGTTGGCACCAAGACGGCCCTGGATTAAGACTGGACCTTTCCCTCAAACTGGGTTAGGCCTTACTGCAGAGAGGGTAAGGGTAAAGGCAACTGCAACAGGAAGCACCTGGACTTCCTCGTTAAAAATTTGAATATGTTTTATGTGATTGACATGCTCAATGGGTAATACATTCAGTGGAAGGACTTTGAAGATGGTCAGATCTGGGTTCACATTCTGTTTTGACACTTGCTAGTTGTGTGACCTTGAATGACATTAACCAGGATTTCTTGATTTGCCCTAGATTATGGACAGGGAATTTTTAAAACCAGGACAGGCAGACCGGGATGGTTAGTCACCCCATATAGATCACTTAACGTTTCTACACCTCAGTTTCCGGGTATAAAATGTGGCTGTCTGCTGTTCCCTTTCATTTAACTTAGGCCTGCTTGCTCTGCTTATTACCACCTGAAGCTGTGCTTTTCAGAGACCACAGGGTCAGGGAGCACCATTTAGTTCTGTCTGGACAGGAGGAAGCTCAAGGTTGACTGCACGATCCCTCATCTACTGAAGCTAAATTTGGGTGTGCATGGATGAAGGCAGCTTGAAGCACAAGACCCAGAACTCCGGTCATGGTGCAATTGCATAGAAAGAGGTTTTTAGGCTTTAGCTGGTGTGGGTGGTGAACTTATGTATGGCAGGAAGAAAGCCAGACAAATTGTTCCTGAAGAATTGTCTCCCCTGGTTTCTGCTATCGATTCTCTTCTTGCATGAGGCCTTTGGCCTCACATTTAATCAGGTTTTGATGGTTCTCAACATTGCAGAGGAAGGAGGCATGGAAGCTGTCATTGCTGTAGAAGGGTGGGTTCTGAGGAGAGAGTAAAAAGAAGTGAATGAACTCAGCAGTTGTAAATTTAGCCACCCACAGTTCCTCAGAAAATTAAAAATAGAGTTACCATATGACCCATCAATTCCACTCTAGGTATATACCCAAGAGAGTTGAAAATACATGTTCATAGAAAAACTTGTGTATACACTGTTCAGTAGCAGCATTACCCATAATTGTTTCCCAAAAGTGGAAACAATCCACATGTTTATCTACAAATGAACAGCTAAATGAAATGTGGTATATCCATACAGTGGAATATTATTCAGCCATGCTACAACATGGATGAACCTTGAAAACATTATGCTAAGTGAAAGAAGCCAGACACAAAAGGATACATATTGTACGATCCCATTTATAGGAACTGTTCAGATAGGCAAATACATGGAAACAGAAAGTAAATTAGTGGTTTCCAGGGGCTGTAGGCAGGAGGAATGGACAGTGACTGGGGTTTCTTTTGGCGTGATGAAAATGTTCAGGAATTAGATAGTGGTAATGGTTGTACAACCTTGTGAATATGCTAAAAACCTCTGAAATGTGCACTTTAAAAGGGTGAATTTTATGGTACGTGAATTATATCTCAACAAAAATAAATCAATTTTGGCCACCTAGTTCTGCTACCTGTATAAAGTGCAGCAGCGGAATGATGTGTTCTGGATCCAGCTGATACCTTGTGGCATCAGAGTGTGAGTGCTAGGGGATGCATGAGTTTGGATGGAAAAGTTTGGATAGATGAGTCCTTGGGAACCAGGATACAAGTGGATCCCACAGTTGGATCTTAGGTGACTAATGGTCTATGGAGGTGGTAACCTTTCTGATGAATGGGGCAATGATGGCCAGGCATGTTGGAGAGGGTGAACCTTACCTTACTGTTTTCTTAAGACCATCCATCTCCACTCAGGCTAAGAGCCTGAATACGGTCAAGCCCATCATGCATAGGAATCATAAAAAGATGTGGTAGCCCCTGATCTTCTTTAACCCTCCCTTCCCCTCTGAACATCCCCTGGGCAGCAGGGTGTCACAGGGTATAGGCCAGATACTGGCCATGGAAAGCCTCAGTCTGGAATAGGCCTTAGTGACTTTCCAGGTGGCATCATGGCAGAGAAATGGGATCTGAAACAAGTGGCCATGTGGGCAGGGCGTCCTAGACACATACTCAACTCACATGATTGCTTCTTTCTGGGGCCACTGAGCTCCATCACGATCTACTACCTCCTGATGTGGCCTCTGAGCTTCAGCTTCAGTTTGGAGCTGCAGAGAACTGGTAAGATGCGGCCAGGTTGGGTGGGCGGATCTGAACAGAAGTGAAGGAGGTGTCTGGGGGTCAGTTAGCAAGCCCTTTAGGCTGAAGTGAGGCAGAACCTCAGGAGGTAGCTCACCAACCCCCTCCAAAATCCCTGTTCACCAGTGAGGACCATGTACAGTGGGTCCGGCATAATCTGGACCCAGAACTGTGGCCTCAGTTTTGCAAGCCCATATTTCCTTAGAGAGGCTGTACTGCAGGAAAAGCCTGCTTCCTCTCCTTCCCCGTACGCTCACCCCACATACCACCACCACCCCCAATCAGACTGTTTTATCAGGAAGCCTTCCTAAGTTTTTCCAGCACAAAGAAGGGGCGTCTAATTCAGATACACTGAGACCAGCAGGAGTTGAGGCCATATCGGCTTCTAGGGCTTGCGATGCTGCTTAGTTGCTGTCTGTCTCCCCCAGGTAAGCTCCAAGAGTGCAGGGACCAGGACTGATCATTCACTGCTGAATCCTAGTGCCTAGCACAGAGTCTGACACACAGTAGGCACACAATAAATAAATACGAATGTCTCCACCATTGATTGGATTTGTAGTTTTACCGGTAGCCAAAATGTCCTCAACTCAGTTTAGAGTTGACAGTTTGTGTTTTCCCAACAAATGAGGAGTCCGTAAGGAGGGGGTCCATACCTGAATGGACTAAGCTTCCCAGAGCATAATCATAGCAACCCCCTGACTGCGGCTCTATTCAGATGGCATCATCTGGGATTACGACACACACAAGCACGCATGAGCACAAGCACACACACACACATGGGAGCACATCAATCCACACACACACTCCAATCTACACTGGCTTCTTTTCTGGAAATTAGCTGTCCAGTCACACTTCCAGCATGATGTATCTGTTAGTGAACTTGGCTTGGCTACTTCTTTAGGAAATCCAGGCTAATACATCTGGGTAGTTTTTGATAATTTTTCTTGGAATCAAGCCCAGAAGTGAAGTCATTCCTTTGGAGATCCTAGGTGAATAGACAAGCATCATTTACTCTCAGAAGCCTTCCTTGTATGCCTTTTCAGCACATCCTAGAGAGAACTACAGCTCTTAGTCTTTGGAGAAGTCATGTAAGGCTTCCCAAAGGAATGATGTTTTAGCTGAATCTTGATGGACTAGTAAAAGTTAGCCGGATAGAAGGGGTGGGAAAGGATGTTCCTGCCTTAAGGGGGTTAGAAGCTATGTGTCCCCAGCACTTAGTAAAGTGCCAAATCACTAAATTTTCATTGGATGGATGGATGAATACATAAGTATGTGAGAAAGCCAGGCAATGAGCTCAGGGAGTCATGAACTTACATGAGTGTGAGGTTGTGGTGCAAGCAGTGAAGCTGGAGAGTTGGGTTTGGAGCCAGATTGGGAAGGGATTTCAACTTTGTTGGCAGCAGTAGGCCCTCCCTCAAAGATTTTAAAGCAGGAAGGTGATAGGATCAGATCTGTCTTTTTAAAGGAATATCCTGGGAAAGACTACAATGGAGGAGAACTGAGAGGAAGAGCAACTGTATCAGGAAGCTATTGAAGCAGACAGTGTAAGAACCTGAACTAGGGTGGCGGCTGTGGATGGAGAGAGCAGAGATTTCTGTGAGGTTTTTGCCATACACAATCACCGCAACCAGCTGACTGCTGAAAGGGGTGAAGAGGGGGAAGGATTCCAGCATATCCTGAAGGTTTCTGGCTTAGCAAACTGGGCAAGTCATGGCGCCATTAATTCAGATAGACATAAAGGAGAACAGGTTTAAAGAGAGATGATTGGTTTTCTTTCTTTTTTAAAACTTTTTATTATGAAATATTACACAAATATAGACAAGCAAAAAATTTATTGTGTGGTATGAGTAATAATAAAGTCTATTGACTTTGAGTTACTGTCATGGATTGAATTGTGTCCCCCAAAAATATCTGTCAACTTGGCTAGATCATGATTGTCTACCATTTTGTCATCTGATGTGATTTCCCTATGTGTTATAAATCCTATCACTATGATGTAATGAGATGGATTAGCAACTGTTATATTGATGAGATCTGCAAGATTAGATAGTGTCTTAAGCTAGTCTCTTTTGAGATATAAAAGACAGAAGTGAGCAGAGACACATGGGGACTGCATACTACCAACAAAGCTATACCAGGAGCAGAGCATGTCCTTTGGACCCAAGGTTCCTGTGCTGAGATGCTCCCAGACCAAAGGAAGGCATCACAAGGACCTTCCTCCAGAGCCAACAGAGAGAGAAAGCCTTCCCCTGGAGCTGGCGCCCTGAATTCAGACTTGTAGCCTACTGGACTGTGACAGAATAAACTTTTCTTTGTTAAAGCCTTCCACTTGCGGTATTTCTGTTATAGCAGCACTGGATGACCAAGACAGTTACTATGAGATCTAGTAGGAATTTGGCAATTCTGTTCTGGAGACCAGGAAAGAGGCCTAGCATTATATTGATTAGTGTTTTTTTGATTGCAAGTCACAGAAACCCAACCTAAACTTAAACACAAAGGAAAATGTATTATAAAGATAAAGGAACCCAAGGACAGGAATATAGCTGGTGTTACGGATTGAATCATGTTGCCCAAAAATACGTGCTGTAAATCCTAACCCCTATACCTGTGATGTAATCCCATTTGGGAATAGGGTTGTGTTCTGTTAATGAGGCCATATCTGTGTAGGTTGTGTCTTAAGCCAATCACTTTTGAGATATAAAAAGAGCAAATTCTGCCGAACAGTATTATGTTGTTTATGAATACATCCTTTCGTAGTTAAAGCGTGAGATTAAGGATAGGAAGAATAACACCAACTTGAGATTCAAGGTTACCTTTGGGATAGAAGGATAACAATTAATTGTAGAGACGGTACTTCAACCATCCCTGTAAACTTTTATTTCACCAAAAAAACTGAAGCAAAGATAACACAAAATTAACCCGTATCGAAGTTAACCTGTATCAGAGTTGGGCAGTAGTTAATTGGGTGTCTGATTTATTTTTTGTCTGTAGAGTTTCTATATGGGAAATCTTTTATGATTTAAAGACAGGCAAAACATCATAAATGACCAATTTATATATGTTAAGCAAGTAATAATGTATCCACAGGATGAAACGTCATGCCAGATTTAAAACTCATAACATCAAAGGATATCTAGGGATACGGGAAAATGTTCAAGATACATTTGATGAGAAAGGGAAGGTGAGAAAATAATTTATAGTGGGGACATATTTTCTTTTCAAATGTGTATATTACTCCACTTTCCCACATCTATCATCGATCAAAGTGAAGATAAGGACCAACTTGTTAACCTGGGCTGCGTATGAGTAGTGTGACTGTAGATGATTTGTGTTTTCTTCTCTATACCAATTTTTATAATGAATATACTCTCATTTTTATCAGAAAATAAATAATCTAATAAAAAATAGAAGAAGAGCAAATTAGGCACAGAAGCAAGGAAACACAGATGGGAGAAGATAGATGCCATGCCACATGGAGATTGCCATGGAACCCAGGAACAGAAGCTGAAAAGAGACAAGGACCTTCCCCCAGAGCTGACAGAGTCTTCCCCTATAACCAGCGCCCTGAATTCTAACTTCCAGTCTCCTAAACTGTGAGAAAACGAATTTCTGTTAGTTAATGCTGCCCACTTGTGGTATTTCTGTTATAGCAGCGCTAGGTAACTAAGAACTGGGCATCAGGAAGAAACTGGCACTAGGGATTCGAACACCATCAGAACGCTCTCTCTCTTTGATGCTGCTTCTGCCGGCTCCTTCCACTTCTCTGGTCCACATGTTGGGAAAGTGGGCCACTGACTTCCCAATTTGCTCATGTAATTGATTCAGTCACCCGGAGAATAACTCAGTCCCAGTTCTAAAATCCCCAGGGAAGGGACTAATTGGCCTAGCATGTGACTAGGTGTGCGGTAACATTGTAGGGACATAACAGCTCTTACTGCAACCATTCAGAACAATTTCTCAAATAGTGGTGCTAGACAACTAATCCAACAGGTGTCCACTACCAGTGGAACTTCTGGGCCCCTCAGCATGTATAGATTAGAACAGTGGTTCTCAACTTTGCTGCATATTGGAATCACCTGGAAAACCTTAAAAAATACTGATACCTGGGTTTCCCCTGCCCCCCCCCCCCCCGCCCCACAACCCTGTGCAAGATTCTGATTTATTTGACTTGGGGTGTGGCCTGAGCATCAGGCTCTTTTACGACTGCCCAAGTGCTTCTAATGTGTAGCTAAGGTTGAGAACTGCTGGCTAGTGCAGTGTTTTTCAAACTTTAATGTACCTACAGAGCCCTGGTGGTGCAGCAGTTAAGCACTCAGTTGCTAACTAAAAATTGGCAGTTCAAACCCACCAGCCCCCCGCGGGAGAAAGATGTGGCAGTCTACTTCCATAAAGATTACAGCCTTGGAAACCTTCTGGGGCAGTTCTACTCTGGCCTATAGGGTCGCTATGAGTCGGAATTGACTCGACGGCACACAACAACATAGATCACGCGGGTGTCCAGATAAGATGTTGGTTCTGATTCAGTAGGTCTGGGTGGAGCCTGAGATTCTGCATTCTAATGTGCTCTCAGGTGACTCTGATGCTGATACTGATGCCTCAGACCACGATCTGGGCAGCAAGGTTCTAGTGCAATGCTGTCCAATGGAACTTTCTGTGATGATGGAAATATTCTATTCTGCACTGTCCAGTACAGTAGCCACTATCCACATAAGTCTATTAAGCACTTGAAATGTAATTAGTGAGACTGAAGAACTGAATGTTTAACGTATTTAATTTGAATTTGAAGAGCCTCATGTTGGCTACTGTATTGGGCAGCTGCAGTCTAGTGGATCTCACCAAGAGGGAGGGCGTATCTGAATCACCTGTGGAATTTCTCAACGGACTCTATGCTTTCCTGCTGCTACAGTCCTCTTAACCCTTCCCGATTCAGGCCCTAAAAAGGTGTAATAGAATCTGAGCAAGGAGAGCATAGGAATAAAGTGTGGACCCTTGAGACGGCCCAATAAGTGATTCTGAAGCACTGTCCTTACCCACATGGTGAGAACCACTGAAACAGTGTTCTGGTTATCTACCGCTGTGTCACAAGTGTAGAGTGTCCCAGTTATCTACTGCTGTATCACAAGCCACCCCAAAACTTAGTGGTCTAAGACAATAACGTTTCTTTTTCTCAGAAGTCTGTGTTTTGGGCAGGGCTCTGTGGAGGCATCTCATCTCTGCTCTAGTTGGCATCAGATGAAGTGGCTGGAAGGCTGGGGCTGGAATCATCTAAAGATTTGCTTACTCACGTGTGTGGTAGTTGATGTTGCCTGTGAATTGGGACTCTAGCTGGGTTCAAACAGTGAGCATGGAGAGAAAGAGAGAGAGAGCAAGTGAGCACTAGGTGGATGGTCTATATCCTGCTTCAAACCTAACCTTGGAAGCCATGCTGTGTCATTTCTACTGCCTTCCATTCGGGAGTGAGTCTCTAGGGTCACTTAGAGGAGGGAAGAGGAAGCAGACTTCACCTTTTGATAGGAGGAGCGTCAAAGAGTTTGCGCACATGTTTTAAAAGCACCACACAGAGTTGGGAGCGATGAGTGCCAAGGACAGAACTCTGAGGAGTATCACTATTTTAGGAGGCAACTGAGCCTCTTCCTGCTTAGACCTTCACAGCACACAAGATTTAGTAAATTGCAAGCGCACGACAGTCCACAGTCAGCTCCCTAGTCTATGAAGAAACACTCTCAGTGGTCCTCCAGGCCCAGCCAGGCTCAGCTCTGAACACCTGACCCCAGGAGCACCCCCTACCCAGAAGACACCCCCGATAGGCTGCTGACCCATAGACTTTCTTATTGCACATGCTCACTGAGTAACTTCTCAATTCCTTTTATCAGACATTCTTGAGTGGCGCGGCGGGAGGAGCCCAGGCCTGGGGGTCAGTACACTAGCGTTCTAACCACAACCATGTAAAAGCCTGTAAAAAAGAATATAGATTCATTTGGGAAATAATTTTCTTCTTTATGTTTCAATTTTCTATGATATTAGTTTAAAAAAACTTAAACTCCTTTTCATTAAGCAGTGAAAGATTTTTAAAAAACCAAACCACACCCGATGCCGTTGAGTCGATTCCAACTCATAGCGATCCTCTAGGACAGAGTAGAACTGCCCTGCAGGGTTTCCAAGGCTGTAAATCTTTACTGGAGCAGATTGCCACATCTTCCTCCTGGGGAGCGGCTGGTGGGTTTGAACCACTGCTGACCTTTCAGTTAGCAGCCAAGAGCTTTAACCACTGTGGTACCAGGGCTCCTTAGTGAAAAGTAGTTAGGCGTCAAAACAGCCAGTTTGACGTCTTTGAAACAGAAAAATGATATCTGATCTTTCTAGTTTTTAACAACGTTTACTCTTCTAGTTTTTTTTTTTTTTTAAGGATGATTTAATTAAAATAGAACATATGTAACAATTTTCAGGTTTGATTTTAAAAAAGGCTTGAAATAAAATTCTAATGTGATCAGGTTTCTGCACATTTCGTGAGGCTCAGAGGCCTTGGGGCCATTCATTTCCTCCTGCCTCCCCGCCGCTGCAGTGCCTCCTGCCCCTCTGAGCACCTCTCTTCCTCAGAACCACCAGCAGAGAGTCCGGCTGCCTTGTGACCTTCTTTTGTAAGCTGCTAATATTTCACCATACTTTTGTAGTCTTTCACAGATGACTATCATTTTACAAAACAGTCTTTTAAAAGTGGCTGTTGTATTCAGGGAGCATGCCAGACCAAGTACTTTCATTTGTGCTCCACCTCCCCTTGTCTCCCACATCCGCTGGTTGTGTGACTTTGGGCACATTACCTCCCTTCTTTAAGCCTCATTTTTTTCATTTGTTAATGAGTAAGTCAAACTAGACAATCTCTGAAAAGGCCCTGGAACCCAGACACAGATGACTTTCCTTACACCCTTCTCCAACTTCCTGCCTGATGGCTCTTCCTGACCCCCATCCTCAGCATCAAGAGAAAGGAACACAGATGGAAGACGTTTGGGGCTTCGGGTATTTTCCAACTCATATTGGAGCTAAGCGGTCTGAAGATAAGGAGACTTATGTTCATTGCGAGCATAGAGAAGGCTGAGCCAAGCAGGTAGGTGTGTGGCATGCTGGATGGCAGGGGCAGGTTTGGTGAGGGCCAGTGGGCAGACAGGCATGGTGAGCAACCTCCCAGGAGTCGACTGAGAAAGGTACCATGGAGCTCGGGCATGGAACAGGCTAGAGTGTCCATCTCCTCTTTCCTGGCCTTTGTGAATGTTCTGGGGCCTGGGGCCTAGCTATGGGGTGAGACTGAGTGTAACAGAGCCACTGCCCATTCCGGCCCCACCTCACTCCAGGAAATGCCTCCTCACCGCAGTGACCACATCCCCCCAGGTTGCCTTGGAAACATTCCACGGGGGTGGGGGAGTTGGGGCAGAGTTGCTAAGCAACAGGTGGTGCCTTCCCTTCTACCCTCATCTGACACCAACTCTCTTTACGCCTTTCAGGCAACTGTCCTGTGCCCTCCTGGCATGAGCAGGGAAGAGCCACTCTGAATGGTGAGGGAGGAGCCCTAGAGCTGACCAACAGTGAGGTAAGGGGTGCAGGAGGCCTTGCAGATGGATGGCTGGCCTGGGGCTGAGAGAGGTGGGCAGAGACAAACAGGAGATAGAGATAGGCCAGAGACTGTGCAAAGCTGGAGAGACAGGGACAGGTGCAGGGTGGCACTTGAGACCCAGCATGACAGCAGATTCAGTGGGCCTACAGAGGACAAGACCAGCTCCAAGAGAGTCTGTGAGGGGGCAAAGGTGGCCTGAGGAGAGGTGCACACACAGGGGCAGGGGCAGTGGCAGGGGCAGGGCCTGGAGGGCAGGTTCCCATTTCCTCACCCACCACTTCCTCTCTCCTGAAAGAACTTAGACAGGAAGCAAGAAGCCCTAGGGGCTCTTGAAGTTGTCTGCAGGACTCTAGGGTCTGGGAGGGGACTGATATTCTGGAAAGGGGCTGGGGGTCTGAGCAGGAGGGGCCTGGCTGCGGGCTGAGGTAGGTCTCTGCCTGTCTCTCTGGCCCCATTTGGATTTCTCTTGCCTTTTCTGAGTGCCCTATCTCCTCTGTCTCTGCCTGAGCCTGTCTCTCAGGCTAGACACTGGCCCCTCTCCTTGTCTCTTGCTTTCTTTGACACTTGCTGTTTCTTTCCCTCTATCAGTTGTGTCAACTCTTCCTCACTTGCTTCCTCTCCTGACCCCTGTGTCTCTCAGATGCCTTCAACTCCAGAGCAGCCCTCTGGGCTCATGGAGGAGACCTCTGCGTCAGAGTCGGCCTCGTGGGCCCCGCTCCCCTGCGGGCCCTGTGTTCCCATCATGCTGACCCTGGCCTCACTAGCTGCCTTCTTCCTGCTGACCACAGCTGTGTTGGCCGAACGCCTGTTCCGCCGCTCTCTCCGCCTAGACCCCAGCAACCACACCCCCACACTGGTCTGGCGCCCTGGAGGAGAGCTGTGGATTGAGCCTACGGGCACCCCCCGAGAGCGCTCCGAGGACTGGTACGGCTCTGCAGTCCCCTTGCTGACGGACCCGGCCCCAGAAACCCCCAACCCTGGGGGCACCTTGGAGGCCCGAGCTACAGCTCCATCTGCCCCTTCAGCCCCTCACTCCCCTCCCAGCACCTTGGTCTCCCAGGTACCACCCCAGGCCTCAGTCCACAGCACCTTCTGGGTTCCCCAGCCCTGGGATGAAAGGCCCCAGAACCCAGGCATGGTGAGCTGGGCTGAGCCTGAGCTGAGGCCAGGGGCCAGTGTATTTTTGGGGAACCCTCAGAGCTGGAGGCAGCGGCCAGGCAGCCCTGAGCCCGACTGGGGCCTTCAGCCTCGGGTCACCCTGGAGCAGATCTCAGCTTTCTGGAGGCGTGAAGGCCGGACCAGCGTTGGGTTCTGAATGCCCAGGGCCTGGAGGACTGGCTACTGCTTTCTAGAGACCCCTGAGGAAGGCCCTACAGCAAGGCTGATGCCTGAGGCCACCCAGGGAAGACTGCTTCTCCCAGGTCTTTTACTTCTGGATCTCAATTCCCTTGGACTTGGAGCGTGGGCAGGTAGGGGGTGGACAGGGCCTGGGAGGCAGGGGAAGCATCAAAGTGCCTCTGCTTAGCTGCTCGGGGCTGTGGCTCAGGGAATTGGGTGTTGGGGTGTATGATTCTGGGCCAGAGCCTGCAAGACTACCTTCTAAATTAAGAACTCAAGATACCAGACAGGCAGGAAATGGCATCAATCCCAGCCACTTTAGCCTTCCTGCAGTGTGCACCTAAGGTCTCGTCTATCAGAGTAAAGGAGTCTCACAGATGCTAAAGAACAGATTACGTGTGATGATGACAAGTGTCAGCATGTTAGAGGGAGATGACAGGAGTCCAGCTCCCAAAATCCGTAAATCTTATCCCTCCTCAACGCTCATCCCCATGAAGTCTTCCAGAAAAATATATAAAGAGAGGACATGACCAGGCAAAAGAGCGTTTTATTACATATGAACCGTGGTTTTGACCCCTGAAATGCAATGAGGAACTTGGTGAGCCAAGCTGGAGGGGCTCCTCTTACCTGGAGTTGGAACCTAGAGTCAAAGAAGACCAACGGGCCGCCTCCGCCCAGCTTCATAATGCCCCTGCACACATCTCAGCCTTCATGGTGAGGAAAGCCGAGCCAAGGAGAACTGAGTTTGAGTCAATGCAGAGAAGTGAACTATCCCAGGACAGGACAGTTCCCCAGATGTGGTCTTCAGGCCATCCTCCCACCAAGCTTGCTGGAGTGGTCCAGAGAAACAGCTTTGCCCAAGGACAGACCTACTTATAATGTCCCACCGCATAGAAACAGAGCCCCAAAATGCCGTTGGCCCTACTAGCCATCAGTATCAGCTGATCTCCCCTTCAGGGGAGGAGCCAGAGGATGGGGAGAGCGGAGAAAGTTTCCATTCCCCGGGATCTGATTTTCCAAACTTCAGTCATGAACGTCAGGTGCTTTGCCATATCAGTTTGCCACCTGTACTGTTATTTACCATGTTTTTCTTTAAATTGGTTTGCTGTTTGCTTAATAAATTTATTTTAAAAGGAATCTTTATTGTATCACTTCTGTAAATGGAAAACCAGTGTCACTTGCCATAAACAGAAGGTAAAACATGAAAAAAAAAAATACAATGTACACACAGTTCTTAAATTCTAAGTAGACAATGTTCCCTGCTGGAGACGCTGAACTAGATACCTGTTCTTTCTTTGTTTAAAGAAACAGAGTGGGGTGGTGGAGATTAGCAAGTGTTAGATATTGTAGCACCAAACCACAACCGTTCCCTGAAAGTACTGAGAAGACTGAAAGCTCCTGTAAAAGGAACAGTGATTCTATGTTATTTAACGCTGGCTGGGAACCCCCAACTTCACCAACACCTGGGGAAACACTCTCCTAGGCTGCGGCCAACACTCAGCTCTCTCTGCTCAGCAGGACTGGGGAGCACTTGGAGCCTCAGGCTCCTCTCTAATTTCTTGGATACTGGAAGTTGAAGAAGCAGCCGAGGGAATGAGCAGCCCCCAGGCTGAGGGACGGCAGTGTCTGCAGACCAAGAGCCCTGTCCAACCCCTTCCACCAGGTGCACTCTTCCAGCATGGTTCTCAGAACCTGCTCAGGGCTAGGCCCTGGGAGGGGGAGAAGTCAGACATGACCCCTGCCCTCAAGGAGCTCACAGACTCTCTAGAGTTTGGGAGATGGAGGTAGGCGGTAGGGGTGAGATAAGACATGGACACAGAACTGATACAAGATAGAGATCAGGGCTCCTGTCACTCATGAACTTGGTAACTGTTTCATTTTTCATTATCATCATCAGCTGACAGGACTTGGTTGTGGGACTCCTTCCACCGGGAGTTAACAGTCTACCAGGTGTTCAGAACTTAGATGCCTATATGCTAAGTGTTCAGGAGAGGCAGTACACGGTGGAAGGGATTCCAGGGTACAAGGTCTCAGGCTCTTAGTCTGTCTTTATCATCCATTCACTTGGAAACTTCAGAAAAATAATTTTAAATTTGTTGGGCCTCATGTTCTTTATCTGAAAAACAAACAAGAAAATTGAAATTTGAACAAGATTCTCCACTAAGACTCTCCCAGCTGTGACATTTGAGGATGCTATAAAATAAAAGATGAATGGACGGATAGATAGATGGATGGATGAATCGGTGGATGATGAATGGGAGAATGGATGGGAGGATAGATAGATATTTGGATGGGAGAATGGATTGGTGGATGAATGAATGGATGGATGAGTGGATGGATAGATAGATAAAAGAATGGATGAATGAATGGATGCGTGGATGTATATAATCTTCTTGAGACGGAGTCCGATTTGCTATTCCTAGTATCTTTATATTCCCAAACACAGAATGGTCTAAAACATAATAGGAGCCCGATGAAAGGGAATGATGAGTAAGTGGACGGATAAATAGATGTACAGTATTCATTTTTCACTTTCTCCTTTATTTTCAGTCTCTCCCTCTAATTTTTAACACCGTCTTACTACTTTCTCATGTGGATTCCTTCGTTCATGTTTTTAGGTATTTAAAACATATTTACTATATTATTTACTGAATTATTATCCAATAATTCTATTATCTGGAGTTCTAGGGTGGGAGCTAATGCTGCTGTTTGTTGTGTCTGTTTACTTTCATTAATGAAAGATTGTCTCCCCTTATGTTTTGGAATTTGGGGTTATGAACTTGGCTTTAGCAGGACCTTATCAGTGGGAATCCATTTGGCCAGGTTTGAGGGTATGTCTCTCCAGAGAGGTTTTGTGTTTGCTTCTGCCAAGGATGCTTTAGGGATATTACCAACCCTGGACAACTTTATTTGTTAATTTTATTTGGGCTTTCCAGGCCATGTAGGTAGTGTAAACTTGAACCCCAAGCCCAAGTGAGGGCAAGCCCTTGGTTATGAGTTATCACGGCAGAACTTTTATTGCCACCAGTTCTCAGGGTGAGATAGATAAGGTTCTTTTGTGCCCCCCAGGCTGTTGAGTAAATTTTTCTAGTCCATTCTTTCACCAAGGGTGTTGCCTTTTAAGGGTCCCTGTAGTTTTCAAATCTCCAGGCAAGGCCTCATTTCCAATCCCTAAACCCCAAACCAAACCCATTGCCATCGAGTTGATTCCAACTCATAGCAACACTGTTAAGACAGAGTAGAACTGCCCCATAGGTTTTCCAAGGCTGTGAATCTTTATGGGAGAAGACTGCCACCTCTTTCTCCCACAGAGGGCTGGTGGGTTCAAACTACCAACCTTTCAATTAACAGCCAAGCACTTAACCACTGCATCATCAGGGCCTCCAAACCCTAGGTGGGTATAAAATACGAGCCCCTTCATTACCAGGATCTGCAACCACCTAGGCAGCAGTCACAGCTCTGGCTTTCAATTCCCTCTTCAGTATGGCTCCCAGGGATTACTCTTACTTTCTTACAAACTCAGCTGTGCATTTCAAGGATGTCGGCTCAATTTTATGCAGCATTTTTAGGTGTTTCATGTTGCGGGTGTGCTTGTCAGGTTATCCCATTCATAATACTACAAAACACAGACCGGCTATTTCCTCATATAAACAAGTTCAAATCTCTCTCACCTTAAAACAACCAGCCAACCAACCACTAATTCTAATTCTCCATCCCTCGCCACATCTCTCTCTCACCTCCTTCACAGCCAAACTTCTGGGTCTGTCCTAGCAGTCTACATTTCCTTGTCTCTCACCACTTCGCAACCTGCTGCAGGCTTGCGTCCACCTCCAGCATCTACAGAAACTACTTTCACCAAATCATAACCTGCTTGTTTTCAGAGGGACACTCTGAGCAGCATTCGCTGATTCCCTTCTTGAAATTTTCTCTTTCTTTGGCTTCTGTGACTCCATATCCTCCTGATTTCCCTTCCCCCTCTCTGGCCATCCTGTCTGTCTCTCCTTTGCTGGCTGATTTCTTCAGAGTTCAGTCATGGATCACTTTTACTCTTCCTCTAACCACTGTTCCTGAGCATTCTTATTCAAACACGTGGCTTCAATTGCAATCTTATACCCTGATGACCCCGAAGTCTCTAACTCCAGCTGTGGCAAATATGGTCATCCCATCTCTATTCTGCCATTATTCTAAAGTAACAGTACCACTGTTTTTAGCTGGGCTTGTAGCCACCCAGAATAAAGGCTACATTTCCCAGACTCCCTTGTAGCTAAAGGCATCCAGAAGACTGGTGCTAAACTTGCCCTTTCTCCTCTACCTCCCAACCTGGCCTCTCCCTCCTGCTGGCTGGAATCCAGACATTACGGCAAAATATCTCGGACCACATGGATGAGGGCAACATCTTAGGGATAGCATAACAACTAAATAAAAGGAACCTGAGTTCCTGATACTGTGGAGCCACCATACCATGCCTGGACTACCTATCTCTCCATTAGAGAACTAACATTCTATCCTGTATAAATCACTATTACCTTGTATCTCTATAACATGAAACCAAATCTACATCTTAACTAAAACCATCCAAAGTCTCTCTCCTGAGGTCAAAACCTTCTAACATGCTCCTAGAGATACCCTGTGAATGCCTAAAAATGATCTCACGACACATGACCACTCCCCACTGAGCCTGATCCTCTCTGAACTCCATCCTTGGCTCCTTCCTGTACCTCCCTCAGAACTCCCATGTGTCCCTGGGTTCTGCCCACTTCTCTTCATGACTACTTCCATGATCCTGTTTCTGATCCACTCACTGCTCCTGAATTACTGATGGCCTCCTAAGTGGTCTCCTGCCTCCATTTTCCATTTCACACTTAGAGTGAGCCTCCTAAACATGCTTAAATAGTTTTCCAACTCCCATAATTCCAACAAATACTTCCTTTCCATTTAGCAACAAATTAGCCAAATACCAAAGGACTGTCAACTGCTCAGATACAAAGTATCTAAATCCTTCCAGCTACAATGTCCCAGAGCTCCAAGGGCTTTCATTTGGGTTCCCAGCATGTCAGGGAAGTATAATATGTATAATATGATCTTATTGTACTTATCCTGGTGTCCTTAACTCTATTACAAGGATCTTGGAAATAAAGAAAGCCTGAATTAAGCACTTTCCTGTTTAAAACTCATCAGCGACATCCCATCCACCTTAGGCTAAAGCCCAAACACCTTACAGAGCTTCAAGACCACTCGCTATCTGGCTGCAGTCAACCTCTGTAAGAGGCATAATTTTAAAAATGTCTCCCCAAGATTCCCATCCTCTGGTTATTCAAACAAAAACTAGGCTAAGTACTGTTGTGAAGGGAGTTTGCAGATGTAATTAAGGTTATAGACCTTAGGATAAGGATATTATCATGAATCATCTGAGTGGGTCTTATATGATCACATGAACCCTTAAAAGCCAAGAATTTTATCCAGCTAGAGTCAGAGATTATGTAGTGGAAAGGAAAAGCAGAGAAGAGATGAGGGAGAGGGGAAGGCCAAAGAGATTCAAAGTGTGAGAAGGATTCTATGCACCATTGCTAGCTTTGAAGATGGAGGAAGGGGGCTGTGAGTCAAAGAATGCAAGCAGCCTTTAGAAGCTGAGAGTGGCCCCTGGCTACAGCCAGTAGGAAACAGAAACTTCTGTCTTACAGCCAAATGGAACTGAATTCTGACAGCAACCTGAATGAGCTAGGAAGTGGATTCATTCCCAGAGGCTCCAGGAAGGAATATAGCCCTGCTGGCAACTTGATTTTGGCTTGGTCAAACCCAGAGCAGAAAGCCAGTTTGTGTACTATTTAATCTTAATCAAAGAGAGGTCTAGTCTTTGACCTCAGCTCCTGGGAAGTCACCTCTAAGCCTTGGAATGTCCGGCCTGATAAGTGTTTTTGTTCACCTGGGGGACGTGGGCCATGCCAGTTTGCCCATGCTAACAATGTAATTTAAGATGGGGCTTTGGGCATGCAATGTCAGCTCGGCCTCTAGAGGGGCTGGAGACTAATTTCAGCCATGCAGTTAGTCAACCATGTCTATGTAAACAAGCCCCAATAAAAGCTCTCGAACCAAGGCTCAAGTGAGCTTTCCTGGTTGACAATACTCCATGAGTACTGTCATACATTTTTATTGGGAGAAGTTAGCCCTGGGAGAGGAGAACTGGAAGCTTTATGCTTAGAATTCTCCTGCTCCATGCCCCTCTTCCCTTGGCTGATTTTAATCTGTATCCTTTTGCTGTAATAAACCATAACCATGAGTATAACAGCTTTGAGTGATTCTGTGAGGTCTTCTAGTGAACTATCAAACCTGAGAGTTGTCTTGGGATCCTCCAAATTTCCAGTTGGTGTCAGAAATGAGGGTGATCTTAGGGACTCCTGAACTTTGCACAGCTGAACTATGCTGCGCCCAGACTGCTCAGTTGAAGAACTGTGAAATAACAAATGAGTGTTGTTATAAGCTGTTAAGTTTGTGGTAATTTGTTACCTCAGGAATAGAAAACTAATACAACTTCTCTACCTCCTCTACTTATCATTCCTTACCTCACTCAGCCTTGGCCTTCTCTATGCTCCAGCCACACTGAACATTTTTCTTCCACTCTAGGCACCTTTACACATACTGCTCCATCCCTAGAACATTCATCTACCTTCCTTTCCCCTCACTTTGTCCTAGATAATTCTTACTCTTCAGGTCTCAATCTAGCTGTCACTTTCTAAGGAGGCCTTCCCCAAACGTAAAGCTAGTAGAAAATCATGCTATATTAAGTCTAATGTGGACCCTGTATCAGTTAAGGATGCTCTAGGCTTCAAGTAACAGAATAACAATGGCTGAAGTTATCTAGTTATTAAATGCTTCCACAACAAGTCTGAGGAAAGTGTGGAAAGTCAATACACCGAGTATGCTGGTATGGAGGGTTGAAATGAGTTTGGGGTCTCCATAACCCTGTTGAGTCACAGCACCATCCTAAACCACCTTCTAGAAACCTCCTATCAGGCCTTCTTTTATTGGTCAAAACCATGTCACATGTTATCCATGTTACAAAAGAGTCTGAGAAATCAAATAGCTGGCAATGAAAAATGGGATAGCCGTGAGTAACTTAGACTGATTGTGATTCATCCCTGGTGCTGAGCTTATCCCAAACAAAATCAGGGCTGTGTTAGCAAGAAAGAAGATTAGGGGATGGGGTAATGATGATTGGATAGGTAATGAAGATTGTCTGCCACAGCACTTTGTATATATACATATAGCCATATATTTTATTTTTTGCCATATATTATGGCTCATTTTGCCATATATTATAGCCAAATTACTCTATTAATAACAAATAGTATTTATTTCAATAAAGCCAATCATCTGCTATATAAACCAACCTTGAAACTGAAAAATCTAAAACAAAACTTTATAATATAATAAACAATGAAAATGTTTTATCAGTAAAAACAAACGTACATTACTGAAATAATTAAAGAAGAACTAAATAAATGCAAGAACATTTTGTGTTCACGGATTGGAAGACTTAATATTGTTAAGATGTCAATACTACTGAAAGGAATCTATAGATTCAGTGCAATCCTCCATCAAAATTCCAACTGCCTTCTTAGCAGAAATGGAGCCAAACTTCAAATTTATATGGAATGACAAACCAAACTCGTTGTCGTCAGGTTGATTCCAACTCACAGTGACCTATATAACAGAGTAGAACTGCCCCATAGGGCTTCCAAGGAGCAGCTGGTGGATTTGAACTGCTGATCCTTTGGTTAGCAGCTTAGCTCTTAACCACTGCACTACCAGGGCTCCATATGGAATGACAAAGGGCCCCAAATAGCCAGTGCAATCTTGAAAAAGAAGAACAAAGTAATAGGACTTACACTTCTGATTTCAAAACATACTATAAAGCTATAGTAATCAAAACAGCCTAGTACTAGTATAATGAGAGAGATATAAACCAAAGGAATAGAATTGCGAGTCCAGAAGGAAACCCGTATATGAAGGGTCGGTTGATTTCTGACAAGGGTGATAAGTCCATTCAATGGGAAAAGAAGGGTCTCTTTAATAAATGGTGCTGGGACAACTGGATTTCTACATGCAAAAAAATAAAGCTCGATCCGTACCTTACACTACATATGAAAATTAATTCAAAGTGGAACAAGAACCCAAATGTGATATATAAAACTATAAAACCCTTAGAAGAAAACATGGGGTAATGCCTTGGAAAGCTTTTAATAATGGTTTCTTAGATATGACACCAAAAGCACAAGCAGCAAAAGGTAAAATAGATAAATAAGGCTACATCAAAATTAAAAGCTTGTGTACATGAAAGGATTTTATTAACAAAGTAAAGAGACAACCCACAAATTGGAAAAGATTTTTGGAAACCATATGTCTCATAAAGGTTTAATATCCAAAATATATAACTCTTACAACTTAACAACAAAAAGACAAAAATCCAATTAAAAAAGGACTTGGATAGACATTTCACTCAAGAGGATAAACAAATGGCCAACAAGCATATGAAAAGATGCTCAACGTCATTAGTCATAGTTGGTGTTAGCTGCCATCAAATAGGCTCTGACTCATGGTGACCTTATGTATAACAGAACGAAATGTTGGCTGGTCCTATGCCATCGCCATGATCTTTGATACGTTTGAACCCATTGTTTCATTTATTGTGTCAATCCATCTCATTGAGGGTTTCTCTTGTTTCTGCTGATCTACTTTATTAAGCATGATGTTCTTTTCTTTTGATTGGTCTTTCCTGATGATGTATCCAAAGTAAGCAAGATGAAGTCTCGCCATCCTTGCTTCTAAGAAGCATTCTGGTTGTATTTCTTCCAAGACTTATTTGTTCATTCTTCTGGCAGTCTGTGGTATATTCAATATTCTTCACCCATACCACAGTTCAAATATATCAATTCTTCTGTCTTCTTTTTTCATTGGCCAGCTTTTGCATACATATGAGGCATTAGTCATTAGGGAGATGCAAATCAAAACTACAATGAGCTACTACTTCACCCCAACTGGAATGGCTATAATTAAAAAAAGAAAAACATGAAAAATGACAGGTATTGGTGAGGATGTGGAGAAATTGGAATCCTCATCTATTGCTAGTGGGAATGCAAAATGGTACAGCAGCTGTGGAAAACAGTCTGGTGATTCTTCCAAAAATTAAACAGGACTACCATACCACCTAGAAATCCCAATCTTAGGTACATACCTAAAAGAATTGAAAGCAGGAAGGCAAACAGAAACTTGTACACCAGTGTTCATTGCAGCACTATTCACAATAGCTTAAAGGTGGAAACAACCTAAATATCCATCAACGGAGGAATGAAGAAACCAAATGTGGTATATACATACAATGGAATATTCAGCCATAAAGAGAAATGAAGTCTTGATATATGCTATAACATGGATGAACCTTGAAAATATTATGCTGAGTGAAATAAGTCAGTCTCAAAAGGACAAATATTATATGATCCCACTTTAAAGAAATAAACAAATATATAGAGACCAAAGTTTAATAGTGGCTGCTAGTGGTAAGAAAGAAGGGGGAAAGAAGGATTCATTGCTTAGGGGGCACTGAATTTCTGTTAATGGTGGTGGAATAATTTGGAAAAGGATAGTGGTTATGGCTGCACAACATGATGAATGTTGTCAATGTAACTGAATTGTACATGTAAAAATCAATGAATTGGCAAATATTTTGTTATATTTATTTTTACCAAAAAACAAAATGTGTGAATGTACTCAATGCTACTGAATTGTTTACTTTAAAATGGTTAATTTTATGCATGTGAATTTCACCTCAATATAAAATATGGACATTTTAAGTAAAATGAGATTGCTTTTTTTATTTGATATTAGCAAAATCATTGATGAATTTCATAATTTCCATTTCTTTTCAGCTGTTGGGGCTTCTCTGCTGAATAATACTAACATTTCATTAAAGATTGTTGTCTCAGAATGAATCTTACAAAGTTTTAAACTAGTTTTAATTTGGAGAGAAAATATTCTGTGGTAGATACAGTGAAGAAAACATCAAAAATGAAAATAATAAAAGACATATTTTATGGGAACACTTGCATTAAAGTTGCAGAGTTTTATATTAACTCTCTTCTTAATAAGACCATCCATTGGCTGGTTCCAGCTAATCTCCCTCTTCAAATTCCAATCAAACATTTAAAGAAATATTAAAATAAAAATGTAAAAAGGTGCCAAGAATGAAGGAAGACATCAGTAGATCATACATTAATATACATTTCTAGAAGACAGAAAATGGATGGGATCATATTGGCTGAGAAACCAGAACAGAGGAGCCCTGACCCAGAACATGTTCAGGAGAAGGATGCAGGAGAAGGAGGAAATGAGAGGCTCCATGCAGGTGGTGCTGGGCTTGAAGAGAAGAGTGGGAAGCGGAAGAGAAAACAAGATGATTAATTAAAAGATTATCTCAGAATGACTCCATGACCATCCCTGGGTACATAGTCAGCATTTGCCCCCAGTATAAAACCAGCAAAAAAAAAAAAAAACACCAGAGATCATGAATTTACATGTATAAAGAGGCCAGGCAGGTGATATAGGTGAGTGCTGTGGACCAGGGGATGGAGGTGAATGAAAAGCACACATCTGTCTATGGGAGCAGCCATTACTGAGCTCCACCTGTTGTGTCCATCCCTTTGATTTTCCAGGAGAAGCTGGAAATCTAGATTTTTAGTTGAAATCAACTTATATGTTGGAAATATATATGTATGTGTGTGTGTGTACGCAATGAGGCATCAGGACTTATCTAACTTCCTGAGGGATAAGAATCAGGATTAGCACAAAGCTGGTTCCTGTAAGGTAAAAGTCAGACATACCCCCACTCTCCAATTTTTTCACCATTTCTGACACCAGCTGTTGCCCCCACATCACTCTCTATACACTTCTCCACTGGGTTTAATAATTCGTTACAATGGCCACACAGAACTCACAGGCCATACTCACAGTTATGTGGTTTATTAGGGAAGTAACAGGCTACAACTTGGGATCAAGATCAACTTGGAAGTAAAAGGAACAACTCGGAGTCAGGATCAGGAAGTACATAGGCAAGGTCTGGCAGGCTCCCCAGAAGTGGAGAGCACATCCCTCCCATCTTCTATGCAGGACAGCTTCCAACCAAGACAAACTCTCTTAGCTGCTCTCTGCCACTGGCAGGCCTCTCTGGATGTGCATGCAGTGCACGCCTCCTCTCGGCAGCGCATGCCCACTCTCGGCACTGCATGCCCCCTCTTTGCTGTGCATGCCCCCTCTTAGCCGTGTAGGTCTCTCTTCCTTCAGCCTCCCCACCGTCATCCTTTCCCCTGCTAACTGGCCCAGCTCATAGCCAGTGTAGCAGCTTGTTCGGCTGCTGCCCTCCTAACAGCAGCTTTCTGCCATCACTGCTGACTCTGTTGCTGGGGCCCCCTTCCAGGATTCTTGCCGCTGGCTTTCTGCCACTGGGCTCCTTTCTGGGCCTCTTGCCATCTTCAGTGTTACAGCCCTTGACTCATAATACAGCTCTTTTAGAAGGTTACTCTCTCAGGAACTCTGGGTCCAAACTGTTCCACTCCAGGCTCTTCTTGGTCTTGAGGTTCCCTCCTCGTCTCTTCTCTCTGAAAAAACAAACAAACAAACAAGAAACCTCTGTGCGATTGGCCACTTATATAAGCTAACTTTTGTCAATTTTAAGGTATGGCCCTCCCAGCAGGATGGTGAACCGACCAATCCCCTTGGTGGTCTGCAAGTCACTCACTCCCACTGGGTAGATTTTCAAGCCACTATTTAAATAGCAAATCAGCCAATCCCTGCAAGGTGCATAAAATAGACCAATCACAGGACTGCAGCCCAATCAATCATTTCTGGAAGAATTAGAAATCCAAGGTCAGAAAGGCCATATGTAAGAGAAATCCATTGCATATATATATGTACATATCTCAAATGACCCTAAATCAGGGTTTCTCAACCTTAGCACTATTGATGTTTCGCACCAGATAATTCTTTGTTATAGGGTGTTATCCTGTACCTTGTCATTTAGCAGCATCCCTGGCCTCTACCCATTAGATGTCAGTAGCATCCCCCTAGTTCTGACAATCAAAAATATCTCCAGATATTGCCAAATGTCATCTCAGGAGACAAGAACTACTGATCTAAGTGAAACACTTTAATCAATAAACACACATGTCCACAGGCTGGTGGTCTGTTCAGGGATAGGCCTGCTGAGAAACCAGACCCACTCAGCTACCAAGGCGAACCACGTGGACCTCCTGTTATTAACTTTCAGTGGCAGCAAGAAGAAGAAGGATTAAAATGAATAGACAGAACAACTAATCCTGGAGGAAACAAATAAGATAATGCATCCTTGAGACAGGAAGAGACTGCTAGGGAGACACTGCAATTGGAGAAGAAGAAAAAGTCCTGGAAATTACAAATATGATTGCCCAAATTAAATATAATTGAGGAAAATATGGAAGCAAAAAAAAAAAAAAATCAAACATCTCTCAGAATGTAGAGCAAAATGACAAAGAAGTGGAAAGTACCAAAGAAAAGCTGAGACAGAGGATCAATCAAGCCAATATTTTTCTAACAGAAGTTTCAGAAAGAGAGGACAGAGAAAACAGAGAGGTAAAAATAATCAAGGAAGATTCTATTTGATTGAGACAAACATTTCAAACAGAAAAAGTTCTGTGCAAATGGTTCTCACCTGGGTTGCACACTGGAATTATCAGAAGTTCTTTTAAAAACATTTATGCCAAGACTCCTGCTTTTGGCCAAGATAGAAAATAGAGACTAGATTTACCCTACCACCTGAAACAAACAACAAAACCAGGCAAACTCATGAAACAATGGTTTTCAAAACACTGGACATGACAGTAATCCCAGAGAGACAGGACAAATGAAGTAAGTTTAGGATCATCCCAGCTTACTGCCTGAGAGATTTTCCAAACTGCAGGGCAGAGAGGAAGATCTTAGGTGAAGCCCAGAGTACTTCCTGAATTGAAGAAATGGAACAGAGTCCAGGGAGACCAAAGCAGCTAGAGTTCACAGAACATAATGTCAGAGAAGAGAGAGCTACATGGACAGAGAACCCCATAGATCTACAAAGGGTCCTGTGGTGAAATGAGTTTCTTAATGTGGCCTTTTGCTTTGGTTCTTTGGAAAAACAGCTTAAGAGTTTTTCCCCTAAGCCCTGAGCAGCTACCTTTGCCATAGTTTTCCACCCCAGAGGGTTTATTACTTTTGTTCAGGTTGATAGACATCTCCTGAGTAAACTGCGAACAACTTGTGGTTTGATACTTTTTGTCTGGCCCTGGGCTTCAGCTTGCCCTGTGATTGGTATGCACCTTGCAGGGATTGGTCAATATACTATACAAATGAAGTAACTATAGATTATACAAGTGAAGTTACTATAGTTTATCATGCAAATGAATTGTCTGTAGCCTACTATACAAATGAAGTATCTGTAGCTTGCTATGCAAATGAAGTGTCTGTTGTCTACTAAGAGGGGACTGTCAGTTAGTCTTGGTGGGAGGGCTATGCCTTGAAACTGTTGAGAAGTTTGTGTATATATGCTGACAAGTCCACAGAGGTTTTTCAGACAGGAAGCAGGAAGAAGCAGAAAGGAAAAAAGGCAAGAGAAAAGAGAGAAGAAGCAGAGAGAAAGGAGGCAAGGAATCTCCTAAAAGAGCTGTAACACGGGTCAAAGGCTGTAACACTGAAGACAGTGACAGGCCTGGAAGGGGTCCTGCAGCAGAATAAGTTGTGACAGATGGCAGGGCCAACAGGAGCCTGTCCTCAGGTGGCTGAGAGGAGGCCTGCATGGCTGACAGGGGATGTGCACAGCAAAGAGAAGGGCCTGCTTGCTTGCACGGGGCCGGGCCGAGAGTTGCTGAGAGAGCTGCCCTGCACTGAAGAAGGGAGGGATGTGCTCTCCATTTCAGGGGGAGGCTTACAGACTTTGCCTATATGCTTCCTGATGTTGATCCTGTGCTGTAGCCTGTTGATCCTGATCTCAAATCGTACCCTGTTACTTCCTTAAAAAACTACTTAACTGTAAGTATGGTCTGTGAGTCCTGTGTGGCCACTGCAACAGTTTATTGAACCCCACAAAGAAGTAAAGAGTGCCGTGGGGAGGATAGATGGTGTCAGAATTGGTAAAAAGATCGGAGAGTTGAGGTATGCCTGACCTCCACCTCATAAGAATCAGCTTTTTGCTGATGGTGATTCACATCATCCTCCCTGAAGTTAGACAGGTTCTGATGCTACTATTACTACTACCCTTTTACAGGTCCCCCTCAAGTATTCATCAGAGAACTGATCAGTGCATGTGTGTGAGGAAACTACTCCAGGCCAGGAAAGGAACCATGTGAAAGGATTAGAGGGAGGTGCCCAGGGATCACATACGGCCAGGGTCAACGCCTTTTCCCAGTAGGTAGAATGGAAAAACTGATAATTCACAAGGCATTGGATAGAGTACTCAGGGAGGTCTTGCTTCAGTAGTGGAGAATAATTAGCCCTAGCCTGAGCACTGCTCTGAACCTGACTAACAAATCAAAAAGATTACAAAAATATATGACACCCACCAAAGTAAAATTCACTATGTCTGGTAGGCTATCAAAGATTACCAGACATGAAAAGAGTTAAGAAAACATGACCCATAATGCAGAGAATAACTAATCAATTGAAACCAACCCAGAACTACACAGATGTTAGAATTAGCAGAAAAGGGCATTTAAAACAGCTATTATTACTGTATTCCATATATTCAAAAACTTAAGTAGAGACATTAAGATATAAAAAAGACTGAAGCTGAATTTCTGGAAATGAAAATTACAAAGTTAAAGATGAATGGGATTAACAGTGAATTAGATATTACAAAAGGAAAGATTACTGAACATCAAGGCATAGCAATAGAAATTATCTACAATGAAACACACAGAGAAAAAAGAATTTTTAAAAAAGGGAAGTGTATCAGAGAACTGTGGGACAACTTCAAGCAGCTTAATATATGAGTAATTGGAGTCTTGAACAAGAGGAGAGACAAAGGGACACAGAAGAAACATTTTAAGAAATAAAGGCTGAAAAATTTCCAAACTTGATGAATATTGTAAACTTACAGACCCAAAAAGCTCAACAAATCTCACATACAAGAAATTACATCAAGATACATCATAATTAGATTGCTTAAAACCAATGATAAAGTGAAAAATCTTAAAAGCAGCCAGAGATGAACCGAAAGACAAAGAAAGTAGATTAGTGGTTGCCAGGACTTTGGTGGAAGAGGGAATGGGCAATGACTGCTAATAGGTACAGGGTTTCTTTATAGGGTAATGAAATATTCTGGAATTATAGAGTAGTTATGGTTGTAGAGTTTTGTAACTATACTAAAAACCACTAAATTGTACACTTTAAAAGGGTGAGTTTTTGGTAGGCAATTATATCTTAATTTTTAAAAATTGTTTTTAAAAAAGCAGCCAGAGGAAAAGGACATGTTATGTACAGAGAAACAAAAATAAAGATGATGAAAGATTTATTGTTGGAAACAATGTGAGAAGTAAGTGAAGCAATTATCTTTAAAGTATTGAAATTAAAAAAAAAAAATCAGTCTAGGAAAAGATTCAAGATGGCGGCCTAGTCAGATGCACCACTTTGTCCCTCTACAGCAAAGACCCAAGAAACAAAGTGAAACAGATACAGATGACAACCCTGGAACCCTGAGCATCAAATGAAATGATATAGAATTAGATCAAACATTGACTGGAAAAAGAAACTGAATGACAGCAGCAAACAGGGAGAGATATGGAGTAGAGGTGCTCTGCCAGACAGCTCAGCATAGTGGGGCCATTTTTAGACACAGGCAGTATCAATCCTGCATGAGGAGCACAGGAATACAACATCACAGAACTTCCAGTAGAAGAAAAACTGTGTCGACATACCTGGAGTGAAGCAAGGTAAGTAGGACATGAACTAAAGCTAAAGAGGGAAAGTACAGGAAGGAGGATGATAGTTTCAAGGATCCTGGCATACAGAGAACACAGAGGGAGCCAGGACCCAGAGACAGGGAGACTCTGTAGGGGCAGTACCTGACCAGTAGGGCAGGTGGTGAGCATAAAGCAATAAATGAATCCCCTTTTTTTTCTCTCTCTCTCCCCTCCTCCCTGGCTGGCTGCCCCACCCTTCCCCCCAGACAGAGCACCTGCAGGACTCCCGGCTTCCTGCTCTGCCCCTCCCCACCTGGGAGAGTGTCTGTGGGACCCCAGCTGCCCACTCCACCCCTCCCCCACTGGGGAGAGCACCTGTGTGACATCTAGCTGACCACCCCACCTCTGACAGAGGGAGCACTTCAGTAACCCTTGGATGCCTGCCTTGCTCCTTGCCCATCACCAGTCCACTTGATGAGCAACTGTGAGCATCCCTGTACCACCGGATAGTGCCTACACAGTATACCCTCAGCTGTCTCACAAGTACAGTGAACAGAGATGAGGGCTCGCCCTGCCCACTGTTGCCCTGCCCAACTGGAGGCAGGAAGTGAATACCACTGTGATGCCAGACAAGCAATCACTGAAGCATGCCCAACCCACCCACACTGATAAATCAAAACAAAATGAAAAAAGTCATAAATAAATAAAACATCTTCTTAATGCCTCAGACATGCAGACAACATCAGAACATACAGAGAAACAAGACAAGATGGCTCTACCAAATGACCAAAATAAAAGGGACAAAAATCTTCCTGAGGAAGAGATGTAATGGAACTGCCTGATAAGGAACTCAAAACGCTTATACACAGGATCCTTAAAGAGATCAAGGAAAACACAGACAGACCCCTAGAAGAATTCAGGAAAATAACACAAGAACAAAAGACAAATTAAATAGACAATTAGAAATCATACAAAAACTGCAACTAGAAAACCAGATTAACAATAAAATATCATAAATAGATAACTCAATGGAAGGATATAGAAGTAGAATTGAAACAATGGAAGAAAGAATTAGCGAAATAGAGGACAAAGCCCTTGATACCAATTTGTTTGAGGAACAATCAGAAAAAAGAATGAGGAAAAAAAAAAAAAATGAAGAAAGGCTATGAGTTATGTGGGACACTATGAAGAGGGATAATTTATTCATAATGGAAATCCCAAAACAAGAGGAGACAAAAAAAAAAAAATCACAGAGAGAATTTTTGAAGATTTGCTGGAAGAAAACTTCCCCTAAAAATCTTGAAAGATGAGAAGATTTCAATCCAAGAAGCTCAACAAACCCCACACAGGATAAATCCCAAAAGAAAGTCACTGAGACATACCATGATCAAACTTTCCAAGTCCAAAGATAAAGAAAGAATTCTGAGAGAAGCTTGGGAAAAACAAAATATCACTTAACAAGGGATCCCAATAAGACTAATCTCTGATTTCTCGGCAGAGACCATGCAGGCAAGAAGGGAATGGGATGACATATATAATACACTAAAAGAAAAGAATTGCCAACCAAGAATCATAATACCCAGCAAAACTGTCTCTCAAATATGATGATGAAATTAGGACATACCCAGATAAACAGAAATTAAGGGAATTTGTAAAAACCAGACCATCCTTACAAGAAATAGTAAATGGAATCCTTTGAATAGGGAACTAACAACAGCAGACAACAACCTGAGAGCAAGCCACACGACAGCATCACCAAGATGCCAGCCCAGATAGAGAACCCTCAAAAGTAAAATAAATCTACAGAACTGAAAACAAAGAACCAGAGATGTCAATCTGACATTGACAACAACTTCAAAACAAAAAGGGGGAACGAATGGTGTAGTTACAGAACTTCCATATGGAGAGGAAGTCAAGGCAATATCTAAAAACAACGGACTGTTTTAAACACAGAATGATAAAGATAAACCTCACAGTAACCACAAAGAAAATTAACAAACCTATCCACCAAAATAAAGGAGAAAATGAAAAAGACTCAGCAAACACAAAACTGGCAAAAATTGAGGAAGTGAAAAGACAATCTATGAACAAAAAGAAGTCAGCACAGAAAATTAAGCAGAACAAAGAAAATGTCAACACCACACACTCAAAAAAAGCATAACAAAATGATGGCAGTAAATTTGTATTTACCAATAATCACACTGAATGTAAACAGGTTAAGTGCACCAGTCAAGAGACAGAGTGACAGAATGAATAAAAAAGAACATGACCCATCAATATGCTGTCTACAAGAGACACACCTTAGAAACGAAAGCATAAATATATTAAAAATCAAAGGTTGGAAAAAATATATCAAGCATGTTTGCTTTTAACCAAAAAAGAGGGGAAGTGGTGTCTTAGTTATCTAGTGCTGCTATAACAGAAATACCACACGTGGATGGCTTTAACAAAGAAAATTTTATTCTCTCACAGTCTAGGAGGCTAGAAGTCCAAATTCAGAGCACTGGCTCTAGGGTAAGGGTTTCTTTCTCTGTCAGTTCTGGGGGAAGGTCCTTGTCATCAATCTTGCCCTTGGTCTAAGAGTTCTCAGCAGAGGGACCCCGGGTCCAAAGGATGCTCTGTGCTCCCAGTGCTTCTTTCTTGGTAGTATGAGGTCCCCTGTCTTTCTACTCACTTCTCTCTTTTATATCTCAACAGAGATTGACTCAAGATACAACCTAATCTTACAGATTGAGTCCTGCCTTCAATCCTGGCTCATTAACATCATAGAGGCAGGATTTACAACAATTAGGAAAATCACATGAGATGACAAAATGGTGGACAATCACACATGGGAATCATGGCCTAGTCAAGCTGACACACATTTTTGGGGGACACAGTTCAATCCATAACAAGTGGAAATACTAATCTCAGATAAAATAGACTTTAAGACAAAATCCACCATAAAAGACAAGGAAGGCCATTATATAATGATTAAAGGGACAATCCACCATGATGACATAACCATAATAAATATCTATGCATTCAACGACAGAGCTCCAAAATACATAACGAACTCTAACAGCACTGAAAAGAGAAATTGACAGTTCCACAAAAATAGTAGAAGACTTCAACACACCACTTTTGGTAAGGACTGAACATCTAGAAAAAAACTCAGCAAAGATACAGAAGATCTAAAGGCCACAATCAACCATCTTGATCTTATAGACATATATGGAATACTCCACCCAACAGCAGCAAAGTATACATTCTTTTCCACACATGGAACATTCTCCAGAATAGACCACATCTTAGGCCACAAAGCAACACTCAACAAAATCCAAAATGTTGAGATAATGCAAAGCATCTTCTCAGATCACAAAGCCATAAAAGTAGAAATGAATGGCAGGAAGATCAAGGAAAAAAAAAAAAAACCATGGAAACTGCATAACATCTTGCTTAAAAACCAATGGGTAATAGAAGAAATCAAAGATTGAATAAAAAAATTCCTAGAATCAAATGAGAATGAAAACACATCATACCAAAACCTCTGGGACACAGCAAAGGCAGTGCTCGGAGGTCAGTTTATACCAATAGACACACACATCAAGAAAGAAGAAAGGAAAAAAATCAAAACATTAGCCCTACAACTCGAACAAATAGAAAGACAACAACAAAAGAAGCCCATAGCCACCAGAAGAAAGTAAATAATAAAGATCAGAGCAGAAATAAATGAAATAGAGAATAGAAAAACAAAAGAAAGAATCAACAAAACCAAAAGCTGGTTCTTCGAAAGGATCAAAAAAATCAACAAATTACCCAGCAGACACATGAGGAAATGCTGGCGATAACTAGCCATTAGAGAAGTGCAAATCGAAACCACAATGAGATACCATCTCACCATGACATTACTTGCACTAATCAAAAAAAAAAAAAAAACAGAAAATAACAAATGTTGGAGAGGTTGTGGGGAGATTGGAACTCTTATGCACTGCTGGTGGGAATGCAAAATGATACAATCATTTTGGAAAATGATATCGTGCTCCCTTAAAAAGCTAGAAATAAAAATATCATACAATCCAGCAAGAGTAGGGAGGGAAAACACTGACTAGATAGTAGATAAGTGGTAACTTTGATGAAGGGTAAGACATACGCAATACTGGGGAAATCAGCAAAACTTGACCAATGCAAAGTCATAGAAGCTTCACAGACACAGCCACACTCCCTGAGAGACTGAGTTATTGGGCTGAGGGCTGGGGACCATGGTCTCGGGAGACATCTAGCTCGATTGGCATAACACAGTTTATGAAGAAAATGTTCTACATCTGACTGTGGTGAGTAGCATCTGGGGTCTTAAAAGCCTGTGAGTGACCGTCTAAGATACATCTACTAGTCCCATCCCAGCTGGTGCAAAGGAGAATGAAGAAAACAAAAGACATAAGGGAAAGATTAGTCCAAAGGACTAATGGACCACAACTACCACAGCATCTGCCAGACTGAGCCTAGAACAACTAGACAGTGCCTGGCTACTACCACTGACTGCTCTGACAATGACCAGAATAAAGGGTTCTGGATAGAGTAGGAGAAAAATGTAGAACGAAATTCAAATTCACAAAAAAAGGACCAGACTTGCTGGTCTGACAAAGACTGGAGAAACCCCAGGAGTACAGCCCATGGACACACTTTTAACTCAGTACTGAAGTCACTCTCAAGGTTCACCCTTCAGCCAACTATTAGATAGGTCTATAGGACAAACAATAATGCATGTGAGGAATGTGCTTCGTAGTTCAATCATGTATACAAGACTAAATGGGCACATCGGCCCAAAAGCAAAGATGAGAAGGCAGGAAGGGACAAGAAAACTGAACAAACTGAAACAGGGAACACTGGGTGGAAAAGAGAGTGTTGACATATCGTGGGGGTGGCAACTAATGTCACAAAACAATTTGTGTATTAATTGTTTAAGAGAAACTAATTTGTTCTGTAAACTTCTACCTAAAGCACAATAAAAATAAAATATACAGAAAACTTCAACAATTCAACAATAAAAAGACAAGCAATGTAATCACAAAACGGGCAAGAGACATAAACAGACATTGCACCAAAGAAGACATTGAGCCCATCAACTAATACATGAAAAGACGTTTGCGATCACTAACCATTGTTGCTGTTGGCCGGCGCCTTCAAGATGGTTTTGACTCATAGTGACTTTATGTACTACAGAACTAAACACTGCCCAGTCCTGCGCCATTCTCACAATTGTTGTTTTGCTTGACCCCTTGTTGCAGCCACTGTGTTAGTCCATCTCATTGTGAGTCTTCCTCTTTACCAAGCATAATGTCCTTCTCCAGGGACTGGTCCCTCCTGATAACGTCCAAAGTATGTGAGACCGAGTCTTGCTATCCTCGATTCTAAGGAGCATTCTGGCTGTACTTCTTCCAAAACAGATTTGTTTGTTCTTCTGACCTCCCCAAAAAACCAAACCCATTGCCTTCTAGTCGATTCCAACTCATAGCAACTCTATAGGACAGAGGAGAACTATCCCATAGGGTTTCCAAGGAGCTGCTGGTGGATTTGAACTGCCTACCTTTTTGCTAGCAGCCTGAGCTTGTAACCACTGTGCCACCAGGGCTCTTCCTCCTGGCAGTCCATGGTATATTCAGTAATCTTCACCAACACCATAATTCACAGTCTTCCTTATTCATGGTTCAGCTATCACATGACTATGAAGCCATTGAAAACACCGTGGCTTGGGTCAGGTGCACCTTAATCGTTAAATTGACATCTTTGCTTCTTAACCCTTTAAAGAGGTCTTCTGCAGCAGATTTGTGCAGTGCAATGCATCATTTGATTTCTTGACTGCTGCTTCCATGGAGCAGCGGACCCAAGTAAAATGAAATCTTTGACAATTTTAATATTTTCTCCATTTATCATGATGTTGCTTATTGGTCCAGTTGTGAGGATTTCTGTTTTCTTTATGTTGCGGTGTAATCCATACTGAAGGTTGTAGCTTTGATCTTCATCAAAGTCCTCTTCCCTTTCAGCAAACAAGGTTGTGTCATCTGTATATCGAAGGTTGTTAATGAGTCTTCCACCAATCCTGATGCCACATTCTTCTTCATATAGTCCAGCACCTTGGATTATTTGCTCAGCATACAGATTGAAAGTATGATGAAAAGATACAACACTGACGCACACCTCTCTTGACTTAACAAAGCAGTATCCCCTTGTTCTGTTCAAATGACTGTCTCTTGGTCTAAGTACAGGTTAGTCATGAGCATAATTAAGTATTCTGGAATTCCCATTGTTATCCATAACATTCAATACTATCCATAACTTGTTATGATCCACACAGCTGAATGCCTTTGCACGGTCAATAAAACACAGGTAAACACCTTTCTGATATTCTCTGCTTTCAGCCATAAATCAACTGACATCAGCAATGATATCCGTTGTTCCACGTCCTCTTCTGAATCCAGCTTGAATTTCTGGCAGTTCCCTGTCGATGTACTGCTGCAACCACTTTTGAATGATCTTCAGCAAAATTTTACTTGTGTGTAATATTAATGATATTGTTTGATAATTTCCATGTTCTGTTGGATCATCTGTCTTCAGAATGGGTGTAAATATGAATCTCTTCCATTCAATTGGCCAGGTAGCTGTCTTCCAAATTTCTTGGCGTAGCTGAGTGAGCACCTCCAGGGCTGCATCTGTTTGTTGAAACATCTCAACTGGTATTCCTTCAGTTCCTGGAGCCTTGTTTTTTGCCAATGCCTTCAGGGCAGCTTGAACCTCTTCCTTCAGTGCTGTCGATTCTTGATCATATGCTACCTCCTGAAATGGTTGAATGTCGACCAATTCTTTTTGGTATAGTGACTCTGTGTATTCCTTCCATCTTCTTTTGATGCTTCCTGTATCATTCAATATTTTCCCTTCAATATTGCAACTCAAGGCTTGAATTTTTTCTTCCGTTCTTTCAGCTTGTAAATGTAGAGTTATTCTTCCCTTTTGGTTTTCTAACTCCAGGTCTTTGCACATGTCATTATAATACTTTACTTTGTCTTCCTGAGCCACCCTTTGAAATCTTCTGTACAGCTCTTTTATTTCATTTCTTCAGTTTGCTTTGGCTACTTGACATTCAAGAGCAACTTTTAGAGTCTCTTCTGACATCCATTTTGGTCTTTTCTTTCTTTCCTCTCTTTTTAATGACCTCTTGCTTTCTTCATGTGTGACGTCCTTGATGTCATGATATTGAACATAAACTACGACTATACACGTAGACCTTGCCAGATGGAACACACAGAAATCAAATAGACTACATCTGTGGAAAGAAACAATGGAAAAATTCAATATAATGAGTTAGAACAAGGCGTTGGGCCGACTGTGAAACAGATCATCAATTGTTCATATGCAAGTTGAAGCTGAAGTTGAAGAAAATTAGAACAAGTTCATGAGAGCCAAATACGACCTTGAGTAATCCCACCTGAATTTAGACAGCATCTCAAGAATAGATTTGACACATTGAACACTAATGACCAAAGACCAGACCAGTTGTGGAATGACATCAAGGACATCATACATGAAGAAAGGAAAAGGTCATTAAAAAGACAAGAAAGAAAGAAAAGACCAAAACGGATGTCAGAACAGACACTGAAACTTGCTCTTGAACATAGAGCAACTAAAGCGAATGGCAGAAATGATGAAGTGAAAGAGCTAAACAGAAGATTTCAAAGGGTGGCTCAAGAAAACAAAGTAAAGTACTATAATGGAATACGTAAACACTTGGAGTTAGAAAACCAAAAGGGAAGAACACACTCTGCATTTCTCAAGCTGAAAGAACTGAAGAAAAAATTCAAGCCTCGAGTTGCAAAATTGAAAGATTCTATGGGCAAAATATTGAACAATGCAGGAAGCATCAAAGGAAGATGGAAGAAATACAGAGTCACTGTACCAAAAAGAATTGGTCCATGTTCAACCATTTCAGGAGGTAGCATATGATCAAGAACCTATAGTACTGAAGGAAGAAGCCCAAGCTGCTTTGAAGGCATTGGCGAAAAACAAGGCTCCAAGAATTGAAGAAATACCAGCTGAGATGTTTCAACAAATGGATGCAATGCTGGAAGCACTCACTTATCTATGCCAAGAAATTTGGAAAACAGCTACCTGGCCAATCGAATGGAAGAGATCCATATTTGTACCCATTCCGAAGATAGGTGAGCCAACAGAACATGGAAATTATCAAACTATATCATTAATATTACACACAAGTAAAATTTTACTGAAGATTATTCAGAAGTGGTTGTAGCAGTACATTGACAGGGAACTGCCAGAAATTCAAGCCAGATTCAGAAGAGGATGTGGAACCAGGGATACCATTTCTGATGTCATATGGATCCTGGTTAAAGCAGAGAATACCAGAAGGATGTTTATCTGTGTTTTATTTACTATGCCAAGGCATTCAACTGTGTGGATGATAACAAATTATGGATAATATTGCAAAGAATGGGAATTCCAGAACACTTAATTGTACTCATGAGGAACCTGTACATAGATCAAGAGACAGTTGTTCGAACAGAACAAAGGGATACTGTGTGGTTTAAAGTCAGGAAAGGTGTGCGTCAGGGTTGTATCCTTTCATCATACTTATTCAATCTGTATGCTGAGCTAATAATCTGAGAAGCAGGACTATATGAGAAGAACAGGGCATCAGGATTGGGGGAAGACACATTAATAACGTGTGTTATGCAGATGAAACAACCTTGCTGTCTTGGATTGAATTGTGTCCCCTCAAAAATGTGTCAAGCTGGATAGGCCATGATTCCCAGCATTGTGTGGTTGTCCTCCATTTTGTGATTGTAATTTTATGTTAAAGAGGATTAGGAAGGAATTTAACACCCTTATTAAGGTTACCTCCCTGACCCAATGTAAAGGGAGTTTCCCTGGAGTGTGGCCTGCACCACCTTTTATCTTACAAGAATAAAAGGAAAGGGAAGCAAGCAGAGAGTGGGGACCTCATATCACCAAGAGAGCAGTGCCAGAGAAGCTCCTAGTCTGGGGGAAGATTGATGAGAAGGTCGACAGAGAAAGAAAGCCTTTACCTGGAGCTGACGCCCTGAATTTGGACTTTAATTCCACTTTACTGTGAGGAAATAAATTTCTCTTTGTTAAAGCCATCCACTTGTGATATTTCTGTTATAGCAGCACTAGATAACTGAGACACTTGCTTACTGAAACAGAAGAGGACTTGAAGCACTTACTGACGCAGATCAAAGACTACAGCCTTCAATACGGATCACACCTCAACGTAAAGAAAACAAAAATCCTCACAACTGGACCAATAAGCAACATCATGAGAAACAGAGAAAAGATTGTAGTTGTCAAGGATTTCATTTTACTTGGATCCACAATCAACACCCATGGAAACAGCAGTCAAGAAATCAAACAACGCATCGCACTGGACAAATCTGCTGCAAAAGACCTCTTCAAAGTGTTAAAAAGCAAAGATGTCACCTTGAAGACTAAGGTGCGCCTGACCCAAGCCATGGTGTTTTCAATTGCCTCATATGCATGCAAAAGCTGGAGAATGAATGAGGAAGACCGAAGAAGAATTGACACCTTTGAATTACGGTGTTGACGAAGAATATTGAATATACCATGGAATGCCAAAAGGACAAACAAATTTGTCTTGGAAGAAGTACAGCCAGAATGCTCCTTAGAAGCAAGGATGGCGAGACTATGTCTCACATACTTTGGACATGTTATCAGGAGGGATCAGTCCCTGAAGAAGGACATTATGCTTGGTAAAATAGAGGGTCAGCAAAAAGGGGAAAACCTCAACAAGATGGCTTGACACAGTGGCTGCAACAATTGGCTCAAGCATAACAAGGATTGTGAGGATGGTGCAGGACTAGGCAGTGTTTCATTCTGTTGTACATAGGGTTGCTACGTATCAGAACTGACTGGATGGCACCTAACAACCACAACATTCATATAAAACACTTAAACACTTCAAAACGGTGCAATGTCCTCATGAGCATCACAAAGTAGTGTGTGCATTTGTTATTATGAACCATTGTATTTAACTCAAAATTTTAATACAATAGGCTTTATGGCAGTCCGTTCTTAAGTAAGCATTGTCCTGTAAGTTGAACTTTCCTAACTCGGGGACTGCCGTAACTCAATTTAAAAGTAAGAAAATGATCCCAATAGACAGTTCTCCAAAGAAGATATGTAAATGGGCAATAAGTACATGAAAAGATGCTCAACATCATCAGTCATCCGAGAAATGCAAATCAAAACCACGAGATACCACTTCACACCCTGCAGAATGGCTATAATCAAAAGGATAGAAAATAAAAAGCTGGCAAGAATGTGGAGAAATTGGAACCCTCATGCACTGCTGGTGGAAATGTGAAATGATGCAGCTGCTTTGGGATATAGTTCGGAAGTTCCTCAAAAAGTTAAACATAGAGTTGCCATATGACTCAAAAATTCCATCCCCAGGTACATACCCAAGGGGAATGAAAACATATGTCCACACAAAAACTTATACATGAATTTTCATAGCAGCATTATTCTCAATGGTCAGAAGGTGGAAAGAGCCCACATGTCCATCAACAGAGGAATGGATAAATAAAACGTGGTATATCTGTACAATGGCATATTATTCAGCCATAAAAAAGAATGAAGTACTGATACATGTTACAACATGGATAACCCTTGAAAACATTATGCTAAGTGAGAGAAGCCAGTCACAAAAGGCCACATACTGTATGATCCTATTTATATGAAATGTCCAGAACAACAAATCCATAAAGACAGAAAGTAGAATAATGGTTGCCAGTGGCTAATGGGATAAAGGGAATGGGCAGTGACAGCTGTTAATAATAATCCAAACTCACTTAAGTTGGAACAAAAGGTTTATTCTGATCAGTTATTCTGTATAGGGAGGCTGATTCCAGAGAAAGCAAACAGCTCAAAGAAGCTAGGTACAATGCGGCTTATAAAGAGAGAGGAAGAAGAAATATAGATCAACCACTGGCTAATCTTAACATGATTGATTGAACCCTGCCTCCCCCTTTACTGAGATCAAGGGATATCAGTTTACTTCTGGCCTGGCTGCTAATAATTTGGCCTTCCAACCACCTGTAGCCAAGAGATTTTTTTGAGATTTAAATTAGGAGGTAATGGTTTGACAACTATCCTTTCCTAGCAGGCTAAGACAAATTTGCATTGCTATAGTGCAGTTTCTGGCAGGCTTTTACAGCAGGGCCTCAAACAGGTTCAAACCAATTCAGTCATGGCTGACAAAGTGAAACTGAAAGAGACCCAGTTTTACAATTTGGGTGATCCAACTGAGTCCAACACAACTAGATGGTGCCCAGCTACCACCACCCACTGCTCTGACAGGGATCACAATAGCGGTTCCTAGATAGAGCTGGAGAAAAATGTAGAACAGAATTCTAACTCACAAAAAAGACCAGACTTACTGGTTTGACAGAGACTGGAGAAACCCCAAGAGTATTGCCCCCAGATACCCTCTTAACTCAGTACTGAGGTCACTCCTGAGATTCACCATTCAACCAAAGATTAGACAGGCCCATAAAAAAAATAATAATACCCATAGCTCAACCATGTATACGATACTAAATGGGCACACCAGCCCGGGCAAGGATGAGAAGGCAGGATGGGACAGGAAAGCTGGATGAATGGAAATGGGGAACCCAAAGTTGAGAAGGGGTGAGTGTTGACATGTGGCGGGGTTGGCAACCAATGTCACGAAACATTATGTGTATTAATAGTTTAATGAGAAACTAATTTGCTCCATAAAGCTTTGTGATGGTTAAGGTTGTGTGTCAATTTGGCTGGGCCATGATTCTCAGTGGTTTGACAACCGTATGATGTGATCACTTCCATGATGGGATCTGCTCTGAGTAACCAGTCAGTTGAAAGGGAGTTTCCTTGGGCTTGTGGCCTGCATTGAATATAAGTGGATATTCTGGCAAAGCTTGTGGGCTTTTGCTCGTTCTGAATCCTGCAGCTGGCTCCTGTTCGTCTGACGTCTGCTTCTTGGGACTTGAGCTAGCAGCTTACCTGCGGTCTTGCCTGCCAGTCTTGGGATTCATGGATGTTCACAGCGTGTGAGCAAGAGCCCTGCTCTCGGACCTGCCGATCGTGGGTTCAACAGCACCTGTGGCTATGTGAATCAGGAGAAGCCTCTATCCTGACCAATGGACTTGGGACGTTTCAGCCTCTATGACTGCATGAGCCATTTCCTTGATATAATTCTCTCTTTATATATAATTATACACTTTACTGGTTTTGCTTCTCTAGAGAACTCAGCCTAAGACAACCTTCATCTAAAGCACAACTGAAAAAAAAATCGGGGTCATCTGAAACAATAACCAGAATGGGAAAAATTATGGGTCGAAGCCCTGGAATGGGAGGCTCAGATGAGGCATAGCGAGCACTTTCAGGAGCCTGATGCATGAGATTGGATTATTGACAGGTCTGTGGAGAGCAACTCACATTCCAAGCAGCATAGATGGCTGCCATCTTTGAGCTGGGCACCACTGTTTCTGACTCTGCTCAAAATCTGCCGGGCAAGACGGTTGCTAGGCAATGCATAGATTGCCCTTGTTTTCTAAGACGCAGATTAAGTTTCCAGCAGGGCTTTGACTTGTCATTTTTCCCATTCTGGTTATTGTGCTGGTTCACCCAAATTTTGAAAAATTGTGTCTGCTCCCATTTCGCTTCCTTGACCGTGACTGAACTGGAAAGAACAGGTTCAAAGCCCTGTTCTGCAGTCTGGGTCAGGCTTTTTATGGTTAATCTTTGGTTTTGTGGATAAGAAAAACCCTAAAATCAAGGTAAGATGTCTTATTAATTTTCCTGCTCAACACTACTAATGGGTATCTGGTTTCTTTTGGGAGTGATTAAAATGTTCTGAAATTAGATAGTGGTGATGGTTGCACAATTCTATGGCTATACTAAAAACCACTGAGTTGTACAGTTTAAAAGAGTAAATTTTATGGTAGATAAATTATATCTCAATTTTTTTAAGTTAATGTATCGAGAAGAGGGAATTAGCTATATTATTTAAAATTATAATGATAATCAATAGGAAGACTACCGATAAAAATATAACTAACAAAATAAAGAAGAGGAAAAAGTGTGAGTGAGCTCAATTTTTTGTCCTCCATATCAGCAAGCTAATCATGTTTAAAGTCATAAACAATTATCTTTACAATTCAAGAGGTAGCCACCGGAAGAATTAACAGCATAACCTCAGGGGTATGGGAGTGAATGGAGATTTTAATTTCTTCATTTTATACTCTGATAGCTAAATTAATTAACAACTGAAAGAGAAAGGAGAGGATAAACAAATTAGCTGTGTCAGAGAAGTTATGGACAGACTTTTTGTCCTCTTTTACTCTTAATTATTGTGTGCAGAGTACCACTGAATTGCTGACTCAAATAGGTCATGTAAACAGTTTGTTTGCATATGAGTCAGAATTGAGCAGATGCAATGGCTTTATATTTTTCCCCAAAGGACTTTTCATCCATTGGAATTAATTAGGTTGGAATAAAAAGTACAAGACTCAGCTTAGCCCTTGAAATCTTACATCCATTGGAGTAGTTACTTTCCCAATAATACAAAAATGTATTAACTGCAATCCTCTGCCTAAAAAGCTGCCAAATCTCGGTGAATTTTCTTTCTGGCTCGTAACTAACATATTGGGAAAACAAAGCAGATCTTGCAAAAAATAAATATTTTTGGTTCCTTGTGAGATTATGTTTAAGGGAGTTTTTTTTTTTTTTTTTTTTAATGATCCATAAGGTTTCCATTGGCTAATTTTTTAAAAAAAATTTATTACGCTTTAGGTGAAAGTTTATAACTAAGGTTAGTTTCTCATTCAAAAGTTTTTATACACATGTTGTTTTGTGACATTGGTTGCAATCCCCACAATTTGATAGCATTTTTTTTTTTTAAGTGGGAAGTATAATTTTTACCCAGCCTTTACAAAATCAGCATTGTCCTTTATATATTGATGTATTATTCTAACAGAGATGCTTACTTTCTTTTGGTTAAAAAGCAGCCAAATATCAAGAAGCAAGCAACTGCTAGGATAGGGCTTTGTTGGGTACTGTCAAAGGCTTCTGAATCTTTTAGCTGAAGAACTGAAAGACAGAAGAGGGACTCATCACACTAGCAAGAAAAAGGGATGTTCTCTTTGCCCCTGATAATTTTCTGAGTGTGCTGTACTAGATTTCAGCGACCTGAAGAGCAATACATACCTGAAATAATGAATGCCTGAATTATCTGGGGTAAATCGTCGTGTACAAAGATCTATTGAAATATTATTTACACCCTCATGGTGAGATTTTTTACAGTACTTCGTCATTCAGTCTTACAATGCTGAGCTACTTAGGGCCTCAGAAAGCAGGTCTTAAATATTACTGAGCAACTGCCAAAATGATCTATTACTTAGGAAGTCATCCGAACAAAGTATAGAGGTGCTAAAACATTTATGGAATTTTACCTACTCTATTGTCTTGGAGGCCTAGAAATAAATTAATATATGTGTCCACACCATAATACCACAGTGGGAGTTTTTAAAGATTCAAAGTTGAAATGGTTTCAGACACAGTTTTTTTTGCTAATAATATCTTGCTGTTTTTAAATGCTTTTTCCTTTTATTGGCCTTGGCACACTAAAATGTCTGGCCACTGAAGTAATTCACTGACTCTGTCAACCAGCTTTTATCTCTTGCCTTCCTTGACCCTTGTGACTGAGTGCCCCCCAGCTCTGGGCTTCCATAGCATGCGGTGTCATCACGTTCGTCTGTCACATTTTATTGTGATTAGTTGTTACTTGTCTGTCTTCTTTCTGGACTATAAGTACCAGGAGCATAGGGCTGTGGGTGGCTGGGTTTGTAGGTACATGTAAATATGGATGGTATGGGGGTAGGTCAGCTGTTGGGTAGGTAGAGAGGTGGGAAGAGGGATGGCTGGGTAGATGGAAACATGGGTGGTTGGATAGGGCAGCTGGGTGGGCAGGAGTATAGATGGAAGTGGGGGTGGATGGGTAGCTGAAAGTCTTTGTGTGTGAGTCCTTGGTGAACTTCAGAGTACACAGGGCCTTGAAAAGTCACTGAGGTACCTTGGGCATCTGTGGATGGGGATCTGAAGAGGAGATTAAGCTGGAAAAATGGGTGGAAGAAAGAACTACTGCATTTCCCTTCTCAGCTTTCATTCTTGAGCAGATGGTATTTGTACCATACATAGCTTTCTGGGCCATTGTCTTTGAAACACGGTGAGATACAACAGAGAATGGAAGGTGGTGTGGGTGCAGTGCCCTCTGGTGGCCATATGGGATTTGACATTTGGTATTCTATATATTTTCCTTATTTATTTTTTCATTGTCTATTCCTCTCGCCTCACCACCCCACTCCCCACCCTAGAATATAAACTCCATGAGGACAAGAATTTTTCTCTGTTTATTCATTGTTGCATTTCCAACATCTAGAATAGTGCCTGGTGCATGGTAGGCATTCAATATCCACCGAATAAATGAAAGACACAGATTTCAAACCTTGTTCCACCACTTTATTGCTGCATGACCCTGGGCAGCTCTCTTTATAAAGCCTCAGTTTCCTCATGGGTAAAATGGAGATGCTCACACATGTCCTTCACGGAGCAGCGGAGCAGCCACCATCATGAACTGAGGGAGGGAGCCTACTTGCCAGACACGTGCACTCATCCGCGCTTGCTCCTTACCCTCCACCAGCTCATGATGATGACACATTATATACTGATTGTACCACATATTTCATTAGCAACTGATTGGATGGGCACATTTACCATTATGGGTATGGGCTTGACGCTGGACACAGGGCAGCCTGGGGAAATAATCCAGGCCTGGTCCCAAGCTGGCCAGGCAAGGAGGAAATGAAACCAGAGGGACAAGGGGCCACCAGGTGAGGTGTGAGATCCATCTTCTTCCATTCACCCCCCTGTCTGCCACCCCCACAGCCACACTCAACGCTTCCTGCTGCCCTGAACCAATAGGCTCAATGGGCCCTCTGAGCCTCTGCAGATGCTGTTTCCTCTGCCTGCACTCCCGCTATCCCACTCCATTAACACAACAGTGTACAAGCCATGTTGGGGGCTGCATCGGTCTCCTCATTGGTTTCCTTGCAGCCACTCTGGCCTCTTCAAATGCATCTTCCTGCAGCAGACTCAATCTAAACTGCACATATGCTTATCTCACTTTCCAGCTTAAATCTGATTGTTCTCGGGATAGAGTCCAAGTCCTCTGACCTACCATTTTGTGGTCTGGACCCAGGCCATCTCCTAGCCACCTGGCCTTTCCCAACCATGGCTTCAAATCTTACACCAAACAATCCAAGCCATTTCCCACCTCTGGGCTTCTGTCCCTGTAGACCTCTCTGCCAGGAAATCCATTCCCCAGCAAGGGGGTGAATGTGTTGCTTTTGCTGCCCAGAATACATTCTCTCTTCCTCTGGTAATGGAATCCACACCCAAGCTTGCAGATCGTTATGTTCCTGTAGGACTGACCAATCCCTGCGTTCAGGGGTGAGCTTGAGACTCAAACCTGGCAGAATGCCTTTAAAAAAATTTGTTTTTAATTGGAATGCCTGTGGGTGCAACATGCATTCTCCAGTTGGTCAAAGCACGCCCGCCTTTGTCTTATACCAGCTTCACCCATTTATCTTATCTGCCTGGACCCTAGAGGATTTGTGACTCCTAGCACATGCCCCTCCCTTCTGCCCCTGTTGTTGTCAGGTGCCGTCAAGTCAGTGCCAACTCATAGTGACACTATGTACAACAGAACCGAACCCTGCCTGGTCCTGTGCCATCCTCACAATTGTTATTATGCTTGAGCCAATTATTGCAGCCACTGTGTCAGTCCACCTCATTGAGGGTCTTCCTTTTTCACTGACCCTCTACTCTACCAAGCATGTCCTTCTCCAGGGACTGGTCCCTCCTGATAACACATCCAAAGTATGTGAGACAAAGTCTCTCCATCCTTGCTTCTAAGGAGAATTCTGGCTGTACTTCTTCCAAGACAGATTTGTTCATTCTTCTGGCAGCCCATGGTATGTTCTCCCTTCCCTCTATTAGGCTTGAATTCCCTTCTGGATCCCAAATGTTTTGATTTCTAATTCCCAGCTTGCCCATGGACCTTAACTTCCCTGCCCAGGAAGTCTCCCTGGTTCTATGGCGGTTCAGCTCTCCCCTTCAGGTATGAGGAGCTGGGGCTGGGAGGCCTAAACTCTCTGGGGCAGGGAAGGCAGCCTGGCTGAGCGTGTCCATGTCTTCCCTGGAGGGAGGGCAGGCTCAGGGGTGGAGGTGGGGATTAGAGAGGACAGGTGCAGCTCTAGGTGGCCGCTCTGGGCTGTGTCTCATGGGGATGGCTCCTTCGGTTCAGGACAACACCAGAGGTAGTGTCCAGCTCTGCCCAGCATCTCTGCTAAAGGAATTCCCGTGGTGCTCCGAGCCTGGCCATGGCAAGTGCTTAGCACATGCTTGCTGAATGAAGAATGAAGGTCTTGGTCTGTTTGGGACTTTCACTTCAGAAAGGAGCTCACTGTTTGTTTGTTTGTTTTAATCTACCCCTTTCCCAGGCCCCTTACTGTTCTCTAGGGTTGAGGAGGGGAAAAGTGTGAGGCATCTGCCTCAAGGCAACCTGGGACCCCCAGAGGCCCCCTGGGGAAGAAGCCTTTGTGGAGAAGAGGCAAAAGTGGAAAAGAGAACCAGTTCTGGGAGGGAAGAGGCAGTCCCAGACTGGAGCCCCTCTGGGAAGAGTCATCTTGGGGACCTTTCATGCCCAGTTCCTCCCAGAGCCACCCTAGAAGGGTTAGAGAGAGACGAGCCTGAGTCTGAAGGTGAGGGTAGCTGAGGCCTCCAGAGTGGGCAGGACCTCGGGTGTGTTTGCTTGGGGAGCGGCCTTGAATCCACTGCTGGGCTGCAGCTGAGGACACTGAGCCCGCCTGACTCACCGAGGAAGGGAGTTTGAGGCTTGAACGCGGACCCCCGCCCGCCCCATCCCCCACTCCCTCGGATGACCTTTGCTCTGGACCCAGCTAGTCTGTACCCTCCTCCAACTAATGCTACCCCCATGGAATCAGTCACTAAAAGGCCTTCAGCACAGAATGGAGGGGGTTCCTCCATCCTGGGGGGAACCATGGCAGAGCCTGTTGGGGACCCTGGAAGTGAGGCATGGACAAATCCTCACCTCCACCAAAGAGGTAATAACAGTAGCCAGAGGTGAGAGGCAAAACACTCAATAACTGGAACAACATGGGCATCAGCCAAGTGGAATGTTCCAGCTGAATTTTAGGCCTGATTCCACATGTCTTCAAATAAGATGCCATTGATTGTCAAACAGGCAAATTACCCCTGGAAAGGAAAATTGCCAATTAAACTATAACCAATGCTTTCTTATCACATACAATTTCTATTTTATACTTGTTGAAAAAGCTCTTTGGGGCTTATTTCAACCATAGATGTTTATCATATTTCGCTGTTGTACAGATATAAAAAAAGAAACTATAAGCCGTATGCACAGGCCGTAGCAGCCGCATGATGACAGATGCCCAGCGGAGACACCACAATTAAAAGATGCACTTGAATACAACCAAACACTTCGAGGGACAGAATAGCAGGGGCGGGGGTCTGGGGACCATGCTTTCAGGGGACGTCTAGGTGAATTGGCATAACAAAGCTTTTTAAGAAAAAGTTCTGCATCCCACTGTGGTGAGTGGCGTCTGGGGTCTTAAAAACTAGCAAGCAGCCATCTATGATGCATGAGTTGGTCCCAGCCCACCTAGAGTAAAGGAGAATGAAGAACACCATGGACATAAGGAAAGTATTAGCCCAAGAGACAGAAAGGGTCACATAAACCAGAGACCTCATCAGCCTGAGGCCAGAAGAACTAGATGGTGCGTGGTTACTACCAATAAACGTCCTGACAGGGAACACAACGGACAGTCCCTGACGGAACAGGAGAAAAGTGGGGTGCAGAACTTAAATTCTAGTAAAAAGACTAGACCTAATGGTTTAATTGAGACTGGAGGGACCCTGGAAGACATGGCCCCTGGACTCTCTGTTAGCCCAAAACTAAAACCATTCCCGAGGCCAACTCTTCAGACAAAGATTAGACTGGACTATGGGACATAACATGATACTCGTTGGGATGGCTAAGATTGTGTGTCAACTTGGCTGGGCCATGATTCTCCGTGTTTTATTGTAATCACTCCCATGATTGAATATACCGTGAGTAGCCAATCAGATGAAAGGGAGTCTCCTTGGGGGTGTGGCCCGCATCTGTATATAAGCAGACATTCTGGCTTTTGCTCTCTCTGGATCCTGCGGCTGCTTCCCATTCTTGGGACTTGAGCTGTCAGCTTTTCTTATCTGCCGAACCTGGGATTCATCGATCTGCACAGCCTGTGAGTGGGAGCCCTGCTCTCCAATCTTCCGATCTTCGGCTTGCTGGCTTCTGCAGCTGTGTGACTTGGGAGAGGCCTCTATCCTGATACACGGACTTGGGATGTTCTAGCCTCTTCAATCGCGTGAGCTGTTTCCTTGGTATAATCTCTCTCTCTAAATATATTTATACACTTTACTGGTTTTCCTTCTCTAGAGAACCCAACCTAAGACACTTGTGGAGAGTGTAATTCATAGCTCAAGTAGGTACATGAGACTAAATGGGCAGCTTCTGTCCAGAGGCAAGATGAGAAGGCAGAGAGGGTCAGGAGATGGTTGAATGGACACAGGAAATCCGGGGTGGAAAGGAAGAGAGTGCTGTCACAGTACAGGGAGAGCAAGTAGGGTCACAAAACAATGGATGTATAAATTTTTGTATGAGAGACTAACTTGAATTGTAAACTTTCACTTAAAGCACAACAATAAAAAATAAATAAATATAAAGGGGGGGAAAAAGATGCACCTAACTTCAGAGAGGATACTATATAAAGAAAAAAAGTGCATCTTGAAACAGATGAACTATGGTCATTTCTAACATTTACTGAGTGCTGACTGTGCCAGACACTGTGTTAAGCACTTTATATGAACCATCTGATTTATTCATTCATCTCCCTCAAAACCCTCCTAAGGGTCTTTTATTAGACTCATTTTACAGATTAGGAAACTGAGGTGGGTGGAGGAGAAATAAGCCCTGCTCAGTCACCCAGCAGTAGGGGCAGAGCCAGGCCACTGTACACAGAAATGTTTAACCTCGAGGGTTCCGGGCAAACCACGGTATCCCACGTCCAGTATCATCCTCTTCTGCTTCAGGACCGGCGGGTATGAGGCGCTGGGGTGGTCCCTTCAGCAAACAGCTTGAGGGAGAAATCGAGGGCCTGGGCAGCCTGTGTCAGCATCCCCAAAGAGATGACATCGATGTGGGGCCCACAGAACTGAGGGAGGTTGCCCAGTGTGATGCCCCCGCTGGCTTCCACACCCACGCTTGGGAACTGGGCCTTCAGCGCTGCAGCCGTGAGGTGCAGCTCCTGTGGGACACAAGCTGCGGGTTGGTGAGAGCCACGGTAACACAGCCCCTTCCTAAGAAACATACTGCCTCACCTCAGGCCTGAAGTTGTCTAGCAGGACAAGGTCTGCTCCTGCCTGAGCCGCCTCCACAGCCTCCTGCAGGCTGCTGCACTCGACCTCCACCTTCAGGGTGAAGTTGGCTGCCCGCCAGGCCGCTTGTACTGCCTGTCAGGGGAGGCCAGCATGTGAGGAGGGTTCTGAGGGCAGGGGGCACAGTGAGCTGGGGCTGGCATTCAAAAGGACCCAGATGGATAACAAGTTTAATTGGGGTTAACGAGGAAACTGAAGGATGGTTTCTGTTATATTAGGCTAAATTACATGAGATGACCACTTTTGTGGGTCATAAATGGTCAAATATCAACAATATTTGGCATTTGGACCTGAGATCAATTCAACTCGGAATATTAAAACTGGAAAAGGTCTTCAAGAACATTTTTACAGAAGAGGAAACTGAGGTCCAGAGAGTTACAGTGACCTTCCCAAGTTCACAGAGCCATGGACACTAGGGTTCCCAGTGGTTCGTCATCTGCTGTTGAACATCATGTCAAATAACAGATGAGTGATTGTAAAGAAGAAAGTCTAAACCCTTATTTTACAGATGGAACCAATGAGGGGTCAAATAGACTTTCATCCTAGACTCCTAGAACAACACTGTTCACCAGGTGTGGTTGAGGGTCTCTGGTAGAGGCTGCGAGGGGGGTGAAGTTGGGCCAGGGCCAGGGCAGGGGCTCAGCCACACACGCACCTTTTCCACACCACCGGCTGCCACAACGTGGTTGTCCTTCACCATCAGCAGCCCTCCCAGGTCGTAGCGGTGGGAGTCAGCCCCACCCACAAGGAGCCCATACTTCTCGACCAGCCGGAAGCCTGGAGTGGTCTTCCTTGTGCCTGCCACACGGCCAGTCCAGCCGGTCCCCCTGGCAGCCTCCACAGCAGCTGCAGCAGCACTGGCCACTCCACTGCAGCGGGCCAGTGTGTTAAGGGCCACCCGTTCCCCCAGCAGCAGGCAGTGGGCGGGGCCCCGGACCTCAGCCACCTTGGCCACGGGCACCAGCTTTGATCCCTCAGGGAGGGACCAGGAGACCTCACATTTAAGTTGGGCAAAGATGGCATCGAAGAAAGGCCGCCCAGCCAGGACCCCAGGGGACTTGGCCCATAATGCTGCCTGCGAAGGAGCTGCCCCAGTGACCAAGGCTGTGTAGTTGAGACCTGGGCAATCCTCTTGAAGCCAGGCGTCTGCCAGGGCTGCCAGGGTGGCAGGGGGCAGCAGGAGGGCCAGGTCTGGGAGGGAGGAAGAGAGAACAGCTGTTACATATCGACTACCTCTCGTGTAGCCAGGGATGATAGCCCAAATATTTAGCGACCAGTTAAATTGAGCACCAACCAATCTGAGTGAAGATCTGGGGATCCCAGGGGAGGGTCTGGGGTGGAGGGTGGGGCCCAGTGGGTGGGACAAGGTTGCCAGATTGAACAAATAAAAATACAGGACACCTAGTTAAATTTAAATGTCTGATAAACGGTGAACTATTGTTTTAGTGTAAATATGTCCTAGGCAACATTTTGTTGTCGTTGTTAGGTGCTGTCAAGTTGGTTCTGACTCACAGTGACCCAGAACGAAACATGGCCTGGTCCTGCGCCATCCTTGCAATTGTTGTTATGTTTGAACCCATTGTTGCAGCCACCGTGTCAATCCATCTCAAAGGCATTTGACTGTGTGGATCATAACAAATCATGGATAACATTGCAAAGAATGAGAATTCCAGAACACTTACTTGTGCTCATGAGCAACCTGTACATAGACCAAGAGGCAGTTGTTTGAACAGAGCAAGGGGAAACTGCATGGTTAAAAATCAGGAAAGGTGTGTGTGTCAGGGTTGTATCCTTTCACCATACTTATTCAATCTGTATGCTGAGCAAATAAATAATCCTAGAAGCTGGACTATATGAAGAAGAATGTGGCATCAGGATTGGTGGAAGACTCATTAACAACCCGCATTATGCAGATGACACAACCTTGCTTGCTGAAAGTGAAGAGGACTTGAAGCACTTACTGATGAAGACCAGAGACCGCAACCTTCAGTGTGGATTACACCTCAACATAAAGAAAACAAAAATCCTCACCACTGGACCAATAAGCAACATCATGATAAATGGAGAAAGGCAATATTTAGAACATACTTATATTAAAAACTTATCCATTGTTTACCTGAAGTTCAAATTTAACTGGGTATCCTATATTTTATTTGGCAAACCTAGTGCTGGGGCAACCGTTATTTACCACCTGGAAGAAAAGTACAGTGAAATCTGTGAGAGCCGGAACTCAACAGGACTGCCTTATTTTTACAGTTTTCCGCCTTTGACAGAGCACACAGTCTTACCATTTTTCCATCACTCATTTTAGTGGAAAATAGTTGCGTTTTCCTTCTCTTACAGGTTTTGCCTTACGCCGGTTCCAGCTTTCACAGGTTTTACTGTATTTCAATAATTTAACAGCCATATAACCATCTTGGGCATGCCACCTAGATGTCGCCGCGCAGCCATTCTGGTCGGTCTTGCATAGGATTGGTCATTTAGGAGCTGAAGCCCCACTAGAATGTGAGTTTGGGGGTGGGGGTGGTGAGGGAGGATGTCTTCTTCATCCTAGTCTTCTCTACAGCACCAAGTATTTTAAAGTTGAAAGTTCAGTGTTTTGCAGATGTGGAGGCTGAGAAACAGAGAGGGAAGGCAGATGTACTGAGGTCACACAGCAAATTGGCAGCTGAGTCAGAATCAGCCAGACCATGGCTGGCTGTCCCTTCTGCCTTTGGTCTCTACCTCGGAGATGTCTCCGCTACTGAGACGTCAACAGACTGTCGTCTCTCCAGCGATGGGGGCTGCACAAGGAGGAAAGAGAGCAGGAAAATTGGGTTCAAGGCCCTGCTGTGCAAAGCACAGCTTCAGGAGCATGTTGCCTGTAACATAAGGGTTATGGACAAGGTGGTCTCTAAGGCCCTTCCTGCGCAGAGTGTAGCTCTAATGGGCTCTTCATTACTGTTGGATGAAATCACCGCAAAGGCAGGACTTAGACGTGATACAACATCGCCATCTGTCGGCCAGGTCAAGACCTGCAGCCTCCTGGCACAAAGAGCATTGGCCACAGAAGGACTTCGCTCGATGGGAGTTGGGAGAGGAAGGGGTGTGGCGGCTGGGAGAGACATGTAAATAGCACATGAGAGGTTTTTTTGTTTTGTTTTCCCTCACTTTTGCTTGCAGGTTAAAAATACCTCCAAGTTGAAGGTAAGGCTGGGCATTCTAGCTTGCTAGAAGGAGGCACCCTCGTGTCTAGCCCTTCTTCCCCTAAGTGCCCCTCTTCACCCACCCACCCCCTTCTCCTCCTGAGCCACAGCCCTCAGTGACTGCATCTGGCCCTCCCTGCCTGAATTCTTGCCCATGACTGTCTCAAGTGGTTTCCATTCGTCCACTCAGTGCTAGCTGTGCCCAGGCTGGGGCTGAGAACAAAGACAGTAGAAGGGACAAAGACGTGGCCCTGGCTCCATCAAGTTCCTGGTCTAGATAGAAAAGAAGCCTGTGAGCAAACAGTCTTTATGCAGACACCCCTCAATCCATTCCAACTGTGTGCTGTTGTAGCTGAAGCTGAGTTGGCCCAGACTCATGGTGACGCTGTGCACAATGGGATTGGACCATTGAGCTCCATAGGGTTTTCACCGGCTGATTTTCAGAAGTAGATCGCCAGGCCTTTCTTCCTCAACTAGGCACAGTGATCTGTTTTAAAAAGCGAATTTGAATCCTTCAACTAGTGAGTGGATAAACAAACTATGGTGATTTATACAATGGAATTCTACTCAGCAATAAAAAGCAACCAACTACTGATACATTATATGAAGTAAAAGAAGCCAAACTCAAAAGTCTCCCTGCTTATGAGTCCATTCAAATGACAATCTAAAAAAAGCAAAGTTATAGGGACAGAAAATAGGCCAGTTGTTGTCTGGGGGCAGGGAGGGTTGACCACAAAGGGGCAACCAGAGAGTTTCTGGGTGTAGTTCTGTATTTGACCATGGTGGTGGTTACTGACCGATGTGCTTGTCAAGAATCATAAAACTGCATGTCGATAAACCTGACTTTAACATAAAACAACAAAAAAGCAAATTTCAGTGGATCATTCTGCTTAAAATCTCACTTTCACTACATTAGCTGCAGCTATCTTAACTTCTTTCATTTATGCTTTTGACAAATCCTTGCAAGCACCCGCACTGTGCTGGGTACAAATTGCTGGGCTACATGGTGATAGTGGGTGGCTCATTCTCCTACCTTTCAGGCTCTCTCAGGGTGACTCTGCCTGGAAGCCCCCTCTCTTAACCCTCACCCCCAACCTCTCCCTTCATTCTCCCCTCACCTCTGGCCCCTCCTTCAGGTTTCCTCTTAAACATCCCTTCCTGGGGGCCCTTTCAGGCCCCTAAATTATATCATGCGCCCTCTCAACTTCCTGTTTTTCCTCACCATCATGTTCTCTGAAGGCAAAGACTGTCCTCAGAGTTTTCTGCTGTATCCCTAGTGCCTAGCACACAGAGCCATACAAATGTGCTGCTTTTATAGGTCAAAAACAGTCAAATAATGGCATTTTCATATTGGTTAGCTTAACAGTGAAGTGTTTGATGATACTCATTCAACCAGAAAAGCCAATAATAATAAAAAAAAAAAAAATCAAGTTGATTCTGACTCATAGCAACCCTATAGGACATGGTAGAACTGCCCCACAGGGTTTCCAAGGAGCGGCTGGTGGATTCGAACTGCCGACCTTTTGGTTAGCGGCCGATCTCTTAATCACTGTGCCAGTAGGGCTCCAGAAAGACCGATAGTGGAGTGAATTAGAGCTCAACTCTGGGGCCACACCACCTGGGTTCCAATCCTGGCTCTGCCACTTGTAGCTAAGTGATCTTGAGCAAGTGACTTGACCTCTTGGGGGCCTTGGGTTCCTCATCTTTAATGGGGTAATAATAATAGCCACCTCATAGAGTTGTTACAAAAATTAATATTTGAAAAGCACTTAGGAACATTGTCTGGCACATAGTAGGCGTGTCTGCTAAGAAAAAATGACTGAAATATTACTAAGTGTTGTGTGGGCATAGAGGAAGAAATGATGGCATGTCTCCGAGGAAGGGGGAGGCAGTTTTAGTGGCCTTGAGGGATGAGTAATGTTTGCCAGGCAGAGCAGTGGGGTGGCAGGAGGTGGGCAAGACATTCCAGGCCGAAAGAGCAGGTGGTGTTTAAAGACTCAAAAGCAAGAAAATAGAAGGGGGGCTGGCGGTGAGTGCCGAATTCACGGGAGAAATGGCGGGAGGTGAGGCCAGAGTGGAAAAGGACTGAATTATTTAGCTGAGGAGTTTGGACGGGTCCTAGGACCCATCATAGGTTTTAAGCGAAGGAGCGATTTTACTATGGGATATGATTATGGTTTTGCTCTACAAGGATCACTTCAACCGTCAACTGGAGATGGATTGGGAGGCAAAAACAGGTTGAGGCCACTGGCCAGACAAAAAACAATGAAACCCTGAATGTGGGCAGTAACCACGGGGATAGGAAGGAGGGGCAAATGTGAGAGCTATTTCTGAGGAGGATCAACAAGAATTTGCAGCTAATAAGAGGACCCCTAATGGCACAGTGGTTAAGCACTAGGCTGCTAACCAAACGGTTGATGGTTTAACCCTACCAGCAGCTCCGTGGGAGAAAGATGTAGCAATCTGCTTCTGTAAAAATTTACAGCCTTAGAAACCCTTGGAGGCAGTTCTACTCTGTCCTATAGGGTCGCTATGAGTAGGAATCAACTCAACAGCAATGGGTTTGGCTTGGGTTTTGGAAGATGTGGAAAGGCGCAGTGGTGGTTCAGTGCTAGAATTCTCACCTTCCATGCAGAAGACCTGGGTTCGATTCCTGGTCAATGCACGTCATGCACAGTCACCACCCATCTATCAGTGGAGGCTTGTGAGTTGCTATGATGCTGAACAGGTTTCAGCAGAACTTCCAGACTAAGATGGACTAGGAAGAAAGGCCTTGTGACCTACTTCCGAAAATCAGCCACCAAAAACCCTATGGATGACAATAATCCAATCCCCAACCAATCATGGGGATGGTGCAGGACTAGGCAGGGTTTGGTTTTGCTGTGCATGGGGTGGCCATAAGTCAGGGCTGACTTGATGACAGCTAACAACAATAAGATATGAAAGAGGAAGGAGTGGAAATTTAAAAAAATAACCAGCCTTGGGTTTCTGTCCTGGGTAGCGGATAACTGACCCAGGGAGCTCAGAGAGAGAAACAGGTTGGCACAGAGGATGGGGACAGCAGCAGAAGACGTGACCCGCACTTACTGGGTGCCTGCAGTCACTCAGTTCTCCTATGCTATCTCACTAGAAACGCCCCACAAGGGATTATTCTTATTTTCACGTGTTGTGGAAACATAAAGGAAGAAATGACCAAGTGTCCCCAAGGAAGGAGGAAGCAGTTTTAGTGGCCTTGAGTAATGTTTGCCAGGCAGAGCAGTGAGGTGGGAGGAGGCTGGCAAGCCATTGCAGACTGAATCTAAAAGAGTTCCTGTATGGCCCTGAGGACACAGCTTATAAAGGACAGAGCTGGGGGCGGGGAAATAATGAGTTTGGTTTTGCAGTTGTTAAGGTTGAGATGCCAGAAGGAAATGTGGATGACAGTGTCCAGATAGCACGTAGAAGAATGGCCTGGAGTTCAGAAGAAATACTGTGGTGAGGAATAGAGATTTTGGAACCACCAGCATAAATGATGGCAACTGAGAATAGCAGTGGGTGAGATTACCGAGAGCAGGTAAGAAGAGGAGGGCTCTGGGAAACACCAGTATTTAAAAGACATCAAAATATAGAAGCAGCACTAGGAGAGTGGGTGTCTGGGGCAGAGAAGAGAGTTTCAAGAAGTAGGGTGTGGGCAGAAGCAACTAGAGCTGAAAATGGGCGTTTGGACTTAGCAACTGGGAGGCCTTTGCCAGACCAATTTTCGTGACATGTGGTAGGGGTAGAAGCTAAATTGTCAAGGTCGAGGAGTGCATGGACTTGAGGAAGTGGAGGCAGTGGATGTGAACATTCCTTTCAGAGGAAGTTGATAAACCAAAGTCCTCAACCTGAATTGCACATTACAATCACCTGGGGGGCTTTACAAACCTCAGATGATCAGGCCCATTCCTGACCAACTGAGTCGGGATCTAGGGGTGGTGTGATTCCCCGGCATCCAGGTTTGGAAAACTCCTCTCCCTACCTCCCCATCTCTGTGACTCAGATGAACATGAACATTAAGAACCAACGTTCACATAAGATCACATATTGTATACCTCCATTTATATGAAATGTCCAGAAAAGGCAAATTGATCAGATTAATGGTTGCTAGGGGCTGAAGATTAACTATGAATGGTCACAGGATCTTATTGTGGTAGTAGAAACGTTCTATGGTAAAGATTTCACAGCTCAATAAATTTACTAAAACAAACAAAAGAACCAACACTTGGAGGCAAGGCTTGAAACATTTTGCAACCCTTAGTGAACCAACGGATCCAGGTTTTGAGCATCAATGGCCAACACTGCAAGAAGACAACCAGACACCTGTTGGAAAAACACACCACCTCCTGTGAAATACTCTTGCCAAAAAAAAAACTGAGCCTGAATCCCATTAGACTTCTAGATGCAAACACTAATTTACAAGAAAACCAGAGGACAGAGGAACATGTTAAACTATACCACGAAGACGCAACCAGAAAAATCCAGACCATAGGAAACTCTACCAGAAAAATAACTTAATAACTTAGTATCTTCAACAAATACATTTCAAGGAAAACAAAAGGTTAAAAGAATGTTAAAACACATATAACAAATCACAATGTGTGGTCAACATTTATGAGACCACTGAAAATCTGGACATTGACTGGATATTTGATAACATTAAGGAAATTTTTAAAAATTTAGTTGTGATCATGGTATTGTGGTTGTAATAAAAAGTCTTTATCTTTTAGGGAAACAGCTGAAATGTATAAAAAGATATTACAGCTGGTTTGTTTTCAAATAATACTGGAAGGTAGATAGTAGATAGGGGTGTGATTGGAGCTGGATTAGCCACAAATTAATGGTTGTTGGGGCTGGGTGATGGGTACCTGGGGGTTCATCGTACTTTTCTTTCTACTTTTGTGTATGCTTGAAATTCCCTATAATAAAAAATAAGTTTAAAGATAGATAAGGAAAGGAAAGAGAGGGCCACCACTTGAGATACTGGGACAAGTTCAAGGAAATTTTTTAGGATGAAGTAAAGCAGTGGTTCTCAATCTTAGCTGCAATGGGAATTGCTGGGGAGCTTTAAGAAGTACTGATGACTGCCCTCATCCACTGCTGGTGGGAATGTAAAATAGCGCAGCCACTGTGGAAAACAGTTTGGCAGTTCCTCAAAAAATTGAACATAGAATTACCATATGACATAGCAATACCAATCCTAGGTATATACCCAGAAGAAGTGAAAGCAGGAACATGAACAGAAACTTGTACACCAATGTTCATTGCAGCACTTTTCACAATAGCCAAAAGGTGGAAACAACCTAAACGTCCATCAACAGACGGATGGATAAACAAAATGTGGTATATACATACAATGGAATATTACACAGCTATAAAGAAAGATGAAGTCCTGGTGCATGTCACAACATGGATAAATCTTGAAAACACCATGCTGAATGAAACAAATAAGTCTCAAAAGGACAAATACTGTATGATCTCAATGATATGAAACAAGCAAATATATAGAAACCAAGTGACCCTATAGGACAGAGTAGAACTGCCTCGTAGGGTTTCCAAGGAGCAGCTGGTGGATTCTAACTGCTGATCCTTTGGTTAGCAGCTGAGCTTTTAACCTCTGCACCACCAGGGTTCCAAAGATTTTTAGTGGTTGCCAGGGGTGAGAGGGAGAGGGGTAGGGGAGTGTTCATTTGGGGACATTGAGTTTATGTTAATGGTGGTGGAGTATTTTAGAAAAGGATAGGGATAATGTTGGCACAACATGAAAAATGTAATCAATATCATTGAATTGTAAACGTGGAATTTGTGCTGGTGAATGTTTTGGTGTGAAGATTTTTCACAATTAAAAATAAATAAACAAAAAGAATGACAAAGGCCCAAAGTCCATTAACTGGGGGAAAAGACAGTCTCTTTAACAAATGGTGCTGGCATAATTGGATATCTATATGCAAAAAACTGAAACAAGACCCATATCTCACACCATGTCCAAAAACTAACTTAAAATGGATCAAAGACTTAAATATAAAATCGAAAACGATAAAGATCATGGAAGAAAAAATAGGGACAATGCTAGGAGCCCTAATACAGGGCATAAACACAATACGAACCATAAGTAACAATGCACAAGCACCAGAAGAGAGACTAGATAAACAGGAGCTCCTAAAAATCAAACACTTACGCTCATCAAAAGATCTCACCAAAAGAGTAAAAAGACAACCTACAGACTGGGAAAAAATTTTTGGCTATGACAAATCTGATCAGCATTTAATCTCTAAAATCTACAAGATACTGCAAAACCTCAACAACAAAAAGACAAATAACTCAATTAAAAAATGGGCAAAGGATATGAACAGGCACTTCACCAAAGAAGATATTCAGGCAGCTAACAGACACATGAAGAAATGCTCACGATCATTAGCCATTAGAGAAATGCAGATCAAAACTACAATGAGATATCATCTCACCCCAACAAGGCTAGCATTAATCCAAATAACACAAAATAACAAATGCTGGAGAGGTTGTGGAGAGGCTAGAACACTTATAGACTGTTGGTGGGAAAGTAAAATGGTACCACCAATTTGGAAATCGATTTGGCACTTCCTTTAAAAGCTAGAAATAGAAGTACCATACGATCCAGCAATCCCATTCCTTGGAATATATCCTAGAGAAACAAGAGCTGTCACACGAACAGATATATGCACACCCATGTTCATCACAGCACTGTTCACAATAGCAAAAAGATGGAAGCAACCTAGGTGCCCATCAACGGATGAATGGATAAACAAACTATGGCATATCCACACAATGGAATATTACGCAACGATAAAGAAAAATGATGAAGCTGTGAAACATCGTATAACATGGTGGAAGCTGGAACTTATTATGCTGAGTGAATTTAGTCAGTCACAGAAGGACAAATACTGTATAAGACCACTATTATAAGAACTCAAGAAAAGGTTTAAACACAAAAGAAAACATTCTTTGATGGTTATGAGGGTGGGGAGGGAGGGTGAGTGTTATTCACTAATTAGAGAGTAAATAAGAATCATCTTAGGTGAAGGGAAGGACAGCACACACTACAGGGGAAGCGAGCACAGCTGGACTAAACCAAAGCTAAGAAGTTTCCTCAATACAATCAAATACTTTGAGAGACAGAGTAGCAGGGATGGGGGGTCTGGGGACCATGCTTTCAAGGAACATCTATGTCAATTGGCATAACAAAGTTTATTAAGAAAATGTTCTGCATCCTACTTTGGTGAGTGGCGTCGGGGGTCTTAAAAGCTTGCAAGTGGCCATCTAAGATGCATCGATTGGTCCCAACCACTTGGAGTAAAGGAGAACGAAGAACACCAAAGACGCAAGGAAAGTATTAGCCCAAGAGACAGAATGGGCCACATAAACCAGAGACTTCATCAGCCTGAGACCAGAAGAACTAGATGGTGCCCGGCTACCACCAATGAACGTCCTGACAGGGAAAACAACAGAGAGTCCCTGATGGAGCAGTAAAACGATGGGATGCAGAACTCAAATTCTAGTAAGAAGACCAGACTTCGTGATCTGACTGAGACTGGAGGTGCCCCGGAAAGCATGGCCCCTGGACTCTCTATCACCCCAGAACTAAAACAATTTCCGAGGCCAACTCTTCAGACAGGGATTGGACTGGACTGTGGGACATAAAGTGATACTTGTGAAGAATGTGCCTCTTAGTCAAGTAGATACAAGAGACCAAAGGGGCGGCTTCTGTCCAGAGGTGAGATGGGAAGGCAGAGAGAGTTAGGAGCTGGCTGAATGTTCACGGGGACTCAGGGGTGGAGGGGAGAAGTGTGCTGTCGCAGAATAGGGTAAGTGGTTGGGGTCTCATAACAATGTAGGTAAACAAAAAAAAATTTCTGTATGGGAGACTAACTTGAAATGTAAACTTCATTTAATTACAACAATAAAAATAAATAAATAAAAAGAAAAAGGGAAAAAAGTACTGATGCCTGGGCCCCATTGTCAGAGAGTCTGGTTCAATTGGTCTGGAATGTGGCCACATGAATCTAATTCATAGGAGAATTGCGAGCCTTTGAGCTAGAGGAAGAGAATAATAGCTACCACAGTATTGATGCCTACCACATTCCAGGCATTCTACATACGTTGTCACAAATTCTACCCACAGTCCTTCAAGGCAGATATTGTTCATTTGTATATGCAGACGGAGAACTGAGCTCTAGAAAGGTAAAGGTAAATTACCTAAAGACCAGAGCTAGAAAATGTTGTTGTTGTTGTTAGTTGCCATTGAGGCAACGCCGACTCATGGCAACCTTATATATGACAGAACAAAGCATTGCCTGGTCTGTGCCATTTTCATGATCATTGGTATATTCAAGTCCGTTGTTCCAGCTATTGTGTAGTGCTTTCAACCTAGGAGGCTTATCTTCCAGCACTATATTGGACAATATTCTGTTATGATCCATAAGGTTTTCATTGGCTAATTTCTGTAAGTAGAGCACTAGGCCTTTCTTCCTAGTCTGTCTTAGCCTGGAAGCTCCGCTGAAACATGTCCACCATGGGTGACCCCGTTTGTATTTGAAATACTGGTGATATAATTTTCAGCATCACAGCAACACACAAGCCACCAAAGCATGACAAACTGACAGATGGGTGGTGGTAGAAAATGATAAAGCTAGAAAATTATAAACGTGAACTGATGTCTTCCCTCTCTGTAGCTGGATCCTTTTAGAATGCCCTGCAGCTTCCACCAGTGGGGATTACTCTCTGGCAGCCCTTCTTGAGATAAATGTTCTGACTGTCTATTGTAGAGGCAGAATGCTACACGCTCCATGCTCCCTTTATGAAAAATAAACAAATACGTCTGGTTTTCTTTAGGCCCTGACTGTCTCATGCATTTCTGACAAATGGGATTCCTGGGGGTAGCCTTGAAATTGTGGATTCTCCTAACTGGCAGCTGTTAGTGAAAGGAACTTCAGCGAGGGGAGTGCTGGTCTTGCAGCTGCAAGAAGGGAGTACCTCAGAGGGCTTGCCCAGAGGAGATGCTACGTGAGGAGACAGCTGTAACTGTTTTCCATCCTAGCAGTGGTTATATGTAAACATTCTCCCAAGATGCCTGGACTTCAGAGGTTATAGTTTTAACCTGTGGGATGTGACCTTGATCTCTCAAAGCGATGCCTTCTTAATTGGTTGCCCAGAGCTTTATTAAAATTGGCGTCTCTCTTTCTGAGGTGATCCAAAACATCTTGGGATATTTTCGGCACCTCATTTCTCTCTACCAAGAATGTAAAGAGAGCCCTGTAAAAGAAAATGAGACTAATGGGGCACAAAAGCCCCAGGACAAGGACTAGAAGGCAGGAAGGGACAGGAAGTCTGGTAATAGGGAACCCAAGGTCAAGAAGGGAATGTGTTGACATGTCGTGGCGTTGTTAACCAATGTCATAAAACAATATGTGTACTAACTGTTTAATGAGAAACTATTTGTTCTGTAAACCTTCGTCTAAAGTACAATAAAAAAAATATTTAAAAAAAAGAATGTAAAGAGATACAGACGAACGAATGACTGGCAGAGAACGTGAAGTCTTTCTTCTGGCATGCTGGATGTTGTCTTTGGAATTGTTGACTGATTTTTATTGTGTCTCTATGCTGCTCCTAACTAGCCATCTCTTCATCTATCATTCAATCGTTTAACAAACAACTGTTCAGGCCTTGGCTGGGTAGGGCACAAAGGGAGGCTCTGTGCACTCGCCCCAAATGAATATAAGAAGTCTTCATTCTTCATTTTATGTGTAATGATGTGGTTCAGGCTTGTAGCATAGTAGTGTTACGGGAGGCAGACTGAAGTGGTCTGCAGCTACAACCAAGCAATGGCGGTCTGGCCCTGCTACTAGCTGTTTGTAATAGAATCTGATATGACATCATGTGAAATCATATTAACAGCTAACACCTATGTGACCCCTCATGGGCACTGTTGCAAGCGTTTTGTATATATCAACACATTTAATCCTCACAACAACCCCATGAGGTAGGTACTATTATTATCATCTCCATTTTACAGATAAGGAAACTGAGGTACAGGAAGGTTCCCAAGGTTGGGAAGTGTGGAGCCAGGATTAGAAACTTAGGTAGGATGACTCCAGAGTCCACTCCCTTACCCACCTCACCATACTGCTGTTTAATCTAGCACAAAATTATATTTGTAGTTATTATGTTTATTATATTAATATTTACAGAGTTCTGCAAGCCACACCCAGGGCTCTAGGGGCTCTGCCACTGGTGTGGTGGGAATAATCTGAACTTGGGAATCAGAAATGTCTGAGTTTGAATCCCAGCTCCACCAGCTGTGTGACCTTAGGTAAATTGCTAATCTCTCTGTCATTTTCACAAGGAACTGACAGGGCTGCAATAAGGATGAAATGAGTCATTGACAGAAGTCAGATACCTCAACCAATGCCTGCCACCAGCCAGTTTGATTCTTCCATCTATTTATTGATTGACAAATTTGGCAAATACCAGATGGAGTCAGAGGCCAGTTAGCAATGCAGCTTCTTCATAAATGTTCTTTTCTTTCCCTAGAGAAGAGAAATAGCCTTCATGTAGGGTCAAGTGTGATTGCTCATCACGTAAGTGGTGAAAAGATCTATAGAAATTCAGAGCGGGGAGACATGACTTGTGACTGAGGTATGAGGGCAATAAGGGAGGGCTCAGTGAGGTTGGCCAGAGAGTAGATTGGAATTTGACAGGTGACCTCCCAGGAAAGCATGCCACAGAGGGAACCAAGAAAGCACAGGCGCGTCAGTGGGAGTTGCCATATGTAGGGAAAGGTTAGTAAACTTAGGAGTGTGGGGAATAGCAAGGGACAAGGTGAATTGTAGGATGTGGCCAGACTGGGTAGGCCTTGAACGACAGGAAGGAGTGGGTTTGTTCATTAGGCAATGGGAAGTTACTGAAAATTTCTGATCAGAAGTCACATGATCAAAAATATACTATGACGTTAAACTTTCAAATTGTATTTACCAGTTTCCATTGAATCGACTTATAGTGACCCCATGTGTGTCAAAGTAGAACTGTGCTCCATACAGTTTTTCAATGATTGATTTTTCAGAAGTAGATCACCAGGCCTTTCTTCTGAGGTTCCGCTGGGTGGACTTCAACCTCCAACCTTTCAGTTAGCAGCCAACCGTGTCAACCATTTGCAGCACCCAGGGACTCCAAATTTATGTTTAAGGTTCTTGAAAGATGTAAGCTGGGAGGCTGTTGCAATGGTCTGGGCAAGAAGCAGTGAGCCCGGATGAACTGTATTGGGAGGGCATCCCTCTCCAGGCTCTAAGAAAAAGGGACACTGCACCTGGACTCCACATCCGTAAGACTTGCCCGGACTGGCCCTACATCCACTCACACCTTATTCCAAGTCTGATCACTCCACCTTTGCCCACCAGCCTCCATCTGCTTCTGTCCCAACTCTGCACTGGCCTCTTCATTTCCCCATTTTCCCAGCCTTTGCCTCACCCCCTTCACTTGTCTAGTCCTTCCTGGCTTAGTTCATGTGGGTCAATTATCCCAGAGCCAACCCTTCTGGTTTGGCCCAGGAAGTTAATCATCAGGTGTCATCATAGGCGTGAAGGTATTGATGCAAAGGAAGCCTCCACACAGGCGGCACCCCAGGGAAACAGAAAGGAAGGAGGATGAGGTGATACCGTGGACGTAAGTCCTGCTTGGATACTGAGGTACGAGGGAGAGGAAACGGGCAAAGTTGCTCCTGAGGTTCCCAGTCTGAGTGGGAGGATGGCGAGGCATGAAAAGAAATGGGGATATCAGAAGAGCTGATCTGGAGGGGCAGGGAGGATTGAGATTGACATGCCAGGGAGATGTACAGGCAAAGACAGACACACAGGGGTCCCCAAAATGGAACTGGAACCTGGGGGAGTGTTCAGACCTGGAGAGACAGATCCGAGGAGTCAACAGCACCAGCATAACCAGCACTGATTGACTTCTGTGTGCTAATTTCCTCATTTAATCCTTGACATAACCCTGTGGGAAAGGCACTATTTTCACTTTATAGTTGAGAAAACTGAGGCACAGTGAGGCCAAGCCACTTGTGCAAGGTCACACAGTTAGCAGGTGGAGGTGATGGGATCTGAACACAGGTATCTGACTTTGGAGTCATTTCTAAACTGTGGTAGGGAAGCCACATGTGTAGCTATGTCATCATTGAAAGTCCTTGATTTTCTGAGGTTTCCATTTACTCCTCTGACAAACTGAGTCTGATAAAAAGTATGAACCTTCTCCCCATAAAAATGGATAACTGTTTTCTCACAAAGACACACAATTTCACATACAAATTCAAGGGGTCCATAAATACCCCCAAAACCTGTACATGATTCCTCGCTAAAGAACCTCAGCCCTAAAGAGATAAGGTCAAAACACGTTGACATCTGTCAGTGCATTTAACCCATACAACAGCCCTGTTAGATCAGGGTCTTCATCTCCATTTTCCAGGTGGGAAACTGAGGCTCGTAAAGGTAAGTAACTTGCTATGGTTCCCACAGCTGGAGAACAGCAGGGCTCAAGTTCAGCTGGTGTTATTTCAAGAGAGACAGACACAGAGAGATCGGAAAGTGCCCAGTGCTTGCACACGTGTCCTTCTCGGAAGCCCTAGGCTGAGGCAGAGGTTCCAGGTGTGTGTGGGGTCAGCAGAGGTCCTGGCAGAGGTTGGGGACAGAGAAGCTCAAGGACAATGTTTAGGGGAAAAGCAGAGAACTCAAGGAAAGACCTCCTGTGTGCCAGGCATGGTCAGGCCCCTTCCATGTAACACGCCATTTGTCCTCCCCACAACCTTTCCAGCAGGGAGCTGTTATTGTCATTTCATAGATGCAAGAAAATGAAGCTCTGAGAAGTCAGGCGATTTGCCCGAGGTCACACAGCCTGTCCCTAGTGGAGACAAGGTTCAAAGGAGAGTCTTTTGACTCTCAAGCCCTGCCCCTCTCGTTTGGTTAGCAGCCTCCAGAGCGACATCACCCCCTCTCCACCAGGACTCAAGCCCCTCCCCCACCCAGCCACACAGTGGACAGGACTTTGCCTCTAAGAGTAGGGGGCAAAGTCCAGAGCAGCTCCCCTGCCCAGCCTCCCACTGCCCGCTCCCCTCATTCCCCAGGAGTACAGCCTCCTCCTGGCCACGCTGTCCTTCTTGGGCTCAAGCCCCTTCCTTCCTCCAGAACTCCCTGGGGACCTGGCACAGGAGGACAGAGAAGAGTTAGACGAGGCCTTGGGGGCAGAAAAAGGTGCTTGGGGGATTCAGTGAGGTTGGAGGGAGATGGGGATAGATTGAGAAGATCACAGGAGAGATGGTCACCCAGAGGAGGGGATAAGCTACTGAGACAAGGTGAGATGGGGAGGGGTCAGGAGATGAGAGATAGGTTCAGGAGGCTCCTTTACCTTCGGCATCCATAAGGGCTTGGAACTGTCTGGGCTGGTGTGCCTGCCTGGGAAGTCCTCTGCTCAGGGGCAGTGCTCAGAGGCCTGAAGCTGGGGGTGGGGCTGTCAGAGGGAGGGGAGGGGGGCGGGTCTAGCCAGGCCCCCCTCAGTCATTGCCAGGCTCTCTAGGCTTCCTTTTACCAGGGCCCCTCGGTCTGTGCACACCTCCCCAGAGACAGGGGAGTGGCTGTCAGCTGCAAACTCAGCAGTCCAGTCCTCTCTGGCACTGGCCCGTGAAGGGAGCCTGAGGCCCTGTTGTTGCCCCAGGTCGAAGCCGTGAATGGGAGAATGTGCTCCCTAGTGAGGACTGAAAAGCCTTCTAGATCATGTACTGGGAAAATCTTGGGCCTTAGACCATCCTTAAAAAAAAAACAAAAAACTCTTTCTGAGCCTCAGTTCCCTCAGCTGTAAAATGAAATAATACCTACCTCATAGGTTGTACAAGAATCAAGTGAGAAAACCCTGCAAGTGACACAGAGTAGAAACTCAACCCCCTTTCCTCTTCCCAAGATACTTTAAGAGCACAGGCAGATCAGAGCCTGGTTTCTGAAGTGGAAAACTACCAAGAACCTGTACTGGGACTTCAGATGATTTCTGTCCCAGAATTGTCAGGGCTTCAGCTTCTTCATCTGACGCTGTTCTCGCTAAAATCTCAGGGTCCTCTCAACTGCCAAACCCAATGGTATCTTCTCAGCCTTTTCCCATTTCTTTCGCTGTGTCATTTGACCCTGCCAGGACTGGGTGAGGTAAGTAAGGCACCAAAGCGCACAATTTAAGGAGGCCTCACTCTAGTCCTGGCCCTGTTTCTTACAGCCCTTCTCCAAACTATTTTTCCCCTAGATGTCATTTTCTCTTGGTTTTTCTCTTAAAGACCCTTTTCTGTCTCTTGCAGGCCTTTCTTCCTACATCCAGCATATTTTTGGTCTGCTCCTTTCAGAACCCAGGACCAGAGTCCCAAGCTGGAAATGTGGCCTGTTGCTTCAAGCCACCTGCCGATTTTGGTGTACCCTCACTGTGGTGGAAACTGTTTCTCTTTTCCTCCTGGGCATGCAGCTAAGCTACATTTCCCAGCCTCCTTTGCAGTGAAGCAGCCATGTGACTGAATTCTGGCCAATGGAATGTGGGCAGAGTGATATATGCCTCTTCCAGGCCTAATCTATAAAAGTCTCCTGCATGATCATCTTATCTCTCTCTTTTCCCACCAACTGGTTAAAAGCAGAGGACGCTTTGGTCCTAGGGGAATGACAGAGTCACAAAATGCAAGAGCCTAGATCCCTGAATGACCTTGTGGAATACCACCCTCCAAATGTCAGCATTGAACTGTTAAGCAAGGAAAAAAGTTCTCTTGAGGAAGTGACTTCACCAAGAGGGCAGAATAAGAAGCTCCATGCTCCTTTCTCCCAAAGAAACATGAAAGAAAAAAAAAAAAAAAAAAAGTAGTAACTATCGTAACTAACGTTGTCAGAGCTCTGGTGAACAGTCAGAGGGTCACAACAACCAAGTAAATGCAGAACCAAGAAGAGGCAATGTCAAAGAAATGATAGGAAAGTTTGTGACTTTTTGTTACTGCACTGTGCTCCTCGCCTACCCTTGCTTGGCAGCCAGGTTCAAGTGACAGCCTGTGTTTGTAGTTTGAGACCCTGACCCTGGGTTCTGAAAGGAGCAGACCACACCTTATGCACAAATTACTATATATGTCTGCAGCAGGTTTGCTGCGGAGTGGTTATTTAAAGGACTGAAGCAAAGTATGCATCTCTGTTTCATCCGTCTTGGAGGTAGTGCAGAGTGGAGGAGCAGTGGGCATTTTGAATGGCCTGTAGCTGCCTGGGACAAGAGAGGGTGATTGACACATACAATAAAAAGCTTAGAGCCAAGGTCAAGGAACCGGGGAGAAACTTTCTTCCAGAAGTTGGGTCATTCAGAAACATCCCTGTATGCCCGGGAATTTAGAAAGCCACACACATGCCCAAGTCAAGTTGCGTGCCCAGAAAGAAACCTGAGAAAATCCTAAACTTTCATTTGGTCTGCTCTCTAGGCCCAATATAAACCTGGCTAAGTTTTGAATGAGTGCCCCAGTACAAAGCCAATCTGCAAAGACTGCAAGTGGTGTTTTTGTTTTCCTACTGTTTCTTTGTTTTTCTTTTTAACTTCTGGAATTTGAGGAAGTCTATGTCAGAACAATAGTTGAACACAAGCTAAAGGAACAGAGACTTCAGTGAATGTACACGTCAAGTAATCTAGTCTTTGCAAAAATAGTTCGGAAAAGTCACTAAACCAGTGGACTACAGCCACTACTACAGCCTTCAACAAAGGAAGAAAGAAAGAGAGAGAGAAAAAGAAAAAAACTATCAAACCCTGAGGAAGGGGAGAATGTGATTTCCAGAGTTATCACATTACATTACTCAAATATCCCATTTTTGACAAAAAAAAAATCACAAGGCATACAGAGAAATAGAGAAGATGACCCATTCAAAAATCAAAATAAAGTGACAAAAACCATTCCTGACAAAGCTGAGACATTGGGCTTACTAGATAAAGACCTTAAAACAATTGTCTTAAATATGCTCAAAGAGCTAAAGGAAAACATGAACAAAGAACTAAAGGAAATTAGGAAAACAATCTATGAACAAAATGAGAATGTCAATAAAAATATAGAAATTATGAAAAAGGAACCAAACAGAAATTCAGGAGCTGAAAAGTACAATAACTAAAATAAAAAATTCACTAGAGGTACTCAACAGCAGTCTGAGGAACAGGAAAAATAAAAAAGAATAAAGAAAGAAAAGTGAACAAAGCTTAAGAGACCTGTGGGACACCATCAAGCAACAATGATATGCATTATCAGAGACCCAGAAGAGAAGAGAGAGATAAAGAAGAAGAAAGAGTATTTGAAGAAATAATGGCTGAAACCTTCCCAAGTTTGATGAAAGATATGAATCTACACATCCAAGAAGCTCAATGAACGCTAAGTAGGAGAAATCCAAAGAGATCCACACTGAGATGCATTATAATCAAACTGTTGAAAACCAAAGATGAAGAGACAAGCTTGAAACCAGAAATACAGAAGTGAATCATCACATAAAAGGGATCCTCAATAAAATTAAATGTTGATTTCTCCTCAGAAACCATGGAGGTCAGAAGGCAGGGGGATGACATATTTAAAGTGCTGACAAAAAAAACTGTCAACCAAAAATTATATATTTGGCAAAATTTTCCCTCAAAATTAAGGAAAATAAGCTATTCCCAGATAACAAAAGCTGTGGGAGTTTGTTACCACAAGACCTGCCCTCCCAGAAATAATAAAGGTAGTCCTTCAGGTAGAAATGAAAGGGCACTAGAAAGTAACTGGAATCTGTATGAAGAAATAAGGGTCTCCAGGTAAACGCAATTTCATGGGCCAGTTTTACTGTATTTTTGGTTTGTAACTTTACTTGCTATGTCCCACATGAAAAAAAGACAAATACATTAAAAAACATAAATTTATGTTACTGGGCACACAGTGAATAAAAGATGTGATTTGTGACAACAACAACATAAAAGGGGAATGGAGCCGTACAGGAACAGAATTTTTGTATGCTACTGAAGGTAAGTTATCAATTCAAACTAGATTCTTCTAAAGTTAGGATGTTAACTGTAATCCGCATGGTAACCACAATGAACGTATCTTTAAAATTTACACAAAAGGAAATGAGAAGAGAATCAAAATGGCTCACTACAAAAAATAAATTAAGCACAAAAGAAATCAATATGGGAAGTATGGGAAAAAATGAGATATAAAACACACCAAAATAAATAGCAAAATGGCAGAAATAAGTCCTTTATCAGTATTACATCCAAGGGAATATTATTCAGCCATAAAGAGAACTGAAGTTCGGATATATGCTATGACATGGATTAACCTTGAAAACATTGTGCTAAGTGAAATAAGTCAGACATAAAAGGACAAATATTGTATGACATCACTTACATGAAGTATCTAGAATATGCAAGTGCATAGAGATAAAAGTAGATCAGTAGTTACCAGGGGTTGAGGGAAGAGAGGAATGGAGCCATCACTTAATGGATCCTGAGTTTCTGTTTAGGGTGACAAGAATGTTTTGGAGGTAGATGGTGGTAGTGGTTGTACAACACTGTCAATGTAATCAATGTCACTGAATTGTACACTTAAAATGGTTACAGCAGTAAGTTTTGTGTTATACGTATTTTATCACAATAAAAAAAATTTAAGTAAAAAACAAACAAACAAAATAAAAACTGTTGAATTATACCACTGAGATGATTTTGGGCTTGTTTGTTACAGCAGTTAGCCTGCCCTGATTAATACACTAATTCTCTACACATCTTTCTTCTTTTTTCATTATACACAGTGAATGATATAATCCATTCAGTAGTGCGTCTATGCTATGACTTAAATTCCTATCTATAATCAGTTGACCCTTCAGCCCTGACTTCCCTCTCAAGCTCCTGGCTTCTATTGCTCACCATCTCCAAAATATTCCTCTTAACAGTTCTGAAAATAAACTCGTTATGTTTTCCCCAAAAACTGCTCATCCTCTTGCATTTCCAGAGAATGTCTGCATCTCTTCAGTCTCCCAAGATAGAAACCTAGACTTCTAACCTCAATTCTTCCACTCATCACCTCAACAGCCAATTGGTTGTAAAAATCTTATTCTCTCTAAAAATTTTTTAAATAACTTAAAAAACAAAAATCATATTCTCTATGTAAATATATTTTAAACCTGACCTTTTCTCTTGCTTTAGGCCAGGCTCCCACTGTAACTAACTTGGACTAGATTAATGCTCTCTTCTTTGGCCTCACTTCCTTCAGGCCATCCCCCTGGATGCCAGGGTAAACTCAACAGACAGAACTGATTTTTTGCCATACGTTTATTTGAAAACCAGTGTTTATTCATTCATTAATTCACTTATTCTTCCATTCAGTAAATTCATATTAAGTAGCGACTATGTGCCAGCCACTGTGCTAGGCCCTGGGTTCTGGAGCCACAAAGATGACACATGAACTTGGAGCGGCTCTCACTCTAATGAGGGAGGGAAACCTTCACATAGTTACAGCCCAGTTACCATGGTGTCACATAAGGCACTGTAGACGTGGAGACGAAACGCTACCTCTGTTCAAGGTGAGGGCAGCAAGTGTGGCTTCACAGACATTTGAGCTCAATCTTGATGGCTGAGGAGGAGTTTGGCAGGAAGTCAAGGTGTGTGTGTTGTAGGCGGATTCAGGCAGAGAATGTGAGGATGCAGAAGACAGTATGTGGCCCTCTCCACATAGTCCCGTGGCCAACACTGTCTGCTCTGCTAGAACTGGGATCCGGACCATGGTCCAGCCAGTCTGTCCGGATGCCACAGGCTGGGCAGGTAGGCACTGAGTACCTGAGGGGCCTGAGCACACAGCTACTCATTTGCAGTTTATTATCTCCAAAATGCCCTGAGTTTCCCCCAAGCCTCCCCAGAACTGGGCAGTATAAGCTTGTGAATCAATAACCCTCTTAGGTTTTGAAAGATTTCTCTCTACTTTTATTTGAGATCTGCAATTATTCTTGCTCTGGGGATTTTAGAACCATTTGATTGTATTCTTCTCTTGTCTCCTTAGCAATCCTAGCTTGATCTGCCTCCTAGCATGGTGGCTGAGCTTGGCTACTCAGGGGTGGAATCTGTTTCTCATTCCCTCATCCCTGGAGGGCTCAGGGCTGACAGCAGCCCCCAGTTAGCCCATCACTCACAGGCTTTACTTGCCAAACTGAATTTGGTCAAGGGTCAGAAACAGGGATGTGGACGGAAATTAGGCTTAATGTACATTTTCAGAAGTGAAATGTCTAAAAGCACGCACTGAGATCCTTTCTCTGCCTGCAAAAGATAACTGCATTAATAGGTTTGAAGCTCAAATATGCTGGTAATTAACTTTTGTAAAAGATTTTACTTAAAAAGGTTATTTTACTGTCTGGACAAAGTAAACATTTTCAATGTTTTAAACTACCCCCCATCCCCCAAAGAAAGCATACAGCCTATTCAGGGAGCTACAAAGAATTTGATGAGGCTGAAAGGCGTAGAGTGCGCCAAAGGCAGGTCAGGTAGAGGTGGGCAGAGGAGAGGCAGGGCCAGATCTTGAGGGGTCTTGTGCACCTTGCTAGATAAGACGGACTGTATCCCAACGGTCTTAGAGAGCGGCCTTTTAGAAGGGTCACTGGGACCATCATGAGCAGCAGATGGAAGGGACTGGGGTCGAAAACCAAAAGACCAGACCAGTGTGATGGGCCTGGAGATATGGAAGGGACCCAAGGGATGATGGAAGAAGAATCAGCTGGATTTGTTACCTAGGGAATGAGGATGGGAGAAAAACGGGGTTTTAGGACGGTTCTAAGGCTTTTTGCCTGGGCAGCCAGACGGATGATGATATCAGTTACTGAGTCCCTGGGAGACAGGAGTAGAGCGGATTGAAAGTGTGTTAACTTCCCGAATGCTTTCAGAACTAAATTCAAGCTATCAAGCCCTTCATAGCATTCCCACCTCCCTTTCCAGTCTCATCTTCCACAACACCCCTCAAAGCAGACACCCTCATTCCACCCACTGACCAACTCTTTTATTAATATTTTTCTAAATGTAGAAGTAGTAGATATTTATTATAGAACATTTGGAAAATACAGAAAAATATAAACAAAATAAAAATGACTCACAAACCCACCACCTTATAGATAACCACAGTAACCGTTTAGGGTATTTCCCTCAAGTCTTTTTTTTTTTTTCTTATTAATGTATATATTTTTAAATTTTTATTACAAAACTAAAATCATATGTACATACAGATTAGTAACTTGCTTTTGCAACATGATTTTTAACAATTGTGATAAGTACAATAAGCCACTTATAATTATTTTCATAACTGATATGTTTGGTCCTCTCTTATCATCATATTTTATGTTTTCTTATTGTTTCTCTTTCTTCCTTTTTCCTTTCAGGTCTTGCAATATCTACTGTTTTCTTTGCTTCCCACCACCCCCTCTAGAGAATTGAAAGGCCTCCATTCTGTTTGTTCAGCTGAAGTGCTCATGGTTCCATTACCAGTCCTTTGCATCTGCCATCACCTCTGCCCAGAATGCCCTTCCCCCTTTTCAGCCTGGCAAAATCCTTCTCATCCTTCAAAGTCTCAGGAGTTATCGCATTCATTCATTCAAATGAATACTTACTGAGGACCTCCAGTGGGTCAGGCACAGAAGCCACCAAGAATGTAGCAGTGAATATGACAAACCAAAACCAAACTCGTTGCTGTCAAGTTGATTCCGACTCACAGCGACCCTATAGGACAGAGTAGAACGGCCCCCTAGGGTTTCCAAGGAGTGGCTGGTGGATTCAGACTGCAGACCTTTTGGTTAGCAGCCACCACTTGCCTGTGAAATTCAAACTCTCTGCACCTCTATTTTAACACTTATCACATATGTCAATATTTTCTGGTCTGTGAGAGCCCTATTGGGTGCCTTACCCACCCCCACCCCATTTCCTTCAGGATTTGATCAGGACCCAGCAACCAGTAAAGATTGCATCTATCAGATTGTGGGAGGAGAGGGTGGAATTGATGACCTCTGAGTTCAGTGACAATATTTTCTAAACTTTAACTTGGAGCACTTGGTTTGACAAATCCCAGACAGAAGTTGCATTATCTCTAAGAGACTTTTGGAACTCACATTCTGCCTTGAGGAGCTACAATTAGTCCAAACAGTGTTTTTGTGGAAAGTAGGAAAAAGTGCCCTGATGCAGCCCCGTGGGAGCCCTGCTTGCCTGGGGAAAAGCTAGATTTTCATCCCAGTGCAGCCCTTCCCCACCGACCGGGTACAGGCAGCACTGCCTGCCGTGGTGGCCGGTGGGTCCAACACCAATTTCCTCCCCTTCTCTATCCTCCCCTTCCCACCTTATGACCTGACCCACTTGGGCCCTTTTCTTGTCTCCTGACTCTCTGTCCAGACCAGGCCACATTGCCAGCCCACTCTTACCGGCTCCCATCTGTCTCTCTTTATGGGGGTCAATGAGTCTCCTCTCAGCCACTGCACCCTCTGACTCAACAACTTCCTCTTTGTCCTGGGGAAATAGCGACTGCTTCTGACCCACCAGGATCTAGCCTGGGCTGGTCACAGAGACAGCGCAGTTAGATCTTGTCCCCTCCTCTCCATCCCAGACCCACAGGGGAAACCTCTGGCTCTGTGGATTGTCTTCCCTCCTCGTTTAGCCACTCTCACCTTAGAGAAGGGGAGGAGTTCAGCCCTGGGAAGGCAGAGGAGCTACAAACGCTAAATCTATAACAGAGGGGAAGAGGAGGGTCAGTGAGACCAGGGGTTTAAAAGGTCAACGAATTATTCAGCAGCCAGGCCACACTATTCTGGCAGACTCCTCACCCCCTGCCTCTGTGTATGCGTGTTGCAGTGAAGGAGGCTTTGAGGAAGGGATATAGTGGCTGAGACGAAGAGCCCACACTTATGCCCAGCATGCTTTATTGGGCTACATACAGAGTTAAGTCTTCTGCTACCTTCACCCCATCTGAGCAAAGATGAGGACATGTATGTTCTCAGCAGTCTCTGTCTGTGTTCCTCCCCCACTCAGTCTGTATCCCTGCATCCCTCCTTCACACCATCTGAATTCAACACCACCCCTGCACAAACATTGCCAAATAAATCCTCACCTCTTACACACAAGCTATATCCATGAATAGATAGACACAGGTGCTGGAGGTTCTGAGAACTACAGTTTCCAGAAACTCTTCTCACCTCTGCCTTTAAGAGGAGAAATATCCAAAGCCTCTGGCTGCCTCAGTCCTTGAGCGGGAGAGCATGTGGTGGTTTGGGTCATGGGCCAGGCTAGAGTCCAGGTTCTCTAGGAAGGGTCTCAGGTACAGCTGAGAGCTCAGATGGATGGCCCCACCCAGCCAATGCTCCAGGTCCAGCTGGCACAAAGGACAGGGCCCAGAGCTAGAAGAGGATCATGGGCTGGCCCAGTGCCAGAGCCAGCCCTCTAATCTATGGGGCCAAGTGTACTTTACAAAGCTAATCCCAGGTAGGAGTTTGCTGGGTTGTCATTTGCTTTTTCTTCTCATACTCTGGTACCCCTGGAGGATCTTCCAAGAAATACTCCGTCAAGGAAGTTGGGCATTATGGAGACTCCAAAGACTAAAGAGATAGAGAAAAAGTGATGGGAGAAGTAGGTGTTGATGAGAAAGGTTTATGCATGCAGTTCACAAATGTTCAGTAAGTGTAGGATGCAGATGCTAGATGAGGATGCTGGGTGAAGATACAGGATAAGGATGCTGGGTGAGGATGTAGGGTAAGGATGTTGGGTGAGGATGCAGGGTGAGGATGAAGCTGAAAGTGATGACAACAGGGAAGGAGATGAAAGCTGGAAATGATTCTGACCTCCACTCTTCTTATTCATAAGCACTGAGGGGCATTCCCATCTCTCACTTCTGACCCATCAGAGGTGGGGGCCTCCACAGCCCCAGCCTTGCTGCCCACCAGTGGCTCTTCCTCACCCTTTGAGCTGGGAGCTGACCCAACCTCTAGCTCCTCCAATGCCAAGGAGCCCTGTCGAGACTTCCTTCTGCCGAAGAAAGTGGTGAGCGTTGGCCGCCGACCAGACCCCTCCCTGCCGGGGGCCCCAGAGCCCTTGTCACTCCCAGACCCTCCCACTGTTTCTGTTACCACCTCCTCATCAGGCACCTGGGCCGGCCCAGCCCAGGCATCTACCACCTTATTGTGCTTTCCACCCGTGCTTAGTGTCAGGGCCCCTGTCTGGTGCTTCTGCCGCCGGAACCACAGCAGGAGCAGTACCATGAGGACAGCAACTACCAGCAGGGCCACAGGCACAACTACCAGCAGGTTGCCACTCCTCCCCTGTTCTGAATGTGAGAACTTGGTGATTGTGTTTTTGGAAGTCTCTGAGGTAATCATGGTGGATATTTTTAGGCTGGAGGTCTTCAGAGAGCTAGTTGCCTGGGTGACAGGGGGTCCACTGGTCACACTGGAGGTCTCCAGAGAGCTAGGTGCCTTGGTGACAGGGGGTCCACTGGTCACACTGGAGGTCTCCAGAGAGCTAGTTGCCTTGGTGACAGGGGGTCCACTGGTCACACTGGAGGTCTCCAGAGAGCTAGTTGCCTTGGTGACAGGGGGTCCACTGGTCACACTGGAGGTCTCCAGAGAGCTAGTTATGGTTCTGCTGGACCTAGTGTGGGACTCCAGAGAGTTAATTTTTAAAGGGAGAACAGGTTCACTGGTTGCATTAGAGGTTTCCGGGAGCATTAATAAATTCTTGGTGGAAACTTCCTGGAAGGTTGTTGGCTCAAGTGCAGGGGGGACAGTGTTGACACCAGTGGAAGTCCCAAGAGAGGTCACTTTCTCATTGGCTATAGAGGAAGTTGAGGGAGGTGGCTGGTCTCCTGTGCTGCTAATCTTCATAGCATCGGAGGTCACTGAGTTGATGTTCAGGGTCACAGGGATAGACGACACGTTGTCCAAAGAAATAGAAGTCTGCAAAGTTTCCATGGCTGTCTGAGACTCTGTTATCACCTCCTGGACCCAGAAGCCCCCCAAAAGGAGGAGAAGCAGGGCCATTTCTATGGCAAATGGCATGAGCCGAGTTTGGGACCTGAGGGTGGGAAAATTTGAGAAATAGAACAAAAAACGTGCTGGGGTTGGGAGGGGAGAGACTGGCCAGGCCCTCCCCTCTGGGCCACTTCCCTACTAACTGCCAGCTGAACCTGTGGTTTAACGGTTTTTTCCACCCTTGATTTTACTATTATCAGAAGTAACAAGGGGACAAATGCTGACAGCTCCCTATCAACCCCCTCCCATAAGCTCCCTCAGGTCTTGGCAGCTTGCAGCCGAGGAATGACCACCCCCTCCTGGCCTTCCCTGACCCTATTCAGCCCCAGTGCCTCCTGAGCCTCTTTTCTTATCACCTATTCAGGTCCTTTCAAGCCATAGGCACACCTCCAGGTCACTGAGGCCTTTGTCCCACCAGGTAGTACCCGCTCACCAGTTCAGTAGACAAGACTGCAGGGTTGACGCCAATGGCACAGGGCTGGGGCCAGTTGCTCCAACTCCTCGTGAGGCTGAGGCAAGACTGGAGCAGACAGGGCCCCAAGGGGAAAGGAAGTGGCTCTGGGCTCCACCCACCCACCTCAGCATCCTGCTGCCTAATGAGAGTCCCATCATCTGTAATTTCTGGGGGCCTGAGATGGCATCTGGAGGTTCTGGGGTCTCAGCTTACATAGGAGGGAATGGGGGAGAGTCTGGAATGAGTATTCCTAGGTCTTAGCTGAGGATTGGGATGGCAAGAGGTCGAGCTGGGGCAGGGATGGGGGTTAGAGCAGGGGTGACTAGAATATGTACTTGAGAACTAGGGTGGGTAGAGGAGGAGATGAGGGGGAAGGGTGGTTTCCTTTGTGCTTGTGGTCCCCGAACTGGTAGCTCAGGGCCCACAGTGGAGTCATTTTCTGCCCCAAGAACTCTCAAGAAGTACCAGTGCAAAGGGAAGCCCCAGACTCTAGCTAGGGGCAGTGAAAGCCTTTGCAGTTTGCATGAGATCCCTGGTGAGTCTTGCTTGCTTCACTAGAAGCTAGGTTCACTGCAATGTCCCCCATCAGTGGATTGCTTACCTAAATTCAGCCAGTTACCAACTGCTGTATATGCTATGATCTTATTTTTGTAGAAGACTAATAACCATGTGAGAACGTGTAAGGAAAACAATCCATTAAGAAATCTACTGAGATATTAATCCAGTTGTCTTTGGGTAGATGTGAATAGGGGGCTTTTTACACTCTTTTTTGGCTGGCTTCCATTTTCTGACTTTTCTCTAATTAGTAAGCTTTGACTTTGGTGTGTGTGTGTGTTTGTTTTTTGCCTTTTTTTAAAAAAAATCAAAAATGATTTTTATATTGTAAAAGTCATATCTGTGCGTGATAGAAAATTGAAGCAGGCCAGTGTCAGAGTCTGGGATTGTACTTTATTTGCAAGCTAATTAATCATGATGACACAAAACTTGAGACTCCTGGGTCTCAAGAGACATAGAAATTTATTACTCACAGCACAGCAAGGAACATGAGCATTATGTTTACATCATTTCCCCTTGCCCCCAAGCCCCAAGGGATAACACAGAGGGGCCCAGATTAATGCTGTGCGTCCAATGAGTTTGCATTGCATTTGAGGAACACGGTAATTTGGGAATTCCCCTTTTTTATAGCAGGCAGTAAGCAAGGCTGCTTTTTGTCCTGAAGGGAAACATTACTTCATCAATCGGAGTTACTTACTGTAAACACAACACTGAGAAATGGCCTGAGTGAAGAGTGGTCAGGGCCTTGCATTCTTGGCCTGTCCAGCAAGAACATGTAGGGTTACTTGGAGCCCACAGTAGGCTGCCTCTCCCAACAGTCTGAAGAGTATAAAATGAAAAGGCTCCATACCCACCACAACAAGATGAACATTCATAGCCGTGTCTGTGTTTACGCAAGCATATATGTATGTCTTTTATTGTATTAGATTTTATCATATAGACTGGTTTGCACTTTTCTTTTTTTACTGAACAATGTTTTGGGGACATATTTCCTTGTTTATATCTATCTGTATCTATATATAAACCAAAACAAACCTGATGCCATAGAGTCAGTTCCAACTCATAGCAACCCTATAAGACAGAGTAGAACTTCTCCATAGGGTTTCCAAGGCTGTGATCTTTACAGAAGCATGCTCCCACATCTTCCTCCCACAGGGAAGCTGGTGGGTTCGAATCACCAACCTTTCAGTTAGCAGCCGAGCACTTAACCACTGTGCCACCAAAGTTCCTTGATATCTATATATTTATATCTACATATATATGAAGGTATATAAAACAGCTGCATAATATTCCATAGAATGCACCACAATTTAATTAAATAACCCCTACTGGAGCCCTAGTGGAGAAGTGATTAAGAGCTACGGCTGCTAACCAAAAGGTTGGCAGTTCGAGTCTAGCAGCTGCTCCTTGGAAACCCTATGGGGCAGTTCTACTCTGTCCTATAGGGTCGCTATGAGTCAGAATTGACTGGATGGCAACAGGTTTTACTGATGAATAAAGGAACCCTGGCGGAGTCCTGGAGGAGCCCTGATGGTGCAGTGATTAAGAGCTTGGCTGCTGGCAGTTCGAATCCACCAGCCACTCCTTGGAAACCCCATGGAGCAGTTCTACTCTGCCCTATAGGTTCGCTATGAGTCAGAATTGACTCGACAGCAATGGATTTTTTGGGGGGTTGGTGGTGCAGTTGTTAAAGCATTCGGCTGCTAACTAAAAGGTCAGCAATTCCAACCTACCAGCCAGCTCCATGGAGGAAGATGTGACAGTCTGCTTAGATAAAGACGACAGCCTTGGAAACCCTATGGGGCAGTTCTTCTGTGTCCTATAGGGTCGCTGAGTGGGAATCAACTCGACGGCAACGGGTTATTGATGACTATCAACCACCTGTCTGTCGGTTTGTTGTACTATTGTGGCTTGCGTGTTAGTACTATGATGCTGGAAGCTATGCCACTGGGTATTTCAAATACCAACAGAGTCATCCATGGTCGACAGGTTTCAGGGGAGCTTCTAGACTAAGACAGACTAGGAAGAAAGTCATGGCGATCTACTTCCAAAAATTAGCCACTGAAACACCATGGATCACAACAGAATATTCTTCAACATAGTGTTGGAAGATGAGCCCTCTAGGGTGGAAGGCACTTAAAATATACAATGGCTGCAACAATGGACTTGAGCACACGAACAATTGTGAAGATGGTGCAGTACCAAACATGGTTTCATTCTGTTGTACATGGGGCCTTGGGTTGGAGCCGACTGACTGAGGGCAACTAAGAACACCATTGACGAATATGATGAATATGTTTCCAGTATTTTGTTATTACTAACAATAAAATAACAACAAAAAAACCCATGTTGCCGTCAAGTCTATTGCAACTCATAGCGACCCTATAGGATGGAGTAGAACTGCCCCATAGTGTTTCCAAGGAGCAGCTGGTAGATTCTAACTGCCGACCTTTTGGTTGGCAGCCGTAGCTCACTGTAGCTCTTAACCGCTGTGCCACCAGTGAATATCCTTGTTCATTTTTCTGTAATGAACATGCATTGCTGTTTTAACATGAAAAAAGAAAAGAAAGAAACCTTCTGTTGTCATACATTTAGGTTATATCGACATTTTGCTATTGCAAACAGAAGAACAGGAATAATTGACTATAAAGTAATTGGAGAATTAAAAAAAATTTAATTCTAGAAAATAGATAAAAATGTTTGAAAGACTGCACAAAAATCTCCAGTCATTAAAAAGTGTTAAGGCAAAATTCTTTTTTGACAAAATCATTATTTCAAACGAATTGGTCTGACAAAGTTGTATATTTTCCAGGGTGTGCCTTGGCCCCAGCTCTAGAGATTGCAGGGAGGATGTGGCTCCAGCTGAGAGCTCTAAAACCAGCATCTAGGGTGGAGTGAGAGATGCCAAAAAAAAAAAAAACAAAAAAAAAAAACACAAAGAACTAGGTGTTGTCATTACAGAAAAGCAATACTTAGAAAACTCTGATAGCAGCCGCCATGAACTGATGCTCACTATTTGCCAGGCATAGCACCAAAGGCTCTCTGTGCATGATTCCAGGTGTTCTTCATAGTAAGTCCATTTTATAGGTGAAGAAACCAAGATACACAGAAGGTACGTAACCTGCCAAGGTATTTATAATGGGCCGGGCTCTGTTCCAAGCACTTTATAATCATATAGCATTTACTCCTCCCAGCAACCCTATGAGATACATATCATTATCCTCATTTTACAGGTGAAGAAACTGAGAAACAAATCTGAGAAACAAAACAGTTAAGAGATTTGCCCAGGCTCATACAAGAGATGACATTCAAAGCCAGATGTGTCCAAGAGCCAAAGGCTGAGGCTCTCCCAAGCAGCACTAGAGTCTGTTACTTAATTACTATACTGCATTTGGAGACATGCTTGTGTATAAAAAATTAAAACAATATAATATTTGCTAAAATAGAGGCTAGATTAAGCCTGGGAATGTCTAGGAAGACTTGAGAAAAGCAGTATATGTGAGCTGGGTCTTAAAAGAGCTAAAGGTAATAGGCTCTCCTCTCTTTTTCTTATATCACATTCAATCCATCTGCAAATTCTGCTAGCTCTATCTTCAAAATAGATCCAGCACCTGGTACCCAGATTTGGCTTCAAAATACCACGCTCCTTAAAAAGGAACCACGGTTCCTTGGGAAAATAGCTGATTCCAGGGCTGGGGCAGGGAAAGTACAAGATGAGCCTAGAACATCTTGTTGTATCAGAAAGCAAGAAAGTGCTCAGAGAATAATGGGGGCATGTCAAAGGGACAAGGAACCAGCTTGAAGGGGTTCTCACTGGCCAAAACAGGAATGGTACACTTTAGTATCAAAATAATGACATTAATTAACTTGTTGAATAAAGAAAGAATCCAGGAGTTCATGCTGATTCTGAAAATATTAGAGAAAGAGAGAGACTGAGAGAGGAAGGGAGGAAAGACGGTAGAAAAGAGGAAGGAGAATAGGGAAAGTTCTTTTACAGTTGTTAGTTACCACCTAGCTGATTCCGACTCACGGTAACTATCTTAGTCATCTAGTGCTGCTATATCAGAAATACCACAAGTGGATAGGTTTTACAAGGAGAAATTTATTTTCTCACAGTCTAGTAGGTTACAAGTCCAAATTCAGGGTGTCAGCTCCAGGGGAAGGCTTTCTCTGTTGGCTGTGGAGGAAGGTCCTTGTTATCAGTCTTTCCTTGGTCTGGGAGCATCTCAGCACAGGAACCTCAGGTCCAAAGGATGAGCTCTGCTCCTGGCACTATTTTCTTGATGGTATGAGGTCCCCAATTCTCTGCTTGCTTCCCTTTCTTTTTATCTCTTTTAAGATAAAAGGTGATGCTGGCCACACCCTAGGGAAAAGCCCTTTACATTGGATCAGGGCTGTGACCTTAGTAAGGGTGTTATGCAATCCCACCCTAATCCTCTTTAACATAAAACTACAATCACAAAATGGAGGACAACAACACAATACTGGGAATCATGGCCCAGCCAAATTGATACACACATTGAGGTCCATGACAGTGACCCCCATGTGTTACAGATTAGAACTGCTTCATATGATTTCCTCGGCTGTAATCTTCATGGGCCAAGAAATTTGGAAGACAGCTACCTGGCTAACTGACGGGAAGAGATCTATATTTATGCCTATTCCCAAGAAAGGTGATCCCACCAAATGTGGAAATTATTGAACAATACCATTAATATCACACACAAGTAAAATTTTACGGAAGATCATTCAAAAGCAGCTGTGGCAGTATATCGACAGGGAACTGCCAGCAATTCGAGCCAGATTCAGAAGAGGATTCAGAACTAGGGGTATCATAGCTGATGTCAGATGGATTCTGGCTGAAAGCAGAGAATACCAGAAAGATGTTTACCTATGCTTCATCGACTATGCAAAAGCATTAGACTGTGTGGATCATAACAAATTATGGATAACGTTGTGAAGAATGGGAATTCCAGAACACTTAATTGTACTCATGAGGAACCTGTGCGTAGATCAAGAGGCAGTCATTCCAACAGAACAAGGGGATACTGTGTGGTTTAAAGTCAGGAAAGGTGTGCATCAGGGTTGTATCCGTTCACCATACCTATTCAATCTATATGCTGAGCAAATAATCTGAGAAGCTGTATTCTATGAAGAAGAACAAGGCATCAGGATTAGAGGAAGACTGATTAACAACCTGCAATATGCAGATGACACAACCTTGCTTGCTGAAATTGAAGAGGACTTAAAGTACTTACTGATGAAGATGAATGACCACAGCCTTCAGTACGGATTACACCTCAACATAAAGAAAACAAAAATCCTCACAACTGGGCCAGTAAGCAACATCTTGACAAATGGGGAAAAGATTGAAATTGTCAAGGATGTCATTTTACTTGGATCCACAATTAACACCCGTGGAAGCATCAGTCAAGAAATCAAACAATGCATTGCATTGGGCAAATCTGCTGCAAAAGACCTCTTTAAAGTGTTGAAAAGCAAAGATGTCACCTTGAAGACTAAGGTGCGCTTGACCCAAGCCATGGTGTTTTCAATCACCTCCTATGTATGTGAAAGCTGGATGATGAATAAAGAAGACTGAAGAAGAATTGACACCTTTGAATTGTGGTGTTGGAGAAGAATACTGAATATACCATGGACTGCCAAAAGAATGAACAAATCTGGCTTGGAAGAAGTACAACAAGAATGCTCCTTAGAGGCAAAGATGGCGAGACTATGTCTCAGAGATTTTGGATATTTGTTAGGAGGGATCAGTCCCTGGAGAAGGACATCATGTTTGGTAAAGTAGAGGGTCAGCAAAAAAGAGGAAGACCCTCAATGAGATGGAGTGACACAGTGGCTGCAATAATGGGCTTAAGCATAAAAATGATTGTGAGGATGGTGCAGGACCAGGCAGTGTTTCATTCTGTTGTACATAGGGTCACTATGCGTCGGAACCGACTTGATGGTACTTAAAAACAACAACAATCTTCAGGGAGAAGGAGCCCTGGTGGCACAATGGTTAAGCACTCTGCTGCTAACCAGAAGGTTGGTGGTTCAAACCCACCCAGCCACTCTGTGGGAGAAAAAAATCTGGCAATCTGCTCCTGTAAAGATTACAGCCTAGAAACCCCTGTGGGTCAGTTCTACTCTGTCACATTGGGTCGCTATGAATCAAAAATCAACTTCCCAGCACCTAACAACAATAACCTTAATGGAAGCGGATCACCAGGCCTATCTTCTGGGGTACCTGTGTGTAGGTTCAGTCCACCAACCTTTAGTTTACTGGTTGAGCGCAAACTGTTTGTGCCACCTAGGGACCTTCTTTTACAGTCATTGTGTTCTGTTGAGCCAATTCCGACTCATAGAAATGCTGTATGACAGAGTAGAACTCCCCCATAGGGTTTCCCAGGCTATAATCTTTACAGAAGCAAATTGCCAGGCCTTTTCTTCTGTGGAGCTGGCTGGTGAGTTCAAACCGCTGACCATTCAGTTAACTATCGAGCACTTAACCATTGAGCCACCAGGGCTCCTTTATTTTACAGTAAGAAGCTATGAATAATTATAGGAGGAATGCTAGAGTCAGAAAATGACCAAGTTACAACCACCATAATAATAATTGATACTGGTAAGAACCATCAATTGATGTTAAAACCATTGGGTAAAACACATAACTAACCTACCTAAACTGACTCAAAATGAGACAGAAAACCTCAACAGACCCATAGCAAGCAAAGACATTGAGTTATTAATAAAAGACTCCCAACAAAGAAAAGTCCAGGACCAGTCAGCTTCACTGGGGAATTCTATTGAAAGTTTAAAGAACTGATACCAATCTTGTTCAAATTCTTCCAAAAAATAGAGAAAAAAAGAATACTTCCTAACTCCTTCTATGAAGCCAGCATTACCCCGGTACCAAAACCAGACAAAGACATCACAAGAAAAGAAAACTACAGACCAATATCCCTTACAAATATAAACACCAAAATTTTCAACAAAGTACTAACAAACAGAACCCAACAGTATATTAAAAGAACGATACATCATGATCAAGTGGAATTTATTTCAGGAATGCAAAGTTGGTTCAACATTAAAATATCAAAGGGAGGTGGAGACAAGATGGCGGAGTAGTCAGATGCTTCCTGCAGTTCGTCTGACAACAAAGACCAAAAAAAAAAAAACAAATGAATTGATTATATATGACAATCTAGGAGCCCTGAACATCACGGGCAAAGTTGAGGAATCAGAATGAGTGGCAGGGAGAGGGAGAGACAGTTCAGAAGCAGAGAGGAGTTGCCAGACCTGACCTGGCTGGAGCCAGCACCCTTCAGGCCAGATCAGCTGGCGTTAGCGGTGAGGCAAGCAGTGGTGCTCAGGAGGTGTTTTCCACATTTGGAGAGGCCCAGCAGCAAAACGTCTACTCGGACATCCAGAACTAGTGAAAAGGAGCTCTCAATCGGCAAACGCTAAGTACTTGTGCCTGGCCTACCACGTGGATCAAATAATGCCCCCTTTGGGAAAAACGTCTCTCCCCTTTACCTCCCCTCTCCCCGCTCTGCACTGGTCCCAGGCCAGCTTCAGCGATTTCTGGGTCCCCTGGGCCAGAAGTAGGATTCATCATGTGCCCTGAGCCATCCTCCCCACCTTGGAGACGGAACAAATTAACAAACAGGAGAAAAAATAATCTGCCAGTTCCCTAAGCCAGGAACTCAGGGCAGGTACAGCTCCTTTGCCTAGGCACAGGCATAAGGGGTCCATGGACTCTGGATGCTTTTCACCCTTGCATAGACTTGTGTGGGCCCATGTCAATATCATAGGCCCTCATTACCAAAGTACAACAGGGTATATACCTGAAGTCTAACTTCAACTGTTTCAGCTGTGGGGTGGCAGGTTCATGACATTTGACACTGCTCTGCCCATTGGGGGCCTAAGGATTGGTGGCTCCACCCACTCCACCCAGCAAACTATGACAGGGGTACAAGAATAAATGGTGCCCCCTAGTCTTTACAGCCAACAGCATTAGGTGTTCATAGTCCAGCAAAACCCACCCACCTACATGCTCTAGGGAACAGGGACATGCTTTCCTCCCAGACAGTCGGGGGTGGCTGTTGGCCCCCTGCCTTGCTCAGCTTGTGACCTCCTACTGCAGCCAGATGCCTGTGCCTACGCCAGTCACCCATGCCTATCCAGGACTGTAGGTGAGAGCTTGCACCTCACACTTGATGCCAACTAGCTGGACACCTGAGCTGAATCCATACAGAAGAAGTGGGCGGATGCCTGGGCTTACATACTTAGTGGCAGGTCTGGCCACCTGGTGTCAGGACATTGGAGCTTCAGGGGCACCGGTGATCGGGCTACCTCATATGAACAGCCTATTTGGGCATATCAAAACAAAACAAAGCAAGAAGCTAGGACACAGTAAGCAAACATAAAATAAATAAATATAATAACTTATAGATGGCTCAGAGACAACAGTCAATAAATATCAAGTCACATAAAGAGGCAATCCATGATGGCTTCAGCAAGCTCCCAAAACAAAGAATCTAGAAATTTCCCAGAGGAAGAGAATTTCTTGGAATTACCAGAGGCAGAATACAAAAGATTAATATACAGAACTCTTCAAGAGATCAGGAAGGAAACAGACTAAGCAATAGAGGAACTTATGAAGATTAGAGAAGAGTATAATGACAAATTTAACAGGCTGCAAGAATCCATAGAGAGACAGCAATGAGAAATCCAGAAGATTAACAATAAAATTTCAGGATTAGACAACTCAATAGAAAGCCATAGGAGAAGAATTGAGGCAATGGAAGTCACAATTAGTGAGACTGAAGATAAAGCACTTGACACCAACTTATCCGAGGAAAAATCACATAAAAGGATTTTTTTTTTTAAATGAAGAAAACCTAAGAATTATGTGGGACTCTATCAAAAGGAATAACCTATGAGTAATTGGAGTACTAGAACAGGGGGGGATAACAGAAAATACAGAGAGAATTGTTGAAGATTTTTTGGCAGGAAACTTCCTTGATATCATCAAAGATGAGAAGATATCTATCCAAGATGCTAATTGAACCCCACATAAGGTAGATCCCAAAAGAAAGTCACCAAGACATATTATAATCAAACTTGCCAAAACCAAAGATAAAGAGAGAATTTTAAGAGTGGCCAGGGATAATGAAAAGTCATCTACAAAGGAAAGTCAATAAGATTAAGCTTGGACTACTCAGCAGAAACCATGCAGGCAAGACAGCAATGGAATGACATATATAAAGCCTTGAAGGAAAAAAACTGCCAGCCAAGAATTATGTATATAGCAAAAGTGTCTCTCAAATATGATGGCAAAATTAGAGCATTTCCAGATAAACAGAAGTTTAGAGAATTTGCAAAAACCAAACCAAAATTACAAGAAATACTAAAGGGAGTCCTCTGGTTAGAAAATCGATAACATCAGATAACGACCCAAGGCTAGAACAAAGGACAGAGCAACCAGATATCAACCCAGATAGGGAAGTCACAAAAATAAATCAAAGTTAAACACTGATAATAGGGAAACAGAGATATTAACGTGTAAAAGATGACAACATTAGAAGAAAAAAGACAAACTAAAAAATGTAGACATAGATTTTTCATATGCAGAGGAAGTCAAGGCAATATAAAGAAATAAAAGACTGGTTTAAACTTAGAAAAATAGAGGTAAATATTAAAGTAACCACAAAGGAAACTAACAATCCTACACAGCAAAGTAAAAAACAAGAAAAATGTAAAGACTCAGCAAATACAAAATCAACAACAATGAAAAAGATGAAAAGAAAATACATAAAGAAAAACAACTCACCACAGAAAATTAAGTGGAACAAAGAAACTGTGAACAACACTGAAAAAAGACAACAAAATGACAGCACTAAACTCATACTTAGCAATAATTATGCTGAATGTAAATGGACTAAATGCACCAATAAAGAGACAGAGAGTGACCGAATGGATTAAAAAAACACAATACGTCTATATGCTGCCTACAAGAGACACAACTTAGACTTAAAGATATAAACAAAACTCAAAGGATGCAAAAATGTATATCAAGCAAACAACACTTAAAAAGAGGAGGAGTGGCAATAGTAATCTCTGACAAAATAGACTTTAAAGTAAAATCCACCACAAAGGATAAGGAAGGACACTATATAATGATTAAGGGGTCCTGGAGGACATAACTATAATAAATATTTACACACCCAATGACAGGGCTCCAAAATACATTAAAAAAACTCTAACAGCATTGAAAAGAGAGTTAGACAGTTCCACAATAATAGTAGGAGACTTCAACACACAACTTTCTACGAAGGACAGAACATCCAGAAAGAAGCTCAATAAAGACACGGAAGATCTAAATGCTACAATCAACCAACTTGATCTCATGGACATATACCAAACACTCCACCCAACGGCAGCCAAGTATACTTTCTTTTTCAATGCACATGGAACATTCTCCAGAATAGACCACATATTAGGCCATAAAGCAAGCCTTAACAGAATCCAAAGCACTGAAATATTACAAAGCATCTTTTCTGACCAAAAAGCCATAAAAGTAGAAATCAATAATACAAAAAGCAAGGAAAAATGATCAAACACGTGGAAACTGAACAACACCTTGCTCAAAAACTACTGGGTTATAAAAGAAATTGAGGATGGGAAAAAGAAATTCATATAATCAAATGAGAATGAAAACACATCCTACCAGAACCTTTGGGACACAGCAAAAGCAGTGCTCAGAGGTCATTTTACAGCAATAAATGCACACATTCAAAAAGAAGAAAGGGCCAAAATCAAAACATTTACCCTACACCTGGAACAAGCAGAAAGAGAGCAGCAAAAGAAGCCCTCAGGCACCAGAAGAAAGCAAATAATAAAAATTAGAGCAGAATTAAATGAAATAGAGAATAGAAAAATAATTGAAAGAGTTAACAAGACCAAAAGCTAGTTCTTTGAAAAGATCAACAAAATTGATAAACCATTGGCCAAACTGACAATAGAAAAACAGGAGAGGAAGCAAATAACCCATATAAGAAATGAGGTGGGTGATATCACAACAGACCCAACTGAAATTAAAAGAGTTATAACAGAATACTCTGAAAAACTGTACTCTAACAAATTTGAAAACCTAGAGGAAATAGACAAATTTCAAGAAACTCACTACCTACCTAAACTAATGCAAACAGAGGTAGAACAACAAAATAAATCTATAACAAAAGAAGAGATTGAAAAGGTAATTAAAAAACTCCCAACAAAAAAAGCTGTGGCCAACTGAAATAAAAAAGATTATAACAGAATATTATGAAAAACTATACTCCAACAAATTTGAAAACCTAGAGGAAATGGATAAATCTCTAGAAACACACGGCCTACCCAAACTACAACAAAGTGATGTTGAAAATCTGAACAGACCCATAACAAGAGAAGAGATTGAAAAGGTAATAAAAAAACTCCCAACCAAAAAAAGCCCTGTCCCAGATGGCCTCACTGGAGAATTCTACAAAACATTTACAGAAGAGCTTGTACCGGTACTACTCAAGCTATTTCAGAGCATAGAAGAGGAGACAACACTTCCAAATTCATTCTATGAAGCCAGCATAACACTGATACCAAAACCAGGCAAAGATGTCACAAAAAAAGAAAATTACAGACCAGTATCTCTCATGAATATAGATGCAAAAATTCTGAACAAAATTCTAGCCAATAGAATTCAACATCATATCAAAAAAATAATACACCATGACCAGGATTCATACCAGGTATGCAAGGATGGTTCAACATTAGAAAATCCATCAACGTAATCCACCACATAAACAAAAGGAAAGAAAAGTATCACATGATCATCTCAATTGACGCAGAAAAGGCATTTGACAAAGTCCAACACCCATTGCTGATAAAAACTCTCAATAAAATAGGTACAGAAGGGAAATTTCTCAACTTAATAAAGGGCATCTATGCAAAACCAACAGCCAACATCATTCTTAATGGAGAAAGGCTGAAAACATTTCCCTTGAAAACAGGAACAAGACAAGGATGCCCTTTATCACCACTCCTATTTAACATTGTGCTGGAAGTTCTAGCTAGAGCAATAAGGCAAGAAAAAGAAATAAAGGGCATCCAAATTGGTAATGAAGAAGTTAAACTGTCCCTGTTTGCAGATGATATGATACTATACATAGAAAACCCTAAAGACTCCACGAGAAATCTACTGGAACTAATAGAAAGATTCAGCAGAGTAGCAGGATACAAGATAAACATTCAAAAATCAGTTGGATTCCTATACACCAATAAGGAGAATGATGAAAAGGGAATCAGGAAAACAATACCATTTTCAATAACCCCTAAAAAGATAAAATACTTAGGAATAAATCCGACCAGGGATGTAAAAGACCTATACAAATAAAACTACAAAACAGTACTGCATGAAACCCAAAGGGAGCTACATAAATGGAAAAATATACCATGCTCATGGCTAGGCAGACTCAACATTGTGAAAATGACTATTCTACCCAAAGCAATTTACAAATACAATGCAATCCCGATCCAAATACCAACAACATTCTTCAAAGAGATGAAAAAACAATCATTAACTTTATATGGAAAGGGAGGAAGCCCTGAATAAGTAAAGCACTATTGAAGAAGAAGAATAACGTTGGAGGACTCACACTACCTGACTTCAGAACCTATTATACAGCTACAGTAGTCAAAACAGCCTGGTACAGGTACAACGACCGATACATAGACCAATGGAACAGAATTGAGAACACAGATGTAAATCCATCCACATATGGTCACCTGATCTTCGACAAGGGCCCGAAGTCCATCAAATGGGGAAAAGACAGTCTTTTTAACAAATGGTGCTGGCAAAACTGGATATCCATCTGCAAAAAAATGAAACAGACCCATACCTCAGGCCGTATACAAAAACTACTTCAAAATGGATCAAAGACCTGAATATAAAGCCTAAAACTATAAAGGTCATAGAAGAAAAAATAGGACCAACACTTCAGGCCTTAATACACGGCATTAACAGGATACAAACCATAACCATCAATGTGCAAAGCCCAATAGATAAGCTAGATAACTGGGATCTTCTAAAAATCAAACACCTATGCTCTTCAAAAGACTTCACCAAAAGAGTAAAAAGAGAACCTACAGACTGGGAAAACATTTTTGGACAGTACAAGTAGGACAAAGGTCTAATCTCCATAATCTACAAGAAAATCCAACACCTCTACAACAAAAAGACAAATAATCCTATTAAAAAATGGGCAAAGAAATGAACAGACACTTCACCAAAGAAGACATTCAAATGGACAGCAGACACATGAGGAAATGCTCACGATCACTAGCCATTAGAGAAATCGCAAATTAAAACCACAATGAGATACCATCTCACCCCGGCATTACTGGCACGAATCAAAAACACTGGAAATAAGAAATGTTGGAGGGGCTGCGGGGAGATCAGAACACTTATGCACTGCTGGTGGGAATGCAAAATGATACAACCATTTTGGAAAATGATATGGCACTTCCTCAGAAAGCTAGAAATAGACATACCATTTGATCCAGCAATTCCACTCCTAGGAATATATCCTAGAGAAATAAGAGTCGTCACTTGAATAGACATATGCACACCTATGTTCATGGCAGCATTGTTCACCATAGCAAAACAATGGAAACAACCTAGATGCCCATCAACAGATGAATGGATAAACAAACTATGGTACATACACACAATGGAGTACTATGCAACGAGAAAGAACAACAATGAATCTGTGAAGCATCTCATAACATGGATGAAACTGGAGGACATTATGCTGAGTGAAATAAGTCAATCACAAAAGGACAAATATTGTATGAGACCTCTATTGTAGAAACCCATGAAAAAGTTCACACACAAAATGTAACAATCTTTGTTGGTTACCAGGGATGGGAGGGGTGAGGGGGGAAATACTAAATAAGCAATAGATAAGTGGTATCTTGGGTGAAGGGTGAGACAGTACACAATACAGGGGAAACTAGCACAACTTGTACAAGGAAAGGTCATGGAAGCCCCATAGACACATCCAAACTCCCTGGGGGACTGAATTGCTGGGGGAGGGCTGTGGGGACCATGGTCTCGGGGAACATCTAGCTCGATTGGCATGACAGCTTATAAAGACAACGTTCTACATTCTACCTTGGTGAGTAGTGTCTGGGGTCTTAAAAGTCTGTGAGCGGCCATCTAAGATACTCCACTGGTCTCATCCCTTCGAGAGCAAGGGAGAATGAAGAGAAAAGGATACAAGGAAAAGATTAGTCCGAAGGACTAATTGTCCACAGCTACCAAGGCCTCCACTGGACTGAGTCCAGTACAGCTAGATGGTGCCCGGCTACCACCACTGACTGCTCTGACCAGGATCACAACAGAGGGTTCTGAACAGAGCTGGAGAAGGATGTAGAACATAATTCTAACTCACAAAAAAAGACCAGATTTACTGGCCTAAAGGAGACTGGAGAAACCCCAAGAATATGGCCCCCAAACACCCTTTTAGCTCAGTGGTGAAGTTATCTCCTAGGTTCACCGTTCAGCCTGGGAGTGGACAGCCCAGTAAAACCAAATGAGACTAACGAGGTACAGTAGCCCAGTGACAAGGGCCAGAAGACAGAAGGTGACAAAGATGCTGGTGATGGGGAACCCAAGGTTGAGTAAGGATATTGTTGATGTGTTGTGAAATTGTTAACCATTGTCATCGGGCAACATTTGTAGTAACTATTAAATGAGAAACTATTTTGTTCTGTAAGCCTTCATCTTAAGTGAGAATAACAGCACAATTGGAAGAGCGTAGTCAATGTCACTGAACTGTGTGTGTAGAAATTTTTGAAATGGTGTGTCTTTGGCTATGTGTATTTTCACCAAAAAAAAAAGTTGAGAAGTTAGAGGGTTGACATGCCGTGGGGTTGTTAACCAATGTCATAAAACAATATGTGTACTACTGTTTCATGAGAAACTATTTGTTCTGTAAGCCTTCACCTAAAGTACAATATAAATAAATAAATAAATAAATAAATAAAATTTGAAAGGGGAAAAAAAAAAAAAAAAAAACAGAAAAAGCTGTGGCCTGGATGGTTTCACTGGAGAATTCTACCAAACTTACAAAGAAGAGTTAACACCACTACTACTAAAGGTATTTCAGAGCATAGAAATGGATGGAAGACTCTCACACTCATTCTATGAAGCCAGCATAACCCTGATACAAAAACCAGGTAAAGACACCACAAAAAAAGAAAATTACAGACCAATATCCCTCACGAACATTGAAGCAAATATTCTCAACAAAATTCTAGCCAATAGAATTCAACAAGATATCAGAAAAATAATTCACTATGATCAAGTGTGATTTATACCAGGTATGCAGGGATGGCTCACCCTTAGAAAAACAATCAATGTAATCCATCACATAAATAAAGCAAAAGACAAGAACCACATGATCTTATCATTGATGCAGAAAAGACATTTGAAAAAGTCCAACACCCATTCATGATAAAAACTCTCAACAAAATAGGAATAGAGGGGAAATTCCTCAACATAATTAAGGGCATTTATACAAAGCAAACAGCCAACATCATGCTAAATGGAGAGAGTTTGAAAGCATTCCCATTGAGAATGGGAACCAGACAAGGATGCCCTTTATCAGCACTCTTATTCAACATTGTGCTGGAGGTCCTAGCCAGAGCAGTTAGGCTAGAAAAAGAAAGAAAGGGCATCCAGATTGGTAGGGAAGAAGTCAAAGTATCTCTATTTGCAGATGATATGCTCTTATACACAGAAAACCCCAAGGAATCCAGAAGAAAACTACTGGAACTAATAGATTTCAGCAAAGTATCAGGATACAAGATAAACATACAAAAATCAGTTGGATTCCTCTACACCAACAAAGAGAACCACCAAGAGGAAATCACCAAATCAATACCATTCACAATAGCCCCAAGAACATAAAATATTTAGGAATAAATCTGACCAGAGACATAACAGACCTATACAATGAAAACTACAAGACACTACTGCAAGAAACCAAAAGAGAACTCCGTAAGTGGAAAAACATACCTTGTTCATGGATAGGAAGACTTAAAATTGTGAAAATGTCAATTCTACCCAAAGAGATCTACAGATACAATACGATCCTGATCCAAATTCCAATGGAATTTTTTAATGAGATGGAGAAAAAAATCACCAACTTCATATGGAAAGGGAAGAGGCCCCAGATAAGTAAAGCATTACTCAAGAAGAAGAACAAAGTGGCAGGCCTCACACTACCTGATTTTAGAACCTATTATACCACCATGGTAGTCAAAACAGCTTGGTACTGGTACAAGAACAGACACATAGACCAATGGAACAGAATTGAGAATCCAGAAGTAAATTCATCCACCTAGGAGCAGCTGACATTTGACAAAGGCCCAAAGTCCATTAATTGGGGAAAAGACAGTCTCTTTAATGAATGGTGCTGGCATAACTGGATATCCATCTGCAAAAAACTGAAACAAGACTCATAACTCAAACCATGCACAAAAACTAACTCAAAATGGATCAAAGACCTAAATGTAAAATCTAAAACGATAAAGATCATGGAAGAAAAAATAGGAACAACACTAGGAGCCCTAATACATGGCATAAACAGAATACAAACTATAAATAAAATGCACAAAAACCAGAAGAGAAACTAGATAACTGGGAGCTCCTAAAAATCAAACACTTATGCTCATCAAAAAACTTCATCAAAAGAGTGACTACAGACTGGGAAAAAATTTTTGGCTACTACTAATCCCATCAGCATCTAATCTCTAAAATCTACAAGATACTGCAAAAGCTCAACAACAACAAGACATATAACCCAATTAAAAAATGGGCAAAGGATATGAGCAGGCACTTCATCAAAGAAGACCTCTAGGCGGCTAACAGACACATGAGGAAATGCTCACGATCATTAGCTGTTAGAGAAATGCAGATCAAAACTACGATGAGATACCATCTCACCCCAACAAGGCTAGCTTTAATCCAAAAACCACCAAATAATAAATGTAGGAGAGGTTGTGAAGAGACTGGAACACTTACACATGGTTGGTGGGAATGTAAAATGGTATACCCACTTTGGAAATTGATTTGGTGCTTCCTTAAAAAGCTAGAAATAGAAGTACCATATGATCCAGCAATCCCATTCCTTGGAATATATCCTAAAGAAGTAAGAGCCATCACACGAATAGATATATGCACACCCATGTTCATTGCAGCACTGTTTAAGATAGCAAAAAGATGGAAACAACATAGGTGCCCATCAGTGGATGAATGGATAAACCAATTATGGTATATGCACAAAATGGAATACTAAGCAATGGTAAAGAACAACGATGAAGCCATGAAACATCTTATAACATGGAGGAATCTAGAAGGCATTACACTGAGTGAATTTAGTCCGTTGCAAAAGGACAAATATTGTATAAAGCCACTACTATAAGAACTCAAGAAAAGGTTTAAACACAGAAGAAAACATTCTTTGATGGTTATGAGGGTGGGTAGGGATAGAGTGGGGTATTCACTAACTAGATAGTAGACAAGAATTATCTTAGGAGAAGAGAAGTACAGCACACACTATAGGAGAAGTCAGCACAACTGGACTAAATCAAAGCTAAGAAGTTTCCTGAATACAACAAAACACTTTGAGGGACAGAATAGCAGGGGCAGGGGTCTGGGGACCATGGTTTCAGGTAACAACTAGGTCAATTGGCATAACAAAGTTTATTAAGAAAATGTTCTGCATCCCACTTTGATGAGTGGTGTCTGGGGTCTTAAAAGCTAGTGAGCGGCCATCTAAGATGCATCAATTGGTCGCAACCCATCTGGAGTAAAGGAGAATGAAGAACACCATGGATATAAGGAAAGTATTAGCCCAAGAGACAGAAAGGGCCACATAAACCAGACACTTCATCAGCCTGAGACCAGAAGAACTAGATGGTGCCCAGCTACCACCAAAGACTGCCCTGACAGGGAACACAACAGACAGTCCCTGATGGAGCAGGAGAAAAGTGGGGTGCAGAACTCAAATTCTAGTAAAAAGACCAGATTTAATAGTTTGATTGAGACTGGGGAGACCTCGGAAGACGTGGCCCCCAGACTCTCTGTTAGCCCAAAACTAAAACTATTCTTGAGGCCAACTCTTCATACCTCACACCATGCACAAAAACTAACTCAAAATGGATCAAAGACCTAAATGTAAAATCTAAAACAAAGATTAGACTGCACTATGGGACATAAAATGATACTTGTGGAGAGTGTGTTTCTTGGCTCAAGTAGATACATGAGATTAAATGGGTGGCTCCTGTCCGGAGGAGAGATGAGAAGGCATAGAGGATCACGAGCTGGTTTAATGGACATGGGAAATCCGGGGTGGAAAGGAGGAGTGTGCTGTCACAGTATAGGGAGAGCAACAAGGTTCACATAACAGTGTATCTATAAATTTTTGTATGAGAGATAACTTGAATTGTAAACTTTCACTTAAAGCACAATTAAAAAATAATAATAAATTTTTAAAAACTAGAATTTAAAAAAAAAGAAAATCAGTCAATATAATACACTGCATTAATAGAACCAAAGTAAAGAAACACATGATCATCTCAATCGATGCAGAAAAGGCATTCAATGAAATCCAGCACCCATTCTTTTTTTTTTTTTTAAATATTTTATTGTACTTCAGGTGAAGGCTTACAGAACAAATAGTTTCTCATGAAACAGTAGTACACATGTTGTTTTATGACATTGGTTAACAACCCCACAACATATTAACCCTCTAACTTCTCAACCTTTTTTTTTTTGGTGAAAATACACATAGCCAAAGATATACCGTTTCAAAAATTTCTGCATACACAGTTCAGTGACATTGACTATGCTCTTCCAATTATGCTGTTATTCTCACTTAAGATGAAGGCTTACAGAACAAAATAGTTTCTCATTTAACAGTTACTACAAATGTTGGACGATGACAATGATTAACAATCTCACAACACATCAACAATATCCTTACTCAACCTTGGGTTCCCTATCACCAGCTTCCTTGTCCCCTTCTGCCTTCTAGCCCTTGTCACTGGACTCCTGTACCTCGTTAGTCTCATTTGGTTTTACGGGGCTGTCCACTCCCAGGCTGAACAGTGAACCTCGGAGGTAACTTCACCACTGAGCTAAAAGGGCCAGCACCCATTCTTGTTAAAAACTCTTAACAAGATATGAATAAAAGGAAAGTTACTCAACATGATTAAGGGCATTTATGAAAAATTAACAACCAACATTATACTCAGTGGAGAAAGATTGAGAACTTTCCCCTTGAAAATGAGAACAAGGATACCCACTTTCACCACTCTTATTCAATATTGTACTGGAAGTCCTAGCCAGAGCAATAGGCAAGAAAAAACTAAATAAATAAGTAAAAGGTATCCAAATCGGAAAGGAAGAGGTAAAACTATCCCTATTCACAGATGACATGATCGTATATATAGAAAATCCCAAAGAATCTGCTAAAAAGCTTCTAGCCCTAATACAGGAAACTTGCAGGATATGAAGTCAACACACATAAATCAGTTGGGTTTCTATACACCAGCAATGAGAAATCTGAAAAAGAGATTAAGAAAACAACTACGTTTACAATAGCATCTAAAAGAATAAAATATCTAGGAATAAATTCACTCAGGGATGTGAAAGACTTATACAATAAAAACTATAAAACTCTGCTGAAAGAGACTAAAGAAGACCTAAATAGATGAAAATACATTCCATTCTCATGGATTGGAAGACTTAATATAGTCAAGATGTCAATACTACCCAAAGAGATCTACAGATATAATGCAACCCCGATCAAAATTCCAACAGCATTCTTCACAGAAATGGAAAAAGTAATCCTCAGTTTTATATGGAAAGACAAGAGACCCTGAATAGCCAAGGCAATTTTGAAGAAGAGTATAGTAGGAGGCCTCACACCATCTGACTTCAAAACATTACCCCGCTACAGTAATCAAAACAGCCTAGTACTGATTTAATGATAGACACAGAGACTAATGGGATAGAATTGAAAATCCAGAAAAAAATCCAAACATCTATGGTCAATTGATTTTCAACAAGGGAGCCAAATCCGTTCAATGAGGGAAGGAACAATCTTATCAACAAATGGTGCTGGCAAAACTGAATTTCCACATGCAGAAAAATGAAACAAGAGCCACACTGCACACCATACAACAAACTAATTAAAAATGGATCAAGGACCTAAATGTTAAATCTGTGTTACCTTTCCTATCACCAAAAATAACAATTGCCTACTATCTAGAGAGTGAATTCCACTCCCCTCCTAATCCCTGTTAACCACTAATGAACATTAGTTTCTATATATTTTCCTGTTCGTGTCATTTCATAAAAGTGAGAACAAACAATATTTGTTTTTTTGTGTGTGATTAACTTATTTCACTCAACATGATGTCTCCAGGTTCATGCATGTTCCAAGATGTTTCAGGAACTCATTTTTCTTTATCACTGAGTAACATTCCATTCCATGTATGTACCACATTTTGCTTATCCATTCATCCGTTGAGGAACACTTAGGTTGTGTCCATCTTTTTGCTATTGTCATAGTGCTGTGATGAACATAGGTGTGCATATGTCTGCTCATGTCACTTCTATTAGATCCCTAGGGCAAATACTTAGAGTGGAATTTCTGGGTCATATGACAGCTCTACCTCTAGTTTTTTGAGGAACCACCAGACTGTTTTCCACTATGACTGTACCATTTTGCATTCCCACCAGCAATGGATGAGAGTTCCAATTTTTCCACATACCCTTCAACACCTGTTACTTCTGTTTTATTTATTTATTTTTTAATCTTAGCCATACTAGTGGGAGTGAAATGATATCTCATTGTGGTTAGATTTGCATTTCTCTGATGGTTAATGATGTTGAACATCTTTTCATGTGTCTGTTGGCCATTTGAATATCTTCTTTGGCGAAGTGTTGGTAAGTGCTATGACATATATAATTTTGAAACAACCAAAAAACATATGTCCAGGTATATATGTATGTAGGTAGGTGTATGTGTGTATAAGTATGTATACATCAGTATATATGTGTGTATATATAAGTGTACGTGTATGTATATGTGCTGTTCAATGGGTCGCTTTTATGTGGCTTTTCTCACCATGGTCTTGTAACTCACACCAAAAGATTTGGTGGGCTTATGAAAATGAGGTGCTTGTGACCCATCAAGGGGATTGGATAGCTTGCTAACAATGCAAATAAAGTGCATGGAACCCTGCAGGGGTGGGACCATGAAAATAAGTTACATGGAATCCTAATGAGGGGATTGGTCCATTTTGCTATCCTGCTAGGCTTAAAAGAGAGCCAATCCCAAAGAGAGCGGGGACCTGACTACCACCAAGAAAACAGGAGCAGAGTATATCCTTCGGACCTGGGATCCCTGCACTGAGACCCTCCTAGACCCAGGAGACAGAGAGCTGTAACGCTGGAGACAGCAAGATGACGAGAAGTAGCAGCAGAGAAGCTGTGGCAGCATAGGCAGCAGAACCAGGAGACCGGCAGGAGACAGTGCAATGAACTTCCCAGCCCACTGTCTTAGGCTGAGTTCTCTAGGGAAGCTAAACCAGTGGAGCATATACATATTATATATAGACAGAGAGAGAGATTTATCTCAAGGAAATGGCTCACGTGGTTGTAGAGGCTGGAAACTCCCAAGTTCATGGGTTAGGCATCAGTTGTCAGAACTGGAGGCTTCTCCTGATTCACGTAGCTGCAGTGGATGATGAACCCAAGATCAGCAGGCAAGATGGCAGGCTGCTGGCCCAAGTCCCAAGAACTGGAGGTCAGATGCTGACAAGCCAAATGCAGGATCCAGAGCACAGCAAAAGCCAGTGAGCTTTGCCAAAAAGTCCACATATATTGGATACAGGTCACACCCCCCAAGGAAAATCTCTTTTCACTTATTGGCTACTCGTAGCAGATCTCATCATGGAGATGATTACATTGTATCAGATCTCATCATAGACATGATTACATCATTATACAACTGTCAAACTACATCATAACAGCCAAACCACTGAGAATTATGGCCCAGCCAAGTTGACACACAACCTTAACAATCACATCCACAGAGCAAAAAAGTTGGGTGCCTTCAGGCAGGAGTCTTGCTGGCAGAGTAGGGTGCCCAGGAGCCAGGCTTGCCTACCCATGGAAAAAGGGAGCTGATCACCTTTGGGCTTACTGGCAGAGTGGGGTGCCTCTGGGTGGGCACTTATTGACGGAGTTAAAGAGCTTTGCAACTCTTGTGCAAGCAGGGGAGAGGTCAGGCCAAGGGGCCGATGGCCTGAGAGAGGCCTGCCTGTGGGCATGGCTGAGAAGAGGCTGTCTTGAAGGAAGAACTTATCTTGAATTGTAACCTGTTACTTCCCTAATAAACCTCATAACTGTGGGTACGAACTGTGAGTTCTGTGTGACCATTGCAACAAATTATCAAACACAGCTGAGAAGTAGAGAGCGCTGTGGGAGGGTTGGTTGGTGTCAGAATGGGTAAAAAGGTTGAAGGGTGGAGGCATGTCTAACCTCTGCCTCATAGCAATCAGCCTTGGGCTGTTGATTCTGGCAATGATTCTACCACCTTGTGAAGTTAGAGTAGGTCAGATGCCCCCAACACACCATTTTAACAGTTGGTGTCCCAGAGCAGAGGGGCAACCTGACAAACATTTTCACAATATGTGTATACATCTATATGACTGTATGCATATATATTCATATATATAATAAAGCACATAAGAGGTATAGTTAAGGATCCTTTTTAGACATAATCAAACTCCTTGCAGGATTGGTTTTCTGGGTTTGAAGGATTAAGACCATAGTTTCACGGAACATCTTGATCAATTGACGTAATATAGTTCACAAAGTTATATTCTACATCCTAGTTTGGTGAGTAGTGTTTGGGGTCTTAAAAGCTTGTGAGTGGCCACTTAAGATACAACTATTGGTCTTTACTCATCCAGAGCAAAAGAGAAAGAAGGAAAGTAAAGACTCAAAGAAGAAACCAGTCTGCTGGACAAATAGTCCACATGAACCATGGCCTCATCTATCCTGAGGCCAGAAGAACTAGATGGTGCCCGGCTACCACTACTGACCATTCTAATCAGGACCACAATAGATGGACCCTGATATAATGGGAGAAAAATGTGGAAGAGAACCTCAAATTCCTAAAAAAAAAAAAAGACTTACTGGACTGGTTGAGACTGGAGGACTCCCAGAGACTACTGCCCTCAGATACTCTTCAAACCTTGAACTGAACCCCTGAGTTCACTTTGCAGCTAAATAACAGACTGGTTCACGAAATAATGAATATCATCCATAAGTACTGTGCTTCTTTTAAAAATCACCTATGTGAGACCAAACAGTCAACAATAACTTCAAAACAAAGATGAAAATGTAAGGGAGCAGGGAAACTAGATCGATAGAAACAGAACAACCAGAATGGAAATAATGAGAATGTTCATGCATTATGAAGAATGTAACCAATGTCACTGAACAATTTGAGTAGAAATTGTTGGATGTGAACCTAAACTATTGTGTAAACCTTCACGGAAAACACAATTATATATATATATATATATATATATATATTTTTAAATTTGGTAAAATTTGAGGGGAGGGGGTACAAGGCACTTATACAGTTGAAGGATACCTCCCCCCAAGATATGTATTAATTACAAAGAGAAATAGAGAAATCTAACAAACAGCACCTTAATCAAGTGAACAAACATCACCAGCAACAGGACAAACCAATATTATGTGTCTCTGATCTGAAGCAATGAGAAGGACATGACATCACTTCTGTGATATTCCTGACCAAAAATGTGCAACCTAAATCTAATTGTTAAAAAATATCAGGTAAACACAAACTGAGTGACATTTTACAAAACAACTGGCCTGTACTCCTCAAAAATGTCAGTATCAGGAAAAACAAAGAAAGGCTGAGACACTGCTCCAGATGTTAATGAGTAAACAGACATGACAACTAAAATCTGGGTAATCCTGAATTGGGAGATAAAATTGCCACAGATTACACCATTGGGATAATTAGTAAAGTTTGAACCAGATTGTAGAGTGCAGAACAGTATTGTATTTCCTGAATTTGATAAGTGCAGTGCAGTGAGTTGCTTTTATATGGCCTTTCTAGCCATGGTCTTGTAACTCCCACAAAATGATTGGCTGGAACTATGCAAATAAGGTGTGTAAAACTCTTCCAGGGATTGGACGACTATGCAAATAAGGTGCCTGTGGCTTACCAAGGGGATTGGTCAGTTCTACCATCTTATTAGGCTTAAAAATGCCAATCCCACGGAGGTCAAGGGGGGATCTCACTACTATCAAAAAGAGGAGCCGAGAGTGAAGCACGTCCTTTGGACCTAGGACCCCTGCGTTGAGAACCTCCTAGACCCGGGAGACTAAGTTGTAATGTTAGAGATGACGTGAGACTGCACAAGATGGTAAGAGCAGTGAGGAGCAGCGAGAACCAGGAGACCAGCACAAGACGACTGCAGTGGGCTTCCCAGCCCACAGTGTAAGGTGGCTGCAGTGGACTCCTTGACCCACAGGGCAAGAGAACTGAGCGCCTTGGGCAGGAGGCTTGCTGGCACAGGGGGGTGCCTCCTGGCATGTGTCAGCAGAGCCAAAGAGCTGTAACACTTGCTTGAGCAGGGCAGAAGCCAAAGGTGAGGGCCAGCTGCAGGCTTGGCCTACAGTGAGTCCAGCTTGCCTTGCAGGCACAGCTGAGAAGGAGCTGAGAGGTTGGAAGCTGTCCTGACTGACAAACTATGTCCCGTCTCCTGAGTTGTTCCTGTTACTTTCAAGTTGATCCTGATCCCGAATTGTAACCTGTTACTTTCCTAATAAACCCTATAACTGTGAGTATGGTCTTTGAGTTCTGTATGGTCATGGCAACAAATTATCGAAGCCAACAGAGAAGTGAGAGTGCCACAGGAGGGGGGAATGATTTCAGAATTGGTAAAAAGTTGGAGAGTGGAGGTATGTCTGACCACCACCTTGCAGGAATCAGCTTTAGGCTAATGGTGATTCTCACCTCTCCTCCTGAAATTAGGTGAGGACCTCTGACACCATCAGATTTCAAGCATATTATGGTTATGAAAGAGAATGTCTTAGTTCTTAGGAAATACATGTTTGGAATAGGCAACAGTGAAGGGTCACAGTGGTGGCAGCTTCCTCTTAAAAGAGTTCTGCAAAAATAATAATATGGATAGACAGAAATAAAACACATGTGGGAAAATGTTAATAGTTAGTGAGTTCAGGTGAAGGGTCTATGGGTGTTCATTGTACTATTGAAAATTTTCTGTACTTTTGAAATTTTGAAATAATTTTTAAATAAATTTTTGAAAATTTCTGCACTTTTCAAAATTTTTGAAATAAAACAACATACTATTGAACATGTAGCCAAAGGGGGATGATGGGGGGAGGCTGTGGAGCACTGGGGTTTGCTTTGGGGTGTGTCTGGATCTGTGAAGGCCCTGCACTGCCCTGAGGACTTGGGGAAGTCATCAGAGGTTTACCTGCTCAGGAATGAGTGATGTGATCAAAGCTATGTTCTACTAAGATAGTGTCTTTTCCCGTCCCAGACTCCAGTTCTCCAAGAGGAAGCTCCAACCTTCTATAGGTATTTGAGGCGTGTCTTAGTTATCCAGTGCTGCTATAACAGAAATACCACAAGTGGATGGCTTTAACAAACAGAAATTTATTCTCCCACAGTTTAGGGGGCTAGAAGTTCAAATTCAGGGCACCAACTCCAGGTGAAGTCTTCCTCTCTGTGTTGGCTCTAGGGGAAGGCCCCTGTTATCAATCTTCCCCTTGTCCAGGATTTTCTCAGCACAGGGACCCAGGGTCCAAAGGATGTGCTCCGCTCCTGGATCTTCTTGCGTGGTGGTAATTCTTCTCTGCTTGCTTCTCTCTTTTATGTCTCAAAACAGATTGACTCAAGATACAACCTAATCCTATAGATTGTGTTCTGCCTCATTAACATAACTGCCTCTAATCCTGCCTCATTAACATCATAGAGGTTAGGATTTACAACATATAGGAGAATTACATCAGATCACGAAATGGAGGGCAACCACACAAAACTGGGAATCATGGCCTAGACAAGTTGACACACATTTTTGGAAGACACAATTCAATCCATAACAAGGGACTATTTCCAGCCAGACACTGAGGGCAGACAGGAGCAGGCAGAAGAGATCCCCGCCCCTTGATTTAGGAAATAATATTGGAGTTATTATTCCCTTTCCTTGAGCATAGAGAATGAGACCCAGCTGGAGCTCAGCTCACAAGGGCTCACAAGAACACATCAACTGGGCCCTGAAGTATAAAGACAACAGCTAAGATAATCTTGGAAAATATCTTTTAGGGAAACTTTCACATAAAGCCAATCAAACAGAACACACAAGACTTTATACTCTTGTCTTTTTCTAGTAGCATTTAGTGAATAGAAATTTGTTGGACCAATGAAGATCCTCCTGACTCTCTTTACTGAAACCTGTACCAACGATTGTTAAGATAGACAATCCAAAACGTAGGATCACAGTTTCTAGCCAATCTGAAAAGGATACGCTTTCAATGGTTTTGCCCATTTGTAATGTTAATATATACTGATGATTCTGTAATGGTCTTTGGACTCTGGCAGACATGGCTGTGGCAGCATGCTTGTCCGTTTTCCCATTCTTGCCTATTCTGTAATATTCTTTGGACTTGGGCAGACATGGCTGTGGCAGCATGGTTGTCCGCTTCCCACTTCTGCCCTTTTGAATATGTGCCGAATAAAACTTTCTTTTTGCTTTACTAAACTTGGTGATGTTTTTCCCCTACAACACCCTCCTTACCTGTAACCCAAGTGGCAGGGAAACTGTAGTTTGAATCCTTGGCGCATCACCTACTGTCTGTGTGACCTTAGGTTAGTCATTTAATCTCTTTGACTCGGTTTCTTCATCTGTAAAATGGGGATAATATTGCTATTTGTCAAAGTTCTCCAGAGGATTACATGAGACAGTGTGGGGGACTCTTAGCAAGAGCCCAATAAATAATAACTGTTGTTATAAGGGAAGGGTTGTTGTTAATTCCCATTCTGATCCTACAGGGCTACAGGATCTGGATTTCCTCTGCGGAATGGGGCCCTTTTACCCATCCACCCTCTTAACCAACAGGACTGACAAGTTAGGCAGCCTCTGTCCTCTGGGGAATTTTCATTTAGTCTGAAAGAGAGATGTTTATTGTGGAACAAAGAACTCTATTTGGCCCTTTGTCTTTGGTTTCTGAAAATAGCCCTTGGAATTTGCAAGCAATCAAGGGGCCTTTTGTTTTATAAAACAGCCAGGCAACACTTAAACATGTGTAAATGAGTAGGGGCTGCGCAGGCCTCATCCTGGTAGCAAACCTCAAGAAGAGGAGGGGGTATGATGCAGTCATGCATATTCATTGGTTGGATAGATCATAACTATGCATTAAAAACCCCACCATGCATATTCATTGAGGCACCAAATGACTAAAGGATTCTAGGGCTTGGAGCTCTCTCTCTGGGGAATCTGGAAGTAGTGAGAACTTCCATGCTCGGTAGAGGGACGACATGTCCCCAGGTACAATGGAAGCCTCATGCTACCAGGACCTCTGCCAGACCTTGCCTGATGCATGTCTTCATTTGTATCCTTTCTGGTTATAATAAATGTATAACTAAGTATAGGTAGTCTCCGTGAGTTCTGTGAGTCATTCTAGTGAATTATCGAACCCACCAGGGGCAGTGAGCCAGCAGAGAGGCTGGCATTTGCCTGTTCGGCAGGAGTTGGAAGGACAGAGTCCTAACTTGTGGAGACTCAACTCTGGGTGGTTAGGGTCAGAGAGAGAAAGTGCCATGTGGGTGGCTGGTGTCAGAAATGAAGTGGGAAAGTGGGGTTATGAGTTGTCTTCACATCTTGGACATTAGCAATGTGTTGATTATTATTGTTGAAAATAATCAAAACACGAATAAATTAAAATATAAGGTTTATTCCAAGCAGTCATTCTATATGCTTGCAGGGATAGCAATCATTTTGTTTATAAAAACAAGAGGCTCAAAGTAGGCTAGTTACAATTGTTAAAAAAGAAAAACAAAAAACCTTTGAATTAGCTTGAAGTGATAATATAATATTTGATTGTTTCATGATTTAATAAACGATTTGCAAATTGGAGGAGTATGCATGCGTCTCCTTGCAAGAAGAAAAAAAGTGCTCCCAAGGATTGGAGATTTCACAGAAGATTAAGTATTTTTTGCTTAATGAATACAAGTTTCCATGGTGACAAAGTACTTAATGTTACCGAGTTAGCATTAGGAAGTAATTCCTGAAAATTTGGCCTTGTACATATTTGTAGTTATGATATTTCTTGAAATTTAAATTAAGGAAGCACACAGTCTTTTTCATTAAATCACGAGATAATGGCTTTGTTGTTGACTACCCTTTTTTAGCCAGAAAAGACAAATGTACAATATTGCAGAACAGTTTATGGTGAAAAAAAAGCAAGTTAATACTTTTGCATTTTGGGTCAGGCTTTTACAGTTAATTTTTGGGCTTTTGGGTAAGAGAAACCCCTTAAAATCAAAGTAATATGTCCATTATTAATTTTTTTCACAGTTTTAGTGTGTTTATATACAAATTTATTTATTGAAAATAATTATATCTTAACTTTTATCAAAGTAATGCATATTATAAGTACTATTAGCACACTTATTTACAGATTTATTTATTGAAAATAATCATATCTTAATTTTTATCAAAGTAATGCATATTATAAGCACAGAAAAGTTTGTCATGAATACTAACAGATCTTACCCCATCCTTCCCCGACTGAGTCGTGGTCTCAGAAGAAACCATTTTTAATGCTTTAAACTCTTTCTAGTCCAATTCTTCTGGGGGGTCTTATCCCTAGGTAATATGCTAATTCTGCTATTTCTTGGTTTATCCACTTTGCCTCTCACCATCTTGCTCTAATAAATGAGCATTGGCCCCTTCTGGCCTCCAGATCAGTTATATTATGATTTTTAGGTCCTTTATAAATGCAGTAAAGTTACTTTTGTAACTTTAAATAATACATTTCTTGATCAATATGCAGTCCCTGGGTGGCACAAATGGTTAACAGTTCATCTGCTAACTGAGTCTACCCAGTGGGACCCTGGAAGAAAGGTCTGGCCAAAAATCAGCCATTGAAAACTCTACGGAGCACAGTTCCACTCTGACACAGATGAGGTTGCCATGAGTCAGAATTAGCTCAATGGCACATGGTTTCTTTGGTCATCTTTGGCATCAGATTAGACACAGGGGAGCACAGTGGTTAAGTGAGTAGATTCTGGGCCTAGACTTCCTGAGTCCAGATCCAGGTTCAACCATTTCTGGGTGTGTGACCTTGGGCAACAAATGTAACTTTTCTGTGCCTCAGTTTCCTCATCTATGAGAAGGGGATAATGGTAACAGTACCTGCCTGGCAGTGTTGTTATGAGGATTAAATGAGTTACAACATATAGAGTGCTTGGAATAACAACACCCAGCACCCTTAGTGCCATGTATGGGTTGGCTGTTATAAATTCTTGATTGTTGCATTGTGACATGAAGATAGTGGCTTCCCTTCTTTTGTCTCTCTTCTGTCCAATTTCTGTCATCCTTAAGTGTACTTTTATATTAAAAAAATTTAAAACTCAGTTGCTCACTTACAACTAGCCAACCACATCTCAAGTGACCAAAAGCCACATGTGGCTAGTGGCTACTGTACTGGATAACGCAGACATAGAATATTTGCATTGTCTCAGAAATTCTAGATCAGCACTGTCTGGTCTAGAATTTGAGTTTAAAAATGGAAAACTATTGATTATTTTTCCTTTTTAATTTTACGTAAATATCATTCAGTACACAGCCAAAAATTTACTATGATTATCTATTCTCTGTTACATGTTTTATTTTTTCCTAGAGTTTCCAATTGGTTTCTCTAATTCTTTGCTCCGGGGTGGTCTAACTGCTCCCCTCCCCTTCCCTGTTGTACACAGCTTCATCTTGGGGCCACTGATTATTTCTTTTCTGAGTGGATCCCCTATTTCCTGCATCCCACATTCTCCTCTTTCATGGTTTACCCCCTCATTTTTGCTGGAGCACGTTCTCAAGTCACTTCATAAAAAAGTGATCTTCTGCTCCTCACGTTCTAATAGAAAGATAAACTTTCTAAATAACTTTGTGCCTAAATGTCTTTATTTTACTCTCATACTTGATTAATATAGAATTCTAGGTTAAAAATCAATTTTCCTTAAAACTTGGAAGGCATGTATCTAGATACTTGATTTTGATAATGAAAAGTTTTATGCTAATCCAAGAGTTTTTCTCAACAACAACAAAAAGCCAAAAAAACCCTCAAACATTCAGCCTTCAGTTTGGAAAGCCCTACCGCCATTGCACATGGAAACCCTGGTGGTGTAGTGGTTAAGAGCTATGGCTGCTAACCAAAAGGCCAGTAGTTCGAATCCACCAGGCGCTCCTTGGAAACCCTGTGGGGCAGTTCTACTCTGTCCTATAGGGTCGCTATGAGTTGGAATCGACTCGACGGCAACAGGTTTTTTCTTTTTCTTTTTTGGTACCTCTTTCTAGTGGCTTACTTATAAGTATGAATGGACTTTAAAGAAATTCCAGATGTTGAAAGAAACCTTGCAACATGAAATGAAAGCATCAAGTAAACCAAGCCCATCATCCATCCTGCTTCCCTCCTTCCTTAACAGAACCCTAGTTTGTCCAGGGGTCCAACCTCTACACACATCAGGGACACTGACCCCTCCTTTAGCTCCAGAAGAAGGTCTGATTAATCTAAAGTAACCACCTCGCCTTTGCCCATGATAGGGTCAAGAAAGGGGATATGACCCAATTCTAGCATTGAGATACAAGGAGAGGGGGTTTCTTGGGAAGTTCTTCCTTACTTTTAAAAGAAAACCAGGGACAGTGACTTCTCTCTTCCACCAGACATGACTAAGGACGTATCCTACAACTCTGAGAGAAACCAGCTGTAGGATGACGACAACACTGTGGGTGGCAGAAAAGGGAAACAAAGAGCACAGGATACTTGAGGCATCACAAAAGCTGGATCAACTAGCCTGGATCACTCCTATCCCCTCTGTGGGCTTCCTATAGCCTAGATTTTTAGTTATTTATTGATAAAATCATCACTAGTACATAAACAAAGAGAAAAATAATACTGGAAAACAATAGAATTTCTTTAAGAAAAAGAAGGAAGGAAGAAGGTAGAGAGGGAAGGAGGGAAGGCAGGAAGGAAGAAAAACCCAGTATTCTTAGGGAAATTTGAGAAGACATTGATTTCTTAAAACAAGAACAGAGTGTTATGAAAAAGAATAATTAGTGAAAAAGACAGGATTCCTGGAAATTAAATCCATGATACTGAATTAATAGAAATGTTGAAATATAAAATTAAGGAACTATCCCCAAAATTAGGACAAATAGTGCCTTAGTTATCTAGTGCCACTGTCTTAGGCTGGGTTCTCTGGAGGAGAAAAACCAGTGAAGCGTATAAATAAATATACATAAAGAGATTTATTTCAAGGAAATGGATCACACAATTGTGTAGGGTGGCAAGTCCTAAATCTGTGGCTCAGCGGCAGGCTGGAAACTTCTTCTGATGCACGTGGTTGCAGGTGCTGATGAAACCAAAATCTATAGGTTAAGTGGTAGGCTGCTGTCTCATGTCCCAAGAACTGGAGGTCAGGGGATGACAAGGCAAATGCAGGATTGAATGCAAGATCAAGAGAGATCAAGCTTTGCCAGAACATCCATGTTTATTGGACGCAGGCTACCCCCCCTCAAGGTAACTCCCCTTTCAACTGATTAGCTACTCACATCAGATCACAAACTGGAGAATAATTACATAATATCTGCCAAACCACTGAGAATCATGGTCTAGCCAAACTGACGCAAAACCTTAACCATCACAGTCCACCCTTTGTCAGCTTGGCACCTGTACACAGCTTCTTAAACCATACATAACCTTTAAGTAAAGACAATTATAAAGTCTATTTGCACCTAACATGATATAACTAACATGCATACAACCAAAAACACACTAGCCCCATTTACATCTTATATTTTATAAAATATTTGATAACAAAGATATTATGTATATATATAAACCGAACTCATTGTTGTAGACTTGATTTCAACTCATAGCGAACCTATAGGACAGAATAGAACTGCCACATAAGGTTTCCAAGCAGTGGCTGGTGGATTCAGACTGCCGACCTTCTGGCTAGCAGCTGAGCTATTAACTACTGCGCCACCAGGGTTACTATATGCAGTTATATATGCAGTCATAGACATATATATATATATGCAGTCATATATATCAGTCACAGATATATAGATATATATATGCAGTCATGTGTTGCTTGACATTAATGATATCCTCTGTGAAATAGGACATTATATGATTTGAACATTGTGTCAACAACTTGTTATTTTCTTATGCCAACTTTGAGATAGTGGAAGTTTTCCTTACCAAAGGACAGGAAGGACCCAGAGTTCTGCTCGCTGCTGTCTGAGCCCACATTGGCGGCTGTGCCCTGGAAAGCGAGGGCGCGTGCGAAGCTGGCGGAGCCCAGGGACTGGGCCTTTAGGCGAGGCCCTGGGGCACTCAGGAAGGTGTTAGGCCCTTTGGAGGCTCAGATAGCCTTGCAGGCCCAATTCCTTGAGGATGAAGTCTAGGGGTTCAAGGCAAGCCCAGGGTAGGTTTCCCAAGCACGAGCTGTCCAAGACACAAAGGTTGTGGCTCCCTCCTGGCTATGTCCAGTTACTTCCACTAGGTCTTGTTCTCCAGTTGGGATTTCTGAACTTATGAGACCACGGATGTATATGCAGTCAGATGTTGCCTGAACAGATGTTATTAGGCACATGACTGTACATACATACAGTCCTTGTTTCTGCAACACATGGTTGTAGCTGGTATTTAGAATGATCTTCTACCATGCATTCTGTATTCCCTTTGCCCTCAGCAAGCACCTCAGCTGATCATGGTTCTTTGCCTGGTAGGGTGATCTGAAGGATCTGGGCCATTGGTAGTCATGTTGGAGTTGGGGTGCTGTAGTGTTCCATTGACTTTAATCACAGGTCATGGTAGTACTAAAAGAAGTCCTGGGGGATTTCCTGTATTCCATACATACTCTTCTTTACCTTCATTATGTAATACCAACCCAATTTCCCCTTGGTAATCAGGATCAGTCACACCAGCCAATATGGTAACTTCCTTCTTTGCCTTTTGATCCAGAGTCATGAGGAGTGCAAGTAGGCTGTTGGCATTCTTAACTTCAAGTTCAATGGAATTAGTGTTGTGTCTCCTGGTGGAAACATTCCTCTCTTTGGAACTAAAACCTCTAGACCCGTAGAGCATAGAGTCATGGGGACAGGAAGCAAAAATTTTGCAAGTGGGTCATTTCGGGTAATAGTGAGTGATGCCACTTCCATTTCCACCCCTTGATTCCTGGACCCATGAATCCTGGCTGTGGGAGAAACAACACCATATACTGGACACTGGTTTAGAGCATATACAGCCTCCTGAAGAACATTGCCCCAACCCTGCAAAGTATTGCAACCTAGCTGATGCCATAATTGTGTCTTTAAAAGGCCATTCCATAGTTCTATCAAGCCAGCTGCTTCAGGATGATGGGGAACATGGTAAGACCAGAGATTTTCCATAAGCAGGGCCCATTGCTGCACTTCATTTTCTGTGAAGTGAGTTCCTTGATCTGAGGCAAAGCTGTGTGGGATACTATGATGGAAGATATGTCACTCTGTAAGTCCACAGATGGTAGTTCTAGCAGAAGCGTTGTGTTTAGGGAAGGCAAATTCGTAAGTGTCTATTCCAGTAAGAACAAAATGCTGCCCTTTCCATGGCGGAAGTGGTCTAATGTACTCAACATGCCACCAAGTTGCTGGCTGATTGTCCCTAGGAATGGTGCTTTACTGGGGACTCAGTGTTGGTCTCTGCTGCTGGCAGATTGGGCCTCAGCAGTGGCTGTAGCCAAGTCAGCCGTGGTGGGTGGAAGCCCGTGTTGCTGAGCCCAAGCATAACCTCCATCCATGCCACCCTGGCCACTTTGTTTATGAGCCTACCTGGTAATGACAGGAGTGGCTGGGGAAAGAGGTTGACTGGTATGCACAGTGTCATCCTATTCACCTGATTGTTAAAATTCTCCTCTGCTGAGGTCACCCTTTGGTGAGCATTCTCATAAGACACAAATACCTTCACTTCTCTGGTCTATTCAGAAAGGCCTATCTACATGTCTCTTCCCCATACCCTCTTGTCACCAATTTTCCAATTACGTTCCTTCCAAGTCCCTAACCATCCAGCCAAACCATTGGCCACGGCCCATGAATTAAAATACAGTTGCACATCTGGTCATTCCTCCTTCCAAGCAAAGTGAAAACCAGGTACAATGCTAAAAGTTCTGCCCATTGGGAGGATTTCCCTTCACCACTGTCCTTTAGGGAGGTCCCAGAAAAGGGCTGCAGTGCTGCCACTGTCCATTTTCAAGTGGTGCCTGCATATTAGAAGAACCATCTGTAAACCAGGCACAAGTTTTCTCCTCCTCAGTCAACTGATAGTCGGAAACTCCCCGTGAGGCCACAGGTGTAGACTGGAAGAAGGAAGGTAATTTGACAGGAGTGGGGACCATGGACATTTGGGCCACTTCCTCATGTAACTTGTGCCTTCAGGTCCTGCTCAGAGCTAATTTCATTTATACCATTTCCATTTAATGATGGAGTACTGCTGTGCACGTCCAACTTTATGGCTCTATGGGTCAGACAACACCCATTTCATGATGGGCAGCTCAGGACGCATGGTGACTTGGTGGCCCATGGTTAAGCATTCAGCCACTACTAAGGCCCAGTAAGAAGCCAAAAGATGTTTCTTAAAAGGAGAATAGTTATTTGCAGAGGATGGCAGAGCTTTGCTCCAAAATCCTAAGGATCTGTGCTGTGATTCACCAATAGGGGCCTGCCAAAGACTTCAAACAGCATCTCTATCTGCCACCGACACTTCAAGAACCATTGGATCAGCTGGATCATATAGCCCAAGTGGCAGAGCAGCTTGCATGACAGCCTGAACCTTTTGCAGAGCCTTCTCTTGATCTTGACCCCACTCAAAACAAACGAATTTTCTGATCACTTGATAAATAGGCCAGAGTAGAATACTCAAATGAGGGATATGTTGCTTCCAAAATCCAAAGCGGCCCATAAGGTTTTGTGCCTCCTTTTTAGTTGTAGAAGGGGCCAGATGTAACAACTTACCCTTCACTTTAGAAGGAATATCTTAACATACCCCACACCACTGGACCCCTAGAAATTTCACTGAGTTGGAAGGGGCTGAATTTTTGTTGGATTAATTTCCCACCCTCTAGCACGCAAAAGTCTTACCAGTAAGTCTAGAGTCATTGATATTTCTTCCTTACTAGGTCCAATCAGCATAATGTCATCAATGTACTGGACTAGTGTGACATCTTGTGGAAGGGAAAGGTAATCAAGGTCGCTGTGGACTAAATTATGGCATAGCGCTAGAGAGTCAATACACCCTTGAGGTAGGACAGTGAAGGTATACTGCTGGCCTTGTCAGCTGAAGGCAAACTGCTTCTGCTGAGCCTTCGAAACTGAAATCAAGAAAAAGGCATTGGCCAAATCAATAACTGCATAGCAAGTACCAGGAAATGTATTAAGTTGTTCAAGAAATCAAACTACATCTGAAACAGCAGCTGCAATTGGAGTCACCACCTGGTTAAGTTTAAGATAATCCACTGTTATTCTCTGTAGTGCAAGAATTGCTTAATATGGCCCTTCTAGCCATAGTCTTTATGACTCATGCACAGTGATTGAGTGGGACTATGCAGATACAGTATATGGAACCCTAAAGAAGGTTTTGTTATCCTGCTAGGCTTAAAATGAGCCATCCCAGAGGCAGAAGGAGAGGATCTCACCACAGCCAAAGATTAAGAGCCAGGAGCAGAACTCATCCTTTGGACCCAGGTTCCCTGTGCTGAGAAGCTCCTAGAACCAGGAGACTGAGAGAGAGAGAGCTATAACACTGAAGACAGTGATAAGCGTTGGCAGAGAAACGGTGGCAGCAGAGGCAGGAGATGGCAGGAGAAGACACAGTGGGCCAGGAGCCCACAGAGCGAGAAAGCTCAGTGTATTCGGGCAGGAAGTTTGCTTGTGGAGTAGAGTGCCTCCAGGCACTTGGTGGAGCTAGGTTTGCCGACCCATGGAGCTAGAGCTGAGCACCTTCTGGCTGAGGCTTATTGACAGAGTGGGGTGCCTCAGAGCACTTATCAGCAGAGCTAAAAGAGTTCTGTAACATTTGCCTGAGCAAGGCAGAGGCTGAAGGCCAGAGAGAGGCATGCCTGCAGGTAGGGCTGAGAAGAGGCTGTCCTGATGGAAGAATTGTATCCTGAGCATTTCTGAACCTGAACTGTAACCTGTTACTTCCCTAATAAACTCCATAACTTCGAGTATGGTCTGAGTTCTGTGTCGCCATTACAATGAATTATCGAACTCAGCAGACAAGTACAGAGTGCCGTAGGAGGGATGGTTGGTGTCAGAATTTGTAAAGACAGTGGAGAGAGGAGGCATATCTGACCTCCACCTCATAGGAATCAGCCTTGGGCTGTTGACCTTGATTCTCTTTCCCCCTTGTGAAGTTAGAGGAGGTCAAGTGCGTCCACCATGCCATTTTTAAATCCTCCAAGATCCATCTGTTTTTTGACAGGCCAAATAGGTGAGTTGAATGGGGATGTGATAGGAATCACCAACCCTGCATCCTTCAAGTCCTTCATGGTGACACTAATGTCTGCAACCCCTTCAGGAATGCAGTATTGCCTTTGGTTTACTATTCTCCTGTTGTTGTTTGTTGTTAGGTACCCTCAAGTTGGTTCCAACTCATAGCAACCCCATATACAATGAAACACTGCCCAGTCCTGCCTCATCCTCAAGATCATTGTTATTCTTGAGCCCACTGTTACATCTCTGTGTGAATCCATCTCATTGAGGATCTTCCTCTTTTTTGCTGACCCTCTACTTTACCAAGCATGATGTCCTTCTCCAGGGACTAATCCCTCCTGATAACATGTCCGAAGTATGTGAGATGAAGTCTCACCATTCTCACTTCTAAGGAGAATTCTGACTTTACTTCTTCCAAGACAGATTTGCTCATTCTTTTGGCAGTTCATCATATATTCAATATTCTTTGCCAACACCATAATTCAAAGGCAACAATTCTTCTTCGGTCTTCCTTAATCATTGCCCAGCTTTTGCATGCATATGAGGAGATTGAAAACACAATGGGTTGAGTCAGGCACATCTTAGTCTTTAAAATGACGTCTTTGCTTTTGAACATTTTAAAGAGATCTTTTGCAGAAGATTTGCCCAATGCAATGTGTCATTTGATTTCTTGATGCTACTCCCATTGGTGTTGATTGTGGATCCAAGTATAATGAAATCCTTAACAACTTCTATCTTTTCTCCACTATTTTCCTAGGTAGGGGTAATTCTACTGGCTTCCACTTGACATTTCCTACAATAATAGCCCTTAACTCCACATGTCAGGGATCCAATGTGGAGGTTCTGCCAGTTGCTGAGTATATCTATTCCAATTATGTATTCTGGAACTGGGAAAATCACTACAGGTGGGTTTGGGGACACACTGGACCCACTGTGAGATGGACCTGAGCTAAGACTCAATTAATACCCTGGCATCTACTCTGACTGGTGGGCCACAGTGATGTTTTGGGTCTCCTGGAATTAGTGTCAGTTCAGAGCCCGTGTCCAGTAATCTCTGAAAAGTCTGATTTTTTTTTTTTTTTCCCCAGTGAACAGTCACTCTTGTAAAAGGTCATATATCCGTTTGGAAAAGGCTGGAAGAAAAATTAACAGTATAAATTTTTGGCAGTGTAGTGGTGTCCTTCCTTAAGGGGACCTGGCCTGCGCTTCTTTCAAGGGGTTGTGGATCTGTAACCTGGCTCAAGCTGGGAATTAATTGACCGGCCATGACTCTCTAATCTGGCAATTCAAGTTAGACTGCTATTCACTTGACCTAAAATTCTTCTGCTTGTACAGATCAAGTAACTATTTAGTAGATTTCCCATCTATTTCACTCCTAAGGATACCATGACTAAGTAGCCAATGCCATAAGCCCATATGACTTAGACTATTGTGATTACTGCTTTGACTCTGCTGTCCATTATGGTAACTATGCCCACCTTGTTTTTAGTGATTAAGTGCCACAACTTGGCCCCTACCACCCCTGGTCAAATCAATGCCATTGTAGATAGGTGTCTTAATTCAGTTAGGTCAGTTCCTACTGTCAAATATGACTTATGTAAAGTAGTAATCATGGCAGTCTTCAAGGATGCTGGGGTTCCCTTCACAAATTCTTTCCTTACCGTTGTGGTAAAAGATGTCTCCTCTGGGTACTCCATGTATGGGCCTGTGGGTCTAATCTAATAAATCCACTCTAAGATGTTAATTTCCCTAACCCTTTGGGCACCTTCTACAGTATACCAAGGCACTTCTGGCATTTCAACTTGATTTAGTGTAGGCCACCACTTAATCCATGCTTAAGTGAACCAACCAAATAAACTATAGATTCTTTTGTAACCTCTCGAGTTGAAACATTGAATGAAGAATCTGTGCTTAGTAAGCCCATATCAATAAACTCGGACTGATCCAACTTTATGTTCCTTGTACCATTATCCCATATCCTTAGTAACTATTCCCATACATATTCCCCAGCTTTCTGTTTGTATATATTACAAAAATCAGCTAGTTCTTTTGGAGGGTAGTATACCTCCTCATGGGTCACACTTTGTACTTCATCATTTGGGGCTCACTAGGACTTAAGGCTAGTTATACGTCTAGAAGCACAAATGGGTGGTGGGGATGGGTCCTGGGGACATTCAGCAACGTCTTTTCAGTCATCTACTTCAGGCAATGCCCCAGTTGCCACCCCAGGTAATATCTCGACAAAGATTCTTCAGACACATCTGGGTTAATCTCATCAGATGGGGGTGGAAGGGATTGTTTCACTGGGGAGGGTGGCTTAGCAGACAAAGCTAGAGTAATCTTTTCAGATGGAAGCAAGAGGTCTGGTTCTGTTGTCAGGAGTGATTCAATGGAATTTAGGGGCTCAACGTCCCCATCTTCCTCATTGTCTGCCCATATGTCCCCATCCCAAGTTTCAGGATCCCATTTCTTTCCAATCAATGCCCTCACTTTAACTTCAGACACCATTTGAGGTTGGGAATTCAATTGGCATTGTAATTTAACCACTCTTATGATAAGACTCTGAGTTTGGTTTTCGGCAATATCAACTCTGTTACTACAAGAAATAAGGCTTTCTTTCAGGGCAGAAGAGGTAACTCTGAGGTAATTTATGTGGTGCATGAGATTTGACTCTGAAGCCCTGAGCTCATCTCTTTCTTTCACCATTTTGTCTAGCAAAAGTAGGACTAACCAACCGGCTTCCTTATATTTCTCATTCTGACAAAATTGTGGAAAAGTATCAAATATGTAATCACCCAGAGCCTTGTCTCTCACAAATATTTGATTCAATGTTGGTGATATTTTGTGTATTTCTATTGCCACTTCACACCAAGGACTAGCAGTGCCCTCTTTACTACAGAAGATAGAGTCATCAGTGCCTTTAAGACTAGCCAGACTTGAGAATCAATTCAGAAAACTCATCCTTAAGATTTTGTTCCTCCAGAACCATCCTCAGTATCAAATGTCTTAGGCTGGGTTCTCTAGAGGAGCAAAACCAATGAAATGTGTATATATATATATATATATATATATATATATATGTATATGTATGTATGTATGTATGTATGTATGTATGTATGTATATGCCAAGAAATTTTGAAGACAGCTGGCCAACCAACTGGAAAGGATTCATACTTGTGCCCATTCCAAAGAAAGGTGATCCAAAATAATGCAGAAATTATTGAACAATATCATTAATATCACATACAAGTACAATTTTGCTGAAGATAACTCAGAAGCAGTTGCAGCAGTACATCAACAGGCAACTGCCAGAGGTTCAGGCCGGATTCAGGAGAGGACGTGGAATGAGGAATATCATTGCTGATGTCAGATGGATCTTGGCTGAAAGCAGAAAATATCAGAAAGATACTTACCTGTGTTTTACTGACTATGCAAAGGCATTCGACTGTGTGAATCGTAACAAATCATGGATAACATCGGGAAGAATGGGAATTCAAGGTCACTTAATTGTGCTCATGCAGAACCTGTACATAGATCAAGAGGCAGTATTCAAACAAACCAAGGGGATACTGCATGGTTTAAAATCAGGAAAAGTGTGTGTCAGGGTTATATCCTTTCACCATACTTAGTCTGTATGCTGAGCAAATAATCCGAGAAGCTAGACTATATGAAGAAGAATACGGCATCAGGATTGGAGGAAGACTCATTGACAACCTTCGATATGTAGATGACACAGTCTTGCTTGCTGAAAGTGAAGAGAATTTGAAGCACTCACTGATAAAGATCAAAGACCGCAGCCTTCAGTATGGATTACACCTCAACATAAAGAAAACAAAAATCCTTACAACGTAACCATTAAGCAACATCATGATAAATGGAGAAAATATTGACGTTGTCAAGATTTCATTCTACTTAGATCCACTGTTCCAATCAAACTATGTATTGCATTGGTCAAATCTGCTGCAAAGACCTCTTTGAAGTGTTCAAAAGCAAAGATATCACTTTGAGGACTAAGGTGCGCCTGACCCAAGCCACGGTATTTTCAATTGCCTTATATGCTAATCAAAAGGTTGGCAGTTCGAATCCACCAGCCACTCCGTCGGAATCCTACAGGGCAGTTCTACTCTGTCCTATAGAGTCACTATGAGTCAGAATCAATTCGACAGCAACAGATTTGGTTTGGTTTTTACATGCATGCAAAAGCTGAACAATGAATAAGGAGAATTGATGCCTTTAAATTATGGTGTTGGTGAAAAATATTGACTATACCTGGACTCTCAGAAGAATGAACAAATCTCTCTTGGAAGAAGCACAGCTAGAATGCTCCTTAGAAGCCAGGTTGGCAAGATTTGTCTCACATACTTTGGACATATTATCAACAGGGACCAGCCCCTGGAGAAGGACATCATGCTTGGTAAAGTAGAGGGTCATTGAAAGACAGGAAGACCCTCAATGAGATGAGCTGACACAGTGGCTGCAACAATGGGCTCAAACATAGCAACAATTGTGAGGATGGCACAGGATCAGGCAGTGTTTCGTTCTGTTGTACATAGGGTTGCTATGAGTTGGAACTGACTCAACAGCACCTAACAACAATGACAAGAGAGATTTATTTCAAGGAAATGGATCACGCAATTGTGGAGGCTGGCAAGTCCAAAATCCATGGTTCTGCAGCAGGCTGGAGGCTTCTACTGACTCACGTGGTAGTAGGGGCTGCTGAACACAAAATCTGCAGATCAGGCTGCAGGCTGCTGCCTCCTTAGGTTGCAGAAGCTGGTGAATCAAAAATCTGCAGGTCAAGTGGTAGGTTGCTGGCTCACATCCCAAGAACCGGAGTTCAGAACATGACAAGGCGAATGCAGGATTGAGACAGCGAGCTTTGCCAGAACATCCATATATATTGGATGCAGGCCACAACCCCAAGGTAACACCCCTTTGAATTGACTGGCTACTCAGATCACAAAATGGAGGATGATTACATCATATCTGCCAAACTATGGATAATCACGGCCTAGCCAGGTTGACACATAACCTTAACCACCACAGCTGTTAAACAAAAATACCACAAATGGATGGCTTTTGCAAACAAAAATTTATTTTTTCAAAGTTTAGGAAGCTAGAAGTCCAAATTCAGGGCACCAGCTCCAGGGGAAGGCTTTCTCTCTCTGTGGGCCCTCAAGGAATGTCCTTGTCTCTTTTGAGCTTCTGTTCCTTTGCGATCTTCATGTGGCTTTGCATCTATCTTCCCCCATCTGTTTGCTTAATCCTTGCTTAATCTGCTCTTTTATATCTCAAAAGAGATTGATTTAAGACACCCCCTACACTAATACTGCCTCATTAACATAACAGAGAAAACTCATTCCCAGCTAGGATTTCAACCACAGATATAGGGGTTTGGATTTATGACACATATTTTTGGGGACACAATTCAATCCATAATAAATAGGGAGAAAATATAAGAGATAATATATAAGACTATTATTTCAGTTAAAGCTATGCTGCTGTCACAAAGAGATCGAATAATATAGTGGCCTAAAGAACAAAATAGATGATTTCTCATCTACTCATCTACTAATGGGAAAGTTCAAGTGGTCATGGTTGGTGAGGCAGCTCTGCTCCTCACATCATTTAGGTCCATCCTTAGCCATTGTTCTGCCAGTCACTGGGGCATTGTTGTCATCGGCATTTGAATCTGCTGTCTGAGTACTTGCTAGCAGGAAGGGTAAAAGGAGCATGGAGGAGGCATGCCATGCCCACCTTGTTAAGGCGTAAGACTGGAAGACATACACATCACTTCCATCACATTCTGTTGGGGGAAACTTAGTCATGTGCCCACACTTAACTGCAAGGGACTCTGAGCAATGTTATTCGGCTATGTTCCCAGGGGCAAAGGGGACAATTGGATTTTGGTGGACAGTGAGCTGCCCTCACCCCAGAGACACAGTAGATCAATCCAAGAAGTTCAAGAGCCAATCAACGAGAATGCCAGGAAGAGAGACCAAGAAAATGAAAGGGGAAGAATTATCAGAGAAATAACATAAGACAATCTCACTTAGCTGGAAAACATGCATCTTAGACTGATGTCATTTATAACTGATCTGTTTTTTAAGGAAGAGAAGCAGGTGAGTCCAAAGAACACAGGTGATGAGATTTTCAAAACTGAGAGAAAAAAATCCAAGCCCAAAAAGGTGCTAATAGAGTGATCAACTCTACCTTTGGCTCTGAGCTTCCTGAGACTGGCCCTAAGAGGGAAAAATTATGTGATGAGTTCTCTTAGTCAAAAAGGAGGAAGCACAATAGTTCCTCAGAAGAATAAAATGTTTTCCTGTCACTCAATTCTACAATTAATTTTTACATAAGAACATCCTCATGCTGGATGATGTAGTGCTGTAATGGCCAGTGCGCAATGCTTCAGTCATGAGTAAGGAAGGGTCTGGGCCTTAGAGTCGGACAGACTAGTCTAAAGGAGGCTCCACAACTCATTAACTGTACACCCTTGGGCACATTTCTGAACCTCAGTTTCCTCATCTTTAAAATGGAAATAAAGATATTTACCTCACAATGTTATTTAATTTGGTCATTTATTCCACACATTGTCAACTAGTTGTTGTTCTCCACTCCTTCCACAACACACAGATAGATTCTCTGCCTTGTCTCTGCCCCAGAGGCTCCCTTGTCCTCTGGCTTCCACTCGGGTTCAGCTAAAGGAAAGACCAGCTGGAGATCAGAGAAGAGAAAGAGAGTCAGAATATTTCTTCTCTGTTCCCTTCCTACTTTGGATCAAAAAAAAAAAAAAAAGCTGGCAGTGGCTTTACTCCCCCCCACCCCCCATTCTAACAGACATTGAAGACATAATGTCTAACCGTCATATGTTATTGGTGGGAATGTAAAATGGTGCAGCCACTTTGGAAAACAGTCTGGCAGTTCCTCAAAAGGTTAAACATAGAGTTACCATATGATCCAGCAATTCCACTCCTAGGTCAATATTTGAAAGGAATGAAAACGTATGCCAATACAAAAACTTGTACATAAATGTTTGCAGTAGCGTTAGTCATAATAAACAAAAATTGGAACATCCAAACGTCCATCTACTGATGAATGAATAAACAAAATGTGGTATATACATTTAGAGATAGCTAGATAGATAGACAGACAGATAGGTAGGTAGGTAGAGAGAGAGAGAGGTAGCTAGCATTGGGTCGACTCCAACTCATGACAGCCTTATATACAACAGAACAAAACATTGTTCAGTCCTACATCATCCTCATGATTGCCAGCATGTTTGAGTCCATTGTTGTGGCTATTGTGGCAATCCATCTCACTGAGCGTCTCCTTCTCCCTCACTGACCCTCTACTTCACCAAACATGATGTCCTCCTCCAGTGATTGATCCCTCCTGACAATGTGTCAAAAGCAAGAGAGTCGTACAATGTTCTATTGTGATCCATAAAGTTTTCATTGGCTAATTTTGGAAGTAAATCACCAGACCTTTCTTCCTAGTCTGTCTTAGTTTGGAAGCTCCACTGAAACTTGTCCACCATGGGTGACCCTGCTGGTATTTTAAATACAGGTGGCATAGTTTCCAGCATCACAGCAACACACAAGCCACCACGGTATAGCAAACTTCTAGACTAGTGGTGGATATCTATATAATGTGATATTATTCAACAATAAAAAGAAAAGAAGCTTAATGCCTGCCATTAAAAAAAAAAAGATATGATACATGCTACAATATGGATGAACCTTGGAAATCTTATGCAAAATGAAAGAAGTCACAGAGGACCACATATTGTGTGATTCTATTGATACAGCAAACACTGGTACAGCTGTCCCAGTTGTTAAAATATTGAAATAACTCTGTACCTCTTGGTAAACAGCAGCTGGCCCAAGCAACCCCTCCAGTCCCCCCACCCCCCCCCACCCCCGGCCCAGTCACTCTGGCAACTCCTTCAGGAAACCCCGGAAGGCCTCACATTTCAGCAACTAAAGAGTTTATACCTGTATAACAATATTAACCCCCTCACAGTGTTATTATGAGGATTAAATAAGCTAATGTATATAAAACTTAATCTAGTGCCTAAGTGCACATTATTAGTGCTTGATTACTGTTGGTTATTATTGTTATCACCGAGACAACTTCAGTAACAATCAGATCAAAGTCAATTCTCCAGAAGACAAACCTCCAGTGGACTCCAAGTAGATGTATGTTCTGCCTCCTCATGGATCCCAAAGTAGTTGGTGGCAGTAATGTCACAGGCAGTACATAGTCTGGCCATGAAATTTGAGGCTAGGCTCCATCCACTGTCCTTCTCTATGCCTGCCCCAAGCCCACACTGCATGGTAAACAGTCTGACTGTTCCTCAAAAGGTTAAACATACAGCTACCATGAAAACCCATTGCCATCGAGTCGATTTCAACTCACAGAGTTATCATAACCCATTGCCATTGAGTCGATTCCAACACACATACGGTTTCCAAGGAGCACCTGGTGGATTCGAACTGCTGACTTTTTGGTTAGCAGCAGTAGCTTTTAACCACTATGCCACCAGGGTTTCCAGAGTTACCACAGGACCCTCAAAAACACAAAGAATGGAGTCACCTACTGGCCCACACCAAGAACTTCAGAGATATTTGTGGAAAACTAGAAGTACATTTAAAACACGGTACTACTGCCAGTGATACTGGGACACAGGTCAGGGTTAGGTTGAGGGAAGAACATAGCGTAATCAAAAAGCCTGACTAAGGTTTTCCACCAAGATGAAGTAACAGAGACCAGATATACCTATTTATCTTAAACAATTAAAAAGCCATACAAAACCTAGAATTTTCAGGCATTGGGCAACAGACAGTGCCTGGACAGTGACCCCTGAGAGAAGAGAAACAAATGAAGTGAGGCATACCCCAGAGTCCAACAGTCTGCCTGAGCTGAGGAGACAGAGTTCAGAATTCAGGAAGGCCAAGGCAGGTAGAATTCGCAGAGGAGAATAATGAAGAGGAGAAAACTGCATAGAGAGAGCGTTAGACATCTGCAGAGGATTCCCATGAGTCTTCAGCTGAGTACTGATCAACACATATGTGTGAGGCCAGGGAAAGAACTATCAGAAAAGAACAGGCAAAAAGATCCCCAGGGCTCACACAGGGTGAGAATAACTCATTGTCCCACCAGCCAGAGTGGAAAGACTACCTAACATGTGGGACATTAAACAGAGTACTCAGAAGTGTATGAGTACTCTGCGTAGCTGATTTAGTGGGGCTATATCAACCCTAGACTAACAAAGTTTAAAAGCAAGCCTTGAAAAGATCAAACTTTTCCCAGTAACTTAACTACTTCCCAGAACAAAGCTCTGAAATGATTAAAGGAGGAGACTTCCAGCTATGGTTGAATGAGGAGGTCAGCAAATTCTCTCCCCTAAAACCAACAAATATACAAAACAGCCATCTCAGTACACTGGAAATAAACCAAAAGTAAACAACAATCTAAGAAATGCTTATTTTTGAAAATTGCTGAGGTTTGGGTAAGAACAGTAAGAATCTGTGGCATTCTTGCCTGGGGATGCTCCCATCCTCCTCCTCCCACCCCCACACCCACCTCAGGAGGTGTGAAGGTTCTGCTAAGGTGGGACGGGCTGTGAGGACTGGCTACTAAAAGGGACTTATTTGATTTGGAGAAGTGAGTGATGGCCATGCCCAGCAATGTTGTCAGTGGAGGTGACAATCTTAGTAGCAAGTGAGGGGGAAAAACTAACGGCTCTAACACCCTGATGTTTTAGTTGCAGTTGAGGTGAGCATATTCTTGGCTGAGGCTGTGTGGATATACAGCAATGACCAGAGAGATCCCAAGCATGGACAAAGGACAGAATTCTCACTGGATCAAGGTGATTAAGCACAACCTCTATCTAAAAATTGGTTTATCATTAAGCTACACAGACATGGAGGAGTGATTCCTAGGAAGCCAAGTTTAAAAATAAAAACAAAAATGGAGCAGAGACATCAGTGGCCAGACACCATGGAGGAGACAGAATTCACAGATTTAACCTGGGCAAATTATTAAATGAACAACAACAATAACTTTTTGGGGCATCATAATCCAGTACAAACTCAGGAAAAAAGTTATCAGTAGAAACTGACTCTGAGTGTCCCCAGATGTTTAGCAGAGCAACTTTGAAGCAGCTATTATAAATATGTTCAAAGAACTAAAATAAGTCATGTTTAAAGACTCAAAGGGAAGAGTGACAAAAATGAATTAAAAAATAGATCATCTTCATAAGGAAATAGAAATTATTAAAATTTTTAAAAAAGAAGCAATAGAAAATTCTGATATTGAAAAGTACAATAACTGAAATCAAAAATTCACTAGAGGGGTTCAACAGCAGATTGTAGATGGCAAAAAAATGATTCATAAATCTGAAGACAGATCAATATAAATCAACCAATCTGCAGAACAGAGAGGAAAAAAGGGAAGTAAAAATTAACAGACTCAGAGATCTGTGGGACAACACTAGCATAGTGGGAATCCCAGTAGGAAAGGAAAGAGAGGAAAGGACAGAAAAATTTTTTTTGAAAAGATAATGGTCTATTGTTTCCAGACTTCCTGGAGCCATGAAGGTTGGATGAACCCCTAAAACTATTGCCCTGAGATAACCTTTAAACCTTAAACCAAAAATATACCCTGAAATCTTCTTAAAACCAAAAAATACTTTAGCTTAACTACTAAAAACTGTCTGCTTTGAGCATTATGCTCTTTTAACAACTATCTATATGGGATCAAATTGACAACAGCAACTCAAAAAGATTAGATAGGAACCTTACAGGGCAGTGAATTTATGTTAATGGGGAAGAAATAACTTTGAAAAGGAAGGTGAGAATGGTTACACAACTCGAAGAAAGTAATCAATGTCACTAAATGGTACATGTAGAAACCATTGAATTGGTGTACATTTTGCTGTGTATATTCTCAACAACAACAAAATAAGTAAAATTATATTTAAAAAAAAAGATAATGGCCAAAAAATTCCCAAAATTGATGAAAAACATTAATCTACTCAACCAAGAAACTCAATGATTGTTAAGTAGGATAAATACAAAGAGATACACACCCAGACACATCATAGTCAAACTGCTGAAAGATAAAATTACAAGAGAAGCAATAGAAAAAGACTCATGGTATATAAGGAAGCATATACAGCTGACTGTATATGATAGATAGATGACTTCTTATCTGAAACAATGGAAGCCAGAAGGTAGTAGAACAACATATTCAAAGTACAATGAACAACTCAAAGTGAAGTTAGCTCATCCATTGCTGGTGGGAATGTAAAATGGTACAGACACTATGGAAAACAGTTCGGCAGTTCCTCAAAAAGTTGAACATACAATTACCATATGATCCAGCGATCCCAATTCTAGGTATATACCCAGAAAAAGTAAAAGGAGGCACACAAACAGAAACCTGTACACCAATGATCACTGCAGCACTTTTCACAACAAAGGTGGAAACAACTGAAATGTCCATCAACAGATAAATGGATAAATAAAATGTGGTATGTACACACAGTGGAATACTACTCAACCATAAAGATAAATCAAGTCCTGATGCATGCCACAACATGGACGAACCTTGAAAACATTATGCTGAGCAAAATAAGTCAGTCACAATAGGACAAATATTGAATGATCTCACTTATATGAAATAAGCAAATACATATAAATCAAAGATTTTTAGTGTCACTAGAGGTGGAAGGGAGGAGACAAGGAGAAGTTCTTGTTTACGGGGCATTGAGTTTTTGTGAATGGTGGTAGAATGATCTGCAAAAGGATAATGAGAATGGTTGTACAACTTGAAGAATATAATAAATGTTACTGAATTGTACATGTAGAATTTGTTGAGATGGTGTATGTTGATTTAGGAAATGATGTTGGAATCATTTATTCCCTCTCCTTGAGCATAGAGAATGTGACCCAGCTGGAGCTGGGCTCACAAGGATGCACAAGGACACATCAACTGGGCCCTGAGGTATACAGACAATAGCTAAGATAATCTTGGAAAATATCTTTTGGGGAAACTTTCACATAAAGCCGATCAAACACAACACAAAAGATTTTCCACTTTTATCTTTTTCTGTTAGCATTTAGTGAATAGAAATTTGTTGGACCAATGAAGACCCTCCTGACTCTCGTTACGGAAACTTGTACCAATGATCGTTAAGAAAGACGATTCAAAACGTAGGATCACAGTGTCCAGCCAATCTGAAAAGGTTAAGCTTTCAATGGTTTTGCCCATTTGTAATGTTAATATATACTGATGGCTCTGTAACTGTACTTTGGACTCTGGCAGACATGGCTGTGGCAGCATGCTTGTCCGTTTTCCCATTCTTGCCTATTCTGTAATATTCTTTGGACTCGGGCAGACATGGCTGTGGCAGCATGGTTGTCCACTTCCCACTTCTGCCCTTTTGAATATATGCCAAATAAAACTTTCTTTTTGCTTTACTAAACTTTATGATGTTTTCCCCCTACAACAATGCTGTGTAACATACATTTTTATCATAATAAAATAAAAAAGATTTTAATTAAATTAAGAAAGTAATTCCATTAACAACTTTGTGCCAATAAATTCAACAACTTCGATGAAATGGGTAAACTCTTTGAACAAAAAAAACTACTATTATGGATTGAATTGTGTCCCCTCACAACTTGGCTAGGCCATGATTCCTAGTATTGTGTGATTGTCCACCATTTTGTCATCTGATATGATTTTCCTATGTGTTGTAAATCCTACCTCTATGATGTTAATGAGGCAGGATTAGAGGCAGTTATGATAAAAAGGCAGGACTAAATCTGCAAGATTAGGTTGTATCTTGAGTCAATCTCTTTTGAGATATAAAAGAGAGAAGCAAGCAGAGAGACAGGTGGACCTCATGCCACCAAGAAACAAGATCCAGGAGGACAGCACATCCTTTGGACCCAGGGTCCCTGCGCTGAGAAACTCCTAGACCAGTGGAAGGTTGATGACAAGGTCCTTCCCCCAGAACCAACAGAGAGAGAAAGCTTTCCCCTGGAGCTGGCACACTGAATTCGGACTTCTAGCCTCCTAGACTATGAGAGAATAAATTTCTCTTTGTTAAAGCCATCCTCTTGTGATATTTCTGTTGTAACAGCACTAGTTAACTAAGACAACTACAAAAGCTCACTCAAGAAGAAACAGAGCAAAGTAGGATTCACACTTCCCAATTTCAAAACATATGATATAAAGCTACAGTAATCAAAAGAGTCTGGCACTGGTATAATGACAGACATACAGGCTAATGGAATAGAATTGAGAATCCAAAAAAAAAAAACCATAAATCTATGGTACTCTGATTTTCAACAAGGGTGCTAAGTCCATTCAGTGGGGGGAACGAATAGTCTTTTCAATAAATGATGCTGGGACAGCTGGATCTCCACATGCAAAAGGATAAACTGGACCCATATATGAGCATTAACTGAAAATGGACCAATAGACTAAATATAATAACTAAAACTCTTAGAACAAAACATAAGAGTAATGCTTTGGGATGTAGTTTTTGACAATTAATTCTTAGATATGACACCAAAAGCACAACCAACAAAAGACAAAATAGACAAATGGCACTTATTTAAAATTAAGAAACATTTGTATATCAAAGGACTTTATCAACAAAGTGAAGAGACGACCTACAAATTGGAAGAAAATATTTGGGAACCATATATCTGATAAGGGTTTAATATCCAGAATATATAAAGAACTCCTACAATTAAACAACAAAAAGACTAACAAACCAGTAAGAAAATGGACAAATTAATAGACATTTCTTCAAAGATATATGAATGGTCAGTAAGCACATGAAAAGATGCTCAACACCATAAGTCATTAGAGAAATGCAAATCAAAACCACAATAAGAAAGGCTAGATCTATCCACTAGGATAGATATTATTGGGAAAAACAGGAAAAAACAACAAGTGTTGGTGAGGATGTGGAGAAACTGGAACCCTCATTCTCTGCTGGTGGAACTGTAAAATGGTACAGCTGCTATGAAAAACAGTTTTCTGGTTCCTCAAAAAGTTAAACATAGGATCACCATATGACCCAAAATTCCTCTCTTAGGTACACACCCAAAAGAATTGAAAGCAGGGACTCAAACAGATACTTGAACATCAATGCTTATAGCAGCACTATTTATAATAGCCAAAAGATGAAAATAATCTAAATGTCTATCAACAGATAAATGGATAAACAAAATGTGATATATACCTACAATGGAATATTACTCAGTCACAAACAGAAATGAAGTTCTGATACATGTTACAACATGGATGAACCTTGAAAACATTATGCTGAGTAAAATAAGTCAGACACAAAAAGACAAATATTGTATGATCCCCAAAACCAACCCATAGCTGTCTGGGCAATTTCAACTCACAGCAACCCTATAGGACAGAGTAGAATTGCTGCAAAGGGTTTCCAAGGCTATAAATCTTTACAGAAGCAGACTGCTATGTCTTTCTCCCATGGAGCGGCTGGTGGGTTTGAACTGCTGACCTTTCAGTTAGCAGCCAAGCTCTTAATCATAGCACCACCATGGCTCCTTTGTATGATCCCACTTATATGAAATATCTAGAATAGGCAAGTAATAGAGACCAGAGTTTACTAGTTATTACCAGGGGCAGGTGGGAGGTGGAAAGTGAGAGTTATTGCTTAAGAGGTACTGAGTTTCTGTTAAGAGTGATGAAAAAATTCGAAAATAAATAGTGGTGATGGTTACACAATATGGTGAACGTAATGAATGTCACTGAATTGTACATGTAAAAATGGTTGAAATAGTAAATTTTTTTAATATAAATTTTATCACAATAAAAAAGAAGAAAGAGAAAATTAAATAATCTTACATATAACTAATGAAATTGAATTTGTAGTTAACAACTTACCTACAGAAAAAACTCCAGATACAGATGGTTTCACTGGTAAATGCTATCAAACATTTAAGGAAGAAATAATATCCATTCTTCATAAATTCAACAATATCTCAATCAGATCCCAGCAGTGTTTTTTGAGAAATTGACAAGTTGTTTCCAAAATTTGTATGGAAATGCAAAGACATAGGATAGCCAAAACAATTTTTTAAAAGAAGTGAAAAGTTAGAGGACTACACTAGTTGATGTCAAGACTCACTATAAAACTACAGTAATCGAGAGAGTGTGATATTGGTGTAGAGGCAGACATATAAATAAATGGAACAGAATAAATTACACAGATATGATCAATTAATTTTCCACAAAGGTGCCAAGGCAATTCAATGAGGGAGGGATAATCTTTTCAACAACTGATGCTGGACATTTGGATAACCACATGCAAAAAAAAAAAGTGAACCTCATACTATACGCAAAAATTAACTGAAATGTATCATAGTCTGTTATGGATTGAACTGCGTTCCCAAAAAAATATGTGTTGTAAATCCTAACCTCTATGCCTATGGTTATAATCCCATTTGGGAGTGGTTGTGTTTGTTACATTAATAAGGCAGGATTAGTGTAGGGTGTATTTTGAGTCAATCTCTTTTGAGATATAAAAGAGATTAAACAAGTAATCTACGAAGCAGAGATGGGTAAAGAGAAATGCCAAGCCACATGGAGATCTCCAAGGAACCAGCAAACAAGCTGAAGAGACAAGGAACTTCCCCCAGAGCTGACAGGGACAGAAAGCCTTCCCCTAGAGCCGGCACCCTGAATTTGGACTTCTATCTTCCTGAACTGTGAGAAAACTAATTTCTGCTTGTTAAAGCCATCTACTTGTGGTATTTCTGTTATAGCAGCATTAGATAACTAAGACAGAATTAGACCTAAATGGTAAAGGTAAAACCATAAAACTTCTAAAAGAAAACATTGAAAATCTAGTGACCTTGAGTTTGGCAAAAATTTCTTAAACAGGAAACACAAGGAACAAACTATAGAAGAAAAGAATCAACAAATTGAACTTCATCAAGATTTTTAAAATTTTGCTCTCCAAAAGACACTGATAAGAAAATGAAAAGACAAGCCACAGACTGAGGGATATTATTTGCAAAGTAATGTCTGACAAAGGACTTGTATCTAGAATATATGGTCTTTTATAACATAATACTAATAAGACAAACAACTCAATTTAAAAAATGGGCAAAAGATATGAATAGACACTTCACCAAGAAGTATGACTTTAATGTTACACAGACCTGGGATCAAATCGTGGCTTTACAACTTTCAGGCTGTGTGACATTGGCCGGGTCACTTCTCTTTTCTGAGCCTCATTTATTTCATCAGTAAAATGGGAAAATTATATAACCAAATAGGTGATCAGGAAGAGTAATAAACATAATATGCCTAACTTACTTAGATATTTAGTAAATGCCAGATGCCCTCCTCTTCCCTTGTCAAATAGAAATGGATTTAGTACTGAGTTCTAAGCCTGAGAAGGCTGAGCCAGATGAAAGGAAGGAGTGCCTGAGGCCAGAGGGCAAATGCCCACATTGTGCCCAAGGCAGTGTGAAGAGGTTAAGATCAGAAAAATGTCCAAAAATAGGCGTTAGAACCGTAGGGCAAGAAGTCACTGAAAACTGCATGGCAATAAACTGGATAACCTAGATTAAATGGACCAATTTTTAGAAGCACACGACCTACTCAAAGTGACTCATGAGGAAGCAGAAAATCTCAACAGACCCGTAACTAGTGAGGAGATCAAATCAGTGACCAAAAACCTTCCAACAACAACAACAAAAAAGTCCTGGACCAGATGTCTTCACTGGGGGATTCTACCAAACATTTAAAGAAAAACTGACACCGATCCTGTTTAAATTCTTCTAAAAGATAGAAAAGGAACACTCCCAAATTCATTTTATGAAGAAAACATAACCTTAATACCAAAACAAGGCAGATACTACAAGAAAAGAAAACTACTGGCCAATATCCCTTATGAATATAGATGGAAAAATCCTAAACAAAATACTAGCAAACAGAATCCAACAACATATTAAAAGTAGCATACACCATGACCAAGTGGGATTTTTTCCAGGAATGTGGGGATCGTACAACGTTAGAAAATCAATCAACATAATATGTCACATCAATAGCCAAAGGAAAAGAAGCACATAATCATCTCTATGGATGTAGAGAAAGCATTTGATAAAAATCCAACACCCTTTCTTGATGATTGGAAGCTTTGGTGAAGGGAAGCTTCTCAGTATGATTAAGGGCATATATGAAAAACCAACAGCCAGCATTATACTTAATGGAGAAAGGTGGAGAGCTTTCCCCTTGAAATTGGGAACAAGACAACAGTGCCTGCTCTCACCAGTTCTATTCAGTATTTCATTATAAGTCTTAGCCAGAGCAATAAGACAAGAAAAAGAAATAAAAGGTATCCAGATAGGAAAAAAAGAAGTAAAATTATCTCTATTCACAGATGACATGATCCTATATATACAAAATCTCAAAGAATTCACAAGAAAGTCTCTACAGCCAGTAGAGGAATTTAGCAAAGTTTTAGGGTACATGGCCAACAAACAAAAATAAGTTGGATTTCTATACACAAGCAACGAGAAATCTGAAAGGGAACTGAGGGAAATGATTCCATTTACAATAGCATGTAAGAGAACAAAATACCAAGAAATGAATTTAACCAGGGATATGAAAGACTTTTACAATGAAAATGATAAAACACTGCTGAAAGAGATTAAAGAAGACCTAAATAAATGGAAAGATGTTTCATGTTCATGGATTGGAATATTAATATTAAGATGCTGGTACTACCCAAAGTGATCTATAGATTCAATGCAATCTTTATCAAAATTCCAACAGCCTTCTTTACAGAAATGGAAAAATCAATCCTCAACTTTATATGGACTGGCGAGAGGCTCCAAATAGCTAAAGCAATGTTGAAGGAGAACAAAGTAGAAGGATTCCCACTTAGTGATTTTAAAACACATACAGCTACAGTAATCAAAACAGCCTGATACTAGTATAAAAATAGACACATAGACCAATGGAATAAAATTGAGAGTCCAGAAATAAGCCCACACATCTATGGTCAACTCATTATTGACAAGGGTGCTAAGTCCATTCAATGGGGAAAGAAGAGACTCTTCAATAAATGGTGTTGGGAAAATTGGATTTCCACATGCAGAAAAGGGAAACAGGATTCAGGCCTCACGCTATACACAAAAACAAATCCAAAATGGATTAAGGGTCTAAGTGTGTGTCTTAGTTATCTAGTGCCACTATAAGAGAAATACCAAAGTGGATGGCTTTGACAAGCAGAAATTTATTTTCTCACAGTTTGGGAGCCTAGAAGTCTGAACTCAGGGCGCCAGCTCTAGGGAAAGGCTTTCTCTCTCTGTCGGCTCTGGAGGAAGGTCCTTGTCTCTTTGAGCTTCTGCTCCTGGGCAATATTCATTGGCTTGGTACCTCTCTTCCCTCATCTTGGCTTCCTAGCTTGCTTGTTTAATCTCTTTTATATCGCAAAAGAGATTGACTCAAGATACAGTCTACACTAAATCTGCCTTATTAACATAACAAACATAACTCATTCTCAGATGGGCTTATAACCACAGGCAGAGGTTAGGATTTACAACATACATTCTGGAGGGACACAATTCAATCCATAACAATGTGAAAACTAAAACCATAGAATTCTTAGAAGAAAATGCAAGGGCAAGGCTGTCAGGCCTAGCTTTTGACAATGGATTATCTAATATAAGAACAAAAGCAGAAATAGCAGAAGACAAAATAAATAAATAAATGGGACCTCATAAAAATTAAAAACTTTTGTTCATCAAAAGACTTTACCAAATTAAGTATTTATGCTCATCAAAAGACTTTACCAAGAGAGTAAAAAGAGAATCTACAGACTGGAAAAATTTTTTTGGCATCAACATATCTGACAAGGGTCTAATCTCTGAAATATGTAGAAAACTTCAACACCTCAAAAGGACAAAAAAGACAAATATTCCAATCAAAAAATGGTCAAAGGATATGAACAGACACTTCACCAAAGAAGACATTCAGGTGGCTAACAAACACATGAAGAGATGCTCGCGATCATTAGCCATTCTAAAAACCCGTTGCGGTTGAGTGGATTCCGACTCATGGCGACCCTATAGGACAGAGTGGAACTGCCCCACAGGGTTTCCAAGGAGCAGCTGATGGATTCGAACTGCCGACCTTTTGGTTAGCAGCCAAGCTCTTAACCACTGTGCCACCAGGGCTCCCATTAAACATTAGAGAGATGCAAATCAAAACTACAATGGGATACCGTCTCACCCCTGCAAAAATGGCACTGATCAAAGAAACAGAAAACAGCAAATGCTCGTGAGGTTGTGAGGAGACTGGAACTCCTACCTACTGCTGGTGAGATTGTAAAATGGTACAATCACTATGGAAAACAGTATGGTCTCTGAGACTATGGCCCCCAGACACCCTTCTAACTCAGAGCTGAAGCCACTCCCAAAGTTCACCTTTCAGCCAGAAATTAGACAGGCCTATAAAACAAACAATAACACATGTGAGGAATGTGCTTCTTAGAGCTATCAAGTATACAAGACCAAATGGGCAACACCTGCCCCAAACAAAGACAAGAAGGCAGGAAGGGACAGGAAAGTTGGACAAATGGAAACGGGAAACCCGAGGTGGAAAGGGGGAGAGGGCTGACAGATTGCACAGATTGCAACCAATGTCACAAAACAATTTGTGTATAAATTTTTGAATAAAAAAGTAATTTGCTCTATAAACTTTTACCTAAAGCACAATAAAATTTTTTTAAAAAGTGAGAAAAAAAGGTATGGCAATTCCTCAGAAAGCTATAAATAGAAATACCATATGATCCAGCAATCCCATCCTAGGTATATACCCTAGAGAAATAAGAGCAGTGACACAAACAGACATATGCACACCCATGCTCATTGCAGTATTATTCACAATAGGAAAAAGATGGAAACAACCTAAGTGTCCATCAGTGGATGAAAGAGTAAACAAAATATGATACATATATACAATGGAATATTATGCAATGATAAAGAATAATGATGAGTCTGCAAAACATCTCATAACATGGATGAATCTGGAGGACATTATGCTAAGTGAAATAAGTCAATCAAGAAGAACAGATATCATATGATACCACTTTTATAAAAAGTCAAGAATAGGTTTACACACAGAAAGCTACATTCTTTTATGGTTTCCAGGGAAGGAAGGGAGAGGGAGGGAGAATCACTTACTAGGTAGTAGACAGGTGTTAATTCTGGAGAAGGGAAAGGCAATACACAATATGGGGGAAGTCAGCACAACGTGACCAAGGTAAATGAAGACATTGAGAGGTATGCAAGAATAAAGGACAACTGTGGTAAATGCTATAATATATACAATTCTGCAACAACACTAATAGCAACCAAAAATCTCGTGAGTAGATATGTATGCTATATAGGAGTGGGAGGGCATATCGGACTACATGCGTGTACATATATAGGTATAGTTGTGGGAATTTGTATATACATATCTGTTTGTGCTGCATATATATTCATATATACATAATACAGCATTGTAAACATGGTGACATAGGGACATCTGACCTCCTCTTAATTTGACAAGTGGAAGGAAAATCAAGATCAACAGCCGAAGGCTGATTCCCATAAGGTGCAGGTCAAACATACCTCCTCCCTCCAAACTTTTTACCAATTCTGACACCTGCCATCCCTCACATGGCACTCTCTACTTCTCTGCTGGCTTCAGTAATATGTTGCAATGGCCACACAGAACTTACAGACAATATTTACAGTCATGGGGTTTATTAGAGAAGTAACAGTTTACAGTTCAGGATCAGAAATGACTCAGGATACAGTTCTTTGATCAGGACAGCCTCTTCTTAGCAGTGCTTGCAGGGTAGTCTCTCTCTCTGGCCCTTAGCCCCTCAGCCCCTTGGCCTGGCCTCTGCCCTGCTCAGGCAAGTGTTACAAAGCTCTTTAGCTCTGCCAGTAAGTGCCCAGAGGCACCCTACTCCACCAATAAGCCTCAACCCAAAGGTGCTCAGATCTGTAGCCCCGTGGGCAAGCCTTGCTCTTCTGGCAAGTTCCCGGAGACACCCTACTTTGCCAGCAAGCCTCCTGCCCAAAGGTGCTCAGCTTTCTTGCTTCATGGGCCAGGAATCCCACCTCACCATCTCCTGCTGATCTCCTGGTTCTGCTGTTTCTGCTGCTGTGATCTCTGCCACTGCTTCTCACCGCCTCTCTGTCTCCAGTGTTATAGCTCTCTCTCTCTGTCTCCTAGGCCTAGAAGGTTCTCAGTGCAGGGATCCTGGGTCCCAAGGACATGCTCTGCTCCCACCTTTTCTTCTTGGTGGTAGTCAGGTCCCACTTTCAGCCTCTGGAATGGCTCATTTTAAATCTAGCAGGATGGCATAACTGACCAATCCCCTCGTCAAGATTCCATATACCTTATTTGCATGGTCCCACCCCCACAAGGGTGCCATCCACCTTATTTGTATTATTAGCAAGCTATCCAATTCCCTTGCACAAGCTCCTCATTTGCATAGTCCCACCCAGTCACTTGGTGGGAGTTACAAGAGTATGGTAAGAAAGGCCATATAAAAGCAATCCATTACACCACAGCACATAGGGGGCACAGTTATGGAAACTTCTTAGGAATATCCAAACACCTCGTGGGACTGAGTTACTGGGCTTGAAGACTAAGGACCATAGTCTCAGGGGACATCTAGGTCAATTGGTGTAACACAGTTCATAAAGATAATGTTCTATAACCTAGTTGGTGAGTAGTATCTGGAGTCTTAAAAGCTTGCAAGCAGCCATCTAAGATACAACTATTTGTCTCTTCCCATCTGGAGCAAAGGAGAGCGAAGAAAGCCAAAGACCCAAGGACGAAATTAGTCCACAGGACTAATGGCCCACAAAAACCACAGCCTCCTCTAGCCTGAGACCAGAAGAACTAGATGGTGCCTGGCTACCACTAATGACTGCTCTGACCAGGGACACAATAGAAGGTCCCAGTTAGAAAGGGAGAAAAATGTAGAACAAAACTCAAATTCATAAAAAAAGACTAGACTTACTGAACTGATACAGCCTGGAGGAATCCCCAAAACTATTGTCCTATAACACTCTTTTAAGCTGGAACTGAAGCCACTCCTGGAGGTCGTCTTTCAGCCAAATAATAGATTAACCTATAAAATAAACCATAACACCCGTGAGGAATGTGCTCCTGAGAACAATAAACTATGCGAGACCAAATGGGCAATATTTGCCCAAAAGCAAAGAAGAAAAGCAAAGAGGGGCAGGGAAACAGGAGGGACAAAAACGGAGAGGGCATGTTGGAAATGGAGAGAGTGCTGACACATTGTGGGGATAGCAACCAATGTCACGGAACAAATTGTGTATAAACTGTTGAAGGGGAAATTAATTCGATGTGTAAACTTTCACCAAAAACACAATAAAATGTTTTTAAAAAAAAGACTTTAAGAAACAGGAAGAAAAGACAGATTACCTTTAAAGAAACAACAAAGGGGAAAATATAGAATAAGGGGAAAAAATTGTTCAATTAGTCCAAAAGAGTAATAGATCTTTTTAAAGGCAAGAAAATAGAAAGCACAAAATAAAATAATAGAAATAAATCCAAATATACAATACAATAATATAATAATGAACTAATTTCTCCAGCTAAAATACAAATCTTATCAGAATAGATTTGAAAAAAAATGAATAAACAGCTTTTGTTTTAAGATAGTACTTGTTTGATATGATTTTATATCTTTTACTTTCAACTTTTCTGTGTCATTTTGCTGTTTACCAGAAATGTCTAAAACATTAGGACACAGAAAAGTTGAAAGTAAAAAGATAGGAAAAGAGACAAATAGTAGTCCAAAGAAAGCTAGTTTATCTATAAATCAAGTTTAAGGCAATAAGCATTACTAGAGATAATAAGAGTCACTGTATAATGACAAAAGGCTCAGTTCACCAAAAAGATGTAAAAATTAAAAACTCAGATGCACCTAATAATATAGCTTCCAAATATAGAAATCCCAGAAAGGAAAGAAATGGATAAATTGAACTTCATAAAAACTAAACTCTTTTGCTCATCAGAAGACACCATTAAGAAAATGAAAAGGCAAGCAACAGACTGGGAAAAAATATTTCCAAAACATGTATCTGACAAAGGCCTTCTATCAAGACTATACACAAACCACTTACAAATCAAAAGTAAGATAAACAAATGGGGAAAAGATTTGAAAAGTCAGATCACAAAAGAGAATAAATGAATGGCCAACAACTATATGAGAAGATGCTCAATATAATTAGACATTGCCCAAAACCAAACCCATTGTCTTCAAATCTATTCCGACTCATAGTGACCCTATAGGACAGAGTAGAACTGTCCAATAAGGTTTTCAAGGAGCAGCTAGTGGATTTCAACTGCCGACATTTTGGTTCGCAGCCAAGCTCTTAACCATTGTGCCATCAGGTCTCCCATTAGACATTAGGGAAATGCAAATTAAAACTATGATGAGATACCACTAACACTCACTAAACAGCAACAAAAAAAGTTGCAGTCAATTCCAATTCATGGCAAACCCATGTGTGTCAAAGTAGAATTCCACAGGGTTTTCAATGGCTGATTTTTTGGAAATAGATTAGATAGCAAGGCCTTTCTTCTGAGGCATCTCTGGGTGGACTCAAACTTCTGATCTTTCGATTATCAGCAGAGTACGTTGAAATTTACACAACCCAGGGACTCCTACTATTCACTATTGTTGTTGTTTGGTGCCATCAAGTCATTTTCAGCTCGTAGTGACCCCATGTGACAGAGTAGAACTGTTTTATGGGCTGTAATCTTTACGGGAGCAGATCACCAGGTCTTTCTCCCCTGGAGCTGCTGAGTGGGTTCAAACCACCAACCTTTCGGTTAGCAGCCAAGCACTTATCTGTTTTGCCTTCTAGATGCCAACAATAAACTCTTAGAATATGCAAATACTATGAAGTACAGCAAAATTCTAAAATAATGGTAATGATCTAGCTCATAAAATGAGTGACTTTTTACTACCTTAACAAATATTTGATATAATCTTTAACTTACTCTTTATTTTTGAAAGATATTTTCACTGAGTATAGAATTCAGGGTTAACAGTTTTTTCTTTCAGCACTTTCTCCTCTGATGAGATGTCTGCTGTAATTCTTATCATTGCTCTGTATGTGATGTGTCTTCAAAATTTTCTTTGTCTTTGGTTTTCAGCAGTCAGCTGTTTGAATAAGTTTGTTTGGTATCTGTCTTAGTTATCTAGTGCTGCTATAACAGAAATACCACAAGTGGATGTCTTTAACAAACAGAAATTTTTTCTCTCACAGTTTAGGAGGCTAGAAGTCCAAATTCAGGGTGCCAGTTTTAGGGGAAGTTTGTCTCTCTCCCTCTGTTGACTCTAGGGGAAGGTCCTTGTCATCAATCTTCCCCTGGTCTAGAAGTTTCTCAGTGCAGAGACCCCAGGTTCAAAGGACACATTCCACTCCTGGCTCTTCTTGCTTGGTGGTAATGAAGTCCCTTTCCTCTTTGCTCACTTCTCTCTTTTATATCTCAAAAGAAATGGACTCAAGATACAATCTAATCCTGTAGATTGTGTCCTGCCCCATTAACTTAACTGCCTCTAATCCTGCCTCATTAACATCATAGAGGTTAGGATTTATAACACATAGAATAATTACATCAGATCACAAAATGGAGAACAACCGCACAATACTGGGAATCATGACCTAGTCAAGTTGACACATATTTTGGGGGAGCACAATTCAATCCACAACAGTATCTTTCATTAATTTTTAAAAATTCTCAGCCATTATCTGTTCAAATATTTCTTCTGTCCTGTTCTTGCTTCTCCTAATTCCAATTACACGTTAGACTGTTGGATACTCTGCTACAGCTCTTGGATTCTCTGCTTTGTTTTTCCCCTCTTTCCTTCTTTGTGTTTCATATTGAGTAATTTCTATTGACCTAGCTTCAAGTGTGTTGGTTATTTCCTTGGCTGTGCTGAGTCTATTGATAAGCCTATTGAAAGCTTTCTTCATCTTCTCGTCATCTCTCTTGATGCCATGTCATCCATTTCTAGCATTTCCACTTGGTTCTTTTTTTATATTTTCCATCTCTCTGATAAATTCCCCACTTGTTCATACATGTTTGTCTAACTTTTCCACTAGAGCCTTTAATATATTAATCATAGTTATTTTAAATTTCTTGTCTGATTGTTCCAACATCTGAAGTCTGGTTCTTGAGAGTGTATTGTTGTTGTTTTCTTGCTTTTGCGTGTCTCATAATTTTTTATTGAAAGCCTAATACCTTACGTGAGATGGTAGTGATTGAGGCAAGTATGTATGCCCAGAAATAGGTATGTCTTTTCTTTTGCTAGGTCTCTAATGTGTTGGGTTGAATTAATCTATTCAAAAGTTGAGCTGAGTTTGGGTTTTGTTATTGCTATGATTACCCTAGATACACCAGAGACTTCAAATTCCTCTAGTGTTACTTTGTATTTAGGATGGGGACTGGGTTGCGAGATGATTTTTCTAAATTTTCCCCCAACATTAGGACTGGAAAAAAAAAAAAAGACTTTACCAAACATGATCATTAAGGTTGTGCATCAACTTGGCTGGGTGGTGATTCTCAGTGATTTGGCAGTTATGATGTAGTTTGGCAGTCATATGATGATGTGATCACTTCCATGACGAGATATGACATAACGTGATCACCTCCATGATGGAATCTGCTGTGAGTAGCCAATCAGTTGAAAGAGAGTTTCCTTGGGGGTATGGCCTGAATACACTATAGATGGACTCTCTGGCAAGGCTCAAGGGATTTTGCTCCCTCTGGATCCTGTTCATCTGACCTCCAGTTCTTGGGACTTGAGCTAACGGCTTACCTGCCGTCTTGCTTGCCAATCTTGGGATTCATCGGTTTTCACAGCCTGTAAGCAAGAGCCCTGCTGTCTGACCTGATGATGTTGGGTTAGCCAGCCCCTACAACTCCATGAATCAGGAGAAGCCTCCAGCCTGGCCCATGGACTTGGGACGTACCAGCCTCTATAACTGCATGAGCCATTTCCTTGATATAAATCTCTTTATATAGATACTTACAGGCTTTACTGGTTTTGCTTCTTTAGAGAACCCAGCCCAAGAAACCAAAAAAGTGAAAAGACAAGCTACTTACTGGGAAAATATCTCCAAAAACTAGATATCCAATAAGAAACTAATAACCAAAATATATATAAAACTTCAACAACTTAATAACAAAAAGACAAAATAACCCAATCAAAAAATGAGCAAAATAACCATTTCACTAAAGAGTACATTCAAATGGCCACCAAACACATGAAATGATGCTCAGCATCATTAGACATCAGAGAGATGCAAATCCAAACCACAATGAGATACCATTTTGCTCCCACTAAGATGGCTAAGATAAAAAAAAAAGAAAAAACAGAAAATAACAATTGTTGGAGAGGATGTGGGGAGATTAGAACCCTTATCCATTGCTAGTGGGAATGCAAAACAGTGAAGCCATTGCAGGAAACAGTGTGCAGCTCCTCAAAAAACTAAAAATAGAACTACCATATGAGCCAGTAATTCCACTGCTAGGAATATACCCAAGGGACTTGAAAGCAGTGACACAAACAGACATATGTACACCAGTGTTCATCGCAGCATAGTGAAAAGGTGAAAACAACCTAAATGCCCATCAATGGATAGACAAAATGTGGTACATACAGACAATGGAATACTACTCATCCAGAAAGAGAAATGAAGTATTGATACATGCTACAACATGGATGGTGCTTGAAGACATTATACTGAGTGAAATATGTCAGTCACAAAAGGACAAATATTGTATGACTTCACTTATAAAAAAAGACAAGAACAGGCAAATATATAGAGACCAAAGTTTATCAATTGTTACCGGGAGCAAGACGAAGGGGGAAAGGAGTTATAACTGCTTATGGAGCACTAACTTTCGATTTATGGTGATGGAAAAATCACATTGATTAAGAGTAGGGTTGCACAGCCGATTAATGTAATTGCTATCAATAAATTGTACACCTGTAAAAAGTTGAATTGGCAAAAGTTGTGTGATAAATATATTTAAACAACACTAAAAAGAGCAGCTGCTGAGGCTGCTTATGTACAGCAAAACTTCTCATGGGATTTGGTTTCTTGGTGTAAAAATGGCATGGTGGGGATGTCTGACCTCCTCTAACTTTATAAGGGAGAAAGAAAATCAAGGTCAACAGCCCAAGGCTGATTCCTATGAGGTGGAGGTCAGACATGTCTCCACCCTCCAACCTTTTTACCCATTCTGATACCATCTGTCCTTCCCATGGCACTCTCTACTTCTCTGCTGGGTTTGATAATTAGCTGCAATGCCCACACAGAACTCACAAACCATATTTATGATTATTGGGTTTATTAGGGAAATAACAGGTTACAATTCAGGTTCAGGAATGCTCAGGACACAGTTCTTCAATCAGGACAGCCTGTTCTCGGCTGTACCCGCAGGCACACCTCTCTCTGGCCCCTTGGCCTCTTGGCTCCTCAGTGTGACCTCTGCCCTGCTTGGGCAAGTGTTATAAAGCTCTTTTAGCTCCACCAATAAGTACCTGGGGGCATCCCACTCTGCCAGTAAGCCTCATGCCCGAAGACATCCAGCTTTCTTGCTCCAAAGGCCGGGAAGCCCCACTGCAGCCATCTTGCCGCAGTCTCCTGATTCCTATCATCTCACACCACTGTCTCTCACTATCTTCCATGTTATATCTCCTCTATCTGTCTCCTGGATCTAGGAGGTTCTCAGTGCAGGTATCCCGGGTCCAAGACCCACTCCACCCCTGTCTCTTCTTTCTTGGTGGTGGTGGAATCCTCTCTTCCTGCCTCTGGGATGGCTCATTTTAAGCCTAGCAGGATGGAAAACCTAATCAATCCCCTTGTTAGGATTCCATACTCCTTATTTGCATAGTCCCACTCCCACACGGGTGCCATGCACCTTATTTACATTATTAGCAAGCTATCCAATCCGCTTGGTGGGCCACAAACACCTCATTTGCATAGTCCCATCCAAACATTTGTTGGGAGTTACAAAAACTATGGCTATTACAAAAAGTATGGTCATATTAACTAATCCACTGCACTACACTTGGTGTGGGGGTTTAGGGTCATGGTTTCATGGGACAGCCTAGTTAATTGGTTAACATCATGTTTAGTGCTTCTGTTCAATCTCCTAGTTCATTGTGTAGTGCTGCGGTCTGAGGCCATCCAAGGTACAACAATTGGTCTCTACTCACCTGGAGCAACAGAGGAAGAAGAAGAGTTAGGAATAGGAGGAAGAAATGGAATGCATGGCTAACTGCCTCCATGAACACCTGCCTCCTTTGCCATGAGACCAAAAGAACTGGATGGTGCCCAGCTACCGTTACTGAATGTTTTGATCAAAGATTCTATAGAAGAATCCTGATCAAAAGGGGGAACATGCAGAACATAACTTCAAATTCTCATGGAATCCAGACTTTCTGTATCCTTGGAGGCTGGATGAATCCCCAAAACTATTGACCTGAGATAATATTTAAACCTTAAACCAAAAAATATCCCCTGAAGTCTTCTTAAAACCAAATAATAATTTAGCTTAACTAGTAAAGAATGTCTGCTTTGAGCATTGTGTTCTTTTAAGAACTGTTTATATGGGATCAAAATAACAACAGCAACTCAAAAGATTTGATAGGAAATTTAGGGTGCAGTGAGTTTATGTTAATGGGAGAGGAACAATTTGCAAAAGAAGGGTGAAAATGGTTACCCAACTCAAAGAATATAATCAGTGTCATTGAACTGTACATGTAGAAATTGTTGAATTGGTGTATGTTCTTCTACATATACTCTCAAAAACAGCAACAAAAATAAATAAATAAAATAAATTTGTAAAAAGAAGAAGCCACTGAGCTGTAGGACATGTGGAGTAGGGAGAGGAGAACCAGGAAAAGGAGAGCAAGGATGATAGCATCAGTACAGGAAAGCCAGAGGCTGCCCAAGCAAATTTCAAACACCACCAAGTGTGTCTGAGCTGGGTTTTCAGGCTTGTCACTGGCAGTGTTTACATGGGTAGGCGAGGTCTTATACCTGGCAGGCTGGGCCAGATGAGCCTCCTGGGGAACAGGTGCTTGGTGGGGACAAAGAATCAGCAGCTCCCAGCCAGCCACCTGAAGATATGTGGAGGGATGGCTCACTGGAGTGAGCTGGAGTTATGCTGGGGGTTACTGAACCCATCACTGAAGAGCTCATGCTTGAGTCTGGGGAATTCCAGGAAAGAATGGGCTGGTCTCCTGTGGGGAGTTCAGAAGTGGCTAATGACAATGGCACACTAATTCTACTCTTGGGTACCACACAAAACATCTGCTTCTAAATCCATCCTTGAGAGAAATTCCCCTCAGCCGTTAGTATCAGGAAAAGTTGAGCATCTCCAAGCCTCCAGCTTGTTTCCAGCTGGGACCAGAGTGGAAGACAAGCTGCTCAGGTTCAGGCCTCCCCACTGCCTGGGTGTTGAGTTTAGTGACTGTGCAACAAGTCATCAAACCAGCTGGTGGTCCTGGGTCTGAGCAGCTGGGTCACTCCATGTGGGAAAGGGGGCAGATGTGTCAGAGGCATTAAGGCCCCCAGCCTCCTCAGGCTTTGTGGGAACTTCGTTTATTTTAACCCAGCCCTTGTTCCCCCAAGGTCCTCATCCAGCTCCTCCTCCAGGAGTGCCCAGACTTTCCACCTGCATTCCTGCTGCTCCTCCGGAAAATGGTCTGGTCAAAGGCAAGAGGCTGCATTTCTGAGGGTCTGGTGTCCCAGGTACACTGATGTCATCTGTAGCTTTGACCTTGAGCACCTCCTGTAAACTTGCCATTGCTCAGTGACAGCCCCCAGAGTCATAACAACCCTAACGACCCCTCAGCCCTGTCCCCTGAGAGATCTTGGGTGCAGACACCTGCACACTGCCCACCCAGACCACAGCTCGCCCCCTTCTGGGCAGCATACATCCCCCCATGCCCCAACTCTTTGGTCTGGGTCAAGAGGGTTTTTCTCCTGACACCCAGGACCGGTAAAGAATTGGCCCATTCCCTTGTTCATTCATCAGCTCTGAACCCGTCTCAGACTAACTGGTGGAGACAGACAAGGAAACACTGCTGTAGGTGTTGTTGAGTCAGACGTCTGTGCAGGGGTGCTACAGGCACAATGCAAGACGCAATGACCAACCTGGAAATTGGGGAGTTAGAATTAGGAAAGCCTTATGAAAAGGAGGCCTAAATCACAACAGATAAATGATCTTTCCCAGATAGTCATGAAAAGAGAGAAAGGCATCCCTGGCCAGACCTGGAAGATGAAACCATCTACTCTGTTCTGGGAACAGGATGGAGCCTGGAGTGTGCGTGGAGAAGGGAGAAAGAAAGCACAATCAGCCATGGAGCTGGAGAGGCTGGCTTGAGCAGGCTATGGAAAGCCTTCTCAGTCAGCTTCAAGCTTTTGAACTTGAGGACAGTGGGGAGCCATTGGAGGTTTTAAGCAGAAAACAATGGAGTATGATGTGATAAGAATGACACTTCGCCTCACGCTGTGTGACACTGGGCAGGTCACTTCACCTCTCTGAGCCTTGTTTTTCTCATCAGTAAAATGGGGAAAGTACGTGATCTTCCTCCGATAAATTCATAACCCAAATCTAATCATGAGAAAAATATCAGACAAATGCAAATTTTAGGAACATTGTACAAAATACCTAACTAGTACCCCTCAAAACTGTCAAGGTCATCCAAAACAAGGACAGTGTTAGAAACTGTCATAGACCAGAGAAAGCTGAGGAGACATGACAGCTAAATGTAATGTGGTGTCCTAGAAGGGGACATGAGGGAAAAACTAGTGAAATCCAAATAAAGCACGAAGTTTAGTTAATAGTAACTTACCTTATATCGATACAATGAAATATTTATTCAGTAACAAAAAGGAATAAAGTACTGATACATGCTACATAGATGAACCTTGAAGACATAATGCCAAGTGAAAGCAGCCAGACACGAAAGACCACATATTCCATGATTCTATTTATATAGAATGTCCAGAATTGGCAAATCTATAGGGCCAGAAAGTAGATTAGTAGTTGCCATGGGCTGGGGACTTAAGGGGTGGGGGACTAATGGGTACAGAACTTTTAGGGGTACAAAAAGTTCTAAAGTTAGATTGTGGCAATGCTTACAAAACCCTGTGACTATACCAAAAACCATTGACTGGGACTCTTTTAAATAGGTGGAATGCATGGTATGTGAATTATATCTCAATAAAACTGTTGAAAAAAAGAATACGGAAAGTCTCTTTCTCAATAAACTTTCACCCACTAATTTAAATAAATAAAGCTGTTGAAAAATAGTAATGTTGTTTGTTCCCTAGTTGTGACAAATATACCATTGTAATGTAAGTTAATTTACAGTACTATTTTTACAACTTTTCTGTAAATCTGTTCTGTAGTCTATGAAACTATTCTAAATACTAAAAGTTTATTTAAATAAAAATTACAGTCATGCATCACTTAATATCCACGACACATTCTGTGAAATAGGACATTACGTGATTTGGATGTTGTGGGAACACCATATTATATGCAGGCAGTCCCCAGATTACGAACACGTTCCGTTCCTAAGTATGTCTTTAAGTTGAATTTGTACGTAAGTCAGAACAGTTAGGTACAGTTCATATCTAACATCAGTTAGATGTTTGTCTTAGTATATACTGTAGTATATAGTGTACCTTTCTATGCTGCAGTGCGATGGATTGCTTTTGTGTGGCCTTTCTTGCCATGGTCTTGTAACTCCCACTCAAGTGAGTGGGTGGTACTGTGCAAATAAGGTTATTGTGGTCCACCAAGGGGATTGGTCAGTTTTGCCTGCTAGGCTTAAAAGACAGCCAATTCCAAAGCAGGAAGAGGATCTCACCACCACTAAGGAAGAAGATCCAGGAGCAAAGTGTGTCCTTTGAACCCAGGGTCCCTGCGCTGAGAAGCTTCTGGAACCAGGAGACCGAGACAGAGAGAGAGAGAGAGAGATGTTAACACTGAAGGTGAGAAACGATGGCAGAGAAATGGCAGCAGGAGATGGCATAGTAGGCTTCCTGGCCCACAGAGTGAGGAAGCTGAGTGCCTTCAGGCAGGAGCCTTGCTGGTGGAGTAGGGTGCCTCCAGGCACTTAGTAGAGCTAAGTTTGTGACCCAAAGAGCTAGAGGTGAGCACCTTATGGCCCAGGCTTACTGGTGGAGTGGGGTATCTCAGGGCATTTACCAGCAGAGCTGAAAGATTTCTGTACACTTGCCCAAGCAGGGCAGAGGCTGAGGGGCCAGAAAGAGGTATGCCTGCGGGCAAAGCTGAGAAGAGACTGTCCTGATGGAAAAACTGTATCCTTGAGTGTTCTTGAATATGAATTTTAACCTGTTACTTCCCTAATAAACCTCATAATTGTGAGAATTGTCTGTGAGTTGTGTGTGGCCCTTGCAATGAATTACCAAACCCAGCAGAGAAGTATAGAGTGCCATGGGAGGGATGGTTGGTGTCAGAATTGGTAAAGACGGCAGACAGAGGAGGCATGTCTGACCTCCACCTCATAGGAATCAGCCTTGGGCTGTTGATCTTGATTCTCCTTCCCCCTTGTGAAGTTAGAGGTCAGACACCTCCACCAAGTCATTTTTACGTACGCATAAAAACATCTAAGAAACACTTCCAGATACACTAAAACATCTTTAACATAATAATACAGTAATAATAATAATGCTTTGCCGTGCATTGCAAAGTAGCACCTGTTTGTTATTACAAACCACTTGTATGTACCTTGAATTTTTAATATAATAGGCTTTATGGGGGTTGGTTCATAACTTTGAGTTGTGCTTAAGTCTGATGGTCATTAACCCAGGGACTGTCTGTACTTAGCAAAGCTATATGGGATAGTGTAGTGTACCTGTATTGACTAAATAGCTAAGATGCTGTACACACAGCACACATACGCCTGGCAGTGCTACCACTCTGCATACAAGAGACATGAAATACATGTGCTGCATGCAAGATACTGCTGTGATCGCTATGTCCAGTTACATCTGTTACATCCCATTCTCCTATCAGAATTTCTGAACTCTATTATAACTTTATGGGACCACGGACGTATATGCAGCCAGATGGATGTTACGTGGTACATGACTGTACATATGCAGTTAAAAAAAAAAAAAAAGGAAGAAAAAGGCAAAGTAGTGACATGCTCAGATTTGCTATAAAGACCACTCTGGCAAGAGAAAGGGACAGATATTGCAGTAGTTAAGTGCTGGCAGGGGCTTGAAATAGGAACATGACCATGGGGAGAGAGTACTTAATGACTACTTGGAGATGTCTGTTAGGGGGAGTGTGCTGCTGGAACAAACTGTCAAAATTTTAGTGGCTTCAGACAACACAAATTTATTATCTTAAACAGCTCTAGAGGACAGAAAAGTGGGCTAAAACTGTGTCAGTGTGGCTGCATTTCCTTGTGGAGGCTCTAGAGAAGAATCAGTGTTTTGTTTTGCTTTCTTCCTTTTCCAGCTTCTACAGGCCACCTTGTGGTCTTAGCTTATGGTCTCTTCCTCCCTTTTCAAATTTCTCTCACTCTGACCCTCCTAACTCCCTGTTACTTACAAGGCCTTTTGTGACTACATTAGGCCCACCTGGGTAATCAAGGCTAATCTTCCCCATCTCAAAATCTTTAATCACATCTGCAAAGTCTCTTTCGCCATGTAATATATTCACAGGTTCCAGGGTCTAGGACATAAGACATTTAGGGGAAGAGGGAGTCCACTGTTCTACCTACCACAGGGTGTCATCAGTGAGGCAAACAGAAGGCTGTGAGGGGAAGGTGAGGAGGTCAGCTTTGGATGAGTCTGAGGACATCCAGGGGGAATTGCCCCCTTGGCTTGCATCCATTCACCAAATACTAAGGACCTCCCATGTGACAGCTGCTGGGTGTAAAGGTGAACACTGTATTTGACTGCTTCTAAGACACCTTCATTTTGAACATCTCTGAAATCAAGATCCATCTTTTAATTAACAGCATTTTACAACTGTAATTGGCAGGTCTTTTCTTTCCTAGTGACAGGTAAGATAACGTGCATCTTACAACTGATAGGTCTAGGCTGGCACTTCCAAACCAAACCTGTCCCTGACTCATAGCAACCCTTTTAGGACAGAGTAGAGTTTCCCAGGCTGTTAATCTTTACAGAAGCAGACTGCCATATCTTTCTCCCACAGAGCAGCTAATGGGTTCGAACCACAGACCTTTCAGTTATTTTAACCACTGCACCACCAGGGCTCCCACTAGGGCTGGCACTAAACTAAAAACCAAACCCGTCACTGTCAATTCCAACTCATAGCGACTCTACAGGACAGAGCAGAACTGCCCCATAGGGTTTCTAAGGAGCAGCTGGTAGATTTGAAGTGCCTATCTTTTGGTTAGCAGCCGAGCTCTTAACCACTGCACCACCAGGGCTCCAGAGTGGCCTAATTATTGTCGAAGTTGGAGGCCTTGCTAGAGCACGAAGTAGCTCACCTCACTCCCACGTCTTTCCTAGTTCCTAGCCTGACTCCTTCCACCTTGAAGCTCCTACATGTCCCAGGATCTGGTGCTCAGACTCCCTTTAAGGGGCCCCTTGTCTCCACCAGTGGCCTGGCCACACATACGCTCAGCTCTGCTCTCACAGCAGGGTCCAGGAACTGGCCCCCTCCCCAGGTGTAACCTCAGTCACAAGAGCAGGCCCAATGAGCCTCAACCTGGTTGTACACTGGAAACACCTGGGGAGCTTTTAAAACCCCAGACACCCAATCCATAACCTAAACAACCTCATTCAGAATCTGAGTATTATTTAAAGCTTCCTAGGTGAGTCTTCGTGGTGCAGTGGTTAAATGCTTGGCTAACCAAGAAGTCAGTAGTTTGAACCCACCAGCTGCTCCGTGGAAGAAAGATGCAACAGTCTGCTTCCATAAAGGTTACAACCTTGGAAACCCTACGGAGTTCTACCCTCTCCTGTAGGGTTGTTATGAGTCAGAACCAACTTGATGGCAATGGGTTTTTGGTGAGTCCCGTGGGCAGCCAAGGTGGAAAAGTGAAGGAATCCACCTGATTTGGTCCAAGTGAAAAGAGGTATAAGGCAGCACTTGGGGGTGGGGGTGGGGGGTGTCCAGACTATACAAGAATACCCGTTTGTCCCCCCCCACAAGATTTCTGAATTCCTGTTATGTGAGCAGCTGAGCCATCTAAGTTTTCTCGAGACACTAACCCCATGCCAGACACATTGTGGGAACCCAGGAAATGCACAGCCTCAAAGGCCAGGCAGAAAAGGCCCAGTGCCAAGAACAGGTCTGGGAGCAGAGCCCACTGATTTGCTATGACCACCCCTGATTTGTTGGCCAGCCCTGATTTGCTGTGTGAGCTCCAGTGAGTCGCTGCCCCTCTGTGCCAAAACAGGTATCCCTGAAGAGCCCTTCAAGAGCCAACACTGAGGCTACACTTAACCTAAGGGCCACAACAAGTCACAAGAACTGCAAGGGATGAAAGAGGGACTGGACTAGTGAAAGATCCTAGCTCTTAGAATCTTAGGGGTCTTGGATGATCTTGGCTCATCCATCCCACTTCTGTTCAACTTCTAAGGAGTTTGAGACGGTGGGGAGCCAGTGACTAGGTTTCCTGCTCACCCCCAGAAGGGTCCCAACGTCTTCCAGGTGTCGCAGCACTTCCGGACCTAAAATCTCTACTCCTGAGGCTTTATCCCCTGCTTGTTGGCAAGAACAGAGCATCTGAGGTCCTCAAGGCTAACGAGGAGTCCTGGTGGTGCAGTGGTTAAAAGTGCTCGGCTGCTAACCGAAAGGTCAGCAGTTCGAACCCACCAGCTCCTTCACAGAAGAAAGACATGGCAGTCTGCATCTGTAAACATTTACAGCTTTGGAAATCTTATAAAGTCGTTCTCTCCTACAGGGTCGCTACGAGTTGGAATCGACTGGATGGCAGTGGGTTTGGACTGGTCTTTTTTTAAAGGCTAACGACCTGACAACACTAGCAGGAAGCCCAGAGAGACTGGAAAATGGAATGTGAATGAGGGATTTTCAGATGGCAAGCAGACTCCAACTGGGGAGGCCAAAGGACACTGACAGAGAACAAAGGTGAAGTGGTTCAAGAGACCAGAGAGAAACCGCCAAGGAGTAACTTCATGGGAAGAAACACTCAAGGAGCAAGGGGAGTCCAAAGGGGTTGTGGAGAAGGCCCCCGGCTTCTGGTCCCAGCATAGCCAAGGCCCCAACACACAATTAAAAGCTTTTATTGGGAAAGAGAAGTTGACTGAGAAGCATCCCCCAATGTCCTCATTGCCTGAGACAGCTGGAAGCTGCTCTAGAGAGTCCAGAAAAGAAGGGACCACTAAATGGGGCCCTCAGTGGGTTCAGGTGTAGAGATCAAAGTCAATGCGTTTGGAGTTGTAGAACTGACCACCAGGGGGGTCCAGCTTCCGGCAATACACACCATCTGGGAAGTAGCCTTCATTCACCCAGGTCTGCAGGAAGAGAGCTGAGCTGGGAGAGGAGTGGTGGAGATGGCGGGAGGGAGGCACAGACAGAACAAGGTAGAAAAGGACTTACCTGCATCTGGGCGCTGGTAAAGGGCCCGTATAGCTCAGCATCCCCTGTGTTCTCCCACTTATATTCCCACATCACATCCACTAGACCATCCCCTGGCGACTCTGCCTCTAAAATAACAGGCAAGGTAATTTGGGCCTCAGCCACCCTGTCCCCTGCCCACAACATCCCTCTTCTGCCCTCCAAGCTTACCTCCTTTTTGGGCAGGGGTTGGGGTCTCCAGCTCCCCCTCTGCCACTTCCTCAGCAAACATATCCAGAGAAGGTGGGGGTGAAGGGTCATGGGGTCCCTGGGTCCGGCACCCCAGCCCCTTCAGCCGCATGGCCAACCGTTCCCGAGTCTCCTGGTACACACCAAGGTTGCCTCGGGCCACCATTTGGTCGGCCAACCCTGAGAGCCGGTCTAGGCGCTGGGGGGAACTGGGTCGCCGAGGCCCTTTGCTGTCCCCTTTGCCTCCTCGGGCCCCCAGACGCCTCAATGCCCCAGCAACTGTCTCCCTCGGCAACAGCAACTCCAGAAGGCCCTCCAGGAGGGCTTGGGCACTCATCGGTGTCTGGCCCAGGCTGTCCTCCTCTGAATCTGAGTTCTGACGCTGATCAGGTGGTCGCTCCCTGATCTTCACCTGTAAATACAAGAAGACTTAGTCCCTACAAACTGCCAGCAGGGCCCAAGCTGCACACTCTCTGCCCCCAGTCCCCAGCCATGCCAGCCCCTGGGCCACACCCAATCAATGTTGTCCAGCCAGTTGTCTCGGATCTGAGCGTCACGGTTCAAGAAGTAGTTGCCATCGGCATCAAAGTGACCTTCCTCCATCTCCTCCTGCAGGTTGAAAGGTGTGATCCGCACACCTCCCTCACTGGGGAGAGTGGCTGCTTCCTGACCTGCACCAAAGACACAGATGCTCCATGTCAGGCATGCAAAAAGAGGCAGGCGGCAAAAAACAGAGGCAGGAGCCTACCTTGTCCCACAGCCCCAGAAGCCCCTCCTTGTCCCTCTGGCTAAATCAAATCTTGGGTATAACTCACCTTCCACATCCTCTGAAGCCAGAATGTCATATTTGCTGGAACCCTCCTCATCGTCATCCTCCTCATCGCTGTCCAAAGAGTGTTTACCTTTGAAACGGCTCCCAGGACCTCCTGCCCCAGCCACAGGATCCACCAACTATGAACAGGAGTCAGCAGTCAAGACAACAGGCTATTGGCTACTCCCCAAAATACTCCAGAGTCTGGATCCAAATTGAAAATCCTTCAAACCCATTCCTCAGAGAATATGGCAAAGCCATCCCTCCCTCTGCCCCCTCAGCTTTATTTCTCTTCGGGTTTCTAGCTCCTCTCTTCTCCTCTTACTTGTCCAAGAACACAGAAATCTGGCCCCCTCACCTTCTTCTTGGAGACACTGATTTCATTCTCGTCATCATCTCCCACGCCTTGGAAAGTCACTTTTCTCTTTGGCATGATGGGCCAGAGAGGGCTTCCTTAAGCTGTGGTGAAAGAAAAGGGAGGCGGGGGGAGATAAGGGAACTTGGTGGGCGAGAAGGGACTCATCGCGAGAGAGCCCCGCCCCCTACGCCACCCCCCAAAACATTTCTCCAGGTACATCCAGTTCGGGAGGGGAGGTAGCACACAGTCCGAAAGGGGAACTGGGAACCAGGCAACTCCCTTGGTTCGGCATTCGAGAGGGGTCCTGGAAATCGGTGAGAAGGGCGGACACGCGGAATATCTCCCCACGGGTATTCCCACCCTTTACGAAAGGAGACAGGCTCTCCCACGTGACCTCCCCCACTCCCCGGACCCGCAGTCCTAGGCGCGGCGGGACTCAGGAAGCTGACACCTGGCCCCTCAGGGTCCCCAGAGCCCGTGGGGCCCAGACAACCCCAGGATCTGGATCCCTGGCCGCCCGGCTCCTCCTCGCGCCCGAACTCCCAACGCCACGGGTAGACTCCAACTGTCCGGTGCTATGTATACAAATCAGAGGGGCTGCAAAGCCAGGGGACACTCGGGAAGTCCCACTACCGCGCGCTCACCTGGGGCTCCAGGGTAGGCGGGGGAAGAAAAGGAGAGACGCTTTCGCCAGAAATACATCCGGGGCACTCGGCCGCCATCACCCGGAAGAGAACTGCTGAAGGCGCCAGGGAAGGTCGGAAGTGACTTCACTCCAGTTACAGACCTAACCGAAAGAGCGGGCGGAAGTACGCAATGATCTAGGGACGATCTCCCAGAAGTGACGTAAACTGGCGAAATGAAGAAAAGAGAGGACGTATGAACGCGTATACCCAGATCCGGCGAGAGGGATGGTCGGAAGCGGTGTTGATTGCCTCAGACAGCGGTAGAGGCTTGGGGTGGAAAGTGGATTGCGCTGTACTTAACGGGGCGCCGAGAGTCTGCATGGAGGAGCAAAGTGTGAGCAGGTCCAGTGCATTTCTACCCGTTTTCCTTTGCAGGGTTCAAATCACCCTTCCTCCAGGGCTGGCTAAGGGCTCTACGCCCCTCACCATCTGAGGAGAAATCATCCCTGCCCACTCCTAGCCTCCAGTTGTCTGCTCTGTTCATAGCGTCAGAGACGCAGCCTTGCTCCTCTTCTTCAGGGAAGCCTGCCTGGCTCTTCTGATGGTCTGCTTTGTGGCCCCTGACCACGTAGGCCCCAGAAAAAGTCATTTGCCCCACACCTACCCCCAGGACGGTTCCTGGTTTCTGAGGTGGGAGAGCCACCAACAGGAGAGGTGGCAGAGTACCTAGGCCAGAAGCCTTTTGTGCCCCACTCTCAGGTAGGCCTGAAAAAGGGCAGCAGTACCTCTCTCGAAGCGCAGCGCAGGATAAAGCCCGTCTTAGCAAACAAGGCCCAGTCAGGCAGCTCCTGTCCAGGTGTTGGGAGTTTGGCCCAAGGGGGTGTGGTTGGGGAGTGGGAGGACCTGGTCCCGTTGCTGTGGGAGAGGTCCCAAACACTAGTGGACACTCAGGAGCTTGAATCCCACTAGGCCAGACCGTGCCCAGGAAGAGCCTGTTGGGGCCAGAGGACACCAGTGGGGGTACCAAGAGCAACCAACTGGCCCATTCCTCGTCTCTCCCGCGCCCAGGGTTGGACCACCATGAAACTGCACGTAGTCAGTGCTGTTTCTTCTGAGGGTGCAGAGCACGGGCCCCAGATTGGGATGGCTTCTTGCTGAAGAACGGGGTCCAAAACAGCAGCTACCAGTGCCACTGTTCATCCTTGGCGGAAACCTCTTCTACCTGACCCACCAGGCAGAGAGCACACCCCTAGGCCTCATCCTGTTGGAGAAATGCCAGGTGGAGCCACACCTTGGAGTCATGGAATCCAACGCCTTTTAACATTCTGACCCCTGGGGTGGAGGGCACAGAGGGTGGGTGGGCCTATAAGATGGCTATGGGAAATCAAGAGTTGGGAGCCTGGCTATGGGAGCTGACCAGGGTGAGCAGGAGCCAGCTGGCTGTGCAGCTACCCTCTCTGGAGGCCCCAGTACAGGGAACTGTGCCAGGTGTGCTGGCCAGGAGCCCAGCTCCAATCAGAGGACTGTGGCTTTCTAGCCACCCTCACTCAGTCCCCCCTCAGGCTTCTAGGAGCTGCACCAGTGCTTTGGAAGGAGATCTGGGTGCTGCAGGTAGAACATAGAGGGCTCCAGACCAGTGAAAGTGGAGGCAGCAGATCCCAGGCAAAGCTGGGGCAGGAGCTCAACCAGTATGTTGATGAGTTAGAGATGGACCAAAGGCCAAGAGGTACCTGCCAAGACCAGCAGACTGCTTCAGTAGAGACCCAGGTTCTTTCTTCCCTCCCTCCCTAGCCATTACCCCAACCGCCTTCATCAAAGAACACGGCAGGAGACAGGCCCAGGTACAACAGCAGGTTCTTTTCTGGTTCCTCAAAGCGCCGCATGCGCAGGGCAGGGGCAGGGACAAAAGAGAATGTAAACATAGGGTTCTACCCCTGGACCTCAGGGGAAGAGCCCTCTGATAGGGGCTGGAGGGTTGGAAGGAAACAAAGGTGAAAGGCGGGGGCCCTGGTAAGACAAAGCAGGGGAGGCCTGAGAACACAGAAGGAGAGCAAGAGGGTAGTGGGTGGGGAGGTGGGGTACATTTCCTGTTCCAGTGCATGTCCCCTTAAATAAACTGGGACACAAGCATTGTGGAAGGAGAACCAAAGAACAGAAGATGGGAGTGAGCATTCCCACCTGGCCAGGTCCTCCATACATAATAACAGAGATGTCCAGAAATAGATCAAGGAGAACCTTGGCCCCCAGCCAGGAAGTGGCAACTGGAGGAGGGAAAAAGGAACCCAGGTCCACCTCACAGGTAAGGGAAGCCACTGGAGTGTAAGAATCTGAAAACTGCTGACTCCCATCACCAGGAGTCACCCCTGTGATGACAAGTAATCAACTAGGAGAGCACCAGGGAGGGGACCCCAGAGGGAGTTGGGGCAGGAGTGACAGAGACCCTGGCTGGGCCTGTCTGGAGGTAAGGGGCTCCAGATTTTCTCCTGGCTGCCTCAGGGAAATGCAGCTGCCCCATGCACTGTGACTGTCTTGGCTGTGTAGGATCAGCAGCTGGCATGAGGAGATAGGGTATCAAGCCACTTTCCTCTGAGAGGGATGGCCCACCAAGGGGGCTGGGGGCAGCAGGTCAGGCCTGCTCTTGGCTGAGGGGAAAAGGGGGGCTGTGCAGTCCAGCCCCAGGGTAGAGGTCAGAAGTAAGCATCCTGCCGGGCCTCAGATGCCGAGGACCTGTCCCCACCATCCTGAGGGGCTGGGGGCCCATCGGCCTTTCGACGCAGCGAAAGCTTCCGGCCTTGGGCCTTCTTCTCCTGCTTCTGCCGTTCCTTCTCTTGCTTCTGCCGCTCCTTCTCCTGCTTCTGCCGCTCCTTCTCCTGTTTCTGCTGCTCTTTCTCCTGCTCTTTTTCCCACTTCTGCCGCTCCTTCTCCTGCTTCTCCCGCTCTTTCTCCTGTTTCTGCCGCTCCTTCTCACTCTCCTTTTCCTGTTTCTGCCGCTCCTTCTCCTGCCTCCGGGCTTCCTTGCTGGTGCCCAACGGGGTGCTGTTGCCAGTAGGTGAGGGAAGGGATGGATGCAGTCCCTCAGCGGTGACCACAGGCCCTGGAGCAGGCCCAGCACTGGCCCTTCGGGCAGGAGGTGGTGGGGAGGGGGCCCCACCAGCTGCCCGAGAACCTCGGCTCTTGAGGCCAGGGAGGCTAAGGAGGCTAGAAGAGGGGCCCAGGGGTGGCTGCTGCCGCCGGCGCTCCTCATGGATGGCCCGGGAACCATGGAGTCGCCGTGAGGGCTGATACTGCAGCTCCCCCCGGGTTTCCCGCCACTTCTTGAGCTGTGCTGCATTCTCTCGCTCAATCAGTGCCTCTGTGACTGGGAGGTTAGTCACCTGGAAGAAAAGAAAATGGGTAGCAGAATGAAAAAGAGGTACAGGGATGGAGCGAAGCAGGTGTGGGGTATGTGGAGGTCAAGGCCTACCTCATGCACGAGAAAGTCCTCCTGCATGCACTGCTGGGGCAGGTTGCGCAGCTGCTCCATGGTCTCATACATGCCTTGGCAGGAGCGCAGCTTCTCCACTGAGCCCAGCGTGTGCCGCAGCAGCACCAGGGCCACGCGGAAGATGATCTTGACGCCTAGAAGGTCAGAAAGAAGACAGCATGGGAGGATCAAGCCCCAATCTGAGCCTGTCCCATTTAGTAGGGACTCACAGCCCCCATCCCTCCTACTGCTGATCTTACAGATGAGGAAACTGAGGCCCAAGAAGGCAAATGAGTTGCCATGGGTCTCTGGTTCCTGAGAGGGAGAGCAGCTCTGGGTCAGTGGCAGAGCGAAGATCAGGCCTCAGTTTCTCCAGCCCGCAGGCTGCTTACATTAAAGCCTAGGCCCAACAATTACCTTCTGTCATTGGGCCACCAGAAATGTAACAGGGCCCTCTGGCAGTCACCACAGACGCCCCAGCCTCTCAGGGCCTGGATGGCCACAAAAGTACCTTCACAGAAAAACATGTCCCAGACACGTAGCACTGAAGCCCAGGGCAGGGTGCGGGCAAAGATGCACATGAACCATTCTGTCATGTAGAGCACAGGGTCAATGCGCTGCCGCCGCAGGTGCCGATGCGCCAATGGGGAAGCCCGACGCAGTAGCGCAAAAAAGATCTCGCCATCCAGCTGAATGGCCTCCTGGAGTGGGGACAAGTCATGAGAAGAGGGCCTAGCCTGCTTTGCCCACTAGGGATAGACCTAGCCCTGGTAGGGGATGCCCACCCCAGCGAGGAGATGTCCAGAGAAGAGAGGGACTGAACGGCCAGGGTAGGGCAGGATAAGGGCCTCCCTGCAGCCTTGGGGAAAAGTTACAGCCCAGGGTGCAGCCAGCCTCCACTCACCAATCCTGCACTGTAGTAGCCAGGGAGGTACTTGTCACAGATCTGTACCAGGCACCAAAAGGCTTGCTAGGAAGGGCAAGAACAAGGAAGGAGGGATGGGGCCTGAGAAACAGGGAGCTCCCCCATCACCACTACAGGCCAAGCTGCTCCCAGCCCAACCCCACCAGGACCAGCCTATGCTGACCTCAGCAGGCATGTGCATGAGCAGCACTGCGGCCACCGGGGCCTGGGCCTGGCAGTAGCCCTCGTCAGGCCGGTAGATAGTGTAGGCCTTCAGGATGCGATACAGGTCCTGTTGCCTGGAGGGATGGGGAAGACGGTGAGGGTAATCACAGGAGTTGGGAGCTCTCTGCCCCAAACCAAATCTGCTCCCTACCAACCCCAGCCCAGACCTTTCCCTCACTTAGCTCCAGATTAATCTGAGAATTTCACCAGGACACACCATCTACCTTCCTAGTCCTATCAGGCTATCAAGGTTGAGACCAAAATCAAAGCATTCCAGCTCTTGCCTTCCAACTTTTGGCCGCACTCCCCATGCTCCCTACCCATTCTCTAGCACAGGCTGTGCTCTCCCCCCTCCCAGTCTTTGTCCCTGCCTCCCTCCCTACTTCATTTGCCACTATCCCATAAATCTTCAAGGTCATCTTCTCCAGGAAGCTTTCAACATCCGCAGCCTCAGCCCTCCGCTAGCACTGTCTGAATGCTTCATCACCCCACAGCAGGAGCTCTCCCAGGCAGGGCCTGCCTAATCTGTCTCACTGGATTTCATCAGTTCATCCCAGAGTGTCCAGTGGGCGCTGGTTTTTGGTGAAGACTTGAAAGCCAGCTGTGCCTCAGACCTTCCTCTTTTCTCTCTGCATACAAAATAAAATCTTGTCCCAGACTTGCTCCTTTTCCTTGAGGGTGCCTCATCACTGTGTCTGGGACTTCCATCCACTCAGCCCCCATATCAGAAAACGAAGAGCCACCCTCACTCCTTCCTCACTCTCCATAGCTAATCACGGGGTCCTAGCAAGTCTACACCCTGAATTTCACTCACGTCTGTTCCCTCTTCTCCACCTCCACAACCATTTACCAACTCAGCCCTTCAGCTCTTGTCCAGACAGAAGTAATGACCTCCCAGATCCTCTCCCAGCCTCCAGTCTCACAGCTAGTCTAGAATACTGTATTCTGAATACTGAATACTCTAGAACACTGCCTAGAATGGCCAATTCCCAAAAGTCCATTATTCAAGTGTGATCTTCATTTGTGCTTTATCTGCATACCACTCCTACTGTTATTAATTCTTCTTTCTCCACTTCACACTAGCATCCATGAAATAACAGGTTTGACATATGGTGGTTATTTTACCTAATACATATGAAAATAAACATGTAACTTCCTCAAGCTCCCACACTACATCCACCCACCTGCCTGCTTCTGTGGCCCTGCCTGCTCCCCTGTTGCCGTGGGTGAACTGTCTGTGATCCTGGCTAAGCACAGCCTTTCTGCTGGTGCACTGGATCCCATCCCTTATCGCCCACACAAGGCCATCACTCCAGCAATCCTCCCATCTCCTGCATCATCAATCCTCCCCTCTCTACTAGATCATTCCCATCAGCAAACAAATACACTTATCTTTTCTATCCTAAAAACCACTTTCCTGTCCAGATACCACATCATTTCTTTCCTTACCTATATAATAAAATTCCTCCAGAGTATAGGCTCGCTGTCTCCAGTCTCTTTCTTCCCATTCTCCAGTCAGGCTTTTACCCACTATTCCACACGAAACTATGTTTATCAAGATCACTAATAACCTCCAGAGGTCAATTTTCAGACTTGATTTTACTTGACCCACCAGCAGCATCTCACAAAGTTGATCCCTGAAATCCTCTTCACTTTGCTTCCAGGAATCACACTCTCCTGGTTGTCCTCCAACCTCTCAGCTTCTCCTTCCAGTCTCCTTTACTGATGCTTTCTCATTTCCCATTCTCTAAATGTTGGAGTGCTGCAGGGCTCAATCCTTAGACCTCTTCCTTTTTTAGCTCCACCTGCTGCGTTGGTGATTTAGTCCAATCTGTAGACTGACAACTCCCAAGGTCCAATATATCTCCAATCTAAACCTCTCCCCTGAAATCCAGACTTGTATATATTGTATATCTGGCTTACTGGACATCTTCATCTAGATGTCCAATAGGCATTTCAAATTTAACATTCCAAAACTGAGCTCCTGATGTATCTCCTTTCCACCAGTTTTCCCCATCCTATCAGTAAACAACAACTCCATTCTTCTAGTTTCCCAGATCAAAAGCTTAATAGTCATCATTAACTCCTCTCTCTCTCTCTCTCTCTCTCTCTCACACACACACACACACACACACACATGCACACACTCCCCATCTAATCCATTAGCAAATCTATTTGGCACTACCTTCAAAATATATCCAGAATCCAACCACTTTTCCCATATTTCCACTTCTATCATCCTAGTCCAGTCTATAATCAAGACTTTCTTGCATTATGGAAATAGTCTCCTAACTGATCTCTTTGCTTCTTCCCTTGTTTCCCTATTCTTAACATAGCAGCCAGAATGATCCTTTTAAAGCATATGTCAGATCAGGTCATCACTCTACCCAAAAGCCCTGAAAAGGCTTCCTATCTTACTCAAGAGTAAAAGCCATGTATTTTCAACAGCCTACAAGGCTCCATTCATGAGGCCCCCCATTACCTCTCTCTGACCTCATTTCCTACCACTCCTCCCATCACACACTGACCTCCTTCTAGTACCCTGAATGCACCAGGCACATTCTCATCTCAGAGCTTTTGCGCTGTGGTTGTCCGCCTGGAACACTCTTCCCCCAGATATCTACATGGCTCACTCCCACACCTACTTCAGGTTTTTACACAAATGTCCTCTTCTAAGTGAACCCTGCCCTGGGTCTCCATATTTAAAATTGGAACCTTATCCCCACTTACATTCCTTACTCTCCTTTCTTGTTTTAAACTCCTCTTTAATACTTACCATTATTTCATATACAACATACTTTCCTTCTTTATCTTATTTATTATCTACCTTCACTAAAGTATAATAAGCTCCAAAAGAGCAGGAATTTTTATCTTTTTGTTCACTGTCATCTGTGACTAGAACAGTGCCTGGCATATAGCAGATACTCAAATAAATACTAGTTGAAAGACAAACTTGCTGATAAAGTGCCCATTTGGGAACCACTTAAGATCATCATACATACTACTAGGGACTGGTATATATACTACATCTTGAGGACGCTTAGCCTGTAGAACAAAATCAAAATGCCTTGACAGAGCATTTAAGGGCCCTTGGTGATATGGCTCTAGACTTCTATTTCAGCTTTAGCTCTACCCAATCCTACTGGCCAGATACAGCTTATATAATTCCCCAGCCAGGAAAAACCTGCCCCCTGCTCCCATCTAGCCTTAAAAACCCAGCCCAAGTGCAAGCTCTTCCATGAGCCATTGATGTGTGTACGCACGCACGCACGCACACCCCCAAGTTAGAGTCTCGTTTCTGGGCACAGTCCCTCACAGCTCCCAGAACACGTCCTCCAATATGGTCTGACACTCAATCCATTAAGGATCACTCTTCTAGAAGCCCTGGAGGGCTTTCAACCCAGTCCTGTATCCACCTGGAGTCTTCAACAAGTGTTTGCTGACTGGTCCACAAGGTAAGATCACCTTACCCATGCCCCCCTCGAGCAGCAAACATCTCGTGGAAAGGGAACTGGCGGTGCAGGTCCTTTTCAATCACATCCAGCCACTTGGGGTCCCCAGGAGCCCGTTCCAGCTCCTACAGTGGAACAGCAGGGATTATCTCAAGATCTGAGGGAACTGACAACTCTCATGCAGATGGGGCCATATGCTCCACACCCTGGAGCTATACGTTACCTCAAACTTTCCAGGATTCTGCTCCAGGAGTTCCTTGCTATTGGACAGGTACTGCCAAGCCTTGGCTCTGAGGGAGGAGGGGACCCCCTTCCGGCAGCGCAGCTTCACCTAAGGGAGAGGGGCAGGCAAAGGGACAGCCTTAGGGTCTAGCACAGCCTCCAAGCTTCCCCAGGAAACCTCAAGCTTCCTGGGGCAGTCCTCCCACATCTCACAGGGTTGACTCCAATGAACCTGGCCTGGCTTTCTATCTTTAAAGCTACCCCTCCCCGCAGGCCCAGGTACCACCTGCTCCTACATGGTCCAGAGAGTGGGAAACTATCAAGTTCCTGGGCTTCCCTGGAGCACATGGGCCCTAAGCACCCGCCCCCACCCCACCTTGTGCATTCCCTGCCCACCGCTCAGCCTCTTCAAACCTTCTGGAAACGTCGTGACAGCCACTTATCCCAGTTACTGAACATCTCCAGCCACTTCAGCTCCCGTTGCCGAGCCACATCCACAGGAATGGCGCTCTCTCTGCAGGATGAGGGGCAGTGGGGAGGCATGGAAGAGGTCATTGTTAGTAGTACAGAACCTGGACTACTGGGAGAACTGAGGCAAGCCACCTCCCAGGCTCACATGTGAGACTGGGCATAAAAGCATTTTGTAAGCAACCAAACATCAAGATGTCTGGCCATTTGGCCGTCCCAAGGCTGAAAGGGATTTCTTCCCTGTTGGATAACTACACCAGACTTTGTGTTCAAATCCCGTTTCTGACACATCTATGTTTGGGGAGACAGTATAGAATATTTTAAAGCCATACTGCGTTAGACTTAGACCCAAGTCCTAGCTTGACCACTTATTCATTGTGACCCTGGATAAGTAATTTAATTTCTCTGAGTCTCAGTTTCCTCATCTGTAAGATGAAAAGAATAGCAATACGTACCTGAAGGGCTTTGTTGAGAGACTATAGAAGATAACACATAGCAGGGGCTCAGAAAGTAATAGCAATTATTATCCGTAAAATAAAATACAGAACAAATATAGCACTTCTATATCTCCTTAGAAGCAACTATCAGTTTCCTATCAGACTCTTGAGATCCCCTGGGCTATCTGCAATTCCCTCCATCTCCTCCTCCCTGAAATGACCCCACATTCCCAGACAAAATGAAGCTCTCCTAGCTCTGTTTACCCACTGTTCTGTCAGAGCTTCACAATCAAGGTGCCTCATCAGTCTTTAAACAGTTACTTACAGGAACCAGTACCAGGTAGTGAGTGGAATGGAAGACACTGGGTTTTATAAATCAGACAGACCTAGGTTCAAATCCCAGTTCTGTTGCTTAGGAGGACTCTTGGCAAGTGATAACCTGAGTCTCTTCCTCATCTGTAAAATCGAAACATCACCACCTACATCACAACATTATGAGAGGACTATTAAGAAACTACATCTGAAAAGCTGTTAAATGGAAGGGGCCTATGAAATGTTAAAGTCTCTTTTGTCCTAGAAGCTCCTTAAACAGACTGTCTCTCATTCATCTCTATCATAAGTCAGCTCCAAACTCTACTAAGGGCAGGGAAGAGTAAAACACTTTTGCTGTCCTCAAGAAGGTCACAGCCTAGCAGGGGAGATAACTGCAATATGGTATGGGAAATGCAATGACAAAGATGCACAGAAGAGGGACCTAACTGGAGTGGGAGCAGTGGATATTAGGAAAGGCTTCCTGTAGGACAGGAAGTCTGAGGTAAGCTAGGAAGGGTGAGAAGTTAGCAGGCAAAAAAGGGCAAGAAGGGCATTCCTGTCAGAGACAGTATAGCCTGAGCAAGGAGGAGGAGAAACTACAACCAATTCATGAGGACCACAGCACAAAGTGCATGGTGAAGAGTAGTGGAAGAGAAGGCCAAAGAGACTATGGAGCAAGCTAATAAGGAGCCTTGTGTACAGGCTAAAGAGCTTGGACTTTATCCTGCGGGCAGTGAGGAGCTGCTAAAAGCTTGTAAGGTGACATGCGCCACAGTCAGCCTTGCCTCAAAGGTAGATTTCTCCAGCATGGAGGATGGATTTTAGAGGGACAAAAGTACAAAGCAGAGAACTAGTACCCAGCACAGTGCCTGACACACAAGAGAGGCTTGCTAAAACTGAATGCAGTGTAAGTTCCTTACAGCAGTGTGGTATTGAGGAGAGAGCCAGAGTCATACAGATCTAGGCTCAAATCCAGACTGAGTGGGGCAATTCATTCAACTACTCTAATTAATCCTGTTTCATCTATAAACTGGGTACAAGAATACATCCCTCGTGTATGGACAAGTACCAAGGTCAAACTTCAGTTGTTTTCCCCATACAGGACTGTGAATGTTGCCACTCAAAGGTTTTCCGATTTTTTTGTTGGATTCTAAACCCGACTTAAGAGTACCCTTTCACAGGACTTCCCTCACCAGATCCCCTGTCCCAACACACACCAACCAAAAACCAAATCCACTGCCGTGGAGTCAAATCTGACTCATAGTGACCCTATAGGACAGAGCAGAACTGCCCCATAGGGTTTCCACAGCTGTAATCTTTATGGAAGCAGACTGCCACATCTTTCTCCCCCGGAGTGACTGGTGGGTTTGAACTGCCAACCTTTCGGTTAGGAGCCAAGCGCTTAACCACTGTATCACCAAGCCTCCTTCCAACACATACAGCCATGACCAAATCCACTCATTCTTCAGGACTCAGATCAGCTTCAGCTGAATGCTCAGGCTGGGCAAGAGGTCCCCTCCCTAAGCAGCTCACGAAACCCTGTGCTGATCTCCAGCCTAAACCTAACATATTATCTCGAAACCAACTGCTTAAATATTTGTCTCTCCCTCTTGACAATGAGTTCCTTGACAGAACCATTTTATTCCTAGTACCCACTATTGGGCCTGGCACTTGGGTGCTCAGAAGATGCTGCAGGTTGAACTGTCCTGCAGGTTAAAGGGGCACAGGAAAAATGGGCAGAATCCAGAGACAGGGAAGAAGTCAGAAACGATCACGCCCCCACCTCAGAAGTGACTCAGGCCCCTGGAGGGAACTAGGGAAGAGTAAGGTCTGCTGGGGAGATAAGGAAATAGGGAAGAGGCCTCCCTTACCCTCTTTCCTTCAGTGAAGACACAAGATTGCCCTTATCTGCAGAGGACTGCTGCCTTCAGGGTCTCTCCTCCATCAGTCAGACCTTCCTACTTCACCAACCCATCAGACCTAGAGCTATGAGGGGGAAGGATTCCTGCATCCCTCCCAGACTCGCTGCCCAGCTACCCCTCCAGAATATCTGACCTGTAGCTGCAGTTTAGCATCAGGGAACTGGGATGACCTTAGGGATCACCTCATCCAACTTTTCACTTCACAGAGGAGAAAACTGAGACACAGAAAATGAGGAAGCCACTAGCTCAAGGGCACACAGCACTCCAAAGACAAGGCCTAGACTCAAACCCAGGTCTCCTGACCCCTAGTCTGAAACTCTAACATGCCAGTGCCACAGAAACCTCAGGACGCCCTGGGCATGACAGGGACCACCATGTACCCCACTCCCACTAATCACCCCTTGGATCCTCAGAGGAAGCTGGGGCTGACAGAGTCTGGGCAAGGTGTATTTCTCCTTCTCCCCTCCCTGCTGCCCTGAGGCAGTCCCATTTGGGTGCCCACCAGGTACTCACAGGCTGCCTGAGTACTGGCTGCCCCCAAGGAAGCCATACTTGTCCGTCCTGCGCAGGGCCAGCCCATTGATCTCCGAATCTGAACCCATGGAGCTCACATCATCCGCCAAGGACTCCAAGGTCCCAGACATGAGGCTCACGGAGTCCAAGTAGCTCAGAGTGTCCGGAGCCTGCCCTCGAGGCCCAGGGATGCCAGGTCCCAGGCTGGACATGGAGCCTAGGTGCTGAGAGTTTTCAGCAGACTCCAGAGCTGGTGTCACCGTCACTACGGCTACCAGAGCCTCATTTGTCCCTGGAGGGCCTGTACCAGGCCCTGAGGGGTCCTCAGGAACCGGTCCTGCTGATGCTGATGTTGCTGCTGCAGCTCCAAGTCCACTTGTCACCTGTCCTGGGGTGACTGCTGAAACCCGTGCAGTCACTCCTGAGGCCACTGTGGTTTCCGGCTTGGGGGCAATTGGGGGTTTGGCGGTCAGGGCCCCAGGAGCTGTTCTGGAGGGGGTCCTGACGGGCGTCCCCGCAGGGGTACCTGGTCCAGGGGCGGGCGAGTTTCGAGCCTCCTCCGTCTTCGGAGAGTCTACCCCTGGGGCCGGAGCCATCGACGTCCCGGCTCCTGCTATTGCCGCGGGCACGGGGGGCTCAGGGCCAGGGGATACCTGTGCCGTCGGGGCTGCGGGCGAGGCCTCCAAAGTCAGCACTACCACTGTACTGCCGGCGACCCCCGGGGCCCCAGCCGGGTCTGGGTCCGTGGTTTGGTTGGGCCCGGGGACCCAGGCAGGCTGCGCCTCCCCTGGGGCCACTAGGGTGACCGGGGCCGAGATAGCCGTGGTCACTGGCGGCCCGGGAGCCACCACCACCATGGGCCCGGACCGGGAGCCCCGGGGCGGCGGCGAGGGGGCCGCGGGGGCGCCATGACGGCGCGGCGGGGCCACTAGGGGCGCCGGGCCCGTCTCCATGGCCGCGGACCGCCCCTCACATCCCCCCGCCGGGGCGGCCACAGAAGGCACCGCCCCTCAGGCCGCCCCGCGGCGCCCGCCGAGGAAGGCGAGAGGGCGAAGGGCGCGGCCCGGCACGCGCCGGGGGCGGGGGCAGCTCGGGCCGCCGTTGGGCGCGCGGGGGTGGAGCGGGGGCCAGGGGCGCCTTACGCCGGGGTCTCGCCAGTGCCGTCTCCAGACCTCGCGCTCTCTCGCCGCCGCCGCCGCCCCCCCTCCCTCCTGCTTCGGGTGAGCTGCCGAGCTAGCGCTTGCGCACACGTCCCGGTGCCGGGCTCAGCAGCCAGCGTTCAGACGTCTCACGCCTGCGCGCCGCCGTCCCCTCGCACTCCTTTTTTTTTCTCCCGCCCTCACAGAGGGCTTGGACGAATAATAGAAGAGAGGGAACTGGGTTTCTGCCAATCGCTGGAAGGATGGGTGGGGTTGGCGGTGGGAAGGGCATGGGTAATCTGGGAAGAGGAAACGGAGAGGGCGGAGGGCGATAAAGCCAATCAGAGGGCGAGTGAAGGCAGGAGAAGGCGGAACGAAGGAAGTATCTAATAGAAAAGCGGGAACCTGGACCTCTTGGCCAATAAAGATGACTGAAAAGTGAATGACTGCGGAAGGGCAGGGAGGGAGGTGGTACTCTGCGGGTAGGAGGCGGAGCCTAGGAGCTCCCTGGCTGACAGAAACGGCGAAAAGGGAGCCAATGAAAAGGGGAGTAAACCAAAAAAAAAACCAAACCTCCTGCCGTGAGTCGATTCCGAGTCATAGCAATCCAATAGAACAGAATAAAACTGCCCTAAGGCTGTAAATCTTTACGGAAGCTGAGTGCCACATCTTTCTCCCGCGGAGGGGCTAGTGGGTTCGAACGGCAGACCTTTCGGTTAGCAGCCAAGCACTTTAACCACTGTGCCACCAGGGTAAAATTGATAGACAGTGTTGTCTAGTTGGGCGGTGACAGACAGCATCTGCAGTCAATAGGAAGAACTGAAGAATTCTTTAGGTCTCCCAAAATTGTCAGTAGGGAATGACAGGTGGGGGGCGGGCCAAGATTGCGATTGATTTGCCTCGTCAGCCAATGATCTCGTTCTCCCCCTTCAGCAACAGAGGCGGAAACTATCTCAGCCAATGGCAGCTTAGAAATGGCAAGGGTGCTGCCAGCCGGCAGTGCCAGCCCAGGGATAGTGACACTCGGCGACAAGCGCGGAGGGAGGTGACAGTTGGGGACAGCGCGGAGAGGGTCCGAGGGCCAGGGAGATTAGCACAGCCCTTGCCAATAAAAGCGCCGCGCTGCCCTCCTGAGCTTTCTCTGAGCCTACGTTCCCCATCTACCTGCTGAGCCCTGCCCACTCCGGTGGTCTCTAGAACCCTAAGCCCCACCACAGAACCCGTGCTCTGAAGCCTGATCCAAAACTCTCAGCCTTCACACTGTCTCTGATTCTCCTAAAGCTGGCCCCCATCCAACCCCAACATTCCAAGCCCAGGAAATTATAACTAGAGCCCCCAAATCCTCTAAGCGACCAATTTCTCTGGATCCCTCATTTCTTGCAAGAATCCCCAGTCCCTCTATTCAGCCCCCATGTATTAGACCTCATCTCTGTGAGTCCTCCCCCATTCTCAAAGGAATCCTCTACTCCAAATTCATGAATCGCCAACACCATGAACTCCCCATATCTGTGTTCCTTTTTTTTTCAGGATCCAGGACTCCAGTCCCATCAACTCTTATTCTCAGTGCCACATCTCTCTGTACTCCTTATTTCCTGCTAAGAACCTAGACACCAATCTCATGAGCCCCTCAGACTGCCCTAGACCACAAAATCCTCACATCATAAGCCCCAACCTTCCAGGTCCTAAACACTCCCTCCTTTCTCTGGCCCCTAGTCTCCTGGGCCCCGGGGTTAAAAAACCAAAAACCAAACCAGTTGCCATGGAGTCAGTTCCAATTGATAGAGACCCTATAGGACAGAATACAACTTCCCCATAGGCTTTCCAAGGAGCAGCTGGTAGTTTCGAACTGCCAACCTGTTGGTTAGCAGCCAAGCTCTTAACCACTGTCCCACCAGGGTTCCGGGCTCCAGAGTTAGAGGGCCCCAATTTCCACACAAGAGCCCACCATTCTGAAGTTGCAGTCTACCTCTGAGAACTAACTCCCAACTTCCCAGTTCCTCCTTGGCCTTTGAGTTCTGTGAGGCACCTCAATTCCTTCTCAGACTCAAATCCTGTGAACTCCCACTCAGTATCTGACATATAACACTCCTGATCTCCATCTCCTCAACCTCCCCATTTTCTTCTTGGCCCAGCCTTCCTGAGCTCCTCCCATTCCCCTCTTTGGGGTCCCCCCCAGCCCAGTAATAAATGGGCTCCTCCCTGGGCCTGGACCCCTATGGTAACCGTATAAGGCGAGGCAGCTGCAGACCGAAGTGGGGAGGGGCCAGCGTAGGAGGCCAAGGGCAGCTGCTAAGTTTAGGTAGCTCCTTCTCTCTTCTTAGAGACAACAGGTGGCCAGGCCCCAGTGCCCAGAAAAGAAAATGTCTTAGAAGCATTGGCATGAGGCTAGAGGAGGGGAGGAGAAAAGGCACCTTCCTCAGGACATCGGGTGCTAGAGGGAAAAGGAGATGGGCATCCTTGCCAACTTTGGGCCTCCCAGGCTTCCTCAGGCACCATCTTCACAGACCTCCACTCTATGGAAGGAACTGGGGCACTGGGGCCCAGAGGGGTGGAGGAGGGTGGTTTCTGCCCAGAATATAGAGAGAGAGGTGACTGGCCATCCCAGCCACCCAGAAGGTGGTAACCAGCTAGCTTCCCTCCTGGTGTCTTTGCCTCTCCTCCTCTAAGTTCCAGCCTGTACACCAGTATCCAGAGAAATGATTCTAGACTCACATCGAACCATGTCCTTCTCCTGCTTCAAACCTTTCCCAGCCTCTCCAAGGTCCTAGCCCTCAGCCTGGCATTCAGGGCCCTCCATTGTCTGTTCTCCAGCTCCTTACATCCTCTGCTCTGGCTTCATCACAACATGGCAACCTGAACACCTCTGATCTTACACTTCTCTGGGCCTTTACCCATGCTGTGCCCTCAACCTAGGGTGCCTGCCCATCCACCTTCACCTGACTCACTTCCGTTAGCCTTAATAAAGCCATTCCCATACCCCTAAACATGGCTGTTGTGCTTTCTACTTCTGAGCTTCTGACCAGTTGGTGTGTTATTTTCTGCATTTATTCCTGTCTCCATGACTAGACTGTTTCACCAGGGCAGGAACTAATTATTATTAATTATAATAGTTAGAGTTCACTAAACTGTTTCCAAAAAGTGTTCACATCCACAATAGTTCTATAGGATGGGAATTACATTCTGATTTTATACAGGCCCAGGGAGTTGAAGCACAATGTCCAAGATCACAGAGCAGGCCCTCTGCTCTAAGCTGTCTAGTCTCTTCATACCTAGTGATTTCATCCTCTACATCTTTCCTCACAAAACCCCCCTCCCTGGAAGGAGATGTAGGAAATTTCATTGATCCCCCAACTTCCACAAGCCTCTCCCTCCCACTTCTAAGCTCTGTCACCACCACTGCCACCACCCACACACATACACACACTCAACTGTGACCTCTACGATAGGGTGGGGAGTGTTTGCTGAAGTGCATCCACAAAGCCCAGGCCAGCACCTTACACATTCTAGGTGCTTAATAAATGTTTACTAGATTTAATTCTGGGCCCACCCCACTCAAGGGTACAGGGGTGGCCTGGCTCATCTCTCGCCTGGAACTGTGCCTAGGCCTGAGCCCCCTCTGAACTCTGTCACATCCTGTCCAATCTGGGAGAGAGAACATCCCTCCTGCCCAGGTCCTAGTGAGATATGCATCCCAAGACCTCCCTCCTCCCTCCCTCCCTCCGTTGGCTCCAGTTGTTCCCTCCAAGAAAGGAGAGGACCTGAGCCGGGCTATTTTGGTGTCTGGGGTGGGTACCCAAAAGGCTAAGGTTACCACATGGTATATTAAGGGCTCCCTGGGGCAGGACTATATAACCCCAGAGGGATTGCCCCAGGCTGACTCCACTCCTTTCCAGCCTGAGCCACTACTTTGTCCCCAGGAGACCGAAAACATGGTGAGTGAGAATTCTCTAGCCCCTGCCCAAGATCCTTCAGACCTCAGAACAGCCGCACCCTTTGAGAGAAAATAGCTGGTTCCCAGTCCAGCACGAAAAAAACAGATGAATCCTCCCTTTCTTGGTATTACTAATGGGGAGCAGACAGGCAAAGTGATGGCCTAAAGGATCCAACCAAGGGAAATCTGCCCAGATACTCCACTCACAGGGGTCCAACCCCTCTGAAAGCCTGCTCCATCCCTTCTTGCACTCCATCTTCCTAAAGTCCTCTGGGATCAGCCAGGTAAGGATTCCCACTCCCAATTCATAAATGAGAAAGTAGAGGATCAGACAGGGTGAATGACTAGATCAGGGTCATATAGCAAGTCTGGAGCTCAGAGGAAGTAGGCTCAAAGCACTGAGGAAGGAAGGAAACTTCCACTGGTTGGGTAGAATGGAGAGATGGAGATCCAGGAGTCACAGATGGGAGTTTAGGGGATGCGACTGAAGCAAACCCCCTTAGCAAAGAGGTCCCTAAGAGGGGGAGGCCTAGAGCCAGAAGAGTTTCTTCAGAAGGAAGAAGCTCAAAGAGCCTTGAATCTAATCCACTGTCCTCAGAGAGGAGTAGGGACTGGCACATGAACCCCTTTGCCCAACCCTCATCTCCCAGGCACCCAAAAAGGCCAAGAGAAGGGCAGTAGAGAGTGGAAGCTCCAGTGTCTTCTCCATGTTTGACCAGACTCAGATCCAGGAGTTCAAGGAGGTAAGTGAGGGGAGGGGGAAGACTGAAGGCTGACCAAAGGCACCCCCTGCTGTCCCTTCCCCCTCCCACACCCTCTCCCTAGAATGTGCACCTGTTTGTGGGGGAGGGGAAGAGTGTAGCATTCCTTCCTCCCCTCTTTGCTTGAAGTAGAAGGCGACAGCTGGCTGGGGGCCAGAATATGATCTGCCCGGGATGGGAGGGCTGATGCCTGGCCATGGGGGACCTAACCCCCATCCCGTCCCCCACTTTCCACAGGCCTTCACTGTAATTGATCAGAACCGAGATGGCATCATCGACAAGGAGGATCTGCGGGACACCTTCGCAGCCATGGGTGAGCCCCCACCCGTAAAGTCTCAGGCATCAAGGCTGCAGAGTCCTGGGAACACAGCAGCCTTGGGTTCCAGTCCAGTCTGCTCCACCCCAGGCCTCAGTCTACCTAACTGAAAATTGGGGGGGGGGGGGGGGGGCGTGAGCCAAACTTACAGGAACTATGGCCCTGGCCTTAGGGCCTCACTGTAGCCCATGCTCTCCCCTCCAGGCCGCCTGAATGTGAAAAATGAGGAGCTGGATGCCATGATGAAAGAAGCCAGCGGTCCCATCAACTTCACGGTCTTCCTGACCATGTTTGGGGAGAAGCTCAAGGGTGAGTGAAGGGTCCTTCGTCCAAGCTCCCAGGTGCCCTTCACCAAACCTTTCAGGGACCCTTCTGCCTCATGTGCCCTCTGACTCCCCAGGTGCTGACCCTGAGGATGTCATCACCGGAGCCTTCAAGGTCCTGGACCCTGAAGGGAAGGGTACCATAAAGAAACAGTTGTAAGTTGACCCCGCCCGCCCCAAGAAACCTCTTTAAATCCCTACCAAGGGTTAGGCACTGTCAAGGGTAAGGGAGAAATTAGGCCTGTGGAAACAGGCGATTTTAAGGAGGATTAAATTCTCATGCAAATATGGGGGGAAGGGCAAACACCGGGAGGCCAGAGTGTTTGGAAATCGAAGATGGCTCTAGAGTGACCGTTTTCAGAGAGATGCTGGGGGTGGCAAGGAGGATGAGGTGGGAGGGAGTGGAAGGGAACCACGAACACCAGGCTCAACTCCCTGTATGTCACCCCTCTCCAGCCTGGAGGAGCTGCTTACCACGCAATGTGACCGCTTCTCCCAGGAGGAGGTGAGTGGGGTAGGGGCTGGGAGAAGCGAGGGGACAGGGAGTGGGGAATAAGAAACCGGTAAGAGCTGCCCCTATGTCTCCCCTAGATCAGGAACATGTGGGCGGCCTTCCCCCCCGACGTGGGTGGCAATGTAGACTACAAGAACATCTGCTACGTCATCACGCACGGCGACGCCAAGGACCAGGAGTAGAGGACTCTTTTAAGCCTGTACTGACCACTACCCTCTGGCCAGTCGGACACCGCCACCCCGACCCCCAATAAAATTGAACTGGTCTTTGTTTCTTATCGGCGGCGCCTTCAGTGTGTTTGTGTGAGGGAGGCCTGGCGTGGGTCCCGGAAGGAGACCTGAAACACGGTCGAGCACCAAGCGGGTGCCCTGGAGACTGAGTGGGACGGCTCCATCGGCTACGCCCGCCACTTACTCCCACTGGGAGACAGAAGACTCGCATGGCCCCAGGGCAGCTCAGCTTTTATTGAAGATACAGCTTGGGTGAAGAGGGGCGACGCCCGAAGATGGAGAAGAGGGTCTTGGCGGTGCCGGAGACGCCTGCTCAGGAAGTGGGCGGAGGGCGAACTGGAGGGCGGGCAGTGGTAGAGTCCAGGCGGAGCGAGAGGCGGGGCTCCCAAATCCGGATTTAGGGAGGAACGGTCCGAGGGGAGAATCTTCAAAGCCAGGGCAAGGGCCGGCCTACCGGCTGGGGCTCCGTGATTAGGCGCTGGGCTGGCTGGGCCTCGGGGATTGGGCAAGAGACAGACTGAAGGCGGAGCCGAAGTAAGGTAGGGCCGAGACGGGGGCCTCAGAGGGTGTCCGACTGCTCGCCCGGGGCCTGGCTCTGTTGCATCTGGGCCTGCATCTTCTCCAGCATCTCTTGCATGCGGCGCAGCTGTGCGGGACAAGATTGCAGGCGGTCGGAACTGGCGAGGCCAGAGAGGGGCCTCGCAGAGGACCTGGGGTCTTGGTCAAGGGGGAGCGAGGTGCTTGCTCACCTCTTCGTCTTTCTCGCGGATCAACTTCTCAGTCTCGGCCAAAGGAAGCATGGGCAGCGGGATCTCCGTGGCGCTCTGTCGGGAAAGCTTACTGGGGGTGGTGGGAAAGGGGCAACAATCAGGGGCGGGGTCGGAGGTTCTGGGTCGGGCGGGAAGGTAGGGCCTGGAGTAGGGTTGGGGTCTAGGAGGCGGAGCCCTGCCCAAAAGGAAAAGGCCAAAGACAAAGTGGGTGGGAAAAGGGTCCGGGAGAGAAGTCTGGTGGTGAGGGCAGGGCCTGGTCTTGAAGATGGGGTGATGGGTGGTGGGGGCGTGGCCTGGCCTGGGTGGCAGCGCCTTGGCCACACCAAGATAGTCGGCTCCGGTTCTCACCTGCGGCTGGCTCGTGGCCCCGGCCGGGTCAGGCTCTGCAGGCAGCGGGCCCGGTAGCCCTCATAGAGCAGATCGTGCGTCACCTCCTTTAGGTCCTGCAGGTGTGTCTGCACCAGCATCCGTCGCAGGTTCAGGAAATCGCAGTGATGTGGGTTCTCCACTGGGGGGCGGACCAGCGAGCGTCAGGGAGCCTCGGGTTCAGTCTCACTCCAGAGGCGGGCCGGCCGAGGGTCCTGTTGCCGCCCTCTGGGAGGGTCCGCGGTCTGCAGCCCAAGGATCCCCTCTTTGGGCTCCTGGGTCCCCCGGGGCTAGAGCACACCCCCAACTTGCATGTTGGGTGCGGTTGGTTCGGAAGTGGCCTGGCCTCCCTGCTCGCGGGCCTGGCCTTACTCACCCTCCACGGTACCCCAGGAGTAGCGGCGTCCCCTCACCGGCCGGGCATCACCATCCCTCACTACCTCGCACGAACCCACAACTGCGAAGGGGATGCTTTCCTAGAGGGCAGGGATCAAGGGTTGGGCCTCCGCCCCCTCCCCTACTGCTTCCGGAAACTTCTTTCTCAGCCACCACCTTCACATCAGCCTCCTCTGCTTCTCTACCCCTTCCTCCTCTGTCTCTCTCACCTTCATCTCTGCATCCTGCCTCTTAAAGTCTTCATCCTCATCAGAATCACAGTCGGGGAACTGGTAGAGGTTGATCTCCTCCTCCTTCAGCTGGTCCCGGATCTCCGAGGAGACAGATGCAGAGAGTGAGAAGCATGGAGAGTCAGAGACAGAGCATAAGAGACAGATATTGCCTGGCCAGAGACAGTGAGACACAGAGATACATAAATGACAGAAATGGTGACAGCTGGACATAAAGGATGATCAAAAACAAAATCTCAGAGACAGTGAGAGACAGAGACATAGCTGATAAGAAACTGAGGCAAAGACACTAACAGTGAAGGCCTGGAAAGACTCTAAGCTGGGGCAGCCACCAAGAGAGTGGGAGAGACAGGAACAGTGGGAGTGGGCTCTGAAGGGGTAAGGGGAACAGTCATCAGCATCCTGGGGCCAAAGGATGTCAGATGTCATTGTGTCTGTCTATGCCCTTGCCCTCAGACAGGCCTTAGCCCAGGGGCTGTACATCCATCCTTTTATAAACTTCAGAGATAAGGCTCCCTCTGGCAACTTACTACCCACGTCCCTCAGAAAGTTTCTCCCACAGCCTGGCCTGACATCATGCTCCAAAAAGGCCACCCCAAGATTAAAGAAGAAATGAGATCAAGTTTGGACATGGCCTTTGGTTTTACATGGGGCCATAGCTCAGAGGTATAGGAAATCCACACCTTCTGCTTGAGGGCCTGGGCTTCCTTAGGCATCAGGGCATCTGCTTTGCCAATGACTGGGATGATGTTGACCTTCTCATGCACAGCCCGTAGGAAGGCCACATCTAGGGGCCGGAGCCTGCGTCCAGGAATTGGTCAGAACCCAGCCCCAGGGCTTGAAGACTATCCCCAAAGGCCCACCCCCCAGGGTGTCCCCCAGACCCCCGGCCGAAGGGTGAGATGAAATAGAGGCAGCAGTGGACCCGAGAATCCTGGATATTCTTCCGGTTCAGGCCACTCTCATCCCTAAGATACTGCTCAAATTGTTCCTCGATGAAGCGCACCACAGGCAGCCAGCTGGAGTGTGGGACAGGGCATGTGGTCAGACATGTGAGGCCTCAGGGCAGGGGAGTGGTAAAGGTTAGCCAGAACTGTGGGGGTGGCAGGTAGTTTCTTTGGCTCCACCCAAAGGCATCAAGGGAAATGGGCAGGGGTGAGGTGAGATATCAAGTAGCACATACTGACCACAGGGACACTTTGGGCCTCTTGGGTGAGGGTAGGTGGGGAGTCAGGACAGACCAGCCCTGTACCTGAAGCCCCACTTTCGTCAGAGTAGCCATTTTGAGGGTCTTAGCCCCTGCCCCCTCCCCTCCTCCTTACCAGTCGGAGCAGTCCACTGAGTCCCCAAAGCCAGGTGTGTCCACCAGGGTCAGCTTCACTTTAATACCCCCCTCCTCTATCTCTACGCCCCGGCGCTCGATGGTCAGTGTCTGTGTCAAGCGAGCTATGGGGACAGTAAGAGGTCTGGGAGCTGTGTAGAGGTCTGAGGCAGGATTAATTTGCTTTCTCAGTATCACAATATGCCCCCACCCATATTCCAGGAGAGGCAGCAGTCTCAGAGAAAAGCAGGAGCTGCCTGAGTCACTCAGAAAGTCATGGGAGACCCAGATGGCAAAGAAAAGAGTGCAGCCTGGGGACATACGAGGGGGTTGAGGGCAGTGCCTGGGGAGAATGGGGAGGATCTTACCACTGGCTGCTGGCAGCTGCCGGTCCTCATACAGGTTGGTAAGGAACAGGCTGTTGATAAGGGTGGATTTTCCCAGGCCTGACTCCCCTGTGGACAGGAGAGGTGCAGCTGGTCAGATGAGAGGACAGTTAGGGTTCCTGAACGGCCTCCTCTCCCCCAACTCCCCTCTCCAAACCTTCCCGACCTGCCACCATCAATGTGAAGTCAAACCCCTTCTTGACAGACTTGCGGTGGAGCTGGTTGGGGAGGGCGGCAAAACCCACATACTCTTTGTCCTGTTGGGGCAGGTGGAGGGGAGGCAATATGAAGCTGTTGGGAGCAGCAAGCAGGGCTCCCAGTATCACTGGAGCTTGGAAGCTAGAAGTCAGCCTACTGTGGGTCGAGGCCTGGGCATGGGGACCCTGAGGGCAGGGGTTTGGGGGCAGAGATGCCTAGGTTCCTGGGCATCAGGACTCACCATGGCCCTGTTAGCTGTCGCAGCACCTGCTGTTGCTCCCCACTTCCTCTGGTAGGGGCAGGAAGTTGAGTGCTGTGGCAAACAAGGGGGCGGGCAGTGAAGGAAGCTGAAATGCTGGAACTGGCCAGGCCCAGAAAGATGGGGAAAGTCCCCACCTCCTGGATCCCTTTACCTATCACTCCTAGAATCAGCTTCAGCTCCTTCAACACCTTTATTTCAAGCCCCACTGTAGCCCCATCACCCCCATAGGAAGTAGAGGGTGGGCAAAGCGGAAGGAAGCAGGCTGCTCTTCCTGACAGGTGAGATGCAAAAAAAAACCCCGCTGCTGTCTAGTCTATTCCAACTCAAAGCGACTCTATACGACAGAGTAGAACTGCCCCATAGGGTTTCCAAGGAGCAGCTGGTGGATTCGAACTGCCGACCTTTTGGTTAGCAGCTGAGGTGTTAACCACTGCACCACCAGGGCTCCTGAAGGCTTTGACAGGGATGGTTAAACAAAAACAAAACACAAAACTCCCAGGGTCTGCGTGGACCAGAAGCCACAGGCAATGGGATTGGGGGTGGGAAGAGGAGGGACCATCAATTTTCCTTGCCAAATCGTGCAGTGGATTCTTAAAAGGACTCCAGGGCTATAGATACTTCTCAGACATAACCAAACACCTCTTGGGATTGGTTTTCTGGCTTTGAAGGCTTAGGACCATAGTCTCATGGGACAACAGGGTCAACTGGCATAATATAGTTCATAAAATTTATGTTATACATCCTAATTTGGTGAGTAATGTCTGAAGTATTAAAAGCTTGCAAGCGGCCATCTGAGATACAACTATCAGTCTCTTCACTTCTGGAGCAAAAGAGAAAGAAGGAAACCAAAGACTCAGAGAAACTAAGCTATAGGACTAACAGTTTACACGAACCATGGCCTCCTCTGCCCTGAGACCAGAAGAACAAGACAGTGCCTGGCTACCACTAACAACCATTCTGACCAGGGCCACAATAGATGGATCCTGATTGAATGGGATAAAAATGTGGAACAGAACTCAAATTCTTAAAAAGTCCAGACTTACTGGACCAGTTGAAACTAGAGGACTCCCTGAGACTATCGCCCTGAGATACTCCTTAAACTTTTGACCAAAACTACCCTGAGGTCACCTTTTAGCTAAATAACAGATTGGCTCATAAAATAAAAAATATTACCTGTGAGTACTGCGCACCTTTAAAAAATTACCAATATGAGACCAAATGGTCAACAATTACTCTAAAGCAAAGATGTAAGGGGACAGGGAAACAAGATTACTGGAAACAAAACATCCAGAAAGGAATTCATGAGAATATTGACAGTTGGCACGTAAAAAATGTAACCAATGTCACTGGACAATTTGTGTAGTTATTGTTAAACAGGAACCTAATCTGCTGTGTAAACTTTCACCAAAAACACAAAAAAATGTTATTAAAACAAAGGGAGGGTGGCTCCAGGTCTTTGGACTTTGGACACCTCCACCAGAGAGACTTTTCAGAATCCTGGCTCAAAAATCCTTCAAGGGCTCCCCAGTGACCACAAAATCAAGTTCAAGTTCTGGCCTGGCAACCAAAACCTCCCCAATCTGGCCTCATCACCCCATCTCTCACTTCCCCAAACATCCTTGGGTCTGTCTACATTGAGATTTTCCTTCTTCTGCACCAGGTGAACTCCTATTTATCCTACAAGGTTTGATTCAAAGGGCTCTTCCTCTTCTATGACACCTTCCCCAACCACCCCAAGCAGAGTCATCCTCCCTCCTCTGGGCTTCCCAGCACCTTTCACAGACCCCTCCAATGCCTATATTTGCTTACCTGACTGTCTCCTGCATTCCATCTTCTGCTCCTGGCTAAGCTTTTTGAGGGCAGGGACTATGTCTTCCTAATTTCCATATCCTCAGTGTTTCATATAGAGCCTGGCACAAAGAAGGTGCCAGTAAATAATATGCTGGATAAATAAATGCATGAAAGGCTGGGAAGCTGCAGAACATGTCAAAGGAGCCTTGCTTTGGATTCAGAATGAACTCAAATCCCAGCTTTACCAACTTACTTGCTATGCGACCTTGGGCAAGTCATTTGACCTCTCTGAGCCCCAATTTCCTCATAATAAAATTAAATACACACATTTCAGCTTTGTTATCAACACTCAGAGTGGTTAATTACATGGGTTTTGGAGTTCACCAGATATATAGATATAGATACAAACCCTTGCTTCAGCATTTATGACTTGGTTGACCTTGGGCAAGTAAATTAACCTGAGCCTTTAAAGCAAGTCTTACCACGGCCAACAAGCCCCTCCTTAATCTGAATCCTAACTACCTTCCCAAGCCCATTTTCTTTCTCAACTCCATTTGGTTTTATTTATTATTTCCATTTTATCACCATAGCTCATTCCCCTTCCCCTCCCCACAGTAAGACAACCACTGTAATGTGCTCCTTGTTGTTGTTAGTTTCCTTTGAGTCGATTCCAACTCATAGTGACCACACGTGACAGAATAAGAACTGCCCCACAGGGTTTTCTTCTCTGTAATCTTTATGGAAGCAAATCTCCAGGTCTTTCTCCCATGAAGCCACTGAGTGGGTTGGAACTGCCAGCCTTTCAGTTAGCAGCCAAGTACTTAACCATTTGCACCATCAGAGCTCCTTGTAATGTGCTTAAACCAAAAAACCCATTGCCACTGATTCGAATTCATAGCGACTCTATAGGGCAGAGTAGAACTGTCCCATAGGGTTTCCAAGGAATGACTTGGTGTATTCAAACAGCCGAGCTGACCCTTTGGTTAGCAGCCCAGGGCTTAACCACTGTGCCACCAGGGCTCTGTAATGTGCTTAATGTGTATTTTTTTGGTTTGGATGTGTTTTGAAAAACGTGTACTGTGTTTTGAAGGTACACTTTAATGTATATAAACAATATATGTTTACACAAATGGATATATATACATGATATGTATATATACATGTAAATGTATGTGACATATATATGTGTGTATATATATCATTCTGTTTAACTTTTTTGTTCAACACTATTTTTTAAGACCCACCCATCCATACTGCCGTATGTATATCTTATCCTTACTTCAACCTCATTCCTAGTACTGTTCCCCTCGTGCAACTTTGGGACAGTCACTTTTCTGGGCCTCACTTTCCGCTCACATGAGATTCGAAACTCCAGCCACACTGAACTCAGAGGTTGTGCAAAGATTATATGATTATAGACACATATAGGGATTAAGAGCTCTTTATGTGTTAAGTGGCACCATTAACAATGCATACGTTACAGGGTCATGGTGAGGATTATGTGGGTTAATACACATAAAGCTCTGTACACAAAGTACAATGCCTGGCACATTAGATGAGCTCACACAGAAATATTAGTTATTATTATTATATGAGCTGAGGAGTGTGATGATGTCACCGGCTCAAATTTACTGACTCCTCTTCTGGATTAGTTGCTGAGGAGCCAGATGGGGTGAATCAGTCAGGGTTGCTGCTCTCTGGGGAGACAGAAACAGCCACAAGTAAGTGTAGCACACAACATATGTGCTAAAAGTGTAATAGGGGGATAAACAGAGTACTTAGAGATAAGCAAAAGGGAAGGGATAATTATACTCCTCTCCAGTCCACCGCAGCCCTTCCTCCTGCATTTCCCATCAAGCTAGGCAGCCCTATGGTCTGACTCCCTCCCTCTCTCTCCACAAATATATCCAACTCATTTCCAAGCCCTGCCTGTTAATCAAAAAAACTGGTCTCTTTCTCTGCACACCCTTGCCCCTGCCCTGGGTTCAAACTCTGATCAGCTCTCCCCTGAGTTATTTCAACAGCCATTTAAAAAATAATATGTATATTCATTTATTATACAATCAATACGTGTTCCTCATAGAAAAACTAGAAAATGCAGATGAATAAGGAAAACAATTAAATCTAGTATCACTACCCTGATATCTTCCCATTTTGGTGTTTATCCTTCCTCATTTTTTCCTATATGTAGACATATATATATATATATATATTTACAAAAAGCAGGGTCACACCCATGTTGTGCTTTTGTCACTTAATATGTTTTGTACATCTATAATAATATAAATCTACATTATTATTTTCACAGATGCTTAGTATTTAGGTTCATTCCCATTCTTCCCCGTGATGGACAATGTTGAGCTGGGATGAACATGTTTGTGGTGCTATCATTGCATGCTTATCTGACCATTTCCTTTTGCTTGATTTCTGTAAGGGGAATTACTGAGTCAAAGGAAATCACGTATTTAAGGCATTTGCGCATATTGACAACTTGCCCTGTGGAAAAGGCTCTTGCCTGGTTGCTGTGTTTACTGTAGAGTTGATATGAATTAATAGTGACACAACGTCCCATTTACATGCTTATTAACTCCAACAAATATGCCCAATCATTCATGTGTTAAGGTTTGGGACCTGTTTGCTTAGAGAAAGGAAGGTTCCACCTTCAGCTTCATCTGGGGGCAGTGTGTGGGTTATCTGGATTAGTTCTTTTTCAGCTCAACATCATGTGTCACTGATGTCTTCATAGTTACCTATGGCCCCACAAGGCATCCCTGGAGGGGCTTCTGTGTCTTTAGACCGGAGGACAGGTTCAAACATTTGTCTTCTGCCACAGCTGGCTCTGCAAGTGAATTAACCACAATGTGCAGGCTGGCCAGTCTTTAGGGGAAGGTTCCCTCAGGATGGGCTGGCTATACCCTCTTACCTCTGCTTCCCAGCACAAATGCCTGGCACACAATGGACATCCAGGAAATGTGTGTGGAACAAATGAATAAACTTACCATTCTATCTTTAGCTTCTACTACTTATGTACACTCATGGCACGTTAAAACAACACTATTTTCTATTTTGCTGAGGATGTCTTAGTCACCTTTGGATCTCAAGCTTCTAACACAGAGTAGGTTTTCAGTCAGTGTGTGGGCCACTGTTCATTTCATTCCCTCTACCTGGAGTTCTTCATTCAGCCCCTACTCCAACAGGCTTAGGAAATCCTTTGCTGAAACGATCAGCTAAAAGGCTACCTTTTCCTTCTTTGGTCACTCAAGCAAAAATAGTAATAGCTCGTATTTTTTGCTAAGTATTTTACACATATGAATCCTCAAACATCCAAATTAGGTATTATCATCCCCGTTTTACAGTTCAGGAAACAGAGGCTTCTGTAACTTCCTTAAGGACAAACAGTAGTGCCAAGGCCAGGGATCAAACTCGTCATGAATAACATTAAGAGTGTCCACCCCCATAAACACAACAAAAGATATTTCTCTCTGCACTATATTCTTATAATATCTTGTTCATAAGGTCAATATAGAACCTGTCACATTGGCTTCACATATCCATAAAAAGAAGTTTCTTTGTATTTTCAGGGCCTGGCAGTGTCTATATATGGTTAGTGATCAGTATGTGTTGATTGATTTGTGGTCCCTGTTTCTATCAGTGTCTAGCATTCTTGCACACCAGGCACACAGACCCATGCATACTCATTCTCACAGAGATTAGAACTCTTCCTGCTCTTCCACTTTCTTGAATTGGTCCATATAACTCTCTCACGCTCATGTTGTTTCAACTCATAGTGGCCCCATGTGACAGAGTAGAACTGCCCCATAGGGTTTTCTTGGCTGTAATCTTTACTGAAGCAGATCCATAGGTCTCTCCCAAACAGCAGCAGGCTGGGTGGGTTCAAACCACCAACCTTTTGGTTAGCAGCTGAGTGCTTAAATGTTTGTGCCACCAGGGCACCTTTTCACGCCCTTACATTTCTCAATTTAAATTATGTTTGCCCATTTAAACTAGTAGCAGCCCAAGAACAAATCTTGCATGTTTCATCTTTTTATCCCCAACACATTAATTAATCTATAAACCATGGTGATCCCTCTGGATCATTAGCAGACAAGCTGCAGACACCTCTAGGCCCTGCACCCTCCCCAAAGGCAAGCTTGCCCAGAATACAGATACTGGAGTTTAAGTTCCAGGGCTGCCCTGGAAGACAGCCCCAGGCAGAGCCTCACCGCTCTGGGAAAATGGTTTAATTTTTCAGCCTCTTCCTAGGCCAGGCCTTTGTAGGGCTGTCCACTTGTCCTTCTCCTCTAGCCTCCTTTGTGTCTCTGTCTCTTTGTATCTGCCTGTTTCACTGACTGATGTCCTTTATTCCTCTGCCTCTGGGCCAGTTTCTCTTTCCAGGCTCCCTGCCTGTTTTTCTTATTGCTCCTCCAACTCTGCTCCATCGACTTTATCTGTTTCTACATCTTTCTGTCTCTGATGGCCAATCTTTTCCTCCCTGCTTTTTTGGCCGGCCACTGTCTCCAGCTCTCTCTGCCTTAGCGTCTTATTCAGGGCTCATATTGTTATGACTTTGTCTCTGAGTCTCTGACTCAGGGTCTCTGTTCTGGGCCCCGGCCCCAGGTCGGCTTCTACATGCCTGTCTCTCCCAGCATTTATCTGGCAGCCGCCTCACGCCTCTGTAACCTGCTTCGGTCTACCCAGCCCAGCCCCCACCGCGGGCCGTCAGTTTCCAGCCCTCGGCCTCACAGACCTGCCCTGCTTTGTTTCCCGAGTCTCGGCGCCCCGCCCCCGCCCAGTCTGGGGTCTCCGCCGCCCTTTGTCTGCCTCGGTCTCTCCCCGACTCCTTTCCCTAGGTCCGTCTTTGGAGCCCTCTCTCTGTATCTCCGGGGTGGCTGGTGCTGTCGGCTGGCCCCGGAGGTCGGCGCAGGTGGCTCGAGACACGGCGACAATTAGGAAGTCTTCGGCCGTCGTCACTCAGCGCCAGTCCAGAAGGCACACAGTTAATACCACTGAGTTCGGGACACTGTCCTCTGCTTAGAGTAACCCTCTCGGCGGCACGCGGCTGCCCGCCGACCACCGAGCTTCGGCGGGCGCCAGCGGTCCCCAAAAGCGTGCAGCTCCTCCAACATCCTAGAGCGGCTCCGTGAGGCCAGCGCTTCCGCTTCCGGTCCCCGCTCCCGGCGGACGCCCCCGGGACGCCTGGGTCCTGAGTCCCTTCCCCTCGGTGTTTGGCGCTGAGCCCGCATCCCGGAGCCGCGGGCGGCTCGGGAACCGCACCCCGCTGAAGAGCTCCGGAAGGTGCTGGCGTAACGCAGGCGGAGGCGGAGGCGGCCGGCGAGGTGAGAGGGCCGGCGGCTGCGTGCCGGGGAGGAGCAGCAGGTGCAGGGGCGACCGCCGGCGCGGACCGGGATCATCGGGAGCCGCACCCGGCTTCTCGGACCTGGACGCTGCCCGGTGCCTGTGCCGACCGGCAGAGGGCAGCGGCCGCGCCCCCGGGCCGCACATGGCCGTGTGACCGTGGGATTGTGTGTCTGTCTCCTTGCTCAGGACGGCGTGCCGATGATGGAGCGCGCGGTGGAGCCCTGGGGCCCGGATCTCCCAGCCCGGGAGGAGAGGGAGCAGCTGAGAGGCGCTCGCACAGGTGAGGGCCGCGGCGGCCGGCTGCCATGGGCCTGCAAAGGCCTGATTGGGGACTCCGGTGCTGTGCTCTGCCTGACCGACACTCAGAAAAATCGAACCTGGATTGTGCCTCCAGGGAGAGACGGGAAGGGGAGAAAAATTCCAGGGAGGGAGCCAACGTTTCTGAGAACCTACTGTGTGCCATGCAGCAAGGGGCATCATCTCAAAGAGTCTCTTCCCCTCCCCCACAGCCATCTCCATCCTCTTTGCTTCTGCCCTACTTCAGGCCTCATTATGTCTTATCCCGGCAGTTGCAACAGCCTTCCCGCTGCTCCTTTCTCTACCCTGGTGCACTCTGCAGCCAGATCGATCTTTTTAAGTCGAGATCTAATCCTGTCTCCTCTTTCAAAAACCTTCCCTAGCTCCTCTCTGCCTACTATTTAAAGTCCTTAGCCTAGTGTTCAGTCTAGTCCGAATACCCTTTTCCAGCTTTATCTTCCATTCCTCCCCATAGTTTACTTTCCTCTGCTGTGAATGCCGGTCCCTATTTCCTTACCTGCTGCTCTCTTGCGGCAGTACAGCTATCATTCTGAACCCATAATTACAATTATTTATGCTTTATCTGAGGAGCCCTGGTGGCGCAGCGGTTAAAGCGCTAGGCTGCCAACGAAAGGTGGCGGTTTGAACCCACCAGCTACTCCGTGGGAGAAAGATGTGGCGGTCTGCTTCGGTAAAGATTTACAGTCTCGGAAACCCTATGGGGCAGTTCTACTCTGTCCTATAGAGTCACTATGAGTTGGAATCCACTCTCGAAGGCAGTGAGTTTGGTTTAGATGCTTTATCTTATCTCTCTACCAACCCTAAGCATCTTAAAGGGAAAGATGTGTGTGTCTGGGTCTCCTTGGGTACATACAGTAGGTGCTCACTGAAGAATGATCAAAATAATAAATAACAGAATGAGCTAATATAAAAAAATAGAATAGAAATAGCATATATTAGGTTTTCCAAATAGAGACTATATAACGTAGTGGTTAAAAACACAGGCTTGGGAGTCAGACAGACCTGGTTTTGCTATTTTATAACCTTTATAACCTTGAGCAAGTGACTTAAAGCCTCTGAGTCTCATGCCTTCATTCGTAAAACGAGGATAGTAATAGTATTATCTCATAGGATTATTACAAGGATTCAACAATGCTTAGTATAGCGCTTGGTATATATTACCAAACCAAACTCGTTGCCATTGAGTTGATTCCAACTCATAGTGGCCCTATAGGATAAAGTAGAACTGCCCCACGGGGTTTTCAAGGAGCGGCTAGTGGATTCGAACTGCTGAACCTTTGGTTAGCAGCCAAGCTCTTAACCGCTGTGCCACCAGGGTTCCTTGGTATATATCAAGGACATAGTAAAAAGAAATTACAATTACTATTATTGAGAGGCACGAACAATAATAAGTTCTCAGAAGTTCAGAGGAGAGAGAGAGATCCTTATGGCCACCAGTTGTCAAGGAAGTCTTCCTGGGAGACTGCTATCCAAGATAGAGGTTGAGTCAAAGGCCAGGGTCTACCACTTCCCTTTCTTTCCCCAGGTCTAGGGAGTGAGAATGTCGAGATTTCCCAGCAGGATGACTTTGCACATACTCCACAGGAGAATGAGTTGGAATTCAAGGATGAGGAAGAATTGGCCCCAGATCATGAAGTAGGAAATTCCTCTCTCAAACCTGAAGGCATCCAGACTTGGGATGACTTGTGGGTCCAGAGAGAGGGGACAGGAAAGCCTCAGCTTCAGGACAGAGGCCCCCGGCTCTTGGGAGAACCACGCTGGGGCCAGGCTAGTGATCGGGCTGCTGTGTGTGGTGAGTGTGGCAAGAGTTTCCGACAGATGTCGGATCTGGTGAAACACCAGCGGACCCACACAGGGGAGAAACCCTACAAGTGTGGGGTTTGTGGCAAAGGCTTTGGAGATAGCTCTGCCCGTATCAAACACCAGCGAACTCATAGTGGTGAGAAGCCTTACAGAGCCCGGCCACCAGCCCAGGGTCCCCCGAAGATTCCTCGGCCCCGGATCCCTGCTGGTGAACGCCCCACTATCTGTGGTGAATGTGGCAAGAGCTTCCGTCAGAGCTCTGATCTGGTGAAGCACCAGCGGACACACACCGGCGAGAAGCCCTACAAGTGTGGCATCTGTGGGAAGGGCTTTGGTGACAGTTCTGCCCGTATAAAGCACCAGCGGACGCACCGTGGGGAGCAGCCCCCCCGGCCAGTGGTACCCCGACGGCGGCCATCTCGGGCAACCACAGCAGCAGCACAGGGACCCAAGGTCCAGGACAAGCCATATATCTGCACTGATTGTGGCAAGAGGTTTGTGCTCAGTTGTAGCCTCCTAAGCCACCAGCGCAGTCACCTGGGGCCCAAGCCCTTTGGTTGTGATGTGTGTGGGAAGGAGTTTGCCCGGGGCTCAGACCTGGTGAAGCACCTGCGGGTGCACACGGGAGAGAAGCCCTACTTATGTCCTGAGTGTGGCAAGGGCTTTGCTGACAGCTCAGCCCGGGTCAAGCATCTCCGCACCCATAGTGGTGAGAGGCCTCATGCCTGCCCAGAATGTGACCGCACCTTCAGCCTCAGCTCCACCCTTCTCCGCCACCGCCTCACCCACATGGAGCCCCAGGACTTTGGCTTCCCAGGCTATCCCCTGGCACCCCTGATCCCTAGCCCACCCCCCAGCTCAAGTCCACCTCCACCTCCTCTTGGCACCAGCCCCCCGCTGACACCTCGTAGCCCTCCACACTCAGGTGATGGGCCTTTTGGCCTGCCTGGCTTGGAGCCAGAGCCTGGGGGCCCACAGGCTGGGGAGCCACCACCACTGGCAGGTGACAAGCCCCATAAGTGCCCTGATTGTGGCAAAGGCTTCCGCCGAAGCTCGGACCTGGTGAAACACCATCGTGTGCATACGGGGGAGAAACCTTACCTCTGCCCTGAATGTGGTAAGGGTTTTGCTGACAGCTCAGCCCGAGTCAAGCACCTACGTACCCACCGTGGTGAACGGGCTCGGCCACCACCACCATCCACTCTCCTGTGGCCCCATAACCCACCTGGCCCAGCACCCACTGCCCCTCGATCCAGAGTCCGGGCCCAGCCCTCTGGACCCAGCCAACCCCATGTATGTGGCTTCTGTGGGAAGGAATTCCCACGGAGCTCAGATCTGGTCAAACATCGGCGCACACACACTGGGGAGAAGCCATACAAGTGTGCGGAGTGTGGCAAGGGTTTTGGTGACAGCTCTGCCCGTATCAAGCACCAGCGTGGGCACCTGGTTCTGAGGCCCTTTGGGACGAGGGATGGTCAGGCAAGGCCCCTCAAAGAGGAGCCACCAACAGAACCAGAATGATAAAAGTCCAGAAAGGGTAGAGGCCCAGGAGGCCAAAGGGAGGGTATCTGCTGCTTAAGAGAAGAAAGGGCCTGGGAGGTGGCGGGAGGGAGAAGGAGGGGAAGAAACGGGAGGAGTGCGTAGATAGAAATGGAGGTTGGAGACAATGACCTTGAAGCTCAGGAAACTGTCCTGGCTGGGCTGTCAGGACCTTGCCAGTATGGGCTGTACCCCCAGCTTCTAGAACACTGCCTGGCATACAGTAGGCACTCAATAAATACTTGTTGAACGAATAAACTGGCCTTATCCTGTGGATTCTTAATCCTAAATTTCGGCTCTTGCCTGCTGAAAACTGACCCCTCCCAACCTTGCCCCTGGGAGACCAGCACACTGAACCACAGTTTGTTTGACCTCATGAGCTGCAGCAATGAGACTTCTGTAGTTTAAAGTGACAGAACAGGAGGCAGGAACATCCTGACCATCCCGATGGGGAGAGACTGCTGTGAGGTAGGCAGTACCCATCCCCAATTCCAGCCATTGGACATGGTCTTAGCCAGGAAGGGCACTCTTGGAGAAAGCCCAGACTTACCTGTCCTCGAGGACCTCAACCCACCCTGACAGATAAGTGGAGACACAGTAAGGCTGGACACTGGCAGATTTGACCAGAGATAGAAGGAGCACTCATGGCATCTGGTCTGGATGGCACGCCCTTCTGATGGACATCCACAACGATGAGCTGGCTGGGAGAAGGGCAAGACTGGTGCTAGGAGAGGCCAGGGAGCCCTGAAGGCCCAACAATCTCATCTCCATCTGTCGTGTTGCCAGTAAACTGCTTCTTGTCTGAGGCCTGGACTGTGTGTTTGTGTGCGCACACGTGCGTGTGCCTCGCATGTTTGGGGGTTGGAAAAGGTCGAGGGGCCACCACGGGCCCTCAAGCCATGTGTAAAATTGTGTGGTTCCGTTCCCTCTTTATGCCTGTTAAATAAATACGTTGGCTTGGCATAGTAGTTTTCTAGGTCCAACACCTAGTTCAGAAATGTCTGCCAGGCCCATCAAATGATGCCCCAGGCCTGATGTCTGACTGCCCACAGGCGCCACTTACACCACAGCGTCGAGCGCGACCCTTAAAAGGAAAGGTACCCGACGCCGCAGAAAGAGGGCACACGACACGGGTGTGGGTGTGGCACGCGACTCGGGTGTGTATATAAGTTCAGGGAGCACTGTTGCTATGGCGACAAGTACCCGGCGAAATGCTGCGGACCGGGCTGGCGCAGGCGCAAAAGGCCCGGACTAGGATAGACCCCCTACGGGGACACTGGGAAACACCCAGCCCCGGTCCCCCGAGACAGTTTTTTAGATACCGAGGAACAGATCATTAAGGAAGGGTAGAGAGGATACCTTTTTCCCCACTACAAAAAGCAACCGTATTTCCCAGCGTCCCACGCGTCATTAGAAGCGGGATTCCAATTCCTAGCCTTTTCCGAGGAGGACGCCAATTAGAAGAAAAGGGAAAGAGGAACTGGTATGATTGGCTAAGAACAAAAAAGACTAGAGAGGTTCAACTATCTAATCAATGAAGTACATGATCGTTTTGCAACTCCCGCCTCTTGGAGCATTTCAACTAATCATCGAAAGAGAATGGGCTCTGAGGGAAGTTCTCGCGAGATCTTGACCTAGACTGGCTTCCCTAGAAACCAATGAGAACCGACTGCAGTGAGGCTACTTCCGAGCCTCTCACCTCACGCAAATTGTCTGCAGGTTCCGAACCCTAGGTTTTTGCGTTCAAACGTGGGGTTCTTTGCGCGACCCCACACTCGCGCACACGTATGTAGTTCCGACCTGGGGTTCTTTGCGCGACGCCACACGCGCGCACTCATATGTAGTTCTGAATGGAAACCTTTTTGAGTTTTTGGAATGCCTTCCATGCTGGTTTCTTTTATCCCCCTCCCTACCACTTTGGCCTCCAAGCCGGCGTGAGGTGAACTTTCTAAAATTACATCAGACCATGTGACAACACTGTTCAAACAAAACCCTGCCATATCTCCCTGGTTCCCTCTCTGTAAAGCGTTACTCATTAGCTGGCGTTCAAGTCGTTCCACTTGTGTGGTTTCAGCCCTTCACTTCTTAAATATGCTGTTTCCTTGGAAGGCTTCCCCTGCTACGTGTTAACCTCTCCTTTTAGAGCATCGAGAGCTTTTTGAGGATAATCAGGTATTCACTTAACAGTAATATCTACTGTGTACTGGCTACTGGGGATAGAAGGATGAATAAGACAAATCCCTGCCCTCAGTTTCTAGGCAGGAGATAGACTCTGAACAAATAATTACAAGTGTAGTAAGGGCTATGAAGATGGGCAGGAAGCATACAGCAGGAGAGAACTTTACTGATCCAAAAACCTCTCCAAAGAAGTGGCTTTTGTGTTCAGACCTGAAGGTAGAGTTGGAGTAAGCTAAGAAGGGAGGAGGTGGGATATGGGATGGGAGGGAGCGTGTTCTAGTATGTGTCAAGTCCTTGGAGATTCACGGGATACCTTCAGTTCAAGGTTTAAAAGTTGTTTCCAGGCAATAGATTTAGGGGTTCCTCCAGTCTCAATGTATCCAGTAAGCCTGAAATAACGTTCTAGTAAGCCTGAAGTGAAAGTCAGAGTAATGAGGAGTAAGGCAAAGACTTCCAAATTCAACTTTCTGCCTCTCGCTCCTAATGGGCCTGGCACACTATGAAAAAACAGTTGCCAGCTGGTCAGAATCATGGCGATACCATGTGCCTCAGAGTAGAACTGAGCTTCATAGTTTTCTTTTTCTTTTTGGTGAAAATATACACAACAAAACATACACTCATTCAACAATTCTTACATGGATAGCTCAATGATAATGGCTACATTCTTCACCTTGTCATCATTCTCACTATCTCACCACCATTAAACTCCCTGCCCCTTAAAGGTCTCATCTGTGCTTTAGAGTTACTGTTGCCAATTTGATCCCACACAGATAATTCTTCAAAAGTGTGCAATGCTCAAGGCAAGCAGCCTTTATTAATTGAGCTAAGCTGTTGTTTAGTTTAAAGATGACTTCACGGGATACCTTCAGTTCAAGGTTTAAAAGTTGTTTCCAGGCAATAGATTTAGGGGTTCCTCCAATCTCAATGTATCCAGTAAGCCTGGTTTTCATAAGAATTTGAAGTTCTGTTCCACATTTTTCCTTTTGATCAAGATCCATCTATTGGGTCCTTGATCAAAACACTCAGTAATGGTAGCCAGACACCATCCATTTCTCCTGGTCTCATGGCAAAGGCAGTAGTAGTTCATGGAGGCAATTAGGCCTGCAGTCCATTTCGCTCTGATTCCCGATTCTCCTTCCTCTATTGCTCCAGGCAGATAGAGACCAATTGTTGTACCTTGGGTGGCCTCTAGCGGAGCCCTGGTAGCACAGTGGTTAAAGTGCTTGGCTGCTAACCAAAAGGTTGGTGGTTTAAACGCACCAGCAGCTCCATGGGAGAAAGATGTGGCAGTCTGCTTCTGTAAAGAGTACAGCCTTGGAAACCGAATGGGGCAGATCTACTCTGTCCTGTAGGTTTGCTGTGAGTTGGAGTCAATTCTACGGCAGTGGGTTTGGTTGGTTTGGTTGGGTGGCTGCTAGCAAGCTTTTAAGACCCAAGGCACTACTCACTGAACTCGGAGGTAGAGCAGAAATTCTAAAAACTGTTTTAGGCCAATGGACTAGACAGATGCATGAAACCATGACTCTAAAACTTTGAACCAAGAAAATTAATCCCATAAAGTGCTTATTTAGCAACACTTTGCAGCCTTTTTTTGGGGGGGGGGCTGCTGTTTTTGTTGTAAAATTATATATAATATTCTATTTGCCATTTTGCCCCCTCCCCATTTTTTTTTTTCTGCTGTACAGGTTAATAATATCAGTTACAATTGTCAAGTTGTGTAATCAGTACCCTTAATCGATGCCAATTTTCCCATCACCATAGAGGAAAATCCAGTACTTCCTGAAAAATGATTCCCACTCACCCTCTCCCCTCCTGCCCTGGTAACCACTAGCAACCATTGGTTTTCATATATTTACTTATTCTTGTCCTTTCATATAAGTAAGACCATATAATATTTGTCCTTTGTGATTGACTTATTTAATTCAACATAATGTCTTCAAGGTTCATCCATGTTGTAGCATGTATCAGGACTTCATTTTTCTTTAAGGTTAAGTAGTATTCCACACTGTGTATGTACCACGTTTTGTTTATCCATCCATCTGCTAATGGACGCTTGGGTTGTTTCCACTTTTTTGGCTATTGTGAATAGTGCTGCAGTGAACATTGGTGTACATATGTCTGTTCATGTCACTACTTTTAGCTACCTAGGAGTACAATTGCTGGTTTGGTACCTCTATTTCTAATTTTTTGAGGAACCGCCAGTCTTTTCTACAATGGTTGTACCATTTTACATTCCCACCAGCAGTGGATAAGGGTTCCAATCTCCCCACATCCTCGCCAACGTTTGTTATATTTATTTATTTATAATCATTGCCATTCTAGTAGAGTGAGGAGGTGTCTCATTGTAGTTTTGATTTGTATCTCTCTAATAGATGGAGCACTTTTCCTCTTTTTGCAAGCACCTTTACAAAGTCCTCCCACAGAGGGAAGCTTCTTCCAGTAGGGAAGTAGCCTGCCCCCAAAGGCAGGCCCCTAGCTGAGCCATCTTGAGGTGGTACCAAGGTGTCTTCTCAATGATTCTTTCTGAATCAGGGTGAGCAAGCCTCGGCTTTTGCTAGAGTGGAGCTCAAACTATAATCAGGCCCCTACCTACCTCTTTTCCATCTCCCACGCTATGTTTCCCCTTGGCCCCAGCCACACAGATGTTCTTTCTGTTCCTGAAACATGCCAAGCTTATTCTCACCTCAGGGCCTTTGCAGTTATGTCTCAAAGCCTCTTCCCTCCAGATTTTCAAATGGCTGACCTTTCTCATCATTCAAGGTTCATCTCTATTCTTCCTCCAAGATGTCTTCGCTGCCTACATTAGAGAAGTCCCCAACCACAGCCACTTCATGAAGCCCCCAAACCATAGCCATTCCCTACCGTATCTTGTTTACTTAGTTATTTACCTTTTTGTTGTTATTTTTTACATATTTTACACACTTACAAGTACCACTGCAATCCCTGGGTGGCACAAATGATTAAGTGCTGGACTGCTAGTCAAAAGGTTGGTGGTTCAAGCCCACCCAGAGGTTCCTTGGAAGACAGGCTTGGTGATCTGCTTCCAAAAGATTACAGCCTTGAAAACCCTATCAAGCACAGTTCCACTCTGACACATATGGGGTCACCAGGAGTCAGAGTCAACTCCATGGCAACTAAAAACAACCACAATAAAAGTACCACAGGAGCCAAGATTTTTGTCTGTTTTGTTAACTAGTGCATCTTTTAATACCTAGAATGGTACCAGGCACATAGTAGGACTCAATAAATACTTGATGAGGGAATGAACACAAAGTGGCTTTTGGGGATTTGAGTGTGAGTATCTAGGCATTTGCTCCTCTCTTCCAGCTCTGGGGAAGGGCAAAAATTTGGCTGGATGTAATCCCAACAACCAAATTATGCCCTGGGCTCTCTAGACTGAGGCTCAGGTTTGAGCCCAGGCTCTGCCACCAATTTCCTCTGCAACCGCATTTCTGAGAGGTAATTTAGTTTAATAGAAAGAGCATGGGCTTTGGAACCTGCTACTTACTGGCTGTGTGACTTTGACAAAATTACTTAAGCTCTCTGAACTCGTTTCCTCATCTGTCAAATGGAGATAATTTTGAGCCCAATAGGGCTGTTGTAAAGATCGAAAGAGACAATATATTTGATCGAAAGAGACAATGATTTATTTACAACAAAAACCAAACCTGTTGCAATCAAGTGGATTCCAACTCATAGCGACTCTACAGGACACGGTGGAACTGCCCCATAGAGTTTCCAGGGAGAGCTGGTGGATTCGAACTGCCAGCCTTTTGGTTAGCAGCTGAGCTCTTAACCACTGTGCCACCAGAGCTCCTATTTATTTAAGCACTCATTAAATATTATTTCTCTTTTCCTTTATCATTTTTGAATCTTAGTTGCCCATCCATAAAATGGGAGAATTAGACATCTTTTTCAAAAGTGGGAATACAGACTTTTATATGAAATATCTCAATTTCTAAATGTTGCAAATTAATTTTTTTAACATAGACCTTTCTTCCCTTTCTTTTTAAACTATTTTTTAAAATTGTGGTAAACGTATAGGTAACAAAACATTTGCCCTGTCAACATAAACTAATTTTTAAAGGTAAAAATACCCTGAGGGCTAAACAAGATAGTTCTGTGGACTGGATTCGGTCCGTGGGTCACTAGTTTCCCACCTAGGCTACAGGTTGTCAGGGATGCTGTGATAACCCTTACTGTGTAACTTAGGCAAATCAGTTTACCTCCCAGAACTTCATTCAGCTCATTCGCTGATCTGTAAAAATGGGGCCTTGATCTGTCGTTATGCAGATCAAATGAGACCAACTGTGTAAAACGCTTAGCAAAACACTGGCTCGTAGTAATCACACCACACAATAAACGGGAGCGGTAGCTTGGATGGTTGTTGATTTGGGAAGGATGCAGTCAAGAAGCAGTATTTCCCAGAAGACAGGAGACAGAGAAGGCGAAGCCTGGAGGGGAGGAAAAAGGAGAGGAGGGGAGGAGAAAAGAAGGAAGGGAAGGGAAGAGGAGGCAGCAGGGTCCGCCTTCCAGGCGGGGCGCCAGCGAGAGGCCCAGGCAGGGGCTGGAGCGCACGTGGCCTATTTCACGCGGAGCAGACGCGCCTAGTCACAGCGGAGACCTCTGAGCCGGCCGCAGGAGACGAACTGTAGGGGTAGGTTAGAACTGGGCTGCGAGGACCTTAAACCCCGGACCGGAGCGGCCTGGGGTCCCCAAGAGTTGGGGGAGAGCTTGGGGGCGCTAGATCTGGGCTCGCAGCCCTCCCCCCGCAGTGCGGGACCAGACGCCTTGGTCCTCTAGGCCCCACCCGCTCGGGGGCGGGTTCGGTATTCGGGCCAATGACCGGCCGCTCCTGGAGCCCCGCCCCCTCCCCTCCCCGGGAGCCGCGGCCTCGCAGAGTGCCCAAGCGCCGGGCGCCCGGGCCTGGAGGTGCACGAACGTCGAGCGTGCGGCTGGTGAGTGCACCCCTCCCCCGTCCCCCCAGGGTCTCTGCCTTGATCCCGCCGCTAGCTTGTGTCCCAGAGCCCAGGGTCGCCGACCTGGGAGCCGGGGAGTGACTCAGCGCGGGGAGAGTGACGACTCTCGGGGGCTGGGGATTCGAACTGTTCAGGGCCTTGAGTGCTGGGATGAGTGAGGATGAAAGGGTGACTCCGGAGCTGATCCCCCGGCAGTGCCGAGGCGTGGGGCCCGGCTGTGGGGGAGAAAGGTCTAGGGCAGGGCGGGAGGAGCCACGGCTGCACTGCCTTGCCTGGGCCAGGGCCGTGGGGGTGGGGGGATGGGGGGGAGGGGTCTTGAGCTTCTGACCCAGCTCCCCCCCACCAGGACAGCAAGATGCCTGGTGAACAACAGGCAGAGGAAGAGGAGGAGGAAGAGATGCAGGAAGAGATGGTGCTGCTGGTGAAGGGTGAGGAGGATGAGGGCGAGGAGAAGTATGAGGTGGTGAAACTCAAGATCCCCATGGACAACAAGGAGGTATGTGTCACATTGCCCCCAAACGTGGTCCACGCCCACCCTCCCTCAGACAGAAGCCAGAGATCCTTCCCCTACTTCCCCCTGAATCTCAAACCTAGAATTTCACGGTTGGCCCATCCTTCTGCCCTATTGCCTATGCTGCTATTATACAATGTCATGTCTCCTGTGCCAGGAATTGTGCTAAGTGCTGTAGAGTAAACTATATCCTTGGTTCCCTTGGTTCCCCTTGGAGCTTGATGTGCAGGCATGGGGCAGGGTGTGTGGAAGGCCAGAGGTGGGTTTAATTCAGACTTACGGGTGTGGGGGAGGCGAGGTTAGGCTTCCAGAAGAGGTGATGACCATAACAGCTAACTGTTATGTAGCATATATTATGTGCCAGACACTGGTCTAAACACCTCAGTTCTATGATGGAGGTAGTATTTGTCACATGTTACAAGTGAGGAAACAGGCCTGAAGAGGTTTGGTAACTGGCTCAAGGTCTCACAGCTAGTAAAGGCATGGCTTATTGGAGACCAGGAGGAGTCTGAGGGGTAAAGTGGGGTGACTGCTCTAGGCAGAGGGAGCAGCACTTTCAGAGGCTCAGAGGAGTGATTGTTGCATGTAAAAAGGGAGGGCAGGTGGTTCAGTCCCCGTTGCATGCATGAGAGTGGAGAGATTGGCAGGCCACGTAGGGAGTCTGGGTTTTCTCCTGAGGGTGTTTGAGGTTTTAAGGAGAAGAGTTTAAAGAGATCAGAATATGAGTTAGATTTCCCCTTCTAGGCCCTAAATGCCATCAGGTATATTTCCATTCCCACAAGACTCTGGCTACCCCCAGCCAAAGCAGTCCTGAGTCCAGCTGGAGGGCTCCCACTGGGCCAAGTTTCTGGCCCAAGCTCCCTGTGATTTCTTCCTGCACAGGGGCCAGTTCCCAGGGAAAGAAAGTTTTACTGTCCCTAGTGGGCATGTCAGGCCCTAGAGGAGGGAACTGGCTCCATAGACCTCCTGTTCCAGCCTAAATAACTATCTAGTTCTGTTTGTCTCAGGCCTCTCTGATCATCATCCTAGCCCAGCCTGCCTCTTCTGACCCCATCTCCATCTGTGTTAAGAACACAGACTCCACAGCTTAGCGTAGACTTCCATTACTTAACCAGCTGTGACCTTGGGCAAGTTTCTTGATCTCTTTGTGTTTCAGTTTCCTCATGTATAAAAGGGAAATCATAACAGCACCCACTTCTTGGGGTTGTGAGGATTTGCTAATGCATGTAAAGTGCTTAGAACTGTGTCTGGCACATAGTAAACATTATGTAAATGTTTACTACTATTATTTATTCTTCTGCCTAAAGTTCAGGACTTTAGCCTAGGTCATCTTTCTAGAGATTTTTCAACTCACTTGTATCAAAGATCTTTCTGGACTGAACCCTGAGGACTAGTGGTGAATAGGGAAATCAACATGGAGACCTAAGCAGAGGATTGAGGGCAAACAAATCAAGGCAATGGGGACAGCTTCATGGGGATGATTTTTGACTTGGGCCTTGAAGGCTTAGTGGGAATTTGGCAAATGGAGAGGAGAAGGAAGAAAGGCATTCCAGGAGGAAGAAATAGCAAAAGCAACGGCTCAGAGGAGATGAGGCTAGAAAGGTAGGTGGGGCCAGAGAGCAGTAGGCCCTGAAACCCAGGGCAGGAATTGGGACCTACTGTTTGTTGTTTGGTATGAGGTTATGGAGTCCCTGGGTGGTGCAAATGGTTAAGCACTTAGCTGCTAACCGAAAGATTGGAGGTTTGAGTCCATCCAGAGATGCCTCAGGTTAGGTTATATGGTGCCATCAGGAGCCTTAAGCAGGGGAAGGGGCATGATTAGATTTTCTATTTAGAAGAATCAATGGCTGCTATGGGAAGACATGGAGGCCAGAGGAAGCTGGTGTCCTGCTCTAAGGTAGTGGCAGTGGGGTTGGAGAGAAGCAGTTAATTTGGGAGGCATGTGCTAGGAACCCTGAGTAGGCTGACTAGAGCTGAGGATGTGTGTGTTGGAGGGTGGGGCATGGATGGGATGGGCATGGCTAGTCATAAAAGATACACAGGGCCAGACTGTAAATCCTAAGTCTGCCAAATTTACTAGCTTTGCCTCAGATTTCTCATTTGTAAAACGGGATCATGAAAATAAGATCCTTGAATGCCAGCCTGAGAAGTGTCATCTGGGTGATTGGATTTGGAGGAGGAGGGTAGAGTTGAGGATTACATACACATATTCTATGAGCGTTTAGCAGGGTGCCTACAGATAGCTCATTAATTTGCTGTGTGACCTCTCTGAGCCTCAGTTTCCCATTGATGAAATGGTGGTCTATAAAGGCCCCTCCAGTGCTAACATTCTGTGACTCTTAGCCATCATCCAGTCCCATGGCCAGTCTGTGTTCAGAAATAGGCCTGGAGTATTCTCTCTTTGCTTCTCAAAATCCAACTGATCTTTAAGGAGTAGAAAAGATTTTCTCAGAGGGCTCTATGCACATGCAATCTTGTGTCTCCCCCGAGACCCTTCAGTGGTTTTCTGTCTCCCTCAGGATAAAATCTCAGCTCCCAAGCCTGGCATTCAAAGCTCTTCACCATCTGACCCTATACCATTCCAGCTTTGTCTGTAATCACTCAACACCCATCCCATGTGGTTGCCCAGCCTGTAAGACCCTCTTCACATTTTCCACTTGCATTCTCCAGGAGTAAGGACCCCTGGTGGTGCAAACTGTTCTGCACTCAACTGGTAGCTCTTCTCTTTTCTAGATCAGTGTTCATTAATTTTTAACATGTATGCATATCACTTGGGGGAATCTTGTTAAAATGAAGATCGGTAGGTCTGGGATGAGGCCCAAGATTCTCTATTTTCTAACAAGTGATGCTGATGTTGCTGGTCTTTGGACCACAGTTCCTCTAGCAAGGGAGTACATTTTTTGTATTTTGTACCAAAAAGAAGGGAGATTCTGACTGCTAAGAGGATCCAGGGAGAGGGAGACAAGCTGTGCAGGTGACCTCAGACTCTAGTCAGCATGATAGAACTGCATCATGGTCAAGACCCTGGGTTTTTTGGACAATGACAGACTTTTGGTTCAAACCCTGGCTTTGCCATTAATTAGATGTGTGGCCTTGGATGGTAACTTTATTTCCTTATCTATAAAATGGGGCTAATGATACTTAACCCAAACAATTTAAAATGAGAACATGCGTGAAAAAGCAATTAGCACAATTCCTGGCCCATGGTGAGTGCCTGAGAAATTGTAGTTGTTGCTATTATTTTTTATTATTATTAGAAAAGTAATGGCAGAGGAGGAAACTAAGTTTAAAAAAATACTTAAGCAGGAAGACAAGATTACAGATTTCAAATACCTGTATTATTATTATTACACTACATTGTGTCCCCCACAGTACCTTCTTGTTACAGTACAAATGCCATTTATTCTAATTTTTAAATCAAATAGTTGTAGAATTTGAGACATGTAAGGGCCTTTAAGAAGGTGCCCTGGTGGCGCAGTGGTTAAGTGCTCGGCTGCTAAACAGAACGCTGATAGTTGGAATCTACCAGCTGCTTTGTGGGAGAAAGACTGTTTCCATAGAGATTTACAGCTTTAGAAACCCTATGGTCCAGATCTACTCTGTCCTAGAGGGTCACTATGAGTTGGAATTGATTCCATGACAGTCGGAAGGGCCTTTCATGATCATGTAATGTGGTATTTGCCAAGTTTCAGTCACATGTTGTAAAAATGGCATGGGGGGCAGCATCTGACTTCCTCTAACTTCAAGAGGGGGAAGGAGAATCAAGATCAACAGCTCAAGGCTGATTCCTATGAGGCAGAGATCAAACGTACCTTCACATACCTTCACCGTCCAACATTTTTACCAGTTCTGATACCAACCATCCCTCCCACTATACTCTCTGCTTTTCTGCTGGGTTCAATAATTTGTTGCAGTAGCCACACAGAACTCACAGACAATACTCATAATTGTTGGGTTTATTAGGGAAGTAACAGGGTACAATTCAGAATCAGAAACAACTCAGGATACAGTTCTTTGATCAGGACAGCCTCTTCTCAGCCATGCCTACAGGCATGCCTCTCTCTGGCCCCCAGGCCTCTGCCCAGCTTGGGCAAGTGTTACAAAGCTCTTTTAGCTCTGCTGCTAAGTGCCTAGAAGCACCCTACTCCATCAGTAAGCTGTCTTTGTCCATGGGTTGGCATACCTGTAGTAACCACCTTGCTCTGTGGGCCAGGAAGCCCATTGTGCCATCTCCTGCCAATCTCCTGGTTCAGCTGCCTCTGCTGCCACCATTTTTCTGCCACTGCTTCTTGCTGTGTTTCACTGTCTCTGGTGTTACAGCTCTTTTTCTCTGTCTCCTGGGTCTAGGAGGTCTTAGCAAAGGGATCCGGGGTCTAATGGATGCCCTCCATTCCCAGCTCTTCTTTCTTGATGGTAGTAGGTCCCCCTCTGCTCTGGGATTGACTCTATTTTAAGGCTAGCAGGATGGCAAAACTGACCAATCCATCATTAGGGTTCCATACACCTTATTTGCATGGTTCTACCCCCACAAGGGTGCCATGCATCTTATTTACATTATTAGCAACCTATCCAATCCCCTTGGTGGGCTGTAAGCACCTCGTTTGCAAAGTCCCATCCAGTCATTTGGTGGGAGTTACAAAGACAATAGCTAAAAGGGCTGTATTAAGTAATTCACTGCATCGCACATGTATATTGCTGATACGTTGTATTTATTTATTTAATGCTTCTAATAGATTCACATTGTTTTGTTAAATAAATTTACCTTCATCTAAACAATAACATTGATGAAATTCTGGGTTTGATGTGATCTAATGTTTTTCTAATAGCCATGAAAATAAATACATAGTGATTATAAGATGATAAAAATTTGCCCATATACTACCTAGAATCCTCTTGCATGTTGTAGTGTGCATACCTCAAGTTGGGAAATGCTGATCTTGTCTAGCCTGAGGACACTGAGGCAGGGAAGGAAGTGACTTGCCCAAGGACTTAATGAGCTAGACTTAGCCCCTCCACCAAAGATTCTTTCCCAGGTGCCCAAGGTCCCCGCTTCCTGGAGCTGGAGACACAAAGGGTACTTGTGTGAATAATTTCTTTTTCAGAAGTCAGTGAACTCAGGCATGAGGAAGTCCTCAGCCTGGCCAAAGTCATCTTAAAGAAGGGTGCCAAGGGAAAATGGGCCAAGAAAATGTATATATAATGACAGAAGTTGTCTCTGCAATGGTTGATGTCTTGAAATAAATCCAACAGATGTCAAAACCAGGGCAAGACTGGAAAGTGTGACCTTGAATCCAACCAACCAGCTGTGGGGAGTTTCTTGATTTAAAGTATCAAGTTGTATTTTAACCTTGAACTCTCATGGAGAGAGTTGGGGACTTGGAGTCTAGCCTCTGTCACATCTTGGCTGTTAGTACAGGGAAGCATTATAACCTACTGGTTAAGGTTACACTCTAGAGTCAGCCCTGAGTCCCACTGGCGACATGAATTTAATCTCTTAGCCTCGTATTTCTCAACCATCAAAACGGATACCACCACCTGATTCAAAGGGGTGACAGGAGGATTTACTATAATAATGTACATTGAATAGTGTTGTCAAAGCTTAACACTGGAATGTTGATTATTTCTGTTATCGTTAGATGTACTGTTTCAATGGGGGCTCCCTTGGCTGGTCTCTAATTTCCCAGTTGCCCTGTTTTCCAATTATCAGGTGGTTACTACCAAGCCACTACCTTTTTACAAAGATCCTTGAAGCTGTGGTCAGCCCTTTCCTCCTTGCAGCCTCAGAAGCCGAAGGCAATACAGGTAGTTCCCGACTTACGACAGAGTTCTGTTCTGAGAACTCTCTCTTAAGTTAGTTTTGACCTAAGTAGAATACCTCTTTTTTTTTTTTTTTTTTTTTCCAGTTTTCATTATTACTGCCTTTAATGGCAGTATCTTTATAAATCCGATCTTTGAACATCTGTGAGTGAATATATGAGAATGATAACACCAGGAAATTACGTGCTGCAACACTCTACGCGGTACATATAAACAATACGATGTACAGAAACACGTCTTAAGTGCGGTTTGTTGTAACTTGAATATGTCATAAGTCAGGGTCTGCCTGTAATTCCTCACAGCTCTGTCAGGCCTGAAAGGATTCCCAGGACACTTTCCCCTCCCCCAACCTAAACTCCCCGCTCAGTTCTTGCCATTAGTGTGGTTTGCATTCTGGCCCTACTGCTCCCTAGCTGTCACTTACCCTCTCTGAACCTGTTTCCTTATGTGTAAAATGGGGATAGTGAAGATCAAACATCTGGAGAAGCTAACACTGTCTTGTCCCTAATATGTGGCAGGCATTTGGTTGTAGATTAATGTACTTGTTTGGCCCACAGTAGATAACTCAGCATCAGTTTTGCTGGGATGAGTGTTCCTTTTTCTAAGAAGGGAGCAGTGTGCTCTCAATATTCCTCTTCACTCTGTTAGTACAAAATATTTTCCGTTCACCTGGCTCTCATAGGAGTCCTGGTAACACAGTGGTTAAGAGCTCGGCTGCTAACTAAAAGGACAGCAGTTCGAATCCACCAGCTGCTTCTTGGTTTTTTTTTTTGTGTGTGTGTGTGTTTACAAAGCATTTCTTTTCCTTTTTCTGATTTTATCTCCATTTTGTAGAAGCCCAGGCCTCATGAAACTGGCTCATTTTCAATATTTTTCATTTCAGGCCTCAGAATAACATTCGAGTTTTGCCCTTGCCTTTTTTACTTCACAGTTTAAAAAATGGTAGGTGCTTGCACTTAAAAGTTTAAGAGCATGGACTTGGTACTGGCTGGCTTCCGTGACTCTCCACTCTCCTGCCTGCCCCTGCTCAGTCTCCTCTTGCAGTCCCAGGTTCTCTGTGCACATTCCCTGGGTGGTCTCAACCAGTCTCAGGGCTTCACAAACCGTCTCCGGCCTGATGGTTCCCCAGTTTACATCTCCAGCCTAGGCCTCTTCCCTGAGCTCCATATGTGTCAAAGAATTGGAGGTACAAGCCCAAAACAGATCTCGCCCCCAACTTGCTCCTCCCACTCTCATCCTCATCTCTGTAAATGGCACCCCCATCCATTCAGTTGCTAAGATCAAAAACCTTGGAGTCATCTTAACTCCTTTCTTTGCCCTATGGCTAATCTCTATTAAATCTGTTGTCTTAAACCAAAATACATCCCAACGCCAACCACTTCCCACCACCTCTATTTCCACCTCTGTCACCTGGGTCGAAGTGACTGTCTTCTCTTGCCAGACTCCTGTTTCTGGTCTCTCCCTTCCTTCATTGTGTTCTCAAGCAGCCCAGCAGTCCGAGGGAGCCTTTTAAAGTGTAAGTCTGATGTGGTCATTTCCTTGCTCAAAACCCTCTTAATGTCTCCCCATCTCATTCATATTAAAAGCCAAAGCTCTCACTGTGGTCAGCAAGCCCCTAAACTAAGCGATTCCCCCACACCTCCCGTGGATTACTCTCCCCTGATGCACTCTGCTTTAGCCACTTTTTCTTGCCACTCCTGGAACTCAACAGAAAAGTCCTGCCTTAGCTCCTTGCTGCTCCCTCTGTTCTCGGGGATTTTCCTGTAGTCTGGTCTCTCACCTCCTTTTGGTCTTTGCTCATGTTACCGTATCGGTAAGGTTTCTTGACAACGCTATTTAAATTTACAGCATGCCCCAAACCGACCACTTCCTATCCACCTTTGCTGAAAGCAGGTATTTTCTTTTTATTCAATGCGGAATTCCCAGTGCCTAGAACAGGGTCTGGCCACCGTAGGGGCTCAGTAAATATTTGTTGAATTAATAAAGAATAGCTAATCTTAGAGCACCCAGTACCCCCTGGCATTGTATTATCTCATTTAATGCAATGCCTATGGAGCAGGCATTCCTTTTACTGTTTTACAAATGGGAACTGAGGCTCAGAGAGGTTGCACCTTGCAGAGTCGGAGATCTCCGGTTCCGGGGCCTATCCTTCAGGGCTGATCTGTCCCCCCTTCTCCCTGCAGGTCCCGGGCGAGGCGCCCGCGCCGCCCGCCGACCCGACACGACCACACGCGTGCCCGGACTGCGGCCGCGCCTTCGCGCGCCGCTCTACACTGGCCAAGCACGCACGCATCCATACGGGCGAGCGGCCTTTCGGGTGTACCGAGTGCGGCCGTCGCTTCTCGCAGAAGTCGGCGCTGACTAAACACAGCCGCACACACACGGGCGAGCGGCCCTACGAGTGCCCCGAGTGCGACAAGCGCTTCTCGGCGGCCTCGAACCTGCGGCAGCACCGGCGGCGCCACACTGGCGAGAAGCCGTACGCATGCGCGCATTGCGGGCGTCGCTTCGCGCAGAGCTCCAATTACGCTCAGCATCTGCGCGTGCACACGGGCGAGAAGCCGTACGCGTGCCCGGACTGCGGGCGCGCCTTCGGCGGCAGTTCGTGCCTGGCGCGTCACCGACGCACGCACACGGGCGAGCGGCCTTACGAATGCGCCGACTGTGGCACGCGCTTTGCGCAGAGCTCGGCGCTGGCCAAGCACAAGCGGGTGCACACGGGCGAGAAGCCGCACCGCTGCGCTGTTTGCGGCCGCGGCTTCGGCCACCGTTCCAACCTGGCGGAGCATGCGCGCACGCACACGGGCGAGCGGCCTTACCCGTGCTCTGAGTGCGGCCGCCGTTTCCGCCTGAGCTCGCACTTCATCCGGCATCGGCGCGCGCACATGCGTCGCCGCCTGTATATCTGCGCCGGATGCGGCCGGGACTTCAAGCTACCCGCTGGCGCCACGGCTGCCACTGCCACAGAGCGCTGTCCCAAGTGCGAGGGCAGCTGAGCCGCTGTTCCTGTTCAGCAGGGCCGCGAGCGTCCGGCTGGGAAGGGGCACGATGGAGCCCGACTTGAAGGCTGCATTAACTTGGACAGTCCTAGGGAGGGGCCTGGCTGCCCTGGAACTGAGAGAGGGAAAAATCCCTGACGGGCCCCCGGGAACTGCCCATTTCCCCCTCACTACATTCCCTCGGCCGTGTTAGTGAATAAAGTATTATATCCTCACCCCACCCGTGCCTGTGAGTGAGGTTGGGTGGGGAGAAAAGGAGGCAGGTTGGCCTTTTCCCCAGGCTTAGGTGACTTAAGTGAGTTGTCATGGAGGCCAAAAGGATTTCTGGGGCTGGGTGTGTGCTTGGGGGTGGGTGGGGGGGTCATCCCACACTTGGCCCTTGGTTATGAAGTTATAACCTGAGACCCTGACGGGCCCATAAATACAGCACGAATATGATTAAACAGGCATGGCATTCTGCGAGGCTTGAACCTTACTGAGCGATGATCGTGACACAATAGTTGAAACTTTATAGCACTGTATTAAAGGCTTTAAGCGCTTCATTATGTAAATATACTTGCTCATCTTCATCGTCAAAAGATCCTAAGTTAGGTATATGTTATATCTCCATTTTCACAAACATGAATGGCAGAGCAGGGACAAGTAAAGGGGCAACTGCAGTCGAGTGCATTGGAGCTATGATGGGGGAAGTTATTGAATAGGAGGGTCTCCAGTGCAGTTTTGGAGTTTACGGAGGCTTTTCTCAGAGAAAATGTTTAAGCTGGGTCTTGAAGGTCCAGAAAATTAGGATTGGGGGAGTATGGAGACAGCCCCTGAAACAACTTGCAGCCATCCCCTGGGGTGGGATGTGGAGACAAAGCAGGGAGGTTGGTGCCTGGAAGCCAAGTTAAAGGATCCAAGGGATTAGAGAGGAGGGGATGGATTTGTCCAATTAAGAAGCTAGAACCCACAGGAGTTAAGAGTGTATCTGGGGATGAGGGAAAGGAGACGGGGCTGACTTCATTGCTTAGCTTGGGTAATTGCAGGACTGTATGACTGAGATAGGGGCACAGGAGAAGGGGCAGGACTGGAGCTGAAGCGTGGGCTATCGTTAGACCCCTATCTGAACATGCTGGGTGTGAGACGAATGGGCCTAGGAAGTGACTGGAAATAACAGCTTGGACATAATCAGGTCTGCAGTGCATGCCCTGTGAAGAACAGCCAGAGGTGGGAAATGTAGAGTGGAAAGTGTCTCACATGAGCGGTCATCTTGGTCAAATGCTGCTTTGGTGTCACTGCATTTGTCATGTGTACAGGGAAAGTGATGGCAATAGTTTCAATGGAGGGATGGGGCTGAAAGCCAGCCTGGAGTAGGTTAGGGCATAAATGGGGATACGAGGAAGCAGTGTGAGTGTGGACAAGCCTTTCATGAAGTAGGGCTGTGAAAACCACAGAGAGCATTTGTTGGTTTTGTTGGTAGAGAAGAGACTTCGAACATCCTTTATGTGCTGGTGAGAATGCCTAATGGAAAGGGAGAGAAGGTGATGAAGGCATAGGGAATGAAATCAGACATCAGCAGGAACAGGCTTCTCTTATCACAAGAGGAAGAGGAAATGTAGGTTTGGGGACACAAAGTTGAAACAGTTCCCATCTGATGGATTCTGTTGTACCTGGGAAGGAAGAATAGAGGTCATTGGTTAAGAGAGGTAAGAAGAGTGAGGCTAGTAAAAGGGAAGGCCTCATTTTACTAACGTGGAAACAGACTGGCAGCAAGTCAGTGACCATGTGAGTCCTGGAAGTATTTTAGAGGCCTTTTCCCCTGCATCACCGCACCCTGTGAAGGACGCAGGCTACGGAAGTCTCAGAAAAGGAAGTGATATGCCTGAGGTCACACAGTGGGTAAACTATCACACCCAACACTATCTTTAGGCCAAGAGGGGGAATAAGAAATTGGCCTTGGCAGGGGGGCAGGGGGTCTTCGCTTTTTCAAAGGGGCCCAAGGAAAGAGGAATTCCTGTTCTGTTCTACCTCAGAAACCTGGCCCCAGTTGGTGCTGGGAACCAAGGGAGAAGGGTAGAGGGATTGTACACGACTGGGATCCTGAAGGACAAGGCTGAGGTCTGGGGGGCCAGGTCTGCCTTAACTGTTGGCATTTCCCGCTCTGGGCCCCTGAAAGGTGAGTTGAAAAGGCAAACAGATGATAACAATTACTGCAAACTCATAAAGTACCTACTATATGCCAGGCATATCCTATACACTCTACATGTAGTAACTCACTTAAGCCTTACAACCCTATCATGTAGGTGTTATTTTCATTTTACAGATGAGAAAACCAAGGCACTGCAAGATGAGTGTCAAAGACAGCATTTGAACCCAAACTGCCTGGCTCCAGAATCTGGGCTCTTAACCAATACTACATATGACCTCCATTATAGGCCCAGAACTCGGAAGGCACTAGAATTTGCTAGAAACTAGGTTTCTCTGCCCTGCAGGTAGGAGGAACAATGGAGAAACACAGGGATTGAGGGGCTGAGGCATCCCTAGTGCCCCTCTCCAGCACGTGCTGAAAACACAGCCTCCCTGGCAACCCCAGGAAGAAACCAGAGGTTGCTGGTGAAACTTTTATTGGGAGAGAAAACAGGAGGCTGTTTTCCAGAGGTCCCTGGGCCTCAGACCTCAGGAAGTGGGGCCTCCAAGCCCACGATCTGTTAGGAAAGGACCAGAAAGAAGTTCTGTGACCAGGCTACCCTCTGTTCCTCAGATTCTGTGCTGAGTTGCAGGTCCTGAGCCCTTGTCTCTACGTGGAGGCCTGGCCCGTGGCAAGGCCTGCAGGCCCCACCACCTGGTCTTCAGAGGCAGCCCCATGGGGCAAGTCCGTATACTTGCTAGCAGAGCCACGGGACAGATGGACTGGGTAACGTCGCCGGTTTGTGTCCATCTTGGAGAGCACTGCTTGGGGCAGATCCACCCGGCAGCGGGCTGCCAATGCCACCAGATAGATGAGGACGTCACTAAGCTCCTCCTGAAGGGCTGCTCGCTCCCTGGTAGGCCAGGCTTGGGGTCCAAGCTCCTCATCAGGCTTCCACTGACTGGGGGCAGAACAGACAGACACACAAAGACGGACAATAGGTTCCTCTCTCAGGAGTACCTCAGTCCTTGCAGGGATGAACTCAGTCACCCCCCAAGAAGTTTCTCCAAGGCAATCCAACCCATCTGGGCCAAGTCAGGATGGGGAAAAGACCCCAAGAGATGATTCACCCAGACCTCTGTGTCCCTACCTGAGCCAAGAAGCAGACAAGAGATTTCACTTGTTCAGACACAGCTTTGAGACCCAATTCCACTGCTTTCCAGCCCTACCACTGTCAGCATGACCAAACTTCAGGTCTGGACTACCACAAAACTTATCTCCCTACTTCTATTCTTGCACTGTGCCATCTTTTAAAAGCACAAATTACATTTTATCCCTCTCCTGCTGGACCCCCACCCCTAATTGTGCTTAGAATAAAATCCAACCCCCTGACCATGCCCTCCAGGCCCTGCGTGACGGACCCCCTGCCTCTTCCAAAGTCATTGTCCCCCACTCTCCCTCCCCACCTAAAGCCACTCTTTTCAGTCTCACAAACATTCCAAGCTGTCGCAGGGCCTTTGCACTTACTGCTCCCTCCACTTTGAATGCCCCCCCAACAAATCTTTTCCATGACTGGCTCCTTCCTGTTACTCAGGTCTCAGGTCAGATGTCACCTCCTCAGAAAAGCCTTCTTCCTCCCAATTACCTTCTCTCATCACCTTGTATTATTTTCCTCATAGCACTTGTCATAATGCCAGATCTTTTAAAATTAGTTGAATTATTATCAGTCTCCCCCCACTAAAATGTCAGTTGTGTGAAGGTAGAACTGTGCCTCTCTTATTTAAGACCCTCTCGAGGCTAGACACCTAGCACACAGGTGATGCTTATAAATCTGTAATGAATAAATGGCTTGCTCTACCCCACCCCGCCATGTGTCCTGATTTTTCCAGTCCCAGCAACTGCCCTGGTCTAGGACTCACCATTTCTTGCTTGGTCTACACCAGCCTCCTCACTGGTCTCCCCTACCCCGTTCTCTTTGTGATCCAGTCTGTGCTGCAGACACAGTGGTCTTTCTACAACCCACATCGGGTCAGGTTCCTGCCCAACCTCCGTCACTTACTAGCCAAATCCTATTTTTCTGGGTTCATCTCCTACCCCTCTCCTCCACAGCTCTATCACTCATTCAATAGATATCTGAGTGCTTATTGTATGCCGGACACTTGGGACACACCAGAGAACAAAACATACAAATCCTTGCTCTTCTTTACCCTTAAGTTGTATCAAATTCTCCCAGAATTTAACTTAACTTGCCTTGCCGTTTTCCGCCTCACACCTTTGCAGATGTACTTCCCCCTCTCTGGAATGCCATAGGCAGGTCTTCTAGAGAGTGCCTTCCTTCCCGACCCAGAGGCAAGAGGTAAAGCTGTTGCCACCACCCCTTCTCAGACCTGGATCAGCCTTGCTGTTTTCACACTTTTCTTTCCCAGGAGCCTGAACACCCGTAGAGGGCAGGGACCAAATGAGTCATCTCTGTATCCCTAGTACCACGCACAGAGCCTGGCGGTGAGGAGGGAAAACTGAATCCATGAATGTTTGATAAATAAATGCTTCCCTCCCCTCCCCCACAGCCTCTTCCAGGAAGGCTTCCATTTACTTACAAGAGCTCTGCCAGCTCCCCTACTTCCCCTACCAAGGCCAGGAGGAGGTTCCGAGGCTGATGGAACTGGTCCCAGTCTCGTTCAGCAGCGAACTCAGCATGGAGGCGGCGGCTGGAATAGGACAAAGGGGTGGAAGCCCAGGGTCCCGGGGCTAGAGGGTGGGGGAGGCGACACAGAGTCAAGGCAGATAGCCCAGTGATATGTAATGGGGACTAGGCATCAGGGAATTCTACAACCAATTCCCTGGATGGACTTGGGCAAGTCATTTCTTCTCTATGGGAGTTGGTTTCCTCATTTATAAAACGGTGCGTCCCTACACACACCCTAAACTCTAGCTAATCTTCACCCTCTTCCCCACTATTCCATCTCCTGCTGCTGCTTCTGTCATCTTCTCCAGCTGGAATGTCGTTCTAAATTCTACCTATCTTGCACAGCGCAGCTCCAGGACCACTTCCCCTAAGAAGTCTTCTTGATTTTCTCCAGCAAAAATAATATCTCCCACTTCTCAGCATTTCATTTGCCCCTGTCCTACCACCTACTCTCGGAGGGCAGAGGGAGTGTCCATTTCCAGTATCTCTCCAGGGCTGGGCAGAAGGGTGATCCTAGTGTGACTCACGGGGGGTCACGCGATATCCCCTGCCTCAGGTGTGTACTGCTGCGCTCATTTCGCAAATGAGGTTAGAAGGCTCGCCCGAGGTGAGCCAGCAGACTCGAGCGCCGCTGCTAGCCTTCTTTCTGACCACGTGGAGGGATCCTCCCCCAAAAGGAGGGAGAAAGGAGGCGCTCTCCCTAGCCCAGGATGGGCAAGGACGGCTTACATGTCCTCGAGCGTGGGCTCCGGGCTGAAGCTGAACGGGCCGGCAGAGACAGCACCCTCTCCTTCCTTTTCCGCACGCATGTCCCCACCAACACCAGACATGCCACCCACTCTGCTGCAGCCCTGAAAGCACCGAAGAACCCGGCGCCAAGGGCCAAGCCCCAAGAGCCTCTGACCAATCACGGGCGTTGTCGATTGCTTCATGGGGCGGGGCCAGTGGAAAGACCAATCACTTATGTGGTCTTTGCCACAGCCCGCCCCTTACCCGGGCTGGACCAATCTGAGGGAGTTTCAAGAGAGGCTTCCCGGCTCTGCGCTCGAATCCTTCCCTGTTGGCCAAGCATCTTAAAGATACAGGTACCAAGGGACCAGACAAAAGAGAAAAGGCAGGGGGACCGGAGAGCGCAGGCGCATTACTTGCCCTGTGAGCGCCAGATGGCGCCAAAGCGAAATGGGAGGGGGCTGTGTGGGGGAACTCCAGAAATGTAGGACCCAGAAATGAAGGGCTCTGTGGAGAACCCCAGAAATAAAGAGCAGCTCTAACCAAAGGTCAGCAGTTCAAATCCACAAGCCGCTGCTTAGAAATCCTATGGGGCAGTTCTACTTTGCTTTATAGGGTCGCTCTGAGTTGGAATCGACAGCTACGGGTGTTTTGGTTTTAGATCTCTCAAGGCTTACGGACACTGAGGACGCTTTAGACCTGCCACCACGCTATTTGGATGAGATTGAGGGGAAAGAGCGGCTCAGGGTCAGATAGGCCTATGACCCAGGTCTTTAGTCCCACTTCGGCTTCCTACCCTAGCTGCTTTCTTTGTCTGGAAGGAGTTAGTTCCGTCACCGGCGTAAAGGGAGGAAATCAGTCAGTCCTCCTCCCTGCCCTCAGCGTAGATTACAGGGCCCAGGAATACATGGCCCACTGTGGTCTGCCTTCTGTCCACCTTTCCAGCCTCATGAGTCAATGTCTGACCGCCCCCCACATATTACGGCAAGCAAAGCCTTCTTCTGGTTCTCTGAAGACGGCAAGCTCATTTACATTAGAGGATATGAGATGGCAAATCGTGGAATTGTTATTTCAAATCTAAGAACCACTGAGTTATTGGCAATGGGAAGAACAGAGATAAAACCTAAGAACAGGTTTAGTGATGTAAATAATTATCTGTCTACTAAGAGCCTCTATCTTGGCTCCCCAGGAGTTTAAACAGGCCTGGAGTTTGGTGGAAGCGAAAGAGTTAAGAGAGTGGAGGAAAGGGTGAAAAGTCAGATTTTAGAAATCAAGATCCCCAAGGTGTGGCAGTTCCACTTCTAGGTATATACCCGAGGGAACCAAAAAAACCAAACCCATTGCCGTTGAGTCAATTTGATTATGACTCACAGTGACCGTATAGGACAGGGTAGAACTGCCCCATAGAGTTTCCAAAGAGCGCCTAGGTAGATTCAAACTACTGACCTTTTGGTTGGTAGCTGTAGCACTTAACCACTGTGCCACCAGGGTTTCCATACACAAATTTATGCATACAAGAAGTTCATTGCAGTCTTGTTTGTAATGGTGAAAACCGAAAATAGATGGCCATCAACAGAACAATGGGTGCACTGGGGTAAATTTATGCAATTCAGTTAAAATTGAATGCAAGCAACAGAAACAAGTTTGAACTGGTTTAAGCAAGCAAGGAGAATTTATTATAAGGATAAAAGAGCATCCCCCCAGGATATAGCTGGGCCTCAGGAATGAACTGGAACTAGAGTAGCTGCTTTAAGCATTTCGCATGTATTCTTACAGTCCTTTTAGAAACTCTATGAGTTAGATAATATTATCATCATTTCCATTTTATAAATAGGAAACAAGAGGTTAAGTAACTTACTCAAGATCAATATCTAGATCCAGAACTATTCCATGAAGCCATTGTTAAAGTAAACAACAGTTTAGCCCAATTAATAATGTTTTCCTCAAGCATACCCATTGCTGTCCGGGTCGATTCCGACTCAAAGACTCAAAGCGACCATATAGGGCAGAGTAGAACTGTCCCACAGGGTTTCCAAGGAGCGGCTGGTGGATTTGAACTGCCGACCTTTTGGTTAGCAGCAGTAACTCTTAACCAGTATGAGTTGGAATTGACTCGATGGCAATGGGTTTTGCTTCAAGCATAGCACTCTGATAAAGCATACATGAGTGTAAACTGATAACAGTTAATCTAAAGCACAGATGAGAACTTTAAGGGGCAGAGAGCCTAAATTAATGGTGATGAAACAATATGGATAGAGATAGGATGATGACACAATGTGCAGTACGTAACCAATGTAATTGAACTGTTTATGTAGAAATTGTGAAAGGATGTATGTTTGGTTGTATATATTGCCACCAAAAATAAACATTAAAACAAACAAAAAAATCAATATCTGATAAGGTGGTAGAGCCAGGTTTCAAATCTAGGCAGTTTGACTTCAGAGTTTGTGTTATTAACCACACTACACTATATTGCCTCACATAATGATAAGTATATTTATAAAAATTTTTAAATTTTACCATATTTTAAACACTATGAAAAGTGATTGTGGGCAACTTTAGATAACATGGTTCAGGGAAGATGTGATAGATACTGTTGGTTACCTACTTAACTGTCTTTTCCCCTTCTCCATTTTTACAGAATCGTGATTTTGTTCTGCGGTCAACTTCTCCCCCATTTCATTGTTCTACCAATCATTGTGGTCTCATTGCCCTGGCCGTTGGTTTATGGGTGAGAATTGAGCTAGTTCTTGACAATGATAAGTAAGAGGAAGTCTGTTGGAGGTTTCTGGTAAAGATTCTTGGTGTGAGTCAGGGTGTTTCTACCTCTAGATGTTGGTATGTGAGGATAGGAATGTGAGGAGAGCTAGCCATGGGCTGAGACTGACAGATCAGCAAGGATCCTTGATGACATTGTGAAGCCACTTACTTTACAATTCCAGAAACGTCCAAACCAGGGGTTCTGGTTATAGAACATAATAAATCCCTTAATAGGTCAAATCTACTTTTAGTTGGATTTTCTGATACTTGTCTTTGAGAAAGTGGTATTTCAGCTGAGCAAAAATCATGATGAATAGAGTTCTAGACAGAGAAAACAACCAATGGAAAGGCTTGGCATGTTCTAAAGACAAAAAGAATTCCAGTGTGGGAAGGGGGTGAGTGGTTGCATATGGTGTTGGAGAAGTAAACAGAGGCCAGATCAGGTAGGACCTTGTCAACCATGGATTTTATTTTAATTTGGATTTTATTTGAAGTATTATGAAAACCCTCCAGAGGGTTTTAAGCAGGGGAGTGATGTGATCGTATTTTCTATTTATGAGCTTTCTGGCTGCTGTGTTGAGAATGAATTGGAGGAGAGTAAGAGTAAGCAGGGAGACCAGTTAAGGAAGTTATTACAGCTGTCCAGGCAAGAGATGATGGTAATGGAATACTACTCAGCCAGAAAGAGAAATGAAATCTTGATACATACTACAACGTGGATGGAGCTTGAAGGCATTACGCTAGTGAAATAAGTCAATCACAAAAGACAAACACTGCATGACCTCACTTATACAAAAAGACAAAAACAGGCAAATGTATAGAGGCCAAAATTTATTAGTGGTTACCAGGGGCAGTAGGGAGGGGGAAGGGGGTTACTGCTTATGAAGTACTGAGTTTCAGTTTACAGTGATGGAAAAATCAAGTTGAGTAAGAGTAGGTTTACACAGCCAATTAATGTAATTTCTGTCAATAAGTTGTACACCTGTAAAAAGTTGAACTGGAAAAAGCTGTGTGATAGATATATTTACAACAAAACAACAATAACAACAAAAAAGAATAGATGCTAAGGCTGCTTATGTACAACCAAACATCTCATGGGATTTGGTTCCTTGGTTTGGAGGTTTAGGATCATGATTTCATGGGACATCCCAGTTAATTGGCCTACTAATGTGTTTAATGCTTCTGTGCTATCTCCTAGTTTGTTGCATAGTACCTGGGGTTTTAAAAGCTTATAAGTGTCCACCCAAGGTACTATTGGTCTCTATTCGCCTGGAGCAACAGGGGCAGAGGAGAGTCCAAAACAGGAGGAGAAAATGGATGTATGGCTATTGCCTCCATGAACAACTGCCTCCTTTGCTATGTTGTTGTTAGGTGCCATCAAGCTGGTTCTGACTCGTAGCAACCCTACATACAGCAGAATGAAATACTGCCTGGTCCTGTGCCAACCCCACAATCATTGCTGTGTTCGAGCCCACTGTTGCAGCCACTGTGTCAGTCCATCTCTTTGAGGGTCTTCCTCTTTTTTGCTGACCCTCTACTCTACCAAGAATGGTGCCCTTCTCCAGAGACTGATCCCTCCTGATAACATGTCCAAACTACGTAAGATGAAGTTTTGCCATCCTCGCTTCCAAGAAACACTCTGGCTGTATTTCTTTCAAGACAGATTTGTTTGTTCTTCTGGTAGTCCGTGGTATAGTCAATATTCTTCTTCAACACCTTAATTGAAAGGTATCATTCTTCTTTGGCTTTCCTTATTCATTGTCCAGCTTTGAGACTAGAAGAACTGGATGGTGCCCAGCTACCATTACTGAACATTTTGGTCAAAGATTCTATAGAAGAATCCTGATCAAAAGGGGAAAATGCAGAAAAGAATTTGAATTCTCATGGAATTCAGACTTCTTTTTTTTTTTTTTTTTTTTTAGTTGTACTTTAGATGAAGATCTACAGAGCAAACTAGCTTCTCATTAAACAGTTAGTACACATATTATTTTGTGACTTTGGTTACCAATCCCGCGATATGTCAACACTCTCCCTTCTCGACCTTGGGTTCCCCATTACCAGCTTTCCTGTCCCCTCCTGCCTTCTCATCCTTGCTGCTGGGCTGGTGTGCCCCTTTAGTCTTGCTTTGTTTTATGGGCCTGTCTAATCTTTGGCTGAAGGGTGAACCTCGGGAGTGACTTCATTGCTGAGCTAAAAGGGTGTTCGGGAGCCATACTCTCGAGGTTTTTCAGTCTCTGTCAGGCCAGTAAGTCTGGTCTTTTTTTGTAAGTTAGAAATTCAGACTTCTTGGAGCATTGGAGACTGAATGAACTCCTGAAACTATTGCCCTGAGATAATCTTTAAACCTTAAAGCAAAAATACCCCTAAAGCTAAACCGAACAATAGTTTAGCTTAATTACTAAAGAATGTCTGCCTTGAGTATTATGCTTTTTTAAGATTTATCTCATGAGATCAAATTGACAACAACAACTCAAAAAGATTAGATAGGAAACTTAGGGGCCAATGAGTTTATGTTAATGGAGAGGAACAATTTAGAAAAGAAGGGTGAGAATGGTTGCACAACTAGAAGAATGTAATCAATGTCAATGAATTATACATGTAGAAATGGTTGAATTGATGTATATTCTGCTGTTTATATTCTCAACAACAAAAAAAATAAAATAAATTATACACGCACACACACACACACACACACACACACACACACATATATATATATATAAAGAGATGATGGTGACTTGGGCCAGGGGGATGATGGGTGAAGATGGAGAGAAGTGGATGTATTGGGGACGTATTTTGGAGACCTTGTTGGTTTTCAAGTGGGGAATAGGAAAAAGGGTAGAATCAAGCATGGCCTATAAGCTTTGGGTGTTGAGCAACTTGGCAGATGGATGGTGACTCATACTCAGATGGGGAAAATGAGGTGCAGGGTCAAACGTATGGCATCACGAGTTTGGTTAATGTGTATGTCAAGTTGGCAGGTGGATTTATAAGCCTAAAATTTAGAGGAAAGATCAGGGCTAGAGACTCAGATTTGGGAGTCTTAGTCATTTAGACAGTATTTAAAGGCATTGAACTGGAGGAGAGTAGACCTTGATTTGGGATACTGTAACATTTAGCAGTTAAGTAAAGGATAAGCAGCAAGTGAGATAGGAGAAAAATCGGCAGTGTTATGTTACAGAGGTGAAGAGAGGAAAGTGCTCCAAAATGTGTGGACACTGCTGAGCTACTGGGTAAGATGAGAGCACAGAATTAGCCACTGCATCGGCAAAATGCAGGTTGGATATGCGGAATTGGGAGAAAAGAGGGAGTCTTGAGTAATTCCTGAATACCTGGATAGATAGTTTTGCCATTTGCTGAAATGAAGATACAGAAGACCAGAGGTGGGAGTCGGGGTAAGAGAGAAGACAATGATTTCAGTTTGGGACATGTTAAATCCAAGATGGCACTAGGATATCCAGGTGGAGATGTCCAGCACCAGGTGGACATGCAGGTCTGAAGTCCAGAGCTCTGGTCTGCCTTATGGATCTGGGAGCTGGAAATATAAGCAGCCGAGTATCTCCCACAGCACCTTCCCTAGCATTTGCTGAGCTACAGCCAGAGCTGCTCCAGACAAAAAACCCAAACTCTTACTGAAGTACACAACATCATTTGAGAGCACCTTTCTCAGGAATTCTCTGCATCTCATGTTTGGAAGACTCAGGACTAGGAGTTCTAGAGGTCACAGGTCAGATGCTCCTTGGAGATTGACGGGAAGGAGAAGGTACTCTTTCTGGGGCTGCCAATGCCCTCCTCCCTGTCTGAGCTGTAAGGTTATTGTAAAGCATCTTGCAGGGACATCCAAATTCTTTGCTTCATAGCATTGCCCTCTGAAGACCTACCAAATTCAGCTCCAGCACAGCACAGAATTAGGGTTAAGGAGTAAATGGGAAGAGGCCACCGTAGGAGTGGGGAGGGGAAACAGATCTGAACATATGGACTCCTCACCACAGACTCTTCCCTCTCCCTCACCCTCCACACCCAGTCAGTCTTTTCCATTCTCCTCAGACACATTTGGCAATCTGACCTCCCTGCTTTTATCAGGGCCTCAGTGTGTTTAGCCCTTTATAAGGCTATCCCCCCACCCCCAGGAGACTGGGTGCCCTCTAGGCCTGCTGTACAGCTGCTAGTCTCTGTTTCACCAGAACAGACTTATAAATATTTAAGTTTTAAGTCCAGAATGGACAGACTGGGACAGGCAGACATGCATATGTGCACACATGCTTTCTGCTACTCAAGAGTTCGGCCACCTTCTCCACTAGAGCCAGGCTGGTGTAACTGGTTTCTTTGGGAATTTATGGAGTGGAGGTAGCTGCAACTGGAAAACAAAGTAGAGGCCTAGAAGCCTGGGGGGTAAATAAGCCTGGCAGAGTGTGTGGGGTTGGGGGAACCTGAACCAGTCAGGTCCCAGAGAGATCAGGGTGTGATAGGAAACAGGAAGTCAGGTGATTGAGAAACCTCCCATCAAAGTGCCCTTGGGAAGAATATTTCTCTTCCCTCAGCCTCAGTTTCCCTCTCTATATAATGGGGATCTGGCATAGGTGTACTGGGAGGACAGGGACAATACATTTTTTGCTCATGGTTGTATCCCCAGCACCTACCACAGTGCTGTTATTATTGGAGGTAAATCCATCATAAGCTTTGTTAGTTTTGAAGTGGGGGATGGGAAAAAGAGTGCTGTTATTATAAAAAATTCTATTTGTTCTTATTAAATTTTTCAGGGGGAGTCATGAAGGAGGCCTTTAGGGATCTCTAGCTTAGCCCATTCAGGCCCAGAGAGTACCCAACACCTTTAGATGTCTTTCCCCAACCTACTTTTCCAACTTTATCCCCCTACACACATGCTAAAATCTAGTCAAATGTCCCCCCTCCCCCCCATTTCCCCTCCCTGCCTTTGCTCACACAGTTGTCTCCATTTGGAATGCCCATCACCCTTCTCTGGACACCCAAATCCAAATTCCACGCATCCTGCAGAGCCTACAGGTGGCCAGAGGCCATGTCCTCTGGGAAGCCTTCCTTAACTTCCTCAAAAAAGGAAATAATTTGGCCTTCTATAGCACTTCATCTGCCCTAGTTTCCATAACACTTACCACTTTTTCCTGGAGTTGGGGGCATTCAGTGCCCCTGTCCTAGACCTCCTAGACTGGGGTCTCCTAGAGAACAGAAGCAGTGTCAGCTGTCTCTTCCCTAGGGCCTGGTACTTGAATAGATCCAACAAATGTTTATTTATAGGAGCACATCTCATGGGATCCCCCAGAACTTCCCTGTCACAGGTGGGTACGGCTGTGCCTATTTTACAGATGAGGAAACTGAGGCCAAGAGCGATCAGGAAACCACCCAAAAGGGTGAAGGCTGGAGCTCACCACACTCCCAGTGTTCCTCAGCAAATGAAAGAAGTCTCCCGGACTGCAAGGGAGTAAAGGAGACGGCTCACATGTGCTTGGGAAGCACTGAAGTCACCTTGCAACTGCCTTCCTTCTGTCATTCCTGTTTATCTTCCCCTTTCTCTTCCTCTAGCTGCAGCTTCCTCTTTTTCTTTTCTTCCTTTGGCTCCCTTCCCTTTTTCTTCCTCTTCCTTTCCTCCATCACCTTCCCTACTCCTGTTTGTACCTGTGGTTCTGTTCTGATTCCCACCCAAGGCCCTGTTTCCTCCACTACTTGCTACCTCCATTTTGCTGCCCAGCTTCTCCCCAGGGTTGGGTGCCTACCTTGTTCTCAACCAGTTAGTGATGTCAGAGTCTTTGCCCCAACTTTAACTCCTTCTCGGTTGACTGAGCGAACCCAGGCCAGGGAAGCATCCAATCATTCTCCTCCCTTTTTTTACTGCTAGAGAATGAACCAGTCAGAGAGCTACGTAAGTGGGCAATGAGGACCAAGGGCCAAATTTCTTCTCTGAAGCCTAGTTTTAAGAGATTGGTTGGTACCAGCTTCCACCGCTAGGAGACACAAAGAGCAAGGGAAGTGTGGAGAGAGAGTGTACCAGGGTCCCCCAGTGTGTACCTCATTCATTCATTCCATCATTCATTCACTATATTCTGAGCACTATGGACCAGGCACTGTTCTAAGTGCTGGGGATACAGCCATCTTGGAGCTTACATACCAGCAGAAGGGGACAGTTATAAAGTAAACTAGCAAATCCTCAAAATAATTACAGATTTGGATTAGAGCTATGAAGCTAGCAGATAGGGTGGTAAATTGGAGAGTAGCTAGGTGTTGGCTTGGAGGTCAGGGAGGGCATTTATTAAGAGGTTTTATCTGAGCTGAAACAGGGCTGAGAATGAGTCAGCCAAGTAGAGAGCCTGAGGTGAGGTTCCAGGCACAAAGGATCTTGATTTGTTTAACGCACCACAAAAAGCTATTGAACTAGAGGTTAATGAGAGGATTAGGGAGAGTGCAATGAGAGAAATGTTAGAGATATGTAGCAGGAGTGGGAATATGCAGAGTCTTACAGGCCATGGGAAAGAGTGGGGATTTTATGGAAAGCCAAAACAGCTTTGAGCAGGAGGAAAACTGATTGAATTTACTTTTATTATTGTTAAATCAGTACTCTTTACAGTATTAACTGTGGCATGATTACATTTCATTCGCTATGCAATGTTTGGTTTTGGGCTGGAATTGATAACTGCCTCATTTTATTTTCCTTTGCTAGTTTTTTGTATAGTTACCATTAATTCTTTTTACAACTTCTGTTAACCTTCCAGTGCAATTTTCCTCACAATTTAATGTATCAGTACTCTAGCAATTCCTTTTTTTTTTTTTTTTCCCCTGGAAGCCTTCTAGGTTCCTGCTCCAGTATGAACTGGTTGTCCTTTAGAACTTCTGTACAGCTGCTATCTTGAGACCTCCCTTCACCTCTCTCTTGGGCTGGGCCACCTGTTTCCTGGATCTTAGATTTTATCTTTCTTGTTTTGTTTTGCTGGAGCACATCTTCCATTAGTTTCATGAGAAAGAGTGCATGGGATAAAACCATTTTGTTACCTTGCATATCTAAAAATATCTTTATTCTACTTGTTTGAAAGTTGTGGCTGATTAACGAATTCTATGAAGAAAAGAATGTCCCCTCAGAATTTTGGAGGCATTGCTTCATGGTCTTTTAGCTTCCAATTTATTGTTGAGAAGTATGTTACCATTCTTATCCACAAATCTTTATAGGGGATTTCTTCCCCTTTCTGGAAGATTTTAGGATAGTCTAATGGTTAGAAACATGGATTCTGGAGTTTGTGTGACCTTGGACAAATTTGTTAATCTCACTGTACCTCAGTTTCCTCATTTGCAAAATAGGGTAGTTAGATTAAATGGGTAGATCCAGATAAAGCACTTAGAACAGTGCCTGGCAAAGAGTAAGCACTATACACACATTTGCTTTTATTATTATCTGGATCTCTTTATCCTTGGAATTTTGAAATTTCATACTAAAATTAGTGTCTTTTTTCATTCACTACACTGGGAATTCAAGAAGTGCATGAGAATTACAACTTTTAGAAAACCTTCTTCTATTATTTTTAATAATTTCCTTTCTTCCATCTGCTTTATTCCCTCTTTCTGGAACTCTTCTTAGAGTTCCTGGCTCACGTCTGATTTTCACACATTTTTTTCCTTCTAGTGTGTATCTCTGTTCTTTCTGATAAATTTCCTCAACTTTATCCTCTAAATCTTCTACTGAATTTAACTTTAGCTATCTCTTTATGGCTTTTAGTGTTTCGTTCTTTTATTATCTTTTTATAGCTATCTTATCTTTTTTGAGGATATTTACAGATTTCTTTTTTTTTTTAAGTTGTCTTCTGCCCCCTGTATTGTCTCTTTCCTGAGTTTCTTTTTTCTCTTTGATTTGGCTTCTTTCAAGTTGGATCCTTCACTGCTCATATGTAAGGAAGCATTAAAAAGCTTAATGCCCTTGAGAGAGGCTTTTCAATTGAGTCTTCACAGTAGAGGTAGTGAGCAGGCTGTTACACTGGACCCCCCTAAATGTTCACATTTATAGGTCTTTGTTTCTGGACATTTGTACTCTCCAGTCCTTCTCCTGTGTGAGGCAGGGGCAGGTGTAAGCTTCAGCCAGTTTTTTTTAATAGCTAAGCTGAGGAAGGGAGCCAGGGCAGTCTCTTTTCAGTTTTTATTCTTCTGTTTTCAGTCAGGCTCCCTAGGCCTGCTGTCCCTGACTTTGAAGTCATTTTTAATTCACTTTTTTTTTTTATTGTACTTTAGATGAAGGTTTACAGAGCAAACTAGTTTCTCACTACACAATTAATACACGTATTGTTTTGTGACATTAGTTGCCAACGCCACATGTCAACACTCTCCCCTTCTCAACCTTGGGTTCCCTGTTACCAGCTTTCCTGTCCCCTCCTGCCTTCTTGTCCTTGCCCCTGGGCTGGTGTGCCCATTTAGTCTCACTTTGTTTTATGGGCTTGTCTAATCTTTGGCTGAAGGTTGATCCTCAGGAGTGACTTCATTATTGAGCTGTAAGGGTGTCCAGGGGCCATACTCTCGGGGTTTCTCCAGTATCTTGTCAGACCAGTAAGTCTGTTTTTTTGTTTTGCTTTGTTTTGTTAGAATTTTGTTCTACATTTTTCTCCAGCTCTGCCTGGGACCCCCTGGTGATAATCCACATTTTCTAGATAATAAAAAACCTCCCTTTATCTGCAGCAGTGAGAGGCAGTCATCTGGCTACATGTGGTGGCAGAGGTGGGGGAGTGGGGGGTGGGGTGGCAGCAGCGCGGGAAGGCTGATTTCAAAGATCTAATCACCCTGTTATGAACTTTGAACCAGTTTTTTTTTTTTTTTATCTCCACCCCTCACTCCCCACCTTCCTTAGTACCTTCAGAGCATAGCACCTTGCTTCTGACAATGAAGGCATTTACATTTTTGGCTTCCTCTATTCTGCCACCTGAGAGTTGTCGACCCTCTAGTCCTTGGGTTTATACCTGTTTTGAGTACTTTGCTGTCACCTTAGGAGAAAGGTGCAAACCTAAATCTATGTTTGTTAAATTGCCCGGTCCAGGATCAGGAAAAACTTTCACACTGCACTTTGCCAGCTTCTACATGTATCCATTGGTTCATTTTGTAAGACTGTAAAAGAAAGATTCAGCACTCTAAGAAACATTAGCCAGAAGAATTTTGCAACAAAGTTTTATTTATTTTTGCCAGAAATTACTCTTTACTGATTAAATCACCAGGAATTAATTTTCAACACAAGATTTAACATCTCAACGACCACCAAGGCCTGGGCTCTGGGGCTTGCTCTGTCTCTCCCAGACCTCTAATGGGGTTTAGAGGGAGAAACGTCATTAACAGAGACCAAGTCAGATGGTTACAGATCCTCCTTTCTGGGCAAGCTGCTCAATTCTTGTCCAGAGCCGGAAAGAACCATTTCTTCAGAGAATCTAATAAAGAATTTGACATTGCATTATGAGATCTCTTACTTAACAATTTAACTTTATCAAAAGTATTGGTCCAAACTTATTTGCTTCTAATGTAAATGTTCTTTCCACTTTGCAATTTACTTTTTTTGTGTGCATGTTTAATATACTTTTAATAAATCATCTTACTCCCTGTGCAGAAATCAATCAACCCAGTGCAAAGAAACATCCCTCAAACTAAATAGCCTTCTCTTGTTCTTGGAAAAGAGGAAACAGATTATTCTGCTCCTCTTCTACCCAAGAGATGAACAAATCTCCCTCCAAAGTCCAAAATGTTACTTCTGGCCTTGGAATGTGCATAAAGGCAGCCTTTGATGAGCTGATTCAAATCACTTAGAAAGGGCAGCTGGAACTACTATGCAGGCAGCCTTCTTTGGAAATTTTTTCTTCTTAAAATCAACTCTTGAGAATCGTCCATGATTGTATATAAAGGCTCTAAGGTCCAAACAACTTCTGCTATTCCATCTCATAAAGTAGGCTCAGAGGAGGCATTGAAACTGTCAGGAACAAGAGTAGTTGCAGTGGTTCCCCGAGGTAGGACCTCAATAACTCGAGGCTTGTCAATGATCCGCGCCGTTCGGTTTCCCTTTTCTACAATGCCGACAATCCAGGCTTGATGACCCTCTCCATACTTGGAAGATTTGATTTCGGAACAAAAGCGAGCCGCCTGTTCTCTTGGCAGGCAAATCAGTAGTCCTCCGGAGGTTTCTGATGAAGTTCCTTGAAGGAGCCCAAATCTTCCGCTGGCCTTACTGATGGCAGCCATCTTGGCAATGATCGGCAGATTATGAATGACAAAGGACACCTCATTTCTCTGCTGTTTTGCAAGGTTCTGAGAGTGGCCTAGAATGCCAAAGCCTGTGATATCTGTGGCCGCATGGGCGTTAAATGTGTGCATTAATCCAGCAGCAGTTCTGTTTAAGGTAGCCATATTGAACATAGCTTCCTGATAGGCCAGCTCTACCTCTTCTCTGGAGACCACCATCTTTATCTTGTTCCATCTTTCAGGATTATCTAGCCATTGGTGGGCATTGACAGCAACTTGGGTTCCTAAGGGTTTGGTTAGCACAAGCACATCCCCAACAACTGCACTGTCAGGCATTATGAACTCATTTGGCTGACATACTACGGTGGCAACTCCACCTATGATAATCCAAGGGTTTACCACCGTTTGTCCACCGGTCACTGCGGTGCCTCCTTCCTCAGCAGTATCTCGAAAGCCTTTGATCATGAGTGGTGTTACCTTTTCTCGTTCCTCCTCAGTCATATTCTGGCTGACACTGAGTAACATCAGCATGTTGTCACATTCCGTAATGCCCATGGCGTAAAGGTCACTCAGCACGTTGGCACACGCTATGCGCCCCATCATGTAAGGATCTTCCACCAGGGGGTAAAAGAAGTCCGTGGTCTGCACCAGCGACAGACCTCCGTGCCTCAGCGGTATAACACAGGAGTCCATCCCAATGCCCAGGGCTGGAAAGGTTGGGCTGGGTCCCGCGCCAGCGGGCAGGCCGCCTTCCTGGGCGGCCTCCTCATGGCCTCCGACCAGGGGCGGGCCCAGCGGGGGCCGCACGTCGGGCCGCGTCAGTCCCGCCAGGAGTTTGAGCAGCGTCTCCTGGGGGACCTTGCAGCCTCAACCCTTCATGCCCGAGAAGCCCGTCAGCCGCCAGCTCGGATTCAGGCCCAACGCCTGCGGTTCGAAGGGCCGGTAGCCCGAGAAGCCGCGAACCAGAGACAAGCCCGCCGGGCCCGAGGAACCTTCCGCCACCGCCATAGCCTCTCCGCTGGCGCCCGTTACCGCGGCTTCTGCCATCACGCCTGTCCCACAGGGAAGAGCAGCGATAAGAGGAGAGACCCCTTTGATTTTCTGCTCAAGTTAATATAAAGTAATAGTCAGGAATTACCCGCAGAGATTCTTGGCAGAACAAGCCACACCACTCTATGCCTTCCTGAGCCAGGAGCTGCCGGCCTCCCTTAAATTTATAGCCTGATGATTGGCAGCCAAACCATCCAATGACCACTTTGCCACCGGGAGGCGGGCTTCCTTTAGTCTAAAAGGTACCTTACAAATCAACTATCTGCTTGCAAAATTAGTGCAAGCGATACTACGGAACGTCACGTGCTGTGGGATTCGTTCCTCTTCTAATTTAAATGATGTTTTGGGATTGGCTGGCAGAACCCGCCTCACCTAGTCGGTTTACCAAATCCAACATTCTCCCAGCCCAAGGCAAAACTCATGACGGTTATAATTGTCCAAGGGTCATTTTACAGTACACATGATCGATCTAGGGTAGGAAAACAGCCTATGGAAAAATCGGAAGGAATAATGAGAAATTAGAAAGTACGTTGCTACTGTTAGGAAAGCAAACTGCCTCATCAAAATAATGAAATTCTAAAATGGACTTCAAAGAAGTTTAGGACTCAGAGTCCAGACACCTGCCTGGGTTCCGCTGCCGTTTCTGCCACTGTGTGTCACTATCTCTCAGGGCATCAGTTGACTCATCTGTGCAACAGAGTAGCTTCCCTAGTCTCTTTTATTATAAAGTTTCTATGTCTCTCTAAATTAATATATATGAGAGTCTGTGGTGTATCAAAATTACAACCGCATGCAATATATTTGACTCAGCAGTTCCAATTCTAGGTCTTTATGCTACAGATGTGATCACCAGTGTGGGAAATGATACGTGTCAAGGTTATTTATTGCAGTGTTGTTTGTAATATCAACATCCTGGAAACAATTTAAATGTTTATCAATTATGATTAAAATTAGACTTGTGATCATTTACATAATAGAGACTACCATGCAACTGTAAGAAATAATGAAAAAACATTATTTTATTATCAAAATTATATTAATGATAGTAGTTATGGTTTTAACAGGCACAGTTTTAAATACTTTATATATAGTAACTAATTTAATTCTTATAAAAACCTTGAGTTAGAGTTCTTCCCCCCATTTTACAAATAAGGAATATGAGACACAGAGAGTATAAATGACCTGTTTAAATCACAGTCAGTTTAGAGTGGAGCTGGGATATGAACCCAAACAATCTTCTCCAGAGATCAAATTCTTACTCACCAGGTTATACTGCCTATGATGTTTATCAAGTGAAACAAGCAAGCTGCAGAGCAGTATGTATAGAATGCTAATATTTGTTGTAAAAGGGAAAAATACATGCCTAGCATGTTTCTGGAAAGATAATCACCAGAAAGTGGTAATACTGGTTGCCTCTGGGGAGGGGGGGGGGGGGAATGAGGTGGTTGAAGGACAGGAGATTTCTCATTGTATTACCCTTTGGGAACTTTTAAAAAATATTTTTAAACATTTGAATGCATTACCTACTTAAAAAGTAATTGCTTATGGAAGTATAAATTGGTGCAACCAGTTTGGGAAAGAGTTTGGCTTTAGCTAAGCAAGTTGAACAGGTACAAACCCAACGACCCAGCAACTCCACTTGTAGGAAATGCCCTAGGGAAACTCTTGCACATGCCCCAGGAAATATGTACAAGAATGACTGTAACATCAAAATACTGGAAACAAACTGAATGTCTATTAACAGAGGAATGCATAAATAACTTGTAGTATAATCACACAATGAAATATTCTTTGTCTCTGAAAATGAATGAATTAAAGCTATTGGCATTATCAGTATGGATAATCTCAAAAACAAAATGTTGGGAATAAGAAGTAAATTAGAAGAATACATAAACCGAGATTCCATTTATAGAAAATTCAAAACAAGGCAAAACTTAATAGCATATTGTTAAGAGATACATAAATTATATATATATAGAAAAAGAGAGAATGATTAGTACAAAATTTAGCATAGTGATTACTTCTGGGGAGAGGGGGCTTTGGGGCTATGTTAAAATTTGTTCCTTGGGCTAGGTGGTGGGTACACGAGTATTGTTCTTTAAACTGTACATATATATTTTCCCCACATTCTTTTTGTTAAGTATCTTATACTTCAACATTAAGAAAAGAAAGCATGCTGTATTTCAGAATTGTTTTAAAAAAAGAAAAAATAATGTAGTAAAAATATATATGGAAGCTAAGACCTAGGTTTGACCTCTGAGTCTGGTGGCAGTGATTATCTATCTGATCTTGAGGAAGCTGTTTAACCTCTCTGCACCTTCATTTCCACTTTTGTAAAGTGAGTGTCATAACCTCTGCTTATATCTGGTTTAAGGATCATATGGAAATCACATGAGAAGTTCTTTGCGAAATGTTCAGCGTATTTGTACTTGTAAAGGATCCTCATATCACTAAGGAAGAAAGCAAAAACACTCAATTATGTCAGTAATCACCTCAACTAAGAAGTGACTAGATCAGGTGCCTCTGGTTATATGCTCTCTTAGTTCTTTAGACCTTCCCTCTTAACACTTAGCACAATTTATACTTCTTTAATCATGTGATAATGTCACGGACTATCGGACTATCTGTCTGCCCACTAGTCCGTAAGCTCCCCAGGGCAGGGGCCGCTTTGTTTTGGTCGCTTTTGTTTCCCTAGCAATTTGCATGGTAACAACTGCTAGGCCCGTGATGAACCCACTGGGTTCGGAAGGACAAATTCATGTGCACTTGTGCTAGCGATTCGATCCACCTGGCCCACTGCTAGAGGGGCATCCTAGTGACTATGCAGCAGGAGCATACAAAGCATCCTGTTTATCTTTCGCTTGTTTTTCACTGAGAGATCCATTGAACTATGTTTACCATTTGGGGGTGAAGCATGTGGGCCAGAGATTACAAAAGTTAAAAACCCTGGGGTGGGGCTGGGGAAGCAGGCAAAGGAGAAGAAAGAGGAGTGAGGTTTTAAAGAATAACGTGATCCACGTACCGGCCTTTTGTTTGTTTTCCACACACAGCAAAAGCAGTGAGGCTAGCTGTGTTTTGTTTTTCCATCATGATAATGATTTAGAGTTATAACAATACCCTTTAGGGTTCAGTCTTCTTTAATTTTTTTTCTTACTACAAAAGTGGTCTGTAGTCACAGTAGGAAAATTACAAAATACAGCTTAGTAAAATGGAGGAAAGTTAAAATCACTTGAAATCCATGTCCCAAAGAGAAGTAGTGCTATTGACACCTTAGCATATAGTATTTAAGACATTTTCCTTCATATGTGTGTAGGGCCACCACCTCACACTCAATTCCATGGAGCACCCCATTGCCCCCACCCCATGTGGAGCAGTACATATGTTTGTATGTATGTATACATTTATATGGAGCCCTGGTGTCACAGTGGTTAAGAGCTTGGCTGCTAACCGAAAGGTCGACAGTTCAAATCCACCAGCCACTCCTTGGAAACCCTATGGGGCAGTTCTACTCTGCCCTGTTGGGTTGTTATGAGTTGGAATAGACTCAATGGCAATGAGTTTTTTTTTTTTGTTTTTGTTTTTGGTATATGTGTATATATATTTTTACAAAAGTGATATCATCCCATTTATTTCTAGTAAGAGATAAAGACTGAAAAATATCTGGCATGTTATAGATGCTCACTGTGCTAGGCACTGGAGATACAGCAGTGAACACAACAGACAAAAATCCGCCAACGGAGCTGACATACTACTGGGGAAAGACAGCAATAAATAAGATCAATCATTTGTTAGTTAGGGATAGATGCCAAGGAGAGAGAATTAAGTCTGGAGGGGTGGAGGCTAGGAAGTATGATATCTGAGTGTGTATGTGTGTAATTGAAACTTTAGACTTTGTGGCCAGTGAAAGCCTTTCTGAGAAGGTGACTTTGAAGTAAAGGCCTGAATGAAGTGAGGAATAAGCATGCAGATATCTAGAAAGAGTGTTTTAGGCAGAGAGAATAGCAAGTACAAATGCCCTGAGGCAGCAGTGTGCCTGGAGTGTTCCAAGAACATCAAGGAGGCCAGGGTGGCTGGCACATAAGTGTGGGAGTGGTAGGAGTTGAGGCCAGAGAGGTGTGGGCAGAATGGGGGGAAATGGCACATGATGTAGGGCCTCACAGGTCATTGATCTGATTTATGCTGTAGCTTTTAATTTGAATTCAAACCCCAGAGATACAAACCTCTGAAGTGTCTTTCCCATCAGTCTGAGCCTCCACTACCTTGTCCCAGGATCTAGGTCAGTGTCCTCATTGCTAGACCTTGACTTGGGCCTGACCCAGGCTATGCATAGCCCCAGTTTCCAATCTCCACTCGCCTGAGCTTGCCTCATGGGACTTCCAGCAACAGCCTCTGCTTCAGGAAACCTGAGAGGTGACACTCACGGCCCCAGTCCTCACACTCTTGCCACCTTCCACCATCCCAAATGGCCCAGGAAGCTTCAGCTTTGTACCTGCGGCAAATGTGAGAAGCCCTAGTGAGTCACATCTTGCCATAGAACAAGAGAGAGACCCAAGTAGAGAAAGACTCAGAGTAATGACAGATGAGATGAGAACACAGAGAACAGAGAATATGTAGATAGAGAATGAGAAGGTGACTTTGAAGGAGGTGAGGGAAAGAGCCATGTGATAATCTGGGGGAGGAGCATTACAGGCAGAGAAACAGGCCTTGAGACAGAGCAAGCCTGATATGTTGGAGGAACAGGAAGGAGGCCAGTATAGTTGGTGATGGGTGGGCACGAGGCAGCAGAAGGAGGTGATGTCAGAGAGTCAATGAAAAGCCAGACTGTGCAAGGCTTCGTGGCCACTGTAAGGCCTTTGGCTTTGACTCTGGGTGAGGTGGGAGCCACTGGAGGTTTTTGACCACAGGATTGCCGTGATCACTGTGGCTGTGCATCAGGGTAATCTAAAGCATCTTGTTTTTTTACTGAGAGATCCAATGAACTACATTTACCATTTGGGGTGAAGCATGTGAGTCAGAGATTACAAAGGTGAACACCTGGGAGTGGGTGAGGGTAGATGGGATGCAGGGGAGTAGACAATGAGGAGGCTTCTGCAAAAATCCTGGGGAGAAATGAAGGTGGCATGCACCAGTGTGGTAACACTGGAGACAATGAGAGGTGATCAGATTCTGGGTATATTTTGAAGACAGAGCCAATAGGATTGTCTTCCTGATGCAAGATCTGATGGGTCACGTGAAGAATTTTTGGACTTTTAACAGGGGAGTGACATGGTTGGATTTGTGTTTTTGAAAGATCAGTCTGGCTGCTGCATGGAGAATAGATTGGAGAGGCCAAATGCAGCAGGGGACCAGTGAGGGAGTGATAGCTTAGACTAGGGTAGAATAGGGTGGAGGAGTGGACAGAAGAGAGAATAGCTTTCACCTGCCTTTGGGCCTTTGCACAGGCCGCTCTCAAACACCTGAAAGCCCTTTATGCCTGACAGACACTACTCTACTTCAAGATTCCAGAAAGCCCCTTTCCTATGATTCCACACCCCTGGGCTTACCTATGTTCTACCATTTATCATGCTAGGTTTTCTCGGATGCCTGGGAGCTCCTCACAACTGGGGCCATGCCTCACTAAGCACTATAAGCCCAAGGCCCAGCATGGAGTCTGGTGCAGAGAAGGTCTTAGAGAGCATTTGTTGAATGAATCAAGGAAAGAATGTGTGTGAGGAAAGTACTCAACCCCTTCCTATTCAGAGCTCCCCAAAACATTGCAGTTTCTTCATTATTATTTTTTTCTGATTATAAAATATGTGCCCATTATAAAAAATATTACAGATATAAATCATAGCACATGAAAGTTCCCCTGAACCTCATCCATATATTCTAGAGATAATTCAAGACCTCTCTAGACTCTAGTAATAACAGCTAGGCAGAGTTCAGTGAGTATTCACCATCCCCAATTTTTTAAATGCATACAGTTAAAATTTGAAGAGGCAGAAATGTGGGAGAATGAGAGAGGCTGAGAAAAACTCCCTGCCTAGTAGACAAATGAGATGTAATACGCAGTTTTATAACTTGCTTTTTGTTTTCTACTTGTATTACCATGAGCATCTTTCTATGAAAGATGACACAGAGAAGTGGGCAGTTGGCCTTAGAGGATTGGGAAGATTTTGACAATGATTTTGAGAAGATTTTGATAATGGGGCACAGGCATTCTTTTTTTTTTAAATGAGTAAACATTGACTTAGATGAAGTGGGTTGGGACAAGAAGGAAATTTCCAGCAGAGGGAACAGCTAACAAGTGCCTACAGGAATGAACTATATGATATGGGCTGATGCAATACCTGGACTGGACTCAGGAGAATGGCCAAGTCCTGGAGGGCATGACATGCATACATCCCTTCTGTTCCTTCCTAGAGTTCTCAGGTGACACCTGCTTCTCCTTCTAGGGCTGACAGTGTTTCCTAGGTGAGTGTCCTCCTTCTCTTAAAAATCCCTTTTTCTGTATAAACAAACTATGGTACATACACACAATGGAGTATTATGCAATGAGAAAGAACAGCAATGAATCTGTGAACCATCTCATAATATGGATGAAACTGGAGGACATTATGCTGAGTGAAATAAGTCAATCAGAAAAGGACAAATATTGTATGAGACCTCTGTTGTAAAAACCCATGAAAAAGTTCACACACAAAATGTAACAATTTTGTTGGTTACCAGGGATGGGAGGGGTGGGGGGGAAATACTAAATAGGCAATAGCTAAGTGGTATCTTGGGTGAAGGGTGAGACAGTACACAATACAGAGGAAACTAGAACAATTTGTACAAGGAAAGGTCATGGAAGCCCCATAGACACATCCAAACTCCCTGAGGGACTGAATTGCCGGGTGGAGGGCTGTGGGGACCATGGTCTCGGGGAACATCTAGCTCAATTGGCATGACACAGCTTATAAAGACAATGTTCTACATTCTACCTTGGTGAGTAGTGTCTGGGGTCTTAAAAGCCTGTGAGCGGCCATCTAAGATACTCCACTGGTCTCAACCCTTCGGGAGCAAGGGAGAATGAAGAGAACAGGATACAAGGAAAAGATTAGTCCGAAGGACTAATTGTCCACAGCTACCAAGGCCTCCACCGAACTGAGCCCAGTACAGCTAGATGGTGCCCGGCTACCACCACTGACTGCTCTGACCAGGATCACAACAGAGGGTTCTGGACATAGCTGGAGAAGGATGTAGAACATAATTCTAACTCACAAAAAAAAAAAAGACCAGATTTACTGGCCTAAAGGAGACTGGATAAACCCCGAGAGTATGGCCCCCAGACACCCTTTTCGCTCAGGGGTGAAGTTATCTCCGAGGTTCACCGTTCAGCCTGGGAGTGGACAGCCCCGTAAAACCAAATGAGACTAACGCGGTACAGTAGTCCAGTGACAAGGGCCAGAAGGCAGAAGGGGACAAGATAGGGAACCCAAGGTTGAGTAAGGATATTGTTGATGTGTTGTGAGATTGTTAACCATTGTCATAGGGCAACATTTGTAGTAACTGTTAAATGAGAAACTATTTTGTTCTGTAAGCCTTCATCTTAAGTGAGAAGTCAATGTCACTGAACTGTGTATGTAGAAATTTTTGTAATGGTGTATCTTTGGCTATGTGTATTTTCACCAAAAAAAAAAAAAAAAAAGGTTGAGAAGTTAGAGGGTTGACATGTTGTGGGGTTGTTAACCAATGTCATAAAACCATATGTGTACTACTGTTTCATGAGAAACTATTTGTTCTGTAAGCCTTCACCTGAAGGACACTCCATGTGTGGATCTGTGGGTCTAACTTGATAAATCCACTCTAGCATGCCAATTTCTCTAAGCCTTTGGATACCTTTTTCTACAGTATACCAAGGGAGGTCTGGTACTTCAACTTGATTTAGTGTCAGCCACCTCATAATCCATGCTTCAGCAACCCAACCAAATAAACTATTAGATCCTTTCCTAACTTCTCTAGCTGAAACACTGAAGCAACAGTCTGTGCTCAGTGGACCCATATCAATAAACTCAGACTGATCCATCTTTATGTTCCTTGCACCATTATCCCACACCTTTAATAGCCATTCCCACACATATTCCCCAGGTTTCTGTTTGTACATTTTAGAAAACTCAAGTAGTTCTTTTGCAATGTAGTGTACATCCTCCTGGGTCACACTTTGTACTTTACCTTTTGGGGCTCACTGGGACTTAAACCTAGTTACAGGTCTAGAAGCCAGAATCGGTAGTGTGGAATTGTTTTGAGAACATTCAGCATTATCTTGTAAAACATCTGCCTCAGGTGATGCTCCAGGCAATGAATCAGGCAAGTGCTCTTTGGAGGCAGTTGGGCTAGGGCTAATCTCCTCAGATGAGACTGGAGGGGCTAATGGTTTTTCTGGGCAGGGTGGTTTAGCAGACAAACAGGAAGTAATCTCTTCAGATGGGACTGGTTCTGCTGGCAGGAGTGAGTCAACGGAATTTACAGGCTCATTGTCCCCATCCCAAGTCTCAGGATCCCATCTCTTCCCAGTCAATGCCCTTACTTTAACCTCAGACACCTCTCGAGGTTTGCAGTTGAGCTGGGGTTGTAATTCAGCCACTCTTACAACAAGACTCTGGGTTTGGTTTTCAGCAATTTTGGCTTTGTTACTACAAGAAATAAGGCTTTCTTTCAAAGCACAAGTGGAAGCCTTGAGGTCATGTATGCGGCACTTGAGCCTTGACTCTGAAGCCCTGAGTGCATCTCTTTCCTTCATCAGTTTGTCTAGCGAAAGTAGGACAAAGCAACCAGCTTCCTTATACTTCTCATTCTGACAAAGCTGTAGAAAGATACCACACATGTGTTCACCCTGAGCCTCACCTTTCACCAATACCTGATCTACCAGTGGTGATATTTTGCATATTTGTATCGCCACCTTGCTCCATGGACTAGCAGTGACCTCTTTACTGCTGGAAACAGAGTCATCAACTTTATGACTAACCAGACTTGAGAACCAATTTAGAAAACTCATCCTTACAATTTTGTTTCTCTAGAACCACTCCCGGTACCAAATGTCTTAGGCTGGGTTCTCTAGAGAAGCAAAACCAGTAAAGTGTATAAATATATATATAGAGAGAGATTATATCAAGGAACACAGCTCACATGATTGTAGAGGCTAGAACGTCCCAAGTCTGTGGATCAGGGTGGAGGCCTCTCCCAAGTCACACAGCTGCAGAAGCTGGCAAGCCCAAGATCAGAAGGTCGGAGAGCAGGGCTCCCACTCACAGGCTGTGCAGATCGACGAATCCCAGGTTTGGCAGATAAGCTGACTGCTCAAGTCCCAAGAATGGGAGATGAGATGACAGGAAGCAGCCGCAGGATCCAGAGAGAGCAAAAAGCCAGAACGTCTGCTTATATACAGATGCAGACCACACCCGCAAGGAGACTCCCTTTCATGTGATTGGCTACTCACAGTATATTCAATCATGAGAGTGATTACATTAAAACACGGAGAATCATGGCCCAGCCAAGCTGACACACAATCTTAACCATCACACACACAAACTACCAAAACTGAATCGAGAAGAAAAAGAAAATCTGAATAGACTTATAACAAGTAAGGAGATTGAATCAGCAATGAAAAACCTCCCAACAAAGTAAAGTCCAGGACCAGATGGCTTCTCTGGTGAATAGTACCAAACATTTAAGGAGGCATTAATACCAATTCTTCTCAAACTCTTCCAAAAAATTTAAGAGGAGGGAACACTTCCTAACTCATTCTTTGAGGCCACATTACTCTGATATGTAAGGTAGACAAAAACTAAGAAAACAAGAGACCAATATCCCTTATGAATATATATGCAGAAATCCTCAACAGGAAACTGAATTCAGCAGTATATTAAAAGGATTAACACCATAACCAAGTAGGATTTATTCCAGAAATTCATGAGTGAATAAATATACAAAAATCAATTAATGTAAGATACCACATTAATAAAAGGAAAAAACCCACATCATTTCAACAGATACAGAAAAAGCATTTGACAAAATTCAACAAAAAATCTACCAAAACAAAACCAACCTGGTAGAGCTAATAAGTGAATTCAGCAAAATTGTAGGATACAAAATCAACATGCAAAAGTCAGCTAGATTTCTATACACGATCCAAAAAGGAAATTAAGAAAACAATTTCATTTACAATAGCATCAAAAAGAATAAAACACTTAAGAATAAATTTAACCAAGGAGTTAAAAATATGTACACTAAAAACTATAAAACATTGCTTTAACTTTTCAGAAAACATTTATTTTCACATCGTATTGAACACTTGAATCCAATATTTTGCAGGGCAGTGTGAAGAGGTAAGTAATAAAAGAGAGACTGAATTTTAAGACTCATTTATACTTCTGTATAAATCAGACCACGCAATTATTTTTTTACCAGACAGGAAAATACCTATCCTCTTCTAGCTTAACATTTCAATATTACTGTCAAATATTTTTAAACAACATTTTCCTTACAAAAATATTTTACCTGCCCTAAGTATTTAGATTTAAAATTTTTTATTTTTATTGTAATGATATACATACAACTAAACATAATATTTCATCAGTTTCTAATGTACATTTCAATGACATTGATTATATCCTTCAAGATGTGCAATCGTTCTTATTGTCTTTTTCCAAATTATCCCACCACCATTAACATACATTCAATACAAAAACCTCCACTTTCCCCCTCCCTCTTGCTCCTGGTAACCATTGATTACTTATGGTTTCTGTATAATTGCTTATTCCATATAAGTGATATCATACAGTATTTGTCCTTTTGTGACTGACTTATTTCACTCTACGTAATGTCCTCTAAGTTCATCTATGTTGTGGCATGCATCGGGACTTCATTCCTCTTTGTTCTTAGGTGCCGTCGAGTCGGTTCCAACTCACAGCAACCTTATAGGACAGAGCAGAACTGCCCCATAGGGTTTCCAAGGAGTGGCTGGTGGATTTGACCTTTTGATTAGCAGCTGAGCTCTTCACCACTACACCACTAGGGCTCCATGTCATTCCTCTTAACAGCTGAGTAATATGCCATTGTATATATAAATGATGTTTGTTTATGCATTCATCAGTTGATGGATATGTCAGTTATTTCCACTTTTTGGCTATGGCAAATAGTACTGCAGTAAACATTGGTGTACATATGTCTGTTCGTGTTGCTGCTTTCAGGTCTTTTGGGTATATGCCTAAGAGTGGAATTGCTGGATTACATGTCAATGGATTTTTTACGAGAGGGCCAAGACAATTCAGTAGGGAAAGGACAGTCTTTTCAACAAATGGTGCTGGGAAAATAGGGTATTCGCATGCAAGAGAATAAAGTTGAACCCTTACCTTACATCATGTACAAAAGTCAATTCAAAATTGATCAAAGACCTAAATTTAAAAGTTACAACTATAAAACTCTTAGAAGAAAACATAGGGAAAAATCTTCATGATCTTTGATTTGTCAACAGATTCTTAGACATGACACCAAAAGCATAACCAACAACAGAAAAAAATAGACAAATTGGATTTAAGCAAGATTATAAACTTTTGTGCATCAAAGGATACTATCAAGAAAGTGAGAAGACAACCCACAGAATGGGAGAAATATTTCCAAATCATCTATCTAATAAAGAATTCTGTAACTTAACGATAAACAACAACAACAACTCAATTAAAAAATGGTCTAAGGACTTGAATAGACATTTCTCCAAAGAAGATATACACATAAAAGATTTCAACATCATTAGTCATTAGAGAAATGCAAATCAAAACCACAATGAGCATAACAGTGAGATGCCATTTCACATCCGTTAAAATGGCCATTATAAAAAGAACGGAAGATAACAAGCATTGGCAAGGATGTAGAAAAATTGGAGCCCTTGTACATTGCTGATGGGAATATAAAAATGGTACAGCCACTGTGGAAAACAGTTTGGCACTTCCTCAAAATGTTAAATATAGAATTACCATATGACTCAACAATTCTACCCCTAGGTATTACCCAAAAGAATTGAAAACAGGGGCCCCCGGACACCCTGTTAGCTCAGTGGTGAAGTCACTCCTGAAGTTCACAGTTCAGCCGGGGATTGGACAGCCTCATAAAACAAAACCGGACTAATGAGGCACAGCACGCCCAGGTACAAGGACTAGAAGGCAGGAGGGGACAGGAAAGCTGGTGACAGGGAACCCAAGGTTGAGAAGGGACAGTGTTGACGTCTCGTGGGGTTGTTAACCATTGTCATAGGGCAGTATGTGTACCATTTAATGAGAAACTATTTGTTCTGCAAACCTTCATCTAAGGTACAAAAAAAAAAAAAAAAGAATTATCTATGTGAGATCAAACTGACAACAGCAACTCAAAAGGTTTGATGGGAAACCTAGGGGGCAGTGAGTTGAAGACAACGGTGACGGAATAATTTGGAAAAGGATAGTGAGAATTGCAGCACAACTGGAAGAATGTAATAGATGTTACTGAATTGTACATGTAGAAACTTTTGAAATGGTGTAACTCTGGCTATGTATATTTTCACCAAAAAAAAAGTCCTCCAAGGTCGAGAAGGGAGAGTTTTGACATGTCGTGGGGTTGTTAACCAATGTCGTAAAACAATACGTGTACTGACTGTTTAATGAGAAACTATTTGTTCTGTAAACCTTCATCTAAAGTACAATAATAAAAAAAATAGAATTGAAAACAGGGACTTAGATACTTGAACGCCAATGTTCACAGCAGCACTATTCACAATAGGCGAAAGGTGGAAACAACCTAAATTTCCATCAGTGGATAAATGGATAAACAAAATGTGGTATATACATCGAAACAACAACAACAACAACAAAAAAAACCAAACCAAACCAGTTGCCGCTGAGTCAATACCGACTCATAGTGACCCTACAGGACACAGTAGAACTGCCTCACAGGGTTTCCAAGGTGGATTCAAACTGCTGATCTTTCGGTTAGCAGCCAAGCGCTTAACCACTGCGCCAAATACACAGAAGGGACTATTATTCAGCTGTAAAAAAAGGAACGAAAGCCTGATACATGCTGTAACATGGATAAATCTTGAAACCATTATGCTAAGTGAAATAGAACAGACATTAAAGGACATACAGTGCATAATTCGACTCATATGAAGTATCTAGACTAGGCAAATTCACAGAGACAGAAAGTAGAAGAGTGTTTACCACAGGCTGAGCGAGGGCAGAGGGGGGCGTTATTGCTTAATGGCTACAGGGTTTCTGTTTGGGATGATGAAAATATTCTAAAAATAGAAGGTGGTTATGGTTACACAACATTATGAATGTACTTAATGCTACTGAATTTTATACTTAAAATGGTTAAAATAGTAAATTTTATGTTATGTATATTTTACCAAAATTTTAAAAAAAAAGGAAAAAGAGAGAGAAAGAACTAAAGTAAAACGTGTGAAAGCCAGAACTCGACGGGACTGCCTTGTTTTTCTGGGTCTCGCAAGTTTTCCGCCTTTGACAGCCTTACCACTTTTCTATCACTTGTTCTAGTAGAAAATATTTGAATTTTCCTTCTCTAACAGGTTTCCACCTTACATGGGTTCTGGCTTTTGCAGGTTTTACTGTAATATTTTATTGTGTTTTCAGTGAAAGTTTACCCAGCAGATTAGGTTCCCATTTAACAATTATTACACAGATTGTCCAGTGACATTGGTTACATTTTTCACGGTGTGTCAACATTCTCGTTAATTCCATTCTGGATGTTTCCTTTCTAGTACATAATCTGGTTTCCCTGTCCCCTTACCCTTTCATCTTTGCTTTAGTGTAATTGTTGCCTATTTAGTCTCATATAGATGATTTTTTAAAGGTGCACAGTACTCACACCTAATACTCTTTATTTTATGAGTGCATCTGTTATTTAGCTAAAAGTGACTCCAGGGGGTAGTTAAAACTGAAAGAGCTGCATCACTAGCCTGAACACATTGGGGCTCAAACAGTACACCAGAGCTTTTGGACACCTTTACCATGCTGTAACTCAAAGCAGCCAGAGTGTTTCCCCCAGCTCTGCCACAAACCACCACTCAGCTTTGGCACTTTGAGGGCTCGGGGACCAACAGCCAAGGAGAATTGCTGGAGGCCTTGGCTATAGAACAGCGGCAAAGATGTGAAGCCCAGAGCAGCTCACACACTAGGGAAACACCTCTGGAGACTTTTGGAAGTAGCACAGAGAATTTGTAGGAAGCTGGAGATCTTGTACTAGCAGGTGGTGGTAACAGGGCAACAACATGGAGGTATTAAGGTTAATATGATTCTATTTGAAGTCACCAACTGGTGAGTCCTGTAGAAATCTGAGCTATATACAGAGGAAGGAACCAAGAAGTGAAGAGTTTCATCAACATAACATAGCAAGAGAAGGGCAGCCCATAACTGGCTTCCAGGTCTCTAGCCCTGAACTATATGCTTTTTTGGCCACAAAATCAACCATAAATTAGAGACTGAAAATGGGGCCCCTGGAGTGAAGTCACCCAGTGACAACAGGGCCCTATGGACTGCATGCAAATACCCAAGGGGTGCCATCTTTAGAAAATCCCTACCTGTGGTGTGTTCACCTCAGCCCTCCCTCAGAAAATTCAGCTAGAGCTTCTAGAACTAGAACACCCTGGCCTACCTAGCCATGAGATCACAAGGACCTTATCCAATAGCAAGGCCTCCAAGCTTGGCCTACTGTGGGCCCCTCTTGTCCTTAGTGACCTCCTCTCCCCTGAGGCCCAGACTTTTGTTCTGAAAAGTTTCTCCTTTAACCTCTTGGCACATGGGGAGAAGGGAAAGGAGCACTGTGGTGACTCAGATACCTCTGTCACAACCATCCTGACCAAAGAGGCCTCTGTTACTGCACCCAGAAGGAAGTTGTGGGTGGGGAGCCTAGGCTGAAGAGATAGCAGCTGATGGTAACCAGCAACATCTGCAGCAGCTAATCTTCTGTGTGACTATGAAGAGATAACTTTAGTCCTGATAGACCCTGGGCTTGTAGGCAGTCTGACTGGGTGGATTGGTGTAGGGGGCAGAGAAGCCCAGCCTGCTTTTCCAGCCAGACCCCTACTGCCATCTATGTCAGTCAGAGGCCCATTGACCCCCAAGCACCCCCAGAGGCTACCTGCGGCCACATCCTTGCTTATTCAACATTTTATTCAAGAGATTAAGGGTACTGTGTGAGAGTATATGTGGGCTGGGACTAGATAGGCCATTAGGAACAGAGGCAGCCCTAAAAAGCCAAGGCAAGTATTTCTTGATGAGCACCTGCTGTCTGCCAGGCCTTGTGCTAAGAGCTAGTGGGAGACAAAGGAATCAGAACAGGCTCCAGGTGTCATGGTGCTCAATCTAGTTGGGAGATGGACATGTTTATCCATAATAAGACAAGGGCGAAGGTGCAATGTGTCATGAGGTTGACACTTGTGGCTTGCAGTCTGAGGGTAGGAGAGAGGGCAGGAAGGTTTATGGAGGAGGCATCACTGGAACAGGAGCTTGCAGGGTAGGTAGGATATTGACATGAACAGAGCCTGGGAAAATAGTATTAATTTCATAAACGAAATGTGGAGGCAAATTGTGGAGGGCCTCCCAGGCCAGTCAGGAGCTTGAAATTATTCTATAGGCAGGCATTTATTCAATAAATATTAATTGACAAAAGTAAGTGCTGTGGATATGCTGTAAAAAACACAAAGTCCTTGCCTTACATTCTAGTAGGGGAGAGAGACAATAAATAAGAAAAAGACTAGGCAATGGGGAGCTATTGAAGGGCCTGGACTAAGATGAGATCTGTTCTGTGTTAACAGGGGAGAGGAAAGGACTGGGATACGATTAAGTAAGTAATTACGATCTGTTGATATTTTTGGGGTAGGTATCTAATCTCCATTTTCCAAATGAGGAAATAGAAGACTAGAGTGGCTTAGAGAATTGCCCAAGGTCATTCATCTGGTACCCACCACAGTGGTGGAAATGGGTCTGTCTGGCTCCAGAGTCCTGCATTTTTCATGATTTGTTGTTGCTTTAGAAAGAGGAATGTGTCCGCAGGTGGAAATGATTTGGAGCAGAAGATCCTCATCAATAGGGAGAATGTTGCAACAACCTAGGAAAATTCATGCGGGTCTGGACGAAGGTGAAGGGTGGGAATGGAGAGAAGAGGATGGTGTTGTCCAGGCCTCTTCCAGCTGTCTGGCTGCTCTTCCCATAATTCCCCTTTGATGAGCTCTTAGTCATCCTTACTCACCCACCATAAAAAAAAATTAAAAACAAAAAAGCCAAACCCATTGCCTTTGAGTCAATTCTGACTCATAATGACCCTATAGGACAGAGTAGAACTGCCCCATAGAGTTTCCAAGGGGCAGCTGGTAGATTTGAACTGCTGACCTTTTGGTTAGCAGCCAAGCTCTTAACCACTTCACCACAGGGCTTCCTTACATCTCCCAAAAAGAAACTTGAATTCCATCAACAATATTCTCAGTAGCTGGTCAGATAGCCTATAACTGAATTGTAGAAATTTCTGATGATGGAGATTTCTAAAATGAAATTTCCAGTGGAGCCTTGCCCAAGGAGGTGATACTCATATGGAAGTATCAGTTCTAGTCTATTTGTTAAGCTTTCACTGATATTCCTTCAGGCTTGAGGAACATCTGGAATAGCTGTACAGAGATCATCAGTGAACAATATTCATTCACTTGACAAACATCTACTGAGTACCCACTGTTGGGGTTTTCTATTTTATGATATTCTTTAATACTTATAATAGGTGTTTGGGGTAGATATTGTTCTCATTTTTCAGATTGTCTTAGTTATCTAGTGCTGCTATAACAGAAATACCACAAGGGGATGGCTTTAACAAACAGAAATTTATTTTCTCACAATTTAGGAGGCTAGAAGTCCGAATTCAGGGTGCCAGTTCCAGGGGAAGACTTTCTTTCTCCGTCGGCTCTGGGGAAAGGTCCTTGTCATCAATCTTCCCCTGCTCGTCTAGGAGTGTCTCAGTGCAGGGATCCTGGGTCCAAAGGATGCCCTCTACTCCCAGCTCTGCTTTCTTGGTGGTATGAGGTCCCCGTGTCTCTCTGCTCGCTTCTCTCTTTTACATCTCAAAAGAGATTGACTCAAGATACAACCTAATCTTGTAGATTGAGTCCTGTCTCATTCACATAATTGCCTCTAATCCTGCTTCATTAATATCGTAAAAAAAACCCAAACCTATTGCTGGTGAAGTCAATTCTGACTCATAGTGACCCTATAGGACAGAGTAGAACTGCCCCATAGTGTTTCTAAGGAGTGGCTGGTGGATTCGAACTGCTGACCTTTTGGTTGGCAGCCGAGCTCTTAACCAGTAGAGGTTAGGATTTACAACACAAAGGAGAATCACATCAGATAAAAAAATGGTGGACAATCACATAATACTGGGAATCATGGCCTAGCCAAGCTGACACATTTTTGGGGGGGACACAATTCAATCCATAACACCCATTGTCACAGAACTATCAAGTATCTGGGTTAGAATTTTGAATACAAGTCTAACTAACTCCATAGTCTAGATCTGGCACTCTCAGTGTGGACCAGCAGCATCAGCATCACCTGGGAAATTATTAGAAATGCAAATTCTTGAACTTCACCCCAGACCTACTGAATCAGAAACTTTGCGGATGGAGTCCAGCATTCTTTTTTTTTAAAATAATTTATTTTTGTTGTTGTTGAGAATATACAGAGCAGTACACCAACTCAACAATTTCTCTATGTACAACTCAGAGACACTGATTACATTCCTCCAGTTGTGCAACCATTCTCACTCTCCTTTTCCAAATTATTCCTCCCCCATTAACATGAACTCACTGCTCCTTAAGTTTCCCACCTAATCTTCCAAGTTACTCTCGTCGGTTTGATCCCGTACAGATAGATCTTAAAAAAGCACAGTGCTCAAGGCAGACATTCTTTACTAATTAAGCTAAACTATTGTTTGGTTTTAAGAAGATTTCAGAGGATATTTTTGGTTTAAGGTTTAAAGATTATCTCAGGGCAATACTTTCGGGGGTTCATCCATCCTCCATGGCTCCAGGAAGTCTAGATTCCATGAGAATTTGAAATTCTGTTCTGCATTTCTGCCCTTTTGTTCAGGATCCTTTTATAGAATCTTTGGTCAAAATGTTCAGTAATGGTAGCCAGGCACTATCCAGCTCCTCTGGTCTCATGGCAAAGGAGGCAGTTGTTCATGGAGGCAATTAACCACACATTCCTTCTCCTCCTCTTAGTCCTGACTCTCCTTCCTCTTTCCAGCACTCTGTCTTTTAACAAGCCCTCCAGGTGAAGTTTGAGAACCTGATTTGGACAGTGATGCAATATGCTAAGAGATAAGAATGTAGAGGTGTAGGGGAAATCAGAGAGCAAAATGACTTACGGAGGGTTTCCCAGTGGAGTTATCCTAAGAGCTGGGCTTGGAGAAAAAAAGGAAGCATTCAGCAGGCAGCATGCTGGGCCTGCTATCTCTCACTGAAGCTCTTTAAAGTTGCAAGGAAGAGAGAAGCCCCATGATGCCCAATGAAGACTTTCACTGCAGGTGTAACAGGTATGAAAAACACTTGAATATAAAATGATTAGTTTATTTTTCTAAATTAAATCTTATTTTGAGCCCCTCACGAACTTATTGGGTAGAAATTTAATATCAGTCACATTTAGGGCATGCTTCCACTTTCCTAGAATAATTTAAGAGTCCTGGGGCATACCTTGTTGGTGGGAATGCAAAATGGTACAGCCATTTTTGGAAAACAGTTTGGCAGTGTTTTATAAAGTTAAACATAAGCTTTCCATATGACCTTGCAACCCCACTCCTAGGCATTTATCAGAGAGAAATAAAAACATATGTCCACGCAAAAATCTATACCCAAATATTTATAGCATTTTATTCATAGTTGCCAAAACTAGAAACAACCCAAATGTCCATCAATTGGTGAATGGATAAAACAATTGTGATACTCAAGAATCTGTGGTTGTTGTTGTTAGGTGCTGTCAAGTCAATTTCAACTCATAGCAACCCCATGTAACAGAGTAGAACTGCCCATGGAGTTTTCTTGGCTGTAATCTTTGCGGAAGCAGATTGCCAGGTCTTCCTCCCACGGAGCCACTGAGCGTGATTGAACTATCAACCTTTCGGTTAGCAGCCAAGCACTTAACCATTTTTGCCACTCGGGAATAAAAAACAAAAAAACCCATACCCATTGTCATCGAATTGATTCCAACTCATACGGACCCTATAGGACAGAGTAGAACTGACCCTAGGGTTTCCAAGGCTGCAATCTTCATGGAAGTAGACTGCCACATGTTTCTCCTGTGGAGCAGCTGGTGAGTTCAAACCGCCGAGCACTTGACCACTGTGCCACTTAGGAATACTACTCAGCAATTAAAGAAGATCAAACTGTTGATACATGCATCACCGTGGTTGAATTTCAACAGCATTATGCTAAGTGAAAGAAGTCAAACACAAAAGACTGCATACTATACTATCCCATTTATATAACATTCTGGAAAAAATCAGTGGTTGCCAGAGAGTTGGGGTAGATGGAAAGTACTGACTACAAAGAGGCAAAAAGGGACATTTTGGGATGATAGCAATATTCTTTATTTTAACTGTGGTGGTAGTTAGTCAACTGTATACATTTGTCAAACTCATAAACTATACTCTTTAAATGTATAAATTTTATTGTATGTAAATGATACTCCAATAAATCTGATTTAAAAAAAGAAGAGTCCTAGGAGGCTTATGTAGTCTGAAAATTAAAGACAGGATATTTGGTTTTCCCTGTCCTGGAGGCCATTGTCCAAGCTTCCTGTTCCATTCTAAAGTAATGTCTCTCCTCAAGGGATCCCCTCTCTTCATTCCCAGCTTGGCCACTGGGACATCCACTGTAGCTTCTAAACCCAGAGGTTTGGGATTCTATCCCTAGATAGCCACATGTCACCCCCCTAGGATTGCCTCTCTGGCCCTGAGAAGAGCTGACAGAACCAGAAGCATCCTTTAAGGCCCTGTCTCTGGCAATTCAGCCCCCTTCTTTCAACCCCTTCAACCTCTCCCTTTTGGATAATAACACCTTTCTGTTTTTAAGAGCCTAGACCTCCAAAAGCAAAAGCCCCTTAACTACTCCTAGGAGCAAGGGCAGCCCCAAGCAGTCACTCATTCAGTAAATATTTATTGAGCACCTGTTATTCTCCAGGCACTGTTTTAGGTACTGGAGATACAGCAGTGAACAACAACAAATAATAATAATACCATCTCTATGTACTTTACATTCTAGTAGGAAAGATAGGCAATAAACTGGGTATATAAATAGTATAGTAGAAAGCTATATATAAGTGCTAAGAGAAGGTGACATTTGAGCAAAGACCTAAAGGAGATGAGGGAATGAAACATGGGGCTTTCTCGGGGAAGAACATTCCAAGCAATAAAATAGGGAGTACAAAGGCCCTGAGGCAAAGGTGTGCTGGAATGATCATAGAGGAGCCAGGACACCATCGTGGGTGGAGAGGAAAGAGCTAGAGGGAGGTGACCTCAGAAAGATAATGAGAGAGAGACTCCATAGGTTAAGGTTTTGTGGGCTACAGTGAGAATTTTGGCTTATATTTTGGGTGAAATGGGGAGCCACTTGGAGGGTTTTGAGCCAGAGAGTGACATTTTAAAAGGATATTTTATTTTTTTAAAGGATCCCTCTGACTTCCATGTGGAGAATAGAGTGTAGCAGGGGTAGGGTTGGAAGCAGGGGGAGATTGATTAGGGGAATGCTACAAAATCCAGGCAAAAGATGATGGTGAATTGAAGGAGGGAATGAGCAGTGGTGAAGGTTAGAAGTGGCTGGACACAAAGTCATGTTTGCTCTCTTGAGTAGGGTAAGAGAAAATTCCCTCTCATTGTTTTCAGATGAATCTATAGAAAAATGAGATATCATTAAGATCAGTTTACCTCACAAAGGACAGAGGACTTGGAGCAGCCAGGCCACTGACTCCTTCTTAGGTGCACAGATTCTGTGCACCCCAGAATTTCCCAGTCTAGGATCTCATTTGTCACTCTCCTGTGAGATGATACAGTTGGGTCCATTTTCATCATATTATACAGAACAACTCATAAGAAGTGGAGCAACCAAGCCATCCTGAAGAGAATGGCATCTGTCATGTTCAGTCTCTCTGTGGCTACTTTTGCACCCCTGGGCACTGATCCTAGGTCCAGTCAGCCATCACTGCATCAGCAGGATCAGTTTCATGCTGTTCATTTGACACAGCCAAGACCACATCATGCAGAAAGCACCTGCTGAGGCTGTTTTCTTTAGAGAGGGGTGCTTCAAGTTTCATACACTCCTCTTTAGGACACCTAGCCTATCTGAACACCAATGAGACATGTACAGCTAGAGTGTGGGGTATGGACAGACAACAAGGGCCCTGCATGCCATGTCAAGGAATTTGGACTTGATCTCGTGTATATGAAGGTGGAGTCATCAGACAATTTAGCACTGAAGAGAGACATCCTCAGGTTTTTCAAGGTTAATTTGGTAGAACCTGGGAAGTAGAAATCCCGTACAGGGAGGAGACTGAGGGAAAGGAGAGCTGTAAAACCTGTTGCCGTTGAGTAGACTCCAACTCATAGCAACCCTACTGGACAGAGTAGAACTGCCCCATGGGGTTTCCAAGGAGCAGCTGGTAGATTCAAGCTGTTGATCTTAGCAACCGAGCTCTTAACCACTGTGCCACCTGGGCTGAGTGGCAATAAATAGTTACGGTGAGAACTAATGGGGGTTTGAAAAGAGGAATAGAATTAAAAGACAGTTTGGAGGATCTGGACCTTCAGAGAACTGACTGAGTTGTGAAGGCAGCCAGTGCACATGGCTAAGGGAGAAGTGAGTATGTGTATGGGTGCATCCTATCTCAGGACTTCCCCATGTCATCCCAGCCCAAGAGCTTTGCCGCCAAATTCTTCAGGGAAATCACCTACTCTCTTCTCTACTGAACCCTGACTTATGAAAATCCCTACAGGCTTCCTCAGGCTTGCAGTCCCCAAAGCGGGGCACGGGTGGTGGTGGGGACTATTATTCTTTTGCTTTTTTTAAATCTGAAGACCAGAATAAGATAAATAGGTAAATGAGTATACTCGCCTGCTGAAATATACACATAAATGGTAATACAAGCAATGGGGACTTTGATGCTTGTGAGTGGCCATCTAAGATACTCCGTTGGTCTCACTCTGTCTGGAGCAAGAGAGAAGGAAGAAAACCAAAGACACAAGGAGAAGATTAGTCCAAAGGACTAATGGACCACAACTCCCACAGCCTCCACCAGACTGAGTCTAGCACAACTAGATGGTGCCCGGCTACCACCACCAACTGCTCTGACAGGGATCACAATAGAGGGTCCCGGACAGAGCTGGAGAAAAATGTAGAACAAAATTCTAACTCACCAAAAAAAAGAAAACAAAACGACCAGACTTCCTGGTCTGACAGAGACTGAAGAAACCCTGAGAGTACGGCCCCCGAACACCTTTTAACTCAATCCTGAAGTCACTCCTGAGACTCACCCTTCGGCCAAAGATTAGACAGGCCCATAAAACAAAATGAGACTAAATTGACACACCAGCCCAGGGGGAAGGACAAGAAGGCAGGAGGCAACCAATGTCACAAAGCAATATGTGTATTAACTGTTTAATGAGAAACAAATTTGCTCTGTCAACCCTCATCTAAAATAAAATTGAGAAAAAAGAAAGAAAGAAAAGAAATGGAGACTTTGAGATCATTTCCTGAACATCTTTCACCCCAGGTATTCTTTCCCTTACTATTGGCACACTTCCAGCTACTATAAACTTAAACCCTAATTCAAGCATCTACATTTTGAAGACAGCCTAAAGGAAAATCTTCACACTGGAGATGATTGATTTCAGAATGAGTTAGATGGTCTGTGGTGAGATAATTATAGTTTTTCAAACAAATCAAACCTCTATGGTTACCTTGTAGAACTAACGATTTTTTTGGCATGAAGAATGTATGGCTGTGCTGTGGATCGCACTATGGCTCTCAAACAGAAATGTGGGAGTCCTAACCCCTGTACCTGTAAATATGACCCTATTTGGAAATAGAGGTTTTCTTTTGTTATGTTAATTAAGTCATCACTTCTGAGTAGTATCATATAAAAAGAGCAGAATAGACACAGAGACACATATACAGGGGGAAAGAGCCATGTGAAGACCTGTGTACAAGCAAAGGAATCCCAAAGACTGCTGGCAGCCACCGGAAACTAGGAGAGAGGCCCGCAGAAGGAATCGACATAGCTGAGACCCTGATTTGGATTTTTAGCCTCCAGAACTATGAAAAATAAATTTGTGATCTTTAAAGCCACCCACTTGTAGGTTGCTTTCTTTGTTTGTTTGTTACAGCAGCCCAAGGTAACTAAGATGGCTCCAAATTGTTAACAGTGATGGTTTCCGGGATTTAGAAATGGGGAGGGGGGGATGTTAAAAGGGAGGTTTTATCCTTTTACTTGACACGCTTCTGTTATGTTTGAATTTTAAAAATATGTATTCTTTCTGTAATTTCCGAACAAAACAAATGTATTTGATTAGATGTATAAGGTCGCTATGAGTTGGAATCGACTCGACAGCAGCGGTATTTTTTTTCCCTTAATACTTTATTATTTATTTATTTTTATTGTACTTTAGATGAAGGTTTACAGAACAAGCTAGCTTCTCATTAAACAGTTAGTACACATCTTGTTTTATGACATTGGTTAACAACCCCCTGACATGTCAGTATCTCCCTTCTCGGCCTTGGGTTCCCTATTACCAGCTTTCCTGTCCCCTCCTGCCTTCTTGTCCTTGCCCCTGGGCTGGTGTGCCTCCTTTGTCTTGTTTTGTTTTATGGGCCTGTCTAATCTTTGGCTGAAGGATGAACCTCGGGAGTGGCTTCATTACTGAGCTAAAAGGGTGTCCAGGGGCCATACTCTCAGGGTTTCTCCAGTCTCTGTCAGGCGAGTAAGTCTGGTCTTTTTTCGTGAGTTAGAATTTTGTTCTACATTTTTCTCCAGCTCTGTCCGAGACCTCCTGTTGTGATACCTATCAGAGCAGTCAGTGGTGGTAGCTGGGCACCATCTAGTTGTGCTGGACTCAGACTGGTGGAGGCCATGGTAGTTGAGGTCCATGAGTCCAGCAACAGGTTTTTTTAAACTGGAGCTGTTCTACAGAGAATCAGAGAATTCAGTCCATACATCTGAATGACCTGATTCTAACAGAATTTGAAAAAGACTATCTGATATTATCTAACTTCCAAGAGCCAGCTTATCATGTTGCAGCTACCTGGCAGCACTGATTATAGATAGTCTGCTGCAAAAGCCTTCCCCAGGTCAGTGACATTAGAAGTGGAAGATTTCCTAACAACACAGACAGAATTGGAATGTCCATTTCACTTTCCCATAAACGAATGCAGTTCCTCTATTTTGTTACATTTTAAGTATTTTTATGTTTCTTAATGACTCGGTTCAAACATCTTCATTATAAGAATTTAAAAAAAAAAACACACTTCAGATAAAACAAAACTATATAAACCTCATTATGCAGAGATGACCACTGTTTAGAGTTTGGTTGTATATCCTTTTAGATTTTTTTCATACACACACCCACATATAATTTTATTTTTTGTTTTAAATTATTTTTTATTGAGATAAAATTCACATACTATAAAATTCACCATCTTAAAGTGTACAATTCTGTGGTTTTTCACAAGATTGTGGAACCGTCTTCCCTATCTAATTCCAGAAAATTTTTATCACCCCCAAAAGAAACCCAGTATCCAATAGCAGTTCACTCCCCCGTTCTTCATTCCCCCTGCTTCCTAATCTACTTTCTGTCTCTAGATTTGCCTATTCGGGACATACATATCATTTAAAGAGTAAAGTACAATATGTGGCCTTTTGCGTCTGTTTTCTTTCACTTAGCATAATATTTTTCAGGTTTATCCACATTGTAGCATGTATCAGTATTTCATTCCTTTTTATGGCTGAATAATATACTCTGTGGTGTGGATATGCTATATTTTGTTCATCCATTCATAAGCTGTTGGACGTTTGGGTTGTTTCTACTTTTTGGCTATTGTAAATAATGCTGCTATGAACATCAGTTTGTAAATTTTTATATGAACATGTTTTCAACTCTCTTGGCTCTATACCTAGGAGTGCAATTGCTAGATCATATGGTAACTCTGTGTTTAACTTTTTGAGAAACTGCCTGTTTCCCATTTTCACTTCCACCAGCAATGCACAAGGGTTCCAAGTTCTCCACATCCTCACCAACACTTGGCATTTTCTTTTGCTTTCTCTCTCTTTTTTTAGCCATCCTAGTGGGTATGAGGAGCCCTGGTGGCGCAGTGGTTAATGTCAGAAGTTCAAATCTACCAGCTGCTCCTTGGAAACCCTGTGGGGCAGTTCTACTCTGTCGTACGGGGTCATTATGACTTGGAATCAACTCGACGGCAATGGGCTTTTGGGTTTAGTGGGTATGGAGTGGTATTTCATTTTGGTTTTGATTTGAACTTCTCTGATGACTAATGATGTTCAGCATCTTTTTTAGGTAGTTATTGGCCATTTATATATCTTCTTCGGTGAAATGTCTATTCAGGTCCTTTGCCCATTGTTTAAATTGAGTGATTTATCTTTTTATTGCTGAGTTGTAAAAGTTTTTTTTATATATTCTGGATACAAGTCCCCTCATCAGATATATGATTTGCAAATATTTTCTCCCAATCCGTGTGTTTTATTTTTTGCTTTTTAGAATGAAAGTACACTAAATACACTGTTCTGTAACTTGTTCTCTCTCTTTTTTTTTTTTTTTTAAACAGTATGTCGTGGACACTTTCAATGTCAATGGACAGCTACCTCATTTTTTTTTTCTTTTTTTTCTACAGCATTTTTTTCCTTCCTCATTCTTTTTACAGCTACATAGCATTCTATTATGATTATACTGCAATTTACTTGGCCAATCCTCTACTGAGCTTTAAAAAAGTCTTAAGTTGGTGTGTTGGTGAGAGACTGTGATACAGCATCTCTGGGGCAGGAAGGAGAGGCAGTCTTCTGATTACTGAGCTACCCACTCTTGGATGATGTGAACCTGCAAGTAGGCACAGGAAACATCTCTAACCTGCTAACACTTCCTTTCTGACTGTGGTTTCACAACCCCTCCAGCACACACCCCCAGTGTAACCAGCCTCTCGCCTCTGTGAGAAAGTCTTACTGCAAGAGGCCCCAGGGCATTATCATTTCCCTCTTCCACCCTGTCTAGGTTGCCGGCAAATCCCAAGGTCCCTCTGGGACTGGAGCCCGGGTCCACAGGTCCCTCCGGCAGCTTGAGAGATGAAGAATTCCTGCATCATCCTAATGAGGCTGCTGCTGTTTGGGCCCTTTCTCTTCGGTAGGCAAAGGAGGAAGGGAGGGGAGGACAAAGGAGGGGAAGGGACAAGTTTCTGTCACCAGACAAACTACAGGGCTTTGTGGAACTCGATAAATGAGGAGCTGTTCTAAGGGTGGGACTGGCCATAAATAATGTTGGGTCCAGAAATCCTGGAGGGAGACGGGGAAACAGAAAGAGAAAGAAAACCAGAGGCAAGATGTGGGAGAAACACAGAGAAGGGAGACAAAGCTGGTGATGGTTAGAGAGACGGGTGGGGTGGGTCCCTTTAAAAGGCAGATGGTTAATGGATATGTAGTTTGGAGGAGGGTGCTGGGTTCTGGTCCTCCCCTGGGTACTGCCTCTCTGTTTGATCTTAGGCGAGACTTTTCCCCTTTCTGAGTTTCTTCATCTGAACAAAGAAAGGGACAGCATCTCTGACATCCTAGGATGCTATGAAATAAGCCTTATGCCTGGAAGGAAGGCAGGACCAGAAAGGACAGTTTGGGGTTTGCAGATGATGCCTAGGCTTTCTGAGGTGGGGGGTGGGATGGGGGAATCTGAGATCTAATGGTTAAAGGCAAGACTGGTCCGTGGTGAGGGTGGGAAGTGTGGAAGCATCAGATGAGTGAGGAGGCAGCCTCACAGGGATCACAGGATCCTTAATCCCCAAGTATGCTGGAGAAAGTCTGAGGCTAATTATCTGAGTTCTCAGGGTGCATGGGCCCTGTGACCAAGGGAGAAGTGGGTATGTGAGAGGAACATACTGCCTTGGAGCATCCCCATCTTGGTCCCCTCCTGGGAATCTGACCACTCTATGCCTCAGGGAGGAGGGGTGCCTTTCGGCCTGTTCCTCTCTCATGGTCCTTCTTATCCTTCTTTCTTTGAAGAGAGGACAAGCAGGAAGTTGCTGTGTCCTTCCCAGGCCCGGGAACTGCCAGAACTCTAGGTAGGAGGGAGTCGCTGCTTCCATGTTTCCCAGAGTCAAGGCCATCAAGGGAAAGTCCAGGAAGGCAGGTTCTAGCTCTGCTTCACTCAGGTTTGGGTGGCCTGCAGAGGAGGCAGCCTTGTTTTACGCCGTTGTGTGAGTCTTTGGGAGTCCTGTTCTGGTAGGCCTGAAGTTCAGCACCCATAGCTCTCAGGGAACGCGCCGGGGTCCCTGGCTGAAGTGGCTTATGCCCCATCGTCTCTCTTAGCCCCGGCCTCAAGCTACAACCTGGACGTGCTGCACGCGCAAAGCTTCTCCTTCCAAGACTCCGGGAGGCATTTTGGGTACCGTGTCCTGCAGGTTGGAAACAGGTGAGCTGCCCCCCACCCCACCAGTCTTCTCGGCCCCACACGGGTGAGGAGCCCCTGATGTCAGTCCCGGTTCTTTCATGGTGGGCAACCATGATGGCGTCACCATCCCCTAGGACTGGCCAGTTGGTGAATTGGGGCAGGTCGAGAGGACTTTCCTGTCTCGAGTGTGCCAGTGGGATTTCTCTGGAAACACAGGAACAAGCAAGGCTATCAAATAGGTTGAGGGTGATAGCCACACCATTAAAATGTCACACAAGTGCCTAATAGAAGGAGTAACATGTCAGGGCACCTAAAATACTTTGTAGCACTTGCTGAGGTTCTGACTCTCTCCCTGACTAGACAGTGAGCAATCTGAAGCAGGATTTTTGTTTCTGTTTTTTCCCTCTATCTCTAGTACATCCCTCGGCCTACCACATAGTTGTTATTGTTGTTGTTGTCAGGTGCCGTCGAGTCAGTTCTGACTCATAGCAACCCTATGTGCAACAGAACAAAACACTGCACCATCCTCACAATCGTTGTTATGCTTGAGCCCATCGTTGCAGCCACTGTGTCAATCCATCTCATTGAAGATCTTCTTCCTTTTTGCTGACCTTCTACTTTACCAAGCATGTTATCCTTCTACCGGGACTGGTCCCTCCTGATAACATGCCCAAAGTATGTGAGATGAAGTCTCACCATCCCCACTTCTAGGAGCATTCTGGCTGTACTTCTTCCAAGACAGATTTGTTCATTCTTCTGGCAGCCCATAGTATATTCAATATTTTTTGCCAACACTATAATGCAAAGGCATCAATTCTTCAGTCTTTCTTATTCATTGTCCAGCTTACGCATGCATACGAGGCGACTGAAAATGCCATGGCTTGGGTCAGGTGCACCTTAGTCCTCAAAGTGACATTTTTGCTTTTTAACATTTTAAAGAGGTCTTTTGCAGCAGATTTACCCAATGCACTACATGGTTTTATTTCTTGACTGCTGCTTCCATGGACTTTGATTTTAGACCCAAGTAGTAGCTGTGTCATAAATGGATTTTGAATTGATGACTGATTTAATGAACTCATAATGTGACTTTCTGGCAGACTATTCTTTGAGCTTCAGTTTTTCTAGTCCATAAATTGAAAGGGTTTTTAATTTTCTGAAGTTTTGGTTTACGGGATTATTATCTCAGATTAAATAGAGATGAGGTAGGAGGCTGAGGAGCTCCCCTTTAAGGGAGTGACTGTTTTGCTTTGAGATACCTGGTGAGAGATCTGAACCCTATTAATAGGCAGGTGTGGGTGGGTAAAGATCTGGGCATTCCATCTCACAGGTGAGATTTCTCACCAGGGTTGTCATAGGAGCTCCAGGTGAGGGGAACAACACGGGAAATCTCTATCAGTGCCAGCCAGCCACTGGACACTGCCTACCAGTCAGACTGAGTGGTGAGTAACTGGGGAGAGAGTTGGGAGGAGTGGAGTCTCAGGGAAATCAAGGCTGGCCCCAACACACCTGGATTGCCTAAGTTCTTTCAGACCAACCTTCTGATGCCTACAGGTTCCAACTATACTTCCAAGTACTTGGGAATGACCTTGGCGACAGACCCCACAAATGGAAGACTTTTGGTAAGATTTTGTGTAGGGTAATATCAGAGCCTGTGAAGCTTGATGCTAGGAAAGAGAGACTGAAAAAAGGAAATGGAGAAAAGATCCCACAGAGGGTTAAAGGCATCAGAGAGATTCAGATTTCATCAGTGTTCATTGAGAACCAACAGTAAGCCAGCTATTTTCAAGACCTTACTCACCTCAGTTTCTTTTCCCAAATATGATATATCTATGACCATTGCTTTACAAGATGATTTTTGGTGGTACACAAACTTTTAATGTTTTAATAGTTACATATTTATTTAATGGCTTATTGGAAAAAAAAATATACAACAAGCACATAAAACTTGTGATTTCTTGAATTGTATTGCTTAGGATGAGACTAAAGTTAAAAAAAAAGTAGATTTAAAGGAAAATATTAAATAAATAATAGTACGGATGATAGGCCCATATGGCAGAAGTTGTCACGTGGTACACAGATGCTTAAAGTTTAGAAAACACTGCCTTACCTCTTATAACCCTCAAGACAGTCAGGTGAGATAGGAATCAGTATATACATGTTACACATGAGGAATCAGGACCAAAGAGGTTAAGAGACTTTGCCGAGATCACATGATTGCAGAGTGGTAGAGCCAGGATTTGAGTCAAATTCTCGTATGATTCCAAGTCCATTGCTCTTTCCAATTCATCTGAGTAGCATTCTTCTGACACAGCTATGTGAGAGATAAAAGACTGAGTGAAATATTGAGAGACGGAAAGACTGAGTGAGCTCCAGTATTTAACTGGAGTTATATGCCAGGCATTGCACTAGGTTCTGATGGGGTAAAGGGAGTGAGTTACAAAGATGACCATGATATGAGCCCTGGCTTTCAAGAAATTATGGTCTGGCAGGAAAGATAGTCATAAGTGAAAGAAACAGCATGTATATTCTGAGAACGTTGAGTGATTTGGTGTAAATACAGAGTGTGTGATTGGGAATGGGTGAGGGTGGGTCTATAAATGTAGGACAGTGCCCAAGTGTAAGCAATTTTGAATGCCATGTTAAGGAGTTTAGGCTTTATTCTATAGACAGTGAGTGTCCAATGACCCCCAGCACTGGTAGTAGTAATGGAGAGGCAGATATAAGACATTGTGGAGGCAAAATTAACCAGTTGCCTTGGTAACCAGTTAGCCGTAAGGAGTGAGGGAGAAGGACCATGACGCTTAAGGTTTTTGTTGTTGGCTAATGACGTCCAAAAGACATACAGCAGGAGGAAGCCCCAACCCTTTTACCTTTGCTTCCTTCAGGCCTGTGACCCTGGGCTGTCTCGGGTATGTGACCAGAATATCCATCTAAGTGGCCAGTGTTACCTCTTCCGTCAGAATCTGCAGAGCCCTGTGCATCAAGGACGCCCTGGTTATCAGGGTAAGCCACCCCAATCCATGGATGAAAAAGACCCCAGAGGTGGGCATCCAGTGGGTTAAAATGTCTCCAAGTGGCTGTCCTATGTGGGAACCAGCATTGGCAGTCCAAACACTGGAGACACTTCACCAGGTCCCTTTATGTCTGGCCTCTGCAGAATGTATAAAGGGCAACGTAGACCTGGTATTTCTGTTTGATGGATCAAGGAGCATGCAGCGAGATGAATTTCAGAAAATTGTAGACTTCATGAAGGATGTGATGAAGAAACTCAGCAACACTTCCTACCAGGTACATGTATTAGAATTCTTGGTTGCAAGCAACAGTTGCTTGTCTGAACTAGCGTAAGCCTTTATAGAAAATTTAATATGCGGTGTCTCTAGAACCTAAGAGTATGACTATAACTGGACCTCAGGAAGGGACAAGAATCAAGGAGTAGAAAGCTGCTAGGACTTTCTAGTTCTCATTTCTGTTTCTTTCTGTGTTTTTGCTTCCCTCTTCTTTGTAGGCTAGCTCCTTCAGCTTCTTTGGGTCACATGAGTTTATAAAAGCTCCCATGTTCACACGTTAAAGTTCCAAGACAGTTTTTTGCCTCCTTCTCAACCAACTCCTTCCTCTGCAAATCTCAAATTTTTGGGGAAGAGATTCTGACTGACCTAGCTTCAGTTGGGTGACCATCCCTGGTTCAGCCAACTGTATCCAGTTTAACAGGGTTACTCAGCAGGAATATGGCTACTGGGAACCATCCCTACTGATGAGACAGGCAGACCCAGAGAACAGGAGTTCAGCAAACAGCACTACATAAGGAAGCAGAGGTTTATTTAATTTCATTTCTATGTTTGTTTATATATTGCCTCATTTTCAAAAGAATGATTTGAGGCAGGAATATAGAGTTGAGCTGCCCAGATCCTAGACAAGAAGTAGAGATTGGAGCGGATAAGTGGAAAGAGATATGTAACTACACATCATTTCTTCCTTCCTTTTCTAGTTTGCTGCTGTTCAGTTTTCCACAACATACAAAACGGAATTTAGTTTCTTGGATTATGTTCGACAGAAGGACCCTGATGTCCTGCTAGCCAAAGTAGAACACATGGCCCTGCTGACCAACACCTTTGGTGCTATCAACTATGTCGCGTGAGTTCCCTTCTGCAGGAGAGAGCCTATCCATTTTAGCCTCTTCCAGTTGCAAGGTGCAGAAACTCACGTGGGTTGACTCAGCGAGGGGCGGTTTGTTGTGAGAATTCAACCGGAGCAATGTTAGTCAAGTTGCTTTTGATTGTAAGTAACAGAAATCCACTTTATACTGACTAAATACAAAAGGGAAGTCCTTGGGAGGATACAGTGATAGCTCATGAACCTCTGGAACTGGAAGTGTTGTCAGGCCTCACGAGGATCTGGAAAGTGATCATGAACCTAGGCAGCTGCAGTGGGGGGTCAACTTTTGAAGTCAGTATATGGAGAAAAATCTCCGATAGTTAAAATTATACTTGAAGAATTCCTGGAATTGTTTATAAAATTCAGTATACTCAAGTCCAATGTTTGAAACTGGCATACCTTGATTTCCTGAATACAACACAGAAAATTTTTTCCCTCAAAGTTGGATCAGATTGCTGTGTTTAAATTGAAGCCTGGATTAAAATAGTTAGATTATGTCAAGGGCCATACTGTATTAAAACTAAAATATAAAAGCAAACCTATCTTTAAACATTGGGGCGGCCATGAGAACACAGAACTGATTTGGGGAAGGGGAGAATGGTATCTCCTGTCTCGCACTCACCCTGGGCAGACACTCCAGTTGAGTAGAGTACAGGAAGGATCTTGTGCACTATTACACTGATTTTTCTCATTTTTATTTCTTTGCCAAGCAAGTATAGTTAAATTTGCGTAAGTTAAACATGCATGTGATACACTTCCTTAAGACTTTCCATGTGTGTTTCCAGCTCTTTTCTTCTGGGGCTCACTTGGTCTGCCATGTCTACTTTATTCTTCTCTCTCTGTAGACATATGTCAAACATACATCTACTTAAAAAATGGCAGCCTCAGTTCAGATGAACAACCTGAATTCCAGCTTCCAAGACAGAAAATCTGATTGGCTAATCCTGAGTCAGGTGTCCATGGATCCACTCAGCTATGGCATGGTCTACACTATGGCATAGGGTCACCTAGCACAAACATGGATTCTAAGGTCCTACTTCTGTGGGAAGGGGGTTGTTCTTGGAGAAAGGGGACACTATAGCAGGAGAAGACACCCTAAAAGCTGTCAATTGTGGAAGCAAAAAGAGGCAGTCATGGGAATTTATTTAACAAATATTTCTTGACCATCCACTGTGTGATAGATCAGAGGTTGGCAAACTTTTTCTGTGAAGAGTCAGATAGTAAATATTTTAGGCTGTGCTGGCCAACTATGGTCTCTGTTGCGTATTCATCTTTGTGTTTATAACTCTGCTTAAATAATAATCAGCGCAAGGCTTATCCCCAAAATGTGAAGATAATTCATATCCCCGCTTTTCTCTTCTCCACCTCTGACACCAGCCACCCACTTAACGTTTCTGTCTCCCTCAATCTCTAACTACTCAGAGTTAGAGCTTTACAAAACGACTGCCTGCACAGTTCTCTTGTCCACCAGCCACCCAAAGCTGGTTCCTCACAAATTAGGATTCTGTCCTTCTAATCAGCTACCGAATAGGCAAATGTCAAGCACTGCTGGCTTCCACTACCCCCAGTGGGTTCCATAATTCACTGGAATGACTCACAGAACTCACAGAAGGAGGCATGCTCACTGTAACCTTTTTTAATATAACCACAAAAAGACATACACGAAGAGACGCACAGATGAGGTCTGGGAGGAGTTTTTGGCACAGAGCTTCATGTCCCCAGAGACATGCCAGTCCACCCACGTGCATCATCAATCCGGAAGCTCAAAAGGGAGCTCCAAGGCCTAGAATGCTTTATAATAGTTATTGGGGCTCAGTGTATATGCATGACTGGAACCTTAATGCATAGCCAACGATTGATTGAATCACTGAATATCCATGACTGATTCCATTATGCACCCCTCCTTTTTCCTGAAGTTAGTTCTCCAGATGTGGTGCCTTGGGCCCCCATCTCATTTATACTCATTTAAGTGTTGCCTAGGGAGCCCCGGTGGCACAGTGGTTAAAGCACTCAGCTGCCAACCATAAGGTTTGAACCTACCAGCCAACATGCAAGAGAAAGATGTGACAGTATGCTTCCATAAAGATTTACAGCCTTGGAAACCCTATGGGGCAGTTCTACTCTGTCCTACAGGGTTGCTATGAGTCAGAATCTACTTGATGGCAGTGGGTGGAAGTATTGCCTGGCTATTTTATGGAACAAAGAACACCTTGGATTGCTAGGGAATTCCAAGGGCTAATTTCAGAAACGAGAGACAAAAGCCCAATCTAGTTCTTTGTCTCACAAACCCTTTAAAAATATGGAAAGCATTCTTAGTTCATGGATTATATAAAAACAAGCCACAGGCTCGATTTGGCTTGTGGGTTGTTGTTTGCCGATCCACATTCTAGGTACTGGGAATATAAAAAACCAGTTTCCATCGAATCGATTCCGACTCATGGTGACCCCATGTGTGTCAGAGTAGAACTGTGCTCCATAGGGTTTTCAGTGACTGATTTTTTGAAAGTTGACTTCCAGACCTTTCTTCCAAGGCCCCTCTAGGTGGACTTGAACCTTGGTTAGCAGCTGAGCACATCAACCATTTGCATTACCCAGGGGCTCTACTAGGAATATGGCAGTAAGCAAAACAGACAAAAATCTCTACCGTCTTGGAGCTTGACATTCTAGTAGTGGAGAGAAATATGATAAACAGGATAAATAAGTAAATTAGGTTAATATACTAGAAGGTGTACATATTATAAAGAAAAGTAAAGCAATATTCAATAAGAAGAACAGGGAAGGTTATGTTTAAGCAAAGACTTGTTGGAGCTGAGGAAGTGAGCTGTGTGGATACCTAGGGGAAGGCCATTCCAGGCAAAGGGACTTGCAAAGGCCCTGAGGTGAGAACATGCTTAGGATGTTCAGAGAAGAGCCAGGATGCCAGTGTGGCTAGAAAGAAGTAATGGAGAGGGGAAAGTAGTAGGAGATGAGGTGAGAGAGATCACGGGAATTTGGATCAGTAGGGACTTGGAGGCTGTAGTGAGGGTTTTGGCTTTTCCTCTGAATACGATGAGAAGTCATTGGAGGTTCTGAGCAGAGGAGTGACCTGATCTTATTTAGGTTTTTAAAAGGATCCCTCTGGCTGCGATATAGACTGTAGTGAGGCAAGGGTGGAAGCAGAGAGGCCAATTAGGAGGCTATTGAAAAATCCAGATGAGAGATGATAGTAGTTTAAACCAGGGTGGGAATCCATGAACTGGAGCCATGATAGGGGCACATTCATTTGGATGGAAGTTGGAGAAACATTTTGGATCCAAGACAGAACTAGAGGTCTTAACAGCAGACATTTGGGGCCTTGCCCATCAGTGCTCTTCTGTGAGTGAGGCCTGCTCCTCTATCTTTGGCAGCTTCTAAGTAGCTTTCCCACCTTCCTTTCTGTATCTCATCCACCTCCCACAGTGGCTTCTCCAGCCTCATCGTGTGCTTTTTCAGCTTATGCTACCAAGTCAGGCCATATTATAAGGCATGGGTTGTGGATTGGCTGCTCTTTGATTAATTGTCCATCTCTGGTTATCTATGGCGGTGGAGAGGGAAGGGTCACATGTTCACCCAACTGACTTCAGAAGGAGGCTGTGGCAGGGTAGGATTTTTGAGCCTTGGCCTGTCCAGTGTTCAGTCCTCCCTTCCCTTTATTTCACATGCATGAGCACCTACTCTGCCAGGAGTCAGCAAATCAAACATGGTCCTTTCCTTGAGGAACTCAGGGTTTAGGGGGAAAACTGAGAAAGAAACAAGCCATTATAGTTCCCAGGGTAAGTACTGTAGCTGTGATCTTTGGGCAGCCTGGGGATGGTAGGGAAGGCAGAGGAGGCAAAGGAGACACTGCATGAGCTTGCTCTGGAAGAGTGGCTTTTCAGTGTTTTTTGGCCGGGAACTCTTTTTTTTTTTCACTGAAACCTCAACAACATATCTAACGGATTAACACTGATTAAAGAATAGTCACTATGTGATTGAAGTGGAGAGAGCCTGGAATCACCCCTCACAAAGCCTCATCTTACTGCTCATGGACCCCTGAGATAACTTTTGAACTAACTAGAATACAGTTTGAAGACCACTAGTCTAGAAGGAGAGGTGTGGCAGCAAAGATGAGGTGGAAGGTTCCAAGGAGAACATTGAAGGTTTGGAATATCTAGCTGGGAAATATGAGACGGGCTTTTGTATAATGAGGGGGCAATGACCTGATTAAAAGCACTGGTAGGAGGGGGGATGAGGTGGGAGTGGGAAGGCCCAGGTATGGGAGGAGTCTCTCACTTCCCTCCTTCTTGAACACAGAACAGAGGTGTTCCGACAGGATATGGGGGCCAGGCCAGATGCCACAAAAGTGCTCATCATCATCACAGACGGGGAAGCCTCTGACACTGGCAGCATTGACGTGGCCAAAGACATCATCCGCTACATCATTGGGGTATGGGCCCCTAGGCTCCTGGCTTCTTCTTAAGTCTCATTTCTCCCTCTCCTCTTCCTGAATCCCATTCCCCTTTATGCTGGGGAGCCGGGAGTTGTGAAAATAATAGAAAACTGGTCTGAGATTCTGGGGATGCCAGCTCTTCACTCCCTCACAGATTGGGAAGCATTTTCAGACAAAAGGAAGTCAGGAGGCACTCCACAAATTTGCCTCAAAACCCATTGACGAGTTCGTAAAGATTCTGGACACATTTGAGAAGCTTAAAGATCTATTCACTGAGCTGCAAAAGAAGATCTATGACATTGAGGGTGAGTGACAGACACTGGGAGGGAATGTTTGGGAGATTGTGTACAGAGACTTCCCTGGGTCATCGTATTGGAGACACAGTGAATAATAACAAGCACTTACTGAGTATCTGACAGTGTGTATCTGAGTATCAGAGTTCTTCTGAGAAAAGCCTCTAGAAGGAATTTAGGCAAGGGTGATAAAAGTGGCCTCTGATATTTCTACCAGCCGCTCGTTGGAAACCCTGTGGGGCAGTTCTACTCTGTCCTACCGGGTTGCTATGAGTCAAAATTGACTCTACAGCAATGGGTTTAGTTTGATTTGGTTATTGTAGTCACCAGGTGGAGAGCTGGCTATGGGGGCGGGGGGGATTTCCCCAGGAAGCCTAGGCTGCTAAAAGAGACGTGATTCCCACGGGCAAGTCTCCTTTGATAGGACACAGCTTTAATGTTCAGTTTAGTTGAAGAAGAAATGTGGTATATATAATTGAAACAGGCAGACATGCTCAAGAATCCACTCTGCTTCTGACTTGCTGAGTGACCTTAACTAGGTCACTTTCCCTCTCAGAGCCTCATTGTACATCTCTGTTAAATGAGGACAATACTACCAATCTCACAGGGTTGATTAGGGTTTAATTACTGAGCAAAATGTTTGGCGTATTGTAGGCTCTCTATAAATGGTAGCTCTTATCTCTAGCCCTTATCCCCTACCCTGACCTGGTCAGCTCTTACTCATCCTCCAGATCTTAGTTTAGATGTCCTTTCCTTTAATAAGTTCTTGCTGATCTCCCGAGTTTGGGTTAGGTGCTTCTTCCCATGGGTGTTGCTGAACCCACCATATGTTCTCTATCAGAGCCCTGTTATATCGTGTGCTGTGTTGTCCACTCAATATCTGTCTCCCACACTAAATTGTGAGGATTGTCATGGCAACGATAGTGTGTACTTTTTCACCATTGTATCCCTGGCGCCAAATATTTAGTTACTCTAGAAATTTATTTAACGAATGAGCAAGTCATCATAATTAATTGCTAAATTGCTTGGAAGATGACATATAACCCAAAAAAACTCATTGCCATCGAGTTGATTTCAACTCATAGTGACCCTGTAGGACAGAATAGAGCTGCCCCACAGTGTTTCTGAGGAGTAGCTGGTAGATTTGAACTGCTGACCTTTTGGTTAGCAGCCAGTCTCTTAACCACTGCACCACCAGGGCTCCTACATGTAATAGGTACTTTGTATTACTTAACTCAGTCTTCTCAGCATACTTGTGAGTCTGGTGGTATTTTCATTTTATTACTTCATGCTTGCAACAACCATGTATCAGGCACCGTGACTAAGACACATGGGGATTTTGCCAAAGTAGCGCTCGTGTTCAAGCTAGATAGAGAAAGCTGGTAAACAAGTAAACAAACATGACAATTAAAGATTGTGATACGTCCTATAAAGAAAATGAATAATGTACTAAGATAGATTTAACCGGGAGAGACCACTTTAGATAGGCTTTTCAAAGAGGATCTCTCTGAGGTGACTTTTGAGCTGAGACATGAAAGATGAGAAACAAATAGCCATGTGAGCGATACAGGCAAAGGACAGAGAGAAGTGTAAGTTCAAAGTCCAGGAGGTGGGAAAGGGCTGGGCATGTTGACAGAATTAAAAAGGTCAGTGTAGTAAGTAAGAGAGAGAGAAGGCGGGAGAGAAGGTGGGAGATTTCCAGGCCCTCATAAGAAGTTTAGATTTAAGTCCAAAGAGCAGCAGGAAGTAATGAAGTTTTTTTTTTTTTAATTTTTTTTTTATTGTACTTTAGATGAAGGTTTACAGAACAAACAGTTTCTCAGTAAACAGTACACATACTGTTTTATGACATTGGTTAACAACCCCACGACATGTCAACACTCTCCCTTCTCAACCTTGGGTTCCCTATTACCAGCTTTCCTGTCTGCTCTTGCCTTCTAGTATTTGTCCCTGGGATGTTGTACCCCATTAGTTCATTTTGTTTTATGGGACTGTCTAGTAATGAAGTCTTTAAGAAAGGGAGAAAGGTTATCTGATACACATTTTTGAAAAAGGTTACTCTTGCTTGCTCTGTGGAGAAAACCATGGAAAGGAGAAGAACGGAATCAGAGACCAAATTAATGAGCTATTGCATTAGTTAAGCAAGAGATGAGGACGGCTTGGACCAGTGTGGTGCCAGTATACATTATTCAGAGAAGGGGACGGATATATTCTGGAGGTAGAACCAGCAGGATTTGGTAATAGGTTAGAGACAGAACAGAAATAAAAGGAAGAAGCAAGGCTGATCCCTTGGTTTTTAGCCTGATTCGCTAGGTGGGTGATGGTGCCATTCTCTGAAGTGGGGAAGCCTTAGTAGGAGCAGAAATCCAGAGCTGCATTTTAGACACGCTGAGGTGGTTCAGGGACTCATGGAGTTTTACATGAGAAAGTTGACTGAGGGTTAAGTCACTGCCCAGGTCTGTTCGACTCTAAAGCTCATGCTCTTTCCTCTGGCCCAAAAGTAAGTACTGTCCTTCTTTCTGGTCCCTTCACGAGTATCACTGTTTTTACTGCACCTTGGGTCTCGGCCCTGTTCTCCTCTGCTTGTCCTCAGGCACAAGCAAACAGAACCTGACGTCCTTCAACATGGAACTGTCCTCCAGCGGGATCAGTGCTGACTTCAGCGGGGTGAGTGGTGGAACGGAAGCAGCGGGCCTTGGGGGCAGCAGCTGAGGAGTGTGTTGTGGGCATGCAGCCCACTCCAGAAGGATGGCTGACCCCTGCTCACCTTCTCTGGGCAGGACCATGTAGTCGTGGGGGCAGTTGGAGCCAAGGACTGGGCTGGGGGCTTTCTAGACCTGAAGGCAGACCTGCAGGATGACACATTTGTTGGGAATGAGCCACTGACACAGGAAGCAAAAGAAGGATACTTGGGTGAGTACTTTTCTGCCAAGTACTTTTGGTTTTGAGAGGGTGGAGTCACTCCCACTGGCTTTCAAAAATAATGATGAAAGCAATTGAGCAACTCAGGGTGAAAAACTTAGAGTTCAAATACAGTTATAACATCTTTTTGGGGGGAATCCCTGGGTGGTACAAATGGTTAATGCTCTCAGCTGCTCACTGAAAGACCAGAGGTTTGAATCCACCCAGAGGCACCTTGGAAGAAAGGCCTGGCGATCTACTTGCAAAAAATCAGTCACTGAAAACCCTATGGAGCACAGTTCTACTCTGACATACTAGTACTGGTATAACATTTTTAATTTTTCCAATTAATCACTTGAGCCCTCACCTGCCTTATTATTAGGAGAACCAGTAGCTCTTTCTTGAGGCTTCATCCTCTCGAATTATCCAAGAACTCCAGAGGTTTATTCAGTTTCAAAAGTTCCTTTGATGCCAAGCATAAAGGAAATGAGAATCTGGTCAATCCACAGTTGCTCTTGCTTTTCTCTGCCCCGTGATGGCATTGTTGAAGTCTTGTCCTGCGGATGCTTGTCCACCCAAGGTGACACCAGGCTCAGGTGGCAGAGGGGCCTCACCCTTGTGCTCTGAGGTTGTAGCTATCTGAGCTTACATTCATGTCATCAGCCCATCCCAAGGTACAAGCTGGCTCCAAGAGCACCCAGACAGGACTGCTTCCAGGTTCTCCTTTCTCATGGATCGAGAACCACCCCTCATTCCACCCTGCCTCATTCTGACCACTGTACTGGGATGCGATCACTCCTTTGTTAAACTCTCAGAACACAAACATCTTACTAAATTCTTTCCCCGAGAAGATTGATACTGCTCATCTTGCATCCACCCTTCTAAGGAAGGCTACCCTAAGTGATTTGTTTCTTTCTTTACTTTTTTTTTTTTTTTAACTTTCTTTACTGAATAAATATTATGTGCCAGGAACTGTTCTAAGCACTTTACATTATTAAAATATTCCATCTTGTTTTATCCTTACAACAACCCTGTAAGGAAGGATTTTTATTATGTCTATTTTATGCATGAAGAAACAGAGCCGAGGAGACTTTAAGTAACGTCCCCAGGGTCCACCTACAGGTCCACTAATAGGTGGAGCCCAGGTATTCTAGCCCAGAGTCTATGCAATTAACCACTATGCTTACTGCCTTCAGAGGGGTTTTCTGTTCTGGAGTATACTATATATAGCTGGCAACATGGCTCACATACGAAGCGGAAAAAACTCTAGTTTAATATCTAGTTAGGCACCCCACTATATTATAACATATAATGTATATTATACCCAAAAAAACCAAACCCACTGCCATCGAGTCAATTCTGAGCCATAGCAACCCTATAGGGCAGAGGAGAACTGCCCCGTGGGATTTCCAAGGCTATAAATCTTTACGGAAGCAGACTGCCACATCTTTCTCCCTTGGAGCAGCTGATAGGTTCCAACCACTGATCTTTTGGTTAGCAGCCAAGCACTTCATATATGTGTGTCTGTGTGTGTGTGGTGTGTGTCTCTGTGTGTGTTTGTGTATAACATTCTATATTCTATAATATATATTATGGAACCCTGGTGGTGCAGTGGTTAAGAGCTCAGCTGCTAACCAAAAAGTCAGTGGTTCAAGTCCACCAGCCATTCCTTGGAAACCCTATAGGGCAGTTCTACTCTGTCCTATAGGGTTGCTATGAGTTAGAATCGATTCAATGGCAATGAATTTTTTATATATATATATACTGCATTTATATATATATAGAGAGAAAGAGACTGAGTCTCTGGGTAGCACAAACAGGTGCTCTGCTGCTAACAAAAAGTTTGGTGGTTTGAGCCACCCAGAGGCACCTCAGAAGAAAGGCCTGGCAACCTACATCCAAAAAAAATCAGCCACTGAAAAGCCTATGAAGCACAGTTCTCCTCTAACATACATGGGGTCGCCATGAGTTGGAATCAACTCGACAGCAACTGGTTTTATATATGTATATATATATATGCATGTACGTATGTGTGTGTGTGTGTGTATTAGGCATAGTGCTAAGCATTTTGTATCCATGGTCTTATTTCAGCCTAAAAAACCACCCTATGAGGTTGGTACTATGCTCAGTTTTTACATGAGAAAACTGAGGTTCAGAGGCATCAAGTAATTGACTCAAGATTACACAGCTAGGAATTAGTAGAACTAGGATTTAAACCTTATCGCTCCGATTTCAAAAGGCAAATGCTTCGAGAATACACACGAACGGGTAGGAAAGGCGTTCAGGTTCCTTTACTCTTCCTCACACGTGCTATAGCGTCTTGGACGTCTGTTTTTCTTGCTCACTTTCAACTGCTCTAGGCAGGAGAAATCGGATCAGGTCAGGGAATCAGAGCATTCCAGCACGTTCTCAAACCTTCCATCAGTGTACCAGAGTGTACTGACAGAGGAGAGAGCACCCTACCCCAGGAGGTGTGACATGTGAAGACAGCTGAAGTGATGTCACTAAGCCCGAAAGGGAGTAGCTTTCCCATGGTTTTGCTTTTTTGACTTTTTTTGGGTGGTAAATATATAGGTAACAAAATACTTGCCATTTCCGCAATCTTCACGTGTTCAATTCCATGCCATTAAATATGCTCATCATGTTGTTCAGCCCGCACCATTCCCGAATTTTTCCATCACCCCAAGCTCAGTGTCCCCTAAGCATTGTGTCTTCATTTCTCTCTCCCTCCCACTCATCTCTGGTAACCACTAATGAACCATGTTTTATTTTTTAAATATATACGCAAACTTCGCATCCTTCTTACTACTATATCCATGTTTCATTTTATTATTTAAAAAAACGTAGCCTCCCTGACTAATCCTCAGTTAACTGAGCCTCAGAGAGATGCATCACACTCGTCTTCTGGTTCATGGCTGCATTTTGCTGGGGTGCAGGTTGAACTGCTCAAAGTACGTTGCAGCTTGTCTTAGAAGGAGGTCTCCTGGCTGTCTCAGGGGATCTTTCCTATGAGCCCTGTTTCCCAAGGCCTCTGACCCTTTCCCTCTGAGTTTTACCGGCATCCATGGTGTTCCTAACTCCTAGCCCCTCACTCTCCTGCTCCTCAGGTTACACGCTGACCTGGCTGTCCTCCTTGGGAAACACATCACTGTTGGCAGCTGGAGCCCCCCGGTACAAGCATGTGGGGCAGGTGCTTCTGTTCCAAGAGCGAAAGGGCAAAGAACTCTGGAGCCAGATCCAGGAAATAGACGGGGCCCAGGTGAGCACAGCCAAGGGGCATCCACACAACAGGGGCTGCCTGGGACATTCGTTATAGTCCCTGCTATTCTTTGAACACTTATCCACCTGCTGTGTGGCTGTGAAAAATGGCATGGTGGTAGGGGTGTCTGACCTCCTCTAACTTCACAAGCGGGAAGGAGAATCAAGATTAGCAGCCTAAGGCTGATTCCTATGAGGCAGAGGTCAGACCTTTTTACCAATTCTGACACCATCTGTTCCTCCCACGGCACTGTCTACCTCTCTGCTGGGTGTGACAATTTGTTGCAATGGCCATACAGAACTCACAGACCATGTTATTAGGGAAGTAACAGGTTACAATCCAGGATCAAGAATGACTCAGGATACAGTTCTTCGATCAGAACAGCCTCTTCTCAGCCATGCCCGTAGACAGGCCTCGCCTCTGCCCTGCTTGGGCAAGTGTTACAAAACTCTTAGCTTTGCCAGTAAGTGCCTGGGGGCACCCCCTCTACCAGGAAGCCTCCTGCCCACAGGCTCTCAGCTCTCTTGCTCAGTGGGTCAGCACACCCACTGTAACCACCTTGCTCTGTGAACCAGGAAGCCTACTGCGCCATCTTGAGCTGTCTCCTGGTTCTGCTGCTACCATTTCTCTGCTGCTGCTTCTCACCATCTTGCACCATCTCTGGTGTTACAGCTTTCTCTGTGTCTCCTGGATCTAGGAGGTTCTTAGCGCAAGGACCCCAGGTCAAAATGACGCCCTCTGCTCCCATCTCTTCTTCTCGATAGTAGAGGTTCCCCCCGTCTGCCTCTGGGATGGCTGATTTTAAGCCTAGTAGGATGGTAAAACTGACCAATACCCTCGTTAGAGTTCCCACGCTCCCACCCTTAAAAAGGTGCCATGCACCTTATTTGCATTATTAGCAAGCAATCCAATCCCTTGGTGGGCCACAAGCACCTCATTTTCGTAGTCCCACTTAGTCACTTGGTGCGAGGTACAAGACCGTGGCAAGAAAGGCCATATAAAAGTGATCCATTGCACCATAGTGGCACAACCACCATACAAACATTATCACATTTGCTCCTCCCGAACACCTCTGAGGTAAGCTTTGTCATCTTCAGTTTACAGTTTAAGAAAGTAAACCACAAAGAGCTCAACTTGTCCTATTCCTACAGGCTCTGAGGGAGGTCCAGGATTTGAATCTCCATTTGAGGGGCTGGAAGAAGATGGACCTGGTACAGCTAATGGGGAGAGAGATGTCCTTCTATCTCCTGAGATCCCTAGCTCTTCCTCAAACCTCTTCCTCTTCCTACAGATTGGCTCTTATTTTGGTGCGGAGCTTTGTGGCATTGACGTGGACCAAGACAGGGAGACAGAGCTGCTACTGATTGGAGCCCCCCTGTTCTATGGGAAGCAGAGAGGAGGCCGGGTGTTCGTCTACCATAGAAAACAGGTGGGGACCAGGAGGACGTTGAGCCAAGGGAGTGGGGAGAAACAGAGGTTCATAGGTCTATTCAGGTTCCAGTTATTCTGAAAAACTTTCCATGTCTGATCATGTGTTAATCAAACCTTCAGAACAACAGACAAGCAGTAGCCAATACTTATTGGGGGCAGACCGTGTGCAAGACCCAGTGCTCAAGATTTTGTATATACCTGACCTCATTTGATCCTCACAATCACCTTCTGAGATACTATAAGCTTTATCTGACAAATGGGAATACTGAGGCTCAGCAAGGTTAAGTAACTTCCCAAAGCTACAAGGTCACACAGATGGAGGTGGAGCTGGATAGCACAATCTTACATTTCGTTAGTATTCTTCACAGTCACACATGCCACGTTCTGTGAAAGTTTGGTGAGTGACTGAATGTGGTGTGACCTGTCTCCTTGCTCCCTTGTTCCCTCCTAGCTGAGGTTCGAAGAGGTCTCAGAACTGCAGGGGGATTCTGGATACCCCCTTGGGTGGTTTGGAGCAGCCATCACTGCCCTGACGGATATCAATGGGGATGGCCTGATGGACGTGGCTGTGGGAGCCCCACTGGAGGAGGAGGGGGCTCTGTACATCTTCAATGGGCAGCATGGTGGGCTCAGCCCCCGACCAAGCCAGGTGAAGTACCCCTGCCTGCCAATCATAAACCCATTCCCAGGTACCTCGAAGCCTCCAAGCCCAAACCCACTCTCTAGCCTGACTCTTCCCTTCCTCCAGCCTGTCCTCTCCCCAGCTTGGCCTGAGTTTCTTTTTTGCTCTCAGCGGATAAAAGGGACCCAGGTGTCCTCAGGAATTCGGTGGTTTGGACGTTCCATCCACGGGGTGAAGGACCTTGGAGGGGATGGCCTGATAGATGTGGCTGTGGGAGCTGAGGGTCAAGTGATCATACTGAGGTGAGACGGGACTTCTGAGTCCCACCTAAGATTAACTTCCGCTCTCATCCTTTGAACAGTTACTGTGTACTAGAAACCTCAGTAAATGCTTCATACGCAGTAGCTCATTTGGTCTTAACCCCAACCCTGTGAGCTAGCTTCTCCTTTTTGTAGAAGTCATACTCCAGGTTACACGGTTGCTAGTCAGTGGCAGAATGGGATTTGTACCCAGGTCTATCTGACACTAAAACCTCCTAGAGAAGCAACATTATATAATGGATAAAGACATGGCATTAGAACCTGATGACCTGGATTCAGGTTGAAGCTCTGCCATTTACAGCTTGAATGATCTTACCCCAGTCACTTAGCTTCTCAGGAGCTAAGTTTCCTCATCTTTGAAATGATGGTAGCATTCCCTGCCTTCCCATACCTTAGAGTTGTTGGAGCATCATGTGACATCATACAGTAAATGGGTATTTACTGAGCACCTACTATGTCTTAGGACTCCCTGCATAGTACAGTTAACACCCTCGGCTGCTAGCCAAAAAGTCCACCTACAGGTACCTTGGAAGAAGGGCCTGGCAATCTACTTCTGAAAAATCAGCCACCGAAAACCCTATAAAGCACAGTTCTACTCTGACACACATGGGGTCACCATGAGTTGAAATTGACCCGACAGCAACTGGTTTGGTGCTATGTCTGAAACACTGAACCTGAACCAGGCATCAGGCACCTGGTGTATGTGTGAGGTAATATATAATTTAAAAATTAAGCAATTAAACGGGTAGTTCCAAATTGTAATAAGTGCTATGGAAGAAATAAACAGAGTACTGTGAGAGAGACTAATAGGGGAACCTACTATAGACTGAGGAGCCAAAAAGACCTCTCTGAAGAGATGATATTTGAGTTGGGACTTGAAAGAGGAGATGTCTGTAGAAATCTGGGGTGAGAGCTTTCTGTGTAGAAAACCTAAGCTGTGCCATGGCTGTAGGCAGGCAGAAGTTTGATGTGTTCAAAGAACTGAGAAGGCCAATGTGGCTGGAACATGGTGAGCCAAGGGAGATGAGACTGGAGAGGCTGGCAATGTGGCATGAATAGTGAAAGTCTGGATTTTAGTCTAAATATCATACGGCATCACTGAAGGCTTATAAGCACAGAAGCTCGAGATGATTTTCTCTTTTTGAGAACTCAGAGGAAGTGGATCAGAGGCTGCTAGGATGGAGTGGGGAGCCCACATTTGTAATTGCTATTATTGAGAGGAATCAGTGACTTTGAAGTCTGCTTTAGGAAGGAGAGTGCTCTGGGCTCTGTAACTGAGGAGGCGCAGTGGAGGCCACACTGGTTTTCTGTCCCACAGCTCCCGGCCTGTAGTGGATGTCATCACCACGATGACCTTCTCCCCGGCTGAGATCCCAGTGCACGAAGTGGAGTGCTCCTACTCAACCAGTAACAGGAAGAAGGAAGGGGTGAACATCACCATCTGTTTCCATGCCGAGCCTCTCCTCCAGTTCCAAGGTCAGAGCTGTTCTTCTGCTTCCTAGAACCCCTGCCCGCCCTCATCCAGCTTATGGCCCAGGACCCTTCACTATTCAACTCCACCTTTTTTACCCTGCCCAGGGCCCCTGGTTGCCAATCTCACTTACACCCTGCAGCTGGATGGCCATCGGACCAGAAGCCGGGGGCTGTTCCCTGGCGGGAGACGTGAGCTCAGTGGGAACACAGTTGTCACCCCTGTCAGGTCCTGCTTTGAGTTGTGGTTTCATTTCCCGGTAAGAAGTGGGCTCTGCTGCTGGGGAAGGGGCAGATAAGCGCTAGCTGGAAGGCGCGGCTCTGGCATGGTGCGGCTAAGTGACCAGTCACTTTTCCCTCTCTGTGCTACCGTTTCCTCCACTGTACAATAGGAATAATAGTACTAATACCTTCTATATATTTTCTTCTAGGCCTTAACCTATATACATATGCAGTTTTAACATGATTTTGATTGCAATGTACTTACCATTTTTTTTTTACTACTTTTTTCACACATCATATTTAAATGCTACTACCTAGCTTTCAAAATTAGTTTTTTTTTGGGTGGAAGGGGCAGTTCTACTCTGTCCTATAGTGTCGCTACAGTGATAATTAGTTTCAATGGCTACAGAATTTTCAGTCATACAGAATATTCAGCCAAGGTGGTGTACCATTATTTGCCAGGTACATATGGTCGTTTATCAGAAAGTTTTTTTAACCTTAATTTAAACAGCTGCTGAAGTGTTCAGGTTCCTTTTGCTTATAGCAGTCCCATATAAAAATAGGATTGATATCAAATTATTCTAGTCTCTTAAATATTCCACAAAAGACGAAGTTTAGGATTGGGGCATAAGATTTTGAAGTTTGTTTTAAACTTTTTATTCTGGGAAAGTTCAAACATATACAAAAGTAGAAAAATAGCTTAACAAATCCCCATATACCTATCACCCAGTTTCAACAATTATCAGCTCACATCAAATTATTTCATTCATAATTCATACCTCCATTCAGTGCCCTTCTGCCCCTCCTCCATTACTCTGAAGCAAGATTTTGAAATTTTCAATATAAATTTGCCAGAGAAGAAGGCAGTGGGACATGGTGGAAGGACCTTGGACTTTGGAGTTAGATCTGGATTCAAGTCCTGACTCTGTCACTTCCTAGTTTTATGCTTTAGGAAAATTATGAAACCTTTCTAGACCTTGTTTGTCTCATTTTTAATGTGGGGATATTAATGCCTACCTCTTAGGCCTGGTAGAAACTTTAGGTGAAATACATCTGAGTGCCTACAAAGTGCCAATGTCAGACACTAATAATAACAAAGAAGACTAAGACTCATCTCTATTCCCAAGGAAATAATATCTAGAAATGTTTTTAGGTGCCGTCGAGTCAGTTCCAACTCACAGCAACCCTACGTACAACAGAATGAAACATTGCCCGGTCCTGTGCTATCCCCACAATCACTGCCATGTTTGAGCCCATTGTTGCAGCCCCTGTGTCAGTCCATCTCATTGAGGGTCTTCCTCTTTTTTACCAACCCTCTACTTTACCAAGCATGATGTCGTTCTCCAGGGACTGGTCCCTCCTGATAACGTGTGCAAAGTATGTGAGACAAAATCTAGCCATCCTTGTTTCTAAAGAGCATAGTGGCACTTCTTCCATCCAGAACTAGGATATTCTAATTATTCTAGAATATTCTTTTGCAAACTTTGATCGATTGATAATGGCTGCCTAGAGCAGTTTCACAAGGATTCAGGGACTTTTGGTAGGGCTCAATGGGGAAAAGTGCTGTGATTGATTAATGATGCCTGCCATGGGATTGGAGCTGAGAAGTGACAATCCCTGTGCTGAGAAGCAACCCTGAGTATATTATAGAACACCTGGTAGTAGACAATAGCTATTGTTAGAATTCTCACTACTGTTAAGGTCTTGGACAACTGAGTGCTAGAATTTCATCATTTGTAAGACGTGGACAAAGCACACGCGTGACCGGAGGCCATCGTGACATAGGCTGTCTCAGTCTTCTTATCACCCCCAGGTGTGCATTCAAGACCTCATCTCTCCCATCAATGTCTCCCTAAATTTCTCCCTGTGGGAGGAAGAAGGGACACCGAGGGACCACAGAACGGTAAGAAGAGATTGGTGGGGTTGTTGATGGAGAACAGCGGACAGTAGAAGTTCAGTTTAGCAAGAAGTGCCTGTCTCATATGGGAGTCTTTTATTTTCAGTGACAGAAACCACATACAGCTTACTGAAGCAGGAAAGGAATTTATGGGGGTTTGTATCTATGGCTCAAAGGGAAATCTGATAACCTCATTAACCCCATTATAAGAGTGGGAGAAGGGGAGCCAGGGTGGTGGCTCTGGGGGATTTCAAGGGGAGGAAATAATGGGTGTATTCTTCAGGGCGTGGCCACTGCAATGAATCAGCTTCAGACCTCTTTGGGCTTTGAACACTCTGCTCAAGATGCAAATTCCAGGGAGAGAATTCCAGAAGACCTAGCTTTGGGCCCAGGATCATCCAGGGTACACTGTCTTCAGTGTACTGTATTCAGTCAGGGGCAGTTAGTTCCCTCCAAGTCAAATTGGGGTGCTATTTTCACGTGAAAGAAGGAGGAAAAATAGTTTACCATATCATATGCTCCCCACACAGTGCCAAAAGCCTGATTAGACCTAGTTTGGCCTCTGTGAGGTAGGCAGCAGGGTCTGGTGGAAACAACCTGGGTTTGTTTCCTGGCATGAGCTTGAGCTTGAGCTTTCTGGGTCTATTTTCCCGTCTACCGTCTATAAAAAATGAGTCCCAGTATTTTATATTGTGAGATCTCTTCCAGAACTGGCGACCTCTCGCTCCTGAGTGGTGACTGCTAAGTGTGCTCTTTCTTGTGGGGGCCCCTTTCCTGCCACCCTCTCATTGGTCCCTTGCTGCCTTCTGGTTGCACATATTGAGTGTACTCTTGGATACACATGCTCACCCTCCTGAGATCTGAAGATAACAATGGTGGGTTTAGCAAAAAATAAAGCCCTGCCCACCAAATGCTCATCACCACCTAAGGAAAGTTCATTGGACACCTTCCCTGCACTAAGCCCTATTCTGGGGACCTGCTCCACTGAGGAGCTCACAGCCGAAAGCCAGACAAGTAAACAGACAGTTAGAATCCACTGTGATAACGCTATGGTCAAGTTTGATACAGGGTGGCACAGCTCTTATGCCACAGATCTGGAGGATAAGGAAAGCCTTTCCACAAGAGGTGACCGTGAAGGTCCCTAGATGGAGAAAGGAGATGGGCATTTAGAAAGAAGGCATAATGTGAGCAAAGGCATAAGAATGTGAGAGTGTGGGGTTATGGGATGGGTAAGGGAGAGAGAAGATAAGGCCAGAGAGGTCTGATGCTCTTGAGTGGCCATTTCAGATGGACTAAGGGGTCTGGCCGTTTCCCTGAGAGCACTGAGGAGCCATTAAAGGATTTTTAAGGAAAGGAAGGAAATAGTACGTATAAGATGGTGACGGCGGTGGTATCCGTATCAGTGGCAGTAGTAGTGTCAGAACCTGTCTCACTTCAGGCGGGTAATGACCAGGACAAAGACCAGCCCAAGGCCGATCCCTATGAGGTGGTAGTCAGACATACCTCCGCTCTCCAACCTCTTACCAATTCTGACACCAGCCGTCCCTCGCATGGCACTCCCTACTTCTCTTCTGGGTTCAATAATCCGTTACAAAGGCCACACAGAACTCACATACTTACAGTGAAGTGGTTTATTAAGGAACAGGCTACAACTCGGGATCAGGATCAACAGGCTACAACTCGGGATCAGGATCAGGAAGCATGTAGGCAAAGTCTCCCTTCTTCACAGGGCAGCTCTCAGTTCCTCTCAGCCATGCAGGCCTCATCTCGGCCCCCTCAGGACAAGCTCCTCTTGGCCCTGCCATCTGTCACCGTCTACTGGACCCCTTCTGGGCCTGTCACCACCAGCTGCGCCACTGGGCCCCTTCTGAGCCTCTTGTTGTCTTCAGTATTTTGGCTCTTTTAGAAGGTTCCTTGCCTCCTCTCTCTCCCTGCTTCTTCTCTCGTCTTTTCTGTTTCTTCCCGCTGCTTCTCTTCCTGCTTCTATTTGAAACCTCTGTGGGGTCCGTACAACTCCTTGTCAATTTCAAGGCATGGCCTCTCCCAGCAGGGGGCCACAAACTGATCCAATCCCCTCTCTGTTGGCCACAGACACTTCATTTGCATAGTAGGCTACAACTCACCTCATTTGTATAGTCTATTGATCAGTCCCTGCAAAGTGCATACCAATTATAGGGCAAGCTGCAGCGCAGGGCCAGACAAAGAGTCATCAAACCTCAAATTGTTCAACGCTGTTTATAGCTTACCCAGGAAATGTCAATCAACCTGGACAAAAGTTACAAACCCTCTAGGGTAGGAAACTAGGGCAAAGGTAACTTCTGGAGGCTTAGGGGAAAAAATCTCTCAAGCTGTTTTTCCAAAGAACCAGGCAAAAGGCACATAAAGGAACTGATTTCACCATAGTATGTTAGGATAGTTTGTTTTATTGCGGTAAAAATATATCCAACACAACATCTGCCAGTTCAGCAATTTCCACATGTATAATTCAATGACATCAATGACATTCTTCATGTTGTACAAGCATTATCACTATTGTTTTCTAAGTTATTCTATCATTTACATAAGCTCAGTGGCCCTAAGCAAAAGCATCCCCTCTCCCCCTTCCTCCCATAGGATGGATTTTTTTATTGCAAGTGTCAAAAACCCAGCTCAAACTGATTTAATCTATTAGGGGTGGGGAAAGGAATCTATTGGCTCAAGTATCTGAAGAGACCGAGGGTAGATACTGGCTTCACACATAGCTGGCTCCAGGTGCCCAAATAAGATAATCAGTAATCTACCTTTCTTCATATCCTTGTATTGATATCCTAATCCTTGCATCGGTATCGTTGCTGGGCAAGCTCTCCTTCGCTTTATCAGAATGGCTACCGACAGCCCCAGACGTTATCTTTGTAGCTTTGCCTCCTTCTCACTGTCATGACCTGAGTCATATTTACACCCCTAAACCAGTCCCTGGTGGTGAAATGGTTAAAGCACTCGGCTGCTAACCGGAAGGTCGGCAGTTGGAACCCACCAGCCGCACCATGGGAGAAAGTTGTGGCTGTCTGCTTCTGTAAAGATTTACATCCTTGGAAACACTATGGGGAAGTTCTACTCTGTCCTATAGGGTTGCTATGAGTCGGAATCAACTCAGTGGCAGTGGGTTTTGTTTTGGTTTTAAACCAGTCCCGGACACCAGCCCTGGGTCAGGAACCCACTGCTGGCCCTGGAGTGGGACCAGGCACGCAAGAGTAGGCGGGTGATCATCCCCACCTTAACTCCAAGTCCTAGGAAGTGGAGAGTAGCGTTCCCCAAAGGAAAGCTAAGGTGCTGCTGCTATTGGAAGGAGGGAAATAGACATCTCGACTGTCGTGTATATACTTCAGGAAGATAATTCCAGTGGCTGTATGGAGGCTGGATGGGAAGGATGTGAGTCTGGAGGCAGGGAGACCTCTGGGAGGCTATTGTCACGGTCCAGATGAGAGATGGTAAGGCCTTGACCCTAGGCAGTTTCTGTGGGAGTGGAAAGGAAGAGATAAAGTAAAGAGACTTAGAGGCAGGATTGTTCAACTGCTTAGACGTGGGGCGAGAGGCAGACAAGGATGCCCGCTCCCGGCTTGGGATCTGGGTGGATGATGGTGCCTCTCACTGCAATACGGAGCACAAGTGAATAAGCAGGTGAGTCAGGAAGCAGAGCTGGTGAGTTCGGCTTTGGACTGGTTGCATTTGGGGCCTGTGACTCACCCAGGAGGCAACTGGATCCATTTTAGGCATGGCCAAGGTGTCAGGTTATGAACTCAGCTGTAAACAACATAGATTCAAATTAAAAGTGGCTTAAAGAAAAAGAAAAGTCTATCTCTTTCATCCCGTTAAAGGCAGATGAAAGCTGGTATAGCAGTTCTCTTTCTCTAAGTCAGGGGCTGGCAAACATTTCCTGCAAAGGGCCAGATAGTACATATTTTTGGCTTTGCAGGCGAGATGGCTTCTGTTGCAACCACTCAATTCTGCTTTTGTACTGCCAAAGTAATGGAGTCTGCTCAAGCTCTAACCACTGTGTCTGCATTCTGCATGTCCACATTCTTGCCAACAGGAAGGAAGGGTGGAAGAAGAGCACAGCCTTTCCCTTTAAATCCATGTGACACTTTGGCATGGCCACATCTAGCTGCAAGAGAGGCTGAGACATGTAGTCTTCCGTCCGTGTAACCGTGTGACCAGCTAAAAAGTGAAGGTCTACTTTGAAGGAAGAAGTTGAAAAAAGCCATATAGGACAACCAGCTGCCTCTGCCAGAGGCACTAATTATTAACACCAAACTGTGTGGTGTAGGAAGTCAGGGGAGAAAAGAGACCTGAGGTGAAAGAAGTCAAAAAAGGCTTCTTGGGGAAGGGTTGTTGCTTGTGGATCTTGTATAATGAGTAGCCTTTGGGTAGGTGGAGAGAGGACAGGCAGAGAAACAACGTGAGGAAAAGTATGGGTAAGGTTCCAGGGAAATGGGGAAGTGGGCTTAGTGCCTGGTGGGAAAAGAGCTGAACAAGATAGATGACCTAGATGCCTGTTTGGGAACTGGCCGTGGTCCGATGGTAGGGGGAAAGCTGTGTGAATGTTGAGGGTGGGTGGTGAGCTGTCGGCAGGGGCCGCAAGCACCCCAACCCCTCAAGGAGGAGTCTGAGGCTGCTTGGAGGATGGCCTAGAAGCAGAGGAGGCAGGAGTCTTTCTAAAATATACAACTCATCACCCGTAAAACCCTTCCATGGTCCCCATTACCCTCAGGATAAAGTCCCAACATGCCCTGAGAGGCCCAGTGGAGTCTTCACCCCGCTCTCTCCTGGCACCTTCGAACACTTTGATCCAGCCAGCCTGAGCATAGCCCTGCTCCTGGCACACAGCCTTGTATGACTGTTCTTTGCTCCTCCCTCTCCATGCTCCTCACCTGGCTCTGTCCTACTCAACCTTTAGATCTCAGTTGAGATAGCATTTCTTCAGGAAGCTTTCCTGGGATAGAATTCCTTCTATATGCTCTAGAGGTACCCTATACTTGTCCCATCACAACACTTGGCCCCTCTGTGGTAAATGCCTGTTCCTTTCTCCCACCATATTGGGAGGGAGGCAGTACATCTGTTTTGTTCTCTGGTGTATACCCAGTGCCCGGCACGGGGCCTGGTCTAGAGTAGACGCTCAGGGAATGTTGAAAAAATTGGCCCTGGTCTGATAGGCAGTGGAGAGCTGTGTGTGGGGGGAGGTGGGGCTCAGAGGAGAACCAAATGAAAGAGCTATTCATGGGCAGCTGAATCTGGAGGCTGCACAGCAAGGGGGTCCTTCCAAGGGAAGAAACTAGGGGTGGGAGGAACTGTTGGAGGCTCCTCCACCAAGGCTCAGACCTTTTGCCCAGAAATGACAGAATGAGACACCCTGAGCTGGAGCTGCCACCTGAGAGGAGGGTTGCATAGATAGCTGGCGCTGAGGCAAGAGAGTGGGGCCTGCTGGGAGGGGCAGACCACACCCAGGCCAACCGAGCCTGGAGCCTCTCTAGCCCTCCTCCATGAGTTCTGCTACCTCAACTAATCTCTCCTGTCTCCTGGCCCTCCTACTCCTCTGTGCTCAGTGGCGCAAGGACGTACAGCCCATCCTGAGACCCATACCACACTCGGAGACTAAGGAGGTAAGAGAGAAGTGGGGCAGACAGAAAGGCTAGGGGTCAGGACCCCTCCGGGATCTGGGGACTGAGCCTCCTACTGCTTTCTTCTTGGCCTTTCAGATCCCTTTTGAGAAGAACTGCGGCGAGGACAAGAAGTGTGAGGCCAACCTGGAGCTGTCCTTCTCTGAAAGGTCTGTGAGGCTTCAGACCCACTAGGCCCTCCCGTTCCACTCTGTGTTTTCCTGAGGCAGCTGCTACGCGCTGGAAAGAAAGACTCCCAGCTCCACTCACTGGCTGTGTATTCTGAGGAAGCCACTTTCCCTCTCTGGGCTTAGTTTCCTCTTCTGAGAAATGGGGGAAATAATCCCGTTGTGGAACACCTGTCAGGATTAGATGAGGTTGCAAAATTTAAAGCCTGTGTGCACATGCCTATTTTTATTCATTTATTTTCTTATGGCCTACCAGATTCTTCAGCTCCAAAATTCCCGTCTCTGATCCTGCTTTCCTCATCTTGGCCCCATAACTGTTCCCTGACCTTCTCCTTAGATCCAGAGTCCTGCGTCTGATCCCCTCAGCCAGCATGTCCGTGGAGCTGACACTGAGTAACATGGGAGAAGATGCCTACTGGGTCCACCTGGGCCTGAGCTTCCCCCGAGGACTCTCCTTCCGCAAAGTGGAGATGCTCAAGGTGAGCAAGAAGGCAGCGCCTTCATGGGCGCCGTGTCCCCTGCAGCCTCAGCTCCCCTCTGAGCTGCAGGTAGCCAGGACGGCCTGAAACTGTAGGCAGCAGCTGGCATGCAGTAGTCTTTGTGCCAAATTGGGTTCTCAGCCTGATGGTCATCCTCTAGCTGTGTGACCTAAGGTAGAGGCTGGTGACGCTTACCCACAGGGTGGTGAGAGGGTCACCTGAAATGAAGTATGTGAAAAAGGCTTGCGGACTGGGCGCCATGTACACTTGGTAATCAAGAAAATATGCCCAGGTTGAGTAAAGATCCGTTACCTCCCTCACAGCAGTAATCAAAGTGTTTCTGAGGGATGGCCTGGATTGTTTTAAATGTAACTTTTATGTTTTAAATTACTATTATGAAAGTAATGCCCAATCACCATGGAAACTTGAAAATTGCAGAGAAGTTTAAAGAAGAAAACAATCGCCCATACTTCTGCAACTCATACTTTTAATACTTTGGTGTCTACCCTTCTTACTTTCCTTTATGTATTTATATTATCTGTTTTTCTATACACATATGCACACATTACATTGCATATTTATCTGTTTTGTGTTTGTTTTAATTAATTGGCATTTTGCTCTTCACATGGTTATTTTTTCCAGGTTTTATAGCCTGCTTTTTTCACTCAACATTGTATCATAAGTAGTCTCCGCGATTAATTATTTTTATGCAGCAATGTTAAATGCTTCCTTGAGGGGCATCTAGCAGAGTGATTGAGAACTTGAGATCTACAAACCGATTTGGGCTCACGTCCCTACCAGATCCCTGCTGTTACCTAGTTATGAGACCTTGGGAGTCACTTACCCTCCCTGAGCTTCTGTTTCCTTATCTACGTCCCTTTCTAATCTGAGGCTGAAATCAAGATTGTGATGGGGATTAAGCAGGTTAATAATGCTCAGCACAGGATCAAGCTCATGGTAGCATTCTTAAAATAGTTGCTGAATTTGTAGATATAGCAGCATTTTAACATGCTCATGATATTATCTCCTCTGATTGTACCATAATTACTGAACCATTCCCATCGCTTTGAACTTCTTGACCTTTTCCCATTTTTCGCTATTATAAATACCTTTGCAATGAACATCTTTGTGCTAAGCCTCTGTCTGTGCCCCTGCTTATTTGACCTTGACTCTTTGAGAACTCAGGGACAGAAACCTGGAGGAGGTGGGTTGATGGCCTTTAGGGAATCCTTAACCTTGCCCATCAGAAAGCTCTTCCTCTCTGTTCTCACTCCTAGCCCCACAGCCAGATGCCTGTGAGCTGCGAGGAGCTTCCTAAGAAGTCCAGGCTTCTTTCCAGTGCTCTTTCTTGCAACGTGAGCTCTCCTATCTTTAAAGTAGGCACCTCGGTAAGTGCCCAAAGTCCCTAGAAACCAAGCACCCAAGGGACTATGAGCTGGCAGAAGGCAGGGGAGTTCCTGGCAAGGTGACTGGCTGGGAAGGGCTCACCAGATCCTCTACCCCAAGAGGAATGTATGCTGGCTTTTTTAAGTCATGTTCTAGGGCCGGGACTTTGGAATCATACAATGCTGGGATTGCGTTGTTCATTTTGTGACCTTGTACACATGACTTAACCATTGGGAACCTCAGTTTTCTCATCTGTACAATGGGGATAAAACACCTAGCCTGGTGCTTGAGATGTAGTGAGCACTCAGTAAGTGGTAACCGTTATTGAAGTGACTGGGTGGTGGCTGTGAGGTGCTAGGGCTGCCCCCTGAGGCCCAGGCCCCTTCCTCCTTCATTCCCTCTCCTTCCCTGCCAGGTTGTTATCCAGGTGATGTTTCATACGCTGCTAGACAGCTCCTGGGGGGACTTTGTCGAGCTGCACGCCAACGTGAGCTGGTGAGAGGCCCCAGGCATGCCCCGGCAGCATCCGTACCCTGGTCTCAGACTGCCACACAGTCCTGGCCAAGCCTTTCTCCTGACTCTGACCTCTACCTTGCTCCAATACAGTGACAATGAGGACTCAGGCCTCCTGGAGGACAACTCGGCCACCACCAGCATCCCAGTCCTATACCCCATCAATATCCTCGTGGAGGAGTGAGTCCTTCCTGGCAGCCGCCTAACAATCTCCTTCCACCCAGGGCCCCAGCTTTGCCTCCTAGGGCTCTCCCTCTAAGCCCCTTTTCTTTCGTAGCGCCCCCAGGGAGTAATTAGAACTGACACCAGCCACAATCCCAATGGCTTTCAACACTCAAAAGAGTGAAGGTCCTTTAAGAGCTCTGAATGAAGTCAGCATTTACTGATGGAAACAAAATCATTGAATGCTGACCTGACGTTGGTGCCAGCTTCTCTGCGTGGTTGATGGTTTTCCATGCAGCTTCCAACACCCTGTGAGGCAGCTGTTCCTTCCTCCATTTTACTACTGAGCGAACTGAGGCTCAGAAAAGGGGAGTGCTTGCCCAAGGTCATACAGCCAGGAAGTACTGAAGCCAGGATTTGAACTTAAGTCTATTGGACTCCAAAGCCTCAGGAGAGCTCTTTACTGTTTTCAGCAGTGCTGGAAGAGCTATGAGAAAAGTGTTCACCATGGCCATTGTTCTCAGGGAGCTTACAGTCAAGTTGGAGAAACCAAACTCAAATACAAGGAACCAGTGAAACTCAGAAGGCTGTTGTTGCAGGAAGGACCACTAGTTGGATTTTCTAATTTACAGTAAAGGAAACTGAACTTAGAAATGTAGAGTGGCTTTTCTCAAGGTGGCTCAGTGAGCTAAGGACAGGGACAGTGTCCGAGCCCAGTTCTCCAGGGCTTCGATGTAAATGTCAAGCAGAATGATGAAGTATGATAGGAAATTGGAGCCGGGAAAGATCAGTGTGGGTTGGAGGAGAAACAGAAGGGCCATGGAACTGGGGCTGGAGGATGGTGGGATTTGGATCAGGGCCAGGAAGGAGGACATTCTCATCAGAATAGCATAGGCAAAGGCATGGAAATGGTGGGATGGATCTAGGGAGCAGGGAGTGGACAGGCTTAGCAGAGGGCAGGTATATGCAAGGGAGAAGTGGGAAGGCAGACTGGGAAGACGGGCGGGTCTAGACGTGGGAGGCTTTGGACCTGACCCTGGCAGTAGGGAGCCACTGATGGTTTCTGAGTAGGTGAGTGGCAGGGTCAGGGAGTGATATTAGCAGTGTCCGTTGGAAGGATGGGGTGGGAGAGGGAGTCTACAGGCTCCCAGTGAGGCTGACGAAATTCTCTAGGAGCCGAGCAGTAGGGCCTAGACGACAGTGGTGAGACTGGTGAGGTGATATGGGGTGAGCATGGGCTCCAGAGACACACTGACCTGGGTTCCAGGCCTATTCCTCCACTGTGGGACCTTGGGCAAGTGGTTGACCCCTTCCATGAGCCTCAGGGGGAAACATCAGGTTGTTGTCAGGATGAAATGAGATCTGACCTGTGTAGTGCCTAGTACAATGGCTGGCAACTCAGAGGCTTGCCCTGGCCTAGGCCCCTGACCTCCTGCAGACTGTGTTGCTGTCTTCGCCACTTTCCATCTTGCTCTTCTCTCTTTTTATAGCCAGAAAAACTCCACACTCTACATCAATTTCAAGCCTAAAGGTCCCAAGATTCACTATATCAAGCACATCTACCAGGTATGAGCCTCAATGTGAAAAGTTCTTAGAGGCACTGTCTTAGGGACCAAGGATGCAGAGACTGGTTGGACACAGTCCTGTCCTCAGTGAGTCTGGCCCTCCACCTACTTCTATAATCCTTTTTAATCCTTGCTTAAATGCTTCCAATGGCAGGACACTTGCTAACTCCTTTCCAGCCCTGGGTAGATTATTTATAGAATGACAGAGCTTGAGAGTGGAAAGGGCTCTGGAAGAGAACCTAGTTTTTGTTTGTTTTATTGCGATAAAATATATATAACATAAAATGTACCTTTTTAACCATTTTAAGTGTACGATTCAGTGGCATTAATTACATTCCAGTGTTGTGCCACCATTACCACTATCTATTTCCAAAACTTTTTCATCTCTCCAAAAAATTAACTCTTTACATTGGGCAATAATTCCCCATTACCCCCTCCCCCAGCCCCTGGTAACCTCTGGTCTACTTTCTGTCTTTATGAATTTGTCTATTCTAGATACTTCATATAAGTAGGACCATACAATATTTGTTCTTTTTTGTCTGGCTTATTTCACTTAGAATAATGTTTTCAAGGTTCATCCTCATAGCAGCCTGGTGAGAACTTCATTTCTCTTTATGGCTGAATAATATTCTATGTATGAACATATCTCACTTTGGTTATCCATTCATCAGTTGATGGACACTGGGGTTGTTCTCATCTTTTGGCTATTGTGAATAGTGCTGCTATGAACATTGGTGTACAAGAATCTGTTTGAGTCCTGTTTTCAGTTCCTTTGGGTATATGCCCAGGAACGGAATTGCCGGGTCATATGGTAATTCTATGTTTAACTTTTTGAGGAACCACCAAACTGTTTTCCACAGTGGCTTACCATTTTACATTCCCAGCAATGAACGAGGGTTGTAATTTCTCCACATTCTTGCCAACACTTGTTATTTTATGTTTTATTATTATTATAGCCATACTAGTGGGTTGTGAAAGGTCCCTGGATAGTGCAAACAGTTTGCACTCAACTGCTAACCTAAAGGTTGGTGGTTCGAACCCACCCAGCAGCACTGCGGAAGAAAGACCTGGCAATCTGCTTCTGTAAAGAGTACAGCCAATACCTCTAAAGCCCGCCCTGACAGGGAACACAACAGACAGTCCCTGATGGAGAAGAAAAGTGGGGTACAGAACTCAAATTCTAGTAAAAAGGCCCAACTTAATGGTTTGATTGAGACTGGAGGGACCCTAGAAGACGTGGCTCCCAGACTCTCTGTTAGCCCAAAACTAAAACCATTCCCGAGGCCAACTCTTCAGACAAAGATTAGACTGGACTATGGGACAAAAGTGATACTCGTGAAGAGTGTGCTTCTTAGCTCAACTAGATAGAAGAGAATAAATGGGCAGCTCCTGTTGGGAGGTGAGATGAGAAGACAGAGAGGGTCAGGAGCTGGTTGAATGGACATGGGAAATCCGGGATGGAAAGGAAGAGTGTGCTGTCACAGGATAGGGAGAGCAATTAGGGTCACATAACAACATATGTATAAATTTTTATATGAGAGCCTAACTTGAATTGTAACCTTTCACTTAAAGCACAACAATTAAATAAAAAAGAAATAAAAAAGAGTACAGCCAAGAAAACCCTATGGAGTACGGTTCTACTGTGACACACGTGGGGTCCCCATGAGTCAAACTCAGCTTGCAGGCAATTAGTTTGGTTTGGGTTTTAATGGAGAAGAAGTGGCTCTCATTGTGGTTTCCATTTGCATTTCCCTAAGATGTTGAGCATCTTTTCATGTACTTTTAGGCCATTTGTACATCTTCTTTGGAGAAATAGCTATTCAGGTCCTTTGCCCACTTTTTAACTGAGTGGTTTGTCTTTTTTGTTGTTGATTATAGGAGTTCTTTATACATTTTGGATATTAGACGCTTATCAGATATATGATTTGTGGGTTGCCTTTTCACTTTCCTGATAAAGTCCTTTTGTCTACTTTGTCTCTTGTTGCTCGTGCTTTAGGTGTCATATTAGAGAACCTAGTTTTTTACTCAAGCATTTAATGAGCTACTGTCCTAGTTTAGGTACCTTGCTAGGTGCTGGCGGCAGTAATAAACGACAGAGTCCCTGCCCTTGGGGAGCTCACGATTGAGAGAAGGCAGATCTGTGAACATATAATAATATACTTATAATTCCCACTCATCAAACCAGTTTTGGATTCTGTGCCTAGTGCTTTATATATGTATCCTCCGATGATTCTCACACCAACCTGTGTGATCCCCATATGACAGGTATTGTCGTTCCTGTTCTACATACAAGGAATCTGTGGCACAGACAGGTTGAGGAACTTGCCCAAGTTACACAGCTACTAAGGGGAAGCACAGATTTGAGTGCTTATCTGAACACAGACATCCACTTGTTTAACACCGGCTGCTGCCTGCACTACTTAGGGTGCTCCTCAAGAGCGGCCGCGCCCACTGCCATGCTGCCAGGCCACCAGGCCGGGGTTGTCTTAGAGGTCACCTCTGGGAGGGGAGTAGGCACTGACCAAGTCAAGAACATTTCATTTTACTGTGGAGGAAACAGAGGTCACAGAGGGGAACTGATTCTCCCTAGGCGACATTGGAGTCAGGGTACACCCGGGAAGGAGCCCCTCAGTAAAGCATCCGGAGCAGCTGGGGCCCTTCAGAAAAGGGCTGTCAAGATTGATCTCACCACCACACTGTGACTACGGAGAGGGAGCATGGCCTTTGAGGAGGTCAGACGCTCATTTGCATTGAAATAGAACGTTTTAAATGACCAGTTGAATTGGCTTCTAGAGTTGTTCATTGGAAAGGCTCTGGGTTCCCCACAGAGGTTAGCCAGGCAGGTCCTTCATTCCCCAGTAGTAGTGGTAAAGAGTCAGAGAGTCATGCATCTAAATCCCAGTTCTGTTGCTTGCTCTCTACGTGACCTTGGATCAGGGACTGAACTTCTTCATGCCTCAGTTCCCTCCTTTGGCAACCAACAAAACCAAACCTGTTGCTGTTGAGTGGATTCCAACTCTTGGCAAACCCACGTATTTCAGAGCAGAACTGCCCTCCATAGGGTAACCTCTGGTCTACTTTCTGTCTTGGCTGTGATCTTTCAGAAGCAGAACGCCAGGCCTTTCTTCCGAGGCACCTCTGGGTGGATTCGAACCACCAACCTCTCAGTTAGTAGCCAAGTGTTTAACCGTTTATGCCACCCAAGAACTCCTACCTATGGCCAATAGTTTTAAACAAGAACTTCACAGGTGATTGTGAAGTTTAAAGGGTTACTTACTTCCTGTAAAATACTTGGCATGATGCCTAGGGAAGTGGGGGTGGTTAGAGGAGTGTGGTGGGTGTTGTGCTGTAGCTGTTTTGGAAGCCTTGCACTCTGGCCTCACTCAGCCTAGAACCAACTCAAGCCCTTGAGCTTCCTCCCTCTCCCTTCTTGGAAGCGTCATCAGGGTTGGCCGTCTCCATTTTTTTCACCACCTACCATGCACTTAATTCCCACTGCCAGCCTGCCAAGCAGCCACTCTCGCTGAAGGTCTTTGTTTTAGCTAAACCCAGTCAATACCCCTAAAACTCTCTACAGCATGGGACACTGGTGATCCATCCCCTGTTTCCTGAAACTGTCCCATTGGTCAGATCCTTTTTGCCACAAGGAGGTCAACTCTAATAATTGGGGTTTATTGGAAGCTAGACAGACACAGAAACACAGGAAGAGCTGGGCAGCCAGGCCACAGAATCACCTTCCTCGTGGTCCTCATTATATGAGTCAGCGGCTCCTCTGAGTGATTAGGAGCGTAGGCTTTGACTTCAGACGGACTTGAAATCGTTTTGAAGCTCTACCTTTAAAAGCGATGTGGCCTTGGGCAGGTTATGTAACCTCTCGGAGCCTCAGTTTTTCAGTCTGTAACCTGGGAATGGTAATGGCACCTACCTTACACGGTTGTTGTGAGGAGCAAATGAGAAAATGTGCGTTAAGTGATTGCATGGTGTTTGGCGCGTAGTAAGGTTTCAGGCAACACTGGCTGTTTTCAGCATTAGTGTTATCACCATCAGAGCCCTGGTGGCGCAGTGGTTAAGAGCTCAGCTGCTAACCCAAAGGTTGGCAGTTTGAATCCACCAGCCGCTCCTTAGAAACTCTGTGGGGCGACTCTACCCTGTCCTATAGGGTCGCTATGAGTCGGAATCGACTCGATGGTAACGGGTTTTTGGTTTATTACCATCATCTTCCGAGGGAAGTGATAGAGCATAGTGGTCAGGTCCCTGGAATCCTCAAAGGTTAAAATGCCACCTCTGCTACTTGATTGCTTCAGACAAGTTAGCTAATCGCCCCAAGCCTCAGTTCTCGCACTTGTAAAACGAGGATGATAGTACTACCAGCACATTTTTGTTGTAAAGACTAAATGAAATAATGCGCCTAATGAGGATCAGATGAGGCTGAGCATGTTCAATGCTCAGTAAACAGGGATTATTACTGCATGCGTGTTGTAACCTGTATCTTCTGATTTGTTAGCAGGGGCATGGAGTGTGGCTTTTCTGGCCTTGCACTACTGGTTGCTCTGTATCAGTTTCCACTTACACGTCTCATGTCCCATAGTGTTGTCCAGTGTCCCCCTTTCAGCTTATAGACTCCCAGATAAGGGTCCCTCCTGCTCCTCCAGTCCACCTGGAGGACTACAGCTTGTTGCTCATCTCCACAGAAATGTCTGCCTAGCATGTTTTTTTTTTAACAGCTTTATTGAGATATATAATTCATATGCCATACAAGTCACCCATTTAAAGTGTACAACTCAATGGCTTTTAGTATATTCACAGAGATTTATAGAATATTAGTATATTCACCACAGAATTGTGCAGCGACTACCTCCATCTAGTTCTAAAACATTTCCATCACTCCAAAATAAAACCCCAAACACATTAAGAAGTCTCTCCCCATTCCCCCTCTAGCCATCCCCTGGCAACTACCAATCCGTGTTCTGTCTCTATGGACGTACCTATTCTAGATATTTCGTATAAATGGAATCATACAGTACATGGCGTTTTGTGACTGGAGTCTTTCATTTAGCATAATGTTTTCAAAGTTGATCCACGCTGTAGCATGTATCAATACTTTATTCCTTTTTGTGGCTGAATAATATTCCTTTACATGTATATACCACATTTTGTTTATCCATTCATCTATTGGTGGACATTTGGGCTAGTTCCACCCTTTGGCTATTGTGAATAGCACTGCTATAAGCATGCACACGCACATACTTGTTTGAACACCTGTTTTCAATTCTTTTGGGTATATACCTAGGAGTGGAATTGCTGGGTCATATGGTAATACTACAGTTAACTTTTTGAGGAACCACCAAACTGTTTTCCACAGTAGCTACACCATTTTATATTCCCACCAGCAATGTACTAGGGTTCCAGTTTCTCTACATCATCACCAACATTTTTTATTTTCTGAGTTATTTGTTTGTTTCATTTTAGGCACAATGGTTAAGTGTTTGGCTGCTAACCGAAAGGTCGGCAGTCCAAATCCACCAGCAGCTCCTTAGAAACCCTATGGGGCAGTTCTACTCTGTCCTAAAGGCGTCGCTACAAATCGGAATCGACTCAATGGCAATGGGGTTTTGGTTTGATCTTTGTTAAATGTTATTCATTCATTCACAAAACTTTTTCTGAGGCCAATTATATGATAGGTACTGTGCCAAGAAGTAGGGAATTAGAGGTGCAATAAGACAGCTCTAGTGGAGACACAGACACACAAGCAAATACACTGCCATCCTGCTGGGACTGTACAGTGCTGTGGAGGCACAGAAGGGGGACATTGTCCTGTCCTTTGAGAGTCAGTGAAACCTCCAGAGATGATACTTGAGCAGGACCTTGCAGGATGTGTGAGAGCTGACCACATGGAGAAAGCAGGGAAGAGCAACCCAGACAGAGGGAGGAGATGTCACTGAGACTATAAGGCCTTGGGGACAGGGGCCCGGTATGGTTGATCGTTGCACACTGCCTAACAAATAGCAGGCCCTTGAGACTCAGCCAATGAGGTTAGAAGAGGTGTGCAAGGCTGCAGGGTGAGATAGAGCTGGGAGACTGGCATTCAGGGCTCTGCAGCCTCATGTTCTCTGTCCAGGTGAGGATTCAACCTTCTATCCATGACCACGACGTGCCTGCCCTGGAGGCCTTGGTTGGGGTGCCACAGTGTCACAGCAAGGGACCCATCACATACACGTGGGTGGTACAGATGGTGAGCGCTGCCCAGAAGGGGAAGAAACATGGGTCTGTTGGGGGTGAGCTCAGAAAGGGGTGCAGATGGCAGAGCTAGACGTGTGGGAAGGGGGTGAAGATGGGTAAATCCTGTCAGACTTGGTGGTATCTGAGTCCACCAAGGACCAGTGGGGGAGGAGAGCTGGGACGCCCAGGTCTTATCTGGGCTGGGGAAAGGAATGCCAGATTCTGGCATAAGGGACCAGTGTCTTCTCTCAGCTCTGGACTAACCAACAACCCCACCTCATCATTCTTAGGAGCCTCCTGTCACCTGCCATAATGAGACACTGAAGAGGCTGCCCAGCGACTCTGAGGTAGGGGCATGTGAGCTAAGGAATGGGTGGCAGCAGGGCAGAGTGTAAGGGCATGGACAGGGGAGAGACGGGCCTCTCTGACCCCCCTGCTATTCCTGGTCCCCATCAGCCCTGCCTCCCTGGAGCTGAGTTCCGCTGCCCAGTTGTCTTCAAACAGGAGACCGCCATCCAAGTAATTGCAAGAGTTGAGCTCGTGGGAGAGATTGAGGTAACACCCACCTGCTCATAACAGACAGGAAGTGGTTGCAGGTGCCCAAGTGCCTTGAGTAGTGGTGGGTGGGTTTCCCCATCAGATAATCTTTCTCCTTTTTTAATTTTCTATCTTGATGAAAAATCCCCAGTGTTTACACGTTTGCTGATGAAACAGAACCATGTTTTGTGTAAAATTTACAAGTTTGTTTTCATGGGCCTGTGGATAGTTCTTATATGTTCCTTATAGAAAAACTTTCCTCCCAACAATGCAAAGGGGCACATTAGAATGCTACAATGAGACTTGAATAGAGGTGGTGCCCCGCACTGGGACCCATTCTTCTCTACTTCTCCCCATTGATTAGGGACAGAAATCAATTGGTACTTGGTCCTTGTCCTCCATGGCCCTGACGCCTACCCCTACTCTCCCACAGGCCTCCTCTATGTTCAGGCTCTGCAGCTCTGTCTCCATCTCCTTCAACAGCAGCAAGCACTTCTACCTCTATGGCGACAGTGCCTCCCTGGCCCAGGTATCTCCCCCTGGGGAACAGGAAGTTGAGGGATGTGACGAGCCTAGGGCACAGCTAGCAGTGGTAGGGCTACTAGGCTCAGCACAAATAAAAACTTCCCAACAGCCAGAGCCATCAGTGTTGGAAAGGCTTCCTTGAAAGCAGTGAGCCCCCCACCAACTGCAGGTGGTCAAACAGACCACAAGGCCACCTGGCTGAGATGTTGTAGACTTATGTGTCAGGCGAAGATAAATCTTTGTCCAGCAAAGGGATACCAGCCCCACAGCCAGAGAGTGAAGAGCTGGGCGCATTATGGGGAGAGCAGCAAGTGCAGAGGCCCAGGGTGGACAGAACGAGAGTGGCAAGTATGAAGAGCAGGAAGTTCAGCTGACTGGGAGGTAGAGCAGGAGGAGGGAAGATGAAGCTAGAAAGGTAAGCAGAAGTCAGATTCTAGAAGGCTTTGAATGCTGAGCTGAGATTCTGGGACTTTATCCTGGGACTAATGAGGAGCCATTTAAGGGCTTGAGGTAGATCATGGTGAGTGTTTGCCAAATCACTCTGGTGACTACAGTGGAGAATCTGTCAAGGGAGAGAGACAGGAGCCAGAGCCTGGTCCGCGACACAGTCTGGGTGGGGAATGTTAAGACCTAGGGGTTGGGACCAGAATCAAGGGAATTTCAGAGGTAGGAAGGACTTCTTCCCTGCCCTTCCCTCTACGCTTCTCCCCAGGTCATCACAAAAGTTGATGTTGTATATGAGAAGGAAATGCTCCATGTCTACGTACTGAGTGGCATCGGGGGGCTGCTATTGCTGCTGCTGATTTTCGTGGCACTATACAAGGTGGGAGCTTCTGGAAATAGCAGGCATTGCTAAGACAGCCTTAGGAAAGGGGGAACTGGCAGAAGCCAGAGAGGAGAATCCCAAGACCACAGAGGATTAAAGCTAAAAAGGGCCTCAGTCAACCTCCTCCTTCTACAGCTAAGGCTACTGAGGCCCAAAGAGCAAGAGAGACTTTTCCACCATCACTCAACAAAGTTCTGGCAGAGCGAGGACTAGGTACCAAGGGAGAGGAAGGAGCTCCCTTATAATGAGGGCCCCCTGTGTGCCAGGCACTGGGATACAGAGGTGCATACCATAAACATGATCCCTGCCTTTGAGGGGCTCACAGTCTAATGGGGGAGACAGACAGGAACAAGCATGTTGAGGGTTACAAAAGGGGGCCTATGTGCTTTGGAACCTATAACAGAAGGACTAACCTAGGCTATGCGGAGTCCAGGAAGGCCTCCAGAGGGAGGTGGCATTTGATCTGAGATTTGAACAATGAGAAAACGTTAACCAGGTGAAGAGTAGTGGGGGATCAGGTGTTGTATGTAAAAAACTCAAGTATTACAGAAACAAGAGAACCTAAAAAATCAAAGTTTCTCCATGTTGCACTTCTAGAGGGTGGTTACTAACAACCATTTTGTTTATATTCCTCCAGGTTTTAATTTTTCTGTAGCATGTGTATGGGTGTGTGAGGGAGAGAAAGTCAGTTTATCTATATATATCTAGAAAACGTAAACGGGATGATACCATATACTACCTGGGTATTTGTATTTCCCACTTGATCTTATTATATCTTGATGTCTTTCCATATGAGCACAATCAGACTACCTCTTGCGTTTTAACCACTAAGTAATCTGGATGTCCCATTGTTTATTTAACGAGCTCTATTGATGTATATTTGGATTGTTCTAATATACATCTATTTCAAACAATATGGAAAAAAAAAACCACTCTGATTACCTACATCTTTGTACATTTGTCCAAATATTATTTAGGCTTAATTCCTAGAAGTGGAATTGCTGGGCCAACAAGTGTATATGTTTTAAGCTTTCAGTAGAGAGAACATGGCACTTAATAAGCACTTTTCTAGGCATTGGCTTCTTTTCTTAGTAATACTGGATGTTGTCAGTTTACCCACCTAAAAAATTGGTACATGACTTTTTTCTAATAGACTTTGTTTTCTAGAGCAGTTTTAGATTTACCAAAAACTGTGTAGGAAGTACTGAGTGCCTATGTATTCCCTCCACCCTGGCACACTGTTTTTCATATCAGCATCTGGCATTCCTGTGGTACGTTTGTTATAACTGACGAACCAGTACTGATACATTAGTACATGACATTCTGATGAGCCTGAAGAAGAAACTGCAAAGTTTACAGCTTTAACATATTACCAAGAACTATGAGGAGCAGATACCATCACCCCATCTGGGCACCAGGTCTCTGTAGCACATATAACTCAGTAACATAAACAGTGTTTTCACATTTCACAGGGGCAGTCTGGTCTGAAGTGCTCTGTCTCCCCGCAGGTTGGCTTTTTCAAACGGAACCTGAAGGAGAAGATGGAGGCTGTAGGTGCCCCAGACGGAAATGCTGGAGAAGACTCTGAGAAGCCAGGGTCTGGGGAAGAGGCAGTGGATCTGGGCTGCCTGGAGCCCCTGCATGGGAAGGAGGCCCGGTATGAAGAGCCAAAGACTGAGGCCCAGGACTGACGCACAGAGGGTCTGGGACTGGACTCTGGATGCCTGAGGCTGGTCTACCTTGACCTGCATTTCACTGTGTGTCCTCAGGCAAGTCACCGCCCCTCCCTAGGCCTCAGTGTCCCCATCTCAAACATGGAGCTGGTTCCCGCCTGCCTCCTTTGCAGGCTCATGATGAGGATAGGCTGAGAGACAGGCCAGGAAGGCTGCGGAGGTGAGGCCTTGTAACTGCCAGATTGTCTTGGCTTCCACAGCCACTCCTGGTCTCCTCCCCAGAAGGAGAAATGTCTGATTTAAATTTGGAGAAACTGTAATCTCAGGACCTAGCGACACTTCTGCCCCCCCCCCATGCACCTGTCCTTGGCTGTCCACAGATGCCTCAGACTCCCACACTGAACTGGCCTGCACCCTGTCTTGCCTGGAGCCCGGTCAGCTTTCCATTCTTCTGCTAGAGAGTGAATCTGATCTGTATCACTACATTGTTGTAGCAAACCTCTTGCTCTTTGTCTCAAGCCCACATTCCTTAATAAGCCTTCCAAGGCCCTGCAAAGGTGGGCCCCTGTTGCTCTCCTCAGCCTCCTCTAGAAACACCTCTCCTCCCTAAGCTCCAGCTCCACCAGCCTTTCTCATGTGCCAAGCTCCCTCCTGTCTCACTCCCACATAGCTCCCTCTGCCTGGAGCACCCCCCACCCCTTTCTTGGCTAGCTCTCACTCACCCTTCAGATCTCAGCTCCTGCATCACTTCCTCAGGGCAGCCCCTCCCACTTCAACTTAGTTGGGTTCCCATATTACACACTCTTTTAACAGCCTGCACTTGTCCTTCATCACATGGATCATATTTGAATTAATTGTTAGATGATTTACTTACTCTCTGGCTTTCAGAATGAACTCCATGGGGGTAGGGACCTTGTTCTTGTTCACTTTGGGATTCCTGGTGTTGTCACAGGGCCAAATACATAGTAGGTGCTTGACACAATTCCATCACATTAATGAGGGAGCCTGTGGACAGATGTAGAAAAGTGTGGATGGACTATGGCAGCCACATCCTTCAAGGCTCAGCCTTCCCCGTCAGCCCGTTGCTCCACAGCCTCTCCTGGGACTCCATCACACCACGTGCAGTGGCCCCTGTGAGACTGTGAACTCAAGGGTGGGGACATGTCTGTTTGCCTGGATCCCCAGCGTCGAGTACAGTGCCTGCATATATCTTACCTAATAAATGTGAAATTCTGCCCAGTTGTGATGTGTTTGTGCTGGCCCAATATTCAGCCTGGCCCAACTAAATGGACATTTCCTTGTCATCCTTTTCACTAAATGGGCCTAAAACACTCAGCTCTTTTACCTTTTTCTTTCTACTGTTCTTCCTCTCTCTCTCTCTCTCCCTCTCTTCTCTTCCCATGATGACTCTGTGAGCTAAATAAAAGGAGAAGCAAGGGGTGAGATGGGAAGTGAGAAGAGGTGAGGGGGCGTCTGACAATTAGTTAAACGTGAATTTCCGGCCTTTAGAAGGGAGGGCGGCCGGTCACTGCTGCCCTCTTACGTTAGTAGGAAGTGGGGGAGGGCGATACCGAGCAACTCTAAAACCAGATCTAGTACTGGAGAGGGGAGAGAAGACAGGTGCATCCATTTAAGGTGAGACGTGAGAAACATTTTGGTCCCCCAAGCAGCTCCGTGCCGCCTACAGGGAATAAATGAAAATTTACAAGGCTGGCATACAAGACCCAGGACAATGTTTCCTTATCCACCTCTCCAGGTTCATCTGCCCGCCCTGGCCCAGCCCCCAAGGAACCACAGGCTGGCTCGTAAGCATGACATCAGGAAGAAAGAAATAAGGCACATTTTCCCAGAGAGATTAAAAATGTCTGTCAGGAATATCCCAGAACTACTAAAAGTACATGAAATTATCTCTAGATATCATGAAACATAAGTCAGTTTCTACTCATTCATCTAGTGTTTTTTAAGGGCTTACTTTGTATCAGCCCCTTTTCTGGGCTCTAAGGACATAGTCTTGAACAAGACAGATAAGTTCCTGCTCTCAAGAAGCTTCCACTCCCATGGGAAAACAGACAGTAAACAAGTAGAAACTGGATTTCAGTAGTGATAAGGGCTGTGAAGAAAACAAAGCAAGATAATGGGTGAAAGGTGATAGGGCTGTTTTAGATTCGTGGTCAGGGAAACTTCTCTGAGGAGGCGATATTCTGTGACCCTAAAAAAAACAGTGGCTATTTTTATCAAGATCAGAAACAAAAGCACAGAAAACCTAAGAAGTTTATTTCAGGATGAGCTCTGCTATCATCATGGCCAGGAATTGGGATCCCACCTCACCCAAGAGCACCATCCTCACATACTTAGTTGTCCTTCACCACCTCTGTGCCTTTGCATATGCTGTTCCCTTTGCCAACATGCCCTATTCCCCCTCTTTAAATTCATCAAAATTTTCCTTATTTTAAGGCACTTCCTCACCCCTCAGTTCTTGGACAAAATTACAGTCATGCGTTGCTTAATATCCATAATACGTTCTGTGAAATAGGACATGATGTGTTTGGACAGTATGCAAAGACTATATACAAGCAGTCCCTGGGTTACGAACGTCCCACGTATAGACAATGCTTAATTAACGACTTATCATAAAGCCTATTATATTAAAAATTTGAGTTAAATAGAATGGTTTGTAATAACGAACGTACACACTACTTTGTGATGCTCCTGAAAACATTGTGCAGTTTGGAAGTGTTTCTTAAGTGTTTTAAATGCATAGAAAGGTCAAGTATATATTCTATTCTAAAACAAACATTTGACTGACACTAAATAAGAACCGTATGTACCGTTCTAACTTACCGACAAATTCGACTTAAAGACAGACTTAGGAATGGATCTCCTTTATAACCCGGGACTGCCTATATACAAGAGACATGAGACACACATGGTGCGTGTGGGAAGCTATTCACGACATCCAGTTACATTCCCTGTATCCCATTCTTTGATGGAGATTTCTGAACTCTATTATAACCTATGGGACTACGGATGAATACGCAGTTGGTCATTGCCTGAACGGAAGTTATGCGGCGCGTGACTGTCCTCTTTCCATCAGCACTTTGTTTATATCTCCCTAAGGCACAGTCTGAGTCTGTGGCGGATCCTGTCTCAGGACAATGAGTCCTGGCAAGCAAGGACCCAGGCCTCATTCCCATGTGTTACCAACACCTGGCCCCCCACTGGGGGCTAGCACACAGGAGGTGTTCACTAATGTTTAATTCAGTGGTTCTCAAACGTTTTGGTCTCAGGATCCCTTTATACTTTAAAATTATTGAGGTTCTCCAAAGAGCTTTTGTTTATATGGGTTATATCTATTGATATGTACCAACTTAGAAATTAAAACAGAAAAATTCAAACCGTAAGAACACACAAGCCACACTCCACAAGCTGTCGGTGTCATCACACGTCATGTAGCCTCTAGAAAACACTGTACGCTTGTGAGAGAGAGAGTGAAAAAGGTAAATACCATCTTAGTCTGGTCAGGAAAAGGGTCAAAATCCAGTCAGCCCTGGGTTCGAATCCAGACTTTGCCGCTTTCCTAGCTGTGTGATATGGGACAATTGATGCTGCTGGGACTCATTTCCTCATTTATAAAATGGAAACAATAATTATATATCCCTCAGAGCTATTGTGAGCATTAAATGAGATAGCATTTGTAGCGCTTGATAATGGCAGTGGACAGAAGTGGTTTAGTTGGGCAGGCTGACGTAGCAGAAAGAAGCATGCGGGACTGCACATCAAGAGACCTGGGCTGACAGAAAGCATGGCCCCTGGATTCTCTATCAGTCCAGAACTAAAACAATTTCCGAGGCCAATTCTTCAGACAGGGATTGGAGTGGACTGTGGACATAAAGTGATACTCGTGAGGAGTGGGCCTCTTAGCTCAAGTAGATACCTGAGACTAAACAGGCAGCTTCTGTCTGGAGGGGAGATGGGAAGGCAGAGAGGGTCAGGAGCTGGTTGAATGGACATGGGGAATCGGGTGGAAAGCAGGAGTGTGCTGTCACAGTATGGGGAAAGCAGTTAGGGTCACATAACAATGTATGTATAAATTTTTGTATGGGGAAAAAGAAAAAAAAAAAGAGAGAGAGAGAGAGACCTGAGTTGGTGTTCTAGCTCTTTCATTAGCTTCCTGTGTGACTTTGGGGAAGACATGTACTCTTTCCAAAGGTTTAATCTGCTCCACCTGGGCTCTGAAGGCACCTCAGGAGTAGTCACGAAACAGAGGTGAGGGCTAAGCAGCCGAGTCCCCACCCCCATTTTATCTGGGTTTATATTTTGAGGTTCTGTGCATACAGGCCACTTTATCAATTAGACACCTTAGGCACTGTGTCCAGGGCCTACCAGCTTTCAAGGGTCTGCAAACGTTTTGGGAACAGAAAAAAAATCAACACCAAAATGTGGAAATTAAATTGTATAATCAAAATAAATGTCTTCAAATGAAACCTCACATCAGGTAGTCAACTGCAGTTCTACTCAACATATACGGCTACATATGTGAACTGTATTAAACGTGGCGATTACTGTATTTTAATAATTGAAGGTGGTAACGCATCTGTATAAAAAACGTGCGTAAAGTTCATAAAAGGACTTAAAAAGACTGAAGGTTTCACTTGGAAAAAGAAGAAAGTTCTGCTTCCAAAAATAATTTAAACTTTGAAAACTACTAAACCATCCCAACTGCACTGAAGTACCTGACGTCTTTCCAGAGCTTGCACATCAGTGAGGGGCTGAATAGAAATGTGCTTGGCAAAGGGATTTGCTCTTTACAAGTTATAAGGCCCTGCGGATGAGTGTAGGATGGGGGTGACATCAGGATCGAGAGGTCCAAGAGACCTTGTAGAACAACAACTCCCATACATGCCCCATGTGGCCAAGCTGCTGTGGGGAAGCGGAGCCAGGCAGATGTGGTTTGCATCAAAGATCTGCTCCTTAGGCACTGAGGGACTTTGAGAAATCACTTAGCTCTGTGAGCCTGTTTCCTCCTGTGTGAAATAGAATGAATGAATCTTTCACAGGGTTGTTGGGCAGACTGAATGAAGGGGTACTGTCAGACCCTTAGTAGGTGTTCATCTGAGGATGTGCCAGGCAGCCAGGTGATTCCCCAGGAAATCCTGTCCTCCTCGGCTAAGGTCACGACAGGCCACACTTCAGAATCCCTCTGACTACTTGATGGCCCCAACTCCCTGTCCTTTCCTGAGGAACCAAGTGTTCAGAGGGGCCAAGGCTTGGATGGGAGAGGAACTCAGGATAAAGATAGGGTGGGGGTGGGGTCCCAACAAGACGTATAAAACCAAAACCAAACCCGTTGTCACCAAGTCAATTCCAACTCATAGCAACCCTATAGGACAGGGTAGAACTGCCCCATAGGGTTTACAAGGAGCACCTGGCGGATTCCAACTGCCAACCTTTTGGTTAGCAGCTGTAGCTCTTAACCACTGCACCACCAAGGTTTCCAACAAGAAGTATAGGAGTCCTAAAAAGGAGGCGGCACTCTGGAAAATCAAGCTCAGCAATGGGGTTTGGGTCACTCCAGTCCTGGTAGGAGGGTCTTAGGGGCTGAAGTAGTTGGCCAATCCTCATACTCAAATATTTACTCCCCATGGGTGGGGTTGGAACTGCAGACACTTCTCATGGCTCAGTTCTCAGAGCCTCAAGTCAGGGTCTTCACATGGTGGTTAGAGGTTCCAATGAGGGCAGGGGGAAGGCTGGGCAGGTGGGTGCTAGGAGTCTGAGAGAGCAGACGGAAAATGGGCTGTATATCTGGACATGAGAATCAGAGTCTGTTTTCTGGCCCAAGGAAAGATCCTCTGTTTGAGGGTCTTAACTGAGAAAGGAGATCCCTGCAAAGTTGAGGGCTTTCTCAGGCTTCTACATGCAGCCACCCTTTCTGCATTTGTGCTGTATTCAAAGCGGGACATGAACTTGGGCAGATATGGGCAAGTCACACCTCCTGAGGCTCAGATTTCCAGTGTGTAAAATGGGAAGGTTACAGAACATTCTAGTGAAACACTGAACACAAAGCACTCCCAGACAAAGCCCTGGGGCTCCTTTGGCTATTCTTAGTTATGACCTCACATCTCCCACTACCCATGCATACATTTTGACAACAAATTTCTTTTACCACGTGAAGGTTTTTATTGAACTCAAATTCAGGGGCCCCAAAGCCTGAGGAAGACAAGGGAGGGTGGGGGTTGAAGTCAGGGGCCCAGGCCCTACCCCAGGGCCTCACTCCCCACCCCATCTACCCTCTCACCCACTTCCTGACTCAGGGAGGGTCTCAGCAGCTACCAATCTAATCTACCCCACTTTTATTAAGTAATTCGACCCCTTCCTCCCCCCACCCCCTCCTACCACTTTGCCAAGCCAGGCACCTACCAAGAGGCATGCTGTTGCTGAGGACAGCTCTCTGCTGACCTCTTCCTGGATGTCTCCCAAAGCCTCTTGCTGCCTGTTTGGCCTCCCTCCAACCCCTCTTCACAGACCATTTCCCATAAGTCTCCAGGGCATGTAACTTCCTCCACCCCTGGCCCCCTCTTACCCTAGAATCAACTACATTCTCTCCAGCTTTTCCACTGTTCTCTATGTTTCTCTAGCTCCTGCCCTCCTTCTCTTCTACCCACCACCTCCCCACCCCTGGCAGGGTCCTTAGTCAGCGCCGGCCAGCTGCGTGGGTCCGCTGGTGGCGGATGAGGTCAGAGCTCTGTGAGAAGGCCTTTCCACAGTCATCACACTTGTAAGGCCGCTCACCACTGTGCACACGGTGATGCTGCAGCAGCGTTGAAGAGCGGCAGAAGCCCTTGCCACACACAGCACACCTGTAGGGCCTCTCGCCTGTGTGGGAGCGCTGATGCTGAATCAGTGTGGAGGAGCGGTTGAAGGTCTTGCCGCAGTCGGGGCAGCTGTAGGTGCGGCCCGGCAGGTGGGTGCGTGCATGGATGGCCAGCACTGAGCTCTGGCCAAAGCGCTTGCCACACTCAGGGCACTTGAAGGGCTTCTCACGGGCATGGCTGCGGGCATGGGGGATAAGTGCTGAGCGCTGGGAGAAGCTCTTGCCGCAGATGCCGCAGCTGAAGGGCCTCTGCCCAGTGTGCACTCTCTGGTGGCTGCGCAGCGATGAGTTCTGGCTGTAACACTTGCCACACTCGGGGCAGCTGTAGGGTCGCTCGTGGCTGTGGGTGCGCTGGTGCCGCAGGAGGTAGGAGCTGTCGCCAAAGGCCTTGCCACAGTGGGGGCACTTGTAGGGCTTCTGGCCCGAGTGGGTGCGCTGATGGCGAAGCAGGTAAGAGCTGTCGGCGAAGGCCTTGCCACAACGGGGACACTTGTAGGGCCGCTCGCCTGTGTGGGTGCGCTGGTGTTTGATGAGATCAGAGCTTTGAGAAAAAGCCTTGCTACAGACCTCACACTTATACGGCTTCTCACCCGTATGGATGCGCTGGTGCTGGATCAGGGTGGAGCCCCGCCCAAAGCTCTTTCCGCAGATGCCACAGATGTTAGGCCGAGAGCCTTGCCCAGCCCTGGCCCGGCCACCCCGCCGGCCTGGACCCCGAAGGGCTCCTGTCAGGCCCAGGGGATTCTGGAGCATCTCGAACTGGGGTGTAGCTAGGAGGGTGCCTGTGGGCATCTCAAACGGCGGCCCTAGTGGCAGGCCCCCTGTGGGCTGCTCCCCAAACCCCTGGGTGAAGGAATCCAGCGGGTGGACTCCCAAGGGGATGCTTAAGGAATTCTTTTCTTCAGGATTCAGAAGCATCTCTGCACCTGCCTGGAATTTGGAACATTGAGCTTCAAATTTGGGACTCTGGGTTTTGAACTCAGAATTCTGGGTTTCAAATCCAGGGTTCTGGGGTTCACACCCTGTACTCCATGATTCGTATCCAGGACTCTGGGGTTCATACCCAGGGCTCTTGGGTTCATACCCAGGGCTCCGGGGTACGTATCCTGGGCTCTTGGGTTCATACCCAGGGCTTTGGGGTTCATACCTGGGACTCTGGGGTTCAAACTCAGGGCTCTGAGAATCTGATTCAGGACTTCTGGGTGCAAACTCTGGGCTTGGGGGCACAAACCTAGGGCTTCGGGACTCAAAACCAGGGCTTTCAGGCTCAAACCTGGGGCTTTGGGGTTCAAACTCTGGACTTTGGGGTTCAAGTCCAAATGGTATCTCTTCAACCTCATAGTCCCCAGGGCCTTCTTGCTGAGAAATTTCCTCTTCCTCATTGTCACTTATGTTGCCTGCAGGATCAGAGAATTACAGAAAACCCAGATTGTGTGAGACCTAGAAGGTCATTTGGTCTGTTGCCACAAACCTCTCCCTCCGCCCCAGCAGAGTCGCTTGCCCCTGTGAAGGTGCTGAAATTCCCACCCCCAACCCCTCAGCAGACCCAAGCCACCCAGCCCCCAGTCCCCACCCCATCCAAGCTGCAGGGATCCAAACCCTCGGCTATCCTCCCCTCCCACAAACCACTGGTTCCTCTCCCTATCCCAGGCACGCCCCTCGAAGAGGCGATCCCTCCCTCACCTCTGAGGGACCCTTCGAGGCTCCCCGTTTCCTCAGGACTGTGCATATCCCGGGGCTCGAGGCCCCACGGCGACGCCTCCCGCTCCATCCCCGCCGACTCCCAGTGCGGTGGCAGCGGCGGCGATGGAGAACGATCCTGCGACCCGGCCTGAGTGCCCTAAGCCCCGGGCCCTCGCCGCCTGCCCGCTCCGCGCCGCCCAGGGAACCCGGCTGCCCAGCCACAGCCCTCGAAGCCGGACGTCTTGACCCTGGGCCTCTCCCGCCCGCCGGGCCCCTCCCTCTCCGCGGCCCCGCCCCCCTGAAGGTCTCGGCTTGGCTTGTGGCCCTCACGGACCCCCACGCGTCGTGGTCTCGGAGATGAGGGGCTTCACGACTGGCCCTACCGCCCCTGGACACCGTTCCCCACCAGGGACCCCACCATCTGGGCCCCCAGCCCCGGGCCGGGCTCTGGCTGTCCGACCCCCTCCCCCCGCACAGGAAGTGTCCGTCCGCGGCCAGTTCCCCCCGCTGGCTAGCGCCGCGGCCTCTCTAGGAGCGACTGGAGGTGGAAACTCGTTGGCATTAACCCTGGGCTGGATGGCCCCGGCGTTGAGTCGGGGGCAGACATGCGCCCCGGGGCCAGCAGGAAGAGCTGGGGCGGTTTGTGCGCCTATGTCCTAGGTCTTCGTCAGTCCAGGAACCTGTCTGTCCGTCTCCCGGACCCTGCGTCCATCAGTGTGTGTGGGCAAGGGCGAGACGACAAGCGATACCAAGGTCAGCGAGAAGGAGCGACGCTTCCCGGCGCCAGCGGGGGCGGCCTCTAGCTCCCTTCCCCGCCTAGGCCTCGGGGTCAGCTCCGACCGTGCCTGGGGAACCTGGACCGACCTCTTTCGGGCTCATGGAGGCCCTTGAGCCTAAGACCCTTTCCTCATACTCCACCCCCACCCCCGGCGCGCCCACTCTCGCTTCATTGGACCCCCTCCCTTCTCTGCTCCTGTTAACCCTCCCCCTCGCCCCGAGGTCTAGGATCGTTGCCAAGGCGACATCCCCGCCTCAGGTTCCCAGAGGCACCACCCCCATCGCCCAGGGAACTCAGCGATTGGCCGATGGGGCTTGTGTTCTCACCGCCCCATCTACTCCCCGGCGGGTGCGAGGCGTTAAAGGTCGCCAGGGAAGGCAAGGCAACCTTTCTGATTGGTTGAAGGGCACGCGGGGCTGCTTCCGCCTCCTCTGTCCGCGAGAAGCGCCTGCGGGGGTGAGTGGAAGCAGGTTATCGGGCGTCTGTGAGTCCATCCTGCACTTTGAGCGCTTTTCCCGCTCCCATTTACCTTCCTTTATGTTTTATCTTTTTGAAGAATGAAAGTCAAAGGATCTGAGGACAGACGCCTCACTCCCCATACTTTCCCTTTTCACACTGGTCCCAGGTACTGAAGGGGTCAGTCCACAGATCCTCCCACAGAGAGGCAGCCGCTTTCTTTTCTATTACTCTCCCTTCTGCCCTCCGTCTTCCCCAAAGCCTGAGTTTAACGCAGTCTCTGGGCGCTTCAGTTCCTGATTCCTGGATTTTCTCACAGGGAGGCCGAAACCCTATAGGGGTCCTTCCTAGATGAGGGTGCTACAGAGTTCAGGAAGGGAAGTGGACAGAGAGAACCATCTGGCCTTGAAGGCAGGTTAGAATTCCCCTAGTCCTGTATGACCTGAATAGAGGCTTGTAGAGAATGGGAACTCTAGAAACACTGCCCCAGATGAAACTCTGAATCCAGGAGAAAGTGACCTTGGAAAGACAATAGGATCTGATTCTTGGAACTTTTCTACCCTTCCTGCTGAAACAAGTTTGGTGCAGTTCTTGACAGTTAATGGGCTAAATTCTCCTATGTGAGTGATGCAGGAGCCACGGGTTCTGTATATTCTTGCTGTCAACCTGGATGGAATCAACTCAACAGCAGCTAACAACTACCTGGGCAAAGAAAGAAGCTGGCTGGGAGCAGAGATGGCATCTTCCATTCTCCTAAGAAGAGGTGAGAACAAGAATTTGGAGAATTGATCTCAATAGTGATCTTAAAAATAGAATCACAGAGATTTTTCCACAAGTGAAACGGGGGCATCTTTCTGCCCTCCCGAGGAATAGCTTCCAGCTCTATGTCTCTCTCCCATCCCAGTGTCTGTGGGGTTTATCCTAAAACCTTTGCTAAGAATGGCTCATGTGGGCCAGCATTAGAGGGCCCACACAGGCAGGACACCCTACAAATAGACTGATTCTGGGAAGAACTGGACCTGGAGCACTCCCTGATCATTCCCAATGCACTCACACAAGTGAGAAACAAATGTCTCCTTCATGAGACACTTCACCCTAAATTCACACTGGAGAGCAGCCAACTCTTGCTAAGTGTGTGGCAAGGCCTCCGGCCACAGCTCTGACATGGTCCACTGCCTGCACACGTCATATCAGGGGCCCCAAGTGTGGCGGAGTTGAGCCAGAGCTTCAAGCTGATCTGGCACCAGCATTTCCATGTGGAATTTCACGCTTGCTAGTGTTCAGTGTGGGAGAAGAGTGGCTGACCTCCAGCCAGCCTCCTCCAGCATCAGAGTCTGGTTTCTGAGCCCTAAGCAAGACTTGCACACTTCAACAGCCTTCAAGAGGTGGCCAGCCTTGGTCTGCCACAAGCCCACAGCAGTGAGAGGTTCCAAGTGCAGGGAAGCCTCTGACAAGGGTTCCAGTTTGACTCAGCACCAGCTCATTCAAGGCAGGAAAAACTCAGGAGTCCACTGAGCCTTGTTCTGCCACTGTGTCCATGGTGAGGAGGAGCCTCGTGTGTGTCCTGAGGTGGGCAACACTTTGTCCACAGCATCATTCCCTGGTGTACATCAGCGCTAGGGCAGAGCCCAACAGCCATTCAGTGTGCCCCCAGGGCTTATGGTCCTGCCGGCTTTGCCAACACCACAAGCCCCACACCAGGGTTAGCCCTCACAAAGGTTCTCAGTGTGCGAGGGGCTTCTGCATGAACTGCTCCCTTGTTGCATGCAAAGGACAAGCCCTCTAAGAGGCCTTCTGTCGGGTGCAGTATATTCAACATGATTGGAGGTACCCAGGAACAGGCCAGCCATAGTATAGGAAATGGGGGCTTTTGTGTATGGCTAGGTCATCCCCTGGCCTGGTAGATTTGGAACAGACCCTGGGACCAGCCCCTATTTTTGCAAAACTAAGAGCAGGTAGAAGATAACTTTTTCTTCAGAGCAGTGGTTCTCAAACTTTAGCAGGCATAAGAGTCCCCCCTGCCCTCCCTGCACAGGCCACCCCCCAGATTCTGGTTCAGTAGTCTAGGGGCAGGGCCCAGGGAGCTACGTTTGTAAAAGGTACCCCATGGGATTCTGATGGGGGCGGGGCCTTCCTTTGAAGAATATTGGGCAGAGCAGCTTTGACTTCTTTGCACATCCTTTTCTAGAAAGACACATATATAAAAAACATTCCAAGGGATTATAGGGGTCCTTGGAACTCAAATCAACCGCCCTCCCTTTTTTTCTTTACTGTCTTGGACAAGCTAGGGATGGGCCACGTGGTCATGGCCTGTAGTTCTCTCTAACTGGTCATGCAGATAGCGCTCAGTCTGTCTGGTGCAGACAAGCATTCTCTCAATTTGGTCCTAACATCAGTGAAGCCCTAGAAGAGCCCTCTTCACGTCTTAAATTGCTTCTGGGTATCAGCCTTAAAGACCTCTTACAGTAGAGAGAAAAGGGAGCCTTACCATGCCAAGAAAGCAGCTAAGAATGAGGCTTAAGGGCTTCATGATACTCAAAAACTGATTGGATGACAAAAAGTTGAGTGATGAAGAGTAGGAGGCAGAAGAGTTGGGTCTGGTTTCTGGGCCCTAAGCAAGCCTTGCAAACATCAAAGCACTCAAAGTAGTACTTTATGACACCTTTAATTGGCAAGCCAAGGGTGGGGTCCAGATCTGGCTTTGATTCTGGGCTGAGAACTGGTGCTGCAAACTGGGCTTTACGCAGGCAAAGCTGAGGGCTAGGGGAGGGGAAGGGTTATTCATAGGCTCTTCTGGGGGCTTAAAAGTTGGCACTGAGGTAGCGCCTACTGCCAAGGTGCTTCTTCTCACCCCATGTCCCCTTTGTGACCAAGTGGCACAGGGATCAACCTTTTTCAGAAAAGCATAGGGTAAGGGAGACCTTTGTGGGGTCAGATTTATTATGTCGGCGTCAAGTCAGCTCATTACTTCACCTAAACAGTGTCTTTTCCTCAAATTTTCTAATTCTTCCTTTAGAAGTTTCTCCAGGTTAATTAATGTAGCACAATGAGTTTCTCTTTATATATGGCCTTTATGGCCATGGGTTTGTAGTACCGCCAAGATGATTCTCTAGACCAAAATCTTCAAAGGAATTGAACAGTTTACTATGCAAATAAGGTATGAAAAACCCTTGCAGAGATTGGTTGATTACTAAGCAAATTAGATGACTGTGGCCTGCCTGGGGGATTGGTCAGTTTTGTCATCTTGCTAGGCTTAAAAGGATCATTCCACAGAGGCTGGAGGCGGACCTTACTACCATCGAAGAAAGCTGGGAGTGGAGTGTGTTCTTTGGATCCAGGGTTCCCTGCTCTGAGAACCTCCTAGACCCAGGAGACAGTTGTAACACTGGAGATGTCATGAGAAGGCAGCAAGAAACAGGCGACCAGTGTAAGACAGCTGCAGTGGACTTCCTGGCCTATGGAGTGAGAGAACTGAGTGCCTTTGGGTAGGAGGCTGGCTGGCAGAGTGTGGCGCCTCTGGGCACTTGACTGCAGAGCCAAAAGAACTGTAGCACTTGCCTGAGAGTGGCTGGCAGCAGAGGCCAGGCCCTAGAGGGGGCCAGCAACAAAAGCCCAAGCATGGCCTGCCAGCTAGCATGTCCGAGAAGGCGCTGAAAGCTGTCTTGGTTGGAAGCTGCCCCAACTGACGAATTGTATCCTGTCTCCCAGGTTATTCCTGATCCCAAGCTGTAGCCTGTTACTTCCCTAATAAACCATAACCCTGCGTATGGTCTGTGAGTAGTGTGTGGCCACTGCAATGAATGATCAAACCCAGCAGACAAGTAGTACCCTGGGGAGGACTGCTGGTGTCACAATGGTAAAAAAGTTGGGAGTGGAGGTATGTCTGACCTCCACCTCATAGGGATCAGCTTTGTGCCGATGCTGATTCTCATTTCCCCTCCTAAAGTTAAGGACCTCTAACACGACTAGCTTACAACTAATCTGGTTTCTTCCTCTCCAAGATAGGCCAGATCAACAGTTGAGTTGGGTGAATAGGGCAAATGCACACATGCCAGCAAAGGACAGAAGCTCCTGCTGTCTCTGAGGTGAAGGGTTATCCTGAGCAGAGACAGGACTGGGTCTCTCTATGGCTGGCTGGTTCTGTCACCTGGACAAAACTGGGCTCTGACCAGGAAGGATTTAGTGGTAGATGGATAACTAAATCATAAGGTGGTAGGGGAGGGATTCTCTGCAGAGCTTGGGAATAGATGGATACAGTCCCCTCTGACTACGGAGCTAACCACAAGTGTTCCTGGCCTGGTCCCCTGTTGTTTATGATGGTGGCTACCTAAAGAGAGTGATAGTGCAAGCTGTTTTTGCCCTGGAATGCTCATCTCAGGCTGGCTTCTCCCTTGCCTTGGCCTGTTATGAGGCTGTTTCATCAGGCTCATCTTGTACCTGGTCTTTGCTGACAGCAAACTGGTCAGTCCAAGTCCAGGTCAATGCCTGGTGTCATCCCAGGGAGTGGGCCCGAGACACTTAGAAAGAATTCAGGAGTGGTGTGGTAAAGCAGCAGTGAACTAAAGCCCTGGATAGGTTGCTTGCCCTCCCCTGGTCTCAGTGACCCCAAATGAAAAAGGGGGAGGGGACTAAGAGCTCTTCCAATTCAAAAACGTGACGAGGCCCTCCTGGCTGTGTCTAGGGTGGCTAAGAAGGCTTGAGCTATAGAGCTCTCACAGGGAGGCCCAAGGAGGACCAGAGGGAGCTCTAAGGGCCTTCCCCCTCAAAAACAGGGTTAAGAGTGGGTCTTTGGTATGGAAGAAATACCACTTGGTCTGAAGGCACAAGAGTCAGTCCTGACTGCCTCCTCCTGACTGAGCTGTCCTCTCCAAAGCAAGTTGTCCTCCCCCAGGTGGCATTGCGGGTGGCCGAGTCATGGTGAACTGGAGAGCACAGATTCTGTCAAAAGGGAACAGCTGCTACTCGCACCTGCCAGCTGTGGTTTTCTGAGAGTTTAAGCGAAGTTGCCAAATCTTTGGACTTTTCAAGAGCAGCCAGAAATGTGGATTTCTATGAAATATCCCAACTTTTAAATCTTGATCATTAATTCATAACATTTTAAAATACCATCTGGGCCAAAAAAAAAAAAAAAGGCAGCCAAAGGCTGATTCAGTACAGGGACCATCAGTTTTTAACTTCTGCAATAAAGTAGAAAGACAATGGGTAAAATAAGATTCTCTTCTACCCCAATTCTGTTAACATGTCTGAGCTGAGGAACAGCCTGTTCTTCTGCACAGTGGAGGTCTCATGGTGGTTCTCACCTCAGCAAAGGAGGCTAATTCAGCAAATGGGGCTTCTAGAGTCTGGGGCAGAAGGGAGCACAGTGGCAGCAGATCAAGCCAGTGAAGGCTGAAAACAAGACTGTTCCCATCACCCAGGTCCAGCTCTTGCCAGAAATTCTGTGTCCTCCTTGGAGGCCATCACAGAGGCTCAGGCCCCACGGCCCACCTTGGGCCTCAGGCAATGTCTACATCTTCACTCTCTGCCTTGTTACCTTCAAGGCCATCACCCACACTCCTGGAATATCTCTGGGTAGTGTTGGAAGCCTACAGGTGGGTCCAGGTCCCCTTGACCAGAAACCAGGGGCACAGGCAACCTACTGACACCCTGGCGGCCCCTGCGCCCCCCAGCACCAGGCCGATGGACCCACTGGTGCTTGGCCATGGCTGACTTCTGGCCGAAGCACCTGCCACACTGGGGGCAGGGGTACGGGCGCTCGCCACTGTGGGTACGCCGGTGGGCTGCCATTTCGGAGCTTTGCCGGAAGCAGCGCCCACAGTCTGGGCACGGGTAAGGCTTCTCGCCCGTGTGGGTGCGTACATGGCGCCGAAGGTCTGAGGCATGGGCGAAGGCACGGCCACAGTCTGGGCAGGGGAAGGGGGTCTCACCGCTATGGACCCGCTGGTGCTGGTAGAGGGCAGAGCTCTGGCTGAAGCAGCGGCTGCAGTCAGCACAGCGGTAGGGCTTCTCGCCTGTGTGAACTCGTAGGTGGGTAGTGAGGGCAGAGCGCTGGGTAAAGGCCCGGCCACAGTCGGGACAGCGGTGGGGCCGCTCCCCACGGTGGATGGCCCGATGCTTACTCAGGGAGGAAGCCTGGCTGAAGCCCTTGCCACAATCAGGGCAGCAGAAGGGCTTCTCACCCGTATGGGTGTAGAGGTGCTCTACCAGGGTGGAGCGCCAGGCAAAACTCTTCCCACACACATAGCAGCCATGACGCTGGTCTGCTCGGGGGACAGGGGGGTGGGCACAAAGTGGGGGGCGGCCTCGATGAGGTACCCTGGACGGCTGTTCCAAACCATAAGGGAGCCCAGCAGGACGGGGTTTGACAGCCTTCAGCCCAGGAGGCCGAGCAGCCATAAAAAGGATCTTTTCCAGTGCCTCTGTCTCTTCCCTTTGTCCTTTCTCCTTGTTTCTGGAATCTGCTGGAAAATAAGGGGAGATATGAGACTCTGGCTCATCCTTGAATCCCATACCCCACATGGTGACAAAGAAGCCTCTTAAATACAGCCACCTTCTAAACCCAGAGCCACCTCTAGAACACAGCTCGGCACAAGCAAGGGAGCTAGGATTGACACCTCCTCAGCTGGAGGGGAAGGAAAGAACAGTGCACTCTGCTTCAAAAGTAGGGAAAACTGGGAGAGAAAGAGAGGGGAAGGGGAGACGACAACATCTGAGCTGGATCATGATGGATACTTAAGGGCATTCCAGGCAGCAGGAACAGCAGGAAAAAAAGCATGAACATGGCTGGCACTGACAAGTTCAGTGGTGCTGGGAACTCTGCAAGGGCTGAATGGATGATCGGGGGAAGAAAACACTGAAAATCAAGAAAAAGGAGGCGTCTACAAAAATATAACAAAAAAAAAACTAAGCTAAAACACAGGAGGTGGCAGAGGAGCTAGAGTGCAGGAAACAACAGAACGGATGATGTGACTTACAACCTACAGAGTTTAGTGACCAACTAGATAGAGGAGCTCCTAAGCAAGCAGGGGCTCTGAAGTGGAAAGGCAGGTACGCCGGGGTCTGGCACTCCAGCAAGAATTGGGTCACAATCACTGCCCATTTCCAGGCCGAAGCCAGAAGCCAGACAGTGTCCAGCTGGGAAAGCAATACAGGGAAGATACTGATAAGCAAAGGGTACCAGGATGGGTCAGGCACAGAGAAGTCCCCGGTAGGAAGTCCAAGTACCCAATACCTTACCTGTGTCTGCTTCTATCAGATCCTTTCCTGCCTCCGGATCCTGGGCATCCGGACTCCACAGTTCGGCCTTTTCCTCCACCCAGGAGATGAGGGCTGGCTTGGTGCCTCGGAATCCTGCGGGGGGGGGGGGGGGGGGGAGAACGCAAAGCCCACGCTGAGAGGAGGCAGCCCCAAGCGGTCCCGACTTGTGGACCTAAGGCCTCCCACTCCACATGCAGGATCCAGAGTCGGAGAGGGATGTAGAGAATGTGGGGCCAGGCGAGTAGGTGGGGCTCTCACCGAGCGCGCCCAGGTGGCCGTAGGTCTCTCGCATCACGTCCCGGTACAGGGCCCTCTGCGGAGGCCGCAGACACGCCCACTCCTCGGGGGAGAAGTACACGGCCACTTCCGCGAAGCTCACGGGCTCGGCCTTCCTGCTCTTGGGCCGGGCCCCGTTTGCTTCCCCGGCGGGGAGCGGGGCTAGAGGCGGCACCATGGGAACCGCCAGCCCCGGTGACGGGGCAGTCACCTCCCCTAGCCGAGCCTCAGACTTCGGAGCCTCGCGAGCTCAAGAAGCGCCTCCCCAGCCCGGATCCAACGGTCGGAGTGCGTTCGTTAATGCCGAGACAGACCAGGAATTGCCTCTCGAGCAGCCACTAGAGTGCGTAAAATTAAGATTTGATGGCTGAAGGGACATCGAGAATCAAAACTGGAAGATGCCTTCATAAAAAATGGCGGCAACGCGGTCTCATGAACTTTTCTCCTACGCAATCGCGCCCCCGATGACGTCAGCCTGGTGGCTCCAAGGCGCTTGGTCTTCCAGCCCTCAGCCAAAATGGCCGCGGCGGCACTAAGCATGAGAGAAGGCGACTGGTCAGATCTGAAAACAAGCTGGGCACCTACCGGGTCCGGGTCGGAGCTGGCGAGTTCAAAGAATGCGCAGCTCGTCGTTGGGGGAGGAGATGAGGGGCAAAGCGCTCTGGGCACCAACTGGGGCGGAGGCTGCGCCTCGGCGGAGCAGCCCAGCTTGGATGCGAAACCTTAGCCCCGCCCCAGGCTCGGAGGAAACAAAGGAGCGCGTAACGGAGGGTTAGCGGACCCTCGAGTCCTGAACCGGCCCGCCCGGGCTTTGGGAATTCCGCCGTTATTTTTCGTCTCTGAGCCGTTTTTAGTTGGGCTTCGGCCCATCACTCTCTCGTTCCTTCCTCACTACCTCAAAAACTGGGTGACAGCGGCCTTTTCACAAAGATAAAGATTAAAAATGTAGTAGATAAGAGAGAACCTTCTCAATTTGAAGCTTTTCGAGCCTAAAAGTCTGGGACTTTCAGGAGATCGTGGGAGCACCTGGGGAAGAAGGATAAGGTCTGAAGACGGTCAGGAGGACTCTCTTTCCTACAAGCTTACCCTCTCCCCACATGCCCTGCAAGTCGCTAGTGAGAGGAGGCCTTTTGCGTGTCTATTCATCTCTAGCTCACGCTTGGCTCTGGAGCTCCAGATCACAGATCCACCTGATTGCTTCCTTGCACCGGCGTGAATGTCAAACAAGCCCCTCATACTTAGCATGGCTCACATTAAACTCATCCCTTTCCTCCCCGACTTGTCCCTCTTGGGGTCTCTATCTCTGCAAATGGCACCACAACACACTCAGTCAGCCTTGGCTTCTCTTGCTTCACCAACTGCTGCCCACCAAGTCAAGGAGTTGCCTTCTCTCTGTTCTGTCACATATCTTACTCCCTCTGATCCATCCTCCACAAAATTGAGCATGTTATTCCCCTATTTAAAAACCCTTTTTTGACTTCTGACTTTCAGAACAAAGTTCGGTCTGCTTAGCTTGGCAGACGAGGTTCTTCAGTTTCTGGCCACTGCCTTTTTCCACCTCAGGAGCTGTCACTCTAACTTCTCTGGGCTCCATGCCTCTGTGCCTCTGCAAGTGCTTCCCCTCTGCCTGGACTGCCATTCCAAACCACTCAGGTCAGGAAAAGCCTTCTCTAGCTTCCATCACTCCTTTGATTGAATCCTTCATCCACAGCACCAACCCATGTCTTGCATTGTGTGTTAATGGGTCTGTCTCCCTCCCAGATTGTGAGGTCCTGTCTGAGCCTGGTGTGTGTCCCCAGTGCCTGGCCCATTTGTTGTTGTTAGGTGCCATCAAGTGGGTTCCAACTTACAGCAACCCTATGTACAACAGAATGAAACATTGCCTAGTCACATGCCGTCCTCACGATTGTTGCCAAGTTTGAGCCCATTGTTGTAGCCACTATGTCTGTCCATCTCGCTAAGGGTCTTCCCCTTTTTTGCTGACCCTCTAACTTTACCATGCATGATGTCCTTCTCCAGGGACTGGTCCCTCCTGACAACATGTTCAAACTATGTGAGATGAAGTCTCTCGCCATCCTCGCTCCTAAGGAGCATTCTGGCTGTACTTAGACAGATTTGTTCATTTTTTTGTTTTTTTTTTAAATTGTGCTTTAGGAGAAAGTTTACAGCTCAAGTTAATTTCTCATTTAAAAATTTATACACATTTTGTTTTGTGACATTAGTTACAATCCCCACAATGTGACAGCATGCTCCCCCTTTCTACCCCTGACTCCCTGCGTCCATTCATCCAGTTCTGTTCCTTCCTGCCTTCTCCTCCAGCTTTGGACTGGATCTGCCCATTTGATCTTGTATATATGATTGAACTAAGAAGCATGTTCCTCACGTGTATTACTTTTGTTTTATAGGCCTGTCTAATCTTTGTCTGAAAAGTGGGCTTCAGGAATGGTTTCAGTTCTGGGTTAGCAGAGAGCATCCAGGCACCATAGTTTTAGGGGTTCCTCTAGTCTGTCAGACCAGTAAGTCTGGTCTTTTTACATGAATTTGAATTCTGTTCTACATTTTTCTCCTACTCTGTCTGGGGGTTCATTCTTCTGGCAGTCCATAGTATATTCAATATTCTTCACAACACCATAATTCAAATGCATCAATTCTTCGGTCTTCCTTATTTATAGTTCAGCTTTCGCGTGCATGTGAGGCGATTGAAAACACCATGGCTTGGATCATGTGCACCTTAGTCCTCAAGATGACATCTTTGCTTTTTAACACTTTAAATAGGTCTTTTGCAGCAGATTTGCCCAATGCAATATGTCATTTGATTTCTCGACTGCTGCTTCCATGGGTTTTTATTGTGAATCCAAGTAAGATAAAATCATTGACAACCTGGCTGTCATGGATTGAATTGTGTCCCCCCAAAAAATGTGTGTAGCAACTTGGCTAGGTCATGATTCCCAGTATTGTATGATTGTGTTATCTGATGTGGTTTCCTTATGTGTTGTAAACTCTACCACTATGATGAGATTATATGTGATCTTCTCATGTGTTGGAAATTCTGTCACTGTGATGAGTTTATACTGATGAGGTTGACAAGATCAGTGTCTTAATGTAATCTCTTTTGAGATATAAAAGAGAGAAGTGAGCAGAGACACAGGAGAACCTCATACCACCAAGAAAGCAGTGCTGGGAGCAGAGCGCGCCCTTTGGACCTGAGGTTCCTGTGCAGAGAAGCTCCCAGACCAAAGGAAGACTGATGACATGGACTTTCCTCCAGAGCCAACAGAGAAAGCATTCCTCTGGAGCTGATGCACTGAGTTTGGACTTGTAGCCTACTGGACTGTGAGAGAATAAATTTCTCTTGTTAAAACCACCCACTTGTGGTATTTCTGTTGGAGCAGCACTAGATGACTGAGACACTGGCCCATAGCGTGCCTCAATATTTCCTGAATGTATGAATGAGGATTAGCTATCAGAAGAGTTAGGCTGAATACAGTCAAACACTTCGAGGGACAGAGTAGCAGGGGCAGGGGTCTGGGGACCATGCTTTCAGGGGACATCTAGGTCAATTGGCATAACAAAGTTTATTAAGAAAATGTTCTGCATCTGACTTTGGTGAGTGGCGTCTGGGGTCTTAAAAGCTTGCAAGTGGCCATCTAAGATGCATCAATTGGTCCCAATCACCTGGAGTAAAGAAAAACGAAGAACACCAAAGACACAAGGAAAGTATTAGCCCAAGAGACAGAAAGGGCCACATAAACCAGAGACTTCATCAGCCTGAGACCAGAAGAACTAGATGATGCCCAGCTACCACCAATGACCACCCTGACAGGGAACACAACAGACAGTCCCTGATGGAGCAGGAGAAGGGTGGGGTACAGAACTCAAATTCTAGTAAAAAGACCAGACCTAATGGTCTGACTGAGACTGGAGGAACCCCGGAAAGCATGGGCCCTGGATTCTTCATCCTTCCAGAGCTAAAAAATTTCTGAGGCCAACTCTTCAGACAAAGATTGGACTGGACTGTGGGACATAAAATGATACTTGTGAAGAGTGTGCTTCTTAGCTCAAGTAGATACATGAGACTAAACAGGCAGCTTCTGTCCGGAGGTGAGATGAGAAGGCAGAGAGGGTTAGAGTGTGCTGTCCCAGTATAGGGAGAGCAATTAGGGGCACATAACAATGTATGTATAAATTTTTGTATAAGATACTAACTTGAAATGTAAACTTTCACTTAAACTACAACAATAAAGAAAATGCTAAGTTCAAAAAAAAAAAAAAAAAAAGAGTCAGGCTGTGGTGTTAGCTGTTGAGATTTTAAGTCCCAGGAGTACAAGAGGAGCAGCTCCCTTTGGCTGGCAGCTCTGCTCTCATCCCTTTCTGCAACCCCACAACAGCTTCCACCACCTGGGCCTCAGCTATCTAGGCACTTTGTGATCTCAGCTTTGCTATCCTTTCCAGGGTGCCACATCCTCTCCCGAGCTTCTTTAAAGCTTTAACCAACTTTCCCCCACTTCCTGCCTTTATTCCTACAGTTCCTTCTGAAACGCTTTCCCTGCATACATCTGATTCCTACCCAATTACCCAACCCAATTCAGATTCATCCTCCTCCATGAAGCGTTACAGATCACCACATGCTGGAAGTGACCAGTCCCTCCCATGAGTGGCCACAGCGCTTTGCCTGTTCCCCTCTGGCACTGAGCATTTGATCCTCTGTCACTAGGATGAACTCCTTGAGGGCAGAGACTGGTCTGATTCAGTTCCTCTGTTTTCCCCTACAGTGCCTTGCTCTTATCGGGCACTAAGAACAAAGTGTAGCTGTCACCATCTCAAATAAGGGAAGCTAGAATGGAGGAAATCCAGCAATGGTATTAGTTTCTTGAGGACAGAGGAGCCTGTTTACTTCAGATCATACGTCCAGGCACCTGCCAATTCCAGATATCCTGAGGGGTAACTGAGGAGGTGAAAACAAACCCCCTCCCCACACCCATCAAGGTAAAGAGAAAATCATACAAAAATAACCTGCCCTTTACCAGTGCACAGCCTTCTAGCCCCTGCCTTCCCCAAGTCCCCAGCTTGTTCATACCCTTTCATCCTCATAAGAATCACTACCCTGTAGGACAAGTATGGATCCTGACATGAGAAAGTTGAGGTGAGGGATCTAGAACTTTTCCCCAAAGAGAAAAGGCCCTGAGTGCCAAGGTGGAGCTGCTCTCAATTCCAGAAAGCATTTCATAGTCCAGAGGCCACACCCAATGCAACTACTGTGAGGACCTTTTCCTTCCAATTGTCATCTTTGGTCTGGGCTTCAAGTGTCATTCTACTCTCCCCATCATTTCTATCCCCAAACCTCCTCTCTCTCATTCAACATTCTGTCAATACATTTATTGACTGCCCCCACACACATTCATAAACACCCTGCCCTAGGAAAACTTTTATTATTTTTCCTTCGGACAGTTAGGTCAAGCACAGTACTTCACACACATCATGGGAAAGGACTTCACATCTTCAGCACATCTGGTTTCGAGCTTAGAGCTTTTGTCTCTCTGCCTCCTCCCTAAGGCTTCAGCCTGACACCTTGAATCTGGTGGGTGCTTCTTTCCACAGCCAGAGAAGCTGGGCAAATAAACAATTGGAAACAGCAGAGGGGGAGAAAGGGCAGGATGCTTGAGAGGGATTCAGCCCGGCCCAGGAGAAAGGTTTGTTAGAGGGTGGGCAGGAAAAGTGTAAGGCTACAGAGTTGTCCAGGGTGTCTGGACCCCAGACCTAGCTCTCCCAGCCTCTCAGGCCCCTGAAGGACACAAGAGATGATTTTAAAAAAACCACTAACAAGGATGGCATTTTGTCACCTGTCAGTGTCCACCCTCACCTCTCACCATAGTGCCCATTGTCCACCAGCCTAGAAGAGCTCTGGGGAGTGCTGGAAGCTCACAGGGGGCATCTGAACTCTCCTGGAGAAGAACCCAGGGCAGAGCTCACACCCCAGCCCATAGCACCAGGTTGGTAAATCTACTATTGGACCCCGACTACCCACGCGTTTCTGACCTCCTATAGTAAGGATAAGGAGCCCTTGTGGTGCAGTGGTTAAGTGCTGGGCTGCTAACCAAACAGTCTCCAGTTCGAACCCATCAGTGAATACACGGGAGAAAGATGGAGCAGTCTGCTTCTGTAAAGATTTACAGTCTCAGAAACCCTAAAGGGCAGTTCTACTTAGTCCTATAGGGTCTCTATGAGTCAGAATCGACTCGATTTGACAGCAACAGGTTTTTTTTGGACTATGGGGATAGGAGTAGGACCACCTGCCTGTGTAGGTCACTAGGTGGCAAATGAGGTCCTCACTGTGGTGGAAACAAGTACCACAACAGCTGCAGGAAAAGGGTTACTTCCCAGAGTGCCAGGTTGAAGGTATTAACAAAGTAGCAACTGTACTAGGGTCAAGGATGAGGGTGCTAGGTGCTGAAGCTAGCTGTAGACCGAAGGCTTGAAAGCTTGGCTACAGGGAGCTCTGGCAGGAGACTCAGAGACCAGGTGAGCATCTCTTACCCTAGGTACTTGTGACGACTCCTAAATAGACTCCTTTTGCTGGTCCCTTCCAAATATTTCATTTTGGAAACACGGCAGATCCAAAACTCCCCTCTGGCCCTGTCAACTCCCAAGACCTACCTCATGCTCAGGCAACAGAATCAACCCTCTGGGGACTCCTCCTCTACTGGCCCCCAGACTGGGTTGGCCAACCGAGGGGCTCACCAGGCAGGGACATTCCCACCCACCCCAGGACCAGCCAGAGGAGATGTCCTTAAACAGAACAACTGTTGCAGGCCCAGAGACCTGAGGACAGAAAAGGTGAACTGCCTTCATCCTAAACTTGAATCCACACACTGCCACTGACCTAGAGTTTGGATGATTCTTACAGCGTGGCCTGATCATGGTACCACTGGATGTCTCAAATCCAATTCAGTGAGAATGAGAAGGTCAAAATCCCGGCTCCAGTGGGTATCATAAATTTAGGTCAGCAAAAATTAGCAGCACTAGCCACAAGGAATATATCGATGGTGTTTCTTGCTAAACAAAACATTTATCCCTCCATTGCCTCATTTCTCACCTTTCTGACTTTCTCTCAAGCCTCCTCTCTCCTTGGAGATCTTGACCATCTTGTTCTACCCAGGAGAAAAGGGCTAGTTTGGGGCCTGGGAATCCTGAGGAAGAACACTGATCACTCAAGAAACATTTCCTAAGACTATCTATGCATTCATTTAATAAAAAAGTATTGGGCACCTCTTGTGTACCAGGCATTGTTATAGATTTTAGAGACATTGGTGAACCAAGATAAAATTCCTGCCCTTAGCTTACACTGAGCTGGGATGGGGGGTGGGGTGGGGGGAGATACCAGGTACAGATTCTGCTAGTGAGCACCCACCTCCACTTTATAGACCTCAGGTCTATAGAGAGAGATACAGACACAGAGCGGCAGCTCTGAGGAGACTTCTAGCATGGAGTAGGAGAGCTCCAGGAGGAATTTCTTGGAGATAGCATTTGAGGACATTGAAGGAAGAGTTAGATTTGGAGGTGCAGCTTGTACAAAGCCGAACAGCAAGAGCAAAGGCTCAAAGGCTTGTTAAGCTTAGAGGCATGTCCAGAGAACCAAGATTCCATTTCAGTTGGAGCCAAATTTCTCACCTGTGGGGAATGATCTGGTTTGAATTAGAGGAGGTCATTGTGCGATGGGTTGTGGAATAGGCTGTGGAAGAACAAATTCTTACTCAGGAGTAGAAAAGAAATGAGTTTTATTCAGGAATAGAGCAACTGCAGTCAGGGAGCATGAAGCAAAAATGCTAAATGCTTCAAAGTACAGGAGTTGAGGAAAAACTATTCATACATGAAAATTTAAGGAAACAGTAACCACAAGTCACCTAACAGTTAATCTACAGACATCCTGGAGCCAGTCTGCGCAAGTATTTTGTGAAAGTGGTTCTGCCTATCTTTTAAGGACAAGGGCAGTTTGCACGAAAACATTTCCTTCTTTCTGTGAACAGCTAGTTTTGCCCCTCTCCTCTCATTCCCTCAGAGAAGAGCCCATTAACCCGCTACTGTGAGCTCAGCCTGAATGCTTCTCATGTTAGGGATCTGCTAACAAGGCTCTGAACCTATTCAGATAGAAGGTTCTGGGGAGCAACTGGAGGTTTTTGGCCGGCAGGCTCAGTTATGACCTTCTGTTCGGCTTATCTGCAGGGATCCACAGGAAGCGGAGTCATCCTGGAGCGAGAGTGCGGGCGAGTGAAACACTCGGCCCTGCCCACCCCACCTACTCCCTTCCCCTTTCAGAAATCCGGATGGCTGGTACGTCACCGAGCTAGCCCGGGGACCGTAGGTATCTCCGCATCACGTCCCGGCACAGAGCCTTCTGCGCGGGCCGCAGACGCGCGGGCGAAACCCCTCGTAGGGGAGGGAGCACACGGTTCCGTCCGCGAAGGTCACCGCCCTGGGCCACTTTCCCTTCCTCCGCCCGGCCCGGCCTCCCGGGTACGTCTGCGGGAGTGGGGTTAGGACTGGCGCCATGGGCTCCCCTCCTCCGGGAAGGGACACTTTGGACTCGGCCTCCGAGCCTCAGTGATGGATAGTAGCTTCGGGTGGCGTCACTGTAGGACGGCAGGCTGGAAGAGGCCGGCCGCCAGCACTCAGCGGTCCTCCAGGGCCCAGAAAAAAATGCGAGAAATGCCCTTAGAAAAGAAGACGGTACTCTAGCTTCATTCCATTTTAGAGAAAGGTATTTAACAGCTTTAGGAGTCTTGGTGGCGCAGTGGTTAAGCGGTGCGATGCTGATAGGTCCGTGATTCGAACCCATTAGCTGCTCTGGGAGAAGATGAGGCAGTCGGCTTCGTAAAGATTGTTGTGTGCCGTAGAGTTGATTCTGACTCATAGCGACCCTATATGACAGAGTAGAGCTGCCACATAGGGTTTTCAAGGCTGTAATCTTTTATAGGAGCAGTTCACCAGGTCTTTTTCTCCCGCGTAGTTGCTGGTGGGTTCCAACTGCAGACTTTTTGGTTAGTAGCCACAGCCTTGGAAACCCCTTGGGGCAGCTCTATTGGGCCCTATAGGGTCACTATGAGTCAGAATGGACTCCACGGCAACGGTTTTTTTCTTTTCTTTTTTTTTTTAACAACTTAATGTCGATCTGGTTTTGGTGACCCGTTCTGTTGCCCCTCCAGTTGTCTTATCTTACAGTTCCGCGAGCTGTCTTGCAGCACTTCTTGTCCGTAGTTAAGATGACTGCGGCGGCTTTGGAGCCCGAGCTCGAGTGCGTAAACTCCGGCAATGGCTAGTGGCCCAGGAAAGGGAAAACAGGGCTTCAAACCGGTGAGTTCCAGTTCGAACCCCTGCTGAGAATTTGCATTTCCACCCCAGATATACTGACTCAGAAGCTACGTTTAAACAAGATCCCCAGGGAATTCTTCTGTACAATAAATTTTGAGAACCACTGCTCTAATAGTGGTTCTCAGAGTTGGTCCCTAACCAGAAGCATTAGCATTGTCTGGAACTTGTTAGAAATGCAAATTCTTAGTAGGGGTTCAAGCCTGCTCTGGGGGAAAATAGGGCTAGGACTTAGGGGGGCCACCAGCCTGACATCCCCTCCTTAATCCCCTCAAGAAGGCCTACTTAGTCACCATGTCTTTTTTTTTAATTTGACAGATTGGTTTATTTCTTGATTTATTTTTCATTTACAAGGTTCAAAAGAATATTCAGTGAAGTCTTCTCCCCTCATTCCTCTACAGTTTAAGTGTCCGCCTGCAGAGATAGTCCATCTATCTATAGTCTTTCCACACATTTAGCAGCTCATTAACTGAGGACTCTAGGCAGAAGTCTTCCCAATGCCTTAGAGTTTAGCATCCACCTTACTCATTTTACAGAAGAAACTGAAGCCCAGTTGTTACCCAAGGCCAGACAGCCCGTTAGTGATGCCAGGTTGTCAAACTCCTAAGACCAAGCCTTTTCCATTGCCTTGCACTGCCTCCCCCAGGCCTGTTCCAGAAGAGCAGCATAAACACTTGGAATTTACTTCCAAAATCCAAACCCGCTGCCTTCGGGTCAGTTCCAACTCATAGCGACCTATACGACAGAGTAGAACTGCCCCGTAGAGTTTCCAAGGCTGTAATCTTTATGGAAGCAGATTGCCACATCTTTCTCCTACAGATCAGCTGGTGTGTTCGAACTACTGACTTTTTGGTTAGCAGTTGAGTGCTTTAAACCACTGCACCACCAGGGCTGCTTTGGAATTTACTAGTCCCTGCCAACCATGTAAGGAGCCCCGGTGTCCCAGTGGTTAAGCTCTTGGCTGCTAACTGAAAAGTTGGCGGTTTGAAAATCAAAAGATTACAGCCTTGGAAACCCTATGGGGCTGTGCTACTCTGTCCTATGATGTAGCTGTGAATTGGAATCAACTGGAAAGCAACAGGTGTTTGGAGGTTTTTTTGGCTCATGGTGACCCCATGTGTTACAGAATAGTACTGCTCCATAGGGTTTTCTTGGCTGTAATCTTTACCACAGCAGATGACCAGGCCGTTCTTCCTCGGTGCCACTGGATGGGTTTGAACAGCCAACCTTTAGTTTAGTCAACAATCACAAACTGTTTGTAGCACCCATTGGGTTGCTATGAATCCGAATGGACTGGATGGCCAAGGGTTTGGTTTATTTTTTTATTTTGGCTAACCATGTGAGAACGAATTGCATTCTCAATTTACTAAGCTGTGATTGTATAGAAATGTAGCTGAGTTACTGGAGGGCAGGACTCGTATTTGTTTTAATGATCCATTTAAATGTGCCTGGGGATTTCCCAATTCTAAGTCCCCTAGCAGGTGGTTCAGTGGTAAATTTCTGTCAGTGGAGGCTTGCATGTTGCTATGATGCTGAACAGGTTTCAGTAGAGCTTCCAGACTAAGACAGACTAGGAAGAAAGGCTTGGTGATCTACTTCCAAAAAATAAGCCAGTGAAAACCCTATAGATCACAATGGTCCAATTCCATTGTGCATGGGGTCACCATGAGTCGGGGCCAACTCAACAGCTGCTAACAACAAGGTCTTCTAACAGAATACAGAGTCGCAGACTATGTAGGAGCTACAGCCAGTTCTGTGATAGGATTAAACGATTAATGATATTAGGTAACCTTGATTGATCGCTTACTATGTGCAAGACTGTTCTAAGTGCGCCTATTAACTTATTTACCCTCACAACACTTCAGAGACAGGTACTGTTATGGATCAGGAAACTGAGGTACAGAGGTTAACTTGCCCCAGGTAAGACAGCTAAATAAGCAGGAAAGCCAGGATTCAAACCCAGGCATTCTGACTCCAGAACCCATGCTGTCATGCCTCAAATTACTGAAGGCAAAATCTCAGCAACCAGAGAGAAGAGGGATTTTTTTTTTTTTTTGGATCTTTTTTATTTTTATTTTTATTTTTTATTGTTGTAGTTTAAGTGAAAGTTTACAATTCAAGTTAGTCTCTCGTACAAAAATGTATACATATATTGTTATGTGACCCTAATTGTTCTCCCCATACTGTGACAGCACACTCCTCCTTTCCACCCCGGATTTCCTGTGTCCATTCAACCAGCTCCTAATCCTCTCTGCCTTCTTATCTCGCCTCCCGACAGAAGCTGCCCATTTAGTATCATGTATGTACTTGAGCTAAGAAGCACACCCTTCACGAGTATCATTTTATGTCCCACAGTCCAGTCTAATCTTTGTCTGAAGAGTTGGCCTTGGGAATGGTTTTAGTTCTGGGTTGACAGAGAGTCCGGGGGCCATGCTTTCTGGGGTTCCTCCAGTCTCACTCAGACCATTAAGTCTGGTCTTTTTACTAGAATTTGAACCAGAGAGGAGGGATTTTAGGCCAGGTTACCAAGACATAGTTGTATTGTGGGGTAACGCAAGAAGCAGGGATCTAGGAGGTTAGAAGAGCTGCTTCTGTCACCTAGACAATTCCATATTGTCATATAAATGTAAAGAGACAGAAATAAAAATGACAGGCTGTGGTAAGTTTTAAAAAAATAGAGGGTTCGCTTTAGGGGTCATGTCACAGGAAAAAAATACAGCATTCAAGCATTTAGAAGGTATGCGAAATTGTCTATAATAATGAACTACTTCTCTCTTTTTCAAAAGCTGCTCTAGCTGAATTAAATGTGTGTGGAATGTGAATCCCCCTTAGTATTCAAGGCAAGAGGGAAAATCACTTCTACACAGAAAGTTACAGGTAAATGTCTCATCGTCTCATCAGAGGGATGGGACAGAACATGGGTGCTGTAGAGGGGAGAGGAAGGGGTACAGAGGCTTCACAAAAGGTGGCCTGTAGCATCTCTCACCAGTGGGCTCCTCTTACTCGGGCCCTTGCTGATTGAGGCCTGGGGTCTACTAGCTGATCTTTGGGCTGGCTTCCAGCCTTTTCCCTTTCCCGTCCATCCATCATTGCAACCTGGTGTAAAGAACAAGCGTCTCAACTGGGAAATCGAGAGGCGTGGTTCCAGGCCCACCTCTGCCACTGTGTGACCTTATGTTAGCCCCTCCTCTTCCTGGTTGTCAGCCTTTCTCAGAGTGGACTCTGTGGAGCTGTATTTTCATGAGAAAAAATAAGCACTCTCCCTGTGCCTCTTGGAGAGTCTCAACCAAAAAACCAAACCTGTTGCCATCGAGTTGAGTCCAACTCATAACCACCCCATAGGACAGAGTAGAACTGCCCCACAGGGTTTCCAACGAGCAGCTGGTGGATTCAAACTGCTGACCTTTTGGTTAGCAGCTGAGCTGTTAACCACCATGCCACCAGGGCTCCACTGAACCACGCAGTCCTACAATAAAGAAACCTATTCCACCCACTGTTTCCCAAACTCATGTAAACATGGAACCCACCCTTTCTCTTTTGCCTAACACTACTTACAAGCAATACATTTTGAAATATGTAGACAGTCCCAAGAGACCCCTTCCAGCTCTAAAGTTCTATAGTCCACCCTGTCATCCCCCCCAGTGCCACCCCAAAAACTGGCTCTTCCATTCTCCTTCTCACTCACCGAAAACCTAATCATCATTCTGGGGTCTTCTGGTGCTCTCAGCCTCTTTATCCAGCCCACAGGCAGGCCCTGTCCATTCAACTTCCAGAGTTAAATTCAAATCAATCTGCTACTTTCCACCATCACTCTTCTCAACTCTCACCCACTACAGTCCATTCTCAGAGCAGCCAGGGTGGTTTTTTTTTTTTTTCCCCAAATGTAAATCAGATAACATCCACACTGTTTAAAACCTCCCAGTGGCTTCCCATTATTTAAGAAAAACAACAGCAACAAAAACTCGCTGCCATCAATTCCAACTTATAGTGACCCTATAGGACAGAGTAGAACTGTCCCATAGAGTTTCCAAACTTCACGTCTCAGCAGGCAGGAGCCTCCATCTCTCCCCCTCTCCATGCTCATCTATAAATCCACTCCTTCCATTTCTCCAATTCAGCCACAAGTGTTCTTTCTGTGCTTCAACCACATCAAACCCATCCCTGCCTCAGAGCATCAAACTTGCTGTTCCCTCTATCTGGACCCCGTCCACTATCTGCCCCCTTCTCCCTCGTGGGGTGGCTCCTCCCCATCACTTGGATCTGCACTGGCACTTTCAGCACATCCCTGTTTTATTTCCTTTGTCCAGTAAACTGGCTGCCGTCGATTCTGACTTATGACGACCCCATGTGTGTCAGAGTAGAACTGTGCTCCAGAGGGTTTTCAATGGCTGATTTTTCAGCAGTAGATTACCAGGCCTTTCTTCCGAGGTGCCTCTGGGTGGACTTGAACATCCATTCGGTTGGCAGCTGAGCGTGTTGATCTTTGCACCACCCTGGGTCTCCATTTCCTTTGTAGTGCTTATTATTTGCAATCACAGTCACCTTGTTTCCTGTGTCTCTTTTCCCTGCTATGTCCTGGCACATAGTGCATGGTACATGCTTAGTAAATATTTGTTAAATGAATGAGTGGAAAAGAGAGAAAGAGAAAATAGTACTCGCCTTGTGCTTGATACAGTGTGCCTGGTTCTGTTCCTCCCTCCTTGGTGGTGCCTCCTCTCCTGTTTCACCTTCTCTTTGGACTCACACTTCCCAGTACTGGTGACCCCTTGGTCCTGCTCCCTTGCTCCAGCTCTCCATGCTTGAAAGCTCTTACTTGCTCACAGCTCATACTGTCAGTCACTGAGCCATGTAGATTCTGTGGCTGAAGCCTCTCAAAATTATCTTTCTTCCCTTTTCCAAGGTCACCACCCTTGGCCCCAGCTCCTGATGATCTCACCTGGGACAGAGATCTCCAGTGTCCAGTCTCCTCCCACAGGTTGTGCTCCCACACTGCTTTGCATAGTCATCTGACAGCACCTGTCAAACAGTCCTACCCCTGCTCAAGAACTTTTCATGGCTTCTCAGTGTCTACAGGGTAAACCTCAAGCCCCTCTGCTGGGATTTGTGGCTCTCCCAGATCTGGCCCCCACCTCTCTGCTGCTCTGTTTCCAATTACTCCTTACCCTGTTCTTCATGTTTCAGTCAAATGGAATGGAGTCCATTTCCTATACATGCCTATCCAGGTCTACTGAAAATTTTCTCATCCTTCTAGGCCAGTTTGAACCACTTCCTCCTGGGAACCTTCCTTGATTCAGACCTGCCCAGGTCTCCTCATGGCCCTCCTCATATACTATTTTGTATAATATTAAAACAGTAATAGTAATGACCAAAATAGATTGAACACTAATGTGCAAGGCACTGTAATATATTATCTCATTTAATCCTGACATCAATCTTATGAGGTAGGTGCTATTATTATCCAGGTTTTATAGATGAGGAAACTGAGGCACAGAGAGGGGAAGCGACTTGCCCAAGATCGAACAGATAAAAAGCAAATGAGTCAGGATATGAACCCATACGTTCTGATTCCAGAGCCCATGCTCTTAACCTCTACTCTATGCTGTGTCCATCTTTGCTCCTTTCTATGAAACAAGGCTCCCTTGCTGCTCGCTCTGCCTGACCCCCTACCCCCACCCCAATTCCTACTTATGCTATGGGAAACACAAGACTTATTCTCCAGTAGCATTTCCCGGTATATCACCAACCAGGCGGGGTTAAATGTGCCTCCAGGCTTCCTCTGTCACAGTCCTGAGCACTCTCTTCCCGCATGGATTGTGGGACCCAGGTCCACTGTGTCCTCTACATCCAGCAAAGCCCACAGAGGCCTCAGATGGTGCTTGCTGAATGCATGAATGGGATCAGGGCCAGGTTCTCCTCACAGAATTCTTTCATTACCTAGCACAGTCCCTCAAACAGAAGACACTCAATACATGGCCACTGAATATTGACTGCACTTTCTAAGTGAAGACGGGCACTAGCCTTTGTGGGGCTCTCAGTTGACTGCTCAGACTCTCTCAGCCAGGATGGGCTGGATCCTGCATCAGAGGAGTGACCCCAAGCCCCAAGGAAGAGGCCACTCTCTGGGTGGGAACTGAGGTCCAAAAGACCTTTTCTTGCAGTTGCTCTTATTTGCTGGCTGGCTGGCTCCCTGCCCAGACATCAATTCTCATCTCTCCCTTTACCTGAGCTCCCAATCCCTGTTCTCTGCTCAGATCTAACTTCTCAGAGGCAGTCTCAAAGTGGTAGAAAAATCTGGACTCTGTGTCAGTTTCCAGCCTTACTGCCTTACAGCAACGACACTTTGAAAGAATCTTCATTTCTCTGAGGCTCAGTTTACTCATCTGCAAAACGTGGCTATTGATATTCAGGCCCTGCTTCCTTAGCAGGCTTCTTTACACTTTCTGAAGTGTAAGATGTCAACAATAATTTGCTCTTTCAACAAATATTTATTGCACATTTACTATGCCACACATATCTTGTTAAAGTTTCAGTCTTCACAGTAACCCTCTGAGGTAGATGTTATTAATCTTCATTTTACAGATGAGGAAACTGAGGCTCAGAAGGGGAGGTGACTTGGGACAAGTTGCATCTGCACTCTTTCCACCCACTCCACTTCCTCCTAGGCTCCCTGCTGGTGACAATTAGCCAGGGCTTGACCAAGCCTTCCATCTGGGTCCGCCTCCCCAGGCCTTAGTCCCCCCTCAGTATTTGCCAGTGATGTAGATAAGGGGCAGTGAATGTTTCCTGAGGAAATGGAAATCTCAGTTGTGCCTGCTACTGAGATAAGCTCTGAAAAAGTGAAACATTTCACCCTCTTCATTCTTTTTATGGAAGATGGGGGAGGGGATAGCAAGTTTAATCTATTTGAATCTTTACAGGCACTTTTCCTTTTACAAGTTTGGAAACTTGAGGGATCCTTGTGGGAAACCCTAGGGATGAATTTCATTTTGCAAGTTCCTGACTCAGGAGCCTACCTCAGGGCTCAGTCAGTCCTTAGCGCCAAGGTCACTCTTCAGGCTCAACTCCAGCCTACGGAAGCTGCTCACCCGCACTCCTCAAAGATGTCTGGATAGTGCCGGAACAGCACAGGCGGGTCCCGGTCACCTCGGACCGGGGCCCCAGGCACAGCCCGGATCCCAGGCCTCCTGCCTCGCCGCCCCCCAGAGCAGGAGCGGTGGATCCACTGGTGCGCTTCCACAGCGAACTTCCTCTTGAAGCGCATGCCGCACTCAGGGCAGGGAAAGGGCCTCTCGCCTGAGTGCATGCGCCGGTGGCTGACCAGCAGCGAGGGATAGGTGAAGCGGCGGCCGCAGTCTGCACACACATGGCGCAGCTGGCTGGTCTGAGCGTCCATGCTGGACACTGGGACTGAAGTCTGTGCACTGGCGGTCTGGTCCCAGGCAGCTTTCAGGGCTGGCTGTGCTCTCACCAAGGCTCTGTTGGTAGTCGAGTCAGAGTTGTGTTTAACTAGCTCTTCAGGTAGCTCGTTCTCAGGAATTTCTCTGGACCCCTCAGCTCCTGACCCTTCCTTCTTCTTGTTTGGGGCATCTTCTGGGAAACAGGAATTAAGTTACATTTAAAAACACATTTGCACAGACTACGTCAGGTTATAAGGTGCTTTATGTACAGTACTGCCAGAAAGTACTGCCCAGTGATTTAACACACAGGCCTTGAAGGAAGGTAAACAGAGTTCAGTCTCTTAAGACACTTATATGTCAAATGTGAGTAATAAATTTTCTTTACTTCACAGGTTTGTTGGGAAGATTGAATGAGTAGAGGCATGTTAGACATTTAGTAAATGCTCAATAAGCTATAGCTATCATTATTGTGGTTTCTTGATTTCTTATAGGGAATTGACTCGAAGACAATGGGTTTGGTTAAGGATTTTTTTGTTAAAGATGAGGAAACATATTTGCTTAAGCTCTCTCAGCTTGGGGATATGTGAAGGGGGCTGGAAGTGGAGTGAGTGGGTTGTGGGGAAAGAAGAACCAGGTTGTCAACTACTGGGCATTTTCTCTTGAATCACTTTGCTTTGCTTAAGGAACATGAAAGGCAGACCTGCAGCCACTTCCATTCTTAGTGCCTTTTAGTTTGTTCCTTAAAGGAGAAAGAGTAGGGTTTCCTAGGGAAGGTACCTGAAAACCCAATCGTCTTGGAGTTGGGCTCCTGATTCTCCTAGCTCAAACAAGTCTTGATGTGACTACTGTCCCAAGTTCTGAACATTTTGAAACAGGTCTGCCTTCTTCCTTTTCGAGTATGCAACATAGGTTGGTTCTTTAGGGATGCTGGAAGTTGGGATCTGAAAGAAAACTTTGCTAGACAGGAAGCCCTGGAGAGCCAAGTAGGGGAGACTTGGAACAATCTCTCACCTCTTGGAGCTCCTCCCAGGTTCTCCCTCTCCTCAGGATCCTGGGCGGCAGGACTCCAAGCCTCACTCTCCTGTTCCATCCAAGAGATGAGGGCTGGTTTGGGGCCCGGGAATCCTGGGAGAGAACAGGGATCACAGCGCTGGCCTGAGATGCTGTCCTGGGGAGATGGCGTCCCCTTGCCAGGGTGAGGGCATCTCCTCAGAACTAATACTCAACCCAGACAGGGCCTGCAAAGCTCCTGCCTGAGGGAAGTGGATGCGGGATGAAGACTCCCGACGGGGTACCTGAAGCCCTGGGAATGGAAGGTGGCTGGTGCTGCTGGCGGACTAGTGAGGAGTTAGGGCTCACAATCCTCTCGGTCCTCTATATTGTCTCCCCTGTAAATCCCGGTGAAGGAGAAGCGGGGCTCTGACCCGCGGCCTCACCGAGCGCGCCCAGGTGGCCGTAGGTCTCCCGCATCACGTCCCGGTACAGGGCCCTCTGCGCGGGTCGCAGACACGCCCACTCCTCGGGGGAGAAGTACACGGCCACGTCCACGAACCGCACGGCCCCTGGCTTCTTGCAACCAGGCCGGATCTCCCCCGGTCTCTGCACCAGAAGCGGGGCCGGAGGCGGCGCCATGGGGCTTCCCCGCCCCGGGCAGCAGCCGCCTGGTCCCCGGGCCACCGCCTCCCCGATCCGGGCCTCAGGTTTCGCGGTCCACAGGAAAGGCTGCCCAGGTCGGGGGTCCGCCCAGGCTTGGCGTCCGAACCTGCTAGGGGAACCTCGAAGTACCAGGGACTGGTTGCTAGGAATTCGGGTATTCTGATAGGAGACAAATAAAACCTCTTGGTGTTTATTCACTTCATGGCCGCCTGGACATAGAGAGCCGGGTTAAGAGATCCGGAAGGTGCCTTCAGAAAATATGGCGACATCCTGGCTTCAACTGTCACTAAGGGCCTGTGACGCGATTCCTTGATCACATCAAATATGGCGCTCTTCTGGTTTCCCTGGCCTCATCTTCGCACTTGCCCTTAAATACAATGGCCGCGTTAGGGTTTACTTTGAGCCGCAGGGGCTGGTAGGAGAGGAAGAGTCCTTTTCAAGACAGAAGCACAGGCCCACGACTTCAAGTACCTCTCTTTGCCTGTTGTAGACGGCGGCCGATGATTGGCCGCAAGGACAGGAAGAAGCTGCGCCGTGATTGGTTGCGGCATTTGAAAGGACCCGCCGCTCTGAAATCTCCTTCGACCGACTCTGGACTGGAACTTGGATCTTGGCCTCTTAGGGAATACCGGATCGTGTCCCCGATGTGCTTCCTGATGGCAGGATCTGGAATCTGGTCCTCAGCCCCTGCAGGAAGACGCAGACACCTTGGCCAAACTCTGGGTACAGCTGAGGTAGAAACCAGGTAAGTGTTTACAGTCAACAGACAGCAGCAGAGCCGACAGGAATCCTTGCCACCTGGGTCCCCTTGCTTAGTCTGGACAGGAGCTGCAGGCGAAGGAACGTGCTTGGTGAAGATGGAATTGGAGGGAAGCTATTTTAAATTGCATTTAAATTTTTGCCAAGTTAATGTATATGGTTTTAAAAAATACTTAAGGTTTATAATGAAAAAGGCAGCCCCATGTACTCTTTATTCCCTACAGGCAACTACTTTTATTGAATTATATCTTACAGTAAAATACACAGATCTTCAGTGCGAAATGCATTGAGTTTTGAAAAAGTACACAACTGTGCAACCATCACCCGAATAAGATATAGGGCTTTTTTTGTTGTTGTTGTGGTACGTATTTTCTAAGAATGGTGTGGCGGTGGCCTCTGACCTCCTCTAACTTCACGAGGAGGAAGGAAGGAGTCTCAAGATCAACAACCCAAGGCTGATTCCTATGAGGCCGAGGTCAGACATGCCTCAGCCCTGCAGCCTTTTGACCAATTCCCTGACCCCTCGGTCTCTGCCTTGCACCGGCAAGTATTACAGGCAAGTGTTACAAAGCTCTTTTAGCTCCACAGATAAGTGCCTGGAGGCATCCTACTCCACTAGTAAGCCTTGGCCTGAATACGCTCAGCTTTCTCATTCCGTGGGCTGGGAAGCCCTCTCCTGCCGATCTCCTGGTTCAACTGCTTCTGCTGCCACAGTTTCTCTGTCGCTGCTTCTTGCTGTCTTTGGTGTTACAGCTCTTTCTCTTTGTCTCCTGGGTCTAGGAGGGTCTCAGCACAGGGATCCCAGGTCCAAAGGATGTGTTCAGGATTCAGGTTTGTAAAAATGGCATGGGAGCGGTGTCTGATCTCCTCTAAATTTGCAAGGGGGAAGGAGAATCAAGATCAACAGCCCAAGGCTGATTCCTATGAGGCAGAGGTCAGACATGCCTCCTCTCTCCTCCATCTTTACCAATTCTAACACCAACCGTTCCTCCCACAGCACTCTACTTCTCTGCTAGGTTCAGTAATTCATTGCAATGGCCATACAGAACTCACAGACAATACTGATGATTATGGAGTTTATTAGGAAAATCACAGATTACAATTCAGGCTCAGGAACTCTCAGGATACAGTTCTTCCACCAGGACAGCCTCTTTCCAGCCATACTCACAGGCACGCCTCTCCCTGGCGCTTTTGCCCTCTGCCCAAAGGCGCTCAGCTTTCTCTCCCTGTGGTCTGGGAAGCCCACTACGCCGTCTCCTGCTGCCAGGTCTCTGCTGCCGTGTCTTGCTGTGTTCAGTGTTACAGCTCTCTCTCTCTCTCTCTCTCTCTCTCTCTCTGTCTCTTGGTTCCAGGAGCTTCTCAGTGCAGGGATCCTTGGTCCAAAGGATGTGCTGGCTCCTGGCTGTTCTTCCTCGGTGGTGGGGGGATCCTCTCTCTCCTGCCTCTGGGGTGGCTCATTTCAAGTCCAGTGGGATGGCAAAGCTGACCAATCCCTTCGGTGGGTCACAATTACCCTATCATACAGTCCAGCCCAATCACTTGGGTGGGAGTTACAAGTCCGTGGCTAGAAAAAACAAACCCGTTGCCATCGAGTCTGTTTCAACTCATAGTGACCCTATAGGACAGAGTAGAATGGCCCCATAGGGTTTCCAAGGAGCAGCTGGTGGATTTGAACTGATAATCTTTTGATTAGCAGCCAAATGCTTAACCACTGTACCACCAGGGCTACACAAAAGTGACCCATTGCACCACAGGTGTGCTGCAGGTGTCTATCTGATCTGGTAGGTTCTCCAAAAGTCATCTCGGCTTCACCCTCTCTGGCCTCTGATAAAATTTAACTGAGAGGTTATTCCCTTGCTCTGAGTCTCTCTCAAAGTATCAGCATAATATTAGACTTCCCCACTGCATAACCCATTTATGCATTCCTTTACCTTCAGCTATTATTTCTCCTTCCTTCCATTTGTCATTTATTTTTACCCAAACATTTCCACCTTGGAAAGGGACATTAGGTTTAGTTGCCATGCTGTTCCAGATTGCTGGTAGCAAGATGACACTAGCAAGTGCTTCCCCCTCAGTCCACTCCCATTCATGTTGGACAGAGTTACATCGGTGGGCTATCTCAACTACTAGGCAATACGGCAGTATTCACTGTCAACCCCAATTTTGCCAGATGTGGGGAAGGTACAGTCTGTCCTATCAGGCCCTTGAGAATTCTTGCATACAGGTTCAAGGGTATAGTTACAGTCTCTTGCTTAGGGATCACCCTTGCTTCTGGCACCCGCAGCTGCATCCCTGGTCCTGGGATTGCAGCATCCGGCAGGAAAAACTTGTGTATCCCCTCTTCCCCAAATCCCCCAGAGAGGAGTAGGAATCTGTCCGATGGTGATCCTCCCTTTGTCCCCCTCATGTTGAGTGTGAGCACATACTCATGAAGGCATGTAAGCCAGCCCTTTATGCCTTTATCTGCTCATTTTAGATAACAAATATTTCAATTGCCTATTCCAATTCTCTATCAAACCATTACCCTGAGGTGGTATGCAACATGGTATGTCCCTTTACTATGATGTTTCTTGGCCCATTGCTGCACCCTGTGGTCTGTAAAGTGTGTTCCTTGGTCTGATGAAATATAACTGGATGGCCCAAATTGGTACAGTATCTTTTGTTTCAATCCCTTAATGGTGTTTTTGGCATTTGCATCTGTCACGGGATATATAAAGCCCAGTCCAGAGTAAGTATCTATTCCTGTGAGGACCCATTTGTAGCCACCTGGCGCTACCGGCATCATTGGTTCAATATAATCAACTTGCCAATTATGTGCAGAGCCTTCCCCCTGGGGAATCTGCCCCATAGCCATCTGCAACCTCTTTTTTCTTCTTTTTTACTGTACTTTAGATGAAGGTTTACAGAATAAACTAGCTTCTCTAAACAGTTAGTACACATATTGTTTTGTGACATTGGTTTCCAACCCCATGCACAACATGTCAACACTCTCTCCTTCTTGACGTTGGGTTTCCTATTACCAGCTTTCCTGTCTCCTCCTGCTTTCTAGTCCTTGCCCCTGGGCTGGTGTGCCCCTTTAGTCTCGTTTTGTTTAATGGGCCTGTCTAATCTTTGGCTGAAGGGTGAACCTCAGGAGTGACATCATTACTGAGCTAAAAGGGTGTCCAGGGGCCAGTTTAAGTCTACTCCTTTTTTTTTTTTTTTTTTGTGAGTTAGAATTGTGTTCTACATTTTTCTCCAGCTCTGTCCAGGACCTTCCCTCGTGATTCCTGTTAGAGCAGTCAGTGATGGCAGCCAGGCACCATCCAGCCATGCTGGACTCAGTCTGGTGGAGGCTGCGGTAGTTGTGGTCCAATAGTCCCTTGGACCAATCTCTTCCTTGTGTCCTTGGATTTCTTCATCCTCCCTTGCTTCAGGCGGGGTGACACCAGTAGAGTATCTTAGATGGCCACTCACAAGCTGTTAAGACCCCACACGCTATTCACCAAAGTAGAATGTAGAACGTTTTCTTTATAATTATGTTTTGCCAACTGAGCTAGATGTTCCCCAAGACCATAGTCCCCACAGCCCTCAGCCTAGCAATTCGGTCCCTCAGGGAGTTTGGATGTGTCCATGGAGCTTCCATGACTTTGCCTTCGTCAAGTTGTGCTGGTTTCCGCAGCATTGTGCACTGTCCCACCCTTCACCAAAGTTACCGCTCATCTATTGTCTATTTCGTGTTTTTCCATCCCTACCCCTCCCCTCCCTTGTAACCATCAAAGATTGTTTCTTTTTGTATGTAAACCTTTTCCTGAGTTTTTATAGTAGTGGTCTCATGCAATATTTGTCCTTTTGTGATTGACTTAATTTCACTCAGCATAATGCCTTCCAGATTCATCCATGTTGTGAGATGCTTGGCAGATTCATCATTGTTCTTTATCGTTGCCTAGTACTCCATTGTGTGTATGTACCATAGTTTGTTTATCTGTTCATCTGTTGATGGGCATCTAGGTTGTCTCCATCTTTTTGCTGTTGTGAACAATGCTGCAGTGAACATGGGTGTGCATATGTCTGTTCGTGTGATGGCTCTTATTTCTCTAGGATATATTCCTAGGAGTGGGATTGTTGGATCATATGGTATTTCTATTTCTAGCTTTCTAAGGAAACGCCATATTGTTTTCCAAAATGGTTCCATCATTTTGCATTCCCACCAGCAGTGCGTAAGAGTTCCAGTCTCCCTGCAGCCTCTCTAACATTCGTTACTTTGTTTTTTTGATTTCATGCCAGTAATGCCAGGGTGAGATGGTATCCCACTGTAGTTTTGATTTGCATTTCTCTATTGGCTAGTAATCATGAGCATTTCCTCATGTATCTGTTAGCCACTTAAATGTCTTCTTTGGTGAAGTGTCTGTTTACTTCCTTTGCCCATTGCAACCTCTTCCTTGCTGGCAGACAGAACAGTCCTTATTGGCATTTTGTGCCTCAGAGGGTACAAGAGGGATGTATCTAGATTCAGCCCATCTCTGCATTGCTGCAGCACCCCCATGTCCACTCATTTTATGGACCCAATTGGCCACCTCAAGTGAGTATACCACAGTTCCACTTGCTGATTCCAATCACCTTCCAATTCAGGAAAGGGGGGTCTTCTGATGGGCATTGATATGTCCTACTCTAATGAACCCTCTAAATTCCCAGAATGCCTTCCATAGGTCCATGCCCCACGTGGGCATCTCCTTAATAGTCCAATTTTACATCACCCATTTGCCTGACCACGTAGCCAGGCCATTGGTCACTGCCCATGAGTCAGTAAAAATCCAAACATATGGGCTGTCGCCATTGCCCAATTCTTCCATCACGGCATGGAGGACAGCATGCAGTTCAGCCCATTGAGCTGACTTGTTCTTACCTTCTTCAATCAGGGTCTTTCTGTCTGCTGGTCTTAATGCAGCAGCTTTCCACGTCAGATGTTGTCCATGTACCCTGAAACTGCCATCCGTGAACCAAGAAGCCTGCTGCTGGTCAGCAGAAAGTTGTTCATAGGGCACTGTCCATGTAGAAATGGGCTCTGGCAGCTTCTCAGGTGGTTCCAGGATAGGACCTATGGGGAAAAGAGGCTACCTGCTTGTGGATATGGTGGGTGCCTCCCTGCATTCCCCGAGTAGCTTGTTCTTGTATGAACCATTTCCATTTTATTATAGAACTATTTGGGCACCACCTCCCTTATTAGAGTGTTTCTCTGACATCACCTGAGAATTATGGGTATTTCAGGTCTCGTGGTGATTTTCTGACCTTCTGTCATTGAAGCAACCTCAATCAACACCAAATAGCAGGCGAGTAATTGCCTTTCAAATGGTGTGTATCATGCTGAAGCATCTGGAAACTTTCTAGTACACAATCCCAATGGTTGCAGTAGGGCAGAATTCTCAGGTTTTTGCCATAAACTCCAGTCTGCACAAGCACATGTGGCAGATACCTCCAAAATCATGTCTGAATGTAAATCATAGGGCCTAAAGGCAGGGAGAGTGAGACCGCCTTCTGTAATTCAGACATAGGCTGCTCTTGCTCTGTCCCCCATTCAAATGCAGTTTTCTCCCAAGTGGTTTTATGGATGGGAGCCAGCAATATTCCCAGATGTGGAATACGCATTCTCCAGAATCCAAATAGACCAACCAGATGTTGGGCCTCCTGCTTAGTCTTGAGGGTAGATAGTGACAGCAACTTATTCTTGGTTGCCTGCGGAATGCCACAGATGGCTCCTGCCCAAGTTATTCTCAAGAATTTCACAGTTTGAGAAGGGCCCTGGATTTTTGCTGGATTTACTAGCCAGCCTTTGTTGGTCATGTGGGCCACTACTGTATTCAAATCAGTCATAGCCTGTTCTTTGGGGTTTCATATTAACATAATATCAATGGAATGTATCATTACCCTTGAGACTGCACCAGGTCCAAGTCTCTTCTAACCAAACTATGACAGTAAGCCAGTGAATTCAAGTAACCCTGTGGCAATACAGTGGAAGTAAATTGGGATCCTTCCCACCTGAAAGCAAACTGCGGCTGGCTCTTTTCCAAGATTGGGATCGAGGAAAAGGCATTTGCAAGATCAATCACTGAGTACCAGTCTCCTTTAGCCTGCTCTATTTTCTGTATCGTTGTCTGGAACAGCTGGCAGTACTTTATTTAGGCCTTGATAGTCTACTGTCAGCCTCCATAAGCCATCTGCTTTTTTCACGGGCCATACAGGGCTCTTATACAGAGAATTTGTTGGCACCAACATTCCGGCCTTTACCATGTCTTTAATCAAAGCAGTAATCTCTTTTGTCCACCAGGTATCCTATACTGTTTCAAATTAACAACCTAAGTGGGTTTAGCCAGTTCTAATGGTTCCCATTTAGCATGTCCAATTATTGTAATGGCTGAAGGCAGAGTTACATGCTCTTTGTCATCTATAATACCCAATATTCATTTCCATCTGTTTTACAACACTAGGTAGGAGAAACATTCAATATCCATAGTATATTCAGATAAACATATAAACCCTTTTTAAACATTCCAGTTTCATCTTCTCTTCTCCACACCATAACTATCTTCCCATTCATATACATATGGCCTTGGGCCTCTGGCTGAGTGAAACCAGAAGACCCTGGCCCCCTATCAATCGTCTTGCTTATCTGGCCTGGATTTTGCCCCAAGCCACTCCAGATGCAGCTTTTCTCCCCTCAGCTGCAGCATAACATCTACTTTCCTTTCAGTCATTAAAGATAACAACAACCAAAGAAACCATCTAAGAATCAAAAGTTTCATTTCCCATGCCCCTTCTTTCTCTTACAAAGTCCCATGCTTTCATGAGTCTGGAGCCATTGCAACGAATCCCACTCCTGACACCACCTGTAAGAATGGCGTGAGGGCAGCATCTGACCTCCTCGTCTAACTTCACAAGGGGAAGGAAAGAGAACCATTATCAGCATCAACAGCCCAAAGCTGATTCCTGTGAAGCAGAGGTCAGACATGCCTCCACCTTCCAACCTTTTTACCAATTCTGACACCAGCATCCCTCCCATGGTACTTTCTACTCCTCTGCGGGTTCGACAATTCATTGCAATGGCCACACAGAACTCATGAACCATACTTACAGTTAAGTGGTTTATCAGGGAAGTAACAGGGTACAAGTCAGGATTGGGATCAACCTGGAAGTCACAGGAACAACTCAGGACACAGTTCCTCGATCAAAACAGCTTCTTCTTGCCCTCTGCCACTGGGCCGTGCTGGGGGCCTTCTTGGGTAAGTGTTACAATTCTTAGCTCCATGGGTCAGCAAGCCCCACCACAGCCGTCTTGTGCTGGTCTCCTGGTTCCTGCCATCTTGCACCGCCATCTCTTGCTGTCTTCTATGTTACAGCTCCTCTCCCTCTCTCTCTCTCTCTTCATGTCTCCCTTTAGGCCTAGTGGGATGGCGAAATTGACCAATCCCCCCATTAGGTTTCCATACATCTTATTTGCATGGTCCCACCCCCACAAGGGTGCTGTGCACCTTATTGCATTATTAGCAAGCTGTCCAACCCCTTGGTGGGCCACATGCACCTCATTTGAATGACCCAACCCAATCATTTGGTGGGAGTTACAAAGACTATGGCTGGAAGGGCCATATTAATTCATTGCACTGCATTGTGGTTTTGATTTGCATTTGCCTAATGACTAATGATGTTGAGCATCTTTTCATGTGCTTGTTGTCCATTTATATATCTTCTTTAGAGAAATGTCTATACAAGTCCTGTGTCCATTTTAAAATTGGATTCCAATCAGTATAATTTTAACTCTTCTGGAACATTCATTTAAAAATGTACATATACTTTTACTGCTCTTTCTTGATATACTCATTTTAGACATTATCTGTGGGTGTGTGAATAAAAATTGACACAAAGCTGATCCCCAAAGTGCAAAGATAATTCACATCCCTCCTCTCCTACTTCTCCATCTCTGACACCAGTCACCCACATGGCATTTTATTTCTTTCTACCCTAACCACCCAGAGTTAGATGAGACCGCACACCCGCTATCCTGAGCCAAGTCAAAACATTCCTGGACACCTGAGGTCAGGTCATCAGGGAACAACCAAAGGCTCAGTAGTCTGCACAACTCCTTGTACTTCAGACCAGCTGGCCTCTTTCTATCTCTCTCTAGTCCCCTGGGACTAGGCCACAAGCTAGAAGGATTCTGTGTTTCTTCATTGTTGCCCATGCAGCCTTTATCACCCAGCCATCCAGAGCGGCATCTCCACAAATCAACTCTGTACCACCAGTACCTGCTGGCTCATTTCCCCTGTGAGTTCTGTAATTTGCTGGAATGACTCACAAAACTCATGGAAACTATTACCTATACTTACAGTTACCCCTTTATTATAACCAGAAAGGATACAAGCATAGAGACACATCAGGCAAGGTCCGGAAGAGGTCCCAGCACCACAAGGCCTCCATTGTCCCCAGGGAAGTGAGGCTTCCATTGTCCCCAGGGATATGCTGCACTCTCTCCTGTGCATAGATGTTTTCACCAATCTATGAGGCCTCAAAAGAAAGCATTCCAAGGTCCCAAGTCCCCTAGTCACTGGGAGTTCAATAAATATGCATGATTTGGGCCTTAGTACACAGTTATGATTGATCCAGTCAATGAATATGCATGACTGCATCAGGCCCCCCTCCCTTCCTGAAGTTAATTAGACAAGTGTGGGGCCTCTGTAGCCCCTACTTGCTCGACTGTTTTGGAAAACAAAAGCATCTTGATTGTTCAGGTTATTTTTGGAAACCATTGTCAAAGGGTCAAACAAGTTCTTTGTCCTACAATGGGCATCTTGCTATGATATTGAAACTGTTATGATGCTAGCAACTAAAACGCCATTTCACCTCACCTCCAGGCCCAACATACTTAAACTAATAAATTGTTGTAAATAATGTAAGTAATTTTCCCTGTACATGCTATGCTGTGATTATATTTCCTTTCTTGTACAACTTTTTGCTTCTAAGTTTCTACTTGTTTTTTGCTCCTTGCATATCTGATTTTTCTGACTTCTTAAATTGTTCCAAATTACCAAAGATAACATAAAATCTCAAGTATCCATTTTTTTCCTAGTATACCTCTCTCCTTTCGCCCTAGTTTGCTCTCTCCAAACTGGACTAGGTAGTTTGCTCTCTCCAAACTGGACTAGGCCTCAGCTGTCATCCAAGGTCTTCTGCTCCTGCTCTCTTGGATTGTATCCTCTGCTTTCAAGATTCCACATCTTCCTCTTTATTTTTTAGTCTGAAATGGACCATTTTAATGGTTTGTGACATTGGGCTACAAGTACCAGATGCTCTCATTCCCACATTTGGAACCAGGCAGAATGCCAGAAGAGGCTCTCCTGCCTGCCCAGGGTACACACAGAGCCTCTCCTTTTTGTTCAGAAATCTTCGTTGCTGATCAAGCTAGCACCTTTCCAGTCAAAATTTCTTTATATTTTCTGGCCTTACCCTTGCTGTTTTTCATCTGGAATACTTCCCAGCTTCTGGTGTATATACCATTAGAAGTGCATCTCCTTTTAAACAGAATCAACTTTAACTAAAGACAAATTATAAAGAATATCACATGGACCCCAAAACTTTGTTTATTCAGGTACTATACTGTAAACAGAGGAGCCCTGGTGGGGCAGTGGTTAAGCATTTGACTGCTAACCAAAAGGTCAGTGGTTCAAACCTACCAGCCACTCACAAGAGAAGGATGTGGCAGTCTGCTTTCATAAAGATTTACAGCCTTGGAAATGCTATGGGGGCAGTTCTGCTCTGTCCTATAGGATCACTATGAGTCAGAATTGACTCAATAGCATTTCTGCTGAGAAGGCATTAAGGATAGAGAAGATTTAAGAAGACTGAGCTAATTGATACACTTGACAGTTAACTAATCAGATTGAAACAAACTTTCAAGTAAGACTAAAACTTTGTTCCATCATAAGTGACAGTAGTACAGTGAATTACTTAATATGGCCCTTCTAACCATAGTCTTTGTGACTTCCACACAGTTATTGGGTGGGACCATGCAAATAAGGTGTATGGAACCCTAATGAGGTGTGGTGGTTAGTGTTGTTTGTCGGCTTGGCTAGGCCATGATTCACAGTATTGTGTGGCTATCTTTCTTTTTGTGATCTGATGTAATTATCCTCCATTTAATGTGTTATAAATCTGAGCGTCTATATGCTAATGAGGCAGAATTAGTGTGGAGTGTATCTTGAGTCATAGCCTTGCAGGAGGGCTCGAGTCCCACCCTTACTTGAGTCATGCACTTCCCTGGGGTGTGGCCTGCATCCAGTGTATGTATGTGGGTACTCTGGCGGGGCTTTCTCTCTCTCTGCTTCTGGATCCTGCATCTGGCTTGTCATTGTCTGACCTCTCCTTCTTGGGACTTGAGCCAGCAGCCTGCTGTCTGACCTGTCGATTCTGGGATTCACCAGCTTCCACAGTCCCATGGGGCAGCAGCCTATCATCTGACCTGATTCACCAGCTTCTGCAGCCTTATGAGCCAGCAGTCTATCATCTGGCCTGCCAATTTCGGTTCGTCAGTCCCTGCAGCCATGTGAGTTAGGAAAAGCCTACACCGGACCCACAGATTTGGGACTTGCTAGCCTCCACAACCATGTGAGCCATTTCCTTGATACGGTTTGTGAGTTCTGTGAGATGTTGCAGTGAATTATGGAACCCAACGATAGAAGGGAGAGTACTGAGGGGAGGGGGGAATAGCTGATGTTAGAGATGATGGAGTGGTACAGCAATTTGGATAAGTTGGACATTTGGGAGATCTTTAACCTCCACCTCATAACAACTAGCTTTGTGCTGATCCTTATAAATTATTCATTTAGTGTCTGATGTCCAGTGTTATTTTTCCTGCCCTCATAAGAATAAAGATGCTCTTGCCTTCAAATTGTTTCATTGACCATCAAGTCGTAAATGTTTGTTCAAGCATCCTGATCAGATAATTATGAGAAATCATAAAACCTAGAGAAGTATGATTCATAAATTTTACTTATCAATAACAGTGCATCTGAACTTTAAATGAGAGCTGAAGTTTCTTGCACAAAGCTCAGCTTTATGCTGAAATGTTTAGGGGTGAAGGGTAACGTCTACAACTTACTTTAAAATGCATTTAAAAAATAAAATGGATAAAAGGATGGATAGAGGGCTAGATGTGATAAAGGGAATATAGCAAAATATTAATTGTAGAATCTAGGTGATGGGTATATGGGTGCAGTGCAATGGGTTTCTCTTATATATGGCTTTTCTAGCCCTGGGTTTGTAATTCTGCCAAAAAATGATTGGTTGGGCTACAGTCTACCCTGTGATTATTTTACACACCTTGCAGGGATTGGTCAAATTGCTATTCAAATTTGTTGTTGTTGTTGTTAGGTGCCATGGAGCTGGTTCCAACTCATAGCAATCCTACGTACAACAGCACAAAACACTACCTGGTCCTGTGCCATCCTCACAATCGCTGCTGTGTTTAAGCCCACTATTGCAGCCACTGTATCAGTCCATCTTGCTGAGGGCCTTCCTCTTTTTTGCTGACCTTCTGCTTTGCTAAGCATGATGTACTTCTCCAGGTACTAGTCCCTCCTGATAACTTGTCCAAAGTACATAAGGGAAGTCTTACCATCCTCTCTTCTAAGGAGCATTCTGGCTTTATTTCTTCCAAGACAGATTTGTTCATTCCTCTGGCAGTCCACGGTATATTCAGTATTCTTTGCCAATACCATAATTCAAATGCATCAATTTTTCTTTGGTCTTCCTATTCAAATAGTGGCTTGAAAGTCCACCCAATAGGACTGAGTGACTTGTGGTCCACCAAGGGGATTGGTTGGTTCATGGTCCTGCTGAGAGGGCCATGCCTTGCAGTTGATGAGGAGTTGGCTTATGTAAGTGGCCAACCCCACAAAGGTTTTTTTAAAGAAGGAGACACAGAGAACAGGTGAGGAGGGAACCTCAAGACCAGAAGAGCCTGGAGCAAAGTGGTTTGGACCCAGGGTTCCCGTGAGGGAAACTTCTTGAAAGAGCTGTAATATGAGTCAAGGGCTGTAACACTGAAGACGGTGAGGTGCCCAGAAAGGCTCAACAGCAGAATCCAGAAGGGGGCCTGGTGGCAGAGAGCCAGTGGCAGAGAGCTAGTGGCAGAGCCGGCGGTGATGGCAGAAAGGTGCTGCTAGGAAAGCACCTAGGAGAGCTGAGCAAGCTGTTACACTGGCCATAAGTTGGGCCAGTTAGCAGGAGAATGGCCAGTGGCGGGGAGATGGAAGATGGAGAAGCGTGCACAGCCAAGAGGGGGCAAGTATAGCTGAGAAGGATCTCCTAGCATAGCAGAGAAGAGCCAAGAGAGCTGTCCTGGTTGGAAGTTGTCCTGATTGATGAAAATAATCCTGTCCTGAGTTGTATCTTACTTCCAGGTTGATCCTGATCCTGAGTTGTAGCCTATTACTTCACTAATAAACCACATAACTGTGAGTATGGTCTGAGTTGTGTGTGGCCATTGCAATGAATTATTGAACCCAGCAGTGAAGTAGAAAGTGCTGTGGTGTGGAACGGCTGGTGTTAGAAATGATGAAAAAGTCGGAGAGTGGAGGAGGTATGTCTGACCTCCACCTCATAGGAACTAGCTTTGTGCTGATCCTGATTCTAACCCCTCAGGAATTTAAGCGATTCCTGGCGGTAGACTTCAATGGGTGTTTAGTGTAACAATCTTCCAACTCTTTTGAATGTGTGAAAAATTTTCTCATAAAATGTTGGGGAGAGAAAGGCACATCCATTCATTCTTCAAACTGTAAAAAGACATGCCAGGTGCATTTATACCTATCACATTTTATCTCAGACAACTCTATGAAGTTGGCATTAGCCCCATTCTGCCAGTGGGGATTAGAAATGTTGAATGGTATGTTTAAGTGGGGATTGAGTTCAGCCTGGAATCTGAGTCTACCAACTTAGTAGAGGCTATGTGGTCAAGTAGAAGTACACTCAGTTCCCATTAAGGATATTTAGAACCCATGGGATCAGAAAAGCAGTCTTTTGTTCAGAGAGATATTTGAGGCTCCCAGAACCATTCCTATCATGGAGGAGATATCCAACCTTAGGACACGTCTAGTCTCACTCACCTTCTCGTTTATTCCCTAATGCTTTTTCAGTTCGAAAGTAGGGCAACAAATCTAAATGGGTCAGAAGGACCTCTCTTAATTGTTGACATGTATAAACATTAAAGATTAGACTGGAGACTATGCCTTGATTTCAACTCTAATCAAAAGTAATTTACTCCTTCTTTAAGGGAAAAAAAAGTTTCCAGCATTACATTTCCAGCTGCTGTGGCCTGGAATACTGATGTTTTTCAAAAGATGTAAAATCCAGGGAACATGAAAACATCTGAGAGAGAAAAAAAATTGCAATCACTAAACCATACAGTCAAGACATGACCTAACCCTGAAGTTTATTAGGTTTGATACTTTTAGGGCGGGGGAGTTCCCCACCTGAAGCCACTGTCTCAAGCCAAACAATAGCTTGATACCAAACGTGTTTTCTTGTCTACTGCCTTGTTTCACCTGTACCGGGTACCGGATGAGCTTCCCCTAGTGGGGACAGAGCCAAGGTGTGCCCTCTATTCTGAGGGGCCCAAAGTGGGTGTGGGTTCCTTTAATAAGCTCTCTCATTTGGGTGACCTCACCACTGAGAAGCAGGAGATACAGGTCAGAATGAGAAGCAGGAGATACAGGTCAGAAGGCGGAGCTCTCTAAGGGAAAGATCAATCCAGAAAGAAAAGCACTACTTAGGTACCAGTTACACAAATGGCTTGTGGTGAAGTAGCTCCAAGTGGAACTAAAAATAAGGGGCTGTTATGGATTGAATTATGTCCCCCTCAAAGTACACACTGAAATTCTAGCCCCTATGCCTGTGGATGTAGTGTAATGTGACTGACACTAATGTAATCACCTTCCATAATGCAATCTAATGTAATGTAATCAATCAGTTGAGGTCATAATACAGGGTGGATTCTAAACCTAATCCCTTCTGATTTATATAATGAGCAGCACAGACACAGAAAACACGCAGACGCACAGGGGAAGACAGATGTCATGTGAGGACTGCCAAGAAACTCTTAGGATTACCTACAAGGAAGTAACACAGCCGAGACCCTGATTTTGACTTTTAGCATCTAGAACTACGAGAAAATAAATTTCTGTTCTTTAAAGCCACCCACTTGAGGTATTTGTGTGCCAGCAGCACTAGGAAACCAAAACAGAGGCTCTGTGAGCAGAAGCCTTAGAAAATGGGTCCAGCTCTCAACAGACTTTCAGATTCCTGCTCCCGTCTTCCCCTGGACCTTCTCTGTGCCCCCTCACTTCTGCTTGTTTCCTAACATAGAGCTTTGTTTTCCTTAAATTCCCACTTCCTTTCCTCATCCTCCAAATAAGCATAAGCCTTGCCTCTTCTGTTCCAGAGAAAACTCTGATCATCACCCACACTCTTGAAATATATCTGGAAAGTACTGGAAGTGAACTGGGGGATCCTGGCCTCCCACAACAGGGATTAAGTCAGAAGGTGCTACTGCAGGCTGCTGCCACCTTGGCGTGTCACTGCCAGAGCAACAGATTCACTGGTGGGCTTCCAGGACTTTCCCACACTCAGGACAGAGGAAGGGCTGGCTGTTGGAATGGATGTGTCCATGACTGAGGAGGAGAGAAGAGTAGGTAAAGCAGAGGCCGACGTCAGAGCAGGGATAGGGCTTCTCACCCGTGTGTGTGCATCTATGAATAGCCAGCAGGGAGGTGTAGGCAAAATAGAGGCTGAAGTCAGGACAGCTATAGGGCTTCTCGCCTGTGTGTACGCACTGGTGGATGGCCAACAGGTAGGGGTAAGTAAAGCAGCTCTTGCAATTTGGGCACAGATAGGGCTTCTCCCCTGTGTGAGCCCATCTGTGGATGGCCAGGGAATCTCTCTGGCAGAAGCCGCACCCACAATTGGGGCAGGGGTAGGGCTTCTAGTCTGTGTGGTTGAACTGATGCTTGAGCAGGTTCTTGAGCTGAGAGAAGTGGGCCTGGTCACAGGGGAAGGGCCGCTCCCCAGAGTGGATCTGCTGGTGATTGGCCAGGAGGGAGGGATAGCTGAAGTTTCAGCCACAGTCTAGGCAAAGGGAGGGTGGGCTGTGGGTTGGAGTATCCTTGAGCCAAAGCTTGACGGGATTCTGCCTAGGGGTGCAGGAGAGCTCTGGGCAGGCAGCTTTGTGATTGGGGCCAGGTGATGTGCTGAATGGCAACTGCTCCTGAAGAGACACTCCTTCATGCTCCATTTCTTTTTGCTTCAGACTCTTCTTCAGCCCTTCTTTCTCCTCATTCCCATACTGAATCCTGAGATAGGGAAAAAGATAAAATCTGACACTTACCAGTACATTCTATACCTTGAGACTACTGCCAATGTGGGGCCTGGGCAGCCTTCCCCTGGGAGGCAGCATAAATGGCTGAGTATATAGCCCCCTAGGAGTGAAGCTCAATTGCTGGGGCCTCATAAGGCCCTGGAAGCTAGCCTGAAGTAAAAGCAAATTCCATAGTCTGGAAGTTGTTAATACATGGAGACTCTGAAAACTGGAGCTAAGTGGTGGAGGAGTCAACAATATTAAACACCTACTCTGTGCCAAACATTGAGGGCAATGATGGTCCCAGCCCTCATGGAGCTCACAGTCTTACACCTGTTTATGATCACTTTGCAAAACACCCTTAAAAGACCTCCTTTGGTGCCATTTGATGCCCTCACACACACACACACACACACACACACACACACACACAACCATAACACTGTACTCTAGGTTCCCCACAGGAAGACCTTCTGGGAACAAACATTTATTATGACATGGCTGCAAGAAAAAAATTCATTTTAAAATCTCTGATGGAAAGCATCAACCATCCAAAACGTTTGTCTTCATTTTAACACAACAAAAGTCATTACAAAATGTGCTGTCTGAAAGCTCAAGCTCTATTTTCTATTAAACTGAGGTTTTCCAGTATGATTAAGTGATTCTGCAGTTCTCAATTTAGCTATTCTATTGGGCCAACTGGGCCACTTTGCAATGAGATAGGAACCTTTCTGGAAATGAGGTGCAAGGAGACTCCCTACACAATGGGGATCTGGAGGCGGCAGTGTGTGCTGGGGATATGCGTTCGGAGTAGGGGCTTTAGGGGTTTCTCATAGGTCACTTACTGGGTGTTTAAAATAAAGTACCTGCTATCTTTCCCTTACCTCTGCTGACAACTTTTGGGTTCTCATCCTCCTCCTGAGCCTCTGGGCTCCATGCCTCCACCTTTCCTTCCACCCAAAAGTTGAAAGCAGGTTTAGGGCCTGAAAATCCTGCGGAAAGGAAACATCGGGCTCCCCGAGAACTCGAGACGGGAAGATGAGGCTGCTTCCTCAGCGTCCCACTTCTCGCCCATTCGCCCCCGGAAAGTTCAATCTGTCCCCCTCCCCACAGATTCCTGAGGGGCCTTGGGGGACCGCCGGGCCTCACCAAGCGCGCCGAGGTGGTCGTAAGTCTTCCGCACCATGTCCGGGTACAGGGCCCTCTGTGTGGGCCGCAGACACGCCCACTCCTCGGGAGAGAAGTATATACTGCCACGCCTGTGAAGCTTATGACCCCAGTTCTTTTTCTCCTCCGCCGCAGGGAGCCAGGTCGTGGGCAGTGTCGTGGAAACCCCTCAGCGCTTCACAAAGAGAGGATTCTGGGATTCGTGGATATGCTATAATTTCCTGGCTTTCCTCAGAAATATCCATAAGGACCCATAGTCCTACCCTTAACAAAGACGGCGCCTTTCCGGCTTCAAAATACTCCATGCCCATACATAGCATCGTGGAAACCAGAAGACGGGTTGGACCCCAAACGCTGCTAATAAACTGATAGATGACATGCTCTGATTGGACAGCGCAGGGAGGCCAGGGAAGAAAAAGGTCTGTGATTGGCCGTTCCGCAGCGGCCTGTTTGAAAGGCTGCGGGTGAAGTGGCCGGGAACGAAGAGTGGCAAGGTATGTCCTCATATCACTTTTCCTGGACAGACAACCGGGCGAGGGGTTCCGAAGGGTGAAATTACTCTCTTCTGCAACTTACGTGAGAACTCTTACGGACTGATCTGGTTGGCCGGGGCTTGGAGGTCAGTAAAAGCCCAAGGGCTGGGACTGAGGCAGGTTCTGAAAGAGAGAAAATGAGGGGCGGCCTGCCCCAACCCTGTGCTCTGAGCACTCAGGACAGGGGTAGTCCGGGGCGGGCCGCGGGGACAGGTTCCCATCCAGTATCAGATTTGCCACCCTAAGGTGACGGGTGTTTCCTGTTTTACAGATGCAGAAGCCGAGGTACAGACAGGTCAGGGCGATAGTCATCTGGCTCCCAGGTAAGTGTTTAGTGTAAAGCACTGCATAAACTAAGTATGTAATAAATATGAGCTTATAATTATTATTGTAATTATTAGCATCTTGTACCCTGTCTCGATCAGAAAAGCTGTGTTCAGATTCCCACCAAAACCAACCCCACTACCGTTGAGTTGATTCCAGTTCATAGCGACCCTGTAGGACGGAGTAGAACTGCCCCAGAGGGTTTCCAAGGCTGTAAATCTTTACGGAAGCAGACTGCCACATCCTTCTGCCTGCAGACTGGCTGGTGGGCTTGAGCTACCGACCTTTCGGTTAGCAGCGGAGAGCTTTAACCACTGTGCTGCCAGGCTCCCTGTGTTCAGATTACAGCTTATAAATGAGTAATAAAATTGGGAAGTTAATCAGATAGTGTCTTAACACTGTTTTTCAAGTTTTTCCAACTAAGAATTCATAAGGAAAGGAGACCTGTTGGCGCAAATGGTTAAGCACTCAGCTGCTAGCCAAAAGGTTGGCGATTTGAACCTACCCAGTAGCTCTGCGGGAGAAAGACCTGGTGATCTGCTTCCATAGAGATTATAGCCAGTTATACTCTGTCACATGTGATCACTATGAGTCAAAATAGACTTGACGGCACCTAACAACAACATTCATAAGAATAGGTCCCGGGGTGACACAAATGGTTTGTGCAGAGGTACTAACCAAAAGGTTGGTGGTTCCACCCAGTGGCACTGGGGAAGAAAGTCCTGGCGATCTACTTCCATAAGATTACAGCCATTGAAAACCCTATGGAGCGCAGTTCTACTCTGAAACACATGGGGGTCCTCCTAAGTTGGAATGGACTCAGCCACAATGGGTTTGGTTTTGGATTCATAAGGACAGAAGAATAAAGGGCAGAGATATAACAAAAAGCTGGCTAATCCCACAGTGAAGCCACTTTGAAGACATCACTTCAAAATCCTTGTGAATTTGCATTCTGTTTTATAATATATCCAAATTTAAAAGAATATACAATCAAAAGTAAGTTTCTCATGCTGAGTGAAATAAGCCAGTCATAAAAGGACAAATATTGTATGAGACCAGTATTATAAAAAAACAAGAAAAAGTTTACACACAGAAAAAAGTATTCTTTGATGGTTACCACAGAGGGAGGAGGAGGGAGGCTAAATTACTAAATAGATGGAAGACACGTGGTAAAGTTCGTGAAGGGAAAGGCAATACACTATATGGGGGAAGTCAGCACAACATGACGAAGGCAAAAGAAGACACTGAAAGGAACACAAGAACAAAGGGCAACTACAGCGATTACTATAACATAGACAATCTTGCAGCAACAGTTAACAAAAAATTTACAAAGGGATACATAGGTATGCTAAAGAGGTGTGGAAGGATGTAAGGGAGTGCACCCACCTGCAGATATAGGTTAGGTTGTGGATATCGCTACATACATATTTGTAGATGTTGCATGTATACTAATATGGACAATAGAACACACAAGGGGTACAGTCATGGAAACTTCTTATGCACAGCCAGACACCTCCCAGGACAAACATACTAGGCTTTGAAGGCAAAGGACCATAGACTTGGGGGACATCTACATCAACTGGCCTAAGATAGTGCATAAAAACAATGTTCTATATCCTACTTTGGTGAGTAGCGTCTGGGGTCTTAAAAGCTTGCGAGTGGCCATCTAAGATACAACTAGTGGTCTCTTCCCATCTGGAGCAAAGGAGCGTGAAGAAAACCAAAGACTCAAGGGAGCAATTAGTCCAAAGGACTAGTGGACCACATGAACCACAGCCTACACAACCCTGAGACCAGAAGAACTGGATGGTGCCTGGCTACCACTACCAACCACTAACTGGAATCATAAGAGAGGGTTCCAGACAGAGCAGGAGAAAAATATAGAGCAAAAAATCAAATTCATAAAAAAAAGACCAGATTTACTGGCCTGACAGAGATTGGAGGAACCCCTGACACTAAGGCCTTAAGACATCCCTCTAACTTGAAACTACAGCCATTCCTAGAAACCACCTTCCAGCCAAGCAGTAGACAGGACTATAAGATAAAGAGTAACACCTAAAAAGAACATGCATTACACGAGACCAAAAGGGCAACATTTGCCCAAAGTAAAGATGAGAAGGCAGGAAGGGGTTGGAAAACTAGATGAAAGGAAGTGGGGAACCCAGGGCAGAAATGGGGAGAATGTTGACACAATGTGAGGATTGCAACCAATGTCATGGAACACTTTGTGTACCATTTGTTGAACAGGAAACTAATTTGCTCTGTAAATTTTCACCTAAAAACACAATAAAATATTTAAAAAAAAAAAAAAGTTTCTCAAGGGTTGGAATCTCTGGAGTTAAAGTCGGTAAAGCACTTTGGAAAACTGGTAGTATCTACTAAAACTAAGTACCGTAGTTTTACTCAAATAACGCACACATCATTTGCGTTAAAATACTGTATATATGCACCCTATGACCCAGCAGTTCCACTCCTAGGTGTATATCTAACAGAAATGCAGATATGTTTACTGAAAGACATGCACTCAAATGTTCATAGCAACATTAGTTGTAATAGCCAAAAACTGAACACTATCTACAACAATAAATGGATAAATTGTGGAATATTCATTAAATAGAATTCTGTTCAGCAGTGAGGAGCCTGGGTGGCACAAGCAGTTTGCGATCAGCCACTAACCTAGAAGCTCTGTGGAAGACAGGCCTTGTGAACTGCTTCCGTAAAGATTACAGCCAAGAAAACCCTATGGGGCAGTTTTACTCTGTCAAATGGGGTCGCCATGAGTCTGGATCTGACTCAATGGCAGCGAACAACAACAACATTCAGCAATGAGAATGAATGATCTACAACTACATGCATAATATGGTTGAATCTTACAGACATAATGCTGAACAAAAGAAACCAGACCCAAAAGAGTATATATGATTTCATGTATATGAAGTATAAAAAGAGGCAAAACAAATCTAAGCTATACAAATAAGGACAGTGGTCTCCCTTTTTGCTTCTAGGGTGCTGATAATATACTGTTTCTTGATTTAGTTGCTGGTTCTTTGGGTGTGTTCAATTTGTGAAAATTAATTGAGTTGTACACTTAACAATATGTGAACATATCTGTATGTGTATTAAACTACAGTTAAAAAAAAAAAATCTTCCTATTGTAGTCCCTTTCTCTCCCCAAAGGCAACCTCTGTTAACCAGTTTTCTTGTGTATTCATCCTGAGGTAATTTAGGTACAAAAAAGCACCAATACTTTTTTATTTTCACAAATACTATACTAAAGGCACTGTTCACATTGCTTCTTTTTTCATTTACTATATCTTGCAGATTGGTCAACTTTTGCACATATACATCTGCTTTTTTTTTTTTTTTTTTAACGGCTGCATAGTATTGCATTATAGGGATGAAACAATTTATTTCGCCAGTTGTCTAGTAATGGAAAATTAGTTTCTTTCCAGTCTTATTATAATAAACAATGCTAAAATGCATAGCCTTAGAAATACTTATTTGAACACATATATAAGCCAACCTATAAGTTACTAGAAGTAGAATTGCTAACTGAAAGAGACGACTAGTGTTTTAAACCAATTACTGATTTAAATTAGGTAACGTTTCTCACAAATCCTAAAAAAAAAAAGTTGACATATCCAGAAAATACACTATGTATTTTTTGTACCTTCAAACTCTGTCCACTTTTGAGAAGCATGGTCTTAAGGTCTTTCATTTATTCAGATAATGTGGTAGACAGAATAATGGACCCCAAAAATGTCCTAATCTCTGAAACCTGTGAATATGTTACCTAACTTTTGTAAAAGGAACTTTGCAGATGTGATTAAACTAAGGATCTTGAGATAGGAAGACTATTCTGGATTATCTGAATGGATCCAATGTAATCACAAAGGTCCTTATAAGAGGGAGGCAGGAAGGTCAGAGTCAGAGAAGATGTGATGACAGAAACAGAGGTAAGAGAGATGCCATTGCTGGGAAGGGACCACGAGCCAAGGAATGCAGGAAGCCCCTAGAAGGTGGAAAACAGAAGGTTCAGATTCTTTCCTAGAGCATCCAGAAAGAACACAGGCCTGCCTACACCTTGATTTTAGTCCTGTAAGATCCATTTTTGGACTTAGACCTACAGAACTGTAAGATAATAGATTTGGGTTGTTTTAATCCACCAAGTGTGGTAATTTGTTACAGCAGCAGTAGGAATCTAATACAGGTAACACTGATGAGTAATTACATCTGAGCCTTGTCAAGTACTGTACTAGGTGTGTGGGCACTCTCCTAGCTCATCTACGCAGACGGAGCAGGAAAAAAATGTAGAACAAAATTCACGCTCACAAAAAAAGACCAGACCTACTGGTCTGACAGAGACTGGAGAAACCCTGGTAGTATGGCCTCCGGACACCCTTTAAACTCAATAGTGAAGTCATTCCTGAAGCTCACCCTTCAGCCAAAGATTAGACGGGCCTATAAAACAAACAATAACACACGTAGTTCAACCACGTATACGAGACTAAGTGGATGCACCAGCCCAAAAGCAAAGACAAGAAGACAGGAAGGGACAGGAAAACTGGACAAGTGGGAATGGGGAAACCAAGGTCAAGAAAGGAAGAGTATTGACACATCGTGGGTTGGCAACCAATGTCACAAAACAGTTTGTGTATTGTTTAATGAGAAACTAATTTGCTCTGTAAACTTTCACGTAAAGCACAATTAAAGAAAAAAATTGAAGATCTAAAAGACAAGCAAGTCTCAAAGATATTCTGCTGAGTGAAAAAGCCTTACACAAAAGACTACACACTGTATGATTTCAATTATTTGAAGTTTTATAACAGGCAAAATAATCTATGGTGGGGACAAAATTAGGACAGTAGTTGTTTCTGGTGGGGTGGGAATGGAAATTAACTGGGAGGGGACATGAGGGGAGCTTTCTAGGATGATGGTAATATCCTATATCTTGATCGATGTTTTGGTTACAAAGGTGTATGCATTTGTCCACACTCTACAAATAAACACTTAAGATTTGTGCATTTTATTTTGTGTGATTTTTATCTCAATATAAAATTTTTGAGCTCTAGTTAATAATATATGAGAGGCAGTGGTGGTTCAATGGTAGAATTCTTGCCTTCCATGAAGGAGACCCAAGTTCAATTTCTGGCCAGTGCACCTCATGTGCAGCCAACTGCCCATATGTCAGTGTAGGTTTGTGTGTTGCTGTGATGCTGAACAGGTTTCAGTGGAGCTTCCAGACTAAGATGGACTAGGAAGAAAAGCCTGGTGATCTACTTCAGAAAATCAGCCATCGAAAACCCTGTGGATCACATTGGTTCACTCTGTAACACTGCCATGGGGATGGCTCAGGACCGGGCAGTGTTTCCTTCCATTGTGCATGGGGTCCCCATGAGTTGGGGGAGGGGGAGGAAGACTGTGTACACAGCAGCTAATAACAAGTTGATGATATGGGTGCTGAAGTGTTTAGGGGTGCAGTGTAGTGATATCTGTAATTACTTTGAAATGCACCAGAAAATAACATGGACTGATAGATTGGTAGAGGGATGGATAGTTATGTGATAAAGCAAGTCTAGTAAAATGTTATAGAACCTAGGTGATGAGTATATGACTGTTCACTGTAAAATTCTTTTAATTTTACTGTATGTTTGAAAACTTTTTTTTCCTCTTTATCACTTTCATATATTCCATTTCTTTATCTCCCTGTGCCCTATTTTGGGTGGTTTCCTCAGATCTAGTTTCCAGTTTAGCATTTTTTGCTGTTTAACTCATCTCTGTTATTTTTAATTTCAAAGGCTGTGTATCAAAATTACAGAACTTCTATTTTTGCTTTTTCAGATTAGCATGTTCAAGTCTTTCTATGGCTTTAATCATTTTAAACATATTTTGTAATCTAGTGCTGGTTTTTCTGTTGTGTCTGCTGCTGGTACACCCTCATAGTGGTTTGTATCTGCCTGTGTTCAACAGGTATTATTTTTTTCTGTGGGAGTCCTATGCATTCTGGGTTTTGAAAATGCCCCTACAGAGATTTTTGCTTCTGTTGAGGTTACAGGAGTTTCACGGGTCCTAGACCAGTTTTTATGTTAATTTCATGGCTTGGGACAGGGATTTTCACATGAGTTCAGTTTCTAGAAGTCCACATTTTTACTTTATATATGTTAATATCCCAAATCCGAAGTATGGTCGGCAGTTCGAATCCACCAGCCGCTCCTTGGAAACCTTATGGGGCAGCTCTACTCTGTCCTATAGGGTCATTATGAGTCGGAATCGACTTGACAACACACAACAACAAAGTATAGTTGAGTACCTCTTCCCTTGGGACCAGAGGATGTTCTATTTTTTTATAACAGTTTTACTGAGATATAATTCATATAACATAAAGTTTACCCTTTTAAAGTGTACAAGTCACTGCATTTTAGTATATTTATATTGTTGTGCATCCATCACCACTATTAAATTCCAGAACATTTTCATCATCCCGTAAAGAAAACCCACACCCATTAGCAGTTGCTCCCCATTCCTTCCTCCCTCTCGTCCCTGGAAATCACAAATCTCCTCTCCGCCCCTATAGAGTGATCTCTTCTGGATATTTCATATAAATGAAGTCATACAATATGTGATCTTTTGTGTCTTGCTTCTTTCATAATGCTTTTAAGATTTATCTACATTGTAGCATGTATCAGTACTTCATTCCTTTTTATAGATGAATAATATTCCGTTGTATGGATATACCACATTTTATTTATCTAGTCATCAGTCGATGAACATTTGGGTTGTTTCCACTTTTTGGCTATTATGAATAATGCTTCTATGATCATTTGTGTATAAGCTTTTGAGTGGACATGTGTTCTTAGTTCTCTTCAGTGTATACCTAGAAATCGAATTGCTGGGTCATATCTACTGTGTTTAACTTTTTGAGGAAATATCAAATTGTTTACCAAAGTGGCTGCACCATTTTATATTACACTAGCAGTGTATGAGGCTTCCAATTTCTTCACATCCTCATCATCACTTGTGAATTTCCTTTTTTTTTTTTAAATTATAGCCATCCTGGTGGGTATGAAATGGCATCTCATTGTGGCTTTGATTTGCATTTCCCTGATGGCTAATGATGTTGAACATCTTTTCATTTGCTTATTTGGCCATTTGTATATGTTCTTTGGAGTCCCAGGGTGGCACACACTAGGCTACTAACCAAAAGCTTGGATGTTCAAGCCTACCTAGAAGTACCTGGGAACAAAGCCCTGGTGATCTACTTCCAAACAATCAGCCATTGAAAACCCTATGGAGCACAGTTCAATTCTGACACACATGGGGTTGCCATGAGTTGGAATAAACTCAATGGTAGCTGGTTTAAGGAGAAGTAGTATTTCCAAATTCCCAACAGATACTAATTTTTGGTATTGGGGAAAGTGAAACTGGAATACCCGAAATCATGTTATTCTTAAAATACCTACAACATTCTTCATACTCTTTACTTATTATTTTGGATGTCTAAAAAATTGTTTAATAAATAAGAAATATTAAGTCAAGTAATATTTACAAAAGGCTATAGAAAATATTCAAACACTGGAAAACACCAGTGAACATTATTGGGTAGTAGCTGAATAACATAGTGTTTGGCTCTCCTACCAAGGTTGGATCCCTGGTGGTGCGGTGGTTACGAGCTTGGCTACTAACCAAAAAGTCAGCAGTTGGAATCCACCATCTGCTCCTTGGAAACACTATGGGGTAGTTCTACCCTGTCCTATAGAGTTGCTATGAGTCGGAATTGACTCGAAGGCAACAGGTTTGCTTATTTGTTTTTACCAAGGTTGACCACACTACACAGAATCATCTGTCAAAATCGCCAAATTAAAAACTTATTTTGCCTCCAAAACATGTTATTTGTTGAACACCACTGATAGGATTTGTACAAAGTATTCTGTGAGTATGATATTTATTTGCAAGAATGACTCCTGTTAGCAGCAGACAGGGCCAGGAAGACTCTTATAGCATGGCAACAGCTACGAGCAAGACTGCTTTTTATAATGTAGCCACTTCTCTTCTAGTGCCCCTCTCCTTTTCCAGAAATGTTGACATTATTCTTCAAATCGTGTTGGTGTTCTCACTGTTGACTTCTATGATGTCCTTCAAACCAGTAACTTCTGTATGTTGATTATTAAGCTTTAATTCTCGCAGAAGAATTATAATACTTTTTCACATTTTCCCAATTTCTTAACTGATTGTTCTTGGGATTTGGAAAAACATAAAATTTCCAAGAAATGCTGGGAAGGAATTCCCACATGGAAACACTTGGAAGAACCATGAGTACACCAGGAAGGCTAGGAGAGTATGGGGCATGAAAGCTAAACTAGAAGAGAGTTTAAGGAGTAGGAAAACTAAAGTATGTAAGATAAAAACTGAATTCAGCAATTCCACTGCTAGGCATATACCCAAGGCACTTGAAAGCAGTGACACGAAGAGACATATGTACTTCAGTGTTCACTGCAGAACTATTCACAGTAGTGAAAAGGTGGAAACAACCTAAATGCCCATCTGTGGATAAATGGATAAACAAAACGAGGTACATACATACAATGGAATACTACTCAGCCAGAAAGAGAAATGAAGTCCTGATACATGCTACAACATGCCTTGAAGACATTATGCTGGAGGGATAAGTCAATCACAAAAGGACAAATATTGTATGACCGCACTTATATAAAAAGACAAGAACAGGCAAAAGAATAGAGACCAAAGTTTATTAGTGGTTACCAAGGACAGGAGGGAAAGGGAAAAGGGAGATTATTGCTCATGGAGCACCGGAGTTTTTGTTTACGGCGATGAAAAATTTGCATTCATTAAGGGTAAGGGTTGCACAGCTAATTGATGTAATTGCTGTCAATAAGTTGTACACCCGTAAAAAGTAGAACTGGTAAAAGTTGTGCGATCTATTTACAGTAACAAAAGAGCAGCTGCTGAGGCTGCTTATGTACAGCCAAACAGCTCACAGGATTTGGTTTCTTGGTTTCGAGGTTTAGGGTTATGATTTCAGAAGACATCTCAGTTAATTGGCCTAATACTATGTTTAGTGCTTCTGTTCAGTCTCCCACTTAGTTGTATAGTACCTGAGGTCTTAAAAACTTGCAAGTGGCCATCCAAGGCACAACAATTGGTCTCTATTCGCCTGGAGCAACAAAGGAAGGAGGAGTCAGGAATAGGAGGAGGAAATGGAATGCGTGGTTAATTGCCTTCATGAACAACTGCTTCATTTGCTATGAGACCAGAAGAACTGGATGGTGCCTGGCTACTGTTACTGAACATTTTGATCAAAGATTCTATAGAGGAAACCTGATTAAAGAGGGGAAGAATACAGAGCAGAATTTCAAATTCTCACGGAACCCAGACTTTCTGGAGCCATGGAGGCTGGATGAACCCTTGAAACTATTTCCCTGAGATAATCTTTAAACCTTAAACCAAAGATATCCCCTGAAGTCTTCTTTGAACCAAACAACAGTTTAGCTTGATTAGTAAAGAATGTCTGCCTTGAGCATTGTGCTTTTTTAAAGAAGTATCTATATGAGATCAAATTGACTACAGCAACACAAAAGAGTAGATAAGAAGCTTAGGAGGCAGTGAGTTTATGTCAATGGGGAGGAACAACTGCATAACTTGAAGAATGTAATCCATGTTACTAAATTGTACATGTAGAAATCGTTGGATTGATGTATGTTCTGCTTGTATAGTCTTAACAATAAAAAAATTATTTTAAGAAAACAACTGAAGTATTGATTTGTTAGCTAAGCCATCAGTCATATTAAAGGGCAGTTTCAGTAGAGTAGTACATTGTATAGCAGCTGACTGGAGTCAGACCTGGCTTGAAATCCCGGCCTTTATAATTACCAGATATGTGATCCTGGACAAGTTATTTAATATCACTGAGCCTCAGTTTTCTCATCTTTCAATGGAAATAATACCTACTGTGGGGTCTGGAAAGAGCCCTAGTGCACAGTAGTCAAGCGCTCAGCTGCTAACCATAAGGTCAGTGGTTTGAACCCACTAGCAGCTTCACGGGAAAAAGATGGGGTAGCCTGCTTCTGTTAAGATTACAGGCTTGGAAACCCTAAGAGACAGTTCTACTCTGTCCTATAGTGTCGCTATCAGTCAGAACTCGACCCAATTCAACAGCAGTGGGTTTATGGGTGGGGTCTGGGATTTGAGTTCACCCTCCTTATAAACTCACGAATTAATCTGTTACTGTTTCATGGATGCTGGCTCCATGACCAAGAGGAGACTCCCTGGTCACAGACAAAGGGCCTTATTACTCATAGCACGGCAGGCAGCATGAGCATCATGTATTCACTGGTTTCTTTTCCACAAAGTTCCAAAGAGGCGACATGGAGGGGCCCAGATGGAGGCTAGGCACCCAGTGAGTTGTATTATAGGAGAGGGACACAGAGCTTAGGGAACGTGCTGTTTGATAGCAAGAGGTAAGCAAGCTGCCCTTTGTCCCAGATGGAGCCATTACATCATTCCTCAAGATTGCTTGCTGCAAATACAACCATGAGAAATGGCCTGGGTTAAGAGCGGTCAGGGCCTTGCATTTCTGGCATACTCAATAATATGAGAAACCCATGGAAGAGTATCTCCCAACATCTACTTTATAGGGTTCTTACAAAAATTAGACTGGATAAGTAAACTAGACAAAAAAGGACAAATGTGTGGTCCCACTTACATGAAATATCGTATCAATAGGCAGATGCAGAACATCTAGACAGAAACTAGATTAGTGGTTACCGTGGAACTTGAAAGCAATGATGGCACGAACAGACATAGGTACTTCAGTGTTTGTTGCAGCGTTATTCACAGTAGCCAACATCTAGACGGAAAACAGATTAGTGGCTACCATGAGCTGGGGGCAGGGGGAGATAGGGTACAGGGTTCCTGTTTGGGGTAATGAAAAACATTTTGGAAACAAACAGTGGTGATGGTCGCACAACACTGTGAATATAATTAATGTCCCTAAATTGTACACTAAAAAATGGTTAATGTGGCAAATTTTGTTATATATATTTGAGCACAATAAAATTTTTAAAATTAAATTGGAATGTATATAAAGTGCTTAACAGATTACCTAGCATATCATAAGTGTTCAATAAAGGGTGGCTATTATTAATAATATTGCAGTAGGTCAAATAAAAGGAGCCCTGGTGGCACAGTGGTTAAGCATTTGGCTGCTAACCAAAAGGTTGGTTATTCAAACCCACTAGTGGTCCTGTGGGAGAAAAGACCCAGTGATCTGCCCCTGTAAAGATTACAGCCTAAGAAACCCTATAGGGCAGTTCCACTCTGTCCTATAGGGTCACTATGAGTCGGAATCTAGTCGACGGCACACAACAACAACAGGCCAGATAAACAGATGGAGATGTGAGTATGGTGAATATAGGATACTCCTTCAAGAAGTGTAGCTGACAATAGGAGATAGGGACAGAGACCAATTGGAAAGTTATTTTTTGTTTTTAAAGACAGATTTTAGCATGTTTAGAGGCTGGGGTGTAGGTGTTTGTTATAAAAGGGGGGCTCTGAGACTATTAAGAGGAGAGAAAGGAATAATAAATGGAGCTAAGTCCCTGATGGGGCAGAAGTAGATGGAATCCAGGCACAAATATGTGGATGAGTATTACATACAGGGGACTCTTAGCCCCTGAGATGGGATGGAAGCAAGTAACTATGATAGTCACACTGGTGAATTCAGAGAGTGGGGAGTAGAATGTTGAAGGAGTTCCTAATTTGACACCTTTTTTTTTTTTTTGGTTGTTTTTTTTAGTGAAGGAGGAGAACACTTACGGAAGACATAAGCAATGTTGAAGGTTCAAATGATGCTGGAGATGAGGAAAGATATTGTGGCCCCTCTAGCTGCATTGTGATTTTTCTTTTTCTTCACAGCTCAGATATAGGTATGAAGGCAGATTAGAGATTAACTCAGATTAGGACTATGTATTAGTTAATTCTTTTGGTTGCAAGTAACAAACTCAACTAAAGGGGGAATTTACTGGAAGGATATTGGGATCTCCAACTTAATAGAGGGTCAGGATCACAGCAGGTCATCGAATGGACCCTGGGACTGAGGTGTCTTTGGGAACCTAGAAAGTTTCCCTCATCACTGCTGTCCTCAGACCACTTACTAGAACCTGACCACTAATGGCTCCCAAGTTTTATGAGTTATATTCCAGGCACAAAGAAAGTTACAAAATTCTCAAGAAAGGAAATAGTTGGGTCAGCCTGGTGATAACGGGTAGAGGAAGGAGCCAGTTCTAAAACAAACATTCTAATAGGTCTCTGCTATGGCAGGGCAGGTCTCAATCAGAACAGTAAAACTTTCAACTCAGTCAAGAAATTAGACTTCCATTCTGTAAACAACAGTAATTCCACAAGGAACATAATTCATTCATCAGAGACTTTAATGAGACCCGATGTGGTATGGCCCCTGCCCTGGGGTAGCTCATCAGCCAAGGAGAAAGTTACAATGCAACCGAGCTAAATACCAGAACAGAAGTAATTACAAAATGTGAAGTGCTCTCCAGCTGCTCCTTACTTGGGTTGAGATCTAGAGTTCAGGAAACAGCAGCAGGGGTAGGAGGCTGACCCACTCCAGCTGCTGGAGGATAAGTCATGTTTGGAAGCTTCAATTTGGTGCAGTTGCCCAAGGCAAAAATGGCAGGCCTTGTTCGCATTTAAATTCAGTAAAGCTTTACTGAGCACCTACTTAGAGGTGGGCACCATAGGGGCATAAAAAGAAACCAAACCCATTGCCTTCGAGTCAATTACGACTCATAGTGACCCTATAGGAGAGAGTAGAACTGCCCCATAGGGTTTCCAAGGAGTGGCTGGTGGATTTGAACTGCTGACCTTTTGGTTGGAAGCCAAATGCTTAACCACTGTGCCACCAGGCATAGCAGTAAGACACACTGCTACCCCTCAAGAGCTTATGTGAGGGAGGCAAGCATGAACACACTCTTCCTGCTTTGTAGACTTCACTTTCCTTCCTATACTCCTTGAATGACCTTACCTTATTTTATGAAAACTGATGTTGACTGAGGCCTGATATAAGGTTCTGTGCTGATTCTCCTTATTCTGATGAGAATCAGGGAGGAGTAAGACCCAGTTCTCAAGGATTTCCCAGCTCCCTGGAACTAATCCAGGGCCACAAGATCAAGTACAACAAGGAGGTCCCATCCTAACTTCTTGTTGCTAGACCATAACTCCTCTGCTTTTCCTTGAAATCAACCTTCTCCCAAAGGTTACTGTGCTTTTATGTCCTACACTTGATGTGAACCAACTTTCAAAACACAGGGTACAGAAGACTTAGCTTCATAGCATGTGGTTAATACATTTAAAAAAAGTTTAGGGCATTTAGATGTCTGCGTCCCATAAACTCATGGTATGGTACAGCTGCCCAAAGTCCAGTGCAAGCTAGGCTGTTAACACAAGCACAGACCAAGGAGGGGTACAGTGTACAATGTGGAACTGGCTTATTCCTACATAGCCTTTGAAAAGGAACACTGGAAAACCAGCACCTGTTTGGAGACACATCGTGTGGGAATTGAAACTGTCTTTAAGAAATGACTGACCAAATTAGTGGGGGCAAAGTAGCTGTGATTAACAGTAATCTGAAGGCATGCAGATGAAGTACTAAGCATATTCTGGGCAAGGCTTACAGGGAAGGAGAATGTAGTACTCAACAACCTCCTAAAGATCCAAGCTATCCCACAATGAAATGACCTGCCTTGTGAGGTAGTGAGCTCCCTGTCAAGAGAAGTTTTCAAGCAAGGGGTAGAAGACCACTTGGCAGGAGTATTGTAAAAAGAGAACTAAACCGGTTCTTTCAAGCCTGGCATGGAGGAAGAAGCAGAGAAGGCGAAGGTCCTGCCCCCTCTAAGTGGGATTCTCCTGACTGTACCTACAAACTAGAAAAGCTGACAGCCCCTAAAATAGATGGAGAGAACTTCTAGCCCTGATATCCATACACAGTGTTTTAGGATGGGGTAGCTTGGAAAACTTTAAGCAAATGATATCACCTCTCGGACCGTCTGTTCCAGACACACACAATAAGGCAGCCAGCAGGTGGAATATACTGAAGAGTTCTTGTGTAGCAGGAAACCTGGGTTTTCGTTCTGACTCTGCCCTGTATGACTGGGGCTCCTCTTTCCCTTCTCTGGGCCCCTCCATGAAAGGGGCTGGAATCCTTAACTCATACAGTGCTTCCCACTCTAAAGGGCATTGCCTCTCTGGCTAGGCCCCTCTATAGCAGATCTAGGGCTACAGTTTTGGGCCCTGGAGTTACACTTGTGGACAGCCAGAGACCACCTCTGGCGGAAGCAACGGCCACACTCAAGACAAGGGAAAGGCTTCTCCCCAGTGTGCAGAAGCTGGTGCTGAGCCAGGTGGCTCCACTGCCCAAAGCGCTTGGAACAGAGGTCACAGGCATAGGGCCGCTCGCCTGAGTGCACGCGCTGGTGACTGGCCAGTAGCGAGGGGTAGGCAAAGCGGCGGCCACAGACATCACAGGCGTGCAGCTTCTCCTCTGTGTGTGTGCCGCGATGTATGGCTAGAGAGCCGCTCCGCCGGAAGGCACGCCCACAGTCTGGGCAAGGGTAGGGCTTCTCTCCTGTGTGCAAGAGCTGGTGCTGGAGCAGCGTACTGCGCTGAGAGAAGCGGGCCTCACAGTGCTCGCAAGCATAGGGACGCTCCCCAGAGTGCACACGTCGGTGACTGACCAGGCGGGAGGATGAGGAGAAACGCCGCTCACAGTCTGGACACGGGTAGGGCTTCTCGCCTGTGTGGATGCGCTGATGGATGACTAGAGCAGTGCGCTGGCGGAAGCGGCGATTGCATTCCAGGCAGGTATAGGGCTTCTCTCCTGTGTGTGTGCGCTGGTGGATGGCTAGCAGGGAGGGGTAGGCAAAGCGACGCCCACAGCTAGAGCACTGGTGGGGTTTCTCGCCTGTGTGGGTGGTCCGGTGATTGGCCAAGGACCGGCTCCTGCGGAAGCAGCGGCCACAATCAGGGCAGTGGTAGGGCTTCTCCCCTGTGTGGATAACCTGGTGTTGGGCGAGGTTCTTGCGCTGGGAGAAACGTTTGCCACACTGGTCACAAACATAGGGGCATTCACCAGAGTGTGCCCGCCGGTGACTGACCAGCAGGGATGGGTAGGAAAAGCGGCGCCCACAGTCCGGGCAAGGGTAAGGCTTTTTCAGATTCTGGGCACACTTGTGGCTCTCCAGGGCTGAGTGATCAGGGAAGGTACAGCCACAGTCAGGGCAGATAGGGCCCCCAGATGTCTGCCTGGGGATTAGTCGCGGTTTGCTAGGCCGGCGACCTCGCTTCCCCTTTCGGGGTGCTTCCTTAGGTGGGAATACTTCCTTCTCCTCATTCTTCCTTCTTGTTCTGGTTTCTGTAGGGATACAGGGAGAAATTAATTTAACAACACTGGGTTCCTGCTTTTGCCTATTACAGTGCTATATGCTGAGGTAGCTACATGCTGAGACAAACAGACTCAGTTCACAGTGTTAGCAGCACATACAGCTAAGTGTGACATACTACTACAGAAATACGGAGGGTGTTACAGGAGCCCTAATGCAGCCTGGGGTGGTCAGAGAAGGTTTCTTGGAGGAGATTAAGCTGACTTAATTAAAAGTTTTTGTAGCGGTAAGAAGTTTACACGGTTCAAAACACAGAATTATTTAAAAAGGAACGCGGAGAAGTCTTGCTCCCACCCTTGTTCCCATCTACCTTACAGAAATCATATTAGCTTCTTCCAGTGCTTTACGAAAATACAAATATATGTTCTTTTCCTCCACTTTTCTTATATAAAAGATAGCATATACATACTGCATGTACAATTTTTCACTTAATTCTGAGATCTTTATATGTCAGCACATGTCCTTATTTCATTTTACAGTAGCATAGAACCCCACTGTGTGGATGAGCCATAGTTTAACTTAGCTGACTCTTAAAGGATGAATTAACATAACAGAGGTTTGAAAGGTTGAAATGGCAGGCCCAGCAGAGGAGACAGCATGAAAAATCCCAAAATTCAGTGTGTGGCAGGTACCACAAGCCTTAAGATCTTGAGACAAAAAGTACAAGGCAAGAAGTGGAAACAAAAGAGGCATGAGCTTGGCAGTAAATGGGTCGTGGAAGACCCTGTAAGCCAATGGGTCTCACACTTTATTGTGATTAGAATCATTTGGAGGGCCTGTTAAAATGGATTGCTAGGCTCTACTCCCAGAGTTTTGGATTCAGCAGGTCTGGAGTGGGGCTCAGGAATTTGTATGTCTAACAAGTTCCCAAGTGATGCTGATGCTGCTGGTCTGGAGGCTACACTTTGAGAACCACTGCTGTAAGCATTGTTAAGGACCTTGACCTATCTTTTATCTAGTGGTTTTCAAACCTAGACACACATCCAATATCAACTGGAGCTATTAAAAAAATAAATAATTACAACTTCCTGAGACACACACAAGACTGAATCAATAGTCTGGAGTGGGGTTCAGGAATCTGTATTTTTATCAAGTTTGCCAAGTGACTTAGATATAACTGATAGCCATTTGAGCCCGTCTTGGCAAGAACTAACTGAAAAGTTTTAAGCAAGGAAATAACATGGTGAGAGCTGAATCTTAGAAAGTTAGCCCTGGCTTTAGAGAATCTGGTAGAAACTCCAGCCCAGACAGTTCCATCTGCCCAGTGGGTGGATGTAGGCCCTTGCACCTGAATCCCATTAATCAGAACCTTGCCTCACCCTGGGGAAGATACAGTGTGTCCTGCACTGATCTGGGTCATCCTGCCAGAAAGAGGCCCCTGCACCCCAGGGAGCCACTCCCTGTCAGTTCCTCAAAAGCCAGGAAAACTCAGAGACGTACAGGATCTTTCAGTCAGAGCTCAATATAAAGGAGGGTGAGGGGTCAGGGATCCTAGGAAGGAAGCAGGAGGGGTAGGTGCTTTTAACAGCTGATTCATCGACATAATATAGAACTGCAGGTGGTTAGTCTGCAAACTGACACCGTTAATCTTTGTTCCGTGTGGTGGACCAACCCCACCATCAGAGAGACGAAGATTCTCAGGTTGCGAAAATGAGCACGGCGAATGAAGCACCACAACATGGTCACGGTAACTCCTAGGCGGACCAAAATTCTGAATCAGGACTTTAAAGGAGGGCTTCAGGGCCTCCATGGGTATTTTTCACTCACTTCTCTGGACTGTTATCCCTCTCGGGCACTCCTGCGGATCCAGGGCTGCCGGTTCCCAGTCATCGGTGTTTCGTTCCAACCAGGAGATGAGGGCTGGTTTAGGACCTGCACAACCTGGAGAAGAAGAACCAATCCGAGGGCCAGCTCGCAGATAACACTAAGTAAAAGCCTACCCGATGGCATCTCCTGCTGCGCCCTTGTCCCCTCTCCTGACCCAACCTGGTTGTATGCCAGGAGCCTGGACTCCCTGCCCTCTCCCCCGCCCTCAAGCTCCTTCAATCCTTCCCGCCCGCGGAAGCAGATTGGGCTGGGCCTCACCTAGCGCGCCCAGGTGACCGTAGTTCTCCCGCATCACGTCCCGGTACAAGGCCCTCTGCATGGGCCGCAGACACCCCCACTCCTCGGGGGAGAAGTACACGGCCACGTCTGCGAACCGTACGGCCCTCGGCCTCCTTCCCCTCCTCCGGCCGCGCCCGGCTTCTCCAGGTCCCTGCGCGGAGAGCGGGGCCGAAGGCGGCGCCATTGGACCGGAGAAGCCGGCGCCACGGCCTCCCTCGTCCCAGTCTCGGCGCTGGCGAATTCCAGGATTTAGGAGCTTTCGCCGGGCCGGGGACGAGCTTGGCCGGGAGGTCGGGAGGTGATCGGAATTGGTCGCCTGCGGGACTAACGGAAACCTTTCGCTGTGGATGAAAAGCACCGGAAGATGCCTTCGGGGAAAATGGCGGCGCTGCTACTGCACCGCCTTTGCCTGGAACACAGGCTGTTTCCAGCTATCGATTTTATTGACCAGAGCGCCATGCCGGCTTCCTAACCTCTTTGCCCTCAAGTACAATGGCGCTGCAGTTGTGCTTCACGCCCCCTCCCCTTTTTCGCATTGCACGCGGTCATTGGGCGGCGGCCGAACAACGAGAGTTCTGATTGGGTACTATTGAACGCGGCCTGTTTGAACGAAGTCAACGGACGCGTAAGGGCAAGAAGTTGGTCCATTTGTGACCTGTACTCTAGTATGAGTTGCGAGGAGGGAAGCAGCGACCTCGGATCCCTAAGAGGCCCTAAGGCTGTGTGCCTTAGGTAGACGGATCTAAGGGAGGGATGGATTTGAGCGACACAGCAACTCTGGCCAGCCTGGCACTGGGTTCCTTTTTGTGACTTTTTAAGAGGAGGCTTTGCTTTGGATAATGGTTAACTTCCATTGTTGCCCTTTTGTGAAGGGAATTAACCTTAACGTTTACTGGGGGCCTGCAGGCATCATGCCCAACTTACTACATGCTTCTCCCTATTATTTGCTACCATTCTGTGATGTGATAGTTATCAACCCTGTTGTGCAGAAGAGGAAACTGAATCTGAGGGATTTCATGGGTTTCCCAGGGTCACACTGCTAGTAAGGAGTGATGATTTAAACGTGGAGCTGACAGGGCCTTGATGTATACCACACTTTAAGAGCTTTTTTGTCCTCTAGTGGATTCCAACTCATAGTGACCTTGGAGCCCTGGTGGCGCAGTGGTTAAGAGTTCAGATGCTAACCAAACGGTCAGCAATTTGAATCTACCAGCCACTCCTTGGAAGCCCTATGGGGCAGTTCTGCTCTGTCCTATAGGGTCACTATGAGTTGGAATCAACTCGATGGCAACGGTTTGGGTTTTTGTCTTTTCTTTTCCCCCTCACACTAAGAATCCCCAGTTGTGCGGTGGTTAAACGTTCGGCTGCTGACTGAAAGGTCAGCAGTTCCAACCTACGAACCGCTCCACTGGAGTAAGATGTGGCAGTCTGCTTCTGTAAAGATTATAGCCTTGGAAACCCTATGGAGCAGTGCTACTCTGTCCTAGTCAGAATCTACTCGATGGCAGTGGGTTTTGGTTTTGGTTTTGTCCTTCACACTATCCCAATTTGCTTGCTAACTCAGGCATCCACAGGAGCTCCTAATCTCTCCTCAGGTGCAATCTTCTGCATCTGTCTCAACACTTTATTTTCATAGGACATTGGTTCAGTGTACAAAGCACAGTGCTAGACACATAGGAGAAGCAGAGTTAAAAAAAAAATAAGCCATGCTATGAATGGAGCTTAGAGTCTAATGAAGTGGACAGACAAATTCACAAATAACAGAATAATATAAGCATGCATATGTGAAAGGGACAAGAAAATTGCTACTGGAACCAGCCAGCACTCACTGCATCACCACAGTCTCACTGTTCCCCACATCTATGTTAAGTGCTGTGCTGCAGTTTCACCAGTTCAATGCCATTTCCTGGAGGAACTGGAAGCAGGAGAGTATAGCATTTGCCACATCTCTCACCTCAGCAGGTGACGTATATATCTATCTCTCTAATCCATTAATCAATATTTTTAAAGCACCTACTATGGGCAAAATACTAACCCCAAAGCCTTCAGAGAATAAAGACAAACAATGTGACAGGAAAAGTCACAAAATAAGATAATGGCAGCTTCCAAAGGCAGTAAGATGGCCCAAGGAAGATGATTCCTTTGAACAGAGGTGGTAGAATAAACTGTAGTCAGCATTCACCGACTTCTCCTCTGTGTAAGAAACGGAGGCTGTTTATTAACAAACAAGCAATGTCAAGATTGCCAAGATGAATAAGACAAAGTCCCTCTTAATGAAATTCCATATTGACACATCAACTGGGAAGTGAGTTTGGTCTATGGTAGGGTAGGAGTTACTGAGGGCAGTGGTGCTCAAGATACATTTGTTGAATAAGCAACGGAATTTGATGGCTATTTGTGATGTTTAAGATTGTGTGTCAACTTGGCTGGGTCATAATTCTCAGTGTTTTAATGTGATCACTCCCATGATTGAATATACTGTGAGTAGCAAATCAGATGAAAGGGAGTCTCTGAGAGTGTGGCCTGCATCTGAATATAAGTAGACATTCTGGCTTTTTGCTCACTCCAGATCCTGTGGCTGCCGTGTGTTATCTCATCTCCAGTTCTCAGGACTTGAGCTGTCAGTTTATCTGCCGAACTTAGGATTTGTCAATCTTCACAGCCTGTGTGTGGAGTCCTGCTCTCTGACCTGCTGATCTTGGGTTCACCAGCCCCTGCAGCTATGTGAATCAGGAGAAACCTTGTGGTCTTGCCTGCCGGTCTTCGAATTTGTCAACCTTCACAGCCTGTGAGCGGGAGCCCTGCTCTCCAACCTGCCGATCTTGGGCTCACCAGCTTCTGTGGCTACATGACCTGGGAGAGGCATCTACCCTGATCCACGGACTTTGGACGTTCTAGCCTCTAGAATTGCATGAGCTGTTTCCTTGATATAAATCTATATATATATATATATATATATATATATATATATATATTTATATGCTTTGCTGGTTTTGCTTCTCTAGAGAACCCAGCCTAAGACACTATTGAAGGTCTCTGGCACAAAGCCAGAGATTCAGAAAAGTTCTGGGTGTGAAGGAAGTAATGATAATTTCTGATGTAGTAAAAGATACAACTATGGTAAGACTGAACGACTGAAAGGGTAGGTTGGCACCAGATATTGGAGGGCTTCATCCTGTACGTTGGGGAGATCCAAAATAAGTCTATAGAAGTAAATAAGCTTCCCTTCTGAGCATCCATCTAAGATACTCCACTGGTCTTACCCTCTCTGGAGCAAGGGAGAATGAAGAAAAACAAAGACACAAGGAAAGATTAGTCCAAATAACTGATGGACCACAAGTACTACAGCCTCCACCAGACTGAGTCCAGCACAACTAGATGGTGCCCAGCTACCACCACCAACTGGTCTGACAGGGATCACAATAGAGGGTCCCAGGCAGAGCTGGAGAAAAATGTAGAACAAAATTCTAACTCACCAAAAAAAAAAAAAAAAAAAGACCAGACTTACAAGTCTGACAGAGACTGGAGAAACCCTGAGAGTATGGCCCCTGAACACCCTTTTAGCTCAGTAATGAAGTGTAACCCCTGAGGTTCACCCTTCAGCCAAAGATTAGACAGGTCCATAAAACAAAATGAGACTAAAGGGGCACACCAGCCCAGGGGCAAGGACTAGAAGGCAGGAGGAGACAGGAAAGCTGGTAACGGGGAACCTAAAGTCGAGAAGGGAAGAGTGTTGACATGTCGTGGGGTTGGTAACCAATGTCACAAAACAATATGTGTACAAATTGTTTAATGAGAAGCTAGTTTGTTCTTTAAAACTTCATCTAAAGTACAATTAAAAAAAAAAAAAAAGAAGTGAATGAGCTTCCAATGATGTTTTAGTAAGATTACTCTGGAAGTTTGTGGGAAGAATTGATAGCTTTGTGCCTACTTTCTGCCTACACATAGTTCAATTTGGAGAAAAAAGAGTGTAATCTTAGGCTGCAGAGGGAATAAAAAGGCAAATGGATAGCAAACCATTTCATATGGAAGGAAGTGACTGAACAGAGGAGGCTGGAAAAGAATCAGAGTTCCTCTGTGGACACTTTGCCTAAATGGTAACAATGTTCTGTCAATTGAATGAAGAGAAGATGCTGAGATTGAACCGGAAAGAAAGATGGTTGAATTACAAGGTGAGAGGTGCTTGGCCCTCTTCCCACATCCAGGAAGTGGGAGAGCAGGTTGGACTGAAGGTGCAGCCTCAGCGTGGCCTTTCTGGCCCTAAGCTGTAAAGGCTCCATCTTAGCCTGGCTTGCCATCATCTTGATGGTAGCCACTAAGGCGGGACCTAGGAACCAGGCAGAGCTAGATCTTTGTAAAAATGGTGCGGCAGTGTCAGGGGTCCTCTAACTTCACAAGGGGGCCGATTCCTATGAGGTGGAGGTCAGACATACCTCCTCTCTCCAAACTTTTTACCAGTTCTAACACCAGCCATCCCTCGCAGGGCACTCTTTACTTCTCTGCAGGGATTGATAATTCATTACAATGGCAGCACAGAACTCACAGACCATACTCATGGTTATGGGGTTTATTAGGGAAGTAACCGGTTACAATTCAGGATCAGGAACAACTCAGGATACAATTCTTCGATCGGACAGCCTCTTCTCAGCCATGCCCATGGGCAGGCCTCTCTCTGGCCCTCAGCCCCTCGGCCTCCGGCCTAGACTCTGCCCTGCTCGCGCAAGTGTTACAAAGCTCTTTAGTGCCACCAATAAGTGCCCAGAGGCACCCTACTCTGCCAGTAAGCCTCAGCCGGAAGGCACTCAGCTCTTGCTTAGTGGATTCTCAGCCTAACTCCAGCAAGTGCCCGGAAGCACACCACTCCATCAGCAAGCCTCCTGCTCAAAGGCACTCAGCTCTCTTGCTCCATGGGTCCGCACACCCACTGTAGCTGCCTCACCCTGTGGGCTGGGAAGCCCATTGCACTGTCTCCTGGTTCTGCTTCTTGCGATCTCTGGTTTTACAGCCAGAGCTTCAAACCAGTTTGCTCTGGTTGGAACCCCAGCTAAGAATCTACATTGCTAAAAGGTTCCCTGCTGAGAATTTGCATTTCCACCCCAGATATACTGAATCAGAATCTACATTTTAACAAAATCCCTGGGTGATTCTTATGGCTATAACTTCCTGGGAACTTGTTAGAAACGCAAATTCTCAGCAAGGGTTTGAACTGGAATGAACCAATTCGAAGCCCTGTTACAGCTCTGTTTCCTGGGTCTAGGAAGTTCTCAGCACAGGGACCCAGGGTCCAAAGGATGCACTCCACTCCTGGCTCTTCTTTCTCTGTGGTAGTGAGGTCCCCCATCTGCTCTGAGATTGGCTGTCTTTTTAAGCCTAGCTGGATGGCAAAACTGACCAGTCCCCTTGTTAGGATTCCACACATCTTATTTGCATGGTCCCACCCTACAAGGATCCCATGCACCTTATTTGCATTAGCAGCAAGCTATCCAATCCCCTTGGTAGGCCACAAGCACCTTATTTGCATAGCCCCACCCAATCATTGTGTAGGAGTCACAAGGCCATGCATGGCTAGACCTACTCACTGCTGCTAAATAGATTCTGACACATAGTGACCCCATAGGGTTTCCAAGGCTGGAAATCTTTATGGAAGCAGACTGCCACATCTTTCTCCCACAGAGCCACTGGTGGTTTCAAACCACTGACTTTTCAGTTAGCAGTCGAGTGCTTTAACCACTGTGCCACCAGGGTTCCTTGCATGGCTAGAAGGGCCATGTTAAGTAATTCATTGCACTGCAATCTTCTTAACTATAGGGAAATTCTTTGGAGAAAGAAGCACCCAGGACTTAATGTGAGAGCAGAACCCCTTGCTGCCCTCTGTATAAACTTCTGGATCCATACCGGGCATAGGGACAGCAGGGCTTCTCTTGAAAGAAGATTGCCCACTGCAGAGAAGGGTGGAAAAGATTCATGGAGTCCACACACCAAGAAGTCACATAAACACCAAAGTCACTCTGGGGTAAAAGGAATTGGTGTTGAAGGCCAGTTAAGTACCAGATACTAGTAGATACATTGATATAGATGATATCAGTTGAAACTCACTTTCCAGAGTCCTTATGAAGATGATTATTCTCCTATCACAGTTATCAGAAGGTTGAAGGATGAGATTTGAACTTGGAATGCCTTCTACGTTGCACTGGCAGCTCTAAACAAGGAGAAATTACTCTTAGAAGTGTGGGTGACTTGAGTCATATCCTTCCTGTTCAAGTATTCGGGAAGGCCAATGCAGAGTGAGCAGGGGAGGGGGAGAAAGAGAGTAATTTTTCCTGGTTTCATGCTGAGTGAGGGAAAGTGCCTGGAAGCGCAACCTTCAATTATGGTACAGATTTCATCTTATAGACTGACTGGAACATAACTTTTGCCTAAGATGTCATTCTATCATAAACCCAGACTTGGGCCAGCAATCTTAGTCTTGCGGGAAGGTAATGAGTAATAAAAGAGTCTTACCTTTTCTTAACAGATTCATACAGTCCAGTTTCAACCTATCCTTTCCTGAGGTAACTCACTGATGGATTTCTGATTACTTGTATATCCTGCTCTTTGAAGAGGGACTGCCAGGTACCTACAGACGTTGTCAGTTTGTACATCTCCCCCTTTCTGCCTCTCTCTCTCCCCCACCCCTCCTTACTCAGCGTGGCCTTCCCCAATACTTGATGAGGAAGGATATCTTCCATCATGTCATGGATTGAATTATGTCCCCCCAAAAATGTGTATCAGTTTGGCTGGGCCATGATTCCTAGAATTGTGTGGTTGGCCTCCATTTTGTGATTGTAATTTTATGTTAAAGAGGGTTAGGGTGGGATTCTAACACCACCTTTACCCAGGTCACATCCCTGATCCAATGTAAAGGGAGTTTCCCTGGGGTGTGGCCTGCATCACCTTTTATCTCTTGAGAGAGATAAAAGGAAAGGGAAGCAAGCAGACAGTTGGGGACCTCATACCATCAAGAAAGCAGTGCCGGGAGCAGAGTGCGTCCTTTGGACCGAGGTCCCTGTGCCAAGAAGCTCCTAGTCTGGGGGAACACTGATGAGAAGGCCAAGAGAGAGAAAGCCTTCCCCTGGAGCTGACACCTTGAATTTGGACTTTAAGCCTACTTTGACTATGAGGAAATAAACTTCTCTTCATTAAAACCATCCACTTGTGGTATTTCTGTTGTAGCAGCACTAGATGACTAAGACACATCATAAGCTCCTTTGCAGCATCTGACCCAGGTCACCCACGCACCTGGAATATAGCTGAAAAATAGCAGACATGAACTAGGGGGATCCTGGTCCCAGGGGCAGAAGACTGGCCAGGGGCTGCTCTGGAGGTGTCTCACACCTCTGCCTGATGGATACACTGGTAGACTTTCAGGGCATACTTTCTCTGGAAGCTTTTGCAATGAAAGGGCCTTTCATCAGAGTGGTTCCTGTGGTTAAGAAGGAAAAAGGAGTAGGTAAATGATGAGCAGCGTTAAGGTTTCTTGCATGTGTGTGTACCTATGGATGGCCAGGTAGCCTCTTTGGCAGAATTGCCACCCACAGTCAGAGCACTGGTAGGGCTTCTTGCCCATGTAGATGAGCTGGTGCTGGAGCAGTTTTTCCCAGTGAGCAAAGCAGGAGCCACACTGTGGGCAATAGTGGAGGTGTTCACCCAAGTGCACATGCTGGTGGTTGGCCAGTAGGGAGGGGTAAGCAAAGTGGCATTCACAGTCTGTACACACATATGACTTCCTCCTGCATGTCTGCATCTATAGATGTACAGGGCCCTGCTCTGGTGGAAGTGGCAGCTGCAGTCGCGGCACAGGTAGGGCGTGTTCCCTGTGTGGAGCAGCTGGTGCTGGATTAGCAGATCCCTCTGGGAGAAGTGGACACCGCATGGCCCACAAACATGGGGAAGTTTAGCAGAGTGCATCTGCCTGTATCTGACCAACAATGAGGGGAAGGCAAGGATTTGCCCACAGTCAAGATATGCACAGGGCTTCTCTCATGTGTGTGTGTGTGTGTGTGTGTGTGTGTGTGTGTGTGTGTGAGAGAGAGAGAGAGAGAGAGTGTGTGTGTGTGCACGTGCGCATGTGTGCACACTCGCAATGCGCACATATTCGTGACCAGAGCCCCTCTCAATTGAAATCAGCAGCCGTACTTGGGGGCAGGAGAAGGGCTTTTTGTCTGAGTGGATGAGCTGATGCTGGAGCAGGTCCTTGCACTGAGAGAGGCAGCACCCACACTGGTCACAGGGCAAGTACTTCTCCTCAGAATAGACTTGCTGGTGGCTGGCCAGGAGGAAGGGGTAGAAGCTACAGTTACAGCTAGGACAAGGTTAGAGCCTCTTTGGAGCCTGGGTGCACTGTTTGCCTGTGGCCGAGGAGCCTTAAGGCAATGTCTGGTCCCAGCCCCAGCAGTTGGGGCCCTCAGCTACTTCAGGCCTTAAGTGGTTGCCCCTCCCTCACATCGGCTGCACTAAGTTCCTTGACCCTCCTTTCTTCCTTCTGTTCTTTTTTATTGCTACTCTTGCTTTCTGCAGAGCTGGAAGTTGAAACTTAAGATTGCAGGGTGTTTTGATCACTGTAGCTCTTCCTCTTGGAATCAGGCAGCTGTGCATGGGGACGGAACAGCACCTGAGACTGGATGCCTGTTCATCCAATGCATAGGATCTAAGTGTGAATCCCTCATTCAGAGACCCCCAACCCCCGCCAAAGGCAGCAGTTTCCCATTTTCAGAAAAAGATATGTGGTGAAATGAGTTCCTTTATGTGGGTTTTTGCCTTGGTTCTTTGGAAAAACATCTTGGGAGATTTTCCCCTGGGCAAAAGTGTCAAACACTGTGGGGTAGAAAACAACTTTGGAGGCCTTTCTCCTCTCCCCTCCCTAAGCCAAGTTGTTTCTCCAAAGAACTAGGGCAAAGGTAGTCAGTTCCATGTTGATCCTGATCCCGAGTCTAGCCTGTTACTTCCCTAATAAACTGCATAACTGTGAGTATGGTCTGTGAGTTCTGTGTGGCTGTTGCAATGAATTATTGAACCCTGCAGAGAAGTAGAGAGTGCCGTGGGAGGAGAGGCTGGTGTTGAAAATTACAGAGAAGTGGGAAGGCAGAGGTATACCTGACCTCGGCCTCATAGGAACCAGCTTTGTGCTGATTCTGATTCTTACCCCTCATGAATTTAGACAACTCATTCCTCTACCTTACAGGTACCATTTCTTCTTGCTTACCCAGGGCCTTCAAAACTGTACAATGTTCTCTGAAGGAAGGGCTGAACCCTCTTTTCAGAGGCAAGCTAGCATGTTTTTCCAGTTAAAGACCTTAAATGTAAGTAGTTCCATGGAGACAGATTTCTCAAAAAACTGAGACTCTGGCAGGAGAGTGTATGAAAACACTTGTTTCCATCCTAACTGGAAAGTAGTAAGCCATCAAACTCTTTATATAAAGAAGGCTCTGGGCAGCTTCAAACTGAGAGATAAGGGCAGACAGACATTCTAGGCTTTACTAAGTGAACTTCTGGCCCCTCCCTGAGAAAAATCAGAAATAGCATGCAGATCCTCTAGCCTTAAACTAATTAAAATTTAAAATTCACTTCCTCCGTCACACTAGCCACATTTCAAGTGCTAAATCACCACATGTGGCTTAGTGGCTATTACGTTGGATATACAGACCATTTCCATAATCGCAGAACATTCTATTGGGCAACATTGCTCTAGGTGCTCAGCAGAAAGAAAGCAAAACTACCTCAATCCCCAAATCCACCATCCATCCCGCCACTCAGGACCAGCTACCCTTGAGGCCAAGGATGGCTCCAAGTCTGGGAAATGGAACTTTGGAAGAGAAAGCTCAGAGGATTCTTGCCAACTGGGGCCTTTAAAAAAAGAAGGACTGTGTGTGGGTACGAGGAGGACGCTGCTGAGAGAAAGGGCCTACCACACACCACCCCCAACAGAGGCTGACTTCCAGCTCAACTCCACATACCTCAACTGTCTGGGATGAAGCCTGGCAGCAGAAGTTCTTCCTTGAACAAGAATTAGTCAGGAGTCAGCAACCTTATTGGGCTCCTGCTACGTGCCAGGCACTGTGCTGGGCTGCACATTGATATGTGAAAGAAAAAGTGATGCAGTCTCTGCTTCCTAAGAGCTCACAGCACTGCTCCTCCTTCCTGCCCTGGCACTTTGACCCACTCTCACCAGAGCTCTTCTCTGCATTGCTTTGGGACTCCTTTCCTCCTTTGTATCCAGGCTTGAACAACATGCCACATTCATTCATTTGTCAAACATTTCACAGTTTTTACTTGTACAATTCAGTGACATTGATTACATTCATCACGTTGTGCAACCATCATCGGTGTCCATTGCCAAATTTTCCATCACCATTAATAGATATTCAATGTTTGCTAAATTCCCCCTTTCCTCCTCCCTCCCACCCTTGATAACCACTAATAAACTTTGGTCTCTATACATCTGCCTATTCTGGATATTTAATATAAGTGAGATTACACAATATTTAGGAGTCCTTGGGTGGCACCAACAGTTAAGTGCTCAACTACTAGCTGAAAGGTTGGCAGTTCAAACCCACCCAGAGTTGCCTTGGGAGACAGGCCTGGCAATGTGCTTCTGAAAGGTCACAGCCTTGACAGCCCTATGGAGCAGTTCTACTCTGCACACATGGGGCTGCTATGAGTCAGAATAAACTTGACAGCAACTAAGAACAACATATGATATTTGTCCTTTGGCGACTTGACTTACTTAGAATGTTTTCAAGGTTCATCCATGTTGTAGCATGTACCAGGACTTCATTTCTCTTCATGCATTGCATGTATATATCATATTTTGTTTATTCATTCATCTGTTGATGGACATTTAGATTGTTTGCACGTTTTTGGCTATTGTGAATAGTGCTGCTATGAACATTGATGCACATTTTTCTGTTTGAATTGCTGCTTTCAAATCTCTTGGTTATATACCGTAAAAATGGCATGGGAGCGTCTGCCCTCTTCTAACTTTAGGGAGGAGGAGAAAAGGATCACTATCAACATCAGCCTAAGGATGATTCCTATGAGGTAGAGGTCAGACATACCTCCTCTCTCCAACCTTTTTATCGATTCTGACACCACCTGTCCCTGTCCCTCCTACGGCATACTTTACTTCTTTGCTGGGTTCAATAATTTGTTGCAATGGCTGCACAGAACTCACAGACCATACTCATAATTATGGGGTTTATTAGGGAAGTAAGGGGTTACAACTCAGGATCAGGATCAAGAGGCTTCTATTTCGGATCAGGATCAGGAAATATGTAGGCAAAGCCTCCCTTCTTCAGTGCAGAACAGCTCTCTCAGCTCCTCTTGGCCCTGCAAGGCTTCTCTCAGCCCCCTCAGGACAGGCTTCTCTTGGCCCCCTCAGGACAGGCTCCTCTCAACCCCAGCCTCCTCAAGGCAGACCTCTTCTCGGCCCTCAGCCCCTACTCGGGCCTGGCCTCTGCTCTGCTTGGTCAAGTGTTACAAAGCTCTTTACCTGACAAGTGCCCAAGGGCACCATACTGTTAGGAAGCCTCCTGCCCAAAGGCACTTGGCTACCTTGATCCATGGGTCAGTGTGCCTAGCTCCGCTGATAAGTGCTCAGAGGCACCCCACACCACCCGCAAGCATCCTGCCTAAAGGCACTTAGCTCTCTCACTCAGTGGGTCAGTGTGCCCATTGGAGCCACCTTGCTTGGTGGACTGGGAAGCCCACCACAGCCATTTCATGCTGGTCTCCTGGTTCTGCTGCTGCTGTTTCTCTGCCACTGGATTCTGCCATGCTTGCTGCCACTTCTTGCTGTCTCCAGTGTTACAGCTCTGTCCGTCTCCTGGGTCTAGGAAGTTCTTGGTGCAGGGACCCCAGGTCCAAAGGACATACACCACTCCCAGCTTTTCTTTCTTGATGGTAGTGAGTTCCCCTTTCTGGTCTGGGATTGGCTTTCTTTTAAGCCTAGTGGGATGGCAAAAACTGACCAATCCCCTCATTAGGGTTCCATATACCTTATTTGCATGGTCACACCTCCACAAGGGTGCCATGTACCTTATTTCCATTATTAGCAGGCTGTCCAATCCTCTTGGTGGGCCACAAGCACCTTATTACATAGAAAAAAACCTAAACTTGTTGTCATCGAGTCGATTCCGACTCATAGTGACCCTACAGGACAGAGTAGAAGTGCGCCATAGGGTTTCCAAGGAGTGTGGTGGATTCGAACTGCCAACCTTTTGGTTAGCAGCTGTAGCTCTTAACCACTACACCACCAGGGTTTCCACTGTATTGCATAGTCCCACCCAATCATTGTGTGGGAGTCACAAGACCATGCATGGCTAGAAGGGCCATATTAAGTAATTCACTGCACTGCAATACCTAGAAGTGGAATTGCTGAGTCATATGGTATTTCTGTATTTAACTTTTCATGGAACCGCCAAACTTTTCCACAGCAGCTGTACCATTTTGCATTCCTACCAGCAGTGGATGAGGGTTCCAATTTCTCCACATCCTTTTGGCTGCCTTCTTAAAGCTGTAATGCCTGTGTTCCCAGAGAGAGATCCTGGTCTCTGGCTCCAGAGGGAGCAAAGCAGATTTTATTCGCAAATTATTGTGTATGTCTGTTCTAACCCGTCTGATGGCTACCTAAAGAACTCAGGCAAGGTACTCATATCTGTTTGGCCTATCTTAGAGCTCACACAGGGTGGAATAGTGACCACAATGCCTGAAAATGGTAATTGACTGTACCTGCCTGGGACAAAAAAGTATGATTGAGGCTTACAGTATAAGCCTAAGGACTGTGAAAAGCCAAGGAGAGACTTTCTTTGGGAATTTAGGGCACTAAAAAGCACTGCGTGTGTGGTGGTGGGGGGGGGGGGCGGGATTGAGAAAGTCACACACATGCTCAGACAAAATGCATGCTTAGAATATACTCTAGAAAACCCTAGGTTTTTACCTCATGCTGATCCTTAGGCTCAGTTCGAACCTGGCTAAGTGTTGAAGGAGTGCCCTAGCACCACAGAGCCAATCTGCAAAAGTGAGAGAGATGGTCCCCCTCCAGCCTTCCTACCCAGAGTTCAAGGAAATCTCTGTCAAAATACTAGCTGAACACAAGCTGATGAACAGAGACTTTAGTTTCCACACATGACCAAGGAGGCAGTCTTTGAAAAAATAGTTAGGGGAAGTTACTAAACAAATGGACTACTGTAGCCTTCAACAATAAATAAATAAATAAATAAATAAACCCTGAGGAAGGTGAAATCTGAATCTAGAGTTATCACTTTACACTATTCAAATGTCTAGTTTTCAACAAAAAATCCCAAGGCAAGTAAAAAAAGAGGAAAGGATAGCCCATTTAAAAGAACAAAATATAGTGACAAAAAGCATCCCTGTGGAAGCTCAGGTAATGGGTTTAGAGATTTTAAAATAATGGTGTTAAATATGCTTAAAGAACCTTACAGAAATAAAAAGGATTATAAGAGAATATATGAACAATTGTATGTCAACAAATTAGATAATCAAGATTAAATAGATAAATTCCTTGAAACACATAAACTACCTAAATTCACTCAAGAAAAATGGAAAATCTCAACAGATCCATAGCAAAAGATTTAATCATTAAAGTCCAAGATCAGGTGGCTCCATTGCTGGATTTTACCAAACATTTAAAGAAGAACTAACGTCAATCCTTCTTAAACTCTTCCAAAAAATAGAAGAGGGATAACTTCTTAACTCATTTTACAACGTCAGCATGACCCTGATATCAAAGTCAGAAAAAGATACCACAAGAAAACTACAAAGCAATATCCCTTATGAATATGTTGTTTTTAGGTGCCATCGAGTCAATTCCAACTAATAGTGACCCTGTGTACAATAGAATGAAACACTGCCCGGTCCTGTGCCTACCTCACAATAGTTGCTATGTTTGAGCCCATTGTTGCAGCCACTGAGTTAATCCATCTTGTTGAGGATTTTCCTCTTTTTTGTTGACCCTCTACTTTACCAAGCATGATGTCCTTCTCCAGGGACTGGTCCCTCCTAATAACATGTCCAAAGTATGTGACACAAAGTCTCTCTATCCTTGCTTCTAAGGAGAATTCTGGCTGTACTTCTTCCAAGACAGATTTATTCATTTTCTGGCAGTCCATGGTATATTAAATATCTTTGCAAACACCATAATTCAAATGCATCAATTCTTCTTCAATCTTCCTTATTCATTGTCCAGCTTCCTCATGCATATGAGGCGATTGAAAATACCATGGCTTGGACCAGGCGCACCTTAGTCCTCAAGGTAACATCTTTGCTTTTCAACACTTTAAAGGGGTCTTTTGCAGCAGATTTGCCCGATGCAGTGTGTCATTTGATTTCTTGACTGCTGGTTCCATGGGCATTGATTGTGGATCCAAGTAAAATGAAATCCCTGACAACGTCAATATTTTCTCTGTTTATCATGATGTTGTTTATTGGTAGAGTTGTGAGGATTTTTATTTTCTTTATGTTGAAGTGTAATCCATAGTGAAGGCTGTGGTCTTTGATCTTCATAAGTAAGTGCTTCAAGTTGTCTTCATTTTCAGCAAGCAAGGTTGTGTCATCTGCATATCATAGGTTCATGGAAGGATGGAAGGAATACACAGAGTCACTGTACCAAAAAGAATTGGTTGATGTTTAACCATTTCAGGAGGCAGCATATGGTCAAGAAATGATGGTACTGAAGGAAGAAGTCCAAGCTGTACTGAAGGCATTGGCAAAAAACAAGGCTCCAGGAATTGAAGAAATACCGATCGCGATGTTTCAACAAATGGATGTAAAGCTGGAAGTGCTGACTTGTCTATGCCAAGAAATTTGGAAGATAGCTTCCTGGCCAATGAACTGGAAAAGATCCATATACATGCCCATTCCAAAGAATGGTGATCCAACAGAATGCAGAAATTACCAAACAATATCATTAATATCACACAAAAGTAAAATTTTACTGAAGATAATCCAAAAATGGTTGCAGCAGTACGTCAACAGGGAATTGCCAAAAATTCAAGCCAAATTCAGAAGAGGACAAGGAACAAAGACTATCACTGCTGATGTCAGATAGATCCTGGCTGAAAGCAGAGACTACCAGAAAGACATTTACCTTTGTTTTATTGACTATGTAAAAGCATTCGACTGGATGGATCATAACAAATTATGAACAACATTGTGAAGAATGGAAATTCCAGAACACTTAATCGTGCTCATGTGGAACCTGTACATAGACCAAGAGGCAGTCGTTCAAACAGAACAAGGGGATACTGCATGTTTTAAAATCTGGAAAAGTGTGTGTCAGAGTTGTATCCTTTCACCATACTTATTCAATCTGTATGCTGAGCAAATAATCCAAGAAGCTGGACTATACAAAGAAGAACTTGGCATCAGGACTGGAGGAAAACTAATTTACAACCTGTGATATGCATACGCCACAACCTTATGACTATCGATGCAAAAATCCTCAACACAATATTAGCAAAGCAAATCCAACAGCCTATTAAAAGGATTGTACACCATGACTAAGTGGGATTTATCCCAGGACTGTAAGAGTGGTTCAACATAAAATCAAGCAGTGTAATGCACCACATTAATAAAATAAAGAAAAAGAACCACATGATCATCTTGATTCACACAGAAAAGGCATTTGAAAAAAATCCAGCACACTTTCATGATAAACACATGCAGCAAACTAGGAATAGAAGGGAGATTCTGCAAGATGATAAAGGGCATTTACAAAAAATCTACTGCTAACATCATACTCAATAAGACTGGTAGCTTCTCATCAGAAGTTAGGAACAAGAGAATGATGTCTGTTTTCACCACTGTTTTTCAACATTGTATTGGAAGTTCTAGCCAGAGCAATTAGGCAAGAAAAAGAAATAAAATTGGAAAAGAAGAAGTAAAACTATCCATTTTCATAGATGACATGATCGTACATGTAGATAATCCCAAATAATCCACAAGAAGGCTACAAGCACTAATAAATAAACTCAGCAAACTCCCAAGACACCAGACCAACACACAAAAATTGGTTGTGTTTCTATATACCAGCAATGAACAATCTGACAAGAAAATAAAGGAAACCCTTCCACTTATAATAGCATCAAAAATAATAAAAGACCAGGGAACAAATTTAACCAGGAAACTGAAAGACTTTTACACTGAAAACTATAAAACATTGCTGAAAGAAATTAACCAAACCAAAAGAAAAAAATTTCCATCAAGTCGATTCCAACTCATAGCGACTGTACAGGACAGAGTGGAACTGCCCCGTAGGGTTTCCAAGTCTATAAATCTTTACAGAAGCAGACTGCCACATCTTTCTTCTGTGGAGCAGCTGGTGGGTTCGAACCACCAACCTTTCAGTTAGCAGCCAAGCATTTAACCACTGCGCCACCAGAAGCTAAAGGAGACCTAAATAATGGGAAAGATATCCTATGGTCATGGATTGGAAGACAATAACAATAAATTCCTAGTTATGACACCAAAAGCACAAGCACAAAAGACAAAATAGAAAAATGAGACCTGTTAAAATGGCATGGCGGGGGTATCTGACCTCCTCTAACTTCACAAGGAGGAAGGAGAATCAAGATCAACAGCCCAAGGCTGATTACTATGAGGCAGAGGTCAGACATACCTCCTCTCTCCAACCTCTTTACCAGTTCTGACACCAGCCCTCCCTCCCAGGGCACTCTCTACTTCTCTGCTGGATTTGATAATTTGCTGCAATGGCCACACAAAACTCACAGACCATACTCACAGCTATAGGGCTTATTAGGGAAATAACAGCTTACAGTTCAGGATCAGGGATGACTCAGGATAAAATTCTTCTATCAGGACAGCCTCTTCTCAGCCACGTCCACAGACAAGCCTGTCTCTGGCCCTCAGCCTCTCAGCCCCTAGGCCCCTCAGCCCAGCCTCTGCCCTGCTCAGGCAAGTGTTACAGAGTTCTTTTGCTTCACCAATAAGTGCCCAGGGGCACCCCACTCCTCCAGCAAGCTTCACCCTGAAGGCACTCAGCTTTCTCACTCCATGGGTTGGCATACCCACCGTAATCACCGTGGGTCCAGAAACTCACTGCCCCATCTCGCACCGGTCTCCTGGTTCTGCTGCCACCACTGCCACCATATCTCAGCTGCCGCTTCTCGCCACCTCTTGCTGTCTCGGGTGTAACAGCTCTCTCTCTGTCTCTTGGGTCTAGAAGGTTCTCAGCACAGGGATACTGGGTCTAAAGTACACACTCCACTCCTAGCTCTTCTTTCTTGGTGGTAGGAAGGTCCCCCTTTCCTGCCTCTGGGTTGGCTCATTTTAAGCCTAGTGGGATGGCAAACTGACAATCCCCTCTAAGGGTTCCACACACCTTATTTGCATTGTCCCACCCCCCACAAGGGTGCCATGCACATTATTTGCATTATTAGCAAGCTATTGGTGGGCCACAAGCACCTTATTTGCATAGTCCAACTTAGTCATTTGGAGCCCTGGTAGCACAGTGGTTAAGAGCTTGGCTGCTAACCAAAAGGTCAGCAGTTTGAATCCACCAGCTGCTACTTGGAAACCATGTGGGGATCCTGACTCGATGGCAATGGGTTTAGTTTTTTGCTTTTTTTTTTTTTTTTTAACCTAGTCATTTGGTGGGAGTTACAAGACCATAGCAAGAAAGGCCATATAAAAGCAAGCCATCGCACTGCAGGACCTTATCAAAATTAAGAACTTTTGTGCATCAAAGGGCTTTACCAAGAAAGTGATGAGGCAACCTACAGAATGGGAGGAAATATTTGGTAACGATATATCTGATAAAGATTTAATATCCAGAATATATAAGGAATTCATACAACTTAACAAAACAAAACAAAACAAAAACACAATGTAAAAATGGCAAAGAACTTAAATAGACATTTCTCCAAAGAAGAGATACATAACCAATATACCCATGATAAAATGCTCAGCTTCATTAGTCATTACTACCCTGTTGCCATCGAGTTCATTTCCATTCATAACAACCCTATAGAACAGAGTACAACTCCCCCAACGGGTTTCCAAGAACCAACTGGTGGATTTGAACTGCTAACCTTTTGGTTAGCGGCCGAGGCCTTAACCACTGCATCTCCATTTGTCATTAGGGCTCTTCTTAACAGTCCGGTACGCCTGCTAGTATTTGGCCAGGTTGAGCAGTCAAGAAAATCCTCAGGACACTTGGGGGCATGGTGGGCCTGCTCCCCAGAGTGTATGTACTGGTGGAACATAAGAGACCAGCTCTGGTGGAACCGTGGAACCCATAGCCACAGTCACTGCTTCTCGACCATGTGCAGCAGCTTGTACTGGATCAGGGACTCTTTGTCGTCATACTGGGCCATGCACTGTAGGCAGACAAATGGAGGATTCCTTGCATGCAGCTGCCAATGGCTGACCAAGTGGTCATCCTGACCAAAGCTGTGACAGCAGTCATGGAAGGGATATGGTCGCCTGCCCTTGGGTGTACTCAGTCTGGACAACAAGCAATGCTCCAAGATCCCTGCATTGGAGTTTCCCAGGCCTTGATGGCAAATTGGAGCCCCTGCTGCAGATTTCATCATAGCCACTGATCCCAGAATGTAAACACACCTACCCTGTGGACTTCTTGACCCTAGGATTATGCTCATTCCTGTCCTCACTGCTGGTTCCTCCTGGAGAGACAGAGGAGACTGAGAATTTAGCTTCTCAGGGATTCTATTTCCTAAGGGCTTATGAAGGTGCAGTGACAAAGTTCCCAGACAAGTAAGTTGGTTTGAGGGGGATCTGCATAGCTAGTATGAGTCATTAGCATATTTTGTCCAGGTCGTCAGATGTCTTTAGCCATGGTTCAGGCAGCATATGGTATGAGCAGACCATGTCTCAGCCCAGCAGAGGGCTCTCTAGCTCCCAGGGTAGTCCTCCCCTCCCCTGGCACCGTAGACTCTACAGTGCAATGAATTATTTAATATGACGCTTCTAGCCATGGTCTTTGTGACTCACACGCAATGACTGAGTGGGACTATGGAAATAAGGTGTATGCAACCTGTGATGGTTGAGGTTGTGTGTCATCTTGGCTGGGCCATGATTCCCAGTATTGTGTAGCTGTCCTCCATTTTGTGGTCTGATGTAATTATCCTAATTATCCTCCATTTTATGTGTAGTAAATCCTAACTTCTATATGTTAATGAGGCAGGATTAGTGTGGGGTGTGTCTTCAGTCACAGCCTTGCAGGAGGGTGTGACTCCAGTACCACCCTTATTCAAGTCACACCCCTCCCTGGGGTGTGGTCTGCATCCAGCGTATATGTATGGGTTCTCTGTTAGGGCTCTCTCTCTCTCTGTGCCATCTTTGCCAATTCTAACACCAACCATCCCTCCCACGGCACTCTCTACTTCACCATTACGGGGTTTATTAGGGAAGTAACAGGTTACAATTCAGGTTCAGGAATGCTCAGGGTACAGTTCTTCCATTAGGACAGCCTCTTTTTCAGCTATGTCCACAGGCATGCCTCTCTCTCTGGTCCCCTTGGCCTCTGCCCCGCTCAGGCAAGTGTTACAAAGCTCTTTTAGCTCTGCTGATAAGTGCCCCAAGGCACCAGCAAGCCTCCTGCCGAAAAGCACTCAGCTTTCTCAATCCGTGGGCCTGGAAGCCCACTGTGCCATCCTCTGCTGTTCTCTCCTGCCACCGTTTCTCTGCCACTGCTTCTTGCCATCTTCAGTGTTACAGCTCTCTCTCTCAGTCTCCTAGTTCCAGGAGCTTCTCAGCACAGGGATTCCTGGTCCAAAGGACATGCTCCGTTCTTGGCTTTTCTTCCTTGGTGGTGGTTAAAATGGCTCATATAACCATTTTATCATATACATTTTTAATGGTTCCATACACCTTATTAGCATAGTCCCACCCAATCATTTGGTGGGAGTTACAAAGACTATGGTTAGAAGGGCCATATTAAATAATTCATTACACCACACCTGCAGATTTAGGTTCATTGGCCCCTGTGGCCATGGGAGTCAGGAGAAGCCTACAGTCGATCTACGAATTTGGGACTTGCCAGTGTCCACAATCGTGTGAGCCATTTCCTTGATACAGTTCATTAGTTCTGTGAGACATTGCAGTGAATTACAGGACCCAAAGATGGGAGACAGAGTACTGAGGGAAGGAGGAGGAGTTGATGTCAGAGATGATGAGTGGTATAGCAATTTGGAAAAGTTGGACATTTGGGACATTTTTAACCTCTGTCTCGTAGGAACCAGCCTTGTGCTGATCATTATAAGAGAAATTATTCATTCAGACTCCAAGGGACCTGGCTCAGAAATTAGATTGTTTTCCATTTTGCTGTGCTATATGGAACACAGTGATAAATACCCTTTACATATCTCCAAATACATCTCAGGTTGGCTCCTAGAAAAGTAAATGCAGAGTCATGGTATACACAATGTACAGGTTTTAGATACAAGAGACAAGGTGGTTTGAGGCCCTTTAGATCTTGGGGAAGAAGAAATGAGTCAGAGCTGGTGTAGGAGTCCCAGAGGAAGCACCTGGGTGGGTAGGGGAGTACAACTCCTACGGATCCTCAGCTAGGTGTTATTAGAAGATAAGAACACTGAGGCTCAGAGAAATTAAGTAGTTTGCCTAAGTCCACACCGCATGTAACGAATGGACTTTGGATCAGAATCCAAGTCTGTCTGACATCAGTGCCCAAACACTTAGCCACTGCAACGTGCTGAATATGTTGCCTTTGTGACCTACAGCTTTGGAACAGCAGAAGCAGAGGGCCCCAGGCCTCACTTTCCAGAAGCCCTCAAATTTAAACTTCTGGTTTTATCCTCAAACAAGTAGTCTGAGGCCAGAGATACTGAGAGAATTGAAATAAAGCCCTCATTAGACAACTTTAAAGTTATGCCTCATTACTAGACTTTACCTTGCCTTGCCTGTATTATTTTTCTAATCCTCATTATTTGTGAACAGCACAATTATATAGAATACAGTTTTGTTAAAAGAATCACTTTACTAAATGCAAACATTTAAAATATACCACTGTTTTATTTTGTTACCCTGTTTTAGCTTTTATCTTTTTTTTCCTTTTTTTCAATATGTTGGCGGCTTCAAAAAAAAGTTAACAGCTAGGATCTCTCCCAACCTTTGGGAAAACCTTTTATTAGACCTGCGTCAGTGGGGTAGTGGTTAAGAGCTGTAGCTGCTAACTAAAAAGTCAGCAGTTTGAATCCACCAGCCGTTCCTTGCAAACCCTATGGGGCAGTTCCACTCTATCCTACTGGGTCTCTATGAGTCGGACTTGATGACAACTGTTTTTTTTTTTTTTTTAAGACCGCGTCGGAATCAGGAGCAGCCTTTCAGGTCCCAAGACTCCCCCTTCCCTCTGAATCCTAGCGACCCTACCCAACCGGAGTCCCAGGACTGCCTCTGATGTTTATGAGCCACTGGAGGATATCTCATTTTGGACCCAAACCTGTTGCCAGCCAGTCAATTACGACTCATAGCAACCCTGTAGGACAGAGTACAACTGCCCCATAGGGTTTCCAAGGAGCAGCTGGTGGATTATAACTGCCGACCTTTTGGTTAGTGGCCAAGTTCTTAACCGCTGCGCCACCAGAGCTCCTCATTTTGGACCCAGAGCCTGGGAAAGTTTCTTTGAAACATGGAGGCGGTAGCTTCACGCCTTTTTCCAAAAGTATTAAGATGTCCTTTCTTCCTTTGATCAAGCTGACCTTACTAAATATGGCAGCGTCCGACTTCTCTCTTTTCATTACCCTTCAGTACTATGGCAGTTCCCACGTGGACATATGTTGGAGCTTCATGCTTCTCTCTCTTTTCGCGCTCAGTGATAGGACAGTTCCAGTCAAACGAACAGACAAATTGTCAAGTGATTGGGTCTCGAAAGGCGGGGAAATTTGGTACTTGTGTGAGAGTGACCGGGAGGTTGGGCTCCCCCACGGGCAAGGGTACAGAATAGAAAGAAGCAGGCTCAATTTAAAACTTTGGAGACTTAAGAGGTGGGAGGAGAAGTGCTTAAAGGAAGCTGAGGACTGCCCAGAGCTGTAAGAAGAACCCAAGGGCCTGTGGTGCCAGGAGTGATTCACTAAGGAGTAAGTGATGCGCAGTGTCAAAAGCTGAGATAGTAGGGAGGACAAAGGAGCTGGCTGCTAGACGTGGCAGCTTCCGCTTGGGAGCCAGGCAGACCTGGGCTCCAGCCCAGCAACAGCCACCTCAATTCCCTCATTTGTAAAACGGTCTATGAACGGCTCGGCTCGTTTGGCGTGTGACCTGGCTGTGGGGGAGGAAAACCCAAGTAAACCCAAGTAGGAGATGCATTCTGGGGCCCGCAGGGCTCGGAAACTGGGCCTGTAACTGTTGGGGGGGGGGGGGGCAGAACTCTGGCGGCACCACCCTGCGGGAACTTGCCGCCTGGGTCAGCTGCTCCTAGGCCATTTCCTGGACTCCAGCTGCATGAGGGGAGGGAGATGAGCATCCCCGTGGAGTTCTCAAAATCCTGGTTGGAGCACGGATGTGCCAGTTTGGCACTTAAAAGTCCTCAATAAAGCTCAGTTTCTTATTGTCAAATGGGGGTATTGATCTATAGGTCCAAAGATTATTGTGAAGAATTCCTAGAAAGAAGAGCCCTTGTGGAAATCAAATTAAAATGTGAAAGTTTATATGAAATGCCCAGAATAGGCAAGTGTATAGAGACAGGAAGTAGATAGGTGGTTGCCTAGGGGAATGGAGAGCTAGTGGGGGCTAATGGATAGGGAGTTTTTTTTTGAGGGTGATAAAAATGTTTTAAAATTAGATTGTGGTGATGGTTATGTGAATATGCTAAAAACCATTTAATTCTACGCTTTAAGTGGGTGAATTGTATGGTGGTTTGTGAATTATATCTCAATAAAGATGTATTTAAAGTTTGTGAAAGGTCTTTCTAACATCACTAAAAATTCAGGGACACTGTACAGTTTAGAAAATATTCCCCATCAATTATCTAATTTGTCCTTCATCCAACCCTTCGAGTTGAGCAACATTTTAGAAGAGCTACTGCAGAGAACAAGTAGCTCTGGTGGTGCAATGGTTAAGCACTCAGCTGCTAACCTAAAGGTCAGCGATTTGAACCTAATCTCTGTGGGAGAAAAGACCTGGTGTGATCTGCTCCCGTAAAGATTTCAGCCAAGGAAACTCTGTTGGGCAGTTCTGCTCTGTCCTACAGGGTGACTGTGAGTGGGAATTCGCTTAATGGCAGTGGGCTTGGTTTTTTTTTTGTTTTGGTTTAGGAGGAAGATGTGAGAGATAGGACATATAATGAGGTAATAATTAGTTCAGTTTGGCTCTACTGTACAGTATGTGAGGGAGAGTTTTGCATTGTCATTTTGGGTAAGATCGTTCTATATGAAATAGGCATGATATTTGGGGCTTGACAGACTGAGTGGGGACATACTAACTTTGACATTCAGTGTTTATTAGCTTTATGACATTTGGTCAGTCACCTTACATCTCAGAGCCTCAGTTTAATCATAATCCCTAGCTTGCAAAGTTGTTGTGAAATTTAAATAACACTTAGTATATGGTAGGCAGTTGATAAGTGCCCTCTTCCCTGGGAGTTAAGCAAGCACATTGGTCCTTACTCTGTAGACATCCGGGAGGTGTGGAATGTTCTTGAGCAAGGGACTGATATGATCAGGGCTGGCTCTTAAGATTTGGAAGAGGAGAGCTTGGAGATGAGAAGAGGCTTTTGCTTTCGTTCATCCAGGTGAGAGTAAATGGGGGTCTTTACTCAGGTAACAGTAGCAGAAATAGACAGGAGGGTCTGTTTCCAGAACCTTTAATAGGGGGTCTGCTATGTTCTGAAAGAATAGCCTGGTCTCATACCAACTCTTATGGACCTCGACCCAGTAAACCAATCTCCTGAATTTAATCTAGGGAGGTCACATGTGGGCCCCAGACCTCATCTCATGGTTGTCTCCACTTTGTTAAAGTTCTGCTCCTTTCTGCAACAAAAATCCTCATACCATTTTGAGGAGGAAGATTGATACTTTGTCCTATCCAAGACTTCCCCCCAGGCTGGGGAGTGCAGTGGAGTGCACACTTGCTCCCTCATTTCTCATTTTTCCAGCATCCTTAAATCCTTAACCTCTCCTGTGATTCTTCTCCTCTGCCTTTGATTTTACTGTTCCTTTTTTTTCTTTTTTTGTTCTTTAGGTGAAAGTTTACAGCTCCATTTCTCATACAAAAATTTATACACATATTGTTATGTGACATTAGTTGCAATCCCTATAATGGGACAGCACACTCCCCCTTTCCATCCCAGGTTTCTTGTGTCCATTCTGTCCATTCCTGCCCCTTCCTGCCTTCTCATCCTGCCTCCGGACAGGAGCCACCCATTTGGTTTCATGTATCTGCTTGAACTAAGAACACACTCTTCACAAGTATTATTTTATAGTCCAGTCTAATCTTTGTCTGAAGAGAGGGCTTCAGGAATCATTTTAGTTCTGGGTCAACAGAGCGTCCGGGGGCCACGGCTTTGGGGGTTTCTCCAGTCTCAGTCAGAAGTTCCATGTTTTCTTGATTAATTTCCTGCTACTGGCTTCTAGACTGCATCAACATTTTTTTATTACCTGTCCCATCTAGTACACATATGTATGCACCTGCACACACAAAACACTTCATCACCAAGCTTCTGCCCCACGATTCTACTAAATTCTCTCCAAGTGCTGCCAACCTCATTAAAACACTGCCAATCTCTTCCACTGCCTTCTAAATCCTTTTTTGTTTTGTTTTGTTTTGTTTGGCTGTATTTTCTCCATCTTCTTTGTTAAAACCAAATCCATTGCTGTCGGTCAATTCTGATACATAGCAACCCTATAGGACAGAGTAGAACTGCCCCATAGGGTTTCCAAGGCTTTAATCTTTACAGAAGCAGACTGTCACATCTTTCTCCAGCAGAATGGCTAGTGGGTTCAAACTGCAGCTTTCAGTTAGCAGCAGAGCACTTAACCACTGTGCCACCAGGGCTCCTATCTTCTTTGTTACATCCATCATTTTTATGGTGCATTTCTCCAAAGTTCAGTCATCCACTCTCTTTAGTTTCAATTGTCAGGCCTGTGGTTCCTAACTGGGGGGAAGGAATGAGAGGGATTGTGTGCTACTGGCATCTAGTGGGTAGAGGCTAGGGATGTTTCTTTTAAACTCCTACAGTACACAGGACAGTTCTTCACAACAAATCTGACCCAAAATATCAATAGTGTGGTTCAAAAACCCATTTAACTGTGTAAAAATGGCATGGCAGGGTATCGGACCTCCTCCAACTTCACAAGGGGGAAGGAGAATCAAGATCAGCAGCCCAAGGCTGATTCCTATGAGGCAGAGGTCAGACCTGCCTCCACCCTCCAACATTTTTACAAATTCTGACACCAATTGTCCTGCCCACGGCACTCTGCTTCTCTGCTGGGTTTGATAATTGCAATGGCCACACAGAACTCACAGACCATGCTCACAGCTATGGGATTTATTAGGGAAGTAACAGGTTACAATTCAGGTTCAGGAATGCTCAGGATAACAGTTCTTCCATCAGCACACCCTCTTCTTAACCGTGCCCACAGGCAGGTCTCTCTCTGGCCCTCGGCCCCTTGGCCTGGCTTCTGCCTTGCTCAAGCAAGTATTAAACAAAGCTCTTTTAGCTCTGCCGGTAAGGGCCCAGAGGCATCCCCTCCACCAGTAAGCCTCAGCCTGAAGGTGCTCAGCTCTAGCTCCATGGGTCATCAAACCTAGCCCCACCAAGTGCCCAGAGGCACCCTAGTCTGCCAGCAAATCTCCTGCCTGAAGGTGCTCATCTTTCTTGCTCCATAGGCCGGGAAGCCCACTGTGCTGTCTTCTGCAGGTCTCCTGGTTCTGCTGCCTCAGCTGCCGCCATTTCTCTGCTGCTGCTTCTCACTGTCTTTCCCTGTCTTTGGTGTCTCTGTTTCTGGGATCTAGGAGGTTCTCAGCAGAGGGATCCTGGGTCCAAAGGACATGCTCCACTCCTGGCTCTTGTTTCTTGGTGGTGATAAGATCCTCCTCTGCTCTGGAATTGGCTCTTTTAAGCCCAGCAGGATGGTAAAACTGACCAATTCCCTGATTAGGGTTCCATACACCTTTTTTGTGTGGTCCTACCCCAACAAGTGTGCCATGCACCTTATTTACATTATTAGCAAGCTATCCAATCCCTTTTATGGGCCACAAACACCTCATTTGCATAGTCCCACCCAGTCATTTGGTGGGAGTGACAAAGACTATGGCTAGAAGGACCATATTATGTAATTTACTGCACCGCAAATGGCTGCAAATATTTAACTGGGTGCTAAATATTTTCACATGATTGTTGAGCCACAGGCTTGCTTTTTTTTCTAAAGCTGAACTTTTCTCCCCCTCCAAATTAATTGGCTATTCAACTAGAAGTTACTCTCCCTGATACTGGCATATTAGAGTTAATGTCCTAAACCTAGGCGTTATAAGAGTCCTTCCTTTTCATGACTTCTCCCTGTTAGACTTCAGACCACTCACTATGTACTGGGTACTAGGATAAATCAATTAAAAAAAAAAAAAAAAACAGACAAAGATCCTCCCCTCAAGGATCTTATATTCCAAAGGGGAGAGACAGACAATTTCTCATAAAGCTAAATAAGTTATTCTTCTAGATGACTTCCTTTCTTTTCAATTTCCATTATTCCTTGTGTGTGTGACACATTACCCCAAAACCTAATCACTTAAACTAAGTGGTTTTGACAACAGACATTTATTATCTCACAGTGTCTGTGGGTCAGGGATTTGGGAGAGAATTAGCTGGGTGGTTCTGGCTTTAAGGCTTCTCATGAGGTTGCAGTCAAGATGTTGGTAAGCGCTGCAGTCATTTGAAGGCTTGACTGGGGCTGGAGGATCTGCTTCGAAGTTCACTCACATGACTGATGGCAGGAGCCCTCAGTTCCTTGCCATGTGGGCTTCTCTGCAGGGCTCCGTAGGGCTGCTTATAACACGTCAGCTGGCTTCCCTCAGAGCAAATGATGAGAGAGAAAGAGAATGAATATGTCTTTTATGACCTAGCTGCCAAAGTCACACACTGTCACTTCTACTTTACTCTGTTCATTAGATTTGAATTAATAGGTCCAGCTCATACTAAAGAGGAGGGGAATTAGGCTCCAACTTTTGAGGGGAGGAGATTCAAGGAATCTATGGATACATTTGTAAACCCACTACACCTCCCTGCCTATTATAACTAGCCTATTATAATAATTTCCCTCCCATATATACCCATTCCCCAATCCATCTTGCACAAGAATTGCTAAATCTTTCTGAAGCATGATCTTAATTTTGTCTTGTCTCTCCTCAGAAACTTTCACTATAAAACACATATGCTAAATGACATGTATGTAAAGGTTATCACTGAAGCATTGTTTATAATACTGAAAGATAGAAAAAAAATTAAACCACCAGAAGTAGAGGAGTGATTAAACAAACTGTGGTATGTATACATGAAAACAACCTGGAAGTGCTCTATGTGTTGCTAAAGAAAGTGCTCCTAGATATTTTAAGCAAAGGGCAGACAGTGTGTGTAGTATGCTACCCTCTGAGTAAAAAGGAACCAGGGAGAATAAGAATAGATATTGGCATTTGCATATGCATATAGCATAAAGAAACACTGAAGGATACATAATAATCTAATAAGAATGATTTCCTCCCCTGGACTCTCTATCACCCCAGAACTAAAACAATTTCCGAGGCTAACTCTTCAGACAGGGATTGGACTGGACTGTGGGACATAAAGTGATACTTGTGAAGAATGTGCCTCTTAGTCAAGTAGATACAAGAGACCAAAGGGCAGTTTCTGTCCAGAGGTGAGATGGGAAGGCAGAGAGAGTTAGGAGCTGGTTGAATGTTCACGGGGAATCAGGGGTGGAGGGGAGGAGTGTGCTGTCGCAGAATAGGGTGAGCAGTTGGGATCTCATAACAATGTATGTTAAAAAAATAAAATTTCTGTATGGGAGACTAACTTGAAATGTAAACTTCATTTAATTACAACAATAAAAAAAAAAAAAAAGAATGATTTCCTACCAGGAATGCAGGACTGAGTAGAAAATTATTTTAAAAAATTAAACCATGAGAATGTATTACTTGTTAAAAATTAAATTTAAAACGTTGATAGCTTCCTTATTATCTGCAGCATTTATTCATTCATTTTCTCACTTACTCATTTAACAAATCTTTATAAAGCCAAGCATACCAATGCCTGGCAGTCCCCACTTTCTTCCCACTACTTTTGTTTCCTCCAACTCAACTGACCTTCACTGAGTCCTAAGTAATCCTTTCACCTCCCAATTCTGCGCGGATCTCTTCTCCGATGCTGAATCTCATGCCCTAAAACATTGGACCTAAACTAGTGGCTCTCAGCAGGGATAGTGCCACTCCCTAAGGGGTGTTTTGTGAATTTGTGAATTTTAGGGGCTATTTTGTGGTCACAGGGTGGAGGACCTACTGGCGCTTAACAGTGGACTTAGGGATATCAACTGTCCTGCACAGTGCCAGACAATCCTGCTCAGTGAAAACTGTTTCTTGTCCTCCACCATTTTCAGAATGCCCTGCGAACATTCATGCAGGTGAAAACACGCATATAATTATCTGAGCACAGAACCTAAATTCATTTTATATATAAACATAAACATATAAGCCCGTTTTTAATATATCTTGACTTTTCCAGAAAGTAATCCACCTATATTATTTGAGGGAAGACTGCATTTTGTTTTGTTTGGAACTTTACCAAGAATTGTTTGCCTTTTTGGAATATCATGACACAGATGGCAACACTTGTGGAATTTGAATCACCAACACAGCCCACCCATGACAGCTTGCATTCAAAGACCTTGTATTCATAGAAATCCTACATATAAGTGCAAGCATATCACTACTTCAATATGATCATGTCACTATATCTTCTGGCATAGCCCTACTCCAGCATTTACATATTGAGATATACATTACTTTGAAAAACTTTTAAAAGAATAATATACATACAGTATGACAACAAAAGCATGATCAGCAAAAGACAAAATAGATAAGTGGGACCTTGTAAAACTTAAGGAGCCTTGGTGGCACAGTGGTTAGCAGTTCAAAACCACCAGCCACTTATTGGAAACCCTATCAGGAAGTTCTACTCTGTCCTATAAGCTTGCTATAAGTTGGAATCGATTTGAAGGCAACGGGTTTGGTTTTATAAAACTTAAATACTTCTGTTCATCGAAAGACTTTATCATATTTACCTCCTAGTTCATTGTGTAGTTCTTGTGGTCTTACAAGCTTGTGAGCAGCCATCCAAGGTACAACAATTGGTCTCTATTCCCCTGGAGCAGCAGAGGAAGAAGGAAGGTCCAGAACTGGAGAGGAACTGGAATGCATGTCTAATCGCCTGCATGAACAACTACCTCCTTTGCCACCAGACCAGAAAAACTGGATAGTGCTCAGCTACCATTACTGAATGTTTTGAGCTAAGATTCTATAAAAGAGTACTGAGAAAAAGGGGGTAAAATGTAGAACAGAATTTCAAATTGCCATGGAATTCAGACTTTCTGAAGACCTTAAGGCTGGATGACTCCTTGAAACTATTCTCCTGAGGAAATCTTTAAATCTTAAACCTAAATTATTCCTGAAGTCATCTTTAAATCAAGCAATAGTTTGCTTACTTAGTAAAGAATGTCTGCCTTGAGTATTGTGCTCTTTTAAAAAATTATCTATATGTGATCAAATTGACAACAGAAATTCAAAAGATTAGATGAAAAGCTTAGGAGGGGACAGTGACTTTATGACAATGATGGTGAAATAATTTGCAAAAGGATGTTGAGAAAGGTAGCACAACTTGAAGAATGGTACATGTAGAAATTGTTGTGTTGGTGTACGTTTTGTTGTGAATATTTTCACCAAAAAAAAAAAAAAACTTAATAAAAAAAGTAAAAAGACAACCTACAGACTGGGAGGAAATTTTGGGGAGCCATACATCCAATAAGGGTCTGCAGTGCAATGGATCACTTTTATATGGCCTTTTACACCATGGTCTTGTAACCCACAAAATGATTGGGTGGAACTATGCAAATAAGGTGCTTGTGGTCTACCAAGGGAATTGGGCAGCTTGCTAATAATGCAAATAAGGTGCATGGAACCCTAATGAGGGGATTGGTCAGTTTTGCCATTCCACTAGGCTTAAAATGAGCCATCCCAGAGATGGAAAGGGGGGACCTGACTACCAAGAAGAAGACCTTGGAGTGGAGCACATCCTTGGGACCCGGGATCCCTCTGCTGAGAACCTCCTAGACCCAGAGGCCAGAGAGAGAGAAAGCTCTAACACCAGAGACAGTGAGAGAGAGTGAGAAGCAGCGGCAGAGAAATGGCAGCAACAGAGGTAGCAGAACCAGGAGACTAGAGCGAGACAGTGCAGTGTGCTTCCCAGCCCAAAGAGCAAGGCAGTTACAGTGGGTGTGCCAATCAATGAAGTGAGAGAATTGAGCACCTTCAGGCAGGAGGCTTCCTAGCAGAGTGGAGTGCCTCTAGGAACTTGTCGGCACAGCTGGGCTTGCTGACCAACAGAGCGAGAGAGCTGAGGGCCTTCAGGCTGAGGCTTATAGGCATGGTGGGGGGCCTCCAGGCACTTACTGGTGGAACTAAAGAGCTTTGTAACACTTGCCTGAGCAGAGCAGAGGCCTTGGCTAAGGGGCTGAAGGCCAGCGAGAGGTCTGCTGTGGGCATGGCTGAGAAGAAGCTGTCCTGATCAAAGAATCGTATCCTGAGTTGTAACCTGTCACTTCCCTACTAAACCTCTGTCTTAGTTATCTAGTGCTGCTATAACAGAAATACCACGAGTGGATGGCTTTAACAAAGAGAAATTTATTCTCTCACAGTCCAGTAGGCTACAAGTCCAAATTCAGGGCATCAGCTCCAGAGAAAGGCCTTCTCCCTCTGTCGGCTCCAGAGGAAGGTCCGTGTCATCAATCTTCCCTTGGTCTGGGAGCTTCTCTGCACAGAAACCTCAGGTCCAAAGGATGTGCTCTGCTCCTGGCACTGCTTTCTTGGTGGTATGAGGTTCCCACGTGTCTCTGCTTGCTTCTCTCTTTTATATCTCAAAGGAGATTGGCTTAAGACACTATCCATCAGTATAACTGCTGCTAATCTGTCTTATTACATCATAGTGACAGAGTTTACAACATAAAGAAATCACATCAGATTACAAAACAGTACACAATCATACAATACTGGGAATCATGACTCAGCTAAGTTGACAGATATTTTGGGGGGACACAATTTAATCCATGACAACCTCATAACTGTGAGTATGGTCTGTGAGTTCTGTGTGGCCATTGCAACAGATTATCCAACCCAGCAGAGAAGTAGAGAGAGCCGTGGGAGGGACAGCTGGTGTCAGAATTGGTAAAAAGGGTGGAGAGAGGAGGTATATCTGACCTCCATTTCATAGGAATCACCCTTGGGCTGTTTATCTTGATTCTCATTCCCCCTTGTGAAGTTAGAGGAGGTCAGGCACCTCTGCCTAGCCGTTTTTACAGATCCAGTATCCAGAATATATTAAAAGCTTCCACAACTTAACAATTTGCCAGTCAAAAAATGGGCAAAAGACTTGAACAGACATTTCACCAAAGAGGATATTCACATGGCCAACAAGCATATGAAAAGATGCTCAAAAAAAAAAAAAAAAAAAGGTGCTCAACCATCATTAGCAATTAAAAAAACAAAAAAACCTCACTGCTGTTAAGTCAATTCTGACTCACAGTGACCCTATAGGACAGAGGAGAACTTCCCCATAGGGGTTTCTGTAAATCTACAATGAGATACCACCTCACCTCCATTAGAATGGCAATGATTAAAAAAAAAACAGAGAACAATAGGTGTTGGTGAGGTTATGGAGAAACTAGAACCCTCGTCCATTGCTGGTGGGGATGCAAAATGATACAGCTGCTATGGAAAAGTTGGGCACTTTCTCAAAAACTTGAATGTTTTACTACCATATGACCCAGCAATGCCAGTCCTAGGTATTTACCCAGAAGAAGTGAAAGTGGTAAAGCAAACAGAAACCTGTACGCCAGTGTTCACTGCAGCACTTTTCACAATAGCCAAAAAGTGGAAACAACCAAAATGTCCATCAACAGAAGAATGGATAAACAAAATGTGGTATATACACTGTGATGGTTCAGATCATGTGTCAACTTGGCTGGGCCATGATTCTCAATGTTTTGACAGTCGTATAATGTTGTGATCACTTCCCTGTTGAGATTTGATACGTGATCACCCCCATGATGGGATCTGCTGTGAGTAGCCAATCAGTTGAAGGGGAGTTTCCTTGGGAGTGTGGCCTGCATTGAGTGTGGGCAGACATTCAGGCAGGGCTTGGGGGCTTTTGCTCATTCTGGATCCTGCAGCTGGCTCCTGTTTGTCTGACCTCCAGTTCTTGGGACTTGAGCTAGCAGCTTGCCTGCCGTCTTGCCTGCCAATCTTGGGTTGCCAGCCTCTGTGGCTGGCTACGTGATTCAGGAGAAGCCTCTTTCCTGACTCACCAACTTGGGACGTTACAGCCTCTACAACCGTGTGAGCCATTTCCTTGATATAAATCTCTCTCTCTCTCTCTCTCTATATATATATATGTATATATTTATATGCTTCACTGGTTTTGCTTCTCTAGAGAACCCAGCCTAAGACATATATACAATGGAATATTACTCATCTCTAAAGAGAAATGAAGTCTTGATGCATGCCACAACATGGATGAACCTTGAAAAACTTATGCTGAGCAAAATAAACCAGTTGTAAAAGGGCAATATTTTGAACAATGTATGATCTCACTTACATGAAATAAGCAAGGATATAGAAACCAAAGATGATTAGTGATTACCAGGGGTGGTAAGGAGGGAAAAAGGAGAAGTTTTTGCTTAAGGGGCACTGAGTTTATGTTAATGGTGGTGGAATAATTTGGAAAAGTATAGCGAGAATGGTTGCACAACTTAAAGAATGTAATCAGTCTCACTGAATTACACACATAGAAATTGTTGAATGGGCATGTTTTGTTGATGGATTGACATAGTGGCTGCAACAATGAGCTCAAACATAGCAATGATTGTGAGGATGGCACAGGACCAGGCAGTGCTTCATTCTGTTGTACATAGGGTCGCTATGAGTTGAAACTGATTCGACAGTACCTAACAACAACATGTTTTGTTGTATGTATTTCACCATAGTAAAAAAAAAAGAATATACATAGAAAAAATTATGTAAATCCTAAGAGTAAGCTCAATGAATTTTCACAAAGTGAACACACCAGCATCCAGATCAAGAAACCAAAACATTTCTAGCACCCTTGATTCTCTTGTGCCCCCTTCCAGATGCTATCCCTCCAATCACAACCACTAATCCAATTTCTAACATTTCTGATTAGATTTGCCTCTTTTTGAATGTGATACAAAGGAAATCACATAGTATGTATGTACTCTTTTGTGTCTGGTTTCTTCCACTCAATATTAAACTTATGAAATTCATTCATATTGTTGCCTGTAGTTGTAGTTTTTATTCTCATGTATAATATGCATTGTATACACATTGTTTTATTCTAAATTACTTCCCTTTTATTCATCTTTCAAATTACAATTAGGGTCACACTGATTTTTAAAAGGAAACCCTGGGTGGTGCAAATGGTTAATGCACTTGCCTGGGTGCTAACCAAAAGATTGGAAGTTTGAGGCCACAGAGAGGCACCTCAGAAGAAAGACCTGGCAATCTACTTCCAAAAACCAGCCATTGAAAACCCTGTGGAATACAGTTCTACACACACATGGAGTCTCCATGAGTCAGTGTCAACTGGAAGGCGACTGCTGTTTGTTTTTCCTTAAACTGGTTTGATTTTTTAAAATAGGACTGTATGTGTTATTTGAGAAGTAATAGCTGTAAACATCCGTTAGTAACAGAAACATGAAATGTATGAAGATGAATCAAGGAAAATCAGAAGCCATCAAAAATTAATTGGAACACTTGAAGATATATCTCCTATGTGTTAGCTGAAATAGACTGGTATTGGCCATTTTGAATCTGACAATCATGTGGTCTCCTATGCCAGGAACAACAAATTGAAGAGGAACAGTGTTATACACATCATTAAAAAGAATACTTCAAGATTATCCTGCTATGACTTGCTGCAGTCTGAAATTGATCTACTGTGCAACAAGATGCATTGATAATTACTGGTGATTGGAATGCGAAAGTTGATAAGAAAGACGAAGGGTCAATAATTAGAAAATACAGCCTTGGTGACAGAAACAACGCAAAGATCACATGATAGAGTTTTGTAAGACCAACAACTTATTTATCAGAAATACCTTTTTTCAGCAACATTATCGATGACTATACACGTGGACTTTGCCAGCAACTACATCTGTGGAAAGAGATGATCTAGAAGCTCAATATCATCAGTCAAGACAAAGCCAAGGGCCAGCTGTGGGACAGATCATCAATTGCTCATGTGCAAGTTCCAGGTGAAGCCGAAGAAAATCAAAGCAAGTCCACGAGAGCCGAAGTACGTTCTTGAACAATATTGCCTGAATTTAGAGACTATCTCAAGAATAGATTTGACTCACTATACACTAATGACCAAAGACATGAAGAGTTATGGAAGACATCAAGGGCATCATACACAAGAACGTACAGTATTATTAAAAGACAGGAAAGAAGGAAAAGACCAAAATGGATATCAGAAGAGACTCTGAAACTCTCTCTTAAGCTCAGAGTAGCTAAAGTGAATGGAAGAAATGATGAAGTAAAAGAGCTGAAGAGAAGTGCAGTGCAGTGAATTACTTAATATGGCCCTTCTAGCCATAGTTTTTATGAATCCTACACAGTGATTGGGTGGGACCATGCAAATAAGGTATATGGAACTTGTGCCATGATTCCCAGTATTGTGTGGTTGTCCTTCATTTTGTGATCTAATTATCCTCCATTTTGTGATGTGTTGTAAATCCTAGCCTCTATGGCTGTGGTTATGATCCAATTTGGGAGTGAGTAGTCTGTTATGTTAATGAGGCAGGAAGGATTAGGGTGGGATGTATCTTGAGTCACCACCTTACTAGAGGGTGTGACTCAAGTCACCACCTTTACCCCAGTCACCAACCTCACCATGCTTACTCAAATCATCACCCCTTGCTTAAGTCACACCTTTTATCTTATAAGAGATAAAAGGCGAGAGAAGCAAGCAGAGGGGAGAATCTGACTACCACCACGAAAGAAGAGCTGGGAGCAGAGTGCATCCTTTGGACCTGGGGTCATTAAGCTGAGAAACTCCTAGACCCAGGAGACAGAGAGCGAGCGAGAACACAGGAAATGGCATGAGACAGCCAAGAAGCAGTGGCAGCAGAACTAGGAGATCGGCAGGAGATGGCACAGTGGGCTTTTCCAGCCCATGGGGCGAGAAAGCTGAGCACCTTCAGGCAGGAGGCTTACTGGCAGAGTGTGGTGCCTCTGGGCACTAATTGGCAGAGCTAAAAGAGCTTTGTAACACCTGCCTAAGCAGGGCAGAGGCCAGTCTGAGAGGCTGAGAGGCCTGCCTGTGGGCACAGCTGAGAAGAGGTTGTCCTGACAGAAGAACTGTATCCTGATTCATTCCAGATCCTGAATTGTAACCTGTTACTTCCCTAATAAACTTTATAAACTGTGAGTATTTTCTGTGAGTTCTGGGTGGCCACTGCAATGAATTATTGAACACAGCAGAGAAGTAGAGAGCGCCATTGGGAGGAGCGGCTGGTGTCAGAATTGGTCAAAAGAGTGGAGAGAGGAGATATGTCTGCCCTCTGCTTCATAGGAATCAGCCTTGGGCTGTTGATCTTGATTCTTCTCCCCCCATGTGAAGTTTGACAAGGAGGTCTGATGCCACCATGCCATTTTTACAAAAAGACTTCAAAGGACAGCTCAAGAAGACAGCGTAAAGTATTATGATGAAATGTGCTAAGACCTGGAGTTAGAAAACGAAAAGGGAAAAACAATCAGCATTTCTCAAGGTGAAGGAACTGGAGAAAATTCAAGCCTCAGGTTGTATTACTGAAGGATGATATGGGCAAAAGATGGAATGACACAGGAAATATCAAAAGAAGATGGAAGGAAAAAGAAAGAATATGGAAGATGTGATCATTAAGGTTGTGTGTCAACTTGGCTAGGCCAGGATTCTCAGTGGTTTGGAAGTTATGATGCAGTTTGGCAGTTGTATCATAATGTGATCACCTCCATGATGAGATTTGGTATAATGTAATCACCTCCATGATGGGATCTGCTGTGAGTAGCCAATCAGTTGAAGGGGAATTTCCTTGGGGATGTGGCCTGCATCCAATGTAAGTGACTTTCTGGCAAGGCTCTTGGGCTTTTGCTCAGACTGGATCTTCCCACTGGCTCCTGTTCGTCTGACCTCCAGTTCTTGGGACTTGAGCTAGCAGCTTACCTGCCATCTTGCCTGCCTATCTTGGGACCTCAGTCTTTGCAGCCTGTGAGCCAGAGCCCTGCTGTCTGACTTGCGAATCTTGGGTTTGTCAACCCGTGGCTACAGGAATCAGGAGAAGCCTCCAGCTTGACCCACGTTCCAGCCTCTACAACCACGTGAGTCATTTTCTTAATATAAATCTTTATATATATATTTATATGCTTTATTCATTTTGCTTCTCTAGCGAACCTAGCCTAAGACAGAAGGAAAACAAAGAATGGTTGACATTCAAGCATCTCAGAAGGTAGTATATGATCAAGATCCACTGGTTCTGAAGGAAGAAGTTCAAGTTGTACTAAAGGAATTGGTGAAAAACGAGGCTCCAGGAATTGATGGAATACCAACTGAGCAGCTTCAACGAATGGATGCAATGCTGGAAGCACTTACACTTCTAGGCCAAGAAATTTGGAAGACAGCTATCTGGCCAACCGACTGGAAGAGATCCATATTCATGCCCATTCCAAAGAATTCATGTCCAATTCCAAATGGAATGCAAAAACTGTCAAACAGTATCACTAAGATCACATACTAGCAAAATTTTGCTTAAGATAGTTTAAAAATGACTGCAGCTGTACACTGACAGGGAACTGCCAGAAATGCAAGCCAGATTCAGAAGTGGACATAGAACAAATAATAACCACTGTTAATGTCAGATGGATCTTGGCCAAAAGCAGAGACTATCAGAAAGATGTTTACTTATGTTTTATTGACTACACGAAGGCATTTGACTGTGTGTATCATAACTAATTACAGACAACATTACAAAGAAGGGAATTCCAGAAAACTTAATTGTGCTCATGCAGAACCTGTACATGGATCACAAGGCAGTAGTTCAAACAGAACGAGGGGATACTGTGTAGTTTAAAACTGGAAAAGGTGTGTGGCAGACTTGTATCCTTTCGCCCTACTTATTCAATATGTACACTGAACAAATAATCTGAGAAGCTGGGCTATAGGAAGAAGAATGAGGCAGCAGGATTGGAAGAAGACTCATTAACAACATGTGATATGCACATGACACAACCTTCCTTGCTGAAAATGAAGATGACTTGAAGCACTTACTGATGAAGGTCGAAGACTACAGCCTTAAGTATGAACATGAAAAGAACGAAAACCCTCATGACTGGATCAATAAACATCAAGATAAATAGAGAAAAAATTGAAATTGTTAATGATTTTATTCTACCTGGATCAACACTCAATGTCCATGGAAGCAGCAGTCAAGAAATCAAACGATGTATTGCATTGGGCAAATCTGCTGCAAAAGTTTTAAAAAGCAAAGATGTCACTTTGATGACTAAGGTGCACCTGACCCAAGCCATGGTCTTTTCAATTGCCTCTTATGCATATGAAAGCTGGACAATGAAAAAGGAAGACAGAAGAATAATTTATGCAGTTGAATTGTGGTATTGGGGAAGAATTTGAATATACAGTACTGTGGACTGTCAGAACAAACAAATCAGTCTTTGAAGAAATACAATCAGAATGCTCCTTAGAAGTGAGGCTGGCAAGACTTCAGCTCACTTACCTTGGACACGTACATCATCAGGAAAGACCAATTGCCAGAAAAGGACATATCTGGTAAAGTTGAGGGCCAGCGAAAATGAAGGAAACCCTCGATCCGATCGACTGATGAAATATCCACAACAAAGGACACAAACGTACGAACTATCATAAAGATAGCACAGGACCAGGCAATGTTTCCTTCTGTTGTACACAAGGTCGCCAGGTATCAGAGCCAGCTTATGGCAACTAACATCTATGAATTTATTTCAGCATAGTAAAAGGGTGTCATAGTAAAAGGTTATCTAGTGCTGCTATAGCAGAAATACCCACAAGTGGATGGCTTTAACAAACTGAAATTTATTCTCACAGTTTAGGAGGCCAGAAGTCTGAATTCAGGGCACCAGCTCCAGGGGAAGTCTTTCTCTGCGCTCTAGGGGAAGGTCCTTGTCATCAATCTTCCCCTGGGTCTAGGAGTTTCTCAGTGCAGGAATCCCAGGTTCAAAGGGCCTGCTCCACTCTCGGCTCTTCTTTCTTGGTGGTAGGAGGTCCCTCTCCTCTCTGCCTGCTTATCTCTTTTATATCTCCAAAGAGATTGACTCAAGATACAACCTAATCCTGTAGATTCTGTCTTGGCTCGTTAACATAACTGGCTCTAATCCTGCCTCATTAACATAATGGACGGCTCACTCCCAAATAGGATCATAACCACAGGCATAGACGCTAGGATTTACAATACATAGGATAATTACATCAGATCACAGAAATGGAGGACAATCACACAATACTGGGAATCAGTTGACACGTATTTTGGGGTGACACAATTCAATCCATGACAAAGGGGCATCCAAAAATATTTGTTCTGTATGATCCCACTTATATAAAATATCTAGAACAGGCAAATGTATTGAGACCAAAGTTTATTAGTGGTTACTAGGGTGGTAGGGAACGGGGAAGGAGGGGTGTCATTGTTTTGGAAGCATTGAGTATCTGTTAATGGTGATGGAAAATTGTGCGATGGGTATGAGTGCTGGTTGCACACGATTAATTTAAAAAAAAAAGAAAAAAAATTTGTTCGATTATTTACAATATTCAAAAGGTGGAAACAACTTACGTGTCCATCAGCAGATGAATGGATAAATAAAATGTGGTATATGCATATAATGGAATATTATTATTATTAATATTATTCAGCTGATATATGCCATGACATGGATGAACCTTGGAAAATTATGCTGAGGGAAATAAGTCAGATACAAAAGGATAAATATTGTATAATCCCACTTACATGAAATATCTGTAATAGGCAAATGCATAGAGACCAAAGTTTATTAACAATTACAGGGGAGTGGCAAGAGGAAATGAGGAGGGATACTGAGTTTCTGTTAAGGGGGATGAAAAACCTCGGAAACGAATGGTGGTAGTGTTTGCACAACATGGTGAACATAATTAATGTCACTGAATTGCACACATAAAAAAGACTGAAATGGCAAATGCTTTGTTATATATATTTCACCATAATAAAATTAAGAAATATTTTTCTGAAAGTGGTACACTCACTATGATAGACTAATGACCAAATTATGTGCAGCCTCCTGAATTTTGCCCTCTGGACCTTTGCACATGCTGTGACAACTCATTGCATACTCTTCCTTTTCGACCTTCGGTCCTTAAATTCTCAGACTGTTTATCACTTTCCTTGGGAACCTTTTCTGACTCTGCTTATATGCTCCTTTGCGTATATAAGTTGAGCTTAGCATTTATCACACTGTAATGCACTGGTCTATTTACTTGTCTGTTCTGTCTCTGTGAGGACAAGGATCTCACTGTATTGTTCACCATTGTATCTTTTGTGTCTGGCACATGGTTGGTTCAACAAATGTGTTGAACAAATAAATGGACAGGTTTAGGACTTCAGCTGATATTTAGGGCCTTCTTGATCACCCAGGTCCTTGATCACATCTAGGCCTCCCTTTCTCTGAAGGGAAGGCCACAGTGATATGAATCTGTGTACGTCATGGACCTACCTGACCCAGCATAACCACGCTACCATTATCTCTGCCTTCTCAGCCTATATCATCACACGTGGTCATTTCTAGATACATCTACCTGGACTTGTTTTCTAAGTGTTTCCAGAGCTGGCCTCCGCCTGAAACCACAGGATACCAGGAATTATCCTTAGACAACATGGAAGCTGCCCAGCTTAATTTTCTCCGCTTCAGGTGAGACAGCTATCCTCACAGGTACCATAATGGTTTATTTTGTTTTTTTCTTTTGAAGATGTAAAAGCAGTGTTCAAACTGGCTTTAAGAAATATGTCTGCAATGGAGATTTTATGCCTCTCTTACAAATGACCTACCCTAACTTCAGGAAGGGGAGAGAAAAGTGTATCAGCATCAACAACCCAAGGTTAATTCCTGTGAGGTGGAGGTCAGACCCACCTCCTCTCTCCAACCTTTTTAGCAATTCTGACACCAGCCGCCCCTCCCTTGGCACTCTCTACTTCTCTGCTGGGTTCCGTAATTCATTGCAGTGGCCACACAGAACTCAGACAATACTCACGATTTATTAGGGTAGTAGCAGTTTACGATTCAGGATCAGAAAGCACTCAGGATACAGTTCTTCAATCAGGACAGCCTCTTCTCAGCCTTAGCCCCTCAGCCCCTCAGTGCGGCTTCTGCCCTGCTCAGGCAAGTGTTACAAATCTCTTTAGCTCCACCAATAAATGCCGGGAGGCACCCCACTCTGCCTGTAAGCCTCGGCCTGAAGGCACTCAACTCTGTCACTCCATGGGTCGGCAAGCCTAGCTCCGCAAACTAGTGCACGGAGTCACCCCATTCCACCGGGAAGCCTCCTGCCAGAAGGCACTCAGCTTTCTTGCTCTGTGGGCCGTGCTGTCTCTTGCTGATCTCCTGGTTCTACTGCCTCTGCTGCTGCCTTTTCTTTGCTGCTGCTTCTCGTCGCCTGCCACAATCTCTGTTACAGCTCTCTCTCTCTGTCTCCTGGATCTAGGAGGTTCTTGGCTGAGGGATCCCAGATCCAAAGGACATGCCCACTCCCATCTCTTCTGCTTGGTGGTAGTTAGGTTCCCTTCTGCTCTGGGATTGGCTCTCTTGTAAGCCTAGCAGGAGGGCAAATCTGATCAATTACCATGTTAGGGTTCCATACACCTTATTTGCATGGCCCCACCCTCACGAGGTAAACACGATAAATGGAGAAAAGATTGAAGTTGTCAAGGATTTCATTTTACTTGGATCCACAATCAACACCCATGGAAGCAGCAGTCAAGAAATCAAACGACATATTGCATTGGGCAAATCTGCTGCAAAAGATCTCTTTTTTTAAGTACAATTTTATTCTTTTTTCAAATTGTGCTTTAAGTGAAAGTTTACAATTCAAGTTAGTCTCTCATACAAAAATTTACATATACATTGTTATGTGACCCCAGTTGCTCTTCCTATACTGTGACATCACACTTCTCCTTTCCACTCCTGATTTCCTGTGTCCATTCCACCAGCTCCTGACCCTCTCTGCTTTCTCATCTCACCTCTGGACAGGAGCTGCCAATTTAGTCTCATGTATCTACTTGAGCTAAGCAGCACACTCTTCACGAGTATCATTTTATGCAAAGACCTCTTTAAAGTGTTAAAAAGCAAAGATGTCACTTTGAGGACTAAGGTGCGCCTGACTCAAGCCATGGTATTTTCAATCACCTCATATGCATGTGAAAACTGGACAATGGATAAAGAAGACCAAAGAAGAACTGACGCCTTTGAATTATGGTGTAGGCGAAGAATGAATATACCATGGACTGCCAGAAGAATGAACAAATCTCTCTTGGAAGAAGTATAGCCAGAATGTGCCTTAGAAGTGAGGACGGTGAGACTTCATCTCATGTACTTTGGACGTGTTATCAGGAGGGACCAGTCCCTGGAGAAGGACATCATGCTTGGTAAAGTTGAGGGTCAGCGAAGAAAAGGAAGACCCTCAACAAAATGGACTGACACAGTGGCTGCAACAATTGGCTCAAACATTGCAACAACTGTGTTTTGTTCTGTTGTACATAGGGTCATCATGCATCGGAACTGACTCAACGTCAGCTAAGAAAAATACAGGATCAGAAATGACTCAGAATACAGTTCTTCAATCAGGACAGCCTCTTCTCAGCCATGCCTGCAGGCAGGCCTCTCTCTCTGGTCCTTGGCCTCTCGGCCCCTTGGCCCAGCCTCTGCCCTGCTTGGGCAAGTGTTACAACTCTCTTTAGGCCCACCAGTAAGTGTCTGGAGGCACCCCATTCCACCAGTAAGCCTCAGCCTGAAGGCACTCAACTCTCTCACTCCGTGGGTTTGTGCACCCACTGTAGCTGCCTCACTCTGTGGGCCAGGAATCCCACTGTGCCATCTCTCACTGGTTTCCTGGTTCTGCTACTGCTGGTTCTCTGCCATGCTTGCCACCGCTTCTGGCTATCTTGCACCATCTTCAGTGTCATAGCTCTCTGTCTCCAGGGTCTAGGACGTTCTCAGCACAGGGACCCTGGGTCCAAAGGATGCACTCTGCCCCTGGCTCTTCTTTCTTGGTGGTGGTAAGGCCCCCCCCATTTCTGCTCGCTTCTTTTTCCCTTTATCTATTGTAAGATAAAAGGAGTGATTCAAATGAGGAAGTGACTTGAATAAGGGTGGTAACTGGAGTAAGGGTGGTGACTTGAGTCACACCCTCTAGTAAGGTAGTGTCTCAAGATACATCCCACCCTAATCCTGCCTCATTAATATAACAGACAATTCACTCCCAAATGGGACCATAACCACAGGCATAGAGGCTAGGATTTACAACCCATCACAAAATGGAGAATAATTACATCAGATCAAAAATGGAGGATGACTACATCATTACATAACTGCCAAACCACTGAAAATCATGGCCCAGTCAAGCTGACACACAACTTTAACCATCACAGGCTATATACACCTTATTTGCATAGTCCCACCCAGTCACTGTGTGAGAGTCACAAAGACTATGGCTAGAAGGGCCATATTAAGTAATTCACTCCACCACATCCACCCCTCCAAAAAAAGCCAAGGATGGAACTGGTAGCACATAGATTTCTACACTAGAGTAGAGAAGGAGTTAGACCATGGGCAAGACCAGCTTTCCCAGATAAATAAAAATTCTAGCTGAACAGAGTGGAAGAGCCCCCAGAGATGATGGTCTGGAAAACTCCTTAACAGGGCAGTTAAATTGGGCAGGAATATTCTGAAACCTAACTGGACCAACTACTTCAGGGTGGAGAGGACTGCAGTTGAGGGAAGTAGCAGAGCCTGTGGCAATCTCGTAGACAAAGATATAAATACAGTGATATAAACTCCAAGCTCTGAGGGGACTGGCACCATACCTATTTCCACAGGGAGGTGTTCAAATTTTGTTGACTTGTTGTTATGTAAACCGGGCAGCAATCAAAACCCAAGGCTTCCTGTCAGTTCTCAGGGGTGGTTCTTGGCAAAGGGCTGTAACTGACTGTCCCAAACATTTCAACACCCTGCAGCCACATCCCAACCCAACTCATGCAGCTGATCTAGAGCTCAGGCAAGAGGCTTCTGCTTAGAGGTACTGAGCAGAGCAGCTGGCTTCAGAACCAGAAGGGGGATGGGTGCTCTGAGAGGAGGAAGAGGCAGTTGTTATCTTCTTTTTACCTGTAGCCTGAGAAATTACTTATCAAGCACATTCACACAAGTACTTTTGCTTGATCTTGATCTTCTAAACCCACTTTGAAATAAACATGACAGAGTTTATTGTTCCCATTTTACAAATGAGACCACTGAGGCCAGGAATAGTTAAGCAGGTGGGAGACCTAGAGTCTAAAGGGGCCCACAGGTTCTGGAAAATGGTACAGTGATGTGCCCTAACAGCCAATCTCCAGCCACATAAGCTGCCACACTAGAGGTGGGTGGGGCCTCTTGCCATCAGATCAGCACACGTTAGCCACGCCCTGGAGTGTCTACACAGGTGGTCAATAATGTAGAAGTTGTTAAAATGGTAGCAACAAAAAGGGCAGAGGTGAGTGTGACAATATGAGGGCTCACAGTTGCTGGCCTGAGGCAAGACCTGAGTCTGTCTTAGACTTCGATTTGATGAACTCTAATGCCCCAAGTTAGGGTCATAGGGCTGGGCCCTTTCTTTAGGATACTTCATTTGCCTTTGGTGCTGACTTCTTCAGGAGACCTGGAGAATCAGACCTCCTCTGCCCTTGAAGGCTTTTCCTGCCCTGGGGCCCCGAAACACCTGTATGTTTCAGCAGGAGAGTGAGAGCCTACAGACGGTCTCTCAACTCACCAAGGTTGAGAAAGATCTCCAGACATTCACAGCTGGATGTAGTATCACCATCCTCTTAAGGCACATCCTCATGCACCAGACAGACAGCCCTGATCCAGGGGGAGAGAGAGGACACCTCTAGATGGAAGAGCTGCTGCCTACTCCCACCAGAAGTCTCATCATCGATTTCTAGAGGACCCAGCAGGCCTGGTGTTACAAAGACAGATATTACAGTCCTGGGAGAGTCCTGGGGACAGTGTTGGGGAGTTTTCACTGTCCACACCAGCCCTCACTGATTCTGTTCTTTCCATATAATCCTTTGTTTTCATTAGTTTTACCGCTAAAATCCCACAAGAGAGAATTATGCTGGGCTGGGTGGGTGCCTCTGCACACTTTCACTTGGCCTCAGACCCAGGATTCCGGGCTTCAGGCTCTTGTGTTCTATCCAGAAAATAAGGACTGGTTTGCGTCAAGGAATCCTGGGGGAGGAAAAGTAGTGGAGGCACCAGCTTTGGTTAAACGGTGAGGGTGCCTTCACAGTGCAAGAAGTCAGTACATGCCCACTTCCTCCGCAACAGCCCGGCTCCTGGTAAAGGCTCCATGATGCAGCCCACTGCCTCTCCAAGCAGCGAGATTTCATCCTTTATCCCCACCCCTCAGTATCATTTGCCTCCGCCATCAGGCAAGGCTCTAAGAGAACATAAAGAGGGAGGAGGGCCGGATACCACCCAACACACTAAGGTAGTTATTAGTCTCCTGCATGAAGCCCTGTACTAAGCCCTCTGCGCCGACAGCAGACACCTCCACTTCTCTGGGAAACAGTAAGAAGAGCTCAGGTTAAGTGAAGTTTACCTCCCCCAGCTCCCTCCCCAACTACGGCTCACCCTAGTTTCTCCAGCAAGTCGTGTGAGTAGCAGTGCCGGAGACTGCACCCTCCCTAGTCCCTGGCCACGGCTCCTCGGACCTTAAGGCCCCCGCCTTCCCCTTCCAAACTGGGACCCTGCGACGTGGGAACCCGATTTGGAGTCTGCTAAAACGAAATCAGCTAAAGAACCCAGAAAATTACGAGAACCAGCCCCAAATAGGGCCTCTCTAGGAAACTGGAGATTTCACATATCGTTAGCACTCAGTTCACGTTTATTGGCCTAAAGTGAAAGAACCGGAAGATGCCCTTAAAAAACGTGGCGGCACTCTAGCTTCACCAGGGTTCCCTGACTATCTCAAGAAACCTTGAATAACCTTCGGCCACTGACTGGCCTTCAAAACATGACGCCATCCCATCCACTTCGGTTTATCGAGGACTACGATATCTGCTCTTAACTATAATGGCAACCCTGCCCAATTTGGCTTCTTGCCCCTAGGGATGATGGCCTCGAAGGCGGCTTCACTTCGTTTCTCACCACCCCGGAAGACGGGGACCGGCGATTGGGCGGTGCCCGAAGACTCCGAAAAGAAGGCCCTAGGCGGTTGGACAGGGTTGGGTAAGGCTGGTTTTAAAGGAGCCGGAGGTGGGAGCCGTCGAAGACCCGGGATCCGCTGGAGGCAGCGGTGAGCGGCACGCTAGGGAGGGCAAGGAGCGGCTGGAGAGAGGGCGGGAGGAGCGGAGGTGGGGGTGGGGGCGGGGAGGGAGGAAACATTTGAACCATCTGTTCCAGGGGTTGGGGAGGCGCTGGGCGGGGATCCGGGGAGGGCTAGGGGGATGGATATCTGTGGGCGGGACCTCCCGTATTGGAGTGAAGGGCTATCTTCTTGACAGTGGATCTCCCGGGATCCGGACCGAGATCCGTGATGCTCTAGCTCGGGCCGCCGTTGTCTGAGTGGAGCTTCGCGGAGCCGGAGCTGACAGGGGGAGGAGGATCCTCGCGCGGCGTCTGATTGGAGAAACCGCGCTATAGGATTCTTTTCGCACGGATCCAGTGTAGGGGATCTAGGGAGGGAGGAACCGTCGTTGTGTGGGAATATTGCTTCGGCGGCCTCGGCTAGTCGCTGGGAGTGGAGGAGGATTGCAGAGGGATCCGGCGGAAGCGGAGCCTCCCAGGACCGGGATCCCAGCAGATCCCGGGGAATTTCTGGGCCGAATCTGCGGGGACAAAGGCCCCGAGAGCCTCGGGCCGTAGGGAGAACTGGGGTCGCCGCAATCCAAGTTCTCGCGGCAGGTGCCAGGCGAGGTGCCAGTGATCTGGTGATCGCGCAGCGGCAGCGGGGAGACACCCGCTCCTGGCGGCCGGCGGGGGGCGCCCTTGCACGCTTTAGGGCTCCGGCCTGTGAGCTACTGGGCGCCGCGGCGGACCATGAAGGGCGGAGCCACGGGGGAGGGGCTGGCCCTTACTCCCCGCTCCCCCGCTCCCCCTTACCCCAGGCCGCAGCCTGGGATCCCTCAGGGACCCCCCGGAGCCGCCGCTTCCCCCATGGACTTGCCCGGGGACTCCAGGTGAGAGCGCACCCCGCCCGCCTGTCTTGATCGCGGGAGACGGGGAGCCTGGCGGCAGTACCGGGAAACCACAGAGCCTGCCACGGGCTGAGGCAACCGCCCTCTGCTTCTCTCACCTTCCAGCCCGTCTGGCAGGCCGCGTCTGTGCCGCCAGCCACTGGCCCGAGCGTTATGGGCAGCCGGGAGCCCAAAACGGCCGAGGCTGCAGCCCCTGGGGGCTCCTTCGCCCTTGGAAAAGGCCTCTCGACGGGTCCTGGCCGTGGTGCTGGAAGATGTCATGGCTGCCCACATGGTGAGCTCCCTTCACTGAGAGACACCCTGCCACATACACACGCTCTCTCCTCAGCGCCAAAGTCAGATCAGACCCTTACTGAGGTTGAAATAGGTCCAAACACCCCTTCCCCATGCCCATCGCCCAGCCAGCCTCATGATGCTAGAGTCCTCCTTGGCTCCCACTTACTCCAACACAGAATTGGGCAGGATTTGCAGTGCCTGTTCCTCACCGCCAATCCTGTTGGGCTGGAACCACACCCCCCTATCACTCTTGAGTCTGAAAAATCTTTCTGCTTCTCAGCTAAACCTCTAAATCTCTAGGCAACTCCTAGGAAGTAGACTGAGGTCATTGGCTCCATTTCACAGATGAGAACAACTGGGCATAAAATACAAGAGTGACCCACCCCAGGTCACTTTTCATTTCTCCAAACAGCCTGGGTGAGAGGATTACCCAGGTCACACATTTGCAGCTCAGGACACTACTATCTGGCCCCTAACTCAGTCCAGGAGCCCTGGTGGCGCAGTGGTTAAGAGCTTGCCTGCTAACCAAAAGATCAGGAGTTTGAATCCATCAGCCATTCCTTGGAAACCCTATGCGCAGTTCTACTCTGTCCTATAGGGTCACTATGTTTGGAATTGACTCAATGGCAACGTGTTAACTCAGTCTAAGTCACTTCTTCTTTGGAGATACTAAGTGAATTCTAGCCACAGTCTCTGTTACCTTTGTAGCTGAGGGCACTGTTAGGCACAAGGGGACCCTGCCTAGGCCAACCTTATTCCATCACCCTATTCTTGACACCTCCTTTTCTTGTAGGCCCCTCTGGTGCCCCAAGAGGATGCTTCCACCCCTCGGTACCACAGCAACCACTGGGATTCCGTCCACAGCCAGCCGCCTGCCTCACCATCCCAACAGTCTGTGTGGTCCCCACAGGCCAGGTGAGCATGGCAGGATGGAGGGTAAGCTGGGGACACAGCTGAGCCCCTCTGATCTTCCTGTTCCCTCTTTAGGCCTCCCAACACTCTGCACTTGTGCCGAGAGCCCTTGAGCCGCGTCCACCGGCTCCCTTCAACCCAGAGGCGGAGACCAAGGACAAGCCCTGGCCCAGAGGAAGCCTCTTCACAAAAGGTGGACCGGGTCCCCCAGCCCACCCTGGTGGTGATGCTGGAAGACATTGCTGGCCCCAGATCCTCAGCTAAGGTACCGGAACATCGGGTAAGGATGTCGGGTTCAGCTAGGGGCAGGCATTCCAGGAGGAGAGAAGACAGGGATAGGAGGCTTGAGTGGATTTTACTCAGGGCAAGAAGGACAGCATTGTAGGTGGGAGACACTGCCTGAACAAAGACTTATGTGAAAGAGTCTTTGGCATGAACCCAGGCAGGCATCTGGAGACTGAGAGAGAATTGGGGTATGGGGAGCTAAAGAGGCCAAAGAGGGAGGGGGTCAAGGTGAGCTTTCCTGCCTCCCCACAAACATCCCCTGTTTATATCCAGGGTTTTGTCGATGAGACCTGCAACTTCACCATCCCAGCACGAAGGTAAGAGGGCTAGGAAAGGAATCAAGGTGTCCAGGCAACAGCCAGAGCTAGGAGCGTCAGGATATACTTATCCAGTCTTTCCCTGTAGTACTTTCAGGAGCCTTGAGGGACAGGGGAGGTTCTGGCTCAGGTGGGATCTAGGCCTGGAAGCTCCCCCAGCCTTTACCTTGCCTCTTCACTCCAGAGCCGAGCCCATGACAGTGGTTCACCAGCCAATGCCTCTGCCCAAGGACCTGGAACCCCCATTCCAACAATCTGCCCTGCCTGCAAGCCATTCAGAGAGCCCACCACCAGGTCAGGACTTAGGCAGAGGGATGAGACTTGGCACTCTGGGAAATCCTATTACAGCTTGGAAGTGTCAGGTGCAGAAGTAGGGGTGGGGGCTTAACCACCTTTCAAGGCAGAGCTTCGTGTGTGAAAATGGGTTTTAGACCTCCTGAGGGGAGAGTTTGGTGTTTGAGGGTGAGGTTTAGACCCCCTAAGGGTGAGGACTAGTATTTTAAGGTGAATTTAGATATCCCTAAGGGCATTGGTGGAGCCATGGTGGTCCAGTGTTTAAGCATTTGCCTGTTATCCAAAAAGTTAGCAGTTCAAATCCACTAGCTGCTCCTTGGAAACCCTATGGGGCAGTTCTACTCTGTCCTATAGGGTCTATAGGGTCACTATGAGTCGGAATCAATTCAACGGCAACAGGTTTGGGTTTTTTTTTTGTTTTTAAGGGCATTGGTGGTTCAGGGGTAGAATTCTCCCCTTCTGTGCAGGAGATCCAGTTCAACTCCCAGCCAGCATACCTCATGCACAGCCACCACCTGTCTGTCATTGGAGGCACGTGTGTTGCTGTGATGCTGAACAGGTTTCAGCGGAGCTTTCAGACTAAGTGGACTAGCAAGAAAGGCCTGGTGATCTACTTCAGAAAATTGGCCAGTGAAAACTCTATGGATCACAGCAGTCCAATTCATAACCAGTTGTGGGGATGGTACAGGACTGGGCAGCATTTTGTCTCATTGTGTGTGGGGTTGCCATGAGTCAGGAGCAACTCCATGGCAGCTAACAACAACAAGGACAGAGACTGGCATATGAAGATGGGGTTTAGATTTCAGGGACCTGAGGTTCAACTCCTAAATGCAGGGCTTAATTTTTAGGGGTTGGCTTATTCCTCTGTGGGCAAAGCTTAGTGTGGGGGGGAGGTGCAGAGGCTACTGGGGTGGGGCTTAGACATCAGTAGCTGAGGAATGCCCACCTGTGACTCTCTCCTTTCCTCAGCCCCAGATCCTGACTTGGAGTCCCCATCAACCCCACCGACGTCTAGCCTTTTACGTCCCCACCTCAGTCCTTGGGGTCTGGCCCCCCTTTTCCGTTCCGTCCGCTCCAAGTTGGAGAGTTTTGCTGACATTTTCCTCACACCGAACAAAGTCCCACGGCCCCCACCTCCGACACCTCCAATGAAGCTAGAGTTGAAGATTGCCATCTCAGAGGCGGAGCAGTCTGGGGCACCTGAGGGTACCACTATTAGTCCCCGGCCCCCTATCCGCCAGTGGCGGGCCCAGGATCACAGTCCCCAAGCATCGCTCCCTAAGCCCTCTCTGGGCCGAAGCCACTCCTGCCCTGATCTAGGGCCCCCTGGCCCAGGTGCCTGCACCTGGCTTCCCGTCCCACCCCATCCAAGCCGGCCTCGACCCCGGCGGCACACTGTGGGAGGTGGAGAAATGGCCCAAGCCTCGCCACCCCCTCGGCCCTGTCTCCGGAAAGAAGTGTTTCCTCTTGGAGGAGTGGGAGCCTCCCCTCCCCTCACCACATCTTGCTCGCCCACTGCGTCCACTTCTTCCTTCTCCGAGCCTGCAGATCCCAGGTAGTGTTCTCAGTAAACCCTCCTACAAGCTGTGGCCATGGTCCTTCCCTAGTACTCAGTGGGCAGGAGATGGGACTGTTGCTGTGAATGTTGCCTGTCCCTGAGACTTGACCTTCTCTGCAGGTTGGGCTCACCCCAGAGGAAGGAGCCAAGGATCCCAGAGGACCAGGTTCTTTCAGACCCTGAGACCAAGGTGGGAGTACAGGTGAGGGGGAGGTACTAAGTGGGGGCCTGAGCCCATGCCACACTCTCACCCTCTGCCGCATTTCTGCAGACCATGGGGAAGGTTTCTCGATTTAGAATACGCAGGACGCCAGCCCGGCCTCAACTCAACCTTACACCAATGGGGCTCCCTCGACCAGTCAGGTGAGAGGCTCACTGCCTATGTTGATGTCTTGGCCAAACGTGTGGGCTCAGATCCCTGCAGGGTGACTTTGTCAGGGATGATAGTCCAGCCTGTAGTATTCGGTTTGGAAGGACATGGTTTGAGCCTGGAACTACCTGTCTGTCTTAGGTTGTGCTCCTGGCCCCTGACTTGTCTGAGAAACTGAAATATATACCAGGGCTTGCTCATTCCTTCTGAGAAGCTATGATAGCTGCAGACCCTTCTAGCCCCAGGTTTCTCAGTGGCCTCTGCCCTTTGCCCCCAGGTTGAACAAGAAGGAGTTCAGCTTGGAAGAAATTTACACCAATAAGAATTACCAGTCACCCACAACCAGGAGGTGAGAAACTGTGAGGGATTAGGGGAGGTAGAGGGAAGGCTGGAACCAGGGAGCATGCTGGTGACCAACACCCCTCCCTGCCTGGCCCAGGACCTTTGAGACCATCTTTGAGGAGCCCCGGGAACGCAATGGAACTCTGATCTTCACCAGCTCAAGGAAGCTCCGGCGGGCTGTAGAGTTTCGGGACAGCAGCCTTCCTCGCTCCCGGCGGCCCTACCGAGGGGTCCGTGCTGCAGCTGGCAGGACCCTTACTCCCAACCTGACCCCTAACCCAGATGTGGGACCCTTACTGCAGCAGCGGTTGGAGGAGCTGGATGCCTTGCTCCTGGAGGAGAAAGAGGAGGAGGAAATGGATGGGGAGCAGCTTCGTTGGACCTAGGAGCTCCATTTGTTTGTCCATCCATCCATCCTGGAGCAGGGGAGAAGCCTCCTGAGGCAGTTATATTTTTTTTCTCTATATTTCTAGTAAAGTTTTCGGTATGTTTCTGTTTTTTGTATGTCTCTGGCTGAGTTTGAGAGTGATTGGCAGTATTGGCTGATGTTTCCACTTTGGCCCCCAAAGGACTGGGAAATGGGGACAGTGCCAGCCAACAGTAATGGGAGCTGGGCACATAGAAGAGGTGGGGAAATGGTCACTGGAGATTCTCCATGTGAGAATTCTCCTGTGTGAGGGGCAGTTCTGAATCTGCTCTAGATGATACTGACCCTTACAGACCCTGGGCGGGGCGAGGTTCTCCCAATTCTCTTACACCAAGGAGACTCAAAGGCCCCAGAGAGGACCAAGGCCTTGATCAAATGGTGCTGACTCCTCCTGACAGGCAGACCAGGATCTGCTGCTGGATTCAGGAGCTAAGAGTAATTAGTCTGTTAAGCACCTACAGCCTGTCAGATGCTTGACCTGCACACAGCCCTGTGAGGGAGTAAGTCATTTTATAGATGAGAGCAACGTAAGAGTCAATGTGTTGTTCATACTAAAATGGTAACAGTCGACTTTGCATCTTTTGTAACTTAAGAGGCAGAATAGAGTAGTGACTAAGAGCACAGACTTTGGAGTTGGCTTCTTGAGTCCAAACCTTTGATCGGAAACAACCGGTTAGTGCGTCAGTTTCCTCCTCTGTAAAACAGGGCTAACAGCAGTACCTACTTAACAGAATTATTACAGAATGAGTTAATACATGAAAAGGTGCCTGGCACACAGCTGCCTGCGAAGTCTTGGTTTTTAGTTAACAGAGCGTGGAGATCGCCAGCCAGACACCCTCAGATTGAGCTAAGCAATGACCGACCGTAGCTTTTCTCCAGCGCCTCTAGCCCTCGCAAAGCACGCGGGGCGCTCGAGCCCAACTGCGCCGCGGAGCGATCCGGCTGAGCTGCCGACAGCCTAATGCTATCATCACGCGCGTGCGCGAAACGCAGGGGGCCGGTGGGCTAAACCAAGCAGCAAAAAGGAAGAGACAACTTCACCAGTTGTCGGACGAAACCTTCCGCGACCGCACGCCGCCAAGCGGCCAACCGCAGCTTAAGACTCGCGCACTATATCCTAACTCCTCCCACCTCGAGGCCGTCAGAAGGCCGGCCAATCAGCGATGAGTAGGAAGAGGCGGGTCCTCTAGAGGACCGCCCCAAGCACCTACCTCTAACCAGTTGAGTCACAAGATTTGAACAAGGGCGGAGCTAATCTGATGTATACCCAATCAGAGATCTGAGGGAGGTTACATAGCCCACTTCCCCGATCTTAACTCAGCCCTTCGTTTTGACGTAAACTCCTCAACCTATCAACGACTAAGCTTGTGGGAGGGGGGCAGAAAGGGGAGGAGGTAGAGTGGGAGGAGGCAGAGAGAGGAAGGAGGCGTAGGCTGAGGAGGAAAAGGGAGGAGGGCCCGGGAAGTCCCGGTGAAGAAGAGGCCCAAGACTCCAAAGGAGACGACAGGACAGTGCGCTGGAGCGCCCCCGCTGCCTAACTGCCGTCCCGGATCCCTTAACACACAAGTCCAGACAGAGACGGAAGAAAGGAAAAGACTTTTATGTCGGCAGACTGCGAAGCTTTACCCGTCACCGTTGCCTCACATCCGGGGCTTTGGAGGGCTGGCCCCGCGGCCCCGCCCCTCCCTCGCGCCTTTCATGGCGACCGAAGGCGGAGGCTGGAGGAGCTGGGCCCGGAGGAGGCCCCTTTAAATCTCCTTAAAGGGGTGGCCGCTGAACTCGGCAGACACCAACGCCAGCCTTAAAGGGGAAGCCGCTCAACAGAAGCTGACAAATTCGACAACTGTGTTGCTGGGAGAATTGGGGCGAGTGGGGTTTCTAACCTTTTTTTCCCCCACGCAAAAAGTCCTTTAAACTTAGCTTAAAGGGGAAGTAGTTGCTTGTGGACGACTGGGAACTAACTCCCGAGTCCTTAAAGCGGCTGTCTGCGGTTAGGCGAACCCTGGACTCTTTAAAGGGGTGGCGCCTTTTAGCCGGAGGACTTGAGACACTTTTAAAGGGGAGGTCTGCGTTTCAGGGCGAGCTTTCGGCCCCTTTTAAAGGGGTGGCCCTTCCTCTTCCTCGGGGAGACTTGCCTCGACCCCTGGCAGGGGGCGGCCACCGCACTAGGCCGGCCAGACACCGTCGGGTCGTCTTAAAGGGGCCGGGGGCTGGACTTTTTGAGGCCTCGCCTTAAAGGGACGACCGCCCCGTTTTCGCCGCCGCGGCCCCGCCGGCCCCACTGGGGGGTGCCCCTCGGGCTTGTCGGCCCGGGGGCGGCGCCGGCTCTCCGGGCCTTGGCCTTGGGGCAAGCTCGGGGCCAGCAGATCCTGCTTTAAAGGGGAAGCCGTGGCCCTCTCGTTCCTGTGCAGCCGTCAGCGCCGCGCCTGCGACCCCGGGCCTACGGACAGGCCGCTTCGGGCCCCGCCGACTCCGGATGCGGCGCTGAGGGCGGTCGTCATGGAGACGGCAGCGGCCGCGGCTCCGGGCCCGGGCTGGGCCACTGAGGGGGAGCGGCGGCGGCGGCGCTGCTCGCGCCGAGACCGAGACCGGGAGCAACGACGCCGCCGAGGTCCCGGCGGCGACCCGCCCCGGGCCCTGTTGGCCGCCCCGCGCGGTTCTTCGTCTTCATCGTCGCCGCCGCCGCCTGCCAGGCCCTGGTCGTCAGCTTCGTCTGGAGAGCGGCCCGGGGGCCCGAGACGGCGGCGGCCCCGTCCCAGGCCTCGGCCCCCGCGACCCCGAGCTCGGAAGCGGCCTGCCGGTTCGGGCAGCCGCGGGGAGGAAGAGGAGGAGGAGGGGGGCCCAGACGACGGGGAGGCTGAGGAGGAGCCTGAAGAGGAGGAAGAAGAGGAGGAGGAGGACTTGATCGATGGCTTCGCTATCGCTAGTTTCGCCAGCCTCGAGGCCTTGCAGGTGGGCCCTGGTGGAAATGGGGGCTTCAGAGGGGCAGAGAGAAGGTGATAGTGCTTAGAGTGGGTGGAGTTGAGGGGGGAATGCTGGCACCCCAAACCAGAGCAACCGGCTCCTCTGGCCGGCTTTCTGCCCCACCCTGGGGTGGGAGGAGGTAGAGCTAGTCTCCAGGGACCAACCAGGCTGCCTGGGCTGAGAGTCACTTTGGTAGCCTGGTCACCCCCAGAGAGGTCGGGAGCTTTCTTTCCTCCACCCACCTCAGTCCCACCTCCTCCGCCACAGAAAGATGCATCTCTTCAGCCCCCAGAGCGACTGGAACATCGGCTGAAGCATTCTGGGAAGCGGAAGAGGGGGGGCTCCAGTGGGGCCACTGGGGAGCCAGGGGACAGCTCTGATCGGGAGCCTGGCCGGCCCCCTGGGGATCGGGCCCGAAAATGGCCCAATAAGCGGAGAAGAAAAGAGGTGAGCTTGTTCCAGATTCCCATTCTTTAAGACTTGTTAGATAGACTATTCTTTGCAGTAGATCCTTTTTCCATCGCTAGTGCCACTGCCCTTTGTGAATAGTGATGCCAGTGTTTGAGGATAAAGAGGAAGGCAGAGCAAATTTGAGGCCCCACCACTCCTACATGTCTAGCAAAGACTTGTCCACAGTCAGATTCACTTGCTTTTGACTGGCCCTAAGTTTCCTCTAAATATGTTGATAATTCAGAGATGTGTCAAACGGGCTTACAGTAGTTGAATCATTGGAGACATAAGTGAATTAGATGTGGTCCCTGCCTTCTCCTTGAGGTGGTGACAATCTAGCAGGAAAGAAACAGTCACCAGACACCTAGAATGGAACCTGAGAAGCTACAGAAGGCAGAGGTCTGGGAGAGATGCTACAGAAACCCATATGAGGAAGCCACTTCACTGCCTGGGAGATGGGGGTGGGGGGTTGTGGTTAGGGAAAGCCCCCTAAGATGTCTGAGTCAGGCCTTGAGGGATAGTTAAGAAGTTTGCTAAGAAGGTAAATGGGCCAGAGTTGTTTTGGGCAAAAGCACAGAAATGTGAGAATGTGGTATACGTGGAAAATGGTAAAGGTCTCTGCAATATGGGGTGGGCAATAAGCAGAAGCTAGGAAGAGTCGTTGAGAGTGGATTGTGAGGGGCCTTGAGTGCCTTGCTGGGAGTTTGGACTTTATCCAAAGGCCTCCCCAGTCAGCCTTCCTCACCTCTGGACTCTGGTCTTTCTCAGGCTTCCTCCCGTCACTGTCTGGAAGCTGGATACATAGTAAGTGCTGTCTGCCTGGACTGGCCCCTCCCCTCTCACTCCCTCTCTGAAAGTCCCCTCTCCACCATGGGCCTGATCCGGTTCCCTTTTGTGACACCTCTGTCTTTCCTTCTCCCCAGTGTGACGCGGAAAGTGATCTGGACGAGAGGGTGAGTGGGGCTAGAACTTGTCGGGTGTGTAGTGTCACAGTTTGTAAAATGGACTACAGTTTCAAGGTCTCCTAAGTGCCGCAGACAGAGCCTTCTTTTGAGTGGGGAATATGAGTTAGTTGAGCCAGGATTAGGTTCTTGGGAGGAAGAGATGGGGGTTGGGAAGATAAGTGACTTCTGTTCTTTGGTGGCTAGAGTCAGTTGACCAAAGAATTGAAGGCCCATCTCTTGGTGTCCCATCCTTTCCAAAGTTCTTGCCACTCCCAGCAGTTCTCCATGGAAATCCAGAGTGGCTGTGGAAGTGAACTGGTCCTTCCTGCTGGCTGTTAGTCTGCTGTCCTAGAGAGGGCTGTAGATTAGGGACTTAGCAGAGGACATGGCATGAAGATACCTAAGTCATTGTAGTCAGTGTAAGAAGTAGCCCATAAAAGGTGTATTTCAGCTTATTAGGCCTGGTATGCTTGTTTTGAGGTAGTGTTTCCTAGCAGTTGCTCCTCTACCCATCCGGTCTTTGTAAGTAACTAAATTTGCACTCCCTGATGTGTGTCTTGTTGTAGGTTTTAAAAGTAAGCTAGACAAGGGACTGTGGTGAACCAGAGAGTTCTTGACCATCTAAAGGGGGTAATTGCTACGTAGCTCTAGCTAATTGTCGCCATGCCAGATTAGGGTTCATTTTCAGTATAAGCTTCAAGTCTGGGTTTTTACAAGGCATCTCCCGGTTTTTAAATGTTGTCAATTAGTTTAAACATTTTTGTTAACATTTATAGAGTAAACAGATTTATAGACCAGCAGTTAGTGATATCTGACACTTTCGCTTTGATTTGCCTGCTTCTTTGCTGCCTCAGCGCTGCCTTGATTCGGTCCTCCTGGACTACCAGATTCGTTGGCTGGCCTGTTCCATCCCTTTCCCCCAGCATAGATTTCTAGAGCCCACAGGCTTTGATGGACTTTAGCTAAGCTGATGCAACAGACTTGCCATCACCACCAGTTCTTAACAGGCTCCAGAGGTTGATGGCCCTCCTGGGTAGAGACCTGGCCTGACCAGAATCTGACCCTTTCCCTACCCTTCTTTCTCAGATCTCCGATGATGACCTCGAACCTTCCTTTACTGTCTCAACCAGCAAAGGTTGGTCCCAAGGGCCAGGGCTGGAGACAAGAGAGGGAAATTGGGTGAGCATGGGCCTCAACTGAGCATAGGCCTCAACTGAGCATGTCTGTCCTCCCACCCTCATAGCCTCGGGCCCCCATGGCGCCTTCAATGGGAACTGTGAAGCAAAACTCTCTGTGGTCCCTAAAGTGTCGGGCCTGGAGCGGAGCCAGGAACAGCCCCCGGGGCCCGACCCGCTGCTAGTGCCTTTCCCTCCGAAGGAACCACAGCCTCCACCAGTCCCTCGGCCTCCTGCCTCACCCCCTGCACCCCTGCCAGCCACTCCCAGTCTGCCACCCCCACCCCAGCCCCAGCTGCAGCTTCGGGTCTCGCCCTTCAGCCTCCGCACTTCTTCCTATGGCAGCAGCCTGGACCTCAGCACTGGCAGGTGAGTGGTCCAGGGGTTTGGTCTGGCCTGGAAGGGCCTGGTCATTTTGACATCAACCCCTGCATTCTGTGGCTGGGACATGGGATGGACCTGTGGGGTGTGACTTGAAAAAAGATTCTGAGGCTAAAAAGTTGGAAAGACCGTGAGTGAAACACGCTTAAAGAGATTACAGCAGGACTTATGTGCAGGGGAATCCAGTTGGTGCGTTTCCCAATTGTTTTTGCCGGTGGAACCTTTTTTCAAAGCACATCTACTAGGAGTGGTGTTCTTCGGAACATACTTTGGGAAACGCTGACATAATGCTTAAGAGTACTGGCTTTGGTGTTACTCAGACCTGGATTCAAATTCTTGCTTTGCCACCTACTGGCTGTGTGGTTTTTGCCAAGTCACTTACTCCCTCTGAGCCTCAATTTTCTCTTTCTATAAAATGAAATAATAATAGTATCTTTATCCTGAAGCTGTTTGTGAGGATAAATTATGAGTTAATGCAGTGTTTCCCAAAGTGTGTACGCGCAGCGCTAGCGGAGCGTGAGATGATTTCAGGTGTTACTGGAGCACAACTTTTTCAGTAGTCATGTTTTAGCTTTTCTGTGCTTTAGAAAAATATGATTAATATTTCAATCTCTCGATTTCACATACGTTATTTCTTAGGATGAGGTTAAGTGAAAAAGATTTAAAAAGAAAATTATTTAAAGAAAAAAGTAAATGGTACAGGTGCATACACGGATGTGGCAGCAATTGAGAAAGTGGTGTGAAACATGGAGACTTGCATTAGTAAATAAAGCAGGTAACGACACTTGACTTACAGTAAATGCTCACTAAGGGGTAAGAATTATTGATATAATTGACGCTATCACTATTATTATTGTCATTTTCATTCTTTTTCTTATTATTGGGAAAACTAAGGCTCAGAGCGGGTCAGTGACTTGCTCAAGGTGACCCAGGGTGTTAATAGCAAGATGGGCCTAGCATTCAGGTCTCCTGGCCAGGACAATGTGGTGCTGCTTCCACTCTTCAGGTGGGAACCTAGGTGGCCTATTGTGATTAAGCATCAAATGAATGACATGTTCTGTGCTGTGGTTGAGTTAGAAAAGGGAAAGTCATGTGACTGGAGACATCAGAGAGGCAGATTTGTGGAAGGAGACCTAGAGAGGGTGAGGGGGTTGTTGGGTGCGGGAGGCACCTCAGTCTGAAGATGGATTCCCCGGGTGGGGGTGGGAGTTCTGAGGGTTGGGTTCTGCCACCTCCTATTCTGGAGAACCAGGGTCAGTATATTGCCCAGGCTTCTGACCCTTTCCCGTCAGAGCTGGCACCTCCCAACCCCTCACTCATCTCCCCACTTCTCTCCCCAGCTCTTCACGGCCGCCCCCCAAGGCCCCGGCCCCTCCCGTGGCTCAGCCTCCCCCCTCATCATCCTCTTCGTCCTCTTCCTCCTCATCTGCCTCCTCCTCGTCCGCGCAGCTCACCCACCGGCCCCCGACGCCCTCACTGCCCCTGCCTTTGTCCAGCCACAGCTTCCCCCCACCCGGACTGCGGCCCCCACCACCACCCCACCACCCCTCCTTGTTCTCCCCTGGCCCCACCCTGCCCCCACCCCCACCCCTGCTGCAGGTGCCAGGGCACCCTGGGGCCTCAGCGGCTAACGCCCTTTCTGGTGAGTTTGGGGTCCTGGCCGGGGGGTGGGGGGCCACGGCCCTGGGCTTGGGCCCAATTGGCTTTGGGGCAGCTGGACCTTAGTAGATAGCAGGGCTCGAGAAGGTAGTGGTGTAAGGCCGGAGAGAAGGCCAGTCACCTGTGTCCAAGGAGGCTGACATGGTGGCGACAGACATTAAAGTCTTCTCCCCTCCCCTCCCCTCCCACAGAGCAGGACCTGATCGGCCAGGACCTGAACTCTCGCTACCTGAATGCCCAGGGTGGCCCTGAGGTGGTGGGGGCAGGGGGCTCAGCTCGGCCCCTGGCCTTCCAGTTCCACCAGCACAACCACCAGCACCAGCACACCCACCAGCACACCCACCAGCACTTCACCCCTTATCCCCCGGGCCTGCTGCCACCCCATGGCCCCCACATGGTGAGCTCCTCATTGGGCTGGTGATGAGGCTCAGAGGCCTGGGGGGAGGGTACGGCTTCCAGGGGAAGGCACTGGGTCCCTGGCTCATAGCTTACTCTTCCCTTCTCTTCCCTAGTTTGAGAAATATCCAGGAAAGATGGAAGGCCTTTTCCGGCATAATGTGAGTGTGTGAGTGTGTGTGTGCGCGTGTGTGTGTGGTGTGTGGGCACGAATGCATAAACGTGTGGCCCTGATTTTTGGGGTCCAGACTTCAGTTTCAAAACCAAAGCCTTGAGCCTGGGAGAGCTCCCTGGGAGGCTTTCGGGTGGAGGCCAGAGGACTGATGGGCAGACTGATGGGCTGCACCTCCACCCCCAGCTTGGATTAGTCCCCTTCTCTCCACAGCCGTACACGGCCTTCCCTCCCGCAGTGCCCGGCCTACCTCCGGGCCTCCCGCCGTCTGTCTCCTTTGGCTCCCTGCAGGGGGCCTTCCAGCCCAAGGTGAGCTCCCAGTCTAGACACCACCACCACCTCCCACCCCATACAAACCCAGACACCCCTAGACCCACATACCTTTTTCCCATTCCCCAAAACCATGTCCATCCTTCCTGCCCTTTTCTCTGGACCCAGGTTTCTCCAAAGCCATGCTCCCTCCCCACCCCATTTTCCAGCTTGGTTCTAGACCCCTTTTATGCCTGAGGCCAGTTTTCCTGATGCTCCCTCCACTCCCCTTTCCCAGAACACGAACCCCGAGCTGCCACCAAGACTGGGGCCAGTGCCAAGTGGGCTCCCTCAGAAGGGGACACAGGTGAGGGGGGCCAGGGCAGGTCCTGGGGGAGCTGGAAGGTATTTTGAGGGGGATCAGGGATGACTTGAGAGTGGACTCCTGATCTCATCCTTTAATATGTGATCAGGGATGTCTCTGGGTGTCTAATGCGAGAGTAGGTTTCTGTAAACAGCAGGGGTTCCCAGACATGAGAAATAGATATTTCATGAGGTTGTTCCAGAAATAAGACTGGTTCTTGTAGGGGTTTTTTAATTTTTGAAGTCACAGATGCCTCTTTCACATGACATCATATCAGAAAGCCTTGTCTATAAAACGAAACAAGTAGCATGGGGAGCCAGAGCCTTCCCTCCCCCTTAGCACATGTGGCAGCCTTAGACCCTGGGCTCTGGGAACAGGGTAAAAAGCACAGGACGTGTTTCGTAAAAGGTAGACTAGACCAGAGATTTTTTAACTTCTTTGAGTAGTAGTAAAAGGTTTTTTTTTTTCCTCTTTGTATAAGTTCTAAAATAGGCCACCATTATATAAAACTATTGGTAAGAAAGCTTCTCTGATTGAGAAACCTGCTGCCCTGCCTGCCCACTAACCCCCCCACCCCAGCCCGCCTGTCACTGCACCTCCCTGGGGCACAGTTCAGAAACCTGGTCTACAGACTGGTGCTAGAGGGAAGAACCCAGAAGAGAGAAGTGGAGAAAGGCATTTCGACACTAATAGGGAAGGTTTAGGGGAGCTACACATGGTCTTGGTAGGAATTGGGGGAGGTTTGGGTGCTACAGAGACGAGGTGCCCACGTCAGTAGACAGGTCTGAATTCCTACAATATCTCCTTTGCCATCCCCAGATCCCCGACCATTTCCGGCCACCTTTGAGGGTGAGTTTGGCAAGGACCACAGGCTGCATGAGGCTGGGGGCTGGTGTCAGTGTTTGGCTAACGGGGATGCATCTTGCTTGGAAAAGAGAAACCCAAGACGTGGAGGCAGCCAGATGTCAAATAGCAGAGAGTGAAAGGCTTTGCAGTCACAGACCTGGGTTCAGATGTAACTGGCCATGGGACCTTGGGCAAGACAACTTATCTCTCTGAGCCTCAGTTTCCTAGACTGTAAAATGGACTTAGTCATCCCTTGATTGTAGGGACAATGAGTGGGGATGGTGTGGCAAGGCTGGGCCCAGGGCCAGGCCTGGAGTGGCTGATGAGTGAACATTCTTTCCTTCCCTTTCCCTTTGGTCATCCTTCTGGGGCGACAGAAACCAGGGAAGTGGTGTGCCATGCATGTGCGCGTGGCTTACATGATCCTGAGACACCAGGAAAAGATGAAGGTACTGGGACGAGAGGGCTGGGGAGAGCGGGCCTGAGCTCTGAGCATCTGCCTTCAACAGTGCTCGGCAGAATCTTGGCTAGAAACGTTCCCTACGTGAACAATTACATGATCAGTGTTTTGGTTCTCTGGCTAGTTAGAGGGATGGTCAGGGAAGGCTCCGGGAGAGGCAGAGAGTAGGTACCCAAGCCCCATCTTGGCGTCAGCCAGCCTGACCTTGGAGGGGCATTAGGGATGGGAGAGCAAGAACCAGACCACACCTGGCTCCTCACTCACTGCCCCTCTCCCTGTGTCTCCATGCAGGGCGACTCCCACAAGCTTGACTTTCGGAACGACCTCCTGCCCTGCCTTCCGGGGCCCTATGGGGCCCTGCCCCCTGGGCAGGAGCTGTCCCACCCGGCCTCCCTCTTCACTGCGACTGGTGAGTCTGGCCAGCCCTCTTGGGGCCTGAGGTTCCCCCATCTATAACCCAAGGCCCACCTTGTGCCAACTCAGCCTCATCAGAGTCTCCCACCTATCTGCCCCAGGTGCCGTCCACGCTGCAGCCAACCCTTTCACGGCAGCTCCCGGGGCCCATGGACCCTTTCTGAGCCCCAGCACCCACATTGGTAAGAGTCAAGGGCTTATTGGGCAACCCAGGCCTTGTCCCTGCCTTCCATGAGTTCTCAAGCTGTGGATGGAAATCAGACCTGACGGGCAGCTGGAATGAGGGGTAGACCTGGTTCCACTTCCTTTGTGACCTTGGGCAAGTTACTCTATCTCTTCCGAGCCTTGATTTTCTCGTCTGTAAAATGGAGGAGGGGAGACCAGGATGATTTCTAGTCACTGTCAACTCAGATATTGTATCTGAAGTAGCCAGTCATAGGGGATAGTTGCCACCTGAGAGAGCAGGGTGGAGGGAGGCCATGCAGGCCCAGGGAAGAGCATAGTCAGTGGATCCTAGGAATCTCAGCAGACTTCTTGGCAAGATTTAACCTGGGTTTCAGTGAATTAGGAGGATTTGAACCTGAGAGCAAGAGAGGTTTTTCCTGGCAGAGGAAATGGGAAGATTCCCATAGAGGGATTAAGTTAGTTCTCACTGACTATGTGACAGGTGCATGGAGTTAGAGTCAAGCTGGGAGGGGCCCTGCATGTCAGATAGGGGGAAGCTAGCAGAGGTCTTCAAGTAAGTGGCTTGCTGTAGAGATGGAATCTACTAAGATGGGTCTAGGTGGGCACTATGAGATAAGAGCTTGACCTCTGGAGTCAGAGAGGCCCTGGGTTGTGATCCTGGTGGTACTGGCTAGATGACCATTGGCAAGTCACTTCACCTCTCTGAGCCTTTTTCTCATTTTTAAGAGAGAATGATCTCATCTGTCTCCTGGGGCTTATTGTGAGATTAAATGACATGGTGCACGTCCAAGTTCAATGCATTTCCTGGTCCGAGGAAGTGCTCAGCACATGGTTGTTAAAGCCAAGCAGCTGAGGGCTCCAGAGCCAGCTTGCTGATCTGCCTCTTCCTTGCCAGTTCTTGGTGCTTGCTCAGAGTTAGCTACCCAATGTTCTGACCATCTCTTTCCCTCCCACAGATCCCTTTGGGCGTCCCACAAGCTTCGCCTCCTTGGCTGCTCTCTCCAACGGGGCCTTTGGAGGCCTGGGCAGCCCCACATTCAGTGAGTGCTGGGTCGGGTGAGGGGGGCTGAGGGACTGGGGTCTTGTGCTCAGACAGAGGGCTGCTTTAGTGGGTCCTCCGATTCCCGGCCCTTGTCACTCTCTCCTTTGCTCTCTGCCCAGACTCCGGCGCCGTTTTTGCCCAGAAAGAAAGCCCAGGGGCCCCACCAGCATTCACCTCCCCTCCAGACCCATGGGGTCGCCTGCATCGCAGTCCTCTGGCCTTTCCTGCCTGGGTCCGGCCCCCTGAGGCTGCCCGGACGCCAGGCTCAGACAAGGAGCGGCCTGTGGAGCGGAGGGAGCCCTCTATAACCAAGGAGGAGAAAGACAGGTAGGCTTTCCATTTCCCTACATTCTGTATTCTACACTCCAGCCTCTATCTGATCTCCAGCATACCTTCATTCTCTCCCCCGACACCTGCCCCCAGGGACCTCCCCTTCTCAAGGCCACAGCTCCGAGTTTCTCCTGCTACTCCCAAGGCCCGGGTTGGTGAAGAAGGGGCCAGGCCGGCCAAAGAATCAGTGCGGGTAAAGGAAGAGCGGAAAGAGGAGGCCGCTACTGCTGCTGCTGCTGCCGCCGCTGCCGCTGCCGCCGCCGCCGCCGCCGCCGCCGCCGCAGCTACCACTGGGCCTCAGGGCCTTCACCTGCTGTTTGATAGGCCACGGCCACCTCCCTTTCTGGGCCCTAGTCCACCAGAGCGCTGTGCTGGCTTTCTGGAGCCAACCTGGTTAGCAGGGCCCCCACGCCTTGCTAGACCACCGCGCTTCTATGAGGCAGGTGAGGAGCTGACCGGACCAGGGGCCGTGGCTGCTGCCCGCCTCTATGGTCTAGAGCCTGCCCATCCCCTGCTGTACAGCCGCTTGGCTCCTCCGCCACCACCTGCTGCGGCCCCAGGAACCCCTCATCTTCTCAGCAAGACCCCACCAGGAGCCCTTTTGGGGGCACCACCTCCACTTGTGCCCGCCCCCCGACCCAGCTCCCCACCTAGGGCCCCTGGCCCTGCCCGGGCTGACAGGTGAGGGAAGGGGTGGGGTGGGGGACAAAGCTCCATCCCCCCTTTCCTTCTGACAAGATCATAAGGCTGAGGTTTCAACCCAGGGTTGGAGGGCAAAGGTCATGACCTTACCAGCCATCTCTGAGGTCATGGAACCTGGGAGCAGAAGCCCCAACCACCACGAGATCAGACATCAGATGGACCGTGGGGTCACTGGGAGGGCAGAGGTCACAAACATCTACAGAGAGAGAGAGGGGGATGTGTGTGTGTGTGTATGTGTGTGTGTCTGTGTCTGTGTGTGTGTGTGTGTGTGTGTGTGTGTGTGTGTGTGTGTGTGTGTGTGTGTGTGTGTGTGTGTGTGTGTGTGTGTGTGTGTGTGTGTGTGTGTGTGTGTGTGTGTGTAGAGGGGGAATAATTTCAGAGGTCATAGCTCATGATCTCCTGAGGTGCATCATCACCTCCTCTGAGGGCCACTAGGCCCTTGGCCTGCCTCCCCAAGGGCTCACTAAGCCAGAGGCCAAAGTGCCCCCCTCCCCTTCACCTACCATCCAAGTCTTCATGCCCTCTCAGGGCTGAGGGAAGAGGGGCTAAAGGAAGGGGGGTTCCATGTACATATTTATCTCCCCTTCCACATAGCCCCCTAGACCTTTTGTACATTTTTACAGGGGTCCCCCTCCCAACAACTCCATTCCTGGTTAATTAAATCCTCAGACTGGTGCTGTGTTCCTAGCCTCTGGCTTCTCTGTGGGGGGAGCCGGGGGGACTGCAGGGCAAAGAGCCAGAAGGGGACAGGCAGGAACCCAGGGCTTCTCCCTGGGAATGTGGGGTCTAGCAGGAGGTGGACCAACAGGGGAAGGGACCTAGGCTGGAAATAACCTGCTTTGCTGACAGCCTAGGCCTTCCCACTTGCTCCTGTTAACTCTGTGTGTCCCCACCCTCGAAGCTCAACCTCCAAGCCTCAAACTCCGCCTCTTAATGCCTCAGTCCCACCCCCACCCCATCTCCAAGTGCCCCCAGGACTCCTGGGCCCTGCACCCCAAAATCCTATTTCTTAGAACCCTGCGCCAGGCTAAGGGGGGCCAGAGAAGGTCACCATGTACCACACACCAAAGAAGGGGGTGGGCCCCAGGGCTGGGCAGCACAGGCAGCTTTATTTAGCAGCCTCATGGCAGCAGCCCCAGCCTTCTCAAAGCAGCAGGCGCCCCCGGCCTGGGGCCCAACCTAGAAGGCAGGGGTCAGTATAACAAAAACACAACTGTTGACTTTTTTCCTGGTGGGGCTTATTCTGTAACATGACTTGTGGATATTTATATAAAAATGAGTGTTACAATGAGGCCCCCTGGCTCCTCTTTCAGTGTGCGTGGGTTGCCTGGGGTGGGTTGGGCTGGGACTGGGTGGAAGGGAGGGATGAGGACAATATAGCCTGCCTAAAGATTTTCCCCTCCTTCCCAACTGGGAGACTTCTGCTAGTTCTGGATGGATGGATTGAAGTGTTGAGCACTGGGGCGGTTTCACTTTATTTTTCCACAAACCAGGAATACGTATTTTATTTAAGATTCAAACAATATAGAAATAAACATTGAGCAAAACATTAAATCTCCCCCAATACCTGCCAACCCACCCAACCCTCACAGTTTTCCCCAGAAGTAACCACTGCTGATCATTCAGTGTGTGTTCTTCAGGTCCCAGTTTACCTGCACAAGAAATACATGTGCACAGTTATGTTAGAAAAGATCTCTAATCTTTAAAAGTATGTATTGGTTATTTTGTTAAGTAACACGTGTTCATTACTAAAGTAATTCAAGCACACAGAAATACACAGTGAAAAGAGAAGGTGTCCCATGATCCTACCCCTCAGAGATACCCACTGTTAATTGTCAGGTGTATATTCCACCAGTTATGTTTCTAACTAAATGCTTAAAATATATTGAAATGGAAGCCTGTGAAATACACTGTTTGCAATTTCCTTTTTACACTTAACATTATTCACTGATGTAACCATTGAAAAGCAAGTGACAACTAAGCTGGACTAGAGAGGCCATCCCTCCCCTGTGTCCCGCAGAATTGACAAGCTAGCCTTGTTCCTAGTGTACCCATTGCCCTAGGAAAGCTCCGGCCCACGTTCTCTGCTACCACCACAAATACCCAAGACTTCTGGGGAAGGCCTAGATTTCTCTGACAAACATTAAAAACAAGTGACCAGAAGGCCAAATTTGGCTTGCAGACAAGATTCCACATGGAAGTCCTTGTTTCTAGCTTCTCTTGAAAAATCCTAAGATCTGTAGCACGACCTGCCTTTTCCTCGAGCCAGCTATCAGCTGGAGCTGAGTCATGGCTGTCCCTTGAAATAGGCCTGAGCTCTCCAGATTGGTATAGTCCGCTGTCTAATGTCTTGGAGTGGGTCACCACCATTTCGGCTACTTCCCTGGCCCCTGTAAGCAACTGAGTGTAGAACTCTGAAATATTTCTAGACTTGTATGTCCATCCTCTCCTACATCTCCCACAAGACCTCAGATGTCCCAAACTGGGTCATCTCCAAGATCTGTCATTCTACCTGCCTCTCTTTCCATCTCTCTGAGTGTCATCAGCAAGCCAGCAAGCACCCAAGTTGGAAACTTCCCTGACTCCTCCCTCTTGCCGCACTTGATTCAGTGCCTGAGTTACCTTTTATTCTTTCAACTGCTGTTGACCCAACACGCCAGGCATTGAATTAGTGGCTGGCAATATAGAGGTAATCAAAACCACATCCCAGCCTTCCTGAAGCTTGCATTCTACTGTGAGAGAGGAGTAACAAACATACTGCATGAAGAAAAGTCAAGGGAGAAAATCCCAAAGGCTGCTCTTTTAGAGTCTGTCCTCAACCACTATACTCACTTGATTCATCTCACCTCCTCTGATGTTAGCTCAGGACAACTCCTCAGGCAGAGGTAAAATGATCCAGAAGTGATTCTCAACATTTGGGATAGGGAAAGAAAAAGTCTCACCAGAGTGAGGCTGCTGGTAGGAAATGGGTTTCTCTGCTTTGAATGAGCTCAGCTTAGCTGTTTAATTGTAAGCAATGTACTTGCCATTCTATGCTATGACTTATTTGTAAAATGGAAGGTTTTTAAAAACAACTTTATTGAAGTAGAATTCACATAAAATTCACCCAGTCTTCTGTGACTGTCTTCTTTCACTTGGCATTATGGTTTCAAGGTTCATACATGTATCTTCTATCAGTGCTTGATTCTTTTTTATTGCCAAATAATATTCCATTGTATAGATAGACCACATTTTGTTTATCCGTTCATCAGTTCATGGGTATGTGGGTTGTTTCCAAGCTTTTGGCTATTACAAATACTGCTATGAACAAATATTCATGTACAAGTTTTTGGGTGGATGTATGTTTTCAATTTATCTTGGGTATATACCTAGGAGTGGAACTGTTGGGTCCTGTGGTAACTCTGTGTTTAACATTTTGAGGAACTGCCAGTTTTTTCCAAAGTGGCTGCACCATTTTGCATTCCCACCAGCAACATCTGAGAGTTTAAAGTTAAATTTTAATGGTTTCTCCTAGCATTACTGTATGAATTTAGTAAGTTAATAAGTATAAAGTTTTCAGAACTGTGCCTGGCATGGTGTAAGTGCTCAAAGAATGATGGCTGTCTACTGGTGATGCCTTTCTGGTCAAAACTCTAAGCAGTTTTCTGGAGTCTAGATAAGGGAAATGCTTGCTTACATGCAGTTTGTTTGGGAGGCATATATTTCAAAACAGGCTTTGAGGTGGGCAACATCTATTTAAAGAGACAGAAGTCAGTGAGTCAGTGAAGAGGATAGGTAAAGAGCCTTTGACATCAGACAGACCAGGCCTCCACCAGTTTAATCTGGCCTCCACCACTGTAAAGGTCAGATCTGTGACCTTGGCCTAGTTGCTGCCTGTTTCTGGAAAACAAGGAGGATGAAAATCCCAGCCTCCAGGTTCATGGTGATGATTACACGGGATGATACATGTAAAGGGCCCTTAGCACAGAACTTGGTACACAGTGAACATTCAGTGACAGTGTACTGATTTATTAACTGTAACTAAAAAAGATTAGCGATAATGCCCCTATTTCAAGATGAGTAAATGGAGGTTTAGAGAAGTCATGTGACATGGAGTCAGAATAGAAAGGGAAAAATTTTTTTTTCAGGGCAGGGGGTTAATTTTATTTTTTAGAACAGTTTTAGATTTACAGAAAAATTGCAAAAATAGTATAGACAGTTCCCATATACCTCACACCCAGTTTCCCCTATTATTAACATCTTACGTTAGTGTGGTATATTCGTTACAATAGGTAAACCAATATTCATACAATGTTATTAACTAAATTCCATACTTTTTTCTGATTTCCTTAGTTTTTACCTAATATCATTTTTCCGTTCCAGAATCCCATCAAGAATACCACATACATTTTGTTGTCGTGTCTCCCTAGGCTTTTCTTGACTGTGACAGTTTCTTGGACTTCCCTTGGTTTTGATGACCTTGACAGTTTTGAGGCAAACTGGTCAAATATTTTGTAGAATGTTCCTTAAATAGGATTTGCATGTTGTTTTTCTCAGGATTAGACTAGAGCCGTGGGTTTTGTGACCACAGAGGTGAAGTGCCATTCTCATCACATCCTATCAAGGGTACATGTGCTCACTTGTCACTGTGGATGTTGACTTTGATCACCTGGCTGAAGTAGTTATCAGGTTTCTCCACTGCAAAGTTACTCTCCCCCCCCCCCCCTTTTCAGACTGGTCTTTATCAAAGGAAGTCACTATGTACAGCCCACACTTAAGGAGTTTGGAGTTTGCTCCACTTCCTTGAAAACAGGGTTTTTATATAAATTATTTGGAATTGTTCTCCATGGGAAATTGATCTCTTCTTCCCTATTTTTTTTATTAATCATTTATATAATTATGGACTCATGGATATTTTATACTTCAGGTTATAATCCAACACTACTTTATTTTCTTGCACAAATTGTTTCAGCGTTGGCCACTGGAAGTTTTTTCAATTGGCTCCTGTTTCCTTTTGACATGTGCCCATCTTTGTGGGTTATTTTGGGGAGGCCACTAAGACTTTACTGCTTATCCTTTTGTATCTTTGGAATCTTGTCTCCTGCATATGTTATCTGTTTTTGAACGTTAAAAACAACAGCTAGTGCAATTAACATAAAAACAGTGAGTGAAAATGCAGAGTAAAAAGTCTTCCTTCCCTGACCACCCCTCCCCTGCTCCACTTCCTCTTCCAAGAGACACCAATCAATCTCTTGTTTATTCTTCTAGAACCATTCCTGTTCTCCTCTTTTATACAAATGTTTACATATAATACACACGGTTTTGTATATATATATATTTTTTTTCAAATAACTATCTCTTGGGCGTTATTCCATTTCAGCAGAATAGAGATCTGCTTCCTTTTTAGTCTCTGCATAGTATTCCACTGTGAGACTGTATCATAATATATTTTTAATCAGTCCTCAGTGGGATGGATTGAATTGTGTCCTCCAAAAATGTGTGTTGTAAATCCTAACCCCTATACCTGCAGTGGAGCCCTGGTGGTGCAGTCCTTAAGAGCTTGGTTGCTAACCAAAAGGTCAGCAGTTCGAATACACCAACCGCTCCTTGGAAACCCTATGGGGCAGCTCTACTCTGTCCCTACAGGGTCACTATGAATCCACTGGAAGGCAACAGGGTTTGGTTTTTGTTTTTATTTTTTTATACCTGGGGTTAAAATGCCATTTGGGAATGGGTTTTCTTTGTTATGTTAATGAGGCAGTATTAGTTTAAGATGTGTCTTGCACAATCTCTTTTGAGATGAAAAGAGCAGATTAAGCAAGGAAGAGAGGAAGCAGAGATGGGGAAAGATAGATGCCAAGCCACAGGAAGATTACCAAGGAACCAAGGGAGGAGGACCTTCCCCCAGAACCAACAGAAACAGAAAGCCTTCCTCTACAGCCAGTGCCTGGAATTCGGACTTCTAGCCTCCTAAACTGTGAGAAAATAAATTTATCTTTGTTAAAGCCATCCACTTGTGGTATTTCTGTTATAGCAGTACTAGATAACTAAGACACCCATAACTGGATATTTGCACCCTTTCCAGTCTTTTACTAGAACAAGAAGTGCCACAGTGAATACCCACATTTTGTACACATGTTTATCTGCAGGATGTATTGCTAGGTATGGAATTGCTGAGCCAAAAATTATATACTTACAAAATTTAGACAGATGTTGCCAAATTGCCCCTCCACAAACCTTTCACCAATTTTCACTCTCACCAACGGTGTGTTTCCTCATAGCCTTGCTAACCCTGAATAAGCTTTGCCAATCTGATAGGTGAAAAATGGTGACTCATAGAAGTTCTACTTTGCACTATTTTTGATTATGAGTGAAAGTGAACATCTTTTCACATGCTTAAAAACCATTTGTTTTCTTTTTCCGTGAATTGTCGCTTCAGGGCTTCTGCCCATTTTTTGCCCCCGTTGGATTGTTTTTAACCTTTTTTGTGCCATTAGAGCCCCTGATAAAAGCTACTCATTCCTCTACCCCATCAACAAATATTTATTGCTCAACTACTGTGTATCAGACTCTGTTTTAGCAGCATGGCAGTGAATAAAACAGACAAAGGTATTTTTCTCTGAGAGATTAAATTTTACAGCAGGGAGACAGAGAATAAAGAAATAGATGTCAATTTGTGATAATTGTTATGAAGAAAAATAGGATATGAGCTAGAAAGTGCTAGGCTACTGTTTTTATTTCGTATACCAAAAACCAAACCCGTTGCTGTCGAGTCGATTCTAGCTCACAGCAACCCTATAGGACAGAGTAGAACTGCCCCATAGGGTTTCCAAGGAGCAGCTGGTGGATTCGAACTCCCAATCTTTTGGTTAGCAGTGGAGCTCTTAACCACTGCGCCACCAAGGCTCCGAAGTGAGGGAAAGAATCATGCAATCATGTGGGACAGGAAAGCCTCAGGCAGAGAAGCCAGTAGTGCAAAGTCCCTGAGCTGGGAATGTGCCTGATGAGCTGGAGGATCAGCCAGGAGGTCAGTGTTGGCTGGAGTAGAGTGAGTGAAGGTGAGTGGGGTGGGAGGTGAAGTCTGAGAGGTAAGAGGGAACCAGATCATGTAGGGCCTTGCAGGCCTTCATAAGGGCTTTCGTTTCTACTCTGAGTGAGATGCTAGCCATTGCATGATTTGTTTATGTTGACTATACTTTTTTCTTTTTTGGAGAGTTTTGGGACAGAGGAATGACATTACCTAATTTAACTTTTAAAAGGTCCATACAGCAAGACAGTCTGTGAATTGAGATATTATAACACACACATGACTGGGGCATTTTGCACCATTAGTTCGTTCTAGCCAGAATATTTAGGGACCTGGCCTGCTTTAAACAAATCCTACATGTGAAAATCCAGATGGATCCAATATTCTCTGAGGGACTGGGTAGTCATTGCCAAGGGCGTGTACTCAACGTGGCAGTGGGTCACGTGGTGACCCCGTGCCTCTTGGGTCAGGACTTTTGATGAATAAATCCCATTTATTTCCATCTGAAGGGATCATCTCCCCAAAGCCCAGCGACTCCATCTCTAGAAGTGCCTCCTGCTGACACATTCACACAAGACCATAAAAATATATGTTCAAGAACATTCCTAGAGAGACCAATTGGTCAACAATTACTTAGGAAAAAAAAGATGAGAATGTAAGGGGGCAGGGAAACTAGATGAGTGGAAATGAAACAACCAGAATGGAAATAATGAGAATGTTCATGCATTGTGAAGAGTGTAAACCAATGTTACTGAATAACTCATGTAGAAATTGTTAAATGGGAACCTAAATTGCTGTGTAAACCTTCACCGAAAACACAGTAAAATATTATTTAAGAGAAAAAAAGAATGTTCCTAGAATTAGATAGTGGTGATGCTTGTACATCTTTGTGGATATACTAAAAACCACTGAATTGTACACTGTAAAAGGGTGACTTTTATGGAATGTGAATTACATCTTAATAATAATAATTAAAAAAAGAATATTCTCAAATGCCTTGTTTTTGTTTCCAGTCTTTCAGAGCAGGAAGACTGGAAACAACCCAAATGTCTGTCCACAGGGATCTGGTTAAGTAAACCGGTACAGCCATCAGTGGATAAACACCACAGAGCTGTTAAAAAGAATGAGGTGTGTCTGCATTTGCAGATGTGGAAGATATGGAAAGCTCCTTATGATGTAGTGTTAAAAGAAATTAAGGTGAAGAACTGTATGTATAGTTAATTGCCATTTGTATTAAATGGGTATATATACAAGCACATAGAATACTTCTGGAAGGCTATTTGAGACTCTCCTAACAGGAACTTTTAGGGAGTAGAGAGAGGGAGGGTTTCTCCTGTACTAATAACATTCTACCTTCTCCACTTAAAAATTTCCATATTTATAACTTTTAAAATAAAAACATAATTTTAATCAAGCAAACAAAAATTAAAAACATAAAAATGAAAACTTGAGAGAGGGATACTTTAGGCAGATGAAAGAAAAGTGCAAAACCCCTGAAGTACGAATATTCTGGAGGAGCAGCCAGGAGGCCAGTGTGGCTTTCACTGGCTGCTGAGTGAAGGACGGAGTGTGAGGGGTTTTGTCTAACACTTTCCAGTGCCAGGCATTTCTTAGGCTCAGGGCCTGAGCCTTGAAGGATATCTTCTCTCTTCTCTCACCTTCCTCCCTGCCCCCTCCCCCTCACCTCAGCCTGCCTCTTCTCTAACTCGTTCGGTTGGAGTTGATTCCAATTCATTGCGACCTCATAACACAGGGTAAAACTGCCCCACAGGGTTTCCAAGGCTGTAATCTTTACGGAAGCAGACTTCCACATCTTTCTTCTGTGGAGCAACTGGTGGGTTCTAAGTGCCAACCTTTTGTTAGCAGCTGAGCACTTAACCACTGTGCTAAAACCAGAAAACCAAACCCATTGCCGTGGAGTCTCATAGCAACCCTATAAGACAGAGTAGAACTGCCCCATAGGGTTTCCTGGTGGATTCTAACTGCCGAACTTATGGTTAGCAGCCAAGCTCTTAACCACTGTGCCACCACTGCGCTAGGACCCATCGAATCCAGAGCAGGTAATGAAGCTTCAGCTAGGCAGCTCTGGAATGAGTGACCTTAAACAAATGACTTCATCTCCTTGAGCCTTAGTTTCCTCATCTGGAAAAATGAGAATAATAATAAAACCCATCTCAATGGAGTTACTGTGAGGATTACTGCTGTTCCATAAATGGGAATAATTATTACCAATATTAGTCTTCCTCCAGCACTGACTTGCTTGGGTTGGTTAATAATAAGAATAGAATTCTCACAATTATCCAGTGAGGCAGGCAAGACTGGTATGACTATCTCCATTTTATTCCTGAGTACACTGGGACCCAAAAACAGAAAGAGCTTCCCAACGCATCCAAACTTGGTGAAAAGATTTGAGGACCAGGTAGATATGCCTCAAGATGGACATAGTTTAGGGTTGGATAAATATGGGTTTTGATCCGGCTTTGCTAGCTATTTGCTTTGTGATTTGAGCCTGAGAGTTAACCAAAAAGGAACAAAACCATAGACCTCACAGGACTGGAAGAAAAGCTTGGAATGTGGTAATTGTTCAGCAAATAGCAGCTATTAGCTTGATTATTATGTAAATGTTCTGAGTAATAATGACCACTAACACTTACGGAACTAGGTGTCAGACCCTAAGTTAGGTGCCCAGATCAGATGAACAAAAGAGACCAGGTCTTCTGGTCTCTAACTCTGCCTCTAATACCAGCTTCTGCCCTCCAAAACCCCATCCTAAATGAAGAAGAGGCCTTCAGTGATGCAAATGAATGTTGACTTTCTATTAACAAAACAATGAGGTCGTTAAAGTGTATGATGAAAATGTTTAGAACTTTGAAAGGAAGAGAAATCAGTTAACAAGTATTTAAGATATATTTACAAGCAGCTCTATTTGTTAATAAACATTTCCCAAGGCCTGTTGGGACAGCCCCAGATTGGAATTCAGTCTCAGTTTCTAAAATGCTGTGTGAACTGGGGCATATTACTCTCTGTGTCTTAGGTGAATGAGCAGGGATAAAAGAGGGGTAATAATGCTAACCTCTCGACTGGTGGGAGGCTTTAGTGAAATGTGTGTGAAATCTTAACAGTTATCAGAAATGGAACAAGTTTTCTTATCTATGGAAATCAGTTTATTTCCCTCCAAACCTCCCACCCTACTCCTATGAAAGGAGAAGTGATTGTAGACTCCTCTAGATCCTGAGCTCCAACGCTGGGAGCACAGAACCAGTCTCCTGAGGAATAAGGAATATGTGCTGGGCGCATAAGAAGCTAGTTCAGTAAGCAATAGAGAGATCTTTTCTTTAAAAAAAAATACAATTTTTCATGTATGTGAGGATATTTACTACAAGGATATCCACTAAGCACTCCACTACTAGCCGAACCCACCCAGAGGCACCTTGGAAGACAGGCTTGGCAATCTACTTCTGAAAGGCCACGGCCTTGAAAACCCTATGGTGCAGCTCTACTCTGCACACATGAAGTCGCCATGAGTTGAAAGCAACTCGATGGCAACTAACAACGACAAAGAATGGAAACAATTGAAATGTTCAAAATGGGGGAGTTGGTTAAATAAATCATTTTACTATGGATTAGTGCAGACTTTTTAAAAATGTGGTTGATCCCAATGTGCAGATCTGGAATAATCTTCAGGATGTGTTATTAATAAGTAAACAGAGCTGTATCATGTTCACGGATAGGAAGACTTAATATTGCAAAGATTACAATTCTCTCCAAATTGATCTGTAAGAGTCAATGCAATACTAATAAAAATCACAACAGTATTTTTCATGAAACTTGACAAGCCAATTAAAAGTATAGGGAGGAGGAAAGGGCTAAGAAGAGGAAGACACTGAAGAAATATAAAGAAAGAAGAGTTGCTCTGCCAGATTGTTATAAAGCTATAGTGATGAAGAAGAAGAAGAAGAACCCACTGCTGCCACTTTGAGGACTAAGGTGCACCTGACCCAAGCCATGGTATTTCCAATCGCTTCATATGCATGTAAAAGCTGGACAGTGAATAAGGAAGACCAAAGAAGAATTTATGTCTTTGAATTATGGTGTTGGCAAAGAATATTGAATATACTATGAACTGCCGGAAGAAGAAACAAATCTGTCCTGGAAGAAGTACAGCCAGAGTGCTCCTTAGAAGTAAGGACGGCGAGACTTCATCTTACATGCTTTGGGCATGTTATCAGGAGGGACCAGTCCCTGAAGAAGGACGTCTTGCTTGGTAAAGTAGAGGGTGAGTGAAAAAGAGGAAGACCTTCAACAATATGGATTGACACAGTGGCTGCAACAATGGGCTCAAACATAGCAACGATTGTGAGGATGGTGCAGGACCAGGCAGGGTTTCATTCTGTTGTACATAGAGTCACTATGAGTTGGAACAGACTCGATGACACCTGACAACAACATTGAATAATCCCACTGCCATCAAGTCGGTTCCAACTCATAGTGACCCTATAGGACAGAGTAGAATTGCTCCATAGGGTTTCAAGGCAGTAAATCTGTACAGAAGCAGACTGCCATATCTTTCTCCCACGGAGCGTCTGGTGAGTTCGAACTGTCGACCTTCTGATTAGCAGCAGAGCGCTTAACCACTTGACCACCAGGTTAAAAAACAAAACAAAACAAACCCCTGTTGCGTTGAGAAGATAATGGCGTAGCTACCTTCAACAGGAAAATGGATAAATAAATCAAGGTGTCTTGACAAAATAAAATACATTATGGGAGCAAAATTTGAATGAACCACAGTCACACATACGAAATGGATGATTTTCATTAATATTGAGTAGAGAAAAAGAACACAAAAACCTGACAAAAGAGTAATTTCTTTTATAAGTATCAGCACAAAGCTATTCTTATGAGGCAGAGGGTAAAGATGTCCCAAATGTCCAACTTTTCCAAATTGCTGTACCACTGCATCATCTCTAACATCAACTACTCCTCCTCCCCTCAGTATTCTCCCTCCCGTCTTTGGGTTCGGTAATTTGCTGCAACGTCTCACGCAGCTCATGAACCATATCAAGGAAATGGCTCAAGCAGTTGTGGAGGCTGGCAAGTCCCAAATCCGTGGGTCAGGCATAGGCTTCTTCTGACTCACATAACCACAGGGGCCAGTGAACCCAAATCAGCAGGCCAGAAGACAGGCTGCTGGCTCACAAGGCTGTGGAAGCTGGTGAATCCCAGAGTCGGCAGGTCAGGCGCCAGACCGCTGGCTCAAGTCCCAAGAACTGAAGGTCAGACAAGGGCGAGCCAGACACAGGATTCAGATGTAGAGAGAGAGATAGACAGCCCCACCAGTGCACCCACGTACATACAACGCATGGAAGCCACACCCCAGGGAAGGGCATGACTTGAGTAAGGGTGGGACTCGAGTCTCGCCTTCCTGCAAGGCTGTGACTCAAGATACACCTGACACTAATCCTGCCTCATTAACATACAGAGGTTAGGATTTACAACACATAAAACGGAGGATAATTACATCAGATCACAAAATGGAAGACAACCACACAATACTGGGAATCATGGCCTAGCCAAACCAACACACACCACCAACCCAGTACACCTCGTTTGGGTTCCGTGCACCTTATTTGCATGGTCCCATCCAATCATTGTGCAGGAGTCAGAAACACTACGGCTAGAAGGGCCGTATTAAGTAATTCACTGCACCGCACCTAAAGACTTCATACCTCATGATACCTTTTTTATAACGTTCGGAAATAAGTAAAATTAAACAATATATTGTCTAGTCATTGTAGAGACAACAAAACTAAAAACAAGGAAATAGTGAACACGAAGTTCAAGATGGTGGTCTCCTGTTCAGGTGAGGGGAAGAGCTTGAACAGGATAGAGATAGAGTCCATGGGAAGATTTGTATTGTTGCCACTGTTACTGTAATGTTAACAAGTAAATATATAAATAAATGAATCAACAAACAAAAAAAGCAAATAAATAAAAGAGAGCCATGAACACAACATGAGCAGTGTGCCATGAACGAAAGATGATAATAAAGCCAAGCTTTTGTACCCAGTTTGTGGACTTGATCATTTCTTAAAAATGTTTGTCTAAAAAAAAAAAGTGGGAGAAATATCTATTATCCGTGCATATAAAATTGAATATTCATAGAAATACATACATAAAACCTGTGTTAGCTGTTCACGTACCTGGAGGCTGGATGGGGTGGGAGAACACAGATGGAAGGGAGACTTTCTTTTTAGTGTATACCTTTGTGCATTGTTTGGGTTTTTTTTTTTTTTTTGTCTTGTGCAGAGAATATCTTTTCAACCAAAGTTTAAAGGTCAAGATAAAAAAATTAAAAGAAAAGCAAAGCTTTTATTCAGACCACAAGTATCCATTGGCTACTTACTAGTACAGCTGATGTTTTACAGCAGACATTTTAAGAGTTTGCTAATTAATGGCATTGACAGGGAGGGGTAGTCAGCTTTTATAGCCTGCTGGTGAGGCTAGAAATTGTCACAGCCTCTTTGGAGAGCACTATTTAGCAATGTCTATGGAAATCTTGAAGGATCCCTGGTGGTGCAGTAGTTAAGCTCTCAGCTACTAACCAAAAGGTAGGTGGTTCAAATCCACCAGCCACTGCAGGGAAGAAAGATGTAGCAGTCCGCTTCCATAAAGATTACAGCCTTGGAAACCCTATGGGGCAGTTCTACCCTGTCCTGTAGGATCGAGATAAGTCGAAATTGACTCGATGGCAAGGGGCTTGGGGCACGGAAATCTTAAATGCACATAACTCTTTGACCTAGCAATTCTCTTACACTTTAGGGATTTACCTTATAGATTACTTGCACAACTCAAGATATAAGTGTACAAGATTGCTCATCAGAGTATGGTACAAAGTTAGCTGTGATCATAGTACAGCCACATAATTAACTATCTGACAGCTTTTAAAAGTGTGAGATAACTCTATATGCGTTGACCTGGAAAGATGTTATACATATATTAAGCGAAAAAAAGCAAGCTGCAGAACAATATAGATAGTATGATATCATTTCTAGGGCTAAAAGTCACATATTCATGGAAGTTTTCTGGGAGAAAATATGAGCTACTGGTAGCATTGGTTGCTTCTGAGAAGTGAAATTGAGGAGAGAGGAGGATACACTTTTTGGTTTCTACTTCATAATATTAAATTTTATTTATTACAAACAGCAAGCACTTGTTACCTTTATAATTAAAAAATCTATTTAAAAAATCCCTAGTTTACAATGAAGCAATGCATGCTCACTGCAAATAGTTGAAAAATATATAAGACCATAAAGAAAAAAATCACATTTTTTTGCTTTCTCATCTTCAACATTTAACAGTTTGAGGTGCATTACCGCAGACTTTATGTCTGTTTTGAAAAACTTGTTTATACATAGAGGTACATATCTTTTCAGACATATTTGTTTTTACAAAACGGAACCATCTTGTACACGTTTTTAGTCTCATTATCATGTTTTATCATGTCAATAATATGTATCTGCAGCATCATCTGTTTCCAAATATGGAAATAACTGTACTTTTTTTCCTTATTATGAAAGTGTGATTCGCAAAGAAAATATCTCTGTGACTATGTTGCTAAATGAAAAACACAAGTTACAGAACAATATGGACCATATCATCTCATTTTTAAAAAAAAGAAAAAATAGAAAGCAAGCGTGTAAGTGAGTGTGTGTGCGTGTAAAGAACTGAAAAACAATCGGGAATGATACTTGTCAGATTCTGATCAGAGGAGTTAGATCTGGGAGACTGGCTTGAGGTGGTTTGGAATGTTTTTTGTAATTTAGATGAAGGTTTACAGGACAAATCGTTTCTTGTTAAACAGTCAGTACACGTATTGTTTTATGACAATGGTTAACAACCCCATGATATGTCAACAGTGTCCCTTCTCAGCCTTGTTTCCTGTTACCAGCTTTCCTGTCCCCTCCTGCCTTCTAGTCCTTGTCCCTGGACTGTTGTGCCCCGTTAGTCTCATTTTGTTTTATGGGATGGATTTTATAGTATGTATTGCTTTTATAATGAAGATATACATATATGGTCAAATTTTTAAAAATTCAGGCAAGTCAATCAAAATTATCTCTAAGTCCTACTATCTAGAAATAACCCCGGCCAACATACTCGTGAACATCCTTTCAGATTTCTCACTCTGCCTGTGTTTACTCTACCAACTTTTATAAACTGGAGTCAGACAAAATATCTGTGCCCTGCTGTTTTCAATATGCTCCATATCAGTATATTTAAATAATTACACATTATAGCATTTTACAATTGTACCGTAATTTATTCAGGCAATCCTTTGCTGTTGCAGTGTTTTAAAACTTTTTAACTGAAAAATGTATCACACATTAGAAGAATGCATAAAATATTTGTACTATGTGAAGAGTAATTATAAAGTAAACGTGTTACATCTACCTAGATGAATAAATAGAACATTGCTAGTACCCTAGACACATTTTTTAGTTGCTTATAAGTTTACAAAACAAGGAAAGTATAACAAACATCTGTGTAGCACACTACTAGAATTAATAAACATTTACATCATTTTGTTTTTTACTTTGGATTTTTGTTTGTTACTGACAAGACTCAACAAAATCAAATGTATTTTATTCTAGTTACCTTTTTTAGAGTACAATACTTTCTGGTCACTCTTGTGAATCATTTAATGGATTAAGGCTTTTCCTATTTATTGTATGTCAGTTGATCTCAGTCAATATTTTCTTTTTGAGGCTTAAATGGTTTTTAGCGTTAGACAGTGGGAGCCTCTTCGAAATGGTTCCTGTGTCCTTCAGACAAGACTTCGTTAATCTTTGAAAACGTCCTTGTTTCCTGGCTCAAGATTTTCCAAGCTCACCTTGTTTGTACTCAGCCTTTTCTGCAACCAGCCCTAGTTCCTTTCAGAAACCATAATCTGGGCACTAAAGTGCGTTGTGAGGGTACATAATTCTTAAATAAAACAATGCAACCTTACAGATAAAGGCAAAGTCCTCTTTGCTCTGTGAAATGGGTATGTCATCATTTCTACATTTCCTGATTACTCATGACGATGATCATCTTTTTATTTTTTCCCATTATGAAAATTTATACATACATTGTTACGTGACTCTAATTGTTCTCCCCATACTGTGACAGCACACTCCTCCTTTCCACCCCCGATTCCCCAAGTCCAATCAACCTTCAGCCAGCTCCTAACCCTCTCTGCCTTCCCATCCCACCTCTGGACAGAAGCTGCCCGTTCAGTCTCTTGTATCTACTTGAGCTAAGAGGCACACTCCTCACGAGTATCACTTTATGTCCCACAGTCCAGTCCAATCTCTGTCTGAAGAGTTGGCCTCGGAAATTGTTTTAGTTCTGGGCTAATAGAGAATCCAGGGGCCATGCTTCCTGGGGTTCCTCCGGCCTCCGTCAGACCATCAGATAACCATCTTTTCAATTTAAGTATTGGCCATTTAAGTTTCCTTGTCTCCCAACTACTTCATCATATTCTTTGTCCATTTTCCTTTGGTTGGATCTTTATGTCATGTGCGATTTTTTTTTGCTTTTATAAACAATGCTATGATGAACATCTTTCTACATGTATATTTGCTCAATTGTCTGATTCATTCCTTAGGATAAATTCCTAAAAGTGGAATTTCTGGGGCAACGGATATGCATTTAAAAACTTTTTTTTTCTTTTGAAGAAGCAGCCTTCAAAAATCTGAATAAAAAAGATTATGCAGCAACAAAAAGACAAGTAACCCAATTATAAAATGGGCAAAGGACTTAAATAGACATTTCACCAAAGAGGACATTCAAATGGCCACCAAACACATGAAAAGATGCTCAATGTCATTAGCCATCAGAGAGACACAAATCAAAACCACAATGAGGTACTATTTCATTCCCATGAAAATGGCTAAGTTTAAAAAAAAAAAAAAAGCAGAACATAACGAATGTTGATGAGGACTTGGGGAACTTGGAACCCTTATTCATTGCTAGTGGGAAAGCAAAATGGTACCACCTTTGTGGAGAACAGTGTCGTGGTTTCTCATAAAACTAAAAATAGAACTACCATATGACCCAGCAATTCCACTGCTAGGTATATACCCAAAGGACTTGAAAGTAGAGACTCAGAGACCTGTACATCAACGTTTGTTATAGCACTATTCACAATAGCCAAAAGGTGGAAACAATCAGAATTCCCAACAACAGATGAATGTATAAACAAAATGTGGAACACACATACAATGGAATACTATTAAGCCAGTAGAAGAAATGAAGTCTTGATACACACTACTATATGAATTGAGCTTGAAGACATTATGCTGAGTGAAATAAGTCAGTCACAAAGGGACAAATATTGTACTACTTCACTTATATAAAAAGACAAGAAAAGACAAATGTATAGAGACCAAAGTTTATTAGTGGTTACCAGGGGTGGGAGGGAGGGGGAAACGGAGGACTAACAGCGATGGAAATATCGCATATTTAAGGGTAAGATTACATAGGGGATTATTGTAATTGCTGTCAATAAGTTGTACACCTGTAAAAAGTAGAACTGGTAAAAGTTGTGTGATAGGTATATTTACAAAAAAAATAAAAGAGTTGCTGCTGAGGCTGTTTATGTACAACCAAAAACCTTATGGGATTTGGTTCCTTGGTTGGGAGGTTTAGGGTCATGGTTTCACAGAACATCCCAGTTAATTGGCCTAATAATGTTTTTAGTGCTTCTGTTCTACCTCCTAGTTCTTGCGTAGTGCCTGGAGTCTTAAAAGCTTGCAAGCAGCCATCCAAGGCACAACAATTGGTCTCTATTTGCCTGGAGCAACAGAGGAAGAAGAAAAGTCAGGAATAGGAGGAGGATATGGAATGTGTGGCTAATTGCCTCAATGAACAACTGCCTCCTTTACCATGGGACCAGAAGAACTGCATGGTGGCCAGCTACCATTACTAAACATTTTGATCAAAGATTCTGGAGAAGAATATTGATCAAAAGGGAGAAAATGAAGAACAATTTCAAATTCTCATGGACTCCAGACTTTCTGGAGCCAAGGGGCTGGATGAACCCCTGAAACTATTGCCCTGAGATAATCTTTAAACCTTAAACCAAAAATATCCTCTAAAGTCTTCTTAAAACCAAGCAATAGCTTAGCTTAACTAGTAAAACAATGTACTTTGGACATGTTATTAGGAGGGACCATTCCCTGGAGAAGCACGTCATGCTTGGTAAAGTAGAGGGTCAATGAAAAAGAGGAAGACCTTTGACGCGATAGATTGACACATTGGCTGTAACAATGGGCTCCAACATAGCAATGATTGTGAGGATGGTGCAGGACTGGGCAGTGTTTCGTTGTGTTGTACACAGGGCAGCTATAGGTCAGAACCAACTTGCTGGCACCTAATAACAGCAACAGGAAAAAAATGTCTGCCTTCAGCATTATGCTCTTTTAAGAACTATCTATATGGAATCAAAGCGACAACCGCAACTCAAAAGATTAGATATGAACCTTAGGGGGCAGAGAGCATATGTTAACGGGGGAGGAACAACTCAGAAAGGAGAGTGAGAAAGGTTGCACAGCTCGAAGAATGTAGTCAATGTCTCTGAACTGTACATGTGGAAACAATTGAATTCGGGTATGTTTTGCTGTGTATATTCTTAACCGAAAAAAAAATTGTGCACATTCACATTCCCCCCAGCAGCATGTGAGTCGTTTCTTCCCACCCCCTTCCTAGAACTGGGTGTCATAATTTTAGTTTCCTTCTTTAAGGGTTGAGGATGTTTTGATTTGTGTATTTAGTTAAGATGTACTGAGTTCACACTATGAAGACTCCACCTTTGGCTATGCTCTAAGAAGTTCCTCATCTTCCTTGAGGGAAATACTAGCAACTCCCCATCCTCTCCTCACCTCCTGGGACTTCAGCCACCCTACAGTTGCCTTCTGGAGGCTCCTTCTCGAGGTCCTGGGAAGAGTTAGTTGCTAAATCTGGCAACCCTATACCCAGATTCCTGTTCTACTTAAAGATTTCAGTCCCCATCACCTCTCGCCTGGACTATAACAATCGCCTTCTAATCTCTGCCCCTGCAGGCAGCATAGCACAGCAGTTAAGGGCACTAAGGCCAGAGTTAGTTGGCTTGGGTTCAGGTCCCTGCTCTGCTACTTTTCAGCTGTGTAACTTGGGACCAGTTACTTAACTATCCATTTTACCATGTAAAATCGGGATGAAAATCTACTTAATAGGGTTATTATGGGAATTAAGTGAGTTAGTACGTGCAAAACCACAGACTGGTGCTTAGTGCTTGTCGTTATTATAATTTTTGAATGAATTTAACACATATGGGTCATTGTTATCACTCATGAATGCAGAGACATCAACTGACTATCTACTGATATTTACTATGTGGCTGACACTCCCTCAGAGCATGGGTATAGACATGGACATAAAAAAGGGAGAGGGAACTACAGTGTCATGAATTACTTAATATGATCCTTCTAGCCATAGTCTTTGTGACTCCCACATAACGATTGTGTGGTACTATACAAAAAAGGGGCTTGTGGCCCACCAAGGGGATTGGACAGCTTGCTACTAATGCAAATAAGGTGGACGGACTCTGTGATGGTTAAGGTTATGTGTCAGCTTGGCTGGGCCATGATTTTCGATGGTTTGGCAGTTATGTAATGATGCAATTTGGCAGCTATGTAATGATGTAGCCATCCTCCATTTTGTGATCTGAGGTAAATCCTAGCCTTTATGCCTGTGGTTATGGACCCATCTGAGAGTAAGCTGTCCATTATGTTAATGAGGCAGGACTAGGATGGGAAGTATCTTGAGTCACTGCCTTACCAGAGAATGTGATTCAAGTCACCACCCTTACCCCAATCATCACCCTTACCACCCTTATTGAAGTCACACCCTTACTTGAGTCTCATCTTTTATCTTTCAAAAGATAAAAGGAGAGAGAAGTGAGCAGAAAGTGGGGGACCCACTACCACCAAGAAGAAGAGCTAGGAGTGGAGCGGGTCCTCTGGACTCGAGGTCCCTGTGCTGAGAACTTCCTAGACCCAGGAGACAGAAAGCTGTAACACTGGAGACAGTGCAAGACATTGACAAGCAGCAGCAAGTGTAGCAGAGAACCAGTAGCAGCAGAACCAGGAGACTGGTGCAAGACGGCATGGTGGGCTTCCCAGCCCATGAAACAAGGCAGCTACAGTGGGTGTGCTGACCCACAGAGTAAGAGAGCTGAGCGCCTTCAGGAAGGAGGCTTCCTGGTGGAGTGGAGTGTCTCCGGGCACTTGTCGGTGGACCTAGGCTTGCTGACCCATGGAGTAATAGAGCTGAACGCCTTTGGGCTGAGGCTTATTGGTAGAGCTAAAGAAATTTGTAGCACTCGCCTGAGCAGGGCAGAGGCTGGGCCGAGGGGCTGACGGGCTGAGGGCCAGAGAGAGAGTTCTGCCTGCAGGCACGGTTGAGAAGAGGCTGTCCTGATCAAAGAACTGTATCCTGAGTCATCCCTGATCCTGAATTGTAACCTGTTACTTCCCTAATAAACCCAATAACCGTGAGTATGGTCTGTGAGCTCTGTGTGACCGTTGCAACGAATTACTAAACCCAGTAGAGTAGAGAGTGCCATGGGAGGGACGGCTGGTATCGGAATTGGTAAAAAAAACAAAAAAAAATGGCTAGAGAGAGGAGGCATATCTGACCTCTGCCTCATAGGAATCAGTCTTGGGCTGTTGATGCTGATAATGATTCTCTCTCCTTCCCCTTGTGAAGTTAGATGAGAAGGTCAGATGCCCCCACCACACCTTTTTTACAGGAACCATGTATGAGAAAGCCCAGAGTAGAGAAAGCCAGTAAAGTGACACCAATGGGAAGACCAGGGTAGCTGGAGCAGAAAGCGCTGGGAAAGAAGAGGCCGGAGAGTTTGGCAGGGGCTCACCTTGCAGGGCCTTGTGGGCCTCAGAGAGGAGTCTCATTGGAGCCGTGAGAGTTGAAGTAGGGGAGGGACTCTCAGATATGCAGTTAGAAAAGCCCCCCCGGCTGCCCTCCCACCTTGTCTAAAATCTCCCTGACCCTCATCTTTGCCCTCCTCCACCTGCTTTATTATGTTTTTAGCCCTTATCAGTCCCTCAACGAGATGGGTTGACACAGTGGCTGCAACAATGGGCTCAAGCATAACAACAATTGTGAAGATGGCTCAGGACCAGGCAGTGTTTCGTTCTGTTGTACACAGGGTCACTGTGAGTCAGAACCAACTCGATGGCACCTAACAACAAAAGTCCCTGACATTATATTATACTCTCATATGTTTGTTCTCTATCTCTTCTCACAAGAGCTGGTACTTTGGGGGCAAGACTAGCTACAGGAAGACCAATTAGGAGGCTGGTGCAGACTGCCAAGCCTCCAGAATTTTTACTTATGAGTGGTGTTAGGGGTAGCTAGCAGGTTGGAAGACTGCTGGAGGCTTTATTCGCATAGCACTTTATATAAGAATGAGAAAACGTTAATCGTTCATGTCAAAGAATGGGACTGGGAGTCTGTTGGTTAACAGTGTGTGTGGTGGTGGGGTTATAAAGTGCCAAAAAATAGGCTCTTGGTGCTGTCACTAATTATAAATTGTCAAGGGGCTGGGGGTGCGGAGCTTGGGTTAAGGATTAGGTATGGGACTGGAGAAAAATGGATAGAATAGAGAACTATCTAAGATGTAATAGATAAGACTTGGTGGCTGGCTGTGGTGCATAGGGGAAAGGGAATGTGATGCCCGTGTTTCCAGTTTGAGCAAATGGGTGGATGGTGGTGCCATCTTCTCAGATCAGAGGGAAGGAGGAGCAGGTTTTGGGTCTCAGATCATGAGTTCAGTTTTGGTTATATCAGTCCAAGTTACCTGAGGGGCATCTCCCGGGGGAGGAGGCATCCAAGAGTTAGACAGAGAGGAACCCAAGTTCCAAGCTGGGGATAGTCCATGGGAGTCCTTGGCCTAAGATATGGTAGTTGGAGTATTAGCCCAAGAGACAGAAAGGGCCACGTAAACCAGAGACTTCATCAGCCTGAGACCAGAAGATCTAGATGGTGCCCAGCTACCACCAGTGACTGCCCTAACAGGGAACACAACAGAGAGTCCCTGATGGAGCAAGAGAAAGGTGGGGTGCAGAACTCAAATTCTAGTAAGAAGACCAGACTTAATGGTCTGAGGCTGGAGGAACCCCGGAAAGCATGGCCCCTGAATACTCTATCAGCCCAGAACGAAAACAATTTCCAAGGTCAACTCTTCAGAGATTGGACTGAATTGTGGGACATAAAGTGATACTCGTGAGAAGTGTGCCTCTTAGCTCAAGTAGATACAAGAGACTAAATGGGCAGCTTCTGTCCTGAGGTGAGATAGGAAGGCAGAGAGGGTTAGGAGCTGGTTGAATGGACATGGGGAATTAGGGGTGGAAAGGAGGAGTGTGCTGTCACAGTATAGGAAGAGAAATTAGGGTCACATAACAATGTATGTATAAATTTCTGTATGGGAGACCAACTTGAAATGTAAACTTCATTTAAACTACAACAATAAACAAACAAAAGATATGGTAGTTGGAAAAAAAAAGAAGAGAGACAAAAAGAGTACCTGGAATGCACAACAAAATCATAGCAAATTACTGGAGTCTAAGAGATTAATGCCTTTCTTCTGAGATCTCTTTATGCAAATTACCAGAAACACTTACATGCAAATGCTTTCTGGTTGAAACCTGGCTTCCCCACCGGACCTAGACTGTTCTATAACCCCCATCAACTTCCAGCAATTGTAGGGGTCCACACAAGGGGAGGATCCTGAAACTTAAGCTTCATTAGCCTCAGGGTGTCTGCCTTCGCCCAGGAAAACGTGTTGCACAAGAGAAGGCAGTTGAGGGGAGAATCCTGAGGAACCCCAACATTTAATGGAGGGCTCCAGGAGAAGGGGCGGCTAAGGAGGTAGAAAGTAGAGAGGACTGAGAAAGGCTGACCTCACAGAAGGCACAGGGAACCGATGTTTAAAGGATCATCATCACTAGCAACCAACTGCCTGCCAAGTTCTGCTAATTATTTTTCAGTGTCTGTCTTCCCATCTCCACTGCCACCTCCTGGGCAGTGGTCATAGGGACATCTGGGTAATTGTTCTGTAGCCTTCCTCCTTTTACTGCCATTCCATGCATCCTATTAGGTCACCCTTTATAAAGTAGAGCCCAGACCATGCCAATCTCCTGCTCAACAACTTTCAATAGCTCCCTGACACCTCTGAACTAATGTCCTACTACCTAGACTGGCATGCTGAGCATTTGGCCACCTGGCCCGCCTAGAGAGATGACCTCTCCAACTGTGCCTCAGCCTGCTCCCTCATAAAGAAGATAAACTCTTGACTGTCCGCTCAACCTTGTTCAGGCTGTGCCATCTTCCTGGAGTGCTTACATTTGGTAAATCCAGGCTCAAATGACACCTTCTTTAGGAAGCTCTCCCTAATGGCCTACTGGATTTGACCTGACCCTTGGTGAGTTCCTCGACCACCCCTTTCCCAAGGCATCAAAATATTCGGCAGTGATATCTGCCAAGCTCACACCTCATCCCCCAAACAAGACTAAATTCTCAAGAGAAGGGAATGTGTCATCTTCCCTCTTCTTCCCCTTTATACCCAGCATAGGGCCTAACCTACAGTGGGCAGAGGAAATGCAGGTCAGGAGAGGACACTCACTGTCATTTATGTGTATGAACAAGCAATCAAAAATTCAACTGTCTTCAGGAGTCAGGCAGACAAAACAAATGTGTGAAGTCACCCAGTGCAAGACAATTGGAATTGGTGAGGTCTACGGCAAGTTAGAAACTTCATTCTCCTGTCTAAAAAAAATTTCCCAAGCATTAAAACACTATGCAGAGCACATCTGAAGACTAAATTTGACCTAAAGATCATGAGTTTGAGACCTTGAAATATTGTTCTCAAATACACCCATGTTTAGATGGTTCTTTAAAACCATTGAAGCAATTTTGTATCAGCAACTCTATCCCCACATTACAGATGAGGAAACTGAGGCTCAGAGAGGTGAAGTGAATTGCTCAAGGTCACACAGCAAGAAAGTAGTAGCACAAGGCTAGGTTCGATCCATTCAGACTCTGGCCTGGCCTCCTGTCCTCCGAGGGTGATGGGAGGAGAGTCTAAAAAGATAGGTATCATTCACTTTCGTTTAGCTAGAACTTCATTTGTAAAATGGGACCAATAATCCCTTTTTCACAGGGTTGTTTGAAAAAAAATTATTCATTCAACAATTATCAAGAGAACCATATGACAGTGTGCTTGCCCTCAAGGAGCTTACCTTTTAGTGGTTAGGGAAGCAGACAATAAACAAACACAAATAAATTACTACACAGCTAAGTGCTGTGAAGAAAACATGTGATAGGGAGTGACCAGCAGGGAGGAAGCTAATTAATGTCGGGGGACTGCTCTGTGGAGGCCAAGTTTGAGCTGAGATCTCTGTGAAAAGAGTGAACCAGCCATGAGAAAATAATTTCAGACAGAGAGAATAACAAAGATGAAGACTCTGGAAGCAGAAATATGCTCGATGGACGGTTTGGAGAACAGAAAGGAGGACACAGTGGCTGTAGTATAGTGTCATGGATTGAATTGTGTCTCCCCAAAATATCTGCCAACTTAAGCTAGGTCATGATTCCCAGTATTGGATAATTGTCCACCATTTTATCATCTGATATGTTTTCCCTGTGTGTTGTAAATTCAATCACTATGATGTAGTAAGATAGATTAGCGGCAGTTATACTGATGAGGTCTACAAGATTAGATAGTGTTTTAAGCCAATCTCTTTTGGAATATAAAAGAGAGAAGGCAGCAGAGACTCATGGGAACCTCATACCACCAAGAAAGCAGTGCCGGGAGCAGAGCGCATTCTTTGGACCTGAGGTTCCTGCACAGAGAAGCTCCCAGAAGAAGGGAAGACTGATGCATCACAAGGACCTTCCTCCAGAGCCGAGAGAGAGAGAAAGCATTCTCCTGGAGCTGCTGCTCTGAATTTGGACTTGTAGCCTACTAGACTGTCAGGGAATAAATTTCTCTTTGTTGAAGCCATCCACTTGTGGTATTTCTGTTATCGCAGCACTAGATGACTAAGAGATATAGTGAGCAAGGGGTATATGAAATTTCTAAAAAAGTAGACAGGAATCATATACTGTGGGGTTATTATTATTTTTTAAAAGTTTATTGTAAAATATGTATAACACTAAATTGCCATTTGAAACCATTTTAAATGTACAATCAGTGGTATTAATTTACATTACATTAATAACTTACATTAGTTTACATTAACCACATTTGCAACGTTGTGCAACCATCACCATTATCAACTTCTAAAACATTTTCATCAACCCATACAGAAAATTTGTATCCATTAAGCAATAATTCCTCATTCCCCTCTCTCCCCAGTGCCTGGTAACCTGTAATATACTGTCTCTGAATTTGCCTGTTCTAGACACTTCACTTAAGTAGAATCATGTAATATTTGTCCTTTTGTGTCTGCCTTATTTTACCCAGCATAATGTTTTCATGTCCATCCATGTTATAGCATGCATCAGAATTTCATTCCTGTTTCATGGCTGAATAATATTCCATTGTATGGATACACCACATTTTGTTTACCCATTAATCTGTTGGTGGATACTTGGGTTGTCTCCCTGTGATGGTTAAGTTTGTGTGTCGACTTGGCTGGGCATGAGTCTCCGTGGTTTGGCAGTTGTGATGTAGTCTGGCAGCTATGTAGTGATGTAATCACCTCCATAATGAGATCTGATATAATGTAATCACTTCCGTGATGAGATCTGCTACGAGCAGCCAATCGATAGGGAATTTATTTGGGGGTGTGGCCTGCATCCAATATATGTGGACTTTCTGGCAAAGCTTGCGGGCTTTTGCTCACTCTGGATCCTGCATCTGGCATCTGGCTTGCCCCCCATCTGACCTCCAGTTCTTTGGCACTTGAGCTAGCAGCTTACCTGCCGATCTTGGGATTCGTCAGCCTCTGCAGCCTGTGAGCCAGCAGCCTGCCATTTTACCTGCTGCTCTTGGGTTCCTCGGCCCTGCAGCTACGTGAGTTAGCAGAAACCTCCAGCCTGGCCCACCTACTTGCGACTTTCCAGCCTCTACAACTGCGTGAACCATTTCATTGATATAAATCTCTCTCTCTATGTATATATACACACACATCACTGGTTTTTCTTCTCTAGAGAACACATCCTAAGACACTTTCCCTTTTGGCTGTTGTGAATAGTGCTGTTATGAACACTGGTACGTATACCAAGTGTGTTTGAGTCCCTGCTTTCAATTCTTTTGGTTATATACCTCAGAGTGGATTTGCTGGATCATTTTTTTTTTCTTGGTTTATGGTAATTCTATGTTTAACTTTTTGAGGAACCACCAAACTGTTTTCCACAGCGGCTACACCATTTTACATTTCCTCCAGCAATGTACAAGGGTTCCAATTCCTCCACATTCCTTCCTTTTTAAAAAAAATATATAATTAAAAAAAATTTGTCTCAACTCTGACTCATGGCAACCCCATGTGCATCAGAGTAGAACTGTGCTTCATAGGCTTTTCTTTTTTTACTATTGTTGAAAGTAAACACAATAAACCCCAATTTAACAATTTCTTTATGTACAATTTGACATTGATTACATTCTTCCAGTTGTACAACCATTCTCACCCTCCTTTTCTGCATTGTTCCTCCCCCATTAACCTAAACTCACTGCCCCCTAAGGTTTCTATCTAATCTTTCGAGTTGTTGTAGTCAACTTGATCCCATGTAGATAGTTCTTAAAAGAATATAATGCTCAAGGCAGACCTTAATAGTTCAGCTAAACTATTGTTTGGTTTTAAGAAGACTTCAGGCTAATTTTTCAGAAGTAGATCACCAAGCCTTTCTTCTCAGATGACTTGGGGTAGACTCAAACTTTCAACATTTTAGTTAGTAGTTAAGCACATTAACCATCTGCACCATCCAGGGACTCCAACAGTCATCCCAGTGGATGTACAATGGTTATTCTTTGGGGTTATTATTAACTGAAGTATAAAATCCATATAGGAGAGTGTGTAAAGTGTAAAAATTTTAAGTACACATCTCAGTGAATTTTTACATCCGTATATACTCATAGATGTGACCTTATTCAGATCAAGACATAGAACAGGGGTTGTAAGAATGGCGTGGCAGGGCATCTGACCTCCTTTTCTAACTTCACGAAGAAAGAGAATCAGCATCAACAGCCCAAGGCCAATTCCTATGAGGCAGAGGTCAAATGTACTTCCAAGCTCCAAACTTTTTACAGATTTTAACACCAACCATCCCTCCCATGGCACTCTCTACTTCTCTGCTGAGTTCAATAGTTCATTCCAATGGCCACACAGAACTCACAGACAATACTCACAATTATGGGGTTTATTAGGGATGTACCAAAAAATCAAAACAAACCCATTGCTTTCAAGTCGATTCCAACTCATGGCGACCATATAGGGTACAGCAGGACTGCCCCATAGAGTTTTCAAGGAGTGGCTAATGGATTCATACTGCCGACCTTTTGGTTTGAAGCCAAGTTCTTAGCAACTGCGCCACCAGGGCTCCACTGGGCAAGCAATAGGTTACAATTCAGGTTCAGAAATGCTCAGGATACAGTTCTTAGATCAGGACATCCTCTTCTCAGCCGTGCCTGCAGTTAGGTCTCTCTCTGGCCCTCAGCCCCTTGGCCTGCCCTCTGCTCTGCTTGGACAAGGGTCACTAAGCTCTTTTAGCTTTGCCGATGAGCGCCCGGACACACCCCCCTCCCACCCCACAAGCAAGCCTCTGCCCGAAGGCGCTCAGCTCTAGCTCCCTGGGTTGGCAAACCTAGCTCCACCAAGTGCCCAGTCACCCTACTCTGCCTCCTGCTGGAAGGTGTTCAGCTTTCTTGCTCCCTGTGCTGGAAAGCCCACCACGTCATCTCCTGCTGGTCTCCTGCCGGTCTCCTGCCTCTGCTGCTGCCATTTCTCTGCTGCCACTTCTCACCGTCTTACGTGTTACAGTTCTCTTTGTCTACTGGTTCCAGGAGCTTCTCAGTGCAGGGATGCTGAGTCCCAAGGATGTGCTCCACTCCTGGCTCTTCTTTCTTGGTGGTGGTGAGATCCTCTTCCCACTTCTGGGATGGCTCATTTTAAGCCTAGGAGGATGGCAAAACTGACCAATCTCTCCGTTAGGGTCCCATACACCTTAGTTGCATGTTGTTGCTGTTAAACGCCATGGAGTCAGTTCCAACTCACAGTGACCCTATAGGACAGACTAGAACTGCCCCGTAGGGTTTCAAGGAATGGCTGGTGGATTTGAACTGCTGACCTTTTGGTTAGTAGCCAAGTTCTTAACCACTATGCCACCAGGGCTCCTTATTTGCAGAGTCCCACTCAATCACTGTGTGTGAGTCACAAAGACTATGGCTAGAAGGGCCACGTGAAATAATTCATTGTGCTGCAGGGGTTGATAAACTTTTTCTGTAAAGGGCCAGATAGAAAATAATTTAGGATTTATGGGCCATATGGTCTCTGTGGCAACTACTCAGTTCTGTCCTTGTTGCAAAAAAGCAGCCACAGACAATATGTAAATGAATGGACATGGCTGTGTTCCAATAAAATTTTAGTTACGGAACTTGAATTGCATACTATTTTCACGTATTACAAGATATTATTCCTCTTTTAATTTTTTCTCAACCATTTGAAAATGTAAAAACCAGTCTTAGCTTTTGGGCTGTACAAAAACAAGTGGCATGTAGGACTTGGCCTGCAGGCTGTAGTTTACCAATCTCTGATAGAGAACATTTCTAGAATCCCAGAAGATTCTCTCATGCCTCTTTTCAGTTAAAATCCCTCTCTCCCAGTCATTACTGTTTTGATTTTTATCATCAACAATTAATTTTACTTGCTCTTAAACTTTGTTATCAATGGAATCATATAGTATATACTCTTTTGTGTCTGGCTTCTTAAGTTCAATGTAATGTCTATCCTGTGGTGATTTTATATCATGATGCATAATTTGGGTTTTAATTTAAGTGAACAAAGAAGCCGTTTGGGGGTTTTAAGTGTAAGAGTGACATGATCTGATTTATATGAAAGAGTCACTCTTGTTGCTATGTGAAGAATGGGTTAAAGGCAAACAGGAGGGGAGGTGCAAAGTGCGGTTAGGAGTAATCCAAGCAAAAGATGATGGTGGCTTGGACCATGGTGATAGGTATGGAAATAAAAGTCAGATTTTGGATTTATTTTAAGTTTGAGCAAATGGATCAGTACCAGTTAGCTTTGTTTTTACTATAGTGTTAAAATACAAGTAGCTCACACTAATAAACTTTCTAAATATTCTGAGAAACATGTAGTGGACATGTGATGTATAAACCATGTTCCTGTCCTAAAGGGTTGATAATTTTTTTTTCTGGAGGGGAGGTGGGTTGAACAGATGATGAATTAAGATGCAATGCAACTGTGCTGTAAGAAGCCCAGAGGGCTATGGGACAACCTCCAGGAGGTTGTGGTCCTTGAGCCGAGTTTTGAAGGAAGAATAGTTGAAAAAGATGAAAACATATATGGGAAGGCCAAGAGGTGTGAGATCTCTTAGGAGTTCAGGGTGGTTCTATGGGCGGCAGGGGTGGGGTGGTCTCAGAAATATGTAAGTTTGGCCTGGAAAAAAAGACACAGAATTGGGCCTGAACAGATGGGCATTCATTCACTTATTCAATCCACCAGTCCTTCTGGATGCTTCTATGTACCTTGAGGCCCCAGAATAGGCCAGAGGTAACAAATTGGCAGCCTGTGGGCTGAAATCTGACCCATTGATTTTGTATCTATACATGTTATTATACATAGCTATAAGGAGCCCTAGTGGCTCAAACAGCTAAGGGCTCAGCTGCTAACAGAAAGGTTGGCAGTTTGAACCCACCTAGAGGCTCTGCGGGAGAAAGACCTAGAGATCCACTTCTATAAAGATTACAGCCAAGAAAACCCTATGGAGCAGTTCTACTCTAACACAAGGGTTGGAATTGAATCAAAGGCAACTAACAACAACAACGTATCTATATATGTACATACATATCTACAGTATTTTGGCCTACATTCCTGTAAGGTGACCACTGGCTATCATTGAACAGAGGCATTCCTCTCAGACAGGGCATGTGTTCTGTTCCTTACAATCCTCACGGGCCCCTCTTCACTTTGTTTACGATACATTTATGGCCCTTTTAGGCTTTTGAGTTTTCAATCCCTGGTCTTTGCTGTAAGAAAAATAGAACTTCAGATCAATCACACAAGAGACCATGATCAACTCAATGGGGCAGGAAGAGCTGAACCAGATGGGAGAAGGGGAGGAGCTGAATGAGAGCTGTAACAGGGCTTCCTAACCTGGCTCCTTGAATGTATTTTAGGTGGCAAAATTTGGGGAAAGCGTATGCATTCTTCCTTGGGAGAGGTAGTGTGGCTTAGATTACTTGGGTATGAGTTTTGGCTTTGGGCTCTGTCACCTTAGTTAGCCTCTGAGCCTCAATCTCTCATCTATAAAATGGGGCATTGTTAGGATTAGGAGATAATCAGTGCACAAAGTAGCACTCAGTATAATGTAACCCCTTTGCCGGCGAGTCCATTCTGACTAATAGCGACCCTATAGAACAGAGTAGAACTGCCCCATAGGATTTCTAAGGAGCAGCTGGTGGATTCGTAGTGCCGACCTTCTGGTTAGCAGCCAAACGCTTAACTACTGCGCCACAGTATAATGTAGTTTATTATTTTCTATTCCGGGAGAGATTTTCAAAGGCGTTCTTAACCTAGAAAATTTGCGAACCAATGGCACAGGTGCTTGGGAGCCATGGGGAATACCACTCTCGTTTAAAACCACGCAGCTCTATAAAACGTGGGCTGCCCAGGGAACCAGGAGGTCCAGGCTCCACCGCTAACTTTCTGAAATTACCTGACAAACCGCTTCAGCTCACTGGATGATCTATTAAAAAAGAACTAGCCCGACATGGCAGCGGCAATGCAGCTCCAAAGGTAGCTTCTCTGACCGGGGCTAAAGACACTGCTTTGGGACAAGCGCAGAGCCTCCGGGCCGACTACACCTCCCAGCAGACCCTGCGCTTCGGGCGGCGCCCGGCTGTAGCACGCGAGCCTCCTTCCGTCACGATCCCCCCCCGCCCCCCACGGTTTCTGTGTCTCGCGAGAGGACGGGCCGCGCCGGCGGTAGCGATAGAGAGCTGTGGCGGTGGTGGTGGCGGTGGCGGCCGAGACGGCGGCGGCCATTTTGGTGAGGCCTCGGGAGCGGCGGCGGCGGTTCGCTGGGAGTAGTGTCTCCCCTTTTCCCCACCCACCGCCCGCATCTCTGTGCCGTGAGAGGAGACGGTGGCGGCAAAGCGGTGGCAGTAACCGCGGTCCCCAGGGGAATTTAAAGGCCGCGAAAGCAGCGGCCAAGAGGGGGCCCTCCCCCCTCCTTGTCGGGAGGGGGGGTGGTGTGCACGCCCCCGAGGACGCAGGTAAGGAGAGGGAGACAAGATGGCGGACGCTCCATAGTTCCCCCTCCCCTGACGGGTGACTGCGCGCGCATCTTTCCGCCACCGCCTCCCCTCCCACCTTCCCGGGGTGCTGCGCGCGCACCTAAGGCCGGGGCCCCGGGGCCGGTGCGCAAGACTGTCGGCGCGCGCCCATTGACAGATTGAGCAGGGCCAGACTGGCCGTCGCTGGGCCCCAGCGCGTCTCCTCTCTCCTCCCGCCGTTCTGCGCACGCGTGCCCGAGCGAGCGAGCGAGCCCTGAGAGGACGGACCCAGGTGCGCTCCTGCCCGCCCACCAACCCGGCCCTCCCTCGAGGGGCGCGCGAGAAGAGGCAGGGGGGCGTGGGGCGAGTCGGGGGCGCGCGCCCACCATATTCAGTCAGGACCAGGACCTGGCGGCATGAACCCCCCCTTTGCTCATCTTTTGCGGTCTGATTTGGGGGGGGAGAATCCAGATGGGCTGGGATGAGCTGCTTCCCCGCCCTGCGACCCTTGTGTGCGTGGGTTTGCGTTCTGGCGGGAGCCCTCTGGTCTTGCGCGCTGCCGGCTCGTTCCGCTTCCAGCCGCGCACGCGCGGGCCCCTCCCCCGGTCCGGCGCGCACGATGGGTGGGGTGGGAGTCTAGAAGGGGGCGGGCTGTCTTAGGGCTAGCGGCAACTTAGGGCAGAGGTCAGGGGGTCACGCCGGGTCATCCTGTTTAGGAGGGAGTGGAAGACAGGCATGAAGACTGAGGTCATGAGTTGAAGTTTTTTGGACTCGTGTTAGCTCGAGTCCTGGGAATCTTGTGGAGAACAGAGTGAATCAAAGGCGGCACCTGGCTAAGGAATTTCCTTAAACACTGGGGAAACATTTTCCGGACCTTGTGTGGGTTAACGCTCCCGGCTTCCGGTGCATGGTTCTTTGCTTTGCGGCCTTTTTCACATCTGACTACTCTTGTAATGTCTCCTGCTGTCGTTCTTGTGATTGGAGAGGTATCTCATGGAGCAGGTACAGGATTCACAGGGCCCTGCCCTGAGAAAAGGTGGATTCACTTGTAGCCGTATATATGTACTCTCCCTGGCAATTTCACTCTTGTTCCTGACTGTTCTGGCGTTCGCTGGAAAGGAGAATAGGCTGCTGTGCATCCAGCACTTTTTTGAACTTCTGGATGTGACAGTTTTGGGGTTTTTTATTTCTTTTTTTGCTTATTTGCTCACCAGTCAGAGGTTGCAGCCTGTGATTCTTAAGCTTTTTAAACATTTTTACTCCACTTCTTCCCTGTTTCCTCCCCACAGCTAGACTCTTAAGACCTTAGGGGGATTCTGTTTTCACAAAACATGATTTGCTTTTATTTCTCTGAATGTTAGCTGTTCCCACTACTATCGCCTTCTTCTTTCCAGCCTTTGAGCTGATTCAGGTGTATTTAAAAGCCTCAAAAACCTGGAATAAAGAATGGGCTTTGATGGATGTTGGGAAATCTGGATTAGCACGTCATGACTGTCCCCCTCCCCTTCTGTTTGTTTCAGGTGTGATTTCCTTGATCCCTCTCAGTACGGCAGCACCGTGGAAGTTCAGACTTTCACAGGGGGTGTGGTCTCAGCTCACACAGGTGAGAGTTCAGTTACCTTTTTGCATGCTGATGCTAATGGAAGAAACGGTTGAGATAATGAGAGTATAGGTCAATACTTTGGGGTTCTTGCTCTGGAGAACTAAGGAAATATTTGCATGTAATTTCTCTGTGGAGAATTAGATGACAGTAGGGCAACAGTGAGCCCTGGTGGTGCAGTGGTTAAAGCGATTAACTGCTAACTGAAAGGTCGGCAGTTTGAGACCATCTGCTTCCATAGAAATTTACAGCCTTGGAAGTCCCATGGGATCACTATAAGTCATAATCGACTTGATGGCAGTGGGTTTAGGTTAGGGTAGCAACAGGACTGAGGCTGTGGATAGAGGAAGATCTGGTCACCCTGGCTCTGCCAAGGAGAGTGACAGGTTTTGGCGTCAAACTACCTGGGTTTAAGCCCTGCTTTCATCACTTGCTACTGTGTGATCTTACGAAAGTCATTTGATCTTTTTACATTCTGATTTTTTAGTTTGTAAAATAGAGGTAATGTTAGAATGTAAGCTCCATTTAGCACAGGAATCTTTTCTGTATGACTCTACTTTCAGTACTAAGCATGTTGTAGTGTGCCATCAAGTTCATTTCAACTCATAGTGAACCTATTGGACAGAGTGGAACTGCCCCACAGGGTTATCTATGCTGTAATCTTTATAGGGGCAGATCCCCAGCTCTTTTCTCCCAAGGAGTGCCTAGCATGTAGTAGAAACTAAATAAATATTTCTAATGGAGTGAAAAATACACGGCTCGTAAGGTAGCTGTAAGGGTTATAGAATGTATCAAGTAGGTAATAATGCGTCTTGACGTGTAGTAAATACTCAAAAAATGTAAGCTGTAGTCACTGTTTTTATTTTTAATGGTATTTCTGTGTTCTTAGCTTTTGTTCGTATTTTTTGATCTCCTTTAATCCCATTTTTATCTTTTCTACCCTACCTTAGGTGCTCCAGAGGCCGGTGGACCTGAGCGGAGGCTGGGACGCCCTGGTGGGCCCCGGGCCCTGGAAGACGGGTCCCGGTGGCCGGTGGCCCAGAATGAGGCCAGCTCCCAGCATGCCCTGCAGCCGGACGCCAGTCCCTCGGCCAGCAGCAGTGGTGACGACCCAGTCTTTCTTCAGGCATCCAACGAGGGGCCTGAGAGTGGGACCATGCAGAGCAGCCCCTCCCCTGCTCACCCTCAACTCCCAATCCTGCAGACACAGGTTTGCAAATGGGGAGGGGTCCTTTTTGGACTGTTGCCTCTGAGGCAGAAGAAATGTGACAGGTCCTGGCCACATTTCCATGATTCTAGTTACCTGGGTAGATGAATCTGGAGAGTCTTTTGTGCTCAGATGGGCTGGGCTGTAGTAGTATGTCAAGCCTGTTGGACGTTAGTGTGATGTTGATCTCCAAGAGTGTGGAAGCCTGGTTACCTGAAAAAGGTTTAATTAGGCCATATTAGAAGCAGAGGTTGGGGCGACATGATTCTAAGACTATGCTCTTTGAGGATAAGTGTCACAACTTTTAGAGCTACTTATGGATAGTATGTAGTGTTCATTGTTTTCTCACACCAAGGAAGTGTATGAGGTAGGAAAAAAGCATGGCTTTTGGAATTGGACAGATCAGGTTTGTATACAAGCCTATGGATCTGATATTTATGATTTTCCTGAGCAGCTGGGACATACGGATGTTTGTCATTTAGCTGAGGTAAAAATTTGAGAGGCACACTGTGAGGCTGGTGCAAATTTTGTGAGTCCTCTCAGTTATCTAGATTTCAGTAGTGCTTTGTTTTCCATTTCTTCCCGTGTATGCAGTACTTTGTGAAGTGAAGTGTGGGTGTTTTAAGAACAGGGGACTTCCCCTTTCTCATGTAAAGGAAACTACCAAGATTGATGATGAAAGTGAAGAGGTCTAGGTGGTCTTGGTTTTTAGTGGCCTGTTGAGTTTGGTGGTAAAAACCAGTTGCCTTTGAGTTAATTTTGACTCATGACGACCCTGTGTGTGTCAGAGTAGAACCATGCTTAATAGAGTTTTCAGCGGCTGCACTTGAAGAAGTAAATCAGGCCTTTCTTTGAATGCGCCGCTGGGTGGACTCTAACCTTCAGCCTTTCGGTTAGCAGCTGAACATGTTAACCATTTGCACCACCCAGGGACTCTTGAATTTGGTCATAGCTCAAATTTATTGCATAGGCGAGTCTGCCATAGTTGCTATGAAAATGAGGGAATTGTTTAGATGAGAGAAGTCATGGAGGCTCTGAAAGGAATATTGAAATTTGAAATCACAGGGTATGGTAGCATTCTTAATTTGGGGAACTGGAAATCTCAAGACATTTCTTTTGTACGTCAAGCGTCTGTTGTCAAGCGTTTGTTATAATTTTGTCTTTGTCATCTTGAGCACCTTATTAAAACTTTTTACCCTAAATGTCTGCGTTTGTAAAAATGGGATTAATACCTTATTCCAGAATTATTTCTTGTGAAGATGAAATTAAATAATGTTCTGAAAACTCCTGGTACAGTGCTAAGAATTCATTTTCTCCTTTTCTAGATGGTGTCGGACGGCATGACAGGCAGCAATCCTGTGTCGCCTGCCTCATCCAGTTCCCCAGCCTCTAGTGGGGCAGGTGGCATCTCCCCCCAGCACCTAGCTCAAGATTCTTCTCTGGATGGACCTCCAGGCCCCCCAGATGGTGCCACAGTGTCCCTGGAGGGGCTCAGCTTACCCCAAGCTGCTGACCTGGCCAACAAGGGCCCAAAGTGGGAGAAGAGCCATGCCGAAATTGCAGAGCAGGCCAAGCATGTATGTTTTGGGAGGGCCTACTTTGGTAACCTTCCCTGAACTCGCCATTTCCCATGGGTATTTTTACTTTGCTTTCTGTTTTTTGTCATGGATTTAGGGTATAGTCGTTGCTTTAACTTGTATGATCTTGAGCGATTTAGTTGACTCTGAGACTTGTTTTCATTTTCTGTAAATCGGGGTGGTGTAATAATATATAGGCTATTATGAGCTTTAAGTTAAACAAGGTAATAGACATGAAAACGGTTTGTACACTGTGAGGCTCTTAAGATTTACTGACTTCTACTTCTCATTTTTACCCTGCGTCTGTTAACACTTACGTAACACTTGGATATGTATGATCCTTGGACCAACAGCATGAGCATCACCTGGGAACTTGCTAGAAATGCACAATTTTGGTACTTGTCTCCCACCTAGCCATTTAGAAACTCTGGAGATAGGGCCTGGTAGTCTGTTTTAACAAGCCTTCCATGTGATTCTGATGCACACTCAAGTTTGAGAGCCACTGGTTTAATAGCCATATTTTTCTTAATGTTTCCTTCACTGTCAGGCCATTTTGTTCCCTGTCTCGCCTTTGTCTGTCAGTTTCTCTTAGTTTTTTCAAGAGAAGATAGGAATAATGAGGAAATTTCAGAGACTTTAGAGTGTTTAAGTCTCCTCTGTTAAAAAACAAACAAAAAATTTCAAATGCCTTAATGTTTTTTCTCATTATGAAAGTAATATAATCAAAGTTTGTTGTTGTTAGTTGGCTTTTGAGTCTGTTCCAGCTCATGGCAACCCCATGTGTGCACAGTAGAGCTGCTCCATAGGGTTTTCAAGGCTGTAATCTTCGGAAGCAGATTCCCTGGCCTGTCTTCTAAGGCATTTCTGAGTGGATTTGAACCACCAACCTTTCAGCTAGTGGTCGGGTGCTTAACTGTTTGCGCCGCCTAGGGTCTCCTATAATCAAAGTACCCAATGCTGTCAAGTCGATTCCAACGCGTAGCAACCCAATAGGACAAAGTAGAACTACCCCGTAGGGTGTCCCAGGAGCGGCTGGTGGATTCAAACTGCTGACCTTTGGGTTGGCAGCTGAGCTCTTAACCACTGTGCCACCAGGACTGCACATAATCAAAGTAGAAACTAGTAGAACATACGTATGTTTTTTGTTATATATAACTACTAATCTTATTGTTATATTTTCAGTGTTTTCCACATAAAAATGCATGTCAGTAAAAATAGCATTTCTTTAAATGGGAACAGGATTACATTTGTAGCGTGTTTGAGTGCTTAATATAGTATGAATAGAGTCTGGACCAATAGTATTCCACAGTGATGAAGACCCCTTATATCTAGAGTCAGGAAGGAAACAGAGCTGCTCTCGGATGCGCTCCTTGGGATGTGTTTTCCCACTCTGAACTATATCCATGGGGTGTGCAAATTGTGTGAGATAATTAAAAGAATGTGAAATTGAGTATCTGGAGTCATTAGACCTATTTTTCATTCCCAGCTTTTATCATTTCCTAACTGTTGTGATCTTGAGCAAGTCACTTACTATCCCTGATCTTTTTTTCTCATCTGAAGAGAGCATAATATCTACTTGTAGGATTGGTATGAGAACTAATCAAGATCATAAGCATGAAACAGTGCTTACACATGGTAGTGCTCAGTAATTCAGCTGTGAAGTAGAGTTGGTGTCCAAGAACTCTTCATCAACCTAGCCTTCCCCCCCACTAGGAGGCTGAGATTGAGACTCGGATTGCTGAACTCCGGAAGGAGGGTTTCTGGTCACTGAAGAGGCTGCCTAAGGTGCCAGAGCCCCCCCGCCCCAAAGGCCACTGGGACTATCTGTGTGAAGAAATGCAGTGGCTCTCTGCTGACTTTGCTCAGGAGCGTCGTTGGAAACGGGGTGTAGCCCGCAAGGTTCATCCTCAACTAGATCCACCTTTCATTTCCCTTTTGGGTTTGCTTTCCTTGATGGGTGGGTTGGTTGGAAGGGAACCTAGCTGTGTAGGGTGCTTACCGATCCCCATAGGCTCAAAGAGGCAAGCTCTGACTTGCCACGTCTCTTGACTTTGATTCTTTTCTTTGCCCTTGGCTCAGAGAGGTTCTGGCCTTTGAGTGTTTTTACTTGGGATCCTTTTTCCCATAGGTGGTGCGCATGGTGATCCGGCACCACGAGGAGCAGCGGCAGAAAGAAGAGCGGGCTCGGAGGGAGGAGCAGGCCAAGCTGCGCCGAATTGCTTCCACAATGGCCAAAGATGTCAGGCAGTTCTGGAGCAACGTGGAGAAGGTAGGCTGCAGGTGTTGGTAAAAGGAAATGGCCTTGGGTTAGGTTGGTGGGTGGCGGAAATGACCAAAATTTTTTGAGGGAGTGAATACTGTAATTTCAAGCAACTCTAATGGTATTTCTGTTGTACGTTGGATCTTTCTGAGCATTGAGTACTGTGGGGGAGAAAGAAATACAGTAAAAAATATGAGCCCTGCTTCTAGGGATTACTCACAGGACTCCTTGATCTCCTGTAGGCCATCTGTCCTTTGCAAGGCATCCAGCATGTCTTCTAAAACTGGTATCTGTGTCATTTATTTCTTTAAATGCCATCAGTGTTCCCATTGCCCACATATTAAGTTGTGATAACTTCCCAAGTGTTACCTGGCTGCTGCCTACGTTTTTGGTGCTTTCTTTCCTTACCTTTTCACTCCATACATGCCTTTCTTTTGTATATCCTGGACCATTTGTATATGGTCTTTCTGCTGCTGGGAATGCCTTTCTCCTCCTCTCCACTTAGGGAATACCTAGTTATTAAAATCTAGCTCCAGACACATTTGCAAATGTTTTCCGGCTGCTTGAGGGTAAACTGGTTCTCCTTTCCCTGTGTTCCTTTTTATGCTTTCTTCAGTAATACTCTACTAGAGTGGGAGCCTCTTAAGGTTATTTAGTTATTTTTTCTTGAAAGACCAGTTAAGGGTCTCATAGAGGAGCCTCTAAATGTTTAGTCAAAGTACATATGTAAGTGAACCCTTTCATGCTTGTGGCAGGTAGTGCAGTTCAAGCAGCAGTCTCGGCTTGAAGAAAAGCGCAAAAAAGCTCTGGATCTGCACTTGGACTTCATTGTAGGGCAAACTGAGAAGTACTCGGACCTTCTGTCACAGAGCCTCAACCAACCGCTAGCCTCCAGCAAAGCTGGCTCCTCCCCTTGCCTTGGCTCTTCCCACACTGGCTCAGCTGCCTCTAGCCCTCCACCCCCTGCTTCCCGGCTGGATGATGAAGGTGTGTGTTCTCTTTGGCCCTGTTACTCTTTCCTGTATACCCTTTCCAGAGCTGAAAACCCACCCTGTGGCTTGCAGGGCCCCGTGGACTTTGTGACCTTGTTCTCCTGCTATAGATGGGGACTTCCAACCCCAAGAGGAGGAAGAGGATGATGAAGAGACGATTGAGGTTGAAGAACAACAGGAAGGCAATGACGCAGAGACCCAGAGGCGTGAGATTGAGCTGCTTCGACGTGAGGGAGAACTGCCACTGGAAGAGCTGCTCCGTTCCCTGCCCCCTCAGCTGCTAGGAGGGCCTTCCAGCCCCTCAGAAACCCCTTCATCTCATGATAGTGATATCCGAGATGAGCCTGAAGAAGGTGGTGAAGAAGAGACACCTCAGGTGTTGAAGGTAAAAGCAGAAGAGGCAGGGGGAGGCCTCAGAGTGGGAGCAGAGGGAGAGGTTCAGGATCTGGCTTCTGGGCTGTGAGCTTGGTTTGTGGTTTTCAGAAGCCCTCTCTGATTAAGGAAATTGGACTCTCATTTGGGATGGGTAGGGAAGAATCTGAGTTTGGGGCAAGTTGCAGTCTGAGATACGCAGAGTTTCTGGTGATGTAGTGGAAGAATGTACTACAGTCTGCTCTTTAAATTGATGTGTGACCTCTCTGGTCCTTACTTGCCACTTCTGTGAAATGGCCGTGATACTTCCTTACTGGCTTGTAGGTTGGGAGCTGGGGTGGTAACCTCGAAGTCTCTCCTAGGCATAAGCTTTGTGTTTCTCTATATGTCTGAGTGCATGGGGATGGTGTTGGGGGATGTTTTGTCATCCAGCACTTTCACAGGTCCTCCCCTAGGCTGTGGGGCCAGGATTTGGTAGCTGGTGCTAAGAGAAAACCCTTGGTTGCATCCTTGCCCTGGCACTGTGCCAGTGGCAGTTGTCACCAAATGGGACAGACAGTTTTCTGATGTATTATTGAACGTTGTGCCATTTTCCTGCCTCTCTAACCTTAGGCCCTTCCCCTTTCCATCCTTTGCCACGTAGGGGAAGCCCGCACCCTCATCTGTCACGCAACGCAGCAAACAGCCTTGGCATCCAGATGAAGATGATGAAGAGTTTACTGCCAATGAGGATGAAGGTCAGGCCTGTTCACTTCATCCTGTTGCTTCTGACCCCTTGAATTGTCTGGACCTAACCTTTCAGATTGTCTCGCCTCGTCTACCTGGATTGTGTTCTGTGCATCTATTCCCACTAATCCTACTTCATTTTGTTTCCTAGCAGAGGATGAAGAGGACACCATAGCAGCTGAGGAGCAGTTGGAAGGGGAGGTGGATCATGCCATGGAGCTGAGCGAGTTGGCTCGAGAAGGTGACATTAACTAGACATTTTACTGAGCATCCACTTGGTGTCTTGGTGTCTACCTTGTGCAGAGTGCTAAGGATAGAGAGATGAATGAAGCTCCTGATATAACAATAAAGGCAGATTTTTGAGTGAAAAATTATAAATAGAATGTGATGAGTGCTTTCGACTGGAGTTTGAACAAAATGATGTGGGAGCTCAATGTCAAAGGGTATTGGCAATATTTGACTTGAACTTTGAAAAAGAGGTTCACTGGGTTGATAATGTTCTCCCCGGGGGTAGGCAGCACCTTCCACAGATTAGCCCGGGTTTTGGGGCTTGGCTTTGATAGCTGGTGCTGAAAGTAAACTCTTTTGCATCCCCTCAGATTTGGATATAGTTTAGCATCTACAGAAACAAACAAACCAACCAACCCATTGCCGTGAGTTGATTTCAACTCGTAGCAACCCTATAATACAGAGTATAACTGCCCCATAGGGTTTCCAAGGAGTGGCTGGTGGATTCGAACTGCCAACCTTTTGATTAGCCCCCCAACGCTTAACCACTGTGCCACTAGGGCTCCAGTGTCTGCAGAGACCTAGATAAAAGGAAATCTCCCCTTATCTTTTCCTCTTGAGGCTACTGAAGCTTACCTTTCATTTCTCCTCTAGGGGAGCTGTCTGTGGAGGAGCTACTGCAGCAGTATGCAGGGGCCTATGCCTCTGATACCTCAGCCCCAGGCTCTGGGAGCAGTGAAGAGGAAGAGGAAGAAGAGGAGGTTGAGGCTAACAGCTCTGACTGTGAACCAGAGGAAGGCACAGAAGCTGAAGAGGCTCCTGCAGAGGATAGTAGCAGTCAGTCAGGTGACTATGTGGTCATGAGGCAGGAGCCAGGGAGGGCAGCAGGCATTGAAGGAAGAGGTATGGTAAACTGTAAACTTTGGTCTCATGCTTTAGATTCTGCTGAGGAGCAGAGCGAGGATGAGGAAGATGAGCATTCAGAGGAGGAAGAAACAAGTGGGAGTTCAGAATCAGAGGAATCCGAGTCTGAGGATTCTGAGGAGGCCCAGTCACGGAGCCAAGCAGATGAGGAGGAAAAAGAAGATGATGACTTTGGGGTGGAGTACCTGCTGGCCCAAGATGAAGAACAGAGTGAGGCAGATGGGGGCAGTGGTCCTCCTACCCCAGGGCCCACCACCACTCTAGGCCCTAAGAAAGAAATTACTGACATTGCTGCAGCTGCTGAAAGTCTCCAGCCCAAGGGTTACACCTTGGCCACTACCCAGGTATCCTCAGGTCCCAGCTTCAGTTTTCTCATATCTTGACTTTCCTGTCCCTTAATGGCAGATGCCTCAGTTCCACAGTGATACCTCTTTTCCTTCCTACCAGGTGAAGACGCCTATCCCCCTCCTGCTGCGGGGCCAGCTCCGGGAGTACCAGCACATTGGACTGGACTGGCTGGTTACTATGTATGAGAAGAAGCTTAATGGCATTCTTGCTGATGAGATGGGGCTGGGCAAGACGATCCAGACCATCTCCCTGCTTGCCCACTTGGCCTGTGAGAAAGGTAGCTTAGCAGGACCTTTCCTCATGAGTCCCCTTGGCCAACTCCCTCATCCTGCAGCCACAGGATGGTGAACTACTCACTCTTCCTGCTATCCTAGCAGCTTCACTGACCCTGGTCAGTAACCGTATAGAGAGGCCGACACAGGTACTAGGCTTCTTAGGAAGGGCATTAGAAGGACAGGGTGGTCAGGATTATACTTGAGGAGCCAGAACCACAAAGTTTATATTTTCTTACCATTTGTCATTCTTTTGCTAAACAGGTAACTGGGGTCCCCATTTGATCATCGTCCCCACCAGTGTGATGTTGAACTGGGAAATGGAGCTAAAACGCTGGTGCCCCAGCTTTAAAATCCTCACTTATTATGGAGCCCAGAAAGAGAGGAAGCTCAAGCGGCAGGTTTGATCCTCCATGTAGTCACTTTCCCGCTATTAATCCCGCCTTTACTCTTTAGGCCCCCAGATGAATCCCTTTCCTTCCTTTTTCTGTTGCTTCATTCCTCTCCTGGGGCTTTCTCTTTTCTCCTAACCTGATTTCTGTCCCTTGAGGACCTCAGCATGTCTTCCCTTTGTCCTCTTTTCTTTCTTTTCACCCCACTACCTGCTACTTTCTCTTTGGTCTCTCAGGGCTGGACCAAGCCCAATGCCTTCCATGTGTGTATCACGTCTTACAAGCTGGTGCTGCAGGACCACCAGGCCTTCCGTCGCAAGAACTGGCGCTATCTCATTTTGGATGAGGCTCAGAACATCAAGAACTTCAAGTCACAGCGCTGGCAATCACTGCTCAATTTCAACAGGTGGAGATGGAGATGGGGATTTGTGGGAGGATTGACTTGGCCTGAAGGGTGGGCTGCCAGGGTTGAGTGTATCAAGGATGCTAGGAAGGTTGGGACCTTGCTCACCATCTTTTCTCTAATTCCCTGCTGTCTTTTTGCAGCCAGAGGCGCCTGCTCCTGACAGGGACTCCCTTGCAGAACAGCCTCATGGAGCTGTGGTCCTTGATGCACTTTTTGATGCCTCATGTCTTCCAGTCTCATCGCGAGTTCAAGGAGTGGTTCTCTAACCCCTTAACTGGCATGATTGAGGGCAGCCAAGAGTATAATGAAGGGCTAGTCAAACGCCTCCATAAGGTAGGGCTTGCGACAATTTGTCCAGCGTATTTTTTATTATTTTTGTTGTTTGTCATTGAGGGTATACAGAGCAGAACATACACAAGTTCAGCATTTTTTACGTGTACAAGTCAGTGACATTGATTACATTCTTCGAGTTGTGCTGCCATTCTCACTGTCTTTATCTGAGTTGTTTCTCGCCTATTAACATAAACTCACTGCCCCCTAAGTTGCTTATCTAATCTTTTGAGTTGTGTTGTCAGTTCGATCCAATATAGATAGCGTCCAGGGTATTGGAATGGCAGAGAACTAAGGACGATATCCAGAAAGCCCTTGGGGAGAGGGAAGTCAGCACTAGGCTGGACTCACGCTTCTGTCAAGCCGCAGTGTTCCAGTGACTAACTCATTTCCAAATTGAGTGACCTGATCGTAGTCTTCACTCTACTTGTTTTCCTAAATGGTGATTCTGAGGAGAATAATACTGCTGATCAGCCCGTTTGGATTTCTCTGTACTTTGGTTTTCTCACCATAAATCTTTTGGTGTGCATGTGCTGTGCATGTACTTGCTCTTACTTCCTGCTTCTCTCTCTCTTCCTTTGCCCAGCTTTTAAATGACATCTCTTAGGATTTTTCTGATTCTTTTCTTTTTAAAAAAAAATATGTTTGCAGTCTACATGTGATTGTGCTACCTATTTGTAAGGACTATTTCCTATGTGACAATGACTCTGATTTGTATTTTTAATCCCTTGACTCTCTAGACTACATAACCTGTATTTTAAATTTTTGACTTGATATGTTCAATGAAGAGTTCCTCTTGAACTCACTTGGTCCTAAGCCAAACATCTCTGGCCTTCTAACCTGTTACTTTTACCCTGTTTTGGTCAGTTACTGTCATTTTGGTAAACCTCGCTAGAAATCAGGGAGTCTTAATTATTCTTCCTTCATCTTCACCCTTTTCTTCACTTTTTCCATTCAACTTAGTGACTATGCCGTATCAGATTTTATTTTCTAAGATTTCAGATTTGCCCTTTGTGTCACTGCCATAATTTTTGTTTTCAGCTTCCCTACTGGATTCACTTTCATGATCTTCTAAACTTACTATCATTCTTTGACGTGTAGTTTGAGTCACCTCTTCTACAGAGTTAGTTGTCCTTCTGTCAGTGTTTCCACGTGTCACTTCTTAGATTGTAGTGTGTGTCTCTCAGAACATGATCCTGACTCATCTTTGTGTGCTTGGTAGCTGGCATGCCGCATAGCTCGTGTTTGCTGATGGGCTGTGCCAGCGCCCAGCTAGTCATCATACTGAGACCCAGCTAAGTTCTCCTCTCACAGCCTCCTGCTTACTTGCTTTTAGGTTTTGCGGCCCTTTTTGCTGCGCCGAGTTAAGGTGGATGTTGAGAAGCAGATGCCCAAAAAGTATGAGCACGTTATCCGCTGCCGGCTTTCTAAGCGCCAACGCTGTCTCTACGATGACTTCATGGCACAGACCACGTAAGGAAGGGCTGAGGGTGGACTCTGGGATCCTAGATTAGAGCAGAAGTGACTGTGAGAAAGACTTATTTGTTTTTCCTTTCTAGAACAAAGGAGACACTAGCTACAGGCCATTTTATGAGCGTCATCAACATTTTGATGCAGCTCCGGAAAGTCTGCAATCATCCAAACTTGTTTGACCCTCGGCCTGTTACCTCCCCTTTCATCACCCCAGGCATCTGCTTCAGCACAGCCTCTCTGGTGCTGCGGGCCACTGATGTCCACCCTCTCCAGGTAAGTAGTTGCCCTCAAGGTTATCGGCCCTTACTTCTTTTCCTTAGGGCAGTACTGACCTTTTGCATTCTTCGTCTCTTCCTCATCTCAGATCCTCAACACTGTTCCCCTAACTTCATCCTTTTCTAGCCATGTGACTTTGGGCAGGGTCATTATTAATCTCTAACCCTAGGTTTCCTCACCCTTTAAAACAAGGATTATAAGGCCTAGTTCTGCAGTACATTTGTGAGAGCTGAGTTAATGTGTTCAGAAGTGCTGAGCCTTGTACCTGGTTTTCGTTAATAGATACTTAGTAAATACTACTTTGTTTCTCCTACTCTTTCCTCTTTTTGACTGCTTTTGATCCCATGCATTTATGTTCCTTCCATCTTGTGGCAGCGGATAGATATGGGTCGGTTTGACCTTATTGGCCTGGAGGGTCGCGTCTCTCGATATGAGGCTGACACCTTTCTGCCCCGACACCGCCTCTCCCGTCGGGTACTGCTAGAGGTGGCCACTGCTCCGGACCCCCCACCCCGGCCCAAGCCAGTCAAAATGAAGGTCAACAGGTACCAGGGCTGAGGAACAAGGAATGGGGACCTAGGAAGAGTGGCTATAGCTGGCTGGAGGGGATTGAGTGGAAAGGAAAGAGCTGGAGGCTAGGCTAGATTGTGTATATGGAGCAGCTGCAAAGTACTTTGGAGGGACTGTGGGGGAGAATAACTGGAAGAGGGTCCTGGGAGGGGCCACTAGGTTTGTCACTGATTTTTTTTTCCCCCCTCTCCCTTTGCTTGATGCTTTCTGGATATCTTTGATTTCTTCTCATCTCTTTCCTCTGAATCTCTTTTTCCCCTTTGTTCTTACAATTCTGTCCTTCTGCCTTATTTTCCTTCTTTTCTTTTCTTACTTCCTATTCTTTCTCCCTCCCTACACCTTTGGTTTTTTCTCATAGGATGCTGCAGCCAGTGCCCAAGCAAGAAGGCCGGACAGTGGTGGTGGTGAACAGCCCACGGACGCCCCTGGGCCCTGTCCCAGTCCGACCCCCTTCAGGCCCTGAGCTCTCAGCCCAGCTCACCCCTGGCTCAACCCCCCCGGTGCTGCCAGCGCCACTGATGGTGTCGGCCTCAACCACTGGGCCCCCGCTTATTCCAGCATCCCGGCCCCCTGGCTCTGTTCTGTTGCCCCCACTGCAGCCAAACAGTGGTCCCCTCCCCCAGGGTGAGTTGCAAGGGAGCTAGGATACTGGGGTAGTTCAGGAAAGCTATTCAGGTTGAGAAAGAGGTAATGAAATGAGAGGGTTTGAGGAGCTGAACTGGGAGACGGGTGGTGTTTGATGGGCAGAAGGGAGGATGGAGTCTTCTGGGACCCAGAAAGACTCTAGGCAGGGTGCGTCTGACAGGCATTTGCTTTGTGTCTACAGTGTTGCCATCCCCCTTGGGAGTCCTGGGTGGAACCTCACGGCCTGCCACGCCAACCCTGTCCCTGAAGCCAGCTCCGCCTGCCCCAGTTCGCCTCAGCCCAGCCCCATCCCCAGGCTCCTCCAGTATGTTGAAGCCCCTGACTGTGCCACCAGGCTACACCTTCTCTCCTCCTGCTGCCACGACCACTTCCGCCACCGCAGCCACTGCTACCACCACAGCAGTACCTGCTCCAACTCCTGCGCCACAGCGCCTCATCTTGACTCCTGATATGCAGGCTCGCCTGCCCTGTAAGTCCCCGGATCTGTGTGATAAGGAACTTCGGATAGGAATAAGGAAGGTTTATATGCTAAGGAGCTGGAAAATAAAAGCTTACGAACATTGGAATATCAGATTCTAGACAGCTAACAGATACTTTGCCAGGCGTTAGTAATTCGTAATCAAGTAGGAGCCCTTGGGGAGTTCCCAGGCTAGTAGGGGGGATGACACTAGATGAGGAAAATGAAGGTACGTGTAGCAGTAACACATTATTTAGGGTATAAGAGGAGGGAATGGCAATCAGATCAGTGTGGTGGCTGGTCATTAGAAGATATAAAGGTGATTTTTAATCAGACCATTAGCACTGGAAGTAGTTGTGTGTCAGAAGCTCAAAGGCTGTGTAGATAAGAGGCGGCATTTGTTGGGACATGGTAAATTGTGTGGCGGAAGGGCTGGAGAAACTGGAGGTTTAGCGGGGAGAGGGGTGTGTGCTTTATGAGGATCTGGAAAGTGGCGTTGAGCAGAGTGAGCCCTATGCACAGTAAATCCCTTTTCTGTTTATAGCAGGTGAAGTGGTCAGCATTGGACAGTTGGCCTCACTGGCACAACGACCAGTGGCTAGCGCAGGGGGAAGCAAACCTCTTACCTTCCAAATCCAGGGCAACAAGCTGACTTTGACTGGTGCCCAGGTGCGCCAGCTTGCTGTGGGGCAGCCCCGCCCGCTGCAAAGTAGGTAAAACCCACCCCCTGTCCTGCCTTCTTCCTCCTCTTCCCCATTCCCTTGTTTTTGTGGCTTTTCCTTTTTAGATGTCAGCCTTTATGTTTCCTTCACCAGCTTGGGCTGGGTGGTTGGAGGGGGCTTTTGATAAAGAGAGGGAAGTGGTCATTCTAAAAAAGTAGTCCCCTTTCTGTTCGTACTTTTCCTCTTGCCTTTGCCTCTCCCCTTCCCTGGCTGATAGCTGCTTCTCTCTCTTTCTCTCTTCCCTTAACCCAGGGAATGTGGTGCACCTGGTGTCAGCAGGGGGGCAGCACCACCTCATCAGCCAGCCTGCCCAAGTGGCCCTCATCCAGGCCGTGGCCCCGACCCCTGGCCCTTCCCCTGTCTCTGTGCTGCCTTCTTCGACCCCCAGCACCACCCCTGCCCCCACTGGTCTCAGCCTTCCGCTTGCTGCTAACCAGGGTGAGGCTCTTGGCCTTCCTACTTACTTAGCCCCTTGCTGGCCTTGGTCCTTCCAGCCATGCCCTGACTACTATCTGTCTAGCATTCCTTCAGTGTTGCTTTCCTCTCCCAGTATCACTGATGTGTGTCTGCCACCCTCTCCTGCCCCTGGACTTCTTCCATCCTTTGGGTCTCTTGTTTCTTTTCCACCTTTTTCTCAATGTAGCTTCCTCTTGCAGTGCCACCAACCATGGTGAATAATACAGGCGTGGTGAAGATTGTAGTGAGACAGGCCCCTCGGGATGGACTGACTTCTGTTCCTCCATTGGCCCCAGCGCCTCGGCCTCCGAACTCTGGGCTTCCAGCTGTGTTGACTCCACGCCCCACATTAACCCCTGGCCGGCTACCCACACCTACCCTGGGTACTTCACGGGCCCCCATACCCACGCCCACTCTGGTGAGGCCTCTTCTCAAGCTGGTCCACAGTCCTTCGCCTGAAGTCAGTGGTGAGTCTACATGGCTGAGGCCAGAAACTTTTGTCAGGAATGGAGATAGGGTGGCCCTGAGGGTTTCTCAGTCACAACAGATCCCATCTGTTCACTGTCAGCATAACTGCCTTGATTTGCTGTGGGCCCCTCAACTGGGCTGCCCAAGCCCTGGCTTAAATCCAAGATATATTCGCTGGAATTTTGGAGGGAGAGGAAAGTCTGGTTTTCAGGTTCCTTGTGGCTTTGACCTCATGGTATAGGAGTGAAGGTTTTCTGGGAAACAAGTAAAGCTTAGGGGTAGGGGAAAGGGTGAGACATGGTAGTAGAAAAAACAGGGGAAGAATTCTTGGTCTAACTCATCCTTTGTCTTCACAGCTTCAACACCTGGAGCTGCTCCATTGACCATCTCTTCTTCTCTCCCTGTGCCATCCTCACTCGCTGGGCCAGCTTCATCTCCAATGCCAGTTCCCAACTCCTCTCCGCTTGCTAGTCCAGTGTCCTCCACGGTCCCAGCCCTAGTCTCATCTTCACTCCCCATCTCTGTCTCTGCTGCACTTCCTGCCCCAGCCTCAGCTCCACTCACCATTCCCATCTCAGCCTCCTTACCTGTTTCGGCTTCGGGCCCAGCTCTATTGACCACTGTGACTCCAACACTGGCACCTGTTGTCTCAGCAGTTCCTGGACCTCCCTCTTTGGCTCCAGCTGGGGCTTCCCCATCAGCGTCAGCCTTGACTCTAGGTTTGGCCACAACTCCATCCCTGTCCCCATCTCAGGCACCTGGTCATCCTCTGTTGTTGGCTCCCACCTCTTCACACGTTCCAGGGTTGAACTCAGCTGTGGCCCCAGCGTGCTCACCCGTCCTGGTGCCAGCTTCAGCTCTGGCTAATCCTTTTCCGGCAGCGCCAAACCCAGCTCCAGCTCAGGCTTCCCTTCTGGCTCCAGCACCTTCTACATCTCAGGCCCTGGCCACCTCTCTGGCTCCCATGGTGGCTCCACAGACAGCAATCCTGGCTCCTTCTCCAGCTACTTCTCTGGCTCCTCTTCCAGTCCTGGCCTCATCGCAGACTCCAGTTCCAGTTCTGGCTCCGTCATCTACTCCGGGAACCCCTTTAGCCTCAGCTTCTTCACTGGTGCCAGCCTCAACTCCTGTGTTGGCTCCATCGTCAACTCAGACTATGATACCAGCCCCAGTTCCGCCACCTCTCCCGAGCCTGGCTTCTACACAGACACTGGCCCTAGCCCCAGCTTTAGCGTCCACTCTTGGCGGCTCATCTCCATCTCAGACACTCTCTTTGGGAACAGGGAACCCCCAGGGGCCGTTTCCAGCTCAGACATTGTCATTGACTCCAGCATCATCCCTTGTACCAGCTCCAGCACAGGCACTCTCTTTGGCACCAGGGCCACCACTGGGTCCAACTCAGACACTGTCTCTAGCTCCAGCACCCCCTTTGGCTCCAGCTTCTCCAATGGGCCTGTCCCCGGCTCACACACTGACTTTGGCTCCAGCATCGTCATCTGCTTCACTCCTGGCCCCAGCTTCAGTGCAAACACTGACCTTGAGCCCTACCCAGGTTCCGGTGCCTACCTTGGGCCCAGCTGCAGCCTCCACACAGGCCCCAACTTCTCAGCCATCTTCCGTTGTGGTTTCGGCATCTGGCTCTGCTCCTTTTCCTGTCACCATGGTATCCCGGCTGCCTGTTCCAAAGGATGAGCCTGAGACACTGACATTGCGCTCTGGTCCCCCCAGCCCGCCCTCCACTGCTACCTCGTTCAGTGGCCCTCGGCCTCGACGCCAGCCCCCACCACCACCTCGTTCCCCTTTCTATCTGGTAAGTTTCCCTCCCTGAAAGGAGAGGGAAAAGGAAGTTGAGTTTTGTTCGAGTGTGGGTAGGGTAGAGCGGATGGGGAAGAATAATGTCGCTTTTATTTTTGGCAAATTTCAAAGCCTTCAAAGCGTTGTGGACTGAGTACTTAAATGATATTAGGCAAGTCACTTTTTTCCCTTAGGCCTGTACCTTCATCTGTAAAATGGGAATGATAACCTATGTTCTACCTCTCTCAGAGGGGTAATTCAGGACCTGCTGTGTTCTTCACACTGTTAATCACGGATATGTTCAGGGCCTTCTTGTTAACAGGGGTCTCTTTGGTTCTTGTTTAGTCTTTTGAATTAGCATTGACATGTAATGGCTTACTAAATGATGATTAACATTACACAATTAGTGAGAACACAGTTTTGTTGGCTCCATTGCTTTTTCCTGTTCCCCACAAGAGGCAGTCCTTACATAGGAATGCTTTTCAGTTGCTAAAACCGTGATCATCACTGAGTATTGTTTCCAAGAGAAGGATGACACCATGGAATGATAATTAAAAAAAACCCATTGCCATCAAGTCGATTCTGACTCATAGTGACCGTATAGGACAGAATAGAACTGCCCCACGGGGTTTGCAAGACTGAGCAGACTGCCACATCTTTCTCCTGTGGAGCAGCTGGTGGGTTCGAACTGCTGACCTTTTGGTTAGCAGCTGAACTCTTAGGCACCATCAGGTCTCCCTCACCACAGAATAGTTCCCTAAAGATCATAAACCTCTGACTTTGAAATAGTCATTTCTTACAGTTTTTTATCTCCAGTGATAAGTGGGCAAAACAAGGAACTCTGTTCCCCTCTTCGTGAGCTACTGGTAACCTTTTTTTTTTTTTCTATTCTATATGTTGGTCATATATATTCACTTAAATTGAACTTGTAGCTTAAATTGGTGTAAATAATCCCAGAACTAATAAGAAGAAAGGGACCGCTGAGTCTCTCTAGGCTTTCATGTGTTTTTCTCATTTTATTATCAGAGCTGCTTTCTATTCTTTGCTTCAGCCCTGGTTCCCTACCCTCTACCAGTGCCACTGACTTTGGCCTCTGCCCCTTTTTTTAATGCTGCCAGGCTGGTCTTGGTTTGTTGAGAGTAGAGGATAGACAGCCTGGGTCCTAACCCAGGGTTAGAAAACCATGGTCAATGCTGAATTTTGATTGATCTGCAGGTAGGTGGCAGCTTCTTGTCATTATTTTTTCTCTAAATAGCATTACTGAGGTATAGCTTATGGACATACATTTTACGCATTGAAAAGTACACAACTCTGGTTTTTAGTATATTCACAGAGTTGTGCAGTCATTGTTGTTGGCTGCTATCGAGTTAGCCCTAACTCATGGCGAGCCCGTGTACAACAGGATTGGACTATTGCGATTCATAGATTTTCATTGGCTTATTTTTGGAAGTAGATCACCAGGCCTTTCTGTGCCAGGCTTTTCCTCCTCATCCATGTTAGTCTGGAAGCTCTTCTGAAAACTGTTCAGCATCATAACAACGTGCAAGTCTCCACTGATAGATAGTGGCTATGCATGAGGTGCATTGGCCGGGAATCGAACCTGGGTCTTCGTAGAAGGCGAGGATTTTACTACTGAGCCACCACTGTCTTCTGTATAATCACTACCACTAACTAATTTTAGAACATTTTCATCACCCCAAAAAGAAACCTTGTGCTCATCAGCACTCACTCCCTCTTCCCCTGCCTTACCCCTGCCCCTAGGCAACCACCAATATACTTCCATTCTGTATAGATTTGCCTATTCCAGATATTTACTAAAAACAGAATCATGCATTATGTGGTCTTTTGTGACTGGTTTTTCAGTTACCAATAAACATGGAGTTGCCAATAGTCAGAATCAACTCAGTGGCAACTAACAACGTTTTTGGGGTTCATTCATGTTTTAGCACTTCATCATTTTTTAAGGCCAAATAGTATTCCATTATATGGCTCTACCACATTTTAGTTATCCATTCATTAGTTGATATGGACATCTGTGTTGTTTCCACTTTCTGGCTATTGTGAATAGTGCTGCCATGAACATTCAAGTATAAGTTTTTGTCTGGATCTATGTTTTCAGTTTTTCTTGGGATATACCTAGGAGGGGAATTGCTGGGTCATATAGTACCTCTGTGTGTAATCGTTTGAAGAATTGTCAGACTGTACTTCAGAGTGACTATACCATTTTACATTCCCACCAGCAATGTGTGAGTTCCAGTTTCTCAACATATAGCCATCCAAGTGGGTGTGAAATGATATCTTACTGTGGCTTTGATTTGCGTTTCGCTAATGGCCCAGTGATGTTGAGTTGAGCATTCTTTCATGCGCCTTCTGGCCGTTTATGTATCTTCTTTGGTGAAATATCTATTCAGATCCTTTCTCGATTTTTAAATTGGGTTGTCTTTTTGTTATTGAGTTGTAAGAGTTCTAGATACAAGTCTCTTATCAGATACATGATTTGCAAATGTTTTCTCCCTTACCACTACTTTTTAGAACTAGCCTGTGTTGGTTTTTCCCTCTGCTAGGGCATTCCTTCCTCACTTGGAGCACCAGGAGCCAAGAGGTCATGCTTAAGGTAGCAGTCAGGAAGGGAGAATTGGGACCCTGCTTTTTCAGGACCCTTTCCTGGGGTCATCTCCTCCTTGTTAGTTCATTTTATGAATAAATGTTTATTGAGATCCCACTCTGTGTTAGGCACTAAGCTAGATACTGCGTAATTATAATGAGCAAAATCAGGTATGGTTCACATTACGTGGAGCTTCCAATTTAGTGGGTTAGAAGATATTAAATAATCACACAAATGTAAAACTACAAGTGTGGTAAGTGCTACAAAGGGGAGTCAGGTGATTTTACAGATTGTGAAACTGGAAGCACAGAGATGGGAAGGGATTCGGTCAATGTCGTACAGGGCTCCTCGCTGCCAGAGTGCCTCCTGTTTTCTCTCTTGGAGTGATGAAACTTGTATGTCTGGTTAGCCATTCCGGTCCCAACCCACCGCTGTCTGGACCTTGGCAAATACCTGCCATAATTTGATTAGCCCTTGTGTCTCCTGTTCAGCTGTTTGAAGAAGGCTTCCAATAATTGTTTCGGGCCCACCCCAACAAGGTAAATTAATTTAAATGTTCTAGAGCTAAGTGTTGCGTAGGAAAATTCCTGCAGATATCCATTTTATAAGCTTGTTGGATATGCAGACTGTAATTTTGACATTGTGAAAGGAATTGCTCATTATTGACAACTTGAAAAACTTCAAAAAGCACATTGTAATTTTGAATTTTGTGTTTTTCATAGATTATATTTTTTCTTTCTGAGAGGAATTATCAGGTTTTCTTTAAGGCTTTAATGGGGACTTTGAGGACACCGATTGCTTTCTCTGTGTTTTTCTCTCTCATCCCTAGGATTCTCTGGAGGAAAAGCGGAAGCGACAGCGATCTGAACGTCTGGAACGGATTTTCCAGCTTAGTGAGGCTCATGGGGCCCTGGCACCCGTGTATGGGACTGAAATCCTGGATTTCTGTACCCTACCCCAACCTGTTGCCAGCCCCATCGGCCCTCATGCTCCCGGCCCCAACCACCCCACCTTTTGGACTTTTACCGAGGCTGCCCGCAGGGCTGTACTGTTTCCCCAGCAACGACTAGACCAGCTGTCAGAAATCATTGAGAGGTTGGCAGGGCTAAGTGCTAATGGAAAGTGGGTCTTGGGGCCTCATGGTGGATGTAGTGGTTAGGACTGGTGAAGGTGTTAGCTTTTGGGGCCCTTCAGAGTCCCATCTTCTACACTGCTGCCTTCTTCCTTTTACAGGTTCATCTTTGTCATGCCTCCTGTGGAGGCACCTGCCCCTTCCCTACATGCCTGCCACCCACCTCCTTGGTTGGCCCCACGTCAGGCAGCCTTCCAGGAGCAATTGGCCTGTGAGCTCTGGCCCCGGGCTCGTGGTTTACACCGTATTGTGTGTAATATGCGCACCCAGTTCCCTGACTTAAGGCTCATCCAGTATGATTGCGGTAAGTTCATTGGTCAGTAGTAAGACTGTGATGTCAGAGGGTCTCTGGATTTAAGTAAAGCGTTAGATAGTTTTTAGGTTATGTTTATGGGTAAGATGGAGAAACAGTCTTATGATGGATTCTTGACATTCATGGGTTTGACTTTAGTGAAAGTTGAAACTGTGTGCTGCTAACTCGTTTATTCATTCCGTGATCATTTTATAAACATCTATCATATTTTGCTAATCATTTGGGATACAGTGATGACCAAGACAGCATAGCACAGAGTTTTCAGGTTTATGAGGAAAGGTGTATGGTGATATAAGACTACAGAGTAAATAGAAAAATTTAATTTGGGAAAAAGCAAGGATTTTTGTATTGATTAGAATGTGTTTGGCTGCAAGTAAAAAAAAAAACAAAACAGTGACTTAAACTACAGGGACATTTATTGTTAATGAGAAATTCTGAAAAAGTGAGGGACTGGTTTAGCAGTTCAGTGATGTCTTCAAAAGATCCAGGACCTTTCTATATTCTGCCTGCCGTCCTTAGCTTTTATCTTTTTATTCTAATGTTTATTTCCTTGTGATCCCAAGATGACTGCCAGGAAGCACACCAGTGCTCCAAGCAGTAAGCAAGAGGTTGAGACAATAATCCTTGCAATCCTAGCAAGTCTTTTTCTTTTTTTCTGGAAAGGAATACCCTCCCAGCAGACTTAGCTTCACAGTTCATTGGCTCAGACTGGGCCATAAGCCCATCCCTAGAGCAATCACTCACAGGGGAATGGCAAAGAGAAACGGAGACTTTATTTAGACCAACGATGATTTATCGTCTGGGCCTTGGTTGGGGCCTGCCTTCCCTTATAATCAGGGGATCTCTACCAGCTGCCGGTAAAGTTAACTAGGTTCTGTTAACCAAGAATGGCTGTTTGACAGTAGTGAATAGTTTCTGCCACAGTTTTGTCCAGAAATTTCTGTAGTAACAAGTTTAGAGATTTTCTAAATGTTTTAACCAAAATCCAAACCAAACCCATCGACGTCAAGTCGATTCTGACTCATAGCGACCCTGTAGAACAGAGTAGAACTGTGCCCCATAGGGTTTTCAAGGAGTGGCTGGTGGGTTTGAACTGCTGACCTTTTGGTTAGCAGATGTAGCTCTCCGTAGCTCTTAACCACTGCACCATAGAAAATTAGGAGAATTTTTATTCATAGGTGTTCAATGAATACTTGAGTTTAAAAAAAAAAAAAAAACAAAAACTTCTAAACGTTGAAAACTATTCAAAATAAATGATAAAATATTGAAAGTTTTTGTCAAAGGTATTCAAACCAACCTATCAGAAATGTAGAAATTACTTCTGTGTTTGATGGCAAGCTTGAGCCTGATAACCTCTTAAGATCCTATTTGACTCTCCGTTTCTGATCTGGGACCTTAAATCCCTGTCTGTCCGCCGTAGCCACAGAGTTATTGAACTCTGTTTTGTGATTCTTCTGTGTTTGTGCTGGTGTGACTATCGTAGTATGTAAAGATCTCTTGCTCATACACTGCTGGGGATTCCTTTTTTCCCGTCTGAGGGTGTATATTACGTTACCTCTAGTTAGACTCTGAGCAATTCTCCCAGCCAAGAGCAAACTGAAGAGGGGAACCTTTAAGGGAAGAGAATGTATGGAGTTCAGTATTTTTGATCCCCTAGACTAACTGAAACTCTGGCTGAAAGCCTTGATTACCTTTTACTCACAGCCTTCCAGCACTAAGTGTCCTCCCCATCCTAGCTCCCTGTACCCCTTCATATCTCTTCAGGGAAGTTGCAAACGTTGGCAGTGCTGCTGAGGCAGCTCAAGGCAGAGGGCCACCGGGTGCTCATTTTCACTCAGATGACCCGAATGCTGGATGTATTGGAGCAGTTCCTTACTTACCACGGCCACCTCTACTTACGTCTGGATGGGTCTACTAGAGTTGAGCAGAGACAGGTAACCCAGGCATCTGCAGCCCTTGGATGCTCACCCCAACATCTATCTTCTTTTCCCAGGCCTCAAGCCCCCAGAAGGGTTCCACTAAGCCTTGGGTCTGTTTCTGGGGATATGCCTCCCAATACCACTTTTTTTTCCTTTCCCTCTAGGCCTTGATGGAACGGTTCAATGCAGACAAACGCATATTCTGCTTCATCCTTTCAACTCGAAGTGGAGGTGTGGGTGTAAACCTGACAGGAGCAGACACTGTTGTCTTTTATGACAGTGACTGGAATCCCACCATGGATGCTCAGGCCCAGGATCGCTGTCACCGAATTGGCCAGACCCGAGATGTCCACATCTATAGGTATTGCCTAGTCTCCCCTCACCTTACTTCCCCATTGCTGATAGGGTTTCATTGATGTATTTGGCTGTTTACACATGACTGTCATCACCCCCTAGGCTTATCAGTGAACGGACAGTGGAGGAGAACATCCTTAAAAAGGCAAATCAGAAGAGAATGTTGGGAGATATGGCCATTGAGGGAGGCAACTTCACCACAGCCTATTTTAAACAGGTACTAAGATTTTTTAAAGAGCCCTGGTGATGCAGTGGTTAAGCTCTTGGCTGGTAACCAAAAGGTCAGTGGTTCGAACCCACCAGCCAAACCATGGGAGAAAGATATGGCAGTCTGCTTCCATAAAGACTACGGCCTTGGAAACCCTATGGAGCAGTTCTGCTCTGTCCTGTAGGGTCGCTATGAGTCAGAATCAACTCAACAGCGATGGGTTTAGTTTTGGTTTACTAAGATCTTTTAGCTTCTGCAGAAGAGAGCTGCTATATCTGTAGGCATTCCTTTTGCTTATTAAAGAGGAGCTGCGTCCGCCTCCTCCACGGACCAGTCCTCTCCAACCATTGGTGCCTCTGATACTTCCAAGAGCTATCAGCCTTACACTTCTAGACCTAGAACCATTGTGGCACTGACTCTTTTCCCTCTGTCCTTTCCGATAGCAGACCATCCGAGAGCTGTTTGATATGCCCCTAGAGGAGCCGTCTAACTCATCTGTATCTTCCGCCCCTGAAGAGGAGGAAGAGGCTGTGGCTAGCAAGCAGACCCATATCCTGGAGCAGGTGAAAAGAGTGGGCAATCTCTAAAGTAGAGCTAATGATTGCAGTGTATTTTGTCTTTTATTAGTCTCTTCAGCTTGTCCAGGGGAGAAAGGACTGTTTCTGCTGCTTACCAGATTATGGTCAGCCTTTGGTAGTTCAAGTATATTGTTTATTGGTCAACATGATATAGTAGAAAGAAGACAGAATTTGGATCTAAGTTCTAGGTTTTAATTCCAACAACGCATCTATATCATAATAATTGTGTCTGTTAAGCCAAGTCTGTTTATTCCTCTGAGCCTCACTTTCCACTGCTCTGAAGTACTAATGAGAAGGAGGTAACTCTCAGGATTAAATGGTATAATGGATGTAAGAAGTGCTTTGTACATAGTGTAAAACATTGTTTTCTAAATATTGATGCATAATAGAATCACTTAGAAAGCTTTTCAAAATAGATTCCTAGATGCCATCTCAAAGTCTACTAAATCCTAATTTTGCATGGTGGGGTCTGGGTGGTTTTCTTCCAAAGCTCCCCAGATGTGTAAAGCATCATAGAGATGTTTTTCCCTACTGAGGGCCTTCGCCTAATGGCTGAGCATGTTCTAGGCCACTTCCCTCGGTGACTTGAGTGTGAACTCTGGATATTCATCTCAAGGGAAAGATCAGATGTGGTTAGTTCGTTGAAGAGAATTGTCATGAAGTATGTCAATACAAAAAAGAATTTTAGGCTTTTTGTTATCCAGAGCTCTAAAGCTGACTCAAAGGAAAGGAAGTAGAGCTAGATGTCCCCACAACAATCGTTTTGTCCCTAGTAGGAGTCCTGGTCAAATCCATTCCATCCTTAACATGAACCACAGAGTTGCTTTGGTAACTCTGAGGACCCACAAGGGCATTGAGGAGTTCTGTTGCAAACCTGGTTTGGTGTAAACTTGGCCTCAAATTTTTGCCAGAATCAAATTCCAGGATGGTAAAGTTCTTTCAGGCAGGTATGATGGTTTTTTCTTTCCTACACCTTTGCAGGCATTGTGTCGAGCAGAGGATGAAGAAGATATCCGTGCGGCCACTCAGGCCAAGGCTGAACAGGTGGCAGAGCTTGCAGAATTCAATGAGAATGATGCGTTTCCTGCTGGTGAGGGAGAAGAGGCCAGTCGGCCTGGGGCTGAGGATGAGGAGATGTCCCGGGCTGAGCAGGAAATAGCTGCCCTTGTAGAACAGGTCAGTGTTGGACCCGCTAGTTCTCAGCCTCACCCCTCACAACTCCCTCCCTCAGGCTCTGTGACCCTCTTTCTATCTGGTAATACTAAAAAAAGGTGATGAGCCCTGGCTACCAGTCCTTCTGTTCATCACTGCTCCTCCTCCCCACAGCTGACTCCCATTGAGCGCTATGCCATGAAATTCCTGGAAGCCTCGCTGGAGGAAGTCAGCCGTGAGGAGCTCAAACAGGCAGAAGTGAGTATGTTTAGGGGTTGGAGCTGGAAGTGGGAGGCTGCTGATTTCTACCCCCTCCCACTCTATTTGCCACCCTTTGACCACCCCTTGGGTTCTGTTGTTGGCAGGAGCAAGTGGAAGCTGCCCGCAAGGACCTGGACCAAGCCAAGGAAGAGGTGTTCCGCCTACCCCAAGAGGAGGAGGAGGGGCCAGGGGCTGGGGATGAGGTTTCCTGTGGGACAGGTGGAGGCAGCCACCGGCGCAGTAAGAAGATCAAGGCTCCTGAGAGGCCGGGGACTCGAGTCAGTGAGCGTCTTCGTGGAGCCCGGGCTGAGACTCAAGGGGCAAACCACACTCCCATCACACCTACCCAACATACCCGTAGTACATCCACACACCCCTGCAGCAGCCCTGCCAGGGAGCGAACTCCCCGGCTGGCGCCTAGGGCTCGACCCACTCCAGCTCCTGCTACCCCAGTCTCTGTCCCAGTCCCTGTCCCAGTCCCCATTTCATCCCCAAATCCAATAACCATTCTTCCTGTCCATATCTTGCCTCCTCCTCCCCCTCTTCCTCCTTCCCAGATTCCTCCCTCTTGTTCTCCTGCCTGTACTCCTCCTCCTGCCTGTACCCCCCCACCAGCTCACACCCCCACACCAGCTCATACCCCCCCACCAGCACCTACCCCTCTTCTAACTCCTTCCTCCCCTCTTCTGCTTGGTCCATCTTCTGTGCCTATTTCCCCCCCCAGCACCAACCTCCCCTTGGGCTTAGGGCCTGAGGCAGAGTTGTGTGCACAAGCATTGGCATCTCCTGAGTCCCTGGAGCTCACTGGCATGGCCAGTTCCGAGGCTTCCCCACTCACTCTTGTGTCCCCTGAGGAGCTGTTGCCAGTTGCTGTTGAAGTCCTGCCCATGTCAGAGAAGAACCTTTCTCTCACTCCTTCTGCACCTAGCCCAATCCTGGAGGCTGGCAGCATCCTTAATGGTCAAGAACAGAAGGTACCAGAACCTGTCCAGGGGACAGTTCTTGCAGTGCTGCCTGATGGTGAGGAGGTACCCATGTGTCTGAATGAGAGCAATGGGGTGGAGCTCCCACCCTCTGCAGCATCTGATGAGCTACTTCAGGTGCCACTGGAGGCTCCCAGGAACTCTGAAGAGCTGATAGTGGCCCAGACCCCAACCTCCAGCCCAGAGAAGCTGCAGGAACTTGTTACAGCAGAGGTCACAGCCCCATCAACCTCATCCTCAGCCACCTCCTCACCTGAGAGTCCTTCACCAGCCCGGCCACCTCGGCGTCGCACCAGTGCCGATGTAGAAATTCGGGGTCAGGGGGCTGGTCGTCCAGGGCAGCCTCCAGGCCCCAAAGTGCTTCGCAAGCTGCCAGGACGGCTGGTAACCGTGGTAGAGGAGAAGGAGCTGGTGAGGAGACGGCGACAGCAACGGGGAACTGCCAGCACCCCAGCACCTATGGTTTCTGAGACGGGTGCAAGCCTGGGAAGCCCATCTACCCGCAGCACGTCAGGGAGGGATTCTTCACCTCCTACCAGCGGGCCTTGTGAAGCTTCTCCGCCATCCACACTGCCCACCCAAACCCAGCAACCCTTCATAGCTCGTCGTCGCATTGAGTTGGGGGTGACTGGTGGAGGCAGCCCAGAGAATGGAGAAAGGGCGCTGCTTGACATCACCCCACCTGCTGTGAAGCGCCGGAGAGGGAGGCCCCCGAAAAAAAACAGGTCTCCGGCAGATTCTGGGCAAGGGGTGGATGAAGCACCCTCATCCACCTCTAAGGGAAAAACTAATGGGGCTGATCCAGTCCCTGGGGCAGAGACCCTCATTGTTGCGGAGCCTGTTGTAGGACCCCAGCTTATTCCTGGGCCCCACCCTCTTGGACCCCAGTCAGTTCACAAACACGAGTCCATCATCTTGTCACCTGTGGAGAAAAGAAGGCGTGGGCGGCCTCCTAAGGCGCGAGATTTGCCCATTCCTGGGACCATTTCTTCTCCAGGGAATGGCAACTTAGAGAGCCGGACACAGCCACTCCCACTCCCGCCACCCCTGCCATCCTTCCCACCACTCCTAGCCTGTCCCGCCGCTAGTGTCGCCAACACTGTCACCACCGTCACCATTTCAACGTCCCCACCCAAGCGCAAGCGGGGCCGACCTCCCAAGAATCCACCATCACCTCGGCCCAGTCAGCTCCCTGTCTTGGACCGTGACAGCTCTTCTGTCGCTGAGAGCTGTGGACTGGGGAAGCAGCAGCAACCCCAGGGCCAGGGAGACAGTGAGGGCAGTTCTTCTGATGAAGATGGAGGCCGCCCCCTCACCCGCCTGGCCCGCCTGCGACTTGAAGCAGAGGGAATGCGGGGACGAAAGAGTGAAGGGTCCATGGTGGTGGCTGTAATTCAAGATGACCTGGATTTAGCGGAGAGTGGGCCAGGCGGGTTGGAATTGACTCCTCCTGTGGTCTCGTTAGCCCCAAAACTGCGCTCAACCCGGCTGCGTCCAGGGTCTCTAGTCCCCCCGCTAGAGACCGAGAAGGTGCCTCGCAAACGGGCAGGGGCTTCAATTGGTGGGGGTCCTGGGCAGGCAAAGCGAGGCCGTCCTCAGCCCCCAAGCCCCCTGGGGCCTGAGGGTTCTATAGAGGAGTCTGAGGCTGAAGCCTCAGGTGAGGAGGAGGAAGGGGATGGGACCCCACGCCGCAAGCCTGGCCCCCGCCGACTTGGTGGGACCAACCAAGGGGACCAGCGCATCTTGCGCAGCAGTGCCCCTCCCCACCTGGCTGGCTCTATCATTAGTCACAGAGGCCGCAAGGCCAAGACGTGAGTGGGATGCCTCTCCACCTAGGCTTCCCGCCATGGCCCCTCTTCCCCCACAACCAGGCCTGACTCTGTTAACCACTACTTGAAGTTTTTGGAGGGGGTAAAGCCTCCAGGGAGACTTAAGGGCCTTCTCCCTTCTTTCCACCAAAGTAGGGGGTAGGCAACTGGTTGTCATGGAAATGTGTCTCTTAACCACCCCCCCTTCCTTTCCACCCCACATGGTTGGGCAGTGTTAAGGGTGGCAAGATAGTCTCTGTCCCCACCCCCTTGTACTTGATTTGCCAGCTATCTTTCATAGCCCCCCACCCTTAGGGGAAGGGGGAGGGGCTTCTCCACAATGAGGTGTTTTTTTTTTTTTTTTTAAAAGAAGAAAAAATAATAAACTTAGTTTCTGTACGAGCATCCGCGTAAGGAGGCTTCTGATTTTCTGGTCTGGTGGAGGGTTGGGTGGGAGCTTGGGCATCGTTTTTTTCCCTCTTGCTCTTGCCAAAACCCCAGTGCCTGATCTCCAACCCTGGATTATATGTACCTTGAGGCAAAAATCTCCACCCAAGAGGAAGGAAGATTGGCAGATCTGATCTCCTGGTAGGGTGCCTTTCCCTAAGGATTTTAAATCATGCAGATTCTTACACCTTTCCTTTCCCTTCCTTTAATCCCTTTGGTTCTTGGACTTTCCCTTCGAGCTCTCTGATGCCTCAGACTTTTCCCTTTTATCTGTCTTGCTTAGGTGCTTCCTTGGCACTCCTTTTCGAGAAGGCAGGCTTCCCACCTCCAGTCGCTTCATCCCTTAACCATCCCCTGTTCTCTATGCAGCCAAACTGGTTTGAGTCAGCCACACCCCTTTCCCAGCTCCTGGAGTTCCTCAGGTAGTGGGGTGGCCACTCAACCCCGCCCCTGGGCTTGGCTTGGAGTCCTGAGTCAGCTCGTTCTCCACCCAAGCCAAATCAAACCCGAGGCAGGAGCCGAAACTCACAGTCCCTCAAGGCCTGTAGCCAGGTAAGAGCCTTTGTTCCTTTTTACAGTTCTGACCTGAACTCCGTGGACCTTCTTGTGTTCTTCACTAGCTGACTGTATCTGTGTTTACCTCGTCTGAGTTCTTTCCTCACACTCAGTACCATGCAGCTTTGTGCCTCATATTATTCTTTGTTCTTTGTTTATCTTGCCTCTTTTACTCCTTTATCCATTGTCACCTGCGTTCAGGGAACAACACGTGTTCTCAAATTGTCTAGGGTGCAGGGGAGTGGTTGAAGATGAGGGTGGACAGGTGGTTTGATTCCAGAGCTCAGAGGACCTGAGAAATAGAAAGATGAGAAATTGCATAAGGTATCATGCAGGTTTCTGTGTAGGTAATGAGATCATTTGGGAGTGTTCATCTAATTTTGATGGGGGCCTGAGTTAAAATGGAGATGTAGTGGAGGGAGTCACATAGCAAAAGATCCCAACTGGGAAAGTAAGGTCTTTCTGGTGTTTCGTTTCCTAAACTATATATATGTAAAAGGCATAGGTAGTCTTTACCTTTCCTTACCCTGCCCCCAAACTGTGTTTTCACATGAAGTGGCTGCTTTACTTGAAGTGGGGTGGAGGACCTAGGGTCCCGCTCTCTGATCATCCTTAATACTCAGGGGCAATCTCGGGAACTTCAAGGAACCCTAAGGCCCTTTGAAATACAATGTGAAATCACTGGCTTAGATGGTCTCAGACTCCTGACAGCATTTAGAATTCTGTGTTTCCTGCTTCTCAGTGTGCACCTGTCACTGCTTCTCCCTGTTTATCAGTAAGTAACACAGATAATGCTACTTTCATACTGGCTTGCCTTCAAAGACTTGAGGGAATCTTAAGCTGAGGAAAAAAGATTCCAGTCACACATTTCCTCTCCTGGGGTATGAGTCACTAGAGGAATTCCCCAGCAAGGCAGCATTCCTGAGAGTTGGGCTAGGCCATGAGGACAGAATGCTCTGGGAGGGGTAGAGTCTGACTGAGCAAGCCAGGCCAAGGGCTCAGTTTGGGGCTTACAGGTACCTTGACTGTCATCCACAGGTGATGGAGGACGAGGAGAAGGCAATGGAGATCTTGGTGAGCAACACGGAGGCTGCTCATTCTCCATCCCCCACCCACTGCTGCTGGCTCCGCCTCCGCTACTTGGCAGCTACTAGCGTTGTGTGTGGTTGTTCTTGCCTGGGAGTCATGGCTCTTGTGTTTGCCATCAAGGTGAGAAATGTGATTCCAGTGGAAGCAGGCGGGTGGGTGTAAGGCAATGGTTTCCTATAGCTGATCTATCTGCATTGTCAAAGTCACTGTACCTGTCAGTGCTTGGCTCTGGGCTGAGTGCCAGAAATAAGAATAAGACATGGTTCTTGCTGTTAAAGGGTTCATAGTCTAATGAAAGAGATGGCAGTAAAATGGTTAAAATAAACAGAATGCAACTCATCAGTGCCATGATAGAGGGAAACCCAGTGTACTCTGGGAGCCAGGGAGGATATGTGTTTGATTATATATGTGAATATGGTGGGGTAGGTATCAAGGAAGGCATCATAGGGGAGGTGACAGGAAAATAAGCTTAAAGGATGAGTGAATAAGGGTGAAGGGGCATTCCGGGTAAAGGGACTAGAATATTAGTTCAGCATGGCTGGACTAATGAGGGGATAAGTGCGAGATAAAGCCAGAGGGCCCAGATTCTTGGAATGCTGAGCTTAGGCGTTTGGGCTTTATCTTGAAAGTACTGGGGAACCGTTGAATGGTTTTCACAGGGGAGAGTGACAAGATCAGATTTGTGTTTCAGAGAGATCCGTTCATGGCCTGTATGGAGGGTGAATTGGAGGGGCAAAACTGGAGACAGCTGAGCAGTGATGAGAGCAACAATCTCTAGGAGACTGGAAGTAGTTACGGGGTCCTTGAGAGGACTTCAGCGTCTCAAAAAACCTAACAGATACTGCACATGTGTCTTTTGTAACTGAAACATCATGCTGATCATGCTGGAATTTTTTCAGCTCATTATGGCAACCCTATAACTCTGTCTATAGGGTTTATAACTCTGTTTCTATAATCATAAGAATTTCTGTGTTTCATTAGGGCAAAATCATTAAAAGGATCCTTAATGATGAAAGATATGAGACCCTTTGGGATATTAGAATGTGATGTTGTTTGAGTATGTGTGAAATACTCCAAGCTCACTGGTTCTTGCCAAGAATTCCAAATTCTGAATGACTGTAGGATGGGTAGAAAAGGATGGGGAATACAAGGATTGAAAAGTGCTTTCCCATATGTGATCTTGGGAGCTAACCTTGGTCACCCTGAGGCATAGGCAGGGCAGAGGTGAATACCTTATCTTGCAGATGCAGCATAAGAGACAGAAGCTGGAAAGGGAGGTTGATTGTTTGGGTGTGAGATTTTGACCCACGATAGGGATGGGGGAATGGAGTGGAATGGGGGTAACGGGCACTTTGGAGCAGAAGCAGGGAGAGAATCTAATGAAGAACCTGCCCCCACAGGCAGAAGAGCGGCATAAGGCAGGCCGGTCCAAGGAGGCAGTGCACTGGGGGGCCCGGGCCCGGAGGTTCATCCTGGCCAGTTTTGCTGTCTGGCTCACTGTCCTTGTTCTGGGCCCCCTGCTGCTGTTGCTGCTCTCCTACGCCATCGCCCGGGCTGAGTGACCCTGGGTGGCCTCTGCTGAGGGTCGGCTGAGACTTCTTGGATCCTGCAGTGCAGCATTGCTGGGGTCCAGTGCCAGCAGTGGCCCTTGTCTGGCTGGAAGGATGGTGTCTCTCCCAAGGAGCTTTGAGAAGAGCTGTTCTGGCCCTTTATAAGAGGAGGGCACCAGCTGAGACTGATGAGAGGAGGTTAGCCTGCTCTGTTCTTTCAGCACCCACCACCCCATATTCCCCCACCCCATCTGAAGGGCCTCTGCTTAGAAGCAGGGTTGGAGACCAGGCCTGATTTTATTATAATTTGTTTTGTAATAAAAACCTTTTTTAGTGCTGAAACGCTCTTGTCTAATTGCGGTTCCCCTGCTTTCCCCTGGGCCCTTGGTAAGAGCCTGGCTAGACCTCCAACTGAGGGCAGAGCCTGGATCTCATCTTACCTAGGAGCTCTTTTTCTGGAAGTTTCCCTTCTTGGAAAGACCCTAGCTTCTCCATTACACATCAACAGAGGCCCAAGGCCAGGGAGGATAAGTAGTAGCAGCAGCTACTCTTTATTATTTGGTGTATTTTAGGTGTGTTCTAAGCACTTTATATTTCTTAACTCCTTTAGTCCACATGATGACTCAATAGTAGTTAACATTATCCTCATTTTATAGCTGAGGAAACTGAGGCACAGATTTCCCAAGGTCACACAGCTAGTAAGTGGCAATGCAGAGATTAAACCCAGACATTTTGGTCGCAGAGTAGAGAGAAGAGTAAAAGGGTTGGGTAACAGCAGCAATCATGGTGTATGTAAAAATTTGTATGATTACAGTGGATTTTTACATTGTATATCTTGGGCCTCGCAATAATTTTTGAACTTTTTTTAATTGTGAAGTGTATCACACATACAGAAAAGTACTCAAAACAAGTGTACAGCTCAATACATTAACACAAAGCAAATAACTGAATAACCACCATTCAGTCAAGAAATTGAGCACTGCCAGCACTTCAAAGCCTCCTTTATGCCCCTCCCAGTCACCACTCCTTCCTTTCTTCACACAGGTAACTACCATTCTGATTTCTAACAATGTAGTTGAATTCTGCGTGCATTGGAACTTTATGTAAATGGAACCATATATATTGTCTTTTATGTTTAGCTTCTTTTACTTAATGTTATTATGTTTGTGAGATGTTCTACATAGCTGTAGTTTCTATTGTTGTATAATATTCCATTATATGAATATATCACAGTTTATCCATTTTCTGTGGCTAAACTTTTGAGGTATTTCCAATTTGGAGATATTATGAATCAGGTAGCTGTGTCTTTTAATGTTTCTTGGTGTACATATGTCTTGGGAATGAACTTTTGGGTTACTTCACCATAATTCAGAGACCAGCAGGGCACCTAAAGGAATTAGAGATGTTGCACACTGAAGAGAGATTAGAGGGGAAGAAGAGACACACGATGGTGGCCTTCAGTGTTCTGAAGGGTTCCAGGAAGGAAAAGTGACATGAGTCCATTGGTGGTCCCAGAGGTTAGAATTATGACAATGAGTAGAAGCCACATATAGGGCAGCGGTTTCTCAACCTTGGCTTCACAATAGAATAATCTAGGGAGCTTTAAAAAATACTTATGCCTTGGCTTCACTGCCAGAGATTATGATTTAATTGGTGTGAGGTACTGCCTGGACATCAGGATTTTTTAGCTTTACTGATTCTAGCACACTATTATTTGAGAACCACTGCTGTTCAGAAAAGATTTGGTTGTATTCACTCTACCAATTCCTAAATCAGGAAAGAAAGGTAGCACATTTTAAGAGACTTATGGGAAAAAAAAAAATTAAGCTAATGCCTGATTAATCAGGAGTGTCAATTTCCTAGAAGAGAATATTCCATTCCCCCAAACTCTGATAAATTTTGAAAATGTTTCAAGCCTATAGAACAATAAAAGATTAGTACAATGAACTCCTGTATACTCTTCACCAAGATTTATAATTTTTAACATTTCATCACATTTGCTTTATATCTTTCTAAATACACTTATTGTTAATGCTGAACTATTTGAGGGCAATTTGCAAGCCCTGCATCCCTAAATACTTCATGATTGTAAGGATGGCATGGGGGCATCTGACCTTCTCTAACTTCACGAGGTGGGAGGATCACCATCAGGATCAACAGCCCAAGGCTGATTCCTATGAGGCAGAAGTTAGATACACCTCCTCTCTCCAACCTTTTTACCAGTTCTGACACCAGCCGTCCCTCCCACTGCACTTTATACTTCTCTGCTGGGTTCAATAATTCATTGCAAATGGCCACACAGAACCCACAGAGAATATTCACAAATATGGGGTTTATTAGGGAAGTAACAGGTTACAATTCAGGATTAGGAACAACTCAAGATATAGTTCTTCCATCAGGACAGCCTCTTCTCAGCCATGCCCACAGCAGGCCTCTTGCTGGCCCTCGGCCCCTTGGCCCTTGACCTGGCCTCTGCCCTGCTTGGGTAAGTGTTACCAAGCTCTTTAGCTCCACCAATAAGTGCCCAGAGAGGCACTCCACTCTGCCAGTAAGCCTTGACCCAAAGGTGCTGAACTCTCTTGCTCCGCGGGTTGAGAGCCTAGCACCGCCAAGTGCCTGGAGGCACCTCACTCCAAGCCTCCTGCCTGAAGGCATTCAGCTCTTTCTGTGGGTCAGCACACCCACTATAGCTGCCTTCTTCCATGGGCTGGGAAGCCCACCCTGTTGTCTCATGCTGGTCTCCTGATTCTGCTGCTGCCATTTTTCTGCCACTGCTTCTGGCTGTCTTGCACCGTCTCATGTTACAGCTCTGTCTATCTCCTGGGTCTAGGAGATTGTCAGCACAGGGCCCCAGGTCCAAAGGACACACTTTGCTCCCAGCTGTTCTTCTTGGTGATAGTGAGGTCCCCCCTTTCTGCCTCTGGGATGGCTTATTTTAAGCCTAGCAGGATGGCAAAACTGACCAATCCCCTCGTTAGGGTTCCATACACCTTATTTGCATGGCCCCACTCCCACAAGGGTGCTGTGCACCTTATTTGCATTATTAGTAAGCTATCCAATCCCCTTAGTGGGCCACCAGCACCTTATTGGCATAGTCTCACTCAGTCATTTGATGGGAGTTACAAGACCATGGTGAGAAAGGCCGTATAAAAGTGATCCATCACACCTCAATGATGTTATCTCCTAAAAACAAGGATATTTTCTCACATAACTACAGTACAATTATATAATTCAGAGAAGTTAACATCGATGTAGTATTCTAGTATACAATCTATATTAAAATTTGCCAGTTAACACGGTAACATTTTTTTATAGCAATTTCTTTTCAGTTTTAGGGTCCAGTGCAGAAACATTCATGGTATTGAATTATGTATTTTTAGTCTTTTTCAGTTTAGAACAGTTCCTCATTACTTGTCTTTCATGACATTTTTTTATTTCAATTTTTTTTATTGTACTTTAGATGGTTTACAGAACAAATAGTTTCTCATTAAACAGTCAGTACACATATTGTTTTATGACATAGGTTAACAACCCCACAACATGTCAACACTCTCCCTTCTTGACCTTGGAGGACCTTTTTTTTGGTGAAAATATACATAGGCAAAGTTACACCATTTCAAAAGTTTCTGCATGTACAATTCAGTGACATCGCCCACGTTCTTCCAGTTGTGCTGCCATTCTCACTATCCTTTTCCAAATTATTCCATCACCATTATCTTCAACTCACTGCCCCCAGGCCTCCCATCAAACCCCCTGAGTTGCTGTTGTCAATTTGATCCCACATAGATAATTTTTTTTTTTTTTGTACCTTAGATGAAGGTTTGCAGAACAAATAGTTTCTCATTAAACATTTTGTACACATATTGCCCTATAACAATGTTTAACAACCCCATGACATGTCATGTCAACACTGTCCCTTCTCAGTCTTGGGTTCCCTATCACCAGCTTTGCTGTCTCCTCGTCCCTGGACTGCTGTGCCTCATTAGCCCTGTTTTGTTTTATGAGGCTGTCCAATCCCCGGCTGAACGGTGAACTTTGGGAGTGACTTCACCACTGAGCTAACAGGGTGTCTGGGGGCCATACTCTCAGGGTTTCTCCAGTCTGTCAGGCCAGTAAATCTGGTCTTTTTTTTTGTGAGTTAGAATTTTGTTCTACATCCTTTTCCAGCTCTGTCCAGGACCCCTATTGTGATCCCAGTCATGACATTTTTGAAGTGAGGTCACTAGTAGTAGAATGTCACTCAATTTAGAGTCTTATGCATTTTTGGCAGAAATACTACATAAGTGGTGTGTCCTCAGTACATCTCATCAGGAGGCACATGACATCAGTTTGTCCTGTTACTGGTGGTTCTAACATTGACAGCTTGGTTGAGGTAGCGTCTGTCTTTAAAAATAATCTGTATAAAAAAGTTAATCTGTATCAATAGCCTGTTCCCCAGCACATTTCCACCAATGATTTTAATCCTTGTTAATTTTGCCCAAATCAGTTATTACTGAGGCTTGAAAAACGTTGATGTTCTAACTTTGTCATTCCATCTACATTTATTAGTTGGCATTCTACTATAAAGATATTTTCCTCTCTATTTATTCATTTACAACATTTAGTGTCAGTATGGACTCAGGTTGTTTTTAATTCAATTTGTTATATCTGTTACTGTCATTATCCTCAAAATTCTTTTTTGCTGAGGTAGTATTTGCATACATTAAAGTGCACGGATCTTAAGTGTACAGCTTGATGAATGTTTATATATGAATATTCCCAGGTGAATAGAACATTTCCAGCACATCAGAAGACGCCCTCAGGGCTCCCTCAGTCTCATTATTCTTTTTGTCCCTGATTTGATCAGTGGAAACCCCTTCAACCTGGTTACTGTGTCCTTTTGATAAGTGATAAGTCCTCATCATTCTGAGTACTTCCTAACTTTTTGGCACAAACTGTTTAGGTTCATCTTGCACTTTCCCTGCTCTGGTGTGGGAATTGGCCATTCTCCCAAGGAGACTTGGCTCCTTTTAGTGGGGGCTGTTACTGTTATTTAGAAATCAATATCTGAACACTAGGGTGTGTTCATTCTAACGATACTAATGCTCCTGGTTGGTGGCACAGTGGTTAAAGCGCTTGGCTGCTAACTGAAAGGTCACGGTTTGAATCCACCAACAGCTCCATAGGAGAAAGATGTGATAGTCTGCTTCTGTAAAGATTACAGCCTAGGAACCTTATGAGGTAGTTCTGCTCTCTCCTATAGGTTGCTGTGAGTCAGAATCAACTCGAGGGCAATAGGTTAGGAACTTTCAGAGGTCAGAGTTAGAAAATATCTAATTTTATCTATTTTGAACCCATTTTTTAATCATACTTCCAATTTCAGCCCAACATCATAGCACTCTTCCTGCCCTTTCCCACACCCCAAATTCCATAAATTCCATATTCACACAGAACCCTGGCTCCCAGCTACGTCAATGTTGATTAATGTGCTCATTTTCAGAATGATTACCCCATTTTACTACCAAGAACAAACCTACTAAGTTCAAGATTTCTTTGCAGTACTTTTGTCTTTAGATTCATGGTGTGAAGTCAAGGTATTGTTAAAAAAGTTACTTGGATTCATTCTTCTCCTGCATGGTTTGTGATCCCAAAGCAACATTTCTTAGATAGCTGTTGGAAGACTAAATGTATTCATTCTGCGCTTCTTTCACTGGAACATAACCTCCCCAAGGGTAAGGACTTGGTTTTTTGTTTGCATTGTCAGTCCAGCGCCTAGCGCTTTGATGTTCAACAAACACTTGTTGAAGGAGTAAGTGAATGCCAGGGCTGAGCTGTGCATTGAAGAGGTTTATTAAGTAACTCGCACCTGGTGGAAGCTGACAACCTGGTGGGCTTAGAACAGCGTGATAACATCCCAAGGCTTTTAGGAAGAAGTGGTGGAAGCTTGGGAAGCTGTGTCACCCCAGATGGTGGACGCTGGGGTTCTGGAGGTACTCAAGGGGAGTCCGAGCGGCTACAGAAAGAGGCAGCCCCTTCTAGCTGAAGGGCCGTGGCTTGTCCCAGGCTGCTTCAAGTGACCGAGCTGGGGTCCAGGCTGCGTGCGTCCGTGCGTTTTCAGGACTCGAGGCGGGCCGATATAAAGAGTCGAATTCAGACAGGGATGCTAGGAGGAGACTGAGCAGGGCCGGGTGAGCTCAGGAACAAGAGACGCAGAAAAGCCCCGCGTTTGGGCGGGCTGGAAGTCAAGCTTCCCCGGAAACCTAACTTCCGGGTCCCATCCGGGGCCTCCTAATCAACTTGACAACAAGCCCCACCTTTTGCCGCTCGTGCGATAATTGGTTGGCTCTGAAGACCTGCCTCAGCGTCGTAGCCCTAGGTAACTTCAAGTTCTTACGCCTGCTCCAGCTCCGGGACTCTCAGCTTCGTATTGGACTACCAGTTTCCAATCAGAAGGGTTTCTGAACCTCAGTCTTCGGCCTGCTTGGCCATTGGCGGACAGGATAGGGGTGGGGCCCGAGGTTTTTGCCGGCGGCGCTAGTCGGGTAAGGTAAGTCACCGGAGACGAACCCGGCGTCCCAGCGGCCTCGCGGCGACCCCGGACACTCTCCCCGCCCCCTCAGGTGAGCCCCCCTGACACCCCGCGCCGCATCCCAGCGCCTGACAAAGTGCGCCTGCGCGGCAACAGCCGCCAGCCCGTGTGCCCCTTCCCCTTCTTCCCGGATACCTTTTTCCTTCCCCTCCCCCGCCCCTTTCCCCTCCCCTGTCACTTCTCCCTCCCCCAGGACCCTTCGGCGGGGTCTCCTCATCCCGATCCGCCCCCCCGCCCCCATCCCCCAGGACCCTGGCGCCCCAGCCACCAGGGCTGCGCCTCCGGGAGCCGCGATGTGCGTCCTCTCAGAGCTTGTGGGCCTCCCTGCCCTCACTGCTCTCCGTTTCCTCCGCACAGGCCCCCACCTCCTTCAAAATGACGCTGGACGTGGGGCCAGAGGATGAGCTACCGGACTGGGCCGCGGCCAAGGAGTTTTACCAGAAGTACGATCCTAAGGACGTCATTGGCAGGTGAGGCCTCGGCCCGGAAAAATGGAGATCCAGAGAGGTCGAGTCTTAGCCAGGATATACAGTTCCTTCGGAGGGCTAGATAGTTCTAAATGGGAAGGGTCAGGGTCAGTGGGGACCATTTGGTGACTAGACTCTTATTCTGAATAAACTCCTATATTTTTACAAGTTCATTCATTCATTTATGCTTTCAACAAATACGTGCCAGACAGGAAGCTAAACATGGAGTTGGTGTGGGCGGTGGGGGTGGAAAAGATGTCTATGCCCTGGAGGTACTCCAGATGAAGTGGCAGAAAGAGACTGATTAACAGACAAAACATATTTGTCTGTGTTAGAGATCTGTACAAAATACTGTGGGGTCCCAGAGAACCAGGGGCTTAATACCAAGGGACAAGCTTCCAGAAGGGGTGATATTTGGGCTGCGTCTTGAAAGATGAGTAGGAGTTCAGCATGGAAAGAACAGAAGGAAGGTCTGTCCTATAGAGGCTGTGGTAGATGTGTTTACTCATGAAAGGTTTCCTAAGCACATACTATGTTTGGGTGCGCTGTATGAGGCACTGATACAAGAGCCACAAGGTTGCTATCCTTGTGGAGTTTACAGTCTAGTAGTTGTTGTGTTGTTAGGTGCGGTGAAGTTGCTTCTGGCTCATAGCAACCCTGTGTATAACAGAACAAAATGCTGTCTTGTCCTGTGCCATCTTCCCAATTATTGTTATGCTTTAGCGCATTGTTGCAGCCACTGTCAGCCCGTCTCGTCAAAGTTCTTCCTCTTTTTCACTGACCCTCTGCTTTACCAAGCATGATGTCCTTCTCCAGGGACTGGTCCCTCCTGACAACATGTCCAAAGTACATGAGACAAAGTCTTGCCATACTTGTTTCCAGTCTAGTGGTAGAGACAGACAATAAACATGAAAAAAGATAAACGTTAATCAAAGTGCTAGGGAGGAAATAAATAGGGTGATGGAATGAGAGTAATTAATGGAGATCACTGTAGATAGGGAGGCCTGGGAAGGCTTCTCTGAGGAATGAGTTTTGAGCTGAGACCTGAAAGATGAGAATGAGCCAGTTATGAGCTGGGGCAGAAATTTTTCCAGGCAGAGGGAACAGCAAGCGCATAGGCTCTGAAGCAGGAAAGGAAAGTGATTAGAATGTAGTGTAAGTGGGAAAGAGCAGAGGAAATTAAGTTGTAGACATGAATACGGGTTAGATTATGTGTGGCCTTAGGCTATGGTGAGAAATTTAAATTTTATTCTAGTGAAACTGATGGTTTCAAACAGTAGAAACATTATCTGATTTACTTTGTGTGATTTGGGGGCAAAGAACCTTTCTGTGCCTCAGTTTCTCCACTGTGAAATGGGAATAAAAATAGAACCTACCTTGTAGGTTGCTGTGAGGATAGAATGAGTTAATATGACACCCTTAATAGTTCCTGGCACATGGTAAGGGATCAGTACATATGGGTTATTACATTTAAAAAAAATTATTCTGGCTCATGTGTGCCAATGACCTGACACCATTTAGGGGTCAGTTAGAGAAGAAAGAGTCATCAAGGGAGACTGAGGAGATGCCGTCTGCAAGTTAGAAGGAAAACCACTAGAAGAATGTGCTTCTGGAAAGTTGACATGGTCTGCTGTTTTGAATGCTGCTGACACCGGGAAAGAAGACAGGGGCATGACGATTAGAGTTGGCTACACTCCTTTTAGGCATCACGTGAAGATATCAATAAGGCAGTTGGAATCAGGAATTCTGGAGAGAAATAGAGAAATCAAGGCTTGAGATAATGTAGTGGGAGTCATTTGCATGTAGTTCATATTTAAAGTCCCTGGGACTGAATTGGAGCCCTGGCGGCGCAGTGGTTAAGAGCTTGGCTGCTAACCAAGAGACTGACAGTTCGAATCCACCAACTGCTCCTTGGAAACCCTTTGGGGCAGTTCTACTCTGTTCTGTAGGGTCACTATGAGCCAGAATTAACTCGACGGCAGCGGGTTTGGTTTTGGTTTGTGGGACCGAATGGAGGTCACCAGGGGGAAGAGAGTGTTGGGAAAAGAGAAGAGAGCCCAGGCCCAAGCTCTAGGGTGCTGCAAGGTTTTAGGGCCAGGTAAGGGAAGATGCACTGAGACTGGGAAGAACCTAAAGGGAAGGACCAGAGACGCCACTGCTAAGGGGAGCAGAAAGACCAGTTTTGGAGGAGGCAGTTCAGAGGGTAGGGTCCTTATCACCTCGTTCCAAGATTACTGTGGTAGCCTGGTCTTTTTCTTCTTATCTTTTTCTGTACATTATCACTCAATTAACTTCTAGAGTACCAGTTTTTTCAAGTGTAAAGGTATGAGACATTACAAGAGCTTGACAAATTCTGACTAGAAATTGGTAACTAGTTCTAAGCCATTGCAACAAAGATTGGATAGCAGGGTTGTAGCCAGAGATAAGGCAAAAAAAAAGAGAGAGAGAGCCTTTGGTGAGGCTTTAAATGACAAGTGAAGAAAGTGGGATTTATATCTTGTAGGTGATAGGGAGGCATGTAAAGAAAACAAGAATTTTGAGTGTACCCTACGTTAACTATAAATTTGGAAGTATTAAGTGTCATAAAAAAGAAGACAATTGTTCTAGTGGTCCTGCTGAGGAATGAGGAAACACTTATAACTTGGTAGAGAATTTAAGCTAGGAGGTTTTTAAGTAGCAAGTGACATGACTGGGACTATGTTTTCAGAAGCAAATTCTAGAAGCAGGGTGAAGGATGATTTGCAGGAGCTGAGGTGGGCAGCAGAGGTGTCAGTGAGGCTATTGTTGTTGTCCAGATGAGAGAGATAAGGGCCTGAGCCAAGGCAGTGGCAGTGGGAGTGGAGGACTAGGAAACAGATTTGAGAGAGATGCAGAATGGACTGGACCAGCTGGATGGGGTCGATTGTGAAGAAGAGGGAGAAGCCAAGAATGGCATCAAAGTCCCTGTCTTGGTCTGGGTTCTCTAGAGGAGCAAAACCAGTGAAGCATATATACGTATATATATAGAGAGAGAGAGAGAGATTTACTTCAAGGAAATGGCTCATGCAGTTGTGGGGCTGGCAAGTCCCAAATCTGTGGGCCAGGTGACAGGCTGAAGCGGTTGCAGGAACTGATGGACCCAAAATCTGCAGGTGAAGCGGCAGGCTGGAGGCCTCAGCTGGCTCACAGGGTTGCTGGGGTTGGCAAATCCAAAATCTGCAGGTCAGGCAGCAGGCCAGAGACTTCTGCAGGCTTACGTCCCAAGAACCAGAAGTCAGGCAACAAGAAGAGTGCAAGGTTGAGAAAAGAGCGCTTTGCCAGAACATCCATTTATATACTGGAGGCAGGCCACACCCCCAAGGAAACTCCCCTTTCAACTGATTGGCTGCTTACGTCAGATCATAAAACGGAAGCTGGTTTCAGGTAGTCCCTGACTTACAAGGGTTCTGTTCCCAAGTAAGTCGAATAACTTTTTTTTTTTCAAGTTTTCATTATTATTGCCTTTTATTATCAGTATCTTTTATAAATCCGATCTTTATTTATCTTTGCGTGTTGGAAATGTTACATATAAACATCTGCGAGTGAACAGCTGTGAATGATAACATCAGCAAATTATGTGCTACAACACTGTATATAGTACATACTACCAATGATAAGATGTACAGAAAAAAACAGACCGTCGTTAAGTGCGGTTTGTGGTAACTAGAATATGTCTTAAGTTGGGAACTAACTATACATAGTGTCTGCCAAACCACTGAGATTCATAGCCTAGCCAAGTTGATACATAACATTAACCATTAGAGTTTCTAACTTGGGAGTCTGATTGGATGGCAATGCCATTCATTGAAATTAGGATATGGAAAGAGGAGCTAGTTTCAGGGAAAGATGAGGTGTTCAGGGGCCATGACAAATGTGAGATGTCTCCAGGACCCAGTAAGACATGTAGGCCTGACGCTTAGGGGGGAAATTGGGCATAAAGGTTGAAGTTATAGAGGTGGGCAGGATTACTGAGGGAGAGTGAGGGCCTGAGAAAAGGGCCAAGGATGAGACCCTGGGGAATTTGACATTCAAAGGATGGGCAGAGAACAAGGTGTATCATTAGAAAGAATTTCAATTTGGGGTCCAAAGACCTAGGCTGGAGTCTGGCCTTCCCGTAGAAAGATTTAATTACTTGAGAGAAAGGTAAATGTCAGAGAAGGGAGTGATCCCTTCCTGCTGAAGAAGAAACAAATGGGACAAAGGATATAGTATTTAGTTGGGCCTTAAAGGAGGGATTCTTAGCTGGATGGCTTTAGGGGGGTCTTTGAACCCCTGAAATTGTAAAAAATGCTGTATGTATGTGGTAGAGATCTCCAGCTTTCATCAGATTCCCAAAGAGATTCATTAAAAGATGAGTTATAAGACCAATGTCCTCAAACTCAGATACCGTTAGTGATTGGACAGGAAATTAAGACTGTGAAGAAGCTACGAGTAAGACTGTAGGAAACAGTGAGTATAGTGGCAGCTAGAGAGTTCTTATGCTGCATGAATTCACATATATAAGGAACATTGTGCTGGCCAAATTGAAACACTTCTGTAAGGTACATTTGGCCTGATGATCGTTTGCATCCCTTGATATAACTATAGATATAGGTGACGGGCATTCCAAGCAAACGGAGTTGTGAAAGGGCAAGGAGACCCACAAGGCCACAGCAGTAAAGGTATATGAATGGCAAGAGAGGGAACCAACATCAGAAACGTGATTTGAGGCCAGATCTTGGAGGGATTTGAGCCCTAGCCTGAGATGTTTGTAGGACCATACAGAGTTGGTGATGGAATCAGAGCAAGAGAATCCCTGTCTAGCACTTTCTCTTTACCATGCCAAATGGGCTTTCCCATCTCTGTACCTCATAACTTCTTTCAGTATCCCTTAAGGATATTGCTGGCTGCATTTCAGACCTGGTGAAGCTGAAACCCAGAGACCTTGTGTCAGTGGGTCACTTTCAGATTATTTAGTGGCATAGTTGGGGCCTAAACTAAGGTCCCCTGATTCTCAACTTTGGTCTTCCAGGTACTTGGTATTTTTTTTGGAGCCTCCTACACATGAGGTATTGTAGGGAACTTTGGAATTTGGATGAGGTGATCAGGGTAGTGAGTGAAATTTGGAGGAAGGCTTAGATCATTTCATCTCATCTCCTTCTTGTGGGGGTGCAGGGCAGGGGGCAGGTTCTGGGGTGAAGTGCAGGAAGGGCTTGCCCAGGATTACCCATTGAAGGAGTAGAAGAGCCTGGGGTAGAACCCAGGTCCCCTGCCTGCTCTCTCTGTGAGCTTTGTGTTGCACCTTGCTGGGTGCTAGGTTTCTGAGGCTGCTCTGAAGCCACTGTAGGCCAGAGTGAGCTCCCTGGGTAGATGGCCTGTTGTCCAGACAAGTCTTGGGAGTCTGGTGCGGTGGGCGTGAGGGCATCGAGGCTGCACTCTGTGTGGAAATGAGAATGCAGGAGGCCCTGACTTGTGCTGTTGTCTGGCTTTTGCAGAGGAGTGAGCTCTGTGGTCCGCCGTTGTGTTCATCGAGCCACTGGCTATGAGTTTGCAGTGAAGATCATAGAGGTGACAGCTGAGCGGCTAAGCCCTGAGCAGCTGGAGGAGGTGCGAGAAGCCACGCGACGAGAGACGCACATCCTGCGCCAGGTCGCCGGCCACCCCCACATCAGTGAGGCCGCATTCCCTGCTCCTGTAGGCTGACTGTCCCACCGCCTGCTGGCCCTGCCCACAGCCCACTTCCCCAGCACTGCCTCCATGCCTCTGCTCCCTTTCTTCTGGCTCTGCTCCACCTCAATGAGTAGCCAACCTTTGGGTCCCTACTGCCTCCTTTGGTTCTCCTTCCTTCCCAATAACGGCCCACTGCTGTCTCAGGGTGGAAAAGCCCCTTTAATACATATCCGCTTCTTTCCATCTCTGTCTCTCTGTCTTTCTGCCTCTTTCCCCAGTCACTCTCATCGATTCCTACGAGTCTTCTAGCTTCATGTTCCTGGTGTTTGACCTGTGAGTATCTCCCTGCCCTGATCTTAGAGCCTACTCCCCACCGCCATGCACAAGCCCCAGCCTTACCATACAAAGGGCTGGAGACCCCCCCCCCCCCCCGCCCACACCTTCCTTTGCTCAAGGGAGGGCCCTCTCTATCACTGCCAGCCCATGGCTCTAGCTCCTCTCCCTAGGTACCACAATGGAGGCAAGTTCTTCAAGAACAATAGTGACTAGTCAAATTCAGAGGGTCCTCATGACCTAAGGGGACACTGTCCCAGTCCCCCATAGTTACAAGGTTAGCAGGGAAGAAGGAGTTGTCTTAAGAGGAGAGTGTTCATCAGTGAACTGACCACTTATAAAATAGACCCCGTACTTGACTACCCCTCCTTGTCGAATACTGTTGTCTGTCTTTGGCCATCAATTCTTCATCTGGTCAGTCTGAATCTGAATGTTAGATATTATAGTTGCAAAAGTACTTCAAAACAGAATGATTTAAATATCAAATATTTATGTGAGTCCTTTGGAAAAAATTCACAAAGCCTCCAATACAATTACATAAGTGACCCTCTGTAAAAGTCAGAGAGGAAGTAGGTCGTGTCTGTTACACCATCATGTAACTTTAAGAACAGTATCACTCCCCAAAACAACATCTAATGTGTTCTTTATTTAAAGGATTGATCTAGCATTGTAATTATGACCTCAATTTTTAAAGACTTAGGATAAAATAAGCAAAACGTTGAAATAAAGTCCTATTCAACTTTTTTCCACTATTAACTGTGAAATTCTTTGGCCTATAAATTATTATAAATGATTCACTTTAAGAGGCCTTTATTTAGTCAGAGCCCTGGTGGTACAGTGGTTAAGCACTACAGCTACTAACCAAAGGGTCAGCAGTTTGAATCTACCAGCCGCTCCTTGGAAACCCTGTGGAGCAGTTCTACTCTGTCCTGTAGGGTCGCTGTGAGTAAGAATCAACTCTATGGCAATGGGTTTGGTTTTTTGGTTTGGTATTCTTAGTTAACAAGGACCTCCTATAAATTATGGTCACAAGAAGGCATTTACTCTTGCTAAAATAGCCCCATGATGGCATAATGCAGATATTTCAACCTCCAAGCTACTGGGCCAAACTGCCCACGGCATCCAATTCCCTCTTGGAGTGCTTTGTCTTAAGCCCCTTTGGTTTGCCTGCAGAGGTATCTGCTTACCAGCCTCTTCCATTGTACTTTCCGTGGACACTGACTTATTTTCTCAACCCCCACTGTGGGGTGCACATACCTCCCATGCTCCTCCTATCCCTTAGGATGCGGAAGGGAGAGCTGTTTGACTATCTCACAGAGAAGGTGGCCCTCTCAGAAAAGGAAACCAGGTAATGGCTGAGCCTGCAGCCCCTGGGTGTGCAGGGAGTGGGGTGGGGCAGGGAGAAACAGAGCAGAAGATTGTGCCTCTCCTAGATCCATCATGAGGTCTCTGCTGGAAGCGGTGAGCTTTCTCCATGCCAACAACATTGTGCACCGAGACCTGAAGCCTGAGAATATTCTCCTAGATGACAATATGCAGATCCGACTTTCAGATTTTGGATTCTCCTGCCACTTGGAACCTGGTGAGAAGCTGCGAGGTGAGGAGACCTGGTGCCCTAAGAGGCTTGGGAGGGAAAGGGCCCAGGCTAAGTTGAAGTTGGCTAAGTCTGAGTACTGAGCTCCAGGTACCAAGCAATGGGAAGAAGTCCATGAGCACTTGCCTTGTGTAAAGCCTTGTGTATAACTCACTGTGGGCGTTCTGACCTGGAGAGGGTAGACAGATGAATGAGCAGTGGCACACAGCAGGTTAAGGACCAGGGCAGAGGGACACTAAGAACAAGGAGCACCTGATTCAGCCTGGGCTATTCACAGAGGAGGGTGCTCCAGAGCTGGGTCCAGAGGGAGGCTGGGCTTGTCCAGGGAGAAAAAAGAGTGGGAATTGGAGATACCAGGGCTCAGCAGTGTGTTTAGAGGCCTGGTGGGGAAAGGGCCATAATGTGCTTCTGGAGTGTTGTGAGAGCCTGACACGGCCAGACAGCATTTCCCATCTAGTGCCCCGGGACTCAGGCTCACCTGATACTAATACATTTGTTATGATGGAACTATTTCTACTGCAAACGGGAAACTTTAAACATAAAGTTTAACTGTGGGACTCCTCAGAACCTTTAATATGACTTCAATGGCTTTGCACTGAACTTACTAATAATTAGCATTTACTGGGTGCTTATTATGAACTAGGTAGCACACCAAGACCTTGCATGGCTTATTTCTGTAGATCCTCTCAACAACCCTATGAGATAGATAGTGCTTGTGTCTCCGTTTTATAGATGAGGTTGAAGAGGTAAGGTGACTTGCCCAAGGTCATGTGGCTGGGATTCAGAGTTGGGCAGTCTGACTCCAGAGCCCATGCTCTTAATCTCTGGACTTACAGAAATCATGTGGATGCTGTGCTTTCTCTTTAGGCTTTCACATATACTTTCCCCCTTCTGGAATAAGCTTTGTTCCTGCCCACTCTGCCCTCTCCCTTGGCTTGGGTAATTCAGGTTTCACTTTAAAGTTTTAGGTCAAGTTAGGTCCCCTGAATTTTATTCTTATATCTTCTGTCTTTATGACACATTTTAATTGTTGTTTCTTGTTTGCTTTCTGGTAGACAGTGAGCTTTGTAGGGACACATCTGTTAATTTACTTCTGTCCCTAGTATGGTGCTTGGTACATGGCAGGTGTTCAATAAATACTTAGTGTAGAAATGGATTTCCCAAGAGAGATGTTTTCAGGCAAACCTATTAAGATCTTCTGCAACGGAGCCGTGGAACACAGTTTGGAAACTGCTGGGTTGATAAAATTGGTGCCTGGGAGCAGTAGAAGAAACTAAAAATAAAGTCTTGGACAAGTCACAGAGGGCTTTGTGCTGTAGAAGTCTAGACTTGATCCTAATGTATTGATGGAGAGCCAGGGAAGGGTTTTAAACAGGGGACTTAACCAGTATGTGCTTTAGGAATTCCCATATTCCCACTTCTTCCCCTTGGATTGAGTGGTGGTTCAGGTAGCCAAAGTGGAGATTATAGGAGGAGGAATAGGTTTGAGCAGAAAAGAATATGAAAAGACTTAAGTTTTTTTGTTTTGTAATATATGTAAAAATGTGGTTGCAAACAAATTGTGAGGAGTGGGGAAGGGCGGTTGTAGGTTGGCTTGGCTGGAGGGTTGGAGGAGGCAAATGGTACAGTTGGGTAGGACCTTGAAGTCCAATACAAAAATCAGGTTTTCCTAGGAAGGCCCCAGGAGCCTTGGTAGGTATTTGAGGTGTTCAGCAGTGATGGGTTCTGTACTGAGACTCTGCAGAGGGCAGACTGGAGCAGAATGGGAAATGCTCGCGGCTGGGGTAGTGTTGCAAAGGCCCCAGCAGAAATCAAGTGTTAAGGGCCCCAGCGGGGGCTGGTGATACCCCCTCAACCTCAGCCCTGTCTTTCCAGAGCTGTGTGGGACCCCAGGGTATCTAGCACCAGAGATCCTTAGATGCTCCATGGACGAAACCCACCCAGGCTACGGCAAGGAGGTTGACCTGTAAGTTTCTGGTCCCACCCACCTCCCCTTCCATGTGTACTGTCCTGTGACATACTTGCCCCCGAGCCCCCCATGTACCCAGTCCTGCCTGACTCTGGTCTTTTTCCCAGCTGGGCCTGTGGGGTGATCTTGTTCACACTCCTGGCTGGCTCACCACCATTCTGGCACCGGCGCCAGATCCTGATGTTACGCATGATCATGGAGGGCCAGTACCAGTTTAGTTCACCCGAGTGGGATGACCGTTCAAACACCGTTAAAGACCTGGTGAGCTGGGGCCATGAGAGGGCAAGAGGGGAGGCCCAAGAGCTGCCCCTCAAGCTCTGGGGTTTCCCCTAGATCGCAAAGCTGCTGCAGGTAGACCCTGAGGTGCGACTGACGGCTGAGCAGGCCCTACACCACCCCTTCTTCGAGCGCTGTGAAGGCAGCCAATCCTGGAACCTCACCCCCCGCCAGCGGTTCAGGGTAAGCCTGAGAGTGTCAGGGTCTGGGCCTATGCCTCTACCCCATGGTCCTTCTGTGATGGATACTCCACTGGAGTTCATACTGTCCCCTTTCCCAGGTGGCAGTGTGGACAGTGCTGGCTGCTGGACGAGTGGCCTTAAGCACCCACCGCATACGGCCCCTGACCAAGAGTGCACTGTTGAGGGATCCTTATGCACTGCGGCCAGTGCGGCGCCTAATTGACAACTGCGCCTTCCGGCTCTATGGGCACTGGGTGAAGAAGGGTGAGCAGCAGAACCGGGCAGCCCTCTTCCAGCACCGGCCCCCTGGGCCTTTTCCAGTCACAGGCCCTGAAGAGGAGGGGGACTCAGCTGCTGTCCCTGAGGATGAGGCTATGCTGGTGATGGGCTAAGACCTCAGCCCTGGGGAATTCCAGAATTCCAGAAGCAGAACTCTGCAGGAGGAGGATTTTTATCAGTCTAGCCCTTCTAGGCTCTAGGCCTCAAGCCCCCATGCCTGGCCAGGCCTACCACTGATCATGCTACTATCATGAAGACCAACCCTCTACACCTACTCCTGCCAGCCAGGGCTTGGAGATCAGAACTGGGGTGGAAGGGAGCCATCTGGAATGCCATGCCCGACCTCGTCAGTGCTGCCTGTACTGCACATGAAATAAAATCTGTTAACGTGCCAGGGAGAGCGGGTGCCCTGTGTCTAGTGGTTTGGGCAGGGAAGCTCAGAAGGTGCTCGGGGTGGGGGTGGGGATGGCTCAGGCCTTTATTGGGGAAAATGCTGGGAATCACTTGGTCTTGTTCTTGCCTTTGCCTGGGGGCAGCTGGAAGGGCTGCTCCAGGGCAGCCAACTTGCTGCTGAGCCTTTCCTCGCTGGCCATGAGCTGCTCCTCCACCAGCTGTCGCAGCTTCTCCAGCTCCTTGTTCAGCTGGGTCTTGATGAAGGCTCGAAGCGTGGAGATTTGGCCTGCGGGGCGGGCAGGTCAGGAGAGATGCTGTCTGAGGATGAGGGAGTTGCCCTTGGCAGGGCAAACAACTCCCAAGGTGCTCCTCAGGTGGCAGTACTGCTTTACTTTGGGAAATGTCAGCTAGCCTGTCTATGAGAGGTAGATGGGCAGAGTGGCTTTACCAAACTTTCTGGGTTCATGTTCTGACTGCTATTCAGTAGTTGTGTGACCTTAGACAGGTTATTTAACCTCTCCATGCTTCAGTTTTCTCTGTGTAAAATGTGGACAGTAATCACACCTACCATGTAGAGTAGGGCAAGAATTAAATGAGTTAGTATATGTACAATGCTTAAAACAGAGCCTGCCTGCTTCATAGTAATTGCCAAACATATGCTAGCTGTTATTGTCACCATTTTATAACTATCCTCTCTGGAGCTCCTGCCCCACCCAGTACACCCCAGTGTTTTTATCTGTTTGTTATATTGGACTTCTGCATGAGGAATCCTTTGGAGAAAAAGCATCATGATTTAAAAACAAAAAAAAGTTTGAAGTTCTGATGTGGTCAAAACCATTCGTTTTACATCTGCCTAGAGTCACAGGGAACCCTAACCCTTCCAGGTCCTCACTTGACTCTTGCTCTGGCTGGGCCACTATTGCCGGTTTCTGCTGTTGTGGAGTGACTGCCTGCTCCTCTGCTTCCTCACCGCCTTCTTTCTCTGTAAGTCAGAAGCAGGAAGAGGCCTCAGTCCCAGTCCCAGCCCTAGCCACAGCCCGCCCTCCCCCTTATCCTTCTTACCCTCTGGCCAGAGCTTGGGTGGCTGCAGCCCCACATAAGTCAAAGACAGATCCAGCCGTACCTGGGAAGAGGGAGGCTGAGTGGAGGGTGTCTGCACTGAGGGAAAGGGGAGATGAGGGATGGCCTCTTATAGCCCATGGCCCAGTACCTGGGGTGTAAAAACGTATTTGTAGAGCTTGAAGTGGCGGAAGTAGGTGTTGATCACATAGTCTGATAGGGCCAGCAGCTGTTGCTCATTAAAGAGGTCGATGCTAAAGGGAGGCCGCTGTGTGGATGATTGGGAGTTAGGGGACTGACCCACCTCAGGCTTCCCCTCCCCCCATCACCACCTCCCGAAGGCCTGGTCTCTCCTCTCAGACTCGGCATCTAGGAGCAGGGAGTGCCCACTGCAGCCTTTAGAAGAAGATGAGGGTGATGAGTGTTGGAGTGGGAGATGAGGCTGGACTCTGTCTGGGGGAGGGGGAGGGTCCCATTCCAGGGAACTGACCTTGACTCCATGGCAAAAAAGTACACTGATGAAGTAGCGGTAACATTCTTCCATGTTGCCCAGGGGGGTTGCTGGGAGGGAAAGCAAGATATGACAGTGAGTCCTCTCCCTGAAATTCATTCTTTCATTTCACTCAGTCAGCAAATACTGAGCATGAGCTTTAGTGGTAGACAGATCTAGATTCAAGTCCTGGCTTGTTTCATTAATTCACTCAACAAATATTGAGTATCCACTATGTACTGTTTTAGGTACTGAACAAGACAGACAAGGTCCTGCCCTTATGAAGCTTATGTTCTAGTGGAAGTGAGAATAAACCAAAGAATGTGTAACTTCAACTATTGTTAAATGTTTCAAAGAAAAATCAAGTGAGGAAATAAAGGGGGTAAGCAGGGGCTATTTTACTGAGCACAGTGCAGATATTTACATATATTATTTCTCAGAACAATCCCATGAAGTCAGTGTTGTATTCTCATCATATAGATGAGGAAACTGAGGATTTCAAAGGTTAAATTAACTTGTGTGTGATAATACTACTAGTTAATGACAGAAATTCTAGGTGGTAATCCCCCACTTCCTACTTCCTGTTCTCTCTAGTGCCAGCCTAGCTTCTCCCTTTCCCCAGGGCTCAAACCGTCCAGTAGCCTCCTCCCTCTCACCAATACAGGCCTTGTGGAGATCTTGGAGCAGGGCACAAGCTGCTGATGTCTGCTCTAGAGAGAAGGCTTGCTGGCGGCAGAAGATGAGTGCATGGGAGAAGAGGTCCAGGGTGATGGCCTCCCGCAGGTTCTGCTCAGGACAGCTCAGCCCCAACAGCTCAGCCAGCACCCTTAAGGAGAGGAGTGAGGGAGTGCAGGAGACTGCCTAGCCTCCCTTCACCACCTCACACTCACCACATGCTTTGGAGCCAGCCAAACCCATCCCCCTCAGCCATCCCCAAGAGCTCTTCTTCCCCTCCCTGCTCAGCCCCATACTCCCTCATCTCCTCAACATTGGCGGTCTTCTCCAGCCGGTGCATAGAATGGATGTCCAGGTACTTCCTGTCATAGAAGGGAGAAGTGTTGGTGGCTGTTATGCATGTCTTGCGGCAGGGTTATAATGGCTACAGGTTTGGACTGAAAACTAGAAGACCTGAGTTAGAGGCTTGGCTCTTTCACTAACTTGCTGTGTAACTTCAGGCAAGTCACTTCCCTCTCTGGACCTCAGTTTCTCCATTGCTAAATGAGAGGATGGCCAAAACGAACTCTTAAAATACTCTGCATTTATAAAATCTAGGGTTAGGAAACTTGAGTTCTAGACTCTGCTTGGCCACTACATTGCTGTATGACTTTGGGCAAGTCCCCCTTGTGAGCCTCAGTGTCCCCATTTGTACAATAGCAGCTCTGATAGTCCATTACATCTTCAGTCTTTGGCGCCTTCCTTCCCACACTCCCTCTGTGAACTTGGGGAGGCAGAAGGACTGACTTCTAGTCATCTTAGGTAATTGCACCTCTATCTCCTTCTCTGTAAAATGGGGATGCCCTGACTGTTGCGGGGGGGGCACTAAAGGATTAATAATAATAATGCAAGGATGGAGCATAACCTTTTCCCGTGGTTCTTCACACTCACCACATGCAGATCCGAGGCTGGGGCAGTGGCGGCTGCGGAGAGAAAGCGGATTGGGGAAGGCAGAGCTGTGTTGTCCCTGGCCCTTCGCGAATCTCTATCTCAAGGACAACGTACAACCAATGCGGGCGAGTGACGCTGGGCTTCAGCAGGCCCTAATTGCTATTTATGAGCATATTTACAACTGGGGTTGTTCCCAAGGTAGCTCGGGAAACATCTTTAACGTTAGTAAACATAATGATAGGTGGCTCCCTGCCTGGGAACCCTCTTACATTCCTGAGCAGACCACTCCGCTTCGCCCTCACCGGGAACAAGCTGGCTCCAGGATCGTCATCCACTCCCACGGAGGTGGCCGTCCCCGACTCGGTCCGCACACCCATTCCCATCCTCGTGGCCGATTCACCCACTGAGCTGAAATCTTTCTCCGGTTCACGCTGCACTTCCGAGGGCAGTTCAAGCTCCGACTGCATTCTCAGCCCCAGCCATTGGCTGGACTTTTGGCGGATCATCTCGTCGCTCTTCCGTGCCGCGGATCACCACAGCCTCTGTCCTGCCTCCGTTCTGGGACAGCTAGTTCTTGAGCAGCGACTGCCAAGGCCTGGCCCTCTAGCGACGCTTCAGCCAATCTGCGCCGCAGAAAGGCGTCTTCCCTCGTCTCAACACTGACCGTTGCTAAGGGGACTTGTGAAGGAGGGAAAGTAAAAAGTGTAGGGCACTGACCAATCCGTGGCAAGGGGATGTGCATGCGTAATAAGTTGCAAGTGCCCACTCCTGTGCCCTCTGAAGTTGCCAGTAGGAGAGTAGGCTATGTCATTCAAATGGGGAAGTGGGAGTATGGTGTCAGTAACCATGGGAACTATCTACTGGCCAATCACCGAGAGAAAGAGGCGTTCAGGAAGAAACCAAACGGGACGCAAAAGGCGGAACCGTGTTAGAGCAAGAGAAACAGGAAATAAAGACTTTTCGCCACATCCGGCACTTCCTCTGGCGCCTGCGCCGTGTGCTGAGGAGGCAGGTGATGTCCGGTGAAATCCAAGATGGCGGCGCTAGGCTGAGGGTGCTGCCGGTGAGGGCCCCGGGGCCGGCGGGGGCAGGATCCAGGAGGTGTGTGTGTGTGGGCATGGGGATGGGGGAGTTCGGGGCTCTGGGCACCGGCCGCTTCCACGTCTCTGCTCTCTGTTTTCTGCAGGTGAAGTAAGTGCCGCCTCCGCCCGCCTGACGCCCCTCGGTGGGACCTCGCCGCCGCGGCCATGTCTGGGCCCGGCAACAAACGCGCCGCCGGAGATGGGGGCTCGGGGCCCCCAGAAAAGAAGCTGAGCCGCGAGGAGAAGACCACGACCACTCTCATAGAGCCCATTCGCCTTGGGGGCATCTCTTCCACGGTTCGTAGGTCCTAGCCGTCAGAGTTTGCCAGACTCCCATCTGTGTTCTCCGCCCAGACCGCCCAGAACCTTATCGCTAGTTTCCTAGGCTTAGCAGGATCCACTTTACAGAACACTGTTGAAGGGAACTAAGAACACGACGTCTGTCATCCTTTTACAGGGAAGGTTCCTAGAGGACGTGTGACTTGTCAAAGACTCCAGGGTTAGAAGTGGGCAGAGGCAGAAACAGAACGTGAACCTCACAGTCAAGCCGCTTTGTCTAAGGATGCCAAAGCCTTTTTAAATTCTGTTAGCAGTTAGTTTGGGGATGCCGTTCCTTCTCTGTCTCTCTTTATGTTTGATTTCTGGGCCGTCATTGACCCTCTTCTCGGCCTCTTTGTTTCCCTTGGTAGGAAGAGATGGACCTGAAGGTACTGCAGTTCAAGAACAAGAAACTAGCAGAGCGGTTGGAACAGCGGCAGGCTTGTGAAGATGAACTCCGAGAAAGAATTGAGAAGTTAGAGAAGCGGCAGGCCACAGATGATGCCACACTCCTCATTGTCAACCGCTACTGGGCCCAGGTGGATGCCCCTCTGCTTTCCGAGATCTCGCCTTTATCTGGCTACCAATCGCGAGACTCCTCTGCTGAGAAAGGAGTATTATGCTGGGAAGCACCTGAGGGGTCCGTAACATTTTCGGTGCTTTCTTCTTTCAGCTGGATGAAACTGTGGAAGCCCTTCTTCGTCGTCGTGAGAGCCAGGGGGAGTTGTCTTCAGGGACAGAGGCACCTGGAACCCAGGAGGGGCCGACACATGATGGGACCCCTCTCACAGAGCCAGGGACATCAGAGCTGAGGGGTAGGCCAGAGCCCTAGGATCTGGGAAGCTTAGTTAATCCCTGGGAAGGTTATGGGGAGGAGGGAGTTTTGATGTTAAGGTTCCTGAATGCCTTCCCCCCGCCTCTGCCCCCACCCTCAACACAAATTTCATGTTTGGGCAGCAAAGTGCAGGCTTTGAAACGACTGACTTGGTTCCTATTGCAAGTCACGTTTTGACGCTTTTATTTGGTTAAAAAAAAAAAAAAATATTGAGTGTAGGCTATGTACTTGGCGTTGTTCTAGTTTTGGAAGAGATAAGAATAAACAAAAGGAAGCATTGTCCCTGTCAATCAGGAAACTGATATTGAGAGAAATAGACTGGCTATTAAGAAAATAACTGCATAAGTATACATGTGATTTTCAACTGTAATAAGTAAAAGTATAGAGATCCCTGAAAGAGAACAATGTGTGTGCATGTTTATGTGGCTTTTACTTAGATTGGGAAACTAGATGAGGCTTCCCTGGGACCTCTAGGGTCTTGAGGAAATAGGCTCCCTGAAAACCTGAGTTGTGTCACTTTCGAGATGGGGATAACAGTGTACGTAGGCAGTGGGTGTGTTGATTTCAGTGAGCCATGGAGTGTGAAAGTCTCAGTCTGGGACTTGGTATAGGGTGATGGTAATTTCTACTGTTATTCTCATGAGGGTCTGTCTGTTCCTCTCAGAGCCTCTGCCAACGCAGCTGAGACCCCCTCTTAGTGAGTCAGCCTTGGCTTTTGTGGTGGCACTGGGCGCCAGCAGCAGTGAGGAGGTGGAGCTGCAGCTGCAGGGCCGTATGGAGTTCTCCAAGGCAGCCGTGTCCCGTGTTGTAGAGGCCTCAGACCGTTTGCAGCGCCAGGTGGAAGAACTCTGTCAGCGAGTATACAGCCGAGGTTAGTTCTTTGTACTCCTACCCTAGAGTTGTCCACCCCCACCTACACCTTTATGGCACTCTCTCTCTAGTTCCCCTAATGCCGTGAGCCCAAAGGCAGCCGTAATTCCCCAAGGAATAAACCAGCCACGTTCTAGGGGAAAAGTTGGGTTGTACAGGGGAGGCTCCAGCTTTGATCCTTGGAGTTGAACTATGGAGAAATGGGTGGAAGAGTTTGTGATTCTGATGAGGCCACCTCTCTCTGGCTGGAGAACTCTTCGGAATGCTGTGCACAAACCTTGTTGGCAGTTACTAATCCACAAGGAATAGCAGCAAGTGCCCAGGCTTTGCAGGCTGACAGGCTTCTCCCAGCATTAGTTCTGCCACTCTAGCCTGGCTGTCCTGGGCAGATGGATCTACTCTTTGAGTGGGTTTCCTTGTCTGTAGTGGAAATAAGAACCTCTTGGCTTTGTCATGAGAAATGGACCAAAAAGCTGGTGGATCACATTGGGCATGTAGCAGACTCCAAAATGCAAAATTTTGTTCCATTGCCCTGGAGTTGACTCTTACTTATGCCCTGCCTTCCCAGGGGACAATGAGCCCCCCAGTGAGGTGGCTCAGGCACGCACCCGGGAGCTGGGCCGTGAGAACCGGCGGCTACAGGACTTGGCCACCCAACTGCAGGAGAAGCACCACCGTATCTCGTTAGAGGTGGAGTCAAGGGCTTTGGGGGTGGGATTAGAATCAGGGCAGGGTTTGGGTTAGATGGGCACCCAAGGAGTCTCGGAACCAAGTCCCTCGTCCAAGCATCTGCCCCCTCCATTGCCCCTAGTACTCTGAGCTCCAGGATAAAGTGACTTCGGCAGAGACCAAGGTGCTGGAGATGGAGACAACAGTGGAGGACCTGCAGTGGGACATTGAGAAGCTGCGCAAGCGAGAGCAGAAGCTTAATAAGCACCTGGCGGAAGCCTTGGAGCAGGTGGAGCTGGGGTGTTAGGTCAGATGGAGCCAGGGCTGGGTACTTAGGGCCCTAGTTTTACATCTGTTTGTCTGCCTCTCTTCTCTCCACAGCTCAACTCTGGCTACTACGTGTCTGGGAGCTCCTCAGGCTTCCAGGGTGGCCAGATCACACTCAGCATGCAGAAGGTAAGGGGGTGTCATTCTTCCCAACCCTTCCATCACCTTCTCTTGACCCCACCCTTGAAGTTCCCGTCAGGATTAAGGACTAACATTGAGCCAAAGTTCCTGAGGCCGTGTGTTTATTTATTCACTAAACAGTTGTTGAACATTAAGTGTCAGCCCCTGTGCTGGGTGCTAGGAATATCGGAGAACAAAATAGAGCTTAGATTCTAGTTGGGGGAACAGGGGAACAGATGATAAAGAAATAAGTAAAACACACAGTATATCAGTTATACCACAAAGGAAAATAAAGCAGAGAAAAGAGATAAGAAGTGGAAGTGTGTTGGAGTTGGTTGGCATTCTTAGCTGAGTGTCTGAGGAAGAACCTCACTGAGGGGTGCATGTAATCAGTATCTCATTCCTCGTCTTGCCCTCACTCTCTCACATCTTGGTCATTGCATGTTTTCTTGGTGCCATCGGGGTCACTTTGCCCTGTTTCCCTTTACTCCACCTGGCTCCTCAGGTCTTCCGGGATACCCATCAGTTAGGAGCCTTGGTTCCCACGACTGACCATACAGTATTGAATTTTCTCCCACTTACATGGGAGCCCTTAGGACAGTGCTTAGTCTCCCTCATCCCTGGGACTTCAGACTCCATCTGTACTGCACAGGGGAGCTTGGATGGAGTGTATGGCGGGGATGTGAGGGAGGCCTGCAGCCTGCAGCCCGCATCCCACATCCCGCATCCCGCATCCCGCATCCCGCATCCCGCATCCCACATCCCACATCCCACGGCCCCTTCCACTCCATAGTTTGAGATGTTGAATGCAGAGTTGGAGGAAAACCAGGAATTGGCCAACAGCCGCATGGCAGAACTGGAGAAACTACAGGCGGAACTGCAGGGCGCTGTGCGGACCAATGAGCGCCTCAAGGTGGGCTGTGGCTGGGGCTAGGACGGCCTGGGCCTGCAAGGTAGGGGCTGACCCGTGAATTCTGCTTGCTGATCACTTTTGGGCATATCTGCTTCAGGTGGCTCTACGGAGTCTTCCAGAAGAGGTAGTGCGAGAGACAGGGGAATACCGCATGCTGCAGGCCCAGTTCTCTCTGCTCTATAATGAGTCTCTGCAAGTGAAGACCCAGCTGGACGAGGCCCGGGGGCTGCTCCTGGCCACCAAGAACTCACACCTGAGACACATTGAGCACATGGAGGTATGGCCCTGGGACAGATGGGGACTGGGAGGTAGGGGCCAGACTCTTAGGGCTCAGAGGCCCTCTGTGCCTGCCAGTAGTCCCTTGGGAATAGATTCTTCCTAAGCCATTGAGGCCTGAAGTGGGGTGAAGGAGGGAGGGGTTTGCCAGGGGGAGCTAAGGGTTCATGCGAATCCTTATGGCTCATCCTGCAGAGCGACGAGCTGGGGCTACAGAAGAAGCTGCGCACAGAGGTTATCCAGCTGGAGGACACGCTGGCCCAGGTACGCAAGGAGTACGAGATGCTGCGCATCGAGTTTGAACAGAACCTGGCAGCCAACGAGCAGGCGGGTATGTGGTGAGGACAAGTTGGAGGTGGGGCCTTATCTGGGAGTACTGGGCCCTGGGAGTGCCGGCCCTGCTTATCCAGGTGCAAGAGGTTAAGCCCCCTTCTTTGCTAGAGCCTCAGCTCCCTTTGGAAAACAGGGACCACACTGCCTAGCTCACAGGTCAGTCAGCTGAGGTGACTGATGTAGCAGGTGTAGCCATAATGAGCTGCCAGCCCCATCTCTGGCTCTCTGGCCTTCCGGTTCCTTTCTCTTTCCGGTAGACATTCATTTTACAAAGATTTATTGAACACCACCTATGAGCCAGGCTTTGCTCTAAGCTTTGGGGTTATGCCAGTGAACAAAACACAGAGAATCTCTGTCATTGAGGAGCAGTACTCTAGTAGGGAAAGACAGGGAATAAAAAAGAAAAAAATAGAACATGTATGTTAGATAATGATAAACATACTAAGAAAAATAAAGCAGTTCTTAGTTGCAGTTGAGTCAGTTCCTACTTACGGCAACCCCGCATATGCAGAGAAGAATTGCTCCATAAGGTTTTCAACGCTGTGACCTTTTGGAAGCAGATTGCCAGGCCTGTCTGCCTAGGTGCCTCTGGGTGGATTCGAACTGACAGTTGGGTGGGTTTGGCAAGTAGTCGAGCACTTAACGATTCATGCCACCCGGGGACTTCTAAATAAAGCGGGGAATAGAAGATAGAAAGTATTAGCAGAAAGGATATTGCAGTTTTGGACGGAGAGGCCAGGGAAAGTAATCGAAGTGGCATTTGTTTAAAAATCTAAAGGAAGTTGATTAACTTTTTTGTGTGAATTTATAGTTGTCTGCTCCATTGAAGGAAATCAGGAGGTATTTTTAAAAATTTACATTGAAAATAACATCAAGTGGCAGTGCCAAGTTACTTTTAGGAATTGTTTACTTTGATGAACTCATACTAATTGGAAGGCCTCAATTTTCCTCTCTTGCACAATGGGAGTGATGGCTCTGGCTCAGCCTCTTCCCCACTGAGGGGGCAAGCCCCTGACCCAGGGACCAGCCCAACCCCTTACTTCCTGACACCCCTCCCCCAGGGCCCATCAACCGAGAGATGCGCCATTTGATCAGCAGCCTCCAAAACCACAACCACCAGCTGAAGGGGGACGCCCAGCGCTATAAGCGGAAGCTGCGGGAGGTGCAGGCGGAGATTGGCAAGGTGAGCAGGGGTAGGCACTGTCTGGGAAAAGCCTTTCCTGGACCCCAGTGCACATGTCTCACCTCACCCTGGGGGTCCACATGTCTCACCTCACCCCGGGGGTCCACATGTCTCACCTCACCCTGTTCCCTGTCTTTCTTCTCAGCTCCGGGCCCAGGCCAGTGGCTCTACCCACTCCATTCCTAACCTGGGCCATCCAGAGGACTCTAGCCTCGGTGCCCCAGCCCCAGGGAAAGAAGAGGGTGGGCCAGGCCCTGGTGGTGCCCCTGACGGCAGGAAGGAGATGACTTCGATGCCTGGTGCCACCATAACTGCCTTATCAGTGAGGAAGGAGGAACTGGTCCCTTCTGAGGAGGATGCCCAGGCCCCAACCCCTGGGGCCCAGGGCCACTCCTCCCGGGGCCGAGAACCTGAGGGCAGGCCCAAGCGGGAACTTCGAGAACGGGAAGGGCCTGGCCTTGGACCCCCATCTGCAGCCTCAGCTCTCTCAAGGGTTGACCGGGAGAAGGCCAAGGTGGAAGAAGCCAAAAGGAAGGAGTCAGAGCTCCTCAAGGGTCTCCGAGCAGAGCTCAAGTGAGACCCTGTTCTTGTCTCTTATTTTTCTCACCCCTGCCAAGTAGTCTCCAGCTCTTCTCACCAAGTCTTCCTCTTGTACCTCCCCTAGGAAGGCCCAGGAGAGCCAGAAGGAGATGAAGCTGCTGCTGGATATGTACAAGTCAGCACCCAAGGAGCAGAGGGATAAGGTGCAGCTCATGGCAGCAGAACGCAAGGCCAAGGCTGAGGTGAGGGCAGGTAGGGCCTGGGCCCTGCAGAAAGGCTGCCCCAGAGGTCCTGTTACACTTTGGGGAGTTCTGACCAGATGAGTGCCTCAGGTCAGCAAGATGCAGTGACAAGAGTGCTCTGTCTTTCTGGTGGCTGTAGGTGGATGAGCTACGGAGCCGCATCCGGGAATTGGAGGAGAGGGATCGGAGGGAGAGCAAGAAGATCGCGGATGAGGATGCCCTGCGGCGCATTCGGCAGGCGGAGGAGCAGATAGAGCACCTGCAGCGCAAGTTGGGTGCCACAAAGCAGGTGTGGCTTCCTTTGTGGTCCCCTTGCTTCTAAACCTTGGGATTCCCTTAACACCCTCTGTTGGGTGCCCCTAGCATTGTGGCACCTTGATGGCCACTGTGGTTCTTGGCTCAGCCATGTATTCTGTGGTTCCCCACAGCCATCTTGTCTCTCCTTCACACTCCATCTTGTCCCTGCCTATTTGCTGCAGGAGGAGGAGGCGCTGCTGTCAGAGATGGATGTGACAGGTCAGGCTTTTGAGGACATGCAGGAGCAGAACGGGCGGCTACTACAGCAGCTACGGGAAAAGGACGATGCCAACTTTAAGCTAATGTCCGAGAGGATCAAGGCCAACCAGATTCATAAGCTCCTGCGGGAGGAGAAGGATGAGCTGGGTGAGCAGGTTCTTGGCCTCAAGTCCCAGGTAAGGCTCATTTGGGCTTGTAGGGTGGAGCTGGAGAGGCAGGGGCTCCTTAGCACTGAGCCCTCATCCCTTTCCTCAGGTAGATGCCCAGCTGCTGACTGTGCAGAAGCTAGAGGAAAAGGAGCGGGCCTTGCAAGGCAACCTTGGGGGTGTGGAGAAGGAGCTGACACTACGTAGTCAGGCCCTGGAGCTCAACAAGAGGAAGGTGAGGCTGGGCCTGAGGGGACCAGCGACCTAGGATACTGGCTAGCATCTCCACTTTCTGATTCCACTCAGCATCTCTGAAGAGAATGGCCTGAGGGTAGAGCTCTGAGCTGGTTAACAGCTCATGTGTGTCCAACACGTACTGTGTGCCAGGCCCTGTGCTTGGTCACATTTCAATCTTAGAATAATCCTACAGAGATAGTTTTTTATTATTATCTCCACTTTATGAATAGTGAGGAAACTGAAGGCTAGGGAGATAGTTGACTTTCTCAAGAAAGAGAGGAACCCACTTTTTGCTTCCAGGACCCACGTTGTAACGACTGCATTCGTTAGCTATAAAATGGGGTTCAGGGTCTCTGTCACACAGCTGCATTAAAGGAAGTAAACATAAGAAATGCCTAGCTCATGGTAAAGGCTTAAGTTTAACATTGAATTTCATGGTTTTTCTCGTGCTGGGCTTTTTTCGCCTCCAGTCAATCCATTCATTTAAGCAGTATTTTCACACTTCTGTTATGTACCAGGCCCTGTGCTGAGTGCGGGGGAGACAGTGGGAACAAGACAGGCCCTGCTTTTGTGGAACTTCCAGTCTTGAGGGACAGATAACAAGCCAGTGATTCCACAAATAAAACGTTACTACAGGTCACAGTAAGTCTTGAGAAATAGGGTGCTGTGAAAGAAAAATAGTGAAGCCTCTCTCAGGAGGTGACATTTGAGCTGAGACCTGAGGGGAAAAGTCTGTATATTGCGATAGTTGAGGGGAACAAAGAGAAGAGCTCTGTGAAGGCTCAAAGATGAGAGCATCAGGCGAGAAACTTTTAAGTGTCAGGAATGAGAGGGAGAGTCTAAGGAGGTGAGGGCTGAGGGGTCAGGAGGTCAGACCAGCTCTGGTGCAGGTACTGGACTTGACCCCAAGAGCAAGAATCACTGCAAGGTTTTACGCAAACATAGGTGGACCATGGCCTGACTCCCCAGGCTGAGGCAAATGGTTCCCCTCCTCCTTGTCCCACCTGTGTCAGGCTGTGGAAGCAGCCCAGCTGGCTGAAGACCTGAAGGTGCAGCTGGAGCACGTGCAGACACGGCTACGAGAGATCCAACCCTGCCTGGCAGAGAGCCGGGCTGCTCGTGAGAAAGAGAGCTTCAACCTCAAGAGGGCTCAGGTGTGTGTGGGATGGAGCTGGTCTGGGATCAGGCAGTTCAGGGTGAGGGCCCTTGCACTCAGCTTAGCCTCTCTTCTACCCAGGAGGACATCTCACGGCTGCGGCGCAAATTGGAGAAGCAGAGGAAGGTAGAAGTTTATGCAGATGCTGATGAAATCCTCCAGGAGGAGATCAAGGAGTACAAGGTGGGGCTGTGAGGCTGAGCTGTGTCCCGTCAGCCCAGGAATCTGAGATGAGGGGTTGATGATAACTAGTGGTAGTTTGGGAACCCCAGAGATAAGGTGAAGGAGCCCTAGTGGCATAATGGTTAAGTGCTCAGCTGCTAAGAGGTCAGTGGTTTGAATCCACCAGCAGCTCTGGGAGCAAAGACCTGGCGACCTGCTCCTGTAAAGATTACAGCCTAGGAAACCCTATGGAGCAGTTCTAGTCTGTCATATAGGGTGGGTATGAGTCACAGGTGACTCAGTGACACACAGCAACAGAGAGAAGGTAGGACAGTAGAAAGGCTTGGAGCAGAACATTGGTTGTGGAGTTAAGACAGCTGACCAAGTATTGATTGTACACCTACTAGTGCCAGGCACAGTGCTAGGTAGGTGTTTTTTTAGATGGGGCAGTGGGGGCAGCCACGTAATTCTTCCACCCAAGTGATGAGTGATGTAATGGCAGAGGCCAGAGAAGGGCTGTGGGAACTCAGGAGAAGCCCTTAAACCAGCCCTGGCGGTCAGCAGGCTTTCTAGAAGGAATGTCAGCAGAGGCCAATCTGAAGGATGAGTCAGGGTTGGCTGTGAGGAATGGGGTGCGAGGGTTCCAGGCAAAGGAAAGGCAGATACGAGGCCTCAAGTGGAGAGAACAGAGAGCTGGACATCACAGTTGAAGGAGAGAATGTGGGTTTTGTTTTAAGAGGAAGTCTGGAGAGGCTGGGCAGTGTCAGACCCTGACGGGTGTAGTAAGCCAGGCTCAGATGCTGCTTTATTCTCTAGGCAGTGTGGAGACATCAGAGGATTTTAAACAAGAGACTGACACGGTCAGATTTGCTCTTGGATTTGGGCTGGAGGGATTAAGAATAGAGGCAGTGAAATGTTAGCTGTTGTAGTTGTTGAGGCGAAAATGACGTTGAACCAGCCTAAGGTATTAGAGACAAGCGGATGGGTTCAGGAGATATATAGCAAGTAAAACTGCCTGGACTTGGGGATGGATCAGGTGCATGGGGTGAGGAAGGGGGAGGAGGAGGTATTAAGGAAGACTCCTGGGTGCCTGGTTTGAGCATCTGGATGGATGACTGCCATTTACTGGGGTTAGGAAGGTTGTGAAGAGCAGATTTTGGTGGATGATGGTTAAGGATATGTTGAGAACAAGATGGGAGCTGTAGCAACCTCAAAACTTAAGTGATGAGCAGAGGAAGAGGAGGCTGTCGGGAGGAAGGAGAGTGATATAGAGGGAGCGGAAGAGGGAAGAGCTTAAAGGTCAGTGCAGGGGGCGGTGGTAAGCTGAGTCAGAGCTGCTAAGGAGGTAAAAGAACCGAGCAATGGGAGATGCCCCCTTGGCTTTGGCAGTCTTGGCAAGAATAATTTTGGGGTAGAGGTCAGATCGCCTGCCTTCTCATCGACTGGAGTGAGGAGGGGGGGCGAGATTGATAGACAACCCTTTGAAGTAGTTTAGCTAAAGGGGCAGAGGCACATGGAGTAGAAGGGAAGAGTTTCTCAAGATGAGAAAGACTTTGGAGCCTGTTAAATGCTAGTAGGTAGTAAGCTCCTGAGCGACAGGGCAGAGGTGATACTAGGGAGGTTGCTGAGGTGGCCAGCTGGGGTATGATTTCAAGCAGGGTAGAGGAGGTATGTTGGGGGATGCTGAGTGTAGAATTCCTGTCCAGAGTTGAGAGGTGAGACCTTCTGTTGGCAGATGGGAGGTTTCAGGACAGGAGAGGAGTGAGTCCAGGGATCCACAGCAGGGTCTCCGGGCAGCATTGGGTGTCCAGCTGAGGGTGGAGACAGATTTCTAGTGGCACTGTCATGCCCAGATGTGGTTTAGCAGGTGCAGGTGAAGAGGTAGACAGTCAGCTTGAGCCAGGATTGGAGTTTTGCCAGAGAATGACAGAGGGGCAGAAGAGCCAGGCAAGGCCTGTGCACCTTTGGCCTTGAGAAGGGCCCATGTAACAGCTAGCACTGCCCAGGTTGGGATCTAGGCTATGCTACTTTCTAGTTTTGAGACCTTGGCCTCTGAGCCTCAGTTTCCTCATTTGTAGAGTGCACACCCCACACCCCACCTCCCAGGGTTATGGGGAGGGTTAGATGCAGTCTGCTGTGTGGCGGGCTCAGCCTGTACCAGCTCCTGAAGACTGCTTAGGGTCTGGGCACCATCAGGGTTGTTCCCAAGCTGATGCCTTTGCCTGGCCCAGGCGCGGTTGACCTGCCCCTGCTGTAACACCCGCAAGAAGGATGCAGTGCTTACCAAGTGCTTCCACGTTTTCTGCTTCGAGTGCGTGCGAGGCCGCTATGAGGCACGCCAGAGGAAGTGCCCCAAGTGCAACGCAGCCTTTGGTGCCCACGACTTCCACCGTGTCTACATCAGCTGAACCCGTAACTCAGGGGACTTTGGAGCACCTACAGGCCCTGGGGGCTGTGCCCCCAGTCCCTCCCTATCCCAGGTCTAGTGGCCCCTACCCTGCATTCCAGACCCTATGGGCCCAGTTCCTGCCCACCTGGTTGGTTTGGGGGCCCCAGTACATGCTAGTGGGATCAGTTAAGCTTAGCTCCATCTTTTCCTCAAGATCAAAGGGGCAGCCTAGGTGGCACCTGCTTTGCAGCAAAGTCCGCCATGAGAGGCCTAAGGGTCCAGAGCTCTCAACTGAGCTTCCCAGAAGCTGCCCTAACTTTGCCCCAGTTTCCAAGGGCCCGTCCTAGATCTAAGGAGGAAATTCCCCAGGCTGTGATCTCCTGCTAAAGGCTTACCACCTGTCTACACACCCACAAGTAAGGAGTGGGCTAGGCCCCTAGCCCCTTTTTGTGAGACTTGGGTCCTGAGATTTCTTCACCCACCCCCTTCCCCCCAGGCCTGGGCAGGGCTTCCCTCCTGTGGTGTTCCCTGTGACCCTTTAGCCTTTAGCCCAAGAGCTAGAGAAGGGGCACCACCCTATTGCTCGGGGATTGCTGCAGTCACCCCCTCATCTTGAAATGTTCAACCAACCAAGATCGTCAGTTTCTAGCTAAACAGGACCCTCCCCAATTTCCACTTCTCTTCCAAGCCTGCTTATCCCCACCTCATGTAGCCTGAGGCTCCACTGGGTCTCCAGCTCTGACCCTACTTTCATCTTGGTGGCCTTATCTGCAGTGGAGGCAGAACTTCCCCAGAGGGGAAGGGACAGACCAGCCATTGGGCCAACTTCCAGTCATTCCAGGCAGAAGAGCTTCACCCAGCCACCCTGTGACTGAACCTGTACCCATGATGCTTCCTGTGCTGCCTGCCCATGTAGGCCAGGAAGGCAGCACCCAGAAGGGCCTGGGAGGTGGAGCTGCAGATAGATGTCGGGGCCTATTTGGACCTACAGCCCCTACACTACAGAGATGTCTTGTATAGGCTGGTGATCGTTATAAATAAATGTCCAACCCTCGTCCTATAGTCGACGTAGCCAGTCATCCTCCCCTGAACGTGGTGCCCAGTTTTTAGCCACTACACCTGCCCCTGGTATGAGACCCGCTCCTCGCCACTCCAAAATCCTGGTTGTGCTTAGGCTTACGGGCTATCAGGGATCCCTACCCCATACTGGGCCTATGCAGGAGGGGCAGCGCACCCATCTTGCTTTCAGGCAAACGGCTTTAGGCAGCCAGGTTTGGCTTCACGAGTCAGCCTCCTCGGGCCGGCTTGCCACTCCCCTGGCAGTCATTGGCCATTGGCCTGTCGTTTTCGTGTTGGGAGATTCCCGGAGGCCTCCAGCTGCATCCTGGGAAATGTAGTGCCTTATTCGCACCTGGCGAGAAGGCATTCTGAAGGGGGCACGCTGTTACTTGGCTGTGCAGGCCAAAGGCGGCACGGGCCCTAACGCCCCCTCAAATGGACAGACTAGGACATCTCAGCGGAGTGACTTCCTTCATTGCAGCTTGTGCTGGCCCTTGGCCATGTCCTCGGAAACCAGGCACTTCGGTTCAGCGCGCTGTCTGGGCCTCGGATGGATCTTTCACGGAAGCTGTACTGGAACTCGCGCTGACCGGGGTTGGTGCCGGAGCTGGAGTCGGGGCCATGGCCACAGGGGCGACCGCGGGCTTATCAGCTGACGGGCTTTCGCGGGAGCCCGCGACCCTGTCAGTGGTTGCGCCTTCACGGGGACTCGCGGCCTTGTCCGCTTTCGGGCCCCGCCTGGTGGCCGGGGCTTCGGCGGGACCGTAGCGGCTGGACCAGGTCGGATCGGAGATAGAGAGGCGGGCTACTGTGGCCCCGGGCGAGGGCGCGGGGCTGGCGGCGGAAGGCACGCTCGCGGAAGCACGGGCCGCCGCGGGGGACGGCATCAGGCCGCCGAGGAAGTATCCGTGGCCGGGGGGCAGCGGAAGCAAGGGTAGGAAGAACGCAGGATATTGCATCATAGAGACACAGCCACCTGCGCCCTCTAGAGAGATCCTGGCGCGGTGAGGAGCGCTACACCCAGGGCGCTGGCGGAGGTCAACCAATCTTATGTGAGCGCTATCCTTTTTCCCAGGCGTCACCTCCGCATGGGCTCGTTTCCCAGTAAATGCAAGTAACTGCATATTGCCTTCTCAGACATCTCTCCTAATGGTCAGTTTCTTTATCAAAAAGAGCTAAAAAGTCTTTGTGAGTGCTCATATCTAATAATAGATTAGGTGTCAAACTACTTTCTCAGACTCTTTGACAGCCAAAATGTGAGAGAAAGATCCCCAGAATTTCAGCGTGGGGGCGCAAGCACGGATGGCCCTAGGAGGAACAGAGTAAACTCAATAAACCGTTTGCCACGAGCCTGTCCAATTTTGTGAAGATCGGCGTTAGGGCTGGTTGGGCCCCTCCCCTTCCAACCTTCAGTAATGCTCAGGGTATCTGGTGGCAATGATACCCTGGGCCTCTGGGATGGGCAGGCCAAAACTGCCTGGGCCAACCCTGACCTTGACTAACCTCCTGGGGGAGAGCAGATGTTGGCCTCGGTGGTGAAGGTGCCTGTTGCCACCAGAACTAGGGCTCCTGTCTGTGACTGGCCACAGGCTTCAGTGAAGCATTTGACACTGGCCACTTTTCTTGAAAGGCTTCCCTTGGGTACTGTAGCACTATGCTCTCCTGGTTTTCCTCCTACTGCCCAGCTGCTAGCAGCTCCTCACTAACTTTGCTGTTTGTTTTCCTCTTCTCCTAGGTTAGGCCCTCTTGTTTACACTCTGCCACTCTCCCTGGGTGTGTTTATCCATGGCCATGGCTACAGCTAAACTGCTAAGGCTCGACTCCAGCCTAGTTCTCCCTCCTGAGCGCCAGACCAAGAAAATCACCAATTGTGGAGGGAAACAGGATCATGTCATCCTCCTTCAAATCCCCCAATAGCACCCCATCCCCAAGCTCCTAAAATGAGACTCTCAGCACACTCTACTATATCTAGCTTTACCTTCTCTCGAGCCCTGCCCCCTATACTCTTAAGACCACAGCGAACTAACACACCCTCAATTCTCCCCAGCCTCTCCACATGCTATTCCCTTTTCTTGCAAACCTCATCCCTTGAGGTCTTGGTCAGAGAGGCACAAGGAAGGTGGGCAGATAGCTTCCTAGCTGGAGCAGGAAGCCCCTGGCGGACAGGAGCAGAGGCAGGTGGCAGACGAGCAAGTGCTGACTTCAGGCGACCACATGGGACCCTTCCTAGGCCCAGAAGATAGCGCTGTGGTAGGCCTGGCATTGAGGGTTGTTTGGAGTGGGCCCCGCCTGGCCCAGACAGTGTGGAGCCCAGAGCAGGCCCAGGCAGGCCCAGTGCTGGGGGGAGGGGAGGGGAGGCTTGGATGAGAGCCTGCCTGAGCTCTGGCCATGCTGGTTTCCCTCACTGACTTGCTGTGGAACTTAGGCAAGTGGCTGCCCTTCTGGGAGTCTCAACCTTTCCACACTGTGAGGGCCCACAGACTGACATGCTAAGAGTGAAATGATAAACCAGGTCTCCACCTATCTTTTCTTAGGACATAGGAGGCCCAAGTCCAGAGGACGGGCTAAGACAGGTGGGCCAGGCCCAGGACCCAGGTCAACCAGGGGAGGTGACTGCCAGTTTGTGGAGCTAGATCCTGGGAGGACAGGCTTTACTCTGGGGCATCCTGAAGAGGATGCAGGCATTGTGGCCAGAGAGGCCTCCCTGGACTACATAGCTGGGCCTGAGCCGGCCAGTGCCAGTTACCAGGCAGCCATCCAGCAGTCAGCACATCATTCTGGTGTAGAAGCCAGGCGCCAACAAGAGCTTGTTGGCTCTGCTACCATCTCATCAGATTTCCCCCCACCCCCACCAAGGGTACGGATTTTAAAACCTCATAAACCCCTCAGCCTCCCATCAGGAGGCACCAAATGAGGACTCTAGTGCCTCTGGGTAAAGGGTGAGAGTGGCCTGGGGCTGGGCTGAGCTTTTGAGGTCACACGTGGGCCCTGGTTCTGGGATAAGACAAGCTCTTTCAACTTGCTCTAGGCTGAAAAAGACAGAAAACACCTGGGAAATCTTATTCCCTTTATTCTCTTCAGCTAATCAACATGACCACCGGTGACACAACACTGTTATTGACACACAACACTCAAAGGTGGGGCCTCTCTTCACTCCAGGGGGACAACTCAGGCGAGTGGGGTTGCCCTTATGGGGACAAAGGAGTCTGGGGGCTGCTCACCTCAGTGTGTGGGGGTTGTCATGGAACCCCACGTCTTGGTTGTAATGGCTTCCAGTTTCTCCACCATTCAGGATTCATGCCCAGTTCTTAGAGTTCCCATCTGACCTCCATAGCCACAGCAGTTTCAGGTTTCACCCTAAGCTCAGATCAGTTTCTCCTTTCCCCCAGTGACTCCCTGGCCCTGTTTGTTGGGCACCTCCACCGGCTACTTCTGAGGGGTCTGGGGCCTGCATGGAGCTGGATAAGAGGGGATGGCATGCTAAGCCTTTCAGACTCCGTTCTGGTGGGCAAGTGCCGTGGCCCCTGTGCCTTTGCCTGAGCCGGTCAGAGGGATACTGGCTGCTGCCATTCACTTGGTGGGCCACATCTCCTGGCCAGCTCCCTTAGTTCCTCCCTGGAGGGCAGCACCTGGCTAAAGGGGGGAGGTAGGGGTGAAGGGACAAGAGAGAACAGGCCACACTGCAAAGGTCTCTGACTCTGCCCTTTTCCTGCTTTGAAACCTCAGGCCCCGATGAATCGTGTCCACATCATCCATTCAGTACTGGAGCCGAGACTCTTAGCCCTCACCCATCCCTACAACATGCGAGCATCCTACTATGTGCTACACCCTAGTCCTGTCAGGCCTACAGTTGGCCTATGACTACGCGGACCACCTCTCCCCAGACTGGCCTCTGAGCCCAAAAGGCTGTTCCCCAGAACTGTTTTCTGAGGACAGATTCCTCAGACCTGTTTCCGAGGAGATCTGCTTCTAATTTTACAAGGGGTTTGTCTCTGTAACTTTTAAGTTTCTTTCTGCTATCATCTTAGAGGAAAAAAAAAAATCTGCTTGGAGGATTTAACTCCTTTCCCTCAGTCTTCTAGGGACACCCCTTTTGTCAAAGTCTCTTCTGATAGAGGTCTAGGAGGCAGGCTCCTCCTTCCCTCTCAGTAGTGCTTTCCTACCTGACATTTGGGTGGGGTTGGGGGGGGGGACGTTATGCAGATGTTAACAAGGTGTTTTTCCCCCACAATCAGACATAGCCTGCCTTTTTTCCTCTCCCAGCAAGCCTGGAAATTTTCTTCTACAGCGTTCTAGATTTTGATCCTTTTAAATTTGAGGATCATCCCTTTGGGGGCAGGATAGATGAAGGGTGAAGGACTTTCATCTTTTGAACTTTTAGGTAATGGAATTAGAGGTCTCTTCCACAGCTTTGTAGGAATTCAGGTCACCCTCTCTGGGGATGCGACTCCTGAAGGGCCACCTCACCCTGCCAGCATGGGGTCAGTGGGCACTTCCTTTCAGATGCAGCACTAAAGAGTCCTCTCCTCCATTAAGGGTCTCCAGGTTTAAGGGGTGGGGTTCTTGATACAGATGTTTCTCTCAAGAGTTCTCTCTTCAACCATTTTACAGGGCCATAGTCTCTTTCCCCTGCCACACACACCTAGCCACATTAGTGAGTTTGGCTGGATTTATGAAAGTGTGTTAACTGTGTGTGATGTGTGAGAACAGGAGGTGGGCCTGGCAGAGAAGCCACGTTTCTCATTCCTTCTGTTTCTCAGGTTTCTGGCTGAGGAGGAGAGGAGCCAAGTGGGTGGGATCTGTCGGCTGGGTCATCACAACCTCAGAGGGCTCCAGGTACCAGGATGGGGAAGGTGGCCAGGCCTTTGTAAACTCTTCGGGGACCTATGGTCCAGTCCATGAGGTCTTGGACACCCACCACTATACACAGGCCACTCATCCTGCAGGCTGACTTGCTAACAGCTCAGATGGAAGACTGAGGTTTAAAAATCAGGTTGCTGACTAATTGAAGCTTTCTACTCGATCGGCTGGCTGTCTCTTGTTGCCACAGAGAATCCACCATGGCTCTAGTTGACTTGAAGAGGAGAAGCCTAAAGAGGACGTGACCACACATAGGCCTTGAGTCGCTAAAGGGCTTTATTCTTTGGAGGTCAACTAGCAGCGGTTCTCCCTCTCCACTGAGGACAGAATGTGAGGAGATGGGCTGCCAACGCAGCAAGACTGGCAGCAGTTAGATTTCAGGAAAACCCCGACAGTAAGACCTGAGAATGTGGAAAGAGGGGCCCTCTGTTCCGGGATGCCTCTTCTAGGGAGTAGAAGCCCCCAGCTGGGCTGGGAGATGGGTTGCCTGGATCGGGGCAAATCCTGGTGGCCAGAGCTAGGATCTGCTTGTACCTGCAGAAGCTCCTAGAAACAGGGAGGACGGGGCAGCCTGGAGTTAGCTGGGTTTCATTGGAACAGTTTTTCCACCTTGGTTTGCTTCCCTCAAAGCATTCTAATAGAAATCCTCCCAACTCTTCCCCCTAATTTTTGTGGTGGACTCCCAGTGTTCTCACACTGAAGTTCCTGTGCACCCCAAACAGCCCTTAAAAAGGCTTGCCATACTCCCCCCCCCCCCCCCCCCCATGTTTGGGTTCTTTTTGATAAGGAATTCTATGGGCCTTTTCCCCTAACACACACAATTCATCTAAGATTGGCCTCTTACCCCAAGGAGCCCCAGTACAATTAGCTGGACTTTTAACTAGTTCCTGTGTCATTTCTCCTCTTCTGCTCACTTGGCTTGGCTATTTTTCTCCTGTTTTTGTTCTCTTTCTCTTCCAGTTCCACCCAATTTCCATGCTACTCCCCAGCTGAGTGCTTTCCTCAGGGTAATTGTCCAAGGCTGCCAGGAGAGAGGCTCCCTCCCCTACTCCACTGGGACAGAACACTGTGGAACAAGTTTATGGGAGGTTTTCCTACACCTTCTGAGGGTTGCTCCTCCCAAGTCAATGCCATTGTTGTATTCCCTGCATTTTCCTCGACCCTATAGTTTCACAAGGATTTTGATAGTTTTATAGGGTTGTCTAGAGACATATTAGGACCTTTTCCTACAGTTAACAGGGCTTTTATCCGCTATGGTTTATAGGGTTTTTCTGCTACAGACTTAAAGGACTTTTTTTCCTACGTATTTATAGGGTTTCTAACCCAACAGTTTTTCTATACTGCCTTATAAGTGGTTCCCCCCCAACAATTTTATAGGGTTTTTCATCACTCATGTAAAAGCATTATTTTTACCCAGGGTTCTTTATCCTCTACTTTCTCTACAGTCTAACCAGGTTTTCTTCCTTTCTCTGCATAATTCTTTTGGGGATCCGTTGTTCCTCTCAGAAGCGAGAGGCCCCCTGGTCTCCAGACTCATTTCAGAGGGAGACGCCTGGGTGGCAGCTCCTATGGAGGAGGAGGGCTGCAACTTCTGTGAAGCCATCTCCACACTCGGGGCACAAATAGGGTTTTTCTTCCAAGAGGGTTTTGGGGTTTTCCCCTTCCCCATGATTGCTACTTTCTGTGGGGGTGGGGGCCTCCCCTTCACCTTCCTCACTTGTGGACAGGGTGGCTGGCTCTCGAAGTGGGTCTTCTGGTCTGGGGGACTTTTCTTGGGTGTGGGTCTCCTGGTGCCTGACGAGGGCCAGGTGATCGAGGAAGGAGGCCCCACAATCTGAGCAGCTGTAGGGTCTAGCCCCTAAGGGGCTCTTGAGGTGCTCCAGGAGAACAGAAGAGCTCCTCCCCAGCTCAGGACTTTTTTGGGGTTTCCCGCCTGCATGGACTTTCTGGTGCTGCAGCAGCTCAGAGCTGAGGCCAAAGCTTTTTTTGCATTCAGGGCATTTAAAGGGCTTTCCACTAAGGAAGGGACTCGGCCCTGCCCCTTCCCCAAGTCCAATCCTGTAATCAGGAAAGAGAAAGGGTTTTTCGTTGCCGTGGGTGAGCTGATGTTGGAGGAGGACAGAGCGATCCAGGAAGCTCTCTCCACAGTGGGAGCAAATGTAGGACTTGGAGGAGAGCAGCCCCAGCCTCTGGCTGAAGCTCTCCTGCCCATCAGGCATTTTAAAGGGCTGTCCCGGGGAGTCAGCTCTGCCCTCCGCAGCACCTGGATAGGAATTCCCTCCAAAAGGGAGCCTCGGGGGTCGGAACTGAGGTGGTTTGGGGGCTGGGTGTGCGATGAGGCCATCTGAATTCTTGTAGGGGTTCTCTCCAATATGGATCCTCTGATGCTGCATGAAGATGCCCTCATCGTTGAAGCCCTTTCCACAGACCAGACACTTGTGGGGTTTGGCTCCAGGTGGTGGGGTCAGCAGGGCGGGGTCCCCAAACCCCAGGAGGGAGTCACCCTGAGCTCTTCGGGCTGGGGTCTTCCCCCTCTCGTGGATTACCCGGTGCTGCTCCAGCTCGTGTGCCTCCAGGAAGGCCTTCCCGCAGTCGGAGCACACGAAGAGGTTCTCATCCATGTGGGTGCGCACGTGGGTGATGAGGTTTGAACTCTGGCTGAAGCTCTTGCCACACTCGGGGCACTTGTAGGGTTTCTCGCCCGTGTGGGTGCGTCGGTGCTGGATGAGGTGGGAACTCCGGATGAAGCTCTTGCCACAGTCAGAGCATTTGTAGGGCTTCTCGCCCGTGTGGATGCGCTGGTGGCGGATGAGGGTGGAGCTCATGATGAAGCTCTTGCCGCAGTCCGCACAAATGTAGGGCCGCTCGCCGCGATGGATGCGCTGGTGGTTAATGAGGTTGGAGCTGACGCTGAAGCTCTTGCCGCACTCGGGGCACTTGTACGGCCGCTCGCCTGTGTGTGTGCGCTGGTGCCGCAGCAGCGTGGCACTCAGGGTGAAGGTCTTGCCACACACGGGACACTTGAAGGGGTCCTCGCGGAGGTGAGTCCGCTGGTGCTTGATGAGGGTGGAGCTATGGCCGAAGCTCTTGCCGCATTCGAGGCACTCATAGGGCTTCTCACCGGTGTGCGTGCGCTGGTGCTGCGTCAGCTCCGAGCTCTGGATAAAGCTTTTGCCGCACTCGGTGCAGCGATACGGCTTCTCACCGGCGTGGATCTTCTGGTGCTTGAGAAGGTTGTGGTTCTGGCCGAAGCGCTTGCCGCACTCGGGGCACTTGTAGGGCTTCTCGCCCGTGTGAGTGGCCTGGTGCTGAATGAGGTCCGAGCTGCGGTAGAAAGCCCGCCGGCACTCTCCGCACTTGTACGGCTTCTCGCCTGTGTGGGATCGCTGGTGCTTGATGAGGTTGGTGCTCTGGGTGAAGGCCTTCTCGCACTCGGTGCACTTGTAGGGCTTCTCGCCCGTGTGCGTGCGCTGGTGCTGCACCAGGTTGGAGCTCCAGCTGAAGCACTTGCCGCAGTCGGGGCACTTGTAGGGCTTCTCGCCCGTGTGCGTGCGCTGGTGCTGCACCAGGTGGGAGCTCTGGGTGAAGCTCTTGCCGCACTCAGAGCAGGTGTTGGGCCGCTCACCGGTGTGGATGCGCTGGTGCCGCAGCAGCTTGGACCACTGGCTGAAGCTCTTGCCGCATTCATTGCAGATGTAAGGCTTCTCAGCCCCAGACGGGCGGCCTTGTACCAGCTCTCGCAGGCTGGGCTCACTGGCCGGGACCACTGGGGGGCTGTTCCATGTGGTAAGGGCCCCCCACTGCCAACTGGCCTCACAGGCCTTGGTCCAGTCAGACGGGGCAGGGACTACCTCCGAGGCTGGGGGATCCAGAGAGGTCTGGTGGTCTAAGGGGTTGGGGTGACCCAGTGAGGCTGGGTGGTCCTGGGGCGGGGAGGGATTCAGGGAGGGCCCCTCCAGGGGCATCTCTGGTGGGTCCTTGAGTTCTGGACTCTGAGCTGGATCTCCCAAGATGATCTCCTCCCCAGAACTTTCCTGCTGAGGGCTCTCCTCTTCGTTCCCACTCTCGGCACCTACAGAGAGAAAGGGAGTCTCCAGCCCCCATCTCCCTTCAGAACACGGGGTCCAGTCTCTCTGCCCTCCCCTGGGTTTCCCCCAGAGTCTGGGTCCCTCCCTGACCGGGGCCACTGTCTTGTCAGGACCGCAGTCCCTCCTTGTGCCCCTCACCTTTGTGAGCATCGGTGGGGCTCTGCTCAGGACCCTGCAGATCCGGGCCCCACAGCGCTGTCTCAGGCTCCATCCCAGAGCTCAGGACTGTGGAGGACTCCGGGGACCCTGGGAAGGAGAGAGGAGCACACAATGGGAGCTGATCTCCTGGTTTTCTTTACCTCTCCCGCCCAGCCTCATTCCCCAGCCTTAGACTACTGACTGAAGCTCCTGCCGCACTCACTGCAGAGGCTGGATATTTGGCTAGGACCACCGTGCGGTGGGGGGGGCCGCTCCATGTGGTAAGGGCCCCCCACTGCCAACTGGCCTCACAGGCCTTGGTCCAGTCACACAGGGCAGGGATTACATCGGGGGCTGGGGGACTGAGGGGGGGGTCTGGTGGTCCCCCCATTCTTTCCCAGACCTTATCCTCCCTATTTGAGCTTCAGTTTCCTATCACCCCATTTTTCTAGGCATCAGTTCTCACTGTGCCTGCCCCCCCCCCCCGCCACTGCCCCGCCACAGGCTTGATTCTTGCTCTAGATCTTAAAATCACAACAAAGCATATAGAATGAAATTCAAGAGTGTAATTAAGAGCTCATCAGTCATAACCCTTTGAACTCAGACTGGGGGCTAGAGAGGTACCTGACACCCACAGAGGCAGAAGGCTCTCACCCCACACCTCTAGTGCCCAGAGGCTGGGAAACAAGGCCGGGAAACCTGTTATTTTGCTAATTAGTGCAACCTCATTACAACTCTAATTTTCCTCCTTAATGGGGCTGCTAATTGGGACTAATAAACTTTTCCCTTTTGAGCCCCAGAGAGAACTTAGGCTGACTCGGGCACTTGAAGGGTTAAAAAAAAGAAACCACCGATTTCCTTGAGGGGAGGGGGGCTCTCCAAGTGGCCTGACGCACTTTCTGGCTCTTCTCAGGCCAGAGATTGGGGGAGAGGAGTTTAAGGCATTCGGGGCTTCTGCAGGAACCACAGAGGGGGGACAATGGAAAGGAAGAGAACAGACAGGTATGTGGACAACACACCTCAGTTACCTCACCCAATCCTCCCCACAGCCCTAGAAGGAGGCCCAGGGGGTATGCTGTCCATTTTACAGGTTAGTAAGCCAAGGCCCAGGGAGACACAAAGACTTCTCCAAGGTCACAGGCTGGGAAGCGGCACAGCCAAGACCAGAAATGCAGGCTATTGTGTCTGGCCTGTCCCTGCCTCTGAGAGAGTGAGATGACCTTGGAAGTCATGTGAGACTCGTCGTAACCATGGGCTGCTGGCAGGAGCTGGTGATGAGAACAGCTCAGACGGTGCCTGCTGGCAGTGAGAACAGGCTGGAGAAATTCCTGGGACCAAGAGGTTTCTGCGGACCCAGTGACTAGGCCTAACACTCTCTATGAGCTCAAAACAGTATTCCCCACTGAAGCCTTCCGTTATCTGTCCCATCCTCAGTTACCACCTGGAACTCCTTTTATTCTTTTCCTTCTGTTTTGTTGATGTTGTATCCCATGCCTAGGACAGTGCCTGGCACATAATATGTGCTCAATAAATTTTTGTTGAGTAAATGAAAGTGTAAGATGTCCCTTGGCTACTGGAAAACATGTTTGGTCCAATGCCATTCAAGGTCAGTTTGTTTGCAAGGGGATGGCAGGAAAAGAACAGGAGGTCAGAGTGGCTCTCTGGTAAAACACAGCCAACTGTCATCCCCAAAAGGGTGATATGATTCCAGGATGAGGGAACAGGCCACAGGAGCTAAGTGCTAGAAGGAGAACTTCCCACAACCTTTAGACGCTTAAGAGGGCCTGGGCGTTGGGGAGCTGGGTGGGATGGCACTGTGTATGGGGGTAGTGGTGGAAGCGGACATGGCAAGGGCTCAGAGAGCCGCAGTGGTGGTGAGGGGGCAGGTGGGAGGTAAACAGGGTGAAGGAGGAACCAGCTGAGCCCTGCTGAATAGCAGGAGAGACAGGAGTTAGATTTTAGGAAGTAAATCAATTTCTTCATCTCTGCAGCTACTTAGGCTATGAGAATCCTTCCCGATCTGTGTCTTTGGGGTGTTGGAAGCAGAACCCTCTGCCAAACTGGGGGCTGCCTGGCTGTTCTGAGGAGGTCGGAAAGGGTGTTTGCTGAGGCCAGGTAAGAGGTTATGTACGTTGATGTACGTTGATTGTCTGAAGAAATTAAAACTCAGTGATCCAGAGTAGATAGGAACGAGTTAATGGCAAAGCAGTCATGGAGTATGAAAGTGAGAAAAACAGAGGCAAGAAGTGCTTAGAGCCAACCCTGGGCCTGGCTGTGAGTACACCTATTCAGCAGCCTCGGCACGGGCCCCTCTGTGTTAGGAGGGGAGGCGGAGGGACGAGACTGCCTCACGATGAGGTGCAGGGAGCGGCCCAGGGTGACCCTGACATGGTAGCAGCGAGAATGCAGCCACTCTGGCCCCTGACCCTCCTTGACGCCCGCACCAGGCCAGACCTTGGACTTCTGCCCCACCTGGTCCCAGCGACCCTGTTTCCAGCTTTCAATCCAGAGTCTGGGCATCCTCCCCCCTCTCTTCGCTCCCCATGGCACCCAGGATCCCGGCTCTCCCGCCAGCGCCTGACTCCTTCCAGAACCGCGGCTCGCAGCGTCCCAGCCCCTGGTCCTGCCAGCCAGGCCGAATTCCCTCTTCCCAGAATGCTCACGCCCTCCCCCTCCCCCACAGCCAGACCCTCGCGCTCTTCCCAGAATCCTCCAGCCCTTCGCGGGCCCCCTGCCCCGGGCCCCCACCCCTACCCCGCGGCCGACGAGGGGCGGGGGGAAGGAGGCTCAGGGGCCAGGCGCCCGGCCTCCGCCTCCCGGGCCCCATTGTTTCCCGGCGGCCGTCCCGGGCCCTCCAGGCCACCCCCCGGGAACCCAGGCGTCCCCAACTCACGGCTCTGGGGTCTGGGAAAAGCCGGAAGGCAGAATCCAGCCCCAGGGGACTTAACCCCTTAAATGCCCTGCCTCGGGGGGCGGGCTAGATGCTGAGGACTCTGGGGTCTTTCTCAAGGGGTGATCCCAGGCTGAGAACCCGGGGACCAGTTCAGGGTGACTGGGACAGAGCAGGAAGTGACCCCAGCTTCCCGGGCCCCTCTAGCCTGGAGTGAGAGCATCAGCTCTATGGGATTTAACCCTTTGCCTCCCACAGCCTGGGAAAAAAGGGGAGGTGGGGGGGGGGGCAGGGAGGTGGCTGAGACAACATCCTCTCCGAGTCTCAAGGGGGAGCAGGCAAGATGGGCCAGCCTCCATTTCGGGGGACCCTAGATTCCAGCGAGGGTCTCCGGATTTCTGGCTGCTCTGCACCTCGTAGGGGCTCTGGCAGCCACGCCCCGAAAGAAAAAAAAAAAAAAAAGGATCTCAGATTTGGCGGCTGCTGGTCCCCTGGGGCCAGCCTTTGTTGGGACTCAGACCCTAGCGTGGGGCTCAGATGCCTGGGTTCTGCGGTGGGAGCAGGGACCGGCCGGGTGAACTGGGAGAAGGAACACGCTACAGACTAAAAATGGCTTAAATAAAATAATCATCACAGCAAAGGTTTGGGCTGAAGGGACAAGTGCAGTCAAGAGGGGATTTGTGGCGGCCTCTGGGCTGCAGCCCACTCTGAAGCTGGGAAATGTGAGCCCCACCAGCTCCTTTCAGAGGAGAAACTGAAGTCCAAGGTGGCAGGAGGGAAGCCAGTGGGTCCCCCTGGCCAAGGAGGGCGAGAACATTTTCCAGTAGCTCAGGTGGCACCCAGAGGAAAACTTTAAATTATCTGGAACACTGAGATCCTCCCAAGGCCCAGGTTATCTGGGCTCTCAGTTTTTACAGCCATTACCTCATTTCCTCTTCACCACAATTCAATGAGGTGGGACCACCTATTATCCCCATTTTACAAGTGGGGAACCTGAGGAATGAGAAGTCAAAGTGCTTAAGCCATCTTATTATTTAAATTAAACACATTTGTATACTGAAGCTTATTATTCCCTAGGCACTGTGCTGAACATGGGCCTCAGAACTGAAGAAGAATCAGGCTGTCTACCCTCAAGAAGTTTAATACTGTATGTGTGTGTGTTTACAGACACAAAGGAATCACAGGAGAATATGAAAAGGGCTATCTGTCCAGAGACGTGAGGGAGCTAGGGGAGGAACAATCCATTCTGAGACTGTCGGAAATTGCTGAAGCAGATGAAGCTCCTCTGGGCCTGCATGGGGTCCAGAGAGTTTTGTGAGAATAGCAGGTGCAGGAGAAGAGCGCCCTGTGGGCCCCTGCCTCTGCCTGCTCCCCAGCACTGTCTCCCTTCACCCACCGTCTCATCCAGGCACATCTCCATCTTGTCCCTGGCTACCATCACCTTCAACCACTCACTCCCACTTCAGGGCCCTTTGCTCCGCCTGGTCCCCCTTACCTTGATGGTTCTCACCCTTGAAAGAATGTTTACCGCCTCTCTCCACCTCTGCCCTCCAGCACACACACACTCACACCCACCCACCCACACACACACACTCACCCATTCCACATGCACTAATGTCAGCTCTGCCTGAGCAGGGATTTCATCTATTTTATTCACTGTTGTATCTCCAGTGCCTAGAACAGTGACTGGCATGTAGTAGGTGCTCAATTAGTATTCACTGAATAAGTGGGATGAAGGCATCCTTCTACCTCTTCCATCTATCCCCGGATCAGTACCCCAGCTGGACCAATGGGGCTAGACTGAGTTGGGCAGAGCCTCCACAGCTGAGCTCCAGCTATGCAGCCACATTTATCCACAGACTCACCCAGCCACTGTCACCGAGAGACAGGTCAGAAGGTGGGTGGGGATCAGAGATGTGTGGACATACCAAGCCCTCACCACTCTCTCCTGCCCTCCAAAGGTGGATGCCTGCCCTGGGCCTGACTCTAGGAGGTGGCTCTACAGGAAAGTTGTGCTCTGGAGGTTCACAGAATTTAGTTTTGTTTTTGTTTTTTTAACTGAATTAATTGCTACATTTAAATATCAATACATTTCACATAAAAATTTAAACTTCCTGCTTGCTGTGAAGATTCAAATATATGCCAACATGATCCAAATTTTCATATGGCAAATGACTGGCTGCAGCTGGGCAGCAGTTTTCCTTCTTTAGAGGGGCATTGGCTTTCCAGCTTATCACGGTCCCTGTCACTCCTGTTGTGTCCTCAGCCCTGAGGATGAGAGTCCCGTTTAACTGTAGGTATTGATTCTGCTACCCTTAGTCTGTGTCACCTAGGTTCAGAGTAATATATATGAGGATAGTGTCTTCTGACATAGTTATATTTATTGAGCACTTACTATGTTCCAGGCACTGTTCAAAGTGTTTGTACATATTAACTCCTTGAGCCTTCACAGCAACTCATGACATCAATATCATTATTATCCCAAAGATAGAGAGGGTCAGTCACTTGCACTCAGCTTGTAAGAGACAGAGCTGGATTCAAACCCAGACAGGCTGGCTCCAAAACCACCATGGCTCCTAACCACAAGGGATGCTCAAATCAGCTCCAGCTTCTATGGGGACCAACGGGTAAGCCTCTCAGCTCCGCCATTTTCTCCTTCATTTTGCTCTAGGAGAGCGGGGAGTTGGGAAGGTTAGGGCACTGCCATTGGGGCAGAACCATCGTCCAGGAACAGTTTGGGTGTCCTGCCCTGGGGAGAAAATGGGCACTCTGACTGTAGGCAACAATTTGATGTCCTGTTGCCTACAATCAGCTGGCATAGCAGCCGTGAAAGAGAGAACTCCTAGAAGGATGAGGATGACTCCTCACTGACATCTCTCACGGACAACCCATTGCCATACTCTTTCTGGTCACAGCTCACCAGCCTTTCACGTGGCTCCACACTATAGGCCCTTGTGCCCTGAGGCCAGGTCTCTGCCATAGCAGTGAGGTCCTGAGGAAGATCTAGGTCCAAACCTCACTCCATCCTCACTGAATTCGCCTTTCGGAATTTAGCTTTCTTTTCCTTGGAAAGGGGAACAGGAGGGTTAAACGAGATAACACAAGTCACAGCAAGAATCTATTCCTTTTCCCAGAGAAGCTGTCTTACTCTAATTAGGCTTGTCTTTGTCTTCCTCATCAGAATTCACAGCCCTTCGTCTGGTGGCCAGGAGAGCAAGGAGTCTCAAAACCATGTCTTGAGACAACACAGGGAATGTTTACTCTGTTTAACTTGGAGGCCCATAGTCATACACTCCATCCCTTTGCTGAGCTGTCATGGAGGGGAAACTCAAGAAGGCAGGCCACTAACGCCAAGAACGCCAGGCCTGCAGAGCCCAATCCTGCTCATTGTCACAGGCGCCTTCTCCCCGTAATGGTTCTTCAAACACAGGCAGAAGAGGCTGTCACCAGGAGAGCATGGGCCACCTTCCCTGGGCATGTGTACTGACCCACAGGGTGTGTTGGGGCTGCTTTTCAGGAATGTGGTCCTCGAATGTGGGACAAGAATTAGGTCAAAGGCCTGGGGGTTCCCTTCTACCTCTAAGAGGCTGGGATTCCGGGATCATTCATTCCTCTACTCTAGAACCTATACCTGTTGCAGTTGGATGGATTCCCACAGGGTTTCCAAGGGGCGGCTGGTGGATTTCAACTGCAGACTTTTTTGGTTAGCAGCCATATCACTTAATCACTGTGCCACCAGGGCTCCCTAGAACCTATAGGGGTGCCCTAAAGCTTCTCAAGTCAAGTCTTATCCTCCTGGTGCCTCCTAACCATACATTTTAAGGCCCAGGCCTAAGTCCCTCTCTTAAATTTTCTTCTTCAAAAATTGACTACTCTTAACAACAAAAAGACAAAAAGACTCAATTAAAAAAATGGGCAAAGGACATGAACAGACAGTTCACCAAGCAGGATATTCAAATGACCAACAAGCACATGAAAAGATGTCCAACATCATTAGCCCTTAGGGAGATGCAAATCAAAACCACAAGGAGATAACACCTCACCCAGATTAGAATGGCAATGACTGAAAAATGGAAAACAACAGATGTTGACTAGGTTGTTGAGAAACTGGAACCCTCATCCATTGCTGGTGGGAATGTAAAATGGTGCAGCCACTGTGGAAAACAGTTTGGCAGTTCCTCAAAAAGTTCAACATAGAGCTACCATATGGTCCAGTGTTATGGATTGAATTGTGTCCCCCCAAAATAACAACAACAACAAAAACAAAAACCCAAACCCGCTGCCATCAAGTGGATTCCAACTCATAGTGACCCTGTAGGACAGAGCAGAACTGCCCCATAGGGCTTCCAAGGGGCGGCTGGTGGATTCAAACTGCCAACCTTTTTGGTTAGCAGCCGAGCTCTTAACCACTTTGCCACCAGGGCTCCCCACAAAAAGACGTGTTTTATAAATCCTACCCTATGCCTGTGGTTATAATCCCCTTTGGGAATGGGTTGTCTTTGTTATGTGAATAAGGCAGGATTAGTGTAGGATGTCTCTTGACTCCATCTCTTTTGAGATGTAAAAGAGATTAAAGCTAGCCAGGAGAGACGGAGGAAGAGAGATGCCAAGCAGATGAAGATCGCCCAGGAGCAGAAGCGCAGAAGAGACAAGGACCTTCCCCCAGAGCTGACAGAGAAAGCATTCCTCTGGAGCTGGTGCCCTAAATTTGGACTTCTAGCATCCTAGACTATGAGAAAATAAATGTCTGTTTGTTAAAGCCATCCACTTATGGTATTTCTGTTATGGCAGCACTAGATAGCTAAGACACCCAGCAATCCCAGTCCTAGGTATATACCCAGAAGAAGTGAAGGCAGGAACGCAAACAGAAACCTGTACACCAGTGTTCACTGCGTCACTTTTCACAGTAGCCAAAAGGTGAAAACAGCCTAAATGTCATCAACAGACGAACGGATAAACCAAATGTGCTATATACACACAATGGAATACTATCCAGTCACAAAGAGAAATGAAGTTTTGACGCATGCCACATGGATGAGTCTTGAAAACATGCTGAGTGAAATAAGTCAGTCGCAAAAGGACAAATACTGTATGATCTTACTTATATGAAATAAGCAAATATCTAAAACTCCAAAATTGTTAGTGGTTACTAGGGGTTGGGAGGGAGAGAGAAAGGGAGGGTTTTTGATTGGGGGCATTGAGTTTATGTTAATGGCGGTGGAATATTTTGGAAAAGGATATCGATAATGGTGGCATAACATGAAAAATGCAATCAATGTCATTGAATGATAAATGTAGAAGCGGTTGTATTGGGGAATATTTTGGTGTGTATATTTTCACCACAATTTAAAAAAAAAATCTACTCAATGTGGATGCTTTCAAAACCCTTAGCTGTCAGCTGCTCAGCCCTGCCCCTTTCCCTGAGACCCTGTTCTTTCTCTCCATCTGCCTAACAGACTTAATTGGTGGCCACCCAGATTCAGCGGCTCCATTTCTCTACAGGATACATACCTTGTCATCCTGCTCCCCAAGGCCTAGGGGTGCTCTCCTCTGCACCCCTTTAGCCAGTGGGTCCTCAGCCCTATGGCAACCTTATCTGGGATACCCCCGCCGAATCTACTTACCTCTTCTATCCCCCCTGCCAATGCCATTGTAGCCCTCGGGTTCGCACTCCTGTATCACTGCAGTGACTTTCTAACTGGTCATACTGCTTGCAGGCCCTTCATTACTTCCCATCCATATGGTGCTCCATGGATCTTCCAAGAATCACCACTGTGCTCACCTTCAGAACACCTCCAAGGACTACTCATTATCAATGAAGTTTTTGTTTTTTAGTTTTCAGAAATCACAGAACTTTTACATTTTTAAAAAATCCGAATAATTTTAAGCTATATAAAACCATACATAATTGGGTGGTTGTTGATGATGGTTTAAAATATGTGTACTATTTTATAATCAAATATTTGCCTTAAGGTGTGTTCTGAAATAACTCTAGTCGCTCATTGATCTTTCTGGGCCTCAGTTTCCTCATTCGCATAATGACAACTTCAGATAGATGTTCTCCAACCATCAGACTCTATGAATCTATGAATAGTTTTTGTATATTCCATGACTAGTTTTGGGAGGATACACAAGCACCTGGGAACAGTAATTGCTTCTGGGGAGGAGGACTGAGGGTCTATGTAAGCTTTTATTCTGTTTGATTATTTCCAATTAAAAAAGTTGTTGTTTTTTTTTACAGTAAATATTTGAGGTATAAGGTTGGTGACAGAAGTTTTGGGATTAAAACCTGTTGATTTCCTTTTCACATTTGTCCTGATCCAAGTCACGCTAAGACAAATGGGACTGACTTCCTGTCCATATGTGACATACGAACATAGGGAGAGTTCCCAGTGACCCCCGGGAACAAATGTTCCACTAGGGCCAAAGGATGAGAAAAGAGGTTGGATACAGAAGGAGGACGATATAATATTGTCAAACACAGTTAAAACACTTTTAAAATTGATGGTTACGGAGGAGGGGGGCGGTGGGGAGGAAAAAACACTAAATAGACAGTAGATAAGTGGTAACTTTGGTGAAGGGTAAGACAGTACACAATACTGGGAAAGCCAGCACAACTTGACCAAGGCAAGGTCACGGAAGCTCCATAGACACATTCAAACTCCCTCAGGGACCGAATTACCGGGCTGAGGGCTGTGGGGACCATGGTCTAGGGGAACATCTAGCTCAGCTGGCACAACATAGTTTATAAAGAAAATGTTCTACATCCTACTTCGGTGAGTAGTGTTTGGGGGTCTTAAAAGTTTGCAAGCAGCCATCTAAGGTACTCCACTGGTCTCACCCCATCTGGAGCAAGGGAGAATGAAGAAAACCAAAGACACAAGGGAAAGATTAGCCCAGAGGACTAATGGACCACAACTACCACAGCCTCCACCAGACTGAGTCCAGCACAACTTGATGGTGCCTGGCTACCACCACTGACTGCTCTGACAGGGATCACAATAGAGGGTCCCGGACAGAGCTGGAGGAAAATGTATAACAAAATTCTAACCCACAAAAAATAATAATAATAATAAAGACCAGACTTATCCGACAGAGACTGAAGAAACCCTGAGCGTATGGCCCCCGGACACCCTTTTAACTCAGTACTGAAGTCACTCCTGAGGTTCACCATTCAGACAAAGATTAGACAGCCCCAGAGAACAAAACAAGACTAAATGGGTACACCAGCCCAGGGGCAAGGACAAGAAGGCAGGAGGGGACAGGAAAGCTGTAACAGGGAATCCAAGGTCAATAAGGGGAGAGTATTGACATGTCGTGGGGTTGGCAACCAATGTCACAAAACAATATGTGTATTAATTGCTTAATGAGAAACTAATTTTCTCTGTAAATCTTCATCTAAAGCACAATAAAAAAATAAAAATAAAACGCTTTTAAAAAATCAGTAAGCTCTTGAAGCCTGATTCCACCATTGGCATACCCCAAGGAACCTAGAGTTGTACCTATAAAACAAACAAAACCCATTGCTGCAGAGTTGATTCTGACTCATAGAAACCCTGTAGGACAGAGTAGAACTTCCCTACAGGGTTTACAAAGCTATAATCTTTACGGAAGCAGACTGCTACATCTTTCTCCCTCGGAGGCGGCAGGTGGGTTTGAACCACCAACCTTTCAGTTAGCAGCGGAGCACTTAACCACTGTGGCACCAAGGCTCCTTATCCATAAAACAGTGAAGTCCAAACTCATGGAGGATCTGACCCCATCCTAAATCAACTTTTCTGCCTTCCTGCACAATGCTGTCCTAGGTAAACCCCACTTTCACATGGAGCCAAACACTCCACCCTCGCCCACTCCTCCCATTCTTCACGGTAGGGACGGTCCTGCTTCTGGACTTTTAACCAAGCTGTAAGTCCCTCCACCTCCTCTAGAATGCTTCCCCTTTTTCTTTCTACTCAGGCAAATCTTGCCTGTCCTTCTGGGGCCTGTGCAAATGCTACCCACTTAAGTCCAGGCCCTGATAGTAACACAGGTTGATGAAGTGTTTTATAACTTGCAAACGACTTTCACGTACGTTAAGGCATTTGGTTCTCTTGATACATCTGAGAGGCAGGTATTATCATCTGTTTTTTACTCATGAGGAAACAGGGCTTCAGACAGTCACATAACATATTCTAGGTTACAGAACAACGTGAGATCTTAGGATCTTGGCATCTTGGATCTTCTGACTCCAGATTTGGGGCTTCCCTTATTCAAAATCTAGCTAAATTCCACCTCTTCCACAAAGCCTTCTCTGACTACAATATCTCCTAGACAACTGTCCTCACCTTTGTCATGGTCTCCTTCTAAGAGGCATGATAAAATGCAAGGTTTTACACTTTATATAATTTTACTCACCATCTTTGCGACATCTGGGTTCCCACTGTACTGTTATTGATATTTTTCTTCAATTCGATTCATATTTCTTAACTGAAAGCAACATACCTGAGAAAACTCAACATCAGTTAGACAAATAGAATATTTCTTGTCATAAATTATAATCATATACACAAATAAATACAATGCAAAAGAATAAAGTTGGACCCTTAGTTCACACCATAGGCAAAAATTAACTCAAAATGGGTCAAAGACATAAATATAAGAACTGAAACTATAAAAATTTTAGAAGAAAACATAGAGGTAAATCTTCATGACCTTGGATTTGGCCATAGTCTTAGATATGACACCAAAAATACAAGTAACAAAAGAACAAATTGAACTTTATCGATATTAAAAACTTTTGTGCCTCAGAAGACACTATCAGGAAAGTGAAAAGACGATGCACAGAATTAGAGAAAATATTTGAAAAAGCATATATCTGATAAGCATCTAATGTTCAGAACGTACAAAGAATTCTTACTACTCAACAACAAAAAGACGATCAAGCCAGTTTAAAAAATGGTCAAAGGAATTGAACAGACATTTCTCCGAAGAAGATACACACATGTGCAACAAGCACACGAAGAGATGTTCAACATCATTAGTCATCAGAAAAAGGCAATCAGAAGTACAATGAGATGCCACTTCACACCTACTAGGATGGCTAGGTATTTACAGTGAATAAGTTGTTGGTCTTGCAAAATTCTATCATGAGATTCCTCGTCACCAAGGCCATATTTTCCAACTACCGATCCTTCTTTGTCTCCAACTTCTGAATTCCAATCACCGGTAATTATGGTATCTTGATTGCATGTCCGATCAATTTCAGACTGCAGAAGTTGGTAAAAAATTTCAATTTCTTCACCATTAGCATTAATGTTTGGTGTGTAAATTTGAATAATAGTCATATTATCTGCTCTTCTTTGTAGGCGTATGGCTATTATCCTATCACTAACAATGTTGTTTTTCACGATACATCTTGAAATGTTCTTTTTGACGATGAGTACAAAGCTGTTCTTCAATTTGATACTGCATGGTTTAAAATCAGGAAAGGTGTGGGCGAGGGTTGTATCCTTCCACCGTACTTACTCAGACTGTATTCTGAGCAAATAATCCAAGAAGCTGGACTATATGAAGAAGAACACAGCATCAGGATTGGAGGAAGATTCATTAACAACCTGTGATATGCAGATGACGCAATCTTGCTTGCTAAAAGTGAAGAGTACTTGAAACACTTACTGATGAAGATCAAAGACTTCAGTATGGATTACACCTCAATATAAAGAAAACAAAAATCCTCACAACTGGACCAATAAGCAACATCCTGAGAATGCAGAAAATATTAAAGTTGTCAAGGATGTCATTCTACTTGGGTCCACAATCAATGCCCATGGAATCAGTAGTCAAGAAATCAAACGGCATATTGCATTGGGCAAATCTGCTGCAAAAAAACTTCCTTCAGGTGTTAAAAACAAAGATGTCACTTTGAGGACCAAGGTGTGCCTGATCCAAGCCATGGTATTGTCAATTGCCTCATATGCATGTGAAAGCTGGACAATGAATAAGGAAGACTGAAGAACTGATGCCTTTGAATTATGGTGTTGGCGAAGAATACTGAATATACCAAGAACGAACAAGTCTGTCTTGGAAGAAGTACAATCAGTGTGCTCCTTAGAAGCAAGAATGGTAAGACTACGTCTCACATACTTTGGACTTGTTATCAGGAGGGCTCAGACCCTGGAGAAGGACATCATGCTTGGTAAAGCAGAGAGTCAGCAAAAAACAGGAAGATCCTTGACGAGATGGATCAACACAGCGGCTGCAACAATGGGCTCAAACATAGCAACGATTGTGATTGTGAGGGTGGCGCAGGACGAGGCAGTGTTTCATTCTGTTGCGCATAGGGTCATTATGAGTCAGCACCGACATGATGGCACCTAACAACAATAACAACAGGATAGCTAGAATTTTTTAAAAAAGGAAAATAACAAGTATTGGTGATTAGAACCTCATACATTGCTGGTGGTAATGTCAAATGGTGCAGGCACTGTGAAAATAGTTTGATGGTTCCTCAAAAAGTTAAACATAGAATTACCATATAACCCAGCCATGTTACTTCTGGGTATATAACTCCAAGAATTGAAAACAAGTGTTCAAACAAACACTTGTACATGAGTGTTCATAGGGCACTATTCACAATAGCCAAAGGTGGAAACAATCCAAATGTCCATCAACAGATGAATGGATAAACAAAATATGGTATATCCATATAATGGAATACTCTTCTGCCATAAAAAGGAATGAAGTACTGATAAATACTATAACATGAAGGAACCTTGAAAACATTATGCTAAATGAAAGAAGACACTAAAGTCTACATATTGTAGGGCTCCATTTATATGAAATATCCAGAATAGGCAAATACATACAGACAGAAAGTGGATTAGTGGTTGCCAGGGACTTGGGGGAAGGGCCAAAGGCTAAGTGATTACTTAATAGGTACGGGGTTTACTTTTGGGGTAATGAAAAGTTTCTGGTGATGGTTGCACAACATTTTGAGTGTACTAAATGCCACTGAATTGTACATTTTAAAAAGGTTAAATGGTGAGTGTTATTAAATAATGTTAAATTTTACCTAGATACTGATTCCTAACTAAGATTCTGGGTCTAAGGGGCTTTGTGTGTGTGTGTGAGAGAGAGAGAGAGATTGAGAGAAAAACCAGAAGGACCACCTTTCTGACAGTATTATTTCAGTATGCTGGCAGAAACCAGCTGAGATTATCACCTGGGCACACCCATTCTCTCCGCAGGTGCTGGTACACTACCGGGCACGTGAGCAGATATGGGCTGTATTTCAGCCCAGGCTTAATCCAAAAGCCAAGATCTATGAACTAGATCTTCTGCCCAGAGGGACGATCTTTCTTTAACGTGTCTGTCCTGAGAGGGCACCTTTCTGTAAATTGCCCAAAGGCACCATGAATTGGCAGCTCTCTTCTATATTTTGGGAAACTAGTCGTAAAAAGGGTATGAACGTGAAAGCCAGTCAGAACTCAGTTCTCATGTCCACCACATACCAGCTGTGAGTCCTTGTTCAAATTCCTGGACCCTCTGTGGATCTCCATTCCATAAAATGGGGATAACACCTGCTCAGAAGAGTCGGAAGATGAAATAAGGTGTACTCATGAGCTACAAGTTTCCATTCTTCTCCTGTTTCTCCCATCAGTTAGCACCATCTTTCATTTTTGGCTTAAATACTTTTTTTTTTTTTTTTGGCACTGGAAAAGTAATATAACCATATTAAAGAAAATATAGTTAAAAAATTAAATCACTCATTTTCACTGCATTTTGCTATATTTCCTTCCTGTGTTTTTAGCCTTTTTAGTTTTAGATAATTGTATGTTTTTGATGCTTCATTGTTTTCACAGCCACAATTTTAATGGTTATATATAATTCCTTCCACATATACCATGCTTTGACAAACCATTTCCCTCTTGTGGAATATTTACACTGCCTCCATTTTTTTTCTGTTACAAATAAAACTTTGATAAACATCTCTGAGAATATATGTCTCTCCAATTTTGGCTTTCTTCTTAAAATACAGTCCTAGAGGTAGAAATATTGGGTCAAATCTGTGAGCGTTTCTCTGGCTTTGCACAGTTGGTTAATTAGTTGTGACTTGAAATGAGGAACTTTCAGCCCATATCCCTCCATCTTGTCTGAAGGATTCAAGGAGAGATTTCATTACATGTCTCTTGCTGAAATCCATGTAGACTAGATCTAAAGAATTCCCTTGGTCTATGAGCCTAGTAACCTTATAAAACCATAGAAAGCGTCCCTACCTTATAGGGTGGATATGAGGATTTAATGGATGAAAAATCTTAGAACACTGCATTCATCATTGTCAATTCCTGTTCTTTTTATCATTATATAAAGGACGTGGCTGGTCTGATACTGTGATTCTTTGTGGATCACGAACTTCCCTTGTTGGGGCTTTAGGGGTTGTGTTTTTTAAGGTTATTATCACTAGACTAATGGCTTCTGACTGCTAAGAGGTTTTTGTTTTGCTTTGTAGGTTCATAAACAGAACTATGAAGAACTATGAAGATGTGCAGCCTTCCTCTAATATACAATGCTAAGAATGGTAAAAGGAGCACTGGTGGTACAGCTGCTAACCAAAAGGTTGGCAGTTCGAATCCACCAGCCACTCCTTAGAAACTCTGTGAGGCAGCTCTACTCTGTCCTATAGGGTCACTATGAATTGGAATCGACTTGATGGCAACAGGTATGTTTGTTTTGTTTTGTTTTGTTTTAGTTTAGGATGTTAAGCAGACGCCTTTAAGTGGGTCCCATAAAGGAATGAGGGAATTTTGCAGTTGTGTTTGTTTCTTTATACCTTGCTTGGTTTCAAAAGGAACTTGATTCATTTCTAGAGCCATATAAGTTACCCAACAGGTGCCTGGCAGCTAGTAAGACTGACAGCCCCTAGATGTTGGCCATTGTTCCTATTCGGAGTTGTTGTAGTAGAATTAGTAGTATTATTAACAAGAAAAAAAAAATAACATGAAAAAAGAAAAATGAAGAGGGGAAATGATAACATGAAGCCACAGTTGGTGCACAAAACATACGGTATAAAGTTCAGTTTATACAATTCCTAAAAATAGGTCACAGATTTGCTGCGCTTTCTAGAGACCCAAGCAAAGATCGATTATATCATTTATATGAGATTTGGGAGAAAGTTCTGTGAGTCTTCTTCAAGATGACATTTTGTGATGCAGAGGATCACATCTTCAACCCCATTCCTTAGTTCTGGATCCAGTCCAACACACCGACAGATAGGCAGATAAAGCCCCAAAGATCTATGATACAGAATATGGCTGCGCTAAGTTTAGCCAGTCATGCTTTTAAAACTACTGTTAGAAACCACACATTCCAGCCATAAAAAAACTCAATAAACCAAAAAACCAAACCAAACCCTTTGCCATCAAGCTGATTTTGACTCATGGCAACCCTATGTGTTATAGAGTAGAACTGCCCTATAGGGTTTTCTTGGCTGTAATCTTTATGAAAGCAGATTGCCAGATCTTTATTCCATGGTGCCACTGAGTGGGTTTGAACTGCCAGCCTTTAGGTTAGTAATCAAGCACAAACTGTTTGTGCCACCCAGGGACCTTAAGGGATCCACAGAATGTCAAATTTTAATCACCGGTAAACTCTAAGAAAAACTAGCTAAAGCGTGTGTTTTAGACTCTATGTGGCTGGTAGATAGACACACAGTATCTCCTTGCCCAACTCCAGGAGGCCATTCACAGAGAATGCAATATTGCGGCCCTAGAAATACCTAACGGGTAAGAAGATGGTTTTGTTTAGTGTTTGGAGGTTTTTGTTGTTGTTGTTTTTCTTTCTTTGTTCACCCTGGAGAGCTAACTATTAGGTCTGGAACAAGCTTACCTTTTAGTAATCAAGCTGTGCTAGCTTTAAACTGGTCTATCTCTGCGTCATCTGTCAGGCCTCCTTCCCTTTTCCCCAGAGATTAAGGGCCTGTAATCCCAGACTGGATTTTACCTTCTTCCTCCTTTCACCATAACTAGTACTTTTTTTAAATTGTGCTTTAAGTGAAAGTTTACAATTCAAGTCAGTCTCTCATACAAAAATTTATACATACATTGTTATGTGACCCTAGTTGCTCTCCCTATACTGTGACAGCACACCCCTCCTTTCCACTCCAGATTTCCTGTGTCCATTCGACCAGCTCCTGACCCTCTCTGCCTTCTCATCTCGCCTCTCGACAGGAGCTGCCCATTTAGTCTATGTATCTACTTGAGCTAAGAAGCACACTCTTCATGAGTATCATTTTATGTCCCATAGTCCAGTCTAATCTTTGTCTGAAGAGCTGGCCTCGGGAATGGTTTCAGTTTTGGGCTAACAGAGAGTCTGGGGGTCATGTCTTCTGGGGTCCCTCCAGTCTCAGTCAAACCATTAAGTCTGGTCCTTTTACTAGAATTTGAGTTCTGCACCCTACTTTTCTCCTTCTCCATCAGGGACTCTCTGTTGTGTTCCCTGTCAGGGCGGTCATTGTGGTAGCCGGGCACCATCTAGTTCTTCTGGTCTCAGGCTGATGAAGTCTCTGGTTTCTGTGGCCCTTTCTGTCTCTTTCACCATAAGTAGTATCTTTTGAGCCAACCATTTAATATGAGTTATTTTGGTTTTTGTCATAACTCGGGCAGGTGGCTCTTGCTGCCCCTATTTTATACTGAAGAAACTGAAATTCAGGAAGATGAAGTACCTTGTCCAGTGTCACCCAGCTAGTAAGAGCTGGGATTTAATGCCATCCTGTCGGCTCAAGGCTCTCACTCTTCCTTACACCATGCATCTTACTCAGGAATCATCTGTTTGCTGATCTGCTTTAGAATTCCAACTGAGTTAAACATCAAACTTCTTGGCCTTTGGTTTGTAGCATTGATCTGTTTCCCCTTTTTTGAAAATTGGGACTTCATTTTTCCATCTCCAGTCTTTTGGCATCTCTTTTCCAAGGAGGCAGGTGGGTGGAGTTCTCAATGGCAACTTTTCTTATTACATTCCTCCAAGTCAGGTCAGGAGAAAGGCATTAATTCAAAGCAACACGATGCTTTCTTAAAACCTCACACTTCCTAAGTTAGGTTTCAATTTCCTCTTCCCAGTGTTCGTTATAAAACAAACCTCACAAAGCAAATAAAAACAATCATGAACTACCTTTTTTAAAAAAAAAACCTAAGAGGTTATCAGCTTTAAATAATTTGATTATTTTACGATGTAGGGAAGCAGGCATTCTCAAACATTCTTAGTAAGAGTATGCATCAGCACTGCCTCTTTGGAGGGCAATTTGGTTACGCTGGTAAAAGTTTAAAATGCCCACACCCTTTGATCCAGCAATTCCACTTCCAGATCCCATAGACATAAGGATATTCCTTGAAATGTTGTTTTCATAGCAAAAGACTAAAATAACCTAAATGACCATCATACGGGAGTTGATTAAATAAATTATGACATATTCATATAATGGAATATTCTTGCAGCTGTGAAAATAAATGAAGCAGATATGTACAGACTGCCACAGAACGTTCTCCAAAATATTTTATGTGAAAAAAACAAGGCTCAAAGCAGTATCCACAATGTGTTATCATTTTTTGTGTTTTTCTAAAAGGAGATGCTTGCATATGCACACGTTCTCTCTGGAAAGATACACTAGAAACTGGTAACAGCAGTCACTTTAGGAGTGGGGAATGGGATAGGAGTGGGCAGAGGCAGGAGGAAGGCTTGCTTTTCACTTACATCTTTCTATACTGTTTGAAATTTTTTTTAGTCACATGAGTTTTTTTTCCCCTGGAAGTGAAAAAGAAAAAGAAATCTTATTAGAAAACATATTCTGTATTTTATGGGTATGATTTTCCTTGCTGGAGAAAGTGTGAATGGTTTTTGAACCCAGGGACACACATACTCCTCTTTATACCCTTGCATCAATTATAGGGTTGCTATGAGTCAGAATCGACTGGAGGGCAACAGGTGTACATTATGTAAGGAGCTCTGACAGCGCAGTGGTTAAGCACTCAACTGCTAACTGAAAGGTCAGTGATTCAAACTCACCAGCCGCTCTGTAGGAGAAGGATGTGGCAGTCTGCTAAAGATTATTGTCTTGGAAACCCTATGGGGCAGTTCTACTCTGTTCTATAGGGTTGCCATGAGTCGGAATTGACTCAGTGGCAGTGGGTTTGGTTTTTTTTGTTTTATGCATTATGTGTTCATTTACCGTGGGACAGTCACTGCTCTGGCTGTGAGTGCCAGAAAGAATCTAATGCAACATGGAGCACTTGGCAAGGAGGCAAGGAGGCAAGGGTGCCGGCTTCCAGTCCCGACTAAACCACTCATTTGTAGAGTGATCCTGGAAAACCCCACACTGTTCTCGTGTTAGAGTACAGAGATGACAAGGTGGACATCTGCCCTCTTAAAGCTTAAACCAGGCAGAGGGAGCAGCATGGCAAAGGACACAGAGGCATGAAAGTCCATGCCCACCAACTCCGGTGCCTTATTTTCCATTGCTCCCTCCACTGCTTCACTCACAGCTCCCACACCCACCCACCATCTTTTGGGCTCAGCTCTCTTCAAAGACTAATTGCTAAATCCCAAGGGTTCAAGACTTGTAGGAAATGAAAAGAAGGACAACCTTATCCTGTTCTCCAGATCACTGCAAACCCTAACTAAGGGCCTTTAGTACTAAATGTTGAAGCCACATGAAAACTGCCTAGAGGGATTCTGAGTACTAGAAGCAGGAAGACACAGCCAGTCTGAAATGTCTGCTCCAAGATTTCCAGGGGCTTGTGTGCTATGTTGGGCTGGAAGGCAATCATCCTGGCACATAACAACCTGATTTTATTTTATCCTTAAAACATGTACTCAGCACCTTTCTTTCTTTGGATGTCTGCAACTTGCTTCTTCTTAAAGTCTCAAGATCCTTTTTAAAGCAAGGATGGTTCTATTCTGGGCGTAGGTCCATTCCAGCGGTGGCTGTATTTATTACTGATTTTATAAGTTATGAATAAACTGTTCTTGTTAGGTGCCCTTGAGTTGGTTCCGACTCACAGCGACCCTACGTACAACAGAAAGAAACACTGCCTGATCCTGCGCCATCCTCACAATCATTGTTATGTTTGAGCCCATTGTTGCAGCCACTGTGTCAGTCCATCTCATTGAGGGTCTTCCTCTTTTTGGCTGACCCTCTACTTTACCAAACATGATGTCCTTCTCCAGGGACTGGTCCCGCCCGATAACATGTCCAAAGTATGTGAGACAAAGTCTCACTCTTCTCGCTTCCAAGGAGCACTCTGGCTGTGTTTCTTCCAAAACAGACTTGTTCGTTCTTCTGGCAGTCCATGGTATATTCAATATTCTTTGCCAACACCATAATTCAAAGACGTCAGTTCTTCTGTCTTCCGTATTCATTGTCCAGCTTTTGCATGTGTATGAGGTGACTGAAAATACCATGGCTTGGGTCAGGCACACCTCAGTCCGCAAAGTGACATCTTTGCTTTTTAACACTTTAAAGAGGTATTTTGCAGCAGATTTGCCCAATGCAATAGGTCACTTGATTTCCTGACTGCTGCTTCCATGGATGTTGATTGTGGCTCCAAGTAAAATGAAATCCTTGATGGCAGTCAATCTTTTCTCCATTTATCATGATGTTGCTTATTGGTTCAGTTGTGAGGATTTCTGTTTTCTTCATGTTGAGGTGTAATTCATACTGAAGGCTGTGGTCTGATTTTCATCAGTAGGTGCTTCAAATCCTCTTTGCTTTCAGCAAGCAAGGTTGTGTCATCTGCATATCGCAGATTGTTAATGAGTCTCCAACCATCCTGATGCCACATCTTCTTCATATGACCAGCTTCTCAGATTATTTGCTCAGCATACAGATTGAATAAGTATGGTGAAATGATGCAACCCTGACGCACGCCTTTCTTGATTTTAAACCATGCAGTATCCCCTTGCTCTGTTTGAACAACTGCCTCTTGGTCTATATACAGGTTCTGCATGAGCACAATTAAGTGTTCTGGAATTCCCATTCTTCACAATGTTATCCATAAATAAATTAGGTGGTATAAATTTGCACAACTCCTTCGCTCTAGACTATCTAGACATTAATTCCTATGACAGAACCATGGGTTTTGACCCTTTAGTTTGGAGTCCCCAGAAAAAGTTTCCAAAATGCAGATGCAGTGTGAAGGAGAGGAAAAGGATGCACCCTGGAATCAGGTGACCTTGAGTTCAAATCCAGACTCTGATATACATTCAGTTACTAACAACAGTTTCTGCATCCATTAAATAGGAATAGTAATAATACTACCCTTGTAGAATTGCCCTGGGTGGTACAAATGGTTGACACATTCAGCTGCTAACTGAAAGGTTGGCGATTCAAGCCTACCCAGACTTACCTCAGAAAAAAGACCTGGCAATCTACTTCCAAAAAATCAGCCATTGAAAACTCTGTGGAACACTGTTCTATTCTGATACATATGGGGTCAGCATGACTCAAGGCAACTGGTTAGAATTGCCGTAAGGTCATAGATAAAAGGTATGTAAGTGGAAAACTCACAGTGCTATGGGGTCCAGGAAAGAAAGGTAAATGAGTTAAGGACGGCTGGTGCTTACTTATTGTCATTTCTATCGCATTCCTTATCATTTCACCAAACCTACCCTCCAACAATCTTTTTTTTTTAAAAATAGCAGTAAAAATGATAGTAATAATGTATTAATTTATTAAACCTTTACAACCCTGGAGGTAAATATGGTTATATTACAGATAAGAAAACAGATGCTAGCAGTACAGGTTTCCTTTCGGAGCATGCTGTCAGTGTCTTGGAACCAGACAGAGGCGATGGTTGCACAACATTGTGAAGGTACTAAATGCCATTGAATTGTTCACTTTAAAATGCTTAATGGTTAATTTTATGTTATGTGAATTGTACCTCAATAGAAAAAAGAAAGAAAGAAAACAAAACAAAAAAAGCCCAGAAGTTCAGAAAGGTTAAATAACTTGCCTGAGGTTGCACAGCAGGCAAATGGCAGAGCTATAATACAAATCCAGGCAATGAGGCTCTGCCGCTCTTGATACTGGCACTAGAAAGTTTCCCAGAATAAACACGGAAGGCAACTCTGCCCTTCTCAGGAAGGTGAACCATTCCTCTAGATATTGATTTAACCAGCTGGAACCGAAGGGGTTATTCCCACTGAGACGCCAGAGCCCTTGGCTCCTAGAGAGGCCCTTCTTGGTGGGCGGGAGGAAAAATGCACTTCCTGCCTGTGTCTGGGACTCGGGATTCAGACGTGCTTTCTCCCTTCCGCTCACAGATCTGAGGCCTCTGGCCTGCGGCCCTCCCCTCAAGGAGGGCTGTGCCCAAGGAGTGCTATGCAGGGGACGAACAGAGGGCAAGGGGTGCCCTCGAAAGGCATCCTTGTTCCCTGAGTTCCGGAAATGGAGATATATGAGCTGGAGAGGGCAGGCAAATCAGACCCCAGAGAGGCCAGGGCCCCGCGCAAACAAGGGGCGCGCTGAAGGGAGTGCGAGGAGAAGGGGGTATCTCTGAGAACCTTTGGCAGACAAATGATTTGTTGCCTTCTCGTGCCCTGGTGGGCCCTTGGCTGGTCTCTGGGGAGCCCCCTAGGTCGTGGGGTGGACTCGTGTGGCTTTGTGTTTCTCCTGTCAGGGCCGGCAGCCTAGTCCCAGTTAGAGGGCCCTCTACCGGTTCCTCCCGAGAGAGACCTCGAGGCATCCGAGAGCTCGGGTAAGAAACCACTCATTCATACCTCTACCCTCGCCTGATGCTGTCCTGTACGCCTCCTCCTCGTTAATCCTCACAACTGCCCCGTGAATAGATGGTATCATCCGTCTTTCAGAGGCGACTTGTTTATGAAGTCGTTCTAAACGGACTTGGCCAAGGTCATTCAGCTGCTAAGTAACGAAGCTAGGACTGCGCCAAGGTGTTCAGACTCTTGGGCGCTTGGCTCGCGTTGTTGTGATGGCTAGATCATTAGGCCAATTATCTCAACTCAGCAGGCCTAAAACCAACCTGGCTTTTGTTTTTGGCTGTCCCGTCTCTTTTCGGCAAGAGAGATGGTTCATTCTCAGTCAGGGTGGAACCTCAGTTATCTTTTCTCCTGAACCTCCCCTCCCCTTGCCTTATACTATCCCTACCAAACTTTGTCTTCATCTTTATCATCCACCCGACCTTTCCAGCCCCACTGCCGCCATCTTTCAGCTTCGTTGTCCCAAACCTGTGTTATTGCAGTAACCTGTCCCGCACCTGACTTCATATGCCACTCCAGCACAAGAGTCCCCAAACCCTTGTATCAAGCCATCCGCTGTTCAAAATATGCATTTAGTGGTTATTTGCTGTCTGTAAGCTCCCGGCAAAACTCCTTGGCTTGGCATTCAAGGTCATTTGCAACCTGGTCCAGCCCACTTTTCCCTATTGGTTTCCTAAGTAGAAGTTACATATCGGGAGTTACAACTGGCAATACATTTGGCTGGCAGGGTTTCTTTTTTAAACTTGAGTTTATATTTATTTAAAAATTGGGAGATTTCATTTAAAAAACCCAGACTGCCAGTTTCTTTTGAAATAATCACTAGAGCTGGGAACCCCCAACCCATGTTCTTGTATGTGGCAACTGGTTTGAGCTGGGGAGTAGCTGCTCCCTTTAGACGGGCTGTGCCCTCCAGTTCATCACAGTCTCCACCACTCCCAAGTACATCCCTGTGTCTGAGCCTGAGGAGCAGCTGGTGTGCTTGAGAGTGATAAGATGTTTTTCATTAAACATCTAGAGAAATAGGTTTTTGGTACCTATATCTTGATCAAAAATGCACAAGTGGAAGATCAAAGGGATGCATTTGTAAAGACAAATGAGAAAAAGTAAGCACCAGCCTCCTTAACTCATTTACTTTTCTTTCCTGGACCCCATAGCAATGTGAGTGTTCCACTCATGCCCTACAGGAATCCTCACACACATCTACATTGATGACCTCACAGCCTCTCAAATGAACCTCGTACCATATTTTTTACAGTAAATAAATATTATTCAGCTAGTTCTGCTCTGTGAAGCCTTCTACCATCAGCCATCCATCCAACCAACCATCCATCCATCCATCTCATCATTCTTGAGGCCAGGCACTGAGTTAGGTTGGGATGACCAACCCACCACCATCTCTCCCTCTCAGGATTTCTAGGGCTGTACCTAAAGCACTGTTGTGTACAATGTTTTGTACATGGCAAGTGATCAGTAAATAATTCAGCTGAGTAAATGGCAGTCACACGCATGTTCTATCCCCCCAGTTAGAGTGTAAGGTCTTTGGGGCAGTGTCCAAATTGTTAACTGTCTTTGCAGTGTTTTAGCAACTAGCACAGTGCCTGGCACATAGCAGATACTTGGTAACGTCTGAGGAAATACGTGCCTAAGAAGGTGTCTCAGACAAATAGTAGATACGGAGTGTCCATCCAGTCCCATGGCTGGAAGCAGCATCCCCCAAGCCTTAATGCAGGGGAACGGAAAGGCAGTCCCAGAGAACAGAGGCCTTACTCAGTGCTGACAGTTGGAGGCACTTCACTGACCCCTTGACCGGGAGGCTCTGCTCAGGATTCAGCAGAAGCTACATCTCGGATCTATCTGTGTCTGCTCAGTCTTGTGAGTGAAGACCCAACCTGATTCTGATTCTGAATTCCAAGATCTAGAGTAACAACAATGGTTAACATGTGCTGAGGTGCTCTCTGAACCAAGCACTCACTAAGTGCTTCATACCTGTGGCCTCCTTCCAGCCTCCATCCCTGTCACGGTTTGAATTATGTCCCTCCAAAAATGTGTGTATCAATTTGGCTGGGCCATGATTCCCAGAATTGTGTTGTTGGCCTCCATTTTGTCATTGTAATTTTATGTTAAAGAGGATTAGGGTGGGATTGTAACACCACCTTTACCCAGGTCACATCCAATGTAAAGGGAGTTTCCCTGGGGTGCGGCCTGCACCACCTTTTCTCTCTCAAGAGATGAAAGGGAAGCAAGCAGAGAGTGGGGGACCTCATACCATCAAGAAAGCAGTGCCAGGAGCAGAGTGTGTCCTTTGGACAGGGGTCCCTGCGCCGAGAAGCTCCTAGTCCGGGGGAACACTGATGAGAAGGCCAACAGAGAGAGACAGACTTCCCTGGAGCTGACACCCTGAATTTGGACTTTTAGCCTACGTTGACTGTGAGGAAATAAACTTCTCTTCGTTTATTGCTATTTCTGTTATAGCAGCACTAGATGACTAAGACAGAATTTCGTACCAAGAGACTGGGGTGCTGCTCTAACAGATACCTAAAATGTGGAAGTGGTTTTGAAACTGTTAATGGATGGAGGAGCGGCAGTGGCAGAGGACCACCAACAGCAGAGAACCTGCAGTGGCAGAGAAGCGGCAGCGGCAGAGAACCAGCAGCAGCAGAACCAGGAGACCGGTGCAAGAAGGCGCTGGAGCCGAATCACAGAGCAAGAGAGCTGACTGCCTGTGAGCAGGAGGCTTCCTGGCAGAGTCGGGTGCCTCCCGGCACTTACCAGCAGAGCTACCGAGCTTTGGAACACTTGCCCCAGCAGGGCAGATGCCAGCGTGAGGCCCGAGGGCCAAGAGCCCACAGGAAACAGAAGCAGAAGCTGAAGAGACAAGGGACACAAGAAGCTGAGCTGCCTCAGTCTAAAAAGGTATGGCCGTGACCTCAGGGGTTTCAAAGGGTGGAGCCATAGCCTCTGGTGTTTCTAAGGGTGGAGTTCTCACTCCGATGGACTAGGAGAATGGTGCACCTAAAGCCAAGGGAGCAGAGTTTCTGTACCAGTGGGCCTGGAAGATGGAGCTGAAGCCCAGGGCCGAAGGGCCTCCACTCAAAATCCAGAGACTGTAGCCAATACCTAGAGTCTGGAGGGCAGGGCTATTGTGTAAATTGTCTCAGAGAACAGAAGATTATTTTCAAAGCCTTGAGGGCTAATGTAATGTGTTCTGCTAATTTGCTTGGTGCCTGTTATGCCTTCTTTCCCTGCAGTTTCTCCCATTTCTAATGCAAATGTCTAGCTTGTGCCTGTTCTGCCATTCTACCTTTGAAGGAAATAACTTGTATTCTAGATTTCACAGATGAAGAGGAATTTTTGGATTTTGGACTTGGAGTTAAGACTTTTGCTATGCTATGATGGGGTAAATATGTTTTCCATGTTGCAAGGATATGATTTTTTGGGGGCCAAGGGGTGGAATGTCATGGTTTGAATTATGTCCCCCAAAAAATGTGTGTATCACTTTGGCTGGGCCATGATTCCCAGAATTGTGTGGTTGGCCTCCATTTTGCGATTGTAAATTGATGTTAAAGAGGATTAGGGTGGGATTATAACACCACCTTTACCCAGGTCACATCCAATGTAAAGGGAGTTTCCCTGGGGTGCAGCCTGCACCACCTTTTATCTCTCAAGAGATGAAAGGGAAGCAAGCGGAGAGTGGGGGACCTCATACCATCAAGAAAGCAGTGCCAGAAGCAGAGTGTGTCCTTTGGACAGGGGTCCCTGCGCCGAGAAGCTCCTAGTCCGGGGGAACACTGATGAGAAGGCTGACAGAGAAAGCCTTCCCCTGGAACTGACACCCTGAATTTGGACTTTCAGCCTACTTTGACTGTGAGGAAATAAACTTCTCTTCGTTAAAACCATCCACTTATATTTCTGTTACAGCAGCACTAGATGACTAAGGCAATCCCTATGGAGTCAGTACTGCAAGTGTCTCCACTTTGCAGAGAAGGAGGCTGAGGTGCCTATGCCCAAGTAACATACCCAACGCCACATAGTAACAGGGAGAGCCAGGATTTCAGATCCATGCAGGGTGATTGCAGGGCTGCTGCTCATAGCCACTGTGTTCCTTCAAAACATCTGGGGCTGAAGAGGTATGATCAGTAGGCCCAGAGACTCAGCTAGCAGTTTATTCAGGTTCTGGGTTATGTGCCAATCAGTAAACCAAAGGCAAATGCCAGCCCTCAACTCTGTAGCATCCTTCTTTAACTCCCTATCTAGGGAATTAAAATATATACCACCAGAGCCAATAAACCGTTAAGAAGTCCCAAGAGGAAACTTCACATTTTTCTATCAAACTGACAGACAATGTAGCCTGGGTTCATGGGAGGAAATCACAAGAGGGAGAAGTAGCTTTCCAAAGCAAGCAGAGACGGAAATCAACAATTAGTGAACATGTACTATGTACCAGATGCTTTCGTATTTTATTAGATTGAATCCTCCCAAATATGGAGATATTATCATCCTATTTTACAGAAGAGGGAATTGAAGCTCAAAAATGTTACATTGCAAAAGTTAAACTGATTCTGAGGGGTAAATCTCAGATCAGAAGTCAGTCCTGGTAGTCCGTCAGAAAGTCATCTGGCAGTCATCCTCTCCTCCATGTCCCTGTATGGGACATGGCCGAGGCCTCTACAATCAGAGAAACTAGACTTCTGTTGCCCTCACTGCTTGAAGTCATTCTGGACTCCTTGCTCCTTATACCCCAGAGTTCTTTTAGATGGGTCCACATGAGGGAAAAAAAAGGCCCTTTTCCCTTGCCTCTTAGATATGAATCTGTCAGTTTACAAAATACTCTTTAAGACTTCCTCTCTTGACTACTAAAGTGCCCAGCACATGGCACATTCATTCATTCAATAAATATTTATTGAGTGATTACTCTGGGCTCTTCTAGGCACGTAGATACAGTTGTGAACAAAGCATAAAAATGAAAACAAATAAAACCTCCTACCCTTAAGCATAAATTCTACTAAGGAAGAGAGATAATAAATATATAGCATGCTAAACCAAAAAAAAAAAACAAAAAACAAACCCGTTGCCATCAAGTTGATCCTGACTCATAGTGACCCTCTAGGACAGAGAAGAACTGCCCCATAGGCTTTCCAAGGAGCAGCTGGTGGATTTGAACTGCCAACCTTTTGGTTAGCAGCCAAACTCTTAACCACTACCCCACCCGGGCTCCATGTAGCATGTTAGGTAGCAATAAATGCTAATAAGAAACAATGAAGCAGGAGAGGGGATAAGAAGTGGTGGCATCCAACAAGATGTCAAAATTTTGGAGAGGGTGACTAGGGAAGACTTCCCTGAGGAGATGAATTTTGACTAAAAAACACGAAGTAGAAGTTGAGCAACCGACTGTGAGTAGGTGCAGTGCAGTGAATTAATATGGCCGCTCTAGCCCTAGTCGTTGTAATGCCCACATAATGTTTGAGTGGGACTATGCAAATAAGAGAGCCCTGCTGGCTAAGTAGTTAAGAGCTCAGCTGCTAACCAAAAGGTCAGCAGTTCAAATCCACCAGCCGCTCCTTGGAAACCCTATGGGGGCAGTTCTACTCTGTCCTATACGGTCCCTATGAGTCGAAACTGACTCAATGGCACCTAACAACAACATGCAGATAAAGTGCCTGAGGCCCACCAAGGGGACTGGACAGCTTGCAAACAAGGTGCAATAGCACCCTTGTGGGGGTAGTACCATGCAAATGAGTGTTTGGAACCCTAATGAGGGGATTGGTCAGTTTTGCCATCCTGCTAGGCTTAAAAAGAGAGCCAACCCTAGAGCAGAGAGGGGACCTCACTACCACCAAGAAAGAAGAGCTAGGAGTGGAGCACATCCTTTGGACCCGGGGTCCCTGCGCTAAGAACCTCCTAGACCCAGAAGTCAGAGCTGTAACACTGGAGAAGGCACGAGATGGTGAAAAGGGGTGGCAAGAGTGGCAGAGACAGCAGAACCAGGAGACCAGTGCGAGGTGGCTACAGTGGGTGTGCTGAGCCACGGAGGGAGAAAGCTGAGCACCTTCAGGAAAGAGGCTTCCCCTTGGAGTGGAGTGCCTCTGGGCACTTGTCTGCAGAGCTAGACTTGCCGACCCATGCAGCGAGAGAGCTGAGCATCGTCGGGCAGGAGGCTTCCTCATGGAGTAGGGTGCCTCTGGGCACTTATTGGAGGAGCTAAAGAGCTTTGTTAACACTTAACTGAGCAGGGCAGAAGCCAGGCCTGAGCAGGGCTGAGGGTCGAGAGAGGAGGCCTGTCCTCAGGGGACCAAGGGGAGCCCTGCATGGCTGAGAAGAGCTGAGAGAGCTGTCCTGCACTGAAGGGAGACTTTCCCTATATGCTTCCTGATCTTGATCTGAGTTGTAGCCTGTTGATCCTGATCCTGAGTTGTACCCTGTTACTTCCTTAATAAACCCTGTAACTGTAAGTATGGCCTGTGAGTTCTGTGTGGCCATTGCAACGAATTATTGAACCCAGCAGAGAAGTAGAGTGTGCTGTGGGAGGGATGGCTGGTGCCAGAATTGGTAAAAAGGTTGGAAGGTGGAGGTATGTTTGACCTCCACCTCATAGGAATTAGTCTTGGGCTGTTGCTCTTGATTCTGTCTTCCTCTCCTGAAGTTAGATGATGTCACTATGCCATTCTTAGAATACAGTATTAAAATCATGCTCCCTCCAAGAATGCCAGAAAGAAAATGACCTAGACCAAGAGGAAAACGGTTCAACCACTATTTGTCATTCTTCAGGCAGTCCAGGAGGAATCAACATCACAAAAGATTAAGGTTGATTCTTTTCCTTCTCAACATTCCCTTTTGTTCTTTCTTCTTTCCAATTTTGCCCAGGAAGTTTCTCACTTCTTCAGTCTCCCATAAGACTCACCTCCATTCTGTCATGTATACTCTTTTGTGTGTGTGTTGTTGACATTTTCTTTGTTCCCCTTAATTTTCTGTGCTGAGTCGTTTTTCTTTATGTATCTTCTTTTCATCTTTTTCATTGTTGTTGATTTTGTGTTTGCTGAGTCTTTATATTTTTCTAGTTTTTAATTTTGACTTGTACAATTGTTAGTTTCCTTTGTGCCTACCTTAATATTTACTCCTATTTTTCTAAGTTTGTACCAGTCTTTTATTTATTTATATCGCCTTGACTTCCTCTCCATATGAAAAATCTATGTCTGCATTTTTTAAGTCCCTCTTTTTTGTTTTAATGTTGTCATCTTTTACATATTGACATCTGTTTCCCTATTTTCAGTGTTTTAGCTTTGATTTACTTTTGTGACTTCTCTCTCTGGGTTGATATCTGGTTGCTCTGTCCTGTGTTCTAGTCTTGGATTGTTACCTGATGTTACTGATTTTCTCACCGGAGGACTCCCTTTAGTATTTCTTGTAATTTTAGTTTGGTTTTTGCAAATTCCCTAAACTTCTGTTTATCTGGAAATGCCCTAAATTCTGGCATGTATATTCTTGCTTTTCTATCCCAATTCTGTTCAAGGTAGTCAAGAATGAGGTGGCAGCTGAGGCAAGTCAGCAAGGAAACTAGCGTGCTTTCTTCAATTATATGAAGCCAGGCACAGTATAAAGTGGTGGCCAGAGAAGGAGATGGGCCACCCTGGGGGTGACATACTTGGAGATTAGGAACCATCTTCAGGAACAGATGGCCCAGAACTGCACCCCAGATTTCCCAAGAGTGAAAGGATGTCAACACATCAAACCTCGGGAAGAAACAAAGGCAGATCTCTTTTGTTGTTGTCTGTGTTTGCTTTCTGATACCTCTTTTTTTGGTAACAGCTTTCTGAGGTATAATTCACATACCATACAAGTCACCCATTTAAAGTGTATAATTCAGTGATTTTTAGTATATTCAGAGTTGTGCAGCCATCAACCACAACCAATTTTAGAATATTTTCATCACCCCAAACAGAAATCCCATACCCATTCGCAGCCACTGCTTGTTTTTCTCAACCTCCCTGTCTCCTGTCCTAGGCAACCGCTAATTTACTTTCTGTCTCTGTAGATTTGCCTCTTCTGGACATTTCATGTAAATGGTGCATGCCGTTTTGGGCTTTAGTTGGATTTTTTTCTTTATTATTATTATTTTTGGAGGGAGGTCTGTGAGTGATCACTGAAGATCAGAAAGTTGGGTTTGGAACATTTGAAGTTGAGAGGTTCTTCTGGGCAGGGGGATGTGGGTACCAAAAAGGAAAAGCAGAAGAGGGAGATAACTCATTTCTGCTTTATTTTTTATTGCTCTAATTTTACTTTGTAAGTCTCCCCCTATGTGGGCAAGATAGAAATCCTAAGTAAATGAAAAGGGGAAGTACTGCAAATGAACTTGTCTGCCTTTGTTTCTTCGGACTCTTTCCTCGTTTTTACATATTCATGCCTTCTATTTGCCAACATTGTGTGTAAAGGGACCGATCTTGGAGTTAAGTCAGAAACCTGGTCTCTTCCTGCAAGTAGCATCGTGACTTAGCTCCCCAAGTTTTTTCTTCTGTAAAATGAGGGGATGAACTATAGAGGGCGCCCTGGTGGCACAGTAGTTAAGCTCTAGGCTGCTAAACACAAGGTCGGAGGCTCAAACCCACCAGCCACTCAGCGGGAGAAAGATGCTGGAGTCTGCTTGCATAAAGATTACAGCCTTGGAAACTCTGGGGCAATTCTACTGCGTCCTGTAGTGCCACTATGAATCGGAATGACTCCACAGTAACCGGTTTGGTTTTTCTGGTTTTGAGCTATAGAGCATGATCCCGCTCTCCAGCATTGTCTTCGGAGTTGCAGGCAGTGAGTCTTTCAGGAATCTGTCACACTCCCTATTGTATTTTTAGGTGCCATACTAGCCTTTTCCCTTCTTCCCAGAAACATCTGGGTAATGAAAGTGAAGGAGGCTGAAAAGATAGCAATGTGAATTGCTTACAATTTGTATAAAATGTCACACATTTGCAAAGAACACTGGCATATATTATCAAGGCTAAGAACTAGACTGGCCCATAGAGGACATCTAGTCCAATCCCTTCACTATAAAATGAAAGAAGCCCGGAAATAGGATGCTACTCACCCAAAGCCACACAAGTGAGTGCCAGAGCCAGGACCAGTTTTGGGCTTCCTGATGCCTATTCTTTTACACTTGAGGAAGCCAAAGTTCAGAGAAGCCCACTAAGAAGCAGAGCCTGTCAGACGACAGAGGCTCTTGGAGATCATTTGGTGAATCCAATCCCTCTTTTTTAATGATTTTTTTTTTTATTGTACCAAAAGTGAAAGTTTACAATTCAAATTAGTCTCTCATACAAAAATTTATACTGTGACAGCACACTCCTCCTTTCCACCCCAGATTTCGCATGTCCATTCAACCAGCTCCTGACCCTCTCTGCCTTCTCATCTTGCCTCCGGACAGGAGCTGCCCATCTAGTCTCGTGCATCTACTTGAGCTAAGGAGCACACTCTTCACGAGTATCATTTTATGTCCCACAGTCCAGTCTAATCTTTGTCTGACGAGTTGGCCTCAGGAATGGTTTTAGTTTTGAGCTAACAGAGAGTCCGGGGGCCAATCCCTCTTTTAACAGCGGAGACACCGAGGCTTAGGCGAGAGGCCTGCCCTGGTCTGCGGTTTTTTTTTTTAATATTTTATTGTACTTCAGGTGAAGGCTTACAGAACAAACAGTTTCTCATGTAACAGTAGTACACATGCTGTTTTATGACTTTGGTTAACAACCCCACAACATTTTAACCCTCTGAATTCTCAGCTTTTTTTTTTTTTTTTTTTTTTTGGTGAAAATACACATAGTCAAAGATACACCATTTGAAAACTTTTTACGTACACATTTAAGTGACATTGACTATGCTCTTCCAATTGTGCTGCCATTCTCACCCAAGATGAAGGCTTACAGGACAAAATAGCCTCCCATTTAACAGTTACTACAAATGTTGCCCTATAACAGTGGTTAACAATCTCACAATACATCAACAGTATCCTTACTCAACTTGTGTTCCTTATCATCATGGTCTGCGGTTTCTTGAAATATGCTGGACCTTGATCCAGACCTCCGGGCTCGCACTGCTGCCTGAATAAACCTGAGGCTGGGGGAAATGAGGTCGCAGCGGTCCCTAGGAGATAGAGACATCTCTCCCTGAGCCGGGCCGGGGCGCTTACTCGGGGAAGGAGCTCAGGGAACCCAGTCATTAGAGTCCTTTCCCCCCTGGAGGGGCCGCGGCCGGGAAGTGCAAGCCGCGGATGTTAGTACTTGTCTCACCTTTCCAGCCCGCAGCTTCGCACGGGGGCCGAGACCCAGGCTGGGGGCGTGGTCGGACAGCGGTGAGCCAATCTCAGGCCGCTCCGTGGGTAGGGGCGGGACGTCCGCTCCACCACCCCTCCACTTCACTCCCAGCAGAAGCTGTGCTGTGACCTAGGCAACCGCCCTAGCTTAACCGCCCACCAGGCAAATTAGCTGTGACCCGCCCCTCTTAGTATAGCCAATTGGAAAGCGAGGGTCTTTACGAAACAAAAAGGACGGAGGTTTTGATTGGTTGGTTGGATGAGCCAAGTACATTCACTAAAGTGACCGTGACGATCAGAGAGAGGGAGACCTCGCTCTGGTTGGTTACAGTGGATGAGCTGGGGTCGCACAATATCCAGAAACTGAGCAGAGAAAGGATAGTTGTAGCTGCTCTTTGAGGTGTGGGTAAGGGTAGTGGGAGTCCAAGAACGGAGGGCAGGGTCCTGGGTCCCATCACTCAGTATTGTTAGTTATATCTAGTAGTAGTAGTAGTAATATTATTACAGGCTTGTGAGAATTACAGGCATTTATTCATTTAACAATTACTGAGAGTCTGTTCTAAGTGATTGGGCTCAGGGAACAAAACAAAGATCCCTGCCTTCTTGGAGCTTATATTTTAACAAGGGGCGACAATATATTATGTGATATGTTAGAAAGTGGTAAAAGGCTATGAAAGAAAACAAACAAAAAAGTAGAGCAAGGTAAGAGAGAGCATTGATAAAATCGTTTTGATTCTCCTGGAATTCAGATTTCTGGGTTCATGGAATTGGGGTGACCCACCACGCCCATCCGCCCTTAGGTGTCCTTTTGAACCTTGAAGGAACTGGTTCACCTTCAGGCCAAATGATAGCTTTGTAAGCAGCTTAGTGGAGACCCTTTGGCCTTAGGCATTGGGTTCTTTTGGAAAAATTAGGAAGCAGGAACTCCAGGGTCTGACTAGAGGCAGTGTTTTAGAATGTATGGTGTGTCCTTGCTGATTCTGTTTCTGTAACCGACAGACCTTGAAACCCTGCTCCTGCTTTGATGTTATCTTCTGATAAATTAACATAACAATGACCTATATAACCCACTTTCACAGTCCCCTCTTCGAGGGCCTTCCGCCTTCCTGCTACTCGGAAACACTCCATACTCGGTTTGATGCTGCCCCATTTGAATCATACCTCTTCACAATAAATATGTTCTGTTACACTAATTTTTGGTGTTTCTCTGCACATTTAGGTTTTTGACAATAGGTTGCATCATTAAATAGATGGCCAAGGTAGACATCAATTGAGAAAGTGAGATCTGAACAATGAGTTAAAGGAGGCAAGATGGCTAGCCAGTCAGATATCCAGGCAGGAGGAACAGCTAAAGCAAAGGCCATAAGGTGGAATGTTGACTAGTGTTACTGAGGAACAGCAAGGAGAAAGGTGTGGCTGGAGCATAGTGAGTGAGGGGAAGAGTGGTAGGAAAGGAGACTATAGAGATGGTTCAAAACCAAGCAAAACAAAAGCCCAAACCCATTGCTGTTGAGTTGATTCTGATTCACAACAACCCTATAGGACAGAGTAGAACTGCCCTATACGGTTTCCAAGGCTGTGATCTTTACAGAAGCAGACTGCCACATCTTTCTCCTGTGGAGGGGGTGGTGGGTTTGAACAGCCAACCTTTTGGTTAGGAGCCGAGAGCTTAAGCACTGCACCACCAGGGCTATAGAGATGGTAGTGCGTGCAAATCACACAGCGTCTCGTATGCTTGGCTTTTACTCTGAAGTGAGGAGACTGTAAACAAATTTTCATAGAAAATTATGGCAAAGGCTTTGTGGGCTATCATTCCAGTTTTGTTCATTGTCTTTGAGCTATTTTACATCTTTTATAAGCTACCGACAACTAATAGTTTTGTTTTCTACCTGCATATTGGACTGGGTCTTGTTACATAGCTTATGCTTTTCCCTATGTGTCTATACATAATTAATTCTTAGGTATTAGTTAATATTCTAAGTGTATTTACAATAATGGCTATTATTTTTCAGATACTAAAGCTTTCTGCTCAGGTTTATTTCCTTTCAAGGACCAAGTAACCCATTAACCAAGGACATTATTTCACGTGTGGTTGCCAAGCATATAAAATCCTGCCAATGAATTAGATTGAAACTTGTTACTTGGCTTAGGGAGTACCTTATATTTCATTTCATTCAAAACTTTCTTCAGGGAGAATTCAGCATGTGAGAAAGGCTAAGACGGATAACGACCGTGATCAGGCAATCAAACAACTGACTGAAGAGCTATCAAATCAGTGTCCATTGACTAATGGAGCGTTGATTACTCTATAGCAGCCATAGTACTCTTGTTGTTGTTGTGCCATAAGGTTGATTCCAACTCATAGCAACCACATGTGACAGAGTGGAACATCCCCATAGGGTTTTCTTGTCTTGGCTATAATCTTTACAGAAGCAGATCTCCAGGACTTTAGAGTAGCTGGGTGGGTCTGAACTGCCAGCCTATCAGTTAGCAGCCCAGCGCTTAACCATTGTGTGACCAGAGCTCCTTTAACCTATGTAGGAAAAAAAAATAAGGTTGCAAATGGTGTTGGACAAGGTGGCTCTAGAATTAGATAGCTCTGTTAATAATCTATTCCTTGCCGTTGAGTCAATTCCAACTTATAGCGACCCTATAGGACAGAGGAGAACTGCCTCATAGGGTTTCCAAGACTGCAAATCTTTATGGAATCAGACTGCCATATCTTTCTGTTGTGGAGCAGCTGGTGGGTTCAAACAGCCAACCTTTCGGTTAGCAGCCGAGCACTTAACCACTGTGCCACCAGGGCTCCTGGTAATAATCTAGGTAATGCTATATCCTCTCTCTTTCTGAAATAGTGCAGATAAAGATAATTAAATTACAAAATAGATTAGCTCTTGATTATTGTTGAGTGGTACAGTTTGGTGTGGTGGCTAATACCACCTGTGGTACTTGGATTAACACTTCTGGGGAAGTCGAGACTCAATTATGTGAAATAGAAAACAAGTCACCTGGCTTACGCAAATAAAACCTGACTTGAGGTTGTTTTTCCACCTATTTGACCTCAACCGGTTTAGTTCATGGGGACCCTGGCTTTGAAGTACATTCCAAATGTTATGGGGCATTATTTTACTTATAATTATAGTCTCCCTGTGCTATATCCTCTTAAGAGTCTTAAATGTGTGTTCACAGTCACTAACACATCACCAGATGGTCTTATTAAGACTAGAACAAAAAGGAAAATTCAAGCAGAGGCTGGACTTCAAGAATACAAACCTGACATTGTGGCCTGAGAATACTACGTAGATACATCGTTCGGGTGACAATGCAGTGACCAAGAATGACACCTTACCTTAAATTTTTTTTTAGTGTGCTTTAGATGAAGGTTTACAGAGCAAATTAGTTTCTCAAACAATTAATACTCATATTGTTTTGCCACATTGGTTGCCAACCCCACGACAAGTTAACACTCTCCCCGTCTCAACCTTGGGTTCCCCATTACCAGCTTTCCTGTTCTCTTCTGCCATCTCGTCCTTGCCCCTGGGCTGGAGTGCCCATTTAGTCTCATTTGGTTTTATGGGCCTGTCTAATCTTTGGCTGAAGGGTGAACATCAGGAGTGCCTTCAGTGCTGAGTCAAAAGGGTGTCCAGGGGCCATACTCTCAGGGTTTCTTCAGTCTCTGTCAGACTAGTAAGTCTGGTCTTTTTTTGTGAGTTAGAATTTTGTTCTACATTTTTCTCCAGCTTTGTCTAGGACCTTCTATCGTGATCCCTGTCAGAGCAGTCGATGATGGTAGCCGGGCACCAGCTAGTTGTGCTGGACTCAGTCTGGTGGAGGTTGTACAGATGTGGTCTATTAGTCAACCTTACCTTAAATTTTGATCACACCTCTCAGTAAACTGAGAGTATGATCCACGGGGAGGAATTGTCAACCTGACTATACTAGGCCCAAGATGGAGTCACTTATACTAAGATCCCCTTCAGCAAGCCAAAACCTAGTTAGTTTTCTATTTCCTGTAAATGCCTGAGCCAAAACCTAAGTCAACCAATCTGCTCTTGCAGCCTCAGTTATCGAATATGACCTGGCTATGAAAGTTCCCAATATGCTCTATAAAGAATGTAACTTAGAATTAACCAAGCTCGTTTTGCCTAGTGTTACTTCTTTTTTCTTACACCATCTTGCCCCTGTAATTTTGGCCTCTTCTGCTTGTTCTTTGGAACTCTTGTCTGACTTCCAGACCAGATGCCCCCCAATTCATGAATTGCAAATAAAGCTTATGAGTTTGTACAGAAGTTTAATCTTGTGGAAAATTTATTTTTAACAGATACAAATCTAACAAAGCATGTACAAGACTTGTATGCTAAAAACTACACAAAGCTGATGAAAGAAATCAAAGAAGATCTAAATAAATGGAGAGACATACTGTGTTAATATAGAGGAAAGATAGCCTTTTCAGGAAATGGTGCTGGAACAACTGAGCATCCATAGACAAAAACAAAACAAAACAACCTCTAACTAAGTCTCACACCTCATACAAAAATTAACTCAAAATGAATTATGGGAGGAATTCTGGGAAGATGGTGGCATGAGCAGCTCTAAGATCTCTATGATTTAATATCATGGAAAACTCAACATCGGAAAGATGCAGTTCTCCCCAAATTGATACAGAGATTTAACACAATTCCTAGCAAACTCCAACAAAATTTTTTTTGTAGTTGTAGATAATATTATTCTAAAATTTATATGGAAAGGTAGAGGAACTTGAATAGATAAAAAGAATTTTGCAAAAGAAGAATAAAGTGGGAGGAATTGGTTTACTCAATTTTAGGACTTATTATACAGCTAGAGTAATCAAGACTGTGTGATACTTGTGGACGGATAGACACATAGATAAACAGAACAGAATAGAGAAGCCAGAAGTAGACTCATTCAAATATGCCCAACTGTTTTTTTTTTTTAATTGAGATAAAATTCACATAACAAAAAATGAATCATTTTAAAGTGTACAATTCAGGGGTATTGAGTACATTCACACTGTTGTGAAACTACCACCTCTATCTAGTTACAAAATATTTTCATCACCCCAAAAGGAAACCCATACCTATTAAGCAGTCACTCCCTATTTCCCTCCTCCAAACTGATTTTTGACAAAGGAGCAAATGCAATTCAACGGAGGAAAGATAGCCTTTTCAACAAATGGTGATGGAGCAATTGAGCATCCACAGACAAAAATAAAACAAAACAACCTTCAACTAAGTCTCACACCTTATACAAAAATTAACTCAAAATGAATTATGGAAGGAATTCTGGGAAGATAGTGACATGAGCAGATCTAAGAGCCTGATCATCCCATACAAGCACCAAGAAAAGTAACTAGAAATCTATAATTTCAACTCTGTAAGAACTCTGAAAAATAGATGGGGGATTGCCGAAACTAACCACACACTGAAACAAGACAAAGGCTTTTAAATGGTATAAAAACTACTTTCTCTGTTGTCACATTAAGACAGAAGGGAAATGTCACATAAAGAGATTCTCAATAATATTAAGTGCCAATTTCTCCTCAGAAACCTTGGAGCCAAGAAGGCAGTGGAATGACATATTTAAAGTGCTGCAAGAAAGGGACTGTCAACCAAGAATTCTTTATCTTGCAAAAATTGTTCTTCAAGAATGAGGGTGAAATAAAGACATTCCCAGATAAACAAAACCTGAGGGAGTTTGTGACAACTAGACCTGCGCTACAAGAAATCCTAAAGGGAGTTCTACAGTTAGAACAGAAAGGACACTAGACAATAACGTGAAGACATTTTGTAGAAAACACAGATTTTGTTATACAGGTAATCTCATGGGTAAATATAAGGGCCAGTTTTATGGTATTTTTAGTTTGTAACTGTAGTGATTATGTCCGACATGATTCCAAATGACAAACACATAAAATATAATTATAAATGTATCCTATTGGGTGCATAATGTATAAAGGTGTAATTTATTATAACAACTACATAAAGGGGGAGAGGAGAGGAGTGGTATAAGAATAGAGTTTTTGTATGTTACTGAAGTTAAGTTGGTATTAATTTAAACCAGATTGTTGTAAATTTAAGATGTTAAATGTAATCTTCATAGTACCCATAAATAAAACATCTAAAATTATGCACAAAAGGAAAGGAGGAGGGAATGAAATACTTCAGTATGAAAACTCAACACAAATGATGGCAGTATTGGAGGAAATGAGGGACAAAGAAGGTACAAGATACACACAGAAAAATTTTTTTTTGTAATTTCTTATTGGTAATTACCTTAAATGTAAATGGATTAAACTCTCCAATCAAAAGGCAGAGAGTGGAAAAATGGATTAAAAAAAAAAAAAGCGCATGATCCAACTATATGCTGTCTACAAGAGACATATCTTATGCCCAAAGGCACAAACAGGTTGAAAGTGAAAAGGTGGAAAAACTAGTCCATGCAAACAATAATACAAGAGAGCTGGGGAGGCCATATTGAAAACAAAAAAATAAATAAATTTTTAAGCAAAATCTCTATTAAAAGACAAAGAAGGACATTATATAATGATAAAAGCATCAATGCATCAAGGAGACATAACAGTTATATAGATGCACCTAACATCAAACCAAAAATACCAAATCCACTGCCGTTGAGTAGATTCTGATTCATATCAATCCTGTAGAACAGAGTAGAACTGCCCTATAGGGTGTCCAAGGCTGTAAATCTTTACGGAAGCCAACTGCCACATCTTTCTCCCACGGAGCGACTGGTAGGTTCAAACTGCCAATCTTTCTGTTAGCAGCCCAGCACTTTAACCACTGTACCAACAGGGCTGCTGCACCTAACATCAGGGCCCCAAAATATATGAAGCAAACAGTGATGGATTTGAAGGGAGTAATAGATAGTTGTACAATAATAGTGGGAGACCTCAATACACCACTTTCATTAATTAAAAAAATGCAGAAATAAGATCTTTAAGGAAATAGAAGATTTAAACAATGCTATGCACCAACTGATATAAATTTTGATAAATTGATCAAACGTGCAATCAAGATGCATTGATAATCACTGGTGATTGGAATGGGAAAGTTGGAAACAAAGAAGAATCAGTAGTTGAAAAATACGGCCTTGGTAATAGAAACGATGCTGGAGATTGCATGATAGAATTCGGTAAGACCAACAACTTACTCATTGCAAACACCTGTTTTTTAACAACATAAACAGCAACTATACACATGGACCTTGCCCAGTGGAATACACAGGAATCAAATTAACTACATCTGTGGAAAGAGATGATGGAGAGGCTTAATATCATCAATCAGAGCAAGGCCAGGGACCAACTGTGGAACAGACCATCAGTTGCTAACATGCAAGTTCAAGTTGAAGCTGAAGAAAATTAAAAGAAGTCCACAAGAGCCAAAGTACAACCTTGACTATATCCCACCCGAATTTAGAGATCATTTCCAGAATAGATTTGATGCATTGAACACTAATGACCAAAGACCAGACGAGTTGTGGGATGACATCAAAGACATCATACATGGAGAAAGCAAAAGATCATTAAAAGACTGGAAAGAAAGAAAAGACCAAAGTGGATGTCAGAAGAGACTCTGAAACTTGCTCTAGAATGTAGAGTAGCTAAAGCAAATGGAAGAAATGATGAAGTAAAAGAGCTGAATAGAAGATATCAAAGGGTGATCAAGAAGACAAAGTAAAGTATTATCATGAAATGTGCAAAGACCTGGAGTTAGAAAACCAAAAGGGAGGCACATGCTTGACATTGTCAAGCTGAAAGAACTGAAGAAAAAAATTCAAGCCTCGAGTTGCAATAGTGAAGGATTCTATGGGCAAAATATTGAACGACTCAGGAAGCATCAGAAGAAGATGGAAAGAATACAGAGTCACTGTACCAAAAGGAGCTGGTCAATGTTCATCTATTTCAGGAGGTAGCATATGATCAAGAACCAATGGTTTTGAAGGAAGAAGTCCAAGCTGCACTGCAGACGCTGGCAAAAAACAAGGCTCCAGGAACTGACAGAATACCAACTGAAATGTTTCAACAAATGGATGCAACACTGGAAGCACTCACTTGTCTAAACCAAGAAGTTTTGAAGACAGCTACCTGACCAACTGACTGGAAGAAATCCATATTTGTGCCCACTCCAAATAAAGGTGATCCAACAGAACGCGGAAATTATCGAACAACATCATTAATACCCCATGCAACTGAAAATTTGCTGAAGATAATTCAGAAACAGTTGCAGTAGAACATGGACAAGAAAATTCCAGAAATTCAAGCCAGATTAGAAGAGGACATGGAATGAGGAATATCATTACTGATGTCAGATGGATCTTGACTGAAAGCAGAGAATACCAGAAAGATGTTTACCTGTGTTTTATTACTATGCATTCAACTATGTGGATGATAACAAATTATGGATGACCTTGTGAAGAACGGGAATCCAGAACACTTAATTGTGTTCATGAGGAACCTGTACATAGACCAAGAGGCAGTAGTTTGAACAGAACAAGGGGATACTTCGTGGTTTAAAATCAGGAAAGGTATGGGTCAGGATTGTATGTTATCACCATACTTATTCAATCTGTATGTTGAGCAAATAATCCAAGAAGCTGGACTATATGAAGAAGAACGCAGCATCAGGACTGGAGGAAGACTCATTAACAAGCTGTAATATGCAGATGATACAGCCTTGTTTGCCAAAAATGAAGACGACATGAAGCACTTACAGATGAAGGTCAAAGACTATAGCCCTCAGTATGGATTATGCCTGAATGAGAAGAAAATTAAAATCCTCACAACCGGACTGATAAACAACATCATGATGAATGGTGAAAAATTCAAGTTATCGATAATTTCATTCAACAATCAACGTCCATGGAAGCAGCAGTCAAGAAATCAAATGACATATTCCACTGAGCAAATCTACTCCGAAAGACCTCTTTAAAGTTGTAAAAAACAAAGATGTCACTTTGATGACTAAAGTGCGTCTGACCCAAACCATGGTCTTTTCAATCACTTATATGCATGCAAAACCTGGATGATGAAAAAGCAAGACAGAAGAATTGGTGCATTTGAATTGTGGTGGTGGCAAAGAATATTAAATATACTGTGGACTTCCAGAAGAACTAACAAATCCGTTTTAGAAACACAACCAGAATGCTCCTTAGAAGTGAGAACGGAGAGAATTACTTTGCTTACTTTGGACACCTAATCAAGAAAGACCAACTGATAGAAAAGAACATAGTATCTGGTAAAGTAGAGGGTCAGGAAAAATGAGGGAAAACATCAGTCAGATAGATTGACACAATATCCACAACAATGGACTCAAACATACCAATAATCATGAAGATGGTGCAGGATAGGGCAACGTTTTGTTCTGTTATACATAAGGTCACCATGAGTCAGTGACAATTTGACAGCAACTAACAACAACAAAACAACCCGTTCTTAAACAGCCAATGAATTAAAGAAAATATCACAAGAGAAATTAGAAAATATTTTGAGGTGAATACAAAGAAATCCACAATATACCAAAAGTTATAGGGTTCTGTGAAAGCAGTGCTCAGAGGGAAATTTATAGCTGCAAATGCCTACATTAAAAAAAAAAAAAGAAAGATCTCTATGGGCACCATGGTCTCAGGGAGCATCTAGCTCAACTGGCATAACACAGTTTATAAAGACAATGTTCTACATTCTACCTTGGTGAGTAACATCTGCGGTCTTAAAAGCCTGTGAGCGGCCATCTAAGATACTCCGACGGTCTTACCACTTCAGGAGCAAGGGAGAACGAAGAAAACAAGATAAAAGGAAAGGCTAGTCCATAGGACTAATGGACCACATCTACCAAGGCCTCCAGCAGACTGAGTCCAGTACAGCTAGATGATGCCCGGCTACCACCACTGACCGCTCTGACCAGGATCACAACAGAGGGTCCTGGACAGAGCTGGAGAAGGATATAGAACAAAACGCTAACACACAAAAAGAAACCAGATTTACTGGCCTGACAAAGACTGGAGAAACCCCTAGACACCCTTTTCGCTCAATGGTAAAGTCACTCCCGAGCTTCACCATTCAGCTGGGGATTGGACAGCCCCAAAAAACAAAACAGGACTAATGAGGCACAGCAGTCCAGGGACAAAGACTAGAAGGCTGGAGGGGACAGGAAATCTGGTGATAGGGAACCCAAGGTTGAGAAGGGACAGTGTTGACATGTCGTGGGGTTGTTAACCATTGTCGTAGGGCAATATGTGTACTAACTGTTTAATGAGAAGCTATTTGTTCTGTAAACTTTCATCTAAAGTACAAAAAAAAAAAAAAGAATTATCTATCTGAGGTGAAATTGACAACAGCAACTCGAAAGGTTTGATGGGAAGCCTAGGGGACAGTGAGTTAAAGATAACGTTGATGGAATAATTTGGAAAAGGACAGAGAGAATAGCAGCACAACTGGAAGAATGTAATGAATGTCACTGAATTGTACATGTAGAAACTTTTGAAATGGTGTATCTTTCACTATGTATAGTTTCACCAAAAAAAAAAAAAAAAAAGGTCCTCCATGGTCTAGAAGGGAGAGTGTTGACATGTCATGGGGTTGTTAAACAATGTCGTAAAACAATATGTGTACTGACTGTTTAATGATAAACTTTGTTCTGTAAACCTTCACCTAAAGTACAACTAAAAAAAAATTATAACTTAAAAAAAAAAAAGGGGGTGTTAGGGGACCATACTCTAGGGGCCCCGAGCTTGGAGGACCTGGTTCCAGAGAGCCCTGGCATGTTTCACCAAGTCCTTTAGGTGAGAGCTTAGAGCCAGCCTCTGCCGCTGACTGCTAACTGCCCATCTGCCTCTTTTTCCTACCAGACCAAGAAGACCCCCAGGACTGAATTTCCCAGGGTTCTCAGGAGTCCAGTTGTCACTCTGCTTTGCATTTGCAGAGGAGGACACCAGATACTCAGAAACTCTATGGCCTGAGACCCCTGTAGCCACAGGCACACACCCATGAATGGTGATCAAGCCCCCTGTTGCCATATGCCCCTGCTCTCCCCTGTTTCTCTGTCAATGGGCTTGAAACAAATGCTGGCACTCTCGATTCTTTTCGATTCATTTAAAAAAAAAAAGATATAAGATTTCCAAATATTTTTCCCCATTTTGTAGGTTTTTTTCTCACTTTATTGATAATATCCTTTGATGCACTCAAGTTTATTTTATTTTGAAGAAGGCTGATTTATCTATTTTTTCTCTTACTGCATAGGCTTTTTGTGTAGCATCACCAAAGACAAAGACAGGGTCTTGGTCCTGAAGATTCACCCCTATGTTTTTTAAGATTTTTATAGTTTTAGCTCTTATATTTAGGTCATTGATTAATTGAATAAATTTTCATATATGGTGTGAGGTATGGATCCAACTTCATTCTCCTGCATGTGGATATCTAGTTGTCCCAGCATCATTTTTGAAGATACTATTCTTTCCCCCATTGAATGGACTTTGCAACCTTTTTGAAAATCAATTGGCCGAAGATATATAGGACTATTTCTGGATTCTCAGTACTATACAATTGGTCTATACATCTATCCTTGTACCAGTACCACACTGTTTCAAGTACTGTACATTTGTAGTATGTTTTGAAATCAGAAAGTGTGAGTCATCTAACTTTGTTCTTTTTCAAGATAGGTTTGGATATTTGGGCCCCTTGAAATTCCGAATGCATTTAAGAATATGCATTTCCATTATGCAAAAAAGAACATTGAAATTTTACAGTGATTGCATTGAATCTGTAGGTCACTTTTTGTAGCATTGACATTTTTCCTATATTAAATCTTCTAATCCACGGACACAGGATGTTTTTCCATTTATTTAGAGCTTCTTTAATTTCTTTCAGCAATGTTTCATAGTTTTTAGTGTACAAGTTCTTCAACTCCCTGGTTAAATTTATCCCTAAGAATTTTATTCTTTTAGATGCTATCGTAAATGGAATTGTTTTCTTAATTTCATATTTGAATTGTTCATTGCTGGTGTATAGAAACATAACTGGTTTTTGTGTGTTGATCTTGTACACTGTAACTTTGTTGAATTAATTTATTAGCTCCAGTACCTTTCTTGGAGCCCTGGTGGCACAGTGGTTAAATGTTCAGCTGTTAACAAAAAGACTGGCAGTTCGAATCCACCAGCTGTTCCTTGGAAACCCTATGGGGCAGTTCTACTCTGTCCTTCAGGGTTGCTCTGAGTCAGAACTGACTCGACAGCAATGGGTTTAGTACCTTTCTTGTGGAATCTTTGAGATTTTCTACATATAGAATCATATTATATACAAATATAGTTTTGCTTCTTTTATTATTTGGATTTTTTAATTTCTTTTTCTTGGCTAATTGCTCTTGCTAGAACTTCCAGGGCTTGTTGAATAGCAGTGGTGAAAGCAGGCATCCTTTTGTTTCTGATCTTGTCACTGAGTATGATATTAGCTGTGGGTTTTTCATAAATGCACTTTATCATGTTGAGGAATTTCCCTTCTTTTCCTAGTTTGTTGAGTGTTTCTATTATAAAAGGGTGTTGGATAATTCCGTGTTGTTTTAAACTACTTAGTTTGTAGTAATTTGATACAGCAGCAATAGGAAACTATACCAACACTATGATAGTTCTTAATCCAGAGATGAAGAACCCAAAGTGGGAGTTTCACCAACAGCTAAATTATATATTTGGAGACTGGAAAAATCACCACTTGATGGGGCTGTGGACCCACTACTGTAAACTAGGCCTTGGCCAGGACTCCATTTATTACTTGGCTTTCATATGACCTCACTCTAACAAGGATGCCACAAATGGCTCTTCAGGTCTCCAGGTATCAATGTCAATGCATACTTTGTGTCTGAAAGTCCTCAAAAATCTCTGAGTATTCCGCTTTGTCTAGTGCATAATCACTTAAGTAAACGGCCATGGGTCCCTTTGGGGAAAAACCGAGAGAATCATTACTGAATATACTTGTCATTGTGCTACAGGGTCCTTCCTCCTGGGGATCTGGCCATCTCTTTAGTCAATGGGTTCTGAGTCTGAAAACCAGCCAGTTCCATAAATTGGGCAAGGGATCACGATTTTTTTCTTGGGGTGACCACCCTCACTTTCAGTCCTCCATTCTTGACTTACGATGGTCGTACAAGCCAAATAATGCCCTTGTTGGCTGTCTGTCTATTTTTCCCTGGACAATGTTCTACTTTGTTAATCATCTCCAAAACTCTCTGGGGGTCATGATCTTTGACTGCCACTCTGATCTTACCAGTCATTTCAATAATTGCAAGCTTCTGGATTCTACTGATTAAATGCTACCACTATCTTCTATGGTTTCTGGGTCTATCATCCCCAGTGTTCTCAGCAGCAAGTTCTGTAACAGTCTTTTCCTGGACTACAGGAGAGAGCCAGCACTGAACTTGTTAGTGATACTACGACCCCTCTCACCAGTTCCTTTCTTTCTTTTTTTTTTTTTTAAATTGTGCTTTAGGTGAAAGTTTACAGAGCAAATTAGTTTCTCATTAAAGAATTAATACACAAATTTTTTTTCTTTTTCTTTTTTTATATTTTATTGTACTTCAGGTGAAGGCTTACAGAACAAATAGTTTCTCATGAAACAGTAGTACACATGTTGTTTTATGACATTGGTTAACAACCCCACAACATATTAACCCTCTAACTTCTCAACCTTTTTTTTTTTTTTTTTTGGTGAAAATACACATAGCTAAAGATACACCATTTCAAAAATTTCTACATACACAGTTCAGTGACATTGACTACGCTCTTCCAATTGTGCTGTTATTCTCACTTTAGATGAAGACTTACAGAACAAAATAGTTTCTCATTTAACAGTTACTACAAATGACAATAGTTAACAATCTCACAACACATCAACAATATCCTTACTCAGCCTTGGGTTCCCTATCACCAGCTTCCTTGTCCCCTTCTGCCTTCTGGCCCTTGACATTGGACTCCTGTACCTCGTTAGTCTCATTTGGTTTTACGGGGCTGTCCACTCCCAGGCTGAACAGTGAACCTCGGAGGTAGCTTCACCACTGAGCTAAAAGGGTGTCTGGGGGCCATACTCTCGAGGTTTCTCCAGTCTCCTTTAGGCCAGTAAATCTGATCTTTTTTTTGTGAGTTAGAATTAAGCTCTACATCCTTCTCCAGCTCTGTCCAGAACTGTCTGTTGTGATCCTGGTCAGAGCAGTCAGTGGTGGTAGCCAGGCACCATCTAACTGTACTGGACTCAGTCCGGTGGAGGCCTTGGTAGCTGTGGACAGTTAGTCCTTTGGACTAATCTTTTCCTCGTATCCTGTTCTCTTCATTCTCCCTTGCTCCCGAAGGGATGAGACCAGTGGAGTATCTTAGATGGCCGCTCACAGGCTTTTAAGACCCCAGACACTACTCACCGAGGTAGAATGTAGAGCATTGTCTTTAAAGCTGTGTCATCCCAATTGAGCTAGATGTTCCCTGTGACCATGGTCCCCACAGCCCTTCTCCTAGCAATTCAGTCCCTCAGGGAGTTTGGATGTGTTTATGGGGCTTCCATGACCTTTCCTTGTACAAGTTGTGCTAGTTTCCCCTGTACTGTGTACTGTCTCACCCTTCACCCAAGATACCACCTATCGATTGCCTATTTAGTATTTCCCCCCCACCCCTCCCATCCCTGGTAACCAACAAAGATGGTTACATTTTGTGTGTGAACTTTTTCATGGGTTTTTACAATAGAGGTCTCATACACTATTTGTCCTTTTGTGATTGACTTATTTCACTCAGCATGTCCTCCAGTTTCATCCATGTTATGAGATGCTTCACAGATTCATTGTTGTTCTTTCTCGTTGCATAGTACTCCATTGTGTGTATATACCATAGTTTGTTTATCCATTCATCTGTTGATGGGCATCTAGGTTGTTTCCATCGTTTTGCTATTGTGAACAATGCTGCCGTGAACATAGGTGTGCATATGTCTATTCGAGCGACGACTCTTATTTCTCTAGGATATATTCCTAGGAGTGGGATTGCTGGATCGAATGGTACGTCTATTTCTAGTTTTCTGAGGAAGCTCCATATCATTTTCCAAAATGGTTGTATCATTTTGCATTCCCACCAGCAGTGCGTAAGAGTTCCGATCTCCCCGCAGCCCCTCCAACATTTCTTATTTCCAGTGTTTTTGATTCGTGCCAGTAATGCCGGGGTGAGATGGTATCTCATTGTGGTTTTAATTTGCATTTCTCTAATGGCTAGTGATCAGGAGCATTTCCTCATGTGTCTGTTGGCCATTTGACTGTCTTCTTTGGTGAAGTGTCTGTTCATTTCCTTTGCCCATTTTTTAATAGGATTATTTGTCTTTTTGTTGTAGAGGTGTTGGATTTTCTTGTAGATTATGGAGATTAGACCTTTGTCTGACTTGTACTGTCCAAAAATGTTTTCCCAGTCTGTAGGTTCTCTTTTGACTCTTTTGGTGAAGTCTTTTGAAGAGCGTAGGTGTTTGATTTTTAGACGATCCCAGTTATCTAGCTTATCTATTGGGTTTTGTGCGTTGATGGTTATGGTTTGTATCCCGTTAATGCCATGTATTCAGGCGTGAAGTGTTGGTCCTATTTTTTCTTCTATGAACTTTATAGTTTTAGGCTTTATATTCAGGTCTTTGATCCATTTTGAAGTAGTTTTTGTATACGGTGTGAGGTATGGGTCCTGTTTCATTTTTTTGCTGATGGATATCCAGTTTTGCCAGCACCATTTGTTAAAAAGACTGTCTTTTCCCCATTTGATGGACTTTGGGCCCTTGTCAAAGATCAGGTGACTGTAGGTGGATGGATTTACTTCTGGGTTCTCAATACTGTTCCGTTGGTCAATGTATCTGTCATTGTACGAGTACCAGGCTGTTTTGACTACTGTAGCTGTATAGTAGGTTCTGAAGTCAGGTGAGTCCTCCAACTTTATTCTTCTTCTTCAGTAGTGCTTTACTTATTTGGGGCTTCTTCCCTTTCCATATAAAGTTAATGATTAGTTTTTCCATCTCTTTGAAGAATGTTGTTGGTATTTGGATCTGGATTGCGTTGTATTTGTAAATTGCTTTGGGTAGAATTGACATTTTCACAAAGTTGAGTCTGCCTATCCATGAGCATGGTATGTTTTTCCATTTATGTAGATCCCTTTGGGTTTCATGCAGTAGTGTTTTGTAGTTTTCTTTGTATAGGTCTTTTACATTCCTGGTTAGGTTTATTCCTAAGTATTTTATTTTTTTTAGAGGCTGTTATAAATGGTATTGTTTTCCTGATTTCCTTTTCATCGTTCTCCTTATTGGTGTATAGGAATCCAACTGATTTTTGAGTGTTTATCTTGCACCCTGCTACTCTGATGAATCTTTCTATTAGTTCCAGTAGATTTCTTGTGGAGTCTCTAGGATTTTCTAGGTATAGTATCATATCATCTGCAAACAGGGACAGTTTAACTTCTTCATTACCAATTTGGATGACCTTTATTTCTTTTTCTTGCCATATTGCTCTAGCTAGAACTTCCAGCACAATGTTAAATAGGAGTGGTGGTAAAGGGCATCCTTGTCTTGTTCCTGTTCTCAAGGGGAATGTTTTCAGCCTCCCTGCATTAAGAATGATGTTGGCCATTGATTTTGCATAGATGCCCTTTATTATGTTGAGAAATTCCCCTTCTATACCTATTTTATTGAGAGTTTTTATCAGGAATGGGTGTTGGACTTTGTCAAATGCCTTTTCTGCGTCAATTGAGATGATCATGTGATTCTTTTCTTTCCTTTTATTTATGTGGTGGATTACATTGATTGATTTTCTAATGTTGAACCATCCTTGCATACCTGGTATGAATCCTACTTGGTCGTGGTGTATTATTTTTTTGATATGATGCTGAATTCTATTGGCTAGAATTTGTTCAGAATTTTTGCATCTATATTCATGAGAGATACTGGTCTGTAATTTTCTTTTTTTGTGACATCTTTGCCTGGTTTTGGTATCAGTGTTATGGTGGCTTCACAGAATGAATTTGGAAGTGTTGCTTCCTCTTCTATGCTCTGAAATAGCTTGAGTAGTACTGGTACAAGCTCTTCTGTTATTGTTTTGTAGAATTCTCCAGTGAAGCCATCTGGGCCAGGGCTTTTTTTGGTTGGGAGTTTTTTTATTACCTTTTTTATTTCTTCTCTTGTTATGGGTCTGTTCAGATTTTCAACATCACTTTGTTGTAGTTTGGGTAGGCCGTGTGATTCTAGAAATTTATCCATTTCCTCTAGGTTTTCAAATTTGTTGGAGTATAGTTTTTCATAATATTCTGTTATAATCCTTTTTATTTCAGTTGGGTCTGTTGTAATCTCCCCCATTTCATTTCTTATTTGGGTTATTTGTGTCCTCTCCTGTTTTTCTTTTGTCAGTCTGGCTAGTGGTTTGTCGATTTTGTTGATTCTTTCAAAGAACCAACTTTTGGTTTTGTTGATTCTTTCTATTGTTTTTCTGTTCTCTATTTCATTTATTTCTGCTCTGATCTTTACTATTTCCTTTCTTCGTGGTTGTGGGCTTTTTTTGCTGTTGTCTTTCTATTTGTTTGAGTTCTGTAGTTAATGTTTTGATTTTGTCCCTTTCTTCTTTTTTGATATGTGCGTCTATTGCTATAAACTGTCCTCTGAGGACTGCCTTTGCTGTGTCCCAAAGGTTTTGGTATGATGTGTTTTCATTCTCATTTGATTCTAGGAATTTTTTTATTCCATCTCTGATTTCTTCTATTACCCAGTGATGTGTAAACAGGGTATTATTCAGTTTCCATGTAGTTGATTTTTTTTTGCTTGCTCTTTCTATTGTTAATTTCTACCTTGATGGCCTTGTGGTCAGAGAAGATACTTTGAATTATCTCAGAGTTTTGGATCTTGTTGAGGATTGCTATGTGGCCTAAGATGTGGTCTATTCTGGAGAACGTTCCATGTGCATTGGAAAAGAATGAATACACAAATTGTTTTGTGACATTGGTTGCCAACTTCACAAGGTGTCAACACTCTCCCTTTCTCCACCTCGGGTTCCCTAGTTTCGTTCATCCAGTTTTCCTGTCCCTTCCTGCCTTCTCATCTTTGCTTTTGATCTGGTGTGCCCATTTAGTCTCATATAAATGACTGAACTATTAAGCATGTTCCTCACAAGTGTTATTATTCACTCTATAGGCCTGTCTATTCTTTGGCTGAAGGGTGAACCTCAGAAGTGACTTCAGTACTGAGTTAAAAGGGTGTCCAGGGGCCATATTCTTGGGGTTCTCCAGTTTCTACCAGTTCCTTTCTTATGGTACTGATAAATGGTGTGTCCTCTGACCACTCCCAATAACATAATTAGCTGTCAGGTGTACTGGTTGTATATAGTATAATCATTCCAGCATGCATACTTGCCTAAGCTTTTAATCTCTTTCTCCACCATATGCCACCGAAATTCTGGCATTTTAACTTTGCTCCATGAAGGCCATCACTTTTATCCTGTTTCTATCAATGAGAAAAATTAATAACATACATTTTACTTTGATTTAAAGGTTTTTTCTTACCCACGAAACCAAATAAACCAAACCTGTTGCCATCGAGTTGATTCCAACTCATAGCAACCTTGTAGGACGGAGTAGAACTTCCCCATAGGGTTTCCAAGCAGAAGCTGGCTAATTTGAACTGCCAGCCTTTAGGTCAGCTGCTGAGCTTTTAGCCATTGCACCCCCAAGGCTCCCCAGAAAAAGATAGGTAATAAGAAAATCAGTATCTGGTGATTTAATAAAAAAAGATAGTGGGCTTACTTAACGTGAATTTCAGAAGATCTCATGGCTGTGGGGAGGTAGAGGGCCAAATTTTTAGAAGTCAGGCTAGAGACCACCTTGTGACCTGATATCAGTTGATCTCAGTAAAAGAGGAGGCTTGACATCACTAGGGGAGTGTGGGGGACGAGTGAGGACTGCATCTCCTGACATTGTCAGAGAGGGTGACACCAAAATGACCCCAGGGTCCGTGGCAGCGGTGGCGGCAGGTAGGCTGGCACACCGAGAGAGGGGTCGCCAAGGCAGTGGCATCACTAGGGTTGGTGTCACCTGTCACCCAGTGTGGTAACTCGTCACCTCCCCACCAGTCAGGGTGCTGACAGCTGGGCTGTGGTGCCCACCATTGGGCAAAGAGGATGGGGAGCTGGGGTCGGGGGGAGGCTGCACGGCACAGCACTCTGCCCTGGGGTGGGGAAGGTGTGTAGATTGGTGCTGCCCTGCCCAGCCCACCAGGGAGGGACTCACCTGGCCTGCTCACCCACACGTACGTCACACCGTGAGTTACTGCACTGGGTGACACCAACCGTAGTGACACCACTGGAGGTAGGGCACATTAAGATTAGCTAATGGTCGATCTTCTATTCACCCTCTACTTCTCTTTTTAAGCTTCATTGTAACTAGCCTACTTCAAGCTATGTTTTTAGATCAGAACGGTCTCCCCTGTAGAATAAATGCTCAGAATAAATCTTTCAATTTCTTTGAGTTTTGATTTTTTTTTTTTTTTGAACAGTTTTTGGTGTCAGAAGCAGGACCCAAAGATGACCACTGAGAAGCCCCCACTGTTTTGGTGAAAGATCAGGTATGGTACCAACAGGGCCCTTTGTGCCCAGTGTTCCCTCACCATGGCTGGGAAACTTGGTGAATCTCTCCTGGGTTCAAGTTCTACTTTTTTGTGTTGAACTTTCTGGGTTTATAGCTGAGCAATTTTTCTCTGTCTGGGGAATTGGGCTCCCGTCTGCTCTTTTTCTTTCCACTTTGGGGAATTTCTGTTTGGCGCTTGCCTTGTGTAGTGAGTTCCCATTTGTGTTATTATCTGAGTACTTTCTTGGACTGGGTCCAAAAGAAATCGAACTGGGTTCAATAAAGAGGCTTCAGGTTGTCTTATTTCTTTAATGGGTTGACCTTACTGAAGAGAGCTTGGAATTGTGGTAGTTACTTTTGTGTGTTTATGTGTGTTATGGATTGAATTGTGTCCCCAAAAATATGTGTTATAAATCCTAATCCCTATATCTGTGGTTATAATCTCATCTGGGAATGTGTTTTCTTTATTATGTTACTGTGACAGTATTCTGAGATATAAAAGAGCAGATTAAGCAAGCAAACAAGCAAGCAGAGGTGGGGGAAGATAGATGCTAAGCTATGTGGAGATCACCACGGAACCAAGGAATAGAAGCTGAAAAGAGGTGGGGCCCTTCCTCCAGAGTCCACAGAAAGAAAAACTTCCCCTAGACCTGGCACCCTGAATTTGAACTTCTAACCTTCTAAATTGTGAGAAAATTGTAGGATTTCTAAGAGCAGAAGCAAAGTTAAAACAATGTTAGAGATTTATTAGTAGATCATACAATTCACGAATCAAGTAACACATAGCATGAGACTGAGTGTTGGCAAAGAAAAGGAGTAGTATTGGGATTCTACAGTCCAAGGAACAAAGAAATTTAGGAAAATCCAGGTGGTTTCGATCAGTCTTTCAGATATTCTTCAAAATATCCCTTTGCAAATGTCAGTTTCTCTAAAAAGACAAATGATGCAGGTTTCCAGGTCGCTAGGCATTGGTTTGTCTGGAATGCAGGGGCTCAGGATGCAGGATGTTGGTTATACATAAATCTAAAGAAACAAGCTAGCTATTTCCTCTAAATGTCGGATTAGTTATTATCTTAAATTTTTGCTGTGTAATCTCAGGCTTCAGTCGTGTTTCTGGGTTTGGCAGAAACGTTTTCCTCAGCTTCTACATTTTGTTTTCAACCTCCACATTTCCCCCTTGTGATCAAGCCTCCGCTAGGGGGCACTGATCACCCACGAAGGAGTAACCTTTCTTCCGTTGTTGGTTGCTCTGTAGTTTATCTTATTTCAGTTATTTTGTATTTTCTTCACCTTGCCATGCTATTAGGTTTCATCTTCAGGGTGAGTTGTTTTGGGGTTTTATTAGTGGGGGTTTTAGGCCAAATCTGAGGAACCCCTCTGCCAGTCTGAAGGACATTAACCAAGACCTGTACATCAAAAAGCAAAAAGTTACACATTATTTTCTTGTTGAAAAGCATGAGTGATTAACATTTACAGGGCCAGTAGGTTTCAGTATACGACATTCCATAGAAATACCACAGTTGATTAGCAAAAAACAACATTTTAGGATGATAAAGACAGATACAAAGATGAATAGGAACAAGCCAGGGTAAATTAATATCTTTTTCCACCATCCACCCCAGGAACCAAACCAGTTACTTAAAACCTCAGCAAAAGAGGCAACCGGATCACTGGAATTTAACATTAAGTATTGCCTACAGGAAACATAATGACCGATGTTAGCACTATTATCAAGAATATAACACAACAATCAGTTTTATATAATGGCAAAAGTGCCTCCTTGAGCAGCAGTAAGGATGTCGAGGGCCATTCGGCTTTGGAGAACTACCTCTCTCATCATAGTCATTTCAGTGTTCATTTCTTGGAGACCATTGGCAGAACCATTTAAGGTAATCTGAATATACTTTGTCAGAATTTCAACAGGTTTCATAACATTTTCTAAACCTAATTGGGGTATAAAAATAGCAGCCAAAGGTTCATACCAATTGTTATGGATTGAATTGTGTCCCCCAAAAATACGTGTTGTAGTTCTTAACCTCTATGGCTGTGGTTATGATCCCATTTGGGAATGGGTTTTCTTTGTTACGTTAATGAGACAGGATTAGTGTAGGGTGTATCTTGAGTCAATCTCTTTTGAGATATGAAAGGTTAAACAAACAAGTGAGATGCAGAGATGGGGGAAGACAGATGTCAAGTCACATGAAGATTCTCCAGAAGCAGATGCTCAAAAGAGACAAGGACATTCCTCCAGAGCCAACAGAGAGCTCCTTGGAAACCTTATGGGGCAGTTAGTTCTACTCTGTCCTATAGGATCACTACGAGTCAGAACCAACTTGATGGCAACTGGTTTGTTTGGTTTTTTTTTGTTTTAATAGTAAAAGCCTAGAGTTCCTTGAAAAGACTGTTGGTAGAATTATGGACGTCAAAGTCAAAGGCTATTCTGGTGAGGGCTCAGAAGGAAGTGAGAAGAGCTGTGGAGGAAGTGTCTATCAGTTTAGAGAATACATACGGCACCAGCAACAGAATGTTGCTAGACATGTGGACATTAAATGTGCTTTTGGTAAGGCTTTAAAAGAAAATGATTAACGTGTGATTGGACAATGGAAGAACGGCAATGCTTTTTATGCTGTGGCAAAGAACTTGTCTGAACTATGTTCAAATGTTGGGTGGAAGGTAGAACTTGTAAGTGATGAACTGGGATATTTAGCTGAGGAGATTTCTAAGCAAGATCTTAGAGGAGCTGTGTGGTTTCTCCTTGTTGCTTATAGTAAAATGCAAGAGGAAACAGATGGACTTAAAAATGAACTATGCAAAATGAAAACAAAACTTAAAGATCTGGAAAATTCTGTTACACAAACTAAGGACACATGTCCTAGAATGTTCACCAAGGACTTGGTTACATAATGTTTTGTTAAAGAGATTAAGCCCGTCACTGATGGAGCTGCAGAAAACCCATCAGCTTAGACTGCAGGGGACTGAGAAAGAACAAAAGTAAGTAACATTGTCTGCCTCTTAGAATTCTACAAGTAGGAAACAGACCAAAGGAGCTACATCTGTTGTCCTCCAAGAGAAGAGAAGGACCATCCCTGGAGCAACTTGGAGATCAGCAGAACTGTTGGAAGAACAGGAAGCAGGGCTGCATCAGTGTCAAAGGGTGGGGTTTCAGCCTCCTAGGTTTAAAAGAGTCAGATCTTCACCAGCTTGGTTTCGGAGCGTGGGGCTGCCGCTCAAGGGTGCCAGGGGAATGGGTCTGCTGCCCAAAGCTGAGGGGGCTGGGCTGCCATGCCCAAGACCCAGAAGAACGAGGCTTGCCTGGGCCATTCAGATGGACTAGGAGAAGGAGGCTGCCCAAAGCTGAGGGAGCAGAATTGCCATCCCAGTGGGCCTGGAAGGTGGAGCTGAAGTCCAGAGCTGAGGTGTCTCCATCCAGAATCCAGAAGCTGTGGCCAACACCCAGAGCCTGGAGGGCAGGGCCATTGCCCACATGGTTCTAAAGAACAGAGGATTATTTTCAAGCCTTCAGAGCTAATGTAATTTGGTATACTGGGTTTTGGACTTGCTTGGTGCCTGTTTATTCCTTCTTTCCCTCCAATTTCTCCCATTTGTAACGGAAATATCTACCTTGTACCTGTTCCACCATTGTACTTTCAAAGCAGATAACTCGTATTCCACATTTCACAGGTTCACATATGAAGAGGAATTTTGCCCCAGGATGGACTACACTTAAAGTCTCACCCATATTTGATGTGGATGATTCAGAAGATGAGATTTTGGACTTGGAGTTGATTTAAGACTTTTGGGATATGATGTGATGAAGTAAATGTGTTTTGCATGTGGGAAGTACATGAATTTGGGGGGCCAATGGGTGAAACGTTATTGATTGAATTGTGTCCCTCAAAAATGTGTTGTAATTCTTAACCTCTATGTCTGTGGTTGGAGCCCTGGTGGAGCAGTGGTTAAAGCAATCGACTGCTAATTCAAAGGTCAAGAGTTTGAAACCACCAGTGGCTCCACAGGAGAAAGATGTGGCAGTCTGCTTCCATAGAGATTTACAGCCTTGGAAACCCAATGGGGTCACTATGAGTCAGAATCTACTCTACAGCAGTGGGTTTTGGTTTTGGCATGCCTGTGGTTATAATCCCATATGGGAAAGGGTTTTCTTTGTTATGTTAATGAGACAGGATTAGTGTAGGGTGTGTCTTGAGTCAATCTCTCTTGAGATATAAAACAGATTAAACAAACAAGCGAGAAGCAGAGATGGGGGAAGAGAGATGTCAAGCCACAGGAAGACTGTCCAGGAGAAGAAGCTCAAAAGAGACAAAGACTTTCCCCCAGAGCCGACAGAGAAAGAAAGCCTTCCCCTAGAGCTGGCACCTTGAATTCAGACTTCTAACCTCCTAAACTGTGGGAAAATAAATTTCTGTTTGTTAAAGCCACCCGTTTGTGGTATTTCTGTTATAGGAGTACTAGATAACTAAGACACCAATGAAATACAGATCTGGACCATCGAGTTCTTAAGAAGGGGATATTAGTGGGAAGAGGCAAATCAATTAATACTCAGCCTTGGGTCCAGCGCAATCCTATTGTACATCTGCCAATCCCTCCAGGTAGAAGCCAAGGCCAAAGGTTAGAGCCTCATAACCAGTATGTGCCATTTGGGGCTAACCAGTAGATGCCTTGGCATCACAACCAATCAGTGGCAGATCAGAGGTTTGAAGCCATCCCATGTCTCTGGTAGCCTTTGGATCATGTTGTTTGCGATGGTTGGCTTGCTCCCAGCAGAGAAGCTGTCTGAATTAACATTCCTGTTTGAGGCATCAGCCAAATAAAACCATCCCATACTTACGGATAGGGACCGCTAGTATGGGAGGTGCTGTTTCATGGTACTCGACGGATGCACAACATTCTTCCCGAGCAACCTTAAAGGTTAAAGCCTGAGTGCCACTTAGAGAAGAGGTCAAATTGTGTCCTGTGTTCAGTAGCAAATACGATATAGGCCATTGAACAATAGACAATTTTGTTATAGTTGGGTCATTTACAGTACCTTGTTCCTTTTTGTTTTCTCTTTCATAATTGGTATTTTATTGGTTATTTTAAGGGTCAGTACAGAGACATTATGAATAATTTGTACACAATGTTTAATTGTATGTACCAAAAATCTAAAAAGCCATATGGTTATAATTCTTTTCTAAATTCCAGTGACTTTCCAGCTTTAAATTTGGATGCAAATTTTCCTTAAGAGGACATCAAATATCAATATCTTCAATTGTTGATAATCTGTTATGTCAGAAGTCCCACTAATCCCAATTTAATATCACACACACTGCACACTCAAATTTTCAATCTTTCATAGCACATAACAAAGTTAAGCAAAGTTATTTAACAAACTAAACTACCATGACCAAAGATGTTACAGAATGCACACTGTTCTTACAGGGAGAGCCATGATGAGGCAGCAGTTTTCTTTAAGAATCAATTCTACTAAAAAACAGCATGTTCAAGACTTATAAATGCATGACTGTGACTCCAAATTGCCACTAAGTATGCTTTGTATTGTGGGATATAAAAACTGTCCTCCCCACCTACGGAATGTTACATTGACACCTGTCATGGATAACATTGTGTCCCCCCAGAATAACTGTGAACTTGGCTAGGTCATGATTCCCAGTACTGTGTGATTGTCCACCATTTGTCATCTGATGGGATTTTCCTCTGTGTTGTAAATCCTAGCTCTGTGATGTTAATGAGATGGGATTAGCGGCCATTATGTAGACTCAATCTACAAGATTAATCTATAATTTAAGCCAATCTCTTTTGAGATATAAAAGAGAGAAGCGAACAGAGAGACAGGGGTACCTCACACCACCAAGAAAGAAGCACTGGGAGCATGATATGTCCTTTGGAGTTGGGGTCCCTGCTCTGAGAAGCTCCTAGTCAAGGGAAATATTGATGACAAGGACCTTCCTCCAGAGCTGACAGAGAAAGCCTTTCACCGGAGCTGATGCCCTGAATTTGGACTTCTAGCCGACTAGACTGTGAGAGAATAAACTTCTCTTTGTTAAAGCCATCTCCTTGTGGTATTTCTGTTACAGCAGCATTAGATAACTAAGATAACACCCAAGACCATCAAATTCTCCCACAATTTAACATCCCACTATTTTCTGGTTGTACCAAAATAAATAAATAAATAAACCAGCAAATGATTTCACCTCTTAAAAAAAAAAAAATCATTTACACTTAAAAAATGGGATGAAGTGAGATTTCCTCCTTAAAAATATTTCTAGAGCTACTAAAAAAACTTGCATTTATGAGATAGTTGATAAAAACATTCCTCTGGGTAGTACAAGAAGGGAGGTAAAGGAACCACTGATATGACATGGTAGACAAACATCAGTCGGATTTGGCTTCTTTCTCTCCTGCTTCATCAAAGGCTGGACTCTCTTCGTTTTTGATTTGTCCATTTTCTGCAGGTAAATCTTCTTTAGGTTCTTGGGTAACCACTTCAGTCTGTTTTCCCTTTGCTCCCCCTTTTCCCTTTTGCTTGCGCTGTTTTGTCTGAAGGTTTGTCCTTTCCTGCTGCCTTTTTTGGCTTCGTTTCCACTTTTGCAGGAGCAGCTTTAGCTGACAACCTTGCCGATCTCCTTTTGGGCTCCTCCTTCACCGCCCCTTTGGTGGAGCTGATCTTCCTCTGGGGCATCCTGGCGGCGGGCGGGGCGCGTGCCGGGTGTCTGCGGGCTGCGGCGCACGGACAGCCTTCCGGAAGCTGCGCTGCCTGGCCGCTGCGGCTCCGCCTGCAGCCCAAGCAGCTGGGACCCGCGGCGAGGGGCGGGGGGCGGGGGGAGAACCAGATGGAACGCTTGTTCTTTCCTAAATTCCTGAATTAATAAACCAAGAGCTGTCGCGTCTGCCCCTTGCAGGGAGAATACCCACCAAGGAAGTCCTGGCTGGCTAGAAATAGGCAGGGCCGTACAGATCCAGCAATCACCATCAGTTCGTTGGACAAGCGTAAGTATCTGCCCAGGTTAAAAAGCCATTTGTAGAAGAACAAATAAAATGGAGAAACTTAATGATAGAATTAGGAGAATAGGCATATAGAAAGAATGCATTTTAGTCATTTTTAATTCGAATTTTCAGTTTTAAATCCCCAGGGGGCCTGCTTCCTCAAGAGGGAGGTGAGAATCTCTTTAATTGGGTTGAATGAAGCCAAAGTTTTATCCCTTCGAGCTTGGCTGCAAAAGGGTTAATAAGTAGGACATGATAGGGGTCCTTCCAGTGAGGTTCTTGGCTATTTTGGATCGATGTCTTTTCCAACAGATGTATTCTCCAGGCAGCAGGTCCTTAGGGTCCTGGAAGCCTAAAGCAGACTTTTGTCTAGAAGGTTGCCTCTGCTTGTGGAGAATAAACCTGAGCGTGGTGCATTAATGATTTACAATATTTAAGAAGATCTGGTTGAGCTATATTTGGATCTATAAATTTAACATGAGGCAAAATCATGGGTCTTTCAGTAACCATTTCATAAAGTGTGAGCTCATGTTTTCCAGAGAGTTGACCTTAGGTTCAGTAAAACTAAAGGAAAGACTTTAGTCCAAACAACTACAAAGTTTAGCTACCTGATTCTTAATAATTCTGTTTGTTCTTTCTACCAGCCCAGAAGAATGAGGATGGTAAGGGCAATATAATCACTGAGAATGGACAAGACTCAGCATAATCCTTGAATTATTTGTCCAGTGAAATGTATCCCTCAATCACTATGTGATTCTGAAGGAAAACCCCAACATGGAATTATATTCTCTAAGAGCTTCTTTGCTACAAAAGTGGCAGTTGCTTTTCTGCAGGGAAAAGCTTCTACCCAGTGAGAAAACATACAGATCATTATTAAAGCAAACTGATAACCTTGAGAAAGGGGCAGTTGAATGAAATCCATTTGTCATATTGACATAAGCCCTGAAGGCTGTGGAAAGTGCCTAGGGGGAGGATTTAAGTGTTTTCCAAGGATAAAACAAGGGACAGGTGGCGCAAGCCTTGTAAACATCTGTAGCAGTTTTCTGAGATTTACCCCACCAATAGTTTTGCATAATTTGTGTCATTTAATCTATGGCATAATGAGTAGCTTGTGTAATAGACGAAGCACTGGATAGTGTAAAGATGAGGGAAGGAGAATTATTTTGTCCAACCCATAACCCAGATGTTGGGTCTATTGTGCATCCTTCCTTTCTCCATAAAGCTTTTTCCCAAGGTTCTGCATATCTTGTTTGGTTATGAAATCATCCTTTGAAAACTGAGAAATTGCACTAAGTTATGACTCAGTTATTTCTGACAGCATAAGTTTATTTGCACAAATTTGGGTAGTTGCCTTTTTTGTCATATGATCTGCAAAATGATTTCCTTTAATTCCTAAAGAAGCAAGCTCCTGTTGGTGGGCTTATATTTTAGTAATGGCCAGGCTTTTTGGTAATAATAATGCATCTAATAGTTCTTAATGAGCCGGCTATTTTTAATTTCAGTCCCAGCGTATGTTAAAAATTCCCTCTGTTTCTATAGCAGTCCGAAATAATGTACAACCTCAATCAAGTAGCGGCTGTCCGAAACATTGGCTACTAGGCCTTTAGCTAATACACAGGCTCAAGTCAGAGCATATAGCTCTGCTTGCTGGGCTGAGGCAGCTTTAGGGAGGGGTCCCATTTCTATTACTTCACTAAGGGAGACTACAGCATAGCTAGCCTGAAATTTGGAGGAATTTGGGGAAGGTTTAAGATATGACCCATCTACAAACAGAACAAGGTCAGGATTTCCTAAAGGAGTTTCTTGTAGATCAGGCTTGGGAGTTAGTAAATGTTCAGTATGATTTAAGCAGTTGTGCATTGGCTCAGATGAGTCTGTGACAGGGAATAAAATGGCTGGATTTAAGGCTTTGACATGCTGAATGTGAATGTGAGGAGAGGAAAGTAGAATAGCTTCATACGTAGCCATTCAACTAGTGGATATATGCTCGGTTGCCCCAGAATTTAACAGAGCATCAACTGCATGGGGAACAAAAATGTAAAGATAATTTCCCATTACTGTATCAGTAGTATTTTCAGTGGCTGCAGTAGCTCACAAGCAAGGGGGATAGGCACGAGCTACTGGATCTAGTTGCAAACCATAATACCCTATGGGCCTTTGCTGACCATTATGTTTTTGTGTTAGCACTCCAAGGGAAGTCCCTTCTCTATCATGAGTGAAAAGAGAGAAATCTAAATTATAATTGGGATATCCTAAAGCTGGAGCAGAGTGCAGGGTATATTTCAAATTGTTAATAGCTTTATTCTCATCTGAACCCAGAAACAGGGGATCAGGTGTATTTCCCTTTAATATTTTGTATAAGGGTTGAACCTTTAATTAAAAGTTTGGAATCAAAATCCAACAATAGCCACACAACCCTAAAAACCCTCTCAATAGCTTCTTGGTTTTAGGAGGTGAGAAGTTAAGGATTGCTATTTTCCAGCTGAGATCTAATGTGACACCTTCAGCAGAAAGGTAACCTAAATATTTAACTTAAGCTGAGCTGGAGTTTTCTTTAGAAGCTTTATATCCATTATGAGCTAACTGGGTAAGTAAATAAATGCTGTCAGAAATACAGTCAGCTTGAGTTGTAGAGCAAAGTAAAAGATCATCAATGTGTTGTATAAGGACTGATTTCTTAGGGAATTGCAGATGTTGTCAGAGTGCATGAAGAACTTGAGAAAAATAGCTAGGGGACTCAGTGAAACTTTGGGGCATGATAGTCCAAGTAAATTGTTGATTGTTCCAAGTGAAAGCAAACAGATATTGACCATCCGAATGTACCGGGATGCTAAAAAATGCACTGCATAAATCCACTACTGTAAAGTAAGTAGCCTCAATAGATATGTTAGCTAATAATAAATAGGAGTTAGGGACTACTGGGAATCTAGATATCACTATTTGGTTTATTGCTCTCAAATCTTGAACAAATCTCTAACCTCGATTGTTAGATTTTTGCATCAGGAACACAGGAGTGTTCCAACCCATGTAACTAGTGCAGGGAACTATCAATCCCTTCTGTAAGAAATCCTCTGTAATGGGCTGTAACCTTTTAATTGCCTCAGGCTTCTTTTTACAATGGTGGCAAATGTCAGGTTTAGTTTGTTTTGGATTGGACCATGGCTTGGCCAGGGTTTGTAATTGCTGTAATTCTAATGCCATTAACTTGTTTTGTTTAGCCTGCTTTCCTTGTTGCTGAGCAAATAATCCAAGAAGCAGGTATATGAAGAAGAACACAGCACCAGGATTGGAGGAAGTTTCATTAACAACTTGCAATATGCAGATGACACAACCTTGCTTGCTGAAAGCAAAGAGAACTTGAAGCACCTACTGATGGAGACCAAAAACTTCAGTATGGATACACCTCAACACAAAGAAAACAAAAATCCTCACAACTGGACTAATACACAACATCATTATAAAGGAAGAAAATATTGAAGTTGTCAAGTATTTCATTCTACCTGGATCCACAATCAATGCCCATGGAAGCAGCAGTCAAGAAATCCAAGGACATATTGCATTGGGCAAATCTGCTGCAAAGACTTTAAAGTGTTAAAAAGCAAAGATGTCACTCTGAGGACTAAGATGAGTTTTACCCAAGCCATGGTATTTTCAATAACCTCATATGCATGTGAAAGCTGGACAATGAATAAAGAAGACCAAAAAAGAATTGATGCCTTTGAATTATGGTGTTGGCAAAGAATATCGAATATACCATGGGGATTGCCAGAACAACAAACAAATCTGTCTTGGAAGGAGTACAGCTAGAATGCTCCTTAGAAGCAAGGATGGCTAGACTTTGTCTTACGTACTTTGGACATGTTATCAGGAGAGATCAGTCCGTGAAGAAGGACATCATACTTGGTAAAGAAGAGGGTCAACAAAAAAAAAAGGAAGACCCTCAACGAGATGAATTGACTCTGTGGCTGCAACAATAGGCTCAAACATAGCAATGATTGTGAGGATGGCACAGGACCAGGCAGTGTTTCCTTCTATTGTACACAGGTTTGCTATGAGTTGGAAACAATTCCTAACAACAATAACAGGGTCTGGGCCAACTGAAAAATTAGATTGGTCAGCTCAGTAATAGGTACAGTTTTCCAGTCTAATCTATGGCATTTGACTGATGCAGACAGTCCTGCGTACAGGCCTTTCAGAAACATTAAATTAAAAGCAGTTCCAGCTCCTGCTTTGGTAAGCATCAGACCTGAATGTTCCACAAAAAGTTTGACCAAATGGTCCTTATAATTATAAATGTTTTCATCTTTTTCTTGCTTACAACTTTGGACTTTGCCCAATCGATTTTTCAAGGAAATGCCTTCAGAATGGTGACTAGAAGCTGTTTAGCTTTGGCTCTTGCTTCATCTGACAACTCAGCAGCAGATGCAGTAACTTTTATAGTTAAAGATTTTTCTAGACCTTTCTAATCAACCTCTTTTATCTAGAATTGAGCCTCTCCTGGCCTGACTAACATATTTATCAATTAATATAAATCAGATAAACCATGCTCATGGGTTTAAGTCAGAATTCTAAATTCTGTGAGTTTCTGAGGAGTTTCATGGGGATTAGAAAACTCTTTTACAATCACTCCAAATTCTGCTTTAGACCAAGCAGAGAAAGTAACCTGCGGAGGATTATTAGCTTCCCCCTCTGGTCTGATTTTGAAAGGCATCGATATTGGGGTTTAAAGGAAGTTCTTGGGTTAGAAACTGGAGCAGAAGGGTTAAGAAGTTCAGAGAAGATCAGTGTATAAAGGTGGAGGTAGGGGAGGGGGAGCCATAGAAGAAACAGCAGGGGAAACAGCAGGAGGAGAAGCTGAAGAGGAAGCGTTTGGCCCAGTTTGAGACAGAGAGCACTCCAAGGCTTTGTGTGCCTCCTTTAACTCCTTATTAGCTATTGTTAGTTTAGAGACTATGTCTTTTAAAGGGGCCAATTAAGACTTGTTGTCTCTTACAAGTTTCTAAGTACCAATTAGAATATGTATTCCACTGAGCTTATTTGATTTTAGATCCCTGAGATTCTAGTTTAGTGCACAGAAAAACAAACTTGTCCAAGGAGAAAGATTTCCATAATGGCCGTTGATTCTCTAAACTTTCTTTGGTTAGGGTGTGCCAGAAGAACAAAGACAAACACAATCTGGGCCCATAGGTCTTTATCATGTGGTGAGCTGGTGTGCCCAAGGGCACATCTGAAGCCCCCTTAGAATTTGAACTACCTATCAGGACAGAAGTTTCAAAGTTAACGACCCAAACACAAACCGAAAAATAAACCTCAAGAGAGCTACTATGCAAAGCACAAAGCTCGGAATCCTAGAGGGGCTTACCTGAGTGACCCCCTAAGAGCACAGAAATGAAGAACCCAATCAGCTCAGCTGGTACCAAAGCTTGTGTCCAGTGAGGTCCAAGGAATTGCAGAAGCTTCAGCACCCTAAGAATCCCACTTCTCTGACACCAGAAATGTTGAAGAATTTCTAAGAGCAGAAGCAAAGTTAAAACAATGCTAGAGGTTTATTAGTCGACCATACAATTTGCAAATTGGGCAGCGAACAGCATGAGACTGAGTGTTGGCAAAAAAAAAAAAAAAAAGGGGGTAGTATTGGGGTTTTATAGTCTGAGGAACAAAGAAAGTCAGGAAAGTCCAGGCGGTGTCCATAAGTCTTTCAGATATTCATCAAAATATCTCTTGAAGTCCTTTCTTCTATTAAAGTGTCAGTTTCTCTAAGAAGATGAATGATGCAGGTTTCCAGGTGGGTAGGCATTGGCTTGTCTGGAATGTAGGGGCTAAAGATGCAGGATGTTGGTTATATAAATCTAAAGAAACAAGCTAGCTGTTTCCTCTAAAAGCCAGGTTACTTATTATCTTAAACTTTTCCCCTGTGAACTCAGGCTTCAGCCATGTTCTCTGGGCTTGGCAGAAATGTTTTCCTCAGTTTCCACATTTTGTTTACAACCTCCACAAAATAAATTCCTATTTGTTAAAGCCATCTACTTGTGGTATTTCTGTTACAGTGGTACTAGGTAACTAAGACAGAATTTGGTACCTGAGAGTGGGGTGCTGCACTAACAAATACCAAAAGTGTAGAAGTGGTTTTGGAATTGGGTAATGGGGAGAGGCTGGAAGAATTTTAAGGTGCCTAGTAGTAAAAGCCTAGACTGCTTTGGAGAGATTGTTGGTAGAATTATATATGTCAAAGGCAATTCTGGTGAGGGCTCAGAAAGAAGTGAGGAGAGCTATAGAGAAGGTCTCTATCGTTTAACAGAATACATATGGCACCATCAACCAAATGTTGCTAGACATGTGGACATTAAATGTGCTCCTAGTGAGGCTTTAAAAGGAAACGAGGAACATATGATTGAACAATGGAGGAAGGGCGATGCTTTTTATGCTGTGGCAAAGAGCTTGTCTGAATTATGTTCAAATGTTTGGTGGAAGGTAGAACTTGTAAGTGATGAACTTGGATATTTGGCTAAGATTTCTAAGCAAGATCTTAGAAGGGCCATGTGGTTACTCCTTGCTGCTTATAGTAAAATGCGAGAGGAAACAGATGGACTTAAAAAAGAAATTTGCAAAATGAAAATAGAACTTAAAACTTTGGAAAATTCTGTTGTACAAACTAAGGACACGTGTCCTAGAATGTTCATCAAGGACATATCTGCACAATCTTTTCTAAAAGAGATTAAGCCTGTCACTGATGGGTCTAACCAACTATTACAGCAGAAAATCCATCAGCCTAGACTAAAGGGGACAGAGACAGGACAAAAGGAAGGAAATCTATCTGCCTCTTGGAATTCTGCAGATAGGAAACAGACCAAAGGAGCTACATCTCTTGTCCTCCAAGAAAAGAAAAGGACAGTCCCTGGAGGAGCTCATAGATCAGCAGAACTGTTGGAAGGAGCACAGAAAGCAGGGCTGACCTAGTTTCAAAGGGTGGAGCCACAGCCTCCTAAGTTTCAAAGGGTGAGGCCACCGGCCTCCTGAATTTCCAACTGTGTAGCCACAGCCTCCTGGATTTCAAAGGGTAAAGCCACATCCTCCTACTTTTCAAATAGTCAGATCTCCACCAATTCATTTCCAGAGTGTGGGGTTGCTGTTCAGGTGTGCCAAGGAGATGGGGCTGCCTCTCAAAGCTGAAGGCAGTGCTGCCAAGGCCAAGGCCCAGCAAAATGGGGTCTTCACTCAAACTGAGGGTGTGGGGCTGTCATGTTCAAGGGGCAGGAGAATGGAGCCTACCAGGACTGACGGGTAGGGGTCGCCACTCAGATGGACTAGAATGGGGCCGTCCAAAGCTGAGGGAGCAGAGTTGCCATTGCAGTGGGCCTGGAAGGTGGAGTTGAAGCCCAGGACCAAGGGGCCTCCACCGAGAATCCAGAGAGTGTGGCCAATGCCCAGAGTGGGGCCATTGCCTAGATGGTCCAAAATGACAGAGGATTATTTACAAGCCTTGAGAGCTAATGTAGTTTGTTCTACTGGGTTTTGGACTTGCTTGGTGCCTGTTATCCCTTGTTTCCCTCCAATTTGGCAATGTCTACCTTGTGCCTGTTCCACCATTGTATTTTGAAAGCAGATAACTTCTATTCTACATTTCACAGGTTCACAGATGAAGAGGAATGTTGCCCCAGGATGGAATACACTAAAGTCTCACCCATATATGATTTAGACGATTCAGAAGATGAGATTTTGGACTTGGAGTTGATTTAAGACTTTTGGGATGATGGGATGGGGTGAATGTGTTTCGCATGTGGTAAGGGCATGAATTTGGGGGAACCAAAGGGTGAAATGTTATGGATTGAATTGTGTTCCCAAAAATATGTGCTGTAAATCCTAACTCCTATACCTGTGGTTGTAATCCCATTTGGGAACGGGTTTTCTATGTTATGTTAATGTGGCTGTATTTGTGTAGAGTGTAGCTTAAATCAATCTCTTTTGAGATTTAAAAGAACAGATTAAGCAAGCAAGCAGAGATGGAGGAAGATAGATGCCAAGCCACATGGAGATCATCAAGGAACCAAGGAACAGATCTGAAAAGAGATGGGACCTTCTCCCCAGAGCCCACACAGACAGAGATTCTTCCCCTAGATCCAGCTCTCCGAATTCAGACTTCTCACCTCCTAAGTTGTGAGAAAATGAATTTATGTTAGTTAAAGCCACCTACTTGTGGTATTTTTGTTACAGCAGCACTAGGTAACTAAGACAGTGGGTTGCCTTGTTTTGTGTTGTGCTGTTTTAAGAGTATTATGCTATTGTTGATCATCATAAAAAGGAAAATTATACGGTAGAGTACAGGCATAGACCCTATAAACCCTGTTGTTTGAGCTGGCTCCACAGACTGGTAAATTTGTGGTTCTCACCAAAAATGGCATCCATTCAGACAAATTTTGCTGTGAGTCACTTATAAAACTGGACGAGAGTCTGTCTTTAGACAGAGAGTTCTGTTTTGTTTCTTTTTTCCTACATGCTGTCAGGATAGCTGAGGCTGATTTGCCAGCTGTTTACGTAAGTCTCAGTTCTCTACTCTTCCAAGAAAAACTGCTTCTTGTGCCTGTTTCATAATTTGGGCCTTTAGCAGCTACTCTGAGAAACTTTTTAAAATATATGTTGGTGTCGTGGATTGAGTTGTGTCCCCCAAAAATATCTGTCAGCTTGGCTGGGTCATAATTCCCAGTGTTGTATGATTGTGTAATCTGATGTGATTTCCTTATGTGTTGTAAATTCTATCACTGTGATGAGGTTATACTGATGGGGTTGACAAGATTAGATAGTGTCTTAATGCAATCTCTTTTGATATATGAAAGAGAGAAGTGAGCAGAGACACATGGGAACCTCATACCACCAAGAAAGGAGTGTCGGCAGTACAGCGCGTCCTTTGGACCTGAGGTTCCTGTGCTGAGATGCTCCCAGATCAAGGACAGACAGATGACAAGAACCTTCTTCCAGAGCCGACAGAGAGAGAGAGCCTTTTCCTGGAGCTGATGCCCTGAATTTGGACTTGTAGCCTACTGGACTGTGAGAGAATAAACTTCTCTTTGTGAAAACCGTCTGCTTGTGGTATTTCTGTTGGAGCAGCACAAGATGACTAAGACAGTTGGTATTTGAAAAATGCACTAAAAAAGGATGGATTGTTTCTTTTCATTAGTATAATGAGGCCTCAAAAAGACCAAATTATTCTAAATTTGCTTCTCTACAAGATTCTTTAAAGTGCACAGAAGATAGGGTTATAAAAATGTAATATTTTCCTACTTCCGGGTGGTATTACCAAATTAGATTATAATATTTCTTCAAGAACTTAATTTTGATTCGTTTAAAGTTAAATAAGTGCTTATATAAATTGAATATTCCTGAAAGTCTCTAAAATTAAGAAAATTGAGCCTCAAATATTCTTTGTTAAAAAGAAGTGTTACGGAAACTAAACCAGAAACTTTTTAAAAATTGAAGTTCACCATAATTTGTATGGATCCTTGAAAAAACTAGACTAGTTTAAAATAATTTTGGTTTAATAAAAAGAGATGTTTTAAGTATAATGTAAGCATACATTTTTAGTTTGAGTATGCTTTTCCTAACTTATGCAAGTTTAATGATAGAATAAGCTAGTTTTTTTTATTGTATTTTAGATGAAGGTTGACAGAGCAAATTAGTTTCTCATTAAACAATTAATACACATATTATTTTGTGACATTGGTTACCACCCCTACAACATGTCAACACTCTCCCCTTCTTGATCTTGGGTTCCCCATTACCAGCTTTCCTGTCCCCTCCTGCCTTCTCGTCCTTGTCCCTGGGCTGGTGTGCCCATTTAGTCTCATTTTGTTTTATGGGCCTGTCTAATCTTTGGCTGAAGGGTGTATCTCAGGAGTGACTTCAGTACTGAGTTAAAAGGGAGTCTGGGGGCATATTCTCGAGGTTTCTTCAGTCTCTGTCATACCAGTAAGTCTGGTCTTTTTTTGTGAGTTAGAATTTTGTTCTACATTTTTCTCCAGCTTTGTCTGGAACCCTCTATTCTGATCCTGTCAGAGCAGTTAGTGGCGGTAGCCGGGCACCATCTAGTTGTGCTAGCCTCAGTCTGGTGGAGGCCATGGTATTTGTGATCCATTAGTCCTTTGGACTAATCTTTCCCTTGTGTCTTTGGTTTTCTTCATTCTCCCTTGCTTCATACAGGGTGAGACCAGTGGAGTATCTTAGATGGCTGCTCACAAGCTTTTAAGACCCAGATGCTACTCACCAAAGTAAGATGTAGAATATTGTCTTTATAAACTATGTTATGTCAGTTGAGCTAGATGTTCTGCAAGACCATGGTCCCCAGGTCTCAGCCCAGTAATTCAGTCCCTCAGGGAGTTTGGAAGTGTGTATGAATCTTCTATGACTTTGCCTTGGTCAAGTTGTGCTGGCTTTCCCAGTATTGTGTACTGTCTAACCTTCACCAAAGTTACCACTTGTCTATTGTCTGTTTAGTGTTTTTTCCTCCCTCTTCTCCCCTCCCTTGTAACCATCAAAGATAGTTTTCTTTTTGTGTGTAAACATTTCCATGAGTTTTTATAATATTGGTCTCATACTATATTTGTCTTTTTGTGATTGACTTATTTCCTTCAGCATAATGCCCTCCAGATTCATCCAAGTTGTGAGATGTTTCACAGATACATCATTGTTCTTTATTGTTGGGTAGTATTCCATAGTGTGTATATACCAGTTTGTTTATCCATTCATCTGTTGATGGGCATTTAGGTTGTTTCCATCTTTTTGCTATTGTGAACCATGCTGCAACGAACATGGGTGTGAGAATAATCTAGTCTTAATTTTACTAAATATTTAGGGTTATGACAAGCTTTATTTCAACTGTAATTATGTTTGGTGATATACAGACTTGAGGAGTATGTAATTTCCAAGAGTTTAGGTAACTTTGAAACCTTAAACTGATATTAATTTGAGTTAACTAATGGCTAATACTGAAACATTGATTACTAAGCCTAATTTTAAGTTTATGCTTTTGCTCTTTATATGTTATGGACAGGGTATAACTTTGGGTTTGTTAATGAATATATTCATTTTTGCCACTTCAATAAGTTGTAATATATGTGTGACTAGGGAAAATTGTGTTATGTGTATTTATGAGCCTACCAGTCTGCTAAAAAGACTTGCGTGGGACATGTAGTTCATAATTATCCACCCCCCTCAGTTTTCTCTGTGAAATAGAGCTAAATTACTTTTCTTAAAAGTTATAATATTTGTTAGTGGTTGAGTCTTTACTGAGGAGAAATAGTTTCAGAGGAATACAACTGTGTACATGATTCTGCTTCTCAAGGAAAAGGAATAGTTTTTTTCCCTAAAGCATTGTTTCATTTTATTTGGTCTCCAGATGCCTTTGCACTCTTCAAACTTATTGAGGACCTTAAAGAGTTTGTATGTGCGTTGGGACAGGAAGGGTGACTATCGACATTAACTATAGCAGAAACTAAAATTACAAAATGTTTAATTACAATGCTTATTTATTAGATCATTTGGAGAGAGCAACAATGAATTCATTGCATACTTGATATTCTTTATTTTATGAGCCAATCTGTTATTTAGCTGAAAGGTGACCTCTGGGAGTAGTTTTGGTTCAAAGTTTAAAGTGTATCTCAGGGAGATAGTCTTGTGGGGGCTTCTCTAGTCTCAACCTGTCCAGTAAGTCTGGACTTTTTAAGAATTTGAAAACTCAGCTTATTTTATATACACACACACCGGTTGCCATCGAGTTGATTCCGACAGCAACCCTACAGGACAGAGAACTGCCCCAGAGGGTTTCCAAGGAGCGGCTGGTGGATTTGACCTTTTGGTTAGCAGCCAAACACTTAACCACTGTACCACCAGGGCTCCCAGCTTATTGTAATGAGACACAAAATCTTTGCCTCCTAGGCAGATTACACAGAAGAAAGAATAACTTTTCATATTATTGGTGAAAGCAATAAACAGTAAACCAAGGAAACAAGACCATCAAAACTGAGCAAACTTTGTTAAGATTTTAACACGTACCATAGCTTTTCAGGCTCCAGTACTATAAACCAAAGCAAATAGTTCTAACTTAGATAATGTCCTGAAGGTGCTCTCAATAAACCACAGACCAGAGTCTTTCACCAAAATGGACCCATGAAAAGGACTATGCCAGATACTTGAACATGGACTTCTAAATGGCATTGCTTATACCACTGGACTGAATCAAGATTTCCAGAACTCCTGTGGAGAAACTGATGGGTTCGCAACTGCTGATCCAGGACAAGTGGAACAGAAATTAATTATGTAGGACTGAGTGGACTAAAGGATTATTATGGATCCTATATAAAATATTGCTGATGTTTTGATGTTCTATTTTCTGAATATAAGAGAATCCTTTCTCTTTTTTCCTAAACTAGCTATAACTCATAAAAATTTAATAGACTATGTTTATGTAAACAAAAATTAAACATTTATCTTTTCTTCCTGCCTGATCCCTCCAGAATTTGAAAATAATTAATGAGTGTTCTAATTTTTATGGCAATATAATTATTTGCATAAGTTCGATTAAGAATTTGTCCCCCTTGTTAATAGGGCATATTTGGAAATCTCAGTAATAACCCAGATTTGACTGCAATGTCATATTTCAGAATGGTGCTCAGAGAATCAGGTATGACCAAACACTTTTAAGGAACTAAGCTTGACTTTATGGAGCCAATGATTACAAAGTCCTCCTAGGAAATCTAACCGGGTATTTGATTTACAAGGTTCCCAGCCTTGAAGGTGAGTAAGGAAGGTCACTTCCTGGCAGGCCCAGAAACCGTACATTTTGGGACCTCAAGAGAAGAGGAACTTACCCAACTATGTGTACTTATAGGTGAAATCTGGTGGCAAGTTCTTGGCTTGGCTTCCTGGCCTCACCAGGAAGTTTAATTTGATCTGAAGTTCCTTATGCAAACTTCCAGCAAAGCAGTTTTAAAAGGGTATATGATATATTACAATTCTTGCTGCACCTATGTCAATAATAATGAACAGCCATATTTTAGATCAGGGAAAACTTTGCTTTGAAATTGTCTTTTGATTGAGAGGAGGGTGACTGTAGAGAGAAATTTTGTGTTTCAATAGGAAATTATGACAAACCCTTGGCGGCTATTGAATTCTAGTTTTTATTCATTGTCTTTCAGACCTTTTTTTTTCTTTAAACCACAGACAACTAATGGGTTTGCTTTCTACTTCCAGATTGGACTTGTTTTTGTTACATAACTTATGTTGATTTCTACGTATCTATACATAATCAATTACCCAAAAGGAAAATTAGAAATATGAGAAAGACTAAGACTGAAGGCTATCAAATAACTGACCAAACTGCTATTAAATCATTGACAAAGGGGACATTAATTGGCTGTTCTGTAACAGGCATGATACCCTGCTTGTTGTTAGGTACTATCTATTCAGTTCCAACTCATAATGACCCTATCTACAACAAAACAAAACACTGCCTGGTCCTGTGTCATCCTCACAATTGTTGTTGCTATGCTTGAGCCCATTGTTGTAGTCACTGTGTCAATATTTTGCCCCTAGAGACCTTCAATATGGCAACTTGAGGCTTCAATTTTTTCTTCAGTTCCTTCAGTTTCAGAAATGCTGAGCATTTTCTTCCCTTTTGGTTTCCTAACTCCAGGTCTTCACACATCTCATCATAACACTTTACTTTGTCTTCTCAAGCTGCCCTTTGAAATCTACTGTTCAGCTCTTTTACGTCATCATTTCTTCAACTTGCTTTAGCTACTTTACGTTCAAAAACAAATTTCAGAGTCTCTTCTGAAATTGCTATATAATGGATTGCTTTTGTATGGCCTTTCTTGCCATGGTCTTATACAAATAAGGTAATTGTGGCCTCCCAAGGGGTTTGGGTAGCTTGCTAATAATGCAAATAAAGTTCATGGCACCTGTGGGGGGGGGTGGGACCATGCAAATAAGGTCCGTGGAACCCTAATGAGGTGAATGGTCAGTTTTGCCATCTGGCTAAACTTAAAATGAGCCATCCCAGAGGTAGGAGGAGAGGATCTCACCACCACCAAGAAAGAAGAGCCAGGAGTGGAGCGCATCCTTTGGACCCGGGGCCCCTGAGCTGAGAAGCTGTTGGAACCAGGAGACTCAGAGAGAGAGCTGTAACATTGAAGACAACGAAAGCAGTGGCAGAGAAACAGCAGCAGGAGACACCGACAGGAGATGGTGCTGTGGACTTCCTGGCCCACAGAGTGAGAAAGCTGAGCGTCTTTGGGCCGAGGCTTACTGGCCTACTAAAGCATCTCTGGGCACTTATAGGCAGAGCTAAAAGAGCTTTGTAACACTTGTCCAAACAGGGTAGAGGCCAAGGGGCCAGAGAAAGGCCTGCCTGCGGGCACAGCTGAGAAGAGGCTGTCCTGATAGAAGAACTGTATCCTGAGCATTCCTGAACCTGAGTTGTAACCCATTACTTCACTAATAAACCCTGTAACTGTGAGTATGGTCTGTGAATTTTGTATGGCCATTGCAATGAATTATCAAACTCAGCAGAGAAGTAGAGTGCCGTGGGTGGGACCATTGGTGTCAGAACTGGTAAAGATTGTGGAGAGAGGAGGCATGTCTGACCTCCTCCTCATAGGAATCAGCCTTAGGCTGTTGATCTTGATTCTTCTTCCCCCTTGTGAAGATAATGGAGGTCAGATGTCACCCCCAAGCCATTTTTGCAGACACCCATTTTGGTCTTTTTCTTTCTTTCCTGTCTTTTGAATGACCTTTGCTTTCTTCATGTATGATGTCCTTCATGGCATCCCACAACTCATATGGTCTTCGGTCATTAGTGTTTAATGTGTCAAATCTGTTCTTGAGATGGTTCTAAATTCAGGTGGGACATACTCAAGGTTGTACTTTGGATCTCACGGACTTGTTTTAATTTTCTTCAACTTCAACTTGAACTTGTATATGAGCAAGTGATGGTCTGTTCCACAGTTGGCCCCTGGCCCTGTTCTGACTGATGATATTGAACTTCTCCATTGCCTCTTTCCACACATGTAGTCGATTTGATGCCTCTGTATTCCATCTGGCAAGGTCCACATGTATAGTCACTGTTTACGTTGTTGAAAAAAGGTATTTGCAATAAATAGGTCATTGGTCTTGCAAAATTCTATCATGCAATCTCCAACATTGTTTCTATCATGAAGACTATTATTTTCCAGCTATCAGTCCTTCTTCTTTGTTTCCAGCTTTTGCATTCAAATTGCCAGTAATTATCAGTGCATCTTGGTTGCATGTTTGATTAATTTCAGACTGCAGAAGTTGGTAAAAATCTTCAATTTCCTCACCTTTGGCATCTGTTGTTGGTGTGTAAATTTGAATAATAGTCATATTAACAGGTCTTCCTTGTAGGCGTATGGATATTATCCTATTAATGACAGTGTTGTACTTTAGTATAGATTTTGAAATGTTCTTTTTGACAATGAATGTGATGCCGTTCCTCTTCAATTTGTCATTCGTGGCATAACAGACCACATGATTGTCCAATTCAAAATGGCTAATACCAGTCCATTTCAGCTCAGTCACAAAAGGACAAATATTGTATGATCTCATTTATATAAAATATCCTGAATAGGCAAATACATAGGGACTCAAGTTTTATTAGTGGTTACCAGGGACAGGAGAGATATAGAAAAGGGGAGTCATTGTTTAGAAAGCTGTGAGTTTTTGTTCATGGTGATGGTTGCACAACACAATTAATGTAATTGATGTCACCAAATTGTACACCTGAAAAACATTAAATTGGCAAATGTTGTATTATATATTTTTTACAACAATAAAAAAGATACTCAAGTATCATTTTAAATCCTACTTTTTTTTTTTCTTTTTGTCTAAACTAGCTCCTTTTGGGTTTATGTCCCTTGCAACCAAAACAGTCTTGACTATTATACCCCCTTGATGTCAGAGTTCTCCTGTTCAGGATAGAGTGAAGCAATCTGTCTTAGGCTGGATTCTCCCAGAAGCTGACTCTGAGCCAAGTATTCACATTCAAATGATGTATTAAAGCAGTGTTCCCAGGAAGAACCAAGAAGAGAGTGGAATAGGCAGGATAGCAAGTGTGTGGTTTCAAGTCCCAGCCTCATCCTGATCCTGAGAGCTGCTCTGGAGTATAGACAACAACTTACAGTTCGCCCTGCTTCGAGGCAAAGGAGCTGGGCTTTTGTAATTCCATACACATCACTGGTTACAGGCCACAGGCCACCCTGGAGGATGGAGGGTATGGGGACATAAAATTCCCCACGGGTGAAGTGGCTCCAGTGCCCAAGGGCAAGCCTCCAAAGGCAGAGGGTGAAGCATACAGAAGCTGGGTTCATAGAGCAGGTAAAAGGAATCTGAGAGAATATAGGTGGAGCAGTGTTCAATACACCATCTAGGGAAAGGTTAGGTAGCCCTCTCTTCCTCTCATTCTACCACCACTTGCCTCCCCCTACCCCCATGCAAAGTTGGAGCGTGCCACTAACTTCACTCACATACAGTGCATGGGCTGACCCACATGATCCAGCCATCAAAATTCAAGTGTATCACAGTGTTTTTGCATACTAGGAAGCTGCCAAATTTTTTTCTTCCTGCTTTCTACAATGCTGTATATGTGGCATTCTGTTTGACAGATGTGTACTGGATAGAGAAAAACGAACCAAAAAACCAAACCCACTGCCTTAGAGTCAATTTTAACTCATAGCAACTCAATAGGACAGAGTAGAACTTCTCCATAGGGTTTCCAAGGCTGTAAATCTTTGCAGAAGCAAACTGACACATCTTTCTCCCATGAGAAAAAAGAAGAGGGTCCTAAAGACCTTTTCTCCCTCTATACCAGAGCCTCAAATGTTAGTAATGGCAGCCAGGCAACATAATAATGATCATAATAGCTATTTATACCTTTATCGAGTATTTACGTGTACCAGACACTATTCTAAGTGGTTTACCGTCATCATCTCATTCAATCCAACACCTATACCAGGGAGATACCATTATTATTTCCATTTGATAAATAAGAAATCCAAGCTAATAAATAGTAAAACTGGGATTTGAATCCAGGCTGTCTGATTCCAGAACCTAAGCTCTTAACCTCACTATCATGTGTAATTAACAATAAAGAGGTTTAATCTCTTATGTGTTGAATAAATAACAACAAAGATCCATGAACTAAAATATTTAGTAACACAAGGAGAAACATGAGAAACAGTTTTATTGGAAATAGTCTTAACACATTTTCTGGACAAATAATCAAAAAAATAAATAAGTACATAGAGGATATGAACATATAAATTATTTACCCTGCAAACAAACAATATACCTTCTTTTCAAGTTTCATGGATAGTGACAAAAATCAATAAATATTAAACTACAGAGCATACTGTGATTAATTTTGAAAAGTAGGAATTGTAGAAGCCAGTCTTTGATCACAATCCTATACAACTAACAATAATATAAAACACTTCACTTGGAAATTTAAAAACATAAATAGCATCTCAAATTACCCTTAGGACAAGAGGTAAATCAAGAATAAAACACAGACCAGAAAATAATTTAAAAAGACAAAAAAAAAAAAAAAATTGAAGGAATACAGCCAAAGCTATCTACAGAGGTAAATTAATAGCATTGAATACTTTTAGTGTGAAAAAGAGGGAAAAATAAAACTAATGAATTAAGCATGCAAGTTGAGATTTTGGAAAAGGGTATAAAAACAGTCTCCCAAAAATAGGAGAAAGGAAATATTTGAATCAGAAAGGAGGAAAAAACAAACCCACTCAGAATCCTAACAGCAGACAGATGTGCTTTTCTGCCTATGGACAGCTAAGTACTTGGCAGTGTTCTGCGTGAAGTTGGTCCCCTGACATGTGTCTCTCTGCTCCTTTCCCCTTCTAACTGGTCATGCTCTGCCTGATATTCTCATCTACCGTGTCATCAGCACATCTTGTACATGGTGGGCCTCTATTGTGGCACTCTACATGTTGCTCTACAGTTAATTATTTCTGCTTGTGACTTCCTTACTATAAGACTTGAGGTCCTCAGGGAAGGAACCATGTTCTGATCATGACTGTATCCCTGAGGCCTGGCATGTGTTGGGCCCTTAATAAATGTTTGCTGAATAGAAGAATGAGTGGATGGGCTCAAGTACTGATTCCTAAGTTGCATATGGACCCCAGAGCTGCTCCTGCCTTCACCACCAGCCACAGCCCCTAAAGCAATATCATGTGACCTGGAATGAATTAGTCCAACAATGAGGTCTAATGGAGTATTATATAATCAATAATGATTATGTTTACAATGTCAATAAAATAAATATGAAGCAGGACTATGATTTTTTCCTTATTTCCTCTTTTCCACAGAACAATCAAATATTTCTTTTATGAATTGGAAAACTGTCCTCTCCACCCTTAAGATCTAGTTCAAATGCCACCTCCTCCAGGGACCTTCCCTGATTTCTTTTACCAGAAACCATCTTGTTTTTCCTGGGCTTCCAGAGCATCTGCCCCTCCTTTTGGTCTCTTAAAATTTCTGCCTTTGGTTATTTGTGTCTCCAGATGGGCACCCTCTGGGCAGGACTGCAGGTCTCCTGCACAGCATCACCCCTGGTAAGTTGAAGATGCACTAGGATGTTCATCAGGACTAAACTCACTTCATCATTTGGCAACCATCATGATAAAGACTGATTCAGGAAAGAATCATCAATAGACATTAAATCTCATCTATCTAACATCTGACATGGAATAGAACATTTGACATAAAGTATCTCCCCATAGGTTTATTATTAGTTGTAAGGAAAAAAATAGTAACTATAGTTTGGAAAAATCAGACAACACCTTGACTGGGGGATCAAAACTTGACATCACCAATGGGGGGCAGCTAGACATCCTGTGCCTCTACATGTTACATTGAGAAGGACACAATATCACTTATGCAGCCTTCCAGCCAAGAATCTATAACCCATATACAATAATGACGAAACATCAGACAAACCGAAAATGAGGAACATTCTATTAAAATGAAGGGGGAGGCTGCACTCTTCAATAATGTCAATGTCATAGAAAAAAAGAGGCTAAGTAACTATTCCAGATTAAAGTAGACTAAAGAGAAATGACAACAATCCAATATATCCTAGACTGGATACTGTACTAGAAGGGGAAAATGCTACATAAGGGACATTATGGGGGCAACTGACACAAGAGGCATATGGATGATAAATTAGATATTGTACTGTATCAATGTTAAATTTAGTGGGTGGATAACTATACTGTGGTTAAAACAAAAACAAAAAGCAAACCAAACCCGTTGCTGTTGAGTTGATTCTGACTAATAGCGACCTTACAGGACAGAGTAGAACTGCCCCATAGGATTTCCAAGGAGCGTGTATTCAAACTGCTAACTTTTTGGCTAGCAGGCAAACGCTTAAGCACTGGGCCACCAAGGCTCTATACTGTGGTTAGATAAGAGAACATCCTTATTTTTAGGAAATTTGCACGATAAGCATTTAGGGGCAAGGGAACATGATGGACGCAACTCATTCTCAAATCATTCAGAAAAAAAGCAATATGTATATACAGACAGAGCAAATGATAAAGAAAATGGATAAAATGTTCATAGGTGAATTTAGGGTAAACGATATGCAGATATCCTTTGCAAGATTCTTTTCTTTCCATTTCAGTAATTTTTGAAATTATTTCTGAATAAAAAATTAAACCAAAAAAATCCAGACTCTTTACCAAGGCTGTGAACAACCACCCCTGCCACCGTCCCCAGGGTACATCCAGGCTTATCTTGACCACATCCCACAGCATATTTAGCTCCAGCCACATGACTGTCTTTCGGGTTCCCCAACCTTCTAAGCTCCTTCCCACCTCTGGGACTTTGTGCGCCTTTGTATGGAATTTTCTTCCCCCAATTCAGGTATCAGGAATACAATAATTGTCTCTTTCTCAAAATGAACTTCTTTGACCTCTCAACCTAATTTAGCTCTATTATATTCTTTCATGGAGCCCCGGTGGCACAGTGTTTAAGAGCTCGGCTGCTAACGGAAAGGTCAGCAGTTCGAATCCACCACGCACTCCTTGGAAACCCTATGGGGGGGAGTTCTACTCTGTCCTATAGGGTCACTATGAGTTGGAATCGACTTGATGGCAACGGATTTTTCGGGCTTATATTCTTTCATAGCACTCTGAGCTTTTCCCTTCACAACATTTATCGTTCGTAACAGAGTTTGTATTTTGGGGAGATTGCCTAATGTCTGTCATCTCCAGTAACCTGGAAGCTCCCTGAGGCCAGGGGTCCTGTCTCATTCATGACTGCTGCCTGGCACACTGCTGGGAGCTTAGTGGGCAGCTGACTGATTAAATGAGTTCCACCCTCTAGCTTCACACCGAACTGCTGGCAGCTCTCCAAGAACACATCCTGCAGTCTATCTCTAGCCCCAAAAATATATTCAAGAGGCTTCCTCTGTGAAGGCTGCCTGGATTCCTCATCATTATGTCAGTATTTGAAACTAAGAGGCCCTGGTAAGGAGAAGGGGGAACCCAGGAGAAGACGCATATTAAGGGAGAGATGACGGATTCGGTGAGGTGCCTGGAGCCTGGAGAGATGTCAAGGAGGCAGTGGGCTAGAGCAGACTGGCGCTCAGAGGGGAAGTCTGGATTAGAATGGGACTCCACTAGTAGTTGAAGCTGTGAGCATAAGGAAGATTCCTCAGAGACTTGGGCAAAAGAAAAACAGTCCAAAAGTGGGGTCCAGGGGACCCTGACTTAAGGCCTAAGCAGAGAACAGCAACCCTGGAAGCAAAGAAGCAGTGACAAGTGAAACAGGAATAGTATCCAAAGAGACAGTCATCACAGAAGGCAAGAGCGGAGGACGTTTAGTAAAAGCTCATAGATCTGTTTTCTTCTTCCCTGTTCAAGTTTAAGTCTCTGGCACCTGGTGAGCTGAGGCAGCTTGGTGGGGGTTAACGGCTTGGACTCTCCCTGAATCCTGACTCTACAACATGTTAGCTGTGTGATCTTGGGCAGTGGGCCTTTTTTAGACCCAAAGTTCTCATCTGCAAAATAGGAGAGCTAGTATTTACTTTATGGGGCTGCTGTAGTGATCATATGACATCATCTTTGGAAAGCCCTTTAAACCATATTTGGCCTACGATCTAAGGAATGAGTGAGCATCATATGTGTATGCACAGCAGGGCACAGTGCACAGGTTCTGCTAACGGGACTGTTCCCTAAGTTCAGCCGTTCACCAAAAACAGAGTAGCAGATGAGAATCAAAGAGCCCCCTCACCACCTTTTGTTACATGCCCGGTTTCTCTGATTCAGTTCCTACCAAAAAACTGTATCGTGGGCAGGTTCCACTTAACATCATCCTTACTCCTAAAGCTTTCTTCTGAAAATCAGTTTTTCTAGCCCCCCACCAAGTGTGCCCCAGAGCCTGCCCACTTGATTGCAACTAACCCACACCTAAAAGCATGTTGCATCCTATTTTCCAGCTAACTATGGTGATAACCCCTCCTCAACACAGCTACCCGCCTGTGGGCAAAAGTAAGTACCCCCAGGCCCCTTACTCTGAAATACCACTAATGTCTACCGATAGCTTCTGACCACCCCAGCGCTGAAGGAAAGAGAAGTATGTGAATACCATTTCACAGTTTACAAAGCACTTCTACAACATAATCCTCCTTTCATCCTCACAACTGCCTTGTGAGGTAGATACAGAAAATAACTATACTATTCCACATTTATCAAGCATTTACAATGCACCATCCTCTACGTTACACATTTTCATAGGTGATCTCATTTAAACTTCACCAAAACCCTGTGAAATAGGCTCAATCAGTGTTCCCACTTTACAGAAGAGAAAAATGGGGCTGAGAGTGGCTAGATACTGCCCAAATATCAAAGAGGTAGTAAGTAACAGAGCATGGATTTGAACCTAAGACTGTCTGACTCAAAAGTCACGCTTCTAACCCTTCTACAATATTGTCTTGCAAAGCAAACATATTATTTCTCAGGCAACCTTCCTAAGGTCTCACAATTAGGAACTGGCAGAGCTAGGACCCACACAAGGTCTTCTGGCTCCAAGGCCCCTGAAACCATGAAGCTTCAATGACTGGGCTGACGATAAACTAGGTGATGATTTCTGCAGCAGACTTGCCTTGCTCATCCTGCTTGAACCAGAGTAATATTTCTATGTGGGAAATCCTTCCTGGCATTTATCAGGAAATTTATTTAATTCTGAATCTTGAGTCAAGAAAATGGGAAAATGGGGAAAAGTACTATAATTCTCCTTGAGACTTAAAGCTTACAGTCAGCATAGAGGCATTACTGGTTTGAAGAAATACACTGAAGTCAAAAGCGAGAGAAGGAAATGCTGACACATGGAGTTCAAGGTCAAGGTAGACATTTCGGGAACCTGGGACAGGAGCACATAGGAGAGAAGTAGTCACAATCTAATGTTTTTCTTGTAGCTGTTGCCATATTAAAAATGTGTTTGTGGTCCTGTCTGCTGCTAACCATGAGCTCTTTTCACAAATTAAATATTAATATGTTAACACCATAGTATATTTTATACAAATCCTCTGAATGGTGTCCTAATAAATAGTAAGTTTTGGAAACAAATTAAGTCCTTAAACCAGCAATTTCAACAAATAATTCCGTGTAGTGTTTGAATCTCGTTGAAAACTCAAACATTTTGTTATTCAAATACTACCCAGTAATGTTTGCTATATGTTTAACTTTTGCTATAGCCTACAATTCTTCCTAATTACTACTAAAGGTATATGTCTTATTTATTTTAAAAAACACTGAAATGGTTATGAAAAATACTGATAACATTTTGGGAATTCCCCAAAATTCCAATTTTTCATTCCTGAATCCTGAAGATTAATATCTGTTGGGAATTTGGAAACTATAGCCTAGAGGAACCTGATGAACTTTCCAAGCAATCAAGTGGAATACTAAAGGGTGGAGAGAAGCCATCTTTCTTGGCCTCCAGGAAGGCCCTACACAGGAGCTGGTCATCAACTCTAAAGGCAGAGGTCTGAGAGAGGACACACCAGGCATCCATGGGCTGAACCTGAAGCACTGGCCATAAGCATGACATTTCTCTGAAGTCTCAAGTTTCATTTCAATCACTGATGCAAATGTTAATTTCCATTTCAGGGAGTATTTGTTCATTATAGAATAAACTGTGTTTTATATAATTTACCACTGAGAAAAATGGATGCCATGTCCAACCTGCAGCCTTAACCCCACGGTGTACCAGCATGAGCAGTGGTACAGTTGAGAGGGCTGTGGAGTCAGGCAGGTGTACCTCGGTCTGACAGCTGGTTCTGCCATATACTGGCTGTGTGTCTTAGGGCAGGTCCCACAACCACTGGGAGGCTTAGTTTCTCCATCTGTAAAATGCTAACAATGAGAATACCTATGTCACAGGGATGTTGTGGGGATTAAACGAGACAACTCCAATAAATCACAGTGCCTGGCACAGAGTAAGCCCTCAGTAAATGAGTCGTTCTTTACTAGCATGAGAGGCCCAGCAGTGGAGTCAGGAAGCAAGAGCTTAGTGAAAGCCCTTGGAGCCATTCAACAAACGGCTCATTTGCTCTGGGTCTTCTCCAGGTGGAGATTCTCCAGGTATGTTAGGGCCGGCTCATGGCTGTGCCAGAAAACTCAGGCTCATTCCAGTCAGTTCAGGCTGCTTCCCACCCCCACGTGGGTCTTGAGGTGCTCAGAGGCAGGTGACCTCTCGCCCGTTTTTGTTCCCAGGTGACCAGCAAGGTTGGCACTCTGGTGGAAGTTCCTGCCGGAAGTCCTGTAGTGCTTGAGAAGGTGGTGCCGGCAGGCCGGGAACCGATAGTCCTCACTCTCCCGGGGTGAGGGTGACGGAGCGCAGGTGTTGTGCCGGGGTCTAGACATACACAAACCTGGGCGGATCTCTGCATGATGCCGCTGTCAGGTGTCACCTGGTGTTGCAGGAGGCTGGAGGCCAGCGGAGGCACTATCGGCGCACCTCGCACTAGAAGGCTCCTCAGTAGTGTGGGCCATCTGGTGCTGCACCAGCAAGATTTCCACCCCTCTCCCGGGGCAGACGGCGCTGCCGAACCGTGCGCACACTTAGGGCTGCTGGCGGCGTCGGAACGCAGGTGCGTGAGGAGGTGGGCGCTGCTGCCCAAGTGCTCCCAGCACTAGAGGTGTGGGAGGGCCTCTGGTGGGGCAGCCTCAGGTGCTGGGAGAGGTCCGAGTTCTGCCCGAAGCTCTTCCCACACCTGGGGCAAGGTGTGAGAGCCGGTGGAGAGCAAGGTGGGTGCTGTAGCCTTAGGTTGGGGCAGGCGTAGGGCTGCCCGCCGGCCCATGTTCCTGCGGTGGGTACTGAGCTGGGAAGCTCTTTCCGCCCTGGTGGCACGGGTAAGTGGCTGGCATTTAGGGGCAGCCAAGGGAGTCCTAAGGGCCTCACCTTACTAGAGAGCCGGCTCACCTTCCCTTCCCCTGGGGGCTTGTCCTGGGTCCCCTCAGGGACTTGCTTCCTCCCCCAGAAGCTCTGGTATCCGGCACTGGCACTGTGGGATTGGGCCGGGCATTTGTCCGAAGGCCTCTCCTGGGAAGGAGCCTCCTGATCGGCTCTGTCTTCAGGCCTTTTTCTTGGAGGGCTCTCCTTGTTATCCTCACTCCCGGATCCTGCAGGGAGAAAAGAAAGAATCTGGGTAGTGTTTCCTCTTCTACTCACCTCACTCAAGGCTAGGAAGGCTCTGCCTTGGGAATCCCGGGTGGGGCCACTTGCTGTGACAGCAGGCAGAGGTTGAGGCTTTGTAGGAAACCTATAGGAGCACAGTGTTTGAAATTAGACAGTGCTGCGTTTGAATCTCAACTCCAACACTTACTTGCAGTGTGATTTTAGGTAAGTTACATACTTTCTTCAAGGCTCAGTTTGTTCAACTATAAAATGAGGATAATGACAACTGCAGCTTCAAAGGATTGTGTCAATTTGGTCAGTGATGGAAAAAATCACATTGGTTAAGGGTAGGGTTGCACAGCCAATTATTGTAAGTGCTGTCAATAAGCTGTACACCTGTAAAAAGTTGAATTGGCGAAAACTGTGTGATAGACATATTTACAACAATGACTGAAAGAAAAAAAGAGTAGCTGCTGAAGCTGCTTAGTACGACCAAACACCTCATAGGATTTGGTTCCTTGGTTTGGAGGTTTAGGGTCATGGTTTCATGGGACATCCCAGTTAATTGGCCTAATAACATGTTTAGTTCTTCTGTTCTACCTCCTACTTCATTGTGTAGTGCCTGGGGTCTTAAAAGCTTGCAAGCAGCCACCTAAGGCACAACAATTGGTCTCTATTCATCTGGAGCAACAGAGGAAGGAAGAGTCAGAAATAGGAGGAGGATATGGAATGTGTGGCTAATTGCCTCCATGAACAACTGCCTCCTTTGCCATAAGACCAGAACTGGGTGGTGCCCAGCCACCATTATTGAACATTTGGATCAAAGATTCTATAGAAGAATCCTGATCAAAAGGGAGAAAATGCAGAATATAATTTCAAATTCTCATGGACTCCAAACTTCCTGGAGCCATGGAGGGTGGATGAAACCCTGAAACTACTGTCCTGAGATAACCTTTGAACTTTAAACCAAAAATACCCCGAGAAAAGTAAAGTCTCTACTATGACTGGACATAACCAGGAAGGAGGGAGGTTTCAACACTGTGTTCTGAGATGAATTAACCATGTGTCCTTATGAGGACTAACTTAAGCATATTTAGTACCTTACCTCCTAAGAGAGCAGTTCTCAACATGGAGAGCTTTAAAAAACACTAATGCTCAGACCTCATCATAAAAGATCTTCAGTTTCTAATGTGCAGCCAGGTTTGAGACCCTCCTTCAGGAAAAGAGGTCCCTAGGTGGCACAAACAGTTTGCACTCAACCACTAATCTAAAGATTGGCAGTTCAAATCCACCCAGCAGCACTGTGGAAGAAAGATCTGGCGATCTGCTTCCGTAAAGATTACAGCCAAGAAAACCCCACATGGCAGTTCTATTCTGACACACACGGGGTCACCATGAGTTGGAGTTGACTCAAGGCAATGGGTTTTGGCTAGGAAAGGGGGCAGGTAAGTCTATGTGTCTAACCTCTTGGTGAAATTACCAGTTATAAGTTGATAATTGTCTTACGAGTAACCACCCGTACTCTGATTAATGTAAAACCGAGAGATTTATTGAAAGAAAAGACAGCTCCAGCTGTGAAGAGACTGAACTTCACGTGATGGAATCCAGTAATTCAAAATGGCAACTCAGCAGTGACATTTTATAGGAGCGGAAACAATGGATACGAATCATGTTACTTGATTGGTATTTACAAGCTTAGATCACCAAAAGACATTATCCAACTGGCAGCTCATTTTAAGGCAGGGCTTCCAGTGGCGAGAATTCCTGAAGGATGGATTCCTGTGGTGGAACTTGTAAGGAGGACGTCCTGTGCCAAGTTCTGTAAGGCAATTGGCTTAAAAGGGTATATGTCTCTTTCTTAGATTGGTTACAGTGTGGCAATTACACGGGTATGGGAGAGGGAAGGGTCGAAGTGTACTTACGGCATCATTACCCAACAATCGTCTCTTAGAAACAGTACAGAAGATGTCTGTCACTAGGATGAAAACGGAACCAGCAAACAAGGAATCACACCCAATCCTCAAACTGGCCTTTTCAGACCTTATTAGGTACCTCAATTTTTTTTTAAAATTCCCTTACACATAATGGAATATGCAGGTTTTAATAATGCCAGCAGGCCAAGTCAATATATCATAATGGTCATGCAAAAGTTGAATGTATCAAAAAAAAAAAAAAAAAAAAGCTGAGAATTTAGAGGGTTAAAATGTTGTGGGGTTGTTAACCAAAGTCATAAAACAGCATGTGTACTACTGTTACATGAGAAACTGTTTGTTCTGTAAGCCCTCACCTGAAATACAATAAAATATTATTTAAAAAAAAAAAAAGTTGAATGTATCATCTCTGGGAAAGATACCAATGTATTCAAAAATTAATACCTGTATAAAGAACTGATATGTATGGACCTTATTTGGATCCTGGTTCAAACAAACTACAAAAATTTTTAAATAGGACAATAATAGATGGTTGCTATTAGTGAATTATCATAAAATTATTATAAAATAATTTAGCTGTAATATTGGTACCGTGATTTAAAGTCCTTATATTTCACAGAATAATACAGGAATAATTACAGATGCAATTATATGATGTCTGAGATTTGCTTCAAAATAATAAGGGAGGGAAGTCAGTGGGTGGAGTATAGAAGAAACAAGGTTCGCCATGAGTTGATAATTGTTAAAGCTGAGTAGTATGTCCATGGGTATTCCATATACTATTATTTTTACTTTTGCGTATTTTTCTTTTTTTATTGTACTTTAGATGAAGGTTTACAGAACAAATAAGTTTTTCATTAAACAGTTAGTACCCGTACTGTTTTATGACATTGGTTAACAACCCCACAACATGTCAACACTCTCCCTTCTCGACCTTGGGTTCCCTATTACCAGCTTTCCTGTCCCCTCCTGCCTTCTAGTCCTTGTCGCTGGGCTGTTGTGCCCCATTAGTCTCGTTTTGCTTTATGGGCCTGTACTTTTGCATATTTTTAAAATGTTCCATAATAAAACATTTTTAAAAAGCATGCAAAAGAAAGGAATACAGAGACTTATAGGCCCCATCATGTAGCAAGGAAAACTTTACCATAAAAAGGGGCTAGGCCTATGGAGACAAAAGTTTATCAGTGGTTGCCAAGGGCTTGAGGGAGGGGAAACAGGGAGTTATTGATTAATGGGGACTGAGTTTCTGTTTGGCATGGTGAAAAACTTTTGGAAATGGACAGTGGTAATGGCTGCATAACATGGTGAATGTAATTAATGTCACTGAGTTGTACACTTAAAAATGGTTAAAATGGCAAATTTTTGTTATATGTATTTTACCACAATAAAATTAATTTAAAAAAAAAAAGTGCTAGGCCCAATGATCAGTGGCTCAGGTTTAAAGCCTTAAGAACTGGGCAACCAGACCCCATGTCACAGCCCAGAACCTATAACCTCAGCTTATTCTGAGAAAGTTTCCCTTTTCTTTTGGGTCTACTAGGATTACAAAAACTCTAGAAAGGTATAAAAATAAGAACTGGTAGAATTACTGAAACTCTAGAAAGATGTAAACACTGGAACCTCTGGAAACTGTCAGAATTAGGGTAAAAAAAGTTAAACCCATGGTATTAGCAGTTTTATGACTAGTTTTGATGGCAAGGTTTTAATAACTTCTATAATCATATTTGTGTGTTTAAAGCATATGAAGCAGTCACAAGAATTGGCCATATTGAATTTGTATTTGCAATTTAAATTATTTAAGGTAAGCTAATTGATCAAATTTGTAATCAAAGACTAAATATCCAAGAAAAAAATGGCTTTCAATTTTTGTTGTTAAATAGTTTAATAAATTGAACATTAAACAGAGCACAGAAGGTAGTGAATATTTCTCTTTAGCAGAGAAGAGCTCTCTCTGTACAAGGCCCGCTGAGATTTATGCAGTCATTCATCAAACGGAAACTGAACACCTACAATGTGCCAGGCATCCAAGAATCAATGGTAAGACAGGGCCCTACCGTTTTTCCTCTTTCCATGGTTTTCTTTCCTAGTCCCACTGGCCATCCTTCTTTTAGTCACAAACAACTCTCCACTACACTTTCCCTTCAGACCATTCTCAGCCTCTGCGTGAACAGAACTAGGACATTCTAGGCATGACCTCTTCTTTGTCGCAGGGGCCGATGCCCTCACCACAGAGAAGCCCTGGCTCCCTTCAAGAGGGCAAAGGTCTCAATCCAGGTATAGTCACTCAGCTAACCTCCACAAAAGCAACAAAGCACAGTGGTTAGGGCCATGGGATTCAGGTCACTTGGTATAGGTTTGAATCCTGACACAACTTCTTACTCTCCGTGACCTTGGGCAAGTAATATAAGTTCTCTGGCCTCAGTTTTCTTATCTATTGTTGTTGTTGCTAGTTGCCATCCTGTCAGTTCTGACTCATGGCGACTCCATGTGTGCAGAGCAGAACTACTCCATAGCCTGACTTCCAAGGCACCTCCGGATGGGTTCGAACTGCCAACCTTTTGGCTAGTAGTAGAGCGCTAACTGTTTGCACCACCCAGGGATTCCTTTTCTTATCTATAGAGAAGGGATTATAATCCCTACCCGCCAGGGTTCCTGTGAGGATTAAATAAGATTAGGTACATATGTGAGATGTAAACACTGGAACCTCTGGAAACTGTCAGAATTAGGGTAAAAAAAGTTAAACCCATGATATTAGCACTTTTATGACTAGTTTTGATGGCAAGGTTTTAATAACTCCTATAGTCATATTTGTGTGTTTAAAGCATATGAAGCAGTCACAAGAATCGGCCATATTGAATTTGTATTTGCATTTTAAATTATTTAAGGTAAGCTAATTGATCAAATTTGTAATCAAATACTAAATGTGTGTGTGTGTGTGTGTGTGTGTGTGTATATCCCTATAGGACAGAGTAGAACTGCCCCATAGGGTTTTCTAGGCTGTAATCCTTACAGGAGCAGATTGCCAGTTCTCTTACCCAAGGAGCTGCTGGGTGGACTCAAACTGCCAATCTCTTGGTTAGCAGCAGAGCACTTAATCGTTGTGCCACCAGGGCTCCTTGGGTGGCATTCATGGTTGCTATTATTACCTTGGAGCCCTGGTGGCAGAGTAGTTAAGAGATCGGTTGCTAACCAACAGGTCGGCAGTTTAAATCCACCAGCCACTCGTTGGAAACCCTATGGAGCAGTTCTACTCTGTCCTGTAGGGTCACTATGAGTCGAAATTGACTTGATGGCAATAGGTATTATTACCTTAGGTCCTGCGTGGCGTAAATGGTCTACACTCGACTACTAACCTAAAGGTTGGCAATTCAAACTTGCCTAGCAGGTTTGTGGAAGAAAGGCCTAGTGATCTACTTCCATACAGATCATAGCCAAGAAAACCCTATGGAGCAGTTCTACTCTGTAATACATGGGGTCACCATGAGTTGGAATCATTCACCACAGCAGGTTTTTTTTTAATCACCTTATTATTGCTGATATTTCAGAATTTGATTCTTGGAGGATCTTGGATATATGCTTATGGATGGATGTAACCAAAAGATCAGATCAGACCAGTGGCAAAAATGTTTTTTTCTGGATATTCATAACCTTTCCAAACCAATCAATGGCCATTTTATTTCACATTTCCCACAAATCACCAGCAGATAAAAATATACCAATGAAAAATGTCAGAAAGAAGGATTCTGGAAAAAATGTCTCCATAGACAACAGCCAGGGTGGGCCACAGACAACAGCCAGGGTAGGCAAGTGGTTGCAACAAACACAGAAGGTGTATTTGAGACCACAGGGTCTAGTAGAATCAGGGATGCTGCTTATAGTTGTACAAGTAGTGCACTTCACAATTCCTGGAGGTGCCATTAATTTCCTGGTCATCATGGATTTGTATCGTTATTACAACCAATTTCCAACAGATGGCAGTAAATTGTTTTAAAGAAAACCAAACCAAAATGAAACAGGACCCATACCCTACACCATACTCAAAAACTACTTCAAAATGGATCAAAAACTTAAATATAAAACCCAAAACTACAAAGATCATGGAAGAAAAAATAGGGTCAACACTAGGGGCCCTAATATATGGCATAAATAGGATACAAACCATAACAAACAATACACAAACACCAGAAGATAAGCTAGATAACTGGGATCTTCTAAAAATTAAACACTTATGCTCATCAAAAGACTTCACCAAAAGAGTTTAAAAAAAAGAACCTACAGACTGGGAAAAAATGTTTGGCTATGACATATCTGACAAAGATCTAATCTCTAAAATCAATAGGAAAATCCAACACCTCTATAACAAAAAGACAATCCATTTTAAAAATGGGCAAAGGATATGAACAGACACTACATCAAAGACAACATTTCAGGCAGGTAACAGACACAGAAGGAAATGCTGGCGATCACTAGCCATTAGAGAAATGCAAATCAAAACTAAAATGAGATACCATCTCATGCTGACATTACTGGTACTATTCAAAAAAAAAAAAAGAGCAAATGTTGGAGATTGGAGAGGCTGCGAGGAGACTGGAACTCTTATGCACTGCTGGTAGGAATGCAAAATGGTACAACCATTTTGGAAAATGACATGGCGCTTCCTTAAAAAGCTAGAAATAGAAATACCATACGATCCAGCAATCCCACTCCTAGGAATATATCCTAGAGAAATAAGAGCCATCACACGAATAGACATATGCACACCCACGCTCATTGCAGTATTATTCACAATAGCAAAAAGATGGAAACAGCCTAAGTGACCATCAGCAGATGAACAGATAAACTATGGTACATAAACACAATGGAATACTACCGAACAATAAAGAACAATGATGAATCTTTGAAACATCTCACAACGTGGATGAATCTGGAGGGCATTATGCTGAGTGAAATCAGTCAATCACAAAAGGACAAATACTGTATAAGACCACTATTATAAAAACTCATGAAAAGGTTTACACACAGAAAGAAACAATCTTTGATAGTTACAAGGAAGGGGAGGTGTGGGGAAGGAAAAACACTAAATAGACAATAGATAAGTGGTAACTTTGGTGAAGGGTAAGACAGTACACAATACTGGGGAGTCAGCACAACTTGACTAAGGCAAACTCACGGAAGATTCACAGACACATCCAAACTCCCTAAGGGATCAAATTACTGGTCTGAGGGCTGGTGACCATGGTCTTGGGGAACATCTAGCTCATTTGGCATAACAGTTTATAAAGAAATGTTCTACATCCTACTTCGGTGAGTAGCGTCTGGGGTCTTAAAAGCTTGTGAGCGGCCATCTAAGATACTCCACTGGTCCCACCCTGTCTGGCACAAGGGAGAATGAAGAAAACCAAAGACACAAGGGAAAGATTAGTCCAAAGGACTAATGGATCACAACTACCATGGCCTCCACCAGACTGAGTCTAGCACAACTAGATGGTGCCTGGCTACCGCCACCAACTGCTCTGACAGGATCAGAATAGAGGGTCCTGGACAGAGCTGGAGAAAAATACAGAACAAAATTCAAACTCACCAAAAAAAACAAAAGACCAGACTTACTGATCTGACAGAGACTGAAGAAATCCTGACAGTATGGCCCCTGGACACCTTTTAACTCAGTACTGAAGTCACTCCTGACTCACCCTTCAGCCAAAGATTAGACAGGCCTATAAAACAATAACACACGGAGTTCAACCATGTATACAAGACTAAATGGGCACACCAGCCCAGGGGCAAGGATGAGAAGGCAGGAGGGGACAGGAAAGCTGGATGAATGGAAATGGGGAGCCCAAGGTCAAGAAGGGGAGCGTGTTGACACCTTGCAGGGTTGGCAACCAGTGTCACAAAACAATATGTGTTTGTTTAATGTTAAACTAATTTGTTCTGTAAACTTTCACCTAAAGCACAAGTTAAAAAAATGTAAAAAAAAAAACAAACCAAACCCAAACCCACTGCCATCAAGTCGATTTCGACTCATAGTTGTCAGCTGTTGTCAGCCAAGTGCTTTAACCACTGCACCACCAGGGCTCCTGTTTTAAAGAAGGGGCACCTTTTTTTAATCACACCAAGTTGGTAGGAATTTATGAACCAGCTGAGGAGCTGACTGTGGTCTCCAGAGGAGAGAGCATGTGCCAGACTTGCTTTTCTTTTGTGCCAGGCTAGGATCTAAGAGAACTGGCAGAGAGGGCCGGCCTTCTCTCAAGGTCTGGAGCAAGGGCAGGGATTCGTTGGTGTGATAGCCAGAATTCTAAAGATGCCCTCCTCCCCTCCTCCCTCTCCTTGCCGAGATTCCTGTCCCAAGGGGTTATTCAATCAAACACTAAGCATTGCTGTGAAGGGACTTTCCAGGTGTAAAGTCCAAGTTAGCTAATATTAAGATACAGAGAGTCTCACCCAATCAGGTGAGCCCTTTAAATGCAGAGTTTATTCTAGCTGGTAGCAAAGGGAAGTCAGAGATTCAAAGCACAAGGGGGATTTGACATTCCATTGCTGGCTTGAAGATGGAATGAGCCACAAGATGAGGAATGAGGCTGGCCTCTAGAAGTGGAGAGCAGCCCTGGCTGACAGCCACAAGGAAACAAACACAGTCCTACAACCATAAGAAACTGAATTTGGCCAACAACCTGAGTGAGCTAAGAAGTGGATTCTTCCCTAAATTCTCTAGATAAGAGAGCTCAGCCTGGCCAACACCTTGACTTTGACCTTGTGAGACCTTAAGCAGAGAACTCAACCAAGCCCATCTGATTTACCTGCAGAATCCTAAGATAATAAATGGGTGTTGTTTTAAGCTTCTATTTGTGGTAGTTATGCAGCAATAGAAAACTAACAGACTTGGCTTCATGAAAGAGCTTAGCTTGTGAATCCCTTCAGGAAAAGGCTATACCAGCTCCCTTGTATAATATTAGTAGGGAGAACACACGTTTTCCTAATGTTTCCTTTTATGTGGAGGGAGGTTCACTGGTATAACACTTCTGACCTTCCTCCATCCCCTGACTTAAACTTAGGAAGGAGAAATAGTGTCTCTATAGATCAACTCCCTCCTCTTTTCCTCCTTGAGAACAAGCCTGCTGGCTAAGAACTTAGATTCTGCTCTACTCCTCCATGTTCCAAGTTTTACAAGAGGGAGGCCCGTCATGGTCCAGTACTGCTTGTGATCATGGGTGGGTAAATCATTAATTCTGGGATTCAGTAACATGGTTCAGAATTCAGAAGAGGGATGTAATTAATGAGCTCCCTTAAGCCTCCCCCACAACACACACACACACAGTCCTAGAAGAGCCTACCTGAGCATGTGGAAGGAAGCTGAACAGGTAAACTGACTAGACAAAAGACTGGTGCTTGCCCTTGAAGAGCACTGTAGGTGAGACATTCTGTGAGTCCAGGGATGGTGATGCTGGCAGAAACAAAGGCAAAAAAGGCAAATCCACCTGCAGAACATGTGTCTATTCCAGTGAGGATGAATCTCTGCCCCACCCACGATGGACGCTGTCCAGTGTTCACAACCTACCACCAGTTAGTTGCCTGATCCCCCTGGAGAATGGTCCCACATTTGAGGGCTCAGTGTTTGTCTTGCTGTTGGCACATTAGACACTCAGCAGTTGTATTAGCCAGATCAGCCTTTGTGAGGGAAGGCCTGTGTTGTTGAGTCCACACATAGCCTCCATCCCTGCTACCATGGCCACTTTGTTCATAGGCCCCTTGAGCAAGCATGGAGTTGGTTGAGGAAAGAGGCTGACTGACACCCACAGAGTATATCATTTTGTTTGCCTGGTTATTAAGAGATTTCTCTGCAGTGGATGTCTGGACATTTCACATGGGACACAAATAGCTTCAGAGTCTGTGACCATTCAGAGAACTTTGTCCATCCATATACTTCTCCCCCAGGCTTCCTTGTCACCAAGCTTCCAATCCCATTCCTTCCAAGTCCCTAACCATACAGCCAAACTATTAGCAACTGCTCATCAGTTAGTGTACATCTGTACTTCTGAACATGTCTCATGCCCAGACATAGTGGACAACCAAACATACCGCTAAAGTTCTGCCCACTGCAAGGATTTTTCTTCAACACTGTTCTTCAGGTTTACTAGAATGGGGCTGTGGTGCTGCAGCTGTCCACTGTCGATAATTACAGCATATTATGCAGATGCATCTGTAAATCAGATTGAATTTTTTTTTCTTCCTCAATCAACTGGTCATAAGGAATACCTCAGGAGATCATAGGCATGGATTGAGGGAGAGGAGACAATGCAACAAGACTTGGCTGCTGTCAAAGGAGTCTGAGCCACCTGCTCATGTAAATGGCCTGTACCTTCTAGACTATCTCAAGCCTGGTCTGTTAATACCATTTCCATTTGATGATAGATTGCTGCTATGCACACACAACCCTATATGGCTGAGTGGGTCAGACAACACCCCTTTCATGTTGGGAAGCTCAGCTCACATAGTTACCTGATGTCCCCTGGCTAGGTGTTCAGTCTCTACCAAGACCCAGTAGCAAGCCAGAAGCTGTTTCTCAAAAGTAGAATAGTTATCTGCAGAAGAGGGTCTAGATTTTCTCAAGAATCATGGAGGTCTGTGCTTTGATTCTCCTACTGGTACTTGCTAGAGGCTTCATACAGCATCTCTATTTGCCGTGGACATTTTGAGTAGCATTGGATCTGCTGGATCATGAGAATTAAGTGGCAGAGCAGCATGTACTACAGCCTAAACCACTTGCTGCAGGGCCTTCTCTTCCCCTGGCCCCCATTCAAAATTCATAGCCTTATGAGTGACTCCATAGATGGGATATATTGCCTTCAAAACTCAAATAGGCCTACTAAGCATTATGCCACTTTTATGGGGGAATGGTAGGTGGTGTGAGGTACAGCAACTTGTCTTTCATCGTGGAGGGGATATGTCAGAATACTGCAGATCGCTCAACTCCCAAAAGCTTCACTGCAGGGGTTGGGGCCTATATCTTTGGTAGGTTTTATCTCCCATTCTAGTTTGCATGTATCTTATTGAGGCAATTAAAGTGCTTGTTACATCTTTCTTATCAGATTCAATAATGTCAATATAGTGTACCAGTATGATGCTTTGTGGAATGTCAAGATGATTAAGGTATCTATGGACTGTATTATGGCAGAGAGCAGGAGAACTGACATAGCCCCGTGGCAACCTGAAGATATATGGTGACTGTAGTGGGTTAAATAGTGTCCCCCAAAAGTTATTTCCACCCAGAATCTCAGAATGTGACCTTATTTGGAAATAGAGTTTTTGCAGATGTAATTAATTAAATGAGATCATACTGGATCGTGGTGGGCCCTAAATCCAACGACTGGTGTCCACACAGGGAAGAAGGCCATGTGACAATGACTGGAGTGATGCAGCTACAAGCCAGGGAACACCAAGGATTGCCAGGAGCCACCAGAGGCTAGAAAGAGGCAAGGAAGAATTCTTTCCTAGAGCCTTCAGAGGGAGCAGCATGGCCTTGCTGACACCTTGGTTTTGGATTTCGAACCTCCAGAACTGTGAGATAATTTCCATTGTTTTAACAAAAAATAACAAGTGTTGGCAAGGATGTGGAGAAATTGGAACCCTCATTCTTTGCTAGTGGGACTGTAAAATACTGCAGCCACTGTGGAAAACCATTTGGTAGTCCCTCAAAAAGTTGAACACAGAATTACCATATGACTCAGCAATTCCACTCATGGGTATGTACTGGGTATATACCCAAAATAATTGAAAGCAGGGACTCAGATTTTTACACACCAATATTCATTACAGCATTATTCAAAACAGACAAAAGGTATCAACAGATGAATGGATAAAATGTGGTATATCCATACACTGGCGTATTATTCCACCACAGAAGAAAGGAAGTTCTGATACATGCTACATGGATGAACCTTGAAAATGTTACGCAAAGTGAAATACACCAGGCACAAAAGAACAAATATATGAACACTTTCATATGAAATATGTGGAATAGACAAATGCATACAGAAAGCAGATCAAGTTACCACGGGCTAGAGGGAGGGAGTAATGATGAAAAGTTTTGGAAGCAGACAGTTATGATAGTTGCACAACATTGTGAGTGTGATTAATACCACTGGATTGTATACTTGAAAATGGTTAAAATGACAAATTTTATGTTGTGAATATTTTACTACAATAAAAAGAGGTCCATGTGTGTTATCTGTGTAATTGAAGAATATTCTTCTTTATGATTTTCTCTATTTATAAGATTCTAATAAATATTTGGAGCCCTGGTGGCACAATGGTTAAGTGCTCGGCTGCTAAACAAAAGATAGGCAGTTTGAATCCACCAGCCACTCCTTGGAAACCCTATAGGGCAGTTCTCCTCTGTCCTATAGTGTCGCTATGAGTCAGAATTGACTCCATGGCAACAAGTTTAATAAATCTTTTCTTTAACATTTCCATTGTTTTAAGCCAAAATTCTGTGGTAATTACCAGTTTGTGGTAATTTGTCATGGCAGCCCTAAGAAGCTAATATGCAGACCTTGCCAGAAAAACAGCAAATTGCTTCTGGTAGACCTTGCATATTGGTATGGAGAAGCCAGTTTGATAGCTGTGTATATACCAAATACCAAGGGCTGTTTGATCTGCACCAATAAGGATACTATATCTGGGTCAGCATCGGACTCAGAACCACCGTCTGATTAAGATCCATCTGATTTCTACACAGGCCAACTGTTGAATTAAATGGGCTTCTTTCAATTCTTTGATGGTTGCATTAATTTCTTCACTTCCTCCACAGATGTGATATTGCTAGTAGTTTATTATCTTGGAAGTTTCAAGGGCTTTTGCGTAGCCCTTCCTACTGTGATGGCCCTTACCCCATCAGTCAGAGAGCCAGTGTGGGGACTCTGCTGTGGTGTCAGTTATCAAGTTATTGCCCCCGGGCTCCAAATTCACTCTTTAGTACCTGTCCTGAGATAATGCGTTGGACACAAAATATTTCTCCTTGCAGTGAGAATGATGTTAAGGTTTGTCAGTAGAGGGCACTGGAGGGTTACTGCAAGAAAGGGGATGCTCTTCCAGGTTTTGTGGTTTCTGCTGTGGTTTCACTTTTCTTGCTCTTGCTGCACATGTTTTGTCAGGGGGGACACCCAGTGATGCTCTGCCTCAGATACATGACTGGAGCAAGAGGTCCCTTGGTGAGCTCACTGCCCCTGGCCTGGAAAACACCTTGCATGTGGACACTACACACCCCAGACAACATGCTGCCTTCTAGTGAGTGGACTCCTGCAGAGCAAGGTTGCTCCAGCAGCCTGATTTTCTTCATCACCGTACTCTCTCTCTCGCTGACTGCACTTTCTCTAGCGCTTAACTCCTGCAATGGCATGGCTTTCTACAGTGCTTTATCCCTGTATTGGCAAAGCTTTCTCCAGCACTGGGCTCCCACAGAGTACAATTCTTACAGTTCCTGATTCCGGCAGTGCCCAGTGACTAGCAGCTTCCCCTGGCACCCAAGAGATCAGTTTTCCAGCAGGTCACTTGGTGAGGCACCTCTGACTCCTCTGCCATCCAGTGAGCCACGGCCATGCTCTTTCCAGTGAGGTCTGGATCTCAGCCCTGGTGGTGGAGGACTCTGTTGGAGGCTCTATTTCATTCAGCCCAAGGGATTGTGCTAATCCTGTATTTAGAATTGTCTTTAGCTTTCATTAGCTAATTCTGTTATTCTAATCCCTTATTAACAAGTCTTTATATTAAACTTTCCCATCGTGTGGCTTCTGTCTTCTGGCTGGACTTGCCTAATACAGTTATTAGTACTTGGAGTGTTCCCAGGAGAAAGACCCTAAAGATGGGATTTTGTGATTGATTTGGTCACACCCGTGGGCTTGAGCACATTGGCTCCTTGCCAGTGGAAAATGGGATGCTAGTAATCCATGGCATGCAATGACATCATAGTTAATCAAGCTATCACTTGTGGTTGATTGTGGTAAGGTTCCAAATGATGCACATGCCTTGGGAGTCCAAATGGCTGCTGCCCTTGACTGTCAGAGCAGTAAAAATAACTAAAGACTGTGGTATGGAATGAATTATTTTCAGTGCACTTGAGTAGTTACAGAGTGAAAATGACAAGCTTAGGTCTGTTAACTCTCAGCTCAAGTCTCAGTCTGAGAACCAGAGACCTTCCATGATGGCTCTGAAACAATCTTATTTCTTGTAGACTCAGGGCTGATACTGCTAAAAATAAAACACAAAATTTAATTGTGCTGGTTTGCTGAATTTTAGTATCAGCTGAATTCACAGTCTCATCAAATTTGTCATGTGAAAATTAGGGCACTGATTGGGAAGACTGGGATCCAGAAATTTGGAATGGTGCATCTGGTTGGACCCAGATGAAACTAACAGTCTTGAACTCCCAAGTCATTCTGAGTCTTCCTTACCAGTAGAAGTAGCTTGCCCTATGTTGAACTGGCAAATGTTGTTATATGCATTTTTACAATTAAAAAAAAAAGGTAGCTTTCCCTCCAGGGTATGAGCAGATTAGCTCTCCTCTGCCTGAAAACCTAGTGATAACCTTACCTGAGGACAATACCTTGAAAAGGGATGCTTATTCTCAAAATCCATTGCCACTAAACCCTTAACTAGGGTCAAATATTAGCATGCTTCAGGGGGACAGGTACACTATGACCCAGGAGGAAACAGTTTACATGCCAAAGGAATGGCAAGACATTGCTAATAGGTATCAGAAGACACCTGGGAAGTCTGTGAGGATGGATTCTAAGGGTGTTGGACCAGTGAGGGAGGAATAGAACAATATTGATATGGGTGCACTTACTAGATATTCCAGATATAATTTTTTAGCTTGTGTACCTGAAGTTTACTCTAAGAGCTTAAGACTTGGTTGGTTACCTGAAATTTGGACTCAATGGTGGCCTACAGTTAGTGAGGTTAAGATGTTAGAGCTTCCCTGGCATCATGTGGAGGAGAGAATCCAAAAGCTTAGGGTGTATGAATGTTAGACTGGATTTTTCATATGCAACCTGCCAACTATATTCCATGAGCAAGTCGAGAAGACACTCTTCTCTAAGGCACTGAGATATACATTACCAAGGAAAACATCTTCATCTTTGAAAAGGTCTCTGGTTGCTCTCCTCTGTATGTAGGCCAGTTATGGCTGTAGGGGATGCCACCATTGAAATGGGCTCTTTGATCTCAATTGGTATGATGAGATCCTGGAATAGTACTTAAGCACCAAAGATAAGGTGGGTACATCAAACATAAATGGTAGCAGGTAGTCTGATTCCTTGGCTTGCAGAGGTCTTTGACAGTAGCTAATTATTCACAGTATCCCTAGGAGGGAAATAGATGGGCAACCAACTAGAGTATTGCTTAATGCATTTCTTTGTTGATTGTCTATCTAATTGTTTTATCTATTATTGAAAGTGGGCTATTGAAGTTTCCCACTGTTATCGCTGAACTGTCTATTTCTCCCTTCTCTTCTGTCAGTTTTTGCTTCAGGTATTTTGGGGCTTTGTTGTTAGATGCATGTTTGTAATTCTTACATCTTCCTGATGGATCAACCCTTTTATCTTTATAAAATGTCCTTTTTCTTTGCTAACAGTTTTGTTTTAAATTGTTAAATATTTATTTGATACTAGTATAGCCACTACACATCTCTTCTGGTTACTGCTTGTATATCTTGCTCTATCCTTTTAATTTCAACCTGTTTCTATCTATGAATCTAAAGATAGCATGTAGTTGGGTTGTATGTTTTTTAAATCCATTCTGCCTATCTCCGCTTTGATTTGAGTGTTCAGTCTAGTCCATTTACATTTAATGTAATTATTGATAGGGTACTGTTTATATCTGTCATTTTGCTGTTTGTTTTCTATATGCCTTATATCTTTTTTCTTCCTCTATTCTCTCCATTACTACCATTTTTTGTGTTAAATATTTTCTAGTATACCATTTTCTCTGTTGTTTCTTTTACTCTATTCTTTTTAGTTATCTTCTTAGTAGCTCTCCTGGGGATTGCAACCAACATTTTAACTTAAAAGAATCTAGTTCAGATTATTGCCAACTTAATTTCAACAGTATAGAAAAACTTTGCTCCTATATCACTCCATCTCCACTTCTCCTTTGAGCTATTACATCTTTATACATTTTAAGCCTATCAACACATTTTATCAACACAATTATTGCTTTTACAGTTGTCTTTAAAATCTATAGATGAAAAAAGTTACAAACAAAAAATACATGTATACTGTCTTTTGTATTTCCCTGTGCAGTTTCCTTTACTGATGTTCCTTATTTCTTTGCATGGATTTGAGTTACTGTCTAGTCCTTTCATTTCAGCCTGAAGGAACTCCCTTTGTATTTCCTGTAGGGTAGGTCTGCAAGCTTCAGGTTTTCTCAGCTTTTGTTTATCTGGGAATGTCTTAATTTCTCCTTTGTTTTTGAAGGATAGTTTTGCTAAAGAATCCTTGGTTGATAGTTTTTGTTTCTTTCTTTCTTTATTTCAGCATTTTGAATATATCCCACTGCCTTCTGGCCTCCATGTTTCTGATAAGAAGTTGGCTGTTAATCTTATTAGGAGCTATTGTCCTTGATGACTTGCTTTTACTCTTACTGCTTTCAAGATTATCTCTTTGTCTTTCAACAGATTGACTATGATGTTTCAAGATATGCATCTCATTGAATTTATCCTACTTTGAATTCCTTGTGCTTCTTGTACGTGCAGATTGTTTTTCTATCAAATTTGAAAGTTTCTGACCATTATTTCTTCATACATTCTTTCTGCCTCTCTCTCTTCTCCCCTTTTGGGACTTGCACTATGTGTATGTTGGTATGCTTGATGATGTCCCACAGGTCTCTGAAACTTTGTTCATATTCCTTCATTCTTCTTTCTTCCTGATCCTCAAACTCAAAATCTTAATCGACCTGTCTTCAAATTGGCTGCTTCTTTCTTCTGCCAGCTCAAACCAGCTATTGAGCTCCTCTAGAAGATTTTTCATTTTAGTTATTGTACTTTTCAATTCCAGAACTTTTTTTGACTATTAGAAAAGTTTATTTAACAAAAAAAAATTAATATGAAGAATGTACACAGGCTGATTCTTACATCACAGTAAAACAGGCTCTTTGGAGAGGGGACATGTGGAAGCAACTGATTTCTCTGCTGAACACAGCCCTTATTTATTCTCATTCCAAGGTTTCTAACATGATGATACTGTTTCCTCTTATTACCATCATTCCATTATTGTTCTGTTGTCCACTAGTTGCCATCTCCACACATTCAACACAAGATGCAGAAAGGGATCAAATCCCCACAATATTCCTCGAACATGTCTGCCACCATTTAATTTCAATGATAACTTCTCTTGTCCATAAATTTTTTCAACTTGGGCAAGTGAGCTTTGCTCATTGTGTCTACTTGGAGGGTTCAGCGCTGCCTTGAAACAGAATTCATGGCCTCTGTCACACTCCCATGGTCGGCTGGCCTCAACTCCAGAATTTCTATTTGGTTCTTTTTAAATTTCTGTTTATTGATATTCTCTATTTGGTGAGGGGAGTCCCTGGGTGGCACAAATAGTTAAGCTCTAGACTACTAGCTGAAAGATTGATGGTTCAAATGCAGCCAGAAGTGCCTTAGAAGACAGGCCTGGTGATCTGCTTCCAAAAGATCACAGCCTAGAAAACCCTATGGAACAGTTCTACTCTGCACACATGGGGTCATCATGAGTTGGAATCAACTTGACAGCAATTAACAACAACAACAATTTGGTGAGGCATCGTTCTAATATTTTCTTTTAGTTCTTTAGACGTGGTTTCCTTTATTTTTTGAGTATATTTAAAACAGCTGATTTGAAGTCTTTGTCTAGTAAGTTAACTTCTGGGCTTCCTCAGAGACAGTTCCCATTGACAGCTTTTTTCCTTTGGCCTATACTTTCTTCTTTCTTTGTATGTCTTGTCATATTTTTGTTGAAATGACATTTTAAATATTAGAATCTGGCAACTCTGGAAATCAGATCCTACACACCCAACTTTACTGTTGTTGCTGTCTGTTTAGTGACTTTTCAAGGCTGTGACCTTTTGGAAACACATCGCCAAGCCTTTCTTCTGAGGTACCTTTGGGTGGGTTCAAACTGCCAACCTTTTGGATAGTAGCCAAGTGCTTAACTGTCTGCACTACCCAGGGACTCCTGACTTTTCTGGACTAACTCTATAAAGTCTGTATTCTTTATTGTGTGTGGCCACTGAAATCCCTGCTTGGTTAGCTTAGTGGTCAGCTGTGGTGAAACGAGTTCCTTTATGTGACCTTTTGCCTTGGTTCTTTGGAAAAACAGCTTGGGAGATTTTTCCCCTAAGGTCTGAGGAGTGACCTTTGCCCTAGTTCTTTGGAGAAGCAATTTGGGGGTAGGGGGGTGCTCCCAGATTGTTTTTTACTCCAGAGGGTTTATTACTTTTGCCTAGGGGATTCTCCAGGTTATTTAACATTTCCTGGGTAAGCTGTAAACAACTTGATGGTTTGGTACTTCTGTCTGGTAATTAACAAGTTCTGAGCTGATTGACATCTCATGGGTAATTGAGGATAGGTTGAACTCTGGGCTGGTGAGGGAGGCGTCTGCCTCGTAACTGATGAGGATTGTGATATATAAACGGCTGGAACAGTGTCTTTAGAGCCCCCCTTGTTGAGATACTGGCTAACAGCCAGGCTGGCAGAGAAGCAGAGCCACATGGGAGCCTAGTGGGAGTGTGAGCTGGGAGAGTGGAAGAGACCTGATGGCAGAGAGGCCTGATGGTAGAGAGCAGCTAAAAAAGCTGAGCAAACTGCTACACTGGCCATGAGCTGCGCCAGCTAGCAGCAGAGAGGCCGACAATGGGGAGCCCAGTGGTGGGGAGGTCTGCACAGAAGAGAAGGCAGCCACTCAGTAGAGAAAGGCACCTGCCCAGCAGAGAAGCCGTGTGTACTCACTGATCACTGGAGGAGGGCAATGGTTCTGGCTGAGAACAGTCTTAGGGCTATTCCAGAGGAGTGTTTATCTGCGTCATGAGCCTTTTTGCTCTGAGAGCTGTCCTGGTCAGAAGCTGTCCTACACTGAAGAAGGGAGAGATGTGCTCACCACTTTAGAGACCCTTCCAGACCCTGCCTGCTTCCCGACACTAAACCCAAGTTGTTTCTGTTACTTCCAAATTGATCCTGATCCTGAGTTGTAGCCTGTCACTTCCCTAGTAAACCACATAACTTTGAGTATGGTCCGTGAGTTCTGTGTGGCCATTGCAATGAATTAATGAACCGTGCAGAGTAGAGAGTGACGTGGGGGGAGCGGCTGGTGTCAGAAAGAATGGAGAAGTGTGATGGTGGAGATATACCTGACCTCTGCCTCATAGGAACCAGCTTTGTGCTGATCCTGATGCTTATCCCTCATGAATTTAGACAATTCATTTTACTAGATGACATCAGCTAATGAATACCAGAGATTCCTTTAACTATCCTGAGCCAATAAGTCTCCCAGACTTTTCTGAGGGGCTCTGTGTTTGTGTGTGTTGGGGCATGTTTTCAATGCTCCAGCAGGTAGTTTGCAACACTGCTTTAGCTTTTACTTTCTGCTTGTGAAGAGCCTCAAAGTCGGCCAGAATTAAGAGATTTGGGCCTCCTCTTATCTTTCTTGGGCATGTGCACAGCTCTGCACATGCTTATGATCTTCTAGGTTCCCAGGAATATGATGGAGCTTTTAAAAGCCCCCTATGAATTGTACAACCGCTTTGGAAATCGACTGGGCGCTTCCTTAAAAAGCTAGAAATAGTACCATATGATCCAGCTATCCTGCTCCTTGGAATATATCCTAGAGAAATAAGAGCCGTCACACCAATAGATACACGCACACCCATGTTCATCGCAGCACTGTTCATAATAGCAAAAAGATGGAAACAACCTAGGGGCCCATCAACAGACAAACAGATAAACAAATCATGGTATAGCCACACAATGGAATACTACGCAACAATAAAGAACAACAATGAAGCCGTGAAACATAACATGGAGGAATCTGGATGGCATTATGCTGAGTGAATTTAGTCAGTCATAGAAGGACAAATATTGTATAAGACCACTATTATAAAAACTCAAGGTTTAAACACAGAAGAAAACATTCTTTGTTGGTTACAAGGGTGGGGAGGGAGACTGAGGGTTATTTACTAACTAGATAGTAGATAAGAATTATCTTAGGTGAAGGGAAGGACAACACACACTACAGGGGAAGTTAGCACAACTGGACTAAACCAAAAGCTAAGAAGTTTCCTGAATACACTCAAATACTTCGAGGGACAGAGTAGCAGGGGTACAGGTCTGGGCACCATACTTTCAGGGGACATCTAGGTCAGTTGGCATAACAAAGCTTATTAAGAAAATGTTCTGCATACTACTATGGTGAGTGGCGGCTGGGGTCTTAAAAGCTTGCAAGCGGCCATGTAAGATGCATCAATTTGTCCCAACCACCTGGAGTAAAGCAGAATGAAGAACACCAAAGACACAAGGAAAGTATTAGCCCAAGAGACACAAGGGGCCACATAAACCAGAGACTTCATCAGCCTGAGACCAGAAGAACTACATGGTGCCCAGCTACCACCAATGACCATCCTGACAGGAAACACAAGAGAGTCTCTGATGGAGCAGGAGAAAGGTGGGGTACAGAACTCAAATTCTAGTAAGACGACCAGACTTAATGGTCTGACTGAGACTGGAGGAACCCCGGAAAGCATGGCCCCTGGATTCTCTTAACAGCCCAGATCTAAAACAATTTCTGAGGCCAACTCTTCAGACAGGGATTGGACTGGACTGTGGGACATAAAATGATACTTGTGAGGAGTGTGCCTCTTAGCTCAAGTAGATACGAGAGACTAAACAGGCAGCTTCTGTCCAGAGGTGAAATAGGAAGGCAGAGAGGGTTAGGAGCTGGGTGAATGGACATGGGCAATTAGGGGTGGAAAGGAGGAGTGTGCTGTCACAGTATGGGGAGAGCAATTAGGGTCACATAACAATGTATGTATAAATTTTTGTATGGGAGACTAACTTGAAATGGAAACTTCGTTTAAACTACAACAATAAAAAATAAAAGCCCCCTATGGATATCTTGGAGCTATCGTGGTGCAGTGGTTAACTGCTCAGCTGTTAACTGAAAGGTCAGCAGTTCAAACCCACCGGCCACTCCATGGGAGATGTGGCAGTCTAATTCTATAAAGATTTACAGCCTTGGAAACCCTGTAAGGCAGTTCTACTCTGTCCTATAGGATGTTATGAGTCGAAATCAACTCCACAGCAATGGGTGTTATGGATATATCCTATTCCTCAGTTTTTCCTTTTAAGCCGCTTATTAGTCCAACTGGTATCACCACCTTAGACAGCTGCTAGGTTAACAACTGCCACTAATTGTTTTCTACAAATGCCCTAGGGATACGACTGTTTGCACAGAGAGAGCTGTGAGTCGGGTCAAATAAAAACAAACCCTGAAAATAAAGCTTTTCAGGGAGCTATCAGACAGGTCACGTAGTGTTACTTCTCTGGGGATGGGTTTTTTGTGGAGCTTCAAACCTGTTCTGCTCCCTCCAGTGACTGCTAGCTTGCTGATTTTCACAGCTGGCATTCTTGTAAAGCTTTTGGTTTTCAAGGTTATTGCAGACCTGGCAAGTAGGGGGATGGGAATAGATCAAGTTAAAACACTATAGAGTTCACTGTTCTTACTCAGATATAGCTGTTTTTCTTGAATAAACAATCCTTGGATTGTTGGCAAGCCTTTGGTTAACATCCGGAGTTCTGAAAAAGTTAATTTTGCCAGTGTTCTCATTGCTTTTATGCAATGGACTTTCGGAGGTCTTTACACCCCCATTCCAGAAGTAATTTTCTCCTGCTTGATCTACATAACAGGAAAACTCTAGGTCTGGTAGCCAGAATCCTGACTTGAGTTGCCACAATGAAGTCAGAGCCTCTCACTCAGTTTCTAGACCTAAGTCAATCACAGATCCAGAGCCCCTTGAGAAAGCACCCTGCACCTCTGCCGCAAGTACACATCATAAATCCTCCTCCAAGCTTTCCCCAAAGGGATCTGTGGCCATTTATCAGGTTCTCTCTACAATGGGGAAAAGGAAATATCTAGACCTTTCAGGGATTACTAGATTGGCTCTGAAATGGCACTTATTCCTGAGGACCCAAAAATGCGACTTGTGGCCCACCAATCAAATGGAAGGTTACAGTAGTCAGGTCATAGATGGAGTCTTAACTTCAAGCTGACTCAGTGGGCCCAGCTGGTTCACAGACCCACCCTGTGGTTATTTCCCCAGTTGGTGATGTATAATTGAAATAGACATGTTTGGTAATTGGCACAGACACTGAGAGACTCAAAGATAATGGAAGAAATTATATAACCCATCTGAAATACAAGGGTAAGGAAACCATGATATTATATGTAAATCTGAAGGACAGGTCCAGAAGACCTAACATGGCAAATAACAGGAGTCCCAAAAAGGAGAGAAAAGGAACAGTTGGAAAGGAAAATCTGAGTCTGCATACGGAAAGAATTCACTGAGTCTCAAGCAGGGTTCATGACTAAAGCTAAGCATATTTTGATGAAATTCCTCAATTCCAGAAATAGAAAAAACAATTTACAAGCATCCAGAAAGACTAGTTTACTTATATAACCAGAATAACCAGTTACCTTTGAATCGATCCAAACTCTTGGTGACCTCATGTGTATCAGAGTAGAACTGTGCTTCATAGGATTTTCAATGGCTGATTTTTTGTAAGTGGATCACCAGGCCTTTCTTCCAGGGTGCCTCTGGGTGCCAACACCTTGATTTTGGGCTCAGTGAGACAGACCTATGTTGGACTTGTGGCCTATAGACATGTCACATAATAAACTTGTCTTGTTTTCAGCCACTGAATCCATGGTAATTTGTTACAGCAGCAATAGAAAACTAGTCATAACAAGAAAAGATTTTTAAAATTTGCCTTCCTACTATGAACTCTGCTTCACCTTCCCTCTCTTCTCAGCTTCCACCTCTCACTTTTTAAACTAATTTGCAGTTTTCTCATGGAGCATGGCTTTTTGAGTCATGGAGAGAGACTAAGCAGAAGGAGCATAGAGCTTGAGCACAGGGACCAGAGTTGTAGTCCCAGCTTGGCACCAACTTGCTGTGTGACTCTGAGCTTATTGCTTTCCCTCGCAGATCTATAACTTTAATTATTTTAATTGACATTTATGAATTGAACAAAACATTTAGCTAGGCACTGTGCAGGATTATAATTCCTCCCTAATCACAAAATCTACTTACACAAAATTCTTAAACATATACATCTACTCCTTTTTGTTAAATTTTTAGGCAACTGTAAAAATTTCAAATCAAGTCTATATGAATCTCATGTCATTCCTTGACATGACCTAGGGACTTGGAGCTGTAAAATTAAAAAGGCACTGGACATTCCATAGAAGAATATCCTTCTTAGAAAGCACATAACCTGTCCCAGGATAACTCAGCCAAAGAATGAATCCTAAGAAAGCAAGGGAGGGTATGTGAAAGCAAGGAAGGGTATGTAGAATACCCATTAATAGAGTAAGCAGTTTCAAATTATTTAAAATGTCACTTATTTCCTATCCAATGACTGTTAGTAAAAGGAAAAACCATTATAGGATTTCTCAAAGGTTTATAAAGCCCTCTTGCTTGATGTGTGTCCGTAGTGGAGCCTCACACAGACTTGCGATATTGGTAACACCCTCTGAGACCCATGGAAGGCATGGAGACCCTGGCACATCATTGCATTTTAGAGACACCATATGCACTCCCTGGGAACTGACTCCACCAGATCCCTCTCTTGGTCCCCTCTGCTTTAGTTCACTTTTTCTGGGCCTGGCTTTCAAACTCCCAAGAGACTGGATCTTATCAGCCAGGTGAGTTCAGTCATTACCTGTAGGCATGTTCCAATTAGGCCCAGACACCTCAGAAGCCACCAGGCCAGCCTACAGGAGTTCACTGGCATTCACAGGACATTTATTGTGTGGGCTACCCTGCAAATTACAGGGTGATTAGCATCCCTGGGGCCCTGCTAACTATATGCCAGTAGCATTCTAAGAAATTGTTACAACCAAAACCCAAACCAGCCCCATTAGCTTCCTAAACACTCAGATCCAGTACTGCGCTCTTGAAAATCAATGCTATACAGAGTTGGGTTCATATGCCAATTCCTGAGCCAATCAGAGATTTGTGGGAAGGAGAATAAGGTGTCACGACATTTGATCCCTTTACTCGGAAGAGACTATAGATGTGGCTGTCACTTAAATTAGGGGGCTACCTCTCCAGTATAAGGTCTTGACTTCCTTAACTGGTATTTCTCCCACCATGGGAGTTTTGAGACAACATAATTAAGTCTGAGAAAGAGTACTGTATAAATAGAGGCATACTTTGAGGACAGGGAACAGACTTTTATCATAAATACATTGTAGAAAGTTAGGAAATACAAATAAACAAAAAAAAGTAACACTCTATTCTTAGCACTTAGAGACTCCCACTACTAACACCTTGGTCTTTTCTCTTTTCTAAGAGCTCAGCATGAGGCTTAGCACAGAATAGAATCTCCATAACTGTTGAAGAACTGAACAAAGAAACCATCCCTCACCTCTAAATTAGAAGGTAGAATGAAATGATCTCTAAGAAAGATTCCCTCTAAAAATCTAGAGGTAGAGTAGGTGAGTGGATAAAAGCATGACCTCTACAGTATGTACATGTACACATACAGACACACACACATATACCACTTCTGTAGTTGAGTGCCTGGCACATTATGAAGGCCCAGTAAATGGGAGCCATTGTTACCGTCATGTTCATGTTCCCAAGGGGGCTCAAGGATCCCCCATCTCCTTTCTCACAAACTCCAAGTCCCTCAGCCCAGCTGCTGCTCTAGAAAATGGTTCCTTAGAACAGGCCTTACAAAAGAAGCTTCTTGACTCCCCAAAAAGGAGTGAGACTCCTTTCTTTATAAGAACACTCTCTTCACAGTGGTCCTTAAGTTTTATTTTGATACCATTTAAAAAATTAAAAATTTAAGTAAATTTTTAAAAAGTCTGCTTCCAGTGGGATGTTGGGAAGAAAGAGATTTTGCAGATAAGAAAATGGAGCCAGAATGTGCTGAGAGACTTGCTTGAGTACCACAGCTGGGTCACCATCTGCCAGTAACTCACTTATGTGGCTCTCAACTCTGGAAGGTCACTGAAGAGTTGTGGACGCAGGAAGGGCATCCATGTTCCCATCTTTGTTTCTCCACCAGCTCTGTGATCCTGGGAAAGTCACTTTACCTTTCTAAACCTGTTTGCTTGTCTGTAAATTGGATATAATAGTTCTCTGCTGGCCTATAGCAAGGAACAGCAAGATTGTTTGTATATATACCTAGCACAAGGCTGACATATAGTAGTAACTTAGGGCGACAGGTCCAGGCCAGGGGAACAGCCTTCCCAATCTTTGACATATTTGTGTACCACGTATACTATCTAACCAGTTGATTCTGACTCATGGTGACCCCATGTGTGTCAGAGCAGAAATGTTCTCCATAGGATTTTCAATGGCTGGTTTTTCAGAAGTAGGTCGCCAGTAGATTGTCAGGCCTGTCTTCTGAGGCACCTCTGGGTGGACCTGAATCTTCCAACCTTTCACTTAGCAGCCAAGCGCATTAACTGTTTGCACCACTCAGGGACTCCACCTATACTACTGTTTCCTTGATCTTTTCCTCTAAAAGTATCAACTCTTTTTTTACAGATATGAATTTATTCAAAAAGGAAACTTGATACCACTACCATAAACCGGAAATGGCTATCACTTACCCTAAAGTGATAAATACAACAAAATCAAAACAATGCTATTCAATTGTAGCTGGCTATGGTTATAGGTCAAAGCTCTGAGCTCACGGCCAAGACTTTCTTAAAAAAATTATCCTAGTCACAAAAGGCCACGTATGGCCTTACATGAAATGTACAGAATAGGCAAATCTATACAGACAGGAAGTAGATCAGTGGTTGCCTAGGGCTGGAGGAGATGGGAACTGCTAATTGATACCATTTCTTTTTGGGGTGATGAAAATGTTCTAATAATTGATTGCGATGATGGCGTACAACTCTGGATATACTAAAAACCACTGAATTGTACACTTCAAATGGGTGAATTGCATGTTTGGCATATGAATTATATCTCAATAAAGCTGAAAAAAATATATATATACATATATATATACGAAAAGTGTTAAATCCAATTCTTTCTCCTTGAGGTAATTAAAGGGATTCAAAGACACCTGAACCAGGACTATTATGATTTAACTCAATTAGGTCTATGAATCCCCCATCTAGTCATAGTGGTAAGCATCTTGCCCCTTTGTAAAGGATTCAGTAGTAAGCACTGAAAAGGAACCCTGGTGGCACAATGATTAAGCAATCTGACGAAAAGGTCCATAGTTGGAACCTACCAGTGGCTCCATGCTCCATGGAGAAAAGACTGGTGCTCTCCTCCCTACAAGTACAAGGCAGTTCTACAGTGACATATAGGATCGCTATGAATCAGAATCAACTCAATGGCACACAACAGTAGGCACTCAATGTTAGCTAATTTAAAAAAAAAAAAAAAACCCACAAATTTTCCAGTCAAATTAAAGGCTAGTCAGGCTCAGACAAACCTGGGTTTATAACCCTCCTATGTAGCCACAGGCATTCGACTCTGTGGATCATAATAAATTATGGATAACATTGTGAAGAATGGGAATTCCAGAACACTTAATTGTGCTCATTCAAACCTGTACATAGATCAAGAGGCAGTCATTTGAACAGAACAAGGGATACTGCGTGGTTTAAAATCAGGAACGGTTCATGTCAGAGTTGTATCCTTTCACCATACTTATTTACTGTGTAGGCTGAGCAAATACGAGAAATAGGATTATATGAAGAAGAACTCGGCATCAGGATTGGAGGAAGACTCATTAACAACCTGCAATATGCAGCTGACACAACCTGCTTGCTGAAAGTGAAGAGGACTTGAAGCACCTACTGATGAAGATCAAAGACTACAGCCTTCAGTATGGATTATACCTCAACATAAAAAAAAAACAAAAATCCTCACAACTGGACCAATAAGTAACATCATGATAAATGGAGAAAATATTGAAGTTGTCAACGACTTCATTTTACTTGGATCCACAGTCAACACCCATGGAAGCAGCAGTCAAGAAATCAAATGACATACTACATTGGGCAAATGTGCTGCAACAGACCTCTTGAAAGTGTTAAAAAGCAAAGAAGTCAATTTGAGAACTAAGGTGCGCCTGACCCATGCCATGGTATTTTCCATCGTACATGTGAAAGCTGGACAATGAATAAGGAAGACTGAAGAAGAATTGATGCCTTTGAACTGTGGTGTTGGTTAAGAATATTCAGTGTACCATGGACTGCCAGAAGAACGAACAAATCTGTCTTGGAAGAAGCACAGCCAGAATGCCCTTTAGAAACAAGTATGACAAGACTACATCTTAGGTACTTTGGATGTGTTATCAGGAGGGGACCAGCCCCTGGAGAAAGACATCATACTTGGTAAAGTAGGTCAGGGAAAAAGAGGAAGACCCTAATGAGATGGACTGACACAGTGGCTGCAACAATGGGCTCAAACATAGCAACGATGGCACAGGACCGGGAAGGTGTTTTGTTCTGTTGAACAGTCACTATGAGTCAGAACCAACTGGAGGGCACCTAGCAACAACAGCACTTAGCCAGACCTGCCTCTATACTCTGGAGAACCTCTTTGAGCCTCAATTTTCTTATCTGTAATATGTGGATAACAGCAGCGCTTCACGCGGTTGTAGTAAGGATGAGAGGAGATAATGTATGTAACGGGGCTGACACATAATAAGCTCATAATGTTGTTGTTGCATGCTCTCCAATTGACTGACTCATAGCAACCCCACGTGACAGTAAAACTGCTCCATGTGATTTTTACGGGAGCAGATCGCCAGGTCTTTTCTCCAGCGAAGCGGCTAGTGACTTCAAATCACCGACCTTTCGGTTGCGGCCTAGCTCTTAACCTTGCACCACTGGGGCTCCTAAGTTTTTCATAGTGGAGATTATTTAAAAAGCCCTTAGACTCCTGGAACAGTAGTGCTATAAATCAAGGAACGTGGCTTTGAACTGTGCCTCTACCCTAACTAGATGAAGCTGGTGGGAAAGCCTACCTTTGCTATTCCAAAGTAATTTCCTCTTTTGTGTTCTCAGTTTCCTTGACTGTATAATAGAGATACAGTGGATTCCAAGGTGTAAGTGATCTGAAGAAGCTGCCAGTCCTCGGTTAGCCCCAAGATCCTCACATCCATTTTACAGTCTGAGAATACGAGGCCCAGAACCGGATAAGATGCTGCACCTGATCAAAATGGCTAGTCCGGAACTATGGGGAGGAGATGCCGGCAAGGGCCTGGCCTGGAAGATCCGGGTGTCCCGCCGTAGCAGAGGAAGAGGCTTAGCGATGCGGTCCTCCACCCACACACGCCCGGCTGCACACAAAAGGGAACGGCGAATCAGCGCGCAGCATGGTAGCCTGAGGGCACATGGTACTCTGACTGCCGCAGCTGGGGAGCCAGAACTTCCTTACCCGGCGGCGCGCGCGGGCCCCGCGCCGGAAGTCTGCCCTCGGCGTCTCTAGGAAGCCAGAGCACAACTCTCGGTGGCCTTAACCTTCCCGACAGCCGCGACACGCTTTCACCGTGCTCTCACCGTACTTCGCCTAGCAGTTACTGAGGCACGTTGCCCTTGTTTCCTTGGATCCTCACAAGAGGCTGTAAGGGAAGCAGTGCCTTGTGGGTCCCCCGTCTACAGACGAGGGTACTGAAGTCACACAGCAGCTGAACCAGAACCCAGGTGCCCCATTTTGGGCTATTTTCATTTACCGCAACGGCCTGTCTCCCTAACCAGATCTTAAAATACATAGGTAAAAACCTCAACTGGGGTTATTTCAGATTACAGTAAAAGTAATTTTACTTTCTTCTCTCTGGCACTGCATTTTCTAAATTTCCTAGAGTGCATGCAATACTACTGTGATTTTAAAAATTAGAAGTTTAAAATATTCACTTTATGAAATTCGGTTTACAAACAGTTTCTCAGGGGCTTGCTCTACACATGGTTCATGCTGTTCTTGATGTGGGTCAAAGATGGATGATCCCAAAGATGAGGAAAAAACTATTGGCTCCATTTTTCAGATGAGGCAACTGAAATCTGGACAAGGGAAGTATCTTGCCTGAGATCACAGTTAGTACAAATCAGTTTGAATCCCAAATACCTCCATTCCTATGTTTCATCTTCTCTCCCCACTACACCACAGCTGCCTCCCAGGGCTGACTGGAGGAACAAAGGAGAGGATGGGCAGAAAAGCCTTTACAAACTGAAAATCAGTAGGCAAATGTAAAAGAAGGGAAAGTAAGTCTCTGTTGTGTGCTCTGCCCTTGTGACTGCCCTATGTGGGGCTCTGGAGTCACAAACCAGGCACAACTCTGCTTTCACAGCTACGTGGAGGGAGACCCAGTCAACCCATGTGAGGACTCTGATAGTTTTTGGGTATGCCTATTCTAATTATGCATACCAGAACTGGGCAAATAACCATAGGATGGATTCTGGGCCCACTGTGAGACAGATTTGAGCTAAAACTCCATTGTCCACCTGACCTCAGTGACGCTTTGGGTCCCCAGGAGAACAGAGAGTTGAATGCTATAGTAGAAATATAACCAGAAAAGGATTAGAATTTGGTCAGCAGAGAAAGGGAGACATGCTTGCTTTTGTTCTTTTATTCATTTATTAATGAGCCCCTACCACTGACCAGGCACTACACCAGGCCCTAGAAGGACAGAGATAAATGAGACAGATGTGACCTTGTTCTAGCAGGGGAAGTGAGATATCACACAAAAGGGGAAGTACAGTGACTAACCAGGGACCTGACCTAGTTTGAATCTTCCTAGAGGAGGTGTGATCTAAGCCAAGGCCTGGAAGATAAGTAGGTGCTGGCCAGGAAGAGAAAGGAAGGGAAGAGTTTTCCAGGCAGAGAGAGCAGCAAGTGCTGAGGAAAGGAAACAGCCTGGCCAACTTCAAGAACTGAAAGAGTTCTGTGTGTTAGATGGTAGAAAGTGCAAGGAGAGGGGCAAGAGAGGTGGGCAGGGACCAAACTGAGCAGGGCTTTGTCTGCCATGTTAAGATAGTTGATGGGAGAACTGCAAGAGCCAAAGGCAGGTGTGCAGGAGCACCATGAGGCCCATATGACTGGAGGGCAAGAAGGGAAACGAGCATTCTGGAACACGAAGTAAAGGGGCTGAGGCGGAGGCCAGAGCCTGGAAGGCCTCAAATACCTGGCTGAGGAGCTTGGACATTAGCCTGCGGGCCATGTGAGTGAAGAAACACGAGAAGACTAGGGGAGTGGTGGAGACTGGGACACTGAAGAGCACAGGCTCCAACTCCAGGAACAGCCAGTGCTCCGCCCGTCGCATGATGACCACACTGGGAGGCTGACTCAATGTCTCAGATCTTCGGCTTTGTCTAGGATAGCTGGCAATCCAGATTTTTATATAAAAATCACTTGATTTTAAATGTTTGCAACCTGTTCAACAGCATGTAAGACAAGCAAATCATATCCAAAGGCCAGTGGCTTCCTAACTTTGCAGCACATTAGCATGCTTATGAAGCCCAGGTTGCACTCGGACATCAATTAAAATGTCTTGGGATGGGAGCCGGGCATCAGTATTTTTTAAAGATCCCCCAGCGATTTCAATGTACAGCAACATTTGGGAACCACAGCCACAGGCTGAGTAGATCATTTGGCTTGCCAGGCAACGCCATGGAGAGCCGTGGGAGCTTTTAGAGCAGGGGAGGAGAGGCCAGTTAGGAATTTAAGGAAGTGTGTGGTCTGAGGTGGGAAGGGGCCCAGAGCCCCAGGTGCTGCGGAGGGATCCTGCTAGAGTGACCAACCATCCCAGTTTGCCCAGGACTGAGGGGTTCCCCGGGACATGGAACTTTCAGTGCTAAAATCATGAAAGTCTCAGGCCAGCTGGGATCCTTGGTCACCCAACATCCTGCCCAGAATATGGTTTTGTCTCTCCAGATTTCTGAGGGGACTGATGCCACAGACTTCCCCATTCTAGAGTCCCTGGGAAAAGGCTGTTCATCTTCCTGGGGTGTGCTTGCGGGCTTGTGCAGGGAACTAGCGAAAGGCAGAAGACTTAGATCCATTATTCCCCACCCAACAGAATGCTTGTGTTTAAACCTAAGTCTGTCAAATACAACCTAATAAAAAGGAACAAACTACCGATACACGCAACGTCGGCAACTCTCAAAAACATCATGCTGAGCAAAAGAAGCCAGACACAAAGGAGGACATACTCTATGACTCCATTTATATGAAGTTCTAGAACAGGCTAACCTAATCCCTGGTTAAAAGAAGATCAGAACAGTGGCCGCCTCTGGGGAGTTAGGACAGGGAACTAGGAAGGGACAGGAGGGAATTTACTGGGGTGATAGTGATGTTCTGTATGTTGACAGAGGTCTGCATTATGCCGATGTACACATTTGTTACAACTCACTGCGTTGCACAGTTAACACCTATGCCATTTCAGTATATGGATATTTTACCTCAAGGGGAAAAAAAAAAGAACTGTAAATAAATATAGGACTTTAGTTAAGGATGGGAGCCCTGGTGGCGCAGTGGTTAAGAGCTACGGCTGCTAACCAAAAGTTTAGCAGTTTGAATCTACCAGCTGTTCCTTGGAAACCCTATGGGGCACTTCTACTCTGTCTGTCCTACAGGGTTGCTATGAGTCGGAATCCACTCAACAGCAACAGGTATATAGGTAGTTAACGATATACATTCTGACCTGTTTCAAGGGAAGTGTGCTGATATCTGCAACTTATTCTGAAATGTATCAAAAAAATAAGATGATTTTGATAGATGATGGATGGATATGGATATGTGATAAAGCACATTTTGTTCATGATGTATCCCCAGGGCTCAGCACATAGAGGCATACAATAAATATACATCAGTATGAACAAGGAAATTCCCCTGCCCTCATGGAGCTCACCGGAGACCAAAGCAAACGCAGACCACAAGACAGTACATAGTGATCCATGAAATGGCAGGGGAGGGAAGAGGGAAGCATAAGGGAAAGGGGAGTAGACCCCACAGGGAAGCTGAGGTTTGGAAGACAAGTAGGCATCTGCCAAGTGACGAGGGAACAGGAAGAGCACTCCTGGCAGAGCAAACAGCATGAGCAAAGCCCTAGAAGTGAGAGTTAGCAGACTGTTTGGGGGTGATTGTAAGCAGTTCAAATGGTAACTGTGTAGGGGTAGGGTGGGAGTGGAAGTGTGGGCTCCATCCTGCAGGTATTGAGAACTGGAAGGTCTTAACCAGGGGCAGCGTCCTGGACAGATTTGGGTTTCTGCAAGATCACTCAGCTGCCAGGTAGCAAATGGATTGAAGATGGGTAAGAGTGAAGCAGGGATATCCACTAGGAGGCTGTTAAAACTGTTCTGATGGCAGCCAATAAAGCAGTAAGGCACTGGGGAAAGGTGCAGACTGGAGAATTATATAAGAGAGACTCAAGAGGACATGGTCGCTCATGGGAGTTGGTTGGATGAAGTGTAAAGAATTGACTCTGACTCCCGGATGTTCCCATCTTGGCCAACTCCTGGGATTATGGTGCCATTTATAGGTACAAAGGGTGGTGGGGAGGGGGAGGGGGAGGAGATAATGCTGAGGCTCTGGAGGATATGCCGGTGCAGATGTCAAGGAGGCATTTGGTTCTTTGAGTCTGGAGGTCGGGAGCAGAACGTGGAGGCAGACGGTGGAGAACCATTAACTCAAGGGGCAGGTGGGACCCAGCAGAAAGAGTGTCCATGAAGAGAAGAGCTAGGCCAGGACAAGAGACATTTAAGGGATCAGGAAGAGGAGAATGATCAAGAATGGACGGGGCACAGAGGAGAGGAGGAGGGGGGAGCACTGCAGGCCAGGGCCCAAGAGCTGGCGTTGGAGGAATTTCCAAAGGGTGTGGACACTAGGGTGGAGCAGGCATGGCGAGGTGATGAACCCAGGGTGTGTCTGTGGAAAAAGTGACTTTTAAACCAGGATACAGAAAGAGCCACAGACAAAGTGAGGGCAGGCCTGGGCTCAGGACAGGTATCTGGGGTCTGTGGCCAGGAAACAAACAAAAAAAAAAAAACCTCGTTGCCATCAAGTCGATCCCAACTCACAGTGACCCTATAGGACAGACTAGAACTGCCCCATAGAGTTTCCAAGGAGTGCCTGGTGAATTCAAACTGCTGACCTTTTGGTTAGCAACTATACCTCTTAACCACTACACCCAGGGTTTCCTGTGGCCAGGAGAGGGAGGGACTGAAATCGGGAAGACTCAAACCTCAGTTTGTCAAGGCTGCTTAGAAACAGACATCCCATGCAGGGCCGGTACCCCCTTCCCCAGCCTCACTGATACATGGATCTCTGGCCTTTAACGCAGCACCCTAGTATCCTCATCTATAAAACGGGGTAATAGGAAAAACAGCTGCCATTTATTGAGCACTTACTGTGTGCTAAACCAGGGCTCATTTAATCCTCATAATCGTTTCACCAGGCTGATTCTACTATTATCCTCACTTTACAGATGAGAAAACTGAGGCACAGAGAGGTTAAGTCACTTGTTTACAATCACACAGTAAACAAGTGGAGATGCTGAGATTCAATCCCAAAGTCTAAATTCTGGGCCTTAACACTGTACCATTAACCCACACAAGACACTTACAGAGCCATCTCATCACCTTATGGGGTAGTTGAGGGGAGTAATGAGATGACCCACATGTCCAGAAAATGGCTGCAAAATGCTTGTGGAAATGCACATGGTAGGCTGAATAACAGTCCTACAAAGATGCCCACATCCTAATCCATGCAATCTGTGAATATGTTACCAGACACAGCAAATGCGACTTTTCAATTAAATTAAGGATATCGAGATGGGGCAATTATCCTGGATGACCCAGGTGAGCCCAATGTAATCACAAGCTCCTTATAGACGGAGGCAGAAGGGTCAAAGACCGAGAGGGTGATGTGATGACAGAGAGATTGGAAGATGCTATCCTGCTGGATTTGAAGATGGAAGAAGAGGCCAGGAGCCAAGGAATGCAGGTGGCCTGTAGAAGCTGGAAAAGACAAGGAAACAGATTCTCCCCTACAGCCTCCAGAAGGAACTAGCCTTGCTGACATCTTGGCTTTAGCCCAGTGAGACAGATTTTGAACTTTTGACCCCCTCACAGACCCAGAATGAGAGGACCTTATATTATTTGAAGGTTCCCACAAACCACTGGGGCAGGTGAGGCCTAGTTATTGCCCCCACTGAACAGATAAACTAATGCTCAGAGAGGGAAAATGGCCTGCCTAGAGCCACACAGCTAGTAATAACAGCCAGGATTTGAACAGGGGCTTCTGACTTCAGATCTACTACACTGAAGTTCATGTCTCAGAGCTCAGCTGATGTGCCACCTCCTCAAGGAAGCCTTCCTGGATACCCCTGGCCCATTCATTTATTCATTCATTCACCAAATAGTTGCTCTGTGCCTGGTGCTGTGCTGGGCAAGGCTAGGGGCCCAGTTCTGCCCTCAGGAGCCCATAGTCTAGTAGACAAGACAGACACACAAACCAACGATCCCAAAACAGCCTAACAAATGATGAAATAAAGGGAGGGAAGCACAGGGACTGTGGGAGTCCTAAGGAAGAGAAACTGACTGAACCTGGTGTCAGGGAAGCCTTCCTGGAGGAGGTGGTGATTGAACTGAGGACTTAGTAGGATTTAACCAGAAGTATGGGGCAGGGGTTCCAGGTGGAGGAACAGCTAAGCATGGACAGGCACAATACTGCAGGCTTTCCAAGGACAGGGACTGGGCTTTTGCAGTCTCTTCACTGAGTGTCTGGACAAGATGATGCCAATAAATGGGTTGGGTGATCCCAGGCCCAGAAGTCCCTGGTTCTGCCCTCTGGGCCTCCATGCTCTCATGTGTGAAATGGGAATCCTGGGCCTAGCTTGATAATTGCTGGGCCCAAGGGAGGGCTGAGAAGAAGAGGGGTCCTGGGATTCCCAGAGGAAGAGAGCTAATGGTCAGAAAGGGTCAGCAGTAAGGGGAACAGGACAAGGTGGGGAGAGTGTTAGCGAGGAATGTCCTGGCTCAAGCCCCTACTCCACGTCTGACTCATGGTGTGACTACATGGAGGTCCTCGCAGAGTCTCAGAGACCCCATCTGAGAAATGGAGCATGGGACAAAACTGTCACCAAAGACCCTCCCCATCCCTGACGGGGAAACAACATGACACAAAATTACAAAAGGGTCTTTATTTGTAAAAAGTCAAAGGGGCCCCTGGGGTGGCAGGATAGGCAGGCCGGCTTCTCAGGGGTCGGGGGCATTTGGGCAGATGCGCTTGAGTGGGGGGGCGCCCTCCGAGTCCTCTGTGTCACCCTGGGCTGCCTCGGGGACAGGTGGCACTGGCTCAAAGACGGGGTAAGCTTCAGGGGCCTGGAGAGGAAGGGCGGACAGGCGTGAGCTCCACCCGAACCCAGGAGTCCAGCCTCCTAGCCTCTGCCTTCTCCAAAGCCTCCACTCCACTCCCCTCCCGGACCCAGGAGTCTAGCCCAGGGCCAGGTACCCAGGATGCAGCTTAAGTAGGGCACCAGAAAAACAACAACAACAAATTCTGAAGAAAGAATGTGATATTTGATATTTCTGAAAAAGGCATCAACATAATCCTTGTGGGAAAAATCAGAACTTTATGGGGGCTTTCATAAGCTTAAGACATTGGCTCTCGCTAAAATACCCTTTCCTTTTTGGTCCCAAGAATCCAGCCTCTAAGCCTTCAGCTGTGCTCTAAGTCTGAGTTCCCCTTCTGGACCCAGGAGTACAGTTTCCAAGCCTTTAGCTAACCCCAAAGCTCCCATGCCCTGAAAGACCTAAGCATCCAGCCTTCTGGCCTCTCTCACCTCAGCCTCCAGCAATTCTGGAACAGGCTCCTCCTTGGTCAGCATCGGGGGTTCATCGGTGCTGCCCGCAGTTATGCCCCCAGGATCTGGAAGGTCAAGTTAACAGACATTCCCTGAGCAGCCAGCAACTCTGTGGCAGTAACACAGACCAGTTGGGGAAACAAATACCAACAAGCACCAATCATGTGAGCCAGAGGGTATGGGAGAATGAGGAAGGAGCCCTGAGCCTCACTGCGATCCAGGAGGCAACACAGAGGAAGAATCGTTTATGTGGGATGTTAAAGGATGAGTAGGATTTTGTCGGGCAAACAGGTGGAGCACCTTTTTAGCAGAGCGAATTCATGCCTGGTGAGCACAGATTCTGGGGCTGGACTGCCTGGGTTCATATCCTAACCTTGGCCAAACTACTTAATTTCTCTAAGCCTCAGTTTCCCCATCTGTAAAACGGGGATCAGAACAATAGTTACCATACAAGATTGTTGTGAGGATTCAATGAGATAATACAGGCCCTTAGCACAACCACGTACTCAGTGAACGTCAATTAGTGTTTTTATATAAGCAAAGGTATACAAGTGCGTGGCATGTACTAGACACAGCACACAGGCCTATGTCATGAGGTTCCAGAGAAGAACAATGAGGTTAGCAGAAGCCAGTGCACAAAGGGCCCTGAATGCCAAGCTGAGGAGTCAAAGGCCATGGGGAGTTACTGAGGGCTGTGAAGCAGGGAAATGACGCTGACAAACTTGTGGTTTAGTTGCTCTGGCAGTTGTGTGAAAGCAAGTGGAGGTGGCAGACTGGTGAGGAGGCTGGAGCCAGGTGTGCGTGACAGATGGGAAGGCCAGAGCCAGGACAGGGCCTGGGGAGGGAGAGAAAGGCAGGGACTGACTGACTGTATGGAAAAGGGAGCTTTCTGTGTCAGCTTGGCAACTTACATAACTTCTCTGAGCATCAGTTTCCTCATCTATAAGTGGGGACTGTAATAGGACACACCTTCCCATAGGGTTGTGGTGAGGATTAAAAAGATAAAGCAAGCCAAGTACTTAGAACGGTGCCTCGCACACAGTAAGGGCTCAATATATATTACCTATTATCATCAATATCATGTTAATCCCTTTTATGATTATCACTCAACAAGTTATCTGTTGAGCACCTACTATGTATCACATGGTGTTCTAAGGCTAGTATAGTGAACAAGCTCAATATGAGCCCAACTTTTATGAAGCTGACATGAGGTGAGAGTACGGGAGAAAGACATTATTCTAATAAAAAGGTAAATTTACATGAAATTTCAGATGATGATAAGAGATCCACAGACCCTAAGAAGCCAGAGGAATGAGACAGACAGTAGCTAGAGGTAAGGTGTTAACTTTCCACAGAAGTCAAGGAAGGCCTCCCTAAGGAAGTAACAAAAGAGGAGGAACAGATATGCAGGGAAACTGGGTGGGTTCAGCTTTGTAGAGGATAGGACTCATCACAGGAGAGAGCTCCTGGGGGGCACCTGGTCCTACCTCTCTCCTGGCCCAGCTGTGGGGGCTGAGCCTCTTCTGGGACCCCATCTGGGGGTCCAGCAGGCGATTCAGGACGGCTGGGCTGGGGGGTGCCCCCAGGGCTGGGCTCAGTGCCCTTTTGCAGGGACCCTTCCGAATGAAAACTCTGGTTGCTGTTCTCATCTGTGGGAGCAAGAAGCCAGAAGGATTGGGCCTGAGGTCCCCAGACCCTTCCTCTACTTCCCTCATCCCCCAAATCCCAGGATCCCCACATACCATTGAGATCGAGCAGGATGAGAGGACCACCCCCTCGGGGACTGGCAACCCTGCCCCGCCGCTCCCGGACACGGGACCTTTCTGTACCACCAGCCGCCCGTCGTCGGTCCTGAGGGTTAGAGGGATAAGGGTCAGGGCCCCAAGTGTCTTTCTGGTTAGCTCTTGCAATCCCCTACTGTACAGATAAGGAAACTGAGGCACAGAGAAGCAAAAGGCCCTGCCTGAGGTGACAGAGGTTGTGCACACTGAGTTAAGTTCTGAATTCTGGGCTCTGGAGCAGGGAAAAAGAAGGGGGCTAGGGTGGCTGATAATTGTTGACATCTGTCTGGGCTGCTGCATTTGAGGTCTGAGTGGGGACTACAGGCAGAGGCCATGGTGGGGAGGGGCTTGTCTGAGGTTGCACAGATGCAGGGTCTGGTGGGGTGGGGGCTTGCTCACCTCCTCCTGGGGGTCCACCACTGGCACCCACTTGAAGATACGAAGGGAAGTGTCACCCACAGTCACCCAGCGCTTCTCCCTGTGGGAGGATGGGAGGTAGTTGGGTCAGAGAGGTCTGGGAGAAGAGCCCCCCAGCTAGGCACATCTGGGGGTACCTGCAGAGTTAGGGGAGGGGCACAAGGGAAGGGACAGTTTTAGTAATGAGGCATAGTTAGAGACAGAGAGTCCTGCAGGCCCCAGGGCACAGATGAGAATGCATCTAGTGATAGGGTATGGCTTGGGGCCATGGCTCTGCAAAACCCTGGGGCATACCTGGGGGCATGGCTCTGGGCCTGGGTGAGGACCATGGCAATGAATATCCTGGGGCATACTTAGGGTGGAGCGGGCCACAGCTTTAGGAGGCGAGGCACAAAAACTGGGGCCCCCCTCCGGGAGGGCAAGGCTGGAGACTACCAGGGTAAGGAGGGCAGAGCCCTGTCAATCCAGGGCACAGCTGGGACGCATGCCTAACATCTGGGGGCCACAGCTAGCCAGGGGAGGGTAAACGCATTTGGGGGCGGTGGCCTCGCCATGTCCCGTCCCCGGCCCTGCCGCAGCGCTCACCATCTCCGGACCTTCTCGATGGTCGCCATCACCTTCTTGATGTCATCCTTGGCCCGGCTCCGGGTCTCGGCCCGCACGGTCCGACCGGCCATGCTGGCGGGACTGGGGCCGAGGCCGGGCCCGTGGCGGGGCCGCCTCCCGGCCGGCGGGATCAGGCTCCGCGCCAAGCAAGGGCGCCGCTCTCCAGTCCTGCCGACCCTCCGGGAGTTGGCCGCGCCCTCCCTCGCTCCCCAACGCCTCCGCGAGTCCCCGCCCCGCTTCCTGCCGCCGCGCCCCGCCCCGGCCAGTCCCTTGAGCGGCCCGGCGGCGCGGGCGACCCGAGCCAAGGTCTGGAAGCCCGGCCGGCCCCGCCTCGCCCCGGGCCCGCCCCCTCGGGGCGTCGGGACGCGCAGCGCCCCCTGCCCGCCGCCGAGAGGGAGAGTTAGGGGCAGCTCCGCGACTGGACGCGCGCGGCCGGCCAGAGGCGGTGCGTTCAGGCCACGTGGGCGCAGGGGATGCGCGTGGGGGTCTGTGTCCGGGTGTGCGTCCCCTGCGCCGTGGGCGGCTCTGAAATGTTGGGTGGTGGAGTGTGTGTGTGTGTCCACCCTTGCCAGGCTGTCTGATTCTATGTAGCCCAACTCATCCATTCATTCAACAGTCTGCTGAGTGCCAACTACGTGCCAGGTTCTGCCAATATGAGTGGGTCTCCACGCACCAGAATGACTAAATGAAAATGACAGACCATACCAAGTGTAGGCGAGGAAGCCGAGCAAGTGGAACTCATATTTCTAGGGGGTGTGTAAATTGGTAGAGCCACTTTAGAAAACTGGCAGTTTTCTAGTGAAGCTGAACATACATGCTGGCCCTGTGATCCATCAGTTCCAATCCTAAATCGTCGACACCCGACAGAAATACACAGCTATGAGCACTAAGAAGCATGTACTAGAAAATTCATAGCACTGTTCATAATAGCCTCAAACTGGAAACAACCCAAATGCCCATCAACAGGACACTGGAAAATGAATTATAGCCTATTCACATGGTGGAATCAATGAGAATGATTGATTCCTGCTACACCCAACAACGTGGGCAAGTCTCATGAACAAAATCTTGAGTCAAAGAAGCCAGACACAAGATTCCATTTATATGAAGTTCAAAAACGACAAAACTAATTTATGGTGTGAGAAGGCAGGATAGTGGTCACCCCTGGGGGATACTGACTGGGAGTGGCTAAGAGGGGGATTTCTCCAACCAGGTCCTGTTCTGTTTCTTGATATGGTGCTGGTTCCCTGGGCATGTTTACTCTGTGAAAAGTCATCAAGCTGTATACTTATAATGTGTGCACTTTTCTGTATGTATATTCTACTTCAATAAAAAGTTTTCTTAAAGAAAATGACTGTGTCTTGGTTGATTTTATTGGAGGCTGTGCTTGTCAGCAGAGCCCTGGTGGTGCAGTGGTTAACAGCTTGGTGGCTCCTTGGAAACTCTGTGGGGCAGTTCCTCTGTGTCCTACGGGGTCGCTATGAGTCAGAATCGACTCGACAGCAGTGGGTTCACAGGTGCTTGTCAGCAGATGTAACCATGTCTAAATTTGTGTTTTTGTGTGTGTGTTACAGGGGTATGTCTGTTGGGTCTATGCTGTCATGTGACCATGTCCAGAGGGCTTAAGGTATAGCAAGGTGGTTATGAGAGCATTTCTGGAGCCAGACTGCTGGGGAGAAATCCCAGCTCTACCACAAACAGCTATGTGGCCTTGGACAAGTCCCTTATCTCTCTATATCTCTATTTCCTTATCTATAGAATGGGGGTGATAATATTACCTTCATTATTAGGTTGTTATAAGCATTAAGTAAGTTAATACATGAATTACATGTATAGCTCTTAGAACAGAGCTTGCACATAGTAAACCCTCAATAAATGATCAGCTGTGGATAAAGAGTTGCAGCCTCAATGGCACCTGCTGTGCCCTCTGCCAGTTAATCCCTTCATTCCTTTATTCTGGCAGTTGTTTTCTCATGGCAACAGACACGCAGCCCTTTTGCTCACAAACACCATTGTCTGTGGTCTCTCTCATCAGACTGTGAGCACCTCAGGGGGGCTGAGACCCATATGGATCATACCAGTGTCCCAGGATCCGGAGCAGAGAGGGCACTCTAGAACAATCTGTAGGGGTAAGTGTGTGGAGACCCTCCAGGGTCTATCAGCACCAGGTTAGTGGGGTTCCGTGTGGGTGTGACCTGCCGCACCTGTTGCTGAAGCTTGTTTCTGTGTGAGAATGAGTGTCTGTATGCATTAACCTTCAATAGACTCGTGTGTGTGTCTGTGGAGTGAGGTGAGATGAGGTGATGTGTCTCCCTCCCGGTAGGTGTAACAACCAGCATGTGCTTGAGGAAAGGAGAATCTGAATATCAGTGTGACAATGAGGCTGTGCCCACTGGGTGGAACGCATATAAGATACGGGTGTGGTGTATGTCTCGGTAGCTGTGCCTCCAAGTCCTAGAGACTCCTACCGGGACATCCCTGGCACCTAGCCCCCCTTTGCCCCCAAGAGGAAAGGTCTGCACATCCTGTCCTGCCAGCCCCCCAGCCTCCCTCTCCTATCTCCTAGTCCCAGTGCCAGGCCCTACCCTAGGTCGGTGCCTGAGCCTCCCCCTCCTGGCGGGACGCAGGGCTGCTTCCCATGCCCTGGCACCCTCAATCTCAGGTCCCAAACACACCGTACCAATAAGCTGCTTCTCCCACTCAGAACCCTTCCCGGATTAGGCCGCACAGGCTGGGAGCTGAGGTCAGGGCCAAGGAATCTTGCTGGGGCGGGAGGGGGGGGGGGTGTTTGGGGTCTGGACCCTGATTGGCCGCTAACGAGCCACGCCTCTACCCCAGTCCCCCTTCTCCTGCCTCTGAAGGGGGGCGTGGAGGTAACCGGGATCAGCCAAAGGCCGGCATGAGCCAGAGGGAGGGAAGTCTGGGTAAGGGGCTGAAGGGCCAGATACCGGGTCACCGACGGGAGCAGGGGTCAGAAGGGCCGGGAGCTAGGGTCAGAGTCTCCGCCACCCCTGGGTCTGGGATGGGAGCAGCCTGGGCGCGGGAGCTTACCCTGGTGTCAGGTAACGACCGGGTGAGTTGTGGGAAGGGAGCAGGCGCCCGGGTTCAGAGGAGGCCTGGAGCTGCGTTTTCAGGGACTTGGGCTCAGCGGCCAGACAACCGGTTCGAATCTACCTGGGGGAGGACTAGAGTAGGGGCAAGGGGCTGGAAGCCTGGGTCCTCTCCGAGTCTCGGAATATAGTCAGAGTTTGGGGCCAGAGGGAGGAGTAGAGTTGTGGAAGGAAGTCTTTGGGTCACAGGAGTTAGTGCGTTGACAACAGGAAACGAAAGTCTAGGCAGCCCAGGACCGGTACAAGCAGTGGGAAACTCAGGCGGGGGGCGGGGCGGGAGGTGCTGTGTCTGGACTACAACCCCCAGCATGCATCTGTGGACGGGGGGCGCTGTGCGTCTCGGGGAATGTAGTCCTCCCTCTGCTGTGGCGCCACCACACGGCTTGTGTCCCTCAGGGCGGGTCGCTGATTCATTGTGCCGCCCAGGGCCCATCCCAGTGTCTTGCATAAAAGCGACATCGGAAAGCGAATGGGACTTGGGTCTCTGGATCTGTAAAATGAAGGAGCTGTTTCCTTATAGGCCCATTTGGATTTGAAACGTGTGCTTCAATGATGTTGAATTCAGCTAATAGTTATATTGAAGTACAGAAATAGATGTCAGCCCTGCCTTCTCAGGGATCCCAGGCCGAGGCAGATACACACACATAATTATAATCTGCCATTAAAAGAGTTACCTGGGAAGTATGAGCAAATGGCTTTAAGCTGAAGGAAGAAGTTAATTTGAGAACAGGTGAATCTGGAGGCCACACTGAGAGGGCAGTTTTTGAATGTGACCTTAATACGATTTCAACAGCAGTTTGGGCACAGGGAACACATTTCAGGTAGAGCAACTGCTTGGGAAAGGTCTGAAGCCTCGGTTGGTATGGGACAGACTCTGCCTGGCTTAAACATGGGAAAATTCAAGCAGAGCTGCTGGGTTTAGGAAGGAGAAGCCAGCCTCGGAGTGGTCAGGGAGTAGGGGTTTGAGCTACCCTTATTCCTCCCCCCTTTCCCACCAGAAGACCCCAAGGCTGACTCCTCAATCTCACTCCTTCCCCACTTGGAGGCCAAGATCCGTCAGACTCACAGCCTTGCCCATCTCCTCACCAAATATGCTGAACAGTTGTTCCAGGAATATGTGAGTAGGGGTGGAGCTGGAGAGTGTTGGGGAGGCCTGAGGCCTAGGGAATCATGGAGAAGCACAGATCACAGGAGTCCTAGACCATCCATTTTCTCAACCTCATTTCCCATTGCCATATGAGGACCCTTGAGAAGGACAGTAACTTGCACCTGGCCACCCAGAAAATTGGAGGAGGTTCCTATATGTGCCCCAAATGCCCCTCTGTCCTTGTTGCCTTGGAGGCTGCCTCTTCATAGCTTTAAGTCAGCGGCTGCCAGAGAGAGTGACGAGAACATTGATCTGAGAGTCAGGAAGACTAGGCTCTTGAGATCTCATCACCTAGCCTCCATGAGCCTTGGTTTCCCTAGCTATAAAAGGAGGCTGTTGAACAAGATGAGCTGTGAACTCTTTTAGCTGGATATTCAGGGAGGTCAGTAAGTGTTTTCAATCTGGGGCAAAAATTCCATCTCAAGAGGGGATTTTTACAGAGGAGGGGGATCTGCTGATATCTTTGGTTGAGCAGAAGGCCCTGCCTAAGGAAAGAAGATGTTTACCCAGAATTTCCCTGATGTAGTAGAGGGAAGCTATAGTTTGGAATCAGATAGACCCAGACCTACCAACTTGCTAACTATGACATTAGGCAGTAATGATAATATTAAAATAATAATATAATTATTATGATTTGGGATAAAAGAGAGAGAACTGGCTTTGCAGTCTTACCAACTTTGGTTCGCCTTCCAGCTTTGCCACTTACTAGATGAGTGATCTAGGGCAAGTCACTGTACCTCTTCAGCCCAGTTTCCTCATTTACAAAATCATCATCATCATCATTCCACTCATTATTGGGAAGATTTGAATTAATATGTTTAAAGCAACAAGCACAATGCCTGAACTGGAGGCAAGAGGTTAGGAAAGGATAAATGAGGGGCACAATTCAATCCGTAACAGGAGGGTAGGGGAGAAAACTTAAATAGACTTGGTCCCTGCAATATCTCATCTGCTAAGAAGACAGGACAGCGAGCTGCTCCCCATTTTATAGATAAGAAGACTGAGGCTTAGGGAAGGAAATCGTTTTTGCCCTAAACGGCACAATTAGTAAGTCGTGGAGACCGGACTTGAACCTGCTCTGTAAGATAACACCACTGAAAGACTAACATTTATGGAGCCCTTCCTATAGGCCAGGCCCTGTCTTAAGCGCTTTACATGCGCATAATTACCTTAGGAAGTTGATACTATTATTGTCCATGTTAGAGACGAGTAAACAGGCACCGATGTAAAGCTCACATTGTTTTCTGTTGCTTTGTATTCTCTCAAACACAGCAGCCCTGTGAGGGGGGATTTATCATTTGCGAGATGAGGAAACTGAGGCCCCCCGGAGAGGGTGGAGGGCTCAGTTAAACGTGGAGGAGCTCCCGCCCCGGCCCTCCGCGCCACTGGGGCCGCTCCAAGCGGATCCCTGCTGACCGGCTGGCCGTGTCTCCGCAGGTGCAGCACCAGGGAGACCCATTCGGGCTGCCCGGCTTCTCGCCGCCGCGGCTGCCGGTGGCCGGCCTGAGCGCCCCGGCGCCGAGCCACGCGGGGCTGCCTGCGCCTGAGCAGCTGCGGCTGGACGCGGCGGCGCTGGACGCGTTGCCGCCGCTGCTGGACATCGTGCGCCGCCGCCAGGCCGAACTGAACCCGCGCGCGCCGCGCCTGCTGCGGCGCCTGGAGGACGCGGGGCGCCAGGCCCGGGCCCTGGGGGCCGCCGTGGAGGCCGTGCTGGCCGCGCTCGGCGTCCCGGCCCGCGGGCCACCACCCGAGCCGCCCCCAGCCGCCGCCGCCGCCGCCGCCGCCGCCTCCGCCTCCTCCACGGGCGTCTTCCCGGCTAAGGTGCTGGGATTTCGCGTGTGCGGCCTCTACCGCGAGTGGGTGAGCCGCACAGAGGGCGACCTCAGCCAGCTGGTGCCGGGGGGCTCTGCCTGAACGCAGGCTGCGGGGGCGCAGCTCTTGCTGCCGTCTCCTCTGTCTGTCTGCCTCTGAACGTCTTCATTTCAAATCTCTGTCTCTGGCTGTGTCCATTTCTCTGCCTCTATTTGTCTTGTTCTCTTTTTCTCTCTCTGGGCCTCCTTGTGTGTGACTTCCTCTGTGTCTGTCACTTCCTTGCTTTGCCCCTCTTTTTGTCCCTCTTGGGTCTGCCTCAGTCTTTCTTGGTCTACCCCGTTACCGTCGGGGGATCTCTTGTCTCCCCCGGCCCATGTGAGTGTGTCTACATCTCAGCCTCCTCTCGAGGAGGCGACAAATTACAAATCCCTTCCACCTTTATCTTTCATTTGTCTGTCTCCCTCTATCCCTCTGTCTGTCATCTCCTGACCACGGAAGTGCCTGTTGGCCGTGTGGTGGGAGGGCTATTCCAGACAAATTTTAGCCACCTTCCCCCAGTGCCACCCTGCCTGCTGCCCCCACTCTCCCCAATCCCATCTCTTTGGGCCCTACTACGTCTTCTTGTGATGTCCTTCCCCTCCTTCCCTCTGCCCTGTCCCTGCACTCCTCACTTCCCTCCCAGGTTTAGAGAAAAGCACACCTAAAAAAAGTTTTATTTCTGAGAATAAATTAATTTTTTGTGAATGTTTCAAAATAAAAAGAAAACTATAAAGTTACCTGTATATACAGTTGTTGAATATGGGGAGACAGCTTTGAGGAGAATAGGATTTTCCGGGTAGAGCCAGGTCCCCCAGACATACCCAAAGGACACAGTATAAATAGGAGATTCATGAGGGCCCCGAGACCAGGGACACAATTTATCAGTCCGGAATAGGAACTGGATGTGTCCTGAGCAGAAAACAGGTATGGTATGAAGTCCTTAGAGCTTCAAGAATTGGACCTCTATTGAGCAGGAAGTGAAGCCCCTTGAGACAGGAAGTTAGAGCAGTGGCCACAAGCAGAGAGGTAGACTAGGGGAGGAAATGAGCTCCTCCAGCAGGAAGGAGGGAGGCCTGTCTGCTCAGAAACGTCGTATCTTCATGCAGGAAGTGAGGTAGATGAAGACAGGAAGGCAGTCCCTAGAACAGGAAGGTCTCAGGGAGAGCTCAGGAAGGAAACCAACTGTCCTCTCCCTGAAGAGTGGGAAGCAAAGTCTCTTCAGAGAGGCGCTTTTTTCCACACAGAAGTTTGCAACCAGGAAATGGTACCACTGGAGATCCACCAAGATCTGGAAGGGAGGCTATAGGACCTGGGCAGGAAGGCCCAAGCAATAGGGAACTGAGGACTGGCTTACAGAGAATATTCCCAAAGACATAGCACATAAGTCCTATCTGCTACAAAAGATGTGCCTCCTTCTCTAGCCATCAAGCAAGACAGACTTCAGTCCATTGTGAAAGGTGGAGTGTTGCAGCCTCTGACAGGAAGTCCCACCTCCTCTATTCTGGGTATTTGGTCTTGAGCAGAGCTAAGTCCCTCACGGCTCGGTCTGTCCAGTGGCCATATTCCCGGGTTACTACATAGCCCCGACATTTCCTCTCAAAGGCCGAGGCCCCAAATGGGACAAGCCCGAGGGTGTCCTCTTCTCGGGGAATGGGCAGTCCCAAGGCACTCATGATGGCAGCCATGTTGCCCAGTAGACCCTGGGCCCTGAGCCTTGCAGCCCCAAGCTGGGCCAGGAGGTTGGGACTGTCAGGGTTCAAGTCGGTCTGGTCGTCCCCAACAAGCTGAAGGTGCTGGGTCAAGGCCAAGAAGGCCTCCTGGGCACGATTCAGCCGCTCTCCATCTTCCAGGGCATGCCAGGTCTTGAAGGAGATGGCCGCAGAAGGCAGACTGCTGAGCTGGAGCTCAGGAGCTGAGAAGCCAGGGTCACTGAAGGGGCTGCCCTGGTACTGGAGCTGTATGAGGAACAGAGACAGGTGGGAGTGAGGGGGTCCCAGGGGGCCCTGGAGCTCTGACTTCACATCTGCCCTCCAAGAGACCCATCTTCTCGGAGGGAGTCACCATTCACCACCCCTCAGGGAGTTGGTGAGATGTTTTAGTACAGAGCCTGGCCTCTGCAGTCCAAGAGAATTAGGTTCCAGTCCTGCCTCTTCTGCGTACTAGCTGTGCATCTTTGAATCACAAGCTTTTTAATAATTCCCACATTCCATTATTATCATAAGGAGGCTGGGTGGTACAACGGTTCAGTACTCCACTGCCAATTGAAAGGTTGGTGGTTTGAACACACCCAGTAGCTCCTAGGGAGAAAGACCTGGCGATCTGCTCCTGAAAAGATTACAGCCTAGAAAACCCTATAGGGTAGTTCTACTCTTTCACATGCAGTTGCTAATAATCTAAATCTACTCGACAGCACCTACCAACGACATTATTATTATCGTGAAGATGATAAGAAATTATATATATACATCTGTGAGTGTGTATATCATACAATATAAAGCACTTAGCACAGCACCTGGCAGATAATAAGGGCATAATAAACCATCATTAATTATCAATAATATAGTTCTATTAATATCAATTGACACTATGATTATATTATTTATGATAGTATTTTCAATTCAAGTATATCATTGACAGTATAGTTACAGTACTTTTTTTATTTACAGCACTGAATTGTTAATTTTATTATCATCATTAATAATTATTAACATTATTAAATTTAGTTGAGAGCCTTCTCCATCAAAGTTCTTGCCTCTACAGACTTAGACCCATAGAATCTTCCTAGAGACTGATAGGCCCCTTCACTGATAGATCACCTAGTCCCATACCTTACACATGGGAGAACTGAAGCTCAGAGAGGGACCATGCCTTGCCCAAGACCATCCAGGGAATAGTGGCAGGTATGGGACTAGAGGAGCCGTGGTGGCTCTGTGGTTAAAGAGCCTGGCTGCTAACCAAAAGGTTGGCAGTTTGAATCCACCAGCTGCTCCTTGGAAACCCTATGGGGCATTTCTAATCTGACCTATAGGGTCGCTGTATGAGTTGCAGTTGACTCGATGACAGCGGGCTTTTTGGTTATGGGACTAGAACCTAGATTTAATAACTTCACATGGGCCTAGAATATAGTACAGTGGAAGAGTCACCAACTCCAGGGCTTCCAGGGACCAGGCAGATCATGTAACTGGGGGAAGAAGACAAGATTAAGATGGCAGGGAGAGGCAGGTAGGAGCTTTGGCCAACAGGATCCCTGTGTCTGTTTTAGGTAGACATTCATATTTAGAAGTTTAACAAGCACCAAATAGGCTGAACTAAAAACATCTGTGGGTCAGACCCAGCCTGTGGGCCTCCAGTTTTAACTTCTGAAGAGTGAGGAAGAAACATGGCAGGGTGTCCCACAGACTTGGTTTCAAATCCTGGCTCTGCCAGTTACTAGCTGTGAAACTGTGGGCAAATTATTCACCCTCTCTGAGACTGTTTTCTCATCTGTAAAATGGGACTATAATTCCACTTTTCTAAACTGTTTGAGGAGTCAGTAAGATAATGGGGATAGGATGGCATGGGGCTCAAGTAAGCATACAGCATTAGGTGGTTATGAAAATAATTATCATGACTATGTAAAGCCCTTCCCTCTATGTGCTTTCCTTTAAACGTTGCAACAGTCCTGAGACGTCAGCAAAGGTAGGATCAACATCCCATTTTGCAGCTGAGAAAGCTGAGGCCAAGAGAGGAGCAATGACTTGCCCGAAGTCACGCAGCCATCAGTGACAGCATTCGTGTGGAGGTGTCTCTGGTTAATAGAGTCCTTGTCCTCTTGGACTCCCAGGGAAGCTTTCTTCTGGGCTTGCTCTGTTTTCTCTACCCAGGGCTAGGCCAGGAAGGCAGTGTCCCTCTTTCCTTGTCCCCTGTTTATGCCCAGTGTCACTTACATAAGTCTGCAGCAGCGCTGATGTGTTCTTCTGCATGTAGAGGGCCAGACTATAAGCTTGACTGATGGGCTCGGCTGGGGAGATAGGAGCCGCTGGGCTGAGGGGTGGCAGCAGCAGGGTCAGCAGGCAAAGGGGAGCTGGCAGAGGAAACCAGAGATCAGCACCAAGTTCCTCATCCTGCCTGCCGATCAGTTCATTCATTCACATTTATTCATTGTAATAACTCAAATAGGTACAGCCCTTGTGGCCTATAGTGAACTTCTATGTCCAAGTCAGGACAGAATCACCCTGTAGGTAGATTATTTCTAGACTAGAATGTTCCCTTGAACTCCAGATCCATGTATTCAGCTTCCTACTTGATACTTTCACTTGGATATGAACAAGTATCTCAAACTCAACATATCCAGCACTCAACTCTAAATTTCCCCACCTCCAACCCACTCCTCCCCGAATCTTCCCCATCTCAGACAAGAGCAATTGCGTTCTTCAAACCGCTCAGGCCAAAACCACAGTCTTCTTTGACTCCTCCCATTCTCTTACTCTCCACATCCAGTCTCACAGTGAATCTTGGTGGCTCTACCCTCAAAAGGCAGCCAGCCAGTGCAGACCTTTGTTTCTTGATCTGAGTGCGCATTACAAGGGTACATTCACTTTGAAAATTCATTGAGCTGTATACTTATAATTTGTGCACTTTTGTGTAAATTTGTTACTTCCAAAACCAAAAAGTTTTTAAAAGAAGCATCCAGAATCTAACCACTTCTCCCCATCTTTACACTGCTACTACCTCAGTCGAAGCCACCGTCATTTCTTACCGGGACTGTTGGAGTAGCCTCCTCCCTGGTCTCTCTACTTCCACCCTTGCGTCTGCCCCCGCCTCCCCACACACCTGAGTCCAATCATATCCCTTCTCTGTTCAAACCCTCTCATGGCTTTCCCCCATCGCTCAGTAAAAGCCAAAGTCCTCGGTGTAGGCTCCATAACCCTGTTCCCTCTCTGACTTCCTCTCCTTCTCTGCCTCCGCCACAGGGATCGTCTTGCTGTTCCTCTCTCTCTCTCTCTGTCTTGTATTTCATAGTATGGATGCACCAAACTCCCTGTTGACAAACATTTATGTCAATTCCAATTTTTTGCTTTTGCAAGTTGATGCAGCAGCCCCTCCCTGCTTCCCAGTGCCCCCCCCCCCCCAGTCCGTCTAGTCTCTCCAACAGCCAGAGGGAGCCTTTTGAAATGGAAAGCCAACATTGTTACTCCCCTGTCCCAAGCCCTCCACTGGCTCCCTAAACAAAATCCAGAACTGCTTGGAGTGGCCACCAGGCCCATGCACTCTGGGCCCTGACCCTCTCAGCCTGACCCCGTACCACCGCACGCTTGAGGCTGCCATGACTTTCTTTCTGTCCTGCTAACACTCCAAGCTTGTTCTTCCTTCAGGCCTTTGCCCTGGCTATGCCCTGCCGGAACAAAAAAACAAACCAAACCCATTGCCATCTAGTTGATTCCGACTCCTAGTAATCCTGTAAACTGGATTAGAATTGCCCCGTAGGTATTCCAGGGAGCAGCTGGTGGATTGAAACTGCAACTTTTTGGTTAGTCGCTGAGCTCTTAACCACTGTGCCACCAGGTCTCCCCCCAAATCTTCCCAAGGCTACCTACTCCTCTCCTTCAGGCCTCAGCTCAGATGAGCTGTCCCGACCACCAGATCAAAAGTCTCCCTCTCCCTGTTTTCTTGTCTTCAGAGACTTTCTCTATCTGTGGTTACCTCATTTATTGGTTTGTTTGCTTGTTTATTGCTGTCTCTCCCACAAGAAGTTCAGCTCTAGAAAGGAGGAAACCTCCCCTGGTTCATTCACTGCTGGGTCCCCAGCACCTAGCACAGAGCTCAAGAAATACTTGTTCATGAATGAATGTTGCCGTGAACATCCTTGTCCCAGCCTCTTTGGGCACTATGGAAGGTGGGAATATCCGGAACCGAGGGTCTGCTCATTTTAAATTCGAGCAGATGCTGCCAAATTGTCTTCTCCAAGGTCTGGCCCAGTTTATGTTCCCACCACCAGTGTGAGGCTCAGAGAGGAGTGGAATTATCTAAAGACACCAGCTATTAAGCGATGGAGGTGAGAGGCAAGCCCAGGCTGGCCTCCTTCCTTCCCCTTCCTATGTTCCTAAATTCCCTGAAGTTCAGAGCCAATTAAGAGAAGGCCAAAGGTGAAGGCCTTCTCATTCAGATATTCATTCAACAAACCTGAATCATTGCACTCACCTTCTATCACACAAGCATTATAATTTACTTATTTATTATATTTATTGTCTGTCTGCAGAACAGACTCTCCATGAGTCCTGGGACTTTTATCTGTTTTCCACACTGTTGTATCTTCAAATGCCTGGAACAGTACCTAGTACGTAGTAGGCATTCAATAAATACTTGTTGGCATAAATGAAGGAATGAATTATGACTGAATGAAGCCTTCTATGTGTAAGGATCTAGCAGTTCCCAGCCTATGCAAAGACAGCCAGGGGTGTGGGTCAGATCGATCAGAAGGGCCAGGTGGTGCCTCCTCCCTTCCCAGCCTCTAGGCCCTGGCGCCCCAGCCCTCTTCACTCACCCAGCAGGCAGCGCATGCTCTCTCCTAGGCTCCTTCCTCTCTCTGCAGTCTCTGGGTTTTTCCAGGGCACCTGTCCTCCTGTTCCTCAGGTGGCTTTATACCTGGGATTGAGCCTTGGTGCAGCCCAAAAGGGAAGGAAGGAGCCACAACCAGGGGCTGGGTGGTGTAGCAGGGAAGGTCCTGGCAAAGAATGAGGGGCAGATCTGGCAGGCTGAGGGGCTAGAAAGAGAGGTTCGGGAAAGACCCAGAAGACGGCATACGTTCCAGGGAGCAGACAGGGAAGGGACACTGAGGTGACACCCCAGTTCCCTACAGCCCCCAAACTCAAACTTAAACACTGGTGGCAGAGAGGGAGGGGGCCAGGGCAGGGAGGGGATTATCGGGGGACAAAGGGGCCGCCCTGCTCCCTGCTGCTCCGCACTTCCTGGGATCCAGTTTCCCCTGAGGAGGCGGCTCCCTGCTCCACCCCACAGGGACCCAAGTATTCTGTCCTGGCTCTCAAGAAGTTTGGAAAAAGGACAGGAGGGGTGATGTGTAAGCGACATGACCCATGCCCAGGTGCACCTGAGACACAGGAGCACGCACACGTCTACACGCTCTGGCACGTGGGCACACACCCGACATGTGCGCAGCTTCGTAGTTCATTAATTCATTCCACAAATATGTATTCAGCACTTACCGTGTGCCAGTCCCTGCTTTAGGTGCTGGGGATAGAACAGGGAACAAGACAGAAAAAAATTCCTGCCCTCATGAAGCTGTCACTCTAGCAGGCATGTCTATGTATGTGTTGTGTCTTGTATACCCTGCTATGCTTAACACATGGTACACATCCAGAATCCCAGAGATGAGTGCACACATGTGCACCCAGTTGCACACAGGGGGTGTCATGGAAGGAGGGGGCCCACGCCCCTCCTGCTAAGGGCAGGAGACCCATCAGTTTATTCATTCATTCATCTGTACATTCAATAGCAAAACCAAACCCATTGCCATCAGAGTAGAACTGCCCCATAGGGTTTCCAAGCAATGGCTGGTGGATTCAAACTGCCAACCGTTTGGTTAGCAGCCGAGCTCTTAACCACTGCACCACCATGGCTCCATACATTCAACAAGCAGATATTAAATGAGCACTTACTGTGTGCCAGGCACAAGGGTGAATAAGGCAGGCAAGGTTTCTGCCTTGAGGAGCTCACAGTCTAGTGAGAGAGACCAACAGTAAACATATGAAGTAATAAAAAAAAAAAAAATCTGTTACTGTGACAAGGTGCTGTGAAGAAATCAAAACAGACTGATGTGATTAGTTGGGGGTCAGGGAAGACTTAGATAAGGCGCCTGAGGCCAAGAGAAGGGCAGCTACTTCCCTGGAGTCACACAGCAAGGCCAGGGCAGATCCTAATCTCCTATACTTCAGCTTGGGCTTGGATCTGGAGAGTCTCACTATAAGCTCAGAGAGGAAGAAAATTGAAAGAAAAATTGGGTTCTAAAGTGGGGGCTTCTAAACAGGGTCTCCACAGGGGTGGGGACTGCCAAGGCTGCCAGGCGGGGCCTCTCTTGGGCAGGCAGTGATGTCAGGGGATTAGAGTAAGCCCATTGAGTGGGTGCAGTGAGGCGTGGGCCAGGCCATGGCAGTGGAGGAGGCAGAGGAGAGGCAGGAGGGGAGGAGGGGAATAGGGGAAGAGGGAGGCAGATACTCCATCTGGTGCTATTCACAAATGGATGGTATACGTGGGGCTGGGCCTCACCCCTGAGGGCAGGCTAACCCCTGCCAGATCCTACCACTGCCTGTCTCTGTCGGGGACCCCGGTTTCTCTCTGTATGGACCTCCATGGAAGAATTAGCCCCATCCCAGGCCCAGCTTCATTTGTCCAAGGTGTCTGTCTTGGCAGAGATAATTAGCTCCCCCATCCTGTCCTGCCCCGCCCTGCAGGCCCATCTGTCTCCAACTCTGGTCTTGCCAGAAGCTTATAGCTTGGAAATCTCAGTAACTTAAAAGCCAGCAGATTCAGGCTCAAGTCCTGCTTTTGTTCATCAGTAGCTGGGTGATCTTTGGCAAGATACTTAAACCTCTCTGAGCCTCAGTTTCCTTCCTCATCTACAAACTGGGATAATAATTCCCATCTTACAGGCTCTCACTGACCCCACCCACCAAGTGCCCTGGCTGACAGGAAGCCTGACCTTGGCCTTTCTGGGCGTCTCAAGAGTTGCCCCAATGGTACATAATGCCCAGCCAATGGCAAAATGCTCAATGCTCCCTGAACCCGTGTCTGGAGCCTAAGCACCACCCAGCTATGCACGGTGCTCCCAAGAGACCCGAAGCCCTTTCATCCTTCTAGGACGTTCAAGCATGACCCCAATATTATGCAGCAAACCGTGTAATAAGGCCCAGTTAGAACAAACAAAAATGAACTCCAAACCAGATCCTCACCCTGACCTCAAGACTAACCCCAACCCCATTCCCAACTTTGACTGCCAGTCCTCACCCCTACCTGTTCCAGGAAAGGGAACAGCGATTACAAGGGCCCTGAGGTAGGAGCATGTTTGGCATGGTTTAGGAACAAACAAGCCCAAGTAGAGAGAGCAAAGAGAAGATTGGAGGTTGGTGAGATATGGCAGGATGAGAGCACAAGGGTCACCTTGCCCCCTTCCTGCCATCTCCCATACACTTCCTTGGCTTCTAGAGCCCTCAGGATAAAGTCCTAACTCCTTAGCCTGGCCTTCAGTCACCTAGTCCGTGCTCAGCCATGAGTCTCACCTCTTGCTTTTCCCCACTGTCTTAGGCTGGGTTCTCTATAGAGAAGCAAAACCAGTGAAATGTGTATATATGTGTATACGTGTATATATACATAGCGAGAGAGAAAGAGATTTGTATGAAGGAAATGGCTCACATGGTTGTAGAGGCTGGAAAGTCCCAAGTCTGTGGGTGGAAGCTGGAGGCTTCTCCTGATCACGTAGCCGCAGGGCTGACAAACCCCAGATCAACAGGTCAGATGGCAAGCCTCTGGCTCACAGGCTGCAGAGGCTGAAGAATTCCAAGATCAGCAGGTAAGTTGCTAGCTCAAGTCTCAAGAACTGGAGTTCAGATGGCAGGTGAGCCAGATGCAGGATCTAGAGCAAGCAAAAGCCAGCAAGCTTTGCCAGAAAGTCCATATATACTGGATGCAGGCCACACTACCATGGAAACTCTCTTTTAACTGATTGGCTGCTCATAGTAGATCTCATCATGGAGGTGATTACATCATTACACAGCTGCCAAACTACATCATAACTGCCAAACTACTGAGATCATGGCCCAGCCAAGCTGACACACAACCTTAACCATCACACTCACTTTCTCCGCCAGCAACAGTCTACTTGCAGGTCTTGTTAAATGCCAGGCCTTTGCGGATCTAGTTCTCCTTGCATAGAATGCCCTCCTGCTCCTCCTTCATCTCACATAGTCCTGATTATCTTTTAACCTTCCACGTGGGTGTCACTTCCTCTGGGAAGTCTTCCCTGTCTCCTCTGCCCCTATCTGGTTAGGTACTCCTTTGGGCTCCCACAGCCCCTGCATTCCCCCTGTCCATTTATTGTTTACCCTGCACTGTAATTCTCAGTCTCCAAATCTCTGTCCCCCACTAAACAGGGAGGCAGGGACACAGTCACCTCCACATCCCCAGCACCGGAACTTACACAAAGGAGAGACCTCAGTGAGTGTTGAATGAAGGAAGACAGGAGCATAACAGTTCCAGTTTGGAGCTCTGCAAAACCAAGCCCAGGAGTCTGGCCTGCTGAGAAGAGGGCCTGGCCTCAGAAATGCCCATCAGTACCTATGTCTTGGGGTGGTGGGCTGAAGGGGAAGCTAGTGCAGAGAAGGTGGAAGAGAGCAGGTATCATCAAGGTGAGGAGCACAGCTGTAAAACAGGACTAGTAGTAGTAGCATCAAAACCTGTCTAACTTCAGGAGGGATACAGTGAATCAAGGTCAGCCCAAGCCTGATATCTCCACTCTCCAACCTTTTTACCAATTCTGACACCAGCTGTCCCTCCTGTGGAACTCTCTACTTTTCCTCTGAGTTCAATAATCTGTTGCAATGGCCACACAGAACTCACAGACCATACTTACAGTTAAGTGGTTTTATGGAAGTAACAGTGTACAACTCAGGATCAGGATCAACAGGCTACAACTCAGGATCAGGATCAGAAAGCATGTAGGCAAAGTCTCCCTTCTTCAGTGTAGGACAGCTCTCTCAGCTCCTCTCAGTGCTACAGCTTTGTCTCAGCCCCCTCAGGGCAGGCTCCTCTTGGCTCTGCAGTCTATCACCACTGACTCTGCCTCAGGGGCCCTCCGGGCCTGTAGCCACTGGCTCTGCCTCTGGGCCTCTCACTGTATTTAGTGTTACAGCTTTGATCCATGTTACAGCTCTTTTAGCAGCCTCCTCTTTCTCTCTGCTGCTTCTTTCTTCACTCTTCCTCTGCTTCATTCTGCTGTTTCTCTTCCAGCTTCTTTCTGTCTGAAAAACCTCTGTGGGGTTGGCTGCATATATACACAACTCCTTGTCAATTTCAAGCCATGGCCCCTCCCATTTGGGGGGGCACAAACTGACCAATCCCCTCTAGGTAGGCCATAGATGCTTCGTTTGCATAATAGTCTGCAACTCACCTAATTTGCATAGTCCATGGTCACTTCATTTACATATTATATTGACCAGTCCCTGCAAGGTGCATAACAATCACACGGTAGGCTGCAGCCCAGGACCAGACAAGAAGTATCAAACCACAAATTGTTTACAGCTTACCAAGGAAATGTCAATCAACCTGAACTAAAGCAACAAACCCTCTTGTGTAAGAAAACTAAGGCAAAGTTAACTCCTCAGGAATTAGGGAAAAAATCTCTCAAGCTGTTTTTCCAAAGAACCAAGACAAAAGCCCACGTAAAGGAACTCGTTTCACCACAACATCCCACTCCACTCATTCAGTCCATGAACTTTTATAGTACTGTTCCAGATACTGGGAGACGGTACAAGACTGAAAGGGTCTCTGCTCTCCTGAAGCCCCCTGCAGCTCAACCTTCATCATCTTCATCATCATCATCAACAACAACAGTACTGACAGCATACCTAGCATTGTTCTAAGCTGTGTGTATTAACTAATTTTTTCTTTACAAAACCCCCATAGAGTGGGTATTACTATCTCCCCATTTTACAGATAAGGAAACTGAGGCACAGCAAGATTAAGTGATTAGCCCAAGGTCACACAGCTAGTAGGGGACAGTGCTAGGATTTAAACCTGGTGATCAAGCTCTAGCGCTGGGGCTCCATACTGTCATTACCATCTCTAATCTCTGGAGTTTGACATTTTCCAGCCTATGCACTCTTTCCACAGCCCTTGTCACCCTGGGTTCCCTTCAGGATCATCTGACAAGGGGCTGTCATCTCCATTTTGCAGATGACATGGAAGGAAAGAACAGAACCATATCTTTAGTCCCTATTATGTTACCAGTTACTTTATACACAGAAATTGTCTCATTTAATCCTTGAAACAACCCACTTTTACAGGTGAGGTTCAGAGAGATTTGGTGACTTGCCAAGATCAATGACGCCTTGAACTTAGGACTGGCTCCTTTGTCTGGGCTATTCCCTACATTCCTACATGCAGCTCCTTTGATGTCCCAATACCCTCAATACCACCTTTCCCCTCTCTGAAGACACATGATCTGACACCACATTGACCAAGTTGGGGACACAGACCCAGCAGTGCTCTATCCCCAGGTTCTAACCCAGCCTCAATATAGCTACAGGGCAACAGGTTTCTCTTTATATATGGCCTCTCTTTCTGAAGAACAGGAATTCAAGCACACTTAATTGTGTTCATGTGGAACCTGTGCATAGACCAAGAGGCAGTTGTTCAAACAGAACAAGGGGATACTATGTGGTTTAAAATCAGAAAAGGTGTGTGTCAGGGCTGTATCCTTTCACTATACTTATTCAATCTGTATGATGAGCAAATAATCTGGGAAATTGGACTATATAAAAAAGAACTCTGCATCAGGATTGGAGGAAGGCTCAGTAACAACCTCCGATATGCACAAGACACAACCTGGCTTGCTGAAAGTGAAGAGGAGTTGAAGCACTTACTGATAAAGATCAAAGACTGCTTTCTTCAGTATGGATTACACCTCAACATAAAGAAAACAAAAATTCTCACAACTGGACCAATAAGCAACATCATAATAAATGGAGAAAATATTGAAGTTGTCAAGGATTTCATTTTACCTGGATCCACAATAAATCAGAGAACATATTATATTGGGCAAACCTGCCACCAAAGACCTCTTTAAAGTGTTCAAAAGCAAAGATGTCATTTTGAGGAGTAGAGTGTGCCTGACCCAAGCCCTGGTATTTTCAGTCGCCTCATATGCATGTGAAAGCTGGACAATAAATAAAGAAGACTGAAGAATTGATGTATTAGAATTATGGTGCTGGTGAAGAACGTTGAATATACCATAGACCATTAGAAGAATGAACAAATCTGTCTTGGAAGAAATACAACCAGAATGCTCCTTAGAAGTGAGGATGGTGAGACTTCGTTTCATGCACTTTGGACAAGTTATCAGGAGGGACCAGTCCCTGGAGAAGGACATCATGCTTGGTAAAGTAGAGGGTCAACAAAAAAGAAGACCCTCAATGAAATGGACTGACACAGAGGCTCCAACAATGAGCTCAAAAATAGCAATGATTGTGAGTATGATGCAGGACTGGGGAGCGTTTCATTCTATTGTACGTAAAGTAGCTATGAATTGGAACCAACTCAACAGCACCTAACAACAACAACATAGCCTTTCCAGCCCTGGGTTCACAGTTCTGCTAAGATGATTTGATAGGCCACAATTTTACAAAGAGATCAGATAGTCTACTATTCAAATAAGGTGTGTAAAACCCTTGCTAAGGAATTGGTCAATTACTACCCAGACTAGGCAGGTGTAGCCTACTGAGGGGATTGGTCAGTTTTGCCATTTTGCTAGGCTTAAAAGAGCCATTCCCACAGAGGTTGGAGGGGGACGTCACTACCATCAAGAAGATCTGGAAGCAGAGCACATCCTTTGGACCCAGGGTCCCTACACTGAGAACCCCCTAGATCTATGAGATAGAGAGAGTTGTAACACTGGAGATGAAGTGAGACAACATGAGACAGCGCAAGACTGTACAAGCAAAGAGAGCCAGGAGCCTGGTGCAAGATGGCTGTGGTGGGATTCCCGGCCCACAGAGTGAGGCAGCAGCACTGTGCTCACAGACCCACAGAGCAGTGAGAGAGCTGCTTCCTGGTGGAGTGGGTGCCTCTGGGCATTTACAGGACTGTCTTGTTTGGAAGCCATCCTGACTGACAAACTGTATCTTGTTTCCTGAGTTGTTCCTGTTACTTACAAGTTGATCCTGATCCTGAATTGTAACCTGTTACTTCCCTAATAAACCCCATAATCATGAGTATTCTGTGTGGCCATGGCAAAGAATTATCAAACCCTGCAGAGAAGTAGAGAGTGCCATGGCGAAGACGGCTAGTGTCAGAACTGCTAAAAAATTGGAGAGTAGAGGTATGTCTGACATCCACCTTATAGGAATCAGCTTTGAGCTGATGATGATCTTGATTCTCTCTCCTCACCCTGAAGTTAGAGGATGTCTGATGCTACTAGATTTCACCAGCCCTTGGTAGCCTTTGGAATCCACCCAAGCTTTGCCTCTGCTTCATCAGCAACCCTAGGCAGGATGAGGAAGGCCAGAGGAAGTGTAACAAGCCCTATACCAGGAATATAGGGTCTGATGGGAAATTAGGCGTTGATTTTTAAACTGGGGGACAGTGGAGTTAGACCCAGCAGGGCTGTCCTACATTCAGCAATTACATGCTGAATTCCCACTGTGTATCCTGAACTTCCCAAAGGAGGTGACACATAAACAGAATCTAATCAGAATATTTTTAGGGCAACAAATATTCTAAAGCTATGCTAAATAAAACATAGTGTGATAAAGATGCAGAACTAGACACCTAGGTCAATTGAACAGAATAGAAGGACTAGGTATTCACGTATACACAGAAATTTAGGATGTGATAAAAGGGACATTTCAAATGAGGGAAGATAAGAATGAAATATTTTTAAAAAAAGTATTGGGATGGCTGGCAAATTATAAAGAAAAGTTTAAGTTAGATTCTGTAGTGAACGTGGTTGATATCCCGCCCAGATCCCCTTTACTGGCATTGCCCCATCCCCCAGCTGTTGGGAGTTTTGGCTGCTAATAGCTCACAGCTGCTCCTTCTCCCTTGGATCAAGGGACATACTTTACATAAAAGGAGGTGTGGTGGTAGACACACTATAATTTGCTGCCACATCCAGAAGCTGCTGGTGTGTTAGGGTGATGGAACAGCCCCTGGAAGGTGCAGCTGAGATGCCAGTGAGGAGAGGGTGCACACCATGCTTCAGCACGAGGTAAACATCTTAAACCAACAGCCATTATATGGTGCCATGACCAAGGAGGTAAAAATCATGGGTCTGGGAACCTAGGGGTAGAAGTAGGAGTGGCCCCACCTACCATCTCTCCCACTGACCCCCTTGGTGGAACTTATGCTTCCAGTCTCCCAATTTTAGGCTCTGTGAATCTAGAGATCCTAGTTCCCAGAGTGAGGATGGATGCTTCCCCCAGGGGACACACCAAGAGTCCCATTAAATTCTGAGCCACTGTCACTGCCTGGTCATTTTGCTCTCCTTGTGCCAGTAGACTAGCAGGCAAAGAAAGGAGTTGACATACTGGTAGAGGTTATTATGATGAGGTAGGACTGATGCTATATACTGTCAGGGAGGAATATGTTTAGCACTTAGGAGACCCATTGGGACATCTTCCAATACTGCCATTCTGAGTTTTATTTGTAAATGGGCAAGTACAGCCATGACCTGATAAGGGTATGGTAACTAGAGATTCAGATTCTTCAGGGATGAGGGTCAAGGTAAACCTACCAGGTAAGCCACCTAGATCAGCAGAAATGTTAGCTGAAGTTGGGGGTGGGTGGTGGAAGGAGGGAGGTGATGAGTGTCGGTTAAGTATTGAGAACTAACTGTCTTCTTTTAAGTTTACACAGAAATTTGTCCAATCAGAATTCTGAAGAAGCTGTGGACAGATGGAGTGAATTTAATGGGAGAAGAAAGTGGAGCCGACCAGTGCAAGGATGAACTGTGATGCACACTGTTGTTGCCTTACCCAGATCCCCTTTACTAACAGTACACCCACCCCACAATTCTCTGGAGAATTGCCTTGCACCCATTTACCCAGCAGACTTGGCCAATGACAGACTGGCACAGAGTTATAAAACGCAGACCCCTTGCCTCAAATTAGGACTGATTCAGTGGTATAATTTGTGCTCCAGAGCTTCCTTTTGGATCAGATCAAAGCTAGTCATCAGCTAAAAACACTTTCTTGGTCAGTTCCCCCCATCCTGATTACTTCATTCCCTTTCTCTTGAGCAGGCATCCAAGGGAGGGGAATTCTGCTCTTGAAGGGAGGGGTATCAGAGAATTTGGGGATATATTTTAAAATCATGTTTCATGTTTTAAGTACACAAATACATCTGCTCATGGTTAAAAATTCACACTGTAGAGTAGGCTATAAAGTGAAAAGTCTTCCCATATGCAATCTTACTCTGCCATTCACCTACCCACCCAGCTGTGGGCACAGGCACAGTGTCTGGCACTGCAGAGCTATACACAGTATAAGAAATAGTCTTGACCCTCAGTAGGCTTATTCTGTTTCAGTTGATGGGGTAAAGCCAATAATGTTTACATTAGGACTGACTCAAGCTGGGTGGGAGCTATGAGAAACTGGTGGGTACATGTCTTTTCCAAAGCGGCAGCCACTGCTCAGCTCCAGCTATTTCTTGTTCATTTGCAGCCCCAGTGTTGCTAGATTTGAGGATGGAAATGGAAATCCATTCTTGTACAAGAAAAGTGTTGTTACTGTTTTAATATACCATGTGGGCCAACACACGGGCTGGATTTGATCAGTTTGCAGATGAGTCTTGGATTTGACTCCTGACTCTACAACTCATCGGTCTGGACCATTGTAAACATCATTTTTTAAACCCTAGTTTCCTCATCTATAAAATGAGATCTGCTTCATAGGATTTTTGTGATGATCAAATGAGACACTGAAAGCATTTAGTAACATGAGGCTTATCCTGATAAAGCTTACAATCTAGTGGAAGAGACAATAAATTAATCTGATCTGGGAATTAGAGGAAGGCTTCTTGAGACAGTGGCATTTAAACAGAGACTTGAAGGATGAGTAGCTAACTAGGTGGAGAAGTGGGATGGAAGATGGAGAAGGGCATATCAGGCAGAGGGAACAGCTCTTGAGAAAGCCCTGAAGCAATCATGCAAGCAAAAGCTAAGGCAGTGAGGACAAAGAGGACAGGTCTGGGAGCCAAGGATTTCATGACTGATAAAGTGTGAGTTTATCAGTCACACGGTCAGAGTGTGGACCGGTATTGGCCTTTTTGAATCGGACAATCATGTGGTCTATTATGCTAGGAATGACAAATTGAAGAGGAATGGTGTCATATTCATTGTCAAAAAGAACATTTCAAGATCTATTCTAAAGTACAATGTTGTCAGTGATGGGATAATATCCATCTGCCTACAAGCAAGACCAGTTAATACAACTATTATTCAAATTTATGCACCAACCACTAATGCCAAAGATACAGAAATTGAAGATTTTTACCAACTTCAGCAATCTGAAATTGATCAATCATGCAATCAAGATGCATTGATAATTACTAATGATTGGAAAGCAAAAGCTGGAAACAAAGAAGGATCAGTAGTTGGAAGATAGGGCCTTGGTGATAGGAACAATGCCAGAGATCACATGATAGAATATTGCAAGATGAATGATTTACTTATTGGAAATATCTTTTTTCAAAAACATAAACAGTGATGATATACATGGACTTCTCCAGATGGAATACACAGGAATCAGACTGACTACATTTGTGGAAAGAGACAATGGAGAAGCTCAATGTCATCAGTCAGAACAAGGCCAGGGGCCGAATGTGGAACAGAGCATCAATTGCTCATATACAAGTTCCAGTTGAAGATGAAGAAAATTAAAACAAGTCCACAAAAGTCAAAGTACAACCTTGATTATATTCCACATGAATTTAGAGACCATCTCAAGAATAGATTTAACACATTAAACACTAGTGACCAAAGACCAGACAAGCTGTAGAAGGACATCATACATGAAGAAAGCAAAAGGTCATTAAAAAGACAGGAAAGAAAGAAAAGACCAAAATGAATGTCAGAAGAGACTCTGAAAGTTGCTCTTGAACACAGAGTAGCTAAAGCAAACAAAGGAATAATGAAGTAAAAGAGCTGAAGAGAAGATTTCAAAGCATAGCTTGAGAAGACAAAGTAAAGTATTATAACTAAATGGGCAAAGATCTGGACATAGAAAACCAAAAGGGAAGAACACACTTGGCATTTTTCATCCTGAAAGAACTGAAGAAAAAATTCAAGCCTCAAGTTGCAATACTGAAGGATTCTACTGGAAAATATTAAATGATGCAGGAAGTATCAAAAGAAGACGGAAGGAATACACAGAGTCACTGTACCAAACAGAACTGGTCACCGGTCAACCACTTCAGGAAGTAGCATATGATCAAGAACTGATGGTATTGAAGGAAGAAGTCCAAGCTGCAGTGAAGGTATTGGCAAAAAACAAGGCTCCAGGAATTGACGGAATACCAGTTGAGATGTTTCAACAAGCTGATGCGGTGCTGGAGGTGATCACTTGTCTCTACCAAGAAATTTGGAAGACAGCTACCTGGCCAACCAACTGGAAGAGATCCATATTTTTCCCCATTCCAAAGAAAGGTGATCCAACAGAATGCTGAAACTACCCAATAATATCATTAATATCATATGCAAGTAAAATTTTGCAGAAGATAATTCTAAAACGGTAGCAGCAGTACATCAACAGGGAACTGTCAGAAATTCAAGTGGAATTCAGAAGAGGACGTGGAACATCGCTGATGTCAGATGGATCCTGACTGAAAGCAGAGAATACCAGAAAGATGTTTACCTGTGTTTTATTCACTATGCAAAGGCATTCGACTGCATGAATCATAACAAATTATGGATAACATTGTGAAGAATAGGAATTTCAGAACACTTAACTGTGCTCATGCAGAACCTGCACGTAGATCAAGAGTCAGTCATTCGAACTGAACAACAGATACTGCATGGTTTAAAGTCAGGAAAGGCGTGTGTCAGGGTTGTATCCTTTCACCATACTTACTCAATCTGTATGCTGAGCAAATAATCCAAGAAGCTGGACTATACGAAGAAGAACGCAGCATCAGGATTAGAGGAAGACTCATTAACAACCTGCAATTTGCAGATGACACAACCTTGCTTGCTGAAAGTAAAGAGAACTTGCAGCACTTACTGATGAAGATCAAAGACTACAGTCTTCAGTATGAATTACACCTCAACACAAAGAAAACCAAAATTCTCACAACTGGATCAATAAGTGATATCATGATAAACAGAGAAAATATTGAAGTTGTCAAGGATTTCATTTTACTTCAATCCACTGTCAATGCTCATGGAAGCGTCAGTCAAGAAATCAAAGGAGGGAGGTGGGGCCAACATGGCGGAGTAGTCAGATGCTTCCTATGGTGTCTATTACAACAAAAACCCGAAAAAACAAGTGAATTGATTATATATGACAATCTAGGATCCCTGAACATCAAAGGTAAAGTTGAGGAATCAGGGGGAGGGAGAGATGGTTCAGAAGCAGTGAGGAGTTGCCAGACCTGACCTGGTGGGAACTGGCATGCTGTGGGCCAGATCGGCTGGCATGCAAGGTAAGGCAAATGCTCAGGATGCATTTTTCACATTGGGAGAGACTGTGATGGAGAGTCTACTCAAGCCTCCATATCAAAGGTAAAGTTGAGGAATCAGACTGAGCAGCAGGGGGAGGGAGAGATGGTTCAGAAGCAGCGAGGAGTTGCCAGACCTGAGCAGGTGGGAACTGGCATGCTGTGGGCCAGATTGGCTGGCATGTAAGGTGAGGCAAATGCTCAGGATGCATTTTTCACATTGGGAGAGACTGTGATGGAGAGTCTACTCAAGCCTCCAGAACCAGTGAAAAGCAGTGGTCAATCAGCAAAAGATAAGTACATATGACTAACCTACCATGCAGATCAAAAAACACCCCCTTTGGTAAGAACTTCTCTCTCATTTACCCCCCCCCCCCTCCCCAGTCTGCACCGGGTCCCAGGCTGGCTTCAACGATTGCTGCATCCCCTGGGCCAGAAGTAGGACCCATCACGTGCCATGAGCCATTCTCCCAGCCTTGGAGAGGGAACAAATTAACAAACAGAAAAAAAAAAAATCTACCAGCTCCCCTAAGCCAGAAACTCAGGGCAGGCACACCTCCTTTGCCTGGGCACAGGCATAAGGGGTCCACAGACTCTGAATGCCTTTCACCCCTGCATAGACCTGTCTGGGCCCTCATTAGCACAGTACAAGACGGTATATACCTGAAGCCTAACTTTAACTGTATTAGCTATATGCTGGAGTGGCAGGTTCATGACATTTGACACTAGCCTGTCCATTAAGCAGGGTCCTCATCTACCCACATCAGGGGCCTGAGGACTGGTGGCTCCTCCCATGCAGCCTAGCCACCTGTGACAGAGGTCCAAGAAAAAGTAGTGCCTCCCGCCCTTACAGCCAACAGCATTGGGTGCCCATAGTCTGGCTGCAAAACCCACCATCTACATGCTCTAAGGAACAGGGACATGCTTTCCTCCTAGATATTCAGGGGCAGCCGTCAGCACCTTGCCTTCCTCAGTGCATGACCCCCCTACTGCAGCCAGATACCTGTGCCTACTCCAATCACCCCTGCCCAATTAGGACTGTAGGTGAGAGCCTGCACCACACACTTGGTGACCAACTACCTGGACACCTGAGCTGAATCCATACAAGAAAAGTAAATGGACTCCTGGGCTCACATACCTAGTAACAGATCCAACCACCTGGTAACAGGATGTTAGAGCTTCAAAGGCGCCAATAATCAAACTAGCTCACGTGAGCAGCCTATTTGGACATATCAAAACAAGAAGCTAGGACACAGTAAGCAAACATAAAATAAATAAATATAATAACTTATTGATGGCTGAGAGAAAACAGTCAGTATCAAATCACATAAAGAGGCAGACCACGATGGCTTCAACAAGCTCCCAAAACAAAGAATCAAGAAATCTTCCAGAGGAAGAGAACTTCTTGGAACTACTGGAGGTAGAATACAAAAGATTAATATACAGAACTCTTCAAGATACCAGGAAGAAGATCAGGAAAAACACAGAACAAGCCAAGGAACACACAGACAAAGCAATAGAGGAACTTAAGAAGGTTAGAGAACAGCATAATGGCAAATTTAACAGGCTGCAAGAATCCATAGAAAGACAGCAAACAGAAATCCAGAAGATTAACAATAAAATTTCAGAATTAGACAACTCAACAGAAAGTCATAGGAGCAGAATTGAGGCAATGGAAGTCAGAATTAGTGAGACTGAAGATAAAGCACTTGACACCAACTTATTTGAAGAAAATATGATAAAAGAATTTTAAAAAATGAAGAAACCCTAAGAACTATGTGAGACTATATCAAGAAGAATAACCCACAAGTGCTTGGAGTACCAGAACATGGTGGGGGTGGGGGATAACAGAAAATGCAGAGAGAATTGTTGAAGATTTGTTGGCAGAAAACTTCCCTGATATCGTGAGAGATGAGAAGATATCTATCTAAGATGCTCATTGAACCCCACACAAGGTAGATCCCAAAAGAAAGTCACCAATGCATACTATAATCAAACTTGCCAAAACCAAAGATAAAGAGAGAATTCTAAGAGCAGCTACGGATAAATGAAAAGTAATTTACAAAGGAGAGTCAATAAGACTAAGCTTGGACTACTCAACAGAAACCATGCAGGCAAGAAGGCAATGGGATGATATATATAAAGGCTTGAAGGAAAAAAATTGCCAGCCAAGAATTATATATCCAGCAAAACTGTCTCTCAGATATGATGGTGAAATTAGGGCATTTCCAGATGAACAGAAGTTTAGAGAATTTGCAAAAACCAAACCAAAATTATAAGAAATACTAAAGGGAGTCCTCTGGTTAGAAAATCAACAACATCAGATAACTACCCAAGACTAGAACACAGGACAGAGCAACCAGATATCAACCCAGATACGGAAGTCACAAAAATAAATCTAAGCTAAAACACTGAAAATAGGAAAACAGAGACGTCAATACATAAATGATGGCAACATTAAAACAAAAAGAGGGACTAAAAAATGTAGTCATAGATCTTTCATATGGAGAGGAAGTCAAGGCAATATAAAGAAATAAAAGATTGGTTTAAACTTAGAAAAATAGGGGTAAATATTAGGGTAACCACAAAGGAAACTAACAAAAAACAAGAAAAACATAAAGACTCAGCAAATACAAAATTAGCAATAATGAAAAAGATGAAAAGAAAATACATAAAGAAAAATGACTCAGCACAGAAAATTAAGTGGAACAAAGAAACTGTCAACAACACACACAAAAAAAGATACCAAAATGACAGCACTAAACTCATACCTATCAATAATTACACTGAATGTAAATCGACTAAATGCACCAATAAAGAGACAGAGGATAAAAAAACATGATCTGTCTATATGCTGCCTACAAGAGACACACCTTAGGCTTAAAGACACAAACAAACTAAAACTCAAAGGATGGGGAAAAAATATATCAAGCAAAAAACAATCAAAAAAGAGCAGGAGTGGCAATATGAATCTCTGATAAAATAGACTTTAAAGTAAAATCCACCACAAAGGATAAGAAGGACACTATATGATGATTAAATGGTCAATACACCAGAAGGACATAACCGTAATAAATATTTACTCACCCAACGACAGGGCTCCAAAATACATAAAACGATCTCTAACAGCATTGAAAAGAGAGATAGACAGCTCCAAAATAATAGTAGGAGATTTCAACACACCACTTTTGGTGAAGGACAGAACATCCAGAAAGAAGCTCAATAAAGACATGGAAGATCTAAATGCCACAATTAACCAACTTGATCTCATAGACATATTCAGAACACTCCACCCGACAGCAGCCAAGTATACTTTCTTTTCCAACACACGTGTAACATTCTCCAGAATAGACCACATATTAGGCCATAAAGCAAGCCTTAACAGAATCCAAAGCATCGAAATATTAGAAAGCATGTTTTCTGACCATAAAGCCATAAAAGTAGAAATCAATAACAGAAAAAGCAAGGGAAAAAAATCAAACACATGGAGACTGAACAACACCTTGCTCAAACTACTGGGTTAGAGAAGAAATTAAGGATGGAATAAAGAAATTCACAGAATCAAATGAGAATGAAAACACATCCTACCAGAACTTTTGGGACACAGCAGAAGCAATGCTCAGAGGTCAGTTTATAGCAATAAATGCACACACCCAAAAAGAAGAAAGGGCCAAAATCAAAACATTAACCCTTCAACTCGAATAAATAGAAAGAGAGCAGCAGAAGAAGCCCTCAGGCACCAGAAGAAAGCAAATAATAAAAATAAGAGCAAAATTAAATGAAATAGAAAATAGAAAAACAATTGAAAGAGTTAACCACACCAAAAGCTGGTTCTTTGAAAAGATCAGCAAAATCAATAAACCATTGGCCAAACTGACAAAAGAAAAACAGGAGAGGAAGAAAATAACCTGAATAAAAAATGAGATGGATGATATCACAACAGACCCAACTGAAACTAAAAAAATTAGAACACTATGAGAAATCGAACTCTAACGAATTTGAAAACCTAGAGAAAATGGATAAATTTCTAGAAACGCACTACCTACCTAAACTAACATAAACAGAGGTAGAACAACTAAATAAACCTATAACAAAAGAAGAGATTGAAAAGGTAATGAAAAAACTCCCAACAAAAAAAAAGTCCTGGCCCTGACAGTTTCACTGGAGAATTCTACAAAACTTTCAGAGAAGGGTTAACACCACTACTACTAAAGGTATTTCAGAGCATAGAAAAAGACGGAATACTCCCAAACTCATTCTATGAAGCCAGCATAACCCTGATACCAAAACCAGGTAAAGACACCACAAGCAAAGAAAATTACAGACCAATATCCCTTATGACTATAGATGCAAAAATCCTCAACAAAATGCTAGCCCATAGAACTCAGCAACATATCAAATAATTCCATGACCAAGTGGGATTCATACCAGGTATGCAGGGATTGTTCAACATCAGAAAAACAATCAATGTAATCCATCGCATAAATAAAACAAAAGACAAGAACCACGTGATCTTATCAATCGATGCAGAAAGGGCATTTGACAAAGTCCAACACCCATTCATGATAAAAACTCTCAGCAAAATTGGAATAGAAGGAAAATTCCTCAATGAAATTAAGGGCATTTATACAAAGCCAACAGCCAACATCAACCTAAATGGAAAGAGTTTGAAAGCATTTCCCTTGAGAATGGGAACCAGACAAGGATGCTCTTTATCATCACTCTTATTCAGCACTGTGCTAGAGGTCCTAGCCAGAGCAATTAGGCCAGAAAAAGAAATAAAGGGCATCCAAATTGGTAAAGAAGAAGTAAAAGTATCTCCATTTGCAGATGATATGATCTTATATACAGAAAACCCCAAAGAATCCACAGGAAAACTACCGAAATTAATAGAGGATTTCAGCAAAGTATCAGGATACAAGATAAACACACAAAAATCAGTTGGATTCCTCTACACCAACAAAGAGAACCTCGAAGAGAAAATCACCAAATCAATACCATTTACAACAGCCCCCAAGAAGATAAAATACTTAAGAATAAATCTAACCAGAGACGTAAAAGACCTATACATAGAAAACTACAAGATACTAACGCAAGAAACCAAAAGAGACCCACCTAAGTGGAAAAACATCCTTGCTCATGGATAGGAAGACTCAACATTGTGAAAACGTCAATTCTACCCAAAGCAATCTACAGATACAATGAAATCCCGATCCAAATTCCAATGGTATTTTTTAATGAGACAGAGAAACAAATCACCAACTTCATACGAAAAGGGAAGAGGCCCCAGATAAGTAAAGCATTACTCAAGAAGAAGAACAAAGTGGGAGACCTCACACACTACCTGATTTTAGAACCTATTATACTGCCATGGTAGTCAAAACAGCCTGGTACTGGTACAAGAACAGATACATAGATCAATGGAACAGAATTGAGAATCTAGACTTAAATTCATCCACCTATGAGCAGCTTACATTTGACAAAGGCCCAAAGTCTGATAATTGGGGAAAAGACAGTCTCTTTAACAAATGGTGCTGGCATAACTGGATATCCATCTGCAAAAAATGAAACAAGACCCATACCTCACACTATGCACAACAACTAACTCGTAATGGATCAATGACCTAAATACAAAATCTAAAATGATAAAGATCATGGAAGAAAAAATAGGAAGAATGCTAGGAGCCCTAATACATGGCATTAACAGAATACAAAACATTACTAACAATGCACAAACACCAGACAAGAAACTAGATAACTGGGAGCTCCTAAAAATCAAAACACTTACGCTCATCAAAAGGCGTCATCAAAAGAGTAAAAAGACAACCTACGGACTGGGAAAAAAGTTTTGGCTACAACAAATCCGGTCAGGGTCTAATCTCTAAACAAAAACCTCAACAACGAGAAGACAAATAACCCAATTAAAAAATGGGCAAAGGATATGAACAGGCACTTCACTAAACAAGACATTCAAGCGGCTAACAGATACATGAGGAAATACTCAATCATTAACCATTACAGAAATCCAAATCAAAAGTACTATGAGATACCATCTCACCCCAACAAGCCTAGCATTAATCCAAAAAACATAAAATAATAAATGTTGGAGAGGTTGTGGAGAGACTGGAACACTTACACACTGCTGGTGGGAATGTAAAATGGTACAGCCAGTTTGGAAATCAATTTGGCACTTCCTTAAAAAGCTAGAAATAGAAGTACCATACGAGCCAGCAATCCCACTACTTGGAATACATCCTAGAGAAATAAGAGTTGTCACGTGAGTAGATATATGCACACCCATGTTCATTGCAGCACTGCTTACAATAGCAAAAAGATGGAAACAACCCTGGTGCCCATTGATGGATGATTGGATAAACAAATTATGGTATATTCAGACAATGGAATACTATGCAACGATAAAGAACAACGATGTATCCACAAAACATCTCATAACATGGATGAATCTGGAAGGCATTATGCTGAGTGAAATTAGTCAGTCACAGAAGAACAAATATTGTATGAGACCACTATTATAAGAACTCAAGAAAAGGTTTCAACACAGAAGAAAACATTCTTTGTTATGAGGGTAGGGCGGGAGGGAGAGGGGTATTTACTAACTAGATAGTAGACAAGAATTATTTTAGGTGAAGGGAAGAACAACACACAATACAGGGGAAGTCAGCACAACTGGACTAAACCAAAAACTAAGAAGTTTCCTGAATACAGCCAAATACTTTGAAGGACAGAGTAGCAAGGGTGGGGATCTGGGGATCATGGTTTCAGGGGACATCTAGGTCAATTGGTGTCTTAGTCATCTAGTGCTGCTATAACAGAAATACCACAAGTGGATGGTTTTAACAAAGAGAAGTTTATTTCCTTACAGTAAAGTAGGCTAGAAGTCCAAAATCAGGGTGTCAGCTCCAGGGGAGGTCTTTCTCTTTCTGTCAGCCTTCTCATCATTGTTCCCCCAGACTAGGAGCTTCTCCACGCAGGGACCTGGGTCCAAAGGATATGCTCTGTTCCTGTCACTGCTTTCTTGGTGGTATGAGGTCCCCCATTCTCTGTTTGCTTCCCTTTCCTTTTATCTCTTGTAAGGTAAAAGGTGTTGCAGGCCACACCCTAGGGAAACTCCCCTTACATTGGATCAGGGATATGACCTCGGTAAGGGTAGTGTTACAATCCCACCCTAATCCTCTTTAACATAAAATTACAATCACAAAATGGAGGCCAACCACACAATTCTGGGAATCATGGCCCAGCCAAATTGATACACACATTTTTGGGGGGACATAATTCAAACCATGACAATTGGCATAACAAAGTTTATTAAGAAAATGTTCTGCATCCCACTTTGACGAGTGGTGTCCGGGGTCTTAAACGCTAGCGAGCAGCCATCTAAGATGCATCAACTGGTCCTAACCCACCTGGAGCAAACGAGAATGAAGAACACCAAAGACACAAGGAAAATATTAGCCCAAGAGACAGAAAGGGCCACATAAAGCAGAGACTCCATCAGCCTGAGACCAGAAGAACTAGATGGTGCCTGGCTACCGCCAGTGACTGCCCTGATAGGGAACACAACAGAGAGTCCCTGACGGAGCAGGAGAAAAGTGGGATGCAGAACTCAAATTCTAGTAAAAAGAACAGACTTGGAACCCCAGAAGACATGGCCCCCAGACTTTCTGTTAGCCCGAAACTAAAACCATTCCCAAAGCCAACTCTTTGGACAAAGATTAGACTAGACTATAAGACATAAAATGATACTCCTGAGGAGTGTGCTTCTTAGATCAGGTAGATACATGAGACTAAACGGGTGGCTCCTGTCCAGACGTAAGATGTGAAGGCATAAACGGACAGGAGCTGGTTGAATGGACATGGGAAATCCGGGGTGGAAAGGAGTGTGCTGTCACACTGTAGGGAGAGCAACTAGAGTCACATAATGTGTGTATGAATTTTTGTATGAAAAACTGACTTGAACTGTAAACTTTCACTTAAAGCACAATTTAAAAAATAAATCAATCAAAGGACATATTGTATTCGGCAAATCTGCTGCAAAAGACCTCTTTAACGTGTTAAAAAGCAATGATGTGACTTTGTGGACTAAGGTGTGCCTGACCCAAGCCATAGCATTTTAATGCGAAAGCTGGATAATGAATAAGTAAGACCGAAGAATTGATACCTTTGAATTATGGCGTTGGTGAAGAATATTGAATATACAGTGGACTACCAGAAGAGTGAACAAATTTGTCTTCAGAAGAAGTACAGCCAGAATGTTCATTAGAAGGGAGGATGGTGAGACTTTGTCTTATACACTTGGGACATGTTATCTGGAGGGACCAGTCCTTGGAGAAGGACATCATGCTTGGTAAAGTAGAGGGTCATTAAAAAAGAGGAAGACCCTCAACGAGATGGATTGACACTGTGGCTGCAGCAATGGGCTCAAACATAGAAACGATTGTGAGGATGGTGCAGGAACGGGCAGGTTTCATTGTTGTATACATAGAGTTGCTGTGAGTCAGAACTGACTCCATGGCACCTAACAACAACAACTACAAAGTGTGAGTTTGAAGAGACCAGTCCCTACAAACGTGGGCCTTCACACCACACCGGCTACCATTAACTTCCCTGACAGAAAAACCAGACCCGCCAAGTCTTGTGAAAGGGTCCTCAAGGCCTCTCCTCTCAAACACAGAAATGACAAGGAACCACGGGGGGCTTCTTTGGGGTCAAATGAGGCTGCCTGAAAGAACTGAGCAGTTTTCCAGACAGAGGAAGAATATTAACAAGGCAAGTAAGAAGGCACATAAGTAGGAAGCAGTCCCATTTGTTTTGGCAGGTGAGGTTTCCTGGGCGAATGCCTCTAGAGGCTGGCTGGAGAGCAGGCAGGGGATGAGGCTAGGCAGGATGCAGCACCTCCAATTCCAGGATGAGAAATTTGGTGTTTGTAGGACCTAAGTCAAATGGAGAATGGGCGCCCCCTAGAAGCCGAGCTCGGTAATGGACGCTGGAGAATCCAGAAGGGAGGGGCGGCTCAAGATGAGGGTAGCCTGCCCGCCAGTTTTCTTCTCACAGGCGCTCAGTCCGGCATGATGGATTCCTGGGATCCCAGAACGGCTAAGCTGGAAGGGACCTCGGAAAAGGAACTATCAACACGTGTCCCGTGCCAGGCCCTGAGCTGGGCACTTTACTGAACATTTATCTTGTTTAACCTTCCTAATTCTGCTTCGAGGTAGGTATCATTATCCCCATTTTTCAGGTGAGAAAACCAAGGTTTGGTGATTTCCCAAGGAGGGGCGGGGTTTTGTATGACACTAGTCCTCAAGACTTGGAATATACTGGTCCTCAGAGGTTTGGGAGAACAAGCATCGATGTGAGGTGCTCAAGCTTTCCAAGGAACAACAGCGTGACAGTACTTTCGGCAAGAACCACGCCTCCCTTGTCGCGACGGTACCAATTGTTGTTGCTTTCCTTTAATGAGCCTTCCCGTGAAATATGAAATCCTCACTCCACGGGGAGGCGGACACTATAATAGTCCTGGACGCCCGGCCGTCTTTCTCCTTTGCTGGCACTGTTCCCCACTGGTGACATAAATTTTCCTCCTCCGGTAGCGAGTGAAAGCTTAGGACTACATTTCCCGAAAGGCTGTTCAGAATGAGGAGGCAGGGAGAGAAGGGAAGAGGCTTTCAGCTTCCGTCAGCTCGCAATTCGGCGAGTCCGGCAGGATGCACGTTTCTACCGCCAGCGTCCTTTTTCTGTAGAGCTAAGAAAGGGACTACGTCTCCCAGCGGGCACTGGCGCAGCGGTCGAGCGACTAGGCTGCCACCTTTACTGTAGTCCTTTTCCCTATTTCTGCAAGAAGCAGCCTTAGTGTATGGACTACAAATCCCATGTAGCCCTCTCCGGTTTCCTTCGGCCTCCATCTTTGCTGGTAGTCCACGCCCCGTTCCCCTTCCATTGTCTGTTGAACTTGAGGATAATAGACGGGAGCCAGGAAGACTGCAACTCCCGTCATGCTTTGCGCTACTTGGTGGGGGAATTTTGATATTACAGGCGGGCGAAGTGCCCAAGGTGGTAGAATGAAACGACGGGGAGAGGCTAGGTAACCTGCCGTCTTTATGGTAGTCTCCTTATTCTCCTGGTTCTACTATTCTTAAGAAACACCAGAAGGCTAGAAAACTACTATTCCCATCGCGCTTCCTAAGATTGACTACTAGTCAGGTGTACGCCCCTCTTTCGCCATCTTGCTTGTAGTCCTCGTTTCTTTTCACCTTTTCATTGTTCCTGACTAGTAGAAATGGCAGCGGGAAGGCAGCAGATGGACTGCGACTCCCGTCAGGTACCACACACGCGGAGGGTTGTGGACTGGAGGGCGTGTGAGTGCCTGGGAAGGAGGTCGGGTCGGGGGAGAAGACCATCTTGTTTGTAGTCATCGTTACCTCTCCTTCTCTATGTTGTGCAACTGGGAGCCTTGGGGCAGCCGGACTATAACTCCCGGCATCCTCGGCTCCCGGATTGGGGGGGGCCCCCCGCCATCTTGTTTGTAGTTCCCGCTGACACCAGCTTCCCGTTATTTCCATGGTAGCACAGCGTCCGCAGGACTACGACTTCCGTCGTGCCCTGCGCGTGCTCGTCCTGGAAAGAGGAGGTGGTGTGGGAAGGAGGGGGAAGGGGGCGGGGTTCCTCTGGGAGAAGGAGGGAGTTAAGAGGAGGAGGAGGAGGAGGGAAGAAGGAGGGAGGGGGGAGGAGAGGAGGAAGGAGGAAGGAGCTGAGGAGGGATGAGAGAGGCAGCCAGGGCCCCGGGCCGAAGCACCGCAGGGCCGGGGGACCAGGGGGGTTGAGACACCCCAATTGCCCCCTCCCCCGTCCCCTGCCCTCCTCCATCCTTTCCTTCCATCCTCCAGCTTGAGGGGGAAGATTTATTCAAATTTTATTTAAATCCCTATATCCCGAGGGTCGCGCGCTGGGGAGAGGGGGAAGGGGGCGGGGGCGCGCGCGGCCTGGGGGGCGGGGCCGGAGCGGCTTCCTTCATCCCCCTCCCCTCGCCCCGTAGCCGTAGGGAAGGGGGCCGCAGTCCAGGGGCGGGCCCAGGGGAGGGGGGCAGGTTACAACGACCCCCCCCTCCCCGGGAACCGGCGGTGGGCGGGGCTTGAACCCCGGAAACGGTGGGGGGCCCAGGCCTGGCCTTGGACCCTTGGGCTGTGGGGGCCGGGAAGGGGCCAGTTAAAGGGCCGGGGGCGCTGGGGAGAGGCGGGGCGGGGTGGGGGGAGGGGAGCTGGGACTCGGACCCTGGACTGATTGGGGCTCGGGCCTAAGCTGAGTACCCTGCGGCCGAGGAGCCCCCGCTGGCCTGGGGGGGCTGAGGGACTGAGCCCCCCGGAGCAGGACCTCCCCCTGGAAGGGCCGCGCCGCAGCCCGTGGGAGGGCCTCGCCCCCGGCACCCCCCATCTCCACTCGCCGCCGTCCCGGCCTCCGCCGGAGGGAGGGGCCGAGCGCCCTCGGGGGGCCGTGGACCCCGGCGTTCTGAGCGTTCCACGCCCCGCGCCGCCCGGCCCCCCCGCCGCCGATGGCCGCCGACCCGCCGGGAGCTGCCGAGAAGGGAGAGATGGCTCCCGGGACACGTGTGAGGTGGGTTCGTGCGGCTCCTCCTCACCCCCAGTCCTGGGCAGCTCCCACTCCCATTCATCCTCAACCCGGCCTCTCTACCTTCCCCGCCCCCAGCCTCACCTTCTCTTTGCTTTTAAACGCCTTATTTCTAGTCCTCCTTCCTACTACCTTTCAACCCTGGGGAACTGGCCTTCCTTCCTAGACCCCGCTACCCCTTGTAGACCCCTACCCTCGCCTGCAGTCCCTGCCCTCCAGGCGCTTCCTCTGGTGCGCTGAAGGGCCCCTTCCCCTCATGGATGGGTCTGGAAGTCCCCGGAAAGAGGGAAGCTGGGGTAAGACTCTGGCCAGGAAGAGACCCTCTAGGCCTGGCTGAGTCCAAGTGTGGGATCTTGGAGGATCTGGTTTCCATGGGAAGGGGAGCCCAAGGGATTCTAGACAATTAGGGATGGAAATAATTGAGCCCATCCTGAGCTTTGTGGAGATGTCAGGTTGGATTCTAGAATCCCCAGGAATCTCGGAGATTGCCCAGGTTGACCTGAGGGATCCAAGGGGAGGGTGTCTTGGAGCAGAGATACCTCTGTGAGGAGCCAAGGGTTTGAGATCTTGGGCTGAGAAGGGATTCTGAAGGAGCATCTCAGTAAGATTTCAAGTCCCCGGGAAGTTGGGGGTGGAGAGTGGGATCTTTAGGGATGGGGAGGGCAAGGATCCCATTGGATCTGGTGATGATGTCTGAGTTTTGAAATAAGAGAGATTGAGTGGGGTCTGCATTGGGGGTAAGGTGAATTCTCTGTGTGAGGGAGACGGAGAGGAGAGAGGGAAAAAGAAAAGTGTGGAACTTCCATCCAGGAATCTCTGAGTATCTCGGAGGTAAATCTGGGGAGTTGCAGGCTGGGGAGAGCCTAGGGTATACTGCATTTGGATGATGGGGGGAAAGAATTGAGATCTCTCTGAGGTAACTCCACAAACAAGGAGTCCCTGCCCTTTCCAAGGAGCTTTGGTGTGGAGATGTAAGAGAAGGCTCCAGTGCCCCTTCCTTCCTAATGGACTAGAGAAGAAGGCTCCGAGGAAGGGTTGGAGGAGGAGTGAGGTCTGGAAGCCAATTCTCTGGGAGCCCTGGGCACTGTTGTGGAGAGAGAGGCTTTGAGTAGAGAAAGTGGTGGGTCCTCCTGCCTCCACCCCTCAGCAGAAGAGATTACCTCCTTGTTCCTTGTCACCTTGGGTAGAAGGGCAAGCTCTGGCTGCCTAAGAGTTAGGGGGAACTGCCAGTAGTCTTCCAGGCCAGGCGCCCCAGTGGGCCCACCTGACCCTGCCACCATCTACCTGCAGCCCTCGGCGTTGCTGACGCCCCCAATGTCGTCGAGCAGCCGGGGGCCGGGGGCCGGAGCGCGCCGACGCCGAACCCGCTGCCGCCGCTGCCGGGCCTGTGTGCGAACTGAGTGCGGGGACTGCCACTTCTGCCGAGACATGAAGAAGTTCGGGGGGCCCGGGCGCATGAAGCAGTCGTGCCTGCTCCGGCAGTGCACTGCCGTGAGTTCTGCCCCAACTGTGTCAACACCCTTGGGACTCTGGGCACCCTTCCCTAGGTGTCCTGAGCATTTTTCTGGAGTGGCTCGTGACTGCTTCCCAGAGTGAATTGCAGAGTTGCTGTTTGTTCACTTATTTCCTTCATTCATTTCACTGGCTTGTTTAAAAATCCACCAGGCCCATTTTTGTCCTCAGCTCCAAGCTGGGGGCAATGCTAGGCTGCATAGAGGTATCTGACCCCTTCCTACCTTCATGCTTTTCTCAACTTTCAGGAGCACAAACCCATAGAAAGCTAAGCTCAGTCTGTATGCCTCCCCAGAGGCATTTGTGCATAAGAGCCCACTCCCAAAGCTTGGTGCTGTGAACAGGTCTTGCCCTTCCCTGGCCTCTTTCCTCACAGCTCAGGGCGGTCTTGGATTTGAGACCACACTCACCCTACATGTGACCTTGAGCAAACCACTTTGAGTCTCAGGTACCTTCTCTGTGAAATGTTTCCTTTGTTGAGCTGTAAAGATTAAACGATAGCATGGAAAAAACGTGTCTACTACAATGCTTGGCACACAGTAGGTATGAGAGAAACGTGGGTTTCCTCCCTGCCTTTCTCATCCTTTGACCTTCTCAGGGCTTCAGAGAGTTGCCCTTCCGCATGAGCTTTGCGGAGCCAGGTATATCCTGCACCACCTTCCCCACACCACTACCACCCTCTCTTCTCCAGCTACTCCTTCCAGGTCGGTCTCTTTGCCCTATGGTCCCTCTATTCTCTTACTTTGTCTCCCAACCCTTGCTTCACTTTGTCATTTCTTCTTCCCCTACCTGCTTCTTCCTTGAATTTCTCACAGCCTTCAGCGTCTTCAATATGATTCCGTATTACACTCTCCTCCCCAGTCACGTGGTCTGAAGGCTGCTCCTGTTTTTCGCAGAACTAGCCAGCTGCCTTTGGTGTTCCTGAGGGTCTCACCAAAGCTATGTTCATTGAACAGTTCTTGGGCTCCTTTCTGTCCATTGAGCAACCTCGGAATCGCCCCAAGCTGCTGCTATGCCCTCAGTACTGCTGTCATATTTGGCTGTAGTCTTTCTCTTCTCGAAGCCAGTTGCAGGGTCACACGGCTACAACAATCACAACAGTGATAACGATTATTGAGTGTCCTGTAAGCTTTATCTCGTTCTTACAACAGCCCTACAAGGGAAAAATTCTTAATTCTATTTTGTAGATGCAGAAACAGAGGCTTAAGGGATGTTAAATCAGTTGTTCAAGGTCACACAGCCCAAAAGGAGGAAATTGAGGACCAGTTTGGCCTGTAGATTCGAAATCACTTCCCAAGTCTTCCTCTTTATCCAGCAGCTGGCCAGGGTCCCCAGAAGGAAGGGTCTCTCCCTGTTGCTTTCAGGGTTCCTGATGCCCCCTCTCCCCCCACAGCCCGTGCTCCCACATACAGCTGTGTGCCTCCTGTGTGGGGAGGCTGGGAAGGAGGACACGGTGGAGGGAGAAGAAGAGAAATTTGGTTTGAGCCTCATGGAGTGTACAATCTGCAATGAGATCGTCCACCCTGGCTGCCTGAAGGTGATAGTCCTGGGGACCCTGGAGTCTGGGGTGGGGTAGATTGTCAGGGAGCAAGGAGGTGTGTAGTACTGCTTAAGGGTTTACTGGCACCCTACATCCACTCTGCCCTCTTGCCTACAGATGGGGAAGGCTGAGGGTGTCATCAATGCAGAGATCCCCAACTGCTGGGAGTGCCCTCGTTGCACCCAGGAAGGCCGGACCAGCAAGGTAGGAGCAGGGGCTGGGCTAGGTGTTGAGCTCTTGGAAAGGGGTGGGTTGAGGAGCTGTGCAGGACCTCACCCCCCTTCTCCATCTCCCCAGGATTCAGGAGAGGGCCCGGGCCGCCGGAGGGCTGACAATGGCGAGGAGGGTGCCAGCCTGGGGAGTGGATGGAAGCTGACGGAGGAGCCACCACTTCCACCCCCGCAACCCAGGCGCAAGGGCCCTCTACCTGCTGGTCCCTCCGCAGAGGATGTGCCTGGGCCCCCCAAACGAAAGGAGAGGGAGGCAGGGAATGAGCCCCCCACCCCAAGGAAAAAGGTGAGCCAGGGAGCATGATCATTTGGTCAGGTGAGAGAGATTCTGGGAACGGTAGTCCTGGCCCAGTTTGGGGGAGGGAGTGGGCCTGAGTGACAGTCTTCAGTGGGTTCCCCAGGGGTTGTTGGGAGATGTAGTTCAGGAGCTACTGGAGGGAGGATGGAGCATGCTCAGTGGAAAGGAGAAGTACAGGTGAGAGGGAACTGGCACCAGGCCTGGAAGCTCTGGAAGCCCTGGGTGCTTTAGGGAGGAGGGAGAGAGCATGCTCAAATTAGCTGCTCCAGAGGAGGAGGGAGGGACTGGAAAGGGCCTGAGGGGGAAGAAAGAGGAGATGGGAGCATGCTTAGTGAGCCAAGACATTGGTTGCAAGGTGAGCATGGTTGGAGTTCTCCCTGAGATGGGGGCTTCTGGGATTTGTAGTCTGAGAGAAGAACTTGGACTTTAGTTTTATGGGCAGTGAGGGGCTAATGGGGTCTCTCCCTTCCCCCATATCTCTTTCTTGCCCCATAGGTGAAAGTAGTTTTATGGGCAGTGAGGGGCTAATGGGGTCTCTCCCTTCCCCCATATCTCTTTCTTGCCCCACAGGTGAAAGGAGGCAGAGAGAGGCACCTGAAGAAGGTGGGTGGAGACGCCTGCCTCCTCCGAGGATCGGACCCAGGCGGCCCTGGCCTTCTGCCCCCCAGGGTTCTGAATCCAAGCCAGGCTTTCTCGTCTTGCCACCCTGGGCTCCCTCCCGAGAACTGGGAGGTGTGCCGGGGACCTCCTCCCTCTCCTTTCCCCCCCACCCTTTCTGTGCCCCACCCTTCACCATGGAGATAGAGATCTGTCCCTTCTTGCTCACTTTGTCCTGCCCTACCTAGCCGCAGTCACACCTGGACACAAAGGGTGTCTGGAACCCTGGGAAGGGATAGAAGGGGAGAATAGGTTGGGGCCAGGCTGTAGGAGCCCCTGACTTCCCAAGAGCCCTTGAGGTATCATCTGGCCCATTTGCCTCATCTTTCCAAGCCTTAAAGGGGAAAGAACTGAGTTCAAATCCCTGCCCATTTGCTGATTCCTTGTGTGGTCTTAGCAACTTGTCAGCTGCTCTGAGCCTCAGCTTCCTCATCCACAAAACGGGGATGGTGTTACCTACCCCTATCCCACAGAACTGTTTAAATCTTATGAGGTGATAAAAGTAAATGAACTTTGTAAACTGTAAAAGTCTACACAGATTTGAGGAAAATGAGGCCCAGAGAAGTTAAGAGACTTGCCTAAGGTCACACAGCAAAGTCAACATTCAGACATTATTTTGCTCTGACATGATAAATGTAAGTGTCTGTCTAATTGTGTCTAAATTCTGCCTTAGCCTTTTGTCAGTTTGTAATGTTGGGCAAGTAACTTAATTCTCTGAGCCTCAGTTTCCTCACATCTGAATGATCAGAGCTCGCCTTACATTAGATCACTGTGAGGATGTAATGAGTTAGCAAATGTGGGTTATGCCACACAGGGGCAGATGATTAGTTGTTCTCACATTGTTGCATGTACACTTGGGATTATGTAGCCATTTCACGTGAAAATGTGAAGCAGTGGCTTCTCAAGTTCACACAGGGTTGATGGCCAAGCCAGTACTCAAAACTAGGTCTCTAACTTCTCAACACCTCACTGCCTCTGGATGTCTGTAAGCTATTGAAACCCGTATGGCTTTTTATTCTTTGACTCAGTGTCCTCATATTACAGATGAGGAAACTGAAGTCCAGAGAAGGGGCAGTGACTTGGCCAAGGTCTCACAGCAGTCAGGAGCAGAACTAGGGCTGGCACTCAGGACTGTCCCTTGGGCTAGTCATTCCCTGGTGACTCCTCAGGGCAGGGGGGTGGGAAAATGTTGCTAGGCCCTGGAACAGCCTTACCCTGTCACTCTGCAGAAACCAAAGCCGCCTTTGGCCTCTGCTGAGGGCCCAGCAGTGCCGTCCCCATCACCACAGAGAGAGAAGCTGGAGCGCTTTAAGCGGATGTGCCAGCTGCTGGAACGAGTGCCCGATACCTCCTCATCCTCCTCCGACTCGGATTCAGACTCGGACTCATCAGGCACATCGCTGAGTGAGGATGAGGCCCCTGGCGAGGCCCGGAATGGGCGGCGACCAGCCCGGGGCAGCTCAGGAGAGAAGGAGAACCGTGGGGGGCGGCGGGCTGTGCGCCCTGGCAGTGGGGGGCCCCTGCTCAGCTGGCCCCTGGGCCCTGCACCACCACCCCGGCCCCCACAGCTGGAACGGCATGTGGTACGGCCACCACCTCGAAGCCCTGAGCCTGACACACTGCCTTTGGCTGCTGGATCCGACCACCCCCTGCCCCGGGCTGCCTGGCTTCGTGTCTTCCAGCACCTTGGGCCCCGTGACCTGTGCATCTGCATGCGAGTCTGCCGGACTTGGAGCCGCTGGTGAGTGGCCTGGACTGGCTGGGGTTCCATTGCCAACACTCTCCTCACTTGCTGTGTGAGCAGATCCCTGATCTGATCTTCTAGGGCTTGTTATTTGTTATTGTTAGGTGCCATCGAGTCAATTCCGACTCATAGCGACCCTATAGGACAGAGTAGAACTGCCCCATAGGGTTTCGAAGGTGTGACTGGTGGATTTGAATTGTTGATCTTTTGGTTAGCAGCTGAGCTCTTAACCACTGCGCCACCAGGGCTCCACGTTTACAGTAACGGAATATGCACAGTAAAACCTGCAAAAACCAGAACCCATGTAAAGCAGAAAACTGTCAGAGGAGGAAACCTCAAATATTTTCCACTAAAACGAGCGACAGAAAAGCGGTATGACTGCGCCCTGTCAGAGGTGGAAATCTTGTGAGACCCCGAGAAACAAGGCAGTCCCATTGAATGAATTCTGGCTCTCACAGGTTTCACTGTGTGGGCTTGTGTGTGTGCGTGTTCTTATTGTCAGCGTAAGAACACGTATATCCCAAAACCAAACCAAACCCATTGCTGTTGAGTCAGTTGTGACTCATAACTACCCTATAGGACAAAGCAGAACTGCCCCATAGAGTTTCCAAGGCTGTAATCTTTACGGAAGCAGACTGCCACATTTTTCTCCCAGGGGATGGGTGGTGGGTTCAAACCACTGACGTTTGGGTTAGCAGCCAACCACTTAACCACTGCACCACCAGGGCTCCAAACCAAACCCTCACAGCGACCCTATAAGAGAGAGTAAAACTGCCCCATAGGGTTTCTAAGGAGCAGCTGTTGGATTTGAACTGCCGACTTTTGGTTAGCACCCAAGCTCTTAACCACTACACCACCGTAGTCATGTTATATATGTGTGGGTGTATATACGTGTGTGTATGTGTGTATATATATATATATGTGCGTATGTGTACGTGTATGCATATGGTATAATACTTCTGTGTTTACTACACGTAGGATGTTTTCTGTTTATGAGCTCATTTAACCCTCACAACAACTTTGTAAGGTAGGTACTATTACTCCCTGTTTCAGATGAGGAAGCTGAGGCCCAAGGTCATGTGGAGAGGAAGTGGTAGAACGGGGAATTTGAACCCAGGCCCTCTGGCTCTAGATTGTTTCTTGTTAATATTAGCTGTCATTTATTGAATGTTTAGTACGTGCCAACTATTGTGCTAAGCACTGTTCATGCATAATCTTACTGACTTTTCACACTCCCTTTTCCAAGGACAGTCTTATTCCCATTTACACATGAGAAAGCCCTCTGCTGTGGTGGCCCCTTGCCCTTTCAGAGGCAGCCATGCTTGGGCCTCCTGACTCAGCTTGGAGCTTCTTCCTTCCCTGGAGCCACCACCAAGCATCCTCTGCCCATCCTCGCCTTCTGCCAGTACTGCCACCCGAGCCTTGTTTGTTTAAGAAATGTTGGTCACCCTCCCAAGCCCCTTGTCTTCTTCTCTGATCCCGCCCCCAACAACTCCTCCCTCTATTGTACTGCCACACCTTCTTTTCCTCTAGTAGAGCTCATAGAGGCCTTCTGCATATTGATGAGCTTTCGTTCGTTTATTCATGTTCATGGCCCCATCAGTTGCTGAAGTAGGGGCAGATACTATGTCTGTTTTATCTTAGTATCCCCAGCACGGGCAAGGGCCAGTGTAGGTGCTCAGCAAATGTTTTATTGAGTAAATTCAAGCCCTTTCTCAAGCACTGACTGTAGACTGGGCATCATATCGAGGACTTCACATACGTTGGCTGATTGTTCCTCACAATAGCAAGCCCATGAGAGGATGAGAGACACCTGAAGTCACAGTGCAAGTTAGTGGCCAAACTTGAGTTTTGCTTCTCTTCCTTTGGAATGAGGTATGGAGCACTAATTCACGCCTGCCAGTCCCATACAGAGCCAAGAGGATGGGAGCGCAGGCTCTGGAGGCAAATCTTATTCTTCCACTGATAAGCTGTGTTCCGTTGGGCCAGTTTCTTCTTAACTTCCCTGCTTCAGTTTCTTCATCTGTAAAACAGGATAATCAAAGTATCCACTTCATAGTAGGCAGGAAAGGAGCTCGTGGCACAGTGGTTAAGCATTCAACTGCTTACCGAAAGGTTGGCGGTTCAAACCCACCCAGAGGCTCTGTGGGAGAAAGATCTGGTGATCTGCTGCCCTAAAGATTATAGCCTAGAAAACTCTGTGGGGCAGTTCTACTCTGTCACATGGGGTTGCTATGAGTCAAAATTGACTCCACTGTTCCTTGACAACAACAACAATATACATAAAAAATAAAGGGGAACATAGAAACTACTAAATGCCTTTACTGTAACCATTGTTATTCACTCATTTACAAGTATTTAATGAAAGCACAGGCTATTATGTGCTTATAACATAGCTCTGTGCCCTTGAAGAGCTCCCAGTCAACCTGCAACATAGAATCAAATAGTTACAGAAGTTGCTGGAATTAACTACCCTTGCTTCATGTATTAGTTGAGGAAATGTTTGCTGAGGCCCCTTCAGCAAGGCCAGCTCCGTGTTTGGGCACGTAGGATCCAGAATTAAAGAGGCCCTAATTTCTGCCTCAAGGAGAGACTTGTGAATGGAAGTGGGAGAAGCAGAGAGGCTGGATTGCACAGTGGTTTCCATCTTGGGTCCTGGAGTCTGGCACCAGGGTTTCATTAATTACAACTCCTGTACTTCCTGGTTGTGGGGGTGGATAGCTATAGCTTTCAAGGCCTCAGTTTTCTAATTTTTAGTTGCAGCTTCATATAACTGATCACCTTATGGGGATTAAATGAGATGGTTCCTGCAAAGCACTTAGCATAGTCTGTAGGGTACAAAGTACTCGATAAAAATGGTGGTTTTTGATGAAAAGGACAAGGGTAGGGGACAGCAGGGGGTTCTGGGGGCACAGTGGGTCCAGTCAAGATTGGGCACAGAAGCAAAGGAGATGGGGATGGACAGGAGGAACTTGGGTTGAGAACTTTTTGAGAAGCAGAATGGCTTGTGTAAAAAATGGTGTGATGGCAGTGTCAGACCTCCTTGTCTTAACTTCACAAGGGAGAAGGAGAATCAAGATCAACAGCCCAAGGCTGATTCTGGTGAGGCGGAGGTCAGACATACTTCCTCTCTCCAAACTTTTCACCAATTCTAACACCAGCCTTCCTTCCCCCAGTGCTCTCTACTTCTCTGTTAGGTTCAGTAATTTATTGCAATGGCCACACACAACTCAAAGACCATACTCACAGTTATGGCATTTATTAGGGAAGTAACAGGTTACAATTCAGGATCAGGAATGACTCAGGATACAGTTCTTCAGTCAGGACAGCTTCTCGGCTGTACCCACAGGCAGGCCTCTCCCTGGCCCTCAGACACTTGGGCCTCTTGGGCTGGCTCAGCCTCTGCCCTGCTTGGGCAAGTGTTACAGAGTTCTTTAGCTCCACCAATAAGTGCCCAGAGGCAACCCACTCTGCCAGTAAGCCTTGGCCCAAAGGCACTCAGCTCTCTAGTTCCATGGGTCGGCAGGCCTAGCTCCACAGGCAGGTGCCCAGGGAAGTCCACCAGCAATCCTCCTGCCCAAAGGCACTCAGATCTCTCACTCCGTGTGCCAGGAAGCCCACCATGCCGTCTCCCGGTCTCCTAGTTTTGCTGCTACAGTTCTCTGCCATGCTTGCCGCCACTTCTCGCCATCTTGCACCATCTCTGGTGTTGTAGACCTCTCTGTCTCTTGGGTCTAGGAGGTTCTCAGTGCAAGGACTCCCATGTCGAAAGGACGTGCTCCATTCCCATCTGTTCTTGGTGGTAGTGAGGTCCCCCTTTCTGCCACTGGGATCGCTCATTTTATGCCTACCAGGATGGTGAAACTGACCAATCCCCTCATTAGGGTTCCATACACCTTATTTGCATGGCCCTATCCTCACAAGGGTGCCATGCACCTTACTTGCTTTATTAGCAAATTGTCCAATCCCCTTGGTGGGCCAGAAGCACCTTATTTGCATAACCCCACCCAATCATTTGGTGGGAGTTATAAGACCATGGTGAGAAAGGCTGTATAAAAGTGATCCATTGTACCACAGGCCACCCCCGGCCTTTCCTAGCCATGGTTCTTTTGTATTTGGAGGATAAATTCCTCCTCCCATTTTATCAGTCCAAAACAGTAACAATTAGTTTTCAATAGAGCAAAGATTCCTCAGGGTGAGGTTACTCAGATACCAGCCATTCAGGTCTGCTGCGGGTATCCATCTGATCTGGTCAGGTTCTCCGAGTTATCTTGGCTTCACCTTTTCTGGTGCTTGATAAAATTTAACTGAGAGAAGATTATTCCCTTGTTCTGAGCATCACGAGGTATTAGCATAGCAAACCTTTAAGGGACTTTAGGTTCAGCCACTGTACTCCAGTCCAGCAGTGCCTCTCCCTTAGTCCACTCTTTCACAGTTACAACTTCTACAATGACAGTTTTTACAGTCACAATTAACCCTGTTAACAATGAACATTCACAGCTGAATCAAATAATTCTATCAGCATCTTTCCCCACTCTCTCTTCCCCAGACCTAGCAGGAAAAGAGGAATCTATTCATTGGGGATTCTTCCCTTGTCCCCCTCATTTTGAGTGTAAGCACACCCAACTAAATCATGTAAGCTAGCCACTTCATGCTTTTATCTCCCCCATTCTGCATAGTCAATTTCTAAATTGCTCATCCCTATCAAACCAGTACAGAGCCCTGGTGGCACAGTGGTTAAAGCACTTGGCTGCTAACCAAAAGGTCGGCAGTTCAAACCCACTAGCCGCTCTATGGCAGAAAAATGTTGCAGTCTGCTTCCATAAAGATTTACAGCCTTGGAAACCCTACGGGGCAGTTCTGCTCTGCCCTGTAGGTTTGCTATGAGTCGAAATGGACTCGACAGCAATGGGTTTGGGTTTGGATCAAACCAGTACTCTGAGGAGACAAGCATGTTACTTGATCTGAAGAATATTCTGTTTCAGCCGGTCTCTTCTCTCTGTCTCATGCCTAGCCCCCATGGGCTAGGTCAACAGGCACCACTTGTAGGCTCAGGAGTTCACACAACTCCCTGCATTTCAGAGCAGCCAGACCAGCTAGCCCCTTCTCTGTTTCATCCCTAGCCCGTGTGGGCTACATCCATAAGAAAAGTCCAGTCCAGAGCTAGCCATCAAATTGCAGCAATCTAACCAGCTCATGGTGTCAAACATCTTTCTCTTCACTCAGTCAGTTTCTGGTCAGCTCATCTCCAGCTCCTGTGGGCTAGGTCAGTGCATACCAGCTGTAGGCTCTGGAGTCCATACACCTCTCTGCACTTCAGGCCAGCCAGTCCCTTCGTTCTGTCTCATGCCTAGCCCCCATGGGCTAGGTCAACAGGCACCACTTGTAGGCTCAGGAGTTTACACAACTCCTTGCACTTCAGACCAGCTAGCCCCTTCTCTATCTCATCCCTAGCCCTTGTGGGCTAGGTCAACAGGTGCCAGTGGAACATGTCCAAATTCAGCCCATCTCTTCACTGCTGTACCCCCTCCCCACTTCCACTCATCTTGTGGCTCCAAGTGGTCACTGCAAGCAAGCATACCAGACTGCCTGCTTGCTGGCTCCCTTTAGCTTCCGCTTCTGAAAGGAGGTTCTTCTGATGAGTACGGACTTCCTGCCTCAAGCATCCAATGACAAACTACTTGCTCAAAATTCAAAAAGCAAAGCTTTTTTTTTTTTTTCCTCTGCAGATCCTTCCTTCAAATGTGAATTTCCTGGTCTCCCAACAGTTCTGAATGGGTCTGCATGTCTTTCCAAATGCAAATTTCCTGACTGAAAGTTCTGAGTGGGGCTCAGATTCTCTACCTAAGCCCCCAGTACTCGGTACAGAGGGCTACTGCATTCAAACCAACAGCCTGTATTTCTTTTGGGTAAATCCTAGTTCCCCTTTTAGCATATCTGGTCAAGTATTGGCTGAAAGCAGAATTACATGAGCATAATTTATAAAACCCAATGTTCATTTCCAGCATAGATTTAGTTTTGTTTTACAATACTAGGTAGGAGAAACATTCAATATCTGTAGTGCATTCAGATAAACACATAAATCTTTTTAAACATTGTTTCATCTTCTCATCCCTTAAGGATTTTCTCATTCATATAATATGGCCTTGGGCCTCTGGCTGGGTGGAACCAGAAGATCCTGGCCCGTTATCTTGTTTAACCTCCCTGGCTTTTATTCCAAACCACTCAGGTTGCAGCTTTTTTCTCTTCAGCTGCAGCATAACATCTTTTACTTTCCTTTTACTCATTACTAATAACAACCACAGTAACCATCAAAAGTTTCACTTCCCATGCCCCTTCGTTTTTTCTCTTACAAAATCCTATGCTTCTATGAGTCTGGACCAATGGCAGCAAATCCCACTTCTGACACCAACTGTAAAAAATGGCATGACAGCATGGTCAGACCTCCTTGTCTAACTTTACAAGTGGGAAGGAGAATCAAGGTCAACAGCCTGAGGCTGATTTCTGTGAGGTGGACGTCATACATACTGCCTCTCTTCAAACTTTTCATCAATTCTGACACTAGCTGTTCCTTCCACAGCACTCTCTACTTCTCCACTGGGTTCGATAATTTGTTGCAGTGGCAACACAGAATTCAGAGACCGTACTCAGTTATGGGGTTTATTAGGGAAGGAACAGACTACAGTTCAGATTCAGGAAAAACTCAGGATACAGTTCTTCGGTCAGGACAGCTTCTTAGCCATGCCCACAGGTAGGCCTCTCTCTGGCCCTCAGGCCTCTGCACTGCTCAGACAAGTGTTACAAAGCTCTTTAGCTCCACCAATAAGTGCCCAGAGGCAACCCACTCTGCCAGTAAGCCTTGGCCTGAAGGTGCTCAGCTCTTTAGCTCCGTGGGTCGGAAAGCCTAGTTCCACAGGCAAGTGCCCGGAGGTACACCACTTTGGGTACTCAGCTCTCTCACTCTGTGGGCTGGGAAGACCACTGCACCATCTCTGGTGTTGTAGCTCTCTGTCTTCTGGGTCTAGGAGGTTCTCAGTGCAGGGACACTGGGTGCAAAGGACGCGTTCCACTCGCATCCCTTCTTCTTGGTTATAGTGAAGTCTCCCCTTTCTGCCTCTGGGATGGATCATTTTAAGCCTAGTGGGATAGCAAAACTGACCAATCCCTTCGTTAGGATTTCATACACCTTATTTGCATGCCCCCCCCCAAGAGTGCCATGCACTTTATTTGCATAGTCCCATCCAATCATTGGTGGGAGTTAATAAGACCATGGCAAGAAAGGCCATAAAAAGCCATCCACTGCACTGCAGCTTGGATTTAGTGATTATCAGGGCTATGGAGGCAGCAGGGCGACTCTTCAACTGAGTTTCTGGCCTAGGTGTCTGGGTGGGCAGTAGCACCATTCCCCAAGCTTAGGAATACCAGGGGAGGAGCAGGTTCCAGGGCATAGTGAAGACCTCAGATTTTTACATGTTTAGACCAAATGGGCCTGTGGGCCAGTCAGGTGAAACTAGCAGGAGAGCAGCTGGATCTGTAGGTCTAATGCTCAAGAGAGATACAAAATTGGGAGTTCTCAACCTACAGACAGCAGCTTCAAAGAAGAGGGCAGAGTACAGAACGTCGGTATAAGTTAGAGGAAGAACAGCCAGAGAAATTGAAGGAGATCCAGGGTCAGGGGTGTCCTAAAGACAAGACAGATTGAGAAAAGAGTAAATGATGAACTGGGTCAAATGTTGGCCAGTGGGCAAGGGAGATCAAGGACCAAGAAGTAGCAGTTAGCTTTTGCTACAAGGAGGTCATTGATACTCTTAACTGTGTTTCATGGGGATGATGGGGCCAAAGTCAGATTGCAGTGGGTTGAGGAAGGACTTACCTCAGAACGTCAGCTCTAAGGCAGGGACTATTTCTTTCCTGCTATGTCCTAGGGGACAGTGCCTGGCATAGAGTAGGTACTAAAAAAACTGTTCATTGATGAAATGAAGGAATGAAAGTGAGGAAATTGGGATAGAGTATGGGAAAGAGGTGGAGGGTGGAGCTAGAGAGAAGTTTGTAGGTGGGAGAGCAGGGAGTTGCAGGCTTTCCTGTCTGGTAGCTTTCATCTTCTCTTGGAACCAGGAGGTGAAATGATCTCCTGAGAGGGAGGGGAGAGAGGGCAGTCAGGGTTAGGGGAGGTGTGGAATGGTTGAGTTGCAGGGTTGGGGCTTTCGAGAGTGTGGGCAGAGAGGGTGGAAACGAAAGGACTAGAACACAAGGTCAGGGTCAGCTGGGGTTGTGAGTGAATGCCTGGGGATGGACAGATGGAGGACAGTGTTGGCACCAGGAAGCCCAAAGAGCTCTGACAGGGAAGAACTGGCTGTGGTCAGAGCCCAGGAGGCTATGAGCCTTGCGGGCAGCAGTTTGGACTGGTCCATCTCTGTCCCCCGAGGGCCTCTGTAAGAGGGGGTTTTAGGATTTTAGAGGTGAGCTTAGTGGGGTGATGGCTTGATCAGGTAGGTGGCTGGAGTTCAGGAGAAGGTGAAAGGGAACTGGGGGGCTGTGCCTTGCGACATCAAACCCTGCCTTCCCAGAATGATGGCATCTTTGCCTCTTAAGAGTTCTTCCTGCCTTTTGCCTCAGTGTCATTTTCTAGCTAAGATAGAACCTATTCATGTTCCCTATTGCCCTCACAATGAATTCCCATAGTCCTGTTGGACATTTAGACTCAAACTGTGCCCCATTGACCATGTTAGGCACTTTCCCTATAATAACTCTTCATCTTCACAGCAACCCGTTGAAGTAGGTGCTGTCTTTTACCCACTTCTATGCTTTGGAAAAAAGAGGCCCAGAGACAGTAAGTGACTTACCTAAGGTCACCCAAAGCACAGAGGTGGCAGAGCTGGAATTCAGATCCTCATGCTCACACTCTTCACCTCTGGACCCTGGGCCAGGACAGGCCATGGCCTGGCATTTCAGCCCTCCTTGATGTGGCACCCCCACCCCAGCCTCCTCTACAGCCTCAATCCTCCGGCCTCTTCCTCACTCAGATCTTGGGCTGTCGCCAGCGTGGTTTAAGCCCTGGCTCTGTTACCACTTAGTAGTTGTGGGACCTGGAAAAAGCTTCTTAACTTCTCCGGGCCTCATTTTCCTTAACTATAAAAAGGGGATGATAATAACTGTATTTACCTGATAGTATTTACCTCCAACGGCTGTTGTGTGGTTAAATACTTAATGCACAGAATACCACCTGGCACACTGTAAATGCCCAATAAATATTAGTTATTAGTGCTGTAGCCGTCATCATCATCATTATTCTCATTATTACAGTGAATTGCCCTTCGCTCCTGCTGCTCAGGGTTCCCAAACCAAACCAAATCAACTGCTGTTGAGTTGATTCTGACTCATAGCGACCCCATAGGGTTTCCAAGGCTGTAAATCTTTACAGAAGCAGCCTGCCACATCTTTCTCCCACAGAGCTGCTGGTGGTTTCAAATCACTGCCCTTTCGCTTAGCTGTTGATTGCTTTACCCACTGCACCACCCGGGCTCCTTTGAGCTTCCCAGAGCTCTCCATTTTCTCTCTCTCTCTCTCTCTCTCTCTCTCTCTCTCTCTCTCTCTCTCTCTCTCTCTCTCTCTCTCTCTCTCTCTCTCTCTCTCTCTCTCTCTCTCTCTCTCTCTCTCTCTCTCTCTCTCTCTCTGTCTCTCTCTTTCTCTCTCTCTCTCTCTCTCTCTCTCTCTCTCTCTCTCTCTCTCTCTCTCTCTCTCTCTCTCTGTCTCTCTCTTTCTCTCTCTCTCTCTCTCTCTCTCTCTCTCTCTCTCTCTCTCTCTCTCTCTCTCTCTCTCTCTCTCTCTCTCTCTCTGTCTCCCTCTTTCTCTCTCTCTCTCTCTCTCTCTCTCTCTCTCTCTCTCTCTCTCTCTCTGTCTCTCTCTCTCTCTCTCTCTGTCTCTCTCTCTCTCTCTGTCTCTCTCTCTGTTCTCTCTCTCTCTCTGTCTCTCTCTCTCTCTCTCTCTGTCTCTCTGTCTCTCTCTCTCTTTCTGTCTCTGTCTCTGTCTCTCTCTCTCTCTCTCTCTCTCTCTCTCGGCCTGGACACAGGTGTTCCCTGTCTGAAATACACACCCTCTTCTTCCTTTCCTCTCCTCTCCTTGCCCAAATAACTAATGCTTTCCTCAAACTCTCAGTTCAGGCATTGTTCCCCCTGGAGGCTCCTGGCCCCAGCTCCTACCCTGGGCTCCCACAGTCTTCATGCTGTCACTTATCATGACCCTTATCTTCCTAGTTACTACAGATTGTCTGTGTCTCCCCTGATTGTGTGGCAAGAACCTGATTCCTCTTATCTTTGCCTGCTCTGTGCCCAGGGTACCAGGCACTTGGTATCATTAGGGCCTTCAGTGACTGTTGCCTGCCATGCTGAGGTTTAATCCAGCCCTGGTCATACAACGGTAAAGGGACTGAACAGCTTCAGCCAAGAAAGGGCCAGGGGAGACTTCCTGTAAGAGGAGGCACTGGAGCTGAGCCTTGAAGAATCGGGATTGGTTGGCATTTCTGGCAGAGGCAAAGTATGTGCCAAAACGTATTGGCACTAGATAGCATTGTGTGTCTGTAGGAGGGCAGGTGGAGAAACACATGTTGAGACCTATGGGTACCCTCAGAGGGAGGGATTTCCTTCTAGTTGTTGAGGATCCAGAGGGTTTCAAGGAAGTGGTGGCATTTGAGCTGAGACTCAAGGCTGAGTCAGAGTGGACAGGGAAAGGTTTTGGATGGTACAGGATTTACAAAAGAGAAGAGAAGGGGAAGACCTAGGGGCAGAACCTGGGTTGAAGGTAGGTTGTTGTTTTTTTTCGTTTTCTTTTTTAGAAGTGGAGAGACTCACGTGTTTGTTGGTTGAGTGAAAGGAACCAGGAGAGGCTGGAATGCCAGAAGAGGGGGAAATGGCAGCAGGGGACAGGGTGAGAGGGAGCCAGGAGGGTTAGAGTTGTTGCCTTACTGTCTTGCCTCCAGCATTCCCTAAAATGTCACACTGGGGCTCTGTATAATGCCTGGTAGTTTTAAATGGCACAAAAACATAGCTTCATCCTTCTGTTAATTCTGAAAAGAAAGTCGCTACGTTGGTTACTATTGCATCTTTAACATCTCTCTAATACTTAAGGAACCTTGGTGTCACAACAGTAAAGCACTCGGATGCTAACCAAAAGGTCGACGGTTTGAACCCACCAGTGGCTCCATGGGAGAAAAGACCTGGCAATCTTATTCTGTAAAGATTACAGCCTAGGAGACCCTATGGGGCAGTTCTACTCTGTCATATAGGGCTGCTATGAGTCGGAATCAATTCAACAACACACAATAACAACAATACTTGTTTATCTCTCTGTTTAACACAAATAGTCTTTAGGCACTAACCTAAAGCTACAGCAGTGAGTGACTAGAATTTAATAACCCTTGTTTGTTTTTATTGTGTTTATTTTATTCATTGTGGTAAAAATTATATGTATAACACAACATTAGCCAATTTCACGTTTTTCATGTTTCCAATTTTGTGACATCAGTTATATTAACCATGTTGTGCAGCCGTCACCAACCAATATCTGTTGCCACATTTTCCATCAACATGAACATTGGATTTAAGGTTAACCTGTACTTACGTGAAACAATACTGGTTTTAAGTGCAAAGAGGCCATCAATTTGAAGATAAATGCATGTTATGCAGATAAGTGGACAACAAATGATTGGAGTTTAGGAATCAGTGTTCCAGCCCGGGACTTCTTGAAGGGAAAGCTCTTCAGAGTCACGGGGTGGGGGCAGGAAGGAGTTGGGAAGCAAGCCCACCCGTTGCATCTAACAGTCATCCAGTCCAATGGGAATCTTCTGATTGGCCTTTGAGAACTACTGTACTAGAAGAGAATTTCTCAAACTGGGTCTTGAGGAATTTTCGTGTACCACAAAGTGTTAATAGATTTACCTCTGAAGGGGTGGGGAAGGGTTCCGTGGTGAAGTACGTTTGGGAAACCCTTCTCTAGTTCCTTGTGCACTTTGGAATATTCAAGGCTCTGGGAAATGCTAGGGTCAGGAAACCTGTTTAAATTTGTTCAGGCCTCATTTGTCTTCGTACCTTCAATACCTGGAACCTACCAGGTCTTCCATTAAACATTGATTGAGTGAATAAATGAAATAAATGAGATGTGTCGAGGGGGTGCTCAGTAGATGTTTCCAGTAGTTCACACTGGCTGGGCACCATTCATTCATTCATTCATTCATTCAACAGATGTGCAACAAATAACTTTATTATGCACTGGGCTCTGTGTTAGGTACTGGGAATACGGAAGTGAAAAAAGACAGACAAATCTGCCCTTGTGGCATTTACATTCTAATTGAAGAGAGAAAATAATCAAAGATAAAATATTAGGGCTGTAAGTCAAGCCTTGGGCAGCTGGCTAGCAAGATTGGGCAAATATGCTTCAAGGGCAGAGATTAGTAGAAGAGATGAGAAATGCCCATAAGCCACCATAACTTAGCAAGGGAGAAATTGAAAAGCCCATGGTGGAGGACAGGGCTACTGACAGATCCCTGTGGTGTTAAATCAAATACAGTGTGTAGAGTATTTGTATTGTTGGCAACGTGCTTTATAAGCTATAAGGCCCACAAACTATAATTGCCTCATTTGATCTTACAGCAGTCCTGTGGGGCTGGCAGTGTCTGGATTATTATCTTCATTTTATAAACAAGGACTCTGAGGCTCAGGGAGAGGAATAGACTTGTCCAGTGTCTCCCATCCAGATGGTGATGGAGCTGGGCCCCAAACCCAGGGCTCTGGGCCCAGGGCCATGAGCTTCTTGCCACTGTCTATATGGGCTGTGAGAGAGCTAGGCTGAACTGTTGGGGAATGGGGAGGATGGTGGGCTCCCTGAGAGCTGAGAACTGAGGTCTCTGTCTCCACCTTGTGACCATCAGGTGCTACGACAAGCGTCTGTGGCCTCGAATGGACCTGAGCCGGCGGAAGTCACTGACTCCACCCATGCTCAGTGGTGTGGTTCGGCGCCAACCCCGTGCCCTGGACCTCAGCTGGACAGGTGTCTCCAAGAAGCAGCTCATGTGGCTTCTGAACCGACTGCAAGGTAGGATGGGGTGGCCAGGTGGAACAGGGTGGGGAGAGGCATGGACCTGGGACAGAGCCCTCCCAGTACTGGCTTCCTGACCGACCCCCCAACCAGGCCTGCAGGAGCTGGTGCTCTCCGGCTGCTCCTGGCTCTCCGTCTCTGCGCTGGGCTCAGCTCCACTGCCAGCCCTGAGGCTCCTGGACCTCCGCTGGATCGAGGATGTTAAAGACTCCCAGCTCCGCGAGCTGCTGCTGCCTCCACCCGACACCAAACCAGGTGCAGCCTTCCCTTGCTCATTGCAGGATGGGTTGGGCAAGGTGTGGGTATGAGGCCTCTAAGGTCTTTCCATTCTCACTGAGTATCAAAAGTATTTGAAGAAAGGAAAGAACACCTGAACATGAACAGGAGGGCCTGGTTGCTCAGTCCCAAACCGAAAGATTAGCAATTCAAACTTACCCAGCACCTCTGTGGGAGAAAGATGTGGCAGTCTGTTTCTGTAAAGATTACGGCCTTGGAAACTTATGGGGCAGTTCTATTCTGTCCTATAGGGTCGTTGTGAGTCGGAGTTGACTCGACAGCAGTGGTTTTTGGTTGGCTTGTTTTCTTCATTCATTCACTGACTTGCTGTGTGCTAGGCCTTGTCATAGGAGCTGAGGGAACAAGGATGAAGAGGATGCAGCCCCTGCCCTCCAGGGGGAAAGATAATTATGTAATGAAACCCAAAATAAGATAGGAAGATGAAGACGAATCTTGGGAGAAGCCAGGGCCAGGTCGATAGTGGGTGTGAATGATGCTGGCCAGGTGTGGTGGCACTACTGGAGAGCCTCTTCCAAAGCAGGCAGTGGTGGTTGCCAGGAAGGAATGCAGGCTCAGTGTGGCTGGTCAGTTCAGTTTTTCCAGAGGAGCCAGAAATCTGGATTTATCTGTGAAATCAGGTTTTTAAAGGATGAGAATTCTAATTCTTTTCAAATTCATGTGTGAACCGAATAAAGACAGGGCTGTGCCATGGATTTGGCCCATGACCCCTTGCCCTGAGTAAAAGGATAAGACCTTTCCTAAGAGCATACAACCGAAATAGGGAGCCAGTTGACTTGGAAAGTTACACGGGGGTAGTGGTATCATCTCCTAAGTCAGAGCAGCCACCTCTTCCCCACAGATCGGGATCAGGTACCCTGTCAGGTAAAGTCAGCCTGTATTATTGAACACGTACTTCAGGCCTGGTGGCTCTGTGTAGGACCCTGGAGACCTCAAACTGAATCAGCCCCAGTCCCCAACCTGGTGGAACCCCAGTCATGCAGAAGAGAGGAACCCAGAAATAGAAAGTCATGGCATGATGTGGTACAGACAGGTGTCTCCAAGAAGTAGCTCAAAGTGTGGGGGGAGAGTCAAAGAAGCCCTCTTTGAGGAGATGCTGTTTGATGTTGGAGCTGAGTCTTGAAAGGGACAAGATTTTTCCTGGCAGAGAACAGCCTGTGCCAAGGTCTGGCAAGTGAGGCATAATGAGCAGTTTGGTGGGGCATGAGGCCTGTATTGGCTGAGGGGGATGCTAGGAGTTGAGGCTGGTCACCTTGGGGATCCTATGGAAGGTGAATATGGAGGCCTGGGAAGAGGGAGAACTGAGGGCTGGTGGTTCTAGCCAAGATGGGATGCTCACAGTATTCTCTCTAGCCCCCACCAGTCTGTTCCCTGCCCTGGAGCCAGGAGAATCATCCAGAAGGGCAGATCTGAACATGTTACTGCTGTGCTCTAAACTCCTCTGGCTCCCCAGCACTCTCTGGATAAAGATCAGTATTTTACCATGGCCACTGAGGCACGGCGTGGTCTGGCTCCCACTGACCTCTCTAGCTGCATCTCTCAAGCTGCCCCTGCATTTCGGCCTCCTTGCCAAGCTCCTTTCAGCCCCAGGGCCTTTGCTCACTCCCCGTTGCATGGAATGCTCTATCTTCCTTCACCTAACTAGCACCAAATCACCTGATCATCTTTCAGGCCTCAGTTTAAATGCCTCTTCCTTCTAGAGGGTTTCTAGAGATCCCCCATGGAGATCCAAGTCCCTCTCAGTGTGCCCGTGTACCCCACCCAGCTTGTCACTGTACAATTGTGAAATGATTTGATTAATATCTGTTTCCTCCCACTAGGATGTCTGTGTGTGGTGAAAATATACACACCAAAACATTTGCCAATCCAACAACTTCCAGTCCCCACTAGGTTCGTAAGCTCCTTGAGGGCAAGGACTGTGTCTGCTTACCACTGTGTCCACAGCACCTTGCTCAGTAGTGTGCTCAGCAAATGTGTGTTGAATGAATAGGCTGAATGAGCAAACAAACAATAGGGACCAGAGGGAGAGATCTATTTTGAGGAAAGAAGATTTCCTAAAGGCAATCTGTTGGGACCTGAAATAAGGGAGTAAAAGAATTTTCTTTTTAAAGGTCTTTCATGGCCATGCTCTCTTCTCCCCACCCCCAGCCCCTTCATAGAAGCCCTGGGAGAAGAGTAGAGAAGCAAGTACAGTTCTTCAGATTTTCCCAGAGGGATTGAGTAACTGGTGCAGGTCATACAGAGCCAGGCCAGACACTCACCCCTTGCCTAGTTTTACTGTAATCAGACTGAGCCAGGAAGACTTGGGCAGGGGGTGAGGTGGGGTGGGCAGTAGGGCCTGTACATTCCATAAGGCGAGAAAGGGCTGGCAAGCTGGCTGACTGGCTGACAGAATCCATCTCCTGAATTCATTTTGGTTCAGGCCCCTTTATTAGGCCTGGGCCGGGAGCTTCCACAGATGAGCCTCGTGGGCCCTCAAGACTTGTGCGTATTGGGCCTCTACACCCACCTTTCCTGTCTTGGCTATGTGATTCCAGGCAGCATTCCTGGAGTAAAGCATAAAGTTCTTATCATTCCCTAAGCAATCACCCTTTCTCCTTCCTTGCTTTTGCCCCTGGTGTATTCTTCTCTCACTTACCTGTATGTTCAAATCCTTGAAGACCCTGTTGCAATACTGCCACCTCAGTGAAATCCTCACTAATGCCCACATCCTACCTGCGCAATCCAGAAGTGAACTTTCTTTCTTCCGCTCTCCTCTAATGGCTCAAGATTGAGGATGTCTGTAGCAGTACCCACCTTCCAGGCTCTGAGTTCCTTGAAGACGGGGTGGGTGGAATTCAGCACTTATAAAGTCAAGTGCCCACAAAGGTGGCCTGGCAGGTAACAGAAGTGACGTGCTGGTGTAGGACCTTAGGGAGTGGCACCTAGCAGCCCAGCTCCAGCCAATCATTGATAGCCCAGTGATGCCAGATCTTAGGATTTTTCAAGGTGAAGCACAATATCTGAATTTTCTTTCTAAAAATTCCCTTTTCAAAAATTATAGTAAAATACGTATAACAAAACGTTTGCCATTTCAACCATTTTTGTGTACAATTCAGTGAAAAATGTCCTTTTTAAATGTCAGTAATTCAAGAAAAAATTTAGCACTGTGCAGACTCCATAAAACACTTACAGGCTGGATTCATGAGTTTGTGACATCTGATCTAGTTTATCTCAGGGCTAGAGGCAGTGTCTGGGAGGCAGAGAGCATTGTGGTAAGAGCCTGGACTTAGAGTCACCAGACCTGGGTTTCCTTGCTCTGTTACTTCATAGTCTTGTGCTCTTGGACAGATTGTTTAATGATTTGAACCTCAGTTCTCTCATCTGTAAATAGAAACGGTGATCAGAGAACTTGCCTCCTAAGGCTGTGGTTCTTAAGCTGCGGTTTCTAGACCAGAAGAATCAACACCACTGGAGAACTTGTTAGAAAAGTAAACTTGGGGACCCCACCCTAAACCTACCTAAACTCTGAGGGTGGAGCAGCAGTCCATTTTAACCAGCCCTCCAGGTGACATTGCAGCCTCTCTAGTTTGAGAACCGCTGGCCTGGGGACCCACGGGCACTTAGCTGGGCACCTGGTCCACAGTCAGTGTTCAGTTAATGGCTGCTGGTGCGCCATAGGAGCCCTGGTGGCACAGTGGTTAAGAGCTCAGCTGCTAACCAAAGGATAGCAGTTCGAATCCACCAGCCACTCCTTGGAAACCCTATGGGGCAGTTCTACTCTTATCCTATATGGTGGCTGTGAGTCAGAATTGACTTGACGGCAGTGGGTTTGGTCTGGATTTTTTGGTGCACCATAGGCACTTAGTTAAAAACAAAACGGAAACAACTTTTTAAAAATACACAAATGTGGTAGGTCAATAAAAAACGCAGATGTGTGCTTTGGGGGCAGAGATGAAGGGTGAGACTTCTACCCTGGAGATCTAGGGGAAGAGGGGGCCTCTGAGCTCAGACATGAACACCAGGGACACTGGCTCGGCAGAGCATTGAGCCCAGATGGTGACAGGCAGATCCTCTCAAGGCAGGATCAGTTGTGGAGTTCGGCTCAAGTGTTTGGGTTGAAGGAGGAGAGTTAGGAGCTGAGACAGGGATGAGACCTTATAGGAACTGTTCTACCAATCAGATTGTGGGCTTATTTGAAGTGCCCTCAGAGAGTTCTTAGCAGAGGAAAGATAGTGTCCCATTTGTGTTCTGTTTGGATGCCAGGAGAGACTGGAGTGAGTAAGGAGGCTGGGGCAGGGTTCAGGCAAGAGTGGTGTTGACCCAGAGTGGTGACCAGGGGGAGTGGAGAGAAAGGGATCCAAATGGTGACTTTATTAATCATGGGGAGAGAGGGAAGACGAAGAAGAGCCTGGGATGGTAATCCCTTTAGGGAAGTCATTTGTTGGATGAATGAATGAATATTTATTGAGCAATTGCTGGGGACATTAGCAATGAACAAGACAGACGGAATGAACTATAAACAAAAAGTACTGCCTTCATGAAACTGACATTCCAGTGGGGGAGGAAAGAGTAATAAAAAAATGAATATGAAATATGTCAGATAGAGAAGGTAGAAAAATAATGCAGGGAAGGGGCAGGAGTGTGTGAAATGTTGTTTCAAATAGAGTAATCATGGAAAGCCTCACTGAAGCGGCAACATGAGCAATGGACAGATGAGGCGAGGGAGCAGGTCCTGTGGGTATTTGGGAGAAGAGCAAGCCAGGCAGAGGGTGCAGCAAGTTGAGGCTCCCATCCAGCAGGAGCAGGTTTAGTGGGAATGCTGAGGAATATTAAGTGTGGAAACACAGCTAGTGTGGATGCTTGGGCACAGACCTCTCATCTGTCTGCCCAGGCCAAACGGAGAGCCGTGGGCGGCTGCAGGGTGTGGCAGAGCTGCGCCTGGCAGGCCTGGAGCTGACTGATGCCTCCCTGCGGCTCCTGCTGCGCCACGCACCCCAGCTGAGTGCGCTGGACCTAAGCCACTGCGCCCATGTCGGGGACCCCAGCGTCCACCTCCTTACAGCCCCCACCTCCCCGCTCCGCGAGACCCTCGTGCACCTCAATCTCGCTGGTAAGCATGGTCCCGTCTGTCCTGCTAGCCTCTCGGCCCCCATGGCCAGTGCCTACCCCCTACTCACCTACCTGGTCTCAGCTGCCACCACTCCACATCTCCAGGTTGCCACCGCCTCACGGACCACTGCCTCCCGCTGTTCCGTCGCTGCCCTCGCCTACGCCGCCTAGACCTGCGTTCCTGCCGCCAGCTCTCACCTGAAGCTTGTGCCCGGCTGGCAGCCGCCGGGCCCCCAGGCCCCTTCCGCTGCCCAGAAGAAAAGCTACTTCTCAAGGACAGCTAGTTGGGCGCCCCCCACCCTCCCCCAGGACTCATCAGGAGCCTGGACCTCTGGCTTTCATTTCACCGCCTGCCAGGAGGCCAGGTTACCCACCTCATGACTTGGAATTCCTGAGCTTTATGACTTAGGATTCCTGCCCAGGGACTAGAGCCAGCCTCCCCCCTCTCTTCCCCCTGCACTGATATCTCTGGGGGTCTCTCCTTCCCATCCCCTCCCCCTTCCACCTACTTCATTGTCCATCCCCTGGGGGGAGTGGGTCAGAGGTACTGGGGGGGTGCTGAGCCAAAGGGATGGTGGGAGGGGGGTTAAGGTGCAAATTTGAGGGGGGGTAATGGGGAAGGGTATCTGCACACAGGATACTGGGAGCCAGGGGGCTGGGGGAGGTGGAGGATGGGCTGGGGGGGGTGGGGCAGAAAGCAGACCATCAAAGGTTCAGGGAACAAAGACCAGATACTTGGAGTTGGGGGTGGGGTGGGGGGCCAAAAAGGGAAACGAGAGGAGCGATTGGGGATCCACGTGTCAGAGGTAGGGGAACTCCAGGAGCCAGGGGAAAGCCAGGACTGAGTGGAGGGTAGGGGGACAAGAGCAGGTGTTGGGGTAGTAGTACCCCCTCAGGGGGATGACTCCTCGCCTTCCCCCCTTCCCAGATTTCAGTTCCTTTCTCCCAACCTGACTCTTTGAACGTCACTGACAACGGCAGCTATTGTGAGGAGTGGGGGCCGCGGGCCTACTCTGTTCAGCACGGCCCAGGGGAGTGGCGAGGGATGCTCCAGCCCCCTGCCTGCCTCCCTGCACAATACTTGAACATTCATCTGTACTGAAATGTTACTTGAACCGGGGAACCTCGGACCTGGGGGAGCTGGAGTGTGAGGGGATGGGGCCAGCGTGAACTAAGGCTGGTCCAGTGGGCACCCAGTTTGGACTGCGCCACCCCAGGCTCTCTATTGCTTTACTGTATTGAGCAGCTCCACCCCGCTTGACCTGAGGGGGGCGGTGCCAGCCCAAGGATGGGGAAGATAGGACTCCTCCAGCGTGGCTCTTCCCACTCTTTCATCGTCACGGAAACTCGTACCCATTTGCCCAGGGAACTGCCACTCCTGGTTGCCATGGAAATAGCAGCCAATGGACACCTCCCGTTGCCAGTGCTAAAGCTGGAAATGGCCCCTCTTAGTTGCCATGGGAACTTAGTAACAGGCTCTCTTGGCCCTTCCCGCCCGCCCCTTCCTCCAGTGTGGGGGCGGGGTTTCGGGAGCCAGTGGGAGGGATCCGGGCCAGGTCACGTCCCTCAACCCATGCCTCCCTGGGGAGGCAGGTGGTATCATGTAGGGGAGGGGGAATCTATCCACATACCTCAGGTAACTGGGAGGTGTACGGGTGGGGGGAGGGACTGGGCGGACCAAAGGCCGGAGGGAAGGCGGGCCTGGGGATCGCGAAAGGCTTAAGGATGGAGCCATTCGGGGAAAGAGGAGGAGGCAGCCCGGTGGGGGCAGGTGGGGGACCCAGCCGGGCTGGGACCCTGGGCCCCAGGTCTATACAATACGGTTTGCTATAAAACTCAGAATCTTCCAGCCGGGGCCACCGAGTTCGTGTGTCTCTCTGCGGCGTTGGGAATGTGGGCAGGGCGCAGATGGCAGGAGTGTTAGCTCCCAAAGCTGTCATATCGGGTCTTTTTGGATGGGTTTGGGGGCCTAAGACCGCCTAGGTTCCCTGGAACTGAGGCTGCAAAGCTTCTTGGGGTCCCTGCAGATGAATTAGAAGCGGCTGGGCTCAACGTCCCGGGCTTCACTAGGGAGGGGTTTGGACGTCTGGACACGTCGGGGTATCCAGGTGGGCTTTGAAGAGGTCCAGGGCGCCCGGGCCCAGAAACTCCCAGTCACAGCTAGACGGGGGCTAGGCGTTCACCTCGGTGGGGTTCAGATGCCTGGATGATGATCTCGTGGGGTCCCTCGGGGTCTCCACTGACGGACCGGGGCCGCGGGGGATGCGTCCCCCGGCTCCACCCCATCATGTGGCCGCCCCGACTCCTCCTCCGCCCCAGTTCCTGTTTCGGCCTCTGCTGTCCCGCTTTGGTCCCTGGGACGGCGACGCCTGTTCTTCCTGCTCCACCGGGGCCGCTTCTTCCTGGGTTCCCGCCGCCAGCATCCCCGCTCGCCTCTCCGGGAGATGTGGCTTTCTCCCTACTTGGGCTGGCCCTCCAGGGGTCCCCGAGGCGTCTCGGTCCCGCGGTGACCACCTGGTGCTGCCGCCCCCAGGATGAAGGGCGGAGAGGGGGACGCGGGCGAGCAGGCCCCGCTGAACCCCGCGGGCGACAGCCCCGCGGCTTCAGCCACATACCGAGAGTTCGTGCACCGCGGCTACTTGGACCTCATGGGAGCCAGTGAGCACTCGCTGCGGGCGCTCAGCTGGCGCCGCCTCTACCTCAGCCGGGCCAAGCTCAAAGCCTCCAGCCGCACGTCTGCCCTGCTCTCGGGATTCGCCATGGTGAGGGGCGGAAAGGGGGCGCATTAGGGTGGGAGTGAAGCATACGCGGGCACAGGTTCGTGAGTGAAGTAAGTGGGTCCCCAACGGAGATAGGGCAGAGAAAAAGAAAGATGGATTTTTAAGGGGGTAAGAGGAAAAAAAACAAGGTCCCATGGGACTACTTAAGCTCCTCTTTATGGGGTTGTGTATGGGTGTGTGTGTAAACAGACTCCCAGGAGGATAAACAAGTCCCAAAAGCGTCATGGGGCGGGGGCGGGGGTGGGGTGGGTTGGGGTAAACAAATCGTCAAGGGGGATAAATAAGCAACAATGGAGCGAAGAGGTCCAAAAGAAGCATAACCCAGCTGGAGAAGTGGTTATCCCAGACCCGACCTGGGATAATTAAAACTGGGTGGGGGCTATATAAACAGGACTGCAGGTCTGGGAGGCTCCAGGCGAATAAACTAGATGGAGGGGGAGGGGTCACCCAGCGGGAAGTGGGCCCAAACCTAGGAGAGCAACTACTTCCTAGCAGGCACAAAAGGTGCTTAGGGTTGCCCAGGAAATCTTTGAGAAGATTGCCTGTGAGGAAGCCTCTGGGGAAGGAAGCTGATTAGGAAGCCGATAAATGATTCAGGAGCTGATAAATTAAAGGCGTGGGAGGATGGTAGTATTTAACGGTCCCAGCAGTAGCCCCATAGGAAGTTCCCGGAATCAGGAGTCAGCGGACAAATTCTGGCTTCTTCCTGCTTGTGGCCAGCCGTGTGACCCTGGACAGGCCTCTACCCCCTCGAAGGCCAGTGGGAAATCAAATAAGATCACGGAGGGTGTGCCCTCTGTAGCTTGCCAGGAACCGGCCCCAGGGATGAGCTGTGATTCTTGTTGTCAGGCACCCCATATCCAAACATGTCAAAAGTGGACATACACCAGAGCTGGCTCAGACTAACCTGTTCATTGGGAAGGTGGGGAAACCAGCGCCCAGAGTGGGGTAGGTGCTCTGCCAAGGGCACTCAGCAGATGAAGGATATAGAATGAACTAGGACCAGGGTCCCTGGAGTGTTAGTCCAGCGTTTCCCCACCTTCATGACAGGAAGGAAGAAAGAGAAAGTGGGTTGGAGGGGCGTCATCTTGGAAGGTGCTCCTGTGGAAGGGAGATGAATACGGGGATAGAGGCAGGGGTCATGGCGCTAGGTGATTTGGGTTAGTCCCTGCCTCTCTCTGCCACAGCGTCTGTTTGAAAGATGACAGGTGAAGTCTCTATCAGTAAGGGTCGTCCTCAGTCTATGGTTTTCTATGTGGGGGCCCAGGATCCACAGGCCAGCCCACCCTTGCTGATGGGGAGTGTCATTTGGGGCAGGGAGTTAGCTCCTCTTCATCTGTACTGACTGCAAAGGGCAGGGAGCAGACACCCATGTACCTAGCTGGGGGAGGTCTCCTACCCTCATCAGCCCGTTCCCAAGGGGACAATCCAGCCTGTTGCTTGACTTGCAGGTTGCTGGGGTGACAGCTTAAGGGCCAAAGCCTTCTCTGCAGAATCAAGAGGCTGGATGTGTATGTTCTGGTTGTAGGACTAACCCTAATCCTGGCAGGGGAGAGGAGTGTTATGCCAGGCTCTGGAAGAAACCAGGACTAAGCCTGGCCCAGATCCCTGTCTATGGAAAACATCTGCTGATACCCACCATGGCCCAATTTCCCAAAATACTCAGCCCTGTCTTTTTACCACCACCCACCAGGCTCTGCACCTTCCTTCTCCTTCTCCCAGCCCCAGAACAATCTAATGGATTGTACAAGAACTAGGGATGGGGAGAGAACCAGATTCTGGAATGCAAGTGGCTTGGGTTAGAATAGAAATGCTATACAAATTGCACTGAACTGTCACTAAGTACAAGACACTGTGCCCAGGGGTTTTTTGTGCATCATCTTTCTATTACCCTATGAAGTAGGTACCACTGCGATGGCAATTTTACAAATAAGGAAACAGGATCAGAGATGTTCAGCACCAGCCCAAGGACTCACAGCAAGTTAGTGGCAGAGTAGGCTTTGAACTTAGGTAGTCTGGCTATAGAGTCCAAATTTATAAAAGCCTAGAACGGGGTCATCAACTCAAAAGTTTGCCAAGGCCAGGTAGGTAATATAGATATCAAGTTGGCTGGGTGGGGACTTCGATGCTCTAAAGACCCCACGACCTGTCCAAAGGGCGCAGCCATGACTCAACTACAGCTGACAGTTGCCATGCAGGATTGTGAGCCTGATATGGCCAGATCTTCCAAGTTTTCAGGAAGATCTGGAAATAGGGATATGAAATCTCTCAAGTTTCAAAAACTGGCAACTAATTCAATTGTTTAAAAAGCACATACTGCATGAGCCAAACAAAACATGGCTGCCAGTTGGCTTTGGCTCATGGTATGCCAATTTGCAACCTCTAGCGTGGGACTTTAGTGTTAACTATAGTAATAACAGCAAACACCAACATAGTGCTTACTACGTGCCTGGCCATGTTTTTAAGTGCTATTATTAATCTGCATTTTCCAGATGACAAAATTGAGGCCCAGAGAGAATTAAGTCACTTGCTCAAGATCACAGTTTGTAGAACTGAGATTTGAACCCAGGCAGCCCAGCTCCAGAATCTATGCTCTTTAACTCTTATGTTATAACAAGTTAAGACTGTCCAGAACATCTTATCCAGCCCTCTCAATAGCCAGGTGGGGAAACTGAGGCCCAGAACAGGATAGAACTTTGCAAGGCTGCCCAGCAAAGATTGAGTACCTTCTCTGTGCCAGGCACTGTTCTCAATCATGATGTATCCCAACAGGCAAAAAAAAAATAAAACCTTACAGTGGAGGAGATTATGGGTACTCAGTCGGTCTCCTCTTGTCCCCACAGGTGGCCATGGTGGAGGTACAGCTGGAGAGCAACCATGAATACCCGCCAGGCCTGCTGGTGGCCTTTAGCGCCTGCACCACCGTGCTAGTAGCTGTGCACCTCTTTGCACTTATGGTCTCCACGTGTCTGCTGCCCCACATTGAAGCTGTTAGCAACATCCACAACCTCAACTCCGTCCACCAGTCACCACACCAGCGACTCCACCGCTATGTGGAGCTGGCCTGGGGCTTCTCCACTGCCTTGGGCACCTTCCTCTTTCTCGCTGAAGTTGTCCTGGTTGGCTGGGTCAAGTTTGTACCCATTGGGGCTCCTTTGGGCACACCAGCCTCTGTGGTACCTGCCTCCCAGGTGCCTGGGACTCTGCCACCAGTGGCCACCTCCCTTAGCCCGGCTTCCAAGCTCCCACCATCCCCTGATTCTGTCGCCCCATCACAGGCTGGGTCGTCTGAGGCTTGCCCACCCCAGCAAGTGTGTGGTGGTGGTGGTGGAGCCCACGGGCCAGGCTGGCAAGCAGCAATGGCCTCCACAGCAATCATGGTACCTGTGGGGCTGGTGTTCATGGCCTTTGCCTTGCATTTCTACCGCTCCTTGGTGGCACACAAGACAGACCGTCACAAGCAGGAGCTAGAGGAGCTGAGTCGCCTGCAGGGGGAGCTGCAGGCTGTGTGAGGCTGGTGTTAGCCTCTGCTGCAAGCACTGCCTCCCTCAGGGATCTGCAAGAGGCCCCAGGGGCCTATGGACCTCATTCCCTGCCCCTGGCTAGAGCCACTTCCTGTGGCCACTCTCAGGTAGAGACCGGATTCCTGCCAGATTCGGGGTCCTTTGGGCTGAGCCTTGGGCAACTCCCACATTCCCAGGGATTCTCCCTGTCTGTCTGTCCCATGGGTTTTGTAAGCTCTACTTTATGTCTTGGCCTGGAGGGGTAGGGGAGGAAGGTTCTCAGTCCAAGGCTCATGTGGTACGTAGAGGAAGACCCTGGTGAGACCTTGGTACTGACCCTCAGTCATTACCTACTCCACAGGATGTGGAGGTCAGGTTACACACCCACCCAGCTGCCCTAGAAGGCAGCCAACCCTTGCTTTATTTTTGCAGAATTTATGTTATAGTTGGCAGTTAGGGGGAAGCTTTTCCCCACCCCTGATTTGAATGGGTTCCACACTGTTGCTTTAGTTGCTGCAGAGAGATTTGGGTGCTTCTACCCCAGGCATACTCCCAAACTTTCCCAAGAGGAGCTTCCCTATTTTTGGAGGTTCAAGCCCATCCCCCACTGTTGGCAACCTCTGGCCATATGCAGAAGAGGCAGGGCCTTCCCCACTGCCCAAGGCCAACACTTGTGCTTCCACATCTGGTTTTTGCCGTCCTGGGCCAGGGCTGTGTGTCTTTGGAGACTGAGGGCCTGTGTGCCCAGCCTGACTCCCTAGCAAGGGTGCGGATGAGGAGGTTTTAAGCGAGAAGATCCAGCCCTAACCCTTGGAATACAGAGCTGTTCTGACACTGAATTCTTGATGCATCTTGTTTTGTATAATAAATTGTTTCAAAGATTTCCGTGTAGCTGTGAATGGGGTGAAGGGGAGGCCTCTTGGGATCAGGTGATTTGTTCCTGAGAGCCCGGTGGAGGCTGGTATACCTGGGGGTAGGGGAAGTGGGTTTCAAGTATGGCCCCGTCTGCATGTGGCAGGGACTAGCCGCTTCTGAATGTGGAGACCTGAGTTATTCCAAGAGTAAAATTTTGCCTTTGGACTCTTGTTCCTTTGAGCCCAGGGTCTCTATCTCTCCTGTTGGGAATTTCGGATAAGGTTTTGGAGTGACTACTACATATTAGGAGCTTTTCATAGGTTATCTCATTTAACTGTCACAACCAGCTCAAGAGACAAGTCTTTTTATCATTTCCATCTCAGAGATATGGAACTGAGGCCCAAGAAGGCTGAGGATCTCGCCCAAGGCCACACAGCTAGTCAGTGAAACTGAAGTTGGACAAACTTTACCATCACTCGTGGAAATCTGTTTGATTTGACAAAAGCAGTCCATTCCAACTGGGACAGAAGAAAGGAATCTGATCTCATCACCTATGCTTCCATGTAAATTTCTTTTTTCAGCTTTGTTTTCCTCAAAATTTTAAAGGGTCCCAGCCCTCTCTCTTCAATTTCTTGTGTGTGAGTCATTGGACAAGTCCCCATCTCCTTCTTTTCTCTTACTTAAAACGGCGTATTTTCATGAACCAGGCTCCAAGGGCCTTTCCTGTACTGTTCGGATACCTACAACAGTCCTGTGTGACAGGAATTAACATCCTTTTTTAAAGGAAGAATAGAAAACTTAGGTCAACAACTTGCCCAAGGTCATACAGCAAGGGAGTGATGTAGAAGAGTCTGGAACCCAGGACATCCTCAGCTCAGGCAGAAGGGCCTCGATGGGAGGGCCGTTCCCAAGCTAGACTAGGGTGCCGGCGTCCAGACCGGAGAAAGGGTGCCCGGTCTCAGGGAGACCCCATCCCCAGGCTCCCAGATGTAGGCCTGGGCTGGTGCTGCCCTCGAGCGGCGGGACCGCGTGAGCGCAAGCGGCTGCAGCTAAAAGCGGTGGGCACCGGGACCCATGATAGCTGGAGAATCGACTAGCCCAACCCAGTTCTTGTAGGACCTGCTTTTTTTTTTTTTTTTTTTTTTTACAGGACCCGTTTAAGGACCTTTTCGCCCCACCGGGCTTTTCAGGGAATCCCGAGACAGCCCTAGATTTGACAACTAATGGTGGGCTAAGCACGGGCAAAATGGAACACCTCTGTAAGCCTCCGTCACCCCATCTGTCAAATGGGGATCTTAAGACAGCTAGAGGCCCGAGGAGGATAACAGGAGAAAAACGATCCCTGCATTCTGTGCGGCGCTGGGAAAACGGCCTGAGTCACGGCGGCTGGTTGTATTTTTCCACTTCCCGGGCACCCCTCCCAGCCGGCCCAGGTTTCGGTGGGTCCTACAGGAAGCGCCCCCGCTGTGCCGGGCTCCACACGCTCTGGCCTCGCCCCTTGCTTGCAGCGCCTTGGCCCCGCCCACAGCAGGAACTGCAGATTCGCCAGGCCCGCTCCTCCGAAATACTCGGGCCCCTTTTTAGTTGGCTGCAAATTCTCATCGGACTCCGAGAGGAGCTTTGGGTCGTAGCGATTTCCCCCTGCATCGGAATTGGGCTGGTCTCTGAATTGTGCTAGTGAGAAAGATCCAGAAAAAGTGGCAGCTTCTGCCAATAGGGCTTGGCTAACCAGGCGTTATTTTCTTGACTCTACCAAGGCGGGTAAAAGGAAGCGACGGCTGAGGCCAGAACCCGTGGCGAATCTGCGGGCTCTTGGATCTTTGGCTGCGCGAAGAAAGGGCCGGGAAGAGGAGCAAAGGAGCGCGCCTGCAAGCCACCGATTCGCCCCGCCCGCCTGACGAATCTGCGTCTGTTCAACGCGCCACTCAAACCTCCTCATCTCTAGATGGTCTCCTCCTCTCAGTCCCGCCCCCTTTTTCTCAGAGACTAGTCGCAGCTTTCGTCGCCGCGGATTCGTCAAGCCCCCAGGCCGGAGCAGCTGGATAGCAGTAGTGAAGCCCACTCTCCGGGGGATGCGGCCAATCTCCAAGCTCCCTGGGCCGCAACTCCTGATCCTTACAGGGTGCCGGCCGAGGCGAGGCCGCTACCCTCGGCTCCGTGGATCCCTGGCGGCGCCCGAGGCGAAAGTGCGAATGCAGACTCTGTGCCCGCTGGGCCTCGCGCAGGTGGCTGTGGTGTTTGGTGCGCGCGCCGGGGAGGTGGTGGTGGTGGGGGGGGGCGCCGCCGCCGCCACCGCTGCGGGGCCGGGTCTCGCGCTGCTGCCGCCGCCGCCGCCTCGCGCCGCTGAGGTGCCGCGCGGGGTGGGGGAGGGGGAGCCGGTCGCCACGAGCGGGTGAGTGGGGCCGGGGCGCGCGTGCGCGGGGACGGGGGGGTGCAAAGCGCGCTGGGGCGGGAGAAGAGGGCAGCGACGCGCGCTACCCCCACCCCCTCTCCCGGATTCGGGGCTGAAGCCGGGTCTCGGGCTCGGTCTCGCGGTGTTTGCAACGCCCCGAAGAGGTGCCACTTCTCGGCCAGAGGATCGGGGCGCGGGGACGAGAGCGGGTGTGTGGGAGCGGGAGCCAGGCTTGGCCCGGGCCGCTGGCCGGTGAGGAGGCGGGAGGGGGCGGGGCCTGCTAGGGGGCGGGGGAGGGGTCTTGTGCCGAAGCCAAGTGGGGCGCGCGCTAGGGAAGCAGGAAGGTAAGGGGGCGCGAGATGGGCCTGGGGGCCTGAGGGGAGAGTTGGGAGGGGAACAGAGAATGGGATGTTGTGGTGAAACAGGGTACCTGGGGGAAAATCTGGGGAAGCCACGAGTCCTGGTGAGGTGTGGAAACGGGTGATGAGAGAAGCTGGAGTTTGGGCTAGTTGGTGAGGAACAGCAAGGGAGTCAGGACTGAGTCTTGAACCTCCTTGCGTATTTCTCTTTCCTAAAAGTGTAAATGAGCAAAGATGGATCAGGAAGGTGGGGGAGATGGACAGAAGGCCCCGAGCTTCCAATGGAGGAACTACAAGCTCATCGTGGATCCTGCCCTGGACCCTGCCTTGCGCAGGCCTTCTCAAAAGGTGTACCGCTATGACGGAATCCACTTCAGTGTCAACGTGAGTGCCCCAGGTCTTTCCTTGCTGTCTAGGGAACTCTGGCCAGGTTCTTTTCCGTTACCTCAGTCCAGCATCTAGAACTCTCATACCAATAGCCTCACTTCTTAAAAGTGGGCAATCAGAACTCAGCTCTTTTGCATATGGTTCTCAAATGCACTTCGTGGAGCTCAACAGCCTGGTTTCACTCTGAGCTATGTTTCTGTTCTTGCTTTCCTTCTCAGGACTCAAAGTATATTCCAGTTGAAGACCTCCAAGACCCCCGTTGCCATGTCAGGTCCAAAAACAGAGACTTTTCCCTCCCGGTTCCTAAATTTAAGGTATGTGTTTGCTGTTATCTTGGTGTAGTGGCGATTTGGTTGGTGTGAAGGATCCACTCTGACAGTTTAGACTTCGTTAGTAGTCTAATGAAGAGGTTTTCCAGTGAAAGGGTCTTGGCCAGCTCTAACAACCTTTGAGGCTGTGGGAGTGAATTATTCTGTGTAGGCGGTACCCTTGCATTGGTGTACAGGAGTGTTGAATTTGTGAAGGATAATGTAAAGACAGGTTTAGTTCCTATACCTAAAAGCGGTTACTCTTAGACAGCACATTGAATGACAATGCTCTGGTTGGGTATCCCAATTCCTCAACAACTAAGGGAAGGCCATTGCCTCCCTGGAGTCCTCTGGTTCTTGCCTCTCATTTGGTCATGTCCTCCTCCGTCTTGTTTTTTTAGAAGACTCTTCGTTTTTCTGTCTAGGCAGCATACTCATTAGGCCTTGGACTGGACCTGGAAAACTGTTTCTGCTTAGTTTCCTCCACTGATTCTTTATTCTTCCTTCTTAAGTAGTTTGCGACAGTCCTTCGTCCTCCTTTTTTCACGTTGTGCACTTTCCATGGACGATCTCTTTCACACCCGTGATTTCGGCTATTACCTACACGTTGATGACTTCCAAATCTGTGTATCCAGCCCAGGTCACTCTCTTAATCTCCAGATTTGTCTGCCTGTTAGAGGGACAGCTCCACAGGCACCTCAGAGTCAGAAGGTTAAAACAAATTATCTTTACCTTCTCAGTTCTGTTCTTGCATTTTTCATTTACCAGTAAATAGGGACACCATTTTTTCAGCTGCACAAGCTAGAAACCTGAGAGTCATCCTGTGATTCTCCTCTCCTTTATCTCACTTACTTTGTCACCAAGTTCTGTTGACTCTTCTTAAATGTGTTTGTTTCCTTTCTGTTTTAATCTCTGTATTCCCATTGCTGTTTTCTTAACGTAGACCCTTGTATCCATTTCACCTGATTTCTTTGTCTTCATTTGCTCCTCTTCTTTGTGCTCCATACTGCTGTCATTTATCTCTTTCGTTTTACTGTTCTTTTACTTTGTCACGAAGTCCACGTTTTTAGGCATTGACTCGTGTGGTTATTGATCTGGCCTCACCTCATCTCCTGCCTTGACACCCACAGACCTGTGTTCCATCCATTCCAAGCGCTTGCTGTTTCTAGAAAATGACAGGATGTTTTACAGTTCATGTGCTAGAAGGCCTTGTCATCCACATGGACTCCTGTTTATCAAAAAAAACCGAGTACGAGTTATACCATCTTTATTACTCCTTTTCTGACTCCGCTGTGAGCAACAGTTTTTTTTCTCTGGATTTCCAAACACCCTGTCCACACCTCTGCTGATACTTGTTGCATTACATGGTGGTTGTATGTGTCTGTCCGTCTTGTTTACTTTTCTGAATAGCAGTCATTTTTTTCCCCATCTTTGTATTCCTAGTGTCCAGTTCGCAGCAGTCACTTAATAAAGTCTGAGCGGACAAATTGTTTTTCCATGACTAGGAATAAACTAGTATGTTTATTCCTCAGTTAGTATTTTTCTTTTCTTGGGTTTGCCATTATCCTGTGGTGGGAAGAATTCAGGGAAGAGAGGGGATCAAGACTGATGTAGACCCTTACTATGGCCCCTTTCCTGGTTTTTTTCCCTTATCCCTTAGTTTCCCAGTCCCATCTCTCTTGACCTCATGGATCTTGCTAAAGTTTCCCCAAGGGCAAAGGAACAGTGGCCAGTATTGAGACCACAGACCAACTCCTGTCCTCTCCACAGCTGGATGAGTTCTATATTGGACAGATCCCACTGAAGGAAGTGACCTTTGCAAGGCTGAATGACAATGTGCGGGAGACCTTCCTGAAGGACATGTGCCGAAAGTATGGTGAGGTAGAAGAGGTGGAGATCCTTCTTCACCCCCGTACTCGCAAGCACCTGGGCCTGGCCCGTGTGCTCTTTACCAGCACTCGGGGAGCCAAGGAAACGGTCAAAAACCTCCACCTGACCTCTGTCATGGGCAACATCATCCATGCCCAGCTCGACATCAAAGGTGAGGACTCCCCTGCCTGCTGCCCAAGGTTGATCTCTAGTAGAGGTTGTACACTCAAATGCTTGTTGGGGCCAGGCAAGTGGTCAGGTTCAGAATTCTTTATTTGAAACTCTTGGGGCCAGATGTGTTTCTGAAGTCAACATTTTTCGAATTTTAGAAAAGGGATCATGGACTCTGTGTGGTCATTTGCTTGTTGTCTTCAGCAGGGTCTAAGGCAGCTCCCCGTAGTTAAGCACGTGACTGTACTTGTAAGGAAATGTATGAAAGGGGTCACGCTAAGTAGAATATGTAAAGGCCGTAGTAAATGGTCTCAGGGCAGGTTTTGACATCAAACTCCTAAAAATTCTGGGTTTTTAGTTTTTGGGGTTTTGAAATTTTAGACACAGAATTAGAATGAAGCAGCCTGAGCGTCTGTATTAGGGAGCAATAGAGAGGAGTGGGGACTGGCAAGCTGTACATTATAGTGCCCTCTAAAGGAGCCAGCTGTGAGTTAGCTAGTTGTTTTCAGGTGGGAATGAGGACTAATATTGCCAAATAGCCTGCCTCTAAAAAAAGAAACCAGAATTCTGAAGTTTTATGTGAAATCTCATAGTTTTAAAATATTGGTTCAAAAAAACCTTTAAGTCATTTGTAGGGCAAATAAAACAACTGTGGGCTGGGTTTAGCTCTCAGGTTACCATTTTGCAACCTTTAACTTACAGAATTAAGAGGATGGTGGGTTTAGCATTAGGTGACCTGGATTTGAATTCTGGTTCTACCAATGACCAGCTTTGTGACTTTGTGCAGGTCGTTTTTTTTTAAGTCTACAAAATAGAGCTACTGACGTATTTCTCTCTCAGTGCTCACTGAAAGTAGTAGCTCACGTTAATGTGTTTTTGTATGTTGTGAAGCGTTGTGCGGTAGGTTTGTAGTAGCTTTTAGGGAAAAGTACTAAGATTCTAAAGATAAGTAAAAATAGAAGAACTGAAGACCCAAAATAAAATTTTAGACTCCATGAGTTGTAGGAAACTTGAGATCTGAAAAAGAAGCAGGAATACCAAACCAGGAAGGAGTTGTTTTCTCCATTTGACCCTACTGGTTACCATTTCCCTCCCTCTAGGACAACAGCGAATGAAGTACTATGAACTGATTGTTAATGGCTCCTACACTCCCCAGACGGTGCCCACTGGGGGCAAGGCCCTGAGTGAGAAGTTCCAGGGCTCCAGTGCAGCCACTGAGACGGTGAGAAGCTTGTCGCTGCTGCAGTCCCAGCCTTGTGGGCATTGTACCTGGGTGCCGGGAGTAGAAGCAGCCTTTACCAGGTTCTTGACTTCCCTGTTAAGTACAGAAGAGCCAAGGAAAGATGCCTGGGTGCTTTTAAAAAGCAAACCAGTTGCTGTCATGTCGATTCCGACTCATGACAACCCTGTGTGCATCAGTAGAGTTGTGCTCCATAGGGGTATTTAAAAATGGCTACTCTTTTGGAAGTAGATCTCCAGGCTTTTCTTCCGAGGTGCCTGTGGGTGGACTTGAACCACCAATCTTTCAGTTAGTAATGGAGCACCTAACCATTTGCACCACTCGGGTTTATCAAAGACAGAGAACTAGAACGCTTGGTTTGGAGAAGGGGAAGTTCTTGAATGGTAATCGATCTCTTCCTTTCTTCTTGTCCCACTCCTACCCTCCAGACTGAATCCCGCCGCCGCTCCTCCTCTGACACAGCTGCCTACCCATCAGGCACTGCTGTGGTGGGAACCCCTGGCAATGGCACCCCTTGTTCCCAGGACACAAGCTTTTCCAGCAGCAGACAAGATACCCCATCTTCTTTTGGCCAGTTCACCCCTCAGTCGTCCCAAGGAACCCCCTACACGTCTCGGGGCAGCACCCCCTACTCTCAGGACTCTGCCTACTCTAGCAGGTACAGAGCAGACACCTGGGGCCCCCAGCCATTCGATTCTGGGAGCTGCCACTGGGAAGAAAGATCCCAAAGTCTTTGCAAGAGGGAGTTGGAAATCATTTTTCTAGTTTATCTGTGGATTCAGCCTACAAATCCCTGTCCTCAGGGAATTCACTATAGCTCAGGAACCCAACCGCACTGAGATCATCCTTTGGGAGGAAGGGGCTTTATAGAGGGGTTTTGGGTGCCAAGAACTGGGTCACCAGGGTTTAGTCATGTAGAGATGAAATCAGCTAACTCCTTCACTTCTTCTTCAGCACTACTACAACCTCCTTCAAGCCCCGGCGGTCAGAGAACAGCTACCAAGATTCCTTTTCCCGCCGCCATTTCTCTGCTTCCTTGGCCCCCACAACCACCTCTGCAACCATCTCAGCCACCACTGCAGCCACCTCCACATCCTCCTCCTCATCTACTTCATTGTCCTCATCCTCCTCGTCCTCCTCTTCTTCCTCGTCTTCTCATTTTCGTGGTTCTGACTCAAACTACCCAGCATATTATGAAAGTTGGAATCGCTACCAACGCCACGCGTCCTACCCACCCCGCCGGGCAACTCGAGAGGAGCCTTCTGGGGCCTCTTTTGCTGAAAACACAGCTGAGCGCTTCCCACCTTCCTATACATCCTACTTGCCCCCTGAGCCCAGCCGGCCCACTGACCAGGACTACCGGCCTCCTGCCTCAGAGGCTCCACCCCCGGAGCCTCCAGAACCTGGTGGAGGTGGGGATGGTGGGGGTCCCAGCCCTGAAAGAGAAGAAGCCCGGACCTCCCCCCACCCAGCCTCACCTGCCCGTTCCGGCTCTCCAGCCCCAGAGACCACCAACGAGAGTGTGCCCTTCGCTCAACACAGCAGCCTGGATTCCCGCATCGAAATGTTACTGAAGGAGCAGCGTTCCAAGTTTTCTTTCCTGGCCTCTGACACAGAGGAGGAGGAGGAGAACAGCAGTACAGGCCCTGGAGCTAGAGACACAGGGAGCGAGGTGCCTTCTGGGTCAGGTCACGGGCCCTGCACACCCCCTCCAGCCCCAGCTAATTTTGAGGATGTGGCACCTATAGGGAGCGGGGAACCAGGGGCCACCAGGGAGTCTCCTAAGGCCAACGGACAGAACCAGGTGAGGCTGGGGTCAGCCAATGGGGTACCTGGTATCTGGGAGGCAGGGTTGGGCAAGAGGGAAAGGAACTAGACAAGCGAACAGGGATTTGAGAAAAAGCCCAGGAAATAGAAGCTTTCTGTGACCTTTCTCTACACCCCCACAGGCTTCTCCATGCTCTTCTGGAGAGGACATGGAGATCTCCGACGATGACAGGGGTGGCTCACCTCCTCCGGCCCCAACACCCCCACAGCAGCCTCCACCCCCTCCTCCTCCGCCACCTCCTCCCCCTCCCTACCTGGCTTCTCTTCCCCTTGGTTATCCTCCCCACCAGCCTGCCTACCTCCTCCCACCCCGACCTGATGGTCCACCGCCTCCCGAGTACCCCCCACCTCCTCCGCCACCCCCCCACATATATGACTTTGTGAACTCTTTGGAGCTAATGGATCGACTCGGGGCTCAGTGGGGAGGGATGCCTATGTCCTTCCAGATGCAGACCCAGATGTTGACCCGGCTCCACCAGCTGCGGCAGGGCAAGGGGTTGACTACAGCCTCTGCTGGTCCCCCCAGTGGGGCCTTTGGGGAGGCTTTCCTACCATTCGCACCCCCCCAAGAGGCAGCCTACGGCTTGCCGTATGCTTTGTATACACAAGGGCAGGAAGGCCGAGGGGCATACTCCCGGGAGGCCTACCACCTGCCTTTGCCTATGGCAGCCGAGCCCCTGCCCTCCTCCTCAGTCTCAGGAGAAGAGGTCCGGCTGCCTCCCAGGGAGGAAGCAGAGCTGGCAGAGGGCAAGGCCCTACCGTCAGCAGGCACTGTGGGCCGTGTGCTAGCCACCCTAGTCCAAGAGATGAAGAGCATCATGCAGCGTGACCTCAACCGCAAGATGGTGGAGAATGTGGCCTTTGGAGCCTTTGATCAGTGGTGGGAGAGCAAAGAAGAGAAGGCCAAGGTGAGGGCCATTGCCTGCGACTGGGGAAACCTGGGGCTCCGCTCCATTAGGAGATAGACCTCTGACTTCTCCAGGCTGCGCAGCTCAAAATAGGGGAGAGAGAGATAATCAAGGCAAGTGGAGAGACACCATGGGCACTCAGTGAGATACACTGGGTGGGTGGGGAGATGGGGGCAGGGGGAGCACAGCAGTAGAAAAAGCTCAAGCCTGACAGAGAGTTTTGTCCTGGCTTTATTGTTTGCTTTCTGTAGACGACGCCTTTAAATCTCTCTAGCCTTCACTCTTTATTTCTGCATGTATGAAGTGGGACTAATAGTAGTTGTTTCATAAGGTTGATGGACTGAGTGAGCAGACTTTTGAGAAAATGCTGTTGCCTGCACAGGGGCTAGTACAAGGGGATGTGTGACATAGATACGTGTCAAGTGGAAAAGTGAGTAGACACTGTTAGGTATTCTCGGGGCCTGGAAGTAGCTCTCAGGTAGGAGGGAGCACCTGGGTTCTGGGGTTCAGTCCTTCTCCTGCCTACAGCCATTCCAGAATGCAGCCAAACAGCAAGCCAAGGAAGAGGATAAAGAGAAAACGAAGCTTAAGGAGCCAGGTCTGCTGTCCCTCGTAGACTGGGCCAAGAGTGGGGGTACCACAGGCATCGAAGCCTTCGCCTTTGGGTCAGGGCTACGAGGGGCCCTTCGGCTGCCTTCTTTCAAGGTACCCAGAACTGTGGCCATGCTGAGTGGGGTGGGTAGAACAGTGAAGGGGGTTTCCTTCCTTGGTGTAGGCGTGGTCAGGAACCTTGAGTGTTTGAAACGGGCCTTGTCTATTCCCTATACCCTAGGTAAAGCGGAAAGAGCCATCAGAAATTTCAGAAGCCAGTGAAGAAAAGAGGCCTCGAACCTCCACCCCAGCAGAAGAAGATGAAGATGGTGAGTGGGAGGTCAGGCAAAATGAGAAAGGGGACAGGCTGTGTATATTTCAACATGAAAACAAGAGGCAGGGACATAGGGGTGGTCAAGGTGTCTTGGAGGCAAGGAGCCCAGTGAAGATTTTGGTACAGGGTAAAATAAAACAGTTGTGAGTGGCAGGGGAGCCGTCAGATAGGGTTATCCCTGCATTTTAGTTGTTCTTTCAATGGCGTATTGACTTAAGTTCTCTGTATGTCAGTGTTTTCACTTGTGAAATAAGGATAATAACTTCAGTATCTAAAGTTACAGAATTTTGAAGTTAAACAGATCTTTTACCCAGGTTTACCATCTGATGTTTAAATCCTTCTGTAAGTTTTTTACTAGTTTGTCTAAGTCTGAGCTATTGGTTGACAGCTTACATGACTGGAAAACTCTTTGTTGAGTCAGATCTGCTTCCCTGGAGACCCATTGGCCTTAGTACTATTTTCTTGGACCCAGCGTAACAAGTCAGTTCTCTCCTTCATCTTTCCCAGAAAATGATGCACATAAAATGGGTGGGAATGTTTAAAGGCATATAAAATGTTAGGTTATGAGGTGTTTGTGTTTCTCTGTTGAGCTTCAACTTCTTGTTTATGAAATGAGTCCTATTTTGTAGAATCGTCAGGAAGATTAGCAGTAGTGTACATAAAGCTCCTCGCACAGTAACTTATTGTTGATGGTAAATTATCCTAACCGTCGCTCACCTGGGCCTAGACCCCGAGCGAGAGAAGGAGGCTGGAGAGCCAGGACGTCCTGGGACCAAGCCCCCAAAGCGAGACGAAGAGCGAGGCAAGACGCAGGGCAAGCACCGCAAGTCCTTTGCTCTGGACAGCGAAGGGGAAGAGGCATCGCAGGAGTCCTCCTCAGAGAAGGTGAGGGGCCAGGGTTCCCAGTCTGTGCCAAAAGCCTGCTTCTTGAGTCCCTGTCCTCCTAGCCAGCTTTTCTCCAGGCTAGAGCCCTGGCAGGTATGCCCCCTGGAGGCCCAGTTATCCCTTTTCTATTTGTCCGTTTAAGGACGAGGAGGATGATGAGGAAGATGAAGAAGATGAAGATCGAGAGGAAGCTATGGATACCACTAAGAAGGCGATAGAGGCATCAGATGGTGAGTACAGGCAGTTGAATAGAATTTTGGTTTGGGGAAGAAAATATTCAGCTACCTGGCTAGCCCGATTCCTGAGCCCACACAACTTTCCTGCTGGATTTATTGGTCACCTTTGCCCTTCCCAGGAGCAACTGTCTTTTAGCCACATCCTTTGAAACATTCACCCATTGTGACCAATAAGCCCAATATCCAAAGTGCTCCCTTCTGCTTACTTCTTCTGCTGAAACATGGCTCTCCCTTGAGGAAACCCAGCAGAGGCTGTTTGTTTACCTGGGCCCTAGTGGCAAGGGGTCTGCATTCTCCTGCTGCCCCTTGATGCTACCAGACTGTGGCTTTCCACTTTCAGGCACTGTTTATTCCTTTAAGGCCCTTGCCACTAAGCTTTGCCTCCCTCTTCCCCCACCCGTGGCTGCCATCAGCCAGACACTGCTGTATCCTTTTGTGGAACACCTGTTTGTTCCTCCACATTCATTGAAGTCTTGGGTGTGTGGTTCAGTCGTCTTTTTCATCCATTTGTTCAGAAATATGTATTGAATCTTTCCTCTGTGTCAGGCATTGTTTTAGGTATTAGGGACATATCAGAGACCAAACAGACGGGGTTCCTGCTTTTACAGAGTTTGTCATTATTTGGAGAGGTGGGGGAGACGTGACAAACAAGTGAACGAATATCATTTTAGATAGAGGTACATGCTTTGTAGGTTAATGGGGTAGAGAGATAGGGTGGGGGAGTTGGGGGGAAGATTTACCGTTTTATGTAGGATGGTCAAGGAGGGCCATTTCAGTTGAGGCCAGAATGGTGAAAATGATGATCTGAGGGCTTTTCTTTTCAGTGAAACAGGGAGGAAGGTCATCTGCTAAGAGTGAATGGGGTAGAGGGCTTGAGACCCTTACACGTCCACTTGATAACCAGCTTCCTTCAGCGTTACCTCCTGAGTATTTCTTGAATTTATCTCCTCCTTTCTTCCTGCTATTCTGCCTTAGTTCAGGCCTTGCTCACTTCTCATTTAGATTCTTTCAGCAGTCTAGATTCTGTTTCATCCTTCCCACTCCATTGCAATCCATGCTCCAATTTGGTGACAGCATTATCTTTCCTGAAATGCACATCTGAGCCTGTTACTTCTCTCCTTCAAGTCTTTTCCTGGCTCTGTATTGTTCACAAAGTAAAGCAGGCTCCTCAGCCTGGCATTTATACTCTGGTCATTTATAAGCCAGCCCCTGTTATCTGTTCTGCTTCATCTCACCATCCTCTAGTCTCTTCTCTGGCCACTACGACCTTCTGATTTATCAGATTTGTTCCCAAAGACTGCAAAATTTATTCCTTGAGAAAACAAGTTTGGGAAATGCTGAATTAGAGTTAAGCAAGGTTTAATTGCAGGATTTCTCAGAACCCTTCTATGGTTGCCAATCTCCAAGAGGCATATAGCGTATAATATTTTTTAAGCTTATTTTGCCCTGGAATCCTTTTTCACACAACCCATCGTCCAGACCCACTTAGGGAAAAACTTCTGTAGTCAGAGCAGACTTCTGTCAGTCTCCAGATGCCCATCTTCTTTTGCCTGCTTGCCTTTGACATACCTACTTAGCTTCTGTGTCTGCTTGGTGGACTCCTGCTTGCCCTTCTCAATTTCACCATCTTTCTCAGGGACTTCTTCCCTGACTCGATCCTCCAGGCAGAATCAAGGGCTTCCTTTCTCCGTGTTTCCCAGCCCCGACACTGATGTTTATCATACTGTGAACAAATTGTCCAACTCCTTGAGGGTAGGACTTCCGTCTCATTCATATTGGACTTCTCAGCACCTAGAATAGAGCCTACCTAACTCATCCATAGCAGTAAGTCCATGAATGAACCCTGGGCTTGACCAAGTGAGGGGTCTTCCCACCTCGCCTGATTGCCGCTTCTGGATTTTCAGGCGAGGACGAGGAAAGCGATTCGTCCTCCAAATGTTCTCTGTATGCTGACTCAGATGGTGAAAATGATAGCCCATCGGACTCCGAGAGCAGCAGCTCGTCCAGCTCATCTTCTTCATCATCTTCCTCCTCCTCCTCCTCCTCTTCCTCCTCCACCTCATCTGAGTCCTCTGAAGAAGAGGAAGAAGAGCAGTCAGCAACCAAACCCTCAGCCTCACCGCCCCCCAGAGAAGTCCCAGCACCCCTACCAGTGCCTGTAGAAGAGCCCGAGCCAGAGAGAGCTGCAGGCTCCCCAGTCACACCTCTCCCTGAACAGAAGTCTCCAGGAAGACCTGCAGGTAGGTGGTGCGGAGCTGTCAATGGGAACTTTGTGTATGTGTGTCTGTGTCTGTGTCTGTGAGGGAACAGTAGAACCAATATTCATTAATTGTGTACCAGTCTGTGACTCTGTTGGAGAAATATTTGAAGTTGGATGAAAATCACTATCTCCTGTCACTCCCCTTTTGGAGACATTTATAGCGTGGCAGAGTCAGACGGCGCTCCCGTAAATGGTTTACAGAGCCAGACCAGGATGTTTGGCTATGTAAGTGAAAAACAGTGGTCTCTTTTAATTTGAGGGTTCACAGTGAGGTATAGAAGAGTAGAAGTGGCAATGGAGATTTGAGAGAAATTTAGGAGATAGAATGACTTGGTTAAACTACTAGTCAGGAAAGGAAAATCAAGAAGGAGAACCAGGGCCAGTAAAGACTAGATGAACCCTCAAGATTATCTCCCTGGGATACCCTTTAAACTTGGAACTTGAACCGCTCCCAGAGGTCAGGCCACCTTTCAGCCAAATGACAAATTGGCCCAAAAAATAATGCCACCCGTGAGTGCTGTGCTCCTCTAGGTAATCATCTAAATAAAACCAAATGGTAAACATTTTTACTAGAGCAAAGATGAGAAGCCAAGGGGGGGGACAGTGAAGCTAGATTAAGGGAAACAGAACAACCAGAATGGAAATAATGAGAATACTGTTACGTTGTGAAAATGTAACCAGTGTCACTGAACAATATGTATAGAAATTGTTAAATGAGAATCTAAAATTTCCTGTGTAAACCTTCACCAAAAACACAAATATTTTTTTAAAAAAAGGAGAATGAGGATTAGGAAGAAAGCTGATAAAGTTCACTTGGGGGCTAAGTTTGCGGTGTTTCTGAGGTAGAAACATTCAACAGGCAGTGGGATCAATAGGTCTGAAGCTTTGGAGGAAAAAGTCACCTGGAAATGAGGTAGTTATTTGGGAGTAGTGAAGGAGTGGGTGTGAATACACTTGTACACCCCAGGAGAGTGTATAGAATGAGAAAGGAGAAAAGGGAGTCTGAGCCTTAAAGTCCTGTAAGGGATAGGTGGGCAAAGGGGAGCCAGGGGAGGCTGAAAAGGAGTAGTCAGAGTGGTGGGGAGGAAACCAGGGAGCAGTGTTTTGAACACCAAGGGAAGGAAAGCTAGGGTTTAAAAAGGAGGGACTGGGCTGTATTATCAGGCCACAAGAGAGACTGTAAGATAGGGAAGTGTCTGTTGGATTTGGCAGTTAGGAAATCATTGGTGGCCTTACTGATTTCAATTGTACAGTAGTTCAGTAGTTCAGATTAAAGCCAGGTTATGGGTGTTAAGGAGTGAGGGGAGGTGACAAAGTAGAGATACTCAGTCTTCTGGAAGGCTAGGCTTCTCTTGCTGTGAAAAAGAGAGCTAAGGGGTAGTAATAAGTAATATGGTTGTTATGTGCTGGTTTTTCTGAGCCAGATAATTAATATTAATTAATGTTTATTGAGTACTTATTGTGTGCCAGGCTCTAGGCTAGCATGTTGCAAATTCTTTTTCTCATTCATTTCTCACAGTGTCCATATTATCATTCCCATTGGTGTGGTACAGGAGCAACCTCAAGGTTACACAGCTGGGAAGTGGAGAGCTAGGATTGGAGAGACAACCCTGGGCTGTCTCCAGGGCCTGGGAAGGTAGCAAGAAGAGAATGCAAGGTTGATGGAGAGCTTAACTTTTAAAAGTAGGTGAGACGTGAGCATGTTCACACACTGAAGGGAAGAGGGAGCAGGTAGATGGACCAGGAAGAGAAGAGTACTAGCTGGAGTAGCATACCTGGGGTGGTGGAGGGATGGGGCTCTTGATTAGATTCAAATATATTTGTAAGTGGGGAGGCAGGCAAATGTGGAATTGCACTGCACAGAGAAAATTTGTTTCCTCTGTGCAGTGGAAAGGAAGGACATTTTCTGAGAATGAGGTATGGGTAGAGTAGAGGAGTGTGGAAAGTAAGGATGAAAGTGGACTAGGCTTGCTGACAACACAGAAGCCTTGCTGAGGCTGGGGGCTTGGAGTGAAGGAGGAGAGAAGGCAGCTGGTTTCAGGGTTGGGGTCTACCGGGTCAAGAGATGAGGCCTTGAAGATGTGGAAGGTGCTATGAAGGGAGAAGACAAAGGGGGTGGGCCCCTTTAGGGAGGGTGATGGGATGGAGGGATGCATTGGGGTGAGCTAAAAAGACAGTGAGGAGTTGTGGTCAGAGGGTAGGAGATGACCATGTAAGAGCCCAAGGTGGAGCAAATGGTGGGGGTGATTTAAGATCCAGGTGTGTGACTAGTGGAAGGTAGCTGAGTGAGTGAAGGAGGTCCCTGGAGATGTGAGAATCTGGGTGAACAGGTGGGATGCTGAAGTCCCCTAGGTAGATGTCAGGGGTGGGAGAGGAGAGGAAAATTAAGCCAGGTGCCTTGGTGAGAATGATGGGCATCACAGGGAGGAAAATCAGTTACCAGGATGAGGCTGGATATGGGTCTGTGTGCCCCAGTGGCAGGAGCCTGGGAGAGGGATTGAGAGGGCAACCAAGGGCAGCCCACACCCACCTCCAGAGACTGAAGAGTGGCTCCTGGTAAGTGGGGGCGTTATTGAGGGCCTATTGGGTTTCTAGTAACCAGAACCAATTTCAGTCAGTTTAAGTAGAAAGATCTGTTAACAGGATATGACCTGTCTGGTGGGACCCAAAGACAGGGACCAGAATCAGGAACCTGCGTGCCCTAGGACTCACCTTGTTCTGTCTTCCAGTCTGGTTCATTCTTTCCTCCTACAGATGGGCTTTCTCTGCTCCTCCATTCCATCAGAGGTTGTTCACTCCTACCCACACCCCAGACCAGCTACAGAGAGACCCTCTCTCTATCTTAGATCCTTACTCTCAGAAGTTTCTGATTGGGTGACTTGGGTCAGGTAGTCTAGTTAATGATGGCCCTGAAGGGGAGGGCACATCATGCGGTGGAAACAGTGGCTTCTGGGGCCTCGCCATTGTGGATCTAGAAATATTGAGAGAAATTCCTGGAGAAAAGTAGGAGTTAGATTGGCTGGGCAGGTACCCCAAAAATCTAAATGAAAGGGATGGTTAGGTGTCCCTCAGGGTAGGGAGAGGAGAGAAATCTGTAGGCTTAAAAGGCAGGGTTCCAGAGGACACAGTGGGCTAGGTTGGGAGGATGGATATGGGGGAGGCTGCCCCAAAACAGGGTGAAGAGGAAAGAGGACTCATAGAGACTGGAGGGCCTGGAACAACTGCCAGGGGGCCTTGCTGGCTGCAGAGTGTGGATTAGTACTGGCTGAGACCCCAGCTGGTATCCAGGACCCAAGGAGACAGCAAGCTGAGGGTCTTGCTTAGGGTATGAGATTGACGAACATTTGTTAAGGCCATGGATGCATGTTGATCACTGCCCACTCTGGTCCAGGTCTTGTGCTGGCTGCCCTTAAGCTGTGGGAGTGCAGAGTCAGATGTGAAACCATTGAATCCCAGTGCAGGGCGTCCAGACTCTCCAGGTGCAGGTCTTGTTCCGTTATTTGCTAGCTGTGTGACCTTGGGCAGGTTATTAACTTCTCTGTGCCTCAGTTCTCTCGTCTGTAAGATGGGATTAATAGTAGCCATCTCATGCGGTTGTCAGAATTAGATAAGTTATATATATCATACGCTTGGATTGGTGCTTGGCACAGAATATTAGCTATTAGTCTGCTGCAGCCAACCTGAAGACTGGCAGTTGAGAACCACTAGTCTCCTGGTTCTGAGAGGAGGGTGTTACCAATGTCTGAGGAAGTCAGAGAAGGCTTCATGAAGGAGGTGGCCTTGAGCTGAGTCTAAAAGCTGCATATGAGCTTTCCCTATGGACCAGGGGTGAGAGGCATTGCAAACAAAAGGAGCAGTGTAAGCAGAGGGCCAGGGGCCTGAAAAGGCCGTGGGCTGACTTCATGGGGATTGTCTGAGGGTCAGGTCTGCAGGAAGATAGGTCTGTCCCAGGGGAAAGGGCTGTGCACATCTTAAACAGCGTTCAGACCCCTACACTCAACGCGAGACTTGGGGGCCCCAAATGAGGAGGAATGTGCTGCCTGTCTGGGGCCACATTAGCTCAGAGACGCTGTTGTCTGCTGAAAGACAGTGTGTTATCCCTTCCCCACCCTATCCCTCGTCCTTTGAATCTCAGCTTAAACCTCAGCTTCTCTAGGGGAGGGTTCCTGATCCCTTTCCCACCAAATCAGATCACTTCTGTGCTGGGGGAGAGGCAAATTTTATTACAAAGATTCAACTTCTTACATTGTATTCCCCCTACACACTAAACTAAGAATATTGTTTGTGTTTGAAATAATGGATATTTTAGTTCAAATCTCAGTGCACGCTCATTGTGAAATGCAGTTGGCAGAAATTCTCTTGGTCTGCGTGCCTAGTTGTTGGATGTAGTTCTGTCACCACCTGTCTTGTAAAAAGACTGGAATTGAAGTGTTTTTTTCTTAGAGCCCTCTTCATCTCCACTCATCACAGTTTTGCCTGTACGTTTGTTCTTTGTAATTGTCTCCCAGTTAGACTGTAAGCTCTGTGAGGGCATTGAAAGTGTCCGTTTGCTGAGTATGTTTTCCCCAGGCCTGAAGACAGTTGGTGCTCAGCAAATACGTGTTGAAGGTATTGATGAGCAGTGCAGAATCACGTCCTGTCACGGGAGCCCACAGTGCTGAGGGCTAGGAAAGTGGGATGTTGCAGGCGGGCAAGACAGGCAGTGTGTTCCCTAAGCAAGCAGGAGTGTCTGTCTGTCTATCTGAGTTTCTTGGGCAGAAGCTGAGAAGAGAGCGAGTACAGCCTGTTGCAAAGCAGCTGTGATGTGGATTCCTCAGTGAGGAGGGCCAGGGCTCCATGGCTCCTGCCCATAGTGAATCTCAGTCTGATGATGTCGGGGCAGGAATCTGACCTTCTTCGCTTTACCTGTGTGCTTCCTTCCCCAGGTTCCACCGAGGAACCACCTCCCAGTGTTCCCCAGCCTCCCCCAGAGCCACCAGCTGGGGCCCCAGCTCCCACCCCACACCCCGAGGAGCGCCCCTCCTCTCCTATCCCCCTCCTTCCCCCACCCAAGAAACGCCGGAAAACAGTCTCCTTCTCTGCCATGGAGGAGGCACCAGCCCCAGAGCGTCCCCCAGTTGCCCCACCACAGGTCAAGTCTCCTGGCCCTATCTCTCGCAAAGTACCCCGGGGTGTGGAGCGGACCATTCGCAACCTGCCCCTGGACCACGCGTCTCTGGTTAAGAGTTGGCCTGAGGAAGTGTCCAGAGGAGGTCGGAGCCGGGCTGGAAGCCGAGGCCGCTTCACCGAGGAAGAAGAGGCTGAACCAGGAACAGAAGTGGACCTGGCAGTGCTGGCCGACCTGGCCCTGACCCCAGCCCGGCGTGGGCTAGTGGTCCCACCTACTGGTGACGACTCAGAGGCCACAGAGACATCAGATGAGGCGGATCGCTCGGGCCCCCCGCTCAGCCACATTCTCCTGGAGCACAACTATGCCCTGGCCATCAAGCCCACACCCTCCACACTGGCCCCGCGGCCCCTGGAGCCAATTCCTGCCCCCGCAGCCCTCTTCAGCTCCCCAGCAGACGAGGTCCTAGAGGCCCCTGAGGTGGTGGTGGCTGAGGCAGAGGAGCCAAAGCAGCAGCAGCGAGAGGAGGAGGAGGAGGAGGAGTCCGAGTCATCTGAGAGCAGCAGCAGCAGCAGCAGTGATGGGGAAGGGGCCCTCCGGCGGCGTAGCCTCCGTTCCCACACCCGGCGCCGGCGGCCGCCTCCACCCCCACCCCCACCCCCACCGCCCACCTTCGAGCCCCGCAGTGAGTTTGAGCAGATGACCATCCTGTATGACATTTGGAACTCAGGCCTGGATTTAGAGGACATGGGCTACCTGCGGCTCACATACGAGCGGCTGCTGCAGCAGACAAGTGGAGCTGACTGGCTTAACGACACCCACTGGGTCCATCACACAAATATCCTGAGCTGTAGAGGCTGGCCTCCCCAGCACAGGAAGATGGAGGCCTAGGTGGTGGGGAGGGGGCTTCCCTCGGGTCGCACAGCCAGGTAGTGACCTCTTCAGATCACTCCCAGTATCTGCATTTATCTCCTTACCTGTCTGTTCACTTCTCTTCGCTGCCTTCAGCCTGGGTGTTTTTACCCTGGCAACCAAGCCATCCTTTTTTCTCTTCCTCTTGCCTCTTTTCTGCCTCCTGAACATTTTCTGGCAAAAAAAGTAGTGGAGCCTGAGACTAATTTCTCTCTTTCTCACACTGACTCTGCTCAGAACCACGCTTTCCCTGGGCTGAGGCTAGGGTGGACAGAGGGGAGAGGGGCTCCAGGAATCTGGGCAGTAAGGAACACATCTTCTTCCTTAACACTCTGCACTCACCAATCTGAACACTCCAAAACGCAAGCGGCGGCCCCAGGATGGGCCCCGTGAGCACCAGACAGGCTCGGCGCGCAGTGAAGGCTATTACCCCATCAGCAAGAAAGAAAAGGACAAGTACCTGGATGTGTGCCCCGTCTCGGCCCGGCAGCTGGAGGGAGTGGACACCCAGGTGAGGCCCTGCCCTGATCCCTGGCCCACCCGCATCCTCTTCCCATTGTTTCTGCTGTCAGTCACCTCCCTGTCCTGATTGTCACAGGGGACTAACCGTGTGCTTTCGGAGCGCCGGTCTGAACAGCGGCGGTTGCTGAGCGCCATTGGCACCTCGGCCATCATGGATAGCGATCTGCTGAAGCTAAACCAGCTCAAGGTGAAGAGAGAGGGCTTGGGAAGGGGAGGAGACTCAATGAAAAGGCTGAACCAAAGGGAGCCAGCCATGGCAGGAGCAGGTGGTGCCTTGGGGGTAGGTGTAGGAGATGAGGGACCAGGCCACCCTTCTACCTAGGAGGTCTGCAGGAAAGGCAAGGAGCTGGGCTGTGGGAGGCATGCAACAGCAGTCTGCCCTCTGCCCCTCAGTTCCGGAAGAAGAAGCTCCGATTTGGCCGGAGCCGGATCCATGAGTGGGGTCTGTTTGCCATGGAGCCCATTGCAGCCGACGAGATGGTCATCGAATATGTGGGTCAGAACATCCGCCAGGTGAGACACCAGCCCCCACCCAGCCCCAGCTGTCTGTCAACGGATCGCATCGGGTGCTCCCATGAGTACCATTTGACTTTCTGGATAAAGCCTCACATAGCCTCCTAGCTCCAAGACTTAGCTCGCCTGTGCAGTTTGCTTCGTTCTTTTTTCTTTCCTTCCTTCGTTGAACAGTTAGTTACTAGTAGACATGTTAATGACACAGCAGGAACAAGACAGCATGTCTCCCTTTAAAAAGCTGACAGTCTAGTGGGGAAGGGAGGTATTGAGTAAGTAAGGACAAAGGACGGTGTTTGATTGATGTTAAGGGAACCTTTGGAGAGGAGGGCTAGTGGGAGCACATACCAAGAGAACCCAAGAACACTTAGAGACAGTGACAGTTAAACTGAGAGCTGAAAGATGATTAGGCACTCCTTGGCTCAGGTGAGGGGAGGTGTGCACCAGCTTATGAGGGTGTGATGTGCAAAAGCCTGGAGGTTATAAGATAGTCTATGAGTGCAAGGAGATCAGAATGGCTAGTAGGAAAAGTGTGCTGGGGCCAGTGGCAGCGATGTGAGGCTAGAGAGGTGGAGCCCAGATTCCGCAGACCCTGGAGGCCATGTTAAGAAATTTGGACCTGCGGGGGAGAGAAGAGGAATGCCCCTGAGAAATGGTAAAGCGAAAGACATTGGTGGTTAGTCAGCTCCCTCTGGCTGCGGTGGGGAGAGACAACCAGAGGTTGAAACCAGTCAGGGGTGGGGGGAGTTTGCAGAGACCCAGGCCAAAGGTGACAGTGACCTGGATTAGGCAGTGGCAGCAGAGGTAATAGAGAAGAGTATGCAGGTCCAAGGACCTTGGCAGGACCAGGCAGTGAGATGGCTGTGGAGAGAGTGAGGGCAAGAGGGCCGTTTCTCAGGGGGCTGGCTTTAGCAGCTAGGAGTATGGTAGGGCTGCCAGTGAGTTGGGGAGTGAGGAGGAGGAGCAGATGTGTGGTCCAGGTGGACATGTGAGGTTGAAATGCCCGGCGGACATCTAGGGGACAACGCCCAGCAGCTCCACTGAGGTGGATTTTGGCTGGAGAAGGAAGTTTGGGTGGAGTCCCCAACATTCAGCTTGCGGGTAAAGTTCTGGAGGGAGTGAGATCACCTCAGGAGAGAGTGCAAAGGGCTCATAGGCTCTGGTTTTCTGGGCAGTAAGAGTTGCTCCTTCTCACAAAAGGTCATGGGCCCTAGCACGGACAACTGGTCTTTTGCATTGGCCAGAGGCAGCCAATGGGCGCATGTCTTGCAGAGAGGGTCTTAGGAAAAGAGATGGGCAGGGTTCAGTCCATAAAACGGCCACTGTTATTTTAGGAACAGCCGCAGCCCCACAGCAGTCTGGGAGCTCCACTGTGGGCCAGGCATATGCTCCAGGAGGAGCCCCGGTGCTTCTGCTTGATGCACTAATGCAGATGTTCCTGGAGGCCTGACCTGGGTGACTTAATGGCAACCAAAGGTTCAGGGTGGGTGGCCATGAGAGAGAGAGAGAGAGAGAGAGAGGACTGCTGGAAGCAAAGGGCGGGGGAGAACCAATGCCTTGGGTTAGTGGGAGCCAGAGGAGAACTGCAGAACCAGTACAGGTCAGAGTAGGCCCTGGGGTGGTAGCTGGTGGACTGTCCAGACCCCCATCACAGGGGCTGGTGGGTCAGGCTAGGTCCAGCAGGAAGCTGAGGGGCAGGTCTCTGACCATTGCATCCCATCCTGCCAGATGGTGGCTGACATGCGGGAGAAACGCTATGTGCAGGAGGGCATTGGCAGCAGTTACCTGTTCCGAGTTGACCATGACACCATCATTGATGCTACCAAGTGCGGCAACTTGGCGAGGTTCATCAATCACTGCTGCACGGTACGCTGGGAGTCAGGCCAGAGGGTGGTGTCGGGGCCGGAGAGGGCTGGGCCACAGCTCACACTGCGCCCTCCCTCCACCGCCCCCCCCACAACAGCCCAACTGTTATGCCAAGGTGATCACCATCGAGTCACAGAAGAAGATTGTGATTTACTCCAAGCAGCCCATCGGCGTGGATGAGGAGATCACCTATGACTACAAGTTCCCGCTGGAGGACAACAAGATCCCATGTTTGTGCGGCACTGAGAGCTGCCGTGGCTCCCTCAACTGAGATAGGGCAGGACTGGTGCCCACACCCCTATTTATTCTCCCGCGGTGCCCGGAGCCTCCCCTAGCCTTAGTGGGTTCAGCAGGGCCCGCGTGCTCCCATCTCCCAAGTTTGGGGCTAGGCAGCCCCCAAGCCCAGCAAGGGAGCCTCAGCCCCTCGAGGCAGCTTTTGCCACCCTTGTTGCCCCTGCCCACCCATCCCCAAGTTTTTTTTCTTTGCGGAGAAGAAGCTGTAAATGTTTTGTAGCTGCCAGCAGCTGTTTCCTGTGGAAACCTGGGGTGCCGGCCTGTACAGATCCTGTTCTTGGGAGGCTCTACAGCCCCCTGTGCTTTGTGTTAATGGGGACTTCCCCTTTGTGCCCTGCGTGTACCCCTCCCCAGTTTAGGGGTCTCTAGGGGCAGTGGCCATGTTCTCCCCCTGGGGGGCGCCCTGCGCCCCCAGTCCTGGGGACTCCGTGCCTGGAACCCTGCCTCACCTTCAGTTCCTGCCAGACCCTGTGGGTCACCCTCCCACTCTGGTGTCTGAGGCTCCTGGCTCAGCCAGGCCTGGGGGGTGGGGGGTGGGCCCTTCCTGTTGGGCTGGATTGTACATATGTTAATAGTGCAAACCCAATGCCACATTTTTATAATTGTGATTAAACTTTATTGTACAAAAGTGCTTGCTTGGTCAGTATCTTTGGGAAGAGTAGGGTGAAATGGGGATTAAGGATACAGAGGGTAGTGCGAGCTGAAGAGGAAAATGGGTGGCCTGAAGTTTGGGGTGGGTAGAGGACCTTTTGGGCAAGAGTCCAGACCTTCAGACCCAGCCACCAGTGCTCTGGGCCACCTGATAGGCTGCAGTAGCCATGCCAGAAATCCCCCACCAAGGCCAGCCAGAGCCAGGCCAAGGTCAGGCCTCCTTCTCTTCCCAGAACCACAGCTGCTGCTGGGCCTCTGGCCTCCTGGGAAATCCAGCAGGAGGGAAGAACTGAGGTCATGCAGTGGGAATGAGGTCACCCTGCCGGCTCCATCCTGCAGCCCCCAAACCTCAGCTGATTCTGGTTCTCCCATTCCCCTTCCCAAAATTCTTTGCTGCAATAGGTTGCCAGTGGATCGCAAAATGGCCCAGTAGCCACTAGGGGGTGCCCTATGGCGACAGCATGGGCTGTGGAGAAGTGGAGGCTGGTCTCTGTTACTGGAATGGGCCAGGAGGGAGGAGGAGGAGCAAGCGGAAGGGGAAAGGTGTGTCACTGGCCGACTGGCCCAGGCAACAGCGACGAGACAGCCCTTCCAGTGACCAGTTTGGGTACCGTGGCGCAGTGGCTGCAGGTAGGCAGAGGTGGCACCAAGGCCCAGGCGTCCCTTCCCCTCATCCAGCCTTTCCCACCTTCCTATACCCTCCCTTCCTGCCTTTCCCAGCTCCCTGCCTCCCCACCCTCCGTTTTTGCCCCAGAACCTCTCTACCCATGCACCCCAACCTTTGACCCCTTCCTGCACCCAAAGTCGTTACCCTCCTTCTCAGTAAATAATTGGCAGGGTCAGAGTCACTGGCCTGGATGTTGTGGCCTCCAGGCACAGCTCTGGCTCCGGGTCACTGTGCTCCCATCCACCAGGCCAGCAGGCCCCCTTCCAGAAGTGGTAAGTCCTGGAACAGGTAGCCACACCAACCCAGGTAAGCCAGGGCCTCTTCCCCCAGCCCAGCATGGAAGGCACTGCACAGGCCCAGAAGCAGGTGTACCTGGTCACAGGGGGCTGTGGCTTCCTGGGGGAGCATGTGGTACGGATGCTGCTGCAGCAGCAGGAGCCCCGCCTCCGTGAGCTACGGGTCTTTGACCTGCATCTGAGTCCCTGGCTGGAGGAGCTGAAGACAGGTGAGTGTGGTGTGGAGGGAGTAGGGGAGGGGTTGTGGACTCCTAAGCCGGGATCCCTATCCCTGCGGTGGAAAAGGTGAGGCCTGTTTATGTTCCAGTCCACATGGATGGGATGAATGAGTCACAGTGGAACAAGTGGCTCACAAGGGTGTATGCTGAACCCAGCAGCTGGTCTACAGCCCAGCTCTGACGGGGCCTCTGGCCTCCCCCACCCCCTACCAGGGCCTGTGCAGGTGACTGCCATCCAAGGGGATGTGACCCAGGCCCATGAAGTGGCAGCAGCTGTGGCTGGAGCCCATGTGGTCATCCACACAGCTGGGTTGGTGGACGTGTTTGGGAGGTCCAGTCCCAAGACCATCCACGAGGTCAACGTGCAGGGTGAGGGGCCCTGCCTGTTTTCTACCTCTTCTAACGTGCTTAACACTCCCTGGCACATGGCCTGATCCTGGCTGTTTGCTCGCCACCCCTTCTTTGGCCTTGTGATTCCCCTGTGGCAGTCTGTCCTGTGTGTGTGATAGCCCTCCCCCGTGTAATAGCAGACCCTGCCCTCACCCAACCTGCTGTGGTTTTCTCTGGACCTGGGGAAGGAACTGTGAGCTCTCATCTAGCTTTGGGGTGGGGAGGAGGAAGACGCAGAGAGGAAGGGAGGCTTGGCTTGGCTATACTCCTTCCCCACCCCAGGGACGAAGAACGTGATTGAGGCTTGTGTGCAGACTGGAACACGGTTCTTGGTCTATACGAGCAGCATGGAAGTCGTAGGGCCCAACATCAAAGGCCACCCCTTCTACAGGTGAGCTGAGGTCCCCCCATACTTTAAGAGCTCCATCTCCCCTCAACATTAAGAGTCTTCCCTCCTCCCCCACTAGGGGCAATGAGGACACCCCGTATGAAGCAGTACACTCGCATCCCTATCCTCGCAGCAAGGCCCTGGCGGAGCGGCTGGTCCTGGAGGCCAATGGAAGGAAGGTGAGACTGGAGAAAATGAGGCACAGAGATGAGGGGTGATGGGGGCTGCCCAGAATTCTCACAGCCAGTCAGAGGCAGAGCTGGGGCCCACTCAGGCTCCCTTGCATCTTGCCCTGGGCTCCTCCTGTCTCCAGCCTGAGGACACCAGGGCAGAAGTGAACCACTAGGTCCTAGGTCTCAGCAGTACCTGCCTTCTGCCACCAGGTTCGTGGGGGACTGCCCCTAGTGACATGTGCCCTGCGCCCCACGGGCATCTACGGTGAAGGTCACCAGATCATGAGGGATTTCTACCACCAGGGCCTGCGCCTGGGGTGTCGGCTCTTCCGGGCCATCCCAGCCTCTGTGGAGCATGGTCGAGTCTATGTGGGTGAGGCCTGGACTAGTGGGGGAGGCTAGGAACAGGACAGGAGGATCTGGGTGTGGACAGGACTATGTGGGAGAGGCAGTGTATGCACTGGCTGAAAATGGATGATCTATACATGGACCAGTGTAGAGACCATGAGGAAACATGGTTATGCAACTTGGGAAGGCTGATGTAAGAAGTGTATCACAGGCTGAAGAGAAAATTGCAGTCATGGAGGCCACATCTCCCCAGGAAAGGAGAGAAGCAGCATCTACACAGGCCCAGAAGAAGGGGTAGCATCCATACAGGCTGGCCCAAGAGAGCAAGTGGCTACAGAGGCCTGGGAAATGGCAGTCTTTACCAGAGCTTGTAGCTATGTGGGCAGCATCTATATGGGCTTGAAGTGGGGGTGGCATGCACATGGGCTGGCCCAGGAGAAAGCAGTGTCTGCATGGTTCCAAGGGCACTGAGGGGCATGTCCCCCTCCTCCCACTGGCAGGCAACGTGGCTTGGATGCATGTGCTGGTGGCCCAGGAGCTGGAGCAACGGGAGAAATTAATGGGCGGCCAGGTGTACTTCTGCTATGACAAATCACCCTACAAGAGCTATGAGGACTTCAACATGGAGTTCCTGGGCCCCTGCGGACTGCGGCTGGTGGGCACTCGCCCGCTGGTGCCTTACTGGCTGCTGGCGATCCTGGCTGCCCTCAATGCCCTGCTGCAGTGGCTGCTGAGGCCACTGCTGCTCTACGCACCCCTGCTCAACCCCTATACACTGGCCGTGGCCAACACCACCTTCACCGTGAGCACCAACAAAGCTCAGCGCCATTTTGGTTACGAGCCCCTGTTCTCATGGGAGGACAGCCGGAACCGTACCATTCGCTGGGTGCAGGCCATGGAGGGTTCACCCACTGATGGTGGGGCTGGAGCCTGGAGACCTAGCATGGCCCATCCGTCCAGGTCCTAGGCCTCCAAACCCTAGATGAGAAGGGAGGGTTACATTCTAGAGCTGGAGGCCGGGGTCTAGAGTGGGACTGGCTGTCCTAGAGCGCTCCACCTTTTCAATCTAGGAGCTTTGAGAGTTGAGACTGTGTCCGGATGTCTCCAAGTCCTAGGGCAGGGCGTCTTCACTTCCAACCTGGGCCTAGCCGCTGGTTGGCGAGCATCTGACTCTCCTGGAGTTCTCAACTGCCCTGGCCCACTTCTGGCTTTTCATGTGGGAAGTGGGCAGGGGTTCCACAGGCCTCATGCTGGCCTCCTGGTGTCCAGCGTGATCCTCAGGCCTGGATTCAGAGCGAGGCTACATCTCTGGCTCTTCTTACCACCTTCGTCCCTCCTGGGGAGGGTGGGGGTCATATTCTCATTATTTTTGACGATGTATCTATCGCCTTTACACAGTTATCTTTTAATTGCCGTCAATGAAAGCTGAGGAAATCAGTGCATCTTCATTTCTTCCTGCCTTGCCACCCAGATTCAGTTCCTAATAGGGTTAGATCTCTGCCTGTAGATGCCCCATTAATGCTGTACCTGGTCAAGCTCTGGATTAAAACTCCTTTTCCAAGCCAGTGTCCATCTGCCTGCCCAGCTCCCCCCCTCTCATCCACCACAACGCCCACCTCTCCCCACGGCGCCCCGTCCCAGGTGGGGACAGAAGGATGTGAGCACACAGCAAACCCGCTGTTGAATTGGTTGCTATTTCTCCCATCCCACGGGGCCCAACCTGGCCCAGGGTGGGGGTAAGGGGCTCCGGGGACAGGACATGCAGGGCTCGGGGGGAAAGGCAGAATTTTCCTGTTTTATCCGTTTGCAACTTGGTCACCAATAAAGAGAAATGGGGCTCTGGGGGCTAACAGGAGGGGGGTGGCCTGGCCCTGGGCCCCCAGCCAGGCCCCAGGAGTCCTGTCCCTTCCAGGGAAGGGAGGGAGACAGCTCTAGAAACCAACAGAGAAACAGAGAAGGGGGCAGGGGCTCATGTCAGCAAACACGGCTACATCACGTGACACACCAGCAACACAGAAACACACGCCAACGCACACAGCTGCATAGCAGATGAGGGGTGGGCAGGGGAGAAAGGAGCGGGTGCTGCCCATCTTGTCCTCTGTGGGGTGGGCTGGAAGGAGGCAGGGTGAATGCACAGAACACATCATACGTACACGCTCAAGGCGTGGCAAGAGCGTGCATCAACCCATGGGTACACAGGATGGACACGTAGTGTGCTTTGGGAGAGGCAGGGCTGGGACGAAGGGAAGAGGGGAGCATAGAGCTCTGGCCAGGCTGGGACCACCCACAGGGCACACATGGGCTTGCTGGTTGTAGGTGCACGGAGGGTGGACAGCACACACTTGTCCGAGAACATGCAAGAGACGTCAGCCCCCAGACAACATTCCAGGACACACACAGCAGCCAACAAGCAAACACATCGTATGATGTGTAGGACTTGTAGAGTGTTAGGGCACAGCAGACCCTCAGCGTCCCCTGGTCCAACTGGGCACAGAGATGGCCAGCTGTGGGCCTAACACTGCTCAAGGAGGCAGTAGCATCACTCTCGCCACAGCTCCGCCCTTCTCTTGCGGCCCCAAGGAAGAAGGTGGGGACGGGGGTGGGGGTGCTGGGGCCTGCTCTGATATCCCCAAAGCAGCCTAAGGTAGGAGCAGGAGGACTGGCAGTCAGACGACAGGGCAAACTTCCTGTCTTTAGAAGGGCATTCTGGGAGTGGATGGGCCGACCAGCCTCCTCAGGACAGCTGACCTGCGGGGTTGCACAGGTGGCCACACGGACACTCACGCAGGCCAGAGTGGGGAGGGATAGGGAAGAGGTGGTCTGTCTGAGCCAGGGTGAGGGTGGGGAGGCGCACCATCATGTTCTGGGAAATTACAAATCCATCCATTCACTCACACTCATACAACATACACACAGGCTTTCCCCATGATATGGGACCGTGGAAAATCCATACACACACCTGAGTCCCTCACCTTGTTCATGTGTATACCCCACCCCAGGGCACGGCACGTTCACGTACTTGTGTTCAACCTGTGAGTCCATGTTCCTAGGCATGGAGTGGAGGGCTTCTAACATTGTCCTCTGCCCTGAATACTCCTACCTGCCACCAAAAACACAAACCCACCTGGTTGGCCAAAGAATGTGTAAGCGCGTGCATATGTCGCAACACAATGAGGTAGGAGCTAGCCCTTTCCTCACCATCAGAAACCCAGGCCTGAGTCCCACCGTCAATCTCACCCTGGTAGGGGGAGCGTCAATTACTGGCATTTCAGCAGGAGAGGTGTCCATGGGATGGGTCCTAGCCCACCCTGTGTGGCTGCTGCCACACTGGCCACTCCAGTATGTCTGAAATAAACAGTTCTGCAAACCCAAGGTCCCTCAGATGGAGCCCAAGGGGTGAGACTGGAGCAGTGGGGACAAACAGTGGCCTCTCCCAGGTAAGTGTGTGGGAGGTGGCACAGGCAGGAAAGGACTGTGCTCTGATTTTCGATCTGCGTGGGGCAGCCCTCCACACCTCACCTCCTCAGTGACATTTCCACAAAAAGCAGCTCCAGGAGGCATTTGTGTGTGCATGGGTGCGGGCCTGTACAGTCATCATGCCAACAGAAGCATGCTCACGGGCTCCGGCATATATGTGGGTTCCTGGGTGTGGCCACCTTCACGGGTCCTCCTCAGCCTTGGCATGTGTGAGTGCACTGAGGTATACCAGCTTTCACGGTGCCAGCCTCCCCATGGGCAGAGACACAAAGAAGATAAAGGACCTAGGCACGTGTGCAAGAGCCCCTGAGGCCCTGCAGGGCAAGGAGCCCGCTTACCCAACATTGATGGATCAGTGTGTACACTCATCACCACATACTGGCAAGTAGCTCTTGGGGAGGGGCAAATAAATATAAATATACAAACCCGGCCGGGTTACAGATCCTTCAACATAAACACGTGTGTGTATGCAGAGTACACAGCGGGGTAGAAACACACTATTTAGAAAGCCCACACCACACACACACACACACACACACACGTTCACACTGCTGAATTCTAGATAGCACAGAAATAGAGATTTCTGTGCCCACCCAAAACAGGTGTCCAGTACACACTGTGGCGCGAAGACCTATCAACAGTTCAGGCACCTCCTGAGACACGTCAATCACAAAAGTCTCTGCCACCTGTTGAGGGAAACGCGCGTATATATACAGGCTGAGCTAGGTTAGTTACACATGTATGCGTCCACCCTCCTCGGATGAACTCCACAGGCTCACAATATATACACACACACACACACACACACACACACACATGCTCTCTCTCCCCAGGGTCTGCTCCACATCACGCTGGGTATCCACCATGGCCCGTGTGCATTTGGGTGAACTGGATCCTCTAGGAATGTGAATGTGAGCCTCTGTACACATCACCTGCCCCATTTGTAGCAGACACAGGTTGGGGGTGCCAGTGGGGGAAGTGCTGTTGCATTAGAGTCAAACACTCAAACACAAAACTCCATGTACACAAATGCTGTGTCCATGGATCTGTGCACACACACACACACATACACACCAAGAGAAGGCAGAGTGGGACTCGGTGGGCTGCTGTGTTATACTCGACCACAGTCTACACAACACCCCAGGTGAAGGGGGAGATCAGGCCACACACAGACTTAAGGGGGGGCAGGAGGGACACTGGTGCATCTACACACAGCTACACATGTACACGCACACGCTGGGGTGTCCACACGTCTCAAGCATGTGCCGGCAGCATGCATGTCGGTGTGCATGTGTAATCACGCCTGCTGCTATCTACGTGCGGGGGGAAGGGGGAGTGGCCCATGTCAGGGTGAGGACCAGGAACTCCAGGGTCTGACGTGAGGGTGGAGGAAGGGGTGGGGGTGTCTGGGGCTGTCTTGGGGGTGAGCCTGGAGCAGTGGATGGAGTGAAAGGGACGGTGGGGGTATTGCTCCCAATGTGGTGGGGGAGGGGTCTGGGAGAAACGGGGGCGTGCGGTCTACAAGCCCAGCGTCCCCCCAATGGACGACGCCAAGACCACCCCCAGCACCACACAGCAAATGATGATCATGATTTTCTTCTGCAGGCCGGAAAGGGGAGGGGGAAGAAAGAGGAGAGCGCCAGGGAGTTAGAGAGAGAGAGAGACACAGACAGATGGGGAGAAAAGATAGGGGAGGAGGGTGTGAGGAAGAAAAGGGGAGAGAAAACAGAAATAGGAAGAGGTCAGAGCCAGAGATAAAGCCTCTCACCTGATTTCATCATTCACCTGAGCCCAGGCCCAGCCCCACCCACTCGGCTCCCAGCCCACCAGCCCCAACCAGGCTGCCCACCCTGGCTCACCCTCCGGGCCTTGCTCTGATATTTCACAGCTTTCTTGGTGTCCGACACAGCTCGCTCCACGTAGTCCACAGAATGTTCCACGTTGTACTCAATACGGTCAATCATCTCACCCTGCAGACAGAAGAGACGGCCCATGGGGGTAGGGCCTGGGCTGGAAGAGGGGCCCTGGGAACTGGAAGAGCCTGAGGAGGCTCCCAGGGTGGTGCGGCTGAGCCAGTACCTGGCTTTCCACGAGCATGGCCATGTCTACAAACATGTCGTGCAGCTCACGGATGCTGGTTTCCAGTTTGATGATCTCGTTGTGCCGCGTCTCGATCTCATTCAGCGCCTGCTTTGTCATCTGCGAGTCCATTTTGATCTGGGGGCAATGCGAGGGGGAGAGAGCTGCAGACCACCCATAAGAGCTTGGACTCTGTAACCTGAGTGGCTGGGTTCAAATCCAATTTCATTTATTAGCTGTAACCACAGGCAAGTAATTTAACCTCTCTGGGCCTTGGTTTCCCCCCTTAGAAAACGCGGGTAACACCCACCTCACAAAGCTGTTGTGGAACTTAAGTGAGCTAGTATGCGCACACTGATTAGAACAGTACCTGGCACACAGCCCGTACTGTGGAGAAGTTTGTTAAATTACAAAAAATAAAACTTGTCCTGAGGCCCCAGCCCACCACCTTGCCCCAGGGTTCCTTCTGTTACACACACCAGGCTCCTGGGAGCCCAGGGAAGAGAGAGGGAGAGATCCAGGCTCCCCTTGTGGCCTCATCTCCCACACATCTTATAAGAGCCAAAATCATCCAGCGGCTCTTTGGCAAGTGGTCCACTCTCCCTGTCTTTGCTCACTCTGTTCTTTTATCTAGCATGCCCTTCATCCATCTCTTCACGTCCAAATGCTCCTTGTCCGTCAAAGCATAGCTCAATGCCACCTCCTCTAGGAAGCCTCCTCTTGACTCCAGTGTTAATCACCCTCAACTACCACATCAGGGCCTCATCTTTGGCTTGCACAGCCCTTGGCCAAAGTCCACACCACCTTGCATTGTAATGTTGGGTTTCTACTGAATGATGGTGGGCCAACTGGCAGAGGTCAGCCCTTGACCATCGAAGTGCCTCTTCTTGGAACCACCCACCATGCTGCCCTCCATTCTTTGACAGACTGTGTGGGCAAAGCTGTTTGGGGGCCTCCAGGCTACCTAGCCCACAATTAATGTACTCAATGTCAGTTCCACAAAGATCAATTATTCAAATAACAATTTGCTGAAAACTGTTAAACAACCACTGTACCTACTTTAAACCTAGCCTAGAACCGTTAACCACAGCCATTTTGCCAACAGAAGCAGAAACAGATACAGGACTGGGCAGGCCAGGGCAAAAGTCAGTAGTGAGCAGGAACCCTGGTTAGGGGAAAGTCCATTCATTTACACATAAAATGAAAAGGGCAGGGTGTGGGCAAAGCTTCAGCAAAACTACAACTTGTTTTGTTTTGTTTTTAATCTTCAACATTTAGCAAATTAGTCACTTAGGGAAATAACTTGGCTCAGTAAGGGAGGATGCAGTGTATCTTCCTATTTCAGAGTGCTGACTCTGAAATTAGACCGTGTGGATTCAAGTCGTGGCTCTGCTCCTAGCTCTGAGACCTCGAGCAAGTTCTTTAACCTCTCTGGGCCACAGTTTTCCTCATTTGTGAAATGGGCCTCCCTCTAGAGCTGGGGTGAGGATTAAATGAGTTAGTATATGTAAAATGCTTAGCACAGTGCCTGGCACACAGTGAGTGTGGGCTTGCGGTTTTTATGGGTTGTGCCTTCCTGCCCTGCCCCCATGGAATTTCCCCAATTCCCAGTCCAAGGCTGCAAGTTATTCCAGGATGATTTTAGGACGCTGAGTCCAACCTGGGTTTAACGAGGAGAGACAAGTGCTTTCCCAAAATAGACCCCATCCCCACCCTGCGGGCTCACATCATCCGTGAAGATGGCCAGCTTCCCGCTCTCCAGCATGTCTTCCAGTTCTTCATTGGTCGTTGTCCTTCCGGCTGCAGGGAGAAAGGACTCCCCTCTCAGATGCTGGCCCAGCCTGGGGCCTGAGGTGGTGGGATGGGGCTGGGACCCGGGAACACTCCCTCCCACCCAGACGAAGGCCAGGTGTCCCCCCTCCCCCTTCCCCACCCAGAGGAAGGGCTGTGTTCTGGAAGAGGACTTGGGTAGTCCTGGGGAGTTTGGGGCACACGCACTGATCTCCAGCTGCCGCTGGATCCGGTCCTTGCAGCGGTCCCGGTACTTGGACTGGGTCGCGTTATATTCGGTCATTACCTCCACGAACTTCCGGGAGAGTGTGGAGTGCTGGAGGGTGGATAGACACATCAGGAGTCAGGGAGCAGGGAACGGAGGGGGTAAGGAGGAAGTGGAAGGGTGGAGTTGGGAAGGATGGGCTGAATCAGCTTTCTGCCTCTTCTTCAGCTGGGGCTGCAATTCCAGCCCCACACAAGTTCGCAGTCCCTTAGCCCGGTCCCACCTATCCCGACCCCTCGCTACGCTGAAACCTGCAAGGCCCGGAGACGTAGCCCCGCCCCCTCTGGGTCCCGCCTCCGCTCGGTTCGCCCTAGCAAACGCTACTTACTCACAGAGACCCCCAGCTCTGCGCCCCTCGCTTAGCTGCCCTTCCTACCTGGGTCTTGCGAATGCGCAGGTCCGCGGAGGAACGGTTCAGCCCCTCCTCCTGTTCAATGCTTTGCTCGATCGCTGCGGGGGAGAAGACGCAGGGACTGGCCGGAGACCCGGGGCATGTGGGGCGGGGCGCGGTCGACACCCCGAGGCATGCCCCAGGCCCGTGAACGGATGGCACACCCACGGCCAGGACGGGCATAGAGGATCCAGAGTGTGGGAGCAAAAAGCCGGCGAATAAGGGACAAACATTTGAGGTGGTTCCGAGGGCAAGTAGGAGGGGAGAGATTGAGGTCCACAGGTCACCAGACAGACCAACCCACCAAACTCACTGCTTTCGAGTCGATTCGGACTCACAGCGACCCTATAGGGCAGAGTAGAACAGCCCCATAGGGTTTTTAAGGCTGTAATCTTTACAGAAGCAGACTGCCACATTTTTCTCTTGCAGAGCAGCTGGTGGGTTCGAACCGCTGACGTTTTAGTTAGCAACCACTGCATCAGGGCTCCTCACCAGACTGAAGGGGTTATTTATTCTGGCGGAAGGATTGAGTCTTGGAAGTCCCACAACTGTCACTCCCTCCCCCCAACCCCAGGAGGGGTGTGGACCCAGTGCACTGGAGGGTTTCCACTTCTTATGGCATCTAGAAAGGGGACAGGGACCCACCCTGGGATTTTTTTCTGGTGGAAGGCAGGCACTTCCAAGCGGGTCAGGTTCTAGTAGCCACCCTTTCTTTGGAAAATTCTACGTTGAACAGATGGATGTTCCAACAGAGAAAATAGCCCTTCCCCTGCTCTGCAAGGTGATCGCTGTCCAGGGTAATCCCACGTCTAAAGGATGCTCTGGAAAATGCAAGATTAACTGGGATTCTTGCTTCTGTATCATCACTCCTGACACTACCATTCAGATTTTCTTTAAAAAAAGAAAGAAAAGAAAAAGAGCTGTGGTAAGATCTACTACGTTGGGAAAATGCAGCAGGGATGAATCACTGGGTCCTCTCAGACCTCATAGGGCCTTGAGGCCATTCCTGAGAACATCACTTCCGTGTTCTGCTAGTGGCAGGGGAGGTATGGGGCTGGATGGCACTCCGAGGCTTCCCTGCCAGCAGTGGTGGTGCTGTGACTGAGTGACAGCTCTGGCCCAATCACTTTTGGAAAAGCACCAGAACACACACCCAGTGGTGTCAGAATGTGCTGGCCCAGACGGAGGTCCCACTGGCAGATACGGGGTGAGGCCAAGCCTGGGAGAGTGAGGTCTTTTACATGGTCTCATTGGCTTGTTACAACAATCTTGGAAGTTCAGTGATATCAGCCCATGTTCAGACTAGTAACTGAGGCTCATATGGGTGAAATAACTTACTCAAGGTCACACACAAAGCCTGAGCTCATGCTACCATGTAGCTGGAGGAGGATGGAGAAGAGAAGAATTCTTCATTTTTGGAAGTCTAGAATGTCAAATTCTCTAAGCCACTGCCACTTTCCAACTTCTTTCTTGGCCCATTCCTGAACCCTGAATCATGGGGCCTTCACGGTTTTATAGGGAGTATTCAAGGTCAGAGGTGAGCAAGCCCAAAGATCACTGAGTCCAGGGGTTTTTAAACTGTGTTCCATGGAACTCTGTTCAGCCAGAGCAGCCCAGAATGCTCCTTAGAAGCGAGGATGGCAAGACTTCATCTCATGTACTTTGGACATGTTATCAGGAGGGACCAGTCCCCAGAGAAGGACATCATGCTTGGTAAAGTAGAGGGTCAGTGAAAAAGAGGAAGATCCTCCATGAGATGGATTGACACCGTGGCTGCAACAATGGGCTCAAACATAGCAATGATTTTGAGGACGGCGCAGGACCGGGCAGTGTTTCGTTCTGTTGTACACAGTGTCGCCGTGAGTAGGAACCAACTCGACAGCACCTGACAACAAGCCCAACTTTTGTCTGCTTTATATATATTGGGGTCCTTTGTAAGATTTCATTTGAAAACAATATTTTGTTACCAAAAAAAAAGTCAACTTTGAAACTGCTTCAGTTTTTCTTACTGTACGAATGAGAAAGGTGAGGGTAAAGGACTTGTCCAGCGTGAGCTGATGGTGGAGGCTGGACTCTCTCTGCCTGGATTTAAACTTAATGTGCTCCCAGCTTAGGCGATGTTCCATTGCAACACACTCTCCTGAGTGCAAAAGGTGTTTGTTTTTACAAATCAGCATTAGAGGTCCACATACATCTACCTGTGAGTTCAGAGGGTCATGGAGTTCATGTCCCCATCTCCCTAGCCCAAAGTCAGCACTCTCAGGTCTCAGGGCCAGGTGTCTGGTATAGCTCCTTTTTTCCCAGAGCCTATCACTGTGCCTGGGACACAGTAGGTGCCTGGTAAATGCCGTCTGATGCCAAATTACCGTGAGCATACAAATAAGCCTCACGGTAATACCGCTATTCCCCGGCACCAACAGGCAAGGAGGTTTCCAACCCACAATGCTTTGGGGGAGGGTAGTTATTACCAGCACCCAAGTCCTTAAATTAGAGTGAATACATGGGCATTTGGCAAGTCCCTTCTGAAAGCTTGCCAGCCCCTGATGTCAGCCACACAGTCCAATCTGTCCTGAGCTGAGGACACCATTCCAGAAGCATTTGCTGAGCCCACCTACTGGGTTCTTAGTGCTATACTGGGCGCTGTTCTGGGAAAATAAGGACTTAACGAAAGCAAAGGCACTTGGAAGACATGATATTTTTCTGGCGGATGAATGCTGGTTTCACGCTGATGGACCCAGCAGAGTTTAGGTCCTATTTGGACAGAAACCCTCCTCTTCCTCATTTCCCCCAAAGAATCCGGAGCAAAGGGGAGAAATCTGGGATTCTGTGCTGTCACACTGTTTAGGAATTTGGCTTATGAAAGTTTGTACATACGCCCTTATGGAAAGGCCTTCTCTGTTCAATGGAGGGCAGAATTCTTTCGTTCCTTGGTCAGGGGATTGCATTCCTCACCTTTCAACTTGGACCGAACCTTATTGGCCGTCTTCTTGATGTCTGCAGTGAGGTCCTCCAGCTCCTGTTTGGTCTCTGAGGGAATAGGAAAGGCAGTTGAGAAGCCTGGTGGGGCCCAGACACCTTCTTCCCGTGCCCCACCAGCCATCCAGCAGTAGGCACTCACTCTCATCTGGGTTGGGGGCAGCCAGGATGGCACTATGCTGTTTTTTCACCTGCTCCACATCCTCCGACAGCTTCTCGATGCAGCCCCGGATCTCTTCCACCTGGGGCAGAAGATTGGCTATACCCAGCCAAGTCATCAGGCCAGGCAAGGGGACCCAGGGGGATCAGTTCAGGGAAACGGGCCAGGCCCAGACAGGGGTTGATAAAAGGCTAGGGAGGATAGAGAAGTGGGGGGGGTGGGGCGGGTGACAGGAAGAAGGAAGTCGTTGGCTGGGGGCCAGGACTGGGGCACTGGGAGGTTCAATTACCTGTTCAAAGAACTCATCCATAAAGTGGTCCCGGTCGACATGGACCACCTCCTCCTCATCGTCACTGTCTTTCGCCTGGGAGGCAAAGAAAGATTGAATCTGTGGGCAGGCCCTACCCTGGTTCCCAAGGCTAACACTCTAGCTCTTTGGCCCTCTCCCCACCGCACACACACATATGCTCCCAGCTTTAGGCTCAGAAAAGGGTCTTGGGAGGGGTCCTATGCAGGGTGGATGGCAAGGGTACCAACCAGTCAGGAGGAACACTGGGTATCTTGTGAACCGGGGTCCTGGAGGCCAGGGTAGCTGAGAGCCCAAAGGGCACCTTGGAGGGAATTGGCAAAAGGTGCACTGTCTGAGTGGATGTGGCCCTGTGGAGGCAGAGTCGCCCTCGGGAGGTGGGGTGTGGGGTTGGGGCAGTTGTTACTGACCAACCAGTATGGAAGTATTTCAGTGTTTTAACAACCAGCTAAATGTCAGCCTGCGCTATACTACTGGCTCCAGTCTCGAAGAACGGTCAGGATTGGAGGCCCAGGGGCCTGAACGACTCCACCACCCCCTAGCCTCGCTTTCCTTCCCTTCTCTTCCCCTCCTGCCTCCACTCAATCAGTCACGTCCCCTATGCAAGGTCACCTCACCAGAAGGCACCAGTTGTGCAAGCACAGTCAGGCCCAGTGAGGACTGGATGAGAAACACAGGCAGCGCCCGTCCGCACCCCCCACCCCCCACCCTGGCTCCCGGCGTCCTCCTCCCCACCCCCTCTCGCCCCCGCTCAGCTGCTCTGCCCCTCTCCAGACTCCTCTCCAAGCATTCTCTCCCTTTCATCCAGCCCCTTCCAACTTCACACCCACCTACTCTCACTTGCTTGGATTTCCCAGTTGCAACCTGCAACTGCTCAGCACTCCACCCCCAGGGCTCAGAGACACAAAGGGATTTACCCACCCACACAGCCCCCACCACCGCCAGACAGACCAGTGACACAGACAGAGGGGCTGACACGCAAGTACACAAAGATAGGCCCACTGGCACCCACACAGAGATGCACTGACATGCTGACATCCACCTGCACGCGGGCCCACAGCAAAGCCACACACTGACACGTGTGCGGACACACAGATGTGCACTCGCGCCCTAAGGACATTTGGGAGGGCCCAGCCTCTCGGCGCCTCAGGTCTGCACATTCATTCAGGGCCAGAAAAGAGCTTCCCAAGGCTCTACACCCCTGGCTCCAGACTCTTTGTCTGCCTGGAACAGAGGTCTGAGGGCCAAACCTGAGCCCGTCAAGCTTAATTACGTCCTGAAGCCCCTAATCAACTCCAGTGGAAATTTAAACAGAGTTCACCCTGATTTCCAGAAAGAACGTAGCCAGAACTCAGGCAGAATATAACTGCCAGAACCTACATGGCATTAAGACAGCACCCAACGGAGCCTCCCTGGGGTAGGCCCAGCTGGGATCTAAACGGAGGAACACACACGGAACCTCGACTGGGTCCGAGCAGACCGCAGACGGCACCTGATGAAAGCGAGACAGGACAAGACAGCTCAGATAGAGCCTAGACAGGGCCAGATGGGCCCTCGATGGAATCTAGACAGCCAAGAGGGACTCAGAATCAGCGGAGTCCTGGCAGAACCTGGAAGAGCCCGTGCAGTCCAGCAGAGACCTCCAGCTAGACGCTTCCGAGGGCACCCAGCTTCCCACCCAACCCCCGCCCAGATGAAACCCCAGAGATTCTTCCCACAGACACTGGGCATTTAATTTCCAGACAACCCCAGATGTCTGCCTGGAAAGGGTGGTTCCTCTGTCTCTGCCCACCCACAGCTGCCCCCAGAAGGAGGAGATGCTGATAGGACTTCTGTCTTCTCAAGCCTACACCTGACTCGGGACTGCCCCAGAGAGACCTTGACACTGAGAGGCTCTGGGATGCTGGGTGCATTGTAGAGGACCCATTGGCCTTCCATGATGCTCTCCACCTTGTCTGTCCTCAAAAAGCCAGCTGCCCCATGAGGTCTCCTTCCCCTAGAGCCAAAAGCTGTTCTTCTGCACCTTCTCTGACTTCAAACCCTCACCCAGCTCTCAGCCCAGCCGTCTACAAGTCATGAGGCCTGTTTTCAGTCTCTTTCTCTTTCCTACCCTGACTTTAAGGAGGAAGTTCTTCCATCTCTCTTGTTGTTCCCAGAGCCAGTTCCCTTATATTCTCCTCTGGGATGTCCTGGGATACCCATTTACCTGACCCTGAGAGAGGAAGAAAGGGAGCGGGCTCACGGATGATTTATTTGGCATGATAATTACAAAGAAAACTAATAATCCTTTAAGGTTTACCAAGCACTTTTACATCCATAATCCCTTTTGATCCTCACCCCCATAGCCCTTTGAGAAAGGCTGAGCAAATCCCATTCTCCCCACTTCACAAATGAGGGAACAGGAAGTCAGAGGGGAGAAAGGAAAGTGACTTGCCCAAGGGCACACAGGCTGAGCAGGGCTGGGGAGCCATGGCATCTAGAACGTGCCTTCCCTACAGCCCCTTAGAAGGCTTGAGACCAGGCCGCCCTTCCCCCAGTGACTCTGCCATCAGCTTTCAGGTCAGCCCCCTGCTAAGGCCCAATCTGGGTGGGGCTCTGCGCCCTGAAAACCTAGCAAAATATTATCATTTGATAGCACTTTTTGCGCAGGTCTTACATTCTTGTTATCTCATTTAATCTTCACTAAAACTCAGTAAGGACCATAGGCTACCATGTGGTTAAGTGCTACGGCTGCTAACCAAAAGGTCAGCAGTTTGAATCCACCAAGCGCTCCTTGGAAACTCTATGGGGCAGTTCTACTCTGTCCTATTGGGTTGTTACGAGTCAGAATCGACTCGACGGCAACGGGTTTGGTTTTTTTTTTAAGGACCGTTGGCCACCATGTTTATAATTATGCAGGCATTTACATAGAATTTTACAATATGTCGGGCACTGCTCTATGCACTCTGCATACATTCTCCCATCCATTCTTACAACAGGACCCCGAGGTAGGTATCATTATAACCCCCTTGTATAGATGGGGAAACTGAGGCATAAAGAGGCTAGGTAACCTGTTCCAGGTCAGCAGCTAGAAAGGCTGCGTGACTTCTCCTCTCTGAGCCCCAGTCTCTGCATTTGCAGAATGGCAGTGATGCTGTCTACCGCAAATGGCAAATGGTGCTCAGGAGGAGGCAACAAGGCCAGGTGGAAAGAATGCCTAACGCTGCCAGAGACACTAAGTGCTCGGTGAGGGCTGGATATTACCCCCTGCCCCTCCCAGCCCATGTTCCAGATAAGGAAACCAGCTCAGAGAAGTTGCCTGACCCGCCTAAGGCTTCACAGCAAATAAGGCCAGAGATGGGACCGAACCCAGGGTTATCTGGTGCTAAATCTCAGGCTGTTCCCCTCCATCCTGCTGACAGATGGCAGTCCCTCTATTCCCACCTGGCCCCAAAGAGCCTGCTCTGCTGTGCCCTCAGTGCTGCCAAACTCCCATGGCCAGGACGGAAAATCAGGAAGAGGGGCCTGTGTCTATCTGTAGCGGGCTGTGGGAAGAACGCAGACAGGAAGCCAGCGGTTCCAGCCTGTGCTTGACTTGCCGTGTGACCCTAGGCAAATCTCAGCTCCTCTCTGGGCACCAGTCCCATCACCTGGGAAATGGGCAGGCTAGGGTATGTGCCCTTCAAGGGCCTTCCCTGCTCTGAGGTATGCACGTGTAATAATAAACACAGCCTCCATTTCTGGAGGAAGTTAGGCCCAGCCTAAAAGAAGGCAGGCTGTGGGCAAATGAGAGTACCTAGGAAGCAGATGGCAAATGTGCCCTGATCCAGTTTCTGTTGTTGTTACAGATGGACAATTCAAGTATCAGCTTCCTCATGTGCAAAATGAGGAAGATAATCATTTATATACATCTAACACATATGTACTGATTACCAGGGATCAGGCCCTACTACCATGCTCTGCATTTTCTCCTTAATTCTTACAACCACCCCATGAGGTAGGTACTATTCTTATTCCCATCTGACAGACAAGAAAATCGAGACACAGAGAGATTAAGTAACTTGCCCAAGATCACACAGTTGATGTGGTGGTGGTGCCTGGATCTGAACCCAAGCTCTGCTCTTTACTCTTCACTGATTTTTAAAGGCTTAAGAAGATTAAATGAGACTGTGCAGAGTTCCTGAGTATCTTCCGGAGCTTCCTTGGAAATAACCAAAAACCAAAACCAAACCCACTGCCGTCAAGTCGATTCCAACTCCAAGTGACCCCATAGGACAGAGTAGAACTCCCCCACAGGGTTTCCAAGGCTGTAAATCTTTACAGACGCAGACTGCCACATCATTCTCCCACAGAGCACCTGGTGGGTTCAAACCACTGACTTTCGGTTAGCAGCTGAGCGCCTTAACCACTGTGACACTATGGCTTCTTCCTTGGGGGAAAAAAAAACCAAACCCACTGACGTCAAGTGGATTCCAACTCATAGCAACCCTATAGGGCAGAGTACAACTGCCCCACAGGGTTTCCAAGGAGCAGCTGGTGGATTCGAACGGGTGACGTGTTGGTTAGCAGCCACACTCTTATCCACTGTGCCACCAGGGCTCCTCCTTGGAAACAGGGGGTATCAAATCCGAACCTCCAGCTTCAGTCTGGCCTCCTCAGGGCCCCTCAAAGTCCAACCCTTCCATATCAGAGACACCGACAGCCCTTGTGTGTGTGTGTCTGTGGGGAGACAACATAGATACAGAGATGGAAGGAGGAGAGGGACAAGTGAGTCGTAAGTCAGTGACCAAAGAGACAGATGGTAAGACGGTGACACAAACACACAGACAGTGACCAAAACAGAGGTAGAAAAGAGACTGGAACTAGGTGATAGAAAAGTCCTAGAGTGTGTCTGTGTGTTTCTAAATACAACACATATACACTCAAACGTGCTCCTCAGGGGTGTAAGCGTCCTTTGATCTAGGGGCAGCAGCCTCACACCGTGCCCCCCACCCCCAAGCTTCTGTCCATCTGTCTCCCTGGCCTGGGCTCCTCCTCCTCCCCTTCCTTAACCCAGCCTCCACTCCCTCTTCTCTCCTCCATCTTCCCTGCCTTACCCACACTCCCTCTTTTCATTCCTCTCCTACCTCTGCCCCACTGAGTCATTCATTCATCTAACAAATATGTATGATTTGTGCCAAGTTCTCGTCTCAGTGCTGGGAATGCTGTGCTGAACAAGATAAGCAAGAAGACCCTGCCTCCAAGAAGCTGACATTCCAGTGGTGGGGAGACAAACAATGAAAAATAAACAAGATCATTTCAGACTGTGCTGAATAGTAGGAAGAAAAACAGGGAGATGTGACAGAGAGAAATGGGTATCGGGGAGGCTACTTTATACAGAATAGTCACGGGGGTCCTTTCTGGTGAAGAGACATTTGAGCTGAGTCTTGAAGGAACCAACTATGCCATAGTCTAAGGGAAACAGCATTCAGGGCAGAGGGACAGCAGCCAGGCAGAGGGAACAGTGTTCTAGACAGACGGCACTGCATTCCAGGCAGAAAGAACCACATTCCAGGCAGAGGGAGCTGCAGTCTTGGCAGAAGGAACAATATTCCAGGTAGAGAGAATAGCATTCTGGGCAGAGAGAACAGTAAGTGCAAAGGCCCTGAAGCAGGGATGAACTTGGCGTGTTTGAATGGCAGAAAGAAGTCCAGTGCAGCCGGAGGATATAAGCCATCACCCAGGGTTCCCTTGGCCCCTGCCCACCTTTCTCACAGGATGGGCCACTCCTTCCTGCTGTTACTTCAGGTATGCATTTATCAAGTGCTTACTGTACCTGCCCATACCTGAGTGCTACACATAGGTGCTCAGGGTATATGGCCTGTCCTATGACAACCCCATTCCCATCCAGCCTCAAATTCAAGCCCCCTCACTCCAGGCCTCACCTCTCTGCCGTTTCAGCTTCCTCTCACCTCTCTTCCCAGTCTCCTCATTCTCCCATTTCTCCTGCCTTCCACTCCACCGCCACCTCCCACAACATGTCTCCTCATTGTCTTCTCTTCCCAACCTCCTTCTCTATCTTATTTGCTCCCATCTTCTCCTCTGGAGCCCCATCTTTAGCCTCACTCCTTCGACCCTGAGACCCCTACCCAGCTTACTAACACCCCAGTGGAGCCTCCACATCCAGCCCAGCACCTCCCAGTTCCCAACCATATGTGCTTGGTGAACTGGAGACAGAAAGCCCCAGTTCAACCCTAGCTGTGCCATTAACAGCTATGTGACCTTGGGCAAGTCAGCTGACCTCTTTGGCCCGCAAATTACTCTAAAATAATTGGGACTCATAACCTGCCCACCTCAGGGGGCTGATAATGAGGTTCCAGAGAAATAAGCAAGTCATCTGTGGAGTAACAAACACTCATACAGCACTGCTGTGCACCAGGCCCTCTTCCAAGTACTTCACACCCTGCAAAGCAGGTATTGTCTTTTACTAGCAACTCAGAGATAAGGAAACTGATGACCAGAGAGGCTAAGCAACTTGCCCAAGGTCACACAGGAAGTAACAAAGCTGGAGTTTGAATCCAGATAGTCTGTACTCTCAACGGCTATGTGATAAACAGACCTGAGAAACCAGTGGGAACTCGAAGGTACTGACGGAAAGACAATCAGGCCCCCTGGATTGACGCCTCCTCCCACTACCAGACCCCTCTCTCCTGCCAGCATCTTCCAAGACCCTTCCTAAGCTCCCCACGCCCTGCCCAGTTCCTCCCACCTACAAGCCTCCCTGTTCTCAACTCTGGTGGGGGGACCTTCCCACTCCTTGCATCTGGCAGCTTCTTCCCGCCTCCTCCCAAATCTCCAGTTTCCCTGAGCTGTGACTAACACCAAACCTACCAGCATTCACCCAGCCCCCAGCACCCCCCAGCTGACAGGACTCCTCACCTCCGGCCAGGACTACTCAGATAAGGACACCCTGTCCCCTGCCTCCCCCCTCCCCCCTGTCTTATCCCTTTTTCCCTCCCTCTCCCTCTAATTATACCACAATTCCACCACCACTTCACCCAAACTGACTTTCCATTTCTCTGGGTTTTTTAGAGTCACAGAATCGTCTTGGCAGCAGGAGATATGGATTCAAATCTAGATTCCTCTCTTGAATTACCTTGGGCAAGTTATTAAACAACTCCAAGCCTCAGTTTTCCTAGCTGTAGAAGCCCTCCTACCTTACCAGGAGGTTGGTTGGTAAGGGTCTAACTTGCTTTGAAAACTGCACCTCAAGATAAGCACCAATACTGGAGCCAGCCTGCTTAGGTCTGAATCCTGTCTTTTACTAGCTGTGTGACCTTGGCCAAGTTACTTAACCTTTCTCGGTCTCAGTTGAGTTTCCAATAAAATGGGGATATACCACACTTAAAAATGGTCAAAACGGCAAATTTTATGTTATCTATGTATTTTACCACGATAATTTTGTTGCTGTTGCTTTTCTTTTTGTTGTTGATTTGTGACTGAGGACACCCCTTGTGTGACAGAGTAGAACGGCTCCATAGGGTTTTCTTGGCCGTAATCTTTACAGAAGCAGATACCAAGCCTGTTTCTTCCGCAATGCCTCTGGGTGAGTTCGAACCACCAACGTTTTTGTTACCAGCAGAGTGCAAACCACTTGAGCCACCCAGGGACCTTAATAATTTTTTAAATTAAAAATAAAAATGGAGGTATACTGGTACCAGCCTCATAGGGTTGCTGGGAGGATCAAAATGAGTTAATATGAGTACAACACTTAGAACAGTGTCTGGCGCATGACTGTTGGTTGTTATTATTATTACTGTCATTCTCCTGATGCCTGAGAGTATAGTCAGTAAAAGTTTAATAAAAAAATAAACCTTCAAAATTCCCTCCCTCGATCACCAGCTCCTCCTTTCTTCCTACTTGCCTTTCCCCAGAGACAGCAATCCCTTGCCTCCAAGCCCATTCCCCTTGTCTCTCTGTAACCTGTTCCCCACCTCCAAATCCAGGGGGCAATTCAAAGGCAGAGCCCTTTACGCCCAGGTTCGAGACCTCTGTTTCAAAGGTGAGAAAAGCAGAGACACATATCTACTTGGCAGATGGGAAACTTGGATTCCAGTGTGATCCCCACCCCCAGCCACTTGCCTGACAACCTTAGGCAAGTACCTTCCCACCCATTTCCAAACCTCAGTTTCCTCCATCTGTCCAATGGGGTAACAGCCCCTAGAGTAACAACCAACAGGCTTCTGGTAAAGACCCAGTGCATCAGGATACATTGATTAAGGCTAGTATGTTTATTAATATAACACCACAGGCCACGCGCACACACCAGACAGTCAGCTGTGCCTCCCCAGGCCCTAGGTCATCTCTCCAAATCCCCCAGCAACCTCCCTGCCCCAGAAACCATTCTCATCAATCCCCCACTCCCAGTCCCTTCAAACAGCAGCCTCCACTGCAGACACCACTGCCGCCCTCCTCCTCCTGTCACCCAAACACAACTAACCGCCCGGCTGGACTCTTGGAGGTAGGCCTCTTCGGGCCTGTAGCCCGGGGCCCACATCAGCCTCTCCCCTACCCCGACAGTTCAAGATGCCCCAGTTCCCCCCAGCAGAGCACAGCCCATGTCACACAACCCAATTCCATGGCCCTGAGTATGACACCTCCTCCCTCTCTCCTCTGCACCCCCCTCTCCCATCTCTAGGGTCACCTCATCTCAGAAACTGGCTGTCCAGCTGAGGCCACCCCTACCCTTGCTATCTCTGAGAGGTGTCTTCCTCCCCGTGGGGAGCACACACACCCGCATGCGTGTGCACACACACACACTCCATTCACTGCCAGTTGTCAGCATCTCGGTCCCAACCTCTGGCCTTCCTCACAGCATCCCCCAAATCTGGGACCTGCGAGACTCTTGGGCTGGCCCAGTAACCGCCTCCATCCTTCTAATTTGCCAAATCTGCCCAGGGGGTGACAGCACCTCCAATCTTCTCCTGACATTCACTCTCCACCAACCCCCAGATTAGACCCCAGGGCCGTAACGGGAATGTGGGGTGTCTCAGGCCTCTGAGACTTCTCCTGCCCCCTGTGTCTTAATGGCCTCCAACCCCTTCCAGCCACTGTCGCCAAAATGCAGGTTCACTGGAGACATCAGGTGCCTAGGGATACCGGGGAGCCTCGGCCACCAACCTCCAGTCTCATCATTCGCCCCCACGTCCCAGCGCCTCCCCCACTCAACCCCCACGCGCTTCCCAAATATTGGGATCCCGCCCCCCATTTTTCCCCACCCCCAAGCTCACACTCCGCAGCTCCTGAGTCCGATCCTTCATCCTGCGACGGCTCCTCCTCCTCCTCTTCTCCCTCCTGCCTCTGCTGTTGCTCCCCGTCTCCTGCCCAGGTGCTGGGGGCCGGGGTCTAGGGGCGCTGAGGAGCACTGCAGACGCTGGTGGGGCCCGCTGGCGGGGGCGGGGCCAGGGGCGGCTAGCCGAGGGCCGGGCAGGGGCAGGGGCCTGGGCCGGGCTCGGCTCTGCCGGGGCTGCGGTGGCGATGCGGCTGCGGCACAGGGTTGGATGGAGGGATGCGGGAGCCGAGGCGTGGGGGAGGGGGGCGGAGGGAGGTAAGGAGGAAGGGAGGGAGGGGGGACCCGGGAGGAGGCGGGGAGCAGGGGGCATGCGCAGCGCCGGGGGCTGGGGGCGCTTGGGGGTTGTAGTCTAAGGGAGGGAGAAGCACGGGGAGAGGGGCTGGAGAAGCCTCAGGGAGGGTTGGAGCGGGGTGGGGAAGGGCAGAGCCAGAAAAACTGGGAGAGATGTGAAGAGAGACGATGCGGAGGGAGGCACCGAGATGCTGGAGGAGTGAGAGTGAAGGGTAAGGGAAGGAATTACAGGAATAACATGGGGAGAGGCGCTGTGGACCCCTTCACACCAACAGCCATAGATAGATACTATATTTTGTGTTCGTGTGTATCTATCTGTGAGCCTGCGAACGACCACCTCTGTGTGTGTGTGTGTGTGTGTGTGTGTGTGCGCGCGCTCCTGTGTCCCTGCAGAAGGCTCTTTGGATACTAGAAATGGCAAGACTGACCCTTTGCATGGCTTGTGATGCAAAGAATCCGCCAAGCTCTAGCTGAGAAGGACAAGGGGCTTGCTTTGCAGTCTTCTCCACGGTAAGTGTGGGCATCCCCCTGCAGTGGTGGGACTCAGAACTGTGCTTGTCCACCTCCAGGCACAGGGTGTTCACTACCTACCAAGAGCTCTTGGCCCATCTTTAGTTGGTGCTGTTAAAAAAGAAATTCTGTTCTTAATGGGAAGGGACATCTGGTACCCCTAAGGGTCCACGTTACCCGGCATCCCCCTCTTCTTAATGTCTACCTCTTGGCTCCCCATCTCCACATCTTAATGTCTTATCAACTTCTCCACCCCTGCAATGGGGTTTTGCCCCATGGGCCTTGACCCTGCTTTTACCAAGTGCCCAGTGACCTCTTTGATGCACACATGATGAGATTCCTCCACCACTTGTCAGGTCTCATCCTTGATGACCTTTTAGTAGCACTTGACCCCATGACCCCTCTCTTTTTGAAACCCTCCCCTCCAGGACTCTCCACCCCGCTCCCACCCCCACCCCTCCCCCAGCCTCTGGATGTTGCTACTTAGCCTCCTTCCAGGGGCCGCTCCTTTCTCCCACAACCCCTCAACATCAGGGTTTCCTGGGCCCCATCTCAGGTTCTCTTCTCTTCTTTCTTTACCCTCTCACCTCCCTGGGTTCATCTGCACCTACATTCCCACAATGGCCATCTATGCCTGCAAGCTAGATCCCTCTTCTCAAAGGCAATAACTATGTGCCTAAGCACTGAGCTGGACACTAAGAATGTAGAGATAAGAGATGCTGTCGTGAGTAGATCCATAATTACCATGAGCAAGGCAGGGTTTTCAAATGGGGATCTTGAAGAGTATGTTGGCCTTGACCTCCCGCAAACTGCTTCTCCCCGTGTTCTCTATCAGAGGTGGCATTTCCATCTACGCAGTCACTGACAACAGAGAGAAAGCTGTCCTTAACTCCCTTTCCCATCATAATAATGCTACCATGTTCTGAGCATTCACTGTGTCCCTGGTGCTGCTCCGAGTAGCCCCCATAATCCTTCCAGCCTCATAGTAGTTATTGCTATTATCCCAAGTGTACAGATAAGGAAACTGAGGCTTATAATGATTAAATAATGTATCCAAGTTCACAAGGTTAATAAAGGGCAGGGCTGGGGCTCTACTTTGTTTCTTTCGATTACAAAGCCCATTGTTAGAACCACATGCTATAGCCCCTCAACTACCAAATCCAGAGCTGTCTCCTCGATCCTCAGGTTAGTCTATGGCCTCACTGACTTTCACCTGGACCATCAGAACAGCCTCCTCCCTGGTCTTTCCACTTGCAGCCCCTCTTCTTTATGTCCATCTTCCTCCCAGTCACCAGTGTGAGTGTCCCCAAAACAAATCTGATGTTGTCAATCCCTTGTGCCAACACCTCCATTGACCCCACAGCCTCCCAGATTACACTTAAAAGCCTGATCTGATATTTGAGTCCCCCCATCATCACTTCATCTCTTCTACCACTTCCCTCCCTGTGTCGTGGACCTCAGGCCTTAACCATACCAAGGAATCATGGTTTTCCGTCTTTTATTAAGCACTTTTCGGTCTTTTATTAAGCCATTTTCTCTGCCCAGAACACAGTCTCACTGCTTCTTTGATAGTCAAACTTCTCCTCACCCTTCAAGGTCCAGTTCAGGCCCCTCCCAGCAGTCCAGGCAGACAACCTCACTAGGTGTGGGCTGTGTCCTCTTCCCCGATAGACCAGACTGGGCCTGATTCATGTCTGCTTCTCTTCAGCAATCAACACAAGGTCAGGCACAAAATAAATGTTCACTAAAAATCTGAGCAAATGAGTGGCGAATTCACACTCTTACCCAGGCATAAAGACAAAGACCAAAGCTCCATCAAGGCAGGGATTTTGTCTGTTTTGTTCATTGCTGGCTCTTCAGTGCCTGCCACCTGGCACATAGTAGATGCTCAATAAACATCTGTTAAATGAACGTTGAGAGAGTGAAAGGTACACAACACAAAGCTAGCTGCAGCTCTAAAGATGGGCACAGGTACGCAAGATGAGATGATGATAATTCCTCTCGTTGCTCAGTGATTTTGAGCTCATCACATCCATGATCACTTAAAGTCTTCCCAGTAACCCCATGAGGTGAGTCACCTGGACCGTGCACCAGCCTTGTATGTGGTCTTCCTGCCTGAGTGGGCTTCATAAAGCATAAATATGACCAGGCCAGCCCCTGCTCAGAAAACTCCCCTGCTTCCCATTGCTCATGGGGTAAAGGCCTGACTCCCTAACCTGGCTTTCCACTTTCACTCATGCCACCACCTCTTCTGCACCCTCTGATTTCAGTCCCAAGGCATTCCCTGCCTTTTCCCTCCTCCATGCCTTTCCTCATGTTCCTGGCTCCTGGAACTCTCTTCCTGCTCATATCCCCAAGCCCAAATTCTACTCTTCCTTCAAAGTTCAGCTATTGGAGTCTTTCCTAACCTTCCTGAAGCTGGAGGAAAAATCTTTCAATATATAGATTACCAGGCCTCTTGCCTAGAAATTCTGATTCAGCAGATCTGGGTTGGGACCTAGGGATCTGAGTTTTCAGCAATTTCCTCTGGTGATTCTTGTTTTCAGTTAAGTTTGGGAACCATCATATAATAGGTAGGCTAGACTAAGTTATGTTGTGTAACAAACATCCCCCAAATCTCAGTGATTTAATACAACAGAGGTTTACTTTTGCTCTGGGTTTGGGTTACTTCCCAGTGCACCTGTCCTTCAAGGAAGACCTAGTGTTTCAGGTGGAGAAATTTATAGATAGCCAATAACCTGCTGGGCTCTAAGTTCCTCATGTTCAAAGACCTTTTGATTAATCTCTGTTTCACACCTGCTGCACTCAGGAACAAAAGAGTAAATACCCATTTGACCTATCCAGTCATTAACCAGTAATTATTTGTTGAGGCCTTACTCTGCGTGCCAGGACTATGCTCTGGGGCTAGAGGTAACAGTGGTGAACAAAATAAACATCAACCCTGTCTTCATGGAGCCAGTTACCTAACTTCTCTAAGCCTCAGTTTCCAAATCTGCAAAACGGGCTGTAACACCCATTCCTCATGCGTGGTGTGAGGACTTAATGAGAAAACGAGCATGTAAGTCATTTGTAACCTGAAAAGCTCAGTTCAAGCAGATGTGAGGAACACTGTTATTCTTGTGTGTGCCTCTTCCTGTTCCTCCATCCCTCACATCCAGTTTCCAGGTTTTTATTCTTAGCACCCAGACTTGGACAAACATTTCTCTCCTATTTCTACTCTCCATTTAGACCATCATGAACCTGTAAAATGAATATGATGCCAGTGCATTAATAATAATAATAAACAATTGCCATTGAGTCAACTCCAACTTATGCCGCCCCATGTGTGTCAGAGTAGAACTGTGCTCCGTAAGATTTTCAATGGCTGATTTTTCAGAAATAGATGGCCAGGACTTTCTTCCGAGGCTCCTGTGGATGGACTTGAACCTCCAAACTTTCAGTTACCAGCTGAGTGCATTAACCATTTGCACCACTCAGAAATTCAATGATAATGATAGTAATAGCTAATTCTTATATAGTGTTTATCATGTACCAAGTTCTCTTTTAAATGTCTTATATGTATTAACTCATTTGATCTGCACAACAACCATCTGACCTTTTGGTTAATGGTCATAGCTCTTAACCACTGCGCCATCAGTGCTCCAGGAGGGATCTAGGATCTTCCTATTCCCTCATTACCCCTTCCAATCTGCCATTGTGTCTGATTGATTCCATCTCTTTAATGGATGTTCCATCCCATCTCCAGGCCTCAGTGTGGGCTTCATTATTTTTGGCTTGGGAAATTCCTAACTGATCTCTCAATCAACCTTGACATAGCCAGGGCTGCGTCCAACCCTTGCTGCACCTTAGTGCAAATTAGAAAAAAGGTGTCCCTTCCTCATGACACTTTACCTCCAACTGCTAGGTACTTGTTGTCATAAATATTCAAATGCACGATGTCTACAATGTGAACAGTACCCCTTATGTGTGGTGCCTTGTGTAGCACACACCCCACACAGTCATCTGTGGAGGCCCTGCACATGGCCACCAGGCGGCTCTTGGTAAAATGAAAGTTTGATCATGTTATTTCTTTGCTTAAAATTATTCAAAGATACCCCTTTACCATTCTTTCTTTGAGATAATTTTTTTAATTGTGATTTACATGAAAGGTTACAGAGCAAATTATTTTCTCATTAAACAATTAATACACAAATTGTTTTGTGACACTGGTTGCCAGGCCTGCAATGTGTCAACACTCTCCCTTTCTCCACCCTGGGTTTCCTGTTTTCATTCGTCCAGTTTTCCGGTCCCTTCCTGCCTTCTTGTCTTTGCTATTGGGCTGGTGTGCCCATTAGTCTCGTACACATGATTGAACTATGAAGCACACCCCTTACTTGTGTTACTGTTGGCCCTAGAGACCTGTCTAATCTTTGGCTGAAGGGTGAACCTCCGGAGTGACTTCAGTACTGAGTTAAAAGGTTGTCTGGGGGCCGTACTCTCGGGGTTTCTCCAGTCTGTCAGACCAGCAAGCCTAGTCTTTCTTGTGTGTATCCAGGACCCTCTACTGTGATGCAGTCGGTGGTGGTAACCAGGCGAGATAATTTTTTTAATAGATTCAAAAATCTAATGATATAAAAAAGATTTACAGTGAAGATTCTTACTCTAGCCTTATTCCCAAGAACCACCTTCAGGGAATCACTTTTGTTAGTTTCTTACATAACTTTCTAGGATTTCTTTATGAGGATACAAGCAAATTCACACACACACACACACGCATATTGTATATATAGGTATGTGCGCACACACACACAACAGCGGCATAATACAATCATTCTGCACCTTGATATTGTTAACAATATACCTTAAAGCTCTTCATATTTATATGTCATAGTGAGGATCCTCATTCTATTTTACAGCTGTGTACCTGCTGACGGACAAGTTTCTGATCTATTGCAAACAATACTAAATGAATAATGCTGGATGTATGTGTCGTTTCATACATGTGCAGAGGTGGTGAATTAAAAAAATGTTTTTTGCAACTCCTCTCATGAAGAAGTAAAGTCTATTTCCTCAGCCTTTGAAGCTGATACAGACCTGGGACTTGTTTTGACCAACAGAATATGGCAGAAGTCACTGTGTGCAACTTCTGACCAGGACCTCAAAAAGCATTCCATCTTCCAACTCTCACTGTCTTGGAACCCTCAGGCCACCATGCTGTGAAGCAATTCAGGATGAAACACCACATGGGGAGAGTGACTCAGTCATCCCAGCCAACCCAGGCATCATCGCTGAGGTTTCAGACACCTGAGTGTAAGTGAAGCCATCTTCCGCCATTCCACCCCAGCCAAGCTGCCAGCTGACTGCAGCCACTTGAGTAATCCAAAATAAGACCAGCGTAAGAACCACAGAGTCATCTTCAGAATCTGGAGAAGGAATAAATCATTGTTTTATGCCAGTAAGTATTGGGATGGCTCTATGCCACAGTAGCTAACTCGTATAGCAGGACTAACTTTCACACAGATTTTCAGAAGTGGGATGCTGGTTCAAAGTACATAAAACCAAAAGAGAAACCAAACCCATTGTCACTGAGTCAATTCTGATGCATAGCGACCCTAATAGAATAGAACTGCCCGTAGGGTTTTCAAGGAGTGGCTGATGGATTCGAACCGCCGACCTTTTGGTTAGCAACCATAGTAATTTTGGTAAATGTTGTCTGGGTTGTATACTTTCGTATTCCCACCAGCAAGGAGTAAGAATGATTGTTTCCCCACAGTCTTGCCAAAAGAGTGTTTCTTCAAGCTTGTGGGTTTTTGCCAGTGCAATAAATTAAAATGATATTTCATTATTGTCTTAATTTTCATTTCTTTTATTAGGTGCAAGGTTGAATATCTGTGTGTATGTTTAAGACCTTATGTACTTCCTTTTCTATGCAGTATCTGTCATGCTCTTTGCCCATTTTTCTATTGAACTGTTGGTCTTATCAATATACAGGAGGAGATCTTTAAATAGTAGGGAGATTAGTCCTTTGTATACGATAAGAATTGCAAATATGTTTTTCCCAGTTTGTTGTCTTTTGATTTTGCATATCATTTTTTTAAACATAACAAAAATTTGCCATCTTAACCATTTTCAGTGTATAATTCAGTGACATTAATTACATTCACCACGATGTGCAACCATCACCATTTCCAAAAATTTTTAATCACCTCAAACAGAAACTCAGTACCCCTTAAGTAATAACTCCTGTTTACAATGTTTTTGTCATGTAAAAATGTTTTGAAAAAGTTAGACAAATGTACTAAGCTTTTCTTTTTATAGCTTCTGAATTTTGAGCTGAAATTGGAAAGGCATTCCTTATTCCAAGGGTTACAAAGAATTTTGCCCACATTTTCTTCTAGTTATGTGGTGTTTATCCTGATACTGCAGGAATAGCTTTCACATAGTTTAAGTGGGATTGCTGGTTCTATATATATACACTTATAATTTTGATAAATGTTGTCTACCAAACCAAAACCAAACCCATTGCTATAGAGTTGATTCTGACTCATAGCGACCCTACAGGACAGACTTGAACTAACCCATAGGGTTTCTAAGGAGCGGCTAGTGGATTCGAACTGCTGACCTTTTTGGTTCGCAGCTGAGCTCTTAACTACTGCACCACCAGGGCTCCAAATGTTGTCTGGGTTGTATAATTTTGCACTCCCACCAGCAAGGGGTGAGTGTGCCTGTTTACCCACAGTCTTACCAAAAGAGTGGTTTATGTGCTCCGCCACCTTTAGAATGAAGTTCAAGGCCAAGTTTACGGCATAAGTGACCTGGTGTTACCCACCTGGAGAAGAACCAGGAGGGACAGAAGCTGGCTTAGGAGGCTCTTGGGGGCTACAATGCGTCCTGTTTGGGACACGCTGAATTTAAGATGCCTGTGGGACTTCCAGGTGGGGATGTCCAGGAGGCAGATACATTCAGGGGTGAGTCTGGAGCTCAGGAGAAAAGTCTGGCCTGGAGATATGGATTTGGGAACCAGCATATGGATGTCAGTTAATGCTATGAGAGTGTATTTAGTTTGAAGAAGAGAGGTTCTCAGATGGAGCTCTGGAGAGTGGTCAAGGTCAGGCCCAAAACACACTCTTAAGGAGACAGCTGTAGGGGGTTCATCTCTGCAGCCATTGGGTTTTGGCACAGAAGTAGCCTCAGATGGGTGTAAGGTAAATAGAGGCCCTTTAGGTGAGACATGCATGGATACCTTTGGCTCCGGGTGACATAGCAAAAGCGGAGGGGGAGGAGGACCGACAACTTCCCAGACAGTCAGCTCCAATCCAGCACATGCAGGAGAAAGACCCTGTGACAGGGACTCAGTCTGGCAGGCAAAGTTCACCTTCTCCTCCTCCTGGATGACCAGAAGCCAAGCATCTGTAGGGGCAGCAAGTCCCTAAGGCAGGTGAAGCATGGGGAGCCACCCCTGGCTGGTGTTTTTCTTGGATCATAGTGTAGTGGTTAAAAGCACAGACTCTGGAGCTAAACTATCGGGGTTCAAATCCTGACTGTCATTTACTCGCTGTGTAACTTTGGGCAAGTTACTTAACCTCTGTGCGCCTCAGTTTCCTCCTCTGTAAAATGAGGATAATAATACAGTAGAACCTGCAAAAGCTGGCGCCTGTGTAAAGTGAAAACCTGTCAGAGAAGGAAAACTCAAATATTTTCCACTAAAAGGAATGATGGAAAGTGGTAAGACTGCACCCTGTCAAGGACAGAAAACTCTCGAGACCCTGAAAAACAAGGCAGCCCTGTCATGTTCCAGCTCTCACGTTTCAACGTAGTACCTATCTCATAGACTTGTTATGAGGGTAACATTTATAAAGTGTTTATATTAGTTTCTGGCACATAGCAAACACAATATAATTATTAAGAATAATTTTATTCATCAGTGAATATTTATTGAATAGCTACTACGTGCCACGCACTGTTGTAGGTGCTGGGGACACATCAGTGAATAAGGTGGGCAAAAATCCCTGTCCATGTGGAGCTTACATTCTAGTGTGGCACCGAAGACAGACAATCCACAAAATAAATTAGCAAAATACACGGTGTGTCAGACCCAACCAGAGACATGAGAGATGCACAGGAGTTGGCAAGGCTGCTCGCCTAGGGCCTGGTGCACAGTGGGGCTCAGAAGGTGGAAAGAGGAAGGAAGACACTGAACAAGCAGCAGAGTGGAATCCCTGGTGGTTGCCGAAAGCTTTGGAGTAACAATCATCATTATCCCCATCATATAATATCAGCAAACACTTGGATTATAGTGTAGTGGTTAAAAGCACAGACTCCGGAGCTCAGCTATCTGGGTTCAAATCCTGACTCTGTCATTTACTTGCTGTGTAACCTTGGGCAAGTTAATGGGAAAACCCTCAACAGGATGGACTGACACAGTGGCTGCAACAATGGGCTCAAACATACCAACCATTGTGAAGTTGGTGCAGGACTGGGCAGTGTTTCGTTCTGTTGTACACAGGGTCGCTGTGAGTTGGAATCAACTCAACAGCACTTAACAACACAACATAATAGCAAACACACAGCGCTTATTTCATACCAGGCACAGTTCTATTCACGTTACACATCTCATTTAATCCTTACAACAACCCTATGAGGTTGGTCCTATTACTAGTCCCATTTTTCAAATGAGGCATAAAGAGGTTAACTAGCCTAACAAAGTCATAGAGTTAGTAGGTGGTAAAACTAGGATTCAAACCCAGATCATCTGGCTCCAGTGTTCATAGGACTGAACCTGCAGGTGGAGGGACAGGACAGACTGAATACCCTAGGACCAGCCAGGGCCTGCCCTTCACACAGGCTGGAAGGAATATACATACACCTTCGATACCTGTATACCCAAGACTCAATATTCATAACACACAGCCAGCTTCAAGGCTGCTCAGAGGGCCTGAAAGGATTAACTAAGGGCCATGAAATAAAGATCAGGGTTCAGCTCTGTAGAACTCTATCCCCAGAGCCAGACTCCCCAGAGGCTCCCTGTTCCACCGCCCCCTCCACATGTGGCCTTAAGTCACCGTCCCAAAGCCTGGTGATCCCACCCAGAGACCACAAAATAATCAAAATCATAATCCTGGGAAGTTTAACAGATGCACCAACAACTCCAGATTGCTTCTGGGGTCTGAGAAGGCAAGTCATCCAGAGACTGAGAAACTAAGAGAGGCAGATGGGACTGGTAGGCCCGAGAGAGCCGGAACCCACAGCAGTCGAAGCCTGCAGAGGGGCAAGCCACCAACAATTTACAAAACCCTTTCACATCTTTCCTCACCTCACTTGATATTGTCCAATTCTTACCTTAGGCAAAGCAGAAATCATCAGACCAAGCTGTAAAATGGGAAATTGAGTCCCAGAGAGGAACAATGAATTCTTCAAGATCACACGCAGGACTAGGAGTCAGGGATCCAAGAACCCTTCCACTATACCAATCAGACACGGGGTATGAGAAAGAGAGAGGATGGGGACAGGAGGCAGGAGACAAATGGCAGTTAACAGAACAGGCAGACGCTGACCTGAAAGTCCCAAGAGCAGGAAAATCCTTCCTCATGACCTTCAGTGTATCCCAAGTAGCAGGGCTTGGGCTCCCGAAAAGCCCTCCTGTGGGCTGATCAGCAGCATCCTTACTCGCTCATTCCCAAGCCCAAGTGCGTTGGGTTCTAAAGGAAAGACAGTGATTGAAGCCCTTCACAGAGAATCAATCAGATAGTACTTCAGTGTTCAAGCTCATAGCCATTGAACTTTAGAGCAGGGAATACCCACCCGCTTTAGTGCCAACCCATTGTACAGATGGAAGATCAAGGCCCAGAGACAAGAAATGACTTTCCAGAAGTCTGTAGTAACTCAGTGACAGGAATCTAGATCTCCTGACCAGGGTATATGAGAGAGGGGCCATTCCTTCTGTTGCTTGAACCTCATATAAGCTCCCTGGGGAGAGCTCTGGGATCCAGGAAACCTGAAATCCACTTCCGGCTATGCTGAGAGTCACTGGTTAGCACTGGGCACTCCTCCAATAGATTGTAAGTTCCACCATTGCAGGGATTTTTGTCTGTTAGTCCTTGATGTATCCCTAGCCCCTGGAGCACTGTCTGGAATATAGTATGTGCCTAATAAATATTTGTTAAATGAATGGAGGTCTGCAGGGCCAGGTCAGAAAAGTGTCACAGCAGAGAGCCTGAAAGGAGAAAAGACCAGGAACAATACGCTAAATCTTCGGTTACGTAAAAGGCTAAAATTCTGTCCACAGACATTTATTGAGGGCCCATTATGTGCTGGGTACTGAACTACGCTATGGGGATTCAGTTAAGAACAAGGCAGTCATACCCCCGACCTCAAGAGGTCACAGTCCACTGTAACGTTGAATGTGGACTCCAGGGTAGAACCAGGTGCAAGGTAGGGGTGGGGGGTGTAAGTGGCAGAGAAGCAAACGGTTCAATACAACGCAGACACCTTCCTCAGCCTGAGCTGCCCCGAAATGGCCTCTCTGCTTGGAAGATGATGAGTGCAGCGGGACTGCAGTGTTCAAGCAGGGCGGCTGACCGCCCACCTGTCAAAGGCTGTGCCAGGAGTATGTGGGAGAGAAGATTCTGCCTTCGGTGAGGGCACTTCCTACCCCCAGATTCTCTGCCTACAAAGCCCTGCAATTCTCTAACGCTAAAAACTCAGATCTTATTATTCTCTGACTTTCAAGGTCCCATGATACTGACAGCTCCAAATTCTAAGTCAGCCTCTGCCCACGCCCCTGGACCCAAAAGAAATAGAGAAATTCAGCAAGGGTCCTACCACCTACTGCCTCAAAAGGCTTCTCTGGAGGTACTGAGCGTCGCCCTCCAACTCGTGGGGCCTGTGGGGGTGTAGCTCGGTCGCGGGAGAGCCAGGCACATCGTGGGGAGAAGGGGGTCCCAGAAAAGGAGTTCACAGAGCCGGTACACGTGACAATGAAAACATCAAGTTCTGCGGTCCGCGGGGTTGAGACCGGGACAGTCACATGATGCAGGGGGCCACCATGGGGTGATGTGAGACGAGGGGCCTCTCATATGACGTACAAATGACGCATTCCCACCCCTTTTAGCAACTAGATTTCCGCTGGAAGAAGAGATTGTTCCTGTAGACAAAGCGGGTTCTCACATCCTGCCAGTTTTGCTTCCGTTCGGGGCGCCACAGCTTCCGACTTCTTCCTCCGCCTCGGGCTAGGCAGAGACCCATCCTTCTGCGCATGCCCCGACTCTTCCCAGAGGGGGCGGGGCTGAAGCTACGGGAGCTGATAGTGGGGGGAAGTAGAGGGAATACCAACCTGTGGAATCTTGGGGTTACCCGAGGCTGGCTTCTTCCCATTGGCTGTGGACGGTGCAAGGGACAGAGCCTCTGGCGGCTCGTGGAGGTGTTGGGGTCCGCAGGGTGAGGGAAAGGAGTGTCAGAGTGTGAGTGGGGAAGGGAGTTCCAAACTTAAATCCTTAAAGCCCTCGGGGCTCAGGCGCGGGGGAGAGGGAGCTCGGGCCGCCATGCGGGACAGGACCCACGAGCTGAGGCAGGTGAGAAGTCGGGACAGCAGGGTTGGGGGCGGGCAAACTGGGTGGATCTGGCTGGAATGCAGGACTTCTGGTCCTCGAGGCAGGGAAGGGTGGCTGATGGCCAGGAAGGAAAGACCCGGAAGCCAGTAGGTTCCGTGGAGCGAGAGCAGCAGCAAGAAAGTGGTGCCAATGACCCCGGCCCTGGCAGGGAGATGACAGCTCGGACGATGAAGACAAGGAGCGGATCGCGCTGGTTGTGCACCCGGGCACGGCACGGCTGGAGAGCCCGGACGACGAGTTCTTCCAGAAGGTAAGGGGCTGGGGTCTCGGCCTAGATTTGCGAGGGGACAGGGCTGGAGGACATGAAGAGCAGTGCGGTCTTGGAGTACCTCCATGTCACCTTTAGCTCTCGCGGTCACCCTCCCCAGGTCAGGACAATTCGGCAGACTATTGTCAAGCTGGACAGTAAAGTCCGAGAGTTGGAGAAGCAGCAGGTTACCATCCTGGCCACGCCCCTTCCCGAGGAGAGTGAGTGAAACCCCCGGTGCAGAGCGCATGCTCAGCCATAGGGATTGTGGGGGTTGTAGTTCCACACAGGAGCTGGCCAGGGTGGTTGGTTGAGGTAGGAGGCGGTTGTTTGGAAGTCATGGTCTTCTCTTGTTCAGGCATGAAGCAGGACCTGCAGAACCTGCGCGAGGAGATCAAACAGCTGGGGAGGGAAATCCGCACACAGCTGAAGGGTGAGCTTCTAGGAGTTCAGATATATCCTTCCCTCTCCTCCTACCCACCTGCTGGTACATTTGGGGAGAGGCCAATGATATATCCAGGTCACACAGTGGGCCTCTAGAACCTTGGTCTTCTGGCCTTCAGTCCAGCACACTTTCCATAGCAAATGCCTGACTCTCCTGTTCCTTTACTTACAATGAAACCATTGACTCCTACAATTCTTGCTGCCCAGTGTGCATTCTTTGTGCAAGCAGATGGGGCTTTTATTTGGAGACCTCTGCATACCTGTGGGAATTGACTGATGCATTGTAAAGAAAAATACACTTTCTCCTCTCAGAGGCTCAGAATTAGTCATTTTACGCTAAATTGTATTTCCTTAAAAAAGTCCTGTGGATGCAGGCACCTCCCTATTGTGTGGCTGGGGTTTGGCCCTCACCCTGTGTCCTCATCCCCAATCTTCAAAAGCCACAGGTCAACCCCTGCCCATACTCTGCTGTCTTCCCACAGCAATAGAGCCCCAGAAGGAGGAAGCTGATGAGAATTGTAATTCAGTCAACACGAGGATGAGAAAAACCCAGGTAGGTTTCTTGTTCTCAGAACTAGAACATTCTAGCAAGTGTTTCATAGATCATTAGATGGCAGAAGTGAGAACAAAGGGCCCTTAAAGATCAAGTCCAGCATGATAATTTTCCAAATGAGGAAACTGAGGCTCAGAGAGAGGAAGAACTCACCTAAGGTCAAGAACCCAGGTCTTCTGGTTCCCAATACATTATAACAGTTGCTGAGTCCCCAGATACGACCTAGGCTTAGCTGTAGGAGACATACTTTCCAGGAGCTGAGGTGGGGAGTTAGGGGTTTAGTAGGACTTGAATAATGGCTCTGCCTAGGGAAGGAGAGGGAGAAGTCAAATGAGTAGAAGTTTCCAGCTCACATGACAAGGACAACCTTGAATTTGGGAAGTCAGGAAGAGGAACTGCCCTGGGGGAAAGGTCACTGAATCAATACCTTAGTAAGGAGCTTTGAGGTGATCTGATAGGCCCCCTCTGGGTGCCCAGTGAGGACTGGCTGGAGTTGTTGGAAGTCATGGTTAGAGTAGGTGAGCCCAGAGCTCAGCAGAGACCCCAGATCAAAGAGGGATAGATTTTTGGGCATCTTGAGAGCAGATGTGCCTCTGAAGAAAGAATGCAAGGAATGAACATATTTAAGGCATCAGGGGAAGACAAGGCAGGACAGAAGCCTCACAGAAGTCCAGAGGGTATTTCAGCAGCAGCCATGTGGATATTGGTGTGAGAGGCTGAGGGCCTAGATAGACCTGTAAACGTGTGCATCAGGTTGACTGCCAGGAGTCCTGGCGCACCTCTAGACTCTGAGAAGAGAGGCTGGCAGTCAGCAAACATTCCACATCTGTTTATTGAATGCCTGCTGACTTTTCTTGCTGTTTGGGTTGCAGCAGTGAATCAAACAGACAAAGATCCCTACTCTCACAGAGCTTACATTCTGGTGGGAAGAGACAGTCACTGTAGTAAACAGTAAATTATTTTAGAACATTGTATTAAAGAAAAAAAAAATAGAGCAGGAGAAGAAGGATCGAAAGTGCTAGGAGAAGGCAGGGTTGCAGTTTAAATAAGGTGGAGAAGGTCTCATTCAGAAAATGGCATTTGAACAAATACTTAAAAGTCTTCACAGGGAATAAGCATTTTAGGCAAGGAACAGGCCTGAGGTGCAAGTGTGCTTTGCTCAGGGAGGAATAAGGATGCCATGGTGGCTGTAGGGAGTGAGTGAGGGGACAGCAGTGGTAGGCGGTGAGGTCATTGAGGTAATGGGGGAGGGGCACATCATGTTGGTCCTGGTAAGAGCTCTAGCTTTTACTCTCAGAGAAATGGGAGAGCCTTTTGAGGCCATCACAACAAGGTGGTTAAGTCACAGACACCTCAGGATAGCTCATGCTGTTTGTTCATTGTACCCTCGGGGATGCTGAGGCCCAAACGAGGCAGGAATCCTCCCCAAGGTACCCAGCCTGTGTTCTCCCCCCTCAGCATGGGATCCTGTCTCAGCAATTCGTGGAGCTCATCAACAAGTGCAACTCAATGCAGTCTGAATACCGGGAGAAGAATGTGGAGAGGATTCGGAGGCAGCTGAAGATCAGTGTGTGTGGTGCCCAGCCCCAGTGTGGAGGGGGAGGGGGAGGGGTACCCTGACCCCACACACAGCCTGGCCTCTCCTTCACAGCCAATGCTGGGATGGTGTCTGACGAGGAGCTGGAGCAGATGCTGGACAGCGGACAGAGCGAGGTGTTCGTGTCCAATGTGAGTGGCCACAGACAGCCTCCTTCTGCTGGGCCTCCCATCCTGCCTGAGCCCAGGCCCTTTTTGTTCAAGGGAATACTGAGGCACAGAAGGGAATTCATTGGCTTTCCTAGAGTCACTCATCAGGGCCCTGGCCCCAGTTTGAGGCCATAGGGCTGCTCCCCTAGCTCAACAGGAACTTCTAACCTGCTGCGGGTCTCCCTATGACCTACCTTTCCCACTTCTGTCCTACCCACCCCCAGATCCTGAAGGATACGCAGGTGACCCGGCAGGCCCTAAATGAGATTTCAGCCCGGCACAGTGAGATCCAGCAGCTTGAACGCAGCATCCGTGAACTTCACGAGATCTTCACTTTTCTGGCTACTGAGGTGGAGATGCAGGTAGGCACCCTAGGCAGCTAGCTGGGCTCGGCCCCAGCCAGATTGGCCCCACCTACAGAAGTGAGACCATGCTCCATCAGAACCTCCAGCCAAGACTGTCAGCGTACCTCATTCTTACATCCTTAGCCTCTCCCTGAGGCTTTTGGTCTCTTCCAGGTTTGGTCATGCTCCCAGGACAGCCCTTTCCTAGACATGAGGCCATGCCCAGTCAGAGCCCCTAGCCAGGGGCTTCCATCCTTAGCCATGCTCCCAAAATTGTGTGCGCCTCCACGACCCTTGGCTACACCTACCCAGATGATCACTCCTCCACATATGGTGACCTGCACCCCCCGCCCCCACTCCCAACTCAGACCTGCCCCAAGTATAACCTCAGCCCTGGCTCCTCTTCCACCCACAGAGTTCACTCTTATACCCTCAAGAGCTCCTGTCAAAGTTGCCCCCTAGGAGGTCTGCCTCCTGAAATCTGTACATGGTTGGGGGCGTGGAGTTCTTCCCCTGGCCCTGGTTGTATGGGATGAGGCGAGCTTCCAGTCCTGTCCTGGATGAGCTGACCCCAGGTAGTACTATAGCTAGTGCCCTTTTGCAGCTGGGCATCATGGGGAAGTGATTTCATTCAGTAGTAATACCAGGACCTTGAAGGCTGGTGGTGCCATGAGGAGGCAGGGCTGGGGAAGGGCCTCACAGCAGCTGGGAGACAGGCCTGGAAGAATGGCTGGATTCAGCAGATTTGTGAAGGAACAAAGGTTCCCCCTCTGTGAAAAGGTTTGAGCCATCAGTGCAAATGAGGTTGTGTGGGGAGCAGGGGAGAAGAGACATGTGATAGAAGGGGGCTTGGAAGCCACCCTCAGGAGTCTGAACTTCGGCCATGTTTGGTCCTGCCTCCATTCTTTGTTAGTGCAGTTTCTTCTGCCAGCGATATCCCTCACGTTTGGGGCTGGGGTAGGCAGACAGAGGAGCTACTGGGCTCCCCATCCCCAGCCATCTCTACCCCCCTGAGCTTCCTCCTCCTCTGAGCAGGGGGAGATGATCAACCGGATTGAGAAGAACATCTTGAGCTCAGTGGACTATGTGGAACGTGGGCAGGAGCATGTCAAGACAGCCCTAGAGAACCAGAAGAAGGCACGGAAGGTGAGCCTCTCTCCAGTGTGACCCGAGTGCCCCTCTGACCCCTCTTGAGTGACCTTCCCTGAGCCTTTCCTCTTCTGCAGAAGAAAATCTTGATTGCCATCTGCGTGTCCATCACTGTCCTCATCCTGTGTGTCATCATTGGCATCACCATAGTGGTTGGATAGTGTCCCACACTCGGTGAGATATTGGGGGCCTGAACCCTGGCCTGCCCCATCCCTGGCCTTCCTCCTCTCCTCCCTTTTCCTCTTCCCCTCAGACTCTCTTCTCCCTCCTTCCCTTGTAGGTACCGGGAGCACCAGGAACTCAGGGCCTGGCCTTCTCTCCCAGCAGCTGAGGGACAGGGCAGAGCCTCCAGCCAGACTCCCCTGAACTCGCCTCTGTGCAGAGGAGCAGATGATTCTTCTGGAGTTGGCAGCTGCCCATTCATGAGGGCCTACCCCACTCAGGCCACAATACCTAGAGGGCCTGCAGCATCCTCTTTGGCTGGGACATGTGGTTTTGTAAGAAATTAAAAAAAGAAAAGAAAAAAGAGCTTGGAGAGTCCCCTGTGCATGTGTCTTCTTGGAAGGGCTGGCCCAGGGCCTCCAGTTGTCCAACCTCCCCATCCCCTGACCATCCTTGGAAGAATGAGTGGATTCAGATCCAGCCCAGGCAGGCTCAGATCAGACTGCCTCCGCCCTGTGACCACAGCAGGCTGGCACTGCTATTCTCTCTGACATCAAACTCTCCCAGCTCAGTATTGTCCGTGGGGAAAGACCACTATGGATACCTATCCTGAAACAATGAGGCTAGGCCAGGCCAGGCTGGGACACAATGAGATGGGTGGAGGAGGGGAGGAGATGGCATGACATCAGTTGGGTACTCATGAGGCCAAGAGGAAGAGGAATGGCGGAAGAATAACAGGCTGTTACTTTGGTTACAGTGGTCAGGGGAAGTCTGTTTGAGGAGGTGACATGAGTGGAATGTCAAATGAGGAGGAGCCAATTATAAGAAACAGAGGAAGAGGTTGCCAGGAAGAGGGACCAGCAGGCCAGGCCCTGTGACCTGAAAAGCATTGCCTTTTATAAGAGTTAAACTTAGCCAGTGACCCCTGATCTGGACACCTGGTTTCTAAGGAGTTAATGTGACTCAAGCAGGTAGAGGAGGCAGAGGAGCCTGACCCCTGGTTTCTATGAGGCATCTGAGCTCCAGGCCCCGACTCTAAATTTCTAAGGGCAAGCAGGTTCCCGATGCCTAGTTTCTGGAGGGGGATGTGGCTTCTGGTCCACGACACTCAGTTTCTAGGGATAAGCTGGCTTCTGGCTCACCCGCGGCAGTGCCTGCCCCCCACACCACCAAGTTCTAGGGTCCCGGTTTCAGGCAGCCAGTCCCATTAGACTTTCGATCCCTCAGGCTAGTCCTGCTGCTGCTGCTGCCGCCACTGCTGCTCCTGGCTGCCCAGCCTGCCCGGCAGTAGTACCGCCCAGCCTCGGCCATGGAGTGCGCGCCACAAGTGGGTACCGGAGGTGACGTCTCTGGTCGCTGGCGTGCCCTTGGACCCTCGCCCTGGACCTTTGGATGGGCGGAGGGATCAGGGGACAGGACTAGTCCGAAGGGCGGGGCCAAATCAGGCCCCTTGCTGCTCTGCCCTTAGTCCGCGACTGGGCAGACGCCTGCGGCGCTTCGGGTTGTCCTGGCCTGGTGGTTGAACCGCGCTTGCGCCAGGTCAGGACTTGTGAGTCTGGTGTGGAGTTATGGGGCGTGACTGAGGCGGTGGCCGTCGGAACTGGAAAACGATTGGGCAATGGACCTGAACGTTGTCCTTTAAGAACATCGGGATTGGTCTGGGGGGGGGGGGGGGCCTGCGGGCACGCCCGTACGGTATTAAACGGCAATTGAACCTAGGAAGCTGATGTGGGCGGGGCCTCAGGGAAGGCGTACCTGCAAACGTACCCAAAAGTGATTGGATCACAGAGATCAAGGGGCGTGATCAAACCTTCTAAAGAGGCGGGAAGGCGGTAGACTTTCAGAGAAACTAGCCGGGGGAGCGAGTCAGGGGCTTTAGAGGAGAAGGCGTGGCCAGGTCCCCCTCGCCAGCTGCTGAATTCACAGCTTCCCGAGTCCAGAAGGATACCTACGCTTTCGGCTTGCGTAAGATCACGTGTCCTGTGTACAGATGAAGCCCTAGACACCCACAGGAAGGATCTCCCTACTTCCAGGAGTGTGCAAGCACAATCTGGATGCCCACCCGACGGGAAAGCTGCAAGGCAGGGGCATCCTGCCCCAGTGGAAGACTAATTGGGGCCTGGGAGCCTCTGAGCTTCCCTGATTCTGTTCCATTCCTCCTGCAGCCTGCATCTCTTGCGGAATCCTGTCCTGTCTGCCACCTTTGTCCGCTTCCTTACCTCTCTGCCCTTAGAGTAAAAAGCAGGACTGTGGCACCTGCCGGGATCTGGTAGAGATTTTCAGCTCCCGGCATCCACTATGCCCTATCTATGCAGCTGGGTGACTCTGTGCAGCCTGTGCCTTCTGCCTGGCCCTCTGGACAGTGCCACTGCTGAAAGGCCGCACATCTGTCTCATGCAGCAAGCTGTCCAGGACATCCTGGCAGAGGTGGCCAGATGGTCAGGCGAGGCCTCGGATGCCAGGCTCACTAGTTTGAACTCCCCTGTGGGCAATGGGAATCCATATGTTATGGATTAAACTGTGTCCTCCCAAAATATGTTTTGGAATCCTAACCCCTATACCTGTGGATGTAATCCCATTTGGGAATAGGGTTTTCTTTGTTATGTTAACAAGGCCATATCAGTGTAGAGGATATCTTAAGCCAATTACTTTTGAGGTATAAAAGAGCAGATTAGGCACAGAAGCAAGCAACGACAAACAGGGGAAGATGGATGCCAGTGGAGATCTCCAAGGAATGCCAAGAAAGCCAGAGAAGCTGAGACCCTTTGCTCCCAGAATGGACAGGGAGAGCCTTGGACAGAGAGAGCCTTCCCCTACAGCTTGTGCCCTGAATTTGGACTTCTAACCTCCTAAACTGTGAGAAGATACATTTCTTTTTGCCAAAGCCACCCACCTGTGGTATTTTTGTTACAGCAGCCCTAAGAAACTAAGACACCATGGAATGTTTTCGAGCAGGTGAGTAACAAGTTTGGAGCAGGTCTGGCACAGGCAAGTGGACAAGTGGACTCATGCTGTGGAGATTTCACAGGCTCCCCTGTGTATATTCTTTTTTTGTGTGGGAAACTGACCTGAATGAGGGGCAAGGGCCAGGTTTTGCACTGAAATCCTGGCTTGGCTGCTCTCAGCCCAACTTTCAGGGAGCAGGGTCTTGGATAGTGTGGCTTTTTCAAATCCACCTTGTATCACAACCTTTCATCTGCAGCTGTCTCCACTTATTGCCTCCCTTACTCAATATTTCATGGTTCAAATTCTTAAGAAAAGGAATCTGATTGGTCCAGTCAGCTCTCCAGGTCAGGCTACATTGACCCACCTGTAAATTATCTGCCCTTAAGTCAAGGCTTGGCCAAGGTATATGTGAGGCGTTACATGGTACAAAATGCTGCAGCAGAGTGTGTATATCTGATGAAGGGAGGAGTGGATAAGCTCAGCAATCGAAATCTCTGGTACATCCCATCGTAGATTGTATTCTTGTTCCAAATATTTTCTGTCCTTCCCTACTGGTTCTCTCACTATGGGATTATGCATTCATGCTCCACTTACAACAGGCTTGGCTATATGACTTGACTTGGCCAATGGAATGTGAGTAGAATTGTCAAGTACCTCTTCCAAATAGAACCTTTAAGTGCCATGAATAGTCTTCCAGCTTCCTTTCTCTGTTTCTTCTGCCATGAGCCTGGATGTTTCCAGATCAAGACTTCTCCTTCAGCTTGGAGCCCAGAATGAAGATCATGAAAATTTGAGCTCTAGCCCACCTGCAAAATGATACATAAGTGAGACATAAACCTCTCTTGCTGTGAGCCACTGCTATTTGAGAGTTGTTACCACATCATAACCTAGTCTAAACACACTTTTTCAAAATTAGTGCCCAGAAGTGGGGTGCTGCTAATAAAAACTAAACCTAAACTATGTGGCTGGGCAATGGATGATGAAGGAATTATCACTGGAAGTTGGAAAGATGGTGACTCATGTTATACAGTGGTGAAGCATTTGGATAAACGGTAAGCTGGGAATAACTAAAAAGATAAATAATGTCCAAATGAGCTTGGGACTTTAGGGAAAAAAAAAAAAAGAAGATTGGGAAAGAGAATATTAGTAGCATGTCTTGGTTGCTATTGGATACATTTGGCAAGTTACTGTAAGAGAGAAGAGACTCAGAAACTAATTTGCCAGTTTTTAAGCAGGAATGGGAGAGAATATAGAAACTTCAGGCAAGTGATTCACATTTTCAACCAGTAAAAGATACAATTAAGAAGGCCTTCAAGCAACAAAGTTTGATTAAAACTCATCTTTGTGACAACGGCCATATCAAGTGTCTGTTATGTCTTTCAAAAAAACACCCTGAATTGATCAAAGTGGTTCTCATTAAGCGTTTTCAGTTAGTTGGTGCAATAGATCACTTTTATATGGCCTTTCTGGCCATGATTTTGTAATTCCTACCACATGATTGGGTGGAGTTATGCAAATGAGGTGCTTGTGGCCTACCAAGGGGATTGGATAGCTTGCTAATAATGCAAATAAGGTGCACTGCACCTTTGTAAGGTGGGACTATGCAAATAAGGTGTATGGAACAAGGGGATTGGTCAGTTTTGCCATTCCACTAGGCTTAAAATGAGCCATCCCAGAGGCGGGAAGGGAGGATCTCAACACCACTAAGAAAGAAGGGCCAGGAGTGGAGCACATCCTTTGGACCCAGGATCCCTGTGCTGAGCATGTCCTGGAACCAGGAGACTGAGAGAGCTGTAATACTGAAGACAGCGAGAAGCGTGGCAGAGAAACGGCAGTAGGAGACAGTGCGGTGGTCTTCCCAGCCCACAGAGCAAGAAAGCTGAGCACCTTCAAGAGGAAGCTTGCTGGCAGGGTAGGGTGCCTCTGAGCACTTGCTAGAGCTAGGTTTATCAACTTCTGGAGGCAGAGCTGAGCACCTTCGGGTCAAGGCTTACTGGCAGAGTGAAGTGCCTCTGGGTACTTTTTGGCAGAGCTAAAAGAGCCTTGTAACACTTTCCTGAGCAGAGGCCAAAGGCCAAGGGACAAAGGCCAGAGAGAGACCTGCCTGTGGGCACGGCTGGGAAGAGGCTGTCCTGATCGAAGAACTGTATCCTGAGTGTTTCTGAACCTGAATTGTAACCTATTACTTCCCTAATAAACCGCATAATTGTGAGTATTGTCTGTGAGTTCTGTGTGGCCATTGCACTGAATAATCGAACACAGGAGAGAAGTAGAGAGTGCAGTGGGTGGGTTGGTGTCAGAATTGGTAGAAACATTGGAGGACAGAGGCATGTCTGACCTCCACCTAATAGTAATCAGCTTTGGGTTGTTGATTTTGATTCTCCTTCCTTGTGAAGTTAGAGGAGGTTAGACACCCCTGCCACACCACTTTTACAAGTTAGTCGAGTCAATTCAGAGAAAAGAGATTAAGAGTATTGTTCTCCTAATGGAGCTAGTAGGCTCAATTTGCCTACAATTAAGTCTAAAGAAAGAGGCTAGTCTGAAAAGAACCATGGGTGTGGCTATTGGCTCATGGAACTGATTGAATCAAATAGATAAGAAGCTCGGTTTTTGTTTGTTTGTTGTAAGAGAATTGTACTGAAAACAAACAAAAGCCACCAGCTTGAATTTTTCAAAGACTGTGAGTGTTCAAGATTTAAACTGACCTTTGAGCCCCCAAATTTCTGTGGGCTGAAAGGAGGCTGAGAAAGTTGCTCCACCTCTGAGGAAGGCATAGCCCCTAATGTCCTTGAAAGGTGGCTGGCTGTCTTTGTTATCTAGTGCGGCTATAACAGAAATACCACAAACAGGTAGCTTTAACAAACTGAAATTTATTTTCTCACAATGTAGGAGGCTAGAAGTTTGAATCCAGGGTGCCAGCTCTAGGAGAAAGCTTTCTGTCTCTGTTGGCTCTCAAGGAACATCCTTGTCTCTTTGAGCTTCTGCTCCTGGGCAATCTTCCTGTAGCTTGGCATCTCTCTCCCCCCATCTCTGCTTGTTAGCTTGCCTTTAATCTCTTTTATACCTCAAAAGAGATTGACTCAAAATACACCCTAACTAATCCTGTCTCATTAACATAACAAAGACAACCGATTCCCAAATGGGATTATAACCACAGGTACAGAGTTTAAGATTTACAACACATTTTTGGGGGACGCAATTCAATCCATAACAGTGACCAAGGAGAATAATACAAAAGGAAGGGCCACTCTAAGGGCAGAACCAAGGACAGAGAATGAACTATTCCCAGGACGTAGAATTGGGGTCTAATCTAGAAACAGTCTTGCTCCCAGGAGTAAAGTAGGGGGCCCTCTCACCATTTGCCCAGTATGATTTTAGAGTTACTATGGACCAATGACTGCTGAGTGCCTCTCATTCTACCTTCTGAATGGAGTGTTTACTGCTGTTTTCCTGTCACTGTTCCACTGTACATATTGGGTGTGTGTGGGGGTATGAAAGGGTGTGTCTTTTGCTGCTGTTGTTCATAAATCTCTGGATCAAGAGATGCCACATCTCATCTAGGGTCTTAAAAGCTTGCAAGTGGCCATCTAAGTTGCATCAATTGGTCCCAACCACCTGGAGTAAAGGAGAATGAAGAACACCAAAGACACAAGGATAGTATTAGCCCAAGAGACAGAAAGGGCCACATAAACCAGAGACTTCATCAGCCTGAGACCAGAAGAACTAGATGGTGCCCAGCTACCACCAATGACCACCCTGACAGGGAACACAACAGAAAGTCCCAGATGGAGCAGGAGAAAGGTGGGTCGTAGAACTCAAATTCTAGTAAGAAGACCAGACTTAATGGTCTGACTGAGACTGGAGGAACCCCAGAAAGCATGGCCCCTGGATTCTCTATCAGCCCAGAACTAAAATAATTTCCGAGGCCGACTCTTCAGACAGGGTTTGGACTGGACTATGGGACATGAAGTGATACTCGTGAGCAGTGTGCCTCTTAGCTCAAGTAGATACAAGAGACTAAACGGGCAGCTTCTGTCTGGAGGTGAGATGGGAAGGCAGAGAGTGTTAGGAACTGGCTGAATGGACATGGGAATCAGGGGTGGAAAGGAGGAGTGTGCTGTCACAGTACGCAGAGAGCAATTAGAGACACATAACAATGTATGTATAAATTTTTGTATGGGAAAAAATTTTAAAAAAGGAAGAAAAAAAAAGAGATGCTATATCTGGATCTGATGTAGATATTACAGATCCTGAACTTGAACCTGATGCCATAATTAGATGGGTCATTTAAGTGGTCTGTCTTGGTGAGGGGATGCATTTATTTTGCTTGTGGAAGGAAGAAAAGCAAATGCAGTATTTGTGACAAAAAGGGCAGACTGGGGAAGATTTTATGATTGTTTAGAAACATTCACTGGCTGTCCTTATGAGGCCCACTACACAGGAGGATTACAGAGTCCCAAAGCACTGACATCATGTATGGTCATATGGCTTGCTTTAGCCAATGGAACTTGAAGTGACATATACCACTTCCAATTAGAAGCTTTAAGAGCGATTGTGGAGTCTGCCACTTTTCTTCTCTTCCCTCTGTGCCTCAATATAGACAATATGGAGGCTATTCCTTCAGAGTGGATCCTGGAATGAATCCTGGAATGAGGAGACATAGAGCAGAGCCTCAGCTGTCCCATGGAGAACATGGAATATGAATGATAAATAAACATTTGTTGTCGTGAACCACTGAGATTTTTCAGTTGTTGTTACTGCAGCATAACTTGGTCCTAGCCGACTGATGAAAGTTCCTTCCATACAGCAGTCTTCTTATTCTGTTCTCCTTTCCCATCACTATGACAACTGGCATACTCTAATGAGTTGTGATGTTATGAGGTCTGAGGCTGCAATGAACTTTGCCCACTATTCAGAGATATTTACCCTCAGGTATTATCTAGTGAGCCCTTCTTCATTCTTGCTAGCTTTTGACAACTGGTAACAGCTGTTCATGAGAACTAGAAAAACATCCAGGGGGCATGGAGCCTCAGATTTAGCATCAACTGGGTGCCTAGTAAATGTCAATCTCACATAAACCTAAGACCACAATGGCAGTATTACAAAGGAGCTGCTCAAAGGGAAAAAAGAGGCAGAAAGGTAAAGCCCAAACTCACCTTAATTCCATAGATGCCCACCCTTCCAAGCAGCTGCAACATAATGTATGGTGAGTGAAAATTCTGTTATCAGTTTGTGAATAAGTACAGTTGCATGAAACAGAGACCCAAACTATCCATGGTTTAAACGAGATGGAAATTTATCACTTTCTTATATAAAAGTCCAAGCTTGGATGGTGGGTCTTTCCGTGAAGACATCAAGACCCAGTTTCTTTTTATCTTGTTGCTGTTCCATCCCTAGAGAGTTGCGCTCACCCGCATGGTCCAAGACGGTCTGCCCCACTGCCACAGTCAGCCCTTGTGACGGCAGAAAAGTGAAGGGGATGGCATGCCCTTTCCCCTAAATTGCATGCCAGAAATTGTACAGATCATTTCAGCTCTAACCCAACTGGCCAGAATGTAGCCACATGGTCACATTCAGTTGAAAGGGAGACTAAGAAATATAGTCTTTACTCGGGCAGCTTTTTGCCCAGCTAAAATTTGTACTACTCTAGAAGAAGGAGAGAATGAATATTAGGGGGCACAAGCAGTTGCTGCCAGAAACTATGACTGTTAATCTATTTTCAGCTATATTAGTTTCTTATTACTGCTTAACAAATTACCACAAACTTAGTGGCTTAAAACAACAATTTATTCTCTTATAGTTCTGAAAGTCAGAAGTCCAAAATCAGTTTCACTAGACTAAAGTCGAGGTCCCAGTGGGGCTGTTTCCTTCTGGAGGCTCTGAGGGAGAATTCATTTCCTTGCCTTTTTTCAGCTTCTAATGGCTGCCTGTATTCCTTCCCTTGTGGTCCTTGCCTTCGTCTTCAAAGTGTATCACTCAGTCTTTGCTTCCATTATCACATCACCTTCTTCTCTGACTCTAACTCCTGTGTTCTTCTACTAAGAACCATTGTGATTACATTGGACCCACGCAGAAAATCCAGGATAATCTCCCCATCTCAAGATTATTAATTTATTTACATCCGCAGGACCTATGTGCTATCTGTGGTAGGTGCTAGAGAAACAGAGGTGAAACTATAGACAAGATCTCTGCTTTGATGGAGCTTATATTATAGTGGAAAGGAGAAGTAAACAAATAGCTATGATATTCCAAACCACAACACGTATTATAAAGAAAATAAAGCAGCACGATGTGACAAAGAGTGACTGGGGGGTGGAAGATGGTTGTTCTAATAGGTGGGCAGAAATAGCCTATTAGGGAAGGTGACTAACCTGGAAGCTCAGAGGGCTAAACTAAGAGCTCAGAGGGCAGAACAGAGCCACGGAGGATTATTTCCTCCTGGAAACCTAAGGGGAGTTACCCACCTGGATTTTGAAATTGCTTTACACTGGTGACTCCATTTAACCTTCCATTTCCCTCCTTTTTTAACCAGAATGTCTACAACTACTGTCCTATGCCTGTCCCACCATTGTATGTTGGGAGTAGATAATTTGTTGCTTTAGTTTCACAGGTCCACAGGTAACACAGGAATTGTACCCCAGGATGATTTAGATGGTGGGATGATTTAGATGATGAGATTTGGGACTTTTGAACTGATGAGATTTTTTTGAACTTTGATTTGATGCTGTAATGGGATGAAACTTTTAGGGACCTTGAGGGGGTAGTGAATGTATTTCACACATGGGATAGATGTGAATTTTTGAGGGCTAGAAGGAAACCTGAATAATGGTCCACCAAGATTCCATGCCCTAATCCCTATGAATATACTACCGGTGATGGTTAAGATTGTATGTCAACTTGGCTAGGCCATGATTCTCAGTGTTTTGGCATTAGTATATTATGATCACTTCCCTGTTAAAATTTGACATGTGATTGTCTTAGGCTGGGCTCTCTAGAGAAGCAAAACCAGCGAAGTGTATAAATATATATATATATCAAGGAAACAGCTCACACGATTATAGAGGCTAGAACGTCCCAAGTCTGTGGATCAGGGTAGAGGCCTCTCCCAAGTCACGCAGCCACAGAAGCTGGCCAGCCCAAGATCGGCAGGTTGGAGAGCTTTACTGGCTTTGCTTCTCTAGAGAACCCAGCCTAAGACACAACCTTACAAGGCAAATGGGATTTTTCAGATGTATTTAAGGTTACTAATCAGTTGACCTTAAAATACGGAGATTATCCTGGATTATTCAGGTGGGCCCCATGTAATCACATGAGCCCTTAAAAGCACAGAAGCTTCTCCAGCTAGCAGCAGAAAAGGAAGGCAGACTGAGAATTCAGAGAGATTAGAAGCAGGAGAAGAACTCAGTGTGTCATTGCTAGTTTTGAAGATGAAGGGGCTACAAGCCAAGGCATGTAGATGCCCTATAGAAGCTGAGAATAACCTCTGGCTTACAGCTAGCAAGGAAATGGGTACCTCAGTCCTAAACCACGGGGAACTGAATTCTGCCAATGACCTGAATGAGACTGACTGAAGATTCTATTCCAGAGCCTCTAGTTAAGAGCCCAGGCTGGCCAACACCTTGAATTTAGCCTTGTGAGACTCTAAGCAGAGTACCCAGCTGAGCCTGCTTGGACTTCTGAACTACAGAATTATGAGATAATAAATGGATGTTTTTTAAGGTGCTAAGTTTGTGGTAATTTGTTACATAGCAATAGAAAACTGATACAATGACATTTGAACTAAAACCCGAATGATAAGAAAGAGCATCAATGGCACATCTAGGGCAGTGGGTTCCAGCCCAAAGGAAGAACAAATGCAAAAGCTCTGAGGCGGGGAAGAACTTGGGAGTGTTGGAGAAACAAATAGAAGGCTAGTATGGCCACAGCCTGCTGAGTGAAGGAGTAAGTAGGAGACTGGGTAGGGGTTGAAAGGAGGGCAGGCTCCAGTGGGAAGGATTTCTGTTGAGAGTGGGTTATATGTAAGTAATTGAGAACTGATCTCTGAATATCTACTGCTGAGTCCAGAAAGATTTCCCCACCTACAGAGCCTATTGTTAGGAGCTCTGCCTCAACCCTGGTTCTGGAACATTCCCCTGTGAGGAGCCCCAATTAATTTGGCTGGGGAGGGGATGATGACTGCAGCCCAGAGTGCAGATTGAGGGGTCACGTCAGCTATTGCCCCAGCAGCAGAGCCTGTGAGTTTGCATTTCGCAGATGCATTTACTACCTGGGACAGACCTGTAGGGAGCTGGGGAGGGAAGGGAAGTGGGGCAGAAAAAAGGTAAGGATCAGAAGTCAGACTGTCCGGGTATCACCAGAAAACTAGAAAAATGAGTAAAATATAGAAGCAGGATATTCATTCAATAAGATATAAAATTTGCTCTTAAACATATAAAAGTGTTTCCTCCTCATAAGAGAGAAATGCAACTATTGGATTAGCTAGGGTTGATGGCAGCACGTTATGTTTTTAAAGCTGTTAAAATAATTTTGTTTTAAAGTCAGACTGTCTGGGTCCTCAGGGACTGGATTAGGGTGTCAGAGAAAGGGGACCAAGGGATAGATTGTCTGAAACCAGAAAGGAAGCAGGGGTTGTGGATCCCTTCTGAACATCCCTGGAACCCACTTCGTCGGTTGACTAGTATACATGGTATCTTTGTACCAATTTTTAAAAAGCACCTCTTCCACTCCCAAAATAAACCATTTTGCTCAAGGTCATAAAACAAGTTGGTAGTAAACAAAGACCCCTGCTTCCAATTCCTTAGTCCAATCTCTGTTTCTTTCCTGTACCCCATCAGACTTTTGTCCCAGTCTGGACGGGCAGGAGGCCTGAAGTCAGCGCTTGCCCTGCTCTGGATATAGGGATGGGCAGTGAGTATCCTTGGTCAAACTAGTGCCCTCCTCTGAGCCATGATGTCCCTGAGCATAGGGCATGCAGAGAATTTCTTACTTTCCTACTGGCCCTTGCTCTGCTATGCAGACCAGGAGTGAGTGCCCCTCCTACAGCTGATGTCTGTGGGTATGTGCGTAACAACCCCGAGTAAGGCACCTGCCATCAAGGGGACATCTGCTGCTTCTGCTTCTGGGCTCTGGCCACCTGCTGCAATGTCCTCCATGATTGGCATGTGTGCCTGGAGATGGTCATGTCCTGATACTGCCAATTTGGTGACCCCCAAGTCTTGAGAAGAACATAGAAAGGAGGATCTGGTTCACCCTGTCTTTTGGCTCAGTTTAGTCTTATACATGAGGAAGGCCCTAGTGGCTGGAATTTAGAACCAGTTCTTGACTATCCTTCTAGAAATATTCTATGGGAATTTGAGCACTTGAGTGTAATTTGGTCCAAATGGAAGCATACTAGTCACACAGGTTTGTACCTTGGGTTTTTTTTTTTTTTTTTTTCACTTGACTTGTTTTGGATATCTTTCAATAACATAATTTTTTGAAACAATTGAATGGTATTTCACCCAGTGGCTAGTTTTCTTTAATTAATTCTCTGCTAATAAACATTTAGGGTGCTCCCAGTCCTTTTGTTATCACAAAATGTGCTGCCCTTAACATTCTTCTATCTTCCTTCTTGCCACAGTAGTGAAGGAAAAATCTGAGGCATAAATTCTTTGAAGTGTTTATTCTGGGTCAAAGGGCATGTGCATTCACCTTTTTTTTTTTTTTTTTTTTCAAAAATTATCTTTATGATAAGGCTGCAATAGTCAAAGTCATATTCTCTTTCAATTTTGTTGGAAAAATTACACTTGATTCATCATTTGTTCTAAGAATGAACACATTGCAATTTAACCTAAGGAGCCCTAGTGGTGCAATGGTTAAGTGCTTGGCAGCTAACAGAAAGTTCAGCTGTTTGAACCCACCAGTGGCTCCGCAGGAGAAAAGACCTGGTGATTTGCTTCCATAAAGATTTATAGCCTAGGAAACTCTATGGGGTAGTTCTACTCTGTCTTATAGGGTCACTATGAGTAGGAATCGACTCTACGGCACACAACAACAATTTTCACCTAAATTTTGTTAAGTACAAGCTTATGTAAACTTATTTCTATTAGATTTTTATTTCACTTTAAAGACCCAATCAGTCCTTTTGCTTCCACTATTTGTCATGATTAAAAAAAAAAATTATTGTGTATAAAATTTGCCATTTTAAGCATTTCCAAGTGTACAATTAAATGACATTAATTACATTCACCACGTTGTGCTACCATCACTGCATCCATTTCCAAAAGTTTTTCATCACCCCAAACAGAAAGTCAGTACCCCTTCAGCAATAATTCCCATTCCCTCCCCCCTCCAGCCCCTCGTAACCACTAATAAACTTTTGTCTCTATGCATTTGCCTATTCTGGATATTTATATAAGTGGGATCGCACAATACTTGTCCTTTTTTCTCAGCATAATGTTTTCAGGGTTTATCCATGTCATAGCATGTATCAGAACTTCATTTCTCTTTATGGCTGAGTAATATCCCATTGTATGGATATACCACATTTGGTTGATCTATTCATCTGTTAATGGACCCTTGGGTTGTTTCCATCTTTTGGCTATTGTGAATAGTGCTATAATGAACATTAGTGTACAAGTATCTGTTTGAGTCCCTGCTTTCAAGTCTCTTGGGTATATACGTAGGAATGGAATTGTTGGGTCATATGGTAATTCTATGTTTAACGTTTTGAGGAACCACCAAACTGTTTTCCATAGCAGCTGCACCATTCTACACTCTTACCAGCAATTCACGAGAGTTCCAATTTCTTCACATCCTTGCCAACACTTGTTTAGTTCTGTTTTTCTGATAACAGCCATCCTAGTGGGTATGAGGTGTTATCTCATTGTGGTTTTGATTTGCATCTCCCTAACGGAATACACAGGGAATCAAATAGACTACATCTGTGGAAAGAAACAATGGAGAAGCTCAATATTATCAGTCAGAAAAAGGCCAGGGGCTGACTGTGAAACAGACCATCAATTGCTCATATGCAAGTTCAGGTTGAAGCTGAAGAAAATTTAAAAGAAGTCCACAAGAGCCAAAATATGACCTTGAGTTTATCCTACCTGAATTTAGAGACCATCTCAGGAATAGATTTGATGCACTGCACGTTAATGAACAAAGACCAGACAAGTTGTGGGATGACATCAAGGACGTCAAATGTGAAGAAAGCAAAAGGTCATTAAAAAGACCAAAATGAATATCAGAAGAGATTCTGAAACTTGCTATTGAATGAAGAGCAGCTAAGGCGAATGGAAGAAATGATGAAGTAAAAGAGCTGAACAGAAGATTTCAAAGGGTGGCTCAGGAAGACAAAGTAAAGTATTATGATAAAATGTACAAGGACCTGGAGATAGAAAACCAAAAGGGAAGAACACACTTGGCATTTTTTAAGCTGAAAGAACTGAAGAAATTCAAGCCTCAAGTTGCAATATTGAAGGATTCTACCAGTAAAATATTGAACAATGCAGGAAGCATCAAAAGAAGATAGAAGGAATACACAGAGTCACTGTGCCAAAAAGAATTGGTTGATAGTTGTTATGGACTGAATTGTGTCCCTCAAAATATGTGCCAACTTGGTTAGGCCATGATTCCCAGTATTGTGTGGTTGTCCTCCATTTCGTGATTGATGTAATTTTCCTATGTATTGTAAACCCTAATCTCTGCCTGTGGTTAATAAGGCAAGATTGGGTTACGTTAAAGAGCATTAGGGTGGGACGTAACACCCTTACTCAGGTCACATCCCTGATCCAATGTAAACGGAGTTTCCCTGGGGTGTGGCCTGCATCACCTTTTGTCTTACAAGAGATAAAAGAAAAGAGAAGTGAGCAGAGAGTGGGGGACTTCATACCACCAAGAAACCAGCACCAGGAGCAGAGCACATCCTTTGGACGGAGTTCTTGCATGGAGAAGCTCCTAGACCAGGGGAGGATTGATGACAAGGACCCTCCCCCAGAGCCGACAGAGAGAGAAAGCCTTCCCCTGGAGCTGATGCCTTGAATTTGGACTTCTAGCCTCCTAGACTATGAGAGAATAAACTTCTGTTTGTTGAAGCCATCCACTTGTGGTATTTCTGTTATAGCAGCATTACATGACTAAGACAGTCACTGTACCAAAAAGAATTGGTCAACGTTCGACCATTTCAGGAGGTAGCATATGATCAAGAACTGATAGTATTGAAGGAAGAAGTCCAAGCTGCACTGAAGGCACTGGTGAAAAACAAGGCTCCAGGAATTGATGGAATATCAGTTGAGGTTTCTACCAATGGATGCAGCGCTGGAAGTGCTTACTAGTCTATGTCAAGAAATTTGGAAGACAGCTAACCTGGCCAACCGACAGGAAGAGATCCATATTCGTGCCCATTCCAAAGAAAGGTGATCCAACAGAATGCAGAAATTATTGAACAATACCACTGATATCACATGCGAGTAAAATTTGGCTGAAGATAATTCAAAAGCAGTTCCAGCAGTACATCGCCAGAGAACTGCCAGAAATTCAAGCCAGATTCAGAAGAGGATGTGGAACGAGGAATATCAAACGTCATTGCTGATGTCAGGTGGATCTTGGCTGAAAGCAGAGAATACCAGATGATGTTTACCTGTGTTTTATTCACTATGCAAAGACACTTGACTGTGTAGATCATAAAAAATTATGGACAACATTACGAAGAACGGAAATTCCAGAACACTTAATTGTGCTCATGAAGAACCTGTACATAGACCAAGAGGCAGTCGTTCAAACAGAACAAGGGGATACTGTGTAGTTCTGAATCAGGAAGGGTGCGTGTCAGGGTTGTATCCTTTTACCATACTTATTCAATCTGTATGCTGAGCAAATAATCCGAGAAGCTGGGCTTTATGAAGAAGAACAGGGCATCAGGATTGGAGGAAGACTCATTAACAACCTGCAATACGCAGATGACACAACCTTGCTTGCTGAAAGTGAAGAAGACTTGAAGCACTTACTGATGAAGATCAAAGACTACAGCCTTCAGTATGGATTACACCTCAACATAAAGAAAACAAAAATCACAACTGGACCAATAAGCAACATCATGACAAATAGAGAAAATACTGAAATTGTTCAATGATTTTATTTTACTTGGATCCACAATCAATACTCATGGAAGCAGCAGTCAAGAAATCAAAGGACATATTGCGCTGGGCAAATCTGCTGGAAAAGACCTCTTTAAAGTGTTAAATGGCAAAGATGTCACTTTGAGGACTAAGGTGGGCCTGATCCCAAGCTATTGTATATTCAATCGCCTCATATGCATGTGAAAGCTGGACATCATGCTTGGTAAAGCAGAGGGTCAGCAAAAAAAGAAAAAGAGCCTCAACGAGATAGATTGATACAGTGGCTACAAGGATGGGCTCAAACATAGCAAAGATTGTGAGGATGGTGCAGGACAGGGTAGCGTTTTGTTTTACTGTACATAGGGTCACTATGAGTCAGAACTGATTCGATGGCACCTAACAACAAGGACTAACAACCCTGAACTTCTTTTCATGTGCTTATTAGCTATTTGTATATCTTCTTTGGAGAATGTGAGTTTAACTTTTTGATAAGTATGATCAAACCACCTTCCCAAGAGGTTATACTAATTTATACTAAAGGTTGGGCCTCATTTTTGTTTCTGTATTTGGGTCTTTGAAAAATTACTTAAGTAATATATGAACATATTCTTTATGAGCAAAATCCAAACAATAGAGGATACGGGAAAAAAATATAACTGTCTTTCTGTCCCCGTCCTCCAAGTCTGGTCCCTTGCTCAGGGATCGTTTTCAATGATTTTGGAATTAATTCTTCTTTCTTTCTATGAACTTACTTATACTGGCTTATAGTTTGGGGAGTTATTCTCTGCATAAGAAATACACTTGTTCTACAATCATATGTTTTCACTCAATGAAGTATTTTAGAATTTATTTATGTCCATAGCTTTTAAAAAGTTGTATAGCCTTCCAAAGTATGGATATAGCTGGAAAGTTAAACAGTCTATCCTTTTCCCACTGATTTAAACCATCACATTTCTTATACAGTAAACTTAATTCACAGAAATATTCAGGGCTATTTCTGAACTCTTTCTCCCACTCTACTGATTAATTTGCTTATTCTTATGCCAGTTATATCCTGTTTTCACTCTTATTTTTGGTGTTTGATTATCTAGTATGTCAAATACATCACCACTGTTTTTAAAAATGTATTGATTCTGAACTATAGATTTTTAAGTTCTATTAAAAAATCATTTTGGATGGCAATGCATTTAAGGATTAAACTGAGGAGAATCAACACCTTTTAACAATGAGTCTTTCCATTCACATACATGGTATATTTCTCCATTTAGTTAGGTCTTATATATTATCCTTTCGGACAGAAATATCATTTTCTTCATATAGGTCTTGCATGTTCCTTGTGAGATTTTTCTTTGTAGTTTGTGGGTTTTGCTATTACTGTCAATGGAGCCCTTTTTCTCCCAAGTATATTTTCTAATTTGTTATTGCAGTATGTATGAGAGATAATTTTTGGCTTTACTATCTGTAAAAGGATAAAGTACTCAGTAAAAGGTTTCCATGGTCAAATAAATACGGGCTGTTGTTGTTAGGTGCTGTTGAGTCAATTTCAACTCATAGTGACCCCATGTGTCAGAGTAGGACTGCCCCACAAGGTTTTCTAGGCTGTAATCTTTACAGCAGCAGATTCTCAGGTCTTTCTCCCATGGAGTGGCTGTGTGTGTTCAAACTGCCAGCCTTTTGGTTAGCAGCTGACCTTGTGCCACCAGGGCTTCTTAAATATGGGCTAAATGAAGCTAAATTGATTTGTTCATTGCAGGACTCCTCAAAGTGTTTAATACACTTTTGATCACCAAGAATCCCCAAGAAGGGCATGCAGGGAATTTCCTAGTTGCTTGGTGGCAGAACCCCTTGCCATAAGACATCATCATAAGACTGGTGTTGCCTGAAACATGCTTTGGGCAACAATGAACCCAATGATCTTAGCATCTAATTTTTCAATCCAGGGGTCTTCACTGAACCTTATCTGGTATCTGATGCCCAAACTCCCACCCCCATCCCCAACCAGAACACAGAAGACAGTAAATGTCAAAGTGAATGCTTTAATGAGTGTTGCTCTGAGAGAACCTTCTGTCTTAACAGCTGTTGACAGCCGGCACTGTTCACAGCTCTGTCAGCATGGTTAGGGTGAACTAGCTGCCCCGGGGCAGGGATCTGGAGTCTAAAGAGTAAGCTGGGGCAAAAGGAGGTTCAGGAAGCACCCTGTGGGGGCTGGGCTTCTGGAAGTGTCGCTGAAGGGGGTAGGCCTCAGGCTGGTCCCTCTTCAGGCATTCCTAGCAAAGCCACAAGGGGCTCGAGGGGCGTGGGGGTCCCAACGGGCACAGGGTGGGTGCGTTCATGCTTGCGCAGGTCGCTGGCACTCAAGAAGCCCTTGGGGCAGCGAGGGCAGGTATAAGGGCGCACAGAGCTGTGGGTGCGGCTATGCTTGCGCAGCCCAGCCCGGTCAGAGAAACTCTTGCCGCACTGGGTGCAGGGAAAGGGCCGGAGCTCTGGGTGTGAGCGCTCATGCCGCCGCAGTAACGTCAGTGTGGAGAAGGTCTCCTTGCACTCCCGGCACACAAACTGTGGTGGCTTCTCGTCCACCTCCTCACTCCCCTCACCTGACCCCCCCAAGGGACCAGAAACCTCTCCAACGCCAGCATTCTGGCACTCCACATGCTCCACCGTCATGCCCACCACCTGCCACTGGGTGGCCATCACCCCACCTGACTCTGGAGGCAGCCCTAGAAGCCCTGCTGGAGTGTCCCCTAGCCCTGTAGCAGCTGCCGGGGCCGCTGAGCCCTCGCCTGCCACGCCAACAGGCAGCGCCAGCCCCACTACCAGCTCCTGTTGTGGGGGAGCCCCTGCAGCCTCGCTGCTTCGATGGGTCCGCTCGTGCTTCCTCAGGCTTGAGGATACCACAAAGGATTTTCCACAGGCGTTACAGTGGAAGGGGCGTTCCCCCGAGTGCACCCGGCTGTGCTTGGTGAGACTGGCACGCTCGGCGAAGGCCCGGCCACACTCCTCACAGCGGAAGGGTCGCTGCCCAGAGTGCACCAGTGCGTGCCGCTTGAGGTCCCAGGACGCCACGAACGTCTTGTCGCACTGCAGGCACTTGAAAGGCCGGTCACCTGTGTGCACCCGACGGTGCATGGCCAAGTCGGCAGGCTGCCGGAAGTCCTTGCCGCACTTCTCACAGCGGTAAGGCTTCACACCCTCATGCGCCCGCTGGTGGCGCCGGAAGCTGGAGGGGTCGGAGAACATGCGGCCGCAACGCGGGCACAGGAAGGGCTTCTCGCCAGAGTGAGTGCGCTCATGGCTCTGGTAGGAGCTGAGCTGCGTGAAGCCCTTGCCGCAGGCTGGGCAGCGATAGGGCTTCTGTGCCGCGTGGATGCGCTGGTGACATGTGAGCGAGGACGAGCGGGAGAAGCTCTTCCCACACTCAGAGCAGAGGAAGGGGCGCTCACCGGTGTGGGACCTGTGGGGGTGCAGAGGGCCAGGCATGAAGGTGAGTCTGCCCCTTGTATGGGCTGTAATTTAGGGGCCCCCAACACCCCTGGAGGCCTCGACCAATCTCCTAAGAGTCACAAGACCGCACCCCAAAATAAGAAACCTTCAGACACTAAAGGCCTACGCGCCTCAATTCCAGATAAGACCCTCTGCAGACCAAAGACGTAGACAGACCACTCATACCTGCACAAAAGACTTTTTGAGCCCCACTTCCAGCCCTGTCCCTTTCCTGCTATCCAGGAACCTAGGCCAATCAGACCTACCCCATCCTCCTGGGTTCCACTCCAATGCAGTTGGCCTCGCCCACCTTCATGCCCCACCAAGGCCCACCCGGCACCAACTTCTCCCACATGCCCACCCGCCTTCCCATTGGCTCATTCCAAACACTCTTTGAGACTCAACCCCGGCCCCATTGGTCACAGGGCAGCCGGTGTGGTCCCACCTCCACCCCACCCACCAGCTCTGACAAAGCCCATGCCCCCAGCTCCATGCCCTCACCGCTCGTGGTTGCGGAGGTCCTTGAGCTCGGCGTAGGCCTTGCCGCAGCGCTCACAGCTGTAGGGCCGCAGGCCGGCGTGTGTGCGCCGATGCTTGCGGAACACCGAAGGGTCTGCGAAGCTCTTGCCGCAGTCGGCGCAAGCGTAGGGCCGCTCGCCTGTGTGGCCGCGCTGATGGATCTTGAGCTTGGAGAGTGCGCCATAGGCCTTGGGGCAGTGCGTGCAGCGGAAGGGCAACTCACCAGCGTGAGATGCCAGGTGCACGCGGAGGCACACGGGCTGCATGAAGCGGCGGCCACACTCGGGGCACGGGAAGGGCTTCTCGCCGGTGTGGCTGCGCCCGTGGCTTCGCAGCTCAGGTGCCGTCTTGTAGGCCTTGGGGCACAGCGGGCACGCGTAGGGCCGGGGCTTAGCTCCCGCACCTGACACCTTGTCCCCACTGGCCTCCTCCGGCTTCGGCTCTGTCTCCGGCTTTGGCTTCACCTCAGCCACCTCCTCTTTACCATCTGCGGACCCATGTGTGGCAGCATGGCGCGCTGCCCTAGGCGCATTTGGAAACGTCTTGGTACACGACAGGCACTTATAGCGGCGGCCAGAGCGCTTATAGCCCGGGGCTGGAGACAGGGCCTCTGCAGACTCCACCTCCATGGCCTTGGTGGGCGGGGCTTCTCTGTGAGAGAGGCAAAGTCAAGACAGAAGCCACATCCCTGCGCCCAGCTCCAAGGCACCTCTCTTTACCAAAGCCCTCTCAAGGCCTCAGAGGGAATCCTATCTTATCTGCATTTCCCATCCAGGGCTCTCAGCCTGAACCATGGGACCCCCACATCCTTTTTTCCAAGCACTACTGGCTCTGCCAACCCATGCTCAAGTTTCCTCTCTGGTCTGCTCATTGATGAAAGGTTCGACCAGGTGACCTCAGAGGGGCTAAGAAAGGAGGTCACCGAAAGGTCCACCTGCACTTCCCTCCCCCTTCTCCACTGTGGCATTCCCAGAGAGTTCCATCTGTCTCACCATCTTCCTTCTTCAGCTCAGTGTCCAAGGCCTGTGCCAAGCAAGGCTGCAGATATAGAGGGTATCCAGCCTAGCCTGAAGGTCTCCAAGCACCCAGGGGAGACAGACCTGAGACCAGAGGAGGGGGACCAGTGGTGGGTGGCACCATCTGTCTAGCAGCTCTAGATCCCCAGCATGTATTTTGTCTTTCCCCTCTGGTTGGTTGGCTCTTGAGGCAGCAACTGTTCACACAGAATCTGGCCTTGCACAGCTGTAACGGACTCCACCCTAGACAGGAATCTTGGTCCACCCTCTGCTCTGGAATCCCTGTCTGGCTCCTGCTCCCATACCTCTGGCAATGGGGAGCTCATTCTCTCACAAGGCAGCCTGAGCCATTGCTGGCAGTTAGAAACCTTTTTCTGAGTCATAATCCATGTATCTGATCTAGCAGGGCTTCCTAGGACACCTGCTGTGAGACCCCCATTTTCTCGGTCCAGAGCCCAGAACCTCTCCAACCAGATGTTCCTGGGGATCATGGTTGGAAGGATATAGGATTGACGGCTATTTAGTCTTAACACCAGCTCATCCTCCCTGGGGGATGAAGGGAAGAGGATTATGGCTGATCCACTTAGGGAGGGCTCAGCAGCAGCTGCTGGGGATGGGGTGGGAGTAGAGGGAGGATACTGGTATGGAGAGGGCAGGGAAGCCAGGTGTAGCTAGAGACTAGGCCGGGAGGTGGGAAGACCTGGGTTCTACTTCCAACCCTGTGGGTAACTTGCTGTGAGAGACCTCAGTGAAATCTGTACACCTCAGGGCTTGGTGGCTTCTAAGTTAAGACACTGGGGTTGAGAGGAGACTGGAACTGAGCTGTGCCAGGAGGGTGCTAGGGGAAGTACAGGCCTCTAGCGGCCCATGGCCCCTCGCCCCAGGAAGAGACTGTGGGAACAGCTTACCTGAAGGTCAAGGGAGAACACAGGAGCCCCTGGGGTGAGCTGCAAGAGCTGCATCCTCAGGGTCAGTACCCTTTTGCCTGGTGGACCTGCCTCAGTTTCCCCTCTTCCCCATGCACAATTGAATGTTTACGGGTGTTGGCTAGAGTCTTCTCCCTAAAGCACCACGTGATGCTCTGTCCCCTGGTCAAGAACTTTCCATGGTTCCCATCACAAACTTCAAGTTCCCAGGAACTTTCTGGTTGCTCCAAATCCCATTAGTCCTTCGTTTGAGACCCACATCCCCTGGGAAGCTCTTCCTGAATCCCTCTTTTGGGCATCAGCCCTCAATTCCACACAACCCTGTTCTACCCTCAGCTTGGTTCTTTTACTTTTCTCACTAAATCCTGGGGCTGAAAGGTGAGTCAGAGGGCTTGAGGTCCACTCTTCCCCATGGCTTGAATTCCCCCAACAGTTTCTAAGGGATCCCTCCCCCTCCTTGGATAAGGCACTCACTACCTCTCTTTTAGACTATCCCTGGACAGTCTGCCTGAGGGAAGGCTCCTCCTTAATAAAAATGACAACTCACATTTACTGAGCACTTGCCAAATATCAGGTAGTGTCCTAAGCTCTTTACATGTATTAACTCACTTCACCTTCACGTCAACACCACGAGAAAAGTTCTATTAGAAGCCCCATTTCATGGATAAGGGAACTGAGGCCCAGAACAGTGGTATAGCATTGTGGTTAAGTGCACACAGCCTCTGAAGCCAAACTGGCTGGCTTCGAACCTTGCCTCCATCACTTCCTAGCTGATGTGATCTTGGGCAATTTACTTCATCTCTCAGGACCTCGGTTTTCTCATCTCCAAAAATGGACATAATAATAGTACTTACCTCACAGGGTTGGGTGAGGATTGAATGAGATAAGAATAATTATCGAGAGTTTTCTCAGGGCCAGGCACTTTGTCCAGCATGCTACCTTATATAACTCACTTCCTGAGATAGGGATTATTGTCATTTTACAGGTGAGTAAACTGAGGTCCCAAGAGCTTAAGCGACTTGCCCACAGTCACAGAGCTAGTAACCCTTGCAGCTGGGACTTGAATGCAGGTCTATTTAACTTGCCTTCTGCTCAGTCAGAAAGCAGTGGTTAAGTGCTATGGCTGCTAACCAAAAGGTTGGCAGTTTGAATCCACCAGGCGCTCCTTGGAAACTCTATGGTGCAGTTCTATTCTGTCCTATAGGGTCGCTATGAGTTGGAATTGGGTTTGATTTTTTGGCTCCTTCTCAGTCATCTGGGGCCTCCAGACTTTGCTGCCTGGGCTAGCAGGTGCCCACCTCTATGCAGAGTGGCGGGCCATGTAGACTAGGCCACTGCCTAGAATCCCACCATTAACTCCTCACTTTACCGTTTACCGAGGACTCTTCTACTCACCAGCTCCCTAGAGTGATGTTTCTCCCAGTTAGGCCTGTGAACCTCCTGCATCAGAATAATCATCCAGGGAGCCTGAGATAGGGCTCAGGACTCTGTACTTTAAACATATTCTCTGGATCATTCCAAATCGCCCCGTAAGAACTAAACACACATCCCTAAGTATTCACAAGCTCATAAGAGGGAGGCTTTTTTTTTCCCCTGAATAATATTTCATTGTGTTTTCGGTGAAGGTTAACACAGCAGTTTAGGTTCACATTCAACAATTTCTACACAAGCTGTTCCATGACATTGGTTATGTTCTTCACAATGCATGGACATTCTCTCAATATTTCTGCTCTGGTTGTTCCATTCCATTAATCTAGTTTCCTTGCCCCCTTACATTCTCATCTTTGTTTTAAAGTAATTGCTGACCGTTTGGTCTCATACAGGTGATTTTTCAAAGGAGCATAGTAGTTATAGGTGATATTCATTATTTTTTGAGCCAATTTATTATTTAGCTACAAAGTGACCTCAGAGGTTAGTTTTGGCTCAAGGTTTGAAAGGTATTCAGGACAATAGTCTTAGGGAGTCCTCCAGTCTCAACCAGTCCAGTAGGTCTGGTTTTTTGTTTGTTTTAAGAATTTGAGGTTCTGTTCCACATTTTTCTCTTGTTCTATCAGGTTCCACCTATTGTGGCCCTGATTAAAATGGTTGGTGGTGATAGCCAGGCACCATTTAGTTCTTCTGGTCTCCGGGTAGATGAGGCCATGGTTCCTATAGACTATTTGTCCTGTAGACTAGTTTCTTCTTTGAGTCTTTGGTTTCCTCCTTTCTCTTTAGCTCCAGATGAGTGGGGGCCAATAGTTGTATCTTAGATGGCCACTTGCAAGCTTTTAAGACCCCAGACGCTACTCAGCAAACTAGGATGCAGAACACAACTTCATGAACTACATTATGCCAGTTGATCAAGATGTTCCATGAGACTATAGTCCTAATTCTTCAAACCCAGAAATCCAATCCTGTGAGGTGTTTGGTTATGTCTAAGAGGTATCCATAACTGTACCCTCTATGTGCTTTATTATATATGTGACTATATGTGCATAGTCACATAGATGCATATACATATGTATATACCTCTATATACACACTTATATACATACCTTTACACATATATGCCTACATACACACATATATACCTGCACATATATTTTTTGGTTGTTTTTGCTGTTGGTTCAAAATTATATATGCCATAGCAATTACTAACAGGTTCTTTTTGTGTGTGTACTTTTTAGTGACATTGTTTACCTTCGTCAAGTTGTGTACACTTTACCCTCATTTGGTGTTGTTTTCAGAAGGAGGTATTTTTACTACACCCCTTTTACAGATTTGGAGACTCAGGCCCCCACAAGGGAAAAAAAAACTTGCCCAAGGACACGCAGCTAGCCAAAGAGCCCAGGTTCAAACCCAAGCCTTCAGGCCCTTGGGCTGGACTCTTTCTCTATCAGTCTTCATTCATTCAAGGTTTATTAGGCAAATCATGAGACTTCTCACTCTCCTGGGACAAAGACCAATATCTTTTCCACGGCCAGCCAGGCTCCAAACGGGACCAATCTGACTCCTGCCTACCTTACTTTCCACTCCTTTCCCCCCGGCTCACTAGCCTTCACCCACACAGGCCCCTTTTCTTTTTCTCGAGGAGCTAACTAAATTCCTTCCCACCTCAGGGCCTTTGAACTAGCAATTCCCTCTGCCAGAACCACTGTTCCTTACAGGATCTTTGTGTAGCTGTCTCTTTCACTTAATCTGGGTCTTAGCTACCTGTCATCTCCTCAAGAGGAGACCACTTTTCTTACTGCTACCTGCACTCCTGCTAACCACTCTCTATCCTCCTTTATGGTGTTCATTTGGATAACATGTCTTGCAAGCTTACCACGGGCGAGGTACCATTCTAAGCATTTTATGTGTACTACTCAAGCTAAGCCTCACACTGTCTAGAAGTTAAACAGTACTATTTCCCCCATTTTACAGATAAGGATACCGAGGCATAGAGAGGTGAAGTAATTTGCTCATGGTCACAGCCAGTATTCAAAGTCAGGTTATCTGACTCCCAAACTTCTGCTCTTTGTTTGCTTGATTATTGCTTTGTTAGAACTTAAATGTTTTATGGTTTGCTTGTTAATTCTGTATCTCCAGAACCAGAGTCCAGGCTGGTGAAGAGCATGAACCTTGATTACCCTACATTCTCTACACCTAGAAGCATGCTTGGTGCTCCAAAGCAAACTGAAGGAATCAACCTGAGATGCACTTCAAACCCAGGTCTATAGCCCTGGTCACTTTGAATCCACGTCTGTTTAACCTGCCCTGTTTAACCCGAGGTCACCTCTCCCACAGTACTAGTGAAAGGAGTTGGTGAGAATGTTGGTCAGCAACTATTTATTAACTGAACTTTCTGCCTTTCTAAGTTCACAGGGTCCAAATATGACCCCTAATACCCTGCAGTAGGCTCATCATTCTGGTGATGGAGCCTTATCTCCGTGCTTCACTACTGGTTTAGGAGGGGGATGAAGTGCTGTTGCCTGAACCCGCTCTAAACTGCCAGGGATGCAAATTTAATTCCCAGAGAGCTTAGGCTAGCACCTTAGGGCAGGCACAAGGTGGGAAAGGAGCCACTTTTTATCCTCTCTGCATCCCAGTCTCCCCACTTCTAAACAAGGAGTCACCACACAGGCATGACAGGTTGTGAAAGATATAGTGATCTGACGAATGGGGAACTGTGCAAGGTGCGAGGTGAGCGTTAATCACCTTCTAGGCCTCCGGCTTGGTCAGTTCACAACCCGATCCCAACCTACACCGCGAGCCTCAGCTCCAGCCTCAGCATTCCTCTCTCGCCAGCGACCTAAACTCCAGCCACGGTCCTCGTACTTCCCCACCTCCGATGCACCTCCACATACAGCTTCCTCTGCCTTGGGAGCCTTTGCTTGCTTTCTCCCATAGGAAAACTCTTTTGAGATTAAGAATCTCAGGGATACTTAATTGGCATTGGAGGTAGGGGCTCCACAGCGCTCTGAGCCTCAGCTTCCTTGCCACTAAAATGTAGCCTCCAACGCTTGTGGGGGTTTGAAGGGAATTAGGGCCGACAAGACCAGGTGAGGAGAGGCCATGAGCTGCGGAAACGAAGTCCTGGATCTAACCCTGCGCTGCTCGCTCTCTGCAACCGTTTATGTGTCGGCAACCCCACTAGACAGGCAGCTCTCGCAGGGCAGGGCCCCCGGCTGCCTTGTCCCGGAATAAGCCCTCGGAAAACGTGGCCTCGGAGAACGTGACAAGCAGGAGTGAACGATGAATGAGGGAATGAACAAATGAATGGACGGAGGGCCAGACGCGAGACAAAGGCCTGTAACATGGCGTTCTCTAGGACCGCGGGAGGGGCGGCCAGGGACGCGGCGGGGGAGGGGGACCGTAGACGCCAGGGACCTTGCAGGGCTGGCCGCGCGGCTGGGACAAAAGCCCGCAAAAGGGCGGGCTCTAGGACCCCTGGGTCCGCACCGCCCTAGGCGGGCAGCCGCTTTGGACGAGCCCCGGCGCCCGCGTCACCTGGCCCGCGAGAATAGCCGGCGGGTTCTAGGACCCGCTGGGCCCGGCGCCCGCTCGGGCCCGCCCGGGGCCGCTCTTCTCCGCCCCGCCCGCGTTGCCCGCGCCGGGCCGGCCCTGTACGCCCTTGGCGCCCACAGGGAAACTGAGGCCAGCGCTCGGATCCCGTCCGCGCTGGAGCCAGCCGCGGACCCCGTGGCTTCCCGCTGGCGTTTCCTACCTGAATGGACTTGCGTTGGCTCCGCGACGTCGGCGGTGGCTCCTCGCACCTACTGAGCCCGGGACACTGCCAGGGAGGAGCAGGCACTAGGACCCAGCGGGAGGGGTAGGGGAGGCGGGGCCGGCGAGCGGAAGTAGACGGGAGCTTTCCAGACACGGGAGGGAGGAAAGGTTTACCGGAGCACCCCAAGCCTATGGTGGCGGGGAAACATCTTGCCAGGGGTCTGTGGGTGCTGAGGGGAAAGAACGCCTGACAGGTTTATGGTATAAACCCGGCTATTGCTAGCTTGGGGCCAGCTCACTGGAAATGTCTCCAAGAACTAGAAGGTGGGAGGACAGAAAGGCCATACTCAGGCTTTGTAGTCCCTAAATCCGCTTATAGTCCACAACATTTCCTTTTATAGCGAGAAGTGAATCTAATGAAGCTACCGCCATCGGTATTGGGAAAAGTCTTCCAGGGAGCCCCGCGAAAAATTTTGCCAAGGTACTGAAGTCAGAGCTGCAGAACCCTTTTTCTTTTTCCACTTCTGCGTTCACCCAATATGCACCGGAACGATTTTTGAGATTCTCGCCGGAAGTGTGGCTAAGGTTAGTGCGTATAAGAGCAGCACTGTGACCTACGTGGGCGGGGCCAAAAGCCGCGTCTGCCTGTTTAGCCCCTAACTCCGGAAGTGTGTCTTCGTAGACGTCTGTTTGGAGGCGGGACAGGAAGTGTTCCCGATGCTCAGGTTTCGCGGGGAAGCTTTTGCGGCTTGGACACTTCCTGTTTCCTAGTAACAATAGGAAGTGTCCGCGGAGCTCGGGAGTAGACTCCTGGTCGTGCTAGCTGCGCCCTCATCCCTTTACCCCCTTTTTTCTCTTTCTCTGCCTCTCTTTTTTTCCCTCCCCTCGCACCTCCCTGGGAACCCTGACTGAATGCGTACGTGGAAGCGCGAGTCCCCCCCGCCGCCTCTTGGGGCGCGCGGCTGCAGTTAGGGTAAGGGTCCCAGTGCGCAGGCGCGTTCCCTTTCGCTGTCCTACTGCCTGCCGCCCGCAGTCCCCAACGGACGCGCCTGCTGCGGGAAAGAGAAGGGGGGCTGCCCGTTCGAGGTGGGGGTCCTGAGAGGATATTGACAGAGGAGATGATGGGAGAGGACCTTGGTGGTGATAGGCTAGGGGAGGAGACTCTTGAGCGAAAGGGCTTTTTGAAGTGAAAATTCGGGGAGCAGGTTCAGTGAGGGAGTTTAGAGTCAGAGATAGAAATGATAGTGGGGTCCCATGAGAGTGAAAAATCAGAGTCAGAGAAGCCCAAAATGAGGTAGGAGGCATGAGGAGCTATTCTGGAGAGAGAACAAGGGCTTTGGAATGAAGACTGCCTGAGTTCAGTGGGTTTGCTCACGTGTAAACTGGGATTACAGAGGCATTGCAGTGTGTTGTCAGGATTAAGTGACGATGAATATATTTTGCTTACTGTAGTGCTTGACACACGATAATGCTCATTAGCATGTGTTGCTGTCCCCATCATTAATATTTAAGAGGAGTAGCGAAAGAAATGAGAAGGGATGATTGAGATGAAGGTGAAGAGGTAGAGAATGAAGAGCAACCGAAAATGGGATGGGATTTCCACAGTGGAAGGTAGTTTGGGTTCAGGGGCAGTAGATGAAGGAAGTAGCCAAGATAGTCTTTTGGGAAGGAGATCTTGAGAGCTGAAAGGAATAGGGGGAGGTGAGAGAACAAGTCACCCCTTTCTTAAAAAGGGGCCTCTAATCTCTCCTCAGGTCCTCAGCTGTCAGCTAGAGAAAGAGGCTGCTTTTTAGTGCCTCCAGGCACTGTCAGCAGTCTTCTCTCTCTAGCTGAGGGGTGAAGGAAGAAGGATTGGCCCTCTGTTATTGAAAGGCCTAGAAAGGCTCTGCTTTCCTTTTAAGGTGTTAGGGGAGATACGTTTCCTTTTTCCTTTTTTTTAATTGTCCTTTAGGTGAAGGCTTCCAGAACAAATAATTTCTCATGAAACAGTAGTACACCCCTATTGTTTTATGACATTGGTTAACAACCCCACAACATGTCAACCCGGGAGATATGTTTTTTTGTTCCAGAATTATAGAGAGCAGAGGGTTAGGGACAGTGAGACTTTTTGGATCTGGTCTGAAGAATAGGATAGTATATCTGTGATCAGAAGGAGGTAGCATTCCTCTGAACTTTAGTTTTCTTGTCTGTGGCTCTAGGGATGAGTTAGTTTAGGGGATCTTATGTGCAGGAAGGCCTTATATGATGGTGCCTCTAGGTTAGATCCAGGAGAAGGCAGGTCCCTGGGCACTGATGCTTAGGGAACCTCTCTCTGGCCCTTGGTGAATTTGTGGCTCAAAGAACCAAGAGGCAGAGTTAATTCAGCCTGGGCTTCTGACCACTGCCCCTTCTTCCTAGGCCTTGACTCCTTCACCAGAGGAAGATGCTGCTGCCACCTGTCTGTTCTTCCTGAACCCCCACGTTTCTGCCACGCTGCCCCATGGAGGGGGCACTCAGCTGCTCTGACTGCCAACGCCACTTTCCTAGCCTCCCAGAACTGGTACGGCACCGAGAACTGCTCCATCCATCTCCCAACCGGGACACTGAGGAGACTGACCAGATCCCCCGGCCCTACCGCTGTCAGCAGTGTGGGCGGGGCTACCGTCACCCAGGGAGCCTGGTCAACCACCGCCGGACCCACGAGACTGGCCTTTTCCCCTGTACCACCTGTGGCAAGGACTTCACCAATCCCATGGCCCTCAAAAGCCACATGAGGACTCATGCTCCTGAGGGCCGCCGCAGGCACAGACCTCCCCGCCCCAAGGAAGCCACCCCATGCTTCCAGGGTGAGATGGTGTCCACTGACTCGTGGGGCCAGAAGCTTGGCCTTGAGGAAGGCAGGGAAAACCAGACAAAACATACTGAAGAGACACCTGGCTGTGAGTCTGGGCCTGACCCCAGGGCAGCTCCAGGCACTTGGGAGGATCCATCTACTAGACAAAGGGAAGGCTGGGAGAGCCAGCCAGATCCTGAGGAGGGTGCAAAGCGTTGGGGGGGCACCACCAACTCTGCCAGAGCCCTGCCTCTCCCCACCCCAGCCAGCAGCCTCCTTAGCAATTTGGAACAGTACTTGGCTGAATCAGTTGTGAACTTCACAGGGGGCCAGGAACCCACCCAGTCCCCTTCTGCCGAGGAGGAACGGCGGTACAAGTGCAGCCAATGTGGCAAGACCTACAAGCATGCTGGAAGCCTCACCAACCACCGCCAGAGCCACACCCTGGGCATCTACCCTTGTGCCATCTGCTTCAAGGAGTTCTCTAACCTAATGGCTCTGAAGAACCACTCCCGGCTCCATGCCCAGTATAGGCCTTACCGGTGTCCCAATTGCCCCCGTGCCTTCCGGCTCCCCCGGGAGCTGCTGGAACACCAGCAGTCCCATGAGGGCGAAAGGCAGGAGAGGCTGTGGGAAGAAAAGGGGATGCCAACCACCAACGGGCACATAAATGAGAGTGGTCAGGACCACCTTCCTACTGCACAGATGCTTAACGGCTCTGGGGAACTCAGCACCTCTGGGGAGCTAGAGGACAGTGGCCTGGAGGAATACCGGCCTTTCCGCTGCGAGGACTGTGGACGCACTTATCGCCATGCTGGGAGCCTCATCAACCATCGCAAGAGCCACCAGACAGGTGTCTACCCCTGCTCCATCTGTTCCAAGCAGCTGTTCAACGCGGCTGCCCTCAAAAACCATGTGCGGGCTCATCACAAACCCCGGCAAGGGACTGGAGAGGGTAGGCAGTCATCAGTGACACCATTGACTACCACCAAAGAAGAAGACCCCACCACCACCCTGGACCATCGCCCCTATAAGTGCAATGAGTGTGGTCGAGCCTACCGCCACCGGGGGAGCCTGGTGAACCACCGTCACACTCATCGGACAGGAGAGTATCAGTGTTCACTCTGTCCCCGCAAATACTCCAACCTCATGGCCCTGCGCAACCACGTTCGTGTACACTGCAAGGCTGCTCGCCGCAGTGCAGGCCCAGGGGCCGAGGGTCCCCCTAGCCACCTCAAGGTGGGAGCAGAGGCAGCCCCACATGTAGATCAGGGGCATGGGTGCAAGCATGAAGAGGAGGCTACTGATATCCCCCCAGCCACAGATGGGGCAGCACCACAGATCTGTAGTGTCTGTGGGCTGCTCTTTGAAGACCTTGAGAGCCTTGAACATCATGGCCGGACCCATGGGGGAGTGGGAGGGGGAAACAACCAGGCAGAGACCAGGGTATCACCTCCTCGGGCATTTGCCTGCCAAGACTGTGGAAAGAGCTATCGCCACTCAGGCAGCCTTATCAACCACAGGCAGACCCATCAGACGGGGGACTTCAGTTGTGGGGCCTGTGCCAAGCACTTCCACACCATGGCTGCCATGAAGAACCATTTGCGACGCCACAGTCGGCGGCGGAGCAGGCGGCACCGGAGGCGGGCTGGCAGTGCTGGTGGTGGTGGGGGTGTCAAGCTCCCATCAGCAGAGGACTGGGCCCAGGAGTTGGTGGAAGACAGTGAGAGCCCAGACTTCCCCCAAGACCCTTCAGGAGAAAGTCCTAGTGGAGCTGAAGGCAACTTGGAAAGTGATAGAGACTGTTTGCAGGCTGAACCTGAGGGGGTCAGATGTGGTCTTGAGAGGGATGAGGCCTGTTTCCAGGGTGATAAAGAGAGCAGAGGCAACGAGGAAGGACTGGAAAGAAAGGAGAACTGTTCACTCGACAACTTGGGCATCCCAGGAGATGAGGAAGGCAGTGGGACCCGTTTCTGCGATGGCCTTACTGGGGTGGATAAAGACCAGAAACCAGCCTCTGACCTGCCCAAGTCCTCTCACTCTGCTGAAGGTGTCACAAGCCGGCAGGCTGAGGCCTCCCACACATGTTCCGACTGTGGGCATTCTTTCCCTCATGCCACCGGTCTTCTGAGCCACAGGCCCTGCCATCCACCAGGCATCTACCAGTGCTCCCTTTGCCCAAAGGAGTTTGACTCGCTGCCTGCTCTGCGCAGCCACTTCCGGAACCACGGGCCCGGGGAGGTGAGCTCAGCGCAGCCTTTCCTCTGCTGCCTCTGCGGCATGATCTTCCCTGGACGGGCTGGCTACAGGCTTCACCGGCGCCAGGCTCATGACTCCTCTGGTGTGACTGAGGGCTCGGAGGAGGAGGAGGGGGAGGAGGAAGGAGCAGCAGAGGCAGCTTCTAACCGAAGCCCTCCACTGCAGCTCTCAGAAGCAGAGCTGCTGAATCAGCTGCAGCGGGAGGTGGAGGCGCTGGATGGAGCAGGTTATGGGCACATCTGTGGCTGCTGCGGACAGACCTATGACGACCTGGGGAGCCTGGAGCGTCACCACCAAAGTCTGGGTGGTGGTTTTGGTAACACCATAGACAAGGCACCCAGCAACTTGGGAGAGTCAGGTAATGGCATGGAGATGGTTACAGATGGTGTCTGTGAGGGCACAGTGACCTCAGTCTCTGGGGAGGGTACAGACATGAAGTCTGGAGAGGGTGGAGGTGCCACAGTTGCAGACAGCCTTTGCGTGCAGGGTGGTGAAAGTTCCATGGAGGCCCAGCCCCGCCCCTTCCGCTGCAACCAGTGTGGCAAGACCTATCGCCATGGTGGCAGCCTGGTGAACCACCGCAAGATCCACCAGACCGGAGACTTCATCTGCCCCGTCTGCTCCCGCTGCTACCCCAACCTGGCTGCCTACCGTAATCATCTACGAAACCACCCCCGCTGCAAAGGCTCTGAGCCCCAGGTGGGGCCCATCCCAGAGGTGGAAGGTAGCCGTGAGCTCCAGATCATGGCAGAGGAGGGCCTGGAGCAGGCAGAAATGGAGAAGCTCCAGGAAGAACTTAAAGTGGAGCCCCCAGAGGAAGTGGCACGGGTGAAAGAAGAGGTATGGGAGGAGACGACTGTGAAGGGGGAGGACACGGAGCTGAGGCTGGAGACTGCAGAGAAGGGCTGCCAGACTGAAGCCAGCTCTGAGCGGCCCTTCAGCTGCGAGGTGTGCGGCCGGTCATACAAGCACGCAGGCAGCCTCATCAATCACCGGCAGAGCCATCAGACCGGCCACTTTGGCTGCCAGGCCTGCTCCAAGGGCTTCTCAAACCTTATGTCCCTCAAGAACCATCGGCGCATCCATGCGGATCCCCGGCGTTTCCGCTGCAGTGAGTGTGGGAAGGCCTTCCGCCTGCGGAAACAGCTGGCCAACCACCAGCGAGTCCACACTGAGCGGCGTGGAAGTGGGGGCTCCCGAAAGCTGACTAGGGAAGATCGGCCCTTCCCTTGTGGGCAGTGTGGGCGGACCTACCGCCACGCCGGGAGCCTCCTCAATCACCGGCGCAGCCACGAGTCAGGCCAGTACAGCTGCCCCACCTGCCCCAAGACTTACTCCAACCGCATCGCACTGAAGGACCACCAGAGGCTGCACTCAGAGAGCCGGCGGCGGCGGGCAGGGAGGTCCCGGCGGGCAGCTGTGCGCTGTGCCCTCTGTGGCCGGGGCTTCCCTGGCCGGGGCTTGTTGGAGCGGCATCTGCGGGAGCATGAGGAGGAGACCGAAAGGGAGCTGGCCAGTGGCCAGGGAGGCCCAGATGGCACAGGGGGCAGTGAGGGGAAGCTGGCTGGACTCGCGGGCAGATCATGTGATAATGAGACAGTACCTCAGCTGGAAGATGGAGCCATGCGGCCAGGTGAGCACAGTCAGAGCCCCATCAGGGCAGCAGGTTCAGAAGCCACAGAGCCACTGTCTGGGGGGAACGTGGGGAAGGCAGATGTGTGGCAAGGAGACAGGGGACTGGTGAATCACAATGAAGGTTGTGTTCCTCAGGGTCAGGTACCAGCCAGTCCAAAAGATGTGTCAAGGGACAGTGTCCCCAGGAGCCCTTGCCACCTTGGCAACAGCCAGCCCGGTAAACTTAGTATGAGTCATGGGGATAGCTGGAACAATGGAGACAGCAGTTCTCAGCTTCAGCCAGAGAGCCACCCCGTTTCTTGCTGCCAGTGTGGCAAGACCTACTGCCAATCTGGCAGCCTCTTTAACCACCACAGCACCCACAAGACAGACAGCCATTATTGTCACCTCTGCTCCAAGGAATTCTTGAATCCTGTGGCCACCAAGAGCCACAGCCACAACCACATAGCTGCTCAGACCTTTGCCTGCCCTGATTGTGGCAAGGCCTTTCAGTCCCACCATGAACTAGCCAGCCACCTGCAAACTCATGCCAGGGGCTTCAGTCAGGTACCACTCCAGATGGAGGAGGCCAGGGATCCCAAAGCTGAGACTACAGAGGACCAGGTGGGTCTCCTTGGTCAAGGGAAAGCCCAGGAGACCCCATCAGAACTCTCCAGGGCTCCAGGAGAGAATGCTGGGAGAGCTAGTAGAGGGCAAGGAGTAAAGTCCACAGTGGCTGAAGACGAAGAGCGGCCCTTCCGCTGTGCCCAGTGTGGGCGTTCCTACCGCCATGCTGGTAGCCTGCTGAACCACCAGAAGGCCCACACCACTGGACTCTATCCCTGCTCCCTCTGCCCCAAGCTTCTGCCCAACCTACTGTCCCTCAAGAACCATGGCAGGACCCACACGGACCCCAGGCGCCACCGCTGCAGCATCTGTGGCAAGGCTTTCCGGACAGCTGCCCGGCTGGAGGGCCATGGGCGGGTCCATGCACCCCGGGAGGGGCCCTTCACCTGCCCCCATTGTCCCCGCCACTTCCACCGCCAAATCAGCTTCCTGCAGCACCAGCAGCAGCACCAGGAGGAATGGACGGTGGCCAGCTCTGGTATGGGGGGCATGAATGGGCTTGGGCAGAGGATTGATTGGAGGGGCTGTGACGGAGGTGGGCACACAGCAGAGGGTGAAATCAGGCCCCAAGGCGGGTGGGGGAGCAAGAAATGAGGGGAGAGGGTCACATAGACTTAGAGGTGGGCAAGGTCTTGGCTATGGAGGAAGAACTAGTTTGAGGATATTGCCTGTTGTGGAGCTGAGATCTGAATCCATGTCAGATAAATAGATGGTATGTTGGATGGGGCAGTGTAGGGAGTAGTTGTCAGAGGCAGCTGTCTGGGCTCCTCTGCTGTGCCATCGTCCAAGAGGAGTAGTCTTCGTTTTAGGAGGGGAGGTGGCCGGAGACCACCTGACTACAACATCTGGAAACTGTCCGGATTCAGCTCATAAAGTCGTAACTCCCACGAAGAAAGATGAAGCTGTTGATTTGATCTCAGTTCTGGTCATTCCTAGACCAGAGTAGGCAAGGAGCCAGGGCAGGAGGAGTGGGGTGTGGTGGCACCTCCAGATTGGACTGCCTTACGGCTTCACTGCTGACTTGGCCACGGAGACTGGGTCACTGCTTGGCACCCAACTCCCTGTTGCTCTTTCCCTGTGTCTGTCGCTGCTTCCTCCTCTTTCCTTGTTGCCCCACATCCAGGAGCGGATTAACCAGTAAGCAAGGTACACACGGAATTAATTGTGTTTACTTACTAATCTGTGGTGCACAATTTCACATGGGTTTCACCACATCTCTGATGTGAAAAACAGGTGAAATTGTGCACTACAGATTAGTAAGCCCTTGTGTACCTTGCTTACTGGTTAATCCATCCCTGCCAACATCTCTTCTCCTTCCCTTTTTTAACTCCTTTTTTCTTTCTCTTTGTATTTCCTTTTTAGAATCCAACCAAATTACCTTTTCCATCTGCACACCTCCCCCCACCCACCCCAAGCACACCTTTAACTGGAGGACTGAGTCACAGATAATTCTTTCTTTGAAGTGAGGCCCAAATGTAGCAATAACAGTCATTAGTCCCATCACACATCCTCTATCAGAGGGCAATCTGCATGTAAAATCACCTCCACCCAGTTGGGTCGGAGGCTGCGGCTGCCTGTGGTTGTGCCTGCGGAGGAGTGGCACAGCCTGTACACTCAGCAAGTGCTGTGTTCTCTCTCCACCTTCTCTAGAGCTTGGTGGCCCTTCTCTCAGGACCCGTATGTTTAGTGGTATTCAAGGGTGGGTAACCCTGAGACGGCGGGCCCTTGACCAGAGATTGTCAGGGAAGGTGGGGAGATTCCTTTGAGAGGCTGAAGGGATGGCAAGATTGCTTGTGACTCAAGTGAGGAGCCAGTTAGCTAGGTCTAGGGAAATAATTGGGCGTCCCAGGTTTTCTGAGCCCATGAAATTGCCTGCAGGCTTGGGAGGGGGGTACAAGGTGTGTGGAGTCTGCCCCCTCAGTTATCTCTCTCTCTCTCCCCCTAGGAGCTCCAGTGGCACCAGCAGCGGGCAGAGGGGACGCGACATTGCCCCCTCCACCTACCCCGGCACCTCTCCTGGAACCTTCACCCCAGTGGCCTGCAGACCTCAGCTTTTCCCTCTGAACTTCAAGTCTCCAAAGATCAGAATGGGGGGGTGGGGGGGAGGGATTTGATCTCCATGTTTCACTCAGGAGTAGTTTGGGCATCCAGACTACTTATCTCCCCTCCCCTTGCAAAGAGGACCCAGCTCTGACTTCTTTCCCAGGGAGGGAGTAGGATGTTCTTCATGTCCCTGTCCTTGAAGGGCCTCCCTCCCCCAGCCTTTGTTACCATGCTCTGCCCCGTGACCAGCCCACTCCAACCCCAGGGAGAGGCAGTCAGAGAACCATGGGCAGGAATGTTGCCTGTGGAAGGGGAGCCTTTTGCTATAATTTGTAACTTATTTTCTAAAGTCTATTTTGTAACAATTTATTTAAGTTTAAAAAAAGGAAAATTGCTCCCCCACAAAAAGGAAATTTTCAAAACACTTGGCCTTTGTGATTATATCTGAGGGGGTGAAGAATAGGGAATGCTGGTGGTGGGCGCCTGCTGGTGGTGGGTGCAGGGAGCACCCATAGGCATTATCTCCTTGTCCTGCACCGCCTGATTGATGGTCAGCAGGGGCATGAGCCGGGTGGGGAGTAGGGGCAGTTGCCGGTCCTGGACAGCTTCCTTCTCAGAGCCCCCTGGGGTGCTCGGTCTTCCTCAGAACCTTGAATTGCACATGGGTGGGAGGCATGGGGAGGGCAGGGGCAGTGAAGCAGGAATTGCCTCACTGTGTTGGTGGCATCCTGCAGTCAGCCCAAAGTCACCAGTCAACAGCCAGTGGGTTGGCCTGTCAGGGAGAGGAAGGGGGTGGGGTTGGCTTCATCCTCACAACTTTCCTCCCTCCTTCAGAGAGGAGAAAGGTGTTACTGGCCCCCCTGACAGATGAGAAAACTACGGTCCAAGGAGGTTGCGAGGCCTGGTCTAAGTCACATAATGACTAAACTGGACCTGGAATCCGAATAGGTCTGTCCCACCCAGGGCAGCTAGAAGTGAGTCAGAACAGCTGTGTCCCTAGTTTGAGAGAAGGCCCACATACTTACATAGGCCGGGCAGCTGCCAGTCTCAGCCTCAGGCTCTGGCTCCTTAGTGAAGTAGACCTGCCAGTTCAAACTGCTGACCCAGTCCTCATGGGCTGGGAGTGCCGTGAAGACTGCAGGCCTTGCAGAGCCTTGGCAAGCATCTCCAAAGCTGTGCAGTCCAGCCAGGAACCATGTGCCCCTCACTTCATGTACCAGCGGTGCCCCAGACAGGCCCTGTCAGGGATGAGGTGACACTGGGTGACTTCCTCTTTCCCCCCTAGACAGCTGTGGGGGGTAGGGGGAGGCAGAAGGGGATAGGGGCTGAGACCCTGGCTGTTTGGGGGCCAGTTGGCAGGAGACCTAGTGTCAGGTGAGAGGCAGGGCTGGAGGTCAAGCCTGGGAGTTGGGCTCTTCATGAGCTGCAGGGTGCGTGATACCAGAAGCCCGAAGGGTAAGGTTTGGGGGCTGGGGCTCACCTCACAATGGGGCAGTTCACCCACAGCACTGCTGCACACCATCCCTGGCAGAATGGGGATGCCATCGCTCTCATGGGCTGCATGCAGCCGGCTACAAGTCCTGGGCCCCAGGAGGGTCACAGGCACTGTCTGGAGGCTGATGCCTATAGGGCAAGGGAAAAGATACAGCTGTTCCAGTGGCCTTTAAGCTGGATGGGCAGCTGCTGCTGGTGGCCTTGGTTCTACGTACCCGTGCCTTGGCGGGCTAGCCCCAGGGCCCAGCCACGTTTCCCGTCCGGCAGGTAGTGGTCTGCGTAGGGCAGGCAGAGAGGCCGAAGGCTGGGGCCCAGTGTCACAGGTTGGGCCAGTAGCAAGAGGGCCACATCGTGCCCCCCCTCTGGGTGGGTATAGGCCCCATGCAGGATGATCTGCTTCAGGCCACGCTCTTCTGGTCCAGCCCCCAGCCCTACACTCCATTCCTCTGGGCTCTGGCGCCTGTGCAGAGGCAGTGTTGATAGCACTGGGTGGCGGAGCTGCCAGCAGGGGCAGGGGGCACAAGTGGGAGGGGCTTGGGGCTCACCCGATGAAGCAGTGGGCAGCAGTCAGCACCACCTCCTCTGACACCAGGGCTCCGCCACAGGCCAGCTTCCCCTGGTACTGCAGTCTGGCGTCCCAGGGCCATGGGGAGGGGGCTCCCGCATGTGGGCCTTCTCTCTTCAGAGACCCACAGGCTGAAACAGACAGAGGGACTACATCACCTGACTTCTTGTTCTCACTGTATGCCAGGCAGTGTGCACTAAGCACTTCCCATGTGCTATCGAATCTCCACAATATCCTCATGATTTGAATTTTATTAACCTCATTTTGCAGATGAGGAAACCGAAACTCAGAGAGGTTAAGTGGCTTTCTAACTTTGTAACCACAGACAAGTAGCGGACTTGGGATTCAAAACCCAGGGCCAGAGTTTTTAACCTTTATGGTCTGGACAGTACTCCTGCCCCAGCCTCATGGGAGTGGCCTTGCTCATCACTCCCACCGGTCTGTGCCCCTCCAGGCCTGGACTGGTCCCAGAATTCCTGGCTCGCAGGTGCTTCTCTTACCGTCAAGAAGAGCTTCCTCACCAGGAATTATTTTGCATGAGATTTGCATGTTAGTCACTTACCCAGAGTTCTGCATGGGAGCCCTGCCTTATTCAATCTTGGTAACTCCCTGCCTGGAAGCTAGCAACTTCCCCCCAAAACCTTCACCAGACTCAGAGATCTGTCTTCTTAACTAAACTCCAGACCCATAAACTCCCAAAGCATCTATGCCCCTTATCCCTAAGGGAGCTGTTCCCAGCCTGGGGGCTGGAAGGGGCCTTAAGAGACCCCTTGATGTGTGTGAAGGCCCTGCATCAATTCTCTATTCCAAGCTCAGATTTGTTCCACTAGGGCTTCCACCCCATGCACAGAAGTCATGCAGGCCTGGGCGTCCCCACTCACCCCGCTCCCATTGCCCCCTGCTCATACCTACGCAGCTGTCCTCATCACTGATCTCTGGGGTCTGTCTGTTCTGGGCCAGGAAGGCTGCCCCCCAAGCTCGAGCCTGCAGCCAGGAGCTGTGGGCAGCCATGTCAGTCAGCAGCACTGGAGTGTCCTCCTCTGCACAGCCTGATGCGAAACTGATGATTCCAGCCTGGACCCAGTGTCCACTGGGCTCGTGGCACAGCACAGGGCCCCCGGAGTCCCCCTGGAGCCGGGTAGCAGAGCTGAGAACAGATGCCTGAGCCCCAGGCCTGGGCACACATCCTCGGACTGCAGTCCTTCCACCCACCCCTCCAGATCAAGCCCCCAGCTCGAGACTAAGCTCCCTCCCGTTTTGCTCCCTTCTCCTCTGCTCCCCTCAGACCTGACAGGGCCCCTGCTCCCCAGGCGGGGCACCCGCACACAGCATGCCGGGCCGGGCTGGGTTGGCCAGTGGCCGCTGGTGCAGCCGGTTGTAGAGACAGTTACATGTGGGGCGGCTGGTGAGACGCAGGCGCAAATTCCGTAGGGTCCTGGGAGCTGACAAAAGAGACTGGCTGAGGGTGGAATCTGGGCTCCTGGGATGGTGGTGGAGGGGGAGACTGGGAGCCAGATAGTTGGGAGCTGAGTTGTGTGACCTTAGGCAAGCAGAGTGCCTCTCTGGGCTCTGGTTTGGGATAGCACTTACTATCATCGGTGCCTTGATCCCAGCCAGTGGCCCAGCAAGAGGTCCCAAAGGGGAAGCGATGGGTAGGTTGAGGTAGGCAGAGGGGTGTGTGGGCTGTGGGGCGGGCAAGCCGCAGCAGGGCCAGGTCGAAGCCTTGGCTGTAGTGGTTGTAGGCCCTGGGCAACTGCAGCGCAGCCACGCCCATTTCCTCAGCACCTGGACTCAGCCCTTCCTGCTGCAGAGAACCCAGGACAACTGACCAGGAGTCCAGCTCTGTCGCTGCTGCCCTGGAAGGGGAGGGACAAGGGCCAATGAGTGCAAGAGAAGTTGGGGGAAGTGACACCACGGAAGACAGCATAAGGCAAGTGAAAGAAGGGCAAAATATATCAGCCCGTGGCTTCAGACAAGGTCCTTCCCTTCTCTCAACCTCAGCTTTCTCATCTGTACATCTTCTACCCCGAAAGGTTGTTCAATTAACTGGATAATACCTACCTGGCATGTGGCAGATTCTCAATAGATGGTACTTTTATTATTCTAGGAGCAGATACTAGTCTGGTGGGGCTTGGGGGAGTCACCCACCCTCCAAAGTCAGAAACCCTGTCTGACTCCAATCCGGACTCACTTTTCAAAGCAGTGGGCAGCGGTGAGGACCCAGGCATCTGCCACCAGGGAGCCGCTGCAGATGTGGAGCCCTTGCCACCTCACACTGGCCTGCCACGGCCACTCGCCAGGTACTGTGCTGCCCTCCTGAGGCTCAGGAGGGCCAGGGCCACGCTGCCCACAGGCTGTGGAGAGCAGTGGGTCAGGCTGACAGCAGGCCTCTGTCCTGCCCTCATCCCAGGCCCAACAAAGAAGCCCAGGCCCCACATTGATGCCCAGAGCTTACCCCACTGACTTGCTTGAAGACCTGGGAAGAGAGAGACACAGGTGAGATTTGGGGGAGCCTTTTCTGCCTTGGTGGAGAGGATGGGGTTGGGGGACAGGTCCTTGCCTGTGACTCTGTGGTTATCTCACCAGCCCCTCCCAGGATGAAAATATTTACATGAGGTAGAGAAACAGCATTTATTGGAACCTATTCAGAGTGTAGACTCAGTAATTAATTCTCCTCCCTCTGCTGTCCTCAGCACTCCTAGACCTGAGGAGCAGGGCCTGGGGTTTGGCCCAGGCTTTGGAACCCCCCATTCCTGCCCCTGCTGCTGAGTCAGGGGAGGCAGCCTGTGTATGCCGAGAGCATTAGCCTAATTGTCCTCTCAGCCATGGAGGCCTGAGAGGAAGGATTACAGGCCTGTGTCGCGTCCAAGTTGAGGAGGGCTCCAAGAGAATGAGACTCACCCCACCCTTGTTCTAACGACCCAGACTCCCCCATCTTTTCAGAAACCGCCAGAGACCCTACCAAACAGCTCCCTGCCCTGCCTCTCCCTCATCAAAGGCATGCAGATACACCCACTGAACATCTGAGCCTGGAGATCCAAGAAAGGGGACAGATGTAAAGATGGGGAGACTGAGGCCAGAGGCCCAGAACTTGCCTGTGGCCCCTCCGGAAGTAGAGGCAGAGAGGCATGATTACACCAGGATACACACACAGGCAGGACTAGGCACAGACACAGTTACATCCCCACAGATACAGGCTGTAACCCGGTCCCAAGAAAATCACACCCATTTGACACGTGCTGGCTCCCCCAACACAGAGCCAGACACAATGACATTGCCACAGGCAGACCTTCAGATGGACCGGGTGACTGCCCACAGGCAGGCCCCCTCACACACACCAAGCTACAGGGGCTGCTGGGGTAGGTAGTCTCTGAGCCCCACCATACCACCTCTCCCCATCACTCCTGGTGGCTCACCCCCTATGAGGACCACCACTTCCAGGATGAGCAGCCCTGGTCCCCAGCTCTGCTTCATGCTGCTCCAGGACACTCTGCCACCAGCACTTTTGTTCTGAGAGGCCAGCTGGGTCTCCCCGACTCCACCTCTGCTCCACCCTCAGTTGGCTAGGATTCAGGTGTCATCACTCTTCCTGGGATGCAAGGGTGTCAGCAGCTTCTAGCCCTGAAGCTGTATGATCCTGGGCTGGTCACCACCCCTCTCTGGGCCTCAGTCACGGAGCCAGACTGCCTGGGTTCAACTCCCAGTTCTGCCACTTACCACCTGTGTGACCTTTCGTCTGTGGCTTGTCTGCAAAGCTCAGTTGTAGAATGTAAAAACACTTAGAATAGAGCCTGGCATGCAGTAACCTTGCTCCCAGCAGAGAAACTGTCATCCTGCACCAACTGTGAAGGGGACAGTGGGCAGGCCCTCAGTTCACACTTTTCATTTCAGCTTCCCTGCCTCTTTCCCAGGCTCAGGTACCAGAGTTTCCCACAGCTCCTCCCCATCTCTGCCGCAGAGGTAGTGTGTGCCGGACTGGGTGCCAGAGGCTGGGCTCTCTGCTACTTGTTGGTTATGAGACTTTTGCAAATCCTGACACCTCTCTGAGCTTGCCTCCTCCTTGAGAAACAGTTACAGTGGTGCCCGCCTTGCTCACAGGTGCTGGAAGAATCTCAGTCAGAAGGGAAGAACACTCAGGATGTATCTTTTCAGCTGACATATCCTAACTCAGTCCTGCCCAAACTGTTCAGGAACCCTGGCCCAACATAGAGGCAGCTGTAAGCAGAGTTAAGAGTACAGATGCTGGAGCCAGATGGCTCAGGTGGATTCAGATCCTGAGGGCTTCCGAAACCCCCCTCCCCAGCACTAGCTGTGTGGTCTCAGGCAAGTTACCTAGCCTCTCTGTACCTCAGTTTCCTCATGCCAGATGGGGATAACAACAGTACTTTATACAATTGCTGTAAGGATTAAATGAGTCAATACATGTCAAATTCTTAGAGTGCATGGCATGTGGGTCAATGTTCAAAACAAAACAAAAATGCTCACAACCTGGCCCTCCAGAGCTACCAACGCTGGCCTGGGCTGGTAGATAAGGCAGCTGGAGAGCTTGAGGTTAGACTATAGGAAGAACTTTCCAGCAAGCATGCACAGAACCAGAAGGGCAGCTTGCCCTCACAAGTGTGTGTCTGGCCCTCCCAGAAGATGAGGCCTGACTCCCATAGGCAGTAGGGACAAGCTATCAGCTTGTTTCCTGGGGGTGGGGGCCAACTGTGCCCCAGGCCTTGCTGACATCACACGCTAGTGATGGGACTAAAACACCCTTCCCAGGCAGGCCCTCCACTCTCCCTCTGACTCATGCCCTTCCCAGCCCCAGAATAGGCAAGACTTGGGGAGGCCCAACACTGGGGACCAGGGCAGACAGATGGCACCCACGCAGCTCAGACTTGGCCAATTTATTTAAGAAATTTTATTGCTCAGAACCTCCCCTCCCTAGGCAATGGTAGAACTTTGGAAACTAGCCCTGGAGGAGAGGGCTAGGAGCACTAAGGCGGAGGAAGGAGGGTGGCACATTTGGTCCATTGTCCTGTGTGGAGATATGGTGGGGGCAGGTTGCAGGTCTTTCTAGGGACCCAGATATGGCCTTTTTGGGCAAGGTTCATGGGCCAAAGCAGAGCAGATGAGTTCAGCCTGGCCTCAGGTGGGAACTTAGTGCCCCTTGGCCTTGCCCTTGGGTCCCTGGGCCCCTCGGAAGCTGAGCACTGTCAAGCCCACATTGATGGCATAGGTGGTGATACAGACGATGCAGAAATCATACAGCACGAAGAACAGGATCCAGGCCAGGTAGACAGAACCAGCGAGAGACAACAGGGAACTCAGCACCAGCAGGATGGAGGCCCAGCGTCCCCGTAGGCAGCCTGCAAGGCAGAGAAGGGTCAGGCATGGGCTTCAGGGACTGGCCTCCTCTAGAAGGCTGCCATGTCTTCCCGGTGCCACCTAGACAGTGGGACTGTTGGAGAAGGGCCTCTAAAAATAGGAGACTCTGACAGGCTTCTCCATGGCCTTGGTTCCCCTGTTCAGTGATCCCGGGGACCCAAATCCTGAATTTCTTGCTGAGCTCTACATGAGAGGAATTTCCTCCCAAAGAATTTCTAAGTCTTTCCCACAAAACTGGGGTCCCAGGAAGTCTTTAAGGGTCCTTCTGAGTATGACAGTACCTAAACCAACTGGAAAAAAAAAAAAAAACTGCCCCCATAGAGTTTCCAAGGAGCGCCTGGTGGATTTGAACTGCTGACCTTTTGGTTAGCCGCCAAATTCTTAACCACTACGCCACTAGGGTTTCTACTGTGTCCTATAGGGTCACTATGAGTCAGAATTGACTTGACAGCAATGAGGTTTTTTTTTTTTTAAACCAACTGAAAGACCCCTGTTGGTTCTCTCCCCCCCCCCACCCTAAGGTGCCCAGCAGACACTGGTCTGGATCACTAAGACTGCATGGGATGGGGCTAGACTGACCAGGAGGGAAGGGACCTGTCATGAAGGGCGGGGCCTGCAGGGAAGGGGCGGGGCCTGGATGGCCACTCACCTAGGAACAGCTGTAGTGTGTAGAAGATGCAACCAAATATGCTGTTGGACTGATTGAGGACACTGTCAGGGCCCAGCACGTGCTCCACCAGCCCAAAGCCCCGACCCCACCTGGGGAGGGGAGGATCAGGTTAGAGATGTCAACCTAGTGCCCTGGACCCTGTCCTGGAGGACTGGTTTCCAAGAAAAGTGCCTGGGCTCTCTCCCCAGCCCCCACCCCTGTTTGAGCACAAGGGTCACTGACCTCCTGAGGTCTGTCCCTTTGGACACGTCAGGATTCCATGTCACTGCCTCTATCCTCCCCTATCTCCAGGCCAGGCCTGGCCATGGCTCCTCCATGGGCCCCTCTTTTCATCCTGGACTTTAATTCTCAAGATAGCAAGGTTGGAATAACGGTTGACTCAGTTTTACAGAGTTACCACACTGGGATTCAGGGTGAGAGTCTCTTTACTCTGGATCCCCCAAATCTCCAGGCTGCTTATGGCTCGCCCACATCGTCCTCTGTATTCTGTCTTGGCGTTAAACCCGGGCCCTCAAGCACAGCCTGACCCAGTCTCCCTGTCCCCAGGCACAGCCATCATCAGGCCGAGGCTCCATCCCAAGTCCACTACTCTACCTCCCTCTCCAGCCCGGTCTCTGTTATTCCTCGGCATCCAGATCCACAAGAATTCCAGTTACCAGTACCACCTGCCCCGCACTCCTTATCTCGGACACTTGTCTCTCTGGATAGTCCAGGCTTGGGTGCACACCCCATTTGCCGGGCAGCACACCCTCGAGCAGCCTAGCCCCCATGCACATCTAGTTCCCTTGCACCGCTCCCACATGCAGCGGGGTCCCCGGCTCCTCACGCCTTCGACTCTCGCGCGCACCTGGAGGAGAAGACACGCGAACAGCTGATGGCGGTGCCCACGTCACAGAGCGCGCGGTAATCCTTATCCCGGGCATGCGCCGCCTTCACGTGAAGCGCGTAGAGAGACAGTCCGAAACCCGCGAGGCAGAGCGCAAGCCGCGCCCATCCAGGGCTTGCCCAGGTAGTGCCCATGCTTTCCCGTGCTGCTCGAGGCGACTGCCCAGGCTAATCTGCCACGGGGCAGGGGCGGGGCAGAATACGGTCACGCCCTCTCCCGCCTCTCTGACTGGGCGATTGGCCGACCTTGTCCCGCATTCCCTGATCCAATTGGTTGTTTCTGGGACTTCATAGATGTGATGGAGAGTTAAGAAAACAGCGAGGAATGCTGCGACTAGTAAAGCGGATTAAGAAATGTGGGCAGTCGTAGACAAGGCGACCTGTCAAGCACGATGGGAGTTGTAGTCGGAACAGCTGCAAGGCATCAAGGGGAATGGAGTCTCTGTCTCCAAACCGCCCCTCCCCACCCAAAAAACCCAAACCCGTTGCTGTGAGTCGATTCCGACTCATAGTGACCGTATAGGACAGAGTAGAACTTGCCTCATAGGGTTTCCAATGACCTGCTGATGGATTTGAACTGCCGACCTTTTGGTTAGCAGCCGAGCTCCTAGCCATTGCGGCGCCAAGGCTTCTGTCTCCAGGGTTGTTAAAATGATATGAATGTGGCTAACAGGGTTGCTGGGGCCCTGGTGGCGCAGTGGTTAAGAGCTACAGCGTGCTATGCCTGTTAGCCAGAAAGTCAGCGGTTCAAATCCGCCAGCCGATTCTTGGAAATCCTATAGAGCAGTTCTACTCTGCCCTATAGGGTCGCTATGAGTCAGAATCTGCTCGTCGGCAATAGGTTTGGTTTGTTTTTGGAGCCGAGTTGCTATGAATCAGAATCGACTTGACGGCAACGGGTTTTTTAACGGGTAGCAGTACAACAACAGTATGTGGAGTCATAGAGTGGCGCAAACGATTAAACGCTGGGCTACCGAGTAGTTGCAATGCACCCAGAGGCACCTCGGAAGAAAGGCCAAGTGTCAGTTTATGGCGCGCAGTTCTACTCTGAAACACATGGGGTCGCCATAACAATAGGTAGCGCTTCTTCTGTGTTGGCCTGTTTTAACCATTGGAACAGCCAGGACCTAGACACCAGCGGATCAGGGAAGCCAGTGAATACTGTAATCCAACCCAGGAAGCAAGCATTTCCCTGAAATTAATACTTCAGACACCATTCGGACTGTATAGCCTCCTATCCTCCCAGCTTGCTCAGTCATTCCCTCCTGCTTTATTAGGACCCCCAGCTTTGAGCTTACTGCTTCCTCCCAATCCATCTACCATCGCCTCCTGACAATGAGCCCCTCCCTCCCTTCCTTAAATTCCCAGTTCATCACCTCAGCCATCCGAAACTCCATTTGTCCCTTTGTCCTGTTGTGGCACCCACCTGGCAAAACGTGAGCCCTGGATCAAGCCAGCAGTCCCCTCTCCAAACCTTCTGTGGACTAGCTGAACTCTCTCCTTCACGGACATCCCCATCTATTACTTGCTTCTCTCTCCCATCTTAGAAACGGCAACAAATCTCCTTTCACCCGGAGTTCTGCCACTAGGTCCCACCCTACTATCCCTGTCCTCCTCTTCATAGTCAAGTTTGTGATGTTTACACCCCGTTTCCACTTTCTCACTTCTCCTTTGCTCTGCTTGGCACATCATAAGCTAGCTTCTGCCCGCAACACATGTCCTGGTGTCACCAGGGCGCTAAAACCAATGGATATTTTTCAGTTCTTGACTGACCTCGCTACAGTATTATTCACTGTTGAGCACTCCCTCCTAGAAAAACTCTCTCGTTCTCTGGCTTCTGTGATATTTCACTCTCCTGCTGGCCTTCCTTTCTCTCTGGCTGCTCCTCCTGAGGTCTACTCCTCTTCTTCCAGAGAAGATGTGGTAGACAGAGTAGTGGCACCTGAAAGATACCCACATCCTAATCCTGGGAAACTGTGAATATGTTAGGTTACATGGCAAAAGGGGATTAAAGTTGCAGGTGGATTTAAGGTTGCTAATCAGCTGACTTTAAAATAGGGAGATTATCCTGGATTATCTGGGTGGGCCCAATGTAATCACAAGGGTCCTTAAAAGTAAAAGAGGGAGCATAAGAGTCAGAAGGAGATATACCTATAGTAGAACAGCACAGAGAGATGCAATGTTGCTGGCTTTGAAAATGGAGGAAGGAGGCCATGAGCTGAGGAATGTGAAAGGCTTTCTCTTACCCTCACTTCCCATAATCTATGCAGAAGGAGTTCACTTCTCTCCACTATGTGATCCAAGCCATCATCACCTCTTACCTAAATACCTGCAGTAGCCTTCTCACTGGCCTCCCAAAGCCCCTACCCCAAGATCAAATAGCTAAAGCAAAAGGAAGAAATAATGAAGTAAAAGAACAGAAGATTTCAAAGGGTGCCTCGAGAAGACAAAGTAAAGTATTATAATGACATGTACAAAGAGCTGGAGATAGAAAACCAAAAGGGAAGAACACACTTGGCATTTCTCAAGCTGAAAGAACTGAAGAAAAAATTCGAGCCTCGAGTTGCAATAGTGAAGGATTGTACGGGGAAAATATTAAACTACACAGGAAACATCAAAAGAAGATGGAAGGAATACAGAGTCATTATAGCAAAATGAACTGGTCGACGTTCAACTATTTCAGGAGGTAGCATATGATCAGGAACTGATGGTACTGAAGGAACAGTGCAAGCTGCACTGAAGGCATTGGCAAAAACAAGGCTCCAGGAACTGACGGAATATCAGTTGAGATGTTTCAACAAACAGATGCAGCACTGTAAGTGCTCACTCGTCTATGCCAAGAAATTTGGAAGACAGCTGCCTGGCCAACTGACTGGAAGAGATCTATATTTATGCCTATTCCCAAGAAAGATGATCCAACAGAAATAGGAAATTATCAAACAACATCATTGGTATCACATGCAAGTAAAATTTTGCTGAAGATCATTCAAAAGCTAGTGCAGCAGTACATTGACAAGGAACTGCCAGAAATTCAGGCTGGATTCAGAAGAAGACATGGAACCAGGGATATCATTGGTGATGTCAGATGGATCCTGGCTGAAAGCAGAGAATACCAGAAAGATGTTTACCTGTGTTTTATTGACTATGCAAAGGCATTTGACTGTGTGGATCATAACAAATTATGGAGAACATTGGGAAGAATGGGAATTCCAGAACACGTAACTGTGCTCATGGGGAGCCTGTACACAGATCAAGAGGCAGCCATTTGAACAGAACAAGGGGATACTGCGTGGTTTAAAGTCAGGAAAGGTGTGTGTCCAGGTTGTATCCTTTCACCATACCTATTCAATCTGTTTGCTGAGCAAATAATCTGAGAAGCTGGACTCTATGAAGAAGAACAGGGCATCAAGACTGGAAGAAGATGCATTAACAACCTTCACTACGCAAATGACACAACTTTGCTTGCTGAAAGTGAAGAGGACTTGAAGCACTTACTGATGAAGCTCAAAGACTACAGCCTTCAGTATGGATTACACCTCAACATAAAGAAAACAAAAATCCTCACAACTGGACCAATAAGCAACATCATGATAAATGGAGAAAATATTGAAGTCGTCAAGGATTTCATTTTACTTGGATCCACAGTCAACACCCATGGAAGCAGCAGTCAAGAAATTGCATTGCATTGGGCAAATCAACTGCAAAAGACCTCTTTAAAGTGTTGAAAAGCAAAGATATCGCCTTGAAGACTAAGGTGCACCTGACCCAAGCCATGGTGTTTTCAATGGCCTCATATGCATGAGAAAGCTGGACATTGAATAAGGATGACTGAAGAAGAATTGACGCCTTTGAATTGTGCTGTTGGCAAAGAATACAGAATATACCATGGACTGCCAAAAGAACAAACAAATCTGTCTTAGAAGAAGTACAGCCAGAATGAGCAAGGATGGTGAGACTGAGACTCATGTGCTTTGGAGGGATCAGGAGGGACCAGTCCCTGGAGAAGGACATGGTGCTTGGTAAAGTAGAGGGTCAGTGAAAAAGAGGAAGACCCTCAATGAGATAGATTGACACAGTGGCTGCAACAATGGGCTCAAGCATAACAGGGATTGTGAGGATGGCACATGACTGGGCAGTGTTTCGTTCTGTTGTATATAGGGTCTGTACGCATTGGAACTGACTCGACGACCCCTAACAACAACAGCAACAACCCCAAGATCATTCTCCACATAACAGTCAGACAGCCTTAAAAAAATTAGGATTGTTGTAGGAAAAAAAATCACAAAATTTAGTAAAGCAAAAAGAAAGTTTTATTCCACATATATCCAAAAAGGCAAAAGCGGGAAGCAGACAAGCATGCTGCCAGAGCCATGTCTGCCCGAATCCTGGGAAATTTTACAGAACAGACAAAAATGGGAAAACGGACAGGCATGCTGCTAGAGCCATGTCTGCCCAAGTCCAAGGAACGTTAGAGTCATCAGTATATATTAGCATTACAAAATGGGCAAAACCATCGAAAGCTTCACCTTTTCACACATTGGCTAGAATTTTGAATTCTTTCTTAACAATCATTGGTACAGGTTTCAGTAATGACAGTCAGGAGGCTCTGCATTGGCCCAACAAATTTTCTATTAATTAAATGCTAGTAGAAAAAGATAAGAGCGGAAAGTCTTTTCTGTTCTGTTTGAATGGTTTATATGTAAGATTCCCTAAAAGATATTTTCCAAGATTATCTTAGCGATTGTCTTTATACTTCAGGGCCCAGTTGATGTGTCCTTGTGAGTCCTTGCGAGCCCAGCTCCAGCTGGGTCACATTCTCTATGCTCAAGGACAGGGAATAATAACTCCAATATTATTTCCTAAATCAGGATGTAAAAAGGATAGCGAGAATGGTTGCACAACTTGAATAATGTACTCAGTGTCACTGAACTGTACATGTAGAAATGGTTGAGACATGTTTTGTTATGTGTATTTTCACCACAATAAAAAAAAAAGCATGTAGTTTTTTCATTCTGAGTTAAAAAACTTTCAAAAGCATCACATTTCAATAGCTCCTAGAATAAAGCTCAGTATTTCCTTCAGTTATTTAGCAAATGTATATTGAGCACGTGTTATGTGCCAAGTATTATGTGAGGGGCTTGGGATAAATTAATAAAGCCGACAAATATTCATGCTCTTGTCTTACATTTTAGAAAAGGATAAAAAATAAGCAATTAATATAATACATATGTATATAGTATGTTGTTGGTGATAAGTACTGTGGGTATAATAAAAAGTAGAGCAGAGTGAGGGGAATAGAGGCAACTGCAATTTTAAATAGGGTGGTCAGATGACGTCTGAGCAGAAGCTTGAAGGAGGTAAGGGAACAAGCTGTGTGGATAAGGGTGCTCCAGGCAAAGGGAACAGATTATGAGAGGCCCTGAAGTGGAATATGCCTGGTATGTTCAGGGAACAGCAGGGAGGCCAGTGTGGCTGGAGCAGAGTGAGTGAGGGGGGCGAGTAGAAGAAGGTGAGGATAGAGAGGAAGGGGGAGACGGGACACAAGTCTTTCTGGGCCTCAGTTCCCTCATCTGTAAAATGAAGATGATAATAATACCTACCTCACAGGGTTGTTATGAAGATGGAAGTAATATATAATAAAGCGCTTAGAAGAATGCTGACCAATGGTAAGGTCTCTATGAGTATTAGCTATAATTAAAATCACTATTATTACTATTATTTGAGTGAGCATTTCAGCCTGGAAGGGAGCATGTTCAGCCTCCGCCGCTAGGGGGCAGCAGCGAGTTCGGCCCGCAATCTAGTCAAGCGCTCAGGGTCAGATGAGGTGAGCCACTTCCCAGGTGCTTCTCGCCTCTGTGGCAGCCACAGCCGCCATCTCTGGCAGCTTCAGGCCACACCACAGCCACGTGAGCACCCACTCCTGGCGCCGGCTGAGCACTCTGAGTCCGCTGCATCTCTGCACATGGTGTTCTCAGGACCATCCTTCCTTCTTCGCGGGCTCAAGCCCTGCCTGAAGGGGGATGGGGGCTGAGTGACCTCCTGGATCCATTCCCCAGCAGTTGCCAGGATGTTGCTGAAAAAGGGGTGAAACGGTGAGGGTAGGAGGCGAAGAGAAAATCCAGAGACTCAAGAAGCCCTTCCCCCAGTTCCTCCGGTGGGCCAGCCATGGTGACTGGTTCCGCCTCTGCTGAAGTCTAAAGCTGTCAAACCTGCTTCACTAACACTTTTTTTATTAAAAAAAAAAAATCAAATATTTAGAAAACATGCAACTATTGTAAAGAAAAATTCGAACTAGATATATGTTGTTGTTGTCTTCTGGAAGCAGATTACCAGACCTGTATTCTGAAGCATCTCTGGGTGGATTTGAACTGCCAACCTTTCAGCTAGTAATCGAGCTCTTGACTGTTTGTGCCACCCAGGGAATATATATGTAACCCAACCAACCCATTGCCATGGAGTCAATTCTGACTCATAGTGACTCTAAAGGACAGAGTACAAACGCCCCATAGAGTTTCTGAGGAGCAGCTGGTGGATTCAAACTGCCGACCTTTTGGTTAGCAGCTGAGCTCTTAACCACTGTGTCACTAGGATTCTCTCTCTCTCTATATATATATATATAGACCATACTGTTTGTGTCACTCAGGGACACTGTGTGTGTGTGTGTGTGTATACATATACGAAAGGAGTCCTGGTAGTGCAGTGGTTAAGTACTTGGCTGTTAACCAAAAGGTTGGCGGTTTGAACCCACCAGTCTCTCCAGGGGAGAAGGATGTGGTAGTTTGCTTCCATAAAGATTATAGCCTTGGAAACTGTATGGGGCAGTTCTACTCTGTCCTATAGGGTCTCTATAAATCAGAATCAACCCAATGACGATGATATATACATATAATGTATTTAAAAATCAAACCAAACCAGTTGCTGTTGAGTCGATTCTGACTCATGGCGACCCTGTACATGTCAGAGTAGAACTGTGCTTCACAGTTTTCAATGGCTGAGTAGCTTTTCAGGTCTTTCCTAGTGGACCTAGGGAGATATAGATGATAGACAGAGAGACAGATTGATAGATAGATAGATAATCTTCCATCACCTCCTGCCTGGGCAAAATAATTGCCTTCTTACTGGTCTCTGCGGCTTTGATCTCAGACCCCGATCAACTGCCGTACAGTTCTGTCTTAAGAACAGATCTGACTAGTTAAAACCCTTCAATGGCTCCTTACTCCTCAGATCAAATGCAGACTCCCTACCATGGCTAATAGGGCCCTTCATGATCTGGCTGTGATCCCCCCATTCAGCCCCTGTCCTTCTGAGGCTCTAAACTCCAGCTATCTTCAGGTAGTCCAGGCTATTCTCTGTCCTGCCACACCTCCTCCCCTCCCTCAGCTCCCTTGCCTGGCTAAATCCTACTCATGCTGTGCCTCTACTAATGTCCCAGTCCCTATGTGATGCTCCCACAGCCTCCTGTGTGTCCCTTATTACACCTGATCACACCAAAGCTACCTGTCTTCAAGTCTGTCTTCCTCTTCACGGCGGGGAAGGAATTATTTAATTCACCACCCAATTTCCTCCCCTGGCACAGAAAAGTCCCCTCTCCCCATCAGTGTTTGTTGCGGGCTGAATAATAATAATACCTAACATTTATATGGTGTTAATTCCACACCTGTCACTGTCCTAGGTGCTTAACATATATAAGTTCATGTAACTCACACAGCAACCCCAAAGTTGATACATCTTCATTTTACCAATACAGAAATTAAAGCGTGGAGCAGTTAACTAACTTGCCTCAGGTAGTAAGTGGCCGAGCTGGGGTTTGAACCAGGCACTTTGGTTTCCCATAAATGAATCTGGAAGGAAAAGGACAGGGACCTCAGGGAAGGAATCCAAACAGGGCTTGATCTGTGTGCTTTGCATCTAAAGGTTTTCCTGTCCTCTCCCATTTTGCTCCGGGGGAGCTCATTTTATCAATTGGGAGACAGAGGCTGAGAGAGACCACGGATAACTCCAGGCATAATGTGGAAGAAGCCCTGGTATTTACCTGGGGGCCCGGGAGCAGGGCTGGCACCAGGGTCGCGAGTCCTCCGCACCAAACTACAACTCCCAGAAGGCATAGGGCGCTCACAATCCGCGCGACGTAACGGCGGCATCGGGCGCAGGCAGCTCGGCTCGCCTGGCCGGTCGACTGTTTGGGCGGTTCCGTTCGGACCCCAGCCCTGGCTCTAGCCTCGCGGTAAGTGGAACAGCCCGCGCAGACCCGGCGCACCGAGGTTCCGCAGTGCGCGGCCGCTGTCTCCACTTTTGCGCGGGAGTGCGAGAGTGCGCGCGGATGGGGGGATGGGTGTTGGCATCTACCATATGGGGGCACCTGGGCCGAACTAAGTGATCCTGCGGAGAAGGAACCCAGAGAGGGACTCCCAGGCCACAGCCTTGATGCAGCCGGCCGTTGATGCAGCCGACCCTTGGGCGCACAGTACTGTGTGTAGCACGTACGTAGGCCAGGCCGCCTGGCTCGGGTCTGAAGGCTCTGGGTAGGGGTCAGCCCCGCCCCCTGAGCGAGGGTCCCCAGGACTAGAGGGAATGGGGAGAGGTTTTCGAGCTGCATGGGTCTGAGGATCCGCTCCTTCTAGCAGACTTCTGCTAGATAAGAGATAGAGCCATCACCAGAAAGCAAGGTTGTCCGGGCTCATCTGTGTGTGTTACGGGTTGTGGTTGAAACGGTAGGCAGAGATTGCCCAGGTCAGAGGAACCAGTGCACACGTGGAGAGGTGGTGCGGGTCGTCTGGACTCGGATCCTTACAACTCCCTCTTCCCCCGCCCCGGTAGATGGGAGCTGCTTCCCGGGGGCAGAGCTGGTCAGCTTCCTCGACCTGCCCTCACACCTGAAGTCAGAGAAGAGCCCTACCCTTTGCCCCGTTTTGGGGTCTACTCTGTCTGTCTGGTCTTCAGCCCTAGTGGCTGCCCAGTTTGACAAAGGATCAGGACAATGATACTGGCGTCAGTGCTGGGGAGCGGTCCCCGGGGCGGGCCTCCACTCCGGCCCCTCCTGGGGCCAGCACTGTCACTCCGGGCCAGCTCCACTTCAGTCACGGACACACACCACGTGGAGATGGCGCGGGAGCGCTCCAAGACCGTCACCTCATTTTACAACCAGTCAGCCATCGACGTGGCAGCTGAGAAGGTGCGCAACTGGGGGGATGAGGCCCAGGGTCCGGAGCTGGAGCTGGTGGCCAGGGAAGGGGCGGAGCTCATATGGCCGGGACGGGGTGTTGGGGGTCTACTGCTCAAGGCCCATCTGCTCCTCCAGCCCTCAGTCCGTCTTACTCCGACCATGATGCTCTATTCAGGACGCTCTCAGGATGGCAGTCACCTTCTGGTAAGATTCCTGTCCCTTATTCTTTCCTTGGCCCCTGGAACTCAGCCCCAGCCACTCAGGTCCTGAACCTGCCTTTCCTCCTCTTTTTCTTCTAGAAAAGTGGCCGGTATCTGCAGCAAGAGCTGCCAGTGAGAATCGCTCACCGCATCAAGGACTTCCGCAGCCTGCCCTTCATCATTGGCTGCAACCCCACCATTCTGCACGTGGTAAGGTGGCCTCAAAGGGTGTGAGTTTCCCTCGTGAGGTAGGTCTTCCATCAGTATGCCTACCTCCATGGGGCAACTGGGGTCTAGAGAGGCAGAGACTTGCCTGTCAAAAGGTTTCAGGGCCAAACAGGACTCAGCCCCAGCTAAGCCTTCAGAGGCCAAGGCTACATATTCATAGAAGCTTGAAGGAGCATGATGGGGGTTTCAACAAAGTGAATTGGTTGGGTGGTGATCTCCATGGGTAGGCATGGATAGCTGTTCACGGCAGCCCTGTGACCCCCCACACCTCTTCCTTGTAGCACGAGCTGTACATCCGTGCCTTCCAGAAGCTGACAGACTTCCCTCCGGTGAGGGCTGGGCCAGGGCAGGGTGAGGGGCTAAGCGGTCAGGGCTGACTGCTTGTGCTCACAAGTCTGTGGCCTGCAGATCAAGGACCAGGCAGAAGAGGCCCAATACTGTCAACTGGTGCGACAGTTGCTGGATGACCACAAGGATGTGGTGACCCTCTTAGCTGAGGGCCTGCGTGAGAGCCGAAAGCACATAGAGGTCAGGGGCAGCCAGTGGGGGCGCAGGCCTGGTTGGGGGGCTGGGAAGGGACACAGGATTTCTGAGGCCCAACTCTTTACTAGGATGAGAAGCTTGTCCGCTACTTCTTGGACAAGACATTGACTTCACGGCTTGGGATCCGCATGTTGGCTACACATCACCTGGCACTGCACGAGGACAAGGTTAGGGGCAGGGAGCTGACACCTGAGACCCAGCTGGGAGTGTCAAGGGTGGCAGAGGGTACTGGGTCAGGGGTCCCCTTGGGCTGGAGACCTAGATCAAGGCCTGGAGGAGAGCATTTGGTGGATGAGGAGGGGGTGAAGGTGTTGCCTAGTCCTAACCTTCTCTCTCCTGCCAGCCTGACTTTGTGGGCATCATCTGCACTCGCCTCTCACCAAAGAAGATTATTGAAAAGTGGGTGGACTTTGCCAGGTAAGGCTACAATAGTCAGTGGGGTGGATGTCTTGGGGCAGGGAAGGCTTGGGACTGAGCCCTGTCCTGGTGCATGATCTAGGGCAGGGTTTCTCAACCTTGGCATATTGACATTTTGGACCAGGTGATTCTTTGTTGTAGGGGGCTGTCCTGCACATATTAGAATGTTTAGCGGCATCCCTGGCATCTACCCACTTGATGTCAGTACCACCACCACCACCCCAAGTTGTGACAACCAAAAATGTCTCTAGAAATTGCCGAATGTCCCTTCTGGGGGAGCAGAATCACCCCCTAGTTGAGAACCACTGGTCTAGGGATACCTGTCCAAACACTTGCTCCTATCCATAGACGCCTGTGTGAGCACAAGTACGGCAATGCCCCCCGCGTCCGCATCAACGGGCACGTGGCTGCCCGTTTCCCTTTCATCCCTATGCCACTGGACTACATCCTGCCGGAGCTGCTCAAGAATGCCATGAGGTAGGCTGGTCAGATATGTGGGGGAGTGGGGGAGGCAGGAAGTGGGGTGCCACCACCTACCAGGTCTATCTATCCCCCCATATAGAGCTACGATGGAGAGTCACCTAGACACTCCCTACAACGTCCCAGATGTGGTCATCACCATCGCCAACAATGACATCGATCTTGTCATCAGGTTTGCCCTGAGTGGGAGTTGAACCGGGGTGGACAGAGGTTCCAGGCACTGTTTCTGACTTCATGTATGACCTAAGCCAGCACCTGCTCTACTCTGGGACTTGGTGTCTGGTTAGACAAGATACCCTGTGTCCTGAGATTCCCATGAGCTGGATATTAACGAATCTGGGGCCAGCTGCAGGCCCCTGGGCCCTGCGCCTGTCAACAACTGAGGGGCCTGGAGTTGGGAAACAGTCAGGAGTAAGCAGTCAGTGGTGCTGGGCTGAGAGTATATATCAAGTCCTGTGAGAAGGTATAAGCAGTCAGTGTCCCAGACATCAGTGAGGATGGAGAAAGGAAAGCAAGGCCCAGGGATCTGGGTGGACAGCATTCTGCCTTTGGGTGGAGTGGACAGGAAGGCAGACTTCACACTGTGCTTGGGAGGTGGTGAGCCTGTGTCAAAGCTGAGCCAAGCCCATGTTACTGGCATCCTGCCAGGATTTCAGACCGGGGCGGGGGAATCGCTCACAAAGACCTGGATCGGGTCATGGACTACCACTTCACTACGGCCGAGGCCAGCACCCAGGACCCCCGGATCAGTCCCCTTTTCGGCCACCTGGACATGCACAGTGGCAGCCAGTCAGGACCCATGCATGGGTGAGGCCCCACCTGGCCAGGATGGAGGGGTGGGGAGTCCCAGGGGACTCAAGCCTCTGAAGCCTCCTGTCCTATCCCCTGCGCACCCTCAGCTTTGGCTTCGGGCTGCCCACGTCCCGGGCCTACGCGGAGTACCTTGGTGGTTCCCTGCAGCTGCAGTCCCTGCAGGGCATTGGCACAGACGTCTACCTGCGGCTCCGCCACATCGATGGCCAGGAGGAGAGCTTCCGCATCTGACCCCAGAGTCCTTGGCCTGCTTGCCTGCCCAGCCTGGGCCATATTCCCAACATGCTCCATTTGCTGCTGTATTTTGGGCCTCAGATCCCCAGACAGATGGACTTAATGTGGAGCTGGGCACCCCCACCCTCAACAGGGTCCACTGTTTCCCTGCCTCCAGGCCTTTGAAAGGGGAAATGGGGACCCATGAGGCCTCCAGCACCAGCTCCATCATTCTCGTTCCTGGGGGACCTCCCCCACTTGGACCTGCTGTTTATTATTAAAGTTCATATTTTGAATGCCCTCATGGGCCCTGTGTGTGGGGTAGGCAGGTGAGTTTTTGCTTTTGTCCCTGGTTCTTGGGTTTAACTAGTTCATGTCCCAGTTTCTCTGTTCCAACAGCCCAGCAGTAGAAGTGGCTGCAAGTCTCTTGCACATTTGATTTGGTGGGAGTGAGGGTGACTTTGACAGCTTGTGTAAAGACCTTTCTTTTATTTAACACGTTTATGGGTCCCAGACAATATTGAAGGCCTAGGCTGGCCCAGCTCCAGGCCTCAGTTCTGACTCTTCCTTTCCTGCCAGTCACGAGTTCTGGAAGTGAAGGTTACCAGACTGGGCCACCTGATTCCTGAGCCTGAGTAAGGTTAAAAATACTGCCTGCCAGCTGTGTCTACTGCCACCAAGGAAAGGAACATACAAAGGTTGTTTCCTGGCACACCCCAGCAAGGACTGGGTCCCCCACCAGAAGAAGGTGGGGCTCTGGTTGGGGGCAGGGAGCTGGGCAAAAGAAAAGGGCCCAAGATAACAGGTAGGCTCAAGGTTACGCTTGAAGCAGAACTTCCCTATGGGAAGGTGAGAACCCCTTGCTCATCTTGCCAGGGAAGGAGAAGGAACGCCTGTGGGCTTGTCTGGCAGGATTAAGGAAAAGTCTTACCTCTTTTTGTCTTCACATCTCTGAGCTCTGACAGCTAACTTCCTGAGGCTGGCTCTAGATCTACGCTATTTCCTACCCTTCAGGGTGATGGGTGGTACAGGAGACAGGAAATTGTATCTGAAGGTCAAATGGCAGGTGGTGGGAAACCAACCACATGATTTGCTGGGCTGAAAAACCTCTGTCTGCAGTGCAAGTTGATGAAACTGGAGAAATGGGTAGCAGTCAGAGGGTGTAGGGCCTTGAATGTGCAGCCAAGAAGCTTGGGCTTTATTCTGGAGGCAGTGAGGATCCATGGACAGGTTTTAAGCTAAGAAGGGATGTCTCTGGTTGGATTCCCTAGAAGTAGAACCTGAGAGGATTCGTGTCCAAGTGAGCTGTTAAGAACCCACTCCCAGGAAAGACCCAGAGAGGGAGTAGGGGAAGCAGGGGAGGGGAGGAAGCCAAGGAGGGATGAGATCTCCAACAAAAGTCTGGGAGCCAGTAAGTTATGCCTTGGAGTTGGAGGTAAGGGAGCTAATTAAGCTCACCAGCATTGATTCACTCCTCCACTTGACAATCATTCATTAATGGCTATGCTGGGAAGTGGGAGTGGGTATGTACTTAAATTCCCAGGTTGAAATCTTACCTTTTCAGCATTTCCAGGCAAAACAGCTCTATTAGTTGGAAGGCAGTTCGCCAAAGAAGAGCCTCAGGTGCTGGCCTTTGAAAGCACCTCAAAGAGAACTGAGGCATACAAAGAAAATGGATCCTGGGGATCTGGGCAGAACACCTACATAGTCCTAAGAGGAACAGTCAGATTTGCATGTTAGAAGAATCACTGGTGGCTGGTGGATTGGAGAATAAGGAGGCTCATGCAGTGACCTTGGTCAGGGATTTGTAAGGCCTAGGCTAATCCCTTAACTAGAAAGGATAGCATCGGTAACTGAGTGTGTCCGGTTAAGTCAACTGTGAGGCACCAGGACCCTGGGTGGGTGGAATAACAATCTTGAAGATAGGAGAGGGGTGGGGAAAGTTATTGGAATTTTAACTTTTTTTCTGCCTGTTTTTTGGTTCTTATTTCTTATGCTGCCAGACACCTGGCATTCACTGGCCCCCCAGACTCCTCCATTTCTCACAAGCCAAGTTATCAGCACTTCCTACTGCCATCCCTCACAGATACCCAGCTCTGATATTTCTTGATCTGTAAGCTCTGAGTCCCATCATCAGGCCTTGAGCATCATACCCCCCTCAGGATTATTTCTAAGTCCAATAACCAAATTACAAATGAAAGAAAGCTCGGAGAATTGTCAAAGGTAACGTTTATTGAGCAGCTATCCTGCCTGGGCTAATGCGCTTGGATGCTAACTGAAAGGGTGGAGGTTCCAGACTACCCAGAGACACCTTGGAAGAAAAGTCTGAAAAATCAGTCATTGAAAACCCTATGGAGCACAGTTCTACTCTGACACATGGGTTTACCCTATCTGGCACTGTCCAATATGCTTGTATGTGTGGCATGTGTACACACACGTATCTCTTTACCTTTGCCAATGCTGAGAGAACAGATACATATCTCTGTACATTCCACCCAGCAGAGTCATACTTCAGGATTCCTGACTCGAGCCCAAGACACTCTCCGTAGTACCCGCTGCCTTTGGCTAGTTTCTGTTCAGGGGACTTCTAGTTTTGGGGGCCTGAGCCTTTCTTTAGAAAGGTTATATTCTGTGAGGGTGACTTACTGGCTCTTCCTGATATACTCGTCCAGCTTCCCCCACCCCAACTGTATATTCTTTTCAGCTGAGCAAGAGAGAATCTAGAATCTTCAAAAATAGGTGTGACCAGTACTGGGCTGGAGAGGTGGGCAGCGCAGGGAGAGAGGAGACCTGAAGCCCAGAGGGTCACCTGCGACATTCTCCATACCTCGATGTCAGGCAGGCAACTGTGGAGTGGGGCAGCGCCCTGATATTTGCCACATCTTGGCTTCCACTGGCACCGAGGACTTTAAAAAGATTAAGCTGAGTTACCACATGAGGGAAGTCTTTCTCCTCTCTTCAAGTCTAGGAGGCAGCCATATTTCTATACGGAAAATAAGGAATTCAAAGGCAACTCGCACAGTAAATGTCAAGCTTGTCCGGGCGCCGCGGGGACGGCCACACAAACCAATGAGGTCCCACCACATCATAGAGCCCACCGCAAAGTTTGATGCTACCTCCGCCACGCCTTGCTGACCCGGAGGTAAAGAGCTGCGCGGCGCCACATTCTGGCGTCACTTCCACCACAGCCATGGCGGCTCAGGGAGCAGCTGCGGCGGTTGTGGCGGCGACTACTGGGGTTGCGGGGGAGGGCGAGCCCGGGCCCGGGGAGAATGTGGCCGTCGAGGGGACCGCCCCGTCCCCGGGCCGCGTCTCTCCTCCGACCCCCGCGCGCGGCGAGCCGGAAGTCACCGTGGAGATCGGAGAAACGTACCTGTGTCGACGGCCGGATAGCACCTGGCGTGAGGGCGGGGCCCAGGGCCGGGGTTTAAAGGACGAGGGGGCGGGGCCTGAGAACGGGTTCTAAGAGGGTTCCAGTGCCAGGGGCCGGGAGTCGTGGGTGGTGGAGACTGAGACGGAAAACACCGAGTTGCGGACTCCTAAGAAGACAGCTCAGTAATCTTGGACTCATTCCTGGGCGCCACTGCAAACCCCACCAGTCAGGCGATCACCAAATTCTTCATATAGTATGTAGAGCTCCCATTCAACTCTCTTGCCCAGTCTTAGGCTTCGTTCCCTTTCCTGTTAACCCAACTTCCTCACAGGTCTCTGGTCTTTGCGTCTGCCCCTTCCACCTCTCCTCTACTGACGCCAGCAGAGAGGACCTTCCAGAACACAAAAATGAGCTTCCCCTTCTCTTCCCTTCTATTGCTTTCCCTCATCTTCATAATAAACCCCAAACGCCTTAGAATGGAATTCGTCTGAGTGACCTGCTGATTTCTAGCCACTCCGAGTAAAGGCCGTTGTCAGACCTGCTGTGTTCTCTGAGGACCATATGCTTTTTACCCCCTAGGCCCTCTGCTTGGAATGTTCTTTTTTCCCTGTCTTCTTGTTCACCTGACTAGCTCTTACTCATCTTTAATGTCATATGCTCTGTGATGCCGTTCCTGACTCACTTAACGCAAAGTGAGCCATTCACTTCTGTATGTTCCCACCACATTTTATTCATACCTCAGCTGTGGTATATGTAACATTGTTTTGTAATTGTCTGTCTTGCCCTATTAAAACAGAACTTCTGGGGAGTTGGGGATAGGACCTGTTTTGATTCATTGCTGTGTCCTCTGTACCCGGCAACACAGCATAGGGCCAGTCATGCAGTGGTTGCTTTACTCATTTACGGAATGGTTTGTTAGATGTCAGGCACTGTGCTAAAAACTTTACAGGCATTGACTCACCCTCTGTAATGGGCACTATTTCTATTTTACAGACAAAGAAACTGAGGCTCAGAAAGCTGAAATACTTGCTCAGTTACATATAGCTAGGAAGTGGGAGAGCTAGACTATAAACTCAGGCTGTCTGAATCCAGAGCCAGCCTTCTTGAACCCCTGAACAAATGAATGACTGAGTATATATAGTAAATTGAGCATTGAATTTGGAGTCAGACTTAAATTCAGCTGAGTATTAACAGCCCTAGCCTGGCCCACCTCATAGGGTTGTAGTAGTGATTGAATGGTATGGCAGATGTGGATGGGTGAGGTAGGTTATGTGTGGCCCTGGAATCTGGAAACTGCCCCTCAGTGTACGGGATCCCTCTTGTCTCAGCCTTGTCTTTCCTTCCTGGTGATCCTATCCTTTTTCCTTCACAGATTCTGCTGAAGTGATCCAGTCTCGAGTAAATGACCAGGAGGGCCGAGAGGAATTCTATGTACACTACGTGGGCTGTGAGTGGCTTGGGACATCCAGGGCCTGGGTGGGAGGAGAAGGATAGCAGGGCAGCACCCTCACGGCCCATCCCCACAGTTAACCGACGACTGGATGAATGGGTAGACAAGAACCGACTGGCGCTGACCAAGACAGTGAAGGATGCTGTGCAGAAGAACTCAGAGAAGTACCTGAGTGAGCTGGCTGAGCAGCCCGAACGCAAGATTACTCGCAACCAAAAGCGCAAGCATGATGAGATCAACCACGTGCAGAAGGTCCGGGCCCCCTCCCCTTCCCTGGGGCCCCAGGAATCCCAGCTACCTCTGCCAACTCCCATGGGCCTCTTGGGCACCAGTGCCAAAACACAGCAGCTCTCATTTCTTAAGCTCTTACAGTGTGTCAGGGCCTTTACCTATCTCCTTTCCTTATTCCTCACAGATGAGAAAACGGGGGCTCAGAGAGGGTAAGGGCTTGGCTATAGTGTCATAGGAAGGAAGTGACATATCTGAAACTGAAACTCAGTCTTTTTCAGTTGGCTGTGCCACCTTAGGTAAACTGACTTGAAGTCCAAAGGGAAGGGTAAAAAATGAGTAATAATCAGGCACTTGGTCTTGCTGAGCATGATGTACTGTATGTATATAAGTTCATCAGGTCCTCCTCAACATTTCAACACCACGGGGATAATCGTCTGTTTTTGTAGGTGAGGAGGCAAGCTTAGACAGGTTAAGTAATATGCCCACGGTCACACAGCTATTCACTGGTGAGCTGAAATAGGAGTAATAGTGCCAAATATTTATTGGTCTTTGAGCCAAGTATTATGCTAAACATTTCACATACCTGATGTCACTGAAGTCTCACAGTAACCCTGTAAGGTAAGCATTATTATTATCCCCATTTTCCAAGGGAGGCACAGATAGGTTTAGGAACTCATTCAGGGTTACCCAGTCCGGAATTAGGTTTGCACTTAGGCAGTACAACTTCAGAGCCCAGCCTTTAACCATGACCCTGACACATACTAGAATCTCGGGCCATTTGTCTCCAAAACCTAGATTCTTTTCATCAAACCAGTTTGCCCTTGGCAGGTTACTTTTTCTCCACTCTAAGCCTCAGTTTCTTAATCTGTAAGATAGGGAGTTCAAACCAGAACAGGGTTTATCGAGCTCTCAAGGCATTCAGATATTATCAGTTTCTACCAACTTGATTTTGTCCTTTGAGCGCTTATTGTGTGTTTTGCAGCAGTGTTTTCAAACTGGGACACAGCCTGCTGGTAGATTGCAAATACCAGTTCAGTGGGTTGTGACTGGCATTTAGATTTTAAGGGAGGAAAGAAATAGGATAAGATAGAAAGTATCAGAGAGCATTGCATTTTTTAAGAGTAGGTATTGTTTTGAGAACCTTTGATCTTACATACAGGAACCTGTGCGTAGATACACCAACGTGTCAACTGGTTTACAATGCCAAATGCGCTTCTTATTATGGGTTATGTTAAAAAACATTTGAAATGCTCTGAACCAGAAAGTCCTCTCAAGGTCAAAGGCAGCACTATCCAATAGAACTTTCTGTGATGCTGGAAATTTTCTGTATTTGTGCTGTCCAGTAGAGTATCCACTAGCCACATGTTGCTGTTGAGCACTTGAAATGGGTCTTGTGTGACTGAGAATTAAATTTTATTTAATTTTAATTAATTTAAATTGAAATAGCCACATGTGACTATCGCTATTCTATTGGCTAACACAGATCCATGGTCCTAGTAATTCCTCAACCAGTTAGCACTGGGGAGTTAAGTTTCAAAGACGTACTTCTAAGCCGGCCATTAGCAGTGTGGCTGACAGCGGGCCAGTGGTGATAAAATCAAAGAATGGATAATAAAGCAATCAGCAAGTTAACAATTAGCAAGGTTCTCAGAGGCTAATGTATAATTAATTCTAAATAAGCCTAAATAAATTTAATTCTAAATAAATTACAGCATTTAAGAAAAATGTTTTTGTAATTCTTTGATGTATTTGCAGGAGAGGACTCTGTTTTGGTGAGAGTTGGGAAATGCATTTTAAAGAGGCATGTGGGGAAGAAAATCTGTGTTCCCTCCTCTTTGCAGTGGTTAGGCTCAAGGTTGGACAAACCAGGGGCCCAAGCCCATCCCTGCTGATTACGAGTTCTGTGACCTCACCCTTCTGTGCCTCTGTTTCCTCTCTTATACAAAGGGGGTAATGAACACTCTTGTCTGAAAGGCTCATTGTGAGGACTAAATGAAATAATGCCTATAGAGTGCTTGGCACTTGGATTAGATGGCAGCTAACTGTTTCCAAAGGCAAGTGACCTCACTTCTTCCTGCCTGTTTGCTTCTCTATAAGATAGAAATAACGCTGTATCTCAGGGCTGCTGCAAAGGTTAAATGAGGCCATACAGGCAAAGTACTTTGTCGAAGGGGTTCTGGATAAAATGCTGGCTCCTTTCTCCCCACTGCTGTTCAACTACAGGGTAATGCCCAGGTCTACTCTGGCATGGTCATAGGCCTCCTTGGGTCCCCCTCAGTTGTCAGGCTGTTCTTGGTTCTTCCTACGTAGTTTGACCATGGGATGGGATGTTCTGTGAGCGTAGCATGGCTTTTTAGTCCCTGCTTCCTAAGGACTTGGAGAGTGCGGGAGGCCACGTGAGGGTTGTCAGAGGGTATTACATCATTGACCACTGCACTTCTGACTTGGGAAGGAGGGGGTGCATTCTGGATAGGAAGAATCCAGTCAGACCTCCTAGAGGGGGTGGGAGGGGAGCTGGGGCTTGAAGGATAAGAAAGAGCACCATAAAACAATTACAGATAACAGAGCCCTATTTCATCGTTGACTCACCTGGCTCATGCTCTGCCAGGTGCAGTAAGCATTTTTGTGGCAGTAAGAGGGGGAAGGGCATTCAGGGTGGAAGAAACTGCATATGCAAAGGCATGAAGGTCAGAAAAAGAAGAGCATTGATAGCTGTGTAGTTTTGAGGGGGCTAAGACTGGAAGCAGGGAATCTTAGGAGGCCTAGTCAGTTATTGAGACCCAAGATGGCGACAGTAGTCATGGGGATGGGATGGAAAATGACACTAATTCCAAAGATGCCAAGGAGGCAGAATTCACAGGACTTGGCCACTAATTGCATGCCAGGCTGAGAGAGAAGGAGGAGTCTAAAACCAGGCCCAGTTACTGGTCTTGGGCAGTTGGACAGAGGGTGATGTTCCCAGTGAGGTGGGGAATCCAGGAAGAGGAAAAGGTTTGGAGGAGAAAATAATGAATTCCTTTCTGGACACCTTGAGTGTGTTGTGTCCATGGAAGGGGCCTCTGGGAGCTGTCCCATAGCCAGGCAGCTACTCAGGCCTGGTGCTCAGGAAAGTAGTCCAGGTCAGGGCATACATTTGGGAGTCGGCAGCAGTTCCTGCCATGGTCATGGAAGGCCAATGATTTCATCTGTGTCTCACAATTTTAGCCAAGCTGGATTGATCCTATTATACAGCTGAAGCTCTTATCAACTCAAGGACTGGAACCAGGTCTCCTGATCCTAGCCCTGTTCGTTTGGTAAAAGGTCCAAACTCGGCATCAGGGACATCTGGGATGTATGCGTGGGCAGACAGTCAGGAATGGAGCTCGGACTGCCCAGCTTCAGAACCTGCTAAAACAAGTTAGCTACTAGGATGGTTACTGTTGTCATTCAAAGGATGAGATCTCGAAGGTGGTAGGGAACCACTGTGGGTTCTGGGGTGGGGAAGGACAGCCCGACTACCAGTTCTATTCACCTCTGTCCACTTGTCTTTCCTTGTCCAGACTTATGCAGAGATGGACCCCACGACAGCAGCCTTGGAGAAGGAACATGAAGCGGTGAGCAAGGGCAGGGGTCCGAGCTGCGAGTATTCCCCTTCCTTCCTTGCTCCTACTGAGCCGGCACTGCACCCCATTTCCACCCCTTCCACAGATTACCAAGGTGAAGTATGTGGACAAGATCCACATCGGGAACTATGAAATCGATGCCTGGTACTTCTCACCATTCCCTGAAGACTACGGGAAACAGCCCAAGCTCTGGCTCTGCGAGTACTGCCTCAAGTACATGAAATATGAGAAGAGCTACCGCTTTCACTTGGTGAGGCTGGACCGGGCCAGGCTGGGCTAGAGGGGGCTGAGCCTGGTGAGGGAGGCTGACGGCGCCGACCAGGGAGTAGAGATAGGTCCAGATGAGTGGAGCACAAGGCAAAGCTGGCCCATGGGTCAAGAGACCTGGACCCCAGGCTGGGCTCTGCCAATTGCTGGCTGAGTGGCCTTGGTTTATTCGCTGCCCCTCTGCAGACCTGTTCCCTTTCCTACAGAATGGAGTCAGTAATCCCTTCCCCACCCTTTTCTCGGGTTCTTTACTTTTCATCACGTGTGCCAAGGCCAGCCCAGCACCAGGCTCCTCAGTACAAAAGAGGAAGCAAACACAGCCCCTAAGCAGTGGGGCTTGAAGGTGCAGACAGATGGGAAGGATTGGGATCTGGAAGTGCCAGGGGCAGGGCCCTCACTAGTGCAATGGGTTGTTTTCCCAAAGCCGGGAATCTGAGGTGTGGTTTAGGTAATGCAGGTGTCATGGATGAGAGCTCTCTAGAGCCAGGCCAACTGGACTTGAAGCCCTTCTTGCTATGTGATGCTCAGGCAAGTTAGCCTTACTGTGCCTCAGTTTCTTCATCTGTAAAATACAACCATTTCCTAAGGTTATCGGGAGGATTACTCCACGCAGGTGAGGTGTGGAAAATGGGGAAACTGAGACTCAGGCTATACAGCTGGGGGGATGGGGACAGGGGTTGGGCCACTTATCAGAGAGCCTGGGAGTCTCAAGCCTATGGCCCCCCATCCCCACCCCCAGGGCCAGTGTCAGTGGCGGCAGCCCCCAGGGAAGGAGATCTATCGCAAGAGCAACATCTCTGTGTATGAGGTAGACGGCAAAGACCACAAGGTGAGCCTGGTGGCCGAGGGCTGTGGGGAGGTAGGGGGATGCACCAGCACTTCCTGGATGATCCTCCTCAAAGGGTAGAGGCCAGCCTTAGGGTGAGCCTCCACAGGGGAGATGCCTGTGAGATCTTGCTTAGCCTAGCACTGGGCCTGTGGTTAGTTCATAAGAAACACACAGCCCTGTGGTGCCAGCCTTGGCGGCAGGGTTTCTGGTCCATGCCTGTGGGCTTTTCTTTTGCTGGGGGTAGTTCTGGAGCCCAGTGTGGGAGATTGTCTTGCCTGAGGCTGCTCTTAGAAGGTGTATCTCTTTCTGCCTGAAGGAAAGATGCTTATTTTCTTTAGGGCGGGAACTGCTTTGTGTGAGATTCCTGTCTGAGAGCTCTGTGGTTAGGACAGGCTGAGTTCCTTGTTCCTGGCAGAGAGTTCAATGGGGCAGGGTGGGAACCTTTGGGGGTGGTTTGCTGTCTTTGAGAATTTGGCCTTTGCCTGGTCAGTCAGTCTGGAAAGGTCTGAAAGTTCTCATCAATCAAGTGTCTTGGTTTCCCTCAGAAGGACAGTATAGTGGAAGCTGAAGAGTAGCTGCCTGGCTTCAAATTACCCCATCATTTCCTAGCTGACCTTGGGCAAGGTATTTAATAATTTTGTTCCTGTTTTCTCATCTATAAACGGGAGTCATAATGTTTACTTTATAGGGTTGTTAGTGGAATCAATGAGACAGCAAGTGTCAAGTACTTACCACAGTGCCTGGCATCTAACAGGTGCTTAGTAAACATGGCCTTTGTGAGTAGTGACCTGTTAGCCTGGAGCTTGGCAAATACCCACTCTGAGCCTGGCCCTTGCCTGCTGCCTGTCTTTCTGAATGTGAACAGGTAGAGTGACAGAAGGGGCTCTAGCTGGAGATGTGGATCCTCTTCCCAGTTCTACTCTCCACCAGCCATGAGGCCTCAGGCAAACACTTCCCCTCCCAGAGCCTCAGTTTCCACGTACGTAAAATAGGACTAGCAATGCCACGCTCATATTTGTTGGGTTAAAGGAGAGAATGGATGTGAAAGGGGGTCATAAACCAGAGGATCTCTTGATCTGTGCCATGAAGTCTATCTCAGGGTCCTAGTGTCCCTCCTAACACTGGTCTCTGTCCTGGGTGGGGTGTTTGGGCCTGCAGCAAGGAAGCTAATGAGGCCCACAGGAGTGTGGTAATGGTCAGACAGAGCTCAGGCTTCAGACTCAGGCTCTAGGCTAGTCCTTTTGACATCTACCAAGCACGCAGCTTCATGGCTTAGCCTGGTGCCAGGTGCTGGGGACACAGCTGTTTTCAGTACAGAATTTATGTACCTGTTTGAACTCCTGCCCTGGCACTCATCAGGCATGGGACCTTGGGCAAGCCACTTAACCTCCTGTGAGCCTGTTTTCTGATCTGAAACACAGAGGTAATGTCAGTGAACACTGAAATAGATTATGTATGGAAAGCACCTGGCCTGCATTTGGCACCCGGAAAGTGACAGCCACAGTTAGTCTAGCTCTGCCACTACCTCCCTGAGTGCTAATGGCTTACTGGCTTTCAGTTTTCCTGTCCATCACCAATGGACTCTCTTTAAGGTGCCTTCTAAGAACTGCTACTCTGGTGAGGCGCTCACTCCCCACCAGCTTGATGGTGGCTGCTCTTTAAAGCCTGGCACATGCAGAGCAGGGCTCAGTGGGAGAGTCCTACCTGCCCCCTGAGCCTGCTCCTACCTTCCCTACCCTTCAGATTTACTGTCAGAACCTGTGTCTGCTGGCCAAGCTTTTCCTGGACCACAAGACATTGTACTTCGACGTGGAGCCCTTTGTCTTTTACATCCTGACTGAGGTGGACAGGCAGGGGGCCCATATCGTTGGCTACTTCTCCAAGGTGCTGGACCAGGAAGCCTACATTGGGGGAGGATGGGGGGTGTGAACCAGAGTAGGGGCTGAGCCTCCCCAAGGGTCCTGACCACCCATCCCCTGCAGGAGAAGGAGTCCCCAGATGGCAACAATGTGGCTTGCATCCTGACCCTGCCCCCTTACCAGCGTCGTGGCTACGGAAAGTTCCTCATTGCTTTCAGTAAGTGGCTCCTGGCCTGTCCAGGAAGGGGGCAGCTGTGGTGGGAGGTGGCGGGGCAGGGTCCTCAGGATCTTCTTGTCTAACACTGCCAGGCTATGAGCTGTCCAAGCTAGAGAGCACAGTAGGCTCCCCAGAGAAGCCGCTGTCTGACCTGGGCAAGCTCAGCTACCGCAGCTATTGGTCTTGGGTCCTGCTGGAGATCCTGCGAGACTTCCGGGGCACGCTGTCCATCAAGGATCTTAGGTGAGGGTCCTGGTCCCCAGCTAAGTACAGGGCATGCTGTCCACCTGGGACCTTGTGAAGAAGGCATCCTGAAGCCTTCAAAGAGGGAAGGGCTCCCTAGGATTGGCCAGGACCCTATCACCTCACCCTCTTCTGTTATCCCAGGCCCCACAAAGGAACTGTCTCTAGCCTCTGCTCTAATCCCCTTCTGCAGCCAGATGACCAGTATCACCCAGAACGACATCATCAGTACGCTACAGTCCCTCAACATGGTCAAGTACTGGAAGGGTCAGCACGTGATCTGTGTCACACCCAAGCTGGTGGAGGAACACCTCAAAAGTGCCCAGTATAAGAAACCACCCATCACAGGTGGGTGGGAGGCTGCCCAGGGTGTTGTGTGTGTATGTGTGCACGTGCATGCAAGTACACGCGTGACATCAGGGGTAGGTGTAAAAACTGGGAGCAAAGGCCTCCTTCTTACTCTCATGATTTCAAACCAGTCAGACCAGCTCTCAGGACTGCAGCCTGGGGCAGGCTACTCATTCCTGGGCTTCCCTGCCCCCCTCCCCAGGATTCAATCTGCCCTTTTGTTCTCACCTGGAGGAGGTAAAACCTGGCCTGGGCCCAGAGCAGCACAGCCAGGTTTGAGCAGGCTTGGCCTGGAGTAGCCCAGCCCTCTCCTTCCTCTTCTTCCCACAGTGGACTCTGTCTGCCTCAAGTGGGCACCCCCCAAGCACAAGCAAGTCAAACTCTCCAAGAAGTGAGTGACCTGTGCCCCCGCTGTTGGACCCATGCCTCCTTGTCCCCTAGCCTGTAAATATGTACAGACCTGTTTGTCCTCTAGTCATTTTTCAAATAAAGTAAGTTCTACCAGTGGCTCTGGACTTCGGAGGTGGGAGGGAGAGGCCAAGAGCTGATGTTCTTCACTTCACCTCACACACACAGCCAGTTGTGCTTAAAACATTTTACTCCTTGCTCCTCTTAACCCCTCTTCCCCAGATCCGAGCCCCAGCCCAGTTCCGAGGGGGGCTCAGTCCACCGGAGTCCAGGAGTTAGGGCTCAAGGGCGGGGGCATGGCAGCACATGGGCAGGACTGGTTCCTTTCTTGTCCTTGAAAACAAACTGCCCAGAGGAGCCCAGGCCCAGAAGACAGGAAGCGGGTGAAGTGATGGGGCTTGTCAGGCAGGACAAGTAGGGACACTGGAGCCAGCCCTTCAGCAGCATCAGCTGGGCAGCTGCCCAGTCTTCTAGAAACAGAGTGGAGAGCCAGGGGCCATTTTCCTAGCTAATGATCCTTGGGGGCTCCACAGGAGCCTAGCTAACAGGTTTGTGGATAAGCAAGTGGGCAGCTACCTGAAGGGGGCAGAGGTTCCAGCCAATACCTTAGGCAGTAAAACTCAGACTGGGTTGTCCAAAAGAGCAAACCCAGAAGAGTGGGCTCAAAGGTCAGGATGGTTCCCTGCCCTCCCGCAGAGTCCTAGGAGGAAGGAGTGGCTCAAGTCAGGCCTTGGGCCCAAAGGGCATCAGGGAAATGTCAGGTCCATTCCTGGGAACAGGTGTCTGTCCTTGGGTATGATAGGTGAGTCCTGGCAACAGGGTCGGCTCCCAGCAGTGTCTGCTGAAGTGAGCAGCTCAGTGCTCCTGCCATGGGCAGAGGAGGCCCAGGGTCAGACCCAGCGGCAGCAGAAGGATGGGCCCCAGCAAGCCCTGATCTGGGGCAGAGTTCAAGGCCCAATGCTTCCCGCAGAGGTTGCTATCAGGCTGGGACTCTTCGGTTTGGGGTACCACATGGGGCTGGAGGTCGTTCACATAGTATTGGATCCAGGAGGTGTAGCTGGAGGTCAGAGTGTACACGCCAGGCCTGTTGGGGGCCCCACAGGCATCTCCCCAGCTCACAATGCCTGTTAGGTACCAGAGGCCCCCCACAGGGCAGGAGAGTGGGCCCCCAGAGTCACCCTGAGGAGAGAAGCCAGACAACAGCTATCAGATACAGACCCCAGGCCTCCTACCTTCTATGCCTGCCCTCATCTTCCAAGATGCACTTGTCTTATCTGTTCCCCTGGGCCCCTCCATTTACCTGGCAGGCATCCTTGCCCCCCTGCACATAGCCAGCACACACCATGTCCTCCTGGATATAATGGGGCTCCTTAGGCGTGGAGTTGATGTTATACAGGCAGTTACATGTGTCACGACTGATCAGCGGCACCTCAAGTTGTTGAAGTGGCCTGGGGGTCAGCAGACTCACTGTAGGGGCAAAGGATGCTTATACAGGGCTTTCTGCCCTGAGTCAGGGTGCCCTCCATCCCTCTAGGCATCCAGTGTTCCCACCTCACCTGAGGGGGCCACATGGCCCCATCCAGTGACTGTACAGAGGAGGCCATTGGGGAAGGAGGCGTTGGCTGCGGGGACGCAGATGGGCCGGATAGAGTGGGAGAAGGTGACAGGTTTGCTGAGGTGGATGAGTGCAATGTCACCCTTGGAGCCCTCCTCTTGGTAGCTGCTGTGGGGGATGACCTGGTCCATGGTGCGGACCTGAGCCTCAGGGGTGTACGAGTCCAGTTGGTGGGCACCCAGCTTTACCTCATAGTCATCCTTGCTGTGCTCCCTGCAGGCAGAGGGGCAAAGACTGGGACTCAGGAGATCTCTCCTTGTTTTCCTGATCCCTGTGGCACCCAGCCCCAGATTCTGATCCTGGCCAGAAGACCTTTTAGGCTCTAAATTGCATCCTAGGCTTATCCTGTGACCTGTCGCCTCAGCTTCTAAACTCCTGACTGATCTTTTCAGACATTATTGATACCCCCAGACCCAACCCAAGAACCCCAACCTCTGACCTGGACTGACTCCTGATCTTTGACCTCCAGCCCACTTTTGACCTGGATGCTCTTTCCGCCTCCCCACATCTCGTACCTGGGGAAGCAGTGAGCAGCTGACAGCACCCACTGCTCAGACATGAGAGAACCGCCACACACGTGGTTGCCATTGTAGGTGATGCTGACCTGCCAGGGCCACTGGCCAGGGGCTGCATTGCTTCCACCCGTGATGCGTGCTTGGGGGGCCACACCGCAGGAGGCTGCCCAGGGAGAAAGGGAAGGGGTCAGGCTCTTAGCCCTGCCACTCCTGACAGAGATCTAGTTTGGAGTTTGGAAAGTCAGCTCACAGAAGCTAACCACCCCACTGGCCCCATCCCACAACTCTCCAGGCATCGTCAGTTCTGTCCCCTTGCTGTCATCCTTCCTCTCAGGTCTTTCTGCCATCCATCCAGTCCACTCCTAACAAGTCTGAAGACTTTTCCTAAACCACAGATCTGACCAAGTCACTCCCCTGCTTAAGTCCATCTATGGCACCACACTGCCCATAAGAGACATTCCAGACCCTCCATGACATTGCTGTCTACTCTGACCATCCCTCTGGACACTTCCTGTAGCACACATCAGGCCACACACTTGTTCACCTCTGGACCTTTGCTCATCCAGATCATTCTGCTTAGAGTAACCCTACCCTTCCCTCCTCTGCTTGGCACTCTATTTACCTATGGAGACTCTATTCAAATGCCAGCCTCTTGAAAGCCTGCCCTGACCCTGCTGGCTGAGTTAGGTGTTGCCTCTGAGCTCCCAAGACCCCTGTGCTTCCCTCTAACACTGCCCAATCACACAAATGCTTCAGTGTCTATGACTGCCTCTGCTTCAGCCACATCAACCCGGGTGTTCCTAGGGGCAGGGGCCAAATCAGATCTCCATGTCCCCAGTGCCCAGCATGGGGCTGGGCACACAGATGGAGTTGTGGATGTATGCAGAACATTTGTTCAGACACGGATGAACCAGGCACCTATGGTGTGAACATTCAGGGGGCAAGGTTCCAGGGCAGCCCTACCCCCACAGAGGCAGATGTTTAGAGTAGGGCTTATCTATCTGCCCTTCACAAATTCACCTTCCAAGGAGCAGAGGAAACTGCCCAGCCAGACTCCTCCCTCTTCCTCATGGTGACAATAGCTACTATTTAGTAAGTGTTCACAGCAGTGCCAGGCCAAAGGGGCTTTCACTTACTTTATCTCATGGAATCCTCACTGTAGCCCCAGAAGATAGACATAACCCATTTAGGGTGAGGAACTGAAGCTTAGAAAGGTGAAGGGACTTGGCCAATAGCACACAGAAAGTGATAAAGCCAGGACTGGAAACCTGTCTGACTCCAGAGCCACGTAGTGTGCCTTTGACAAAAGGAAACTCTTGGCTTGTTCTCATCAAAATGACCTTGAGAGCCCCACCTTTAGAGTCAGACTCGAGTTCAAATCCCAGCTATATTACTTACTGGTTATGTGCCCTGGGGCAAGTCACTTCTCCACACCTTGTCCAGAAAACCAAACCCAAACCAAACCCATTGCCATCGAGTTGATTCCGACTCTGACTCACAGCATCCCTATAGGACAGAGCAGAACTATCCCATAGGGTTTCCAAGGCTGTAATCTTTACAGAAGCAGACTGCCACATCTTTCTCCTGTGGAGCAGCTAGTGGGTTTGAACAGCAGACCTTTCGGTTAGCGGCCGAGCGCTTAACCGCTGCGCCACCATGGCTCCTTTAGTTGTTGAGTTAGTGTTCTGGCTTTTTATAGTTTTGCGGAGAGCAAACAAAGGAAAAGAAAAGAACACACTGTGATATCATTTACACCTTAAGTGAAAAATAACAGGTACAAAGTTCATGAAAGAGCTTCCTTAAAGATTTGCAGCTTTGGAAACCCTATGGGGCAGTTCTACTCTGTCTATAAAAGGAGGGTTATAATCCCCCTCACAGAGCTACCCGGCGATTTAAATGAGAGAAGGTGGGTGGGTAAAACAACCTAGCAGAGGGTCAGGTGCTCTCAACCAGGGAAATTGGAATCCGAGTCCCCGCCTTCCGCCCCTCCCCCACTCCTCCTACAAGCCTCTCGTTCAGCCCTATCAGCCCCGGGGAGACAAACAGAAGGGAGCGGTAAGCAGGAAAGTCCAATTTCCCAGACCCCTTAGCAGCTGCTTTCCCCGCAGAGGCCTGGCCCCTCCCCACAGGGGGCTAAGGCCGAGCAGGGAGAGGCCAAGAGCTGAGGAGGCTGAAGCTAGGGGTTCTTGAGCCCAGGAGGAGTAATGTACCCTAGAAAAAGGTTATGCCAACTCCCCCGACCCCGCGCATTTCCTCCTCCCCATAGCTCACGCCCTCCCCGACCCCACCTGGCACATACTCACCCATCCCAGATTGGAATAGTCCAAGCAAAAGCAGAATGGCCACAGCCTTCAGGTGCCCAGGCCCTAGACCTCTCTGGGCCATGGCCCAGGACAAGGGCCCCTGGGAGAGACACCAGGGAAGGGACCTAAGGTCTGATGCTAGCTTCGAAGGCAAGGACCAGACACCGAGGGAGAATCCCTGGGTCTCAGAAGTCAGCATTGAGGACAGTCGCTATCAGAGCCTGGGTAGGAAGAGACTTCCCAGGAGTGGCGGCTCCTAGGGGGAAGGCACCTACCTGTCTGCCCCTCCCCTGGCCCCGCCCTCCCTGCTCAGCCCTTTCTGCTTTCTCCTGCCACTCTCAGACTGTTTGTGTGCGGCGGTGGGGGGCGGTGGGGGGGGGAGAGTGTGCCTCATGCCTGGAACAGTCCCAGGTGTTCATTCCCAGGCAGGGCTGGAAAGCCCGGTGGTGTTCTACCCTACTGCCATGGCCCCCTAGTCTCCCAGTTCCCCCCAGGGTCTCCCAGACCAGTTATGCCCCGCAGGGCCTGGCCCAGCCTTCATTATCAAAGGGCCACAGCTGCTCCGTCCTCTTGCCTTAGGCCTAGTATCGGTATCCGAGCCCAGGACACCAGGGTTGGCCTGGGCCAGGGCCATTTCAGGCCCTTTCTGTAACGCCTTCAGCCTCACCTGTGTCAAAGTGAGCATGTCCATGTCTGGCAGTGCCAATCATCCCACAAGTATTTACTGAGTGCCTACTATGTTCTAGGCCTAGGGAACAAAACAGACACCGTCTGTTAGAACCTACTATGTTCTAGGCCTAGGGAACAAAACAGAACTCACGGTAAATTAGGAGCGACAGACTTGAAGCAAATAATCACACAAACAATTATAGAATAATTACAAATTAAAAACTGGACAAGAATGGGGGGCTTTGGGAGCGAATTCACAGGAGGTGGACCTTGGCTGGCATCATGAAAAACTCCTCAGGGAAGTGCCTTTAGAGCTGAGACCTAAAGGTGTTATGAAATGGTGTTGTCCTTTTTCTGTGCTCAAATACCATCTCCTCCATGACGCCTTTCCTGACCCCTGGCTAGGGATATCCATATCTGTTCCTTACTGGATTGGGAGCACTTTCTGGGCTTATATATTGGACCCAATTGTGCCAGTAGCTGGCAGGGAATATTGGTTGAATTGCTGTGGGGAGGTGCACAGCTAAGCAATGGATCAGGCATTGGGATGTGCACACAACAGACACCTGATGGGGCCCAGATCCTGGGGGGACTGGGTAGGGAACCCTTGGAGGGTAAAAAGTATCATGTGTGTACTGGGGACAACAGGGGTGTACATTTGAGAGGTCACTCATCAGGTGCGTATGTGGAGGGGCTCCCTGTGGGTATAGGATATGGCAGCGGACTCTAGATTCCCAAACTCCAGAAACCCCTATCCTTCCCGCTCCGGGGAGACGGCAGCAGGATCCAAGCTAGGGTTGAGGTGTCCAGCAGGTGCTGTGGATGCTGGTTCCACTGGGAGGTGACACACACCCAGCTGGCTGCCTAACCTCCCCCACCTGGGGCAGGAATGAGGGACTGCTGCCACGTTATCAAGGACACATTTCCTGGGAGCTCACGGCCTGACTCACAGGAGGGAGGGGGCCGATTCCTGGGGCTTCCCCCTAGCCCAGGATGCTCTGGGCCTTTCAGCTTGCCTTGAGAGATGCCACAAGCCACGTGTCAATGTTTACATCTTTATTGCTACTCCTTCTGCCACCCCCAAGGATTCCTGGGCCCAAAATAGCCAGGCACCGAGGCCCAATTATCTGAAACTACCTTGGTGAGTGGGGTGCTTTCCAGGTTGGGCCACATTCCAGTGAAGGGCTGGGGGTGAGGAGAGGGGGTAAAACGAGTGGTGACACAAGGAACCAGGCCAGTCAGCCCTGGATCAGAGGGGTCAGCAGCAGCAGGAGCAAAGCAGCTCTAGGGGAAGCTGGGGCCCTGGCCATGTCTGGAGGACAGAGGTCACTGCCTGCAGGGGGCCAGTTAGGGGAGCCACTGGGGGGCAGGAAGCGGGCCTCCCCCACTGTCTGGGAGATCCAGGTCTCTTCCGGACTGATGGCGGCAAACAGCTCCTGGCTCCCTCGAACAGCCATGCCCACGAGGACCCAGGAGCCTCCTTCAGTCTGGCACAGGAGTGGGGGTGCAGAGGTCACCTGCAGAGTCAGGGTCCAGGCCAAAGTGGTCTGTTACACTTTGTCCTGGTCCCCTGTACCTCCTTTTAGGGCCCAGCCATAAAGCACCTCTTGTTTCCTCCATCTTTGACTTCCTAGCCCCTGGTCTCTGCAGGGTCCAACCACAAAGCACTGTTTCTTCCTATTTGGGGCTCAACACCGAAGAATTCCAATTCTAGTCTCTCTCTCGAGACCAGCCGCCCAATACTGCCTTTCCCCTCCCTGGACCAGGATGCTCAGGCCCTGATACCTCACACCTGTCCTCCTGCCCCTCTGCATACAGGACGCAGAGAGCCTCCGGAGGCAGAGTGCCCTGATAGAGGCAGTGACAGAGTCGTGGTGTCAGGATGGAGACAGCAGCAGCCACAGGGACTAGAAAGAGGAAAGAAGTTTGTTCCAGGGGTTCTAGCCTCCAGTCACGTCTCACCTCTCCAGGATTCAGGGCTCTGGTCCCTGTCCTGTTCTCTCACCTCGGTCCTGGGGGTCCTTCCAGCCTAGCACCCAGCAGCTGGCCCCCAGAGGGATGCCTCCTGAGTGGAGGCAGATGGGCAGAGCTGACGGGGAGGGCTCTATCCGGGAGCTCAGTTCTAGGAGGGCCAGAGGGGGCCGGAGTCCCAGGTGCCGGGGCAGGCGAATGCTGATGACGAAGCGGGACACCTGGTGGCCCTGTGGGAGGGGGCTGGCCCCTGCCCTGCCGAGGTACACTTGGATATAAGGCACCGATGTAGAGCCCAGTCTGTTGGAACAAAGCCAAGGCCGTGTCACCTCCTGCTCCCCACATCATTGGTAAAGTCCTTCCCAGCCCAGTGTAAAGGGTGGACTGAATCTCTGAGTCTTTCCACCAACTCCTTCATTATTCCTCCTCCAAAATCTCTCCTCTGTTTTAAAACACCTTGCAGTGATTTCCCCTATGCTGTAAGAGCCCAAAGCGAGAATACCCCACTGTTCTAAGAAAACTTTAGCCCACCTCCCAAAATTTCCCTCCAGCCTCTTGCCCAGGAGATGGGTGAGGCTCACCTGAGGACACAGTGAGTGGCTGCCAGGACCCAGCTTGGGGCCACGAGGATCCCAGTGCAGACTCGATCACCAGCCACATGCACCTCTGCCAGCCAGGGCCACAGGACTCCCATCTGAGAAGCTTCTGGCTGCAGGCCACAGGCTAGGGAGAGGAGGTGGCCAGTTTAGTGAGGGCCCCTGGCTGACCCCTGAGGCCCCTGCCATGGATCTGAGCACCCTCTGGAACCCCTGAGCCTCCCACTGTCATGGTTTTCTGTGCTCTTCATAGACCCCTGAAGCGCCTTCCTCACCACCATGCTCTGTGTGGGGGGGACAAGTCTGTGTCTCGGTCTCCTCCCCCTCGGGGCCCCAGTCCCAGACCAGCTGGTCCTCCAGGTAGGCTCCCCGAGTCACATGGCTGATCCATGGGCCGTGGGGCTGTAGAGGAGAGAAAGCTCGGGGACGTAGGCAGCCACTCGTGGGGTCTCTGATCCCAGCCAGGAACCAGGTACCTGCCTCCCGGCACAGAAGGCTCCAGCGAGAATTGTTCTGCAGCAAGAGACTGTGTTAGGAGCGTGTGTGAACCAGCTGGTGAGAAAGGGTATCAGAGCTCCTGGGGACTTTCCTGGAGCCCTGGTGGCACAATGGTTACTTGCTGGGCTGCTAACTGAAAGGTCGGCGATTGAAGCCACCCGCTTCTCCGCGGGAGAAAGATGTGGCAGTCTGCTTCCGTAAAGATTGGAAATCCTATAGGGCAGTTCTACTCTGTCCTACAGGGTCACTCTCAGTCGGAACCGACTCGACCGCAGTGGGTTTGGTTTTGGGCTGTCCTTGACTGCATATTCTGCTGTACTTGGCCATAACAGGTTCCATCTCCTCCAAGCCAGGCTCCGCCAGTAACTTGTATTATAGGAGTTCAGCCTTCACCTTCAAGACTCTAACCCAGGGGCAGTGAGGAAACCCAACACTCGCTCTGGAGCGGGGTACCCCACCCAACAGGTCCTCCAGGGCCAGTCCCGCCCACCGCGCGCCAGCTCCACCTCCGCTCCTTCCCCTCCTCGGGAGCGTTCAGTGTCTTAGGCCTCGCCCCCGGCTCCCTCGGCCTCTCGGAGGGTCCTATTCAGACCGCCTTCGACAGGCTTCACCGTCGCCGCTCACCCAACAGCGGCCCGCCTCCTCCTCCTCCTGGTAGGCGGGGCAGAGCGCGTGCGGCGGGTCTCCCGGCGGCGGCACTGTCGCCCCCTGGCCGCCGTAGAGGCAGTGACACCACCAGCCGCTCAACAGCTCCGCCTCCAGCAGCGCGCTGGGGCCAGGTGCGGGCTCTGGGGGGGGGAGTGGAGGGCCCTTGTGCTGAGCCAGCATCCCCCACGCGCCCCCGGCCCCGCCCGCCTTGCGTGGGGCCCTTGCTCACCCCCGCGGCCCCAGCGTGCCAGGCGGCAGCGGCTCCCGGGCAGGAAATAGTGTCCCGGGTGGGGAAGGCACACGGGCCGCCGGGCCACGCTTATGTTCACGGGCGCGCGTAGCTGTAACAGTGCCAGGTCCGAGCCGTCGTCCCACGAGGCGTTCTCATGCGGCACGAGGCGCGCTACCCGCTCCGGGAGCGAGTGTGAGGGCAGCAGCACGCGCCAAGCGTCGAGGTCGCGGGGTGAGCTGTTGGAGCTGATTGGGCTGCGGGATGGGGAGGCATCCAGCACTTCGGCTCGAACCCCGCATCCTGGACTTGGACTCCATATCTCCAGACTAGGATCCTGCATCCCATGCTGGACCCCACATCCCTCCCGGACCCCCCTCGCTTGTACTACGCACTCAGACCTCGCAAACCGGATTGAACTTGCACTACCCCTCTCCCCTCCACAGCTAGACTAGGACCCCTCTTTCCTAGCTGGATTCTGCGTCTCCACCTGGGACTCTGCACCCCCCGGGGAAGGGTTTGGATGGGTAGATAATGTCTCAGGCCGTTGGGGGAGGTTCTCACTCACTCTAGAAAGCAGCTGGCAGGTGCCAAGACCCAGCTCTCAGAAACCAGCGCCCCATGGCAGGGTCTGGAACCTGGCACCATCACTAGAGCCTCCCAGGGCCAGGCCCCCGGCTGCGGGGCCTTCCCGCACTCTGAGGGATGAGAAGTCTGGGTCAGGAGCCTCCTGCCTCCAGGCTTACACCCAGCAGGCTCCACCCCAACTCAGATCTCCCATCTCCAGTGCACATCCAGGGGCCCTGCCCCTCACCTGGCAGAGCGATGGTGCAGTTCTTTTCTGTGGGCTCCAGGGGGCCTAACTGGGGCCCCTGGGGCTGGGCAGGAAAGGCAGGCCCAGGCTCTGAGCCCATCACCTGTTCCCGGATCCATGCCTCAAAGGGAGCCACAGCCGTGAAGACTCCTGGTCGGTTCCTCCGTCCGCAGCCAAGGCCAAAGCTGGTGATTCCCACCTGGAACCAGCGTCCACCTTCCTCACAGACCAGGGGTCCCCCAGAGTCACCCTGATGATAGATGAGTCAGTGTTAGGGGGATAAACCCGAGGACCCACCAGTTTATAATAGGCCTCCTTGGAAGGACTCTTCACCTCTTGTTAGCCCAACATACAGCACCTCCCCTCTGCAGCCCCACAGCCCACGGATCAGTCATGTAACTTGGAGAGCCTACCTGAAAACCTTCCTTGACTGTGCCTTCTCCTCAGTATTCCCTACAGCTCTACACAGAAGAAAACCTTGTAAAATAGAAAGGCCAATGTGCTGCCAAAGCCAAGAGCACCAAGCTCATGCAAGGTCATGCAAGGGAGCAGGTCTCTCAGAACCAAATGATTCTTGTTCAATAAATAGTTCAAACAAACCCTGTTTTTCGGTTTCTAAATTCATCCAATTTATAGAGTGTCACGGATTGCATTGTGTCCCCCAAAAGTACCTGTTAACTTGGCTGGGTCATAATTCCCAGTATTGTATGATTGTGTACCATTTTGTAATCTGATGCAATTTCATTGTGTGTTGTTAACTCTGTGACTATGATGTAATAAGATGGATTAACAGCAGTTATACTGATGAGGTCCACAAGATTAGATAAGTGTCTTAAGTCAATCTCTTTTGAGACAAAAGAGAGAAGTGAGCAGAGATACATGGGGACCTCGTACTACCAAGAAAGCAACATCTCCTGTGCTGAGATGTTGCCAGACCAAGGGAAGACTGATACATCACAGGGACCTTCCTCCAGAGCCAACAGAGAGAGAAAGCCTTCCCCTGGAGCCGGCACCCTGAATTTGGACTTGTAACCTACTAGACTGTGAGAGAATAAATTTCTCTTTGTTAAAGCCATCCACTTGTGGTATTTCTGTTATAGCAGCACTAGATGTCTAAGACACAATTTGCTACTGGGAGTGGGGTGCTGCTCTAACAGATACCTAAAATGTGGAAGCTATTTTGAAACCGTGAATGGATAGAGGAGTGGCAGTGGCAGAGAACCAGCAGCAGCAGAACCAGGAGACTAGTGCGAGACAGAGCTGGAGCCGACCCACAGAGCGAGAGAGCTGAGTGCCTGTGCACTGGAGGCTTCCTGGAGGAATGGGGTGCCTCTGGGCACTTACTGGTGGAGCTACAGAGCTTTGGAACACTTGCCCCAGCAAGGCAGATGTGGGCTTGAGGCCTGAGGGCTGAGAGGCGACAGGAAGCAGAAGCTGAAGAGACAAGGAATGCAAGAAGCCCAGTTGCCTCAGTCTCAAAAGGTATGGCCATGACCTCAGGGGTTTTAAAGGGTGGAGCTATGGCCTCTGGTGTTTCTAAGGATGGAGTCACCACTCAGATGGACTGGGAGAATGGTGCGCCTAAAGCTGAGGGAGCAGAGTTGCTGTTTCAGTGGGCCTGGAAGGCAGAGCTGAAGCCCAGGGCTGAGGGTCCTCCACTGAGATTCAGAAGAGTGTGGCCAATACCTAGACTCTGGAGGGCAGAGCCACTGTGTAAATTGTCTCAGAGAACAGAGGATTACTTTCAAAGTCTTGAGGGCTAATGTAATGTGTTCTGCTGACTTGCTTGGTGCCTGTTATCCCTTCTTTTCCTCCAGTTTCTCCTATTTGTAAGGGAAATGTCTAGCTTGTGCCAGTTCTGCCACTGTACTTTTGGAAGCAGATAACTGGTATTCTAGATTTCACAGATAAAGAGGAATTTTTGGATTTTGGACTTGGAGTTGATTTAAGACTTTTGCTATGATATGATGGGGTGAATATGTTTTACACGTGTCAAGGACATGAATTTTTGGGGGCCACAGGGTGGAGTGTCATGGATTGAATTGTGTCCCCCAAAAATATCTGTCAACTTGACTGGGTCATGATTCCCAGTATTGTATGATTGTGTACCATTTTGTAATCTGATGTGATTTCATTATGTGTTGTAAACTCTATCACTATGATGTAATAAGATTGATTAGCAGCAGTTATACTGATGAGGTGTACAAGATTAAATAGTGTCTTAAGCCAATCTCTTTTGAGATATAAAAGAGAGACACGAGCAGAGACACATGGGGACCTCATACCACCAAGAAAGCAATGCTAGGAGCAGAGTGCATCCTTCAGACCTGCGGTTCCTGCGCTGAGATGCTCCCAGAACAAGGGAAGGCTGATGACAAGGACTTTCCTCCAGAGCCGACAGAGAAAGCCTTCCCCTGGAGCTGACACCCTGAATTTGGACTTGTAACCTCCTAGACTCTGAGAGAATAAATTTCTCTTTGTGGAAGCTATCCACTTGTGGTATTTCTGTTATAGCAGCACTAGATGACTAAGACATAGAGTAAATCAGAAATGATAGCATTCAGGAGGAAGAGGCTGTTAGAAATAGGCAAGCTAAAATTGGCAAGAAGGGACAGTTTGAAAGCAAGGAAGGAAGCAGAACTACAATGAACAGACACTAAGACAATTGTTCTGGGGCCACTTAATACTGGGGCACTGTTCCTAAGGCATCTCTATAACGCAGGTCAGGCTGTGAAGAGGGTCACAAAGAAGGCTCAGGACCATCTAGAGCTGTGCTGTCCAATATGCCCACATGTGGCTATTTAAATTTAAAGTAAAAATTCAGTTCCTCAGTCACACTAGCCACATTTCAAATGCTCATAGCTAGATGTGGCTACCGAACTGGATAGTACAGATCCAGAGAACATTTCCATCATCCCAGAAAGTTCTAATTCGATGCTGCTTGTCTAGAGGAATTTGTTTGTAACCCTGTTTAAGAAAGCAGAGGATTATGTCCATGGGTCCTGGGACCTCAGAATTGGGAGAAACCCTGAAGAGCATCTAGCTTGACTCCTCACTACCACCATGCATGCTTGAGTGCCCTAAAAATGTATTTCACTTGCAGAAAGTTTCTGGGCAAAATGATTAAATAACACTGTTTTGGCCTTCAGCTGGTTTATCCGAAAAATTCCCTTCCGTGAAGGATTAATTTGCTTTTCAACAACCATTTGCTGAGCATCTACTAAATAATAGGTGCTGTGCTATGAGCTGGCATGTGGAAGATTATTATTAACAGCTAATATATATTGAACTCTATTAAGGGCCAGGCACTGTTCTAAGTGCTTTTATGAGTTCAGTTCATTTAATTCTCCTAACAGCCCTATGAGATGAGTAACATTATTATCTCCAGCTTTCAGATGAGGAAATTTGGGCACAGGGAGGTAAAGTAACTTGGCCAAGGTCACACAATTAATAAGTAGTGGTACTGGGCTTCTAACTAGAGTCACTCCACTCCAGAATCTGCATTATACGACCATAAATAAGAGTGCCCACTTGTTGAGCCGAGCCCCTGGTTCTGTCCATTTATCATCCTCACATCAATCCCGTCCATTGACACTCTTGCTCTCTTTTTGCAGCAAAGACCCAGAGAGATGAGAGAAGAGAGATGGGATTTATCTGTTCTTCACACTGCTTCCCATTGGTTGGGGCTCTGCTTGGTCCTGCCAGACAGGTTCTGGGGCTCCCCTCACCTGGCAGGTGTCTCTGCGGCCCTCTGGGTAGCCAGCACACAGCATCCCTGGCAATAGCTGAAAGGTGAGGTTGAAGGGGCCAGGCCGGTTGTAGAGACACTGACAAGCAGCCTCTCCCAGCAGCCTTAACTCCACTTCCTGTAGCGTCCAGGGGAGAGGCAGAGGATCTAGGGGCAGAATCAGAGAGCAGAGATGGTGAGGCAGAGATGGAGACCTCAGCTCCCCAGGGCTCAGCTTTGTCCCCTCCACGGGCCTCCTGGACACTCCAGCCCACCACATCCCAAACCATCATCTCATCCTGCCCCAATCTGTTCTTCTTTCTATGTCTTCGTTTCAGGAATGGCCCCATCAAGCACCAGGTGAGAGCTTCCATGGATGGTTGTGCAGGTTGCGTACTGCATAAAGGCCCCAGGCAGCAAAAGACGCATACAGGGTCAGAAATCACCAAGCCTGGAGTCCTGAAGTGGGGTTGCATTGGTCCACAGAGGGCACCTTATTCACAAAGATGTCATATAGATTAGATGTGGCCCTGTACCGAATTGCCAAACATGGAATCTGGGCATCATCTCTGATTTTTCTCCCAACTCACCTCCCCAGTCAGTTCCTAAGTCCTGAAATCCTGTCATTTGTGCTTTCTTGGCATTCCCACTGCAACTGCCCCTAGTTCAGGCAGCATAACCTTGGGCCTAGATGATACCCCAACTTCCTCACTAGTCTCTCCCCCAGTACACCCTTCACTTGCTGCTGCCAGAGAAATGTTCTTAAAGCTCAGCTACGATTTTACCAGAATAAATGGATCCCACTGTCCAAACCTGGGCTTCAGCCCTTTTCTGAGGTGAACCTACTTTTGAAGAAAATGAAGTCTCAGGATCTAGAAAGGGATGGGGGAAACTGTGGGCAAGTCTCCTGACCTTCCCACTCAGAATCCCATGACCTCAGGTGGTGGCTGAGGCTGTACTCGGGGGTCAACCAGGGAAGTTTGGGGATTGCCTGGGGATCCCTGGACCTAGTGGGGTCTTCTGGCCCTCAGTCTGACCTTAAGTCTTTCGTGATCCAGCCTTGGCAGCTTTTACAGCCTCTGTCTCCACTCCAGCTAGGCAGACTGGCCCTTCTTCATCTAATATGCCTCACCTGGGTCCCCAGGATGGCCTCCATTTCCCCCCATCTTTCGGCAAGGCCAGCTTATGTCCTCTCTTCACAAAACCTCCCCAGAAATCTCCTGCTCTGGATGCCCATTGTCATGTGGACTTGCTCATCTACACAGACTTTCCAGGTGCTCACAATGACCCTTCCTCTTCACCTCCTGCCCTGATGAGGTCTGAGATCCCAGCAGGCAGAGCCTGTGGCATCTCCTCCTGGAGCACCCTCCCCAAAGCCCAGCATTGGCACAGATTTGGTCACAGCTGATGTGGAATCATTGTGGGGACCTTGCTAGCATAGAAAAGTAGCACTGGATGATGGGGAATGGCAAAGTGGGGGGATTGTGGTCTATTTCCTCCTCACATCTTCTAACGTAAGTGTTTGCTTATTTATTGAAATGGTCTACCTACGAGAATGTAGGCTCTGAGAAGGCAGAGATTTTTATTAGTTACTTTCACTGATATATCTCCGACACATAAAAGGTGCTCCAGAAATAGCTGTTGAATTGAACAAATGGATGACTGAATAAACGACTGAATGAGTGTAATTGAACAGAGAGAAGACAGAAGATGGGGGCGTAGAGACATAGGTGGGTGGAGGATACGGTAGGAGGAGTGGGGGAGAGGAAAGGAGGGCAGAAACCGACGTTTGCTGAACACTTACTATATGCTGAGTACTGTGCTTTAGTACTTTAGCACTGATTACTGTGGTGCAATGCATTGTTCAGTATGGCCCTTCTAGCCATAGTCTTGGAGCCCTGGTGATGCAGTGGTTAAGAGCTTGGCTGTTAACCAAAAGGCTGGGAGTTCAAATCCACCAGCCACTTCTTGGAAACCCTATGGGCAGTTCTACTCTGTCCTATAGGGCGGCTATGTGTCAGAATCAACTCGACTGCAACAGGTTTGTTTTTTTCTCGGTTAGCCATAATCTTTGTAACCGCCACCACATGACTGGGTGGGACTGTGAAAATGAGGTATATGGAACCTTAACGAGAGGATTGGTTAGTTTTGTCATTCTGCTAGGCTTAAAATGAACCATCCCAACGGCGGGAAGGAGAGGATCCCACCACCACCAAGGAAGAAGAACCAAGAACAGCGCATGTCCTTTGGACCCAGGATCCCTGAGCTGAGCAGCTCCGGGAACCAGGAAACAGAGAGAAAGAGAGAGAGAGCAGTAACACTGACGACAGAGTGATGCGGTGGCAAGGAAGCCGCAGCAGGAGAGACTGGCAGGAGATGGTGTGGTGGGCTTCCCGGCCCACAGAGGAGAAAGCTGAGTGCCTTCAGGCAGGAGGCTTGCTGGAGGAGTAGGATGCCTCCGGGCACTTGGTGGAGCTAGGTTTGCCAACCCACAGAGCTAGAGCTGAGTGCTTTCGGGCTGAGGCTTCCTGGTGGAGTGGGATGCCTCGGGGCACATATTGGCAGAGCTAAAAAAGCTCATGGCAGAGGCCGAGGGGCCAGAGAGAAGCATGCCTGCAGGCACAGCTGAGAAGAGGCTGTCCTGGTCCAAGAACTGTTATCCTGAGCATTCCTGAACCTGAATTGTAACCTGTTACTTCCCTAATAAACCCCATAATTGTGAGTATTGTCTGTGAGTTCTGTGTGGCCATTGCAATGAACTATCAAACCCAGCAGAGAATAGACAGTGCTGTGGGAGGGACAGCTGATGTCAGAATTAGTAAAGATGGCGGAGAGACGAGGCATGTCTGACCTCCAACTCATAGGAATCAACCTTAGGCTGTTGGTCTTGATTCTCCTTCCCCCTTGTGAAGTTAGAGGGGGTCAGACCCAGCCCCCATGCAATTTTTACAATTACCTAAGGTAAAAATATCTAAAATACATTGATTACTGCTATGCCAGGTGCTGGCGAAGAATACTGAATATACTATGAACTGCCAGAAGAACGACCAAGTTTGTTTTGGAAGAAATATAGCCAGAATGCTCCTTAGTAGCAAGGATGGCAAGACTTTGTCTCACATACTTTGGACACGGTATCAGGAGGGACCAGTCCCTGGAGAAGGACATCATGCTTGGTAAAGTAGATGGTCAGTGAAAAGGGGAAGACCCTTAACGACATGGATTGACACGGTGGCTGCAACAGTGGGCTCAAGGGTAGCAACGATTGTGAGGATCGTGCAGTGTTTCGTTCTGTTGTACATAGGGTCACTGTGAGTCAGAACCAATTTGACTGCACCTAACAACAACAGCATGCCAAGCACTGCTATAAGCTTTACGTGAATTTTCTCATTTAATCCACCCAATAATTCTATGAAGTGGGTACTACTATTTTCCTCATTTTACGGAGGAGGAAACGGACTCAGTGAGAGTAAGCGCTTCCTTCGTCTGAAACAGCAGAGCTGGGATGGCAACCCTAGTCGGACCCTAAATTCTGGAAAGAAAAACCTGGAAGGAAGGGAGGGATGAGGAAGGAGTGGTGGGTGGATAACTCAGCAACCTTGGTTTGAGAACCTCTGGGGAGGAGGCCAGCTGGAGAGAGGTGCAGGATTTACTGGCAGCCTAGGTACCCGCCCCCCGAGGCTCCGCCCGAGGCCGGCCCCCCTAGTCCCGCGCCTTCGAGGCCCTGCTTTCAGGACACGCCCCTCGGCCCCGCCCCTCGGCCGCGCCGCCTAAGGACCGCTCTCTAGGCCCCGCCTCTCCGCTGGCCCATCCCAAGGCCCCGCCCACCCCGCTCACCCGCCTCCTGGACGTCCCCCCAGCCCGTGGCCCAACAAGCGGTGCCGTGAGCCAAGCGGTGTGAGGCGCGCGGCAGGCAGACGGGCTTCACAGCGGGGCCCAGGTTGGCTGGTGTGGCCAGGCGCAGGAGGGCCAAGTCGGCGCCCAGTTCCACGCTGCTGTAGTTGTCTGGCACCAGGATGGCGGCCACCGCGCGGACATGGGCGCCGTCCAGCGGCCCGTCCCGGGAGTGTACGCCCAGCAGTACCGACCACTCGGCGGTGGGCTCCAACGTCCCGTTCCTGCGCCAAGGCAAAGGCGGGAGAGGTTAGGTTGACCCTAGGGAGGGGGCAGACCCTCGCAGGGGTAAGGGCTCAGAACCAAAGGAGGAGGTTGGGTCAGGTACGAATTTGGGGCTGGGGGCATGGAGGTTGAGATAGGCTCATAAAAGGCAGAGTGAAGAATCTGACTTGGAGGAGGTGATTGAGAGCACTGGAAAGATGGGATTCAGGCCTGGATATGTGGGGTGGGGGGACAGAGTCTGATGGCAGCCCCACTCCCTCTCAGAACCATGATACCCAGCAAAGCGTTTGACTTTGGGGGTGGAAGGGGGAGGCAGCTGGTCTCCAAGTGAGCTTTGAGGACATGGGGTCTAGCTGAGGGCCAGGCTTGGCTTTCGCAGGAGAAGGACCAAACGAGGGCGGATACTCACTCCACAAAACAGTGGGCAGCGGAGAGGACCCAGGAGGGAGCGATGAGGGAGCCCCCGCAGACGTGCCCCCCTCTCTGATGCAGGCTCACCTGCCACGGCCAGGTGCCTGGTTGCGCATCCGAGCCCCCCATGATGCGGGCAGAGGGCTCCGGGCGACCGCAGTCTGCAGTGGGGAACCCTGGGAGTCATTGTCCACCCTCAGCCACCCAAGGGGCCCAGGAAACTCTGGGAAAAGCCCTGTTCCCCACTCTGCTTTGGTTTCCCCATTTGGCCAAAGACCAAAGAGGACCTTCAAGGAAGGAACTTCTTGGCTTCTAACCACTTTTGCCTCTCTCATCCCCTTGTTGTTGTGTGCCCTGGATTCCGACTCATAGCAACCCTATATGAGAGTAGAACCGTCCCACAGGGTTTCCTAGGCTGTAATCTTTACAGGAGCAGATTGATAGGTGTTTGAACCATCAGCCTTTCGGTTAGCAGCCGTTCTCTTAACCAGTGCGCCACCAGGGCTCCTTCCCTCATTCCCTAGCCAGCCTTAACCTCATTTGTGTTGCTAGGACCCCCAGGTCTCTTCCTTACCGAGATCTTCAGGCTCTTCCTGGGTAGGGCTGAGAGCTGAGAATTAGAGTAAGGAGAGAAAGACACTGTCTGCTACTGCCGGTACCCCGTGCCCCATACAAACTGCCCAGCCCCCAACTTCTTGCTCTCCAGTCCCCACTCCCTACCTTCCTTTCCCCAAATTTCCTGCCCTTTCAGCCCCACCGCCAGCACCCGTGCTACCCCTCCTATCTTTTCTGCCTATGTCCATGACTTTCCCCTGGCTGTCTTACCTGAGTCCTGGAAGGATCCTGGGGTGTGGCTGATGGCTGGGAAGACGGAAGAAAACATAATGAGACTGGAGACCCATATATAATCTTTGATCTCGCTGACTCCTTTCCTTCAGCTTTACTGCTTCTCCATTTCCCACTCCTCTGAAACACTATTCCTCTCTTCCCGACACCCCAATTCCCTCCCTCTTCTGAGACCCCACTCCTCTTCCTCCACTGACATTCCACTTTCCTCCCCACTCTGACACCCTGCTTCCCACCCAGAACTCAGGAGTCCTGATTTCCAGCTCCTCAGATGCTAGGACCTAAGCCCCTTGCAGTCATCCACTGTCGCCCAAGGTTACCGAGGATCACAAGTGGGATGAGCAGGTGCTGGGACATGGCACTTTAGAGTCAGCTGGAGGCACAGGGATGGGTAAAGGTCTGCTCCCTGCCACAGCTCTGTCACTGTCTAGGCAGCCTGTGACTCCTGATGGTCTCAGGAACAGCCCCACCCTCCCTGGCTGGAGCCCATCTCTGGGAATCTGAGAGGATCTGCGGCTGGAAGGGGGAAGTAGGGAGCCTGAAGGCCCCACCCAGAACCCTGTGAGCATCTCACAGCTCTGAAGGCCCAGGATGGGGGTAGGGAGCAAGTGTCCTAGCTCCAGGACACCTGGTGGGTGGGGGAGGGAGGGCTGGAGAACCTTGTGGGCAAAGGCAGAGACAGCCTGGGGCTGGGAGGCCAGTGTCCTGGGTCCTTGGTGAGGAAGGGTTGGGGGTGAGCAGGGGCCCTTGGGACAGGGGAGGTGGTCCCTCACTGGTATGACTCACCTGAGACCTCACCTCTGTTCGGGGTGCGGCTGCCCCAATGGCCTGGCTTTTTCTTCTTATACAGCTCTGGTTACTGGAGTTGCTGGCCTGGTTTGGGACTGGAGCCCTGGGGAATTCAATCTCATCCCAACAAAAGGATCAAAGATTCTGGCAGGCTGGCAGGACATAGGGATTCTGGGAGGGGGCTGGGCAGGCTGAAAGGCAAAAAAAAAACCACTCCCTTTCTGAGTTAGGATGAGTACTCTCAGGTGCTCTGTCACTTACTCTTTGTGTGACCTTAGGAAGGTCACTCATGTATATCAGTAAGAGTCCATTCAGGAAACATGGAAACTCAGAGAGGAATTGAGGAAAGTTTAACAAAGGAATTACGTATAGAAGTGTGGTTAAGAGAAACCAACAAAGTATAGATGGTGAAACACCATGAGTCTGGCAACAATGGAGAGCCCTTACTACTCCTAGGCCTGAAGGGGCAAGGAAAGCAGCAGTCACTGGAATCCAGAAAGAGCAGCTGCTGTAGGAGAGGGGCAGCTGCTTTGATAGAGGAATGCAACCTTTATGAACCTGTGGCCCAGCAGGGAGGAAGCTGAGGGAATAAAAATCTCCATTACACTCTCCTTCCACCTTCTGATCATCTGTCAGATTCTTCCATTGCCTGAAACTAACCAGAAGCCAGAGTGCAAGGGACTCCATGGTGTGGTCCATGAAGGTCCATCTCTAGGGGGAACGAGTCAGGGTGGAGAAGGGCAGAGAGTTGCAATGGAGGGTCTCACAAAGAATATCCACACATGAATTTCTATTTTCCCACCAATAATATAGGCTAATAGTAATATTACTCTATGCATCTAATTTCCCTAGAAAACAGAGGCCAAGGCAAAGCCTACCTGCTTATGTTTTATCGGGAGGTGCAATCCCAGGATATCTAGAGTGAGGGAAAAGGAGAAGTGAGACACAGAGGAAATAAAAATACAGGGAGCCAACAATTGCCTGGATCCAAGGCAAATGTTCAAGTTAAACTTTCAGTATTCCAAGTTTTGAGCCAGCCACAAGTGGTAACGGCTTCAGACTTAATGCAATCCTGGGTTTTCCTTGTCTCCACAGACACTCATTTATCTTGCCACTTCTGTAGGTATTTGCCTCCCAAAGGATAAAGAACCAGTCATTCATTTAGTGAACACTGAAAGTAAGCAAAAAGAGAATAAGGGTAGGAAAGAAGAGAGAGGGTGCGCTACAGGTAATGCACAGCACGCACGCTGTGAAGACCCTTGCCTACCAATGCTTGCTCTAAGCCAGCAGTCCTCAAACGTTTTGGTCTTAGGACCCCTTTCTCCTCTTAAAAACTACTGGAGACTCCAAAGAGCTTTTGCTTACGTGAATTATACCAGTATTTACTGTAGTTGCAATTTAAAAGGAGAAATATTTATTCATTTAATAGTAATAATAAACCCCTAGTATGTTAACGTAAATAACATTTTTATGAAAAATAACTACATTTTCCAATTTAAAAACATTAGCGAGAAGAGTAACACTGTTTTCCATTCTCGCAAACCTCTTTAATGTCTGGCTTAGTAGGAGACAGCTAGATTCTCATATCTGCTTTTGCATCCAGTCCGTTGTGATATCACATGTGGTGTAGCCTCTGAAAAACGGCACTGTGCACCCCTGAGAGAATGCAAGTGAAGAGAGCAAATAATGGCTTCTTATGATGAAAATAGTTTTGACCTCATAGAACTCTCAAAGTGTCTCAGGGATCCCAGGAGTTCCCAGACCATTTCTGAGGATCGCTACTCTAAGGCAATGATTCTTAACCCTTTCTCCATGCCACCAGACCTGAGGAATAGAACAGGCTCCTGTAAGTAGCACAGCAGCAGCCCTGGTGGTCCAGTGGTTAAGAGCTTGGCTGCTAACCAAAAGGTTGGCAGTTTAAATCCACCAGCCACTCCTTGGAAACCCTATGAGGCAATTCTACTCCGTCCTATAGGGTCACTAGGAGTCAGAATCGACTCGATGACAACGGGTTTGGTTTTTGGGTTTTGGTAAGTAGCACAGCAGCTCGCCAAAGCAGTGACAGCAGCCTGCCAAAGCAATGGATCTTGGGGTGGTGGGGAGGGGGAGAAGCGACCACTTTCCTCTAGGGAGACAGATTGGAATTTCTGGGGGATGCACGTGCAGTTTGCAAAAGCTGCTATCATGGATTGAATTGTGTCCCCCAAAAATATCTGTCAGCTTGGCTGGGTCATGATTCACAGTATTGTATAATTGTGTACCATTTTGTAATCTGGTGTGATTTCCTTATGTGTTGTAAATTCAATCACTATGATCTAATAAGATGGATTAGCGGCAGCTATACTGATGAGGTATACAAGATTGGGTAGTGTCTTAAGCCAATCTCTTTTGAGATATAAGAGAGAAGCGAGCAGAGACACATGGGGACCTCATTCCACCAATAAAGCAGTGCCGGGAGCAGAGTGTGTCCTTTGGACCTAAGGTTCCTGCACTGAGATGTTCCCAGACCAAGGGAAGACTGATGCATCACAAGGACCTTTCTCCAAAGCCGAGTGACAGAGAAAGCCTTCCCCTGGAGCTGACACCCTGAATTTGGACTTGTAGCCTACTGGACTGTGAGAGAATAAACTTCTCTTTGTTAATGCCATCCACTTGTGGTATTTCTGATACAGCTGCACGAGATGACTAAGACAGCTGCCCAGGTCATTCCGATAGCTCCTCAACCCCAAGACACCATTGCTTGAAAAATCGCTGCTCAAAGCTTCCCAGCAGCCAATGCGAAGAGGAAAACCCGAGCAGGAGTTTCTGTCTTCCAGGTGCTAGAACAGAAAAGAAATTTCTCCTGCAGATTCTCATGGAGAGGGCACTTTGGTGTAATGAAATCTTCATCAACAGCATGGCAAAAACAGCAAAGAGTTTCATAGGGATGATTTTTATAGTGCTGCTTAATGTCAGTCAATGACTCCATAATTAAACCACAGTCAATAAAATAATTATACGGAGGCTGTCTCTGGGTAAGAAGCAATGAACAGACACAGAGTTCTCTGCTGGTCGATTAGTGGAAGGGGAAATTATAGATTAGGTAGTGTATTAGTATTCTATTACTGCTGTAACAAATTACCATGAGTTTAGGGGCTTGAAACCAACACAATTTATTATCTTACAGTTCTGAGGGTTGGAAGCCTGACACGGGTCTCACGGGGCTGAAGTCAAGGTGCTGGTAGGGTTGTGGTCCTTCCTGGAGTCTCTAGGAGAGAATCTATTTCCTCACCTTTTCCAGCTTCTAGGGAACTGCTGTTATTCCTTGGCTCATGGCCTCCTTACTCCAACTTCAAAGCAAGCAGTGTTGCTTCTGTCTGACCCTTCTTCCATCTTCACATTTTTCTCTGACCAAAACCAGGAAAGGTTCTCCGATTTTAAGGAGTCATGTGGTTAGATTGGGCCCACCTGGATAATCCTTAATCTTTCATCATATGTCTTAGTCATCTAGTGCTACTATAACAGAAATACCGCAAATGGATGGCTTTAATAAAGAGAAATTTATTCTCTCACAGTCTAGTAGGCTAGAAGTCCTAATTCAGGGTGCCAGCTCCAGGGAAGACTTTCTCCTTCTGTCGGCTCTGGAGGAAGATCCTTGCCATCAATCTTCCACTGGTTGAGAAGCTTCTCAGCACAGGGACCCCAGGTCCAAAAGATGCACTATGCTCTGGGTGCTTCTTTCTTGGTGGTTTGAAGTCCCCATATGTCTCTGCTTGCTTCTCTCGTCTATATCTCAAAAGAGATTGGCTTAAGATGCAATCCAGTCTTGTAGACTGAGTCCTGCCTCATTAACATGACTGCTGCTAATCCACACAATACTGGGAATCGTGACCTAGCCAAATTGATACACATATTTTTGGGGGACACAGTTCAATCCATGACACCATGTAAAGTAATGTATTCACAGGTTCTGAGGACTATGGGGTAGATATCTTTGGAGTCCATTGTTCTACCTACCTGAGTCCCTGGGTGGTGCAAATGGTTAAGTGCTTGACTACTAGCCGAAAGGTTGGTGGTTTGAATTTATGCAGAGGCATCTCAGAAGACAGACCTGGCAACCTGCGTCCAAAAGGTCACAGCTTTGAAAACCCTATGGAGCAGTTCTTCTCTGCGTGTACACGTGGCAACTAAGAACAACAGCAACACTGTCTACCAAAGCTAGAGGAGTGATGACTAATATGTCACCTGTCTTCCCAATGAGATCAAATTTTAGGAAGTCTGTCATATTCAGATAGGGAAACTGAAGCTCAAATGGAACCAACATTAGCCTCGCTTTACTCCGGTGGTTCTTGGCTATGCTTGCTGTGAATGCGTATTGGTTCAGTCTGGGCATTGTAGGGTCAGGAAGGTGGTTTAAGGAATGTCTAACGGGCATATATGGGAGTGAACACTGAATTTTGTAAATCAAAGTTAACATTAGCTATGGCCTCCACCAAAAAATGAAAAATAGCTAATGAAAACCCTGTGTTTGAAAGTGAGTAGATTAATAGGGCTATGTGTCTTGTTTGCAGTTGAAAAACTCTTGTTTTAAAGAATTCTTACTTAAGAAGCACTAGAAAAGAAACAACTCAATTTTTTTTAAAAAAGGTCTTTTTAAGCAAAAGTCTTTGTTTCAGTTACCTACTGCTGTATAACAAACCACTCCAAAATTTAGTGGCTTACAACAAAACCCTTTTTATTATCTCTTATGTTTCTGTGAGGTGACTGAGCTCCACTGGGTGGTTCTTCTGCTGGTCTTGCTTTGTGTGTCAGATGCAGCGGGGGATGGCGTCATCTGGAAGCCTGACTGGGATGCTGGGATGGCTGGGCCTCTTTTCTCCATATAATCTTAAGATCTCTCCTCTCCATGGGGTCACTCTACATGGTCTCTCCAGCAGGATAGCTGGACTTCTTACATGGTGGCTTCAAACTCCCAAGAGTTTAAAAGTGGAAGCTGCCAATGCCTTTTTAAGGTTTAGGCCTGGAATGAGCACAGTGTCACTTCTACAGCATTCTATTGGTTAAAGTGAGTCACAGCCCAGCCCAGATTCAATGAAGGAGGGGACTATAAACCAAAATCAAACCAAACCCTTTGCTGTCAAATCGATCACAACTCATAGTGATCCTACGGAACAGAGTAGAACTGCCCCATAGGGTTTCCAAGGAGCACCTGGTGGATTCAAACCGCTGATCTTTTGGGTAGCAGCCAAACTCTTAACCACTGAGCCACCAGGGTTTCTGAGGGGACTATATAAGGGCATAAATACCAGGAGGCGTGGTACATTGGAAGTTGTCATCTTCGGAGATGAGCTATCATAGGCTTTAACAGGCGTTTCACAAGAGGATACTCAAATTGCAATACACATATGAAAAGGCATACAACATCATTATTATTCAGAGAAATGCAAATTAAAACCACCAGGGGATACCACCGCACACCCACCACTATGGCTAAAATGAAAAAGGCTGATGACACCAAATGTTGCTGAGGTTGCAGAGCAGCTGAGATTCTCATACACTGCTGGGGTGAGACTAAATGGCTGTAGACAGCTGTTTGACAATATCTAGTAAAGCTAAACACGTGCTTATATTATAACCCAACAATCCTGCTCCTCGGTATATACCCAAGAGAAATGAGTACACCAAAGGACGTGCATAGCATAGTGTTCCTAGCAGCCTTATTTACAAAAGCCAACATCCAGGAACAACACAAATGTCCAGAAACAGGAGAATTAATAAATTGTGGTATATTCATACAGTGGGATACCATGCAGCGATAAAAAAGAATGAATTACTGATATATGCAACAACATGAATGAAGCTCACAGAAATTATGTTCAGCGAATGTAAGTGTCATACTGTATGATGTCAATTATATGCAATTTAGGAACAAGCAAGACTAATCCATAAGTGATCCAAACCTGTTGCCGTCAAATTGATTCCGACTCACAGTGACCTTATAGGACAGAGTAGAACTGCCCCATAGGGGTTCCAAGGAGCACCTGGTGGATTTGAACTGCCGACCTTTTGGGTAGCAGCCAAACTCTTAGCCACTGTGCCACCAGGGTTTCCCCACAAGTGATGGAAGTCAGAATAGTGGTTGCCTCTGGTGGAAGTACTGACTGGTGTGGAGCACAAAGAGACTTGCTGGAGTGCAGGAAAGTTCTATATCTTGATCTAGGTGTTGGTTACACCAAGCCCAAGCCCATTGCTGTTGAGTCGATTCCGACTCATAGCAACCCTATAACAGAGTAGAACTGCCCCACAGAGTTTCCAAGGAGCGCCTGGTGGATTTGAACTGCTGACCTTTTGGTTAGCATTTAACCACTACGCCACCAGGGTTCCTGTTGGTTACACAGGTGTATACAAAATATAAATTCTTATAAAGCTAAACCCTTAAGATTAATACACTTTATCACATGGTTGTTATCCCTGAATAAAAAGAAACAAAACACATTTTGCAATTAAGTAGATTTCGGGGTCAGTTAAGGAAAGCTCAAAGTAATCCAGCTTCAAAAATGCTTTCCTTGATCACAAGCTTTGGTAAAAGGTGCAGCATTACATCAGATACGCCAGGGCATGCATGTTATGTAATTTCTGCAAGTTTAGCCAAAATAAGGAAATCCTTTAGTGATTGGAGAAATAATAAAAGCATGCTTAAGCAAAGTTGCTGATGTTACGTTTCCTGATAGAAAAGATAATTTCTTTTTCAAATTGTGGTAAGAAGTTACTTTCTTTTGAATTCTCCCTCTCATCAAAGAGGTTGCTTATCACTGACCTAGAAAAAAGGCATTCTTCAGATAATCCTTAAAACATATTGTTTTTCTCAGTCAAGCTTTTTTGAAAGGTGCTGAGTAGGAGTGGGAGACTGATTCACAGGTTAAGGGCACAGCCACATACTGTCCACATTAGCTATGCTGGGGCAGGGCTACACTGCCTTGTGAAAACTGAGTCGAGTGCCCTAGAATTGGAAGTGACCTCGCTTCTGGTCAAGGCTGTTCTATGGAAGATGTTGTGGAGAGGGGTACATGTCTTCTCAGAAAATAATTAGAGGTGTCTGCTCCAACACACACCAGAATGGGTGCCATCGCAGAGCAAGGGTACAAAGGTTTTCGTTTGGAAAATTGGTAAAGAAGTGTATCTCCCTTACAGGGTTGCCAGATAAAATAGAAGATGCCTAGGTAAATCTGAATTTCTGATAAACAATGAATAACTTTTTTTGCATAGGTATGTCCCATGCAATATTTGAGACATGTTTATACTAAAAAATTATTTGTTACTTATCTGAAATTCAGGTTTATTGAATGTCCTATATTTATTTTTATGTGTTTAAGGTGAACGTTTACAGAGCAAATTAATTTCTCATTCAAAAAGTTATACACAAATTTTTTCATACATTCATTGCAATCGTGGGTGTCCTGTATTTTTATTTGCTAGATCTGGCAACCGTATTCCTTTGGCCAGAAAATTGTCTTGCCAAGTTACTGTGTTGTGTTTCTGCTTGGAAGAATTGGACTTTATACTGTGTGCTCCAAAATAATCAGGGATTGGGTCTAAAATGCACACCCTATGCTACTCAGTGGTGTGATCTTCTGGGTGGGGATATTTCAGTGACCGTTGATAAAATTGAGGACATATTGACTCCACTCTGTGTCTAGAATGAGCAAACAAACACACAAGCCCTGTTGACGGTTTTATCAAGACTTTCTACTGGAGCGCCGCCTTGTGGCAGGAAGAGTAACTGCTCCTTCCGTTTCATGGTCAGACCCACTCCTCGCCTCTCCTGGTCTCCAGGGGCACCAGGTCTCCACCTGCATCTCATACCAGTTCCCTATTGGAGCTAGAGATTGTCCCAGGACTCAGCACTTTTGTCTCAAATAGACAGTCCTACTTCAGGTATACCTTGTTTTAGGGAGATAAATACCCATACCCATTGCTGTCGAATCGATTCTGACTCACAGCAACCTTATAGGACAGAGCAGAACTGCCCCATAGGGTTTCCAAGGAGAGGCTGGTGGAGTTGAACTGCCAACCTTTTGGTCAGCAGCTGAGCTCTTAACCACTGTGCCACCAGGGCTCCTTAGGGAGATATACTATATGAAGATATGCCATTTTGAGGGTGGTTCTGCATAGACAGAGGGAATGATCTGGGGTGGAATCTGAGGAGGTGTTGGCTCTCTGCTGGAGAGATACCTTCTGCCCCTGAGGCAAGGAGATGTAGGGTGCTCCTGCATAAACTGGAATGGTGTGGCTGAGCCTAGGGTAACCCCTGGAGGTGAGAGAGGAGGCCAGGAGGTGATGGGGTTTTTGAGTCCTGGCTGGAGGCAACAAGGCTGTGTGGCCTTCACTGGGCATGGGGAGCATTCTGTACCCCTCTGGTCAACATGGGGGATGGCACTGTAGGGCCCCTGGTACTCAAGCTGTACAGATATAACTGTGTCCCCCCAAAATGTGTGTCAATTAGGCTAGGCTATGATTCCCAATATTGTGTGGTTGTCCTCCATTTTGTGATCTGATATAATTTTCCTAACCTCTATGATGTTAATGAGGCAGTTCAAACCCACCTGCTCTTCCTTGGAAACTCTCTGGGGCAAGTCTGTGCTGTCCTGTAGGGTTGCCATGAGTCAGAATCGACTCAAAGGCAACAGGTTAGTTGGTTGGTTGCTTAATCTCAGTGGGTTTCTGTGACCTCCAGCTTCCCTCCAAATATGCACTCTTCATCTTGTGTGCCATCGGTGTGCTTAACCGTTGAACTGCCAGGGCTCCTTGCTCTTGTCTTATACCATACCATACCCATTGCCACTGAGTCAATTCTGACTCATAGTCACCCTGTAGGACAGAGTAGAACTGCCCCATAGGGTTTCCAAGGAGCAGTTAGTGGATTCAAACTGCCAGCCTTTGGGTTAGCAGCCAAATGCTTAACTACTGCATCACTCTCATCTTAGAAGTTTAGAATTCAGAAAACACAAACAACCTACCAGAGAAATATCTGCCATGGCATGTGTCTTAGTTATCTAGTGCTGCTGTAACAGAAATACAGTAAGTGGATAGCTTGAACAAACAGAAATTTATTCTCTCACAGTTTACGAGGCTGGAAGTCCAAATTCAGGGTGCCAGCTGTAGGAGAAGGCTTTCTGTCTGTCGACTATGAGGGAAGGTCCTTTTCATCAATCTTCCCTTGGGTGTAGGAGTTTCTCAGCCCAGGGTCCCAAAGGACACGTTCCACACTGGCACTTCTTTCTTGGTGGTAATGAGGTCCCTCTCCTCTCTGCACTATCGACAGAAGGTACATCTGTTTTTTCCTTTATCCCTTTCTTCCTCCTTTTCTTCCTTCCCTCCTTTCTCTTCATACATATATACATTTCCCCCCAAATATTTTGTTTTATTACATGAAATATCACACAAAAATATGTGTTTAAATTACGGTGCTGTCCAGAGCTTTATATTTTATCCATAGGGGAACATCCTTACTCACCCCATTTTGGGCTTCTGGAGTACTAGAATAATTTACAGAGGAGATAGCCGATGCATCCTTAGAGGAGTGTTGTGGTTCTGCTTTGCTGTTCCCCTCTTGTTCCTTCTTCCCTCCACCTTATCCCACAGCCCACCTCCACAGTGCAGGTTCCAAAGGTGTTCCTGGCCAGCACATCAGATATTTATGGGCATAAGGTCCCCACCATGCCATCTGGAGTCTCTGCTGTAGGAACTTATTTTAATATTATTCCATTTATGAAGTCATAGGTTCTCTGTTAAAGAAGGTGTCCTTGTGGTTCCTTTGGAGAAGATTTCAGTAGTTTTATTTTATTTTACAGTTTTTATGTGAAGACTCTCCAGGCTTCATCCACTTTTCAGCAGCGAAACATGTTGTGTCTTTAAGTCTGTGCCCATTAGCCCTCTGGCCTCTTTTTGTGGGATATAGTGTTTTGAGGCTACAGAAATTATAGAGGCTAAAGTAAAAATCTAAATGATTAAGAATTATTAGGTCAAACAAATTCTGTATGTCTATTTGCTTCTGGAAATAATTAAACCAAATCTGGGACAGGGGTATCTTGGATCGTGAGGTTTTCCTGATAGACTCCAATTACTCAGTGGTCCTTGTTGTCGTTAGGTGCCATCGAGTTGGTTCGGACTCACAGCGACCCTATGTACGACAGAATGAAACCCTGCCTAGTCCTGCAGCATCATCATAATCATTGCTAGGTTTAAGCCCATTGTTGCAGCCACTGTGTCAATCCATCTTGTTGAGGGTCTTCCTCTTTTTTGATAATCCTCTACCTTACCAAGCATGATGTCCTTCTCCAGGAATGGTCCCTCCTGATAACATGTCCAAAGTACTTGAGATGAAGTCTTGCCATCCTCAATTCCAAGGAGCATTCTGGCTGTATTTCTCCCAAGACAGACTTGTTTGTTCTTCTGGCAGGCCACTGTATATTCAATATTCTTCACCAATGCCATAATTCAAAGGCATCAGTTCTACTTCAGTCTTCCTTATTCATTGTCCAGCTTTCACATGCATGTGAGGCAATTGAAAATATCATGAACTGGGGCAGGCGCACCTTAGTCCTCAAAGTGACATCTTTGCTTTTCAACACTTTAAAGACACCTTTTGCAGCACATTTGCCCAATGCAATTCATCATTTGATTTCTTGACTGCTGCTTCCATGGGCGCTGATTGTGGATTCAAGTAAAATGAAATCCTTAACGATTTCAATCTTTTCTCCATTTATCGTGATGTTGGTTATTGGTCCAGTTCTGAGGATCTTTGTTTTCTTTATGTTGAGGTGTAGTCCATTCTGAAGACTGTGGTCTTTGATCTTCATCAGTAAGTACTTCAAGTTCTCTTCATTTTCAGCTAGAAAGATTGTGTCATCTGCATATCCAAGGTTGTTAATGAATCTTCCACCAATCCTGATGCCACGTTCTTCTTCGTATAGTCCAGCTTCTCAGATTATTTGCTCAGCATACAAACTAAATAAGTATGGTGAGAAGATACAACCCCTATGCACACTTTTCCTGATTTTGAACCACACAGTATTCCCTTGTTCTGTTCGAATGACTGCCTCTTGGTCTATATACAGGTTCCTCATGAGCACAATTAGGTGTTCTGGAATTCCCATTCTTCACAGTGATATCCATGATTTGTTGTGATCCACACAGTCGAATGCCTTTGCATAGTCACTAAAACACAGGTACACATCTTTCTGGTATTCTCTGCTTTCAGCCAAGATCCATTTGACATCAGCAATGATATCCCTCTTTCCACATCCTCTTGTGAATCTGGCTTGAATTTCTGGCAGCTCCCTGTCAATGTACTGCTGCAACTGCCTTTGAATAATCTTCAGCAAAATTTTATCTACGTGTGATATTAATGACATTGTTTGATGATTTCCTCATTCTGTTGGATCACCTTTCTTTGGAATGGGCACAAATATAGGTCTCTTCTAGTCGGTTGGCCAGGTAGCTGTCTTCCAAATTTCTTGGCATAGATGAGTGAGCACCTACAGTGCTTGCTGAAACATCTCAGTTGGTATTCCGTCAATTCCTGGAGCCTGTTTTTCACCAATGCCTTCAGTGCAGCTTGGACCTCTTCCTTCAGTACCATCAGTTCTTGGTCATATGCTACCTCCTGAAATGGCTGAATGTCAACTGATTCTTTTTGTTACAGTGACTCTGTGTATTCCCTCCATCTTCTTTTGATGCTTCCTGTGTCGTTCAATATTTTGCCCACAGAATCCTTCAAAATTGCAACTTGAGGCTTGAATTTTTTCTTCAGTTCTGTCAGCTTGAGAAATTCCAAGTGTGTTCTTCCCATTTGGTTTTCTAACTCCAGGTCTTTGCACGTTTCATTATAATACTTTACTTTTGTCTTCTCCAACTGCCTTTTGAAATCTTCTGTTCTACTCTTTTACTTCATCATTTCTTTCATTTCTATTAGCTATTCTACATTCAAAAGCAAGTTTCAGGCTCTCTTCTGACTCCATTTTGGTCTTTTCTTTCTTTCCTGACTTTTTAATGACCTTTTGCTTTTTTGACGTATGATGTCCTTGATGTCATCCCACAACTCGTCTGGTTTTCAGTCATTAGTGTTCAATGTGTCAAATCTATATTTCAGATGGTCTCCAGATTCAGGTGGAATATTCTCAGGGTCATATTTTGGTTCTCGTGGACTTGTTTTAATTTTCTTCGGCTTCAACTTAAACTTGCATATGAGCAACTGATGGTCTGTTCCTCAGTCAGCCCCTGGCTTGTTCTGATGGATGATATTAAGCTTTTCCATTGTCTCTTTCCACACATGTAGTCGATTTGATTTCTGTGTTTTCCATCCGGCAAGGTCCATGTGTATAGTCGTTGTTTATGTTGTTGAAAAAAAAGTATTTGCAATGAATAAGTTATTGGTCTTACGAAATTCTGTCATGCGATCTCTCGTGTTATTTCTATCACCAAGGCCATATTTCCAACTACAGATCTTCCTTTGTTTTCAACTTTGCATTCCAATCACCAGTAATTATCAATGCAACTTGATTGCACGTTCGATCAATTTCAGACTGCAGAAGTTGGTAAAAATCTTCAATTTCTTCATCTTTGGCCTTACTGGTTGGTGCATAAATTTGAATAATAGTCACATTAACTGGTTTTCCTTGTAGACGTATGGATATTATCCTGTCACTGTCAATGTTGTACTTCAGGATGGATCTTGAAATGTTCTTTTTGATAACGAATGTGATGCCATTCCTCTTCAATTTGTCATTCCCGGCATAGTAGACCATATAATTCAAAATGGCCAATACCAGTCCATTTCAGCTCACTGATGCTTAGGATGTTGAACTTTTTGCATTCCATTTCATTTTTCATGAATTTCAATTTTCCTGGATTCATAATTTGTACATTCGATGTTCCAATTATTAATGGATGTTTGCAGCTATTTCTTCTCATTTTGAGTCATGCAACATCAGCAAAGGAAGGTCCCTAAAGCTTGACTCCATCAACATCAATAAGGTCAACTCTATTTTAAGGAGGTAGCTCTTCCTCAGTTGCATTTTGAGTGCCTTCCAACCTGAGGTGCTCCGCTTCTGGCACTATATCAGATAATGTTCCACTGCTATTCATAAGGTTTTCACTGGCTAATTTTTTCAAAAGTAGACCTCCATGTTTCTTCCTAGTCTATCTTAGTCTGGAGATACACTGAAACCTGTCCACCATGGGTGATCCTGCTGGTATTTGAAATACCGGTGGCATAGTGTGATGGTTAAGATGTGTGTCAGCTCAGCTGGGCCATGATTCTCAGTGTTTTGGCAGTCGTATAATGTTGTGATCACTTCCCTGTTGAGATTTGATATGTGATCACCCCCATGATGGGATCTTCTGTGAGTAGCCAATCAGCTGAAAGGGAGTTTCCTTAGGTGTGTGGCCTGCATCTGAATATAAGGAAATGTTCTGGCAAGGTTGGAGAGTTTTCGCTTGTTCTGGATCCTGCAGCTGGCTCCTGTTTTCTGACCTCCAGTTCTTGGGACTTGAGCTAGCAGCTTGCTTGGGGTTTTGCCTCCCAATCTTGGGATTCATCAATTTTTGTAGCCTGTGAGCAAGAGCCTGGCTCTACGACCTGCCGATTTTGGGTTCGCCAGCCCCTGTGGCTACGTGAATCAAGAGAAGCCTCTATCCTGATCCACGGATTTGGGACATTCCAACCTCTACAACCACATGAGCCATTTCCTTGATATAAATCTCTCTCTATATATGTATTTATAAGCTTTGCTGGTTTCGCGTCTCTAGAGAATCCAGCCTAAGACATATAGCTTACAACATCACAACAACAGGCAAGCCACCACAGTATAACAAACTGATTGACACATGGTGGAGTGGTCCTTGGGTGCATTCAAATGCCTATTTGTTCCTTAGATAACATCCCTGAATAAGAATTATTATAGAAATGTATTCGAGATTACACAGGAAAACTCTCACCCAGAGAGTTTATTTGAACCATTTGAATGTAAACATTACTTGTCTTGGTCCACTAAAAGCAAGTATTACACAAATCCTGGTGAATTACAACCCCTAGTACCACTACATTTAGATACATTCTGATATGTTTACCAGCAATTTTCCACACATTTTTGGTACTGTTCCAGAGTGTTTTGCTTATTATCAACCATAAAAAAAGTTGTTAGGTGCCATGGAGTCATTTTCAACTCATAGCAACCCCATGTGACAGAGTAAAATGGCTCCATAGTGCTTTCTAGGCTGTAATCTGTACAGGAGCAGATTGCCAGTTCTTTCACCCACAAAGCTGCTGGGTGGGTTCGAACTGTCAACCTTTAAGGTTAGTAGTCAAGCACTTACTTAACTGTTGTGCCAACAGGTCTTCTTTATAGAACAAGTAACAGGTAACAATTATGTTAGTGCAAAACCCCAAACCAAACCCACTCGGTTGAGCTGATTCCGACTCATAGCGACCGTATAGGACAGAGTAGAAATGTTACTGCAAAGAGCCATCTTATTTCCGCCCCATCTCCCCTCCACTAGACTAAAATCAGCCGTGCTTGTTTCTCTAATTTTACAGTCTGTTGTGGTTAGATTTTAGGTGCTATGTTTCTTCTTCTCCCACCATAGAGAAGAATCACATCTTCACCTCAAAATGACTAAAGCCAAAATTTACTAATAAAAATTTCTTTCTATTTCATTAAGGATCATCAGGTAAGAAAACCTCTGAAGTAAAAGGAAATTTTCCAGTTTTATTATGTCATTTTTTTACACTCTTTTTATTTTTTAAAGCATGTAAAACTTTCCAAAATTATTTTATATGAAACTCTCATGAAGAAAGGAAACAGTTGCTATATTTTTGGGTTTCTAATCAGCTAATCTGTTAGTTTGTCATACTGTGGTGGCTAGCCTGCTGATGTGATACTGGAAGCTTTGCCACCGGTGTTTCAAATACCAGCAGGGTCACCCTTGGTGGACAGGTTTCAGCGTATCTTCCAGACTAAGACTGACTAGAAAGAAGGACCTGGCGGTCTACTTTGGAAAAAATTAGCTAGTGAAAACCTTATGAATAGCAGCGGAACATTGTCTGATATAGTGCCGGAAGAGGAGCCACTCAAGTTGGAAGGCACTCAAATTACGACTGGGGAAGAGCTGCCTCCTTAAAGTTGACCTTAATGATGTGAATGGAGTCAAGCTTTTGGGGCCTTAATTTGCTGATGTGGCATGACTCAAAATGAGAAGAAATAGCTGCAAACATCCATTAATAATCGGAATGTGGAATGTACAAAGCATGAATCTAGGAAAATTACAAGTCGTCAAAAATGAAATGGTACAAGTAAAAATCAATATCCTAGGCATTAGTGAGTTGAAATTGACTGGATTGGTCATTTTGAATCAGTCATATGGTCTATTATGCTGGGAATGACTTAATTGAAGAGGAATGGAGTTGTGTTCATCGTCAAAAAGAACATTTCAAGATGAATCCAGAAGTACAACGCTGTCAGTGATAGGATAATACCCATCTGCCTACAAGGAAGACCAGTTAATATGATTATTATTCAAATTTAAACACCAACCACTAATGCCAAAGATGAAGAAATTGAAAATTTTAACCAAACTCTGCAGTCCGAAATTGATCAAACATGCAATCAAAATGCATTGATAATTACTGGCGATTGGAATGCAAAAGTTGGAAACAAAGAAGGACTGATAGTTGGAAAATATGGCCTTGGTGATAGAAACAACGAAGGAGAGCGCATAACAGCATCTTGTAAGACCAACGACTTATTCATTGCGAATACCTTTTTTAACAACATAAACAGCTACTATACACGTGGATCTTGCCGGATGGAAAACACAGGAATCAAATCGACTGCATTTGTGGAAAGAGATGATGCAAAAGCTTAATATCATCCGTCAGAACAAGCCAGGGGCCGACTGAGGAACAGACCAGCAATTGCTCATACACAAGTTCAAGTTGGGGTTGAAGAAAATTAGAAGTCCATGAGAGCCAAAGTATGACCTTGAGTATATGCCACCTGAATTTAGAGATCATCTCAAGAATAGATTGGATACATTGAACACTAATGAATGAAGACCAGATGAGCTGTGGAAAGACATCAAGAAAGCAAGAGGTCATTAAAAAGTTGGGAAACAAAGAAAAGACCAAAATAGAGTCGGAAAGGACTCTGAAACTTGCTCTTGAATGTTGAGTAGCTAAAGGGAATGGAAGGAATGATGAAGTAAAAGAGCTTAACAGAAGATTTCAAAAGGTGGCTTGAGAAGATAAAGTATTGTAATGAAATGTGCAAAGACCTGGAGATAGAAAACCAAAAGGGAAGCACACACTAAGAATTTCTCAAGCTGACAGAACTGAAGAAAAAATTCAAGCCTCAAGTTGCAATATTGAAGGATTCTGCGGGGAAAATAATAAAGGACACAGGAAACATCAAAAGAAGATGGAAAGAATACACAGGGTCACTGTGTCAAAAAGAATTGGTCGTTGTTCAACCATTTCAGGAGATAGCATATGATCAAGAACTGATGGTACTGAAGGAAGAGGTCCAAGCTGCACTGAAGTCAGTGGCGAACAACCGGCTCCAGGAATTGAAGGAATACCAATTAAGATGTTTCAACAAGCAGATGCATTGCTGGTGGTGCTCACTCGTCTATGACAAAAAATTTGGAAGATAGCTATCTGGCTAACCGACTGGAAGAGATCCATATCTGTACTCATTCCAAAGAAGGGTGATTCAGTAAAATGTGGAAATTATCAAACAATATAATTAATATCACACACAAGTAAAATTTTGCTGAAGATCATTCAAAAACAGTTGCAGCAGTACATAGTCAGGGAACTGCCAGAAAAATTCAAGCTGGATTCAGAAGAGGATGTGGAACAAGGGATATTATTGCTGATTTCAGATAGATCTTGGCTAAAAGCAGAGAATACCAGAACTATGTTTACCTGTGTTTTATTGACTATGCAAAGGCATTTGATTTTGTGGATCGTAACAAATTTTATGTATAATATTGGGAAGAATGGGAATTCCAGAACACTTAATTGTGCTCATGAGGAACCTGTACTTAGACCAAGAGGTAGTTGTTCAAACAGAACAAGGGGATACTAAGTGGTTTAAAGTCAGGAAAGGTGTACGTCAGGGTTGTATCCTTTCACCATACTCATTCAGTCTGTATGCTGAGCAAATAATCCAAGTAGCTGTACTACATGAAGAAGAATGTGTCATCAGGATTGGAGGAACACTCAGTAACAACCCGTGATATGCAGATATCACTACCTTGCTTGCTGAAAGTGAAGAGGACTTGAAGCACTTGCTGATGAAGATTAAAGACCACAGCCTTCAGTTTGGATTATACCTCAACATAAAACAAAAATCCTCACAACTGGACCAATAAACAACATCATGATAAAGGGAGAAAAGATTGAAGTTGTCAAGGATTTCATTTTCCTTGGATCCACAGTCAACACCCATGGAAGCAGCAGTCAAGAAATCAGACGTATTGCATTCCATTGGGCAAATATGCTGCAAAAGACCTCTTTAAAGTGTTAAAAGACAAAGATGTCATTTTAAGGACTAAGGTGTGCCTGACCCAAGCTATATTTTCAATCGCCTCATATGCACGTGAAAGCTGGACAATAAGTTTAAGATCTAAGAAGAACTGATGCTTTTGACTTACGGTGTTGGCAAAGAACATTGAATATGCCATGGATTTCCAGAAGAAGGAACAAATCTCTTCTGGAAGAAGTACAGTCATAATGCTCCTTAGAAGCAAGAACAGCGAGACTTCAGCTCACACACTTTGGCCAAGTTATCAGGATGGACCATCCCTGGAGAAGGACATCATGCTTGGTAAAGTAGAGAGTCAGTGAAAAAGAGGAAGACCTTTGACAAGATGGATTGACACAGTGGCTGCAACAATGGGCTCAAGTGTAGCAAGGATTGTGAGGATAGTGCATGACCAGGCAGTGTTTCATTCTGTTTTGCATAGAGTGGCTTTGAGTCGTGTCTTAGGCTGGGTTCTCTAGAGAAGCAAAACCAGTAAAGTGTATAAATATATATATAGAGAGAGATTATATCAAGGAAACAGCTCACGTGATTGTAGAGGCTAGAATGTCCCAAGTCTGTGGATCAGGGTAGAGGCTTCTCCCAAGTCACACAGCTGCAGAAGCTGGCAAGCCCAAGATCGGAAGGTCGGAGGGCAGGGCTCCCACTCACCGGCTGTGCAGATCGACAAATCCCAGGTTCGGCAGGTAAGCTGACAGCTCAAGTCCCAAGAACGGGAGATGAGACGACAGGAAGCAGCCGCAGGATCCAGAGAGAGCAAAAAGCCAGAACGTCTGCTTTTATACAAATGCAGGCCATACCCGCAAGGAGACTCCCTTTCATCTGATTGGCTACTCACAGTATATTCAATCATGGGAGTGATTACATTAAAACACGGAGAATCATGGCCCAGCCATGTTGACACACAATCTTAACCATCACAAGTGGGAACTGACTGATGGTACCTAACAATACAACAATCAGCTAAGGGAGCCCTGGAAGCACAGGGGCTAAGATCTGGGCTGCCAACCAAAAGGTCAGCAGTTCAAGTCCACCAACCTCTCCTTGGAAACCTGATGGGGCCGTTCAGAATCTGCTAAGAGGCAGGAGCCTTAGGGTAAAAATAGTATAAAAAAAAAAAAAGAAATCTGCTTAGTTGAAAACATAAAAATTCATTGTTGAGGTTGTGAGAGATGCGCTTCTAAGTGTGTGCTTGTGTCTGTACATTCTTGGTGTATGCAGCCTGGCCAGACTCATCTTGGTGACCCGCCTCCCCCATATTTCAAAGACTTAGTGTGAAAATTAGAGTGTAAAATCTCTCATTGATTCATTTTAGGTTTTCTAAGGTGGTTCCTAGACTATTCAATATTACACAAGTAGATTGCATTCTATTTCTATTGGACATCCCTGCTCTAGGTAGTTCCCTTGAGACATCCCTTTTTTAATAAGTGCATTTTTTTTTTAACATATATAGTTTTTGTTTTAGTTGCTCCACAGAGAAAGGAGAACTCTTCTCAGTAGTTGTACATGTATCTTCCTGTCAAAGTATACAAATGAACATTAAAAAAAAACCTGTATTTTTAGCATGTTCAGATCTCCTTGCAAGGTCAAGCATAACTACGTTCTTCAGCTTCTTGTTTGTATTTGTCAGGAAGCCCCAGTACTTCTCCCCTTTCTCTGCCTTTCTCCCTTCTCCTTGCTCTTTAGAGCCTGTGAGCCCTGTGCCCTTGAGAAAAGCAATGATGTAGAAATGCCAACAGAGCCTTTTACACTATGTTTTTGTGGACCAGGTACCAGTGTTTTAGGGGTGGGAGACATGTCCAGTTGGTTCCCTTAAGGCCTCCAACCTGTTTGAAAGTGGACCTGGCACAATGATGGAATAATTTCCACTCTCGCCATGACGCCGATCTCCTCACCTTCTCATGTCTCCTGGCCCTGCCTCTGAAAGGCTTTTTGTGGTTCTCTCTCAGACCCAGTGAACTGTGTTGCCCTTTCCTAGCTGGTCCGTGTAGGTCTTTTCTAGCACAGGCCAATCATCTGCCCGGTGTTGGCTTTTACAGTTCTATTTACCATGACAACTTTGCATAGAGATACAAACCTTGACTAGGCTCCAAGCGGGCAGGGTCACTTCCTAGCCTGGCGCTGCCCAAGGAAATAATAAAGCAATTGTTTCTTGCTTGAAGCCATACATCTTAAAGGATGTATGAGACAGAAAAGGACATTTATTCATGCCTACTGTGTTCCAGCCCCAGTTAAGGATGATTTTCAGATGGAAACAGCATTTAAAACTCACAGCAGGCCTAACAGGGCACTTTCTTTTATTCCTGTTTTGAGTATGAAGAAACAGGTCTTAACACCTATACCCACTGCTGTCGGGTTGATTCCGACTCATAGCGACCCTATAGGACAGAGTAGAACTGCCCTATAGAGTTTCCAAGGAGTGCCTGGAAGATTCAAACTGCCGACCTTTTGGTTATCAGCCATAGCTCTTAACTACTGCCCCACCAGGTCTTACCATGGTGATGCAAAATACTAGAGTTGTTGGTGTAACTCAGAACCTCTCCAAATCCAGCCCCCACTGTCTTCATCAAGCTTTGGGCCCTGCATGGGGCTGCATCTGCCTGGAGGAAGCGGCTCCTTTCTCTTAGTTACACAAAGATGTGCTGCAGGCTAGAAGGGCCCAAGTGTAGCCCAAAGCTGCACTTTTCCCCTCCACACAATTCCTCAGACCAAGTGAATGCTCCCTAGTAGAAGGATGTTGCCTGCTTTTCCTCCCACTGCTCTTGCAGGGAGCCAGTCAAGGTGCCTAGTCAGGACCTATGAGTTGGAATAGACTCCACGGCAACAGTTTAGTTTGGTTTGATTCTAGTAGCACCTTGCTCCCCGTCATCTCCTTAAGAAGAGAGCTCAGATGTATACGTTCTTTTTTATCTCATGGTATAGCTGTATCACGGTGGTTCTCAATTCCCTCCCCGCCAGGACATTTGGCAGTGCCTGGAAACAATTTTGTTCAGCACAACTGGAGGTTGTTACTGGCATCTCGTGGGTAGAGGCAAGGAATGCTACTTAGTATCCTACAATACACAGGACAGCCCTCCACAACAAAGAATTATCTGACCCAATAGTGCTGAGATTGAGAAAACTTGGTGTATATTAATTAAATCAATCAGATCCGATATTGATGGGTATTTAGAATGTTTCTAATCTTTTAATACATACACAATGCTGCAATGACAATGGTATAAATTGGAGTTCTTCGTTGCAGGCCGTGTAATCTACTTTAGTTAGTTTAAACAGAAAGGGATTATGATAACCTGTTACCGATGGGTAGTTACCAAATTCCTGGGAGGGTCAAAGAGTCAGGCTTGAATGCTTCTCAACCAGGAATACATACCAGGTTAAGGGTCCAACAACATCCTAGAACGTTTCTAGTGGACATTCCAGTGTTGTTGTCTTATGCCATTGACATTAATGTTACTAAATATGTTACAACTTCATCAGAGGTAGCCCTGAAGAACCAGAGACCTCAGCCACTATGCTGGCCAGAACGTCTGAACTTTCCACTCATGGTTGCTGCCTCAAATCTCGTGTGATGCATTTGTGACAAAATTGGGCTGGAAATGACCAGTCCTGGAACTCAGAATTCTGAGTCAAACCCGGACATACAAATTTGGGAGCTGAAGGCATGATGGGGATGAAGTTGTCTAGAACCAGAGTTTTTAACCTGGAGTCCCTGGAAGGGGCCTGAGGATAGCACTCAAGGAGTCACAAATTTGGACGGGAAAATATTACCTCTTTATTTTCATTTAGTGTTTTTCTCCATGTGATGACTGTAGGCAACAAATCCGAGCAGTATTACCAGTACCTGGGTCTTTGTTACAAACAGAAATCTCAGAAATTTCCACATCATGTCACAGTTTGCAACAATTAATCTTAAATATTTTAAAATATCTTAACTACTTTAAGCATTTTAAATATTTTTTACATTCCACTCTAGTTCAAAATTATGAGAGTCGTTAGGCTTGCCAGTAGATCTTTATACTTAACGCATTAGTATACCACAAAGATGTTTTAAAAAATATTTTGATAACTGTATTTCTATTTGCTTTTTTTGTATTCTCATGAATTTTGCTTTATGCATTTAAAATATTATCCTGAGATCCATAGACTTCACTATACTCCCAAAAGGAGTGGCACAAAAAGAGGTTAAAAACCCCTGATCTGGAAAGAGGTCACAAATGCACCTTCTTCTGAGGGCCAGCTCGAGGCCTGAAAACCAGGCCTTCTTTGGTTTTCCTACTTTTGAAGGAAATAAATATTTCCCCTTCCTTTTAACTCTGAGAAGAACTGCTTTAACATGTGAAACAAACGGCTATGAACACTGGCTTCTGTGTCAAAGCATTAAGGAGTAAGAGAGGCTGAGGTGAACTGCAAGCACTTACCCCAGCTAAAGGCGGTAGCTTCTTGTTCCAGCTGACCTTTGCCCTATGGGAAAGAGAACCCAGGAGGGCCAGACCTTCATTTTTCAAGAAAAGTTAGAAGTTTGTAGTTTTGTACAACACTTCATTATTTTCAGTGTTGGCAATTAGTTAAACAGTTTTTTTTTTTTTTAAAATTGTGCTTTAGATGAAGGTTTACAGAGCAAGTTAGTTTCTCGTTAAACAATTCATACACATACTATTTTGTGACATCAGTTGCCTCGTTAAGCAGTTTTAAAAACAATATGTAGGCCACATACGTTTGATGCCAGGCCACAGCTGGGGCATTTGGTCTTGAGGGAGAAGGAAAGGCTGAAGACAGAACCTCTGACTGCTGTCTACAGGGGGAGAAGAAGAACAGACTGCAGGGAAAGGAGACAGTGGGAGAGGTGGGAGGGTGAGGAGCAGGGGTGTCAAGTAAGGAGATTTTTGAGAAGGAGTGAGAGACCCTCATGTTATGTGAATCAGGAGTGATCCACTGAGAGAGAAAAGCCTTGAGAAATGGCCACTGGCGGTAGCCTTTCAGGGGTCACAATTTGAGCCTGCCACTCTCCACTACTCTGCCACATGAGTGCCCTTCTTCACCCATGCCCTTCCTTTTGTCTGTTATACCCCTTTCTCCCTTGATGCTTGGAGAACTGCTACTTATCCTATAAGGCCTGGCTTCAATGTTACCACTCCTCTTTAGTGTTCTTTGGTTGTCCACCTGGAACTCCTGGATGGTGCAAATGGTTAACTAACCAAAAGGTTGGACGTTCAGGTCTACCCAAAGGTGCCTTAGAAGAAAGGCCTGGTAATCTACTTCTGGAAATTCAGCCATTGAAAACCCTATGGAGCACAGTTCCACTCTGACACACATGGGATCACCATGAGTTAGAGTCAACTCAATGGCAACTCGTTGTCCACCTGATGGGTGACTTGCTTTCCCAGTAGAGTTTCCAGAGTTCTTGATTCCATGTTATAAAACTTACCACATTTGATTCAAGTACACTTTGGAGTTCGTGTGCCACTATTTCCCATTGGCCGTAAGGTCCTGTGGTTTAGGAAACTGGTCTTTTTTATCCTCTTTTCTCCATGTCTGCCCCATGCTTGGCACATACTATGCAGTGCTCAAATGATATTTGCTGAAGTGTAGAGTAACAGAGCAGGAACTCTGAGCCAGGCTACCGAGGTTGGGAACCCAGCTTTGCAACTTTCTGTGTAGCCCTGGGCACAGCTTGTGATCTTTCTGTGCTTATTTCCTCATCTGTAAAATGTAATCCTCACACCAACCTCAAAGGCTTATTGTGAAGGATAAGATTAAACAAGTTATATTCAAAGCACTCAAAACAGTGCCTGACACTTAATAAGCCTTATCAAAGTGTTAGCTATTATAAATATATTATGTATAGATAGAATACACTGACATATGTATGTGTGTATATATATATATATATATATATATATATCTCGATACATAATATACATAGATACAATATATTGACAGGGAACTGCCAGAAATTCAAGCCAGATTCAGAAGAGGACGTGGAATGAGGGATATTGTTGCTGATAATCAGATGGATCTTGGCTGAAAGCAGAGAATACTAGAAAGATGTTTACCCCTGTTTTAGTAACTATGCAAAGGCATTTGACTATGTGGATCATAACAAATTATGGAGAAGATTGGGAAGAATGGCAGTCATTTGAACAGAACAAGGGGATACTGTGCGGTTTAAAGTCAGGAAAGGTGTGCGTCAGGGTTGTATCTTTTCACCATACTTATTCGGTCTGTATACTGAGCAAATAATCTGAGATGCTGAACTATATGAAGAACACAGCATCACGATTGGAGGAAGACTCATTAACAACCTGCGATATGCAGATGACACAACCTTGCTTGCTGAAAGTAAAGAGGACTTGATGCACTTACTGATGAAGATTAAAGACCACAGCCTTCAGTACGGATTACACCTCAACATATAGAAAACAAAAATCTTCAGAACTGGACCAATAAGCAGCATCATGATAAAGAGTGAAAAGATTGAAGTTGTCAAGCATTTCATTTTACTTGGATCCACATGCAACACCCTGGGAAGCAGCAGTCAAGAAATCAGACGTATTGCATTCCATTGGGCAAATATGCTGCAAAAAACCTCTTTAAGGTGTTAAAAAGCAAGGATATCACCTTGAAGACTAAGGTGCACCCAACCCAAGCCATGGTGTTTTCAATCATCCCGCATACATGCAAAAGCTGGATGATAAATAAGGATGACTGAAGAAGAATTGACGCCTTTGAATTATGATGTTGGTGAAGAATACTGAATATATCATGGACTGACAAAAGAATGAACAAATCTGTCTTGGAAGAAGTACAACCAGAATGCTCCTTAGAAGCAAGGATGGCGAGATTATGTCTCATATACTTTGGATATGTTATCAGGAGGGATCAGACCCTGGAGAAGGACATCATGCTTGGTAAAGTAGAGGGTCAGTGAGAAAGAGGAAGACCCTCAAGGAGATGGATTGACACAGTGGCTGCAACAATGGGTTGAAGCATAACAAGGATTGTGAGGATGGTGCAGTACTCGGCAGTGTTTCATTCTGTGGTACATAGAGTTGCTATGAGTTGGATCCGACTCGATGGCACCTAAAAACAATATATAGATATAACATATAAATATATTGTTATTAAACGCTAGGGTCATCTGTTTTGTACACTAATGAATCTCCAGTGCCTAGAACAGTGTCCACTAGGGCTCCTTGTCTGGAACACCGTAGGTGTTTAATAAATATATGTTGAATGAATGAATGAATGATGGATTTTCCTTTGCCCTCACTTCAGAGTCTCATTACCTTTCCATGTATGTGCGTGTGTGTTCAAGGCCCAAATCGGGGGTTTAATAGAAGTTTATGGGCAGGCCTGGATCGAACCCCTCGTCGTTTCTCTAGGAAAACGTGTCCAGCCTACACAGGAACTTCTGCAAAGATAAGTTGGAAAGGAAAATTTGCATGGCATGTGTATCAGGAGTAACCTTTGTTTTATTCTATAGTTAAAAGTTGCCTTCTCCGAGTAAGGCTTATTATAGAGTGCAAGTTGCAAGTTAATTTGAATTTCATTTTCTGTCCTTGCTCTCACAGGAAGTGAACAGGCTTCTGAACACTCTGAAGTGTTCATGTAACCAACAAAAGGAGTACTTTGCAGTCATACAGACCTGGGTTTGAATCACACCGTTGACCTGTAGCTGCCCTATAATCATGGACTTGGCCTGAGTCTCACTTTTCTTACCTAGAAAATGTAGATACCTCAGCTCACACGACTGGATGGGAAAGCAAGTTATAGCGCATTTTGAAACCACTTAAGCCTGATAACAAATATCATTTATTACTGGGATCTCTAAATTGCTTCCTTGGTAGGACTTCAGGAAAATAAAAATAAAAAATAAAAGGTAGCTCCTTATCAGTAAAAGGCGGGGGGACCCCCTAGTCTAGTCCCAAGGTTCTAGTCCAGGGAAGTGTGGGCTTTCCTGTCCCACGGCTAGGAAGGGACAAAGCCGTGAAGGTTTGGGTGAGAAGCGTCCGGGCTAAAATCCATGCTTGCTTTCAAGTTAAACATCACAATCTACACACCCTCACAGGGACTAAGAAAAAGCAGCCATGAAAAATTAAGTGAAAACCGGGACGCAGGGAGAGTTCATGTGTGTCGGCGAAGGAACGTTAGAGTCAGCAGGGGTGTGAGTGTGCAAGGGAGATTGGCGGCAAGAGGCACAGTGCGTTTGCTGAAGCGTAAGAGCAACAGAGCGCAAGAGCTCCCCGTCCTGAGTGAAACTGGGGCCTAGTGAAAGGGGCCAGAGAAGAGAATTTCGGTTCCCGCCCAGCAACTCCCGGCTTTCACTAACAGTTGCGTCCGCGGACGCCTTGCGCCCTTCGCCCCGCCCCTAGCAGGTCATCGGACTGTACCATTATGCCATTACAGGGGTGGAGGTTAATCATGGTCTAGCCCTTCAGAAAAAACTAGAGTTTTCCAAAGGAAACTATGACTATATGTATTATAATTTTCAATAGTTTTGGTTAATATGCTTCCTTATTGAGGCTTGGACCTCTATACTCCTTGAACGTGGTAGAATCCAGCCCTGCTTCCCCTTTTCTTTTTCCCCATTTGGTACAGTCCCCTCCTGCACGTAGGCGGGGTAGGCGTACATAAACCTCGACGCAGGAGGAGGGGTTGCTCAGTCCTCGAGGCGTCGGTGCTGTGTAGTGTTGGAATCTTGTTGGTCGCCGGCTTGTGCGCGCGTGCGCGGACATGGCCTCAAACGGTATGTGAGGGCGCGAGGCGCTGGTTGCGCGCCAGCCCAGCGCCTTGTTACTTTCCAGCTGGGCTTTTGTTTGTCGGTTGGACTGGGGTGGCGATTGCGTGTGAAATCGTCTCCATGCACCACTGGGGCGGGAAGCAGCGGGGAAAGCTGGGAGGCTGATGTCGCCATTTTGTTTCGTTCCTTTGGGGCCTCGCGAGCGCGGGGCGGCTGGGTCTTCCCTTTACTTGCAGTGGATGTGGCAGGAGAGTGAGGAACGTTTCTTGATTTGAAGCATGAGGTAAGGGACATGTAAGGGACATTCTCAAATGGCCAGACCCAGGAGCCTTTTTTTTCCTTCGTCCCCAGCCCCGCGTTCTAGCCCGCTTTGTCGCAGTGCTGCATCCGGGCACTCGGTGCGCGCACGCGCTCTGTTGGCCCCTCCTTCTAGTGGCGCGCACCTTCCTGCCGCCTCATGTTGGCCCCGCTTTTTGTCGCGAGGCCCCCGGTTGGAGAGCCGGCGGCGTGCGTCCGGTGTGGGTCGCACCCCCGGGGTCCCTCGGGAAGGGGCGGGACTGCTCCGATCCAGCCTTGGTTGCCACGCGGCCGGGGGCGGAGGCTCGTGATCAGGGCCACGCACCGGCCTAACCGTCTGGGGGCCAGCAGGGAGCTAGACCAGCCATCTAAGAGAGCGGACCCGAGGATTTTCCCGCCTAAATTTCTCCTTTTTGAGACGGGAACAGAAAGGAATGGCCGCTCAGGCCACACCCTCTTCCTTTTTGCCTTCGGGGGAAACGCCTCATTTCCTGTTCTGATGGATGAATTGGTCTTGCTTGTACGTCTGTCTTTAATCTGGCGTTGAAAAAGCGCTTTCGCTACCTTTGGTTTGCCGAGTCTCTCTACGGCTCCAAAGAAGTCAGGGTGGATGAGGAAACAACCCTTTAGCTTCATAGGCCTGGAGACTAGAATACCAGTTGCTTCCTGAGGCGAACAGATTGACGATGATCGCTCTTCGATTTGGGGTCAAGGGGTTTTCTCCTTTTGGTTGCCTGGCTTTGCGCTAAAAGCCCCTTTTGCCGATCTTTAAGATTGGGCAAAGATCGAAAAAAGGACACGAGACAAGAATGTCTTTGGGTTGAAAGAATGGAGACCGCGTTCGCTACCTCGGACTTGACTTCAAGCCTGTTCTGTGACGTAGGACAAGTTACTCTATCTTGAGTGTTGGTAGTTCTTCTTCAAAGAGTGGTTGCGAAAATGAAATGTATGTAAAATGTTTTAGAACCGTTCCTTTGCAGAAGATGGTAGTTCCTTTCATCTTTAGTCTCTGCAGAAATTTGCATTTTCTTTGTGTGGCTATCATTCTTTACTGTAAGAAAATCTGACAAATCTGCCAGCTAGCCCCTCTCAACTAGTGTCTCATGGGGGAATTTATGTTTTTGATTTTTCTTGGGAGATCCCGGTGATTGGGTTAAGGAAATTTAGTTCTATCCCACTCTCTTAGGATTGGCTGAAGGTAATGTAATTTGTATTTTTGTTTTGCAGATTATACCCAACAAGCAACCCAAAGGTGAGTATTGATTTCTTGGTTTCCAGAGTTTGTAGAGGGAGGGTGGCCAAGGTGTCTTTTCCTAATCTGGGTTTTTTTTGTCCAGCTACGGGGCCTATCCCACCCAGCCTGGGCAGGGCTACTCCCAGCAGAGCAGTCAGCCCTACGGACAACAGAGTTACAGTGGTTACAGCCAGTCAGCGGACACTTCAGGCTATGGCCAGAGCAGCTATGGTTCTTCCTACGGACAAACCCAGAACAGTGAGTCTCTTTTAGTGGGCCACTCCACCTCTTCCTGCACTTTGTGAATGAATGTTGCTTTTCTTAAATCTGAACAGTGGTGAAGTGTTGAAACTGTCCCATGTTTCTTTGCCCATAACCAGTTTATAACATGTAAAACTTCTCTGAGTCAGAGTCCTTTGTTTCAAACAAAGATGCTTGGTTTGTAATTATTTTTTTTTCTTTGATTTTTTAGTTTTTTAAATTTATGATGGACCTTTTCCTATTTCCCCTTTTATTATGAAAGTGAAATGTGGGGAGAGTATTCTCTAAATGGAGGAACTTTTTTAGGCTTAATTATGGTTTGCTTAAAAAATGTTTAAAGGTTACCATACAACATGTGATACACTAGGAGATTGAATTTGCCTTTAGGCCCAGAAAGGTAAATAACTAAGATAAGTTGTCCTATATGTGCCACGCATATAAGCTGCATGTTAAAATGCGTTAGTAAATAGGATTCTTTTAGACTACATTTAGATGGTGGTCCTGCAGACTGGCTGTGGGAGAAATTGTCCTGAACTAAAGAGTTGATAGTAATTTGGAGGGTTAGCTTTCAGATGGAAGAGAAGTGTAAATTTAAGGGTTTGAGTTGTAAGATTCACTAGCATCTTCTGAGAGGCTGATTTTTCAAGTGTGGGTGAGCATTGGCTGGTGTCTTGGTTATCTAGTGTTGCTATAACAGAAATACCACAGGTGGGTTGGTTTAACAATCAGATTTATTTTCTCACTGTTTTGGAGGCTAGAAGTGGGAATTCAGGGCCCCTGCTCTAGGAGAACTCCCTCTCCCTCTCCCTCTCCCTCCCTCTCCCTCCCTCCCTCTCCTTCCCTCTCCCTCCCTCCCTCTCCCTCCCTCTCCCTCCCTCTCCCTCCCTCCCTCTCCCTCCCTCTCCCTCCCTCTCCCTCCCTCCCCCTCCCTCCCTCTCCCTCCCTCTCCCTCCCTCCCCCTCCCTCCCTCTCCCTCCCTCCCTCTCTCTCTCTCTCCCTCCCTCTCTCCCTCCCTCCCTCCCTCTCCCTCCCTCTCCCTCCCTCTCCCTCCCTCCCCCTCCCTCCCTCTCCCTCCCTCCCTCTCTCTCTCTCTCCCTCCCTCTCTCCCTCCCTCCCTCCCTCCCTCCCTCTCTCCCTCCCTCCCTCTCTCCCTCCCTCTCTCCCTCTCTCCCTCTCTCCCTCTCTCCCTCTCTCCCCGCCCCTCCCTCCCTCCCCCTCCCTCTCCCCCTCTCCCTTCTCTGGGGGAAGGTCCTTATTTCCTTTCAGCTTTTAGTCTTAGGTTTCTTGACTATCACGTGGCTTGTACCTTCCCCACCTCTGCTTGCTTGCCTAATGGCTTGCTCAATCTGCTGTTTTTGTATCTCAAAAGAGATTGATTTAAGACACACTGTAGACTGATTCTGAGACATTAACATAACAAAAACCATTCTCAAATGGGATTATAACCATAGGTATCAAACCCACTGTCATCCAGCGGATTCCAACTCATAGTCACCTTATAGGACAGAGTAGAATTGCCTCATAGGGTTTCCAGGGAGTGGCTGGTGGATTCGAACTGCAGACTTTTTGGTTAGCAGCTGAGCTCTTAATCACTGCGCCAGCAGGTGTTAGGATTTACAACACATAATTTTTGGGGGACACAGTTCAGTACACAATAGGTAGTCTGTGTTTTCTTCAACTCTTTTCTTATTTTTTCTCTTTTTTCATGGCTTTTGTATCTCTTTTTCTCGTTTCCTTGTAGCAGGTTATAGCACCCAGTCAGCTCCCCAGGGATATGGCTCAACTAGTGGCTATGGCAGTAGCCAGGGTTCTCAGTCATCTTACGGGCAGCAGTCTTCGTATCCTGGCTATGGCCAGCAGCCAGCTCCCAGCAGCACCTCGGGAAGGTAAGGAGGTGGTGAGGAGAAGGCTTGGAAGATTGGGGATGAATTGGTACGGAATGATAATGTGACTAGCAACAGAAACAATTAGGAGGGATTGGGGGGGTTTGTGTTGGGTTCAGAGAATAGGGTGTACTAAAAGGGAAACGAAGTTTTGGGCATGCTGGTATGATTCTGCTTTCGTTTCCCTTAGCTATGGAAGTGGTTCTCAGAGCAGCAGCTATGGGCAGCCCCAGAGTGGAGGCTATGGCCAACAGTCTGGATATGGTGGACAGCAGCCAAGCTACGGACAGCAGCAAAGCTCCTATAATCCCCCTCAGGGCTATGGACAGCAGAACCAGTACAACAGTAGCAGTGGGGGCGGCGGAGGAGGTGGTGGAGGTTAGAAGGGGTCTTCTGCTTTGCTTATTATCTTCTCTTTACCTATTTTCTTTAAGAATTTTTGTATTTTACTTCTTGGTTTTTCATAAGTATCCCTAAAAACATCGCTTTGTTGTTCCTTTGCTGTCTTTGGCTTGTGTTCATTGTCTTTCATACTCTGGCACTGTTGAACTTCTTTGTGCTACCTAACATCCTTTCTCTCCTGACAGGTAACTATGGCCAAGATCAGTCCTCCATGAGTAGTGGTGGCAGTGGTGGTTATGGCAATCAGGACCAGGGTGGTGGCGGTGGCTACGGAGGAGGCCAGCAGGACCGTGGGGGCCGTGGCCGTGGTGGCGGCGGCGGTGGCGGCGGTGGTGGTTATAACCGCAGCACTGGTGGCTATGAACCCAGAGGTCGTGGAGGTGGCCGTGGAGGCAGAGGCGGCATGGGGTAGGTGTCTCGTGAGGCAGGGAGTATCTTTAGGGGCGAGCGTGGAGGGTTGCATGAATCACCCCTTAAGCCCGGTCCCCAGTGCATGGTTGGTTTTCTTGTTCTCTAGGGATTTGTGAGGGCTTTAGTTTGGGGGCAGTGACTGTTGCCTCATACATCCCTGTTTTATTTTTGTGAAAACTTGGGAGCCTGAGTTTCATTCACACCTGGATAGAGATTTGAGTTTTAATACTTACATTTCCAAGGAAAAAAGAAAAATGATAAGGTGTGTATGGATTAGAATAATTTATATTCTAGGCAAGAAACATGGAAGTAAAGGCTTTTTTTTTTTTTTTTTTTCCTGTAAGGGAAATCGATTCCTCTCCCGGGAAATAGTAGGGGAACTTATTACTTGTATTCCCATGCGTTTTCTAAGGGAGTTGGTAATGGTTAACCTGACTTAAGCTTCCAGGAATTGACTAGTTTTCTGTAGTCATTTGATCCATGAGCTTGATTTGCACTAATTTGAGTGAAGTAATGATCTTGTGTGTGACTTGGTTTATGGGGTTATCTGACTGAAGTGTGCAATCTTTTTGGACAAAATATGTTTGACAGTGGTATCCCACCTATTTGCTCCACTGTCCCTTCCCTGGCTACTTGTACAAACATCAGCTTGTCCGACTGGACCTTTCTTCCCCCTCCTGCTGTAGTTGATTTGATGTTAAAGCAGTCATCAGATCTGTTGGTAAATATGATCTGAAGGACTCTGTCTCTCTTGAAAAGGGGGGCAAGGTCAGTGTGTTACTCCTTTTTGGGAAAAAAATGGTTGTTGTTTTTTTTTTTTTAGTCTTTTAAATGAGTGCATCTGGTAAGTATTCAGAGGCGGGTGGGGGCAGTTTCAGAAAAACATACAGGAAATAAGGAAAACCTATTGTGCGTGTGTTTAATGCAAAACTTTAAAAAGAAAAACAACTGTTATGTGACTGTTAACTTGCTCTGCATTTTATGTGCCACAGGTATGAAAGGTGACATTGCAAAATACTCGACTCTTCTCACAGTGTAGAAGGGGTGACCCCGGGGGTGGGGGAGATCAAAAGCAGCTCAGTAGTTAGGATAGGGCTTAGCTAAGTTTGTCTCGCTTAAGGGGAAATTGCCTTTGGTTTTGACTTTTTATGGAATGGGATTGGGTCTGCTTGCTGCTTTCAAAGCAAAAACCACAGAAATGTGTTAAGGGCTACCCCAACCTGGTGTGAAGTGTCTTCTGGGTTAAATCGGGAGTAGGGTTTTTAAACCAACTACTGGGTTTGTCAGCCACTCACGACAAGAGGAAAAAAACGTCTGCTACATCGGAAGAACGGCCAAAGAAAATGGGTCATTTTTTTTCTGGAGGAAATAGATTTATAACCTTTTAAAGCAAAATCTTAAAACTGTGTTTGAGAAATTGCACACGTGTGTGTGACATGCTCAAAGGTCAGACAAGGGGTGGTCAGGAAGGAATGTTTTTTAGTAGCCACTTGTATCTTTTTCCCAAAACATCTACCCATGTTGGGGAATGTTCAAATCAAAAAACACCCTTTTGTAGCCGTTGGAAGCTTCATGTCCTTTCTTCTAACTTGTCTTCTCCAGCGGAAGTGACCGTGGTGGCTTCAATAAATTTGGTGGTAAGTGAACAGAGTTTCCAAAATTCCCACCTCCTGGCAATGCTTTGTCTTATTGTTCATTTGCAGATGTCTTAGTGTGTTTTTAAGTGTCACAGGTTTTGAAGTGTCCAGAACCACCTCCAGAAAAAGGGGTGGGATAGAATACTACCTGCTGCCAGATGTGTGCTAACCTGGAGGCAGGCAGGGGTAAGACTCGGCAGTCATCTGGTCCCAAATTGGTTTGACACAGGTTAATAAGATGTTTAGTAGGCCTCTGACACGAGTGTTGCCACACCTGGCACTTAGCAACCACCATCATGAAAAACGAGTGAGTGTACTGAAACGTGGTGCCAACTTGGCTTTAGGATCCTTTTGATCTGTGTGTCCAGGGTTTGTGTGTATGTGCGTGTATGTGTAACAACCTCCAAATATTTTAATTTTGGGAGAGGGACGTGAAATAACTGCCCTACCCTGAGGATGGTGAAGTTGGTATATATAAAATACTGAATGGTGTCAATGCAATTCTGTACGTACGTACTTAAACTCAAGTAAAATGGGAAAATAGAAACTAGTTCTGGAAAGGAAGGTGTGGACTACTTCAAGAAAGGTTTGGGAGCATGTGTGGCTCATGGGAAATAACCAGGTCTTAAACAGTGCAAACTGAATTCATGGAAAATGGCAAATTTGAGAAGTCTCTCAGTAAGCTGGAACTTTTCTGGTTTGGTTAACACAAGGTTTCTTGATTTATCTCAACATTTAAAGCCAAAGGCTTGGGTTCATGATTTTAGGTGTCATTGCGTGTGGGTATATTTATATATGGCGAATTCAGATAAACATTGGTCAAAGATGGTCTCTGGAAAAAAAAAAAATAGAGACTGCATTACGGAAATAAGATTTCTGGTCTGTTCCCTGGAACATGCTTTAAAAATACAATAGCTATTAAGTATGTTTATTTTCATGTGGTTTTGGGGAAACTTAACATGGTTTTAAGAGAATGGTTTCTGAAGATGAAATTAAGAATTGTTCCACGAGGAATAAGAATTCTTGGTCTGAGAGTTTGGAGAAACTGGATGGATGCGCATCACATTGCTGGTGGTGAGCCCATATCTCTCTGGGTTGAGAGAACAGGGCCAAGCTATGAGTTGGTTTGTTAACTCCAATGGGTCTACCGTTCCCTTCCCACCCCCCTAGTCCGTGCTGAGGACATTTCCCAGCCTGAACTGGGGGAGGCAGCATTTTCTGGAGTGTGGAGTTGTCCCTGTGGGGACTCACGTTACAGATCTTAAGAAAGGGGCCTGTGTCTTCCCCAGCCTTGTCTAGGATTTTCTCCTCGAGGCAGGCAACCCAGAACAGGGTTTGGAGTGAGGCTGTGAGCGCTTACCTGATGTTTTGCAAGATTTTGGATTTGGTGTTTTTTGTCTCGTCTGTCCATTCCTGTTGACTAACGAGCTCCCCTTTCCTTGTTTGTTTTTTTTTTTTCCATGTCCATGTCACATAAGGCCCTCGGGACCAAGGATCACGTCATGACTCTGGTGAGTCCACGGGTGACATAAAGGAGTAGCTTAAGTGGGACTTCTGCATATTCTTTGAAAGTAAAATAGAATGTAAAAAAGCAGTGGTGGGTACAGCAGAAGGGAAATGAATGGAGGGAAGTTTAGGTGAGGCTGTAGTTAACGGTGGTACATAAACATGAGCATATTTATCAGAACCACTTGATTAAAGTGTTTCTTCCCCAGAGATTGAGTTGGTATGGGAGGGGTCTGAGAAAATCTGCATTTTTTAACAAGGTCCGTCCCAGGTGATGCTGATGTTCTTGGTTTGAGGACCACACTCCAGAACTGCTGGATTATGATCAGATTTGTGTACAAAGTAGAAAAAACAAATATTCAGTGAATTGCTTGTTTTGATTATATTTGTGTATTGGATTTTAGTATAAAATTGATTTCTTACAATGGGATCTTTAATTGGAAGTTGACAGACTCTGGTGTACTTGGTAAAATTTAAGTCCTTTAGAGATTATTTTTTGTTGAAAGCTTAGGAAGTATTTTTAAAGCAGCCTCCTTAAAAGTCACTGACTTGTTTTACCTTTTTTTGTTTTTTCTCTTAAACTCTCATTTTCCTCCGGTGTTCAACAACAGAGCAGGATAATTCAGACAACAACACCATCTTTGTGCAAGGCCTGGGCGAGAATGTTACAATTGAGTCCGTGGCTGATTACTTCAAGCAGATTGGTATTATTAAGGTACTTGGAGAGCAGAATGGGGGCTTTCTATTAGTGTCACAGGCTTTTGGATTTCACACATTTGTGAAAATAAAGCAGCCTAATTTGTTGAAGAAAAAACATTGGCTGTTTCCATTTTTAAAAGAGAAATCACATTTTGACACAGAAGGGTGTGCTTGGTAAAGGAAGTATCCTAAAGTTTTGAACTTGTGGTCTTTAATCTGTAGATATCCAAGTGAGGAACAGTCATAGACTAAGTTTTAACATAGGACACGTGTAAGGTGTTGAGATAGGAAGTAAGAACTGGGAAGAGGGGAGCTGAAGTTTGAGAGTGATGAACCTTGCGTTCTGGAGAAGGAAGGTGTAAGGTGGATAGTGTTATATCCTGTAAGATTGATGTTATCTCATTTGGCTTTCTTTCAGACAAATAAGAAAACAGGGCAGCCCATGATTAATCTGTACACAGACAGGGAAACAGGCAAGCTGAAGGGGGAGGCAACGGTCTCATTTGATGACCCACCTTCTGCTAAAGCAGCTATTGACTGGTTTGATGGTACGTATGGGAAGAGGGGTGAGGGATAGGACACCTAGCCTTAGATAAACATTTTGAAGGCTCATTTTACCTGCTACTTCAGTACAGTCTCATTATTGCTTAAAACGTTCGGGAAGGCAGAGTCTTCTTTAATCTTGATTGTACCAGGTATGTTTTTGGACCCACAGATTTTGAAATAAACAGTCTCATTTTATGCTTTTTCTTTAGGTAAAGAGTTCTCTGGGAATCCGATCAAGGTCTCCTTTGCTACACGGCGAGCAGACTTCAATCGGGGTGGTGGCAATGGTCGTGGAGGCCGAGGGCGGGGAGGTGAGGAACTGTTTCCTCCTGGTGGTGTAGAGGGCTGATGGGGGTGAGGGTGGAGATGGTAAGGGCTTACATGGAAAAGGTTTAACTAGTCAAACTTGGATGGAGAACAGAGGCATATTTGTTGTATCTGTGCTAGGACCCATGGGCCGTGGAGGCTATGGAGGTGGTGGCGGTGGTGGCAGTGGCCGGGGAGGATTTCCCAGCGGAGGTGGTGGTGGTGGTGGACAGCAGCGAGCTGGGGACTGGAAGTGTCCTAATCCGTAAGTAAAAGTCTTTAATTTTTTTCTCTCAGTTTTAGAGTTTTCTGTCAACTTCTTGAGCAGCTGTGTGTGTTCTTTGGTGTTATTATGGTAGAGCTGAGTGTTTTTTAAACTAAAAAATGTCAAGGCCACACAGCAGATTTAGCTGAGAGCTTACCTGTATGATGTCAGTATAGTGGGAATGGTATTGGGCTGGAATGGTACTGTTCCTGGCTCTGCATAGAAGCAAGCCGTCTTGTCTTTCCAAGGCCTCAGTTTCTCCACTGAGGTGTCAAAACTCTCTCTGTGAGGTCATTGGAGTCTTCTTATTGTGGCCTTATCTATTCCTCACCCTTGCAAACTAATTGCTTTCTTTTCAGTACATGTGAGAACATGAACTTCTCTTGGAGGAATGAATGCAACCAGTGTAAGGCCCCTAAACCAGATGGCCCAGGAGGGGGACCAGGAGGCTCTCACATGGGTAAGAGGCAAAGCTGGTAATAAGGAGTTGGGATTAGAAAGCCAGAATGCCTAATGTTTAAGCAGGAGGCTGGGGGGACGTTAGAAGGATTTAGGGGCAGGAAGGCTGGGGGAAGAATTTGGGGGAGATGTATATTTCTATATTTCTCATGTTTCTTTTGTCCTAGGGGGTAACTATGGCGATGATCGTCGAGGTGGCAGAGGAGGCTATGATCGGGGCGGCTACCGAGGCCGTGGCGGGGACCGTGGGGGCTTCCGAGGGGGCCGGGGTGGTGGGGACAGAGGTGGCTTTGGCCCTGGCAAGATGGATTCCAGGTGAGTAAAGATGATATTGAAGTGAAAGAACAGTTGAACAGAGATTATGGGATAATGAAATATTTTATTTATTATGAGAAATGGTTTCATTTTGGGGGCTAGATTGGGCCAGAGCTGAGATAATCATGGTGGGTCAGGAAGGGAGGGAAGGAAAATTAATTCTGAGGAACTAATCTGTACACCTAGTCTGCTTAACATGGAAATTGGCAGGAGGGATCATATGGGATGTCTTGGGGTGGGTGTGGGTAGAGGAGATGGTAACTCAAACCTAATGACTACTTTTCTTGCAGGGGTGAGCACAGACAAGATCGCAGGGAGAGGCCCTATTAGCCTGGCTCCTAAGGATCTGGAACAGCTTTTCTTCCTGTACCCAGCGTTACCCTCGTTATTTTGTAACCTTCCAACTCCACGAGTTTTTGTGTTGGACTATGTACTTGTAACATACCTCTGGTTCCCATTAAAAACCATCATTTTAGTTAAATTTTGTTCTTCTCCCCGCTTAACGCTCCTGGAGGATTGAGCTCCAGGTCAGGAATGGGGGAATTTTCTCCTTTCAGATCATCCTGTCTGGAAGGAGCTGGAAGAAATTGGAGGGAAGGGGAAAAAAGGTCAAGTGGTTACCTTTGAAAATATAGATTAAACCTTGCTGTCATAGAAGACGTGGGATAAATGAAGAACATATCTGATGTCATATGTATTGCTTAGAATTGTCCAACTAAGTGGGAGGTTTTTTTTTCCCGTTAACAAGCTGTTCTCAGTGATTTTAGTATTTAAAGCATTTTAACCTTTTTAAGGACATTTGGCTCTTTTTTTTATTTTGAGAGTGGAACTCAAACAGGTTTGGCTTTTGGACAGTATTCATATCTGGCCATGATATGGAGTACTCAGCAGTGAGGAAGGTATAGAGTAAGTTGAATGCCTAGTTTATGGCAGGGGTTCTGTGGAGACCTCTGTGAGACGGTGCTCACTTTACAGTCAGAAAATCAAGTGCTTGGGTATCACTGAATCAAAAAGGCGGAGCCAGGATTGAGTCCTAGTCTTTTGTTTCTTTTCTATTTCTTGTCATTTCCATTCTAAAGCCATTGTTCAGGAAGGCCTGAAGGGAACAAATTCCTATCACAAACATTTGTTTATTTTGCTGTAAGAGGATGCTAAATTTGGGGGGTTAGATTTAGGAATGAATGGAATTAGGGGGAAGGGGAACGGTAGAGTTAGATAGATCCTACTATTTAAAGGAGGTGAGTGTCTCCCCACCACCCCCCTACCCCTGCTAGGTTTTCCTGGGGATGGGGCTTGGGATCTGCTATAGGGAGACATCCTCCGTTTACCCAGAGGGCTTGAGCTTATTTGTACTGAGAATTGAACTTTCATGGCAGTGGGTATGGAAAGCCCACTTGTAAGTGGAGATAGGGAAAGGGTGGGGCCAGTGAGTGCCTCTCAAAAACTGTACTGTATCTGTTTCCTGGTCCCCAAAGAACAAATTATTTCTTTTTCAGCTTGTCAGATTGAGCTTAGGTAACTTGCCCATCCCTGCAAATCAACTGTTTAATGAGTCATAGTTCTACAAAACTGGAAATTGCAGGCAAGAACACTTTACAGCATAGTTCCTAAGATAACGTCAGAAGCACAGCCTGCAGATGAGATGTGCCTGGGACCCCCTAGTTGAGAATTACTTGCCTTGATCTAAAGTCTGCTGAGCATGTTTTTTAGGGATGAGTTTCTTCATCCTCAAATTTTTGGTGATTTGAAGCAGGGAGGCTAAAGCTGCTGTCAAAAGGAATAGCTGCTTTATCCTACTTACTGGAGTGGGAATGCTCTCGGTTAACCAAGAGTAGGTTGAGAGTGGCTGAGGTTCTCCTAGGCAAGGCTTTGCCTTTACACATTGAGCTTGGTACATGTGAGAAGCCCTCAGGTATATGACAGTAGTTTTGTCATTGGCAGGCTGCTGTTTTTTACTTAAATGGGATGTTTGGGTGACCTGATCCATATCTCAGAAGTTTATTCTTGCTGCTTCACCTAGTAGGGCTTAGGTGTGGATCCTTCCTGCTAAGAGTGAAGGAGGTTGAATTTGTTTATAGACCTGGTTACCTGTTTGTGTCGAGTTCTTATGTCAGAGGGCTGTTTATGAGGCTTTAGTGACTGATTGTCCTTGCTCTTAAATACAAGGCAATAGAGAATGGATGAAGGCAACTGACAGGGAGGCAATACTGGTGAGAAGATGAGACCCATGGGGTTTAGGCATTGGGCCCTCTGCTGCATTTCACGCCAGGGTTAGTACCCCAACTGTTTTAATTGGTGAGGGTTTTAACGTGAGTCATTTGTATTCTGAAGAACAGTTAAGCATTGTTGAAAACAGTCTGATCTTGAAGCACTAGGTGCCTGGCTTTTGTGAAGTGAGGTTGGAATTGGGACGGGCCTACTAGGAAGGGGAGGAAAGTGGGTAGGGACAGGTATGCTGCAGATCTCTGCCTAACCCCAGATTGAGTTTTAGAGGTCAGCCATTTAGGTGGTTTTGCCCATTATATGCTGTACCTGCCTGGGTTTTAGTAACTTGGATATAGCTGACATTAAGTTAGTGATAGGTAGATTTACTGAGTGGAGATCTGGGGTCTAGCCCCTATGAGACTCAGCATTTATTCCACCTTCAAATCTGGTCACCTTTCCACTTTCAATCTCTGTTAGTCTCCACCATGAGGTCTGTTACCAGATCTCAAGAAAGGTGGGGTCCCATCTGCAACCATTCCTCAATAATGCTTTCCAGAACTCAGACTTCCTACTTTTGAGCTCTCAGTGCTTGGAAACCCTCTTTCTCCATCTATCCTTTTTAACTCTTACTTTGAAGTAATTTTAGGCTTAAGGTTTCCAACATAATACAGAGTTCCCATATATGCTTTTCTTGTCTTTCTAATAACCTCTTCCGTAACCACAGTGCAATTATCAAAACCCATCGTTGTCTTTTGTATATATTTTTTAATTCTAATTAATTTTTATCATAGATTCTACTTCATTCCAAAACGTGTTGCTGTTGAATCGATTTTGACTCATGGCAGCACTGTGTGTGTCAGAGTAGAACTGTGCTGCATATGGTTTTCTTGGCTGTAATCCTTTTTTGAAAGTATTGTGCTTTAGGTGAAGGTTTACAGAACAGAATAGTTTCCCGTTCAGCGTGTACACTGAATGTTCCAAGACGTTGGTCGCAGTCCCTTCAATGCATCAGCGCTTTCCTATTTCCGCCCTGGGTTCCTGTTACCTTTCGTCCAGTTATCCTACCTTTTCCTACCTTCTCATCATTGCTTTTGGGTAGATTTTGCCTTTTGGTCTCATAATTAACTGTCCTGAGGAGCTCGTTCCTCTTGGCTGTTTATTTTGTAGGCCTGTCTGTTAATAGTTTGGCTGAAAGGTGGTCTCTGGCAATGACTTAAGTTCCATGTTAGAAGGGTGTCTTAGGGCAATAGTCTTGGGGGTTCCTTCAGTCTCTGTTAGACCCGTAAGTCTGATCTTTTTTATGGTTTTGATTTTCTACATTTTTCTCACGCTCTGCCCAGGACCCTCTATTGTGAAGAGGTCAGAGTGGTTGGTAGTGGTAGCCAGGCAGCATTTAGTTCTTCTGGTCTTGGGGTAGTGTCGGCTGTGGTTCATTAGTCCTTTAGACTAATTGCTCCCATGAATCTTTGGTTTTCTCCGCTGTCTTTCGTATTTGTAGTTACTAATTCACATACATACATGCACAAACAATCTTCATGGTATTGGCGTATAAGAACTGAGGAGGTAGTGTGAAGTAGAGCTTGCTAGCAGATCTGACTTAGGGTTTTTTTGGTTGAAATTTCTGGGTTCTCAGTCTGATGGTGTTAGCAGTTAGAAGAGTTTGGAGACTACTGAGTCTAAAATTCCCGGTATCCTCGATGCAGGAGCAAACAGAAAGTAAGTAGTTTCTGAGCAGGAGTTTGGATGGAAAGTTCATCTCTTGGGATTGTGTCTTTAGCTCTAAATCGTGGGGCTGTATGTACTGGAACGGCTCTTAAAAGAGCGAGAGATCCCGGTGTGGGGGCTGGAGATAAGAAAGGAGTCTGAAGTGAAGATTTAGGATGTACTGTACTGACTTGAATGGAGCCCTGGTGGCACAGTGGTTAAGAGCTTGGCTGCTAACTAAAAAGTCGTTTCAGACCTACCAGCTATTCCGCTGGATAGAAAATGTGGCAGTCTGCTTCTGTAAAGATTACAGCCTTGGAAGTCCTGTGGGGCAGTTCTACTGTGTTCTACAGGGTCGTTATTAGTCGGAATTGACTCAAAAACGGGTTTTTGGTTTGGTGCTGACTTAAAACGTGTTTGTAACAGGGAGCCTAGGTAGGCCTCTTTAGGGGAGAGCATGGTCTGAGGAGTGAGTATGGGAAGAACCTTTGAAGGGAGCAGGAGACAAGTTTTCCACCTCCAACCCCCCCACTGTCCCCCACATACCTCACTACCACATGGGTCGGGGGGCAGTGTTGCACAATTGCATTGAATTCCTTGTAGCTCTTTAGTGCTGTGCCTAGGGCTTCATCACAGCTCCTTTTAGGGTAGGGACCAGGCTGTTAGATCCTAGGCTGATGGGTTTTTTTGGGTGGTTTTAAATTTTGATTTTTTTCCGGTGCTTGAGGCAAAGCTGACCCATCCTGTGCACTGTGACCCTGAGTTAAAGCAACAAATCCCAGTGTGTAGCGGCCTCTGCTTCTTCATTCTGACTGAAGTGGCAGGAGCCAAATCCTCTACACGTCTGTCCATCTTGAATGTATATATGAATCATGTTGCTATTCTGTTAGTGTGAATTCTGATTCAGTAGGTCCAGATGGGTCCCAAGAGTTTGCATTTCTAGTAAGCTCCTTGGTGATGTTGATGCTGCTGGCTGGAGTTTGGCAGAGACTAATTTCCTGTTCATACCTTTCGTTTTACTCCCAAAAGGAAACTTGACTTTCTAGAAAAATAATGCTGGATAAGAAAAAGATCACTCAGATTTTTGTTCTAATTAGCATAGGTCCGGCCCGGCACTGGCTTCTACTTGTATTTTTCTCAGTCTTGTCAAGCTTGGATGGGAATTTCAGTCAGTGGTGTCTATTTCAGATCCTATTCTCTGCCATTGGAGCTAGGAGCAATCATCCTAGTGGGGATTATTGCTAACATCTTTTTTACACTTGTTATGACCCAGTTGCTGTTAGGTTGCAAGCTACATCCTGTATGAAAGATGGGGAAGCTGAGGCACAAATTGGTCTAAAGTTTCATAGCTGGTGAGAGATGGCGCTGGGATTTGAACCTGTATTCTTTGACTAGAGCTTCTGCCCTTAATCATTGTGCTATGCCTGAGATCTGAGGAGACTTCTGGTAGAACCCTGCAAAGGAGCCCCCTAAGATGTTTTTCAACTTACAGAAGCTGTTTCTTAGAACCACTTTTTCTTTGTCTTGGGCCTGCACTGGTGGTTTGTAGCTGCTGTTTTGAAGGGGGCCTGTCATGTGAAAGTGTTATCTTTGGGCACATTTCTCATGAGAACCATTAGTTTCCTGTGAAGTTTTCTTTTTTTTCTTGACATTGGTTGCTAACCCCCTACATCAGCACACTCCCGTTCTCAGTCTTGAGTTCCTCATTTCCATTCGTCCAGCTTTCCTGTCCCCTCCTGCCTTCTCATCCTTGCCCCCGGGCTGGTGTGAAGTTTTATTTCTAAACTCTCTCTGTTAGACACTGGAAATACATAATAACAATCATTTATTGATCACTTTTTACAGGTGAGTCACTTGTCCAGAGGTTGAAAAGTAAGTATGCTTCTATGGGGCCCACAGTCTAGTGGGGTAGTACTATGTGGACATAGACTGTGACAGTGTGGTTTGTTCTGCAAAGTGCCACTGGAGCCCAGATGAAGGCACACTTATGGATGTGCTGGGGTAGGTAAGAGAATTCAGGGTATCCAGAGCTCAGGAACCAGCATCTGCTAGGGCACCAGGTGTAAGCATAGTGTTGTTGGGATTCTGGAGTATGTGAGAAGGATGGTGGGAGAAGAGATTGGATAGGGTCATCAAGGGCCAGACTGGAAGGAGAGCTTAGATGTTCTACTGTTAAGAGGGAGTCCATACCATACCCATGAGTTACAGTGTTGATCACTAGGCCCTTGGAAATAGACAAGAGGCAAGGAGTACGAGTTAGCAGGACTGTTGCTGGTGAGGGACATAAGGCATAAGCCAGGTGGGGCAGTAGGTTGAAAAGGAAAATGGTTGAATGTAAATTGAAAGAGCTAGACAAGACTGGCTGGATCTGGTCATTATGGAGGACACTAGGATTTCTTCTGGAGTTTTGGTCAGGTTGCTGCTGTTGGCCAAATGTTGAGATACAGAGATGGTAAAAGAAAGGAAACTTTGGTTTTGGAAATGGTTAGGTCTTCATGGAGCATAAGTGAATATGTCTTACCTCGTGCTGCTATAACAAATACCATAAATGGATGGTTTTAACAAAGAGAAATTTATTATCTCAGGAGGCTAGAAGTCTGAATTCAGGGTGCCAGCTCCAGGGGAAGGCTTTCTCTGTCAGCTCTTGGGGAAGGTCCTTGTCATCAATCTTCCCAGTCAAGGAGCTTCTCAGCTCAGACCACGAGTCCAAACGACGCGCTATTCTCCTGGCCCTTGTTTCTTGATGGTATGAGGTCCCTTTGTCTCTGCTTGCTTCTCTCTTTTATATCTTGAGATTGACAAAGGTACAAGCTAATCTTGTAGATTGAGTCCTGCCTCATTAACATCAAAGAGGTAGGGTTTATAACACACAGGAAAATCATATCAGCTGGCAGAATGGTTGACAGTCATACAATACTGGAAATCATGGCCTAGCCAAGTGGACACACATTTTGGGGGGGATACAGTTCAATCCATAACATTCCACCCTTTGGCCCCCCCAAATCCATGTCCTTTCCACATTTAAAAAATATTCACCCCACCATATAGCAAAAGTCTTAACTCCAAGTCCAAAATCCAAAAAATTCATTTGTGAAATCTAGAATACAAGTTACCTGCTTTCAAAGTACAATGGTGGAATAGGCACAAGCTAGATATTTTCATTACAAATGGGAGAAATTGGAGGGAAGGAGTGGATACCAGGCACCAAGCAAGTCAGCAGAACGCTACATTAGCTCTCAATGCTTAAAAATAATGTTTTCTAGATTCTGAATGGAGGCCCCTTGGCCCTGGGCTTCAGTCCGCCTTCCTGGCCCACTGGAACAGCAACTCTGCTGCCTTGAATTTGGGTGGCCCCATTCTCCTAGTCAATCTGAGTGGTGACTCCACCCTTTGAGACCGCAGAGGTTGTATGTAGCCTTTGAGACTGAGACAGCTGTTCCCTGTGTTCCTTGTCTTTTCAGCTTCTGCTTCCTGGTTCCTTGGCCTCTCTGGCTTCACTGAGGTGGCCCAGGTCTGCCCTGCTGGGGCAAGTGTTCTGAAGCTCTGTAGCTCCACCCCAAAGTGCCTTGAGGCACGTCACTCCGACGCTAAAGGCACTGAGCTCTCACTTCGTGGGTAGGCTCCTGCGCCATCTAGCGCCAGTCTCCTGGTTCTGCTGCTGCTGTTTCCCTGCTGCTGCTTGCTGTTTCTCTGATGTTGCTTCTTGCCGTCTGCGCTGTCTCCAGTGTAACAGCTTCTGCATTTTCTTCTGAGTTCTCACCAGAGTTGTCTGACGCCTATAATTCCACCAACAAGTCTTTTCAAGGCAATCTAGGCTTTTACTGTTAGGCACTTTAAAACTCTTCCAGCTCCCACCCATTCACAGTTTCAAAACTGCTCCCACATTTTAGGTATTTGTTAGCGCAGCAGCCCACTTTCTTGGTTGGTACCAAATTCTTAGTTACCTAGTGCTGCTGTAACAGACATACCACAAGTGGATGGCTTTTAGCAAAGAGAAATTTATTCTTTCACAGTCTAGGAGGCTAGATGTCCAAATTCAGGGTGCCAGCTCTAGGGGAAGGCTTTCTCTGTCAGCTCTGGAAGAAGGTCCTTGTCATCAATTTTCCCCAGTCAAGCAGCTTCTCAGCGCAAGGACCCTGGGTCCAAAGAACACGCTATTCTGGCTCTGGTTTCTTGGTGCATGAGGTCCCCCGTCTCTTTGCTTGCTTCTCTCTTTTATATATCAAGAGATTGACTCAAGATATAACCTAATCTTGTAGATTGAATCCTGCCTCATTAACGTAACTGCTTCTAATCCTGCCTCATAGGTAGGATGTACAACACATAGGCAAATCACATCAAATGACAAAACAGTTGACCGTCACAATACTGGGAATCATGGCTTAGCCAAGCTGACACATTTTTTAGGGACACAATTCAATCCATAACAGAATGGATCTCAGGGAGTTGAATGAGGCTTTGAATTATAAGACACACAGAGATTTGAGTGAAGAAAGTTAAGAATGGAATGGGGAGTACTGAATTTTATGGGGTGGCTGGCTAAAGGAAGATGAGCTCACAGAATACACTAGTGTTAGCGCTCATTCCCCTTGTTGAGGAAGCTCTGCTTTTTTCTTGGAGCTCCAAGTAGCATCAGGAACAGTCCTATGTGGTCGGATAGACTTGACAGTAGCCACATCTTAGCCTTTCGGCAGTTCCCTCCTGTAGGAAGCCACTTGTTTCTCCTGTTGCTCTGGTGATCCAGTAGATCACATGGGGGAAAGAGTTACGCAGACTGTAACAGTGCCCTTGCACAGAATGAGATGGGGTATCTCTGGAGGAGTCTCAAGCATGCTGCATTTGCTTGTTCTGTGTGATCTAGTTGAGCTGTACAAATAAGCTGTGTTAACTGTGGGCTGGTGTAGTATTGTGAATGGCACAGAGCCGAGTGCCTTGTACCCTCACACCTGGATCGTAAAGATAGGCTATTGGGTCCCCTTGGTGCCTACTTGTTGCTTTGCATACCACCCTTCCCATTCAAGGCCAGAAGGGGTTGGGTGTAACCCCTGGTTCCTTCAACACCTTCTGGAAAGGGCCCTTAAGTGATATTTCCCATAAATATTCCAGTTTCCCCTTCTAGGCAAAAATTAATTCCATCAAGAAAAGAAACATACTAGAACCCATTTCCTGAAAGTTTGCTTTTGCTGTGGTTGGCATTTTTCCAGGAGGAGTAACCTGTATAGCCCCTTTCTCCGGGAAGTGGGGTGAAGCAGAGGGAGCAATTAAGCCTGCTGGTGTCAGTGCCAATGCCAGAATTGGTGGGTTGTGTTCTTTTGCCCTGCGTTTAGATTAATAGTCTATTGCTCTAATGCAGCAGTTTTTTTTTCCATGGAAAAAGCAAGGTAGAGAAGCTACGTGGACTAGTCTGTTCCTAAATGCCTTTGACAGATCATCCCCCTGTGGTTCCATTGGTGGTGGGGGGAGAGCCCAGGTGGCGCAGTGTAAAGCACTTGACTACTAACCGAAAGGTCAGCAGTTCCAACCCACTAGCCGCTCTAAGGGAGAAAGATGTGGCAGTCTGCTTCCTCCGTAAGGATTACAGCCTTGGAAACCCTACTGGGCAGTTCTACTCTGTCTATAGGTTGGGTATGAGTCGGAATCGACTTGATGGCAGCGGATATGGTTCCAGGCGTGTGTGCATGCCTCCATTTTAACTCTTAGGCCAGAGCCATAAGGATGTTAAAACTAAAATCTCAAGGGGTACCTCTCAGGGGTAGCACTGGAAGGGCCACCAAATGGTCAATGAGAAGGAAATAGTCCATGGTGACTGAAGCAGGAAGGATGGAGGAGGCATGGTTTGGGGAGCCTGATGCCATGACCTAAGTCTGTAGCCTTTGGAATTTTAGTTTTTTCTGCATATGCTTTCAGGCTGGAAGTAGGAAAAACACAAGTACAAGCTGGTTTTTCATATATTGTGTATAAAAAAACAAGACTCAGTGAGTTAGCTGGAACTGCTAGGGGTTGAATATGGGGCTGCTGCTGAGGAAGACACCTCAGCTCTGCTCCAGGTCCTCCACCAGGAAGGGCTGGGTGTCTCTCAAGGCCTGGAGGAGCAGGTCCTTGCAGGTCAGGTTCCAGGAAGGAGCAAAGCTGAAAAGCTTTCTCATCTTCTTTGGATTGGTGGCCTCTGCCCGCACTGCCTGGTACTGCTCCTCGGACAGAACCTTCCCATACAGGGCATCCAGCAACCCCTCCACTTCTGTGACCCGCATGATGAGGGCTGCCCGGTGCTGATCCACAAAGTGCAATGCTGGGGGTGGGAAGGAGAACATGTGAGCTGGCACCCAGGGTAAGTGCTGGGGTCTGTCCTTGCTGAACGCTTTGCTTTCTTTGGAAACTATTCTGAACGCAATCCTAAGGGGATAATCCCACCAGGACTCCAGATATAACTTGGTCTTCCTTGCTCTCTCCCACCAGGCCTGGCTCAAGGAGGTTTGTGTGGGTGGGTGGGTGAGAAGGGTTGGCCCCGCCTTGCTCTCTCCTGGTGCGCTTGGCGTGGCACTAGCCGTCAGGCTGTGCACGAACGCGTGGGGAGGGGCAGGAGATAGCCCGGGTAGGTGAAGTTGGGTGTGGAGGCCTCACCTGGCTTGGCTGCCGTCTGAACAGGGGCCAGACGGGCTGGTGCAGCTAGTGCGGCTGGTGCGGCTCCAGGGCCTGTAAGAAAGAGAGTCAAGTGTTCCCTGCCTACAGTATCGTTTCTAGTTTCTCTGGGGTCGGGGCCTCTTGGTAAGGATGCCAAGGTCAGGGCTAAGCGTGAGAGGCCTTCATTCCCAGCAAGAGGAGCTGTTTTTTAGAGGGTAGGCGGAACAGGAAGCGAAAGAGCGCGAAGAGGCAGACGTCAGGTTTGGCTAGCGGAAAAAGTCTGGGGCAGAAGGGATGTTGCAGGAGGCCCGGGGGCCTGGACCTGCAGGGGGTGGTGGGGCGCTCACCACTGTTGATCTCCTGCAGCCGCTCCGCGGTCTCCTGCATACCCATTTCGCGCAGCAGGGCCGCCGTGAGCTCAGCGCCGTACGCCTCCAGATAGAAGCTGACGAGCTTGTCGGTGAGATCCATGGCGTCCATGGGCAGCAGCATCCCCCGCGGGATGCGCCCGTAGCCTTCACGCAGCGGCACCGACAGCAGCTTCATCTTGAACTTCTTGAGCTCATCCGCGGTCAGGTTCTCTAGCGCCTCCAGGATGGCGTCGCGCGCGCGCCCCATCGTTCCGGAGTCCGCCGCCGCTGCCGCCGCTCACTCGAGCTGCCCGCTGCCGCCGCTGCAGCCGCTGCCGCCGCTCGCTCAAGCCGCCTGCCCGCTGCAGCCGCTGCCGTCGACCAGGAAGTTTTCTCCGGGGCGGGTCTTGGAACTCCCCGCCTTCCCCGTACTCTCGCCTCCACCCCAGCGGGTTCTCCCTAGGGCAAAGGCTGCCCTCGACTACACTGTTGGTTCCTGCCCACCGAGGCCTCCGGACTCGGGCCCCTGGCCATTGGGGGGCGCCAGGATCCCGCCCTCCGGCTGGTCCGCGAAGTCACGGAGATGGGCTCGTGGATGGCGCTTGAGTCTCTGGGTTTGCAACAGCTCGCAAAGACCAGGAAACTGGACTCACTCTCACTGAGTTTCTTAGAGAGCCAAGGCTTAGAATCCTGGAATTCTAGAACCCTGAAATCTCCACATTTCCCTGAACCTTAGCATCCTGTTTCACATGTCATAGAATCTTCGAATAATAGAATCATACCAGCCAGAAACATGGAGCTCCCCAAATTCTACATGCTGGGGAGCAGTGCGGTGTTAAAAAAAAAAAAAAAGGTAGAGAGTAGCTGTGTTTTAGCTTTCTGAGCCTTAGTTTCCTCATGTGTAAATGGAGATAATGACACTCACCAAGCCGACCAGGAGGGAAAAGAGGCCACACAGAGGGCTGTCCCTCCAGATGAGAATATTCTCTACCATCACAAGTGGTTCTTGGCATCACTTCCCAAGAAATTCAGCTTCTGGGACCAAATCCTGACTCACCCCGGAAACATTTGGTAAGGTTTCAGTAGCTATCAGACAGCCTTGAGTGAGTGTCCATCCTTCAATTAGAATGTGAGCTGTATGTCCTTGTCTGTCTGTCTTGTTCATTGCTGAATCCCTGGCATCAGGAGAGTGTCTGGCACATAGTAGAGACTCAGTAAAATTTGCTGAATGAAGGAATGAATGGGGCTGTGATGCATGGTGTATTCAAAAACTTCCCCCTATCCTTGTGCATGTTGCCCCACACAGGCTAGGGTAGTGCTGTGTGCCAACATCTTCACCATGGGTGGCACTTATGGTCCAACAGCTGGTGTATTCTGGCTCATGTTTGTTATCATGCTGGTTCACTGGTGTTTGTCCTTCCAGAATTTCATTCTGTGCTCTGCAGCCAGAAGGATACTTCTTCCTAACCCATACATGTGATCCTGGCCCTCCCCTGCTCAGAAACCTCCTCAGTCGCTCCTCAGTGCCCTCAGAATCAAGTCCAAGTTTCCTGGCCAGGACTTTAAGGCCCTCAGCAACCTCCTCAGCTGCACCTTCCATCCTGTTGGCCTCTGGACCCTTGCACCTACCCTCTGTTTGGCTTCTTTTCCTTGTCTGCTTGGTGAGTTCCTGCCCATCCTCCAACACTCATCAAGAGTCACCTTTTCTAAGAAATAATAGAAATAATTTGAGCCCCTCTTTAGAATGTGATCCTTCACATGAATTATTTCTAAGCCTTACAACAATCTCTTTGAGATAGGGATTGTTGTTGTTAGCTGCCATTAAGTTGGCCCCTGACAGAAATTACTCTGTCAAAGACAATTGGCAATCCCATGCACAATGGAACAAAATGCTACTTGGTCCGGTGCCATCCCCATGGTTGGTTGTGGATTGGACTGTTGTGATCGATAGGGTTTTCACTGGCTGATTTTTGGAAATAGCCTCATTTTACAAATGAGAAAACTGAGACTCAGAGAGGTTGAAGGAGTTGCCCAAGATCATATAACAGGAGTCATTTAGCTTCTGAATCTGTCCTCTGTGTACTCTTCCTTGTCTCCTCTGGGCAAAATTAATGACTCCTTGGCCAAGTCTCCAGGATGCCCCTATGATGCCTCTACCAAGTTTGTTTACTTGACTATTTTCCCACCAGACTGAGAGCTCCTTGAGGGCAGAAATCAAGTCTTGACCCTCTCTGGTCCACAATACCCAGCACAGGGTTTGGCACAGACCTGGCCTCAGTAAGCCTTATGGAATGACAGAAGAATCTTAGAACTAGAATCGTAGAAACCTGCTCTTTTCACATTTAGTTGAATCTTAGAAGCTTTGGTGTTTAATCCACAAAATTTAAAAAATGATTGCCTGATTCATCCCCTGCACAGAGCAGGGATCCTCTCTGCTGCTTGACCATCTGACTGCATTTCTTGAACACTTTGCACCTAGGGGAGTGTGGGGCTTCCTGAGTGTAAAGGAGGTGAGAATGTGTGTCATGGTAGGTGTGACAGTGTGCCCCTTCTCATCTTCCTGGATATCATTGTCCAGGGCTTTTCCTTTTTGGGCCCAGATTACCCCTGCCATGCAGCCCCAGTCACACTCCTATTCACACACACATTCAGAAGGAGACTTGAAACATCCTGGCTGTGATTTTCCCCCTTGATATCCCCTCAGAAGAAGTGCTAGCACTTTGGTGTGACATTACAGGCAAGCAAGGGACAAAAGCTGGGGAAATGCAGCCATTCTTCTTATAGGACTGGAAGCCTCACTCCTGCAGTGGTTTCAGGCTGGACCTCAGTGTTCTCAAGCAATGCATTTTGGCAGGAGGACAGACTCTATGAGCACGTTGTAAATTCTGAAGTCAGATGAATAGAGAAGGGAACAAAGTCTTTGGAGAATCTAATTTATTCTAAAAAGATGTATTAAGGCTCTACTAGATGCTCAGCCCCATGGTAAGTGCTGGTGAGAGACAGTAATAATAATGATAAAAGTAGCTTCCAGTTTTTGAATCTTATTATGTTCCAGGCACAGTGTTAAGCACTTAACACACATAATCTCATTTAATTTTGCCAACAACCCCATGAGGTATGTGTATTTATCCCCGCTTTACAAAGGAGAAAACAGGTTTTCAGAAATTGCTCTGTTAATGTGATAGTGATTTATATATTCAATGAAATCTTGATCAAAATTCTAATAGCCTTCTTTACAGAAATGGAAAAACCAATCCTCAATTTTATTTGGAATAACAAGAGGCCCTGTCTTAGTCATCTAGTGCTGCCATAACAGAAATACCACAAGTGGATGGTTTTAACGAAAAGAAGTTTATTTCCTCACAATCAAAGTAGGCTAAAAGTCCAAATTCAGGACGTCAGCTCCAGGGGAAGGCTTTTTCTCTCTGTCGGCCTTCTCATCAGTGTTCCCCTGGACTAGGAGCTTCTCTGCGCAGGGACCCCAGTCCAAAGGACGCGCTCTGCTCCTGGCACTGCTTTCTTGATGGTATGAGGTCCCCCTGTCTCACTGCTCACTTCTGTCTTTTATATCTCAAGAGATTGCCTCAGGACACAATCCAGTCTTGCCTTACTAACACAACTGCCACCCATCCTCCCTCATTAACATCACAGAGGCAGGATTTACAACACAGAGGAAAATCACACGGTACCAGGAATCAGGGCCCTGCCAAACTGATATACACATTTTTTTGGGGGACATAATTCAATCCATGACAGGCCCCAAATAGCTAAAGCAAATTTTAAGAAGAACAAAGTAGGGGGACACACATGTCCTGATTTTAAAACATAATACACGGCTACAGTAATCAAAATAGCATGGTACTATTATAATAGTAGACACTATACAACTGAGAGTCCAGAAATAAATCCACCCATCTATGGTCAACTAATTTTTGAAAAGGATGTTAAGACCATTCAGTGGGGAAGAGTCTCTTCAATAAATGGTGCTGGGAAAATTGGATTTCCAAATGCAGAAGAATGAAACAGGACCCGTGCCTCACACCATACACAAAAAACAATTAAAAATGGATGAAAGACCTAAACGAGGAAAGAAACTAAAACCATAAAATTCTTAGAAGAAAATACACCTACTTCTCACTTATTATCTTGTTATCTCACATTTCGCATTTATGACAATAGTAAAAAAATATGCTATCCAACTATTTTGCTCATTAATGATGTACATCTGGCAGTAATGAACACCAAGGTGCGAGGCGAGAGTAATGCTGGCTGTGATGGATAAGGTTATGTGTCAACTTGGCTGGGCCATGATTCTCAGTGGTTTGACACTTATGTAATGATATAATTTGGCAGTTATGTAATGATGTAGTCATTCTCTATTTTGTGATCTGATGTGGTCATCCTCTATTTTTGCATAATGCCGTTTTTCACAAAATAACCTGGTCTTTGAAACCTAACCATGTTGATAAGTGAGGAATAGGTGTGTAGGGGCATGGTTGTCGGGCCTAGCTTTTAACAATGGATTATCTAATATAACAAAAGCATGAACAGCAAAAGAGAAAATAGATAAATGAGACCTCATAAAAATTAAATACTTTGTTCATCAAAAGAATTACCAAAAATGTGAAAAGACCACCTGTGGATTGGGAGAATATCTTTGAGGACCATATATCTGATAAGGGTCTAATATCCAAAATATATATAAACTTCTGCAACTAAACAAACAAAAAGACAAATAATATAATTAAAAAAAAAAAAATGGACAAAGGACTGGACTAGACATTTTACCAAAGAGGATATTCAAATGGCCAACAAACACATGAAAAGATGTTTAACGTCTTTAGCCAACAGAGAGATACAAATTGTAGTGCAATGGATTGCTTTTATATGGTCTTTCTCACCATGGTCTTGTAATGTCTACCAAATGACTGGGTGGGACTATGCAAATGAGGTGTATGTGGCCCACCCAGGGGATTGGATAGCTTGCTAATAATACAAATAAGGTGCATGGCACACTTGTGGGGGTGGGATCATGCAAATAAGGTGTACGGAACCATAACGAGGGGATTGTTTAGTTTTGCCATCCACTAAGCTTAAAATGAACCATCCCAAAGGTGGAAAGGGGGATCTCACTATAATCAAGAAAGAAAAGCCGAGAGTGGGGGCTTCCTTTGAACTTGGGGTCCCTGCACTAAGAGGCTTTTAGACTCAGGAGGCGGAGAGAGCTGTAACATGGAAGACAGTGAGAGACGGTGAGAAGCAACAGCAGAAAAATTGTGGCAGCAGAGACAGCAGAACCAGGAAACCGGTGGGAGACGATGTGGTGGGCTTCCTGCCCCATGGAGCGAGAAAGCAGAGCACCTTTGGGCAGAAGGCTAGCTGGCGGAGTCAGGTGCCTCTAGACACTTGTCAGCGGAGCTAGGCTTGCTGACTCACGGGGCTAGAGAGCTGAGGCTTACTGGTGGAGTGGGGTGCCTCCGGGCACTTATTGGCAGAGCCAAAGAGCTTTGTAACACTTGTCCAACCAGGGCAGAGGCCAGGCCAAGCCAAGAGGCCTGAGGGGCCAAGGGGCTAGGGTCCGAGGGGCTGAGGGCCAGAGTGAGGTTTGCCTGGGGGAATGGCTGAGAAGAGGCTGTCTTGATCAAAGAACTGTATCCTGAGTCCTTCCTGATCCTGAAGTGTAACCTGCTACTTCCCTAATAAACCCCATAATCCTAAGTATTGTTTGTAAGTTCTGTGTGGCATAGCAGTGAATTGTTGAATCCAGCAGAAAAGTAGAGAGTGCCATGGGAGGGACGGCTGGTGTCAGAATTGGTAAAAAAAGTTAGAGAGTGGAGGCATGTCTGACCTCCGCCTCATAGGAATCAGCTTTGGGCTGTTGATCTTGATTCTCCTTCCTCCTTGTGAAGTCAGAGAACCTCTGACACCACCATGCCATTTTTTCACGAGTCAAAACCACAATGAGATACCACTTCACTCCCACTAGGATGGCTATGATAAAGAAAGGGAAGTAACAAATGTTGGCAAGGATGTGGCAAAATTGGAACCCTTATTCATTGCTGGTGGGAATGCAAAATGATACAGTTGTGGGAAACAGTGTGGCAGTTCCTAAAAGAACGAAAAATAGAACTAAATGACCCAGCAATCCCACTCCTAGGCATATACCTGAGGGACTTAGAGACGCGAACAGACAGATGTACACCAATGTTTATTGCAACACTATTCACAATAGCCAAAAGGTGGAAACAACCTAAATGTCCACCAACCAACGAATGGATAAATAAAATGTGGTATACACATATAATGGAATGCTCGGCCAGAAAGAGAAATGAAGTCCTAACACATACTACAACAAGGATGAACCTCAAAAGCATTATGCTGAGTGAAATAAGTCAATCACAAAAGGACAAATATTTTATGCTCTCACTTACATAAAATGACAAGAATAGGCAATTATATAGAGACAAAAGTTTGTAAGTGGTTACCAGGGGCAGGAGAGTGGGGACAAAGGGAAGTCATTGTTTGGGAAGCAGTGAGTTTCTGTCTATGGTGATGAGAAATTTGGCATTGATTAAAGGTAGTGGTTGCACGACTGATTAATGTGATTGATATCACTAAGCTGCCAGAAATTCAAGCCAGATTCAGAAGAGGACATGGAATGAGGGATATCGTTGCTGATATCAGATGGATCTTGGCTGAAAAAGAATACCAGAAAGATGTTTACCTGTGTTTTGTTGACTATGCAAAGGCATTCGACTGTGTGGATCATAGCAAATTATGGATAACATTGCAAAGAATGGGAATTCCAGAACACTTAATTGTGCTCACGCAGAACCGTACATAGACCGAGAGGTGGTTGTTTGAACAGAGCAAGGGGACACTGCATGGTTTAAAATCAAGAAAGATATGCATCTGGGTTGCATTCTTTCACCATAGCTATTCAATCTGTATGCTGAGCAAATAATCCGAGAAGGTGGGCTATATGAAGAAGAATGTGGCATCAGGATTGGTGGAAGATTAATTAACAACCTGCGATATGCCGATGACACAACCTGGCTTGCTGAAAGTGAAGAGGACTTGAAGCACTTACTGACGAAGATCAAAGAGCGCAGCCTTCAGTATGGATTACACCTCAACATAAAGAAAACAAAAATCCTCACAACTGGACCAATAAGCAACATCATGATAAATGCAGAAAAGATTGAAGTTGTCAAGGATTTCATTTTACTAGGATCCACAATCAATGCCCATAGAAGCAGCAATCAGAAAATCAAATGACATATTGCACTGGGCAAATCTGCTGCAAAAGACCTCTTTAAAGTATTAAAAAGCAAAGATGTCACTTTGACGACTAAGGTGTGCGCGACCCAAGCCATGATATTTTCAATCTCCTCATATGCATGCAAAAGCTAGACAATGAATAAGGAAGACCAAAGAATTGATGCCTTTGCATCATGATGTTGGTGAAGAATATTGAATATACCATGGCAGCCAGAAGAATAAATAAGTCTGTCTTGGAAGAAATACAGCCAGAGTGCTCCTTGGAAGCAAGGATGGTGAGACTTCATCTCATGTACTTTGGACATGTTATCAGGAGGAATCAGTCCCTGGAGAAGGACATCATGCTTGGTAAAGTAGAAGGTCAGCAAAAAAGAGGAAAACCCTTAACGAGATGGATTGACACAGTGCCTGCAAAAATGGGCTCAGATATAACAATTGTGAGGATGGTGCAGGACCAGACAGTGTTTCCTTCTGTTGTACTTAGGATTGCTATGAATCAGAACCGACTTGACAGCACCTAACAACAACAAGTCGTACACCTGAAACATGTTGAATTGGCAAATGTTGTGTGATATATATATTTACAACAACAAAAAAGAGCAGCTACTGATGCTGCTTATGTATAACCAAACACCTCATGGGATTTATTTTCTTGATTTAGAAGTTTAAGGTCATGGTTTCATGAGAATTCCAGTTAGCTGGCCTAATACCATTTTTAATGCTTCTGTTCTACCTCCTAGTTCATTGTGTAGTGCCTGGGGTCTTAAGAGCTTACAAGTGGCCATCTAGGGTTAAGTAATTGGTCTGTATTTGCCTGCGGCAGCAGAGGAAGAAGAAGAGTCAGGAATAGGAGAAGGAAATGGAATGTGTGGCTAATTGCCTCCATGAACAACTGCCTCCTTTGCCATGAGGCCAGAAGAACTGGATGGTGCCTGGCTACCATTACTGAAAGTTTTGAGCAAAGATTCTATAGAAGAATTCTGATCAAAAGAGGGGAAAATGTGGAACAGAATTTACAATTTTTATGGAATCCAGAGTTTCTGGAGCCATTGAGTCTGGGTGAACTCGACAATCATAGCCTTGAGATAATCTTTAAGCCTTAAACTTGAAACCAAAACTATCCCCTGAAGTCTTTTTTAAACCAGATAATAGTTTAGCTTAATTAGTAATGAATGTCTGCCTTGAGCATTGTGCACTTTTAAAGAATTATCTATATGGGATCAGATTGACAACAGCGACTTGAAAGATTAAATGAGAAGCTTAGGGGACAGTGAGTGTAGGTTAATTCTGGTGGAGACATTTGGAAAAGGATGTCAAGAATGGTTGTACAACTTGAAGAATGAAATCAGTGTCACTGAATTATACATGTAGAAATTGTTGAATTGGTGTATGTTTTGCTGTGTATATCTTCACTCAAAAAAAAAAAAAATCAAACAAAAAAAAGAAATTACTCCAGAAGCCTACACTGCTAGTAAATAATAAAACACAAATTTGAACCTATGTGCATCTGACTCCTAAGCCCAAATTCCAACCAATATCCTTTTTTTTTTTTTTAAATTGTGCCTTAGGTGAAAGTTTACAGCTGAAGTTAATTTATCATTCAAAAATGTATGCACATGTTGTTTTTGCAACATTAGTTGCAATCCCCACAATGTGACAGCACACTCCCCCTTTCCACCCTGGGTTCTCTGTGTCCGTTGGACAAGTTCCTGTCCCCTCCTGCCCTCTCATCCTGCTTCTGGACTGGAGCTGTCCATTTGCTCTCGTATATCTGATTGAACTAAGAAGCACATTCCTCATGTAGACTATTTTTTTTTTTTAATAGTCCTGTCTAATCTTTGTCTGAAGAGTGGGCTTCAGGAATGGTTTCAGTTCTGGGTTAACAGTGCGTCTGGGGGCCATAGTTTCGGGGGTCCAACCAATATCCTAAAAGTTTTGCTCTCTGCCCTCAAAAATCAACAAATTACTTGTAGAGGTTTTGTATACAGGAAATATATGCCTCCTCCAGACTGTCCACAAATGCTCTTAGGAGGGCAGATGTTGCAATAATAATAATAATAATATTAACTTTCTGCTATTTGCAGAATGCTCTAGAATTTACAAAACACATTCAGAAGATTATGGAATAGTGGAAAAAGCAGGAGATGAGGGGTGTCAGACACATCTGGGTGTGACTTCCAGACCCTCTCCTTCTTCTCTGTGTGACTTAGGGAAATCATGGCCCCTCTGTAAGTCTGGATCCTGTGTCGATAAGGTGCTCACCTCACCAGCCTGTAGGGAAGTCAAAGCTCTGAGAAGGGCAGTGACTTGCCCATGGTCCCCAGGGGAGGAGGAGGTACAGGGGAGGAGGAGGTAGAGATTGCCAGGGTGGCTTCCACCTTGGGAGAAGGAGAATGGGAGCCTTGGGCAGCTCTCCAGGAAGCCACAAGTAATCCCTATTCCCTTAGCCCCCCTCTTTCTGGGTGAGGTGCTCAGAGCTCTGATCTTTGACTCTGGTGAGAGAGAACCTCAAGGACTCATTTCAGGCTCACCCCTTGTCCCTGTCTGGACTAAAGCCAGATCCGTTGGTGGAGATAAGATGCTTTCTGGGTGTGACCCCCACCAACAAAGTGACCCTTTTATTGCTGGAGCTAGATGGCTCCTGCTGGAATCTGAAGGATCATAGACTGCAGGACCTTGGATGAGTCACTTAACTTCTCTGTGCCTCATGGCCTCCCTGTAAGACAGGAACAATGATGGAGCTATGAGGCCTATGTTGTGATGGTCTTGGAACAGCTGGCACATAGTAAGCTCTGTCATCGTTCCAGTCTCTGAGCCTTAGTTTTAATCTGTGAATGGGGATGATGCTATTGACCTTACAGGGCTGCAGGGAGGATGCATTGAACAATTAGTAATAATTGTAATAAAATCAATAGTCAAAATGTACCGAACACTTCCTATGGGCCTGGCACTGTTCTAAGAGCTTTGCATGAATTAACTTATTGGATCTTCATAACACGCCAATAGTCTTGATAATAATCCTTACATGACCCCTATTTTACAGATGAGAAATTCTGGCTAAGGTGACTTGCCCAAGGTCACATAGCAAGAAAATAGCAGGGTCAGGATTTGAACCTAGTGGCAGTCACTGCTTCCTAAGCCCTTGGGTGCCAGCATACTGTCACTGGTGTTTATCTGACATATTATTTAACTTAATCCTCATGCCAATCCTACAAGGATGGTATTATTCTTCTTATCCTTATACTGCAGCTGAAGATGCTGAAGGCCAGAGACTGGTTAGGTGATGTTCCCTGGGGAACACCAACATAAGCTTGTGATGTCAGCTTTCAGGACCTGCTTCTGCAGTGGGCCTGACTGGGGGTTTCTGGCCTCTTTCTGCATATATTCAATAACAGGGAGCACTCACCTTCCAAGGCACTCATTACTCCAGCTGTTTGGAAGCTCTACCTGAAGAAAAGCTGAAATCTGCCCCTCTCAGGGGCAGAACTTGGTCTTAGGGTCAGCAACAACAGGCCCTCACCCCCCTCCTCCCCTGGACATGGTTTGTGGCTCCACCTTGTCCTCTGACCAGCCACAGACAATCAATAGCCGTTCGGTGGATCAGAAGCTAGACCTGCCCCATCTGCAGAGAAGGATTGAGCTGACTGGCACCTCCCCTCTTCTGGACACCCACTCCCATTGATGTCAAATCTACTGATGACCAGATCAAGTGACTGGAAACTTCAGCTCCAGCTTGGAAGTGATGGAGAGCCCCGAGGAGATCTAAATTCTAGATGTTCAGTGTTTGAGTCTAAGTAAAGTGGCTTGTGGCTTTGGAGAGGAGCTCCAGATATACTGTCAGTCCCCATCCCACTCTTGTGGCTAACCCAAAGCTTAGTCTGAGCCATCAGAAATGGCAGAGAGGAAACCAAGGAGATAGAAAGAGTGTGGGGAAATAAACTTCCCTGGGTTTCTCAGTGTTTTGGTAAAAAGCCCTAGCTTCCTGAGACTTTTGACATACTATGAGAATTAGATTTGTAGTTATTTGTATGCTCTGATCCGAAAGAATAATAAAACTCTTATCTCTTCCTGAGAGGGCCACATGGTAACAGCTTGGACAAAGTTCCTAGATTAAGCCCCCAAGAGGCCAGGAAGACTGGAATAGCTCTCTTCCTAAGTGGGCCAGCATACGCGTCAGATGTGAGAATGCAGCACGCAAGAGCTACATTTCCATAAGGAATGAACCCCAGCACTTGGAGACAAATCCTAGAACACAAGGGGCTGTCTGGTTTCTGGGGAGATTTTATTCACATACCAGAGAGTTGGAGTACAGAGGAGACCCTTTCAGGAGGGAATGGGAACAGCTGTCTCCTTCACCTTTATAAGCAGGGAAAACAGTTTCCTTGTTGCTCACCTATGGGGTGTCTGGCTACTGGCGTAGGACAACTGACCTGGCTCCCCTCAGCTTTGCCCCTGTGGCAAGGATGAAGACAAAGGGAGACTGAAGCATTCACTATTTATTGTAAGGTATATGATAAAAAAGTCTGTCTCTGATCCAGAATATCTTGTGTGCACATTCAGGATAAAATGAATAAAGATAAATATTAAAAACTCAATAGATGCAAAGGGACAGTCCAAAGGGGAGATTAAGAGACTGAAACAGAAACAGAAACAGAAACTCAGACTGAGAGAGGCCCAGAGCAGTGGGGAGAAATGAGCAAACCCAGGTAAGGGCTGAGGTAAGCTGAGGGAAAAAGAGAGGCCGAGAGGGTGAAAGAGAGGGACTGGGTGAATCTGTGTGCTTATTCATTCATCACACCTACTGTGTGCCACACACTAGTCTAAGCTGAGACAAGTAGTGAAAAAAACTTACATTCTGTTGGGAAGACACAGACAATAAACCAATAAATAAAATATATTGCATATCAGATGGTGGTAAGTGTCATGGAGAAGAATAAGGGAGGGAAGGGAGATGTTGGGGAGATGTGAGATTTTAAAATCAGGGATTTAGGACAGGCCTCATGGAAAAAGAGACATTTGAGTAAAGATCTGAGGGAGGAAAAGGAGAGAGCCATGCAATATGGGGGGACAGCAATTGCAAAGGCCCTGAGGCTGGAGTATGCCTGGTGGAATAAGCAAGGGGGAGAGGGGTGAGAGAGGAGATCAGAGATCAGAGATGAATGGGATCAGAGACGAATAGTCTGGCCGGCCACCGCAGGACTTTCGTTCTCATTCTGAATGAAATTTAAACTGAAATTTGAAGGACAAACTTGAAAGCCTGAGGCTCCAAGGGCAGGATTGAGCTCTGGGCTGCAGGCTCTGAATTTGGTTTTCATTCATTCAACTGTCCTTCTATCATTTACTCCCCAAGCCTTTTTTGAAGGCCCACTTTGCCCAGGGCTTGTGCTGGGCACTGGGGAGGATAACATGTAAAAGACCCTCCCCTCAGCTCTGGAGGAAGAAGATCTTTCAGGGTGGGGTGGGATCCTGTCCTCCCGCAGGTTGGGATATGACTATCAGGGTGACCTTGATGAGCCATAAGCTTGGGGAATGAGTGGGTGGAAAGTGGGGAAGGGGCTGCACCAGAGGAGGAGGGAGGTTGGAGAGTGTGGGGGTGGGGGAAAGGGAAGGGAGAGAAAGGGGAGAACAATACGGGTCATGTTTCTGTCTTTTCTGTGGTGCGGGAGGCCCAGTCTCCTGGTTGGCTCCGAGCTCAGGCTTCAGGCTGAGCTGGGGAGGAGACAGTGGGATGGGCCAGGACAGGTGGCCCTGACATGTGATGCCCGCCTGCTGACCACTCAGTCCTCACTTTTAGAATGGTTTCCAGAAGTAATGGGAAGGGTCGGGCAGGGCAGCTAAATATAGTTCTCTGGCCATGCCTCAGGCTGGCTTCCTGTCTGCTGTTCACTGTGTGCCCATCACCCATGACGTCCACTGCCAGCTGCTCCTGTGAGCCTTATCCTCTAGTACCCATCTTCCCCTGCTCTGAGCTTGCTGCTTGATCCTCACCTGTCTTCACACACAGTTCTGACAGGCCTGTGGCTAGGTGTGACCCTGACTGGGCCTCTCTGGAGTCTCTTTTGACCTAAGATCCCCAATCAGACCTGTGAGTCTTGTGGGCCTGGAGATGTGGGGGAGGGAGGGCTGGGAAACCTGGAGGGTGGGTGAGAGGAGAGGTGGGGGCTCTGGAGAATTTGGGGCTGGGGCAGGGCCTGGAACCAAGGCATGTGTCACAGGCTGAGGTCTGTGACTAAGACAGGGACAAGGACAGTGGGTAAGACTGTGTTTGGGACGCAGGTTCGTGTTTAGGAACTGGAGTTGAGAAAAGGGGCCTGATAGGGGCTACTTTCTATCTGGCAGAATTGCAGCTGAGGCTGTCTTTGGGATTGAGACCGAGTACCCTTTCCCCCTTGGCCAGAACCAGAGTCCCTTCCTGTATGGGATGTGAGAGGACCTTATGGCCTGGGCCTCCTCACTGCGGGGGCTGCAGACTGGGCTTGTGGCTAGGCCCGGAGCAGGGCCAGGAGCGTGGCCCCGCTGGGCTCTCCTGACAGACCCCTCCTCCACCCAGACCGGCCATGTCGGCCACACCCGGCCTCCTGCACCAGGAGCTGTCCTGCCCGCTGTGCCTGCAGCTGTTCGATGCGCCCGTGACGGCTGAATGCGGCCACAGCTTCTGCCGCGCCTGCCTGGGTCGCGTGGCGGGGGAGCCGGCAGCCGACGGCACGGTGCTCTGCCCATGCTGTCAAGCACCCACGCGGCCGCAGGCACTCAACACCAACCTGCAGCTAGCGCGTCTGGTGGAGGGGCTGGCGCAGGTGCCTCAGGGCCACTGTGAGGAGCACCTGGACCCTCTCAGCATCTACTGCGAGCAGGACCGCGCTCTCGTGTGCGGTGTGTGCGCCTCGCTCGGTTCGCATCGCGGCCACCGCCTGCTGCCTGCCGCCGAGGCCCATGCGCGCCTCAAGGTGTGAGAGCAGGGTGAGATCCAGCGGGGGCGGGGCCAAATGGGATTGTTGGATGGGGCGGGGCCTGGCTGATGAGGGGCGGGGCCTGACGGGCAGGTGGCTGCATGTACTTGAATTCTGAGCGTCAGGGGTGCATGGGCGCCCGGGAATGGGGGGGGACGCGGGCGGGCCCACGCTGCCAGGGAACGCGGTTCCACCAGCTGAAGGCAGAGGAGCGGAGCAGGGAGGGGTCGGGTCCAGGTGGATTAGGAGCTGGTCCTGGCAGGACGCGCGCTAGGTAAACTTGCATTCCCTCGCCTCAGGCGCTCAAGCGCTGGTGGAGATGCAGCAAGATGAACTTGGGGCAGAGCCTGGCAGAGCAGGGACGCAGTCCGTGAGTGCGGCACACGAGGGTTTCCGTGGACTGCGTGGTCCTGTCAGGCTGGCACTTTTGCATGGCGTAGGCCACGTAGGCCAGGCGGTCGGATGCGGGGCTGTCCCAAGTCTACACAGCCGCACCCTGGAATTCCACACGCCCTTGAAGCTGCAGAACTAGTTCGTGCCTGGCTGTCGCGAGGTGGACCTCACCGAAAGCGAGGTGGAGAGGTTCATGGCTGGGCCTGCATCTCTATACGTGGGAGACTCAACTACAGGCTGTTTTTCTGCTTGAAGCTGGAAGTTCTAAGCACGCAATTGTGCGCGCCCTGAGGTTTGAGATCCCCATAAGAGCCCAGCAAAGACACCCAGTCATTGGATAGTGGAGACGCGCCCGTTCCTCTGCACATACCTCCACATGTGCAGTTGTGTGCACACCCACTCACAGATGCCTCAAACAAATGCCACAAACACAGGCATACACGCATGCACAAACCTCCAGAGGTCTCCAAGGACACGCAGGCACACACTGATGCGTACAGATCACGCTGGTGGCAAATGTAGGTGGACACGGCCGGTATGTGTCCACGCAGACCCAGGAAGGTCTGTCATGAAATATTTATTGGACTGCGGAAGAATAAAGGACAGGTGCAAGGACGGGACGGGCGGGGTCAGCACGGTGGAGACGGCCGTTGTGGTTTCCCGGGACTGGTGCTGGGGCAGGCTTCTGGGGGATAATCTTTGCCCACATACATCAGCGTTGCAAAGCTCCTCTCCTTGGCCCCTAGACTCCTATAGGGGGTAGACCCTGTCCTCAGTCTGGTATTCGAGACCCCCAGACTCTCCTAGGGCACACCCTCGCTGTCCCTCTGGCTCCTTCCTTGCCCAGTCCAACCCCCAAGCCTTAGCTGGTGGTCTCCTCGCAGAGGGCAGGAGATTCCTCCTCCCGGGAGCCCTCCCAGCCCAGGCTCACCTCTGCTGATGATCCCAAAATGCCTAATTTAGGCTGTCTTTATCTGGAAAGAGAGAACAGAGTCCGTGAAATGGGACTGGGTGCCAGGAGGTCCGGGAGCCTTGAGGGGGCAAGTAGAGGTGGAATATAGCCCGCCGGGGTCCGCATCAGCCCAGCCCCAAGCGGTAGGAAGGAGCCGGCCAGAGGTGTGAAGGGGGACTCCAGGAAGGAGCCTGAGGAAAGAGGGGGGCAGGGAGGGGATTAGAGGGGGAACGGATGCCTGGATCGTTGGTGAGGAAGACAGGCTGGGACTGGAGCCCAGGTGTCGGACTCAGAGCTGTCTAATGGGGACCCGTCTGGCCCTGGGGACTCACGCCACCCCCTGAAGCCGCGCCGCCTCCTCTTGCATGCCCATGTCGATCAGCACGGCTGCCGCGAGCTCGGCAGCGTAGTCTTCACGGTAGAAAGTGACCAGTTTGTCTGTGAGGTCCACAGCGTCTAGAGGCCCGAGAGCACCCCGCGGGATGTTCCGAAAGCCCGGGCGTAGCGGCACCACCCCCATCTTCAGCTTGAACTTCTTGAGCTCATCGGTAGTGAGGTTCTCCAGCGCCTCCAGAATGGCGTCGCGCTTCTTTCCCATGGCTCAGTCCTGTGGCCTCTGGACCTCTGAATGACCCGCGCAGTGAGCCACCAGGCCTGCCCCGCCCCGCAGCAGGCGGGGACGCCATCTGGGAGGATGTCCCAGGGAGGAGACTGACCTGGCAGCCGGCCAGGGGAATCCTTGGTCCAACCCTGGGGCCCAACGGGTGGGGACTCAGCCCGGGCAAGCAGCGCTTTGAAGGGGCAGGCTGAGATCTCCCACTTTCCGAGGGGTCAGGAGGGTGCCAATTTGTCACAACTACAGGTGAGGTGGGGATTGATTGCTGTTCCATTCTTCAGTGAAGGAAACTGTAGTTGGAAGCCATGGAGGCAGGACTGGAGCCCTGCACTGTCTCATTCCAGGCCTTGGCAAGAGCTGTTAGGATTTGTCCTATGCCTGTATTTCAGGAGTCACAAACAGACAGGCCTGGGCTAGGATCCTGCCCACAGATGTGTTTGGTCAGCGCCACAGTCACTTTTATTAAATTGCCTCCCCCCAGAGTTCGTGAGTTTTCAGGGAGGCTGACTGGAGTGTTTCGATGATGTTCTGAAAGCTAAGAATAGGGAGGGTGCATTTCTTCTTTGGTACATCCTACACTCAACCCCTGAAGCCTGTTGGGTGCCAGGCCTTGTGCTCTCCCAACTGGTGGGGGAGGCTGATAATGACCACATTTGTCATCCTTACAAGGACCTGTGCTGAGGGGCTGACTGCTGAGGGGATGGAATCAGGGAAGGCAAGGCCAGGGAGGCATTAACAAAATAGACATGGGGAAAGGGCGGGCATTCCAAGCATCAGGAATGATCAGATGCCAGCCTAGCTGCAGGTTTAGGATGGGAGGTGTGGGTTTGGGGGGCGCTACCCTCATCAGTTCTTCATGCCCCACCCCCCAGAAGCAGCTCCCCCAACAGAAGATGCAGCTGCAGGAGGCATGTATGCGCAAGGAGAAGAGTGTGGCTGTGCTGGAGCATCAGCTCGTGGAGGTGGAGGTGAGAGCACTTCCTGGCAGAGTCTGTGGACTGGAGATCCAGGTTGGGAGTCCCCAGCCAAGTGCTTCTGCCTGTCTGCCCCCTCCCCAGGAGACAGTGCGTCAGTTCCGGGGGGCCGTCGGGGAGCAGTTGGGCAAGATGCGGGTTTTCCTGGCTGCACTGGAGGCTTCATTAGACCGAGAGGCACAGCGTGTGCGGGATGAGGCAGGAGTCGCACTCAGGCGGGAGCTGGGGGGCTTGAACTCTTACCTGGAGCAGCTGCGGCAGATAGACAAAGTGCTGGAGGAGGTGGCGGACAAGCCACAGACTGAGTTCCTCACGGTGAGTGCTCAGTCCCCAGAGACTTCATCCCATTGTCAGACAGGGACCATGAGGTCCAGAGAGGGGCAGGGATGAGCCAGGATCACACATGGAGGAAGGGTGGGCTCCAAGACTGCCTTTATGGTTGTTTAGGTTCAGCACCGCACAAGGACACTATATTTAAGCGGGCACCATTTGCATCATAGACATAGTAGATTTGTGTATTTATCAGTACAATCTTCTAACAGGTGGAATTAGGGTTTTCTTGGGAAGGGGACACCTTTCTCTAATTCACACAGAGGTAAAGGGCTAGGGGTGGCCTCTAGTTCTGAGTTTCTTTTGGCTTCTCTGATTCTTCCTGATCCCACACCTCATCCTTGGAGATCCCCAGTATCCTCCTGCCTGCCTTACCTCTATTCTCTACTTCTCTCTCTCCAGAAATACTGCCTGGTGACCAGCAGGTGAGATCAACCTGGCCCTTCCCTTTTCCCCAAATGGCCCCAGTCTTCTAGGGACACCACTGTGCCTGCACATCCTCATTCAATCCACTGCTATTTCACCGTATCAGGCTTTATGTTGAACATAGAATTGAACCAGAACTGGACCTTACCCTAAGGGACCTCTCAGACTCCAGGCAGGGACACAGGCATCACTGTGTGCTCCATGCTGCTCTGGAGGGAAGGGGGTGGTCAGAGAAGTCTTCTGAAGAGGGACCCTTGAGTGGAACCCTGGAGAAATGACTAGGAATTGGCTAAGTAAAGAGTTGGAGGAAGAGTACTGCAGGCAGAGGGAACAGCAAGTGCAAAGGCTGGTAAGTGGGAGAGCAGATGAAACTGGCGTGGCACATGGGGGCAAACTGTGAAGGGCTGAGGAGCTTGAACCTTATCTCAAAGGAAAGATTTTAAGTTGGGGTATGATGTGGACAGATCCCGGAACTCCACCACAGCCCTGGTCCTCCTTGGGGTACTTGTTCTCCCCACCACCACCTCCATCCCATGCCTCCTCCAGGAAGGCTGCTCACAGACATCTTCTCCCACCTTCCTACTCCCAGGCTACAGAAGATCCTGGCAGAGTCTCCACCGCCTGCCCGCTTGGACATCCAGTTGCCTGTCATCTCAGATGACTTCAAATTCCAGGTGTGGAGGAAGATGTTCCGGGCTCTGATGCCAGGTACTGGGAGGGGCTGTCACCAGGTTTGTGTGTGTGACTGTGGTGGGGTTGATGGGAGGCTCCAGCCATACATAGGAAGGCCTCCCAATCTCAACAGGGAAGTCATCTAAGAGGGTGCCCACTGCTCCTTTACCTCTGAGGTTCCACACTCCATCCCCCTAATCCATGGCAGTGCTCAGAGAAGAAAGACTTTCAAGGGCGTGGGGTTTACAGGTGGGTGATTGACATGGAGAGGATGCTGCTTACCCCAGGAATGCTGCTGCCGATGGAGTTAGAGGCATGGGAGACTGGGTCCTGGGTTTGATTCAGTGTGTCATCCCCACTGACTTCCTGTGTCATCCATGGGAAATGATAATCCCTGCTAGTTGGGGGCTGAGAATTTGCAGAGCTCCTGGGGAACTGCCCTGGGTTAGACACTGACCTCTGGTGGCCTGTGGCAGGGGAGGCCTGAGGGCTCAGCTTCCCCTCCTAAGAGCTAGAGTGCATCCAGCACTATGGGTTACAGAGCTCCAGGACATACACCCATGGCCCATGGAACCCTCACTGCCTCAGGGAAGATGAGAGTGGAGGAATTCCATTTTATCCAAGAGGAAACTCAGGTCCAGAGACTGGGTCAAGTCCAGCTGAGGTCACATAGCAAGGTGGGGCAGGGACTGGCCTAGGACCAGGCTTCCTGACTCGATTCCTGCTCTGTGATCTTGGGTCTTCGGGCATTTTGGGGCCTCAGATGGTGAGTGACATGTCTCAACTTAATCCTCCCCACAACCCCGGAGGGAGGCAGTTATGGCCTTAGTTTACAGTTGAGCAAACTGAAGCTCAGGAAGGTGCAATCTCTAGCCTGAGCCAGTAAGCAAAAGGTCTCACTTCCCAGAGATGTTGGCAGGATTAGCCGCTTGCCATAAACTCAAAAGTAAACGTTGGTTGGGAAGGGGCACAACAGAGGCCAAGATGCAGGGGTCTGACCGCTGTCCTTCTTGCAGCGCTGGAGGAGCTGACCTTTGACCCGAGCACGGCGCACCCGAGCCTGGTGGTGTCACCGTCAGGTCGCCGCGTGGAGTGCTCGGAGCAGAAGGCGCCACCAGCTGGTGAGGACCCGCGCCAGTTCGACAAGGCCGTGGCGGTGGTGGCGCACCAACTGCTCTCTGACAGCGAGCACTACTGGGAGGTGGAGGTGGGCGACAAGCCACGTTGGGCACTCGGCATTATCGCGGCTGAAGCCAGTCGCCGCGGCCGGCTGCACGCTGTCCCCTCGCAGGGCCTCTGGCTGCTCGGGCTTCGCGACGGCAAGATCCTGGAGGCACACGTCGAGGCCAAGGAGCCGCGGGCACTGCGCACACCGGAGAGGCTGCCGACGCGCATAGGTCTCTACCTAAGCTTCGGGGAGGGCACCCTCGCCTTCTACGACGCCACCGACGCTGACGCGCTAGTGCTGCTCTTTGCCTTCCACGAGCGCCTACCCGGGCCAGTGTACCCCTTCTTTGACGTGTGCTGGCACGACAAGGGCAAGAATGCGCAGCCGCTGCTGCTGGTGGGGCAAGATGGAGGGCAGGCCTGAACCACCTGGCTAGGTTGGGGAGGGATGCCGGGTCCTGGCCGTCTGGGGCTCAGGCCTTGTTCCCCAGGCCTGGAGGGAGACAGGCAAGAACGGAGGTTGCCAAGGCGATGGCTGAGCCAGGGGAGCCAGGGATTAGGGGTTTCCAAGAGCTCTGAGAAAGGTGGGGGGGGCTGATCTGGGTGAGCGGTTGGAGTGACACGGTGAACAGGACCCGGTGGGGAAGGGAGATATAAAGGCAAGTCAATGAGGACATCTGAGTTTGGGCACAGGGAGGCCCAGGGGTTCAGAGGCCTGGGGTTGGGGGGGACGGGTTGGGGAGGTGCCTAGGGATTTTAGAAGGAAAATGAGGTTAAGGGAGGGAGGGAAAAGGGGCCAGGTCTGGGGAGCATGGAGGGAAGAGCTTGAGAGCTCTGTAGAGTAAGGGGCCCCTTCAGCCTTAGACTTCCCCTACCCCCAGTAGCATTGAGGCAGAGTGCCCAGACTCTGCCATACCAAAAGGCCTTTCACTTTGATAGCGGTTCTCCAACTTGAGCACGTATTAGAATCATCTGGAGGATTTGTTAAAGCACAGATTGCTGAGTTTCTGATTCAGTAGGTCTGGGACAGGCCATCCATTTGCATTTCTAACAAGTTCCAGATGATGCTGATGCATGTCCAAATTGAAGAACTAGGACCCAGGATCACACTTTGAGAATCACTGACTCAGAGACACTCGTCTGTTTAGTTAGCTATCAGTGTAGATTGAGACATAGAAAATCCAAAATATATTTCTCCATTCAACAGACATTTGAAATTTCCCAGGCCCTATGTTGGATGCTTGGAAACCCTGGTAGTGTAGCGGTTAAGAGCTACATCTGCTAACCAAAAGGTCGGCAGTTTGAATCCACCAGGTGCTCCTTGTAAACTATGGGGCAGTTCTACTCTGGCCTATAGGGTTGCTACGAGTTGGAAATGACTTGATGGCAATGCGTTTCGGTTTTTTTTTATGTTGGATGCTACGGAGATGAATTAACCTACCCCCAACTTATTCCCTTTGCCTCTGGAATATGTTTACTGAGTGTCTTGGACATTGAGGAAATTCCCCAGATTGTCAACCCAGAGAAAGAGCCTGATGCTAACCCCATGCTGGGTCCTTCTGCTTGTGGAGGATAGAAGGTCCACCTCCTCATGAGATGGCCCCTTACTGCTTCCTTGCTGGCTCACACCTTCTTTGATTTTAACTCAAAGGCCCATTTCTTGGGCTTTGGAGTAACCACGGAGGCTCAGAGTAAGAGTCCCTCTTATCCTGAGGGAGAGGCCTTTGGGGATTCGGATAGGTAGGATTTTAGTGCTATCCTCAGGGCAGATGATGGCATGGAGTCGTTGACTCTCACAGGGTGGTCGTGCCGCTGCTGTGTGAAAGGGCCTGGAGACCCCTGGCAAGAGGTACCAATGTGGGGATTTTCTTGGGGGGATGGTGAGAATGGGACTAAAAGATGGGGCAAAAGGAAGATGTGGATGGGGTAAGAAAAGCCTGGCTGGAGGTGGGGGGTTCCTGGGTGTATCTCCCATAGGAAAGACTGGTTAGGCCCCTGGCCCTTGGTAACAAAAGGGACGATTAATTTGAGTAGTTCTTTTATGCTAGAAAATAAAACAATAAAATTAAAGGATTATTTCATTGTAAAATCCAGCACTATTAATAAAAACTATTGTATTCTGACTCCTTCTTCATTAACTCTGTATGAAGACACAAGTGACCTACTGCCAGGTCTCTTAATTGCCCTCCTAACCTTCAGTCTTGTCCCATCTAATCTTTCTAAAAGCACAAATTTAGTCAGGTAGCTCAGTTGCTTGAAACCTTTCAGTGACTCCCTGCCACCTACATGATAAAGCCCCAAGTCTTTGGCTTGGCATTTGAGGCACACTGCATTTCCTAACCTCATCTTATACTACTGCTCTGTGTGTGTCTGTATTCTGGCCATTCCCCCGCATGCCACGCAACTCTGCTAGAAATCCCTTTTCCCTCACACTCATCCTTCAAGACTCTTCTGAAACACCACCACTATTTCTTATCCTAACTTCTCCACCAGGTATAGTTAGTTACTCTCCATTCTGGATCTCTCCAGCACCTCCTTTATAATGTGCATCCCATTGCATTGAATTGTCTACACACAGGTCTCCTTGTCATGGGCATCTGGGGATGGGTGGTGGTGTCCAAGAGCCCAAAGCTTCCTTCTGAGGAAATGAGCCCTCTGAGAAGCAGATAGTGGGACGGTATTGAATGTTCAAGGAGTTTATTAGGGAAATTTCCTGTGGGAGAGAAAATTAGTGGGGGTGGGGCACTAGGGGAGCCGTCAGATTGTGTGCAAGCCAGACCATGAGTGAAGAAGAGAGGGAGGGTAGTTGGTGGAGGTGTCCTCAACTGTTATGGGGAGTCTGTCTTAGTTATCTGGTGCTGCTGTAACAGAAATACCACAAGTGGCTGGCTTTAACAAACAGAAATTTATTCTCTTACAGTTTAGGAGGCTAGAAGTCTGAATTCAGGGTGCCACCTCCAGGGGAAGGCTTTCTGTCTCTGTTGGCTCTGGAGGAAGGTCCTTGTCATCAATCTTCCCCTTGTCTAGGAGCTTCTCATAGCAGGGACCCTGGGTCTAAAGGACATGCTCCACTCCTGGCTCTTCTTGCTTGGTAGTAATGAGGTCCCTCTCCTTTCTGCTCAATTCTCTCTTTTATATCTCAAAAGAGATTGACTCAAGATACAACCTAATCCTGTCAATTAAGTCCTGCCTCATAACTGCCTCAGTAATATCATAGAGGTTACGATTTACAACACCTAGGAAAATCACATCAGATCACAAAGTGGTGGACAACCACACAATACTGGGAATCATAGCCTAGCCAAGCTGACACACATTTTTTGGGGACACAATTCAATCCATAACAGAGTCCTTGAGCCAACATTCCCCAAGAGAGGAGTCCCATGGCTTGCCTTAGTGTTCCTGTTGTGCTCAGTCATTGGCAGCCACCCACAGGAACTCTGGGTTTCATAACCTTTCAGCTCTGGCCCTTGGTCAGTTATGCCAAGTTAGAGTTATATCAGGAAACAATTTCTTTTCACAGCTGCCACAGGCTCTTTCTGCATAAAGTTGCCCTGGTTTGAGTCATGTGCACTGAGGGAAAATGACCCTGTAATCTTGCCTGTGGGTGATTGGGTGAGAGGTTGAGTCCCTGAGCCAAAGGCTGCCATGGCAGAGTGAGTTTGCTGGAAACTCTGCCTAACTGGGGTGCTCCTTATTGGATGATGGCTGCCTCATTAGGCAGGGATTATCACTGCTGTTTTCTTTTTCAGTCAGATGAGGATACTGACCGTTAGAGGGGGTAACACAACCAGGAAGTAACAAACCTGGTTCTGTCTAACTCGGAGCTAGTTTACAGCTCTGGGTCCTGAGGTGAATTCCATCTCCAGGTGGGATGTTCTACCAATAATGTTGATGATGTTAGCTGCCATCAAGTCAGCGCTGACTCATGACGATCCCAAGCATAACAGAATGAAACCCTGCCTGGTCTTGCACCAGCCCCAAGATTGGTTGCAGATCAGACTGTTGTGATCCACAGGGTTTTCACTGGCTGATTTTTGGAAGTAGGTCACCAGGCCTTTCTTCCTAGCCTGTCTCAGTCTAGAAGCACTGCTGAAACATGTTCAACCTCATAGCAACACACAAGCCTCTATTGACAGGTGGGCAGTGACTGCACATGAGGTGGGTGCACTGCCAGGTTATCGAACCCAGGTCTCCTGCATGGAAGGCAAGGATTCTACCACTGAACTACTACTGCCCCCACCTCCAGTGATAAGTTGATGGTTTTACTGGGACACAGTCTTGGCATTCATTCATCAGTGACTCACATAGGAAAGTGTTCTTCTCTTTTCAGTATGCTCATAATCCTTCTGATTCAGTCCATGAGAAAAATCTCCATTTGGGATTCTTTGGCCCTTAGCACCTTTCTGACACCAATCTTTTTAACCGAGCAAGAGTGTAAATCTCAGGCTCAGAGCCGTTGGCAAGCAAAGCCTTCTAGGAATTGTTTGATTTTGTTTTACATTCATTATACTTATTTTTACTATTACCTTCTGTTTATAGCAGGTGATACTGGTTTTTAATTTGTGGTATTAATACAACATTTACTCTTAATTGCATTTATCAAAAGAACACACACATACTTGTAGATAGTTCTAGCTTATCTTCGGAAAGATATTAAAAAAACCTGGTACTTCAGTTCTGGGTAGCCAGGGGCAGGGATGGGAGGGAGACTTTTCACGGTAAACACTGTACCTTTTGAATTTTGAACCATATATATTGTCTACTCAAAATATAAGTTTGATTCTTAAAACTGGAAGTGGAAAAAAAGTAAACTTAAAAGCATTAAGTCAACACATTAGTCACATTAACTACAGTTGTTAGTGTGAGAACGACAAATTTGAAAGAGGCAAAAACAGTGAAGACAGTACGTGAAAGAAGGAGGTCTGGGAAGCGCTACTTGAAGGATCTGAGGTATTTCAGTAAGTTCCATTTCAAGTGGAAGAGGCGACAGGGGTAGAGGGAGTTTGTGGTGATGATCAGGGTCAGGAAGCCCCGGTTGCTGTGTGACTTTCACAAGTAATATCTCCTTTCTGGGTCTCAGTTTCCTTATCAGTAGTGGGGAGGGGCTGGACCAGAAAATTTTCTGAGATTCCACTGTCTTAGTTTGGGTTCCCCTAGAATCTGATATTTAGACAAAGATCCCAGGGAAAGCAGGCTTACTTGCAACATGCAGAAAACACTTGCAGGGAGTAGGGGGCAAGACCAGAAGGGAAGGTGGCCATTGAAGGTACAATATGAAGCAGGTGTCAAAAAAAAATAAAAAGAAATCTGATCAATAAACCAATTATGTAACATTAAAAGGGTTATTAGGTGGAAAAAACTGTGAACAGGGAGCGCCCTTCCGAAGAAACGAGCTTGTCATATTACGATCTTGATTGGCTTATATACAGTACAAACTCTTAGGGGGTTCCCAAAAGGGACATTTAAAATGATTGATTATTGTTCACTTAATCACCAGGAGGAGGCTGGGACTGGTTTATTAAGGTTTGCGTGTCTGCATTCTACAGACTGTTGCTGTTGTTAGGTGCCATTGAGTCAGTTCCGACTCACAGCGACCCTATATACAACAGAACAAAACATTGCCCAGTCCTGTGCCATCCTCACAATCATTGCTATGTTTGAGAACATCGTTGCAGCTATGGTGTCAATCCATATAGTTGAAGGTCTTCCTCTTTTTCCATGACCCTGTACCTTCCATGTCATTAAGGTCGACTCTGCTTTGAGGAAGCAGCTCTTTCCCAGTCATATTTTAAGTGCCTTCCAACCTGAGGGGCTCATCTTCTGGCACAATATCAGTGTTCCGCTGCTATTCATAAGATTTTCACTGGCCAGTTTTTTCAGAAGTAAACTGCCAGGTCTTTCTTCCTAGCCTGTCTTAGTCTGGAATCTCCACTGAAACTTGCTGATATTTGAAATACTGGTGGCATAGCTTCCAGCACCACAGCAACATGCAAGCCACCACAGTACAACAAACTGACAAACGCGTGGTGGATTCTATAGATTAGCTATGGCTTATCTAATTATTTACACTTTTCCCAGGATGGTCTTCTTCACAAATTTTTAGTTTATGTGAAGGGTTAAGAGTTAAGTTTAAACAAGGGGGGGCCATATTTTTCAACACAGTTTAGCACTGTAGGAGATTGGAGCTTCATTCCACAGAGAAGCAGTGGAAAGACACATGCTTCATCCCACCTGAGGGTGAGGAATCTGGGTGCTTGTCTTAGTCATCTAGTGCTGCTATAACAGAAATACCACAAGTAGATGGCTTTAACAAAGAGAAATTTATTTTCTCCCAGTCTAGGAGGTTAGAAGTCCAAATTCAGGATGCCAGCTCCAGGGGAAGGATTTCTCCCTCTATCAGCTCTGGGGGAAGGTCCTTGTCATCAATCTTCCCTGGTCGAGGAGCTTCTCATCGCAGGAACCCTGTGTCCAAAGAACACCCTATTCTCCTAGCTCTTGTTTCTTGGTGGTATGAGGTACCCCTGTCTCTGTGCTCACTTCTCTCTTTTATATCTCAAAAGAGATTGATTTAAGACACAACCTAATTCTGTAGATTGAGTCCTGCCTCTTTAACATAACTGCCTCTAATTCTGGCTTATTAACATCACACAGGTAGGATTTATAACACATACCGAAATCATATCAGGTGACAAAATGGTGGACAATCACACAATACTGGGAGTCATGGCCAAGCCAAGTTGACACACATTTTTGCAGGACACAGTTCAATTCGTAACAGTGCTTATACAACTGCTGGCAGTCACTGGGTGAGGACGGCTCCAAAAAAACTGAACCAAACTAAAGGCTTTGCTGTCGAGTCGATTCTGACTCATAATGACCCTATAGGACAGAGAACTGCCCCGTAGGGTTTCCAAGAAGCGGCTGAGGGATTCAAACTGCTGACCTTTCGGTAAGCAGCCGAGCTCTTAACCACTGCACCACCAGGGCTCTGAGGACTGCTCCCCTGTACTGCTAGCCTGCTCTTCATAAGCGCAGAGTCGCTGTCTGAGGCTTCAGAGAAAGGGCCCAGGCCAGGGCAGGGAGAAGCAGCTATAGCGGTGGGAAGTCCCTGGAGCACACAGAAGTGAGGAGACCCAAGGGATATAGGTGGGGGCCTGACAATGTCAGTCACGACCTCCAATTCTGATTTGCTTAGTCTCCAAGCCTGACATAAAGGTGGAGGCAGCAGGAGGTCTCCCAGAGGACTCTTAACTCCTGGAATGTGAGCAAGATACAAAGGGAGAGGCTGGGAACAAGTAGAGATGGCCGGGGAGGGCACAGCAGCAAAGCCGTCACCCCTGGGGAGTATGGTGCTTCTTGCCTGTTGAGGGCCAAGCTACACTCTTTCTGGAGCTGCTGGGGCCTGGCCTTGCCGGTACCTGAGTGTCTGGAGTAACATTCCAGGGTTGGAGAAGGGAGTGTGTAGGTGGCTTCATGAACCATCAGGCCTTGGACTATATTTTTTTAGGGACTGAAGCCAGAATGGGTTTCCCAAGCAAGACTAGCGGCTAGGCTGGAATGTCTGGGTTTCTGAGTGGGGAGCACATACAGGGGAGTGGGAGGGAGCCTGAGGGGCAGGTGTTGGGTCTGGGGCTGAGGGGGAATGGGCTTAATGCTAGTTTCTACAAGAAAGAAAAACCAGGGAAGAATGGAGGCCAGACCCATGGTCTTGGAAGGAGGAGGTGGGTAGGAATCAAAAGGTGGGCCCTGGAGGAGGGTGTGTTGGGGTGAGGGATAAAGGAGGGCTGGACATTAGATCTCTCTGCAGTTGGGAGTGACTGGAAGTCTGTTGCCAGGGATACCTGCGTGTTTTGTCTCTGCCCAGTATTCAGTCATCCTTCCTCTTTTAGTAGGAGCTTCAGCAACGGTTTGGCTTAAGTTGCTTTCACGAGAAGTGTAAGATCCCCAGTACAGATAACCATACCCCCCCTTTTTTTTTAATCCTTCAGTGCACAGAATTGGATTAAACATAATCCTCCATTTGCACACCATCATCAATTGGTCTATGCATGCCCTTCTTTTTGAATTGTGTAAAATGGGTATGACACATATGTTGTCACCTGGGGCTGGCTTGCTTATTTTAAATAATTTTATTATGAAATTTTCAAACCCACAGAACAGTGAAAGAGTATCATGAACCTCTATATACCCACCACTCAGCTTCAACAGTTATCAAGATTTGGCCATCCTTCCTTCATCTCTCGTGTTTTTCTTTCTCTTGAAATATTTTAAAGCAAATCCTAGAGATCTTATTTCACCGGTGCATACTTCAGTACTCACCTCTAAAAACAGCTGACATTTTCGTATATAGTCACCATTATCACACCTAACAAAATCAGTGCTAATTCTTCAGCACCGTCTAATCCCAGGGACCTGCTAATTTGATTTAACATTTTGATACTAGGATTCATTTGTGGTGTTCTGTTTGGCTGTAAAATATTCTACATATCCATTGTATCTGTACATTCTCTTGTCTGTGGGTGCTTGGGTTATTTCCATTCTTTTTTTTTTTTTGGCCATGATTGGCGGTGTGGCTATGAGTATTCTTGCATATGTCTCCTGGTGCACATACGCTGAAATCAATTTTGGGTGTTACCTAAAGGTGGAGTTGCTGGGTCAAAGATTATGCAATGTTCAAACCTATGTTTTCAAAGTGGTTCTATCAATTTTTACACTAACCAGCAATGTATTTGAGATCCCATTGATTCACAACCTGTCTAATACCTGAATGTGTCTACTGGGTTGTAAAGTAAAATTTATGTTTTTACCGTGGTTACGTTCAGAAAAGTTTGAAGAACATTGGTTTAAAGAGTCAAATACTTCTACAAAGCTTGTGACAAAACCCAACAGTCCCTGCATCCTCTGTCCATTCTCTACGCCCCAGAGACAATCATTTTCAGCTCCTTTAGTTGTTTATTTTGTATTTATCTCCATAACTCTAAATAACACACTTCTAATGCTGCTTTTTAATTTTTCAGTTTTAAGTGCTGTTTGTCATTCTTTCTACTGTGGAAGATGAGGGTTTCTGCTCTTGTTTTACCACTCCCTCTCCCTTTCCTCCATCCTTCCGATATAGTCAAATCTTTATTTTGATTAAATCAGCTTTCGAGGTTTACATTATTAAGATTATGTAAATGCTATTCCTGGCTGAGATGTGTAATATATTCTGGTTTCTTTTCCTTTCGTGCATAACTTTTTGTTTTCTCTGTAGTTAATAATTGTCTCGTTTATTTGGTTTCTTAGTTACCTTAGTTGCCGCTGAGTTGACTCCAACTCATGGAAACCCTATGGGTGTCAAGAGTAGAACTGTGCCCCATAGGGTTTTCAATGGCTGATTTTTCAGAAGTAGGTTGCCAGACCTTTCTTTTGAGGTGCCTCTGTGTGGACTCAAACCTCCAACCTTTTGGTTAGCAGCTGAATACACTAACCATTTGCACCACCCAGGGACTCCAGTTACTTTAGTAGTTATCAATAAATTAGTTGCAAAACTCTCTGTCAGTTGTCTAAATCCCCTCTCAATATGTCCAGACACATCAGGTGTTCCACCCAGCGAGGTATCTGTTTTTTTTTGTCTTCTCTTCTTGTCTTCCACGGTCCCAGCCCACAAGGCCATCACCCCTCTCTTTCTCTGGTGCAGAGATTACACCTACTTATTCTTCAAGCCACTGAAGTCTGGTTTCCACATGTGTCACATCTTCCTCGAGATCATTTTTGTGTTTCTCAAGCCAGCAGACACTTTTCTGGTTCTCATCTGAAGTTCTCAGCAGCATTTGACATGGCTGACCTCTGACTTCCTTGAAGCAGTCTTCTCACTTCTGTTTATCATTTATCTCTCTGTCTTGGTTTGGATTCTTCCAGAAGCAGACCCTGAGATAAGGATTCGAGTTCAAGTAGTTTATTTGGGAGGTGCAAGGGTCACTGGGAGAGGAGCAGGGATATGATGCAGGGAAGGAAAGGCAGCCAATACTGGGTAAATTATTAAGCCTGCTATCTCAGTGGGTGACTGGACCTTAATCCAGAGGGAGAACTCTGGGAAACCAAGAAAAACACACACTTCAGAATTATTCCACCTAAGGTGTGAGCAGCTGGGGTATTTAATTAGCTGAGAGCTAATTTGGGAGTGGGGTGGGGGTGTTAATTCCCTGGTACTTTTAGCCTGATGGCTGCAGGCAGAGTAATCTTCTGGAAGTTGACCAGAAGGGTCTGAGAGGTGTTAGAATCTGAAGGATTGAGAGAGAGACACTGACATTGTCTGCTATAATCCCCATGTAGAACGAAAGTTCCATGAGGTCAGGGATCTTGTGTGTGCTTTGTTCAATTCTAGATCCCCAAATGCTTGGCACGTTAAAAAACAAAAAACAAACAAACAAAAAACCCACAAACCAATGGCTGTTGAGTTGATTCTGACTCATGGTGACCTCATGTGTATCAAAGTAGACTTGTGCTCTACAGGGTTTTCAATGGCTGATTTTTTGGAAGTAGATCGCCAGGCCCATCTTCTGAGTCACCTCTGGGTGGATTCAAACTTCAAATCTTTTGGTTAGCAGTCAAGCACGTTAATCGTTTGCACCACCCATGGACTCTGCCTGGCAAGTATATATTATTTTCATGAATAAATGAATGAATGAGTGAAGTCATTGATTCAGTTGTGAAGGTCCAGCGAGAGGCTAAACAAACTGCAATGTTAGATAATGAGGGAGCTAAACACTTTAGGTAAGGGAGCCTTACTTTTTTATGGTAAAGGAAGTGAGGAGAAACTTTACAGTAATAAAGAAGACCTTGACAAAAATGAACTCAGCCTAATCACGGACTTCAAATGAAATGAGATGAAATTACTGGGTCCTTAATAATGCTACTGAGCTGCTGAATTAGCCAACCTCAGAGACTCTCTCCAATCTTGTTCTGTAATATGTTACACTTGCTATACTTTGAGTTGGGACTGCTGTTATTTGCAGCCCAAAGCATCCTTACAGATATAAGCTCTATTGTAAAAACTTTGCATATAATTACATAACTTCCATATGTTCCAGTTTCTTCATCTGCAAAATGGGATAATAATACCTCCTTTATAGAATTTCTATGAAGATTAAGTGAGTTAACATATTTACAACTGTGCTTGGCACAGAATAAATGCTCAATCAATATCAGTTGTTATTAGTGTTTTACTATTTAAAAAAATACAATATTTTTAAAAAGTTATTTTATTTTTGTTGTTGTTGAGAATATACACAGCAGAACATATGCTAATTCAACAATTTCTACATGTACAAGTCAGTGACATTGATTACATTCTTCGAGTTGTGCAACCATTCTCATCCTCCTTTTCTGAGTGGTTCCTCCTCCATTAACATAATCAATATGTTTTTATAGTATGTATTAATTGTTCTATGTTCTTAAAAATTGCAATTTCCAAGAATTAAGCATTTTTAGTTGAATTTTATGTTAAAAATTTTTTTACCTTCATGTAGTATGGTCAGAGAATGTGGTATGTATTATTTCTGCCCTTTTGTGGCATAAAATTGGAATGGGTTTTGTAAAATGTGCTTTAGAGATGAAAAAGTATTCTATTTCTGAAAGTTAATCTTCAATATACATCTATTAATTTTATGTTATTAATTGTGTTGTTCAGACCAACCAGTTAATTCCCATATCTATAACTAAATCTGAATTTGTCCTCTGTTTTCAACTTTCTAAATCTTCTGAAGATACCTCCTCTTCCCATGTTCTAACTGGGCAACATTCCAACTTCTTCTCAAATTCTGGTTTGTTCATATACTCAGTTCCTCACCTCTGAGACCTTCTTGTTCTCTCTCCTCAAAATAATTTTTGTTATCAATATTCTGGAAAACTACTCCCAGCCATGGCCCTCCTAGTCCTACAGATGGGCCCCTTTTTAAACAACACTTCCTGTTGCTCTATTGTGAGCAGCAAGTGTCCGAAACCACAGTTCCTTCTTTCTAAAAAACAACAAACTCGTTGCCATCGAGTTGATTCCTCCTTTCTAGACATTGTCAAATTCCAACACTCTTCTCTCTCGCCATGAGCCAATGGCTCTAGCACTCAGCCTTGGGCCCCATTATTGCTCTGGTTTTCTGTTGCAATGATTATTACAATCTTCTATTTGAAGGCTAATTTTTTGAGGGCAAAATACGCTATGGAACCACCCACTTTATCTTACTTAGGTTTCATTGGCATTTTTATGATGGAGGTGGAGAGAAGAGTTTTCAGTGTGAACTAAAGAGCCAGGAGCTAGACCAGTCCTGCAGTGACATCTTTGGTCATTCTCTCTATTGTTTCCTTCTTTCCTAACCCTTCTTTGCTCCCCAGACCAGTGGCATTCTTTGTCTTTCTAGAGCTGAAGTTTCAATTATTTATACCTCCAATAATGTGTGCCAACCTTCTTTAAATATGTCATATACCATGCTCAGCCTTGGGCACATACATGTAGATAATTCAGAATTATTGCCTTCAATAAGATCATAGCATAGTGGGAGAAATAACCTCATAAACACTTAATAAGATCACAGTGTGAGAACTGCTAATAGAGCTATGTGCAACACAGCCTGGGTCTGGGTAGGAAAATCAGGTCAGTTTTCCGAGGAGAGCTGACAGCTTGAGTTGGTCCTTGAGAGCAAGTAAGAGTTTCTAAGGATGACAAAAGAGGCAGAGGGATAGCGTTCCAGGCATGTTCAATGGTAGGTTGTGTTAATTATCTAAAGCTGCAAAACAAATGACCCCAAACTTAGTGGCTCAAAACAACAATAATCATTTTTTATCTCTCATGATTTCTGTGGGTCAGGAAATGGGGGCTGGATTGGCTGAGCCGTTCTGGCCCAGGGTGTCTCATGAGGTTGTTATCGGATGTCAGCTGGGGCTGCAGTCATCTGGGGGCTTGACTAGAGTTAAAAGATCTTCTTCCAAAGAAGTTCATATGGATGGAGAGTTGGTGCTGGCTGTTGGTGGGAGGCCTCAGTTCTTCTCCATGAAAGTCTCTTGACAGGGTTGCTTGAGTGTCCTCACAACATGCTGGCTGGTTTCCTCCATATAGAGGGCAATCCGAGGGAGCAAGGCAGAAGCTGAAATGTCTTTTATTCACTAGACTTGGTAGTCACGTGATTTCACTTCTATATTCTATTGGGCAACAGGCCAGCCATAATTCAGTGTGAAAGGGTATGAATATTAGGAGATGAAGATCACTGGGGGCCATTTTAGATGCTGGCTACCACATGTTAGGGGTGGCTGAGGTACTGCAGTTGGGTTCTGAATGGATAGAAACAAGGATGAAAAGTTAGTTATCGTATAAGCTGTTAAGAGCTAAGGAGTTTGGCTTTTAGACAGTCCTACCACAGACTTTGTGGGAGTTCAGGGGTTCCCATTAAGGTCACACTGAGAGTATGGTTAGCCAGAGATCACTTGCATGACAGGATCAGCCATACACTGTCACCGTCCCTGAAATCGTTTTTCTTGTGTCACACCCCTGAAAGGGGAAGTAGCTAAGGGCCTGACCTGAGCAGGACAGTGGAGAAAACTACTCATTCCTGGAGTAAGAGAGGAAGGAAGTTGCACTGGTTGGGGAAGAAGAACCAGAAATATTTTTACGTGGCTTCTTTTGCTTCTGGGGGGAGGGATTTGAATGCAAATGTTAAAGGGCAACAATTTCTCACCAATTTTATGGGACTGGTCATTTTTGGAGAGTGGGTCAGATGTGTCCTAAGATACCTGAATCTGTTCAATTCCAGGGAGGTTGAGGCAGGCCTAGGAAGCCACAGTAATTATATTATTTTTCTCCCAAGTGTATTGACTATACAAACAGTATTATGACAATATTCAAGAACATGAGAAAAAGCAATGCATAGTCCCCCCACCATAACGTATCAGCCTTTCTACACTCACTGCCATGCCTCATCCCAGTTCAGGTATCATTTGTCAACTTGTCATGATTAGCTAGGTTTAATTCTGTATCATGGTTTTGTTGTATAACGTTTTAACACAAATAGTTTCATGTAGCTCCACAAGGCTTATAATTTTAATGGTTATACAATATTCATTAAGCTGAGAGATTTTATTGTTTTACTATTTTAGGCAATGCTACACAGAATACTTTTCTACATATAATTTTTTGCTTCTTAGGAATTCTTTCCATAGGATGTCATTTTTAAGATGAAACGACTGGGGCAAACTAGATGCACGTTTTGGGACTTCCTTACTACTCACTGCCAAATGGTTTTCCAAATGGATTGTATGATATACATTCTATTTTTTTCTTCTAAATTTTATTTATTTTCTTGTTGTTATACATTCTATTTTTAAGCTAACATTTGTAGTTTCAAACAATTTCATATCAAGCCCCCTGACAAGTTGCTATGATTTCTACTTCCTGAGGCAGCTACTTTAGTGGCTAACCCTAACCCTCTCTTCTGTGTCTCTCTCCAACAAACTGGAAAAGCTATGTACATGCTTTCCCAGTCTGCCTTGCAGCTAGGAGTGGTCATGTGATCCTGCTCTGTTCAATGAGGTGTAAAGGAAAGTCTGCAAGGGCTTCTGGGAAAGCACTGGCTTTCCTGATGGGCAGAGGGGCTGATACCTTCCCTCCCTGCACTTCCTGCCTAGAATGTGTAAGTGATGCCTGCAGCTTCAGCAAACTAAGCTATGAAGGAACAGAAGTAACAGGAGGGGAATGAAACTGATTCACAGAGGAACAGATATGCCATGAGGGGGCCACACAGTCCTTGAGAGGGAAGTGGAGAGTGAGCCCTGGAGCAGCCTGGGCTCTGGGGGTATTTTCCAATATTAGTCCTGCTCCTTCACATCCTCACACCTGAGCCCGCACATATCCACACACAGAGTTCTACTTTTCTTGCAGAAACTTGAGCAGGTCTCTAATCCTAGCAAACAATCAAGCCTGCAGGGATCATGGCTGTTTTCTTGCAATTTCTATTCCCTGTCAGTGGACTCAAAGGATCAGGGGCAACTAGGGGTTTTGTTTTGCCCAGTTCACATGAGGAGAAGAGGGTGTTCACACACTAGAGGCCCCTTGTTTGCTGTCTGAACTACTTGTGGCCTGCAGGCAGTATGAAGGATGATGCAGCCTGTAAGGATGACAGCTAAACTTTCCTGATTTTCCAACAATTTCAACTTCAGTATTTTGTTCTGTAGTCAAAGTACACCGCCAATTTGTAGCCAAATAAGGCCAAGAATCAACAGGAAAAGGGGCTTTCATTAGATCCATCTTTATACCATCTTAGAAGCAGCATCAGCCAGTAGAAAGCCATTTGGGCATAGGACTGCTCTATGGAGACTCAAATATAACTGTGCCTGGTCTGTACCACTGGAATCCACATAACATAGTAGTTAAAAGCATGACAGTGCATCAAGGTTCAATCATTGGCTCTGCCTTCTATCAGCCATGTGACTTTTGGGCAAGTTAACTTACCTCTCTGAGACTCATTCTCTTTATCATATAATTGGAGATCATGTTACTTACCCATTGTGGACATTTTTTTTTTTTTAGGCCACCTAGCATCCATTCATCCCTTCTTTTGTTAATAGCATCCAATTTACTTTTGGGAAATTACCTCTCCACCATTGTATGCAGTCTTGGTGAGACAGTAGGTCCAGGTAACTTAAGGTGCCTTGCCCTTCCATAAGTAAATGGTTAGCCTCTGGACTAAAGGTAGGTAAGTGAATTCTCTACCTTTTAATTTTGAGCATAGTGATGCAAGGATAGAAAATTAACGTTTGGTTTCTTTCTTCCCAGTGGCAGCATCCCAAAGAAACTGCCAGTTCCCTGCTGGTGGGACCTACAAAATGATGGTTTCTGTCTCCTCTAAGTCTGCTTCTTCAACTTGCCTTTCTGTTCTGTGAACCACCCCATTTCCTTCCAGTAAATTCCATTTTTTACTTCTTACCCAGAATCTGTTTCTGTTGTTTTCACCCAAAAGGCCCTAACTAATGAACTACTTAACAAAGTTTTTGTGATTATTAAATTAAAGAATCTCTGTGAAAAACTTAGCACAGTGCCTGGCATATAGGATGCGCCCAACAAATGGTATTTAAAAAAAATTATTGTGCTTTCAGTGAAGGTTTACACCCCAGTTTAGGTTCCCATTCAGCAATTTCTACACAAGTTGCTCAGTGACACTGGTTATGTCAAAGAGTAAAGTTTCTGAGTCTGTTAAAGTAAAAACAAAGAGTTTTTATTGAGGGAGATACAATTCATGAATTGAGAAACAGTGCAGAGAGGAATCTACACAGTGCTACGAATTGTGGGGGAATGAGAGGAATATTTATACATGGAAAAGGGGGAGCTTTTAAGAAAAATTCTGATTGGTTGACATTTACTTTTCAATTATGGAGTAGCCATAAAACAATCACAGGATGATCTAAGAGCCCTTACTCAAATTATATCTTGTTTAACACCAGCTAGTTCTATTTTCTAACGTCCTGCTTGTATACATGGCATTATTTTTTCTGAGAACAATTGTTTCTCAAGACTTAATATTTAACTACAGGTTTCCATCTCTCCTGTCTGTCTTCTTTAGGAATTTTCTATTAGGGCAGTCAGGGGTTTGAATCTTAGCAAAGATTAACTACAGGAGCAAAGATGGAGTCTACAGAGGCTAACTTAAAGAAAATGGAGTCTGGTGCAAGCCCTGTGTCAGCCATCTCAGTTGTGCTAAGGGCCTCAATTTAAGTGCCCTCACACATTCTCTACTTCTGATCATGAATTTCTGTAGAAATTCTTTGATCACTGTTATAAGAGTGTCTTCTTCTGCAGGGACTTAGTCAATTTTATCTTATTTCTTAACTGGCTGCTTACTTTAGTAAGCTTTTAAGACCCCATACATTACTCATAAAATGGTAACTGGACACTATCTAGTTTTTGGTCTTCACTATGCTATGGCTTGGATCTCTGCTTCTGTGATCTTTAAATCAGAGTAAGTGTAGGGGAAGGACACATTGGAGGGACAGACTGGCTTGCTGAGAAGGCTGTTCTCAAGGCGTAACATCAGACTCATTTGAAAAGCTAGTTTTAAGGTAGATGACTCTTTGCATGGCTAATTGTTTCGAGCTATGGCCACGAAAGTTAGATAGGTAGTACACGATACTTTTAACAAGCCTTATGATAACAATTACAATGACTAAAAAGAGTAAAACAGTCTAAAATAGAATGTAACTAAGAATTAACATTTTGAGAGAGCAAGCTGAAAAGATTAAGAAAGGAAGGAATAGTCATAGGGGGAATGCTCTGTAACTAGCTGGTCTTGTGGTGAATTTTAATAATATTTTGTTCTACTTCTCTAGAGGCGTTAATCCACGAACAGCAAGAAATATTGGTGATGGTACAGAGTCTTTCTTGTTGTGCTAATAAAAAATCTAAAGCTTTTATATTATCAAGGACTTCAGTGGCAAGGGATTCTAAAGATTTTTATTGAACTGTCATTCCATCAGTAATATTATTAGCAATTTGGGCCATGGTTGCACATAAATTGTGAATAGACTTTTCTAATCGTAATATAGTATATGTGGGAACAAATGCCCAAAGAAATGACCAGCCCCATCCAGGTCTACCAGTGATGGGATTATATGAGAGAATAAGTTCTCACTTGTGTATAGTTATTAATTTTAATTCACTAGTCCAATGTAAACTATCATTATATGAATGGATATTTAATAGAATTCTGAGGGTACCTAGGGTGCATTGACCCTACATATTCCAACCATCTAAATATGGCAAAGCTTAAATATAAGGTTCAAAACTGGATTCCTTTCTTAAATAAGTAGATCCGATATATAAGAACAGATACCTATATGGGGTACATAACATGCCCATCCTAGTTTGTTTATTGGGAGAGGAAATGGTTTGATAGGATTTTTGAGCCAATCTTCAGTTAATGAATTGTTATAAGTAGACAAACCTCTAAATCCTAGATGGTCTCTGAGTTGGGTACAAATCCAAAAAGTTTGGTCATTAGTAAGGCAGCTATCTACTAATGAAGAATAACATTGGGAGTTATCAACAAAAAGAACGCACTGTTCAGGGATGGAGCATCTGTTGGGATCCACTAAAAAATGAGTGAGATTAAAGTAAGGTACTAGTGGATAGGCTGATAATTCTGGAGGAAGCTATAATTTGACACGAATGACTCATTTGAACAGTCTCTCAAAATCAGTAGTAAAGTTAGGCATGAATTTATAGTTTAAAACTGGGAAGGCAAGAGAATCAGAATAGTCTTGTACAGATTGAGGAGAGGAGTGACTTATCCAACATTCAGTAGAATGGCTGGTGCTAGCTACTGATTGAGCTAACTTAATAAGGGCATTGTCTTTCTAAGTGTTAATGGGGTTATAAGAAGCAGTAAGGTAAAATTCAAGGCAAGTTTTATAATGAATAAAAACTATTCAGAAATAATACAATAAAGCAAACGGTGTAAGAATAATGACCACAATAAAGCAGGTTCTACAAATATCTGTCATAAAAGCTACCAGGAAATAAATACAAGTTGGTGGAATAAAGCTATTTCAAATGTTATAAGCATTAAACAGAGTGCAATCACTTCAATAGTCAGTATTACTAAGGAAGTAAATTGCAAGAATGGAGTATAGCTAATAATATAAGAAAAGCTACTATTATAAAAACACCAAAAAAAAAAAAAAAAAAAACCCAAAAAACAAAAAAACCAAACCAAACTCATTGCTGTCAGCTCAATTCTGACTTATAGCAACCCTATAGGACAGAATAGAACTGCCTCATAAGGTTTTCAAGGAGCAGTTGGTGGATCTGAATTGCTGACCTTTTGGTTAGCAGCTGAGCTCTTAAACACTATGTCACCAGGGCTCCATTATAAAACAAAGTCTAAAAATTTCAACAGTTTGCATGAGGCCTGGTTCCATGATCTTGGGAGTAGTCATCTGCTTCAGAAGTTGTCTGCTTCTGGCCACAAGGGCGTTTAAGGATAACCTTCAGGTTTCCAGGCAACTAGTAAGCTTAAGCAGGTGCTTTAGCCTTTTTAAGCTGTGACAAATGAATCCAGGGTTTAATACCTTCTAGTTTAACTGTGCAGGGATTGGTAAGAAGGACCAAATACAGTCCTTTCCATCGAGGCTCTAGTGAATCCTTTTGCTTATGTCTTTTCCAATATACGTAGACTCATGGATTTATATCAGGAAGAACTTGAGTAGGTAAGTCCTGATCATTAAAGACCTCTTTAACTTGACAATAATAGTCTCAAGAATACTTGGTCAATGACTGACAATGTCTTACTAGGTCAATTTGAGCAATGTCAGGGTCAGTGAGAGCAGGGTAAGGGAAAACATAGGTCTCCCAGTGACAATCTTATAAGGAGAAAGTTTATGAGGACCAAATGGGGTAGATCTCAAATTCAGAAGGACCAAGGGAAGGACTTTGGTCCAAGGTAAGCTTAGACATTCACATAACTTCGCTAGTTGGGTCTTTATGAGTCCGTTGATTCTTTCCACTAACCCAAAGGATTGAGGTTGATAAGGACAATGTAGCCTCTGGTAAACAGGAAAGATGCGGTGAAGTTCCTTAATAATTTGGCCCATGAAATGGGTCCCTAGTTCGCTGCAAAGAGTAACTGGGCTTCCCTAGGTTGGTATAATATTTTCAAAGAGATTATTTTTTTATTCTTATTTTATTGTACTTTAGATGAAGGTTTACAGAATAGTTTCTCATTAAACAGTACACATATTGTTTTATGACAATGGTTAACAACCCCATGACATGTCAGCACTGTCCCTTCTCAACCTTGGGTTCCCTATTACCAGCTTTTCTGCCCCCTCCTGCATTCTAGTCCTTGTCTCTGGCCTGGTGTGCCCCATTAGTCTCATTTTGTTTATGGGGCTGTCTAATCTTTGGCTGAATGGTGAACCTTGGGAATGACTTCATTACTGAGCTAAAAGGGTGTCCAGGGCCATACTCTCTGGGTTTCTCCAGTCTCTGTCAGGCCAGTAAGTCTGGTATTTTTTTTGTGAGTTAGAATTTTGTTCTACATTTTTTCCAGCTCTCTCTGGGATCCTCTGTTATGATCCTGGTCAGAGCAGTCAGTGGTGGTAGCCAGGTACCATCTAGCTGTACTGGACTCAGTCTGGTGGAGGCTGTGGTAGTTGCAGTCCATTAGCCCTTTGGACTAATCTTTCCCTTGTATCTTGTTTTCTTCATTCTCCCTTGCTCCTGAAGGGATGAGACCCGTGGAGTACCTTAGATGGCTGCTCACAGGCTTTTAAGACCCCAGACGTTACTCTCCAAGGTAGAATGTAGAACATTTTCTTTATAAACTGTGTTATGCCAGTTGAGCTAGATATTCCCCAAGACCATGGTCCCCACAGCCCTCCGCCCAGCAATTTAGTCCCTCAGGGAGTTTGGATGTGTCTATGGAGCTTCCATGACGTTTCCTCAATGGGATTTATAGCCACAAAATTTGCAGTGGCCTGGTGGCAAGGGAAAGCCTCTACCTAGTGTGAAAACCTGCAGATCATGACAAGCACATATTTATAGCCATTTGAAGGTGAGAGCTGTATGAAGTCTAGTTGCTATTCTAACATAGACCCAAAGGATAAGGAGTATCACTTAAGTGGGACTTTAAGACATTTCTCTGGGTTGCAATGAGAGCAGATGGAATAATGTGAAACTCCATGTGCTGTGGCTTCAAAAATTTTTACTAATTTTTTTTTTAAGGTTTCTATCATCTTATCTTGTCCTAGGTGAGTATTCATATGTAGAGCTCGCATCATAGGACATGGAGAGATTTGGGCAAAATGAGCTTCTGATTGGGTCCTAACCATAACTTAGTGGTAAGATCTTGGTAACAATCTGCCTTTTCCATATTCCAATTCATCAAGCTGAGCTCATTGCTGCCACTTTAAAAGACTTTCTGAAGTTATTTCATAAAGGCTGGAGTCCTCTATGAATAAATCTGAGGGACTTATTTCTTCAAGAGTCCCCTCCATAATGCCCCTAGCTATTACAGGGGCCACAATAATTTTGGACTTAGCTTGCTCTGCTGCTTTATCAGCTAAATTATTTCCTCTGATTTCCTTGGTCTCAACTACTCTCTTTGGTTTATGGGCAGGTATTTTTATAACAGATGTTTCAAAAGAGACTACTAAAGTGTCTAGAAGCTGTGCCACTAAAGTTCCATTTTTTATGACAGTCCTGGAGGAGGTTAAAAATCCTCTTTGTTTCCATAATATACCAAAATCATGTATAATTTTAAATACACACTGAGAATCCGTATAAATAGTTACAAACTTTCCTGAAGCAAGTTTGCAGGCACTAGTAAGAGCTATAAATTCTGCTTGCTGCACTGTGGTTGCTTCAGGGAGGGCCTGGATTTCCAGGACCTCAGTGGAGGTGGTGACAGCATATTCAGCTTGATAATGAGAAATCATGGACTCTGATCTAAGATGAGAGCCAACTACAAACACAAAACTAAATCAGGATTGTCTAGAGGAGTTTCCTTTAAGTTCTTTCTAAAGACTACCAGCTGTTTTGTTAAACTTAAACAATCATGGGCTGGATAGTTGCCTTCAATAACTGTGTGAAGAGTAGCCAGATTCAAATGAGCTATAGTATGGAGTCTGATGTTAGCCACTGCTAACAGGAAGACCTCATAGGAGGTAGGTCTGCTGGTGGATAAATGTTGGGTTAAGGTAGAATTAAGTAAGGCTGACACAGCATGTGGTACATAAACATCTGAAAAGTTTCCTAGTACTATATCTGCTGTGGATTCTACAAGCTTTGCAGTAGTGGCTGCCACTTGAAGGCAGGGAGGGTATCCTCTAGCTACAGGATAAAACTGCAGGCTATAATAGCCTACAGATCAGTGTTGCCCACTATGCTTTTGAGTCAATACACCTAAGTGTTCTCATCTTTTTCATGGCAGAACAAAGAAAAATTTAAATGATAGTTAGGGAAACCTAAGGCAAGGGTATTCATTAAAGCTGCCTATAATTTGATTTTAGCCTCCTCATCTTCAGAGTTAATTTGGAAGGAATCTGGCTCAGAGGACTTTAAATACTTGTATGAAGGTTGAGCTAAAAGAGAAAATTTGAAATCCAAGTTCTGCAGTAACCACAGAGCCCTAGAAATCCTCACAGCTGTTTTTTAGTTTCAGAATAGGAAAAGAAAAAATAGTTTCTTTTTGTTTTGTATCAATAGAAATGCCTTCTGCAGAGATTAAATGACCTAAATACTTAACAGAAAGCTGCATCAATGTAGTTTTTCTTTAGAAACTTTGTGTTCTCTGACAGATAAATGTTTTAACAAGATTACAGTATCTTTGAGGGAAACCTCCCAGGAGGCAGAACAGACTAGTAAATCATCAATGTATTGTAGCAATGTGGACTTATTGGCAAAATGTAAGGGCTGCAAATCTGCATGCAAATTCTGAGAGAAATGTGGGAGATTCAGTGAACCCCTAGGGCATTGCAATCCGAGTAAATTGTTGGCCTTCTTAAGTGAAAGCAAAAACAGCAAAGGCGTTCAGAATGAATTGGAACGCTAAAGAAAGCACTGCAAAGATCCATGACTGTAAAATGGGTTGCCTCTGATGGGACATTAGAGAGCAAAATGTGGGGATTCAGGACGACTATATATCTAGGAATCACCATGCAGGTGATTGCACATAGATCCTAAACAAATCTCTATCCTGTTATTTGGTTTCTTTACTGGAAGGACAGGGGTGTTATAAGGGCGAGTACAAGGCACAATCAAACCTTTAGATAGGAGATCCTGAATAATGGGTGTAAAAATGATATGGGGGCAGTGTCTGACTTCCTCTAACTTCACAAGAAGAAAGGAGAATTAAGATCAACAGCCCAAGGCTGATTCATATGAGACAGAGGTCAGACATGCCTCCTCTCTCTGCCACTTTACCGATTTTGACACCAACCATCCCTCCCAAGGCACTGTCTATTTCTGTGCTGGGTTTGAAAATTAATTGCAATGGCCACACAGAATTCACAAACAATACTCATAATATGGGGTTTATTAGGGAAGTAACAGGTTACAATTCAAGCTGAGGAATGCTCAGGATACAGGTCTTCCATCAGGACAGACTGTTCTCACCCATGCTTGAAGACATGCTTCTCTCTGGCTCCTCAGCCTTTGCCTTGCTTGGGCAAGTTTTTCAAAGCCCTTTTAGTTTAGGCCAAGTAAGCCTTGGCCTGAAGGCACTCAGGGCTAGCTCCGTGGGTCAGCAAACCTAGTTCCACCAAGTACCTGGAGGCACCCTACTCCTCCGGCAAGCCTCCTTCTCAAAGGCACTCAGCTTTCTTGCTCTGAGGGCTGGGAACCCCACTGTGCTGTCTCTTGCTGGTCTCTCCTGCCACTGTTTCTCTGCCACTGATTCACACCATCTTCAGTGTTACAGCTCCCTCTCTCTCATTCTCCTGGTTCCAGGAGCTTCTCAGCTCAGGGATCCCAAGTCCAAAGGACATGCTCTGCTCTTGGCTCTTCTTCCTTGGTGGTAGTGAGATCCTTCCTCCCCACCTCTAAGATGGCCCGTTTTAAGTCTAGTGGTATGGCAAAACTGACTAATCCTCTTGTTTGGTTTACAATCACCTTATTTACACAGTCCCACCCAATCCCTTGGGTGGAAGTTACAAGACCTTGGTGAGAAAGGCCACACAAAAGCAATCCATCACACTGCAGACCATCTCCTGGATTTTCTAGCCATGGTTCTTTCATAGTTGGAGGATAATTTCCCCCTGTTAATCATTTTATCAGTCCAAAACAGCCATTAATAATTAGTCCTTCAGGTAAGACAGTACACAATACTGGGGAAGCCAGGACAACTTATACAAGAAAAGGTCATGGAAACTCCATAGACACATCCAAACTCCCTGAGGGACTGAATTGCTGGGCAGAGGGCTGTGGGGACCATGGTCTTGGGGAATATCTAGCTCAATTGGGGTAAGATAGTTTATAAAGAAAATGTTCTACATTCCACCTTGATGAGTAGTGTCTGGGGTCTTAAAAGCCTGTGAGCAGCCATCTAAGATACTCCACGGGTCTCATCCCTTTGGTAGCAAGGGAAAATGAAGAAAACAAGATACAAGGGAAAGATTAGTCCAAAGGACTAATGGACCACAACTACCATGGCCTCCACCAGACCAAGTCCAGTACAGCTAGGTGGTGCCCAGCTACCACCACTGACTGCTGTGACCGGGATCACAAAAGACGGTCCCAGACAGAGCTGGAGAAAAATGTAGAACAAAATCCTAACTCACAAAATAAAAGACCAGACTTACTGGCCTGACAGAGACTGGAGAAATCCCGAGAGTATGGCCCCCGGAAGCACTTCTAGCTCAGTAATGAAGTCACTCCCGAGGGTCATCCTTCAGCCAAAGATTAGACAGCCCCATAAAACAAAATGAGACTAATGGGGCACAACAGCCCAGGGACAAGGACTAGAAGGCAGGAGGGGACAGGAAAGCTGGTAATAATGAACCCAAGTTTGAGAAGGGAGAGTGTCAACATGTCATAAAACAGTATGTGTACTGTTTAATGAGAAAATATTTGTTCCGTAAACCTTCACCTAAAGTACAATAAAAAAATTAAAAAATATATTGGATCACCCACTGAATTTATTATAAGAGGATTTGACCTGCTCAACCTACCACAACCACAAAAGATATTTGGTAAAACTGTTGCTTAAAACTTTCCTCGTTTAAAACTATTAAATATAAAAGGTATGATAAAAAGGCAAAATTTTTGTTCTATATATTTGATCACAATAAAAACAAACAAACAAACAAAAACAATTAGTCCCTCAGTAGGGCAAAAGAGACCTAAGGGTGAGGTCACTCAGGTACCGGCCATTCAGGTCTGCTCCAGGTGTCCAGCTGATCTGGTCAGGTTCTCCAAAAGTCATCTTGGCTTCATCCTTTCTGGTGTCTGATAAAACTTAACTGAGAGAAGATTATTCCCTTGCTCTGAGCCTCACAGTATCAGCATAGCAAAACCTTTAAGGGACTTTAGGTTCTGCCACTGTACTTGAGTCTAGCAGTGCCCCACCCTTAGCCCACTCTTTCACAGTTACAGCTCCTACAATTACAGTTTTTACAATTACAGTTAACCCTGTTAAAGATCAGCATCCACAGCTGAATCATATAATCCTATCAGCATCTCCCCCACCCTCTCTTCCCAGATCCATCAGGAAAAGAGGAATCTACTCAGTGGGGATCCTCCCTTGTCCCCCTCATCTTGTGTGTAAACATGCCCATGAAAGCGTGTAAGCCAGCCACTGCGTGCCTTTATCTCTCCCGATTTTAGATAGCCAATGTTTAAATTGCCTGTCCCTATCAAACCACTTCTCAAGGAGACAAGCATGTTCCTTGGTTTTGAAGGATCTTCTGTTCTGTTTGGAACTTTGAGCATCTTCACCCATAAGCAAAGTCCAGTCCACAGCAAGCCATTAAATTGCAGCAATCTACACCAGCTCATGTTGTCAAACATCTTTGTCTTTGTTCAGTCGGATTCTGGGCAGCTCATCCCTAGCCATCCAAGCTAGGTCACAGTGGGTAGCAGCCTTAGGCTAGAGAGTTCACACACACCTCCTAGCCCTTTGGAAGCCCCTTCACACTCTCATCCCTAGACGTCTTGGGCTAGGTCAATGGGTTCCACTCATAAACTCAGAAGTCCACACACAACTCCCTGCACTTCTGACCAGCCAGCCCTTTTTCTCACTCTCTCATCCTTAGCTCCTGTGGGAGAGGTTAACGGGTTCCAATAGAACATGTCTTAATTCAGCCCTTCTGTTCATTGCTGTACTTCCCCCACTTCCACTCATTAGTGGATTCTGGTGGCCGCCCGAGGTGAGCATACCAAGCTCTCTACTCACTGGCTCCCTTTAGCTTCCAGTCCTGGGAAGAGATTCCTTCTGATGGGCACTGATTTTTCCTGCCCTGATGCATCCAACAGCAAACCACTTGCTCAAAATTCAAAAAGCTGTCACTTTTTCACAGGCTCTTCCTTCAAATGCAAATATTCTATTCTCTCATCAGTTCTAGGTTGTTCTGCATGTCTTTTCAAATGCAAATTCTGGGTGAGTCGACCTAAACCCCACTCTATACACAAGGCTACTGGCTTGAAACAAAAAGCCTGTGTTTCATTGCCGCAAGTCCTAGTTCCCTTTTTAGCACATCCAATCAAGTATTGGGTGAAGGTAAAGTTACATGCTCTCTGTAATCTATAATACCTGATATTCATTTCTATCATACACTTAGGTTTATTTTACAATATTAGGTAGGAGACACATTCAATATCCATAATACCTTCAGATAAACACATAAACCTTTTTAAAAAACATTCCACTTTCATCTTCTCTTTTCCACCCCTTGACCGTCTTCCCATTCATGTGTATATGGCCTTGGGCCTCTAAGGTTTGAGAGAGTTCATGAGTCAAATTGGTCAACTCAGCAACGGGGCTGTTTTCTAATGTAAGCAGTGCCTTTTTACTAGGGTTGAATGTTTAGGTTTGAGTCCAGATAAAAATACTGCATTAAAACTTCACATGGCCCCTGGGGCTAGAGGACCCAGCCCGGAATTTTCCAAAAACTTTTGGAACAGTTGAGTTTGATAATCATACACTCTCTCATCTTTATTCTGTACTCGAGAGTGAAATTTAGTCTGATCTATTATTGAAGGAAAAGCCTTGGGAATGGCCTCAAGTAACTTTTTACCCATCGCTCAAGCAACTTCAAGGAGGGTAGAAGCTGTTTTATTCATATCTAAAGCTAGATTGTTTTTAGGATCTTTTCAGTCAGCATGCTTTAACCATAATTGGGCTTCTCAGGAACCAGTTAACGTATAAATTGATTGGTATAAATCTGGCAACCCGGGCTGGTAAGCTTCAATAAAGATCTTAAATTCTTCAGCAAATTTATAAGGGTCTTCGAGTAGTTTTGGAAAATCCTTAACAATACTATGTAACTCTGTGCGAGTCCAAGGAACAAAGGATATACCAGGATTATTAGGAGATTCCCTGGTGCCCATTCTGGAATCTGCAGGGCAGAGTTTAAAGAGTATTTTGGGAATGAGCTTCTGATTCTCAGTAGGTTCTTTTGGAAAGAAAGGAAACTGAGATAAAGGGTTGTAAGCAGAATAAGAGGGAAGAGAGGGATAGAGAGAAATGGTTGCTGGCTGGGGAGCAGAAGGCTCAGGTGCAGGAGTTTGACAGTCTTTATTCTGCTTGATTAATATGGAAACACTGTCCTGCAAGGAGGTAATTTTGCTATCTTGCTGTCTTTTAGAAGCTTCCATTACCAATTGGAAACACTGGTGGCATAGTTGTTAAGAGCTATGGCTGCTAACCAAAAGGTCGGCAGTTTGAATCCAATAGGCACTCCCTGGAAACTCTATCAGGCAGTTCTACTCTGTCCTATAGGTTGCTATGAGTAGGAATCGACTCGACAGCAACGGGTTTATATACCAATCAAAATATGAATCCCATTGAGGCTGCTTGGTGTAGGTGCCTCTTTTCTCTAATTTACTGCACAGGAAAACTAGCTTAGAAAGTTCAAAAGATCCCCACAGCAGCCACTGGTTTTCCCAACTATATAAGAATGAGCTTGTTATGGGACCAAAATGCTTGTTCATATAGTGAGCAGGGGTCCTGGATGGCTACTCCAAGCTACTCTTGGATTTGGTATTACCCATTATTTCCTTTGAGATTCCTGAGGTTCATGAGCTCAGACCAACCCCTTTAGGGGTCCTTAATGTGCACACAGAAATAAAGAAATCAAGAGCAGAGCATTATTTTCGATTTTCTCAGATTCAAAACAAACTCCTGATAGGGAACTGCCACAGGGTTTGGACAGTGTTTTGCTTATTCCATTGTGTGCCTTTTTGTTGTGTGAGAGTTTTCTTGTGGCCAGTAGGCAGCTTAATGCTCCTGGCCCATCTCACGGCCAGCTTATCCTGTCATGGTTATCTTTATTCAGCCAAAGCTGGCAGTGAGTGCCCTAATGGCTTTTAAATGGCTCGACTTGTGCTTGCATTTTCAGTTTGCATCTTATAGGACTCTGAGATTCCTAGTAATGATTGAAAAATGAAAACAAAAGAAAGACAAAGACAAAACCTCAAATAAAACTCAGAGAGCTTCAACACAAGGAAGTAGAGGATCGAATCTGGGAGGTAATTTACCTTGGGAGACCCCAGAGAGGTCTGTGGAAATGGAGAGCTGAAAAGTGGCTCTGCCAGTACCATTAGCCTTATTCCTCGATGCCTCAGGGGGCTGCTGAAGATAATGCACCTTCAAATCCTACTTCTGACACCAAGAAATGTCAAAGAGTAAAGTCTCTGAGTCTGTTAACATAAAAACAAAGAGTTTTATTGAAAGAGATACAGTTCATAAATTGGGAACCAGAGTGCAAAGAGAAATCTACACAGTGCTCCAAATTGTGGGAGAATGAGGGGTATATTCATACATGAAAAAGGGGGAGCTTTTAAGAAAAATTCTGATTGGTTGACATTTACTTTACAAATACAGAGTAGCCATAGAACAGAAGATGATCATAAGACCACTTACTCAAATGATATCTTGTTTAACCAAAGTTAGTCCTATTTTCTAATATCCTGCTTGTATACATCACACTATTTTTTCTGAGAACAATTATTTCTCGAGACATAATCTTTAACCACAGGTTGCTGTCTCTCCTGTTTATCTTCTTTAGAAATTTTCTATTAGGACAGTCGGGGGTTTAAATCTTAGCAAAAATTAACTACAGGAGCAAAGATGGAGTCTACAGAGTTAACTTAAAGAAAATGAAGTCTGGTGCAGGCCCTGTGCCAGCTGTCTCAGTTGTGTCAAGGGCCTCAATTTAAGTTCCCTTACATAGTTACATTCTTCACACTACATGAACATTCTCATTATTTCCATTCTGGTTGTTCTGTTTCTGTTAATCTAGTTTCTCTTCCCCCTTACATTCTCATCTTTGTTTAAAAGTAATGATTGACCATTTGATTTCATATAGGTGATTTTTTTAAAGGAGCACAGTACTTACAGGTGATATTCATTATTTTTTCTGGCCAATTTGTTATTTAGCTCCAAGGTGACCTCAGGAGTTAGATTTGGTTCAAGGTTTGAAGAATATCTCAGGACAGTAGTCTCAGGAAATCCCCCAGTCTCAACCAGTCCAATAGGTCATTTTTTTTTTTTAATAGGAATTTGAGGTTCTGTTCCACATTTTTCTCCCATTCTGTCAGGGTTCCTCTATTGTGGCCCTGATTAAAATGGTTGTTGGTGGTAGCTGGGTACCATCTAGTTTTTCTGGTCTCAGGGTAGACGAAGCCTTGGTTCCTGTAGACTATTTGTCCCGTAGACTAGTTTCTTCTTTGAGTCTTTCATTTCCCTCTTTCTCTTTTGCTCTGGATGAATAGAGACCAATAGTTTTATCTTAGATGGCTGCTTGTAAGCTTTTAAGACCCCAGGCATTACTCACAAAACTAGAATGTAGAACATAACTTTATGAAGTATATTGTGCCAATTGACTGAGATGTTCCACAAGTCTATGATCCTAATTCTTCAAACCTAGAAATTCAATTCCATGTGGTGTTTGGTTATGTCTAAAAAGTGTCCTTTACTGTGCCCCCTATGTGCTTTACTATATATATGAATATATATGCATACAGTCACATAGATGCATATATATACACATATGCATACAACTATATATACACATATATATACATACCTATACACATATATGTCTACATACATACACATATACCCTCACATATTTTTCTGGTTGCTTTTGCTGTTGTTTGAAAATTATATATGCCATAGCAACTACCAACAAGACCTTTTTTCTTGTGTACTTTTCGTGACGTTGTTTTCCTTCTTCAAACTGTGTACACTTCACCCTCATTTGGTGTTACCTCTCCCATCACCAAAAATAACAAGTGCCTACTATCTACAGAGTGACTCTCTCTCCCTACCTTCCCATCCCTGGTAACTACTAATGAACATTAGTTTCTGTATATTTACTTGGTCATTTCATTTCAATAAAGTGACAACGTACTATATATATAGGTGATTGACTTGTTTTGCTAAACATAATGTCCTCCGGGTTCATCCATATTCCAAGATGTTTTGGGAACTCATTTTTCTTTATCACTGAGTAGTATTCCGTTGTATGTACGTACCACATTTTACTTATCCATTCTTCTGTTGATGGGCACTTAGGTTGTTTCCATCTTTTTGCTATTGTGAATAGTACTGTGATGAACATAGGTGTGCATATGTCTGTTCATGTCACTTTGGTTAGATCCCTAGGGTATATATCTAGGAGTGGAATTGCTGGATCCTAAGGCATCTCCACCTCTAGTTTTTTGAGGAACTTCCAGACGATTTTCCACAATGACTGTACCATTTTGCGTTCCCACCAGCGATGGATGAGGGTTTCAATTTCTCCACATCCTCTCCAACACTTGTTATTTTCTGTTTTTGTTGTTGTTTTCTAATCTTGGCCATCCTAGTGGGACTGAAATGGTATCTTGGTGTGGTTTTGATTTGCATTTATTTATGGCCAATGACGCTGAACATTTCTTCATGTGTCTGTTGGCCATTTGAATATCCTCTTTGGTGAACCGTCTGTTCATGTCCTTTACCCAGTTTTTGACTGGGTTATTTATCTTTTTTTTTTGCTAAGTTGTAGTTTTCTATATATTTTAGATATTAGACCCTTACCAGTTATGTTGTTCCCAAATATTTTTTCCCAGTCTATAGGTTGTCTCTTTACACTTTTGATAAAGTATTTTGATGAACATAGCATTTAACGTTTATGAGGTCTCAGTTATCTATTTTGTTTTCTAACGTTCATGCATTTTTTTTGTTGTGTTTGATAATCTATTGTTGAAAAAAATTAGATTCCAAAGCTTTGCTCCTATGTTTTCTTCCAAGAAATTTATGGTTTTAGATTTAACATTTAGGTCCTTGATCCACTTTGTATCCATGTGTATGGTGTGAGGTATGGATCTTGTTTAATTTTTCTGCATGTGGAAATCCTCTTTTGCCAGCGCCATTTCTGAAGAGACTTTTCCTTCCCCAATGAATGGATTTAGCACCCCTGTCGAAAATTAATTGACCATAGATGTTTGGATTTATTTCTGGATTTTCAATTTTATTTCATTAGTTTATGTATGTATCATTAAATCAGTACCAGGCTATTTTGATTACTGTAGCTGTGTAATATGTTTTGAAGTAAGGAAGTGTGAGGCCTCATACTTTGTTCTACTTCAAAATAGCTTTGGTTGTCTGGAATCTCTCTTTCCATATAAAACTGAGGGTTAGTTTTTCCATTTCTGTAAAGAATGCTATTGGATTTTGATTGGGATTGTGTTGTATCTGTAGATCACTTTGGCTAGTCTTGACATCTTGACTATATTAAGACTTCTAATCCATGAGCTTGAAACTTCTTTCTATCTATTTAGGTATTTTTCAGTCTCTTTCAGCAGTGTTTTATAATTTTCCTTGTATAAGTATTTCAGATTCTTGGGTAAGTTTATTCCTAGATATATTATTCTCTTAGATGCTATTGTAAATGAAGTTGTTTTCTTAATCTCCTTTTCAGATTTCTCATTGCGGGTGTCTAGAAACTCAACTGTGTGCTACCTTGTATTCTGAAACTTTGCCAAATTCCTCTACAGTAGATTCTTTTGGATTTTCTCTATATAAGATCATGTCAGTTCCCATAGCCCTGGGAGTAGGGATAGTTTTACCTCTTTCTTTGCAATTTGGATACCTTTTATTAGCAAATAGTAATTTGTATTGATTAAGATTGAGGTTCAACTGCTGTAAAAAGACCCAAAATAAAAAAGGCTTAAACTAGGCTTTTCTGTTAACAATCCAAGCATAAGAAGTCCAGGGAGGTTATAGAGGCTCCACATTGTTGGAGACCCAGGCCCTTCTATCATGTTATTCTGTTATCCCTAGGGTTTTGTCCTCATCCACACAGTCAAAGATTGTGCACCACTATATCCACATTCTGAGGCAAGAAAAGTAAAGAAAGGAAGTGGTGGGTATGCCTTTTTCCTTTGAGGCTGTGACCGCAGACATCATTTCTTCTCACGTCTCATTGGCCAGAACTTAGTCACATATATTTACAGCTACAAGGGAGGCTGGGCTGTGGGCTATAATCTTTTTTTTAACAGCTTTTTTGAGCTATGTTTGACATACTGCAATACTTGAAGTATATAATCTGATAAGTATTGACATATGTATATACTCATGAAACCAACCATCACCACAATAAAGAGTTAATAGATTAGCTCTATTATCCCCAAAAGGTTCTTTTGTAAAAGTTTGCTGGGAGATGTGGTCTTTATTCTAAGCCACCAGGTACCTAGCTAAAATTTGGAGTTGTATTACTAAAGGAAGAAGGGAACAGATACTTGGGGACAGCTAGCTCTTTTCTGCCACATTGTCATTATTTCCCCTCTAAACATCCTCTGGATGGAACATCTTGTACAATTTGGCAAAGTAATCATGATCTTTAGGAGTCCTTGACCTGGTCCTGTATTATTACTGTCACATCTAGCTTCAGAGACCTCCTCATTCAGGACTTTACAGGCCTTGGGATTTGGGAAAGGGCTTCAGGTATAAGAGCTTTCCTCCAGAAAAGTTTTACTTGTCTCATATAAGATCTGGAAACTGAGGGAGATGGGGACTCCATGGTTCCACGTGAAGGAACACAGAGGTTAGAGAAAGGGGTGCGATGTATACTCCCTGGAGAGGGCAAGGGAGGTGGACATTGCACACCCCAAGGGCTCCTCAGCAGAGGCGGGGGCCATGGTACACCTAAATACCACCCCCAGGAACATCTTGCACATCAGCTTCTGGGGAACATGAGTAAGAGATGGACTCAGGCTGCACCAGAGTGAGACTAGGGCACCTCCCACCAACAACAGGTGGACGGGCATGTGAGGGACTTTCTGCCATCTCTCCAGTTTTTTCCTTCCAGTCTTCCATCCTGGAGGAGGTAGAATCAGAAGAGGGAGAAGGAGAAGGAAGAGGAGTGAGGGACAGATCATACCCCCTGTTCCCTGAAAGTCTCTGGACTCACAAGTAGATCTTATGGCATGGTGAATTATGTATATGTCTATCTTTTCCCCAGATTATTCATTCAACAAATATTTACTGAGGGTCTTCTATGTTTCAGGTGGTGTTCCAGGCTCTGAAGATGCATATCTGAACAAGAGAGGAAAAATCCCTACCTTCAGGGAGTTTATGTCTCAGGGGATAGTGTACTATGTCTTCCTTTACAGAAGTCTCTCAAGGCTGTTCATAGCTCTGTCCCAGGGATCAAAACTATATTTGACTGAGGCTCAGTAAATGTTGGCCAGATGAACCACATCCCAGTTTTGATTTTGTGTTAGACATTTGTGGTTGCCTTCCCAGCATCCAATTTTCCCCTTCTTAGCAACTTCCACTTTCAATTTGGAGGACTATATGGTTTGAGGAGGGACCTGGTGGTGCAGTGGTTAAAAGCTACGGCTGCTAACCAAAAGGTTGGCAGTCTGAACCCACCAGCTGCTCCTTGGAAACTCTATGGGGCCATTCTACTCTGCCCTATAGGGTCGCTATGAGTCTGAATCGACTCAACAGCAAAGAGTTTTTCTTCTTCTTCTTTTTTTGTGGTTTGGAGAAGACTAACTCCACCTCTAGCTTCCAGGGCGGAAGCATGTGAACTAAGCTAAGCCAATCAGTGTATTCCATCTCCCTGACTTCAGTGACTGGTTCAAGTAAGGACATGTTACCTAATCCAGACAAATCAAAGTGAATCTCAGGACAAAGACTTTTTTTCTCTTCCCAGTGTAATGTAAAACCCGGAACAGCTACAGCTATTTTTGCTACTGTGAGGAAAGCCCATCTGTGGGTGAACCAACACATCACACAAACAGAGCCATAGCCCTCCTGAAAATGTAAATGTGGGTCAAACCACATCTGAAGTCCTCTCTACCTCCGGACTTTCCATCTGCATGAGTCAATAAATTCTTTTTGTTGCTTAAGCTATTTTGAGTTGTATTTTTTATTTGCAACCAAAAGTATTCCAACTGATACAGAGATATTAAATTTTACATAGTGGAAGAATATCCAAACTGACGTGTAACACAGACTAATTAGTCCAATACAAAATCCAAGAGTAGGATGTGCAGAAATCTACACGAGGTTCCAAATAGCCCAAAGAAAGAGCAGAAAACACACATGGATCATCTCTGTGCTGCCAAATTTGGATAAGAGACAGTTCATTCTTCCAGATGCCTTCTTAAAACCTTTCAACATTTCCTTACCACCAAAGGTTTAACCAGATCGTGGTGGATGACATTCCCTTTCTTGGCAATTCAGTGCAATGGACAGAAAATATTTTGTTATTTGTACTTCCCAGACCTTTTTAGAAGGATAGATCTTGTGTGGTTAATTCCTTTGAATGTGGTCAAACAGATTGGAGGGGTTTAGATAGACAGATAGATAGATAGATAGATAGATAGCTGTCTTCGAGTCAACTCCCACACATGACACCTTATGTACAACATAATGAAATACAGTCCGGAGGCAGGGCCAAGATGGTGGAGTAGTCAGAAACTTACTGTGCTCCCTCTTACAACAAAGACCCAAACAAACAAGTGAATCAATTATATATGACAATCTGGGACCCCTGAACACCAAAGGCGAAGTTGAGGAATTGGACTGAGTGGCAGGGGGAGGGAGAGACGGTTCAGAAGCAGCAAAGAGTTGCCAGATCTGACCTGGCAGGAAACGGCACCCTGCAGACTGGATTGGCTGGCATGCTTGATGAGGCAAGTAGTGGCACTTGGGATGTGTTTTCCACACTGGAAGAGACCAAGCGGTGGAGAGTCAGCTCAAGTCTCCAGAACTAATGAAAAGTGGCACTCAATTGGCAAAAGATAAATACATGTGTCTAAGCCACCACACAGATCAAAAAAACACCACCTTTGGGAAGAAACTTTCTCCCATTTACCTGCCTCCTCCCCACTCTGCACTGGCTCACAGGCTGGCTTCAGTGACTGTAGCATCCCCTGGGCCAGAAGTAGGACCCATCACGTGCTGTGAGCTGTTCTTCTGGCCTTGGAGAGGGAACAAATTAACAAATAGGGAAAATTATCTGCTGGATCCCCTAAGCCAGGAACTCAGGGCAGGGAGAGCTTCTTTGTCTATAACAAGCATAAGGGATCCATGGACTTTGAATGACTTTCACTCCTGCTTAGACCTGTCTGAGCCCATTTCAACAGCATAGGCCCTCATTACCACAATACAACAGGGTACCTGAAGCCTAACTTCAACTGTATCAGCTATATGGTGGAGTGGCAAGTTCATGACATTTGACACCTCTCTGCCCGTTAAGCAGGGTCCTCACCTACTCACATCAGGGGCCTGAGGACTGGTGGCTGCACTCATGCCACCTAGCCACCCACAATAGTGGTCCAAGAATAAGTGGTGTCTCCCAGTCCTTACAGACAACAGCACTGTGTGTCCATAGTCCAGCTGCAAAACCCACCCACTTACACACTCTAGGGAACAGGAGACATGCTTTCTTCCTAGACACTCAGGGGCAGCTGTCAGCCTCTTGCTTTGCTCAGCGAGTGACCTCCTACTGCAGCCAGATACCTGTGCCTATTCCAATCACCCTGCCCATCTAGGACTGTAAGTGAGAGTCTACACCACACACTTGGTGACCTACTACCTGGACACGTGAGCTGAATCCATACAAGAAATGTAAATGGACTCCTGGGCTCACATACTTAGTAATAGATCTAAACACCTGGTGACAGGATGTTAGAGCTTCAAAACTGCCAATAATCAAACCAGCTCACTTGAGCAGCCTATTTAGGCATATCAAAACAAAACAAAACAAGAAGCTAAGACAGAGTAAATAAACATAAAATAAATAAATATAATAAATATTGATGCTCAGAGACAACAGTAAACATCAAATCACATAAAGAGGCAGACCATGATGGCTTCAGCAAGCCCCCAAAACAAAGAATCAAGAAATCTTCCAGAGGAAGAGAACTTCTTGGAATTACTGGAGATAGACTACAAAAGATTAATATACAGAACTCTTCAAGATATCAGGAAGGAGATCATGCAAAATGCAGAACAATGTAAGGAACATATAGACAAACAATAGAGAAACTTAAGAAGATTATAGAAGAGCATAATGACAAATTTAACAGGTTGCAAGAATCCATAGAGACACGGCAAACAGAAATCCAGAAGATTAACAATCAAATTTCAGAATTAGACAATTCAATAGAAAGTCATAGGAGCAGAACTGAGGCAATGGAATTCAGAATTAGTGAGATTGAAGATAAAGCTCTTGACACCAACTTACTTGAGGAAAAATCAGCGAAAAGAATTTAAAAAAATGAAGAAACCCTAAGGATTACGTGGGACTCTATCAGGAAGAATAACCTATGAATGATCAGAGTACCAGAACAGGGGCAACAGCAGAAAATACAGAAAGAATTGTTGAAGATTTGTTGGCAGAAAACTTCCCTGATATTGTGAAAGATGAGAAGATATCTATCCAAGATGCTCATCAAACCCCACACAAGGTGGATCCCAAAAGAAAGTCACCAAGACATATTATAATCAAACTTGCTAAAACCAAAGATAAAGAAAGTATTTTAAGAGCAGCTAGGGATAAACAAAAAGTCATCTGCAAAGGAGAGTCAATAAGACCAAGCTCGGACTACTCAGCAGAAACCATGCAGGCAAGAAAGCAATGGGATGGCATACATAAAGCCTTGAAGGAAAAAAATTGCCAGCCAAGAACTATATATCCAGCAAAACTGTCTCTCAAATATGATGGCAAAATTAAGGCATTTCCAGATAAACAGAAGTTTAGGAAATTTGCAAAAACCAAACCAAAATTACAAGAAATACTAAAGGGAGTCCTCCAGTTAGAAAACAACATCAGATAGCAACCGAAGACTAGAACACAGGACAGAGCTACCAGATATCAACCCAGATAGGGAAGTCATAAAAATAAATCAAAGCTAAAACACTGTAAATAGGGAAACAGAGACGTTAATATGTAAAAGACGTCAACATTAAAACAAAAAAGAGGGACTAAAAAAATGTAGTCATAGATCTTTCATATAGAGAGGAAGTCAAGGCAATATAAAGAAATAACAAATTGGTTTAAAGTTAGAAAAATAGGGATAAATATGAAGGTAACCACAAAGGAAACTAACAATCCTACATATCAAAATAAAAAACGAGGAAAACATAAAGACTCAGCAAATACAAAATTAACAACAACGAAAAAGAAGAAAAGGAAATACATAAAGAAATATACAGTCTGGTCCTGCATCATCCTCACTGACTCCCACATGTTCAAGTCCATCACTGCAGCTATTGTGCCAATCCATCTCACTGAGGGGCTCCCTTGCTTACTGGCCCTCTACTGCACCAAACATGATGTCCTCTTCCTTTATGGCTGAGTAATAGTCCATTGTATGTATGCACCACATTTTATTAATTCATTCATCTGTTGATGGACACTTGGGTTCTTTCCACTTTTCAGCTATTGCAAACAATGTTGCAATGAGCATTGGTGTACAAGTACTGTTTATTTTTTTTAAATTGTGGTAAAAATATACAAAACAAGACCTTCACCAATTAAAAATTTTCCACATGTGCAGTTCAGTGACAGATTGATTACATTCTTCATGCTGTGCAACATTTATCTCTATCCTTTTCCAAATTATTCCACTACCATTAACAAAAACTCAATGATCCCTAAGCAAAACCTCCCCCTTTATCCCTCCCTCCCAACCTTGGTAACCACTAATAACCTTTGGATTCTATATATTTGTTTATTTTATAGAGGTGAGATCATGCAGTATTTGTCCTTTTGCAACTGACTTATTTCCCTCAGCGTAATGTTTTCTGGGTTCATCCATGTTGTGGCATGCATCAGAACTTCATTTCTCTTCAAAGCTGAGTAATATTCCATTCTGAACACTTAATTGTGCTCATGTGGAACTTGTACATAGACCAAGAGGCAGTCGTTTGAACAGAACAAAGGGATACTGTGTGGTTTAAAATCAGTAAAGGCTGTATCCTTTCACTATACTTATTCAATCTGTATGTTGAGCAAATAATCCAAGAAGCTGGACTATACGAAGAAGAACTCAGCATTAGGATTGGAGGAAGACTTATTAACAATCTGTGATATGCAGATGACACAACCTTGCTTGCTGAAAGTGAAGAGGACTTGAAGCAGTTACTGATGAATAACAAAGACTATGTCCTGCAGTATGGATTACACCTCAACATAGAGAAAACAAAAATCCTCACAACTGGACCAATAAGCAGCATCATGATAAATGGAGAAAATACTGAAGTTGTCAAGGATTTCATTTTACTTGGATCCACAATCAATGCCCACGGAAGCAGCAGTCAAGAAATCAAAGGACATATTGCATTGGGCAAATCTGCTGCAAAAGACCTCTTTAAAGTGTTAAAAAGCAAAGACGTCACTTTGAGGACTAAGGTGCACCTGACTCACGCCATGGCATTTTCAATCACCTCATATGCATGTGAAAGCTAGACAATGAATAAGGAAGATCAAAGACGAATTGATGCATTTTGACTCATGGTGTTGGTGAAGAATATTGAATGTACTGGGGACTGCCAGAAGAACGGACAAATCTGTCTTAGAAGAAGTATAGCCAGAGTGCTCCTTGGAAGGGAGGATGGTGAGACTTCATCTCACGTACTTTGGACAGTGGAGAAGGGCATCATGCTCGGCAAAGTAGAGGGTCAGTGAAAAAGAGGAAGACGGTCAAAGAGATGGATTGACAAAGTGGCTGCAACCATGGGCTCAAACATGGCAACGATAGTGAGGATGGCGCAGGGCCGGGCAACATTTTGTTCTGTTATACATAAGATCTTTATGAATTGGAACCGACTCGGCACTTAACAACAACAACAATATTCCATTGTATCTATATACAGTGAAACCTGTGACAGCCGAAACTCCTCAAGACTGCCTTGTTTTTCTGGGTCTTGCAAGTTTTCCACCTTTGTCAGCGTACAGTCTTACCACTTTTCTATCTCCTGTTTTAGTGGAAAATACTTAAGTTTTCTTTCTCTGACAGGCTTCTGCCTTACACAGGTTCCGGCTTTTGCAGGTGTTACTGTACTACATTTTGTTTGTCCATTTATCTGTTGATGGACATTTTGGTTGTTTCCACCTTTTGGCTATTGTTAATAGGGCTGCAATGAACGTTGGTGTACAGGCTTCTGTTTGAATTCTTGCTTTCACTTCTAGGACTGGGATTGCTGGGCCATATGGTAGTTCTATATTTAACTTTTTTTTCCCATTTATTGTTGTAGTTTAAGTGAAAGTTTACATTTCAAGTTAGTTTCTCATACAAGAATTTATACATACATTGTTATGTGAGCTTAGTTGCTCTCCCTGTATTGAGACAGCACACTCCTCCTTTCCACCCCTGATTTCCCATGTCCATTCAACCAGCTCCTAACCCTCTCTGCCTTCTCATCTCACCTCTGGACAGAAGCTGCCCATTGAGGCTCATGTATCTACTTGAGCTAAGAAGCACACTCTTCACAAGTATCATTTTATATTTAACTTTTTGAGGAATTGCCAAATTGTTCTTCACAGCAGCTGTACCATTTTACATTCCCATTAGCAACGGATGTAGGTTCCAGTTTCTCCACAACCTCACCAAAGCCAGTTGTTTTTATTTCTTTTTTTGATTGTTGCTATTCTAATGGGAGTGAGGAGGTATCTAATTGTGTTTTTGGTTTGCATTTCTCTGATGGCTAATGGAATGGAGCATTTTCTCACGTGCGTTTTGACCATTCGGACATCTTCTTTGGTGAAATATCTATTCAAGAACTTTGCCGGCTTTTTTGATTTGATTGTGTAAGCTACTAGTGTCTGAACTCATCTAACTTCAGAAGGAAGGATGAGAATCAAGATCAGCACAAAGCTGATTCCTTTGAGGTGGAGGTCAGACATACCGCACTCTCCAACTCTCACCATCTCTGACACCAGCTGCCCTTCTCACAGGACTCTCTACTTCTCTGCTGGGTTCAATAATTCTTTGCAGTGGCCACACAGAACCCACAGACCACACTCGTGATTATGTGGTTTATGGGGGAAAGTAACAGGTTACAACTCGGGATCAGGATCAACTTGGAAGTAAAAGGATACAATTCAGGGACAGGATACAGGTCTTTAATCAGGATAAATTCCAACCACAATAGCTTTCAGCTTCTTCTCAGCTGTGCTTGCCGGGCAAGTGTTATAGCGCTTTAGCTCCATTGACAAATGCCCTGAAGCACCCCACTCTGCCAGCAAGCCCTCTGCCTGAAGACGCTCAGCTCTCTGGCTTTGTGGGTCAGGAAGCCCATTGCAGCTGCTTTGCACCAGTCTCCTGGTTCCTGCCGCTTGCACTACTGCTGCCATTTCTTCTTCTGCTGTGCTCTGCTGTGGTTGTCATTGTTTCTCACCAGTTTGTGCTGTCTCCAGTGTTACAGCTCTATCTCTCCTGTGTCATTTTATTTATCCATTTGTTCGTTGATGGACGTTTAGGCTGTCTCCACCTTTTGGCTATTGTGAATAGTGCTGCAATGAACATTGGTATACAAGTATGCTCATTTTTTAAATGGGTTGTTTGTCTTTATGTCGTTGAGTTGTAGGAGTTTTTTAATGTATATTTTGTATATTAAACCCATATCAGATACGCGGTTCCCAAATATTTTCTAGGTTCTCAGTGCAGGAACCATGGGTCCAAAGGATGCGCTCCACTCCAGACTCTTCTTGAAGGTAGTGAGGTCCTCCTCAATCTCTGTGGGATTACCTAGCAGGATGGCAAAACTGATTAATCCCCTCATAGACCACAATCACTTAATTTGTGTAGTAGTCAAACAATTTCCGTAAGGTCACTTAATCTTATTGGGTGGTTTTACCCAACCTATTTGCATCTTTTCTTCTCCACCCCTTGACTATCTTCCCATTTATAGGCATATGGCCTTGGGCATGTGGCTGGGTCAAACCAGAAGACCCTGGTCCCCTATCAATCATCTCACTTAACCTGCCGGCTTTCACCCCAAGCCACTCCAGGTGCAGCTTTCCCATCTTCAATTTCCCTATGTTGCTCCAGCATAACATCTCTTACTTTCCTTCTAGCCATTACAGATAACAACCAAAGTAACTATCCAGGAATCAAAAGTTCCACATTTCACCCTTTCTCTCCCAGAATTCTTAATTCATGTGTCAGGAACCATTGCAATGAATCCCATTTCTGATGCCAACTGTAAGCTACTAGTGTCTGACCTTGTTTAACTGCAGGAGGAGGGATGAGAATCAAGATCAGCACAAAGCTGATACCTGTGAGGTGGTGGTCAGACATACCTCCACTTTCCAAATTTTTCACTATTTCTGACACCAGCCATCCCCCACCATGGCACTCTCTACTTCTCTGGTGGGTTCAATAATTTGTTGCAATGGCCACACAGAACTCACAGACCATACTCATGATTATGTGGTTTATTGGGGGAAGTAACAGGTTACAACTCTGGATCAAGATCAACTTGGAAGTAAAAGGATACCACTCAGGAGACAGGATACAGTTCTTCAATCAGGACAGCTTCCAACCAAGACAACTCTCAGCTTCTTTTCAGCTGTACCTGCAGGCAGGCAGGCCTTCTCTCTCAGCTGTGCTCACCACCGGGATTTCTCTCTCAACTGTGCGTGTTGCCAGGCTTTCTCTTGACCGTGCCCACTGCTGGGCAAGTGTTACAGCTCTTTAGCTCCACTGTGAAGTGCCTGGAGGCACCTAACTTTGCCTGCAAGTCTCCTCTGTCAAAGATGCTCAGCTCTCTCTTGCTCCATGGGTCAACAAGCCAACTGCAACAACCTCGTGCTGGTCTTCTGGATTCCACCACTCACACTGCTGACACTATTTCTTTTTCTGCTGGGCTGTGCTGTCGTTGCTGCCATTTCTTCCCATTTCATGCTGTCTCGTGTCACAGCTCTCTCTCCCCTGTGTCTAGGAGGTTCTCAGAGCAGGGATCTCAGGACCAAAGATGCGCTCCACTCCAGACTCTTCTTCCTTTTCAGCTTGCTCATTGCTGATATATAGAAACCTGACTAATTTTTGTGTGTTGGCTAGTACCCTGCTACTTCGCTGAATTCCTTTATTAGTTCTAATAGTTTTCTTGTGGAATCTTTTTTTTTGTTTGTTTTATTTCTTTTTTTTTTTTTATTGTATTTTAGATGAAGGTTTATAGAACAAATAGTTTCTCATTAAACAGTACACATATTGTTTTATGACTTTGGTTAACAACCCCATGACATGTCAACACTGTCCCTTCTTGACTTTGGGTTCCCTATTGCCAGCTTTCCTGTCCCCTCCTGCCTTCTAGTCCTTGTCCCTGGACTATTGTGCCTCATTAGTCTCATTTTGTCTTATGGGGCTGCTTAATCTTTGGCTGAAGGGTGAACCTCAGGAGTGACTTCATTACTGAGCTAAAAAGGGTGTCCAGGGGCCATACTCTTGGGGTTTCTCCAGTCTCTGTCAGGCCAGTAAGTCTGGTCTTTTTTTGTGAGTTAGAATTTTGTTCTCCATTTTTCTCCAGCTCTGTCTGGGACCCTCTGTTGTGATCCCTGTCAGAGCAGTCAGTAGTGATAGCCAGGCTCCATCTAGTTGTATTGGACTCAGTCTGGTGGAGGCTGTGGTAGTTGTGGTCCATTAGTCCCTTGGACTAATCTTTCCCTTTTATGTTGTTTTCTTCATTATCCTTTGCTCCTGAAGGGGTGAGACCAGTGAAGTATCTTAGATGGCTGCTCACAGGCTTTTAAGACCCTAGACACTACTCACCAAGGTAGAATGTAGAACATTTTCTTTATAAACTGTGTTATGCCAATTGAGCTAGATGTTCCCAGAGACCATGGTCCCCACAGCCCTCTGCCCAGCAATTTGGTCCCTCAGGGAGTTTGGAAGTATCTATGGAGCTTCCATGACCTTGCCTTGTACACGTTGTGCTGGCTTCCCCAGCAATGTGTACTGTTTTACCCTTCACCAAAGTTACCACTTATCTATCGTCTATTTAGTATTACCCCCCCATCCCTCGTAACCAACAAAGATTGTTTCTTTTTGTGTGTAAATCTTTTCATGAGTTTATACAGTAGTAGTCTCATACAATATCTGTCTTTTTATGATTGACTTATTTCACTCAGCATAATGTCCTCCAGTTTCATCCATGTTATGAGATGCTTCACAGAGTCATCATTGTTCTTTATCGTTGCATAATACTCTATTGTGTGTATGTACCATAGTTTGTTTATCCATTCATCTGTTGATGGACATCTAGGTTGTTTCCATCTTTTTGCTATTGTGAACAATGCTGCAATGAACATGGGTGTGCATATGTCTATTTGTATGATGGCTCTTATTTCTCTAGGATATATTCCTAGGAGTGGGATTGCTGGATCATATTGTATTTCTGTTTCTAGCTTTCTAAGGAAGCACCGTATCATTTTCCAAAATGGTTGTATCATTTTGCATCCCCACCAGAATGCATAAGAGTTCTGATCTTCCCGCAGCTCTCCAAAATTTGTTATTTCCTGTTTTTTTGATTCGTGCCAGTAATGCTGGGGTGAGATGGTATCTCATTGTGGTTTTAATTTGCATTTCTGTAATGGCTAGTGATTGAAAGCATTTCCTCATGTGTCTGCTGGCCGCTTGAATGTCTTCTTTGGTGAAGTGTCTGTTCATTTCCTTTGCCCATTTTTTAGTTGGATTAGTTGTCTTTTTGTTATAGAGGTATTGGATTTTCTTGTAGAGTTTAGAGATTAGACCTTTGTCTGACTTGTAATGTCTAAATTTTTTTTCCAGTCTGTAGATTCTCTTTTTACGCCTTTGGTGAAGTCTTTTGATGAGCGTAAGTGTTTAATTTTTAGAAGATCCCAGTTATCTCGCTTATCTTCTGGAGTTTGTGTGTTGTTGGTTATAGTTTGTATCCTGTTAATCTGTGTATTAGGGCCTCTAGCATTGATCCTATTTTTTCTTCTATGAACTTCATAGTTTTTGGCTTTATATTTAGGTCTTTGATCCATTTTGAATTAGTTTCTGTATATGGTGTGAGGTATGGGTCCTATTTCATTTTTTTGCAGATGGACATCCAGTTTTGCCAGCACCATTTGTTGAAAACACTGTCTGTTCCCCATCTGATGGACTTTGGGCCCTTGTCGAAGCTCATGTGACCATAGGTAGATGAATTTACATCTCGGTTCTCAATTCTGTTCCATTGGTCAATGTATCTGTCATTGTACTAGTACCAGGCTGTTCTGACTACCATAGCTGTATAGTAGGTTCTGAGGTCAGGTAGTGTGAGTTCTCCTACTTTATTCTTCTTCAATAATTCTTTACTTATCCGGGACTTCTTCCCTTTCCATATAAAGTTAATGATTAATTTTTCCATCTCTTTAAAGAACGGTGTTGATATTTGGATCCAGATTACATTGTATTTGTAAATTGATTTGGATAGAATTGTCATTTTCACAATATTGAGTCTACCTACTCCTGAGCATGGTATGTTTTTCCATTTATGCAGTTCTCTTTTGGTTTCTTGCAGTAGTGTTTTATAGTTTTCTTTGCATAGGTCTTTTACATCCCTGGTTAGATTTATTCCTAAGTATTTTATTTTTTTAGGGGCTATTATAAATGGTATGGTTTTCTTGATTTCCTTTTCTTCATTTTCTTTATTGGTGTATAGGAATCCAACAGATTTTTGTATGTTTATCTTGTATCCTGCTACTCTGCTGAATCTTTCTATTAGTTCGGGTAGTTTTCTCGTGAAGTCTTTTGGGTTTTCTATGTATAGTATCATATTATCTGCCAAGTTTTACTTCTTTGTTACCAATTTGGATGCCGTTTATTTCTTTTTCTTGCCTTATTGCTCTAGCTAAGACTTCCAACACAATATTAAATAGGAGTGGTGATAAAGGGCATCCTTGTCTTGTTCCTGTTCTCAAGGGGAATGTTTTCAGCCTCTCTCCATTAAGAATGATGTTGGCCATTGGTTTTGCATAGATGCCCTTTATTATGTTGAGAAATTTCCCTTTTATACCTATTTTATTGAGAGTTTTTATTAGGAATGGGTGTTGGTCTTTGTCAAATGTCTTTTCTGCATCAATTGAGATGATTATGTGATTCTATATTTCCTTTTATTTATGTGGTGGATTACTTTGATTGATTTTCTAATGTTGAACCATCCTTGCACACCTGGTATGAATCCTACTTGGTCGTGGTGTATTATTTTTTGATATGATGCTGAATTCTATTGGCTAGAATTTTGTTGAGAATTTTTGCATCTATATTCATGAGAGATATTGGTCTGTTATTTTCTTTTTATTTTTATTTTTGTGATGTCTTGCCTGGTTTTGGTATCAGGGTTATGCTGGCTTCATATAATGAATTTGGAAGTGTTGCTTCCTTTTCTATGTTCTGAAATAGTTTGAGTAGTACTGGTGTAAGCTCTTCTCTGAATGTTTGGTAGAATTCTCCAATGAAGCCATCTGGGCCAGGGCTTTTTTTTATAGGGAAGTTTTAAATTACCTTCTCAATCTCTTCTCTTGTTATGGGTTTGTTCAGATTTTTGGCATCACTTTGTGTTAGTTTGGGCAGGTGGTGTGTTTCTAGAAATTTATCCATTTCCTCTAGGTTTTCAAATTTGTTGTATATTTTTTCATAATACTCTGTTATAATCCTTTTTATTTCAGTTGAATCTGTTGTAATGTCCCCCATTTCATTTCTTATTTGAGTTATTTGCATCCTCTCCTGTTTTTCTTTTGTCAGTCTGACCAGTGGTTTGTCAATTTTTGTTGATCCTTTCAAAGAACCAACTTCTGGTTTTGTTGATTCTTTCTATTTTTTTTTTTCCTCTATTTCATTTATTTCTGCTCTGGTCTTTATTATTTCCTTTCTTCTAGTGGTTGTGCGTTTTTTTTTTTTGCTGTTCTCTTTCTCCTTGTTCAAGTTGTGTAGTTAATGTTCTAATTTTGTCCCTTTCTTCTTTTTTGATGTGTGCATCTATTACAAAAATTGTCCTCTGACGCCTGCCTTTGCTGTGTTCCAAAGGTTTTGGTATGATGTGTTTTCATTTTGATTTGATTCTAGAAATTTTTTGATTCTGTCTCTGATTTCTTCTATTACCCAGTGGTTTGTAAGCAGGGTGTTATTCCGTTTCCTTGTAATTGATTTTTTTCCTTTGCTCTTCCGGTTGTTAATTTCTAACTTGATGGCTTTGTGGTCAGAGAAGATACTTTGTATTATCTCAACGTTTTGGATTTTGTTAAGAGTTGCTCTGTGGCCTAAGATGTGGTCTATTCTGGAGAATGTTCCATATGCATTGGAAAAGAATGTGTACTTTGCAGCTGTTGGGTGTAGTGTTCTATATATGTCTATGAGGTCAAGTTTGCTGATAGTACCCTTTAGGTCTTCTATATCTTTGCTGAGTTTCTTTCTAGGTGTTCTGTCCTTTACCGAAAGTGGTGTGTAGAAGTCTCCTACTATTATTGTGGTACTGTCAATTTCTCTTTTCAGTGCTGTTAGAGTTGTTTTATGTATTTTGGAGCTCTGTCATTGGGTGTGTAGATGTTTATTATGTCTTCATGATGGCTCGTCCCCTTAATCATTATATAGTATCCTTCTTTGTCTTTTATGGTGGATTTTGTTTTAAAGTCTATTTTATCTGAGATTAGTATTGCCACTCCTGATATTTTTTGGTAGCTGTTTGCTTGATATATTTTTTCCATCCTTTGAATTTTAATAAATTTACATCTTTGTTTCTAAGGTATGTCTCTTGTAGACAGCATATTGATGGATCTTGTTTTCTTATCCATTCTGTCACTCTCCATTTCTTTACAGGTGCATTTAGGCCATTTAAATTCAGTGTAATTATTGATAGGTATGAGTATATTGCTGTCATTTTGTAGTGCTTTTTTTGTGGAGCTGACGTTTTCTTTGTTCTTCTTACTCTCCTGTGCTGAATTCCTTTTGTTTGTGTTTTTTTTGTTTTCATTTCTTTTGTTTTTGTAGGTTTTGTTTTTACTGAGACTTTATGTTTCTTTTCTTTATTTTGATGAGTAGGTTTGTTAACTTTCTTTGTGGTTACCTTGAAATTTACCATTATCTTCCTGGGTTTTAACCAGTCTATTATTACTTGGTATTGCCTTGCCTTCCTCTCCATTAGAAGGTTCTATACCTACACCGTTTATTCTCTCTTTTATTGTTCTGATGTTGTTGTCATTTACAGATTAAAATATCTGGTTCCCTGTTGCAATTCTTTTGGTTTTGGATAGTCCTTAAGAGTTCATTTCCTAGGTTGGTATCTGGCTAGTACAATCCTGTGTCCTAGATTCAGCCTGTGGTCTGATGTTGTTTGTTCTCAGATCGAAGGACTCCCTTTAATAAGTCTTGTAAGTTAGGTTTGGCTTTTATATAGTCCCTTAATTTCTGTTTATCTGGAAATGACATAATTTCACCATCATATTTGAATGAGTTTTGCAGGATATAATATTCTTGACTGGCTATTTTTTTCTTTCAAGGTTCTATATATGTCATCCCATTGCCTTCTTGACTTCATGGTTTCTGCTGAATAATCTGAGCTTAGTCTTATTGTTTCTCCTCTGTATGTGACTTTTTGTTTTTCTCAAGCTGCTCTCAGGATTCTTTGTCTTTGGTTTTAGCAAGTGTTATTATGATATGCCTTGGTGATTTTCTTTTGAGGTCTATCCTATATGGAGTTCGTTGAGTTCCTTGAATGGTCAGCTTTTCATCTTTCATGATATTGGGGAAGTTTTCTGTTGGCAGTTCTTCAATGATCCTCTCTGTGTTTTCTGTTTTCTCCCTCTGTTCTGGAACTCTGATCACTTGCAAATTTTTGCTTTTGATTATAACCCACATCATTCTCAGGGTTACTTCATTTTTCTTCATTCTTTTTTCTGATTTTTTCCTCGGAGTTGTATCCAAGTGTTTGTCTTCAATTTCTCTGATACTGTCTTCCATCATTTCAAACCTGCTCCTCAGCCCTTGTATGAACTGTCCATTTCTGAAATCTTGTTGTTTATCTTCTGGATTTCTAATTGTTATTTTTGTATGATTTCTAGTTGTGAATTTATTTTGGCATTTTGTTCCTGTATTATTTTCCTGAGTTCTTCCATTTTTTGTCTGTATTTTCCATGAATTTGCCTATTTTTTCTCATTTTTGTCTGCTTTTTGCTTCAACTCTTGGATAACTCTGAATAATAGAGATTTGAATTCCCTATCAGGTAGTTCTAGTGCCTTTTCTTCTACTGGAAAGTCATATGGTGTTTTATTTTGGATGCCTCCTGGAACCATCCTGTCTTTTTTTTTTGGTCTGTTTTGATATTTTCTGCTGTCTTTGGGACATTCAGTAGTTATTTTTTTCGTTTACTGATTATAGATTTGTTAATTTTGTCCTGCTTTTTTGTTTTATTGGTTATGTCTGAGCAAGCGGGCTGTGTGTTCTCTGTTGTTTGCTCATCTGTAAGCATAATACTTTTCACCTCCTTCTCCAATGGACAGGGTCAGTTGCTCAGGTATGGTACAGCAGGGCAGGTCCAGCTGAAGGGAGTTGCTGGGATGGGTTGTTTGTGGCACGTACTAGGGCCAACTGGGCAGACCAGGTATCAGTGCAGGGCAGGTTCTGGTAGGCCATGCCTATGCTGCTTGGGAGTGTGATGTCCAGCGCATGGTACAGGTAGGCAGGAAGGAGGGGATAGATTCTGATATGTGGAGCTAAGACGGGTATAGGAAAGAGGACAGAGAGGAGACAGAAACAGGGGCTAAAAACATACAAACAAACAAAACAGAATGCTAAGGGAGCTTGCCATTGGAGTGAGGAGATGAGAGACTGAGAAATGGAGAAACAGAAGGAAAAAAAAGAAGAAGGGTAAAAGAAAAAATTAATAAATAAAAATTAGAAAAGAAAAGAAAAGAAAAGCCTCCAGGGATCCCATTGGTGCTGCTGTGAAAACTGGAGAAGTGGTTCCCAGGCCATGAAGTACAGCCTGGCTAGAAGGGGTAGAGGTGTCACACATCACCAGGTATTCAGAATACAGGAAGAGAAGGTAAGTATAGAGAGACGAGAAACTGAGAAATAAAGAAAGACAAAAAGAGAGAAAACAAAAAACTGAAAAAAAAAAAAAAGCCAAGAAAAAAAGAAATGCCCCCAGGGGTCCCACTGCACGGCTGTGCAGATGGAGGGAATAGCTCCAGAGCAGCAGGCTGCGCAGTACTGCCTGGCTAGAAGGGGCTCCCAAGCCAAGAAAAAACAAACAAACAAATCAAAACAAAACAAACAAAAGCCCTGGGGATCCCACCAGCATGGTGGCACGGGCTGGGAAGCAGTTCCACAGTCGAGCGGTGTTTCACAGCCTTTCAGGAAGAAGCAAAGATGGCACACAGAACCAGGTATTTGAAAGAAAGGAGGGAGCGGTGGTGAGAATTATGGAAGAAACCAAAGAAGCAGAAAAAAGCAACACCAGCAACCACCAAATGGCACTCAGGGAGCTGGCCAGTGTGGGCATGTGGAATCCAAGCGGCACAGGGGTGAAGCTGGTGCTTCCCAGCCAAAAGACTGTGGCGGCAGGAAGCAGAGGAGGCCAAGTGTGGGTGAAGAAGGGTGGATGGTGGGAAAGTGTATATCGCTGGTTACCAGTTGTTCTGTCTCCTGCTGTGAGCTCCGTGAAGCTACTTTCCCATACTCTCTGTTCGCTGATCTCTGACAGGAGTCTAAGATAGCAGATCTGTGCTGCGTTAGCTGATAGGGGACCTCTGCGTGTATCTCTCCTTGACTCTCTGTTCTCTGTCAGTTTCTTATTCCATTCAGTGCTTGGCTGAGTTCTTTATCTCGTCATTTGATGCTTAGGGTTTCAGGATTGATGTTTGTCTCTGTTTGACTTAGTTTTCTGGATCTTGCTGTGGCACGGTGTGGTGCTTCTGTCTATAGCACCATGTTGCCCAAAAGTTCTTGTGGAATCTTTTGAGGTTTCTATGTATAGGATCATGTCATCTTTGAAGAGGGATAGTCTTACTTCCTCCTTCCCAATTTTTATATCTTTTTTTTTTTCTTGCCCGATAGCTCTGGTTAGGACTTCCAGAACTATGCTGAATAGCAGTGGTGAGAGTGGACATCCTTGTTTTGTTTCTGATTGTACAAGAAATCTCTCAGTCATTCTCCATTGAGTATGATGTTAGCTGTGGGTTTTTCATAAATGCCCTTTATTATATTGAGGAATTTCCCTTCTACTATCTTGTTGAGAGTTTTTATCATGAGAGAGTGCTGAATTTTGTCAAACTTCTTTTCTGCATCTATTGAGATGATCATGTGGTTCCTTTTCCTTTGTTCTGTTGATGTAGTATATTACATCGATTGATATTCTAATGTTGAACCAACCTTGCATTCCTAGGATAAATCCCCACATGATCATGGTGTATAATGCTTTTGATATGCCTTTGGATTTGGTTTGCTAGTATTTTGTTGAGCATTTTTGCATCTATGTTTATATTGGTCTGTAGTTTTCTAGTCTTGTGTTGACTTTGCCTGGCTTTGGTATCAGGGTAAGGCTTGCCTCACAGAACGAGTTAGGGAGTGTTTCCTCATTTTCTATTTTTGCAAAAGCTTAAATAGGACTGGAGTTACTTCTATAAAAGTTTAATAGAATTCCCCTGTGAAGCCATCTGGTCCAGGACTTTTCTTTGTTGAGAAGTTTTAATTGCTGATTCAATGTCTTCACTTGTTATAGGTCTGTTGAGATCCATAATTTCTTCTTGAATTAATGGAGGGAATTTATGTTTCGAGGAAATTTTCCATTTCTTCTAAGCTATCTAATTTGTTGGCATACAGCTGTTCATAATATTCCCTTATAATTCTTTTTATTCTGTAGAATTGGTTGTAATGTCCCCACTTTTGTTTCTAATTAGATATTTGCTTCTTCTCTCTTTCTTTGTCAGACTAGCCAAAGTTTTTTTTTTTTTTTAATTGTACTTTAGGTGAAGGTTTACAGAACAAATAGTTTCTCATTAAACAGTTAATACACATATTGTTTTATGACATTGGTTAACAACCCCATGACATGTCAACACTCTCCCTTCTTGAACTTTTTTTTTCGGTGAAAGTATACATAGCCAGAGATACACCATTTAAAAAATTTCTACATGCACAATTCAGTGACATCAATTACATTCTTCCAGTTGTACTGCTATTCTCACTTTAGATGAAGGTTTACAGAACAGAATAGTTTCTCATTAAACAGTACACATGTTGCCCTACCACAATGATTAACAACTCCACTACATGTCTACATTGTTCTTACTCAACCTTGGGTTCCCTATCACCAGCTTTCCTGTCCCCTTCTGCCTTCTAGTCCTTGTCCCTGGACTGCTGTGCCTTATTAGTCCCATTTTGTTTTATGGGACTGTCCAATCCCCGGCTGAAAGGTGAACCTCAGAAGTGACTTCATCACTGAGCTAAAAGGGTGTCTGGGAGCCATACTCTCGGGGTTTCTCCAGTCTCTTTCAGGCCAGTAAATCTGGTCTTTTTTGCCTGTGTTAGAATTTTGTTCTACATCCTTCTCCAGCTCTGTCCAGAGCCCTCTGTTGTGATCCTGGTCAGAACAGTCAGTGGTGGTAGCTGGGCACCATCTATCTGTACTGGACTCAATCTGGTGGAGGCCATGGTAGCTGTGGTCCATTAGTCCTTTGGACTGATCTTTTCCTTGTATCCTGTTCTCTTCATTCTCCCTTGCTCCTGAAGGGGTGAGACCAGTGGAGTATCTTAGATGGCTGCTCACAAACTTTTAAGACCCCAGACGCTACTCACCAAGGTAGAATGTAGAACATTGTCTTTATAAACTCTGTTATGCCAGTTGAGCTAGATGTTCCCCGAGACCATGGTACCCACAGCCCTCCGCTCAGCAATTCAGTGTCTCAGGGAATTAGACAAAGTTTGCCGATTTTATTGATCTTTTCAAAAACCAACTTCTGGTTTCATTGATTTTCTCTATTGTTTTTCTGTGCCTTATTGCATTTGTTTCTGCTTTATTATTTTCTCTCTTCCTGTAATATGCTCTTCTTTTTCTTGTTCTTCAAGTTGTAGAGTTAGGCTGTTGATTTGATATCTTCCTTCCTTTTAATGTGGGCTTCTATTACTACAGACTTCCCCCTGAGAACTGCCTTCACTCTGTCCTATAGGTTTTGGTATACTGTGTGTTTGCTTTAAGTATTTTTTTTATTTCTCACTCGATTTCTTCTATGATCCATTGGTTGTTTAGTAGTATGTTATTTAATCTCCACGTGTTTGGTGTTTTCCAGTTTTCTTTTTCTTATTAATTTCTAGTTTCATTCTATTGTGATTGGAAAAGATATTTTATATGATATCAATCATTTAAATTTATTGAGACTAGCTTTGTGTCCTAAGATAAGGTTTATCCTGAAGAAAGATCCACATGCACTGGAGACGAATGTATTCTCTATGTCTGTTAGGTCTAGTTCATTAATAGTGTGCTCCATCTTATATTTCTTTATTAATCTTCTTTTTAGTTGTTTGGTGGGTTTTTTAAAATTGTGGAAAATATATATGTAACAAAACATTTGCTATTCAACATTTTTCACATGTACAGTTTAGTGACATTAATTATGTTTATCATGTTGTTCAACCATCACAATTATTTGTTTCCAAATTTTTCCATCACTCTTAATAGAAGCTCAGTGTCCCCTAAGCAATGACTCCCCCTTTTCCCTTCTTCTCTGCCTGCCCTTGGTAACCACGAATAAACTTTGGTCTCAATACACTTGCCTATTCTAGATATTTTATATAAGTGAAATCAAACAATATTTGTCCTTTTGTGATTGAGTTATTTCACTCAGTGTAGTGTTTTCAAGGTTCATCCATGTTGTAGTGTATATCAGGACTTCATTTCTCTTTATGGCTGACTAATATTCCATTGTATGTATGTACCACATTTTAGTTATTCATTCATTTGTTGATGGACATTTAGTCTGTTTCCATATTTTGATAATTGTGAATAGTGTTGCAATGAACATTGGTATACAAATACATTGATTTTTTAATTGGATTTTTTTGTCTCTATGTTGTTGGGTTATAGGAGTTCTTTATATATTCTGGCTTTTAAGCCCTTATTAGATATCTGGTTCCCAAATACTTTCTCCCATTCTGTAAGTTGTGTCTTCATTTTGTTGGTAAACTGCTTTGATGCACAAATGTTTTTAATTTTGATGAAGTTCAATTTACCTATTTTGTCTTTTGTTATTCATGCTTTTGGTATTATAACTAAGAATTCATTGTTGAAAACTAGGTCCTGAAGCGTTACTCCTATGTTTTGTTCTAAGAATTTTATGGTTTTAGTTCTAACATTTAGTCCTCTAATCCATTTTGAGTTAATTATTGCATATGGTGTGAGATACGGGTCCAACTTTATTCTTTTGCATGTGGAGATCCAGTTGTCACTCCACCATTTATTGAAGGGACTATTCTCTCCCTGTTGGAAGGACTTAGCACCCTTATGGAAAATCAACTGGCCATAGATGTATGGGTTAATTTCTGGACTCTCAATTCTATTCCATTGGTCTGTGTGTCTATCTTTATACTGGTACCAGACTGTTTTGATTACTCCTATAGATTGAATTGTGTCTCCCCAAAATATGTGTTGTAAATCCTAACCTCCTCTTGTGGTTATAATCCTTTTATGAGTAGGTTGTGTTCGTTATGTTAATGAGGCAGGATTAGGTTATGTCAATGAGGATTAGGTTATGTTAATGAGGCAGGATTGGGGTATATCTTGAGTCAATCTCTTTTGAGATATAAAAGAGATTAAACAAGCAAGCGAAGGAAGCAGAGATGGGAGAAAAGATGTCAAGCCATGTGAAGATTGCCCAGGAGCAGAAGTTCAGAAGAGATAAGGACCTTCCTTTAGAGTGGACAGAGAAAGCCTCATGTTGGCATCCTGAATTCAGATGTCTAACCTTCTAAACTGTGAGAAAATAAATTTGTGTTTGTAAAAGCCATTCATTTGTGGTATTTCAGCATTATAGCAGCACTAGATAACTAAGACAATTACTGTAGGTTTATAGTGTGTTTTGAAATGGGAAGTATGAGTCCTACTTTGTTCTTTTTCAAGATTGTTTAGCCTGTTTGGGGCCCCTTGCACTTCCATATAAATATGAGGATTGGCTTTTCCATTTCTTAAAGAAGGCTGTTGGAATTTTGATAGGGATTGTATTGAATCTACAGATTCCTTTGGGTAGTATTGACATTTTAACAATATTAAGTCTTGCGTTCCTGAAATAAATATGATGTTGGATTTGATTTTGTTAAGGATTTTTGCAGTTATACTCAAAAGTGATACTGATCTGGAGTTTTCTTGTGGTGTATAATCCTTTTAATATGATGTTGGATTTGGTTTTGTTGAGGATTTTTGCATTTATACTCAAAAGTGATATTGATCTGGAGTTTTCTTGTGGTGTCTTTGCCTGTCATTGGTATTTTGGTAATTCTTGCCTCATAGAATGAGTTAGGAATTATTCCTTCTACTTCAATTTTTTTGTTTTTAGGGGGAAGAATTTAGGAAGGATTGATTCAATTCTTTTTTAAATGTTTGATAGAGTTCCTCTGTGAAATCATCTGGTCCAGGACCTTTTTTTTTGTTGGGAGGTTTTTGATTATTGGTTTGATTTCTTTACTTGTTATGAGTGTGTTGGGATTTTCTATTTCTTCTTGAGTCAATATAGGCAGTTTATGTGCTTCCAGGAATTTGTCTATTTTGCCTAGGTTATCTGATTTTTTGGCTGACAATTGTTCATAGCATTCTCTTATGATCTTTTTTATTTCTATAGGATCGATTGTAATGTCTCCACTTTCATTTCCAATTTTAGTTATTTGCATCTTTTCTGTTTTTTTCTTGATCTGTCTAGCTAAATGTGTATCGATTTTATTGATCTAAAAAAAAAACCTATTTTCATTGATTTTATGTATTGTTTTTCTATTCTTTATTTCATTTATTTCTGCTCCTATCATTGTTATTTCCTTCCTTCTGGTAGCTTTGGGTTTAGTTTGCTCTTCTTTTTCTAGTTCCTTAAGTTGTAAAGTTAATTTATTGATTTGAGATCCTTCTTCTATTTTAATGTGTGTTTACCACTATAAATTTCACTCAGAACACTGCCTTTGCTGCATTCCATAAATTTTGGTAAGCTGTGCCTTCATTTTCATTTGGCTTGAAATATTTTCTGCTTTCTTCCTTGACCTATTGATTGTTTAACAGTGCATTGTTTAATTTCCTCATATGTGTGTATTTTCCAGTTTTCCTTTTGTTATTAATTTCTAGTATCATTCCACTATGGTCAGAGAAGATACTTTGCATGATTTCAATCTTTTTTAAATTTATTGAGACTTTTTTTGTGACCTAGCATATAGTCTATCTTACAGAATGATTCATGTGCACTGGAGAAGAATGTATATTGTTCTAATCTTGAGTGGAGTGTTCTATATTTTCTGTTAGGTCTAGTTGGTTTATAGTGCTGTTTAAATCCTCTATTTCCTTATTGATCTTCTTTCAAGATGCTCTGCCCATTATTGAAGGTAATGTATTGAAGTCTCCAATTTTTTATTGTAGAACTATTTCTCTTTTCAATTTTATCTGTGTTCTTTTCATGTACTTTGGGGCTCTGATATTAAGTGCATACATATTTATAATTGTTATATCTTCCTGGTGAACTAACACTTCTAACATTATGTAATGTCCTTCTTTGTCTGTTGTAATAGATTTTAACTTGGAGTCTATTTTTTCTGATATTTATATAGTCACTTCAGTTATCTTTTGGCTATTATCTGCAAGGAACATTTTCCAACCCTTTTATTTTCAACCTATTTGTGTCTTTGGGTCTAAAATGTGTCTCTCATAGACAGTGACAGGAGCCCTGGTGGTGCAGTGGTTAAGTGCACACACTGCTGCTAACTGAAAGGTTGGCAGTTCAAACCTACCAGCTGCTCTGTGGGAGAAAGATATGGCAGTCAGCTTCTGTAAAGATTACAGCCTTGGAAAACCTATGGGGCAGTTCTACTCTGTCCTATAGTGTCACTGTGAGTTGGAATAGACTCAACAGCAACAGGTTGTTGTAGACAGCATACTGAATAATTAAAAAAAAATCCATTCCGCCAATCTCTGCCTTTTGACTGAAGAATTTAATCTACGTACATTTAAAGTAATTACTGGTAAGGAGGCACTTACTTCTGCCATTTTGCTATTTTTTTTTTTTTTTTTTTGTGTGTGTGTGTGTGTGTGTGTGTATCTTATACCATTTTTGCTCCTCATTTCCTCCAACACTGTGTTTAGTTGTTTTTTATAGTGAACCTTTTTGATTCCCTTCTCATTTCCTTTTGTGTGTATTTTTGGATATTTTCTTTGTGTTACCATGAGAATTACATTTAACTCCCTAACACTGTAACAACCTAGTTTAAATTGATGCCAATTTAACTTCAATAATGTACAAAGATTCTATTCCTATACTGCTCCTACACCCTTTAGGTGATTGTTATCACAAAATACATCTGTATACATTATTAGCCCAATAAGACACATTTACTATTCTTTTTAATGCTTTTGTCATTTTAAATCATGTACGGCACAACAACTAGGGTTACAAACCAAAGAATATCATAAAACTGGTCTCTTATTTGTCCATGAAATTACCTTTACCAGAGATTTTTTTCTTCATATGACTTTGAGCTGCTGTAGTGTCCTTTCCTTTCAATCTGAAGGACTCCCTTTAGCATTTCTTGTAGGGCAGGTCCCGTCATAATGTTTTTGTTTATCTGGGAATACTTTATTTCACTTGCTTTTGAAGGACAATTTTGCCAGATTTAGAATTCTTGATTGACAGTTCTTTTCTTTCACCACTTTAAATGTCATTCCATTGCCTCTGGCCTCCAAGGTTTCTGAGGAGAAATAAACACAATCTTATTGAGCATCCGTTGTATGTGACAATTCAGCTATCTCCGCTTTTAAGATTTCCTTTTTAATTTTGGTTTTCAAAGTGATTATAATGTGTCTCAGTGTGGACATCTTTGGGTCTATCCTACATGGAGTTTGTAGAGCTTCTTGGATTTGTAGATTCACTTTCTTTGTCCTATCTGGAGAATTTTCTGCTATTATTTCTTCAAATATTCTTTCTTTCCTTTTCTCTATTACTTCTCCTTCTGGAATTCCCATGACGCATATACTGATTCACTTGATGTTGTCCCACAGTTCCATTAGGCTTTGCTCAGTTTTCTTTATCCTTATCTCCTAGTGCTCTTCAAATTCAATAATTATGATTGCCTTATCTTTTAACTTGTTGATTCTTCTTTCAGCTCAAATCTGCTATTGAGTTTGTCCAATAAATTTTTTATTTCAGTTATTGCATTTTTTAATTCCAATATTTGTTTCTTTTTAAAAAAATATTTTCTAACTGTTTATTGAAACACACATCTTGTTCCTGTACTGTTTTCCTGATTTCCTTTAGTTCTTTGGCCGTGTTTTCCTTTAGTTAATATTTTTTTTTTATAATCTTCTAATCTGTCCATTATTAGGGATGCTGTAGGGACAGTTTCTGTCTCTACATTTTGTTCATTTGATTGGGGCAAACTTTTTGCTTTTTTGTACGCCTTGTAATTTTTTTTTTTGGTTGAAACTGAGACATTTGAATATCATAATGTGGTAACTCTGGAACTAAGATTCTTCCAATTATCCAGGGGTTGTAATTTTTTTAAATCACTGAACGCTGTTAACTATTTTTTGCAAAAACTGCCCTCCACAACTTGCTTGGGCAGTGAGGACTGTTTTCTGCAGCCTGTGCCCAACTCTAGGGAAAATAATAAAAACCCAGAAAATATTTAATTCTTCCATTCCTCAGAGATGGCTGTTGTTATTCAATGAAAGCTGCTGTTGACTATTTATTTAGTGACTTAGTCAACCCAATTTTTTTTATTGTACTTTAGATGAAGGTTTACAGAACAAACTAGCTTCTCATTAAACAATTAGTACACATATTGTTTTATGACATTGGTTAACAACCCCATGACTTGTCAACACTCTCCCTTCTTGACCTTGGGTTCCGTATTATCAGCTTTCCTGTCCTCTCCTGACTTCTAGTCCTCGCCCCAGGACTGGTGTGCCTCTTTAGTCTCGTTTTGTTTTATGAGCCTGTCTAATCTTTGGCTGAAGGGTAAACCTCAGTAGTGACTTCATTACTGAGCTAAAAGGTTGTCTGAGGGCCATACTCGCAGGGTTTCTCCAGTCTCTCTCAAACCAGTAAGTCTGGTCTTTTTTTGTGAGTTAGAATTTTGTTCTACATTTTTCTCCATCTCTGTCTGGGACCCTCTGTTGTGATCCCTGTCAGAGCAGTCAGTGGTGGTAGCTGGTCACCATCTAGTTGTACTGGACTCAGTCTGGTGGAGGCCATGGTAGTCAACCCAATTTTTGCAAAGTGTGCATTTGAATTCTTCTATCTCTGCTTCATTCAGTAGCTTGGCAGATTTCACACACACACACACACACTAAAGGGTGCACTGGCTCTTTACATCTTCTGCAAGGGAGAAGCTGCTTATGCAAGAGGGCTGAAACCATAGCAGTGGCCTGCAACCATCTCTCAGGGCAGATCAGCTAAATGTGCAAACAGTGGAACCCCAAATCCTTAGTGTACAAGATCCCCACTTCTCTCCCTGACACCAGCCAGTTGCTCTAGGAACATAGTTATCATTCCCACTACCGTGGTGAGGCTGAGGAATGGGGATGGTAGCTGGTTGGCACAGGTGGCTCACCTAGGAAAGCTCAGCAGCTTGTCATGAAGCAGTTCCCTGGTTGGTGTAAGTGTCCTACAAGGTTCCAGAGTTCCAAAATAGTTAGTTCCAATTGCTCTTTCCAGTGCAATTGTTTTGATGGAGGGACAGAGCTCTAGAACTTCCTACTTCACCATTTTGCATAATGTCCCCAGCAGCTCCTTTTGTTTTGGTGTCATTCTTTTTAACATATGGGACAAGAACCATAGGGAAAATTGGCTACTCTTCCTTTTGCTGTCTATGTAACTAATAAATTATCTGAATCTAAAAGTGGCTTGTTGTGGCTTTCCTGATTGAATCAGCCAGGCTTTGCTTTGTCTTGTGTGCCTGATGCTGAGATGAGGAAAATTTGGGATAAAGATTGAGGGAGGTCAGTTGCTCAGTTGGTTTGAGATGCTTGTTAGACATCAAGTGAGTAGTTGGATATCTAAGACTGGAGCTCAGGAGAGAGGCCTGGGATGGAGACATAAACCTGGAAGTCATCAGCCTATGTTATTTTAGTTGCCATTGAGTTGATTCTGACTCATAGTGACCCATCAGCTTATAGATGACATTTAAAGCCATGAGACTGGATTACACCAAGCAAGAGCAGAGCATAGATAAAAAAAGATGTCCAAGGACTGAGAAATCCCCCTTAAGAGATTGAGTAGAAGAGGAGGGACTGACAAAAGAAACTGAGAAGAAGAAACTAGGGTGGTAGGAGGAGAATCAGAAGAGTGTTGAGTCCCGGACGCCAAATGTAGAAAGCAGTTCCAGGTCAATTGTCAAATGCTGCTGATGAATCACTTAAGATGAAAAATTAGAACTGACTACTGGAGTAAACCACATACCCTTGATGAAAACAGTTTTGGTGGAGTGGGGGAGTGGGGTAAAAGCTTGATTGGAATGGGTTTCAATAAAAAAATGGGGTAGTGGTTGGTGGGGGAAGTGGGATCAAAAAAGGTTTGTATTTTTTATTTAAGAGAAATATATTATTTTTGACAGAGATAACAGATTTCTATATATACACTCTGTATTCTTTCCATTGGTCTTATGTATTTATTCCCAAACCTACACCATATTTTTACTTACTACGGCTTTAGGGTATTGCTTTGATATGGCATGTTTGGTTATGAAATGACACGATATAGTAAGGTATATTCATAGTTTTCCAGGCCATTACTGTGCATTTTCTCTTCCAGGTAAATTTTAAAATCAGCTTGTCAAATTCCATAAAATTTTGTTGAGTAAATTTACACTGAATTACTGAGTAATCTGAGGGATTGCTGTCATTTGTGAATATGACATGTCTTTCTATTCTTTTATGTTCTTCAGGAAAGTCTAACAGTTTAAAAAATATATAGTTATTGCATATTTCTTGTTACATTTATGCCTAGGGATTTTATAGCTTTTTTGGTGTTATGAATGGTGTTTTTCTTATTATGTTTTCTTTTTCTTTCTTGAGTATGTTCTTTTTTTAATTGTACTTTTGATGAAGGTTTACCGAACAAGTAGTTTCTCATTAAACAGTTAGTACACATATTGTTTTATGACATTGGTTAACAACGCCAAGACATGTCAACACTCTAGTTTCTCGACTTTGGGTTCTCTGTTACCAGCTTTCCTGTCCCCTCCTGCCTTCTAGTCCTTGTCCCTGGGCTGTTGTGCCCTATTAGTCTTGTTTTATTTTATGGGGCTGTCTAATCTTTGGCTGAAGGGTGAACCTCAGGAGTGACTTCATTACTGAGCTGAAAGGGTGTCTGGAGGCCATACTCTTGGGATTTCTCCAGGCTTTGTCAGGCCAGTGCTTATTAATTACATTTTTTAATTAGTTATTACTGCTGAATAAAATATAGATTAGATTTTTGTATGTTGATCTCACTGAACAAGATTAATTAGTAAGTTGTCAGTTAACAGTCTTGGATTTTCAAGGTAGTTAATCATACCCTCCGCAAATAATGACTTTTTGCCCATTGAAGTAGAGCTATGATGGGATGTTACTGCTGCCCATCATTTTTATACTTGGGAACACAGTAAAGGGGTCAGAACAATTCTTTCCTTTGAAGTAGTTTCCTAGATATGCCTGCAGAGTTGGGCTGTGGGCTGTGGTCATCCAGTTTTTTTTCAGACTTAAAAAGAAAATAATTGCCCCAGTGGTGAAATGTAATACTGGGATCTTGCTTTATATTGACGTGGGTAGAGAATAGATGAGCAGTAAAAAATTCAATTCTTTACAAGTAAAAAAAATTACAGTTCAATGAGTGGAACTGGAAAATTATTTATTCATATGAACAAAATAGAAATTGGATTCCCTACTTCATACCACACACTCACATGGGTGCGTACACACATACACACACACACACCTCAACTCTACACAAAGTAAGAACTTAAATATGGAAGTAAAACAAGTATTTGAGAAGATATATTAGTGAAAATACTTTTTATAACCTTGGAGATTTCTTAAACAAGTAACAGAAAAGGCTAATATATTTGGCCACGTTAGACATAGAACTTCTGCCCAACAGAAATGAAAATAATAATTAGTAATAACATTTAACAAACAGTTTGAACACGGGTATCAGAAGAGACATCTTGTAAAGCACTAGGCAGGTGGTGGTTGTTTTTACCTTAGAATCCCCCAGCAAGTTGCCTTAGGTCGATTTGATGCTAGCAACACTGGTTTCACTCAAATTATTTCAAGTTTTGGAGAGTTTGTAGTTAGGTTTCCATGATGGGCTTTGTCATTGATCACTAATATTTTGCTCTACTTCCAGGCACAGGAGATGATTACACTTTCCTGACCCTGAAGCTGGGTGTGGACATATGACTTCTTTGACCAGTGAAATGTGAGCAGAAGTGATGAGTGTCACTTCTGGGTAGAAGCATTGAAGAGCCTGTGCACAGTTATCTGTGCTCTTTTCTCTTCTGCCTTAGGTAAACATGGAGACCTATGCTGATGTGGAGCTTTGATGAGATGAAGCAGACTGGATAGCTGCCAGGGAGAGTTTCTTAGATCTACAGTGAATTTTGGAGGAACAAGAAATTAACTTTGAGGCACTGAGTTTTTTTGTTGCATAAAGGACCAATATTGTTTGTTACGGCAGCATAACCTAGCCTATCCTTGTTGTTGTTAGTTGCCGCTGAGTTGATTCTGACTCATGACGACCCCATGAGTGCAGAGTAGAACTGTTCCATAGGGTTTTCAAGGCTGTGACCTTTCAGAGGCAGATAGCCAGGCCTGTCTTCCAAGGTGCTTCTGGGTGGGTTTGAACCGCCAACGTTTCAGCTAGTAGTCGAGTGCTTAACTGTTTCCTCCACCCAGGATTCCAAGTCTATTCTTACTGATACAGAAATCCATAGTCGGGACTGAAAATACATCTGAATCAGTGGCATCTTCATGGTACTTCTCTCTGTAGCTGCCCCATCTGTTTCTTCACCAGCATTTAACATTCTCATGCAAGTTGGTTGGATTTCCAGCTGCCAGAACCCACAACTGCTTACCTGAAGGCTCTCTCTGGATCCTGAATCTTCCTCTGCCTGGGTGCAGGGCAGACTGGGAGTGCCAGAGAATTAAGATTTCCCTAGAGACCATCCCTCAAACGATAGCTGCTGTGAGTTGTGGGTAAAAATCTAGCTCCCTTGCCTCTCAGATGGGATAACTTTGAGATGTGTTCTGTACTGGCTTCCAGAGTTCCTCAGTGGATTAACTCCAGTTGCCCACAGTGATAACTTGTTTCATAAGACACTTTTAATGGGCTCCTTCCCTTTCCCACTCCCCCATCATTGTTTCCTGGATCAACTCCCAAATAAAGTACTTGCACTTAAATCCTTGTTTTAGGGTGCACTTATAGGAAAACTCAAGCTAAGGTTTTATCAAGAGTGAGGGTGGGAGACAGGTGGGATGGAATGGCTGGTAGCCTATGGATGTGCTAGCCTAGAGTCAGGTACCCACCTGCTGTTACCTGAACAAGTGCACACCCATTGGTGGGTCATTGAGAATGTGGGTTGGACAAACATTCTGAGACTGCTTATACCTTACAGAGAGTGGACCCTAAGCCATTGTTCAGGGTAGGGAGGAATTGCTATGTCTGAGCTAGAGCAGCCCACTGTGGTAGTCAGAGTGTGAAAACTTTTACCCAAACAACCACAGCTTATCTCTTAAACTACTCAGCCCCACGCACTGGTTTGTATTTTCTCAAAGGGGGCCCACGGCCTTCTTCTTTTTTCAGTCCTTTCACCTCTTAACCAGTATAGGCACTTTGTTATATTCAATTTTTTTTTTCCTGATTATAAAATTCACTCCTTTTTTGTATAAAAGTTTTAAATACAAAAAACACAGGAAAAAAGGAAGGTCATCCTGTGACAGATTAAAAGTAGCCATGAATTCTTTGACACACTTCCTATTGAGAGGTGGTATCTATGTCCCCTCCCCTTGAACATGGATGAACTCTGTGACTGATTGGCCAACAGAATATGGTAGAAGTGACTCTGTGCCAGTTTCCAGATCAAGATCTTAAGAAACTAGCAGCTTCTACTTCCTGTCTCTTGGAATACTTGCTCTGGAAATTTAACCACCAAATTGTAAAAAAGCCAAACCAAGTGGAAAGGCCACAGGTAAGTGCTTCAGTCCACAGCTCCAACTGAGCTCCCCACCTACAGTTGGGACCAATTGCTAGCCATGTGAGTGACCCATTTTGCAACACCAGCCCAGCTGAGCCTTTAGATGAAGCCAGCCCCACCCACAATCTGGCTGCAACCATGTGAGAACAATCCAGTAGAGGTCAGTCAACCCACAGAACCATGAGAGATAATAATAAATTGTTGTTTTAAGCCACTAAGTTTTGGTGTGGTTTGCTATGTAGCAATAAATAACTGGAACACACATCAGATCCTATCATCGGCAGATAACCACTGTTAACACTTGGGGTTTCCTGCATATATATATTTTTAAACACATAATTTGAAAACTAACTGTACAAAATTTTTATGGACTTTTTTTCAGTCAGTAAACATTTATCTCTACTTGGATTTTAGGAAAGTAGTACCAGGAGCAAAAGAAAAAGTGTTAGAGGAAGAGTGGGAACGTTATTGGCTTGTGACTCACATACAAGACACGGTTTCCTATTCTACGTATCTCATATACTTTGATGCTGAAAGGGTTTTCCTGTGTCTTTGGAATCATTAGAAGTGACAGCACGCAATGGAATGTAAAGATACACCGAACAATGAGGCATCATTTAACCATTCCTTTGGTGTGGGATATTTAGGTTGTTCTAGTTTTTCACTACTAAACATAATGCTGCAATGAACAAACTTGTACGTATACCATTGATTGTACTTCTTAGCTATTCCTTAGGATAAATTCTTGAAAGTGAAAATTCTAGGGTAAAGGGTTAGAGCACTTTTCTTTTTTAAAGCAAAATATTATTCAAAGAGTACCAGGTTTCTTTGCTCCTGAGTTGTTCTTGTTGATGGCTACAAAAGTGGACAACTCTTGTTTCCATGGGTTGGAGAAGGGACATTTTGCAGTTTGTTTTAGAGGGAGACACAGAGACATGTTCCAGGAGGCAGGCCCCAAGCCTATTCAGCTTGCTTTTCGTGATGCTTTGGCCAAACCCCAGAAATAGGTGGGTGACAAATGACACTTTTTTGATAGTATCCTTGATGGTTTGCGCCAAGAAGCTGGGTGGGAGGAGAACAGGCTGTATGTGGTCTGGAGAGGAAGGTCAAGCAAAGCTGTGAGCTCACTAAGCCTCCTCCCTCTTCCTTTGAGTCTCTAATCAGACTTCTGCCTCCTACTTCTCTTTTTTTTCTGCCCTTCCTGGCTTTGGTGGCTCTCCTGAGGTAGCTCAGTAGCACCTGGAGCCCTGAGGTTCTTGCTCCTTTCAGCCATGACTAGCAAATTCTTTCTGTTGACAGGTATGCAAGGGGCCTGAGGGAAGGTCCTCAGGTTGGGGAGAGGGAACTTTTGGGTATGTGAGTGGAAATGGAGGGTGAAGAATAGCTAGGAGTTAGACTGGGGGAGGGAAAGAGGATATGGAGAAAGATAAAAGGTTTAAGAAGAAGCAGAGTAGAGCTAGACTAAGATGGGGTGGACAGAGAAGCTTGGACAAATGACTAAGACTGGGCCAGGGGATCTGGCTGCTACCCTCACTTTACAGATAAGGGAACTGAGGTCCAGAGAGGTGAAGTCACTTGTCCAAGTGTTCGTAGTTGGTATTGGACTCCTCTCCCGGCGTACTTCCTTTTGGACTCCACCTCACCACCTTCACTTTGCCTCCAGTTCTATTTTCTAAGGACGCAGGGGGTAAACGTTGAATGTCTGATCAAAATGATTCAAGTTTGATTCCTTTTATGCTTGTGTTTTGCGGAGAATGGACCAAAGGAGGAAAGAAATGCTTGAGAGTTGCGTAGGGAGGAATTTATGCAATGGAGGGACTATAGGAACTTGATTATTGGGCAAATCAGCAGAATGGGGACATGGAAGGGAAGGACTCCTGTGAGCTCAGGAGCTGGGTAGAGCTCAGCGAGGGGCCGAAAGTGCCCCAAGATGGTTGTCTGAGTAGACTTCAGGTTGGAGGTCAGAAAACCACAGCCTGTGGGCCAAATGTGAGACACAGAGTGCTTTTGTACAACCTGTGAGCTAAGGATGGTTTTTACAGATAAACATTTGTAATTGATTTGATGGTAGGAACATTAACTTTGAACCCCAATTAAATTAAACGTTATCTCCCCCGAAGAATACCTTTTGTCTCATTAGTAGACCTGTATTACAAAAAGGATGTGCTTAATTATTATTGTTATATTTAGAATTCCTTCAATCAAAATTTGTGAAAATGTATTTTCTCTCTTGTTATATAAGTACCTACATAATATACTCTATTTTGCCTTTTGGTCCACGAAACCTAAAATGTTTACTGTCTGGCCCTTTACAGAAAAAGGTGCTAATACCCACCCCAGGCTAGCAGAGCTGGACCTAGGTGGGAGGCAGATGTGAGGATGCTGGGTTAGGGTGAATCCTGGTATGAAAATGCATGGAGCAGGGGTGCAAACTCCTTTCCTTTGCCTGACTCTTACCGCCTTATTCTCCCTCCAGCCCTGGCCTTATGTCATGGGTTCAACCTGGACGTGGAAAATGCAATGACCTTCCAAGAGAATGCAAGGGGTTTTGGACAGAGTGTGGTCCAGTTTGAGGGATCAAGGTAAGAACCTCAAGTGGAGTTCCCTGCCTCACACCCTTTCCCTCCAGAACTTAAATACTTGAAAAAATGGCAATATTTTTTCATTTATATATATATATATATTGTACTTTAGATGAAGGTTTACAGAACAAACTAGTTTCTCATTAAACAATTAGTACACATATTGTTTTGTGACCTTGGCTGCCAGCCCCACGACATGTCAACACTCCCCTTCTCAACCTTGTGTTCCCCATTACCAACTTTTCTGCCCCCTCCTTCTTTCTCATCTTTGCCCCTGGGCTGGTGTGCCCATTTAGTCTTGTTTTGTTTTATGGACCTGTCTAATCTTTGGCTGAAGGGTGAATCTCAGGAGTGACTTCATTACTGAGTTAAAAGGATGTCCGGGGGCCATACTCTTGGGGTTTCTCCAGTCTTTCTCAGACCAGTAAGTCTGGTCTTTTTTGTGTGTGTTAGAATTTTGTTCTACATTTTTCTCCATCTCTGTCCAGGACCCTCTATTGCAATCCCTGTCAGAGCAGTCGGTGGTGATAGCCAAGCACCATCTGGTTTGCTGGACTGTCTGTGGAGGTTGTAGTACTTGTGGTCCATTAGTCATTTGGACTAATCTTTCCTTTGTGTCTTTGGTTTTCTTCATTCTCCCCTGCTCCAGATGGGGTAAGACCAGTGGAGTATCTTAGATGGCTGCTCACAAGTTTTTAATTAAGACCTCAGACGCTACTCACCAAAGTAGAATGTAGAACATTTTCTTTATAAACTATGTTACGCCTATTGAGCTAGATGTTTCTGGAGACCATGGTTCTCACAGCCCTCAGCCCAGTAATTGAACCCCTCAAGGAGTTTGGATGTGTCTATGGAGCTTCCATGACCTTGCCTTGGTCAAGTTGTGCTGGCTTCCCCACTATTGTGTACTGTCTTACCCTTCACCAAAATTACCACTTCTCTACTGTCTATTTAGTGTTTTTCCATCTCACCCCTCCCCTCCCTCGTAAGCATCAAAGATTGTTTCTTTTTGTGTGTAAATCCTTTCATGAGTGTTTATAGCAGTAGCCTTATACAATATTTGTCCTTTTGTGATTGACTTATTTCACTCAGCATAATGCCCTCCAGATTCATCCATGTTGTGAGATGCTTCCCAGACTCATTGTTGTTCTTTATCGTTGCGTGGTATTCCATTGTGTGTATGTATCATAGTTGGTTTATCCATTCGTTGATGGACACCTAGCTTGTTTCCATCTTTTTGCTATATTGAACAATGCTGCAGTGAACATGAGCGTGCATATATCTATTCATGTGACGGCTCTTTTTTCTCTAGGTTATATTCCTAGGAGTGAGATTGCTGGATCATATGGTATTTTTATTTCTAGCTTTTTAAGGAAGTGTCATATCGTTTTCCAAAATGGTTGTACCATTTTGCATTCCCACCAGCACTGCATAAGAGTTCCAATCTCCCTGCGGCCTCTCCAACATTTGTTATGTTCTGTTTTTTTGATTTGTGCCAGTAATGCTGGGGTGAAATGGCATCTCACTGTAGTTTTGATTTGCATTTCTCTAATGGTTAGTGATCGTGAACATATCCTCATGTGTCTGTTGGCCGCTTGAATGTCTTCTTTGGTGAAGTGTCCGTTCATATCCTTTGCCCATTTTTTAGTTGGATTATTTGTCATTTTGTTGTAGTGGTGTTGGATTTTCCTGTAGATTTTAGAGATTAGGCCTTTGTTGGATTTGTCATAGCCAATTTTTTTTCCCCAGTCTGTTGGTTCTCTTTTTACTCTTTTGTTGAAGTCTTTTGATGAGTGTGTTTAATTTTTAAAAGATCCCAGTTATCTAGCTCATCTTCTGGAGTTTGTGTGTTGTTAGTTATTGTTTGTATCCTGTCAATGCCGTGTATTAGGGTCTCTAGCACTGATCCTATTTTTTATTCTATGGTCTTTATAGTTTTTGGTTTTATATTTAGGTCTTTGATCTATTTTGAATTAGTTTTTGTGTATGGTGTGAGCTATGGGTCCTGTTTCATTTGTTTGCACGTAGACATCCAGTTTTGCCAGCATCATTTGTTAAAAAGACTGTCTTTTCCCCATTTCATGGACTTTGGACCCTTGTTGAAGATCAGGTGACCGTAGATGGCTGGGTTTACATCTGGGTTCTCAGTTCTGTTCCATTGGTCAAAGTATCTGTCATTTTACCAGTACCAGGCTATTTTGACTACCATAGCTGTATAGTAAGTTCTGAGGTCAGGAAGTGCGAGTCCTCCTACTTTATTCTTCTTCTTCAATAGTGCTGTGCTTATATGGGCCCTTTTCCCTTTCCATATAAAATTAATTATTAGTTTTTGCATCTCTTTAAAGAATGCTGTTGGTATTTGGATCAGGATTGCATTGTATTTGTAGGTTGCTTTGGGTAGAATTGACATTTTCACAATGTTGAGTCTAACTATCCCTGAACATGGTATGTTTCTCCATTTACGTAGTTCTCTTTTGGTTTCTTGCAGTAGCATTTTGTAGTTTTCTTTGTATAGGACTTTTACATCCCTAATTAGATTCATTCCTAAGTATTTTAATTTTTTAGGGGTTATTATAAATGGTATTGTTTTCCTGATTTCCTTTTTGTCATTCACTTTTTTGTTGTATAGGAATCCAACTGATTTTTTTATGTTTATGTTATATCCTGCTACTCTGCTGAATCTTTCTATTAGTTCAAATAGTTTTCTAGTGGAGTCTTGGGTTTTCTATATATAGTATCATATTATCTGCAAAATAGGGACAATTTTACTTCTTTGTTACAATTTGGATGCCCTTTATTTCTTTTTCTTGCCTTATTGCTCTAGCTAGGACTTCCAGAACTATGTTACATAGGAATGATGATAAAGGGCATTCTTGTCTTGTTCCTGTTCTCAAGGGGAATGTTTTCAGCCTCTCTTCATTAAAAATGATGTTGGCTGTTGGTTTTGTATAGATGGCCTTTATTATGTTAAGGAATTTCCCTTCTATACCTATTTTATTGAGAGTTTTTATCAGGAATGGGTGTTAGACTTTGTTGAATGAAAAATGGCAATTTTGTTGATTTATATTTTGAACAGGTAATAAAATTACAGGGTTCTAAATTCAAAAAATACAAAAGAGGATAATAGTAAAAAGTCTCCCTCTCATTTTCTTCCCCCAGTTCCCTTCCTAGGAGGGAACTTTGGTAAGTGATTTCTTGAGAGTTTTTCCAGACAGATTCTATTCTTTTATATACATAGGCATTCTCATCCCATCTCCCCCACCCACCCACAATTTCTAACACACATTATACTCTCTACCAGAGACTGTGTAAACCATGGCTTGTGGGCTGCTGCCTGTTTTTGTAAATACAATTTTACTGAACACAGCCCTACACATTCATTACTTACTGTCCATGGCTGTTTTTCAAAAGCACTCGGCTGCTAACCGAAAGGTCGGTGGTTGGAACCCACCAGCCACTCTGCGGGAGAAAGATGTGACAGTCTGCTTCTGTAAAGATTTACAGCCTTGGAAATTCTATGTAGGCAGTTCTACTCTGTCCTATAGGGTCACTATGGGTCAGATCAACTCGTTTGCAGTGGTTTGGTTTGGTTCTTTTGGTGGCTGTTTTTGAGCTACTATGGCTGAATTGAGTAGCTGAGACAGAGACTGGTTTGCAAAGCCTAATGCTATCTGGCCGTTTACAGAAAAAGTTGGCAACCTCTGCTACATACTGTCCCTCACCCCGCATCCCCCCTTTTTTTCCTTTTCTTTATTTGGCTTGGTGATTTTGTCAGATCAATACATAATAAAGAGCTTCCTCATTCTTTTTTACGCTTTCATTGTATTCCATTATATGAAAGTACTGTAATTAACACTTACATTACATTAAATCTTTTCTTTTACTTTCTTTTTTTTTTTTTTAATTTTCTTAATTGACATTTAGTTTGTTTCCAAACTTTTGCTGTATAAGCCCTGCTGTCATTTTGCTCATATGCAAGTATATTTGGAAATAAATTCCTAGAAGTGGGATTCTGGGTCATAGGGTACATACACAAATGTAATTTTAATAGTTTTTCCAGATTACCCTCCATAGCGGTGGCAACAATTTACACTGACACTAGACATTTATGAAAACACTGACTTCTCTACCACTTTGCAAACCTAAAGAGTTATAAAACACTGATTTTTTGCAAACTGGACAGGTCAGAAATGGTATCTTAATTTAGGTTTTTTTTGAATTGAGGTGAACTTCACATAATATAAAATTTACAATTTTAATGATTTTAAAGTGTATAATTCGGTGACTCTTAGTACATTCATAATGTTGTGCAACCATCATCATTATCTATTTCCAGAACTTTTTCATCACCCCAAACGGACCCCCATTAAGCAGTCCCTCCTCATTCCTGCCTTCTCCCATCTCATGGCAACCACTAATCTACTTTCTGTTTCTATAAATTTGTCTATTCTGGATATTTTCTATAAACAGAATCATACACTACGTGGCCTTTTGTGTCTGGTTTCTTTCGCTTAGCATAAAGTTTTCAAGATTCAGCCATGTTGTAGCATGTATCAGTACTTCATTCTTTTTTATGGTCATATAATATTCAATTTTATGAGTACACCTCATTTTGCTTATTTATTCATCAGTTGATGGACATTTTCATTGTTTCCTCTTTTTGGCCATTGTGGATAGTACTGCTATGAACATTTGTGTGTAACTTTTTGTATGAACACTTACTTTAAATTTTTAGGGGGTATATATCTAGGAATGGAACTGTTAGGTCATATGGTAACTCATGTTTAACTTTTTGAAGAATAGTCAAACTCTTTTCCAAGTAGCTGCACCTTGCAATGTGTAAGGGTTTCAATTTTTCCACATCCTTTTTTTTCTTTTCTTTATTTGGCTTGGTGATTTTGTCAGATCAGTACATAACACTTGTTATTATTACTGTTTTTTAAAAATATGACATTCCTTGTGTGTGTGAAGTGGTATCTCACTATGATTTTGATTTGCATTTCTCTGATGGGTAGTGATGTTAAGCATCTTTCATGGGTTTGTTGGCCATTTGTATATCTTTTTTCTTTCAAGTGTTTTGCCCATTTTTTAATTGAGTTGTTTGTCTTTTTGCTGGTGAGTTATAAAAGTTCTTTCTATATTTTGGATACCACTTCTCCCTACAGGGTGGTGGTTGGAGCCCCCCAGGAGATAAAGGCTCCCAACAAAACTGGCATCCTCTACCAGTGTGACTACAGCATGGGCAAGTGTGAGCCCATCCCCCTGGAGGGTAGGTCACCGCCTATGCCTGGGACCCAGGTCTAGAGTTTCACCTGTGCATACCCCTGGACTGGACTTGCTGGGAATTCCTGCGCTCTGGTAGGGGGGCGGGGTCCATAGTGGGGGGACTAAAGATTCCCACTCCTCAGTCTTTTGTGTTGTCCACAGACTCCACCCCAGATACCCTCAGATAACCTCTTCATGTTCCTTTCCCATGACCTAGATGCCCCCCTTGATTTTCATATCTCCCAGGGTCAAGGTGGCCCCAGATCAGCTCTCCACAGTCCCGTCAGCCCCAAAGTTGTCCCCTCCCTGCCTCTGAGAGTAACTCTGTTCACATCTGCCTCCTCAGTCCCCTTGCAGGCTGTGAATATGTCCCTGGGCCTGTCTCTGGCAGCCACTACTTCCCCTTCCCGTCTGTTGGTAAGTTGGCCTGGGTCATGGGAGAGCCCCCAGGGGAGGAGTTGAAAGCTCAGAGGCACTTGGGTCAGGGGTCTGGCAGAAGGTAGACTTGCTGGGCCAAAGGACAGAAAGCATGGGCAGCTCTTCCTACAGGCACTTTACTCCCCCAGGCCTGCGGCCCCACTGTGCACCTAATCTGCAAGGAGAACACCTATCTGAATGGCTTCTGCTTCATGTTTGGATCTAACCTACTTCAGCAGCCCCAGAGGTTTCCTGAGACCCTTGCTGGTATGTTGTCTTTGGCAGAACACACAATGGGCAGTATGAGACAGGAGGGTCAGGGACAAGGCTGGACTGGGGCCTGTTCATGGTGTGGGGGGTGACTTAGAGATCAAGATGCAGAGGGGTGAGGGAACTAGGTTAAAATAAAGAGAGAGGCTGCGGGAGGTGCTAGGGCTTTGCATTTTAACAAAAATGTTGATACAGCCCTTTGTGAGAGGAGGGAACTTGGCCACCTGATTTCACAGATGTCACAACCACTGTTCTTAGAGTAAGTGCCTGAGTCTCCCAACCATAGTCTTTGAGGGTCTAGATGGTGTGACCCCTGCCCACCTCTCCAACATCTCTCCTATCCCTTCCACCTCAGTCATTGTGTTCCAGCCACGCTGGCCACCTTTCTTTTCTAAGAACCACACCAGACTTGTACCTGCCTCAGGGCCTTTACATTTACTATTCCTTCAGCCTGACATCCTCTTTCCCTAGATCTCAGTGTGGCTGACGCAGCCTTGTCATCTCAGCTCAAATGTTACCTCTTTGAAGAGGCCTTCCTTGACCATCCCTTCTAATCATTCATTCCCACTCATCCACGGTCACTTCCTACCACATTGCCCTATTTTAGTATCTTCATATCTATATGTTCATATGTCTGCCCAGGGGCACTTAGGCTACAACTTCTCTTCTTGCCCACACGTTCTTCCTGCATGATCTCATCCAGTCCCGGGACTTCAGCTACTGCCCCCTCATTTCCTTCTTTATTCCTCACTTTCATGAGTTTAAGACTATTTCTTTTTAAAACAGATTCATTTCTTTTATAATAGATAATACTACTCTTGGTTTGAAATTCAAAAGGCACCAAAAGAGAATATACCGTAAAAATCTCCTCCTCTTGCATTCCCCAGCCCCCTATTTCCTTCCTGAGAGGCAGAGCCACTATTAACAGCTTCTTGTGAGTTCTTCCGGAGATGCTTCATGCACTTACAGTCATAGAGGGATCTGTATTCTTTACTCTCGTGCCACAAATGGTAGCATACTATACACACTGTTCTGCACCTTGATGTTTGTCACTTAACAACGTATCTTTGAGATCTTAAAAAAATTTCCTGGCTACTCTTTGTATATTTTCTGTATAAATACTAGGATCTGCTTGTTTGTCTGGTTTAAAAAAAAAAAAGTTCAGTGCTTTTTTGGGCTAATTTTATTTTATTTCGTTTTCAATTACTATACAGTAAAATTGACTTTTTTATTTTAGTATACCGTTCCATGAATTTTGACATACGTATAGATTTGCATAACCACCACCATAATCAATTCTAATACCCCCCCAAAACTCCTCTGTCCATCCTTTTGTAGTCAGTCACCTCCTCCCCGCATCCCTGGCCCCTGGCAACAACTGATCTTTTCCCCATCACTGTCTTTTTATCTTTTCAAGAATTTCATATAAATGGAATTGGCTTCTTTCACCTAGCACATGGCATTTGAGCTTCATCTAAGTTGGTGTGTGTATCAGTAGTTCGTGCCATTTTTATTGCTGAGTAATTTCATTGCATGGATTTATCACAGCCCCATTCACCAGTTCATCTATTAAACCATTGAAGGATGTTTGGGTTGTTTTTAGTGTTGGGCAATCACGAATAGAGCTGCGATAAACACCTCACTAAAATACAAAACAAATCATCTCACTTCCTTTTCTAAGAATTTTCAGTGGCTCCCGACTGCCTAAAGGATAAAGTCAAACTTCTTATTGGGGTACAGAGGCCCTTCCCAATCTGGTCTTTGCTTAATGTCATGGCTTTGTCTTCACCCCCATCACATACATTTACCCCTTTAGTGTCATTGCCATTTCTTGATTCTGCCAGAATCCTTTTAGCCTCCATTCCCTTTATGTCAGTCAGAGTCCCAACTGTAACAAGATGGCACACTCCAATTAGGATAATTCAAAGACAGTTTATTTACAAAAAGACTAATTATAAAAGTGGGGATAAGGCGTAGGGGAACTACAAGGGATGATCCAGGAACTTAGGGCAAGCAGCAGCACAGCTGTTCCCACCCCTCGGCTGAGGAGATGAGGAGAAGGAAAGGTTACCAGAGCCTGAAGGAGAGAGAGGAGTGGAGCAGGCTGCCTTAAGAGAAGCAGTGATCTTCTGTCAAGGACACATCTAGCCTAATGCAACCTTGGGTCGGGAGTGGTGGGGGTGGGGCAAGGGGAGAATACCCTGATCTCACTTTGCTCTCTCCCTTTAGTCTCCTACGGAGGCTCTTAATTGGCCAAATCCAACAAGAAGCCAAGCCGGGCTGGAGGGATCCCTGTTGGTATGGTCCTTGTGGGCCATTCTCCTGGCTCACAGGGCAGGGTGGAGAAAAGTAGAAGGCAGAATTGAGGATGGGGCAGGGGAAGACATCCAGCACACTTTTGTATGTGCTGTATGTAATCTGTTTAAGGCATCCTGGTGGCTCAGTGGTTAAGTGCTTGGTTGCTAATCAAAAGATTGGCAATTTGAACCCACCAGCTACTCCATGGGAGAGAGATGTAGCAGTCTGCTTCTGTAAAGATTTACTGCCTTGGGAACACTATGGGGCAGTTCTACTCTGTCCTGTAGGGTTGGTATGAGTCGGAATTGACTTAATGACAGTGGGTTTTGTTTGTTTTTGGTATATTCCCTTCATCTGTAATTTATTTCTCCCTTTGTATTTCTGGCAAATTGTTTCTTATTCTTCATAAGCCAGGTCAAATATCACTGCTTTCCCTGATTCCCTCAGGTAGAATTAACCAAATTCTTCTATACGACTTCATCCATGTTTTTGCTTTGCTTGGAGCCTGGATTGTGTCTTATTTATCCTTTTAGCCACAGTGCTCAGTAGAGAGCTGACGTGCAAAAAATGAACATTGAATTTCTAATTAATCAATTCCTATTCTTTTTCCTCTTGCCTAGGATGTCCTCGACCGGAGACTGACATCGCCTTCTTGATTGATGGTTCTGGTAGCATCGACCAAAATCAGTTTGAGCAAATGAAGAAGTTTGTCTCAACTGTGATGGACCAATTCAAAACGTTCAAAACCTTTGTGAGGGCCAATGGGTCATCTTCTCCTTCAGTTGCAGACATTGCCACTCAGTCATGGCTTTCTTTCATGATTCTCTTTCCTGCTCGGTCTGGGTGCAGACTAAGCATTCATTTCAGCCCTATGTGAAGGCAGCCCTGATCAATGGATAGGGGTTGGCTTGGGGATGAAACCCACATGTCCTCTCTGGTTGAGTTCTAGTACTGAGAGGCGGGAGCTATATGGTAGATCTCTGTCCTGATAAGGTAGAGGGCTTGAGGGGCAGTGGAGAGAAGGCATTTGGAGGCTGGCTGTTTTAAGATTTATGTAGGGCTTGCTTGGGTAAACAACACACTTTCCTGGGTGGGAGATGTCTAAAGGAGTGGGAGGTAGGAACTTTCTCCAGTGTAATGCCAGATGCCTGTTCCCAGTTCTCTTTGATGCAGTACTCCAATGCGTTCCGGACTCATTTCACCTTCAAGGATTTCGAGAAAAATCCCAACCCAAGATCGCTGGTGACACCAATAAGACGACTGTCGGGGACGACACACACTGCCACGGGAATCCGCAAAGTAGTGTAAGGTCTTCCCTCCTTGCTTAGGATGGAAGGAGGAGGTGATATTTTTAGGTGGGTTTTGAAGGATGAGGGGAGCTGTTCAGACGGGGATGGGGTAAAGGATGTTTCTGGTGGAGGGAGCAGCATCAGTAAAGGTGTGAAGGAGAGACTGTGGTGGAATGTTCACGAAAAAACAAGTTGTGAGTAAAGATGTGAGTAAAGGGAGAAGGTGTGGGGAAGGTGGCTGGTGGGAGGCTAAAAAGGCTCGTTGAGGCCGGGTTACTGAAGACAACCAAAGGTTTGGATTTTTTGTCTTAGTGGGGATTCACTGAAGGTGCTCAGTAATGGGAAGGCACTGCCACATCTGTGTTTTGGAATGCTCACTCTGATTTCAGTCTCTCTCTCTCTGTATAGAGGTGATAGTAGATGTTGGGACAAAAGCCCAGGAAGATGAGCTGGAGAGCAGTGACAGTGTTCCAGCAGAGGCTTAATCAGGGCTTATTTCTTTTTAATTTTTTAAAATTTAAATTAATAATACTTAGTCTAAAAAAATCAAACTATGCAAAAGTATACAAAGGCAAGAGGACTTCCTTTACATGGTGCTTTCTTCCAGTTTCCTCCCCTCCCCTGGTACCTTTCCAGATCTTGGGCAGCCACATTTCAGTGTCAGTCTCTGGGGAGACTGAGCCCCTCCTAGACAAGTCCAGCTGTATCTGTGTCTCTGACTCGGCTGACATTTCCTCTTGAACATCAATAGTACTTCTGTCTACTCAGATTTGACTTTGTCACTCCTCTTTCCTGGACAGAAGGGAACTGTTTCACAGCAGCAAAGGGGCCCGAGAGGATGCCCGTAAGGTCCTAGTTGTCATCACAGATGGAGAAAAGTATGATGATCCCTTGGGCTACGAGGATGTCATTCCTGAAGCAGACAGAGAAGGGGTCGTCCGCTATGTCATTGGGGTAGGAAATGTGGCTCTTGGGCCTGATGCTTCCTTGGAGCGTTTCTGATTGGATTCACCCTACTTTCAATTTGAAAATATCAATAAAATCAAAGCAGGGCAAGGGTCAATGCTAGCCCATATACACCTGTATTAGTTCTGTATTGTTACAGTAACGCTGTGTAACAAACCATTCAAAATGCACGGCTTAAAACAATAAGTAAGTCTGTAGGTTAGCTGGGCAGTTTTTCTGGTCTCACCTGGGTTCACTGAGGATCTATAGTCAGCTGCTGGTCTGGGCTGGCCTCTGTCACATGTCTGGGGGTTGCTAAATCTGCCTGTTGGACTAGAATTACTTTGGCTGGGACAGCTGCGGTGACTTGGCTTTGCAACCTGTATCTCATCCTTTAATGCGCTAGCCTGGGCATGTCCTCATGGTGAAGGCAAGGAACAAAGGAGCAAGTGGAAATGTGCGAGTGCTTTTTCAAGCCTCTGCTTGCATCACGTTTGACAACATCCAATGACTAAAGCAAGACGCATGACTGAGTCCAGAGAAAATAAGTGTGGCAGTTTACCCCACCAGTAGTAAGAAGGCACAACAAAGTTTTAGGGAAAGGACTTGGATACAGGAAAGATTAAAGAGTTGGGATCATCAGTGTAATCAAACTACCACAGAATCTTGTGTGAATTAGAAAAAGGCATCACCATGAGTGCATGGTTTGGCAAGCAGGAACACCTTCATGTCAAGAAAAAGACTCCAGTTTTGGGGGGAGATAAACCCTGCTCCAAAATGCAAAGCATAGCCAATGGTCCAAAGGCTGGATTTCAGCCCCCAGTTTCTCACTTGGCACTGTGCTCTTGTGCAGCATACAACCTGCCTACCTATAGCCAACAGCTCTGTCCCAGGGGCCTTCTGGTGCATTCCCTCATTTGACAAATAATGTTTTGGATTTTTTCCTGAAGAATTTTCTTTGCTGGATGAGACTACTGCTCCCAGACAGTGTCTTATTCAGTCTCTGTTTCTTGGTAACAGGTGGGAGATGCCTTCAGTACTGTGAAAAACCATGAAGAGCTTAGAACCATCGCATCCAAGCCATCTTCTGAACACGTGTTCCAGGTGAATAACTTTGAAGCTCTGAAGACTATTCAAAACCAGCTGAAAGAAAAGATCTTTGCAATTGAGGGTGAGTCAAGGTTCTGTGTTCTCAAGGCAGCTCCAGAGACAGCCCTTCACCCAAACACTCACTCCCCTCTAGAAACTAGAACCTCTCAACCATTGGTATCCTGACCCTCAATACCAACTGTCTCTCCAATTCCTCCAGCTCCCAGTCTTCCTGGCCTCTTTTGGTCAATTTCTTTGAAATCGAAGAATGTAGACTCTTATCTCTAGTTTTACAAGTCTTGACTACAGGCTGAAATTTGGAAGGCAGGGGAGCCAGATCCCACACTGTATATTTCCAAAAATTTGGATGTGTTGCCAACATTTGTCTGTTTGGTTCACTTCTGTATCCCAATGCCTGGTGCACAGAAGGTGCTCAATAAATCTTTGATGAATAAAGGAATTTAAGAATCGGGGAAATTTCATATACAATTTGTATTTCTGGCTTCTTTTGGAATTTGGAAGGTTAGGCACCTCAAGGACCATATTTCCACTTCGTAGAGCTGAATAGCAGCCGAACCAAAACCAAACCCAACCCACTACCGTCGAGTCTATTCTGACTCATAGTGATCCCATAGGGATTCCAAGGCTATACATTTCTACAGAAGCAGACTGCCACATCTTTCTCCTGTGAAGACACTGGTGCCTTCAAACCACTGACCTTTCGGTTAGCAGTCAATTGCAGCCATTCCTTTAGAAAGGGCGTATGTTCTCCAAAACCAAAAAAACCAAACTCATTGCTGTATAGTAGATTCTGACTCATAGCAACACTGTAGGACAGAGTAGAACTAGCCTATAGGGTTTCTAAGGAGTGGCTGGTGGATGTAAACTTCAGTTCAACACAATGCCCACCTGAGTCTTTTTTGTCTGGCTGCCATAGGTATTTGTATTTCCAGCCCCTGTTCTAGACTCTTCTGCTTTCTTTAATGTAGAAAGTTCTCCTCCTCACAGGTACTCAGACAGGAAGCACCAGCTCATTTGAGTATGAGATGTCTCAGGAAGGCTTCAGTGCTGCCATCACTTCTGTAAGTGGTCCCCCATTAGATTGTGGGGGGTAGAGAAGAGGCACAAAGTTTTGGGGTTCTCTGTGGTGGGTACTTGTTGAAGGGTACTCTTTTGATGGGCAGCAGAAGTCTCTCCTCCCTTCCTTGTCAATTCTGTTCTAACCCTTTCCCCAGAATGGTCCCTTGCTGGGTGCCGTGGGGAGCTTTGACTGGGCTGGTGGAGCTTTTTTGAGAACTTCAAAGGATAAAGCCACCTTCATCAACACAACCACGGTGGATTCAGACATGAATGATGCTTACTTGGGTAAGTGGGGAGGGCAGGGTTACTCTAAGAAAGAAGCAGGATGTGGTGTAATTCAACTTGTGTGGCTGTCATTAGTTCTTTCATAGGTCCTTGAGACAGCTTTAAAGACAAAAATTTCAAAATTTTATTTTAATTATGTTTACAAAGGGGAATATAGTGTGGGGACCAGAGCCCCCAACTTACCAAGTATGGGGCTACCTCATTGTTCTTACCCAAGAGATGGGCCTGCTTGGCAGAGGTGGGGGCAGGGTCTGCGAGGGAAAGCTCTTCTCCCCTTAGACCACTGTCTTCAGGTTATGCTGCTGAAGTCATCCGGAGAAATCTGGCACAGAGTCTGCTTCTGGGGGCACCTCGATATCAACATACTGGTATGGTGGTGATGTTCAAACAGGATGCTGGAACCTGGAAGACCAATGGTGTTGTCAAGGGGAGCCAGGTGAGTGCAGAGTATGTGTAGCATGAATGTGCAAACAGAGGCTCTGTGGGGGCTGAGGGATGCCAGGATGGCATCACCAGATGTGATACATGGCAGAGCCTTGTAAAGGAGCCTACAGAGGGTTTTGAGCTGACGAGTTACAGGATCAGCTTTGTATTTGAGAATGTTGTGTCCTCAGCTTTTCTAACAACAATAAATAATAGTACTTGGCTTGTACAGAGCTCTCTACCAGTTTTCCTGTACCCAGAGCCTTTATTCAACCGGTATATAACCTGTATAGTTATATTAGTTATTAAAATATTGAAATATTTTTATACTTCTCAATAAATAGCTGCTTCCCTGAGATACTCCTCCAGCCACAGGCAGTCTGTCCCATCCCCCAGAATGCTTTGGACTTTCCCATGATTTAGCAACTGTGAGGTCATAGCAGGACACCTTGGGGGGGGGGGCCTCTAGGACCTGCTCTAGCAAAATGACTGGACAGTGCCTCTGCAGCCTCAGTTGTTAAATATTTTGATTATCACCCTTGCACAAGCAATATGGTTGCACCGTATGTGGAGGCTGGTGTGTGAGGCAAAAATCTTTATTCAAAACCATTCTTGCAAATCCCTAAAACAGAACTGCACCCACGATATTGTGCATACAGTTCTGTGTCAGTTCTTCTAATTTTTATCAGTAGTTCTCTTTGCTCTGCAATTAATGCATCATATGTGGATGAAACCAGTTTGCCGTGATACCTGAGCAGCTGGCCGTAATTCTTTGCTAATAGTCAAATTCTTCACATAGCCTTACCATAGGTTTCATCAACGCATATTAACTGCTGATGGCGTGGGTGCCTGGTACATACAAGGGAGGGGTTAGGGAGAATGTGTAGGGGAATTCCAGGAAGTCAAGTGTGAGTGTGATGCTACTTCTCTCTTTTATGTGTGCAGTTCAGAATTACATGGGGAAGGCCGGCTGGTCAATTCCCTTACCCTACCCCCTCACACAAAGGTAATTGCATAAACAAATTATAATCAAGAGTTATAAATTCTTAAACTGGGATCGTCTGGGTGTTATGGTTGAAAATGGGAAGGCATCCACACAAAAGTCTCAGGGAAAGCTTTCTGGAAGAAGGGACAGTTAAACCAAGGCCTGAGGTAGAGGAGCTAAAGAAGTGAAGGGTGAGGGACGAAAAGGGCTAAAGGGAGGAGACAGCATGGGTCAGAGTTCAGTAAGGCTGGAGCTTAGAGTGTATGTGTATGGGGTGAGGGGGTTATGTGAGAAAACACTGGGAAGGAGGATGGGAGGCATGTACCTCTAGAATCTGTCCACTCCCTCCGCTTCTACTGCCATCAACCTGATCGAGGCTGTTGTTGTCTCTTATGTGGACATAGTGGTCTCCCAAAGTCCAACATTGCCCCCTTCTAATCCACGGAGGGGACGTGAAGTTTCTAGATGGGAAACTGTTTATATAAGTCTTCAGTTTAAGACCCTTTGTTGACTACAGGCCAAAACATCCTCAACAAAACACTAGCAAATTGAATACAACAGTATATAAAAAAGGATAATGTATCATGACCATATGTGGTTTATCCCAAGGAATACAAGACTTGTTCAACATTTAAAAATCAATCAGTGTTGCAGCAATGGACAAATGGATCCTAAAGTTCATATATAAATGCAAAGGTCCTAGAATAGCCAAAACTATCTTGAAATAAAAAACAACAACACACCCCCCCCAAAAAGTTGGAGGATTCTCATTTCATGATTTCAAAACTTACTCTAAAATTTTGAATAATCAAGACAGCTTGGTACTAGCATAACGGTACACATATAGATCAATGGAATAGAACTGAAAGCCCAAAAATAAACCCATGCATCTATGGCTAATTGATTTTCTGCAAGGGTGCCAAGACTATTCAAGGGGGAAAGAAAAGACTATTTTTTCAACAAGTGGTGCTGGGACATTGGATATCTACATGCAAAGAATGAAGTTGGACCCTTGTCTCATATCATATACAAAAATTAACTCAAAATGGATCAAAGGTCTAAAACTATAAAACTCTTAGAAGGAAACATAGGTGTGAATTTTTGTGAAGCTGGGTTTGGCAATATTTTCTTAGCTATGATACAAAAAGCACAACAACTAAAGAAAAACTAGAAAATTAAACTTAATCAAAATAGAAAACTTCTGTATGTCAGAGGACGTCGTCAAGAAAGTGAAACGACAACCCATAGAACAAGAGAAAATATTTGCAAATCGTGTATCTGACAAGGGTCTAGTATCCAGAATGTAATAAAGAAAACTTAAAACCTTCCTAATAAAAAGACAAATAACCTCATTAAAAATGGGCAAAGGCTTTGGATAGACATTCTTCCAAGGAAGATATGCAAATGGCCAACAAGCACACGAAAAGATGCTCCACATCATTATTTATTAGGGAAATGCACATCAAAACCACAATGAGATATCACTTCATCAGAATAGCTATAATAAAAAAATAAAAAACAAACGTTGGCAAAGATGTGGAGAAATTGGAACCCTCAGACATTGCTAATGTGAATGTAAAATGGTGCATCTGCTTTGGAAAACGATTGGACTGTTCTTCAAGCATTTAAATATAGCATTACCGCATGATCTAGCAATTCTACCCCTAGATATAGTCCCAGAAGAAATGAAAACATGTGTCCACACAAAAAGTTGCACTTCAGTGTTCAAAGCAGCATTATTTATAATAGACAAACGGTGGAAACAACCCAAGTGTCTATCAACTGATGTATGATTAAACAAAATGTGATATATCCATAAAACTGAGTATCATTTGGCAATAAAAAGAATGAAGTGGTGATACACGCTACAATATAGATAAACCTTAAAAATATTTTCCTAAGTGAAAGAAACCAGTTACAAAAGACAATATAATGTGTGATTTCATTTATATGAAATGTCCAGAATAGACAATACAGACAGAAAGTAGATTAGTGGTTGCCAGGGATTAGGGGAAAGGAGGAATTGGGATTGGCTGCTAACAAATACAGGGTTTCTTTTTGGGGTGATGCAAATGTTCTGGAACTAGGTAATAGTGATGATCGCATAACATTGTGAATATACGAAAAACCACTGATGGAGCACCTTAAAATAATGAATTTTGTTAAGTAAAGGAGCCCTGGTGGCGCGATGGTTAAGTGCTTGGCCGCTAATCAAAAGGCTGGAAGTTCAAACTCACTCAATGGCTCCACAGGAAAGATCTAGTGATCTGCTTCCATAAACATTACAGCCTAGAAAATCCTGCTGAGCAGTTTTATTCTGTCACATGGGGTCACTATGAGTCAAAAATAGACTTGACAGCATCAAACAACAACATGTTATGTAAAATTTATCTTAATAACATAAAACCGCTTTGAAAAAACCAATTTAATTCACCACAGCAACAGACTAGAGAAGAAAAAGAAATATAATCATCTTAATAGATACAGAAAAATAATTTGACGTAACACAACATCCTTTCATGATAAAAAACTTGTAGCAAACTAGGAACTAAAGGGAACATTATCAACCTGAAAAAGAGCATATACAAAAAACCTACAACTAATATCATACTTAATGGTGAAAGAATGTTTTTCTCCTAAAACCAGAAACAAAGCAAAAATGTCTACTTTCATTATTTCTATTCAATAGTGTACCAGAAGACCTAGCCAGTGCAATAAGGCAAGAAAAAAAAAAGACATGCTTGACTCTGGAAAATGTCAAAGATCCCACAGAAAAAGCTATGATAACCCATATGTTATTTTATTAAGTTCGCAGGATACAAGATCAATATATAAAAACCAGTTATATTTCTATACTAAACAACAACAATGACCAAAAAAAAAAAAAAAAAAAAACTGCCCCATAGGATTTCCAAGGAGCAGCTAGTGGATTTGAACGGCTGATCTTTTGGTTAGCAGCCAAGTTCTTAACCACTGTGCCCCCAGGGCTCCTGTTTCTATACTGGTAACAAACAATTGGAGATTTAAATAAAAAAATCAGTACCATTTACAATAATACCAAAACCCTATAAAATACTTAGGTGTAAATCTAACAAAATACGTTTAATACCTGTATGATGAAAACTGTAAAACACTGATGAGAGAAATCAAAAACCTAAATGAACAGAAAGATATACAGTATCCATGGATTAGAAGACTGAATATTAAGATGTCAATTTTCCCCAAATTGATCTATACATTCAACACAACCCCGGTCAAAATCCTAGAAGGGTATTTTATAGAATCAGCAAACTGCTTCTAAAATTTGTATGGAAAATCAAAGAAAGTAGAATATAGAAAACAGTTTTGAAAAAAATTTATATAAATACCTCTTAGATATTTTGTGAAGAACTTATATGCTACTGATTTTAAGACTTAATATGAAGTTACAGTTATCAAGAAGCTGACATCAGAAAAAGAAAGATACATAGGTCAGAGGAACAGAATAGAAAGTCCGGAAATAAACTGATCCGTATGTGGTCAATCAATTTCCAATAAAAGCATAAAGACAATTTTATGGAGGGTCTTTCCAACAAATGGTACTGGAATAACTGAACATCCATAGGCAAAAAAACTAACAGCAGCAAAAAAAAAAAAAAAAGAAAAAAAAAACCAAAACCAAACCTCTACCCTTGCCTTGCATCACATAAAAAATTAATCCAAAATAGATCATAGAGCTAAATGTAAAATCTAAAACTATAAAACTTTTAGGAGAAAATCTTCGGGTTATGCAGAGATCTTAGATATGACACTAAAAGCATGATCCAGAAAGAAAAAATAATAAATCAGGCTTCATCAAAATTAAAATTGTTTGTTTTGTGAAAGACAGTATTAAGAGAATGAAAAGGCATGCCACAAACTGGGAAAAATATTTGAAAAAATTATGTTTTTGGTTACCTATCTGACAAAAGACTTATATACAGAATATATAAAGAACCCTCAGAACTCAACAATAAGAAATCAAACAACTCAATTAAAAAATAAGCAAAAAATTTGAACAAACACCTCACAAAAAAAAGATATACCGATGGCAAATAAGCACATGAAAATACGTTCAACATCATTAATCATTAAAACCAAAACAAACCGAACCTGTTGCCATTCAGTCAATTCCGACTCATAGCAACCCTATAGGACAGAGTAGAACTGCCCCATAGGGTTTCCAGGGAGTAGCTGGTGGATTCAAACTGCTGACCTTTTGGTTAGCAGCCATAGCTCGTTAATCATTAGGGAAATACAAATTAAAACCACAAGGAGATACCACTGCACACCTATTACCAAAAAACAAAACAAACCCATTGTTGTCGAGTGGATTCTGACTCATACCGACCCTATAGGACAGAGTAGAACTTCCCCATAGCGTTTCCAAGGCTATAAATTTTTAGGGGAGCAGACTGCCATATCTTCCTCCTGAGGAGCGGCTGTTGGGTTGGAACTGCTGACTTTCCAGTCAGAAGCCAAGTGCTTAGCCACTGCACCACCAAGGGCTTCTGAACACCTATTAGAATGGCTAAAATAAATATAAACTGACAATATTAAGTGCCAACAAGGATATATAGCAATTGGTACTCTCATACAGTGCTGTGAGAATGGAAAATGGCATGACTACTTTGGTAAACAGTTTGCCAATTTCTTATGAAGTTCAACATGCCCTTACCATACCAGCAATCCCACTCCTAGGTATTTGCCTAAGAGAAATGAAAACATGTCCACATGAAACTTGTATGCAAATGTTTCTAGTGCTCTATTCGTAACCACTGAAAACTAGAAACAACCCAAATGTCCTTCAACTGGAAATGGATAAACAAACTGTGGTATACCCATAAAATTGAATACCGTATTCAGCAATATAAAAGAATGGACATATAATAGCGTATAACAGAATGGACATATTGAACCTCAAATGTATCATGCTAGGTGAAAGAAGCCGAACTCAAAGGCAACATACTATACAATTCCATTTATATGACAGTCTGGAAAAGGCAAAATTATAGATACAGAAAGCAAGTAAGTGATTGCCCTTGGTGGGGAGATGTTGGTTACAATGGGGCATGAAGGTGATGAAACTCTCTTGACTGTGGTGGTAATTATATGATTTTTCGTATTTGTCAAAACTCACGAAACTGTACTTGCTTTTGTTGGGCTATCAGTGAGGCCACCCTCAATGGTGTGTGGGGCAGAAATCAGGTTGCAGGGAGTAGTGGTATGATGCCCCTCACATTTGTCCTTTCTAGAACTTGTTCCAGTTTGAAATTGATATATACGTTTCCCTGGTTATCGATTTATTATTCCCTCCCCCCACCTTCCTGCACTGAAAGCTTTGGAAGGCACCGTGTCTCCATAACTTGGTCTTGGATTGACAAAAAGCAAACCCTTGCTTGTTGAATGAATGAATGAGTGAATGAATGATGGATTAAATGGACAAATCCTACGCATAAATTCTACATATTGACATTAAACATCCTTTTAAAATCCCTTTACTGGTATGTAGACACTGTTTCTCAATATCACAAAAAAACTCCTGCGTAGCAATAGTTATTCTTAATCCAAGCCAGTCGATTCCTTATCAATCAGATTGCCAACTTTGATTTTTATCTCCCTAAAGATGTCCAATATATTGAAAGAGTATCCTGTCTGTCCTTCCAGGCTTTTCTCTCTGTGTTGTCCAATCCAACTTCTCCTTTGCTGCCTTAATAATCTCCCTGGAAGACCATTTGGGGTAAATCCCCTCACCTATGGCCCATTGACACTATAATAGTCTCCTCTAGTTGGCAGCATATTCAAATGAGAATTTAACATCAGTTATATAGAGGATCACTTCAGCTCCAAAGGGCTTTCCCCAGCAGATGTGACTTTTCTTCAAGGGGAAACTCCTCCCCCGTCCCCCACCCCTAATTGCTTTTAGTGGGAAGAGGTATGTGATCCTGGCCCCATCTCTTTCAGATCGGCTCCTACTTTGGGGCCTCCCTCTGCTCCGTGGACATGGACATAGATGGCAACACCGACCTGATCCTCATCGGGGCCCCCCATTACTATGAGCAGACCCGGGGGGGCCAGGTGTCTGTCTGCCCCTTGCCCCGTGGGGTGAGTGACTGACGGGGCCTGGGCTGGGTGGGTCCCAGGTGTGGGGTGGAGGGGTTGCCCACTTGGGGCCTAACACTGGTTTTGTTCAGCAGCGGGCCAAGTGGCAGTGTAAGGCTGTTCTCTTGGGGGAGCAGGGCCATACTTGGGGCCGCTTTGGTGCAGCCCTGACAGTGCTGGGGGACGTAAATGGGGACAAGTTGACAGACGTGGCCATTGGAGCACCAGGGGAGCAGGAGAACCGAGGTGCCGTCTACATATTTCTTGGAGCATCGGGGCTGGGCATCAACCCCTCCCACAGCCAGGTGAGGCCCCATCACTGTCTTTGTCACGACAGTAGCTGCTTCAATGACCTGTCCCCTTCTAACACAACGTTCCCACAGCTGCTAGATCAGTTCTCCCAGGATTCCTTCTCAGAACCTTTAAAAATAATAACGCACACTTCACAGAAACCTCAAAGTCTCTGCTAGATTAAATCTCACCACAATACAGGAGGTGCATGGTGGGGCAGGGGGAGATCATCACCTCCACTTCAGTGATGAGGGAGTCAGAAATGATAAAATGGCCTGCTGGATGTGTTGGGATGTAATTCCTTTCTTTCAAGTTAAAATTCTGGTAGATGACTAGCCAGTGGTTTGCCCAGGCCCATCCTGATTTTTAGCACTGAAAGTTCCACTGAAACCCCTATGGTTGGTCACCCTCCTAGGGAGTGTACACTTCTTGGATGTGCGATTTGTGCAGGCACACAGGATCCCGCTCTCAGAAGGGCCCTGCACTGGGTTTAATGCTCTGCTGTCCCCATCTTGAAATTCTTGATAATTTTTGAACAAGGGCTCTGCACTTTTCTTTTGCACTGGGTTCTGCAAATTATGTAGCTGCTCTGATGGGCTGTTACCGTGTATCCTGGTCTCCACAACTGGTTTCCTCTCTAACATGGCTCCCTGTTTCCTGCCGTATGGAACCCACTGTGTGGAGGGACCCTCACAGCCTGGTTCCATCTCACCTGTGTCATCTTCTCTCTCACTGCAGCCAGCTAAGGCTATCTCTGTTGTCTGGCCTCAGTCTCCAAGCCTTTTCCAGCCTCACATTTTTCTCATGTCCTTTCTTTCTCTGTAGCCTCACTTCTGCCAAATCCCTCACTCCCGAGAACCCTGCTCACACATTAAAATCACCTGAAGGTCTTAAAAAAACAAAGAAAAACAGATGTTTGGACCCCATTAATAGAAACAGAAATCCAAACCCATTATGGTCGAGTTGATTCTGACTCATGGCAACCCCACGTGTTACAGAGTAGAACTGCTACAGAGTGATTTTTGTTTTTGTTTTTAGTATAATCTTTATGGAAGCACAACACCAGGGCTTTCTTCCTTGGTGCCACTGGGTGGATTTGAACTGCCAACCTTTAGATTAGTAGCTGAGTGCAAACTGCTTGAGCCACCCAGGGATCAGACCCCACCTATAGGGTTTCTGATTTAATTATTCTGTGATTGGAACCCCAGGTATCAGTAGATTACTTTACATTTATTTGAGAATCTCTCAAATATACAGCAAAGTTGAAAGAATTGTACCGTGAACACTGATGTATCTACCACGTATTATTAACATTTTATCATATTTACTATCTCATATTCATCCTTCTATCCTTTTCTATCCATCCATCAGTCCATTTTATGTATATTTTAATGCATTTAAAAGTAAGTTCTAGCATCTGTCCACTTTCCACCTAAACTTCAGCCTGTATATTTGTTAGAAATCAATATTTGTTTACACTTTTTTTAAGGTAAAACTTATAAACAGTAAAATGCACAAATTTTTAGTGTCTTTAGCCTTTCAGTGAGTTTTGACAAATGCATACACCTGTGTAACCTGTACCCCATCAAGATACTGAAGATCATTATCCTTCAGAAATTTTCTTCCCACACCTTCTCTGTCACTTCCTGCCCCTAACCTCATCCAGGAGGCAACCACTGGTCTGATCATTTTCCACCATAGATTAGTGGAATTTTGTATGGGACAATATAGTATATAGGCCCCAGAATTTTTCTAAATCATATTTTATTGTGTTTTAGGTAAAAGTTTACTTAGCAAATTAGGTTCCCATTTAACAATTTTTATACAATTTTTTATACAAATTGGTTACAGTTTTCACAATGTATCAGCATTCCCATTATTTCCATTCTGTTTGTTCTGTTTCCATTGATTTAACTTCCTTTCCCCTCCTTGCCTTCTCATCTTTGCTTTGGGTAAATGTTGACCATTTGGTCTCATACAGTTGATTGCTTATGGGAGCACATTATTCAAGGGTGATACTGTTTATTTTATAAGCCTATCTATTAGTTAGCTGAAAGGTGAACTCCAGAAATCGATTCAGTTCCAAGTTCAAAGGGATCTTAGGACGAAATTCTTGGGGGTTCCTCTAGCCTCCATCAGTCCAGTAGGTCTGACCTTTTGTAGGAATTTGAATTTTCTACATTTTCCTCCCATTCTATCAGGGACCTTCTGTTGTGTCCCTGGTCAGAATGGTCCGTAGTGGTAGCTGGGCACCATCTAGTTCTTCTGGTGTCAGATTAGAAGAGGCAGTGGTTTGTGTGGGCAGTTAGTCCTGTAGACTAGTTTCCTCTTTGAGCCTTTGATTTCCTTTATTCTCTTTTGCTCCATATAAGTAGAAACTCTAGTGTTTTTTTTTTTTTTTTTTTTTTTTTTACTAAGTTTTTTAGGTGCAGATAAAGCTGAGAAATGCTGTCTTACACATTTCTCTCTGGGTGGCAGAGCCTCGCTCCACAAATATGAGTATTATAATTATGTTTCTTTTCACTGGGGCCTGCTGTTTTGCTGTGTAAATGAGAGTTACAGACTCTGGTTTTATTTTATTTTTATTACAGAGGCTTTACGTTCTTGTTGTAGAAATTTAAAATTCTAAAGTTAACAGTGAAAGCCTTAGCTCCCTCATCCCCACCATAACTCACCCTCTAAAGGGAGACAAGGCTAAGGGAGAGTACTTCCTATGTCCACAGGCACACATGCATACACACATAGACTTGGGGATTAAACAAGTACAAAAAGGATCACACTATCCTATTCTCCTGTTTGCATTTTTCACTTCCTTTTTTCTTATGATTGAGGTGGGGTAGGGTGAGGCTGGTATGATTCTCCAGACTAACACATTATTTCAAAACACAACTTCCTCCCAACAGAATACAATAACTTTTTTCTTTAAAAAAATTTGAGGTATAATATTTAAGCAGTAAGCACACAAATCTTAAGTGATGGATTTTACGTATGTGTAAACTTAAGTAGCACCCACCTAGATTAAGAGATAGCACATTTCCAGCATCTCATGTTTCTCCATGAATCCTTCCAGCTGACAAAATCACTTAAAATTTTTCTTTTTAATTTATTATTTGACTGTTATTTTTTTCAGTGTCATTTTTGCACATAGTTTAAAAAGTGAAACAATTCTAAAAGGCTCATTATAAAAAAAAAAAAAAAAAAAGTCTCCACACACACATTTCCCCTTCTCTCAAGGAAACCATCTTCAGCTCTTTCACTGATTCTCCATACTACCAAATAATATGATCATTTTGTTACTTCTTGATTTTTGTTTTAGCAATGATTTCCCATCATAGGAAGTGATAATTGAGCTCTCAGCTCACCTCTTGCCACACATTAACACCTCTTTCATTTCCCCACAGTCCTGTCCCATTCATTCCGTACATTTATATGATAATTTTGGTTAGCTCAATATTCAGTATTTTCATTATTCTGACCATGTATATGAGATTTAGCTGAACCAAACAGTATACTATGTACTTCTCTTTTCCTGTAAAATTTTTTGTTTTCCCTGGAAAACCCAGATATTTGATGGAAATTTTGGGTATCATATTAAGATTGTGGTATAAGATGAATAGTTCCTCTAATTCCTTAACAGAAGTTATGAGAGATGAGACTTGAGTGGAGTCCAGAGAACCTCAACTTATCAGGTCACCCTGGGGGACACATTTTACTATTGTTTCTCACTCTCTTTCACTTCAGCGGATTGCAGGCTCCCAGCTGTCTCCCAGGCTCCAATATTTTGGTCAGTCACTGAGTGGTGGCCAGGATATCACACTGGATGGTCTGGTGGACCTGGCTGTAGGAGCCCAGGGGCATATGCTGCTGCTCAGGTGAGAATCCCTTCGGAGTACACCACGTGTCCTCTCTTGAAGAAGTCTCTTTACTGTCTGAAGCCTCCTGGTGGTCCTCTGGTGTCCCTGCAGGTCCCAGCCGGTATTAAGAGTTGAGGTGACCATGGAGTTCACACCCAGGGAAGTGGCAAGGAAGGTATTTGAGTGTCACGGACCAGTGGCGAGAAACCAGAATGCTGGGGAGGTCAGAATCTGCTTCCGTGTCCGCAAAATCACACGGGACCGACTGACAGTAGGTGAGGCTTGGTAGGTTAAGTCTCAATATGTTAAATGGCAACCAAGTCTGCTCAGCCTTCTGGCAGTACAGAGCTCAGTTCTCAAAGGCTCTGACAAGCCTTCTCCAAGTTTGGCTAGAGTGAGCAGGCTACTTCTGTGCTGGCTGTAGAGGCCCGGAAAACCCTACCGAAGAAGCGAGCAAGTAATCATCCCTCATTCTCTCAGTTCTCCAGAGAACCAAGGACACCATATTTGTGAATCAACAAGGGTTTTCCATCTCAGAGAGAATTCATTTAAAGGGGAAATTGAGTTGATGAAGCCAAACACAAATTCACAAAGCATTCAAGCATGCAGTTTATCACAACCAGCCTGACTTCTCCCTTTGTCCTTATTCTCAAAGAATGGCATGATGCTTGAAGTGGGGGAATACTAATGGTGGTACTAGAAAGAAACAGGATGGAGGGAGAATACAATTAACTTTCTAGAAGGAGTCTTATTGGCCTAAGGAGACAACAGTCAGAGTTAGGGGCCACCAGCAGGGCTGGAAATTGAGAGACAAAGTCCTAGAGAGTAGGAAATTGTAGAGAAGGTACCTCAAAACCTACATAGAAATTCCTTTCAAGTCATTGGCTGACTCCTAAGCCATGAATGCTCAGGTCAATACTCTAAGAAACCCAATAGAAAAAAGTAGTTGGGAAACTAAAGAGCTGAGCAGAGAATTCAGCAGATTTCCAGTGCTTAAGAGATATAGATTTGAGAGGAGCCTTGGTAAAAACCTAGATCTTTCCATTGAGACTATTGACTAGCAACCAAGAGAAACAATAGACAATGGAAAGAGATCCACGGATTTTAAAATAATTACAATTAATATCTTCAAGAATACAAAAGAAAGGATGGAGAATTTCGGCAAAGACTTATGATCCAAAAAACAATTGGTTAGCAGCAAAGAGAAACAATAAACAATAGAAACAGACTCACATTTAATTCAGAAATTAGAGCTATCAGATAAGGACCTTAGAATAACTACAATTACTATTTTCAAAAGAATAAGGGAAGGGATGGAGAACTTTGGCAAAGACCTGAAAATCATAAAATAGAGTAAGATGGAAACTTTAGAACAGAAAAAATACAATGACTAAAATTAAGAATTTAATAAATAGGTTTAATAGCAGATTAGAAGCAGAACAGAAGATTAGTGAACCAGGAGACAGACTAAATGAAGGAATTCATATCAACACACAGAGAAGAAAGGATGAAAAATACATGAAAAAAATCATAAGAGATGTGTGGGACATGGTGAAAGGATTAACAAACATGTAACTGGAATCCCAGAAAGAGAGGAGGAATAAGAAAGAAGCAACAGCTGTTAAGAATTTTCCAAAACTGATGAAAGACATCAAGATTCTCTACAAAGCAGTATAAATACAAATATAAACATATCAAGGTGCATTATAATCGAACTGCTGGAAACCAAAGCAGCCTGAAAAATGCAATTAACTTTATGGTATGTAATAGCAGGTAACCCTTTATTGAGCACTTACTATGTGGCAGGCACTGTGCTAAATTCTTTACAGACATTCTTTCATTTATCTTCACCAGTGGGAAGGTGCGATTTTATTTTCACTTTAAAAATAAGGAATTGAGACTCAGAAAGGTCAGATAACAAATCAAAAGTCACACAGCTGGGGAGCAATGGATTTGGGTCTCAAACCCCTGTCTGTCTGACTCTAAAGCCTAGACTCCTAACCCCATGCTGCTCTGACCCTTCAGGAGAGATCCAAAGCATTATCACTTATGACCTGGCTCTGGATGCTGGCCGCCCAAATCCCCGTGCCATCTTTGATGCGACAAAGAACACTACATATAGACAAACACAGACCTTGGCATTGACGGAAAATTGTGACATCCTAAAGCTACAGTTACCAGTGAGCAGGCGGGTGATTGGACCCCTGGGTCCTCCAAGCATGGGGTGGATTTGGGAAACTGAGGAGGGCAGATCCCCATACCCCATCGTCTCTTAGGATTGTGTAGAGGACTCAGTGACTCCCATTGTCCTGCGCCTCAACTTCTCTCTGGAGGGGCGGCCCTCACCCTCTTTCGGGAATCTCCGGCCAGTGCTGGCTATGGATGCTCAGAGACTCTTCACAGCCTTGGTGAGTCCTAGAGTTGGGCCCTGTGGGCATGGAAAAGACCAGAGCCAAGATTATTGAAGCTCATTTTATTTCATATAATTTTATTTTAATATTTCATCTTATTATTTTATTTCCCGTCATTCCATTGTTTCCTTTCCTTTCATCTTATTCTATTTTTACAGTTCCCCTTTGAAAAAAATTGTGGCAATGATGGTATCTGCCAAGATGACCTCAGTGTCACCTTCAGTTTTATGAAGTGAGTTTCTTTTCCTCATTGCCTCCTCTAAACCTACATCATGACTAAACCCTCTGTTATTCTGACCTTTGAGGGAGCCTGGCATAGGGCAGCTCTTTGGGAGCTGTTTGTGTACCACAAGTCCCTTGCAGCTGTCCCATCTACTATCTTCTCTCTTCAGATCTCCACATCATTCAGAGTAGACTTGCCACAGCACCTCATGGACTCTCTTGTTCCTCCTACAGCCTGGACACACTGGTGGTGGGTGGTCCCCGGGACCTCAATGTGACTCTGACTGTGAGAAACCAGGGTGAGGACTCCTACAGGACTCAGGTTGCCTTCTTCTACCCACCTGGCTTGTCTTATCGGAGAGTGTCAGGGGCCCAGGTAACAGAATTTGTCTCAGGTTCTATCTGACCTTTTCCCATCCTTGTGGCTGTTGACATGACCACCTTCACGTCCTTTGCCTTCCAGAACCAGCGCTCACAGCGATCCTGGCACCTGTCCTGCGAGTCTGGGCCCTCCCCAGGAGGGCCTGGGACCCTGAAGAGCAGCAGCTGCAACATAAACCACCCCATCTTCCCAGGCAACTCTGAGGTCAGAACTACTGGCTCCTTTTATTCCTCCTTTTTCTTCTCCTGAAATGTATCTCTTTGATTCTTTTTTTTTTTTTTTTTTTTGGTAGATCCCCTTTTTAGAGACAGCTTTATTGAGATAATTCACACACCATACAATTCATCCTTTGGAAGTGTACCGTTCAGTGACTTCTAGTATATTCACAGAGTTGTGCGTACATCACCACCATCAATAGCAGAACATTTTTATTACCTCAAAAAGAGACCGTGCTCCCTCTAGCCATCACTCTCTCCAGTCCTTCTATCCTCTCCAGCAGCTGTCAATCACTAATCTTTCTGTCTCTATAGATTGGTCTGTTCTGGACATTTCATATAAGTGGGATCTTACAATATGTGGTCTTTTGTGACTAGCTTCTTTCATGTTAGCATAATGTTTCTGAGGTTTATCCATGTTGTAGCATCTATCAGTGCTTTATTTCTTTTTATAGATGAATAATATTGCATTGTATGGACATTTTATTTCACCAGCTGACGGACGTTTTGGTTGTTACTTCTTTTCTATTCTCGTCATTGCCTCTCCTTTCTCCAACCTCAGATCACCTTTAATACCACATTTGATGTGGACTCTGATGCTTCTTTTGGAAACAAATTACTCCTCAAAGCCAATGTGACCAGGTGAGCTGTGCCAAGCCCCCCGACATGTGTCCTTCCCTTTGAAGCCCCAGCCCCTTGTCCAGGGTGGGTCTTTGCCCTTTTTCCCACTGAGTTTCCCCTTCGGCTCGTCAAACACTGGTGGAGCACCCATCATGTGCTAGGCATTGTACTCAGTGCTGGTGAGGCATTCATGGACAAGACAGATGTAGTTTCTGCTCTCACAAGGCTTATAATTTAGTGGTAAAGACAGACAAGTAAATCGGCAATTACAATACAGTATGAAATGAATGATTAAATGGGGGAATGTACAGTGTTCTTTGGAGCTTGCTGTTCAGAGAAAATTCCTGAAGATTTAGGCTGTGAATTAGCCAAGCAAAGGCATGAACTGATGGTGGTCATGAGGTAGAAAGAAGGACGCATGCACCAGACAGAACCTGGAGACTGCGAAGATCAGGGTGTGTTTAAGGAATGGAAACTCAGTAAGGTCTAAGTACCTAGTGCAGGATTTAGGGAGTTGGTGGTGGTTAGACACAGGCTGGAGAGATGGGCTGCGACCGTGTCATAAAATGACTGATGGGCGATGTCAGAGAATTTGCACTTTAACCTATGGGAGTGACATGATCAGATTTGTATGCTAGAAAGATCACCGCCGGGAGCGAGAGCAGTTTTTAATTGGGGGACCAGTTAGGAGAACGTTTCTGCAGACATCCATATCAATGGGGCTGGGCCTGGGCTAGGTGGGGGGAAGGAGTTAGAGAACAGTGATGTTAGAATGCAGGGATGACAGGAATTGGTGATCCATTGGAGGTGATTGGTGAGGAACAGGAAGAAGGAAAGGTTGAGTCTTAGCTCTCAAGAGATGACTAGAGTTCTCTCTTTCCCTTCAGTGAGAACAACATGCCCAAGACCAAAAAATCTGAATTCCAGCTGGAACTGCCTGTGAAATATGCTGTCCACACGGTGGTCACCAGGTTCTGCCTTAGCTCTGCCTTCACCACTGGGCTGCACACGGACAATTGTGTATTTGTGTGTAATGTGTCTGAGTATAAGGATGTATGTGCGTGTGTATATGTGTACCTGTGTATGTGTTTATATATTTGTGTGTGTGTATGAATGGCCCAAACTGGCATGCACTGTGTCCAACACACATTGCCCTTTCACATCATTTTGTCTGCACCCGTCAGAGCTGCATTACCCACGTGCCTGTTCACCCCCTTACACTCTTAGCCCGAGATGCTTTCCTGGGGCAGCCTTGATGCTCTGTTGTCTCCTGTCCCTACCCCTTCTTTATCCCATCAGCCTTGAGTACTCTACCAAATATCTCAACTTCACAGCCTCAGAGATCACCAGCCGGGTTGTGGAGCATCAATATCAGGTGGGGAGCTATGGACATCTGAGTCCTGAGAAGGAGGCTGGGGAGGAAAATCAATGTGATGGGAATGCAAAAATAATGATGGGAACCATGCATAAAGTGCCTACTATGTGCTAAGCACAGTTCTAAGCTCCTTCTCACTCTCTACACACATAAGCATGCACATATGTATATGTACACATGCACACATATATATAATTAACTCATTTTATCTTCTTAACAACTCTGTGAACTAGACACTGTCATCGTTCCCAGTTTATAAAGAAACTGGGGCTCAGAGATGTTAAAAAACATGCCAAAGGTCACTCAAGAGCCTGTCTGGCTCTCCAGTGTATGTGTTTAGCTACTACACTCTACTGCCTCCCAGAAAGCATCCAGAGGGCAGGATTCCTGGGCAAATGAGGCCTTATTCAGGTGTACTGGGCTGTAGCTGTAGGAGGAGGGAGACTGATCCCAGGATCTGGCAGGGGCAGACAGACCCAGAGCTCTGACTCCCCTTCTGCCTCCCACACCCCATGCAGTTCAGTAACCTGGGGGAGAGGAGCGTATCCATCAGTGTGGTCTTCTGGGTCCCCGTTCTGCTGAACCAGGTGAAGGTGTTGAAAGAACTCCAGGTTGACTTCTCCCAGGTGAGCCAAGCTGGGCCTGAGGAGGTGGCTCCAAATCCTCCCTCCATGGCCCTTGTCTTTCCTAAAATCTGTGGACGCTTCTGGATTTTGGAGCTGTCCCCTCTGGCCCTCACCTAGACCCAGGCAGCCTCACCCCTGCTTTATGATGGACCCAGAAGCCCTCATTGCTGTCTCTTCTCACAATGTCTCTCTTTCCTCAGAACATCTACAATTCATCCTACACTGAAGAAAGATCTCCTCCTCACACTGACTTCCTGGCTGAGATTAAGAAGACCTCAGTCGTGGTGAGCTGGACCCGTGGGCCCTCAGCACCAGCCCCTAGTTAGAGCCCAATATGGCCTCCTTGTTTAGTGGGCTGAATCCATGGTGATGTTTTCTGCATTCCAGCTTTCTTAGTCATCTCCCTTCTCTCCTACCCTCCCCAGAACTGCTCTATTGCAGTCTGCAAGAGAATACAGTATGACATCCCTTCCTTCAGCATCCAGGAAGAATTCACCGTCACCCTCAAAGGCAACCTCTCATTTGACTGGTATATCGAGGTATGTGGGGTCCTGAGGCTCAGCCAGATGCAGAAGTGATACTTCAGGGGCCCACGGGTTCAGCTCCCACACTGCTCTCTTCCAGACTTCGAATAACTACCTCCTGGTTGTGAGCACAGCTGAGATCTTGTTTAACAATTCGGTGTTTACCCTGCTTCCAGGACAGGAGGCATTTGTGAGGGCCCAGGTATCTGTCTGGGGGCACAGAGGGATTGTTGGAGGGAGGAGGGAAAGCTGGGCTTCTGGAGATCTCTGGGTAAAGAGAACTAGAAAGAGAAAGGGAAGAGAGGGAGAAGGAGGAGGAGTGAGGGGTGGGGTTGGGAGAATAGCAGGGAGTTCAGGGAGAGCTCAAGGTCTGATTGGGGAAACAATCTGAAACCCAGAGTCTATCTCCCCTGATGCACCTCCTTCCCCGTCTCTCTTCCCCAGACACAGACCAAAGTAGAGCAGTATAAAATTCACGACCCTGTACCGCTTATCGTGGGCAGTTCCGTGGGGGGACTGTTGCTTCTGGCCCTCATCACCGTGGGACTGTACAAGGTATTTCCTTGTTGGCCCTCTTCTCACCTACTCCCTCTTCCTTATTGCTTCTCCATCCCTCATCTCTAAAAGCAGGTACTCAGCAGCTCCATTACTTGATTTGACTGCCAGCATTGAATATAGCTGTGTGACCGTGGGCAACTCAGTGTCTATCCCTCAGATTCTTCAGCAATAAAATGAGAATAAATACCTACCCGTGGGATTGTGAAAGTAATTGGGTTAATATATGCAGAGCACTTATAATGGCCCCTGGCACAGTGCGACCACTATAAAAGGAACAGTTATTGTCGTTATACTGTAGTATTGTATCTCTCCCTTTCCGGGCTACAATATTGATGCCATTTCCTCTCTATTGCATTTTTCCTAGGTCCCTTCTAGACAGTGCCACATTATTCTTTGTCTCTTGGTCCCTCTGGCTCCCCTCCTGGATTGCACAATTTGCACTCACTCCCCGGGCTTCTGTGGCCCTAATTCCTCTGTCCCTGAAACACCTCATCTCTGTCCCTACAGCTTGGCTTCTTCAAACGGCAGTACAAGGACATGATAAGTGAAGCTGCTCCTCAAGCGGCCCCACCCCAGTAACGGCTCCTTCCCTACCGAGCAACTTCTCCTGCAAGGAGCAGATCTTTGGTCAGGCCATCGTGCAGGCCCCCAGGCTGCTGGACAGACATATCCATTAGGAGATTGGAGTTGTGACGTCTAACCCAGAAAAGACCTGCTTGGGTTTCCATTAGTGTGTGTGTGTATGTGTGCAAATGTGTGTGAGGGTATATGACTCAGATGTCTATTGCATAGAGGCAAATGCCTTCAGCACAACCTCTCTGGCTGAATAGAATTGCTTGGGCTTCCTTGTCTGTGAGGGTGAAGACACTGTTGGGCCTTCCAGGATGGAAGTGATGGCAACTTTTGTGGGTGAAAATAAAAAGAAGCACAACGGATCCTCTCTTAAGTGAAAACTTCCTTCATGGGTGAGTGTACAGTCCTGCAGGGGCCTGTGCTGCTGGGACTGAGCTGCCGTGGAGAAGCCACTGGTGGAGCCAGGTGCTGGTCAGCCAGTATGAGCCTGTCCCAACCCATCCCACACTCCAGCTGATGGACTCAGTAAACATGTCAAATGAGCAATGATAGACCTCCCTTTATCTATTCTTTCATTTGTTATTTTAATGTTACTTCTATTTTTTTGTATTGATAAACCTGTCTATGTATAAAAATCAAAAGACGTGCAAGAGTATATGGTGAAAATCCTCTCCCCCACCCCCACCTCCCCACCATTCAAGTCTCTTCCTTAAAGGCAGCCAGTGTTATGTATTTTTGGGTCTCCTTCAGAAAGATTCTAAGCCTATGCAACATACATACACACAGGTGCATGCACAGGCCCACGCCTAAGCTTTTTCACACAAATGGCAGCATTATTTATGCAGTTCTTCACTTTGCTTTTTCTTTAATGTAACTCAGACATTGCTTTATATCCAGACAAATTGACTTTTAATTATTTTGTACAGCTGCATAGTATTTCTTGGTGTGTGTGTCTCATAACATATTTAATCAGTCTCCTTTTTGATGTATTATTTCCAATCTCTTGCTATTACAATAATGCTGAAATAATAAATTGAATATACGTGATTTTTATATATGTGTCAGGATAATTTATAGAATATATTCTTAGCAGTTTGCGTTCCTCCAGAAGCAAACTCTGAGACAAGAATTTGAGTGAAAGAAGTTTATTTAAGAGGTGGTTCCAGAAAATACCCGTGAAGAAGGGGGAATGAGCTGGAGAAGGAAAGATAGCCAATAAAGGGTGTGTTATCAACATAGTCACCGCTGTGGGGCTCCAGAGCTTAAATCTTACTGGAGAGCTCTAGGAACAATATAGAACATGCCTCTCAGTGTTATCCCACTGGGGAGAAGGAGCTGAAGTATTTATATACCAATTACACAGTTATAGACTGAGGGCTGCTCGAGGGCTTTAATTTCCTGGCACTTCTGGACAGCCTTGGGTGTGGGCAGAGCAGGCTCTGGTGGCCACAGAAAGAGATACAGGTGCCGCCAGCTGGCAGTCTGACAGGTGAGCACAGCCCTGGCAAGGTCCATGGGGATATGGACGGGGCACCAGTAATATCTGCTACAAAGGGTATGTGCATGTAAAGTTTTGGTAGCTATGTCCGGGTAGCCCTCCATCTTTAGATGGAGTACTATTTACCTCATACCAACAGTGCAGTCGACTGCTAACCAAAAGGTTGGCAGTTCCAACCCCCCAGCTGCTCTGTGGGAGAAGGATGTGGCAATCTGCCTCCATAAAGATTTACAGCCTTGGAAACCCTGTGGGGTTGCTATGAGTCAGAATCGACTCCACGCAATGGGGGTTGGTTTAGCAGTGCATGTGAGTGCTTGTCGCTCTACCATTGCCAATGCATCCTAATTCTCACGCCATTCCTGCTAAGTGACTGACTTGTTTTTAACTGTTATCTGAATTTCATATATAAGGAAACTGAGGCCATATCAATAGGTTGTACCAATTGCCTGAGGTCATACAGATAAGGGGCTGGAGCTGGGATGTAAACTCATCTCTGTCTGGCTCCAGAGCTTTTCTCTTACCGTCCTGATAGCCTTAGAGAATGGCAGCAGGTATGAAGGAGATGTGGGGACAGAGTGGCTCTTATTTAGCTGTTATAATATTAGGTTGAACCATATGAAATTGCCGACACGAGACAATTTTTTGGAAAAAAAAAAAAGTCAATTTCATCCAAATACAAAAAAAGCATGGCTTAGATGGCCTGTTCCAAATATGATGGAAGAAGCAGAGGGCTTAACCCTACTTGGGAAGGAAAGGCTCCCTAGGGGAGGCAACTCCTGACTCAAGTAGGGGCAGAGGGCACAGGGTGAGGCTGGACGAATGGCAGGAGCTTGGGCATATGAGCTTTGTAAGCCAGAGTGAGAAGTTTCATTTTTATTCAATGTTCCGTAAGATACCATTGAAGGGTGTCTAATGAGACAATAGCCCTTTGCATCCTTGGGGGTGCCAAACACATGATCACCTTTACACAGTTCTACACAATTTCTTCTCCTGACTTGAAAATAAAATGTTTTTTTAAATCAACTTTATTGAAGTAAAATTTACTCGATATGTACCCATTTCCCCCAAAATGTACCCACTTTAAGTGTACATTTTGATGGGTCTTGATAAGTTTAGGCACCCAAGTAACACAGTCAATGAGGATATAGAACTTTTCTGTCACTCTAAAATTTTCTTGGTCCTCCGTTCCAGTCAATCCTCATTGCCCCTCATCCCCAGCTCCAAGGAACCACTGACCTGCTTTCTGTTACTAGAGATTAGACTTATCTTTTCTAGAGTTTTATATGAACAAAAAACCATTTCCTCTTCCTTAACTTGAAAGGTAAAAGTCCTCAGTATCTTCAGATGTCTTTAGTTGAACTAGGAAGGGAGACAGCCTTTCTTTGTACCCATAGTCACCTGCCTTACAGGCTCAGAGTCCACATTTGTATCCTTGAATTGGAAGTCTGTGTTGAATTCAGCCAGATAGGAGTTTTATGATGGGTTAGAAAAGTAAATCATTTCAAGTAACAAATTACCCTAGCATAGCCACAGAGTTACTAATAAGTAGAGCCATAAATCTCTGACGATAAGCAGCTAAACCCAGGAAAGTCTACGCTTGTTTTTATGTTCTGGGGTCCCTCACTTCAGGAAAAAAAAGGTCTTTATCTCTTCAGTATCCATCCTCTTTTTATTATTTAGTAATATAATTTTTATCTGGGCCACTGTGGTAGATTGTTATACTAAAGACCCCCAAAGAATTGTGCCTCCCTATGTCCTGCCCCTTTGCAATGTGACATTGCTGCTCCTCTTGTCTAGTGGTGGCGCCCGTTTCTCTACTCCCTTGAATTTGTGCTGGTCTTGCGACTTTGACCAATAGAATGTGCCAGAAGTGATGTTGTATGAGTTTTGGAGCTTAGACCTTAAAATGCATTGCAGCTTCTGCTCTTGCCCTCCTGGAACCCTGAGACCACCATGCAGTGAGCCATCTAGGCTAGAGGAGAACTTGTGACCTCTTGGAGGAGACAGATGACACACCCAACTGATAACCAGCACAACTGCCTAACACATGCTTAAAGCTATTGTGGATCTCCGTGCCTAGTCAAGCCATTCAATTACGGCAGCCACAGGCAAGTCCAGCAGAAGAACTGCCCAAATTGTCACCTCCAGAAATGTGAGAAATAATAAATTGTTGATACTTCAATCCACTGTATTTTGAAATAATTTGTTATCAGTAATAAGTAACTAATATAGCTACCCAGTTAAACATTACATTTCCCAGTCTCCTTTGCAGGTAGGAACGGCCACATGACTAGGTTCTGGCCAACGGGATGTGACTAGAAGTGAGTGAGCAACTTTAGAGTCAGGTCCTTTGAGAGAAGTGCCTTCCTTTTCCCGTTACCTCCTTCCCACTGACTGGAGCATGAACGTGGTGGTGTGCCATTTTGCACCTTGCAGACGAGGGTAACACCTAAGGATGACAGGGTGAGAGAGAAAGACCCTGGGTCCTCTTTCTGTAGAACTGCCATGTTAGCACATTTTCATACTGATATAGGAGAATGAAACGAACATCTGTCTTGTTTAAGATGCTGTAATTCTAAGCCTCCATTATAGCAGCTGCCCATGCTGCCCAAAGGCTCTATTTTCCTACTTGGCCCAAGAAATTGAATTCGTAGTAAAGTCTGAAGGTTTCTTTCTTTCTTTCTTTTTTTTTTTTTTTACACAAAATATCTTTTATTCTGAATCATACATCCTTACTTCTAAGGAGCATTCTGGCTGTACCAAGACAGATTTTGTTTGTTCTTCTGGCAGTCCATAGGATCTGTACCATTCTTCACCAACACCATAATTCAAATGCATCAACTCTTCTTCCATTTTCCTTATTCATTGTCCAGCTTTCGCATGCATATGAGACACTTAAAAATACTATGGCTTGGGTCAGGTGCACCTTAGTCCTCAAAATGACAGCTTTGCCCCTATTCCTTGCATTTCAATCTCCTCCTTCTTAATCACCACTCATGATATAGCCAGGCACCCAAAATGGAGGGATTCTATTCATCCTTGGGATGGTCAATTTTTTCTTGTTCCCTCTGCTCCGAAACTGAAAGTAGGTGAGCACAGGCTTCAGTTACATTTCCTTCATCTGTAGGACCTTTCTGATGAGCTCACTTAGTTTAGTCTCCAAGGATTTATCTCAACCTCTGAAAGCACCACAAGGAGGGTCCTACCCCTTCATTCCACCCCTCCTGGTGTCAGAATAGCCTGATGGAGAAATTAACTGTTACTTCATTCCCTGGTAGACTCATGGGAAGGTTACTTGTCTTAGTTTCCTAGTGCTGCTATAACAGAAATACCACAAATGGTTGATTAAAGTACATAAATTTATTTTCTCACAGTTCTGGAGGCTAAAAGTCCAAATTATGGTCTGGGCTGTTTCGATTCCTTCCTTGTTACTAGTCTCAACGTTCCTTTGTTCCTTGGCTTGTAGATGATCTTCACGTGGCATCTGTCTTCCCCAATATGTGTGTGCTTCTGTTTTTAATCTGATCTCTTTATTACTTAGAAGTGATTAAGTTTAGGATCCACCCTACACTAGTATGACCTCAACTGACTGATCAATTGATTGCATTACATTAACTTGCATTATGGAAGGTAATCTACTCTGCATAAGGCCAACTGATTTAATCACATGATTAAATCATAACTGCACATGGTCAGGATTTCAATAGATATTTGGGGGGGGGCACATTTCAATTCAATCCATAATAGTACTAGAAAGGTATTTTCCTCTCCTTCTTTTAAGAGATTATCCAGAGATTTACTTCTTGATGGTGTGGATTTCTCTTCCCAGGGGAAAGCTAGAAGGCTTTGTTTTTGAAATCCTTGGCTTTCAATCACTTACAGTTTAGAAAAGATTTTAAACTGGTAACCCTTGGGTCAATCCAGCTCTCAGTTGAGTTTTATGTGGTCCACACAGTTTTGATTTTTTTTTTTTTTATTGTGCTTTGGATGAGGATTTATAGAGCAAATTAATTCCTCATTAAACAATTAATACACACATTGTTTTGTGACATTAGTTGTCAACCCCACGAAGTGTCAACACTGTCCTCAACCTTGCGTTCCCCATTTCCATTCTTCCACCTTTCCTGTCCCCTCCTGCCTTCTTGACCTTGCCCCTAGACTGGTGTGCCCATTTAGTCTCTTATACATGGTTGAGCTGCATGTATTATTGTTTGTTTTATGGGTCTGTCTAATCTTTGGCTGAGGGTGAAACTCAGAAGTGACCTCAGTACTGAGTTAAAAGGGTGTCCGGGGCCCATACTCTTGGGGTTTCTCCAGTGTCTGTCAGACCAGTAAGTCTGATCCTTTTTTGTGAGTTTGAATTTTGTTCTACATTTTTCTCCAGCTCTGTCTGGGATGCTCTATTGCGATCTCTGTCAGAGCAGTTGGTGGTAGCTGCACCATCTAGTTGTGCTGGACTCAGTCTGGTGGGGGTGTGGTAGTTGTGGTCCATTAATCCTTTGGACTAATCTTTCCCTTGTATCTTTGGTTTTCTTCATTCTCCTTTGCTCCGGATGAGGTGGGAACAGTGGAGTATTTTAGATGGCCACTCACAGGCTTTTAAGATCCCAGATGCTACTCACCAAAGTAGGACGTAGAATGCTTTCTTCATAAACTATGTTATGCTAACTGAGCTAGATGTTCCCCGAGACCATGGTCCCCAGCCCTCAGCCCAGTGATTGGGTCCCTTGCAGAGTCTGGATGTGTGTATGAAGCTTCTATAACTTCGCCTTGGTCAAGTTGTGCTGACTTCCCCCGTATAGTGTACTGTCTTACCCTTTACCAAAGTTACCACTTATTTATTGTCTAGTTAGTGTTTTTTTCTTTCCCACACCCTCCTCTCTCTTAACCATCAAAGATTATTTCTTTCTGTGTGTAAACCTTTTCATGAGTTTTTATAATAGTGGTCTTATACAGTATTTGTCCTTTTGTGATTGACTTGTTTCACTCAGCATAATGCCCTCCAGATTCATTCATGTTGTGAGATGTTTCGCAGCTTCTTCATTGTTCTTTACCATTGCATAGTATTCCATTGTGTGAATATACCATAATTAGTTTATCCATTCATCTGTTGATGGGCACTTAGGTTGTTTCCATCTTTTTGCTATTGTGAATAATGCTGCAGTGAATACGGGTGTGCCAATTGTTTGTTTTTGATTTTAAAGTTGGGAGATTTCTGAGAGAAATCCAGATTTCTAGCTTTTCTTCAAAAATTGGAATGTTTGGCAACATGAGACTACCACTGAGCAGAGGCTTCCTTGTTAGGCCAGACATAGAGTTCCATTTCATTCCCTACCACTCTCTATTGCATTCCTGTCTCTGAGGTCAGGGGTCAGTTGTATTTAAGGTGACCTTTGAGGTCCTGCATGATCTGGCTCCTGCCTATCACTGCAGCTCACCTCCTGTTTCTGCCGTTTCCCTTTCAGCCTCGTATTTTTTCAGATACACCATACTTAAGGGGACTAACCACAGCTTTTCTGGAAGTGAAAAGGGGATGTGAGGAGGATAATAAGACAATCTTCACACACCAACTGCGTTGTGTGGAAATCTCAGAATCCTACTATACTGTTCCCAACTATGGGGTATAACAAGTCCCCACTTTCCATTTCCCTGTTCAGTTCTGACACCAGCCACCCTTGTGATACTTTTCCCCTAACCTTAGCCACTCAGAGCTAGGCCAGAGATAAAAGGACACTGCCTTTCAGACTACCAAAATAGGCAGATGCCAGATGCAAGTTCAGGAGTTCTCATGATACTTTTACTTCTGACTTACTGGCTGATGTCTTTTATGAACAAGGAAGCTCTTGGAACTCCTGCATCCAGAGCCTTCAGGCTCTGATGCATAGCCATGATTGAGACCTTATTGCAGTCATGACTGGGGCCTCATTAAATATGCATGATGGATTAAATCATGCACCCTCCCTTCCTGACCAGGTGGTCTTTGTGGCCTGGCCAGCCCCACACTCATTTGCAAAAATCCTTAAATTTTGTCTGGACATTTTAGATAATCAAGGCACTTCGATTACTCAGGAAATTCCAAGGGTTATCTCTCAGAATCAAAGCCAAAGGTCAAATTGAGTTCTTTTGTCTTACAGAGGTGCAATGAATAATCATCCTGGGACAGTAGGCTTAAACATGGCCTGTCAGGGACAGATCAGGATGTTGTTGCCCCTAACCACTCTCCCTTTCACCTCCCAACCTTTGCTCATGCTCTGCCCTCTGCCTGGAGCTCACTTCCTGTCTTCCTTCTCCTGATTCTTGTTTCAGCGTAAGCGTCATTTCCTCAAGATTCTCCTGGATCCCAAGCCTAGAGAAGCTTTACCTTTTATATACTGCCATTGTAACTGCATTTCTTCCCCTGGGGCCTGTATGTTCCCTGAGAACAGGAGATTGCATTGCACCCCCAGACCCTAAGACAGTATAGGAAACACATAAGAGGCTGTGAAAAAAATAAATGAAAAATAGACATTTTATTTTGATTTCAAGAGGTTTTCTCTTATCCAAGAACCTAAACTACCTGACCCCAAGCTGATCTTGCTTGCAGATTTGCTGGCTTGTTTTTCACCCCAAACTGCTAATTAACTTTGCAGCATTGTTAACTTATTCAGCTTGAAGGAAGCAGTCAATAACAAACCCACTACCTTGTGATTTAATGAAAAAGACTGTGTGCTTTCTTTCAAGAGGTCTCATAGCTACAAATACGTCAAGGGTCAAATTTTCAGTACTTACTTTCTAATGCTAACTCAGTAACTTGTGTTGAGATGAAAAATTAACTTGTGCAGGGCTGTAGCTTTCAGCAAATAATTTACATTACCCAGTGCTAAGAACACAAGCTTTATTACTTACATGGTAATTAGGAGGAAGAGAATTGGGTAAGATTGTCAAGGGGATGATCTTCCTCAGACCTTCATCCTAGGGTAAGTTGACAAGGAAACCTCCTCTAAGCATGCCCCGTGATGCAAACAGGCAAAAGACAAAGGGACAAAGAGACTTAGGACTTATATACTTTAAACCAGAAGGGTATACATGATGGAGCGCATGAGAAAAGAGAAAGTGGTTAAGAGGAGGATGCCTTTGCACCTGATCTGGCCATCCTTTTGCCAAGAAGGTGTCTTTATTCATGTGCAAACAGCATAGCCATCTTGTAAATAAGGTGCATAACCAGAAACAGCACTCCTTCCCCTCTAGCTACAAGATTAATTTGGTAAGCCTGCATTTTCTGATTGATGATACAGTGAGTTAAAAGTCACTTGGAGAAACTGTCTCCCATGGGATGCATACTTAGTACAATTTAAGTAGTCATGGAGATGGCAGGAAGTGAAACTCACGCTGGGAAAAGACTTGCTTTCCTTTACTTGTATTCATTAAGCAAAAAATATTTAGCTTTTGTGAAATATCCAATCCTCTGGAGCATCTTCTTTTCCCTTCTTGCAGTACACAAATTGTTTTTTTAAATCATAGAGCAACCAAATATTGAGTTATTATTGAGCTAATTCAAAGGCTTACTTTTTTTTTTTTTTAACAATTGTAACTAGCCTACCTTGAGCCACTAGTTTTTAGCAATAAAATGATCTCCCTGCATTTAATTTCTTTGAGTTTTGATTATTTTTAAACAATTTTTGGTGTCAGAAGTGGGAACCAGAAAAGACCACCAAGGAGCCCTCGCTGCTGGTGAGAGATCAAGTCACTGTATAGATGAGGGACCTTTGTGCCCAGTTGTTCCCTCACCACAACCAAGAGACTTGGTGAGTCCTCCTGGGTTCGAGTTACACTAGTTTTGTGTCATATTCTCTGGGTTTATATCTGAGCAGTTTTGGACATCTTTTCCATGGTAAGTCACCCTTTTACTCTATCTATTTGGAGTTAAGTGCATGAATCTCTGTGCCTTCAGGCAGCCATTTTATGGAGACTTCAGTTTAGATATGGTTGTCTTGGGGATTCTAAACATGGGCTCCTTCTGTTCTCACTTCAGAGCCACGTGTTTCTTAGAAGTGGGTTGACTATACCAAGGATTACTTGAATTTTGAGTAGCCACCTTGGGGAACTGGGTTCTCATCTGCTCTTTTTTTTTTCCCCCTCTAGGGGGAACTTTTGTTTAGTGTCCATATTTCATTATTTGTTCCCACTTTCATTATTTGTATACGTTTTTTGGATGGGGTCTGTTGTAGGGGAAGAACATCATAAAGTTTAGTAAAGCAAAAGCAAGTTTTATTTGGCATATATTCAAAAGGACAAAAGTGGGAAAAGGACAACCATGCTGCCAGAGCCATGTCTGCCCCAGTCCAAGGAAATATCACAGAACAGACAAAAGTAGGAAAACAGACAAGCATATTATTCCTAGAGCCATGTCTGCCCAAGTCCAAAGACTATTACAGAACAGGCAAGAATGGGAAAACGGACAAGCATGCTGCCACAGCCATGTCTGCCCGAGTCCAAGGAACAGTTACAGAGCAATCAGTATATATTAACATTACAAATAGGCAAAACCATTGAAAGCTTCACCTTTTCACAGATTGGCTAGAAATTGTGATCCTACATTTTGAAATGTCTTTCTTAACAATCATTGGTGCAGGTTTCAGTAACGACAGTCAGGAGGGTCTTCACTGGTCCAACAAAGTTTCATTCACTAAATGCTAATAGGAAAAGTTAAGAGTAGAAAGTCTTTTGAGTTCTGTTAGATTGGTTTTATGTGAAAGTTTCCCTAAAAGACATTTTCCATGATGATCTTAGCTATTATCTTTATACCTCAGGGCTCAGTTGATGTGTCCTTGTGAGTCCTTGTGAGACCAGCTCCACCTGGGTACATTCTCTGTGCTCAGGTACAGGGAATAATAACTCCAATATTATTTCCTAAATCAAGTCCAGAGGAAAATTGGGATGAGTTTGATAAAAGAAGTTGGACTGGGCTCAACAGAGATCTCAGGTAGTTTTTAAAAAGGGGTGCAACTGAGTCAAAGTGTCTGGGATCCCTCCATCTGAGACTCTAGCAAGTTAATAAAATTACAGACTTAGAACCTGTTTTTTCATTCTGTAGAGATGAGTCAATCTTACCAAAGAAAACTTGGAGTTGCAGTAGCTACTTTAGGAAACTGGGCTTCTATTTGCCTTGTTTTGTGTTTCGCTATTTAAGAGCGTTGTGTTGTTGATTGTCATAAAAAAGGAAAATCATAGGGCAGAACACAGGCTTACATGACCCATGTGCCTGTGTTCCAGCTGGCTGCACAGACTGGTGAGTTTGTGGTTCTCACCAAAAATGGTGTCCACTTGGGCAAATTTTGCTGTGAGTCGCTTATAAGAATGGATGTTCTGTCTTCTTTTTGTCCTGACAGCTTCGAACCAGAGAGACCGTACTATCTGGTTTTTCTGCCTGCTGTCAGGTTTGGGGCCTGACTGCCAGCAATCCTGGGGTCGTTTTAAGTCTCAGTCCTCTTCTCTTTCAGGAAAATCTGCTTCCTTTGTGTTATGAATTGAATTGTGTCCCCCCAAAATATGTATTGTAAATCCTAACCTCTATGCCTGTGGTTACAATCCCATTTGGGAATGGGTTGTGTTTGTTATGTTAATGAGGCAGGATTAGTGTAAGGTGTACCTTGAGTCAATCCCTTTTTAGATGTAAAGAGATAAAATAAGCAAGTGAGAAGCAGAGATGGGGGAAGAGAGAGATGTCAAGCTACATGAAGATCACCCAGGAGCAGAATCTCAAAGAGACAAGGATCTTCCTTCAGAGCCAACAGAGGACAGAAAGCCTTCTCCTGGAGCCAGCACCCTGAGTTCAGACTTCTAGCCTCCTAAACTGTGAGAAAATAAATTTCTGTTTGTTAAAGCCATCCACTTGTGGTATCTCTGTTATAGCAGCACTAGGCAACTGAGACGCTATGTGTTCTTTCATTTCTAATTCTTGTGCTGATCTTTCTAAATTGTATGCTTTTGTTAAGAATGATTTGCACATTCAGTGACCACTTTGAGAAACTTTTTGTTATACATTGGTTCATTTGAAAAGTGCACTGGAAAAAGGATGGATTGTTTATTTTGATTGGCATAATGAAGCCTCAAAAAGACAAAATTATTCTAAAAATTACTTCTCTGATTCTTTAAAGCACGCTGAAGATAAGGGTACATCTATTTCTATTTCTATCTATAGTATTTTCCTACCTCCATATGGTATTACCAAATAAGATTAAACCATCCCTTCAAAGAACTTTTATTCTGATTAGTTTAGAGATAAATAAGCACTTATATAAACGGAATATTCCTAAAATTAAGGAAATTAAACCTCAAATATTTCCTATGTTAAAAAAGAGGTATTATAAAAACTAAACCAATTAAAAATTGAAGTTCACATACTTTAGATAGAGCCTTTAAAAACTAGACAAGTTAAATAATTTTGGTTTAATTAAAAGTTGTTTTCTTTGAGTTACCATTGTTAAGCATAATATAAGTGTACATTTTTATTCTACTTGAATATGCTTTTCTTAACTTATACAAGTTTACTGATAGAACAAACTAGCATTACTTCTACTAAATATTTTGGATTATGACAAATATATAATTGTTACTTCAATTGCATGGATTGGAGCCACCTGCCACAATAGCCAATTCTGAGACGGGGTGAGGTGAGAAGCAAGAGTTTTATTGTATATCGATATACAGGAGACAGAGGGCAATAGATTCCTCCAGAAACCTGCCTCCTTGAACTGGAGGCTGGCTGGAGGTTTTATAGGGATAGGATCATGAGTCTTAAGAATTTCTGGAATGTTAGTTCCTCCTTGAGGTGGTCATGGTGGTCACATCCCAGACAAGTTGACCTTTTTACTGGCATTCCTGAAGGTTGCCTGATACCATCCTGGTTTCGGGCGCTTTGTTCAGTTTTTCATTCCTAGATTATTATCACTTGTTTTCCACACTCCAAGGAGGAACATTGGTTAACCTTAAACTCTTTATAAAGACTAGGAAAGGAAGGAAAGAAAGATCATGAGACAATGTGGAGGTTAGCAGTGGGGAATAATAATAGTGAGCAGGACCTATGCAGCCTCTTCCATAATTTGTGCTTAACCAAATTGTATCATAATTCTGAAAAACTATTTCAACAATAATTATTATATATAAGCTTGAAGATAATTTCCAATATCTTTGTTGTTGTTGTTAGGTGCCATTGAGTTGGTTCCAACTCATAGCGACCCTACGTACAACGGAATGAAATACTGCCTGGTCCTGTGCCATCCTCACAATTATTGCCATGCTTGAGTCCATTATTGCAGTCACTAGGTCAATCCATCTCATTTAGGGTGTTCCTTTCTTTCACTGACCCTCTATTCTCCCAAGGATGATGTCCTTCTCCAGGGACTGGTACCTCCTGACAACATGTCCAAAGTTTATGAGACAAAGACTCGCCATCCTTGCTTCTAAGGAGCATTCTGGCTGTAATTCATCCAAGACAGATTTGTTTGTTCTTCTGGCAGTCCGTGGTATATTCAATATTCTTCACCAACACTGTAGTTCAAAAGCGTCAATTCTTCTTCGGTTTTCCTTATTCATACTGAAACGTTGATTACTAAGCATAATTTTAAGTTTATACGCTTTTGCTTCCTATATTTATATGTTACAGAGAGACTATAAGTTTGGGTCTGTTAATGAATGTGTTTATTTTTGCTACTTTGATGAGCTGTACTATAAGGGATATGTGTGACTATGGAAAATTGTGTTATGTGAATTTATGAGCCTTACTAACCAAAAAACCAAATCAAACCTGTTGCCATCGAGTTGATTCTGACTCATAGTGACCCTATAGGACAGAGTAGAACTGCCCCATAGAATTTCCAAGGACAGCCTGGTGGATTTGAACTGCCAACCTTTTGGTTAGCAGCTGTAGCACTTAACCACCACACCACCAGGTTTTCCATGAAAAAAGCTGATGTGGGACACCTAGTTCATACTTATCCACTTCCTCAGTTTTCTTTGTGAAATAAAATGATATTATTTTCTTAAAAGTTATATGTTAGCAGTTGAGAACATACTTAGGAGAAATAGTTTCAGAGAAATACAACCGCGCATACGTTTCTCTTTCTCAAGGAAAAGGAGTAGCTTTTCTTAAAGTAATGGCTCTCAGAGTTTTGTATGTTTCTTTATTTTGTCTCCAAATGTCTTTGCACTCTTCAAATTTATTGAGAACCTTAAAGATTTTGTGTGTGCATTGGGGCAGGAGGGATAACTATAGACATTAACCATATCAGAAATGGAAATTGAGAAATGTTTAACTAAAATGCTCATTTACTGAATCATTTGAAGATAGCAACAATGAACGGTTTGCATGTTAGTAACACGTTAATAGTATTATGAAATTAGTTCTGACCTCACAGACTCCTTGAGATCGGTCCTAAAATAAAGTGTCAGTTAGTGTCAGAATATCAAAGAGCATAATTAAGGACAAAACTTGGAAATAAATTTTATTTGCCTTAGTTTATAATACTGAGTCCAAAAATCTATGAAATGTGTTAAATATTAGCAAAGTTTGCTCAAAGTTGATGATCTTGTTTCTTTGGTTTACTGTTTATTGTCTTCACCTACCATATGAAAAGTTATTTTTTTTCTGTGTAATCTGCCTGTATAGCAAAAGATTGTGTCTTACCAGAATAATTTTCTGTGCTTTATGTTAACTTTATTATGGTCTCGATTATTTAAAAAAATGACCTTCACCTATGAAAGAATTAAGATTATTTACAACTATGTTATATTTTATACTTACTTTTACATGTCTTATTGTTATTTTCAAATGGAGCCAAGTTTAGTTTCTTAGGCAGTTATGATCTCTTTCTTCTGAACATTTTATTGTGCTTTAGGTGAAAGTTTCTATAGTAAATTAGTTTCCCATTCAATAGTTCATACACAAATTTTTCCGTGACTTTGATTACAATCTCTGCAATGTGTCAGCACTTCCCCCGCCCCATTTCCACCCTGGGTTCCTCATTTCAATTTGTCAGGTTTCCCTGTGCCTTCCAGCCTTCTCATGTTTGTTTTTGGACAGATGTTGCCCTTTTGGTCTAGTATAGTTGATTGTTCTAAGGAGCACATTTCTCAAGGCTGTTATTGTTATTATTATTATTATAGGCCTGTCTATTATTTGGCCGAAAGGTGATCTCTGGGAGTGGCTTCAGTTCCATGTTAGAAGGGTGTCCTAGGGCTATAGTCTCTGTGGTTCCTCTGGACTCTATCAGACCAATAAGTCTTGTCTTTTTATGAATTTGAATTTTGTTCTACATCTTTGTTCCACTCTAACTGAGACCTTCTATTGTGTTCCTGATCAGAGTGGTTGGTAGTGGTAGCCAGGCACCATTTAGTTCTTTTGGTTTCAGGCTAGTGGAGGCTGTGGTTCATGTGGGGCCATTAGTCCTTTGGACTAATTGCTTCCTTGAGTCTTTTGATATTGTTCACTCTCCTTTGCTCCAGATGGAAAGAGACCAGTAGTTGTATCTTAGATGGTCACTGAAAAGCTTTTAAAACCTCAGATGTTACTTACCACAGTAAGATGTAGAACATGATCTTTATGAACTATGTTATGCCAATTGACCTAGATGTCCCACGAGACGATGGTTCTTAGCTTTAACCCAGTAACTCAACCCCGCAAGGTGTTTGGTTATATCTTAAAAGTTTCTGTAACTGTGCTCCCATGTGCTCTATTACATATACGAGTATACATGCAGCACATATAAATATGTATGTAGAAATATCCACAACCATACCTATGTATTTGTATGGGTGTACTCCCGTATGACCTCCCACACTTATTTGGTATATATATATATATATATATATATATATATATATATATATATATATATACCAGTGTAGCCACTTTCAAATTATTGTCTGTTGTTACTGTTGTCGTAGGATTGTATATGCTATAGTATTTACTGTAGTTGTGAGAACTGCTAGGGACAGAAAAGGCCTTAAACAACAAGTTATGTTGGTTAAAGATTTTTTCTAGAAGAATGGTGCAAATGCTGTTTGCTTCCTCTTAATCTGTCCGCTTGTACCTGTCTTTCAGATCAGCCAGTTAGAGCTAGAATCCTGGGCATGCATGTTAAGAGACCAAGTTGACCGTCAGATGGCCTCATCCCATGATAAGTATTGCCTAAGAACCAAAATCACCAGACATACCTCATCCAGCATTGACCAGAGCCCATTTCAGAAGCAAGAAGTCCGTCAGCCACTTCCCTGCCAAATCCTACCCCAACCCCTTTTTGAATATGTATGAAGTTGATGGGTATGTATGACTTCCCCTTTTCGATGTGGTACAAAACTTCCTTTTGTTCGGGGAGACAGTGCTTTTGGGGATGATCCCCCCTCGTCTCCTTACTCACTGTGAGAAATAAATTGTGCCTTACTTTAAATCCGCTTGACTCTTAATTATGCTTAACAAGAGTACAAGTGGCGAACCCACTACGTTCGGTAACAGTTGCCCTTTATTCTTGCATACCTCTCAGTGTCCTCCTTTGCCTTGGTCACGTTGTGCTGACTTCCCCATATTTTGTATTGCCTTTCCCTTCACCAAAATTAACATGCATCTGCTACCTAGTTAGTGATTCTCCCTCCTTCCCCCTCCCATCCCTGGTAACCATCAAAGAATGTTATGATCTTCAGTGTTCAAATTTCCTGACAATTTTTAATATTTTGCCCTCCCAAAACCTAATCCTAAATGGTATCTTTTATACCTAAAAGCTTGTCTTTTGGGGCTGCCTAGATGGCCTTGAAAAGTCATAAAAGAATTGTTCCTGCTTTGTAAGTGCTAGAAATAATTGTTTATTTTGATGTGTTTCTATTGATGAGTTGTATGGGAAAAGTTGCCAAATTAGAGGAGGTGCTTAGCCTTCCCTACGTTAAGTTTGTATAGGTGAAATGTTATTATTATACATATTTTAGAAATAGGATACTATATGAGAAGTTCCTAGAGATTTGTCCATGTTCTTACTGTCCATTGTATGTTTATATTTACCAGCATCTTTGTTTCATCTCATATTAGACAACCGAAGTATAGTATTATCAGTTATAACTTCAGTTATTTTCGAAAATGTTAACTTGGTCACAAGTTTATTTCTTTAATTTGAATCTAGCATCATCTAGGCCATTGGTTTCCAAGTGGGGATTCGCATCATTTTAAAATTAGTATTCAGATGTTTAGAACCTTGATAATCTTTGTGTATTAATATTGTATTATGTCTCAGGATTATTATATGTTATATGTAAATTTCTTTTCTAAGGATTATTCTCATCCATTTTGGTAAATTAGATGTAATCTCCACTCTTCTTTGAAAATAGGGTTAATCATTATTTTTAGAGATATTTTGTCTAAAATTTTTTTAAAAATTAACTTTATTTTGCATACTACAGAAATTAATTTTCATCAGCTCTTTCAAAAATTATTAGTAATAAGTTAACCATGGCTATTTTTAAGTCTTATCATCTACAGATAGTTTTACTGTGATGATGTCCTTAAAGTGCTTGCAATAAACCATAGGCCAGAGTATTTCTACAAAAAGGAACTGTATCAGAGACCCATGGAAAGACTTCCAGATATTTGGGCATGGACTTCTAAATGACACTTCTTATGCTATTGGACTGAATCAAGATTTCTAGAACTCTTGTGGAGAAGCTGATGGGTTCACAAGACTGATATCCAAGATTGAGTGGAACAGAAATTAATTACATAGGACTGAGTGGACTAAAGGATTATTTGGGTTAATAATATGGAATACTAGTATGTATGGAATACTGCTGATGTTTTGATGTTCTATTTTATGAATATAAGAAACCTCTTTCTCTTTTCTCCAAAACAATCTATAACTTACAACAATTTAATACACTAAACATAGTCTATTGAATTGTTATAAATTATAGATAGTTCAGTTTATAGATGCCTATGCAAATGAAATGAAACATTTATCTTTTCTCCCTGCCTGATCCCTCCAGAATTGGGAAACTCTTAATGGGTATTCTAAATTTTATGGCAATATAATTATTTCCATAAGTTCAATAAGCATCTATTCTTCTTGTTAACAGAGCATAACTGGAAATCTTGGTTATATAACCAGGCTTTGACTGGGGCACCATATATGAAAATGGTGCTCAAAGAATCAGGTATGACCAGACATTTTAAAGGAACTAAGATTGACTTTATAAAGCCAATGATTACAAAATTCTCCCAGGAAATCTAACCTGATACCTGACTTATATAAGATTCCCAGCCTTACAGGTGAGTGAGGAAGGTCACTTCCTGGCAGGCCCAGAAACTTTATGATATTTTGGAACCTTGAGAAGAGAGGAACTCACCCAAATCTGTGGGTACTATAGGTGAGATCTAGTGGTAAATTCTTGGCTTGGCTTCCTGGCCTCAAGAGGTTTTTACCTTTTTAATCTGAAGTTCCTTATGAAAACTTCCAGCAGAGGTGGGGCCAAGGTGGCGGAGTAGTCAGATGGCTTCCTATGTCCCTCTTACAACAAAGACCAGAAAAAACAAGTGATTTGATAGTATATGAATATCTAGGAGCCCTGAACAAGGCAAAGTTGAAGAATCGGACTGAGTGAGGGGGGGAAGAGAGAGACAGTTTGGAAGCAGCAAGGAGTTGCCTGACCTGACCCGGTGGGAGCTGCAGCACTTCAGCCCGGATTGGCTCAGGGTGCATAGTGAAGTGTGCATACAGCTCCGCTTACTCACTCAGGAGGCACTTTACACATCGAGAGAGAGCTGGCAGCAGAGATTCTACTTAGACACTCTGAACCAGTGAAAAGCAGCACCCAAGTGGCTAAAGATAAGTACATGCATGTGGCCTTTAACAGGGATTAAAAAAAAAAAAAAACCCATTTGGGAAATACTGCTCTCCCGTTTACCTTCTCCCTTCCTGCTCTGCACCGGGTCCCTCTGGCTTCAGCCATCTGTGAGTCCCCTGGGCTGGAAGAAGATCCCATAATGTGCCCTGACCGATTCTCGTGGCCTTGGAGAGGGAACAAATTAACAAACAGGGAAAAAATAATCTACTGGCTGCCCTAAGCCAGGAACTCAGGGTTGGCACAGCTCCTTTGCCTAGGCACAGGCATAAGGGGTCCACAGACTTTGAGCGCTTTCCATCCCTCTATAGACACGTGTGGACCCATCTCAACAGTGTAAGCCCTTGCTACCACAGTACAAGAGGGTAAACATCTGAAGTCTAACTTCAACTGTTTCAGATGTGAAGTGGAAGATTTGTGAAACTGTTCTGCCCTTTAAGCAGGTGCCTTACCTATCCGCATCAGGGGCTTGAGGACTGGCGGCTCCACCCACGCCACCTAGCCACCTGCTACAGGGGTCCAAGAATAAGTGGTGCCCCTTAGTTGTTACAGCCAGCAGAGTAGGGTGCTTATAGTCCAGCTGCAAAACTCACCTACCTACTCACTCTAGGGAACAGGGACACGCTTTCCTTTCAGACACTCAGGGGCTGCTGTCAGCCCCCTGCCTTGTTCAGCGCGTGACCCCCTACTGCAGCCAGATACCTGTGCCTATAACAATCACCCATGCCTCTCTAAGACTGTAGGTGAGAACCTGCACCACACACTTGGTGACTGACTGCCTGGACGCCTGAGCTGAATCCATACAGGAAAATTTAATGGACTCCTGGACACACATACTTAGTTACAGACCTAACTACCTGGTGACAGGATGTTAGATCTTCAAAGGCGCCAATAATCAAACTAGCGTACACGAGCAGCCTATTTGGGCATATCAAAACAAAACAAGAAGCTAGGACACACTAAGCAAATATAAAAAAACTTTCAGCAAGACAGATGTAACAGGCTATGTGATAAGTTACCATTCTTGCTGCACCTATGTAAATAATAACGAACGGCTATATTTTAAATCAAGAAAAACTTTACTTTGAGATTGTCCTTTGACTGAGCAGAAGGTAATCATAGACAGAAATTTTATATGTCAGTAGAAAATTATGGCAAGCTATTGTGGACTATCAAATTCTGATTCTGTTCATGGTCTTTGGGCTATTTTACATCTTTCTGTAAACTACAGAAAACTAACTATTTTGTTTTCTACTTGCAGATTGGACTGGTTATTGTCAGATAGATTGTTCTGTTTTCTATGTATCCATGCATAATCAATTACCCAAAGGGAAAATTAAAAATATGAGAGAGACTAAGACTTGTAGTGACCATGAACAGGCCATCAAACAACTGACTGAACAGCTATCAAATCAGGATTTATTGACAAAGGGAGCATTAATTAGCTGTACTATAGTAGCCATAGTACCCTTAGTTACTGGAATTGGTTTAGCCTATGTAGAAAAAGATATTTTATGGTTGCAAATGATGGTAGACAAGGTGGTTCTAGAATTAGATAGCTCTGTTAATAATCTAGGTGATGCTATATTCTCTCTCTCTGCAGCACAGATAAAGAAAATGACATTACAAAATAGATTTGCTCTTGATTATTTAATTACTTCCAAAGGAAGAGTGTGTGCTTTGGTAAAAGAAAATTATTGTGTATATGTTAATGACACCTAAATGAAAGCATACTGGGATACAGTTTTAGCAAAAACTAACGCTAGAGATGCAATGCATGCTGCAGGTGTTCCTCTTGCATTTTCTTGGGATTTGTTTTTCTGGTTAGGAAATTTGGGTTTGTGGGCCAGATAAGCCTCTCAGACTGTTGGCTTATGCATTCTTCTCATATTGATCCTTTATATTATTATTAAGCTACTAAGCTGTTTAGTGTCTGGGGTCTTAAAAGCTCATGAGCTGCCAACTAAGGTAAAGGAAATGATCTCCTTCTGACTGGTGGACAAAAAGAAGCAAAGGAACCAACAGAAATGATGTATGTTACACTAAAGGTATTTCATAATGTGATACCTATGATTATGGAGACCAGAAGAACTTAGATGATGCCTGGCCAACACTTAGTTGATCAAAGATTCTAATCAAATCATGATCCAAAGGGGGAAGATACTGTGAAAAAGTTTAATTAAAGATAGACATTTTATTTTGATTTCAAGAGGTTTTCTCTTACTCATGATCCTAAGAATACTTGACCCCTAACTGATCTTGCCTTCAGTTTTTCTGGCTTGCTTTTCACTTAGAACTGCTAATTAAGTTTGCAGCATTGTTAAACTTGTTTTTGTTGTTTTTTTCCCAGCTTGAAGGGAGCAGTCAGTAAAAAACCTATTACCTTGTGATTTAATGCAAAAGACTGTGCTTCCTTACTTTTAATTTCAAGAGGTCTCATAGCTACAAATACGTCAAGGACCAAATTTTCAGGAGTTACTTTCTAATGCTAAGTCAGTAACCATTAAGTACTTTGTCACCATGGAAACTTGAATTCATTAAGCAAAAAATATTTAAGCTTCTGTGAAATCACCAATCCTCCAGAGTGGCTTTTTTTTTTTTCTTTCTTGCAGGGAATGCACACATGCTCCTCCAATTCGCAAATTGCTTTTTAAATCATACAGTAATCAAGTATTGTGTTGTTATTTTGAGCTAATTCAAAGGTTTATTTATTTATTTTTTACAATTGTAACTAGCCTACTTTGAGCCACTAGTTTTTAGAAACAAAATGATCTCCCTTCATGCTTACAGATTAACTGCTTGAAATAAACTCTGTTTTAATTTCTTAGTGTTTTGATTATTTTTAACAAGGCAATTGCTGAATATGTGTTGAGTAAATGAATGAACAGGCTTGTGCTTTCCAGCTTCTGGTTCTATTTGTGTTTTCTACTGGAAGGCAGAGCTCACAAAAATCCATCTCCCTGTACCCCAACACATTTTGTTAAGACCAGATAGTATCTAGCTGGTCTACTTAATGTCACATTTTCTAAATCCTCTGACCCAGCAACTGTGATAAATAAATAAATAAAGCTATTTCCTTTCCACTTCCTCTGTGGGCACAGACTTTGAAGAACTATTGCTGAAATAATTGCCTTTATCTGCCTCCGGTCCCCCACTCCCCCTTACAGAGCCAGGACCCTCAGCTGCTGGGCTGAGTGAAGATGAATTGAATGCATTGGTTGCCAGGTTCTGCCATACATACACTTGCCTCTCAAGAGAAGCAATTCTGCTACCAAGCCAAGACCAAGATATAAAAACTGAGTATGATGGCCCAGACTTTCTCTCTCTGGAATTCTCCCTCCTCTAATTCACACAGGTCTCTCCTTCCCAGTCCCTCCCAGACACAGCCCACCTGGAGCAAATTCTCTGCTACGACACTGGATGTCAACTCTTGATTTAGGAAATAATATTGGAGTTATTATTCCCTGTACTTGAGCATAGAGAATGTGACCCAGGTGGAGCTGGTCTCACAAGGACTCACAAGGACACATCAACTGAGCCCTGAGGTATAAAGACAATAGCTAAGATCATCATGGAAAATGTCTTTTAGGGAAACTTTCACATAAAACCAATCTAACAGAACTCAAAAGACTTTCTACTCTTAACTTTTTCTATTAGCATTTAGTGAATAGAAAATTTGTTGGACCTTCCTGATTGTCATTACTGAAACTTGTACCAATGATTGTTAAGAAAGTCAATTCAAAATGTAGGATCACAGTTTCTAGCCAATCTGTGAAGAGGTGAAGCTTTCAATGGTTTTGCCCATTTGTAATGTTAATATATACTGATTGCTCTGTAACTGTTCCTTGGACTCGGGCAGACATGGCTGTGGCAGCATGCTTGTCCGTTTTCCCATTCTTGCCTATTCTATAATATTCTTTGGACTCAGGCAGACATGGCTCTAGCAGCATGCGTGTCAGTTTTCCCACTTTTGCCTTTTTGAATATCTGTCAAATAAAACTTTCTTTTTGCTTTACTTAACTTTGTGACGTTTTTACCCTACAACACTCTCTAGGTCTCTGTTTTCTTTCCTTTTGTCCTAAAAAGAGATTAAGATGAAATCATTCTATAGTCACTAGATTCTGTCTGTACCTTTCACAAATCCTTTCTACTGGGTTAACACCAAATTCTAACTGCTAAAGGCTCACAACGGCCCCCTTTTCTGGAGAATTGTCCTCCAGTCACCAGGAGCAGCCTCTATTTCTGGGGGCAAAGGGGTAGAAGAGTGACCAGTGATCAATGACTGGCTGACAGATTCTGGCCTCAAGGTGGCACCCATTCTGTGGTGCAATTCATGCTCCAGAGCTCCCCATGGGATCAGGCTGAAGCTAGACTCCAGTATTCTTGCTGAGTTTCTTTCCCTGCTGTATCTTGCTTCCCTCCTCCCCTGCTCTGTGCCCCCTTCAATAAATTGCCTGCACCCAAATCCCAGTCTCCGACTCTGCTTCTAGGAAACCAAATCTAAGGTGATTGCCTTCTAAGGAACTTCCCACCCCTTCGACTACTATTGTTTTCTTTATAGCCTTTATCACTATCTAAAAAAATGTTTTAGTTTATTTGTTTCCTAGCCCTGGCTACAAAGTCAGACCCTTAAGGGCAAGGACTGCCTGTTTTTGTTCACTGAACTTGGAATTGTGCCTGGTACAGAGTAGGAGCTCAATGGGTGTTTGTTAAATGAACGAATGAATGAGGCTTATCTTGCAGATGTATCAAGGGAAATTATCCCTGTTGCATTTTCAGAAATATATTGGTATTACTCTGTTTTTTAAGGCAGTTGGCCATTTTTTGCAACAGCTAAATTTTATACAAACTTGGAAAGGATAAGGGAGTATATGTATGAGGGCTAGGAAAGGGAACAGGGGTGCTGGAATGCCTTTCTGGGGGAGTTCTGCAGTCCCTGGTCAGAGTCTATAACAGTTTACAATCTTTTCCCCGCGCTGCTCAAACATGGAGTCCCCCGGTAGTGCAAATGGGTAAGGAGCACAGTTCTGTTACTGCAATAACGTGGATTGGAGCCGCCTGCCACAATAGCCAATTCTGAGACAGGGGTGAGGTGAGCAGCAAGGTGTTTACTATATATCGATATATAGGAGACAGAGGGGAATAGATTCCTCCAAAAAACCCATCTCCCCCAGTGGAGATCGGCTGAAGTCTCTTATAGGGACAGGATTATGGATCTTTTGTGGTAGTTTCCCCCTGAGGTGATGATGTCTTAGATGAGTTAACCTTCTACTGGTATTCTTAGAGGTTATCTGGTGACATCTTTGGGGATTATCTGGCGACATCTGCTTTTTTTTTGTCACGAGATGGGTGCTTTGTTTGGTTTTTCATTCTTAGATCATTATCAGTTGTTTTCCACTCTCCAGGCAGGAACATTGATTAATCTTAAACCTTTTCGTAGAGGCTGGAACGGGAGGGAAAAATCACGAGACAATGTGGCAGTTAGCAATGGGGAGTAAATAACAGTGAGCCGGGCCTATGCAGCCTCTTCCAGCTCTGTCTTGACACACGTGGGGTTGCCATGAGTCAGAATCAATCTGACAGCAACTAGTTTTTGATTTAAGCACAGGTTGCCTGTCCCAGCTTACTGCATGCTTAGGCAAGGTGGCATTGGGGAATGAAGGGTACTGTTAACGCTGGGATAACAGTTGTAAACCAGAACCCAGTTACCCTGCGCTTAAGGCATCATCAAAGTTTGGGTATTAACAAAACAAAGAAAAAATGTTTTTCGAAAGAATGTGATCTTTCCAAAGAAGTATCAAAGTAGTCACTGGGAGGAGAACCAGAACTTTGTGGACGTTTCTTGCATTCACCTTTTAAAATTTAGAATTGTCTTTATTTTGAATTACAAACTGAGGGTGAGGTAGGCAGAAGTTGCAGTCTTTTTAGGTTTATGGGTCTCTTGGCCTAAATATTGTGTTTTAGGTGGAATTGTTCCATTGTTTATGGCTCCTTCTTTTTTTTTTTTTTAAGTAATAACAGCTGCTGACATTTACCGAGAGCTTTTTTATTTCAAGCTTTTATGCACATTACTGCATTTGATCTTCATAAAATACTGTTATGTATTCCTTTTCTTCTTTTTTCTTTTGTTTTTGTTGAGAATATACACAGCAAGAGACACACCAACTCAACCGTTTCTACATGTACCATTTAGTGACATTGATTGCATTCTTCAAGTTGTACAGCCATTCTCACCTGCCTCCTCCATTAACATAAATTCACTGCCCCCAAAGGTTCCTATCTAATCTTTCAAGTTGCTGTTGTCAATTTGATCTCATATGGATAGTTCTTAAAAAAGCATAATGCTCAAGGCAGACATTTTTTATTAGTTAAGCTAAACTATTGTTTGGTTTTAAGACTACTTCAGGGGATATTTTTGGTTTAAGGTTTAAAGATTATCTCAGGGCAATAGTTTCAGGGGTTCATCCAACTTTTACGGCTTCAGGAAGTCTAGAGTCCATGAGAATTTGAAATTATGTTCTGCATTTTTCCCCTTTTGATCAGTATTCTTCTATAGAATATTTGATCAAAATGTTCAGTAATGGTAGCTGGGCACCATCCAGTTCTTCTGGTCTCATGGTAAAGGTGGCAGTTGTTCATGGAAGCAATTAGCCACACATTCGGTATCCTCCTCCTATTCCTAAATCTCCTTCTTCCTCTGTTGTTCCACGTGAATAGATACCAATTGTCATGACTTTAATGGCAGTTTACAAGCTTTTAAGACCCCAGGCACTATGCAACAAACTAGGAGGTAGAACAGAAACATTAAACACGTTATTAGGCCAATTAACTAGGCTATCCCATGAAACCATGACTCTAAACCTCCAAATATGACTTTTTTTTTTTTTTTTTTTTTTTGAGGGCACATCATGACCAGACACTAGCTAAGTCAGGACTGAGTAAGTCTTATCCTTAAGGCCAATCCAATTCTCATTAGATCCTTCACAATCACTGGTGAGGTGGATATTGTTTTTCCCATTTTGCAGACTGCCAATCTAGGCTACATTAATTTACCCAAGGTCATGCATACTGCCTGTAGCTTTGGCTCCAGGCCTAGTTGGCCTGCTCACCTCCTGGGGCCGCCTCTGAGGATGGGAACTGAGGGAAGCACCGTGGAACCTTTAAAGAAAGGGATGTGAGTGTCACCTTCAAGGGAAACTCATAACTTCATAAGGCCTGTCACCAACACTTCAAACTCAACCCCCCCCCACTCTGATCACCTCTTTTCTACTATTCTTCTTCTCCTCTCTCTCTCTATTTCCCCAGTGACTAGTCTTGTCCTCCCCTTTTCGCCTGGATCACTTGCCAGCTGTGGGAGTTTGAGCAATGACAACACTTCAGCCCTCTCAGGGGGTTTTTGAGGCTCAAATAAGTGGGTTGAAGTAAATGACCCAGCTTTAACGGCCTCAAGTTACTTCTTTCTCTTCCCTTGTCTAGTTGCCCAGTATTTTCCTTGTCCACCAGGTGGCACTAAGCACGTGTTCGCTGTGTTCCCTAAAGTCCCTCTGTATTCCTCCACTTGACTTGTTTTCTGCAGCATTTTACTCAAGCCAAATAGATTCTTTGTTTTGCTTTTCCTAAATTTGGCCCAATTCAAGTTAGTCTGCCTCCCAGAAAGGCTGATTCTTCCTCTTAGCCTGTTCCAAGGCTACCTTCTGATTTATCCAACTATTGAGCAGGACCTGGCAGTGGTGTCACTAGGGTTGGTGTCACCCAGTGCGGTGACTCATGGTGTCACCCCTGCCCCCCATGGACCTCCTCTCTTACCAGACCATATAGAATCCTTAGTAATGTTTCTTATCAATTTTAATCATAGAATAATATGTGATATAGTTGTAAATTGCTTAAATGTAATATTTCTCACATTATATGAACACTCCCCCCAAAAAACCAAACCCACTACCGTCGAGTCAATTCCAATTCATAGTGACCCTATATGACAGAATAGAACTTCCCCATAGGGTTTCCAAGGCTATAAATCTTTATAGAAGCAGACTGCCACATCTTTCTCTGGTGGAGTCACTGGTTTTCGAACCGCAGACCTTTTGGTTTAACTGCTGCACCACCAGGACTCCTAGTGTATGAATACTAAGAACAAAATTGTTTTGTAAAATTTTTCTACATTTAATTACAACATTATTAGTAACTGAGCAGAAGATTTTTTTTCCTACGTTTTTTTAAATTACTACCTCATTCTCAACAAAGTTACTGGTATAGGCTCACAAATACTAGTTACCACAATATTGTAGCTAAAACACCAGATGCCTTGACAAAATAATTAACTATAAAAACACTGGCAGCAACAAAAAGAACAAGCGTGTAGTTGTAGCTCCTGCAGACAAAACCACGTGATTCGAAGCATCCTTGTAATTGGGTAATAATGACAGCTCTGACTGGAGCACATTAGAAGGTTCAAAAAGTAAATCAGCATAGAATTTTAGCCTTGTAGGTATATTGATACGTGTAAGCTGGGCTTACGAAAAACGTTTTTTGTTGTTATAATGCATATTTTTATAAAAAGTAATAAATTTCTACTGAAACACTACACAAAAACTTTATGGACAGTCATTTTGGTCTCACCCGCTCTGACAGTGTTACCGGGTGTGGTTCACTCCCCTCCCCGCAACGCTGTACCCTTCTAGTGATACCACTGAGCCCTGGGCTGATTTGGGCTGAGCACTTGGTTTGTTAACTTCAAATCTATGTAGACTTCCCTTCCACCCACCCATCTGCCCACCCATCCACTCATCCATCTGACTGTCCATTCACCTGTCCATACATACATTCATCCATCCTTCTACCAGCCATTCATCCATACACCCAGCAGATATGTAATGACCCCTGATGGTGTCTACTCCAGGCGTAATGCTCATCCTTGGAAAGACAAGGAGAAATGATACATGGTGTCTCCCCTCAGTGAACTATCACCTAGAGGGTCTCACCTTTTATTTTTCATGAAGGAAGACCAACTGTTAACTCTCTCTCCTTGCCCTCAGCTTGTAACAACTGTAGCAATGAGAAGCAGCAAATGCTATTTCCTAGGCACATAACTGACTTGCAACAATGACTGAGACTAGAACTATTAGGTCCTCTGTACAACCAATTCCTCCTTTTGTCTGGGTAACACTCTGTCATTCATGAACTTCATTCAGGCAACATGTATTTGCTGTGTGCCTCCTGTGTGTCAGGCATGGTGCTGAGTGTTGGAGATAGGAAGGTTAGAAAGACACAGTCCTGATATTGAAGAAGCCTACAGTCCTTACTACAACAGCTGGCAGGCACTTTTCCCCCAAGCATCTCCTTCTGAGACCCACCAAAGTAGAGCCAATCACTTCCTCCCTGGGGTCACTCTGCTGTTCAGCACAACTTCTAATTTGAATGTATCTAAGTATTTTGTTTTCCTGTCTAGGGTGTGATCTCCTGGACCCTTTCCTGTTTACCTTGCTTCCCCCAGTGGCCAGCCCAGAGTTTGGGTCACATGAGCAGCTCATGTGTGTGGGATGAATAGGCAAGTGAACAAATGCTGCACAGGCAGCAGATGGGGTAGAGAGGAGCAAGTAAAATCATTAGCAGTGTGGTTAAGACTCCGGCACCTCTAGGCTCACACTACCTGAGTTTGAATCCTGTCTCCACCTTGTACTTACTGAGTGATCTGAGGCAAATAACACAACTTCCGTGGGCCTCAATTCTGCATCTGTAAAATGGGGATAATAACAGCCCCCTCCCAGGGCTGTTGTGAGGATTACATAGGTTGATACATATAAATTGCATTGTTTATACTATCACAGATCTTTTGTTCTGTCATCAAGATGCTATTACACTCTGCCTGCTCCTCCCTTACACACCTCATGCTTCCCAGTTATTGACTAAAATCCTCCAGTGCCCCTGTCATCCACCACACCGGTACTCTATGCCCAGGGAGTACAGGGAACAGCAGGTGCTTCAGAGGGGAGCTTCTTCCTGAGCCCCTCTGTGTGTGTTTCTACCTTATAATTCTGTTTTGAGAAAATTTTGAGGTAGAGTGGGGGAACTGTCCTCCAAAGACAGAGAAATGAAACAGATTTCATGTAGCAAGAAGAAGCGGGGTGGACTTTAGGCCAAATCCATTCAGACCCCATGGGTGTGCATTGGGTGGAAACAGACCAAGAAACCCGAGGGTTTCTGCCCACCAGTTTTCTGTTCTCTTTTGTTCTCCACCCACCAAAAATAAACAACTCAAGAGAAGACTCAAAGCTATTCAGTTCCACTCAGCTCAGGCAATCAAACCTGAATTAAGTCAGCTGCTTCTGACCTGGTCCCTTCTCTTTCATTATCTGCCAAAGGCCACCACTCCTGCCCACCTGTCCTGCTGAAACCTTCTTCAGTCAGCACCTCTGGGCTCAGGAATGGAGCAGAGATTTATTGAGTCAGGAACGCTAGCAGTAGGAAAGACTGGCTGCTTGCCAAAATCACCCCCATACCCTCTCCTTGCCCTTGACCTCTTGTCACAGACTCGGGGTTGCCAGAAGGATAGAACTAGGTGTGGCTAGTCATGGTCCCACTGGGATTAAGAGATGGGTAACGTGTATGTCTGCGCTTCCTTGCTCATGTCATCTGCCTCAGCTGCCTTTGTGTTTGTTTTTTAATGTCACAGTTGTGATTCACTGAAATGAGGCTGTCAGTTGCAGATACCCTAATGACTTGGCTGGAGCCTCACTGCCCTCATCTGTAAAACGGGTGAGTGGAATTAAGGACATGTACTGTCATACATTTTTATGTTCCTAAGTCGTCCTTGCCAAAGGTGAGATGTCTTACCTTGACTTTTCTCTGGTTAGAATTTACCTTGACTGGGCCTGAAGAATCATGGATATGTTGGACAGCTTGAGAAAAGGGATGGGGTCTTATTCATCCAGTCTTCTTGACTCCTCCCTCATTGACCAAGGGTGGAACCCAAGTCCGAGGAAAAGGGCCAATGTAAAGGCCAAGATTCCTGGTATCTTTGAAGGCCAGAGGCCTCTCTAGCATTCACTTTTGTCCATCAGACCAGCCCTGAGTCTCGTAGCCTTCTGGCCTGGGTTGTTTCTGATTCATCTTTCATCTTCTCCAGAATCTGGGCCATCAGGCCACCTCTCCATTGTTCTTTGGTTTTTTTTTTTTTTCTGTAGCCATTTCCTTTTTGGAATTCAACCCTCCACTCTTACACCCTCAGATTTTCTTCATCTCCAAGTATTCTAGGGCTCTTTCTCCAACTATGTTGTTTCTGAAGTCTCCTCATGGCTGCTCACCTCCAGATAAAGTTGCTGCCACACTCCTTGTCCTCTCCTCAGCCCACTCCAGCTGGCTTCTCCCACTACCCTGGCATGGTCAATTCCAGGGTCACCAATGGCCTCTGTTGCTAGATCTAGGGAGTTCTCTGTTTCTTACCTCACTGGCATCTGTGTAGCCCATGACATGGTTTATATTCTTTTTCTCCAGGCTCCCTTTCCACAATGCCCTTCTCCCTCCTGGGCTTCCTTCTGCATCTTTGAGGACTCCTTTTCAGTCTTCATGGACGCCTCTTCTGCTCTGCTGCCAATATTGGTTTGTTTCCTTGGGATCCATCCCAGACTCATCTTTCTCCTCCCTCTTCACATTCTCACCAGAACTTCTGCTGAGAGTTCCAACAAGTCTCCAGTCCAGACTTTTCTCCTGAGATCCAAACTCACATACCCAACTGCCTCTGGGACGTCTCCACTTGGAGGCGCCAGACACCCCTCATATGCAACACAATAATTATCAAAGCATGATACTGTTAACAGCCAATAACAAAATCTCTTACTATGTGCTACACATCTTCTAAGCATGTCACATTTACTCATTCAACCTTCTTAGCAACACCAGAAGGTGGGTACTTTTGTTATCACACCCATTGTACAGATGAGGAAACTGAAGCATAGAGAGGTTGAAAGAGTCTAAGCTCTTAAACGCTATAGTCTGGTTCTTCTCAAAACCAAAGTTGGCCTAACCCACCCTCCTCATTCTTCTCCATTACTCTCTAGCTCTGGGACCATCACCCTGGTCCAGTCAGCCACCAGACCTGTTGATTCTACTCCCTGTGTACCCCTCCAGTCCCACTAGCTCACCCTACAGGCCCCCATCATCTCCCTCCTAACTGATCTGTCTCCAACTTCTTCCCAACTAAATCATCCTGGCTTTCTAAAATGTAAATATGGATGATCTCAAACCCCTGATAATTTTCTTCAATGCTTCCCTCTGCCATCAAGATAAAATCAACATACCCTAAGGGGGCTTTCAAACCTTGGGGCTCGCTTCCCCTTCCACTCCTCCATTGCCCTGGCTTTATCTCATGCCACTTAGCACCTCCCAGTCTCTGCTTCCCATCACTAACCTTGTTACACAAGCAGACTCTCCTGCCTCTTGCCTCTTTTACATCTGGCTATCTTTTCAGAAACATGCTCCTTTGTAGTCTCCTGACTTGAGTTGCCTTCAAGATTCAGCTCAAGTTCCATCTCCTCCAGAAAGCCACCCTGGAAACTCACACCTCCCCAGCCTGGACTGGGCACCCGGTCATCTCTGAGCTTCCCTTCTCATAGCAATGATCTTGTTGTTTACACATTTTCCTTCTCCACTTACCCCAGGGCTGAGCCCTTGTGGTTTATGTTTTCTCCCTCACCTAGCAGAAGACTTGTACAACCAACCTCCAATTAGGCTTGTTCCATAAATGATGGAGCCCTGGTGGCACAGTGGTTAAAAGCTCTGCTGCTAAGCAAAAAGTTCAGCAGTTCAAATCCGCCAGCTGCTCCTTGGAAACACTATGGGGCAGTTCTACTCTGTCCTCTAGGTTCACTATGAGTTGGAACCGACTCCATGGCAACAGGTTTTTTGTTTTGGTATAAACAATGAATAAATGAGTGAATGAATTAATGGGTATCCACTCTGTGCTCCTCCATGGGACCAGATGCCCAACTCCAACTCAGAGGTTTCCAGGTCAGAAGTGGAGGGATCTCACTAGGGTCTCTATGAGGGCTCTGGCCCTATCCCAGCATCTGCCTCTTCCCCCTCCCCAGGCTAACTAAATTTTCAAGGTCAAGGGGAGCCTTCTGCCTGTACAAGGAGAAAATTTGGGAGAAACAGAACAGGGTAGAGGATTTGCATCCACCTGAGTTTAGATTGACCAGCAAGAAAGGTAAGCCAAGTCATCTCTGATTAGAAAGACTTCTGAATCGGGAGTGTGTGGGCTGCCCAGCCCCCTTCTCTGATCATTTAAACCACAGTCTCCTCCCTTAACCTCAGAGTCATGTTGATGCCTTTCCTCCCTGCCTCTGGCCTCCTGACCACCTCTCTGTTCACTTGCTTCCTTGATGTCTTGGTCCAGCTATTCTCTCAGTGGCCCTGGAACTTGGAGCCCCATGCCTGACCTGCCAGTCATGACCAGAACAGTTCTCCTTCTGTTGATGGGTAGGTTGGGGCCCCAAAAAACGGGGTCTAGGAGATTAGGGTCCAGGTAGATAGAGACAAGAAGACACATGTTTTAGACTCATGGATTAGGGGGAGACTGGTACATAGGGCTTGGGATTTAGAGTTTGTGGAGGGAAGGGATATCGGAGAACGAATTTTGTGAGAGTTCAAGAGATACCAGAAGAGAAGTTGCCTGGACAATCCAGAGATTTAAAAAATAGACATAACAAGTCTACCTGTGCTCTGTCTGCAGCGTCCCTTTGTCCCCAAGTTGTCCTAGACTCTCCCTCATAGAAGCCTTAGGGGTACTGGTGGGAAAGGATCACCTTTAGAGCTTGGGTGTCACTTTGTGTAGATGGAGAGCTGAGCCCTAAGGGCAGATCAGTGGGCGAAGAGCTGTCTGGACTATCTGAAGGAGAGAAGAGGATCAGAGGGAGGCCTGACCATGGGAGTCCAGAAAACAAGGAGACTCTGGGCATTGGGCTTGGAGGGGACACTGGGGATCCGGGGACCTGGGAGATGGAGCCAGGGGATCTGAAGCAGGAGGAATACCCTTCTCCAGAACTTTTCTTTCTGCCCTCCTCAGCCTTACCTTCTTCCCTCTGCTTCAACTTGGACATGGACCAGCCAACAGTCTTCCACATGGACAGCGCTGGGTTTGGACACAGCATGGTCCAGTATGCCGACTCCTGGTGAGGACTGGTGTTGGCTGACCTCTGGCTCTCACCAGCTCCTCTCCCTGCCCAAGGGTTCTTTTCCTCCCCATCTACTTCCCCTCATTTGCAAACTTTCTTCTCTGTCTGGTGTGACAATTACCCCAAGGTTATGAATATTTGGAGAGAAACAGGAGATGTCTTGCCGTCACAATAATCATAGCTAACATTTATTGAGCTCTTACTAAGGGCCAGGAATTATGCCAAGCACATTATATGTAGACACTGATTTAATTCTCACAACAACCTTTTGAGGTAGGAATCATTCATTCAACAAATACTTGTTGAGTGCCTACATATGCCAGGCACAGTCTCAGGAGCTGGGCATACAGCAAAAAATAAAAATCACAATTTTCTCCCCATATGGAGCTTTAATTGTTGTTTTCAGAGATGTGAAGTAAACTTGCCAAGTGGCAGTCTGGCTCCAGAGTCCACACTCTTTTAACTGCAGAGTTCTACAACTCCCCACAGGGTAGTGGTTGGAGCCCCCCAGGAGGTAAAGGCTTCCAACCAAACAGGTGGCCTCTACCGGTGTGCCTACAGCATGCGCAAGTGTGAGCCTCTTCCTCTGCTGGGTGAGTCACTGTCCCTTACTGGGTCCAGGTCTGGGGGCCTGTGGGAGGCCAGGAGACCCACTTTCCAGCTTCAGCTCTGTCTGCAGAACCTTCATCCTCAGACACACTTCCTAATCCCATCAAGTGTTCCCTGCCCATTGCACCCCCACACCCCCACAACTCTGCCAATACCTGGGAACCTCCTTGGCCATTTGGACCATCTTGTCTTCCACAGCTGAGGTGACTATAGTCCCCTCTGTGCCCCTTAAGGTGACCATGTACATATCTGTCCCATGAGTTCCCCCAGAGTTTGTGAACGTGTCCCTGGGCCTGTCCCTGGCAGCCACCACCAACCCCTCCAAGCTGCTGGTGAGTTGCTTCGGGTCACAGTAGTATCTTGAGGGGAAGAGTGGGGACTTGGGGCTGCTGGGGCCGGGAGTCTTGGGGAAGATGGAGGTGTTGGGATGGGGAGGAAGCAGGGGCAGTCTCTCCCACTGGCCCCTTCTTTCCCCAGGCCTGTGGCCCCACTGTGCACCATGCATGCAACAGGAACATATACTTGACTGGGTTCTGCTTCCTGCTAACCTCCCCCTCCCAGCAGGTCCAGAGATGCCTGGCTGCTCTGCAGGGTGAGTATTCTTGGCCTTTGGGTCCCATGAGGAGCCTGAACACATCCAAATGGGAGTGTGGTGGGGCCAGAGACACTCTTGCCAGAGTGGATAAGAAAGATATTTGGGAAAAAATGTTTATTGGGTGGTGTAGTCATTCCAAACACAAGCTGGGGAGCCACTGCCTGCTTTCACACCTTGTCCCTCACCATCCTGCTGTGAGATCTCTCCTGTGACCTTACTCTCTCTGAACCTCAGTTTCTTTGTCTGTCAGATGGGGATAATAATGGATAATAATGCACCCAGCACTGTGAGAGTAACATAAGATGATCCATGGCCAGGGTTCAGCACAGTGCTTGGCATGCGTTGTGGGTTCAATAAATGCCAGCTGCTACTATTTTTAGAGGGAAGAGGATTTTTTTAAACCATGTGCAGCAAGCTGAGAAAGATAGGTGAGGATGCAGGCTGTCTGTGCAGTGCATATCTGTGTGCACATGTGTGCTGGTGCAGGTTGAAGCATACGGCCTGGATTCCTTGGTGCTTCCCTGTAGGGCAAGGAAGTGAAACAATGAACTTTTCAGACCCAATCTATGGCCAGCTGAGGCCCCTGGGGAGACTGACACCTGACCACTGAACAGGAAGCCCCTGTCAGTGCATCCTAGGGTCCAGACGCCACCCTCCAATCCTGGCTCCCAGCAAAACACCCAGGATACCTACTTTTGGTGGTGGGAAATCTCCAGGGAAAAAAGGGGAAGCTGGGAGTAGGAATGGAATAGGGTCTCCTCTTTATGAGCTGTAAGAGTTTCTCTTCTGAGGAAGATACTGCTTTCATCCAGGAGGGGAGTTGTTGTTAGGTGTGGTGGAGTCAGTTCCGACTCATAGCGACCCTATGTACAACAGATCAAAACGTTTCCCGGTCCTGCGCCATCATCAGAATCGTTGCTAGGCTTGAGCCCATCGTTGCAGTCACCATCCCAGTCCATCTCGTTGAGGGTCTTCCTCTTTTTTGATGACCCTCTACTTTACCAAGCATGATGTCCTTTTCCAGGGATTGGTCCTTCCTGATAACATGTCCAAAGTACATGAGACCAAGTCTCGTTATCCTAACATGTCCAAAGTACATGAGACCAAGTCTCGTTATCCTCACTTCCAAGGAGCATTCTGGCTGTACTTCTTCCAAGACAGATTTGTTTGTTCTTCTGGCAGTCCATGGTTTATTTAATATTCTTCACCAGTACCATAATTCAAATGCTTAGTTCTTCTTTGGTCTTTCTTATTCATTGTCCAGCTTTCACATGCATACGAAGCAACCGAAAATATCATGACTTGAGTCAGGTGCACCTTAGTCCTCTAAGTGACATCTTTGCTTTCTAACACCTTAAAGAGGTCTTTTGCAGCAGATTTGCCCAATGCAATATGGTGTTTGATTTCTTGCCTGTTGCTTCCATGGGCATTGACTGTGGATCCAAGTAAAATGAAATCCTTGACAACTTCAATATTTTCTCCGTTTATCCTGATGTTGCTTATTGGTCCAGTTGTGGGGACCAATAAGGTGTAATCCATACTGAAGGCAGTAGTCTTTGATCTTCATCAGTAAGTGCTTAAAGTCTTCTTCACTTTCAGCAAGCAAGGTTGTGTCATCTGCATATCACAGGCTGTTAATGAGTCTTCCTCCAATGCTGTTGCCTCATTCTTCATATAGTCCTGCTTCTCGGATTATTTGATCAGCATTCAGATTGAATAAGTATGATGAAAGGATACAGTCCTGAAGCACACCTTTCCTGATTTTAAACCACGCAGTATCCTTGTTCTGTGTACAGGCTCCTGATGAACACAATTAAGTGTTCTGGAATTCCCATTCTTAGCAATGTTATCCTTAATTTGTTATGGTCCACACAGTCGAATGCCTTTGCATAGTCAATGAAACACAGGTAAACATCTTTCTGGTATTCTCTGCTTTCAGCCAGGATCCATCTAACATTAGCAATAATATCTCTCGTTCTTTGTCCTCTTCTGAATCCAGCTTGAATTTCTGGCAGTTCCCTGTTGATGTACTGCTGAAACTGCTTTTGAATTATCTTCAGCAAAATTTTACTTGTATGTGATATTAATGATATTGTTCAATAATTTCTACATTCTATTGGATAACTTTTCTTTGGAATGGGCACAAATATGGATCTCTTCCAGTCAGTTGGCCAGGTAGCTGTTTTCCAAATGTCTTGGCATAGACAAGTGAGCACTTCCAGCACTGCATTCACTTGTTGAAACATCTCAATTGGTATTCCATCCATTCCTGGAGCCTTGTTTTTCACCAATGCCTTCAGCACAGCTTGGACTTCTTCCTTCAGTACCATCGGTTCTGGATCATATATTACCTCCTGAAATGGCTGAAAGTTGACCAATTCTTTTTGGTATAGTGATTCTGTGAAGGAGTTTGAGCCCATATTTAAGCTGGGAACAGAAGAGGGTCAGTGTGTGGCTATTTAACAAAAGTACAGTTCAGTACTGACCAATGAGGTCCCTGAGCAGGTTTCTTTCATTGTGGGATTTTGAGGACATTGAAGGAAGAGGTGAGGTAGATGTTACGGGGACGGGTAGGGACACCAAACTGAAAGGAGAAGATATTCAGCTTTTTACCATCAAGATTGGAGGAGTTTTCACTTTTTAATAAACCAGGCTGGCTGCACAGGTGTGAGCAGGTGAATCACAGCTGTAGTCTCTTCAGGAGACTTCGGGAGACTGAAGGACTCTATTCTAGGCAGGGGGTTTGGGAAGCCTTGCCTCCTCACAAGGAGAGGATCCAGGGTGTAGGGCCAGACTGGGGCTGAGGGAGAGTGTTGAGGGAGTGGGTTCTAGTGGCCACGAGGCTGAGATCCTGGGCTTTGAGGAGTGTCCCCTGGAGGCCCACTCCTGCCTCCTTCTCTAGAGTGCCCAAAGCAGGAACAGGACATCGTGTTCCTGATTGATGGCTCAGGTAGCATCGCCCAACACGATTTTGCCAGAATGTTGAACTTTGTGAAGGCTGTGATGAGCCAGTTTCAGAGACCCAGTACCCAGGTGTGCCCTCAGGGGAGGGAAGGCTAGTTTGCAGACATTGCTGGAAGGGGCACTGCTGGGTGGGGCACTGCTGGGAGGGGCATTGCTGGGAGGGGTACTGCTGGGAGGGGCATTGCTGGGAAGGGATTGCTGGGAAGGCATTGCTAGGAGGGCCACCACTGGGAGGAGATTTGGGCTTCTGGTGAATGGTCTCCGCCCCCACCCCACCACCATATGGTTTTTACAGTTCTCCCTGATGCAGTTCTCCGAAAGTTTCCAGGAACATTTCACTTTCCGTGACTTCATACGCAGTTCAGACCCACAAGGCCTTTTGAATGGTGTGAAACAACTGCGAGGGTTGACTTACACAGCTTCAGCCATCCTAATGGCCATGTGAGTTCTGCCTTCTCTCAGGCCCTTCCCCAAAGCATCTGAGTCTACCTTTGGACCTCATCTGTCTCTATAAGAAACAGACAGCAGAGACTGAAATCCAGCCTGGTCTATGCTCACCAAACTGGGTGCCTCTGGTGGGACCATGGCCTTTCAGAAGAGGGGGCATCTCCTTCTAGTTTTTACAAGGGCATCTGAGGCTAACAGTAGCTCTGTTCACAGGCTCTCTGGATGTCCTTCTTTCCTGACAGGGAGACTATGTTCAGTGCCACAAATGGGGCCCGTGAGAATGCCACCAAGATCCTCATTATCATTACTGATGGGCAGAAAGAAGGTGACCCCCAGGACTATAAGAATGCCATCCACAAGTCTGAGGCAGCAGGCATTATTCGCTATGCCATCGGGGTAGGAATTGGGGATGCCATCCCATCACTTCCTCCTACTGCTTCCTCTCTAAGCAACTGCCCTTTCAAGGACAGAAATCCCAGTCCTCTCCTCTCCTACCACCTTCAGGATAAAAACTCTGTCCCAACTCTGGGGCCCACAACCCTTTTCCCTAAACTCCTTGATGCTGTCTGATCCTTATTTTTCTCATCTGTACGCTGGGTGGCATAATATTAACCTTGCAGGGTTATTGGGGGCTGTCAGTGCCCAGCATGGTGTAGGCATATTACATTTATTATTATTTATATTTGTTGGCCTTTGCTGGGGACAGGTAGGATCGGCTTTTCAAAAGACACTTTCCAAGAAAGAATTAGAAGTCATCGCATCGGAGCCCTCCCAAGAACATATATTTCAAGTGGAGAACTTTGATGCTTTGAGAGACATTCAGACCCAACTGAAGGAGAAGATCTTTGCCATTGAGGGTAGGTCAGAGATGGAGCTACTTGCTTTGGAAACCCTCACCCATAAATGCTTGTCTTCCTTGAACCTAGACCCCAATGTCGTAGGCAACAGCCCCTCCTCGTAGGTATTAATTTCCAGCATTAGGTCCTTCCAAAGCTGAGGTGTTCATCTTGGGCCCTTCAAAGCCCATCTTTCCCCCCAGGACCCAAGTATCCTGCCTTCCCCTAGGCACACAGTCCACAAGTACTACTTCCTTTGAATTTGAGATGTCCCAGGAGGGTTTCAGTGCTGTGTTCACACCTGTGAGTGGAGCTCCTTTCAGGCCCCTCGTGTGGGATAAGGGAAAAGAGGGTGGAGGGAGGAGGAAGGCAAGGGTGGGTGTCTGGATGAGTCCAGGGCTGGCATGTTGAGGTGGAATGGGCTCTATTTATTCTCCCAACCTACTCAGCCCTGGAATCCTTTACTCCCAGGATGGACCAGTTCTGGGGGCTGTAGGGAGCTTCAGCTGGTCTGGAGGTGCCTTCTTGTACTCTGAAAATATGAACCCCACCTTTATCAACATGTCTCAGGAGAATGTGGACATGAGAGACTCTTACCTGGGTGAGAAAGGCTGGAGCTGGGGGGAAGGGGAAACAGGATGGGAAGGTGAGTTGCCTGGGAAGGGCAGGAACACCAAAGGAAGGGAGGACAAGCAAAGGCCTGGCCCCCTCAGGTTACTCCACTGAGTTGGCCCTTTGGAAGGGGATGCAGAGCCTGGTCCTGGGTGCCCCCCGCCACCAGCAAACTGGAAAGGTTTTCATCTTCACCCAGGTGTTGAGGCAATGGAAGCTGCAGGCTGAAGTCACAGGGACCCAGGTTGGGTATGGGGGAAGCTGGGATGGAATGTGAGGGTGGGCAGGGGGATTTGGAGCTCACAGTGGGAAGATCTTGGTGCCTGGGGAGAGGCGGGACCCTTGCTCAGAAGGTGTTTCTGGGAGGGGCAGGCAGGGTGACTTCAGGCTCTGCCCTCCAGATCGGCTCCTACTTTGGGGTCTCCCTCTGCTCCGTGGATGTGGACAGTGATAACAGCACTGACCTGATTCTCATTGGGGCTCCCCATTACTAACAGCAGGCCTGGGGGGGCCAAGTGTCTGTCTGCCCCTTTCCCCAAAGGGTAAGTGATTAACAGGGCCTCGGCTGGGTGGGTCTCAGCTGTGGGGTGCAGAGGTTGTCCAGCTTGGGGCCTGACATTGATTTTGTTCAGTAGTCGGCTAAGTGGCAGTGTAAGGCTGTTCTCTGTGGGGAGCAAGGCCATCCTTGGGGCCGCTTTGGAGCAGCCCTGACAGTGCTAGGGGATGTGAATGGGGACAAGCTGACAGATGTGGCCATTGGAGCACCAGGGGAGCAGGAGAACCGGGGTGCTGTCTACATATTTCATGGAGCATCAGGACTGAGCATCAGCCCCTCCCACAGCCAGGTGAGACCTGGTCATTGTTCCCGTTATTATAACAGCTTTCTCCTTGCTTCTCTCTCCTTTCACACTGTCACCTGGAAAATCTTCCTCTTTTACCTCATCTGACCTCTCTTGTGAAGCAATGGGCATCTTGTAGGCGAAAAGAAAAAATCTGTGGAACTTGAGAAATTGACATTGACTGGAACATATCCTGCTTTGTATGGGGACTTGATACTTGAATGAGTTCTCCACCAGGCCTTTTAACCTCTCCAGCAGCTTTACAAGGTACACGGGCCAGGCATTAGCAAACCCATTTTACAGATGAAATATGAGGTACGGAGAAGATAAGTGACTTGACTTGTCCAGGGTTATATACAGAATCAAGAACAGTGATGACTCCTGACTCCTAACCCAGTGCTTGGTCTCTTGGTGGCTCCCTGTTATCCATCAGTTTAGATATGGCTGCCTCCGTCTGCCTGTCCACTCACTCATTCATCCTCCCAGATGCTGCATCACTTTATTCCCTTCCTGCCATCAGCAATCCTACCATGTGCCTGTCTAGACAGGAGCTTCCCACCAGTTGGGCAGGGTTCCCTAAGAAGGGAGGACTGCTTCCCTTGGCAAAAGTCAAGGAGGCCCTGATTAAAAAATAAGCAAAGGACCATTACTGAGGATTAAAGAGTCTATAGAAGAATCCTGATCAAAAGGGGGAAAATGTGGAAGAGGATTTCTAATTCTAATGGAATGTTAAATTTCAGGAGCCATTGAGGCTAGATGAATCCCTGAAACTATTGCCCTGAGATAATCTTTAAACTTAAACCTTAAACTAAACCTATCCCCTGAAGTCTTCTTAAAACCAAACAGTAGTTTAGCTTAATTAATAAAGAATGTCTGCCTTGAGCATTATGCTCTTTTAAGAACTATCTGTATGGGGTCAAATTGACAACAGTAACTTAAAAGAATAGGTAGGAAACTTAGGGGGCAGTGAGTTTATGTTAATGAGGGAGGGACAATTAAGACAAAGAGGGTGAGAAAGGTTGCACAACTTGAAGAATGTAATCAATGTCACTGAACTGTACACATAGAAATTGTTGAATTGGTGTATATTCTGCTGTGTATATTCTTAACAGCAACAAAAAATAAAACAATTTATTTTAAAAAACAAGCAAAAAATACGAATAGATATTTTTAAGAAGATATACAAATGGATAATAAGCATATGAAAAGATGCTCAAAATCATTAGTTATCGAGAAACGCAAATCAAAACCACAATGGGATACCACTCACACCCGCTAGGATGGCTATAATAAAAAAGATAGATAATAATAAGTGTTAGTGAGAACGTGGAGAAATCAGAGCACTCACACATTGCGGTGGAAATGTAAAATGGTGCAGTCACTTTGGAAAACAGCCTGGCAGTTTCTCAAAACATTAATCGTAGAGTTATCATATGACTCATTAATTCCACTCTTAGCTATGCCCAACAGGAATGAAAACATGTGTCCTCACAAAAAGCTGTACATGAATGTTCATAGCAGCATTATTCATAATAGCCAAAAGGTGGAAACAAACCAAATATCCACTAGCTGATGAACGGATAAATAAAATGTGGTCTATCCATACAATGGAATATTATTCAGCCATAAAAAGGAATGATGTACTGCTATGTGCTACTACACAGATGAATCTTGAAAACACTGCGCTAAGTGGAAGAAGCTAGTCACAAAGGACTACATATTGCATGGCTCCACTTATATGAAATGTCTAGAACAGGTAAATCTATAGAGACAGAAAGTAGATGAGTGGTTGCACAGTAGTTAAAGAGATACGGACGCTAACCAAAAGGTCATTAGTTCGAATCACCAGCTGTTCCTTGGAAACCCTATGTGGCAGTTCTACTCTGTCTTTTAAGGTTGTTATGAGTCAGAATCGACTAGACAGCAAAGGGTTAAAGCTGAGGGGAAGGGGAAATGAGGAGAATAAGGAGTGACTGCTAAAGGTTATGGGACTTCTTTTGGGGTGATGGAAATGTTCTAAAATTGATTGTGGTTATGGTTCACAACTGTGTGAGCATATTAAAAACCCTTGGGTTGTATACTTTAAAAGGGTGTATTGTATGGTATGTGAATATGATATGAAACTGTTACCAAGACAAAAAAAAGTCAGGGAAGTGTTCTGCAGTTCTGTCAATTACTAGCTGTGTGATCTTGGTCAAGTTACCTCTTTAGGCCTCAGTTTCCTCATCTGTAAAATAGTGATGATAATAGAATCACTGGGCTGCTGCTGTGAGGATTAAATGAGTTACTACGTGTGAAGTGCTTAGAACAGTGCCTGGCACACACTAGGTAGTACAATCTATTATTACTATTACTATTTTTACCACAAGCCATTTTTAAGTATTTGTTGTTTTAGGGGCCATCACATCAATTTCTACTCACAGTGACCCCATGTGACCAGAGTAGAACTGCCCCATAGGTTTTTCTAGTTTGTAATCTTTACAGGAACAGATCGCCAGGTCTTTCTCCCGAGGAGCTGCTGGGTAGGTTCCAACCACTGACCTTTCAGTTAGCAGCCTAGTGCTTAACTGTTGAGCAACCAGGGCTCCTATTATTGTTATCATTAATACAGCTTAACAACTACAGAACTTGGCACTTTAAGCAGAGGGTGAAAGGTCTCGTTGAGAATAACAAGGGCCCGCGTGTCATGAAAGGAGCCCTGGTGGCGCAGTGGTGAAGCTCCCGGCTACTAACCAAAAGGTCAACAGTTCAAACCCACTAGCTGCTCTGCCGGAGAAAGATGTGACAGTCTGCTTCTATAGAGATCTGCAGCCTTGGAAACCCTATGGGGCAGTTCTACTCTGTCCTATAGGGTCGCTATAGTTGAAATTGACTCCATGGCAAACAACAACAACACATGTCATGTAAACTGTATTCAGTTCACACCAACTTGTTGAAGCTCCTTTGCTTCAGTGACTAGAGGTGTATCTGCTTAGATGCTTGATTGCAGGTATTACTTGGTTTAAACCCACAAGGCCTGACTCAAAGAGGAGGCCTTTCTGGGTTCACTGCCCCCACCAGGACTTTTTCCTTCTTCCTACCTCATCACATAGCCCATTACATACTTGACTTGCATTGTTCTCCACTTGCTCACAAACCAAATGTGAGGCTATGGTCATGACATTAGCTTTCCTGGGTGTGAAGACCCTAGTGTTGTCCACTTGTTGTGTTTGTGCTATTTCTGTCTCTCCTCCCCACACCCCTTTCCTTTCTAGACTTCCTTAGTAATTGGTAAATTTCTTTTTTTATTTTATTATTAGTATTACTCTTAATGTCTGTTAGTCCCAGGGATACCCAGAGGTTGAAGGGCACATTCTCCAAGGAATTGGGTGCTACAGAGTAATGGGAATAATAGGGAAAGGATCCACAGGGAAGGTGATTCCCGGAGGGTACAGTCAGGGTGTAGGTACAGCCACTTCCTATCTCCACTTGGTTCTTCTTGGTCCTCTGAAGAGACAGGGTGGCAAAGGGTAGCAAAAAGGGGCCTTGGGTTTGGGGTCAGGGGATCTGATTTCAGGTCTGGAGTTGGCCTCTTAGAGGCTGTGTGACTTCTCTCCTGCATCTGTGAAGTGGGGAGTGGGGCTGCATGAGCTCTGTTGCCCCTTCCAGCCCTAATAATCTTCATAAGAAGTTATTGACCATTGATCATATGCCAGGTGCTATTCTAAGAACTATATGAATTAATTCATTTAATGCTTATCGCTAAACTCTGATGTATTATTATTCCCAAGTGAAAGATGAGGGAACTGAAGCATGGCTTATAAATGGAGGAGCCAGAATTTGAACCTGAGACTAACTGAATGAGTGAATGAATCTCAAGCCAGGATTTTAAATCTCCTTTTCTTCATTTATTCATTAGGAATCTTTTCTCTTTTCCAGTCATCGTCCCCCCGCACCCCGTGCCCTCTTTTTAGGCATTTGTAGGTGACATCTTTTCACCACTCGCCCCTTCTATCGCCCACATTTCCACCTCCCTCCTTCTCATTTACTTATTTCTAATTTATTCCCCTTGCTCCCCAACTTGATTCTTCTTTTTCTTTTCTGGCCAGAGGATCACAGGCTCCCAGCTCTCTCTAGAACTGCAGTATTTTGGGCAGTCACTGAGTGGGGGTCAGGATCTCACCAAGGATGGGCTTGTGGACCTGGCCATGGGGGCCCGAGGACATGCGCTGCTGCTCAGGTGAGAATGGGTTTCCTCAGACACTCCCTGTATGGTCCTAGGTCCAGCGTCAGACACCCAGCCCCCTTCTCCCTGTACCAGGGACCAAAAACCTGTCCTTAGCTCAGTGTTCTGCCCACAGGACCAGGCCTGTGCTCAGTGTGTGGGTAAGCATGCACTTCACACCTGCAGAAATTGCAAGGTCCCTGTTTGAGTGTCGGGGGCAGGTGGCCTCTGTCCAGGAACTGGGTAATACCATAGTCTGCCTTCATATTGACTCAAGTTTCAAGAACCAGCTTGGTGAGTTACCTCCTGTCCAACCCAGGACACCCTGATCCCTTGGAGGCCCCCAGGCCAGGACTCCTGTCTCTTGCCTTGCCCTTTGCCCCTTGCTCACCTGAGGAGCTCCTGGCTCTCTCATCCTTCCCCATATCCTGCTTCCCCTACAGGTGACCTCCAGAGCCCTGTGACCTTTGACCTGACCCTTGACCCAGGCTGCCTGAGTTCCCATGCCATCTTCAAAGAAACAAACACTCGGAATCTGACCGTAGTCCAAGACCTTGGGCTGGGTCGGCATTGTAAGGCTGTGAAGTTGCTCCTCCTGGTGAGGGTCCTAGGGCTCCTGGGAAAAGAGTGACAAGGATGGAGGTGATTCTGAGGCTGGCAGTGGGGTAGGCAGCACACAGGAGCACATTCTGGTCCTCTCTGTGGCCCCAGCCCCAGCATAGGATCTGGCATGCAAGAGGCGCTTAACACATGTTAGCTGAATGAGTGAGTGAGTGAATGAATGAATGAGGTCAGCTGTAACTGCCAGAGAATACACAGCTGGATTTCAGGGAAGAAATTATGGCAGCTCTGGAGAACGATGGGGCTATCGGCTGGGATTCTTTCTGTCATTCATTTGACAAATATTTTTCAGGCCATTCCTGTGGAATAGGCTCTGTTTTAGGTGCTGGGGACTCAGTAGTGGATAAAACAGTCCTTGCCTACAGGGAGCTCACAGGCTGGGGTGGGAAGACCCAAAACTAACAAGTTCCAAAATATGGATATCAGGTAGTGGTCCATGCTATGAAGAAAGATAAAGCCAGGGAAGGAAACAGAGAGGGTGTTCGGGAGGCCCCTTGGAGGAGGTGAAGTGTGAGTAACCAAAAAAACCCGTTGCCGTCGATTGGATTCCGACTCATAGCAACCCTATAGCACAGAGTAGAACTGCCCCATAGAGTTTCCAAAGGGTGCCTGGTAGATTCAAACTGCCAACCTTTTGGTTAGCAGCTGTAGCACTTAACCACTATGCCACCAGGGTTTCCAAAGTGTGAGTAGACACTGAATAACGTGAGTGAGCCAAGTGGGTCAAGGCAAAGGACAGCAAAGGCAAAGGTTCTGAGGGGCAAGAATGCATGGCAGATTAATGATAATCATGAATATTTATTGAGCACAGGTAGGTATCTTTATTACCCGTTTTATAGATGAGGAGACTGGGACACAGCTAGTAACTCCCTGAGTGGCTTTCCTTAACCACCAGCTTTCTTCAATGTCTGTCCTTTAGGCCTGTGTGGAAGACTCAGTGACCCCCATCGCCTTGCGTCTCAACTTCTCCCTTGTGGGCAAGCCCATTCCTTCCTCTGGAGACCTCAAGCCCATGCTGGCCGTGGATGCTGAGAGATACTTCACAGCCTCTGTGAGTCCTGGTGTCGGGGTCTCCCAGAGGGAGTGGGGATGCAGACCTTGAATCTTGGGGGAAAACCTTTCTTTGACTCCCTCCCAGCTACCCTTTGAGAAGAACTGCGGGACTGACCACGTCTGCCAGGATGACCTTGGAATCTTCTTTAGCGTCTCAGGGTGAGCCTTAGATCTGCCCTAGTCCCCCAGCTTCCCTTCCAGAATCTGGCGATTCCACCCCTAGTTCTCCCTAATGCTACTCTTCTGTGCTCAGAACCCAGGTATCCTGTCCTATCTATCTCCAACCTCCCCACCCAGACTGTTTCTAGCCTCAGTCACTGAACCATCTCCTCCCTCCACCCCAACACCTAGCCTGAAGACCCTGGTGGTCGGGAGTAACCTGGAGCTGAACATGAAAGTGACAGTGTGGAATGACGGCGAGGATTCCTATGGAACTAAAATTACCTTCTTCCACCCTGCAGGGCTGTCCTATCGACGTGTAACAGAGGTCCAGGTATTCCAGCTTTGGGGAAGGAAACGGCTGATAGGCTGAGGATCAGTATAGACTCCTGCAGCTGGGTTCAAAATTCAGACTGGGGCCGCTGTTGCTTAGCAGGCTTTCATATGCCAAGAAGTCTGGAGCATTCTTGGTTAGATGGTTGTATTTGTGCTTTCTGGGGCTTGCCAAGGCTCATGCTGCGTTCAGCTCTGGGCATTGACCATCAGGAATGAGTTCCCAGGAGACCACTGATGTGGAAAAAGAACCTTGCCTTAAATTTTTTTGTATTCCTCATCATATCCGTCTTCTTCTTCTTGGGAAAAATGTATTTCAGCCTTCAAACATTTCAAAACACCACCCTGTAGAAGGGTTGGATTTATTAGTTACTCTAGATCAGGGGTTGGCAAACTTCCTATAAAGGACCAGAGAGTAAATATTATCAGCTTTGCTGGCCATCTGGTCTCTGCTGCAGCTGCTCATCTGTGCTGTTAAAGTGTGAAAACGACTATTAACAACATGCAAATGAGTGAGTGTGGCAGTGTTCCAGTAAAACTTCATTTACAAAAAGAGGGGGTGGATCTGTTCTAGAAGATAGAACTAGAACTGCTGGAAGTCAAAGAGAAACAGATTTTTAACAAAAAATTTATTAGGAAAAAATTTGAACAGTTCGAAAAATAGAGAGCAGTTCAACAAACCCCTCAAAACTTATCACCTAGATTCAACAATTACCAACATTTTGTCGCATTTGTTTGATCTTTTCTTTTCTTTGCCGAATTATTTTAAAAGAAATCTCACAAATCATGTCATTGCATACCTCCTTATTTCACTTTATAGCTCTGGACAGTGGGGACATCTTCTTAAGTGAACTCAATGCCATTATCACCCAATAAAACTCCCAATTCCTTGATATCAGACCATAATGAAATTTCCCTAATTGTCTCAAAAATGTGTTTTTACAACTTGTTTATTTGAAACAGGATCTAAGCTGGGTCCCACATCACATCTGGTTATGTCTCATATCCCTTTTAGTCTGATGTTCCTAATGGGAGCATATTTTCACTTGATGTATGAAAGAACTCATTAGGAATCAGAGATCTCCTGCTATGTGAGGGAGGAAGGGCCGTGTTATTGAAAGCACTCCTAGACATATCAACCAAATGTAAGGTGTGAACTCTTGCTAGATCTTGATTTTAACAAGTGTAAAATGACATTTTTGGAGACAATCTGGAAAAACTGAATATGACCTGAGTTGTAGCTAATGTTAAGGAGTTATTGCTAATTTTGTTGGGTGTGATAGTGGTCTTCTGGTTATGTTAAAAAAAAATTCTTATGTGTTAGTTACATACATCGAAGTATTTCTGGATGAACTGACATAATAGCTGGAATCTGCTTTAAAGTATTCACACACACACCCAAAAAAGTACAGAACAGCTGAAAAAACAAGAGTAGAAGAACGTTGGTAATTTAAGTTAGGTGATGGGCACATGAAGGTTAATTTATCTAGTTGCCCTACTTTCTTTTTTTTTTTTCAAATTATTATTATTATTGTACTTTAGATGAAGTTTTACACAACAAATAGTTTCTTATTAAACAGTTAGTACACATATTGTTTTATGACAATGGTTAACAACCCCATGACATGCCAACGTCAACACTGTCCCTTCTCAACCTTGGGTTCCCTATTACCAGCTCTCCTGTCCCCTTCTGCCTTCTAATCCTTGTTCCTGGACTGTTGTGCACCATTAGTCTCGTTTTGTTTTATGGGGCTGTCTGATCTTTGGCTGAAGGATGAACCTCGGGAATGACTTCATTACTGAGCTAAAACGGTGTCCGGGGGCCATACTCTCGGGGTTTCTCCAGTCTCTGTCAGGCCAGTAAGTCTGGTCTTTTTTTGTGAGTTAGAATTTTGTTCTACAGTTTTCTCCAGCTGTGTCTGGGACCTTCTGCTGTGATCCCTGTCAGAGCCGTCAGTGGTGGTAGCCGGGCATTGTCTAGTTGTACTGGACTCAGTCTGGTGGAGGCCATGGTAGTTGTGGTCCATTAGTCTTTTGGACTAATCTTTCCCTTGTATCTTCTTTTCTTCATTCTCCCTTGTTCCCGAAGGGGTGAGATCAGTGGAGTATCCTAGATAGCTGCTCACTGGCTTTTAAGACCATAGATGTTACTCACCAAGGTAGAATGTAGAACATTTTCTTTATAAACTGTGTTATGCCAATTGAGCTAGATGTTCCCTGAGACCATGGTCCTCACAGCCCTCTGCCCAGCAATTCGGTCCCTCAGGGAGTTTGGATGTGTCTATGGTAGTTGCTCTACTTTTGAATATGTTTGAAAATTTCCAGAATAAAAAGCTTTTTTAAAATAGCAATAAATAAAAAACTCTAATTAAACTCACATCTGGGATTTCTACATTGGGAGGAAGTTTGATCGTATAGCGTCTTAGGATCTTTTTAAAAACATAACCTTATGGCAGATTCCGGGAAACTGTCACTCTTTTGTGGGGTCTCTGAAACACAACAAATGCTCATCTGCTTTTTTTTCAAACCTGCCCCTGCCTAGAGCCAGCTGCACCTCTCCCTGCGCCTGACATGTGACAGCACCCCAGCCGAGAGTCAGGGCCTTCAGAGCACCAGCTGTGGCATCAACCACTTCATCTTCCGTGAGGGCATCCAGGTCAGCCTTGCATCCTTCCACTTCTGAATCCCCTCCTCCCACTCTGTCTCACCCTTCTGTCTGTGACTTCCCCTTTGCCCACCTCTTCCTCAGATCACCTTTGTAGCCACCTTTGACATCTCCCTCAGGGCTGTGCTGGGAGACCAGCTGCTTCTGGAGGCCAATGTGAGCAGGTGAGTGGGCAGGCCCAGGGACAGTGCTCCTGTCACTCCAGCCTCCTTCTCTGAGGCCCTTCCCAACTGGACTCTTCCTCTTTCTTTAGTGAGAATAACACCCCCAGGACCAACAAGACCACCTTTCTGCAGAAGCTCCCTGTGAAGTATGCCGTCTACACCGTGATCAGCAGGTGCCACATCTTGACCTCAAAAGAGTTCCCTCTACCACCCTGATTAGGGGGGTGCCTTTTACACCCTATGCAATAGATGAACATCTGGCTATTTTTAGGTTTTATTATCACTACACTTCCAACTGGTAGATGATACTGCTAGCAGTACTTATTAATTAATCAGTGAGTGTTTATTATGGGCTAACTATGATAATAATAATTGTGATATTATTATCATTATATTCTATATTTAACCGGGGTTACAATTCTTAGACAGCTTTTCCAAAACCTCTAAGACTGTCCTAGGTTCCCTAAGAGATATACGTATGAGGCATAGCCCTGTCTCCGAAGCTCTTACACCTCCTTGCTCACCAAATGCCAGCAGTGCTTCTATCTTTGTAACCACTCAACCTTCCCTTTTCCAAGTCCCATTTGGGAAGGACAGGGAGAGATGATCCACCTTCCACAGAGGTTGAGTGTCAAGAAGAAGCTGAGTATAAGCACAGGGCCTTAAAATGCTGCCCAAGAAGAATTAAACTTGAGGTATTTGGCGCTAAAGAGCCATCTCAAGACAAGTGTTTGAGCAAAAGAGTGACATCAACAAATACCTCTTTAGCATTTGTCATCTGCCTGTGGTTGCTTTCCATAAATTCATCCAACATTCAATGAAGATTTATTGAGCCCCTGTCATGCGTAATCAAAAAGCAGACACAAATCTCTCCCCTGTGGCACTTAAATTTGTGATGTGTAATGGGCCTGTGTAGCTTAGCCTGGGTACACTCCCCTGTCAGTTCCACCCACATGTCTCATTGAATGTTCTCCTCCCTGGAGTTTCACACGCGCCTGCACACTTGAGGGCACTCAGCAGCTCAGCCAGATGTATGCTGTCAGCTTGCTTGCTGCAGAGTGCCTTGGGGTTTGCAAACATCCTTGCCAGGGACCCACAGGCAGGGCACACCCATCTAGGCATGAATTGCCCTACAGCTCAGCTGCACTCTGCAGGTGTGGCTCTGTGGGTGGGGGCACTTAGAGGGACCCTCAGCGTGAGGCTCTGGTGTTTTGTGGGGAGTCTCTTGGCAGAGAAGGGAAGAGACGTCAGAGTAGGATGTGGTAGGATGAAATTTGGATCATGCAGGCAAGGGAGAGGTGCCCAGAGAGAAAGACTGGGAGGTGCCAAGATGACCAGCCACCCATGTGAGGGGTCAGGCTGGTCACTGGTTCTCCAGGCCACAGCAGGCCAGAGGAGATGTTAAACTGAGGCCCGGTGAAGAGTCTGCTGTTGGACCTTCCCTCACCTGCCAGCCCCAGGCCCAGAAAAGCCAAGGAAGCCGGGGAGAAGGATCCCCAGAGAAGGCCTGTGAGAGACCAGAAAAGGACAGTGTCCGGTAGACATTTGGTCTACAGCCTGAGTCTCCCCAAAGCTTTGCTGTGCCCTACCTGCCTGTCCATCATCCTACATGCCCATGAAGGCCTGAAAAGAAAACTGAGGTGCAAAGAGGGGTTGGCCCCAGCTCGCGTTCCCCCAATGAGTCAGTGGCATAGCTCTCAGGTCCTTCTACTGCACGCCCTGCCCAGCCCCCTTGGCAGTCTCCTCTGTGGGAAGCTTCTGCAAGCACCTTGCACCCAGCTTGAAGCCCATTCCTGCTCCCTAAAGCCTCCCATAACCTCTAAAGCAGACACGGATCTCAACCAAGGTCACCCCAAGGCCCCACTGATGGTCTGTCCCATCATACTCCCAGCCAGAGCCTCCTCAGGAGGCCCCCATGGAACTTCAAATCTATCCATGCCTCTTCTCTCCACAGCCACAAGCAATCCACCATGTACCTCAACTTCTCAGACTCAGAGGAGGAAGAAAGCAGTGTGGTCAAACATAGATACCAGGCAAGTGGTAGATACCCAGGATCTTGGGCTGGGGCAGGGGATGGAGATTAGGGAGAAGTGTAGGGTCTGGCTCTGCTTTCATTGCTCTCTGTGCAGTTGAACAACCTAGGACAGAGGGACCTGCCTGTCAGCATCAACTTCTGGGTGCCCGTGGAGCTGAACCAGGTGGCTGTGTGGACAGAGATTGAGGTCCTTCAACTCCAGGTATTGAGGATTGTGTATGGCTCCTCCACTAATGCCCTTTACGTGGATTCTCTGTGTCCCTCATGGATCCCTGACGCCCCCACTGATATGCTCATTCTTTGTCTTCTCTTAGAATATGTCCATTTCATGCCCTTCAGACAAAATAGAGCCCACAGAGTCTGACTTCCTGACCCATATTCAGAAGAATCCTGTGCTGGTAAGGATTGCTTTGCACTGGCCTCCTTTCTAACCACACACCAGAGGAATTTAATTAAAGAATCTATGTTACATTCAGATGGGCACCTGCTGAATGGCCCTCTTCTATTCAGATGTGGCTGCTCCCCTCAAATCAGACAGTTTAACACTGTCTTCTACCTTCAAGCCCATCTTTCTCTGGCCTGATGCTGCTTCTCTGTCCCTAGGACTGCTCCATTGCAGTCTGCAAGAGGTTCCATTGTGACATCCAGTCCTTTGACATCCAAGAGGAACTTGACTTCATCCTGAAGGGCAAGCTCAGCTTTGGGTGGGTCAGCCAGGTGTGTATAGCCCAACAGCAGAGCCTCTCCCCCAGATTCAGGTGGCACCTGATGTGTCTCTGCCCACCCTAGAGTCAGGACATTTTTTGAATTTTGAACCTTCCTCAGAGCCAGTTCTCCAGCTTTTCCTCTCTTTTGCAGACACTGCAGAAGAAAATATTGGTCGTGAGTGTCGCTGAAATCACATTCGACAGAGCCATGTATTCCCAGCATCCAGGACAGGAAGCATTTATGACAGCCCAGGTATTGACTGTGTGGTAGACAGTGGCCAGGCTGGTAAAGGGGTTCCTGATACTAAATCTGTACTGCTGGGTGAGTGTTTGCAAGCCTGGAGGGAGGAGGATGAAGGCCTTGAGTCTATGGATGCTTTTGCATCTTACTTCTTGAAGCAGGGCTGTGAAAGGAGAGAAACAAACTGGGAGTTGGCAGAGGGGAGATGCATGTTGAAGAGGTGTGGGGAATCTGGGATAACAAGAGGCCTGATGCTTTCTGACGGGGTCATCTCCACTCCAGATTGAGACAGTGTTGGAGAAATATGATGTATACAACCCAATTTCCCTTATCATGGGTGGCTCCGTGGGAGGTCTGCTGCTACTGGCTTTCATTGCAGCCACACTGTACAAGGTGAGTGTTTTATTCTACCCTTAACACCACCAGCATCGGATCCCACTCTGTCTACAGTGTAGGAAAGAGCTCACTTTGGAGTCAGGCAAGACTGGGTGCACATCCTTGCTAGGTTACTTAATGTGAGAGGTCTTTTCCCACCCATGACACTACCAGTGCCTAATTCTTCCCTACATTTATACCTTCCTATCCAATTCTCATGCTTCCTCTAATCTCTCTCCCTTTCTTTTCCATTCTTGTCCACCTCTTTATATATTTCCCTTGATAACAGGTTATGATGCAAAAACACAGACCTGGGTTTGAATGTTGACACCACCACTGATTCTTTCTGTGACCATAGGCAAGTGCTTGGTCCACTCTGGGTCTTGGATTCTTAATCTGGAGGTAATCCTACCCAGCTCACAGAATTGTGGTAAAGTCTAAATGACATAATGTATATAAAGTTTCTAGCACAGTGTGTTGAACATAGTAGGGGTTCCAGAAATGGTGGTGATGCATAGTCATCTCTTACCCTCTCTTCCACTGGACTTCCTGATTTTCTTCTTCCTCCTCCTACAGGCTGGCTTCTTCAAACGCCAGTACAAGGAAATGTTGGAGGAAGCAAGGGGAGAGAATGCCCCAGAAAATGGGAAATCAAACTCCCTAATTGCCAAATAAGCAACTCTTGCTCCTACCTCCAGTTCTCCTTTGGACTTGCTCTCCCCTCAGAGATTTTCCAGTCCTCTTACTCTCACCTAAGTCAGGTCCAAGGAGAAAGAAACATTCCCCGTGAGGGAGGTTGGGATCAGGCTGCTTTTAGCCTTTTAGAAACCTTGCCTGGGAAGGGCCATTCGTCTCGTCAAAGCTCTAACTGGAAACTCCCACCATAAAGACCCTGCGGTGCCCCTCCAGCAGTCTTGGCTTGGAATTTCTTCCTAGAAATACATGGACAATAGCCCCAGACTCCTGTCTCTGTTCTTGCGCTAGTCACCAGTGTTGTTTGTTACAAACCACTTGCCCTCACCCATCTTCAGTGGCTCCCTGTTGCTTTCAGGATAATGTTTGAACTCCCCAGCTTGGTGTTAGAAATCTAGTTTATGCTCTGTGCCTCCATTTCATCCTTGTTTCCACTAAAATACAGTCAGCATTGGGTCTTAGCTTCATCTTGGTAATCTCAGCCCAGATTTCCCAAACTGAATTGGGAATGAACTGGTCGCACATTGGAACTCATAACCCTGCCTCCCCTACATTGGTCAACATTGCTGGCTGGCAGGGAGGAGTGTCCCCTTATCAGCAGCATTGCCCCAATGCCACTGTAGCTCAGTCCATTCCAGGGCCTCTCAGAGGTCAAAAGAGGCCCAGGCCACTTTCTTTCTTTCTTTTTTTTAGGCTCCAAATATATTAAAACTATGAAGGAATGTTAGAAAATGATTACCAAGAAATGTGTATTTTAAATGTTTCCATTAACAAATTAGCATATACAAAATGATGCGTGTACCTGTCTTGGGAATTATGTCAAAGGTCTAAATTAAGGCTTTTTATGGATGTGAGTACTGGACAACGACCTCAGCCTCCCCTTACCATAGTAGTGGACTCTGGCAAGCCCTGAGGCCTGGGGCCAGAACAATACAGTTAACCAGAGTGGGTGTCATAAAAATCCCCATGTTGAGGGTAACCTGACATCTTAATCTGCTCACTCCATTCTTAAGGCTGTGGGAAACTGATGGGGCTACAGGGCTGTGGGGACACAAGGATAGAGAAAGGGTAGCCCTGCTGGCTCTTCTCCTAGATGGAGTGAACCAATACACAGGTGTTTCTTACAAATACAGAGATGTATTAAAGGAGTTGCTGGTCGCATATGGACAATGATTGGAGAGCACTTTGGAGTCCAGTGTCAGGGACCTGTTGTACCCAATGAGGTGACCACCCATCCCAGCATAAAGCTCATCAGTGCCTGGCACTGAGCTTTTCCCCGCCCTGGAGAGATCCGACTTTTGCTGCCACCACCAAGGAACTCAGGAAAATGGAAGGGGGAAGCACTTGATCATGTGATTTGAGGGACAGGGAAAGCTGAAAAATCTCTCTCCCATCAGCCATCTACCCTTTGGATTTTGAAGTTTTTGAGTCCCAGGAGGACCAATTACTATGCAGTATCCTTAGGTGAGGCCTCAGATGAGAATCCAGCCCTAGAGTGGTATTTTTTCAAAATGTGTTTCATGAACAACCGGTGGTCTCAGGTGTTCCACTTGGGTTTTTTGGGGAGGAAAAAAGCAAGAAACAGATTTACCCCAAATATCTCACACAGAGCCCTGGAGGTGTAGTGGTTAAGAGCTCAGCTGCTAACCAAAGGGTCAACAATTCAAATCCACCTGCTGCTCCTTGGAAACCCTATGGGGCAGTTCTACTCTGCCCTATAGGGTCGCTATGAGTCGGAACAGACTTGACGGCACTAACAACAAACAACGTATCTCACATGTATGAAACATGATTTTCACAGAAGTCCTGTTACATCCTTAATAACTGTGTCCTTAAAGGCTGTGCATGGGCTACAAGGACTGCAGTGGGCTCTTGTCTAACATTCAGGCAACAAGGTGTTGTCTTTACATAATTTTCCTTTGTGCATTATTGTTTACATTTATTAAATTTGCATGTTTCAGGGTTGTTATTGTATTGCATTATATCTACTAACCACAAGAATAGATCAATGGCTCAGAAGGGATTCACCGGAGAATGAAAGTTGTGATACCAAAAAAAAAATCGCTAGAACTTAGAATAATATCATCAAAATAAATATTGAGTGAGATTCCAGTGCATATATAGGATAGGAATATATGAATGCTGGGATGAGTGACTGTGAGCCAAAACATTAAAATATGTCTAGAAAATATTATGCCATCTCAAAATTGGATTTCATTGGGTCAGCTGTCTGTTTGTTCCTAGGCTATTGTCCATTATGAAACTTTGTCAAATAGCAGCATGAAGCTATCAAAGCTTTTTGTCATTTTCAAGCAAAGCACCATGATCTCTCAAGTAAAGCAACAGAGATTTCTTAGAACAACAGCAACATATCACTTTACCATCCAAAATTGATTAATTTTATCACTAAGTACAGAGAAGACAGCAAAACCACAGGGACATAAATCAATGTTGCTCTTATAGAAAAAGTAGGTACAAGTCACATAATCCCCAAGAAGCTTATAAAACCAACAGTGAGGTTAATGACTGTATCAGAAGTTTGCTTTTGGCTACAAGTAACAGGATACCATAAAAGTGGCATAAGGGCATATAAAGGACATTCATGCAACAGGAGGTCCAGATCAAGTTTGTTGGTTAATTCAGTGGCTGAACAATGACACTCAGATGAAGATTCTTTCCAGCTTTCCATTTGGCCATCCTTGTGTGGCTTTTGTCCTTAGACCATCCCCTAAATTACAAGATGGCTGCTCTGGGCATTATGTCCTCAGAAAACTGCCTGAAGGCAGGAAGGGCAGTTTCTCCTCACATCTCTCTTTATCAGGGTGGTAAACCTTTTCCATAAATTCTCAGATTCTCCCTTAGTTCCCATTGACCAGGATTGAATCAGATTCCATGCCCTGACTACATGGAGTGTTGAGAAAGTGCATATCTGCCTATAGTGGTAGCTCTGCCAGGCAGGAAGGGAATGGCAGGGCCGGTGGCTATTGGGTAGGTTGCCCACAGTATGCATGAAGTATAAGCTGCGAGAAAAATTCCTTTTCCAAAGAACAACTTGGACATTGTATAATGTCAAAGGTATACAGTGGAATAGCAATGACTAACTCTTGTGTGTGGAAGAGTGAATATATCACTTTATAGCTGGATTAAGTCATTGATGTGCAAAGTCTGTATCAACTCTAGGCTTTTGTGCCTATAAGGAGGAGAAGTGCTCTATGAATTTTTGTTCATTGCTGAAAACCTGAGTAACAGAAAACAAGATTTGATTGGTTGCTTGTAATTAGTGTTCATCCTGTGAACTGTGGAGAAGTACTGATGGGGAACCAGCCTAAAAGGGTCAATCTACATACTGCTTTATTCGCAGAGAGCAGAGGGACAGTTAACAATACACCTCCCAATCTTGACTCAGCACTGAGGAAAAGAGAAAACTGTGAACCTGATCAAATCATGGCCACTGGGTGTTCATCTTTTCAATGCTGTGTGGAGAAATAGGAAGGTAGGAGACTAGGCTTTTCACACTGAAGTCATGTCAAGAAGAAAGGTAGTGACTTGGGATTTTTAAAAAAACAGCTTTACTGAGGTACAAATGATACCCAATAAACTGCACATATTTAGAATGTACAGTCTGTTAAGTTTTGACGTATGTATGTGCCAGGAAACCATCACTACAGTCAGGATGGTGAACATACCTACCACTGTCGAAAGTTTCCTTGTTGTTGCCTGTTTTTAATCCCTTCCTCCCCCATGCCCAGGCAACCACCCATCTGCTTTCTGTCACTATAGATTTTTTTTTAATAGTTTATTTTTTTAAATTGTTGTTGAGAATATGCACAACAAAAGCATACATCAATTCAAGTTTTTACATCTACAATTTAGTGACACTGACTACATTCTTCAAGTTGCGAAGCCATTCTCACCCTTTTCTGCATTGTTCCTCCTTGATTAACATGAACTCACCGCCTGCTAAGGTTTCTATCTAATCTTTCGAGTTACTGTTGTCAGTTTGATCCCATGTAGATAGATCTTAAAAGAGCTCCATGCTCAAGGCAGACATTCTTTACCAGTTAAGCTAGTAAGCTAGATATTTTTGGTTTAAGGTTTAAAGATTATTTTAGGGCAATAGTTTCAGGGGTTCATCCAGTCTCCACGGCTCCAGAAAGTCTGGAGTCCATGAGAATTTGAAACTCTGTTCTGCATTTTCACCTTTTTAATCATGAGTCTTCTATAGAATCTTTGATCAAAACATTCAGTAATGGTAGCCAAGCACCATCCAGTTCTTCTGGTCTCATGGCAAAGGAGGCAGATGTTCATGGAGTCAATTAGGCACACGTTCCATTTTCTTCTCCTTATTCGCAACTCTCCTTCTTCCTCTGTTGTTCCAAGCAAATAGAGACTAACTGTTGCACCTTGGGTGCCTGCTTGCAAGCTTTTAAGACCTCAGGCACCACTCAGTGAGCTAGGAGGTAGAACAGAAGCACTAAACATGTTATTAGGCCAATTAACTTGTTGTTGTTGTTCTTGTTAGGTGCCGTCGAGTTGGTTCTGACCCTATGCACAACAGAACGAAACACTGCCTGGTCCTGTGCCATCCTCACAATTGTTGCTATGCTTGAGCCCATTGTTGCAGCCACTGTGTCTATCCATCTCCTTGAGGGTCTTCCTCTTTTTCATTGACCAAGCATGATGTCCTTTTCCAGGGACTGATCCCTCCTGATAACATGTCCAAAGCATGTGAGATGTATCTGGCCATCCTTGCTTCTAAAGAGCATTCTGGTTGTACTTCTCCCAAGACAGATTTGCTCGTTCTTTTGGCAGTCCGTAATATACTCTATATTCTTCGCCAACACCACAATTCAAAAGTGTCAATTCTTCTTTGGTCTTCCTTATTCATTGTCCAGCTTTTGCATGCATAGGAGGTGATTGAAAACACCATGGCTTGGGTCAGGCGCGCCTTAGTCTTCAAGGTGACGTCTTTGCTTTTCAACACTTTAAAGAGGTCTTTTGTAGCTGATTTGCCTGATGCAATGCGTCTTTTGATTTCTTGACTGTTGCTTCCCTGGGTGTTGATTGTGGATCCAAGTAAAATGAAATCCTTGACAACCTCCATCTTTTCTCTGTTTATCATGGTGTTTCTTATTGGTCCAGATGTGAGGATTTTTGTTTTCTTTATGTTGAGGTGTAATCCATACTGAAGACTGTAGTCTTTGATCTTTATCAGTAAGGGCTTTAATTAACTAGAATGTCCAATTAAACCATAACCCTTGTAAGAATGGCATGGGGGCAGCATCTGATCTCCTCTAACTTCACAAGAAGGAAGGAGAATCAAGATCAACAGCTCAAGGCTGATTCCCATGAGGTGGAGGTCAGACATGCCTCCTTACTCCACCATCCTTACCAACTCTGACACTGACCCTGTATCCCATGGCACTCTCTACTTCTGTACTGGGTTCGATAATTCATTGCGATGGCCACACAGAACTCACAGAAAATACGATTATAGGGTTTATTAAGGAAGTAACAGGTTACAATTCAGGCTCAGGAGTACTCAGGGTACAGTTCTCCCACAAGGACATCTTCCCAGCCTTGCTGCAGGCAATCTTCTCCCTAGCCTCAGCCTCTGTCCTGCTCGGGCAAGTGTTACAAAGCTCTTTTAGCTCGGCTGATAAGTGCCCAGAGGCACCCCACTCCGCCAGTAAGACTTGGCACAAAGGCACTCAGCTTTCTCGCTCTGTGGGCCAGGAAGCCCACTGCCCCATCTCCTGCTGGTCTCTCCTGCTGCCATTTCTTTGCCACTGCTTCTTGTCATCTTCAGTGTTACATCTGTCTCTCTCTGTCTCCTGGTTCCAGGAGCTTCTCAATGCAGGGATTCCAGGTCCAAAGGACGTGCTCCGCTGCTGGCTGTTCTTTCTTGATGGTGGGGGGATCCTCTCCTTTCCTGCCTCTAGGATGTCTCGTTTCAAGCCCAGTGGAATGGCAAAACTGACCAATCCCCTTGATGGGCCACCATTACCCTATTTGCACAGTCCCACCCAATCGCTTGGGTGAGAGTTACAAGACCATGGCGAGACAGGCCAAACAAAAGTGACCTATCACACTGCACCCTAAATCTCCAAATCAAGGAACCAAGTCCCACGAGGTGTTTGGTTGTGCATAAGCAGCCTAGCGCTTACTCTTCCTTTCTTTTTCTTTTTTTTTGTTGTAAATGTATCTATCACGTAATGTTTGCCAGTTCAACTTTTTACAGATGTACAACTTACTGACAGTAATTACATTAATCAGCCGTGCAACTCTACCCTTATTCAATGAAATTTTTCCATCACGGTAAACCAAAACTCAGTACTCCTTAATCAATATCTTCCTCTTTCCCCCACTCCTTCCTGTCCCTGCTAACCTCTAATAATTTTTGGTCTCTATACATTTGCCTGTTTTTGTCTTCTTATATAAGTGAGGTCATACAGTATTTGTCCTTTTTAGATTTTAAGAAAAATAATATTTTATTGTTTTCAGTGAAAGTTTTGTCACTATAGATTAGTTTGCATTTTCTAGATTTTATATAAATGGAATGACGCTATTTCAGTATTTTTTCTTTTTTGTCTTCTTTCACTCAGCATAGTTATTTTGAGATTCATTCCTATTGTTACGGGTATTCATACTTTTTTTTTGCTAAGTAGTAATCCATTGTAATCAAGTGGGGTTTTAAAATGATTAATGAGATTTAAATACTTACTCAAGTCTCTGATGATGACCACAGCCCAGGTTTTTTATTTCAAATGGTCTGTTTAAGCTGCACTTCTCAGTCACATCAGTATTTGAAATAACCTAAATCTGTCACACTACGGTCAAAATATCACAATAGTTTAAAAAAAAAACTGTTGGGATTTTCTTTTTTATTGTAATTTAGATGGAGGTTTACAGAACAAATAGTTTCTCATTAAACAGTTAGTATACATATTGTTTTATGACTATGGTTAACAACTCTACAACATGTCAATGTCAACACTGTTCCTTCTCAACCTTGGGTTCCCTATTACCAGCTTTCCTGTCCCCTCCTGCCTTCTAGTCCTTGTTCCTGGACTGTTGTGTGCCATTAGTCTCGTTTTGTTTTATGGGGCTGTCTAATCTTTGGCCGAAGGGTGAACCTCTGGAGTGACTTCATTACTGAGCTAAAAGAGTGTCCAGGGGCCATAATCTCTGTGCTTCTCCATTCTGTGTCAGGCCAGTAAGTCTGGTCTTTTTTTGTGAGTTAGAATTTTGTTCTGCATTTTTCTCCAGCTCTGTCCGGAACCCTCTGTTGTGATCCCTGTCAGAGCAGTCAGTAGTGGTAGCCAGGCACCATCTAGGTGTACTGGACTCAGTCTGGTGGAGGCCGTGGTAGTTGTGGTCCATTAGTCCTTTGGACTAATCTTTCCCTTGTATCTTCTTTTCTTCATTCTCCCTTGTTCCCGAAGGGGTGAGACCAGTGGAGTATCTTAGATGGCTGCTTACTGGCTTTTAAGACCCCAGACGCTACTCACCAAGGTAGAATGTAGAACATTGTCTCTATAAACTGTGTTATGCCTGTTGAGCTAGATGACCCTGAGACATGGTCCCCACAGTCCTTTGCCCAGCAATTCAGTCCCTCAGGGAGTTTGGATGTGTCTGTGGGCTTCCATGACCTTTTCTTGTACAAGTTGTGCTGGCTTCCCCAGTATTGTGTACTGTCTTACTCTTCTCCAAAGTTATCACTTATCTATTGACTATTTAGTCCCCCCCCCACACCCTTCCCATCCCTTGTAATCAACAAAGATTGTTTCTTTTTGTGTGTAAACTTTTACATGACTTTTACTGTAGAGGTTTCATACAATATTTGTCCTTTTGTGATTGACTTCTTTCACTCAGCAAAATGTCCTCCAGTTTCATCCACGTTATGAGATGCTTCACAGATTCTTCATTGTTCTTTATCGTTGCATAATACTCCATTGTGTGTATGTACTGTAGTTTGTTTATCCATTCGTCTGTTGATGGGCATCTAGGTTGTTTCCATCTTTTTGCTATTGTGAACAATGCTGCAATGAACATGGGTGTGCGTATGTCTGTTCGTGTGTTGGGATTTCTTAAGACCAAATTGTGTTACCATTGTTTTCCTGACTTGAAGATGTTCTTTACCCATCAGAAAAAAACCAAAAATACAAATGATGTGTTGTTGAGCACAACTTGAAAGCACATCTCGGTGCTTTAACTGAACGTAAAGAAAGTCTCTTTGACCCAGTGCAGCCAAAGACCAGAACGGGTATCCATTTGCTACTATCCACAAGCCTCAGTGCTCGACCACCCGCCTTGGTACCTGACAAAGCCCTGAAAGTAATCTGAGAAATTTCTGTATAATTTATGGTTTCATATTTTATCTGAAAATCTGGAACTATCATACACAGTCATCAACATGTGCTGCCACTCCTGGTGATCTATAATTGTGAATTAGGATTTTCTTTTTTAATTGAAATAAGAGTGGGGGGAGGATGCTGCAGTGTGGAACTTAATCTGTGGGGACCTATGCATCATGCTCCATTAATGAGGCAGACAAGGATCATTCTGGTAAAAAATTTTTTAAATGTCCTCCTTTAAACTGACTTGAAAATACTATCAAATTCACTGGGTTTTTTTTTTTAAGTATAAGTTTTTACAAAAATTACTGAAAGTTGGTGTTTCTTGTAAGTGTGAAACCCCTATTAAGTCCCCTGCAGGTGCCCAGGGAACATGGCTGATAGCAACTGCTGTCTGACTCAGCTTTTGGCACTGGGACTGGTAAAAAGATGTTTTCACGGTTGTGTGTGATTTTTGCGAGTATTTGAATATCTTATTGCACTTTGCCCCTATTGTTCTCTGAAAATAAGTAAAAAGCAAAAAATTTGCTGAGTTGAGTGAAAATATAATTGAGGCAAAGTTGGAAATCTTTACAGTTGTTAAAATCAGCAATATTTCAGCATCAAGCATTGCTTGTGAAAACTCATCACATGAAGTTGGTTCCAATTCATAGGGACTCTATAGGACAGAGTTTCCAAGTCTGTAAGTCTTTACAGAAGCAGACGGCCACATCTTTGTCCTGAGGAGCAGCCAACCTTTCTGTTAGCAGCCAAGTGCTTTAACTGCTGTGTCACCAGGGCTCCTTTTGCTTGTGAAAGGGAGTCCAAGATTAAAATTAGGTATAAAATGTGATATTCAAGATGAAGTGTAGTGAAAATGGAGGAAATAAAGAGCTAGATCTTTAAATTTTTGGATTAAGGAGAATCATCAAAAAATCATTTTGTTGTTCCACACAAAGAAAAGTTCACAGATACGTAGAACTGAAAACAGGGTTGCTGCTTGCTACAGACCCCATAGTACAAGAGGGAGAAGCCCTTGACAATCAACTTGGCCTTGACAATCAACTTGGTCTTGACAATCTTTGCAAGGAAGTAGGTAAGTCAGCTCTGCCTCCAGGAGCACACATTCTCATGTTCCAGAGACAGGGACCCAAGGCATTCAAGTTACAGTGTGATGCCAAACCAAACACCAAACCCATTGTCGTCAAGTAGGTTCCAATTCATTGCAACCTTATAGGACAGTAAAACTGCCCCACAGGGTTCCCTAGGCTGTAATCTTTACAGAAACAGATCGTCAGGTCTTTGGAGCCACTGGGTGGGTTGAATCCCCGAACTTGTGGTTAGCTGCCAAGGGCTTAACCATTGCACCACCATGTCTCCTTAGGCCTCATATAGGAGACTGAAAAGACAGGAAGGTTTCAGTTGGCCCCGAAGGAGCTGAGATCTAGAAGCACATCACTTCTCCTTTCCTCGGCCAGAGGAGCAAGCTGGGAAAGCCTGAGTAGGCAAGCGCCAGCCTCCATCTATGGTTTTGTTTTTTCTTTGTTTTGAGATATAACACATAGATGGAAGCACACAAATGTAAAAGGTTCAACTCAATGATTTTTAAATATATGTTTACCCAGGTGGGTAACCACCACCTAGATCAAGGGAAAGAACGTTTCCATTCCCCCACCCCTCAGGGTTCTTTTGGGCCTCCTCCTGACCACCAACACCCAACAAAGCCAAAGATAACCACTGTTCCAAACTTCCATCACCACTGATTCATTTTCAGGCTCCATTTTGTAAAGGAATATAAAACTATTTATTGACCATTGTTCACCAGTATCCAGTATTTACTACAAAGTTATTGTTTTTCCTGGCTTCTGTTGAACCAATAACCCAAATATTGAAACGATTGAGCCTAACAGGTAAAGAATGGCTTGGGGTCAAGAAAAAACATGCAGATCAGTAGTTCTGACTAAAAGTTTGTTCACCCAACTGCAGCATCACTAACCATCAGATTAGGTTTTCTTCAGCAATGTCTTGGTGGTTCAGTGGTTAAGAACCACCAAAAGGTCAGCAGTTTGAATCTACCAGCCACTCCTTGGAAACCCTATGGGGCAGTTCTACTCTGTACTGTAGAGTTGCTATGAGTTGGAATTGACTCGATGACAACAAGTTTGGTCTTAGACATTCCATTAACCATGATACTCAGGGATTTCAACTTTCCACAAAGGAATAGCTGCCTAGAAGGAACTTTTATTACTATTATTTTTTTTCCCTTTCCTACTTTAAAAAAAAATTTTTTTATTGTACTTTAGCTGAAGGTTTACAGAATAAATAGTTTCTCATTACACAGTCAGTACAGATATTGTTTTATGACATTGGTTAACAACCCCACAAAATGTCAGCCCTCTCCCTTCTCGACTTTGAGGACTTTTTTTTTTTTGGTGAAAATATACATAGCCAAAGTTACACCGTTCTGAAAGTTTCTACATGTACAATTCAGTGACATCGATTACATTCTTCCAGTTGTGCTTCTATTCTCACTATCCTTTTCCAAATTATTCCATCACCATTATTTTCAACTCACTGTCCCCTAGGCTTCCTATCAAAACTTTTGAGTTGCTGTTGTCATTTTGATCTCACATAGAGAATTCTTTTTTTTTTTTTTTTTTTTTTAACCTTAAATGAAGGCTTGCAGAACAAATAGTTTCTCATTAAAGATTTAGTACACATATTGCCCTATGACAATGGTTAACAACCCCATGACATGTCCTCACTGTCCCTTCTCAACCTTGGGTTTCCTATCACCAGCTTTCCTGTCCCCTCCTGCCTTCTAGTCCTTGTCCCTGGACTGCTGTGCCTCATTAGTCCTGTTTTGTTTTATGAGGCTGTCCAATCCCCAGCTGAACATGGAATTTCAGGAGGGGCTTCACCACTGGGCTAAAAGGGCGTCCGGGGGCCAGACTCTCGGGGTTTTTCCAGTCTGTCAGGCCAGTAAATCTAGTCTTTTTTTGTGAGTTAGAATTCTGTTCTACATCCTTTTCCAGCTCTGTCCAGGACCCTCTATTGTGATCCCGGTCAGAGCAGTGAGTGGTGGTAGCCGGGCACACTCTAGCTTTACTGGACTCAGTCTGGTGGAGGCCGTGGTAGCTGTGGTCCATTAGTCCTTTGGACTAATCCTTTCCTTGTATCTTGTTCTCATCATTCTCCCTTGCTACCGAAGGGGTGAGACCAGTGGAGTATCTTAGATGGCTGCTCACAGGCTTTTAAGACCCCAGACACTACTCACCAAGGTAGAATGTAGAACATAGTCTTTATAAACTGTGTTAATGCCAGTTGGGCTAGATGTTCCCCGAGACCATGGTCCTCACAGCCCTCCACCCAGCAATTCAGTCCCTCAGGGAGTTTGGAAGTGTCTTTGGAGCTTCCATGACCTTTCCTTGTACAAGCTGTGCTGGCTTTCCCAGTAATGTGTATTGTCTTACACTTCACCAAAGTTATCACTTATCTATTTAGTTCCCCCGCACTCCTCCCATCCCTCGTAACCAACAAAGATTGTTCCTTTTTGTGTGTAAATTTTTCCATGAGTTATACAGTAGAGGTCTCATACAATATTTGTCCTTTTGTGATTGACGTCTTTGACTCAGCATAATGTCCTCCTGTTTTGTTCCTCTTACTCTCCTGTGCTGAGTTCTAGAAGGAACTTTTAAATGCTCATTTAACTAGTCTTTCTTGGCTAACTAAAACACATCAGTATTTGTCTAGTTTTCTCATTTGGGTGGATAAGTTGTTGGTAGTGATAAAATTTTTCCAAAAATTAAAAAAAAAAATTCTCTCAGTGAGTTTTGCAAATAAACCATTACATTTACATGACTAGATATAGGTATAGATTCTAATATAGCTGCTTTACATTGTCCAGTTTAAGTTGTTTTTATTATATCTAAATTGTCCAGTTAATTACAGAATCATTTATTTGTTTTAAAAGCTGATGGCTTCAGGAAGATTTTCAATACAGCTTGAGGTGATCCATTTCTTGGGTTGCTCAGAATGAGCTGTGTTTGTTTTAAATACTTTTGTTTTTGGTGAAATTTTAAAAAATTTACATATGTATTTATGTATACTCACACAAAAAAAAACAAGTGGAATGCTCCTTAGGCATATATAAAATTGAACTCAGGCCCCTTTTGCTTTTTAACCAACCTCTCAAGTGGCAAATGACAAGAACTTCCCTCACAAGTCTCTCTTCCCCATCTCATGACACTTCTTCCCCCAAAATGCCCTGCTCTCAACCCCTCTGAGACTGCGTATTGTGGTTGTGCCCCCAGACTCATGAGAGCCTCCTTGGAGGTGGTGGCAGCCAACCAAACAGGACAGTTGTACAACTGTGTGTAGTACCGCACTGGTACATACCAGCCCATCTCACTGCACATGAGTGACTTATGCCAGGACCCAAACGCCCACTCCTCAGCTTCCAGCCCCGACTTTCCCCCCAAATGAGTGTGTGTGGTAAGTGTGAATGGTGTGTCTGCCCTCTCAGTCCTCCCAGAGGCTGTGAACATATCCATAGGCCTGTCACTGGCGCCCACCACCAACTCCTCCTGGCTGCTGGTGAGTTTCCCTGGGACACAGGAGGTTCCTAAGGGGAGAGCAAGGGCTGCAGGAGGTTGGGGCTGGGGGTAGAAGAGGAAGGGATACTCTGGGGAACCCTTGCCCACACAGGCCTCTGCCCCCAGGACTGTGGCCTGACTATGCACAGAGCCTGTGGGGAGAATATGTATGCAAAAGGCTCTTGCCTCCTGTTGGACTACCACCTGCTGCAGATCGCAGCTGCCCTGCCAGGTAGGTCCAGTAGGGACAGCGATTCCGTCTGGGCCACACGCCGTGCTGAAGAGCGGGCAAAGCATGAGGCCTGGGTCATGGATCCCTGTGCCCACGGCCCCTTCTCGGAGGCCTGAGTATGGCTAAGAGTCTCAGCAAGCCCAAGAGTGGGTGGGAGCATATTCTGGCCCAGTGGGGAGGCAGCTCAGGGCAGAAGCCCTAAGCTGGTTGAGAGGCAAAGATTTTGATGGAGCAGAGGAGGCCCCAGTGTGCTGGCTGCAGGGGGCATGAGGGTTTTTAAGTTGCCAACATGTTCAGGGACGCTTGTTACACTTTCAGAAGGATGGTGAAGGCATGCGGTAAGGATGAGAAAACCACGAGGGAGGCGGTTCTTCAGGATCGTTCACTGCTGAGTTGCCAGGACTCCGCAAATCAACCTTTTCCCCTTACAGGGAAGCAAACAATAAGGTGTGGATAACGTGATGCACAGTTTTGCCATCGCCAATGTCTTCCATATAGAACAGGGTCAGGGGACACTGGTGGCATCTCTCTGAGAGCCAGTCTGCATAGTGCTATAGAGCAGGAACCGAGGGCGGCTGCCCAAGTGCAAGTCCTCTGTGCCTGTGGACAAATGACTTCACTGCTTGGGCTTCAGTTTCCTCATTGGTAAAATGGGGCTTAATGATAGGGATGGTTATGAGGATTATGGGATTTATTTATATCAAGTGCTTAGAACTGTGCCTGCCACCTAATTTGTGATGGCTGTTGTTACTGATCTTCCAGCTGAGGACCATGTGTTTGAACTCTTTCATCAACAGCATCAGAAGGTCCACTCAGGGTGCTGACTGAGAACAATGGTTTGGACCAGAGAAGCCACGATGTCAGGCATGGCGGGCTTTTAGCCAAAGGTGGAGTGGCAGCCGAAACACCCGTGTCAGTTTCCTGTGGCCGCTGTAACAAATTACCACACACTTGGTGGCTTAAAACAACGGAAATTTATTATTTTACAGTTCTGGAGGCCAGAAGTCTGAAATCAGTTTCACTGAAATGAAATTAAGATGTCGGCAGGGTTGCACTCTCTGCAGGGGCTCTTGGCTAGAATGCCCATTCCTTGCCTCTTCCACACATTGGCGTTTAACATTCTTTGGCTTGTGTCTGCATCTCTCTCTGCGCCCTCTTCACATTGCCTCTTCCTCTGCGTGTCTGTCTCTAATCGCCCTCTGCCTCTCCCGTACAAGGATACATGAACCGCTTTGCTAGTTTGCCTCCCCTTATGCTCTATGACTTCCCTAGAATATTGTTCGACAAATATTTGTTGAATAAATGAATGAGGAACCCATCCGACCCCAGTCCTCTACTTCCTCCTCCCCTTTTCCAGGCCTTATGGGAAGAACGGAGCAACAGGGACTTCACTGAGGGGAGAAGGGACTGGGGCAACAGACTTGGGCCTCTTCTGTGGAGGGCATCAGAAACTGGGTGAGAATGGAGCCTCATGCCAAAAATAGCTCTCTGACTGTGTTCAGCAGGAAAAGAGTTTCCGGGCGCCAGGAGACGGCTGGGACCCATGTGTGTCTTACTGATTCTCCCCTTCCTCCCTGCAGAGTGTCCAAATCAAGACATGGACATTGTCTTTCTGATAGATGGCTCTAGCAGCATCGACAGAAGTGACTTTGAACTGATGAGGGACTTTGTCAGAGCTGTGATGGACCAGTTTGAGGGGACCAAAGTCCTGGTGAAGACAGGCCTGGGGAATAGGGTGGGGTGGGGGAGGGCCTGCCTGGAGGGAGGCAGAGCTGGGAGGAAAGGCTACTGTAGGGGGTGGATAAGGTGGAAGTGAGGTAGGGTAGGGTGTGGGGGATAGTTCAGTGGAGCTGTGCAAAGATGAGGCTAGTGTCCAGGTTTCAAGGAATCCTGTGCATTCTTGTGCAGGCCTGGTTTGAGACCTCCTTGATCCCCTGTGATGTTTAATATTTACACACATTCTGAAGGAAATACAATGTTTTTGCTGTTTAAAACAGGGATCACAATAGAGGGTCCTGGACAGAGCTGGAGAAAAATGTAGAACAAAATTCTAACTCACAAAAAAAAAAAAATAAAGACCAGACTTACTGGTCTGACAGAGACTGGAAAAACCCCAAGAGTATGACCTCTGGACACTCTTTTAGCTGAGTAATGAAGTCACACCCTTCAGCCAAAAGAAAAAAGAAAAAAAAAAAACTTTGAAAAGATTTTGAAGTAATTTTGCTTATGAAGTTTAACCGAGGGTAACTCAGCCAAATGATTGACCATTCTTTAGGTTTTTTTTCCTACGTAACTCACGATTTCTTAACCTTATTATTTCATTTCCCAGCAGTTAGTGTGTATTTACAAATTCTTGAGAAGTGAGGAAATATAAACTACAAGTTAATTTTATGTCATAAAATTTTTAAAATGTAACTTTTACAATTATTGTGGTGGACAATGTTATGTCTCACAGACAACGAAAGAAGCATTATTTGATCTTGATTTTCCAGTTTTCTCTTTGTGCTTTCTAGCCATGAATTCTTTCTCTCTCTTTTTTTTTTTAATAACAAATTACTATACTTTAGTTTTAGATAGTCATCTCTAACATGCTATAATTAAAAACATTTCTTTCTATTCTTTGCTCTTACAAATTCTTGGATGATTTCATCACAATTAAGCTGCTGAATAATATCTACTTTCATACATAATGTGAATAACAAATCAAGTCTTTCTTGAATCATTGTTGTACACTGAGGGTTTTTGAGTCTCTTTAGGGATGAAAATGAGCATTCTATTGTGCAATCTGTGATCATTAAAGTTAGAAATATGCTTAAAAGCAATTTCAACATTGGGAAATATGAACTGTATTTTATCTGCTATTATGGAGTCATACATGCCTACATGAGTAAAATTTGTCTTTCCTGAATCTGTACACTAAGTTCTCATGTAAGAATAGAATTGTCACACTTCTCCGTAAAGGTTTGTATTTAAGTCATCGGTATAAGCTGCATTAATTTCTTGGATGCCTTCATGCATTTTTCATCAGGTATATCCACATTGTCTAAGAAGGGAAATCTTTTTTCTTTCTTTCTTTCTTATTATTTTTAAATTGTGATTTAGGTGAAAGTTTACAGAGCAAATTAGTTTCTCATTGAACAGTTAATATACAAATTATTTTGTGACATTGGTTGCCAACCCTGTGATGTGTCAACCACTCTCCCTGTCGTGGGTTGAATTGTGTCCCCAAAAAATACGTGTCACCTTGGTTAGGCCATGATTCCTGGTATTGTGTGGTTGTCCAGTTAATTCTTTCTTTCTTTTTTTTTGATATTATTTATAAAAACCCAAAACAAACTCATTACCTTCAAGTCGATTCCTACTCGTAGTGACCCTATAGGACAGAGTAGAACTGCCGCAGGGGTTTCCAAGGAGTGACTGGTAGATTCGAACTGTGGACCTTTTGGTTAGCAGCCAATCTCTTAACCACTGCACCACCAGGGCTCCATATTATTTGTAAGGTCTCAAAATCACGTGGGAAATAGTTTGCATATTCAAAACTGTTCCAAAAGTAAAAGTTTATTTACAAAACACCCTCTCAGCATCCTCCTCTTGGCCTCTGCAGTTCTCTCTGATGCAGTACTCAAACCTCCTGGAGATCCACTTCACCTTCACCTCATTCAGTCAGAAAGCCTGGTGGGTTCCTCCTCCTCAGCCGCCTCTCTGCTGCAGGTAGGAGACGCTTTCCAGGAATCCACTGCCAAACAAATGCTGAGCACCATTGGCTCAGCACCCCCGCAGTACCACATGTTCATGGTGGACAACTTTGCAGTGCTTGGTAGCATCCAGAAGCAGCTGAAGGAGAAGATCTTTGCAGTTGAGGGTAAATAAGGAACTGGGCTTAGGTCTTGGAAGTGAATTGGTCCCTACCCTATCGTCCCCTGAACAGCCCATCCCTATTCACAGCTACCCAAAATTGCTTCCAGAACCCAAGCCCCAGACCACATTCTCTTCCCTGTGTTCTGAGTCCTCATGGTCTCACAGTCTCCAGGAGCCTAAGTGACCTATTTACCTGCAGAAACCCAGCTGAAGACAAGTAGCTTCTTCCAGCATGAGATGTTTCAAGAAGGCTTCAGTTTGGTACTCATAATGGTGAGTGAAGCGTGTGCTTGAGAAAAAGGTCTCAGGCACTAACTCTGGATCAGGCCCTGGTCTGGGAGCTGGTACCCAAAAGTAAACAAGAAAGCATGCCCTACCCTCAAGGAACTCACTGTCTAGTGGGGGAAGAGACATATAGGTAGTGTATTAGGTGCTGGGGGCGCGTCAAAGAACAGGCCAGACAAGGTTTCTGCTCTCATGGAATACATACTCTAGTGAGAGGAGACAATAAACAAGTAATAAGTAAGCAAAAGATTTTTAGATTGTGCTAAATGTCATAAAGACAATAAAATAGAGTATTAGGATAGAGAAAGATAGGTGGTCAAAGGAGGTCTGAGGAGTAACAACTGAGCCTGAATGATGAGAAAGGGCCAGCCCTGGAAAAATCTGGAGCAAGATTGTTCCAGGCAGAGGAAAAAACAAGTGCCAAGATCCTGAGGCAGGAATAAATTTACTATACTTGAGAGAAAGAAAGGCCAGCGTGGCTGGAGCAAAGTGAGCAACGGGGTGCATGGGAGGAGAGTGCTGGAGGAGTGGGAAGGGCCAGACCAGGCAGACCAAAGAAATGACCATACAGCATGACTTGTCTGAAAGTAGATGCGTATTCAAATTATCCAGAGAGATTTGCTTGAAAATAATCCATGAGTGGGGGTTGAATTGTAGAAATGAAACATGAATTGATCACTGAGGCTAGATCATGGGTATTTAGAGGTTCATTATACATTTCTTTCTACTTTTATGTATATTATAAATTATCCATAATAAAAAGTTAGAAAGACAATTGTCATGGATAGACTTGTGTCCCCACAAAATATGTGTATCAATTTGTCTAGGCCATGATTCCCAGTATTATGTGATTGTCCACAATTTTGTCATCTGATGTGATTTTCCTATGTGTTGTAAATCTTATCTCTATAAAGTTAATGAGATGGGATTAGTGGCAGTTATGTTAATGAGGCAGGGCTCAATCTACAAGATTAGATTGTGTTTTAAGCCAATTTCTTTTGAGATATAAAAGAGAGAATCGAGCAGAGAGATATGGGGACCTCATACCACGAAGAAAGCAGTGCCAGGAGCAGAGTTCATCCTTTGGACCCAAGGTTCCTTGTGTGGAGAAGCTCCTAGACCAAGGGAAGATTGATGACAAAGACCTTCCTCCACAGCAGACAGAGACAGACTTCCCCTGGAGCTGATGCCCTGAATTCTGACTTCTAGCCTACTAGACTGTGAGAGAATAAACTTCTGTTTGTTAAAGCCATCCACTTGTGGTATTTCTGTTACAGCAGCACTAGATGACTAAGACAATAAAGTATGCAGAGGAGAAAAAACCTACTGCTCCCTGGGGGAACTGGGGAAGACCTCACAGAGGAGATGACTACGAAGTTGACTTTTCCAGAGAAGGGAGCTAAGTACAAGAAAGAGAGGAGGGGAGAGAGATGTTCCATGCCAAATACTAGATGTATTTTGGAACAAAGGGTAACTCCATGGGTTTGATTAGGAAAGGTCTTAGATACCATCCTAAGGGGCTTGGTGACAGGAAGCCATCCTGGTTTTCTAGAAAGGTGGTGGCTGCACATTTTGATTTGAGGGAACCTAACTCTGGGGCAGTGAAAGATGAAGCAGAAGAGAGCAAGATGGAAGGCAGGAGGAACAGTGGGTGAGAGGTGATGGGGGCTGAACAGGACAGTGGAGGTGGGGTTGGAAAAAGAGATGCTGGGAGTCAGGGTCAGATGAACACTGAGGCTGTTGATGAGGGCTGGGGAAGGAGAAAAAGAGAAATAATGAGATATGAGAGGAATTGGTGGCAGGCATTTGTTTGGAATAGTCTATATACTTCCTCCAGCCTGCTCCACCCTGGAGTTCTTTCTTCCCAGGATCGACCAGTTCTGAGGGCTGTAGGGAGCATCAGCTGGTCTGGAGGTACCTTCCTGTACCCCCCAAATCTGAGCCCCACCTTTGTCAACATGTCTCAGGAGAATGTGAACATGAGGGACTCTTACCTGGGTGAGAAAAGGCTGGAACTGGGGGCAAGGACAGGATGGGAAGGTGAGCTGCCTGGGAAGGGCAGGAGACCAGGAGGAGAAGAGGACAAGCAAAGGCCTGGCCCCCACAGGTTACCCCACTGAGCTGGTCCTTTGGAAGGGGCTGCAGAGCCTGGTCCTGGGTGTCCCTCACCACCAGCACACTGGAAAGGCTGTCATCTTCATCCAGGTGTTGAGGTGATGGATGCTGCAGGCCGAAGTCACAGGGACCCAGATTGGGTATGAGGAAAGCTGGGGTGGAATGTGAGGGCAGGCAGAGGGATTTGGGGCTCATGGTGGGAATATCCTGGTGCCTGGGAAGAGGCAGGACCTAACTCAGAAGGGGGTGTCTCTGGGAGGGGCAGGCAAGGTGACTTCAGGCTCTGCCCTCCAGATCGGCTCCTACTTCAGGGCCTCCCTCTGCTCTGTGGATGTAGACAGAGATGGCAGCACTGACCTGGTCCTCATCGGGGCCTCTCATTTCTACGGATGGACCTGGAGGGTGTCTTATGCCCCTGGCTCCGGGTGGGGGTGAGTGACTGGGTGGGTCCCAGGTGTGGGGTGGAGGGATTGGCCCACTTGGGGCCTGACACTGGTTTTGTTCAACAGCGGGCCAAGTGGCAGTGTCAGGCTGTTCTCCATGGGGAGCAGGGCATCCTTGGGGAAGCTTTGGGGCAACCCTGACAGTGCTGGGAACATGAATGAGGATAAGATGACAGACACGGCCATCAGGGTGCCCAGGGAGAAGGAGAACCGGGGCGCAGTCTACCTATTTCATAGAGCATCAAGACTGGGATCAGCCCCTCCCACAGCCAGGTGAGGCCCCCTATCTTCAGCCTCTTCCACTTCCATCTTTTCACCCCCTTCCCCATGCCTTAGGTTCAACCCACTCAGCCTTTAGTTAGTGGCCTTTGCAGCTGCCATTCCCCTCCCTCTTCTAGTGGTTTAGGTCCCTGAATTCCACCAGGCCCACTAAGCACAAATCATCTCTCTTTTCTCCTTTGGTTCCAAACAGACTTTAGTTTGGAAGTCTCTTAATGGTTAAGAGAGTGGGCTTTGGGGTCCGACACAGGTCATATCCCTTGACCAGGCCATCATTAAGCTGTGTTGCCTTAGGCAAGTGACTGACTTAGCCTTTGTGAGCCTTAGTTTTCTCATGTGAAACATGGAAATGTTAAAACCACCTCCACAGGCTTCTTATAGATAGCAGAAGGAAGCAGTAAGCACTCCATTAATCAAATATGTATACATGAACATAAGAAATTATAAATAAATGAATCTATTATATTCCTATTGTTATGTTTTTATTTCTTAGTTAACCCACTCCATCATGATAGGTTGAACCAAAAGAGCTCCCTTCTGGGGTCCCTGATGTTCTTACTCTGATGGCTTTCCATTTATATCCCATCGTCTCTCCTTTCCAGTTCCACCATTCCGATCCCTTCACTGCAATCTCCCTTCTGAATCTCTCTCCTCAAACCTTTCCAATCATTCTCCCTTCACTTCCACTTCTCCTTTCCCTCTCTGACCAGCAGATCACAGGTTCCCATCTCTCTCCCAAGCTCCAGTATCTTGGGCAGTTGCTGAGTAGGGGTCAGGACCTCACCCAGAATGGACTGGTAGACTTGGGCATGGAGGTCCAGGGCTACATGCTAGTTCTCAGATAACAACTCCCCTCACACCTCACCCTTATTCACTGTGTGTCTGATTTCACCAAAGCTGCCCACTCCCCGCCAGATACTTTTCCTCCCAGAGGCCACTGCCTTGTCCTCAGCCCCTGCTTGCACCCCTCAGGAGTCAGCCTGTGCTGAAAGTCAGGGTAGCCGTAAGATTCACCCCCATGGAGGTTGCTAAGGCTGTGTGCCAGTGCTGGGAAGAGGTGCCCACCACCCTAGAAGCAGGGACACCACAGTCTGTCTCACTACCTACAAAGCTCACTTGATCAGCTAGGTGAGTACCTTCCAAGTAGACCCAGTTCCTCACCCTGCTAAAGGCTCCCAGTCCTATCTGCAGGGCAGATGGGGCCCAGGAATCCAAATCTCACCTCCACATCCACCCAGGTGCCTCTGTCAGAAACCTGGGTCCCTTCTCTCCCCCTCTTTCCACACCCATGCCTGTTAATTCTGTCTCCAGGATAGATCTGGAATCTGCACAATTCTTTCTACCAGTCACAGCCACCTTTAGGCCACCACTGCTCTTTCCTACCTAGACCAAAGTAAAAATAGCTCAAGCTGCTCCCCACAACTACTCTTGCATCCGTACCCATTCACCACAGAAGAATTAGAGTTCCTCTAAAATGCTGGTTCCCTCACTTTTAGGGAACTAGCATTGTAGAGAAACTCTAGTTGCTTCCCCTTTCATTTATAAAGATCAAAATCCTTCCTTACAATGTCCGCTCTTATCTGGCCCCAGTGTGCCACTCCAGCCTCACCATAGTCCATTGCCTGTTACTCAATACACTTCAACCATGCTGATAGTTCTGTTTTGTAAATGTGCCAGCCTCCTTCTCCCTTGTCTTACCTTTCTTTTATATTCCACACTCCCTCACTCCTTGCCAATGTCTAGCACAGTGCTGGGTGCTGAGTAGGTGCCCAGTAATACTCAATGTTGATGAGTGCTCCTGGTGAAGGGATTGGAGTAAGATTAAGACATCGGATGGGAAGAGAATATACTATTTTGTTGTAGCTCCCCTTTGAGAAGAACTGTGGACAAGAGCGCCTCTGTGAAGGAGATCTGAGCGTCAACCTTAGCTTCTCAGGGTAAGCTCTATCTCCTTTCATATCCTGACACTGAAGGTTCTGGGTCTCCCATCCTCATATGATAAGTGCTCAAGCTCCCCTTCAGCTCTCCTTCTAACAAAGAAATGATTTTGATTGAAGTGTTATCAGCCCATAGCTCATGAGTTCCCACAATCCACCCCAGATCCAATTCCAATCTGTTTCCATTGGAGTTACACTCCCAGTCTTGTCCTTCCCCTTTCAGCCTGCACACTAATGGTGGGGAGCTCCCTGGAGCTCAGTGTGACAATGACTGTGTGGAATGAGGGTGAAGATTCTTATGCAACCGTGATCAACTTCTACTACCCACTAGGGCTGTCCTATCAGCGGGTGTTAGGGACCCAGGTAAACAGTTCCCCTAAGCTCTAGCTGGCTGAGGCCTCTCCTCTGTCCTGGGTTATGGTAGTTCCTTTTAATTCTTCTTCTATGACTTTCTCTCTCTCTACATATATATATGTATATATGCATAAAACATACGTACAGCTCAATGAATAATATGCAATTAGCATCCAACTTAAAAAGAACTCTTCCAGCACCCGAGAAGCCCTCTCACCGTGTACCCTTTTCCCAAAGGTAACCACAATTTTGACTTTGTGATAATCATTTCCTTGTAGTTCATGATAGTTGTACCACCCATGAATGCATCACTAAATAACGTTCAGTTTTTCCAAGAACTTTATATGAATGGAAATATGTTATATGTACTCTTTTGTGTCTTGCCTCTTTCCTTCAATATTGTATTTGTTAGATTCATCCTTGTTGTTTCATGTCTTTAAAATCCCTTTAGAAAATTTTCATTGTTGTATAGAATTCCTTTGGGCGACTATATTACAGTTTATTAATCCATTCTATAATTGATGGCCATTTGAGTTGTTTCCTAATTTTGGCCATGACCATTTTTGAAAATTTTATTTACTATTTTGTTGTTGTTCTGGAGGATACTACAGAGCAAAACATACACCAATTCAACAGTTTCTACATGAACCATTCAGTGACATTGATTACATGCTTCAAGTTGTACAACCATTCTCACGCTCCTTTTCTGAGTTGTTCCTCTCCCATTAACATGAATTCAGTGCCTCCTAAGGTTCCTGTCTAATCTTTCAAGTTGCTGTTGTCTCTTTGATCCTGTATAGATTGTTCTTAAAAGAGCATAATGCTCAAGGCAGACATTTTTTTCTAGTTAAGCTAAACTATTGCTTGGTTTTAAGATGACTTCAGGGGATACTTTTAGTCTATGTTTTAAAGATGATCTCAGGGCAATAGTTTCAAGGGTTCATCCAACCTTCGTGACTCCAGAAAGTCTGAAGTCCATGAGAATTTGAAATTATGCTCTGCAATTTCCTCCTTTTGATCAGGATTCTTCTATAGAATCTTTTATCAAAATGTTCAGCAATGGTAGCCAGGCATCATCCAGTTTATTCTGGTCTCATGGCAAAGGAGGCACTTGTTCATGGAGGCAACTAACCACACATTCCATATCCTCCTCTTATTCCTGACACTCCTTCTTCCTCTGTTGCTCCAGGAAGAGACCAATTCTTGTGCCTCAGATGGCCGCTTGTGAGCTTTTAAGACCCCAGACACTACACAGCAAACTAGGAGGTAGAACAAAAGCACTGAACACCTTATTAGGCCAATGTCCTATGAAACCGTGACCCTAAACCTCCAGACCAAGAACCCAAATCCCATGAGGCTTTTGGTTGTACATAAGCAGCCTCGGCAGCTATTTTTTCTCTCTCTTTTGGTAAAATATATTTATTTCGTACATATATTTATCACACAACTTTTGCCAATTCAGCTTCTTACAGTTGTACAACTTATTGACAGCAATTACAATAATCGGCTCTGCAATCCTACCCTTAATCAATACGATTTTTCAACTCTCCCTCTCCTCCTTCCTCCTGCCCCTAGTAACCACTAATAAACTTCGTTCTCTATACATTTTCCTTTTCTTGTCTTTTTATATAAGTGAGGTCATACAATATTAGTCCTTTTGTGATTGCCTTGGTTCACTCAGCATAATGTCTTCAAGCTCCATCTATATTGTAGCATATATCAAGACTTTGTTTCTTCTACCGGCTTAGTATAGTGTCTTTTAATAAAAAGAATGTCTTGATTTTATTGTGGTTGATTTATCAATCTTTTCTTTTGTATTTAGTACTTTTTAAAATGTCTTGTTTAAAAAATACTTCCCTATCCTGAGGTCATGAACATATTCCCCTATATTATCTTCTAAAAGTTTTGTAGCTTTGTTTTTTCACATTTAAGTCTTTAATCCCCTTGGAATTTATTTTAATGTATGGACATATAAATACAATGTATTCTTTTTCTTTTCTTTCTTTCTTTCTTTTTTTGGTACGCCAATTTTGCCAGCACCATTCATTAAAAAGTCTGTCCTTTCCCTAATGCTTTGCAATGCCACCGCTGTTATATACCAAGTTCATATATGCATGTGGGTAACATTTTTGAATTCATTCTCCTTCCCTAGAACCAACCTCATCAGTCCCCACTGCACCTGGCTTGTGAGGCAGTACCCGTAAGAGCGAAGACCTGAGAAGCAGCAGCTGCAGTTTCCAAGAGGGCAGTGAAGTCAGTACTTACCTACAAATCCCCGTCACTGTTCTCCCATGTCCTCACTCATTCCCTTTCCCTCACTCCCCCGTGACCTTCCCTATCCTCATCCCTTCTTCCTTCAGGGCAGCTTCATAGTCACATTCAATGTCTCTCCCAAGGCCACCCCGGGAGACAAGCTGCTTCTGGTGGCCAATGCAAGCAGGTGAGCCCAGGTCAGGCTGAGGGATAATGTGTCCCTCACCCCTCCTCCACCAGTCTCACACCCCAGTTGAAGATGCTTCTCCTGGATTCCTTCTAATCAGGGTCCCCTCTCTTTCTCCAATGAGAATAATAAGCCTACAGCCAACAAGACCACCTTTCAGTTGGAACTCACAGTGAAATATACTGTTTACAGGGCACGCAGCAGGTGCTTAATCCCCAACCTCCCTTGGACCTCTGACCTTCCTCCAAGACTGGTACCTCCCTTGCAGCACAGCGTGCTCTTCTGAGGATGGGTACCTAAACTGGCCCTTCTGATTTCCCACATGGGAATGCTTGTGTGGGTGATTGGCCATATATTTATACCACAATTCTTGCTTCTTCTCTAGTGCATCCCTCAGCACTGGCTAAGGAAGCCTACTGTTAGGACACACACACCTTGACACCACTGTGCATCCCTTGTCTCCCTCCAAGATGCAGGCTTCCTTTAACATGAAGCCAATTCTCTCCTTTGTGCTAAATATGAACATGCCTGAAACAAAGCTACTAGATTTAGACTGCAGCGTTTGTGAGTGCACTGAAATGCGGCGCTTGTGTCCAAGCAAGATGTGGTCTTCTACCACATACAGGAAAGGAAAGGTCAGGTGTCTACAAAACTCAGAGGAGAGCAGAGGTGTGAAAAATCACTGTGAAGAGCCCAAGGCTTAGGTGGGCCATAGGAAGGGTAAGTGTAGGGCTGCTGCTCTGGGTTCTGAAGGTGGGCTGAGAAGCAGAGATGGGCCAGGCTGAAAGCAGAGTTAAGGACTCCCACCCACTGGGCTGAGTGAAAAAAACTCCAGAGGTTTAGAAAGTTGGCCAGAAGCCTGCAATATTGCCATGGGACAGAGGGCGCTGCTGTTGCTGTTGCTGCTGCCAATGTCGTGTGAATTTTTAGGTGAACTAGGAAGCGAGATTCAGGCAGTGTCATTGCCCTTCCAAACCCCACGTGTGAGTTTCCTTTTCCATCCATGTAAAATACAAGAATTTATAACGTGAACTTACATATATACTTATGATATAGCAGGTATTCTTTTAAGGACTTTACATGTATTCCTTCATTTAATCCTCCCAATAATTTTATGAGATAGTTATTTTTATCCCCATTTTTACCCATACAGAAACCGAGAGGTGAAATAACTTGCGTAATCCAGCTGCTAAGTGGTAAAACCAGGACTCAAACCCAGATGACTTGCTCTGGAGCCCACACCCGTGGTGACACACTTCATGCCTCTCAGAGGATTGTGAATGCTGGGTGGTTTACTCAGATGTGAAAAGAGATTTAGAACTCAAGGATGAAAAAACTGAAGCAGAGAGGGAAAGGTTTGGGGTGGGGAGCCGAGAGGAAAGCTAAAGCAAAAATAAAAAGATAAACTCTAACATTTATGAAAAACTGTGTGCTGGGTACTTCTGCAACCCTCTTCACAACTCAAGTGGGTAGTCACTATTAATAGCATCCTCATTTTAAAGAAGGAGAAACTATAGGGATCCAGAGAGACTAAGTAACTTGCCACAAGTTACTCAGGTAAGAAGTGGCAGACATGAGATCTGGACCCTGGTGGTCTGGCTCCAGAGCCTATGTTCTTAATCACCAAGCTGATAGCCACATCTGTGGGAAAACTGTTGGAGCCTTGGAATTTCTGTGTGGCTGGCCTGGCTTCTGTACCCTAGGTGCTAGTAAAACACACAGCTCCCTCTGCTTGTCTGCTTGATTCCACTGAGACATTAGACGCTAAACTCTGGGAGGTCAGGGATTATGGCTTATTAACTGTTGAATTCCAGGACCAAGCACACAGCCTGGTATATGGTAAATGTTTCCTGAATGAATGAAGTTCATGGATGGATGGATGGATGATGGTTGATACCCACCTGAAGCCTGGAACATTTACTTCCACACCATGGGCTTGTGTTCATGCACCATATTCCCTCACATTTACTTACCTGCCACATCCAATAGACAATATCTTCATTCCCACTGTGGAGGGGCTGTCACTCCATTTTTGCCCCAGCTTGCATCCTGCAGGGTCGCCTTATGCTTATTTGCTCTGGCAGCAACCTCTGCAAGCATTACCGAAGCTAACCACGTATCTACTAGTGAAAGCCTTTTTCCATGGAAAAATGTTTAAACATTGTGGGAGGTAATGTTTAAGTTGGACCTGTAAGTGAAATTTTCTAGAAGGGAGCTGGGTAAGGACATTCCAAGCAGAAAAAAGAGTGAGCAAAGTCATGAAAGAGCCCCTAGGGGTATGAGGGGAAGAGCTAGTAGTTCTGAGTGATGGGGTCAAAGGACTTCAGGAGGAGAGCAGCTAGAGCTGAGGCTGGAGAAGTATGTGGGGACTATCGTTATTTTCCTGGGTCATCTGCTGGCCCAAGAAACCCCAAAGCAGCAGGCTGGAAAACAACTGGGCACGGTCTCAGGCCTGTTTTCCACAACAGGCCCTCTCTCTCTCCAGGCAGGAAGAATCCACCACGTACTTCAACTTTACAACTTCTGATGAGAAGAGCAGGGAAGAGGCCAAGCACAGATATCACGTGAGGGGCTGGGGAACATCCATGTCTATCCTCCCATGGTGCTGATAAATTTGGAAGCTGGTAGGGAAGGACAGAGATGAGTCAAGGGGTGGATTCAGGAAAGACATGGGATTTGGGATGTTCCAGGGACCACAATAATGTTCTGTTTCAATTTTCTGCAGGCGAATAACCCGAGTCAGTGAGATAGGGCCGTCAGCATTAATTTCTGGGTTACCATCCTGCTGAACAGTGTGGCTGTGTCAGTTGTGGCTGTGGTGGCCCCTTCACAAGTGCCTGTCCTCCTTTCCTCACTCTCAGGGTCTGATCCCACAATACCTCACACCTTCTTACCACAGAAATGTTTATCATTTCGTGGCTAAAAGTGGTTTTTTTCCTCTTTCTCTCTCTCTCTAGTCTCCCCTGTACATCAGAGAGGGAACAACTTCAATATTCTGACTTCCTGACCAAGATTCCAAGGAGCCCCATGTTGGTGAGAAAGGCCCTAGACCCCACAGCAGGACCAGCTGCACATTTGGGGGATATAGGGAAAGGTACTGCTAGATTACAGATTATATATACATCCTGTAATTGTTCATCTAGTCCTCACCCACAATCTGACAAACCTTATTTTCTCTTGTGGTTCCTGCCCTTCTCAACTTCATTCTTCTTCTGTCCCTAGGACTGCTCCATTGCTGTCTGCCTGAGGTTCCACTGTGACATCCCCGCCTTCAGCATCCAGGAGGAACTTGACTTCATCCTGAAGTGTAGGTAACTTCATCTTTGGCTAGGTCAACCAGGTGTGTAGCAGCAAAGCTTCTCCCCCAGATTCAGGTGGTATCTGAAGTGTCTTTGCCCACCCTAGAGCCAGGACATTTCTTAAACTCTGAGCCTTCCTCAGGGCCAATTCCCCAGCTTTCCCCCTCTCTTTTGCAGATGCTGCAGAACGTATTGGCTGTGAGTGTGGCTGAAATCACATTTAACAGATCTGTGTATTCCCAGCCTCCAGGACAGGAGGCATTTATGAGAGCCCAGGTAGTGATTACGTGGTAGGCAGTGGCCAGGCTGGTGAAAGAACTCCTAATACTAAATCTATGATGTTGGGTGGGAGGTTTGTAGGCCTGGAGGGAAGAAAGATGAAGGTCCCTGGACAAGACAGTTGTCCCTAAGCCCACAAGTGCTTCTGCATCTTAACCCTTGGAGCAGGGCCTGGGGGAGGAGGGAAAGAAACTATAGGCTGGGGAACCTGAGAGGCATCTGGGATAGCAAGAGGCCTGATGCTTTCTGATGAGGTTTGTCATGGATTGAATTGTGTCCCCTAAAAATAGCTGTTAACTTGGCTAGGTCATGATTCCCAGTATTGTGTGACTGTTTTGTCATCTGATGTGATTTTCCTATGTGTTGTAAATCCTATCACTATGATATTGATGAGATGTGATTAGCAGCAGTTATGTTAATGAGGCAGGACTCAATCTACAAAATTAGATTGTGTCTTAAGTCAATCTCTTTTGAGATATAAAAGAGAGAAGCAAGCAGAGAGACATGGGGACCTCATACCACCAAGAAATAAGAGCCAGGAGAATAGCGTGTCCCTTGAACCCAGGGTCCCTGCACTAAGAAGCTCCTAGACCAAGGGAAGATTGATGACAAGGGCCTTCCTCCAGAGCCGACAGAGAGAGAAAGACTTCCCCTGGAGATGACTCCCTGAATTTGGACTTGTAGCCTACTAGACAGTGAGAGAATACGTTTATCTTTGTTAAAGCCATCCACTTGTGGTGTTTCTGTTACAACAGCACTAGATAACCAAGACAAGGTCACTGCCAAATAAGATGGAGACAGTGCTGGAATAGTGTGGAGTCTACAATCCTATTCCCCTCATCATTGGCAGCTCTATGGGAGGACTGCTGCTGCTGCTGGATCTCATCACAGCTATACTGTACAAGCTGAATATTTTCATCCCACTCTTGACACCACCAGCATCCAACCTGAGCCCTCCCGCAGACAGGACAGTATAGTGGGAGGAATCCAGACTGGTGTCAGGCAGGCCTGGGTGCACATTTTGGCTCTATCAGTCAGCTGACTGTTTAATGTTAGGCAGTTTGCTCAATTTGTCTGAGGCTGTTTTTCATTTTTGAAATGATAATGATACCCATATCACAGAGTGGCTAAAGTGAGGCAGAAATGAAGCCACAATATATGCACAGGGCTGCCTGACTCCAGAGTCTATGCTTTTCTGCTACAGATGATGTGTATAATCGGTCTAGTACTGTGCTTGGTACACACATTAGATAACGAGATAGCTGTTGTTCACATAAATAAATTTTCTGGCACACAAATACAAGCCTAACTCCTGTCTCTTCTCACTTAGCTTCTTCCTACTTCCAACTTTCTTTCCTTGCTCTTACCCAGTTTTTCTGATTTATGTCCACTCATAGCTTGGCTTCTTCAAACGTCAGAAAAGCTAGATGACAAGGCTGAAGACCCCACCACATTCAGTCGGGAGGATTTCAGCCATGGGGTCCAAATATGTTGTCTTCATAACCCACTTTCCTGTTTATCTCTACCCCATGGGCTGGTCTTGCCTCAGCCTACTAATCTACTTTTATGAGAATAACTTCTGCATAGATCTGGGCTGTCCTCATCAATCTATCAGGTGCTAGGCCGTCTTCCCAATGAATTGAAAGACCTTTATATTTTCACATATCTGTCAAACTTCCTCAGGGGTGATTTTTCATATGTATAAAAATTGTTACATTAAATGAGAACATTCATAACACATTTTCCTTGTATGGAGAAGCTCTAATCAAGGCACTTGAGTGCTGTTCTAGGAATAGTTCCAGGAACCTGAGTGTGGGTACAGAAAAAGTTCTCTTACCTTCTCCGTTGACTGAAGCCTAAGGTCATCTTATTTTTAATGGTGCTGTGACCAATGTCGGGGAAGGAGGTCAAAGCTCTATATGTGTTGGTGATGGGTTTCAGCACAGGTTTCAAGCTCCTTGGTAATGGCAAGTGAGAAGACTATCCCGGGAGGTGAATGAAATGACCAGAGATTGTTTAAACCAATGTTCCCTTTGAATGGGGTCCCCAGAAGCCAAGAGTGTTGGCTACCAAAAAGGACATCTGATATCCCAAACTAATACAGAAGATCCATTTAAGATGGTCACAAAGAATGGCGAAAATATTCCAAATCCAGAATCAGGTTATAAGGCCTCACAGATGGGACTGTAGATCTTATGTCTGAAATTAGGGTTCTCTTGAAATAACCAGGATTCACAGATGCTGTCAGTTCAGGCAATTTGTGTTTGGCGAAAAGTGCTACTTCAAGGTCTACAGACTTGAGTCTGGTGGGGCCTCTGATGAGCTGCCTGAACTTGAACAAGTCATTTAATCAGTGAGAATCTGTTTCCTCTTCTGGGAAACGGGAACAAAAATTATACCTTCCTCCCAGACTTACTGTGAAGATTCAGTGTATGCCAAAGCCCATTAGGGTCTAGAGCCCTCATTATTAATAGGTAAGGAGAGAGAGGGCAAGGATCTCCAACCTGTTCATCTCTCCAAAAACCTGTTGTCTGTGGTGTCAATTCTGACTCCTAGGTACCCTACAGGACGGAACAGAACTGCCCCATAGGGTTTCCAAGGAGCGGCTGGTGGATTCCAACTTCTGACCTTTTGGTTAGCAGCCTAGCTCTTAACCACGGTACCCTCCAGAACCTCCCAAATCAGGGACGTCGTGGGAAAAACTACAGCTTCAGGACGCACGTGGTGGAGTGCAGACCACTCTGTGTGCATGCGCCCAACAGAGCACCTGCCAAAGACCTCACATTTGCACCACCCCACCCAGCCGTCCCCAGTGAGCCTGCGGACAGTAAGCTTCTACTCCTTTATTGCCCCAGGGGGGTTTCCACCTGGGCTTCACTGGGTTTCGTAGCCTGTGGGGAGAGCGTTGACGCGGGGATTGTGGAAGAGAGTGTGGTTGCCGTCACCCCAGGAGTAGGGCTGTGGAAAGAGGGAAAGCACGTTGCCAGGGCCGCCTCCCCGCTGTTGCCCACTCGCCCAGCGGCTCGTTCCCGCCCCTGAGCCGAAGCCTCGGGCCGCTTTACCTTGGTACGGATACGGAGGTGGTGGTAGGGGATGAACTCAGGGCGCTCATGGTGGCCCGCGTGGAGCCAGGAGTTGAGGGTACAGACGGCCACGCTTGGGAGCGCCACCGTGAAGCTCAGGATGCGCCAGGTTCTGGCTGGGCCCAGGGAAAGGCGGGTGTGAGATGAGAGAGAAGCGGGAAGGGGCAAGAACAGGTGGCTGGGCCAGACTGTTTGGACGTCTGAAGGGAAGGGTTGGCTGGTGAGGGTGTTGCTGGCCTGGGGGTTGGCGGGGGTGGTGGGGTGTAGGTAGGTGGGCAATGTCAGGAAGCCACAGAGTCAGGTCCCGGCCCCACTCACCTCCTGCTCCTCCGTGGTCTCCCTTGGCTGCAGTCGTCGCCAAGCCCCTGCTCAGAAACCTCAGAGGCAGAGCCATTGCTGTGGTAGAAGCTGAAAACAGCGGCACTGTCCTTCACTCTCCTTCACTGGGGCCTCAGTTCCCCTCCCCTCTTTTTGGGCCAATCACCTGTTGAGTCTGGAACATGGGTGGCTATTTTTAGGGGGTTTCTATATTTAAGATGGGGCTGCCTAGCATGACGGTCCTTCTCTCCAGACAACTGCTGCACTTTGGCTCTTATTTTATCAAGGGGACATTTCATGTACGATAGGTCGTTCTTTTTTTTTTTTATAGTTGCAGGGAACTATTGTGTTCAATACGCCTCGATTTCCAGTGCTTGGCACACAGTAGGCCTTTAATAAACATTTGTCTAGTGAATTGTCTTTTTGTCTCAGTTTTTTATCTGTAAAATGTGTAATAATGCTCGCCTTCAATGATTTTTGTGAATATAGGAAATGTAGTTCAGTATATGTCTCATGTTTTTGCAAAGATCAGAAGTCACTCTATTTTTAAAAGGTAAGCAACTAAGAATCTTAGGTAGCTCACAGTTATCTCTGATATGGCCAGAGAGGCTGGAATCTGCACCAGAAACAAACCATTCTGTGGGCCAGCTGCAGTAAGACGCCACCACAGCTTACACTGCGGGACACTGGATGCCCAAAATGTCATCAGTGCTGCCCTGGAAAGCCAGATTCTTTCACCCTTACCCTCTCATGAAAACGGATTCTTCATAAAGTTTGTATCCTCAAGTTGCTCTCTTCTGAATGAATCATGTGGGTGCACCAATTGGCAACCCCTAGTTCAACACACCCTACCTGCAAGAAAGGCTGGGAAATGAGTTCTGGCTACTGCCTTAGGCAGAAATTCTGTCATGGAGAAAGCCCCCAAATATTGGAAGAGTATCAAAAGATGCTGGGCAGCCACAAATCTGACATTTTACCGCAAAGTATGCTATTTTAATCTGAAAAATCTGACTACTTGGAGGAGAAAGAAAAAAATCCTAGTCATGCCTGTATAAAGTCTGTATAAAAGCAGATCAGTGGCAGTTCCTCAAAAAACTAAAACTAGAACTATCATATGGCTCAGCAATTCCACTCCTAGGCATATACCCAAAAGACTTGAAAGCAGAGACTCAGAGACTTGTACACCAATGTTTGTTGCAGCACTATTCACAATAGCCAGAAGGTGGAAACAACCTAAATGCCCACTAACAGATGAATGGAGAAACAAAATGTAGCACATACACACAGTGGAGTACTACACAGCGATAAAGAACAATGATGAATCTGTGAAGCATCTCACAACATGGATGAATCTGGAGGGCATTATGCTGAGTGAAATAAGTCAATCACCAAAGGACAAATATTATATGACCTCTCTTGTATAAAGAGACAAGAAAAGGCAAATGTATAGAGACCAAAATTTATTAGTGGTTACCAGGGGTGGGAAGGAGGGGGAAAGGAGGGGTTAATGGTGATGGAAAAATTGTATTGATTAAGGGTAGGGTTGCACAGCTGATTATTATCATTGCCGTCAATACGTTGTACACTTGCAAAAAGCTGAATTGGCAAAAAAAAAAAAAGTCAGTGGAAAGCTGCAAGACGGGGTGTGCGTGTGTGGGGGGGGTGGGGGTGGTGATGTCTGCTTTGTTCACTCTTCTATCCTCAGCACCCAGCACAGAATCTGGCATGAGGTGTTAGAAAAGTATGTATTTAGTTAATGCTTGTGTAACCTGACCCTACAAATGCCAGTGAATTTCCATTAGTCAGAAAAGACTGCCTTAAACCAGCCCAAGCTAGATTTGGCCCACCCCGCATGTGCAGAAGGGCCAGCTGTGACCATTAGTTGACCTCAGCAGAGGACGCAGGAACAGGTGGAATGAATCAGAAGGAAAATCCTTCACCCGGAAGCCATTCTTTGAATGGCGAGAGGTCCGACGAGAACCACATCACCTCCTGTTTCCTGGCTGCCATAATTCCTGCAACATCTTCCCTATGTATTCCTTCTAGAATTTTTCCTCCCCAGTACGCCTGCACAGCCACCATCTTGCTTCCCAAATCACATATAAGCCCTGCTTCCCCACAGCTCGGGGAGTATGATCTGAGGAAATTCTTCCTGGCTTCTTGGTCTTCGCATTGCAATGAAGGCTGGTGCCCAGATTATTGGCAAGTCTGAGTGTGCCGGACAGAACCCACCTTCTAGGGTTCAGCAACACTTGAACCATGTTACTTTGGTTAACCTATAGAAATACCTTTTCAGCACTACAATCCAGCTGGATGCCCCCAGATTCGATCAAGGGCTGATGCGGTAATATGTACATAACCTGAATTTAATATATAAGAGAAAAAGGAGGAAGGGAGATTTTCAAGAAGGGGCTCCATACCTGTTCCTCCTGTTGGTTCTAAGCTGAAAACCAGCTTACACTTCCTTAGCTTTTTTTTAATAACCTGTAGAACAGTCAAATATTATTAAATTATTATTGAGCCTTCACTGAGTTATAATGGAATTCTTCCTACGGTTGCTTTTTCCCAGTTGGACTTTGGAATGGCTACCAAGAAGATGGGGGCCTTATCCCAGTTAAAGTGACTTGGCATCTCCCTCCACATACCGAACAAACAAAACCAAACCCATTGCCATCGAGTCGATTCCAACTCATACCGATCCTATAGGACAGAGTAGAACTGCCCCATAGAGTTTCCAAGGAGAGGCTGGTGGATTTGAACTAATGACCTTTTGGTTAGCAGCCAAACGCTTAACCACTGTGCCACCAGAGCTCCCCTCCACATATAGTCCCCTCAAACCCCTCCCCACTTATGACTATGGCTCAGGGAGAAAACAGAAATGGAGAGGAGTATTTTTACTTGAAAAAGGTTATATAGGCTCCTTCTCTCTCCTAAATAACCCCAGAGTTTTGCTGGGTCATTGCCAAACAATGCCCTCAGCATGGAAGCTCCCTCCTGTGTGGAGCTTTTCTTGCTGGAACTTGAATGCTTTGAGGGTTGCTACCATCCTCTGCTGATATCGCCATCATGTGGTGCCCTTGTCCAAGTACCCAAAGACTTCTACTGAGGCCGTCTTTTCTAGGCTGATCATGGTTTTGTCTAACTGCCTCTGTGTAGACCCATGCTCTGTGCTGAGCAGGGCAGAGCCGGCTCCTGCAGACTTTCTACCCACCACTATTGCACAAGTTCTCTCTCACACAATCAGTTAATTGGGCCACTGTCAAAGCTTCCAGTTTCTACAGGTTTAGTTTCTTCTTTGCTTTAGGCAGAGGGAAGAAAAAACTCACTGGTTGTTAAGTAAATCCCAGTGTGCTGCATCCTAGCCCTTTTTCAGACATACCTCAGCTTTCGGTGGTGAAGGGTGTCCCGGGAAGACTCAGTATCAGTTTCTCTTGTGCTTCTTTCCAGGGACGCTACATACTAGGTACATATTTTCCAAAGCAAAGACCAGTCATAACGTGTGGTCTATTAAATAGGAATTTTGCTTATGGGGGCCCTAGGACAGAATATTTGAAATTAGATCTGTCCCAGAAAGACAATTGAATGGATGATACAGGACATAGGTTAGTTAGGATGAATGGCAAAGGGAGTTGGAGATAAGACAGGATTGGAGAAGAGCCCATCAATGAGCTAATGGCAATAGGATGATAGGGTCTAAAGAGAGACTACTAGCCCCCTCTGTCCTTGGAAGGGCCTAGAAACGTTATAATGGACATCTCATGTTTTGTGTCATCTGCCCAATATATCCAAGCCATCTTCTGATAATAACACCATGGGTTTTCTTTGTGAAATCAATCCTCTCATTTTAAGTTCACAGTTCAGGTGAGCTTGACTCCAACTCCCTCATCCACTTCAAAAGGGGTCACACAATCCAGATCTAGCCAATCAGAGTGTTCCATTTTCCTGGCCATAGTGATTGGTTTAGGGAAGAGCAAGGGCTCATGGGTCTCAATTTCGGGACTTCTTTCTTGAACTATTTAGACATAATAGTACTCCAGCTGGAGCTGCTGGAGCCTCAGGCTGAAGCCTTGGATTGAAGCCAATATTGAAGCCGTTTTTCAGAGCAGACTTTAAAGATGGGGAGAGACCTAACCTTGTCAATATTCTTTGAACCCCTGGATCAAGGCATACCAGAATTGAAAAAGATCTCTACCCTTAGATTTTTCAGTTACTGAAATAACAAATTCCCCATTTGTAATATCCAGTTTAAGATGGATTTTAAAATCTTAATTGCTAAACATTTTCTGTGAAGTTAGAATCTACAACATAAACTTTTACCAGGAAATTTCCAATTTCTGTTTCCCTGTATTGTGACCCAAGGTCCCTGGGTGGTGCAAACAGTTTGTACTCAACTGCTCACCAAAAGGTTGGCAGTTCAAACCCACCCGGCTGCACTGCAGAAGAAAGGCCTGGAGATCTGCTTCCATAAAGATTCCATCCAAGAAAACCCTATGGCGTTCAGTTCTACTCTGTAACACATGGGGTTGCCATGAGTCAAAACTGACTGGACAGCAATGGGCTTTTGTTTTGGGGGGTTTGGTTTTTTTTTTTTTTTTGGTACTGTGATCCATGTTCTATCGATGCTTTTTTCCTTAAGATTAGATTTGTATTTTCTATAGATATTATGGAAACCCTGGTGGCGTAGGGGTTAAGAGCTACGGCTGCTAACCAAAAGATCTGCAGTTTGAATCCACCAGGTGCTCCCTGGAAACTACACGGGGCAGTTCTACTCTGTCCTATAGGGTCGCTATGAGTAGGAATCTACTCAATTGCAACAGGTTTTATAGATATGATAGATATAAATGCCTTTTATAAACATTCTGGAACATGTATGGCTTTAATGAATTAAACTTAATGAGTCCTGTTGAAATGAAGGGATTTAATATTTGTTAAAATGAAGTTAAAAAACAAAACATAACTCTTTGCTGTCAAGTCGATTCCGGCTCATAGCGACCCTATAGGACCAAGTAGAACCGCCCCATAGGGTTTCCAAGGAGCGGCTGGTGGATTCGAACTGCTGACCTTTTGCTTAGCAGCTGTAGCTCTTAAATGAAGTTAGTCAAATAAATTACACATTGGGATACAGCCCAAGTTGCTAAAGGTTTAATTGAGTCTTTGTGCATTTATTTTCTCCTTCCATTTCATAATCGTGGTACACTTCAAAATAAATCTAGAAATTGTGACCTGAGTCTATTGTATTCCTAGGAAGAGACCCTTAAAACAAGTTGATAAGGGTCTGCATTTGGCTATAGGAATTCCAGAATCTTTTGTACATGAGCTCAACTGTTACTCCAATCTTCACGACTTTAATGGCATTGGGTATTAATAATTGCCCACCTATAATTCCTGCCAGAATCATCACAAGTTATGCATCATCAGGGCTTTCTGATGGAACTCTCAAGAAAAAATAATTTTAAAGAAAAGTTTTGTTAGTCTTTAAGTATTATGCTGTCTTTAACTTGTTTCTTTTTGACAATCTCCACAATGGTAAAATCACCAAATTAAATTTGCTTTATGGATGGCAGTTACCTGGAGCATAGCAAGAAGCTGGAGGGTTTGCATTCCATTTCCATGGCTGGTTGTGCTTTAAGTTTCTTAAAATTATTTGATTACTGCTACAAAGTTTGAAAATTCTTATGTGTGGTGACTGAGGTTTAAGAATGACTATCTTGGAGACCTGGTGGGGCAGTGGTTAAGAGTTTGGCCACTAATGAAAAAGGTCGGCAGTTGGAATCCATCAGCTGCTCCTTGGAAACCCTATGGGGCAGTTCTACTCTGTCCCTATAGGGCTGCTATGAGTCAGAATTGACTTGACGGTAACAGGTTTGGGTTTTTTTGTTTTTTTTTTAAATCTTGGAAGGTGTTATAATATTTATGAAGAGTGTCAAATGCATTGTGCATATCTACAATTATCCTCTGAATGTATGCTACCTGATTAGTTCCCTCCTTCTGTGTGATGGTACTGTGCGTAGAGTCAATTGAATGTTTATGATGTGTTATTTAGCTGTAGATTTCGTCAACGTGTAAATAATGTGTACAGCAAGTTTTTACGTTTAAGGAATCAAATTTTTGAATTTTATTATTAAAAGTTGGAACTTAACACATATGCAGTGCAATGAATTACTTAATGTGGCCTTTCTAGCCATGGTCTTTGTGACTCACACAAAATAACTGGGTGGGACTATGCAAATAAGGTATATGGAACCTGTGAGGGTTGGGGTTGTGCGTCAACTTGGCTAGGACATGATTCCCAGTATTGTATGGTTGTCCTCCATCTTATGTGTTGTGGATCTTGACCTCTACATGTTGATGAGGCAGGATTGGTGTGGGGTGTGTCTTGGGTCACAGCCTCATTCAAGTTACACCCTTCCCTGGGGTGTGGCCTGCATCTAAGGTATATGTGTGGATGCTTTGGCAGGGCTCTCTTTCTCTGCATCTGGATCCCATGCCCAGTTCAGGATTGTCTAACCTCCAGTTCTTGGGACTTGAGCTAGAGGCCTGCCGTCTGACTTGCTGATTCTGGGATTTGTCAGCCTCCACAGACCAGTGGGCTAGTGGCCTATCGTTTGATCTGATTCGCCAGCTTCTGCAGCCTTGTGAGCCAGCAGCCTGTGGTCTGAACTGTCACTTTGGGTTGATCAGCCCCTGCAGCCACGTGGGCCAGGAGAAGCCTATTCCTGCCCCGTGGATTTGGGACTTGCGCAGCCTCCACAACTGCGTGAGCCATTTCCTTGATACAGTTCATGAGTTCTGTGAGATGTTGCAGAGAATTAGGGAACCCAAAGTCAGGAGGGAGAGTACTGAGGGGAGGAGGAGTAGTTGATTTTAGAGATGATGGAGTGGTACAGCAGTTTGCAAAAGTTGGGCATCTGGGACATCTTTAACCTCCACATTATACAAACCAGCTTTGTGCTGATCCTTATAAAAGAAATTATTCATTTAACATATGAACAAAAACCACTTAAAGAACATAATCTTTTTTTTAAATCCGGTTTGAGATAGGTTCTCTGTCATTTCAACTCAATGAGTCTTGATACATCCTATATTCATTCTCCTTTCCCTGTCATTTCATCCTTCCCTACAGCCCCCGTCAATTTTTGTGGATTTTGGAAATATGTATTGGGGTCTTGGGGAGACAAAAATCTAGAAATTTTGAGGTTCTTGACTTTGGTTATATTCAAAAAGTGGTTAATGACTCCTCAGCAGAAGTTGAAGATGTATAGTTATGAAGTGGTTCATTAGCTACCATTTTAAACCCCACAAATTAAAAAGAACTGTAAAAACTAACTGATGGAAATAAAAGTCAGAACAGTGTTTACCTCTGGGGCTGTATGATACCGACTAGAAAAGGGTCTGGGGGAGCCTTCTAGGGTGCTGGAAATGTTCTACATATTGATTTAGATGGTGGTTATGTGAGTGTATACATGTGTAAAACTTCATCAAGCTGTATACTTAGGATTAGTGCACTTTATCATGTATATATTATACCTTAATTTAAAAGAGAACAAAAACAAAAACAAACCAAGGCCTAGAACACTTACCATATGATCTAGTAATCCCACTTCTACATAGTTACTGTAGAGAAATGAAAGCTTTTGTTCACAAAAACCTGTACATGTATATAGCAGTGCTATTCATAATCACCAAAAATTGGAAACAAATGTCCTTTGATGGGTGTATTCTACTAGGGTCAGATCTCATCTTCATCCACAAGGAGGGATGAGAATCAGGATCAGCATAAAGCTGGTTTCTATGAGGTGGAGGTCAGACATACGTCCACTCTCCAACTTTTTCACCATTTCTGACACCAGTCATCCTCCCACAGCACCCTCCACTTCTCTGTTGGGTTGGATAATTCATTGCAATGGCCACACAGAATTCACAGATCATACTCATGATTATGTGGCTTATTAGGGAAGTAACAGTTTACAACTCAGGATTCAGATCAACTTGGAAATAACAGGATACAACTCAGGAGACAGGGTACAATTTGTCGATCAGGCTAGCTTCCAACCAAGATGGCTCTGAGCTTCTTGTCGGCCATGCCTTCAGGCAGGTTCTTCTCGCCTATGCCAGCCAGGGCCCTCCTCTTGGCTGTGGCAGTCAGTGGCCCTTCTCTCGGCCATGCCAGCTGATGGCCTCTGCCATCGGGCCCCTCTTGGCCTCTGCCCTGCTCAGGCAAGTGTTACAGCTCTTAAGCTCTGCCAGCAAGCCTCTTACCTGAAGGTACTCAGCTCTGTCTCTCTCCGTAGGCCAGTAAGCCCACCACAGCCATCTCTCTCTCTCTCTGTGGGCTGGCAAGCCCACTGTGCTGTCTTCCACCAGTCTCCTGGTTCCTGCCACTCATATTGCTGCTACTGTTTCTCTGTCACTGGGCTCTTCTCTGACACAGCAGAGAAACGGTAGCAGCAATTTCTCACTGTCTTCAGTGTAGGTACCCCAGGTCCAAAGGGTACGCTCTGTTCCAGACTCTTCTTGATGGTAATGAGGTCCCCCTCAATCTCTGTGGGATTGGCCCTTATATTCGATTTCAAAGCTTGGCCTTCCCAGCTGAGCCACAAACTGACCAATCCCTACAAGGTCACTTAATCCTTATTGGGTAGTTTTACACATCCTATTTGCATAGTAAACTGATCAATCCCTGCAAGGTGCATAAAATAGACCAATCACAAGGCAGGTTGAGGCCCAGCCAATTATTTTTGGCAGAATTATAAACCCAAGGCCAGAAAAGCCATATATAAGAGAAACCCATTGCATTGCAATGGCGAATGGATAAACAAACTGTGGTACATCTACCCAATGGAGTACTGTTCAGAAATAAAAAGGAACAAACTATAGATAAACACACACAATAACAACACAGATAAATCAAATGCACGGAACCATGTTCCTCTCTCCAGTGCTGAGGAAAGATTTCACGTATTTGAAATCTTTTTTGTGAAAGTGTTGGGGCTAAAGTTGGCAAGGAGGCTGGCTCTCTGGAGCTGGGTTAGACTGAGATTTTCAAAACGTGTGGACCACTCAGATGAGGCTGTTCTTTCCCATGCACCTCCTAGTCTTTCCCCCAGGCCTGATACCTGTCCCAGTCCCTGGTCCCCCACCCTTATCTTTCTGAGGTGACCTTGGACTCTGGCCCTCATTCTACCCAAAAGGCAGCAATAACTATGTTCAGAAGAGTGGGTGCCAAGCTTCCAAAGTCTAGCCCTCAGCCCGCATCTGAATGAATTCACTCTAGACTCTCATCACTGGCTCTAGGCCTCCTATTTCCAAACTTGCCCGCATAGCCCAAGATGAGGCAGGTGTAAACGGGGATATAGGACAAACCCACCTTCACATAACACATCGAAAACCTGAGCTCCTGGCAGTCCTTGGAGAGCTGAGTCTTGTTTGCAGAAAGGGTTTGCCCCTCTCAGGTCTAAATCCACTTGCACTGTCATTATCTGGGATGTTGACTTCCCTGTCTTCTTAAATGGAGTAAAAATGCTTGAGCGCCAAGACCCTAGGGCCTTTCACCAGCTCAAAGGCCACCTCCTCTAAGAAGTCTGCCTTGTGTCTTCTGGGAGTCGCTCCCTCCTCTGGGTTCTTCAAGGCCCAGTTCATACCACCATGATTCCACTTGTCACTTGCCTTAGAATCAAGTAGATTGTGAGCTCCTTGAGGGCAAGGATCATAACTTATTCCTTAGACTGAAAAAATTTTGAGATTTGAGACCACGTCTGTCTTGTTCATTGCTATATTCCCAGAACCTAGCATAGAATATAGCTTTTGGCAAACATTCAATAAATGATTATGAATGAATAGTTACTTAGTATAATATAAACTTTTTTTAAACAAGCATCCCTGGGTATGGGCAAGTGGTTTATCATAAGAAATTATTTAAGAAAAAGAATTCCCAATATTCTCATTTCTTGGTGGAGGGTGGAGGTAAGAAAGTTATTTTTAGCCTAGGTTTGTGACTGAGAGTTGAGAGAAGTAGAGCATGAGATGGGACATAGCTTTTTTTGATGATTCTGGGACATCATTAAGGGCATCAGTTTTCCTGCCACCCTATGTTTTGGTGTGTAGGTCTAAGCATCCCTAAGCTAAATATGCCCAAGTTACCACATTCTTTGAGTCTTTATATTTTTCTAAAAATTCTGAAACTTAAAGAAAAGTTGCTAATCCAGTACAAAGAACTTTTATCCTCCGAACCGTTTGAGAAAAACTTGCTGTCCTGATGCAACACTACCCTGAATACTTTAGTGTGCATTTCCTATAAACAAGGCTATTCTCCTATAGAACCAAAAAAAAAAAAAAAAAAATCAAAATCAGGAAATTAACTGCCACCGGAACCTCAGACTCTACTCAAGTTTTGCCAATAAACCCAAAACGTCCTTGACAGCAAAGGGATCCAATTCAGAACCATACATTGCATTGTCATGTCTCTTTAGTCTCCGTTATTTTCAAACAGTTCCTCAGCCTTTTCTTGACGTTAATTATGGTATTACTTTTTATTATTGACGTGACACTACTCCAAGGCCCTCCAGATCTAGGGACTATATGGACATACATTCACGTGTGCATGCACACACATATATATATATACACCCAGTTATATCTATGCTCACTTCTATATACAGCTATACATTTTTTGAAATCCACAAGTTCACTTCAATGCCTCCAATTCCAATCCAACAGCCCAGTTTTCTCCCTTTCCATACTTGTGTCTCTCTTCTCTGACAATAAGAAACCTGGCTCTCATTATCTTTAATATACGTACTTATCTGGTCAATAACCGGTGGAATGAATCTCCTATCTCCCCTGCCATCTCCTTTTCCTCGTGGATGCCCTCCTAACCCTGTTAGGCTCTAACTCCCTGTGCTGTGCCAGGCCACCTTGTCACAAGGATGACTGCCTCACCCTGTCAGGGCTCCGACACACTGCTCTTGTCTATTGTGTCTCACCCCCCTCCCCTACCAGGAAATGGGGGAGGCCTTAAGTCATAAATAATAATTTTTCAGCAAGGGGCAGAAAGGTGAAGAGCACCTTTGAAGAATTTTTCTTTTTCTTTCCTTTTTCCTTTCTTGCTTATCTCTTTAGTCTGCCTAATCCTAGCAACATTCTTTCCTTCTTCAAATTTGCTATTTCTAGTAAACCACTGGCTTAGAAACCAGGTTCATTAATTATTTCATTCACTCTTTCATGATACAAGGCTTTTGGTTATTCAGTAAACTTAGAAGCCCTAGGTTCTGATTGAAGCCTTTCCTGTGAGTTGAGTACATGAGCTTTGGTGTGTGGATTTGGAGATACCTGTTTTTAACTCCCAGAGGTCCTGGTTACTTTACTCCTGGAGCTCAGCTGGATCCTGGATGGCGGAGATTGGCAAGCCTGGGAGAGGTCACATGTGGCAAACAGAACGTTGGTCCCTCTCTTATCCCATCACTCAGGCAGAACCTAAGCTCAGTCTCAGAGTCTATGGTTAGACAACACTGGTGGAGACCGATAGATGAGTTGTGTGGGTGGGACCCCTGTGGTCCAGGAGAGAAGCCTGGGATTCTCTGGCAGCAGTTGTCTTGCACTAAGGATGCTGAAATCCAAATCCTGGCTTCTTCCAGCCAATCCTGGGGGAAAACATTGTACAAATCTGGGTCAGAATTTTTGCTTGGAGATGATGACTGGAGTTCCTTCTTCTCCATCATGACTAATTAAACTTCTCCATCCCTGAGTTTCTCATAGTCACAGCCCCAGATGGAGCCTCTGTCTCCTCCCTCCTCCGTTCCAACTCTGAGTAGCTGGTTGAGTGGGTCTATAGTCAAGGGAGGTGAGAAGCAGCTTGTCCATGACCTGGAACAGTGTGTAGGGTGAGCCAGGGTGCAAGCCATGGAAGAAGAAAAGGAGAGAGGCTCCATGAGTATTTCCTAGGAATCAGAGATTCTTAAGCCAGGACCTAGCTTGGACATTCTCAGAGATCTTCACATCCCTAGAACCAAAACTATCCAGGAGGTAGGGTGGGGAGGGGAGTGTCCTGTTACGCAAGAGGGAGCTGTCATGCTCCTGGACCTTTTGCCCTTTCTTCTCCCCGGCACCTGGGCAAAAAGTCAGCAAGCCCTACTTTTACACCACAACCTCCATTGGGAGCCAGGGTCAGGGAATCCGAGCCCCTCCTTTCACAGACTTTTGATCTGGTCACCCCCCTATCATCCCACTCACAAATGGCCTCTTAGTCTCTGTTCCTGTCCAGGGGTTCACCCTTGGAAGTTAACAGCCCTGGCACCTTCAGCCTTGCAGCTGGGCTGGGACAGGGGAGGGGAGGGAGTGAAAGGTGGTCAGGCTTCTCCTGAGCTGGCCTACCCTTCTCAGCCCTTCCTGTGATAATCTCTCCTACACTTCTTTGGGTCCACCCAAGGGTACAGCCCTTATGGACATGGATCTCATGGGAAGCTGTGTTACCCAGGCAGTGAATGGACCTTCCTCAAGGATCTCTGTGCTTTCCCCATATGGGATACTGGGGACTCCCCAGGAACAATGCAGACATTGTCCCGGTCCTCCTGGAAGATGCCTATGAGGATATCCAGAAAGAGGGAGGGTGCTCAGCTGGGGGGGAAGGGCTTTTCCTGTATCCTGTCCCTCCCAAAGCACCTGTTACACCACAATGTGAACTTACAGGTGGGCAAGACTCCACTTGCCAAATCATAGCCATGCCCACCGAGCAGCACCAGCTGTGTCCCAGCGCTGGGTGAGATCAGAGATAAAACTGTCTGTATTGGAATCAATCTCATGTACAGAACTAGGCAGTAGGGCCAACCCAGGGGAGACAGTGTTACCCACCTCCACCCCCTCCTCAGTCTACCTTAAGTGTTTTACAAAGCACTTCTACATTTGTTTGCTCCCACACTTGTTTGATTCCAATAGTCCTATGAGGGATGTTTACCAGGGACTGTCTCCTTGAGGCCCACAGAGGCGGGGCGCCAATTTTCTGATTTCAGCATGTGGTACACAGGCACTTGCCTTGCCTAGCTGGGCCTGTATGCTCTGCCTCCACACCCTTTGACAAGAAAAGCAGCTTCAAAACTAGAGGATGATATCTAGGTGGTGGTGGTGGAGGGGGGGGGACAGGGAGGCTCAGGGAAGGAGGCAGGTGTGTCACTGGGAAGGGGAAGGAAAACAGCAGGGCAGGGACAGGAAGAGGTGAGGGGAAAGCAGGGTGCAGTGTGATGGACTGCTTTTGTGTGGCCTTTCTTGACATGGTCTTGTGGCTCCTACCCAAGTGACTGGGTGGGACTGTGCAAATAAGGTAATTGTGGCCCACCAAGGGGATTGGTCAGTTTTGCCTTAAAAGAGAGCCAATTTCAGAGCAGAGAGAAGAGCCCACTACCACCAAGGAAGAACAGCCAGGGGCGGAGATCGCATCCTTTGGACCTGGGATCCCTGCGCTGAGAAGCTCCTGGAGCCAGGAGACAGAGAGCTTGAGAAGTAGTGGCAGAGACACAACAGCAGGAGACAGTGTGGTGGGCTTCCCGGCCCACAGGAGAAAGCTGAGTGTCTTTGGGCAGAAGGCTTGCTGGCAGAGTAGGGTGCCTCTGGGAGAGGCAGAGCTAAAAGAGCTTTGTATCACTTGCAGGACAGAGGCTGAGGGCCAGAGAGGCATGCCTATGACCATGGCTGGGAAGAGACTGTCGTGATGAAAGAACTGTATCCTGAGTGTTCCTAAACCTGAATTGTTAACTTTTTACTTCCCTAACAAACCCCATAATCTTAAGTATTGTCTGTGAGTTCTGTGTGGCCCTTGCAATGAATTATCAAATCCAGCAGAGAAGTAGAGAGTGCCATGGGAGGGATGGTTGGTGTCAGAAATGGTAAAGATGGCAGAGAGAGGAGGCATGTCTGACCTCCGCCTCATAGGGATCAGGCTTGGGCTGTTGATCTTAATTCTCCTTCCCCCTTGTGAAGTTAGAGGTCAGGCGCCACTTCCACACCATTTTTACACAGGGACACTTGGGCTCCACTGCATGGAGGGGTAGTGTCTCACTCCACAGCCCCCAGCCTAGTACTGACGGGTGTGGGCTCCACACAGTTATGCCATCTGGAATGCCCACTCACTTCCTCACCAGGCTAGGTCACACTCATCTGTTAAGGTCCAACCCAAGGATCCACTCTTTCAGGCAGCCTCCCCTGATCCCAGGCTGTACTCCCACAGTCTCCCATCTCAGCCTCTCCCCTACCAGCCCTGCCCCTGCAGGTCAGCAGTTGGGTCTGAATTCCCAGTGATCCTAAGTGCTGAAATGACTGGACCCAGAAGAGGCCTCAAGACTCAGGAATAAGGAAGGTGCTCCTTCCTGAAGGTCAGCATACAGATGGGAAGGTAGTCTAAATTCATTACCTACAGGAAGCATGCCTATCTCCTTGATCAACACCCACAGGAGTAACGGTGGCTGAAGGAACCTGAGAAAAACATCATCAGCTGAGAGTTACAGACTGCCAGAGTAAAGGTTTTCTAAGCATATCTGTTCCAGTGAGTAGTCTCTGCACCAAGGATGCTAGAATGTTTGCAGTCCTGTGTCCCAGTGACCTCTCAGAGGTCAAAGCCATTTTCCTGGATGGACCAAGCCCAAGGCAGGCTGAGACTTACCTAGTAAGGTGCTGGCAGAATCACGTGTGCCTGATCTTAAGTCCTCTCCATCCTTCTGTCTGATCTTAGGGGCAGACTGAGGGAGAACCATCTAATCATCTCCCTACCCTACCACCACTTCCCACCTCCACTTAACAATTCTGCTGGTATCTGTCAGATTAGCATAGGTCCCCGTACTGCTAGATGGTCCTTCTCACCCATGGCAGTGTAGGATTGGGATTGTAACCCCAAATACCTTTCTGTAGGGATCAGACAAGTAACACAAATGAAACATGCTGAGTCAGGGATATGACAGAGTGATGGAGATTGTTCAGGTCAGGGGCAGCCAGCACTCAGCTCTGGTCAACAAGGTGTTACTGTAAAGATCCAGTGTTGCCAAATCTTCTAATTAAAAAAAAACCCTGGAAATCTAGACTGTGATGTGAGATCTCCCAGTATGAACTTTGGCTCAATTGTTTAACCACACACACACTGTGAGGGCCAAGCAGATGTGTTTGCAACCTCTGGCCTAAGCACTGGTCACATGCTTGGACAGTGAGGCTGCCTCTTCTCCCAACTCAGGGCACAGTGAATGCTGGATAAACACCTGTTGGATTAAACCCCTCTCCTGCTTCCGCGGTCTGGCCTGCCTCTCTGCTCTGGGGAGGACCAGTTTCTGCAATTTGGGACGAGATGGATACTTGCCTTAAATGTGAGAAATTAGCTTCCAGCTCTCTGCAAAGGATACTGCAAACAAATCCTCCTTCCACTCCCACCTCCACCAAGGACCTACTATCCTTACGCATTTACAGATTTTGCAGAGTACATTTGCAACATCTGATATTCAGTGCAGCTCTGTATAGGAGGCAGGGCAGGGATTATCCTCTAATAAGGAAACCGAGGCCCAAAGGCCACTAGTAAGCATATGATCAGGACCCAATCACAATAATTACTTACTGAGTGCCTACTATGTGCTGGGCTCAGGCCTTCAACTCCAAAAGCCTGGCTTGTGTTCTTTGAAGTGCCATTGATGGGGAACTTGGTAAGAACCCTTTCTCCATGTCTGATTCCCTGCCCAGGGGTGTTTGTTGCTTCCCAACTTGAGTAGACAAGTGCTATCCATTGGATGCCACCTCCATGAAGTCTCCCAGACCCACATCAGGTAAGGCACTTCTCCACTGCCAACATTGCTCCCTGAGTTGTTACTGGTTCCGAGCCCATCCCCTCCACAAGACAGCAAGCTACTCATAAGCGGGTATCTGTCTTGCTCATTTCTGCAAACTCAGGCAGGAGCTGGTGTGTGGGCTGGCATGATGCTTATTGACTGACAGCAGCAGTGACAGGGCTCTAGACCTGAGAAAGGAAGAGAGGGCAACTGAGGTTTAGAGTTGCTCCCGACACAGGTGATCCCGTGGAATCTTCACCATAACCTTGTGAGGTAGCTATCATCATTCCTGTTTTACAGATGAAGAAACTGAAGCTTGGAAGATGCAGACCTGTCCAAGGTCACACAGGAAGAGGCAAGCCTAAATACTGTGCTAGAAACCTAGTGGGGGGGGTTACTTCACATTCCTTCTCTCTAGCCCCTCCCAGTGTGGGTACAGGCTTTCAAGCTTGTAAAAGGCGGTGAAATTTGGGGGCAGGGGACCAGATGCACGTGGCTAATGGTGGAAGGACTGTCACACAGGGATGGGAATTAGGCCCTGTAAACAGACAGCTCCCTCTCCTGACCCCAAAAGGCTACATGGCCTGTGCCTCTCCCAGAGACACAGGAAGCTATGGGGAGGGTCTCAAAGCTTGTACTCTCTGCTCTAGGCACAGATTATGTAGTGCTTTGGAAGACTCTCTCTGGACCTCAAATACCCTGTTTTACCAGTAGAAATTCACTCTTTTGGGCACACACACCCCCACACCAGGCAAAAGGGCCATGTTCAGTTCCCAGTGTCCTGGCACAAGTCAATCTTCATCATTTTTTCCCCTTTTGACAGGGAAGCAGAGAAAAAGCCTAGGGAACCTGCAAGAGAAGGGGAAGGGGTAGATGACAAACCTGGGGCCTTTTGTCCCTGCCTAGAAATGCCATAAAGACCCCTTGAACTCAACAGACAGGTCTCCTGGTCCTTTGCTTTGGCTCTGGGCCCCATCAGCCCTGGTAGCTTTGTCCTGTAAACACAACCCTCACGTGGGGAGAGGTCTTCCAAAGGGACCACACACCTTATAGCTTGCATAATGGTCCAAGTTTAAATTCTTTGGTGCCGCCGTCAAATCACAGCCTTCCTTATGGTCCCTTCTTGAGATGAGGGATACTCTTTCCCATTGCACTGCTCAGGGGCTTGCCTTGACTCTGGTCCCACTCCTCTGGGATGAGGCAGCTGTTGCTCCTGGTATGATTACCCTCTCACTCCTAGGGCTGTGAAGAGAACATAGCCAGCAGCTGTTGGAAGTGTCTACAGCTGGAGGTAGCTGAACAGCTCCTGCCAAGAGAAAACTCCTCCTCCCACTGGCGGACTCACAGATCTAAACCCTCTTATCTGGGAAGGCTCTTTGAAGGCAGTGACCGCAGCTCTAGTGTTCTAATTTCTCCAGCCTGGAGTTCCTTGAGTCAGCCCAGAGAAGGCCTAGAAGAGGATGTGGAGGCCCTCTCCAATCCCACTGTCAACCCACAAATCAACAGCCACAGAGGAGCAGAAAGGAGATTTGCTTAGAGGACGCTAGTCCCCTCAGGCTTTCCAAGGACTGGGCCAAGTCAAAGCTGAAGTTTGGGCAGAAGCTGAAGCCAGGGATATTTGCAAGGGCTGCCACCCCAGCGCATCCACTGGTGCTGGCCTAGGTTGGAGCTGCGGGCAAAGGCCTTGCCACACTGAGGCCAGACTTAAGGTTTCTTGCCGCTGTGGGCCACCCAGTGGACGAGCTCTGGCTGAAGCTCTTGCTGCACTTGCTACAGGTAAAAGGCTTCTGGCCCGTGCGAGTGTGTCGGTGCTGCAGTAGAGTTGAGCTGTCCACAAAATTCGAGCTGCAACGGGGCACTTACAGGGCTTCTCACTCGTTTGAGCATTGGTGCTTAAGGAGCTTTGAACTGTGGTAGAAGCTTCTACCACATTCTACACAGGCATAGGGTCACTCACTTGAGTGGATGCGCTAGTGCTCAGTGAATTGGGTGGGCTAAAACCGAGGCCGCACTCAAGACGCTTGAAGGGCCGCTCCCCATTGTGGGTACAATGGTGCCATAGGCAGTCTGAGCTGTTGGTGAAGTTCTTGCCAGACTCACAGCAACTGCAGGGCTTCTTGCCAGTGTGTTCCCGATGGTGCTTAATCAGATGCAGGTCGCGCTGGAAGTCTTTGCCACACTCTGGACTGCAGTAAGTTTCGTCACCTGCGTGTCTGCTTTGGTGGTGAATAAGGTCAGGGAGGCAGGCTGCGGTTAGTCCACACTCCTGGCACCTGAAAGCTTTGTGGACGGCAAGACAGCAGGTCTTAGCAAGGGCTTCTTCTTCCCCAGGGCCAGTGCCTCATCTACACTGGCACTGCAGGCCCAGATGCATGTCCTGGAAGGCCGGCTGCCTAGCCACACCAGGAAGGGCCACTTGGAGGAACAACCCCGCAATCAAGGGGAGACCTCAGGGTTCACCCCGGTTCTTTCGCCGCTCCGCTCCGTCCAGGCTCTCCCACAACACTTCTGGAGCCACCCACTCCACTGTGAATGAAGAGCGCCCTGCTTCGTGGACACCGGCCACTCACTCGACAGGCACTAACTAGAGGAGACACTCAAGACCCAGGGGGGTCCAGTACCGGAAACGGAAATGCCCAGACGCCCATGCCGCTCTAGGAAGCGGCGGCAACCAGTCTCGGTGGGCTTAACCCTCTCATTCACTTGGCCGAGCGAGAGCTCCCTGTCTGCGGCCGCTGTCAGGAACCTGACACTGTCGGCCTAGCTCGGGGTTCTCGGAGTCCATCACCCTGAATATTTGGGCACAGGCACCGCTGGGGGTCAACGAAGTGATCCTGGAAAAGGGAAGGCGGTCGCTGCCGGGGACACGCCAGAGGCGGAGTAGTCGAGTTACCTGGAGCAGCACCGTATGGAGATTTCATGGATGTCTGGGTTCTCCAGTGGCACCAGCCCACTTGGAGGCCTCTAGGAGAGTTTCCCATTCGTTCTAAACTAGGCGTGTTAAGCTTGGTACGGACTACAAATCCTAGTACGCACCGCGCGCGCTTCTTGGGCTCGCACGGCGCGTAGTGAACCACGATGTGTTTTCTGCGACTGTGCAAGAATCACAGTTCCGGGATCGAGAACTACAACTTCCGACTTGCTTGATAACCGCGGCGGCGCTACTTAAAAAGCGTCAGAGAGGAGGTGCCTAGCCACGCCCCTCCTTTTCAGTCTGGCTCCTCTCAGACGAGGAGTGGAGGGGGGGCGGAGCCTCAGCCCGAGCCAAGATGGCGGCTGCAAAGCCAACCCCCACGGACTCGCTCTCGTTCTGCCTCGCGCAGCTCACGGCGGCGGCCGGGGAGGGTCCGGGTGGGGGAAAGGACACAGCTACCAGCGAGACACCCCTAGGCCGTGCGCTTTTAGTCCTCCGCACGCGCCACGTCAAGGCAGCAGGGGGAATCGAGCGCTTCCGGGCACACGGCGGGCTCCGCCCCCTTCTTGCGCTGCTACGGCGAGCGGCTGCAGCGGACCCCGCCCCGCCCCAGGCAAGCCCGGGCTCCGCCCCCTCAGCGGTGTCTGCTGGTCCCGCCTCCCCGTCGGGCTCCGCCCCCTCTGCGTCCTCCTCGTCTTCGCCGCCAGCGCGCCTGCGCAAGACGCTGGACTTGGGCCTCAGCATCCTGGCCAACTGCTGTACGGAAGGGGCGTGCCGGGCTGAAGTGCGCAGACTCGGAGGTATTCTCCCTTTGGGTAAGTTCTCCGCTCCCACTTCCTAGAACGGCTTTACCCGCCCCTCCGTCCTTGTCTGAATCTGGGCGGAGTCTTGAGTCCTTTGTGTGCCAGGGAGAACGTGCTTTGTGACGTTGTAGCGCCCCCATCTCTCATGCTGTCATACCCCGTGGCGTCACGCTCACTGTGTTATACCCGATCCCCCCACCCCGACCGCAGAATTGTCTGGATGTTGTTTGTCGGGCTTTTCCCGCACCTGGGCTAGTGGAGACCAGAGGGTTACTAGGTGACTTTTTCAGATGATTCCTATTTTCCATTTATGATGTTCATAAGCAGACACTGAATGCCTACTGTGTGTACGGCCCTGGGCTTTGACACCCCAGTTGATGAGCTGGAGGCTAGAAGATGTAGTGGTTCAGAGAGGTGGGCTCTGCAGCCAGCCAGACATGGGTTGCATTGCCTCCATCTGGCTAACTCACCTAGCCCCTCCGAAGCTAGGATTCTTTGTTGTAAAATGAGATAATAATAGTTACCTCTCAAAATCGCAGTGGGAGAAAATGAAATACAAACATAGAACACGAAATACAAACATAGAACACAGATATTCTAAGCGTGAGCTGGGTGCCTTGAGTTATTAAAAATGCACAGAAGAACAAATCCGGACAATAGAGAGCAAGCTTTTCTGTTTATCAGCTAAATTGGCGCCTCCTGGTGGCAACGATGCGAACACAGACTACTCATCATTGCCTTATGCCCGTTTTGAGAAAATTTTAATGTTTTGGATAAAGTGGAAAAAAAACCAAACCAAACCCGTTGCCATCGAGTCGATTCAGACTAATAGCGACCCTATAGGGCAGAGTAGAACTGCCCTATAGGGTTTTCTAGGAGCACCTGGTGGATTCAAACTGGAGACCTTTCAGTTGGCAGCCAAAGCTCTTAACCACTACACCACCAGGTTTCCTGGATAAAGTGAAGTACTAACATATTTTAAACTTGCATAAAATGCATCTGGATCATAATTTGTTTGACAAGAGGTCTGGCACATTAATTAAACCAGTTGTTGTCCAGTCAGTTCCAACTCATGGCAACCCCATATGTGTTACAGTGGAATGTGCTCCACAGAGTTTTCAATGGCTGAGTTTTCAGAAGTAGATTGCCAGGCCTTTTTTCTGAGGCACCTCTGGGTGGACTTGAACTTGCATGTTAACCGTTTGCCCTACCCAGGGATTCCGGTACATTAATTAGCCCTCAGCCCTCAATAAATGATAGGTTTTATTTCCACTGCATAACTCCCACATCATTCAGTCTATTTTGCATTTTAAATATCTCCTGAATCCATCCACTTTTTTCTATCCCCACTTCCACCATATGCCCAGGGACTGGTGCCAATGTGCTGGGAGTGCTGGTAGCTGACTTGGTTCAAGCTGTTGTCCTTTCTCACCTGGACTAGTACAACAGTCTCCTCCTCACTACTCCCCCGCCCCTGTTCCTTTCCCCTGTAATCCTTTCTCCACATGGCTGCTAGATTGTATCATACCACTCCCCATCTTAAAACCCTGTGTACTTCCCAGTGCCCTCACCTGACCCCTTGGCCTGGCATTTGAGGCCATGGCAAAGACACTAGCCTTACCTCTGGGCCTTTTCATAGGCTGCTTCCAAGCCTGAAATGCCCTGTAACATCCCCACCACTATCTTTCTAGCAAGTTCTTACCTATTTAGCCTTCCAGACCCAGCTCAAGTGCTGGTGTCTTCTGGAGGCCTTCCCTGAACCTCTCAGGCTACATTCTTGAGGTGATTGATGAGAGAGAAAATAGGCGGCCAAACTGTCCTTGCAGTGACCATTCTTCAGTGTGTGAAGACAGACAGCATCCAGAACCGAGCAGCGCGTGCTCTGGGGAACTTAGCCATGGAACCTGAGAGCTGTAGGGACATCCACTCTGCTGGTGAGAAGGCTGGGGAGTTGGGGTTAGGCTAGGGCTTGGGGTAGGAGAGGGCCTTGTGTATCTGGCCTTGCTTACCCTCTCACTTCCTCTTTCCCTCTCCAGGTGCTGTTCCCCTGCTCCTTGAGAGCCTGACGGCCTGCCAGGATTCGCAGTGCCTACAGAGTGTGGTGCGTGCCCTCCGTAACCTTGCGGACTCCCCCCAGCACCGCTTGGCCCTGGCACAGCAGGGAGCAGTGCGTCCACTGGCTGAGCTCCTGGCCGCCACTCCAGACGCTGCACTGACTTCAGCCCTAGTCCGTGCCCTCCTGGAGCTGAGCCGAGGCTGCTCCCGGGCTTGTGCTGAGCAGCTAAGTCTGGGCGGGGGGCTGGGCCCACTTGTCAGCCTGGCCTCTCACCCCAAACGGGCTGTGCGTGAGGCAACCATCCTGACCCTTGCCAACCTGTGCGCCCAGGGCCTGGTCCGGCCTGCACTGGGCAATGCTGGTGGCGTGGAGGTGCTATTAGGAGAGCTCCGGCGGCGCCGAGGCCCTAATGGAGCCAATCCAGCCTCCCAGCAGCCCCTGGTGCGGGCTGTCTGCCTGCTCTGTAGGGAGGCAATCAACCGGGCCCGGCTGCGGGACGCTGGTGGTCTGGAGCTGCTGATGGGCCTGCTTGGTGACTCTCGTGCCAGAGCTTGGCACCCGCGTGTCGTGGCCGCCCTTGGGGGTTTCCTCTATGATACCGGGGCCCTGGGCCGGCTACAGGCTCTGGGGCTTGTTCCCCTCCTGACTGGGCAGCTGTGTGGTGAGGCTGGTGATGAGGAAGAAGAGGGTAGAGAAGCTGCTTCCTGGGACTTCCCTGAGGAGCGGACCCCTGAGCGGGCAGAGGCTGGAAGCTTCCGAAGCCTCAGGTGAGCCCTACTTCAGGACTTGGGAGGGTGGGCAGTGCTGTGGGCTGGGGTTTTGTGTCTGTCCTGGCCCTCTTCACTATCCCCCCTGCCCCAATTTTGCCTGGTAAGATTTTTATTTACTTTTTTTTTTTTTTTGAATATTTTGTTGTGTTTTCGGTGAAGGTTTATGACTTTTATTGACTCTTGACTAATTCTTTGTTCCCCTAACATGACATGACTTCTTTTCAGTCTCCCATTAAACATATCCCCTTTCCCGTGGATTCATCTTTTGTCCTTGGCCCTGCCCCAGTACCTCTGAAGTTTGGGCCCAGACAGGTTCACTGGGAGGCAGTATGTTACTGGTTTAAATGGTAGGCTGTGGAGTCTAAGTTCTTATTCTGGTTTCCCAAGCTGAAGCATCGTGGAAAAGTCAGCTAACTTCTCTGAGCCTCCAATTCCTCATCTGTAAAATGCAGGCTGTAACATACCTACCCCATAGGGTGGGTGTAAGGATTAAATGAGGATACTTTGCACCTTGCCTGGCACTAACCAGTGCTCGATAAATGTCAGCCTTCTTGTAAACTCTCTGACTTCATCTGCTACCACTCTCCCCAGTGATCACTACATTCTTCTACACTGGCCTCCCAACTAGTTTTTATACATGGCAGGTTGGCTACCACCTCAGGGCCTCTTTGTTGTTCTCTCTGCCTAGAACACTCTTCTCCCTATATATCTTGATCTCCTACATTCCTGTATGCCTTGATCCTTCTCAGTGGGAGCTACCATCACCACCCTATTTAAAATTTCAGCTCTCCCTTCCCCTAAACCAAAAACACCAAACTTGTTGTCATTGAATCGATTCTGACTCGCAGCAACTCTTAGGACAGAATGAAACTACCCTATAGGGTTTCCAAGGCTGAAATCTTTACTGAAGCAGACTTCCACATCTTTCTCCCAGCCGGTGGGTTCAAACTGCTGACCTTTCAGTTATCAGCTGAGCGCTTAACCACTGTGCCACCAGGGCTCCTTTTCCCTTCCTTAGCTCTTTCTATTCCCTTTTATTTTTTTCCATGTCATTTTACACCATCTAACATATAATCTACTTATTTATTTTGTTATCTGTTTCCCTTCATTAGACAAATTTCTTGTAAGCTCCAGGTGAAGTTTTCCTCAGCCCCTAGAGTAGGGCTTGGCACATAATGTTGTTAAACCCAGAAAACCAAACCGATTGCTGTTGGGTCGATTCTGACTCATAGTGCAGAGTAGAACTGCCCCATAGAGTCTCCAAGGAGCACCTGGTGGATTTGAACTGCCGACCCTTTGGTTAGCAGCTATAGCACTTAACCACTATGCCGCCAGGGTTTCCAATGTTGCTGTTAAGGGTATTTATTGTCCTACCTCTCTTTCTCCCCTCCCCCCTTGGGCCCGCCTCCTCTCCTTTGGCTACCCCTCCTTTTGACCACTCTTTTGACTGGGCTCTGGGCCCAGTCTCCTTCTCTTTTCCCTCCTTTCTCCCCCTCTGCAGGTCATGGCTCATTTCCGAGGGCTATGTTGCTGGCCCTGGAGACATCTCTCCCGACTGGTCCCCTGAGCGCTGCCCACCACCGGAGCCCTCTGAGCCATCCAGCCCTGCCCCAGGCCCAACCTCGCTACAGACGCCGCGCACACTGTGCACCCCCCGACGCAACCCCACCACTACCACAGAGGAACCTTGGGGTCGCGAGGGGCCGGCGCTGCTGCTGCTGTCACGCTTCTCCCAGGTTCCAGACCCAAGTGGGGCGCTTGTGACAGGCCCAGCACTGTGCGGCCTGCTAGCCTACGTAACAGGTGCACCTGGCCCACCAAACCCGCGTGCCCTGCGCATCCTGGCACGCCTCACCTGCAACCCGGCTTGCCTTGAGGCCTTCGTGCGTAGCTATGGTGCCGCGCTGCTGCGAGCCTGGCTGGTGCTCGGTGTTGCTCCCGACGACTGGCCCGCGCCGCGTGCCCGGCCTGCCCTCCGCAGTCAGCACCGGGAGCTGGGTGTGTCCTTACTCCTCCCTACCCACACGGGAGGTCCCTGGGCCCAGAAACTTGCCTTAACACTCACAGGCACTCTCAACTGTCTTCCCCAGCCCACCATCCCCACAGCCCCGGCCACTGGGGGTCACGGGGAGGAGCGGCTTCACACTCCCTACTGCTCCATGGCCCCAGCACACAGAATTCTGCCCCATCCTCTACCCAAGCCTTGGGGTCCAGATACCCTGACCCCAGGTTTGAACCCCACGACTAGAATCTTGCTGGTCTGCATTTCTTTCCCACTCTGACTCTTGGTTCTGCATTGGCCAGACTGCCCTCTCCACGGACACACTGTGCCTTGTGAACCCAGGTGCAGGCACCATGCCATCATACTTTTCCCCTTCCAACGCTCCAGGGACTTCCCTGTCTTCTGTGCCCTGATCATAGACCATTTCAGGCCTGACGACCGAGACTTGTACCCTGACCACCCCACTTCCTGTTCTTGCCGTTGCCCTCCAGTTCTAGCCTCCTAACTCCACCTCTCCAGAGCCTGCAGTCAGCTCCCTCTTCTGTGCCCTGATTTCTTGCCGTCCTTCCATTCAAGGGTCGAGAGTCCTGTCTTGCCCATCCCGCCCTAGTCTTGCCCTGACCACCAGCTCCCAACCTGACCTGCTCTGCCTATGCCTGCAGGTGAGATGCTGCTGCAGAACCTGACTGTGCAGGCTGAATCTCCCTTTGGAGTGGGTGCCCTCACCCATCTGCTGCTGTCTGGAAGCCCTGAGGACCGTGTGGCCTGCGCACTGACCCTGCCCTTCATCTGCAGGTGAGGGGGATGGGTGTGCCTTGCAGGTGTTGGGGTGGCAACATCGCCATTCCCCATTTCCGCCACTTTTGCCCTCCTGAAAGGCTCTCCCTCTCCCTGTAGGAAACCCTCTCTATGGCGCCGGCTACTTCTGGACCAGGGAGGCCTCCGTCTCCTCCTCACAGCACTAACCCGGCCAGCCCCGCACCCACTCTTCCTCTTCTTTGCTGCAGACTCTCTTTCCTGCCTCCAAGGCCTGATGTCTCCCACTGTGAGCCCAGTCCTCCCACCTGCAATCCCCTTGGAGTTAGACCTGTTCTCCCCTTGCCTCTATGAACCTCTGCTGGGTCCAGCCCCTGTCCCAGGCCCTGACTTGCACTTCCTACTGGACTCAGGCCTACGACTCCCTGCCCAGCGGGCTACCTCAGCTACTGCCTCCCCATTCTTCCGGGCCCTGCTCGCTGGCAGCTTTGTCGAAGCCCAGATGGACCTGGTGCCACTTCGAGGCCTGTCACCCAGTGCAGCCTGGCCTGTCCTGCATCATTTGCATGGCTGCCGGGGCTGCGGGGCTGCTCTGGGGCCCGTGCCCCCACCAGGCCAGCCCTTGCTTGGCTCAGAGGCTGAGGAGGCCTTGGAGGCTGCTGGTCGTTTCCTGCTGCCTGGGCTGGAGGAGGAGTTGGAAGAGGCTGTGGGCCGTATTCACCTGGGGCCCCAGGGTGGCCCAGAGTCAGTGGGTGAGGTGTTCCGCCTGGGACGGCCCCGGCTGGCTGCCCACTGTGCTCGCTGGACACTGGGGCCGGGACAGTGCCCACGGAAGCGGGCCCTGGCCCTGGTGGGGCTTGTGGAGGCAGCGGGTGAGGAGGCAGGGCCTCTGACTGAGGCTTTACTTGCTGTAGTGATGGGGGCTGAGGCAGGGGGCAGGGGTCCCAGTGTAGACTTTTGATGTCCCCTGGGAGGGGACCTGCAGATGGATCAGCTGTGAGGGAGGCCACAGTGGTGACAGTGAAGGGCTCATGGCATGGGAGGAGACTGAGCAGAAGGAGTCACCATCAACGACTGATGAGAGGATGGAACCAGACACTAGAATGTGAAGACCCAGGAGTGAGAAGCATGGCCAGGGCTTGGTCATGGGGCCCAAGAGATGGAGAGTGGCCCAGGGGTCCAGGCACCTGGCCTGACCCAGCGCTCTAGAGTTGAGATTAAAAGACTCTGGAGTTGGATACCCCCATTGTGTGATGTCTCTGCTTACTTTCCTGTGGGAGTCCTTCCACCCCTTCACCATCAAGCAGAGCTCTTGTCCTGGTCTTTGTGGCTGGACATAGTCTATTCTTTGCATGTAGACGTTTAATAAGTAATTGCCTATTGGTTCCTGGAGCCCTGGGATCGGGTAGCGTTCCCAGGCTTCTCCCTAGGATGTGGTTTTGAGTCCCAGGGGAAGCCTGCTTCCTGCTCATGGAATCTCATTGCTCAGACACAACTACCCAGAAAGCACATAGCCCTTGGTCAGGGCTGAGACAGTCATGTGAGATGCTGGGAGTGTGGGGATGTGTGTCCGAGGCTTTGGCATTACTGTTTCCTGACTGTAAATTGTCCTTAGGCCTTCAGTCTCTAGGTCTGTTTTCATCTCTTCGGCCAAGTGTCCTCCTGGCATCTGCCAGGGGAGACCTGCTGTGCCCCTAGTGTCTCCAAGGCCCTGTCTTGTTCACGCTCAAAGAGAGCCAAAGCTCTGGGCTGGTATTCAGGTGAAGGAGGGCTCATGTTGCTTTGATCTCCAAGGTAAGGTCTCCATCACCTGGTTCCCACATCCCCCTGGCCACTCCAGTGGCAGTCTCCAACTTGCAGGAGAGCATCTGGACTGCACGTGCCAGGCTCTGCCTCTAGGGAGCTAAGGTTGGCCCTTGCTGTCTCTGTGCTTCTGTGGGTATTTGTCCAGGTCTCTGGTTTTCAGGCTGTGCGTTAGAAACACCCAAAGAACTTTGAAAAATTACAAATGCATTCCCCTTGAGAACAGGCACCAGGCAAGGATGCCCTTTATCACCACTCTTATTCAACCTTGTGCTGGAGGTCCTAGCCAGAGCAATTAGGCTAGAAAAAGAAATGGCATCCAAATTAGTAAGGAAGAAGTAAAAGTATCTCTATTTGCAGATGATACGATCTTATACACAGAAAACCCCAAAGAAGCCACCAAAAAACTACTGGAAATAATATTTTAGCAAAATATCAGGATACAAGATAAACATACAAAAATCAGTTGGATTCCTCTACACCAACAAAGAAAACTTCAAAGAGGAAATCACCAAATCAATATAATAGCCCCCGAGAAGATAAAATACTTAGGAATAAATCTAACCAGAGACATCAAAGACTTACACAAAGAAAACTACAAGACACTACTACAAGAAACCGAAAGAGACCTGCATAAGTGGGAAAACATTCCTTGCTCATGGATAGGAAGACTCAACATTTGAAAAAGTCAGTTCTACCCAAAGTGATCTACAGATACAATGCAATCCAGATCCAAATTCCAACGATACTTTTTAATGAGGTGGAGAAACAAATCATCAACTTCATATGGAAAGAGAAGAGGCCTTGGGTAAGTAAAGCATTAATGAAGAACAAAGTGGGAAGCCTCACACTACCTGATTTTAGAACCTGATACACTGCCACAGTAGTCAAAACAGCCTGCTACTGGTACAACAACAGATAACATAGACCAGTGGAACAGAATTGAGAATCCACATGTAAATTCATCCACCTGTGAGCAGCGTATATTTGACAAAGGCCCAAAGTCCGTTAAATGGGGAAAAGACAGTCTCTCTACCAAATGGTGCTGGCATAACTGGATATCCATCCGCAAAACACTGAAACGACCCATACCTCACACCATGCACAAAAACTAACTAAAAATGGATCGAAGACTTAAATATAAAATCGAAAACGATAAAGATCATAGAAGAAAAAATAGGGACAACACTAGGAGCCCTAATATATGGCATAAACAGAATACAAACCATAAATAACAGTGCACAAACACCAGAAGAGAGACTAGATAACTGGGAGCTCCTAAAAATCTAACACTTAATGCTCATCAAAAGACTTCACCAAAGAGTAAAAAGACGACCTACAGACTGGGAAAAATTTTTTGGCTAGGAAAAATCTGATCAGCGTCTAATCTCTGAAATCTACAAGATACTGCAAAACCTCAACAACAAAAAGACAAATAATCCAATTAAAAAATGGGCAAAGAATAGAAACAGGCACATCACCAAAGAAGACATTCAGGTGGCTAACAGACATGTCAGGAAATTTGATCATTTTAGCCGTTAGAGAAATGCAAATCAAAACTACAATGTGATACCATCTCACCCCAATAAGGCTAGCTTTAATAAAAAAAACACAAAATAATAAATGTTGGAGAGGTTGTGGAGAGACTGGAACACTTATACACTGTTGGTGGGAAAGTAAAATGGTACAACCACTTTGGAAATTGATTTGGCACTTCCTTAAAAAGCTAGAAATAGAAGTACCATATGATCCAGCAATCCCACTCCTTGGAATATGTCCTAGAGAAATAAGAGCCACCACACGAATAGATATATGCACACCCATGTTCATTGCAGCACTGTTCCCAATAGCAAAAAGATGGGAACGACCTAGGTGACCATCAGCAGATGTATGGATAAACAAATTATGGTATATTCACACTAGTAAAAAAGACTAGACTTAATGGTCTGACTGAGACTGGAGGGTCCCTGGAAGACATGGCCTCCGGACACTGTTAGCCCAAAACTAAAACCATTTCTGAAGCCAACTCTTCAGACAAAGATTAGACTGCACTATAAGACATAAAATGATACTCCTGAAGAGTGTGCTTCTTAGCTCAAGTAAATACATGAGACTAAATGGGCAGCTCCTGTCCAGAAGTGAGATGAGAAGGCTGAAAGGGACAGGAACTGGTTGAATGGACATGGGAAATCTGGGGTGGAAAGCAGGAGTGTGCTGTCACAGTATGGGGAGTGCAACTAGGGTCACATAGCAGTGTGTGTATAAAGTTTTGTATCAGAAACTCACTTGAACTGTAAACTTTAAAGCACAATTAAAAAAAAAAAAAACTAAAAATTACAAATACACTTAACAACAAAAAGATAATCATAAGATGGCCAAAGGACTTGAGTAGACATTTCACCAAAGAGGACATTCAAATGGCCACAAAACACATGAAAAGATACTCAACGTCATTAGTCGTCAGAGAGATGGAAATCTAAACCGCAGTGGGAAACCTTTTCACTCCCACTAGGATGGCTAAGATAAAAAAAATAAAAATACGTGTTGGCAAGGATGTAGGGAAATTGGAACCCTTATCCATTGCTGGTGGGAATGCAAAATGATATAGCCCTTGGGGAAAATAGTGTGGTGATTCCTCAAAAAACTAAAAATAGAACTACCACATGGCCCAGCATTTCCACTCCTAGGTGTATACCCAAAAGACTTGAAAGCGACTCAAACAGATACTTGTACACCAATGTTTATTGCAGTGCTATTCACAATAGCTAAAAGATAGAGCCAACCTTAATGCCCAACAACAGATGAATGGATAAACAAAATATGGTACATACATGCAATGGAATACTAGGTAGCCAGTAAGAGAAATGAAGTCTTGATACGTGCTACAATATGTGTGGAAGTTGAAGACATTACGCTAAATGAAATAAGTCCAACACAAAAAGACAAATATTGTATGTCTTCATGTATAAAAAGAATAGGCAAGTGTACAGAGACCAAAGTTTCTTAGTGGTTACCAGGGGTGGGAGGGAGGGGAAAGGAGTGGTTATTGCTTATGGAGTACTGAGGTTCAGTTTATGGTGATGGAAAAATTGCATTGGTTAAGGCTAGGGTTACACAGTGGATTAATGTAATTGCTGTTAGTAAGTTGTACACCTGTAAAAAGTTGAATTGGCAAATTCTCTGTAGTAGATATATTCACAACAAGAACAACAACAACAAAAAGCTGCTGAGGCTGTTTATGTGCAACCACACACCTCATGGGATCTGATTCCTTGGTTTGGAGGTTTACAGTCGTGGTTTTATGGGACATCCCATTTAATTGTCCTAATAATGTGTTGAGTGCTTCTGTTCTAGCTCCTAATTCTTTACGTAATGCCTGGGGTCTTAAAAGCTTGCTAGTGGCCATCCAAGTCACAGCAATTGGCTTCTATTCACCTGGAACAAAAGAGGAAAAAGGATAGTCAGGAATAGGAGGAGAAAATGGAATGTATGGCTAATTGCCTCCATGAACAACTGCTTCCTTTGCCATGAGAACAGAAGAACTGGATGGTGTCCAGCTACCATTACTAAACATTTTGATCAAAGATCCTATATAGAAGACTCCTGATCAAAAAGGGGGAACATGCAAAACAGAATTTCAGATTCTCATGGAATCCAGACTTTCCGGAGCCATGGAGGCTGGATGAACCCCTGGAACTATTGCCCTGAGATAATCTTTATACTTTAAACCAAAAATATCCCCTGAAGTCTTCTTAAAACCAAACAATAGTTTAGCTTAACTAGTAAAGAATGTCTGCCTTGAGCGCTGTTGTCTTTTAAGATCTATCTGTATGGGATCAAACTGACAACAGCAATTCGAAAGATTAGGAAACTTAGGGGGCAGTGAGTTTATGTTAATGCAGGAGGAACAACTCAGAGATGGAGGGTGAGAATGGTTGCACAACTTAAAGAATATAATCAATGCCACTGAATTGTACCTGTAGAAACTGTTGAATTGGTGTATGTTCTGCTGTGTATACTCTCAACAACCCATGGTCCAGTGCTCAGGACCATCTGACAGATGGACTACAGCACAACTGTGTCTATCCATACCTATCTCTAGAGTGTCTCATTTCCATTTGTTTCTGAGGGTTTGAGTCCAGGGAGGTCTTCTTTTGGCTGGTGTCCGTGTCTTGCTGTCTTTCCTGTGTTCAGTATGTTGGGAAAGAACTGTAACAGGTCTGGGTCGTCTAAGTGTTGGGAAAGGGCTTTGCCTTGAAGACTGCCTGGGACTTGGGTCTGGGTTTCAGTTTACCTGTGTCTGTATGTCTGTTTCCAACTCTTGGAAGGAAGGTCCCAGCTTAGAGTCTACGGGTGGGTTTACTGTGTCTGTCTGTCTGGGTCTCTGAGAGACTTCTTTCTATCCAGTATGTGTGCTTTTTGGGAACTGTGTTTATATGGTTGTCTTCAGGGTCTCTGAGTGAAGGTCTCTGAACCTGGGATCTGACTGATCCTTAGAACATCACTCCTGCCCTGAACCTAAAAATTGTCTCTGGGACAAATTTCTCAGGAATGATCTGGGTGGCAGGAGGCTCTGTCTAGGTGCTGGCTTTGGGGTGGTGTCTGCTTAGGGGTCTCTGTGTCTATGCATCTCACTGGGCAGGGGCTCCGGGGCTTGTCTGGAAGAGCCGCTTCTCTGAATACTCCTACTCGGGCCGGTCGCCTGGGGCGCCCGGCAGCTGAGGCCAAGACTGGGGTGTGGCCGCCTCTGTGGCAGGCCGGTGGCTGGGTCTGGGTGGGCCGCGGCTTTCCCTCCGTTCCACGCCCCCACCCCGGGTTCCCCCGTTCATGCCCCCCCCCTTCATCCCTATCCCAGCGGGTCCCCACTTCCTTACATGGTCACAGCCGGGCCTCCAGCTCCCGGACGTCCCCCTGCCCCCGCCTCCACCGGACACGGCCCCCGCCCTGCTCGCCCCGCGCAGCCGGCCCCGCGCCCCGCCGGCCCGCGCCCCGCCATGGAGGACCTGGGTGAGTGGGGCCCGGGCCCCCGCGTCCCCAGCTCCTCACCCGCCGCCTGGACCCGCTTCCCCACCCAAGAGCGTCCCTCGCACTCCACGTATCTCCCCATCCCGGCCTCCCGTCTTCTCACTCCTGCTTCTGGTCTTCGCCCGCGCCTCCTTTCCGACTCCAAGTTTCCCTTCCTGACTATCCTTTGCTGCCTCTCCCGGCCAGCTGCTCCGTCCCTTCTTTCCTCGCTCTGCTCCTCCATCCTTGGCTGCAAGCGGATGGGCAAGGAGGTGCAGCGCCCCGTGGGCGCTTCTGCTTAAGGTCTCTGGGAAGGGACGGTTTACAAGGGTCTGGGTCTGGGGACTGGCAAAGTGGAGGAGGGAGGGGTGGAAGAGTGTGACATCTAGTTCTACAGGATTTGGGGAAGGGAAGAGTTAAGGGCTCGTAAGTATGGGAAGAGGTCAAGTCCTTGAGGCAAGAAAGAGAATAATAGAGTGCTAAGATGCCAGAGAGAGGTTAAGGGTTTCACCAGAGTGATGAGAGATGAGGAGTAAAGGGGCATGGACTTCTAGGTTTTGGAAGAGAAACGGTTAAAAGAACCCAGCTCTAGGGGAAGGAGGAGGAGGTCTTGGGGCCCAGAAAGAGGGCTGGGGCATCTTGTCCTCCTTGTCTGATGGGGCTAGAGCTCGGGCTGGAATGCCGTGCCCTCTGTGGAAGAGAAGGAGTTCCGACACCCTCCAGTAGAGGGTGCGCCTCTGTAAGGGTAATGGGCACTGGCTTTGTGGAGAAGAAACCAATCAGAACGCAGGCCTGGGCAGACGCGCCAATAAGGAGCATAGAGCGGGACCCGGTGAGGCCTGGAGGTGGACCAGGGCTAGGAGGGGCTTGATTTGGTAGAGGGAGAAATTAATGGGCGTGGCAAAGAGAGCATCCAATCAGAAAGCTGGGTACCAGGCATACAGCCAATTGAGCAATTTGGGGTGGAGCCAAACTTGGCTTGAGAAAACCAATTTTGACTGCATCAGGGAAGATGGGGAGAATTAAACATTTAGGCGGCTGGGTTTGTGCTTGATTCCCAGGATGAGCCAATCAGGGTGTTCTGGTCATTAAGTATTCCTCGCTGCCCTTCCACGTCTTTGCCTTGGTTTGACACCATGTTTCCTTCTGATTCTTGACCTCTGCTCGTAATACTGACTTCTGTCTTTCTCAAATACTACCCATTAGGAACCCTTATCCTCTGATCTCTTAAGGCCCTGTCTCAGCCCTCTAATTCCTGGTGGCTTTAAACGCAGCCTCTAACTCCAGATGGCCCTAATCTTGACCCCTCAACCTCTCACGCTGGTTTCTTCTCCCTGCAGATGCTCTGCTTTCTGACCTGGAGACCACTACCTCACACATGCCAAGGTCAGGGGCTGCAAAAGAGCGACCCCCAGAGCCGCTCACACCTCCCTTGCCCTATGACCACCAGACACAGGTAAGGTCAAATGCTGGGGGCTGGGCCAGCCACTGGCCAAGGCAAGGGAAATCTGGGCCTGAGTGAAGCAAATTACAGGCCTGGCATCCCACACATGCATCTCTTCTCTCTGTAGACAGGGTCTGGGGAGTCTTCGGGAGCATCTGGGGACAAAGACCATCTGTACAGGTGAGGGGCCTGGGAGCTGAGGGATGGGGAACCCACTTCAGGCTCAGGTGAGGGGGCTTGGATTCCCCACCCCTGAGCCCAGGCTTCCACCCTATTTCCCAGTACGGTATGCAAGCCTCGGTCCCCGAAGCCTGCAGCTTCTGCGGCCCCTCCATTCTCCTCTTCCAGTGGTGTCTTGGGCACTGGGCTCTGTGAGCTAGACCGATTGCTCCAGGAACTTAATGCAACCCAATTCAACATCACAGGTAACAGGGTTACTGAGACAGGCCTTGATGGGATGGGGGGTGGGCAAGGAAGGACAGAGACTAATGGTCATAGACATCCCAGAGTAGCTGCTAAAGCATTAACTGGGAGGGTGGTTGAGCATGGCCCCATATCCAAGTGCCCTTCTCTCCTCTCTCCAGATGAAATAATGTCTCAGTTCCCATCTACCAAGGCGGCTGCAGGGGAGCAGAAGGAGGACCAATCTGAGGACAAGAAAAGGCCCAATATGTGAGTCTGGCATAGTTGTCAGGGCTGAGAGAGTGGTGACAGGGGCCCTGGATACCTGGGTTACTGGAGGGAACATTTGGGAGGTTCTGAGCTGACACAAGCTGTGTCTTCACAGCCCCCCCAGCCCATCCCCTGTCCCTGCAAAGCCTTCGGCCACCTCGGCCACCCTGGAGCTGGATAGACTCATGGCCTCACTCTCTGACTTCCGTGTCCAGAACCATGTGAGTCGGACAAGGGGGCGGGTCAGTGTCAGTTTGGGGTTCTCCAACCCCTTCTAGGCCTCTCCACATCTGCCTCCTTGCTGATTCAACTCTCATGTCCTCCATCATGCAGCTTCCAGCCTCTGGGCCAACACAGCCTCCAGTGCCAAGCTCAGTGAACAAGGGCTCCCCATCCCCACCAGAGCCTACTAGTAAGGGCAGCCTAGACACCATGCTGGGGCTGCTGCAGTCAGACCTCAGCCGCCGTGGTGTTCCCACCCAGGCCAAGGGCCTCTGCGGCTCCTGCAATAAACCCATTGCTGGGCAAGTAAGTGGAGCCCCATGAATGTGGGCAGGTAGCTACAGATCCGTCTTTACTGAGAGCTAGACTTTGTGCTGTTCCCTTTTAATGAATAACTGTTTGAAGTGGGTACTATTGTTATTCGGTGGCGTCATTAGGGGGTGCAGGGGGTACAGACTTCACCGGGTGACACTGTCAGAGGGGTGACACAACCTCCCCTGGGGCTTGCCATGGAGCGCACATGCCTCCTCCGTGCCCAGACCAGCCCCATGCACCCAGCAGCACCTGGGACACGCACACATGCGCACACATGCACATGTGCACGGCACAGGTCCCTGGACCTTCCAGCTGGTAGAAACCCTCCAAGAGAGGAGAGTTTGATTTAAAAATTTTAAAAGTCCTCCCAAGTGGGGAAAACTAATCAGACTTAAAAAGAAACAGTCGCCAATACCACCCTGGGTAGGGAGGAGCAGAGAGAAGGAGAAGGTGTATGACCTGAGAGCAGAAACTGCTAGGTCAGATCGCAGGGCTTGCTCTGTCTCGCTCTCTCTCAGTTCAGCTTTCCAAACCTAATCAAAAGCAGATTAACCAATAAGCAAGGTAAGCGTGGTGCTTACCTTGCTTACCAGATCATCTGAGTGAACAAGTTCACATGCGGTGAAACCCATGTGAAATTGTTCACTACAGATTATTAAGTAAGCACAAATAAGCCCGTGCTTACCTTGCTTACGGGGTCATCCACCCCAGTTAGGGACTGTAAATTTGAAAAGAGGCTTTGATTCTGTAGGCAGGTGCTGTGGGGTTGGGAGAGAAACAGATGCCAGCCACACCTAGAAGCAGAATCTTTGATGTAGTGAAAAAATGTGCAAATTGTTCACTACAGGTCATCTGGTAAGCTAGGAAAGCACTGTGCTTACCTTGCCTATTGGATAATCTGCCCCCCGATTACCTAACCTATTAACGTATCTCACGTAACCGTAAAATTTAATATTAAAATGAACATAATTTTGATGAACTTCTTAAACATTTTTACTTCACATTCTATTGTTTTCATTCCAAATTTTCACTTTGACCATATGAAACCATGTAAATGTAAGTGATTTAGGCTGTGCGTGTGGTATTGTAATTTAAAGATGTAATTTAATTTTGCTAGTTGTTTGTGTCACTATGACCGTTACATTCAGTGATATAGGAGAATTTACGGATAACATTAGTACAGAAGACATTACTAAGGGTTCTGTATGGTCTGGTATGGGAGGAGGTCCATGGGGGGATGACACCAACCCTAGTGATGCCACTGTTGTCATTCATATTTAATGGATGAGGAAACTGAGGCTTTGAGTCACATAGCAAGTATGTGGCAGGGTGAGAATTTCAACCCAATTATCATTTGTGGTCCTACTCTGTGCCAGGCACTGTGCTGGCCCCTTTAAAAACATAAAACCCATCTCAGTTAATCTTCACAAAAACTTTGTTGGCTCCACTCAGCACCCCTCAAGCATCCACAGAAACTATCCCTTCTCCACCAGAGTCTGGTCTGAGAAAACTGGTTCTAGGCTTAACTGAACAGACGTGATTGACAACAGCTGTGCCCAATGGTTGACCAGGCTCCTCCTGCTAGATAAGTGCCCATCCCAGAATTCCTAACGTTAGCAAAGTAGGGCAGCATTATGACTTTCGTGGGCCTTAGGCACTTTTGCCTTCATGGGTCCCTTTCGCCATAAATACATATATTTTATTACACAGTATTTTATTACTGCATTATTATAAAGATGACTGTATTAATATTATATATTAAAACATTTTCTTCTAGTTCATTTTTTCTTCCAATTTTAAAAGAAATTAAAACATTTTCATAGGCCCGTAAAAATACTGTGTGCCCTAACACTGCGTGTTGTGCCTAATGGATAAGTCGCCTTTGGAGCAAAGCTTGAAGACCTGGGTTGACTCTCCATCACTTATAGTTTGCATGACCTTGAAAGAGTCTTTTCCCACCATGGACATTAGCTGCTTCATCCTGACCTCTCAGAGATAAGATTGGGAAAGCACCATATAAACCTTAGCTCCCTGGGCATGTGGCAGCCCGAGGGCCACTCTGACCCTGGCCTTACCCCCAACCCGCAGGTGGTGACGGCGCTGGGCCGCGCCTGGCACCCGGAGCACTTCGTTTGTGGTGGCTGTTCCACGGCCTTAGGAGGCAGCAGCTTCTTTGAGAAGGACGGAGCCCCTTTTTGCCCCGAGTGCTACTTTGAGCGCTTCTCACCAAGATGTGGCCTCTGCAACCAACCCATCCAACACGTGAGCCCCACTCACGGGCACATCAGGCCCTCGCTTCTGTGACCTCTGCCACTAACAGGCCCGCTCACCCCCCCCCCCGCCCCGCCCAGCTTTATCCCTTGACCAATCCACGGTCCCTTGGACGACCTCACCTTCTCTCCTTGACTCACCCTGTTAGTTCTCCAGCGTCTTAGCGTCTACCTCAGCCCTCTCACCTAGGTCCCGGTAGGAGAGGGAGGGAAGAAGGGAAGGAGGGTCACACTGAGTGTCCTCTTTCATTCTCTGCAGAAAATGGTTACCGCCTTGGGCACCCATTGGCACCCGGAGCATTTCTGCTGCGTCAGTTGCAGGGAGCCCTTCGGGGATGAGGGTGAGAGTTTGACTCCCGCCTTAAAAGCTGCGGGTCCGCTGGACGTCCCGCACCGTCCCTCTAGTCGGCCTGACCCGGTCCCCCTCTGGTTCCGCAGGCTCGGACCTCCGGAGTCCTCGCGGGTGAATTTTCTCCAAGTCTCTTCTAACCCCACCCTCTCCCATCTGTGGGTTCCCAGGCCCCGCCCATTCCCTCCCCTCCTGCTGTGCCTGCGCGCTGACCCTGCTCCTGCCTTCTACTCAGTGCCGGGTCTCCCTGGCCTCTCACGGTCTCAGATCTGGGTGTCCCCAGTCCGGCTCCGCCCCCTTTTCTTTCAGCCCACTCTGTTCACGCCCCTAGGTTTCCACGAGCGCGACGGCCGCCCCTACTGTCGCAGGGACTTCCTGCAACTGTTCGCCCCGCGTTGCCAGGGCTGCCAAGGCCCCATTCTGGATAACTACATCTCGGCGCTCAGCGCGCTCTGGCACCCAGACTGCTTTGTCTGCAGGGTGCGCTGCGGTGGAGTGGGGCCTTAGAGGGATGGGTCAATGAGAGGAGGGACTATGAGCCTGGGGCGGGGTCATGGCTGATTCAGGGCAGTGTTCTTCCCCAGGCCGGGCTTCCTGTCCGCGGAGGGGATACGGGGTCACCTTGGGTCATTCAAGGCTCGTTCTCTGGATTGAGGTTTGGTCGCTGACTTTCCTTTTCTCAACCGTCCTTCCCCAGGAATGCTTCGCGCCCTTCTCAGGAGGCAGCTTTTTCGAGCACGAGGGTCGCCCGCTGTGTGAGAACCATTTTCATGCGCGGCGCGGCTCGCTGTGCGCCACATGTGGCCTCCCAGTCACGGGTCGCTGCGTGTCGGCCCTGGGCCGCCGCTTCCACCCGGACCACTTCACCTGCACCTTCTGCCTGCGTCCGCTCACCAAAGGCTCCTTCCAGGAGCGCGCCGGCAAGCCCTACTGCCAGCCCTGCTTTCTCAAGCTCTTCGGCTGACCGCCCACGAGGCTCTTGGGTCCGGGGGCCAAGCTCCCACAGACCCTGCCCTTCGCGGGCGCCACGTCCTCCAGACCCCAAGGCCCTGCTCTTTGAGCTGGGGCCGCCCCTAAACCCCACTCTGTAAGGCCTCACCCACTGGGGAGACCCCGCCCCTAAGGTACTCTTGCGTTCTGTCAAGCTCAGAAGAGGCTCCGCCAAGCCTAAGGCCGTACATCCTGAAAGTGGGTCGTACACTGAAGATGGATTCCTCGTAAGCCCTTCACTCTATTCCCGCCCTTGTGGGAGCCCCCGACAGAGGGTGGGGGAATTTGCAGTTCCGACGAATCAGAGGCCAGGATGGGACGTCCCTGCTTCCTCACCGTTTTGTGCACCTTTTTCTACCTACATAAACACCTTCCACGCCTCGCTGGTGCGGTGTCTCCGACTGTGCTGTGCAGAGCCCTTCGTCTGGACGCCCCGCCCCTGGGCTGGCTCAGTCCGGGGTGGGCTCTAGGCCACAGTCTGTGGCAGGAGCGGAACCTGCAGCCTTAGCAGGCAGCCGCTCACGGCCTTCAAATAGCAGATGAGCCCGAGGCTGGATAGGACGGCGACCCGCGCAGGATTGTACAGATAGTGGAGGAGGCAGGACAGCTCAGGGTAGGGCCCCGCTGAGCCTTTACTACCACCTTCCCTACCCACCCTCACTCTTCAGCTTCCTACATCCTTGAAACCAGCAGTTAATCTGCTTTTTCTCTCTCCCCTTGCTTAGTCCCAGGAATTATTTTTTCTTTAAAGGACCCTCGGAGATGGAGCTCCATCCAGAAATGCCAATTTACCCGCTCTTTGGATCTGGGCACTAAGGCACTAGTGTTGACCCATACCATCTCCAGTAGCCTGTAGGTTTCATGTAGACATGGCCCCAGCTTACCACCTTCTCAACCCCACCCTTCAAACACCCACATCCTTATGGCATCGTCCGGACTGTTAAGCACCAGCCAAATGTGTAGGAATTACCCAGAACACGGAAGAAGGCAGGAAGTTGGCATGTCCAGAGTCATTATTTACTCTCCCTGTTGGTTCATCAGTACTTCCTGAGGCCTCCTCTGCCTTGGCCCTGTGCTGTGCAGTGCTGGGTCCACAAAGAGAGGGAGTCAGGTCTCAGCAATCCTGCCTAGGGGACACAGATACCTAAGCAGAGGATGACACCTGGTGTAGTCAGGGCAGGAACTGAGGGAAGCACTGGGGACTGTAGCAGCCTGGAGGAGGTGCCTAACCCAGACTGGGAGTCAAGGAAAACTCCCTGGAAGAGGTGATACCTGAGCTAAGTCCCAGCAGAGAAGGGTGGAACCAGAGGTTTCAAGTGTGGAATTCAGGCTCCATGTGAGTCCTCAAGCCCCAGGGGACTTCATAAGCCCATAACCTTCACCTTGGACCCTGCAGTTCCCTGAGGAGGGGGTTTGGGATCTTGACAACAGGGACATTTGGGGCTGGAAACGACGGATCCCCAGAGACTCTTTCAGCTCTTCAGGGGGAGCTGGTAGTCAAGGAAAGTATGTGTGAGCAGGAGACAAAAGTGAGGTGCCCTTGCTTCAGGCAGGCCTCCCAGATCTTTTCCTCTCCAAGGCTCCTCTCCCTGGGTCTCCCCTGACCTACAGCTCTTCTTCCATCTTGGAGGATGTCATCCATCCTCTGGCTTGTAGCTACCTTCCTGTCTTGAGGATGCCCAAAATGGCCATCTCCGGTCTTGATTCATTCAGTCACCAAGTGTTTATTGAGCACTTACTGTGCCAGACTCCGTGTCAGGTGCTAGGGAAACAATGGTGAACCAAGTAGATGTGCTCCTTGCCCTCAGAAGCTGGCAGTCTAGTAGCGGAAATAGATACACAGGTGACAACTGTGATGAAGGAAGGGGGTCTTCCCTGACCATCTGAGTAAAGTTGCTCTTCTCCCTTATTTCCACCCCACAGTACCTCCCTAGTCCCTTCATAGCGCTTATCACTATTGTAAATAGGCATTGGTTGCTTATTTATATCTGTTTCTGACACTGGAATGCAAGTTCCCTGAGAGCAGAGAATGTGTCTGTTTTGCTGACCATTGTCTGTCCAGTGTCCGGAATGGTGTGGTAAGTGCTCAGTAAATGTTTGTTAAATGAAAGGAAAAATGGGAAAGAAGGAAAAGGAGGGAGGGCAAGAAGGAAAAAATAGAGGACTAAAAGCAGGTGGGGAAGGGCTCACTTGAACCCGGTAGTCAGGGAAGGCCTCTGTGAAAATGTGATGTTTAAGCTGTGAGTTGAAGGTTGAGAAGGAGTTGGCCAAGCAAATAGGCTGAGGACAGCATTCCAGGCAGAAAGCAAGTGCAAAGGCGAGGAGGTAGGGAAATACTTGGCCTATTGTAAGAAAGGAAAGAAGACCAGTTAGAAGAGGAAGTCCAAGGGGAAGCAGGGGTCACATCATGAAGGGCCTTTTAGGCCACAGTGAGGGCATACAGATTTTATTTTAAGCCCATATGAACCAAAAGTGTCCTCTGCCATTTGTCCCTGGAGTTCTCTTAAGCACTTCAAACTCATCATCCACTGAAGCAGACACTGTGGATGGCTTGCCCATATTCACTTGAATCACCTAGGAAGTCATATGCAGACAGTGCCCAGACTCTCCAACTTCTCCCCAAACTTCTTGCCTAAGGGCATTCTGTAGGGGCGGGAGTGTGCTTCATGTATTGGGCAGGCCTGAAATGTGTGAAGGAAATTTCTGCAACCTTCAACCAGTGAGACAGGAATTGGTGAATAAATAACCCAGCTTCCTGGCCCCTTGAGGGTCAGTTCTGAGGTGTGTTCTTCCATCTCCCAGAGGGTCCCCACTGGGATTGAGTCCCATTTGCCCTCAGGGATAACCTACTAATCAAATCACACTTTATTGACTTTTCTGCTTTCTTTGTCTCACTTCCCCACTCCTTCACAGTTCTTCCTGGGATCATCTCCCAGATAAAGTCCTTGCACCCAGATTCTTGTCTCAGGGGCTGCTTCTGAAGGAACTCAAATGAAAATAGTCCATAAGAACTCATCATATTCCCCTAAAATATTTTTCTGTGTTCCCTATCTCAGCGGTAACCGTAGCTTCCATAATCAGACAGGAGTTCCCCCTGACAGTTCCCCTACATTCGAAGATAGTATAGAAAGGCAGAGGGTCAGATATTCACCAACCTCCTCCCTCTCTACACCTGGCCCTGTGCTGAGCAAAGGGACTCCAGGGATGAATCAGAGCAGTCCCTGCTCTTGAAGCATCCCCACAGTCTGTTGGGGAGACAGGCCTGGACCCACACAAGGACCACACAGTGTGCTCAGAACTGTATCAGAAAATTCAGAGAAATCTTCCCTGAAGAGGTGACACAGGTTGGGTACTGAAGGTTGAGTAGGAGTTGGTTATGCGGGAGAGGACACTCTAAGCAGAAGACACAGGTTTGAAGGTATGCAAATATTTGGGCTGGGCAGGGAAATCAGAAAGGAACCGTGGCTTCACTGTAGGTTTTGTATGGAGGAGCAAGGAGAAGAGAGAGAAGTCAGGGTATGGTAGGCCTTGAATATTAGACTGAGAGTATGAACTTCCTCCTGAAGGTAGTAGGGAGCTTTGGAGGGTTTCTGAGCAGGGGAGTGATACTGTTAGATTTGGATATGAAAATGATCCCTTTGAATTAGTCAGAACCAGGGGCCTGGTTCAGTTGGGCTCCCTAGGTAGAGGCTGAGGGTGGGTGAAAGAGGTGATTTTGAGCCTGGGCCATTGAGGAGGTGGTGGGGACTAAAGCCTAGGAAGGAGTACTCCTGAACTGGAAAGGGTCCAGTTCCCCAGGATCAGTTTTGGTCTTGATATGACCTGATTCAGCTAAATGAAGCTGAAGCCGGGAGAGGGCGAGGCCTGGGAGACTTGCCAGCTCACTGCCTTTGAGGTAACCATTAATCCCTCCCCTGGGGGCATCCAGGAGCTGGTCCCTTGAGGGACAGATCCTTGTCAGAATGGAGGCACACACAGAGGCAAGCTCGGCACCAAGACTGGAGGACCAGAGTGTCCTAATCGACAACACTGCTGACATTCTGGTCATTGCCGCCTATTTCCTGCTGGTCATTGGTGTCGGCTTATGGGTGAGAGGTCAAGGGGTGCTGCTGGAAGCCAGGCCTCTGAGGTCTGGGGGGAAAGTCTCTGGAAGACCCTATGGTAGGGATAGGGGTAGGATGCCTGGATTTTTGAGGGATAAACCCAGGGCTGGGAGGCAAGCAGGTCTTTTGAGAGACTCAGGGAGGCACAGCCAACATTCCTTCCTGTTTTCCCACCTTTGGATTGAGTTAGTGAGCAAGTTAGTGGATTTCCATCAGGGTCAGCATTCACGAAGAGTTCTCTTGTTTCCTGGACCACATTTATGACTGACCAGCAGCCTATATCCAAGATCCCCAGGAAAGTCAGGCCAAATCCAGCCAAACTCAGGGTGCCTCGGGGGAGATGGGGTGAGGGAGATTAGGGGAGCCAAGTGCTAGTTAATCTTCAGCCTGAAACAAGGCTGAAGAATGTGCTGAGGAAGCTAATGAGGTCTCAAGATGTGTCCTGAACCCAGGTGTCCCTCACTCCTGTCCCCTAGTCCATGTGTAGAACCAACAGAGGCACAGTTGGTGGCTACTTCCTGGCGGGACAAAGCATGATATGGTGGCCGGTAAGCAGAGCTGGGCTGTGGAGGAGGGAGGGGAGGCCTTGGGAGGCAGCCTGGCTCATCCCACCTCTGGCCACCAGGTTGGGGCCTCTCTCTTTGCCAGCAACATTGGCAGCGGCCACTTTGTGGGCCTGGCAGGGACTGGTGCTGCAAGTGGTTTGGCTGTGGCTGGATTCGAGTGGAATGTGAGATCCTCTTTTCACCAATAACCCTGCCCCCAATGGGGACTCCTGGGAGGGTCATACCTGGGAAAGCTCCAGGCTGGGGGATGTAAGTGAGACTGGAGGTGGGCCTTTCCAGCTGTGGGCTGGGGCTGGGCTGGGAATGAGTGTCACAATGTCCAGCTCAGAGGTGGGAGATGCACGAGATGACTGCTTTCAGGGAAAGGGTAGGTCCTGCCCCTGACTTGCTGTGACCCGGACCAGCCACTACCCTCTGTGGACCTTGATTTTCTCCTCTCTGAAGCTGGGTGAGTGGCCTCAAAGATAGGGCAGCGCTTGTTAGTTCTGATGTTTTCTGAAGCTGTGGCCTGTGAGGATCCCTGGGCCAAACGAAAGCCCCTTGCTCGGAAGAGGAGACAAAGCTTCTGGTCTGAGGCACCCCTTAGAGGCTTGGGGAGATCAGGGCTTTGAGCTCAGGGCTTCCTGGAGGAGGAGGCCTCTGAGCTGAGCCTTGACGGACAGAAGTCTTGGAAGGGTGGAGAGGAGAAGGGAGGTAATACTGCCTGACAGAGACAGGGGTCAGGCTGAGGAGTCTGTTCTTAGGTTCATGTGCTAGAGATGGGAGGTGGTGGAATGAGGTGAGGTGGAGCAGGGTAGAAACCGTCCTGGGAGGGACTGGCCACGAGTCATGGAGGCAAGGCTCTGGTTAAGGGCCCAGGAAGGGGTCAAGACCCTGCCCCTTAATGTACAGGACTCAGGTCCAGTTGCGCCCTCCGTGCCCCCGGCGTGACCCTTTCCAGGGCCACTTGCCTTGGAGTAGCACGTTCACGAAGAGAAGTTCTCTCAGACCCTTCAGACGGGGAGCACGGAGGCGCTCTCATGGCAGGATCTCAGGAATGGAGTCATCAGCTGCCCCGCTGTTCCCGCAGGCGCTGTTCGTGGTGCTGCTACTGGGCTGGCTCTTCGCGCCGGTGTACCGAACCGCGGGCGTCATTACGATGCCGCAGTACCTGCGCAAGCGCTTCGGCGGCCACCGCATCCGCCTCTACCTGTCAATGCTCTCGCTTTTTCTGTACATATTCACCAAGATCTCGGTGAGCCTCAGCGGCGGGCGGGGCGGGACACAGAAAGGGCGGGGCCGCTGAAAGGAGGTCTCTAGAGAGACCTGACAGAGCCTTGGTGGCGCAATGATTAAGCACTTGGCTGCTACTCAAAGGTCGACGGTTCACTCACCAGCCGCTCTAGGGAGAAAAGGCAATCTACTCCCGCAAAGATTTCAGGCTCAAAAACCCTATTGGACAGTTCTACTCTATCCTACAGGGTCTCCATGAGTCGGAATCTACCCACAGTACACAAAAGAGACCTGGAGAGGGCGGGGCAAAAGAACTGATGGAGGCGGGGCCTAGAAGGAACATGTCTCTGGAGCCATGGTCACAGTGGTGGGGCCTCGGAAGGCCAGGTCGTCGAAAAATGAGGGAGCCTTCCAGAGCTTGGTCACATAGGGATGTGGCCTGGGCAGGAGGTGGACCTGGGTCCCTGCCCTGGCCCCTGAGTCTTGACCTGCGCGCTGGCTCCTTCCCCCAAGGTGGACATGTTCTCCGGAGCGCTGTTCATCCAGCAGGCTCTGGGCTGGAATATCTACGCCTCAGTCATCGCGCTTTTGGGCATCACCATGATCTACACGGTGACAGGTGGCCGCGGGAGGGGGGTAGCGAAGAGAGCAGGGCTGGGAGACTTGCTTAGAGCCGTGGAGCTGTGGGCGGGTTTTAGGGTAGTCACCAGAGGAAAGCCGGGAGGAGAGGTTCTAAAGTGTGATGCGGTCCAGGTAGGAGGGGCACCTCAACCTTTGGAAAACAAACTCCCCCTCTCTCCCCACTTGGATTTGGATTAGAAGCTCGGAGCACAGAACAGGTGCTGAGCCTCAGAGTGAGAACTGAGGAAAAAGAAGATTCAGCAGCTTTTGAATGCCTGGGACGGGAGCCGACTTTGCCAGTCCCTAGGATATTCTGCCAAACCGAGTGTGGTCAGAGGGTTCCAGGGTGGAGCCTAAGGCCGAACGCTGGACAAGAGAGGGCGTGGCCTGTGCCAGTGGCGGGTTTGAGGGTTCCAGCCTGGGGATGGGATGGAACTGAGAATTTGGACCTCAGAGAGTCATTCCCTCATATTACATAGGCGAGAAAAGTGGGGCCTAGAGAGGAGCCAGCAGTGGGGGTCCTGCACATGGGTGCCTGGCCAAGGAGGCATCACTGGAACTTAATACTCAGCCCACATTCTGCTTATCAGCCTCTTGGTGCCCGGGTGCATTAACCCAGGGAATGGGCCATCGTTCTGATGTTTGTTCTCCAGGAAGGGGCACGTTTTTCGAATTCGTACAAAGATACTGTATGTGCTAGGGGTGGCCTGTCTGTCTTCATGAGCTGGGCTCTCCCCACTGACCCAGGCCCGTTGCAGGAGGGCTGGCAGCGCTGATGTACACGGATACGGTGCAGACCTTCGTCATTATCGTGGGGGCCTTCATCCTCATGGGCTACGGTACGGGGCTCAGCCAGCGGTGGGGGGAGGAGCTGGAGGTCGAGGGTCGCAGAGCTCTCAACGCTGGAGCAGGGATATCGCGCGTTTCCCTCACGTGAGTCCCAGGGAGGGCCTTGGCGTGGGTGCTGGGTCCCCTGACGGCCTTGCTCACACACAGCCTTCCACGAAGTGGGCGGGTATTCGGGGCTCTTCGACAAATACTTGGGGGCAATGACGTCGCTGACAGTGTCCGAGGACCCTGCCTTGAGCAACATCTCCAGCTCCTGTTATCGACCCCGGCCTGACTCCTACCACTTGCTACGGGACCCTGTGACGGGGGACCTGCCGTGGCCCGCGCTGCTCCTAGGGCTTACCATCGTCTCGGGCTGGTACTGGTGCAGTGACCAGGTGCGGGGTCAGGGCCTGGGCTCCAGCATAGCCAGAACCGCTGAGTGGAGCTGAGATGGGTGGAGCTAGGCGGCTTCTAGCCCGGCTTTGAGTTCCAACATGTGGTCTGAGCAGGCGGGACCCAGGCCCTGGGAAGCACTCTAAGGATGGCGCTAAACCAGATGGAGCTGGATCCAAGGGCCAGAGTCTGAGGGTGGAAATGAACTGGGGGCCCACCTGAGCCAGAGGAGCGATCTGAATCGTCAGGGCGAGTTGAGGCAAAGCGTGAGGCGGGGGCGTCTCAGGGACTGGACACGGGTGGTTGAATGTCCCTCGTCGCAGGTCATAGTGCAGCGCTGCCTGGCTGGGAAGAACCTGACCCACATCAAGGCAGGCTGCATTCTGTGCGGCTACCTGAAGCTGATGCCCATGTTCCTCATGGTCATGCCAGGCATGATCAGCCGCATTCTTTACCCGGGTAATGTCCGCCTCCCCGTCCTGACCCAAGATTTCTGTGCTCCACCTAGCCTCTTTCTTGTGCAATGATGCAGGTGCCTGCCTCCCATTTCCGATACCGCCCTAAGATATGGGAATCCATCTGGTCGCCTGGCCCTGCCTTCCACCAAGGGTCCCACATCCCCTCTCATAGGCTTCCCAGTCCCCACTTCAGGAATCCTAGTCCCCGACCCGGTCCCACCCTAGCCTCGCTGTGGCCTCTTTCCCGCAGACGAGGTGGCGTGCGTGGTGCCCGAGGTGTGTAAGCGCGTGTGTGGCACCGAGGTAGGCTGCTCCAACATCGCCTACCCGCGGCTTGTTGTGAAGCTCATGCCCAATGGTAAGGGTGAGCACCCGGGTTGGCCGCTGCCCACACGCGCGAGTACGCTGCGTTGACTCGAGGGGGCGCCCCTCGCGGAGCCCCCACCACCAGCGTGTCCCGGGCCTCATGGCTCCCCTCCGCCTGCAGGTATGCGCGGACTCATGCTGGCGGTCATGCTGGCGGCGCTAATGTCCTCGCTGGCCTCAATCTTCAACAGCAGCAGCACACTTTTCACCATGGACATCTACACGCGCCTGCGACCCCGTGCCAGCGACCCCGAGCTGTTGCTAGTAGGACGGTGCGGCCTGCGTTCCCTGCCCTCCTACCCCACGAATTACCCCAGGAGAGGGGCAGGGAGCACCCGCAGGGTTGTGGGAAGGTGTGAGTCATGAGTGAAGTCCCTTGATGGTCTCTCCACCGCAGGCTCTGGGTGGTGCTCATTGTGGCTGTGTCGGTGGCCTGGCTACCCGTGGTGCAGGCAGCACAGGGCGGGCAGCTCTTCGATTATATACAGTCGGTCTCCAGCTACCTGGCGCCACCTGTGTCTGCCGTCTTCATCCTGGCTCTCTTTGTGCCCCGTGTCAATGAAAAGGTGAGCCTATGTTGTAAGCCTAGGGCAGGGTTTGGGCATTCTGAGGAGGCTGACTCTTTCCTCCCTGCAGGGTGCCTTCTGGGGACTGATTGGGGGCCTGCTGATGGGTCTGGCACGTCTTATTCCCGAGTTTTCCTTTGGCTCGGGCAGCTGCGTGAGACCCTCAAAGTGCCCAGCGTTGATCTGCGGCGTGCACTACCTCTACTTTGCCATCGGGCTCTTTGTCTGCTCCGGCCTCCTCACCCTCGTAGTCTCCCTGTGCACCGCGCCCATCCCACGCAAACATGTAAGTGCTGGCCTCTGGGCCGCCTCCTGTCCCAGACTTGCAAGGTCCAGGTCAGTGCAGCTCCCTCTCCTCCCTGAGCCCATCTGCTTCCAGGAAGGCCCAGTGTGGGCGTACTTAGAGAGTTTCTATACTGAAGGTTGGCTGGGAGTCCAGCTTGAAGTTTCACTTGCAGATCAGGCACAACGTGTTACGTTAAATGACATTTATTTAAAGTGGTTTTGGGAGAGGTGGGCTGAAGATTATGGGGGAGGTCACAATCTTCTTTGGGGATCAAAGTGCCTCAAAGGCAATTCTTGGCATGGCCCTTGGGATTCAAAACACAGGATTTGACTGGTGGCTGAGAGGGACAGAGTGCCATCTTCAAAGCCCACACAAGGGTTTGGTCTTGTGATGCTCCTGGGCAGGTGAAGGGCTGACTGGGGGGCAGGACAAAAGAGCTGGGCCTGGAAGGATGGGCAGGGTTCCACAGGTGGAGAAGGGAGGAGAGGCAGCAGGTAGAAACTGAGCAAATACCACAAGAAGGAAAATTGTGTAAGACTGTACACTAGTCTCAAACGCTACAATTCAGGGTGTAGACAGGGGTCTTGGGGTGATGAAAGGGGAAGAGGACAGGGCCAGCATCTTTAAATATCCCGCTGAGGAGCTTGGGTTTAGCCTGAGGACTAAGGGAACCCTTGGAAGGTTAAGTTTAAATGAGCTGAGCCTAGGCTAGGTGTGCAAGCTGCACAGAGAGAGGCTAGGGCGGGCGGTGAGAGGGCTGTTTCGCCAGTGTGGACAAGAGACTAGGGCCTAAGGTGGGGGAACAGAACTCCCACCTGACCCCTGCTCCTACCCCTCCCCAGCTCCACCGCCTGGTTTTCAGTCTCCGGTACAGCAAGGAGGATCGAGAGGACCTGGATGCAGATGAGAAGCTGGAAGGCCCAACCTCACTCCCTGCACAGAATGGGGGCCTAGAGCACGCAGCGGAGATGGAGGGTAAGGCGCTGCCCAAGGCGGCGGGGCTCAGGGGCCAAGTTCCCTCTCGCTAACTGCAGGGCCTCAATTTCTCCCAGAGACCCAGCCCTCAGCACCAGGTCTATTCCACCAGTGCCTGTTTTGGTTCTGTGGAATAAGCAGGGGTGGGGCGGTTAGTTCCCCACCCCCTACTCAGGAGGAGGCTGCTGCAGCAGCCAGGCAGCTGGAGGACATCAGTGAGGACCCAACCTGGGCCCGTGTGGTCAACCTCAACGCCCTGCTCATGATGGCTGTGGCCATGTTTCTCTGGGGCTTTTATGCCTGAGGCAACTATGTTGGACACCGTGAACCACAACAAGGCCAGGGCTCAGCTTCACAAGGAGTGGGGTGGGGGCCCTACAAGAAAAGGTTGGGGCAGGAGCTGGGAAGGCCCTGGTTCCCCTTCTCTCAACCTTGTCTCTGCCCGGGGCCCAGTCACTTTCCACAGGACCTTAGCCAACCTGCCATAGCAGGTTGCCTAAACAAAAATAAAACTGCCTTTCACACGTTCTTCTGTGGCCAGTGTCCTTGCTCCTGGCTCCTGGGCCTCATTCGGGGCTGCTCAGAGCACCTTCTTTTCTGGAGATAGGAGCCATGTGGCTCTCCACTCATCCACCTCTAGTTGGTGCTTCTCAGTCTTCCAGCCAGCATCCTGTAGTCCTGGGGAGAGGTCATGGGGTGCTGCTGGGACTGCTGGGGAGGAGACTCTGGGCTGACCCTGGGGAGGGGGATTAGCAGAGCCACAGGCCAGGTACAGGCTCTGTGCACTACTTGGGCTCCTCTTGCCTCTGAGGGGTGTCCCTGGTGAGTCGTTACCCACTCTGAGCTCATAAAATGAGGCTAAAACCTCATCTGGTTGCAGTAAGAATTCACTGAGATACCGCATGGAGAAGGGCTGGCATGGAGTTAGGTGCTAAATAAAGGATAATCATCGATAAATGTGAGTCTCTTCTCCCCTCTCCCCCAGCTTCCTCAGTGCCAACTAGGATTACACAGACTGTCACCACTCATGCAGCCTGAGAGACCACCCTGACCTCCCCACCCTACAGAGAAACTGAGGCAAGAGCTAAGACCTAAGGTCACAGAACCAAGGTCTTTTATCTCCCAGGTGGAAAGTGGGGTGGAGGAAGCCAGAGCCTCAGGGGAGAAGGTTGAGGAATGTTACCTTTCAAGAACTTTGGGAACAGCTTGTCCAACACTTGGTGTGTCTCCTTGACAATGACCCAGCAATCTTTCTCAGGACCTGGGAGGAGGAAGTTATCAGAAACAGAAGCTCTCTGATCCCCAAGTAGGAGAGAAGGGCCTCCTCCTCCACCCCCCATCCCTCACCCCCCAAATCATCTGCAGCTCAGATCATAAGGCTCCTACCTGCCTGCAACTGGTTCCTCAGCTCCTCCAGCTCTCCCGGGAGAGGTCCATCTTGCTTCAGGGCTCCAAGCACCAGCCCGTGTGTGGCAGCTCTTAGGACCGTCTCAGGGCCTGCCGTCTGGCTCAGAACTACCTGTACCTGGTCTGGAGAGACCCAGGGAGAGACTGATGGCAGGGAAGGGCCATTTCCCTAAACATCCTCAACCCAACCACTTTGCTTCACCCATCTGCCCCTAGAGCCCTTAGCCTGGCATGGAAGGCCATCTCCTCACCCCTTCTTTCAAACTTCATCTCTTGCTGATCTCCTGATGCTCTGGCCAAACTGAAATGCTGAGTTTCCAAACAGAGCTTTAAGGTGGCTCACTGAGATGCGTTTATTTTACATTTCTTTAATGGTTAGTGAGAACGAGCACCTTTAAATGCATGACCATTTACTGTCTGTGCTTCCTGTCAACAGCCAGGCCCTCTCTTCTAGCTCTGTGTGGTGGTTGGCTTTATATATGTGCATACCTTTATGTAACAATCTCAAAAGAGAGAATACTGTTATTTCTCAAAGCAGACAGTAAGCTCACGGGGCTTGTCACCCCAAGAGCTCATCCAGGATGGGAGAGAAAAGTGGTTCCCACAGATAACCAAAGATCATTATCTTACTTGAGTAAGTGTGCTGCAATATACAAAGTACTTTTACATAATGACCTTACTTGACCCTCATAAAAACACTGCAAGCTAATAAGGCAGGTACTGTTAGCTCCATTTTACAAAGAGGTGAAGTGAATTTCATTGGGGCATGGAGCTTAGTAAAGAAGCCATAATTTGCACGTATCGAAGTTTTAGTCTAGAGCTCCCCCTAGGACACCAGGTAGCCTCCAAACTGCGGCAGGCTTGTCCAGGGCTTGGGGTCCTGGAGCTGGAGGAAGGAGGAGCTAACCCCAGGAGGGTGAGTCTAAGGCTGGGAGAACACCACACACTCACTTCGTGATGGGTCCCAGAGAAGGAGGTAGGGTTCTTGGTGCCCATCAATCAGCTGTTGCAGCTCAGACACACTGGGAGAATGGAATGCAGAGGGGGAGGGGGAGAGCAAAGGCAGAAGTAACCATCCAATCAACTGAACAACCACCTAACCCTAACTGTCCATACTTCATCCATCCTTCACCCATTACCAACGTATCCCACAACCATCCTTCCTTTCTTTCTGCATCTAGTCATCCATTCTCAACATCAACCACCCATCCACCTATCTTTCTTTCACCCAACACATATATCACTTATATCTACTCTGTTACACTGCCCATTACCCTCAAGCAACCTTGCTGCTCCCCAAGTCTGTTCAGTGGAAATAAAGAACTTAGAACAGAGAAGTGGGGCCTGATCATGGGAGGCGAGTGTGTAACTAGAGTAAGGAGCATGTATAGCGAGTAGGGGTGGCAGTAGTGATGAGTGTGGAGGGAGGGACACTGGGTCACTCACCTGGAAACCAAGCAGTGCAGGGGGACCCCAAGGGACAGAGACAGAGGTGGCCAGAAACCTGTGGGAAGCTGGAGTCAGAAGCCCAGGCTCGGGGAGAGGCTGGGAGACATAGACTCGAGATGATGGGGTTGGGTCACCTGTCCACAGTGGTTCCACCTGATTGGCTGAAGTGGGGTTGAGCACCTCTCCCTTCTGAAGGAAGTGCTTTAGGACCAGCCAGAGCCGGCCTTCATTCAAGGTCTCCATGACAAGGGCTCGGACTGCCCGGTAGTTGGCATAGATGTGAAGAGCAGTGAGGAGGAAGAAACATCCGAGGCTCAAGCTGGGGTGAGAGAGTGAGGTAGTCAACAGGGTCAGAGGCCAAGCTGGGCGCCTCCTTTCCACCCTTGACCCCACCTCACCTGGGACAATCTGACACCATGGGAAGCATCAAGAGGCTGACCAGGAGCCCTGCCAGATTCACCAGTGTCTCCTGAAAAATGGCAGAGGAGTTACGAGCTGGAGATGTCTCTTCCAGATCAGACTGAATGTCCTTGAGTGTCTTTCACCACATTCTTCCCCAATCCAGAACCTCCCAGGGATCCCAACTCTGATGAGGTACCTAGTAAATTTTTAACACTTTTGATGAGTAAGCTGTCATTTAAAAGATGTCAGCTGCTCTTCTGCCCAGACAGATACAATACCTTTGGAACGTGCCTTTTTGTTGTGCAACAGTCTTCTGAGTAGCCCCACACTCAGCAAGTAAATGTTCACAGAGTGGGGAACTTTACATAGCGGTTTAAAAAAGGCCAATACCGCCTAAATCCCTTTGTACGCAACAGCTGGGCAAGAGGCAGACAAAACTGCAAAGGAACCACACAGGACGAAAAAGAACAAGACTCAAACCTTTTCTCTTGAGACTCAATATTATTAGAACCTATCTGCTGGCCTGAGATGGCCTAACTGAGGTGCCCCTATGGGAAAAGACCCCAGGCCACCTGCTAACTGATGAAGGAGTCTGGATTGGTACCCCTGGATACTGGGGTGCCAAGGAGAGCTGGTCCTGGCACAGAGGGGGCCTGTGGGAATGATGGCTAGGGGTGTGACAGTACTCTGAGGATCAAGAGCTCAGGAGCTCAGGAGCAGAGGGACATCCTCTCCCCACAGTCGTTTTCAGCAGCCACACCAGGTGGCAATAAAAGCAACATCAGCAGAAAGCAAGGGCCTGCTACAGGACTGAGCATGTGTCCCAGGTTGCCCCTGTGATGCATCACTGCTTCTGTGGACAGAGGAATACTGGCGGCCTGGGAAAACACAGCTGGAGAGAAGCTGAGGGGAGGGAGAGCATGGGTGTGAGAGAGCAGGCATGAAGCTATAAGATGCTGAAGGGCAGCGCCTGGATTGTACATATTTTTCCTGCTCTGATAACCCATGGATTTAGAGCTGGGAGAGACAGTAAGAACTGGCCCAATCATGTCCACCGAGAAGGGACTTGCCCAAGATTACCCAGGGAGACTGGACCTCTCTAAGCCTTGTTTCCTCATCTGTAAAATGGTAACAATGAGTACTGCTGCACAAGACCATTTTAAAGATTTAATGAGTTCACACAAATGAAATACTTGACACACGGTTAATGCTTAATAAACACTGTTGTTGTTAGTTGCTGTCGAGTCACTTCCTGACTTATAGCAACTCCACACACTACAGAACAGAATATTGCCCTGTCCTGAGACAACCCCACGATCTATTACGGATCGGACCATTGTGATCTATAGCGTTTTCACTGGCTGATTTTCAGAAGTAGATCACCAGGCCTTTCTTCCTAGTCCATCTCAGTTTGAAAGCTCTGCTGAAATCTGTTCAGCATCAGAGCAACATGCAAGCCTCCACCGACAGACAGGTGGTGGCTGCAAATGAGGTGCACTGGCTGGGAACGGAACCCATGTCTCCTGCATGGAAGGTGGACAAAAATCACCAATGCCCCCACTAATAAATATTAGCTTATGTTACTATGATTAACGGGTGTTAGTTTTATTTATTTCAATTTTTAAAATAAAGTTCTACTTATAAACTGAGCAAAAAAGAATGCAAGGGAAGGCCAGAAAGTAGGACTAGGCAGAGCAGAGGTTTACAAATAGCTTCAGTGTTAAAGAAAATCAGCTTGCATGTCTGGGACCTTCCTGGGCCTCACTTTCCTTACTTGTAAGACAGGCATAATTACACTATCCACCTCATAGTACTGGTATAGGAGTTAAATGACATAATGCACATAAGCACTTAGCACAGAGGTTTAGGGGGATCCAATACATGTCTTAAGGGTATTCCCACCCTTACGATATGCTCCCTTGGTCAGGTGGAGGGGCTGGGCAAGAAGGGCCTATTAAACTGCTGAGTGGAGACCTTCAGCCAATGACCTTGGCCACTCCACATGCCGAGTGCTTCTGGACTTGCTAACTACTTTCACACGTGGAGCCGCACTTGCTCAGAACATCCACCTTCTAAGGTGGGGCTGTGGCCTAGAGAGGGCGAGGGCTCACTCATGGCCACACAAGCAGGGGCTAACATGCTCAAATTGGACTGGTTGCCACCAGAGCCCATGCCCTCACACCTGACTGTGTGGCCTGTGAGTCAGAGAAGGGAGCACCCACATTTCTTCCTCCATGCTCTCCAGCCCCATGCCCAGGGGTACTCAGGTGCTTCCCTCCATACTCCCAAACTGTGGCCTACCCTGGACCCCTCTCCCCCACGTTGTTCCCCCCAGTCTCTGCTGCTCACCTGGCTGCTATCCTTGGCTGACACATCAGCCATGTTGTTTCTCCGGGCCTGGTGCATGGTCAGTGCAGCCCGAGTAGCCCCGCCAGCCACGCTCACAACGCACTGGGTGGGGAGAGGAAAGAGTGAAGGTCAGAGAGACCACGTGATGTGGCAACGGAGACGCTTTTTGTGGGTGAGCCAAGTAAATGGCTCATACCAGCTTGAGAAAACCAGGCCTCAGGCTACCCCACAGCAACCCCTGAATGCTCTCCTCAATCTAGTTCTTATCCCAAACTACCCCTAGGCCCACCTCCCCAGTCTCGTTTCAGGAGAAAACAAAAGTCTGCCTCCTACTATCATCCTGTAGACCTGGTCTCTGGAAACCCAACTTCCTTTCCCAAGGTGGAGGCCCAAAGACCATTATTGTCCCATCTTCCAACTCCTAATTTGGCTGTGCCCTTCCCCCTGCTGAGCTCCCAAGCCTAGTCTGGTTTCCAACTTTATGCTTTTGTTCAGAACATTCTGCCTGCCTGTTAATTCCTCTACTCTCTTCCTACCCCAGCCTAGTCCTATTAAGCCACTCAGGTCAGCTCAAAACCCACATCAGTGGCCCTTACCTCCTAGGGCACCAGGATCTCATCCTCTAAGATCTCAGGATGTAAAGCTCACAGGTAACTGGTCACTAAAGGTCACTGGTCACCCTCATTTAGCCCGTATTTATCAAGCCTCTTCTAGACACCAGACTGTCATGGATTGAACTGTGTCCCCCCCAAAGTATCTGTCAACTTGGCTAGGTCATGATTCCCAGTATTGTATGATTGTCTACCATTCTGTCATCTGACGTGATTCCCTGTGGGTGGTAAATCCTATCACTATGATGGAATAAGATGCATTAGCAACAGTTATACTGACATCTATCTACAAGATTAGATAGTGTCTTAAGCCAATCTCTTTTGAGCTATAAAAGCGAGAAGCAAGCAGCGAGACATGGGAACCTCATACAACGAAGAAAGCAGGGTCAGGAGGGAGCAGAGTGCATCCTTCGGACCTGAGGTTCCTGTGCTGAGATGCTCCCAGAACAAGGGAAGACTGATGACAAGGACCTTCCTCCAGAGCCGACAGAGAGAGCCTTCCCGGGGAGTTGATGCCCTGAATTTGGACTTGTAATCTACCAGACTGTGAGAGAATAAATTTCTCCTTGCTGAAGCCATCCACTTGGGGTATTTCTGTTAGAGCAGCACTAGATGATTAAGACACTGACACAGATCCAGACACTGTGATACAAGTCAGACATGGCCCCTGCCCTCATAAGGCTTGTAAAAAAATGATAAAGTTGTTCAAAGGCGAGAGGAATGTGGTGCAAAAGGCGACTGAAGTGACTGCCAGGGACCTGACCACGTGGAACCTTGGACACCTTGTTAAGCTCTTTCTTCCAAGAGCAATGGGGAGCCATGGTGGGTTCTGGCCAGGGAAGTGACCTAATCTGATTTCCATTTTTAGAGGATGGCTGTTCTGAGAAGGACTGAAGAGGGGTGAGAGTGGAAGGAGGAAAACTAGCTAGGAAGCAAACTGTGATTTTTCAGCAACAAGATGGTGGTGACAGGGAGATGGAGGAGTAGGCAAATCGATTGTAGAGATTTAGGGGGGAAAATAACAATTCAGGGGAGGTTTAGCTGAGGGCAGTATTTGAGGGGGAGGAGGAGGCATGGATGATAACCAGGCTTCTGGTTAGTATAGCTGGAGATGGAGGTGTTGGTCACTGTGACAGGAAACCCTAAAAGAGGGGTCGGGGCGGGGTGGAGCTCATGGTCCTGTTCTATTCCCTTATTAGACGAAGAGACGGAGGCCTCAAGGGTGAAGTTTAGTGGCAGAATCTGGAGCAAATGTCAGAGGTCACCATCCTTGGTCCACAACTACAGCAGTGATCCTCTCCAGGGCAGTCCTGCCCTTGAGGTGTGTACATGTATGCTCTTGGCATTTAGTGCCTGGGCCAGGGAGGCTAAAGGCCCTTCACCACAAAGAACTGTCACACCCCAAATGCCAGCAGTGCCCTGTGGAGAAACACTGCTTTAAAGTGACTTTAAACAGATAGATGGGTCTTTGAGATGGGTCTTACGTGTCTGCTTAAGAGTGTTTACTCTGTGCTGGGCACTTAACCCTGTGGTGGAGACAGGTGAGCTCTTTAATGAACTTCACTGGGCTTCAGTTTTCTCCTCTGGATGAGGCCAACCTCAACGAGTTGTTGTGCCAGGTGAGCAGCCTGCACAGAGGAAAACCTCATGCTCATGCTGCTTGTTCCTTCATTCTTCACCATTCCTGCCTGTTCCTCATACCCACTGTGTTCCTTCTTGCCTCTGGACTTGACCCATACTGTTCCTTCTACCCAGAACACCTTCACTGCACCTAGAACTCACTCTTCAGGACCCAGCTGAAACACTACTGTCCTGGGGGCAGCCTTCCTGCATCCCCTGACCAGGTTGGATTTCCCACCGAACCCTCTCTCAGGTCTCTAAACTTCTCATCTGGAATACCTGTAGTTATAATTCTATAAATATTTGTGTAATTATGTGTGGCTTCCTTTCAAAGATAGAAGGGCCTAGGTACTGTGCCAAACATGCATTAGATGCTCAATATGTATTTTTTTGAAAGAACAAAAGGTTCTTGTCAAGACACTGACATTGGACCACTCCTTCTGCCTCTCAATTTGGAGCTTCCCAACCAGTCCTGTGGCTCCAGACACCGCCTTAGACGGATTGTCTGAGGCACTAAGGCTGTCTGGCTGGAGATCAGAAAACCTGGCTGATGCTGGTTCCCAGCGAAAACGTGAAAACCCTCTCACCCTTCTAGAAGTGCCTTGAGAGCAGGGCTCAGGCTAAGCTCACCTGTGGGCCCCAGGTGAGCCCACACACAGACAGGATCACCAAAGGCAGGTACCTTGGGCCTGGGGGTTCCCCAGAAGTGGGTACCTTGGCCAGGTTGCTGGTGCAGACAGTTATGGTGAAGCAGATTGGGAATATAGGAGCCATAATCTCGAGGAACATGGCTACATCGTTGAGGATGTCAGCAAAAAGCCTGGGGGAAAGGATCAGAGGTTAGAGGCCAGAGGGAAGAGACCTTCATAATAGAGGACTCCCTTCCCCTCTGCCTCAGTCCCTCCTTACCTCCACTGCTTGGCATTACAGTCCAGCTTGCTCCTGTTGGGGAGAAAAGAATATTGTGATTTTGACTTAAGGAGAAAACATCCTGTGGGCAATGGCGGGAGTCCCAGGCCACGGTAAGGTCTGAGGGGCTCTGGAAAACCCATACCCCCAGCCAGATATCTGTCCCCACAGCCTGTCACTGCAGCCTGAAGTGCTACCATTAGCTGGGAGGATCACCTAGTGTTCCTCCCTTACTAAGCTATGACTTAACAAGGAAAAAACTGACCGCCTTGTGACTGTTCCCTACCCTTTGGCCTTCTGAGAGGCTATACCTAGTTTCCTCTGCCATCTCCCCTCCTCTTCCTCTGGTTTCATTGAGAATATCCAGCAGGAAGTCCACACATTTTGGCATAACCAAACTAGTGCAACCCCCTCGTGTTACAGATAACTAGCTTGAGGAGGAGCTAGGACTTCCCTTGGATCACCTGGAGAGTAGGGGGAAAGGCCAAGAGAAAGACCCAGGCTGATATCCAGGCCTGGGTTATTTCTACTACACAGCACTGCAGATGGTTGCCTCTCCTGCATCAGGCTGAGGGACTCCCCAGCCTCTGTACAAACATCTGGGGACCACTTCTCCAAGGTCCCAGTGGCAGAGGTTGCAGCCCTCGGTCCACCTCAGCATTTGCAGTGTTAAATCCCGACCTTTAATTTGAAATCTCCTGGAGGCAAAGGGAGCATTCCTGGGTGGGGAACCAGATATACAGTGGGGAGCAGAAGCAGGACTAGAATGCAGCAGTAAGACACGTGGCCTGGTGTGGGGCTCTGCTCACTAAACCAGTCTTCTACCATGGAAAGAATACAGGCTTCAGGGTCAAATCCCATCTCACTAGTTACAAGCTGTGTGACCTTGGGCAAGTAACTTCCCTCTTCTAGGTCTGTTTCACATCTCTAAAATGGACACATTCAATCCTACCTTAAAAAGTTGTTATTAAGAAATAGAGACGATATACACAAAGCTCCTGGGGCAGAGTTAGAGCTCACTGTTAATAGCAGCTAGTTTACGGGGCACTTCTTATAAGCCATGTGATGTGCTGAGCCCTTTACATAGGCTCTCTCTCTGAATCCTCACAACCACGATCTATGGCAGATACTATTACTAATATTACCGCTGCCACTGCTACATCCCTCCTGATGCTGCCTCATCCCTTATGCCTACTGCTTGGAGGAGCAGGCTGTACAAGATTCTTAGCCCCTTCCATTATGTACTTCATATATAATGTGATAAAACTAGTTACAAAAATAGACATGACCTCTGTTTGAGGAGGGAGCAGCCAGAAGCTTGCTGATCGAGAAGACAAACTCACCCCTTCCACCAGGCAAAGACGATGCGGCCCAGCATGCCAGTTGAATCTAGGGGAGAGAAGAAGGTGCCGATTGGTAATGAATGAGGAAGGGCCTCGAGGGCGGTGGAGCCTGGCAGACCCTGGGACTGAAACGCCTGATTCACACTGGGTCACTGACCTTGGGAGCTGAGGCTGGTGTGTTAAGTTATGGACCGACATACCTAGACTATGGGTCAGAAGCGTCCAGACCCAGCAGTTCCTTAGAATATACTTGAGAAAAATATGTACAAGGCATACTAAGAGGCATAAACTAGAACGTTCTTTGCAGCATTGCTCATGACAGCAAAAAAACCTGGGAATAATGCCAATGCCCATTAATGGGAAAATGCATAAATAAATTCTGCTGTGTTCACTCAATGGCACATCAGAGCAGTGAGAATCCTATGAACTGCAACTACCAACATCAACATAGATAAATCCTAGTATTACAAAAATCCTGCATAAAAAAGTCATGAAGACTACATATATCATGACAAACTTTTCATAAAGCTCTAAAACAACTAAAGTGTTTAGGTATATCGATGTGGTAAAACTACTTAAAAAAAAAGCAGGGAATCCTCAGTGAAAAGTTTTAGAGGTTATTGCTAATATCTCTTCGGTTGGGTAGTGGGTTCACAGGTGGTCACTAAGAGTATAAATAAATTTAAAAAGGGATTTAAACTCCAGGTTGGTAACAGAGAGAGCTGGTGGGTAAAGGGCAGACAGAGAGGACACCTCAGGCTGGAGAAGGTCACAGAAGTCTCTGGAATCCCGCTGGATCTTCATTTGCACACAAATGCTAACTGGTTATCGACTCTGTGCCAGGTATGATGTGAAGCAGGGGCTTGCTGCAGTGAACCAGTCATGGCCCTAGCCTCAAAATCTAGTGTAAGAGCAGACTGTAATCAGTAGGAAATACACTGATTCAGACCAGGAATGGGTAAACTATGGTCTGTAGGCCTCCGCTCCATGATTTTGTCAACAAGGTTTTATTGCAACACAGCCATACCTGGCTGTTTTTATGACACACCAGCAGAACTGAGTTGCTGCAAAAGAGACTGTATGGCCTGCAGTGTTTACCATCTGGCCCTTTACAGAAAAACTTTGCCAACCCCTGATTTAGACCATCCCTTATGCTGGGAGTAGCACCCATTAAGCCTAGCAGGCAGAGCACAAGGAATGCTTTAGAACCAGACAACTGGAATGGACTCACATAGTAGGCAGGGGGCTCCAATTCGTTGAGCTTGAGGGCCTGGACCCTTCAGCTGGGGATGCAAGAAGAGAAACTAGGCTGTGGGAAAGAGGGTCAGGGGCTTCCCACAATATATAAGGATGGTGAGACAGACCAGCCTTCCCCATTCTCCACTGGAAAAAGATGCATGCACTCCTTGTCCCAGCTTCTGTTCTTGGCCATTGAGGTCTTCTAACTAGAGATCTGGCTAGACATCCTTACTTCACCCTGGACACACTGGTGGACACCTGAAATACCTATACCTTTCATTCTTTATAATAATTCTATGAGCTTGGGAGGGACTATTCTCTTTCACAGACGAAGCAACTAAAGCTCAGAGAAGAGGGTGTTTCCCACTCCTATGCCCAGCAAGATTGCCTGGGTGGCCAAGGAGCCCAAGAGGCTGGAAGCAAAGGCCTTAAGAAGAGAAGTGAGGTAAGGAGTAGCAGCAGGAACATGGAGATCTAAGTTCTCTTATTGGCTCTTCTTGGTATGTGTTTTTTATAAGAAAATTTGGATATCTAGCTTTTCTGGAAGAACCTGAACACATGACAATGCTGGGCCCATCTTTTCTCACCACCGTTGCCTGGGGCTGAGCAGCAGCCGCCTCATTCGCAAGAGGCAAGTGCACAACACAGTTCCTGTCCCACCAGCTCTGCTCCTCCCATCTGTGTCCCCTGCTGGGCCCTGGAACTAATACCCACCATGGTGGCTTTACATAGATCACTTAGCTTACCCTCTTCAAGTTTTATTCTACACATATTTTTCATTATTCTATTTAATATTCTTGTATTAGATCAACAAATACACCATCATTGACAGAAACAAGCTTGTAAAATCCTTTCTAATTAAGAGGGCTTCTTTCAATATCAGCAACAGGCTCTAAAGTAAACAGATATTCTTCCAAATCTTAAAATCGTCTTATTTTTTCTCAATCTGTTTGAGCTGAAGAAATATATAGGCAACATGTTAGTGGTAAGACTGGGATGCTCAGACATGGTATGAAAACACCAACCACTGACTCTGCTCCATTTATGTTCCCAAAACTCAGCCAACAGGAGAGGACCTAAAAAGATCCAAATGAAGCACAGTGTGGTGGTATGGAAATGGACTCTGAAGCTAGACTACCTAAGTTCAAATCCATGCCCTACCACTTACTGGCCATGTGGCCTTGGGCAAGTTACTTTTCATCTGTAAAATGCAAATGACAGTATCTACAGCAGAGTTGGAGTCCCTGGGTGGTGCAAACAGTTAAGCGCTCAGCTGCCAACCAGGAGGTTGGTGGGTTTGAATCTAGCCAGAGACACCTCGGAAGAAAGACCTGGTGATTTACTTGTGAAAAAATCAGCCATTGAAAACCCTATGAAGCACAATTCTACTCAGAATTGATTTGAAGGCAACTGGTTACTGGTTATCTCAGAGTTTTTACAAAGACTGAGTCAATATATATAAAGCCTGGCACATAATCAGCACCGTTTGTGTGGATTATTATTACTAAAAAGAAGGGACAGCCAGGTCAACAAGCCACATGAACTATCAGAGAAAGAGCATCTTTCCAGAGGTGACTCACATTTGGCCAGTCTGCTCATGCCTTAATGGCAAAAGTGTAAGCAGGAACCTTCTGATTCTGCCAAAGATCTAGGGGTGCTCACCAGAGATCCGGCTAGGCTGATGCTAGAGCAGAATGATTCTCCCCTTGGGTCTGATTTCAGTATCCACTGGGAACAGTAATGAAAGAGAAAGGACAGTGAAGACAGCCATGGGCCCTCCTGATGTGGAACACAAGGCAGCTCGCAGTTTCCCTTTCCTCTAGTTCACACTGCAGATGGCATGATACCAAACCATACTTTTTTTTTTTTTAATTAGTTTTGAAAAAAGCTGTAGGCACTCAACAAACGGTTGCAACGATTATTTATAGCCTCATCTAATAAGGTAGAGACTCTAGCATGCCTTGCATCCTTTCCAGAATCTCCTCTCTTTTACTCAGGACTATCTACTACCATTATTTTCTTTGAAACTAAGCAATTTTTCCTATATTCCAGGCAGCTGGTAGTTTTTTTCAGTAACTATACTCTAATGACTAGTGGCGAAGGGGAGGGGTGATTAACTTAAGGATTTGGGATCCAGATTATTTAGGGTCTCTGAGCAGTCTGTACGGGGAATAAGGTGTGGCTGCTAGGCTGGTGTGTGATAGATGAGGGTATCCCAGCTGTGGGTGATAAGGTCTCTATGCAAGGCACTATTCTAGGCACTGGGGAGACTTGGCCCCTGAGTCCAAAAAGGGGAGCCATAGGAAAGGCAAGGCGGAGAGCAGCCGTAGGTGAGGCTCCAGGGGCCCATCTCACCTTTCACAAGCCAGGTGGCTGTGGCAGCTGAAACAGAGGCTTTTGCGTTCCCCACCCCTAGGCCCAGCAAGACTGCCTGGGTGGCCAGGGCACCTGAGAGGCTGGAAGCAAAGGCCTGGAGAAGAGAAGAAGTGGGGTGAGGAGTGGGAGCAGGAGCATGGATGTCTAAGTTCTATTACCGGTTCTTCTTCTTGGTGTGTGACCTGGACCATGTTACTCCCCTTCTCTGGGCTTAGTCTCCCGTCTGTAAATGAGGAGTAGGTGGTCCGGGACTGTGGATCCCCCCACCCCCGGCCATATGCCTCCTCCTGCCTCAGACGGCTGGGCTGACCTGCACGGAGTCCCACAGCTGGTAGGGCAGATAGTCTGGGCTGACGCTGTCAGGAAAGCCCTGCGGCAGGAACACAGCCAGGAGACCGGAGAGAGGAGATGAGGCGGCCCCAGGAGTCCCCCCTCTGCCCCCATCTCGTCCTTCGGGTTTCACCGAGAAAAGCCCGGAGAACCCCCCCCAGTGCCACCCTCCGACCTCCCACTGCAGGCTCCCGTCGGCGGCGGCGCGGCATCCCCGGGCCGCTCCGGAGCCAAACTGCTCCGAGCACAGCGCGATTTCAATTCCCGCATTCTGAACCATTGTGGAACTCTTCGCCGGAGTCCAACCAGATGAAAGACGTGGCCGGGAGACACTTCCGGCTGGGCTACGGCGGCTGCGGAGGGGCAATTTCTTCGCGAAACTGCCACTAGGCTCTGCGTCCCCTTTTGTCGTGGCGTGGAACCAGACTCTTTGGCTCTGACCTCCGGGTCTCCCGCTTTGGACACCCTTGAGCGATCCAGCCCCTGTTCTTTGTTGCACTTTGTAGCTGGGCTGCGGGAGGAATGGGGGCCCTTTAGCCCGCCAAGTCTGGGAAGAACCAGAATTCCTGTGACCTGCAATCTCCAGCTATGAGGAGAAGGAAAAAGGGCGTCCCTAGGGAATAATTGTGTTCAAGACCCAGTTCAGTCACAAAATTTTTAGCTGTGTGACTTTGGACAAGTCAGTATTCCTCTCTGGGCCCCAGGTGCCTTCTTTGTCGCGAGGCCAGGGACTATATTTTTGCTCCTTACTTTACCCCAGTACCTAACACAAAGTAGGTGCTCAAAAGATATTTATAAATGAATGGATGATCCCCAGAAGATCCCCGAGGCCATGTTGAGCTGCCCAGTGGTTTTTCTTTTTCTTTTCCTTCTGAGCATCTCTGGCCTCTACTAGAAATTCTCTGCCCTTCTGCCTTCCCTGTGACTGGAATATTATTATTTCTGAAAGGACTTTGAGGACATCTGAAGGATCAGAAAAATCGAGGGATTGCAGCAACAGTGTCTGAAAACAAGAAAAACAGGCAGGAAGTGCCTGAGTGTGTGTGGGGGATGTCCGTGAAACTGGGGAGGGAGTCTAAAGACAGTGTTTCCCTCCCTACCTCTGAACATACCTCTTTTCTTTTCCCTGCCTTCCTTTCTGCTTCCCATCCAGTGCAGTATACTGACTCCAGATTAGAAATTTGCCAAAAGAATCCTCTTTTCTTTCAGAAAATAAAATATCCTGGGTCCTTAGCCTGACATTCTAACTCCACTCCCCACTCCCAGTTTGGCCTTAGCTGACCACTTCCCTACTGGAAACTTCTGATTCTCCCAAATATCTCCCCCCTCATAGACCTTGACCTGGGTTACCCTTCCACCCCCTCTCACCTTATCAGAGATTTGCTCAGAGTCTCTGAGGCAAGATAAGCTGGGACACTTTTTTTTCAGTTTTCTGACAGAGTGAAAAATTGAAGTGCTACAAACATTGTGTTATATTTTAAGTGTTAGCTTCTGTTAAAAAATAATCAAAATAAAAGAAATTGAAACATAAGGTGTATTCTGAGGGGTTATTCTATATGCATATAGGGAGACCATTCTGATTTCAAAAAACAAAGCAAATGGCTGGAAGTAGGCTAGTTACAATGATACTTATAAAGAGAAGAGGAGGAAGAAGAATAGAAGACCAACCATTAGCTAATCTTAACATGATTGATTGAACCCTGCCCCCCCCCCCCATGCTGAGATCAACTGATATCAGATCACTAGGTGGCCTCTGGCCTGGTAGCTAAAAATTTGGTTGTGTGGATATGAAAAAACCTTAAAATAAAAGTAAGATGTCTAGTATTAATTTTTCTCTTTGAAACTTCTGCGAGTGTATCTTTGTGATTAACAATTTAGTAGTTATGAGAACTCTGAAGCCAACCTATTTTACTTCAGAAATCCTAAGTTTGAATCCAGATTCTTTCTCTTAATAGCTGTGAGATCTTGGGCAAGTTACTTGATCTCTCTGGGTTTTTTAGTTTCTTCATCTGTAAAATGGGAATAATACTAGTATCTACCACACATGGTTGGGATGACAATCAAAGGAGTCGTATGTACAAAGCTCTTAAACTATGTTTGGAACATAGTAGGTGCTATTTAAGGAGCCTTGATGGCACAATGGTTAAGTGCTCAGCTGCTAACCAAAAGGTTGGCAGTTCAAACCCACCAGCTGCTCCACAGGAGTAAAGATCTTGTGATCTGATCCTGTAAAGTTTTCAGCCTAGGAAACCCTATTGAGGAGTTCTACTCTGTCCTGTATGGTCATTATGATTCCGAATTGACCTCACAGCACACAACAGGTGCTATTTAGGTGTTCGCCATAATTATGTAGACATGTCAAATGTCCTTTTGATTTGAGGACCTTTGCTCCAAGTAAGGCAGGTCAACTGATCTTTATGACTAGTGTTACCATTTATTGTCCAAACCGGGACTTTTGAGTAGCACTAAAGAAGGCACTATTAGTAATGACATTGGGATTGTTGTTGTTAGGTGCCATAAGGTCGGTTCTGACTCTGCAACCAAATCGGTCGCTGGGCAGATTTTGACCCGAGTGAGAAACACACAGCAGTGCTTCGCTGAAAGATGGCGGCTGACCGCCCCACTTTGAATGTCTGTCCCCCTCCAGAGCCCTGCCAATAATACAATCTTCTGCATGGATCCCAAAAGTTTCAGGAGCCTGATGTGGTAGACTGGAGTGTTGGCAGGACTCTGGAGAGCCACACACATTCAAAGCAGTGCCGGCCACCATCTTTGAGCGAAGCATCGCTGTTTACTTCCTGTTGTTGTTGTGTGCTGTAGAGTTAATTCCGACTCATAGCAACCCTATAGGACAGAGGAGAACTACCCCATAGGGTCTCCAAGGAACAGCTGGTGGATTTGAACTGCTAACCTTTTGGTTAGCAGCCTGAGCGCTTAGTTTCCTTCTCAGGTCAAAATCCGCTGGCCAACAGATTCGGTTGCTATGCAACGCGTATGCTGCCCTCGTTTACGTCAGCAATTACTGAATGAACTGTTCCGAACTGGCTAGAAGCCCTGGTTTAGAGGTGGGTGTGCTTGTGACTACAAAGGGGTAGAGAGGTTTTTGAGGTGATGGGAATGTTATGTATCCTTATTATGGAGGTAGTTAAATGAATCTATAAAATACCAAAAAGAAAGACGCCCTGGTGGCGCAGTGGTTAAGGTCAGTGGTTCAAACCCACCAGCTGCTCCTTGAAAGAAAGATGTGGCAATCTGCTTCTGTAAAGATTACAGCCTTGGACATCCTGTACGGCAGTTCTACTCTGTCCTACAGGGTTGCTATGAGTTGGAATCGACTCGACGGCACACAACAACATACCAAAAAGAAGTCAGTTTCGCTGTATGTTAATTAAACTGTTGTTATTAGCTGTTGTTGAGTTAGCTCCTGACAGATGGCAGCCCCATGCACAGTGGAAGAAAACGCTACCCGGTCCTGAGACATCCCTATGATCTACTACAGATTGGACTATTGTGATCTATAGGGTTTTCATTAGCTGATTTTCAGAAGTAGACCACCAGGCCTTTCTTCCTAGTCCATCTTAGGCTGGAAGCTCCACTGTAATCTGTTCAGTATCATAGCAACATTCTCAGATGGGTAGTGGCTGTGAATGAGGTGCATTGGCTGGGAATGGAATGCAGGTCTTACTCATGGAGGGTGAAAATTCTACCACTGGACCACCAATCCCCCCACATTAAGAAAACACCATAAATTAAAAAATCAAATCAACAAACCTCTATGAGTATATAGGTGCTTATGAATAATGATTTTTGAATGGAGAAAAATGTCACAGGAAACACACAAATCTTTACTACTGGCTACTTTGTGGGGGGGTCAACTTTTTCAGTGTACACTTTTGTATTTTTTCACTTATTTTGTGTAGGAATTTTGAAATTTGAAAAACATCTACTAAAATGGAAAAGCTTAGGAAAAATATTTTAAAAGAAGAAAAAATGTATTTCTGCTTTATTGAGTAGCTGGTGACATGATAGAGAACAAAACAAATACATCTCCATTCTTGTGGTGTGCAGCTGGGCAGAGTCATCTGCAAAAAGTGGCTAACAGCAGTACAGTCTGTTGTCTAGTGCTGCAGGTAACAGAAATACCACAAGTGGGTGGCTTTAACAAACAAATTTAATTTTGCACAGTTTAGGCGGCTAGAAGTCCAAACTCAGGGTGCCGGCTCTAGGGGAAGGTTTTCTTTCTCTGTGGGCTCTGGGGGAAGGTCCTTGTTTCTTCTCAGCTTTTATTTTTGGTTCCTTGGTGATCTGCATGTGGTGTGGAATCTATCTTCTCCCATTTCTGCTTAATCTGCTCTTTTATATCTCAAAAGAAATTAACTCAAGACATACTCTACACTAATACTGCCTCATTAACATAACGAAGACAACCTATTCCTAAATGGGATTATAACCACAGGTTAGGGTCACAGGATTTACAACATGTATTTTTGGGGGACATAGTTCAGTCCATAACAAGTACCTAATAGGGTTTTTATAAAGATAAATACCTCAATACATGTTTGAAATAGTGCCTGGCATAAAGTGTCTGTTGAACAAATGTAATGTAAGCTGCTATTAATATATCATCTATGAAATGAAAGAATAATTGCCATCACAGTGTTGTGATCTCAGAGGGCTTGTCATGTAACAGGGCCTCAATAAATGTTAGTTTCTTTAGTGTTTAAAGTCTGGGTGTCGGGATGTTGGCTGCCCACTTATCTCTTTTTCTTGGTCTCATTATCTTTCTGACTTCATGGAAGCCTCTCCCTCTTTCCCCTCCCCAGGCTTACCTATCATTCTCTCTCAGGACCTAGACTTAGGGTGTTTCCCTCCCAGGCTGACACTTGACTCCTTGCCTACATCTAGCTTGGCACAGAACAACATACATACCCCGAAGCGTGTGGGTGAGACATACACAGCATTGTTGGCCAGAAGGTAAGCCCTACCTGGGAGAAACACCATCTCAGAACACAGCAGGCTTTGAAAAGTGTTGGAGGGGAGGTGGCCCTGACAGGCACCCAGGGACATTTAAGGGAGGGAGTTGGGGGGCGGATATCCAGGGACAAGGGAAAAGGTTACTTAAATTCTACCTCTTTCTCTAACCAGGCAGATGGCCCTTCTTCAGGCCAATAAGGATCTCATTTCCACAGGAATGAAGGAATTTAATATTCTGCTGAATCAACAGGTAAGTCTGGCACTCTGTTTCGAAGGACAGATCTGGAAAGTAGGAGGTGAGGGAGAGTAATATGGAGTTGGGAGTGTAATGGTGGAATTAATGGAAACAACTCAAGACAGGGAATACAAATTGGAGGAAGGAGGATGTGAGTTTCTGGGGACTACTTCCTGTATTCCTGGATCACATTGCTGACCACACTCCTCCCCACCTACCCCCAGGTCATGCATGATAATCCTATTCCTGAAAAAGCCATGGTAATTGTGGTGGATGACTGGGTGAACTTCTACGTCAACTATTACAGGCAGAAGATGACCGGGAAGCAGGAAGAGCAGGATAGGGCTCTGCAGGAACTTCAGCAAGAGCTGAACACTCTGGCCACCCCTTTCCTGGCCAAATATAGCGCCTTCCTGAAGACCTTGTGAGCATCCAAATTGCCCACTGTTTTCCTCCTAGCCCAGCGATCCAGGCCTTCATCTCTAAGAAACCACCAAATCCTATGTTCTTCATGTCCTCAGGCTCTGCTCCTTCATACGGCTACTCTACTTTCACACCTCAATAAAGACAAATGCGCCCTTCTTCCAGTGTCTGTCCCTGACTTGTGGAGGCAGTTGGGGCCTTTGGTTTTAGCCCTGCTTCCTAGATCTGATCTTGGAGACTTAATTCCTTACAGTAGAGGTCAGCAGCCTTAAGTAACCACTGGCTAGTACTTAAATAGTCTGGTAGACAGGGTCTGAAGGGGGCAGGGTGGGTGATGCCTGGAAGGGTTGGTTAAAAAAGGGGGGGCGGGTACGAGTGTTTCGGGGCTTTACAGAAATTATGGCCCTGTGAGGTGGTTGTCCAGCAGAAATTTGGACGTCTCCCAGTCTTGTTCACCCTGTGCCAGGTGGAATCATGGGTCCACCTGCCTCGATTTTCCAATCCCTGCCCTTAGCTCCAGGTTGAGCGAAGTTCTAGGATCTTCTGACTCTAAAGACTACTGCAGAATACCTCCCAGGTGCCCCAGAGTACTACAGTAATTTAGAGCTGGAAGAGATTTGGGGAACCATCCGTCCAGTCCCTCATTTTTCAGACAGAGAAAACCTTTACCTCTGGCTCCGCTATCCCTTGCCCAGATTTCAGGATTGAGAAGCAGAGGGACAAACCCATCTTCCCCGCTGCTCCCAACCTTTTCCTGTCACTCACCGGCCTAGCCCCCCTTTCTTCTCGACCTCCAGGGCCTAAATTCTGTTGAACATAGGGTTGCTATGAGTCGGAACCGACTTAACGGCACCTAACAACAACAAGGGCAGAATCAGGGCCCGGTCAGGCTCACAAGCTTTTTAAAAAAAACAAACGAAGGTGTTGGGAGAATAAGGTGGGGCCCCCGAGTGGCGCGGTAGGATACAAAAAGTCGGATGCGCGGCGAGCAGAAGTGCGCGCGGAACGCGATTATGAGGTGGGTCGCGCTAGGATTTGGCCAATCAAATGCCGCGCAGGCGCGCGCCCGGGAGGGGGCGGGGCGCCTCGCGGTCTTTTTCTAGCTTCTCTATTAAGCGCGCGAAGTTTGAGTCATAGAGGGGATTCTCTTTCCCACTCCTTGCGGGTTTTCCACTTGCTTCTGTGTGCGCCTCCACCTCCGACTTTTGGTTTTAGGGCCTCCACAGTCTGGTCCAGGGTCCAAAGGGAACGGGCACAGACATCTTTCCAACTTTGGGGTATGAGGGATCCCAGACCCAGCAAGAGTGCCGGCCTCCCAGGGAACAAGGCGTGGAATACCTCTGAGGTGTGGTTAGTGACCCAGGCGGAGGCTGGGGCTTTCCTCACTGCACCCCTAAGGAAATCCCAGCCGGGTAATGGGGACTCAGGGCCCGTTCAGGTAGGACAGTAGTCACAAGCCTAGTTTTTGCAAAAAGTCCTGGACTAGTGTGCATGGGTGGATGAGAATGACCAAGGGACCATATGAAAAAATTGATTTACTCTGTTGCTGTACGGAGGGTAACTGAGAAGAATGATAGGAAACTACTGTGGCTTAATCAATGAATTCTACATAAAGTTAGAGCTATCCAGCCTTGGGAGCTGGTGAGATAAGCACCCTCAAGTGCTCAAAGGAAGATGATTAACTATCAGGTACCAGCGAGTGCATTAACTGTTCGCACCACTCAAGGACTAATTATCAGGTACATTGTAGAAAAGATCCCTACAGTGGATGGGAAGTTCAACATCTAAACTGCATTTTAACCATTCCATAAGATTGTGTGAAATTGAGAATTTTCAAAAACCTGACCCTGCCACTTGTATTCACTTTGACCTTAAACCTGACTGTCACGCTCAACATAACCCTCTCCCTGATTTATCAGGCACTCTGACCTTGACCTCGACCTAGAAGCTAACCTGGCACCCTGACCTGATCTTCACCTGAACCGTGACCCTGACCCTGACCATTACCTTGACTCTGAATTGCACTCTGAACCAGACCCTCACCCTGTCCCTGAACCTCATCTTTATGACCATCACACTAAATTGACTCTGACCCTGACATCACCCTGACATTGACTCTGACCACCCACTCCGGGACTTACCTCAATCTGTCCCTGAGCCTGACCCTGGCCATGACACTACCCTGATCCTGATCATCACCTTGACCCTGACACTACCCTCATACTTATCCTGATATTGAACTTGATCCATAACCTTACCTGACCCTAGTTTTCACCTGGGCACTGATCCTGACCCTGAACCTCTATGTAATCCTTACTCTGACACTTACCCTGAACCTGACCCTCAGGACCCTGATCTTTCACTCTGAAACTTTTGCTGAACCTCAACCAGCCCCTCAAATTTACCCTTATACTTACCCTTGCCCTCATCATGATGCAGACTGGAACCCCACATTGAAACTGACCCATACCCTGATGCTGACAATTGCCTTGACCCTCACACCAACACTGACCTAACCATAATTCTCACCCTAATCTTCAACATGACCCTCACTGTGATCTTGATTATAACCTTGACCATTCCCCAGACTCTCATACTGACTCTTAATCTGACTTTGAACCTAGCCTTGAATTTGAACCTCACCCTCACTTTGACCCTGACCTTCACCTTGAACCTGACATTCACCTAACCTTGACCCTGACACTTTTACCCTTATTCTGACCCTCTCCTTTATCTCCTTGACCCTAAGCTCGACCCTGACCCTGACCCTTATCCTGACCCCAACCATCACCTAGAACCTGACCAACATCCTGACCCTGACAAACACCTGACCTTGATTTTGGTCCTGAAGCTCACCCTGACACTACCCTCACACTGACCTTGATCCTGAACTAGACCCTAAAACTTACCTTATCCTAACTTTCACCCTGACACTGTCATAAACTGAACTTTAACCTGAACTTTACCTTGAACGTGACCCTTATTCTGACCCTGACTCTAATAAAATATCGATCCTGAACTTCTCAATGTCCCTAACCCTAACTATGGCCTTCACTCTCACACTGACCCTTACACTTACCCTGACTGTACCCTCTCCAAGACCCTGACATTCATGCTGATCCTCATCTTGAACCTCATACTGAAACTGACACTTACCCTCTGACCCTCACTCTCATCCTGATACTGTCCTCACCCTGACTCTGATCTTACTATCAGCTTGACCTTGATTCTAAATTGGATTCACCCTCTTCCTGACCTCATCTTCACCCTCTCCATGATCCTGACTCTTGACTCTGACCTTGATGCTACCCTAACACTGACTATGATCATTCCAACTCTGACTTAGATCCTGAAGTTTATCCAGATCCTGACATTACCCTTCTCCTGACCCTGATACTGATCTTGATCTTGAAGTTTACCTTACTCTGACCCTAAACCTGACCCTAACATTACCCTCAACCTGACTTTGGCCCTGACTCTGATATTCACATTGACACTGACCCTGATCTTGACCCTTAATCTGACCTTCACCCTCAACCTGACCTTCCCCTCAATTTGACCCTCAGATATTGACCTTCACTTTAACTCTTTCCAACCCTGAACTGGTCTCAGAACCTGACCCTGACCATCACCATTACCCAGACCCTGAACCTGATGCTCACCTGACCCTTATCCTGAGTCTCCTACTTACCCTGACACTGATGGTAACTTTCACACTGACTTTGATCCTGATCTTGAGACTGATATTCACCCTAACACTCACCCTGATCCTGACCATCACAATAAACCTGATCGTCACCCTGGCAGAGAGCTTGACCCTGGCAAATTGTCCTTGACTCTGACACTGACCATGATCCAGAACCTGATCCTAACCTGACCCTGACCTTCATCCAGACAATGACCTGGATCCTCATCATGACACTGACTTATACCCTGACCCTGAACATCAGCCTGACCTTTACCCACACCCTACTCCTTTTGTTGACCCTCACACAGACACTGACCTTCACATGGACCCTCATTCTGATTCTGAACCTGACCTTGACTGTGAACCTGACCCTCCTCCAGAACCTGACTCTGATCCTCACCCACAACTGGACCCTGACCTGACCCTCACACTTTGACCCCTATGCTGAGCCTGATTGTGATCCTTGTATGGACTCCAACCCTAACCTTACATTGACATTTACCCTGACCCTCAAAATGATACTGACCCTTACCATGACCCTGACTTAGATCTTCACCATGATGCTGACTTTGACTAACATTCATCATGACAATAACTGTTATCTTCACCGAGACGTTCATGCTGACACTTGCCCTAGCCTGACCTGGACTCTGAACCTTACCTAATCCTGATCTTCACCATGACACTGACCCTGACTATTAATTTCCACCTAATCCTTATCCTAAATATTACCATGACCCTGACCCTGACACTGACTCAAACTATGACACTACCATGAACCTTACTGTATCCCTGACCTGAGCTTGACCTAGACTCTTATCCTCAAACTGATCTGGATCCTCACACATATTTTATATTTATCCCGGCCCTCACCTGACTCAGACCCTGACCTTGATCCAAACCTTACTTTCATGCTCTACCTGAACCTGACCCTGAACCAGATCTTTAACCTGACACTCTCTCTCCTTCATCCAGAGTTTGAACCCCACCTGACACTCACTCTTACCCTGATCCTGATATGACCCTCATCCTGAAACTCATCCTGACCCTAACTCTTACTTACTCCCACCTTGACCTTAAACCTGACTCTGAAACATAGTTGACCATGACCCTCAGCCTAAATAAGACCCTGGACCCACACCATTACATAGAACATGATCCTGAACTTCATCCTTACCCTAACACTGACCATGACTTTGATCTTAATGCTCATTATGATACTATCTTTTATTCTCACCTTCACACTGACCCCGATCCTGAACTAGACCCTGAACTTTCCTGACCCTAACCTTCACCCTAACTCTGACTCTGGCCCTCAACCTAACCTTCTCCCTGAAATTGACCCTCACTGTGACCCTACCCTATCTATGACATTGATTCTGACCCTTACTATGTCCCTGATTCTGACCATGACTGTCATGGATTGAATAGTGCCCCCCCAAAATATCTGTCAACTTGGCTGGATCATGATTCCCAGTATTGTATGATTGTGTAATCTGATGTGATTTCCTTACGTGTTGTAAACTCTATCACTATGATGAGGTTATATGTCATTTCCTTATGTGTTGTAAACTCTATCACTATGATGATGTTATACTGATGGGGTTTACAAGATTAGATGCTGTCTTAATCCAATCTCTTTTGAGATATAAAAGACAAAGCAGAGACACATGGGAACCTCATACCACGAAGATAGCAGTAGGGGAGCAGAATGCAACCTTTGGACCTGAGGTTCCTGCGCTGAGTTGCTCCCAGACCAAGGGAAGTCTGATGACAAGGACCTTCCTCCAGAGCCAGCAGAGAAGCTGACACCCTGAATTTGGACTTGTAGCCTATTGGTCTGTGAAAGAATAAATTTCTCTTAGTTAAAGCCATCCACTTGTGGGATTTCTGTTATAGCAGCACTAGATGACTAAGACAATGACCTTAAACTTTATCCTCCTAGTGACTCTAACCAAGACCCTTACTAAGACTCTGTCATAGTTATCTAGTGCTGCTATAACAGAAATACCACAAGTGGATGGTTTTAACAGAAATTTATTTTCTCACAGTTTAGGAGGCTAGAAGTTCAAATTCAGGGTACTGGCTCTAGGGGAAGGCTTTCTCTGTCAACTCTGGAGGAGTGTCCTTGTCACTTTAGCTTCTGCTTCCTGGTTCCTTGGAGATCACCATGTGTCTTTACATCTATCTTCCCCCATCTCTACTTATCTCGCTCTCTTGTTTAATCTCTTTTGTATCTCAGAAGAGATTGACTCAAGATGCATCCTACATTAACACTGCCTCATTAACATAACAAAGAAAGCCTATTCCCAAATGGGATTACAACCACAGGCATACAAGTTAGGATTCACAACACATATTTTTGGGGGCACAGTTCAACCCATAACATTGCACCATTTGGCCACCAAAAATTCATGTCCTTGCCACATGCAAAACACATTCACCCCATCACATCATCCCAAAAGTCTTAAATCAACCCCAAGTCCAAAATTTCATCTTCTGAAGCATCTAAATAAAATATGGGTAAGACTTTAGGCATATTTCATCCTGGGGAAAAATTCCTCTTCATCTGTGAACCTGTGAAATCTGGACTACAAGTTATCTGTTTCCAAAGTACAATGGTGGAACAGGCACGAGGTAGACATTTCTATTACAGATGGGAGAAATTGGAGGGAAAGAAGGGATAACGGGCACCCAGCAAGTCCAAAACACTGAAGAAAAATTTACATTAGCTCTCAAGGCTTGAAAATAATCCTCTGTTCTTTGGGATCATCTGGACAATGGCCCCACCCTCTAGATTCTGGGTGTTGGCCACGCCCTCTGGGTTCTGGGTGGAGGCCCCTCAGCCCTGGGCTTCAGCTCCATCTTCCAGGCCCTCTGGGATGGCAACTCTGCTCCCTCAGCTTTAGGTGGCCCCATACTCCTAGTCCATCTGAGTGGTGACCCCACCCCTTCTTCCCCTTGGGCATGGCAGCCCTGCCCCCTCAGCTTTGGGCAGAGCCCCATCCCCCGGCGAAACTTAACAGCAGCCCTGCACTCTGGAACCCAGCTGGTGAAGATCCAACTCGTTGAAACATAGGAAGCTGTGGCCTTTTGAGATCCAGGAGGCTGTGGTTCCATGCTTTGAAACTGAGAAGGCCCTGCTTCCTGTGCTGCTTCCAACAGTTCTGCTGATCCCCAAGCTGCTCCAGGGATGGTTATTTTCTTTGCTTGGAGGACAACATATGTAGCTCCTTTAGCCCGTTTCCTGCTGGTAGAATTCCGAAAAACAGTGTTCTTTTGTTCTTTCTCTGTCCCCTTTAGTCTAAGATGATGGGTTTTCTGCTGTGGTAGTTGGTTAGATACATCAGTCACAGGCTTAATCTCTTTGACAAAAAATTGTGTAGGCACATCCTTGGTGAACATTCTAGGATATGTGTCCTTAGTTTGTACAATAGAATTTTCCAAATCTTTAAGTTCTGTTTTCATTTTGCACAGTTAATTTTTAAGTCCATCTCTTTCCTCTCACTTTTTATGAGAGGCAAAGAGAAGCCATGTGGTTCCTTTAAGATATTCCTTTGAAATCTCCTCTGCCAGATACCCAAGTTCATCATTTACAAATTCTACCTTCCACCAAACATTTGAACATAATTCAGACAAGTTCTTTGCCACTGGATAAAAAGTATTACCCTTCCTCCATTGTCCAATCACATGTTCATCATTTTCTTTTAAAGCCTAACCAGAAGCACACTTAATGTCCACATTTCTAGGAACATTCTGTTGCTGGTACCATATGTATTCTCTAAGACAATAGACTTCTCTATAGCTCTCCTCACTTCCTTCTGAGCCCTCACCAGAATTGCCTTCGACGTCCATAATTCTATCAATAGCCTCTTCAAGGCAATCTAGGCTTTTACTATTTGGCACCTTAAAACTCTTCCAGCCTCCACCCATTACCCAATTCCAAAACCACTTCCACATCGTAAGTATCTGTTAGAGCAGCATCCCACTCTTGGTACCATATTCTGTCGTAGTTATCTAGTACTGCTAATATAGAAATATTGCAGATGGGTGTCTTTAACAAACAGAAAATTATTTTCTCACAGTTTAGGAGGCTAGAAGTCTGAATTCAGAGTTCTGGCTCTAGGGGAAGTCTTTCTCTGCTGGCTCTGGAGGAAGGTCCTTGTCTCTTTATGCTTCTGCTCCTAGGAAATCTTCATGTGGCTTGGCATCTCTCTTCCTCCATCTCTTTTCTTTAGCATGCTTGTTTAATCTCTTTCATATCTCAAAAGAAGTTGACTCAAGATACACCCTACACTAAAGGATTTAGTGTAGGGTGTATCTTGAGTCAATCTCATGACCCCACCTGTATTAACATAACGAAGACAACCCATTCCCAAATGCGATTATAACCACAGGCATAGAGTTAGGAATTATGACTCATATTTTTAGGGGACACAATTCAATCCATAACAATAACCCTCATCTAGACTCTGATATTTACACTGACCATCACCCTGACTCTACCCTCACCCTGACATTGACTCTCAACCTGATCATTACATGAGAACCTCACCTTGAACCTGATCCTCACTGTTCCTGACATTAATCTTCACCCTCTCTATGACCATCTCCCCAAAATGACTCTGATGTCAACCTAACACTAACCTCCCTTTACCTCCTGAGGCTTACCTGAAATTGACTCTCAACCTTACCCTGACCCTACTCTGAACCTAATCCTGATTATCACCTTACACTGAAAACACCCAGACATTATCATCATACTGACTCTGAACCTTTACTGCCCCTCACCCTGACCCTGAACCCAAAACTAATTTCTACCCTTATGCTGAGCCTGACCCTCACTCTCACACTTACAATGACCTTGTTCCACACCCACCCTACCCTCAGCCTTACCCAGTCCCTGAAATGACCCTCACTCTGAAACTGACCCTGATCCTGACACTTATTCTGACGTTGGCTTTGATCCTGACCCTCACCCTGACCCTAAACCTATTACTTTCATGCTGAACCATACCTTAGGACTGACTTTGACTCTGACCCTCACCCTGACCCCAAGCATGAAACAAATCCTAATTCTGTACCATGGCTTTTACTCTGAAGCTCACCCCAACTCTGACACTGACACTGACTATGATTATCACTGTAACCTGACCAAGATCCTGTCCCTCACACTGATCCTGATCATTACCCTAAGGCTGACATTCAACTTGACTCTGACATCAACTGTGACCTCACCTTGACCTACAACCTATCCTGATGCTGATCCTCACCATGGCCCTTGCCCTCATTATGAGGCTAAATTGACTTTTAACTCTCCTAACCCTGACCCTGAATATGACTGTGACCATGACATCACCTTGAGCATCCCATGAACCATGACCCTGAACCTGAACCTCAGTTTCACATTCATCTTGACCCTCACCTTCACCCTGACACTGACCCTAATGCTGCAACTGACACTGAACTTTATCCTCATCCTGACCTTTACCCGACACTTATTCTGACCCTGAGCCTCACACTCAACCTCACCATGATCCTGACTCTGATCCTTACCTTACCCTCACCCTGTCCCTGACCTTCACTCTAACCCCCATCCTAACTCTGACCTTCAAGATGACCCTGACCCTAGCCTGTCTTAGACTCTGATCCTGACCCTTACACAGAATTTGACCTTAACTCTCACTAACTGATCTTAGCCTGACATTGACCGTGACTGTGACCCTGATACTCAACTTGACTCTGACCCTGATGCTCACACAAACAGACTCTGATTCTCACCCTCAACGTGACCCTGAACTGGTCCCACAAACTGTCCCTGACCATCATGTTTATGATATGTCCATGATCATCACACTGACCCTGACCTTTATCACGATGCTGACAATTAACCTGGCTCTGACTGTGACTCTCACTCTGACCCTTACCCTAACCCTCACTCTACACTGAATCTTATCTTCATCCTGACCTTTACTTAATGATTACTGTGACCCTGACACTCACACTCAACCTAACCTTGACTGTGACCCTTATCCTAACCCTGATCCTAACCATACCAAGACTCTAATCCTCACCATGACCCTGACACTTGCCCTGACCATGCCCTGAGCATTGATCCTTTCCCTGATTGTCACAGATTGAATTGTGTCCCCCCAAAATATGTGTCAACTTGGCTAGGCCATGATTCCAAGTATTGTGTGATTGTCTACCATTTTGTCATCTGATGTGATTTTCCTTTGTGCTGTAAATCCTACCTCTATGATGTTAATGAGGTGGGATTAGCAGCAGTTATGTTACTGAGGCAGGACTCCATCTACAAGATTAGGTTGTGTCTTAAATTAATCTCTTTTGAGATATAAAAGAGAGAAGCAATCAGAGAGACGGGGGACCTCATACCACCAAGAAAACAGCACTGGGAGCAAAGTGAGTTCTTTGAACCTGGGGTTCCTGCGTGGAGAAGCTCCTAGAACAGGGAAATATTGATGACAAGGACCTTCCCCCAGAGTCGACAGAGAAAGAAAGCCTTCCCCTGGGGCCAGCACCCTGAATTTGGACTTCTAGCCTCCTGAACTGTGAGAAAATAAATTTCTCTTTGTTAAAGCCGTCCACTTGTGGTATTTCTGTTATAGCAGCACTAGATAACTAAGACAAAATTTGGTACCAAGAGTAGGGTGCTGCCCTAACAGATACCTAAAGTGTGGAAGCAGTTTTGGAACTGTGAATGGTAAAGGCTGGAAGAATTTAAGACTGCCTTGAAGAGGCTGTTGGTGGAATTATGGACATCAAAGACAATTCTGGTAAGGACTCAGAAGGAAGTGAGGAGAGCTGTTACAGTGGAGATGGCGGAGATGGCAAGAAACAGCAGCAGAGAAATGGCAGCCAACTCACAGAACAAGAGAGCTGACTGCCGTCCAGCTGAAGTTTACTGGTGAAGTGGGGTGCCTCCAGGCACTTATCGGTGGAGCTGAAGAGCTTTGGAACACTTGCCCCAGGAGAGCAGACATAGGCTGTGAGGCCTGAGGGGTGGAGAGGCCAAGGAATCAGGAAGCTGAAGCTGAAGAGACAAGGAACACAGGAAGCAGAGCTGCCTCAGTCTCAGGATAGGGCCATGATCTCTGGGGTCTCAAAGGGTGTATCTTAGTCATCTAGTGCTGCTACAACAGAAATACCACAAGTGGATTGCTTTAACAAAGAGAAGTTTATTTCCTTACAGTAAAGTAGGCTAAAAGTCCAAACTCAGGGCATCAGCTCCAGGGGAAGGCTTTCTTTCTCTGTCAGCCTTCTCATCAATGTTCCCTGGGACTAGGAGCTTCTCGGCGCAGGGACCCCGGGTCCAAAGGACACGCTCTGCTCCTCGCACTGCTTTCTTGGTGGTATGAGGCCCCCAACTCTCTGCTTGCTTCCCTTTCCTTTTATCTCTTGAGAGATAAAAAGTGGTGCAGGCCACACCCCAGGGAAACTCACTTTACATTGGATCAGGGATGTGACCTGGGTAAGGGTGGTGTTACAATCCCACCCTAACCCTCTTTAACATAAAATTACAATCACAAAATGGAGGCCAACCACACAGTTCTGGGAATCATGGCCCAGCCAAACTGATACACACATTTTTGGGGAGACATAATTCAAACTATGACATTCCACACTTCGGCCCCCGCAAAAATCACATCCTTCTAACATGGAAAATATATTCATCCCATCATATCATAGCAAAAGCCTAACTCCAAGTCCAAAATCCAAAAATTCCTCTTCATCTGTGAAATCTAGAATACAAGTTATCTGCTTCCAAAGGTACAATGGCAGAACAGGCACAAGCTAGACATTTCCATTACAAATGGGAGAAACTAGAGGAAAAGAAGCGATAACAGGCACCAAGCAAGTCAGCAGAACACATTACATTAGCCCTCAAGGCTTTGAAAATAATCCTCTGTTCTCTGAGACAGTTTACACAATGGCCCTGCCCTCCAGACTCTAGGTATTGGCCATACTCTCCAGATTCTGAGTGAAAGCCCCTCGACCCTGGGCTTCATCTCCACCTTCCAGGCCCACTGGGACGGCAACTCTCCTCCCTCGGCTTCAGGCGCACAAGTCTCCTAGTCCACTTAGAAACACCAAAGGCCGTGACTCTACCCTTTGAAACCCCTGAGGTCATGGCCATATCTTTTGAGACCGAGGCAGCTCAGCTTCTTGTGTCCCTTGTCTCTTCAGCTTGTTTTCTGGTTTCTTGGCCTCTCGGCTCCTTGGGCCTCACGCCCACATCTGCCCTGCCAGGGCAAGTGTTCCAAAGCTCTGTAGCTCCACTGGTAAGTGTCCGGAGGCACCCCACTCCACCAGAAAGCCTCATGCACACAGGCACTCAGCTCTCTCGCTCCATGGGTCGGCAAGCCTAGCTCCACCGGTAAGTACCCAGAGGCACCCCACTCTGCCAGGAAGCCTATTGCACACAGGCACTCAGCTCTCTCGCTCCGTGGGTCAGCTCCAGCGCCGTCTCGCACTGGTCTCCTGGTTCTGCTGCCGTTGGTTCTCTGCCACTGCCGTTTCTCTGCCACTGCAGATTCTCTGCTGTTCCTGATCCTTTGTTGCTGCCACTGGTCTATCCACTGACAGTTTCAAAATCACTTCCACATTTTAGGTATCTGTTAGAGCAGCACCCCACTCTCTCGGTACCAAATTTCTGTCTTAGTCATCTAGTGCTGTTACAGCAGAAATACCACAAGTGGATGGCTTTAACAGAGAGTTTATTTCCTTACAGTAAAGGAGGCTAAAAGCCCAAACTCAGGGCATCAGCTCCAGGGGAAGACTCTCTCTCTGTCAGCCTTCTCATCGATGTTCCCCGGGACTAGGAGCTTCTTGGCGCAGGGACCCTGGGTCCAAAGGACATGCTCTGCTCCTGACACTGCTTTCTTGGTGGTATGAGGCCCCCAACGCTGCTTGCTTCCCTTTCCTTTTATCTCTTGAGAGATAAAAGGTGGTGCAGGCCACACCCCAGGGAAACTTCCTTTACGTTGGATCAGGGATGTGACCTGGGTAAAGGTGGTGTTACAATCCCACCCTAATCCTCTTTAACATAAAATTACAATCACAAAATGGAGGCCAACCACACAATTCTGGGAATCATGGCCCAGCCAAATTGATACACACATTTTTGGGGGGACATAATTCAAACTATGACAAGGTAGAGTTGCCACGAGATAGACTAGGAAAATGGGGCCACCCAAATTCAAGGGATCAGGGTTGCCATTCCAGTGGGCCTGGAAGGTGGAGCTGAAGCCCAGGGCCAAGGCGCCTCCACTCAGAATCCAGAGATTGAGGCCAAAACCAGAATCTGGAGGGCAGGGCCATTGTGTAAATGATCTCCGAGAATAGAGGATTATTTTTAAGCCTTGAAGGGTAATGTAATGTGTTCTGTTGACTTGCTTGGTGCCTGTTATCCCTTCTTTCCCTCCAATGTCTCCCATTTGTGATGGAAATGTCTAGCTTGTGCCTGTTCCACCACTGTACTTTGGAAGCAGATAACTTGTATTCTAGATTTCACAGATGAAGAGGAATTTTTGGATTTTGGACTTGGAGTTGATTTAAGACTTTTGCTATGATATGATGGGGTGAATGTGTTTTACACATTGCAAGGACATGAATTTTGGGGGGCCAAAAGGGTGGAATGTCATGAGTTGAGTTGTGCCCCCCCAAAATATGTGTCAACTTGGCTAGGCCATGATTCCCAATATTGTGTGATTGTCCACCATTTTGCCATCTGATGTGATTTTCCAATGTGTTGTAAATCCTACTTCTATGATGTTAATGAGGTGGGATTAGCAGTAGTTATGTTAATGAGGCAGGACTCAATCTACAAGAACTGAACTTTATGTTCACACTCCCCTTGATCCTGACCTTCACCATGATGCCGAGACACTAAATTTCATTCTTCCCCTGGCCCTTACTTGATGCTCATTCTAACTCTAATCCTCACACTTACTCTCACTATGACCCTGACCCTGACCTTCAGCCTGACCCTGGCATTGATCATCACCCTATCTCTGACCCTGAAATGTGTACTCATTCTCACCTTGACTCTGATCCTAACCCTCACTCTGCCACTGACCTCTACCCTGTCTCTGACTCTCACCATAACCCTCATCTTGAGTCTGACCACGATGCTTGTCCTAACACTAAGCCATGTCTTCACTTAAACATTCTTCTAATTCTCACACTGACTGTCACCTGGACTGACCTTGAATGACCCTGAACCTGTACTTGACAATGACTTTCAATGTCACCCTTACCTTCAACCTCACCCTCACACTCACCTGAACTCTAATGGTGAAGCTGACTCTGGCACTGACTTTAAATGGACCCTCACACTCACCCTGAATCTCAACCACAATGTGATCCTCACCTGACCCTGACCATGAGTCTCTCATAATTATCCTGACTTGTCCATTACCCTAAACCTCATCCTTACCCTGACCCTCACTCTTACCTTGACCCTCACAACACTGAACATGACCCTAATTCTAAAACTTACCCTGAAATTGAACTAGACCCTCATCCTGACCTAGACACTCACTCTTACCATGACTCAGGCTGAGACACAACACTGACTCTGACTCTCATCCTGCTGACACTGACCCTAACCTCACCATATTATTGAACTTGACCATGACCCTGTGACCCATAACCTCATCCTCAGGCTTACCTTGACCCTGGCCTACATCTGGACCCTCACCCTAAACCTAAACCTGATTCTGATCCTCAAATTAAAACCCAACACTCAGTCTAACTTTGACCTTGACCCTCACCATATCCATGAGCATGACTCTGACTTCAATTGCGACCCACACCAAGACATTACAGTTCATACTGACCCTCACCATGACTCTGAAACTAGCCTTTAACCTGACCCACACACTCAACCTGACCCTAATAAGACTCTCATCCTGAACCTGACCCTGACCTAAACCATGAAACTTACCTGATTCTGCCCTTTATCCTGACACTTAACCTGACTCTGGCCTCACCCTTACTTTGACCCTTAACTTGCATTCAGTCTGATTCTGACATTGAACCTCACCTTGATCCTTACCCTAATAATTACACTCTCTGCGACTTTCATCATGTTCATCATGCTCCTGACCCTGACACAGAATGTCACCCTCACCCTCACACTTGTCATACTTGTCACCCTGACCCTCAGTCTTACCCTGACCCTCAACCTAAACCTAACCTCATTCTGATGCTCAAACTAAATCTGACACCCAGCCAGACTCTGACTCTCACCATGTCTGATCCTGATTGTGAACCTCATCCTCATCAAAACACTACTATTCATGTTGACCCTCTCTGACTGTCGCTGAAATTGAACATCAACCTCACCCTCACCCACACCCTGACCCTGATCTCACATCCTGAATCTGACAGTGACCTGAATTTTATCTTTACCTGACGAAGCCCTGATCCTCACCCTCACCTTGACTGTGACACTTATCCTCATCTTGTTCCTGAGCATGACTCTGACTTTCAAGCTGACTCTGACCTTCAACCTGATTCTAACACTGTCCATAACTCTGACCTTGATGCTCACCATGACACTGACTTTGATGCTAACCCTCACTTTGACCTTTAATCTGTCCCTCACACAGACCACAACCCTGACCATGTTACTCACACTGATCCTGACACTCAACACAATTCTGATCACGACTGTCATTCTCACCCTGATGCTGACCCTACTTAACACTCACTCTGACCCTCACACTACCCTTACTGTTACTGTGACCTTGATCTTGACCTTCAACTTGTCCCCAGTCACTCTGACTCTAACCCTGAAGCTTACTCTGATGCTGATTTGGATTCTGACCCTTATTCTGACCTTGAAACTGTCCCCCAAACTGACCCTGACCTTCACACATACTCTGACACTGACCACTACTACCTTGACCCTGATTCTCACCTTCACCCTGATCCTGAAGCTGACTATGAATTTTACCATCATCCTAACCCTGACTCTTACCCAGGCCATGACACTAACACTGACCCTGATCTTGGCTTTCATACTTATCATGACTGTGATGGTTAATGTTATGTGTCAACTTGGCTAGGCTATGTTTCTCGGTGGCTTGGCAGACACTATGTAATCACCTTCCATTTTCTGATCTTATGAGAACAACCAATCAATTGAAAGGGAAATTTCCTTGGAGGTGTGGCCTGCCTTCAGTATATAAATGGATATTCTGGCAAAGCTTGCTTGCTTTCTCCACCCTGCACTCTTCTTGTTGCCTGATCTCCAGTTCATGGGATGTAAGTCTGCAGAAGTCTCTGGCCTGCCACCTGACCTGCAGATTTTGGAATTGCCCACCCCTGCACCTTGTGGCCAGCAGAGGCCTCCAGCCTGCCACCTGACCTACAGATTTTGGTTTTGTTAGCCCTGGCAACCATGTGAGCCAGCAGAGGTTGTCATCCTGTTGACTGTTCCACAGATTTGGTATTCCTTCAAATGCTGTGTTTAGCACTTTTTAGTGCTTTTAAAACACTGTATACCCTACCACTAACTATTAAAATTCAGGTAGGGTCTCCCTAGCAACTAGGTGTGTGAAACAAAATTTTTCAACTTTTTTTTCATACTCTACCACTAACCATAGAAAGAATATGCTTGGCATTTCTCAAGCTGAAAGAATGAAAGAAAAAATTCAAGCCTCGAGTTGTGATATTGAAGGATTCTATGGGAAAATATTAAATGACACAGAAAGCATCAAAAGAAGATGGAAGGAATACACACAGTCACTGTACCAAAAAGAACTGGCCGTTGTTCAACCATTTCAGGAGGTTGCATATGATCAGGAACTGATGGCACTGAAGGAAGAGGTCAAGCTGCACTGAAGGCACTGGTGAAAAGCAAGGCTCCAGGAATTGACAGAATATCAAATGAGATGTTTCAACAAACGGATGCAGCACTGGAAGAGCTCACTCATCTATGCCAAGAAATTTGGAAGACAGCCACCTGGCCAACCAACTGGAAGAGATTCATATTTGTACCTATTCCCAAGAAAGATGATCCAACTGAATGTGGAAATCATCAAACAATATCATTAATATTACATGCAAGTAAAATTTTGCTGAAGATCATTCAAAAGCATCTGCAGCAGTACATCAACAGGGAACTGCCAGAAATTCAAGATGGATTTAGAAGAAGACCTGGAACGAGGGATATCATTACTCATGTTAGATGGATCCTGGCTGAAATCAGAGAATACCAGAAAGATGTTTACCTGTGTTTTATTGACTGTGCAAAGACATTTGACTGTGTGGATCACAACAAATTATGGATAACATTGCAAAGAATAGGAATCCCAGAACACTTAATCGTGCCCATGAGGAACCTGTACATAGATCAAGAGGCAGTCCTTGGAACACAGCAAAGGATACTGTGTGGTTTAAAGTCAGGAAAGGTGTGTGTCAGGGTTGTATCCTTTCACCATACTTATTCAATCTGTACGCTGAGCAAATAATCCAAGAAGCTGGACTATATGAAGAAGAACGTGGCATCACATTGGAGGAAGACTCATTAACAACCTCTGATATGCAGATGACACAACCTTGCTTGCTGAAAGTCAAGAGGACTTGAAGCACCTACTGATGAAAATCAAAGACTACAGCCTTCACTATGGATTACTCCTTAACATAAAGAAAACAAAAAATTCTCACAACTGGACCAATAAGCAACATCAAGATAAATGGAGAAAATACTGAAGTTGTAAAGGATTTCATTTTACTTGGATCCACAATCAACACCCATGGAAGCAGCTGTCAAGAAATCAAATGACATATTGCATTGGGCAAATCTCTTGCAAAAGACCTCTTTAAAGTGTTAAAAAACAAAGATGTCACCTTGAAGACTAAGGTGCGCCTGACTCAAGCCGAGGCGTTTTCAAATGTCTCATATGCGTGCGAAAGCTGGACAATGAATAAGGATGACCGAAGAAGAATCGACACCTTTGAATTATGGTATTGGTGAAGAATGTTGAATATACCATGGACTGCCAAAAGAACAAACAAATCCATCTTGGAAGAAATACAGCCAGAATGCTCCTTAGAAGCAAGAATGGCAAGACTTTGTCTCACATAGTTTGAACATGTTATCAGGAGGGATCAGTCCCTAGAGAAGGACATTATGCTCAGTAAAGTAGAGGGTCAGTGAAAAAGAGGACAACCCCCAGCAAGTGGATTGACATGGTGGCTGCAACAATGGGCTCAAACATTACAACAATAGTGAGGACAGCGCAGGACTGGGCAGTGTTTCATTCTATTGTACACAGGATCGCTATGAATCGAAACCAACTCCATGGAACCTAACAACAGAAACCACTAACTATTACCCCAAACCCAGCCCCTAGCCCTAACCCTAACCTTTACACTAAACCTTACATGAGCCATTACCCTAAAACTAACTCCATCCTAATTACAACACCAACCCTATGTTTAACGTTAATACTAACCCCAATCCTATCTCTAACTTCAACACTAACAGCAACTCCTAGATGAAGTCTAGTCCAAAACCAAACCCTAACTCTAACCACTTAATCATTAATCCAAACACAAATTCTAACCTAGTCCTAAAACAAACCTAAGCACTAATACTAACCTTAAACCTAATCCTAACCCTAATTTAATTTAATCCCCTAATCTTAACCATAAATAGAACCATAATCTTAACCTTACCTCTAACCCCAGACCTAATCCTAATTCTAAACTAAACAAGAGCCCTAACCCTATGTACAACCCTAACCCTAGCCTTAACACAAACCTAAGCCCTAACCCTAACCTAATTCTAACCCTAACCCTAATGCTAACCCTAACACTAACACAGGCTCTAATCCTGTTTAACTCTTATTCTAGTCCGAAAACTAACCTTAGCCCTGACCGTATCTGTCATGGATTGAATTATGTCCCTCTATGGTCAATACCTAGAGCCTGGAGGACAGGGCTATTGTGTAAATTGTCTCATAGAACAGAAGATTATTTTTAAAGCCTTGCGGGCTAATGTAATGTGTTCTGCTCACTTGCTTGGTGCCTGTTATGCTTTCTTTCCCTGCAATTTCTCCCGTTTGTAATGGAAATATCTAGTTTGTGCCTGTTCTGCCATTGTACCTTTGGAAGCAGATAACTTGTATTCTAGATTTCACAGATGAAGAGGAATTTTTGGATTTTGGACTTGGAGTTAGGCTTTTGCTATGATATGATGGGTGAATATGTTTTCCATGTTGCAAGGATGTGATTTTTTTTTAGGCCAAATGGTGGAATGTCATGGATTGAATTACGTCCCCCCAAAAATGTGTATATCAGTTTGGCTGGGCCATGATTCCTGGTACTGCGTGATTTTCCTATATGTTGTAAATCCTGCCTCTATGATGTTAATGAGGGAGGATGGATGGCAGTTGTGTTAGTAAGGCAGGACTGGATCTACAAAACTGGATTGTGTCCTGAGGCAATCTCTTGACATATAAAAGACAGAAGTGAGCAGTGAGACAGGGGGACCTCATACCAACAAGAAAGCAGTGCCAGGAGCAGACTGCATCCTTTGGACTGGGGTCCCTGCACCGAGAAGCTCCTAGTCTGGGGAAACACTGACGAGAAGGCCGACAGAGAGAAAAAGCCTTCCCCTGGAGCTGACACCCTGAATTTGGACTTTTAGCCTGCTTTGATTGTGAGGAAATAAACTTCTCTTCGTTAAAACCATCCACTTGTGGTACTTCTGTTATGGCAGCACTAGATGACTAAGACAGTATCCATGACCATCATCCCAATTCTAAACCTAATCTTAATCCTAGCCCTAACACTAATCTGAGCGCTAAATCTATCCTTAACCTTACCCTACACCTAACCATAACCCTAATAAAAACCCTAACCCTAAGACTAAGCCTAAGCCTAACACTAAGGCTAGTTCGAACCCTAACCCTGTGTTTAATGCTACACCTAATTCAAGTCTAAACCTACATGTAACCTTAAGCCTAAATCTAACCATAACACTAACCCTAACACAATACATAACCTATATTTAATCCTAACCCTAGTCCTAATTCAAACCAAGCCCTAAGGCTAACTCTAACCCTAACCCAGTCCTATGTACTATCCTAACTCCAGGCCTAACCACAATTCTAACCCTAGCCCTCCATGGATCTAACGCTAACCCTCACACTAATCCCAACCCCAACCCTGATACTAATGATAACCTTAACCCAAAGTCTAAACCTAACCCTGTTCACACCATCAACCCTAACCTTACCCCTAACCATAATGCTAACCTTAACGCTAAACCTAACCCTGATCCTAACCCTAACCCTATGCCTAACACTTACCCTAACACTAACCCTAATACAAGCCCTAACCCTGTGTTTAGCCATTATATTATCCCTCACCATAACATAAAGAAAACAAAAATCCTCACAAATGGACCAATAAGCAACATCATGATAAAGAGAGAAAATACTGAAGTTGTCAAAGATTTCATTTTACTTCGATCCACAATCAATGCCCATAGAAGCCGCAGTCAAGAAATCAAACGACCTATTGCATTGGGCAAATCTGTTACAAAAGAGCTCTTTAAAGTGTTAAAAAACAAAGATGCCACCTTGAGGACTAAGGTGCACCTGACCCAAGCTGTGGTATTTTCAATTGCCTCATATGCATGCAAAAGTTGTACAATGATAAGGAAGACCGAAGAAGAATGGATGCCTTTGAGTTATGGTATTGGCAAAGAATACTGAATATACCATGGACTGCCAGAAGAACGAACAAATCTGTTTTGGAAGAAGTACAGCTGGAATGCTCCTAGAAGCATGGATGGCTAGACTTTGTCTCATATACTTTGAACATGGTATCAGGTGGGACCAATTCCTGGAGAAGGACATCATGCTAGGTAAAGTAGGAGAGCAAAAAAGAGGAAGACCCTCAGTGAGAAGGACTGACAGTAGTGGCTGCAACAATGGGCTCAAACATAGCAATGATTGTGAGAATGGCACACAGTTAGTGAGTTTTCTCCATTACCTGAAGGAGGCAGGGAAATAATGACAATACATTTCTCAAAAGAAGAGAGGGGATTTTTAAAACATTAAGAATCATTAGCCCCTTGGAAAACCCTTGTGCAAAGAAAAGGTGATGCCAAAGGTGAACTGTGGAGAATACTTATATACTCAGGATACTGGAATATTATTATTTTGTCTTTTTTATTAAAAAAAAAAAAGATTTTTCTCAATCCCATATAAACAGGCTGAGGAATGTCTCTTTTCAAATAACTCATTTGTATTATCTGTAGGTATAGCATTAACCATATCCCCTCCTCAAAAAATTTCTTCACATAATGTCTGCCCTTTCAGTTCTATTAACTCATCCTCATTCCTATAGTTTTTTTTTTTTTTTAACTTGTAAATTCCTGAAATAGAGGACTGAGTAGGTATATAAATTGTTCTATTTCTGTCAAACTATCCCACACCCCACTTTCTACAGTAGGGCCTCTGATTCTCCCTCTGATCAGGAAAGAAAAGGTGTGTGTGTGTGTGTGGGGGGGGGTATTTAGTGATCTACATGTCTGCCATTTTTTTTTCTTCCCAGGTTCCCCTCTCTGTCTGCAGCGAGAGTTGCTCCCCAGCGTCCAATCAGATCCTCCGCCCTGAGTGGCTCCGCTGCTGCTTTGCTTGCAGACCTTGCCCTGAAGAGCAGTTTTCTGACAGTACAGATAGGAGCACATAGGGAGCCAAGCTCAGGTCTTCACATGGATTCAAGTTCTATCTCCTAAATTTGATTAGTTTTATTTCCTGATATTTGCTAAATCATTATCCACATCACAGGGTTTCAGAAGAATCTGAATCCTGCCTTAAAATATAAAAAGCTTCTCAGACTTACTGGTCTGACAGATGGGAGAAACACAGAGAGTATTGCCCCCAGACACCCTTTTAACTCAGTACTGAAGTCACTCCTGAGGTTCACCCCTCGGCCAAAGATTAGATATGCCCATAAAACAAAATGAGACTAAATGGGCACACCAGCCCAGAGGCAAGGACGAGAAGGCAGGAGGGGACAGGAAAGCTGGTAATGGGGATCCCAAGGTTGAGAGAAGGAGAGTGTTGACATGTCTTGGGGTTGGCAACCAATGTCACAAAACAATATGTGTATTAATTGTTTAATGAGAAACTAATTTGCTGTGCAAAACTTCATCTAAAGTACAATAAAAAAATAAAATAACTGTCTTATTACCTATCAGGCTCAGTCATGTACTCAGACTGTAGAGACCCATTTGATATATATATATAAATAAAAATACTTATCATTTATATATACATATACATATACATATATATATATATACATATACATATATATATAGATATAGATATAGATATAGATATATATATAAAGCTTCTGGATCAATGGCAGGTGCCATAAAAATATTTCTTTTATATTAAAAACAAAAACTGTGTGGTCTGGCAAAATGGCTTTCCTTAGCAAATCTATTACTCTGTCAAATAAATGTGAAATCAAACGTCTTCGGTGTTTAGTATTGACTAATCTTGTATCTACAGTATGAAATGTGCTTTCTGGATTTATAACAGAAAAGGGTAGCCTAAAGGTTTATTTCCTTTACCAATGGCTGATATTATTAACAGTCATCAGAATTTTTGGTAATTGTGAATTCTATGTGTGTTAACTCACTGGCTTAAAAAATAACTCATATTCCCATATTCATATGCAATTGAAACTATCTCACTCACTACTTTGTATCCTTTGTTTTAAAAATTCTTTTAAGATTGGTTCAAATTGTACTGGAGACATTTGACACTTTAAGACTATATATTATTTCCAATACAAAGCTGTGAAAACTTCCTCATAATTTCCATTGCTTCTGCAAAACCTTCCCCCTGGAACTTTTCACTGGCATATTCTAATGACAACTTAAAATCCTCTTCTCCCATCCTTGCCATATCCTCCAGCAATTGCTGTATAACAAACAACTCCAAACATTAATTTTAAACAATAATCACAAGTTCACAGTTCAGCTGGGTGATTCTATCAATGATCTCAGTTGGGCCAGTTTACATGCCTACAATCAGCTGGTGGATTAGCTAGGGGCTGGCTTGTCTAATATGGCCTCAGTTGTGATTCATCTGCTCTCTTCTATGTATCTTTCACATTAGAGAATGTGGAACACTATTGGGAACACCACCATAAATGTAACATGAATACCAGAAAGAAAGGAGAAAAGAAAGGGGAATAAAAAATATTAAAAAAAAAATGGCTGTAAACTTTCCAAATTTGACTAAAAACATTACAGTGAACTCCAAGTAGGATAAACACAAAGAGATCCACATCCAGATGCATCATAGTTAAGATGAAGGCCAAAGATATAATCTTGAAAGTTGTAGGAGAAAAATGACTCATCACAAGGAAACTTCAGTCATATTAACAACTAACTTCTCATCAGAAACAAAGGAGGCCAGAAGGCAGTGGGACAACATATTCAAAGTGCTGAAAGTACAAAACGGTAAACCAAGAATCCTATATCCAGCAAACTTACAAAAGGGGAAATGAAAATGAAGGGAAAACAAAGCCATTTCCAGATAAACAAAGGATGCAAGAATTTATTGCCAGCAGACATGCCTTCGTAAGGGCAAATACAAATCAAAAATCAGAAAAAATTTAATTCTCCCTTGTGCAAAACAGGGAATTTTTCCTGCCCTCCCTTCTCTTTACAAAATTTGTCATTGTAAATCCTATTTCTGCCTCTTTGAGATGTACGTGTTGTGTTTGTTAGGTGCCATTGAGTCAGTTCCGACTCATAGTGGCCCTATGCACAATAAAACAAAGCACTGTCCAGTCTTGCACCATCCTCACAATCGTTGCTACGTTTGAGGCCATTGTTGCAGCCATTGTGTCAATCCATCTCATTGAGGGCCTTCCTCTTTTTCATTGACCCTCTACTTTACAAGCATGATGTCTTTCTCCAGGGACTGGTCCCTCCTGATAACATGTTCAAAATATGTAAGACAGTCTCACCATCCTAGCTTCCAAGGAGCATTCTGGCTGTACTTCTTCCAAGACAGATTTGTTTGTTCTTCTGGCAGTTCATGGCATATTCAATATTCTTTGCCAACACCATAATTCAAAGGGATCAATTCTTCTTTGGTCTTCCTTATTCATTGTACAGCTCTCACATGCATATGAGGTGATTGAAAATACCATGGCCTTGAGTCAGATGCACTTTAGTCCTCAAAGTGACATCTTTGCTTTTTAACACTTTAAAAAGATCTTTTGCAGCAGATTTCCCCAGTGTAATACATCATTTGATGTCTTGACCGTTGTTCAATGGGCGTTAATTATGGATCCAAGTAAAATGAAATCCTTGACAACTTCAGTATTTTCTCCATTTATCATGATGCTGCTTATTTGTCCAGTTGTGATGATTTTTATGTTTAGGCATAATCCATATTGAAGACTGTAGTCTGATCTTCATCAGTAAGTGCTTCAAGTCCTCTTCACTTTCAGCAGGCAAGGTTGTGTCATCTGCATATTGCAGGTTGTTAATGAGTTTTTCTCCAATCCTGATGCTGTGTTCTTCTCCATATAGTCCATCTTCTCGGTTATTTGCTCAGCATACAGACTGAATAAGTATGGTGAAAGAACACAACCCTTTCCTGATTTTAAACCATGTAGTATCTCCTTGTTCTGTTCCAGTGGCTGCCTTTTGGTCTGTGTATAGGTTCCTCATGAGCACAATTAAGTGTTCTGGCATTTCCACTTTTCACAATGTTATCCATAATTTGTTATAGTCCGCACAGTCGAATGCCTTTGCATAGTCAATAAAACACAGGTAAACGTATTTCTGGTATTCTCTGCTTTCAGCCAAGACCCATCTGACATCAGCAATGATATCCCTTGATCCACCTTTTCTGAATCCAGCTTGAATTTCTGGCAGTTTCCTGTCGATGTACTGCTGCAATCGTTTTTTAATTATCTTCAGCAAAATTTTACTTGCATGTGATATTAATGATATTCAATAATTTCCACATTCTGTTGGATCATCTTTCTTTGGAATGGGCACAAAAATGGATCTCTTCCAGTCAGTTGGCCAGAAAAGAGAGTTAGCTGTCTTCCAAATTTCTTGGCATAGATGAGTGAGCACTTCCAGCATTGCATTCGTTTGTTGAAACAGCTCAGTTGTATTCCATCAATTCCTGAAGACTTGTTTTTCACCAATGCCTTCAGTGCAGCTTGGATTTCTTCCTTCAGTACTATTGGTTCTTGATCATATGATCCCTCCTGAAATGGCTGAACGTCCAATTTTTATGGTACAGTGACTATGTATTCCCTCCCTCTTTTTTTGATGCCTCCTGCGTTGATCAATAATTTGCTGATAGAATCCTTCAATATTGCAACTCGAGGCTTGAATTTTTTCTTCAGTTCTTTCAGCTTGAGAAATGCTGAGTATATTCTTCCCTTTTGGTTTTCTAACTCCAGGTCTTTGCACATTTCATTATAATACTTTGTCTTCTTGAGCCTGCCCTTGGAAATCTTCTTTTCAGCTCTTTTACTTCATCATGTCTTCTGTTCGCTTTAGCTACTCTGCATTCAAGAACAAGTTTCAGAGTCTCTTCTGACATCCATTTTGGCCTTCTTTTTTCTTTCTTGTTTTTTTAATGACCTTTTCCTTTCTTCATATATGATGTCCTTGATGTCATGCCACAACTCGTCTGATGCTCAATGTGTTAAATCTACTCTTGAGATGGTCTTTAAATTCAGGTGAAATATACTAAAGTTCATATTTTGGCTGTTGTGGACTTGTTTTAATTTTCTTCAGCTTCAGCTTGAACTTGCATATGAGCAATTGATGGTGTGTTCTACTGTCAGCCTCTTGCCTTGTTCTGACTGATGACATTGAGCTTCCCCATTGTCTCTTTTCACAGCTGTAGTTGATTTGATTCCTGTGTATTCCATCTGGTGAGGCCCATGTGTATAATCACTGTTTATGTTGATGAAAAAAGGTATTTGCAGTGAATAAGTTGTTGGTCTTGCAAATTCTATCATGTGATCTCCAGCATCGTTTCTATCACCAAGGCCATATTTTCCAACTACCAATCTTTCTTCTTTGTTTCCAGCTTCCGCATTCCAATCATTAGTAATTATCAATGCATCTTGATTGCATGTTTAATCAGTTTCAGATTTCAGAAGGTGGTAAAAATCTTCAATTTCTTCATCTTTGGCTATAATGGTTGGTGGGTAAATTTGAATAATAGTCATATTAACTGGTCTTCCTTGTAGGTGTTTGGACGTTATTCTATCACTGACAGCGCGTACTTCAGGACAGATTTTGAAATGTTCTTTTTAATGATGAATGAGATGCCATTCCTCGTCATTCCCAGCATAGTACACCATATGAACATCTAATTCAAAATGGCCAATACCAGTCCCTTTCAGCTCACTAATGCCCAGGATATCGATCTTTATATGTTCCATTTCATTTTTGAGGACTTCCAGTTTTCCTAGATTCATACTTTGTACATTCCACATAATGGATGTTTGCAGCCATTTTTTTTTTTTTCATTTTGAGTCGTGCCACTTCAGCAAATGAAGCTTTACTCCATCCCGTCATTAAGGTCATTAAGATCGACTCTACTTTGAAGAGGCAGTTCTTCCCCAGTCATATTTTGATTGCCTTCCAACCTCGGGGCTCATCTTTTGGCAACATATCAGACAATGTTCTGCTGCTATTCCTAAGGTTTTCACCGGCCGATTTTTTTTTTTAGAAGTAGATCGCCAGGTCCTTCATCCTAGTCTGCCTTAGTTTGGAAGCTCCTACTATGAATTACAACTAATTGCTACTGTTAACAAGTCCTATTGTTCTGTTTAAATAATAGCATTTATGTAACAGAAAATAATACAGTCTAATATATAATTTCAAATAAACAGATACTTTTCATATTTTACGTTAAAGAAATAACACGTGTATAAGAATTCACTATATATAATATATAGTGACACGTTGTTGTTAGTTGCCATCAAGTCGATTTTCTGACTCATAGGGAGTAGACTGCCCCCATAGGGTTTTCTAGGCTGTAATCGTTGGGAGCAGATTTCCAGGTTTTTCTCACACAGAGTGACTGGGTGGGTTAGAACCAGGGCCGGATTAAGTCATGTGAGGTCCTAAACACTGATAACCTGTTTTGCCCCCTCCTCTGCTTACTCACACATTTGAAAGGGATATGTGAGTTATATGTGTTTATGTATGTGTGTCTTAGCTATTCATGATGTAACTTCTTTTTAAATTTGACTATAATATTAGCAATTGAATGCAAAAGTGGTGTATGCCCTTTTAGCAGAATGAAATTAACTGGATTACAAAATTTTTAGTGGATGCAAGGTACTAAGATTTTTACTATATACCACGTTTTCTACAAAAAGAATATTCCACATATTCTATAACAAAGAGAGTCGGTGAACTTCATTGTTTCAACAAACAATGTAAAACTCTGTTTATCTCTCACAAAGATAAGTTGACTTTCACCGATTTTGCTTCAAATGGCTCATACTTCAATTTTGATGCTTGTTTCATAATAAATGCTACACTTATAAAGGAACAAATGAAAAGATGTCATAAAAGAAAAGTTCATGATCAGAAAACAAATATTACAACAAATTACTATATTTTATTTTTAGATAGATCTTTCATCTCTAACATGTTATAATTAAAAACATTTCTTTCTATTCTCTGCTCTCACAAATTCTTCAATGATTTCATCACAATTAAGCTGTGGAACACTACCTACTTCCATCCATAATAAGGATAATGAATCAAGTCTTTCTTGTGATCACTGTTGTATGCTGAGGGTTTTCGAGTCTCTTTAGAGATGAAAATGAGCATTCTGTTGTGCAGTCTGTGATCATGAAAGTTAGGAATATGTGTAAAACAATTTCAACATTGGGAAATATGCATTGTATTTTACCTTCTATTATGGAATCATACATGCCTACATGAGTAAAATTTGTCTTCCCTGAATCTGTAAACTTAGTTCTCATGGAAGAATGAAATTTTCGCATTTCTCTGTAAAGGTTTGTATTTAAGTCATCGGGATAAGCCTGCACTAACTTCTTGGATGCCTTCACGCATTCTTCATCAGGTATATCCACATTATTTAAGAAGGAAAATCTATTTGAAAGAGCTTCATATACTTTTACCCTTCTTTTCACACAAGATTCCAGTGTGTCAATGGTGGTGTAGTATGTGGTGACTTAAAATTGATCTCCGGCACTCAATGATATTTCTGGAGCACTTCCTTCATTGACTTGTTTCTTTCTAGTGCTTCTGCAACAGCGAACTGCTTGATAATCAGAATCTGGCAGTATTTGTTCTGTTTTGTGTTTTCAAAATCTTCTCTTAAATTATGTAAATATCCTGTTAATGACTGGTAGAGATCCGTGCATGTCTTTAAATTTACTTCTGAATCTTGGAAAGCGTGACTCATCCGATGAAAATGCTGCAGTGTATTATTTCATCTAACTAATATAAATACATACTCAAGTGTTTGCATTTCGTTGGCAATGTTTTCAGCTTTTCTTTTGGCATCTCCTTTCTGTGTCTAGTCTTCAGCAATATTTTCGAAGGCATCGAGAATCTGAGTGTACGATTCCAGGGCTGCACTAGTTGCCACAGCACGCGCTTCCCAATGTGTATTACAAAGACATTTTAACACTCGATCATTGCCTAAATGTGTTTGAAGAACTGCCCGATGGTTAGCAGAGGTGGCAAAAAAGGTGTACAGTAAATGAACAGTAGAAAAAAGAAATCAACTGCTTCCAAATAACAATCTACTGTGCTACATGTACGTCCTACAAGATTAAGTGAATACGCAGCACATGGTCTAAAAATGGCATATTCATTATATTCTGAAATTTTCTGTTGCATACCTTTATGAAGCCCTGACATACTGGCAGCATTATCATAGGACTGGTCTCTACACTTAGAAAAATCAGTTTTGCCATCTTCACATAAATAGTAAAGTACTTGATCGGCAATTTCTTCACCAGTATGACTTCTTAAGCTGGTAAATGTGATAAATTGCTCAACAAGTTTTCCATCTGTTGGAGATTTGTATCTTAAAGCAATGCTTAGCTGATCTGTCTGAGAAAGATCAGGAGTGGAATCTATAGACAAACAGAAATATCAAGCTATTCTTATTTCACTGAAAATACTTGAGCGAACTTTATCACTTATTAAGTTTATTAATTCTTCACACATTTTAGACATATATGATGGGTTGCCCTTTCCTGTGTTACCATATTTTGAGATGTGACCTGCTTAAAATGGATCAAACTGAGCAACAAGTTCAAGTAAACCCCCAAAATTTCCATTTTGTGGAGACCCAAACACTTCATTTCTTCCTTGAATAGATAGTCCACATTCAGCGATTGTTATAATGACAGCAACAACACATTCGTTGCAAAACAAGCTTCCAGTACTGATGTTCTTCATTAGTTTGTGTTTCTAGTTCATGAATTACGCCAAAATCATGTCTTTGGTTTAAATATGACAACATACAATCTCTGTGAATTGAACTGTTTTCACGTTTACCAGTCATAATCAAATTGTGCCAATCGCTAAATCCATCTGTAGCAAATTGAAATGAAATGATTTAGGACTGAATAGTTTGTCAACAAAAAATATACAGAGCTGACTGATGGATAATACAGTCACCACTCCCTTTTATAATTTTCACCATGAGCTGTGCATTCTAGAAATATATTCTGGCTACAGAACTTTGTTCTGGCTATAGAACAAACGTTTGCCATCCAGAAATTTTCGACAAGAATTTTCAAATGGTCCACTGTGATGTTGACAATCACTTGGCCCTCTTTCGGTCCAATGATTTACATCATTGGAAGAAAAATTGTTCCACAAAGCAGAATCTGTATTTCTGTTATTTATGGGGTCTGCAGACGTGACAATTTCAGATTCTAAAATAATTTCACTTTCTACACCACTATTATATTTTTTCACTACAGCAAGGAACAGATGCTGAATTCGGAACAAATTCTGTTATATTTGTATTGCTATTAGTAATTTCAGCACTAGTGATATGAATACACGATTTGTACCCATTAAACTCCAGAGTTCAGTGGGAGAAGTCTCTTCTGATTCATCACGTTTTAAAAAGGAAGTTAATTTTGCAGTTGTCTTTAGGGATTCCAAATCCTTTTCTTTTTATCTTCTGTGAGCTTTTATTTCTGTGCTCCACTTAGTTGTTGTCATTTCACTTTACCTGGATATAAAATTATGTCACTGTTTAAATTATTTCTACCACAGTGATGTCACTAGGGTTGGTGTCACCCAGTGTGATAACTCATGGTGTCACCCCCCCATGAACTTAATTACCACAATATTGTAGCTAAAACACCAGAAATTTTGATAAAATCAGCAATTATAAAAACACTGGCAGTAACAAAAACAACAGCACGTGCTTATATCATGTGTAGATGAAACCATGCTGTTCAAAGAGTCATTGTAATTGGGTAATAAGGACAGCTCTGACTGGAGTGTATTAGAAGGTTCAAAAAGTACATTAGCATAGAGTTTTAGCCTTGTCAATATATTGATACATGTAAGCTGGGCTTACAAAAAATGTTTTTGTTGTTATAATTACAGGGATATTTTATAAAAAATAATAAATTTCTGCTGAAACACTGCACAAAAATTTTATAGACAGTCATTTTGGTGTCCCCTCTATGACAGTGTAATCTGGTGTGGTCTGAACTGCCCCCACACTCTAGTGACACCATTGTTCTACCGTAGCAAATAAACTTGAATACTTGAAAATAAATTTTATAAAACAAGCAATGTTTATAAACTAAAATTTACATTCGAGTTTGTATGTTAACACACAAATTTATATTTGAAAATTAGTAAGTAAAAAAATGGATTTGGAACCTGTAATTGTGTTCTTCAGGTCTGGAATAATCAAAATAAATAGTGTTTACAAGGCAGTCGGAAATAATGTCACCCGTTTGTCAAACAATGTTTGTTTGCAGACCCTTCCCAGATCTCCACGAGTGTTTTTTTTTGTCTTGAAATAATGCTTAAAACTTGCACACTCACCTTCCCTCCTTTGATGATGCATCTTGACACTTCATTGGACTACAGTACTGCTGATAACCAACGGGGGTGAGAACGATCGAAAAGAGCATGATACAAATAAAACGATACGCTCAATCTGAAGATGAGTTTTGGTTCCCTTTATGCAGGACCAGATACCATCACGAGTTACGTGATGATAGTGCCACTGGTGGATTATTATGTGGTCAGTGGTCAATGAGTGAGAGAACTGAATATGAGGTTATGCCCGATCGCTCTCAAATGAAAAGGAAAATATCATTGTTATCGTATACAAATTTATAAAATGGTATCAATTTCCTTTAGTGCCCTGACAGTCCCTTCCAGTTCAGCACTCACTTTTCCTTGTGTCCTGTCTGCCTGGCATCTCTGGAGCTTTGCTTTGGACAACCGATGCCCCTCTTTTGTTGATGTCCTCAGGACGGCTTACTTTGCTTATTGGGTAATCAGTCCCTGGTTAGAACCCACATTCTTTTCCGTTAGCAGCCAAACCTTAATTGTTGTGCCACCACATGTATAATGGTATGTTTAAATATATATATATCTATACACACACACGTATATATATTTTGTCCCCTATGTTAAGAGCTTGGCTGCCAACCAAAAGGTCAGCGGTTGGAATCCACCAGCCGCTCCCTGGAAATCCTGTGGAAATCCTGTAGGGTGGCTATGAGCCAGAATCGACTGACGGCAATAGGTTTAGTGTTTTTTTTTTTTTTTTTTTTTTCAAATGGCCCTGCCCAGGCTTGGTTCTCTAAGAGGTTGGTTAACCTACATTAGAGTCACAAGAGGAGCTTTTAAAATACCCAGTGCATCAGACTTTAATACACCTGGTGCGGAGGAGAGCGGCGAAGTATAGACCTCAGCCCTCTGAAGAATTTTCTCCCGGGGTTGAAAATCACGCATTAAAAGGGCTTTCCTGGGGCCAGGGTAGGCGGGAACGCAGAGGTGAGGCCTAGCAGTCACATGGTTTGAAGCCTGAGGTCAAGGCTCTCAACTATGTGACCAGAGTGACCGACCAGAGAGTTGCGAAGCCTCCGCGGCTCCTAGAGAGGACGCGAGATGGGGGTGCTCGGCGCGGTGTGCGGAAGTAGGGGCAGCGAGAGGCGCTGGAGGCCACCCGACTCTGAAGCAGTGAGCATTTCCTATTCTCACCTTCTGGCCTGGGTGAGGGTAGGAAGAGGGGCGTCTGCTTGGCTCCTAGTCCTGTCCAGAACCCGAGGAGGGGAGCTCAACTTCCTCGGCCACCGCAGGTAGAAATAAAAGACCACGCTGAGGACTTCCCAGAGGAGGCGGCGCGGCAAAAGGTCGGAAGTGCAGAGCAGGTGTGGGGAGAAAGTAACTAGTCGAATGGGAGGGTCGGTGACGCGGGGAAGCCACGGTGGTTTCCGCAACGCTAGAAATCGCCAAGCTTAAGGGGAAACTACAGGGCATTTACGAAGGGTCTTCATGGCCTGTGGCACGGTCTTTTTAATATTTTCGGCGGTGACAGGTCTTCAGCATGGAAGAGGAACAAAGTCCGATGAATAAATGACTGGTTAGTACTATTGTTTGCTTTTGTTATAGGGGGAAAACCGAGATGTGATTGTAAATTTAAGATGTTCACAGTATTCTGAAGTAGCATTTAGATGATGCTGTGATGTTGTTGTTGTTGTTAGGTGCCGTCGAGTCAGTTGTGACTCATAGCGACCCTTACGTACAACGGAACGAAACACTGCCCAATTCTGCACCATCCTCACAATCGTTGCTATGTTTGAGCCCTTTGTTGGAGCCACTGTGTCAGTCTATTTCGTCCAGGGTCTTCCTCTTTTTCACTGACTTTCTACTGAGCATGATGTCCTTCTCCAGGGATTGGTCCCTCCTGACAGCGTGTCCAAAGTATGTGAGACAAGTCTCTCCATCCTCGCTTCTAAGGAGCATTCTGGCTATACTTGTTCCAAGACAGATTTGTTTGTTCTTCTGGCAGTTCATGGTATATTCAATATTCTTTGCCAACACCATAATTCCAAGGCATCAATTCTTCTTCAGTCTTCCTTATTCATTGTCCAGCTTTCATATGCATATGAGGCGATCGAAAATACCATGCACCTTAGTCCTCAGGGTGACATCTTTGCTTTTTAACATTTTAAGAAATCTTTTGCAGCAGATTTGCCCAATGCAATATGTTGTTTGATTTCTTAACTGCTGCTTCCATGGGCGTTGATTGTGGATCCAAGTAAAATGAAATCCTTGATAGCTTCACTGTTTTCTCCGTTTATCATGATGTTGCTTATTGGTCCAGTTGTGAGGATTTATGTTTTCTTTATATCGAGGTGTGATCCATACTGAAGGCTGTAGTCTTTGATCTTCATCAGCAAGTGCTTCTAGTCCTCTTCACTTTAAGCAAGCAAGCTTGTGTCATCTGCATATCGGAGGTTGTTAATGAGTCTTCCTCCAATCCTTCTTCATATAGTGATGCTCACTTCCAAGTGCACAGTGCCTGGTTCACGATAAAAATCTGTTGCCATAGAGTCAATTCCAGCTCATAGTGACCTTATGGGACAGAGCAGAACTGCCCCACAGGGTTTCCAAAGCTGTAAATCTTTATGGAAGCCAACTGTCACATCTTTCTCCTGAGAAGAGCAGCTGGCTGGTGAGTTCAAACCACCAATCTTTCAGTTAACAGCCAAGTGCTTAACCACTGCGCCACCAGGGCTCCTTGTGTTTCACAATAGATATTCAATAAATATAGTTTAGGTAATGAAAGGGTTGAGGCCCCTGCTGTAGCCTTGGAGCTGTTGTTGAAGACTTATTGTGTAGTTCCTCCTTGCTTAAGAAGCAGGGTGGGACTTCCAAACAATATTTTTAGGGAACTGGTGCTGTATGTGAGGGCTTTCTTTAAAATGCATTTACATAGAGAAAGGCCGTTTCTTTAGTCTCCCCACTGCATCATCTGACTTATGATCCAGTGCTAGGTTTAGCCTAAGCAGAGAGGAGACTTCCTGTTCATGAACAGTTGTTCTTCAGTAAACCCTCTCAGCTCAAAATGTAATTTGAGTTAAATTTCTTTCTTTCTTTTTTTTTTGGCTTTAAATAACAAAAATTTATTTTCTCACAGTTCTGAAGGCTAAAAGTCCAAATCAGGGTTTTGACTGTGTCAGTTCCTTTTTTTTTTTATTGTACTTTAGGTGAAAGTTTACAGCTCAAGTTAATTTCTTATACAAAAATTTATACACATATTTTAAAGTGACATTAGTTGCAATCCCTATAATGTGACAGCACATTCCCCCTTTCTACCCCGGGTTTCTGGTATCCATCTAACCAGCTCCTATCCCTTCCTGCCTTCTCATCCTGCTTTCTCAGCTGCCCATTTGGTCTCCTGTATCTGCTTGAACTAAGAAGCACACTCTTCACGAGTATTATTTTATGTTTTATAGTCCAGTCTAATCTTTGTCTGAAGAGTGGGCCTAGGGAATGGTTTTAGTTCTGGGTTAACAGTCCGGGGACCATGGCTTCGAGGGTCCCTCCAGTCTCAGTCAGACCATTAAGTCTGGTCTTTTTACGTGAATCTGAGTTCTGCTGCACACTTCTCTCCTGCTCCGTCAGGGACTCTGTTGTATTTCCTGTCAGGGCAGTCATTGGTGATAGCCAGGCACCATCTAGTTTTTCTCGTCTCAGGCTGATGGATTAAATTTCTTTTTGATACATGTAGAACCAAAACCCAAACCCGTTGCCATCAAGTCGACTCTGACTCATATGAGTCAGATACATGCAGCTTAAGGAAAATTTGTTTTAATTTTTCCCATACAAAAATTTATACATACATTGTTATGTGACTGTAATTGATCTCCCCATACTGTGACAGCACACTCCTCCTTTCCACCCCTGATTCCCCATGTCCATTCAACCAGCTCCTGACCCTTTCTGCCTTCCCATCTCACCTCCGGACAGAAGCTGTCCATTTAGTCTCTTGTATCTACTTGAGCTAAGAGGCACACTCCTCACGAGTATCACTTTATGTCCCACAGTCCAGTCCAATCCCTGTCTGAAGAGTTGGCCTCGGAAATTGTTTTAGTTCTGGGCTGATAGAGAATCCAGGGGCCATGCTTTCCAGGGTTCCTCCAGTCTCAGTCAGACCATTAAGTCTGGTCTTCTTACTAGAATTTGAGTTCTGCACCCCACTTTTCTCCTGCTCCATCAGGGGCTGTCTGCTGTGTTGCCTGTTGAGGTGGTTATTGGTGGTAGCTGGGCACCATCTAGTTCTTCTGGTCTCAGGCTGATGAAGTCTCTGGTTTATGTGGCCCTTTCTGTCTCTTGGGCTAATACTTTCCTTGTGTCTTTGGTGTTCTTCATTCTCCTTTACTCCAGGTGGTTGGGACCAATTGATGCATCTTAAATGGCCACTTGCAAGCTTTTAAGACCCCGGACACCACTCACCAAAGATGCAGAACATTTTCTTAATAAGGTTTGTTATGCCACTTGACCTAGATGTCCCCTGAAAGCATGGTCCCCAGATCGCGACCCCTGCTACTCTGTCCCTCAAAGTGTTTGATTGTATTCAGGAAACTTCTTAGCTTTGGTTTAGTCCAGTTGTGCCGACTCTAAGGAAAATTTTTAAAAATTATCCTGTGTACCTCAGCTAAACCCTGCATGGTTTCACAACCTGAAGAATGTAATTGTGATGTGATGGATTGCTTTTCTGTGGCCTTTCTCACCAAGGTCTTGTAACTTCTACCCAAGTGATTGGGTGGGACTGTACAAATAAGGTAATTGTGGCCCACTAAGGGGATTAGTCAGTTTGCCATTCTGCTAGGCTTAAAAGCCAATGCCAGAGCCAATGCCAGAGCCAATTCCAGAGCAGGGAGAGGATCTCCCACCACCAAAAAAGAAGAGCCAAGAGTGGAGTGCATCCTTTGGACCCGGGATCACTGCACTGAGAAGCTCCAGGAGAGAGAGAGAGAGAGAGAGAGAGCTGTAACCCTGAAGATGATGAGAAGCAATGTCAGAGAAACAGCAGCAGAACCAGGAGACTGGCAGGAGATGGCACGGTGGGCTTCCCAGCCCATGGAGTGAGAAAGTGGATTGCATTTGGGCAGGAGGCTTGCTGGAGGAGTAGGGTGCCTTGAGGTACTTATCAGCAGAGCTAAAACAGCTTTATAACACTTGCCTGAGCAGGGCAGAGACCAAGGGGCCAGAGAGATGCGTGCCTGCAGGCACAGCTGAAAAGAGGCTGTCCTGATGGAAGAACTGTATGCTGAGCATTCCTGAACCTGAATTGTAACCTGTTACTTACCTAAATAAACTCCACAATCTTGAGTATTGTTTGTGAGTTCTGGGTGGCCATTGCAATGAATTATCGAGCCCAGCAGAGAAGTAGAGAGTGCCGTGGGAGGGATGGTTTGTGTCAGAATTGGTAAAGATGACAGAGAGAAGAGGCATGTCTGACCCCCACCTCACAGGAATCAGCCTTGGGCCGTTGATCTTGATTCTCCTTCCCCCTCGTGAAGTTATAGGTCAGACGATGCCCCTGCCACACCATTTTTACTGTTATCAATGTCACTGAATTATAGAAATTGTTGAATTGGTGTATGTTTTGTGTATATTCTTAAGAACAGCAACAAAAAATAAATTTAAAGTATTGTTGGGAGGACACCCTCCTTCTCCCAGGGTGGTACACACAGTTTGCTCTGGGCTACTAACCAAAAGGTTGGTGGTTCAAACTTACCCAGCAGTGCTGAAGGAGAAGGGTCTGGCAATCTGCTTTCTTAAAGATCACAGCCAAGAAAACCCTATGGGGCACTTCTACTCTGTAACACATGGGGTTGCCACGAGTTGAAATCAACTCAATGGCAATGGGTTTAGGTTTTTTTGGTTTTATTTACACAGTACAGACAGGATTTTCAAGGAGAAAGTTACAGTGATTGGTTGCCATTTGCTTACTTGGCAGAAGGTAGGCTATCTAAAAGGGGAGCACCAGTTCAGATTCGTTCCTTAGCCTTGCAGATCTGTAATCTATAGGTTAGTTTATGTTTACTTAATCATATGTGCTGAGGTGTTTTCCAGCATTGTTATTTTAAAAAGCTCTTAGCTGATTTCCACATACAGAAACATGAAACAAGATCCATACCTCATGCCATACACAAACACTAACTCAAAATGGATCAGGGACCTAAATGTTAAATCTAAAACCATAAAGTTCTTAGAATAAAATATAGGAAAGCTTTGGGACCTAATTTTTTTAAAATAAGAGATTATCAAATGCAACAGAAAACAAAATAGATAACTGGGACCTCATAAAAATTAATTACTTAACGTTTGTCAAAAGAGTAAAGAGATAACTCACAGACTGGGGAAAAAACTTGGGGAATGATATAACTGATAAGGGTCTAATATCTAAAATATATAGAAAACTTCTACAACTTAACAACATAAAGACAAATACCCAATCAAAAACTGGGCAAAGGACATGAACAGACACTTCACCGCAGAGGATATTCAGATGACCGACAGACACATGAAAAGATGCTCACCTTCATTAGCCATCAGAGAAATGCAAATCAAAACCATAGTGAGATTCTATTTCACTCCCACATCTTGGTTAATATATAAAAAAAGGAAAATAACAAGTATTGGAAGGGATATGGAGAAATTAGAACCCTCATCCATTGCTGATGGGAATGTAAAATAGTACATCCATTGTTGAAAACCATCTGGCAGTTCCTCAGAAAACTAGAGGGAGAGCTGCTGTATGACCCAGCAATTCCACTCCTAGGTATATACCCTAGGGATCTAATAGAAGTGACATGAACAGACATATACACGCCAATGTTTATCACAACACTATTCACAATAGCCAAAAGATAGAAACAACCTAAGTGCCCATCAACAGATGAATGGATAAGTAAAGCATGGTATGTGCATATGTGGAACACTGGTCAGCGATAAAGAAAAACGAGTTCCCGAAACATCTTGGATGAACCTGGAGGACATTATGTTGAGCAAAATAAGTCAATCACACACACACACACACACATAAAAGTATGTTAGCACTTTTATGAAATAACATGAACAGGTAAATACACAGAATATCATTGGTGGTTACCAGGGATGGGGGGTGAGGGGCAATTCACTCTCTAGATAGTAGACGCTTGTTATTTTTGGTGATGGAAAAGTAACACCTAATGAGGGTGAAGTGTGCACGGCTTGATGAAGGTAAATGATGTCACTAAGATGTACACAGGAAAAAAGGACTTTTTGGTAATTGCTATGGCATATATAGTTTTGCAACAAGAGCAACAACAACCGAAAAACATGCAGATATATATGTATGTATATAGGCATATATGTGTATATATATATGTGAGTGTGTGTGTGTATATATAGGTGTATGCATATGTGTTCATATATAATAAAGCACATGGGGGCATAGTTATGGATACTTCCTAGGCATAACAAAACACCTTGCAGGATTGGTTTTCTAGGTTTGAAAGCTTAGGACCATAGTCTCTTGGGACATCTTGGTCAATTGGCATAATATTGTTCATAAAGTTTATGTCCTATATCCTAGTTTAGTGAGTAGTGTCTGGGGTCTTAAAAGCTTGCAAGTGGCCATCTAAGATACAACTGTTGTTCTCTGCTTGTCCAGAGCAAAAGAGAAAGAAGTAAACCAAAGACTCAAAGAAGAAACTAGTCTACAGGACTAATAGTCTACATGAACCATGGTCTCATATATTCTGAGACCAGAAGAACTAGATGGTGCCCGGCTACTACTGCCGACCGTTCTGATCAGGGCCAGAATAGATGGATCCTGGTAGAATGAGAGAAAAATGTGGAACAGCACCTCAAATTCTTAAACAAAAACAAACAGACTTACCGGACTACTTGAGACTGGAGGACTCCCCAAGACTATCGCCCTGAGATACTCTTTAAACCTTGAACCGAAACTATCCCGTGAGGTCACCTTCTAGCTAAATACAGGCACACCTTGTTTTATTGCCCTTTGCTTTATTGTGCTTCGCAGATATTGCATTTTTTATTTTATTTTTTTACAAATTGGAGGTTTGTGGCAACCCTTCATTGAGCAAGTCTATAGGTCCCGTTTTTCCAACAGCATGTGCTCACTTCATGTCTCTGTCACATTTTGGTAATTCTCACAGTATTTCAAACTTTTTAATTATTATTATATCTGTTATGGTGATTTGTGATCAGTGATCTTGCATGTTACTATTGTAATTGTTTTGGGGTGACGCGAACCATGCCCATATAAAACGGCGAACTTAATCGATGAATGTTGTGTGTGTTCTGGCTGCTTCACCAACCAGCCATTCCCCTGTCTTTCTCCCTCTCCTTGGGCCTTCCTAGTCTCTGAGACAGGACAATATTGAAATTAGGCCAGTTAGTAACCCTACAGTGGCCTCTAAGTGTTTAAGTAAAGGGAAGAGTCACACATCTCTCATTTTCAGTCAAAAGCTAGAAATGATTAAGTTTAGTGAGGAAGGCATGTCAAAAGCTGAGACAGGCTGAAAGCCAGGCCTTTTGCACCAGCTAGCCAAGTTGTGAATGCAAAGGAAAAGTTCTTGAAGAAAAGTAAAAGAGTTACTCCAGGGAACACACGAATAATAAGGAAGTGAAATAGCCATATTGCTGATATGGAAAAAGCTTAGTGGTCTGGATAGAAGATCAAACCAGCCCCAACATTCCCTTAAGCCAAAGCCCAATCCAGAGCAAGGCCCTAACTCTCTAATTCTGTGAAGGCTGAGAGAGGTGAGGAAGCTGCAGAAGAAAAGGCTGAAACTAGCAGAGGTTGGCTTATGAGGTTTAAGGAAAGAAGCCATCTCCATAACATAAAAGTGCAAGGTGAAGTAGCAAGTGCTGCTGTAGAAGCTGCAACAGGTTATCCAGAAGATCTAGCTAAGATACTTGATGAAGATGGTTACACTAAACAACAGATTTTCTATGTACATGAAACAGCCTTATACTGGAAGAAGATGCCACCTAGGACTTTCATAGCTAGAGAGGAGAAGTCAATGCCTGGCTTCAAAGGAGAAGCTGATTCTCTTGTTAGGGGCTATTGCAGCTCGTGACTTTTTTAAGTTGAAGCCAGTGCTCATTTACCATTCTGAAAATCCTAGGCTCTTAAGAATTATGCTAAATCTTCTCTGCCTGTGCTCTGTAAATGGAACAGCAAAGCCTGGATGACAGTTTGTCTGTTTACAACATGGTTTACTGAATATTTTAAACCCATTGTTGAGACCTACTGCTCAGAAAAAAAGATTCCTTTCAAAATATTACTGCTCATTGTCAATGCACCCGGTCACCCAAGAACTCTGATGCAGATGTACAAGGAGATTAATGTTATTTTCATGCCTGCTAACACAGCATCCATTCTGCAGCTCATGAATCGAGTAATTTCTAGTTTCAAGTCTTATTATTTAAGAAATATGTTTCCTAACGCTATAGATGCCATAGATAGTGATTCCTCTGATGGATCTGGGAAAAGTAAATTGAAAACCTTTTGGAAAGGATTCACCATTCTAGATGCCACTAAGAACATTTGTGATTCATGGGAGGAGGTCAAAATACCAACATTAACAGGAGTATGGAAGAAGTTGATTCCAACCCTCATGGATGACTTTGAGGGGTTCAAGACTTCAGTGGAGGAAGTAACTGCAGTTGTGATGGAAATTACAAGAGAACTAGAAGTGGAGCCTGAAGATGTGACTGAATTGCTGCAACCTCATGATAAAACTTTACTGGATGAGGAGTTGCTTCTTCTGGATGAGCAAAAAAAGTGGTTTCTTGAGATGGAATCTACTCCTGGTGAAGATGCTGTGGACGTTGTTGAAATGACAACAAAGAATTTAGAATATTATGTAACTTAGTTGATAAAGCAGCAGCAGGGTTTGAGAGGATTGATTCCAATTTTGAAAGAAGTTCTACTGTGGGTAAAATGCTATCAAACAGAATCGCATGCTACAGAGAAATCTTCCGTGAAAGGAAGAGTCAGTTGATGCAGCAAACTTCATTGTTATTTTAAGAAATTGCTTCAGCCACCCCAGCCTTCAGCAACCACCACCCTGATCAGTTAGCAGCCATCAGTATCAAGGCAAGATCCTCCACCAGCAAAAAGATTATGACTCGCTGAAGGCTCAGATGATGGTTAGCATTTTTTAACAATAACGTATTTTTTAATTAAGGCATGTACATTTTTTTTTAGACATAATGCTATTGCACATTTAATAGATTATCCTTAAACCTGTTGCCATCAACTAGACTCCGACTCATAATGACCCTATAGGACAGAGTAGAATTGCCCCATAAGGTATCCAAGGAGTGGCTGGTGGATTCGAATTGCTGACCTTTTTGTTAGTAGCCAAGCTGTTAACCACTGCACTTCCAGGGCTCCTAATAGACTACCAAAACCAAACCAACCCGTTGCTGTGAAGTCAATTCCGACTGACAGTGACCCTATAGGACAGAGTAGAACTGCCCCATAGAGTTTCCAAGGAGCACCTGGTGGAGTCTAACTGCTGTAGCAATTAACCACTATGCCACCAGGGTTAGTTATATTTACACTATACTGTAATAGACTGTAGTGAAATATAACTTTCATATGCACTGGAAAACCAAAAAATTTGTGTGATTCACTTTTTTGCGATGTTCATTTTATTGTGGTAATCTAGAACAGAACTCACAGTGTCTCCAAGGTATGCCCGTAAAAGATTGGCTCGCAAAATAATGAATATCACCTGTGAGTACTGTGCTCTTTTAAAAAATTATCTATATGAGATCAAATGATCGACAATTAGTTTAAAACAAAGATGAGAATGTAAGGAGGCAGGGAAACTAGATTAATGGAAATAGAACAACCAGAAAGGAAATAATGAGAATACTCATGCATTGTGAAGAATGTAACCAATGTCACTGAACAGTTTTGTGTAGAAATTATTGAGTGGGAACCTAAACTGCTGTGTAAACCTTCACCAAAAACACAATAAAATATTACCTAAAAAAAGTACTTAGCTGATTTTTCCCAGAACTGTCCTTACTAGAAGTTCCCAGTTTCTAAGAAGAATTCAAGTTAAGTTTAAACAAGAGGACCACTTTTTCTTTAACACATTGTTATGGATTGAATTGTGTCCCCCCAAAATGTGTGTTAACTTGGCTAGGCCATGATTCCCAGTATTGTGTGGTTGTCCACCATTTTGTGATCTGATGTGATTATCCTATGTGCTGTAGATCGTAATCTCTATGATGTTAATGAGGCAAGAGTAGAGGCAGTTATGTTAATGAGGCAGGACTCAATCTACAGGATTAGGTTGTATCTTGAGTCAATCTCTTTCAAAATATAAAAGAGAGAAGGGAGCAGACGGGAGAGGGACCTCGTGCTGCCGAGAAAACAGTGCACTCAGAAGCTCCTAGACCAAGGGAAGATTGATGACAAGGACCTTCCCCCAAAACTGACAGAGAGAGGAAGACTTCCTCTGGAGCTGGCACCCTGAATTCTGACTTCTAGCCTCCTAAACTGTGAGAGAATAAACTTCTGTTTGTTAAAGCCATCCACTTGTGGTACTTTTATATGGCAGCACTAGATAACTAAGATACACTTAATTTTTACTGGAAAACAAACAACCTTTTAAATTTTTTCTTAAACTAAAGTGGTGATAACTCCAGAAATCTGGATATAATAAAAAATCTTCTGCAACAAAAGAGTTAATTAAGGCAGCAGACCTAGTTTACTCAAAGTTACTTATCTCCTGGAGAGCCTGGAGGCATGTACAGACACTTGGGCAAGCCCAGAGAAGTAAACCCTTGGAATGTTCATAAAATTAATGATTAATGGTGCTGTTCTGTGCACCCAGGGCAGTGGGAGATGACATACCAGTGGCAAAGAAAATCAAAGACCACCAGAGTCGATTATTGATATGAGTTGTATTGAGGAAGAGCTGATGGCAATTAGGTAGCATCGAAACTGAAAATGGAGAGGAACTCTTTCAGGCTGCTGAAGTATAGGGTTTTTTAACGCAGTTAGAGAATTTCCAGTAGGGAAGTTACAATGACTGGGTCTTCCGAATTTCCTTAATTAAAGGAAGAGTCTTACAAAGCAGGTTCTTTCTTTCATTGGTTTTATAGGTGTACTTGTTTGTTGGGGATTGCTTGTGGTCTGTAGGGTAAGTCAGGAACATCCTTCAGTGTCAAGTTGTTTTTCTCCGAATATCCTTGCCGTTAGAACATTTTCAAAAACTCCCTATTGTTTTCGGAAAGGTCTGTGCCTGGCATAAATGGCCATTAATTTTTATTTAACACCAGCTTGTCAGAATTGTTTAATGTAAATATCAAGATTTATGATATGCACTGGGCATTTATGTTGGGATCCTAAAGTACCAGAATGCGCCTATGGGTCCCACTTGCTATAATAGCTCTGGATCCCAAAACTTGAAAGGGCTTTGCAGAAGTGTCCCTGCAGTTCATAGGTGGAAAGAAAGCATAGAAAGCAGGTCTATTATTGTGAGTCCTTCTGGAAGGTAGTTGTGGGCCCCCAGAACACCTCCCTAGTCGGCTTGTTAGTGGGTGGGTCTGTTAGTAGGAGAAGGGTTGGAAATAAGTGAGCATTTAAAGTCTTTAGAAAAACAAAGATATAGCTCTGTGGCACTACCTAAAATGACCTCACTTTCTGGAGAGATGTAAGGCTAGATTTAGTGGGGGAAGTCAAGTTTGGAGATTAATATTTCCAGGCCAAGCTGAACTGATAGTTAATTTTATTTTCAAATGATGGGGAAAAAAAGATAAAACCTACTTATTGTGTATGTGGGGTTTGTTCAATGAGAGTAAAATAAGTTCATCGTAGAATTTGGAAAATAGAGACAAGAACAAGAAGAAAATGGAAATCACCTGTATCCCATCACCTGCGTAGAGGTCCTGAGGGTAACGACATTGAATTTGTAATTACTTCCTTGTATTTGGTATGAGGCCTGAAATCTCCCATAACCAAAAACCAAACCCGTTGCCAACAAGTTGATTCTGACTCATAGCAACCCTGTAGGACTGAGTAGAACTGCCCCATAGGGTGTCCAACTGCAGATCTTTTGGTTAACAGCCGAGCTCTTAACTACTGCACCACCAGGGCTCTGATAACCCTCCTAAAATCGTTTGGGCACTCTCTCAGCTGACTTTGTATGAGGTGCTGCAGAACTTCCTCTAGGGATGTTCTCCCTTTGGATAAAGCTTTGGAAATTGATCTAACTTCAGAAATTCCTGAGAGGACTACGTCAGCCACTGATTTCATTTCATCACATATTCCAGCACCAAACACAGTGACTGTATATTAGCTGCGGTATTTGGGAGGGCCTCATTGTTGGCCCTGTTAGAGTTCTCTGCCTCAGTTCTGCCTAGTAAGAAACATTCAGATTATTGCAGGCCTCACTCACTGTCTTTTTTTTACCCTAATCTTACCCTTCAGCTTAGCGTCAACACCAGGATCCTGCCCCTTGTGAAAGACCAGGCTATGGATGCTGTGCTCCTGACAGCCAGGTGGAAGGTGAGCTGTGCTTTCTCCTCTGCTTCCTTGGATGTAGTCACTGCTGCCATGGTATAGCTTTCATTCCTTTGTTAACCTTCTTTATCAATTTAGGGATTTTTCCCTCTTGGAAAGTATGATGTAAAGAGCTTGAACTCTGTAGTCAGACAGGTTCACATCCAGGCTCGTACTATTGTAAATGGTAATGTTACTAAACTTTTTCTGCTTTCTTATTTCTAATATGTAGAAACATGACTGATTTTTGTGCGTTGATCTTATACCCTGTCACCTTGATGAATTCATTAGTTCTGTTAGCTTTCTTGCGGATTTTTTGGGGGTTTTCTATGTATAGGATCATGTCATCTGCAGAAAGGGATAGTTTTACTTCCCTCCTTCCCAGTTTGGATACTTTCTTTCCCCCCCTTGTCATGGAGTGAATTATGTCCTCGAAAAAATGTGTATCAATTTGGCTGGGCCATGATTCCCAGTATTGTGTGGTTGTCCTCCATTTTATGATTGTAATTTTATGTTAAAGAGGATTAGGGTGGGATTGTAACACCCTTACTAAGGTCATATCCCTGATCCAATGTAGTTTCCCTGGGTTGTGGCCTGCACTACCTTTTATCTTACAAGAGATAAAAGGAAAGAGAAGCAAGCAGAGAGTGGGGACCTCATACCAGCAAGAAGGCAGTGGTGGGAGCAGAGCGCATCCTTCGGACCTGAGGTTCCTGTGCTGAGATGCTGCCAGACTGAGGGAAGACTGATGACAAGGACCTTCCTCCAGAGCTGACAGAGAGAGAAAGCCTTCCCCTGGAGCTGACGCCCTGAATTTGGACTTGTAGTCTACTAGACTGTGAGAGAATAAATTTCTCTTTGTTAAAGCCATCCACTTGTGGTATTTCTGTTAGAGCAGCACTAGATGACTAAGACACCCCTCTTGGCCAATTGCTCTGGCTAGAACTTCCAGAACAATGTTGAATAGCAGTGGTGAGAGTGGGCATCTCTGTCTTGTCCCTAATCTTAATGAGAAAGCTCTCAGTCTTTCTCCATTGAGTATCATGTTAGCTGTGGGTGTTTCATAATGCCCTGTATCATACTGAGGAGTTGTCTTTCTGGTCCTATCTTGTTGAGTGTTTTTATCATGAAAGGGTGTTGAATTTTGTCAGATGTCTTTTCCGCATCTATTGAGATGATCATTTTCTTTTCTTTTGTTTTGTTAATGAAGTGTATTGATTGATTTTCTAATGTTGAGCCACCCTTGCATTCCTGGGATAAATCCCACTTGATCATACCTATTCATATTTTAAGACTCAACTCAAAAAGCATCTTCTCCAAATCTTTTCTGACTTCCTCAGGTAGTGTTAACTAAATTACTCTTTCCTGTGTTCGCAAGTATGCAGTCCCTGTGGTGGCCTAGAAGAACAGTTTCAAAGAAATGATGACAGCTAAGCCAGATGGTGGGTTGTGGAATGACTGGGAGATGAGTGTGTAGAGTGTTTTTCACAGAGGTGTGTCCAGTAAGGGACGGAGTGAGTGGTAACAAGATGGGATAGAAGGAACAAGGAACAGCTTTTTAAAGATAGGAAAGATTTTAACATTTTAACAAGTTAAGGGCAAAGAACCAATGGAGGGGGGAAAGAAGATAAAAACATAGAAGAGGAAGCATCATTGTTGGATTAAGACCCTGGAGGAGACATGAGAGAATGGACTCAAAGTCAGAGAGGAGGGAGTACCAGGAGAAGGGCAGTGTCTTCCTCTGAGATGGGGTGGGGGGATGGGTAAACATTTAGGTGATGTCTAGGGGAGCGTGGTGAGAGGAGCTAAAGAGCATGGGGCATGTGGCACCCCACAGACTGTTTTCTGGGAAGGGATTGGCAGTGCCTTCTGAGAGGAAGGAGGTGATAAACAATTTGCATACATCTACATGTCCTCACAGGCCCCTCTGATTATCTTCTTGTGTAATTATCACTGGATTATTACCATGTTTAGGTCTCAGTCTTCCACCATTAGATGGTTCACTTTCAGAAGCAGGGACCAGGGCTGCTCTAGAATTGTACAGGTTGTGTGCTTAGCAACTCCAGGGGACACTACTCACACAGCCATGATGTGAATGGTGTCCTCTAGAGTTGTGTGGTGGTAAAAATGGTGTGGGGGTGGCATCTGACCTCCTTTAACTTCACAAGAGGGAAGGAGGGTCAAGACCAACAGTCCAAGGCTGATTCCCATGAGGTGGAGGTCTGACATGCCTCCTCTCTGCCATTTTTACCAATTCTAACACCAACCGTCCCTCCCACAGCACTCTTTACTTCTCTGCTGAGTTTGATAATTCATTACAGTGGCCACACAGAACTCACAGACAATACTCACGATTATGGGGTTTATTAGGGAAGTAACAGGTTACAATTCATGTTCAGGAACACTCAGGATACAGTTCTTCCATCAGGACAGCCTCTGCCCAGCCGTGCTACAGGCACACCTCTGCCTGGCCTCTCAGCCTCTGCCCTGCTCAGGCAAGGGCTACAAAGCTCTTTAGCTCTGCCAGTAAGTGCCCAGAGGCACCCCACTCTGCCAATAAGCCTCCGCCCAAAGGCACTCAGCTTTCTCACTCCATGGGCTGGGAAGCCCACTGCACTGTCCCCTGCCAGTATCCTAGTTCTGCTGCCTCTGCTGCTGCTGTTTTTCTGCAACTGCTTCTCGCCATGTTGCTCCTGGCTCTTCTTCCTTGGGGTGGTGAGATCCTCCCCCTGTTCTGGAATTGGCTCCTCTTCAAACCCAGCAGGATGGCAAAACCGACTGATCTCCTTGGTGGGCTACAATTACCTTATTTTGCACAGTCTCACGCAGTCATTTTGTGTAAATCACAAAGACCATGGCTAGAAGGGCCACATTAAGTAGTTCACTGCACTGCAGGCCATCCCCTGGCTTTTCTAGCCATTGACTCTTTCAGACTTGAAAGACTAACTCCCCCTCCTAGTCATTTTACCAGTCCAGAACAGTCGTTAACAATTAGTCCTTCAGTAGGGCAAGAGTCCTAAACGTGAGGCTACTCAGGTGCCAGCCAGTTAGGTCTGCTGCGTGTGTCCATCTGATCTGGTCAGGTTCTCCACCCTTTTTGGCCTCTGATGAAATTTAATTGAGAAGATTATTCCTTTGCTCTGAGTCTCATGAGGTATTATTATAGCAAAACTTGGAAGGAACTTTAAGTTCGGCCATTGTACTCCAGTCCAGCAGTGCCTCCCCCTTAGTCCACACTTTTATGCTTACTGCTTCTATAATTACAGTTTTTACAATCAGAATTAACCTTGTTAACAGTCGACACTTACAACTGAACCGTATAATCCTATCAGCATCTTCCCTTACCCTCTCTTTAGATTCATCAGGAAAAGAGGAATCTATTCAGTGAGGATCCTCCCTTGCCCCCCTCATTTAATGTAAGTACACTTATGAAAGCTTGTAAGCCAGCCACTTCATGCCTTTATCTACCCCCCACCCCCTTCATTTTAGATAGCCAGTGTTTAAATTGCCAGTCCCTATCAAACCAATACTGAGGAGACAAGCATATTCCTTGGTCTTGACGCTTTTATTCTGGTTGGAACTTTGAGCATCTGTATTCAAAAGCAAAATCCAGTCCAGAGCAAGCCATCAAATTGTAGCAATCTACACCAGCTCACGGTGTCAAACGTTTTTTACTTAATTCTGTCAGTTCTGGTCAGCTCATCCCTAGCCATCCAAGCTAGGTCACAATGGGTAGCAACCTTAGGCTCGAGAGTTCACACACACCTCCTGGCCCTTGAGACAGCCCCATTCACAGTCTCTGATCCCTAGCCCCCTTGCGCTAGGTCAGCAGGTTCCACCATACACTTCAGGAGTCCACATAACTCCCTCTACTTCTGAGTAACCAGCCCATCCTCTCTCTCAACCTTAGCACTTGTGGGCTAGGTCAACGGGTGCCAATGGAACATGTCCAAACTCAGTCCATCTCTTCATTGCTGCACTTCTCCCACTTCCACTCATGAGTGGACCCAGGTGGTCACCACAAATGAGCATACCAAGCTGTCTACTCGCCGGCGCCCTTTAACTTCCAGTCCTAGAAGGGGGTCCCTTCTGATGGGCACTGACTTTTCCTGCCTCAGTGCATCCAATAGCAAACCGGTCGCTCAAATTTCAAAAAGCAAAACAGTCACTTTTTTTCCTGCAGGTCCGTCCTTCAAATGCTAAGAACCAATGGAGTGGGGAAAGAGGATAAAAATATAGAAGAGGAAGAATCGTTGTTGGATTAAGACCCTGGAGGAGACATGAGAGAATGGACTGGAAGTCAGAGGAGGAGGGAGTACCAGGAGAAGGGCAGTGTCTTCCTCTGAAATACAAGGGCGGGCTGGGTAAAAATGTAGGTGATATCTTCGGGAGCGTGCCGAGGGGAGTTAAAGAGCATGGGGCATGTGGCACCCCATGGAGTATTTTCTGGGAAGGGGTTGTCAGTGCCTTCTGAGAGGAAGGAGATGGGGCAAGCAATTTGCATCCATCTACATGTCCTCACAGGCCCCTCTGATTACCTCCTCACGTAATTGATCACTGGGTTGTTACCATGTCTAGTTCTCAGTCTTTCCCCATTAGATGTCTTACTTTGAGAAGCAGGGACCAGGGCTACTCTGGGGTTATACGGATTGTGTGCTTAGCAACTCCAGGGGATACCACTCACATAGCTGTGATGTGAATGGTGTCCTCTAGAGTTGTGGGGTATACAACCTGAAGAGCTATATCCTGTGGCGTCAGCGGGAGCCATGACATTAATTAGTTAATTAGTCCTGGCATACAACACAAAAAAGGCACGTTTGTGCTCAATTAATGCTCATAGAAGGAAAAAGAGTGATGAAGGTATAGCATGCCATTTGTGAGGAATACGAGAGCAAGAGTTGTTGAGCAACATTAAGGGCCCAAATATAAAACTATAAATTTGTAGAAATAACTATATGTGTGATTAAGCCATTTTATTTCTCAGCACTTGTGTGGGGTTTACATTAAATGTATCCAGAGAACTTGGTCTTTGTCCTTAGTTCCTAAGAGAGAACCTCGAAACCCTTGGAATTTCCCCAGTAATCTAAGTTTCTTTGATGAGGGCTCCAGACCATGCCTAACCCAGCAGGTTATGCTAATGAGGTGACTCCTGGGTGGGGGTTGGCAAGGCCAGAAAGACCTATGGTGTTATATTAACCTTGTAATCATCTCGTGATCACCTTGTGGTATCAATCAATCTCAGGGGAGAGGACAGGAGCACATTATGTAATGAGACCTTCCCCAATAAAAGCTCTGGACATGGACGCTCCGTGGGCTTCCTAGTTGGTGAAAGACATCACATGTGGGAGGGTAGTGCGTCCCTTTTTGGGACATGGAAGCTCCATGTTGGGAACTCTCCTGTCTTAGTTATCTAGTGCTGCTATAAAAGAAATACGACAAATAGGTGGCTTCAACGAATAGAAATTTATTTTCTCACCATTCAGGAGGCCAGAAGTCTGAATTCAGGGCACCAGCTCTAGGGGAAGTCTTTCTCTCTGGGCTCTGGGGTAAGGTCCTCGTCGCTTTTCAGCTTCTATTCCTTGGCCATCATGGTGATCTTCATGTGTCATGACATCTACCTTCCCCCATCTCAGCTTGCTTGCTGCTTGCAAATCTCATAAAAGGTTGACTTAAGATACACTCTACGCTTGTACCGCCTCATTAACATAACAAAGAAAACCCACTCCCAAATGGGATTCCAACCGTAGATATAAAACCAAAAACCAAACCTGTTGCCATCGAGTCGATTCTGACTCATAGTGACCCTATAGGACAGAGTAGAACTGCCCAATCGGTTTTCCAAGGAGTGGCTGGTGGATTCAAACTGCCGACCTTTTGGTTAGCAGCTGAGCGCTTAACCACTGTGCCACCAGGGCTCCAACCACAGGTATAGAGGTTAGGATTTACAATGCATATTTTTGGGGGACACAGTTCAATCCATAACATCTCCCAAACCTCACCCTATATGTTTCTTCATTTGTATCGTTACTGCTGTAACTGTAGGTGTAGTGCTTTCTGTGAGTTCTGTGAATCATTCTAGCACATGTTCAAACCCAAGGGAGTAGTGAGCGACAGGTCAGAGTGAGGGGTGCTAGTATCCCCTAAGCTTATGGCAAGTATCCTGAGGGGGTAGAAGGAGCCCCTGAATTTGTAGCCAGCATGTCAGTTCAGAAGTGAGGGTGTCTTCTGGACTCCCACGCTTGTGGCTAGTGTCTGAGGCCTTGGGCTGACTTGGCAGTCTGGTGGACTGTGTCCTCTAACTTGTGAGATCTGACCTAGCTCCAGGTGGTTAGGGTCAGAGGGAAAAGTGCTGCTTGTGCAGCTGGTGTCAGAACAGAAGTGGCAGAGAAGTGACAGTGGGGATTTTGATCATGTCCTCTCAGCTTGTTAACCTCCATGTAGGCGCAGAGACTGCACGTGTTTGAACGGGTCAGGTTAAGGCGATTGTAAGGCAGTTCCGATAAAGCGAGGGACATTCAGGGTGGTGGGAAGGGAGGGTTTGAAACAGGTTTGATATGGGGGAAAGAAGGGTTGTAAAGTTAGGGAGAGTTTGGTTTCTGTCTAGAGGGGAGCTACTTGAAGCTTCTTTGGATAGGGGCGGGTATTTCTTATTACAGATCAGTTAAATGATAGAGAATTTTTGGACTTTCTCAGACAAATACCCTCTGAACCCACACAATGAATTGAAAGAGAGATGAGTGTGGTGGACAGACACGAGGCCTCTGCTGCAAGGGCTGCAACAGCATAGGAGGGAGGCACTTTCCTGTCTCAGCCTACGTGAGGTGAACACCCAATGCCAAATGTAAACTTCTGCCTTGCACATCGTACTGAATCATCTCTGTTTGCCCCTTCTGGCTACACCCTCCACCCTTCCCTACTCTGGTCTGTACCCTGGGGTGCTGACCCTTTTATTCACCATAAAAGGCTCCCTTGCCCTCTGGGTTCTGGTTGGCCTCTGACAATGGGATGGAGTCGGGACAGAGAGAGGACCAGAGGGCTGGAGGAAATTGAGAGGTCTGGTGTTTATTCACACAGCTCCCTCCCTGCTAGGCTGTAGGATAGCAGTGGCATAGCTGGATATTTAAGACCCTAGCTGCAATCTTGCACCCTCCAACAACTTTATGGATTTCAGTAACACCTCTCCTACCTTACCCCTTCAGACCTAATGTGTGAGGTTCCCCACGTGTAAAAATGGTGTGGCGGTGGCAACTTACCTCCTCTAACTTCAGGAGGAGGAGGAGAGAGAATCAAGATCAACAGCCCAAGACTGATTCCTATAAGGAGGAGGTCAGACAGACTTCTCTCTCCAACCTTTTTACCAATTTTGACACCAGCCGTCCCTCCCATGGCACTCTCTACTTCTCTGCTGGGTTCAATAATTCATTGCAGTAGCCACATGACTCACAGACCATACTCACAGTTGTGGGGTTTATTAGGGAAGTAAGAGGTTACAGTTCAGGTTCAGGAATGCTCAGGATACAGTTCTTTGATCAGGACAGACTCTTTTTAGCAATGCCATAGGCAGGCCTCTTTGACCCTTGGCCCCTTGGGCCTCTTGGGCCTGTCTGGCCTCTGCTCTGCTCTGGCAAGTGTTACAAAATTACAAAGCTCTTTCAGTTCCACCGATAAGTACATGGAGGCATCACATTCTACCAGTAAACCTTGGCCTGAACTCGCTCCGCTCTCTCGCTCCATGGGTCAGTGAGGCACCCCACTCCGCCAGGAAGCGTCCTGCCCGAAGGCGCTCTGCTCCTTGAGTTTGGCACACCCACTGTAACCACCTTGTTCCGTGGGCCAGGTAGCCCACAGTGCCATCTCCTGGTTCTGCTGCCTCTGCTGGCACTGTTTCTTTGCTACTGCTTCTTGTTGTCTCTTGCCATCTCTGGTGTTAACTGCTCTCTTTCTCTGTCTGCTGAGTCTCCGAAGTTCTCAGCGCAGGAATCTCAGGTCCAAAGGACGCGCTTCACCCCTAGCTCTTCTTCTTGGTGGTAGTCAGGTCCCCTGTTTCCACCTCTGGGATGGCTCATTTTAAGCCTAGTGAGATGGCAAAACTGACCAATCTCCTCGTTAGGGTTCCATACACCATATTTGCATGGTCCTACCCCCAAAAGTGTTCTATGCACCTTATTTGCATTAGCAGCAAGCTGTCCAACCCCCTTAATGGGCCACTAGCAATTTATTTCCATAGACCCACCCAGTCATTTGGTGGGAATTACAAGACCACGTCAAGAAAGGCCATTTAAAAGTGATCCATTGCACCGAAGGCTACTCCCTGGCTTTTCTAGCTATGATTCTTTCATACTTGGAGGATAACTTCCTCCTCCCAATCATTTTGCCAGTCCAAAACAGTCATTAACAACTAGTCCTTCAGTAGGGTAAAGTGTTCTCAGGGTGAGGTTACTCAGGTATCACCTTTGCAGGTCTGCTGCAGGTATCCATCTGATCTGGTCATGTTTTCCAAGTCTCAGCTTCACCCTCTCTGGCTTCTGATAAAATTTAACTGAGAGATGATTATTCCCTTGCTCTGAGACTCTTTCTAAGTATCAACATAGCAAAACCTTTAAGGGACTTTAGTTTGGGCCACTGTACTCCAGTCCAGCAATGCCTCCCCCTTAGTCCACAATTTCACTGTTACTGCTTCTACAGTTAGTTTTTACAATCACAATTAACCCTGTTAATAATCAGCACTCACAACTGAATCATATAATCCTATCAGCATCTTCCCAACCCTCTCTTCCTCAGACCCATCAGGAAGAGAGGAATCTATTCAGTGGAGATCCTCCCTTGTCCCCTTCATTTACTGTAAGCACACTCACGAAAGTGTGTAAGCCAGACACTTCATACCTTTATCTCCCCCTGTTTTAGACAGACAGTGTTTAAATCGCCTGTCCCTCAAACCAGTACTCTGAGGAAACAAGTATGTTCCTCGGTCTAAAGAATCTTCTGTTGCAGTTGGAACTTTGAGCATTTGCATCCATAAGGAAAGTCCAGTCCAGAGCAAGCCTTCAAATTGCAGCAATTTATATCAGCTTATGGTGTCAAACATCTCTCTCTCTCTCTCTTCATTTGGTCAGGTTCTGGTCAGCTCATCCCTAGCCCCCATGGGCTAGGTCAGTGAGTACCAGCCATAGGCTTGGGAGTCTACACCTCCTGGCACTTTAGACCAACGAGCCCCTTCTTTCTCTTTCTCCCATCTCTAGCCCCCATGGCCTAGGTCAGCATGCACCACCACAGGCTCATGAGTCCACACAACTCCCTGCACTTCAGACCACCCCTTCTCTCTGTCATTCCTAGCCACTGTAGGCCACGTGAGTGGGTGTCAGTGGAATATCCAAACTCAGCCTGCCTCTTCACTGCTGCACCTCCCCCACTTGCACTCATGGAGTGGACCCAGGTGGTTGCCGGCTCCTTTTAACTTCCAGTCCTAGAAGGAGGTTCTTCTGATGGACACTGACTTTTCTTGCCTCAGTGCACCCAAAGGCAAAGTGCTTGCTTGAAATTTAAAAAGCAAAACAGTTATTTTTTTTTTCTGCAGGTCCTTCCTTCAATTGCAAATTTCCTGCTCTCCCAGCAGTTCAGAGTGGACCTGCATGTCTTTTCAAATGCAGATTTACTGGGTGGGGCTCAGGTTTTTTACTTAAACCCCCAATACTCTTACACAGGGCTACTCTATTCAAACCAGGAGCCTGTGTTTCTTTTAGGCAAACCCTAGTTCCCCTTTCAGCATATCCAATCAAGTTTTGGCTGAAGGCAGAGTTACAAGTGCTCTGTTATCTATAATACCCAGTATTCATTCCCTCATACATTTAGGTCTGTTTTACAACACTAGGTAGGAGAAACATTCAATATCCATAGTACATTCAGGTAAACATAACCCTTTTTAAAACATTCCAATTTCATCTTCTTTTCTGCACATCTTGACTCTTCTCCCCTTCACGTGCATATGGCCTTGGGCCCCTGGCTGGGTGGAAGCAGAAGACCCTGGCCCCCTATCAACCATTTTGCTTGAAGGGCCTAGCTTTTGCCCCAGGCCACTCCAGATACAGCTTTTCTTCCCTCAGCTGCAGCATAACATCTCTTACTTTCCTTTCAGCCATTATAGATAACAACCACCAAAGTAACCACGTAAGAATCGTAAGTTTCACTTTTCCACGCCCCTTCATTCTTCCTTTTCCTAAATCCCGTGCTTCCATAAGTCTGGAGCTATTGCAGCGAATACATCAACTGTAAAAATGGTGTGGCAGTGGCATTTGACCTTCTCTAACTTCACCAGGGGGAGGAGAGAATCAAGATCAACAGCCCAAGGCTGATAGCCAGCCCCTGCTTGCTTCACCATAGCTCCTGTGAGCACCCTTAAGCCCATCCAGTCATTTGTAAATAATCTGCACATTAACCTATCCTCAGTTACCTCATTTGAGCACTCCATCTCTTTCTTAAGGGTAACCTAATTAATACATGCAATCTAAGCCCCTCCAATTGCAGATTTTGTCACTCTCAATCCATTTCCCCATCCCCCATATATCTAATGTAGTTGTCATGACCAACCAGTAGGAATCAGCCGGGTGCAGAAGTATATTGTTGTTAGTTGCCATTGAGTCGATTCCATCTCATGGAGAACACATGTGTTACAGAGTAGAACTGCTCCATAGGATTTTCTTGGCAATAATCTTTACGGAAGAAGATCTCCAGGGCTTTTTTTCCATAGTACCACTGGATGGGTTCAAACCACCAACCTTTAGGTTAGAAGTCAAGTGCAAACCATTTGTGCCACCTAGCAACCTTATTATTTGTCTGTTATTATAGAGCAGCGGTTGACATACTGGCCTGGATCTGTTGGAAAAGTTTTATTGGAAGACAGCCACACTCACTCATTTACCTATTATCTATGGCTGCTTTTGCCCTGTAACAGCAGAGTTGAATAGTTGCAGCAAAGATCAACTGTCCTGCAAAACCTAAAATATTTATCATCCCATGGTACAGAAGAACATGCCTGGCCTGAGTGTCAGAAGACCTGAGGTGAGCCCTAAATCCCCTATTTACTGAATGACCTTGGCTAAGTCACTTTACTTCATCAAATCTCAGTTTGCTCACCTGTAGAATAATAATAACCCACACCGTTATTGTAAGAATTGAAGTTATCGTTAATCACTATTTTTTCAGGAGTTGCTGTCATTTGAGGATGTGGCTATGTTCTTCACCAGAGAGGAGTGGGAAAACCTTGACTCAGCCCAAAAGTACCTCTACAGAGATGTTATGCTGGAGAATTACAGAAACCTGATCTTCTTGGGTAATGACTTGGTCTTTTAAGATTTGGCTTTGTTTGTGTGTTTTCAGTGTCTGCCCAAGTCTTCAGTCCCTTATCTGCAATTCCAAAATCAGAAAAATCTGAAAACTAGTTTTTTCATAATTTATTTGGCTACAAAAATCTGACCTGAAACTATCAGGTGGCAAAACCCAATTTTCTGTGCATGAAGCTATTTATAATCTTTACTTTTCCCACTTGGTGTGTATATCTGTACATTTAGCTGAAGAAATATCAGTGTGTTTGATTGGGGATACAGCTCCAAGCCTATTGGGAGTGTTATATAATATAAATACGCCAGCTCACCCTTCTAAAATCTGGAAAAATTCTGAATTCTGAAATACCTTCTCCCCATGGGTGTCCGGTAAGGGATTGTGGCCCTGGGTTATGAATAGTTGCTTTTTGTTTTAGAGTTCAAACACACTTAATCCATTCTCCACCCCTCCCCACGCCCACCTTTCACATCCACATCTATTAGACTGATAGGAGTGGAAAAGATCAGGGCATTTGGATTCCAAAGGCCAGCTTCTTATTCTCTTGAAAAGTCTCTTTTTCTTTCTTCTCTCTGGAATGGGTAACTTTGTTTGAAACACCAGTAAGTGCCCGGAAATCATTCCTAACTAACTTCATTTCTGAACCTTCACTACTTCCATCTTCCGAAGAGCCTACGTTTGCCTTATTCCAATGCAGTCTCTTACTGTGGAGTTTCCCTGCCCTCTCTGAGGTGTGGGGGCCGGTAATAGTTTTCTTTCTGGGGCCACATATTTGACTCCCCGCATGATACTCTTGGCAAAGTTGTGACTACCTCTTGTGGAATTGTCCACCAACCTCTGGTTTTTTGTAATGTTTCTTTTTAGAAGATTACAGGGGCATAGTTAAATATAGGGAAGGTACAGAAAAGTATCAAGGGGAGGGAAAAACATTCAGGGGTAACACTGTTAATAATGTGGAATATTTACTTCCAGTGTTTTTTTCCTATGCTTTAAGAAATGTATGTTAGCATATTCTGTATATCATGCCATAATTCTTTTTAAACTTAGCATTGTAACATCAGCATTTCCCTATGTTATTAAAATCCCCCGTAAGTATAATAAATCATCATAACATAATGCCACTGTATGATACACAATAATATTTAATTATTTTCACATTTGGGGATGTTTACCTTGACTTTGTTTTTATTTTGTTGGTTTGCTTGTGTGTGTATCACTTTCTGAGTTATCATGTTCCAAAGAATGCTTCTCTTTATATGCATTTCTGATTATTCCCCAAGAATTAGAATTTTGGAGTTAAAGGATATGGGCACTTTAAGTCTCTTAATATATATTGATGAATGAGTTTTCAAGAAAATTTATACTATTCTGTATATTGAATAGCAGTATTTGAGAGTACTTCTTTGCTACATCACTGTGCTCCTTTAGAGCTTTTACTAGTTATAAAAATAATATATGTTCATAATAGAAATTTTGGAAACTACATCAGTGAATAAAGTAGAAAATAAAAAGCATCTGCAGGCCCATTGCCCAGAAATAACGACTGTTAACATTTTGGTTTACTTTTTCCTATATATAATTTAAAAAAAAAAAAAGAACAACTACAAAGTACATACATGAGTTTTCTATTCTGCTTTAAAATATATGTTTTCATTGTTGTTAGGTGCCATCGAGTCAGTTCCAACTCATAGCGACCCTATAGGACAGAGTAGAACTGCCCCATAGGGTTTCCAAGGAGCAACTGGTAGATTTGAACTGCCAACCCTTTTGGTTAGCAGAGGGAACTTTTTCCTATTTTGATAAGTATCCTTTGAACACATGGATTTTAAAAATCTGCCTAATCACTATGCCTTCATAGGCTTTATGTTATCATTCCTCTGTTGACATTCAGCTTATTTCCAGCCTTGTACTATTACAACACTGCTGAACGTCTCGTTAGTCTTTTCCTGGTTGGTCCTTCGGCTATATTTCTAAGAGTGGAGTTACCAGGTCCAAGGGTATGAATATTGTTCAGACTTTCAAGGAAGATTGCCAAATCTTCACAGAGATTGTGCCAATTTCTATTCTCATCAGCCTTTTAAAGCACTGTCCTGCTTATCACTCTGCCTACCACTGTACACCATGGGCGTTGAGACTGCAGTCCAGGACCTGTCTCTGTAACTCACTAACCGCCACATCCCATTGACTTCCCCATGAGTAGGATTTCAGTTCCCCAAACCTGAGGTGATCTCTCAGCTGGAAGACTGGGAAGAGCCATGGATCCTGGATCTACTGAGCACTGGGAATAGGAAAGCTTCCAGGAGTGCTTGCCCAGGTGGGTGAGGAAGAGACCCAGTCAAGTGGAAATGGTGAAGAGGAAGTGAAGTCACGTTAATGATGCCCCTTCTGTGCACCAGACACTGAGCCAGGTGCTTGGCATGTATCCCATTTATTCATCCCTCCTGCCCTTTGAAGGTAGTAGGTATGATTATCATTCCCTTTTTCCAGATGAAGAAACTGAAAATTAAAATATCTGTCATAGGTTGACAGAACTGAGATTGATTTCAACTCTCTGTGAAGCTTATCCTCTTTGCACTGCAGTGTACTGTTTCTCTGAAGTAGCTGGTCTAGTGTTTTCTAAGTGACAACCACCCTAGGCCCTAGATACTCCTTTATTCTACTCCCATTACTCATCCTTTTACCATACTATCTCTTGTTCTCTTGCATTCGTTTTGTTTTTCATATTCCCTCAGTGTTCCTTGGTATACTTACTTTTTCCTGAGTACCCTTCTACCTTTTATCACATCCCTCTACTTGAAGGTTTCTCACCCTCGACACTACTGACATTTTGGGCTGGACAATTCTTTGTTTGGGGGTGGAGGGATGCCCTGTGCATTGTAGGATGCTTACCAGTATCCTTGGCCTTTACCCACTAGGTGCCAGTAGCACCACTCCATTTGTGACAAGAATGTCTGCGGACATTACTAAATATCCCATGGTTGAGAACCCCTGCTGTATTTTATTGGATTTTGTACCTGTTTCCCCTCTGGTTCCTTTTCTGTTCTATCCTGTATTTTTTAAGGAGTTTTTTTAACCCAGAATCATTACAAACATGCACATCTAGAAAGTGCAAGGTGCTACCTCTCCTATATTTATGTGACACTACTGATTTTTAACATCAGTAGTACATGACCAGAGGAGGTTGTTTTTCCAATAATGGTGATAGACTCGTTCTCTTCTGACATCCTCTAGCACACACTCTTGTGCATTTTTTAGTCAACTGATGTAAAGAGTTCTTTCTGTTGTGAAGGCTAAGAGTACTATTAAACTCATAATTTTGGCCTCTTGAATATAATGATGTAACAAAATAAGCGCTTGATAATTTCATTGGATTGTCATATGTCCCAAACAATCAGCTTCTTTTCCTTCTGCAGTGGACACATCATTTATATATTTTCTTTTTGTTTGGTTAGGTTCTGAAGCCAGATATAAGATCAAAAAGTTAACTTCAATGCAGACAATTTCTGAAGAATTAGTATCATATAAGGTATCAGTGGTAAAGCAAGAGAAGGCCAAGAAAATCTCTGAAAAGTTATTTAAAAGTAACGACTTTGTGAACAATTTCAGATTTGCACTCCCTACTAGTGGTGATGAATATAAGAAGGGCTTCTTTCAAAACTTTAATTTTACTGAAGATCAGAATGCTCGAACAGAGAAGCAAGGCAAATGTGATGAATATGGGAAACGCTTCAGTCAGAGGTCATTGCTTGTTAGACATAAGCAGATTCTTACAGGACCAAAAACTTGTGAATGTGGAATGGTCCTCAGATGTGAGACAGATTTTGTTCAACATCAGAGACTTCACACTTCAGAGAATCCTTTTGAGTGTAACATTTGTGGACAAGCCTTCAAACAGACGTCAGCTCTTACTGTTCATAAATGTCACCCACCAAAAAAACCACATAAATGTCATGACTGTGGAAAGTTTTTCCGTCAGATCTCATATCTTGTTGAGCATAAGAGGATTCATACCAAAGAAAAACCCTATAAATGTAGTGAATGTGAGAGAACATTTAGTCGGAATTCAACCCGTATTCGACATCAGTTCACCCATAGCGGAGAAAAACCCCATAAATGCCTTGAATGTGGAAAAGCCTTCAGTCGACGCTCGACCCTTGTGAGCCATCAACAGATTCATACTAGACAGAACACTCACAGATGTAGTGAATGTGGGCAGTCCTTTGGCCGGAATGTAGATCTCATTCAGCATCAGAGAACCCATACCAAGGAGGAATTCTTTCAATGTAGAGAATGTGGAAAAACATTTAGTTTTAAGACAAATCTTTATCGACATGAGGTCATTCATACTGGAGAGAGACCCTATAGATGTGACAAATGTGGAAAATCTTTCAGCTGGCGCACAAGCCTTATTAAGCATCAGGGTACTCACAGAGGACAGATATCTACATGATGTTAACAGGAAAACCTACCAGGTAGAGATGAGAACTTAATCAGCTACTGCAAGCATATATAATTTGATTGTTTCCTGAAATGTAATAAAAAGGAACTAAAATGGTGTTTCTGTGGGGACCTTTTGTGGCTTACCTCCTGCTGTAGTCAAGAATTACTTTACAGAAAATGTAAGAAGCTGTTGTATCCAGTCTCTGTTGAACTCCTTATACCTTCATTCCCTCCAGTCTAGCTAAGGCAGAAGGGAGGCATAGTAGCTTTGCTCTGTGATTCCCTAAGTTGGGGACTATTTGATGGAGTATGAACAATTTAAGAGCATCATCCTGTTGTTTATATAGAAAAAATATCGCATAGACTTTTCAAATAAACTAAGGGCTAAAACAAAAAAACCAAACCTGTTGCCATCGAGTCGATTCTGACTCATAGCAACCCTGTAGGACAGAGCAGAACTGCCCCATAGGGTTTCCAAGGAGCAGCTGGTGGAGTCAGACTGCCATCCTTTTAGTTAACAGCTGAGCTCTTAACCACTGCGCCACCAGGGCTCCAAAACTAAGGGCTACTCATTAGTAATTAGTGAGATTATTAACAATTACTAAAATTTATTCGTAAACTAAAATTAGTATGCTACTAGACCCTACTAATAGGTCTAAGTCAATATTTGTAGCAGATGCTGTTGGTGGCCTGCCTTACCCCTTCTGTGTGTGTCATCTGACTTGCAGTATCCGTATCTTTACCTGCAGGCTTTTTTTAAAACCATGAAAGGCCACTGTGCCTGCTGGGTAATAACACATCCTGGGAGCAGCCCTCAGCCCAATAATGGATGGGAATTTGAGTTTAAATACTGGATCTCTCTCTCCCTTTGTGCTGAAGATCTCTGAAGCGTGTGTTTTACACTGTTTCCCAGTTTCCCTCATGGGTTTACACACATTCACCCAAGGTGGAAGCTGCTTTATTAGCTGTCTTCCCTTCTCTGTGTCTGCTCTCCACTTCCCTACCAGTGTTTCCTCAACCCACCCACCCCCAAATAAACTACTTGTATTCAAAAGGTATCAACTATAGTCCTTGAGGAACCATATCCCTTCTATATGCCAAGCACATTCTTACATTCAGGTTAAATAAACTAAGCTGTATTATTCTGTCTACAACTAACCAAAACAAGAAATCTATTTGAAATGATTCCCATGTCCTAACCTCATCTACGTCTACATTTATAAATTGCTGGTATTTGTTGTTGTTAATTGCCGTCAAGTCTACTCCAACTCATGGCGACCTTATGTATAACATAGAATGGGAAGAGATGCTAAAGAAAGTCCCTCAGGCTGAAAGGAATAAAAGGCTACTAGATAGTACCTTGAAAGGAGCCCTGGTGGTGCTGTGGTTAAAGTGATCACCTGCTAACCGAAAGGTTTGAAACCACCAGCTGCTCCATGGGAGAAAGATGTGGCAGTCTGCTTCCGCAGAGATTTACAGCCTTAGAAACCCTATGGGATCCCTCGCTATGAGTTGTAACTGACTCAATGGCAGGGTTAGGGGTTTTTTTTTTGTTTTTTTTTTGGGGGGGGGCAGGGGGAGGTTTATGAAGTACCTTAACTCCTAGAGATCCAGGGGCCAAAGTGGCTGCCTGCCCTCAGGTTCAAATGGTTACGCTTAAGAGGCAGATGTGAGTGTACAATTCCCCACTCTACCCATATATCAGACACTGCTAATCAATCACAGCCTTCAGAATCTCATCATGGTTCCTTGGTAAAAATGACACATGCCCCACATGGATTGTGAACTATCTGGGAGACTAATGAATTCCTGGTTCCTTGTTAGAAATGACACTACCCCCCCCCCCCCCCCCATGGATTATTTGAAATAAATTCCTGGTGGATTGTTCCTGACCTTATCTCAAGAGCTTCCATGTAAAAAAGGAATTAGGACCCTGTGGTGCTAATCTCATGGGGAGGCAATGAGGTCCAAGGGATTAAAAAACTCTGCATGAGCTTTGTGCATGGCTCTATCACAGAGAGGGTGGTAGTGAGAACAGCAACTTTAATAGTAATATTACACTGAGTCTTCAGAAGATCCTGTGATGTAGGTGTAGCTCTCGTCATCACTTTTCAGATGAGGAAACAGGCTCAGTGAGTCCAGGATGCTTACCCAAGTGTAGTAGTTTAGGAGATCTGGGGGCTGATCAAGATAATATATATGACCATGGGACGGCTGTGTTGTCAAACAAGCTACTTATGGGGGGGTGGGGGCGAGCACTGACAGATTCGGATATGGAGAAAATTCCTCAGAGCATGAGACTTTCCAAGTGCAAAGGTATGTAAAGTAGGAAGTCTAAATGGCTAAACATCTGCTTTGTCCTATATTTAAAACAACTGGATGTGGAAAATTTTGCGTTTAGCACTTACAGACCCAGCCTACTGTGAAGATGTAAACAAATTAGGGGCCAATACAAAGAAGCCATATTTGGCTCATTTATAGAACACCAAGGTGTTCTGGAATTTTAATCTAAAATCATAGCATGCTGATGGTAGCAGTAGCATCTATACCATCTAATTTAAAATGATGTTTGAGACTGGAGGTCAGGGGTGTTGATGGCGTAAAGTGGTGAGGGGAGGATGGCCTTGATGACCTCATACCCAACCCTGGGTGAATGTGGAGGCCTCCAAGTTTGCCATCCCGAAAATGATCCCCAAGATAGTTCGGAAGTAGCAGCAGAAAGAGATGGTATGTGATGGTTAATTTTATGTGTCAGCTTGACTAGGCTATGGTTGCCAGTGGTTTGGCCAAACACTGGTCTAGTTGCTGTTCCATAATGTAATGACCTTTGAGAATTTAGCCTAGGTAATGTAATCAGTCAGTTCAAAAGAGAGTTTCCTTAGGGTGTGTTCTGCCTCCAGAGCTACATATCCTGGAAGGCAAGCCTACAGAAGTCTCCAGCCTGCAGTCTGACCTACAAATTTTGAACTTGCCAGCTCTCCACAATCATGTGAGCCAATACCTTGAAGTAACACTCCCTCTCTCTCTATATGTATATACTAAATATATAAAAAGACTCATTCTGTTTCTCTAGAGTACCAAGACTAAGACAGTGAGTATGCCTAAGGCCCAGGAGGGATATGTTTTTTGGCTGGCCTCTGAGTCAGGAAAGGAGGAGCCCCTTATCCTCCAGCCCTTTCCGCCTGTTACCAAACTGTCTGTCTTAGTCATCTAGTGCTGCTACAACAGAAATACCACAAGTGGATGGCTTCAACAAACAGAAGTTTATTCTCTCACAGTCTAGGAGGCTAGAAGTCCAAATTCAGGGTGTCATCTCCAGGGGAAGGCTTTCTCTGTTGGCTCTGGAGGAAGGTCCTCGTCATTAACCTTCCCCTGGACTACGAACTTCTCCACACAGGAACCCCGAGTCCAGAGGACACACTCTGCTCCCAGCACTGCTTTCTTGGTGGTATGAGGTCCCCAACTCTCTGCTCACTTCCCTTTCCTTTTATCTCTTGTAAGATAAAAGGTGATGCAGGCCACACCCCAGGGAAACTCCCTTTACATTGGATCAGGAATGTGACCTGAGTAAGGGTTTTACATCCCACCCTAATCCTCTTTAACATAATCTAATCTTGCCTCATTAACCAGGGGCAGAGATTAGGATTTAAAACACATAGGAAAATTGCATCTATTACAAAATGGAGGACAACCACACAATACTGGGAATCATGGCCTAACCAAGTTGACACATATTTTGGGGGAACACAGTTCAATCCATGACATTGTCTAAAATGCCTCAGGTAGACATGACCTCTCTCAAGCCAGGAAAGGCCATGACCTGAATAGGTAGTATCTTGGGGAGATGATTTACAGGCAGCTAGAGCAACAGACTTGACAGCTGGCCTCAGGATGCATTTGGTGGTGGGGGTGAACAATGACCATATAACCTTTTTAATTTGCTAAAAACTGTCTCTGGGAGGTGACTAGAGGAAGACTAGGGTTTATGGAGGATAGAAAAGGGACTCAGTGGAGGTAGCCAAGGACCCCCAAGCTGCTCCAAGTAGAAGGCCTGGGGTGGAGGGTAGGAGGCTGAGGCTGAGGAGTCTTCAGTGTAGGGCCTTGGGTGGGCACCTGAGAGCCTGTGTTCATCACCACCCAGCTGCAATGTCACACGTGCCATCCAGGGCACTGTTTCCAACCTTGGCAGGTTCCTCACTACGTGGGATGATAGACACTGCAATGAAGGATCGTCTGGATGTGAGTGAGTGTAGGAGTGGGGATATGGATACTAAGGATTTGGAGGAGAGAGCCCCCTTAACTGATCCCTGTCCTCTTAGCACTTGGCAGTTACCACTCTGAACTGGGAGCGTCATGCCCATCTAGCCACTGGTAAATGGAGACACAGCATAAGCTGCCAGTCCTAGTTCCCCAAGCAGTGAACAGCAGAGTGACCTCTTTGCAAAGCTGCAGGAAGGTTTGGCTAAGCTAGACACAACCCTTCCCTCAGACTGTTCCACGGAGGTGACAGTAGTGGGCCCCTCCAAGGTTAGGTACCACATGAGTGGCTGAGCAGCCCTTTTCTGTACTGTCCAGGCCTCAGTCTCTCCATCATCAGAAAGGATTGGGTTAGAAATTTCCTGATCCTCTGCCCTGGGTGGCCCTTGCCGTGACGCTCAGAACTTGCCCTATGTCAAGGTCCTGGTGTGTGTGTGTGTGTGTGTGTGTGTGTGTGTGTGTGTGTGTGTGTGTGTGTGTGTGTGTGTGGTGGACACTCTAGGTAGCGCAGCATGAAAGGGCATCTGATAATGGCCTAGGGAACCTTCTCTGAGGGACAGTGGTGGTCTGCCTTCCAGGAGAGAATGATAAACTTCCAGAAGGAAGATGAGCAGCTTTGGCACTTTCTCTGGAAGGTGGAGTGGAATCAGACCTACCTAGGCAGGACTCTCTTTTACTCCACCCACCTCCTCTTAGATTTATGGGGAGAATTTGGTGAACAGAGAAGGAGACTTGTCCCACTGGCGGGTGGTGATAGGGGGCTGGAATAAAGGACAAGTTCCTGGAGAAGGGGCTGTTTGACCCCAGCTCTTAGAACAGGTAGGGCCTGGATGAGAGGGGAGGCGAGTGGCGGTCCCATGTGAGCAAAAACACAGTGGAAGAGGGAGGAGCAGCAGAACCAGATGTATCAGGAGGAGGGGGAAGGGGAGCAGGGAGGGAAGGATGGACAAGTCAGCTTCACTTTTCACTCCCAGGGCCTGGCATTCAGAACACGGGCCCTGATTCTGGAAAAGGACAATACCACACACCTATCTGTGTCACTGGGCCAGGTGAGGGGGGAGCCTAGGCCTCAAGTGCACCCTGAACCCTTGGCTGAACCTTTGTGGGTTTAGTCCCCCACTGATGTGGGGTGGTTGTTGGTGCTTTCTGTCCATAACCACCCTACATGGAAAAGCCCTTTGTGCTGAGACTGCTTCACACTTGCAGTCCCACACAACGCCTAGGATGGGCACCCCAGTGCCTGGATTTCCTCCTCCTCATCTCGCCTGCCCTCATTCCTCAGTTTTCTCTCCTCTACAACATTTTCCTTGGGCCTCTGCTGACACCTTGGCCAGTGGCCTCACCTGTGGTTCCCAGTCCACACAACAACCCCTGTTGTTGCTGTCCCATCACAATCTGCTTCACTAGCCTCTTCCATATTTTCTGAGTCCCTGAATACCTGTGAAGGTAGAAGGGTAGAGCAGAGATTGGCACTCTCCAAGATGCTGCATTCTCTGGACACCTTGAGAGTGAGGATTCCAGATGTTTCACCAGGAAAGAGGCCCTGGGAGGGAGCTGTCTCAGGAGTGCCTGGCTCATAAGTAATGTCCCCACTCTGGGGTGGGGGGCAGGACTGTGAACTTCAGGGACCCAGCTCTGCCTGGTCCATCAGTTGGATGTCTAGTTGTCCCAGCACCATTTGTTGAAAAGACTACTCTTTCCCCACTGATCTTGCCAAGGACCAACCGACAGCAGATATATGGGTTTATATCTGGATTCTTAAATCTCTATGTCTGTACTTACGCCGGTACCACATTGTCTTGATTACTGCAGCTTTGTAGTAAGGTTTGAAATCAGAGTGTCAGGCCTCCAACTTTGCTGTTCTTTTTCAAGAAGGTTTTAGCTATTGTGGCTTATTATTATTATTATTATTTTAAAATATGTAGTTCTAGTTCAGTGGTTCTCAATTGGGAGGAATTTTCCCCTTAGGGGACATTTGGCAATGTGTCCAAACATTTGTAGGAATATTTACTTAGGTAGAATAAATATCATTTTATTTCTTGAGTTTGTATCTTAAAGCATGGGTTGCTTCCCAATTAAAGAATGGAAAAAAAAAAAAAAACAAAAAAAACCTGGAGAGCTTGCATACATGGTAAAGGAGTGCCATGGATTTAATTGTGTCTCCCCAAAATGTGTGTCAACTTCGTTAGGCCATGATTCCCAGTATTGTGCGGTTGTCCTCCATTTTGTGACTGTAATGTTATGTTACAGAGGATTAGGATGCGATTGTAACACCCTTACTAAGGTCACATCCCTGATCCAATGTAAAAGGAGTTTCCCTGGAGTGTGACCTGCACCACATTTTATCTTATAAGAGGTAAAAGGAAAAGGAAGAGAGCAGAGGGGGGACCTCATACCACCAAGAAATAAGCACTGGGAGCAGAGCGTTTCCTTTGGACTCAGAGTTCCTGCACAGACAAGTTCCTAGTCCAGGGAAAGATTGATGAGAAGGGCCTTCCTCCAGAGCTGACAGACAGAAAAAGCCTTCCCCTGGAGCTAACACCCTGATTTTGGATGTCTAGCCTACTAGACTGTGAGAAAATAAATTTCTCTTTGTTAAAGCCATCCACTTGTGGTATTTCTGTTACAGCAGTACTAGATGACTAAGACAGGGAGTGTGTAGCTCCATCATAATGAGCACAGTGGAAACTGGGACACAATTTTGTTGATGGTGTTCTAGGGGTTCCTTAACCCACTGTGGTGCAATTAATTACTTTTGTGTATGGCCTTTCTAGCCATAGTCTTGTAACTCCCACCCAGGTGATTGTGTGATAGGTTAATTGTGGCCTACCAAGGGGATTGGTGACTTTTGCCTTAAAAGCAAGCCAATTCTAGAGAAGAGGATCCCACCACTACCAAGGAAGCAGGAGCGGAGAGCACTTCCTTTGGACCTGGGATCCCTGCACTGAGAAGCTCCTGGAAGCAGGAGACAAGAGAGAATGAGCTGTAACCTTGAAGACAGTGAGAAGCAGTGGCAGGAGAGACCTGACAGCAGAGACCCGACAGCAGGAGACAGCATGGTGGGCTTCCTGGCCCATGGAGAGAGAAAGGTGAGTGCCTTTGGGCAGAGGTCAATGGCCTGGGAGAGGCGTGCCTTCAAGCGCAGCTGGGGTGAGACTGTCCTGTTGGAAGAACTGTATCCTGAGTGTTCCTAAGCCTGAACTGTAACTGTTACTTCCCTATTAAACCCCATAATCGTGAGTACGGTCTGTGAGTTATATGTGGCCATTGCAATGAATTACCGAACCCAACAGACAAGTAGAGAGTGCTGTGCGAGGGACAGTTGGTGTCAGAATTAGTAAAGATGGCAGAGAGATGACGCTTGTCTGGCCTTCACCTCATGGGAGTCAGCCTTGGGCTGTTGATCTTGGTTCCCCATCCCCCTTGTGGAGTTGGAGGAGGTCAGGCACTGCCTCCATGCTGTTTTTACACCCTGTCTTAGGCTGGGTTATCTAGAGAAGCAAAACCAGTAAAGTGTATAAATACATACATAGAGAGATTTTGTGGCACACTTGGTTGCAAAGGCTGAAACATCTGAAGTCCATCGGTCAGGCTGGAGGCTGCTCCTGATTCATGCAGCCACAGGGGCTGGCAAACCCAAGATTGGCAAGTCAGAGAGCAGGGCTCTGGCTTACAGGTGTCAAAGACCAACGAATCCCAAGAGCGGCAGGCAAGACGGCAGGTAAGCTGCTAGCTCATGTCCCAAGAACCAGAGGTCAGATGAACAGGAGCCAGCTGCAGGATCCAGTGTGAGCAAAAGCCCACGAGCCTTGCCAGAAAGTCCAACTATATTGAACGCAGGCCACGCCTCCAAGGAAACTCCCTTTCAACTGATTGGCTACTCACTGCAGATCCCATCATGGAGGTGATCACATTATATCAAATCTCATCATGGAGGTGATCACATCATTATACAATTACTATACTGCATCGTAACTGCAAAACCACTGAGAATCACAGCCCAACCAAGTTGACACACAACTTTAACAATCACATCCCCTCATTCTTGTTTTCTTTTAATCTTATTTTTGGTGAAGGTGGTGTAGTGGTTAAGAGTTTGGCTGCTGACCAAAAGGCACCCCTTGGAAACCTTATAGGGAAGTTCTACTCTGTCCTGTAGGGTCTCTATGAGTCAGAATCGACTCGATGGCAATGGGTTTGGTTTTTATACACAGCAAAACCAGCTCCCATTCCAGTTTCTAGACATAATGATCAATGATATTGGTTAAATTCTTCAGATTGTGTCAACATTCTCATTATTTCTATTCTAGTTGTTTCACTTCCATTTACTTAATATCCCTGCCCTGCAAAATTCTCATCTATGCTTTATAATAGCTGTTGACCCTTTGGTCTTATATAGATTTTTTTTTTCTTTAAATGCAATACTAAAGGGTGACAATGTTACTCTTTGGGTTAAACTGTTGCTTCATTTAAAGGTGACTTCAGGGGATAGTTTCAATTCAAGGTGTGAAGCACAACTCAGGGCCATAGTCTCAGGGACTCCTCCAGACTCAACAGGTCCAGTAAGTCTGGATTCTTTAAGAATTTGATGTTCTGTTCCACATTTCCCACCCCCCACCCCCATTTTTTTTTTTTTTTTTAAATCAGGACTTCTCTATTATGTTCCTGACCAGAAGTTCAGTAGTGCTGGTCAGGCACCATCGAGTTCTGGGTCTCAAGGTGGAAGAGGCAGTGGTTCATGGAGACAATTAGTCCTGTAGTTCAGTTCCTTCTCTGATTCTAGGGTTTCCTTCTTTCTTTTTTGTTTCAGACAAATAAAGACCAAAGGTTGTAACTTAGATGGGCAACAGTAAGCTTCTAAGACCCCAGGCACTACTCACTATACTGGGAGGTAGAACATAAACTTTAAGAACTATATTATGCCAATTGACTGAACTGTTCCATGAGACCATAGCCTTAAGCCACCAAACCAAGAGAACAAATCCCATGAGGTGACTGGTTATGTCTAATTAGTCTCAGCATTTGTAGCCCCACCTCCCTTTTTGGTTATTGTTATTGTTGCAAAACCACACATAACCTAGCATTTGCCTGTTCATTGCTTTTCTCTATGTACAGCTTATTGACATCAGTTACATCAGTCATGCTGTGCAAACTTCACCCATATTCAGTGCCACCTTTCCCATTTCTATAAACACAAAGTGACTATTACCTAAAGAGTACTTCTTCCTCTTCCCCCACCCCAACCCATGATAACTACCAATGAACATTAGTTTCTGTATATTTCCCTAGTCATGCTATTTCATAAAAGTGAGAACAGACAATATTTGGTTTTTTTTTTGTGTGTGTGTGATTGACTTATTTCGCTCAACATAGTGTCCTCCAGGTTCATCCATGTTCCAAGATGTATCAGGAACTCATTTTTCTTTATTGCTGAGTAGTATTCCATTGTATGTATGTACCACAGTTTATTTATCCATTCATCCATTGATGAGTACTTAGGTTGTTTCCATCTTTTTGCTATTGTGAATAGTGCTGCAATGAACAGAGGTGTGCATATGTCTGTTCGTGTCACTTCTGTTAGATCCCTAGGGTATATACCTAGGACTGGAATTGCTGGGTCATATGGCAACTCTACCTCTAGTTTTCTGAGGAACCACAAGACTATTTTCCACAGTTACTGTACCATTTTGCATTCCTACCAGCAGTGGGTGAAGGTTCCAGTTTTTCCACATCCTTCTATAGAATCTTTGATCAAAATGTTCAGTAATGGTAGCTGGGCACCATCCAGTTCTTCTGGTCTATTGGCAAAGGAGGCCATTGTTCGTGGTGGCAATTAGCCACATATTCCATTTCCTCCTTCTATTCCTGACTCTTTTTTTCTTCTGTTGGTCCAGGTGAATAGAGACCAATTGTTGTACTTTGTATGGCTGCTTGCAAGCTTTTAAGACCCCAGGCACAAGCGGCCATTCAAGGTACAACAATTGGTATCTATTTGCTTGGAGCAACAGAGGAAGAATGAGAGTCAGAAATAGGAGGAGGAAATGGAATGTGTGGCTAATTGCCTCCATGAACAATGCCCTCCTATGCCATGAGACCAGAAGAACTGGATGGTGCCTGGCTACCATTACTATACATTTTGATCAAAGATTCTATAGAAGAACAGAAGAACTGACACCTTTGGTGAAGAATATTGAATATATCATGGACTTCCAAAAGAACAAACAAATCTGTCTCAGAAGTACAACCAGAATGCTTCTTAGAAGCAACTATGGTGAGACTATGTATCACATACTTTGGACATGTATCAGGAGGGATCAGCCCCGGGAGAAGGAATCATGCTTGGTAGAGGGCCAGTGAAAAAGAGGAAGACACTCAACAAGACTGATTGACACAGTGGGCGCAACAACAGGCTCAAGCATAACAATGATTGTGAGGATGGCGCAGGACTGGGCAATGTTTCATTCTGTTGTACATGGGGTCCCTATGAGTTGGAACTGACTTGATGGCACCTAACAACAACAACAAGGTCAAACTGCTTTGTGGTTTAAGTCCTCAGTGTCCTTACTGATCTTTTTAGGTGTTCTGTCTAGACTCGTGTTGAAGTCCCCAACTATTATTGTGGAGTAATCTATTCTTTCATATTTGTTAGTATTTGTTTCATGTATTTGGGAGCATGGATGTTAAATGCATACATATTTATAACTGTCATGTCTTCTTGATGGAGTGATCATTTTATTATTATGTAATGTCCTTCTTTATCTCTTGTAATAGATTTTGATCCAAAGTCTATTTTATCTGATATAAGTATGGCTGCCCCTGCTCTTTTTTGGCTACTGGTTGCATGAAATATTTTTTTCCATCTTTTTATTTTCAGTCCGTTTGTGTCTTTATGTCTAAGGTGTGTTTACGGAAGGCAACATGGATCATGTTTTCTTATCCATTCGGTCACTCTCTGCCTTTTGCATAGGGAGTTCAGACCATTTACATTTAAGGTTATTACTGAAAATGAAGTATCCACTTCATTTTGCCATTTTTTTAAGTGCTTTATATCTTCTTTACCTTTTTATTCTCATTTTATGTTACTTTTTGTGTTTAGCTGCTTTTTTGTGATGGGATTTTTTGATTTCTTCCTTCTTTTCTTCTGTGTATTTTTTTGAGGTGTTTTCTTAGTGGTTACCACAAATACTACATTACACAACTTGTAACTGCAACATTTACCATACAAACAAGTAACATACAACATTAACATACTAACAGTATTCCTGTATTGCTCCTCCCTCCCCGTTTTCTGTTGGTGAATCTCCACTGACATCACTGTACATTCCATATCCAATAGGTTTAATTTGTACTTGTTTCTTATTCACTTGATGTTGTATTGTTTGTGGAACTTAGATACTGAGTTTATTCCTTGAAAATATCGTAAGCTTGATCTTTATATTTGTATTCTTTCACCTTACTTACTCAATCTATGCTGAGCAAATAATCCAAGAAGCTGGACTATATGAAGAAGAGTGTGGCTTCAGGATTGGAGGAAAACTCATTAACAACCTGTGATATACATATGACACAATCTTCCTTGCTGATAATGAAGATAACTTGAAACACTTACTGACAAATGTCAAAGACTACAGCCTTCAGTATGGTTTACACAGAGTAGATTGAGTAAGGTGAAAGAATACAACCCTCTTGCACATCTTTTCTGGTTTTAATCCATGCAGTATCCCTTTGTTCTGTTTGATTTTGATCTGTATATAGGTTCCATATGAGCACAATTAAAAACTTGAAGAAAACAAAAATCCTCACAACTGGGTCCATAAACACATCATGATGAATGGTGAAGAAACTGAAGTTGTCAAGGATTTCATTCTTCTTGAATCAACAGTCAACACCCATGGAAGCAGCAGTCAAGAAATCAAACGACATACTGAATTAGGCAAACCTGCAGCAAAAGACCTCTGAAATCTTAAAAAGCAAAGATGTCACTTTGATGACTAAGGTGTGCTTGACATAAGCCCTGGTATTTTCAATCACCTCATATGCATATGAGCGCTGGACAGTGAAAAACGAAGACCAAAGAATTGACACATTCAAAGTGCAGTGTTGGTGAAGAATACTGAACAAACTATGGATTTCCAGAAGAATGAACAAATCAGTCTTGGAGGAAATACAGCCAGAATGCTCCATGGAAGTGAGGATGGTGAGACTTCATTTTGCTTTAGACACATCATCAGGAGGGATCAATAACTGGAGAAGGACATCATATTTGGTAAAATAGAGGGTCCAGGCAATGTTTTCTTCTATCACACATGTCACTGTGCATCAGGATGACTAGATGGCATCTAAGTACAACAGCTAGGGGTAGTCTAGTTTGATAATTATGGGATATTGTCTTCATCATCTAGTGCTGCTGTAACAGAAAAACCACAAGTGGATGGCTATAACAGGAGTTTATTCTCTCACAGTCTAGTAGGCTGGAAGTTCAAACTCAGGCTGTCAGCTCCAGGGGAAGGCTTTCTGTATTGGCTACAGAGGAAGGTTCTTGTCATCAACCTTCCCCTGGACTAAGAGTTTCTCCATGCAGGTACCCCAGGTCCAAAGGAAGTGCTCTGCTCCCAGCGTTGCTTTCTTGGTGGTATGAGGTCTCCCTGTCTGTCTGCTTGCCTCTCTCTGTTGTATCTCGAGATTGGCTCAAGACACAATCCAATCTTGTAGATTGAGTCCTGCCTCATTAACATAACTGCTGCCTATTCCACCTCATTAACATCATAGAGGTAGGATTTACAACATATAGGAAAAGCACATCAGATGACAAAATGGTGGACAATCACACAATACTGGGAATCATGGCCTAGCCAAATTGATACACATATTTTTGGGGGACACAATTCAATCCATGACAGACATGGTGTTTATTACATTAGTATCTCCAACTGCGATTTTTACTGAGTGAAGTTTTTTATCTTCCTTGTTATAGCCCACACTGTCTATGAGAATGGTCCTAGAGTAGTAATTTTAATTTCTTAGAGGGTATTAGCAGGACAGCCTGGATTAATTATCCACTTCTCTTAATCCAAATATTGAAGGTTTTTGTGTAGTGGAAGTTCAGGCTCAAACAGATCCCTGTATGGCAATCCATGGTTAATGGGTCTCAGAAGAGTATGTGCCTTGATCTGATCTTCAGGCCTTAGGGGATGAGGACAGGATTGATAATCCATAAAGGTCAGGGGAGACATAACTAAAGGGCCTCACATATAATGAGTCTTTATCGCATGGGCCACATAGAGGGGAGAAATACCGATTTTTAGATTAGGCAAGGGTGATGAGAAGGTTTTTTTTTTGTTTGTTTTTATGGGATGTGAGGTATGAGTAAGCGAAGGATTCTTGAATTAAAAGAAATTAAGGCCTGGGACATGAGGGACTCCCATTTATGGTTCCATTTGTTTTGTAACTTAAATAGGAATTGTATGAGGAGACCATTATGTCTCTTAATTAAACTGACTGCCTGTAAGTTCCATTGGATGCCTTTTCCGAGAGTCCAGCATTGTCTGTTCTGAGAAGTGAAATGTGTGCCTTGGTCAGTATCAGTATGTATGGAATTCTGAATGGGATAGAGTGTCCTGGTGATGCCTTGTATTGTGGGCTAGGTATGGGTAAATACATGTGTGACCTTGATTTATATTTTGTGTATAAGGCAACAGATTCCTAGAGTTCTTTAATCTGAAAGGAGCAACTCTTGTGCCTGGCCCAAGAGTTTGTAAAAAATGTGTATATAGGACCATATTGGCCAAGATATCCAGTGTTAAGATGACTCTTTGAAGTCTGGCCCACTGTGCTGACCCTTAGGTCCCATCCTTTAGCAGGAATATCCTGGTTAAGGGATGGAAGGCAGGAATATTCCACTGAGCTCCACTGCTTATGATGGTGGCAGTACCATCTAGTCTAGAAACACTCTCATTGCTAGTCACTCAGTTAATCCCAAGGTACCCCATGAGTACCCAAGGGATCTGGGGAGGGGTGAACTCTAGCACTGTGGAATCTACAAGGAACTAGGAACAGAGTGGCCACTCACTCCTACAGGTGGTATATGCCAGAGATCTTAGGTTTGGCTCCATGTATCAAGAAGGCCTCAGTAGCCATACAAACTTGTGAGGTGCTGCTTATATAATTCAGTGCGTAATTGTCTGGTAGATATGTACAGTCATAGGTTCAGAGTCTGTGAATGCCTCTATTTCCAAGAGAGCCTATTTTGTGGTCAGCAACTGCCACTCAAATTGCTCTCTTGTTCAATTCTCCCCCTGAACAGGACACTCTCAAACTCTACTCCCTTCCTCTTAGATTTATGGGGAGAATATGATGAAAAAGAAGGGGAAGACCTGCCCCACTGGAAGGTGGGATAGGGGTTATAATCAAAGACAACTTCCTGGAGGAGAGGCAGTTTGCTCCCAGCTTTGAAAACAGGTAGGGACTGGATGGGAAAGGGGGTCTCATATGAGCAAAGTCCCAGAGTTGGTCCCCTGCCCTGCCCAGCACCCCTAACCAGGCCTCTTCAGAATCCTGCCATTCCCTTTGGCCCCAGGAATTGGAGGTGTTCACTGAGATCCAGCTGCTCCTGTTGGCCTGCTACAATTACAGTACGACACTTCAGGAGCACTTTGGGGATTGGTTCTGGGCCATGGAGTGGTGCACTGAGACTGAGAGATAAAGCCAGGGCATGAAGTGGAAGGTAGGAGGGGCAGGCTCTCCATGCTGGCTGCTCCAAATTGCCCACTAGGACAGAGGTGAATATTCAGTGGCTCCCTATTCGCCAGGCTCTCCATGGCCACCTAGCAAGCACCCTAAGTTTCCTCCTGGGGGTGGTGTTGGTGGCCCAAAACCCAAAGAGCTATAGGGAGCATAGGGCTCATAGTAGTGGGGGCAGGGATCTCATGGGATCTGCTCCACGAACAGAGCAGTTGGTGCACGATGAGTGTACGTGCATAGAGGGCTGCTCTCATATGCACTTGCTTAACTGAGGACCATGCAGGCCCCAAGTGCACACCAGGCCATGGATATGAGACCTAGCTGTCCCTTGAGATGTCCATCTGCCTCCACCTGTGTTAGGGAAGCCATACGTCTGTGCATGCACCTGAGTCATGCCCAAGCCCACCCCCGGCCCCGCCAGTGTAGGGGCCTTGCTCCGCACCCTCAATGAATGCAAGCCTATGCCATTTTGTACGCAATCCCTCATTGTACAAATGAGGAACTGAGGCCAGGAGAGAGGCAGGAACTCTTCCTGGATACACAGAGTGGGCAGAATCCAGAGGATAAGGAAGGTTTTGGCCTCCTAGATCTGGGCTAATTTCCCTCCTGTGGGGTGTCTTTTGGAAACAAGCCCCTAAAATGTGGCAGATTCCTGTCCAGGCCGTCCCCATGAAGGGCCATTTCTCTCTCAAGTGTGTGCACGTGCATGCACGCACACACACACACACACAGACTTCACAGGTGGGGACCATGGTGGTGGGGTCAGAGAACACTGGGGAGGTGACAAGGGGAAGAAAGAGGTTGGAGGATGCTCTACGATGGGGCAGTGGCATCCAGTCTTCCACCAACATGTCTACAGGTCCACAGAATGGGTAGGGGGAGAGTTGCCAGGCTGATAAGCAGGGAGATATCCAAGGATCCAAGGGTTCTACCTTGTCCCAGCCATCCCCAGGGCAACCTGGAGCTTACAGGGCCTAGGTCCTGCAGGCCATCACTCTAGGTCCCTGGAAAGTAGTATAAGCCCCTCCCAGAGTGGAGGGAGCCTACAGGAGAAATCTCAGTTTCCTCCTCTATAAATTGGGGTACTTGGAGTCAGTGGCCTCAAGGGTTCCACAAGCACAGAGAAGTGTCTGTTGGCCTTGGTTCTCTGCTGATGACCCACTGCACTGTGACATCTTGGAACATGTTTTTTGTTCTCTGGAGGAACTTCATATTCTTGAGAATACTGAGGGTCTGTGAAACTGGGTACTTGGGGTGGGGCAGAGCAGAGTCAAGAGAAGTCCTTGTTGGAGCCTTGGGGGTCCTCCTGCAGAAGCTGGGCTGGAATCTTTGCCTGGCTGTGGTGAGGATGTCTTATGAGTGAACTGGACACCCCAGGGCCAGTGGAAGCAAAGAGAGGGCAAAGGGAAGTTGCAGAGGTCCACCACATCACCCACGGAGTTGCAGTTCCTTCTTCTTTGTCCCCTGGGATCCAGGAGAGCTGCTGCCTTGAAGCCACTTGAACAAAGCTGTGTGTTTTGTTGTGAGGTTTTCCTGCCAGTGCTGTTGACAGCCACCAGAGAGCAGTAGCCTCTTCTGCCAGTGATGCCCACTGGGTATTGCAGGAGCAACTGGGGTCAGGGGACCATCACCCATAGGTCATTTTGGCCATCCCCTGCTTTTGAACTTATTCCTCCAAATATTAGCATCCACGTTCACAATCTGAGCTGGGCAAAGGTAGAAAGGGGATTCGAGATCCTCTCATTTATCCATTCAGCAACTGTGCCTCAAGCACTTTACCTGTGACAGGTGCTTTGTTAGGGCTTGGGTGGGTGATGAAAACAACTCATATGTGCTCCCTGTACTCAGGTGCTTACAGTCTGGAGGGAAGACAGACAAAAGCACACACCAAAAAACACGCGCAAAAGAAAGGAGCAAGTGTTATACAGAAAAAATGAAGCAGGGTGTCACAGCCATGCCCCGATATTTTCTTCTAAAAATTTTATAGGTTTTGTTTTCACATTTAGGTCCCTGATCCATTTTGAACTGGGTTTTGTGTATGGTGTGAGGCATGAATCCTGATTCATTCTTTTGCATGTGGAAATCCAAATTTCCCAGCACTATTTATTGAAGAGACTCCTCTTCCTTCATTGAATGGACTTGGCACCCTTGTCAAAAATCAGTTGACCACAGATGTATAGATTTCTGGGTTCTTAATTCTATTCCATTGGTTTATATGTCTATTGTTATACCAGTACCAGGCTGTTTTAATTCCTGTAGTTTTACAGTATGTTTTGAAATCAGGAAGCATGAGTCCTCCTACTTTATTCTTCAAGATTGCTTTAGCTATTTGTGTCCCTTGCCCTTTCATATAAATTCAAAGATTGACTTTTCCATTTATGCAAAAAAGGTTATTGGAATTTTGATAAGTATTGCATTGAATTTATAGATTGCTTTGGGTGGTACTGACATCTTAACTATATTACCACATTTTATGCAAATAAAATATGCATTATGCATTTTTTGCAAACCACGCAAACCACCCAGAATGTTATTTTCGTAAGCATACTATACAGTATATTTTTACATTGCTGACTTCAATTTTTTCTGTTGAACAGATTTAATGTTACTAGGATAAAACTGATCTCATTGTGATGCACTGGTTAAGAGCTCAGCTGCTAACCAAAAGTTAGATTCAAATCCACCAGCTGTTCCTTGGAAATCCTATGAGGCATTTCCACTCTGTCCTATAGGGTCACTCAGAGTCAGAACAGACTTGACAGCAATAGGTTTGGTTTTATTTTCCTAAGCCAAGTGAAACCAATGGTGAACTGAATGGGCTTATGATGGAAATGGGATGCCACTGTTGAAATCAAAGAGTATGAATGCACAAAGAGATAGAAATTTAAGAAATGATTCTAGGCCTAAAAGTACAAGAACAAGGTGTTGTTCATATTTTATTGCTTTCATAAATCTTAAACTGAAATACAAGTTTGATCATTAATGTCTTTGAAATCAACAAACAAAAGTCACCAGAAGAAATTTTGTTTTCATCTTAAAACAGGCCATTTTATTCATTTATTATCATCATCATCATCCGACTCCCGGAACCCTTCAAAGTCCGATCCCTCATCACTATCATCATTGAAATATCTCAGAGCTGCCTGCAGACGCTCTTCTGTGACTTCTGAACTGATGTCATCATCATCACTGCCTTCAGCATCTTCATCTTCATCATCGGTATTCTGCTGGTACACAATCCCAGCCTTTCTGAAGCCATCGCGGATAGTTTCCGGGGTTATTTTCCCCCAAGCAGATGCCACCCAGTTGCAGACTTCCGTGAAAGTCACCCGCTTCAGTCGTCCTGATGGTGTGAACTCATGAATCCCAGATTGCATCCATTCATCCCACTCTCTTCTCACTAAAGTCTTGAACAGGTGGTTGACTGCTATATCTAGTGGCTGCAGCTTGCAGGTAAGACCACCAGGTATGACTGCTATATGGGCACCTGTTGAGTTAATATAATTTTGAACATGTTTTTCTTTGTGAGCAGCCATAGTGTCAAAAATTAGTAAAGACTTCTTTGAAAAGAATCCTCCCTGCCTAGCCCTATAACATTTATCTATCCATACTTTCATAACATCACAATCCATCCATCCCTTCTTATTACAATGCACAACCACACTGGTGGGCAGTTTTTCGCGGGGCATGGTAACTCTCTTGAAAATCACCATCGGCTTTAATTTCACACCACTCGCAGTGCAACCAAGGACTACAGTGAAGCAAGCCCTCTCATGCCCAGTGGTTGTAATGGCTGCAGTTTTTGTGCCTGAAGCAGCTACAGTGCTGGTGGCCGGAATGTCGAAAGACATCGGAACCTCGTCCATATTAATTATGTCCACTGAAGAGATACCAAGTTCAGAGATTTCTTTGGCGATGAATTTCTGGAAGCTGACCATCTTTTGCTCCCAGTCACCTGGAAGTTGCTGGCCAACAGTGGTTCTCATTCTCAGGGAAAGGCCGTTCCTTTTCATGAATTTAGAAATCCAGGCAAAACCTGCCTTGAAATCTGGGATTCCTCTTTCATTTGCCAGAAGCTTCGCTTTAATCTGAATCGCGACAGTAGAGACAGCTTGATTTTGTTCTCTTTGAGAAATAATCCACTCTTTCAGGTCGTGCTCCAACTCAGGCCATTTTGCTTTGGGCCCACGACGTGCACGTTTTTGCGGATTCATTTTCTCCAGCTCCTTTTTCTCCTTTCTCCATTCTCGAATGGACGACTCTGCAACCTCGAACTCTCTCGCTGATGCTCTGTTGCTCGTTTCTTCTGCCCTTGCAACGACTTTCAGTTTGAAGTCGGCAGTATAGGACTTGCGTTTAATTCCTGCCATGATCCTAAAGGGTTCTAAGATTTAGATTTATAAACTGAAAAAATGTACACAATATAATGGAAAACTGGCTGGTTCTAGTAAAGAGAATGTAAAATTCAAACACGAGGTGTACAAGAAGCAAGAGTCTTTTTATATGCTCACAAACATATGACTAAGATGACTTATGATCATTGGTAAAAAACATTGGTGCTAATAAGACATAATTAGACTATGAAATAAGCAGGCCTAACAGCTTTTAATGGCTTCACTTAAGATGATCTGATAAGGTTTTCCCATTCTGCTGTTGAGCCAAGGGTGATCATGTAACAGTTTTGCTTTGTTTACTCATCCAATTAAAACCCAGAGTTGGAAGACACTGTGATAATTATGTCAATGAAGACTAAATCCAGATTCCTACTGATAGCTACTTGATGCCATTTAGGCCACTTTGTTTACGCTTCCAACTGATAGCATGTGATTTATGGACAGGCTTCAGTAGGTTCAAGGTCCCGATTGATGACTCAAAAGCGACAGGGATATAATTATCAACTTTAATTAATAGGAACAAATGTATAGTTTCAATTGTTTATTTTTCGATTACCAGGGTACTACCAAACTTGATCCATGACTTCTTCACCATGGCTTATACCTTTATTATACAAATATGATCAAAAGTTAACATTTCTGGACTACTGAATGAGGCCAAAATTCACTTCTGGAAATGTCACAAGAAGTGCACAGTATATGCATGGGCATGCTATTACAGAACTTTTTTACATAATCATCATTTCCATGTGTTATGCATGTGCGCACATTATTTACATGGGCACACTATTTGCGGAAAAACAGTAGACTGCCATACCATTCCTCCTAGTTTGTCTTAGTCTGGAAGCTCCACTGAAACCTTTTCAGAATCATAGTAATACACAAGCTTCCACTGAAAGACAAGAGTGGTGGCTTCGCTTGAGGTGCACTGGCCGGGAATCAAACCCCGGGCTCCTGCATGGAAGTTGAGAATTCTACCAGTGACCACCAATGCCCTCTATACTTTGATTAGCAAGACTTTAGTCCACATTCTCTCCCTTCCAAGGAATTATTATGGTTGATTTATAGTCAGTCAAGAAATATTTAATAGTCCACACTGTGTGTTACAGGAATACACAATTCTTGCCCTCAAAAATTTTACTGTCTAATGAGGGCAAACGCGCACACCTTTCTTACAACATAGTGTACAGAGTACTATAATTGAAGACCACTCAAGTTTCAACAGGAATGCAGAGACAGGAGGACCTACATAGTAGAAGGGCAGGGGGAGAAGAGGGTGTCAGAAAGTCTTTCCAGAGACAGTGGTTCTGGGAAGTAGAGATGGGAGGGAAGCAAGAAGAGGGTGCTGTACAAGCATAGGGAACAGCATGTCCCTAGAGGTCTCGATCTCTAGATGCTGATGACTATCTGACCCTCTGATGTCACCTCTGCTTGTCCTTTGTCTAAGACTCATGGCTCATTCAGATATCATTGTCTGTGTGTGCCTTGGAGAGACCTACCTAATATTAACTGTCATGGATTGAATTTTATGTTCCCCAAAAACACGTCAACTTGGCTGGGCCATGATTCCCAGTATTGTGTGATTGTCCACCATTCTGTCATCTGATGTGATTTTCCTATGTGTTGTAAATCCTATCTCTAGGACGTTGATGAGATGGGATTAGTGACAGTTATGTTAATGAGGCAGGAATCAATCTACAACACTGGATTGTATCTTGAGCCAATCTCTTTTGAGATACAAAAGAGAGAAGTGAGCAGAGAGACAGGGGGACCTCATACCACCAGGAAAGCAGCACTGGGCGCAGAGCATGTCCTTTGGACCAGGGGTTCCTGCGCCTGAGAAGCTCCTAGACCAGGGGAAGACTGATGATGAGGCTCTTCCTCCAGAGCTGACGGAGAGAGAGCAGGAGCTGACGCCCTGAATTCGGACTTCTCGCCTACTGGACTGCGAGAGATGTCAAAGCCATCCACTTGTGGTATTGCTGTTATAGCAGCACTAGATAACTAAGACATTAACCTTTAACCCTATGATTTTAGACTTTCCTCAGTCCTGGAGATATATGTGCGTGTGTAGCTTGCTTCTTTCTGATGTCTAGGAAATAATGAGCAATGACTGAGAAAGGAGATAATGGTTAAAGAAATGAAAGCCAAAAATAGAGAGGGGATCTGAAAGCATAACTGGCTAAAGATTCAAAACAGGACTTGAAGAAAGAAATGAATATAGTCTATGCTTGAGCAAACAGAAATTTTTTGGCTAGGGTCTGGCTAATAGGGCAGAGAAGATAAGCAGCACTTAGCTAACAAAAGAAAAGAGTAGCCTGATCTGATGAGACTCTGAAAGTGGAGGGAAAATGACAGTGATTTAAGGAGGGTGGGATTCTGTGCTTGGAGAGATTGATGGTATAGCAAAGGCAGGATAAGTTAGAATGAGTTAAAAGTATAGACTGTGTCAGACTCCTTGGGTTAAAATCCCAGTTCTGTTATTTAATACTTTGTGACTATGGACAAATTACTTAATCTCTCTAGGCCCCAGCTTCTTAATTTCCAACCTGAGGATAATCAAAATATCTATTTCATTGGGTTATTATGAAAATGAACCTTGGTATACCAACAAATTCTACTGAACACAATTTTAGTTTTTGAGTTTCTTTTTGAGCAGTTTTAACTACTTTTAAGAAGTGATATTACATGCCTTTTATTCTTTCAGGGGCCTTCTGAACAACAAAAGAAATTTTATTTTTATTTATTTTTTTAAAAAACAGTACAAAACTATTCTTATAGTTTCTATATGGGTCCACTGGACCCTTTTATAAATCTAAGATATATTTTCGGATCTGAGTGATCTTATTTTTCTTATATCTTGAAACACTTTTCTATTTTATCATCCTAGGAATTACTTAATGTTAATGAATTCTTCCCAACCACGCCAAAACAACTAAAATAATAAGACAATAAGAATAATGGAAAGATTAGAGATCATGCAATAGTGAAATAAATCATCATTCTTCACTATTCTTACTGCTTGCCCAAAAGTACTGCATGTGCTGTTCAAAGTACTGCACTATCCTTTAAGAAGGTATAAAAGATGGTTGACACTTGCTTTTAGCTTCCATTAAACACAGCTGACAATGCAGAGTTTCTCATTTTCTGCCACATCAGCAAAGAGAAGGAAATTTGCAGAGAAGACATTTCACTATTATTAGATGAATCTGACGATGAACGCAGGGAGACAGAGAAGAGCATCCTGTCTAATGATAATGATGAGACTGAAAGTATAGTTAAATCTTAGAATATCGGTCTTCATATGATAATACCCCAGATGAATTTTCTCAACTCAAGAATCAATGATGATTGACATATTTCTAATTTCAAGAAGGCAATCTGGCATTCTCATCCAGGGAGTTATTCAACAGGAAGGACTTCATCATGCAATATTTTGTGTCAAGATCCTGGACCATCCCATTTTGCTAAAAGGATATGTGACATTCTTCCATATTTTGTGATGTTTATGCACAAAAATGTACTTGATAAAAAGAGGTTTGATTCTTATTAAAATTTCTTTAAAAATTTGTTTCTTGCTATCTGGAAACTATTCATAAAATGTCTGAAAAATATAAGAAAAATAAAGAGGCTCCACGGACCCAGACGTAATGGTAAGGACTATTTTTACAGGTACACTGAGGATTAAATGAGTTTATACAGGAAAAGCACCCGAATAGTTCCTGACACACAGAAAGTGCTACATAAGTAGCAGTTGCTACTGCTGCTGTTGTTCTTGTTATTACTACAGTCAAAGGAAAGCTGGAAAAGGTTAGGGCAGAGGGCATGACAAGGGAAAGACGTGACCACTAACCAGAGTCTGGAAAAAAGTTCTGGCATCAAACAGAGGAAATACAGGTCCAAAATCTTGGATATGGAAACCCAAATGCTCTAAATACCAAAGGTTTTTTTTTTTTTTAAACTAAGTGTAGCACTGAACTAAGCAAAACTTGACTTGAATGACTGTGATGGTATTTAAAGCCTTTAGTTAATCCACTTACTGTAAATGTGCAAATATTTCCTTACAGAAATAATAATGTGTTTGATTATGGGGTGTAACTCAAATCACACTACCTTACTACATTTGAAAAATTCTGAGTTCTAAAATATATCTGACACCAGAGGTTTCTGATTAGGGATTTTGGACCTGTAGACATATATCACAAATAAATATGATTATACTCACCTTTCTTCTTTGATGTATCTGATACAGGTTAATAAAATTTTAAAAGAGAGAGAGAAAAAGAAAGAAAATGAATTCTCTAAAGGTCATTGTGAAGCACTGCTTCAAGTAAGATTTCATGGTGTAAAACTGGCCAGCCAGAAGTGAATGCAATTAGGAACTGGAAGGCTTTTTTTACATAAGCAATAAGACAAAATCTATGAGGTAGGGTTGAAAGAATGTTGCAAAATAACTGTCACACTTTGTGAAGACTTTTGTAGGTCTTTTAACAAAGCTGTGGTACAGTTCCTAGTCATCCTATAAGCTGACCTCTCAACATCAGTGATTCGACTCCAGATCCCTAGCCCTTCTCAACCTCCACACCCTGCTATTTGCAGAGAGGCTGCCCCAGCCTAAAGTCCGTCTTTTATAGATACCTCCTACTCACATGGGCAGGGGTCCTACTCTCTACCCATATCTGTTCCACTGAATAACTGATGCTCACCATTTTCCTCCAGAAGATGAGGTTGCTGTGGCTCTTGTCTGGGCTGGCTGTCCGTTGACAGGAGCTGCTCACTGGAGGACTCCTGCACAGCTCCAGGTGGCACCATCTTCTGAGGAAGCACTTCAGGACATGCAACAATCTAACAACCACAACCACAACAAATCACCACAGGTTACAGGGAAGGCTATGAAGGAATCCAGCCAACTTCATGCTATTCTTTCATTCATTCCTTTGCCAAATACTTAATGTGTGTCTGTGCTGAGCTTGGCAATGATGATACAGTGGTTTAATAAACATGGTTTAGGTCTATTTGGAGAAGACTTTCATTTAATACTTCAGTGTGCAAGTAAACACATAATTACAAACCGTGTTACAAGTTAGAAAGAAGAACATGGTGCTATGGGACTGAACCGCAGATAAGCCTATTACAGATTCCAAAAACCCACTGCCATCAAACTGATTTTGACTCACAGCAACCCTACCGGACAGGGTAGAACTGCCCTGTAGAGTCCCTGAGGAGCACCTGGCAGATTAGAACTGCCGCCTTTTGGTAAGCAGCCGTAGCTCTTAACCACTACGCCACCAGGGTTTCCTTCTAGGTGGTTAAAAAAAACTCATTGCTGTTGTGTCGATTCCGATGCATAGCAACCCTATAGGACAGAAGAGAATTGCCCCATAGGGTTTCCAAGGCTGTAATCTTTACAGAAGCAGACTGCCACATCTTTCTCCTACAGAGCAGCTGGTGGCTTCAAACTGCCTGCTGGGCACTCAACCTTTGTGCCACCTGGGCTCTTTAGGGAGTTAGGGAAGGCTTTTCTGAGGAAGTGTTACTTAAGTAAACACCTAAAAGATAAGAAGCAGCCAGTCAGGAGAAAAGTAGGGAGAAGTGTCACAGGCAGAGAGAATAACATAATCAAAGACCCTCAAGCAGCAAGTCTGGTGCGATCAGGGAACCATAAGGACAGTGTAGGTAAAGGGAGAGAGGTTAGGAATTAGTTTGGAAAGGTAGTTACAGGACTCAGTTCCTTAGCTGACTAGGTTAAAGTAGGTCGGACCAACACCCAAACATAAGTTAGTTCATGTTCACAGTGTTGAGTTCTCCATCTTTCTGTTCTTGGCTCTTGCTCAACTCTAGGGCAGACACAATTACTCTGCCACAACCACTCTCTAGAGTCTGCCTATTCTGGAAGGTACTATTCTGCCTATTCTAGGCATGCTGGCAAGTAATACCATCCTGTATTGAAATGGAGTTGTCAGCTCCCTCCCCCCACTCCCTAATGTTTCAAAGCGCTTTAAATTTTAACCCTGTTAATACTGCTAAGATGTGGTACAGGAGTTAAATTAAGAGGCAGCTGCAAAATAGTTGTGACAAATATCACCCTGTATGGAAGTTTATGTGTCCTGGCAGAGCCACTCACAGAAAAGAGTTGGAAGTTTTACATTCGGTTATTCCAAGTATGTCAAAGGGTATTTGGGCATCAAAGAAGCCAAGAAGCCCTTGAAGTCTACTGAGACTAGGACAAAGAAACCAAGGAGGAGTTAAGGATGAAGCCTGTGAAGATTTGCCAGAGACAAGAACTGCTAGGAGACAGTTAAAGAAAAATGTTGGGGATACCAGAAGGCAGGCAGAGAGAAAGGCAAACAAAGTGAGCTGTGGGAGGAGGCCCTTGAGAAAATCCCCTACATGGGCCTAAAATCTCTGACTATATGAAGAAATTATTTTTGTCTGTGTTCCTTCCAAAGATGGGCTGCATATCACAATGAGAGAGGTAAACATTTAACATCTGCTGTAAATCCTCTACTAAAAAATCCCTTTTGCTTTAAACTATGCTTTTGAATATTTGTTTTTGTAAAGCAGTAGGGAAAAGTTTGTCCATAAGTGTCCACATTGTGTTTTAAAAAAAGAATAAACTGGATGTCACCATGAGCCTTTAATTCTTATCCTGACTGAACCAATAGAAACGTCCAAACATTCTTGAGGGCAATCATTCAACACAGCTGTGGGGTCTGGATGTGGGTCAGTAGCAAACACCTCTGCATCAGGGAGTGGGCTATATCAGATTAAGGGCCTGAGATTCTTCCAGAATGTTGAAGTATCCTTTACCCAGAGGCTAAGAATAATGAGACTAGTACCTTAAACTGCAATGCAATGGCTCTAAAGAATAAGAGAAATTCTCTAACTAGCTTTGAACTCTTGTAGTCCCACGATCCTATGATTTTTGTTCTTTTCTTATTAAAAACAAAAAAAATTAGCGTTTAGGAGAGTGTGAGCCTGGTGGGAAGAGGAAGGTAGAGGGTCAGGTTATAATGAATATAAGACATACCTTAAAAAAGACTTTCAGCAGTTTTTCCTCCTTTTTAAGTTTCTTTTAAGATTTTAAACTTCAGAACCAATTTTATTTAAAAAAAAAAAAAAAGTAAGACATAGTACATGTAAACATGAGACCTTGGTAGAGTAATTCAACTAGCTTTAGTCCCTCCATTAACCCACTTTTGCTTGTCTCTATACAACCAAAAATCTGATTGTGTTTGCAGTTGGAATCTACTTATTAAGGTTTTGAAAGAACTTTTGATTAGTAAACTGGTGAAGTACCTAAATGGAAATGGAGTCAGAGGAAAAGAAAGATCTTATGCATTAAAAAACTCAGGGATCTCCATTGACTAAAATACAGCCGGGTAAACTGCTTGGATTAAACCAAAGCCATTTTGAATTTTAAAAGCTGAAACAGGATAAGGCTATCCCAAGGTTTCTACAAGTCTTGTCATGGGATTTGGTATAAACCTGTGGGAAGTATATGAAAAAGGAAAAAAAAAAAAAAATACAAGGACTTGAGAGCGAAACCCAGAGATCTTTCCACTTGCCAGATGCTCAGTGTGGACTGGGTCTCTTTCCTTCTGGTTTTGGTGGACAAGGCATTGTATATGTATGTGGTCAATACTATGGGTTAACTTACTTATGACCCACTGACTGGCTGCCTAGAAGCAGCACATCAGCCATCTTTTGACCTTGAAGACCAATTGTACAGTGCTAAGGAAAGTGAAACAGGGCACTAGAGGAGGCTGGTGCCCTCAGGACTTCTCTGAGGAGCTGTACCAGCTGTGGCCTAACTACCTCAAACCTTCAGATAATTCACTACCATGGCTGAGTAAAAAATTCATATACCGAAAACAGTCCCCTAATATTAGAAACAAAAGAGTATAATGGAAGGAGAGACCCTATTTATAACAACAGCTTAAAGTGCTTAGGAATAGACGTAAGAAAATAAGCAAGATCTATATGAATAAAACTTTAAAATGCTTCAGAAGGGACACACAAGAAAACACCTGAACAAATGGAAAGGCAAACAATGAAAATGGACAAGACCATGCAACAATATAAAGATATCAATCCTAAATTAACATATGATTTAATACAATCCCAACAAAATACCAATAGGATTTTTGGGATGGGGGAAACTAATTAAGTAATTCTAAAGTTGATAAAGAAAATAAATACTGAAAAAAAAAAATTGGAGGGGAGAAAAGTAATGTACCAGATACCAAACTTTACACAGTTCAAATAATTAAAACACAAATACATGAACAGACAGTAAGATAAATAAAACAGAATAAAAAGTTCAGAAATAGACCCAAATACATGCAGAAATTTGGTAGGTGACATTTTAATAAAGAAAAAAAAGAATTATACTATAAAAGCTGCACAGGCAACTCATAGACATCTGGAAAAAAACTAAGTTGTAATCATCCCAAACACCATACACCAAAATAAATTCCAGATGGATCAGTCATTTAAAAGTGTGGAAAAAAAAAAAAAAAAAAAAGGAAAAGAAATGATGAGAAAATTTTTTCGTAACACTGTAATGGAGAAGGCCTTCCTAAAGTATGGTACAACACAGAAGCCATTAGTAAGTGATTTAAACTGACTACATTTAAAAAAAAAAACAAAAACTTGCAAAACAATAATCTCCATAAGAAAAAACAAGCAACAAACGAGAAGATAACATTTGCAACTTATATGATAGACATAGGGCTTATCTTTTCTATAGGTAAAAAATATAAACAGATTATTCACAAAAAAGGGTATACAAACAGCTCTTAAAACTCACTCATAATAAGAGAAATGCAAATTAAAGCTGCACGGAAATGGAATATTTCATCTTTCATACTGGCAAGAAAGAAAAAGTTTGATAACATATTGTGTCATCAGGCTGGATCAAAAAATTCCTCTCTTACAGTGCGGGTGGGAATACAGATCAGTATAACCGCTCTGGAGAGCAATCTGTTGACAGCTATCAAAATTAGAAATACTTATGGCCTCTGAGCCAACAATTTAACTTCTAAGAATTCATCCTACAGTTAATTATGTAAGTAAAGGATATTCACTACAGCAAAGTTACAGTAAAACTTCAGAAACAATCTAGAAGAACAACCTAAATAGGTGTTCAACAGGTGTTAAATAATTATGACACATCTATACAATGGAATATAATGCCCTTTCAAAAAGAGAGGCAGCTATATTTGCACTGACATGGAATAAACCAAGATATAAGAAAAAAACAAGTGGTGGAAGTGTACAGTGGTTTAAAAACATTTTTTTTTAAACATGTCATATACATATATGCTTATATATACAGAATATAGTGTATCTCTATAAGGATATACAAGTATCCATGTAATAGTGGTTGCCTCTGGTGAGGAGAACTAGACAGCTGGGGCATTAGGAGGTCGGAGGGAAACTTACTTTTCATTAACACCCTTATGTACTTCTTGAGTTTTGTATCATGCCATTCAAAAATTGAACGCAGTAATTTTAAACACAAATACATAAAATCACAGATTGTCTTCTCCAAGTTAACACACTGGATATTTCTTCTTTGCTGGAGTGGCAGGAACTCTCCACAGTGTACCTAATCCCAGGAGAACAAAGGAATACGAATGAAGCACCAGAGGGCTAAAGATCTCATCCCTGCTCAACAGCTCCTTAACTCTTTCCTTTCCTCATTGCTCACTTATCTCCTCTTCAACTCACCTGCTGCCTGCGTTCCTCGAGTTCTCTCTGTATATTTTCTACCACAGCCACAGCCTCTTCCCCGCTTTCCGGGTGATGTTCTCTCACCCAGCTCTGGAACTCTTCAGGCAAGATGGTCAGGAACTGTTCCAGCACCAGCAGCTCCAGGATTTGCTCTTTGGTGTGCAGCTCTGGTCTCAGCCACTCACAGCAGAGCACCCGCAGCTGGCTGAGTGCCTCCCGGGGTCCGGATGCCTCATGGTACTGGAAGTGCTTGAAGCGCTGGTAAAAAGTCTCAAATGTCGGTGGACTGTACTCCTGCATCCAGGTGCAGTCTTCTTCCACTTTCACTATTCGAAGGTCTTCCTGCTCCTGCGAAGTCTGAGCTGGAGGGTCTAAGTCTATAACTTCCCGGGATTCTGTCATTATCATTCCCACTCAGAATAATCAAATTTCTTTTGAGCTATTTAAGATCTTCTGAAGGACACCTTCAGTAGTGTGCAACCTACTGATATACTGAAAATCATTATTAGCAAAGCGAGATGACGAAGTGGTCATCTACACTGAACTGGGTAATTTACTTAAAAATATGGACTACAAGGCAGCCATTACTCCACCCACAAAATGATTACCAATACAACCTATTTCCAACATTTACAAAATTTTTAGGAGAGCCATAAAAATCCGACATTGCACACTTTTAAGAGGTGAAGAACGGTTGAATTTCAGATAACAGAACAAGACTTACTAACTAGTCCAGACGCTCCTTCTCTCTACCGTAAGTCAAACTTAGAACAGGGATCAGAAACATTATAATGCTCAAAATTAGCCCTGTCCTTCAAGCCACAAGAGCCTGACAGACCAACGGGAGTCTACATCGGTCCCGAAGAGAAGCAAGGATATATCCGATTTGGACCTGGATTCCTGGGAACCCGCGTCCGCACACAAACCCTCTTCCCCTCAGCCCAGTCCCGGGGAACTCTCCTGGAATACCAGGCTCCACGTAACCGAGGCTGAGATGGGCCTGTTACAGAGTGAATACCGAGCCGACCCTAGCCAACACCTTCTCGCCGGAACTAAGCTAGTCCAATCCCTCCCAAGCCACCAGTGTTGAGCCATAAATCCCACCCCCGAGAGCACTTCCGAGTCCTCTCTAGGAATCCCGGAGGTCTCTGTCTCGCAGCGGGAGGGAGGTGCTCGCCCGGCTCAGACTCTGAAGGGGGTGTGCTCCAATCAGCGGTAAGGTGGGGCGAGAGACCGGTATCCCCAGCCTACGTCCCGTAACGGTGTCGTTCCCTGGTCTACCAAAGCCATGGGTTCTGCGTCGCTAGAGCGGAAGGTAAAATCGGGAAAGAAAACAATACTATTTAAACAGCCTGAGTTCCTGCCCTTTCATGGGAGTGGAGGCAGGGGGCGTGGCTTTAGGTGTCCGGAATGGGTTGCTGAGGCAACAGTTGCTAATGTCTGATTGGCTGTGGAACTTGCGTCCCCACTACCGCCGGATCGCCGCAATGACCTGCGTCCAAATTTAGTAATACGCTATTAGAAGTAGGTCCTTAGCTTTCTACGAGCTAGCAATCCTTACCTATCTTTAATTTTGGACCTTTCGGTTTTTCAGCCCAACCCTCACCACTCCCGGTACCCCCTCTCCAAACACTCCCACCTCCTTAACACTTCTTACCACTTGCCCCAGTCAGTTCCCACGACCGAAATCTACGTCAGACTCGCAAGTCGCCGGCGTCGGAGGGTTCCAGGACTACACCTCCCAGAAAGCCCCGCGCGGGCCAAGTTGGCTAGCCAACGCAGCTGCGTGTCTCTTTCTAGCGTCGATCCTGCGGGCCTATCAGAATGTGGTCGGGCAAGGAAGTGTGGCCTCGGCACTAACGCTTGAAAGGCCGGTGTGGTGCAGAGCAGGTTGCCCTCCGGTTGGGTAAACTTCGGGCGGAATCCCTGCATTCATGCGGAGACGGGAATCATTTTTGCAGGGCTCCTTTAGACAAGGGATTTCCCATCCTTAATAATGCGTTATCCTGATAAGGTGCTTTACAGTTTTCCAAGTCCTTTGCCGTTTACAAAGCTGTTCCAAGAGGCAGGACAAGAGTTACTATCGCCACTCAACGCATCGCGAAAGTGAGGTTCAGAGAAACAAATGCTGTGGAATTTCAGCATCTACAGACAGATGAGATGTTAATTATAAGTTACAAGTCTCATCAGGGAGCCTAAAATCATGCATTTTAGGTAGCTTCCTGTCTAGGACCAAACCCCTTGTAAATGTCTTGTTAAGTTGCCCTGGAGGCGGCTCCGACTCATAGAGACCTTACGTATAAGAGAATGAAACTGTTGCTACCGCCTTCGATCTTCACGATCATTGTTATGTTTGAGTCCGTTGTCTTGTCTGTTGTGTCATTCTATCTCATTGAAGGTTCTCCTTTTTTGCTGAACCTCCACTTTACCAACAAGGATGTCCTTTTCTATCATTGGTTTTTCCTAATAACGTTTCCAAAGTGAGCAAGCTGAAGTCTTGCCATACTGGCTTCTAAGGAGCATTCTGGTTTTATTTCTTCTAAGACTGGTTTGTTCATTCTTGTATTTTGTGTGTTAGTGAGTTGGCATTATAACATTAAAAAAAAAAAGTAAAGAAGAATATCGGGGATTTTTAATGGTAGTGGCAAAGAATATTGCATATACCATGGACTACCAGAAGAAGGAACAAGTCTGTCCTAGAAGAAGTACAGCCAGAGTGCTCCTTGGAAGCAAGAATGGCGAAACTTTGTCTCACGTACTTTGGACGTGTTATCAGGAGGGGCCAGGCCCTGGAGAAGGACATCATGGTTGGTGAGGCAGAGGGTCAGCAAAAAAGAGGAAGACCCTCAACGAGAAGGATTGACACAGTGGCTGCAACAATGGGCTCAAACATAGCAATGATTGTGAGGATGGCACAGGATGGGGCAATGTTTTGTTCTGTTGTACGATAGGGTTGCTGTCTTAGGCTGGGTTCTCTAGAGAAGCAAAACAAGTAAAGTGTATAAACATATATATATAGAGAGATTTGTATCAAGGAAATGGCTCATACAATTATAGAGGCTAGGTTGTAGACCCAAATCTGTGGGTCAGGCTAGAGGCTTCTCCTGATTCACATAGCCACAGGGGCTGGCGAACCCAAGATCAGCAGGTTGGACAGCAGGGCTTGTGCTCACAGGCTGTGAAGATCGACAAATCCCAAGATCAGCAGGCAAGACCGCAGGTAAGCTGCTAGTTCAAGTACTGAGAACCAGAGGTCCGTTGCACAGGAGTCAGCTGCAGGATCCAGAACAAACAAAAGCTCACAAGCCTTGTCAGAATATCCACTTATATTGAATGCAGGCCACACACCCAAGGAAACTCCCTTTCAGCTGACTGGCTATTCACAGCAGATCCCATCATGGAGGTGATCACATAATATCAAATCTCATCATGGAAGTGATCACAACATCATACGACTACTAAACCACTGAGAATCATGGCCCAGCCAAACTGACACACAACCTTAACCCTCACAATAGTTATGAGCTGGAACTGACTCGAGGGCACCTAACAACAGCAGGAGGATGGTGATAGAATTCTTAAATTATGGGCTTAATTTTGATGCTCTTATTGCATTGACTTAGTTGTTTAATGTGTATAAAATTGATCTAAATGGGTATCCACTTTTTTTCTAATATACTTCCATTTAAGTGACTTATAAATGCCCTTTTCATTAAAATTTTTTATTTCTTAAGTAGATAATACATTTTGAATACATTCACCATTCAAAAGGGTATACAGAATAGTCGTTCTCCCACCCCAATTTTCCGACCACCCCATTTCTCTCTCTAGAGGTAGCCAAGATGACTAGTTTCTTATGTAGCTAACAAGATATATTCCATGGAGAGTCAAGCAAATGTTATGTGTTATGTGTAAATAGTATCATAATTTATGCCCTTTCTCCACCTTACTGTTTTAATATATCTTGGAGATTGTTCCCTACCAATACATAGTTTTCTTGTTCTTCCTGTCTTCAGGGTATACCATTATCTGAGTATACTATATTTAATCCTTACTGGTGGACATTGACAAAGAGCCCTGGTGGCAGCAGTTAAGTGCTTGGCTGCTAACCGAAAAGTTGGTGGTTTGAATACACCAGCTGCTCCACAAAATAAAAATGTGGCACTCTGCTTCTGTAAAGATTACAGCCTTGGAAGCCCTGTGGGGCAGTTCTACTCTGTCCTGTAGGGTTGCTATGAGTCGGAATCAACTCAACGGCAGTGGGTTCGGTTTTGGTTTTGGTGGGCATTGAGGTCGCTGGGTGGTGCAAACTGCTTACAATCAGTTACCTATTTGAATTGACCCACCGGTGCCATGGAAGAAAGGCCTGGCAATGTTCTGTAAGATTACAGCCATTGAAAACCCTAAGGAGTGCAGTTCTACTCTGACACACATGGAGTCATCATGAGTCAGAATCAACTTGACTGCAAGGTGTTCGTTTTTAGTTTGGTGAGCATTGAAGTTATTTTTCCTTTTTTTTTTTTTTTTTTTGCTATAACAAGCAATGCTGCAGTATGTAAATAATCTTGTATATATGTCATTTTAGACATGTGCTAGTATAAGTGTAGGATAAATTCTTAGAAGTGAAATTACTGAGTCAAAGGGTAAGATATCTATATTTTAAGTACATAATACATATTGCATGATTCAAAGGGTAAGATATATATGCATTCTTTGATCTCACTAGATAAATGACCTAGCTAACACAAGGACATCTAGAGGCTATTTTAAGTAATCATGTACAAATGTGTAATGACATTTTATTTTTCTCTTCTTTGCCCAGGGTTAGCCAGTGATGCATGACTGTTTTCCAACAACTCTAGCTGGGGCAGGTTTTCCTGTCTTATACCCCATGTGATAACATTTGCACCCAGGGTAACAATCTATTTTTATTCTCTGAGGTTCATATCTGGAAGATGTCACTAGGTAGTCCTCTTGAACTTGCTTGAATGTTTCCTCTGTCTTTCACATTTTTGGGAATTCAAATAGTTAATACCATCTTTTTAGGAAATTCTCTGCCAACCTGACTCAAAGGAAGGATACACATGTTGAAATGTTTGGGAGTCCCCAAGACCACCTTCACTTCTGATACCAGCTGCAACTTCAGGGATCCCTAAGACCATCCTCACTTCTGACACCCACTGCAAGTTCATGGGTCTCTAAGACCACATCAAAATTTTGATAATTCACTAGAAGGATTCATAGAAGTCACTGAAAGCTGTTATGCTCATGGTTACAGTTTATTAAAATGAATAGGTGCAGATTAAAATCAGCCAAGGGAAGAAACACACAAAGGGCAGGATCCAGGAGAGTTCCAAGCTGTTTCCAGTTGTTCTCTCCCAGTGGAACTGTGTGGACAGCACTTACTTTCCCAGCAATGATGAGTGACAGTACACATGGAGTATTGCCAACTAGACAAGATCACCCAAACCTGAGTGTCCAGAGTTTACAGTAGGGCTCAGTCATGTAAACATGGTTGACTGCACACGTGGCTTACCTTAGTCTCAAGACCCTCCAGAGGTTGAGCTGATACTGTGTGGCTGCGGTGACATGAGTTCCTTTATATGGCCTTTTGCCTTAGTTCTTTGGAAATACAGTTTGAGAGATTTTTTCCCCTAAACCCTGAGGCCCAGGGGACTCGGCAATTGCTGAAGCTGGTCTGGGACCCAGTGCAGAGCAGGGAGTGGGGAGGTAAATGGGAGAGAGGTTTTTCCCTAAGGGGGGTGTTTCTGATCCATGCAGTAGGCCGTACACAAGTACTTATCTTTCGCCGATCGAGGGCTGCTTCTCACTGGTTCTGGGTGGCCAAGTAGACTCTGATGCTGGGTCTCTCTGGTGCAGAAAACATGCCTTCCAAGCAGCGCTGCTTGCCTGCCTCACCACTCACCCATGAGCTGCTCAGGCCTGAAGGGCTCAGGCTCTTGCCAGGTCAGGTCTGGCAACTCCTCGCTCCTTCCAAACCATCCCTCCCTCCCCCTGCCACTCAGTCTGGTTCTTCAACTCTGCCTTAGATGTTCAGGGCTCCTAGACTGTCATATATAATTGATTCACTTGTTTGGTCTTTATCGTAAGAGGGTCCACCGGAAGTGTCTGACTACTCCACCATCTTGGCCCCACCTCCAACTGTCCTATCTTTAAGCTCACTGATTTGTTCTTCTGCCAACCCAGATCTGCTGTTGAACCCTTTCAGTGAGTTTTTCATGTCAATTATTGTACTTTTCAGCTCCTGTGTTTCCATTTGGTTCCTTTTTGAATTGACTCAATGGCAATGGGTTTGGTTTTTTGGTATCTATTCATAGTCTCGTTTTTGTTCATGTATCATTATCCTGATTTCATTTAGTTTTGTGTCTGAGATTTTCTTTAGCCCCTTGTGCATGTTTAATACTGTTGTTTTAAAGTCTTTGTCTAGGTAAGCCCAGTCTGTGTCTAGTAAGGACGGTTTCTATCATGTTTTCTTGTTTTTTGAGGGGCTCACCCTTTCTTGTTTCTTTGTATGTATTGTTATTTTTTTGTTGAAACTGGGACATTTGAATATTATAATGTGGTAACTCTGGAAACCAGATTCTTTCTCTTTCCTAGGGTTTGCTGTGTTTTGTTTTGTTTTTTAAATTGTTAAAGGCTGTAATAATCCATTTGTTTAGTGACTTCTCCTACCTATTTTTGCAAATCCTGCCTTCCTGGATGTGTGTGAATACTGAAATCTATGTTTCTTAGCTTGTGTTCAGGTAGTGTTTAAACACATATTTCCTTGAATGCAGGGGGAAACAAAACAAAAAATAGACTACTACCCTTTGCAAATTGACTGTTCTGGGATCCTCCTTTAACATTTACTCAGGTTTGCACTAACCTAGGTATCAGCCAGAGGTGAAAGCACAGTATCTTTTCAGATAATTTTTGAGCATGCATCTTGCCCTGACCATGTGTGTGACTTTTTCAATTTCCCTGTATACATGGTGTTTTTGAAAGTTTTAATTTCCAAAAGAAACTCTCTTCCTGGATTCTCCAGTCTTTAGGTGTACCTTAATCACACTCATTAGCCCTAGGCAGCTACAGGGGGTTACAGCCTTTGGGCACTGCCTGCTGCCCCTCAACCCAGCATGAGCTCTGAGAGAGAGTAAACTGAGATCAGTGCCTTGCTTTAGTTCTTGAGACAGCTCTCAAACCGATTAGTACACATGCAGACACATACAATAATTTGCAAATAAAATCTGCTCTGCTCCCTCTAGAGCCAAAGACCAGGCTCCTCCTGTGGGAATATCGGCTGCCACAGCTTTAAGGTGACTAAGCCAAGCCAGGGAGGAGGTGAGGTGCAGCTGAGTAGAAAACCAAAGCTTTTCTATTATTTAGACATTACCTTTTTCTTGATTCAGCATTCAGTAACTGTAACCATTTGACTGGTTTCCAGAGTTCTGACAAAGTTGGTTCTGCCAGTTCCTGCTCCCCCCACTGCTTCTTGGTGTTTTTGTGGAGGATAAGATTGTGGAGCTGCTTATACTCCCATCTGCTCCAGACTTCACTTACTTGCCTTTTGTATATCTTCTTTGGAGTTACTTGTCTTTTTATTATTGAGTGTTAGGAGTTCTTTATATATTTTGGGCATAAGTCCATTATCAGATGTAAGATTTACAAATATTTTTCCATTTTGAGGGTTGTCTTTTCACTTTCTTGACAGTGTCCTTTGAAGCACAAATGTTAATTTTAATGATGTCCAGTCTATACCTTTTTTTCAGAAACAGTATAGACAGGCAGGTACTGGGTGCCTCCAGGGGTATTTTTGGACTTTAAATAGCACTTTATAAATCACTAAGTAGTACATTTCATGCCTTTCTTGGCCAAAGTTTCAGGAATACCTGGAGATAAGTGCAGAGCATTGCTTCTCAACTAGGGGCAATTTTTCTCCAAGGGAACACTTCGCAATGTTTGGAGACATTTTTGGTTGTCATAATTGGGGGGTTGCTGCCGACATCTAGTGAATAGAGGCCAGGAATGCTGCTAAACATCCTACAGTGCACAGGACAGCCCTTCAAAACAATGAATTGTTTAACCCCAAAATGTCATTGTCTAGGTAAGCCCAGTCTGTGTCTAGTAAGGATGGTTTCTATCATGTTTTCTTGTTTTTTGAGGGGGCCACCCTTTCTTGTAGTGCCGAGATTAAGAAAGTGGCATGGAGCGACCACAAATCAGCTGCAGGTTAACCCAATCCCTACAAAATTCCAAAAGTCACACAGCTAGGCATTCACACAACAGAGTCTATGCTTTCAAAAGTTCTAGGCTCTACTGCCTTTCTTGACACCCCTTCCAAATTTACCTCTCATACTATAGTGACTTTTAAAACGGTAGTGTGGGGCAAGGGAGAAGAGGTTGGTTTGTAGGTATAGGCACAAATACAAAAGGAAAGAAAGGAATTTGCATTGTTAGATGTTAGCAAATATGAAAAGTTAATTAAAGTATGTTTCAGGAGTGGTTGAATGGAAAATATTAAAAAGGTTTTTTGTTTTTCTGCTATCACTTGCTTATTTCACTTCTGCAAAGGGATGAAATGTTTCAATTTTTATTTTACTGTTTCAGGTTTGGAAACTAGAACCGAGAACAAAGAGTTGATTGCAAAGCAAGAAATTTTAGAAGAAGCAGAGCTACAGGGGCAGGTACAAGAAGGGTCTCAGGGAAAGCCTCCCTTGTTCTCTGAGTGTGGTGATACAAGGACAGGGTAGGAGAGCAGCAAATAAGCCCTTCAGTGTTGAAACTTGAAAATACTCTTGACAAAGAAGGATTCACTAGCGTCTCAGTTCTCAACAAGAATGGTTCCACAGAAAAAAGAGACTCTAAAAATAGTGAATTTGGGAACAGTGCCAAAAGGTCAAACTTTGTTTTTCATCAGCATATTCAGACAGCAGACAGGCCCATTAACAGTGAGGAACGTGGGAATAATTGCAAACAGAGTTCAGATATGGTGCTATATCAAGTGGTGATACCTCACCAATCTATTGAGAGTGAAGAAAATTTCCATAGCTCTGGCCTTTTGGGGACCCATAGGCAGTTCCGTCAAGAAAGACCTTACAAATGCGGTGACTGTGAGAAAAGCATTCTGACTCTTTAAACACTAGAAAATACACAATGGAGAGAAACCATATGAATGCCAAGAATGTGGAAAAGGCTTCAGTCAGTGTGCTGCCCATGTTAAATACCAGAAGACTCATACAGGTGAAAAGTCATAGACATGTCCCAAATGTGGGGAAAGCTTCAGACAGAGCTCACATCCAAATCGGCATAAAAGAATTCACACATGAGAGAAATGCTATAAATGTAATGAATGTGGGGAAACCTGCGATATCTCCAACCTTTTTAGACATTTAGAGAATACATAAAGGTGAGAGACCCTATAAATGTGAAGAATGTGAGAAGAGCTTCAAATAGTGCTCTGACCTCTTTAAACATCAGAGGATCCACACTGGAGAGAAACGTTATGGATGGTCTGTCTGTGGGAAAAGCTTCATTCAGAGTGCAACTCTTATTAAACACCAGAGAACTCACATTGGCAAGAAACCTTATAAATGTCTTGAACGTGGGGAAAGCTTTAGACAAAGTTCACACCTTATCCAACACCAAAGAATCCACAGACGTAAAGTCCCATCATTTTGATATACGTCTGCATGATGTTTTGTTTGTTTTCTGTTGTCCAGAAACTACACCCTGAAGCATTTAGAGTATTTCAGTCTCAGTCATGGATCATATTTCCTTGGGTGTCTCACACAAGATAGATTCAGTCTGACTTGAGTCTTTTGACATATACTTTGATAAACTAAGACAGTGAAGGAGGAATGAGTTAGTAAGGAGCCCTTCCATAAGATGAGGTGGTTCTGTATAAGAGACTTCTGATTATAAGAGCAAGAGCTGACATGAGACAGAAATCTATCTTTGTCATCCCTTCACTCTTCTTACCTCGGCTTTTGGACCAAATCTTGCCCACTCCAATTACTTTCCTAAGATTTTTTTTTTTTTTTAGTCACTTAGAAGTATCTTTCTACCTAGATGGTGGAGATTTCAACTACTTCATAACCTTACAACGCCTTGTAAAGTTCAGTGCATACAAGAAGTACTCTACCTTTTTTATTTCTAAAATATTAAATTTTGTAGAATCCTTTCCCATCCTAGCAGTCTAGGAGTTCAGTTTTATAACTTTTTTTTCTCTTTTAAAACAAGAAAGGCAAAAGTGAATCTCATCCAAACACACACTTAATTTCTGTCATTGTATCTTTTTCACAGTTCATCAAATTAGGCCACTTTATTTGATAACTCTTGGCTTCTGAAAAAAAGGTCCTCACTAAATCTTCCACTAAAAGCTTTTTTTTTAAATGGGTCCTTGTGATATCAAATAGCCTAAAACATCTTTTTGCTTTTTATTTTTGTGTAGAGGCTTCTTAACATTTTGGACATAAGGAAGTTCTCCAGCAATATTTCCTTGGGGGTATTTCAAAAGAGGAGGACACTGAGGACAGAAGTTCTGTTAGTTCGGTTTGTTAACAGCAATACTGAATGACATTATGTAATATTCTCTTCCTGAAATGCATTCATATATATTTCTCTTTTTGATTTGTAAGCAACCCTATGAGTTAAGTAGGAAACTATGTCATTTCCACTTACAAAGGAATAAACTGAGGCTCACATTTGACACTTTAGATCTCAGGTGATTAATGAATAATTTCTTTTATAAGGATTAGTACAAAGCTGGTTCCTATGAGGCTGAGGTTAAAGATGTTCCAAATGTCCAACTTTTCCAAACTGCTGTATCACTCCATCTCTAACATCAACTACTCTCCCTCCCCTCACTACTCTCCCTCCTGTATTTGGGTTCAGTAAATCACTGCAATGTCTTACAGAACTCACAAAACATACTTACAGTTAAGTGGTTTATAAGGGAAGTAACAGGGTACAACTCGGTATCGTGATCAACTTGGAAGTAACAGGAATAACTCAAGATGCTGTTCTTTAATCAGGCCAGTTGCTTCTCACCCTTTGCCACCGGGCCCTGCTGAGGCCTAGCTGCTGCTGGGCCCTGCTGGGGGCCTTCTTGGGCAAGTGTTACAACCCTTAGCTCCCTGGTTGTCAAGCCCTGCCGCAGCTGTCTCCTGCCAGTCTCCTGGTTCCTGCCATCTCATGCTGCTCTTGCTCTTGCTACTGATGTACTGCTGTGTCTCACTGTCTTCTCTCTCTCTGTCTCCGTTTAAGCCTAGCAGGATGGCAAAACTGATCAATCCCCTCGTTAGGGTTCCATATACCTTATTTGCATGGTCCCATCCCCACAAGTGTGCCATGCACCTTATTCACATTATTATCAAGCTACCCATCCCCTTGGTGGGGCACAAGCACTTCATTTGCAGTCCCACACAGTCATTTGGTGGGAGTTGCAAAAACTACGGCTAGAAGGGCCATATTAATTCACTGTACCACAGGTGATGTAGTTGCTTGATCAGTAAACATAAGTACAGTTTTTCCCCATTGCATTAGTGAATAGCTCCTATTCCATGATTTGTTTACTGCATCTTGCCCCTCTTTAACCCTCCCCCTGCTCCATCTGGAGCATCTCTACAGCAGTGAACTGTGGACCCAGTAGCAGTGATGGAGTAGTGGCTGCATGCATACTCATCATGACAAGAAATACAAGCTCTGAATGGGATTGAAAACAATCATTCTTTAACTTTCCAGAGCTGTCTTTCTCCACCCCTGTAACCAGATGAAGGAATGATATGGGGTTTACTTTCCTGTCACTGTGGGGTAAAAGTGTAGGCTCACGGCTACTGAGTGAAGGAACTCAAATTAGAACCTAAATCTCTCAATCTTTCCAGTTCTACATGATGATAATATGCATTGCATACAAATTCTTTTAGAACTTTTTTTTTTTGATTAAGGGAATATAAGCATATTATTGGAAATTTGGGAAAATAACAGAGGGAAAAATCATCCATAATCCCATTATCCTGACTCAGCTCTTATTAGTCTTTTGGTGTATTTCTTTCTGATTGTTTTTCTGTGTGTATTTTGTTACATAATAAAGATTATAGTGCATATATGTTTTATATCTTTAAATTTATCATTGTGTCTTAAGGGTTTTACATCGTCTTCATAACCATTATGCATAATGGCTCATCATTTTCCAGTAACTGGATGTAATAATTGAGCCATTTTCCTTTAATTGGACATTTCAAGCATTTCTAATTTTTTCCTCTTACAGACAATGCTGCAACGAATATAATCATGAATATAATTTTAACATAGTTTGGGTTGTTCCTTAGAATCTAAGGCTAGATTCCCAGAAGTAGAACTCTGGATCAGTGTGTGAACTATTTTATGGCTCTTAATACATTTTTCCAATTTCTCTCCCACAAAGTGAGTGCCAGATTACACTGTATTATGAGAATTTCAGTCTACCCTAGTCACCTTACCTATTATCATTTTCCTAAATGGACAAAAACAAAAACAAAAAAACCCAAATTACCTTTCAGAACTCACCTCCTCAGCCTTCCACACCGTAATAAAGTAGAACATATTCTCTCTTTTGATCCGCCTTATAACCAATAGAGGTGGCACAGTGGTTAAAGTGCTTGGCTGCTAACCAGAAGGTCGGCGGTTCAAACCCACCAGCCACTCCGCGGGAGAAAGATGTGACAGTCTGCTTCTGTAAAGATTTACAGCCTTGGAAAACCCATGGGGCAGTTCTGCTCTGTCCTATACGGTCACTATGATTTGAAACTGACTTGATGGCAGCGGGTTTGGTTTGGTTTGCTTCATAACCAACAGGAGAGAATTGTGAGAAAGCTGGCCTAGGTGCATTAAGGGTTAGGATGTCACACTGAGAATTTAACTTTTTTTTTTTTTTAAAGGCAATTTAGTGTCAAGAGCATTGGGCTGAGAGTGAGGAAATGTGCATAAGTATCAGTTTAAACACTGCCATGAGCTGGATTACTTTAGGAAAGAGTATAACTAACCTGTTTCTGGGGAGTCCATTCCTTGTGTTCATAGGGAATGAGATCTTTTGGGAGTAGATTGCCAGGTCTTTCTTCCAGGGTATCTCTGGGTGAATTCGAACTTCCAACCGTTTTGTTAGTAGCTGAACACTTAACCATTTGAATACTGTATATAGGGACCCAATAAATACTTACACGATGATTTTGTTTCTGTGCATCAATTTCTTTGCTCTACTTCTATCTTACTTATAGCATTTCTGCGTAAGAATCAAAGGAAATAACCTTGTAAAGTATACTAGTATTTTCCTAAGGCTCACCAAGGTTATTTGCCCAAGGTCATATAGCTAGTAAGTGACAGAGACCCATTACAGGGTTCTGATACCAGTCTAGTATTCTTTTTACTACAGGAACTCTGCAAACTTAAAATGCAGTCTTCTCCGCATTTTTTATTTTTTCTCCACTCTTCCTCTCTACCTTTTTTTAATAGGCATCTACTGTTGTCTAAATGCTACTTGCATTTTCAGCCTATTTCCACGTATGTCTTTTTTTAAAAATTATTCCACATAGGTCTTTTTTTACAATTTTTTTTTGTTGCTGTTGTTGAGACTATATACAGCAAAACATACACCAATTCAATAGTTTCTATATGCATCATTTAGTGACAATGATTACATTCTTCCAGTTGTGCAACCATTCTCAACTTCCTTTTCTGAGTTGTTCCTCCCCCATTAACATAAACTTACTGCCCCCTAAGGTTCCTATCTAATCTTTCAAGTTGCTCTTGTCAATTTGATCCCATACAGGTAGATCTAAAAGAGCACAATGCTCAAGGCAGACATTCTTTACTAGTTAAGCTAAACTATAGTTTTGTTTTTTTTTTAAGTTTCTACATGTACAATTTAGTGACATTGATTACATTCCTTGGATTGTGCAACCACTCTCACCCTCCCTTTCTGAGTTGTTCTTTCCTCATTAACATCAACTCACTGCCTTCTAATGTTCTCAGCTAATCTTTTGAGTTGCTGTTGTTAATTTGATCCCATACAGTTTTAAAAGAGCATAATGCTCAAGGCAGACATTTTTTACTAGTTAAGCTAAACTGTTGTTCAGTTTTAAGATCACTTTAGGGGATATTTTGGTTTAAGGTTTAAAGATTATCTCAAGAAAATAGTTTCAGAGGTTCTTCCACCCTCACGGTTCCAGAAAGTCTAGAGCCCATGAGAATTTGAAATTCTGTTCTTCATTCCCTTTTCCTCCCCTTATGATCAGAATTCTTTTATAGAATCTTTGATCAAAATGTTCAGTAATGGTAGCCGAGCACCACCCAGTTCTTCTGGTCTCATGGCAAAAGAGGTATTTGTTCATAAAGGCAATTAGCCACACATTCCATACCCTCCTCCTATTCCTGACATTCTTTCTTCCTCTTTGCTCCAGGTGAATAAAGACCAATTATAGTGCCTTGGATGGCCACTTGCAAGCTTTTAAGACACCAGACACTACACAACAAACTAGGAGGTAGAACAGAACCACTAAACACGTTATTAGGCCAATTAACTGGTATGTTCCACGAAACCATGACCCTAAAACTCAAGCCAAGGAACCAAATTTCATGAGTGTTTGGTTGTACATAAGCAGCCTCAGCAGCTACTCTTCCTTTTTTTTTGTCATTGTTGTAGACATATCTATCACTTTTGCCAATTCTACTTTATACAGGCGTACAACTTATTGACAGCAATTACAACAATCAGCTGTGCAATCCAATCCTTAATGCGATTTTTCCATCACTGTTGCCTTGCCTTTTCCCCTTCCCTCCACCCCTTGTGGTCAAGATGCTTTCTCTGCTTGAAATCCCTGCTCCCATTCCCTAGCCCCTAAAACATCAGATCAACAAATGAAAAGTACCAATCTCTTGAAACAATTAAAAAATGTCAATTCTCAATTATTTTAATCCAAAATATTTTCTTTATTTAACTATAACACTATCTGTAGGTTTTGTTTGGCACTTACCATGAAAACTGCTACACACAGTAAGTTAATTGTGTATTGTAAAGGGTGAGGAGCAATCTTATAATTCTTTGTATTCTCCCATAGGATTTCGGACAGTATTCTGCATAGTCAGAAACGAGATGCTTGTTAAAAGAGTGATACAAGACTTGATTAGAGTCATTTAAATCTGTTGTTTTTGTTTTAAAAATATCCAAATTCTATTCTGGAAGGCCCTATACCCTACTTTGTACTACTAGGTGTCAAGGGCCCGGAGGCAGGTACCAGACCAGGTAGGGCTTGCCAGTGACGTGGCCCTCAAGTCATGTGAGTGGCCTGGGCCAGGGGTAACTGGGGGTGGCTGCTCTCCCTAACAGGATCGTGCAGTGACCGAGCAGGGAGTTGCAAACCCTCTGCAGTGTCTAGAGGGGACACTGAGCAGGGTTCTCTGGTTGGTACCAGCGAATGGGGCAGGGCTGTGGGGGTAAGGTGCCCCCTGAAGTTGAGCAGAGGAATTCCTCACTCAGCAGGATTCTGAACAGCCTTTGGCAACCACTGTTGCCACAGCCGGTGTGACAATGAAATGTGGGATTATTAGGCCATCACAGCATAGCCTGGGACCTCCTTTGCCACTCATTTTTGGTGGCCACTCATCTTGGGTACCCAGATATCCACATTGTCATTTCAAATGGTTGGACTTAAATCATCTCTTTTGGCATTCCTATCCCTATCAGAGCCCACAGCTGGATTATTTTGGTAAGCAAAGGAACTATCATAATTGGGTTCCACACACTGATCTGATTATTTTTAATTGTCCAATTGTCCAAGACCCACTTGCTAGACTATATATGGCTTAGGTGTTGTTACAGCCCAAGACTCCATACAGATCCTCACACAGCTTTTAGGGCAGGTCTCTAGTTCTTCTCCTGTAGCTAAATGTACTGTCTATAATTGAGCCTATTGTCTTTTAGTTTTCCACCAGGTCAAACTGCTGCTGATTTCCATGTCAATTCTCATCCATACAACCAAGAGCCACCATCAGTAAATCATGATCCTATTTTTTGTTTTTTATCAGGGAGAGAGTTTTATGGCTCCCACTTAGCAATAGGTGAAGAAAAGTTCTTGAATGGGGGTAACTGTCCATCTAATAATAGTGATGCTGCTATTCATTGATACGACCTGCACCCTACTCATGGCATTTATTTTTTATGGGGAGGGTGGAAAGTGGATTAAATTACTCTGAGCCCTAAAACAAAGCTCCATTATGCATATTCCAAAACATTTTATAAAGCCTTGGGGCCATATGTCTTTCAAAAATCGAATTTCCCAGTTTTCAGAAAGGTAAGATGTATTATATAATACTGCCTAGCAAATTGAGGAAGTATACCATAATCCAACACATTAATATTTCTGGAAAAAAATGTATGAATATGTGCACAAATTGGGATAAAGACTATAAAAGTATTTCACCACCAGATGAGTTTTGATCAAGTCAGGTTTGGTATCAATGGGTTATGACAAAATATTTTGTTTTCAGAGATTTTTGTATTTTGGAATTCAAAAAAAAGAGATTGTGGACATGTGTATATAGCTAAAAACACAGAAACAAGGCCAAAATTGCAAGGAGAGAGTCCTTACCCAGCAAGACCACATTTCCGTAATTGTCCAGTATTATATCTTTGTAGAGATCTTTCTGAGCCAAATTCAAACCTTCCTCCTTCTCTCTGATAAAACACAGTCACTTCCTCAAATGACAGCAATTTCTTAAGAGATAGATAATAATTATAATACTTGAAAAGTATTAAAGGGTCCAGGCATTTTAATGAACTTGATATTTGGAACTGTCTCTTTCATTATGTCACTGAATCCCTTGGATTTTTTTTTTCAACTTTTTAAAAAAGCACAATTTATAATATAAACAATTTAAATGAATATTCACAAACTGAATATACCCATGTGTTTTAGTTATCCAGTGCTGCTGTAACACAAATACCACAAGTGGGTGGCTTTTACAAACAGGATTATTTTTCTCACAGTTTAGGAGGCTAGTAGTTGGAATTCAGGATGCCAGTTCCAGGGCAAGGCTTTCTCTGTTGGCTCTGGAGGAAGGTTGTCGTCTCTTCTGAGCTTCTGTTCCTGAGCGATCTTCATGTGGCTTGGCATACGTCTTCTCCATTTCTCCTCTGCTCATTTGCTTAATCTCTATCTCAAAAGAGACTGACCCAAAATACACCCTACACCAGTGCTGCCTCATTAACATAAAAAAGACAACCTATTCCCTAATGGAATGATAACCACAGCCATATAGGTTAGGATTACAGTACATATTTTTTTTGGGACACAATTCAATCCATATCACCATGTAACCAACATCTGTAAAAATACAGAACATTACTATTTCCCAAAAGTCACCCAAACTTGTGCTCCATTCCAATCAATATCCCAATGCAGAGATGAGCACTGTCTTGTCTTCAAATAACATAGATTAGTTTTACCTATTTTTGTACTTTCTATAAAAGGAATTGCCCAGTATGTACTTGTCTTAGTTATCTAGGGCTGCTATAACAGAAATACCACAAGAGGATGGCTTTAACAAATAAAAATTTATTTTCTCACAGTTTAGTATGCTAGAAGTCTAAATTCAGGGCAACAGGTCTAGAGGAAGGCTTTCTCTCTCTGTTGGCTCTGGAGGAAGTTCTTTGTGTTTCTGAGCTTCTGCTCCTGGGCAATACTCATGTAGCTTGGCATCTCTCTTCCCCCATCTCTCCTTGCTCTTTTTATCTCTTGTAAGAGATTGACTGACTCAAGACATGCTCTACACTAATCCTGCCTCATTAACAGAAAACTCATTCCCAACTGGGAATATAACTACAGGCATAGAGGTTAGGATTTACAACACATTTTTTGGGGGGACACAATTCATCCATAGGCGTACTCTTCTGTGTGTCTTATTTCACTTATATTTGTGAAATTTATCCATATTGTTGCATGTAGTTATACTCACTCTTTTTGCTGTATAGCATGTCATTGTTTAAACAAACCACAATTTTATTGTTCCATTCTCCTGCTGATGAGCATTGGGTAGTTTCTAGTTTGGGGATATTATGAATACTGCTGCTGTGAACATTTTAATACACATTTTTTTGAACATGTATGTACATTCTCGAGTATATACACAGAAATGGATTGCTATAGCGGTCATAGGGTACACATATGTTCACCTTTAGTTAAAAATAAAACAAACCTGTTGCCCTCAAGTCAATTCTGACTCATGGCAACCCCATGTGTTACACAGTAGCACTGCTCCATAGGGCTATTTTGGCTGTAATCTTCACAGATTCAGACCATCAAGTCTTTCTTCTGCGGTGCTGCTGGGTGTGTTTGAACCACCACTGTTTAGGTTAACAGTCTAGCACAAACTGTTTGCCCCACCAGGTACCTTCACCTCTAGTAGGTACTTCCAAATAGTTTTCTAAAGTAGTTGTGACAATTTGTATTCCCACCAGCAAAACTTCTAGTTTCTGCTTACTGGTAGGTACGTAGTGGTATATCATTGTTGTTTTAATTTGCCTTTTCTCAAGGCTAATGAAGTTGAGTGCCATTTAGATGGTAGATTTTAAGTTTATTTTCCTGTTATTATAAAATACATGTTTACTGTAGGAAGTTTGAAAAATGCAGAAATAAATGAAATAGAAAATAAAAATCATGTTCACCTCTTAAAATAGTCATATTATTTGGGTATATGTTCATTTTTTAAAAATAAAATTTGGATATATTTATATATTTCATATAGGAACCAGTTTTGTATTTGAAAACTTTGTGTGTGTAATGTTTTATGTCTTTATTATTTGGATGTACCATAATTTTATTTACTCATCCTTCTTGTGATAATTAGTTTATTCCCAGTTTGTCACTGTTATCAGTGTCCTGTTGCTGCTCTAACAAGTTATCACATACTTTCTGGCTTAAAACTATACACATTATATTACTGTTCTGGAGGTTAGAAGTCTGAAATGGGTGTCACTGGGCTAAAATCAAGGGAAAATGCAGGTCTTATGTTCCTTCTAGAGGTTCTAGGGAAGAATCTATTTCCTAGTTTTTATTAACTTCTAGAAGTTGCCTGTATTCCTTGGCTTGTGGCCCCCTTCCATCTTCAGAGCCAGCAATGGCTTTCCCACACTGCACCATTCTAATTAACACTGACTCTTCTGTCTCCCTTTTTCACATTTAAGGAATCTTGTGATTACTTTAGGCCCACTTAGATAATCCAAAATAACCTCCCAATCTCTTGGTAGCTGATTAGCAATCTTAACTCTATTTGAAACTTCAATTCATCCTTGCCATGTAACCTAACATATTCACAGGTTCTGGGGATTAGGACATGGGTATCTTTGAGGGGTCACTATTTTGTCTTTCATAGTATCTATTATATCACTGTGGTTAACTTCTCTGGTACAATAATTTTGGCCTTATCTTTTTTCCTAAATTTATTTCAAGAAGTGGAATTACTACATCGAAAAGAATGAACAATCTTAAGGTTTTCTGTACATATTATGCAATCGATTTTCACAAAGATTGTGACAATTTCTATTCTCACCAGCCTTTTAAACACCGTCCTTATGGCTTTGCTTACCACTGTAGACCAAAGGGATTGTGACTGAGCTCCAGGACATCTTTCTGTAACTCTCTAACTGCCACATCCCATTTACTTCCCCATGAGTAGGATTTCAGTTCCCCAAACCTGAGGTGATTTCTCAGCTGGAAGACTGGAAAGAGCCATGGATCCTGGATCTACCAAGTGCTGGGAATAGGAAAGCTTCCAGTAGTGCTTGCCCAGGTAGGTGAGGAAGAGACCCAATCAAGTGGAAATGGTAAAGAGGAAGGGAAGTCACATGAATGATGCTCCTTCTGTGCACCAGACACTGAGCTGGGAATAGGAAGGCTTCCAGTAGTGTTTGCCCAGGAGGGTGAGGAAGAGATGCAGTAAGGTGGGAACAGTAAAGAGGAAGAGAAGCCACATTAATGATGCTCCTGTGTGCCAGACACAAACGCAAGTTGGTACGTATCCCACTTAGTCATCCCTACTACCCTGTGAAGGTAGTAGGTACGATTATCATTTAGAAGAAAAACAAACCCATTGCCTTCAAGTTGACTCTGACTCATAGTGACCCTACAGGACAGAGAAGAACTGCCCCAGAAGGTTTCCAAGGAGCAGCTGGTGGATTTGACTTGTCAACCTTTTGCTTAGCAGCCAATCTCTTAACCACTGCACCACCAGGGCTCCATGATCATCATAACTGTACTGAATTTGTGGACTTCAGACTTGCTCTTCTTACTAGACTTCATTCATCAACACTGATGCTTTGTATTGGTCATAAAAGAAACAAGTTCCTTCAAAACTTTAAACTTATTCAAGATCAGCATGCTTGTATAGGGAAGATGTAGAACAAATATGACGACTATAGGGAACTTCTCAATCACAGCACATTGTTTTCTAGGAATAAAGGAATCCTCGTTAGAGCAAAATCTTATACTAAGGCTGGTAAATTCTCCCCACCCATCCAAGCCAAAGTGAGAAAATGGCTGAGTTAGCTAAATTTCATTAAGCTTAGAAATGGCTTGGTGGGTTAGTACAGAAAGTGGGTTTCTCCTCTCTAGGTTATATGGGAAATGAAGTGAAGCTGGGCATCTGTTCTCAACTTTCATAGGAGCATTTCCATCTTGGTCAGGAAGCTACTTTCCTCTTGGCTGCAGGTGAGCTGGGGCAGAAATTATAGGTAGGCAGAGGAAGCCTCTGACTGGAGGAGATTATCAGGAAGGGGTGGTAATATAGTGGTGTCCCAGAGAACCACGTAAAGCAGATTTCTGTGGCTAGACTAGGGTGGTGATGTTGGCTCCTGTGCTCCAGAAACTGAAGGGTCCCTGGGCTGGACACGTCCCATAGCTTCCTCTAGAGGTTTGAAATCCCATCTTTGGCTGGGACATGGACATGTTCTTCATTTTTTTGTGGCAAAGCTTTGCTGTATCTGGTATGTCCCTGTGGCTAAAAGGATTAGGGACAGTTCTCTTGTGTTTACACCTTTTTTAAGCAAGAGTATTAATCTGACTGATGAATGCCTGGATGCTTTAACTGATCATTGCAGAGAATCAGCAATACAAACTCTTTATCAGCTGGGCTCCTTTCCATGGAAAGTAGTTGGTTGTGTTTTTTTATTACCATTTTCTAAATGTTCTAAGGCTGTGTTTTATGCTGACCATGGTTTTCTGACCTGCACAAAGACAGGTATTCCTACAGTCCAGATTTTCTCAGGCTTTCTTGGAAAATAAGTTTAGCTGAATGTTCAATATTCATTTTAGTCATTCAATATTCTTTTAGTCAATGCAATTTTTAAAAATTTGAGTGAATGCCTTAGTGACTACTTTCATCTATGTGTATATTCATAAAAGCATTAGTCACGACTTGTGACGATGATTTCCTATAAGAAAACAAAACTCAGCAAGAATCTGAAAATTGCACCTCCGCTTGAGGGAGCCTCTGGAGCTGTTTCAGTTGGAATGTCTACCAAACTCAAGTCGTCCTTGGCCAGGGCTTTGCCTGCTTCACAAGGCAGGGCAGGCTCTGAGGGAAAAAACAATAAAACTCATTGCTGTCAAGTTGATTCTGACTCATGGCGACCCTACATATTAGAGTAGAATTGCTTCATATGGTTTTCTTGGCTGTAATCTTTATAGAAGAAGATTGCCAGGCCTTTCATTTGTGGCACTGCTGGGTGGCTTCAAACCACTAACCTTTAGGTTTGTAGATGAATACAAACCATTTGCACCACCCAGGGACTTGGGATATTAGCAATATGTGCTTCAAAATGGAAATGGGGAAAATACCCATTTATAGTAGTGACACATATAATTAGCAATAAATTTAACAACAGCAAAAAAAACCAAAAAAAACAAAAAAAACAAAGGACTTAACCTGAAAAAATGTATTTTGCCAAGAAATCATCTATTTCTATTTTAGAATTTGGAATTTCATGTAGTATCTCTGTTGTATAATCTCTTGCATCCTACTTCCTCTTCTTTATTTCTACCAGCCGAGAAATGTTTAACAATGAAGCTACCTTTGTGTTTGAAATGAAAGGTACAGTTGAGAATGTACCTGAACAAGGTACAAGGTGTTTAAGTGTTGTCAAAACTCCCATGGTGAGTTGTGTATGGTATAAGCTACATACTTGTCATGCATGGTAAGATCATGTTACAACATGTGGCATTTTACAGTTAGTCAAATATAACCCAAGTGTGTAACAACGAGAAAATGAAGCATTTATCAATTTTTATACTTTGTCATTTTAATTTTTAACACAGCTGGCTTTTAAATTTATAGTTTAACGTTATTACCTAGAGAAATAACATTTGTATTAATTTTTCACTCTGATTTAAATATGGTAAGAAAAACTTTGCTAGTCTTATCAAGACACCCTTTTGAGTCCAGTGGAATTCTACACTGTAGATGTCAGTCTCCTCCAAACAGGGACAGACACCTTCACTGAGTGAGCTGATGGCTGCTCTCTCTCAAGGCATGAAGGACAATAGGGTTTAGTCCATTAGCCGAGTGAGAACTACTAGAGGCCGATCATCACCTGTCATCATACCCCTTCAGGAAAGCTAAAACGTGAGCATCTCTTTCCCATTGCTTTCTTTCGAGGGCTAGTTTGGCGCTCTTGTCATTCTGCTAAACGTTAACAAACACGAACATATACTGAAGATGGCATTTTTTAATCTGAGCTCTTGACTATGGCATCTGCCTAACCTCTTCGGGAGGGCAGTAAGACTAACCTGGCACTGTTTGGGTACTCTTCTGAGGTGGGGGCTTCTTGAGAGCATTGGTGGTGTTCACCCTTCCTCCCAAATCACTTCAGCAGTTTCCATACCAATTTAAGTTTCTTGCCCATCTGCATCCCCCATTGTTCCTCCTTTTGGGACCCTGGAATTCTACTGAAGTATTTTCAGTGAATCAGACATTTTTATAGGGGCCATTTATAAAATGAAAAGAGGTCTATTTAATTTAGTTGTAAACAGAGAAACAAGTGGCACCAAATACATTTTTCTACCCATTTCTAAAGTCCTTAAGGCCTATGAGTGTTATCCAATAGACCTTTCTGTGATGATGGGAATGTTTTATAGCTGTGCTAATCTTGCAATGTGTTTTTTGACTGAGGAACTTAATTTTAAATTTTAATTAATTTAAATAGCCTCTTATAACTAGAGACTACCATACTGAACATCTCAGCTATAGATATTCTCGTGGCAGCTGTGACTGATGGTAGGTGTGTCTCATGTTATTTGTAGTTCCTAACTTAGTTATGCTGGTGTCTTTCCAGACAGCTGGCAGCTTGGCTATCATTTAAATAGATTTAACACCCTTAACCAGACTTCTGTGTACTCAGGCCTGGACCCGTTTTCCAGAGGCCCACCATGTCCCAAGGTTTAAGTGGGCTTATTTGTCTTACTCATTTATTTCCTCACTGGCTTATTTCCTCCTAAGCCAAAAGTATCAGTTTCTTTGTTTTGCTTACGGAAAATCAATCTGACAATCTTATCTTCTAGCCAATTCATGTTAACCAATACAAAAATACTGATTATGTATTCTGAACCCAATTTACAATCAAAGCCTAATTCCCCTGCCAGGGTTAAGATTCCTCAAGTGTAACCAGAAGAACTAGATGGTGCCCGGCTACCACCAATGACCGCCCTGACAGGGAACACAACAGAGTCCCTGATGTGAGCAGGACAAAGGTAGGGTGCAGAACTCAAATTCTAGTAATAAGAGCAGACTTGGTAGTCTGACTGAGACTGGAAGAACCCCAGAAAGCATGGCCCCCAGACTCTCTGTTAACCCAGAAGTAAAAATTCTCGAGGCCAACTCTTCAGACAAAGATTGGACTGGACTGTGGGACATAAAAAGACACTTGTGAAGAGTGTGCTTCTTAGCTCAAGTAGACACATGAGACTAAATGGGCACCTTCTGTTCGGAGATGAGATGAGAAGGTGGAGAGGGTTAGGAGCTAGTTGAATGGACACGGGAAATCAGGGGTGGAAAGGAGGAGTGTTCTGTCACAATATAGGGAGAGCAACTGGGGTGACATAACAATGTATATATAAATTTTTGTATGAGACTGACCTGAATTGTAAATTTTCACTTAAACTACAATTAAAAAAAAAAAAAGATTCCTCAAGTGTACAATACTGATTAAGAAGTCATGAAATTGGTAGGAGCAAGAAAATAATAAAATTAAGAGGAAACTACAGGAGATTTGAGAGAGTCTCAATAGGAGAACAGAGTAAGTTGATCATAACAAATTATGGATAACATTGTGAAGAATGGGAATTTCAGAATATTTAATTGTGCTCATGTGGAACCTGTGCATGAATCAACGAACAATTGTTTGAACAGAACAAGGGGCTACTGCATAGTTCAAAATGGGAAAAGGGGTGTGGCAGGATTGTATCCTTTCACCTTACTTACTCAATCTGTACACTGAACAAATAACCCAAGAAGCCAACTACATGAAGAAGAATGCAGCATCAAGATTCGAGGAAGACATATTAATGATCTGCAATATGAAAATGACACAATCTTGCTTGCTGAAAGTGAAGAGGACTTAAAGCACTTACTGATGAAGATCAAAGACTACAGCCTTAAGTATGGACTACACCTGAATGTGAAGAAAACAAAAATCTTTACCACTGGACCGATAAACAACATCATGATAAACAGAGAAGAAACTGAAGTTGTCAACAATTTTATTCTACTGGATTAACAATGAATGTCCATGGAAGCAGAAGTCAAAAAATCAAATGACGTACTGCATTGGGCAAATCTGCCGCAAAAAACCTCCTTACAGTTTTCAGAAGCAAAGATGTCACTTTGATGACTAAGGTGGATCTGACCCAAGTTAATGGTCTTTTCAATAGTCTCATATGCATGTGAAAGCTCAGTAATAAAAAAGGAACACAGAAGAACTGATATGCTCGATATGTGGTATTGCTGAAGAACACTGATTATTCTGTGAAATGCCAAAAGAACGAACAAACCAGTCTTAGAAGAAATACAACCAGAATGTTCCTAAGAAGCAAGGATAGCTAGACTTCAACTCGCTTACTTTGGACACAGCATCAGGAAAGATCAATTCCTAGAAAAGGACATCATGTTTGGTAGAAGGCCAATCAAAACAAGGGAAACCTTCCATGAGATGGATTGACACAGTAGCTACAACAATGGATTCAAACCCACCAATTAAAGGCGGCGGCGCAGGACTGGGCAACGTTTCGTTCTGTTATACATAAGGCTGCCACAAAATGGAACCGACTCAAGGGCAACTAACAACAACAAACAGCAGCAACTTATAAATGCAGACCTAGGATGAGGTTAGGACATCAGAATAATTTCAAATGGATTTGCTGTTTTGGTGAACTGTAGGGAGAGTAATACAATCATCTTAATTTATTTAACCTAAATATAAGAATGTGCTTGACATATGGAAGGGACATGGCTCCTCAAGGACCACAGTTGATACCTTCTGAGTACAAGTAGTTTATTTGGGGGTGAGTGGGTTGAGGAAACACTGGTAAGGAAGTGGAGAGCAGACACAGAGAAGAGAAGACAACTAATAAAGCAGCTTCTACCTTGGGTGAATGTGTGTAAACCCATGATGGAACTGGGAAACAGTGTAAAACACATGCTTCAGAGATCTTCAATCCAAGGGGAGGGAGAGATCCAGTATTTAAACTCAAATTCCCATCCATTAGTGTGTTGAGGGCTGCTCCCAGGATGTGTTAATTACCCAGCAGGAGTAGTGGGCTTTCTAGGTTTTAGAAAAAGCCTGCAGGTGAAGATAAAGATACTGCAAGTCAGATGAAACAATAGAAGGGATAAGGCAGGGCACCAATAGCTACAAATACTGACTTAGACCTATCAATAGGGTCTAGTAGCATACTAATTTTAGTTTATGAATAAATTTTAGTAATGGTTAATATCTCACTAATTACTAACGAGTAGCCCTTAGTTTATTTGAAAAGTCTATGCAATATTTTTTCTATATGAACAACAGAAAGATGCTCTTAAATTGTTCATACTCCATCAAATAGTCCCCAACTTAGGGAATCACAGAACAAAGCTACTATGCCTCCCTTCTGCCTTAGCTAGACTGGAGGGAATGAAGGTATAAGGAGTTCAACAGAGACTGGATACAACAGCTTCTTACATTTTCTGTAAAGTAATTCTTGACTACAGCAGGAGGTAAGCCACAAAAAAAAAGTCCCCAGAGAAACACCATTTCAGTTTCTTTTTATTATATTTCAGGAAACAATCAAATTATATATGCTTACAGTAGCTGATTAAGTTCTCATCTCTACATGGTAGGTTTTCCTGTTAACATCATGTAGATATCTGTCCTCTGTGAGTACCCTGATGCTTAATAAGGCTTGTGCGCCAGCTGAAAGGTTTTCCACATTTGTCACATCTATAGGGTCTCTCTCCAGTATGAATGACCTCATGTCGATAAAGATTTGACTTAAAACTAAACGTTTTCCCACATTCTCTACACCGAAAGAATTCCTCTTTGGTATGGGTTCTTTGATGTTGAATGAGATCTACATTCCGACTAAAGGACTGCCTACATTCACTACATCTATGAGTGTTCTGTCTAGTATGAATTTGTTGATGGCTCATAAGGGTTGGGTGTCGACTGAAGGCTTTTCCACATTCAAGGCATTTATGGAGTTTTTCTCCGCTATGGGTGAACTGATGTCGGATACGGGTTGAATTCTGACTAAATGTTCTCTCTCATTCACTACATTTATAGGGCTTTTCTTTTGTATGAATCCTTTTATGTTCAACAAGATATGAGAACTGACGAAAAATCTTTCCACAGTCATATGACATTTATATGGTTTTTCTGGTGGGTAACATCTATGGACAGTAAGAGCTGACTTCTGTTTGAGGGCCTGTCCACAAATGTTACACTCAAAAGGATACTTTGAAGTGTGAATTCTTTGATGTTGAACAAAATCTGTCTCACATCTGATGACTATTCCACATTCACTGCATTTGTAACATTTTGGTCTTGTAAGAATTTGCTTATGCCTAACAAGAAATGACATCTGATTGAAGAGTTTCTCATATTCAGCGTATCTGCCCTGCTCCTTTGTTCGAGCACTCTGATCTTCAACAAAATTAAGGTTTTCAGAGAAGACCTTCTTACATTCATCACTATTAGTAGGGAGTGCAAGTCTGAAACTGTCTATAATTCATTACATTTATATAACTTTTCAGAGGTTTTCTTGACCTTCTCTTGCTTTACCACTGATACCTCATATGATACTAATTCTTTAGAAATTTTCTGCATTGACGTTAACTTTTTCATCTTGTGTCTGGCTTAAGAACCTAGCCAAACAAAAAGAAAACACATAAATGACCTGTCCACAGCAGAAACAAAAAAAATAAAAGGAAAAGAGGCTGACTGTTTGGGATATAGGACAATCTAATGAAATTATCAAGTGCTTTAGTTGGTTACACCATATACTCAAGAGGACAAAATTATGAATTTAATAATACTCAGCCTTCACAACAGAAAGAGCTCTTTATATCAACTAACTAAAAAATGCACAAGAGTGTGTGCCAGAGAATGTGAGAACAGAACAAGTCTTTCACCATTATTGGAAAAACAACTTCCTCTGGTCATGTATTACTGATAAGAATCAGTAGTGTCACATAAATAAAGGAGAGGTAGCACCTTACACTTTCTAGATAGGCATGTTTGTAATGATTCTGGGTGAAAAAAACTTAAAAATAGAGAAAATACAGATAGAGCAGAAAAAGAACCACAGGGGAAATAGGTACAAAAGCCAACAGAATAGAGCAGTGGTTTGCAAGCATGGTTGATTTTACTCCCCAGGGGATATTTAGTAATGTCAGAGACAGTTTTGTCACAAATGGAGTGGTGCTACTGGCACCTAGTGGGTAAAGGCCAAGGACACTATTAAACATCCTACAATGCACAGGGCATCCCTCTACCCCTAAACAAAGAATTATCTAGCCCAAAATGTCAGCACTGCCGGGGTTGAGAAACCTTCGAGTAGCGGGACGTGAAAAAGGGTGGAAGGGTAATCAGAAAAAAGCAAGTACATAAAGGAACACTGAGGGAACATGAAAAACAAAATGAAAGAGAACAAGAGATAGTATGGTAAAAGGATAAGTAAAGAGAGTAGAATACAGGACTATCTAGGGTCTACGGTGGCTGTCATTTAGAAAACAAGAGAACAGCTACTTCAGAGAAATAGTACACTGTAGTGGAAAGAGGATAAACTTTATAGAGACTTGAAATCAATCCCAATTCTATCCATCTATGACAAATAGTTTAATTTTCAGTTTCTTCATCTGGAAAAAGGGAATGATAATCATACCTACTACCTTCACAGGGCAGTAGGGATCAATAAGTGGGATACCTGCCAAGCACCTGGCTCAGTGTCTGGTGCACAGAAGGGGCATCATTCATGCAACTTCCCTTCCTCTTTACCATTTCCACTTGACTGGGTCTCTTCCTCACCCACCTGGGCAAGCACTCCTGGAAGCTTTCCTATTCCCAGCTGTTGGTAGATCCAGGATCCATGGCTCTTCCCAGTCCTCCAGCTGAGAGATCACCTCAGGTTTGGGGAGCTGAAATCCTACTCATGGGGAAGTGAACGGGATGTCGCTGTTAGTGAGTTACAGACATAGGCACTGAGGCTCAGTCTCAATGCCTATGGTCTACTGTTGTAAGCAGAGCGATAAGCAGGATGATGTTTAAAAGCGCTGGTGAGAATAGAAACTGGCACGATCTTTGTGAAAATTTGGCAATCTTTGAAAGTCTGAACAATATACATACCCTTGGACTTGGTAATTACACTCTTAGAAATATAGCTTAAGGACCAACTAGGAAAAGATTAACGTACCAGAGATGTTCAACAGTGTTCTAACAGCGCAAAACTGGAAGTAAGCTGAATGTCATCAGGGGAATAACACAAAGCCTATGAAGGCATAGTTATTAGGTAGATATTAAAAAATCAATGCGTTCAAAGAGTATTTATCAAAATAGGAAAATGCTACCTACATATTTTAAAGCAGAATAGAAAACTCAATTATTGCATTTTGTAGTTGCTATTTTTAAAAACGATATACAGGAAAAGACTAGGAAAGAGTAAACCAAAACGTTAACAGTGGTTATTTCTGGGCAATGGGCCTGCAGATGCTTTTTATTTTCTACTTTATTCACTGATGTAGTTTCCAAAATTTCTATCATGAACATATATTATTTTTATAATTAGTAAAATCTCTAAAGGAGTGCAGTGATATAGTAAAGAAGCACTCTCAAATACTGCTGTTCAGAGAGTACAAATTTTCTGGAAACTCATTCATCAATATATATTAAGAGACTTAAAATGCCCATATCCTTTAACTCCAAAATTCTAATTCTTGGGGAATAATCAGAAATGCATGTAAAGATTTACAGTCAGAAGCATCCTCTGGAACATTATAATACAGAAAATGATACACACATAAGCAAACCAACAAATAAAAACAAAGTCAAGGTGAACATCCCCAAATGGGAAAATAATTAAATATTATTATGTATCATACAGTGGAATTATGTTATGATCATTTATTAGATTTATAGGGGATTTTAATAACAGGGAAATTGCTGATGTTATAATGTTAAGAATTATGGCATTATTAATATAGTTTATAAAGAAAATGGTCTACATTCTACTTTGTTGAGTAGCGTCTGGAGTCTTAAAAGTTTTCGAGTTGCCATTTAACATACTCCACTGGTCTCATCCCGTCTGGAGCAGGGGAGAATGAAGAAAACCAAAGACACAAGGGAAAGATTAGTCCACAGGATTAATGGACCACAACTACCACAGTCTCCACCAGCCTGAGTCCAGCACAACTAGATGGTGCCCGGCTACTACCACTGACTGCTCTGACAGGGATCACAACAGAGGGTCCCAGACAGAGCTGGAGAAAAATGTAGGGTAAAATTCTAACTCACAATAAAAGACAAGACTTACTGGCCTGACAGAGACTGGAGAGACCCCAAGAGTATGGCCCCCGGACACCCTTTTAGCTCAGTAATGAAGTCACTCCTGAGGTTCACCCTTCAGCCAAAGATTAGACAGGCCCAAAAAACAAAACGAGACTAAAGGGGCACACCAGCCAAGGGGAAGGACAAGAAGGAGGGGATAGGAAAGCTGGTAATGGGGAACCCAAAGTTGAGAAAGGGAGTGTTTTGACATGTCCTGGGGTTGGTAACCAATGTCACAAAACAGTATGTGTACTAATTGTTTAATGAGAAGCTAGTTTGTTCTACAAACCTTTATCTAAAGTACAATAACCAAAAAAAAAAAAAAAAAAAAAGAATTAAGGCATTATATACAGAATATGCTCACATATATTTTTTAAAGCATAGGAAAAAAGACTGGAAGCAAATATTCTTAAATATTAAGTGTCACCCCTGAAAGTTTTTCCCTTCCCTTGATACTTTTCTGTACCTTCCACATGCTCAATTATGCCCCTGTAATACTTTTAAAAAGAAAATGAACTTACAAAAAAACAGAGGTTGTGGACAATCCCACAAGTGGTGGTCACAACTGTGCCAAGATTATCAATGTGAGGGGTCAAATATGTGGCCCCAGAAAGAAAACTATTATTGGCCCCCACACCTCAGAGAGGGCAGGGAAACTCCACAGTAGGAGACTACATTGGAATAAGGCAAACATAGGCTCTTGGGAAGATGGAAGTAGTAAAGGTTCAGAAATGTAGTTAGGAATGATTTCCAGGGCATCCCCTGGTGTTGCAAATAAAGTTACCCATTCCAGAGAGAGAGAGAGAGAGAGAGAGAGAAAGACTTCAAAAGAATAAGAAGCTGGCCTTTGGAATCCAAATTGGTCATAATCTTTTCCACTCCTAGAGGTCTAATAGATGTGGATGTGAAAGGTGGGCGTGGGGTGGGGGTGGAGAATGGATTATGTGTGTTTGAACTCTAAAAACAAAAAGCAACTATTCATCACCATGTCCACAATCCCTTTTCGGACACCCCTGGGGACAGACGTATTGCAGAATTCAGAATTTTTCGAGATTTTAGAAAGGTAAGCTGGCGTATATATTACATAATGCCTCCAATAGGTCTTACAGCTGCATCCTCAAACACACTGATAATTCTTAATCATATAGATTATGGACATCAAGTGATTACTTCTTAGGCTAACTATATTGATATGCACAAAAATAGCTTCCTGTCAAATAAAATCAAGTTTTGCCACCCGATGGTTTCAGGTCAGATTTTTGTAGCCAAATAAATTATGAAACATCTTCCAGTTTTCAGCTTTTTCTGATTTTGGAATTGCAGATAAGGGACTGAAGACTTGGGCAGGCACTGAAAACACACAAACGAAGCCAAATCTTAAAGACCAAGTCATTACCCAAGAAGATCAGGTTTCTGTAATTCTCCAGCATAATAACATCTCTGTAGAGGTACTTTTGGGCCGAGTCAAGGTTTTCCCACTCCTCTCTGGTGAAGAACACAGCCACATCCTCAAATGACAGCAACTCCTGAAAAAATAGTGATTAACGATAACTTCAATTCTTATAACTGTGTGGGTTATTATTATTCTACAGGTGAGGAAACTGAGATTTGATGAAGTAAAGTGACTTGGCCAAGGTCACACAATAAGTAGTGGATTTAGGACTTGACTCTGGTCTTCTGATACTCGGGCCAGGCATGTTCTTTCTTCTATACCACAGGTCAACACATGGGACAGATAAATATTTTAGACTTTACAGGACAGTTGATCTCAGCTGTAACTATTCAACTCTAACGTTATAACACAAAAGCAGCCGTAGACTGCTTTTTAAATGAGTAGGCATGGCTGTGTAAAACTTTACTAACAGATCCAAGCCAGTTTGCTGACTCCTACTCTATACAATGCTAGTTTTTACAAAAAATAAGGTCCTTAGGTGGTGCAAATGGTTTCCCTCTTGACTGCTAACCTAAAGGTTGATGGTTTGAACCCACCTGACAGTACTATGGAAGAAAAGACCTGGTGATCTGCTTCTGGAAAGATTGCCAAGAAAATTCTATGGAGCAGTTCTATTCTGTAACACGTGGGTTAGCCATGAGTTGGAATCAAATCAATGGCAACTAACAACAACATATTTCTACTACCCCTGGTTCATTCCTACTGGTCAATCATGACAACTATTAATACATTAGACATATGGAGGATGAAGAAATGGATTGAGAGTGATAACATCTTCAATTGGAGGGGCTTCGATTGCATGTATTAATCAGGTTACCCTTAAGAAAGATGGTATACTCAAATGAGATACAGGGCATTGGTTAACATGCAGACTATTTACAAAGGATTGGATAGACTTAATGGTGCTCACAACGAGGTATGGTGAAGCATTCAGGGGCTGGCCATCATGGGAAACCTCACACACTAGGTCTGAAGAGGTAAGGTAGAAGAGGGGTTATTGGAATCCAGAAAGTTTTTGGAGAGGGTACAAGATTGAAGCTAGGGCCTTATCTAGAGGAATACAACCACTGCTATCCCGCAGCCTAGCAGGGAGGCAGGGAGTGTGAGTAAACTTCCCACCTCTCAGTTTCCTCCAGCCATCTGGTCCTCTGTTCACACTCCCATCTCATTGCCAGAGGCCAACCAGAAGCCACAGGGCAAGAGAGCCCATTGTGGTGAATAAAAAGGTCAGCACCCCAGAGTAGAAACCAAATAGGGAAGGGTGGAGGATGTAGCCAGAGGGGGCAGAGACTATTCAGTACAATGTGCAAGGCAGAAGTTTACATTTGCCATTGGGTGTTCACCTCATGTAGGCTGAGATAGGAAGGTGCCTCCCTCCTATGCTGTTGCAGCCCTTGCAGCAGAGGCCTGGTGTCTGTCCACCACACTCATCTCTCTTACAATACATTGTGTGGGTTCAGAGGGTATTTGTACGAGAAAGGCCAAAAATTCTTTATCATTTATTTGATCAGTAATAAAAAATATCCACCCCTATCCTGAGAAGCTTCAAGTAGTTCCCCTCTGAAGACAAACCAAACTCTCCCAAACTTCACAGTCTTTCTTTCCCCCATACCAAACCTGTTTCAAACCCTCTCCCCACCATCCTGAATGTCCCTTCCTTTATCAGAATTGTCCTGCAATCTCCTTAATCTAACCTATTCAACCATCTGCATTCTCTGCACCTACACAAAAGTTAACAAGCTGAGAAGACATAATCAAAATCCCCACTTTTTTACTTCTCTGCCACTTCTGTTCTGACACCAGCTGCACATGCAGCACCTTCCCTTCTGACCGTAAGCACCTGGAGCTAGGTCAGATCTCACAAGTTAGAGGACACAGTCCACCAGACTGCCAAGTTGGCCCAAGGCCTCAGACAACAGCTACAAGCTTGGGAGCCCACAAGACACCCTCACTTCCAACATGCTGGCTACAAATACAGGGGTTCCCTCTACCCCCTCGGGATACCAGCCAAAATCACAGGGGATACAGCACCCCTCATTCTGACCTCCTGGCTCTCTCTACTCCCTTTGGTTTAATCACTTGCTAGAATGATTCACAGAACTCACAGAAAGCACCACACATACAATTTTATTACAGCAAAAAGGATACAAATGAAGAGACATATAGGGTGAGGTTTGGGAGGTGTTATCGATTTAACTGTGTCTCCCAAAAATATGTGTTACAAATCCTAACCTCTATACCTGCAGTTACAATTCCATTTGGGAATGGGTTTTCTTTGTTATGTTAATGAGGCATTCTAAGTGTAGGATGTGTCTTAAACTAATTTATTGAGATTTAAAAGGGCAGATTAAGCAAGCCAAGCAAGCTGAGATGGGGGAAGGTAGATGCCATGCCACATGAAGATCACCATGATGGCCAAGGAATAGAAGCTGAAAAGTGACAATGTGTTAGTTATCTAGTGCTGCTATAAGAGAAGTATCACAAGTGGATTGCTTTAACAAACAAATTAATTCTCTCAAGAGTGCAGGAGGCTAGAAGTCAGAATTCAGGATGCCAGCTCCAGGGGAAGGCTTTCTCTCTCTGTTTGCTCTGGGGAAAGGTCCTTGTCATCGATCTTCCCTGGTTGAGGAGCTTCTCAGTGCAGGGGCCTCAGGTCCAAAGGACGCGCTATCCTCCTGGCTCTTGCTTTTTGGTGGTATGAGGTCCCCCAGGTCTCTCTGCAGCTTCTCTAATATTTCAGAAAAGACTGATTTAAGACACAACCTAATCTTGTAAATTTGGTCCTGCCTCATTAACGTAACTGTCCATAATCCAACCTAATTAACATCATAGAGGTAGGATTTACAACACAGGAAAATCACATCGGATGAAAAAATGGTGGACAATCACACAATACTGGGAATCATGGACTAGCTAAGTTGACACACATTTTTGTGCGGTCACAATTCAATCCTTGACAGACAAGGACCTTCCCCCAGAGCCTACAGAGACAGAAAGCATTTCCCTAGCGCCAACGCCCTGAAATTACAATTCTAGCCTCCTAAATGGTGAGAAAATAAATTTCTGTTCACTAAAGCCACCCATTTCTATTACAGCAGCAATAGATAACTGAGAGGAGAGTCCCAGCATGGAGCTTCCATGTCCCAAAAAGGGATGCAGTACTCTCCCACGTGGTATCTTTCACCAGCTAGGAGGCCCATGGAGTGTCCATGTGCTGGAGGGTCTCATTACATAATGCAAACTCCAGTCCTCTCCCCTGAAGTCGGTTGTTATGACGAGGTGATCACAAGCTTAATATCATATCATATTGCCAGCTCCCACCCAAGAGTCACTTCATTAGCATAACCTGCTAGGTTAGGTATGGTCTGGAGCCCTCATCAAAGACATTTATGATTACTGGGGAAATTCCAAGGTTTTAGAGATTCTCTCTCAGTAACCAAGGACTGTCAGAGAGTAATCATTCATACTCTGTTCAATGTAAAACTGAGAAATTTAGTGAAAGTAAAGAGACAGCTTGAGCAGGAGATAGACTGAATTCCATGTGGTGGAACCCAGTAATCCACTATGGTGACTCAGCAGTGATATTTTAGAAGGGGGAAACAAAGGATATGAAGTACAGTACTTGACTGATATTTACAAACTTACATCATTGAAAGACATTATTTGATTGGTAATTACAGGCTGAGATCATCAAAAGACATCACTTGATTAGCAGCATATCATTTTAAGGTCTCCTAAAGGTGGGACTTCCTGTGGTGGAAACTCAAAAGGCAAGATTTCCTGTAGTGGAAGCTTGTAAGGCAATTGCCTTAAAAGGATATGTGTCTTTCTTAGATTGGTTACAATGTGGTAATCATAAGGGTATGTGACGGTGGGGGGGTGTTGCAGGGTAGACACATCAGTATTACTGGATACTCTTCTCTCAGAGCTGTCACAGTGTAGTTGTATCATCATTGCCAGACATTTCTTAGTTTCATGATTATGTCTGCACGGAAAATGGCCACTGCTATGGTGGAAGTGGAACGAGCCACTGGAGTCATACTCAAACCTCAAGCTGGCCATTTCAGATTTTCTAAGGTACCTCAAATTTTAAAATTCCCTTACACATTACCTCCTTTTGATCAAGCATTTCAAAAATTTTTTTTGATCATTTCACTGAACACTATTCTGAAGGAAAGCTTTCTTCTGCGTGGACTTTGAGCATATGTTTTATTCTGGATGGCTGTTTGTTTAATACGACTTTAAGACCTCAGACGCTATGCGTGTGAAATGACTGTTGTTGTTAGGTGCTGCCAAGTCAGCTCCAACTCACAGTGACTCCATGCAGAAGAGAACAAAATTCTGCCCCATCCTGCACTATCCTCCCTACTAAGGAGCATTCTGGCTGTACTTCTTCCAAGACAGATTTGTTTTCCTAGCAGTCCATGGTATACTCAATATTCTTTGCCAACACCCTAATACAAAGGCATCAATTCTTCCTTGCTTTTCCTTATTCATTGTCCAACTTTCCCACACATATAGGGTGGCTGACAATAACATGGCTTGGGTCAATTGCAGCTTAAGTCCTCAGTGTGACATCTCTGCCTCTCAACATTTTAAAAAGGTCCTTTGCAGCAGACCTGCACAAATACACTACGTCATTCAGTCTCCTGACTGCTGCTTCCAGGGGTGCTGACTGTTGATTCTAGAAAAATGAAATCAAACTACGAGTAGCAGCAAAACATCAGGAAAAGTTAACTTGGCACTATTTGACATCTTCACCATGCCATAGCTTTAGCCTCCTGCTTCTGTGGTTTTACTACTTCAGGTTAGTGCAGGCCAGTCCACATTAGAGAAATAACCTGACATCTGATGGCTTATTCAAGGAGTGGGGTCGAGTCCATCTGAAATATAAGTACTGTCAATGTATATCATTCTTTTCAAAGGCATTAAATGAGTCTTTTGGGTAGCAGCATTTGTCAAAAGTTTCATACAACATTCAATAGTCCCTATGATTATTACAATGATGATGAATATTAATAATCTAGTTGGTAAATTAGACTTAATCCGTGATCCAATGTCTATGGGTAGCTAGCTGAAAATATCTAGAAAAAGGGAGTCTGAGGGTGAAGGTGGAGCCAAGTAGCCTTCTGGCAAATTATTTTAATGTCTTGTTCTACCTCTTCTGAGGTGTTAATCCAGGTGCAGCAAGACACGTTAGCTATAGCACAGACCCTTCCTTGCTGGGGCTAACAGGAAATCTAAAGCAATTCGATTATCTAAAACTACTTTGGTGAGTCTTGAACAGTCATAGCTCTTGACTGTCTCTCTTCCTTTCTAATAGTTTCAGGTGATCAGTCCAATGTAAACTCTCATTGTAAGAATGGATGTCTAAAGGGATTCCCACATGGCCTAAGGTACACTGGCCTGTCATATTCCAACCATCCAAACAGGATTTGAATTCAAACTGGCAAAGGTGGGGTATCTTGATCCTCCACAAAAAAATACTTATCCATATGGGGCATATATTATGCTGGTCCTGTCATTTTTACATGGGAGAGGGATGGTTTGATTAGAATGTTCAAACCAATTCTTTCTCAAGGAATTGCTGTAAATAGACAGTAGTCCTAATCTTAGCCAATTCCACATTTGGACACAAAAAGACCTTCCTCCCTGTAGACACACTGTTAAATTTCCTGAAAAAGCCATATTTCAGTATCTGGGAGGAGCATTATATGAAATTAAGAGTTCATTTTTACAATCTGAAGAGGAGATCCAGGGTATTTTGGAACACTCTTGTCTTAGTCATTTAGTACTGCTTTAACAGAAATACCACAAGTGGATGACTTTAACAAAGATAAATTTATTTCTTCACAGTCCAGTAGGCTAAAAGTCCACAAATTCAGGGCGTCCGCTTCAGGGGAAGGCTTTCTCTCACTGTCAGCCTTCTCATCAATGTTGCCCCAGACTAGGGTCTTCTCTGTGCGAGGACCCCAGTTGAAAGGATGCGCTCTGCTCCCAGCACTGCTTTCTTCATGGTATGAGGTCCCCAACTCTCTGCTTGCTTCCCTTTCATCTCAAGAGATAAAAGGTGGTGCAGGCCACACCCCAGGAAAACTCCCTTTACATTGGATCAGGGATGTGACCTGGGTAAAGGTGGTGTTACAATTCCACCCTAATCCTCTTTAACATAAAATTACAATCACAAAATGGAGGCCAACCACACAATTCTGTGAATCATGGCCCAGCCAAATTGATACACACATTTTTTGGGGGGACATAATTCAAACCATGACAACTCTCTAATTTGAGTCAGACTGAAACACGGGACCTGGGGTTGAGCTGGTATCTCAGGATGACGCCATAGTCTCACATGTATGGCTCACCTAGAGGTGATGTTAAAATTGATGACAGCAGGGGGAACAAAGCTATAATTTGGTATGGGAGTAGCTAATGGATCTGAGTTCTCATTTACAGTTTTAGGTAATGGATGACAGATCCAGCATTCAGTCAGATTTGTGGATTGCACAACTGCCTGAGCAAGCTTAACAAAGGCATTCTCATGCCAAGAATTAATGGAAGCTGCGATGAGCTGCAGTATGAATAAAAGTTTAAGAAGGGCTTCATAGTGGAGAAACACTGTCCAAAAGAAATAAGCAAGGGCTACTAGCATACAAATAATAGTGATGACAAAATAAACGTAAGCAGCAAAAGGCATAAAGGGTGATAAAAAGGCTACCACTAACCAATAAATGACAATAGAATGATAGCTAATGACAAAAAGATACCAAGTGACTTCAATATTCACGTGTCTTACTAAATTAATCTGTGACTGGCACTAACATCAAGGGGTTAATAACATATAAATGATAGTAACAATTATAAAAAAAAGCAATTAGACTTTAAAACAAAAGGACTAATATGGATTCCAATCCCAGGCAGAAGAAATATGACTATTCTCTAAAAATGGTGTTTATAAAGAGAGGTCTCGGTCTCAGGGGAAGAACAATATATTAAAATAAGGAATAATACCTCACAGTTGGAGTCTGTGATGGTTAAGCTTGTGTGTCATCTTGGCTGGCCCATGATTCTCAGTAGTTTGGCAGTTACGATGTATTTTGGCAGCTACGTAATGATGTGATCACCTCCATAATGAGATCTGATATGATGTAATCATCTCCATGAGGAGATCTGCTATGAGCAGCCAATCAGTTGAAAGGGAGTTTCCTTGGGGGTGTGGCCTGCATCCAATATATCTGGACTTTCTGGCAAAGTTCACCGGCTTTTTCTTGCTCTGGATCCTGCAGCTGGTTCCTCACCTGACCTCTAGTTCTTTGGACTTGAGCTAGTAGCTTACCTGACAATCTTGGGATTTGTCAGGCTCTGCAGCCTGTGAGCCAGTGGCCTGCCATCTTACTTGTCAATCTTGGGATTCACTGGCCTCTGCAGCCTGTGAGCCAGAGGCTTGCTGTCTGACCTGCCAATCTTGGGTTTGTCAGCCCCTGCAGCTATGTGAGTCAGGAGAAGCCTCCCAGCCTGACCCATGGACTTGGGACTTTCCAGCCTCTACAACTGTGTGAGCCATTTCCTTGATATAAATGTCTCTCTGTCTCTGTCTCTCTCTCTCTCTCTCTCTCTCTCTATATATATATATATACACACACGCGCGCGCGCGCTTCACTAATTTTGTTTCTCTAGAATACCTAGCCTAAGACAGAGTTCAATGATAATAAAAAAGGATTAGGGTAATCAGAGAACAAATTCCTAGTCCCTCTACAGCTAAATTTTTTTTTTTTTTTTTTTTTTACCATACTACAAGTTTGAGTTTATAAAACAAAGCTATTTTAAAAACAATGGAAAGTTAAAAATTCAAATTAAGGCAAAAATGACTGTAATGGCCAGAAGGTGGCACCAGACGAGATTAAAAAAAAAGAAAACCTGTTGCCATCTAGTCGATTCTGACTCTTACAACCCTACAGGACAGAGCACAACTGCACCATAGTGTTTCCAAGGAGGACCTGGTGGATTCGAACTGTCGACCTTTTGGTTAGCAGCTGAACCACTGAACCAACCACTCTGCCACCAGAGTTTCTAACAGACGAGATAGATCATTAAAACAATCAAAATATCTACAAGTAAAAATTATGATCCCAGTGACTAAGATTCAGAGAGTTAGAGCCCTCATTTAAATAATTTATTTCAAAGGTAACAATTAGCATAATATAATTACCAAAACTACCAGGATATAATCCCACAATCATGCATAACAGCTAACAATATTAAGATACCAAAAATGGTAAAGAAAAAGGCCAGTAGTGCAAATTTTACTGCAGGCTGTATAGGCAGTTTCAGGTACACTCTGGAGATCTCAGGAAAGCAGTCAACCCAGCTGTCATCTGTTTCTTTTACTTCTTCTTCTATTTTTTGCTGATGTTTGAATTTTAATCTCAGTCTTTCATGAGGCTCAATAGTTTGTTTGGGAGTCGGGGCTTTCTTCAGTTGGGATAAATGAATCCAAGCCTTAACTCTCTATAGTTTAGCAGCACAAAGATTAATGAGAAGGATCAAATATGGTCCCTTTCATCGAAAACTTTTAATAGGTGTCTTTTCCAGTAAACATAATCTCCAGGTTGAACATAAGGAAATTTTGATATTTCTTGCTTTAATTTTCAAAAGCTTAGAATACTGAATTAAATTTGAATCCAGGCAAGCTGCCCAACGGGGGAGGGCCATGGTCTATCCAGTAATAATCTCACAAAAACTCAATTTATTTATTTATTTACTTCCTATACAAAAATTTATACATTGTTATGTGACTCTAATTGCTCTCCCCATAATGTGACAGCACACTCCTCCTTTCCACCTGATTCCCCATGTCCATTCAACCAGTTCCTAACCCTCGCTGCCTTCCCATCTCACCTCTGGACAGAAGCTGTCCATTTAGTCTCTTGTCATTACTTGAGCTAAGAGGCACACTCCTCATGAGTATCACTCTATATACCATAGTCCAGTCCAGTCCCTGTCCAAAGAGATGGCCTTGGAAACTGTTTCAGTTCTGGGCTGATAGAGAATCCAGGGGCCATGCTTTCCGGGGTTCCTCCAGTCTCAGTCAGACCATTAAGTCTGGTCTTTTTGAGTTCTGCACCCCACCTTTCTCCTGCTCCATCAGGGACTCTCTGCTGAGCTGCCTGTTGAGGCGGTCATTGTTGGTAGTCAGGCACCATCTAGTTCTTCTGGTCTCAGGCTGATGGAAGTCTCTGGTTTATGTGGCCCTTTCTGTCTCTTGGGCTAATACTTGCCTGTGTCTTTGGTGTTCTTCATTCTCCTTTAGTCCAGGTGGGTTGGGACCAATTGATGCATCTTAGATGGCCGCTCGCAAGCTTTTAAGACCCCAGATGCCACTCACCAAAGATGCAGAACATTTTCTTAATAAACTTTGTTATGCCAATTGACCTAGATGTCCCCTGAAAAGCACGGTCCCCAGATCCCTACCCCTGCTACTCTGTGCCTCAAAGTGTTTGATTGTATTCAGGAAACTTCTTAGCTTTGGTTTAGTTTAGTTGTGCTGACTTCTCCTGCAGTGTGTGCTGTCCTTCCCATCACCTAAGATAATTCTTATGTACTATCTAGTTAGTAAATAACCCTCACCTTCCCTCCCCACCCTTGTAACCATCAAATAATGTTTTCTTCTGTGTTTAAACCTTTTCTTGAGTTCTTATAATAGTGGTCTTATACAATATTTGTCCTTCTGTGACTGACTAAATTCACTCAGCATAATGACCTCCAGCTTCCTCCATGTTATAAGATGTTTCACGGCTTCATCATTGTTCTTTATCGTTGCATAGTATTCCACTGTGTAGATATACTGTAATTTGTTTATACATTTGTCCATTGATGGGCACCTAGGTTGTTTCCATCTTTTTGCTATTGTGAACAGTGCTGCTATGAACATGGGCGTGCATATATCTATTTGTGTGATGACTTTTACTTCTCTAGGATATATTCAAAGGAGCGGGATAGCTGATTGTATGGTACTTCTATTTTTAGCTTTTTAAGGAAGCGCGAAATCGATTTCCAAAGTGGTTGTACCATTTTACATTCCCACCAACAGTGTATAAGTGTTCCAGTCTCTCCACAACCTCTCCAGCATTTATTATTTTGTGTTTTTTGGATTAATGCTAGCCTTGTTGTGTGAATGATATCTCATTGTAGTTCTGATGTGCAGTTCTCTGATGGCTAATGATCATGAGCATTTCTTCATGTGTCTGTTAGCTGCCTGATTATCTTCTTTGGTGAAGTGCCTGTTCATATCCTTTGCACATTTTTTAATTGGGTTATTTGTCTTTCTGTTGTTGAAGTTTTGCAGTATCTTGTAGATTTTAGAGATTAGACGCTGATCCGATTTGTCATAGCCAAAATTTTTTTCCCAGTCTGTAGGCTGTCTTTTTACTCTTTTAGTGCAGTCTTTTGATGAGCGTAAGTGTTTGATTTTTAGGAGATCCCATTTATCTAGTCTCTCTTCTAGTGCTTGTGCATTGTTACTTGTGGTTTGTAATGTGTTTATGCCATGTATTAGGGCTCCTAGCGCTGTCCCTATTTATTTTATCTTCCATGATCTTTATTGTTTTTATTTTATACTTGTCTTTGATCCATTTTGAATTAGTTTTTGTGCATGGTGTGAGGTATGGGTCTTGTTTCAGTTTTTTGCAGATGGATATCCAGTTATGCCAGCACCATTTGTTCAAAAGACTGTCTGTTCCCCAATTAATGCACTTTGGGCCTTTGTCAAATATCAGCTGCTCATAGGTGGATGAATCTATGTCTGGATTCTCAATTCTGTTCCATTGGTCTATGTATCTGTTGTTGTGCCAGTATGAGGCTGTTTTGACTACCGTGGCAGTATAATAGGTTCTAAAATCAGGTAGTGTGAGGCCTCCCACTTTGTTCTTCTTTTTGAGTAATGCTTTACTTATTTGGGGCCTCTTCCCTTTCCTTATGAAGTTGGTGATTTGTTTATCCATCTCACTAAAAAATGCTGCTGGAATTTGGATCAGGATTGCATTGTATCTGTAGATCACTTTGGGTAGAACTGACATTTTCGCTATGTTGAATCTACCTACCTATGAACAAGGTATGTTTTTCCACTTATGTAGGTCTCTTTTGGTTTCTTGCAGTACTGTCTTATAGTTTTCATTGTATAGATCTTTTACATCTCTGGTTAGATTTATTCCTAAGTGTTTTATCTCCTTGGGGGCTATTGTTAATGGTACTGATTTGATGATTTCCTTTTGAGGTTCTCTTCGTTGGTGTAAAGGAATCCAACTGTTTTTGTGTTTATCTTGTATTCTGAAACTTTGCTGAAATCTTCTATTAGTTCCAGTAGTTTTCTTGTGGATTCTTTGGGGTTTTCTGTGTATAAGATCATATCATATGCAAATAAAGATGCTTTGACTTCTTCCCCACCAATTTGGATGCTCTTTATTTCTTTTTCTAGCCTAACTGCTTTGGCTAGGACCTCCAGCACAACGTTGAATAAGAGTGGTGATAAAGGGCATTTTTGTCTGGTTCCCGTTCTCAAGGGGAATGATTTCAAAGTCTCTCCATTTAGGGTGATGTTGGCTGTTGGCTTTGTATACATGTCCTTATTTATATTGAGGAATTTCCCATCTATTCCAATTTTGTTGAGAATTTTTATCATGAATGGGTGTTGGACTTTGTCAAATGCCTTTTCTGCATCAATTGATAAGATCATGCAGTTCTTGTCTTTCGTTTTATGTGATGGATTACATTAATTGCTCTTCTAATGTTGAACCATCCCTGCATACCTGGTATAAATGCCATTTGATCATGATGAATTATTTTTTTGATATGTTGCTGAATTCTATTGGCTAGAATTTTGTTGAGGATTTTTGCGTCAATGTTCATGAGGGATATTGGTGTGTAATTTTCTTTTATTGCGGTGTCTTTACCTGGTTTTTGGTATCAGGGTTATGCTGGCTTCACAGAATGAGTTTGGGAGTATTCCATCCTTTTCTATGCTCTGAAATACCTTTAGTAGTAGTGCTGTTAACTCTTCTCTGAAAGTTTGGTAGAATTCTCCAGTGAAGCCATCCAGGCCAGAGCTTTTTTTTGTTGGGAGTTTTTTAATTACCTTTTCAGTCTCTTCTTTTGTTATGAGTTTATTTAGTTGTTCTACCTCTGTCTGTGTTAGTTTAGGTAGGTAGTGAGTTTCTAGAAATTTGTCCATTTCCTCTAGGTTTTCAAATCCATCAGAGTATAATTTTTCATAGTATTCTGTTATGGTTCTTTTAATTTCAGTTGGGTCTGTTGTGATATCACCCATTTCTTTTCTTATATGGGTTATCTGCTTCCTCTTCTGTTTTTCTTTTGTCAGTTTGGCCAATGGTTTATCAATTTTGTCGATCTTTTTAAAGAACCAACTTTTGGTCTTGTTAACTCCTTCAATTGTTTTTCTATTCTCTATTTAATTCTGCTCTAATTCTTATTATTTCCCTTTTTCTGGTGCCCAAGGGCTTCTTTTGCTGCTCTCTTTCTGCTTGTTCCAGTTGTAGGGTTAATGGTTTAATTATGGCTCTTTCTTCTTTTTGGATGTGTGCATTTATTGCAGTAAACTGACCTCTGAGCACTGCTTTTGCTGTGTCCCAAAGGTTCTGGTAGGATGTGTTTTCATTCTCATTTGATTCTATGAATTTCTTTATTCCATCCTTAATTTCTTCTATAACCCAGTAGTTTTTGAGCAAGGTGTTGTTCAGTTTCCATGTGTTTTTTTTCCTTGCTTTTTCTGTTGCTGATTTCTACTTTTATGGCTTTATGTTCGGAGAAGATGCTTTGTAATATTTTGATGCATTTTGTTAAAGCTTGCTTTACAGCCTAATATGTGGTATATTCTGGAGAATGTTCCATGTGTGTTGGAAAAGAAAGTATACTTGGCTGCTGTTGGGTGGAGTGTTCGGTATATGTGTATGAGATCAAGTTATCCGACTGTAGCATTTAGCTCTTCTGTGTCTTTGTTGAGCTTCTTTCTGGATGCTCTATCCTTCACCGAAAGTGATGTGTTGAAGTCTCCTACTACTATTGTGGAGCTGTCTATCTCTCTTTTCAGTGCTGTAAGAGTTTGTTTTATGTATTTTGGAACCCTGTCATTGGGTGTGTTAATATTTATTATACTTATGTCCTCCTGTTGTATTGACCCTTTAATCATTATCTAGTGTCCTTCCTTATCCTTTGTGGTGGATTTTACTTTAAAGTTTATTTTGTCAGAGATTAGTATTGCCACTCCTGCTCTTTTTTGAGTGTTGTCGGCTTGATATATTTTTTCCATCCTCTGAGTTTTAGTTTGTGTCTTTAAATCTAAGGTGTGTCTCTTGTAGGAAGCATATAGACGGATCATTTTTTTTTATCCAATCTGGCACTCGCTGTCTCTTTATTGGTGCATTTAGTCCATTTACATGGAAGTCAATTTCTGAAGTCCAAATGGAGTAGTTCTCAAATTCAAAAGGACCAGAGGCAATCCCTTAGTCCAAGGTAACCACAAAAATATGGAAAGTTTTGCTAGTTAAGTTTTCATTATATCATTAGATCTTTCAACTAGGCCAGAGGATAGAGGATGATAAGTACAATGAAGTCCCTGAAAAATGGGGATAATTTTACATATTTCCTTAATTATTTATCCAGTAAAATGAGTGCCTTAGTCATTACAAAGGATCTTTGAGGCTTCCCAAGGGGGGATAATGTTCTTAAGAAGTTTCTTAGCCACAAAAGCAGCAGTGGCTAAGGAAAGGAAAAGCTTCTACCCAATGAGAAAATCTACAAGTCATTACTAATACAAACTTGCAACTACTCAAGAGGGGGAGTTGGATAAAATCAATCTGCCATCAGGCGTTAGACCTGATGGCAGAGGAAATTTCCCAAATGGAGCTTTATCAGTTTTATCTAAATTAAATTGAGAGCAAATCAAACATTGGGCAGCTAACTGTTCAGCAGCTTCATAAAAATGTCCCCACCAATATTTCATTAAAATTTCTATCATCTAATTTCTTCCCTGCCCCACTCATCTGTCAGTTTGTCATCTTGTGGGACTTGCTTGTTGCTGTGATGCTGGAAGCTATGCCACTGGTATTAAAATAACAGCAGAGTCACCTGTGGCAGAAAGGTTTCAGCTGAGCTTCCAGACTAAGACAGACTAGAAAGGAGGATCCAGCGGTCTACTTCTGAAAAGAATTAGCCAGTGAAAACCTTACGAATAGGAGCAGAACATTGTCTGATACACTGCCAGAAGGTGAGCCCCTCAGGTTGGATAGCACTCAAAATACGACTGGGGAAGAGCTGCCTCCTCAAAGTAGAGTTGACCTTAACAACGTGGATGGAGTCAACCTTTCAGGATGTTCATTTGCTGATATGCCACGACTCAAAATGAGAAGAAACAGCTGCAAACATCCATTAATAATTGGCATGTGGAAGGTACGAAGTATGAATCTAAGAAAACTGGAAATCGACAAAAATGGAATGGAACTCATAAACATCAATATCCTAGGCATTAGTGAGCTGAAATGGACTGGTATTGGCCATTTTGAATCGGACAATCATATGGTCTACTATGCTGGGAACGGCAACTTTAAGAGGAATGACGTTGCATTTATCATCAAAAAGAACATTTCAAGATCTATCCTGAAGTACTACACTGTCAGTGATAGGATAATATCCATACACCTACAAGAAGACCAGTTAATATGACTGTTATTCAAATTTACACACCAACAACTAAGGCCAAAGGTGAAGAAACTGAAGATTGTTACCAACTTCTGCAGTCTGAAATTGATAGAATATGCAATCAGGATGAATTGATAATTACTGGTGTTTGGAATGCGAAAGTTGGAAACAAAGAAGAAAGATCAGTAGCTGGAAAATATGGCCTTGGTGACAGAAACGATGCCAGAGATCACATGACAGAATTTTGCAAGACCAACAACTTCTTCATTGCAAATACCTTTTTTCACCAACACAAACGGTGACTGTACACATGGACTTCACCAGATGGAATACCAAGGAATCAAATGTACTACATCTGTGGAAAGAGATGATGGAAAAGCTCAATATCAGTCAGAATAAGTTCAGGTGCCAACTGCGAAACAGACCATCAATTACTCATATGCAAGTTCAAGCTGAAACAGAAGAAAATTAGAACAAGTCCATGAGAGCCAAAGTACGACCTTGAGTAAAACCCACCTGAATTTAGAGACAATCTCAAGAATAGATTTGACGCGTTGAACACTAATGACCGAAGACCAGATAAGTTGTGGAATGACATCAAGGACATCACACATGAAGAAAGCAAGAGGTCATTAAAAAGAAAGGAAAGAAAGAAAAGATCAAAATGGACGTCACAAGAGACTCTGAAACTTGCTGTTAAATACTGAATAGCTAAAGCAAAAAGAAGAAATGATAAAGTAAAGGAGCTGAACAGCAGATTTCAAAGGACAGCTCAAGAAGACAAAGTAAAGTATTATAATGACATGTACAAAGACCTGAAGATAGAAAACCAAAAGTGAAAAACATGCTTGGCATTTCTCAAGCTGAAAGAACTGAAGAAAAAATTCAAGCCTCGAGTTGCAATAGTGAAGGATTCTACAGAAAAAAAAATTAAACAACGCAGGAAGCATCGAAGGATGATGGAAGGAATACACAGAGACACTATACCAAAAAGAACTGGTCAATGTTCAACCATTTCAGGAGGCAGCATATGATCAAGAACCAATGGTACTGAAGGAAGAAGTCCAAGCTGCACTGAAGGCATTGGCAAAAAAGAATACTCCAGGAATTGATGGAATACCAACTGAGATGTTTCAACAAACAGATGCAGCGCTGAAGTACTCACTCGTCAATGCCAAGAAATTTGGAAGACAGCTACCTGGCCACCGACTGGAAGATGTTCATATTTATGCCTATTTCCAAGAGAAGAGAGCCCACTGAATGCAGAAATTATCAAAGAATATCATTAGTATCACATGCAACTAAAATTTTGCTCAAGATAAATCAAAAGCAGCTGTTGCAGTATATTGACAGGGAACTGCCAGAAATTCAAGCCAGATTCAGAAGAGGATGTAGAATAAGGGATATCACTGCTGGTGTCAGATGGATACTGGCTGAAAGCAGAGAATACTAGAAAGATGTTTACTTGTGTTTTATTGACTATGCAAAGGGATTCGACTGTGTAGATCATAACAAGTTATGGATAACATTGCGAAGAATAGAAACTCCAGAACACTTAATTGTGCTCATGAGGAACCTGTACGTGGATCAAGAGGCAGTCATTTGAACAGAACAAGGGGACATTGCATGGTTGAAAGTCTGGAAAGGTGTGTGTCAGGGTTGTATCCTTTCACTATACCTGTTCACTTTGTACGCTGAGCAAATAAACCAAGAACCTGGACTATATGAAGAAGAATATGGCACTGGATTGGAGGAAGACTCAGTAACAACCTGCAATATGCAGATGACACAACCTTCCTTGCTGAAAGTGAAGAGGACTTGAAGTACTTACTGATGAAGATCAAAGACCACAGCCTTCAGTATGGATTGCACCTCAACATAAAGAAAACAAAAATCCTCACAACTGGACCAACAAACAACATCACGATTAACAGAGAAAAGACTGAAGTTGTCATGGATTTCATTTTACTTGGATCCACAATCAACAGCCATGGAAGCAGCAGTCAAGAAATCAAAAGACACACTGCATTGGGCAAATCTGCTGCAAAAGACCTCTCTAAAGTGTTGAAAAGCAAAGACGTCACCTTGAAGACTAAGGTGTGCCTGACCCAAGCCATGATGTTTTCAATCACCTCATATGCATGCGAAAGCTGGACGATGAATAAGGAAGACCGAAGAAGAATTGATGCCTTTGAATTGTAGCGTTGGAGAAGAATATTGAATATACTATAGACTGCCAAAAGAACGAACAAATCTGTCTTGCGAGAAGTACGACCAGAAGGTTCCTTAGAAGCAAGGATGGTGAGATTACGTTTCACATACTTTGGACATGTAATCAGGAGGGATCAGTCCCTAGAGAAGGACATCATTCTCAGTAAAGTAGAGGGTCAGAGAAAAACAGGAAGACCCTCACCGAGATTGACTGACACAGTGGTTGTAACAATGGGCTGAAGTATAACAAGAATTGTGAGGATGGCACAGGACCGGGCAGTGTTTCATTCTGTTGTACACAGGGCCGCTATGAGTCAGAACTGACTAGATGGCACCTAACAACAACTTCTTCCCAAACAGGTATTCATGTGCAATGAGTAGGTATGTTTTCATTCTCTAATTTTATCTGTAGTAGTTAACCGTTGATGTTTAAAAAGAGATTCTGAAATCTCTTTCAGGTCAAATTTTGGTAGGCAAAATTTACAAGTGCCATATTTACAGGCATATTAACTGTTCTATTATCATTATTCATTCATTCCTTTTCATGATTACCAATGCAATTATCTTGGTCATGAATGAGGGTGGCATCTTTAAAGGTTGACTGGAAAGCAGCTTGTTTAGCTGCTCTATCTGCTAAGTCATTTAATTTCCTCTGTTTGTGGAACCCCTTTGGGTTGATGGGCCTGGAATTTAAGTACCACAGTCTCAGAGGGTAGCAAAAGGGCTTCCAGGAGATCTGCTACTAAAGGGCTATTTTTAATTTGGGTCCTAGGAAAAGTTAGGAACACCCTTTGTTTCCATAACATGCCAGAATCATGAGTAATTAAAAAAAAAAAGACACCTCAAATCTGTGTATTTACCTACTGTCCAGAAGCCAGTTTGCAAGCTCTTGTGGGTGCGATCAGCTCAGCTTGCTGAGCTGATGTAACATCTGAAAGGGTGTCACTTTCGAGGACCTCGGTGGAAGTGGCCACAGTATACCTCCCTAGTAATGAGAGCTGGTAGGTTTAGCCTTTAAACATAACCCATCAACACACAGGATTAAATCAGGATTTGATAATGGAGTTACTTATAAATCTTGCATAGGAGACAAAAGCTGTTTAGTAAGATTCAAGCAGTCATGGTGTGGATGGTTATCATTATTAGGTAAAGGTAACCACATAGCTGGATTCAGAGAGGTTACATTATGTAACTGAATATTAGAAGCTGCCAAAAGAACTTCATAAGAAGTCAGCCTGCTGGCTGAAAGATGTTAACGTTGAATTTAGAACGGCTGACATTGTGTAATATAAATGTTAAAAAAATTACTCAAAAGTATATCTGCTGTGGTCTTAATTCGTCTAGCAGTTGTAGTGACTGCTCTTGGGCAAGGAGGTAGCCACTTGCTATCGGGTTCAGCTGGATACTATAATAACCAATGAATTTCAGTTGTCCTCTGTGCTTTTGAATGAGAATTCCTAGAGTATTTTTAGAAGTCCTAGAGTACTGTCACAAAAAGTGGAAAGTCTGAATTATAATTAGGAAATCCTAGAGCAGAGGTGTTAATTTATGCTTCTTTTAGTTGAGTGATGGCCTTTTGGCCATTCTCGGATAGTTGAAAGGGGTCAGGATTTGAACATTTATGATAATGGTAAAGAGGTTGAGCCAGTAAAGAAAAATTCAATATCCAAGTTCTGTAGCAACAACAGAGTTCTAAAAATCCATTTAACTGATTTTTGTAGTAGGAACAGGATAAGCTAAGATAGTCTCTTTTTTATTTTGGGGTTTACAGTGACTACCTGTGTTGGGATTGTATGTCTCAAATACTTAACGGAAGATTGAGCTAAATGTAATTTTTCTTTGGAGGCCTTGTGACCTTCTCTGTTCATATGTGGTAACAACAGGACACTACTGGTAAGATATGCCCACTGAGAGTTAGAACAGACCAATAAATTATTAACTTATTGCAACAATGTAGACCCTTTTTATATTCAGAGATTCAATTAGACAAAAAGAGGGACTAGTTTTTCATTTTGTTGCTCTAGGGTTATGAAGGCTGTCTGGGATAATGGGTTTGGTCTAGTCCTTTAAATCCCAGGCCTCAGTGTCAGATGGGTGTCTTTCACCATGCATCAGCCCTAAAGTTCCTTGTGTCCTGCCCCTGGGAGCAGACTCCAAGGCATTAAGCATCTGCAATTACCGTTGGGGGTCTAAGAACAATGCAGAGCACACAGGTGCCACGATCTGACCTGGGGAGGGAAGAGGGGAAGACATTCTCCGGCAGTGCTGGACAACAAAAGGCCACGCGGAGCTACAGCCAGTGCCTGGGGGTTGTGGGGAAAACTTTCTGAGGGGCTGGGGCAGCAGGGTGAGGGCATGGCTGCCCTTTTGCTGCACTACTTGGTACAACAGCTGGGCCAAGTGCAGGAAGACTGGGCTGCCATGGCCCTACTCTGGGCCCTGTACCTGGTGGGTCTTTCTTTTTCCAACCAGCCTGGCTGGGCCACTTGTTATGTTTAAGTACAGGGAGCAGGCAAGTGGACTCTGCAGTGTCCACATCCTCTCTGTCAGCCACATGGACACCAGGCTCAGGCATAGCCAGCCTGCAAACAGTTTTATCAGGGCTGTGGCTGCTTACCGCTGCTGGTGCTAAGAGGAGGAGATGCTGCTGACTCCAGCCATTGCTGCCACTGAGGCTTGAACCATTGCACTTAACCCGCCCATCCAGGCCCTCTAGGGCCAAGGCAGAGGGATGGGGAGAAGTGGCCAGCACACAGCGTTCCTACTGCCTCCTTCCCTTGTACCCGCAGAATGCCATCACTCATGGCAGCAGTTTCTACCCAGAGAACGTACAAGCTGCTGGGGTGCATCCTCTCTGGGAGACACTCTCTAGGTTTAATCAGTAGGCAGGTTGGGAGCCAGGAAAAAGGGAGTGCACATTTGTCTGGTCTGATTTACATAGTTATTAAACTATGTAAGTCTGCCAGGCAAGGTTTATAAATTTCAGCTAAAATATTAAATTCCTGGATTAACTTGCAGGGATTTTTGTGTGAATTGGGAAACTTTTTTACAATGGCATGAAGTTCCACTTTAGACTATGGGGTAAATGTAACATGAGGAGGTTCCTCAGCCTCTTGTGGAGAGCGGAAGGAGAGGAAGGAAGCTGAGTGTCTGAGGCTACGGGTGGACTATAGACGCCAGGGTCTCAGCCTTTTTGGGGAAGGGAGGGTATAGGAGATGTTGCCAGGTAGGTAGGTGGAGAGGTTACAGAGCTTTGACATTATAACTTTTTAATTTTTTTAGTTTTTTTCAAAATGTTCTCCTACCAGGAGGCAATTTTATTATTTTTATTTCTTTTGTAACCTTCAAGGATTAATTGAAAAAAGAAAGAAAAAAAAAGCCTCTTGTTAGGTTTGATACGGGAGCCCTTAGCTTCTAATCTACTATGTAGATTAATTTAGTTAAACTAAATGACCCCTACAGTGACTACTGGTCTTTAAAATTTCCTTCAGCAAGTGCATGGCAGCAGCCTAAATATGAGACTAAACAGAGGTCAGAATGAGCTGCAGGAGTCCCATTAGGGGGTCCTTCCCCAGTCTTGGACGTGGCATTCCCAATCTGACTGAGAAACTTGCAAGTATTAAAGACCCAAAAGTGCACAAAAACCTTACAGTGCACCAGAGAGAAAGAGTTGAATCCAGTGAGATGCTCAGAAGATGAGCAGAAAATTGAAGTATAAAGACAGACAATAAATTTCTCATGAAGCCATCTTCATACTAAGCAGAGGGTTCAATCTGAGACGTTTACCTCCAACAGGCTCTGAGAATTTGAGGAGAAGGTCTGGGCACAAAGGGCCCTTGCTGGTACTGGGGCAAGTTGGTTCTCTGACTTCTCAGGAATGCTGAAGATAAATACACCTTCCGAAATCCTGCCAACTACGCCACTGAATGTCATAATCACCTGTACTCTGATTAATGTTAAAATTGAGAGATTTATTGAAAGTAAAGAGAGAGCTTGAGCCAGAGATAGACTGAATTCCACACGGTGGAACCCAGTAATCCAATACGGCGACTCAACAGTGAGGTTTTAGAATGGGGAAACAAAGGACATGAAGTACAGTACTTGATGGGTATTTACAAACTTACATCATTGAAAGACATTACTTGATTAGTAATTATGGGCTTAGATCAACAAAAGACATTACTGGATTGGTATTAGATCATTTAAAGGCTGGACTTCCTGAGGCGGGAACTCGTAAGGCAGGACTGCCTGTAGTGGAAACTCGTACGGCAAATGGCTTAAATGGACATACATATGTTTCTTAAGTTGGTTACAATGTATCATAAGGGTATGTAATTGGTAAGGGGCTGCAAGGCAGCTACGTCATCATTAATGGACATTCTTCTCTCAGGGGAGTCAGAGTGTAGTCACATCATCATAGCCGGACATGTCTTAGTTTCATGATTATGTCTGCTTGGAAAATGGCTGTTTATAGGGTGGAGATGGAACTAGCCACAGAGGAGCCGTACTCAAACCTCAAGCTAGCCATTTCAGTTTTTCTCAGGTGCATCAAATTTTAAAATTCCCTTGCACAGGACAAAGACCAAATTCTTTGGGTAAAGTTAAGGTAAACCCCACACAAGTGCTGAGGAATAAAATAGCTTAATCACCCATATATTTATCTCTCCAAATTTATAGTCTTATATTTAGGCCCTTAATGTTGCTCAGTAATTCTTGCTCTCATATTCCTCACAAATGGTATGCGATACCTTTATCACTCTTGTTCCTTCAAAAGCATTTACTGAGCAGAAGTATGTTCCAGATTTTGTGTTATATGCCAGGATTAATTAATCAACTAATTAATTAATTAATGTTAAGGCTCCCTAACATTAATCCTGCTGAGGCCAAGGACATAGCTCTTCAGATTGTATACCCTGCAACTCTGGAGGTCACCACTCACATCACAGCTTTGTGAGTGGTGTCCCCTAGAGTTGCTAAGCATACAACCTGTACTAACCCTAGAGCAACCCTAGCCCCTGCTTCTGGAAGTGAACCGTCTAAATGGGAAAGACTGAGACCTAAATGTGATAATAACCCAATGGTCAATTACACAAAGAGGTAATGAGGGGGGCCTGTGAAAACATGTAGATGTACACAAATTGCTTACCCTACCTCCTGCCTCTCAGAATGCATTGCCAGTCCCTTCCCAGGAAACAGTCCATGGAGTGCCATATGCCTCATGCTCTTTAACTTCCCTACACATCACGTACATTTGTAATCATCTCTCCCTCGTGTCTCAGAGGAAGACATTGCCCTTCTCCTGGTAATCCCTCCTCCTGTGAATTTGAGTCCATTCTCTCATGTCTCCTCCAGGGTCTTAATCCGATTCTTCCTCTTCTACATTTTTATTCTCTTCCCCCTCCATTGGTTTTTGTCTTTAGCCTGTAAAAATGCTAAAAATCATTCTTATCTTTAAAGTGATGTTCCTTGCTCCTTCTATCCCAACTTGTTACCACTCTCTCCTTCCCCTACTGGACATGCCTCTATAAAAAACACTCTACAAACTCATCTCTCAATCATTCCACAACCCTCTATCTGGCTTAAACCCTCATCATTCCCCTGAAACTGTTCTTCTAAGCTACCATAGTGACTGCATAGTTGGAAACACAGGAAAGAGTAACTTACTTAACACTACCCAAGGAAGTCAGAAAAGATTTCCAAGAAGATGCCTTTAAGCTGAGTCTTAAAATATGAATAGGTATGATCAAGTGCAATTTATCCCAGGGATGCAAGGGTGGTTCAACATTAGAAAATCAATCAATGTTGTATACCACATTAACAGAACAAAAGAAAAAAAATGATCATCTCAATAGATGCAGAAAAGGCATTTGACAAAATTCAACACCCTGTCATGATTAAAACACTTGATAAGATAGGAATAGAAGGAAAATTCCTTATTATAATAAAGGGCATTTATGAAAAGCCCACAGCTAACATGATACTCAATGGAGAAAGACTGAGAGCTTTCATTAAGATTGGGGACAAGACAGAGATGCCCACTCTCACCACTGCTATTCAACATCATTCTGGAAGTTCTAGCCAGAGCAATTAGGCTAGGAAAAAAAAAAAAGTATTCAAATTGAGAAGGAGGAAGTAAAACTATCCCTTTTCACAGATGACATTATGCTACATATAGAAAACCCCCAAAGAATCCACAAGAAAGCTATTAGAATAAATGAATTCAACAATGTGACAGGGTGTAAGGTCAAGACACAAAAATCAGTCAGGTTCCTAAATGTCAGAAATAAGCAAGTGGAAAAAGAAATCAAGTAGCATTACCATTTATAATAGCATCTAAAAGAATAATGTACCTTCCCGGATGGAGCAGGAGAAAGGTGGGGTGGAGAACTCAAATTCTACTAAGAAGACCAGACTTAACGGTCTGACTGAGGCTTAAGGTACCCCAGAAGGCACGGCCCCTGAATCCTCGATCAGTCCAGAACTAAAACAATTTCCGAGGCCAACTCTTCAGACAGGGAGTGGACGGGACTGTGGGACATAAAGTGATACTCGTGAGGAGTGTGCCTCTTAGCTCAAGTAGATACAAGAGACTAAACGGGCAGCTTCTGTCCGGAGGTGAGATGGGAAGACAGAGAGTGTTAGGAGCTGGTTTAATGGATGTGGGGAATCAGGGGTAGAAAGGAGTGTGCTGTCACAGTATGGGGAGAGCAACTAGAGTCACATAACAGTGTATGTATAAATTTTTGTATGGGAGAAAAAAATACTTAAAAGGAATAAAGTACCTAGTAATAAATTTAACCAGGAAGAGAAAAGACTTATACACAGAAAACAATAAAATATTACTAAAAGAAATGAAAGAAGAATTAAACCGAAGGACATTCTGTTTTCATGGACTGGAAGGCTTAATATAGTTAAGCTGTCAATACTACCCAAAGCAATCTATAAAACCAATGCAATCCCTATCAAAATTCCAACAGCCTTCTTTACAGAAATAGAAAAGCCAGTCCTCAAATGTATACGGAAGGGCAAGGGACACTGAACAGCTAAAACAATCTTCTTTTTTATTGTACTTTAGATGAAGGTTCATAGAACAAACTAGCTTCTCATTAAACAGTTAGTACACATATTGTTTTATGGCATTGGTTTACAACGCAGCAACATGTCAGCACTCTCCCTTCTCAACCTTGGGTTCCCTATTACAGCTTTCCTGTCCCCTCCTGCCTTCTAGTCCTTGCCCCTGGGCTTGTGTACCCCTTTAGTCTCATTTTGTTTTACGGGTCTGTCTAATCTTTGGCTGAAGGGTGAACCTCAAGAGTGACTTCTTTACTGAGCTAAAAGGGTGTCCGGGGGCCATATTCTCGGGGTTTCTCCAGTCTCTGTCAGGCCAGTAAGTCTGGTCTTCTTTTGTGAGTTATAATTTTGTTCTACATTTTTCTCCAGCTCTGTCTGGGACCCTCTATTGTGCTCCCTGTCAGGGCAGTCAGTGGTGGCAGCCGGGCACCATCTAGTTGTGCTGGACTCAGTATGGTGGAGGCTGTCATAGTTGTGATCCATGAGTCCTTTGGACTAATCTTTCCCTTGTGTCTTGGTTTTCTTCATTCTCCCTTGCTCCCGAAGGGGTAAGACCAGTGGAGTATCTCAGATGGCTGCTAAAGCAATTTTGAAGAAGAAAAAAGTAGGACTCACACTTCCTGATTTCAAAACATAGTATAAAACCACAGCAATTAAAACAGCCTGGTACATTGAAAACCAGTTGCCATCCAGTTGCTTTCAACTCATAGTGACCCTATACTGGTATAATAATAGACATACAGACAAATAAAGTAGAATTGAGAACCCAGAAATAAATCCATACATCTATGGTCAACTGACTTTCAACAAGGATGTTAAGTCCATTCAATAGGGAGGAAGAGTCTCATCAATAAATGGTGCTGGGAAAATTGGAATTCCACATGCAGAAGAATGAAACAGGATACATGCCTCACACTATACACAAAAAACAACGCAAAATGGATCAAGGACCTAGATGAGAAAACTAAAATCATAAAATTCTTAGAAGAAAATGTAAGAGTGAGGCTGTGAGACCTAATTTTTAACAATGCGTTACCAGATACAATAACAAAAGCATGAAGAGCAAAAAAGGTAAAAGAGATAAACGACACCTTATAAAAATTAAACACTTTTGTTCATCAAAGGACTTTATCAACAAAGTGAAGAGACAACCTACAGATTGGAAGAAAATTTTTGGATATTCAAATGGCCAACAAACACACGAAAACATGCTCACTGTCATTAGCCATTAAAAAAAAAAAACCTGTTGCCGTTGAATCAATTCTGACTCACAGCAACCCTACAGGACAGAGTAGTACTGCCCCATAGGGTTTCCAAGGAGTGACTGGTGGGTTCATACTGCTGACCTTTTGGTTAGCAGTCGAGCTCTTAGCCACTGCACCACCAGGGAAATGCAAATCAAAACTACAACGAGATACCACCTCACCCCTATTAGAATGTCAATGTTCAAAAAAAGGAAAACAAGAGGTGCTGGTAAAGTTGTGAAGAAACTGGAACCCTCATTTATTGCTAGTGGGAATGTAAAATGGTACAGCCACTGTGACACACAGTTTGGTGGTTATTCAAAAGACTGAAGATAGAACTACCATGTAAGTTGGCAATCCCAATCTGAGTTATATACCCAGAAGTGAAGGCAGGAACGCAAACAGAAACCTGTACACCAATGTTCACTGAGACACTTTTCCCAACAGCAAAAAGGTAGAAACAACCAAAATGTCTGTCAACAGATAAATGGATTAAAAAAAAAACGTAGTATACACACACAATGGAATACTACTCAGTTATGAAGTCCTGATGCATGCATGCTACAACATGGATGAACCTTGAAAATGTCATGTTGAACAAAGTTAGTCAGTCACAAAAGGACAAATATATGATCTCACTTATATGAAATAGGCAAATATACAGAAACCAAACATTATTAATGGTTACCAGGGGTGGAAGGAAGGGGGAAAGGAAGAGTTTTTGCTCAGGAGGCACTGAGTTTATCTGAATGGTGGTGGAATACTTTGGAAAAGGATAGCGAGAATGGCTGCATAACTTGAAGAATGAAATCAATGTTACTGAATTGTACATGTAGAAATTGTTGATGGAGTATATTTCGTTATGTATATTTTCACCACAATTTTAAAAAAAAAGAGTAGGTAAGTTTGTCTGTTGATGGAGAGAACAGCACATACAAAAACAATAGAAGGAAACAGCGCTGCATACTTCTGTGTGCAAACTCTTTGGCTCTCAGGGACAGACTGGAATTGAAGCAGGAAAGGCAGACAGAACTTCATGATCCTTTGGAAAACAGGGACTGGAGTAACATGGTCAAATTGCTGCAACTCACATTCCACTCTGTCCAAGAGTGTTCCTTTAAAATTGTTGCAATGGCTTCCTAACCTGACTCCTTACTTTGTTTTTCCTTTTTCTTTATTATTGTGGTGAAAATATATATACCCAAACATTAGCCAGCACAACCTCCACATTTACAATTCAGTGACATCTTTCATGTAGTGCCACCTTCTTTCCTTACTTAAAAACTCAAGTTCTTCTAATTATCTTCTATAATGTTACAAATTCAATAACTGAGCTTCCAGTGCAGCCTTTAATACTAACAGTTCAGAATTTATTTCCATAAACTCCTTCAGGTAAGAGTTTACCTTACAGATAGAAGGACAGTATCTGGTATCTTTATTTCCCAGCTCAAAGAACAGTATATGGTGTATAGTATGTACACAACCGTGCTCACTGAGAGAAACAATGAGTAAGGATGGCAATAATACATTAAATTTACAGAGCATCTAAAATGTAACCACATACTATGTGAAGTATTTTACATGCCTTATTTCATCTAATCTGCACAACTGTCTGTGATAGGTACTATCATTATTTCAATTTATAGACAAGGAAAATGGTGGCCCAGAGAGCTTATGTAACCATTAGAAAGTAACACACCTAAAAAGTACTAGAGCCTGGATGTGAACCTGTCTGACTACAGACTTCAAGCTCTTTACATCATACTTTCGAAGAGGGAAAAATCCCTAAATTGATAAAGAAGGTCAACAAAGAAGTGAAAGCTATACCCTGGCAGCAGTGACTATATCCAAGGAAATAGAGGAGAAAGCACAGCTCACCTTCCACCTGGCTGTCAGGAGCCAGCATCCACAACCTGGTCTTTCACAAGGGGCAGAATCCCAGTGTTCAGGCTAAGCTGAAGGGTAAGACTAGGGCAAAAAAAGACAATGAGTGAGGCCTGCAATAATCTGAATCTTTCTCACTAGTCAGACCTGAGACAAGGAATTCTAACAGTGCCAACAATGAGGCCCTCCCAAATACCTTAGCTAATATAAAGTCACTGTGTTTGGTACTGGAATATGTGATGAAATGAAATGAGTCACTAAAGCAGTCCTACCAAGAATTTCTAAAGTAAGATCAACCTACAAAGCTTTTTCCAAGGGAACCCATAGTCTTGTTAGTCTTTTCTTCCTAGAGGATGTTCTCCAGCACCTCATATAGAGTCAGCTGAGAGAATGCCAAAACCATTTTAGGACACTTATCAGAGATTTCAAGCTGCATATCATATACAAGGAGGTAATTATAAATCCAATGTTGTTACTCTCAAGGCCTCTACACAGGTGATTTCCATTTTCTTCTTGTATTTGTCTCTATTTTCCGAATTCTACAATGAATTTATTTTACTCTCGTTGAACAAACTCACATACACAATAACTAGGTTTTATCTTTTTTCCCCGTCATTTTAAAATAAAATTAACCATCAGTTTAGCTTTGCCTAGAGACACTAATTTCCAACCATGACTTCCCTCCCCTAAATCAGGCCTTACAGCTCTCCAGAAAGTGAGGTCATTTCAGCTAATGCCACAGAGCTGTATCTTTGTTTTTCTAAAGACTTTAAATGCTCACCTATTACCAACCCTTCTCCTACTAACAGCCCCACCAACTAACCAGCCAACTAGTTGTTGTTAGGTGCCGTCAAGTCTGTTCCAACTCAGAGTGACCCTATGTACAACAGAACAAAACAGTGCCCGGTCCTATGCCATCCTCACAATCGTAGTTATGCTTGAGCTCATTGTTGCAGTCACTGGGTCAATCTTGTTGAGGGTCTTCCTCTTTTGTTGACCCTCTACTTTACCAAGCATGATGTGCTTCTCCAAGGACTGGTCCTTCCAGATAACACATCCAAAGTACATGAGACAAAGTCCCGCCATCCTAGCTTCTAAGAAGCATTCTGGTTGTACTTCTTCTAAGACAGATTTGTTCATTCTTTTGGCAGTCCATGGTATGTTCAATATTCTTCACCAACACCATAATTCAAAGGCATCAATTCTCCTTTGGACTTCTGTATTCATTGTCCAGCTTTCGCATGCATATGAGGTGACTGAAAATACCATGGCTTGGGTCTGATGCACCTTAGTCCTCAAAGGGACATGTGTGCTTTTTAACACTTTAAAAATGTCTTTTGCAGATTTGCCTGATGCAATACATCATTTGATTTCTTGACTGCATGGGTGTTGACTGTGGATCCAAGTAAAATGAAATGTAAAGTAAAATGAAATCCTTGACAACTTCAGTCCTTCCTCTGTTTATCATGGTGTTGCTTATTGGTCCAGTTGTGAGAGTTTTTCTTTTATGTTAAAGTGTCATACTGATTGATTGATCTTCATCAGTACGTGCTTCAAGTCCTCTTCACTTTCAGCAAGCAGGACTGTATCATCTGTATGCTGCAGGTGGTTAATAAATCTTCCTCAAATCCTAACGCAGCGTTCTCCATATAGCCCAGCTTCTCAGATTATCTGCTCAGCATACAGACTGAATAAGTATGGTGAAAGGATACAACCCTGACATGCACATTTCCTGATTTTAAACCATGCAGCATCTCTTTGTTCTGTTCCAATAACTGCCTTTTGGTCTATGTACAGGTTTTCACGAGCACAATTTAGTGTTCTGGAATTTCCATTCTTCATAACGTTATCCGTAATGTGCTATGATCCACACAGCTGAATGCCTTTGCATAGTCAATAAAACACAGGTGAACATCTTTTTGGTATTCTCTGCTTTCAGCCAGGATCCATCTGACATCAGCAGTGATACAACTTGTTCCACTTCCTCTTCTGAATCGGGCTTGAATTTCTGGTAGCTCCCTGTTGATGTACTGCTACGCTCGCTTTTGAATTACCTGCAGCAAACTTTTACATGTGTGTGATAGTAAAGATACTGTTCAATAATTTCTGCATTCTGTTGGATTACCTGTCTTTGGAATGGGCAGAAATATGGATCTCCTTCAGTCAGTTGTCCAGGTAGCTGTCTTCCAAATCTTTCGGCATAGGCAAGTGAGGACCTCCAGTGCCACATCCGTTTGTTGAAACATCTCAACTGGTATTCTGTCAATTCCTGAAGCCTTGTTTTTTTTTTTTTTGCCAAGTCGTCAGTGCAGCTTGGGCTTCTTTCTTCAATACTTCATCATTTCTTCCATTTGCTTCAGCTGCTCTGCCTTCAAGGTCATTAAAAAGACAGGAAAGAAAGAAAAGACCAAAATAGATGTCAGAAGAGACTCTGAAACAAGCCAACTAAGGAGGTGTTTTGGGGGCCCATGACTACCCTCTAGAAGGATTTACAATAACAGACATGCTTTCTGTGCTTTCTTTTCACCTGTGAACTTCAGGGACACTTCTGCAAAGCCCTCTCAGGTCTTGGAGTCCAGAACTATTATAGGAAGTGGATTGCGTAGGCGCATTTTGGTACTTAGAATCCCAAAATGAATGCCAAGTGCATCATAAATCTTGATATTTACATTAAACATTTCTGACAAACTGGTTTTAAATAAAAATTAATGGCTGTTGATCCCAGGTACAGATCTTTCTGAGAACAACAGGGAGTTTTAAAAAATGTTCTGACTTCAAGGACATTCTGAGAAAAACAACTTGACATGGAAGGATATTTATGACTTACCCTACAGATCATAAACAATCCCCAACAAACAAGTATATCTATAAAACAGATCCCCACTTTGTTATAAGACTCTCCCTTTAATTACTGGAAACCCTGCTGGCGTAGTGTTTATAAGTGCTACAGCTGCTAACCAAAAGGTTGGCAGTTCGAATCCACCAGGTGCTCCGTGGAAACTCTATGGAGCAGCTCTACTCTGGGTTGCTATGAGTTGGAATTGATTCGACGGCAAAGGGTTTGGTTTTTGGTTTTTTCCCCTTGAATTAAGGAAATACCGAAGACCCAATCATTGTAACCGCCCTACTAGAAATCCTCTGCCTTTAAAACTCTGTACTTGTGCAGCCTAAAATAGCTCCTCTCCACTTTCAGCTTGGGTGCTGCATGACTACAATCAGTTCTTGCTCAATAAACCTCACACTGATAATGGACCCTGGTGGTGTCTGATATTTTTTGGCACTGGTATGTCATCTCCCTGGGTATATAAAACATCACCATTAATCAAGGGTCTGCACCATGACTCCAAGCTTTCCAGGAGATAAGTAACAAGTAAACTAGGTCTGCTGCCTTAATTAACTATTTTCTTACAAGCATTTTTAACTATATTCAGATTTCTGGGGTTATCACTGCTTTAGTTTAAGAAAAAATGTACAAGGTTGTTTTCCAGTAAAAATTACATGTGTTAAAGAAAAAACGGTCCTCTTGTTTGAGCTTAACTTGAACCCTTCTGCGAAACTGGGAACCTCTAGTAAGGATGGTTCTCGGAAAAATCAGCTAAGCACTTTTTAAAAAAAAAATATTTTATTGTTCTTGGTGAAGATTTACATAGTATTTTAGGTTTCTATTCAACAATTTCTAAACAAATTGTTCAGTGACATTAGTTACATTCTTCACAATGTGTGAACATTCTCATTATTTCTGTTCTGGTTGTTCCATTTCCATTAATCTAGTTTCCCTGCCCCCTTACATTCTCATCTTTGTTTTAATCGTTGACCGTTTGGTCTCATATAGATAATTTTTTAAAGGAGCACAGTACTGCCAGGTGATAATTATTATTCTGTGTGTCAATCTGTTGTTTAGCTAAAAGGTGGCCTCAGCTTCCAGGATACTTTTGGTTCAACGTTGAAAGACAATCTCATAGTGAAAGTCTCTGGGGTCCTTCAGTCTCAACAGGTCCAGTAAGTGTGTTTTTCTGTTTTTAAGAACTTGAGTTTCTGTTCCACATTTTTCTCCCATTCCATCAGAAGCCATCTAGTAGCCTTGATCAGAATGGTCAGTAGTAGTAGCCAGGCACCATCTAATTCTTCTGGTCTCAGGGGAGATGAGACCACGGTGTGTGTAGACTATTAGTCCTGTAGACTAGTTTTTTCTGAGTCTTTGGTTTACTTCTTTCTCTTTCTCCAAACTAGTAGAGACCAAAAGTTGTATCTTAGATGGCCACTCACAAGCTTTTAAGCCTCAGACACTACTCACCAAACTAGGATGTAGAACATAAACTTTATGAACAATATTATTCCAATTGACCGAGATGTCCCACAAGACTATAGTCTAATCCTTCAAACCAGAAAACCAATCCTGCAAGGTATTTGGTTATGTCTAAGAAGTATCCATAACTATGTCCCCTATGTGCTTTATTATATACGTGTATGTGTCTTAGTTATCTAGTGCTGCTATAATAGAAATACCACAAGTGGATGGCTTTAACAGAAATTTATTCTCTCACAATCTAGGAGACTAGAAGTCTAAATTCAGAGCACCAGGTCCAAGCGAAGGCTTTCTCTCTCTGTGAATTCTGGAGGAAGGTCCTTGTCATCAATCTTCCCCTGGTCAAGGAGCTTCTCAGCGCAGGGACCTCAGGTCCTAAGGACGCGCTCTGCTCCTGGCACTACTTTCTTTCTTGGTGGTATGAGGTCCCTCTGTCTCTCTGCAAGATTCTCTCTTTTATATCTCAAAAGAGACTGACTCAAGATACAACCTGATCTTGTAGATTGAGTCCTGCCTCATTAACATAACTGCCTCTAATTCTGCCTCATTAACATCATAGAGGTAGGATTTACAAAAATTCGGAAAAAATCACATTAGATGACAAAATGGTGGACAATCACACAATACTGGGAATCTTGGCGTAGCCAAGTTGACACACATTTTTTGGGGGGACACAATTCAATCCATAACAATACGTATATATGCATACACATATACACACATTTATATATACACACACATACACTCACGTATACATACCTATACACATATATACCTACATACATACATATACCTACACATATATTTTATGGTTTTTGTTGCAAAGTTATATATGCTATAACCAAAACCAAACTCGTTGCTATCAAGTCGATTCTGACTCAATAGCAAACATACAGGACAGAATAGAACTGCCCCATAGTGTTTCCAAGGGGCTGCTGGTGGGTTCAAACTGCAGACCTGTTGGTTAGCAGTCAAGCTCTTAACCACTGTGCCACCAGGGTTCCTATATATCCCATAGCAATTATCAAAAGGTCCTTATTTCTTGTGTACATCTTAGTGACATCATTTACCTTCACCAAGCTGTGCACACTTCACCCTCATTCAGTGTTACCTTTCCCATCACCAAAAATAAGAAGTGTCTACCATGAAGAGAGTGAATCCTCTCCCCCCTCCGCCACCATCCCAGGTAACCAGCAATGAATATTAGTTTCTGTATATTTACCTGTTCATAACATTTCATAAAAGTAAATACATAACGGTATTTGTTTTTTTGTGATAGACTTATTTTGCTCAACATAATGTCCTCCAGGTTCATTCATGTTCCAAGATGTTTCAGAAACTCATTTTTCTTTATCATTGAGTAGTATTCCATGTATGTATGTACCACGTTTTACTTATCCATTCATCCTTTGATGAGTAGCACTTAGGCTGTTTCCATCTTTTTGCTACTGTGAATAGTGCTGTGATGAACGTAAATGTGCCTATGTCTGTTCACGTCACTTCTATTAATACTTAGAGTATATACCTAGAAGTGGAATTGCTGAGTCATATGGCATCTCTACCTCTAGTTTTCTGAGGAACCATCAAATGGTGTTCCACAATGGCTGTACCATTTTGCATTTCCATCAGCAACAGATGAGGGTTCCAATTTCTCCATATCCCCTCCAATACTTATTTTCCCTTTTTTTAAAATATATCTTAGCCATCATAGTAGGAGTGAAATGCTATCTCATTGTGGTTTTGATTTGTATCTCTAGGATGGCTAAAGATGCTGAGCATCTTTTCATGTGTCCATTGGCATTTTAATATCTTCTTTAGTGAAGTGTCTGTTCGTGTCCTTTGCCCAGTTTTTGATTGGGTTATTTGTCTTTTTACTGTTAAGTTGTAGGAGTTTTCTACATATCTTAGATATTAGACCCTTATCAGTTATATCATTCCCAAAGATTTTTTCTCCAGTCTGTGGGTTGTCTCTTTACTCTTGATAAAAGTCTTTTGATGAACATAAGTATTTAACTTTTATGAGGTCCCAGTTACCTATTTTGTTTTCTGTTGCTCATGGATTTGTTGTTGTTTGATAATCTATTATTGGAAAAAAAAATAAGTCCCAAAGATTTGCCCCTATTATTTTCTTCCAAGAACTTTATGGTTTAGATTTAACATTTAGGTCCTTGATTCATTTTGAATTAGTTTTTGTGTATGGCGTGAGGTATGGATCTTGTTTCATTTTTCTGCGTGTGGAAATCAGCTAAGAACTTTTTAAAATAATAATGCTGGAATACACCTAACCACAAATGATTACGTAAACTTAAACTAACCTATAGATTACAAATCTGCAAGCTTAAGGAACGAATCTGAACTGAGGCCCCATTTTTAGATAGCCTGCCTACTGCCATCTAAGCAAATGTCAATCAATCACTATAACTTCCCCTTTGAAAATCCAGTTTGTACTGTGCATATAAAACCAAAAACCCAAACCTGTTGCCATTGAATTGATTCTGGATCATGGCAATGCCTATATTACAGGGTAGAACTGTCCCATAGGGTTTTCTTGGCCATAATCTTTATGGAAGTAGATTCCCAGGCCTTTCTCCCATGGTACTGCTGGGTAGGTTCGAATTGCCAACCTTTTGGTTAGAAGCCCAGAGCAAGCTGTTTGCACCACCCTGGGAGAATCAGGGTGTCTTACAAACAATGTTGTTGTTGTTTTTAATTTGTTGTTGTTGTTGAGAATATACACAGAACACACACCAGTTCAATACTTTCTACATGTACAATTCAGATTATATTTTTCAAATAATGCAACCACGTGGAGTTTAGCTGAGGGACATAGGATAATGAAAAAAATTTTTCCCTAGGCTGCACGTATGAAAAAGAAATTTAATTCAAATTAGATTTTCAGCTGATAAGGTTTATTGAAGAACAACTGTTTTTTTGAACAAGGAGTCTCCTCTCTGCCTAGGATAAACCCAGCATTGGATCATAAATCAGATGATGAAGTGGGAAGCCTAAAGAAAGGGACTTTTTTTATGTAAATGCATTTTAAAGACAGCCCTTCACATACAGGACAGAACAGAACTGCCCCATAGGGTTTCCAAGGAGAACTGGTAGATATGAACTGCCGACCTTTTGATTAGCAACGGAGCTCTTAACCACTATACCACCAGAGCTCCTCACATACAGCACAAGTTTCCTAAAAATATCGTTTGAAAGACACCCTGCTTCTTAAGCAAGGAGGCACCACAAAACATGTCTTGATTAACAACTCCAGGGTTACAGCAGGGGCCTCATCCCTTTCATTATCTACACTATATTTACTGACTATCTATTGTGAACCACAAGGAGCCCTGGTGGGGCAGTGGTTAAGCACTTGGCTGTTAATGGAAAGGTCGGCAGTTTGAACCAACCAGCCAGCCTCTCTCTGGAGAAAGATGTGGCAGTCTGCTTCTTCTGTAAAGATTTATACCTTTGGAAACCCTATTAGGCAGTTTTACTGTATCCTATAGGGTCACTATGAGTCAGAACGACTCTGTGGCAACGGGTTTTTATTGTGAACCAGGCACTGTGCATTTGGAAGTCAGCATCATAGCAAAATCGAAAATGCTACTTGAGAATACTGTGAACATCTTAAATTTATAATCATATCTTGTTTCTCCCCCTTAACAAAACCAAACCAAAGAGTAGCACTAACTAGTCATTTATTCATTGGACTTTGTTCCTTTTCCATGCTGAAGACCTGACAACGCCGAAAATATTAAAATGATCGTGCCACAGACTCTTAAGACCCTCCGTAAAAGCCCTGTAATTTCCTCTTAAACCTGATGGTCTCTCGAGCAGTTACACCTTGGCTGCCAAAACCACCACTGCCTCTCCCCGGCATCAACCCCTCCCATCCGAATAGTTACTTTCTCCCCAAACCTGCTCTGCGCCTCCGACCTTCAGCAGCGCCGCCTCCTCCGGAAAGTCCTCTACTTAGCCTTTTGGGTCTACCCGCAGTGACCACGGGGGCTGGGTTCTCCTTTCTGGGTTCCTGGAATGGATGTCAGGTTGACTCCCGTCTTCTCACCTTCATCCAGGGGCCAGAGGGTAAGACTAGGGAAGCCTCCCTGCTTCAGCATTGCCTCTTGCTGCCCCTGTTTCCTCATGCCGACCAGAACTCCCCCATCTTGCGTCCTCTCTAGGACCCGCGGAGGCTTCGAAACTCTCTGGTCGGGTTGGTGAGAGATGTGGCTTCCGGTCTCAAGAAAGGGACTTTTTAAAGGTAAATGCATTTTAAAAACAGCCTTGGCCCCGCCTCTGCCCCTGCCGCCTACCGGAGCCCTTGCGAATCCCTAGTAAAGTCCAGGAGAGTCATCTTCAAAATTCTTCAAATTTCTGATGACCATACTGCACCCCTCTTCTCCGGACCAAATTTTTAAAAAATTTAAAAAGCTCCTCTTTTGATTCTAATGTATGTTAACCAGCCTGTTAGAAAACCAACCCAGGACAGGGACATAGGAGACAAAAAAGGGAGGGGGGTGAAAAATATGTATATATATTCCGAAACCGAACCCAGTGCCGTAGAGTCGATTGCGACTTATAGAGACCCTGTAGCACGGTTAGAACTGCCCTTAGGGTTTCCAAGCCTGTAACCTTTATGGAAGCCGATTGCCACATCTTTCTCCTGTGGAGCAGCTGGTGAGTTCTAACCACCGACCTTTAGGTTAGCAGCCAAGCACTTAACCACTATGCCACCAGGGCTCCTTCCATAAATGTGTGTGTGTGTGTGTGTGTGTGTGTGTGTGTGTGTGTGTGTGTGTGTGTGTGTGTGTGTGTGTGTGTGTGTGTGTGTGTGTGTGTGTGCGCGCGCGCGCGTTTAAAACAAAAAAACCCGTTGCCGTCAAGTTGATTCTGACTGATAGTGACCCTATAGGACAGAGTAGAACTGCCCCATAGGGTTTCCATGGAGCCGCTGGTGGGTTTAAACTGCTGACCTTTTGGTTACCAGCCGTATCACCTAACTACTGTGCCACCAGATCTCATATATATATGTATATATATGTATAAAAATATACATACATATGTATAATATGTATAAGCTATATATAAACATATACTGTTATACATCATAGTGTGTATACTGTTATTTTATATACCGTCATGCATGTGATGGCACAATTAAGTCTCGGCTGCTAAGCAAAAAAGTGGATTCTAACCCATCCAGCTGCGTCGTGTGATAAAGACCTGGCAATCTGCTCCCAAAGATTACAGCCTAGAGAACCCTATGGGTCAGCCTACTCTTTCACATGGGATGGCTGTGAGTCAGAAAACCTAACAACATACATCATTATGTATTATATATAGTGACTTATTATACATGTATTATTACTTTAACATAAAAATATGAAAAGTATGTGTTTATTTGAAATTATTTATTATACTGTATTATTTTTCTGTTGCATAAATGCTATTATTTAAACAAAACAATAGGATTTGTTAGCAGTGGCAATTAGTTGTAATTAATAGGACTAATTAAACAACTAATATGGGTGCGAAAATATAATCATTTTATAAAGTTTCTTTCCACTAATACAGCAACTTATTTTACCTCTTTTGATCTCTTTATTGGCTGTATTATTCTGTATTTTTAAGGTACATAAAAGTAAAACTTTATAAAAGAATATAAATACAATAGGACGAATGAAACAGAGGAGTCCCTGGGTGGTGCAAATGTTTAACCAGCTTGGCTGTTACCCAAAAGTTTGGAAGTTCAAGTCCACTTAGAGACACCTAGAAAGAAAAAGCTTGTTCCTGTCAAGTCAATTCCGACTCATAGCAACCTTGTAGGACAGAGAAGAACTGCCTCATACGGTTTCCAAGGACCAGCTGGCAGATTCAAAGTGCCGACCTTTTGGTTAGCAGCCAAGTTCTTAACCACTGTGCCGCCAGAGCTCTTAGAAAGAAAGGCTTGGCCATCTGCTTCTGAAAAACCAACTATTGAAAACCCTGTGGAGCACAGCTCTATTCTGACACACATGGAGTTGCCATGAGTGGGAACTGACTCGACAGCAAATGATTTTTTTTTCTTTTTGTAAAACTGAATAGAGGTAAAAGTAATATTCACATTGACTTGCAGCTCCACTGTTATCAAGCCCTCGTTGAGTCTGTCCAATATGATAACATCAAGTGAGTATCCTCTCAACAAAAACATTTGGGTATGGAATACTTAGGACTTTACTTACTAGCAATAGCAAGTTTTTAGATTTTTTGGAATTAGTTTCCAGTTCTCCAAAATGTTACGTCCGCTTTGTATCTTAAGGTTTGTTTTGGTAGAGCAGCTGTTTGTCAACTGAATTCTTTGCATCTGTAAATTTATCATATAGGTCAGCGGTTCAAACTCATGATTACAATGCACTTAAGTTGCATGCTAGAGTCACATTACATGGATTGATACAACAATGGATGATTCAATATTGTGAACCGCAAATCGTGGCTGTCAACATTAGCAGTCAAGGTGACAGTGACTTTGGACAGTGGATAACCTTTGTCGAATCTACTTGACAGAAAAAAAACTGTTATTTTCAGCACCTATTTGTTGGGCTCTTCTATTGGTTTTGTATCTGCTCCCCCCAACCTTCCATACCCCTTGCTGATTACTGGGACTTTTCTCACGCCAGGGAGGGGCTTCCAGGGAGAGGGACTTTCAGTCCTGGACCCAACCAATTGTCATTGAGTCTATTCTGACTCATGGTGACCTCAGGTGCGTCAGAGCAGAAACAGTGCTCCATAGGGTTTACAATAGCTGATTATTTGCAAGTAAATCATCAGGGCTTTCTTCTGAGACACCTTAATCTAGTGTCTGAGCCTGTTTACATTTAGGAGGAGAGATGAGAACCAAGATCAGCACAAAGCTGATTCCTATGAGGCGGAGGTCAGACATACCTCCACTCTACAACTTTTTCACCTCTTCTGACACTAGTCACCCCCTACCCCCACCCCACGGCACTCTCTACTTCTCTGCTAGGTTCAGTAATTCATTGCAGTGGCCACACAGAACTCACAGACCATATTCAATGATTATGTGGTTTATTCGGGAAGTAACAGCCTACAACTTGGAATCATGATCAACTTGGAAGTAACAGGATACAACTCAGGAGACAGGATACAGTCAGTTCTTCAATCAGGACAGTTTCCAACCAAGACAGCTCTCAGCAACTCAGCCGTGCCTGCAGGCACCCCTTTCTCTCAGCCATTTTTGCAGGCAGGCGGCCCTTCTCTCCGCCATGTCAGCTTACAGGCCCTTCTCTGGGCTTCTGACCTGCTTGGGCAAGGGTTACAGCTCTCTAGCTCCACCGACAAGTACCCAGAGGCAGCTGACTCCACCAGCAAGCCTGCTGCCCAAATGCTTTCAGCCCTCTCCATCAGTAGGCTAGCAAGCCCACTGCAGTTTCCTTGCACCAATATTCTGGTTCCCCTGCTAGAATTGCTGTTGCTGTTTCTCTGCTGCTGATCTCTGCTGTGGTTGCCGCTGTTTCTCACCATCTCATGCCATCTTCAGTGTTACAGCTCTCTCTCTCCTAGTCTAGGAGGTTCTCAGCCCGGGGACCTGAGGTCCAAAGAACACACATAACTCCAGGCTCTTCCTGATGGTAGTGAGTGAGGTCGCCCCAACCTCTGCAGGACTGGCACTGTTGTAAGCCTATTCCCTGTCAATTTCAAGTCATGACCTTCCCACCAGAGCCTAGTTGCTAGGAAGAATCTCTATAGTGTTTTTGCAGTAAAAAAAAAGTGTGTTGCATTTTTTATGCATGTCACACACTACTTACTGACCAAGGTGAAAATTTGTTTTAAGCCATCTGGTTGAGAGACAGACTGTCTTTTGTGTTTATTTGTTTAAATAATGTGTTTCAAAATCTTTCATGATTTTAACACACTGTTTAACTTTTTTTTAATGCTCCTCACACATTATTTACTGGCCAATGTTGCAAAATTTTGTTTAAGTTACCTATTTCAGGTAGTGTTTAAGTGCTATGGCTGCTAACTGAAAGGTCAGCAGTTCAAATCCACCAGGCTGTCCTTGGAAACTCTATGGGGCAGTTCTGCTCTGTCCTGTAGGGTTGCTGTGAGTCGGAATTGACTCGATGGCAATGGGTTTGTTTTTTTTTACATATTTCATAAGAAGAATCCCTATAGTGTCTTTTCAGTCAAATAATATGTTTAGCATTTTTTTCTTTCAAAACACTGTACTTCGAAGTATTAAAAGAATGTGTTTCGTTCATCTAGTTGCAAGAAATATTTTCTGTAGTTTTTTTGTGTGAAATAATGTGTTTAGCACTTTTTTGTGCTTTCAAAACACTATCTACTTGAAAGTTTGAAAAATTGTTTAATTCACCTAGTTGTGAGGCCAATTTATTATACTGATTTCTGATTATAGTGGCTGAACTTAAAGTCCCTTAAAGGTATTGCCATGCTGATACCTCATGAGGCTCAGAGCAAGGGAATAATCTTCTCTCAGTTAAATTTTATCAGAGGCTAGAGAGGGTGAAGCCAAGATGACTTTTGGAGAACCTGGCCAGAGCATATGGACACCTGCAGCACACCTGAATGGTTGGTACCTGAGGACTCTTTGCCTACTGAAGGACTAATTGTTAATGATTATTTTGGACTGGTAAAATGATTGAGATAGGGAAATTATCCTCCAAGTATGAAGGATCATGGCTAGAAAAACCAAGGGGTTACCCGCGGTGTGATGGATCGCTTTTAAATGGCCTTTCTAGCCATGGTCTTGTAACTCCCGCTAAAAGATTGGTTGGGACTAGGCATATGAGGTGTTTGTGGCCCACCAAGGGGATTAGACAGCTTGCTAATAATATAAATAAGGTGCATAGCACCCCTGTGGTGGTAGAATCATGCAAATAAGGTGTACAGAACTCTAATGAGGAGATTGTCAGTTTTGCAATCCCACTAGTCTTACAATGAGCCATACCAGAGGAGGAAAGGGGGAACCTTACTACCACCAAAAAGAAGAGCTAGGAACAGAGCACATCCTTTAGACCCAGGGTCCTTACGCTGAGAACCTCCTAGACCCAGAAAACAAGAGAGCTGTAACACCAGAGATGGCAAGAGACAGCGAGAAGCAGCAGCAGAGCAACGGCAGCAGCAGAGGCAGCAGAACCAGGAGATTGGTAGGAGATGGTGTGGTGGGTTTCCTGGACCACTGAACAAGAAAGCTGAGTGACTTCAGGTGGGAGGCTTGCTGATGGGGTGAGGTCTCTCCAGGCACTTGTCAGAGCTAGGCTTGCCAGCTCTCCGAGCAAGAGAGCTGAGTGCCTTCAGGCCAAGACTTACTGGCAGAGTGGGGTGCCTCTGGGCCTTTGTCTATAGAGCTAAAGAGCCTTGTAACACTTGCCCAAGCAAGGTAGAGGCCACGCCGCTCAAGAAGTCTGAAGGGCATGAGGGGCTGTGGGCCGAGAGGCTGAGCACCAGGGAGAGGACTGACTGTGTTCACAGCCGAGAAGCTGTCCTGACCAAAGAACTATAGCCTGAGTAAGTCCTGATCCTGAGTAGTAACTTATTACTTCCCTAATAAACCCTTTAATAGTGAGTATTGTCTGTGAGTTCTGTGACCATTGCAATAAATTATCAAACTCGGCAGAGAAGTAGAGAGTGCCGTGGGGAGGATAACTGGTGTCAGAAATGGTTAAAAAGGTTGGAGGGTGGAGATATGTTTGAACTCCGCCTCACAGGAATCAACTTTGGGCTGTTGATCTTGATTCTCTCTTTCCCTTGTGAAATTAGAGGAGGTCAGACACCCCTGCCATGCCATTTTTACATCTGTATATTGTTTTGTCAAATAATATGTTCATCTCACATTATTTAGTGACAAAATTTAGAAAATTATGTTTAAGTCACCTAGTTGTGAGAGAGACTGTAGTGTCCTTTCGGTAAATAACGTGTTTAGCACTTTTTGTGCTTTTAAATCACTATCTCCTGGAAAAATTGGAAAATGTGTTTATCTCACCTATTTTCAAGGGAGGCACTTTATAGTTTTTTGTTTCTATTAAATAACGTGTTTAGCATTTTTTATATATTTAACAAAAAGAAAAGTTGAAAAATTTTGTTTAAGACACTTTGTTAAGTTGGAGATTCCCATAGTGTTTATTTTTCCCCTTCAACGAAAACATTTAGCACCCTTTAATGCCTGTCACACGCTATTTACTGGCAAAAGTTGGTAAATTGTGTTTAAATCACCTAGTTGCAAAAGAGATTCCCTATAGTGTTGTTGTTTTTTTTAATCCAGTCAAATAATTTGTTTAGCAATTTCTGTGCTTGACACTGACAAAATTTGAAAGAGTGTTTATAATTCACTTAATTGCAAGGTAGACTTATTATAGTGTTTTTTTTCAAAGAAATAATATTTTTAGTCTTTTTTTGTGCTTTTCTCACACAATCTATTGGATAATGTTGAAAATTGTGTTTAACTCACCTAGTTGTAAGGGAAACTCCCTATAATGCTTTTTTTGGTGAAGTAATGTGTTCCACTTTTTCATGCTTCTAACACACTACTTGTGGCAAACATTGAAAAACTGTGTTTAAGTCACCTACTTGTAGGGGAGATTCCATAGTGCTTTTTGGTCAAATTGTGTTTGTTTTTCATGCTTTTAACACATTATATACTGAAAAAAAAAGTTGAAAATTTATGTTTAAGTCATGTAAACATGAGAGAGACCCTGTATAGTGTTGTTATCCATCATATTATGTGTTTAGCACTTTCTTTGTGCTTTTAACACACTATATACTAGAAAAAGATGAAAAATTGTATTTAATTCATGTAGTTAGTAGCAATGTTCCCTATTGTGTTTCATTAATGAAATAATGTGTTAAGGAGACCAGGGGTGACACAAATGATTAATGACCAAAGGTTGACTCTTTGAATCTTCCCAGAGGCACCTGGAAAAAAAGGCCTGTCAGTCTACTTCTGAAAGATTACAGACATTGAAAACCCTATGGATTACAATTCTCTGAAATGCATAGGGTGTCCATGAATTAGAATTGACTCCATGGCAACTGGTTGGTTTGCTGTTTGCCTTTTTGTAATGAAATAAAGTGTTAGCTTTCTTTTTTTTAGGCTTTTAACACTATTTACTAGGAAGAGTTGGAAAATTGTGTTTTGATCAGGACTGTGTTATATCTGTAAATTGCTTTGTGTAGTATTGACATCTTGACAATATTAAGTCTTCCAATCCATGAGCACAGACTGTCTTTCCATCTATTTAGGTCTTCTTTAGTCTCTTTCAGCATTGTTTCATAATTTTTATTTTATAAATCTTTCACATAACTAGGTAAATTTATTACTAGATATTTTACTCTCTTAGATGCCACTTAAAATGGAATTGTTTTCTTAATCTCCTTTATAGATTTCTCATTGCCAGTGTACAGAAGCCCAGCTGATTTTTATGTGTTAACCTTGTACCTGCAACTGTGCTAAATTCCTCTGTTGGTCCTAGAAGCTATTTAGTAGATTCTTGGAATTTTCTATGTATAAGATCATGTCATCTGTGAATGGAGACAGTTTAACCTCTTCCTTTGCAATTTGGATACCTTTTATTTCTTTCCTTTTTTTAAAAATTTTATTTTGTTAGTGTTGTTGAGAATATACACAGCAAAACATACAGCAATTCAACTGTTTCTACATGTACAATTCAGTGACATTGATTACATACTTTGAGTTGTGCAACCATTCTCAACCTACTTTTCTGAGTTGTTCCTCCCCCATTAATATAAACTCACTGCCGCCTAAGGTTCCTATCTAATCTTTCTAGTTGCTACTGTAATTTTGATCCCATATAGATAGTTCTTAAAAGAGAAAAATGTTCAAGGCAGACATTTTTTACTAGTTAAGCTAGACTATTGTTTGGTTTTACGAAGACTTCAGGGGATATTTTGGTTTAAAGTTTGAATTATCTCGGGGCAATAATTTCAGCGGTTCTTACAGCCTCCATGGCTCTAGAAAGTCTGGAGTCCATGAGAATTTGGAATTTTGTTCTGCATTTTCCCAGTTTTGATCTGGTTTCTCCTATAGAATCTTTTTTTTAAAGTTGTACTTTAGGTGAAAGTTTACAGAGCAAACTAGTTTCTCATTAAACAATACACAAATTGTTGTGTGACATTGGTTGCCAACCCTGCAATGTGTCAGCACTCTCGCCTTCTTGACCTCATGTTCCCCATTTCCATTCATCCAGTTTTCTGGTCCCTTCCTGCCTTCTCATCTTTGCTTTCGGGCTGGTGTGCCCGTTTAGTCTCGTATACATGCTTGAACTACGTGTGTTACTGTTTGCTTTATTGGCCTGTCTAATCTTTGGCTGAAGGGTGAACTTCAGGAGTGACTTCAGTCCTGAGTTATAAGAGTGTCCAGGGGCCATATTCTTGGGGTTTTTCCAGTCTCTTTCAGAACAGTAAGTCTGATCTTTTTTTGTGAGTTTGAATTTTGTTCTACATTTTGCTCCTGCTCTGTCCGGGACCATCTATTGTGATCCCTGATAGAGCAGTTGGTGGTGCTAGCCAGGCACCGTCTAGTTCTGCTGGACTCAGTCTGGTGGAGGCTGTGGTAGCTGTGGTCCATGAGTCCTTTGGACTAATCTTTCCCTTGTGTTTTTGGTTTTTTTCATTCTCCTTTGCTCCAGATGGGGTGGGACCAGTAGATTATCTTAGATGGCTGCTCACAAGCTTTTAAGACCCCAGAAGCTACTCACCCAAGTAGGACATAGAACATTTTCTTTATAAACTATGTTATGCCAGATGAGCTAGATGTTCCCTGAAACCACAGTCTCCAGCCCTCAGCCCAATAACTCGGTCCCTCGGGGAGTTTGGATGTGTCCATGAATCTTCTATGATTTTGCCTTGGTCAAGTTGTGCTGACTTCCTCAGTATTGTGTACTGTCTTATGCTTCATCAAAGTTTCCACTTATCTATTTTCTAGTTAGTATTTCCCCCCTCCTTGTAACCATTCAAGATTGTTTCTTACTGTGTGTAAACTTTTTCATGAGTTTTTGTAGTAGCTGCCTCATACAGTATTTGTCCTTTTGTGATTGATTTATTTCACTCAGCATAATGCCCTCCAGATTGACTCATGTTGTGAGATGTTTCATAGATTCATCATTGTTCTTTATTGTTGCATAGTATTCCATCGTTTGTGTGTACCATAGTTTGTTCATCCATTCGTCTCCTGATGGACACTTAGGTTGTTTCCATCTTTTTGCTATTATGAATAATGCAGCAATGAACATGGGTGTCCGTATGTCTATTCTTGTGACAGCTCTTATTTCTCTAGGATAAATTCCTAGGAGTGGGATAGTTGGGTCATATGGTATTTTTATTTCTAGCTTTTTAAGGAAATGCCATATCATTTTCCAAAATGATTGTACCATTTTACATTCACAGCAGCAGGGCATAAGAGTTCCAGTCTCTCTGTAGCCTCTCCGACATTTGTTATTTTCTGGTTTTTTTTGATTGGTGCTGGTATTGTTGGGGTGAGATGGTATCTCATTGTAGTTTTGATTTGTGTTTCTCTGATGGCTAGTGATCTGGAGCATTTCCTCATGTGTCTGTTAGCCACCTGAATGTCTTCTTTGGTGGAGTGTCTGTTCATATCCTTTCCCCATTTTTTAATTGGATTATTGGTCTTTTGTTATAGAGGTGTTGGATTTTCATGTAGATTTTAGAGATTAGACCTTTGTCGGATATGTCATAGCCAAAAATTTTTTCCCAGTCTGTAGGTTCTCTTTTCACTCTTTTGGTGAATTCTTTTGGTGAGCATAAGTGTTTAATTTTTAGAAGATCCTAGTTATCTAGATTATCTTCTGGTGTTTGTGTATTGTTAATTATGGGTCTGTCAGTTTGTCCTACTGTGGGGGCTTGTGTCTTGCTGTGATGCTGGAAGCTATGCCACTGGTATTCAAATACCAGCAGGGTCACCCAGAGCAGACAGGTTTCAGCTGTGCTTCCAGACTAATACAAACCGGAAGAATGACTCGGCGGTCTACTTCTGAAAAGAATTAGCCGGTGAAAACCTTAGGAATAGCAGTGGAACATTTTCTGATATAGTGCTGGAAGATGAGCCCCTCAGGTTGGAAGGCACTCAAAATACTACTGAGGAAGAGCTGCCTCCTCAAAGTAGAGTCAATCTTAATTATGTGGATGGAGTCAACCTTTCGGACCTTCATTTGCTGATGTGGCATGATTCAAAACGAGGCGAAACAGCGGCAAACATCCATTAATAATCGAAATGTGGAAGGTATGAAGTATGAATCTAGGAAAATTGGAAATAGTCAAAAATGAAATGGAACACATAAACATTGATATCCTAGGCATTAGTGAGTTGAAATGGACTGGTATTGGCCGTTTTAAATCAGACAATCATATGGTCTACTATGCCAGAAATGACAACTTGAAGAGGAATGGCATTGCGTTCGTTGTCAAAAAGAACATTTCAAGATCTATCCTGAAGTACAACGCTGTCAGTGATAGGATAATATCCATACACCTACAAGAAAGACCAGTTAATACAGCTATTATTTAAATTTATGCACCAACCACTAAGGCCAAAGATGAAGAAACTGAAGATTTTTACCAACTTCGGCAGTCTGCAATTGATAGAACATGCAATCAGGATGCATTGATAATTACTAGTAATTGAAATGCAGAAGTTGGAAACAAAGAAGAGGGATTGGTATTTGGAAAATACGGCTTTGGTGACAGAAACAATGCCAGAGAGCGCATGATAGAATTTTTGCAAGACCAACAACTTCTTCATTGCAAATACCTTTTTTCACCAACATAAACGGCAACCATATACGTGGACCTCGCCAGATGGAATACACAAGAATCAACTCTACTACATCTGTGGAAAGATGCAAGTTCAAGTTGAAACTGAAGAAAATTAGAACAAGTCCACAAGAGCCAAAGTACGACCTTGAGTATATTCCACCTGAATTTAGAGACCATCTCAAGAGTAGATTTGACTTGTTGAACACTAATGACCGAAGACCAGATGAGTTGTGGAATGACATCAAGGACATCATACATGAAGAAGGCAAGAGGTCATCAAAAAGACAGGAAAGAAATAAAAGACCAGAATGGATGTCCAAAGAGACTCTGAAACTTGCTCTTGAACTTCAAGTAGCTAAAGCAAAAGGAAGAAATGATGAAGAGCTGAACAGAAGATTTCAAAGGGCAGCTTGAGAAGACAAAGTAAAATATTATGATGACATGTGCAAAGACCTGAAGATAGAATATCAAAAGGGAAGAACACACTCAGCATTTCTCAAGCTGAAAGATCTGAAGAAAAAATTCAAGCCTCTAGTTGCAATATTGAAAGATTCTATGGGGAAAATATTGAATGACGCAGGAAGCATCAAAAGAAGATGGAAGGAATACACAGAGTCACTATACCAGAAAGAACTGGTTGATGTTCAACCATTTCAGGAGGTAGCATATGATCAGGAACCAATGGTACTGAAGGAAGAAGTCCAAGCTGCACTGAAGGCATTGGCGAAAAACAAGGCTCTAGGAATTGATAGAATACCAATTGAAATCCTTCAACAAATTGATGCAGCAGTGGAAGTGCTCACTCATCTATGCCAAGAAATTTGGCAGACAGCTACCTGGACAACCGACTGGAAGAGGTCCCTATCTATGCCTATTGCAAAGAAAGACGGTCCAGCCTAATGCGGAAATTATCGAACAATATCATTAATATCATATGCAAGTAAAATTTTGCTGAAGATCATTCAAAAGCAACTGCAGTATTATATCGACGGGGAGCTGACAGAAATTCAAGCCAGATTCAGAAGAGGACGTGTAACCAGGGATAGCATTGCTGTTGTCAGATGGATCCTGGCTGAAAGCAGAGAATACCAGAAAGATGTTTACCTGTGTTTTATTGACTATGCAAAGGCATTTGACTGTGTGGAGCATAACATTTTGAAGAATGGGAATGAACTTCCAGAACACTTAATTGTGCTCATGAGGAAACTGTACACAGATCAAGAGGCATTTGTTCGGACAGAACAAGGGGATACTGCGTGGTTTAGAGTCAGGAAAGGTGTGCGTCAGGGTTGTAGCCTTTCACCATACCTATTCAATCTGTATGCTGAGCAAATAATCTGAGAAGCTGGACTATATGAAGAAGAACAGGGCATCAGGATTGGAGGAAGACTCATTAACAACCCGCATTATGCAGATGACACAACCTTGCTTGCTGAAAGTGAAGAGGACTTGAAGCCCTTACTGATGAAGATCAAAGACCATAGCCTTCAGTATGAATTACACCTCAACATAAAGAAAACAAAAATCCTCAGAACTGGACCAATAAGCAACATCATGATAAATGGAAAGAGGATTAAAGTTGTCAAGAACAACATTTTACTTGGATCCACATTCAACACCCATGGAAGCAGTAGTCAGGAAATCAAAAGACATACTGTATTGGGAAAATCTGCTGCAAAAGACCTCTTTAAAGTGTTGAAAGGCAAAGATGTCACCTTGAAGACTAAGGTGTGCTGACCCAAGACATGGTGTTTTCAATCGCCTCATATGTGTGCAAAAGCTGGACGATGAATAAGGAAGACTGAAGAAGAACTGATGCCTTTGAATTGTGGTGTTGGTGAAGACTATATACCATGGACTGCGAAAAGAATGACCAAATCTGTCTTGGAAGAAGTACGACCAGAATGCTCCTTAGAAGCAAGTATCTCAAGATTACGTCTCACATACTTTGGACATGTTATCAGGAGGGATCAGTCCCTGGAAAAGGACACCATGCTTGGCAAAGTAGAGGGTCAGCAAAAAAGGAGATAGATTGACACAGTGGCTGCAACAATGGGCTTAAGCATAACGACGATTGTGAGTATGGTGCAGGACTGGGCAGTATTTTGTTCTGTTGTACTTAGGGTTGCTATGGGTTGGAACTGACTTGATGGCACCTAACAACAACAACAACATCCTATTTATGCTGTATATTAGAGCCCCTAGCATTGACCCTATTTTTTCTTCCATGATCTTTATAGTTTTTGGTTTTATATTTAGGTCTTTGACCCATTTTGAATTGGTTTTTGTGTATGGTGTGAGGTATGGGTCCTATTTCATTTTCTAGCGGATGGAGATCCTGTTTTGCCAGCAGTTTTTTAAAAAAAAGTCTTTTCTCCCTTTAATGGATTTTGGGACTTTGTCAAAGATCACGTGACCATAGGTAAATGGATTTACATCTGGGTTCTTGATTCTGTACCATTGGTCAATGTGTCTCTCATTGCGTCTTCTATAGAACCTTTGATCAAAATGTTCAGTAATGGTAATTGGGCACCATCCAGTTCTTCTGGTTTCATGGCAAGGAAGCAGTTGTTCATGGAGGCAATCAGCCACACATTCCATATCCTCCTCCTATTTCTGACTCTCCTTCTTTCCCTGTTGCTCCAGTTGAATAGAGACCAATTGTCGTGCCTTGGATGGCCACTTGCAAGTTTTTAAGACCCCAGGCTCTATGCAATGAACTAGGAAGTAGAACAGAAGCACTAAACACAGTATTAGGTCAATTAAGTGGGATATCCCATGAAACCAAGACCCTAAACCTCCAAACCAAGGATCCGAATCCCGTGATGTTTTGGTTGTACATAAGCAGCCTCAGCTGCTACTCTTTTTTGCATCATTTTAAACACATCTGTCTTAGTTATCTAGTGGTACTGTAACAGAAATACCAGAATGGGTGGCTTTAACAAACAAATTTATTTTCTCACAGTAAGGAGGCTAGAAGTCGAAATTCAGGGTGCTGGTTCTAGGAAAAGGCTTTCTCTGTCAGTTCTGGAGGAAGGTCCTTGTCTCTTTTGAGCTTGTCCTCCTGATAAGGTTTGGCATCTCTCTTCCCCCATACCTGCTTCTTTTGCTTGCTTATTTAATCTCTTTTATATATCAAAAGAGATTTACTTAAGACATACCTTACACTAATCCTGTTTCATTAACATAACAAGACAATCCACTCCCAAATGGGATTATAAACACTGGCATAGAGGTTAGAATTTACAACAGGTATTTTGGGGGACACGATTCAGTTGATAACATTTCACCCTTTTGCCCCCCAAAATTCATATCCTTGTCACATGTAAAACACATTCACCCATCACATCATCTCAAAAGTCTTAAATCAACTCCAAGTCTAAAATCTCATCTTTCAAAGCATCTAAATCATATATGGGTGAGATTTTAGGCTTATTACATCTGGGGCAAAATTCCTCTTCATCTGTGAACCTGTGAAATTTAGACTACAAGTTGTCTGCCTCCAAAGTACAGTGATGGAACAGGCACAAGGTAAACATTCTATTACAAATGAGTGAAATTGGTGGGAAAGAAGGGGTAACAGGCACCAAGCAAGTCCAAAACTCAGTAGAACAATTTACCTTAGCTCTCAAATCTTGAAAATAATCCTCTGTTCTTTGGGATCATCTGAGCAATGGCCCTGCCCTCTGGATTCTGGGTGGAAGCCCCTCAGCCCTGGGCTTTAGTTCTGCCTTCCAGGCCCACTGGGATGGCAACTCTGCTCCCTCAGCTTTGGGCAGCCCCACTCTCATAGTCCATTTGTGTGGCAACCCCACCCCCTCTGCCCCAGCAGGCCCCGTTTTTCTGCCCCTTGGGCACGGCAGCCCCACTCCCTCTGCTTTGGCCAGCGTCCTCATCCCCCTGGCACTCGTGAACAGCACCTGCACACTCTGGAACTGGTTTGGTGAAGATCTGACTCTTAAACCTAGAAGGCCATGACTCCACCTTTTGAAAGTGATGCAGCCCTGCTTCCTATTCTCCTTCCAGCAGTTCTGCTGATCTCCAAGCTGCTCCATGGATGGTCCTTTTCTTTTCTTGGAGAACAACAGATGTAGCTCCTTTGGTCTTTTCTAGCTGTTAGGATTCCAAGAGGCAGACAGCTTTCTTTCCTTCTCTGTCTCCTTTAGTCTAAGCTGATAGATTTTCTGCTGTAGTAGTTGGTTAGATCCATCAGTCACAGGCTTAATCTCTTTAACAAAAGATTGTATAGCCATACCCTTGGTGAAAATTCTAGGATACATGTTCTTAGTTTGTACGACAGAATTTTCCAAATCTTTAAGTTTTGTTTTCATTTTGCATAGTTCGTTTTTAAGCCCATCTCTTTCCTCTCTCATTTTACTATAAGCAGCAAGGAGAAACCATGCAACCCTTTTAAGATCTTGCTTAGAAATTTCCTCAGCTGTCTATCTAAGTTCATCACTTACAAGTTCTATTTTCCAACAAACATGTGAATATAATTCAGACGAGTTCTTTGCCACTGCATAAAAAGCATCACCGTTCCTCCACTGTCCAATCACATGTTCATCATTTTCTTCTAAAGCCTTACCAGAAGCACATTTAGTGTCCACAGTTCTAGCAACCTTCTGTTGCTGACACCGTATCTATTCTCTAAAACAATAGAGACTATCTCTATAGCTCTCCCCACTTCCTTCTGAGCCCTCACAAGAATTGCCTTTGTCATCCATAATTCTACCAATAGTCTTTTCAAGGCCGTCTAGGCACCTTAAAGCTCCTCCAGCCTCTACCCATTACCCAAGTCCAAAACCACTTTCACATTTTAGGTATTTGTTAGAGCAGCACCCCACTTCTTGGTACCAAATTCTGTCTTGGTTATTTAGTGCTCCTATAACAGAAATACCACAAATTGGTGGCTTTAAGACACATAAATTTATTTTCTTTCAGAAGGCTAGAAGTCCAAATTCAGGGTACTGGTTCTAGGGGAACGCTTTCTCTGTCTGTCAGTTCTGGAGGAAGGTCCTTGTCTCTTTTGAGCTTCTGCTCCTGAGCGATCTTCACGTGACTTGGCATCTCTTCCCTCATCTCTGTTTCTTTCACTTGCTTGTTTAATCTGTTATATCTCAAAAGAGACTGATTTAAGACATCCTGCACTAATACATTCTAATTGCTGTAACAAAGACAACCCATCCCCAAATGGGATTATAACCACAGGCGTAGAGGTTACAGCTTATAATACATATTTTGGGAGGATAAATTCAATCCATAACAATATCTATCACACAACTTTCACCAGTTCAACTCTTTAGAAGTATACAACTTATTGACAGCAGTTAATCGGCAACCTACCCTTATTAAATGCAATTTTTTCATCATTGTTAACCACTCTTCCTCTCTCCCCCCGCCCCTGGTAACACTAATAACTTTGATCTTATACATTTGCCTTTTCTTGTCTTTTTATATAAGTGAGGTTATACAATATTTGTCATTTTATGATTAACTTCTTTCACGCAGCGTAATGTCTTCAAGCTCCATCCATATTGTAGCACGTATGAAGACTTCATTTCTTCTACTGAATAGTATTCCATTGTGTGTATGTACCATGTTTTGTTTATCCATTCATCTGTTGATGGGCATTTAGGTTGTTTCCACCTTTTGGCTATTGTGAATAGTACTGTAATGAACATTGATGTGCGCTTGTCTGTTTGAGTCTCTGCTGTCAAGCCTTTTGGGTAGACAGTGAAGAGTGAAACTGCTGGGTCATATGGTAATTCTATTTTTAGTTTTTTGAGGAATCACCACACTGTTTTCCAGAAGGGCTGTGCCATTTTGCATTCCCACCAGCAATGGATAAGAGTTCTAATTTCCCCACATGCTCATCAACGTTTGTTGTTTTCTGTTTTATTTTATCTTAGCCATCCTAGTGGGAGGGAGATGGTATCTCATTGTGGTTTTGGTTTACATCTTTTGGATGACTAATGACGTTGAGCATCTTTTCATGTGTTTGGTGGTCATTTGAATGCCCTCTTTGATGAAATGTCTGTTCAAGTCTTATGCCCATTTTATGATTGGGTTGTCTTTTACTGTTAAGTTGTCGAAGTTTTATATATATATTTTGGTTATTAGCGTCTTATCAGATATATGGTTTCTGCAGATATCCTCCCAGTTGGTAGCTTGTCTTTTCACTTTTTTGCTAAAGTCTTTTGATGAACAAAAGTTTTTAATTTTTATGAGATCCCATTTATTTATTTTGTCTTTTTCTGCTTGTGCTTTTGTTATTATATTAGATAATCCACTGTTAAAAGTTAGGCCCAATGGTGTTACTCCTGCATTTTCTTTGAAGAATTTTATGGTTTTAGCTTTCACATTTAGGTCTTTAATACATTCTGAATTTGTTTTTGTGTATGGTGTGAGACATGGATCCTGTTTCATTTTTCTGCATGTGGAAATCTAGTTTTCCCAACACCATTTATTGAAGAGACTCTGTTTCTGCAACTAAGCACCCTTGTCAAAAACCAGTTGACCATATGTGTGGGTTTATTCCTGGACTCTCAATTGGCTTCCATTGGTCTATGTGTCTATTGTTATACCAGTACCAGGCTGTTTTGATTACTGTAGCTGTATAATATGTTTTAAAATCGGGAAGTGTGAGTCCTCCTACTTTATTCTTCTCTTTCAACATTGCTTTAGCTATTCAGGGCCTCTTGCCATTCCATATAAAGTCGAGGATTGGTTTTTCCATTTCTGTAAAGAAGGCTTTTGAAATTTTGACTGGGATTGCATTAAATCTATACATTGCTTTGGGTAGTATTATCTTAACAATATTAAGTCTTCCAATTCATGAACATAGAAGATCTTTCCATTTATTTAAGTCTTCTTTAATCTCTTTTAGCAGTGTTTTATAGTTTTCATTGTATAAGTCCTTCATGTCCCTGGTTAGATTTATTACTATGTAATTTATTCTCATAGATTCTGTTGTAAATGGAATTGTTTCTCTAATTTCCCTTTCAGATTTCTCTTTGCTAGTGTATGAAAACCCAGCTGATTTTTGTTTGTTGACCTTGTACTCGGCAACTTTGCTGAATTCCTCTATTAGCACTAGGAGTTTTCTCAAGGACTCTTTGGGATTTTCTATATATAGGATCATGTCATCTGTGACTAGAGATAATTTTACTTCTTTTTTTCCAACCTGGATACCTTTTATTTCTTTTTTTGTTTTTGTCTCATTGCTCTGGCTAGGACTTATAACACAATATTGAATAGAAGTGGTGAGAGCAGGCATCCTTTCCTTGTTCCGGATTTCAAGAGGAAAGCTCTCAATCTTTCTCCATTAAGTATAATGGTGGCAGCTGGCTTTTCAGATATGCTCTGAATCATATTGAGGAATTTTTCTTTTCTTACAGTCTTCTTGAGGGTTTTCATCAAGAAAGTGTGTTGGATTTTATCAGATGTTTTTCTGCACCCTTACAGATGATCGTGTGGTTCTTTTCCTTTGTTCTTTTGATATGGTGTATTACATTGATTGATTTTCTAATGTTGAACCGTTCCTGAATTCCTGGAATAAGTCTCACTTGGTCATAGTGTATGGCTCTTTTAATATGCTGCTGGATTCTGTATGCTAGTATTTTGTTGAGCATTTTGCATCTATATTCATAAGAGATATTGGCTTTAGTTTTCTTTTCTTGCGATGTCTTTGTCTGGTTTGCGTAGCAGGGTTATGTTTGCTTCATAGAATGTATTAGGGAGTATTCCTTGCTTCTCTATCTTTTGGAAGAGTTTAAACAGTATTTGGTGTCAATTTTCTTTCAAATGTTTGGTAGAATTTTTTTTTTTTTGTAGTTGGGAGGTTTTTGATCATTGATATGGTCTCTTTACTTCTAATAGATTTGTTGAGACTTTCTCTTTCCTCTTGAATCATTTTGGGTAGGTTGTGTGCTTCTAAGAATTTTTCCATTTCATCTAGGTTATCTAGTTTGTTGCCGTACAGTCATTGATATATTCTGTCATAATTCTCTGTTTCTATTGGGTCAGTTGTCATGTCCCCTCTTTCATTTTTTATTTTCGCTATTTCCATATTTTATCTTTGTCAGTCTAGCTAAAGGTTTGTCAATTTTATTGATCTTTTCAAAGAACCAACTTTCAGTTTTACTGATTCTCTATTGTTTTTCTGGTTTTGATTTTATTTATTTCTACTCTGATCTTTGTTATTTCCTTTCTTCTGGTAGATTTAAGCTTAGTTTGCTCTTCTATTTTTAGTTCCTGGAATTGTCAATTAGGCTGTAGAGATGAGATCTTTCTTCTTTTTTCACGTAGGCATTTATTGCTATACGTTTCCCTCTGAGTACCACCTTTGTTAGATCCCGTAAGTTTTTGTATTTTATGCTTTCATTTTCATTTGACTCTAAGAAATCTGTAATTTCTCTTTTGATTTCTTCCTTGACCCATTGATAGTTTAATAGTGTATTATTTAATTTCCATATATTTGTGTATTTTCTGTTTTTAAAAAATCTGTTATTGATTTCTAGCTTCACTCTGTTGTGGTCAGAAAAAATAGTTTGTATGAATTCAATCTTTTAAAATTTATCAAGACTTGCTTTGTGAGCTAATATGTAGTTTATCCTGGAGAATAATCCATGTACACTGGAGTAGAATGTATACTGTGCTGTTGTTGGGTGTTTTCTACATATGTCTGTTAAGCCTAGTCAGTTTATAGTGTTGTCTGTTTCTTTGTTGATCTTCTTTCTAGATGTTTTGTCAATATTGAAAGTGGCATGTTGACACCTTCAACTATTATTGTAGTGCTATTTCTCCCTTTAGTTCTATCAGTGTTTGCTTTATATATTTAGGTGCTCCAATATTGGGTTCATATGTATGTATGATTGTTAAATCTTCTTGATTAATTGACCCTTTTATCACTATATAATGTCCATCTTTATCTCTCCTAACAATTTTTGCTTTAAAGTCTACTTTGTCTGATATTAAGATTTTCACCCCAGCTCTCTTTTGCTTATTATTTACATGGAATATTTTTTTCTTATTCTTTCACTTTCAACCTATTTGTGTCCTTGGGTCTAAGATGTGTGTCTTGTAAACAGCATATAGTTGGATCATGAATTTTAACCATTCTGCCTCTCTCTGCCTTTTGATTGGAGCACTTAGTCCACTTACATTCACTGTAATTACTGATAAAAAGTGACTTACTTCTCTCATTTTGTTATATGTTTTTCATGTCTTATGCCTTCTTTGTCTTTGTTGTTTACTACTGCTTACTTTTGTGTTTTGTTGGTTTATTGTAGTAAGCTATTTTTGTTCCCTTCTCCTTTCCTTTTTTTGTATGTTTTTTAGATATTTTCTTAGTGTTTACCATACATATTACATTTAACAGCTAGTATTTATAACATCCTATGGTAAGGTCGCTATGAGTTGGAATTGACTTGATGGCAACAAGTTTGGGGTTTTTTTGGGGATAACTTGATAACAAGGTTAACCTCAATAACCTACAAGAAATTTGATACCTGTACCATTCCTCCCATCCCTCTCCCCAATTTTGTTGTTGTTATCACTAATTATGTCTTTATATTTCACGTGCCCTGTGTCACAAGTTTATCACTGCTTTTCATACAATTGTCATTAAAAAGCATGAAGGGCAAAACAGTTAGACTTATCAAACATGAATACCTTAATAGCCTTCATACTTGTTCATAAAATTCCCTTCATTAGGGATCTTTCTTTTTATGTATGTTTTTCAATTAATTTCTCATGTCTTTTCCCTCCCATCTACAGAACTCCCATTAGTATTTTTTTCATAAGGCCAGTCTAGTAGATATGAACTGTCTCAGCTTCTGTTTGTCTGGGAATGTTTTAATTTCACCTCATTCTTGAAGGACAGTTTTGTGAGTTGGTTGACAGCTTTGTTCTTTCAGCAATTTAAATGTTTTATTCAATTGCCTTCTGGCCTCCAATGTTTCTGAGGAGAAATTGGCAGTTAATCTTATTGGGGATTCTTTGAATGTGACTATTTGCTTCTCTCTCACTGCTTTCAGGATTTTCTCTTCATCTTTACTTTTTGAGAGCATAACTATGATGTGTCTTGGTGTAAATCTCTTTGAGTTTATCCTGCTTGAATTTTCCTGGGCTTCTTGGGTTTGTAGTTTCTTGTCCTTTGTTAGATTGGGGAAATTTTCTGTCCTTATGTCTTCAAATATTCTCTCTGTCCCTTTCTCTCTTTCATCTCCTTCTGGAATTCCCATGATGTACATATTAGCTATCTTCTTGTTGTTCCATTATTCCATTAAACTGTGCTAAGCCTCTTGAGCCTCCATTCTTGTGGCTCTTCAGCCTCTGTAATTTTAACTATCTTATCCTCTAATTCACTGATTCTTTCTTCTGACTGATTAAATCTGTTGGTAAGCCCTTCTACAGAAATTCTGGTGACATAGTAGTTAATCAGCTATGGCTGCTAACCAAAAGGTCAGCAGTTTGATCCACCAGGCACTCCTTGGAAACCCTATGGGGCAGTTCTACTCTGTCCTATAGGGTCACTATGAGTCGGAATAGACTCGATGGCAACGGGTTTGGTTTTTTTTTTTGTTTGTTATCCTCTAATTCACTGATCCTTTCTTCTGACTGATTAAATCTGTTGGTAAGTCCTTCTATTGTGTCCTCATTTCATTTATTGTCCCTTTCAGTTACAATGTCTCTTTTTGTAGGTCCTTATTTTGTTCTTGCATTATTTTCCTTATTTTTTTTAGATCTTTGCATTCTCCCTTAACTCTTTAATTATGTTTAATGTCACATTATATTCTTCCATTTTTTTTTCTTTATTCAGTTATCTCTAGATGTGCTTTCACTCCCTTCATGAAGTTCTTTTGGGTGGGACATTGTTTCTCTGTTTTTTGTGTGTCTTGTTATTTTTTGCTGGGGTATTAGAATTTTCCAGGGTGTTAATTTTTTCCGTTCTCCTCAGTATTTGGTGTTTTTCTCCTGCACTACTTTTTGCAAAAAACTCTTAGGCAGGCAGAGCCTTCGACCTCTGATTACCCTTTGCTCTCCCTCTCTGTGATAGTTCCTTCTCTCTCCTTGGTTTAATTAGGATTAGAAAGTTCCAGATCTCAGTTTTCATTTTTCAGTGTCTCCCAGACACACCAGAGAACATGCTGTGGTCAATCTGTCCACCAGCGGGCACCATCACTCAGGAAGCATGGTCTTCTTTCTCTGATTATTACTCCCTTCCCTTCTCTGTTTCTGCAACCATGTTTTCAGGGAACACCCACACCCAGTGAGCCCCTCTCTGGGATAGGTTTTGCCCTTCAGTTATGCTGGAGGCTTCCTTCCCTGCTGTTTAGGGGTTGCTTATATCTGAACTGGCATTCAGGGGAAGCACAGGTAGATTTTCCTGTTTCAGGAAGAGGAGGGTCTTGCACTTCCCAGAAGGACCTCTGAGAGGTCTGTCTTGTTGGTTTTAGAAATATTTACATGTGACAAGCAAGTTTCTATTAGAGAATTATCACAGATAGATAGTCTTCCTAGTCATAATTCTATATAGGTAAAATTTTTTCCAACATTCATTATTATAATCATAAGGGCAAGGTAACTTATTATGGGTTGCAATTTCAGCTAGCTGGTTATCGCACTCTTCATATCTATCACCTAAATCTCTAGGAGAGTATTGCTATAATTCTATAAAATATCCATCCTCATTATAAGGCAAATGAGGATATCTTCAAAGTATCTGGGTATTACAGAAGTAATCATTTAACTGGATCTTAGTGATATTAAAGCATGGTATTGAAGGTCTTTGGGTTACAGACAGGAGTCCGTAACTTAATTGTAATTGCACAGGGCAAAACCTTGCTAGAATTTAGAGTGGAAGGTGGAAATAAGTGATAATTTAACACAGGAGATGTCAAAGGGTCAGAGTTTTCTTTAACAGAACAAGGATTTTGATGACAAATCCACACTGTGTCAAATTACCACCACTCACTACAGATTGTAATAATTGGACAAAAGCATTTTCATTTCAAGTATCTATTCCTCCAACAAATAAAAGAGTAACTAAACAAATGATCAACATCATTTTAAATCAAACTTAATTCACATAGATTTGCAAAGTGATAAAGAATATAACAAATAACAAAATATTTAAATTGTACTTTTGATCACTCATCCAAGGGAGGAAGTCAGTTAGTGGTTGTTTTGGGAAGGTGTCTGAATTTCAACTTCAGTCCTCCTGCTGATTCGATCACCCAATCAGGAACCTTGGTCTTCTTTAATTGGGAAAGATGTACTGAAGATTTTACAACCTGTAATTTTGCAGCAAATTCATTTGTTAGTAAAACTAAATGAGGACCTTTTCATTTTGTTTCTAAAGAGTCCTTTATTTGGTGCTGCTTCCAATATACATAGTCACCAGGTTCTGGGGCATGAAAACCTACATAATTAGGAGAAGAAGTTTGAGCATAGGTCATCCTTAATCACTTTATCATTGACTTTAGCATTCTGTATTAAGCTTTGACAATACTTTAACAAATTATTAGAGATCAAATTTTAATCAGGAATTATAGCATTATAAGGAAGAGGCATGATACATCCAGTGACTATTTCAAATGGGGTTAACTTGTGAGGACTAAAAGGAGTAGACTGCAGATTCATCAATACAGTTGGAAACACTTGAAGCCACATTAGTTTTAAAAAAGCAATAAGCTTAACTAACTGAACTTTTATTATTCCGTTTGTTCTTTCAACTAATCCTGAAGATTGCAGATGATATGGATAATGTAATTGATGCAAGATAGGAAAAATGTTACAAACTGCTGCCAAAATTTGGCCAGTAAAGTGAGAACCTCTAGCACTACACAGGGAATGAGGAGTAATCCACATAGGAAGAATATTTTCTAACAGTTTTTTTAGCAACAAAGGTGACAGTAGCATTCTAACAGGGAAATATTTCTACCCAATGAGAATATCTGCTATGTCGGTTATCTAGTGCTGCTATAACAGAAATAACAAGTGGATAGCTTTAACAGAGAAATTTATTCTCTCACAGTCTAGTAGGCTAAAAGTCCAAATTTAGGGTGTCAGCTCCCGGGAAAGCTTTCTCTGTTGGCTTCTTGCCATCAATCTTCCCCTAGAGTAGGAGCTTCTCTGCACAGGAACCCAGGGTCCAAAGGACGCACTGTACTCCCTGCACTACTTTCTTGGTGGTATGAGGTCCCCCACTCTCTGCTTGTTTCTCTTTCCTTTTATCTCTTGTAAGATAAAAGGTAATACAGGACAAACCCCAGGGAAACTCCCTTTACATTGGATCAGGGATGTGACCTGAGTAAGCGTGTTACATCCCATCCTAATCCTCTTTAACATAATCTAATCTTACCTCATTAACCACCGGCAGAGATTAGGATTTATAACACATAGGAAAATTAAATCAATCACAAAATGGAGGACAACCACACAATACTGGGAATCACGGCCTAACCAAGTTGACACATATTTTGGGGGGACACAATTCAATCCAAGGCATCTGCATATCATGACTAAAACATACTTATAATTTTGAACTGGGGGAAGTTGTAGAAAATCCATTTGCCATTCAGTCATGGGTCCTGCAGGAAGGGGATATCGACCCTGAAGAGTCAGATAAGTTTCCCCTGGGTTAAAGTCTTGGCAAATAGTGCAATCTTTCACTACTTCATTCACAGCCTTTCAGAAATTACCCCAATTTTTTTAAATTCTTTGTAGAGTCTTATCTCTTCCTAAATGATCTTTTTGGTGGAAACTATAAACTACAGGAAGATGTAATTCTTTTGGCAGGACCAGAGTTTTATCAGGTCCAATCCAGAGATCTGTATCAGAATTTAGAGTACATCCCTCCAATGTTATGGATTGTATTGTGTCCCCCAAAAATGTGTGTCTACTTGGCTAGGCCATGATTCCCAGTATTGTGTGGTTGTCCTCCATTTTGTGATCTGATGTAATTATCCTATGTGTTGTAAATCCTAACCTTTATGATGTTAGTGAGGCAGAATTAGAGGCAGTTATGTTAATGAGGCAGCACATAATCTACAGGATTAGGTTGTATCTTGAGTCAATCTCTTTTGAGATATAAAAGAGAGAAGCAAGCAGAGAGGAAAGGGACATCCTGCCACCAAGAAAGAAGAGTCAGGAGTGAATCACATCCTTTGGACCTTAGGTCCCTGCCGAAGAAACTCCTAGACTCAGGGGAAGTTCACTGCTGACGAGGCTGACGAGGACCTTCCCCTCAGAGCCAACAGAGACAGGAGGCCTTCTCCTGGATCTGGCACCCTGAATTCAGACTTCTAGCCTCCTAAACTGTGAGAGAGTAAATTTCTGTTTGTTAAACCCATTCACTTGTGGTATTTTTTTATAGCCCCACTAGATAACTAAGACACCTCCTTTTTCCATATTTGTTGTTTTGAAGGAGGTGTAGCTTTTTGGTGTAAAGGTAAACTGTGCCGCCTAGCGTCTCTTGTTTTCTCTGAACCCTTTATTAATGGTGGAGTTAAACCTGATTTCCATCCCCAACACACTTTATATTTTTCTCTATTTCCAAAATTGGTGTATTCAGGATGGTAATTGTCTAACCTTGTTCCTTCACACATTAGTAGAAGTCTATCAAATCATGTCTGTTATACAAATAGCTGCATGTACAAAGTTTCCTCAAAAATGTTATCTAAGAATGTAATTAAATCTTCATTCCATTGTTCTTTAAATTCTAATAAGCAGGCTGATAACAAAATATTTCCTTAGGAATAACAATCTTGTTTCCATGACCTAGCCACAATTCAATTTCTTTTTTTAAGATGACGTTCACCTGCTCTCCATTCTGTTATTTCAGTTTCAGGGGCTAATTTTTGTTATCTTCTTAATATCTCTAAATTTGGATTAAAAATAGGGATTTTTTTTTTTTTTAAATTTTGTACTTCTAATTTAGTCTCAACAGATTCTATTTTAACTCTCCTTAAAGGATTTTCAGATATAAGTTGGGCTGGGATTTTGGGTCTCTCTACCAGCTGCTCTTCTAGCTGCGGCATCTTCCAACTCATTCTCAATTATCTCCTCAGTCCAAGATTGTTGTTTTGACTGGTGTGCTCGTATCTTAACCATGGCTATTTCTTAAAGTAACAGTAAAGCATCCAAAAGTTCGGCTATGTATTTTCCGTTCTTAACGGGAGATCCTCCTGATGTCAAAAATCCCTACTGTTTCCACAGCATCCCAAAATCATGAACCGACCTGAAGTAATACTTTGAAATCATGAATATGGTCACAGGTTGATTTTTTTGCTAATCTACAAGCTTGGGTAAGAGCCACTAACTCAGCTTGTTGTGCTGAGGTTACCTGAGGCAAAGGTCCACTCCCCAATACCTCTGAGGATAAGTAGTCACCATGTGTGCTTCCTGATATTTGCTTGAAGTCATATTTGGTTTTAAATAAGAACCATCTACAAGTAAAACTGAAGAAGGGTTAGCCAAAGGAGTTTCCTGAAGATCTCCTCTTGCGGTCAAAAGTTGATTTCTCAAAACAAAGCAGTCATGTGGTACTCCCTCTTCCTCAGGGAAAAGAGTGGCAGGATTTAAAGCTTTAACAACATGTATTCGAATGTTTTGGGCTGTCAATAATAAGGCTTCATAAGAGGTTAACCTGCTGGCAGATAGATATTTTGTTAAAGTAGATCTGAGAATAGCAGCTACTGCATGTGAAACAAATAAATCTAAGTCATTACCCAAAACTATATTTGCAGTGTTTTCTACTAATTGAGCTGTTGCTACTACTGCCCTTACGCATGAAGGACAAGCACTAGCAATTGCACCTAATTGAAGACTATAGTATCCTACAGGCCTCTGATGATCTCCATGTTTCTGAGTTAAAACACTACAAGCATTCCAATTTTGTTCATTTACATACAGAGGAAATTTCAAAGCATAATTTGGAAAACCCAAAGCAGGAGTAGTTACAAGGACTCGTTGAAGCACATGTACTGCTTCTGCACCTTCTTCAGAAAGGGAAAAAAGATAAATCGCTTCTTTTCTCAGGTAGTGATATAAGGGCTGTGCTAACAATGAGAAATTTGGAATCCAATTATGACAAAGACCTAAAAACTCCTTAATTGTTTCTTTGTGGTAGGCAAAGGAAAAGTTAATATAGTTTCCTTTCTCTTCCGGGTCTATAGACATACCTTTAGCTGAAATAAGATGTCCTAAATCTTTAACAGTGGTTTGGGCAAAATTGTAGTTTTTTTTTTTTGATGCCTTATGCCCTCTAGTGGCTAAATATTGTAATAACAGAGTACAGTCTGCAACATTATTTTGTTTAGGACTGGAACAAATCATGAGGTCGTCTATATACTGCAATAACACTGATCCGTGTCTAAACTGAAATGGAACCAAATCTGAATGCAATACTTGTGAAAAATAAGTTGGACTTTCAGTGAACCTTTGTGGGAGAACTCTCCATGTGCATTGTTGATTTTTCTAGGTGAAAACAAATAAGTATTGACTATCACAGTGAACAAGGATATTAAAGAAAGCACTACAAAGATCTATAACTGTAAAGCATACAGCATCACTTGGTACCTGGGCTAAGAGTAAATGAGGTTTGGGAACTACAGGGAATCTAGATATTGTAATCTTATTTTAACCAGAAAAAATAGGAGTATACAAGGACTAGTTCATGGTACAATTAGGTCTTGCTGAAGGAAATCTTGGATAATAGGTTCTAAACCGGCTGTAGCTTCAGGCTTTAATGGATATTGAACTATTCTAGGCAAAGGTTTATAAGTATCTATTTGCACTTGAGTAAGTTAGGCTGACAAGATTTTTCCTATATTTGTGGTTGTCTTTGCCCAAAGTTCAGTGAGTACTTGCTCTAATTCCTACTTTTCTCCCCAAACTGTTCTATAGATTCTTCTACTTTCATTAACCCTTGAATACAGCATAAGGTGTCTTCTGCTTTTCTCTTGACAAAGTAGTCATCTAACGGAGTCAGAGTCATCTAATGGAGGAAATTTTAATTTCTCCACTATCAGTAAACTGTGTAAAGCATTGCCATTTGGATAATAAATCTTGCCCTAATAGATTAACAGGGGTATCACTGCTGATAAGAAAATGGATGTAAATCGTCAATGGATCCTAAAGATATTGGCACTACCTCTGAATGAGGCAAAATTTATTCTTCATTTGGAACTCCCACAATTTTAGAAGTTTTGTTACTGCAAGGGAAGGGGTTTTGTAAACATGTGGGATTTATTGTTGACAAGGTAGTCCCTGTATCAATCAGGAAGGCACATGGCTCCCCATTTACTTGGAGTATTATCTCTCCCAGACTGTTAAGAGGAACTATGGTGAACACCCTTAAATCCTCAGAGCACTATCACTGTGACAGTAACGGAGGTACTGAAGGAGTAGGCCTTTGTTTATTCTTAATTTTTAAACAATCTCTCTTGAAATGACTGGGCCTTTTACAATAGTTGTAAACCAGCTCATTTTGGGGCATACTGAATTGAGGCTGTCCCTTGGCTGGAACCCTATCATTACTGCCCCTACTTTGCAGCTGCTGCAACTGCAAAGCCATTCATTTCTTGTTTTGCTCTCTAGCCTTTCCCTATTCTTTCCTTCCTGAGTTTGAGCTAATTTGTAAGCCACTGTAGCCAATTCTGAAGGATTCACATTTTCCAAGTCAAATTATGTCTTTTCACTAAAGCCACTAGTTCAGGCAACAATCCCCCCACAAAAAACCATAGAATTAAATACAGGCCAATGTTCTTTTATAACTGCACTTAAACCTGAATGTTCTTCAAACAGTTTGGAGAAATGATTCTTGAAAGTATATACATTTTCTCCCTTTTCTTGTCTACAAGCCTGAACTCTTGTCCAGTTAATGTTTTTTTGGAAATATTCTTGGAAATGCATTTATTAATTCTTTAACTAAATCCTGAACTTCATCTCTTAATTCTTTTCCTGTAACTCCAGTTTTTGTAACAAAACTTGCTTCTGGGTCTTTCCACTTTGATTCAGCCAGCCATCTAACTACTTCTCCTGATCCTACTAGCATATGTAACAAATTATATAAATATGTAGGACCTGGCTCATAGGTGCTGGTCAAAATAGTAAATTCATGTAAAAATTTTGGTGAATTTTCATGAGGGTCAGGAAAATCTTTTATAATTGCCCTTAATTTGGATTTAGACCAGGGGTTTACTGTGACTTCCACCAGTCCACTTGCTAATTTAGGCTGTCTAAATACCAAAGGCAGTAACAGAGGCAGAGACTCAGTTTCCAGTGAATCCCTGGAATTAAAAGGTAATTTGGCTAAAAGATAATTAGAAGTCAAATGAGGATATAAAGAAGCAGGTTTTTCCTTTTCCCTATTTTCTTCCTCTGAGTTTTTTCCATCCTCTTTAATACCCATAGGAGTTCTATTCATTAAAGAATCAAATAATGCTACCTGACTTTTCCACAATGCCAACATCTGTTTTGATTGGTTTCCTGAACTGAAGCAAATTTATTCATTTACTGTCTTCTTGAGAATTTAAAATGCCAATTAAAAATTAATTCCCACTGGTTTTGATTTATTTTAGATCCCTTTGCTTCTAACTTACATCTTAAAAAGACTAATGTGGCCAATTCAAAAGCCCCCCATTTAGGCCATTGTAATGAATCCTTTTCTTTTGTTAACTTGTGCCATTTTTCTAAATACTGAGCTGAATTAGGCCCAAAATTCTTTACCATGTAGGCAGTGGGTGTGCTGGATAGTGGGCTGTCAATTTTACTTTTCTCTCGGTTATTTCCCCTTTTAAATTTGGAAAGGGGAAAGAAAGGAGTTTCAAAACAGAGCACTATTTTCCAGATTTTCTCTGAGTCACAAAAAGAAACCTAATGAGGAATGCCATGGGATTTGGACAGTGTTTGGCTTGGCCTTCGTTGTGCGAGAATTTGCTTGTGGGTGGCAGGCAGCCTAATTAATGTTCAAGCCTGTCTCGTGACCACCTTATCGTATCACAGAAGTCTTTAATACTTGTGATGAGTGTTAGCAATGGCTTTTACTTGTCAACCCCTGCCCAAATTTTGCAGTTTATGGTGACCCAGAGCTCTTTGAAAATAAAATTACCTCTTTAACATTTCAAAAGCCCAAATCTGGAATCAAACTTCAGTTCACCAAAAGAGTCAATTGTTATTCTTAACCAAATGATCAGGTAAAAATCTAAGGAAGAGTCTCCTTAATCAAAACAACTGGTTTTCAAACAATGTGCCGAACAAACCTTAAGAAAGAGAACGAAAAAGAATAAGCAAAGACTCATTTTCCCAGAGCACTTACCCGATCAGCATCAAAGGGATGTGGAGCGTGAATACAGAAGACAGGATCTCTCTCTGTGGGCTTCTGCTCTGCAGTCTAGGCCTCCTTGAGGTCGACTGGATTTGTGATTTGTTTCTTCAGAAGATACTACGGTGACTGTATAATTTAACTGTCTTAGGGTAAAATCACCATGAAGCTGTAGTAAAGCAAGAAGAAAGATTTTATTTGGCATATGTTCCAAGAAGCAAAAGTGAGAAATGGACAAACATGCTGCCAGAGCTATGTCTGCCTGAGTCTGAGGAATGTTACCGAATCATCAGTGTATGTAGACATTACAAATAGGTAAAATCAATAAAAGCTTCACCTTTTCACAAATTAGCTAAAAACTATTGAATCACCATGATTCTACATTTTGAATTGTTTTTCTTAATAATCATTGGTATGAGTTTCAGTAATGACAATCAGTAGGGCCTTCATTGATCCAGCAAATCTTACTATTTACTAAATGCTAATAGAAAAAGATAAGAGTGGAAAATAGGTGGGTCTTTTGTGCTGTATCTAAGTATTTGTTTACGTGAAAGATTTCCTAAAAGATGTTTTCCAAGATTGTCCTAGCTATTGCTTTTATACCTCAGGGCCCAGCTGATATATCCTTGTGAGTGCTTGTTGCTCCAGCTGGGTCACAGGGAATAATGGTTCCAATTTTAACACCTAAGTCAGACTGTGCAAATAAGGTAACTGTGGCCCACCAAGGGGATTGGTCAGTTTTGCCATCTTGCTAGGCTTAAAATAAGCCATCCCAGAGGCAAGAAGAGAGGATCTCACCACCACCAAGAAAGAGGAGCCAAGAGCAGAGTGTATCCTTTGGACCTGGGATCCTCGCACTGAGAAGCTCCTGGAACCAGGAGACAGAGCTGCAACACTGAAGATGGCAAGAGGTGGTGGCAGAGAAATGATGGGAAGAGAGACTGTGTAGTGGGCTTCCCAGCCCACTGAGCAAGAAAGCTCAGTGCCTTCAGGCAGGAGGCTTACTGGAGGAGTAGGGTGCCTCTGAGCACTTATTGGAGCTAGGTTTGCCACCCTGAGGGAGCTAGAGCTGAATGCCATACGGCCAAGGCTTACTAGCAGAGTACAGTGCCTCAGGGCACTTATTAGTGAGCTAAAAGAGCTTTGTAACACTTTCCAGAGCAAGGCAGAGGCCGAGGAGTCAGAGAGAGGCATGCCTGCAGGCAAAATTAAGAAGAGGCTGTCCTGATGGAAGAAATGTATCCTGAGCATTCCTAAACCTGAATTGTAACCTATTGCTTCCCTGATAAACCGCTTAATTGTGAGTATAGTCTGGGAGTTCTGCCTGGCCATTGCAATGAATTATCAAACTCAGCAGAGAAGTACAGAGTGCCATAGAAAGGACAGTTGGTGTCAGAATTGGTAAAGATGGCAGAGAGAGGAAGCACAGCTGACCTCTGCCTCATAGGAATCAGCCTTGGGCTGTTGATCTTGGTCCTTCTTCCCCCACCCCCACGTGAAGTTAGAGAAGGTCAGATGCCTTTGCCACGACATTTTTACAGCTACTTTGCAAACTGCCTAAGAGGATTGGTTGGGCTGTGATCCTGCTAAGAAAGTCTTGCCTTGAATTGACATGAGTTTTCCTATATAAACGCTGACCCCACAGAGGTTTTAGGAACTTCCTGATCAACAAGAGATTGGAGGGGAGCATGTCCTTTGGACACAGGGTCCCCATGTTGAGGACTTCCTAGATCCCGGTAAAAGAGCTGTAACCCTTAACACTGACCGAGTGACGTTGAAGACAGAGAGAAATGGTAGATGCACAGCAGTGGTGGGCAAGGTCAGCCCATGGAGCAAGGGGCAGCATGAGGTAGTCAGCCCACCTTTTACAGCAACGGAAGCTCTATCAGTCTTAGGTTTGCTTGAGATTTAAATTATAATCTGTATGTATACACATGCAGTGAGTCAAACACCATTTTTCAACTTTTCCCAGTAGATAATGTGTTAAAAGCACAACAAAGTGATGAACACATTATTTCACTGAAAAACACTATAATGAATCTGTCTTATAACTAGGTAACTAGAAAAACATTTCAGATTTTGCCACCAAATGCCATGATTAAAGTACCAAAAAGTGCTTAGCACACTATTTCACAAAAAATATATGGTAGGGAGTCTAACTCACTACTAGGTGACTTGATTACATTTTTTTCTAGTAGATAGAGCGTTAAAAGCACAAAAAGTCAAAAACAGTATTTGATCAAAAATATACCGTAAGGATTCAACCTCACAACTGGGTGACTTAAACAGTTTTCCAGTTTTGCTAGTAAACAGTGTGTTAAAAGAATGTGAAAGCACTGTGTGCATTATTTGACTGAAAAAATTACTATAGGGAATCTGCCTAATACTTAGATGACTGGAACACAATATTTCGCATTTCCCGGAAAGTGTGTGTGACAACCATAAAAAGGTGCTAAACACAAAATTTTACTGAAAACAACATTATAGAGAGTTCCCATTTCAACTAGATGAGTTAAACACAACTTTTCAACTGTTTCAGTGGATAGTGTGTTAAAGACACGAAAATTTGCTAAACACACTATCTCACTGAAAAAACACTATAGTTATGGGTCTACGTCACAACTAGAAAACTTACATGTAATTTTTCTACTAACCCATTGCCGTCAAGTCGAATTCTGACTCATAACAACCCTATAGGACAGAGTACAACCGCCCCATAGGGCTTCCAAGGCTGTTATCTTTACAGAAGGAGACTGCTGCATCTTTCTTCCTTGGAGCAGCTGGTGGGTTCAAACCACGGACCTTTCAGTTGGCAGCCGAACACTTAACCACTGCACCACCAAGGCTCCTTTCCTTGTATTCTGCTTTATAAAAAAATTGAGTTCATCTTCTTCCTCTTTTTCTTCTTCTTCCATTCTTTCCCTTGAAGCATCAAGACTGGTGGGTCCTGTAAGGTCAAGGGTAGGGAGGCAGTCAGCATCAAGGAGGCTTCAGGGTTGAGAAGGTAGCTGGGGGACAGGAAGACCCATACGGCTGGGGTCAAGGAAGCCACCTGCAGGATCAAGAGATTGGTTACATACAGGTGGCATGAATAAATAAGTCAATATACTGAGGATAATGGGAGCCAAGTTTCTCACAATCAGGTAAGGGAATTAAAATATGGAAAGAGTGAAGGCTAGAATAAACCCTGTGATAGATTAGAATTGGAGGTACCAGGATGAACCCATGGATGTGTGTGCGTGTCTCTTTGTGTGTGTTCATACATATATTTCCTGGCTTTGTCTGCTGAGAGGCCCTAGAAACAATGACACCCCAGTAGTGATGAACACACTTAGCACCCAGATTTTAGTTTCTAAATCCTATTGTCTGTTAGATCCAGGGCTCATTGGAGAAATGAGGGATGGTACATTCCAGGGATGGGACAGAGAAATTACAAGACAATCCTAAAAAATCTTGTACCAGGAAGTAAGGAAGGGTTAAAAAATTATGGAGATTTGCCAAAAAGACAAAACTAATGTTTTGTAAAGAACATGATATTTACATAGACTCTAGGGGGCTGACCACAAGGTCCCTGGATGACTCCACAAGCCCAAGTCCTGGAACCTCTTGGGGCAACACAGTCTACCTCATATGAGGGTTGGAGGGTAGAGAGTGAGAGAGCACCTAAAAAGAAAGAAACAGTGCCCACACAGAACCTGGTCTGTGTCCAGGTTGCCCCTCCTAGATGGTATTGCTGGCTCCAGCTGGTCCCAGGCAACACAGGGGGATTTAGGAAGTTTCAAGGAAGGCACTCCAAAGTGTGGGGCCCTTGAAGCATAGGGCCTGGGTCAAATGCCAGGCTTGCCCAGGTCTAAGGGTGGTATTGGTTCCATAGTACCCTGACACACTACCCAAAGCTGAGAGAGATCTGTCTCAAAAAGAACTCTGAGTGTGGCTTTTGTTTAATGGGGTAGACTATACCCTGATACACAGGCAGTTCATAAAGTGGTAGAGAAGTTGTTATTTATTTAGACTTAAAAGACAGAAACTGTTCAAAATGTAAAGAGATTATCCAGCCTCTGTGAACTTTCTATGGGTGGTGGTGTGATGGTTAATTATGTCAACTGGCTAAGCTATAGTGCCCAATTGTTTGGTCAAACACTACTCTAGATGTTGTAGGAAGGTGTTTTTTTAAATGGGATTAACGTTTACAATCAGTTGACTCTAAGTAAAGAAGATTACCCTCAATAATGTGAGTTAGCCTCATCCAATCAGTTGACACCTTAAGAGCAAAAACTGAGGTTTCTGAAAGGAGGAAGATTCTGTCTCAAGACTGTAGCATAAATATCCTGCTGGAATTTCCAGCTGCCTGGCCTACAGATCTCAGACTCAAGACTGCTGGCATTTCCAGCCTGCCTGACCTGTGGATTTTGGACTTGCCAGTCCCCACAATCGTATGTGCCAATTCCTTAAAATAGGTAAATCTCTCAGTAAATATGTACATACATAGATAGAGATATCAGTTGGTTCTGTTTCTCTGGAAATCCTGGCTAATGCATATGGGAAGAAGCCGAAGAAGTTAATGAACGGCAAACATGGGCCATTTCTTACAGAAAAGGAAAGAGGTCTCAGAAGTCAGAGCCAAGGAATGTAGACAATAATGGACCAGGGAACCTCTACCAGGAAGCATAACTGGACCCTAATCAGGGATCATTCTCTGTCCCAGAGTTCCGGGGAAGTGTTAACATGGTCCCAGGTGGATTTCAGAATTCCTATGGACAATAACTGCCCTTGGTCTATTGTTCCTCCCTTTTGTGAATGAATGTCATGAAAATTATCCTATCTGTGACTACACATTTTATATTGGGATAAGAGTGACAAATAGTTTCTCTTCTAAATTTCTAGGACTCAGGAACTAGAGCAGCCCTGCCCAAGAGGTTTCTTTCACATCTGGACCTGATGTAGATCTGATGCCATAATAGGGATGAGGCTTTTGAGGGTCCTGGGATGAAGGAGAACACATTTTGCATATAGGAGGAATATGAATGATTTGTGGCCTGAAGATTAGTGCTCAAATATTCTCTTCCACCCTAGTATGCAACCTCCTTTCAGTGTGATTTTACCACTCACGGTGACCCCACGTGCAATGGAACAAAACGCTGCCTGAAAAATGGCATGTGCGGGGGAGTATCTGACCTCCTCTAACTTCACAAAATCAACAGACCAAGGCTGATTCCTATGATGCGGAGGTCAGTCATGCCTCCTCTCTCCAAACTTTTGACCAATTCTGACACCAGCTGTCTCTCCCATGGCACTCTCTACTTCTCTGCTGGGTTCATCAATTCATTGCAATGGCCACACAGAACTCACAGACCATACTCACAGTTCTGGGATTTATTAGCTAAGTAACAGGTTACGATTCAGGATGAGGACCGACACAGGATATAGTTCTTCAATCAGGACAGTTTATCAATCGTGCCCGCAGTCATGCCTCTCCCTGTCCCTTGGCCTCTCAGGCCCAGCCCCTCGGGCCTCTTGGGCCTCTTGGGCCAGACCAGCCTCTACCTTGCTTGGGCAAATGTCACAAAGCTCTTGAACTCTATTGGCGAGTGCCCTGAGGCACCCCACTCCATCAGGATGCTTCCTGCCCAAAGGCGCTCAGTTCTGTCTCTCCATGGGTCAGCACGCCCGCTGTAACCACCTTGCTCTGTTGGCTGGGAAGCCCAATGAGCCATCTAGCACCAGTCTCCTGGTTCTGCTGCCGCCATTTCTCTGCCACTCTTTATTGCCATCTCTCACTGTCTCTGGTGTTACAAGTCTCTCTCTCTCTGTCTACTGGTATAACAGGTTCTAAGCACAGGGATCCTGGCTCCAAAGGATGAGGTCTACTGCTAACTTTTCTTTCTTGGCGGTAGTGAGGACCCTTCCATCTGCCTCTGGGGTGGCTCATTTTAAGCCTAGCAGGAGGGCAAAACTGACCAACCCTCTCGTTAGGTTTCCATACAACTTATTTGCATGGTCCCACCCCCACAAGGGTGCCATGCACTTATTTGCATTATTAGCAAGCTATCCAATCCCCTTGGTGGGCCACAAGCACCTCATTCACATAGTCCCACCCAGTCATTTGGTGGGAGTTACAAGATCATAGTGAGAAAGGCCATACAAAGTGATCTACTGCACTGAAACCACCAATACCTCACTAATCCATCAATATCTATTTCTCCATCTCCTTGAATCTTGGCTTCCTTGTGACTTTGACCAACAGAATATAGCATAAGTTGTTAATATTGTGAATTCCATAGTCTAGGTCTCAAGAGATGTTGCAGCTTCTGCCCTCTCTCTTCTGAGACCACTATGCTACGAGGAAGAAGGGATGAAAAACTACATGGAAAGAGAGAGAGGTTTAGCCATTCACACAATTCCACCTTTTCTAGACTCCAGCCAACCCACAAGCTCAAGGTAGCCATATGAGTGAGTCTGAGTGACGCCAGGAGATAAATTATTCAATTGACACACAGAATCATGAGAAATAACACATTGTCATTGTTTTACATCATTATGTTTCAGGGTGGTTGGTTGTGCAGCAATAGTTAACTAATACAACCCATGAGGTGAGCAGGACCCATGACATTCCCATATGCAAATAGAGAAACTGAGACTGATGTGTGAAGATTTAGGTCTCAGGTGTTCTGTCTACTCCACCAACAGGTGACAAAAGAAGGGTCTCTCAAAACCTAAGCACACTGTTTTGTTTTCTCTTTGCTTTAGTAAATAGCTCCCATTCCACAATCCATTTACCTATCACTCCTTTTTGTCCTCTTCCTCGCCCCTCTATGCTCAGCTGGGGCATCTCTGCAGTGGGGGAACTATGGACCTCAGTAGACGAAAAACAGGTAGGCGGGTTCATGAAGTAGATTCAGGCTAGGAAATAGAAAGTCTTTTTGTCTCTTACCACTCCCGGTGTAATCTGTTGAGGACAGGGGTGAGGTAGGCTAAAATGTCCTTATTTTACAAGTGAGAAAAACTGAATGTAATAACTTGACTTGCATCTCCCCAAAATGTGCTGCAAATCCTAACCCTTATACCTGTGGTTAGAATCCCACTTGGGAATGGATTTTTTTGTTATGTTAATGAGACAGTATTAGCGTAGGGTGTGCCTTAAGTCAATTCTTTTGAGGTATAAAAGAAATTAAAGAAGCAAGAGAGCAAGCAGAGATGGGGGAAGATGGATGCCAAGTCACATGAAGACAAGGAACCAAGGAACAAGGGCCTTCCCCCAGAGATGACCGAGAGAGGAAACTTTCCCCTAGAGTCAGCACCCTGAATTTGGACTTCTAGCCTCCTAACTGTAAGAAAATAAATTTCTGTTTATTAAATCCACCAACTTGTGGTATTTCTGTTATAGCAGCACAAGATAACTAAGACACTAAGGTTATATTTCTTGACTCAGTGGTTAAGTAATTTGACTTGACACTCTTTGTAAGAACTGGGATTGGAATCTATGTCTTTTAGTCCTATTCTACTTCCCAATAGATTCTTTTAATAACTGTCTTAAACTTATTAAATAAATATACACACATTATTGAAAATTTGGAAAAATGTGTTGTTGTTGCTATTGTTGTGTGTGGTCGAATCGATTCCAACTCATAGTGCCCATATAGGACAGAATAGATCTGCTGCATAGGGCTTCCAAGGCTGTAATCTTTACAGAAGCAGATTGTCACATCTTTCTCCCATGGAGCGGCTGGTGGGTTCGAACCTTTGATCTTTCGATTAGCAGCTGAGCACTTAACCACTGCGCCACCAGGGCACCTTTGGAAAAACGAAGGGGAAGAAAAGTGCTGATTTCCCTCCCCTCACCAAACTAACAAATGAAAAATCTAAGCTTGACTCAAAAAACTCAAGTTACACGTTTCTTTATCACAGTAATCAAAAGCATTTCCTCTGCTAAATTACAGCGATTTACTGTCTGCAGGATTCTTTTTGGCAATCCTATGTTGACTGCTTTATGCAGTAAGTTTTTAAAATGTGCATATGTCACCTCTAACAATGAGATTGTAAGTGGCAGAGAGCCACGTTATTGCTCTTTGTATTCTCCCATAGCACCTACCACAGTGTCCTGCTTGTAATTACAGTGATGGAACCCAGAGAGAGTTATAAAGTCATTTAAATGTGTTTGTCTTAGTATATCTTTGTTTAGAAAAATAATCCAGTTCTACACTTCTGGAAGGCTCCGTGTGGTTTTTGGGCCCATGAGATAGATATGGGAAGGGCATTTATGGTTCTGAATGTGGCTGCCTGGGTGACTAACCAACTAGTTTGCCAGTGAGTCCCTGAGTTAGGCACTCAGCTGCTAGCCAAAAGGTTGATGGTTCTAGTACACATAGGTGCCAGCAGTGTAATGAGTTTCTCTTATATATGACCTTTCTATCCTTGGGTTTATAATTCTGCCAAAAATGATTGGCTGGGCCACAATCTTGCAAGGGATTGGTCAGTATAGTATGCAAATGTTGTTGTTGTTGGGTGCCTCGAAATTGATAAGGAGTAGGCTTACATAAGGGCCAACCCTGCACAGGTTGGAAGGAACTCAACTACCATCATCAAGAAGAGCCTGGAGTGTAGCTCGTCCCTTGGACCTGGGGTCCCTTGGCTGAGAACTTCCTAGACCCAGGAGAGAGAGAGTTATAACACTGAAGATGGCACGAGATGGTGAGAAACGGTTGCAACCACAGCAGAGCTCAGCAGCAGAGAAACGACGGCAGCAGTACTAGCAGCAGGAACCAAAAGACTGGTGAGAGAAAACTGCAGTGGGCTTGCCAGCCTACTGAGCAAGAAAGAGCTGAGATCCTTGGGGCAGTAGGCTTGCTGGTGGAGTGGGGTGCCTGTTGTCAGTGAAGCTAAAGAGCTGTAATCCTTGCCCAAGCAGGTCAGAGGCCCAGGGATGGTCCTGTTGGCTGGTATGGCAGAGAGAAGGGCTGTCTGTCTGTGAACACGGCTGAGAGAATGGCCTGCCTGCAGGCACAGCTGAGGAGTTGAGAGCTCTCTTGGTTGGAAACTGTCCTGATTGAAGAACTGTATCCTGTCACCTGAGTTGTACCTGTTACTTCCAAGTTGATCTTGATCCCAAGTTGTAGCCTGTTACTTCCCTAATAAACCACATAAGCATTGAGTACGGACCTTGAGTTCTGTGTGGCCATTGCAATTAATTATCGAACCCACTAGAGAAGTAGAGAGTGCCATGGGGGAGGAGGGGAGATGGATGGTGTCAGAAGAGGTGAAGAAGTTGGAGAGTGGAGGCATGTCTGACCTCCACCTCATAGAAATCAGCTTTGTGCTGATATTGATTCTCATCCCTCCCCAAATGTAAACAGGCTCAGATGCTAAATTACAGTGCCTCAGAAGAAAGGCCTGGTGATTTACTTCCAAAAAATCAGCCTTTGAAAATCCAATGGAGCACAGTTCTAGTGTGACACACAGGGTCACCATGAATCATAACAGACTCAACAACAATTCTTGGGTCCAGGACTGAAAGTCCCTCTCTCTAGAAGCCCCTCCCTGGAATAGGAAAAGTTCCAATAATCAGCAAGGGTATGGAAGGTTGGCGGGTCGGGGGAGTACAAAACCAATAAGGCGGCCCAACAAATAGAGGCTGAAAATAACACAGTTTTTTTCTGTCAAGTGGATACGGCAGAGGTTATCCACCTTCCAAAGTTGCTGTTACCTTGACTGCTGATGTTAGACAACCATTATGTGTGATTCACAGTATTGGATCATCCACTGTTGTGTCACTCCAAGTGATGTGACTCAAGTATGCATTGTAAAGATAAGTTTTAACCACTGACGTATATGATAAATTTACAGATGCAAAGGATCCAATTGACAGTATGTCTACCAAAACAAGCCTGAAAATATAGAGTGGATGGAAAATTTTGGAGAACTGGAAATTAATTCCTAAAAATCTAAAAACCTGCTGTTGCTAGTAAGTAAAGTCCTAAGTATCTCCCACCCAAATATTTTTGTTGAGAGGATATTTAGCTTGATGTTATCATATTGGACAGATTCCACAATTCAATGTAATGAGGGCTTCATAACGGCAGAGCTGCAAGTCAATGTGAATTTTACTTTTGCCTGTACTCAGTTTTACCAAAAATAAGTAAATAAAAAATCGGTTGCTGTCAAGTCGATTCCCACTCATGGCGACTCCATGTGTGTCAGAATAGAACTGTTCTCCATAGGATTTTCAATAGCTGATTTTTCAGAAGTAGATCGCCAGACCTTTCTTTCTAGGTGCCTCTACGTGGACTTGAACCTCCAACCTTTCTTGGTTAAAAGCCAAGCTGGTTAAACATTTGTGCTACCCAGGGACTCCTCTGTTCCATCAGTCCTATTGTGTTTATGTTCTTTAAAAAAGTTTTACGTTTATGTAAACACAGAATAATACAACCCACAAAATTTGAATATCCAATAAAGAGATTGAAAGAGTTAAAATAAGTTGCTGTATCAGTGGAAAGAAATATTATAAAACTATTATGTATTCTCACATATATATTAGCTGTTTAATTAGTCCTACTATTAATTACAACTAATTGCCACTGTTAACAAGTCCTAGTGTTTTGTTTAAATAATAGCATTTTATGTAACAGAAAAATAATACTGCATAATGTATAATTTCAAATAAACACGTACTTTTCATATTTTTATGTTAAAGTAATAACAATATAAAATGGGTAGATATGAGTCAGAATGGACTCGATTGCAAGGGGTTTGGTTTTTATTTTATGTTGTTGTTAGGTGATGGCAAGTTGATTTTCTGACTTCATAGCGACCCCATGTGACAGAATAGACTGCCTCACAGGGTTTTCTAGGCTGTAATCTTTGTGAGAGGATTGCCAGGTTATTCTCTCACAGAGCCGCAGAGTGGGTTAAAACCCACATTTTCGGTTAGCAGCCAAACTTAATTGTTGTGCCCTCACATGCATAACGGTATATAAAATAATAGTATATACACCATGATTTATAACGGTATATTATATATTGATTACATATTATATACACCATTATATATTATATGTATATATATACTTTTTTTTTCCTATGGCCATGTCCAGGGTTGGTTTTCTAATAGGTTGGTTAACCTACATTAGAATCACAAGAACAGCTTTTTAAAATACCCAATGAACCAGATTTCAATACATTTGGTCCGGAGTGGTGGGGACGGGGGATGGTGGGAGGGGGTATACTCATGAGCGCTTTTAAGAATTTTGAAGGTGATCCTGCTGCGGTTGTAAACCACACATTACAAGGGCTTCCCCAGAGCCAGAGTAGGCGGGAACGGTGGAGGCGGGAACTGGCAGTCACGTGGCTTGAAGCCGAAGGCCAAGGCACTCACCAACCCTTCAAGGTGACTGACCAGAGAGTTGTGAAGCCTCCGGTGTTCCTAGAGGGGACGGGAGTTGGGATCGCACCGCTCGGTGTGCGGAAGTAGGGCCAGCGAGAGATGCTGGAAGCCACCCGACGCTGAAAAAGTGGGGCCTCCACATTTTCACTTTCGGGCCACTGGGTAAAAAGAAGTGTGTCGACCTGACCCCTGGTCGGACCCGGGAACCTGGAGAAGGAAGCCCAGTACCCGTGGCCCCCGCAGGTAGATACAAAAGACCAAGCTGAGGACTTTCCGGAGGTGGCGGTGCAGCAGAAGGTCGGAAGTGCAGAGCAGGTTTGGGGAGAAAGTAACTAGTTGGATGGAAGGGGTCGGTGCAGCGGGGAGGCCACGTTGGTTTCCACAACGCAAGGTGCTTGAGAGACCGCCAGACTTAAGGGGCATTACAGTGCGTTTACGGAGGGTCTTCGGAATCTGTGGCACTATCTTTTTAATATTTTCAGTGTTGTCAGGTCTTCAACATGGAAGAGAAAGTCCAATGGGTAAATGGTTAGTGCTGTTATTTGGTTCGGCTTTATTATAGGGGAAAAAACAAGATGTGATTATGAATCTAAGATGTTCTCAATATTCTGAAGTAGCGTTTTAGGATTATGCTATGATGTTGACTTCCAAATGCATAGTGCCTGGTTCACAATAAATACCCGTTGCCGTAGATAGTGACCCTGTAGGACAGAGTGGTACTGCCCCCACAGGGTTTCCAAAGGTGCATGTCTTTGCGGAAGCACAGCTGACTGCCATATCTTTCTCCTCACGAGGGTGGCTGGCATGCGGGTTCCAACCGCTGACCTTTCTGTTAACAGCTGAGTGCTTAACCACTGCACCGCCTGGGCTCCTTGTGATTCACAGTAGATAGTCGGTAAATACAGGTTAGATAATGAAAGGGATGAGGCCCCTGCTCTAACCTTGTAGGTGTTGATGAAGACATATTTTGCAGTGCCTCTTTGCTTAAGAAGCAGAGTGGCTTCAAAACAATATTTTTAGGGAACTTGTGCTGTATGTCGGGGGCTTTCTTTAAAATACATTTACATAAGGAAAGGCCCTTTTAGTCTCCCCACTGCATCGTCTGACTTATGATCCAGTGCTGGGTTTAGCCTAAGCAGAGAGGAGACTCCCTGTTCACGAACAGTTGTTCTTCAATAAACCCTATGCTCAAAATCTAATTTGAGTTAAATTTCTTTTCGATACATGCAGCCTAGGGAAATTTTTTTTTTTTTTAAATAATCTATCCTGTGTGTCTCAGCTAAACACTGAATGGTTGCACAACTAGAAGAGTGTAATCAATGTCACTGAAGTGTACATGTATAAATTGTTGAATTGGTGTGTGTTCTGTGTATATTCTCAACAACAATAACAAAAAAATAAATAAAAAATTGTAAGACACCCTGCTTCTCCCAGGGTGGTACAAACAGTTTGCTCCGGGCTACAACCAAAAGGTTGGTGGTTTGAACCTACCTAGCAGTGCCATGGGAGAAAGGCCTGGCAATCTGCTTCTTTACGGATTTTCACCAAGAAAACCCTATGGGGCAGTTCTAGTTCTACTCTGTAACACATGGGTTGACATGAACTGAAGTCGACTCGATGGCAATGGGTTTGGGTTTTTTGGGTTTATATACACAGTAAAAATAGGGTTTTCAAAGGGGAGGTTACAGTGATTAGTTGACATTTGCTTAGTTGGCAGAAGGTGGGCTATCTAAAAGTGGGGCTTCAGTTCAGATTGGTTCCCTACGCTTGCAGATCTGTAATCTGTAGGTTAGTTTAAGTTTACTTAATCATTTGTGGTTAGGTGTTTCCAGCATAGTTATTTTTAAAAGTTCTTAGCTGATTTCCACATGCAGGAAAATGAAACAAGATCCGTAGCTCATGCCATACACAAAAACTAATTCAAAATGGATCAAGGACCTAAGTGTTAAATCTAAAACCATAAAGTTCTTGTAAGAAAATATAGGACTGAAGCTTTGGGACCTAATTTTTTTCAATAATAGGTTAGCAAATACAACAAAAAATGTACGAGCAACAGAAATCAAAGTACGTTACTGGGACCTCATAAAAGTTAAATACTTGATGTTCATCAGAAGACTTTATCAAGAGTAAAGAGACAACCCACAGACTGGGGAAAAAAATCTTTAGGAATGATATAACTGATAAAGGTCTCATATCTACAATACATAGAAAACTTTTACAGCTTTACAAAAAAAGACAACCCAATCAAAAACTGGGCAAAGGACATGAACAGACACTTCACCAAAGAGGATATTAAAATGCCAGCAGACACATGAGAAGATACTCAGGGTCATTAGCCTTCAGAGAAATGCAAATCAAAACCACAATGAATTACCGTTTCACTCCCACTAGGATGGCTAAGATTTAAAAAAAAAAAAAAAAGAAGGAAAATAACAAGTGTTGGAGGGGTTGTAGAGAAATTGGAACCCTTATCCATTGCTGGTGGGAATGCAAAGTGGTATGGCCATTGTGGAAAACTGTCTGACACGTCCTTGAGAAACTAGAGGTAGAGCTGCCATATGACCCAGCATTTCCACTCCTCGATGTGTGCTCTAGGGATCTAATAGAAGTGACAGGAACAGACATATGCACACCTGTGTTCATCACAGGACTGTTCACAATAGCAAAAATACGGAAATAACCTAAGTGCCCATCAGTGGATGAATGGATAAGTAAAATGTGGTACGGATGTACGTACAAGGAATACTACTCAGTAATGAAGAAAAAAATGAGTGCCCAAAACATCTTGGAACGTGGATGAACCTGAAGGACATTATGTTAAGCAAAATAAGTCAGTCACAGAAAAACATTGTATGTTCTCACTTTCATGAAATGACATGAACAGGTAAATATAGAGCAACTAATGTTCATTGCTCATTACTAGGGACGGGGAGAGTGGGGATTCACACTCTAGATAGTTGTTGTCATTTGGTGCCATTAAGTCAGTTACTACTAGCAGCAACTCTGTGTACAACAGAAGGAAACACTGCCTATGCCATCCTCACAATCATTGCTATTTTTGAGCCCCTTGTTGCAGGCACTGTGTCATCCATCTCATTGAGGATCTTCCTCTTTTTTGCTGACCTTCTACTTTACCAAGCATGATGTCCTTCTCCAGGGACTGGTCCCTTCTGATAACATGTCCAAAATAAGTGAGACAAAGTCTCGTCATTCTGCTTCCGAGGGGCACTCTGGCTGTACTTCTTCTAGTATTGCCTTGTTCGTTCTTCTGGGAGTCCATGGTATGTTCAGGATTCTTTCCCAACACCATAATTCAAAAGCATTGATTCTTCCGTCTTCCTTATTCATTGTCCAGCTTTCCTGTGCATCTGAGGTGATTGAAAATATCCTGGCTTGAGTCAGGCATACCTTAGTCTTCAAAGTGACATCTTTGCTTTTCAATGCTTTAAAGACATTTTTTACAGCAGATTTGCCCAGTGCAATACATCATTTGATTTCTTCGCTCCTGCTTGCATGGGAGTTAATTATGGATCCAAGTAAAATGAAATGCTTGACAGCTTTAGTATTTTCTCCATTTATCATAATGTTGCTTATTGGTCTAGTTTGAGGATTTTTGTTTTCTTTATGTTGAGGTGTCATCTACAGTGAAGGCTGTAGTCTTTGATCTTCATCAGTAAGTGCTTTAATCCTCTTCACTTTCAGCAAGCAAGGCTGTGTTATCTGCATATTGCAGTTTGTTAGTGAGTCTTCTACCAGTCCTGTTGCCCTGTTCTTTATATAGTCCAGCTTTTATTTGTTCAGCATACAGATTGAATAAGTATGGTGAATGAAGACAACCCTGACGCACACCTTTCCTGATTTTAAACCATGCAATATCTCCTTGTTCTGTTCGAAGGACTGCGTCTTGGTCTATGTATAGGTTATGCATGAATGCAATTAAGTATTCTGGAATTCCCATTCTTCGCAATTTTATCCATAATATGTTATGATCCACACCGTCAAATGCCTTTACGTAGTCAATAAAACACAGGTGAACGTCATTCTGGTATTATCTGCTTTCAGTCAAGATTCATGTGACATCAGCAGTGGTATCTCTCGTTCCACATCCTCTTCTGAATCCGGCTTGAATTTCTGGTAGTTCTCTGTCGATGTACTGCTGCAACCATTTCTGAATTGTCTTCAGCAAAATTTTACTTGCGTGTGATATTAATGATATTGTTAGATAATTTATGCATTCTGTTGGATCACCTTTCTGTGGAATGGGCACAAATATGGACCTTGTCCAGTCGGTTGGCCAGGTAGCTGTCTTCCAAATTTTTTGGATAAATGACTGAGCACCTCCAGCACCGCATCCATTTGTTGAAACATCTCAGTGGGTATTCTGTCAATTCCTGGAGCCTTGTTTTTCACCCATACCTTCAGTGCAGCTTGGACTTCATTCTTCAGTACTGTCAGTTCTTGATCATATGCTACCTCCTGAAATGGTTGAACGTTGACCAGTTCTTTTTGATACTGTGACTCTGTGTTTTCCGTTCATCTTCTTTTGATGCTTCCTGCATCATTCTATATTTTGCCAATAGAATCCTTCAGAATTGCAGCTTGAGGCTTGAATGTTTTCTTCAGCTCTTTAGCTTGAGAAATGCCGAGCATGTTTATCCGTTTTGGTTTTCTAACTCCAAGTCTTTGCACACTTCATTATAATACTTTACTTTGTCTTCTTGAGCCGCCCTTTGAAATCTTCTGTTCAGCTTTTTTACTTCATCATTTCTTCCATTTGCTTTAGCTACCCTACGTTCAAGAGCAAGTTTCAGAGTCTCTCCTGACATCCATTTTGGTCTTTCTTTCTTTCCTGTCTTTTAATGGCCTCTTGCTTTCTTCATGTATGATGTCCTTGATGTCATCCCACAACTCATCTGTTCTTTGGTCATTAGTGTTTAATGAGTCAAATCTATTCTTGAGATGGTCTCTAAATTCAGGTGGGATATACTCAAGGTCATACTTTGGCTCTGTGGACTTGTTTTAATTTTCTTCAGCTTCAACTTGAATTTGCATATGAACAATTGATGGTCTGTTCCACAGTCAACCTTTGGCCTTGCTTGCCTGATGATATTGAGCTTTCTCATCATCTGTTTCCTTAGATGTAGTCGATTTGATTCCTGTGTTTTCCATCCGGTGAGATCAATGTGTATAGTTGCTGTTTATGTTGTTGAAAAAAGGTATGTGCAATGAATAAGTCATTGATCTTGCAAGATTCTGTCATGCAATCTCTGGCATCATTTTTATAACCAAGGCCATAGATAGATGTCTGTAGATAGTAGACATTTGTTATTTTTGGTCATGGGAAAGGTAACACCAAATGAGGGTGAAGTGTACATACCTTGACGAAGGTAAGCAATGTCAGTAATATGTACACAAGGTGAATAGACCTTTTGGTAATTGCTATGGCATATGTAATTTTGCAACAGCAGCAACAGTAACCAAAAAATATATGAGCTATGGCTGCTAACCAAAAAAAAAAAAAAGGTCAGCAGTTCGAATCTACCAGCTGCTCCTTGGAAACCCTGTGAAGCAGTTCTACTCTGTCCTGTAGGGTCACTGTGAGTCAAAATCGACTCCACAGCAATGTGTTTGGTTTGGGTTATGTAAGTACATATGTGTATAGATATGTATATGTATGTGCATACATAGATGTATGCATATATATGTATGCACATGTAGGTGACTGTATGCGTATATGTCCATATATAAAATAAAGCACATAGGGGGCATAGTTATGTATACTTCTTAGACATAACCAAGCACTTTTCAGGATTGGTTTTCTGGGCTTGAAGGATTAGGACCATAGTCTCGTGGGACATCTTGGTCAGTTGGCATAATATTGTTCATAAAGTTTATGTTGTACATACTAATTTGGTAAGTAGTGTAGTATCTGGGGTCTTAAAAGCTTGCAAGTGGCCATCTACGATACAGCTATTGGACTGTACTCATACAGAGCAAAAGAGAAAGTAGTAAATGAAAGACTCAAAGACGAAACTAGTCTACAGGACTAATACTCTACACAAACAACGGTCCCATCTACCCTGAGACTAGAAAAACTAGATGGTGCCCAGCTACTACAACTGACCATTCTGATCAGGGCCACAAGAGATGGATCCTGATAGAATGGGAGGAAAATGTGCAACAGGACCTCAAATCCTGAAAAAGAAACAAACAAACAAAAAGACCTACTAGACTAGTTGAGACTGGAGGATTCCTCAAGACTATCACCCCGAGATAGTCTTTAAACCTTGAACCAAAACTATCCCCTGAGGTCACCTTTTAGATAAATAACAGGTTGGCTTACAAAATAATGAATATCACCTATGAATACTGTGCTCCTTTAAAAAATTATCTATATGAGACCAAACGGTCAACAGTTACTTAAAGATGAGAATGTGAGGGGGCAAGGAAACTAGATTAATGGAAATGGAAAAATCATAACGGACATAATGTGAATGTTGACACATTGTGAAGAATGTAACCAATTTCACTGAACAGTGTGTGTAGAAATTGTTAAATGGGAATCTCAACTGCTGTGTAAATCTTCACCAAAAACACAGTGAAGTATTATTAAGAAAAAAATGTTTAGCTGATTTTTCTCAGAATTGTACTTACTAGAGGTTCCCAGTTTCTCAGAAGGATTCAAGTTAAGTTCAAATAAGAGGACCATTTTTTCTTTAACACATGTATTTTTTACTGGAAAACAAACAACTTTTTAAAACGTTTTCTTAAACTAAAGCGGTGATAACCCCAGAAATCTGAATACAGTTAAAAACCTCCTGCAAGGGAAGAGTTAATTAAGGCAGCGGACATAGTTTGCTCAAAGTAACTTTTCTTCTGTAGAGCCTGGAGTCATGGTGCAGGCTCTTGGACAAGCCCCGAGGAATAAACCCTTGGAATGTTCATAAAATTAATGATTAATGGTGCTGTTCTGTGCACCCCAGGGAGATGACATACCAGTGACAAAGAAAATCGATGACCACCAGGGTTGATTAGTGATGTGAAGCTTATTGAGCAAGAGCTGATTGCAATTAGGGAGCCTCCAAACCAAAAGTGGAGAGGAGCTCTTCCAGGCTGCTCAAGTATAGGGTTTTTAAAGATAGAGGATTTCCATTAGGGAATTTACAATGACTGGGTCTTAGGTATTTCCTTAATTAAATGGAGCGTCTTACAAAGTGGGGGGTCTTTCTTCCATTGGTTTTATAGGTGTACTTGTTTATTGGGGATTGCTTGTGATCTGTAAGGTAAGTCAGAAACATTCTTCAATATCAGGTGGTTTTTCTGGAAAAGTCCTTGCGGTTAGAACATTCTTAAAAACTATTGTTCTCAGAAACTCTATACCTGACATAAATGGCCATTAATTTTTTATTTAACACCAGCTTATCAGGGTTGTTTAATGTAAATATCAAGATTTATGATATGCACCTGGCATTCATGTTGGGGTGCTAAGTACCAGAATGTGCCTCCAGGATCTAATTCCTATAATAGTTCTGAACCCCTAGACCTGAGAGGGCTTTGCAGAAGTGTCCCTGCAGTTCCCAAGTGGGAAGAAAGCATAGAAAGCAGGCCTGTTATTGTGAGTCCTTCTAGAGGGTAGTTGTGGGCCCCCAGAACACTTCCCTAGTAGGCTTGTTAGTAGGTGAGGCTGTTAGTAGGAGAAGGATTGGAAATAGGTGAACATTTAATGTCTTAGAAAAACAAAGATAAAGCTCTGTGACACAACCTGAAATGACCTCACTTTCTGGAGAGCTGTATGGCTAGATTTAGGGCAGGGGAATCAAGTTTGGAGATTAATGTCTCCAGGCCAAGCTAAAGTGATAGTTAATTTTATTTTCAAATGACAGAGGGAAGAAAGATAAAACCTACTTACTGTGTATGTGGATTTGTTTGTTCAGTTGGAGAATAAAATAAGTTCATTGTAGAATTTGGAAAATAGAAGCAGAAGAAAAAATTGGGTATCACCTGTATCCCGTCACTTGTGTAGAGGCCCTGAGGGTAACAATATTGAATTTATTGTAATTAACTCCTTGTATATGATATGTACCCTGAAATTTCCCATAACTGTCCTAAAATCATTTTGGCACTCTCTCAGCTGACTCCATGTGAGGTGCTGCAGAACATTGGTGGATAAAGCTTTGTAAATTGATTTAACTTCAGAAATTCCTGAGAGGACTACTTATAGCAACTCATTTCATTTCATCACACAGTCCAGCACCAAACACTGTGACTTTATGTTAGCTGCGGTATTTGGGAGGGCCTCATTGTTGGCCCTGTTAGAATTCCCTGTCTCAGTTCTGCCTAGTGAGAAAGATTCAGATTATTGCAGGCCTCACTTACTGTCTTTTTTTACCCTAATCTTACCCTTCAGCTTAGCCTGAACACCGGGATCCTGCCTCTTGTGAAAGACCAGGCTATGGACGCTGTGCTCCTGACAGCCAAGTGGAAGGTGAGCTGTGCTTTCTCCTCTGCTTCTTTGGATATAGTCACTGCTGCTAGGGTATAGTTTTCATTCCTTTGTTGACCTTCTTTATCAATTTGGGGATTTTTTCCCTCTTGGAAAGTATGATGTAAAGAGCTTGAACTCTGTAGTCAGACAGGTTCACATTCAGGCTCTGGTACTTTTTAGATGTGGTACCTTCTGCTAGTTACACAAGCTCTCTGGGCTACCGTTTCCTTATCTATAAAACGAAATAATGACAGTAGCTATCACAAATAGTTGTGCTGATTAGGTGAAATAAGGCATGTAAAATACTTTGCATAGTATGTAGTTGTGTTTTAGATGCTCTGTAAGTTTAAGCTATTATTACCATCCTTGCTCATTGTTTCTCTCAGTGAGCATTATTGTGTACCTGCTGTACACCATAGACTGCCCTTTGTGCTGGGACATAAAGATACCAGATACTGTCTTTGTAGCTAGGAAGTAAACTCTTACCTGAAGGAGTTTATAGAAATGAATTCTGAACTGTTAGTATTAAAGGCTGCACTGGAAGCTCAGTTACTGAATTTGTAACATGGAAGGTGATTAGAAGACGTTGAGTTTCAAGGTAAGGAGACAAGGTGGCACAACATGAAAAATGTCTTTGAATTATAAATATGGAAGTTTTGCTGGTGAATGTTTTGGGATATTTATATTCACCACAATTAAAAAAAAAAAAAGTAGAAGACAAGTTAGGAAGCCATTGCAATGATTTTCAAGGAACACTCTTGGACAGGATGGAATGTGAGTTGCAGCAATTTGACTGTATTGCTTCAGTCCCTGTTTTCTGAGGAATCGTGAAGTTCTGTATGGTATACTTTTCCTGCTTCATCTGCAGCTTTTTCCTGACAGCCAAAGAATTTGCACACAAAAGAGTGCAGTGCTCTTTCCTTCCACCATTCTTTTTGTACATGCTGTTCTCTCTGTCCACTGACAAACTTACCTACTCCTTTTTTTGTAAATTGTGATGAAAATATCCATAACACAATGTACACCATCTCAACAATTTCTACGTGTACATTTCAGTAACATTCTTCAAGTTTTACAGCATCTTGGCTATCCTTTTCCAAAATATTCCACCACCATTAACATAAACTCAATGCCTCCTAAGCAAAAACTCCCCTTTCCCCCTCCCTCCCACCCCTGGTAACCACTAATAATGTTTGGTTTCTATATATTTGCTTATTTCATGTAAGTAAGATCATCCAGTACTTGTTCTTTTGTGACTGACTTACTTCGTTCAACATGATATTTTCACGGTTCTTCCATATTGTGGCGTGCATCAAGACTTCATTCCTCTTTATGGCTGAGTAGTATTCCATTGTGTGTTTATACCACATTGTGTTTATCCGTTTGCCTGTCAATGGACATTTTGGTTGTTTCCAAAGTAAAAAGTGGTGCAGTGAACATTGGTGTACAGGTTTCTGTGTTCCTGCCTTCACTTCTTCTGGGTATATACCTAGCATTGGGATTGTTGAGTAATATGGTAGTTCTGTATTCAGCTTTTTGAGGAATCACCAAACTGTTTGTCACAGTGGCTGTACCATATTACATTCCCACCAGCAGTGGATAAGGGTTCCAGTTTCTCCACAAGCTCGTCATCACCTATTATTTTCCTTATTCTTGATCATTGCCATTTTAATAGAGGTGAGGTGGTATTTCCTTGTCGTTTTGATTTGCATCTCCCTAACAGCTATAGGGTCACTATGAGTTGGAGTCGACTTGACGGCAAGGGGTTTGGTTTTTTTATTTTTGGTAATGGCTGAATGACGTAGAGCATCTTTTTGTGTGTTTGTTGGCCATTTGAATATCCAAGAATTTTCTCCATTTTGTAGGTTGTCTCTTCACTTCATTGATAAAGTCCTTTTGATGAACAAAAGTATTTAATTTTTATGAGATCGCATTTACCTATTTTCTCTTTTGTTCTTCATGCTTTTGTTATTGTATCTGATAAGGCAGTGTTAAAAACTCGGTCTCACAGCCTCACCCCTACATTTTCTTTCAAGAATTTTATGATTTTAGTTTTCACATTTAGGTCCTTGATCCATTTTGAATTGTTTTTTGTGTATGGTGTGAGGCATAGATCCTGTTTGATTCTTCTGCACGTGGAAATTCAATTTTCCCAGCACCGTTTATTGAAGAGACTCTTCCTTCCCTATTGAATGAATTTGGCATCCTTGTTGAAATTCAGTTGACCGTAGATGTAAAGATTTATTTCTGGGTTCCCAATTCTATTCCATCGGTCTGTATGTCTATTATTATACCAGTATAGGGTCGCTATGAGTGGAAATTGACTCGATGGCAACAGGTTTTCAATGGACAAGGCTGTTTTAATTACTGTGGCTTTATAGTATGTTTTGAAATCAGGAATTGTGGGTCCTCCTACTTTATTCTTTTTTTTCAAGATTGCTTTAGCTATTCAGGGTCCCTTGCCCTTCCATATACATTTGAGGATTGGCTTTTCTGTTTCTGTAAAGAAGGCTGTTGGAATTTTGATAGGGATTGCATTGGATTTATAGATTGCTTTGGGTAGTATTGACAGCTTAACTATATTAAGCCTTCCAATCCATGAAAACAAATGTCTTTCCATTTACGTCTTCTTTCATTTCTTTTAGTAATATTTTATAGTTTTCTGAGTACAAGTCTTTTACCTTCCTGGTTAAATTTATTACTAGGTACTTTATTCTTTTGGGGGCCTTGGTGGCACAGTGGTTAAGAGCTCAGCTGCCAACCAAAAGGTTGGCAATTCAAATCCACCAGCTGCTCTTTGGAAACCCTCTAGGGCAGTTCTACTCTGTCCTGTAGGGTTGCTATGAGTTAGAACCAATTCGGCGACAACGGGTTTGGTTTTTGGTTTATTCTTTTAGATGCTATTGTAAATGGTAATGTTGCTTAAATTTCTTTTTCTGCTTGCTTATTTTTATATGTAGAAACCTAACTGATTTTTGCGTGTTACTGATTTTTTCTATCACCATGCTGAATGCATTTATTAGTTCTAATAACTTCCTTGTGGATTCTTTGGGGTTTTTCTATGTTTAGGATCTTGTCACCTTTGAAAAGGGCTTGTTTTACTTCCACCTTCCCAATTTGGATACTTTTTTTTTTTTCCCTAGCCTAAGTCCTCTGACTAGCACTTCCAGAGTGATATTGAATAGCAGTGGTGAGAGTGGGCATTCCTGTCTTGTCCCTAATCTTAATGAGAAAGCTCTCTCTTAGCTGTGGGTCTTTCACAATGCCCTTTACTATATTGCGCATTTTCCTTCTGTTCCTATCTTTTTGAGTGTTTTAATCATGAAAGGGTGTTGAATTTTGTCACATGCCTTTTCTGCATCTATTAAGATAATTTTCTTTTGTTAATGTGGTGTATTACATTGATTGGCAGTGCCTACTGAGAGGAAGGAGGTGGGGTAAGCAATTTGCTGACATCTACATGTACTCACAGGCCCCTCTCATTACCTCCTCGTGTAATTGAATACTGGATAGTTACCATTTTTAGGTCTCAGTCTTTCCCCGTCAGACGGTTGTTCACTTCCAGAAGCAGGGACTAGGGCCTCTCTAGGGTTGTGCAGGTTGTGTGCTTAGCAACTCCAGGGGACTCCACTCACACAGCTATGACATGAATGGTGTTCTCTAGAGTTGTGGGGTGCACAACCTGAAAAGCTATATCCTGTGGCCTCAGTAGGAGCTGTAACATTAATTGATTAATTAGGTAATAAAGTACTTAATTATTCCTGGCATACAACACAAAGTCTGACACATATTTGTGCTCAACAAATGCTTGTTGAAAGAAAAAGGGTGATAAAAGTATATAATACTATTTGTGAGGAATATGAGAGCAAAAATTGTTCAGTAATATTAAGGGCCCAAATATAGAACTGTAGAACTATAATATGGGGGATTAAGCTGTTTTATTCCTCAGTGCTTGTGAGGGTTTACATTAACTTTACCCAAAGAATTTGGTCTTTGTCCTTGGTTCCTGAGAGAGAACCTCTAAAACCTTGGAATTTCCCCAGTAATTATAAATGTCTTTGATGAGGGCTCCAGACCATACCTAGCCTAGCAGGTTATGCTAATGAGGTGACTCTTGGGTGGGGGCTTGCCAGGCTAGAAAGACCTGTGGTGTGATATTAACCTTGTAATCATTTCGTGGTCACGTTGTGATACCAGCCAAACTCAGGGGAGAAGACTGGAGTTTGCATTATTTAATGAGACCCCCCCCCCCCCGATAAAAGCTGTGGACATGGATGCTCCGTGGGCTTCCTAGTTGGTGAAAGACATCACACGTGGGAGGGTGGTGCATCCCTTTTTGGGACATGGAGACTCCATGTTGGGGGAACCCTCCTGTCTTATTTATCTAGTACTGCTATAGCAGAAATACCACAAATGAGTGGCTTTAACAAACAGAAGTTTATTTTCTCACTGTTTAGGAGGCTTGAAGTCTGAATTCAGGGCACAGGCTCTGGGGAAAGACTTTCTCTGTGGCTTTGGGGGAAGGTCTCTTTTTAGCTTCTATTCCTTGGTAAACATGGTGATCTTCATGTGGCATGACCTCTATCTTCTCCCATCTCTGCTTGCTTGCTGCTTGATTAATTTGCTGTTTTGAATCTCATAAGACATTGACTTAGGACACACCCTACACTTATACTGTCCATTAACATAACAAAGAAAACCTGTTCTTAAATGGGATTCTACCTACAGGTATAAAACCAGAAACCAGACCCATTCCATTGATTCAAACTCATAACCACAGGTATAGGGGTTAGGATTTACAACACACATTTTTCGGGGACAAAGTTCAATCCATAACACCTCCTAAACCTCACTCTGTATGTCTCTTCGTTTGTGTTCTTTTTGCTTTAATAAAACTCTAATTGTATGTATAGCACTTTCTGTGAGTTCTGTGAATCATTCGAGCAAGTGATCAAACCTGAGGGAGTAGTGAGAGCCTGGAGGTCGTGTAAGGGGTGCTGATATCCCCTGAGCTTATGGCTGGTATCCTGAGGGGGTAGAGGAAACCCCTGAATTTGTAGTCAGCATGTTGGAAGTGAGGGTGTCTTGTGGACTCCCGAGCTTGTGGCTGGTGTCTGAGGCCTTGGGCTGACTTGGCAGTCTGGTTGAGTGTGTCCTTTAACCTGTGACATCTGTCAGAGTGTAAAAACGCATGCTCTGTTAAAATAAAAGCGAAGGGACTTATTGAAGGTTCAGTAAAGCTCAAACCAACCAAAGCATTCAACCCACAAAATGAAACTAGAACACTCTGAGCTGGTGAGGTTACAAAGACATATTTATATGCTTAAATCAGGTACTAACAATGTAAAATTTCTAACTGGTACTCAGTGATGTAAAGAGGCAGGAGGCAGGATAACTCAAAGTGGAGAATTGATAGGGATTGGTTCAAAGTGTGTATGGGGGCCTTTTAAATTGGTCATTTCCCATAATTGCAGAAGTTCATGAGTAAAGGAAGGGTTTACAGGGGAACATTCCTTTCTGAGAGTGTTTTCCCAAGATAGTGTCTTTAGCAAACAGTCCATGAGAGTTGCTTGTGCAGGAGATTTTTGATAAGGGGCTTGTGTCAAGACCTTCCTTTTAGAAACATTATTTCCACATCTTTAGCTTAACTGCAGAGAAAAATGTGTCCTTAGTTGCAGGATTAAATCTGTGCAAAGGTTAACAATTGCTGAGGAGTAGGCAAGGGCTAAAATGGAGTTGGGGCTCAGACCCAGGCCAGTCACTTTGACAGAGTTAAGTGCCTCAGTTGTGGAGCTTTCAAACATTCCCTCCTTTTGATCAAAGATTACTTTAACATCCTTGATCACCATTATATGAATGCTTTCTTCTGCAGGACCTTATGATGACAGATGTTCCTTCAGATGACTGCTTTCTTAGGTATGCCTTTAAGAACTGGATACTACTGTTTAGTAGTTGGGCACCATCTAACCTCTTCTCCTTGCCTTAGCTTAGCATTCAGTTTCTGTGATCTTAAGTGGAGACCTGTATGGAGTATCAGTCACATTGGACGAACAGCTTGACTGTCCAAAAGAATGACCTAAGGTGTGAGCTTACATCCATCAGAGAAATGAGGTTCGTCTCTCTACGTGATTCTTCTCATAGACATTAGGTTAGTTTTCTGAGTAACGGCATTAGATGTAATTTTTAAATGTTTGATTCTTCTGATAATAATTACAACAGTAAGTATCATCAACCTAGTTAGCAATATAGATCTAATCCAGGATCCCATCCCAGAAGGCAGCCAACTAAAGATATCTAGGAAGGGGCAGTTATGCATAGAAGGTATTTGAAGTCAGGCAACCTGTTGGCTGACTTGTCTGATGTCTTGTTTTACTTTACCTGATGTGTCTACCCAAGTACAACAAGAAGAATTGGCAACTGCACATACTCCTTTCTGGGCTATCATTAAATCAAGAACAATTCTGTAGTCTAAAACAACTTTGGTTAGAGAGTTTAGGGATTTTTGTTGGGCTTCTATGCTATCAGCAAGTCATTGGTTATTTGCAACATAGTAGCAGACAGGTTGTGAATGATTTTTCAAGTTCAGGAATACTAGCAAATGGTAGGAGACCTTGGAGGAATGTCCATCTATCTCTGGGTCTGTTTAATATAGGGTTGTCATTGGATTCTACAAGTACTCTTTTTTATTTGGTAAGAATTTTCAAATCACTAGTCCAGTGTGTGCTTTCATCACAAGAGTGGAGATTTAATGGGACTCCAGAAGTCTCCAGGGTGCATTCAGCATCCATGTTCTATCCATCTAGGCAAGATAAGGCCCAAGTGAATGATTCACTAAAAGATTCACTGTTGGTATTGTCCCCTTTATGAGCTGATCCTCCACACAAAATTGTACATCCAGTGAGTGCACAAATCATTCCAGTTCCTGTCTGATTATTAGGAAAAATGATAATCTGATTTGCTTCTTCAAGCCATTTTTCAGTAAGGGAATCATTGCAAGTAGACAGTCTTCCTAATTCTGGTTATTTTTTTAAGCCAAGAGCAAATTAAAACCTATTGACCAGTTGTCTGGCAGTAGTTTACTAATGTCATACTGTATCTGTTGTTATCCATGAAAAGAATAGGAAGCCCATCAGCATAAGTAATTTTTGGGCGTGTCCAAATGTGAGAGAAATGAAAGCAAGGAACTAAGGAATAAGCAGAGGAGTTAGTTGGATGCCATAGTCTAATACGAACAGCGCGTTTGGCAATGGTGCGGGTACTAACAATAGCATTAGATATGGAACTGTAGTTAAAAATAGATAATGCTAATGGGTCAGAGTTGGTATGTCCAGATTTTGGAATAGGATGGCAAATCCCGCAGTTAATCAGGTTGCTGGCATTAGCTACTGATTGGGCTAATCTAACAAAAACATTTTCATGCCAGGCATTAGCAAGAATCACGGTATATAGTAGGAGAATATTTAAGATAAGCTTCACAGTGTAGAAATATTAGCCAAAAATAATATAGTAAAGCAATATCATAAAAATAACAGTTATGATAAAACAAGTACCTCGTTCAGTTATTTGCACAGAAAAAACAAAACATGGAAATAGGGGATTAGGCTAATACAATGTAATAAGACAATTAAAAAGAATAACGCTTCTAAGAAGCATTTTGGCTGTACTTCTTCCAAGACAGATTTGTTCCTTCTTCTGGCAGTCCATGGTATATTCAATATTCTTTGCCAACAGTGGTGGTAAGGATTACTAATGTAAAAATGAGACTCATTAATACAAATGGTAGTTGTACATTTACCTTATCAGTCAATGAAACCAAGTTGATAAAACAAAGTGATTTCAAAGGCAATAAGTATTAAACAACGTCCAACAATTTCAAGAGCTTACATGAAATCTTGTTCTATGATCTTGGAAGGAGCTGTCTGCTTCCAAAGCCATCTGCTTCTGGCCACTAGGGTGTTTGAACTTCAGTTTAAGTCTTTCCATAGGTTGGAAAGTCCAGGTGGAGTCAACTCTGGCTTTCTCTAGCTGGGACAGTTGTATCTGGGTCTTAACTCCTATAATTTAGTGGCACAAGGATTAGTGAGAAGGACCATGTATAGTGCTGCTATAAAAGAAATACAAGTGAATGGGTTTAACAAACAGAAATTTATTCCCTCACAGTTTAGGAGGCTAAAAGTCCAAATTCAGGGTGCCAGATCCAGGGGAAGGCCTCCTCTCTCTATCAGCTCTTGGGGGAAGGTCCTTATCAGCAGTCTTCCCCTGGGTCTGAGAGTTTCTCAGGCAGGGAACTTGGGTCAGAAGGATGTGATCCACTCCTCGCTCTTCTTCCTTGGTGGTAGGATGTCCCTTTCCTCTCTGCTCCCTTTTGTCTTTTATATTTCAAAAGAGATTGACTCAAGATACGACTTAATCCTGTAGATTATGTGCTGCCTTATTAACATAACTGTCTCTAATCTTGCCTCATTAACATCATAGAGGTTAGGATTTACAACACACAGGATAGATACATCAAATCACAAAATGGAAGACAACCACACAATACTGGGAATCATGGCCTAGCCAAGTTGACACACATTTTTGGGGGACATAATTCAATCCATAACATTCCACCCTTTGGCCCCCCCCAAAATTCATGTTCTTACCACATGTAAAACACATTCAACCTATCATATCAAAGCAAATGTCTCAATTCAACTCCAAAATCCAAAAATTCCTCTTCATCTGTGAAATCTAGAATACAAGCTATCTTCTTCCAAAGTACAGTGGTAGAGCAGGCACAAGGTAGACATTTCCATTACAAATGAGAGAAATAGGAAGGAAAGAAAGGATAAAACAGGCACCAAGCAAGTCAGGAGAACACTTAACATTAGCCTTCAAGGATTGAAAATAATCCTCTGTTCTCTGAAACCGTTTAGGCAATGGCCCTGCCCTCCAGACTCTGGGTGTTGGCAACACTCTCCAGATTCTGACTGGAGGCCACTCGGCCCTGGGCTTCAACTCTACCTTCCAGGCCCACTGGAACAGCAACTCTGCTCCTTGCATTTGGGTGGCCCCATTCTTCTAGTCCATCTGAGTGGCTACCTTGCCCCCTCAGCTTTGGACAACGGACCTGGCCCCATCTCTCTGACACTCATGAAAGGCAGCCCCACCCTCTGGAGCTGAGTTGGTGAAGATCTGACTCTTTGAAACCTAGGAGGCTATGGCCCCACCCTTTGAAACCGAAGAAGCCATGGCTCCACTCTTTGAGGTCCCAGAGGTTGTGGCCCTACCCTTTAAGACTGAGGCAGCTCTGCTTCCTGTGCTCCATGTTTCTTCAGCTTCTACTTCCTGGTTCCTTGGCCTCTCGGCCCTTCAGGCCTTTGGGCCAGCCCAGTGCCTGCCCTGGTTGGACAAGTGTTCCAAAGTTCTTTAGCTCCACTAATACGTGCCTGAAGGCCCACCACTCTGCCAGTAAAGCTCGGCCCAAAGGCACTTGGCTCTTCTGCTCCATGGATCAGCCCCAGCGTTGTCTCATGCCGGTCTCCTGGTTCTGCTGCTGCCATTTCTCTGCTGCTGCTTCTTGCTGTCTGTGCCGTCTCTGATGTTACAGCTCTCCTCACTTCCTTCTGAGCCCTCACCAGTATTGCCTTTGATGTCCATAATTCCACCAACAGTCTCTTCAAGGCAATCTGGCCTTTTACTGTTAAACCAAAACCAAACCTGTTGCTGTCGAGTCGATTCTGATACATAGCGACCCTGTAGGACAGATTAGAGCTGCCCATAGGGTTTCCAAGGAGCGGCTGGTGGATTTGAACTACTGACTTCTTGGTTAGCAGCCATAGCTCTTAACCACTGCACCATCTGGGCCCCAAGCTTAGGCACCTCAAAACTCTTCCAGCTTCTACTTAATCACGTTTTCAAAACCACTTTCATGTTTTAGGTATCAGTTAGAACAGTACCCCACTCTCCTGGTACCAAATTCTATCTTATTATCTAGTGCTCCTGTAACAGAAATACCACAAGTGGATGGCTTTAACAAAGAGAAGTTTATTCTTTCACAGTTTAAGAGGCTAGAAGTCCAAATTCAGGGCTCCAGCTCCAGGAGAAGGCTTCCTCTCTGTGTTGGTTCTGGGGGAAGGTCCTTGTCATCAATCTTCCCCTGGTCTAGGAGCTTCTCAGTGCGGGGACCATGGGTCCAAAGGATGCACTCCCCTCCTGGTTCTTCATTCTTGGTGGCATGAGGTCCCCATCTCATTACTCGCTTCTCTTATATCTCAGAAGAGATTGACTCAAGATACAATCAAATCTTGTAGATTGAGTCCTGGCTCATTAACATAATTGCCTCTAATCCTGCCTCATTAACATCATACCAAAAAAAAAAAACCCAAAACTCGTTGCCATCGAGTCGATCCCAACTCATAGCAACCCTATAAAACAGAGTAGAACTGCCCTGTAGAGTTTCCAAGGAACAGCTGGTGGATTGGAACCGCCAACCTTTTGGTTAGTAGCCACGTGCTTAACCACTGCACCACCAGGGCCCCACAGTGGTAGGATTTACAACACATAGGAAAATTACATCAGATGACAAAATGGTGGACAATCACAAATTACTAGGAATCATGGTCTAGCCAAGTTGGCACACATTTTGGGGTGACACAATTCAATCCATAACACCAAGTAAGGCCCTTGCCAGTGAAGCTGAAGGGAGTTTTTCAATTGATGTCTTTTCCAATAAACATAATCTCTAAGCTTAACAGGAGGCATATGTGACAGTCTGATTTTAATTATCAAAAGCCACTTTTACCTGGGCAGAGTACTCCTTGGAGTACTCTACTAAAGACTGACAATATTTCTTTATACCAATTTGAATTAATTTGGAGTCAGCTCAGGCTGACTAGTAAGGGAGGGCCATAGGCTATCCAGTAATGATTTCATAGGCAGTCAACTTGTGTGGTTCAAAGGAATAGATATTAAAGTGAGGCAGACAAGAGGAAGGACTTGGGTCTAGGGCATGTGTAGAGACACAGACAGTTTGGCTAGTTGAGTTTTTATGATGCCATTAGTTCTTTCCACTAGGCCTGGTGATTGAGGGTGGTAAGGGCAATGGAGCCTTCTCTGAAAAATAGGGAAAATTTTACATATCTCCATCATAACCAGGCCAGTATGAGTGCCCTGATCACTGCAGAGAGTTTTGGGGGCTCTCCAGGTGGGGATAATATTTTCAAGGAGTTACTAGCTACAAAGTTTGCAGTAGGTTGACGGCTTAAAAAGGCTTTCATCCAATGAGAAAATCTGTAAATGATTACCAACATAAATTTGTATCCATTGGAGGGTGGAAGCTGGATAAAATCAATTTGACATTTGAGCACGGGCCCTGAAGGCTGGGGGTATGTCCCAGCTGAGACTTTATATGGTTTGCCTGAATTAAATTGTGAACATATAGAGGAGTGAGGGGTAGTATAATCAGTAGCTTCAAGAAAGTGTCCCCACCAGTATTTCTTTTAACATACTCATCATTTTATCCCTTCCCAAATGAGAGTTCATATGTAAGCCTTCATTATGAGGATTTGGAGGGATTTGGGAAGGAGAGGCAAGTGGTTATGTCCCATCCATACCCTGGAAGTAGATTCTTGGGAACAGTCATATTTTTTCCACATCTGAGTTTCATCCTTTGAAGCTAACCTTTGACTTATAAAAAGGTGTTCGAGTGAAATTCTACGAGGAGCACGCTCATCTTCTGTAAGTAGCTCAGAAGGATAAGAAGAATCTTTGTTAAAATGATCATAGCTAAGGATGCCTCGAATTACAGGAGCAAAAATACTATGTTGAGAACAAGTAGGACAGTGAGAAACAATATGTTCTGCAGTTCCAGAAAAATCTTCCCACCAACATTTTTGTAATATAGTAGTCATCTCGTCTTGAACGTGCTTATTCATGTAAGCTTTGAATCTTGGGAGCATAACAAAAATTTTGGTATGACAGTGGTATTAGCAGGTCCTACTCACAACTTATTGAATATTGATAGCAACCAGCTTTTTCCCAAATCTCAATTTCATCCTTTGGGACTATTTGTTGGGGTCTGAAAAGCAGCTCTAAAGCTGCATGAATGTCATGATTATATCCAGTGGTTCCTTGTGAATTGTATCCCTCCTTTTTATCAAGATTGAGGTTAGAACTGTTGCAGTTATAGATGAAGACATTGTGGGGTACCTTTAAAGCAAGAAGCTGTTGAGAAGCAGCCTGTTTGGCTGTGCTATCAACTGTTTCCCTCAATTTCATGTTTGGGATATTTCTTTAGGTTGATGGGCTTGGATATCAGAAAGAAACAAAAGGGCTTCTAAGAGATCAGCCACTAAGAAGCCATTCTTAATCTGGGAACTTGAAGAGGTTAGGAAACCCTGATGGTGTAGTAGTTAAGAGCTACAGCTGCTAACCAAAAGGTCAGCAGTTCAAATCCACCAGGAACTCCTTGGAAACCCTATGGGGTAGTTCTGCTCTGTCCTTAGGATCACTATGAGTCAGAATCAACTCGACAGCAACAGGTTTGGTTTCCATAATATGCCAAAATCATGGGTAACCCCAAAACCATACCTCGAGTCTGTGTGAGTATTTACTGACTGCCCAGAAGCCAATTTGCAAGCCCTCGCAAGCGCGATCAATTAGCTTGCTTAGCCAAAGTCACTTCAGGGAGGACACTCGTCTTAAGAACTTCAGTGGAGGTTGTGACAGCATATCCTCCCTGGAAATTGGAACTGGTAGGATCAGGTTTTAAATATGACCCATGAACAAATAAAACTAGGTCTGGGTTAGCAAGAGGAGTTTCCTGTAAATCATTATTGGGGAACAAGAGTTGTTCTGTTAAATCTAAACAATCATAAGAGGGATGGTTATCATCGTTAGGCAAAAGTAAAATACCGACAGGATATAAATAGGCTACCATATGTGGCCGAATATTAGAGGCAGCCAGGAATAGGACCTCATAAGAAATCAGCCTGCTCCCTGACAGATGCTGTGTTAGAGTGGAGTTTAAAATAGCAAACATTGCGTGAGAGACATAAACATCAAGAAAACTTCCTAAAACGACATCTGTTGTTTCTATTAATCTGGCAGTGGCGGAAACTGCTCTGAGGCAAGGAGGGTGACCCCTAGCAAGTGAGTCTAACTGGAGACTATAGTAGCCAGCTGGTCTCTGTTCTCCATGTTTCTGAGTGAGAACACCTGAGGCATTCCCAGATGCTTCTAGTAAACAAGTGAAAAATCTAACTTGTAATTAGAGAATCCCAAGGATGGTGTGTTAATTAATGATTCTTTAAGTTTTAAAATGATCTTTTTGCCATCTTCTGAAAGTTGAAAGGGATCAGGTTCTGAAGCCTTTAGGTATTGATATAATGGTTGTGCTAGCAGAGAAAAATTTGGTATCCAGGTTCGGCAGTATCTACAAAATCCCAGGAGTCCCCTTGGTTGTTTCTTGGTGGGGACAAGGAAGGCTAAGATAGTTTCTGTCTTAGTCATCTAGTGCTGCTGTAACAGAAATACCACAAATGGATGGCTTTAACAAAGAGAAATTTATTCTCTCACAGTCCAGTAGGCTACATGTCCAAATTCAGGGCATCAGCTCCAGGGTAACACTTTCTCTGTCAGCTCTGGAGGAAGGTCCATGTCATCAATCTTTCCTTGGTCTAGGAGCTTCTCTGCACAGGAACCTCAGGTCCAAAGGACACGCTCTGCTCCCGGCACTGCTTTCTTGGTGGTGTGAGGTTCCCATGGGTCTATGCTCGCTTGTCTCTTTTATATTTCAAAAGAGATTGGCTTCAGACACTATCCAATCTTGTATACCCCATCAGTATAACTACTGCTAATCCATCAATTAGATTGAAATTACAACACATAAGAAAATCACATCAGATTACAAAATGGTACACAAGTATACAATACTGGGAATCATGACAGATATTTTTTGAGGACACAATTCAATTCATGACAGTTTCTTTCCTTTTGGGATTAATAGTGATTCTTTTTGCTGAAATTATGTGTCCTGTATATTTAACCAATGGCTGAACCAGTTGCAGTTTCTCTTTGGAGGCTTTGTGCCCACCATTGGCTGAATGTTTTGATAAACAAATGCTGTCTTCAAGACAGGCTTGTTTAGACTCAGAAAAGACCAGAAAGTCATCTACATATTGTAATAAAGTGGATCCATTGACAAATTATAAAGTTTGTAGGTCTGCATGTAAAATCTGAGAAAAATAAGTGGGAGACTTGGTGAAGTCCTGAGGCATCACAGTCCAGGTGTATTCCTGGTCTGCCCAAGTGAAAGCAAACAGATATTGACTATCAGGATGCAGAGGGATACCAAAAAATGCACTGCAAAGGTCAATGACTGTAAAATGGGTGGCTTCAGGGGGAACGTTAGAATAAATGTAGATTGGGAACCACTGGGAATCTAGGAATGACAAGGTGATTGATGCCTCAAAAATCCTGTATAGACCGCCAACCTTGATTATTTGGCTTTTTAACAGGGAAAACAGGAGTATTATGTGGGTAATACAAGGAATAATTCTTAGCTATAAATTCTTGGATTATAGGAGGAAGCTATTCCTTTGTTTTCTTTTTTAAAGAGTACTGAGAAATCTTAGGTAAAGGTTTAGAGGTATCTATCTTTTTTTAATTGGGTTGGCGGATAACACTCAGCCGACATCTGTGGACATAGCAGCCCAAAGGACCTCAGGTATAGAAGAAAGAGCATCTAAAGAAATAGAAGAAGCTAAGGGGCTATCCTCTTGTGAAGGCAAGCAAAGTGCCTGTAAATACCAGAAAGCTTCTTCTGATGAAGTCCCTTCAGCCTCGTGGTGGCCGTCAGGGAGCTCTGGTAACATTTCTCCTTGTTCACTGAATTGTATATGACAATTCCATTTAGATAATGACCCTTTTCCTAATAAATTAACTGGTGTATCATTACTGAGTAAAAAGGGATATAAATTCTTTGTAGGACCAAGGGATATGGGAACAGGTTTGGCATAGACTAAAGTCTGTTTTTTATTAGTGACCCCCCATAAGCTTAGAGGTTTTAGTATTCCAGGGCAGAGGCTTTTGTAAACATGTGGGGTTGATGGCAGAGAGGTTGGCACTAGTATGCAAGATTCCCCATTAACTTTAATAATTCATTCTCCTTGAGAATTTAAATCCACCATTGGAAGAGCCTCTGTTGTGTCCCCAGAACCCCTTCATTCTGACTTAGATTGAGTTTTGCTCACCAGCAAATTGCCTGTTTTATTTTTTAGTTTAATGCAGTGCTTCTTAAAGTGCCCACGCTTTTTGTACTAATGGCAAATGCCAGGTTTAGTGCCTCCAAAGGACTTGAATCGCTTTTGATTAGGAGATTGTAATTGTTGTAATTGCAAGGCTGTTAATTTATTTGACTTTGCAGCTTGCTTAGTTTCTATAGCTTTAGCAAGCTCATTAGCTAATCCAGTCACCTCGGCGATCAGAGCAGCTTTCCAATCCAGCTGATGCCTTTTTACTAAAGCTGAAAGCTCATGGTGAAGACAGATACAAATGCTACATTAAAAGCTCCAGATACCCCAGGGGGAAAGGGTCAAACCCCAAATGTTTGGCAAATCTCTGAAATAATCAGGTTGGTAACTTTAAACATTCTTGTCTTTATTTTGTGCACAGGAGTGGATCTTTGTCAGGTGTATTATAGGGGGAAAGGCTTTGCTAAGGGCATTAAATAATTCTTCCCCTTCTGGGCTTCACGGAGCAAATCATCAGCTGTTTTGGTAGTATCTAAAATCAAACTTTCTTGAGGCTCTTTCCATTCAGCATGCTCGAGCCATAATTGAGCATTCCCAGGGCTTGTCAGCATGTGAACTAATTGATATAAGTTAGGTAACCCAGGTTGATAAGCTTCAGTGAGAACTTTTGAATTCTATAGCACATTTGTAAGGGTCCTTTCACACATCTGGAAAATCTTTAAGAATACTGTGTAATTCATTGCAAGTCCAAGGGATAAAGGACACACTGGGCTCTCTAGGAGTTTCTCTAATGCTCACTCCAGATTCTGGAAGTCAGATTTTAAATGATGTTTCAGGAACAAGTTTTTCCTCTTTGGTAGATTTGCTAGGAAAGAAAGGGACTTCTGAAAGGGTGTTAGTAGAGGAATAAGAAGGCAGGGACGGATACAGAGTTGATACAGCCTGTAGGGGAGCAGAGGGAATGGGAGCAGGCACCTGACATTCTAATTCCTTTTGTCTTTTAGTCAATTTAGAAATTGTATCTTGCATGTAAGTTAGTCTGCTTTCTTGCTTGATGCCTTTTGGAAGCTTCTATATACCAATCAAAATAAGTGTCCCATTGTAGTTGCCAAATGCGGGAGCCTTTATCATCTAGCTTACTGCACCCAAACACTAGTTTGTCTAGGACAGAAGAACCCTGAATGGGCCATTGATGTTCTGAACTGTCCTTAGTAAAGTTATGCTATTGTTAGGTGCCATCGATTTTGACTCATAGTGACCCAGTGTACAACAGAATGAAACACTGCGCAGTCCTGCACCATCCTCACAATCATTGCTATGCTTGAGCCCGTTGCTTTAGCCACTGTGTTAATCCATATTGTTGAGGGTCTTCCTCTCTATCACTGACTCTCTACTTTACCAAGCATGATGTTCTTTTCCACGGACTGGTCCCTCCTGATAACATGTCCAAAGTACATTAGACAAAGTTTCACCATCTTTGCTTCTAAGAAGCATTCTGGCTATACTTCTTCCAAGACAGATTTGTTTGTTCTTCTGGCAGTCCATGGTATATTTAGTAGTCTTCACCAACACCATAATTCAAAGGCATCAATTCTTTGGTTTTCCTTATTCATTGTCCAGCTTTCACATGCATGTGAGGTGGTTGAAAATACCATGGCTTGAGTCAGGCACACCTTAGTCCTCAAAGTGACATCTTTGCTTTTTAATACTTTAAAGAGGTCTTTTGCAGCAGATATGCTTAGTGCAATACATCGTTTGGGTTTCTTGACTGCTGGTTCGATGGGCATTGATTGTGAATCCAAGTAAGTTGAAATCCTTGACAACTTCAGTATTTTCTGTGTTTGTCATGATGGTGCTTATTGGTTCAGTTGTGAGGATTTTTGTCATGCTAGTGCTCCAGAAACAGGCAGGTACAGTGGCCAAGACATTTGTTCATATGAGCAGCCAATGTGCCTGAAGGTGGTCCTGCCAAATCCTTAGAACTGGCATTCTCCCACTTACCAAAATAGTGAATTGCATGTTTTAGCAAACTTGAACAGTGCACTGAAGCCTAAATGGCCACTGAGACCTGAATGCATGCTGAAACCTGAACGTACACTGAAGAAAAAATGAGTTCAAACTTAATGGGCTGAAACCTCTGGTTTTCCTGAGATCAGACCGGAGTCTTATCAGGGATTTGCCACTAGATGTCAGCCTCGCCAAACCTAGTTTGGCAACGAATGTGTCAGAACGTTCAGAGAGTGAACTGAAAGCGAAAGTATGAAAGAAAAGAAATTCAACAACAAACTTCCAAAAAGTCTATGCAAAGAGAGCAGAGTTTGATTTGAGAGGGCTCGCCTGGGACTACTCTCAGGAATCCAGGGAGGCAGAAGGGCTCAAAGGGCCCATGTCAGTACCAAAAGCTACGAGTCCTTGTCATCCCAGGGGCCGCAAGAGGTGAGATGCCTTCGAATTACACGTATCTGACGCTATTAAATTATCAAAGCATAAAAGTGCATACATAGTCTGTTATAATAAAAGCAAAGAGATTTATGTAAGGTTCAGTACAGCTCGAACCAGGGAAAGCATTCAACTCACAAAGTGAAACTAGAACGCTCCAAGCTGGTGAGATTACAAAGATATATTTATATGCTTAAATCCGGGACTAACAATGTAAATTTTCTGATTGGTGCTCAGTGATGTAAAGAGGCAGGAGATGGGATAACTCAAAGCAGGGAATTAATAGGGTTTGGCTCAAAGTGTATATGTGGGCTTCTTACATTGGTTATTTCATATAATTACAGAAGTTCATGACTAAAGGGGGCACACATTCCTTTTTGAGAACATTTTGCCAAGAGAGTATCTTCAAACACTCCCTAAGAGCTGCTTGTACAGATTTCTGATAAGGGGCGTGTGTCAAGACCCTCCTTTTAGAAACATTGTTTACACATTCTTAGATTAAGCACAGAGAAAAATATTTCCTTAGTTGCAGGATTGTCTGTACAAAGTTGAACAGTTACTGAGGAGTACAGGAGGGCTAAAATGGAGTCGGGGCTTAGACACAGGCCAGTCATTTTGACAGTTAAACACCTCAGTTCTGGAGCTCTCACACAGATCTAACCTAGCCCCAGCTGTTTAGGGTCAGAGGAAAAAGGGCTGGTGTCAGAACAGAAGTGGCAGAGAAGTGAAAAGTGGGAATTTGGATTATATCCTCTTAGCTTGTTAACCTTCATGTAGGTGCAGAGAATGCAGATGGTTGAATAGGTTAGATTAAGGAGATTGCAGAGCAGTTCTGTTAAAGGAAGGGACATTCAGGATGGTGGGGAGAGAGAGTTTGAAACAGGTTTGAGGGAAAGAAAGGTTGTAAAGTTTGGGAGAGTTTGGTTTCTGTCTTCAGAGGGGATCTACTTGAAGCTTCTCAGGATAGGGGTGGGTATTTCTTATTACTGATCAGTTAAATGACAGAGAATTTTTGGCCTTTCTCATGGAAATATCCTTTGAACCTACACAATGTATTGTAAGAGAGTTGAGTGTTGTGGACAGACACCAGGCCTCTGCTGCAAGAGTTGCAGCAGCAGAGGAGGGAGGCAACTTCCTGTCTCAGCCTACATTAGATGAACACAATGGCAAATGTAAACTTTTGCCTTACACATTGTACTGAATCGGCTGTTTGCCCCCTCTGACTTCACCCTCCACCCTTCCCTTCTTTGGTCTGTACCCTGGGATGCTGACCTTTTCATTCACCATAATGGGCTCCCTTACCCTCTGGCTTCTGGTTGGCCTCTAGCAATGGGATGGAATGCGGACAGAGAAACAGGGCTGGAAGAAACTGAGAGGTTGTATGTTTATTCACACAGCTCTCTCCCTCCTAGGCTTCAGGATGGCAATGGTTGTATTCCTCTAGCTAAGGCCCTAGCTCCATTCTTGCACCCTCTCCAATAACTTTCTGGATTCCGATCCTCTCCTACCTTACCCCTTCAGACCTAGTGTGTGAGCTTCCCCATGATAGCCAGCCCTTGAATGCTTCGCCATGCCTTGTTGTAGGCACTGAATGCTTCGTCGTGCCTCATTGTAAGCACCGTTAAACCTGTCCAGTTCTTTGTAAATAGTCTGCACGTTAACCTACCCTCAGTTACCTCATTTGAAAACATCATCTGTTTCTTAAGGGTAACCAGATTAATACATACAATATAAGCCCCTCCAATTATAGATTGTATCACTCTGAATCCATTTCCCCATCACCCATATATTTAATGTAGTTGTCATGATTGACCAGTAGGAATGAACTTGGGGTATGTTGTTATTCTTGTTAGTTGCCATCGAGTCGATTCCAGCTCATGGAGAGCCCATACGTTATATAGTAGAAATGTTCCATAGGAATTTCTTGGAAATAATCTTTATAGAAGCTGATTGCCAGGCCTTTTCTTCCATAGTACTGATGCGGGGGTTGAACCACCAACCTTTAGATTAGCAGTTGAGTGCAAACCGTTTATGCCACCTAGGGACCTTATTATTTGTAAAAAACTGGAGTTGTATAGAGCAGGAGTAGGCAAACAGGCCTGGATCTGTTAGTAAAGTTTTATTAAAACATTGCCATGCCCACTTATTTACCTATTGTCTATGGCTGTTTTTGTGCTATAATAGCAGAGTTGAATAGTTGGAACAGAGATCAAATGTTCTGTAAAGCCTAAAATATTTATCATCTGACCCGTGTGTTGATCCATGGTATAGAAGAACAAACATGCCTGGCCTGAGTCTCAGAAGACCTGAGTTGAGCCCTAAATCCCCTACTTACTGAATGACCTTGGCCAAGTTGCTTTACTTCGTAAAATCTCAGTTTCCTCACCTGTAGAATAATAATAACCCAGACAGTTATTGTAAGAACTGAAGTTTTAATGATTAGCTATTTTTTCAGGGGTTGCTGTCATTTGAGGATGTGTCTATGTTCTTCACCAGAGAGGAGTGGGAGAACCTTGACTCAGCCCAAAAGTACCTCTACAGAGATGTTATGCTGGAGAATTACAGAAACCTGATCTTCTTGGGTAATGACTTGGTCTTTAAGATTTGGCTTTGTTTGTGTGTTTTCAGTGTCTGCACAAGTCTTCAGTCCTTTGTCTGTAATTCCAAAATCAGAAAAAGCTGAAAACCAGTTTTCATAATTTATTTGGCTATAAAAATCTGACCTGAAATGTTCAGGTGGCAAAACTTGATTTTATCTACATGAAGCTATTTATAGTCTTTATTTTTCCCACTTGGTGTGCATGTCTATATAGTTAGCCTAAGAAATATCGATTCGTTTCATTGGGGATGCAGCTCTACGCCCTGTTGGAGGCATTACATAATATAAATGTATATGCCAACTTACCTTTCTAAAATATGGAAAAATTCTGAAATCTGAAATACATCTGTGGTGTCCAATAAGGGATTGTGGATCTGGGTAGTGAGTAGCTGCTTTTTGTTTCAGAGCTCAGGCACACTTAATCTATTCTCCACCCCCACCCCACACCCATCCTCCACGTCCACATGTATTAGATCTCTAGGAGTGGAAAAAATTATGGCCAATTTGGATTCCAATGGCCAGCTTTGGAATTTATTCTCTTGAAAAGTTTCTCTTTTTTTCCTCTCTCTGGAATGGACAACTTCCTTGTTTGCAACACCAGTGGGTGCCCTGGAAACCATTCCTAACTAACTTCATTTCTGAACCTTCACTACTTCTGTCTTCCCAAGAGTTTATGTTTGCCTTATTCCAATGCAGTCTCCTTCTGTGGCAGTTTTCCTGCCCTCTCTGAGGTGTAGGGGCTGGTAATAGTTTTCTTTCTGGGACCACATATTTGTCGCCCCATGTTGATACTCTTGTCACAGTTGTGACCACCTCTTGTGAAATTGTCCACCAACCTTTGGTTTTTTGTAATGTTTATTTTCTTTTTAAAAGCATTACCAGGGCATAATTGAATATGTGGAAGGTACAGGTAAGTATCAAAGAAAGGAAAAAACATTCAAGGGTAACAGTATTAATACTTTGGAATGTTTTCTTCCAGTCTTTATTCCTGTGCTTAAAAAGTTTGTGAGCATGTATATAATGCCATGATTCTTTTTAAACTCAACATTGTAACATCAGCATTTTCCCTATGTTATTAAAATTCTCCATAGATGTAATAAGTGATCATATATGATACATAATAATATTCATTTTCCCATTTTGGCGGTGTTCACCTTGACTTTGTTGGTTTGCTTTGTGTGTATCATTTTCTGTGTTATAATGTTCCAAAGGATGCTTCTGACTATAAATCTTTATATGCATTTCTGATTATTCCCCAAGAATTAGAATTTTGGAGTTAAAGAATATGGGCACTTTAAATTTCTTAATATATATTGATGAATGAGTTTTCAAGAAAATTTCTATTATTCTGTTTATTGAACAGCAGTATTTGAGAATGCATCTTTACTATATCACTGCTCTCATTTAGAGATTTTACTAGTTATAAAAATAATATATATTCATAATAGAAATTTTGGAAACTATATCAGTGAATAAAGTAGAAAATAAAAATCTGCAGGCCCATTGCTCAGAAATAACCACTGTATAACATTTTGGTTTACTTTTTCTTTATTTTTTCTATATATAGTTTTTAAAAACAACAACGCAAATGCTATACATGAGTTTTGTATTCTGCTTTAAAATATATAGGGAGCATTTTCCTATTCTCACAAATATTCTGTCTAATAATTATGTCTTTGTAGGCTTTGTGTTATCATTCCTCTGTTGACGTTCAGTTTATTTCCAGTTTTGCACTGTTGTAACCAGGACTTTGAACCTGTTCTTTCCAGTTCAAACCCCTGCTGAGAATTTGCATGTCTAACGAGTTCCAAGGTGATGCTAATGCTGCTGGTTAGGGACCAATTCTGAGCAGTGGTTCTCAAAATTTATTATACATAAGAATCACCTGGGGATCTTGTTAAAACATAGATTCTGATTCAGTATATCAGAGATGGAAATGCAAATTCTCAGAAGGGGTTCAAACCAGAACAAACTGGTTTGAAGCCCTGGTTATAACACTGTTGAACATCTCTGGTACATTAATTTTTGTCCTAGTTTTTCCTTAGGCTGTATTTTTAAGAGTTAAATTACCAGGTTGAAGGGTATGAATGTTGTTTAGGCTTTCAGAAAAGATTGCCAAATTTTCACAAATACTGTGCCAATTTCTATTCTCATCAGCCTTTTTAAAAACTGTCCTTATATCTGTGCTTACCACTGTAGACCAAAGAGATAAGACTAAGCTCCAGGACATCTCTTTACAACTCACTAACCACCACATCCCATTTACTTCCCCATGAGTAGGATTTCAGTTCCCCAAACCTGAGGTGATCTCTCAGCTGGAAGACTGGGAAGAGCCATGGATCCTGGATCTACCAAGTGCTGGGAATAGGAAAGCTACCAGTAGTGCTTGCCCAGGTAGGTGAGGAAGAGACCCAATCAAGTGGAAATGGTAAAGAGGAAGGGAAGTCACATGAATGATGCTCCTTCTGTGCACCAGACACTGAGCCAGGTGCCTGGCATGTATCCCACTTATTGATCCCTCCTGCCCTATGAAGGCAGTAGGTATGATTATCGTTCCATTTTCCAGATGAAGAAACTGAAAATTAAATTATCTGTCATAGGTTGATAGAATTGGGATTGATTTCAAGTCTCTACAAAGCTTGTCCTCTTTGCACTGCAGTGTACTGTTTCTCTAAAGTAGCTGGTCTAGTGTTTTCTAAATGACAACCACCCTAGGCCCTAGATACTCCTTTATTCTACTCTCATTACTTATCCTTTTGCCATACTGTCTCTTATACCCTTACTTTCATTTTGTTTTTCATATTCCCTCAGTATTCCTTGATATACTTTTTCTTGATTGCCCTTCTATCCTTTCCTTTTTTACATCCCTCTACTCAAAGGTTTCTTAACCTTGGCACTGCTGACATTTTGGGCTGGATGATTCTTTGAGGGGTGGAGGGATGCCCTATGCATTGTAGGATGTTTAACAGCATCCTTGCTTTTACCCACTAGATGCCAGTAGCACCACCCCACTTGTGACAAAAATGTCTCCTGACATTGCTAAATATCCCCTGGGGAGTAAAATCAACCATGGTTGAGATCCACTGCTCTATTCTATTAGATTTTGTATCTATTTCTCCTCTGGTTCCTTTTCTGGTCTATCCTATATTTTCTCTATTTTCAAGGAGTTTTTTTCACCCAGAATTATTACAAATATGCATATCTAGAAAGTGTAATATGTTACCTCTTCTATATTTATGTGATACTACTGATTCTTACCAGTAATGCATGACCAGAGGAAGTTGTTTTTCCAATAATGATGATAGACTTGTTCTATTCTCACATTCTCTGGCACACACTCTTGTGCATTATTTTTGGTCAGTTGATGTAAAGAGCTCTTTCTTTTATGAAAGCTAAGAGAATTATTAAATTCATAATTTTGGTCTCTTGAATATAACTGATGTAGTCAAGTAAGCACTTGATAATTCCATTTGATTGTCTCATATCTCAAACAGTCAACTCGTTTTCCTTTTCTTTTCTTCTGCAGTGTAAACATTTATGTATTTTCTTTTTGTTTGGCTAGGTTCTGAAGCCAGATGCAAGATGAAAAAGCTAACTTCAATGCAGAAAATTTCTGAAGAATTAGTATCAGATAAGGTATCAGTAGTACAGCAAGAGAAGGCCAAGAAAACCTCTAAAAAATTATATAAATGTAATGAATTTGTGGGCAATTTCAGGCTTGCACTTCCTACTTGTGGTGATGAATGTAAGAAGGGCTTTCTTGAAAATCTTAATTTTACTGAAGATCAGAATTCTCAAACAAATAAGCAAGGCAAATATGATGACTATGGGAAACCCTTCAATCAGAGGTCATTGCTTTTTACGCATAATCAAATTCTTACGAGACCAAAATGTTACGAATGCAGTGAATGTGGAATAGTCATAAGACATGAGACAGATTTTGTTCGACATCAAAGAATTCACACTTCAGAGAATCCTTTTGAGTGTAACATTTGTGGACAAGCCTTCAAACAGAAGTCATCTCTTATTGTCCATAAATGTTGTCACCCACCAGAGAAACCATATAAATGTCACGACTGTGGAAAGTTTTTCCGTCAGATCTCATATCTTGTTGAACACAAGAGGATTCATACCAAAGAAAAACCCTATAAATGTAGTGAATGTGAGAGAACATTTAGTCAGAATTCAACCCGTATTAGACATCAGTTAACCCATAGCGGAGAAAAACCCCATAAATGCCTTGAATGTGGAAAAGCCTTCAGTCGACACTCAACCCTTATCAGCCATCAACAAATTCATACTAGACAGAACACCCACGGATGTAGTGAATGTGGGCAGTCCTTTGGTCGGAACGTAGATCTCATTCAGCATCAGAGAACCCATACCAAGGAGGAATTTTTTCAATGTACGGATTGTGGGAAAACGTTTAGTTTCAAATCAAATCTTTATCGACATAAGGTCATTCATACTGGAGAGAGACCCTATAGATGTGACAAATGTGGAAAATCTTTCAATCGGCGTGCAAGCCTTGTTAAGCATCAGGGTACTCACAGAGGACAGATATCTACATGATGTTAACTGGAAAAGCTACCAATTAGAGATCAGAACGTAATCACTACTGCAAGTATATATAATTAGATCGTTTCCTGAAATGTAATAAAAAGGAACTGAAATGATATTTCTGTGGGGACCCTCTTTTTGTGAGTTACCTCCTGGTATAGTCAATTACTTTATAAAAAATGTAATAAGCTGTTGTATCCAGTCTCTCTTGAACTCCCTATACCTTCATTCCTTCCAGTCTATTTAAGGCAGAAGGGAATCATAGGAGCTTTGTTCTGTGGTTCCCCAAGTTGGGGACTATTTGATGGAGTATGAACAATTTGAGTGTCTGTCTGTGGTTTATATAGAAAAATATTGCATAGACTTTTCAAACAAAGGGCTACTCATTAGTGATTAGTGAGATATTAAGAATTACTAAAATTGATTCATAAACTAAAATTAGTATGCTACTAGACCCTACTGATAGGTCTAAGTCAGTATTTGTAGCAGTTGCTATTCATGCCCTGCCTTACCCCTTCTGTGTGTGTCATCTGACTTGCAGTATCTGTATCTTTACCTGCAAGCTTTTTCTAAAACCATGAGAGGCCACTGCACCTGCACGGTAATAACACACTCTGAGAGCAGCCCTCAACACAATGATGGCTGGGAATTTGAGTTTAAATACTGGAGCTCCCTCTCCCCTTGTGTTGAAGATCTCTGAAGTGTATGTTTTGTACTGTTTCCCCGTTTCCCTCATGGGTTTACACACATTCACCCACGATTGAAGCTGCTTTATTAGCTGTCTTCCCTTCTCTATGTCTCTTCTCCACTTCCCTACCAGAGTTTCCTCAAGCCACCCACCCCCAGATAAACTACTTGTATTCAAGAGACGTCAACTGTAGTCCTTGAGGAACCATATCCCTTTTGTATGCCAAGCACATTCTTATATTCAGGTTAAATAAACTGATTGCATTACTCTTCCTACAGTTCAGCAAAACAAGAAATCTATTTGAAGTTATTCGCATGTCCTAACCTCATCCCAGGTCTGTGTTTATAAATTGGCTGCTATTTGTTGTTGTTGTTAGTTGCAGTCAAGTCAGCTCCAACTCATGGCAACCTTATGTATAACAGAACGAAATATTGCCCAGTCCTGCAGCATCTACAGGATCATAGGTGTGTTTGAGTCCGTGTTGCATCCATTGTGTCAGTCCATCTCATGGAGAATTTCCCTTGTTTTGATTGGCCTTCTACCAAACATGATTTTTTTTCTAGCAGTTGGACTTTCCTGATGATGTGTCCAAAGTGAGCAAGTTGAAGTCTCGCCATCTTTGTGTCTAAGGAGCATTCTAGTTATGTTTCTTCTGAGACTAGTTTGTTCATTCTTTTGGCAGTCCACAAAATAATCAGTATTCTTCATCAACACCACATTTTGAGCACATCAATTCTTTCATCCTTTTTCATTATTCAACTTTCACATGCATATGAGGTGATTGAAGACTGGCTTGGGTTAGACACACCTTCATCATCAAAGTGTCATCTTTGCTTCTGAAAATTTAAAGGTGATTTTTTTGTAGCAGATTTGCCCAATGTAATACATCATTTGATTTCTTGACTCCTTCCATGGACACTGATTGTTGATCCAAGTAGAATGAAATCGCTGACAACTTCAAATTCTCTGTTTATCATGATGTAGTTTATCAGTCCAGTTGTGAAGTTTTTTGTTTTCTTCACATTCAGGTGTAATCCATACTGAAGGCTGTAGTCTGACTTCATCAGTAAATGCTTCAGGTCATCTCCATTTTCAGCAAGCAAGGTTGTGTCATCTTCATATCGCAGATTGTTAATGTGTCTTCCTCAGATCCTGATGCCGTGTTCTTCATATAGTTGGCTTCTTAGGTTGTTTGTTCAGCATACAGATTGAATAAGTAAGGTGAAAGGACACAACCCTGCCATATGCCTTTTCCAGTTTTCAGCTATGCAGAATCCCCCTGTTCTTTTCAAACGACTGCTTCTTGATTCATGTATAGGTTTCACATCTGCACAATTAAGTGTTCTGAAATTCCCATTCTTCACAATGTTATCCATAATTTGTTATGATCAACTTACTCTGTTGCTGCTGTTTAGACCCTCTCAAATCCCCAGTAGTTCACTCTTGATTTCATTATTTTCTTGCCCTCACCCATTTCATGATTTCTTAATCAGCATGTATGTTTTTTAATTAAAAATGTATTTTTAAATTAAATTAAATATATATATGTATATATATATTTTAAATTAAACTCCTATTGAGAATGAGAAGAAAGCAAGTGGCAGTGAGGAATCTTAACCCTGGCAGGGAAATTAGGATTTGACTGTAAATGGGGTTCAAAATACATAATCAGTTATTTTTTTAGTGGTTAGCTTGAATTGGCTAGAAAAAAAGACTGTCAAATTCTTTTTCCCTAAGCAAAACTGAGAAGTTGATACTTTTGGCTTAGGAGGAAATAGGCCAGTGAGGAAATGAGAATGAGAAATAAGCCCGCTTAAACCTTGGGACATGGGAACCTGTGAAAAACAGGTCCAGGTCTGAGCACACGGAAGTCAGTCTGAAGCTGTTAAATCTATTTAGATGATTCCCAAGCTCCCAGCTCTCTAGAAAGAAGGGCATAACTCAGTTAAAAACTCAAACTACTGCAGTCAAGTCAGTTCCAACTCATAGCAACCTTATAGGACAGAGTAGAACTTCCCCATAGGGTTTCTAAGGCTGTAAATCTTTACTGAAACAGACTGCCACATCTTTCTTCCACAGAGCAGCTGGTGGTTCAAACTGCCGACCTTTTGGTCAACAGCTGAGTGCTTAACTACTGCAACACTACTATGTTAGGAACTAGAAATAACATGATACCCACCAATGATCAGTCACAGCTGCCACGAAAATATCTAGAGCTGAGTTGTTCGATATGGTTGTTTCTAGCCATAACAGGCTATTTAAATTAATTAAAATTTAAAATTAAGTTCCTCAGTCAAAAACTACATTTCAAGATCAGCACAGTTATTGAAGTTTCCCATCGTTACAGAAAAGTCTATTGGAATAGCACTGGTAGATAGACCCTAAGGACTTTATATTGAGAAATGGGTAGAAAAAATTATTTGGTGCCACTTGTTTCCCTGTTTACAACTAAATTAAAGACATCTTTTCATTTTATAAATGATCCCTTATAAAATGTCTGATTCACTGAAAGTATTTATTTCGGTGGAATTCCTGGAACCCAAAAGGAAAAGGAATGGGGGATGCTGGTGTGCAAGAAAACTTAAGTTCATTTGGAAGCTTTGCTGAAATGATTTGAGAGAAAGGGTGTCAACACCACCAGTGCTAGTAAGGAGCCCCCATCTCAGAAGAGTACCCAAAGAGTGCCAAGTTAGTCTTACTGCCTTCCCCAAGATGCTAGACAGATAACAGGTGAACAGCTCGATTAGCAATGTCAGCTTCAGTGTATTCATTTTTGTTAACATTTAGCAGAATGGCAAGAGCTCCAAACTAACTTTCAAAAGAAGGCAGTGGGGAAGAGATGCTCAAGTTTTGGCTTTCCTGAAGGGGTATGATGACAGGTGGTAATCAGCCTCCAGTAGTTCTCATTTGTCTAAAGGACTAGACCTATTGTCCTTCATACCTGGAGAGACAACAACCATCAGCTTACTCGGTGGTGTCTATTCCTCTTTGGAGGAGACTGGCATCTAAAGTGTAGAATTCCACTGGACGCAAAAGGTTGTCTTGATTAGCAAAGCTTTTTTCAGCATATTTAAATCAGAGTGAAAAATTAATACAAATGTTATTTCCTTACTTTAGTTAATAATGTTAAACTGTAAAAGCCGGCTGTGTTAAAAATTAAAATGACATCAAGTAAGATATAAAAATTGACCAATGTTTTCATTTTCCCATTTTTATACACTTGGTTATATTTAACTGTAAAATAAAATGCCACATGTAACATAATCTTACTGTGGCATGACTAATGTGCAGCTTACACCACATACAACTCACCGTGGAAGTTTTGACAACACAAACATCTTGTATCTTGTTCAAGTACATGCTCAACTGTACCTTTCATCTCAAACACAAATGTAGCTGCTCCATTTGTCAGTATTTCCCAGCTGGTAGAAATGAAGAAGAGGAAGTAGGATACAAGAAATTATAAAGCAAAAATACTACATGAAATTCCAAATTAATTTTTAAACAGAGTAGAAATAGATAATTTCTTGGCAAAATACATTTTTGCAGGTTAAGTCCTTCGTTGTTTACTTTATTGCTAATTATTTGTGCCAATATTATAAATAGATATTTTCCCCATTTTTATTTTGAAGTACATAAGGCTAATGTACAAGTCCCTGGGAGGTGCAAATGGTTTGCACTCATCTATTAAGCTAAAAGCAGTTTAAACCTATGCAGTAGTGCCATAGAAGAAAGGCCTGGCAATCTTCCATAAACAGTACAGCCAAGAAAACCATATGAAGCAGTTCTACTCTAATACATGTGGTCTGCATGAGTCCAAATCAACAGCAATGGGTTTTACTGCTTTTTCCCTCAGAGCCTGCCTTCCCTTGTGGAGCAGGCAAAGCCATGGCCAAAGACCCCTTGAATTTGGGAGACATTCCAACCGCAACAGCTTCAGAGGTTCCCCCAAGCAGATGTGCAATTTTCAGATTCTTGCTGAGTTTTATTATAGGAAATCATCATCAGCAGCCATGACTAATACTTTTATGAATATACACATAGGTGAAAGTAGTCACTAAGGCATTCAAATTTTTTAAAAAATGCATTGACTAAAAGAATATTGAATACCCAAAATGAGTAGTGAACATTCAGCTAAACTTATTTACTAAGAAGGCCTGAGAAGAGCTCAATGACAGGAATACCTGCCTTTGTGCGTGTCAGAAAAGCATGGTCAGCATAAAGCACAGCCTTGAAATATTTTAAAAATAACAATAAAAAAACAACCAACTACTTGACCATGGGAAGTAGCCTAGCTGTTTGTATTTATGAGTCTCTGCAATGATCGGTTAAAGCATCCAGGCATTCATTAGATTAATCCTGTTGTTCAAAGAAGACACAAACACAGGAGAACTGTCCCTAATCCTTTGAGCCACAGGGACATAAGAGGTCCAGTGAGGCTTTTCCACAAAAAATTGAGCAGTCACGTCCACATCCCAAACAGATGGGATTTCAAACCCTTAGAGGAAGCTATGGGGCTTGTCCAGCCCAGGGACCCTTCAGTTTCTGGAGCACAGGAGCAAACATCACCTCCACCCTAGTCTAGCCATAGAAGGTTTCTTTGGGAACAGTGTGTTATCACACCTTCCTGATACGTCCTGCAGGCAGAGGCTTTCTCTGCCTAAATATAATTTCTGCTCTAGCTCACCTGCAACCAAGAGGAAAGTAGCCTCCTGACCAAGAGGGAAACTGCTCCTACAGAAGTTGAGTACAGATGCCCAGCTTCCCTTCATTTCCTATAGGACCAAGAGAGAAGAAACCTACTTTCTCTAATAACCTAACTGGCCATTTCTAAAATTAATGAAGTTTAGTCAACTCTGCCATTCTCTCACTTTGGCTTGGATGGGTGGGGAGAAGTTTACAGCGTCAATGTAAGATTTTGCTGTAATGAGAATTCCTTTATGCCTAGAAAACAACGTGCTGTAATTGAAAAGTTTCCCATATTCATCAAATTTGTCCTGTTCCCTATACAGGCATACTGATCTTGAATAAGTTTAAAGTTTTGAAGGAACTTGTTACTTTTATGACCATTACAGAGCATCGCTATTGTTGAATGAAGTCTAGTAAGAAGAGCAAGTCTGTAAGTCCAAAAATTCAATACCATTATGATGATCATATCTACTAACTTCACAGGGCAGTAGGGATGAATAGGTGGGATACATGCCAACCTGCCTCTGTGTCTGGCACACAGAAGGGGCATCAAAGTGACTTCCCTTCCTCTTCACCATTTCCACTTGACTAGGTCTCTTCCTCACCCTCCTGGGCAAGCACTACTGGTAGCCTTCCTATTCCCAGCTCTCAGTAGATCCAGGACCCATACCTCTTCCCAGTACTTCGGCTGAGAGATCACCTCAGGTTTGGTGAACTGAAATCCTACTCATGGGGAAGTAAATGGGATGTACTGGTTAGTGAGTTACAGAGAGATGTCCTGGAGCTCAGTCTCAATCCTTTTGGTCTACAGTGGTAAGCAGAGAGGCAAGTAGGATGGTGTTTAAAAGGGCTAGTGAGAATGGAAATTGACACAATCCCAGCTGGTAGAAATGAAGAAGAGGAAGTAGGATACAAGAGATTATAAAGCAAAAATACTACATGAAATTCCAAATTAATTTTTAAACATAGTAGAAATAGATAATTTCTTGGCAAAATACATTTTTGCAAGTTAAGTCCTTTGTTGTTTGCTAATTATTTGTGCCACTATTATAAATGGATATTTTCCCCATTTTCATTTTGAAGTACATAAGGCTAAGGTACCAAGTCCCTGAGAGGTGCAAATGGTTTGCACTTATCTACTAACCTAAAAGCAGTTTAAACCTATGCAGTAGTGCCACAGAAGAAATCAATTTGGTAATATGTACTGACCACCTTAAAATTGTTCATGCTCTTTGATCTAGTAAATCTTCTTGAAATAAATTTAGGGAAAAAGATGAGGCCAAAATTATTTTACCAGAGAAGTTAAGCACTGTGAAAGGCAAAATAATGGCCCCTCAAAGATACGCACATCCTAATCCCTGAACCTGTGAATATGTTGTGTTACACGGCAAGGATGAATTGAAGTTTCAAATGGAATTAAGATTGCTAATCAGCTACCCTTGAGATTGGGAGATTATTTTGGATTATCTGAGTGGGCCTAAAGTAGTCACCCAAAACCCACTGCCATCAGGTCAATTCCGACTCATAGCAACCCCATAGTGTTTTCAAGGCTGTAAATCTCTAACGAAGGAAACTGCCACATTTTTCTCCTTCAGAGCTGCTGGTGGTTTCCAACTGCCAGCTTTCAGTTAGCAGTCAATTGCATTAGCCACTTCGCCACCAAGGCTCCTTAAAGTAATCACAGTGTCCTTAAATGTGAAAAAGGAAAGCAGAAGAGTCAGCGTTAATTAAAATGGTGTAGTGAGAGAAAGCCATTACTGACTTTGCAGGTGGTAGGCTATGAGCCAAGGAATGCAAACAGCCTCTAGAAACTTGTAAAGGCTAGGAAATAGATTCTCCCCTAGAGCCTCCAGAAGGAACATAAGACCTGCATTTTCCCCTGATTTTCACCCAGTGAGGCCCATTTCAGACTTTAATTTCCAGAACAGTAATATAATAAATTTTTGTAGTTTTAAGCCACAAAGTATGTGGTAATTTGCTACAGCAGCAATAGGACACTGATACAGTGACAAATTGGAAATAAACTAATTATCAAGAGAGGGATGAGTAAATAAAATTGTGGTACATCCAAATAACGAAGACATAAAAAGATTACACATACACAAAGTTTTCAAATACAAAACTGATTCCTAGAAAAAACCTGATTCCTATATGAAATATGTAAGTATATCCAAGTTTTATTTTAAAAAAAAAAACATACCCAAATATATGACCATTTCTGAGAGGTGAACATGAGTTTTATTTTCTATTTCGTTTATTTCTGCATTTTTAAAGTTTTCTACAAGAAACATTTATTTTATAATAAAAATAAAATAAACTTAAAATCTACCATCTAATTGGCACTCAACTTCATTAGCCTTGTGGAAAGACAAATTAAACAATGAGATATCACTACACGCCTACGATTGTGAGTAGGATTGGGTGAAATTAAAAAGACTGATAAAATCAAATTTTGACAAGAATGTGGAACAACTAGAAGCCTCTTACATTGCTGGTGGGAATATAAATTGTTTCAAGTACTTTGGGAAGCTATTTGGAGGCATTGCATCTACTAGATGTGAAGGTACCTGGGTGGTGCAAACACTTTGCATTAGACTATTAATCTACCGGTTGGTGGTTCAGCCCCACTCAGCAGCACTACAGAGGAAAGACCTGGTGATCTGCATCTGTAAATATTACAGCCAAAATAGTCCCATGGAGCAGTTCTACTACATAAAGCATGGGGTTTCCATGAGTCAGAATTGGCTTGAGGGCAATGGGTTTGGTTTGTTAACTGGAGGTGAACATATGCATACATTATGACCTAGCAATCCACTTCTGGGTATACACGCAACAGAATGCACATACGTGTTCAGTAAAATATATGTATTAGAATGATCACGGCAGTACTATTCATAATATCCCCAAAGTAGAGTCTATCCGATGTTTATCAACAGAAGAATGTTGTTGTTAGGTGCTGACTCATAGTGACCCTGTGTGCAACAGAATGAAACACTGACCTGTCCTGCATCATACTGACAATCATTGGTAAGCTTGAGCCCATTGTTGCAGCCACTGTGTCAATCCATCTCGTTGAGGGTCTTCCTCTTTTTTGCTGACCCTCTACTCTATCAAGTGTCATGTTCTGTAGGGACTGGTCCCTCCTGATAACGTGTCCAAAGTATGTGAGATGAAGTCTCGCCATCCTCACTTCTAATGAGCATTCTGACTGTATTTCTTCCAAGACAGATGTCATGGATTGAATTGTGTCCCCCAAAAATATCTGTCAACTTGGCTAAGTCATGATTCCCAGTATTGTATGATTGTCCACCATTTTGTCATCTGATGTGATTTCCCTATGTGTTGAAAAGCCTAGCTCTATGATGTCGATGAGATGGGATTATTGGCAGTTATGCTGATAAAATCTACAAGATTAGATTGTGTCTTAAGATAATCTCTTTTGAGACATAAAAAAGAAGTAAGCAGAGAGCTAGGGGAACCTCATACCACGAAGAAAATAGTACCAGGAGCAGAGTGTGTCCTTTAGACCTGAGGTTCCTGTGCTGAGAAGCTCCTAGACTGGAGGAAGATTGGTGACAAAGACCTTCCTCCAGAACTTACAGAGAAAGCCTTCCGCTGGAGCTGACGCCCTGAATTTGGACTTCTAGCCTACTAGACTGTGAGAGAATAAATTTCTCTTCGTTAAAACCATCCACTTGTGGTATTTCTGTTATAGCAGCATTAGATAGTCAAGAGAACAGATTTATTCGTTCTTTTGGCAGTCCATGGTATATTCAGTATTCTTCACCAACACCATAATTAAAGACATCAATTCTTCTTCAGTCTTCTTTATTCATTGTCCAGCTTTCACATACATATAAGGCAATTGAAAACACCGTGGCTTGGGTCAGGCGCACCTTAGTCCTTAAAGTGACATCTTTACTTTTTAACACTTTGAATGTGTCTTTTGATTTCTTGACTGCTGCTTCCATGTGCATTGATTGTGAATCCAGGTACAATGAAATCCTTGACAACTTGAGACTTTTCTCTGTTTATCATAATGTTGCTTATTGGTTCAGTTGTGAGAATTTTTGTTTTCTTTATGTTGAGGTATAATCCATACTGAAGGCTGCAGTCTTTGATCTTCATCAGTAAGTGCTTCAAATCCTCTTCACTTTCAGTAGGCAAGGTTGTGTCATCTGCACATCACAGGTTCTTAATGAGTCTTCCTCCAATCCTGATGCCATGTTCTTCATATAGTCCAGCTTCTTGGATTATTTGCTCAGCATGCAGATTGAGTAAGCATGGTGAAAGAATACAGCCCTGACACGCCTTTCCTGAATTTAAATCACGCAGCATCTTGTTCTCTTCGAAGAACTGCCTCTTGATCTAGATACAGGTTCCTCATGAACACAATTAAGTGTTCTGGAATTCTCATTCTTTGTAATGTTATCCATAATTTGTTATGATGCACATATTCAGATGCCTTTGCATAGTCAATAAAACATAGGTAAATATCTTTCTGATATTCTGTGCTTTCAGCCAGGATCCGTCTGACATCAGCAATGCTATCCCTTGTTCCACATCCTCTTCTGAATCCAGCTTGAATTTCTGGCAGTTCCCTGTCAGTGTACTGCTGCAACAGTTTTTGAATGTTCTTCAGCAAAATTTTACTTGTGTGTGATACTGTTATTGTTCGATAATTTCTGCATTCAGTTGAATCACCTTTCTTTGGAATGGGCACAAATATGACAATTACTGTAGTTTTCATGGTGCCAAACAAAACCTACAGATAGTGTTAAGTTCAGCAAATATTTTGGATTAGGATAATATTTTGGATTAGGATAATTGAGAAATTACTTTTTAAAATTGTTCCACAGAATTGGGGCTTTTCCTTTGTTAATTTGATGGTTTAGAGGCTAGGGAATGGGGAGCTGGAATTCCAAATAGAGAAAGTATCATGACCAAAGCAAGGCATATATGTGGAAATAGGTCAAAAATTCAAGTAGCATTTAGACAATAGAAAATGCCTATAAAAGAAGGTAGAAGAGGAAGAATGGAGGAAAAACTGAAAATGCAGAGAAGACTACAGAGTTTGTGTACTGAAATGAATTAGTAGACTAGTATCAGAACCCTGTAACTGGTCTCTATCACTTACTATCTATATGACCCTGGGCAAATAACCTTGATGAGCCTTAGGAAAACATTACTATACATTGTTACCTCCTTTGATTCTTACATGGAAATGCTATACGATAGAAGTAGAGCAAAGAAATTGATGCACAGAAACAAAGTCACGTCATGTAACTATTTCTTGGGTCCCTATATGCAATAGACGAACCCTGGTGGTGCAGTGGTTAAGCATGCAGCTGCTAAATGAAAGATCAGCAGTTCAAACCCACCAGCCAGTCAGTGGGAGAAAGATGTGGCAGTCTGCTTGCATAAAAATTTCCAGCTTTGGAAACCCTATGGGACAGTTCTACCTTGCCCTAACAGGTTCACTATGAGTTGGAATCAACTCAAGAGCAGTGGGTTTGGTTTGGTTATACACAATAGGCAAAAGGTTAAGCACTCAGCTACTAATTAAAAGGTCAGTTCAAATCCACCCAGAGACACCTTGGAAGAATTGCCTGGCGATCTACTTCCAAAAGATCCCAGCCATTGAAAACCCTATGAGCATAGGAAATGGACTCCACAGCAACTGATTAGTTATACTCTCTCTCAAAGTAATACAGCTCATGGCAGTGTTTAAACCGATACTTTATACACATTTCCTCACTCTCAGCCCAATGCTCTTGATACTAAATCGCCTAAAAAAAAATTTAAATTCTCAGCATGACACCCTAAAGCCTTAGTGCACCTAGGACAGCCTTCTCACAATTCCCTCCTGTTGGTTATAAAGAAGGACAAAAGACAAAATATGTACTTTACTACTGTGTCCAAGCCTGAGAAGGTGAGTTCTGAAAAGTAATTTTTCTGTCCATTTAGGAAGACAATAATAGGTCCTAAGATAGACTGAAATTCGCATAACAGAGTGTAATTTGGCTCTCACTTTGGGGGAGAGTAACTGGAAAAGTGTTTTAAGAGCCATAAAATAGTTCACACACTGTAAGAGTGGCATGCCAGAGGCATCTGACCTCCTCTAACTTCACATGGGGGAAGGAGAATCAAGATCAACAGCCCAAGGCTGATTCCTCTGAGGCAGAGATCAGATACGCCTCCTCTTTCCGCTATCTACCAATTCTGACACCAACCATCCTTTCCATGGCATTACTTCTCTTCTGAGTTCTATAATCCATTACAATGGCCACAGAGAACTCAGGGATACTACTATTATGGGGTTAATTAGGGAAGAGGTTACAATTCAAGTTCAGGAACATTCAGGATACAGTTCTTCCATCACGACAGCCTCTTCTCAGTCGTGCCCGCAGGCACGCCTCTTTCTGGTCCCTCCAGCTCTGCCCTGCTCAGGCAAGTGTCACAAAGCTCTTTTAGCTCTGCCATACCTCAGCCCAAAGATGCTTAGCGCTAGCTCCACCAAGGGCTTGGAGGCCCCTACTCCTCCAGCAAGCCTCCTGCCCAAAGGCACTCATCTTTTTCACTCTGTGGAAGCCCACTGCGCTGTCTCCTGCTGCCATTTTCATTGTTATGGTCTGTCTCCTGGTTCCAGGAGCTTCTCAGAGCATGGAACCCAGGTCCAAAGAACACGCTCTGCTCTTGACTTTTCTTACTTGGTGGTGGTGATCTCTCCGTGCTCTGGAATTGGCTGTTAAGCCTAGCATGATGGCAAACTGACCAGTCTCCTTGGTGGGTCACAATTACCTTATCTGCAAAGTCCCACCCAATCACTTGGGTGGAAGTTACAAGACCATGGCAAGAAAGGTCACACAAAAGCAATCCATTGAACCATACACACTGATCCACAATTTTATTTCTGGGAATCTAGCCTTAGATTCTGTGGAACAATCCAAATTATATTCATGATTATATTTGTTACAGCATTGTCTATAACAGTGAAAAATTAGAAATGTTTAAAATGTTCAATTAAAGGAAAATGATTCAATTGTTATAATCTAGTTGCTGGAAAATGATGGAGCCTTAATGGCTATGAAGATCATGTAAAACCCACAAGACATGATGATAAATTTGAAGATAAATATATATATGCACTATGATCTTTATTATGTAACAAAATACACAGAGAAAAATAAGGAAATATACCAAAAGGCCAGTAACAGTTAAGTCAGGATAGTGGGATTATGGATAATTTTTCCCTCTATTATCTTACCAATGCTTATATTCCCTTAATTTAAAAAAGAGGGGAGGGGTCCTAAAAGAATTTGGATGCAATTCATGTTATCATTACGTAGAACTGGAAAGGTAATAGGATGGAGAGATTTAGGTTCTAACTTGAGTAACTTCACTCAGTCATGAGCCTACAGTTTAACCCAACAGTGACAATAAAGCCAATCCCATATCTTTCCTTCGTCTGGTTACGGGGGTGGAAAAAGACAGCTCTGAAAAGTTAAAGAACAATCAAGATTTAAATCCCATTCAGAGCTTGTATTTCTTGTGATGATGATGAGTGCATCCACCCACTACTCTTCCATCACTGCTACAGGGTCCACAATTCACCACTGCAGAGATGCTCCAGATGAAGCAGGGGGAGAGAAAAAAAGGGGCAAGATGCAGTAAATGAATCATGTAGTGGGAGGTATTCACTAATGCAAAGAGAAAAAACAGTGCTTATGTTTACTGGTCAAGCAGTCAGATCACCTGAAACCTAAAGTGTCAAATGTGAGCCTCAGTTTCTTCCTTTGTAAATTGAGATGCCATAGTTTCCTACTTACCTCATAGGGTTACTTGGAAATCAAAAAGAAAAATGTTTATGAATGCATCTTATGAAGAGAATATTGTATACTGTCAGTCACGGCTGTTGTTAACAAAACAAGAACACTAACAAAACTTCTGTCCTTAGTGTTCTCCTCTTTTGAAATATACCGAAGGAAATACTGCTGGAGCACTTCCTCATGTCCAAAATATTAAGAAGCCTCAACACAAAAATGAAAAACAAAAACATGTTTTAGGCTATTTGATATCACAAGGATACACACACACACACAAAGGTTTTAGTGGAAGATTTAGTGATGACTTTTTTCAGAAATCAGAAGTTAACAAATAAAGTACCCTAATTTGATGAGCTGTGAAAAAGATACAATGACAGAAATTGTGTGTTTAGATGAGATTTTGTCTTTCTTGTTTGAAATTTACAAAACCAAACTCCTAGACTGCTAGGATGGGAAAGGACTCTACAAAATTAATTTTTAAATAAAAACTATACAGTGCTTCTTGTGTACACTAAATGTTACAAGGTGCTGTAAATCCTCTCCACCATTTAGGTAGAAAGATACTTCTACATGACTAAAAAAAAAAAAAAATCTTGGGGAAGTCATTGGAGACGGCAAGATTTGGTCCAAAAGCAGAGGGAAGAGTGAAGGGATGACAAGAACAGAATTCTGTGGAAAGAATTCTGTCTATGTCAGCCCTTGCTCTTATAATCAGAAGTCTCTTACAGAGAACTGCCCCATCTTATGGAGGGGCTCCTTACTCATTTCTCCTTCACTACAATAGTTTATCAAAGTATGTGTCAAGAGACTGAAATCAGACTGAATCTATCTTGTGTGAGATACCCAAGGAAATATGATCCATGACTGACTGAAATACTGCAAATGCTAAAGGGTGTATTTTCTGGACAACAGAAAACAAACATCATACAGAAACATGTCAAAATGGTGGGGCTTTATGTCTATGGATTCTTTGGTGTCGGATAAGGTGTGAACTTTGTCTAAAGTTTTCTCCACATTCAGGACATTTATAAGGTTTCTCCCCAGTGTGAGTTCTCTGGTGTTTAATGAGGGTTGCACTCTGACTGAAGCTTTTCCCACAGACAGTACATCCATAAGGTTTCTCTCCAGTGTGGATCCTCTGATGTTTAAAGAGGTCAGAGCGCTGTTTGAAGCTCTTCTCACATTCTTCACATTTATAGGGTCTCTCACCTTTATGTATTCTCTGATGTCTAAAAAGGTTGGAAATATTGCAGGCTTTTCCACATTCATTACATTTATAGCATTTATCTCCTGTGTGGATTCTCTGATGGCGATTTAGATGTGAGCTCTGTCTGAAGCTTTCCCCACATTTGGGACATGTATATGGTTTTTCACCTGTATGAGTCCTCTGATGTTTAACCAGGGCAGCACTCTGACTGAAGCTTTTCCCACATTCTTGGCATTCATATGGTTTCTCACCAGTGTGTATTCTCTGGTGTTTAAAGAGGTCAGAACGCTGTTTGAAACTCTTCTCACAGTCATCACATTTATAAGGTTTTTCTTGACGGAACTGCCTCTGGGTCCCCAAAAGCCTAGAGCTATGGAAAATTTCCTCACTGTCAATAGATTTGTGAGGTATCAACACTTGATATCGTACTGTATCTAAACCCTGTTTGCAATTATTCCCACGTTCATCACTGTTAATAGGCCTGTCTGCTGCCTGAATATGCTGATGAAAAACAAAGTTTGACATTTTTGTACTATTCCCAAATTCACTATTTTTAGAGTCTCCCTCTTCTGTGGAACCATTCTTGCTGAGAACTGAGAAGCTAGTGAATCCTTTTACTTCAAGAGAATTTTCAGTTTTAAGCACTGATGGGTATCTTGACTGCTCTTCTGCCACGTCCCGGTGAGTATCAACACACTCGGAAAACAAGGGAGCCTTTCCCTGAGACCCTTCTTGTAACTGCCCCTGTGGTTCTGCTTCTTCTAAAATTTCTTGCTTTAGAATCAACTCTTTGTTCTCAGTTCTGGATTCCAAACCTAAAACAGTAAAATAAAAATTACAGACATTTCATCCCTTTGCAAACGTGAAATAAGCAACTGATAGCAGAAAAACAACAAAAAAAACTTAATATTTTCCATTTAACCACTCCTGAACATATTTTAATTAACTGGCACAGAACAGGAAAGAATATTTGCAAATCAGATAAAAAGATCTGCAAATATTTTCTCCCGTTCTGTGGATTGGCTGTCTCTTAACTTTCTTTATGGTGTCCTTTTGAGCCCTGGTGGCACAGTGGTTAAGAGCTCAGCTGCTAACCAAAAAGTCGGCAGTTCAAATCCACCAACCACTCCTTGGAAACCCTATGGGACAGTTCTACTCTGTCCTACACAGTTGCTATGAGTCAGAATTGACTCAACACCAGTGGGTTTGTGTTTGTTTTTTTATATCTAATAAGGGACTTGTGCCCAAAATATATAAAGAACTCCTAAAACTCAATAATAAAAAAACAAATAACCTACTTTTTAGAAGTATAAAGGATATGAATAGACATTTCTCCAAATGAAATATATAAAAGGCCAGTAAGCGAGGTCTGGAGCAAGCTGGGAGTAAGAGCAGCTCCACAATCTTATACACCCAAAAAAACACCGAAAAAAATGGGTGGGGGGAAGCCGAAACTGCCAGAACCAATTTTGTCAGAACTCTGGAAACCAGTCAAAGGATTTCAACAACTAAATGAATGCTGAATCAAGAAAAAGGTAGTATCTAAATAGTAGAAAAGCTTTGGTTTTCTATTGCCGGCACCTCACCTCCTCTCTGGCCCGGCATGGTCATCTTAAAGCTGTGGCAGCCCACATTCCCACAGAGGGAGCCTGGTCTGTGGCTCTAGAGGAAGCAGAGCAGATTCTATTTGCAAATTATTGTATGTGTGTCTGTGTGTGTGTGTTCTAACATGTCTGAGAGCTGACTGAAGGACTGAAGTAAATCACTAATCTCATATTAGTCTCTTTCAGGGCTGAGGGGCAGTGGCAATGCCCAAAGACTGTAACTGCCTGTAGCTGCCTAGGGCTAACAAATGTGATTTAAGGCATATCTAAAGACAGGAAGAACCCAGGAAGAGAGCCTCTTTTGGAAGTTAAGGCTTTCAAAAACAACACGTATACAGAGAAACTGAAAAAGCCACACACATTTCCGGGGTAAGATGCATGCTCAGAAATTATCTGAAAAGATCCTATGCTTTCATCTCAGGCTGATACCTAGGCTCAGTGCAAGCCTAAGTGTTGAAGGATGGGCCCAGAATAGAGTTAGTCTGCAAAGACCACAAGAGGTCTATTTTTTATTTTCCCTGCATTCAAAGAAATCTCTGTTTAAATACTACATGAACACAAGCTAAGAAACATAGATTTCAGTGTTCACACACATCCAGGAAGGCAGGCTTTTCAAAAATAGTTAGGAGAACTCAGTAAACACATGGACTATCACAGCCTTTAACATTTAAAAAAAAAAAAAGCACACCCTAGGGAAGGGAAAGAATCTGGTTACCAGATTTACCACATTATAATATTCAAATCTCCCAGTTTCAACAACAATAAAAAAAACCACAATACATATAAAGAAACAAGAAAGGGAGGCCCACTCAGAAGAACATAATAACGTGACAGAAACCATCCTTACTAGAGAAAAACTGGACTTAACTAGAAAAAGACTTTCAAGCAACAGTATTAAATTTACACAAGGCGCTAAAGAAAAGCACAAAGAACAAAAACCAAAACTATCAATACATAGAAATTATAAAAAAGAACCAAACATAAACACAGAAGCTGAGAAGTACAATAACAGAAATGAAAAATTCGCTGAGAGGGTTCAATAGCCAATCTGAGTTGGCAGAACAAATCAGTGAAGGTAAAGACAGAACAATTAAAATCATCATGTCTTAGGTGCAAAATCAGGTTTAAAATCAGGTAAGGGTCCTATCCTTTCACCATACTTATTTAATCTGTATACTGAGCAAATAATCCAAGAAGCTGTACTATATGAAGAATTCGGCATTAGGATTGGAGGAAGATTCATTAACAACCTGCGATATGCAGATGTCACAACCTTGCTTGCTGAAAGTGAAGAGTTGCAGCACTTACAGATGAAGATAAAAGACTACAGCCTTCAGAATGGATTACAACTCCACATAAAGAAAACAAAAACCCTCACAGCTAAACTAATAAGCAACATCATGATAAACGGAGAAAATATTGAAAGCTGTCAAGGATTTCATCTTACTTGGATCCACAATCAACACCCATGGAAGTAGCAGTCAAGAACTCAAACGATGTACTGCACTGGGCGAATCTACAAAACAGCGCTTTAAAATGTTAAATGCAGAGATGTCATTTTGAGGACTAAGGTGCACCTGACCCAAGCCATGGTATTTTCAATCACCCTATATGCATACAAAACTGGACGATAGATAAGGAAGACCAAAGGAGAACTGATGCCTTAAAATTATGGTGTTGGCAAAGAACATTGAGTATACCATGGGCACAAGCAGAACGAATAAATCTGTCTTGGAAGAAGTACAGCCAGAATGCTCCTTATAAGAATGGAGAGACTTTGTCTCACATACTTTGGACATGTTATCAGGAGGGACCAGTCCCTGAAGAAGGACATCATGCTTGGTGAAGTAGAAGGTCAGTGAAAAAAGAGGAATATACTCAGTGAGACTGCAGTGACTGTGTAGATGATGCAGGACCAAGCAGTATTTCATTCTGTTGTACATAGGGTCACTATGAGTTGGAATCATCTCAACGACACCTCACAACAACATAACAACAATAACAGGAGCAAAATGAATAAGGAAAAGTGAACAGAGCCTAAGAAACTTGTGGGACACCCTCAAGCCAACCACCATATGCATTATGGGAGTCCCAGAAGAAACAAAGAGACAGAAAGAATGTATGAAAAAATAATGGCCAAAAACATCCAAAATTTGACGAAAGACATGAACCTACACATCCTAAAAGGTCAAGGAATTGCAAGCAAAATAAACCTAAAGAGATCAACATCAAGAACATTTTAATCAAATTCTCAAAAACCAAAGATAGAGAATCTTGAAAGCAGCCACACACAAGGGATTGTCAATTAGATTAAATGCTCATTTCTCCTCAGAAACCAAGGAGACCAGAAGGCAGTGGGAAGACATATTTTAAGTATGAAAAGAATTATCAACCAAGAATTCTATAACCAGCAAACCTGTCCTCCAAAAATGAGGGTGAAATTAATATATTCCCACATAAACAAAGGCTGAGGGAGTTCATAACTACAAGACCTGCTGTTATGGATTGAATTGTGTTCCCCAAAAATATGTGCTGGACTCCTAACCCCTATAACTGTGGACATACTCTTATTTGAAAATAAGGTCTTCTTTGTTCTATTAATGAGGCCATATCAGTGTATGGTGTATCCTGAACCTAATTACTTCTGAGTTATAAAAAGAGCAGAATAGACACAGGTGCATGCACACACTGGGGAAGACAGAAGCCCATGTGCGGACTGCCGAAGAACCAAGAACACCCAGGGCTACTAACAAGGAAGGAATTAGCACTGCTGAGACTCTGATTTGGACTTTTAGCCTCCAGAATAATGGAGAAAATAAATTTCTGTTCTTTAAAGCCACCCACTTGTGGTATTTGTAACAGCAGCATTAGATGACTAAGACATCTGACCTATAAAAAATACTAAAGGGAATCCTTCATATTGAAAGGAAAGGACACTAAACAGCAGTTTGAAGTTGTACAAAGAAAAAAAAATTCTGGTAAAGGTAATTTCATGGGCAAATATAAAGGTGAGCTTTATGGTATTTTTCATTTGTAACTCTACATGTTATATCCTACATGCTTTAAAAGATAAATGCACTAAAAGTTATCAATTTATGTTTTTGGGCATACAACGTATAAAGATGTCATTCATGATAAAAACAACATAAAGGAGGCAGGAGCGATACAGGAACAGAGTTTTTGTATATTACTAAAGTTATGTTGGTGTCAATTTAAACTGGTTGTTATAAACTTGGGATGTTAAATGTAATCCCCATGAAAACCACAAAGAAAACATCTGAAAACTATACAAAAAAGGAAAGCTACAGTAATCAAAACTGCCTGGTGCTGGTATAATGATAAGACATATAAACAAATGGAATAGAGAGTCCACAAATAAACTTGCATATCTCTGGTCAACTGATCTTTGAGAAGGTGTTAAATCCATCCAATAGGAAAAGAATAGTTTCTTTAATAAACAGCACTGGCACAACTGGATTTCCACAAACAAAAGAATAACCTTGGACCCATAACTCACACCATGTAAGAAAAGTAACTCAAATGGATCGAAGACCTAAATGTAAGATATAAAACATCTGTATAGTTTATTAGTGGTTACCAGGTATAGAAGCAAGGGAGGGGGAAAGAGGGACTCATTACTTACAGGACACTGAGCTGCTGTTTAGCAGATGGAAAATTTTGGTAACAGAGAGTGGTATAATCATAGCCATCTTAGTAGATGTGAAGTGATAGCTCACTGTGGTTTTCGTTTGCATTTCCCTAATGACTAATGATGCTGAACATCTTTTCATGTGCTTGTTGGCCATTTGTATAATGTTGAAAAAAAAAGAACACGATTAACGCCATTGAATTGTACATGTAAAAAATGCTGAAATGGCAAATGTTTTGTTATTTACCAAAAAAAAAAAAAAAAAAAAGAACCAAAATGAAAAACTGAATCTATCACCTAGCAATACAAAACAGAAAGTCCTGCTTGGGCTACAAGAGACTCTAAAGGTCTCAGCCTGTGTCTGTGAATGTCAGACTGGTTCTGGGATGAAACTCCAAAATAGTGACCCAAGCCCTTCATAAACTAAGCAGTTATAATCAAGCAAGTAATGGTACTTACTCAGCAAGACTGTATTCCCATAATGTTTCTGTGTACTCTCCCTGGAGAAGATCCTCTGAGCTGGGTCCAGATGCACCCACTCCTCCCAGGTTAAAGATGAAGCCACATCCTTGAATGTCACCAACCCCTGAAACAACACAAGATCCCTATTCAGTACCAACAGTCCCAGGATAACACTACTACTAGTCTTAGGATGTGGCAAACAAGATGATCTTCTGAGATGGCTTCTTTGAATGTAGGTTGACTTTTCACAAAAGTTAAAGCCACAATTATTAGAAAAGGAAGTTCCAAAACTGGTGAAGTAGATGGTTGTCCAGCTCCCAGTGATGGGTCACAAACTGACCCTTGCTCACTGACAGAGAAGGGGTCTATACTGGTGCCCTAGGGCTGCTGTAACAAATATCACAAAGTAGGTGGCTTGTAAGAACAGAAATTTATTTTCTTAGTTCTGGAGGCTATAAATTTATTGTCTCATAGTTCTGGGGGCCAAATCAGGGTATTGGCCATCTTGACTCTTTCTCAGGGCTCTGAAACAGAAACTGTTCCCTGCCTCTCTCCTAGTTTCTGGGGCTTCCCAGCATTCCTTGGCTTGCAGCTGCAGCATCACGTTGTCCTTCCACTGCTTTCTGCTCCTCACCGGGGGGATGTTCTGTGTATAACAGGATGTTTAGCAGCATGCCTAGCCTCTACCCACTAAATGCCAGAACACACCCCCAAACTGTGATAACCAAAGATGTCTCTAATATTGCCAAATGTACCCTAGGGGGAAAATCACTCCCAGTTGAGAACCATTGATCTAAGGTATAGAATTTTTGGATATTTTGATACTTCATTTGTCTTTGTACTGGAGTGGACACAGTCTTATCCCTGACTAAAGGCACTAGGTCAGCCATCTTCCTTCCATGTAGAGACATGAAGCCTTCTGGCTACTTTTCAAGTAGGATGTCCACACTTAATTTGCAATTGCATCTCTCCTTTCCGGGGACTTCCTTTATCTATAAATATAAACTAATGGTTGGCTAGTTTATTAAAAGCCCTATTAGGAGAAACAGCAGTATTTGTAGAGAATCTCTAGAAGGATATACAGTCCATCCATTCCTCTGAAGTCCTGCCATTTCTAAAATAAAAGGAGGGGGATTAGAAAGGAAAGGGTAAAGTATCAGAATAATTTAGAAGACTTTTTCAACTTGTCTAAGGTTCTGTGGTTAGTAAGTAGAGAATAAGGATTCAAATCCAGGTGACTGGGTTCAGAGTTCATGCACTTAATCATTATACCATATTGTCTAGCTGGGAAAAGTCTAAGAGAAGAAATACTGAGATTCAGGCATGGTTGACTCTTGGTTTCCAACTTCATTCTTACTGTTACAGTCGTAATCTAACTTGCAGCCATCTAACATTCTGTAACTTCAGCTAGAATTTAGGAAGGAGTGGCATGAAGCCAAATTCTAAGTAAGGGTTTACAGAGCTGAAGCCACTAGAAATGCAAGGAGGAAGCTGGCCTTCTCATTCCTGCTCATATGATATGTAGGAGGGAATCCAGGAGGGCCTTTTACTCCTATTAGCACTCTCCACAATTCCTGGTATCATATCTCACAAATTATAGTGGGTTTTGAGTGTTTTCTGTACATTTTAACCTCATGTAAACAACAGATGGTGGGTGATGGGCTCTGCTGTTTGAAGGTGAGAAGGAATCACTGAAAGACCGAAGGTACCTTCATAGACCCCATTAAAAACCCTGTTATGGATTGAACTGTGTCCCCCAAAAAGATATGCTGAAGTTCTAACACCTGTACCTGTGAACGTGACCCTGTGTGGAAGTAAGGTCTTTGAGGATGTTGTAAGTTAGGTTAACAGGGTAGGTACTAATGCTATATGACTATTATCTATATAAAAGAGGAAAAAATACATAGATACAGGGAGGCAGAGGAAGGACACCATGTGATGCTGCAGTTGCAAGCTATAGAATGCCTGAAGGTGCCAGAAGCTAGGAGAGAGGCATGGAACAGTTTCTCTTTCAGAGCCCTCTTTAAAATGAGAGGGTAGCATCACTAAGGTATTTTTTAGCTACAAAATTTTATTAGTCTAAAATTGTTGCTGCAAAAAGCTATATTCTAATGGCAAATACTAGCAACTTTTAGATTATACACACCGCTAACTTTCATTCTTCTTGTTAGTTGCCGTCGAGTCGTTTCCAACTCATGACAACCCCGATTATGCAGAGTAGAACTGCTCCATGCAGTTTTCAAGGCTGTGACCTTTCGGAAGCAGATCGCCAAGCTTGTCTTCCATGGTGCCTCCACATGGGTTTGCAGCACCAACCTTCAGTTAGTAGTACAGCACTTAGCCTTTGTGCCACCCAGGAACTCATATAATTAAAAATAAAACCTAACATGCTGCAGTGACATAAATGAACACTTACTTTCAACTTGGTCAGTGTTCAGAAACTACATAAAAGACACAAAGGGAATCTTCAGAGAAATGCTTTTCAAACAAAGTACTGGGAGTCCTCAGGTGTCAGGACGGAAACCCTACAGCTAATAAAAGTCAATCTGCCACTTAACCCAACTGACATTCCTCTCTTCCCACTTTTAAACCCAGAATTGGAGAATTCTGATCAAATGTTCAGTGGTGTCGATTCCTATCTAACAAAATGTCCATTTTATTTATTTATTGGTTTTAATGCAGGAGTGATATGGAGTTATGTGGAGAAATATGAAAGATCATCCATGAAAAGTCCAAGTAACTGACATACAGCAATGAACCAAGATCACACATTTCTGCCAGTGTCTTAATACTATATCCAGTCAACTCCACGGCAATGAGTTTTAAATATTTAATTATCTCCACTGTCAGTATGGAGGAGGAGGAGGGGGTCGCCAAACTGTTAAAAAAGTAAAAAAGGATCCTCATTCAAAGTGGTGAGGAATTGCTGTTCTAGCGTTAAGTAGTTTAAAGACATGAGTCCACTTTCCATAGTAGAAATACCCTGACATCCTTCTTTCCCAAATAATCTAGTAAAACAACAGCTTGTCTTAAAATGAGTAAACACTAATCCCGAGTTGGTTTTGTCCTGCAGGGTCTGCAACTCAAGGAGCACTTCCTGGATGGATCTGTCGCTCTTTCCTATGGAAAGGAAATTTCCAAGCACATCCTCAAGTAAAATGTAAGGAGGAAGGAAAGAACATCTGAAACTCACAGCATCCCATACACCTCTATAGTCCACATTCTCACCACCCAGAGGTCTTTCACTTCTCACCTGCGGTGCGGTCCCATCAAGTGCTCTCTGAAAAGCCTGCACCACAGCCACAGCCTCCTCCCAATTCTCCGGAGAGTGCTCCCGCACCCAGGCCTGGGTCTCCTCGGGCAGGATGTTCAGGAACTGCTCCAGCACCAGCAGCTCCAAGATCTGCTCCTTGGTGCGCATCTCAGGCCTCAGCCACTGACGACAAAGATCTCTAAGCCGGCTCAGCGCCTCTACAGGTCCAGCCACTTCCTGGTAACGAAACTGCCTAAATTGCTGTCGAAAAGTTTCTGGGTCCTCATGGTCCCGGGGCTGGTCGGATTCCTGACTTCCGGGTGGGTCTTCCTCCACTTTCACTATCAAAAGTCCATCACGCAGGGGCGTAGCGGCGACCCTGGACCTCGCAGCCATGCTCCTGTCTCCTGCCCCAGCGTCATTCCCGCGCCTCTGGGCGGTCAAGATCGAACTCATTTTTCTTTGGCATGTGCTGGCTGTCCAGTTCTGCCTTTAAGTGAGAAAACAACAAATCCTGCAAAAAAGCCAAGTAACTCATCAGCCCTCCCCAGAACACAAATGCAGGGTTGTCCTGTACCAAACACAAGGCCCCACCCTGCCTGGCTCCTTTCCTGGACTCCTTTCTACTTCTATTCCGCCCAGAAACCCTTTACTCACGTGACCAAAAAAAAAGTAACTCAGGCCGGAAGTGCGTCATCAATTCCCTGTGGTGTCGACTCCCCGGGCATTTACCCGGCCTCTCTAGGCATCCCGGAGGCGTGAGATGCACGTCGATGATTTACCATACTTGCCGCGCTGGCGGCAGCCTGTGTTGGGGTGGTTCCTGCAGCTCAAGAAAATAACTGGCTAATTTTAGGGTTGGGAGGAAAAATAATTTGTTTAACTAAGCGCTTCCACGTACGTCAGAGGCTATCACTTTTGATCCTAACAAAGGTGAGTAAATTGAAGCTCAAAACACTTGTGTCTTCCCCAGCGTCAAGCCGCTGGTTAAGTGGTGAATGAGACCAACATTCCCATTTTCAAACTTCAACACTCAGGGCTTCCTACTGCTACAGTGTTCCTTTATTCTAATATTTTTCGGCTAAAGTAGCCTGGTTCGTTCATTCATTCATTCAAGAAACATATCTGACTACCTACTGGGCTTTTACTCCCAGAAAAGCTGTAAGTCGAATTTTATGTATTGTTGGTATATTCCACAGCACCGCCCTAGCACAGTGCAGGGCACACAGTGAGTCTTCAGTCATCTGTTGCCCAAGAAATATTTACTGAGCATCCATCGCTGTTGAGGCTATAGTAGAGGAATAGGACGTGGTTCGTGCCCTTATGGTACTTGCGTGAAGTTGGGGGGTAGGAGGGTGGAGCACTGGTTACCCAGGAGAGAAAATCAAGAGATCAGGAAGGATTTGCGGGAGAAAGCTCCACTGCCTCTCCTCTTTCTCTGCGAAATTGTCCCATGTTCTGCAGACAGTCCAAATTCTTAGGCACACCTAATCAATTTGGATATGATACATAAAAATGTGGATCACACAAGGTATGGTTGTAATTCTGACTTCATGGGATTTATTCTGAAATATGGGAGGTTGGATTTTTATCTTCCAGGAAAATATTACAGCGAAATTAGATAAAGTATATAGAAGAGTTAAGGGTCCCTGGGTGGTACAAACAGTTTGTGCTCCACTGTCAACCAAAAGGTTGGTGGTTTGAACCCACCCCTACCCAGCAGCTGTAACGTGGGGTCACCATGAGTCTGAATTGACTTGCCGGAAACAGGTTTTCTTTTTAAATAGAAGAGTTGAAACCCCCAAACATAAGTACACAGTGAAATTCAGTCTCAAAAGGACTAACCAACAATGAAGGACAATTGAAATACGTCAGGGTTACTTAAAGTGTGGTCTACTCTCCTGTACTGAACTAGAACTCTTTGTTACCAGTAAAGGTAAGTACTGAAATGGAGTGTAATCTTTCAGAAATGTGTATAACAATTTCACAGAGTAATTTATGCTTGTTGAATCTCATAATTGAAAATTAGGGAAACATCCAATATTTCTTTCTAGTGATTCATTTTTTTTTATATTGTACAGTTTAGAAAATGAAAAACTAGTCTTTCATCACAGAAGTTTGAGAAGCACTAAAGTGAGTAACTGAAAGAGCCATTGAAATCTTACTCCCTATACATATTTCAAAATAGATGATGGAAAACTAATAAGAATGCAAGACACACCTTAATTTATGGAATTTTTCATCAATCAGACCAATAAGTAGGACTTCTAACTAAAGTTTCCCACAGAGAATAAAGTAATCAATAGTTGTCTCTTACTTATGAAATAGATGCATGTATTTCTTTAAAATACTGTGAATAAAATTTGGTAAATTTTGTTTTTGGTCAACTGGGACTAAACCTCATGGAGTTTATGCTGCAATAAAGGGAGTTAGATTTTTATCTCCCAGGAAAATATTAGACCCAAATTAGATAAAGTGTATAGATTAGACAGAGACAGATTGTTACACAAACATTGAAGCAAAATCTTTTTTAAGGTAAAGATTATTTTTTAATGTAAATTAGTTCCTGCTGTAATAACCTCAAAATCTCAGTGGATTACAACAAAATACTTTTAATTCATAGGTCAGCAGATTGGCTAAGGTGACTCCACTTCAGGCTATGGGTCAGATTCAGGGGTACTTACATGTCTCATTCCAGGACCCAGATTGAAGCAGTGGGAGCTATCCAGGGCATGCTCCTCTCATGATGTAACACAGGAGCAGCAAACTGGACCATGCAAGCACATGGCCAGTCTCCGGTCAGTCATGACATATGTGAACTCACATTCCATTGGCCAAACCAAATCACATGGCTGAGTCCAAAGTCAGTGGGATTTTATCACAGTAAACCACGGCCAGGGCTGGAAGGGATAGGAAACCTGAGAAGAAATAATAGAAGCTGTCACAGTAATGCAAGTAACCACTATCTCCCTTGTGAATTCTGTAAGTCTTAGATCTTGATACTGGATTTACTGGCAATACAGTATACCTGTTGCTTTTCTGGAAGACAAAAGCTTTGTTATGGACTCTGCATGCACCTTCCAGCACAAATCTCTATGATGTTATGGTTTTGGGGAAAGAAATTAGCTATCTTTTGAAATGATAAAATTGTAAACCTTTAAAAAAGGTGCATAAAATTTATCGATCTGTTATTCTACTAGAAATAAAATAATTTAACAGTTTTTTTTTTTTTCCCCTCAAAGTACCTGATGTGTGGATAGTTTAGTTGTCCCTGTCACACTAATCAGGTCTTCAGGATAAAATGAAAAAAAAAACAAAAAAAACTGAAAGTGAAAAATAATGGACATAAGTAGGACAGAGATACATTTTTCTCTCAAACTGCAAAGCAAATGGTTAAGTGGGAGCATTAATTATTTTGAATAGGTAAAACTTACACATAATTCAAATGTTAAAGATCCAAAAGTGAAGAGCATGCCATAAAGAGTAAATCCTCTCCCACCTCTGATGCTGTTCCCACACCTCATTGTGACCAGTTTTGTGCATTTCCTTCCAGAGGTACTCTAAGAGAGACAAGCTGAAGAACTGAAGGAAAAATTCAAGCCTCAAGTTGCAATTTTGAAGGATTCTATGGGCAAAATATTGCACGATGCAGGAAGCATCATAAGAAGATGGAAGGTATACACAGCGAGTTACTGTACCAAACCATTGATCGATGTTCAACCATTTCAGGAGGTAGCATATGATAAAAAAGCGATGGTATTGAAGGAAGAAGTCCAAGCTGCACTGAGGGCATTGGTGAAAAACAAGGCTCCAGGAATTGAAATATTGTGTATCTATATAATAACTATAGCATATTTTAAATTCTTTCCTTATTTATATTGCAGTTCCCTTGTACCATTATAAGTTTTGTGAGAGAGGAGATGCGGAGTTGCACCCAGAGGAAATTGTGGGAGGGATGAGGCACCTCAGGCAGGCATCATGCCTCCATGCTTTTGAAACAGGCTTAATTTGGTTTGCAACAGAAGTAAGTGATAAATTGTAATTTTGGTCATGTTTTCACTTCATTTTTAAGTATTTTATGATGATTTGATTTTGACCCTATTATACGTGACTATAACTCTTAATCACAAGATATTTGAAAATATACACTACCAAAGATGTATTTAAGTATCATGGAGATAGATGAACCTTTTGATTCCATGTCTTCAGTGAAGTCAGAAGCAGGTAATAATCTAGCTACTTAATGGTAGAAGATTTTTTTCCTTGCTTCAAAAAACCTAACATAGAATAAAAATACAATAAATATCTTTTATATGTTTTATATCCATTTATGTTTCAATAATATTCAGGAAAATAAATCATCTAATTGAAATAAAGAATAATGTACATTAGTTTAGCATTCACATTAAGTCATTTGCATTATTTAATAAGTGAAGAATTACCTAAGTTATACATTCTAGAGCAACATCATGATAAATGGAGAAAATATTGAAGTTGTCAAGGATTTTGTTTTACTTGGATCCACAATCAGTACACAGGGAAGCAGCAGTCAAGAAATGAAACGACATATTGCATTGGGCAAATCTGCTGCAAAAGACCTCTTTAAAGTGTTCAAAAGCAAAGATGTCACTTTGAGGACTAAAGTATGCCTGACCCAAGCCATGGTATTTTCAGTTGTCTCATATACATAAGAAAGCTGGACAATGAAACAGTAAGACTGAAGAAGAATTGATGCCTTTAAATTTTGGTGTTGGTGAAGAATCTTGAACTGCCATGGAATCATGGACTGCCAGAAGTAGAAACAAATCTGTCTTGGAAGAAATACAGCCAGAATGCTCCTTAGAAGCAAGGATGGCAAGACTTCATCTCACGTACTTTGGACACATTATCAAGAGGGACCAGTCCCTGGAAAAGGACATCATGCTTGGTAAAGTAGAAGGTCAGCAAAAAAAAAAGGAAAACCCTCAACGAGATTGATTGATATAGTGGCTGCAACAGTGCGCTCAAACATAGCAACGATTGTGAGGATGGCACAGGACCGGATAGTGTTTCGTTCTGTTGAACATAGGGTTGCTGTGAGTTGGAACCAACTCGATGGGACCTAACAACAACAATAATTTATGTTCTAGATAAAATCATTGTCTACTTAAATGAATACAATTAATGTCCTGATTTATGAACGCAGAAGTCCCAGGTAGGTCAGAATTCCATATGACATATCTATGGGCTAAAGTTTAAATTATAAACTTATTATTTAACCAGAAGTTGTGCGAAGCCAAGTTAGTCAAGCCCTGTTTCAGGCTTTACCAACTAAGGGCATAATAGTCTATCATTGTGGTCTGTTTTGCTTAGGCATTAACAGGGCATTAAACAAGCAAGAGAGAGAGCAGAGATGGGGGAAGAGAGATGCTAAGCCACATGAAGATCGCCCAGGAGCAGAAGGTAAAAGAGACAAGGACCTTCCTCCAGAGCTAACAGAGAGAGAAAGCCTTCCCCTAGAAACAGCACCCTGAATTTGGACTTCTAGCCTCCTAAACTGTGAGAAAATAAATTTCTGTTTGTTAAAGCCACCCATTTGTGGTATTTCTGTTATAGTAGCACTAGATAACTAAAACATTATGTTATCTAGGACATTTATCTAGTTAGATCAAAGAATGAATATATATATGTCATATATATACTATATATATACACATGCATATATAAAAACTGAACTCATTGCCATCAAGTTTATTCTGACTCATAGCGACCCTATAGGACTATAGAACTGCCCCATAGGGTTTCCAAGGAGCAGCTGGTGGATTCAAACTGCTGACCTTTTGGATAGCAGCCACACAGTTAACCAGTGTGCCACCGGGGCCCCATAAGCATAGGATAAATTCTTAGAAGTGAAGTTGCTGAGTCAAAGGGTAAGATATATACGTATGTATGCGTGTGTGTGTGTGTGTGTATTTTTATCTTAAGTAGATAATACATTGCATGATTTAAAGGCTATATCTTTACAGATATAGATCTATATACATAGATCAATATATATCTATATATAAACCCATAAAAACCTATTGCTGTCAAGTCAATTCCGACTCATAGTGACCCTATAGGACAGAGTAGAACTGCCCCATAGGGTTTCCAAGGAGCAGCTGGTGAATTTGAACTGCAAACCTTTTGGTTAGCAGCCAAGCTCTTAACCACTGCACCACCAGCGCTCCATATATATCTTTATAGATATAGATCTACCTATATATATATAGATTGGGGCCCTGGTGGCACAGTTCTACTCTGTCCTATAGGGTCACTATGAGTCAGAACTGATTCGATGGCACTAAGAACAACAAAGATATATATATATCTTAGCCTTTACATGCAGTGTATCATCTACTTAAGATACAAATAAATAAATATATACATACATATATAGTATATATCTTACCCTTTGACTCAGCAACTTCCAAGAATTTATCCTACACTTACACAAGCGCATGTCTAAAATGACATATATACAGGATTATTTACATACTGCAGCATTGCTTGTTATAGCACTGTAAAACCGGCATGGAGTCAGTATCTGACCTCCTCTAACTTCACAAAGGGGAAAGAGAATCAGGATCAACAGCCCAAGGCTGATTCCTATGAGGCAGAAGTAAGACATGCCTCCTCTCTCCACCATCTTTACCAATTCTGACACCAAACGTCCCTCCCATGGCACTCTCTACTTCTCTGCTGGGTTCTATAATTCACTGAAATGGCCACACATAACTCACAGACAATACTTAACAATTATGGGGTTTATTAGGGAAGTAACGGGTTATAATTCAGGCTCAGGAACGGTCAGGATACAGTTATTCCATCAGGACAGCCTCTTTTCAGCTGTGCTCGCAGGCACCCCTCTCTCTGGCCCTAGGCCTCGCCCCTGCTCAGGCAAGTGTTACAAAGCTCTTTTAGCCCCTGTGGATAAGTGCCCAGAGGCACCCCACTCCACCAGTAAGCCTTGTCCCAAAGGAACTCAGCTTTCTTACTGGCACTCAGCTTTCTTACTTCATGGGCCAGGAAGCCTACTGCACCATCTCCTGCTGGTCTCTCCTGCTGCTGTTTCTGTGCCACCATTTCTCACCATTTTCAGGGTTGCAGTTCACTCTGTCTCCTGGGTCCAGGAGCTTCTCAGCACAGGGATCCCGGGTCCAAAAGATGCACTCTCTGTCTTGGCCGTTCTTCTTCGGTGGTGGTGCGATCCTCTCTCTGCTCTGGGATTGGCTCTCTTTTAAGGTAAACTGACCAATCCCTTTGGTGGTCCAAGGTTATCTTATTTGCACAGTCCCACCCAATCACTTGGGTGGGAGTTATAAGACCATGGTGAGAAAGCCACACAAAAGCGATCCATCGCACCACAAGCACAAAAAGGAAAAAACAAATAACTTTAATGCCCACCAAAGCAAAACAAAACCTCTTGTCGTCAAGTGGATTCTGATTTATGATGACTCCATGTGTGTCACAGTAGAACTGTACTCCATAGTTTTCAATGCCTGTAATCTTACAGAAGTAGATTGTCAGGCCTTTCTTCTATGGCACTGCTGAGTGGATTCAAATAGGTTAGTAACTGATCATAAACAGGCTGTACCACCCAAGGACCTCAGTGCTCACCAGAACCAGAACCAAAACCAAATCCATTGCCATCAAGTTGATTCCGACTCATAGCGACCCTATAGGACAGAGGAGAACTGCCCCATAGGGCAGTTTCTTCCATGATGTGGCTGGTATATTCAAACCACCAACCTTTTGATTGCAGTTGAGCACTTAGCCACTGTGCCACCAGTGCTCTTAGCCAATGCCCATCAGTAAGGATTAAATATAGTATAGTCAGATAATGGTATACCCTGAAGACAGGAAGAACAAGAAAACTCTTTATCTATTGATAGGGAAAAATCTCCAAGATTTATTAAGTGAAAATAGTAAGGGAGAGAAAGGATATAAATTGTGCTACTATTTACACATAAAATATAACATTTGCTTGAATATCCATGGAATATATCTGGTTAGGTATATAAGAAACTAGTCATCTAGGCTATTTCTAGGAAGAGAAATGGGGTGGTTGAAAACAAGGATGGGAGAGACTTCTGTATGCTCTTGAATATTGAATCATGTACTGCATTATCTACTTAAGAAATAAATGAAATTTATTTTTTATTTTTATTGTACTTTAAGTGAAAGTTTACAATTCAAGTTAGTCTCTCATAGAAAAATTTATGCATACTAATTACTCTCCTTATACTGTGACAGCACACTCCTCCTTTCCACCCGATTTCCTGTGTCCATTCAACCAGCTACTGACCCTCTCTGCCTTCTCATCTCACCTTCGGACAAAAGCTGCCCATTTAGTCTCATGTATCTACTTGAGCTAAGAAACACACTCTTCATGAGTACCATTTTATGTCCCATAGTACAGTCTAATCTTTGACTGAAGAGTTGGCCCCGGGAACTGTTTCAGTTCTGAGTTGACAGAGAGTCCAGGGCCCATGCTTTCTGGGATTCCTCCAGTCACAGTCAGGCCATTAATTCTGGTCTTTTTACTAGAATTTGAGTTCTGCACCCCACTTTTCTCCTTTTCTGTCAGGGACTCTCTGTGTGTTCCCTGTCAGGGCAGTCATTGGTGGTAGCCAGGCACCATCTAGTTCTTCTGGTCTCAGGATGATGCAGTCTCTGGTTCATGTGGCCCTTTCTGTCTCTTGGGCTAATACTTTCCTTGTAGCTTTGGTGTTCTTCATTCTCCTTTACTCCAGGTGGGTTGGGACCAATTGATGCATCTTAGATGGCCTTTCGCTAGCTTTTAAGACCCCAGACGCCACTCAGTAGGATGCAGAACATTTCTTAATAAACTTTGTTATGCCAGTTGACCTAGATGTCCCCTGAAATCATGGTCTCCAGACTCCTGCCCCTGCTACTCTGTCCCTCAAAGTATTTGGTTGTATTCAGGAAAATTCTTAGCTTTGGTTTAGTCCAGTTGTGCTGACTTCCCCTGTAAAGTGTGCTGTCCTTCCCTTCACCTAAGATAATTCTAGTCTACTATCTAGTTAGTGAATAACCCTTACCCTCCCTCCCTACCCTCGTAACCTTCAAAGAATGGTTTCATCTGTGTTTAAACCTTTTCTTGAGTTCTTATAATAGTGGTCTTATATTTGTCCCTAAATTAAAAAAAAATTAATGAAAAGAGCATTTATAAGTCACTTAAACGGAGGTATATTAGAAAAAAGTAGGTAATACTTAGACAAATTTTATATACGTTAAACAACTAATTTAATGCAATAAGAGCATCAAAATTAAGCCCAGTGTCAGAATCCTATCACCATACCCCTCGTAGATTCTTTTTTTTTTTTTTTAATGCTATCATGCCAACACATTAACACAAAAAATACAAGAATGAACAAACCAGTCTTAGCAGAAATAAAACCAGAATGCTCCTTACAACCTAGGATGGCAAGACTTCGACTTGCTCACTTTGGACACATCACCAGGGGAAAAACTAGTCGATAGAAAAGGACATCATGGTTGGTAAAGTGGAGGGTCAGCGAAAAGGAGGGAAACCTTCAACGAGATAAATTAACACAATAGCCAAAACAATGGACTCGAACATACCAATGATCATGAAGATGGTGCAGGTCAAGGCAATAGTTTCATTCTATTATACATAAGGTCGCCACGCGTAGGGAGCAACCTCCAGGGCAACTAACAACGAAAAGAGATTTACCAGGGGTTTGGTCCTAGATAGGAAGCTACCTAAAATGTATGATTTTAGGCACCTCAAGAAGAGACTTGTGTTGGCATTGAATAATACTATGGACTGCCTGAAGAACAATCTGTCTTGGAAGAAGTACAGCCAGAATGCTTCTTAGAAGCAAGGATGGCAAGAGTTCATCTCACATACTTTGGACATGTCATCAGGAAGGACCAGTCCCTGGAGAAGGACATCAAGCTTGGTAAAGTGGAGGGTCAGCGAAAAACAGGAAGACCCTCAACTAGATGGATTGACAGTGTCTGCAACAATGGGCCCAAACATAACGATTTAAGGATGGCGCAGGACCCGGCCAGTTTCCTTTCTGTTGTACATAAGGGTCGCTATGAGTCAAAACCGACTCAACGGCACCTAACAACAAAAACAACTCGTAATTGCCATCTCATCTGTCTGCAGATGCTGAAATTCCACAGCATTTGTTTCTCTGAGCCTCATTTTCGTGATGTGTAAGAGTGGCGATAGTAACTCTGTCCTGTCTATCGAACATCTATGTAAACGGCAAAGGACTTGGAAAAACGTAAAGCACCGTATGAGAATAAGAAATTATTAAGGATGGGAAACCTCTTGGCTAAAAGACCCCTGCAAAAATGATTCCACTATACCCGCATGAACGCGGGACTTCTGACCTGACACTCCGCAGCCAGAGAAGAACCCGCTCCACACCACGCCAATGTTTCAGGCTTAAGTGCCGAGGCCACGCCTCCTTGCCTTACCGCATTTTGATAGGTCCGCAGGACCGACCCTAGAAAGAGACACGCGGCTAGATTGGCTAACAGGCTTGGACTGCGCGGGGCTTTCTGGGAGTTGTAGTCCTGGGAGCCTCTGATCCCTGCGACTGGCGGTTTTGATGTAGATTTCGGCCCTGTGAACTGACTGCAGCAAGTGGTTAGGTAAGTGATAAGGTGGTGGGAGTGTCTGGGGAGGGGGTACGGGGAGTGAGGAGGGTTGGGCTGAAAAACCGAAGGGTCCCAAATTAAAGATAGGTAAGGATTGCCGGCTTGCAGAAAGGTACGAACCTACTTCGAATAGCGTATTACTAAATTAGGGCGCAGATCGTTGCGGCGGGCGGGGGGTGGTGGAAGACGCAAGTTCCACGGCCAATCAGACACTAGCAACTATTGCCTCAGCGACCCATTCCAGACACCTGAGGCCCCGCCCCCTGCCTCCACTCCAAGTAAAGGGGAGGAACTCAGCTTGTTTAAATGGCATTGTTTTCCTTCTCAGTTTTACTTTCCGCTCTAGTGACGCAGAACCTGTGGCTTCGGTGGACCGGGGAACGACACCATTACGGGAGGTAGGATGGGAATCCCAGCCTCTCGCCCCACCTTCCGGCTGATTGGAGAACACGCCCCTCCAGGGCGGAGCCGGGCGGGCACCTCCCTCCCGCTGCGAGACCAGGACCTCCGGGATTCCTAGAGAGGACTCGGAAGTGTTCTCGGGGGTGGGATTTATGGCTCAACACAGTTGGGCTGGGAAGGACTGGTCTTGCTTACTTCCGGCGAGGAAGTGTTGGGAAGTGTCAGCTTCGGTTTTCTCTGTTTATAAGAGCTCTGTCTTCTCAGCCTCGGCTGCGTGGAGCCTCATCTTCCAGGAGAGTTCCCCGGGACTGAGCTGAGGGAAAGGGGGTTTGTGTCCGGACGCGGGTTCCGAGGAATCCAAGTCCAAATCGGTACCTGTATCCCTGCTTCTCTTCGGGACCAATGAAGACTCCCGTTCGTCTGTCAGGCTCTTGTGGCTTGAAGGACAGGGCCAATTTTGAACATTGTAATGTTTCTGATCCCTTTTCTGACTTAAGTTTGACTTACGGTAGAGAGAAGGAGCAGCTGCGTCTGGACTAGTTAGTAAATCTTGTTCCGGTATTTATCTGAAATGTAACAGTTCTTCACCTCTTAAAAGTATACTTTAGTTGGGCCAGATGTCCAATTTTATGGCTCTCCTTTAAAATTTTGTAAATATTGGAAATAGGCTCTATTGATAATCATTTTGTAGATGGATGATGGCTACCTTGTAGTCCGTATTTTTAAGTAAGTTACTCTGTTCAGTGTGGATGACCACTTTGTCATCTCGCTTTGCTAATAATGATTTTCAATGTATTAGTAGGTTACACACTACTGAAGGTGTCCTTCAGAAGATCTTAAATAGCTCAAAAGAAATTTGATTATTCTGAGTGGGAATGATAATGACAGAATCCCGGGAGGTTATAGACTTAGACCCTCCAGCTCAGACTTCGCAGGAGCAGGAACACCTTCGAATAGTGAAAGTGGAAGAAGAAGACTGCACCTGGATGCAGGAGTACAGTCCACCGACATTTGAGACTTTTTACCAGCGCTTCAAGCACTTCCAGTACCATGAGGCATCCGGACCCCGGGAGGCACTCAGCCAGCTGCGGGTGCTCTGCTGTGAGTGGCTGAGACCAGAGCTGCACACCAAAGAGCAGATCCTGGAGCTGCTGGTGCTGGAACAGTTCCTGACCATCTTGCCTGAAGAGTTCCAGAGCTGGGTGAGAGAACATCACCCGGAAAGCGGGGAAGAGGCTGTGGCTGTGGTAGAAAATATACAGAGAGAACTCGAGGAACGCAGGCAGCAGGTGAGTTGAAGAGGAGATAAGTGAGCAATGAGGAAAGGAAAGAGTTAAGGAGCTGTTGAGCAGGGATGAGATCTTTAGCCCTCTGGTGCTTCATTCGTATTCCTTTGTTCTCCTGGGATTAGGTACACTGTGGAGAGTTCCTGCCACTCCAGCAAAGAGAAGCAATATCCAGTGTGTTAACCTGGAGAAAACAATCTATGATTGTATTTATTTGTGTTTAAAATTACTACATTCAGTTTTCGAATGACATGATACAAAATTCAAGAAGTACATAAGGGTGTAATGAAAATCAGGTTTCTCTCCGACCTCCTAATGCCCCAGCTGCCTAGTTCTTGTCACCAGAGGCAACCACTATTACATGGATACTTGTATTTCCTTACAGAGATATACCGTACTCTGTATATATAAACATATATATATGATATGCTTTCAAAAAATTTTTTTAAACCACTATACACTTCTGCCTCTTGCATGCCAGTGCAAATACAGCTGCCTCTCTTTTTGAAAGGGCGTTATGTTCGATTGTATAGATGTGCCATAATTATTTAATGCCTTTTGAACACCTACTTAGGCTGTTCCTTTAGATTGTTTTTAAATTTTTACTATAACAAACTTTACTGTAGTGAATATCCTTTATGTACGTAATTAATTATAAAATGAATTCTCAGAAGTTAAATTGTTGGCTCAGAGGCCATAAGTATTTCTAATTTTGATAGCTGTCAACAGATTGCTCTCCAGAGCAGTTTTACTGATCTGTATTCCTACCCGCACTGTAAGAGAGGAATTTTTTGACCCAGCCTGATGACACAATATGTTATCAAACTTTTTCATTCTTGCCAGTATGAAAGATGAAATATTCCATTTCTGTGCAGCTTTAATTTGCATTTCTCTTATTATGAGTGAGTTTTAAGAGCTATTTGTATACCTTTTTGTGAATAATCTTTATATTCTTTACCTATTAGAAAAGATAATTCCTCTGTCATATAAGTTGCAAATTTTTTTTTCTAGTTTGTTGCTAGTTTTTTCTTATGGAGATTATTGTTTTGCAGGTTTTTAAAAAAAAATGTGATCAGTTTAAATCACTTACTTATACTTACGGCTTCTGGCTTGTGCCATACTTAGAAAGACCTTCTCCATTACAGTGTTATGAAAAATTTTTCTCATCATTTCTTTTCCTTTTTCTTTTTTTTTTTTTCACACTTTTAAATGACTGAACCATCTGGAATTTATTTTGGTGTATAGTGTTTGGGATGATTACAACTTAATTTTTCTCCAGATGTCTATGCAGTTGCCCATGCAGCTTTTATAGTATAACTCTTTTTTGTCTTATTAAAATGTCACCTGCCAAATTTTTGCATGTATTTGTATCTATTTCTGAACTTTCTGTTGTGTTTATTTTAGTGTCTGTTCATGTATTTGTGTTTTAATTATTTGAGCTCCGTAAAATGGTTTGGTATCTGGTAGCCTACTCTTCTCCCCTCCAATTTTTTTTTCAGTGTTTTCTTTTTTTTTAATGAACTTTAGAGTTAATTAGTTTCCCTCACCCCAAAAATCCTGTTGGTATTTTTCTTGGGATTGCATTAAATCATATATTAATTTAGTGAGGATTGATCTCTTTATGTTGTTGCATCTTGTTGTCTGTTTTCATTGTGGGCTTTCCATTTGTTCAAGTGTTTTGTTATGTGTCCCTCTGAAGCATTTCAAAGTTTTATTCTTATAGCTCTCACTTATTTTCTTACGTTTATTCCTGAGCACTTTAAGTTATCGTTGCTGTTATAAATAGGGTCTTTCCTTCCATTATACTCTTTTGTTTTTAATATTTGGGGACTGTGTTCGGTATATGAATTTTTTACTCAGCCATGTTAGTGAATTATCTGAAGGTTTGAGGTAGTTAGGCCACAGCTGGTGCAGCTCCTCAGAGAAGTCCTGAGGGCATCAGGCTCCTCTAGTGCCCTGTTTCATTTTCCTTAGCACTTGACATTGGTTTTCAAGGTCAAAAGATGGCTGATGTGCTTCCGGGCAGCTAGTTAGCAGGTAATAAGTAAGTTAACCCATAGTATTGACCACATACATATACAATGCCTCGTCCACCAAAACCAGAAGAATAGAAACCCAGTCCACATTGAGCATCTGGCCAGTGGAAAGTCTTGGGGTTTTGCTCTCGAGTCCCTTTTTTTCTCTTTTGCATATACTTCCTACAGGTTTATACCAAATCCCATGACAGGACTTTTGGAAACCTTGGGATAGCCTTATCCTGTTTCAGCTTTTAAAATTCAGAATGACTTTGGTTTAATCCAAACAGTTTGCCTTGCTGTATTTTAGTCAGTGGCTTGGGGGTCCCTAAGTTTTTTTATGCACAAGATCTTTCTTTTCCTGTGACTCCATTTCCATTTAGGTACTTCACCAGTTTACTAATCAAAATTCTATCAAAACCTTAATCAGTAGATTCCAACTGCAAACATAATCAACTTTGTAGTTGTATAGCGACAAGAAAAAGTGGGTTAATGGAGGGACTAAAACTAGTTGAATTACTCTACAAAGATCTCATGTTTACATGCACTGTTTAAAATTTTTTTAATAAAATTGATTCTGAAGTTTAAAATCTTAAAAGAAACTTAAAAAGGAGAAAAACTGCTGAAAGTCTTTCTTAAGGTGTTTCTTACGTTCATTATAACCTGACCCTTACCTTCCTCTTCCTGTGAGGCTCACACTCTCCTAAACTCTAATATTTTTTTAATAAGAAAGGAATAAAAATCATGGATCATGGGGCCACAAGAGTTCAAACCTAGTTAGAGAATTTCTCTTATTCTTTGGAACCATTGCATTGCAGTGTAAGATACTAGTCTCATTATTCTTATCCTCTGGGTAAGGGATACTTCAGCATTCTTAGAAGAACCTCAGGCTCTTAAGCTGACAGAGTCACTTTGAGTTGGAATTGACTCAACAGCAACCAGTTTGTTTTTTTTTTTTTTTTAAACCACGTAGTCTGTAGTGGAGTCCTGGTGGCATAGTGGTTAAGAGCTAGGCTGCTAACCGAAAGGCTGGCAGTTCGAACCCACCAGCCACTCCTTGGAAACCCTATGGGTCAGTTCTCCTCTATCCTGTAGGGTCGCTATGAGTTGGAATCAACTAGACGGCAGTGAGTTTGTTTTCTTTTTAATCTATAGCGGATCATTTGCTGTTCAGTCCCATGGCACCGTGTTCCTTTTCCAACATATAACACAGTTCGTAATTATATATTTACTTGTGTGTTGATGTATTAAATGAAAGTCTTCTCCAACTAGACCTATACCGTGTCTATTAAACCACTGTATAATCCGTGCCAGGCTCATTGTAGATAACACATTAATTATTTGCCAGAGGATTAAATGAAAGAATACGTGAAGTCGGCTGGATTCCTTCATAGCCTTCCCTGTAACCCGTGGTGATTTGTTGTGGTTGTGGTTGTTAGATTGTTGCATGTCCTGAAGTACTTCCTCAGAAGATGGTGCCACCTGGAGCTGTGCAGGAGTCCTCCAGTGAGCAGCTCCTGTCCGCGGACAGCCAGCCCAGACAAGAGCCACGGCAACCTCATCTTCTGGAGGAAAATGGTGAGCATCAGTTATTCAGTGGAACAGACATGGGTAGAGAGTAGGACCCCTGTCTGTGTGGGTAGGAGGTATCTGTAAAAGAGAGACTTTAGGCTGGGGCAGCCTTTCTGCAACTAGCCGCGTGTGGAGGTTGAGAAGGGCTAGGGATCTGGAGTCGAATCACTGGTTTAAGAGAGAAGTCAGTTTATAGGACGGCTAGAGTCTTTACAAAGTATGACAATTATTTTGCAACATTTTTTCAACTCTACCTCATAGATTTTGTTTTCTTAATATTTATGTAAAAAAAGGCCTTCCAGTTCCTAACTGCGTTCACTTCTGGCTGGCCAGATGAAATCTTATTTGAAGCAGTGCTTCACAATGACCTTTAGAGCATTTATTTTCTTTCTCTTTCTCTATTTTAAAATTTTATTAACCTGTATTAGATACATCAAGGAAGATAGGCAAGTATCATATTTATTGTGATAAATGTCCACAGGTCCAAAATCTCTAATCAGAAACCTTGGTATCAGATATATTTTAGAACTCAGAATTTTCCAGATATAGTAAGGTAGCGTGGTTTGAGTTATACCCCATAATCAAACACATTAATATTTCTGTAATGAAATATTTGCACATTTACAGTAAGTGTATTAATTAAAGTGTTTAATAGCTTCAAATCCATTCAGGTCGGGTTTTGCTGTCAAATTAGTTCGATGCCAAACTTAGTGAAAACAAAAAACAACAATCACAAAAAACCCTTTGGTATTTTGCATTTGGATTTCCAAAAAGAAGATTTTGGACCTGTACGTCCTCTGTTTGACCCCAGACTTTCTGCTAGACTCTAGTTAGTGGTCACGTCTTTCCCTTGTCATGCCCTCTGCCCTAACCTTTTCCAGCGTTCCTCTGACTGTAGTAATAACAAGAACAACAGCAGCAGTAGCGACCTCCAGTTATGTAGCACTTTCTATGTGTCAGGAACTATTCAGGTGCTTTTCCTGTATGAACTCATTTAACCTTCAGTGTACCTGCAAAAGTAATCCTCACCATTTACCATCTGGTTCCAGTGAATCCTCCTTATTATATTTTTAAGTCATTTTATGATACTTTGCAGAAGTGAGAATCAAAGGATAGTGAGAAACAACTTTTGTAGAAATTTTAATAAGAATCAGACCTCTGTGTATCAAATACATTTTGGTGCATAAACATCATAAAATTTGAAATAATAATGTCACATATCCTTTTAGCAAAATGGGATGGTCCAGGATCTTGACACAAAATATTGCATGATGAAGTCCTTCCTGTTGAATAACTCCCTGGATGAGAATGCCAGATTGCCTTCTTGAAATTAGAAATATGTCAATCATTATTGATTCTTGAGTTGAGAAAATTCATCTGGGGTATTATCATACGAAGATCGATATTCTAAGATTTAACTATACTTTCAGTCTCATCATTATCATTAGACAGGATGCTCTTCTCTGTCTCCCTGCATTCATCGTCGGATTCATCTAATAGAGAAAAGTCTTCTCTGCAAATTTCCTTCTCTTTTCTGATACGGCAGAAAATGAGAAACTCTGAACTGTCAGCTGTGTTTAACAGAAGCTAAAAGCAAGTGTCAACTATTGTCTTAGTCATCTAATGCTACTATAACAGAAATGGCTTTAACAAAGAGAAGTTTATTCTCTCACAGTCCAGTAGGCTGCAAGTCCAAATTCAGGGTGCTGGCTCCAGGGGAAGGCTTTCTCTCTCTCAGCTCTGGAGGAAGGTCCTTGTGATGCGTCAGTCTTCTCTTGGTCTTGGAGCATCCCAGTGCAGGAACATCAGGTCCAAAGGACGTGCTCTGCTCCCAGCACTGCTTTCTTGGTGGTATGGGGTTCCCATGTCTCTCTGCTTGCTTCTCTCTCTTATATCTCAAAAGAGATTGGCTGAAGACACTATCTAATCTTGTAGATCTCATCAGTATAACCGCCACTAATCCATCTCATTCCATCATAGTGATAGAATTTACAACACATAGGGAAATCACATCAGATGACAGAATGGTAGACAGTCATACAGTACTGGGAATCATGGCCTAACCAAGTTGACAGATATTTTGGGGGGATACAGTTCAATCCATGACAACTATTTTCTTTTATATCTTCTTGAAGGATAATGCAATACTTTAAAAAACACATGCAATACTTCGGGCAAGCAGTAAGAATAGTGAAGAATGATGATTTATTTCACTATTGCATGATCCCTAATATTCCCATTATTCTTCCATTGTCTTATTACTTTAGTTGTTTTGGCGTGGTTGGGAAGAACTAATTACTATGAAATAATTCCTAGGATGATAAATGAAAAGTGTTTTTCAAGATACAGGAAAAATAAGATCACTGAGATCCCAAAATATATCTTCAATTTGTAAAAGGGTCCAGTGGACCCCATATAGAAATTTTAAGAGTAAGTTTTATTCTATTTTTGAAAAATAATAAATTTTCTTTTTGTTGTTCAGAAGACCTCTAAAAGAACGTCATGTAATATCACTTCTTAAAAGTAGTAAAAATAGCTCAAAAAAGAAACTCAAAACTAAAATTGTGTTCATTAGAATTTGTTGATGTACCAAGGTTAATTCTCACAATAACCCAATGAAATAGGTATTTTTATTATCTTCATGTTAGAAATTAAGAAGCTTGGGCCTAGAGAGGTTAAGTACTTTGTCCACAGTCACAAAGTATTCAGTAACCGAGCTGGGATTTTAAGCCAAAGAGTCTGACTCTAAATCTATACTTCAAACTCATTCTGTGTTTTCCTGCCTTTCCTTTACTATTGGTCTCTTCAAACCCAGAATCCCACCCCCCTTCAATCACTGTTATCTTCCCTGCACTTTCAGAGTCTCATCAAAACAGGCTTCTTTTTTCTTTTGTTAAGTGCTTCTTGTCTTCTCTGTTAGACAGGCCCTAGCCAGTTTCTTTATCCAACGTAATTACTGTTTGCTCACATATAGACTATATTCATTTATTTCTTCAAGTTCTGTTTTGACTCTTTAGTCATCTATGTTTAGCTTTCATTTAACCATTATCTCCTTTCTGTGTCTTTGCTCATTATTTCCTAATCATCAGAAAGAAGCAAGCTACTTATGCACATGTATCTCCGGGACCGAGGAAGTTCTAAAATCATGGGGTTAAAAGTTCATATCAGGTCGGTCTCTCCAAGTCAAGGCACACATAGGCAATGATATGTGAATGAACCATGAACCTTAAACAAAGGACAAGCAGAGGTGCCATCAGAGGGTCAGATGGTCATCAGCATCTAGAGGTTAGAACCTCCAGGATCATGCTATTCACTCTGCTTGGAAAGCTCCCTTATCCTCCTTCCCTCCCATCTCTACTTCACAGAGCCACTGTCTCTGGAAAGACTTTCCTGACACCCTCTTCTCCCCCTGTGCAGGTGTTCCTGTTGAAACTTGAGTGATCTTCAATTATAGTACTCTTTACACTATGTTGTAAGTAAGTAAGGTGTACATGTCTGCCCTCCACATTAGACAGTAAAATTTTTGAGGGCAAGAATTGCCTCTTCCTATAACATGAAGAGTTGGCAAATATTTTTTGATTGACTGTGAACCAACCATAGTAATTCCCTGAAGGGAGAGAATGTGGACTAAGGCCTTGCTAATCAAAGTGTAGAGAGCAGTGGTGGTTCACTGGTAGAATTCTTACCTTCCATACAGGAGATCCAGGTTTGATTCTTGGCCAGTACACCTCAAGCTAAGCCACCACTCATCTGTCAGTGGAAGCTTGTGTTGCTATGATGCTGAATGAGTTTCACTGGAGCTTCCAGACTAAGACAAAGTAAGAGGAAAGGTCTGGCGATCTACTTCTGAAAATCAGCCAGTGAAAACCCTATGGATCACAACTGTCCATTGTGTATGAGGTCTCCATGAGTAGGAATCCTAATCAAAGGCAGCCAACAACAGCAACGATCAAAGTATGGTTCAAGGAACAGCAGGATGGGTATCACCTGGGAGCTTATTAGAAATGCAGGGTATCAGGTCCCAGCCCAGACTTACTGAATCAGACTTTGTAATGTAACAGGATCCCTGGTGATTTGTTTGCACATTCAGGCTGGAGAAGCTGGGCTATAGGGAATGCTTTGGCTTCATAGAAGAGGTGGCACTTTGGTTTTTCTTTGAGAAGAATAGATTTTATCTTGGCAGAGCAGAGTGGATCCTATGTTGGGGAATAGCACAATTTAAGGCTTAGCAGGAGGGATTAGCCTAACCAAAGCAGGGAGTCTGTTTTTGTTTTGTTTTTTTTAGAGGTAGGGGCAATAATAGGCAGGTATGGGAGGGGCCAGAATGTAGAGGGCCTTCAGAGCCAAGCGGAAGAATTTGACCTTGATGTATTAGGAGACCACTGTAGATTCTTAAGCAAATGAGGAGCATGATGGCAATAAAAATTGGGCAGAGATGTTCTTACTTAAACGTCTTTTTCTCCTCCTTTAGCCCTTCCTATTCTCCAAGTTCCTTCCCTTTCCTTGAAGGACAACCTTAGAGACCAGGAGCTGACAGCTTCACTTCTCTTAGCTGGGTCCCAGGTGAGCTGGCATCCCTTTGCCTTCATTGAGGATCCATAACTCTCCTCTGACAATAACCAGCCTTAATCCTGGATCTTTATCAGGAATTCTCAGTTTCTTTAACTAGAGACCAGGCCCATCTTGCGTTGGTACTTAATTCCTTTGTGATCTTTTTCCTTTCTACCCAATACTTCCCTATCCTCTTTGAGGCATAGTCCCTCCCCCTGTTTTTTTCCTTAAAGCTCCCAGTTCTTCCTCTCACTCCAAATTTGAACATAGGGAATGGGAATTTAGTGGAGATCTCATGTTTCAGAAGTTGGTGAAAATTGAAGATGTGGCTGATGTGGCTGTTTCCTTCATCCTGGAGGAATGGGGACATTTGGACCAGTCCCAGAAGAATCATTATAGGGATGACAGAAAGGAAAAATATGGGAGTATTGCTTCCATTGGTAAGAATTATTGTCTGCATGGATTAGGACATCTTAATTTTGTTATCCTGTAAGGAATGTTTCTAGCACATCATATAAAAGCATATATGTTTTCATTGCTATGACTTATATTTTTTCTTTTTTTTACTTATTCAGCTTATTCTGATTATTTCTATCATAAGAAAGATGTGTGTGATTGAAGACTGATAGTACCTGAGGGGTAGTATTTGCAATTCAGCAAATGCTATGTTTTTGCTACTTAAAAGTAAAAGAGAGCTTAAAACTAACAGGTCTCGTTTTTTTGGTTTGTTTTTTAACAAATTTTTAGGGTCATTGTACTCTACTCTTGATAAATTGGATAACGTTTACTGAGTAATTCCGATTTATGAAAACATCCCGGACTTTACAGAATAACTGTGTATTTTAATAGTCACTACAGTGTCACAATGGCATCACCTGGGAGTTTATTAGAAAAATATCACTATCATAGTTCTCAGATCACCAGTACCTATGTTAGGATGTTCGTCCTGGTGTCTGCATTTCACAAGTCATGTTGCTTCTTGAATTCTGCGTCCCGACTGAAGTTTTGAACCTATTTCTAACTAAGTTATGATCCTTAAAACTAACCTTTGATTGTGCTGCCTGCAACAATTATAAAAATCTCTGCCGTGTAGCAGACATTTTGGAGCTTATGGCTTTTAGCTTCTGTTGAATTAATTCTTTCAGAAGAACCACTATGTATGAAGCACACCAGTAGACTTTAGATGAAATACATACATAATGCCAAATATCCTTCGAAAAGCATTATGCCAATTTACCTTGTCTAAGTGTATTAGTTCACTCACAGGCCTTTATTTAAAATATGTAAAAATGACTCTTGCTCTTTAAAATTTTTCATTTCTTTTATTACTATTTATATTTATTTGTATTTCCTTTTCTTTGATTTATTTCTGCATGCCCTTTGCTCACTTGTCTATTGGGATCTTAGTGGTGGTCTTTTATCTCAAGGAATTATTGATATACTGTGAATACTTTCATTTAATGCAAATATTTCTTCTTTTTTTAAATTAATTTCAGATAGTTCTCTTGTCTGAGTCTGTTAGGACAGTTGTCCCTCGGTATCTGCGGAGGATTGATTCCAGCAGCCTCGCGGATACCAAAATCCCCAGATGCCCAAGTCCCTTATATAAAATGGCATAGTATTTGCATATAACTTATGCATATCCTCCTGTATACTTTAAATCATCTCTAGATTACTTATAATACTTAATACAATGTAAATGCTACGTAAATAGTTGTTATACTGTATTGTTTAGGGAATAATGACAAGAAAAGAAAGTCTGTGTGTGTTCAGTACAGATGCAACCATCGTAAGCCTAACTACATAGTATATGTCAGAGCTGAGGTGAACAATGCTGAAACTGTGAGTACTGGAGAGAGACTAAGGATCTGTGAAATGGCAGGAGGCTACAGCAGGGTATCCCTACAGATCACTTTTTTTTTCCCCCAAATTTTTTCGATCCACAGGTTGAGTCCTTGGATGCGGAACCCGCAGATACAGATGGCTGACTGTATTGCTTTATCATTTTCAATCGTGGGTTTCAAAGTTGTAGGTTCTTGGCACAGTTCTTTTCTATACCATTCTCCAAACAGTTTTAAATTCCTACTTTCCATCTCATTACAGGATCTTTACAACTTCAGTATACTCTTCTACATTACGAACATGATCAGTGGCTGCTGCCTCCTTAACTTCTCTGGGAAGGCCATATTAGATTATTTTCATGCCTGTAGATTCCTAACAGCATCATAGAAGTCAGGATTAAAAAGTATCCATCAGACTTAGAAATGAGATTTAAAAAAATAAATGAATGATTTCTAGCGACAGCAGTTTCCATGGAGTAGTTGGGGCCTTGGGGAACAGAGACAGTTTCTTTGAAAACTGCACAGAAGAGGAATTTGGGAAAGCCATTATAAACTTACAATAGCTATGATAAACTTTCGAGAACTTTGTGAAGTAGACAAGAGGACTGATCACCGAACGGGTACATGGGTTAGATGGATGATTATTTTTATACGTCCTTTTGTTTTAATAAGCTTATATTTAAGAAGTATATTTAAATACTAATGGGAAATAATATAGAGTGAGTTTGAAGTATTGGGGTAGGGAAGAGTGGATAATTGATGTAGGGAGGTCCCTGGAAAACAGGAAAGGCGTGATGGAATCCAAGGAATAGGAGGAAAGATTGACCTTAGACGAGAGACATCTCTTCCATTGGGAGACAAGGGCAAGATGAAAGAATAAGTGTGCTGTTTTAAGTTTATAGGTGGTTATGGGACATTCTAGGAGTTTTTGAGTCTGTTGAGAGAAAGTAGGTAATGGAGTAGGTGGTGGAGTAGACATTTGAGTGCAGTGGAAAACTTTGGTTTTTAAAAGATTACACATGCACATGGTAAAAAAAAAAAAAAATAGTGAGATGGTACAAGTGGGTATGAAGTGAAAAGTAAGTCACCTACCCCTGATCTTCAGTCCCCTAGTTTTCCTTCACAAAGGCAATGATGGTTAGCAGCTTCTTGATTGTATTTTTACATATATTCAGTATATATACACATGCTTGCAAACATTATACCATATATACTATTCTATGCCTTTTTAATACAGTGATATAGCTCGGAGATCATGATGGAGACATTTAGATATAGCTGCTTAGAAAAATGAATGGGGAAAAGAACCAACCTTAGAAACAAAGAATTGCAAGACAGGGCACCAATGAAGTTGAAGATCATGAATTTGTAAAGCACCAAATCTGCCTGATTGGGTGTTTTTGTATTGACCACTGCGTTACTCTGCAGCCCAGGCATAGCAATGGGTAAGGAGGACAGATGGGGAGATGAGCACAAAGCTTGTCATGCAGGAAAGAAGAAAGAAGTAAATCTGTAAAGGCGATATAACTGTGTAATTGCCTTCTCTGGAAAAAGGCAGTTGTTAACCCTAAAGAAGTGCATTGGATTAATCTGATTTGTTTCAAATTCACACCTAGAAAAAGAAAGCCATGTGCTTGTTTAATGGAGAGAATTCTAATAATAATATATGTGAGCATAAGTAGGTGTGAATAAAAGAGAAAATAAAAATATGTGATAGCTGTGATTACCTGTCTAGTTAGATAGAAAAGGAAAAAACACGTAAAAAGTCTGGTTTGTGATAGAGTTATTTTGTTTATATGCGTTTGTGCTATGTCTTAGTCATCTAGTGCTGCTACAACAGAAATACCACAAGTGGATGGGTTTAACAAAGAGAAGTTTATTTCCTCGCAGTAAAGTAGGCTAAAAGTCCAAATTCAGGACATCAGCTCCAGGCTTTCTCTCTCTATTGGCCTTCTTTTCATCAGTGTTCCCCCAGACTAGGAGCTTCTCTGCACAGGGACCCCAGGTCCAAAGGACGGGCTCTGCTCCTGGCACTGCTTTCTTGTTGGTATGAGATCCCCCGTCTCTCTGCCCACTTCTCTTTTTTATATCTCAAGAGATTGCCTAAGGATACAAACCAATCTTGCAGACTGAGTCCTGCCTTACTAACACAACTGCCACCCATCCTCCCTCATTAACATCATTGAGGCAGGATTTACAACATATAGGAAAATCACACAATACCAGGAATCATGGCCTAGCCAAATTGATACATACATTTTTGGGGGACATAATTCAATCCATGACATGCTATTAAAAATTCTTTTTAGGAAGAGAAGAATTAAGTAAAAATAGTTATAAGGTTAATTAAAATAAGGATGTCTTTATGATATAAGACTTAAAACTTCTGACTATGTCAAAAAAGAATAGTAGTATTTAAGGTACAATATTTAAACCTCTCTTCTCCTGGAGCAGCAGAGGAAGAAGGAAAGTCAGGAACAGGAGGAGGAAATGGAATGTGTGACTAATCGTTTCCATGAACAACTACCTTCTTTGCCATGAGACCAGAAGAACTGGATGGTGCCTGGCTACCATTACTGAACATCTTGATCAAAGATTCTATAGAAGAATCCTGGTCAAAAAGCGGAAAATGAACAGAATTTCAGATTCTGATGGAATCTAGAATTTCTGGAGCCATTGAGGCTGGATGAACCCTCAAAACTGTTGCCCTGAGATAATCTTTTAATCTTAAACCAAATGTATGAAGTCTTCATTAAATCAAACAATAGTTTAGCTTAATTAGTAAAGAATGTTTGTCTTGAGCATTGTGCTTTTTAAGAGATCTGTAGGGGATCAGACTGACACCAGCAACTCAAAAGGTTAGATAGGAAGCTTAGGGGGCAGTAAGTTTATGTTAGTGGGGGAGGAACAATGTAGAAAAGGAGGATGAGAATGATTATACAACTTGAAAAATGTAATCAGTGTCACTGAATTGTTGAATTGGTGTATGTTTTGCTGTGTGGGAAACCCTGATGGCATAGTGGTTAAGAGCTACGGCTGCTAACCAAAAGGTCAGCAGTTCAAATCCACCATGCGCTCCATGGAAACCTTATGGGGCAGTTCTGCTCTGTCCTATAGGGTTGCTGTGAGTCAGAATTGACTTGACGGTAGCGGGTTTTGTTTTTTTTTTTTGCTGTGTATGCTTTCAACAACAGTTTTAGAAAAAGATAGTGATGCAAAAAACTCGTGCCTTCTACGTTTGTTTGCCAACCGCAGTCTTCCCCTGACGAGGCATTTTTGTAAGCACACTATGTTAATTTTTTTTGCAGCAACATGTAAAAAAAGACTGGCATAGCAGCTCTTAAGAAAATACCTCATGGCGCGGGGAGGGCACAGCTGACAAACAAACGTAGAAGCTGCACATGTTATTTGCGTAAAAATACAGTAGTACCTACCTCAAAAGGTCATTGTAAGGATTAAGTGTCATAAAATTGTAGAACAGCATCATGCCTGGCCCGGTAGTAAGCACTTGTGTGTTGTTGAGTTGATTCGGACTCATGGGGATCCTATAGGTCAGAGTAGAGCTGCCCCATAGGGTTTCCTAGGCTGCAGTGTTTACTGGAGCAGATCGCTAGGTCTTTTCTCCCACAGAGATCCTGGTGGGTTTAACTGCTGACCTTACAGTTAGCAGCCAAGCTTTTAACCATTGCACCACCAGGGCTCCTTATAGTAAGAACTTAGCAAATATTAACTCTTCTTCCCATTATTATATAATTTTTGAAAACTCTTCAAAAAATTTTTAATTAGGAGATTCTCAATAAGCTATGAACTCTAGCATTTTAAAAATAATATTCCCTGTTTTTCGTTAATAACAGATTTGTCTCTGCAAACCGTGTTAAACTGCAGGGTTATGGGTAAAGTGTATGTTGCTTATAGAGTTACACAGGGAACTGATTGCAGTCACTCAAGCATCTGTATGCATCAATGACTATTTAAGTGTTAATCTAGCTCTTGACAGAGTAGTTTCTTCTCTGGGTATAGAAAGAATTTTTTTTTTCCTGTAGACTAATTCATACCAAATTGAGATCCTTTGGGGATTGAAAAAGCTGGAAAGATCATCTTTCTTCAGGCTGTGAACAAACAGGAAGAGGAAGGTGAAGACTGGGTTAGCTGTACAACCCAGTATCAAATTTTATTAAGAATATTTAATACTGCACAGGTATTCACAAACAGGTACCGTATGTAAGGACCATACCAAGAGGATATCATCTTCATTAAATAGAAGGACTGCTGTGCAGCCTTATCCCTTCGAACCATTTTTTGCCAGCTCGTCCATCCCTAACCTGTCTTAGTTTCCTGCTTGAGTATTCTTTGTCATGTCATTTTGCATATGACTTTACAAAGTCATGCATTCCCAGCACATGTCGGTTTCATTTAATTATCCTATACCCGTCAATCCTTTTCTTTGTTCTAATTCAGGGGCTTGCTAATGTTTCCATTTTTCTTCTATTATTTCAGATTATGAGTCCAGGAATGAGAACATGGAACTCATAGTAGAGCAGAATTCTGATGAAGCCGAATCACATTGGATGACATCAGGAAGCACTGAAAGGAATGTTCCCCAGAGTCCAGAGTTTGCAGAAGTTAGTGACCTTAAGGGCATGGTAGAAAGGTGGCAGGTAAACCCCACTGTGGGGAAATCAAGGCAGAACCCTTCTCAGAAAAGAGATCTTGGCATTAATCGTAAGCAAAACACAAATGGTGAGAGAGGTCACAAATGTAATGATTGTGGTAAATTTTTCCTTCAAGCCTCAAACTTTATTCAACATCGGCGAATCCACACTGGAGAAAAACCGTTTAAATGTGGTGAATGTGGGAAAAGCTATAATCAGCGTGTGCACCTTACTCAGCATCAGAGAGTCCACACTGGTGAGAAACCCTATAAATGTCAGGTGTGTGGAAAAGCTTTCCGGGTGAGCTCACATCTTGTTCAGCATCATAGCGTGCACAGTGGAGAAAGACCCTATGGATGTAATGAATGTGGAAAAAACTTCGGTCGGCATTCCCATCTGATTGAACATCTGAAACGCCACTTCAGAGAGAAATCCCAAAGATGTATGCGTGAGGAGTTTGTATTTGGGGATAAAGAGAGGCAAAAATTGTTTTATTAGCTTAGTACAGTAGGACAGATGGGTTGTGATACTGGGAGCAGTAAGAAGGGGCAAAGATAGCAGTTTATTTTATTCATATTTATACCTTAATTGGTTGTCAGTTTAATAGGTAAAATTCTATGCCCCCTCTCCCCTCATCCCTACAACTTTCCTTTCACCAGAGGTGCCTGCTTTCATCTCTTTCCTGTTTCTTCTGGTTATTCTATATTTTAAAATAATACTGCTGTTTCTTAAATTGTCAGTTTTGAACATTATTTGTTTACTTCCTATTATAGTAAATGACTTTTTTTTTACTCTCTTACATGCTTCTTTCCCTTTTCCACCTTTTCCTAATTTACTTATTTTATTCTAAAATAATAAAATAACAATAGTATAGGAAATTTGGGGGAGAGAAAGGAGAAAAAAAATCATCCATAACCCCACCACCCTAACTAGTATAACTGTTATTTACTGTATTTCCTTCTATCTATTTTCACATTCTTATTTTTATATAGTTACACTTGTTGTGTGCTGTCAAGCTGATTCCGACCCTATAAGATAGAGTAGAACTTCCCCGTAGGGTTTCCTAGGCTGAAATCTTTACGGGAGCAGATCACCAGGTCTTTTCTCCTGCAGAGTGGCTGGCTGGTTTGGTTAGCAGCTGATCACTTAACCACTGTACCACCAGGGTTCCTTAGTTGTACTCATAGGGTATAATTTAATATTAGACATAACACATTTTCCAATGTTATTCAGCCCTTCTGTTAGTTATTTTTGACTGTATAACCTGCCATTGTGTGGATGCATCGTAGTTCTAATCAACTGTTCCTCAATTGTTGATCTTTTGATAACTGTGCTATGCCTATGGCTTTTTCTATACTTAGTTTTATTTCCTTATAGTAGATTCCTAGAAGTGGGATTAATGGAGGAAAGGATAAAAGTATATTTATGACTCAATACATATTAACAAATTGCTTTTCAAAAGAATTGTACCACATGTGAGACTATCATTTTTACCAAATTCTTGCCAGCATTATTAAAATTTTTTTAACAAATTGAATAAGCAGAAGATTATTCTTTGTTGTATTCATAGTCATTAATTTGATTATGAATAAGGTTGAGTGATTTTCCTGTTTGTTTACTTATATGTTTTCCTTATCTGTTCAAGTGGCATTAAACATACATGTGTAGGATCACTATAAACTTTGCTGTGAACTTAAAGACTCTTATTGATATTCTTCAGACAACTCTGTGATTGGCCAAGTTTTATTTTTGGTTTCTTTTTCAATTGTGCTTTTGATGTCCCCAAGCTCAGCTACTCATGGTTTAACTTAATAACCATTAGTACCTCTTCCATCATGGAACAGAAGTTTATAAAGTTCATAGTGTCTTAAAGTTCTGGGTTGGGGTGAGCTATCTCTTCCGTCCCATTCTTCTTGGTAACTGCCTCATTGGGGAAAGCCTTCCAATAATGCTGTAGACTTGGAAAGCAGTTGCTTTAAAATAGTTTCTGTTTCATATCCTCTCCCCAGTTGTTCTTATGACTAGCTTCCCAGTTAATACTCACCTACCTCCTCTCCTTTTTTTGGATCAAAGAAAAGATACTTTATTTGCTCATCCAGCCATATTTATTCAGAGTCTCTAGTGCTAGATGCTCAGGATATGACAGTGAGCAGAACAGATACAGATCATTTGTGTGTGGAGCTGATTGTCTTGGGGGAAAGGAGGAAAAGCAGATACTGAAGGTGATGAGCATTCCCAAAGGAGAAGTATGTGGTACTGTAGGGAGGAAACTGAAGCTATAGAGTTGACTAAGAGTGAAAAGGACAGGAATTGATATTCACCTACCCTTTAACAGTAATTTTTGCTGGCATATTTCTCTCCTTGCTCCTATCAGGTATTTTTCCCAACTCTTTATGCCTTTCATGAGCATTTGCTTTCCATTCTTCCAGTTTTTTGGTCAGTTCTCACCATCCATGTTTATTCTTGATCTACCTCATTCTCTCTGCCTAACTTATGTTGAGATAATGACCCCCTCAACATTTTCTATCCCCTCTCCCATTTTAGAATTTCTTTCCCTCTTTTCTTTGTAATAGAAGTTTTTACTTATCTGTACTGTTGCCTGACCTCAATCACTTTCACCACCCTTGTAAAGTTAGCCACTTTTGTCTTGTTTTTGCTGGACAAGTCCCAAATGTGTTTTTTTCATTCCTGTTGGCATCAAATACATACATGAATCCACTTTTGATACTCCTATTATATAATAGTTTCATCTGATCATCCTGTTTTCCCTGAAAGTTTCCTTTCTTCTGTAAAAGAAAGGATAACATTTGCATTTCCTCTTTATTTTTTCAGGCAGTGACAAAAGAAGGAAGAATATAAAATTGAACATAAAGAAGAAAATTTCAGAATTTCCAGAAGCAGACATGGAACTGTCAGGAAGAATCCAAAGAAATGTTTCTCAAGTTCAAGATTTTGGAGAAGACAGTGAACACCAAGACAAGTTGGATAGAAATCAGGGAATTCCCATGAAAGCAATATTAGGACAACCCCCTTCGAAGAGGATAAATTTCAGTGAAGTCACATATGCCCATAAAAAGTCCTCTACAGGAGAGAGACCATATAAATGTAATGAATGTGGGAAAAGCTTTATTCAGAGTGCACATCTTATTCAACATCAGCGAATACACACTGGGGAGAAACCATTTAAGTGTGATGAATGTGGGAAAAGCTACAATCAGCGTGTGCACCTAACTCAACATCAGCGAGTACACACTGGTGAAAAACCCTATACTTGTCATTTATGTGGCAAAGCTTTTAGAGTGAGGTCCCATCTTGTTCAGCATCAGAGTGTCCACAGTGGGGAGAGACCCTTTAAGTGTAATGAATGTGGGAAAGGCTTTGGCAGGCGGTCACACCTTGCTGGACATCTGAGACTCCACACGAGAGAGAAATCCCATCAGTGTCATGAATGTGGAGAAATCTTTTTTCAATATGTTAGCTTAATTGAGCATCAGGTGCTCCACATGGGTCAGAAAAATGAAAAAAATGGCATTTGCGAAGAAGCATATAGTTGGAACTTAACAGTGTTTGAAGATAAGAAAATTGAGTTACAAGAGCAACCTTATAAGTGTGATATATGTGGAAAAGCTTTTAGTTATGGTTCAGACCTTATTCAGCATTACCGAACTCATACTGAAGAGAAAACCTATGAATGTGATATATATAGAGAAAATGTTGGCCAATGTTCCCACCTAAAACATCAAAAAATCTATTCCAGCACAAAATCCTATCAATGTAATGAATGTGGAAGAGGCTTCACTCTGAAATCACATCTTAATCAACATCAGAGAATCCATACTGGTGAGAAACCCTTTCAGTGTAAAGAATGTGGAATGAGTTTCAGTTGGAGTTGTAGCCTTTTTAAACATCTGAGAAGCCATGAGAGAACAGATCTCATAAATGTATAGGTGTTTCTATTACAGAGTAGCTCTTCAATTCTAGAGAAGCACTCTGAAGAGAAACCTTACATGTATATTGAATGAAAAAAACACCTTCAAGCATTTTCTCCAACTTAACCATCAAATCTACAGACATGTTGAAATCCTTGAGTTAGAACTCAGCCTTTAGGAACATTGGAGAATCCACAATAAATTGATACATATTCACTTTCATCATTTAGGAATGCTTTGGTTAGCATTTTCATGCTTGAAAATCTATATGAGAGAACCTATGAATATGGTGGTTGAAGGAAGGCCTTCAGATGGCACTTATTTTTCATTTGAAATTCAGAAAACTGACAGTGGGAAAAGCTTCATGAGTGCAGTAGAAATAAGCTTCATTTGTAATTTCTGCCTTGCTTGACAGCAGCATATGTATTTAGGGAAGAGCACAGTGAAATAAAGAGTAGACTCTTCAGTGTGATATCTGTTTTGGTACCTTAGCAATGAACCTTTTCTAGAAATGATTACCCCAGCCACTAGAATCCTCCAGTCATTCCCATATTGAGTGTTAAACCCATTTAGAAGAAGAAATTGACTTAAGGTATTTCTATTTTGGCAAAATTGGAGTTCAGAGGCTTAATGGCATGTGTTCTTGCTGCTTCATTCAATCTGTGACTCTATGAAACACACTCTACTTGTTTTTGTTTTGATTCTACTAGTATCATGGTTAGCTAGTAGAAAGAGAAATTCAGGAGATGTAAATTCAGGAGAAACTGCTGGTCAGTCAGATCTTAAGGAGAAAAGAGAAGGTACCTTAGGGAAAAAGAAGACAGACAAAACTGGACTAGTTTACATTGCCAAGAGTGATATTATTATATATAAGAGTGTGGGTAGCTAAGTGCATAGAGGAATTGGACTTTGTCAAATTAAGCATCTTGGTCCAATCAGTATGTATACTGATTCCCAGTTGCCCTGGTGATAGACCACCACCATACAATAATGGCATATATAATGCTGTCAGTTTGAGTTGCAGTTGAAATTGAACTAATTAGGAGTAGGTGGGTACATGGTCTGGCTATCCTTACCTTGTGGAGAGGTCTGGTAAGGAGTTTTATGGGGAAAGAAAATATCTATAAGATGATTAATTTGAGTCTGTTTGCTAGAGAGAGAGAGAGAGGACTTTTGGGCACTTCTGAAGCCATGCTTTTGCTGACTTTGCCTGGCTTACAATAAATGCCCAATAAATATTTGTTGAATGTATGTGTTGTATCACGTGGTGCCCTGTCCAGATCCCCTTTACCAAGCTGGCACATCCAGCTGCTCTGAATTTTGACTGCTAATCATTCACAGCTCTCCCCCTTCTCCAGAGATTCTGGAGAATTGCCCTCAAATGATGGGAGCTGCCTCACCCAGGCGTTACCCATCCCCAATCCACAGCCAATGACTGATTAATATGGGGTACAAAAGACTCATTTGCTTCAAGAGGGGGTGGGGCTGTGATGCAGTTTATGCGCCAGTACCCTCCCTTTGTCAATCAGACCACAGTTAGACTTTACCTGAGACTACATCCATGCTTGGCTGTTCCCCTTCTCCCATTTCATTCCCTCAGAGGTTTTCCTGAAGAGCATTCCTTTAGTAAGTCATGTGGCCCTGAATCCCTGTCTCAGGCTCTGCTTCTAGGGAACCTGACCTAAGACATTTGATACCATAAGTAGTCCTGGGAAGCAAACTTTAAGAATGGGGTTGTGGAGTTGGTCACTCACCATGAGGCAATGAGGACAACGTCACTGATGATAGGTGGAGTATTGATAGTTCCTGGCCTGTGATAGCTCTTCAGTTCCTGAAACATTGATTTGTGATAAACTGGGATAGGATACCGCTAGTAAGGAATGTACTGACTTGTGTAATGTTTAGGTCAAACTGTTAGTGCCGTTGAATCAGTTCCGACTCATACCAACTCTGTACAACAGAATGAGACACTGTCCAGCCCTGCACCATCCTCACAGTCATTGCTGTGTTTGAGCCCATCGTTGCAGCTACTGTGTCAATCCATCTTGTCGAGGGTCTTCCTCTTTTTCACTGACTACCAAGCTCCAGGGACTGGTCCATCTTGATAACGTCCGAAGAACATGAGAAAATCTCTCCGTCCCCGCTTCTAAGAAGCATTCTGGAGATTTGTTGATTATTCTGGCAGTCCATGGTATATTCAGTATTCTTTGCCAACACCATAATTGAAATGCATCAATTCTTTGGTCTTCTTTATTCATACTGCCAAGATAATTTTAAAGCAATTATGTATCTCCTTTCTTAGTTGTTGACATTTAAAATGTCTTTGCATGCATATGAGGCGATTGAAAACACCATGGCTTGGGTCAGGCACACTTTAGTCCTCAAAGTGACATCTTTGCTTTTTAACACTTTAAAGAGGTCTTTTGCAGCAGATTTGCCCAAGGCAATACATCTTTTGAGTTCTTGACTGCTGCTTCCATGGGCATTGATTGTGGATCCAAGTAAACTGAAATCCTTGACAGTTCCAATATTTTCTCTGTTTATCATGATGTTGCTTATTGGCCCAGTTGTGAGGATTTTTGTTTTCTTTACGATGAGGTGTAATCCATACTGAAGGCTGTAGTCTTTGATCTTCATCAGTAAGTGCTTCAGGTCCTCTTTGCTTTCAGCAAGCAAGGTTGTGTCATCTACGGGTTGTTAATGAGTCTTCCTCCAATCCTGATGCCAAGTTCATCGTCATATAATACAGCTTCTCAGATTATTTGCTCAGCATACAGATTGCATAAGGTGAAAGGATACAACCCTGATGCACACCTTTCCTGATTTTAAACTATGCAGTGTCCCCTTGTTGTGTTGAAACTACTGCCTCTTGGTCTATGTACAGGTTCCATATAAGCACAATTAGGTGTTCTGGAATTCCCATTCTTCTCATTGTTATCCATAATTTGTTATGATCCACACAGTCGAGTGCCTTTGCATAATTAATAAAACTGGTAAACGTCTTTCTGGTATTCTCTGCTTTCAGCCAAGATGCACCTGACATCAGCAGTGATATCCCTCATTCCATGTTCTCTTCTGAATCTGTCCTGAATCTCTTGCAGTTCCCTGTAGATGTACTGCTGCCACCGCTTCTGAATTAACCTTCATCAAAATTTTACTTGCATGTGATATTAATGATATGGTTAGATAATTTCTGCATTCTGTTGGATCACCTTTCTTTGGACTGGGCACAAATATGAATCTCTTCCAGTCGGTTGGCCAGGCAGTTGTCTTCCAGATTTTGTAGCATAGACAAGTGAGCACTTCCAGCGTTGCATCCCTTTGTTGAAACATTTTGTCGATTCCTGGAGTCTAGTTTGCACCAGTGCCTTCAGTGCAGCTTCGACTTCTTCCTTCAATACCGTCAGTTCTTGATCATATGCTGCCTCCTGAAATGGTTGAATGTTGACCAGTTCTTTTTGGTATGGTGACTTCTGTGTATCCCTTCCATGTTTTAATGCTTCCTGCGTTGTTCAATATTTTGCCCATAGAATCCTTCAGTATTGTAATTTAAGGCTTGAATTTTTTCTTCAGTTCTTTCAGCTTGAGAAATGCCAAGTGTGTTCTTCCCCTTTAATTTTCTAATTCCAGGTCTTTGCACATTTCATTATAATTCTGTGTCTTCTCGAGCTGCCCTTTGAAATCTTTTGTTCAGCTCTTTTACGGCATCATTTCTTCATTTGCTTTAGCTACTCTACATTCAAGGGTAACTTTCAGAGTCTCTTCTGACATCCATTTTGGTCTTTCCTGTCTTTTTAATGACCTTTTGCTTTCATGTATGATGTCCTTTATGTCATCCCACAACTCATCTGGTCTTCAGTCGTTATTATTCAGTGCATCAAATCTAGACATGATCTCTAAATCCAGGTGGAATATACTCAAGCTCATACTTTGGCTCTTGTGGACTTGTTTTCATTTTCTTGAGGTTCAACTTGAACTTGCATATGAGCAATTGATGGTCTCTTCTGCAGTTGGCCCCTGGCCTTGTTCTGATACTGAGCTTCTCCACCGTCTCTTTCCACAGATGTAGTCAATTTGATTTCTGTGTATTCCATGTGGCAAGGTCCATGTGTATAGTCACCATTTATGTTGTTGAAAAAAGGTATTTCTAATGAATAAGTCTTTGGTCTTGCAAAATTATATCATGCGTTCTCCAGCATCATTTCTATCACCAAGGCCATGTTTTCCAACTACTGATCCTTTGTTTCCAACTTTTGCATTCCAGTCACGAGTAATTATCAATGCATCTTGATGGTATATTTGATCAGTTTCAGACTGCGGAAGTTAGTAAAGAAAAATCTTCAATTTCTTCATCTTTGGCATTAGTGGTGGTTGTGTAAATTTCAATAATAATTGTATTAAGTGGTCTTCCATGTAGGCTTATGGATATTATCCTATCACTGACAGCATAGTACTTCAGGATGATCTTGAAATGTTCTTTTTCACAATGAATGTGATGCTGTTCGTCTTCAGTTTGTCATTCCTGGCATAGTAGACCATATGATTGTCTGATTCAAAATGACCAAAACCAGTCCATTTCAGCTCACTGATGCCTAGGATATTGATCCTTATGCATTCCATTTCTTTTTTTTTTTTTTTCAATTTCCTATTTTTATAGATTCATACTTTGTATGTTCCACGTTCCAATTATCGATGGATGTTTGCAGCTTTTTGGCTCATTTTGAGTCATGCCACATCAACAAGTGTGTCCCAAAATCTTTACTCCATCCACACCATTAAGATCAACTGTACTTTGAGGAGGCAGCCCTTCATCAGCCGTATTTTGAGTGCCTTCCAACTTGAGGGTCTCATCTACCAACACTGTATCAGACAGTGTACCACTGCTATTCAAAAGGTTTCAACTGGCCAGTTTTTTTAGAAGCAGATCACTAGGTCCTTCTTCCTAGTCTGAAACCTGTCCACCATGTGTGATCCTGCTGGTATTTGAAATACCAGTGGCATAGCTTCCAGCATCACAGCAACACGCAAGCCACCACAGTACAACAAACTGACAGACGAGTGGTGGTTGGGAAAAATGATACAAGCATTACGGAATTGGGTGGCTCTTGTTGGATGCCATCGATTCCTGAAAAAGAGAAAACTGCAGGCTCAGGGCAAATCATCAACCTAAGGCAAAGTGTGAGAGTCATAGGGTCTCCTTGGTAGCATTTAAACACATCATCATCTGTAGACAATCACAGGGCTAAGGGTCAGGTACAGAACTTAATTGAGAATGAAAGACTTAAGCAAAGCCTGAATTCTCAAGAAAGGCAAATCTAGCCCAGGTAGGGTCCTGATAGGAAAGAAGTGGAAAAGGATGAGACTGAATGCGTAGATGTACTTGAGTGTTTAAATCCATAGATTCCCCTGAACTATCTGGCCCTGCAGAAGTTACCCACCTTATTGGAAAATGAGACCTTTCTCCTTGCTTGAAAATAATGCAGAATCCTCAAATGAGGCAGGCAATGTACAAGATAATGCTGGCACTCCTCAGAATCAGCTCCCAGCTCCCTACCTGTCCACAGATCAGTCAGGAGGATCAATTCTCACCATGACCTGACTATACAAGTGCTGGGTCTGTTAAGGGAGGAGAGGGACGATCGACCTAAGGATCTGAGAGGTCTGGTTAATGTACTGGCAGGAACTGAGAGACTAGCCTGAGAATGGATCCTGAGGTGCTGATGAAGTAAGGTGGAATATAAAGTTGGAAGTGGAGAGTTTGAAAACATAAGGGCACTCTTGTGTGACAGAATTTAACACTGGCAAGGTAGAGTTTAATACACTGCTGAGATGATTCTTGAAAGCTTAGAAAAGGCAATGGCCCACATTAAGTGAAATAGAGATACAAGAAGTGCTGTCACAGACTGTCAAAGAAGAAATCAAAAGACTCAGACAAGCTACAGTGGAATTACTATGTAAGCTATGTTCCTTAAGATGGTCCGGAGAGCATTCTGTTTATCAAGGTTATAAGAAATAAACACTGGTTGGCAGGCTATCAGCATCACTAAGAAGCTTCGTAGTGGCTATCTTCATTGCCTGGGGCTGGTGGCAGAGATGCTATAACACAATTGGGCTCCCTAGTAGCAAAAGGGATGATAAAATTCATTGACATCAGGTCGATTCCAACTCATAGTGACTCTACAGGACAGAGTAGAACTGCTTCAGAGGGTTTCCAAGGCTGTAATCTTTATGGAAGCAGATTACCACGACTCCCATGGAGTGGCTAGTGGGTTCGAACCACCAACCTTCCAGTTAGCAGCCAAGCGCTTAACCACTGCACCACCTGGGCTCTTGGAATAGCAGAGGTCAAGTGTCAACACAATTCGCAGAAGCAAGGTAGGTACAATTACCAAAATGGGTAGCAAGGTCTGAATGGGGGGACGGGGGTTTGGAGGCTGACCTGCAGGGATATATGGAGATAGCTAATAGAACAAGGGCATTGCTTAATATACTTAATTAGAAAAGGTAAGATTGAATGAGCATGGTTGAATCGGTGTATGTTTTTCTGCGTATATTCTCAACAACAACAAAATATAAAAAAATTAAAAAACAGGAAGGGGGATGTGGCAACTTAAGGAAATTAAAGGGAAATGGAGTATAAATGGAATAGTAAATCTTTGAAACTAAAAAAAAAATAAAGAATGAGCAGAAAGTCTGGGGACAGCTGCCCCAATGAAAAGTCACAATCCCTTGCCTAGTTTCCAGATATAAGCCAATTTTCATACCTAGAACCCATTGACTGAAGGTGAATCCAGTTCCCTTGAGGAAGGATCCTACAACACCATGGCAAATATGGACTAATTCCCCCATTCCTCCCCAAAGGGGCCTGTGGTCATTTCCTGAGGTAACCATACAGTGGAAGAAGTGGAATACCCAAAGCTACATCATTCTCCCCTCTCCCCCTTAGAGTAAGGCATATGGAAATCAGGTAATAAATGGAGTCCTAAGCCAGGTATGTATTACATTGGGTCCAAGGATCCACTTCATGGTCATTTCCCTGGTCCTTAAGTGTGTAATTAGAATGGATGGAACCCTACTCACCTTGGTTCCTTGGCCTGTAGATTAAAAGCTATTGTAGTAGGAAAGAAATGCTTTTGTTAGCATGTTCGTGCTTGAAAACTACACAAAAGAGAATCTATAAATATAGTGGAAGCCCTGGAGACTACTGCTCTTCAGTCAGGACAGTTAAGCAAAAAATATATTTCGTCTTGAGGAATGGCAGAAATTAGAGCCACCCTTATATAATTGATGTAGGGGTGGCAGTTCTTTTCATATCCCCATTCAATTCACCAGCCTGACCCCTATAAAAACTAGATGGATCACAGAAGATGACAGTGAACTACAGTAAACTTAGCCAAGTATTAGCCCCAATTACACCTACTGTGCCACATATAATAGCCTCACTAGGACTGATTAACACAGCTTCAGAGATGTATCATGTGGCTGTTGATCTGGTGAATACATTCTTTTAAATACTCATCAGGAAAAAAGATCAGAAATAGTTGTCATTCCCATGGGATAATAGTTTACATTCACCTCCTTGCCCCAAGCTATGTTAATTCTTCTCTCTGTCGTAGTCCAACAAGACCTGGACTGCCTGAACATTCTGCAGAACATCACATTGGTCATTATAATAATGCCATTCTGTTAAATGAACACAATAAACAAGAAGTGGCAAGTTCTGTGCTGTACATGCACTCTGGGAGGCAGGAGAGAAATCCTTCAAAAATTCAGGGACTTACCACATTGTTGAAGTTTTTAGGGGTCTAGTGGTCTGAAGCATCCCCTCCAAAGTAAAAGAAAAATCATTGTACCTCACGTTTGACCACTAAGAAAGATGCAGAACAAGGTGCAACAATTGGTTTCTATTTGCCTGTAACAGCAGAGGAAGGAGAGTCAGAAATAGGAGGAGGAAATGGAATGTGTGAATAATTGCATCCATGAACAATGGCCTCCTTTGCCATGAGACCAGAATAACTGGATGGTGCCTGACTACTATTACTGAACATTTTGATTAAAGATTCTATAGAAGAATCCTGATCAAAAGGGGGGAAATGCAGAACAGAATTTCCAATTCTCATGAAATCCAGACTTTCTGGAGCCATTAAGGCTGGATGATCCCCTGAAACTATTGCCCTGAGATAATCTTGAAACCTTAAACCAAAAATATTCCCTGAAGTCTTCTTTAAACCAAACAATAGTTTAGCTTAATTAGTAAAGAATGTCTGCCTTGAGCACTGTGCTCTTTTAAGAACTATCTATATGGAATCAAGTTGACAACAGCAATGTGAAAGATTAGTTAGGACACTTAGCAGGTGGTGATTTTATGTTAACGGGAGAAACAATTCTGAAAAGGAGAATGGAAATGATTACACAACTTGAAGAATATAATCAATGTCACTGAATTGTACGTGGAGAAATTGTTCACTTTGTGTAAGTTCTGCTGTGTATATTCTCAACAACCACAAATTTTTTTTTTAAAGGAGCAAAATACTTGGCAGGTGTCTTTGGATTTTGAAGACAGTATACTCCACACTTAGTAATATTGTTCTACTCTATTTATTTGGTGATGCAGAAGGCTGTCAGTTTTGAATGGAGCCCTAAGTAAGAAAGGCCTCTGCAGCATGTCCAGTGTGTGGTACAGGCAGTCCTGCCACTTGGGCCATATGATTCAGCATACCCCAAGCTTCTAGAGGTATCTGTAGTAAGAAAGAATGTATGGAGTCTATGGCAAGCTCTAATAGAAGGTATCAGTGCAGACCCTTAGGATTCTGATGCAAGGCCATACCATCTGCACTATACATAATTCAAAACAGCTTCTGACATGTTATTGGGCCCTGTATGAAATGGAGTACTGTATCAGACTTTGGGACAGAAAGTGGCCGTGTGGCCAGAATTGCCCATCAGGAGCTGTTTACTGTCAGATTCATTAAGTCATAAGGTCAGATGGCCCCACCAGCAGTCTATCATAAATGGTACATCCGGGATTGGGCCCACGTAGGTCTAGTGGGTACTATTAAGTTGAATGAACAGGTATTCCAGACCTGAGTCACCTACCACTGTTGAACTGATGCTTCTCCCTCAGCTCATATCTTGAGAGGGATTCTTTATGACCAGTTGACAGAGAACAAAAATCCTGGTTCAGTTCAGTATGTTGAGTGAAGCCAAAAATGTCCTACTGCTGCACCACATCTTCCTCACAGTGATGTCATTAAAAGACAGTGGTGAGGAGAAATATTGCCAGAGAGCAGATTTTTGAGTAGAGCACCTGGTCATCTGTGTTTTGGAGAGGGAAGTGGTCCAAGGAAAAGATACACAGGTAGTTCCCAACTTATGATGGGGGTTCCATTCTGATAATTCTGTCGTAAGGCAGTTCTGATGTAAATCGAATACCTCTTTTTTTTTTTTTTTTAGTTTTCATTATTATTGCCTTTTATTTTCCGTGTCTTTATAAATCCAATCTTTATTTTTCTCTGGGGGTTGGAAATGTTACATATAAACTTGCAAATATATTTTAATACATACAGACATTAAAGAATACACAAATCATAAAAATTTACTCTGACAATGAAGAGTTGGACGCCATTGGCATTTTGTCAGTTGCGGTAATAAGTCCACTTGTGGAAGGTTCTGGATCATCTGAATTATCCCTGAGAATGTGGATGGTGTTTCTAGTCAGAAAATTAATGAGAGTTATCTGTATGGTCCTTTTCTTTTTTTTGTTCGTATATTTCACGGTAACATCTCACTGCCTCCCAAATCTGCTTATCGACTTCAGCAAAGTGATCAGGGTTTGGATCCGTGTTTTCAAGCAACTGAAGCCCCTGATTTAGTTTAAAAAACTAAATCTATATGGCAGTGTTTTGAACAGTAAATCATAAAATCTAACTTTGGTGAGTGAACATCTGAGAAGGATAACATCAGCAAACTACACTGCAATATTGTATGTAGTACATATTACTGATGAAAAGATGGAAAGGACACTAAGCAGCTAAATGGTCAGGACAACTCAGCTGATGTCAACTAGTTTCTGTTTTTGTCCACTTCAGTGTTTGCACAATGGACTCATGAACAGAGTAGTCATGGTGGCAGCAATGGGAGTATGCTTTGTCACAATAACATGGACTTCTTCTCATCAAGACAATTTATCCAATATCACTGCTGAGTGCCTGATCTGTCAAAACAGAGGCCAACACAGAGCCCCTGAAAGAATTCCATCCCTTGAGGAAACCAACCAGCCACTTGGTGGCCAGTTGATTACATCAGGTGGCCCTTCCATCCTGAAAGAGGAAATAACTCATTCTGACGGGGATTGAAATAGTTTGTATGGGTTTTCTTTTTCTTCCCATAAGGCTTTGGCCAACACCACTGAGGACTCTGAGAGCTCACAGACTGTCTGATTCACTGGCATGGGATATAACATAACATCAACTCAGACCGTCCGCATTACAGCAAGTGGTGCAGCAGTGGGCACATGACCATACGGTCCACTGGTCCTATGATATTCCACATATTCAGTAGCTTCTAGACTGATAAAATGATGAAATGATCTCTAAAGATGCAGCTGAGGCACCAACTTGAAGATGACATGTGGTGGTGGGGCACTATCCTTCAGTATGCAGTATATGTTTTAAACTAACAGCTCGTATATGGTGTTGTGTCGTGGAACTTGGATCTTGGTGGTAGGGTCTTGGAACCAAGGGATGAAAGTAAGAGTGACCTTCTCACTATCACTTCCAGTAACCCAATTGGGAAATTTGTACTTTTCATCCCCACAGCTTTAGGCTCCATGAGTCTAGAGGTCCTGGTACCCAGAGGAACACTGAACTTAAGATAATACTGCTATGTTATCACTTTTTACTGCTATGTTATCACTAGAACACAAAGCACAAAAAAAGATACCATACTGCTACTGCTGCTACATAATGGAGACAGAGAGGAACATGTTGGTATTCAGCTTGATCTACTGGGGTGTCTTTCATACTCCCATGTCCAGTTTTAATTCTAAATGAGTAAGTACAGTGACCATAGCCTAATAAGAGAATGGTAATAGGGGCTTGAAACTTTCATGGATGAGTGTCTGGGTTGCCCCATCAAACAACCCACTGAGACCAGCAAACGTGCTAGTTGAGAGTGAGAGAAATGGGTGATAGAGGAGAGAAATAATGAAATCAAATGACATATTGCATTAGTTAAATCTACTGCAAAAGTGTTAAAAAGCAAAGATGTCACTGAAGACAAAGGTGTGCCATACCCAAGGCATGATATTTCCAATCACCTCATATGCATGCAAAAGCTGGATGATGAATAAAGAAGACTGAAGAAGAATCGATGCATTTGAATTATGGTGTTTGCAAAGAATACTGAGTATACCATGGACTGCCATAAGAAGGAACATATGTGTCTTAGAAGAAGTACAGCCAGACTGCTCCTTAGAAGCAAGCATGGTGAAACTTTATCTCACGTACTTTGGAGATTTTATCAGGAGGGACCAGTCCCTGGAGAAGGACATCATGCTTGGTAAGGTAGAGGGTCAGCAAAAAAGAGGAAGTCCCTCAATGAGATGGATTGACACAGTGGCTGTAACAATGGGCTCAAACATAGCAATGATTGTGAAGATGGCACAGGACTGGACAGTGTTTTGTTCTGTTGTACGTAGGGTCACTATGAGTCAGAATCGACTCCAAGACACCTAACAACAAGTGTTGACTTATAAGGAAAATGACAGTAGGAAAAAACAATTAAACCAAATATATTTTCTACCAATCCAGGTACCCAGTCATGTAATTTGAATATTCAACAATGGAAACTCTTGAAAATTACACACCTCAAATAAGAAATTTTAACTTCCAAAAGATAGAAAAGAAACTTGTTATACACAAATTTTTCCAATCGGAGAGAAACAAATATCCTGATGACTTTATTCTACCTCAAAAGATATGTGATTCTCTATATTTTAAACTTTTTGGGGATAGAAAAAATCCCCCAAAATGAGCTCAGGTTGGCAGCATTTATCATATAATGCTAGTAATTGTGGAGAAAGAAAAATACATGCTCACAACAATGTAAAATCCTCAAAATTCAAATCTGATTTGGAAAAAATATATATTAATGTTACAGACAGAGCTATGAAATAAGAAAAAATCAGCATGCTGTTGTGGAATTCGCAATATATGTGATTTGTTTTTTGGCAAGGCAATGTCTGTCTACAGTTTAGAATATCACCCAGGAAACTTTACAAGTCTGACAATTATGGCAGAACATTTATGTTAACATAAATATTGACATCAAATAATGTTACACATTACTTAGGGATGAAATACAAAACCCAACTATTATAATTATAACAGTTATAATAAATAATTTTGAATGAAGTAAGAAATTCTAAATAATCTTCAATTACTTTGGCTACAGAGCTTGAGGTGAGTTATATAAAACAAATAACAATTATCATTAGATGTGTGAATTTCTAAAATGCAACTATTTCTATATGTGTGTGTTACTTGTCCGGTAGATGGCACACTTGGAGAAGGACCATAGACACATTTAGTAGACTGCTCACAAACAAAAGTAATATGAAGAGCCAAGGATGTGACAATGACACAAATGTACATGGAAATGGAAAATATAATGGAGTATAACAGAAGATCTTTGAAAAAATATTCTAGAGCATTTCATATAATGTGTTCTGTGCATTCTTTAAACTGAATAATGAATGGTGCACCAAAAACTTTCTTTGGACATTCCTGAATTTTTTAAAAATATAATTTAAGTCCCTAGGTGGTGTAAATGGTAAATGCACTCAGCTGCTAACCTAAAGGTTGGAGATTCGAGTCCACTCAGAGGCGGCTTGGAAGAAATGCCTGGAGCTCTACTTCTGAAAAATCAGCCATTGAAAACTCTATGGAGCACAGTTTCTATTCTGACACACATGGATTGCCATGACGCAGAATGGACTCTACAGCAACTTTTTTTTAAAGCATTATAACAAATTTTCAGCTTTGAAAAAATGTTGAAGCATATTAAAATACATTTGAAGTTATAGTTAATATGTAATGGGAAATTAAATTGATGCCATTCTGCCACTGAAATTTTTATTAGAGGCAGAATGCAATTCTCTTAGTATTTATATCTTAGAACATAGAGCTAAAGGTACACTTTTAAAAATATACACCTTCAAATTTGTTTTCTTGGTATTGGTTAGATGTCTTTTTTAAGTAAAATCAATGTTTTAAGCAAAATGAAGCAAGAACCAAAATTCAGTGTACATAATGCCCTAACAAGCATGGAAGAAGGAAAGGATAAAAACAAGATTGATAATTTTTGAAGCTGTGTAGTCATTTTACTGTTCTTTCTATTGTTTTTCTGTTCTCTATTTCATGTATTTCTGCTCTGATCTTTATTATTTTCTTTCTTCTGGTGGCTGTGGGCTTCTTTTGCTGTTCTCTTTCTACTTGTTTGAGTTGTAGGGCTAACATTTTGATTTTCTCCCTTCTTTTTTTATGTGTGTGTGAATTGCTATAAATTGACTCCTGAGCACTACCTTTGCTGTATCCCAAAGGTTTTGGTATGATGTGTTTTCATTCTCCTTTGAGTCTATGAACTTTTTTATTCCATCTTTGATTTCTTCTGTTAAGTAAGGTGCTACTCAGTTTCCATGTTTTTTATTTTTTCCTTGCTCTTCCTGTTATTAATTTCTACTTTTATGGCATTGTGATCAGAGAAGATGCTTTGTATTATCTCAAAGTTTTCTGTCAGCAAATCTTCAATGATCTATGTATTTTCCATTTTCTCCCCCTGTTCTGGAACTCTGATCACAAGCAAATTTTTGCTGTTGATTGTATCCCATATCATTCTTCGGTTTTCTTCATTCTTTTTTCTGAGTTTTCCTCAAAAAGGTGGTATCCAAGGATTTGTCTTCAGTTTTGCTGATCCTCTCTTCCATTGTTTCAGATTTGCTCCCAAACCTTCCATTGCATTGTCCATTTCTGAAATTTTGTTATCTTTTTGCTTTTAATTGCTGTTTTTATGTGATTTTTAATTGTTTATATATTTTAACATTTTGTTCTAGTATTATTTTCACGAATTCTTCCATTGCTTTGTCTGTGTTTTTCTGATTTTGTCTGTATTTTCTCTGATTTTTTTCCTTAATTTTATCTGTGTTTTTCTTCATCTCTTTTCAAATCTCTTGGAGAGCCCTGAATATTAGACTTTTGAATTCCCTATCAGGTAGTTCCAGTTCCTTTTCTTCTACCAAAAGGTCATCTGGTGTTTTATTTTGGTCCCATCCTGAAGCTATCCTGTCCTTTTTTTATGTTTTGATATCTTCTGCTATCTCTGAGACATTCAGGAATTATTTTTTTCATTTATTGATTGTAGGTTTGTTTGTTTCATCCTGCTTTTTGTTTTATTAGGTTATGTCTGGGCGGGCAGCCTTGGTGTTTTGCTGCTTGCTCGTTTGTGGGCACAATAGTTCTCACCACCTTGTCCAGGTGGGTAGGGCCCTTGCTCAGCTATGGTGCAGCAGGGCAGGTCCAGTGAGGAGGGTAAGGGGGGGAAGAGGCGGGGGTGTGTTGTTTGTGACATGAACTGGGCCAGAGGGGCGGGTCTGGGAGTGGTACAGCGGGGCAGGATCCCAGGGCTAGAGGTCTGCATCAGTCCTGCTTGGGGGTGCCACACCTGGCAGGGTGGGGCCAGGGGCGGTGAGGAATGGCAGGGTCCAGGAGTCTCTGTCAGTGCTGCTCTGGTCAGTGCTTGGTGGGGCAGAGACCATAGGCAAATGGGGTGAGGTCTAGGGGTCCACTGTGGTGCGGCTCAGGGGCACAGTGCTCGGTCAGGCAGGGCCAGGTGGCAGCACTGGGTGGGGTCTGGTGGTAGAATGTCCAAGCAGGTGGTGCTTGGGGGTGTGGCACTTGGCAGGGTGGGGCTGGGGGTCAGCACAGGGTGAGGCCCAGGGATTTGGAGGTCCAGGCTGGTGCAGCATGGCCTGTTGAGAAGGGCCAGGGCAATGCATGGGGCTAGGTGGGCAGGAGAAAGGAAAGGAAGGGAGAGGGAATAAACAAAAACAAAAAAATAGGCGCTGAGGGAACTGGCCATTGGGAGTGGGGCAGAACTGGGGTGGGCTGAGCTAGTGTTTTTCTTGCCAGTCTTCACAGCCCATCAGGAAGGGGCAGAGGCAGCTCAGGGCCTAGATGGGAAGGAGAAGAAAAAGGGAGAAAGGAAAAGGTAAAGAAAAATAAAAAATGTGGTGCTTTCCAATGGAAGCAGGGCCGACCCAGGGAGGCCATGTGCCAGTGGCTCTCTAACCAAATGGTGTGGCATGGCCAGTGGAGAAGGGGTGAGGGCAGTGTATGGGGATAGGTAAGAGGGAAAAAGGAAAGGAAGGAAGGGAGAGAGAAGAAACAAAAAAACAAACAAAAAAATGGCAATGAGAGAACCAGCTGTTGGAGCGGGGCAGATCCAGGGTGGCAGTGAGCTGGTGTCTCTCTGGCCAACCGACTGTGGTCCATTGGAAAGTGGCAGAAGGCAGCAAACAGGGCAGAAGGGTGGCAGGTGGGAAATCATTTATCTCTGGTTGCTGGGTCCTCTGTCTCCTGTTGGGAGCTCCGTAAAGTTGCCTTCTCGTATTCCCTGTCCAGGGTCATTGGTGGCTGTGCTCCAGGATGGTGAATTCATGCCTTGTTAGCTGTCAAGGGACCTCCACTCTGTAACTGTCTTCACTCTCTGTTCTCTGTCAGTTTCTTCATCTATTCGGTGCTTGATCTAGTTCTTGATCCCTTCATCTGATGCCTGGGTTCCAGGATTGATATTTGTATCTGTTTTACTTAGTTTTTTTTGGGTCTTTGCTGCAGAGGGACAACATGGTGCTTCTGTCTATAGTGCCATGTTCTCTTGTTTTATATTTTGATGAGTCGGTTTGTTGACTTTCTTTGTGGTTACCCTGAAATCTACCTTTATCTTCCTAAATTTAAAGCAGTAATTTATTTCTTGATATAGCCTGACTTTCCATATGGAAGTTCTAAACCTATACCCTTTATTCTCCATTTAGGTTTTGAAGTGGTCATCAGTTACAGATTGACATCTCTAGTTCCCTGTTTTCCATGTTTTAGCTTTATTTTTGAGAGTTCTTTATTTGGGTTGATATCTGTCTGATGTTATGTGTTTTAATCTCAGGTTGTTGTCTGGTGTGTTGTTAGTTTTCTGTCTGAAGAACTCCCTGTAATATTTCTTGTAAAGTTGGTCTGATTTTTACAAATTCCTTTAATTTCTGTTTATCTGGAATTGTCCTAATTTCACCATCATATTTGAGGGATAATTTTGCTGAATATATAACTCTTGGTTGGCAATTTTTTTTCTTTCAAGGTTTTATGTATATTATCCTATTGCCTTCTTGCCTGCATAGTTTCTGCCGAGTAATCAGAACTTAGTCTTCTTGATGCCCCTTTGTGAGATTTCATTTTTTCTGAGCTGCTTTCAGGATTCTGTGTCTTTGGTTTTGAAAGTCTGATTATATGTCTCGGTGTTCTTCTATTGGGATCTATCCTGCATGGGGTTCGTTATGCATCTTGAATGGTTATCTTCTTGTCTTTCATGATATTGGGGAAGTTTTCTGTCAGCATATCTTCAACAATTCTGTGCTTTTTGTTGACTCATCCCCTTCTGGGATTCCAATCATGTGTAAGTTATTCCTTTTGATGGTGTTCCCACATAACTCTTAGGCCTTCTTCACTATTTTTTTTTCTTTTTTCTTTTGATTATTCCTTGAACAGATTAGTGCCAAGGGATTGGTCTTCTATTCCACTGATCGTGTCTCCCATTGTTTAAGTTCTACTCCTATGACTTTCCATTGAATTGTTAATTTCTGCAATTTTATTGTTAAGCTTGGGATTTGCTGTTTCTGTATCGTTTCCAGTTGTCTATTTATTTTATCATTTTTTGTATTGTTTTCCTGGTTTCTTCTAGTGTTTTGTCTGTCCTTTCCTTGGTTTTGTCTGTGTTCTTCATAGTTTTATCTGTGTTTTCCTTGATTCCTTTGAGGACCCTATACATAAGCTTTTTGAATTCCTTATCAGGAAGCTCCATTACCTTTTCTTCCTCAGAGAGGATTTCTGGTTCTTTATTATGGCCACTTGCTGGGGCCATCCTGCTTCTTTAGGTGGTTTGCTATTGTCTGTTGTCTTTGGGACATTAAGAGGTTATTGTATTTATTTTTTATTTATATAATTGTTTGCTTGGTCCTGTTTTTTGTTGTTGTTGTTGTTTGGGTTTTTTATTTTTATTTATTTTATTTTTTGGTGATTCCTGGCAGGTGTGGCTGGAGTGGTGCTGTGGTAGCTAGACAGGCTGTGCTGGAGCCCTCGCTATTTGTCTTTGGGCAAGGGGAGTATCCAGTAGGTGTGGGAGCTCAGGTCTCTGTTTACTGATCTTGCAGGGCAGCTGAGGGTGGGTTGGTTGGCCTTTGGCCTCCGTTTGTCTTAAGTTTGGTGGCTCAGGAGTGGGGAATGATGCTCTCCATGCAGGTGGACTGGCTGATGTGGTGGGTGTGGTGGGCAAGTGGGGGTGTGCTTGTTACTTCTTGCTGGTTGGAGGGGGAGGTATGGATGGTGGGGGGCGGTAGAGGGTCGTTCACAACCTCGCTCTACCTCCCTCCTCCAGGGCGGGGGGGGGGGAGCGAGGAACAGGAGGCGGATGTTCGCTCAGTCTTGCTGCATCTGTCAGCAACAGGAAGAGGGAGGAAGGTGCAGCAGGTGGGCACTATGCACTCACTTTTCTTCCATCCTGCCCTGGGCAGGGGAAGGGAGGAAAGGGCCTCAAAGGGGATTCCCACAAAGTCATAGCTCCTCTGTCCCTCGCTGGGTGGGTTAAGGGATGGAGTTGAGCCTGGTGGATGTGTGTACAGAAGTGCTTCCTTGTGTCAGGTGAGGGAAAGGGGCTATGGGGGAAGTGCCCACAGTCACGGTTCTCCTGCCCCTCCTGGGGCAGGTTAAGGGAGAGAGTTGTGCCTGATGGGTGTGAGCACGGTGATGCTCCCTCAAGTCCGGCACGGGGAGGGAGGAAGGGGTATGGGGGGTGCACTCACAGTCATGGCTCTTCTCCTCACTGAGCAGGTTAAGGGATGGAGTTGCGCCTGTCGGATGCACGCAGGGAGGTGTCACCCCACGTGGATGGGGGGAAGGAGGAGGCAGTGGTGGGTGAATTCTCTTGCTGTCCCCCTGTGCTACCCTCCACTGGTGGGGTGGGAGGGTAGGTGGTGGACAAGCACACACACGGGGGAGCGCCTAGTCTCACTTGCTGGGTGGGCAAGGGGGAGTAGTGGGCGGGGTTAGGTGGGGCGGAGGCAAGAGTATAGTTTTGTGTTGTGGTCCCCCCAAGTTAGGCAAGGCCGTCAAGGTATGGGCCCCTCTACCACCTCTGATCAGGAGGTTGGGGTATGGGGGAGTGTGTTCCTCTGGCTAGGCTGCGAGGGTACCAAAGTACCTTGTGTCCACTGCAGCCATTGAGTGGGACCTGTCCTCTCTCAAGTGCAAGGAGAGGGGCCGCCCAGGGACCAGCTGGATGGGAGGGCTCCCACCGACACTCTGCGAGTCAACCCCTTGTGCTTGCACTCACCCGAGGTCAAGGGGCTCTCCTCCTGAGTATCTCCAGTTCTGGATCTGGCACCCTCCCTGTCTCTGCTTCTTTCCATGTGGGTCTATAGAGGTTCTCTGTTCCTTTTGTGAAATTAGTGAAGTTGCCTTGCTGTTTTCTTCACCCAGAGTTGCTGCTGGCTTTATCCTAAGTTAGCCCCAGTGGCCAGGATGGCTGGCTGAGCTTCTGCATTCCAAGTTACTCCTCTTCTAACTGTTGTTCAGTTCAATCCTTAGATTTTCTTTTTTGGTGTTCAGGGTTCCTGGATCATTATCTGCTTCTGTTTCGCTTGGTTTTTTGGGTCTTTGGTGCAGGACATTATGCTGCATGTGACTAAGCCACCATCTTGGCTCCGCCTCCTCAGGAGTTTAATATTTTGGAAACAGAGGTACCAGATTTTGGATCTACACAAAGAGCACCGAAAATGGTAAAGGTAAAGTAAATAAAATATTTTCTTATATTTATTCCTTTAAAAGGTAACTGAGGTCTAAATCAAAAATAGTAACAATGTATTGTGGGGTTTAGAGCATGTACAAATAAAATGTGATATCACAAAGGATGGGAGGGAGGATAAGTATAAGGTTCTTACACTATATGTAAAGTGATATATTTGAAAACAGACTTGACAAGTTAAAAATACATATTGTAAAGTGTAGAACAATCATTATAAAAAAGTATTTAACAGAGGTATAACTTAAACGCCTTTAAGAAAAGGCTTATTTTAGTGCTGGGGCATGGAAAATACCAGGTGAGTCTGGAGCATCTTGTAGTGCCAAAGGGTAAGGAAGTACTCTAAAATCAAAATCATAGGGAGCTGTCAAAAGAACACAGGAGCCAGCCTGAAATCGTGTAAGTTTCTTCCCTTTTTAAGTCACTTCTCAAATGAACAATCTTGTTTTGTTTCAAGTTTCCCGAAAGTGACCACTGCAATTCCAAATTATCCCTGGTGAAACCGTGCTACAGAAATAAACATATTAGTTATGTTATAGTGAGAAAACATGAAAGAAGCTGGTGTTTGGCCCAGGAAAAGCAGGATTTTATATTGTGAAGACCCCACAAGAAATTCAATGGTTTGCTTGTACAAAATTGTATCCTGAAACTTGCCAAAAACCAATCATTACCAACCAGGCCAGACAACTCTTGGTCCAGGCAGACAAATTTAAACAAAGCAATCCTCAGGGACACAAAGATAAGCTTCTTTTGACTATTGCCCTTTTCTTGGTTACTAATTTGGATTCTCTTTCCAAGCAGTTTCTCCTTACCATGAGACTGTAACCTCGGGATTTGGCTAGTTTTGAAAGTTCATGGGGCCCACACTGCTCCGACTCTACCACCAACCCCTAATGCTTATCCTCTATTGAAGTGTGCAAACTCCTTCCAATTTCAGCCACTATTCTCAAATTCGCTACAAATTTTTAAAAAATTTTTTCCTATGTATTTTTTTTTCTGTTTTTTTTTTTTTATTGTACTTCAGGTGAAGGCTTACAGAACAAATAGTTTCTCATGAACAGTAGTACACATATTGTTTTATGACATTGGTTAACAACTCCACAACATGTCAACCCTCTCCCTTCTCAACCTTTTTTTTTTTTTGGTGAAAATATACATAGCCAAAGATACACCATTTCAAAAATTTCTACATGTACAGTTCAGTGACATTGACTACACTCTTCCAATTGTGCTGCTATTCTCACTTTAGATGAAAGATTACAGAATAGTTTCTCATTTAACAGTTAGTACACATGTTGCCCTACGACAATGGTTAACAACATCACAACACATCAACACTATTGTTACTCAACCTTGGGTTCCCTATCACCAGCTTTCCTGTCCCCTTCTGCCTTCTGGACCTTGTCCATGGACTTCTGTGCCTCATTAGTCCCATTTGGTTTTATGGGGCTGTCCACTCCCCAGCTGAACGGTGAACCTCGGAAATGATTTCAACACTGAGCTAAAAGGGGGTCTGGGGGCCATACTCTCGAGGTTTCTCCAGTCTCCTTTAGGCCAGTAAATCTGTTTTTTTTTTTTTTTTTGTGAGTTAGAATTTTGTTCTACATCCTTCTCCAGCTCTGTCCAGAACCCTCTGTTGTGATCCCGGTCAGAGCAGTCAGTGGTGGTAGCCGGGCACCATCTGGCTGTACTGGACTCAGTGTGGTGGAGGCCTTGGTAGCTGTGGTCCATTAGTCCTTCCAACTAATCTTTTCCTTGTATCCTGTTCTCTTCATCCTCCCTTGCTCCCAAAGGGATGAGACCAGTGGAGTATCTTAGATGGCTGCTCACAGGCTTTTAAGACCCCAGACACTACTCACCAAGGTAGAATGTAGAACATTGTCTTTATAAATTGTGTTATGCCAATTGAGCTAGATGTTCCCCAAGACCGTGGTCCCCACAGTCCTCCACCCAGCAATTCAGTCCCTCATGGAGTTTGGATGTGTCAATGGAGCTTCCATGACCTTTCCTTGTACAAGTTGTGCTGGTTTCCCCTGTATTGTGTACTGTCTCACCCTTCACCCAAGATACCACTTATCTATTGCCTATTTAGTATTCCCTCCCCACCCCTCCCATCCCTGGTAACCAACAAAGATGGTTACATTTTGTGTGTGAACTTTTTCATGGGTTTTTACAATAGAGGTCTCATACAAAATTTGTCCTTTTGTGATTCACTTATTTCACTCAGCATAATGTCCTCCAGCTTCATCCATGTTATGAGATGCTTCACAGATTCATCATTGTTCTTTCTCGTTGCGTAGTACTCCATTGTGCGTGTGTACCATAGTTTTTTTATCCATTCATCTGTTGATGGGCATCTAGGTTGTTTCCATCGTTTTGCTATTGTGAACAATGCTGCCATGAACATAGGTGTGCATATGTCTATTCGAGTGATGACTCTTATTTCTCTAGGATATATTCCAAGGAGTGGGACTGCTGGATTGAACGGTATGTCTATTTCTAGCTTTCTGAGGAAGCGCTGTATCATTTTCCAAAATGGTTTTATCATTTTGCATTCCCACCAGCAGTGCATAAAAGTTCCAATCTCCCCGCAGCCCCTCCAACATTTGTTATTTCCAGTATTTTTGATTTGTGCCAGTAATGCCGGGGTGAGATGGTATCTCATTGTGGTTTTAATTTCCATTTCTCTAATGGCTAGTGATCACGAGCATTTCCTCATGTGTCTGTTGTCCATTTGAATGTCTTCTTTGGTGAAGTGTCTGTTCATTTTCTTTGCCCATTTTTTAATAGGATTATTTGTCTTTTTGTTGTAGAGGTGTTGGATTTTCTTGTAGATTATGGATATTAGACCTTTGTCTGACTTGTACGGCCTCCAAAATTTTTCCCAGTCTGTAGATTCTCTTTTTACTCTTTTGGTGAAGTCTTTTGAAGAGCATAGATGTTTGATTTTTAGAAGATCCCAGTTATCTAGCTTATCTTTTGGGGTTTGTGCATTGATGGTTATGGTTTGTATCCTGTTAATGCCGTGTATTAAGGCCTGAAGTGTTGGTCCTGTTTTTTCTTCTATGAACTTTATAGTTTTAGGCTTTATATTCAGGTCTTTGATCAATTTTGAATTAGTTTTTGTATACGGTGTGAGGTATGGGTCCTGTTTCATTTTTTTTGCAGATGGATATCCAGTTTTGCCAGCACCATTTGTTAAAAAGACTGTCTAGTCCCCATTTGATGGATGTTGGGCCCTGTCAAAGATCAGGTGATCGTAGGTGGATAGATTTACATCTGGGTTCTCAATTCTGTTCCATTGGTCAATGTATGTCTTGTTGTACCAGTACCAGGCTGTTTTGACTACTGTAGCTGTATAGTAGGTTCTGAAGTCAGGTAGTGTGAGTCCACCAACTTTATTCTTCTTCTTCAGTAGTGTTTTACTTATTCGGGGCTTCTTCTCTTTCCATATAAAGTTAATGATTAGTTTTTCCATCTCTTTGAAGAATTTTGTTGGTATTTGGATCGGGATTGTGTTGTATTTGTAAATTGCTTTGGGTAGAATTGTCATTTTCACAATGTTGAGCCTACCTATCCATGAACATGGTATGTTTTTCGATTTATGTAGATCCCTTTGGATTTCTTGCAGTAGTGTTTTGTAGTTTTCTTTGTATAGGTCTTTTACATCCCTAGTCAGATTTATTCCTAAGTATTTTATCTTTTTAGGGGCTATTATAAATGGTATTGTTTTCCTGATTTCCTTTTCATTGTTCTCCTTATTGGTGTATAGGAATCCAACTGATTTTTGTATGTTTATCTTGTATCCTGCTACTCTGCTGAATCTTTTTATTAGTTCCAGTAGGTTTCCTGTGAAGTCTTTAGGGTTTTCTATGTATAGTATCATATCATCTGCAAACAGGGACAGTTTAACTTCTTCATTACCAATTTGGATACCCTTTATTTCTTTTTCTTGCCTTATTGCTCTAGCTAGAACTTCCAGCACAATGTTAAATAGGAGTGGTGATAAAGGGCATCCTTGTCTTGTTCCTGTTTTCAAGGGGAATGTTTTCAGCCTCTCTCCATTAAGAATGATGTTGGCTGTTGGTTTTGCATAGATGCCCTTTATTATGTTGAGAAATTTCCCTTCTATACCTATTTTATTGAGAGTTTTTACCACGAATGGGTGCTGGACTTTGTCAAATGCCTTTCTTGCATTGAGATGATCATGTGTTCCTTTCCTTTTATTTATGTGGTGGATTACACTGATTGATTTTCTAATGTTGAACCATCCTTGCATACCTGGTATGAATCCTACTTGGTCGTGGTGTATTATTTTTTTGATATGATGCTGAATTCTATTGGCTAGAATTTTCTTAAGAATTTTTGCATCTATATTCATGAGAGGTATTGGTCTGTAATTTTCTTTTTTTGTGACGTCTTTGCCTGGTTTTGGTGTCAGTGTTATGCTGGCTTCATAGAATGAATTTGGAAGTGTTGCTTCCTTTTCTATGCTCTGAAATAGCTTGAGTAGTACTGGTACAAGCTCTTCTGTAAATGTTTTGTGGAATTCTCCAGTGAAGCCATCTGGGCCAGGGCTGTTTTTGGTTGGGAGTTTTTTTTTTACCCTTTCAATCTCTTCTCTCGTTATGGGTCTGTTCAGATTTTCAAAATCACTTTGTTGTAGTCTGGGCAGGCCGTGTGTTTCTAGAAATTTATCCATTTCCTCTAGGTTTCAAATTTGTTGGAGTATAGTTTTTCATACTATTCTGTTATAATCCTTTTTATTTCAGTTGGGTCTGTTGTAATGTCCCCCATTTCATTTCTCATTTTGGTTATTTGAGTCCTCTCCTGTTTTTCTTTTGTCAGTCTGGCCAGTGGTTTGTCAATTTTGTTGATTCTTTCTATTGTTTTTCTGTTCTCTATTTCATTTATTTCTGCTCTGATCCTTACTATTTCCTTTCTTCTGGTGGTTGTGGGCTTTTTTTGCTGTTCTGTTTCTATTTGTTTGAGTTCTGTAGTTAATGTTTTGATTTTGTCCCTTTCTTCTTTTCTGATATGTGCATCTATTGCTATAAATTGTCCTCTGAGGACTGCCTTTGCTGTGTCCCAAAGGTTTTGGTATGATGTGTTTTCATTCATTTCCTTCTAGGAATTTTTTGATTCCATCTCTGATTTCTTCTATTATCCCGTGACGTGTAAGCAGGGTATTATTCCGTTTCCATGTAATTGATTTTTTTCCCTTGCTCTTTCTGTTGTTAATTTGTACCTTGATGGCATTGTGGTCAGCGAAGATACTTTGAATTATCTCAGCGTTTTGGATCTTGTTGAGGATTGCTCTGTGGCCTAAGATGTGGTCTATTCTAGAGAATGTTCCATGTGCATTGGAAAAGAATGTGTACTTTGCAGCGGTTGGATGGAGTGTTCTATATATGTCTATGAGGTCAAGTTGGCTGATTGTGCCCTTTAGGTCTTCTGTACCTTTGCTGAGTTTCTTCTTAGTTGTTCTGTCCTTTTCTGAGAGTGGTGTGTTGAAGTCTCCTACCATTATTGTGGAACTGTCAATTTCTCTTTTCAGTGTTGTTAGAGTTTGTTTTATGTATTTTGGAGCCCTGTCATTGGGTGCGTAGATGTTTATTATGGTTATGTCTTCATGGTGGATCATCCACTTAATCATTATATAGCGTCCTTCTTTGTCTTTTATGGTGGATTTTGTTTTAATGTCTATTTTATCTGAGATTAGTATTGCCACTCCTGCTCTTTTTTGGTAGTTGTTAGCTTGATATATTTTTTTCCAACCTTTGACTTTTAATAAATTCATATCTTTGTTCCTAAGGTGTGTCTCTTGTAGACAGCATATTGATGGATCCTGTTTTCTTATCCATTCTGTCCCTCTCTGTCTCTTTATGGGTGCATTGAGTCCATTTACATTCAGTGTAATTATTGATAGATGTGTTTGTTTACCTTTTTTTCTTACTCTCCGTGCTGAGTTACTTTTGTTTGTGGATTTTTTTTTCATTTCTTTTGTTTTTGCTGAGACTTTAAGTTTTTCCTCTTTTTTTAATGAGTATGTTTGTTAACTTTCTTTGTGGTTACCATGAATTTTACCCTTATCTTTCAAAGTTTCAAGCAGTCTACCATTACTTGGTATCACCTTGCCTTCCTCTCCATTAGAAGGTTCTATACCTATTTCGTTTATTCCCTCTTCTATTGTTTTGATGTTATTGTCATTTCCTGATTAACTGCTCTGATTCCCTGTTGTATTTCTTTTGGTTTTGGATAGTCCTTCAGAGTTCATTTCCTACATTGGTATCTGGCTGGTACAATCCTGTGTCCTAGATTCTGCCTGTGAACTGAAGTTGTTTGTTCTCAGATTGAAAAACTCCCTTTAATAATTCTTGCAAGTTTGGTTTGGCTTTTACATATTCCCTTAATTTCTGTTTATCTAGAAATGACCTAATTTCACCATCATATTTGAACAAGAGTTTTGGAGGATACATTATTCTTGGCTGACAGTTTTTTTCTTTCAAGATTTTATATATGTTATCCCATTGCCTTCTTGCCTGCAGGGCTTCTGCCTAATAATCTGAACTTAGTCTTATTGTTTCTCCTCTGTATGTGACTTCTTGTTTTTCATGAGCTGCTCTCAGGATTCTTTGTTTGTCTTTGGTTTTGGCGAGTGTGATTATGATACGCCTTGGTGATTTTCTTTTGGGGTCTCTCCTATATGGGGTTCGTTGAGCTTCTTGGATAGCCAGATTTTCATCTTTCATGATATTGGGGAAGTTTTCTGTCAGCAGTTCTTCAATGATCCTGTGTTTTCTGTTTTCTCCCCATTCTGGAACTCCAATCACTCTCAAATTTTTGCTTTTGATTGTATCCCATATAATTCTCAGGGTCTCTTCATTTTTCTTCGTTCTTTTTTCTGAGTTTTCCTCAGAGTTGTATCCAAGTGTTTGTTTTCAATTCTGCTGATCCTGTGTTCCACCTTTTCAAACCTGCTTCTCAGCCCTTCTATGACACCGTCCATTTCTGAAATCTTGTTGTTTATCTTTTGGATTTCTAATTGTTGTTTTTGTAAGACTTCTAGTTGTGAATTTATTTTGGCATTTTGTTTCTGCATTATTTTCCTGAATTCTTCCAATTTTTGGTCTGTATTTTCCAAGAATTAGTCTATTTTTTCCTCATTTTTGTCTGCTTTTTGCTTCAGCTCTTGGAGAATTCTGAGTATTAGAGATTTGAATTCCCTATCAGATAGTTCTAGTGCCTTTTCTTCCACTGGAGAGTCATCTGGTGTTTTATTTTGGGCACCTACTGGAACCATCCTGTCCAGTTTTTGTAAATGTTTTGATATTGTCTGCTGTCTTTGGGGCATTCAGTAGTTATTTTTCTTGTTTATTGATGGTAGATTTGTTTCGTCCCCCCCTTTATTTTTTTAATTTGGCTATGTCTGAGCAGGCGGGCTGTGTGTTCTTTGTTGTTTGCTCGTCTGTGGGCACAATACTTCTCACATCCTTCTCCAATTGGCAGGGTCAGTCACTCAGATATGGTACGGCAGGGCAGGTCTAGCTGAAGAGGAGTTACTGGGATGGGTTGTTTGTGGCACTTACTACAGCCACCAGGGCAGGTTGGTAATCAGTGCAGGGCAGGTTCCAGTAGGCTGTGCCTGTGCTGTTTGGTGGTGTGATGTTAAGCGCATGGTGCAGATAGGCAGGAAGTAATGGGGAGATTGTTATGTGTGGAGCTAAGATGGATACGGGAAAGAGGAGAGAGGAACAGGAGCGAAAAGCATACAAACAAATAAGAATGCTGGGGGGCTTGCCGTTGGAGTGGAGTGATGAGAGACTATGAAATGGAGAAGAACAAAAAGGGGAAGAGGAAGAAAAGAAAAGAATGAATAAATACAAATCAGAAAGGTTAAAGAATAGCAAACTTCCCAGGGATCCCACTGGTGTGTCTATGAGGTCTGGGGAAGTTGTTCTCAGGTGTTGCAGTACAGCCTGGCTAGAAGGCGTAGAGGTATACAATGCCAAGTATTCAGGGAACAGAAAGAGAAGGACGATATAGAGAGATGAGAAATGGAGTAATGAAGAAAGACAAAAGGGAAAAAAGAGGGAAAAGAAAACAAAACAAATTTTAAAAGAAGAACAAGAAAAGCCCCCAAAAAAACAGAAGGAAAAAAACCCAACGAAAAAAGAAATGCACTCAGGGATCCCTCTGCACATCTTTGCAAGCTGAGGGAGTAGGTTCCAAGCCACGTAGCACTGCCTGGCCAGAACGGGCTCCCAACTCAAGAAAAGGAAAACAAACATTTCAAACAAACAAATGAACAAAAGCCCCGGGATCCCACCAGCGCGGCAACCCAGACCGGGAAGCAGTTCCACACTCTAACGGAGCTCCGCAGCCCCTCAAGAAGAAGCAAAGATGGCGCACCGAGCCAGGTATTTGAGCGAAAGGTGGGGGAGGTGGTGAGGTAAGGAGGAAATCAAAAGAAGGAGGAAAAAAAGCAACACCAGCAGCCAACAAATGGCACTCAGAGAGCCAGCTAGTGTGGGCTGGTGGAATCCAAGCAGCGGGTGCTTCCCGGACAAGAGACTGTCCACAAGAAGCAGAGGAGGCCGAGTGTAGGTGAAGAAGGGTAGGGGGTGGGAAAGTGTATATCACAAATTACCAGAGCTCCGCAGCCCATCAGGAAGAAGCAAAGATGGTGCACGAAGGCAGGTATTTGAGTGAAAGGAGGGGGAGGTGGTGAGAGGTAAGGAAGAAATCAAAAGAAGGGGAAAAAAGCAACATCAGCAGCCAACAAATGGCACTCAGAAGGCCGGCCGATTTGGGTAGGTGGAATCCAAGCAGCCAGTGCTTCCCGGTCAAGAGATTGTGGCCGCGGGAAGCAGAGGAGGCCGAGTGGGGGTGAAGAAGGGTGGGGGGTGGGAAAGCATATATTGCAAATTACCGCTTGTTTTGTCTCCCGCTGGAAGCTCCGTGAAGCTGCTTTCTCATACCCCGTTTGCTGGTCTCTGATAGGAGTCCAAGATGGTGGATCCGTGCTGTGTTAGCTGGTAGGGGACCTCTGTATGAATCTCTCTTCACTCTCCGTTCTCTGTCAGTTTTCTCACTCCATTTGGTGCTTGGCTGAGTTCTTTCTCTCTTCTTTTGATGTTTTAGGGTTTCAGGATTTTTGTTTTCTGTTTGGCTTAGTTTTTCAGATCTTTGCTGTGGAGGGACGGCGTGGTGCTTCTGCCTAGAGTGCCATTTTGCCGGAAGTCATCTCACTAAAATTTTGCAGCGTACCTGTTATTTTGCCATTCTCATGTCTGTTAGATGCCTGATGCTTTCTTTCCTCTGCTTCCTATTGCAGAATGGCTTATGACTGAATTGTGTCCCCCCAAAATATGTGTTGGAATGCTAACCCCTATACGGGTGGAAGTAATCCTGTTTTGGAATATGGTTCAATTTGTTATGTTAATGAGGCCATACCAGTGTAGGGTGTATACTAAATCTAATCACTTCTGATATAAAAAAGATTAGACACAGAAACAGAAATGAGCACACACAGACGGGAAGATAGATGCCAAGTGAAGATCACCAAGGAACATTGGGGCTACAGAAGCTAAAGAGGCAAGGATCTTCCCCCAGACCTGACAGTCTTTCTCTATAGCCAATGCTCTGAATTTGGACTTCTAGCCCTGGTGGTGTAGCGATTAAGCACTCAGACATAACCAAAAGGTTGGTGGTTTGAACCTATCAGCCACTCTGTGGGAGGAAGGAGTGGCAGTCTACTTCGGTAAAGATGTACAGCCTTAGAAACCCTATGGGGCATTTCTACTGTGTCCTATAGGGTCACTATGAGTCGTAATCGACTCAATGGCAATGGGTTTTAAAGTGAGAAAATAAATTTCTGTTCTTTAAAGCGACCCATTTGTGGTATTTCTGTTACAGTGGCACTGGGAAACCAAGACACCATATTAGTTTCATAACTTTTGGTGGTTTGTCCTCACCACTATGTTAGGGTTTGTGGGGATACCCTATCACCTAGTTTTGGTGTAGATGTTGCCCATGGGTTTCAGTTTTGCTATCCTGGGTGCTCTGTGTTTTTATGGGGGGATTGGGGGAAAATAAAAAACTGTGCCACTATCATCAACATCTCTCGTGTCCTGTTTTTGAGTGCAAGGGAAACCTCTGCACGGAAATACCTGGGTAGACTACCCTTTTATATCTCATTGCCTAAATAAACCAGTGACAAGGAGGATGGTGTTAAACCATGATTAGCATCAAGGCTCAACCTCCTGGTATTAGAATAAAAAGGGAAAAGACCACACAAGCAGATAGAAGGTGAGTCAGTGAACATAAACGGGGCTCTGCTAGAAAAGAAGAAGCAAGGCTGCAGTGGTGGAGAGAGGAACAGATTTGAGTATAAAACTAACAGTGTTAAGAGCATTATTTTAAAAAATTCTTGACAGTAATTCACAGGAAGAACTCTATTTTTACATCATAACCTGGTGTACACACATGCACATACAGTCATAATGAAAGCAAGCTTCATGAAATACTACTTTTGCTGTGTGGAAAACAAAAACCTAATTTCATGATTTTATTAATATTTAAATACAACATATAAAAAAATCCCTAAGAAAGTACAAAAACAAAATTTCATAAAGATTTTATTTAATGTGATGGGTGTGCTTGCCTGTTCATAAGTTCATTCCAATCAGGAACGCATGAAGATAATGCTACACGCATGTCTGGTGCACTATTGAGCCTATTTCTTTTCTTTGTTTTCAATCGTGTCAAGATTGAAAATCCTACTTCACACAAACAGGTAGTTGCGAATGGTAATAACAGCAATGTACTTTTTCTACTTAGTAATGGAAATTCATTTTTAATCTTAATCCAAAATGCAGACAAACTTAATGTCTTATAATAATTCTTCAGTGTGAATGATGAACTGAGCTGCAATAATTCGTTCTCCTCCTCACACACCAAGTTTAACCCAGTTATGGATTCTGGGTTCTGAAAAGCACATGGATCTTTCATCCAAAAATTTTTCTTTAATGATTCAAATTTCTCTTCTGGAAAGTAATGATTAAAGGTTTGGGACAAAGAAGTGAGATGCACCAATATCTCTAATTTTATTTCTTTTAAGCAGTCTTCATTAATAATGTTTTCTTCAATGTGTTGTAACAATGTTGGGAACATATAATAGCTAGGGCGATTACTTTTAAGTCTTGCTTGCCACAATAATAATGTTTTTTGGAATCCTAGAATACGTTCAAGATATTGAAATATATCATTATTTTTCCCCTGTAGTTTCAAACTTAATTCATTAAGAATGCCAAAAATATCACTTAAATATGCCAATTTTGTTACCCAAATATCATCTTCAAAAATATTTGCCAGATGTGATTGCTTTTCAATGAGAAAAATGTAAATCTCATTCTTGAGTTCATACACTCTGCTTAACACTTTTTCTCAAGACAACCAACGAACTGCTGTATGAAACAATAAATGGGTATAGTTAACTCCAACCTCTGAACAAAATATTTCAAGAAGTCGGCTAGTCAATGGGCTTCCTTTAATAAAGTTAACAATTTTCACTGCATTTTTCAATACATCCATTAGACCTGGTGGGATTTCTTTGGATACCAAAGCTTCTTGATGAATAAAACAATGATTCCAAAGTGAATTGTTATGAGTCGCTTCTAATAATTTTTCTATAACTCTGCTGTGTTTTCCAGTAATATTTGCTGTTCCATCACTTGAAATTCCTTTACAATTTTTCCAGTTTAATTTATATTGACCAATAATGCACTTTTCTAATTCAGTAAATAAATCTGATCCAGTTATATGTGAATTTAAACAACACAACCAATCCTCTATAAAATCATCTCGCCCACATATCTGACGTGAACCAAAAGCATTGGACAACTCGCAACATCAGTGCGCTCATCAAGTTGGATTGCAAAGTCTATACCAGACTGCAACCGTGTAATACGCATTGCCTCTAAATGTTTTGCAATAGTACAGATTCGACGAGATATTGTATTATCACTAAGAGGTATAGTTCTTAATTTATCAGCTGATTTAGCATCAAAAATTGTACATACCATATTCATACATGCTGGAAGAATAATTTTTTCAGCAGCTGTGTGAGCCATTTTCTCTTTTGCCACTCGATATGCAACTAAATATGATGACAATAAGGCTCTCTCATTCATAGTTGTAGAACGACTAAGAAATTGTGGTGATAACTCTATGTTATTTTTTTCCCTTTGAAAATGGTCTTCCTCATCTTCCTCCTCCACCTTCACTATCACTATGTCTTCCATTTCCTGGGTAGACTGAGGGGACAGACCTGTAGTATCCCTTGATTCAGCAGTCATTATTCAGGTTCAAGAAATTGACTGGCTTGATTCAAATAAAGCGTGTTTTGCAGGGCTGTCCTTTCTGTCCTAGGATATGTTTTATGAGATTGGTCTCTAATTCCTGCAGGGTGGAGCAACTTAATAGCAATATTAGAAAGTGATGTTGTACTGCTATGCTGCTAATACCTCAGACAAGTGCTCATGAAAACAATTCATTAAACCCAGTCGTGTGACGTGGTAAATGCTGAGTAACTGCCATTAATATTAGCTATGTGCCAGGCAGATGTCATGCATTACATAAACTGTTCATTTAATATTCACAGAAACCTAATGAGGTACACGATTATTATTCCCATTTTAAAGTTGAAAAATAAAAGCTAAAAAAGGTTAAGTAATTTGTCTAACAACATATAGTTAATATAGTAGAGTCAATATTCAAACTCAAGTCTGAAGTCCAGGGTACTAATTATGTTCCTTTACTGCCACCTGGTCATTCTAAAGTTAAAACTTTTAAAAAGCGATAGCCAAAGTAGGATGTACAAGATGACCCACTGGGGACAGGGAAAAAATTAGAACTTGTATTTTTATCTTAAAAATAAAAAATTATGGTGATGGAATAATTTGGAAGGGGATAGTGAGAATAGCAACACAACTGGAAGAATGTAATTGATGTCACTGAATTGTACATGTAGAAATTTTTGAAATGGTGTATCTTTGGCTATGTATATTTTCACCAAAAAAAAAAAAAAAAAAGGTCCTCCAAGGTTGAGAAGGAAGAGTATTGACATGTCGTGGGGTTGTTAACCAATGTCATTTCATAAAACAATATGTGTACTGTTTAATAAGAAACTATTCTGTAAACCTTCATCTAAAGTATAATAAAAAATCAATTAAGCTGTACTATAATTATTACATAAATACTGGTACATTTCATGTTATATAGGTTACATGAGTTATTCTGGAGGAAGAATAAGATTTCTATAACACATGGGCATTTACAATGGCACCCTCACTCATTCGTTTGCTTTTAGTATATATTTTACAGTTTATGTGAGCCTATTGGATTTATAGATATTATCTAGTTTTACTAAACTAACCCTCACAAATTAGTCAGATGGCTTAACTGAGTCCTGAAAAGAAATCATGGCAAAAATGTGTCAACGATGGATTGGATTTTAACAAGGTTAGGAAGAAGGATGCTCCAAGGAGTCATTCCATTGACTTTTTCCACTACTGGAAGCTAATGAATTCCTACAAATCTTAATTTCATCCTCTTACTCATTAATCTCTGAGAAGTATTAAAAGACTATCTCCTGCATTCATTTTCCTTACATTTCCATTTTTATACTCAGAATTCAGGCCCCCATTACCTCTAGCACAGATGACTGCAATGACCTTGCTTGGTTTTCCTAACTCCAGCTTCTTCTTGTTCCAAGTCAAACTACACAGAGGTCCAATCATACCACTCTTTCCTCTAAATAATTAAGCACACCCCCCTCTCCAATTCACGGGTTTCTATAACATGACACTCTTTTGTCTTACCTCCCACTTCTTCACAGGCCCTATGCTTGAGCCAAACTGGCCTCCTCACTCTTCAATACATCCTGATTTCCCATCTTCATCCCTTTGCCGGGAACAACCTTCCTTACCAACTCCAGCTCTCTAAATTCTACCCGTTCTTGACACCCATTAAACCTTTCCTAATATCCCTAATTTTTTGTTTTGTCCTCTTCTTAAAACATTTATTTTCTCTTTGTCATCATTTGTGGTGCAGTTCTTATCCTCATCTTCCAACTATTATATTCTTCGCTGATTTCATTTTTAGTGATATATCTTCTGAAAATTCAATTCTGTCTCAGGTATTTTAAGATCAAAGAAAAAGGAATCTTAGTTTTTGACATCAGGGTTAAAGTTTTAAAGGTGAGTAAGGGGAAATAAAACATTCCTAGAAGCCTTCCCTCATAGTGATGGTATGAATCAAAATTAAGGTTCTCCAAGGAGGAGGTGAAACTCAAAGTGACAGGGCTGAGGTCAGGAGCACAGTCACTCCTCCCTGACTCGGACAGGTCCTCCTGGAGTGTTTTCTGACTTGGAGCACTGGTGGCTCAGTGGTTAAGAACTCAGGCTGCTAACCAGAAGGTCGGCCGTTAGAATCCACCAGTCACTCCTTGGAAACCCTATGACGTAGTTCTACTCTGTCCTATAGGGTCACCGTGAGTTGGAATCAACTCAGTGGCAATGGGTTTGGTTTTTTTTTTGACCCTGAAATTTAATTTTTAATGCTTTCATGTCTTATCTCAATTAAACTACTGCTCAAGAGTAAAGACTGTCTTTTGCTTTCATTGTTGCCTTTAAACCATTTAACATATTTCCTTGCAACCAGAAGACATTAAAAAAAATTTGAATAAACAATATCACTATTTTCTGTCCATTTATAGAAAGTTCGATAAATTCATTACAGACCTGGCATTTCAATACTTGAAAGGGCATGTCATTTGTAAAGAGATTTCACTATATTCCAACTGTCAGACTTTTTGTGAAAAAGTAGTGAAAGCAGCACAGCTTTAAAAGAGAAATAAATTAAGTGTCCATTGTAAGTTACTTAACGTCTCCCTTTATACTGCCCTGTGTAACCAACCTATTTCTCCAGCAAACACTACGAGTTTACTGATTTGCTTACAATGCATTGTCCACAATTCATTTATTAACTGCATATGATCTGCCTAGCACTGGCCTGTATGATGTTTTTTTTTGGTGCTTTGCCTTGTAACAGCCTCTCAATGATGAAAATATCTTTCTGTATCCTGGCGACACTGCAGGAAACGGAGGCTGGAAGTTACGTTTTGTTGCAGGAGAATTATTCAGTTAAGTTCACTCTATCAATGCACTGCAAAGTTGCGCCCTTTGAGATTATCCAGTTTATTTTACTTAGGAATAATTTAAAGCTTGGTGGCTCTACGTGTTTTGTCCACGATCATCCTGCTAATCAATGGCAGAGTACTGGAAACCTGTTTTCTAATGGCCCAACTCACTTTCCACAGCAGCACCTACAAACTCCCTTCACTACTCATTCCTCCAAGTCAGGCACAACTGAAAAATCCACTAATTTCCGAAATCGCCCACTTGAAAAGCCCTCACAAGTTCCAGAAGATGAAAAGGGTAGTGTATGTAATCTTTTCCTATTGCATCCAAATAATTTTTATTCACTGGGCTTCAAACACTCTTTATTCACCACCGTTTCGGGGAGGGGAGAGGATTTGAGGTGATGATGAGGAGCTGATCTGCAAAGATTTATGAGGCATACCAAACCCGTCCGTTTTAAAAATAAATAAAAAGACCGTTGAGCTTGGTATCCTCTAGGCTCTTCGCATTTTATATCTCCGGCTCCCGAGGAAGCCAGAAATAAGCTCTCACCAGAAAAAAAGCAAATGGCGACAACTGGGGAGCACAGAAATTAGACTAGGGTCGTTTGGTCCGCGACTCCTTGGACTCAAAATCGGACGAGGGGGCCAAGGAAAGGCACGCAGACAGCCTCTCTCGGGTCTCAAAGGCATCTTATCAGAGTCCAAAAACCAAAACTTCGTTTCCTCTCAGCCTGTATCCTGGGATGTGTCTTTAAGTACACAGCGCTTACTACAGCGGAGGCTGAAACAAAAGTAGGCACGTGGACCCTCCACCACCCTGCTTGCGGGCGGTCGTGGCGAGGGGGATCGCAGAACTCAGCCGTACGCCTCCACCTCTGACCCAGCCCGTCTTCCCCGACCGGCCCCAGGTCTCACGGTGTACGGGTGCTGGAATAGAGAAGGGAGGTGAGTCTGGGCATCGAAAGGGCGCTGGACTACGACCTACACTCTCTGGCTGCCAGAATCCAGAGTCACAAAAGCCGGAAGTGCGTAAGCATCCCGCCTTCCAGGACAGCGCTGCGCCTCGGGGTTTTTTTCTAGGAGCGCTGGAGGTCTTTGCCTCTCTGTTTCCGAATCCCTGAGTGTAACCTGTGGGTTTAAGGAGTCCCTGGTTGTACAGTGATTAATTAAAGCGCTTCGCTGCTAACGGAAACGTTGGCGGTTTACGGTTTCAACCCACCAGCCAATCAGCCGGAAAAGAATGTGGCAGTCAGCTTCTTTAAAGATTTCAGCCTTGGAAACCCTTTGAGGGTAGTTCCACTCTGTCGCACAGGGTCTCTAGGGGTCAGTATCACTCAGTGGCAAGGGGTTTAGTTTTGTGTTTTTTTAACCTTTGAGTCTGGGGATCTCTCCCCTCAGCTTGGCAGAGGGAGGGATTGCTAGGGCGGGGAAACGGGGATTACATTTCACCTGTATTAAAAATAATCACAACACAAAGATATTGAAACCTAAGGTTTATTCTGAGCAGTCATTTTGTATGTATGCAGGGAAATCATTTTGTTTCTAAAAACAGGTGGCTCAAAGTAGGCTAGTTACAATTGTTAAAAAAAATAAACCTTTGAATTGTTGTAGGGGAAAAACATCACAAAGTTGAGTAAAGCAAAAGGAAAGTTTTATTCGGCATATATTCAAAAAGGCAAAAGTGGGAAACTGACAACCATGCTACCAGAGCCATATCTGCCTGAGTCCAAGGAGCAGTTACAGAGCTGTCAGTATATATTGACATTACAAATGGGCAAAACCATTGAAAGCTTAGCCTTTTCCGGTTGGCTAGAAACTGTGATCCTACATTTTGAATTGTTTTTCTTAACAATCACTGGTACAGGTTTCAGTAATGACAGTCAGGGAGGTCTTCATTGGTCCAACAAACTTCTATTCACTAAATGCTAATAGAAAAAGAGTAGAAACTTTTGTGTTCTGTTTGATTGGCTTTATGTGAAAGTTTCCCTAAAAGATATTTTCCAAGATTATCTTAGCTATTGTCTTTATATCTCAGGGCCCAGTTGATGTGTCCCTGTGAGCCCTTGTGAGCCCAGCTCCAGCTGGGTCACATTCTCTGTGCTCAAGGACAGGGAATAATAACTCCAATGTTATTTCCTAAATCAGAATTTGCACAAAAAGATAATACTTGATTATTTCATGATTTAATACATAATTTGCAAATTGGAGGAGCGTGTGTGCATCTCCCTGCAATAAGAAAAAACACTCCCAAGGACTGGAGATTTCACAGAAGATTTATTTATTTATTTATTTGCTTAATAAATACAAATTTCCATAGTGACGAAGTGCTTAATCAACTGAGTTAACTTTAAAAAGTAACTCCTTTTCGGGGAACATCTAGGTCAATTGGCATAACAAAGTTTATTAAGAAAGTGTTCTGCGTCCAACTTTGGTAAGCAGCATCTGGGGTCTTAAAAGCTTGCTAGCGGCCAACTAAGATGCATCAATTGGTCCCAACCCACCTGGAGCAAAGGAGAATGAAGAACACCGAAGACACAAGGAAAATATTAGCCCAAGAGACAAAAGGTCCACATAAACCAGAGACTCCATCAGCCTGAGATGAGAAGAACTAGATGGTGCCAGGTTACCACCAATGACTGCCCTGACAGGGAACACAACAGAGAGTCCCTGACGAAGCAGGAGAAAAGTGGGGTGCAGAACTCAAATTCATGTAAAAAGACCAGGCTTAATGGTCTGACCGAGACTAGAGGAACCCCAAAAGACACAGCCCCTGACTTTTTGTTAACCCAGAACTAAAACCATTCCTGAAGCCAACTCTTCAGAAAAAGATTAGACTGGACTGTAAAACATAAAATGATACTCGTGAAGAGTGTGCTTCTTAGTTCAAGTAGATACACGAGACTAAACAGGCAGCTCCTGTCCAGAGGCAGGATGAAAAGGCAGGAAGGGATAGGAGCTGGTTGAATGGACCAGGAAACCCAGGATGGAAAGGGGGAGTGTGCTGTTACATTACAGGGATTGCAACTAGGGTCACATAACAATATGTGTATAGATTTTTGTATGAGAAATTAACTTGAGCTGTAAACTTTCACCTAAAGCACAATTAAAAAAAAAAAAAAGTAACTCCTGAAAATTTGACACTTTACTCATTTGTAGCTGTGAGACCTCTTGAAATTAAAATTAAGGAAGCAGTCTTTTTCATTAAATCATGAGTGATGGGTTTGTTATTGACTACACTTTTCTAGCCAGAAAAGACAAATTTACCATGCCGCAGAGCAGTTTCTGGTGAAAAAAAGGAAGTCAATACTTCTGCAGTGTGGATCAGAACTTTTTCCCCCAGTTAATTTTTGGACTTGGGGTAAAAAAAAAAAAAAAAACCTTTAAAATCCATGTAAGATGTCTATCATTAATTTTTTTCTTTCACACCTGATGCAGACCTGCTGAGATACTTACAAGTTTCTCCAATTTTTCTCATTGATGTGTTTAAAAAATATTCTGACAAGGTTAATTTTATAGAGTTTATTTAGTTTTGAAAACATCCACGGATGGAAGTACATCTCCCAGCAAAAACTAGGAGGCACTTCCCTGAACAAAAGCAAGCTGAGTTTTTATAGCAAGCAAAGGGCAGACAGAGAGAAAGGAAGAAAAAAAAAAAAAAAGAACAGAACATAGCATTTTTTCCTTCACTTTAAAGTTATTTTATAAAGGTATGCCGAGCAATTGAAACTTAAGCTTATCAGAAGAAACAGAGGGCCTTTTGAACGTCAATTCAGAGTTTGAGTGCATATTGTTTTTGTTAGATGCTGTCAAGTTGGGTCAAACTCATAGCGATCCTACTATATACAAAAGAACTAAACACTTTCCAGTCTTGCACCATCCTCACAATCATTGCTATGTCTGAACCCATTGTTGTGGCCACTGTGTCAATCCATCTCATTGAGGGTCTTCCTTTTTCGCTGACCCTCTACCAAGCATGATGTCCTTCTCCAACGACTGATCCCTCCTGATAACAATTAAGAGGATAGAAACACTGCAAACTTTAGTAAAATAAAAAAAGAAAGAAAAGGTTTTCTTTGGCATATGTTCAAAGAGGCAAAAGTGATAAGAGAAGAAGAAAATCAAAGTAAGCCTGTTGAGCACATGAGTAGATCATTAACATGCTGTAATAAGGTAGATTCATTTGGAAATTGCAAATGTTGTAAGTCAGACTAAAGTACGTGAGATGAAGTCTCTTGATCCTCCCTTCTAAGTAGGATTCTGGCTGTATTTCCTCCAAGGCAGATTTGTTCATTCTTCTGGAAGTCCATGGTATATTCAATATTCTTCACCAACACTATAATTCAAATGCATCAATTCTTTTTTATTTTACTTTAATTTTTTTTAAATTGTGCTTTAGATGGTTTACAGAACAAATTAGTTTCTCAATAAACAATAATACACACATTGGTTGCCAGCTACACGACGTGTCAGCACTCTCCCCTTCTTGACCTTGGGTTCCCCATTAACAGCTTTCCTATCCTCTCCTGCCTTCTTGTCCTTGCCTCTGGACTGGTGTGCCATTTAGTCTTGTTTCATGAGCCTGTCTAATCTTTGGCTGAAGAGTGAACCTCAGGAGTGAATTCAGTACTGAGTTAAAAGGGTGTCCAGGGGCCATACTCTCACGGTTTCTCCAGTCTCTTTCAAACCAGTAAGTCTTGTCTTTTATTGTGAGTTAGAATGTTTCTCCAGCTCTGTCTGGCACCCTCTATTGTGATCTCTGTAAGAGTCAAATGCATCAGTTCTTTAGGCCTGGTAATCATATACACTTTTGCCTTTCTATTGTGTGCAAGAATGAATTTTTATCCAATCAATTATTGGGGGAAAGGCCTTAGGGATTGCCTCATGTAACTTATTGCCCCTATCTTGAGTATCTGTAAGAAAAGTCTTGGCTGTTTTGTCTGTATCCAAGTCTAAACTATCTTTGGGATCTTTCCATTCAGAATATTCTAACCATGATTTGGCTTTCCCAGGGCCTACTAACATATGGACTAATTGATATAAATTGGGCAACTCAGGCTGATGAGTCAATAAAGACTTTGAATTCTTTAGCAAATCTGTAAGGATCTTCACGTGAATTTGGAGAATCTTTAACAGTGCTATGTAATTCCATGCAAGTCCTGAGAACAAAAGAAATAACAGGTTTCTTTGGATTTTCTCTGGTACCCACTCCAGACTTTGCAGGGTGAATCTTAAAAGGCATTTCAGGAATGAGCTTTGGCTTCTCTGGCATTGATTCTGGTTTAGAATCTTTAACAGATTCTTTAGGGAAGTAAGGAAGTTCAGTTAAAGCATTTTCAGAAGGGTAAGAAGGTGGAGGAGCATACAGAGAAGCACTAACTGGCAGAGGAGCAGAGGGGGCTGCAGCAGGAGGATATAAGTATAGCATAGCTCTGACTTTGTAATTCCTTATTTTGCTTAGTGATTTCAGAGATTGTATTCAGCAATACTTTATTCTGTTTAGTCAATTTGAAAATGGTATTATGCAGAGGGGTTATTTTGCAGTTTTGATGTCTTTTAGGGGCCTCATAATGCCAATTAAAGAAGATGTCCCATTGTAACTGCTTAATCTGGACCACTTTTGTTCTAATTTACTGTACAGAAAAATTAATTTAGAAAGATCAAAGGTTCCCAAAAGTAGCCATGGATCATCTGAACTGCTCTGAATTAGGTCAGGCCAACCAGACAAGAACATACATGCTGAAGAACAAAAATGTTTGTTCATGGTAATGAATGGGAGTTCCTGGAGGAAGCTCAGTATCACTATTACATTTGACATTTCCCATATTCCCAAAGGCAGCATAAACTTAGCTCTGGAGGCTTTTAAACAAAAGGTTTAAGCCTCCAGGGTCTCAGAACCAGCCTAAAGAAGGAGTGTCACAGAATTCTGTACAGTGTTTTTACCTGACCTGTGTCCACAATTTCTAAGCAACTTCAAGGTTCTGAGATCCTTAGGCAGTGACCATTTGGAATCTAAAAACCAAAGGAACTTATGTTCCATTTTAAAAAGACAGAAAGACAAGAGAAAGACAAATCCCACAATAAAACTCAGGGAGTGTCTTTGGCTGGGTTCTCTAGAGAAGCAAAACCAGTAAAACATATATATACAGAGAGAGATTTATATCAAGGAAATGGCTCATGGGGTTGTAGAGGCTGTAACGTCTCAAGTCCATGGGTCAGGATAGAGGCTTCTCCTGATTCATGTAGCCGCAGGGGCTGGTCAACCCAAAATTGGCAGGTCAGAGAGCAGGGCTGTTGCTCACAGGCTGTAAAGATTGACAAACCCCAAGATTGGCAGGTAAGACCACAGGTAAGCTGCTAGCTCAAGTCCCAAGAACCGAAGGTCAGATGAACAGGAGCCAGCTGCAGGATCTAGAACGAGCAAAAGCCCCCAGGCCCTGCCAGAACTTCAGCCCACACTTGAAGCAGGCCACGTGCCCAAGGGAACTCCCCTTCAACTGATTGGCTACTCACAGCAGATCCCATCATGGGGGTGATCACATATCAAATCTCAATGGGGAAGTGACCACAACATCACATGACTGCCAAAACACTGAGAATCATGGCTCAGCCAAGTTGACATGGATTCTTAACCATCACAGGGACTGATCTCTTTTATATCTCAACATTCGACTATTTCAGGAGGTAGCATATGATCAAAAACTGATGTTATTGGAGTAAGAAGTCCAAGCTGCACTGAAAGCATGGGTGAAAAACAGGACTCCAGGAATTGACAGAATACCAGTTGAGATGTTTCAACAAATGGATGCAATGCTGGAAACACTCACTGGTCTATGTCAAGAAATTTGGAAGACAACTACCTGGCCAACCAGCTGGAAGAGATCCATGTTTGTGCCCATTCCAAAGAAAGATAACCCAACAGAAGGTGGAAATTACAAAACAATATCATTAATATTATACACAAGAAAAATTTTGCTGAAGATCATTCAAAAATGGTTGTAGCAGTACATAGACAGGGAACTGCCAGAAATTCAAGCAGGATTCAGAAGATGAGGGATATCATTGCTGATGTCAGATGGATCTTGGATGAAAGAAGAGAATACCAGAAATATGTTTACTCGTGTTTTATGACGTTGCAAAGGCATTTGACTGAGTGGATTATAACAAATTATGGATGACATTGATAGTCGCAGAACTGGCCAGTGTTTCATTCTGTTATATATAGGGTTACTATGAGTCGGAACCAACTCAACAGCATCTATCAACAACAGGTGGCCCCTTGCCTGGCTGCTAAAAATTTGGCCCTCCACTCAGCTACAGCTAGGAGACTTTTTGAGATTTAAATTAGGAGACCCTAGAATCTTTTTCATTAAATCAGGAGGTAATGGTTTTGGTGACTATCCTTTTCTAGCAGGGAAAGACAAATTTACACTGCTGTAGAGCAGCTTCTGGAAGCTTTTGCAGTTTTTATCAGGCTTTTTACAGTTACTGTTTTGTTTCATGGATAAGAAAAACCTTAAAATCAAAGTAAGATGTCTGTTATTAATTTTCTTCTTCAACATTTCTCCCCTTCTGATCATGATTCAATTAGAATCTTTGATCACTAAGAGTTGGCCCGGCACCAATCTAGGTTTCTTTGAGTCTTATAGGTACTGCTATATAGGGTACCTTTTTTGTGAAGCATATGTTACTTCTGTTAGTTCCTTAGCTTCTTCTCTTCATTGTTTCACTAGTCAGAATGAGACCAGTTGCTGTACCTTAGATGGCTGCTTGCAAGCTTTTAAGACTCCAGCCACCAAGCAGATTAGCAACCTGGTAATCATATAAAAGATCAGAATGAGAAGAGTGCAAGTTATGGATAGAATTGTATCCCCCCAAAATATGTGTTGTAAATCCTAACCCCTGTACTTATGGTGGAAACCCTGGTGGCATAGTGGTTAAGAGCTATGGCTGCTAACAAAAAGGTTGGCAGTTCGAATCCACAAGGGGCTCCTTGGAAACCCTATGTGGCAGTTCTACCTCGTCTTATAGGGTCTCTATGAGTTGGAATAGACTCGATGGTATCGGGTTTGGTTTTTGGTTTGGTACCTGTGGTTATAATTCCAATTGGAAATGGGTGTTCTTTGTACGTTAATGAGACAATATTAGTGTAGGGTGTGTCTTGAGTCAGTCTCTTTTAAGATATAAAAGGAGCAGATTAAGTAGAGCAGAGATGGGAGAAGATGAATGCCAAGACACATGAAAATCACTGAGGAATGAAAGAGACGGACCTTCCTCCAGAGTCAGCAGAGAGAGAAAGCCTTCCCCTAAATCCAGCACCCCGAATTTGGACTTCTAGTCTCCTGAATTGTGAGAAAATAAATTTCTGTTTGTTAAAGCCACCCACTTGTGGTATTTCTGTTATAGCAGTGCTAGATAACTAAGATACCCTTCTGCTCCAATGTACTCACAAACTCTTTAATGCCCCCCAATAAGTTTGAGGAATGCAAAAGCATTTCAAGACAAAACAAACATTGCTTTTGGAAAAGAAAAACAAACAAAAAAACTAATCTGTTTCCTTGAAAAACATAAGCATGTACACAATTGTATTCCTCTGAAACTATTTCTCCTCTGTGTAGTCTCAACCACTAAGAAATATCATAACTTTTAAGAAAAGTAATTTAGTTCTGTCATGCACAGAAAACTGAGGCAGGGTGGATAATTATGAACTGTACGTCCCACACAAGCCTTTTTAAGCAGACCAGTAGGCTCATAAATACACATAACACAACTTTCCCTAGTCACCCGTATAATACAACTAATCAAAGTGGCAAAAAAAGAATACATTTATTAACAGACTCAAAGTTGTATACAGGCCCCGGGTTAGGAATGTTCAACTTGCAGACAATTCGTACTTAAGAACAGACTGCCATAAGCCTATTATATTAAAAATTTGAGTTAAATACAATGGTTTCTAATAACGAACGCACGCACTACTTTGTGATGCTCATGAAAATATTGTGCTGTTTGGAAGTGTTTCTTAAGGGTTTTATATGCATAGAAATGTAAAATATATACTATATACTAAGACAAACATTTGACTAACTGATGCTAAATAAGAACCGTATGTACCTGTTCAGACTTACCTGCATATTCAACTTAAAGACAGACTGAGGAATTGATCTCATTTGTAACCCTGGGACTGCCTGTATAGCCTTTCTCTGGCTACGGATGGAAACACTTTCTCTATTTTAGGTTCACACTCATTGTGATTTTTTAAATTTCTTGGCTTAAAAAAAAAAAAAGCCTCTATAATAGAGAGCTTGTTTATGGTTCTTCAATGTTGGCGATCTACTCAGTTTCTGATAACTGTATTGAGATAACTGTATTGAGACAGCTTTTTTCCTGCTTTAACCTCAATGTCCACCTTATTAATCTAATTTTTTAAATATTTTTTAAAGATTTCCACTCTGTTGGGAAAGGCTCTTTGACTCTTCCTTAGTTATTTTCTTGGTAAGTAGTTTTGCTTTCCTTTTTCTAACCTTCTACAACCTTCCATAGCCATTCAAATTTTCTTTCTTTGCTTTTTCTCATTTTGAAATAACTAGTCTTTTACTTTACTCTTTCCTTAACAAAATGCATCCCATATACTCAGTCTAGCCTAAGTTGTTTAAAAATCTTGGAAACTGCTTTTAAGTAGACATAAAAACCTTTGTCCGAATGAATTCACTTTCATTAATTGCTGGGAATATTAGAACTACTAGATTTATATGAATACGTATCATTAAAATAATCAGAATAAACATTTTTGAAGGAATACTATAATCTGATTTAACAATACCATCCAGAGTAAGGAAAATATTCTATTTTTATAACTCTATCCTCTGCGCCCTTTAAAGAATCTGTTAGAGAGGTAAATTTAGAATATTTTTTATCTTTTTGAAGCCTCATTATACCAATCAAAATAAAAAATCCATACTTTTTCAGTACACTTTTCAAATAAACCAATTTATATCAAAGTTTCTCAGAGTAGTTACTGAAAGCCCAAATTATAAGATGGGTATAAGAAACAGTGGACTTAGATCAGTGGACTCAGAGCTGAGACTTAGAGCAACCTCATAATGGTGCACAGAGGGGAAAAGAAAAAGACAGAACACTCTCTCTAGATCAAAGCAAAAATTCTCAAGACAGAATCTCATACATGTGGACATCATCTTGGGTGAGAATCCCACATTCACTGATTCTGTGAAGGCAGCTCAAAAAACAGGCTGATAGAGTCTATGCCTGAGTTCTTCCTTGTGATTTTCCTTTTTATGATGACCAACAACAGCATGACACTCTTAAAACAAAACAACACGTATGCACACAAAAGTAACTACTGCAATTTTGAGCTGTTACCAGTAAGGGTGAACCATTTTTAAAATTCCCTGAGGCCTCCCTCAGATCAAATTTGACACCTTTGCACTCATTCTGGGGCAGGTATTCAAATAAAATGATCTGAGGTCTCCCTCAGATCAAATCCTATACCACTTGCACCCAGTCTGTGGCAAGTATTCAAATAAAATTAACTGAGGCTTCCCTAGAATCAATTCCAACACCCTTTATTGAACTCAGTTTGATATCCGTTGCATCCAATCCGGGGCAAGTATTCAAATAATGCAAATGGGAACTCTCTACAAAACCCAAGAGCCAAACAGAAATTTCTTAAAGTGGAAAGAAAAAGACAGAGCAGATGGGAACTCATCTCCCCAAACAGACGGAGAAAAAGAGTAACTTATAAAGCAAAGGATGCCCAGACATAAATCCAGAGAGTTCAACACACAAAGAATGGAACTTGAACCCAGGAAAGATTTACCAAGTTCCCCAGCCATAGTGAGTAAACAATTGGGCACAAAGGGCCCATGTTTGGTATGGTATTTTATGATCCCTCACTAAAAATGAGGTGGTTGGCTTGGTGATTTTCTCTGGGTCCCACTTCTGACACCAAAACTGTTAAAAACTAAACAAATTCAAAGAAATTGAAAAAGTTTATTCTGAGCAGTTATTCTATACGCACTGAGGGAGACCATTCTGATTCCAAAAGGAAGCAAATGCTCAAAGTGGGTTGGCTATAATGAAGCTCATAAAGAGAAAAAGAGAGAGAAGAATAGAAGATCAATGATTAGTTAATCTTAACATGATTGATTGAACGCCGCTGTGTTAGTTATCTAGTGCTGCCATAACAGAAATACCACAAGTGGATGGTTTTAACGAAGAGAAGTCTATTTCTTCACGGTCAAAGTAGGCTAAAAGTCCAAACTGAGGGTGTCAGCTCCAGGGGAAGGCTTTTTCTCTCCGTCGGCCTTCTTATCAAAGTTCCCCTGGACTAGGAGCTTCTCGGTGCAGGGACCCCAGTCCAAAGGACACACTTCGCTCCCGGCACTGCTTTCTTGATGGTATGAGGTCCCCCTGTCTCACTGCTCACTTCTGTCTTTTATATCTCAAGAGATTGCCTCAGGACACAATCCAGTCTTGTAGATCAGGTCCTGCCTTACTAACACAACTGCCACCCATCCTCCCTCATTAACATCATAGAGGCAAGTTTACAACATACAGGAAAATCACACAGTACCAGGAATCATGGCCTAGCCAAATTGATACACACATTTTTGGGGGGACATAATTCAAACCATGACACCTGCCTTCCCCTGTTTTACTGAGATCAGCTGATTTCAGGTTACTAGGTAGTCCCTGGCCTGGCTGCTAAAAATTTGGCCCTCGGCCCATCTGCAGTCATGAGACTTCTTAAGATTTAAATTAGGAGACCTTTTTCATTAAATCAGGAGGTAAGGTTTTGTTGACTAGCCTTTTCTAGCAGGAAAAGAAAAATTTACATGGCTGTATTACAGCTTCTGGCAGGCTTTTGCAGTTTTGGTCAGGCTTTTTATGGTTAATATTTGGTTGCAGGAATAAGAAAAACCTTAAAATCAATGTAAGATGTCTGTTATTAATTTTCCTCTTCAACAGGAGTAAAAAATGTTTCAAAGAGGAAAGAACTACCAAAGATTCTTATACCCTATCTTATCACTAGCAAAACAATTTGTCCTCAGTAGGATTCCATACAGCACTGTCTTGAAGAAGAATAAAAATTATTACTGATTTACCCTAAAACATTGCTCTAGTCTGACCTTGGAGTTTCTGTTTCTCAAAACAAACTGCATATAGATAATTCTTCAAAACAGCACAATGCCTAAGGCAAAACAGTCTTTACTAATTTAACTAGACCACTGTCTGACTCAAAGGTGACCTTAGGAAACCAGTTTTCTCAAGGCTCAAGGTCCAAAGATCATCTCAGAGCGATAGCTTGGGTGGGCCACCCCAGCCTCCATGGAACCCAAAAATCTGGATTTCATAAGAATTAAAACTTCATTTCTCATCCCACACTACAATTAAGAAGTGAAACTGAAGCTTCCTTTCCTCTTTTTTAAATAATATTTTTCTTACAAATGCAAAAGGAAGTTCCCAGATGCCTTACTCTGGGTTTCCTAAAAACAGAGTCTGAGGCAATGAGTAAATGCTAAAGGTTTAAGTGAAAGGTACAATACAAAAACAGTGAGAGTAAGGTAACAGGAAAGTATAGCACGGAAAAGAAGACGTTAAAAATAATATTCTGAAAAAGTTAATTTTCTAGTTTATTTGGTTTTGAAAAGATCCATGGATGGAAGCACATCTCCCAGCAAAAACTAGGAGGTACTTCCCTGAATACCACCTGAGTTTTTATAGGAAGCAAAGGGCAGACAGAGAGAGAACAAAAAGAGGGTTAAAAAAAGGAAGAAAGGGGCAAACAAAGCACCCTTCATATTGTTAATATTAAGGAAACTGACGCCCAGTTTGACAGAGTGATTAAGTCTTTGAAAATTCCTTTTGTAACAAAGACATTCGTTAACCATAAACTAGCTCACATTTTATCTAATGCAAAGAATGGTACTTTAAGTCATCTCCCTTATTTCCTGAGAGATAACCCTTAGAATTCCTTGAATAATTAAGGTACCTTTTATCATTTCAAAACCTCTGGACTACACCTAAAGATTTGTGCAAATGAATGGAGGGACCACCTAGTAACCTGATGCCAGCTAATCTCAATAAGTGGTGGGGTGGGGTGGGTGTGGGAGGGCATGGTTCAATTAATCATGCTAAGATTAGCCAATGGTTGATTTTCTATTCTACTCCTTTCTCTTTTCTTTAAAAGTTTCATGTAACTAGCCTACATTGAGCCATGTTTTTAGAAACAGAGTGGCCTTCTTATATGCATATAGATAACTGCTCAAATAAACCCCATGGTTTAATTTCTTTGTGTTTTGATTGTCTTTTAACAATATGTTTTGACATAACATCAGATCATGTAGCACAAAATGTAGGAAGCCTAAATATTTATACTTATCTGTTCAACAAAGTCTGTTTAATGTCTGAATTAAAACTTTTGAGCAAGCAGACAAATCAAAACATGTATGCTAGCAGAAATGTTTTTGTGCATACCAATGAAGTCAGAGAAGATAAAGATTTTAAATAGGGAGCTCCATCCCCACCCCCACCCCTGGAAACTTCCAGTTCTTTTTAACTTTTTCAAAAAGCCTTTTTAACTCCAGCAAGTCTGGAGAATAAAATACAAATTCAACAAAGGAAAGGAAAGAATGGCACTGGCCCTTGCTGTGCAGTGAGCTGTGCTTTGAAGAGATACAGCTAGTTTTTCAGCAGCTGCACCCTTGGCATGCAGTAGGTCTCTGCACAGACTTCATGGGAACTGTGTGTTAAGACAGTCCATGGGAGGAAGAGGGAGAGAGATTTCATCTGCTCATCTCCCTCCCATCTCTTGTTTCTCTTTGGCTCACTCCTTAGATTAGTTGAATTAGATTAATGATTCTTAAGAATTAAAGAGGGGGAGGTCATACCAGAATTTCCAGAGAGGTTGATGTATTTTGAAAAATTATGTAAAATGCTATACTTTTTATTTTTCTTATATTTAATTTGAAATGTCAAATGACATTTGTTTTGTGAGTTTAAGTAAAGGAGTATAAGTGATATCAAACCAAAAAAAAAAAAAAAAAAGTTGCCATTGAGTCAGTTCTGACTGACAGCGACCCTAGATATCTAAAGTCCCTTCTAAATCACTTTTTTTGGTTCTTTGAGAGGATTGTCTGTCCCTAGATACAGCGCAGATCTATTTCCACCACAAAACATCACATCTCTAGGGATCCAGGGACACCAAGGTGTCACAATGTTATGAGAAACCATTTTAATTCTCCTAGAATCCAGATTTCTCAGTCCCTGGAGTTGGGGTGACCCACCCAGGCCATTTGCCCTTGGGTGTCCTTTTGAACTTTGAACCTTTAAGGAACTGGTTTTCCTGGAGTCACCTTCAGGTCATACAATAGCCTAGTAAGCAGCTTAGTAGAGACTGTTTTGCCTTAAGCATTGGGCCCTTTTGGAGAATTATCTATGTGCTGCTAGTTTTGAGAAGCAGGAAATCCAGAGTCTGACTGGAAGCTGTGTTTTAGGATATGTGGCATGTCCTTAATGACTCTGTTTTTACAGCTTACTGACTCTGAAGCCCTGCACATGCTCTGAGAAACAAACATGGGAGGAATTTACAATGACCCTCAGGAGATTACCCTGCCCAGACCCCACCTATATAACCTGCTTTCACTATCCTCTCTTTTGGAGCGCCTTCCCCATACCTTTGGGTTGAGGCTGTCCAAATAGAATCGCATCTACTCACAATAAATATATTCTGTTACACGAACTTCTGGTGTTTCTCTGCACACTTATGTTTTTAACAATTCCTAATGTTAAAAGTGAAACAGTTTCTGTAAAATAAGAGATTTATTCAGAGTCAAAGATTTGCAAATCAGGAAGCGTCAAAGTTAAAGTTCAAAATGGTGTTCCAGAGAGGGAGCATAAGCACATATCTTTTGAACTTTGTACAGAGTAGGGAAGGAGTACAAGGGTACATTTGATTGGTTGATATTCAACCTGTTCTGTAAGACTCAATTATCAAGAATTTCTAACATACTAAACCTTAGCTACAGTTGGCTGGGTTCCAGAGCTGGTTTCTTCTGTTTCCTCCAACGTTCTGGGTGGACCACCTCAAAATGTTGCAGAACAAGTTATCTTGGTCAGAAGTGTGGTCATAGGTTTCATACTCTAAAAAGCAGAAGCAGAGGCATAGGACAAAATGGAGTCCAATTCAGATCTGTGTCAGCCATTTTAGTTATGTCAAGTGCCTCAGTTTTAGAGTGCTCTTTCACACTTTCCCCTTCTGATCATGAATCTCCATAGAGATTCCTTAATCACCATTGTAAGAGTGTTTTCTTCTACATGGACTTGTTGGATTGATCGTTTTATAAGTTGGCTCTGTCATCAACCTTTTCACCATGCCATAGCTCAGACACTCTGCTTCTGTGATCCTCCAGTTGGGGCATGAGTGGAGGAAGGCCACATTTGGAGGAACAACTTAACATCCAAAAAGGCTAACTCAAGGCGTGAAGTCAGTCTCCTCTAAGAACTTAGTTTCTTCAAGATACATAACCCTCTGCATATCAAGGAGGACTACAGTTTGGTTACAAGCATTAGACAGGCATTTTATACAACAATTAATTAGACCTACAATAATTATTATAGCAATCAAGATGGTCAGCCCAGTTTGCAGTATCGAGCCCAACCAGGAACCAATACCATTGGATAACCAACTAAAGATATCTAAAAAGGTAGTAGACAAAAATTATCTTAGGTGAAGGGAAGGACAACACACACTTCAGGGGAAGTCAGCACAACTGGACTAAACCAAAAGCTAAGTTTCCTGAATACAAGCAAACACTTCAGAGGGACAGAGTAGCAGGGGCGGGGGTCTGGGGGCCATGCTTTCAGGGGAAATCTAGGTTAATTGGAATAACAAAGTTTATTAAGAAAATGTTCTGCATCTCACTTTGGTGAGTGGCATCTGGGGTCTTAAAAGCTAGCAAGCAACCATCTAAGATGCATCCATTGGTCTCAAACCACCTGGAGCAAAGGAGAACGAAGAACACCAAAGACACAAGGAAAATATTAGCCCAAGAGACAGAAAGGGCCACATAAACCAGAGACTTCATTAGCCTGAGACCAGAAGAACTAGATGGTGCCTTGCGACCACCAATGACCGCCCTGAAGGGAACGCAACAGAGAGTCCCTGATGGCAGGAGAAAAATGGGGTACAGAACTCAAATTCTAGTAGAAAGACCAGACTTAATGGTTTGACTGAGACTGGAGGGACCCTGGAAGACATGGCCCCCAGACTCTCTGTTGGCCCAGAGCTGAAACCATTCCTGAGGCCAACTCTTCAGGCCAAGATTAGACTGGACCATGGAACATAAAATCATACTCGTGAAGAGTGTGCCTCTTAGCTCAAGTAGATACATGAGACTAAATGGGCAGCTCCTGCCTGGAGGTGAGATGAGAAGGCAGAGAGGGTCAGGAGCTGGTTGAGTGGACATGGGAAATCTGGGGTGGAAAGGAGGAGTGTGCTGTCACAGTATAGGGAGAGCAACGAGGGTCACATAGCAATGTGTGTGTAAATTTTTGTATGAGAAACTAACTTGAATTGTAAACTTTCACTTAAAGTACAATAAAAAAAAAAAAAAGATATCTAAAAAGGGATAGTCAGGCATAAGAGGTATTGAATGTAGCCAAGTAGCCTTCTGGCAGGTATTTCTAGTATCTTGTACATCTCCTGTGGTATTTATCTGGGTGCAGCAGGTGGTATTAGCAATGCCACAACTCCTCCTTATTGGGCTAGAAGGAAATAAAGAGCTATCCTATTATTTAATACAGTCTTAGCAAGAGATTCTAAAGATTTCTGTTTGGCTGACATTCCATCTGCAGTATCATCAGCAATTTGAGCATTGGGTACAAGACTGTAATTTAATATAGGAGATGCTAATGGATCTGAATTTTCATGTCCAGATAGTGAAAGCGGTGACAGATCCAACACTCAGTTAAATTGCTGGCACTGCCTACTGATTGGGCTAATTTCACAAATGCAATTTCTCTCCAAGTGTTAGATGAAATTGTTAGGAATAGAAGAATAAGGCTTAAATGGACTTTCACGGTGAATAAATCTACCAGGAAATAAGACCACAGGTATATAATAAGGCTAGTAGCATAAGGATAGCTACAACTACCAAGCAAAGTCCACAAAATTCAGCAACATACATGAGGTCTTGTTCTGTGACCTTGGGGCTAGCTGTCTACTTCTGCGGTCATCTGCTTCTGGGTGACCTCAGTGTAGGTAAAGTTTGAGGTCACCTGCTGACAAACTCATCTAAGTATGTGGTGTGCACGTTTAAGTTGACTTGTGTATCCAGGGGGCAATGCCATTGAGTTTGGCTGCACTCTGGTTGGTCAGCAACACCTGAAACAGTCTCTTCCAGCAGGCTTCTAAGGTTTTGGAGCTGAAACTCTTCTAGTAGACTAGGTCTCCAGATGGCAGGCCAGGGTCAGAGAATTCAGGAGCCTCGAGATGTTTGTCTGTGAAAGATTGTTCTACCTGTGAGACACAAGCTTGAGAATAAGCCATCAGTCCTTTGAAATACTGAAGGATATCTGCATTAACAATGTGTGGATCAGTGTAAGTAATGTGACTTAAGAGCATAAGTCTTCCAGTGACTATTGCATTAGAAGGCAGCTTTTGTTTTCCAAATGGAGAGGATCTAAGTTTTAATAACACCAAAGGAAGTACTTTAGCTCTGTTAATTTGGATAACTGTTTAATAATTCCATTGGTACATTCTACTAATACAGAGGACTGGGGATGATAAAGAGTATGCAAAAATTGAGCGATTGGAAATATTTTGCAAATTTCTTAAATAACTGTTTATTATTAAATGAAAAAATGCATTCTTCTCTCACTGTGGAGTGTGGTGGGGGTACCCCATGATAGTATGATATTCTCTAGAACCTTCTTAGCAACAAAGGTAGAAGTTGCATAGCAAGCAGGATAAGCTTCAACCCAATGAGAACATATACAAATGATTATTAAGACAAATTTTTATCCCATAGAGGAAGGAAGTTGAATGAAATCTGCCATTCCAACATTGGACCCAGTGGTGGAGGAAATTATCCTGGTGATGACTTCAAGGGATTCCCTGGATTGTGGCATTGACGTATTTGACATTGCACATAGACTTTGTTTGGCTACACAGAGGAAATTCCCCTACCAATGTTTTTCCATAATTTGGATCATTTTATCAACTGCATAGTGGCTTAGAGAATGAATTGTGCACAGCATAGGCACCTTTAGGCTTTCTGGTAGTGTAGGTTTTTGTCATATTTGTACCCTTGTTATTTCCATTCATTTAATTCCTCACTAGGTGCTTGTGATTGTTTAGTGGCCAAGTCATAGGGTGGAACTCGCATGTTAAGGGCAGTGACTTCATTCAACTCATACACAGGTACAGGCTGAGCAGTTACATTTACTGCAGCTCTAGCAGCATGATCTGTGAAAGTATTTCCTTTAACCTCAGAAGAGCTTTCTAATACATTAGTGTAAGTAGTTACAGCATATCCAGCTTGGTAAGAACCATTAGAAGTTGTCCTGGCATGGACTTGTAATGTGAAACTTGCCTCCAAAAATTGAGGGTTCTGAGAGATTGAAGAAAGAGGCAGGCAACTCCAGAGTGGAAGCAAAGGAGTTTATTAGGGAGACTTACATACAAGGTGAGTAGTGGGCGGCAGTAGGACTGAGCAGATCTCTGCACCCTGCAGTGGGAGGACCAAAGTTTTATAGTAGTGATGAACAATGGTGGCTACATGCCAGGGACTTACATAAGGCTGCCTCAGCAAGAATTACATAAGAATGGCTTGGCAAATGGTAGTGAGCTAACGGAACACATGAGAGTGCTTATGTTTGGCCTCACAAAGCCTGTTTCTCCTTCAGTCTACCCCTCAAGGCTGGCTCTTACAATCTGGCATGTTCTCCCTTTCATTAGGCCCCTGAGGGTACTGAGAGGAGATGTTACACCTTTGCAGGTAGAGGTAGAAAACGTTGCGATAGTTGGAGGCATAGACCACATCAGTGATACAGACGAAACACAGCTGAAAAATCCTACACCCAGGAAAAGATCAAGACCCAGCAAAAAACCTCAACAGCCAGGGGGAAAAGAGGAAAACCAGGCAGCCACAGCAGACTAGCCATCAGGTGTGTCCAGGAGTGGAAAAGACTATGCTTGGTCCACCTGGCTTTTATCATGGGGTAATTCAGATATTTTGGTATAGTTTTTGTAACACTTCCTGCAGCATAGGGTAACTCCAAAGTCCAGCACCCTATCCAATCATACAGTAACCAGGGCCACAAATAGTGGCCACACAGCCATCAAGTACCATTACGAGTGGGGTACACTCCTGCCATCCTCTTGGGGTTTTTATCCTGCAACCATTCAGTAGCATTAGGTGTTATCACCTGTTGGCAGTGGGATGCAGGAGTCCAGCCCACTACGTGGGAGGAAGATTAAGAGGGAGATAGGGGAACCCGTGGGGTTTCACTTGGTTCAAAACAGATAAAGGTGGGTTTCCCTAATACACCCTGTTCAAGTACCAACCAACCTAAACCATCCCAGATGTGGCAAACATCCTCTCATGGCCACAATTTAGAGGCATTGCAGTCTCTTATCAAGCAAGATGTGGGTATCCACGACAGTCTGAGTTCAGGAAAAGGTGATGTTGTGCCCCCCCCCGTTATATCCCAATTAGTTAAAGAGGATTTAATACCTCTTTAAATGTCTCTCACAGCTGCCCAATTGGTTCTGGTCAGGGGCTCCATGCTCTAAGGCATGCCTTTGGCACTTGAGAAGGGGAGCTGTCCACAGATCCAGCAGCTGCTTTTGTTGTGGACTACAGCGAAGATGTGAGCCCACTCTAGGAAGACATTGGCTGCCCCAAAGGGAAGAAAGCAGAGTAAGCCATACCTATCATCAGAAAGACAGATGTCTAGTAGGTACCAAGAGGGATAAATCTTCCTCTATTAGGATCACAGTAGTGGCATGCACTTGGGTGGTGAGAACAGCAGCTGCTTTAGGCATTTTTCTTGGCTGAGTGTACCATACATGCTGCCTTGGGGAGGTCACTTGAGGGGTTGTGAGTAAAGTCACCCATCTTGCTGTATGCCAGCAAAGGAGATCCACTTCTGTCCCTCGTGATTTGGCCGTTGTTCCTTTCCACGTAAAGCGTTGACTGTCAGGGATATCATGCAGCAGGATGGTAGGCTCCCACGTTAGGTCGATCAGTTCCTCTGTCTCCAGGGATGAAGTAACCAATCCACCCCAGTGGGGTAAATAACCCAAGACAAGTGCCAATAGTTGTTCCACTTCCCAGTGCCAGGTACAAAGGTGTCCAGAGGACCATGCTGTTTTGTTCCAGTAACAATCTTGGTGGATATACTTCTGGAGCCTGTGATGTCACTCATATCATTGTTGGAGGGTCACGCAGGGATCCTAGCCTGGTATATGGGGCTAAAGCCCCAGTGGGAGCCGAATATATTAATCTCAAAGCCTCAGGCAGCACCTTGGTCTACCCCATCAGGCTAGCCTTAGCCCATAAGGATTCGTATTTGCTGTTTTAGGACACCATTCTTCCTGTCTAAAAGACCTGTGGCCTGGGGGTTTTAGGGCAGGTGGTAATGTCATTGTACCTCATTCTCAGACCCTGCACTTTTGGAAGATTCACAGCCCATCCTCTCTGCTATAGGTGGATGATTAGGGCATCCAGACACTCCTGTAACAGAAACATCTTCAGCAGTTAACATGATATCATCAGTGTAATGAAATCAATGGACAGTAGTGGGGAAGGGGAAAAGAGTCAGATCCCTAGCAACCATACCATGGCAAATGGTGGGACTATGTAGAATGCATTGGCCATATCTAACACAGCATGACACGTGCCCAGATCTCTAAAGGTTTCCAACAAGGAAGTTATGTTTGGGACTGCAGCATGTGTAGAAGGAATTACCTTGTTCTCTCTAGTCCATGGTCATACACCAGGACCTGGTTTCTTCACAGGCCACACAGGGCTAATTGAAATCACTGTGGGCTTCCCAGAGGATGCCTACCTTTTTAAATTCCAAAATGGTTTCACTGATTTCCTTATGTTCTCCGGGCAACTTATATTGCCTGATGTCTACCAGTCTTCGTGGTGAGGGCAGGGTCACTTGTTCCCATGCCGTGTTCCCTCTCAAGATTGCTTTTACCACCCTCACCTGCAATTGGAATTCTTCCATAGATGTGGTCAAAGTCAGTCCTGTGAGGACATCCACCCCTAGAATGTATTCCGGTATTGGGGAAATATAAACTTGATATGGCTTAGTGGTAGTATGTCCTGTTTGCAAGGTCAGGAGTACTTGATGTACACAGATGGATTTTCTGCCATACTCGTCAATTGCCAAGAGAGGTCCTCAAAACTGTTCACGGTTTCCAAAGATAAGGGTGCACTCTTCCCCTGTATCAACCAGAGCCAGCACCTGCTGCTTGTTTGTTCTTGACCAACGTATTGTTACCTCTACAGGGGGCCTCTAGTCCCCATGCAGGGCCCTGATCTGCAGGTGACCTTGGCCCCAATCCTAGTCCCTAGGGATTGACGGGGCCCACCCTGGGCAAGGGGCACTTCCTCACGAGGGGCAGCGTGACTCAGGTCAGTATTGTTACTCCAGCTTCAGGTTCTTCCAAAGGCTGACCAAAACCACATTTGGTTATCTTTTTCACTGCTATTCTGGCGGCCACTAAGTCCACCCACATCTGCTTTCAGGTTACTTTCAAGGAGCCCTTGGATGGTCATCTTACAAGGTTTTCAGCCTTTTATCTCTCTCTCTCCTCATGGCTTACAGCCCCTTCTCTCTAGCCTTCTCAGTTTCACCCAAGTCGGCTATGGCTTGTCCCACCTGGCAGACCATCTGGCCCACTAAGGGACTAACTATAGCCACCAGCGTGCCATACCAGGAGGGCGGGGCTGTCTGTAGGAGCTTTGCTTTCATTGCTGCAGTAAAGAGTTCATTGTCTGGTTCCCAGATTTGCTCAGCATAAATGGTGTGGAGCATACCTAGCTCCTGTATTAGTTGCTGTAACTCCTCTACAGAAGACCGCTTCCCAACTGTTCCAGGAAGATCCCCCTCATTTGGCCATGCATTTCTGCAACACAAGATGATCCAATCTGTGATGGTGTGTATGCCATCTGTGTTTTGAGCTGTGTGTAAACGTTGCTGGAGGGCAGGGTGAGTGACTATACTACTCATTTTTCTGCCCCAGTTCCACTTAAAGAAGCACTGTCTACGCGGATATCCTCCTCAACTATCACTTCCACACCTGAGTCACTACTAGATTTGCTCTTCCAAGGATTCCACATTTTCACATCCCAGTCACTTTTCATCGACACTGCCCTGATCTTTGCCTTTGGCACTTTCCTTCCCCCCTGTCTTTACAAACCTGCAGGCAAGAGTTTCTAGCTGTTTGTGGATGCGGCTGCTCAATCAATATGTTGGTCATAACCACACACGACTGCCACACATCCCTTTCCAACTGTAAGTCTTCCTGCAAAGCTCTCACACGTGTTTCAGCAGCTAGCTGGGCATTGGTGACCAGCCAAATGGCCCAGAGCAGTGGCCACCCTACAGCCATTACTGCTTTCCTAGCTTCTTTTCCACACTTACAGCGCTGGAGCTGACCCACAGAGTGAGAGAACTGACTGCCTGTGTGCAAAAGGCTTCCTGGTAGAGCGGGGTGCCTCCAGGCACTTATCGGTGGAGCTAGGTTTGCCAACCCACAGAGTGAGAGAGCTGAGTGTCTGTGCACAGGAGGCTTCCTGGTGGAGTGGGGTACCTCCAGGTGCTTATCCGTGGAGTTTCTGAGCTTTGGAACACTTGCCCCAGCAGGGCAGAAGCAGGTGTGAGGCCTGAGGGCTGAGAGACAAGGAGCACAGGAAGCTGAGCTGCCTCAGTCTCAAAAGGTATGGCCAGGACCTCTGGGGTTTCAACGGGTGGAGCCGTGGCCTCTGGTGTTTCCAAGGGTGGAGCTGCCACTCAGATGGAGTAGGAGAACGGTGTGCCTAAAGCCGAGGGAACAGAGTTGCTGTCCCAGTGGGCCTGGAAGGCGGAGCTGAAGCCCAGGCACGAGGGGCATCCACTCAGAATCCAGGGAGGGTGGCCAATACCTACAGTCTGGAGGGCAGGGCCATTGTGTAAATTCTCTCAGAGAACAGGGGATTATTTGCAAAGCCTTGAGGGCTAATGTATATGTTCTGCTGACTTGCTTCATTCCTGTTATCCCTTCTTTTTCTCTAGTTTCTCCAATTTGTAATGGAAATATCTAGCTTGTGCTTGTTCTGCCATTGTACCTTTGAAAGCAGATAACTTGTATTCTAGATTTCACAGATGAAGAGGAATTTTAGACTTCGGACTTGGAGGTGATTTAAGATTTTTGCTATGATATGATGGGGTGAATATGTTTTACATGTGGCAAGAACATGAATTTTTGGGGTCAAAGAGTGGAATGTCATGGATTGAATTGTGTCCCCCCAAAATATCTGTCAACTTTGCTGGGTCATGATTCCTGGTATTGTATGATTGTCTACCATTTTGTAATTTGATGTGATTTCCTTATGTGTTGTAAACTCTATCACTATGATACAGTAAGATGGATTAGTGGTAGTTACATTGATGAGATCTACAAGATTAGATAGTGTCTGAAGCCAATCTCTTTTGAGATATAAAAGAAAGAAATGAGCAGAGAGACATGAGGACCTCATACCACCAAGAAAGTAGTACTGGAAACAGAGCGTGTCCTTTGGATCTGAGGTTCCTTGCACTGAGATGCTCTCAGACCAAGGGAAGACTAATGCGTCACAAGGACCTTCCTCTAGAGCCAACAGAGAGGGTGCTTTGAATTTGGACTTGTAGTCTACTAGACTGTAAGAGAATAAATTTCTCTTGTTAAACCCATCCATTTGTGGTTATTTCCGTTATAGCAGCACTGAATGACTAAAACAGAATTATTAGGTCTTTATTAACAATTCCTCAACTATAGAGGTTAACCTTTGAATTGCCTCTTGTCTTAGAGGGTATTGAGAAATCCTGGGAAGTGGGTTTCTTGGGTCAATTTGAACTTTAATTCGTTGTGCACTATGTATTCTCCCCACATCTGTAGAGGAAGAAGCCCACAGGATAACAATGGGCGGTCTTTTCTAAAGTAGAGGTATCCTTATCCATTGTCAAAGCCTCTAAGTGACATAAGAGGTATATTTGGAGTTTATCTTGAAATTGTAGGGTTATTTTCCCTTGTTTATCAAAGATTATAGAACAGTCTCACTTAATAAATCTCATCCTAAAAGATCGACAGGTGTAGTATCACCTAAGAGGAAGGAGTGGCTTTCAGATAAGGGTCCTAAGGACACTGACACTGGCATAGATTGGGGTTATGTTGTACAATAGTAGATACCCCCCGACATCAACAGTTTTATTACTCCAAGGGAGCGGGCTGCTTAGAAGTGTGAGGTTTATGGCTGAACGGGTGACACCAATGTCTATTAAATAGGTGCAGTCTTTTCCATTTATTTTTAAGGTGGTTTCACCTTTGTCATTTAAGACAAAGGCAGGATGCAGCCAAACAGGTCCCTCAGAGCCCCATCAATAGATGGGTTTTGATTCAGCCTTTGTTGAGTTTTGCATCTCATTTTTCAATTTACACCAGTCCTTTTTCCGGTATCCAGGTTTCTTGTAATAATGGCACACACCAGAAGAGGGTGGCCTAGGATTATTGCCTCTAAAAAGAGTTCGCAGCTGTTGGAGCTGAAAAGTCACATGATTTTGTTTCTTAGATTTATCTGTTTGGAGAGTGTAGGCCATCTTTTCAGCTACATTAGTAAGTTCGATTACAGGAATGGTCTCCCAGTCCAGTTGATGGCACATTACTAAAGTTGCCAATTCTGGTTTGAGACCATTGATAAACATAGAATAGACAGCTATTCTGGCCATTTGTAAGCTCTAGACCAGAGTGCTTAGAGAAAGCTTTGGTAAGCCTTTCTTTAAAGTTATACCAGGTTCTTGTTTGCATTCCTGAATCCCTAATCAGTTTTACAGGGAAAACCCTATGGAATTACATATAGTAGTTTGTTTGTTTTTAGCAACATCCTTTTATTTATCATAATAGGCTGCTGAATTGACATGATTTTTGGGATCAATTGATTTATCAGCTTCTTCCCAGTTGGTGAAACTAATCCAATTTTGTGCCTCTTCTAATCCAACTCGCATAGGGATTAACTGATACAGATCAACCAGACCAGGTTGGTAAGCCTGAATTAAAATGCAGAATTCCTCTTAAATTTTTGAGGGTTCTTGATGGGTTTCAGAAACTCCTTAGCTATTGTTCTTAATTCAGCCTTAGACCAGGGAGAAAAAAATAATTACAGAGGGTTTGTTCTCTTACTCTTCAACTGGTTTGACCTTAAAGGGTATCTGAGACACTGGAGAAGGTTTACGGTAAAGAGGAAGATCATCATTTGTAAACAGCATTTCAGACAGACCAGGATCCTTTCCAGGATACAGAGGGAGAGTAGGGTACAAAGACAGAGGAAGAGCAGAGGGGTCAGAAAGAGTGGACTCATGGACTGTCTTGTGTTTCCTCCTTAAAAGACTTATGAATCTTGGTTAATTTGGGTAACCTGTCTTGCAAAAAAGCCAGTTTAGAATCATTGACACTTTTTTTTAGAAACTTCTAGATACCAATCAAAATAAGCATACTAAACCTTTTGTTTAGTTATACGATTCTCTAATTTAGATGTCAGGTATACCAATTTTCCCAATTCAAACAAAGCCAGAAGTGGCCACTGGTCAGACAAATTGTCTTTGGGCAGGGCATGGCAGAGTTCTAAATACAAACATGACCAAGGCCCATAAGTCTTGAACATGCAGCAGGAGATCCACTAGGGAAATCTGTAGGTTTAGATTTGGCAGAGCCCATGACCATGCAAAAAGACAGATACAAGCATCTGCAGACACAAACCAAAACCTGAATAAAATGGAGCTGAGATGCAATGTAATGAGATGGAACTCTAGAACCAAGAGGACTTACCAAACGGCCTCAAAGGCTCCTCCCAGAGATGGAGAGCCTAAAGGGCTCAGTGGGATCCTTCACCCATGTCTGAGGAGGGCTTCGAGGACATAGGCTGTTGCTTGGATCCCACTTCTGACACCAAGTAATTGTTAAAAATAAAGCAGAGTTTCTATAAAATAAGAGTTATATTCAGATTCAAAGACTTGCAAATAAGGAAGCTCCAAAATGATAGTTCAAAATGGCACTCAAAGGGGGAGCATAAGTGCATGTCTTTTATCAGAACTTTGTACGGGGTGGGAAAGAGTACCAGGCTACATTTGATTGGGTGACGCTCAACATGCTCTGTAAGACTCATTTATCAAGAATTTCTATTGGATGGGGTACTCAACTTTAGCCAGTTTCCTGTGTTCCAGAGCTGGTTTCTTCTGTTTCCTGCAGTGTTCAGAATGTTGTGGAACAAGTTATCTAGGTCAAAAGTGTGGTCATAGGCCATATACTCTAAAAAGCAGAAGCAGAGGCCCAGGACAAAATGGAGTCCGATTCAGACCTGTGTCAGCCATTTCAGTTATGCCAAGTGACTCAGTTTTACAGTGTTCTTTTACACTAAGGGCTTCTGTCCTAGCACTGTGCCTGCCTGTCCAGATGCACTGAACCTTACACATCCTTGTTTCTGGATGTTTTAGTCCTTTCACCAAAGAGCCCTGGTTGTACAATGGTTAAGCACTAGGCTGTTATCTGAAAGGTTGAAAGTTGGAACCCACCCAGTGGCTCCATGGGAGAAAGACCTAAGACCAGCTTCTGTAAAGATTACAGCCTAGAAAACCCTACAGGGAAGTTCTAATCTGTCACATGGGTCCCTATGAGTCGAAAATCCACCCCAGGCACCTAACAACAGTCCTTCCACCAGAAACAGCTCTCTTCTAGTCTGTTTCTCCTTTCCATCCCAACTTGTTCACTGCCTTCTCTCCCCACATCTTTCCCCAATAACCTCAGTAGATTCCGAACTCCTGACTTTCTGTGGTCCTCATATCGCCAAGGTGCCTGCAATCTTCGCCTTATACTAATCAGTGTATTCTGTACACTGTGCAGGCATCTATGTGCTAGTTTCTGACTGGCACTCATGGAAACCGGGCCATTAGAACTGTAATTCCTCCTCACTCCGGACACTACCCTGCAGGGGCTCTTGAGGGTAGGCTGGAGTCACCAAGTGCAAGCCGAGGGGTGGTTTCCCAACATCCTGGCCGTTGTGGTTACTGCATCGCGGGGGGAAACAAGGAGGAAGGTGGGATCAGAAAGACAAGGAAAAGACACACCAGCGAGCCTCAGGAGCCCATGTCTAGTCAGAGGCCGTAATGAGGGACCCCGGGAAAAACTCAAGGCCCAACGCAACCTCCGGCGATCCCTATTTGCCCAAGCAGGCGGCCCCTACCCTTTATTTGGGCCCCTCACGAGGACACGCCCTCGTCCTTGGCCTTGGACCCCCGCTGCCGGAAATGTCAACGAGAAGAACCCCCTCCGGGCGGACTAGAGCGGCCCCGGAAATGCTGGGGAGGTTTCCTGGGCAGAGGTGTCTGCGTAGAGGCATCCACCGGCCCCGCCCCCGCCCCGCCTCTTTGCTCAGGCGAGTCAACCGGAAGCCGTTCTGTGGCAAGTGGTGGGGGTGGTGCTTTCTTTTTTTTTTTTTTTTTTTGCTTCCCCGGGCGGAGGAGGCACCTGGCACCGGGTGACGGAGATTCCCGTTCCTAGGGGCGATCGGGGAAGCTGGGGTGGGAGAGTCTGTTTTTTTTTTTTTTGTCTTCAGTCCCGGTTCTCTCCGACGCCCCGCGGATTGAGGGCCCTACCATCAGGACCCGGTGACTGTACCCTAATGTGAGCTGGAACTGTGTGACTCGACACGCCCGTTTGGGACTGTTTTCGCCTAAAAGGGAAGTGGGAGGAGGGCAGCGCCGGTAGAGGCCTTCTGAGGACCAGGTTAGAAGGCTCTGCGAGGCCCCTTTCTGAAGGTTGTGGAAGGAGGACGGAACTCTGTCACGGCCTTGGGTTTAAAGGGCAGCAATAAAACCTGTTTGAATGGCAGCTCTTCCTTCTGTCGCTCTCGGGATTGTGGAGAAAGGCCTCTTCGCCTTGTCTGAGTTAGCGGAGGGTCTCCCAAAAGTGTTTTATTATAGTTAAGACTATTTAGTAATTCAAAGTGGGATGACAGTGTTACCAAGTAAATCCTTAGGGGGCTTACTCTTAAGAAGAGATGAGTAATAATAATTTGCGTATTTCTCTGGGTACAAACCTGAGCCTTGGATGTTTTTAAGTTTCTACAGAAATTTTTACCTTTTTAAATCATTCTGTCTTGATTTTTGGAAACATCACAAATTCTCAGTTACCTCTACCAAACCCGTTGCTGTCAAGTTGATTCCTACTCATAGCGACTGTAATATTAGTGGAGTTGAAATATTCCTGACTACTTGGCCATTTGGTTTGATTATTAAATATTTGAAATGGAATAATATTCATTTGTCTTTCCGTTGTTTATTTTGGGGTCATTAATAATTATCAACTATTTTTTAATGAGTATCTAGTGTGTAAGATACTTTGCTAAGTCCTGAGAGTATAAAATGATGGGATATTTTAATTTATTACAATAATTTTTCCTAATCTCATCCCACAGTGATGGTCATTGTTCTCCAGAACAGGGATGGAGGAAATGTTGGTCCAGGAAGCAGCAGGATCACCAAGGGTCCAGTTTCAGTCTTTGGACACCCAGTCTGAGGGTCTGTCCCCAGAGCCTCAGTTCGTACAGGAGACCGACATGGAACAGGGACCCACTGGGGGTAAGGCAGAGAAAATGCTTACGTTCAGAATGGGAGCATAGAGGGGCCCATGGGCCTGGTATGAGAGAGGCCAATAACGTAAGTAAGAAGATGACCCCTAGAGGGAGATCTGGAAGGGAGGAACAGATGTGACCTAATTCAGCCCCCATCTGGGCCCCTCTGATAAGGGTCTGGGCCTCTCTATTAAGGACAGCCCATTTTTCTTTAATAAGCAAAGTGGTAGTCACTCTGCTCTGGCTGCTTTCCCTCACACAACCTTCACTTCATCCCATTTACCACATCCAGAGTAATTTCTAAGATACGATCCTTTTACTGCACATCACAATCCTTGCTTGGCTCTCAGTTTTAGATTTTCCTCACTTCCTCATGGATTTAGGGCCTGTCTCTTCCCCTGTTCTCTTTATTTAGATTCTCATTCCTTGATGACTTTGTGTGCTTTACCACCTGCCATTCCGTTGCAATTGCAGTGTTTGTGACTTAATCCAATTTTGACCACGAAAGCAACCATTTAATACCTTGGTGGAGCACAAAGTCTGTATGAATGTATACATATGTATATTAGGTTATAGTCACATTTTTATTATTGTGTAAGTTGGTTCTCTCATGTTCTTTTGCTTTATAGGAATTGTGCCTTAGATCATTTATGGCCAACTCCAGAGCCTAAAATAACCTGAGTTAGGTTGAATGACACTGTGTAAAGTGCTATGGGACATTGTCGGAGTGTGGAAAGGATTGTAGGGATGAATGTTCCTTGTTCTTGGGGACCTTACACACTAGTTGCAGAGACAGTGCCCCTTCACAAGAGAAAGGCTTAATGAAATTTTACAGGAAAGGGTCAGTAGTCTTCTAAATAGCCATGGTCCTGGAGAAGTTGCTGCAGATCTTCATGCTTTGCCTTGCCCATCTGCAAAACAGGTATGGTGCTTTCCCCTCTGTTTGACGAGTGTCATGTCATGAGGATAAAGTGAAATATGAGATTTCATAATAAAATCTTGTACACAGGTAGGTGCAGATGTGTAGAGATACCTGATACCTGATAAGTGTTCATTGGTTTAGTTGATGTGAAGAAGTGTCCCACTGACTCTCCTTGGGCTGGAGCCTTCTGTAAGGGAGCCCTGGGGAAGGGCTGCTCTCACTCTTGGCTCCTTTCTCCTCCCTCAGCTCCACCTGTTCCCCAGGTACCTGCTCTTCCCCACTCGGGAAGCCCAGGAGACCAGGCAGCTGCACTCCTGACAGCGAGGTACCAGGTGAGCTGAGGACACTCTGCTTTTCTCAGGGACTGTTGCTGCTGATTGAGTGTGGCCTCTCGCTCATTCCATTTGTAAACCTTGTCTGGAATTTTTGTCAATAGCAGAGCACGCTTTGGGAACTGATCCTCTTTAGAGACCTGGACCTTACACAAACCACCTTCCTGTATCCCCGACAACACAAGCAATCACGATTCTTCCCTATATCGGTTCTTTGTCCTTGGTTCTGTGATGGGTGCTTTTTAGATCTTAAAGCGTTATGGGTCTTATTCCCTAAGTCTTAATCTGTTCTCTATCCTCCCCAACATAAATACACATTGGGCACCCTCTCTGTCATCTTCGTTCTCTTGCCATGGTGCTATAGTGGGTTTATTCCCCAGAGCAGCCAGGATATGTTATTTCAGGAGTTTGTGACATTCGAGGATGTGGCTGTGTACCTTACTCGAGAGGAATGGGGATGCCTGGACCCTGTTCAGAGAGATCTCTACAGAGAAGTGATGTTAGAGAATTATGGGAACGTGGTCTCACTGGGTAAGGACTCTTTTCCTTATTATTCAATTTACCTATTAAGATTTTCTTATTTTTGAGTAGATGTGAGGTATCTGAGAAAGTCAGTAGAGTGTGGCTGATATTTCAGGTCTTCAGAACCTCCTAATTATCTTTAGGCTTATCTAGGAGTGGGATAATTAAGGTTCCTTTGGAAGTTTCAAGAACAGACATTCTACTCCTTATCCCCAGTTAACCTTTCCTACTTTGGGGAGCATCTGTTCCCTGTTAGAAAAGGGCAGCTTGCTTGTGCTTTGCCTAAATTTGCACCTTCCCTATCTTCTGCTTTTTTTTTTTTTTAAATAGGAGAGACTGTAGGGCCTCCCAACCCTCAACCAGATACTTTCCTCCCTGCTGTCTCAGTGCCCCTGTATCTGAGAGTTTCCTAGGAGAATAAATGTGTTTTTAAAAGATAAGCTAAAATTAATCTTCTCCAAATACATCTTTAAGCAGGCAGAATTTGACAGACTTCGTTTAAAGGTATGACTCACTGAGTACATTTCAGTGAATCACCCAGACAGTATGGTAATCCCAAGCGACGGCACGCAAGGCAGCAGAAGTCTTAAGACATTTACCCAATGCTAAGATTCTTAAACCATGTCTCTCCTTTGTCATTTTTAATGGTACAGTAGGTAGCTGAGATTAGGCAACCTGTAGTGCTGTAGAGAAGCATCAGTGGGGGGGTATTTGCGCCCCCTTGATGTGAGCATTTCTCCTTTTTCTGCCTTTTTTTACCTGCTTCTGTTTCTACTCTTTTCCTTTTATTTATATATTCATACTCCTCCACCTTTTGTATTTTTTCCATTGTCTGTGCTGGTGGCATCCAGGGCATTGCTTGGTCTTGATTATACTCAGGATTCAAGAGATCTTCTTATCCTTGGGGAGGCAGCCGGTCCACTGGGAAAGTTTTTAGTGTGTTTTCCATTCCTGGCTCTTTGCTCTTTGTAGGCATACTTCTCCGTCTTCCCACCACACGGATACATAATGTGAATTCCTGCCCGGCCCTGAGTCATACCCAGGCAAGTGCTTTCTCTGGAGAAAGCCTTGCAGTCCTTTCAGCAGGAATCTCCAAGAGATGGCTCAAGTATCGACTTCCCATCAATATTGCTCGTCCCTGCTCGGAAACTCCGTTTCCACGATTGTTAAGATATTAAACTTGATCGATGGAATAGACGCTCCCCAGGATGCCACCACTATGTAAAACTGCGGACCCTCAAATGACTTTTGTTAACTTTCTAATGTAAAGGGCTAAGGAAGCTTCTGTTGCAACCCAATGCATTTTGAACCCAGTTTATTCAGAAACCACGGTTGGTGGTCACCTCCTTGTGTTTTGAGAAACACAAGTTCAACTCCACCTCTTCAGTCATGATCTTTTCATGTCATTTTAGAATGTGGAACATATGCTGTGTGTCTCTCCTTTTTTGGAGTGTATGTGACCCGCCCTTTATATTGCCTAACTGCTGCAACCTCTCGGCTTTCCTCATATTTAACGTTCTAGTCTTCTTTAAATCTCCGTGGCTATCTCCAAGGTCCTGCCTTCCTCCCCTTTATTCTTTGTGGTGCTTTTCAGTGATACATTTATATTGCCTTTCCTAATAAAGTGTTCCTTAGCTCTGTCCTTGATGGAGGGGAAATGGGAGGGCAAAAGAGTTAATAAATTTCTTTATTTCAGGGTATCAAATTGAATATATATTTAACAATTTTGTAAACTATAAAATGATATATAATTGTAAACTACTGTAAATTTTACCTAATTACAGAATTTCCAACAGTTAACCTGTCTACTTTTTGGAGTAAAGAAATTTCTTAGCAGTTTAATGCAGTCTTATAGTATAGTATGCTGTTAGATTGTATTTGTCAGAACTTTAGCCCATTGGTTAAGTACTTCCAGTATATAACAGTAAATATACAGAGTATAAAAAAATTGGATGAAACAGTAAAAAAGAAGGTAAAAAGTCATAATTTTCATTACCAGCTCTTAAAAGAAGCATATCAGCAATGAGCAAGTAACTCATTGGGTCATACTTAAAGGGAAGTTACCTGATTTTGTGCTGGGAGAGGAAACTGGATGCGGGTGTTGAGGTGCATACTTGTTGCCGTTGAGTTGATTCTGACTCATAGTGACCCTATAGAACAGAGTAGAACTGCCCCATAGGGTTTCCAAGGCTGTAATCTTTACAGAAACAGATTGCCATATCTTTCTCCCGTGGAGCTGCTGGTGGGTTTGAAGCACAGACTTTTTGGCTTGCAGCTGAACACTTAACCACTGTGTCACCAGGGCTTCTTGAGTTGCTCAGGTACCCTATTACATGATGGCATTAGAAACATGTTATCAAAATTCTAGTTGATGATAAGTGGGTTGATAAATCAGTAATATTTGTACATATCCCTTGCTATTTGAAGTTGATGTCATGGAGGATAAGTGATTTTGCACAAAATGTCTTACTGCTACAGCTATTTACTGTTTACAGAGAAACCAATATGTATTAGATACTGTACATGTCTCATTTAATCCTTGCCATAACACTGTGAGCAGATATTATTCTTCCTATTTTATACATGAGGAAACTGAGGCTCAGAGAAGTGATCTGCTCAGGATCAGAGCTAGGATTGGGACCTAGCTGTGACTTTGAAGCCCGTGCTTTTTTTTTTTCTTCTTCACCATTTTGTGCTTGTAAGACAATTAGTCCAGGCAAGTATGGTGTTTTTTATATTTTTATGGGTTGTCTGTACTCTGATGAGGAGTCCCTGGGTGGTGCAAATGGTAAACGCTCAGCTGCTAACCAAAAGGTTGGTGGTTTGAGTCTACCCAGAGGCTCCTTGGAAGAAAGACCTGAAGATTTACTTCTGAAAAATTAACCATTGAAAACCCACAGTTCTACTCTGACACACATGAAGTTGCCATCAGTCCGAGTCAACAGCAACTGGTTGGTACTCTGATACAAGAAAAATTCCAAATAGCCATGATAAATTGGAGAGATAGGCACAAGGTTGTACAGTTTGGGACCAAAAAGGACATGCATTCAGTAAGATACAAAATCATATAAAACAATCTAGGTGTAAAATCCAATATAATAGATAACCTGTGAAACAAAGATATTGCTAAGGAGAGATTTTACATGTTTGTTACGGACCAGGAAGAAAGACAGGAAGCGTCTAGAAGGATAAAAATCTTAGCACAACTCTGGTACAAGCAACAAACCAGATAATGGGCATTGGTAAGTGGTGAATTTTAAATGTTATTTTTAAAGACCAAATTAAGTTAAAAATAAGTCTAACTAGAAAATTGTCAGTGTTTAAATCAAGTCATTTTAAATGGGAAAATTTTAAAGCAAGTGCAGATTTTTAAAGGATAGAGTTTTGAGTTAAATTTAGGAAAAAGGTATGCAGGCCAGTGTCAGGATATCTGCCATTAATGCTTTCTGAGACAGTGGTGTGACAGACTGGAAAGGATGTAGACTGTGGAATGAGACCTGGTTCCACTTACCAGCTGTGATACATTAGCAAGTTGTTTAATCTGACACTCATTTTCTTCATCTATAAAACGTGAAAAATAAGGTCTACCTTTCTGGGTTGTGCTAAGGATTAAATTAGATTATATGTGTAAGTACCTGGCTCATGGTAGTTACCTAAATGTTTTGGAAAGGATTTCAAGTGATAGAGCTATAAACTGGTTTTTTAATGCAAAAATTTCGAGAGAGTGTCTAAATTGTTTCTTCATATTGGGATTTCCTCAAATTGAATATTGCTCTGACTATTGCCTAGGGGTTTGCATTTTTATTATAAAGTGATTTTCATTTCTCTGAATTAAATGCATCTCTTTTAATGAAAAATTCCACAATTTCAAATCTGTTGGATCCTGGCTCTTCATGTATTGTTCTAATCACTTTTTCTCCTGCTTTTATTATTTTTACCTTTTGCTCCATTGTCAATATGTTGGGCTTTCTGCTTTGCTCTTTCTGTACAGTTTTTGGGGGGAGGAATTGATTTCATTCACAACCATTACTTGTTACTAGAAGAGTACTTAAAAGCCAAATCCTGAAATAAGACTTTGGGTTTGAGTCCTAGCTTCACCAGTTACTTTGACCTTGGGCAAGTTACTTCTCTGAATCTTAGTTTTTCCGTTTGTAAAATGGGTACAATAATAGTTCCTATTTCATAAAGTTATGCCAAGTATTAAATGAATAAAATCTTTAAAATCCTGGCACGGTACTCAGCACCTACCAAGTGTTTGGTAAACCTTACTTTAGTATTTTAATGATATTTATGATACAGGCTACTTGACGTTTCTATCTCAAACCTGTTCTCTTTTCTAAACTACAGTCTTGTATCTGTAACTTCCTGCTAGGCATTTTCTCTTATACTTTCCTACTTTACCTCTAACACAAGTCTAAAATCTAATAACTCCTCATCCCACATAAAGACAGTCTTTTTTTGTTGTGCGTACATGTTTTAGGTGCAGATGATATAGATTAAATAACCAAAGTTTGTTTTGATTATCAAAATTTGGAACACCTTAATAAATATCTCAAAGCTAAAAGTTGCAAAATATGCTACCAAAATTCTGAGAACAATAATTGCTACTTCATGCCACACTAACTTTTTTATTAACTTGCAAAACTATTTTATTTGATGTGGAGAACTTTAGCTAAATTAGTGTCTAAAATGAGAATTGACTGTTAATGTTCAGCAAGAATTCAGAAACACAGTAAATGATTTCCTTATATGTGTTCTTACCTCCTTGCTCATCAACTTTCACCATGGGATCCAAAGGGGGCAACTATTGGTTAATCATATTTTCAAGGCCCAATGCCCTTTATAAAAAATTGGGTTAAAAACAAACAACAAATCATTGCCATTGAATTGATTCCTACTCATAGTGACCCTATAGGACAGAATAGAACTGCCCCATAGGGTTTCTAAGGAGCAGCTGGTGGATTTGAACACCAATCTTTTGGTTAGCAGCCAAGCTCTTAACCACTGTGTCACCAGGGCTCCAAAAAAAACCCAAAAACTGGGAAGCCATTATATATTGACATTTGGGCACAAAGTTGGCACTCAATGAGTAGCTGTGAAATACATGAATCAAAACAAGTACAAGATAACATGGTCCTTGCTATCAAAGGGTTTGTGTATCAAGTGGAGACGATAATATGTGAAACTAATTTTTAAAAACCATAAACTGTTATATGGTGATGGGTCTGTATAAGAAGAGCAAATAATAAATTTTGTAAACATTCAGCAGATGGAGAGAAAGCTTTATGGAGATGAGGGCCTTGAGCTAGATCTTGTGTGTATGTTACTAGAAGCTTTCTGGGCAGAACACATTGATACTATAATAGTTTTGCCCTCAGAATTAGACTGCCTGTTGCTTTTGCTTTAAAAAAGATTTAGGTCCTACCAGTCCATTTTGCAAGCCATATAAAGGCTATGTTATATGAAGATGCACTTTTATTACACTTTCCTCACTATACTGTATTAGAGTTAGTTATGTACATCTATCTCTGCAGTTAAGAGTGTAACGTCCTTGAGGGGATGGACTATATTTACTAGGGCTCTTTATGCCCTATATAGTTGGCATATGGGAGACGCTCCATAATGTTTCTTGAATAAACAAGAGCGTAAGCTTCTAATAAGTAAGGATGTATCATATTACTCTGTTTTCTTACATGCACTGAAGCTAATTGTTTCTTGAGATTGATCCTTGGGATATTTATTCAGTCTTCACTGTTTCTCTTGCTGCATTTTAGCTCACCATACAACAGGTGCTTGAGTATGCTCCTTTCTCCAGTCCAGCAGAGTTATATTTTGATGACCTCCATTTTGATAGTTGTTGACCAGGTCCAATAGAAAGATTGATCTTTAGACAAGAAATGAGAAGTGGTAATAATAACTTCTGTAAAGATAGGTACACACCCATTCACAAATCTCTTGTCTGAGTAATGTTTGAATGACTGCTTCTGCTCCCAAGTCATCAATTTGCCCCTTAACACACCTCTTTGCAGAATACAAATAAGAGACCTTTGTAGAGGATCTTTGCCCTTCTCACTCTCCTGGCCTTCCTAATGTGTTCTAAGGATTTACCTTCTCTCCATTAACCATTAGTTGAAAGAAAACGGGGCTAGTATAACATCTGGAGAGAAATTGCCACATCCCATTTCCTTCTCTATGAGCAGGATTCCCATTTTTCAAGCCTGATGGGATCTCCCAGCTGGAGCAAGATCTACAGGTCTTTGATCTGGAAACTAAGAATAGAGAAGTCTTAAAGAGACAGCTTCTCAGGTAAGTAAGGCAAAATCAATCAGATAGAATTAGTAGGAAAGTAAATTCCAACTGTTGAGACAAGTTGTAGTTTTTTGGATAGTCAGAATGAGGAGCTCCTTCCTTTTCCCTTCAGTTTGACTCTGTTTAATTCCTGATTATCCACGGTTGTACGAGGTCCCTGTTCAAGTTGCTTACATATATTTGTTTTGAACTATTCCCCTATTAATCTTCTTTGAATCACCTAATTGGTTATCTTCTTACCCTGCTGACCGTGCCATCTGTTTCTACTACACCCTGAGCCATCTGAATCCTACCTTACTGCTTCTGTTCATGCACTTCATCTGTTGCTGAGATTTTGTGGCTATTTTTCAGAGTAAATAAACTTGTCTTATCCTGGTAGGTACTAGCTTATTTTGTTTTCTCCTTTCTAGTTTTCTTATTCTAAGCACAGGGTACAGATTATATTTGCATTTTCTATTTATGTATCAGATGGAGACACCAGTGAAGAGAACAAATTGTTGATTCCCAAGCAGAAAATTTCAGAAATACATTCATACAAGGTGAGAGTAGGAAGACTCAACCAGGATATTGCTCAAGTTCCGGAGACCAGAGAAGTATGTAAACCTGAGGAGAGGTTAGAAAGGCTTCAGGAAGTTTTAAGGAAATTTCTCTCCCTGGAGAGAAAGTTTAGTAAAATAGCAATCAGTATGAAAACCTTCACCAGCAAGAAAAGCAGTGAATGTAATGAACCTGAGAGATGCTTCAGTCTGGACTTTAGCCTTGATATGGTAGAGAGAGTTCTTAGAATACAGAATATGACAAATGTAAGTATGACATGAGCCTCAACCAGAATTCAGTTGCTATTGAACACAAATAAATCTAACACAATTTTCAGAGTAGTGAATCTAAGGAAGGCTTAATGGATATCTCCCATCTTAGTAAATATGAAAGTATTCCTACCACTGAGAAATCTTATAAATGTGATACATGCGGGAAAATCTTTCATCAGAGCTCAGCCCTCATCAGAGAATTCATACTAGAGAAAAAAACCTACAAATATAAAGGATGTGAAAAATTTTTCAGTCAAAACTTAAATCTTATTCTACATAAAAGAATACACCCTAAAGAAAAGCCCTATAAATGTGAAGCATCTGATAAACCCCGTAGTCAGAGCTCAGACATAATTCAGCATAAGAGAATTCATACCAGAGCAAAATCTTATAAATGTAGCAATTGTGAAAGAGTCTTCAGTCATAGTGTATACCTGACTCAGCATCAGAGTATTCACAGTAGAGAAAGGCCCTGTAAGTGTACTGTACGTGGCAGTGACTTCGGTCATAACTTCATAGCTAATTGAAAATCACAGGGTCCACACTGGAGAGAAATCCTGTGAGTCCAATGACTGTAGGTTGTCTTTATTAAGCATTAAGGAATTCATTTCAGAAAAAAAAGCCCTATATATGAATGTGGAAAAGACTTCAGATTGAATTCACATCTTGTTCAGCATCAAAGAATTCATATGGGAGAGCAACCATAGGAATGTAATGAATGTGGAAAAGCCTTCAATCAAATCTCATGCCTTGTTCACAATCACAGAATTCATAGAAAAAATAAATCATATGAATGGAATGCTTATGAGGGAAGTTTTAGTCATAGCTCTGGTCATATCCTGAAGCAAGAAGTCCCCGCCAGAGAAAAAGTCTTTGATTGAGATGCAAGTGGAAAGAACTTCAGTCAGAGAGCTAATTCTATTCAACATCAAAGAATTCATACCAAAGGGAAACCTTATGAATGTAGTGAATGTGGGGAGGCATTTAGTCAAAGTTCAGGTCTCATTCAATATCTAAGAGTTCCACCTGAGGGAGAAGTCACGTATGAACTGAACGTAGTCCACTCATTCTTCAGCATCAGAGAATTTACACAAGAGAGAGAGCCTGTGAGTGACAAATATAGGAAAGCTTTTAGTCAGTGTTAAACTCTTCATTGACACCTGCGGCTCCATTCCAGTGAGAAAACCTATGACTGTTGAAAGCTTCATGCTCTTTTTTTTTTTTTTTTAACCTTAGTCACCATTGTAGAGTTCATACTGGAATAAAATTCCATTACTGTAATGAATGTAAAAAAGCCTTCGGTCAAAGCAGTTATGTACCTTGTTCATCAAATTCATGCTGTGTGGAAAGACTATAAATGTAATGTGTGTATGGCAGGGGGCGGGGGGTGGTGGTGGTGGTGTGGAGATTCAGTCATAATTAAACCCTCATTCCCTATCAAGGAATCCATACCCAGAAGTCATTTGAGATGTGACAGATCTTTCAGTTGGAGTTCAAGTCTTTTTCACCACCAGAATATCCATCATGTTGTTGTTAGGTGCCCTTGAGTCAGTTCTGACTCAGAGCAACTCTGCGTACAACAGAATGAAACACTGCTTGGTCCTGTGCCATCCTCAATCATTGCTATGTTTGAGTCCATTGTTTCATCCACTGTGTCAGTCCATCTCGTTAGGTCTTCCTCTTTTTTGCTGACCCCTCTACTTTATCAAGCATGATGTCCTTCTCCAAGAATTGGTCCCTCCTGATGACATGTCCAAAGTACATGAGACAAAGTCTCGCCATCTTCACTTCTGAGGAGCATTCTGGCTGTAGTTCTTCCTAGATCGGTTTATTCATTCTTCTGGTAGTCTATGGTATATTCAATATTCTTCCCCAACACTGTAATTCAAAAGCATCAATTCTTCAGTCTTCTTATTCATCGTCTAGCTTGTGCAGCATATGAGGTGATTGAAAATATCATGGCTTGGGCCAGGCGCACATTAGTCCTCAAAGTGACATCTTTGCTTTTTAACACTTTAAAGAGGTCTTTTGCACCAGATTTGCCAATGCAATATGTTGTTTAATTACTTGACTGCTGGTTCCATCGGTGTTGATTGTAGATCCAAGTAAAATGAAATCCTTGACAACTTCAATCTTTTCTCCATTTATCATGATGTTGCTTATTGGCCCAGTTGTGAGGATTTTTGTTGTCTTTGTACTGAGGTATAATACATATTGAAGGCTGTAGTTTTTGATCTTCATCAGTAAGTGCTTCAAGTCCTCCCTCTCCACTTTCAGCAAGCAAGGTTGTGTCATCTGCATAACGCAGGTTGTTAATGAGCCTTCTTCCAATCCTGATGCTGCATTCTTCTTCATATAGTTCAGCTTCTCTGGTTATTTGCTCAGCATACAGGTTGAATAGATATGGAAAGGATACAACCCTGGCGCACACCTTTTCTGATTTTAAACCATGCAGTATCCCTTTGTTCTATTCCAACGACTGCCTCTTGGTCTAAGTACAGATTCCTCATGAGCACAATTAAGTGTTCTGGAATTCCCATTCTTCACAATGTTATCCATAATTTATTATGATCCACACAGTCGAGTGCCTTTGCATGTCAATCAAACACAATAAACATCTTTCTGGTATTCTCTGCTTTCAGCTAAGATACATCTGACATCAGCAAATGATATCCATACCAGATGAGAATCTGATGTAATGCAAATGGAAAAATTTACCCCATATTTAAGGCTTTACTCAACATCACGAAACTCATGTTGGAGAGAAAATTGTTGATTATTTGGATATGAAATCAGTAGTGCATAGTCCCGATCTTATTCACTGCAGAAGAATCTAGCTTGAGGAATGACTCGTAGGTGCAGTGCTGTTTCTTATGGCATTCTTTTACTTTAATATAATAGATGTTTTAAGTGAGTATATACACTTTAATTATGGGACTTGCTTAAGCTATTTTTGTTTTAATATAGGCTGTAAACCTTTATTTTTCCTGAAATTGGTTCTTACTGTTCACAACTTCCCTGTGCTAACATTAACGCACCAATGTTAAAACACATCAACCTCTGGAAGGGAGCTCATTGAGCTTTTTCTGCTGCTCCCAACCCAGGTTCTCTCTAAACAGACTCTTAGGCTTGCTCTTTTCTAAGAACTATATCTTATTCCTTTCCAGCCACAACATTTGAGTTCATGTCGATTTCTCCATTAAGCACATTTAAGTGATAGTTTCCTAGCTTTAAGATTTTTACCAGCAGGGATACTGTCCTTAATTGATGTTACTGTTCTGGTGTCTTCTTTCCTAAAGCAAAGCATCTTTTAAAATAATTGGGTTTCAGTATCCTGTCTATGGATGAACATGAAGTATTCTGTCTCCCCTGCATCTGGGGCAGGAAGCTGAAACATTTTCAGTTGATACCTGATTTCTTAGCTGCCCTGTCTGTGTCTGCATTCACAGCCCTCCAGAAAAGATGATAAGAACACAGGGAGACAAGACTCCTGGTGGCCCAGCTGCATTCATGCATTGCCTGTTTTGCATGCCTAAGTTTAGAATTCTTTTTTATGTTTCTTTTGAAGGCTAGTAGAATGCTCAGGTTTGCTTTTGATAGGGCAAAACAAGTTGAAAAAATCAGAGAGTTTCATAAGGGAATGCAGCCTTCCAACAAAGATGTTGCTTTCTTATGTAATGTCTCTAGAGACAGTATTTCAAGAAGAGCGGCAAGTTGTTCCACTATTGTGTATGGGATTACTCTATTATCTGTTGGATCTCCACTTCCTCCCCTCCCCCCTACAATCATTCCTCATCAATCCAGTTCAGTATTTGAAGACTGGGGACTTTACGTATAATTGCTTATTCTTCATCACTTTTTTTTTTTTTTTAAACTAGAATCTAGACCATATAAAGGAACATGGCTTTTTTGATTGATAAAAGTGATCACAGATGGCTCTAGAATTCAGGGTCACTGAGTCCTGGTGGCACAGTCGTTAAAGCGATAGACTGCAAACTGAAAGTTCGGAAGTGTGAAACCACCAGTGGCTCCGCGGGAGAAAGATGTGGCAGTCTGCTTCCGTAGAGATTTACAGCCTTGGAAACCTTATGGGGTTGCTATAAGTCAGAATCAACTCAATGGCAGTGGGTTTTTGGGTCATACACGTAGTAAGAGTTTGTGATTCTTTAGGTGATATCAAAGCTTTTTTTTATATTTTTCCATCTTAAGCTTCGCAGTAGTTTGTGAATAAGACAAATGTTATTTAAAATTCTAATTGTCAGTGTAACAATTGAGGTCTTCATAGCTCTGATGGTATCATAATACTCATTTAGGAATCTTCAACAAACAAAAATTTATTGCTTAGTCTGTAAACCTTTTGTGGCAAATCTCTAAGATAGTTCTGCCACTATCTTTTGTCTTTTTGCTATCAGCAAGTATAGAATTTCACCAGGCCAAGGTAAGACTGTAAATGAAATTGATCTAAATGAAAAATGCATGTTTCTTTCTACTGATGAACATGTACCCTAATAGAGGCCAATAGTCACTTAATGGTAACTGTGAAACAGGAGTGAGCAATCTCTTAATAGTAGAATATGTAAAAGTCACATGTATGCATTTGGTTTAGGAATGTGCTTTTGTACTTGAATAAAGGTGCATTTGATATTCTGAGAATCTATTTCAAACAAAATCTGAGGGCCTTAGCCAGAACATTTTGGAATCTTGAAATCACCTTATTGCCTATGACGCAGTTTCTCCCTGAAACCTGCTTCACATCAAGAGTGGATCACTCTTTGTAGTGATACAAATGTTATTCTTTCACAAACTTCTAGAACAGTGGCTGAATGTTTAGAATTTAAAGGGTTATTCGATTAGGGTATAGACAGTACATAAACTAGTTTAGGTTTCAGTAGAACTAGGCAGAATGTGTTTTGTTAATAAATAAAATGCATTTAAAAAAATGAGAAACCAAAATAACCCTTGAGGGCAAGGATCTTTCCACTTTAAGCTAATATTAAATTGGTTCAATATAATATGAATTTATATCCTTAGTAAATGCTTTTTGGTCTTGAAGGGGAGGGAAGAGAAGAAATCTAATAGCTAAGGAGTATTTTATTTACATACCTACTTAGACACACTTATGTGTATGTACACATTCAACTTAATTCCAATAACAACTGCAAGGGAGATATCTCCAGTTTACAGAGGAACTGAAATGTAGAGAAGTTAAAGAACTTGTTAGAGTCACACAGCAGGTTAATGGGTTAAATTAAGTTACGTTTGACTCTAAAACTTTCCATCATTATGATGTTGGTATTAGACACATAACCCAGAGGAGGAACATTGTCTCTGATGCTCTTCATTCTCTATTGCGTCTCCAACGATTCAGTATTATCAGTTTGCTAACTGATTTAAAATGCTCCCAGAGTTCTTTGGGCTGCCAGGAGAGAGCTAGAACATTAGGGTTTTTTTATTTTTTTTTTATTTTTGGTAGTTGTTTTTTTTTAAGGACTGGTACCCCATCCTTGAAACAGGCTTAAAGAATTTTGAGAATGGTAGGCCATAGGATGAAGCTCCCAAGTTGATATTTCCTGCTAAGACATCACCTTTTCTAGCACTAGATTTCCACTTCTCAAACTTACTGTTCCCCAAATGGGCTCTTAATTTCTTCTGGTAACTAGAGCTTGCTCGAATGCGCATGTGTCCTTACCAAGGTTTACTGTCACCAGTTATACTATAGCAGTTCAACAAAGCAGTAGGTAATAGGAACAATCAAGTTTGTTTTCTAGGTTTTTGGCTTGAGCAAAAGAGTTGATAGGGGTAGACTGGAGAGATGAGGAACACTGGGGGAGAAGCAGGGAGATTATTTTAAGCAAAGGGGATAGCACGCCAAAAGGCCTACAAACGAAAGTGTGGCATTTTCAAGGTAATGAATAGGTGAGCTCTTTGGAGAAATTCCTCACCTTAGGAAATAGTACATGGATAACTGAGGAGGTTTAAGAACAAAGTTCGGATGAAGTCCCTAGAGTGTCATCTCAGTAAAGCACAATGGAATTTCTGCATCTAAAAATGTAACCTTGCCATTCATCCATTCATTCATTCAGTAATACAATTGCCAGGCACTATGATAATTAGTTCGCCACCTGTCTGTCAGTTTGTCCTGCTGTGGTGGCTTACGTGCTGCTATGATGCTGGAAGCTATGCCACTGATAAATACCATCAGGGTCACTCACGATGGGTAAGTTTTAGCTGAGCTTCTAGACTAAGATCAGGAAGAAAGGCCTGGCAATCTACTTCAGAAATTAGCCAATGAAAACCCTATGAATCACAGCAGAAGATTGTCTGATACAGTGCTGGAAGATGAGCCTCCTAGGTTGGAAGACACTCAAAATACACAGTGGCTGCAACAATGGACTCAAGAATACCAACGATTGTGAAGATGGTGCAGGACCGGGCAGTGTTTTGTTCTGTTGTACATATGGTTGCCATGAATTGGAGCCATCTTGATGGCCACTAAGAACAACATGATAATCAGTGCTAGCCAGTAAATATAGTTAACCTAATCAAATGAATTTAAACTATCCATTGATTAAAGACTACTAAAACAGATGAGAGTAGTAGTCTAAACAATGTCTTTAGAGTTAGACATACCTGTGTTTGAGCTTTGCTGTGCTGTGTGACCTTGGAAATTTTAGTTATCTCTCTAGTGTCCTTTCCTATACAATGTGGATAATAATAGCATTATGGAAATTAAATGGGATAATTAACGTAAGAGGTACTGGACACAGTGCTCAAAAAGTTATTAATACAAATACATTATAACAACCAATAATAGAAGAGGGACAGTTAGCATAAAACCTAAGAAAGAGGGAATTAATGAGCAAGCACTTCGTAGTGTAGGACCAGCATTGTCCAGGGAGGAATACTCTGGATTTAGCGAACTTAAATGTGACTAGACACATGATCAGGCATCTTGAACTGTGGTAGGAACTGCCTCTGGAGAGATACTCTAAAATGTGACTGTATGAAGGAAACAATGTTTATTCAAAACTGTATGATTTCAAACAGACGGAGCCCTGTACAATTCAACAAGAAAATAAATACTCTTGGAACTTTTTTTTTCTTTTCACTAACACTTCCCATTTGTTCTTCACTTTTAGAAAATAGTTAACCTCATATTTGTATTTCATTCAGGTTTATAATTTTACAACTTGGGCGTAATTAGAAGTGTTTTTCTTGTATCTTAACTGCTTGATCAACAAATTACAGTCTTCCTCCACTGTCCTTCATAGGTGGTAATAGACGCCTGAGCTCTGGTTTGAACAGGCCAGAGTTCAAATGCTGCTTCTATTGCTTACTAACTGCAGCTTCTGGCATATAAAATAGTAAAAAGTACCAACTTCATAGGATTGTCATGAGGATTAATGAAATAATGTCAGTTTAAATGCTTATTAACTGGTAGCTGTTACTTCTGCATTTAGCAGGAAACTCCCCTTATGAACAACTGATATCTTTAACTTTTTTCTTTTTGTGCTCTGTCTTCAACAAATCATATCTGCCTTTGGAAAACCCATCTCTTAGGTGCAGCAAGCTATTTAGATCTTGACCTTTAATAAGTTTTTCTTCATCTTTCAGCCCATTGGTACTAATATATTCCTTGTTATTTTATTTTCCCTTTGGCAAAGCTGGGAGGGGCTGGATTGAAGGATTAAAGAGAGGTTAGGCTGGACTGAGGTGATGGATAAAGAGGTCCAGCAGAATCGGCCTGCCTTGTGATCATGAAGAATGGAAGTGGAGAAGAGTGGTAAAACGGCACAGGAGATCGCCTAGGGAGGGAGAAGCCAAATGGGGAGCATGCGGGACAGTAAGGAGAAGAAAGAAGGAAACAACCAAATTACAGAAGAGTCTAGGCCCACTCAAGCGATTTCCATCTTCCTTCACTCCCTTCTGGAAATCCTGGTGACGTAGTGATTAAGAGCTACGGCTGCTGACCAAAAGGTGGGCAGTTTGAATCCAACAGGCACTCTTTGGAAACCCTGTGGGGCAGTTCTACTCTCCTATAGCGTTCGCTATGAGTTGGAATCGACTCGACGACAACGGGTTTGGTTTTTGGTTTTCACTCTCCTAAAAAAAAAACAAAAAACCAACCAAACCCGTTGCCGTCGAGTCGATTCCGACTCATAGCGACCCTATAGGATAGAGTAGAACTGCCTCATAGGGTTTCCAAGGAGCAGCTGGCGGATTAGAACTGCCGACTTTTTGGTTAGCAGGCAAACTCTTTCAACTGCCGTGCCACCAGAGCTCCTCACTCCCTCGGCAGGGAAGGGCAAATGCCGACGGAGTCCCCCGCCCCTCTGTATCCGCAGCCAGTGGGATAACCTTGACCCAGCTCCCCTAGAGGCTCCCAGAGAACAACCCATGACCGAGATTTGGCCTCCGAGACGCCTAGATGGGACCTGGAAGTGTGTGCAGAGGAACCCGAGTTTCTAATTGCCTCTCCTTGGAGACAGAGGTCGCTGACACGCTGCGAAGCGGGTTCAAAGTGAGTGTCGAGGGCTCAGCGTCTCCCGCCCAGGGTAGGAGGATCCAGGGCTCCGCGCTGCCGTGGTCGGAAGCTCGGTCTGAGGCGAAGAACTGGCTGAGAGAAGCGGCAGGGCCCTAGCGTCCGGGACTCCTGGTGGGATTGGGTGAGGATATAGGAACCCTGCTCAGTGTCCAGGCTAGTGTGCCCTTCCCTGCTTACAGGGTAGGGTGAGTGTCGTCATGTCCAGGTCTCAGAGCGGACAGCGCAGGTCGGGGAGCCGCGCCCACCCGCCGGCGGCCAGAGGCCGCTCTTGGCATTTCTAATGGTTTGGCGGCACCTCGGCTCGGCCACGACCGTCGCGAACAGTCGTGGGTCGTTGTTTTTGCCCATCGTGCCTGGAGAAAGAATAAAGCTTCGGATGCTTTCTAGGTTGGAAGTCTGTCTTGGGACAGCGTCACCCTTGCCTTAAGTGACTGTCTATCCCTTGTGCCGTGTCCAGAAGAAATTTTAGAAAAGATCTCAGAGTTGGAATAGCATCGGAGACTGGACCCAGCCCGTGGAGAAGTTTCTTGAACAGATGTCCTTGGAGTCTGTGTGTCGGTCCCCAGAGCAGGAGCCTCGAAAGACCAGGGGTGAGGAAAGGATCTAGCTGGCTTATCTTTGTGTAAACTTTTGTCCTTTCAACAGTGGTCTAAGACCAGATGGACAAGATTAACCTTCTACTTAGAATTTATCAAGTGCAAGATTGATCTTTTTTTTTTTTTTTTAAACCTGAATATTACATGTAAATGAATCCCATAACTTATGTTTCCTCTTTGACTTTGTGGAGCAAGCATGCAGCAGTACTATTAGAGCATTAAGTCATGAGGAGCTGTCATTCCAGCACCAGTTAACTTGCTTGGCTTTTGGAGAAGCTGAGTAAATGTTCTGTAAATAAATAAATGAATGAACCCAACCTAGTATAACCCATGCCACAAAAACCAGGAAAAGAGTGGACTACTCCCCTCATCCCACACAAACCAGTTGCCTGTCGGTTTGACTCTGACTCATGGTGACATCATGTGTGTCAAAGTAGAACTGTGCTCCACTGGGTTTTTGAGGGCTGATTTTTCAGAAGTAAGTTGTTAGGCCTTTCTTCCAAGGCACCTCTTGGTGGACTCAAACCTTTAACTTTCTGATTAGCAGCTGAGCTCATTAACTGTTGGCAGCACCCAGGGACTCCCACCCTACCCAAGCTCTCTTATCATTAGTAGGATGCCTTTTCCACCCAAAGTATAAACTTCAAGAGGGTGCCTTGCCTGTGGAATACAGTAGACAAGCCTGCTGATGGAAAATGAGGTTAAATTATTCATATCAACATGTTTATTTCAACCTGCCATCCCACCATTATCTAGTGTATGTCTGGCCATTAAAAAAAATGGAGTTGGATTATTTAACTGGAAGATAAAGCCTTAGTTAATCCACATGATGGGCTCTGAGACGGCTTATGATTGGGGGATTTCCTTTCACACCTTTAACCTTCCAATTATGTTTTCAGGCTAATTTTTAACTCAACAAGTATTTATTATGAGTCTGTTAGATGTTGAGACTAAGTTGAAAGAAAACCTAACACCTGCCCACCCACAAGCTTAGAGTTGCAATAGTTATCTATAAGAGGCTGTGGAACAGTAAACAATGTTGAAGTTCAGAAAATGAGACCATGGTGAACTGGGTATTGGCCCAGGAAGCCTGCAAAGGTTATGAGTTTGGCCTTGAAAGAGTTTAGAGTAAGGAAGGAATCAGGATTTAGGTAAGAGCTGACAGGCCCTTACCACAGGCTTCCTGCAGCTAGTCTTCCTAAGAGGCCAAGTGCCCTTATTAGCTTTCCTAAAATACTTGTTTATTTATGTTAGTTCATAGTCTCTGCTGGATTCAGTCCATACACCATAACCTGGTATTCAGGGTCCTCTGCGATGTGGCCTCAACCCAACTATGCAGTCTTGCCTCAGTGTTCCAGAGACAGACCCAACAAGACCGGTAAGTGTGCACAATGTGTGCTGAAGACACTTTGCAGTACTCACCATTGTGCCTTTATGTCCCTTTTCTCACACACATTGCTGTCCCCTTTGCTTTCTGCCCATCCAAACCCCGCACATTTTTAAAAAATTTTTCCCATGTAAAAATTTATACATACATTGTTATGTGACTCTAATTGCTCTCCCCATACTGTGACAGCACACTCATCCTTTCCACCCCTGATTCCCCATGTCCATTCAACCAGCTCCTAACTCTCTCTGCCTTCCCATCTCACCTCTGGACAGAAGCTGCCCATTTAGTCTCTTGTATCTACTTGAGCTAAGAGGCACACTCCTCCTGAGTATCACTTTATGTCCCACAGTCCAGGCCAATCTCTGTCTGAAGAGTTGGCCTTGGAAATTGTTTTAGTTCTAGGCTGATAAAGAATCCAGGGGCCATGCTTTCTGGGGTACCTCCAGTCTCAGTCAGACCATTAAGTCTGGTCTTCTTACTAGAATTTGAGTTCTGCACCCCACCTTTCTCCTGCTCCATCAGGGACTCTCTGTTTTGTTCCCTGTCAGGGTGGTCATTGGTGGTAGCTGGGCACTGTCTAGTTCTTCTGGTCTCAGGCTAATGAAGTCTCTGGTTTATATGGCCCTTTCTGTCTCTTGGGCTACTACTTTCCTTGTGTCTTTGGTGTTCTTCATTCTCCTTTACTCCAGGTGGTTCGGACCAATTGATGCATCTTAGATGGCCACTTATAAGCTTTTTAAGACCCCAGATGCCACTCACCAAAGTAGGATGCAGAACATTTTCTTAATAAGCTTTGTTATGCCAGTTGACCTAGATGTCCCCTGAAAGTATGGTCCCCAGACCCCTACCCCTGCTACTCTGTCCCTCAAAGTGTTCCATTGTATTCAGGAAACTTCTTAGCTTTGGTTTAGTCCAGTTGTGCTGACTACTCCTGTAGTGTGTGCTGTCCTTCCCTTCACCTAAGATAATTCTTATCTACTGTCTAGTTAGTAAATAACCCTCCCACTCCCTCCCCACCCTCATAACCATCAAAGAATGTTTTCTTCTGTATTTAAACCTTTTCTTGAGTTCTTATAATAGTGTTCTTATACAATATTTGTCCTTCTGTGATTGACTAAATTCACTTAGTGTAATGACCTCCAGCTTCCTCCATGTTATGTTTCACAGCTTCATCATTGTTCTTTATAGTTGCATAGTATTCCATTGTGTGGATATACCATAATTTGTTAATCCGTTCATCCATTGATGGGCACCTAGGTTGTTTCCATCTTTTTGCTATTGTGAACAGTGCTACAGTGAACATGGGTTTGCATATATCTATTCGTGTGACGGCTCTTATTTCTCTAGGATATATTCCAAGGAGAGGGTTAGCTGGATTGTATGGTACTTCTATTTCTAGCTTTTTAAGGAAGCGCCAAATCACTTTCCAAAGTGGTTGTACCATTTTATATTCCCACCAATGGTGTATAAGTGTTCCTGTCTCTCCACAACCTCTCCAGCATTTATTATTTTGTGTTTTTTGGATTAATGCTAGCCTTGTTGGGGTGAGGTGATCTCTAATTGTAGTTTTGATCTTCATTTCTCTAATGGCTAATGATCGTGAGCATTTCTTCATGTGTCTGTTAGCCGCCTGAATATCTTCTTTGGCGAAGTGCCTGTTCATATCCTTTGCCCATTTTTTAAATTGCAAACCCCGCACATTCCAAGATCCTATACTTAAGAGACCCAGGGCAGGGCTGCCTCCTGCATATAACTTCTGAAGCAGACTGTTGTAACTGCGAGGAAGAGAACAAACAGATGCAAGAGACATTTACAGAAAAAACATGCAGGACTTGGTGGCTAATAGAGCAGTAGGGGAAGTTGGGTACGATCTCCTTTGTTCCCTTCACTATCCTATCTCTTAAAAAATAATCTTCACTAGTTGCTGTTATCTTCTCAGTTGCCACACTTCTCAACCCAGGACACTGTTTCTGTTCCATCAGAACTGGTTTTATTCAAGTTGCCAGTGGCTTAACTACCTAATCCACTGGACATGGATTTCCAGCCCTTATTTTTTTGACCTCTTTATATTTTTTGTCAATGGGATCACTCCTCCTCGCAACTCTTATTCCTTGGTTCTTGAAGTACTGTTTTCTCCTGGTCTGCCTCTTGCTTTTTCAGGGCATTTTACCCACTGCTATTTTTCCTTATCAGATATAAAAACAAACAAACAAAAAACAAACCCACTGTTGTTGAGTAGATTCCGACTCATAGTGACCCTATAGGAGAGAGTAGAACTGCCCTGTAGGGTTTCCAAGGAGCAGCTGGTGGATTTGAACTGCCATCCTTTTGGTTAGCAGTCGCGCTCTTAATCACTGCACCACTAGGGCTCCATAGGTGTTACATAAATGTTTGCTGACTGGCGACATCAAACAGGAAGTATATTAGTTTCCTAGGGCCACTGTAACAAAGTACCACAAACTGGGTGGCTTAAAACAATAGAAATTTATTCTCTCATAGTTCTAGAGACTAGATGTCTGAAACCAAGGTGTTGGCAGGACCACGCCCCCTCTGAAGCCTCTAGGGAAAAGTTCTTCCTTGCCTCTTTCTAGTTTCTGGTGGTTCCTAGCCATCCTTAACATTCCTTGGCTTATAGACGCATCATTCCAATCTCTCCCTCTATCATCACAGGGCCTTCTTCCCTGTGTATCTCTGTGTCTGAATACGCCTCTCCTTTCTCTTAAAAGGCACTAATCATTGAATTTAGGGCCCACTCTAATCCACTGTGATCTTAACTTGTTACATCTGTAAAGACCCTATTTACAAATAATCACATTCTGAGGTTTTGAGCAGACATGAATTTTTAGGGGGACACTATTCAACCCAGTGCACCACCCCCAACCTTAATCAAGCACCTGAGCACTGAACACAAGTGGAGTAAGATGATGGAAAATGAATGCCAGGCCAAAAAGGTTAGAATTTGTTTGTCAGATATTGAGGTATGTTAACTTTTCTTAAACAGGAGGATAGCAGATGAGAACAATCTAACAGTGTTGCCTTGTGTGGCATGGGGTGGGGGTGGGGGGGGGGTGGCAAAACATGTGGGACTTGTAGGCCAATTAGGAAAGCCTTAGATGAGAAGTGATTAGGATCTGAGGTAGGACATTAAGAGAGATAACAAAAAGGTAGGGAAAAAGTCCAGAAGTATGTTGTAGGTAGAAGTAATAGTACTTGATTTCTGAATGGATGTAGGGGCAGAGAAGGGAGTCATTGATTAATGCACCCCCATACCCCTTCACACTTTTTATTTTGAAACATGTTAAGGCTATAAGAAAGTTGCAAGAATATTACAATGAATACTCATACACCAGAAGGAGGAGTAGGTTTGGACCTGGCAATCTCAAGAGACTGGTAGGAGAGCCAAGTGGAAGTGTCTTTTTAGGTTACTGGAGATACTATAGCTGATTTACAAATATTCTCCTTCTCAGAAGATGGTAATGCTATCCTTCCAGTTACTCAACACAGAAACTTTTGTTGCTCTCATCCATATCCATCAGTCAGTAATCCTTAACTTGACCATCAACATTTTCTTCAAAATCTAAATACTTCTTACCATCTCTTCTGCCACTATTTTGGTCCAAGTCACCATCATCTCTCACCTGGATTATTATAATAGCCTCCTAACTAGTTTTCCTGCCTCTACTCTTGCCTCCCTACAGTCTCAACCCAACACAGTAGCCAGAGTGATCCTATTAAGACATCAGATCATGTCAGTCCTCTGGTCAAAACCCTCTAGTGGCTTTCCATCTCACTTAGTAAAAGCCAATCTCTTATAGTAGCCTACAGGGTCCTGTGTTATCTGATCCCCTTCTTATGTCTCTGACCTCATTTCTTATTACTCTCCCCCCAGCTCATTCTGCTCCAGTTAAACTTGCCTCCTTGCTATTCACTGAACACCAGGGCCTTTTCACTTGCTATTTGCTCTATGTGTAATGCTCTTTCCCAAGTTATCTGTATGGCTTATGCCTTTATTTTACTTTCAAGTTTTGCTTAAATATCATTTTTTTAGTGAGTCATTCTCTATGTGTATAAATGGCTTGGAGGTGGTATCTGACCTCCTCTAAGTTCACAGGGGGAAGGAAAATCAAGATCAACAGCCCAAGGCTAATACCTATGAGGCAGAGATCAGACATGCCTCCCCTCTTCGTCATCCTTACCAATTCTGACACCAACCATCCCTCCCATGGCACTCTCTACTTCTCTTCTGGGTTCGATAATTCATTACAATGGCCACACAGAATTCACAGACAATACTCACGATTATGGGGTTTATTAGGGAGTTAACAGGTTACAGTTCAGGTTCAGGAACACTCAGGATACAGTTCTTCCATCAGGACAGCCTCTTCCCAGCCCTCCTGCCTTCCATCAGGCAGGCCTCTCTCCCTGGCCCTTGGCCTCTGTCCTGCTCAGGCAAGTGTTACAAAGCTCTTTTAGCTCTGCCAAAGAGTGTCTGGAGGTACCCTACTCTGCCAGCAAACCTCTTGCCCAAAGGCACTCAGCTTTCTCACTCTGTGGGCTGGGAAGCCCACCGCATCATCTTTTGCCAGTCTCTCCTTCCTTGGTGGTAGTAGGATCCTCATTTTCCTGCCTCTGGGATGGCTCATTTTAAGCCCAGCAAGATGGCAAAAACTGACCAATCCCCTTGATGGGACACAATTACCTATTTGCACAATCCCACCCAAGACCATGGTGAGAAAGGCCACACAAAAGTGGTCCATCGCACCACAGGCCACCCCCTAGCTTTTCTAGCCATGGTTCTTTCATACTTGGAGGATAACTTCCTCCTCCCAACCATTTACGAGTCTACAACAGTCATTAACAATTAGTCTTGCAGTAGAGCAAAGAGTACTAAGGATGAGGTTACTCAGGTACCAGCAATTCAGATCGGCTGCAAGTGTCCATCTGATCTGGTCAGGTTCTCCAAAAGTCATCTTAGCTTCACCCTTTTTCAGTGTCTGATAAAATTTAACTGAGAGAAGGTTATTCCCTTGCTCTGAGCCTTAAGAGGTATCAGCATAGCAAAACCTTTAAGGGACTTCAGGTTTGTCCACTATACTCTCGTCCATCTGTGCCTCTCCCTTGGTCTACTCTTTCACACTTATAGCTTTTACAATTGCAGTTTTTACAATCACAACTAACCCTGTTAACAACACTCACAAATGAATCATATAATCTTATCAGTGTCCTCTCCCACCCTCTCTTCCATAGACCTGTCAAGAAAAGAGGAATCTATTCAGTGGGGATTCTCCCTTGTCCCCATCATTTAACATAAGCACGCTTACAAAAGTGTGTAAGCCAGCCACTTTATGCCTTTATTTCCCCCCATTTTATATAGCTAATGTTTAAATTGCCCATCCCTATCAAAGCAATACTCTGAGGAGACAAGCTGTTCCTTGGTCTTGAAGAATCTTCTGTTCCAGTTGGAACTCTGAGCATCTGCATCCATAAGCAAAGTCCAGTCCAGAGCAAGCCATCAAATTGCAGCAGTCTATACTAGCTCACAGTGTCAGTCATCTTACTCTTCATTTGGTTGGGCTCTGGTCAGCTCAACTTTAGCCATCTAAGCTAGCTTACAATGGGTAGCAGCCTTAGGTTTGAGAGTTCACACACACCTCTCAGCACTTTAGACAGTTCTTTCATACTCTCTCTTCCCTAGCCCCCTTGGGCTAAGTCAATGGGTTCCACCCATAAACTTCAGGAGTCCACACAACTCCCTTTACTTCTGAACAACCAGCCCTTTCTCTGTCATCCGTAGCCCCTGTGGGCTAGGTAAATGGATGCTAATGGAACATGTCCAAACTCAGTATGTCTCTTCATTGCTGCACTTCCCCCACTTCCATTCAGTGGACCCAGATGGTCACCACAAGTGAGCATACCAAGCTGTCTACTCACTGGCTTCCTTTAACTTCTAGTCCTGTAAGGGGTTTCCACCTGATGGGCACTGACTTTCCTTGCCTCAATGCATCTGACAGCAAACCACTTGCTCGAAATTCAAAAAGCAAACCAGTCACTTTTTTTCCTGCAGGTCCTGCTTTCAAATGGGTATTTCTTATTCTCTCACCAGTTCTAGGTGGTTCTGCATGTCTTTTCAAATGTAAAATCTGGGTGGGGTTCAGGTTTTCAACCTAAGCCCCCACTCTATACACAGGGCTACTGCATTTAAAAAGCCTGTGTTTCCCTTGGGCAAGTCCTAGTTCCCCTGTTAGCATATCCAATCAGGTATTGGCTGAAGATGGAGTTACACAGTGTCTGTAATCTATAATATCCAGTATTTATTTCTATTATACATTTAGGTCTGGTTTACAACACTGTTAGGAGAAACATTCAACATCCATAGTACATTCAGTTGAACACATTATCTTAAACACATAACCCTTTCTAAAACATTCCAGTTTCATCTTTTCTTCTCTACCCCTTGACTATCTTCTCATTCATATGTATATGGCCTTGGGCTTCTGGCTAGGTGGAACTGGTAAACCTTGGCCCCCTATCAATTATCCTGCTTATCTGGCCTGGCTTTTGCCAAAGCTTTTCTCCCCTCAACAAACACAGTAAATATCTAAGAATCGAAGGTTTCATTTCCCAAGCCCCTTCATTCTTTGTCTTAGAAAATTCCATGCTTCCCTGAGTCTGGAGCCATTGAAGAGAATCCCACTTCTGACACCAACTGTAACAATGGCATGGGGGCAGTGTCTGACCTCCTCTAAGTTCACAAGGAGGAATGAGAATCAAGAGCAACAGCCCTAGGCTGATACGTATTAGGCAGACGTCAGACGTGCTTCCCCTTTTCACCATCCTTACCAATTCTGACACCAACCCCATCCCTCCCATGGCACTCTCTACTTCTTTGCTGGGCTTGATAATTCATTACAGTGGCCACACAGAACTCACAGACAATCCTCACGATTATGGGGTTTATTAGGGAAGTAACAGGTTACAGTTCAGGTTCAGGAACACTCAGGATACAGTTCTTCCATCAGGACAGCCTCTTCCCAGTCCTGCTCACAGGCGGGCCTCTCTCCCTGGCCCTTGGCCTCTGCCCTGCTCAGGTAAGTGTTATAAAGCTCTTTTAGCTCTGCCAATGAGTGCCTGGAGGCACCCTACTCTGCCAGCAAGACTCCTGCCCAAAGGCACTGAGCTTTCTTGCTCCATGGGCAGGGAAGCCCACCACACCATCTCCTGCCGGTCTCTCCTGCTGGTCTCTCCTTCCTTAGTGGTGGTGAGATCTTTTTCCTGCCTCTGGGATGGCTCGTTTCAAGCCCAGCGGGATGGCAAAAACTGCCCAATCCCTTTGGTGGGACACAATTACCTTATTTGTACAGTCCCACCTAATCACTTCAGTGGGAGTTACAAGACCATGGTGAAAAAGGCTATACAAAAGTGATCCATCGCACCGCACTATGGTATTTAAAGTTGCAGCCAATCTCCCCACTCCCTTCCCTGGCACTCTAATTCTCATGCTGTGCTTTTTTTCTCTGTAGTATGTAATTTATGTAGTTTATTGTCCATTTTCCCCCATGAAAATGAAAGATCTTAGAGAGCAGGATCTATGTTTTGTTCATCAATATACCTTAGAGTCTGGAACTGTACCTGGCATGTTGTTGGTGCTCAATAAACTGTATTGAATGGACATGAATAAATGAAGTATATGATTCACAGAGATGAGAAGCAGTTTAAGCGTTATGAGAAGGATCATCTTTAGCTTCATGGAGAAGGTGATACTTGAACAGGGCTTGAGAGCAGTAGGATTTATAGTCAATATGTTGGGCAAGCTGTTAAATCTCTGGCAGTGGCCCAAGTAAAAGGCACATTGACTGGAATGTCTAAGCCTTAACATGTTGTGGGAGATAATGAATAGAGTGGCTCAGCAGACAGTAGAAGAAGCTTTGTGTAGGGGAGAAGATTGAAATGAAGCTGGAAAGACAGGTAGGGACCAGAAAATGGTAAACAGAGAAGAAATCCCTCATTTTAAGATGTGCCTAAGCCAAGTACAGAAGGATAGTCTACTGCTTTGTGAAGTATTCCGAATCCAAGTAGAAACATGCCCACGTTATAGGTTTTTTTCACTTGTTGATGAGTCGATAGAGACTATGTTTGTTATCTGCTCTGTCTAGTGTTTCATCTTATTTAATGCACAAAGTTTTTAAGGACTTCTAAGTTTGGGTGCCCCAAGCCCTAAGGGACAAATTTGGCAGATTTAGAAAGCTCTAGAGGTGCTTCTTAGAAGCAAGGATGGCGAGACTTCATCTCATGTACTTCGCACATGTTATCAGGACATGTCCACTACATGTCATGTACTTTGGACATGTTATCCCTAGCGAAGGACATACTTGGTAGAGGATCAGTGAAAAAGAGGAAGACCCTTGATGAGATGGACTGACACAGTGGCTGCAAGAGTGGACTCAAACATAGCAACGATTGTGAAGATGGCACAGGACCGGGCAGTGTTTTGTTTTGCTGTACATAGGGTCGCTATGAATCAGAACCGACTCAACAGCACCTAACAACAACAACAGAGCTGTGCTGTCCAGTAGAGTAGCCACTTGCTATTTAAATTAAATTGAAATACAACTGAATTCAGTTCCTTAGTCACAAGCCACATTTCAAGTGCTCAATAGCCACATGGGGCTATTGGCTACCATACTGGACAGCGCAGATGTAGAACATTCCCTTCACTGCAGAAAGTTCTATTGGACTGTGCTGTTCTAGGCATCAGCTAGTGATCTGTATTTGTAGCCATAGTTTATTACAGTATCTTGCTAAAAAAAAAACTGACTTGCCTGACTAATATTTGGACCTGATGCCCTTATCAGACATTTCAGTCTCTGCTCTCCAGGAACTTGAGGTCTCTATCTGACATAAGGTAAACACATGTGCGAGAGGATGTAAAAACCAGTATCCAAACTGAATGTACAGAAGATGAGGGCATATCTGGCAGTGGAGAACATGCATAAATATGATTATCTGATAAGCTATCACAGATCATTATTAAATTCCTTAAAGGCAGTGACCATTATCTTATAAAATTGGGGTTGTGTACGTTTTTGGCTTTCACTGCTGATGTCAATGCTGCATCAGATGTTCCTGAGCACTCCCTTCTAAGTAGAAGGCCTAAACCAAAACCATTAAACCTGTTGCTGTTGAGTCAATTCTGACTCATTCTCTAATATCACTGTAAAACAATCTCTCTAGCTTCAGTAAGCCATATTTAATAAGTAAAATTTAGAGGAGAAATCTATTAAAATAAACAGGAGATGTTTTTCTATCATGCCTCCCTTGGATGCAGCCAGAGTGCTTTGTGTATGTTCTCTTTGAGTTTGAATAGATATGGAAATATTTCTCTCTACCTCGGGCTTCATGTTTTAAACAACTTTTTCTCCTATTCCTTCCCAATATGCACTATTTCTAAAATGTGCATGTAAGGTATGAGTACATCTGTGTTCACGAGTGAGTGTATGAGCATCTGTGTATAAGGAGAGATACTCTCAGCAGTAGTAGTGAGGAGGGTGTCTGATTATGTCAAGGGAGTCTTCCCTGTTATGACAGAGACAGTCCACAGACCAGAGTATACCATATGGACAGAACCTCTAGGGTGAGGCTCTCCTCTTTCTGCTCTCCTGCTAATCCTAGTATATCTGTTTAGGTTAGTTACTTAATATATAAATCCTAATTTTAGCCTATCTATCACTTTCTCCAAATCTGCTTGACTTGTTTCCATTTTTTCCCAATGTTGTAAGGCCGTTTTTCATACTTTTTTGAGTCAAATATTTCTAGAATACTTTGATCATCTTTTTTCCACCTGGAGTTTTTACTGTTACATTTACCTTTTTTAATATTTTTTGTCATATGGTGAGACCTGGACTGAGGATTAATGGATTATAAAGCAGAAAGCTCTTGAAGTAAGGATACAACTACATAAAGGAGATGAATGTGAACAAAACAAACACAAGGGAATCCTTTAATAGAGAAGAACCCTACGACTATGAAAAAAACTTTAGTAATATCTCAAACTTCATCCAACAGCCACAAATTGTTATTGAAGAGAAATCTCAAATGTGTAATATACGTGGAAAATTATTTAGGCGTAACTCATACCTTATTTAGCATGAAAGAATTCATAAGCAAGAGAAACCTCGTAAGTGTCATGAATGTGGGAAAGCCTTTGACCATAGTTCAAACCTTATTCATCATCAGAGAATACATATTGAAGAGAAACCCTATGAATGCAGTGAGTGTGGGAAAACCTTCCGGCGAAGCTCACACCTTATTCAGCATCAGCTAATTCATACAGGAGAGATGCCTTATATGTGTAATGAATGTGGAAAAGCTTTTGGTCGAAGCTCAAGTCTTACTCGACATCAGAGAATCCACACAAGGGAGAAGCCCTATGAGTGTAATGAATGTGGGAAAGCCTTTAGCCAGAGCTCTCATCTAATAGAACATCAATGAGTTCACACCAAAGAGAGACTGTATGAATGTAATGATTGTGGTAAAACTTAGTCGTAACTCACACCTCATTGAACATCAGAGAGTCCATACAGGAGAAACTCCTTATAATTGTAATGAGTGTGGGAAATCTTTTAGTAGAACATCACTCCTTACTAAACATCATAGAATTCACACTGGAGAGAGACCCTATGAATGTATTCAATGTGGGAAGACCTTTAGTTGGAACTCTCACCTTATTCAGCATAAGAAAACTCATGGTGGAATAAAACCCTATGAATGTAAGAATGTAAGAAAACATTCAAGTATAGTTCATACCTTACTGATCATCTGAGAATTCATACAACAGAGAAACCATGAATGAAAGAAATGTGGTAAAGCCTTTGGTTGGAGTTCAACTCTTATTGAGCATCAGACAATCCACACTGGGGAGAAACCCTATGAGTGTACTGAGTGTGGGAAGGCCTTCAGTCTGAAAATCCACATGGTGGACAAACCTCACAGATATGTTCAGTGCATGAAAACCGGTAGATGGAATTCCCACCTTATTCAGAATCAGTGAGTTCACTTCGGAGGAATGATGAATATGGGCAAAGCCCTGTTACAGAAAGCCTTGTTATCTGACAGAGAATACATGAAGGAGGTATAATGTAACACTATAAAGATGATGACGAAAATGAAACCTAACTAGCACTCGTTTGATATCAAGAATCTACATCAGAGGGAGATGCTATGGTTTGCTTTCCAAATCTCCAAATTCATCCTCTGAAAATGGAATGAGTTAGGTCACGGAAAAAGAATCAGGGAATCCTGGATTCAGACTTGTAGATCAGGAAAGCAGTAGAGTGAGCTTTGAACCCAGTAGATTTCCCTGTATTTCACCTGTCATGTTTGTTATAACTATAGATGGAAGTGGCTTTTGGGTCTCCTTGGACCAATACTTTGCCTCTCAGTGTCCTGCAGCTTACTGAATCTCTTTGTGTTTTATGACATAAATGCACTTAATAAATGAGCAAATTTTCTAAACCAAGTAATTTCTCAATGTGACACGTGAATGTAATGAATCAATTTACTGGAAACCAAAGTCTCTTGTTTGTCTTAACTCTCCTCTCTGTACTCATCCACATTCCTTTCTCCACCATTCTTACATGTCATTATCAACATTAAATAAGGGTCACATTTGCTGTAAGGACTGACCTGGTATCTGGATGCCCTGGGTGTGGACTTAGACTCTATGAGGTCGAGTCTGAGCTCTAAGCTAGTGTGCCCAGTTGCTCTACTTGACACTCAGAACTCTTTAGCTCTCTCCTCCTTAACATTCTCCCCTCCTGCCCCCCACCCTCAAATATACACACTACAGAAAGGGCCCTTCCTTTCTGTAAGGTCTGAGAAGCTTCAGGGATGAGGCAGCACTTGAAGAGTTGGGTTTGAAGGATTCTGATAGGCAGACAAAGGTAGTAGGGAAGGGCATTTGGGATCAAGGTAAGTGTGCAGGGTCAAATTCCTGGCCCTAAGGGTAGAGATGTTTGTGGAGGCCAGGAAAGGGGAGAAAAGAGTTTGTTTGGCAGTACCAACAGTACCAAAGTGGGGCCTCTGTTCTTTGGGTAAAAGTATTGCTTGTGGACAGACTAGTTCACCAAGCTGTTAGAACTCACTAAGGTGCAACTGCATCATTGTAGACTCACTGTAAGGTGACCAACTCATCTCTGTTTTCTGGGACTTTCTTGGTTTTAGCACTGAAGGTCCTGCATCTTGGGAAACCCTCAGTCCCAGGCAAATCAGGACAGCTAGTCACCCAAATCCATAGTGTAACAACTGCCCTCCTTCCTCCTCCCCCATCCCATGGCTCCTAGTTGCAACAAGACACAGTACAGCAGGAATTCTCAAGTTAGGTTGCATATTGGAATCACCTGGGGAGCTTTAAAAATACTGATGCCTCCATCCCAATCTCAGATAGTTGATGTAATTGGTGTGGGGTATGGGCTGGATGTTGGGATTTTACAAGTTCCTACGGATTCTAATGTGCAACCAAGGCCGAGAATCAATACAGTAGAGGACATCAACTCTTCACAAGTGCTGGGAGAAGGACACAAAGAGGCCAAATAGTACCTGGTAGATTAGTCATCCACCACTCGCCTCCCAGTTTGTCGTACTGTGGTGGCTTGTATGTTGCTGTGATGCTGGAAGCTATGCCACTGATACTTCAAATACCAGTAGGGTCACCCATGGTGGACAGGTTTCACTGGAGCTTCCAGACTAAGACTAAGAAGGACCTGACAGTCTACTTCTGGAAAAATTAGCCAGTGAAAACCTTATGAATAGCAGAACATTGATGTAGTGCCAGAAGATGAACCCCTCAGGTTGTAGGCACTCAAAATATGACTGGGGAAAAACTGCCTCCTCACAGTAGAGTTGACCTTAATGATGTGAATGGAGTCAGCTTTTGGGACCTTCATTTGCTAAGGTGGCGTGACTCAAAATAAGAAGAAACAGCTGCAAACATCCATTAATAATCAGAACATGGAATGTACTAAGTATGAACCTAGGAAAATTAGAGGTCATCAAAAATGAAATGGAACACATAAAGATCGATATCCTAGGCATTAGTGAACTGAAATGCACTGGTATTGGCCATTCTGAATTGGACAATCATATGGTCTACTATGCAGGGAATGACAAATTGAAGAGGAATGGCATTGCATTCATCATCAAAAAGAACATTTCAAGATCTATCCTGAAGTACAACGCTGTGAGTGATAGGATACTATCCATACGACTGCAAGGAAGACCAGTTAATACGACTATTATTCAAATTTACGCACCAACCACTAAGGCAAAAGATGAGGAAATTGAAGATTTTCACCAACTTCTGCAGGCTGAAACTGATCAAACATGCAGTCAAGATGCATTGATAATTACTGGTGATTGGAATGCAAAAGTTGGAAACGAAGAAGGATCAGTAGTTGGAAAATATGGCCTTAGTGATAGAAATGACGCCAGAGATCACATGATAGAATTTTCTGAAGACCAACGACTTCTTCATTGCAAATACCTTTTTTCAATAACATAAACAGCGACTATACATACGGACCTGGCCAGATGGAATACACAGGAATCAAACTGACTACATCTGTGGAAAGAGACGATGGAGAAGCTCAGTATCATCAGTCAGAACAGGCCAGGGGCCAACTGTGGAAAAGACCATCAATTGCTCATATGCAAGTTCAAGTTGAAGCTGAAGAAAATCGGAGCAAGTCCATGGGAACCAAAATATGACCTTGAGTATATCCCACCTGAATTTAGAGACCATCTCAAGAAAAGAATTGACACACTGAACACTAATAACAGAAGATCAGACGAGTTGTGGAACGTCATCAAGGACATCATACATGAGGAAAGTAAAAGGTCGTTAAAAAGACAGAAAAGAAAGACCAAAATTATTGTCAGAAGAGACTGAGAAATTTGCTCTTGCACATAAAGTAGCTAAAGTGAATGGAAGAAATGATGAAGTAAAAGAGCTGAAGATTTCAAACCGCACCTCAAGAAGACAAAGTAAGTATTATAATGAAATATGCAAAGACCTGGAGTTAGAAAACCAAAAGGGAAGAACACACTCAGCATTTCTCAAGCTGAAAGAACTGAAGAAAAATTCAAACCTTGAATTGCAATTTTGAAGGATACTATGAGGAAAATATTGAATGACGCAGGCAGCAACAAAAGAAAAGGGAAGGAATACATAGAGTCACTGTACCTGGAAGTTGTTGGTAACTATTTCCCCTGCCACCTGGAGAATAAAAATCTGGGGTGGGGGTAGGGAGATCAGTGCTGTATACCCCCACCCCCTGGCTCAAATCCTCTCCAGCTATATCTTTGCCCAGCCCCAGCTAAGACAATAAAGGCCTCTTGTGTTCTGAACCTTGAGAACAGATGGAGTTCTGACTACAAGGGCCTGTCACATGCCTTGTGTGACAGGTGATAAAATAAGTTAGTTGTCCATGGTCTCTCAGCCCTTCCTGTTGTCTCTGAATATTACTCAGTGTTTTCCAGGGGTTCTGGGTGGTGAAAAGGTGTGAGGAGGTGCCAAACATGGTCCTGGCCTTTTAAAGTTTTATGAGTTAGAAAGGCATTGCCTTGGTGAGTATAGAATCAAAACAACAGGACAGATGACTTATCTAGCTCAAAGTATGCCACTAGAACCAGCCCCATCCCACCACCTCCAGTCCTTGCCTCCGTGGAGTGCCGACCTCTTTGAAGAGTTTAAAACCAGCCCGGACTGGATACCATTGGTGCTGGTGAGAGGTGCAGACATCCTTATTATGGGAAGGTGGAAACAGGGGAGATGATGCTAGTGCAAGGGAGGCCTGAAGGTGATTATTAGAGTGTATGTGCCAGACACGTGGGTGAGGGGCAGTTTGGAGGGTTGGGAGAGTAGGTGGGCAAGGATCTTGGGGAAGCAGGAGTGAACCATTAGGTTCTGAGGAGTCAGAGAAATTCAGGGCTTCTTCCAGGCTCTAGAGCATAGCTGATGTTTATTTAGTGCTATCTATCTGTAGGATTAGACTCCCTGGGAGATGCAAACTGTTAAGGCACTTGGCTGCTAAGTGAAAGACTGGTGGTTGATTGGTGGGCCTCCCACGCTCAGAGGCTCCTTGGAAGAAAGGCCGTGCATCTACTTCTGAAAAATCAGCCATTGAAAACCCTATGGAGCACAGTTTTCTAACACACATGGGGTCGCCATGAGTCTGAATGACTCCTGGGCAGCCTTTTTTTTTTTTTTGGTATCTGCAAGTATAGTAGTGCAATCTTCCCCGGGCATATCTCATGGGACCCTTTCAATAATCCCACAGGTGGAGCTACTATTATTATTTCCGTTTTACAGATGGGAAAACCATAAAGGAGAAATAACTTACCCAAAGTCACCCTGTTGGTAATGGCAGAGCTGGAATTCGAATTCAGAGCCGCTCACTCCAGATTACCCCAACCCCCATCCTGTTTGGCCCATCGGTGAGGTGAGCGAGACCCGCACTGTGAACAAATCCTCACACCAGTTTACTCCACCAAAAGACCAGGTAAGCGGCCGTGGGTGGCTGGGGTTGGCCGGTGGGGAGGGGTGAGTCCCCTACTCTACTCCCGCAGGGCTCGCAGCTCCGCGCCCATGGGCCTGAGGGCTGAGTAGGTTTTGCATGGAGACTGAAACTTCCCCTGAGCCAGGGCTTCCGGGCGGGCCAACGGAAGCTCCAGGACCCCAGGACCGCGGAAGAAGAAGGCGCCAGGGAAGTGCCCACCCCGCCCCCCGCCCCCAATGTAGGGATCCACTTGGCTGCTCAGGACACCTAGACAGTGGTGCAGTCAGGGGCGGGGGACGATGGGGGACAGGGGGAGGCAGCCCGCTGGTCTTTTGGGATGGACAGGCTGGTCTGGGGGCACATAGCCAGATTAAGGCCCATCTTTGGGCTTGGAAAATGTCACCGTGGCTTTGGAGCCATGGAAAGGCGGAGTCCGGTCTAAAGACGAAAGGATCTGAGGTGGGGTGTCAGCAGGAAAGAAACTCTGACCATCAGTAGGTCAACTAGCCACGAATTACTGGCAGGAAAAGTGAGGAATGAGCCACCCCCATGTCCCAGACAGTTCCCTTCTGGTTTCTTTCCCATTCCAACCTAGGATGCACTTTACATTGCCCATCTGCTTCATACCCCAGTACAGGGGTGATGGGAATTGTCTTGGTGCACAGGGATTGGGGAGGTGATGGTGCAACAGCTCAGGCTGCTGAAGAATGGCCCAAGGAGACACTTGCAGAGAAGCCTGGGATTAAGAAGCCTCCATCCAAGCAAGTGTTTCCCCAGTGCTAGTCCAGGCACCATGGAGTATAGAGCTCTTCCACTCTCCGGTGTTATATGTCCTTTTTATAATTAAGTAAAAATGTGAGAGATACTAGGTAGCATTTTTGTTTTTTATCTTGAATGCCCTTGACGAAATAAGAAGTTGGTAATCCTACGCCCCTCCCCCAATTCTCTCTCCCTGTCACACAGTGCACATGCACATACCTATTAGAAAAGAATTCACTGGTTCCACTAAGTTCTGCTGGCCACTGGTGGCTGGGAAGGCAGGATGCCCTGGGATGCAGGATTTTAGTTTCTGTGCCAGCAATGTCTCTCTGTGAGATCTGGGACCAATCATTCCCTCTATCGGGATCTTCATTTCTTCATCAGTGCAAAATGATCTATAAATATCTTTTTAGAATAAAACGTCTATGATTGAGCCTGGTCTATATCTATGTGGATCTTAATTCACACACCCCTGGAGGCACAGTTGTCCTGTAACAACCCTAAGGGCTGCTTCATGCAGGGCCTGGCTTAGTGCCCAGAGAAGGAAGGACAAGGTCCTCTTCACTGGAGAGTGTTCAGGCAAGTGGTGCTCTGGGATAACCCCAGGCTGGGAAGAGGAAGTGCACTGTACCCTTGTGACTTGTTTACGTGTCTCTTTCCCCCCACTGTTACAAAGATCTGGCAAGTTCTTGTCTTTCCTGCATCTTTGAATCCCCACCATTGGCACGGGCCAGGCATAGGACCACCAGTAAGTGCACCGTTAATTTTTTTTATGGGAATGGATAATGGCTGGTGACTTGGGAGGGTTGCATGAAGCATAAAGGACCAAGCTGCACTGTTAAAGGGCTAAGGGGAGCAGAGAGGGCACTCCACAAGAATGAACCAAGTCATGGAGGCTGCAGTCTGCTTGGGCACAATTGCAGTGTCCAGGTGTGGAGGGACATGTGGCAGTCGTGGGAAGAGGAAGGATGGATGCTTGGGGAACTTTAGGAAAGAAAAACTGAGAAGACAAGGAAGGTTGATGAGATGGAAGTGTGGAAGAAAGGGAGAAACCAGCATAAGCTCAAGGCTAGAGTTTGGGGATGAGAGAATGGCTGAAAGAGGGAAGAAGCGAAGGTCAGTTCTAGACAAGTTGAGGTAGGGGGAGTGGGGGAAAATGGAGGAGTGCAGACCACCAAATGAAAATGCCTAGTGTGTTCCATCCCACATAGAGGACATGAGCAGGGTATAGCCATGCCTTCTACCTGGAGAGCTTTAGAGTTAGATGCTTCCACACTATCTGGTCCAAATGACTTCAACATTTGAGAACTAAGGAGGCTGAGGCCCTGAAGTCAAAGTGACTCATCAGTACAGCCTGGAGAATGGACGAAAGATCAAAAGGGGAGATGTAGGAAGAGGGAATGATAAAATTTTTCACGTGGGAAGAAGAGAAACTAGTGAATGACAGAAAGGTAGGAGAAAGTACATTAGAGTATTTCCAAATAGCTCTGACAACATTCAGAGAGGAACAATTATTTACCCATTTATAAATAGCATAGTCAAGTGGAACGGGGTGGGAGGGATCCATACCTCTGCCCTCTGCCATTAGGCTTGTTCTGCTGTAGTGATCAGCGGTTCCCAAAGCCTCAAAGTCTCCTCCTCCCCCAGCTGCAGCAAGGGTCTGCATCAGTCCTGATCCGTGCAGAGTCCAGGACACTTGGGGACTGAATCTAGGGTTAGTACGGGAGTGGGGCAAAGAGAGAGAAGTGCCTCTCACTCTGAGGGCCTTGTCTTCTGTGCTCACCATCACAGCTTGAAAACCTTGGTGCTGCCAAGCACAGCCCTGCTTAGGCAAGAGTCTCCAGGCCTGGCTTTTGGTGTGACTTGGAAGGAAGGGTTTTTGTCTTAGGTGCCGCTTGCCTCCTTTTTCATGTCTCTCTCTCTCACCTCCTGATGTCCCCTCCTTCTGCACTGCCAGGTAGCCAGGGTTGTCATGCTGCCATCTGGGTACCTCACGACATGGCCTGCCCTCCCTGCAGCATGTTAGCCTTCAAACCACCTCCTCTCCTTCCCCTGCTCTTCCCTCACCCGCCTCAGGAACACTCTTGCTCCTCAAGAGGCCAGGCTCAGCAAAGAGAGAGGAAAGCAGATTAGTCGAATAAATTTGCCCTTAAGTTGTGAATGGCTACTACCCCCTTCCCCACAGGGATGTTTGAATTTTAGGAGAAGCCTCCTGTATTAGTTTCCTACAGCTGCCATAACAAAGTATCGCGAACTGTGTGGCTTAAAACAACAGATTTATTTTCTCACAGTTCTGGAGGCTAGAAGTCCAAAATCAAGGTGTCGGTAGGGCCATGTTCCCTCTGAAGCCTTCAGCAGACCTTCCTTGCCTCTTCCAGCTTCTGACAGCTCAGGCATTCCTTGGCTTGTGACAGCATAACTCCAATCTCTGCCTCTGTCTTTACATGTCTGCCTTCCCTCTGTGTCTGTGTCTCTGTGTTCAAATCCCCCTCTTCTTATAGATAACAGTCATACTGAATTTAGGGCCTACCCTAATCCAATATGACCTCATCTTAACTAATTACATCTTGAAAGACCCTAGTTCTGAACGGTCACATTTTGAGGTTCCAGGTAGACATAAATTTTGGGGGGTCAGTATTCAACCCAGCATCTACCCCAAATCTTAGTCGAGTACCTGAGCACCAAGCACTGTGCTTGACACTTCTAGATGCATTATTATTTAGTCCTCACAATGACCTTATTGGGCAGGTGTTATATCTTCCCATTTCCAAAGGGGGAAACTGAAGTCCTGAGAGTTTTAGCATCTTCCCCAAGGCTACACAGCTAGTAAGTGGTAAAGTTGGGATAAAAGCCATGATCTTCTAAATCCACCTCTTGCTGTCACTTTTGCCTTACACAGGTAATGCTGACTTTAGATGGCAGAAGCGTGAAACGATTCACCTGGGCCATAGCCCCCGCCTTGACCTCCCTGGGCTACCTTCTCATACTGCTGGTCTCCATCTTTCCCTTCTGGGTGCGGCTGATAAACCAGGAGTCCCATGAAGAGTATTTCAGTGGTCTGTTTGAGAACTGCTTCCATATCAAATGCTGGAAGCCTCGACCCTTATCTAGTAAGGAGGGATGGAGATGGGGATGGGGGAAAGGGAAACAGCCAATGTGGGGTCTCAGGGACTACAGGACAGGTTGGGAACAGAGAGGACAGAATTTAATAAACCTCTGAGTCTCTAATGCCTCAGGATTCAAAGAAAGTAGTAGGCTAGCAAGGGGTTAATAATGTCAGATTGACCACTGGAGTCAGAAGCACATGTGTCAGCAACAAAGTTTTTTCTAGGATAGGAGTGTTCTACCTGGGATGAGGGAGGAGGATCCTGCTCTACTCTGTGAGGCTGAACCACCTCTCGGGGCTGCCATTCTGATGGCATGGGTGGACACAGCTTTTGAGTGGACACAGCTCCTAGTTAGGGAGAATAGACTGGTTAGCAGAGTACAGAGTGCAGGATTTCAGCCCCTCACTTTTCCCCTTAGGCAGGTGTTATATCCTCCCTTTTCCAAATAGGGAAACTGAAGTCCTTAATGTTTTAACAATATCCCCAAGGTTACGCAGCTAGTAAGTGGTAAAGCTGGGACAAAAGCCAAGGTCTTCTAAAGCCAAGTCCAGCCAGTACTTACCTGCCACACTGCTCATTCAAAAGAAGGCATCTTTAATGGCCACACACCTGTCCAGCTGTATGCAGCAGCTCTGCAGATACTGTGCTCAGGCCTAGAAATGTACACAAATATGTGAGTTCAGAGGACTATGAAGGTACCTGAACCCATGTATTACACGAACTTTTGAATGTCATGAGGATGTTTGTGTTGGAAAAGAGGCAACCCAGGGAAATATAGAGAATATCTCTTAGTAATAGGATATGCCACCTTGGGGAAGATGGGCCAGATTGTGATCTCCTTATCCAGGGTTTCTCAACCTCAGCACTATTGGCATTTCAGGCTGAATAATTATTTGGTGTGGGGGCTGTTCTGTGCCTTGCAGATTGCTTAGTAGCATCCCTGAGCTCTACCCACCAGATGCCAGTAGCAGTCCCCCCTCCCCAAGTTGTGACAGCCAAAAATATCTTTAGATATTGTCAAATGTCCCCTGTGCAGGGTAAAATTGCCCCAGTTGAGAGACGCCGGTTTAATACAAGGGTAGATTCTAGGATATCTGGGTCTTCAGCAATGCGTGACCCCAAAAATACCTTTGTCTCTGTGTCCCATTCCCAGCTGTCCGTCTCTGCGTGCTCAGGAGGGTAGACAAATGAAGTGTAACCTGGGCATAAATCATGCCATCAGTAGGAGAAAAAATCTGTTTAGCAGACTCTGGCTCTGCTATTTTTGATCTGTTTCATTACTCCTATTAACTAGGCAAATTAAATAGGATTTTGGGGCTCCCTGCAGAGTTCATAACATTTTGACATCAGGAAATTCTGATTTCTTATGGGTGAGTTTTTTATTATCTCAGAATACAGATGTGATTCTTCACTTTCCCATGTGCGATAAAATTTAACACAAAACTTTCACTATATGTTGTTTATTAAAACCACTGTTTTCCCCACAGATGGTTTGATACAACTAAATTCACGTATTTATTAAGAATTAATTTATGATTTCAGTGTCAATTTTTTTTCATATAGTTCCATGTTGTTGGGGACCAAATGGTAAGGCCAGAATATTCTTGGGGGCAAAGTGGCAGGGCCAGAACCATAGCTGAAAGGCCATGCTTTGGGACCTGAGAGTGGTGGAGGCTTCAGGGGTCATCCCTGTCCACGCTCTGCAGGGGCTCTGCCCTTTGTGGTCAAGTCCTCAGCTCCAGCCCTGGCTCTCCCTCCCCTGCAGTTTACAACCTGCTTGGCCGAGTTTTCCTGCTTTCTGCAGTCGTCTTGTCTTTCCTCACAACCTTCATCATGGTGTCCTTTGCATCTCAGCTTTTTCCAAAGATCCAGAAGCACAATTTTGTGTCAGCCTCCATCAGCTTTCTCACAGGTATGAACAACCAGGCAGGCCTTGGGGAGGGGTCCAAAAGAAGGGGGGTGGTTGGTGTTTGTCTATGCGAAGCATCAAGGATGTCGAGAGAGGCATGAATTTTTAGGCCCCACTGTTCTGTTGCCTTCTTTCCCAAGTACGTAACCCACCCCCACACCTGCCCTCTCCGAATTTATGGTCCCTCTTCTGTGGGCTCCTTAGCACCAGTCACTCTATACTTCCAGCTAACACAGTCCTTACCACATTGGGTGTGGCCAGTTGTCTGGGGGGTCTTTCTACCCAAATCTCTATCCCAGTGATTGTCATAGAATCTGGCATAGGAAAATGAAATCTAAAAAAATTTTTTGAATGAATGGATAGAAGAGACGATCATCTCTGCCTTTTGGAACCTTTTGACTTTAAAAGGGTTACAAAGGTCCTACTCTGGGAGGCTCCCACTAGGAGTAGAGGAGATAGAACACACACAATGGGAAACTTAGGATGAGTTTCATCCAAAATGTCACACCCAGAAGGCCCAGCCTGAAGTCAGCCAAGGGCATGGGCACAGAGAGTACAGGGCAAGGACTTCTGATTATGGGGGTCACATGGGTTTTGAGATGATTTGGGGAGGATGGCAGGACAGGCATGTGGAGTAGGGATTATTGGCTTAGAGAAGGCAAGAGATGCAGGCAGGATAAAGGACTCTCCAAGCAGGAGCCACACAGGCTCTAGGCCATGTGGCTTTGTCTATATAAGTCTGAGGAAAGCTGAAGCAAGGGCAGGAATCATGAAAGGAGAGCGAAGGCACCTCTCTGTGATCCTGCAGGGACCTGTGCTTTCCTGGCCTTGTTGCTGCATGCCCTGGAGATCCGAGAGCTGAGGATGAAGCCCAGCCCCCCACAGTACTCTGTGCAGTGGCCTTACTCCGTCCTGGGCTTTGGCATCTTTCTGTTCATAGTGGCTGGTGAGTGTCCTGGAGCTGGTGCCCTGTCCTTGCCCTCTATCTGGATTCAGGAGCCTCTCTTGTGAGGCCTTCTCTGGGGACTCTCTAGAACTGCACTGTGCAAAACTATAGCCACTAGCCACAAGTGTCTATTTAAACTTAAATTAATTAAAATGGAATAAAATAAAAAATTCTGTTGCTCAGTCACACAGCCACATTTCACATGTCCAGTAACTACATGTGTCTAGTGGCTACCATATTGAACAGCGCAGATAAAGAAATTTCCATCATTGTAGAAAGTTCTATTGGACAGTGCTGCTCTTGAGCCCCAACCCTGTTTCTCACCTTTGTCCTTTTTTATTTAAAAAAAAAAAATTTTTTATTGTACTTTAGGTGAACGTTTACAGAACAAATAGTTTCTCATTAAATAGTCAGTACACATATTGTTTTATGACCCACCTTTGTCCTTTTTCTTCCTACTGTTCTTGACTTTAGGACCAAACCCTTTTCCAAATTTCCATACTCTCCATTACACCATCCTGGTTCCTAAGGGTATCTATTCCTATCCCTATCTTTCTCAAAATTTACGATCTTATTCCTGACCCTATCCCCTTTATCTTTAAATATGATCACCATCTAAATTCTTAATGCCACATAAAGTGTCCCTATGCCTATTCCTCAACACCCTATATTAATGTGAACCATAATCATATTCTATTTAACCTTTTTATTATATGTCAAATATATTAAAAAAATGTATCTGTAAGATATAAAACAACTAAAAGTAAACTGAACATCTATGTTTTCACCATATAACTTCAAAACTAGCTGTATTTCATTGATTCCATTGTATTTTATGGAACACTAAGAAAGAAATATTGATATCACAGGTATAATTCTAAGATGCCATAGCTTATAAGACACATGCTAATTTCAGAGATGTTAAAATGTGAAAAAAAATGGCCTCTCAGAATCAATGAAATATGGTAGAACATTACCCGTATCTTGAAGCTACCCCCTCCCATGTGGTCCTTCCTGAGCTCATCCTTTTCTGTCTCCTCCAGAGATAGTCCATTATTCTGAAATTTATGCTAATCATATTTTAATAAACGTGTATCATTAAAGAAAATACTATTTGGTTTTGCATGCTTTTGAACTTTATGCAAAAATGGAATCATACTGTATTTTTCTCAAAGTTGGTATGTTTAATCAACATTATATCCCTGAGAGTTCTCCCTGTTGATAAGAGGAACTGAGGTTCCTTCATTTTTACTGCCTTAAATATTTCATTGTACAAACATTCCACAATTTTCCTGTCAATGGACATTGAGTGGTTTCCAGTATTTTTTTCCTATTGCAAACAACTGTGCTACCAACTTTCTTGTGCATGTCTCCTACTGCACATGTACAGGAGGATCTCTAGGATATATGCCTAAAACTGGACATGTTGGATCTAGAGTAGGTGCATTTTAAAGTTTTCTGTTGCATTGTTGTTAGGTGCTGTGGAGTCACTTCTGACTCATAGTTACCCTATGTACAACAGAATGAAACACTGCCTAGTCTTGCGCCATTCTCACAATGGTTGCTATGTTTGAGCCCATTGTTGCAGCTGCTGTGTCAATCCATATTTTGGAGGGTCTTCCTCTTTTTTGCTGACCTTCTACCTTACCAAGCATGATGGCCTTTTCCAGGGACTGGTCCCTCCTAATAACATGTCCAGAGTACCTGAGACAAAGTCTCACCATCCTCGCTTCCAAGGAACACTCTAGTGTACTTCTTCCAAGACAGACTTGTTCATTCTTCTGGCAGCCCATGGTAAATTCAATATTTTTCACCAACACCATAAGTCAAAGGCATAAATTCTTCTTCAGGCTTCTTTATTCACTGTCTAGTTTTCCCATGCATATGAGGTTACTGAAAATATCATGGCTTGCGTCAGGCGCACCTTAGTCCTCAAAGTGACATCTTTGCTTTCCAACACTTTAAAGAGGTCTTTCGCAGCAGATTTGCCCAATGCAATGCATCGTTTGATTTCTTGACTGCTACTTTCATGGGTGTTGATTGTGGATCCAAGTAAAATGAAATCCTTGACAACTTCAATATTTTCTCTTTATCATGATGTCGCTTATTGGTCCAGTTGTGAGGGTTTTTTTTTTTTTTTCTTTATGTTGAGGTGTAATCATACTGAAGGCTGTAGTCTTTGATCTTCAACAGTAAGTGCTTCAAATCCTCTTCACTTTCAGCAAGCAAGGTTGTGTCATCTGAATATCGCGGGTTGTTAATGAGTCTTCCTTCAATCCTGATGCCGTGTTCTTCTTAATATAGTCTAGCTTCTCGGATTATTTGCTCAGCATACAGGTTGATTAAGTATGGTGAAAGGACACAGTCTCGACACACACCTTTCCTAATTTTAAACCACGCAGTATTCCCTTGTTCTGTTTGAACCACTGCCTGTTGGTCTATGTACAGGTTCCTCATGAGCACAATTAAGTGTTCTGGAATTCCCATTTTTTGCAATTTTTTTTTTTATTGTACTTCAGGTGAAGGATTACAGAACAAATAGTTTCTCATGAAACAGTAGTACACATATTGTTTTATGACATTTGTTAACAACCCCACAACATGTCAACCCTCTAACTACTCAACCTTTTCTTTTGGTGAAAATACACATAGCCAAAGATACACCATTTCAAAAATTTATACATGCACAGTTCAGTGACATTGACTATGCTCTTCCAATTGTGCTGTTATTCTCACTTAAGATGAAGGCTTACAGAACAAAACAGTTACTACAAATGTTGCCCTATGACAATAGTTAACAATCTCACAACACATCACCAATATCCTTACTCAACCTTGGGTTCCCTATCACCAACTTCCTTGTCCCCTTCTGCCTTCTGGCCCTTGTCACTGGACTACTGTACCTCGTTAGTCTCATTCAGTTTTATGGGGCTATCCACTTCCAGGCTGAACGGTGAACCTCGGAGATAACTTCACCAATGAGCTAAAAGGGTGTCTGGGGGCCATACTCTTGGGGTTTCTCCAGTCTCCTTTAGGGCTGTAAATCTGGTCTTTTTTTGTGTGTGTGTGAGTTAGAATTATTTTCTACATCCTTCTCCAGCTCTGTCCAGAACCCTCTGTTGTGATCCTGGTCAGAGCAGTCAGTGGTGGTAGCCGGGCACCATCTAGCTATACTGGACTCAGTCCGGTGGAGGCCTTGGTAACTGTGGACCATTAGTCCTTCGGACTAATCTGTTCCTTGTATCCTGTTCTCTTCATTCTCCGTTGCTCCTGAAGGGATGAGACCAGTGGAGTATCTTAGATGGCCGCTCACAGGCTTTTAAGACCCCAGATACTACTCACCAAGGTAGAAGGTAGAGCATTGTCTTTATAAGCTGTGTTATGCCAATTGAGCTAGATGTTCCCTGAGACCATGGTCCCCACAGCCCTCCGTCCAGCAATTCAGTCCCTCAGGGAGCTTGGTTGTGTCTATGGGGCTTCCATGACCTTTCCTCGTACAAGTTGTGCTAGTCTCCTCTGTATTGTGTACTGTCTCACCCCTCACCCAAGATACCACTTATCTATTATCTATTTAGTATTTCCCCCCCACCCCTCCCATCCCTGGTAACCGACAAAGATTGTTACATTTTGTGTGTGAACTTTTTCATGGGTTTTTACAATAGAGGTCTCATACAATATTTGTCCTTTTGTGATTGACTTATTTCACTCAGCATAATGTCCTCCAGTTTCATCCATGTTATGAGATGGTTCACAGATTCATTGTTGTTCTTTCTCGTTGCATAGTACTCCATTGTGTGTATGTACCATAGTTTGTGTATCCATTCATCTGTTGATGGACATCGAGGTTGTTTCCATCGTTTTGCTATTGTGAACAATGCTGCCATGAACATAGGTGTGCATATGTCTATTCGAGTGATGACTCTTATTTCTCTAGGATATATTCCTAGGAGTGGGATTGCTGGATCGAATGGTATGTCTATTTCTAGCTTTCTGAGGAAGCGCCATATCATTTTCCAAAATGGTTGTATCATTTTGCATTCCCACCAGCAGTGCATAAGAGTTCCAATTGCCCCGAAGCCCCTCCAACGTTTGTTATTTCCAGTGTTTTTGATTCGTGCCAGTAATGCCGGGGTGAGATGGTATCTCATTGTGGTTTTAATTTGCATTTCTCTAATGGCTAGTGATCACGAGCATTTCCTCATGTGTCTGTTGGCCATTTGACTGTCTTCTTTGGTGAAGTGTCTGTTCATTTCCTTTGCCCATTTTTTAATAGGATTATTTGTCTTTTTGTTGTAGAGGTGTTGGATTTTCTTGTAGATTATGGAGATTAGACCTTCGTCTGACTTGTACTGTCCAAAAATTTTTTCCCAGTCTGTAGGTTCTCTTTTTATTCTTTTGGTGAAGTCTTTTGAAAAGCATAGGTGTTTGATTTTTAGAAGATCCCAGTTATCTAGCTTATCTTTTGGGGTTTGTGCGTCGACGGTTATGGTTTGTATCCTGTTAGTGCCATGTATTAAGGCCTGAAGTGTTGGTCCTATTTTTTCTTCTATGAACTTTATAGTTTTAGGCTTTATATTCAGGTCTTTGATCCATTTTGGAGTAGTTTTTGTATATGGCGTGAGGTATGGGTCCTGTTTCATTTTTTTGCAGATGGATATCCAGTTTTGCCAGCACCGTTTGTTAAAAAGACTGTCTTTTCCCCATTTGATGGACTTTGGGCCCTTGTCGAAGATCAGGTGACTGTAGATGGATGGATTTACATCTGGGTTCTCAAGTCTGTTCCATTGGTCAATGTATCTGTTGTTGTACCAGTACCAGGCTGTTTTGACTACTGTAGCTGTATAGTAGGTTCTGAAGTCAGGTAGTGTGAGTCCTCAAACTTTATTCTTCTTCTTCAGTAGTGCTTTACTTATTTGGGACTTCTTCCCTTTCCATATAAAGTTAATGATTAGTTTTTCCATCTCTTTGAAGAATGTTGTTGGTATTTCAATCGGGATTGTGTTGTATTTGTAAATTGCTTTGGGTAGAATTGTCATTTTCACAATATTGAGTCTGCCTATCCATGAGCATGGTATGTTTTTCCATTTTTGTAGATCCTTTTGGGTTTAATGCAGTAGTGTTTTGTAGTTTTCTCTGTAAAGGTCTTTTACATCCCTGGTCAGGTTTATTCCTAAGTATTTTATCTTTTTAGGGGCTATTGAAAATGGTATTGTTTTCCTGATTTCCTTTTCATCGTTCTCCTTACTGGTATATAGGAATCCAACTGATTTTTGAATGTTTATCTTGTATCCTGCTACTCTGCTGAATCTTTCTATTAGTTCCAGTAGATTTCTTGTGGAGTCTTTAGGGTTTTCTATGTATGGTATCATATCATCTGCAAACAGGGACAGTTTAACTTCTTCATTACCAATTTGGATGCCCTTTATTTCTTTTTCTTGCCCTATTGCTCTAGCTAGAACTTCCAGCACAATGTTAAATGGGAGTGGTGATAAAGGGCATCCTTGTCTTGTTCCTGTTTTCAAGGGGAATGTTTTCAGCCTCTCTCCATTAAGAATGATGTTGGCCATTGGTTTTGCATAGATGCCCTTTATTATGTTGAGAAATTTCCCTTCTATACCTACTTTATTGAGAGTTTTTATCAGGAATGGGTGTAGGACTTTGTCAAATGCCTTTTCTGCGTCATTTGAGATGATCGTGTGATTCTTTTCTTTCCTTTTATTTATGTGGTGGATTACGTTGATTGATTTTCTAATGTTGAACCATCCTTGCATACCTGGTATGAATCCTACTTGGTCGTGGTGTATTATTTTTTTGATATGATGCTGAATTCTATTGGCTAGAATTTTCTTAAGAATTTTTGCATCTATATTCATGAGAGGTATTGGTCTGTAATTTTCTTTTTTTGTGACGTCTTTGCCTGGTTTTGGTGTCAGTGTTATGCTGGCTTCATAGAATGAATTTGGAAGTGTTGCTTCCTTTTCTATGCTCTGAAATAGCTTGAGTAGTACTGGTACAAGCTCTTCTGTAAATGTTTTGTGGAATTCTCCAGTGAAGCCATCTGGGCCAGGGCTGTTTTTGGTTGGGAGTTTTTTTTTTACCCTTTCAATCTCTTCTCTCGTTATGGGTCTGTTCAGATTTTCAAAATCACTTTGTTGTAGTCTGGGCAGGCCGTGTGTTTCTAGAAATTTATCCATTTCCTCTAGGTTTTCAAATTTGTTGGAGTATAGTTTTTCATACTATTCTGTTATAATCCTTTTTATTTCAGTTGGGTCTGTTGTAATGTCCCCCATTTCATTTCTCATTTGGGTTATTTGAGTCCTCTCCTGTTTTTCTTTTGTCAGTCTGGCCAGTGGTTTGTTGATTTTGTTGATTCTTTCTATTGTTTTTCTGTTCTCTATTTCATTTATTTCTGCTCTGATCTTTACTATTTCCTTTCTTCTGGTGGTTGTGGGCTTTTTTTGCTGTTCTGTTTCTATTTGTTTGAGTTCTGTAGTTAATGTTTTGATTTTGTCCCTTTCTTCTTTTCTGATATGTGCATCTATTGCTATAAATTGTCCTCTGAGGACTGCCTTTGCTGTGTCCCGAAGGTTTTGGTATGATGTGTTTTCATTCATTTCCTTCTAGGAATTTTTTGATTCCATCTCTGATTTCTTCTATTACCCCATGACGTGTAAGCAGGGTATTATTCAGTTTCCATGTAATTGATTTTTTTTCCTTGCTCTTTCTATTGTTATTTTCTACCTTGATGGGATTGTGGTCAGAGAAGATACTTTGAATTAACTTAGCATTTTGGATCTTGTTGAGGATTACTCTGTAGCCTAAGATGTGGTCTATTCTGGAGAATGTTCCATGTGCATTGGAAAAGAATGTGTACTTTCCAGTGGTTGGATGGAGTGTTCTATATATGTCTATGAGGTCAAGTTGGCTGATTGTGCCCTGTAGGTCTTCTGTATCTTTGCTGAGTTTCTTCTTAGTTGTTCTGTCCTTTACTGAGAGTGGTGTGTTGAAGTGTAGTACTATTATTGTGGAACTGTCAATTTCTCTTTTCAGTGTTGTTAGAATTTGTTTTATGTATTTTGGAGCCCTGTCATTGTGTGCGTAGATGTTTATTATGGTTATGTCTTCATGATGGATCATCCCCTTAATCATTATATAGTGTCCTTCTTTGTCTTTTATGGTAGATTTCATTTTAAAGTCTATTGTATCTGAGATTAGAATTGCCACTCCTGCTCTTGTTTGGTAGTTGTTAGCTTGATATATTTTTTCCAACCTTTGACTTTTAATAAATTCACATCTTTGTTTCTAAGGTGTGTCTCTTGTAGACAGCGTATTGATAGATCCTGTTTTTTTATCCATTATGTCACTCTCCATCTCTTTATGGGTGCATTGAGTCCATTTACATTCAGTGTAATTATTGATAGATGTGAGTTTGTTGCTGTCATTTTGTAGTGCTTTTTTTGTGGTGCTGAAGTTTTCTTTGTTCTTCTTACTCTCTTGTGCTGAGTTACTTTTGTTTGTGGATTTTTTTTCATTTCTTTTGTTTTTGTAGGTTTTGTTTTTGCTGATACTTTGTTTTTCCTCTTTTTTTTATGAGTATGTTTGTTAACTTTCTTTGTGGTTACCATGAATTTTACCCTTATTTTTCTAGTTTCAAGCAGTCTACCATTACTTGGTATCGCCTTGCATTCCTCTCCATTAGAAGGTTCTATACTTATGCCGTTTATTCCCTCTTTTATCATTTTGATGTTGTTGTCATTTACTGATTAACTGCTCTGATTCCCTGTTGTATTTCTTTTGGTTTTGGATAGTCCTCAGGAGTTCATTTCCTAGTTTAGTATCTGGCTGGTACAATCCTGCATCCTAGGTTCTGCCTGTGAGCTGAAGCTGTTTGTCCTCAGATCGAAGAAATCCCTTTAATAATTCTTGTAAGTTTGGTTTGACTTTTACATATTCCCTTAATTTCTGTTTATCTGGAAATGACCTAATTTCACCATCAAATTTGAACGGGAGTTTTGCAGGATATATTATTCTTGGCTGGCAATTTTTTTCTTTCGAGATTTTATATATGTCATCCCGTTGCCTTCTTGCCTGCATGGTTTCTGACGAATAATCTGAGCTTAGTCTTATTGTTTCTCCTCTGTATGTGACTTCTTGTTTTTCACGAGCTTCTCTCAGGATTCTTTGTTTATCTTTGGTTTTGTCGAGTGTGATTATGATATGACTTGGTGATTTTCTTTTGGGGTCTCCCCTATATGGGCTTCATTGAGCTTGTTGGATGGCCAGCTTTTCATTTTTCATGATATTGAGGAAGTTTTCTGTCAGCAGGTCTTCAATGATCCTCTCTGTTTTCTGTTTTCTCCCCGTTCTGGAATTCCATCACTCTCAAATTTTTGCTTTTGATTGTATCCCACATAACTCTCAGGGTCTCTTCATTTTTCTCTGTTCTTTTTTCTGACTTTTTCTGAAACAGAGTTGTATCCAAGTGTTTGTCTTCAATTCCACAGATCCTGTGTTCCACCGTTTCAAATCCGCTTCTCAGCCCTTCTATGACACCGTCCATTTCTGAAATCTTGTTGTTTATCTTTTGGATTTCTAATTGTTATCTTTGTATAATTTCTAGTTGTGAATTTATTTTGGCATTTTGTTCCTGCATTATTTTCCTGAATTCTTCCAATTTTTGGTCTGTATTTTCCAAGAGTTTGTCTATTTTTCCTCATTTTTGTCAGCTTTTTGCCTCAGCTCTTGTAGAATTCTGAGTATTAGAGATTTGAATTCCCTTTCAGGTAGTTCTAGTGCATTTTCTTCTACTGGAGAGTCATCTGGTGTTTTATTTTTGGCGCCTACTGGAACCATCCTGTCCTGTTTTTGTAAATGTTTTGTTATTGTCTGCTGTCTTCGGGGCATTCAGTAGTTATTTTTCTCGTTTATTGATTGTAGATTTGTTGGTTTCGTTCCTTTTTTCTTTTAAAATTTGACTATGTCTGAGCAGGTGGATTGTGTGTTCTTTGTTGTTTGCTTGTCTGTGGGCACAATACTTTTCACCACCTTCTCTAATTGGCAGGGTCAGTCACTCAGATATGGTACGGCAGGGTAGGTCTAGCTGAAGAGGAGTTACTGGGACGGGTTGTTTGTGGCACTTACTACAGCCACCAGAGCGGGTCGGTAATCAGTGCAGGGCAGGTTCTAGTAGGTTGTGCCTGTGCTGCTTGGTGGTGTGATGTCAAGTGCATGGTGCAGGTAGGCAGGATGCAGCGGGGAGATTTTATGTGAGGAGCTAAGATGGATATGGGAGAGAGGAGAGAGGAACAGGAGCCAAAAACATACAAACAAACGAAAAAGAATGCTAGGGGAGCTTGCTGTTTGAGTGGAGTGATGAGAGACTATGAAATGGAGAAAAACAGAAAGGGGAAGAGGAAGAAAAGAAAAGAAAAGAATGAATAAATAAAAATCGGAAAGGTTAAAAAACCACAAAGTTCCCAGGGATCCCACCGGTGCAGCTATGAGGTCTGGGGAAGTTGCTCTCAGGTGTTGCAGTACAGCCTGGCTAGAAGGCATAGAGGTATACAATGCCAGGTATTCAGGGAACAGAAAGAGAAGAAAGATATAGAGAGATGAGAAACTGACCAATGAAGAAAGACAAAAAGGGAAAAAGAGGGAAAAGAAAACACAACAAATTAAAAAAAAAAAGAACAAGAAAGGCCCCCAAAAAAACAGAAAAAAAAAAAAAAACAACAAAAAAAGAAATGCTCTCAGGGATCCCTCTGCACATCTGTGCAAGCTGAGGGGGAAGTCTGCTTGCCACACAGCACCGCCTGGCCAGAAAGGGCTCCCAACTCAAGAAAAGGAAAAGAAAACAAACAAACAATTCAAAACAAACAAATGAACAAAAGCCCCAGGATCCCACCAGCGCACAGCCCAGACTGGAAGCAGCTCCATACTCAAACGGAGATCCACAGCCCCTCAGGAAGAAGCAAAGATGGTGCATGGAGCCAGGTATTTGAGCGAAAGGAGGGGGAGGTGGTGAGAGGTAAGGAAGAAATCAAAAGAAGTGGAAAAAAAGCAACATCAGCTGCCAACAAATGGCACTCAGAGAGCCGGCCCATTCAGATGTGTGGAATCCAAGCAGCCAGTGATTCCTGGTCAAGAGATTGTGGCCGCGGGAAGCAGAGGAGGCTGAGTCAGCGTGAAGAAGGGTGGGGGGTGGGAAAGCATATGTTGCAAGTTACTGGTTGTTTTGTCTCCCGCTGGAAGCTCCGTGAAACTGCTTTCTTGTACCCCGTTTGCTGGTCTCCGATAGGAGTCCAAGATGGCAGATCCACGCTGTGTTAGCTGGTAGGGGACCTCTGCATGAATCTCTCCTCGATCTCCATTCTCTGTCAGTTTTCTCACTCCATTTGGTGCTTGGCTGAGTTCTTTATCTCTTCATTTGATGTTTTAGGGTTTCAGGATTGCTGTAGTCTTTGTTCGGCTTAGTTTTTCGGCTCTTTGCTGTGGAGCGACGGCGTGGTGCTTCTGCTTAGAGCGCCATTTTGCCAGAACTCCCATTTTTTGCAATTTTATCCATAATTTGTTATGACTCACACAGTCGAATGCCTTTGCATAGTCAATAAAACACAGATAAACATCTTTCTGGTATTCTCTGCTTTCAGCCAGGATCCATCTGATATTAGTAGTGATATCCTTGGTTTCACGTCCTCTTCTGAATCCGGCTTGAATTTCTGGAAGTTCCCTGTCGACGTACTGCTGCAGTCACTTTTGAATGATCTTCAGTAAAAGTTTATTTGCATGTGATATTAATGATATTGTTTGATAATTTCTGCATTCTTTGGGTCACCTTTCTTTGGAATGGACACAAATATGGATCTCTTCCAGTTGGTTGGGCAGATAGCTGTCTTCCAAATTTCTTGGTATAGATGAGTGAGCACTTCCAGCACTACATCCATTTGTTGAAACGTCTCAGTTGGTATTCCGTCAATTCCTGGATCCTTGTTTTTTGCCAATACCTTCAATGCAGCTTGGACTTCTTCTTTCAGTACCATTGGTTCTTGATCATATAGCTACCTCCTGAAAAGGCTGCACGTTGACCAATTCTTTTTGGTACAGTCACTCTGTGTATTCCTTTCATCTTTTGATGCTTTTTGCATCATTCAATATTTTGCCCATAGAACCCTTCAAAATTGCAACTCAAGGCTTGAATTTTTTCTTCAGTTCTTTCAGCTTGACAAATGCTGAGTATGTTCTTTTCTTTTGGTGTTCTAACTCCAGGTCTTTGCACATGTCATTATAATACTTACCTCTGTCTTCTAAAGCCTCCTTTTGAAATCTTCTTTTCAGCTTTTACTTCATTGTTTCTTACATGAGCTTTAGCTACTCTGCGTTCAAGAGCAAGTTTCAGAGTCTCTTCTGACATCCATTTTGGTCTTTTCTTTCTTTCCTGTCTTTTTCATGACCTTTTGCTTTCTTCATGTATGATGTCCTTGATGTCATCCCACAACTTCTCTGGTGTTTGGTCATTAGTATTCAATGTTTCAAATCTCTTCTTGAAATGGTCTCTAAATTCAGGTGGGATATACTCTAGGTTGTATTTTGACTCTTGTGAACTTGTTTAATTTTCTTCAGCTTTAACTTGAACTTGCATAGGAGCAATTAATGGTCTGTTCCTCATTCGGCCCTTGATGTTGTTCTAGCTGATGACACTGAGGTTTTTCATCATCTCTTTCCACAGATGTAGTCAATTTGATTCCTGTGTTTTCCATCTGGCGAGGTCCACGTGTATAGTCACCATTTATGTTGTTGAAAAAAGGTATTTCGATGAATAGGTCGTTGGTCTTGCAAAATTCTGTCATGTGATCTCTGGCATCGTTTCTATCACCAAGGCCATATTTTCCAACTACCAATCCTTTTTTATTTCCAACTTTCACATTCCAATCACCAGTAATTATCAGTGCATTTTGATTGCATGTTTGATCACTTTCAGACTGCGGAAGTTGGTGAAAATCTTCAATTTCCTCATCTTTGGCATTAGTGATTGGCGCTTAAATTTGAATAACAGTCATTTTCTAGATGGTGCCAAATAGGTTTCCCAAGAGATTGTAACAATTTAAACTTCCACTGGCAGGACAAAAGAACTCCTGTTGCTCCATCTCCTTGCTAATACTTGAGTTTCATACTTTTTAATGTTTGCCAATTTAATTGCTTTGAGATGATATCTTGTGTTAATTTGTGTTTCTCTGATTAGTAATCAGGTTGAACACCTCTTAATATGTTTATTGACCCTTTGTGTTTCTCTACTAAGAAATTCTTACTTAATATTTTGTCCATTTTTTCTTTGAAATATTAATTTGGAGGAATTCTTTACATATTGTTTAGATACTAATCCTTTATCAGTATAGTTGTTGCAAATATCTTTTCCCAGTTTATAGCTTGGATTTTTCCTCCCTTTATGGATCTTTTTATGAACAGAAATTCTTAGTTTTACTATGGTTAAGTTTATTGGTAATTTTCCTTTAAATGGGTTATATCTTTTGTGTTGTATTGAAGAATCTTTTCTTCTTGAGGTCTTAAAGGTATTTCTTATATTCTAAAGTTTTGTAGTTTTGTCTTCCATATTTAAATCTTTAATCTTTCTTGAATTGATTTATGGTGTAAGGTAGGGATCCACATTCATTTTTGTTTTTCAAATGAATATCCAGTTGTCATAGTACCATTTATTGACTAGTCTATCCTCTCTGCACTGATCCACAATGACATTTCTGTCATTAATAAAAATCCCATATTCTATTGGTCTTTCTCTGTCTTAGTGCCACAACCTCACTTTCATAGTCACTATAGCTTTATAATATCTAGGTAGTATATATCTGGATACCTGGTAGGAAAAATCCTTCAAAAATGGCTTAGCTAGTCTTGACCTGTTTGTTCTTACATATAAATTTTAGAAGCAGCTTGTGACATTTCACAAAATTTCTCTTAGGATTTGTTTGGGATTACACTGTTTGGAATTACAATTTAGGGAGAACTGATTTTAAAAAAAAATAATATTGAATCTTTGTATCCATGAACATGGTATTTTATGCCCACTTCTTTAGGTTTTCTTCAATGATTTTTCAAGAAGTTTTATTATTTTATCCTTTTTTAAAATTTTTTCCTAGATACTTGTATCTCCTGTACAATGCTAATTAAGCTGGTGATAGTAAAGGGAATATTTTTGATGTTTCAGCATAAATTATGATGTTTGCATATGTTTTTGATAGATAATCTTTATCAGAGTAAGGAAGTTATCCTCTATTCCCAGTTTGCAAAGATTTTTGTTTTCTTTCTAATGATGAATGGATGTTAAGTTTTATTGAATGCTTTTTCTTTTTGCATGTATTGAGATTAGTTTTTTCCTTTAACCTGTTAATTGGCAGATAACATTGACTTTCTAAATATAAACCAAATTTACATTTCTGAAACAAATGCAAGTTGTCCATGATATATTATCTTTTTTTTAAATGTTATTTTACTTTCTTCCTAATATTTTCTCTAGGATTTTTTTTATCCATGTTTATGAGTGAGATTGGTCTTTATATTTCCTTTCTTGCATTGTCCTTGTCCAAACTTAAAATGGGTTGGTTGTGTGTTCCCTCTTTTTATAATCTCTGAATTTAGGTTTAGAATTATTTTGTTCTTTATATAAACTCACTTGTAAAGGGAGTATATTGTTTCTCTGTAGGACTATTTTTAGCTCATTAATCAGTGTCTAACACTTATAGGACTACTTGGGTTTTTATTTCTTCTGAAGTCAGTTTTAGTAAGTTATATTTTCCTCTGAATTTATATTTTTTATCTAAATTTTAACTGTTATTGACAAAGTTACTCAAAGTGTTTTCTATTTAACTTTTTAACTTGTGCTGCATCTGTAGTTATGTAACTTTTTTTCATACTTAGTATTTTATATTTGTGCCTTCTCTTTTTTCATTATCAATTTTATCAGAAGTTTGTCTTTTTTTTTAGCCTTTTCAAACAACCAGCTCTTTGTTGTTGTTGTTGTTAGTTGCTATCAAGTCAGCTCCAGCTAAAGGTGATCTCATGTATGACAGAACAAAACATTGCCTGGTTCTGTGCCATCTTCATGATCATTGGTATGTTTGAGTCCATTGTTGTGATTATTGTGTCAATCCATCTCATTGAGGGTTTCCTTCATTTTTGCTGATCCTCTACTTTACCAAACATGATGTCCTTTTCTAGTGATTGGTCTTTCTTAATGAATGTCCAAAGTGAGCAAGCCAAAGTCTTGCTATCTTCACTTCTACAGAGCATACTAGTTGTATTTTTTCTGAGTTGTCCATTCTTTTGGCAGTCCATAGTATATTCAGTATTCTTTGCCAAGACCACAATTTGAATGCATCAATTCTTCTTCTGTCTGTCTTTTTCATTGTCCAGCTTTTGCATGCTTTAGCTTTGTTAAGCCCTCCTATTTTATGATTGCTTTATATTTCATTAATTTCTGCTCTATGTTCGAATATTTCATTCCTTCTACTTTCTTTAAATTTATTCTATTTCTTTTCTAACTTCTTAAATCAGGATCTAAGCTCATTGTTTCTTCTTTTCTAAATATCCATTTAAAACTTTAATTTCCTCTAAGAATTACTTTATCTGCATCTCCTGTTTTGAGGTATGTTTTGTTATTGTTCTATTCCCTTTATGATCTCTTCTTTAATCCATGAATTATTTTAAAGTACACTTTTAAATTCCCAAACATAGGATTTTTGTGGTATCTTTGTGTTAGTGATTCTAACTTAATTCCAATTTTGTGAGAGAGCATGATCTGTATAAGTCTAATATTTTCAAATTTATTGGGACTCGATTTATAGCCTAGTTTGAGGTCTATTTGCATAAATGTTTTATGTTGAACATAACCTTTTACCTATAAACATTTATCAAGTTTGTGTATTATGTTATTGAAATCTTCTGTATCCTCTTGATTTAGAATTATATTTTACTAGTGAATTAAACTTTTAATTATGTAGTAGCCATTTTATCTCTAATAATGCTTTTTGTCTTAAAGTCCATTGTATTTGATATTACTATAAAAACCAAAAACAAAACCTGTTGCCATCGAGTCTATTCCGGCTCGTAGCGACCCTATAGGATGGAATAGAACTGCTCCATTGGGTTTCCAAGGAGTGGCTGGTGGATTAGAACTGCTGACCTTTTGGTTAGCAGCCAAGCTTTTAACATCTATGCCACCAGCGCTCTACTTTTTTTAAGTTAGCATTTGCCTACTACAATTTTTCATATTTTACCTGAAAATTGTATTTGTCTTCATGTTCTGCATGTATTTCTTATAATAGCTTATAACCTCATTCCCCCACCCCCCGCCCCACTCCCAGTTGTATAGTCTTAGACTTTAACTGGAGCATTTTGTTAATTTACATTCATTGTGATGTATTTAAATTCATTTCACCACCTTAATTTGTGCTTTAAATTTTTTTTCTGCTCTCTCTTCTTCTCTTGGCTTGCTTTGGATTGATTTAGTTTTGTGTATGTAATTCTCCTTATCTCCCTTTCCTCCTCTTTTAGTTCAAAAGTTATACTATTTTTATTCTAATAGTCGTTTACTCCAGATGTTTTAATATGCTTACTGTACAATGTTGAAGGCTAATCAATATATTCGCTTTTCAAACAATATAAGGATCCTCCTCTCAATTTATTGTCCAGTACTTTAGTTTCTTCTTTTTTTTAACCCATTTGGCATCATCATCATTTTCATGTATTTTTTTTTTAAGTTTACCCAAATATTTACCAATTTATTTGCTCACTATACCTTCTCAGACCTTCTAAGATTATTATCTTTCTGCCTTAAACACATTCAAATGCATCCTTTACATTGTTTATTAGTGAGGGTCCATTGGAGATACACTCATATTTTGTTTGTCTGGAATTGATTTTCTTTCATTTTTGTTTATTAAAGTTAGTTTTGCTGAACATACTTTTTTTAGGTTGACAGTTTTTCTATCAGCATTCAAGATATTATTTCATTGTTTTCCCACTTCCATTGTTGCTGTTGAGAAGTTGAGTGTCAGTGCTAATGCTACTCCTTTTAAGCAATCTTTCTTTTTCTCTCAGGCTTTCTTTGGTATTTTGCTGGGTATGGATATTTGTAATTGTGATTTATTATGTGAATTGAATTTGAGGATTGGTGTCTTTGAGTATTTCTAGAAAACTAGAGTCTAGTTAGAGAAACTAAAACTAGTATCTGTTAGACCTTATTACTCTAATCTGTGTGTCTTTTAATATATTTTTTCATATTTTTCCATCTCTGTGTCTTACTGGGCTGCATTCTGAATAAGTTATTTAGATGTATCTTCTACTTCATTCACTTTTTAGCTGTATCTGATCTGCTATTTAACCTATACATTAAATTTTTATTTCAATTATTTTATATCTAGAAGTTGTATTCTTTTTTCTAAATCTTGTTATCTTTTTTCATAATCTCATTCCTTATATTTTCAATCTATTCTATAAATATATTTTTATTGTAATGTTAAACATACTTATTTTACATTGTGTCTTATAAATTTAAAAACTGAATTATTTGCTCCTGTTGTCTGTTGTCTGCTGTTTCTGAAGGCTCTTGCTCTTGTGATGTCTTGTTTCCTGCTATGTTTTGTGTTTTTTAACTGTGACATCATTTTCCTTGAACTTTATTTATGGAAATTCTTTGAGGCCTTGGTTTAAAGTGTTTTTCTCCAAAAAGGATTTGCATTTTCTTATGCCTCATGCCTGGTGTACAGCCATCTAGAATTACAAACCAAATACATAGATATTGTGAATTTGGCTGCAGACATGACAAACAGCTTGTTTATGAATTCTCAGTCAATCCAGGCAATGTTGAGGTTCTAAATTTACATTGCTAACTCTTATTAGATTCCCCATCTGGAGCAGGCCCTGGGATTTTTCTCCTGTACCTTTTCCCCAAATGGCCAGTAGAATGGAAACTCAGGGTCACAAGGCTTGGGAGTATATGTCCAGAGTAAAAGCTAGTTATGTGCTTCCTCAGCTGTCTAGATTCCTGCTTTCATTTTGGTTTTGGCTTCTAAGAATATCTTTCATGCCAGCTCAGTAATACATTTAAAATGAGTTTTTAAAGAAGTTTTTCATTTAGCACTTCTCTGTTTTTAGTGGGATAATATTGAGTCTGCCATAATGCTGAAAATAGAAGTCATCCTTTATCTTAGTCTTAATACAGCATTTATTATTCACTCAAGATATTCCCATTTGTTCTTATGAATATAGATTTTTTTCCTTTCTCTTGCTTGACTAAGGATCTTGAGTTAGCATCAAGAGGCCTGAGTTTTATCTTGGACTCTCTCTCTCTGAGCCTTGTTTTTCTCACCTATTAATTGGTCAAAAATTGCTAAAGTATCTTTTAGCACTGGCAGTGGTTCTGTGTTTTTATTCATCTTCTTGTATTCCTTGTTCTTTGAACCATTTTGTTTCCTCTTCTAGCTCTGTGATACTCTAGATTGGAGGGAAGAACTAGGAAGGGCAGGCACAGAACCAAAAGGAGTTGCTTTAGTGGAAGGACTTTCTGACTTCCAGGGCATGGAGCTCAACACTCTGTTTTTCTGAACTGACCCAAACTTTTGCTGTTACCTAGGTATAATTTGCCTCTTTGAAGAAGCAACCTGCCTTAGCCGCCATTTGTTGCCCGTTTCCCAGAATACTGAGGAGACCCAAGGGATCCCGCACCTGGAAAAACTGGAGAGTTTTGGAGAACTGAGCTCAATACAAAAGGAGACACTGCTGCAGGAACAAACAGTTATCTAGCGCAGGATATACTGTCTACCCTTCTTCAAGTTCTGTGAGCACATGTGTGGATATTTATGTAGCTTCCCTTCTCCTCCAGTCTCTGCTACCTTTGATGAGCTTCTTGAGTGCCAAGTCAACCCTCCACTTCCTCATACTTAGAGTGCTTTTGTCTTGCTTATATTTGAAATTTGTTAAAATTTCTTTGAACTCTTCTGAGCTTTCTCAGTGAATTTTTTTGCAGGTGTTTTCAATAACAGAAGTGCTTCTCTGTTACATACATACCTCAGAAACCCAGCCTGAGGAGAGGGAGGAATATTCTGAGATGATCAGGTGGAGTGGGCTTTTGTAAAACAAAAACTGAACAGGATATAACCACCACAGAAGGTTTCTGAATTAGTGAAATTAAAAACAAAACAAAGTGGTATCTCCAGACAAAAGTGTGATTCAGTGCAGAAATCTTTTGGTAAGTATGTATTGGAGGGAGGGACTAGTAGTGGTTAAAGGTGAAAACCCTTCAAAATTGAGGTCCTAGGTCTGGAAGGCTAAGCCTAGTGAATCTGAGGAAAGCATAGGCAAGTTAGCCAATCAGCATATGGCATTTCTATTTTATATCAGGTCCAGGGGCCTCTTGAGTGTACCTCTAAAATGCTCCCCTTCAGAGTCCTGATGGTACTTATAATCTGTGCAGCACTCAGCCTCCCAGCTAGGATGGGTGTAACTGGGAAGTATAAATGCTGTGGGGCAGTGTGAAAGCTAGAACTGTGATCCAAGCCCTCTACTGGCCACATATCCACCCCCTACCGAAGGTACCAAGTAACAATGGCTCCCCCTTCCCTCTCTAAAGAACATATATGTGCAAAGAGCTCTTAGAACCTAAGAAGTACACCTCCAAAAACAAGTACAAGGATATGTGTGTGTCTGGTGGAGGGGGATGCAATGGACATGGCTGGAGTCAAGTGGGCTCTGTTGTCACTGTTAAGTAATGTTCATTAAAGGTTGACCTTTTATATTGCACCACTAAGGTACACAAAGGTATCAGAATCAGATCCTGCTGCTCTCCAGAGGCTCACACTCATGCTGGGGTGCTGAAAAACTAACAGCCACTAGGGTTTTTAGTTAGTTTTTTTTTTTTTTTTTAGTTTCCTATTATATTTCTCTCTAAAAGATATTGTGGGAGTTTCTTATAGGAATATGGTGACAGCCGAGTTCAAAGGCTTTCAACTCAATTTTCTTCCTAAAAAAAAACAAAAAAACAAAAATACAGGGACTAAAATAGTGCAACTAGGATCAAAGAAAATCTGCAAATTCCAAAATATGTAATTGTGACCAAAAGGACCCCAAATCAGCAGAACCAGTATGGCAAGCCACAACTGGGAGAATGGTATGGTGGGCACAGAGAGATACATCAGAGAATATAGAGGGGTTCTAGTGGTGGCAAATTTTTAAAAAAAATCATTAGTAAATATTAAACCTCAGAAGTTTGAGAATGACTCACCCTGAGAAAGAATGGCTGTGAATAGGATTGAGAAGAAACATGGTTGGGCGCGAGTGTTGGGGAGCCAGAGAAGGCATGGAAAGCATATTGGAGCCCATAAAAGGGGCAGTTTAAAAGGAGACAATAAAAGAGAGGAGATCACCTTGGAAGGCAGATGAAAATATCCCTTGATAGCAATGACTTGTAAATGGAATGAGGGCAGGAAGTGAATGGTAGTATAAGCCCTTCTGAACCAAGTTAGGATATGAGAATCAGCAGAATCCTGGTTATACAGGGAACTATATATTAAAGAAACTATTCATGTATGTAGTAATATGTGATGGTTAAGCTTGTGTGTCAGCTTGGCTGGGCCATGATTCTCAGTGGTTTGGCAGTTATGATGTAGTCTGACAGTCATACAATGTTGTGCTCACTTCCATGATGGGATCTGCTGTGAGTAGCCAATCAGTTGAAAGGGACTTTCCTTGGGCGTATGGCCTGCATCAATATAAGTGGACATTCTGACAAGCTCGGGGGCTTTTGCTCACTGTGGATCCTGCAGCTGGCTCCTGTTCATCTGACCCCCAGTTCTTGGGACTTGAGCTAGCAACTTACCTGCAGTCTTGCCCGCTGATCTTGGGATTTGTGGAACTTTGCATCCTGTGAGCAATAGCCCTGCTATCCGACCTGCCAATCTTGGGTTTGCCAGCCCCTTTGACTACAGGAATCAGGAGAAGCCTCTATCCTGATCCATGGACTTGGGATGTTCCAGCCTCTATAATTGCGTGAGCCATTTCCTTGAGATAAATCTCTCTCTATATATATTTATATGATTTACTGGTTTTGCTTCTCTAGAGAACCCAGCCTAAGACAGAAAAAGGAGCCCTTGCACTAAGAAACTGGGAATGCTTCCCAAATTCTACCCCTCTTCCACAGCACCCTCCTGCAAATATCTGGTCCAGGAAAATCAAACTCATTCAAATAAAAGGATAAAAAAGCAACGTCAATACAACAGTACTATAAGAAAAAGCAGAAAGAGCAGCAAAATGTTTCTGGATATGAAGAAAACTCACTGGAAAAGTGTTGTTACAAAGTATAGGAACATTTTAATACAACATTCCAAATGAATTAAAAAATTTAATGAAGCAGTTGCAGCTATGAGGAAACAGAAAATCCCACAAAGTAGAATTACAGAAGCTCAAAGAAGAAATGTCCTGATAACAAAAGGCAAGGATAAGATAACATGAAGATATTACATAAGAACTGATAGAACTCAGGGAAGAATTAGGAAAAAAAATCAGAAATGAAGACTAAATTATAAGAAACACCAGAGAGAATAGATACCATAAACAGCAAGGGATATAAAGGTTAAGAATAAAAAAAGTGAAGAAAATGAAAGAAAAATACAAAAGATTACAGAGAAAGTGAAAACTATAAAAGACAAAGGAGAGCCAACATATGTAAAATTGGAGTCCCTGAGAAGGAAAACTGAAATAAGAGAGCAAAACATATACTTAAAACTGTAATTCAAGAAAACTTTTCTGAAATAAAAAAAAAATGCTCATTTACCAATTGAAAAGGAATAACATTTACTTCGGAAAATTGATTCAGAATGGTCAACAGGGGCAGTGCTTTGTTCTTACTGGAATAGTCACTTACTCTGGTTATGGATTTGCCTTCTCTGCCCACTATGCTTCTGCCAAAACTACTATCTGTGAATAAGCCACCATAGTAGTGTCTCACTTACTGTCATAAGTGTGAGAAAGGTTTTAACTATGACTAAAAATTCAGCAAGAAAAAAATCGATAAATGTGACTCCATAAAAAAGAACTTCAACGTGCTTGGCAACACAAAACAAAACAAATAAAAAACCTACATAAGCAAAACCAAAAGACAAAGAAGCTAGAAATAATATTTGCTACCCAAATGACAAAGGACTAGTCTTTCTAAAATATAAAGTGCTCCTAGAAATTGAGAAGAAAAAGACAAAGAACCCAACAGAAACATGAAAAAATAATTGAACAGTTTTTTTTTTTTTACTGAAAAAGAAATAGAACTGGCCCTTAAAGTATGAAAAGATGCTAAATGTAACTTATAATATGAGAAATGCAAATTCAAACTTTATTGAGCTAATTCTGGTTCTGAACAGGATGCACCAGATCATGTTACAGCACTGCTCCTGCTGCAGGAACTAAAAAAATGCAAAGATTATAAATTTAAAGACATTGGAAATATGTGAAAGCAAAGAAGACTAAATGAATTATAATTCTTGAGAAGAGAGACCCCTTCCAGGGTGAGCAGTCTGTCACTGGCTGTTTTATTCCCTGGGTACTTTTGCCAATTTCAGTACAGTCTGAAGATCCAGGTTTGGCCCACCAGAAAGATTCTTCTGGGCAAAAGAAACACCAGTGAAACTTTTCATGGCTGTATGAGGGCTGGTGCAACACTTTGGAAATTTCAGTGCCCTTTAAATGCATGGCTGTTTCCCCCCTTGGTACAACTGATGAATTCTGGGCCCATCCTAGAAGCTTTTAGAAGGCATAAAGAAATCTCCTATAGTCTGATGTTTTTAAGGAGAGAAAGTCTCACCTGAAGAATGATGCCTTCCTCAAACACATGGCTGGTTTACTTCTCAAGACATTTTCCAAATTTGGAAGATGCATGGGGTGAGCAAAGCTCAAGACATCTGAAGAGCAGATATAATCTCCCATACTCTTTTAGAACTGAGAAAATAGAGATTCAGCAGCTCTCAGTCAAAGATCCCAGAGGGACATGCCAGAGAAATAGGAAAGAACCAGAGGTGACTGAGTCTTACTAAGAGAGCAACCTAGCCTCAACCCAGATCAATCCAAATTTGATTAAGTGATCATCCTGTCACCATATTTACCTAACAAAGGTGAAGGGGAGCCTACTCTTGTAGAATATAACATTATTGGAACCTGAAATCTCTTTACTTCCTTTATAAACAAATATTGGCATACAATGCAAAATTACTAGACATGCCAAAAGACAGGAAAATGTGACTGACAAGAGAAAAAACAACCAATAAAAGCAGATGCAAAGATGATCCACTATTGGGGTTAGAAGACATGAAGTTTAAAATAACTATTACAAATATGTTAAATAAATTAGAAAGAAAAGCAAATAGTTGAAAAATGGAGGAAACTATACTGAAATGCCATTTCTCCCTCTGAGATTTGAAGTCAAAAGTTTGATGCAACACATTTCTGCTGGATAAGTTTTGGGGGAAAAAGCACTCTCATATGTTGTGGATGGAAGTGCAAAATGGCATAACCCCTTTGGAGGGGACTGTAGCAATATGTACCAAAACTACAGATGCATTAATGCTTTAATACAATGTTTTCATTTTAGAATTTATCCACCTGCACAAATATTTTAAAAATTACATCGGTATGGAGTTATTAATTGCTATAGTATATCAATTACTACAAATGATTAGAAGCAACTCAAATGTCCATCAATAGGGGACACGTTAAATAAACTGTTACGTCCATACCAGCTTTAAAAAATGAATGAGGAGAAGTCTCTATGTACCTGTGATCTGATCCAATCTTCTTGTACCTGTCCGCAAAATCCCCTCTCCCCTGTGTTTTTTCCTTCCTCTCCAACTCATGGAGAACTGAAAAATGCGTTTTGACGTTCTGTTGTTGGAGTTGACTCATGGCAACCCTTTGTGTGCAGAGTAGAACTGCTCCATAGGATTTTCAAAGCTGTGATCTTTCAGAAGCAGATCACCAGGTCTATCTTGGGCACTTCCGGGTAGGTTCAAACCACCTTTTTGGCTAGTAGTAGAACGCTTAACATTTTGCACCACCCATGACCTCCAGGTTTTGCAATAGCTAGGTGTATTTCAGTTTTCCAGGACAAATTCTCTGGGCCAATGTTTTAGTTTGGGTTCTCTAGAGAAGCAAAACCAGTGATGCATACATAGATGTACATATAGGGAAATTCACTGCAAGAATATGGCTCACGCAATTGTAGGGGCTGGCAAGTCCCAAATCTGTGGGTCAGATGACAGACTGAAGACCTCTGCTGGCTCACATGGTTGCAGGGGCTGACAAACTCAAAATCTGCAGATGAGGTGACAGGTTTGAGGCCTCTGTTGGCTCATGGGATTGTGGGGGTTGGTGAATCCAAAATCTACAGGTCAGGCAACAGGCTTCTGTTTTATGTCCCAAGAACCGGAGGTCATAGGAGAAGATGCAGGGTCCAGAGAGAGAAAGAGAAAGAGGGAGCTTTGCTAGAACATCTATTTATATATTGGATGCAGACCATACCCTCAAGGGAACTCCCCTTCCAACTGACTGGCTGCTGCCGTAAGATCACAAAATGGAAAATGATTATATAGTGTCTACCAAGTCACTGAGAATCATAGCCTATTCAAGTTGACACATAACATTAACCATGACAATCAATTAGACAGTTTCTCTTGGCCCCCTGGTTCAGTCTCATCCCTCTTGTATACGAGTAACGTTGGTGAACAAGGAAAGTAACTGACAGTCTTTCCAAAATGAGTTGATAATGTAATTTATAATAAATAATTTGAGCCTCAGAAAACACAGCAAATATCTGACAGACATTCCTTCACCCAGACTTGCCAGACTGGACAGAGTTACAGGCCAACACATCTTGTCTTTAGTTTGATTTGTGCTTCTCTGGGTCATTTTTTTTTTTCCTTTAACATTCCAAAGGAAACACAGTTGAGAAATAATTGACTTTCCCGACCAGTAAGGAATAGTAAGAGAAATAAGATGTAAGCAAGGAGATTTCATGAAAGCCAAAGAAGAAAAGTTTCAAGAGAATGTGAACAGTGCCAATGCAATGGAAAGACAAGCAAGATAATGACCAAACAATGTCCTTGATTTTGACAACTAGTACGGAAATTCATACCTTTTGAATGAGCAGCTTCAAAGTATTGGTGGTGGAATCTGATTAGGAGGTGTGTTGGGGGTTTTGCAACACAAACAATACTGCAGTGAACAACCCTACACCTACATATCTGTATGATAAATTCCCATAAATGTATTTGCTGGGTCAAAGAGTAAATGCTTTTGTAAATATTGTCAAATATCTATAAAGGTTACAACAATTTTGCAATCCTACCAGCAATATATAAGAGTTCTTGTTTCCCCTACAGTCTTACCAAGAGTCTATGTTAAACTTTTGGAATAGTTTTTGCAAATTGGATAGGTAAGAAATGGTATCCCAATACTATTTTATTTTGCATTTCTCATTATGAGTGAATTGAGCACATTTTCATATGTCTAATAGTCATTTGTATTTCTTTTTCTATGAACTTATTTTTTCTACTGGGTTGTTGGCCTTTTTCTTCACAATTTCCAGGCACTCTATCTAGTAGGGAAATTAACCCTTTGTGATGTGAGTTACAAATATTTTTTCCCAGATTGTGATTTGTGTTTTCATTTTGCTTATGTTTTTTCTCCATGTAGAAGTTAAAAAAAAAAAAATGTATACAGTAAAATTTTTCCATCTTTCTTTCATGGCTTCTGGATTTAAGTCATAATTAGAAGTTTCCCATTTCAAGGTTATGAAATAACTCTGTTTTCCTTGGACACTTTTACTCCATCCTTTCTCTCATCCTCCAGATCCAATTAATCCTCAAACCTTGCCAATTTTACCCCCCCAAAATAGGTTTCATATCCCTTACAATCTCTAGTCTCACTGACTGCTCCGGTTCTGTCTCGCATTTCTTTCCTGGGTTGCATTATTTAACCTCACTTTCCCTGGAATGCCACTCGTCTCATTTCCTCACTTCCCCTCCCTCTTTTCTCCAGTCTTTCTCGAAGGGTTCTCAGCAACATCTTTCTAAAATCTGTTACTTCCTGCCTTTAAACTTTCAGCAGCTTCCCATTCATTTGCCTTCAGGATAGCATCCGAGAACCCCGATTTAGCTGGCTACTCCGTGGCTCTGATTGTGGGGTAATGTCATCAATTCCTCCGCCCTCCCTGGGCTGGTTGTCCTCCCTCTACTGGAAACACTCTTACCTAGCTCTTTGATTCACCCTTCTAAAGTGAGCCAGCTCTTCCAGGAAGCCTTCCCTGAACTCCCCCTCCTCAACCCTGCACACTCTACCGGGGGCCCAGGCCCCTCCCATGTGAACCCATAATGCTCGGTTCTTTCCTCCATCAATCACTCTTTGTTTCTCCGCCACTGGACGACTTGAGGTAAGTTACCGTGTCCGAGTCCTTCCTACAGAGGGAGAGCAGATGGAAAGACACAGACGCAGAAATTAACCTTGCAACCGAGAGCTTCGAGGAGGGCAGTTAGCCCCAGGGGAAGGAGCCCCTCGCCGCCCCGCTTCGTTTGGGCGCGCGCGGCAACGACACGGCTCGAACCCCGCTTTTTCTCCACTGGGAAAGCTGCCCGCAAACTCGGCTGAGCGATCATCGAGACGCACGGACCTCCGTTATTCCTAGAGAGGAACCGGAAGGGGCTTTTCCCCTCAACTTTTCTGACAGCGTCCTCGGCTCACTTCCGGCCTGCGGACGGTACTGGTGATACTGATATCATTTGGGGACCGCCGGTGAGAGCTGGGTCAGGACTGCGGCAGGAGACAGAGCGGAGGTGGAAAGGGCGGCAGGGACGGGCTCTGGCGCCGCTGCGGGTTGGGCTGCGGCGGGTCTGGGAAAGAGCACGTCTCCTGCCCAACCCCAGCTGCAGGCGGCTCGTCTCCCCGGAGCTGCCGCCCACGGGACAGAGGCCCTACGTCTCGGGCATCAAGGGGCTGCGACGCAGTAGGTTCAGGTAAGAGCGATGCTTATTCCGCCTGGCCAGTGTTGGCTTAATAGGAGTCCAAGGAAATCTTGAACCGCAGCGAACTCTTTGAAAAGCGAAAGTAGTCATTTTAGAGCAAGATACAGGACACTCATTTAAAGAATAACTATGGAGCACCTTCTATTTGTCAAGTACCAGAGATTAAAAAGATGAATGAGGACCTTAAATGCCTTCAGGGAATCTGGTAGATGGAACATGCTGTTAGCCATTTGCACTGTAGTGCGATAAATGCAGTAGTGGAGCTAAGTATAGCTACAGCGGCATGAAAGAAATCTCAGATTGATGTAGCAGAGAAAATGATTAGACTGAAAATGTAAAATAGGGTTTAGAAGGGTAAATAAATACATAAACACGCAGTAGAATATTAAACAAGCTTTGACTGTGCCTCCTGTTAATTGTTCATTCTCACCTTCAATCAGAGTAGAATAATCGTCCTCTTTTCTAACAGGGTCGTTTCATTTCCGCTTCTAGATCCATCTCCCACCCTACATCGTCCTCCCCCACTGAAGTTAAATTGTATTGGTCCTTTAGCCTAGTTCAAGCCTCTTTTCTTTCTCCTGAGTACTGTCTTTTGACTAACCATGCTTCATATCTATAACTTCTGTTTTGGGAGGCAGACCTTGGCCAGTTAAAGGACCTCTTACACCCTTGATTTATCTGAAAAGTAAGGGGAGTAGTACTCACCATATAGAATTGTAAGTTTTAATGAGAGTGCATGTTCACACGCTTTCTAATTAGAAAAGCCTATGAAGTTTAAATCTTTTGATCAATTATAATAATGTTGTAATTATTATATATGTTGCTCCATGGTTTTCTTTGGGTTGAGCACACCGTCACATCCAGGCCACCAGCAAGTCTGTTTTCTGTCTCTAAAATATGCTTTGACTTTGTCTGATTCTTTGCCATCACTCTAATAAAAGCCTCTATCATTTTCTGCTTAGACCATTGTTTAAGTGCTGCCTCCCTTCTTGCCCCCACTAATCTATTACCTATTCACACACAGAAGGATCTTTGTAAAACTTGTAGCTTCCCAGTGAAATAAGAATAAAGTCCATAATTCTTATGGGAGCAGGTCCTGGATAATCTGGTTTCTGCCTGCTTCTCCCATCTCTTCTTCTGTAGTTCTGCCTCTCACTTGCTCTTTTGAGCCACACTGGACTTTGACTTGTTCCCAGATGTGCCAAGGATGTGCCAAGGATGTGCCAAGTAATTTCTAGCCTCAAAGCTTTTCCCTGGAATGCTCTTTGAATGGCTAGCTCACTCTCATCCTTCAGGTCTCAGCCTAAGTATCATCTCTTCAGAAAAGCCATCTTGCAGTCTGTCATCCCCTATTGTCAGAGCACCCAATTTATTTCCTTTCTAGAACTCATCCTACCTATAATTTATTTGCTTGCATTTGTTTTTTCTGTCTGCTACACTAGAACATAAACTTCAAGAGAACAAATACATTGTCTGCCTTGTTTTGTATTGTATTTCTGGTTCCTGAGTGCCTGACATATATACATGTATTTCTTTTAATTTTGGAGCAGTGAACCTTGGTGACTAACCGAATCATTAAAAAAAACCAAACCTGTTGGTGTCGAGTCAATTCTGACTCAGTTCCCCTATAGGACAGAGTGGAACTGCCCTGTAGGGTTTCCAAGGAGCATCTAGTGGATTGGAACTGCCGACCTTTTTTGGTTAGCAGCCAGACTCTTAACCACTGCGCCACCAGGGACCCAACCTAATTATAAGGCATCTTATTCTCTAATCATTATGTTATCTGTCAAAGAGACCCTAAAGTATTTGTGAGTATAAGTTAAATCCTATATATTTATAATTGTTCACCAAGTAGCTGCTTAGCAAATACCTACTGAATTGAATTACTATGACCTTCCAGATAAATGTTCATTTTTTAACAATGACTCAGAGAAGGTAATTGCTATGTTCTCCGGCAGAATATTCATTGATGTAGAGACAGAACTGGGTTGGACTGACCTTTCACGTGTCTCATGTTCTCAAAAGGGTCATCTGTGCTGTTGTCGTTGTCTGGTTTGCCCAACAGACCCGCATCTTTTGGGAGGGAGTGCAAAGATGCTTAAAGAGCGCCCAGGGATGGCGGAAGAGCCTCAGCTGCAAATGAGTGTTCCTGTGGTGAAGCTGGAGAAAGAGTTGCCATGGGGCAAGGGAAGGGAGGACACGAGTCCTGAGACTTTCCGTCTGAGATTTCGGCAGTTCCGCTACCAGGAGGCAGCTGGACCCCAGGAGGCCCTCAGGGAGCTTCAGGAGCTCTGCCACCAGTGGCTGAGGCCTGAGCTGCACACGAAGGAGCAGATCCTGGAGTTGCTGGTGCTGGAACAGTTCCTGACTATCTTGCCTCGGGAGTTCTATGCCTGGATTCGGGAGCATTGCCCAGAGAGCAGCAAGGCCTTGGTGGCCATGATGGAAGACATGACAGAGAGAGCACTGGAGGCCAAGGCGGTGGGTGAGAAGGGGGTATCAGGTTTTTGTCTTGTTGGTATGGAAAGGGGAGTCTTAAAAAATTGAAAGGTTTAGGAACCCGTGGGAGTGAATGAAGCATAGCATCTCTCTCCTCTGCTCCCAGGCTCTCTGAGGAGCTTTTTTGGAGTTTTCAGCAAGAAAAGCCATTCTCAGGGAAGATGCAGGGGGCGTGGAAGGGTGTTTAGCCTCTTTTTTGGTCTCGGCAGAGATTCACACATATTTCCCTTGTGAGCCTCAGGCCCAACGAAGACAGTTGTGATTGCTTTTTAAGGCCCCTCATTGACTCATTCCTATTTGGGCAGAGATACAGTGGAAATGTAGGGAATTCCACTTGGTGAATATTCTTACTATGAATATTCATGCTGTCTCCATGCCTGGGAAGTCAGCTCATATGGCTTATTTGACTCACAAAGCAATTTGATGGCATTGTTCTGATAAACACCAAGTTACTTTGCACCACAGGTATTTCCTGGTGAGTCTGGCTGAGTTTCTCTCACTGTCCTGTACTGGGAAAGAAGAGAGGAGTAAATGTTACTGCCTTGCTTGCAAGTAACAGTTGTTTATAGTTTATCCTCAGTTTTTTTACTGCAGTACCCTGACCGCCTATATAATCATAAGGAATTTTTTTTTTTTAATTCCCAACTAAGGAGCTTAAAAGTCGGCCAGAAAGGTCCCTGTTTATGTGCATGTGTCTCTGTGGGAGAGTCCTTCTGATTTTCCTGGTGTGTTTAGAGCAACTTTTCTTCACTAGCTGATTCACTGCAGACGGTCTGGCTTTGTATCTTTTACCTTCCGTTTCTGTAACTGGGAATTTTTTTCCCAGTAGCAGTGTGTGCATTGTGATAAAGTTCTCCACAACAGGACAATATTTGGGCTGTCTGTGATGTTATTCTTGGTGGAATTTGATCAGTATCAAAGAAGGCAGAAGGGACCCTTGTAAAATGGCATGGGTAAATAAAAGCTGCTCATAGCCTAATAAAGAGAGTTTAGCTTCCTTTTCTTGGACACTTCCTCACTGATGGCCTGGGGAAGAGCTGAGTCAACTTTTCCTTCCTCTCTCCTGCAGCTGGGATGGGTTCTTTTCTTGGCTCTCTCTTGAGGTTTTAATTCAACTCCCTTCATCACAGACTTAACCCAGGCCTAATTCTAATAGGTGTTGGGAACTGTTCTTAGGTTCCATGCCACTTGCAGGGAGAACAGGATGAGACAGCACTTTGCAGAGGCCCTTGGGAACCAGGTGTTCACCTGGGGCCAGTGGAGGTCAAGCCTGAGTGGGGATTGCCTCATGGGGAAGGAGTTCAAGGCCTAGGTCAAAGCACTGAGGAGCAACTCAATCAGAACCCTGGAGATGGGACGCAGGCCTTCCAGGAGCAAGGTAAGTTGCACACAGTAAGGAAGTGGGGACACAGAAAACTGTGCTTTGCCCCCACCCTTCTTCACTTTAGAAACCCAGTAATTGATAAGTTATTTGCAAGGCATAATTCTGAGTTTTTCTGGTTACTTTCTCAACCTCAGCAGGAAACAGATGAAGTGAAATTGTTTTCTGTATCTTGACTCTGATTCCTGGAGGTGATATCTGAGATTATGTTCCCTCATTTCTTCTCCTTTCCCTTGCAGCCTTTTAGAGACCAGCAGGAAATATGCAGCTGTTATATGTAGCAGTATTTTTTTATAAGGGGGCAGGTAAAACATATCCCTAAGAGTAATATATGACTTTGTTATTGAATCTCAAAGAATTCACTCCCAGAATAAGATTGGGAAGTGTGAATAGCCTAGAAGAGATAGGACGTACTGGGTTGGGACAATCTTCCCAGCTGAGAATAGAGTGAGGTATACCCAGACACCTGTGTAGGGGAAGGTGTGGAACCAAAGTGATTTCTGTCTGGAGTCTCCTTAATGGTTCCAAAAGTTCTGTGTGTCAGGCAAGGGGCACCACTGAATGAGCTAACTGCAAAACAACACTAATCTTTCTCATGCATTTTTCCTCTGCTCAGCTCTGCCTGTTCTTCAGGCTGGCCCCGGCCTCCCCTCAGTGAACACCAGAGACCAAGAGATGGCAGCTGGGTTCCTCACAGCTGGATCCCAGGTAAGCTGTGTCTCTGCACTTCCAGAGGTCATGATGGTGCTTTGAATGAGGTTCACCTTTCCCAGGTTTCTCTCTTCAACAAAACTGCATCCACATAGTGGAGTTATTCTGTCTTTCTAGTTCTGATGGACATGACAGCTTTGTTTTCTCCACTTTACCATGCCCGGTTGTTAATTTGCATTGAGCTTTATGTCTGGACCCTAAGTCACAATTTAACTCACTGGTGTTACTCTTACCATTATAAGGAGGAAGATAGTGTTGATACAAATCCCGTAGGTGTGATCTAGGCTGTGGTTGTTGGCTAAGAGATAAGTAACCCTTTGTGGATGTGCTTTATAGATGGCTTCTGCTGGTGCTCTCCCTCTGTCCCCCCGCCCCCCTGATGTCAGCAAAGATGTAGCTGACTCAGGGTTGGGGGCTCCCAGGGGCCCTGAGCTGAGTAGTCTCTCTGGCCTGTACTCTAGCTCTACCAGGAGTTTTGGCCTTGTCAGCACTTGTTAACCTGCCACAAATGGAGGCAGCTAAAGCGTGGATGGGGCACTGTTGCCACAGTTTAAATCTCTCCCGTGAGGTGCTGACTGTGTTACCAGGGAGATGGAGATTATCTCTGGGATAACTGAGAGATGTGCCCATTGATTATCAGTCAATCCCCTTTCTGAAGGAGATGAGTCTTGAAGAGTTCCTTGAAGGAAAAGAGGTGCAGTTTGGCAGAAAAAAATAAGTGAGCCCAATCTGATCTAGCTGAAGCATTACTGGGGCAAGATTTGATGCCAGTATCATTTTCTATTCCTGTTTTCCAAGTACATGGTGGGAGGAGTTGGAGAATTACATCAAGCATTTTTTAATTTGGTCAGATCCTCTCCTTCTCCCATAATAGCTCTTCTTCATGGAGTTATGAATGCGAATGCATTAATTTAACATGGCATTGTTCTTAAGACAGAGCTTGCCCAAATGTTTACATACTTATCCAGAGCGAAAGTCAGATATAGATGAGGGGATACATAGTACTGCTCTGGTTCTACCAAACTTGAGGATTGAATGGGGGTGATTGAAAGTGGAAATTGGTTGCTGTGGTAGTTGAGATGCAAACTAAGCTGCTGCAGCAGAGACTCAAAAATACCGTGACTCCGACAGGTAGATTGCTTTTCTCGTTAAATGCTGAGAGATAGGTAGTTCTGCTCTCAAGACCATGCAGAAGACTTGCTCTTCCCTAGAGTGTTGTCCCATATGTTCTCTCCTGCTGTTAGACTGGTCCTCCTTAGGAATTATTTCTTTATCCATAGCAATTTCCTGTTGTTTCAGGGGTTGGGGCCATTTAAAGATATGGCTCTGGCCTTCCCTGAAGAGGAGTGGCGGCACGTGACCCCGGCCCAGATAGACTGCTTTGGTGAATATGTAGAACCGGAGGACTGTGGGGTCTCATCTCCAGGTAAGACTGTTTCCCCCCTACAGATAAGAAATGAGGAGTTTTAAGAGGTACAGGTCAGAGTTCTTGTCCTAGCTCAACGACTTCATAACCTGGTCCTGACAAAAGAAGGGGACTTCATGGCCAGCAGAGTAAATGGGTACAGAGGAGGAGTCATAGACCAAGGGGTGTAAGGAGATGGCTAGATGTATCTCTGTGTCAGGAGAGGAACCAGACAATGGAGCAAGAAAACGTGAGGCAGTTATTCTGGCTGCAGTGAGATGGGTCAGTCATTAAGTTTCCCTGAACACCTGCTCTGTGTCCATAATTGAAGGATACTGAGGACTTGAGACAAGAGAAAAGCTGTAAAAGATATATCATCTGATCTCATTCTTTCAACAGATACTTATCGAGTGCCCACTACGGACAGGTACCATGTTAGTAGCTTTCTGTTGGTGCAGGGAAGAGGGCAGGACTAGTGTACACGAAGCCACTGGTAGGCAGTGTGGGTGTGGCGGGGTTACTAGGATATCAGAATGGGAGCAGTTGGTGTGGCCATTGTCACAGAGGAAGCAGAGCCTAGGTTGTGCTTGCCTTGAGTGGTTGCCAGGTTTGATCTGGGTGGGAGCCTGAGAGGATGCTGCTATCATGCCTATGATAGGAGCTCATAGTAGGAGCAGGAGCAAGAGAAAAGAGTAGGAGGAAAGAGTGAGCCGAGCGAAGTGTAGGGTGAGGGTCCAGGTGGGAAAGCCAGTGGAAGGCACTGCAGGGCCTTGATGACTGCCACAGTGGAGAGTGACTTGAATGGTGAGAACACTGGGGAGAGGAACTGAAACATCACTGGGAATGGCCCTCTCTTTTGTTCCCCTCTAATTTTCTTCTTTTTCCTTTCATAGCTTTTTTGTAATCTGTACTGACCTCCACCTCACCTTTTTTCAACTTGAAATGTGTTGAGGGATGAGGGAGAGTATCACTGTACTTCTTTCAGGACATGAGAAAGTCCTGGCTCTACCACTTAAAACTGTGACCTTGGGCAACTCATTTTACTCAAGTCTTAGTTTCCTCAGTTGTAAAATAGGTGTATCATAGAACACTACTCATGGAGTTCTGAAGATTGAATGAGATAAAATAACTAAACATTTGGAAAATATGACAGTGTTAGGTGTTTTTATTAATTGTAGTATTAATATGATTAAACGATTCCTTTATGACTTAGTCAACTTTCATTCATTTAATCATCCAGAATTATTTGGCACTTAGTATGTGGCCAACACTCGAGTAATCACCATGAAGAGTAAAAATAAAAGTGTTTGCCTCTAAGGATCTTACAGTTAAGGTGAAGAGCCCAAGTGCATGTAATAATGATTATTATGAAATAGTGTAAGGAGCAGAGGGACTGGGAGGCAGGTAGGAGACCTGGGTCCAGGGTGCAAGGTTGTTACACCGTGTCAGTGATGTGAGTGACTGAAAGATGCCAACATATTTTACATAAAGATGTAAAATGTCTGTAATGGCAAAGGATGTGGAAACCCTCTGAGATAACTATATGGAGCAAGAGCTCATACCGCATACTACAGATAAGGGTCCTTGTGTGCCCATTCCTTAATCTCCCTTGGAGATGTACCTCTGCCAGGGATGCTACTCTGTGGCGTAAGGATTCTGCCCTCCCTTTCTCAGAGGGTTTTTACACCCTCCTGGCCATTCCTGACTGTTCTAGAGACTCTGGCTCTATGTGTACCCTCTCACCAGGTCATTGTTTCAAAATAATTCACGCACATTCCTGAATGTTTATGCTGAGACTGGGTGGCATGAAGGTCAGTTTCCCAGGTGTATTATCCTTTAGCTGTCTCAACCGCCAAGTATTCTGAGATTTATTCTCATCCCAGCTCTTCCATCAATAACTGTGAGGATTGGGCCTGAGTTTCTTCATTTGTAAAGAAGACTGGAGTCTGGGGGAAGTATTGGACTAGATGATTTCTCAGATCCCCTCCAGTTCTTATTTTATTCTTATTCAGAAATAATTAACTATTAAACTTGTGGTCTTGATTGTAATTGCAGTAAGAGAGATGGGTAGGATGGACTAGACTAGTTGGAGTAGGCTCAGATTGATGTAGACATAGAACTTGGGCAAGAATTTGGAAGATGATTTGGAAAAATGGAGACAGAGTAGTGTGTGCAAAACCATGAGTTGTAGGAATCAGTTGGTGTGCTTGTGGGATGGTGAGGGCACTGATGTGAAAGATAAATATTCAGAAGGAATAAGAAGGAGATTGGGATAAGTAGAGTGAGGCCAGCCATGAAAAACTATGGGCTTTCTCTTTTTTAACTTTTCAGCACAGAGTAACATGATGAAGGCATGACTTCAGGCACTTTGGCTTGACAGCAGGGTACAGTTGGCCTGGAGGGTTGAAAGACTGACTGGGAGTGTGCCGGAGTCATGTAGGCATGAGGCTAAGAGCAGGAACCAGGGTGGTGGCAGTGAAGAAGAGGGCTTACTGAAATGTTTTTCTAGAAATTTGGTCAGAGGTTGGTCAGAGGAGAGGAAAGAGAAGAAACAAATAAGAGTCTAAGATTCTGGCTAGGAGACTGGAAAATTGATGGAGCTTCTGACAGAAATAGAAGGGAATGTTTTCCTACGGGAGGGGAGAGTAAAGGAGATCCAGGTGAAAAGCCGCTGAAAGTAGTTGGAAATCAGGTACTTAGTCTGAGGGCTAAGATAATACCACTTGCCAGTGTATGCCAGTGCATTGTGTGTACAGCAACCTTGATGACTGTGTAATCCATTTTGAAGATGAAAAATTAAGGCTCAGAGAGGTTGTCTTAGTTATTTAGTGCTGCTTTAACAGGAATACCCCAGTGGACAGCTTTAACAAACAGAAGTTTATTCTCTTACAGTTTAGTAGGCTAGAAGTCCGAATTTAGGACACTAGCTCCAGGGGAAGGCTTTCTTTCTCTGTTGGCTCTGGAGAAGCGTCCTTGTCATCAGTCTTTCTCTGGTCTGAGAGCTTCTTAGCACAGGGACCCCAGGTCCAAAGGATGTACTATTCTCCTGGCTCTTGTTTCTTGGTGGTATGAGGTCTCCCTGTCTCTGCTCACTTCTCTCTTTTATATCTCAAAAGGGATTGATTTAAGACACAACCTAATCTTGTAGATTGCATCCCACTTCATTAACATAACTGCCTCTAATCCTGCCTCATTAACATCATAGAGGTAGGATTTACAACACATAGGAAAATAACATCAGATGGCAAAATGGTGGACAGTCACCCAATACTGGGAATCATGGCCTAGCCAAGTAGACAGATATTTTGTGGGGGCACAGTTCAATCTGTGACTGAGGTTAATTGAGTTTTCCATGATCACATAGCTATTAAGTTGCCAATTCAACATTCAAAACCAGATTTCTGGCTGCTATGCCCATTTTCTTTCCACTAATGCATCTTTCTCCTAGATTATGCCTAGATACTCCATTTCATTTTCCCCCAACTTTATATTATAAAAATTTTCAAACATACAGAAAAGTTAAAAGACTTGTATGGTGAACGCACTTATACCTTTATCTAGATTCAACAATTAACATTTTTGCCATATTTATTAATATGTATATTTTCTGAACGATTTGAGAGTTGGAGACATCTTGATCTTTCACTCCTAAATATTTCAGCATGCATCTCCTAATAGTGACATTCTCAGTATAACCATAGCATCGTAATTCTACCAAAGCAAACAAACATAAATTCCATAATACATAGTATCTAGCACATATTTGGAGGAGCCCTGGTGGCGTAATGGTTAAGTGCTCGACTGCTTATTGAAAGATGGGCAGTTCAAACCCACCAGCTGCTCCATGGGAGGAAAGATCTGGTGATCTGCTTCCATAAAGATTACAGCCTAGGAAACCCTATGGGGCAGTTCTGCTCTGTCCTTCAGGGTTGCTATGAGTCAGAATCAAGTTGATGGCACACAGTAACAACAGCACATATTCGCGTTTCCCAGGGTCCAGTTAAGGTTCATGAATTTTGTTTAGTTTAAAATTTACTATTCATAACATCCTAAAACTGGACACTACCCAAATGAACATGAGACAAATTAATTAATAGATTGTGGTATATTCTTATATGTCAATGAAAAAGGACAGACTACAGCTCTACACCACAGTATGGATGAATCTCACGAACATAATGTTGAGCAGAAGAAGCCAGAAACAATGTGAATACTTATACAAAGCACAAGAACAGGTAAAAGTACTTGACCGTGATAAAAGTCAGGAGAGTGTGCTACCCTTTGGGGCAGGGTGTAGTGACCAGGAGGGGATCCGAGAGGGACTTCTGGGTGCTGGTAATGTTCTGTTTCTTGAACTGGAGGCTGTTTACATAGTTGTGTTCATTATGCAACTTCTTTGGGCTCTACATTTATGTTTTGTACATTTTTACTTTTTTATGAAAAGTTTACAAAACAGAAGAATACATCATAGGTGATAGCTGTGTACTTCATGTTTTATCAAATCAGGAGACATATAATGCCAGTTTTCCTTTTATGGTTTAACAGCCTTGCCTGAAAGGACTTTCTCCACAGGCCTTTCTCCACTTTTAAGCACTGCTTGTCATTTCTTTCTCTCTCTTTTTTCTTCTCTTGGTCTTTTTGCTTACCAGTATCCTTCTTCCTCTTTCTCCTTCCTTCCTTCCCCTTGTCCTAAAAACAGTTATTCTTTTAATTTAGAGAGAGTATAATAGGGATCTGAGTGAGGACTGAAGGGGTGATTTAGGGCATTTTTGTGGCATTCATGGTCATTTTAGACCTAATAAATATGTTAATTTAGAGGCCGTATGGCGCAAGAACTTCCCTGACAGACTAGGTTTATTCATCTATCCAGCAGTTAATAAGAATCCACTCTGAGCCAGACCTAGTCCTAAGCTCCCAGGACACCCAGATTAATCAGTGAGTTAGGCAGAGGGAGCAGTGTGAGCAGGGACAGAGAGGTGAGAAAGTGTTTGGAGAATATGGGGTACTGCAAGGAGTTCACCATTGCTGAAATAGATTATAGTTAGCTGAGGAAGGCAAAACATCTAGATGAATGTAACTTAACACATACAATAAGGTCACACATAAATAAGTACAGACTAAATAAAGTGCTCATTGAGTCCATGAGTGCTGAAGAGACCCCCAGGGTAAGAGAATAACCAGAGCGTGTTTCTTGGAGGAAATAATTGAGTTATATTTTGAAGAATAGAAGTGTGAATTGGTAGAAAGTTAAATGGGACGGCATTAAAACTTGTCAGACTATTCTGTAAAAAGTCATGGAGATGAAAGGAAGTAGAGGAAAGTACACGTTTAAGGTGAATAAAAGTGAAAATTACGGTTGATCAAAGAAGAGAGAAGGAACTGTTAATGGGACACTTTTAGAAGTAAAGGTCTAACATACAGATTTATTTTCATAGCTATTACAGAGTCAATTAGTGTGTTCTTTCTTCCTGTAGGCATTGGGAGCAAGGAAAAGGAGGCTAAAACTCAGCAGGAAGACCTTAAAGGGCCACTTGCTGGATTGACGTCAGAGAGGTTTGGGGAAGCTGTTCTCCAGAGCCCTGAACTTGGAAGGACCTGTGACCAGGAGCCCAGTAGCTCTGTGGGACACATGCCAGGACTTCCTCCTCCCCAGCATGGTGTCATACCCAAGCCTGATGACCTCAAGACTCACAGCTCCTTCTGGAAGCCTTTTCAGTGCCCCGAATGTGGGAAAGGCTTCAGTCGCAGCTCAAATCTTGTCAGACACCAGCGAACCCATGAAGAGGAGAAGTCATATGGCTGTGTTGAGTGTGGCAAAGGCTTTACCCTGAGAGAGTACCTTATGAAGCACCAGAGAACCCACTTAGGAAAGAGACCTTATGTCTGTAGCGAGTGTTGGAAAACCTTCAGCCAGAGACACCATCTTGAGGTCCACCAGAGAAGTCACACAGGAGAGAAACCCTTCAAGTGCACTGACTGCTGGAAAAGCTTTAGTCGCAGACAGCATCTTCAGGTGCATCGGAGAACTCACACTGGGGAAAAGCCCTACACCTGTGAGTGTGGCAAGAGCTTCAGCAGGAATGCTAACCTGGCAGTGCACCGGCGAGCCCACACAGGGGAGAAGCCGTATGGGTGCCAGGTGTGTGGGAAACGTTTCAGTAAAGGGGAGCGGCTGGTGAGACACCAGAGGATCCACACTGGAGAGAAGCCCTACCACTGTCCTGCCTGTGGGAGAAGCTTCAACCAGAGGTCCATCCTCAACCGACACCAGAAAACTCAGCATCGCCAAGATACCCCAGGGGCAGTAAAGGCACCCTGCTGAAGTGTCTCCTTTCTTTTTCCTTTTGCTATTGGAAGGCACTGGAGAGGGCAGGACCTCCCAGAACCATTAAGTGGAGGGAAACCTCATTGGAGGGATGTCATTCATCTTTCCTTACTGAAGCGCTTGTGGAGGGAGTGATGGGGTGCAGAAGGGTGCTTTGACCTATTTTCTTTCCACCCATTCTCAAACACGGGAAAGGGGCACGGCCTGGTTTATTTCAAGCTTCTGGAGAGCGCAGCTTCTCACATCTCTTAACCAAGTGCTGCTAACAGTTTTTTGTACCATATTTTGAGGAGACCATTTCCTGAGTTGCACTTCAGGTTGAAGTTTTTCTCCTTCAATGGGATGTGCTTCTCACTCTCCTTAGGAAGTCTGGTGGTAAAGGCAACATTCTGACACATGGCAGCTTGAACCTCGATTTTTCTGAGGGCTGTGTCTTGCCTGTAAGATCACTAGCTCAGACTCTCTCCCTTCCTCCCCTCACTCTCTCTTTCATTTAACGGATATTTATTGGACACCTGTTAAATTCCTGGCACTGGGAATACAGTGGTGAATGAGACAGATGAGAGATGTGTTCTCTTGGAGCTTGTGATGAGCAGTGGAAATAAACATGAAACCGTTAGCACGGTATTCTGAATTACACTTTGGTGAGTGCTGTGTGAAGGTATAGACTTCTCATGCTCACTCTTTCTGCTCTGACTGCAAGCCCTCTGCTTGTGTGTGGATCTTTCCCTTATCAGTTGGGATCTTTGCTCGAGCAGCCACACTTACTTTACTTTTATAGCCCTCTTTGTCTCTGACTGTAACATTCTACCCTCATCTGTAAATTTCCCTATTCCACTATTTCTTGTACTATAATAACTCTCAACACATCAGCTATTAGGAAATTAATATTTTGCTACCGACCACTGGATAAACACGAGAGTATTTTCTGAAATATTCAGTTCTTTAAGAAGATCTAATTGAGTCTGAAAGATGAATATTACTACCCTATATTTGATGACACTTTACGGTATATGAAATGCTTTTCTTGGTATCCTCGATATATTACAGAAATATATATTGAGGCCCTACTGTGGGCCAGGAACTCTTCTAGGTGTTCATGATACATCAGTGAACAAAGTAGAGGGAAAAAAATCCCTGACCTTGTGACACTTTTACATTTTAGTGAATGTATTTGATCTTCAGAATCCCCCAAGTTGAAACTCGTGAAGAGTCCCATAAATACTCTGGGATTTGAGCCTGTGTTCTTGGTTCTGTCAGATTCTTCCTGGAAATGTGTTTGCCATATACCTCTTGTTACTGAATAGTTTCTGTTTGGTGCATCTAGATACTTATCTTTTGAGATGCTGGAGAGGATGAGGTGGTAGCAGCCTGTTTGGTGTAAGTGCCAATTCAGGAAAAATAAATGTATGTAGGCATTTAAAAAATACATTTCTTTAAAAAGAAGATGAAGTACTTGTAATGGTGTTTAAGCTTCATTATGTTATTTTACCATCGCTAAAGTGTTTCCTGTTTAAAATTTTGGAAACTAACTCACATGGGCTGCACTGCAGGTGTCCTTGTCATGCTGAGCCTTTGGACACTGGCTGTGGAGTGAGATTTTTTTGTCTTTTCTTGACAGTGTACTATAATTGAAAGATGTGGTTTTGTCTCATGATGCCTCTTAATATTGTATTCTTTTACTGAGATATTTTTCCATTTTCTGTTGTATATAAGATAAACAGTCATGACTTTAACACAGTTGTATTACTCAATCTATTTTGAAACACTTGATTTTTATCCCCCATTTCTTGGCAGCACCCATGGCATTGAATTTTGATTTAGCGAATGACCATCCTGGTTCATCAGCTGCCCCCACTAGGCTGAGTGTATCTGAGACATCCACACAAGGGTGCTGCCACTCCTCACCAGTGCTAAGGTCCATGTACAAAATCAGCTCTTTTTTTCCCCCCACTTCCCATACAAGCCAAGCAAGGCTTACAGCCACCTGGCCACCCAAACCCAGTGGGTTGCTTTTCCTAAATCTCTGGCTCCTGGTCTATAGGACTTAGGGGCTGACTTGGCCTGAGTTTGGCCTTTGTGTGCTCCAAAGCTAGGCAGCACACATCTGGTCACCATGGGCTGGAAGTTGTTCATCAACCCTTCTTGAGTCTGACAGATTCTCTTCGGTCATATATTTAGCCAGACAAGCCTCTGAGTTTTCAACCAGTTGGAATTTCTTGACAGAAGCCTCAATGAGAGTAAGTTAAGACCTTGCTCTCTTTCTCACTTGGGCCTTTTATCTCCTTTGAGGTCAAAGCTTACAGGCAATTTCTCAAAAAAGCCTTAAAAGGGAATTTTTTGTAATGAAATTGTAGTGGCCTATTTTTGATAGCTATTAAAATGTCAACAAATACTCATTTTCTGTATTTTTCTATCCTTAATTTTTTTACTAGAAAATTTCAGACATTCATAAATGAATCCTTAGGTATCCATCATTAACTACTAAAACTCATGGCCAATCTTGTTTCATCTCTTTCCTCACCTCCTCCCGTCCCCCGCCTCCTTCACTGAAGTTTTTTGAAGAAAATCCCAGGTATAGTTCATTTATGAATGTTTCAGTATGTACCTCTAAAGGGTCTCTTAAAAAAAAAAAAAAAACTATTATACCTTAAAAAGTTAATTTCTTAATGTCAAAATGTTTTTAAAAAGTTTTGAAAATTTAGAATCCAAATGAGATTCATACATTATAATTTGTTGCTTTGTCTTCTAAGTCTCCCATCTATAGTTCCATCCTTTTTTTTTCCTTTGAAATTTATTCATTGAAAAACTGGATTATTCTGTAGAGTTTCTCGGATTCTGAGTTTTGTTGTTTACATTCCCATGTTTCTCTATCCTCTGTATTAACTAAAAACTCACAGGTGTAGAGATGTTACCAGATTCATATTTCATGTCACTCTGCAACAAGAGGTTGACTTTATCCACTTCTGCGATAACTGACAGGAACTTGTTTCTCTCCTGTCTACTTGTTCTTTTTAACTCTGCTAGGGTTTCTCAACTTTGGCAGTACTGACATTTTGTCCAGATAATTTTGTTGTTGGGGGCTGTCCTGGCTGATTTGTGCATTGTAGGATGTTTAACAGCATCCCAGGCTTCTACTCACTAGATGCCAATAACAACCCCCTGTGTGACAACCAAAGATGTTTCCAGACATTGTCAAATGTCCCCTGGGGGATGAAATCAACCCTGACTGAGAACCACTGCTCTTTGCAATCAGGATGATATCTGAAGCAAGTTAGATCGATGCTTTAGCTATTGAAAGAAGGCACTGGAATTTCAAGGACTGGACCTGATTCTTGTTAAAGCCCCAGCCTAACTTTCTGAAAAAGGTTTTACTAGAGATCACTTAGGTTAAATGTAGAATTTCCAAACAGGACCGGGAACTATTGAATTAGAATCTCAGGATAGGAGGCTGGACATCTATAACAAGCAACCTAGGTGGCTCATATGCAGGCAACCCACCTCTAGCACCATTGTTTTGGGAACCACTGCACAAATACCTCTTCAAGTACCTGCCACAAAGCCTCTACATCACAATGAACAATCTTCCCTAGTAAATGCATGTGCTTAAGTGGGGTGCCACTTAAGCTCAGTACAGCCAGTTACAGCCTTTTATTTTTCTCCTTAATGAGGTCTTCAGGACACAGTAGACACATATTTACATGAATGAAAGGTCTGGCTTTCTACTAGCTTTCTTCTAGAAGGCTTTTGTGAAGGTGCCTTTGGAAAAAACACTATAGCAAGTTACCTTCTGGTGACCCTGGGCAGCTGGTAGTCACTCTAGCTGTTGAGCTACGAATTTTAAGTATATCAAATTAACAGAAATTCTACCAGCCAAAGAAATTCACTCGGGTTTCTTACAATTTACTTTTATCTTGCCTCTTTTTTTCATTATCATCTCAATGAAGCATATACTTCTGGGAATTCAAACTGCTAAGAGAATGAGGATGCAAAGAGTTGGGTAATGCAAGTATTGTGCCTTGAGGAAGCAGAGGAACTTAGAAGCAATTTGGTTTTCTTGGAGCAGCAAATAGGTTCCGGTGTAAGGGCAGCCGTCACTCCACGTGCGGAGACCACAGCTCCACCATCTAAGTGGCCAGAGATAAAGAAAGGGCAGCAAACCCAAGAGCTTGCCTCGTGTTTTCCTTTCCTATTTGCAGTCTCTTGAGAGGGTGGTAAATAAGCTTTTAGATAGAGATTGGGAGAAGAGAGGTTGTAAGTCTTTGTATCCTGGACTCCCATTTCCAGGAGTTATTTGAGTATTATACTATTTGTGAAAATTTGAGGAAAACCCAATCTATATCATTTGGAAATTTTGTTGACTTCAGCAAAAGGGCTCAGCATGTTATGTGAACAGGAAAAGTAGAATGAATGATAAGGAGGTTGTCATTAAGAGCCAGTCTTCTCACCAGATTTTTCCAGTCTTCATTTATAAGTGTCCCTGCTGCCTGGACTAAGGTGCTTGTGGAGGGAATGAGAAATACGTGATGAAAAAAAAATCAATAGTTAAAACAGTGCGATACTAGCACATAAATAGATGAATGGAATAGAATAAAAAGTTCAGAAATAGACCCAGCTACATACAGAAATCTAGCATCTAATGAAGATGGCATCTCAAATCATTAGGGCAGAGATCTTTTTTTTTTTTAAATATGCTATTGGGATAACTGGATAGCCACTTGGAAGAAAGTAGAAGTAGATCCATTCCTCACACCATATGCAAGAATAAACTCCAAATGCATCAGGAATCTAACTAGAAAATGAAACTATACAAGTACTAGAAAACAGCATGGATAAATTCCTCTACAACCTGAGTGTAGAGAAGGGATTTTAAACTATGATTCAAAATCCAGATGCAATAAAAGATGGATGAATTCCCACATAAAAATTAAAAAAAAAAAAAAAACTGGCAAAAAACACAACAAGCAAAGACAAATGATAGACTGGGAGAAAATATTTGCAACATATAACAAAGGCCTGATGTCCCTAATATACAAAGAACTTTTAAAAATGATCAAAAAAGATCAAAATTCTTACAGAAAATTTGGCAAAACTTGAATTCACAAAATGGTATAAAAATAGCCCTTAAACATGAAAAGATGTCCAACTTCACTCATAATAAGAGAAATGCAAAATTAAACTACACTGAGATTGTTTCTCACCTATCAGATTGGCAAAAATCGGAAAACATGGAACATACACTCTGTTGGTGAGGTTATAGGGGCCCTGGTAGTGCACTGGTTAAGCATTCGGCTGCTAACCAGAAGATCTGCCATTTGAATCCACCAGTCGCTCCTTGGAAACTCTATGGGGCAGTTCTGCTCTGTCCTATAGGGTTGCTATGAGTGGGAATCGACTCGATGGCAATGGGTTTGGTTTGTTTGGTTTTGGTTTTTGGTGAGGTTGTGGGGAAACAGGAATTCTTATGCCTTCCTGATGGGAATGCAAAATGGTACAACGTCAGACACAGGAATTTAGCTTTCTTTAAAAAAAATTATGTATGCATTTATTCTGAAGATACACCTCTAACAATATGGAAATACATATGCACAAGGTTATTCATTGCAGCATATTTGTAGCTGCAAAATATTGGGAACTGCCTAAATATCCAAGCACAGCTGGTTGAAAACAACTATGGTACGTCCACATGATAGGGAGACCACTGAAACAATATAGGCAACTTGGGAAAAGAGCATGGCTTCTGCAACTGAGAATCAGTCCCAGTTCAGCAGCTGGATTCAACAGAAGACTGGACTGGATTCTAGATAGTTTGGAAAGAACTTCTCTTTTGTTTCCTTTTGAGTGAGGTTTTTTTTTTTTTTTTTTTTTAAATTTTGCCTTGGCTTCTTAGTAAAGAATCTTAAGGTGTAATTCTTTTGTGCCCAGCTAAAGTAAAGAAATACCATGATTTGTTGAAAGAAAGGAAGGTAAGAGGGGAGAACATCTGGGAGCAGAAGAGTGTGGGACCGTTTGTGGATTCAGGTGTCACCTTGTTTGTTCTGGGAGAGGCTATTACAAGGGATATACGTCTTTTATTATGCAGAGGTGGCAAAAATAATTGTCCTTACCTTGTCATTCCCCTGTATCTTTTCTCAGTTTCAATATCTATTTCCCAACCACCCTCCTACCCAAGATGTTCCGTTGTCCCACCAAACTCACTTTTATTTATAAAGGGAGATCCATTCCTCTACTACTTGTTTAGACCATATCTTAGTCAATATAACCTCAATTCATAGAGAAAACACTCACTGAAACCATATCTTAACACTGGATTCTTACTCAATATATACTATATTCTTGCATTTCATTTTGTTTTTTGGGAGAGAGGTTAATTTTTTTGAAATTTTTTTTTTTATTGTTGTAGTTTAGATGAAGTTTACATTTCAAGGTAGTCTCCCATACAAATATTTATACATACATTGTTATGTGACCCTAACTGTTCTCCCCATACTGTGACAGCACACTCCTCCTTTCCACCCCCGATTCTCCATGTCCATTCAACCAGCTCCTAACCCTCTCTGCCTTCCTATCTCCCCTCCAGACAGAAGCTGCCTGTTTAGTCTTTTGTATCTACTTGAGCTAAGAGGCACATTCCTCACGAGTATCCCTTTATGTCCCACAGTCCAGTCCAATCCCTGTCTGAAGAGTTGACCTCAGGAATTGTTTCCATTCTGGGCTGATAGAGAATCCGGGGGCCATGCTTTCCAGGGTTCCTCCAGTCTCTGTCAGACCATTAAGTCTGGTCTTCATACTAGAATTGAAGTTCTGCACCCCACCTTTCTCCTGCTCCATCGGGGACTCTCTGTTGTGTTGCCTGTCAGGGCGGTCATTGGTGGTAGCCAGGCACCATCTAGTTCTTCTGGTCTCAGGCTGATGAAGTCTCTGGTTTATGTGGCCCTTTCTGTCTCTTGGGCTAATACTTTCCTTGTGTCTTTGGTGTTCTTCATTCTCCTTTACTCCAGGTGGTTGGGACCAATTGAAGCATCTTAGATGGCTGCTTGCAAGCTTTTAAAACCCCAGACTCCACTCACCGAAGTAGGATGCAGAACATTTTCTTAATAAGCTTTGTTATGCCATTTGACCTAGATGTCCCCTGAAAGCATGGTCCCCAGATCCCTACCCCTGCTACTCTGTCCCTCAAAGTGTTTGTATTCAGGAAACTTAACTTTGGTTTAGTCCAGTTGTGGTGACTTCCCCTGTAGTGTGTGCTGTCCTTCCCTTCACCTAACATAATACTTGTCTACTATTTAGTTAGTGAATAACCCTCACCCTCCCTCCCCACCCTCATAACCATCAAAGTATCTTGTCTTCTGTGATTAAACCTCTTCTTGAGTTCTTATAATAGTGGTCTTATACAATATTTGTCCTTCCGTGACTGACTAAATTCATTCAGCATAATGCCCTCCAGATTCCTCCATGTTATGTTTCACGGCTTCATCGTTGTTCTTTATCATTGCGTAGTATTCCATTGTGTGGATATACCATCATTTGTTAATCCATTCATCCGTTGATGGGCACCTAGATTGTTTCCATCTTTTTGCTATTGTGAACAATGCTGCAGTGAATATGGGTGTACATTCGTATGATGGCTCTTATTTCTCTAGGATATATTCCAAGGAGTGGGATAGCTGGATCTTATGGTACTTCTATTTCTAGCTTTTCAAGGAAGTGCCAAATCAATTTCCAAAGTGGTTGTACCATTTTACATTCCCACCAACAATGTATAAGTGTTCCATTTCTTCACAACCTCTCCAGCATTTATTATTTTGTGTTTTTTGGATTAATGCTAGCCTTGTTGGGGTGAGATGATATCTCATTCTAGTTTTGATCTGCATTTCTCCAATGGCTAATGATTGTGAACATTTCTTCATTTGTCTGTTAGCCATCTGAATATCTTCTTTGGCAAAGTGCCTGTTCATATCCTTTGCCCATTTTTTAATTGGGTTATTTGTGTTTTTGTTGTTGAGGTTTTGCAGAATCTTGTAGATTTTAGAGATTAGATGCTGATAAGATTTGTCGTAACCAAAAATTTTTTCCCAGTCTGTAGGTTGTCTTTTGACTCTTTTGGTGAAGTCTTTTGATGAGCATAAGTGTTTGATTTTCAGAAGCTCCCAGTTATCTAGTCTCTCGTCTCATGATTGTGTATTGTTACTTATGGTTCGTATTGTTTTTATGCCATGTATTAGGGCTCCTAGCATTGTCCCTATTTTTTCTTCCATGATCTTTATAATTTTTTATTTTATATTAAGTCTTTGATCCATTTTGAGTTAGTTTTTGTGCATAGTGTGAGGTATGGGTCTTGTTTCAGTTTTTTGCAAATGGATATCCAGTTATGCCAGCACCATTTGTTAAACAGACTGTCTTTTCCCCAATTAACGGACTTTGGGCCTTTGTCAAATATCAGCTGCTCATAGGTGGATGAACTTATGTCTGGATTCTCAATTCTGTGCCGTTGGTCTATGTATTTGTTGTTGTACAAGTACCAGGCTGTTTTGACTACCATGGAAGTATAATAGGTTCTAAAATCAGGTAGTGTGAGGCCTCCCACTTTGTTCTTCTTCTTGAGTAATGCTTTGTTTATCCAGGGTCTCTTCTGTTTCCGTATGAAGTTGGTGATTTTTCTCCATGTCATTAAAAAATGATGGTGGGATTTGAGTCGGGATTGCATTGTATCTGTAGATCACTTTGGGTAGAATTGACATTTTCACAATGTTGAGTCTTCCTATCCATGAGTAAGGTATGTTTTTCCACTTATGCAGGTCTCTTTTGGTTTCTTGCAGTAGTGTCTTGTAGTTTTTATTGTATAGGTCTTTTACATCTCTGGTTAGATTTATTCCTAAGTATTTTATCTTCTTGAGAGCTATTGTAAATGGTATTGATTTCATGATTTCCTTTTGAGGTTCTCTTTGTTGGTATAAAGGAATCCAACTGATTTTTGTATGTTTATGTTGTATCCTGAAACTTTGCTGAAATCTTCTATTAGTTCCAGCAGTTTTCTTGTGGATTCTTTGGGGTTTTCTATGTATAAGATCATATCATCTGCAAATAGAAATACTTTGATTTCTTCCCCACCAATCTGGATACCCTTTATTTCTTTTTCTAGCCTAATTGCTCTGGCTAGGACCTCCAGCACAATGTTGAATAAGAGTGGTGATAAAGAGCATTTTTGTCTGGTTCCCATTCTCAGGAGGAATGCTTTCAAAGTCTCTCCATTTAGGATGATGTTGGCTGTTGACTTTGTATAAATGCCCTTAATTATACTGAGGAATTTCCCTTCTATTCTTATTTTGTTGAGAGTTTTTATCATGAATAGGTGTTAGATTTTGTCAAATGCCTTTTCTGCATGATTGATAAGATCATGTGGTTCTTGTCTTTTGTTTTGTTTATGTGATGGATTATACTGATTGTTTTTCTAATGTTGAACCATCCCTGCTTACCTGGTATAAATCCCACTTGATCGTAGTGAATTATTTTTTTGATATGTTGCTGAATTCTATTGGCTAGAATTTTGTTGAGGATTTTTCCATCAATGTTCATGAGGGATATTGGTCTGTAATTTTCTTTTTTTGTGGTGTCTTTACCTGGTTTTGATATCAGGGTTATGCTGGCCTCATAGAATGAGTTTGAGGGTATTCCATCCTTTTCTATGCTCTGAAATACCTTTAGTAGTAGTGGTGTTAACTCTTCTCTGAAAGTTTGGTAGAATTCTCCAGTGAAGCCATCTGGGCCAGGGCTTTTTTTGGTTGGGAGTTTTTAAATTACCTTTTCAATCTCTTCTTTTGTTATGGGTTTATTTAGTTGTTCTACCTCTGTTTGTGTTAGTTTAGGTAGGTACCTCAGTTTCTAGAAATTTGTCCGTTTCCTCTAGCTTTTCAAATTTGTTAGAGTACAATTTTTCATAGTATTCTGTTATGATTCTTTTAATTTCAGTTGAGTCTGTTGTGATATCACCCATCTCATTTCCTATACGGGTTATCTGCTGCCTCTCCTGTTTTTCTTTTGTCGGTTTGGCCAGTGGTTTATCAATTTTGTTGATCTTTTCAAAGAACCAGCTTTTGGTCTTGTTAACTCTTTCAACTGTTTTTCTATTCTCTATTTCATTTGATTCTGTTCTAACTCTTATTATTTCCTTTCTTTTGGCGCCAGAGGGCTTCTTTTGCCGCTCTCTTTCTACTTGTTCCAGTTGTAGGGTTAATGTTTTGATTATGGCCTTTTCTTTTTTTTTGGATATGTGCATTTATTGTTATAAACTGACCTCTGAGCACTGCTTTCGCTGTGTCCAAAGGTTCTGGTAGGATGTGTTTTCATTCTCGTTTGATTCTATGAATTTCTTTATTCCATCCTTAATCTCTTCAATAACCCAGTAATTTTTGAGCAAGGTGTTGTTTAGTTTCCATGTGTTTGATTTTTTTCCCTTGCTTTTTCTGTTGTTGATTTCTACTTTTATGGCCTTCTGGTCAGAAAAGATGCTTTGTAATATTTCAATGCTTCGGATTTTGTTAAGGCTTGCTTTATGGCCTAATATGTGGTCTATTCTGGAGAATGTTCCATGTGCATTGGAAAAGAAAGTATACTTGGCTGCTGTTGGGTGGAGGGTTTGGTATATGTCTATGAGATCAAGTTGGTTAATTGTAGCATTTAGATCTCCCGTGTCTTTGTTGAGCTTCTTTCTGGATGTTCTGTCCTTCACCAAAAGTGGTATGTCGAAGTCTCCTACTACTATTGTGGAACTGTCTATCTCTCTTTTCAGTGCTGTTAGAGTTTGTTTTATGTATTTTGGAGCCCTTTTGTTGGGTGCGTAAATATTTATTATAGTTATGTCCTCCTGTTGTATTGACCCTTTAATCATTATATAGTGTCCTTCCTTATCCTTTGTGGTGGATTTTACTTTAATCTCTATTTTGTCAGAGATTAATATTGCCACTCCTGCTCTTTTTTGAGTGTAGTTTGCTTGATATATTTTTTTCTATCCTTTGAGTTTTAGTTTGTTTATGTCTTTAAGTCCAAGGTGTGTCTCTTGTAGGCGGCATATAGACGGATCATGTTTTTTTATCCAATCTGCCACTCTCTGTCTCTTTATTTGTGCATTTAGTCCATTTACATTCAGTGTAATTATTGATACATATAAGTTTAGTGCTGTCATTTTGATGTCTTTTTGTGTGTGTTGTTCACAGTTTCTTTGTTCCACTTAATTTTTTGTGCTGAGTCATTTTTCTGTATGTATTGTCTTTTCATCTTTTTCATTGTTGTTGATTTTGTGTTTGCTGAGTCTTTATATTTTTCTAGTTTTTTATTTTGACTTATAGGATTGTTAGTTTCCTTTGTGGTTATCTTAACATTTATTTTTCTAAGTTTATACCAGTCTTTTATTTCTTTATATCGTCTTGACTTCCTCTCCATATGAAAAATCTCTGTCTGCATTTTTTAAGTCCCTCTTTTTTGTTTTAATGTTGTCATCTTTTACATATTGACATCTGTTTCCCTATTTTCAGTGTTTTAGCTTTGATTTATTTTTGTGACTTCCCTATCTGGGTTGATATCTGGTTGCTATGTCCTGTGTTCTAGTCTTGGGTTGTTATCTGGTGTTACTGATTTTCTAACCGGAGGACTCCTTTTAGTATTTCTTGTAATCTTGGTTTGGTTTTTGCAAATTCCCTAAACCTCTGTTTATCTGGAAATGCCCTAATTTTGCCATCATATTGGAGAGACAGTTTTGCTGGATATATAAGTCTTGACTGGCAGTTTTTTTCCTTCAAGGTTTTATATATGTCATCCCATTGCCTTCTTGCCTGCATGGTTTCTGATGAGTAGTCTGAGCTTATTCTTATTGACTCTCCTTTGTATATGACTTTTTGTTTATCTCTAGCCGCTCTTAAAATTCTCTCTTTATCTTTGGTTTTGGCAAGTTTGGTTATAATATGTCTTGGTGACTTTCTTTTGGGATTCTACCTTATCTGGGGTTCGATGAGCATCTTGGATAGATATCTCGTAATCTTTCATGATATCACGGAAGTTTTCTGCCAGCAAAGCTTCAACCATTCTCTCTGTATTTTCTGTTATCCCCCCCGTTCTGGTACTCCAATTACTCATAGGTTATTCATCTTGATACAGTCCCACATAATTCTTAGGGTTTCTTCTTTTTTTTTAATCTTTTTATCTGATTTTTCCTCAAATAAGTTGGTGTCAAGTGCTTTATCTTCAGTCTCACTAATTCTGACTTCCATTGCCTCAATTCTGCTCATGTGACTTTCTATTGAGTTGTCTATGTTAATCTTCTGGATTTCTGATTGCTGTCTCTCTAAGGATTCTTGCAGCCTGTTAAATTTGTCATTATGCTCTTCTCTAATCTTTTTAATTTCCTCTATTGCATGTTCTGCATTTTGCTTATTTCCTTCCTAATTTCTTGAAGAGTTCTGTATATTAATCTTTTGTATTCTGCCTCCGGTAATTCCAAGAAATTTTCCTCCTCTGGAAAATTTCTAGATTCTTTATTTTGGGAGCTTGCTGAAGCCATCATGGATTGCCTCTTTATGTGTTTTGATATTGACTGTTGTCTCTGAGCCATCAGTAAGTTATTATATTTATTTATTTTATGTTTGCTTTCTGTGTCCTAGCTTTTTGTTTTGTTTTGATATGCCCAAATAGGCTGCTCGTATGAACTAGTTTGATTATTGGCACCTCTGAAGCTCTAATGTCCTGTCACCAGGTGGTTAGAACTGTTACTAGGTATGTGAGCTCAGGAGTCCACCCACTCCTCCTGTATGGATTCAGCTCAGGTGCCCACATAGGTAGCCACCAATTGTGTGGTGTAGGCTCTCACCTACAGTCCTAGACAGGCATGGGTGATTGGTGTAGGCACAGGCATCTGGCTGCAGAAGTGGGACACACTCTGAGCAAGGCAGGGGGCTGACGGCTGACCCGGAGTGTCCAGGAGGAAGGCATGTCCCTGTTCCCTAGAGTGCATAGGTGGGTGGGTTTTGCAGCAGGACTATGAGCACCCGATACTGTTGGCTGTAAGGAGTGGGGGGTCACCTCTTATTCTTGGTCCCCTATAGCAGGTGGCTAGGTGGCGTGGGTGGAGCCACCAGTCCTCAGGCCCCTGATATGGGTAGGTGAAGACCCTGCTTAATGGGCAGAGAAGTGTCAAATGTCAAGAACCTGCCACTTCACAGCTAAAACAGTTGAAGTTAGACTTCAAGTATATACCCTGTTGTATTGTGGTAATGTGGGCCCATACTGTTGAGATGGGCCCACACAAGTCTCTGCAGGGGGAAAGGCACTCAAAGTCCATGGATCCCTTATGCCTGTGCCTAGGCAAAGGAGCTGTACCTACCTTGGGTTCCTGGCTTAGGTGGCCGGCAGTTTATTTTTTCCCCTGTTTGTTAGTTTGTTCACTCTCCAAGGCCAGGAGAATGGCTCTGAGCGTGTGATGGATCTTACTTCTGGCCCAGGGGACTCGACAGTTGCTGAAGCTGGTCCAGACCCTGTGCACAGCAGGGAGTGGGGAGGTAAATGGGAGAGAGTTTTTTCCCTAAGTGGGGTGTTTTTGATCCTTGAGGTAGGCCATATGCAAGTACTTATCTTTCACCAATCCAGGGCTGCTTCTTACTGGTCCTGGGTGGCTGAGTAGACTTTCTGGTGCTGGGTCTCTCCCAGTGTGGAAAACACACTTCCCAAGCACTGCTGCTTGCCTGCCTTGCCCCTCACCCATGAGCTGCTCAGGCCTGAAGGGCTCAGGCTCTTGTCAGGTCAGGTCTGGCAACTCCTTGCTGCTTCTGAACCATCTCTCCCTCCCCCTGCAACACAGTCAGGTTCCTGAACTTTGCCTTAGATGTTCAGGGTTCCTAGACGGTCATGTATAATTGATTCACTTGTTTTTTCAGGTCTTGGTTGTAAGAAGGTCCACTGGAAGCATCTGACTACTCCGCCATCTTGGCCCCACCTCTTGCATTTCATTTTCCTCTCCTAATTTAGTTTTATTGACTATGTAAAGGCATTCAACTGTGTGGATCATAACAAATTATGAATAATACTGTGAAGAATGGGAATTCCAGAACACTTAATTGTGGTCATGAGGAACCTGTATGTAGATCAAGAGCCAGTCATTCAAACAGAACAAGGGAATACTGCCTGATTTAAAGCCAGGAAAGGTGTGTGTCATGGTTGTATCCTTTCACCATAATTATTCAATCTGTATGCTAAGCAAATAATCTGAGAAGCTGGACTATATGAAGAAGAATGAGACATCAGGATTGGAGAAAGTCTTATTAACAACCTTCGACATGCAGATGACACAACCTTGCTTGCTGAAAGTGAAGAAGACTTGAAGCAGTTACAGATGAAGATCAAAGAACACAGTCTTCAGTACAGATTACACCTCAACATAAAGAAAACAAAAATCCTCACCATTGGACCAATAAGCAACATCAAGATAAATGGAGAAAAGATTTAAGTTGTCAAGGATTTCATTTTACTTGGATCCACAATCAACACCCATGGAAGCAGCAGTTAAGAAATCAAAAGACACATTGTATTGGGCAAATCTGCTGCAAAAGACCTCTTTAAAGTGTTAAAAACAAAGATGTCACCTTGAAGACTAAGGTGCGCTTCTTAGTCATCTTGTGCTGCTGTAACAGAAATACCACAAGTGAATGGCTTTAACAAAGAAAAATTTATTTTCTCACAGTCTAGTAGCCTAGTCTAGTACACTGAGAAGTCCAAATTCAGGGCATCAGCTCCAGGAGAAGGCTTTCTCTCTCTGTCGGCTCTGGAAGAGTGTCCTTCCCATCAGTCTTCCCCTGGACTAGGAGCTTCTCCGCACGGGAATCCCAGGTCCAAAGTAAGTGCACTGCTCCCAGGGCTGCTTTCTTGGTGGTATGAGGTCCCCATGTCTCTCTGCTTGCTTCTCTATTTTATATCTCAAAAGAGACTGGCTTAAGACACTGTCTAATCTTGTAGATCTCATCAATATAACTGCCGCTAATCCATCTCATTAACATCATAGTGATAACGATTTACAACACATAGGGAAATCACATCATATTACAATCATACAATACTGGGAATCATGACCTACCCAAGTTGACAGATAATTTTGGGGGGCACAATTCAATCCATGACAGTGCTGCTGACCCAAGCTATGGTGTTTTCAATTGCTTCACATGCATGTGAAAGCTGGACGATGAATAAGGAAGACCAAAGAAGAACTGACGCCTTTGAATTATGGTGTTGGCAAAGAATATTGAATATATCATGGACTGCCAAAAGAATGAACAAATCTGTCTTGGAAGAAGTACAACCAGAATGCTCCTTAGAAGCAAGGATGGTGAGACTATGTCTCACATACTTTGGGTATGTTATCAGTGTGACCCTAATACTTCCCAGCATATTTTCTCTTTTTCAAAATGGGTGACTGAGAGCTTGACATAACTAACGCCATGATGAACCTAGGTCTTTTTTATTTTTTCTTTGCCTTCTCCTTTTCGCATACCTTTGTTAATGACTTTGTTCTGCTCTATCTGGCCACCTGTGGCTTATGACCCCCCACAGGAAGATTAGAGCCCAGATGTCAGATACGTATATCTTTAGCCTGATAACGGAATGTCTGGCATGTGTCTCTTTGGTATGACAAAGAGTCTTTTGTAATTACCTTGTAGTGAATGATGACCCTTCTAACCTTTGTAAAAATCAGATATAAGCCTGATGTAAAAATGCCTTTGGGGACTCCATAGAGACAGCCTGCATTGCTGTCAGATCGCCAGTGGTGTACACCTCCTAAAATAAAGCTTTCTCAGTCTTTCTGACTTGGAGTATGTTTACTGGCTCAATTGCTCTAGGGCACGGACCCTATTTGGTAACATCAAGAGGAATCATTCCCTGGAGAAGGACATCATGCTTGGTAAAGTAGAGAGTCAGTGAAAGACAGGAAGACCCTAAACGAGATGGATTGACACAGTGGATGCAACAATGGGCTCAAGCATAACAACAGTTGTGGGGATGGGGCAGGACCAGGTGGTGTTTCGTTTTGTCGTGCATAGGGTTGCTATGAGTTGGAACTGACTTGGATGGCACCTAATAACAACAACAATTTAGTTAGTGTAGCAGCAAAAAGATGAATTATTATAACCCTAATCTAGAGATAAATAGCAAAGGCATGCAGTGTCCCACTGAAGACCCTTTAGTAGAGATTTCAATAGGCATTTTACCTCTTAGTTTTGGCATGCTGGGGTTTTAGTTCTGATTTATTTATGCTAGAGTAGGCTATTCTTGAGGTAAGAAACCTGAAATCTCAGTGGCTTAATAAATAAAGCTTTGCTTCTTACTCATGTCTTAGTCTCGCTCTTCTGCAGCTCTCAACCAGTCACTCAGGGTCTAGGCTGCTTCCATCTAATAGATACATTCTCTAGAATATGTGATTTTTAAGATTACTCCATTCACATCCCACTGGCAGATGTAGTCACATGCTCCCAAGACAATTGCAAGAGAGGGTGTGAAGTGAGGGTGTCCTCTGTGTCCAAGAACAGGAAGAAGTGTGATGATGCACCATTGTTTTTGCCATAAGGGCTGCAGCAGTCTGCTTTATCACCCTTTATTGGGAGTTTGAATTGAATTGAATTCATTGTAGGACAAGAACTATTGAAGAGGCAGAGTTTGTATTGTGTTTAGCTTTGAATCTGCTAGAAGTAAAGTTTTATTTTCCTTGCAAGGTGAAACGCTAAACTATGCCTACAAAAAACATAATCTATAGATTAAATGGGCAACATGATGATCTGTAAGCAGCACAGTTGAAGATTACCTTCCAGGGAGATTAACTAGGAACACTGTATTTAAAAGCCCGGGAAACACCTGTGCCAATAAGGAAGTTCTTTGCTTCTTAGGAAACACAACAGAGACAGAACTCACCGTTTCCCCAAACTTTCTGGTCTCTTAACAGTTCTTTTACTTACTGTACTTCTAAAGTCACAGAATATAAATATCCTTATTTTACCTGGACCATATTTTTAAAGCTTAGGGTACCTTACTGTCTTAGGCTGGGTTCTCTAGAGAAGTAAAACCAATAAAGCATATAAATATATATAGAGAGAGATTTATATTAAGGAAATGACTCACCCGATTGTAGAGGCTGGAACATGGATCAGCCTGGAGGCTTCTGATTCATGTAGCTGCAGGGGCTGCTGAACCCAAAATCAGCAAATCAGAGAGGGCTCCAGCTCACAGGCTGCAAAGACCGACAATTCCCAAGATCGACAGTCAAGCTGCTAGCCCAAGTCCCAAGAACCAGAGGTCAAACAGGAGCCAGCTGCAGGATCCACTGTGAGGCTACTCACAGCAGATGCCATCATGGAGGTGATCACATTATATCATATCTCATCAAGGAAGTGATCACATCACCATACGACTGCCAAACTACATCATAACTGACAAACCACTGAGAATCATGACCCAGCCAAGTTAACACACAACCTTAAAAATCACACTTAAATACTAGGATATTTTTTGCCCAAACTCATAAATTACACTTGTGCCTTGTTTATTTTCAGCCAAGGTGAATAAAAAATTTAAAGTTTACAATTTCCATTTTCCCAATGGTCTTTGGAGTCTTGTAAATAAATAAGGTTGCCTAAGGAGAATGTCTAGAGTAAAAATACAAGATGATCTGTGACAGAGCCTTACTACCATTTAAGGACTGGCAAGAGAAAGAGCCTACCAAGGAGACTGAGAAACACCAGTGATAGAGGGACAAAAAAATCAGCAGAGTGTGGTGTGATAGAAGATAGGGGAGGAACATGTTTTCTGAAAGATATAGTAGCCAAGGATCAAATGTTGCAGGGAAGTTAAACAAGATAAAGGTTGAAAAATGTTCATTGGCTTTATCAACATTTGTAGTCATTAGTGACATTGGTTGAGAGCAGTTTCAGTGGTAGAGTGGGGGAGGGGGAGCCATATTCCAGGGGGTTGTGAACCCCTCCCTTGAATTCCAACTCATGTATACAACTACCTACTTGAAGATATTCCACTGGAATATGAAATAGGCACATTAAACTTATCACATACAAAACCAAGCTTTTCATTCCCTCCCCATCATTTAAATCTATTTCTTCCTCATCTTAGTGAATGGACACTCCATTCTCCCAGTTGCTTAGCCCAAAAAACCTATCTGTCTCTCATATGCCAGATCCAAATCATCAGCAAATTCTATTGGCTGTATTTTCAAAATATATAAAGAATCTAGCAACTTCTCACCACTTTAAACATTTCCAGACAAGTCCAAGCCACAAACTTCACTCCTGTACTATTTTAGTAGCCTCCTAATTAATTTTCTGCTTCCATTCTTTCTTCTCTATAGTGTCTTCATCATACAAGAATAAGATTATCTCTTACAAACATAAATTAGATGATTTATCTCCTTTTTCAGAACTTTCCAAAGCCTTCCCTTCTCAGAACAAAAAAGTACTTACTTAGCTAACAGTTCTTCCTTGAATATACCAAGCATGCTCCCACTTCAGAGCTTTTCTCCTGTTCTCTTTGACTAGAACACTCTCCCTCCAGACATTTACACCACTTTCTCCCTCTCTTCATTTGGAGAGGCCTTCCCTAGCTCTCTGTGATGGTTTTAAAAATGTGACTGCAAATTATTTGACACTTTTCCCATCAAGAGATGGAGTTTAATTACCCCACTTCTTGAATATTGTATGGCCTTAGTGACTCACTTTTAACAAAATACAAAGACAGTGATGCTATGTTACTTCTGAGGCTAGGTCATACATGGGATATTTGTCCTTGGAACCCAGCTGCTATGCTGTGAGGAAGCCCTAGGCACATTGACAGGCCACACATAGATATTCCAGCAACAGCTCTACCTGTGATTCTAGCTGATGACCACCATCAACCATTAGACATGTGAGTGAGGAATTCTTTGAGATGACTCCACCTCCAGCCCCCATTTGACTGCAACCACATAAAAGACCCTAGGGAGAACTTCCTAGCTGAACCTAGTCACCACCAAAACTGGTGAGAGACAAAACAAATGATTACTATTGTCCTAAGCTATATAACACTTCCACTATTTTACATATTATAAATTTATTTGCCCTTTTTTCTATTCTCCTTTCCTACACCCTGAAACGTCAGCTGTAGGAGAGTAAAAACTTTCTTTTGTTTGGTGGTATATTCCCAGTGCCTAGAACAATGCCTGGTACACAATAGGCACTTAAGCTTAAATTGTATTTTTTAAATGAATATACCTGCAGTCCTGTGATGTGAAAGAAGCATCCAAGGTCAACAGAAAAAGTACTGGAGATATTTATTACAGGAGATATTTGTTATTATGCTCATTATTCTTGAGGATACTTCCACTTCCCTACTTGGTGTTGTTGTTAGGTGCAGTTGAGTTGGTCCTGGCTCATAACAACCCTATGTACAGCAGAATGAAACACTGGTCTTGCGCCATCCTCACAATCATTGCTATGCCTGAGCCCATTGTTGTAGCCACTGTATCAATCCATTTCCTTGAGGGTCTTCCTCTTTTTCGCTGACCCTCTACTTTACCAAGCATGATGTCCTTCTCCAGGGATGGATCCCTCCTAATAACATGTCCAAAATATGTGAGACGTAGTCTCGCCATTCTTGCGTCTAAGGAGCAGCATTCTGGCTGTACTTCTTCCAAGACAGATTTGTTTGTTCTTTTTGCAGTCCGTGTTATGTTCAATATTCTTTGCCAACACCATAATTCAAAGGCGTCAATTCTTCTTCCATCTTCCTTATTCATTGTGCAGCTTTTACATGCATATGAAGTGATTGAAAACACCATGGCTCGGGTCAGGCATATCTTAGTTTTCAAAGTGACATCTTTGCTTTTCAACACTTTAAAGAGGTCTTTTGCAGCAGATTTGCCCAATGCAATGGGTCTTTTGATTTCTTGACAGCTGCCTCCATGGGTGTTGATTGTGGATCCAAGTAAACTGAAATCCTTGTCAACCTCAATCTTTTCTCCCTTTATCATGAGGTTGCTTGTTGGTCCAGTTGTTAGGATTTTTGCTTTCTTTATGTTGAGGTGTAATCCATACTGAAGGCTGTGGTCTTTGATCATCAATAAATGCTTCAAGTCCTCTTCACTTTCAGCAAGCAAGGTTGTGTCGTCTGAATATTGAAGGTTGTTGGTGAATCTTCTTCCAATCCTGATGCCCCTTTCTTCTTCATATAGTCCAGCTTCTTGGATTATTTGCTTAGCATACAGTTTGAATAAGCATGATGAAAGGATACAACCCTGACACACACCTTTCCTGACTTTAAACCATGCAGTATCCCCTAGTTCTGTTGGAACCACTGCCTCTTGATCTATGTACAGATTCCTCATGAGCAAAATTAGTGTTCTGGACTTCCCATTCTTCACAATATTATCCATAATTTGTTATGATCCACACAGTTGAATGCCTTTTCATAGTCAATAAAACACAGATAAATATCTTTCTGTATTCTCTGCTTTCAGCCAGGATCCATCTGATATCAGCAATGATATCCCTGGTTTCACATCCTTTTCTGAATCTGGCTTGAATTTCTGGAAGTTCCATGTTGCTGTACTGCTGCAGCCACTTTTGAATGATCTTCAGCAAAATTTTACTTGCATGTGCTATTAATGATATTGTTCAATAATTTCCTCATTCGATTGGATCATCTTTCTTTGGAATGGGCATGAATATGGATCTCTTCCAGTCAGTTGACCAGGTAGATGTCTTCCAAATTTCTTGGCATAAATGAGTGAGCACTTCCAGTGCTGCATCTGTTTTTGAAACATCTCAATTGGTATTCTGTCAATTCCTGGAGACTTGTTTTTCACCAGTGCCTTCAGTGCAGCTTGGACCTCTTCCTTCAATACTGTCAGTTCCTGATCATATGCCACCTTCTGGAATGGCTGAACGTTGACCAATTCTTTTTGGCGCAGTGATTTTGTGTATTCTTTCCATCTTCTTTTGATGCTTCCAGCTTTGTTTAATATTTTCCTGTAGAATTCTTCACTACTGCAACTCAAGGCTTGAATTTTTCTTCAGTTCTTTCAGCTTGAGAAGTGCTGAGTGTGTTCTTTTCTTTTGATTTTCTAACGTCAGGTCTTTGCACATTTCATTATAATACTTTACTTTGTCTTCTCAAGCTGCCTTTTGAAATCTTTTGTTAAGCTCTTTTACTTCATGATTTCTTCCATTCGCTTCAGCTACTCTACATTCAAGAGCAAGTTTCAGAGTCTCTTCTGACATCCATTTTGGCCTTTTCTTTCTTTCCTGTCTTTTGCTTTCTTCTTGTATAATGTCCTTGAATCATCCCACAACTTGTCTGGTCTTCAGTCATTAGTGTTCAATGTGTCAAATCTATTCCTGAGATGGCCTCTAAATTCAGGTAGGATATATTCAAGGTTGTACTTTGGCTCTCGTGGACTTGTTCTAATTTTCTTCAGCTTCAACTTGAACTTACATATGAGCAATTGATGGTCTGTTCCACAGCTGGCCCCTAGCTTTGTTCTTACTGATGATATCGAGCTTTTCCATCATCTCTTTCCACAGATGTAGTCGATTTGATTCCTGTGTATTCCATCTGGCAAAGTTCACGTGTATAGTCACTGTTTATATTGTTGAAAAAAGATATTTTCAATGAATAAATCACTGCTCTTGCAAAACTCTGTCTTGCGATCTCCAGCATGGTTTCTATCACCAAGGCCAAGTTTTCCAACTACTGATCTTTCTTCTTTGTTTCTAACTTTTGCATTCCAATCACCAGTAATTATCAAAACTTCCTGATTGCATGTTCAATAAATTTCAGAAGTTGGTAAAAATCTTCAGTTTCTTCATATTTGGCCTTAGTGGTTGGTGCATAAATTTGAATAATAGTCATGTTAACTGGTCTTCCTTGTAGGCTTATGGGTATTATCCTATCACTGACAGCACTGTACTATAGAAGAGATCTTGAAATATTATTTTTAAGGATGAATGCAACATCATTCTTCTTCAAGTTGTCATTCCTGGCATAGTAGACCATATGATTGTCCCATTCAAAATGGCCAATACCAGTCCATTTCAGCTCACTAATGCCTAGAATATTGATATTTATGCATTCCATTTCATTTTTGACAATCTCTGATTTTCCTAAATTCATACTTCATACATTCCGTGTTCTGATTGTTAATGGATATTTGCAGCTGTTTCTTCTCATTTTGAATCCTGCCATATTAGCGAATGAAGCTCCCGAAAGCTTGACTCCATCCATGTCATTAAGATTGACTCTACTTTCAGGAGGCAGCTCTTCCCCAGTCGTATTTTGGATGCCTTCCAACCTGAGGGGCTCATCTACCGGCACTATATCAGACAATGTTCTGCTGCTATTCATAAGGTTTTCAGTGGCTAATTCTTTTCAGAAGTAGACCATCCAGCCCTTCCTCTTCTGTTTTAGTCTGAAACATGTCCACCATGAGTGACCCTGATGATATTTGAATACCAGTGGCACAGCTTCCAGCATCACAGCAACAAGCAAGCCCCAGAGTAGGACAAACTGACAGACGTGGGAGGAGGGGGATTACTTCCCTACTAGTGGTGCTTAATAATGCTATTTTTTAATATGGATAATGGAAACATTTCTTTTCTTTCTTAATTTTTAATAACTTATTTTAAAAATAGTAATGAAAATTCTGGTGTCTTCACAAGACTGGGTTTAAGCTTCTGAGTCTTTAAGAGAGACTAAGCTTCTGAACTTTTTATAGTTGATGTGTGGGCTGGATGAGGTAGGAACATTCTCCCTCCCTGTGCCCTTCAGCAAAAGTCTCCAGGCCAGGACTAGAGCCACTCTGAAAAGGTATTTGCTATAAGAGAAGAATTACCTCACTCCCTTTGGAAGACAGGACTCTGAGCCAGAAAGCTTCCTCACAAGCCACCAATGAGCAAGGTCAGTTGAAGTTCTTTCATATTTATTCATTGCTCGTCCTCTTTCGTTTTTCATGTTCAATTCAATTTTTTACCTCAAAGTCAACTTACCATTATAGCATATGCTTATTGGAAGAAGACCTTCTCCATACTGAAGTCAACTTTTCTCCATATCATTTTTACAGATCTGAGGTGATATTTTGTTGCTATTATTATGGTTTTATGACCAGAGACCCAGGAAAGCCTGAATCCTGCCATGCCAATCATCCTAACTCCTGAGGGCTCCTAAGAAAATGCGTAATATGCTGAAGGAATGCTAGCTGACTGGAGATCAAATTATCACTTTGGTTTTGGACCACACCTCAAAACCTCCATTTGTCGGCTTATGGGTAAAAGATGCTCTGGAAAATCGACGACCTGCATTTTTAGGCATATTGGGAGAGGGAGAGAGACATGACTGGACCCCAAATCGGGGCTCAAATCAGCCATATGGAGTAGAAGAGGACTAATCAGGGGCCACCTAGAAGGAGCTTCATACCTGGATGCTGACATTCTAGGGTACAGTAACCCTGCCCTTCATAAAATATGGGCCAATGAATTCCTTGGGCTATGTCCAACTGGTTAAGTAACTCTTTTTCCTTGGACAAACTTGGGGAGATATAAAAGTAATAGGTTAAGTCCAAACCATGGGGATAAAGACCATAAGTGTTCCTTCTCCAGCACTTGCTGCCACCTCTACCACCACCACCATCATTACTAATGGATCACCTTTCTTTAGAATAGGCATAAGTATGGATCTCTTCCAGCCAGGTGGCTGTCTTCCAAATTTTTTGGCATAGATGAGTGAGCACCTCCAGTGCTGCATCTGTTGAAACATCTCAATTTGTATTCTGTCAATTTCCGGAGCCTTGTTGTTTCACCCATGCCTTCAGTGCAGCTTAGATTTATTCCTTCAGTACCATAGGTTCTTGATCATATGCTACCTCCTGAAATGGTTGAACGTCCACCACTCGTCTGTCAGTTTGTCGTACTGTGGTGGCTTGCATGTTGCAGTGATGCTGGAAGCTACGCCACCAGAATTTCAAATACCAGCAGGGTCACCCATGGTGGACAGGTTTCAGATGCACTTCCAGACTAAGACAGACTAGTAAGAAGGACCTAGAGGTTTACTTCTGAAAAAATTGGCCAACGAAAACCTTATGAATAGCAGCAGAACATTGTCCGATATAGTGCAGGAAGATGAGCCCCTCGGGTTGGAAGGCACTCAAATTAAGACTAGGGAAGAGCTGCCTCCTCAAAGTAGAGTCAACTTTAATGATGTGGATGGAGAAAAGCTTTTGGGAGCTTCATTTGCTGATGTGGCTTGACTCAAAATGAGAAGAAAGCTGCAAACATCCATTAATAATAAGAATTTAGAATGTACAAAGTATGAATCTAGGAAAATTGGAAGTCATCAAAAATGAAATGGAAAGTATAAACATCAATATCCTAGGCATCGGTGAGCTGAAATGGACTAGTATGGGCCATTTTGAATTGAACAATTATGTGGTCTACAAATGACAAATTGAAGAATAATGGCAACACATTCATTATCAAAATGAACATTTCAAGATCCATTCAGAAGTACAGTCCTGTCAGTGATAGGATAATATCCATATTCCTAGAAGGAAAATCTGTTGTCGTCGACCCTATAGGACAGAGTAGAACTGCCCAATAGGGTTTCCAAGAAGCAGGTGGTGGATTAGAACTGCCAACCTTTTGGCTGGCAACCGAACTCTTAACCACTGCATAACTTAATATGATTATTCTTCAAATTTACACACCAACCACTAATGCCAAAGAAGAGGAAATTGAAGATTTTTACCAACTTCTGCAGTCTGAAATTGATCAAACATGCAGTCAAGATGCATTGATAATTACTGGTGATTGGAATGCAAAAATTGGAAACAAACCAGAAGGATCAGTAGTTGGAAAGTATGGCCTTGGTGATAGAAACAATGCCAGAGATTGCATGATAGGATTTTGCAAGACCAACGACTTACTCAACGCAAATACCTTTTTTTTGACAACATAAATGGTGACTATACACGTGGACCTCACCAGATGGAATACACAGGAATCAAATCGACTACATCTGTGGAAAGAGATGATGGAAAAGCTCGATATCATCAGTAAGAACAAAGCTAGGGGCCAGCTGTGGAACAGACCATCAATTGCTCATATGTAAGTTCAAGTTGAAGCTGAAGAAAATTAGAACAAGTCCACGAGAGCCAAAGTACAACCTTGAATATATCCTACCTGAATTTAGAGGCCATCTCAGGAATAGATTTGACACATTGAACACTAATGACTGAAGACCAGACAAGTTGTGGGATGATTCAAGGACATTATACAAGAAGAAAGCAAAAGACAGGAAAGAAAGAAAAGGCCAAAATGGATGTCAGAAGAGACTCTGAAACTTGCTCTTGAATGTAGAGTAGCTGAAGCGAATGGAAGAAATCATGAAGTAAAAGAGCTTAACAAAAGATTTCAAAAGGCAGCTTGAGAAGACAAAGTAAAGTATTATAATGAAATGTGCAAAGACCTGGAGTTAGAAAACCAAAAGAAAATGTTCAGCATTTCCCAAGCTGAAGTAACTGAAGAAAAAATTCAAGCCTCAAGTTGCAATATTGAAGGATTCTGTGGGGAAAATATTAAACAATGCAGGAAGCGTTAAAAGAAGATGGAAGGAATACACAGAGTCACTGTACCAAAAAGAATTGGTCATCACCTATAGCAGCATATTTTATTGACTATTTTATACCAGTTACTGTGATAGATTCTTCTGGGGAATGTGTTATTAAGAAGAACAAGATCTTTTATAAAACTTAAAGGATCCAGCATTCTTACTTGGGGTAGAGTTTGGGGTGAGTGTTGGAATAATGCAAAGGAGAGTATGAAAAGGATTGTAATAGAATTCAAGTTCTATGGAGCTCCAGAGGGGAGGGAATACCTTTTTTAATTTTTGACTGATGAGACTTGACTTGAGGGTGACTTCATGAAGGACATGGTATTTGAGCTGAGCCTTAAAGGACAAGTACAATTTTAATAGAAATGGGCAAGATTGTCTTGCTGGAATAGCATGAGGAGGGGCTAAAAAAGCATGGTGTGTTTGCAGAATGGTGAGTTTCAGATTGACTAAAGTCAAATGGTTAGTAATTGGAGGGACCTGGGCTAGAAGCCATTTGTTATGACTTTCTGCATAATGCTCTTTCTTCTACAACACTCTTTGCAAATGTGTCTGGCAGCCTAGGATATTACCTTATTGGACAGGGAACCAAATACAACTTATTCAGCCATAAACTTCTTTTTATGAGGCCTTTATATATTTTGTCTCCTTCTCCAGGTCAACTCACAGAGAAGAACATTCAAAAGGACTATGATGGTCAGTTTCCTTCATGTTCTTCATTCCCAGAAAACCAAATCCAGGTTCAGCCTCCCTTCTTTGTCATGTGAATGGAAGACCTTTCTTTCCTAAGGTGTGGGGAAACTCAAAGTGGGAAAGTGTGGAGCCTTTTTATGACAGCGGAGTCAGTGGTGAGAGATTCACTATAGGTATTTCCTATAGTGATATAAGTACATATAGCTATTGAATCCTATCCAGCAGGATCCAAAGTCAAGAGTGGGACAGCTTCAAGGAGGACTATCAAGCCTATCAAGCCTATTCCCAGAGATAAGTTCAGCTCAGAATATGGGTATGGTTGTTGGGGAAGTGGGATGTAGCAGAGATAATATCTGGGTAGGAGTAATGTGTGCCAGCTTGGGAATTGGGATGCTTACTGGGATGGGTTAAGAATTTGAGGAACCAACAACTAGATGATCCCTGGCTACCACCACTGACTGCTCTGACAGGGATCACAATAGAGGGTCCTGGATGGAGCTGGAGAAAAATATACAACAAAATTCTAACTCACAAAAAAAGATCAGGCTTACTGGTCTTACAGAGGCTGGAGAAACACTAAGAGTATGGCTCCCGGACACTTTTTAACTCAGTAGTGAAGTCACTCCTGAGGTTCAGCCAAAGATTAGACAGGCCCATAAAACAAAACCATACCAAATGGGCACACCAGCCCAGGGGCAAGGACAAGAAGGCAGGAGAGGACAGGAAAGCTGGTAACAAGGAACCCAAGGTCGAGAAGGGAAGAGTTTTGACATGTTGTGGGGTTAGCAACCAGTGTCACAAAGCAATATGTGAATTGTTTAAGGAGAAACTAATTTGCTTGGTAAACCTTCATCTGAAGTACAATAAAACTGAAAAAAAATTACAGCCTAAGAAACCCTATGCGGCAGTCCTACTCTGTCACATGGGGTCGCTATGAGTTTAAAAAAAAAATTGAGGAACCATGAGGGTGTGTGGAGGCTCTTAGAGGGCATCTCTTTGGCACAGGCTATAAGCACAGGTCTCAGGCTCCTATGAATTTATCTTTTTTACATGGAATGTATATTCCTTTCACCCCTCCCCACAAGAGCTATAGACAAAACTAATTTGCATGTTTATGTAATTCTATGTCTTTAGGGGGGCCCTGGTGGCACAGTGGTTAAGCATTTGGCTGCTAACCAAAAGACTGATGGTTCGAATTCACCAGCCACTCCTTGGAAACACTATGGGGCGGTTCTACTCTGTAGTATAGGGTTGCTATGAGTTGGAATCAACTCGACAGCAATGGGTTTGGTTTTTGGTTTATGTCTCTAGGGGGGAGTTCATTCCACATTGTAATATCCTGTTCAGGAACCAAGAAGTTTCAGACTTGCAAATTCCCTTTATTTTACAAATGAGGGGATTTCCTGGCCATGTTGACAATCTAGAAAAATGTGGTCTGTGTTCTTCCTACCCTCTGTATGTAGAGTCCGTCCCAGAGGTTCATTCCCCTCCAAGCACAATGACCCTGAAGTGGAGCTCTGCTGTGTCACAGCCTGCAAAATAAAGCCTTCGGGCTGAGCAGTTTCCTTAGAGCTCCTTTCATGTCCTTGTTCCTCAGGCAGTAGATAAAGGGATTCAGCATGGGTGTCGCCACCACGTACATCACTGAAGCCAGTGAATCCTTCTCAGCTGAATGAGAGGATGAGGGACTGAGATAGACCCCTGTAATGGTATCGTAGAAGAGAATGACTACAGTGAGGTGGGAGCCACAGGTAGAAAAGGCCTTTTGTTTACCCTGAGCAGATGGGACCTTGAGCACAGCAGACACAATGCGGATGTAGGAGACAAGAATGCCAAGGAAAGGAATGAGAACGATCAAGCCCCCATGAGCAGAATCATCAGCTGGTTGAGTTGGGTGTTGGAACAGGACAGCTGGAGCAGGGGAACAAGGTCACAAAAGAAGTAACGCATGACATTGCTTGCACAGAACTCTAGCCGAGCCATGAGGAGGGTATGTAGCAGGGAATGGAACCTGGCGATGAGCCAGGAGCTCCCCAGCATCAGGGCACAGATTTGGAGGCTCATCATGGTGGAGTAGTGCAGGGGGTGGCAGATGGCCACATAGCGGTCATAAGCCATTGCTGTCAGGAGGAAGTTGTCCATGTTGGCAAGCAAAATGCAGAAGTAGATTTGGGCTAGGCAGCCATCATAGGAATGGGCTTAGTCTGCATCTGGATGTTCATAAGCATCTCGGGGACTGTGACAGAGACGAAGCAGAAGCCTACCAGAGAGAGGTTGCTGAAAAAGAAGTACATAGGCATGTGGAGATGAGAGTCTGAGCCAATAGCCAGCATAATGAGCAAGTTCCCTGCTGCTCCAACCACGTATATGAAAAGGAAGAGCCTGAAGATCAGCTCCTGCCTCTCTGGCTGGCTGGAGCGCCCTAAGAAGATAAACTCAGAGACACTTGTGTGGTTTCCTCTTTCCATGGTTGACTGGTCCTGCTGGGAGATCCAGACCAGTCACAGACTATAGAGAGGGTGGGGGTTTCCATGCCTCCCTCTTTTGCTTATACAATATCTCAACTCACATCTGGTTATATCACTGTATTCATTTTGTACAATCCCAAAGAAGGCTCTCAGCCTATAAAAGGAAAAGCCTCACCCAGTAAGACCTATGGCCACAATACAGCCCAAAGTCAGGGTTTTAACTATTTCACCACCCAAATGATTCTGAATCCACAAAGCCCTATCTGCTGTCCCTCAAGGGAGAGACCTTGTGATATAATGGTCGTGTGCTTATTGGTGCCAACAAAGAGGGCGTTACTTAGAATGTTTTAGACTCCCAAATTTTTATCATACTCCAGTTTTTTTATAACAGCTACTGATATTGTCTCAATAGTAAGTAAAGAACTATAAAAATGTAGCTTCCTCTCACTTCCAGTAAGACTGCCAGCTGCATGCCCTTTCTATACAGAATTCTGGGATTGCAATGGCACATATTGTAGGACCAGAGGGTATTGTTTGTACTTCACACACCTTTTTCCACTCCAGATAGTTTGTTTCCCCTTTCTTTCCCACCCACTTACAGCCCAATACTCAGGGTGCTCCAGCTGCCACTCTTCGCTGACTCAGGGACACCTTGGTCCTGGTGTTGATGCTGTGGGATGGAGTAGGTCAGGGCAAGCCTGAACAGAAGAGCCTGCTGACTGGGACAGCTCAGCCAGCTCTTCTGTCTCTGCTTACCCAGGAAAGGACTTGCCTCTGGAGAGTGATCAGGGAAGGGTAAGAGCTGCCCCCTACAGATAATAAAGAGAAATGACAGGTGTCACACTACCCAAAGTAACAGAGATAGGAGCAGGGCAACACAGAGACCCCACTAAATTGAAACTCATAATAGTTCCGTGAGAGCTCAGCTGAAGTTTCATCAGATACACTGTAATTTATTTATTTATTTTATTGCTTTACAAGTCCTAATTAGTTGGGGTTTGGGTCCTGTGAGAATGTGGATTTATAAAGAGGAGGGATTGAGGGAAAAGCCTGGGGTTAGTATGCTGATTGGGGATGGGAAATGGGTGGACAGGGGAAATCAGTGCAGGAAAGCTATGGCAGTGAGGTTCTGGGCCTGCCTAGGAACTGGGCAGGGAGTGAAAAGGGGAAAAGAGTCTTGGAAGGTTGACTTTGGCCATGGCATTATTTTGTTGAGGTAAGGTCTGTTGGGAGTAAAAGAACTTATCAGTGCAGGTGGGCAGGGCATAGTAGGGATAAAGGTTTAAGTTATGCAGCAGGTCCCAGTTGAGTTCTTGGACTGTGTTGACAGCAATTCCTTAGCATGGAAGATAAATGGCTTTTTAAAATTAATTTTTACTGATTAGATTTTTAAAGGATTCAAGTATTCTGGAGATCCAGATGTAGGAATCTTTGTGTAAAGAACAGCCATAAGATAGAAATGCAGGAGCCTAAGAGGATAGAAATATATTTGGTGAAAAATACAAATGAAGGGAAACATATTTATCATAGTTGAGATCTTCACTTGATTAATCCTAATTAAAAGAGCTCTTTGCTGGCTGATGTAAGAGGAAGAAAACAACAACGGACGTTGTTCTCATCCCCAAGAAGCTTCTAGTCAAAGTAAAATCTTTACATAGGAAAGAAACAGCTCTTAGACTCGGAACACCTACTCATTCAGCACCTACTGTGTGTCATTAAATTTAATGCTCACAACAACCTATATAAGGTAGGCATGATTTCTCTTATTTTACAGGTATGTAAACTTAGAGAGTTTAAATAATTTCTTCCAAAGACACCAGGATTTGATTCTAGGTTAGCCTGATTTCACAGTAGTATTCTTTCAATTTCACTGCTTTGACTTTCTTAAAAAGATCAAAGAACAAAAGAACAAGCGCTACTGGGTAAAATTAATTTGAGGCATCTGTAGAATGGATCATGGAGTCCAGGAGTTATCAGGGCTGGGGCTGGAGAGAAGATTAAATAGAGAAGGGGACATGGTAGAAGAGGGAGAGAGAACTTGTTTGTGTGGCTACAGCAGAAATTCTGAGACTGACAAATGTAGACAGTGGTCGTATTGTAGTGACAAAGGCTTTGTCCTTTCCTTCACTAATATTCTTTTCAAATCAGGGGTGATTCTGTTCTCTCCTCCCCGACAGATAGGGGAGAAGAAAATTTTCTTGTTACTACTTCCTATTTGTTAGGAAAACACTCTTCCAAAGTACTGCTATTTAAAGAAAACCAAAACTAAGGAAGTTTAACTTGAAACAGAAAGGAAAATTTCCTTCTCTACTGGGTTATTCTTGTCAGCATATAGATATCTCCAGTCTTAAAATTCTCTTGGCCCATCACTCGCCTCTAGCCATCTGCCCATTTCTCTACTCCCCTTTTCAGCAAAAGTCCTCAAAAAGTGGTCTGTACTCACTCTCCAGTTCCCTTCTTCCCCATTCTCTCATGAACCCTCTTTTCAGGCTTCCCCACCAATCCAGAAACTTTTCTTGTTGAGGCCACCATTATTACATCTGATGGTTAGTTCTTAAGCCTCATCTTACTAAACCTAATGAACAGGAGTTGGCACAGTTGGTCACTCCCTCCTCCTTAAAGTACATTCTTCATTTGATTTCAAGGGCACCACTTTGTCTTGGCACCCTCCTACCTTACTAGTTACTCATTCTCAGTATGCTTTGCTGGTTCCTCCTCATTCTTCTGACCTCTAGCTGTTGGGATGCCCCAACAACTCCCCAGACCTCATCTCTTCTCTGTTTACATTTATTCCGTATGTGGTCTCATTAATCCCAAGGCTTTAAATACCATCTAAATGCTGGTAACTTCCAAATTTCTTTCTCCAGTTTGGGATATTTCACTTGAACTTCAGACTTATTTATATTCAACTGGCTGCTCACCATATCCATCTGGATGTCTGATACCAAAATCAAACCAAACCCACTGCCATCAAGTTGATTTTGACTCATAACGACCCTATAGGACAGAGTAGAACGGCCCCATAGGGTTTCCAAGGCTGGAAATCTTTATGGAAGCAGAATGCTCATCTTTCTCCCATAGAGTGGCTGGTGGGTTTGAACTGCAAACCTTATGGTTAGCAACCGAGTGCTTTAACCACTGCACCATTGGGGCTCCTTGGATGTCTAATAGGCATCTCAAATTTAACTTGTCCAAAACTGTATTATTGATCTTTCCCTTCTCCAACCTGCTGCTTCCTCAGTTATCCCTACCGTATGATTCCAATTGCTTAAGCCAAAACCTTGGCATCATCCTAACTCCCCTCTTCCTCTTACTGCCCACATCCACTTTGTTAGCAAACCCTGTCAGGTCTACCTTTGAAATATATCCACAATCAGATCACTTCTCCCAATGTCCACTGCTGCCTCCAGGGCACAAACAACCATTATTCCATCCAGATTATTACAATAGTCTCTTAACTGGGCTTCCTGTTTCCATCCTTACCGCTAAATCCCCAGCAATCTCTTTCTACATAGCAGCCGAATGAGCATTAAGAAACGTAACTTAGATCATGTTACTTCTGTGCTCAAAATTCTCCAGTGTTTTCCCATATTACTCAGAAGAAAACCCAAAGTTCTTGCCAAATCCTACAAATCATGCATGATCCAAACTTCTGCTCTCTTCATAATCTCATCTTTTACTTCCCCCTCACTTTCCATAGGCCAGCCACAATGGCCTCTCACTGTTCCTTGACATATCAAGCACATTCCCACCTCAGGACGTTTGAAATTGTTGGAATTTCTAGATAAGCTTTGATAATATAGAATGAGGGCAGGACTTAAGAGAAGTTATTCAAGAATCTAATCCTGTGCGATTTTGGCAAGTCTGTAAAATGACGGGGTTAGATCCCTGGATGGTTTTTAAGGTCTCTTATAGGTCTCAGGTTCTGTTTGTCTTTGTCAGAGAAGTGAGGAGGAGGAGGTGTCTTTGGGCTAATACATTTTGGGACTTTAGGAAGGAGCACCTCCTCCTGTCCCCATATCATCACTGACCTGTCCATTTGGTCTGATTTCTGTCATCCCCAGTCAGGGAACCTGACTCCTCTAGAGTTGCTCCTCCTCTCTTAAGGAAGAGCAGAAAGCTCACAAGCAGAATAGAGCCAGGGACACAACCCTCTGCCCCGTGGAAAGCCAGATAAGAAATAAATCTGTAGGAGGAAAGATCAGTGAGATGGCCCAGTTCTCTGGCCAAAGAGAGGTGTGTGGGTCTCACACTTGGATTATTTGAAGGGCTACTCTTGGGCTCCAGGGAGCAATCCCCAATGGGCATTGTTATAAATAAATGTGCAGTAATTGCCTTGGCTCTGGCTAGGCACAATTCTCCTGGGCTCCAGACACATCATCTCCTTAGGGTTTCCATTGGAAAGTTATTGCCTTCAATGGTTTAATTTGTTACTTTGGTCTTCAGGGAAAATCTTCACAATTTCTTACTTTTTATCTTCAATCCTAGGAATTCATCTTGTTTAATTCTATCATATCTCAACTCCAGAGTTCATGTTCATGGCCATTTTAATGAATTAGCATCACTGTTTCTCTTTCATCTCAATTGCAATGTCATGCATCTCAATTCCATTTTGCCACTTTCTGGTACAATATTTTAGATTCATGCTTTCCAGACTATGATATTTCAGTAAAAATTTCCTCCATATTTGAAGTTATTAACATGGGGAAGTCAAATTTTACTGTGACAGAAAAGGACATTAAAGAAATAGTAACCCAGAAAAACTAAGAATTGTCTTTTATCATCACAGTTTCATTAAAGAAACTAATGACTCCCCAAATCTGCTCCCTCCACTTTACTATGTAGACATAATGACAAGCAACACAAGAGAAACAACTTTGTTTCAAAAACAGTTGGTTTGTTTTTGTTAGTAATGACCATACCAGTGAGAGAAAAGTTAGGCTGTGCCATGGGCAAGATACCTTTGGGCACACAGGATTACTTAAGTGTTTATCAGCCACATCTTCACTATCTGATCTCCATAATCATCCTCTTCACGAACTATTTCCAACTCTGCCTAAACCCTTTCTCTTCAAAGGTGGCTTTTGCAAGACTGTATGTAGCCTCATCCCTAATAACTCTTCATTTTATTTGCATGTGGCTTTGCTTTTTAGAATGTCCTTAGCAAAGGGAGAGGGCTTGGTAACCTGGGCATCTGGGTAATGTGCAATTTAGTCTTAGTCAATCTGTAGCCATGTAAGCCCTTTGTTTTGCACACCAGGACTTTGGAGATATGTAGGTGTTACCTTCTCATAGGATGTTTTGAGTGGTAGTTAACAGATGCGGCGCTTCAAGCTAATATCTTCTGCTTTAGGATGATAAATGAGAGGAATTTCTTACCTAATCCAACTATTGCTACCAAGAATATGAGGGTTATGACACTAAAAAGTAATATTCAGGCCAGAATATCCAGGGCTCAGCTCTAAATCCAGAAGTAGCTTGTTTTCTGCAGAAGAAAGAACATGGTTAATGGGGTTCTACTGCCAACTTAAACTTGTTCTTTCTTCTATAGGAACAAAGCTGCTTCTGATTAATGGGATTCTATCAAATTGGAAGGAGCCCTTGTGGTACAATGGTTAAGCAGTTTGGTTACTAACTGAAAGGTTGGTGGTTTGAACCCACCAGCTGCTCCATGGGAGAAAAGACCTGGTGATCTGCTCCAGTAAAGATTACAGCCTAGGAAACCCTATAGGTCAGTTCTAGTCTCTCCTTATAGGGTCACTATGAATCCACTCAATGGCACACAACAACTGCCAAGTTTAATGGGGTTTTAATATTGGGTCCTGTTGGCTCAGTGGTTAAGAGCTCAGGCTACTAATCAAAAGGTCGGCAGTTCGAATCCATCAGCAGCTCCTTGAACCCTATAGGGCAGTTCTACTCTGTCCTATAGGGTCACTATGAGTTGGAATCAACTCAGTGGCACACAATAACAACAATATTGGGTCAAATACTTTGTAATTAACAAGTTATTTAACCTCATTGAAGCTTAGTCTATTATTCTATAACATGGAAAAAAATGATATGTATTTGTGGAGTTAGTAGTAGAATTTAAATGATGAAAGTATGCAAATTCAGTTTTATTACATGGAAGGGGCTCAGTAAAAGACAGTTCATCATTTTCACTCTACCTCTTTCTTTTCCTTTTCCTCATCTTCCTCTTCCTTTCCTTCCATTCTTCTTCCTCTTCATTCTCTATACATTTATTTTCCTGTTTTTCTCCCTCCTCATCTTCATTTAGTCTTCCATCCCCACCAGACATCATCATTCTCACCATCTAACCATGCTCACCATTCATTGCTGTCATACAGCTTTAGTCATTATCATAATCATTATTGTCTTAAAATTCCAAGGCCTCTTTTGCCTAAGAGTACAGGCTATGTTTCTGTAAAAAACATAAAGAAGAAAAATAATGTCAAAGCCTTGAAACTAGATAAGTACTAGGGAGACCAACCTTCCTCATTTGCCTGGGTCTGAGGGATCTCCCAAGACACAGGACTTTCAGTGCAAGAATCAATTACTACAAAACAGAAACACAGTTTTATTTTCCTTTCTTTATTGATCCTGACCTCTTGAATTATAAGAGGAACATGAATGACTAGTTACTGGAATGAGCCTGAAAACCATTTTTTCAAGCAAGACTACATGGTCCTGTGGATGATTTTAAAGGACATGGAAGGTTACAGGCCTTTTGGGGGGAATTTAAAGGGTACAGTCCATGACTGTGGTGGGTCCAGTATGTGAGGACTGCTTTGCCCTAACAGAGGTCCTTCTGTGTGGTCTTTGGAGATTAATGTTAGGACTATTGTTGATGATTCCCAACTGTAAAACTTTATGACTGTCACGTCATACCCAAGTCCTATGATGCCACAACTGTCAATCATTGCATGAACTTGGGTTATTGACACAGTTGAGAGGATCCTTTGCTTCAGACTGGGATGGTCCTTGGGGATGCTCACCAGGGACTCTGATGACATCATAGCACCTAGGGGTAAAGTGAGTGATATACTAACTTATGTTTATTCCTGGTGTTTTCCACTTGGGCAGAGAGCTTCAAATGTGCAACCTTGGGGTAAAGATGGTCTCCAAGACTTAACTGGATGAGTGGAGGTAATTATGCCTCTCTAATACACAGCAAGGGCACTGAGTGTGCCCTCTGAGAACTCTAAATGTCTTGTGTATATATATAGTAGTGTCTGGGGTCTTAAAAGCCTGTGAGCGGCCATCTAAGATACTCCACTGGTCTCACCCCTTCAGGAGCAAGGGAGAATGAAGAGAACAGGATACAAGGAAAAGATTAGTCCAAAGGACTAATTGTCCACAGCTACCGAGGCCTCCACCGGCCTGAGTCCAGTATAGCTAGATGGTGCCCGGGTACCACCACTGACTGCTCTGACCAGGATCACAACAGAGGGTTCTGGACAGAGCTGTAGAAGGATGTAGAGCATAATTCTAACTCACACACACACACACACACAAAGACCAGATTTACTGGCCTAAATGAGACTGGAGAAACCTCGAGAGTATGGCCCCCAGACACCCTTTTAGCTCAGTGGTGAAGTTACCTCTGAGGTTCACTGTTCAGCCTGGGAGTGGACAGCCCCGTAAAACCAAATGAGACTAACGAGGTACAGGAGTCCAGTGACAAAGGCCAGAAGCCAGAAGGGGACAAGGAAGCTGGTGATAGGGAACACAAGATTGAGTAAGGATATTGTTGATGTGTTGTGAGATTGTTAACCATTGTCATAGGGCAATATTTGTAGTAACTGTTAAATTAGAAACTATTTTGTTCGGTAAGCCTTCATCTTAAGTGAGAATAACAGCACAATTGGAAGAGCATAGTCAATGTCACTGAACTGTGTATGTAGAAATTTTTGAAACAGTGTATCTTTGGCTATGTGTATTTTCACCGAAAAAAAAAAAAAAAAAGGTTGAGAATTTAGAGGGTTAATATGTTGTAGGGTTGTTAACCAATGTCATAAAACAACATGTGTACTACTGTTTCATGAGAAACTATTTGTTCTGTAAGCCTTCACCTGAAGTACAATAAAACATAAAAAAGAAAAGAAAAGAAAATTATCTTGCCCACAGACAAGCAAACAACAAAGAATGCACAGCCAGCCTGTTCAGACATGATCAAATAAAACAAAAAAGCAGGATGAAACAAACAATCTACAATCAATAAATGAAGAAAATAACTACTGAATGTCCCGAAGACAGCAGACAATATCAAATATATAAAAAACAGGACAGAATGGTTCAAGCAGGCATCCAAAATAAAATACCAGATCACTTTCCAGTAGAAGAAAAGGCCCTGGAACTACTTGATAGGGAATTCAAATCTCTAATATTCAGAGCTATCCAAGAGTTGAAGGAAAAAGTAGACAAAAAATGAGGAAAAATAGACAAATTCATGGAAATGGTAGACAAAATCATGTAAAATATAGACAAAACAATTTAAGAATTCAGGAAAATAATAAAGGAACAAAATGTCAAAATAAATTCACAACTAGAAATCATACAAAAACAACAATTAGAAATCCAAAAGATAAACAAGAAGATTTCAGAAATAGTGTCATAGAAGGGCTGAGGAGCAGGTTTGAAACAATGGAAGACACGATCAGTGAAATTGAAGACAAATACTTGGATACCACTTTGAGGAAAAATCAGAAAAAAAGAATGAAGAAAAAAAAAAGAAACCCTGAGGATGAAGTGGGATACAATCAAAAGCAGAAATTTACGAGTGATTGGAGTTCCAGAATGGGGAGGGGGGGGGTCGAAAACACAGAGAAGATCATTGAAGAATTGCCGACAGAAAACTTCCCTAATATCATGAAAGATGAAAAGCTGACCATCCTAGAAGCTCAATGAATCCCATATAGTATAGACCCCAAAAGAAAATCACTAAGGCATATCATAATCACACTCACTGAAACCAAAGACAGAGAAAGAATCCTGAGATCAACTTGAGAAAAATGAAAAGTCACATACAAAGGAGAACAAAAAGACTAAGCTCTGATTACTCAGTGGAAACCATGCAGGCAAGAAGACAATGGAATGACATATATAAAACCTTGAAAGAAAAAACTTTCCAACCAAGAATAATATATCTTGCAAAACTCTCGTTCGAATATGATGGTGAAATTAGGACATTTCCAGATAAACAGAAATTAAGGGAATATGTAAAAACCAAACCAAACCTACAAAAATTGTTAAAGGGAGTCCTTTGGTATGAGAACAAACATCAGACGACTGCCTGAATCTAGGATGCAAGATTGCACCAGCCAGATACCATCCTAGGAAATGAACTCTCAAGGACTATTCAAAACTAAAAAATTTATAACAGGGAACAAGAGAAGTTAATCTGTAAATGACAACAGGGTCAGAACAATAAAAAAGGGAATAAACAGTGTAGGTCTGGAACTCTCAAATTGAGTGGAAGGCAAGGTGATAGCAAGTAATAAAAGACTAGTTCAAACGTAGGAAGACAAGGGTAAATTTCAAAGTAACCACAAAGAAAGTTAACAAACCTACCATCAAAATAAAGAAGAAAAACATAAAGTCTCAGTGAAAACAAAATCTACAAAAACAAAAGAAGTGAAAAAAAAAATCCACAAACAAAAAGAATTCAGCACAGGAGAGTAAGAGGAACAAAGAAAATTCAGCACCACAAAAAAAAAAAAAAAAAAAAAACCACTACAAAATGACAGCAATAAACTCACACCTAACAATAATTACACTCAACATATATGACCTAAATACACACATAAAAAGACAGAGAGTGACAGAGCAGATTAAAAAAAAACAAAACAAAACCAGGATCCATCAATATGCTGTCCACAAGAGACACATTTTAGAAATAAATATGTAAATTTATTAAAAACCAAAGGATGGAAAAAAATGTATTAAGCAAATAGCTACCAAAAAAGAGCAGGAATGGCAATACTAAACTCAGATAAAATAGGCTTTAAAACAAAATCCACCACAAAAAACAAAAAAGGGCATTATGTAATGATTAAAGGGACAATCCATCTTGAAGACATAACCAAAATAAATATCTATGAACCCAATGACAGGAATTCAAAATACATAAAATAAACTTTAACAGCACTTAAAAGAGAAATTAACAGTTCCACAATAATAGTAGGAGACTTCAACACACCAATATAAGTAAAGGACAGAACATCTAGAAAGAAACTTAACAAAGATACAGAAGATCTAAAGGCCATAATCAGCCAACTTGACTTCACAGACATATATAGAACACTTCACCTAACAGCAGCAAAGTACATATTCTTTTCCAAAGCACATGAAACGTTCTCCAGAATAGACCACATCTCGGGCCACAAAGAAACCCTCAACAAAATCCAAAATATTGAGATAATACAAAGTATCTTCTCTGATCATGACATCAAAGTAGAAATTAATAACAGAAAGAGCAAGGAAAAAAATCAATTGCATGGAAACTGAACCACACCTTGCTTAAAAACCACAAGGTAATAGAAGATATCAACGATGAAATAAAAAAATTCCTAGAATCAAACAAGAATGAAAACACATCATACCAAAACCTTTAGGACACAGCAAAGGCAGTGTTCAGAGGTCAACTTATAACAATAGATGCACACATCAAAAAAGAAGAAAGGGATAAAATCAAAACATTAGCTACACAACTCGAACAAATAGAAAGAGAACAACAAAAGAAGCCCACAGCCACCAGAAGAAAGAAAATAATGAGGATAAGAGCAGAAATAAATAAAATATAGAATAGAAAAACAATAGAATCAACAAAACAAAAAGTTGGTTCTTTCAAAGGATCAACAAAATTGACAAACCACTGGCCAAATTGACAAAAGAAAAACAGGAGAGGACACAAACAACTCAAACAAGAAATGAAATGGGGGACATTACAACAGACCCAACTGAAATAAAATGGATCATGACAGAGTGTCTTAGGCTGGGTTCTCTAGAGAAGCAAAACCAATAAAACGTATAAATATACATAGGGAGAGATTTATATCAAAGAAACGGCTCACTGAGTTGTAGAGGCTGGAATGCCCCAAGTCCTTGGATCAGGATAGAGGCTTCTCCCAATTCATGTAGCTGCAGTGGCTGATAAACCCAAGATCAGCCGGTCAGAGAGCAGGGCTCTTGCTCATAGGTTGTGAAGATCAACAAATCCAAAAATCAGCAGATAATCTGATAGCTCAAGTCCCAAGAACCAGAGGTAAGACAAACAGGAGGCAGCCAAGGGATCCAGAGCAGCAAAAAGCCAGAAAGTCTGCTTAATACAGGCAACACTCCCAAGGAAACTCTCTTTCAACTGATTGGTTACTCACAGCAGATCCCATCATGGGAGTGATCACATATAAACACTGAGAATCATGGCCTAGCCAAGCTGACACACAATCTTAACCATCACACAAAGTGTTATGAAAAACTATACTCCAACAAATTTGAAAACCTAGAGGAAATGGACAAGTTTCTAGAAACACACTACCTACACAAAATAACACAAAATGATGTTGAAAATCTGAACAGACCCATAACAAGAGAAGAGATTGAAAAGGTAAAAAAAAACTCCCAACAACAAAAAAAGCTCTGGCCCAGATGGCTTCACTGGAGAATTTTACCAAACATTCGGAGAAGAGCTTACACCAGTACTACTGAAACTATTTCAGAACATAGAAAAGGAAGGGACACTTCCGAATTCATTTTATGAAGCCAGCATAACCCTCATACCAAAACCAGACAAAGACACTACAAAAAAGAAAATTATAGACTCATATCTCTCATGAATATAGATGTAAAAATTCTCCACAAAATTCTAGCCAATAGAATTCAGCATCATATCAAAAAAATTAATACACTACGACCAAGTAGGATTCATACCAAGTACGCAAGGATGGTTCAACATTAGAAAATCAATCAACATAATCCACCACATAATAAAAGAAAGGAAAAGAATCACGTGATCATCTCAATCGGTGCAGAAAAGGCATTCAACAAAGTCCAACACCCATTCCTTATAAAAACTCTCAATACAATAAGTATAGAAGGGAAATTCCTTGAATTAATAAAGGGTGGCTATACAAAACCAACAGCCAACATCATTCTTGATGAAGAGAGGCTGAAAACATTCCCCTTGAGAACAGGAACAAGACGAAGATACCCTTTATCACCACTCCTATTTAACATTGTGCTGGAAGTCCTAGCTAGAGCAATAAGGCGAGAAAAAGAAATAAAGGACTTCCAAACTGGTAATGAAGAAGTAAAACTGTCCCTATTTGTGGATGATATGATACTATACATGGAAAACCCAAAAGACTCCACAAGAAAACTACTGGAACTAATAGAAAGATTCAGCAGAGTAACAGGATACAAGATAAACATACAAAAAATCAGTTGGATTCCTATACACCTATAAAAAGAATTACGAAAAGGAAATCAGGAAAACAATACCATTTATAACAGTCCCTTAAAAAATAAAATACTTAGGAATAAACTTAACTAAGGATGTCAAAGTCCTATACAAAGAAAACTACAAAACGCTACCGCAAGAAAACAGAAGAGGGACTCGGGCAGACATGGCTGTGACAGTATGCTTGTTCGTTTTCCCATTCTTGCTTATTCTGTGATATTTTTTGGACTCGGGCAGACATGGCTGTGGCAGCATACTTGTCCGCTTCCCACTTTTGTCCTTTTGAACATATGCCAAATGGAACTTCCTTTTTACTTTACTGAACTTTGTGATGTTTTCCCCCTACAACATTAATGGCGCTGTGAGCAGGATCTGAAACTACGAATCCAGTCAACTTCGAAGAGACCTGGACAGCAGAACAGAAGCCGGCAAAGAAAGGTCCTATCTTCTGGACCCACGTGTTCCCACTCCATGTCCCTTTGACATTGATGGGGTGAGTGCTCTGAGAAAACGAACCTTTGCTTATTTTTTGCTGTTCTCTTTCTCATGTTTTCTTAAGTTTTGTTTGGCATATTTGTTTGTAAAACAGGTTAATTGGGTAAGGAGAATCTTTCTTTGATTTTTGCTTGATCGTTTGGTTAAGAGCGACATTTAGTAACTCTTTAAGTGAACTGCAGTTTAGGCCTGGATTCGGGCGTTTGAAGAGGTAATTCTATTTTCAAAGAGCTTTGAGTCACTATAAGCCACAAAAAAAATTCGGGCACGGGTCGACCAGTAAAAGCCATTAGGGCGATCGCCAGCGCTTATCAAGAGCGCTAAAGTCTCCTCTGGCAGGATAAGGTGGTCACGAGACAGGGTAGAGCACTAGGCTGCCTGCCACCAGCAAGAAAAATCTCGTGCAACGAAGGTACACATTGGTCTAAGCAAAACATTGTCCAAACCCTTCCGCGTTCCTGATTAGGTTTCTTTTTTGTGGCTTAGAGAAAACCTGGAAAATAGTGCTCTGTTTTGCCAAATTCGCAGGGAGAGGTGGCAGCTCTTGACCTGTGTTTTGATATTTAAGGGAGAAGTGGTAGTTCTGTACCTGTTTTTTCCGTTGAATTGAGTCTATCTTTCCCAAAATTGCTATATACACTTTTAGAAACTAGAATCCCCATATCCTTGTTTTGTGTGGTATTATCTGGTGAGTTTATGTGGTCTTTCTGTCTCCTTTTGTTCTAAGAGCTTGCTTCTAGCCTAGAACATTGTGTCTAAGTTTGTCTTGTATTAGATTAGTGGCTATGGCTAAGAATTGCTGTTTTTTGTAAGGCTAGTCACAGAACCTCAGTTCCTTCTTCATCCAGAAAAAACAGCGTCTTGTATCTGTCTTGTGATTTAAATTTTTAATAGCTACTTGGAGAAACTTTGATATAAATTGGTTTATTTGAAAAGTACACTAAGATCTTTATGTTTTATACTATGTCAATCTTAAAAGTGAAACCTTTTTAAGTAACTTAGGCTAGATATTATATGAAATGTGTTTTATTTAAGGAAAAAGGATAGTTTAGTCTTAAAGTAAAAGTAGCAGTTCCAGAACAGTAAAAAAGAAAGAAATTAGCTATCTTTTGTCTTTCAAAATGCCTCCATCAATTTAAATATATGTAAATGTCTTCCATGAGTCAAGAGAGTGAGGGCGGCACGATCAGGCCTCCGCACCTCCCAGCCTCCAAGGTCCTGTAGCTCCAGAGATGCTTTTGAAAGACCCCTTTCCAGCTAGGTGGAGACTCTTTTAAGACTAAAGATAAGAAAAATTGCTGCTTTGCTATAGTTATCAGAAATTGAGCAGAGACTTTGTAATTTCCAAAGCCAGTTGATAAAATCTTTAAGGGCTAAAATTAGATTGGGGAAAATATGGGAAATAGTAAAAGTTGAATGAAATCTTAGAATGTTTAAATACTTTTCTTTCAACAACAGTTATGCTTTGTGGTATACAGGCTTAAAATAATTCCAAAGGTATTTTAGGTAGCTTATTGATGTTATTAAGCTAACAGATATTTGTCATAATTTAAGTTCATATACTTTGCCTTTTTATGCCACAAGAGGCTATATAGATATATATATTTAAGTCTGTGAATAGGTGTTCATTTTTGCCATTTAAAGGGATGCACTGTAAGAGATATACAGGAAAGGCAACCTTTAAGAGGTTTATTGAAAAATAAATTTATTAGATATGGTCAAGTTTCGTCTGTCTGACTAAAGTTTAGTCGTTTAATTTACGAGGTTTTTAGGAGTTTTAATGTTAAGTAGCATATAAAACAAAGAATTGGGTTTCTCGCAGTTAAAATAACAAAGTTTTCTTTAATTTCTGAGTTAAAGGGTTAATTTATTCTTTGTGTAATCTGCCTGGAAGACAAAGGTTTGGCCTCTCATTAGAATAAGATTCCTGAGGCTGAATACTTTTAGAAAAGAAAGCTAAGGTTTTTACTTTAAGATCTTTGGTTAAATAACTTAAGTATTGTTTCACAGTGACCTGTATTATTATCTCTTTATTGCTAACTTGGCCGCAACTTTATCTTTTTGAATCTAGCATCATCAAAGCCAAAGGTTTGGGGAATTTACATCATTTTTCTATGAAATTTTTTTAATTACAATTCAGGTATTTAGAGATTTGATAATCTTGGTATATTCTTAATACATCCTGACTATATGGTATTTTGTCTCAAAATTATTCTGCATTATATCTGAAGCTCTTTGAATATGGTTAATGGCTATATTTAGAAATATTTTTATCTAAAGTTTTTTTAACTGATTTTATTTGGCCTTTACGTTATGCTTATAATTAATTTCTACCAGGTCTTTCACTGTTAAGAATATTATGTTTATCAATTAATCATGGCCACATTAAGTTTTGTCATCTGCAGATAAATTTTTACTTCACTTATTTGCCAAAAAAGTTGGACCAAAATATCTCGATGAAAAGATGGACTGTATTGGACTTGCTAAAAAGACTGTGACTAGACTGAAAAATATTTCCAGAGCTCCTATGCAGAAGCTGATGAGTTCGCAAACCACGGCTGATCCAGAATCATGTGGAACAAAAATTAACTACATAAGACTGAGTAAACTAAAGGAAACTGTTTTTTTTAAATATTGCTGATATTTTAAGATCCTAATTTCTGGATATGAGAAATCATTCTCCTTTCTCCTAAATTATCTAACTAATGGGTTTAGATATTGTAACTCTTGAATTAGAAGTTCCTGTGGGTAAACTTAACAAAGTTGTAGATTATCATAACCAAGAACTGTCTGAAATTTGAGCTATGATTTTACAAAATAGAACAGCATTAGATTTCCTGTTAGTCTCTTAAGAAACAGTTTGTGCCTCAATAGATCAATGTTGCTGTATTTATATTAATACTCAGTTTGAGGTTTTGCAGAATGTAGTTGCTGGTGAAGCACATGAAAAGCAGTTACTGATGCTGCTTATGTAGAGACAAACACCTCATGAGATTTGTTTCCTTGGTTCAAAGACCTTAGGGTCATGGTTTCATTGGTTATTTCAGAAAATTGGTCTAATATAATTGTTAGTGTTTCTGTTTTATTTCCTAGTTTGCTGTATGGTGCCTGGGATCTTAAAAAACAGATGATGCCCAATTACCATTTATTGAACATTTTTGATAGAAGATTCTATAACAAGATCATGATCCAAAGGAAAGAATGATGAGAGAGTTGTATATAATTCTCCTGGAATCCAGATTTCTGGCTTTCAGAGAGGTTGAGGCAACCCACATGGGATATTTGCCTTTGGGTGTACTTTTGAACCTTGAGCTTTGAGAAAAAAACTGGTTCCTGAAGACACTTTGAGTCAAACAATGGTCCAGATAAACTAGTAAGACCATTTTGCTCTGGGTATTGAGCTTTTGTTTTTTGAAGAATTCAGTCTGTTTTAGGAAACTAACTTCAAAGATCAGACTGAGAGTTATGTTTAGGGTAAGTTAGTAATTACTTTAATCAGTCTTTAAGACAATGTCATATGAAATACCTGTGTAACATTTGTAATCAAACTGTCACCCTCTTACGATGCAGAAAATTACGTATCTTAAAGAAACCAGATTCTCAGAAGAGATCGACCTCATGGCTCAGACTCCGTTTTGTCTTTGGTTCCATTTCTGCTTCTGAGAAAGTGACTCATGACTGTTAATAGGTAAACCAAGGAGGGGCAGCTTGCCCTTGAGAAGAACACTTAGCATATTTTAAACAGACTAACTGAAGACCTCCTATAGGAAAGGTCCATCCTGTATTATCTTGCTAATCATTAGTTCTCTAATGAAAACTTGTCACGTGTAAATTTTTCTATATTTTCCGTTTTTTCTAGACAAACTTTGTGTGCTCCTTATGGATATATGTTTCTGTGTGGATACGTTTCTAATTTAGATGATTCCTTTCCAACTGATAGTGAATTTGTGTGGGCAATTGCTTGTTTAGATTGCTGACAAATGCGTGGACAATGCACTCTGAGAACTTTAGGATTACCTTTAAGTATTCATAGTAACAATGCTAGTGAATATTGAAAAGGTAATGTTAAAACTGTAAAATGAAAGTCAGAAGAAAACCCATTGGTCCAACATTCAGGGTATGATTGGTAGCTTTAATTCCTACTTATGGTATATCTGAGTTGGAGAAATCTTTAAGAAAATTTGTCAGTCACTATGGGACAAATAACAGATGAGATAGAAGCACAGCAGTAATCTCTGATCTCATAAGCCAAGGTGACGTGAGATAACAAAATAACCTTAGATTTTTTTTTAATTAGTCCAAGAAAGAGTAGACTGTGCTGTAGACAAGATATACATAGAATTAGACAGCAAGCTACTTGATTACAAACACCAGATCTATTTGGTTGGTTACCATCAGGAATAAGTATATGGGCTAGATCACTACCACAAGGGATAGTAATATTCTTAGTCTACATCCTGATACTATTAGGCATAATAAAATTTACCCTCTATTGTCTTACACACTTAAAAGGCAAAAGAAGGCCTCAGGCTAAAATGTTGGTGTACATTGAGTCTGCTCACTCCGGCAATGCGATTGATGAGAGCATCACTCTTACTTAATAACCTGGTGAAGAACCAGATGGTATCTGGTGGAAAACCAGCACCGTGAGTTTAAAGAGCCTGCCATGGCCACCATCTAGGAGCTCGACTAAGTCCAGGTATTGATCATCAATATGTTATCTCCAATCTCCTATCAAAAGGAGGGACTGATTTAGGAAATAATATTGTAGTTATTATTCCCTCTCCTTGAGCACACAGAATGTGACCCAGCTGGAGCTGGGCTCACAAGGACTCTCAAGGACACATCAACTGGGCCCTGAGGTATAAAGACAATAGCTAAGATAATTTTGGAAAATATCTTTTAGGGAAACTTTCACATAAATCCCAACAAACAGAACACAAAAGACTTTCCATTCTTACCTTTTTTCTGTTAGCATTTAGTGAATAGGAATTTGTTGGACCAATGAAGACCCTTCTGATTCTCATTACTGAAACCCATACCAATGATTGTTAAGAAAGATGATTCAAAATGTAAGATCATAATTTCTAGCCAATCAGTGAAAAAGTGATCCTTTCAATGATTCTACCAATTTTGTGATGTTGATATATACTGATGGCTCTGTAACTGTTCTTTGGACTTGGGCAGACATGGCTGTGACAGTATGCTTGTTCGTTTTCCCATTCTCACCTATTCTGTGATATTCTTTGGACACTGGCAGACATGGCTGTGGCAGCATGCTTGTCTACTTCCCACTTTTATCCTTTTGAATACATGCCAAATAAAACTTTCCTTTTACTTTAAAAAAGAAAAAAAGAAACCAGAAGAGACCTACATAAATAGAAAAACATACAATGTCCATGGATAGGTAGACTCAAAATTGTGAAAATGACAATTCTACCCAAAGTAATCTACAAATACAATGCAATTACGATCCAAATACCAACAACATACTTTAAAGAGATGGAAAAAATAATCATTAACTTTATATGGAAAGGGAAGAGATCCCAGATAAGTAAAACACTATTGAAGAAAAAGAATAAAGTAAGAAGACTCGCGCTACCTGACCTCAGAACCTACTATACAGCTACGGTAGTCAAAACAGCCTGGTACTGGTACATTGACAGATACCAATAGAATGGAATTGAGAACCCAGATGTAAATCCATCCGTCTATTGTCACCTGATCTTCATCAATAGCCTAACATCCATCAAATGGGGGAAAAGATAGTCTTTTTAACAAATGGTGCTGGCAAAACTGGATGTCCATCTGCAAAAAAATGAAACAGGACCCATACTTCAAACTATACACAAAAACTAATTCCAATTGGATCAAAGACCTACATATAAAACCAAAAACTATAAAGATCATAGAAGAAAAAATAGAGTCAATGCCAGAGGCCCTAATACACAGCATTAACAGGATACAAACCATAACTAACAACACACAACTCCAGAAGCTAAGCTAGATAACTGGATCTTCTAAAAATTAAACACTCATGCTCATCAAAAGACTTCACCAAAAGAGTAAAAAGAGAACCTACGGACTGGGAAAAATTTTTGCTTATGACAAATCCGACAAAGGTAAAATCTCTAAAATCTACAGAAAAATCCAACACCTCTGCAACAAAAAGACAAATAATCCAATTAAATAATGGGCAAAAGAAATGAACAGACACTTCACCAAAGAAGACCTTCAAGTGGCTTACAGACACATGAGGAAATGCTCTTGGTCACTAGCCATTAGAAAAATGCAAATCAAAACCACAAGGAGATACCATGTCACTCCAGCCTTGCTGGCACCAATCAAAAAAACAGAAAATAACAAATGTTAGAGAGACTTCAAGGAGAATGGAACTCTTACTCGCTGCTGGTGGGAATGCAAAATGGTACAACTTTTTTGGAAAACAATATGGCATTTCCTTAGAAAGCTAGATATAGTAATACCATACAATCCAGCAATCCCACTCCTAGGACTATATCCTAGAGAAGTAAGAGCCATCACACGAATAGACATATGCACACTCGTGTTCATTGCAGCATTGTTCACAATAACAAAAAAATGGAAACAACCTGTTGATGCCCGTCAACAGATGAATGGATAAACAAACTATGGTATATACACACAATGGAGTATTATGCACTGTTAAAGAACAATGATGAATCTGCGAAGCATCTCACAACATGGATGAATCTGGAGGACGTTATGCTGAGTGAAATAAGCCAATCACAAAAGAACAAATATGAGAACACTACTATAAAAACTCATGAAAAGGTTTACACATGCACAAAAAAAAAAACCCCAGTCTTTGATGGTTATGAGGGAGGGGAGGAGTGGAGATGGGAAAACACTAAATAGACAATAGATAGTGGTAACTTTGGTGAAGGGTAAGACAATACACAATACCGGGGAAGCCAGGACAACTTGTACAAGGCAAGGTCATGGAAGCTCCATAGACACATCCAAACTCTCTGAGGGACTGAATTACTGGGATGAGGGCTGTGGGGACCATGGTCTCAGGGAACATATAGCTCAATTGGCATAACACAGTTCATAAAGAAAGTGTTCTACATTCTACTTTGATAAGTAGCATCTGGGGTCTTAAAAGCCTGTGAGTGGCCATCTGAGATATTCCACTGGTCTCACCCCTTTGGGACCAAGGGAAAATGAAGAAAGCTAAAGACACAAGGGAAAGAGTAGCCCAAAGGACTAATGGACCACAATTACCACAACCTCCATCAGACTGAGTCCAGTACAACTAGATGGTGCCCGGCTACCACCACTGATTGCTCTGACAGGGATCACAATAGAGGGTACCAGACAGAGCTGGAGAAAAATGTAGAACAAAATTCTAAATCACAAAAAAAGACCAGACTTACTGGCCTGACAGAGACTAGAGAAACTCTGAGAGTATGGCCCCCAGACACCCTTATAGCTCAGTAATGAAGTCACTCCCAAGGTTCACCCTTCAGCCAAAGATTGTTGTTGTTATTGTTAGATGCCATCTAGCTGGTTCGGACTCATAGCGACCCTATGTACAACAGAACAAAACACTGCTCATCTTGCGTCATCCTCACAATTGTTGCTATGCTTGAGACCATCGATGCAGCAGCTGTGCCAGTCCATCTTGTCTTCCTCTTTTTCACTGATGCTCTACTTTACTAAGCATGATGTCCTTCTTCCAGGACTGGTCCCTGCATAACATGTCCAAAGTATGTGAGAGAAAGTCTTGCCATCCTCCCTTCTAAGGAGCATTCTGGCTGTACTTTTTCCAAGACAGATTTGTTCGTTCTTCCGGTGGTCCATGGTATATTCAATATTCTTTGCCGACACCACAGTTCAAAGGTGTCAATTTTTCTTTGGTCTTCCTTATTCATTGTCCAGTTTTCAAATGCATATGAGGCAAATGAAAATAACCATGGCTTGGGTCAGGCATACCTTAGCCCTCAAAGTGACATCTTTGCTTTTTAACACCTTAAAAAGGTCTTTTGCAGCAGATATGCCCAATGCAATACATCATTTGATTTTTTGACTGCAGCTTCCATGGACGTTGATTGTGGATCCAAGTAAAATGAAATCCTTGATATGCCCAATATTTTCTCCATTTATCACGATGTTGCTTATTGGTCCAGTTGTATGGATTTTTGTTTTCTTTATGTTGAGGTGCAATCCATACTGAAGGCTGTAGTTTTTGATCTTCATCAGTAAGTGCTTCAAGTCCTCTTCACTTTCAGCAAGCAAAGTTGTGTCATCTGCATATCACAGGTTGTTATATGAGTCTTTCTTCATCCTAATGCTACATTCTCCTTCATATAGTCTGGCTTCTTGGATTATTTGCTCAGCATACAGATTGAATAAGTGTAGTGAAAGGATACATCCCTGATGCACACCTTTCTTGACTTTAAACCATGGAGTGTCCCCTTGTTCTGTTAAAGCGACCACCTCTTGGTCTATGTACAGGTTCCTCACGAGCACCAATTAAGTGTTCTGGAATTCCCATTCTTCACAATGTTATCAATAATTTGTTATGATCCACACAGACAAATGCCTTTGCATAGTCAATAGAACACAGGTAAACATCTTTCTGGTATTCTCTGCTTTTAGCCAAGATCCGTCTAACATCAGCAACGATATCACTCATTCTATGTCCTCTTTTGAATTTGGCTTAAACTTCTGGTAGTTCCCTGTTGACGTGCTGCTGCAACCATTTTTGAACGACATTCAGCAAAATTGTACTTGTGTGTGGTATTAATCATATAAAAAAAAACTAAACCCCTTGCCATCAAGTCAATTCAGACTCATAGCAACCCTATAAGACAGGGTAGAACTGCCCCATAGGGTTTCCAAGAGGCAGCTGGTGGATTTGAACTGCCAACCTTTTGATTAGCAGTCAATCTCTTAATCATTGTGCACCAGGGCTCTGATATTAACAATACTATGTTAAATAATTTCCACATTCTGTTGGATTACCTTTCTTTGAAATGGGCAAAAATATGGATCTCTTCCAGTTGGTGGCCAGATAGCTATCTTCCAAATTTCTTGACATAGACGCGTGAGCACCTCCAGCGCTGCATCTGTTTGTTGAAACATCTCAGTTGGTATTCTGTCGATTCCTTGAGCTTTATTTTTCACCAATGCCTTCAGTACACCTTGTACTTCTTCCTTCACTACCATCGGTTCTTGATCATATGCTACCTCCTGAAATGGTTGAATGTTGACCAATTCTTTTTGGTACTTTGACTCTGTGTATTCCTTCCATTTTCTTTTGATGCTTCTTGTGTTGTTCAATATTTCCCCCTTAGAATCCTTTAATATTTCAATTTGAGGCTTGAATTTTTTCTTCAGTTCTTTCAGTTTGGGAAATGCTGAGTGTGTTCTTCACTTTCAGTTTTCTAACTCCAGGTCTTTGCAAATGTCAGTATAATACTTTATCTTCTTGAGACATCCTTTGAAATCTTCTGTTCAGTTCTTTTACTTCATCATTTCTTCCTTTCGCTTTAGCTACTCTATGTTCAAGAGCAACTTTTAGAGTCTCTTCTGACATTCATTTTGGTCTTTTCTTTCTTTCCTGTCTTTTTAATGACCTTTTGCTTTCTTCATGTATGATGTCATTCCGCAACTCTGGTGTGTGATCACATAACAACTCTGGTCTTTGGTCATTAGTGTTCAATGTGTCAAATCTTCTCAGGAGCTCATCTCTAAATTCAGGTGGAATATACTGAAGGTAGTATTTTGGCTCTCGTGGACCTGCTTTAATTTTCTTCAGCTTCAACTTGAACTTGCATATGAGCAATTGACGGTCTGTTCAGCAATCGGCCCCTGGCTATGTTTTGACTGATGATACTGAACTTCTCCATTTACACAGATGTAGTCGATTTAATTCCTGTGTATTCCATCTGGTGAGGTCCACGTATATAGTCACCCAGTATGTTGTTGAAAAAAGGAAGTTGCAATGAAGAAGTCGTTGGTCTTGCAAAATTCTGTCATGCAATCTCCGGCATCATTTCTATCACCAAGGCCGTATTTTCCAACTGCCAATCCTTCTTTGTTTCCACTTTTGCATTCCGATCACCAGTGCATCTTGATTGCATGTTTGATGAATTTCAGACTGCAGAAGTTGGTCCAAATCTGAAATTTCTTCATCTTTTGCATTAGTGGTTGGTGGGTAAATTTGAGTAATAGTCGTGTTAACTGGTCTTCTTTGTAGGCACATGGATATTATCCTATCACGGACAGCGTTGTACTTCAAGATAGATCTTGAAATGTTCTTTTTGACGATGAATGCAATGCCATTCTTCTTCAGGTTGTCATTCCCAGCATAGTAGACCATATGATTATCCAATTCAAAATGGCCAATACCAGTCCACTTCAGCTCACTAATGCCTAGGATATCAACATTTATGTGTTCCATTTAATTTTTGAGGATTTTCAATTTTCCTAGATTCATACTTCCTACATTCCATGTTTCGATTATTAATGGATGTGTGCAGTTGTTTCTTCTCATTTTGAATTGTGCCACATCAGTAAATGAAGGTCCTGAAAGCTTGACTCCATCCATATCATTCAGGTCGACTCTACTTTGAGGGGGCAGCTCTTCCCGAGTAGTATTTTGAGTGCTTTCCAACCTGAGGGGCTCATCTTCCGGCACTACATCTGACAGTGTTCCACTGCTGTTGACAAAGTTTTCACTGGCTAGTTTTTTTCAGAAGTAGACCACCGGGTCCTTCTTCCTAGTCTGTCTTAGTCTGGGAGCTCATCCGGATCCTGTCTACCATGGGTGACCATGCTGGTATTTGAATACCGGTAGCATGGCTTCCAGCATCACAGCAACACACAAGCCCCCACAGTATGACAAACTGACAGGTGAGTGGTGATCTACAGAAATACTTTTATTAAAATGTTTGTTTTTTGGTGATTGACTTATTTCACTTAACATAATGTCTTCCAGGTTCATCCATGTTGTAAGATGTTTCAGGAATTCATTTTTCTTTATTGATGAGTAGTATTCCATTGTATGTATGTACCACACTTTACTTATCCATTCATCCATTGATGGGCCACTTAGGTTGTTTCCATCTTTTTGCTATTGTGAATAGAACTTCGATGAACATAGGTGTGCAGGTATCTGTGTCACTTCTATTAGACCCCTAGGATATATACCTAGGGGTGGAATTGCTGGATCATATAGCAGCTCTACCTCTAATATTTTGAGGAACCACCAGACTGTTTTCCATAATGGTTGTACTATTTTGCACTCCCACCAGCTATGGATGATAGTTTCAATTTCTCCACATTCCCTCCAATACTTGTTATTTTCTGTTTGTTTGTTTTAAGCTTAGCCATTCTAGCAGGAGTGAAATGGTATCTCGTAGTGTTTTAATGGTATCTCATAGAGTGTTTCTCTGATGACTAATGATGTAAAGTATCTTTTCATCTGTCTGTTGGCCATTTGAATATCCTCTTTGGTGAAGTGTCCATTCATGTCCTTTGCCCAGTTTTTGATTGGGCTGTCTTTTCGTTGTTAAATTGTAGAAGTTTTCTATGTATTTTCGATATTAGACCTTTATTGGTTATATTGTACCCAAAGATTTTTTCTGGTCTGTAGATTGTCTCTTTATTCTTTCAATGAACATAGTGTTTAACTTTTATGAGGTCCCAATTATTTTATTTTCTGTTGCTCGTGTATTTGTTTTGTGTTTGATAATCTATCATTGAAAAAAATCAGATCCCAAAGTTTTGCTCCTGTAGTTTCTTCCAGGAATTTTATGATTTTAGATTCAATGCTCCTTGATCCACTTTGAATTAGTTTTTGTGTATGCCATGAGATATGGATCTTGTTAATTTTTCTGCATGTGGAAATCCAGTTTTGCCTGTGCCATTTGTAGAAGAGACTGTTTCTTCCCCATTGAATGGATTTGGATCTCTTGTCAAAAATTAATTGACCATAGACGTTCAAATTTATTTCTGGGTTTTCAATTCTATTCCATTGGTCTATGTGTATATCATTAATGAGTACCAGGCTGTTTTGATTACTATAGCTGTGTAATATGTTTTGAAGTTCCAAAGTGTGAGTCCTCCTACTTTGTTCTTCTTCAAAATTGATTAGGCTATTTGAGATCTCTTGTCTTTCTCTTTTTTCTTGAGGATTAGTTTTTCCATTTCTTTAAAGAATGCTATTGGAATTTTGATCGGAATTGCGCTGATTCTGTAGGTCACTTTCAGTAATATGGACATCTTTACTATATTAAATCTTCCAGTCTATGAGCACGGAACATCTTTCCACCTATTTAGGTCTTCTTTGGTCTTTTTCAGCAGTGTTCTATAATTTTCAGTGTATAAGTCTTTCACATCCCTGGATAAGTTTATTCCTAGATATTTTATTCTTTTAGATGCTATTGTAAATGGAGTTGTTTTTAAATCTCCTTTTCAGATTTCTCAGTGCTAGTGTATAGAAACCCAACTGATTTTTGTGTGTTGACCTTGTATCCTTCAACTTTGCCAAATTCCTCTATTAGTTCTAGAAGCTTTTCTTGGGATTTTCTGTGTATAAGATCATGTCATCTGTGAACAGGGTTAGTTTTACCTCTTCCTTTCCAATTTGGATAACTTTTAATTCTTTTTCTTACCTTATTGCTCTGGCTAGGACTTTCAATACAATATTGAATAGGAGTGGTGTGCTGCTGTTATTTTTTAAATTTCATAATTCTAATGCTTAGCTTGAAAGCATTCCTTCTTTTCTATTGTTAGCATTTAAAGTTGTAAAATTTCCTCTATTTCTTTCTTTCTTTTTTTTCCTTTTTGCATTTCCCTGAACAAACCAGTGTAAGAAGAAATGCAACTTTGGATACATTATCAGGAGAGACAAATCACTAGAAAAAGACATCATGTTTGGTAACATATAGGGCCAGTGAAAAAGAAGGAAATCCCCAATGAAATAGATTGACACAAGAACCATAACAGTGAACTCAAACATAGCAACAGTCATGAAGATGACAACATTTCCTTCTGTTATACATAAGGTCGTCATAAGTCGGATCCAACTAGATGGCAACTAACAACAAAAAATAACCAATGATATTATAATTTTCCATGTGCCTATCAGCTGTTTGCATATATTATTTAGTGAAGTGTCTATTCAAAACATTTGTTCATTTTAAAAATAGGGTTATTAGTCCTAGTGTTGAGTTTTAAGTGATCTTTATATTTTCTGGAGCAAGTCCTTCATCAGATACACAATTTCCAATATTTATTCCCAGTTTGTGGCTTGTCTTTTCATTTTATTAATGGTGTCTTTTGCATAGCAAAAGTTTTAAATTTTAATGAAGCATATTTACCAAATTTTCCTTAATGGGCTGTGCTTTTTGTATATTTTCTAAGACATCTTTGCCTAACCTAAGGTCTTGAAGATTTTCTCCTCTTTTCTTCTAGGTTTTTATGATTTTAGCTCTTACATTTACATCTGTGACTCATTTGAGTTCATTTTTTTGTATGCTATAAGATAAGTATCTAGCCTTGGCAACTTTGTTGAAAATCAGTCGAACATAATTGTAAGAGTTTATTTAGTAGTTTCTACTCTATTCTATACACTGATCTATTTGTCTATCCTATGCCAACACCATGTAGTCTTGGTTACTGTAGATTTATAGTAAGTTTTGAAATTGGTTTTATCAATTTGTTCTAGGTCCTTTGCCTTGCCATATAAATTTTATGATCAGATTGTTAATTTTTAGAAAAATCCTGCCAGAATCTTGATAAGGATTATATTGAATCTATAAATCAATTTCGAGAAAACTGGCATTTTAACAATATTGACTCTTCCAATCCATGACTATGAAATATCTCTCCGTTTACTTAGATCTGTAATTTGTCTCAGCAATGTTTTGTAGTTTTTGGTGTACAGGTCTTGAACTTCTTTTATTAAAATTTGTTAAATTCCTAAGTATTTTATTCATTTTTATTTTATTATGAAAGGAATTTCATTCTTAATTTCATTTTTGGATTGTTTATTTTTAGTATATGTAGATATAATAGATGTCTGTATTCAATTTTGTATCACAGAGTTGTCCATCCATTATCACAATCAATCTGAGAACATTTTCATCACCCCCCCCCAAAAGAAACCCTGCCTCTCTTAGCCATCATTCCCTAATCTACTTTCTGTCTCTATAAATTTGCCTATTCTAGACATTTCATATAAATGGAATCTTACAATATGTGATACTTTGTGACTGGCTTCTTTCACTTGGCAAAAATGTTTTCAAGATTCATCCATGTAGTTCTTTTTATTGCCAAATAATATTTCATTGTTTTGAAGTACCACATTTTATTCATCCATTCATCAGGTGATGGAGTTGTTTCCACTTTTTGGCTATTATTCATAATGTTGTTATGAATATTCATGTACAAGTTGTGTAGACATATGTTTTTATTTCTATAGGAAATGTATCTAGGCATGGAATTACTAGGTCATATGATAACTATCTTAGGCTGGGTTCTCTAGGGAAGGAAAACCAGAGAAGTGTGCGTATATATATATATATATATATATATATATATATAAAGACAGAGAGAGATTTATCTCAAGGAAATGGCTCACATGGTTGTAGAGGTTGGCAAGTCCCAAGTCCATGGGTCAGGTATCAGGTCTGGAGGCTTCTCTTGACTCACATAGCTGCAGGGGCTGACGAATCCAAGATCAGCAGGTAAGATGGTAGGCTCCTGGCTCACAGGCTGCAGAGGCTCATGAATCCCAAGATTGGCAGGCAATATGGCAGGCCACTGGCTCAAATCCCAAGAACCAGAGGTCAGATGATGATAATCCAGATGAAGGATCCAGAGCAAGTGAGTGAGTTTTGCCAGAATGTCCATATATATTGAACGCAGGCCACACCTCTCGGGAAACTCTGCTTACAACTGATTGGCTGATCACATCAGATCCACCATGGAGGTTGACTACATCATTACATAACTGCCAAACTACATCAATATATAACTGCCAAACTGCATCATTACATAACTGTCAAACCACAGAGAATTATGGCCTAGCCAAATCGACACACAACCTTAACCATCACAGTAACTTTATGTTTAACCTTTTGAGGAACTGTCAGACTCTTCCAAAGGAGCTATACATTTTACTTTTCTGTTAGCAATGTATGATGTTTCCAATTTCTCTACCTCCTCCCAATGCTTGTTATTAGCTCTCTCTTTGATTATAACCATCCTAGTACATGTGAAGTGGTATGTCATTGTGATTTTGATTTGCCTTTCCCTTATGGCAAATGATGTTGAGCACTTTTTCATGTGATTACTGACCATATGTATGTCTTCTTTGGAGAAATACCTATTCAGAACTTTTGTCCATTTTTAAATTGAGTTAATTGTCTTTTTATTATTGAGTTATAAGAGTTATTTATATATTCTAGATACAAGTCCTTTGTCATAGATATAATTTTTTCTCATTCTGCATGTTTCTTTTCACTTTCTTGATGATGTCTTTTCATACAAAAAAGTTTTCAATTTTGATAATGTCCAGTTTATCATTTTTTTCTTTTGTTGCTTGTGCTTGTGGTGTTATATCTAAGAAATCATTGTCTACGCCCAGGTCATGAAGATTTGTACCTATGTTTTCTCTAAGAGTTTTATAGTTTTTGCTCTTAAATTTAGGTCTTTGATCTATTTTCAGTTAATTTTTGTATATGGTGTGAGACAAGGGTCCAGTTTCATTCTTTTGCATGTGGATATCCAATTGTACTAGCATCATTTATTGAAGAAACTATTCTTTCCTAGTTGAATTTTCTTGGCACCTTTGTAAAAAATCAATTGACCATAAATGTGAGGGCTTATTTCTGAATTCTAATTCTTTTACATCAGTGTATATGTCTATCCTTATGCCAGTGCCACACTGTTTTGATTACTGTAGCATTATAGCAAGTCTTGAAATCAGGAAGTGAGAGTTCTCTTATTTTGTTCTTATTTTTCAAGATTGTTTTGGCTATTTTTGAGGTTCCTTGCAATTCCATTTGAACTTTAGGATCAGTTTGTCCATTTCTGCAAAGAAGTCAGCTGGGATTTTGATAGGGATTAATTTGAATCTATAAACCAGTTTGGGCAGTATTTGCCATGGGTTGGGGTTGACTCGAATGGCAACTGGTTTTTTACTGGTGCCATCTTAACAATATTAAGTTTTCTGACCTGAGAACATGAGATGTTTACCTATTTCATTCTGGATTTTGATTTTCAAAGAATCAGGTTTTAGTTTTATTGATTTTCTCTTTTGCTTTTCTGTTTTTATTTCATTGATTTGTACTCTGGTCTTTATTATATCCTTTCTTCTACTTGCTTTGAATGCAATTTGCTCTTCTTTTTCTAGTTTTTTAAGGTAGAAGCTTAGATTATTAATATGATATCGTTCTTCTTTTCCAATATAGACATTTAAAGCTATAAATCTCCTCTAAGAACTGTTTTAACTGAATGTCATAAATTTTGATTTTTGTTTTGTTTTCATCCAGATCAAAATAATTTCTAATTTTCCTTTTAATTTCTTTTTTGATCTATGATCTGTATAAAAGTGTGCTGTTTTATTTTCAAATGTTGGGAATTTCCAAAATTCCTCCATTTGTGGATTTCATATTTCATCCTGATTGGTCAGAGTACATACTTTAAATTATTTCAATCCATTTATATTTGTTAAGACTTGTTTTATGGTCTACTATGTATTTATCCCGGAGAATGTTCCATGTATGCTTGAAAAGAGTGTGTATTCTGCTATAGTGTGGAAGTTCTATAAATGTCACTTAGGTCAAGTTGGTTGAAAGTATTATTCAAGTTTTCTATATCCTTACTAACTTTCTTTTTGTTCTATTAGTTATTGAGACCAGGCATTATATTATCCCACTATGAAGCCCTGGTGGCACAGTGGTTAAGTGTTTGGCTGTTAACCAAAATGTTAGCAGTTCAAATTCACCAGCCATTCCTTGGAAACCCTATGGCGTGGTTCTACTCTGTCCTATAGGGTCGCTATGAGTCGTACTCGAAGGCAACGGGTTTTTATGATTCTTGAATTGTTTATTTCTCCTTTCAATTCTGTTCATGTTTGCTTTATGTATCTTGGCAGTTTATTGTTAGAAGCATATGCATTTATAATTATTACAGTTTCCTGACATGTTGACACTTCTATCATTATGAAATGTCCTTCTTTGTCTATAGTAATATATCTTATCTTAAAGTCTATTTTGACTTATGTTAATAGAGCCACTCAAGCTCTCTTATGGTTAATTTGAGTGGCATATCTATTTTCACCCTTTTACTTTCAATCTATTTGTGTCCTTTTCTAAATTGTGTTTCTTACAGACATTATACAGTCAGATCTTGCTTTTATATGAAGTCTGACAATGTATGCCTTTTGACTAATTAGATTTAACATAATTATTAATATGACTGGATTTTGATCTGCCATTTTGCTATTTGTTTTTTATGTATCTCATGTCTTTTTTGTTTCTTTGTTCCTCCTTTACTGTCTCCTTTGTGTTAAATAATTTCAGTATATCATTTGCATTTCTTTGACTTAACGGCAGCAGGTTTTTTTTTTTTTAGTCTGAGATCAATAAGTCTTACCAAATTTTCTCATCCCCTCTCTGAATTAAATATCATCAATGTAATGTGGGATAGTGAGACAAACTAGGTGCCTTTCATTTATTAATACATGTAACAAATACTTATTGAGCACTTACATTGTACCAGGCTCTTTTCTTGGCACCAGCGAGGCAACAGTAAACAAAGCAAAGTCCTTGCCCTCATGGACTTCACTACGCTCTAGTAGAACAGATAATAAACACAACACAGTATAATGCAACATAATATTTTCAATGAATGCAAAGTAGTATTAAAAAGTAAAGTAGGAGAAGGCGACAGAATAAAGAAGTGCTGTTTTAAATATAGTAGTCAGGGAAACACTTTTTGGCAAGGTTACATTTGAGAAGAGATCAAAAGGAAATGAGAGTATCTAGCACTTCCAAGGCTTGGAGAATAATATATGCAAAAGCTCTGGTCAAGGGGGCTATGTGACTGGAATACAGTGAGTAAGGGTTAGAGTAGAAGGAGACGAAATGCGAAATGTGGCCAGCGGCCAGGTCATATAGGGCTTTTCAAACTCAGAGATGTACCTTGGGTTTTATCTAAGTGTGATATAAGGAGATTTTAAAAAGTTTTAAGTAAGGGGATGAAATAATGTATGTTTTGAAGAGATCACTATGGAGGGTAAAAGCAGGAGGGATAGCAGTTAGGAGTCTACTGCAGTATTTCAGGCAAGATATAATGGAGGAACTGGTGATGCATACTCATATTTGGAGTATATTTTGAAAATAAAGCCAACTGGATGTGGAGTGTTAGAAAAAAGGTTGCCAATGACTTCATGGTTTTTGACCTAAGTAACTGGGTCTAACTTCTTACCATTTACTGGGATGGGAAGTACTTGAGGGACAAGTATGTTTGGAGAAGAGTTTGGCTTTAGACATGTAAAGTTTGATTTGTTTATTAGACAATCATGTAGAAAGGTAGAGCTGGAAGTTTAACATAAGAGTTTGGAGTTCTGAGGAAAGATAAGACTTGAAATATAAATTTAAAATAACAAAACTGTATGAGACTACTTGGGCAATGAATAAAAATAGGAAGAGTTCAGAGAATTAAACCTGGGGTAATCCAACATTTAGAAATTAAGATGATGAGAAGATACAAGCAAAGGAGTCTGAAAAGGAAGGGGCAGAGAATTTGGAGTTAAATAAAAAGGGTACTGTCCAGGAAGTTTAGGGAAGAAAGTGTTTCACGAAAGAAAACATGATAAACTGTGTCAAATGCTACTGGATGATCTAATAATTGGCCATTTGGTGTGTCAACATGGAAGCTATTGGTGACTTTCCACTAGGGGTTTCAATATATTGATAGTAATAAAAGCCAACTGAAGTGGGATTAAGAGAGAATGGACATATAGAGCAAAGAAAACTGGTTCAAAGAATTTTTCCTGTGAAAATTTGTAAGGTTTACAGGGTCAAGGGGAGGTTTCTTTGGTAAAATGAGAGTTATTAAAGCATGTTTGTAGGCTGATGGAGTTGACTGAGTAAAGAGGGAAAATTGATGATGCAGGAGAGAAAAGGGATAATTTCAGGAGCAAGTTCCTTAGGATCTGCTGCACAAGTGGAGGAGATGGCTACACACAAAAGATCCCTGCTTATCAGTTGATTATGATTACAGTATTAGCCTGTTTGAATATTTCTAACCCAAATCATCTTGTGCACGTTGGATAAATTTTTCTATTGTCCTCTGTTTGAACGAATTTAGTGGCACAATTTGGCATTAGGTGGCTATGTGAGTAATATTCTCTAAATCAGTTTCTTTAGTGTTTCCATTGATTCTATCAGAAATTCTTTTCTGCTTATATCATTCAGAGCTTATTTCTGTAGCCTGGGACTTACATCCACAAATATTGTATAACTCTATTTTTTTCCATTAAACATATGAGATTACTGAGGCCTTCAGAGGTTAAGTAACTTGTATCTTTCACACCATTAGCAAGTGTTACCAGGTCCAGAACTCTACTCCAAGTCATTCTAATTCCAAGTCACAAGGCTAGAAACCCACATAAAAGAAAAGGGTATTTTCAGCCTATGAAATAATAAAAATTAACATCCCTATCTAATATGTCAGGTCCAGTGAAGACCAAAGAGAGGCACAAGTATGTGTATACTGAAAGAATGTTAAGTTTCACAAGGACAAAAGACCTTGTCTTTTCTTTCCTGACACATCAGGAAACACCAAGTTTAGTGCCAGGACCAAAGTGGACACTCAATAAATATTTGTTAAATACAACAAATATCACAAGAATTAGGACATGTATTATTTTCTTCTCTCCTGAATTCCATTTTTACACACTGTAATTCAAGAAATTCTGTCTATGAATATAACTTTTATATCATGCACCCTTCCTTTCAAAGCAGCCTACAACTACCCTTTATTTTCCATGCTTTCTCTACTAAACAAACCAAAAAAACCCAAACCCATTGCTATTGAGTGGATTCCGACTCATAGCAACCCTATAGGACAAAGTACAACTGCTCCATAGGGTTTCCAAGGAGTGGCTGATGGACTCAAACTGCCTACCTTTTAGTTAGCAGCCATAGCTCTTAACCACTGTGCAAACTGGTCTCCTCTCTACTAAGCAGCACATTCCAATTTCATAAATACTCTTTGGTGTCATTTTTATGTGTGTTTTTATTGGTGTAAATAATATTGAGAAAGGGCCCTTGTATCTTGATACTTTTTTCCCCAGAATACCAAAAGAATGTCATTTCTAAAGGGATTGTTAAAGTTTTGTCTAACTGTCTAAATGCTCCCTGAAACACTTTCTATAGTGCTTGGATGCCTGTGCCAAAGTAGAGTAGTGGAATTTTTTGTTAACTATTTAATTCTAAGCAAGTGCACTGCTTATACTTTATATGTTTGCAGTAGTTAAAAAACATCAGGAATCTAAACCCTTGAAGGATCTGTCCAATGGTCTGGAATCTTAGAGATTTTTTCAGATCACTTTACGGGTATTATCCCATTTCACCCTACACTTAGGGCAACTACAGTTACAGTCATTGGGTGACAATACCTCTCCCCAGCACTTTCCAGAGTGCCTTAGCTACATCCTTACTCCAGAGAATATAAATCAGAGGATTCAGTGTGGGAGTAATCACGCTATAGAACACACCCAACTTTGTCTTGCAATGGAGTGTGATGGGCCCTGGGCCTCATATATCAGAAGATTCAGGCACCAAACCAGAGGGAAACCACAGTGAGGTGAGAGCTACAAGTAGCAAAGGCATTTCTCTTGCTTCCAGCTGAACGCATCTGAATGACACTGTGGAGGATGAAGGTGTAGGATGTAGTAATCAGGAAGATGGGGAAGAGGAGAAGTAGGATGGTGCTGAGGTATACTGTAGGCTCATAAATAGTGATGTCTCCACATACCAACTTCACAACAGCTGGAAACTCACAGTAGAAGTGGTGGATTTTTCAAGGCCCACAGAAAGGCAAGTGCATCAAAATCACTGTGTGAATTAGGGAGTTCATGGATGCGTCCAACCATGATATGACAGCCATCATCACTCCCAATTTTCTGTTCATGAGAATAGTATAATGCAGTGGATGACAGATGGCAACATAGCGATCATAGGACATGAGAGCTAGAAGAAGACACTCAGCACCGCCCACAGATAAATAGAGGAAGTGCTGGGTTGCACTGCCCACGAAGGAGATGGATTTCTTGCCAGATAGGTAGTTGGTAGCCATCTTGGGGATAGTAGTGGAGACTTGCATCAGGTCCATGAGGGACAGCTGGCTGAGTAGGAAATACATCGGCATGTGAAGCCAAGGATCAGCACAGATGAGGAGAATGGTGAGGGTGTTGGCACTCACTGCAATGAGGAAAACCACTACGGTCAAGGAGAAAAGAAAAAGGTGGGTGAGAGAGTCATCAAAGAGCCTTTCAAGGATGAAGTCTTCCAAGGAGATATGATTCCCCTGCTACATCTCTCCTTTCTCAATCCCTAAGGAAATAGGAAATGGATGTAGACTGTGATATCAGAAATACTGGGTTTCACTATACCAACATTATGCATCTTTTGATCTAAGAAATAATTTGTGGAGAATTTTTTTCTATTTGTAATTATTCAGTAGCTTTAATTATTGAAATAACTTTTAAAAATGAGAGAGAGAACTTAAAATCTCTCTTAAACATAGTTACTCTAAAATTCCAAAATATCTAGACTATATTAAATGCCAGATGTCAAGACAATAGTCTCTTCTCTTAGCGTATTATATCTGTCAGAGTTTAATCAGAGAAGTTGAACCACTAGGAGATATATATATATGTATATATATATATATATATATATATATATATATATATATATCTCATATATGTATACGTATACATGGTGCCATGGTGGAGTGGTTAAGAGCTTGGTTGCTAACCAAAAGGTCAGCAGTACAAATCCACCAGCCGCTCCTTGGAGACTCTGTGGGACAGTTCTACTCTGTCCTATAGGGTCGCTATGAGTTGGAATCGACTCAATGGCAATGGGTTTTTTATACATATACATATATATACATAGACATGTACAGGGTCGCTATGAGTTAAAATTGACTTGACAGCAACTGGTTTGATTTTTTTTTTATACATACACACATGCATATATACATGGATTTTATTACAAGAATTTGGCCTTCTGAAGTTGTGAAAGCTGGCTAGTACTCTCTGTAAGGCTGTTGCCTTTGTGTCTGATGCTGGAATTGAAGACCACAGGCCAAGTAGTCAGAAAGGGAAGATGAACATAAAGTGGGGCATATCAAGAGCAGATGGAACCTACAAGCAAGACTGAAACCCGTATCAGTTTTTGCCTCTGGAATTGGTGGGGTGGATATCCTGCAGTAGCGTGGCCCTTCTTATGGAAGTAAACCCACACACCTGGTCCAAAAGTCAAAGAAGCTAAAGGAGGAAACAGGGGAAGGTAACACAGTTGCAGGTCCAGCTGCTGCTTTTGTCAATGAGATGAGTCAGCAAATCAGCAACAACCTGTGGAAACTACAAATGGTTGCTTCCTTTATGCTCTCTTTATCTCCCAATAATCTCTCCTGGTGGCGCAGTGATTAGGTGCTCGGCTGCGAACCAAAAGGTCGGCAGTTTGAAACCACCAGCCGCTCCTTGGAAACCCTGTGGGGCAGTTCTACTCCATCCTGTAGGGTCGCTATGAGTCAGAATCAACTCGAGAGCAACAGGTTTGGTTTTTGTTTGTTTTTGTGATTCATCTTAACCAAAAACATACAACAAAAAAGAAAATTCTGGGGAATGTAGTTGATCCTAACCAAGTTGATATACATTACAAAACCACAACAGTCAATTTGGCACCCATACACATCTCCTTAAGCTATGCTTAATCTCCAAAGAAAGACAATGACAAAGTCATCTTTCTGCCTAACATGATACAACTATCCTGTATACAACCAAAAACATGTTTAACCTTTCCCAGAAGGGGATACATGTTTATCCTTCTCCTTACTGATTCATACTCTTTTTATATCTTGCAATTTAATACAAAAACATTTGTTTATATAAAATATATTTACATAAAAACAAAGAAAAAGTGCCCACTACTATTATAACCAGAATGGCTTATCCTATCTATCTTAGTTATCTAGTGCTGCCATAACAGAAATACCACAAGTGGATGGTTTTAATGAAGAGAAGTTTATTTCCTCACAAAGTAGGCTAAAAGTCCAAATTCAGGGCGTCAGCTCCAGGGGAAGTCTTTCTCTCTCTGTTGGCCCTCTCATCAGTGTTCCCTGGACTAGAAACTTCTTGGCGCAGGGACCCGGGTCCAAAGGGGACGCTCTGCTCCCAGCACTGCTTTCTTGATGGTAGGAGGTCCCCCTGTCTCACTGCTCACTTCTGTCTTTTATATCTCAAGAGATTGCCTCAGGACACAATCCAGTCTTATAGATCAGGTCCTGCCTTACTAAAACAACTGCCACCCATCCTCCCTCATTAACATCATAGAGGCAGATTTACAACATACAGGAAAATCACACAGTACCAAGAATCATGGCCCAGCCTAACTGATATACACATTTTTGGGGGAACATAATGCAAATCATGACATTCCACGCTTTGGCCCCCCAAAAATCACATCCTTGCAACATGGAAAACATATTCACCCCATCATATCATAGCAAAAGTCTTAACTCCAAGTCCAAAATCCAAAAATTCCTCTTCATCTGTGAAATCTAGAATACAAGTTATCTGCTTCCAAAGGCACAATGGCAGAACAGGCACAAGCTAGACATTTCCATTACAAATGGGAGAAACTAGAGGAAAAGAAGTGATAACAGGCACCAAGCAAGTCAACAGAACACATTACATTAACCCTCAAGGCTTTGAAAATAATATTCTGTTCTCTGAGACAATTTACACAATAGCCCTGCCCTCCAGACTCTGGGCATTGGCCACAGTCTCTGGATTCTGAGTGGAGGCCCATCAGCCCTGGGCTTCAGCTCCGCCTTCCAGGCCCACTGGGACAGCAACTCTGCACCCTTGGCTTTAGGCGCACCATTCTGCTACTCCATTGGAGTGACACCTCCACCCTTAGAAACACCAGAGGCCACAGCTCCACCCTTTGAAACCTTTGAAGTCATGGCCATACCTTTTGAGACTGAAGCCGCTCGGCTTCTTGTGTCCCTTGTCTCTTTAGCTTCTGCTTCCTATGGCCTCTCAGCCCTCAGGCCTCATGCCTGCATCTGCCCTGCTGGGGCAAGTGTTTCAAAGCTCTGTAGCTCCACTGGTATAAGTGCCTGGAGGCACCCCACTTCACCAGAAAGCCTCGTGCGCACAGACACTCAGCTCTCTCACTCCATGGGTCAGCTCCAGCGCCATCTCGCACTGATCTCCTGGTTCTGCTGCTGTTGGTTCTTTGCCGCTGCCGATTCTCTGCTGCTGTAGGTTCTCTGCTGCTGCTGGTCCTCTGTCACTGCCGTATGTCTATCCATTCACAGTTTTAAAACTGCTTCCACATTTTAGGTATCTGTTAGAGCAGCACCCCACTCTTTTGGTACCAAGTTCTGTCTTTCATATCTCAAGAGATTGCCTCAGGACACAATCCAGTCTTGTAGATCAGGTCCTGCCTTACTAACACAACTGCCACCCATCCTCCCTCATTAACATATAGAGGCAGGTTTACAACATACAGGAAAATCACACAGTACCAGGAATCATGGCCTCGCCAAACTGATACACACATTTTTGTGGGGACATAATGCAAACCATGACACTATCCAAGTAGTAGCCTTTGGATACCTCTGAAACATCCACACTATCCCTCATTTTGTGGTTGTCGGTTCTGTTACTTCTGCCATTACCCAATTGACTCCTGGACAAAGTAGCCATGGCAGCAGGGATGGAGGCTATGCATGGGCTCAACATTGTGGACTCCTATTCACCAAGTCTATCTGGCTACAGCCACTGCTGAGTGCCCAATGTGCCACAACACTGAGTCCCCAGTATGGCACTATTCCCCCAGGAGAATCAGCTGGCTACCTGGTGGCAGATTGATTATATTGTACCTCTTTGATAATGGTAGGGACAGTGCATTGTTCTTATTGTAACATACACTTATTTAGATATGAATTTGCCTTCCTTCCAACACTTGTCTGTCAGTTTGTTGTACTGTGGTGTCTTCTTTGCCTGCAGAGCTGCTGCCAAAACTACCATCTATGGACTTACAGAATGGCCTGTTCACCATAATGATGTTCCCTTACAGCATTGCTTTGGACGAAGGGACTCATTTCACAGCAAATGAAGTATGGGTAGGAGCCCATACTTATGGAGTTCACTGGTCTTTCAATTTTTCCCACCACATGAAACAATTGGCTTGACAAAATGATAGAACGCCCTTTTGAAGACTCAGTTGCAGCACCAACTAGATGACAACACCATGAAGGGTTGGGATATTGCCCTTCAGGATGTGATATATGCTCTAAATATGTAACCAACTTATGCTGCTATTTCTCCCATAGCCAGGATTCATGAGTACAGGAATCAAGGGATGGAGGTAAAGTGAATCTTCTCGTTACGTGCCAGCAAAATTTTTGCTACCCATCTCCACACTTTTAAGCTCTGCTGGCTTAGAGGACTTAACTCCAAAGGGATAATGCTTCCACTTGATGACACAACCATGATTCTATTGTACTAAAATCTGAGACAGCTAATTTGCCACTTTGGTATCCTCATACCACTGAATCAAAGGGCAATGAAATGGGTTACTGTACTGGCTGGGGTGATTAATCCTAACTATCAAGGGGAAATTGAGCTGTTACTACATAATGAGGATAAAAAGATGTATGTCTGGAAAGCAGGAGATTCTCTAAAGTGCTTTTTTTAACTCCCATATCCTGTGATTGAAGTCAATGGAAAACTACAACCAAATTCAGGCAGTAATGCTAATGGCCCAGACCCTTCAGGAATGCAGGTTGTGTCACCCCACCAGAGAAGGAACCATGACCAGTTGAGATACTTGCTGAGGGAAAAAGAAATATGGAATGGGTAGTGAAAGTAGATAGTTGTAAACACCAGCCATGACCACATGACCAGCTGCAAACCAAAAAGTGTAATTGCTAAAGGTATTTCTTCCTTACTTTGATGTGAATGTTTTGTACATGTATTAGCCAAATATATTTTCTTCTCCTCTGTGGTCCCCTTATATAATGTAGGTGTATTAAAAATACTTAACTTCATATATCAGCATTTAAGTTACAGGATCTAAAAGGAGAAGTATGAATCAGGTAGAGGAATGAACGTGACCTGAACAAAAAAGGGATTTTGTATCATATTATGGGGAAAGGTTTAACGGTTTTTGTTTGTTTGTATTCTCATTCTGGGAAAAAGTTAGCATGTTTTTGGTTTTATTTGGGAGAGTTGTATCACGTCAGATGGAAGGATAACTTTGATATTATCTTTACTTGGAGATTAAGTATGGTTTTAAAAAAAAATGCACAGGTACCAAGTTGACACATAACAAAACTTCCATACTTATGTACATGAAAAAAAAACAAGAGATATTCCTTGGGTAGACCTGACCGTCTTAAAATTATGAATAAGGCCCATAAAATGAGGCTGATATCATTTCATCAGTGAGACTTTATTCAAATCTCACATAAATGCTTGTCAGAATGAGAGCTTGATCTCCATGGTGGAGCATGACTCAAGAAGCAATAATCTATATTGTTCCCCAAATTATCTATGCTATACCTCTTTGTGTTTTTCTTCCTAAACATGTCTCCCTAGACATTCATGAATTCCACATTACCTACTCCTTTGTTTTTTTTTCCTTTTTTTTTTTTTTATTGTACTTCAGGTGAAGGCTTACAGAACAAATAGTTTCTCATGCAACAGAAGTACACATATTGTTTTATGACATTAGTTAACAACCCCACAACATGTCAACCCTCTCCCTTCTCAACTTTTTTTTTTTTTTGTGAAAATATACATAGCCAAAGATACACCATTTCAAAAATTTCTACATGCACCGTTCAGTGACATCGAGTATGCTCTTCCAATTGTGCTGCTATTGTCACTTTGGATGAAGGTTTACAGAACAAAATAGTTTCTCATTAAACAGTTAGTACACATGTTGCCCTATGACAATGGTTAACAACCTCACAACACATCAACACTATCCCTACTCAACCTTGGGTTCCCTATCACCAGCTTTCCTGTCCCCTTCCGCCTTCTAGTCCTTGTCCCTGGACTGCTGTGCCTCATTAGTCCCATTTGGTTTTATGCGGCTGTCCACTCCCAGGTTGAACGGTGAACCTCGGAAGTGACTTCACCACTGAGCTAAAAGGGTGTCTGGGGGCCATATTCTCGGGGTTTCTCCAGTCTCCTTTAGGCCAGTAAATCTGATCTTTTTTTTTTTTTTTTGTGAGTTAGAATTTTGTTCTACATCCTTCTCCAGCTCTGTCCAGAACCGTCTGTTGTGATCCCGGTCAGAGCAGTCAGTGGTGGTAGCTGGGCACCATCTAGCTGTACTGGACTCAGTCTGGTGAAGGCCTTGGTAGCTGTGGTCCATTAGTCCTTTGGACTAATCTTTCCCTTGTATCCTGTTCTCTTCACACTCCCTTGCTCCCGAAGGGATGAGACCAGTGGAGTATCTTAGAAGGCTGCTCACAGCCTTGTAAGACCCCAGACACTACTCACCAAGGTTGAATGTAGAACATTGCCTGTATAAACTGTTATGCCAATTGAGCTAGATGTTCCCCAAGAAGATCACTGTCTTTTTTTGATATTCAATGTCTTTAACTGTTGTTTCATATATTTTTTCCAGTTTCCTAGTTGTTACAGGCAGAAGAGTAAATCCTGTCCATGTTACTCCCTCTTGGTCATCTAGTGCTGCTATAACAGAAATATCACAAGTGGATGGCTTTAACAAACAGAAGTTTATTCTCTCACAGTCCAGTAGGCTAGAAGTCCGAATTTAGGGCGCCAGCTCCAGGGGTAGGCTCTCTGTCTCTGTCAGCTCTGGAGGAAGGTCCTTGTGTTGCATCAGGTTTCGCTTGATCTGGGAGCATCACAGCACAGGGACCTCAGGTCCAAAGGGCATGCTCTGCTCCCGTCACTGCTGTCTTGGCGGTATGAGGTCCTCATGTCTCTCTGCTCATTTCTCTGTTTTATATCTCAAAAGAGATTGGCCCAAGACACTATCCAGTCTTGTGACCTCATCAATATAACTGCTGCTAGTCCTCTTATTACATCATAGTGATAGGATTTACAACACATAGGGAAATCACATTAGTTGACAAAATGGTAGATAATCATACAATACTAGGAATCATGACCTAGCCAAGTTGACAGATATTTTGGGGGGACATAATTCAATCCATGACATTCCCTCTTGGTCAAAACCCTACAACTAATTTTAAGCAATTAGAAAAAGATTCTTTCCTCATATTCAAGCCATCTTTTCCCCTTGTTCTAATTCTATTTTTACAAGACAACATGTTTTATTTAATTGGAATTCTTGGGCATGTGAACTACTTTTTTTGAGAGATACATCTCTTTTATATTGTGTAGAGTTTATTTTGCTTTGTGGTCTGGATTTGAAAATCTTTTTCTTTTAAGAACAGGTTTCAATCCGTTTACATTTATTAATAGCACAGGTATCTTTGTTTTGATTCTGTCATGCTATATTCATATGATTTTTCTCTTATTTGTAAGTCTTTCAATATATGTACCTTTTCTTTGCTTTTTTCATGCTTCTGAAATTTATTGAAACTTTACATTTTTGTTCTAATAGTTTCCTTCATATTTAGTTTTACATGATACCCTTAATACTCTCATTTTAAAGCAGTTTTTGTATTTTCCTCTAATGAGCTTCCCTTATGTACAACTCTCCACGTTAAATCAACCAACAGGCTATGGTAATGTCACCCTCTCAGAAATATTTTTACTCTGTTCACCACTACAACCTTGGTCTAAAGCACCGTTGTCTTTTCCCTGGAATGGAGCAATAGCCTCATAGCTGGCCACAGTGCCTCTATCCTTGTCCTCTAATATAAATCCACTCTCATATATCACCTAGTATGAGTTTTTAATACATGTAAGTTGTATCTTATTATTCCTTTGCTTACAACCTTTCAAAGAATTCCCATCCTACTTTGAATAAAACTACAAGCCTCTTCATTTTTTCTCACCTCTGCGTACATCTCTTCTATTATTTCTTACCTCTCTCCTCACTGATGATTATAGTCTAGCTAAATTAGACTGACACCTTTTCAGCTCCTCAGTGCAACATGAATTGTCTCAACTCACGGATTTTGTACATGCTTTTGCCTTTCTCCGGACGTCGCCTCACCTTCTATTACCTGGATAACCCTTACCTCAATTTAGAGATCTTAGCTTAGGTGTCACTTATTTAAAGAAGCGTTACAGGTTGAATTGTGTCCCCCAAAAAAATCTGTGTCAACTTGACTAGTCCATGATTCCCAGTATTGTGTGATCGTCCACCATTTTAACACACATCTGATGTGATTTTCCTATGTGTTGTAAATGCTATCTCTATGATGTTAATGAGGTGGGATTAGCAAAAGTTATATTAATGAGGCAGGACTCAATCTACAAGATTAGGTTGTGTCTTAAATCAATCTCTCTTGAGAAATAAAAGAGAGAAATGAGTAAAGAGACTTGAGGACCTCATACCACCAAAAACAAGAGCAGGAGAATAGGGTGTCCTTTGGACCTGGGGTCTCTGAGGTGAGAAGCTCCTCAACCAGGGAAGATTGATGACAAGGACCTTCCCCAGAGCCAACAGACTGAGAAAGCCCTCCCCTGGAGCTGGTACCCTGAATTTGGACTTATATTCTCTTAGACTATGAGAGAATAAATTTCTCTTTGTTAAAACCATATACTTGTGGTGTTTCTGTTATAGCAGCACTAGATAACTAAGACAAGAGGATTTCCCTTATGACCCCGTCGAATACAGTAATATCTCTGTTTTTCTCTAACATAATAAATTCTTTATTATTTACGTTTTTGTAGAGAACATGTTTGAACATTTTGACTTTTCTGTATCCTTTTGCTGTTCACTTTCCCTACAACATCCTCACAACCAGATTTGCTTTGTAATACTACTCCATTCTCAATCCATGTGATCTCCACTCTACTTTCACAACCCCTGCAAGAGATTCGCACCTATCCCAGGCAAGTCCATCATTTTACTGCAGACTCTGGCACACAGTGAATGCTCCAAGGATTGGCTACCAGCCTGAAGCCCTGTTAAACAGATTTCTTCCTTAGAATTTTCTAATTTGGAGGTGAAAGGGTAATGGATTTCAAGCCATAAGCATGTCATCAGAGCTTCGAGCTCTCATGTGTCCCCACCGTACGGCAATGCTTGAGAGAATGAGATCAACATGCCGACTCAAGCCAAGAGTAGAGATGGGAAAAGAAAGCCCTGATAGTATTCCAGTTACTAGATCTAGCTGATCTGTGATCAGTTCTACCGCACTCTTTTCTGTGATTCCACAATCTTTCCTTAGTATAGTTTAAGTTTTGTTTTATGTAGCTCACACTGAAGAGTACTGATTAATACAAACTCGTAACACAATTTGATACATCTGTTTATTTGTTTTATCTGTAAATCCCTTAAGGAAGAGACTATGTTTGTTTGTTAATCACTGTACACCTTCAACCCAACACAGTGCTTGGGAACATAGCAGATGCTCGTTAAATATTTCTCAAATAAATGAACTAATTAATTATATAAATGTCAGAACTTCCTTAAAGAGAGAAATAGAGATTATGTCTGGTTAGGAGAGCGTCAGGTGAAAGTATTATACAGTAGCTTTTTAAAAAAGTGATGAGGCAATGACTCAACTCAAAGGATAATTCCCAACATAGAGCCAAGATAATCTCAGTGAAGCAAGACATTTCAGCACCTGACTTGAGACAGAGAAACAGAAAATAGCTCTAAGTATTTTACCTTTTGGGGCTATTATAAATCGTATTGTTTTCCTGATTTCCTGTTCTTCATTCTCCTTATTGGTGTATGGGAATCCAACTGATTTTTGTATGTTTATCTTGTATCCTGCTACTCTGCTGAATCTTTCTTTTAGTCCAGGAGATTTCTCGTGGAGTCTTTAGGGTTTTCTATGTATAGTATCTTATCATCTGCAAACAGGGACAGTTTAACTTCTTCTTTACCAATTTGGATGCCCTTTATTTCTTTTTCTTCCTTTACTGCTCTAGCTAGGACTTCCAGCACAGTGTTAAATAGGAGTGGTGATAAAGGGCATCCTTGACTTGTTCCTGTTTTCAAGGGGAATGTTTTCAGCCTCTCTCCATTAAGAATGATGTTGGCCATTGGTTTTACATAGATGCCCTTTATTATGTTGAGAAATTTCCCTTCTATACCTATTTTACTGAGAGTTTTTATCAGGAATGGGTGTTGGACTTTGTCAAATGCTTTTTCTGCGTCAATTGAGATGATCCTGTGATTCTTTTCTTTCCTTTTATTTATGTGGTGCATTACGTTGATTGATTTTCTAATGTTGAACCATCCTTGCCTACCTGGTATGAATCCTACTTGGTCATGGTGTATTATTTTTTTGATATGATGCTGAATTCTATTGGCTAGAATTTTCTTAAGAATTTTTGCATCTATATTCATGAGAGGTATTGGTCTGTAATTTTCTTTTTTTGTGATGTCTTTGCCTGGTTTTAGTATCAGGGTTATGCTGGTTTCATAGAATGAATTTGGAAGTGTTGGTTCATTTTCTATGCTCTGAAATACCTTGAGTAGTACTGGTACAAGCTCTTCTGTAAACGTTTTGTAGAATTCTCCAGTGAAGCCATCTGGGCCAGGGCTTTTTTTGGCTGGGTTTTCTTTATTACCTTTTCAATCTCTTCTCTTGTTATGGGTCTGTTCAGATTTTCAACATCATTTTGTTGTAGTTTGGGTAGGTAGTGTGCTTCTAGAAATTTATCCGTTTCCTCTAGTTTTTCAAATTTGTTGGAGTATAGTTTTTCATAATATTCTGTTATAATCCTTTTTATTTCAGTTGGGTCTGTTGTAATGTCCCCCATTTCATTTCTCATTTGGGTTATTTGTGCCTTCTCCTCTTTTTCTTTTGTCAGTCTGGTGAGTGGTTTGTTTATTTTGTTGATTCTTTCAAAGAACCAACTTTTGGTTTTGTTGATTCTTTCTATTGTTTTTCTGTTCTCTATTTCATTTATTTCTTCTCTGATCTTTATTATTTCCTACTACTTTTTAAAGCAAAGAACTCAGAACTGAATGCATTACCAAAGTATAATTTGACCAGCGTGAAAGAGATCATATCTATTATTGTGCTCTCTCTCTCTCTACTAATGCCTTGGATCTCATCTTTTTGACTGTCACCTCACACTTTTAATTCAAACTCAGCTTCTTGTGGACTAAGAGCCCAACTTTCCCCATGGTCTCCCTAATCATTCCAATCCAGTCGATATATCAACTCTTACTTAAGTATCCATAGCCATATACTTCCTTCTTTCTTCATTAGTGTCCATCTTTCTCTGGAAATTTCTATAATGTAAGTTTTTCATTATCTGTCTCACGTCTTTCTTCCCCCCTTAGGAAACTTCCCTAATAATTTCCCATTCTGATTTGTGGCACACAGGTGACTTTTTTTCTCTGCTTCTTGTTGGCTTTCCTCATAGACTGATGAAATATCACCCTAAGACTTAAGGGATGGGGAGATAAGCTGACAATACTAGAGAATGCCCTAGTTCCTAATAAAGGTTTCCAGGACACCTCCACCCCCAACATTATTTTACCTGTAACTTCCTCTTCAGAGACTTGTGGGCAGAACAAGTAGAGAAGTGAAATGTAGTGGGCAGGATGGATCCATACAGACTCCAATTGGCTAGTGATCATCAAAACAAGGCTTTTCAGAGGTGTTCATCAGACTTCCTTCTCTAACCCTGAAAATCTCCATTTACTGGTGGAATGGTATAGAGGACATTGTCCATGACACAGCCATTATTGTTTACACTAATTATCTTTGTGTCAGAGCATCACCAAGAGCAACAATGAATATGATTCTGCCACGCCCTTGCAATCTGTACTCAGATTTTGAATTCCAGCAGCACACATCTGGACATGTTAAGTGTCTAAACTTCTTTAACTTTACTAGCTGTGCTTTTGAATCACGCATATGCTTCCTCTGGCTCTAAACGTATATCTGAGCCACTTCCCCATCCCAAGATGGCAGGGAGAGCTTGGGCAATAGGAATTTCCATTACTGTTACCTGATTAAGAAGCTAAATATAATACCAGCTGAATCATCAATGTGTCCAGAGTCCAAAGAAAACCTGTTTTGAATTTTCTGATGCTTTGGATCACTCAAGACACTTTCTTCTTAGCTTTATACATCCTTGCCTACCTAATAGAATATGAATTTGACTCTAGCCCTGGTGCTTTTAGAATAAGCTTTTTCCTAACAGTGTAAATGTTTCCTCGGCAGTAATCACATGGACTGGAATCAAGACAGATTTTGGCTGACATGAGCCAATCATGAGGGATGACGAGCACCATTTATGATAAACGAAACATCCCTCTAGCCCAGAAGACCTATGACGTTAGGTGAGACAAACTGAAAACATTAAATATATGGGATCAAGGATTCCATCCCAGAAGATACATCTTGATCTCTTTTGGAGGACATTAAGTCAGATGACAATTAGACTGTGCAGTATGGTTTTGGAACATGCGTTCACAAAAGGCTTTACTTGGAGTTTGCTTATAGGAGTCAGGAGAATGAAGCATTTCAGAAAGAGTGACTCTGAAGATAACATGGGAGTATTCTCCCCAGGGACGAATTAACCTAACTTGTTTTTCCTCTTGAAAAAAAGATGTCTCTAGGCCCTTTCCATCCCACCCTTTTGAGACGACAGGGTCTGAGAAATACCTAGTCTCTATTTCTCACCTTTTTACTATGTGTCATATCATAGAAAAGGAGTCAATGGATAAAGGTATGAGGTTACCACCAGTATTTCCCTCCTTAGCGTTTGGTTATATTCCAGTTTTATAGACTACATTAATGTAATATGTCAAGAGATTTCAGATACAGAAGTAAAAGAACAAAAGGAGATATACTTACATCTCCTTATTTACTCTTATCTCATTCTTATGCCCTGCCTTTCCTCTCTGTTATAAATATATGTTGAGCTATTTTCTGTTTCTCTGTCTCAAGTCAGGTGCTGAAATGTCTTGCTTCACTGAGATTATCTTGGCTCTATGTTGGGAATTATCCTTTGAGTTGAGTCATTGCCTCATCACTTTTTTAAAAAGCTACTGTATAATACTTTCACCTGACGCTCTCCTAACCAGACATAATCTCTATTTCTCTCTTTAAGGAAGTTCTGACATTTATATAATTAATTAGTTCATTTATTTGAGAAATATTTAACGAGCATCTGCTATGTTCCCAAGCACTGTGTTGGGTTGAAGGTGTACAGTGATTAACAAACAAACATAGTCTCTTCCTTAAGGGATTTACAGATAAAACAAATAAACAGATGTATCAAATTGTGTTACGAGTTTGTATTAATCAGTACTCTTCAGTGTGAGCTACATAAAACAAAACTTAAACTATACTAAGGAAAGATTGTGGAATCACAGAAAAGAGTGCGGTAGAACTGATCACAGATCAGCTAGATCTAGTAACTGGAATACTATCAGGGCTTTCTTTTCCCATCTCTACTCTTGGCTTGAGTCGGCATGTTGATCTCATTCTCTCAAGCATTGCCGTACGGTGGGGACACATGAGAGCTCGAAGCTCTGATGACATGCTTATGGCTTGAAATCCATTACCCTTTCACCTCCAAATTAGAAAATTCTAAGGAAGAAATCTGTTTAACAGGGCTTCAGGCTGGTAGCCAATCCTTGGAGCATTCACTGTGTGCCAGAGTCTGCAGTAAAATGATGGACTTGCCTGGGATAGGTGCGAATCTCTTGCAGGGGTTGTGAAAGTAGAGTGGAGATCACATGGATTGAGAATGGAGTAGTATTACAAAGCAAATCTGGTTGTGAGGATGTTGTAGGGAAAGTGAACAGCAAAAGGATACAGAAAAGTCAAAATGTTCAAACATGTTCTCTACAAAAACGTAAATAATAAAGAATTTATTATGTTAGAGAAAAACAGAGATATTACTGTATTCGACGGGGTCATAAGGGAAATCCTCTTGTCTTAGTTATCTAGTGCTGCTATAACAGAAACACCACAAGTATATGGTTTTAACAAAGAGAAATTTATTCTCTCATAGTCTAAGAGAATATAAGTCCAAATTCAGGGTACCAGCTCCAGGGGAGGGCTTTCTCAGTCTGTTGGCTCTGGGGAAGGTCCTTGTCATCAATCTTCCCTGGTTGAGGAGCTTCTCACCTCAGAGACCCCAGGTCCAAAGGACACCCTATTCTCCTGCTCTTGTTTTTGGTGGTATGAGGTCCTCAAGTCTCTTTACTCATTTCTCTCTTTTATTTCTCAAGAGAGATTGATTTAAGACACAACCTAATCTTGTAGATTGAGTCCTGCCTCATTAATATAACTTTTGCTAATCCCACCTCATTAACATCATAGAGATAGCATTTACAACACATAGGAAAATCACATCAGATGTGTGTTAAAATGGTGGACGATCACACAATACTGGGAATCATGGACTAGTCAAGTTGACACAGATTTTTTTGGGGGACACAATTCAACCTGTAACGCTTCTTTAAATAAGTGACACCTAAGCTAAGATCTCTAAATTGAGGTAAGGGTTATCCAGGTAATAGAAGGTGAGGCGACGTCCGGAGAAAGGCAAAAGCATGTACAAAATCCGTGAGTTGAGACAATTCATGTTGCACTGAGGAGCTGAAAAGGTGTCAGTCTAATTTAGCTAGACTATAATCATCAGTGAGGAGAGAGGTAAGAAATAATAGAAGAGATGTACGCAGAGGTGAGAAAAAATGAAGAGGCTTGTAGTTTTATTCAAAGTAGGATGGGAATTCTTTGAAAGGTTGTAAGCAAAGGAATAATAAGATACAACTTACATGTATTAAAAACTCATACTAGGTGATATATGAGAGTGGATTTATATTAGAGGACAAGGATAGAGGCACTGTGGCCAGCTATGAGGCTATTGCTCCATTCCAGGGAAAAGACAACGGTGCTTTAGACCAAGGTTGTAGTGGTGAACAGAGTAAAAATATTTCTGAGAGGGTGACATTACCATAGCCTGTTGGTTGATTTAACGTGGAGAGTTGTACATAAGGGAAGCTCATTAGAGGAAAATACAAAAACTGCTTTAAAATGAGAGTATTAAGGGTATCATGTAAAACTAAATATGAAGGAAACTATTAGAACAAAAATGTAAAGTTTCAATAAATTTCAGAAGCATGAAAAAAGCAAAGAAAAGGTACATATATTGAAAGACTTACAAATAAGAGAAAAATCATATGAATATAGCATGACAGAATCAAAACAAAGATACCTGTGCTATTAATAAATGTAAACGGATTGAAACCTGTTCTTAAAAGAAAAAGATTTTCAAATCCAGACCACAAAGCAAAATAAACTCTACACAATATAAAAGAGATGTATCTCTCAAAAAAAGTAGTTCACATGCCCAAGAATTCCAATTAAATAAAACATGTTGTCTTGTAAAAATAGAATTAGAACAAGGGGAAAAGATGGCTTGAATATGAGGAAAGAATCTTTTTCTAATTGCTTAAAATTAGTTGTAGGGTTTTGACCAAGAGGGAATGTCATGGATTGAATTATGTCCCCCCAAAATATCTGTCAACTTGGCTAGGTCATGATTCCTAGTATTGTATGATTATCTACCATTTTGTCAACTAATGTGATTTCCCTATGTGTTGTAAATCCTATCACTATGATGTAATAAGAGGACTAGCAGCAGTTATATTGATGAGGTCACAAGACTGGATAGTGTCTTGGGCCAATCTCTTTTGAGATATAAAACAGAGAAATGAGCAGAGAGACATGAGGACCTCATACCGCCAAGACAGCAGTGACGGGAGCAGAGCATGCCCTTTGGACCTGAGGTCCCTGTGCTGTGATGCTCCCAGATCAAGCGAAACCTGATGCAACACAAGGACCTTCCTCCAGAGCTGACAGAGACAGAGAGCCTACCCCTGGAGCTGGCGCCCTAAATTCGGACTTCTAGCCTACTGGACTGTGAGAGAATAAACTTCTGTTTGTTAAAGCCATCCACTTGTGATATTTCTGTTATAGCAGCACTAGATGACCAAGAGGGAGTAACATGGACAGGATTTACTCTTCTGCCTGTAACAACTAGGAAACTGGAAAAAATATATGAAACAACAGTTAAAGACATTGAATATCAAAAAAAGACAGTGATCTTCTTGGGGAACATCTAGCTCAATTGGCATAACAGTTTATACAGGCAATGTTCTACATTCAACCTTGGTGAGTAGTGTCTGGGGTCTTACAAGGCTGTGAGCAGCCTTCTAAGATACTCCACTGGTCTCATCCCTTCGGGAGCAAGGGAGTGTGAAGAGAACAGGATACAAGGGAAAGATTAGTCCAAAGGACTAATGGACCACAGCTACCAAGGCCTTCACCAGACTGAGTCCAGTACAGCTAGATGGTGCCCAGCTACCACCACTGACTGCTCTGACCGGGATCACAACAGACGGTTCTGGACAGAGCTGGAGAAGGATGTAGAACAAAATTCTAACTCACAAAAAAAAAAAAAAAAGACCAGATTTACTGGCCTAAAGGAGACTGGAGAAACCCCGAGAATATGGCCCCCAGACACCCTTTTAGCTCAGTGGTGAAGTCACTTCCGAGGTTCACCGTTCAACCTGGGAGTGGACAGCCGCATAAAACCAAATGGGACTAATGAGGCACAGCAGTCCAGGGACAAGGACTAGAAGGCGGAAGGGGACAGGAAAGCTGGTGATAGGGAACCCAAGGTTGAGTAGGGATAGTGTTGATGTGTTGTGAGGTTGTTAACCATTGTCATAGGGCAACATGTGTACTAACTGTTTAATGAGAAACTATTTTGTTCTGTAAACCTTCATCCAAAGTGACAATAGCAGCACAATTGGAAAAGCATACTCGATGTCACTGAACGGTGCATGTAGAAATTTTTGAAATGGTGTATCTTTGGCTATGTATATTTTCACAAAAAAAAAAAAGTTGAGAAGGGAGAGGGTTGACATGTTGTGGGGTTGTTAACTAATGTCATAAAACAATATGTGTACTTCTGTTGCATGAGAAACTATTTGTTCTGTAAGCCTTCACCTGAAGTACAATTAAAAAAAAAAAAAAAAGGCAGTGATCCTTGAAAGACAGGAAACAAATGAGGTGAGCCCTGCAATTGCCTCAATTTTTTACCTTGAGAGTTTCCAGGATGCAATTCTGGGACAGAGAACCCAGATGTAACCCAGCCAGTTCCATGATTTGAGGAGATAGAGCTGAAAATCAGAGGAGAGCAAAGTAACGATTGTTTGCAGGGCATAGTACTGGAGAGAAGAGCTGCACAGTGTGAGAAATCCAGAGATCTGCAGGTCTTCCTTGAGTATTTAGTAGAGTATTGATCAGTACATGTGTATGATGAATTAACCAAGGCTGGAAAAAAGAACCACCTGGAAAGATTAGAGGAAACAGTACCTGGAGTTCACACAGGGAACCCCCTCCAGTCAATCTGGAAAACCTCATAGTTCATGGGGGCAACGGTTGGAGTATACAGAAGGATCTCTTCTCAGCAATGAGAAATAAATATCCCTTAACTAAAATCTGCTATGGTTCTGCCTAACAAATCTCAAAATCAAGATGCAGAAAGGTCAAACATTCCCAGTAACTTAACTGCATACCAGGGCAAAGCTCAAGATTATTTATATAGGAATGCAAAAATATCCAGCACCCAATGAGGTAAAACTCACATTGACTGGCATCCAATAACAGATTACCCAGCATGCAAAGGAAGAGGAAAACATTAACCATAATGAGGAGAAAAAATCAATTACACTCAGGGAGGTTTTACTCAATAAGCAAGGTATGCACGGGCTTACTTGTGCTTACTTACTAATCTGTAGTGTACAAGTTAATCTGTTTTTCACCACATCCTTGATGTGCTGAAACCCATGTGTAATTGTTAACTACAGATTTGTAAGTAAACAAAATTAAGCCCATGTGTACCTTGCTTACTCTAAGCCCTTGCATACCTTGCTTACTAGTTAATTTGCCACCGGTTACACTCACTTCTCAATTATCAACATGATTAGGTTTCAAACACCATGTTGTTATGGAAAAATCAGCATTATGTGAAAATGGAGGATGACAACATTAGATCACAAAATGGAGGATGACTAAATCATTACATAACTGTCAAATGACATCATTACATAACTGCCAAATGATATCATTACATAACTGCCAAACCACTGAGAATCATGGCCCAGCCAAGTTGACACATAACTTTACCATCACAGCTAGCGCTACTCTTGCCTCGACCCTCGGCATCCATTACTGCCAGATGTACACAGTTAATGTGCAAAATAGTTGGATAGTAGATTTTTTACTATTGTCATAAATGCAAAATATCAGATAATGAGATAGTTGATAAGTGAAAAGTAAGTGTAACTGAAAACAACCCAGAGCTGATATGCCATAGATTAATTGGAGCTATGTTATTGATTATGTTGGTTAGACATAATTAGCAGACAAGGACACTTACTGTATTTTTATGCAAATAATACATACATTCTACTTTTTTTTTTTTGCCAACCATGCCCCCCCCCCCACGAGTTATTTTCATAAGTGCAGAAGTGGAAATACTTTGTGGACAGAGGTCGTGGTTGGCAAAAAAAGGGAAAATGCATGTACTATTTGCATAAAAATGTGGTACTATAACTTTATTCTATATGTTCAAAATGCCAGAAGAAAGATTAACCATGTTAAGTAGAGACAAGAAAGATAAAACACACACACACACAGATCAAGTTTCTAGAGTTGAAAACTAAAATATCTAAGATTAAAAATACACTCAAGGGATTTGCAGCAGATTGGACATGCCACAGAAAAGACTAATGAATGTGAAGAAGACATAGCAACAGAAACTATCCAAAACGAAACCAGAGAGGAAAAAAAAATGTCTAAAAAATAATGAAGAGTGAATCTGTGAGCTTTAAGACAACTTTAGCAGTCTAATATACACATAATTGGAGTCTCAAAAGCATAGAGACAGAAAAAATATTTGAAAATACTGGAACACTTTTAACCAGCTTGATCTAATTGACCTTTATAGAGTACTCCACTCAGCAAGAGCAGAATAAACATCTTTAAAGTATATACAGAACTTTTATCAAGATAGATATTTAGGCCATAATACAACTCTCAAATGAATTGAAAAGAATTCAACTCAAAGTACGTACCCATATCACAGTAGAACTAAATTATAAATCAATAATAATAAGATCCCTGGAGAGGAGGGAATCTCAGATATTTGGAAACTAAATTGTATACTTCTAAATAACTCATGGATCAAAGAAGAAATCAAAAGAAAATGTAGAAAGTATTTTGAACTTAATACTGGAGCCTCAAGGACCTGTAAGACAGTATCAAACTATCTAATATATATATAATTGAAGTCTCAATAGGAGAAACAAGTGAAAATGTGGTGTAAACAGTCTATTTCTGAGATTTTTTTTAAGGGGGGAGGGAGTGAGGATGTTCAATTTTATTTCTTTATCTTTTATTATTGTACTTTAGATGGAGGTTTACAGAGCAAATTACTTTCTCATTAAACAATTAATACTCATATTGTTTTGTGACATTGGTTGACAACCCCATGACATGTCAACACTTTCCCCCTCTCGACCTTGGGTTCTCCATTACCAGCTTTCCTGTCCTCTCTTGCTTTCTCGTCCTTGCCCCTAGACTGGTGTGCCCATTCAGTTTATAAAACCAAAGCCAAACCTGCTGCCATCAAGTTGATTCCACCTCACAGCAACCCTATGGGACAGAGTAGAACTGCCCCATAGGGTTTCCAAGGAGCAACTGTTGACCTTTTGGTTAGCAGATGAGCTCTTAACCACTATGCCACCAGAGCTCCCAGCCAAAAACTAGACAGGCCTATGAAACAAAAGGAAACCCTGGTGGTGTAGTGGTTAAGAACTACAGCTGTTAACCAAAAGGTCGCCAGTTTGAATCCACAGGCACTCCTTGGAAACCCTATGGGGCAGTTCTACTCTGTCCTATAGGGTTGCTCTCAGTCGGAATCAACTCAACGGCAATGGGGTTTAACCTCTGGCTGAAGGGTGAACCTCAGGAGTGACTTCATTACTGAGCTATAAGGGTGTCTGGGGGCCATACTCTCAGGATTTCTCCAGTCTCTGTTAGACCAGTAAGTCTGGTCTTTTTTTTTTTTTTTTTGTGAGTTAGAATTTTGTTCTACGTTTATCTCCATCTCTGTCCAGGACCTTCTATTGTGATCTCTGTCAGAGCAGTCAGTGGTGGTAGCCGGGCACTATCTAGCTGTGCTGGACTCTGCTGGAGGCTGTGGTAGTTGTGGTCCATTAGTCCTTTGGACTAATCTTTCCCTTGTGTCTTTGGTTTTCTTCATTCTCTCTTGCTCCAGATGGGGTGAGATCAGTGGTGTGTCTTAGATCGCCACTCACAAGCTTTTAAGACCCCAGGTGCTACTCACCAAAGTAGAATGTAGAATGTTTTCTTTATAAACTATGTTATGCCAATTGAGCTAGATGTTCTCTGAGACCGTGGTCCCCACAGCCCCCAGCCCAGTAGGATGGTCCCTCAGAGAGTTTGGATGTGTCTATGGAGCTTCCATGATCTTGCCTTGGACAAGTTGTGCTGGCTTCCTCGGTATTGTGTAGTATCTTACCCTTCACCAAAGTTACCACTTATCTATTGTATAGTTAGTGTTTTCCCCTCCCCACTCTTCCCCTCCCTAGTAACAAAGATTATTTCTTTTTGTGTGTAAACTTTTTCATGGATTTTTACAATAGTGGTCTCATAAAATATTTGTCCTTTTGTGATTGACTTATTTCACTCAGCATAATGTCCTCCAGATTCATCCATGTTGTGAGATGCTTTGCAGATTCGTCTTTGTTCTTTATCATTGCATAGTATTCCATTGTGTGTATGTACCATAGTTCGCTTATCCATTCATCTGTTGATGGGCACCTAGGTTGGTTCCATCTTTTTGCTATTGTGAACAATGCTGCAATGAACATGGGTGTGCCTATGTCTATTTGTGTGACGGCTCTTATTTCTCTGGGATATATTCCAAGGAGTGGGATTGCTGGATCATATGGTATTTCTATTTCTAGCTTTTTCATTTTCCAAAATGGTTGTACCATTTTACATTCCCACCAGCATTGTATAAAAGTTCATCTCCCCGCAGCCTGTCCAGTATTTGTTATTTTCTGTTTTTTTGATTTGTGCCAGTAATGCCAGAGTGAGTTCGTATCTCACTGTGGTTTTGATTTGCATGTTTCTAATGACTCGTGATAGCGAGCATTTCCTTATGTGTCTGTTAGTCGCTTGAATGTCTTCTTTAGTAAAGTGTCTGTTCATAACTTTTGCCCATTTTTTAATTGGATTATTTGTCTTTATGTTGAAGACGTGTTGGATTTTCCTGTAGATTTTAGAGATTAGACATTTATAGGATTTGTCATAGCTAAAAATTTTTTTTCCCAATGTGTAGGCTCTTTTTATACTCTTTTGGTGAAGTCTTTTGATGAGCATAAGTGTTTAATTTTTAGAAGATCACAGTTATCTAGCTTATCTTCTGATGTTTGCAAATTGTTAGTTGCGGTTTGTATCCTATTTATGCCACGTGTTAGGGCTTCTAGCGTTGACCATATTTTTTCTTCTATGATCTTTATAGTTTTTGGTTTTATATTTAGGTCTTTGATCTATTTTGAGTTAATTTTTGTGTATGGTGTGAGGTATGGGTCCTGTTTCTTTTCTTTTCTTTTTTTTGGACATCCAGTTTTACCAGTACCATTTGTTAAAAAGACTGTCTTTTCCTCATTTGATGGAGTTTGGGCATTTGTCGAAAATTAGGTGACCATAGGTGGATGGATTTACATCTGGGTTCTCAATACTGTTCCATTGGTCAGTGTGTCTATTGTACCAGAACCAGGCTGTTTTGACTACGGTAGCTGTATAGTAGTTTCTGAGGTCAGGTAGTGAGAGTCCTTCTACTTTATTCTTCCTTTTCAATAGTGCTTTACTTATCCAGGCCTCTTCACTTTCCATATAAAGTTAACAATTAATTTTTCCATCTCTTTAAAGAACAGTATTGATATTTAGATCCAGATTGCATTGTATTTGTATACTGCTTTGGGTTTACTTGACATTTTCACAAGTTAAATCTACCTATCCACGAGTATGATATGTTTTTCCATTTATGTAGGTCTCTTTTGGTTTCTTGCATTAGTGTTTTGTAGTTTTCTTTGTATATGTCTTTGACATCTCTGGTTAGATTTATTCCTAAGTATTTTATTTTTTTAGGGGCTATTATAAATGGTATTGTTTTCCTGATTTCCTTTTTGTAGTTATCTTTATTGGTGTGTAGGAATCCAATTGATTTTTTGTATGTTTATCTTGTATCCTCCCACTCTACTGAACATTTCTATTACTTCCAGTAGTTTTCTTGTGGAGTCTTTTAGGTTTTCTTAGTATCATATCATCCACAAAAAGGGACAGGTTTACTTCTTCCTTACCTATTTGTGTGCCCTTTATTTCTTTCTCTTGACTTATTGCTCTAACTAGGACTTCCAGCACAACGTTAAATGGGAGTAGTGATAAAGGGCATCCTTGTTTTGTTCCTGTTCTCAAGGGGAATGTTTTCAGCCTCTCCCTATTAAGAATTATGTTGGCTGCTGGTTTTGTAAAAATGCCCTTCATTATGTTGAGGAATTTCCCTTCCATACCAATTTTATTGAGAGTTTTTATCAGGAATAGGTGTTGGACTTTATCGAACGCATTTTCTGTGTCTATTGAGATGACCATGTGATTCTTTTCTATTGTTTTATTTATGTGGTGGATTACGGTGACTGATTTGATTGATTTTCTAATACTGAACCACCCTTGCATACCTGGTATGAATCCCACTTGGTTGTTGCGTATTTTTTAAAATACATATAGTGCTGAATTTTACTGGCTAGAATTTTGTTGAGAATTTTGACATCTATTCATGAGAGATATTGGTCTGTAATTTTCATTTTTTGTGGTGTCTTTGCCTGGTTTTGGAATCAGGATTATGCTGGCTTCATAGAATGAATTTGGAAGTATCCTTTTGATTTCTATGCTCTGAACTAGTTTGAGTAGTGCTAGTGTAACCGCTTCTCTGAAAGTTTGGTAGAATTCTCCAGTGAAACCATCTAGGACAGGGCTTTATTTTGTTGGGAGTTTTTATTGGGAGTTTTTATTATTATTATTGTTACCTCTTCAGTCTTTTGGCATGGGTCTGTTCATATTGCTTATCTCATTTTGTGTCAGTTTAGGTAGGTAGTGTGTTTCTAAAAATGTGTCCATTTCCTCTAGGTTCTCAAATTTGCTGGGGTATAGTTTTTATACTACTCTGTTATGATCTTTTTTATTTCAGTTGGGTCTGTTGGAATGTCTCCCATTTCATTTCTTATTCGGGTTACTTGCAACCTCTTCTGTTTTTCTTTTGTCAGTTTGGCCAGTGGTTTGTCTATTTTGTTGATCCTTTCAAAGAATCAACATTTGGTTTTGTTGATTCTTTCTATTGTTTTTCTGTTTCATTTATTTCTGCTCTGATCTTTATTATCTCCCTTCTTCTGGTGACTGTGGGCTCCTTTTGCTGTTCTCTTTCTATTTGTTCAAGTTGTGTAGCTAATGTTTTGACTTTGTCCCTTTCTTTTTTTTTGATGTGCACATCTATTGCTATAAATTGACCTCTGAGCACTGCCTTTGCTGTGTCTCAAAGGTTTTGGTATGATGTGTTTTCATTCTCATTTGATTCTAGGAATTTTTTTATTCCATCTTGGATTTCTTCTTTTACCCAGTGGTTTTTAAACAAGGTGTTATTCAGTTTCCAAGTATTTGATTTTTTCCCCTTGCTCTTCCTGTTATTAATTTCTATTTTGATGGCATTGTGATCAGTGAAGATACTTTGTATTATCTCAATGTTTTGCATTTTGTTGAGGGTTTATTCGTGGCCTAAGATGTGGTCTCTTCTGGAGAACATTTCATGTGCATTGGAAAAGATTGTGTACTTTGCTGCTGTTTGGTGGAGTGTTCTATATATGTCTATAAGGTCAAGTTGGTAGATTGTGGCCTTTAGATCTTCTGTATCTTTGTTGAGTTTCTTTCTAGATGTTCTGTCCTTTACAGAGAGTGGTATGTTGAAGTCTCTTACTATTATTGTGGAACTATCAATTTCTCTTTTCAGGGTTGTTAGAGTTTGTTTTATGTATTTTGGAGCCCTGTCATTGGGTGGGTAGATATTTATTATGGTTATGTCTTCATGGTGGGTTGTCCCTTTAATCATTACATAATGCCGTTCTTTGTCTTTTATGGTGGATTTTGATTTAAAGTCTATTTTATCTGAGATTAGTATTGCCACTCCTGCTCTTTTTTGGTAGCTGTTTGCTTGATACATTTTTTTTCCTGATCCTTTGATTTTTAATAAATTTATGTCTTTGTTTTAAAGAAGTGTCTCCTGTAGACAGCATATTGATTGGTCTTTTCTTTTTTATCCATTCTGTCAGTCTGTGTGTTTATGGGTGCACTTAAGGCATTTATGTTCAGTGTGATTATTGATAGGTGTGAGTTTATGACTGCCATTTTGTAGTGCTTTTTTTTTGTGGTGCTGTAGTTTTCTATGTTCTTCTTACTCTTCTGTGCTGAATTCCTTTTGTTTGTGGATTTTTTTTGTTTATTTCATTTTTGTAGATTTTGTGTTTACTGGAACTTTATGTTTTTCTTCTTTATTTTGATGAGTAGGTTTGTTAACTTTCTTTGTGGTTACCTTGAAGTTTACCCCTATCTTCCTAGTTTAAACCAGTCTTTCATTACTTGATAACAACACCTTGACTTCCTCTCCATTTGAAAGTTCTATACCTACACCATTTATTCCCACTTTTATTGTTCGTTGTCATCATTTACAGATTAACATCTCTGGTTCCCTGTTGTATATTTTTCAGTTTTGCTTTATCCTTGAGAGTTCTTTATCTAGGTTAGAGTCTTAGTCGTCTAGTGCTGTTATAACAGAAATACCACAAGTGGATGGCTTTAACAAAAAGAAATTTATTTCTTCACAGTAAAGTAGGCTAATAGTCCAAATTCAGGGCATCAGCTCCAGGGGAAGGCTTTCTCTCTCTGTCAGCCTTCTCATCAATCTTTCTCCAGCCTAGGAGCTTCTCTGCACAGGGACCCCAGGTCCAAAGGATACCCTCTGCTCCTGGCACTGCTTTCTTGGTGGTATGAGGTCCCCCCATCTCTCTGCTCAATTCTCTCTTTTATATCTCAAGAGATTGCCTCAAGACACAATCTAATCTTATAGATTGAGTCCTGCCTCACTAACAGAACTGCCACCCATCCTCTGTCATTAACATCATAGAGGCAGGATTTACAACATATAGAAAAATCACACAATACCTGGAATCATGGCCCAGCCAAATTGATACACATATTTTTTGGTGGACATAATTCAATCCATGACAGTATCTAACTGATACTGTTTTATGTGTAGATTCAGATTGTTGTCTGACTTTGCTGGTTCTCTAACTGAAGGACTCCCTTTAATAATTCTTGTAAGTTTGGTTTGGTTTTTATGAATTGCCTTAATTTCTGTTTATCTGGAAATATCCTAATTTTGCCATCATATTTGAGTGAGAGTTTTGCAGGATATAATTATTCTTGGTTGGCAATTTTTTCTTTCAAGATTTTATGTATGTCATCCCATTGCCTTCTTTTCTGCATGGTTTCTGCTGAGTAATTAGAGCCTAGTCTTACTGTTTCCTCTCTGTATGTGACTTTTCATTTTTTCTCAAGTTGCTCTCAGTATTCTTTCTTGTCTTTGGTGTCAGCAAGTGTGATTATGATAAGCCTTAGTGATTTTCTTTTGGGGTCTATCCTATATGGGATTCGTTGAGCTTCTTGGATGGTATACATTTGTTTTTCATGATATTAGGGAAGTTTTCTGTCAGTAAATCTTCAATAATCCTCTCTATGTTTTCCATTTTTTCTCCCAGTTCTGGAACTCCGATCATGTGCAAATTTTTGCTTTTGATTGTATGCCATTTTTCTTCATTCTTTTCTCTGATTTTCCCTTAAAGTGATATCCAAGGATTGTCTTCAATTTCTCTGATCCTGTCCTTCATTGTTTCAAATTTACTCCTGAAAACCTTCTATTGCACTGTCCATTTCTGAATTCTTCTTGTTTATCTTTGGATTTCTAATTGCTGTTTTTGCATGATATGTAGTTGTGAATTTATTTTGCCATTTTGTTCCTGTATTTTTTTCCTGAATTCTTCCATTGTTTTGTCTGTCTTTTCTATGATTTTGTCTATTTTTTCCATATTTTTGTCTGCATTTTCTTTCATCTGTTGGAGACCCCTGAATATTAGAGTTTTGAATTCCCTATCAGGTTGGTCCAGTGTCTTTTCTTCTAGCAGAAGGTCACCTGGAGTTTTATTTTGGTTGCTTTCTGGAGCCGTCCTCTCTTGTCATTTTTAATATGTTTTGATAATTTCTGCTGTCTCTGGGACATTCAGAAATAATTTTATTTGTTTATTGATTGTAGATTTGATTGTTTCGTCCTGCTTTTTTGTTTTATTTGGTTATGTCTGGGCAGGCGGGCTGGGTGTGTTTTGTTACCTGTTTGCCTGTGGGCACAATACTTCTCACTACCTTGTCTAAGTGAGCAAGGTCAGTCATTCAGCTATGGTACAGCAAGTTGGGTCCACTGGGGGTGAAGAGGTGGGGATGGGTAGTTTGCAGCACAAACTGGGGGCAACGGAGTGGGGCTCAGGGGCAGTGCAGTGTGGGGTCTGGGAGACTGCATCAGTACTGCTTGGGGGCGTGGCACTCAGCAAATGGTGCAGATAGGCAGGAGGGAAAGGAGAGGATGTGTGCAGAGCTAAGTGGGTGGGTGAAAGAAGAGAAAGAAGAAAGAGAAACAAAAGCAAAAATATGAAGTTAAAAATAATAAAAAGAAAAAATGAAAAAAAAGCAAATCAAAAAACAATCCTTGGTGGCTCTGGCCAAGCAACTGTGGCAAACAGCAGAGGCCTCCTACAGGGAAGAATGGTAGGGGGTGGGAACGTGTGTATCCCTGGTTACTGGGTGCTCTGTCTCCTGTTGGGAGCTCCATGAAGTTGCCTGCCCGTATTCCATCTGTGTTCTTTGGTAGCTGTGGTCCAAGGTGGTGAATCCAGCTATGTTAGCTGGTAGGAGACCTCCACTCTGTCCTCTGTCAGTTTCTTATTCCATTCAGTGTTTGATCAAGTTCTTTATTACTTAATTTGGTACTTAAGGTTCCAGGATTGAAGTTTGTATCTGTTTTATTTAGTTTTTCAGGTCTTTGCTGCAGAGGGATAGCATAGTGCTTCTGTCTATAGTGCCATGTTGGCTTCACCTTCTGAGCTATTTCCCAGATTTTAATGAAAAATATTGACTTGCAGATCTAAAAACTCTACGCTTTCCGAGCAGAAAAAAATTACAAACAAAAAAACTACACCTAGGGACATCATACATTTTATGAACACCTGCTATGTCCCAAACATCATATTGGGTAGCATATTTACTGTGATTCACAAACAAGCATAGTACCTTCCCTAAAGGACTTACAGTAAAACAAATTATAAATAAACAAATATATCAAATTGTGTTAAGGGTTTTTATCAATCAATATTCCCCAGTGCAAGTGACATAAAGCAAAACTTATACTATCTTAGATCTATCTTAGTACTATCTGAAGGGAGGATTGTAGAAACAGAGAAAAGAGTGAGGTAGAACTGATCTCAGTTCAGCTAGATATAGTAACTTGAATAATGTCAATGCTTTCTTTTCAATTTCTTATCTTGACTTGTGTCTATGTGTTGATCTCATTCCTTCAGGCATTTCTATATGGTGGGGACACATGACAGCTGGAAGCTCTGATGTCATGCTTATGACTTGAAATCAAATACACTTCCACCTTCAATTTATAAAGCTCCAGGGGAAAAAAATCTGTTTGACATGGCTTTATCATGATGGCTACCCCTTGGAGATATCACTGTGTGCCAGAGCCTGTAGTAAAATGATGGACTTTCCTAGGACAGATGCCTATTCTCTTGCAGAAGCTGGGGAAGTAGGATAATCATACAAGCACAAGAATCATGAATTGGGGTTGGAGTAGTGTTATAAAGGAAGCGTGGATGTAAGCATGTGATACCAACAGAAGTATGGTAGGAATGCATAAAAGACAAAACAACATGTGTCTGCTACAAAACTATAAATGATAGATAAGAATTTACTATCCTAGAGTAAAACAAGGATGTCACTTATTAGACTAGGTTATTAGGGTAAGCCTCTTAATAGAAGTGACATCTAAGTAGAGATCTCTCAATTGAGGTAAGAGTTATGCAGATCAAGAAGAGGAAGAGAGGTCAAGACAAAGGCAAAGGCATGTACAAAATCCATGAGTTGAAAAAAAAATTATGATGCATTTGAGGAGCTGAAAAGAAGTCAATATAACTATACTAGTACCAGTTGCCATCGAGTCAATGCCAACTCATGGTGACCACATGTGTCAGAGTTAAACTGTTCCATAGCGTTTTCAATGGCTGATTTTCCAAAAGTAGGTCTTCAGGATTTTCTTCCAAGGTACCTCTAGGTGGACTTGAACCTCCAACCTTTATTTAGCAGCCTACTGCGTTAACCATTTGCGCCACCCAGTGAAATATATGACTATAGCTGGACCAAAATCAGCAATGACGAGAGAGGTAGGAGATGACAGTAGAGATGCAGGTAGGGGTAAAAACAAAATCAAACCAAAAAAAAAAAAAAGGCCTTAGTAGGTTTTATTATGTTTCAAGCAAGGGATTAACAAGATACAACTTACATATTTTTTAAAGCTTGCAATAGATGATATATGAGAGTGGATCTATTTTAGTGCTCAAGGATAGACTGGGCAACTGTGGCCAGTTATGAGGCTATTGCTCCATTCCAAAGTCAATACAATAGTGCTTTGGACAAAAGTTGTATCAGTGAATAGAGTCAAGATATTCCAATCCTCAGATTATGGAATCCATCTCTCTCCACCTCAGTTACTCTTTCTTTAACGTTTTATTCCTACCACTGAAAAAAATTAGGTTCCACCATATTATAGTAGTGTTATGTCTGTCTCTCCCATTTCTTATGAAAGCTTAGAAACAGCGGCTCTTTTTCTATTTGTATCAATAGTACTTTGCAGCCCACCCATAAACCCGTTGCCGTCGAGTTGTTTCCAACTCATAGCGACCCTATAGGACAGAGTAAAACTGCCCCCTAGGGTTTCCAAGGAGCAGCTGGTGGATTCCAACTGTCAATCTTTTGGTTAGCAGCTGAGCTCTTAACCATGGAGCCACCAAGGCTCCTTGCAGCTCACCGTGTGTATTAAATAAATGCTGTTTGAATGAGGCATACACCCATTTATTCTTAAGGTCTGACTGCTTTTCCTGACATTTCTGTTAACTGCATGCTCTAGTTCTTTTTTCCTTTCCAGACTTCTCTGTCTTGCTGTTGATTCTCTTGTTTGAAAAATTTCTACCCTGTGAGGCAGTTCTACTCTGTCCTATAGGGTTGCTATGATTGAAATTGACTCGATGGCAACAGGTTTGGTTTTTGGTTTATTGTTCAGTTTAAACAAAACTTCAGGGGATATTTTTGGTTTAAGGTTTAATAATTATCTCAGGGCAATAGTTTTAGGGGTTCATCCAGACTCAGTGGCTCCATGAAGTCTGTATTCCATAAGAATTTTAAATTCTGCTCTGAATATTTCCCCCTTTTGCTCAGTGGCTCCATGAAGTCTGTATTCCATAAGAATTTTAAATTCTGCTCTGAATATTTCCCCCTTTTGATCAGAATTTACTTTAAATGAATGTACCAATCAAAATCTGAGGATAAGGCCAAAGTGCTATCAAGCTGCGACCTTAGTGATTAAAAATTAGTGAGAAAGATTAAAAAAACTTCTCTTAAAAACTGTAGAATACAATTATCTAATCTGTGGCTTTATTCTTGCTTTGTTTTACTGTTTTAATAAAGAATTATAAATGTGTAAATAAGATGAATGGAAAAGTGTCAGATGTGCTTCATTTGCTTGATAAACTATTAGACCACTTGACTCTAAATCTCATATTATCTCAGCCTAACATACTCAAAGTTCAAGGTAATTTTCTTTGAAAGGTGAATAAGCCTCCTTGAAGGCTGAATCTTTAACTCTTCAATTATATGATGAGAATGGTGACACAATTATTAAGAAACAGAACACATTTCTTCTATTAAACCTACTCACCAGGAAAGACATTCAGCATTAAAGATAAGAGTGAGCACTGCTAGCAATGTTAACTAACAATTCTGTAAAGACAAATTACCCCTTCCTCTTGCCTGTCTCACTTGGAGCAATTCCAGAGTGGAGGCCTGGCTCTTCTCTCCCTTCTCCCCTGGCTCTTCTCTCTCAGCTATAATATGAGCTTCTTCAAGGAAGTGATCTTTTGATCGAGCCTTAACATCATCTCATTCAGTTTCTTCCTGGTCTCTTCTTCCTTGCTCAGTCTCTGAGGAAACAGTTGCTCTTCTTCAGCCAGGAATTAGTGCAGCTTTGCAAACTCTGCATCAAATCTCATTTGCTGATTCTTTACCGTATCCTACAGTCACATGAGATTCGTTAATTCCTCATCCTACCTGGTTCTTGCTTCTACATTCATTGCACATAACTCCCCAACAATCCATGATCATTTCCACCCTTAACATCCAGTACAGAAAGGCTCTTGCCCCTCCTCCCACAAATTTTCATTACTCATTTACACCTACTTGTTACCATTATAATATTAATTAATTCTTTTTAACAGTGTTTTACTGTACACTCTCTGACTAAAACATACTTTCACATCTATTATTTAGTAAAACCTCAAAACACCTACTCTTTAGTTTTGTTGAACCTTAAGAGGTGTATAGAAGTGTGTGTGTGTGTGTGTGTGTGTGTGTGTGTGTGTGTGTGTGTAACTACTCTAAAAGTCATTCATCTGTTTCTTTGCACAATGCCATATACTGAAACTGACTCCAAACTACAAAGTATACTTATGAAAGATAAGAAGGAGAGGGGCACTACCTTAAAGATATGGGGATGAAATGTATGGAATTCACAGGTGCCTAAAGCCACAGGTCACTCCAAAAGTCACTAGAGACAGATAATTTCTGTGCTATCACTTCATCTGCAAAGGGTCTGATAACTGATGTCACCCTGCAATTTCTTCCCTGTGCAACCCTATCAGCAGCCCCAGACTAAAAGAGCTTCAGGGGCAAGAAGTGTCCAATCCCTTTTGCTCTTACCTGCTACGCTGTAGCATTCTTCTCTTCCACATCCTGTAAATGCACAGCTTTCTTCATCTTGGCCATCAGACTACACAGAGATTAAAGACGTTTCTCCTGCCAGTAGAATGCACCTGGGTAAGAAATCACTTAACCAAGCATGTTTCTTGTTCAAGAGTTAAAAGTCGCTTGAACCAAATGGAATGATATTAAGAAAATATTGAAGACGGTCCCAGATTTATGCACAAAAACTATTCTGGTCTGAAATCATTATAAAATTATATAGAGAGTACCTATTAAGTTGGAAAAAATTAAGTATTGTTAGAGGATTAATACCTGTGTTTGGCAAGGGAAGAGTCAAGAGTCTTCTAGTAATAGACTAAAAAGATACCATCTTCATGAAGGGCAACTGGCATTATTGAACAAAATTTAAAATGTACATAATCCTGCTTCTAATAATCTATTCAACAAAGCATTGTAAAAAATAATCAATATGCATAAGAATGTTTACTGCAGTATTTTTATTATCCATCAATGGGGAATAGTTAAATAAATTATGGTAGATTGATACCCTGCATCAGTTTGAGGTAGCTCTCTATAAATTGAAAGAAAATACATGTTATAGTATTGAGTTAAAGGCAAGCTGTAAAACAGTATGTATTGTATCATTCTATTTTGAAATGAATAAGTATATGTGTGTGTGCGCAAGTGTGTATATTTGCATTTGTGTGTGTATTTGTATTTGAATGGAAGAAAAATCTGGAAGGATATAAACCTAAGTATTAATAACACTGGTTCTTTTGGGGTAATAGGAATGGCTTGGAAGTGGGAGGTGGACTAGAGATATTTTACATTTCTGTTCTGCTTGAATTTCTACATTAGAAATATAACATTTTTAGAATTTAAAAATCCAAACAAGGTATTAAAAAATAAAGCAAGCTAATCAGAAAATTGGGCTGTTAAGTGGCAGCAGCTGATAACAGAATATCAGAAGTGGACATATAATAGGAAAACCAATAGGAATTGATAAACAAATTGATGCAGTAGGTGGAGAAGAAGAAGGAGTCCATATTTAATCCCTGGGTTCTGGTTTGAGTAACTAGATGGATTGTAAGTTATTTATTAATATAGGAAATATAGAAAGAAGAGCAGCATGGAAATGGAAGGAAAGAAAATAAATTCAACCTGAATAAATTGAAATGTCTGTGGGACATCCAAGTGGATATAGTTAACAGTTAAGACTCAGGAAAGAGATCTGAGCTGCAGAAGTAGGTTTAGGAGTTAAGGCAAAGGTGGTAGTTGGAGTCATGGATGTGAATAAAATCACCCAGTAAGAATCCATAGAGTAAAAGAAGAACAAAGCTAGAGTGGGAAAAACTGCATTTAAGGAGTAGGCAGAAGATGAAAATCCTACAAAGGAGGAAAGACAGGAGATTGGCAAAAAGCCAAGAGAGAATGTTTGCTTATATATTACAGAAAGAGAGAATTTAAATTAAAAGTGGTGAAGAGTGTCAAATTCTGAAGGGAAACCTAGGGCAATTTTCCATAAGTCTGAATATGGGTCAAAATTAAAAGCTATTAAAACAGCCTAGTACTGGTACAACAACAAACACATTAACCAATGAAACAGAATCAAGAACCCAGATCACCTGATCTTCCACAAAGGCCCAAATTCCATTAAATGAGAAAAAGACAGTCTTTTTAACAAACGGTGCTGGAAAAACTGGATGTCTATCTGTAAAAAAATGAAATAGAACCCATTCCTCATACCATACACAAAAACTAATTCAAAATGGGTCAAAGACCTGAATATAAAACCATAAACTATAAGGATCATAGAAAAAAAATAAGGTTAAAGCTGGAAGCCTTAATACACAGCATAAATAGGATACAAACCATAAATAACAATACACAAACACCAGAAGATAAGCTAGATAACTGGAATCTCCTAAAAATTAAACACTTAAATGCTCATCAAAAGATTTCACCAAAAGAGTAAAAAGAGAACCTACAGACTGGCAAAAATTTTGGCTATGACAAATCCAACAGAAGTCTAATCTCTAAAATCTGTAGGAAAATCCAACACCTCTACAAGAAAAAGAAAAATAATCCAATTAAAAAATGGGCAAAGGATATGAACAGACACTTCACAAAGATGACATTCAGGCAGCTAACAGACACATGAGGAAATGCTCACGATCGCTAGCCATTTGTTTTTGTTAGGTGCCTTCCAGTTGGTTCTGACACATAGTGACTCCCATGTACAACGGTACGAAACACTGCCCAGTCCTGCATCATTCTCACAATCCTTGCTATGCTTGAGCCCATCGTTGCAGCCACGGTGTCAATCCATCTCGTTGAGGGTCTTCCTCTTTTTTGCTGACCCTCTGCTTTACAAAGCATGATGTCCTTCTCCAGGGACTGTCCCTCCTGATAACACGTCCAACGTATGTGAGACATAGTCTCGACATCCTTGCCTCTATGGAGCATTCTGGTTGTACTTCTTCCAAGACAGATTTGTTCATTCTTTTGGCAGTCCATGGTATATTCAATGTTCTTTGCCAACACCACAATTCAAAAGAGTCAATTCTTCCTCAGTCTTCCTTATTCATTGTCCAGCTTTCCCAAGAATATGCTATGATTGAAAACACCATGGCTAGGGTTAGGGGCACCTTAGTCTTCAAGGTGACATCTTTGCCTTTCAACACTTTAAAGGGGTCTTTTGCAGCCGATTTCCCCAATGCAATACATCTTTGGATTTCTTGACTGCTGATTCCATAGGTGTTGATTGCAGATCCAAGTAAAATGAAATCCTTGAAAACTTCGATCTTTTCTCCATTTATCATGGTGTTGCTTATGGGTCCAGTTGTGAACATTTTTGTTTTCTTTATGTTGAGGTGTAATCTAAATTGAAGACTGTGGTCTTTGATCTTCATCAGTAAGTGCTTCAAGTCCTCTTCACTTTCAGCAAGCAACGTTGTGTCATCTGCATAACCCAGGTTGTTAATGAGTCTTCCTCCAGTCCTGATGCTCTGCTCTTCATATAGTTCAGCTTCTCGAATTATTTGCTCAGCATACAGATTAAATAGGTATGGTGAAAGGATACAACCCTGCTGCACAACTTTCCTGACTTTAAACCAAAAGTATCCCCTTGTTCTGTTCAAACGACTGCCTCTTGGTCTATGTACAGGTTCCTCATGAACACAATTAAGTGTTCTGGAATTCCCATTGTTTGCAATGTTATCAATAACTTGTTATGATCCACACAGTAGAATGCCTTTGCATAGTCAATGAAACATAAGTAAATATCTTTGCGGTATTCTCTGCTTTCAGTCAGGATCCATCTGACATCAGCAATGATATCCCTGATTCCACATCGTCTTCTGAATCCAGCTTGAATTTCCAGCAGTTCCCTGTCGACATACTGATGTAGCCACTTTTGAATGCTCTTCAGCAAAATTTTACTTGCATGTGCTATTAATGATATTGTTTGATAATTTCTTCATTTGGTTGGATCACCTTTCTTGGGAATAGGCATAAATATGGATCTCTTTCAGTCGGCTGGCCAGGTAGCTATCTTCCAGATTTCTTGGCATAGACGAGTGAGCACTACAAGCACTGCATCTGTTTGTTGAAACATCTCAGTTGGTATTGTGTCAATTCCTGGAGCCTTTTTTTCAACAATGCTTCCAGTGCAGCTTGGACTTCTTCCTTCAGTACCATCAGTTCCTGATCATATACTACCTTCTGAAATCATTGAACATAGACCATTTCTTTTTGGTATACTGACTCTGTATTCCTTCCATCTTCAGCATAGTGGACCATATGATTGTCTGATTCAAAATGGCCAATACCAGTCCATTTCAGCTCACTGATGCCTAAGATATTGATGTTTATGTGTTCCATTTAATTTTTGATGATTTTCAATTTTCCTAGATTCATACTTTGTACATATATGTTCTGATTATTAATGGATGTTTGCTGCTGTTTCTTCTCATTTTGAGTCATACCACATCAACAATGAAGGTCCCTAAAGCTTGACTCTATTGACATCACTAAGGTTAACTCTACTTGAGGAGGCATCTCTTCTCCACTCCTGTTTTGATTTCCTTCCAGCCTGAGGCATTCATCTTCTGGCACTATATTAGACAATGTTCCACTGAATTCATAAGGTCTTCACTGGATAATCCTTTTCAAGAGTAGACCACCAGGTCCTTCTTCCTAGTCTGTCTTAGTCTGGAAGCTCAGCGGGAACCTGTCTGCCATAGGTGACCCTGCTGGTATTTGAATACCAGTGGCATAGCTTCCAGCATCACAGCAACATGAAAGTCCCCACAATGCAACAAACTGACAGATGATTGGGGGTATACGTTCTTTATTTAACTCTAAATTCTCTGCCCCTTCCTCTTCAGCCTTCTTTTTCAGTTCCTTTGCTTGAATCTTCTCATCATCTTACCTTCTAAATGTTGGCTTATCCCATATTTAGTCCTCTGAACTCTTCCCTATTTCATTCATTGCCCAAGTAGTCTCATATGGTTTTGTTATTTTAAATTTATATTTCAAGCCCTACCTTACCTCAGAACTCCAAACTCTCATATTAAACTTCCAGCTCTACCCTTCCAAGTGGTTGTCTAATAAACAAATCATACTTTACTTGTCTAAAACCAAACTTTCCCCTAAGCATACTTGTCCCTCAAGTGCCTCTCATCCCAGTAAATGGTAAGAAATTAGATTCAATTGCTTAGGTCAAATACCATGGAGTCAATGGCAGCTTTTTCTCTAACTCTCCATATCCTGTTGACTTTATTTTCAAAATATACTCTAAATATGAGTATTCATCACCTCTTCCTCCATTATATCTTGCCTGAAATACTGCAATAGATGCCTAACTACTGTCTCTCTTGCTTTTACCCTCCATAGTGATCCCTTCAAAACATATATTATTTCATTCCCTTACTTCAAAATCTTCAAAATCTCTTTACATCACCCTCAGATAAAATCCAAGGTATGTCTCTCAGTCAAGAAGCCCTATATGACCTGACCCCTGGCTACATTTCCCATTTCATCTCCTTCTACTGTATTCATGTCCTTGCTCACTGCATTCCAGTCACATAGCCCCCTTGACCAGAGACTTTGCACATATTATTCTCCAAGCCTTGAAAGTGCTAGATACTCTTTCATTTCTTTTCGATTTTTCTCACTGCAGTTACTTTGCCTGCCCTAGAAATTCATATAAATAGAATACATAAGGCTCTTTTTGCTCAGCATATTGTTTTTGAGATATATCCATTTTGTGTTTGTTACTTTTAAAAGTAACAAGCAAATGGAACACTGAATAAAATACAGAGTAGTATTCCATTAGATGAACATACCAAACATTGTTTATCCATCTTCCTATTGATGGGTACCTGGGCTGTTTCCAGTTTTTGACTCTTATGAATAAGCTGCTATGAATATTCTTGGATAAGTCTTTTTGCAGACATATGCTTTCCTTTTTCCTGAGTCTAGAAGTAAAATTTCTGGGCCATAGGATTAGTGTATGTTTAGTTTTTATGGGAAACTGCCAGACCTTTTTTCAAAGTAGTTGTACCATTTCACACACCACCAACAATATATGAGAGTTCTGGTTGTTCCACATCCTTGCCAACTTTTGATGTTGTCAGTCTTATTAATTATCTAATTTTATTTTAACAATTGTCAATGGTAAATGATGTGAAGAAAAGTTACACTTATGAATTTATTATATTTTAGTATAAATATAAGCATAATTAATACATAATATAGACTACATCGTGTAAAATCAATATTATAATAATGTTACATTAATATAGTATACTGATGTATTGATTATTAATATATAGTAAATAATTTAAAAGATAATTGCACTGTTAATTTCTTAGTTTTATTCATTTCTTTTTTTCTTTTAGTTTTTAATTTTTTTTAATTGTACTTTAGATGAAGGTTCACAGAACAAATTAGTTTCTCACTAAACAATTAATATGCATATTGTTTTCTGACATTGGTTGCCAATCCCACGACATGTCAATGCTCTCGGTTTCTCTACCTTGGGTTCCCCGTTACCAGCTTTCCTGTCCCCTCCTGCCTTCTCATTCTTGCCCCTGGGCTGGTGTGCCCATTTAGTCTAATTTTGTTTTGTGGACCTGTCTAATCTTTGGCTGAAGGGTGAACCTCAGGAGTGACTTCAGTACTGACTTAAAAGGGTGTCTGGGGGCCGTAAACTTGGGGCTTCTCCAGTTTCTGTCAGACTAGTAAGTCTGGTCTTTTTTTGTGAGTTAGAATTTTGTTCTACACTTATCTCCAGCTCTGTCCGGGACCCTCTTTTGTGATCCCTGTCAGAGCAGTTGGTAGTGGTAGCCGGGCTCTGTCTAGTTGTGCTGTCCTCAGTCTGGTGGAGGCTGTGTTAGTTGTGGTCCATTAGTCCTTTGGACTAATCTTTCCCCTGTGTCTTTGGTTTTCTTCATTCTCCCTTGCTCCAAATGGGTGAGACCAGTGGAGTATCTTAGATGGCTGCTCACAAGCTTTTAAGACCCCAGACCCTACTTACCAAACTAGGATGTAGAACATTTTCTTTATAAATTATGTTATGCAAATTAAGCTAGATGTCCCCCAAGACCATGGTCCCCAGCCCTCAGCCCAGTAAATCGGCCCCTCAGGGAGTTTGAATGTGTTATGAAGCTCCCATGACCTTTCTTTAGACAAGCTGTGCTGACTTCCCCAGCATTGTGCACTATCTTACCCTTCACCAAAGTTATCACTTCTCTATTGCCTAGTTAGTGTTTTTCCCTCCTCACCTCTTCCCTCCCTAGTACCAATCAAAGAATATTTCTTTCTGTGTGTAAACCTTTCCATGAGTTTTTATAATAGTGGTCTCATATAGTATTTATCCTTTTGTGATTGACTTATTTCACTCAGCATAATGCCCTCCACATTCATCCATGTTGTGAGCTGTTTCACAGATTCATCATTATTCTTAATTGTTGCACAGAATTCCACTGTGTGTATATACCATAGTTTGTTTATCCATTCATTTGTGATGGGCACTTAGGTTGTTTCCATCTTTTTGCTACTGTGAATAATGCTGCAATGAACATGGCTGTGCATATGCTTATTCATGTGACGGCTTTTATTTCTCTAAGATATATTTCAAGGAGTGGGATAGCTGGATCTTATGATATTTCTATTTCTAGCTTTTGAGGGAGCACCATATAGTTTTCCAAAATGGTTGTACCATTTTACATTCTCACCAGCAAGATATAATAGTTTCAAGCTCCCCACAGCTTGTCCAACATTTGTTATTTTCTGTTTTTTTGATTAGTACTGCTAATGTTGGGGTGAGATGGTGTCTTAGTCATCTAGTGCTGCTATAACAGAAATACCATAAGTGGATGGCTTTAGCAAAGAGAGGTTTATTCTCTCACAGTCCAGTAGGCTACATGTCCAAATTCAGGGCATCAGCTCCAGGAGAAGGCTTTCTCTTTCTATGGCTCTGGAGGAAGGTCCTTGAAATGCATCAGTCTTCCCTTGGTCTGGGAGCATCTCAGCACAGGAATCTCAGGTCCAAAGGAAGCACTCTGCTCCCAGCACTTCTTTCTTGGTGGTGTGAGGTCCCCATGTGTCTCTGCTCGCTTCTCTCTTTTATATCTCAGAGGAGATTGGCTTAAGACACTATCCAATCTTGTACACCTCATCAGTATAACTGCCACTAATCCATTTTATTAGATCGTAGTGATTGAATTTACAACACATAAGGAAATCACATCAGATTACAGAGTGGTACACAATTATACAATACTGGGAATCATGATCCAGCCAAGTTGACAGATATTTTGGGGGGACACAATTCAATCCATCAGAGATGATATCTCACTGTAGTTTTGATTTGCATTTTTCTAATACCTAGTGCTCCCATGCATCTGTCAGTTTGTCATACTGTAGTGGCTTGCATGTTGCTGTAATTCTGGAAGCTATGCCACCAGTATTCAAATACCAGCAAGGTCATCCATGGTGGACACGTTTCAGCCGAGCTTCCAGACTAAGACAGGCTAGGAAGAAGGACCTGGCGATCTACTTCTGAAAATAATTAGCCAGTGAAAACCTTATAAATAGCAGTGGAACATTGTCTGATATAGTGCCGGAAGTTGAAACCTCCAGGTTGGAAGGCACTGAAAAGAAGAACGGAGAAGAGCTGCCTCCTGAAAGTAGTGTCGACTTCAATGACGTGGACTGAGTCAAGATTTTGGGACCTTCATGATTCCAAATGAGAAGAATCAGCTCTAAACATCCATTAATAATTGGAACGTGGAGTGTACAAAGTATGACTCTAGGAAAATTGGAAATTATCAAAAATGAAATAGAATGCAAAAACTTTGATATCTTAGGCATTAGTGAGCTAAAATGGACTGGTATTGGCCATTTTGAATAAGACAATCATATGGTCTACTCTTCTGGGAATGACAACTTAAAGAGAAATGGCATTGCATTCATTGTCAAAAAGAACATTTCAAGATCTATCCTGAAGTACAAAGCTGTCCGTGATAGGATAATATCCATACGCCTAAAAGGAAGACCAGTTAATACGACTATTATTCAAATTTATGCACCAACCACTAAGGCCAAAGATGAAGAAACTGACGATTTTTACCAGCTTCTGCAATCTGAATTTGATTAAACATGCAATCAGGATGCTTTGACAATTACTGGTGATTGGAATGAAAAAGTTGGAAACAAATAAGAAGGATCAGTATTTGGAAAATATGGCCTTGGTGATAGAAACAATGCCAGAAATTGCAACGGTAGAATTTTGCAACGCCAATGACTCCTTAATGCAAATACCTTTTTCCAACAACATAAACAGTGACTATACACGTGGATCTGGCCTGATGGAATACACAGGAATCAAGTCGACTATATCTGTGGAAAGAGAAAATGGAAAAGCTCAATACCATCAGTCAGAAGAAGGCCAGGGGCCGACTACAGAACAGACCATCAAGTGCTCACATGCAAGTTCAAGCTGAAGCTGAAGAAAATTAGAAGAAGTCCACGAAAGCCAAAGTACAACCTTGAGTATATCCCATCTGAATTTAAAGACCATCTTAAGAATAGATTTGACACATTGAACACTAATGACCGAAGACCAGAGGAGATATGGACTGACACCAAGGACATCATACAAGAAGAAAGCAAGAGGTCATTAAAAAGACAGGAAAGAAAGAAAAGTCCGCAATAGATGTAAGAAGAGACTCTGAAACTTGCTCTTAAATGTCAAATAGCTAAAGCAAAGGAAGAAATGATAAAGTAAAAGAGATGAACAGAAGACTTCAAAGGGCGACTTGAGAAGACAAAGTAAAGTATTATAATGACAAGTACAAAGACCTGGAGTTAGAAAACCAAAAGAGAAGAACACGCTTGGCATTTTTCAAGTTGAAAGAACTGAAGAGAAAATTCAAGCCTTGAGTTGCAATAGTGAAACATTCTACAGGGAAAATATTAAATAATGCAGGAAGCATCAAAAAGAAGGTGGAAGGAATACACAGAGTCACTATACTAAAAAGAAATGGTTGACATTCAGCCATTTCAGGAGGTAGCATATGACCAGGAACTGATGGTAGTGAAGGAAGAGGTCCAAGCTAAACTGAAGGCATTGGTGAAAAACAAGACTCCAGGAATTGATGGAATATCAATTGAGATGTTTCAACAACTGAATGCAGCACTGGAAGGGCTCACTCTTCTATGCCAAGAAAATTGGAAAACAGCTACCTGGCCAATCGACATGCAGAGATCCATATTTATGCCTATTCCAAAGAAAGGTAATCCAACAGAATGCAGAAATTATCGAACAATATCATTAATACCACACCCAAGTAAAATTTTGCTGAAGATCATTCAAAAGTGGCTGCAGCACTGCATCAACAGGTAACTGCCAGAAATCGAAGGTGGATTCAGAAGAGGATGTGGAATCAGGGATACCATTGCTGATGTCAAATGGATCCTGGTTGAAAGCAGAAAATTCCAGAAAGATGTTTACCTGTATTTCATTGACTATACAAAGACATTCAACTGAGTGGATTATAACAAATTATGGATAACATTGCAAAGAATGAGAATTCCAGAACACTTAACTGTGATCTCTACATACATCAAGAGGCAGTCGTTCGAACAGAACAAGGAGATACTGCGTGGTTTAAAATAAGGAAAGGTGTGTGTCAGGGGTGTATCCTTTTACCATACTTATTCAATCTGTATGCTGAGCAAATAATCTGAGAAGTTGAACTGTATGAAGAAGAATGGGGCATCAGGATTGGAGGAAGACTCATTAACAACCTGGGTTATGCAGACCATGCAACATTGCTTGCTGAAAGTGAAGAGGAGTTGAAGCGCTTACTGATGAAGATCAAAGACCACAGCCTTCAGTATGGATTGTACCTCAACATAAAGAAAACAAAAATTCTCACAACTAGACCAGTAAGCAACACCACCATAAACATAGAAAAGATTGAAGTTGTCAAGCATTTCATTTTACCTGGATCCACAATCAACACTCATGGAAACAATAGTCAAGAAATCAAACCACGCATTGCATAGGGCAAATCTGCTGCAAAAGACCTCTCTGAAGTGTTCAAAAACAAAGACGTTACCTTGAAGAGTAAGTTGCACCTAACCCAAGCCATGGTGTTTTCAATTACCTCATATGCATGTGAAAGCTGGACAATGAATAAGGAAGCTGGAAGAAGAACTGACACCTTCAAATTGCGTTGTTGGCGAAGAATATTGAATATACCATGGACTGCTAAAATAACGAACAAATTTGTCTTGGAAGAAGTACAACCAGAATGCTCCTTAGAAGCAGGGATGTTGAGATTTTGTCTCACATACTTTGGACATGTTATCAGGAAGGTTCAGTCCCTGGAGAAGGACATCATGCTTGCTAAAGTAGAGGGTCAACAAAAAGAGGAAGACCCTCAACAAGATGGACTGACACAGTGGCTGCAACAATGGGCTCATGCATAAAAATAATTGTGAACCTGGTACAGTACTGAACAAGGATCACTATGATTTGGAAATGACTGGATGGCAACTAACAACAACAAGTACTGTCCAGGAAGTTTAGTGAAGAAAGTGTTTCAAGAAGGAAAGCATGATCAATGGTTTCAAATGCTGCTGGGTGATCTAATAATTGGCCATATGGTGTGTCAACATGGAGGCTATTTGTGACTTCCCACTAGGGGTTTCAATATATTGATAGCAATAAAAGCCAACTGAAGTGGCTCAAGAGAGAATGGAAGTAGAAAAAGTAGAAACATAGAGCAAAGAAAACTGGTTAAAAGAATTTTTTCTGTGAAAATTTGTAGAGTTTACAGGGTCAAGGGGAGGTTTCTTTGTTAAAATGAGAGATATTAAAGCATGTTTCTAGGATAATGGGGTTAATTGAATAAAGAGGAAAAATTGATGATGCAGGAGAGAGAAGGGATAATTTCAGGAGCAAGATCCTTAGGATCTGTTGCACAAATGGAGGAGATGGCTACACATAAGAGATTCCTCTATATTGGATGGTTATGATTACAATATTAGCCTGTCTGGATATTGTTAGCCCAAATCATCTTGCACACATTGGGTAAATTTTTCTATTGTCCTCTGTTTGGACTAGTTCAGCGGCACAATTTGGCAGTAGGTGGATATGTGGGCAATAGTATCTAAATCAGGTTCTTTAGTGTTTCCGTTGATGCTATCAGAAATCTTCCGCTTGTATCATTAGGAGCCCATTTCTGTATCCTGGAACTTACATCCACAACTAGCACACCCACAAATTATCATATAGCTCTATTTTTTCCTATTAAACATAAGAGATTACTGAGGCCTTCAAAGGTTAAGTATCTTGTATCTTTCACACTGTTAGCAAGTGTTAGCAGATTCAGAAAAAACTCTACTCCAAGTCATTCTGATTCTAGGTCACAAGGCTAGAAACCGTCATATAACAGAAGGATATTCTCAGCCTATGAAATAATAAAAATTAATATGCCAATCTGATATATCAGCTCCAATGTAGGCCAAAGAGATGCTCAAGTATGTATATATTGAAAAAATACTAAGTTTCACAGGGAAAAGAAATTGCCTTTTCTTTCCTGATACATCCTAAACACCTAGTTTAGTTTCTGGACCAAAGTAAGCACTCGATAAATATTTGTTAACTATAACAAGTTTTGCAAGAATTATAACATGTATTATTTTCTTCCCTCTTGAATTTTTATACACTGTGATTCAAAAAACTGTAAGTGTCTATGAATATAACTTTTATATCATTTACCCTTCCTTTCAAAGCAGGCTACAACTACACTTAACTTGCCATGCTTTCTCTACTAAGCAGCACATTCCGTTTCATAAACACTCTCTGATATCATTTTTATCTATCTTTTTATTGGTGAAAGTAATACTGAGAAACAGCCCTTGCATCCTGAAACTTTTTTCCCAGAATACCAAAAGAATGTTGCCTTTTAAAGGGATTTTTAAAGTTTTGTTTAATTGTCTAAATGCTGTTTGAATCATACTCTATGGTGCCTGGATGTCCCTACCAAAGTAGAGTAGTGGAATTTTGTGTTAACCACTTAATTTTAAGTAAGTGCATTGCTTATACTTTACACGTTTGCAGTAGTCAAAAAACATCAGGAACCTGAACCCCTGAAGGATCTGTCCGGTGGTCTGGAATCTTAGAGATTTTTTCAGATTAGTTTAAGGGTATTATTCCATTTCATTCTACATTCAGGGAAACTACAGTTACAGTCATTGGGTGACAGTACTTCTGCCCAGCTCTTTCAGGAGTGCCTTAGCTACATCTTTATTCCAGAGAGTATAAATCAGAGGATTCAGTGTGGGAGTAATCACGCTATAGAACACAGAACCAACCTTGTCTTGCAATGGAGTGTGATGGGCCCTGGGCCTCATATATCAGAAGATACAGGCACCAAACCAGAGGGAAACCACAGTGAGGTGAGAGCTACAAGTAGCAAAGGCATTTCTCTTGCTACCAGCTGAACGCATCTGAATGACACTGTGGAGGATGAAGGCATAGGATGTAGAAATCAGGAAGATGGGGAAGAGGAGAAGTAGGATGGTGCTGATGTACACTGTGGTCTCATAAACAGTGATGTCTCCACATACTAACTTCACAACAGCTGGAAACTCACAGTAGAAGTGGTGGATTTTTCGAGGCCCACAGAAAGGCAAGTGCATCAAAATTATTGTGTTAATTAGGGAGTTCATGGATGCTTCCAACCATGATATGATAGCCATCATCACTCCCAACTTTCTGTTCATGAGAACAGTATAACGCAGTGGATGACAGATGGCAACATAGCGATCATAGGACATGAGAGCTAGAAGAAGACACTCAGCACCACCCACAGATAAATAGAGAAAGTGCTGTGTTGCACAGCCCACAAAGGAGATGGACTTCTTTCCAGATAGGTAGTTGGTAGCCATCTTGGGGATGGTAGAGAAGACATGCATCAGATCCATGAGGGACAGCTGACTGAGCAGGAAGTACATCGGCATGTGAAGCCAAAGATCAGCACAGATGAGGAAAATGGTGAGGGTGTTGGCACTCACTGCAATAAGGAAAACCACTATGGTCAAGGAGAAAAGAAAAAGATGGGTGAGAGAGTCATCAAAGAGCCTTTCAAGGATGAAGTCTTCCAAGGAGATATGATTCCCCTGCTACATCTCTCCTTTCTCAATCCCTAAGGAAATAGGAAATGGATGTAGACTGCGATATCAGAAATACTGGGTTTCACTATACCGACATTATGCATCTTTTGATCTAAGAAATAATTTGTGGAGAATTTTTTTTTCTGTTTGTAATTATTCAATAGCTTTAATTATTGAAATAACCTTTAACAATGAGAGAGAGAACTTAAAATCTCTCTTCATAAACATGGTTACTCTGAAATTCCAGAATAGCTAGACTCTATTAAATGCCAAACTTCACTATAATAGTATCTTCTCTTAGCTTATTGTATCTGCCAAGGTTTAATCAGAGAAGTTGAACCAATAGAAGATTTTTATATATCTATATATATAAAAATATTATATATTTAATTTTATATGTATATACATATACATGTGCATGTACATGTGCGTATACATGGGTTTTATCACAGGAATTTGACCTTCTGAAGTTGTGGAAGCTGATTAGCGCTGTCTGTAAGGCTGTTGTCTTTGCGTCTCATGCTGGAATTGAAGACCACATGGCAAGCAGTCAGGAAGGGAAGATGAATATAAAGTGCGGCATATCAAGAGCAGGATGGAACTTACAAGCAAGACTGAAACCCCTATCAGTTCTTGCCTCTGGAATCGGTGGTGTGGATATCCTGCAGTAGCGTGGTCCTTCTTATGGAACTAAACCCACACATCTGGCCCAAAAGCCAAAGAAGCTAAAGGAGGATACAGGGGAAGGGAACACAGTTGCAGGTCCAGCTGCTGCTTTTGTAAATGAGATGAGTCAGCAAATCAGCAATGATGTGTGGAAACTACAAAAAATTGCTTCCCTTATGCTCTCTTTATCTCCCAATAATCTCTCTTGTGACCCACCTTAACCAGAAACATACACCAAAAAAGGGAATTCTGGGAAATGTAGTTGATCTTAGCCAAGTTGATACACGTTACAAAGCCACAACAGTCAACTTGGCACCCAAACACATCTCCTTAAACTATGCTTAATGGCCAAAGAAAGACAATGACAAAGTTATCTTTTTGCCTAACATGATACAACTACCCTGAATACAACCAAAAACATGTTTAACTTTTCCCAGAAGAGGATACATGTTTTTCTTCTCCTTACTGATTTATACTGTTTTTATGTCCTGTAATGTAAAACAAAAAATTGGAGGCAGGCAGGAGCTAGGTTTCCGGCCGCCTCCTCGCCCGGGCGCAGACGCCCTGCGCCCCGAGGCGCTGCGGGATCCCGGGGGGAGTGGGGAGGACCCAGGAGCTGGCCCCGCTCGCCCGTCACCTTCCCTTCGTGAAGCTTTGAGGAGATTCTTGGACTGCAGCTGCCATCGCTGCTATGGAACCAGCGAGGAGCGGCACCGTGACAGGAATTAGGGCTGGGCTCAGGGACCAGGAGCGCGACGACAATGTGGACCTGGAGTTTCACCAGGTGAGAAGAGTGATAACCATCCTTTTCCTTACTATGGTTATTTCATACTTCAGTTACGTGAAGGCTGCCCGCACGAAAGACGCCAACGTCCATGGACAAGGCTGCTTGGCCTACCCAGGTGTGTGGACCCATGGGACTCTGGAGAGCGTGAATGGGCTCAAGGCAGTTTCGAGGGGCCTGACATCATTGGCTGACACTTTCGAACACGTGATAGAAGAGCTGTTGGATGAGGACCAGAAAGTTCAGCCTAATGAAGAAAACATAAAGGACGCCGAACTTGTACACTTCCAGGATGATGCTCAGTAGTCAAGTGCCTTTGGAGCCTCCTCTTCACTTTCTGCTTGAAGAGTACAAAAATTAGCTGGATGCTGCAAACATGTCTATGGGTCTGGCGCCACTCTGACCCCGCCCGCCGAGGGGGAGCTGAGCGTGTGTGACAGTATTAGCGAGTGGTAACAGCAGCAGATAAAAAGACTGCAGTGGACATGTCTGGCGGGATGGTCACAGTCCTTGAAAAAATCCCTGTATCGAAAGGCCAACTGAAGCAATACTTCTGCGAGATCAAGTGCAATCCCATGGGTTACACAAATGAGGGCTGCAGGAGCATAGACAAAAGGCATTGGAACTCCCAATGCTGAACTACCCAGTGTGCGGGCCCTTACAGTGGATAGCAAAAAGAGAATTGGCTGGCGATTCATAAGGATAGACACTTCCTGTGTATAGGTACATTGACTATTAAAAGGGAAAGATAGTGGATTTGTGTTGTATAGATTATACTGAGACAAAATTTATCTATTTGTACATGCATATAACAGGGTAAATTATTCAGTTAAGAAAATAATTTTTTGAATTGCATGTATAAATGAAGTTTATACAGTACAGTGGTTCTACAATTTATTTATTGGACATATCCATAACCAGAAGGGAAACAGTCATTTGTGCACAACTTTAAAAGTCTGCATTACATTCCTCGATAATGTTGTGGTTTGTTGCCATTGCCAAGAATTGAAAATGTAAGAAGTTTAAAAAATAATAATAACAAATTTCCTGCTGCTTTAGTTGTGAATTGATAATAAACTGTCCTCTTTCAGAAAACAGACAAAAAACAGAAATTTGAACCAAAACATTCCATTTACATTTTAGACAGTATTTTCATTCTTGTTAGTACTGTATCTGTTTTACTGCTTTTAACTTCTGATAGCATTGGAATTAAAACAATGTCAAGGTGCAAAAAATATATATATATTTGGTTATGTGAAATATAGTCACACAAAACAAAGAAAAAGTACCCATTATTATTATACAAAATGGCTATCCTATTCAAGTACTAGCCTTTTGGATATACCCCAAACATCCACACTATCCCTCATTTTGTAGATGTCAGCTCTTCCTGTTTCCCAGTTACTCCTGCCATTACCTAATTGACTCATGGACAAAGCAGCCACAGCAGCAGGGATGGAGACCATGCATGAACTCAGCAGTATGGACTCCCATTCACCAAGGCAATCTGGCTACAGCCACTGCTGAGTGCCCAACAGCAGCCACAATACTGAATCCCCAATATGACACTATTCCCCCAGGAGAATCAGCTGGCTACCTGGTGGCAGATTGATTATATTGTACCACTTCGATCATAGTAGGGGCGGTGCTTTGTCTTACTGTAATACACACTTATTTGGATGCGGATTTACCTTCCTTCCACCATTCATCTGTTAGTTTGTCATGCAAACTTCCTTGCCTGCAGTGATGCTGCCAAAACTACTATCTATGGACTTACAGAATGGTTTATTCACCATAATGATGTTCCATACAGCATTGCTTCATACCAAGGAACTCATTTCACAGCAAATGAAGTATGGATATGAGCCCATGCTCATGGAATTCACTGATCTTACAATTTGTCCCAACATCCTGAAACAACTGGCTTGATAAAATGATAGAATTGCCTTTTGAAGACTTAGTTACAGCACCAACTAGATGGCAATACCATGAAGGGTTGGTGTATTATCCTTCAGGACGTGGTATATGCTCTAAATCTGTATTTAACTTATACTGCTGTTTCTCCCATAGCCAGGATTCAAGTGTCCAGGAATCAAGGGATGGAAATGTAGTTAATCCTCTCATTATCCACCAGCAAAATGTTTGCTGCCCATCTCCACACTTTTAAGGTCTGCTGGTTTAGAGGACTTAATTCCACCTGGTGACACGACAACGATTCCATTGTACTAAAATTTAAGACTGTCATCTTTCCACTAGGGATCCTCATACTACTGAATCCAAGGGCAATAAAATGGGTTTCTGTACTGACTGGGGTGATTAATCCTGACTAAAAACCCACAGCCATTGAGTCAAATCCTACTCACAGTGACCCTATGGGACAGAGTAGAACTGCCCGTGAAGTTTCCAAGGAGTGGCTGATGAATTCGAACTGCTGAACTTTTAATTAACAGCCAAATGCTTAACCACTATGCCACCCGCGCTTCTAATCCTGACTATTAAGGGGGAATTGAGCTGCTACTACACAATGAGGATAAACAGAAGTGTGTATGGAATGCAGGAGATTCTCTAAGACGCCTCTTTGTAGTCCCATGTCTTGTGATTGAAGTCAATGGAAAACAACAACAACTCAATTCAGGCTATAATGCTAATGGCCCAGACCCTTCAGGAATGAAGGTTTGAGTCACCCCTCCAGAGAAGGAACCATGAATAGCTGAGATGCTTGCTGGGGGCAGAGGAAATATGAAATGTGTAGTGAAAGAAGGTAGTTGTAAACACCAGCCATAACCACATCACCAGTTGCAAAAACAAAAACAGTAATAGCTAAGGAAGAAATTCCTTATTTTGATATGAATATTTTGTACACGTATTAACCAAATATTTTAATTTTCTTCTCCTCTGTTGACTTCTTATCTAACATATATGTATTAAAAATACTTAACTTCATATCTCAGCATTTAAGTTACAGGATCTAAAAGGAGAAGTATGAATCAGATAAAGGAATGAACGTCATCTGAGCAAAAAAGAGATTTTTGCATCATCTTATGAGGAAAGGTTTAGTGGTTTTTGTTTGTTTGTATTCTCTTTTTGGGGAAAAGTTAGCATGTTTTTGGTTTTGTATGGGAGAGTTGTATCATGTTAGATGGAAAGATAACTTTGATACAATCTTTATTTGGAGATTAAGTATGGTTTAAAAAGATATGTACAGGTACCAAGTTGACACAAAACAAAACCACCATACTTCTGTACACAAAAGCAAACAAGAGATATGCCCTGGGTAGACCTGACAGTCTTAAAATTATTGATAAGTCTGGTAAAATGCAGATGATAACATTTCATTAGCCAAACTTTATTCAATTCTTATAAATATTAATCAGAATGAGAACTTGATCTCCATGGTGGAGCATGACTCAAGAAGCAATAATGTGTATTGTTCACCAAAATATCCATATTATCCCTCTTTGTGTTTTTCTTCCTAAACATCTCTCCCTCAACATTCATGCATTTCAGATTACCTACCAATTTTTAAAGCAAAGGACTCAGAACTGAACGCACTTCCAAAGTATAATTTGATCAGTATGAAAGAGATCACATCTATTATCTCTCTCTCTCTCTCTCTTTCTACTAATGCAGCCATGGATCTCATTTTTTTGACTGTCACCTCACAATTTTAATTCAAATTCAGCTTCTTGTGGACTAAGAGCCCAACTTTCCCCATGCTTTCCCTGATCATTCCAATCCAGTCAAGATATCAACACTTTTACTTAAGTCTCCATATACTTCCTTCTTTCCTCATTATGTCCATCTTTCTCTGCAAATCTTCTTAATGTAAGTTTTTCGTCATCTCTCTCTTGTCTTTCTTTTCCTTTAGGAAACTTTCCTGATAACTTCCTATTTTGATTTGTGGCCCACAGGTGATTTTTCTTCTCTGCTTCTGTTTGGGTTTCCTCATAGACTGACCAAATATCACCCTCTGACTTAAGGGATGGGGAGATATGTTGATAATACTACAGGGTGCCCTAGATTCTAATAAAGATTTCCAGGATTCCTCAACCCTTAACATTATTTTACCTGTAACTTCCTCTTCAGAGACTTGTGGGCAGAACAAGTAGAGAAGTGAAATGTAGTGAGCAGGATGGATCCACACAGACTCCAATTGGCTCATGATCGTCAAAACAAGGCTTTTCAGAGGTGCTCATCAAACTTCCTTCTCTAACCCTGGAAATCTCCATTTACAGGTGGAATGGTATAGAGGACATTGTCCATGACACAGCCATTATTGTTTACACTAATTATCTTTGTGTCAGAGCATCACCAAGAGCAACAATGAATATGATTCTGCCACGCCCTTGCAATCTGTACTCAGATTTTGAATTCCAGCAGCACACATCTGGACATGTTAAGTGTCTAAACTTCTTTAACTTTACTAGTTGTGTTTTTGAACCATGCATATGCTTCCTCTGGCTCTAAACATATATCTGAGCCACCTCCCCATCCCAAGATGGCAGGTAGAGCTTGGGCAATAGGAATTTCCATTACTGTTACCTGATTAAGAAGCTAAATATAATACCAGCTGAATCATCAATGTGTCCAGAGTCCAAAGAAAACCTGTTTTGAATTTTCTGATGCTTTGGATCACTCAAGACACTTTCTTCTTAGCTTTATACATCCTTGCCTACCTAATAGAATATGAATTTGACTCTAGCCCTGGTGCTTTTAGAATAAGCTTTTTCCTGACTGCATAAATATTTCCTCAGCAGTAATCACATGGGCTAAAATCAGGACAGACTTTGCCTGACATGAGCCAATAATGAGGGAAGAGGAGCAGCGTCTATGAGAAATAAAATATCCCTCTACCCAGAGGACCTATGATGTCAGGTGAGGCAAACTGAAAACACTAAATATATGGCATCAGGGATTCCATCCCAGAGAACACATCCTGGATCTCTTCTGGAGGACATTAAGTCAGATGACAATTAGACTGTGCAGTATGGTTTTGGAACATGCGTTCACAAAAGGCTTTACTTGGAGTTTGCTTACATAAGTCAGGGGAATGAAATATTTTGGAAAGACTGACTCTGAAGATAACATGGGAGTATTCTCTCCGGGGATTGTTTTTCCTCTTGAAACAAAAATGTCTCTAGTCCCTTTCCATCCAACCCTTTTGAGAAGACAAGGTCTGAGAAATATCTAGTCTCTATTTCCCACCTTTTTACTATGTGCCATATCATAGAAAAGGAGTCAAGGGATAAAGGCATGAGGTCACCACTGGTATTTCCCACCTTAGCTTTTGGCTATATTCCAGTTTTATAGACTACATTAATGTAAAATTCCAAGAGATTTCAGATACAGAACTAAAAGAAGAAAAGGACATATACTTACATCTTCTTATGTACTCTCATCTCATTCTCATACCATGCCTTCCTTCTCCATTATAAATATATGTTGAGCTACTTTTTTTCTCTATCTCAAATCATCTGCTACTGAGAATATCTTGGCTCTATACTGGGAATTATCCTTTGAGTTGATTCATTGTCTCATCACTTTTTTCAAAACCTATTGTATAGTGTTTTACGTGTTGCTCTCCTCACCAGATATAATCTCTCTTTAAGGAAGCTCTGACATTTATGTAATTAATTAATTAATTAATTTGACAAATATTTAATAAGCACTTGCTATATTCCCAATCACTGTGTTGGGTTATAGGTATACAGTGATTAACAAACAAACATAAACTTTTCCTTAAAGGACTTACAGATAAAACAAATAAATAAACAGATACAACAAATTGTGTTGAGTTTGTATTAATCATTACTCTTCAGTGCAAACTACATAAAAGAAAACTTATAGTATATTAAGGAATGATTGTGGAATCACAGAAAAGAGTGGAGTAGAACTCTTTGGATTGCAGAGATTACTGCCACCACAAAGGATTTGAAGGATGCAGGGGTGGTGATTCCCACCACATCCCCATTCAACTCACCTATTTGGTTTGTGCAAAAAACAGACGGATTTTGGATGACACTGGATTATCAAAAACTTAAGCAGGTGGTCACTCCAATTACAGATGCTGTTTCAGATGTAGTTTCATTGCTTGAGAAAATTAATACATCTCCTGGTACATGGTATGCCGCTGTTGATTTAGCTAATGCCATTCTCTCCAAACCTGTCTTGAAGGACCACCAAAAGTAGTTTGCCTTCAGCTGGCAAGGCCAACAATACACCTTCAGTATCTTACCTCAGAGCTATATCACCTCTCCAGCCCTAATGTCCTAATTTAGTCAGCAGGGATCTTGATCACCTTTCCCTTCTACAAGATGTCACACTGGTCTATTACATTGATGACATTATGCTGATTGGACCCAGTAAGGAAGAAGTGTCAATGACTCTGGACTTATTGGTAAAACATTTGTGTGCTAGAAGGTGGGAAATTAATCCCACAAAAATTCAGACATCTTCCACCCCAGAGAAATTTCTAGGGGTTCAGTGGTGTGGGGCATGTTGAGATATTCCCACTAAAGTGAAGTATAAGTTATTGCATCTGGCCCCTCTCACAAATAAAAAGGAGACACAATGCCTAGTAGGCCAATTTGGATTTGGGAGGCAACTTATCCCTCATTTGGGTGTGCTACTCAGGTATACTTATCAAGTGACTCAAAAAGCTGCTAGTTTTGATTGGGGCTCAGAACAAGAGAAGGCTCTGCAACAGGTTCAGGCTGCTGTGCCAACAGCTCTGCCACTTGGGTCATATAATCCAGCTGATCCAATGGTGCTTGAAGTGTCAGTGGTAGATAGAGATGCTGTTTGGAGTCTATGGCAGGCCTCTATTAGTGAATCACAGTGCAGACCCTTTGGATTTTGGAGCAAAGCCCTGCCATCCTCTGCAGATAACTACTCTCCTTTTGAGAAACAACTTTTGTCTTGTTACTAGGCCTTAGTAGAGACTGAACACTTAACCATGGGCCACCAAGTCACCATGCAGCCTGAACTGCCCATCATGAACTGGGTATTGTCTGACCCACAGAGTCATAAAGTTGGACGTGCATAGCAGCAATCCATCATTAAATGGAAGTGGTATGTATGAGATTGGGCCAAAGCAGGACTTGAAGGCACAAGTTGCATGAGGAAGTGGCTGAAATGCCCATGGTCTCCACTCCTGTCACATTACCTTCCATCTCCCAGTCTGCACCTATGGTCTCATGGGGAGTTCCGTATGATCAGTTGACCGAAGAAGAAAAAACTCGTGCCGGTTCACAGACAGTTCTGCGCAATATGCAGACACCACTCAAAAGTGGACAGTGGTAGCACTACAACCCCTTTCTGGGAACTCCCTGAAGGACAGTGGTGAAGAGAAATCTTCCCAATGGACATAACTTCAAGCAGTGCAGCTGGTTGTTCACTTTGCCTGGAAGGAGAAAAGGTCAGATGTGCGATTGTATACTGATTCATGGGCTGTGGCCAATGGTTTGGCTGGATGGTCAGGGACTTGGCAGGAATATGATTGGAACATTGGAGACAAGAATTTATGGGGAAGAGGTATGTGGCTAGACCTCTGTGAATAGGCCAAAGAAGTGAAGATATTTGTTTCTCATGTGAATGCTCCCCAAAGGATAATCTCAGCAGAGGAGGATGTTAACAATCAAGTGGCTAGGCCAATGTGTTCTGTGGAAACCAGTCTTCCTCTTTCCCCAACCACTTCCATCATTGCTCAATGGGTTCATGAAGAAACAGGCCATAGTTGCAGGGATGGAGGTTATGCATGGGCTCAGTAACGTGGACTTCCACTCACCAAGACCGACTTGGCTACAGCCACTGCTGAGTGCCCAAACTGCCGGCAGCAGAGACCAACACTGAGTCCCTGATATGGCACCATTCCTCGAGGTGATCAGCCTGCAACCTGGTGGCAGGCTGAATACATTGGACTGCTTCCATCATGGAAAGGGCAGTGTTTTGTTCTTACTGGAATAGACACTTACTCTAGATTTGGATTTGCCTTCCCTGAGTGCAATGCTTCTGCCCAAACCACCATCTGTGGACTTATAGAAAGCCATGGTATCTCACACAGCATCGCCTCGGATCAAGGGACTCACTTCACACCAAATAAAGTGTGACAATGGGCCCGTGCTCATGGAATTCACTGGTCTTACCATGTTCCCCATCATCCTGAAGCTCCTGGCTTGATAGAATGATGGAAAGGCCTTCTAAAAACTCAATTACAGTGCCAGCTAGGTGGCAATACCTTACAGGGTTGGGGCAGTGTTCTTCAGGAGGCTGTATATGCTCTAAACTAATGCCCCATATATGGTGCTGTTTCTCCTATTGCCAGGATTCATGGGTCTAGGAATCAAGGGATAGGAAATGGGAGTAGCATCATTCACTATTACCGCTACTGATCCACTCACAAAATGTTTGCTTCTTGTCCCCGTGACCTAATGCTCTCTGGGTCTAGAGGTCTTAGCTCCAAAGGGAGGAATGCTCCTGCCTGGAGACACATCACTAATGCCATTGAACTGAAAGTTAAGAATGCCACCTTGTCACTTTGGTCTCATTATGCCTTTGGATCAACAAGCAAAGAAAGGAGTTACCATATTGGCTGGTATGATTACTCCTGATTACCAAGAGGAAATCGGATGGATATTACATAATGGAGGTAAATAAGAGTATGTCTGGAATGCAAGCGATCCCTTAGGGCATCTCTTAGTACTACCATGCCCCGTGATTGAAGTCAATGGAAAACTATAGCAACCCAATTCCGACATGACTACTAATGGCCCAGACACTTCAGGAATGAAGGTTTGGGTCACCCTACCAGGCAAAGAACCACAACCAGCTGAGTTGCTTGCTGAGGGAAAAAGGAATATGGAATGGGTGGTGGAAGAAGGTAGTTCTAAATACCAGTTATGACCACGTGAGCAGTTGCAGAAATGAGGCCTGTAATTGTTATGAGTATTTCTTCCTTGTATGTGTGCATCAAATATTTTTGTTTTCTTCACTTTTAAAAATATAAGATGTCAATAGTGCATATTCAGTTGCACGTGTATTTGTTCTATCATGTTAGGTGCAAGTATGACTTTATAATTCTCTTTATTCAGAGATTATGTACGGTTTAAGGAGACTTGTACAAGTGCCAAGTTGATAAGGGGTGGACTGTGTGTCCACTTGGCTGGGCCATAATTCTCAGTGGTTTGGCAGTTATGATGTAGTTTGGCAGTTATATGATGAAGTCATAACTTCCATGATGAAATTTGACATAATCTGATCACCTCCATGATGGGATCTGCTGTGAGTAGCCAATAAGTTGAAAAGGAGTTTCCTTGAGGGTGTAAATGGACTTACACCCTCACAATGTAAGTGGACTTTCTGGCAAGGCTCATGGGATTTAGCTCTCACTGGATCCTACAGCTGGCTCCTGTTTGTCTGACCTCCAGTTATTAGGACTTGAGTTAGCAGCTTACCTGCCATCTTGCCTGCCAATCTTGAGATTCATTGGTCTTTGTGGCCTGTGTTCCAGCGCCCTGCTCTTTAACTTACTGATCTTGGGTTCACCAGCCCCTGCAGCTACATGAATCAGGAGAAGCCTCCAGCCTGATCCACAGTCCAGCCTCTACAACTGTGTAAGCCATTTCCTTAGTATAAATCTCTCTCTATATATATATTTATGGAGCCCTGGGGGCACAGTGGTTATGACCTAGATTGCTAACCAAATGTCAGCAGTTCAAATCTACCAGCTACTCCTTGGAAGCCCTATGGAGCAGTTCCTACAGGACTGTTACAAGTTGGAATCAACTCAACGGCAATGGGTATGTATATATATATATATATATTGATAGCTTTACTGGTTTTGCTTCTCTAGAGAACCTATCCTAACACAATACCTTAAAACTCTTCTAATCTCCACCTATTACCCAATTCCAAAACTGCTTCCACATTTTAGGTATCTGTGAGAGCAGCACCCCGTTTTTCAGATGCCATATTCTGTCTTAGTTATCTAGTGCTGCAATAACAGAAATAAGTGGATGGCTTTAACAAACAAATTTATTTTCTCACAGTTTAGTAGGCTAGTCTGAATTCAGAGAGTAGTCTCTAGGGGAAGGCTTTCTCACTCTGTTGGCTCTGGGGGAAGGTTCTTGTCTCATCATTTATTTCCTGGTTCCTTGGAGATCTCCGTGTGGCTTGGCATCAGTCTTCCCCCATCTCTGCTTCTCTCACTTGCTTGTTTACTGTCTTCTATGTCTTAAAAGAAAACCCTGGTGGTAGTGGTTAAGAGCTATGGCTGCTAATGAAAAAGTCAGCAGTTTGAATCCACCAGGTGCTCCTTGGAAACGCTATGACGCAGTTCTACTCTGTCCTATAGGGTCTCTATGAATCGCAATCGACACGATGGCAACGAGGTTTTTTTATATGTCAAAAGAGACTGACTCAAAACACACCCTACAAGAATCCTGCCTCATTAACATAACAACGACAACTCATTCCCAAATAAGATTATAGCCACAGGCATAGAGGTTAGGATTTATGACACATATTTTCTTGGGATATAATTCAATCCAGAACAGTGGGTGCTGCCTCATTGCCAGAGGGTGGGGATGAAAGTTGGGGCTCCCAATTTTGCCTTCGGTGACACCGTGGGAGAGGAAGAGATGCCTCATTACTAATATTTGGGGTGAGGGGTCTAGCCTTGAGAGTTAATGGAAATTGTTCTCCTGGATTTTAGACTTGCTTGGTGCCCATTATCCCTTCTTTCCCATCAATTTCTACCATTTGTAATCAAAATGTCTACCTTGTGCCTGTTCCACCACTGTATCTTGGAAACATATAACTTGTATTCTATATTTCATCCCCATGCATCTGTCAGCTTCCCGTACTGTGGTGGATTGTGTGTGGCTGTGATGCTGGAAGCTATGCCACCAGTATTAAAATACCAGCAGAGTCACCCTTGGTGGACAGGTTTTAGCTGAGCTTCCAGACTAAGACAGATTAGGAAGAAGGACCTGGCGGTCTACTTCTGAAAAAAATTAGCCAATGAAAACTTTATAAATCACAGTGGAACATTGTCTGATATAGTGCTGGGTGATGAGCCCCTCAGGTTAGAAGACACTCAAAATATGACTAGGGAAGAGCAGCCTCCTCACAGTAGAGTTGACCTTAATGACATGGATAGAGTCAAGCTTTCGGGACCTTCCTTTGCTGATGCAGCATGACTCAAAATGTGAAGAAACACCTTCAAACATCCATTAATAATAAGAACATGGAATGTATGAAGTATGAATCTGGGAAAACTGGAAATTGTCAAAACTAAATGGAACACATAAACATCGATATCCTATGTATTAGTGAGTGGAAGTGGACAGGTATCGGCCATTTTAAATCAGGCAATCACATGGTCTACTATGCCAGGAATGATAAATTGAAGAGGAATGACATTGCATTCATCACCAAAAAGAACATATCAAGAACTATCCTGAAGTGCACACTGTCCATGATAGAACAATATCCATATGCCTACAAGAAAGACCAGTTAATAAGACTATTATTCAAATTTATGCACCAACCACTAATGCCAAAGATGAAGAAATTAAATATTTTTACCAATTTCTGCCGTCTGAAATTGATCAAACATGCAATCAAGATGCATTGATAATTACTGGCAATTGGAATGCGAAAGTTGGAAACAAAGAAGAAGGATTGATAGCTGGAAAAGATGGCCTTGGTGCTAGAAATGATGCTGGAAATTGCATGACAGAATTTTGCAATACCAACCACTTCATTGCAAATACCTTTTTTCACCAACATAAACAGCGACTATACACGTGGACCTGGCCAGATGGAATATACAGGAATCAAATCGACTACATCTGTGGAAAGAGACATGGAAAAGCTCGATATCATCAGTCAGAACAAGGCCAGGGGCCCACTTTGGAACAGACCATCAGTTGCTCATATGCAAGTGCAAGTTGAAGCTGAAGAAAATTAGAACAAGTCCACAAGAGCCAAAGTACTACCTTGAGTATATCCCACCTGAATTTTGGTGACCATCTCAAGAATAGATTTGACACATTGAACACTAATGACCAAACCAGATGAGTTGTGCAATGACATCGAGGACATTATACATGAGGAAAGCAAGAGGTCATTAAAAAGATAGGAAAAGAAAAAAAAGACCAAAATAGATGTCAGAAGAGACTATGAAACTTGCTCTTGAACGTTGAGTGGCTAAAGTGAACAGAAGAAATGATGAATAAAAGAGCTGAACAGAAGATTTCAAAGGGCAGCTTGAGAAGACAAAGTAAAGTTTTGTAATGACATGTGCAAAGACCTGGAGATAGAAAATCAAAAGAGAAGAATACGCTCTGCATTTCTCAAGCTGAAAGAACTGAAGAAAAATTTCAAGCCTCGAGTTGCAATAGTGAAGGATTCTATGGACAAAATACTGAACAACAGAGGAAGCATCAAAAGAAGATGGAAAAAATTCAGTGTCACTATGCCAAAAAGAACTGGTCGATGTTCAATCATTTCAGGAGGTAGCATATGATTAAGAATCTATGGTACTGAAGGAAGAAGTACAAGCTGCACTGAAGACATTAAAGACATATATATAAGGCTCCAGGAATTGATGGAATACCTGTTGAGATGTTTCAACAAACAAGTGCAGAGCTGGAAGTGCTCACTTGTCTATGCCAAGAAATTTGGAAGACAACTACCTGACCAACCACTGGAAGAGATCCATATTTATGTGCATTATATGAAGAAGAACGGAGCAAGGAATCACAGTCAATCCTCACACTGGCCATTTCAGATCTTATCAGGTATCTCAATTTTTTAAAAATTCTCTTACACAGGGTAGAACTGCCTCCACAGGGTTTCCAAGTAGCAGCTGATGGATTCGAACTGTCGACTTTTTGGTTAGCAGCTGAGCTCTTAACCACTGCACCACCAGGTCCTTTCTGTAGTTTAGGAGGCTAGAAGTTCAAATTAGAGTGCTGGCTCTAGGGGAAGGCTGTCTTTCTCTGCCAGCTCTGGAGGAAGGTCCTTATCTGTTTGAGTTTCTGCTCCTGGATGATCTTCATGTGGCTTGGCATGTCTCTTCTCCCATTTCTTTCCTCTAGCATTTTACTATATGTAGCAAGGAAAAACCATGCAGCTCCTTTAAGATCTTGCTTAGAAGTCTGCTCTGCTACATATCCAAGTTCATCACTTACAAGTTCTACGTTCCACCAAACAGTTGGACATAATTCAGACAAGTTCTCTGCCTGCATAAAAAGCATAGCCCTTACTCCGTTGTCCAATCACATGTTCATTTTCTTTTAAAGCCTCACCAGAAGCAAGTTTCACGTCCACATTTCTAGCAACATTCTGTTGCTGGTGCCATATGTATTCTCTAAGATGATAGAGACTTTCTGTATATCTCTCCTCACTTCCTTCTGAGCCCTCACCAGAATTTCCTTTGATATCCATAATTCTACCAACAGTCTCTTCAAGGTAATCTGGGCTTTTACTAGTAGGCACCTTAAGACTCTTCCAGCCTCTACCCAGTACTCAATTCCAAAACCACTTCCACACTTTAGGTATCTGTTAGAGCAGCACTCTACTTTTCCAGTACCAAATTCTGTCTTAGTCATCTAGTGCTGCTATAACAGAAATACAACAAGTGGATGGCTTTAACAAACAGAAATTTTTTTCTTACAGTTTAGGGAACTAAAGGTCTGAATTCAGTATGCAGGCTCTAGGGGAAGGCTTTCTCTCTCTGTCAGCTCTGGAGGAAGGTCCTTGTCTCTTCAGCTTCTGTTTCTTGGTTCCTTGGAGATCTTCATGTGTCTAGGTATCTATCTTACCCCATCTCTCCTCTACTCAAATGTTTAATCTCTTTTATATCTTAAAGAGATGACTCAAGATACAGCAGACACTAATCCTGCCTCATTAACATAACAAAGACAACCCATTTCCAATGGGGTTATAACCACAAGCATAGAGGTTAGGATTTACAACACGTATTTTGGGGAGGGACTTAATTCAATCCATAATAGGTGTCATGCCTTGAAATTGACAAATTCTGTATATATACAGCCAACCCCACAGAAGTTTTTCAGACAGAAAAAAGCAGGAGGAGAAGCAGAAGTAAGAAAGAAGCAGAGAGAGAGAGGGAGGAGACAAAGATCCTCCTAAAAGAGCTGTAACATGGGTCAAGTGCTATAACAATGAACATAGAGAGAGGCCCAGAAGGGGCCTAGCAGCAGAGCCAGGGGAGACAGGCCTGGAAGGGGCTCTGTGGCGGAGTTGGTGATGACACATAGCAAAGCCAAGAAGGGCCTGTCCTGAGGAGGCCATGAGGAGGCTGTCCTGAGGAGGCTGAGAGGAAGCCTTTCTTCTGGGGGCTGAGAGGAGGCCTGCACAGCCGACAGGAGCTGAGAGAACTGTCCTGCACTGAAGGGAGACTTTGCCTACCTACTTCCTGATCCTGAGTTGTAGCCTGTGGATCCGGACCCTGAGTTGTATTCTGTTACTTCCTTAATAAGCCACTTCATTGTAAGTATGGTCTGTAACTTCTCTGTGGCCATTGCAACAGATTATCAAACCCTAAAGAAAAGTAGAAAGTGCTACTGGAGGAATGGTTGGTGTCAAAATTGGTTAAAAGTTTGGAAAGTAGAAGTATGTCTGACCTCCACTTCATAGTAATCGACTTTGGGCTGATGCTGATATTGATTCTCCTTTCTCCTTCTCAAGTTAGAGGAGGTCTGATGCCATGCTCCATTTTTTACATCCTCCCACCTTTTGTATCCTGGAAAATGGCTTACTGCAAAGAATCACCCTTCCCCATGTGACTTAGATAAGACTTATGGCTGCTGTAAGGATGAATATACAAATCAAAAAAGAAAAAAAATTCCTTGGTGCAAAAAGGATAAGGATCTCCCTGTCTTTTTTTCCAGAGCATTTACTATTAGAAAAATTGTAATTATAAATTCTTTCTCTGCCTCTTTTGAAATGTGTGTAAATCTGTTTAAAAAGCTAAATCAGCCTCTTGCTAGTTTTACATACCAGAAATGTTTCTTCAAGGACCTGGGAGCCATCTCTTTGAACTGTAACCATCAAGAAAGATAGCACCACTGTCTCCCAGTTTCTGAGAAGGAGTAAAAACCTAACTTCAGCTAGCATCTTGCTCCAAGTTGCAGAACTATATTTTCTCATAAAGATATATAAGAAGTGAGAGGCGGGGCAAGATGGCGCTCTAGGCAGAAGCACCATGCCATCCCTCCACAGCAAAGATCTGAAAAACTAAGCCTAACAGAGAATCAACAATCCTGAAACCCTAGAACACCAAATGAAGAGATAAAGAACTCAGCCAAACACCAAACAGAGTGAGAATACTAAAAGAGAACGGAGAGCGAGGAGAGACTCATGCAGAGATTCCTTACCAGCTAACGCAGAGCGGATCCACCATCTTGGATTCCTATCGGAGACCAGCGAACGGGAGAGCAGCCTTGCAGAGCATCCGGTGGGAGACAGAACGACCGGTAAACTGCGGTGCGCGCTCTCCCACCCCCCACCCCTCTCCGCCTCAGCTGGGGATCCCCTGCTTTCCGTGGCCGGGGTCCCTGGGCTGGGCGCCAGTGCTTGGATTCCACGCTCCCGGGCTGGCGGCTTTCTGGGAGCCGTTTGCTGGCAGCTGGAGAACCTTTTTCTGCCGCCTCCCCCTCCTTTTGCCTGGATGCCTGGTTGTGGGTGCCGTTTTTGCTCTCTCCTGCGGGGCTATGGGGCTGCGTTCGGGCGTGTGGCTGCTTCCAGGTCTGGGCTGCTGTGCTGGTGAGATCCCAGGGCCTTTGTTCGTTTGCCCCTCAGCTTCCCGTGGCCACAGTCTCTTAACCCCAAGACTGCCAGCTTCTTGGAATTCGCTCCCCTGAGTGGGGGCTCTCTGGGTCCCATTTGTTGGCACTGACTGCTGGTGTTTTTTTTTTTTTTTAATTTTATTTTTCTTCTTTTTTTGATTAGTTTTGTCATCTTTTCCCTCTTTTTCCCTTTTGTCTTTCTTCATTGCTTAATTTCTCGTCTCTCTAGCTCTTCCTTCTCTTTCTGATCCCTGAATACCAGGAGATGTATGCCTTTGTACCTTCTGGCCAGGCTGTGCTGTGAAAACTGAGACCGACTCCCCCAGACCTCGTAGATGCATCGGTGGGATCCCTGGGAACTTTGCAGTTCTTTAACTTTTCTGATTTTTATTTGTTCATTCTTTCCTTTTCTTTCTCTTCCCCCTTCTGGTTTCCTCCATCCCATAGTCTCTCATCTGTACATTCCAACGACAAGCTCCCCTAGCATTCTTTTATGTTTGTATGCTTTTTGCTCCTCTTCCTCTCTCCTCTCTCCCATATCCAGCCCGCTGCACCCTACCTACCCGCACCGTGCACTAGACATCACACCACCAAGCTGTGCAGGCACGCCCTATTGGAACCTGCCCAGCACTGACTACCGACCGTCCTGGTGGCTGCAGTGAGTGCCACAAGCAACCCGTCCCAGTGGCTCCTCCTCAGCTAGATCTGCCCAGCTGTACCAGAAGGACAAAAAAAAAAAAAAACTACAATCAATAAACGAGAGAAATATCTACTGAATGCCCCCAAAACAGCAAACAATATCAAAACATTTACAAAAACAAGACAAGATGGCTCCAATAGGCGTCCAAATTAAAACACCAGATAACTCTCCTGTGGAAGAAAATGCACTACAAGTACCTGATACGGAACTCAAATCACTAATACTCGGAATTTTCCAAGAACTGAGGCAAAAATCTGACAAACATGAGGAAAAAATAGACAAATTTATGGAAAATACAGACAAAAAATTGGAAGAATTCAGGAAGATGATACAGGAACAAAATGCCAAAATAAATTCACAACTCTAAATTATACAAAAACAACAATTAGAAATCCAAAAGATAAACAACAAGATTTCAGAAATGGATGGTGTCATAGAAGGGCTGAGAAGTAGATTTGAAACCATGGAAGACAGGATCAGTGAAACTGAAGACAAACACTTGAAAACAACTCTGTTTCAGGAAAACTCAGAAAAAAAGAACAAAGAAAAATGAAGAGACCCTGAGAGTTATGTGGGACACAATTAAAAGCAAAAACTTACAAGTGATTGGCATACCAGAACAGGGGGAGAAAACAGAAAACACAGAGAGGATCGTTGATGAACTGCTGACAGAAAACTTTCCCAATATCATGAAAAATGAAAAGCTGTCCATCCAAGAAGCTCAACGAACACCATATGGAAGAGACCCCCAAAAGAAAATCACCAAGACATATCATATTCACACTCGATAAAACTAAAGACAAACAAAGAATCCTGAGAGCAGCTCGTGAAAAACAAGAAGTCACATACAGAGGAGAAACAATAAGACTAAGCTCAGATTATTCAGCAGAAACCATGCAGGCAAGAAGGATGACATATATAAAATCTTGAAAGAAAAAAATTGTCAGCCAAGAATAATATATCCTGCAAAACTCTCATTCAAATTTGATGGTGAATTTAGGTCATTTCCAGATAAACAGAAAATAAAGGAATATGCAAAAGTCAAACCAAACTTACAAGAATTATTAAAGGGAGTTCTTCAATCTGAGGACAAACAGCTTCAGCCCTCAGGCAGGACCTAGGACCTAGGACGCAGGTTCACATGAACCAGATACCATTCTAGGAACTGAACTACAGAGGACTTTCCAAAAACCAAAGAAATACAACAGGGAATCAGAGAAATCAATCAAAGGATGACAACAACATCAAAACAATGAAAGAGGGAACAAACGGCATAGGTATAGAACCTTCTAAAGGAGAGGAAGGCAAGGTGATACCAAGTAACGGTAGACTGCCTCAAAATTATAAAGATAAGGGTAAAATTCATGGTAACCACAAAAAAAGTTAACAAACCAACTCATAAAAATAAAGACGAAAAACATAAAGTCTCAACAAAAACAAAACCTACAAAAACAAAAGAAATGAACACAAAATCCACAAACAAAAGTAACTCAGCACAACAGAGTAAGAAGAACAAAGAAAACTTCAGCATCACAAAAAAAAGCACTACAAAATGACAGCAACAAACTTCCATCTATCAATAATTACACTGAACGTAAATGGACTCAATGCACCCATAAAGAGATGGAGAGTGGCAGAATGGATAAGAAAACAGGATCCATCAATTTGCTGTCTACAAGAGACACACCTTAGAAACAAAGATGTGAATTTATTAAAAATCAAAGGTTGGAAAAAAATATATCAAGCTAACAACTATCAAAAAAGAGCAGGAGTGGCAATTCTAATCTCAGATAAAATAGACTTTAAAACAAAATCTACCATAAAAGACAAAGAAGGACACTATATAATGATTAAGGGGATGATCCATCATGAAGATATAACCATAATAAATATCTATGCACCCAATGACAGGGCTCCAAAATACATAAAAAAAAAAACTCTAACAGCACTGAAAAGAGAAATTGACAGTTCCACAATAATAGTAGGAGACTTCAACACACCACTGTCAGTAAAGGACAGAACAACTAACAAGAAACTCAGCAAAGATACAGAAGACCTAAAGGACACAATCAGCCAACTGGACCTCATAGACATATATAGAACAATCCATCCAACCGCTGCAAAGTACACATTCTTTTTCGATGCACATGGAATGTTCTCCAGAATAGACCACATCTTAGGCCACAGAGCAATCCTCAATAAGATTCAAAATGCTGAGATAATTCACAGTATCTTCTCTGACCACAATGCCATCAAGGTAGAAATTAACACTAGAAAGAGCAAGGAAAAAAAATCAAACACATGGAAACTGAATAATAATCTGCTTACACATCAATGGGTAATAGAAGAAATCAGAGATGGAATTAAAAAATTCCTAGAATCAAATGAAAATGAAAACACATCATACCAAAACCTTTGGGACACAGCAAAGGCAGTCCTCAGAGGACAATTTATAGCAATAGATGCACATATCAAAAAAGAAGAAAGGGACAAAATCAAAACATTAACTACAAAACTCAAACAAATAGAAAGAGAACAACAAAAAAAGCCTACAACCACCGGAAGAAAGGAAATAGTAAAGATCAGAGCAGAAATAAATGAAATAGAGAACAGAAAAACAATAGAAAGAATCAACAAAACCAAAAGTTGGTTCTTTGAAAGAATCAACAAAATCGACAAACCACTGGCCAGACTGACAAAAGAAAAACAGCAGAGGGCACAAATATCCCAAATAAGAAATGAAATGGGGGACATTACAACAGACCCAACTGAAATAAAAAGGATTATAACAGAATATTATGAAAAACTATATTCCAACAAATTTGAAAACCTAGAGGAAATGGATAAATTTCTAGAAACATACGGCCTACCCAAACTACAACAAAGTGATACTGAAAATCTGAACAGACCCAGAACAAGAGAAGAGATTGAAAAGGTAATAAAAAAACTCCCAACCAAAAACAGCCCTGGCCCAGATGGCTTCACTGGAGAATTCTACAAAACATTTACAGAAGAGCTTGTACCAGTTCTACTCAAGCTATTTCAGAGCATAGAAGAGGAAGCAACACTTCCAAATTCATTCTATGAAGCCAGCATAACGCTGATACCAAAACCAGGCAAAGACATCACAAAAAAAGAAAATTACAGACCAATACCTCTCATGAATATAGATGCAAAAATTCTGAACAAAATTCTAGCCAATAGAATTCAGTATCATATCAAAAAAATAATACACCACGACCAAGTAGGATTCATACCAGGTATGCAAAGATGGTTTAACATTAGAAAATCCATCAACATAATCCACCACATAAATAAAAGGAAAGAAAAAAATCACATGATCATCTCAATTGATGCAGAAAAGGCATTTGACAAAGTCCAACACCCATTCCTGATAAAAGCTCTCAATAAAATAGGTATAGAAGGGAAATTTCTCAACATAATAAAGGGCATCTATGCAAAACCAACAGCCAACATCATTCTTAATGGAGAGAGGCTGAAAACATTCCCCTTGAAAACAGGAACAAGACAAGGATGCCCTTTATCACCACTCCTATTTAACATTGTGCTGGAAGTTCTAGCTAGAGCAGTAAGGCAAGAGAAAGAAATAAAGGGCATCCAAATTGGTAATGAAGAAGTTAAACTGTCCCTGTTTTCAGATGATATGATACTATACATAGAAAACCCTAAAGACTCCACGAGAAATCTACTGGAATAGAAAGATTCAGCAGAGTAGCAGGATACAAGATAAACATTCAAAAATCAGTTGGATTCCTATACACCAGTAAAGAGAACGATGAAAAGGAGATCAGGAAATCAATACCATTTTCAATAGCCCCTAAAAAGATAAAATACTTAGGAATAACTCTGACCAGGAATGTAAAAGACCTATACAAAGAAAACTACAAAACACTGCTGCATGAAACCCAAAGGGATCTACATAAATGGAAAAACATGCCATGCTCATGGATAGGCAGACTCAACATTGTGAAAATGGCAATTCTACCTAAAGCAATCTACAAATACAATGCAATCCTGATACAAATACCAACAACATTCTTCAAAGAGATGGAAAAACTAAATATTAACTTTATATGGAAAGGGAAGAAACCCCGAATAAGTAAAGCACTACTGAAGAAGAAGAATAAAGTTGGAGGACTCACACTACCTGACTTGAGAACCTACTATACAGCTACAGTACTGAAAACAGCCTGGTACTGGTACAACAACAGAGACATTGACCAATGGAACAGAATTGAGAACCCAGATGTAAATCCATCCACCTACGGTCACCCGATCTTTGACAAGGGCCCAAAATACATCAAATGGGGAAAAGACAGTCTTTTTAACAAATGGTGCTGGCAAAACTGGATATCCATTTGTAGAAAAGTGAAACAGGACCCATACCTCACACCATATACAAAAACTACTTCAAAATGGATCAAAGACCTGAATATAAAGCCTCAAACTATAAAATTCATAGAAGAAAAAATAGGACCAACACTTCAGGCCTTAATACATGGCATTAACAGGATACAAACCATAAACATCAACACAAAAAACCCAACAGATAAACTAGATAACTGGGATCTTCTAAAAATCAAACATCTATGCTCTTCAAAAGACTTCACCAAAAGAGTCAAAAGAGAACCTACAGACTGGGAAAAAATTTTTGGACAGTACAAGTCAGACAAACGTCTAATCTCCATAATCTACAAGAAAATCCAACACCTCTACAACAAAAAGACAACCAATCCTATCAAAAAATGGGCAAAGGAAATGAACAAACACTTCACCAAGGAAGACATTCAAATGGCCAACAGACACATGAGGAAATGCTCGTGATCACTAGCCATTAGAGAAATGCAAATTAAAACCACAATGAGATACCATCTCACCCCGGCATTACTGGCACGAATCAAAAATACTGGAAATAACAAATGTTGGAGGGGCTGCGGGGAGATGGGAACTCTTATACACTGCTGGTGGGAATGCAAAATGATACAACCATTTTGGAAAATGATATGGCGTTTCCTCAGAAAGCTAGAAATAAACATACCATTCGATCCAGCAATCCCACTCCTAGGAATATATCCTAGAGAAATAAGAGTCATCACTCGAATAGACATATGCACACCTATGTTCATGGCAGCATTGTTCACAATAGCAAAACGATGGAAACAACCTCGATGTCCATCAACAGATGAATGGATACACAAACTATGGTACATACACACAATGGAGTACTATGCAACGAGAAAGAACAACAATGAATCTGTGAACCATCTCATAACATGGATGAAACTGGAGGACATTATGCTGAGTGAAATAAGTCAATCACAAAAGGACAAATATTGTATGAGACCTCTATTGTAAAAACCCATGAAAAAATTCACATGCAAAACGTAACTATCCTTGTTGGTTACCAGTGGTGGGAGGGGAGGGGGGGGAATACTAAATAGGTAATAGATAAGTGGTAACTTGGGTGAGAGGTGAGATAGTACACAGTACAGGGGAAACTAACACAACCTGCACAAGGAAAGGTCATGGAGGCCCTATAGACACATCCAAACCCCCCGAGGGACTGAGTTGTTGGACGGAGGGCTCTGGGGACCATGGTCTCGGGGAACATCTAGCTCAATTGGCATGACACTACTTATAAAGATAATGCTGTACATTCTACCTTGGTGAGTAGTGTCTGGGGTCTTAAAAGCCTATGAGCGGCCATCTAAGATACTCCACTGGTCTCATCCCTTCGGGAGCAAGGGAGAATGAAGAGAACAGGATTCAACGAAAAGATTAGTCCAAAGGACTAATTGTCCACAGCTACCAAGGCCTCCACCGGACTGAGTCCAGTACAGCTAGATGGTGCCCAGCTACCACCACTGACTGCTCTGACCAGGATCACAACAGAGGGTTCTGGACAGAGCTGGAGAAGGATGTAGATCATAGTTCTAACTCACAAAAAAAGACCAGATTTACTGGCCTAAAGAATACTAGAGAAACCTCAAAAGTGTGGCCCCCAGACACCCTTTCAGCTCAGAGGTGAAGTTACCTTCGAGGTTCGATGTTAAGCCTGGGAATGGACAGCCCAGTAAAACTAAATGGGACTAACGAGGTACAGGAGTCCGGTGACAAGGGCCAGAAGGCAGAGGGGGAGTAGGAAACTGATGATAAGGAACACAAATTGAATAAGGACACTGTCGATGTATTGTGAGATTGTTGACCACTGCTATAGGGCAACATTTGTAGTAACTATTAAATGGGAGGCTGTTTTGTCCTGTAAGCCTTCATCTTGGGCGAGAATGGCAGCACAATTGGAAGAGCATAGTCAATATCACTTAAATGTGTAAGTAAAAAGTTTTGAAATGGTGTTAAAATAAAATAAAAAAAAAAAAACAAAAAAACAAATGAGACTAAAGAGGTACAGTAGTCCAGTGACAAGGTCCAGAAGACAGAAGGGGACAAGGAAGTCCCCTGGTGATAGGGAACACAAGGTGGAGTAAGGATATTCTTGATGTGCTGTGAGATTGTTAACCATTGTCATAAGGCAACATGTGTAGTAACTGTTAAATGAAAAACTATTTTGTTCTGTAAGCCTTCATCTTAAGTGAGAATAACAGCACAGTTGGAAGAGTGTAGTCAATGTCACCGAACTGTGAATGTAGAAATTTTTGAAACGGTGTATCTTTGGCCATCTGTAATTTTCATAAAAAAAAAAAAGGGAAAGGTTGAGAATTTAGAGGCTTAATACGTTGTGGGGTTGTTAACCAATGTCATAGAACAACATGTGTACTACTATTTCATGAGAAACTATTTGCTCTGTAAGCTTTCACCTGAAGTACAATAAAATATTAAAAAAAAAAAGATACATAAGAAGTTTATTTTTATTTTGGGTAAAGTCAATTAGCAAACACAGGTAGCTGCTTCAGTTACCAGGTGAATTTAGAATGAACTGTGTGTGACAAGTGTCTATGTGTGACACATGTCTGTCAGTTTGTTGTACTGTGAGGGCTTGCATGTAGCTGTGGTGGTGGAAGCTATGCCACCGGTATTCAGATGTCAGCAGGGTCACCCATGGGAGACGGGTTTCAGTTGAGCTTCCAGACTGAGACAGACTAGGAAGAAGGACCTGGCAGTTTACTTCTGAAAGGAATTATCCTATGAAAACCTCATGAATAGCAGTGGAACATTGATATAGTGCCAGAAGATGAGCCTGACAGGTTGGAAAGCACTCAAAAGACAACTAGGGAAGAGGTACCTCCTCAAAGTAGAGTCGACCTTAATGATGTGGTTGGAGTCAGGCTTTTGGGACCTTCATTTGCTGAGATGGCACCACTCAAAATGAGAAGAAGTAGCTGTAAACATCCATTAATAATCAGAACATGGAATGTACTAAGTATGAATCTAGGAAAATTCAAAATCATGAAAAATGAAATGAAACACATAAACATTGATATCCTAAGCATTAGTGAGCTGAAATGGACTGATATTGGCATTTTGAATTGGATAATCATATGGTCTACTATGCCAGGACTGGCGACTTGAAGAGAAATGGTGTTGCATTCATCGTCAAAAAGAACATTTCAAGATTTATCCTGAAGTACAACGCTGTCAGTGGCAGGATAATATCCATACGCCTGCAAGGAAGACCAGTTAATACGACTATTATTCAAATTTATGCACCAACCACTAAGGCCACAGACGAAGAAACTGAAGATTTTTACCAACTTCTGTAGTCTGCAATTGATCAAACATGCAATCAGGATGCTTTGATAATTACTGGTGATTGGAATGCGAAAGTTGGAAACAAAGAAGGATTGGTAGTTGGAAAATATGGCCTTTGTGATAAAAACAATGCCAGAGAGCGCATGATAGAATTTTGCAAGACCAACGACTTCTTCATCGCAAATACCGTTTTCACCAACATAAACGGCAACTATTCACGTGGACCTCACCAGACGGAATACACAGGAATCAAATTGACTACATCTGTGGAAACAGACGATGGTAAAACTCAATATCATCAGTCAGAAGAAGGCCAGGGGCCAACTGCGGAACAGACCATCAATTGCTCATATGCAAGTTCAAGCTGAAACTGAAGAAAATTAGAACAAGTCCACGAGAGCCAAAGTACAACCTTGACTATATCCACCTGAATTTAGAGACCATCTCAGGAATAGATTTGACGCATTGAACACTAACGACAGAAGACCAGATGAGTTGTGGAATGACATCAAAGACATCATACATGAAGAAAGCAAGCGGTCATTAAAAAGACAGGAAAGAAAGAAAAGACCAAATTGGATGTCAGAAGAGACTCTGACACTTCCTCTTGAATGTAAAGTAGCTAAAGCAAAAGGAAGAAATGAAGTAAAAGAGCTGAACAGAATAGTTCAAAGGCCGGCTCGAGAAGACAAAGTAAAGTATTATAATGACATGTGCAAAGACTTGGAGATCGAAAACCAAAAGGGAAAAACACCTTTGGTATTTCTCAAGGGGAAAGAACTGAAGAAAAAGTTCAAGCCTTGAGTTGTAATAGTGGAGGAATCTATGGGGAAAATATTAAATGACGCAGGAAGCATCAAAAGAAGATGAAAGGAATACATAGAGTCATTATACCAAAAGGAATTTGTCGACGTTCAACCATTTCAAGAGATAGCATATGATCAGGAGCTGATGGTACTGAAGGAAGAAGTCGAAGCTGCACTGAAGGCATTGGCGGAAAACAATGCTCCACAAATTGATGGAATATCAATTGAGATGTTTCAACAAACGGATGCAGCGCTGGGAGCACTCACTCATCTACGCCAAGAAATTTGGAAGACAGCTACCTGGCCACCGACTGGAAGAGATACATATTTATGCCTATTCCCAAGAGTGATCCAACCAAATGCAGAAATTATCAAACAATATTATTAAATGCAATATCATATCACACGCAAGTAAAATTTTGCTGAAAATCATTCAAAAGATTCAAAAGTGGCTGCAGCAGTATATGGACAGGGAACTGCCAGAAATTCAGGCTGGATTCAGAAAAGGACATAGAACCAGGAATATCATTGCTGATGTCACATGGATCCTGGCTGAAAGCAGAGAATACCAGAAAGATGTTTACCTGTGTTTTATTGACTATGCAAAGGCATTCGACTGTGTGGATCATAAAACTTATGGATAACATTGTGAAGAATGGGAATTCCAGAACACTTAATTGTGCTCATGAGGAACCTGTACATAGATCAAGAGGCAGTCGCTTTAACAGAACAAGGGGTTACTCCATGGTTTAAAGTCAGGAAAGAAGTGTATCAGGGTTGTATCCTTTCACCATACTTGTTCAATCTGTATGCTGAGTCCAAGAAGTTGGACTATATGAAGAGGAATGAGGCAGCAGGATTGGAGGAAGAGTCATTACCAACCTGCATTATGAAGATAACACAACCTTGCTTGCTGAAAGTGAAGAAGACTTCAAGCGCTTCCTGATGAAGATCAAAGACCACAGCCTTCAGTATGGATTACACCTCAACATAAAGAAAACAAAACCTCAGAACTGGATCAATAAGCAACATCATGATAAACGGAGAAAAGATTGAAGTTGTCAAGGATTTCATTTTACTTGGTCCCACAATCAACACCCATGATAGCAGCAGTCAAGAAATCCAAAGGCGCATTGCCTTGGGCAAATCTGCTGCAAAAGACCTCTTTGAAGTGTTGAGAAGCAAAGATGTCACCCAGAAGACTAAGGTGCGCCTGACCCAAGCCACGGTATTTTTTATCGCATCATATGCATGCGAAAGCTGGACGATGAATAAGGAAAACTGAAGAAGAATTGACGCCTTTGAATTGTTGTGTTGGCGAAGAATGTTGAATATACCATGGACTGCCAAAAGAACCAACAAATCTGTCTTGGAAGAAGTACAGCCAGAATGCTCCTTAGAAGCAAGGATGACAAGACTACGTCTTACATACTTTGGACATGTTATCAGAAGGGATCAGTCCCTGGAGAAGGACATCATGCTTGGGAATGTACAGGGTCAGTGAAAAAAGAGGAAGACCCTCAATGAGATGGTTTGATACAGTGGCTGCAACAATGGGCTCAAGCATAACAATGATTGTGAGCACGGCACAGGACCGGGCAGGGTTTCATTCTGTAGTACATAGTGTCACTATGAGTCAGAACTGACTCAATGGCACCTAACAACAACAACATGTGTGACAAAAGAAGGCCTGGTGGTGCAGTGGTCAAGCACTCAGATACTATCCAAAATGTTGGTAGTTCAAACCCACCAGCCACTCTGTGGGAGAAAGATTTGGCAGTCTGCTTCTGTAAAGATTTACAGTCTTGGAAACTCTATGATGCAGTTCTACTCTGTCCTTTAAGGTTGCAATAAGTCAAAATCGAGAAACAATGGGTTTGGTTTTTTGTTTTGTTTTGTTTTTGGTATGTGTGACAAATGGTGCTGTCAAGTCCTCTTAGTTTAGAACTAGTTATCATTTATCTTGAGAACATAAATTAAATGGTTTGTGACCAAGATGACCTTAATGTTCCCCTCAGTTTGTCTAAACTTTAGTCAGGTTTATTCCTGCCTTGTATCTCTCTGCCTCTCCCTCAGCTCTTACAGGATATAAGAGGCCTAATCTCAGAAAAAGAAAGCATTTTGAGCCAAATGGCCCAAATAGCAAACTCAGTAAATCACTCACCTATCCCATTGATCAAACCACATAAAGTCCTCCAGTACTTTACCACTAGCCTACCACAGCCCTTAAAAACCTTACTGCCCTTATTTTTAGTGTAGTTAAGTGCAGACTTAGTTCTAGTATTTCTGCCCTATTGTAATAACATTTGAATAAAGTTGTCCTTGCCTGTTTAACATTGTTCAGTGCAATTTTCTTTGATAGAACCTAGTTCCAAGGCTATATTAACAAGGAAAATGGGAGGCTGCCAAGGAAGAAAGAGAGAATGATGGACATTGACAGTATCTGCCACACAAACTGGAGTTAGGAATTTAATGGACTATTATAAGGTCTATTTTTTTTTTAATGACAAAGCAAACATAAAAAATGTTAAACATGTCTATTTTGAGTGCTAGGGAAATGCATATTATGTTAGTCTCTATAACTTAGTGTAATTTAAAATTTTTCAAATCAAATATTATCTATAATGCTATATATCCCTACTCATCATGCACTCACACACATAATACTTTTGAAAAGAAATTTGGCAATATAAAGTAAGAAACTTAAACTTGTTTCTATCCACGTAAAACTCTATTCCTAGGGAAAGATGAACAGTATTTATGCACAAAAGTATTCTTTACACCTTTATTTTGAAGCAAAAATTGGAAATAACCTACATCTACAATAATAAGTAAATGCTTAAGTACATAAAGTCAGTGAAATAAAACCATTTAAAATTATATTTATAAGTGCATATGCTAATACTCTGGAAGAAAAAATTAGTAACAGGCATATTACTTTGATTTTAGGATTTTTTTTCTTACCTGCAAAACCAAAAATTAACAGTAAAAAAAATCCTGACCCAAACTGCAAAAGCATTGACCTTTTTTTCTGCCAGAAGCTCCTCTACAGCATTGTAATTTTTTCTTTTTTTCTGCTAGAAAACTGTTATTGTTGTTTTTGTCTGCCTTTGAGTCAGTTCCTACTCATAATGACCCTATATGACAGAGTAGAACTGCAGCATAGAGTTTTCTAAGCTGTGATCTTTTGTGGGAGCAGATCACTAGGCCTTTTCTCCCACAGAGTGGTTGGGTGGGTTCAGCTGGGTAGGTTTAAACTGCTGATCTCTAGGTTAGCAGCCAAGCACTTACCCGATGCACCACCCAACTCCTCAGAAAATGGTAGTCAGTAACAATATCATTAACTCCTGATTTAATGAAAAAGACCCTGAGCTTCCTCAGTATAAATTTCAAGAAATGCAGGTAGGTGGAGGGCCAAATTTTTAGCAGCTACTCTTAAATGTTAACTTAGTAACCATTAAGTACTTGGTCCATGGAAACTTGTATTCACCAAGAAAAAATAAATAAAAACTTCTGTGGAGTCTCTGATCCTCGGGAGCACTTCTTTTTTGTTTTTCCTTATGCATGGAAGACTCTTGCTCTGATAATTTGCAAATTGTTTACTAAATTATGAAACAATCAAATATTTTTTTAGCTTATCCAAAGGTTTATTTTTAACAATTGTAAGTAGTTTACTTTGGGCCATTTGTTTTTAGAGGCTAAATAATCTCCCTGCATGCATATAGAATGACTAGTTGGTATAAACCTTATGTTTCAATTTCTTTGAGTTCTGGTTATCTTTTAACAACTCAAAAATTCTTTTGGTGTAATATTAAGTTTAATATGCAATATACAGAATTGTACATGCAGTTTGATCACAAGTATGTACTTTTTTCTTGGTTTGTTTCTGCAAACAGATGATCAAAAAGTATGAGAACACGTTGATGGTTGTTAGAGCTGTGTAATGGGTATATGGGGATCTTTGTATTTTTTGCTTTTGTATATTGTGAAAATTTTCATAATAAAAAGCTTTTTAAAAGTCTATTCAGAAATATGAATTAGTAGTCATAAAAAACTTATCTCTTGCCCCAGCTAATCACCTTCAGGAAATTTTCATAAATAAAAGTGAAAGTAGGAAAAGTGTATATGAATGAAGAGGTTTACCATACAGCTGTTCATAAAGAAAAAAATATTATCAGTATCCTAAATTCTCAAGAAAAGAAAAATTGTTATATATCTACCTGCTTGAATTCAGTCATTAATTATGAAGTTTGTGCAAAACTAGTGTGTAAGAGAATTTTTTTAATTGAGGTACTTGATAAGATCTGAAAGTAGTGCACTTCCTAAAGTCACTTCAGCTCTGTAAGCTGAACTAATTGTACTCACGGAGACTTGCAAACTGTCTTCTTGATGGTCAGTAAGTATTTTTATGGACTGTAGGTATGTTTCTGGAGTTATTCATGATTTTCACAGGTGATGGAAGCAAAGGTGGTTCCTAACTTCTTCTGGGACCCCAATTAAAAATGGTCCTTTAGTAGAAGACCTCTTAGAAGACTTTTTGCTCCCCTCTGAGATTGCTGTGATTAAAATCCAGGCCCACCGACCCAATGGAGCTCCACCAACAGAGGAAATGACTTAACTGACTTAGCACCTGAAAAAGCCACTTCCCAATCACTCTCTAAAGATGTCACCTTCATTCATCACCATAATTATTCCACTCACAATCAGGATGAGAAAGAGAGAATAGATAATAATAATAATAAAACAGTTAGGATCCCTGTAAATATGGCACCTGTAAAATGTTGCCTACCAAAATTTGACCCAAAAGAAATTTCAGAATCACTTTTTAAACACCAACAATTAACCCCCACAGAGGAAATTAGAGAATGGTAACAGGCTGCTGTCATCAGGCTCCAACCACTAGATTATGAATCGGGCCTAATAAAGAACCCATTTTGCCAGAATGCTTACATGTTCCTATGGTTAGAAATCACTGGCTCTTATAGTCTATCATAGGGAGACGGAATAGATCAAAAAGTATGAGAACATGTTAATGGTTGTCAGAGCTGTGTAATGGGTATATGGGGTTCTTTGTATTTTGTGCTTTTGTATATTGTGGAAATTTTTGTATATTGTGACAGATGCACATTATCCCCACTTGGAGCCCCAAAGGTCCTTTGTAGTGACTGAGGTACCCATTTTACCAGGCAAATAATTAAAGAAATATGTAAAACCTACCCCATTTTTCAAAGACTTCGTTGTCCTTATCACCCTCAATCTTCTAGTCTAGTTGAAAGGACTAATGGTATAATAAAAACTCAAATAGCCAAACTTTCCAAATCTTTACAATTGACTTGGACTAAGGTGCTGCCTCTGATTCTTTTAAATTTAAGAATTAATCTATTTCGACCTCACAAATTGACTTCTCATGAAATTATCACTAGATGGTCAATAGCCTTCCCCTACTAGGCAACATGCCCTGATTCAAATTTAGTTCAATCTGATTTGTTTCAATATTGTAAATCTTTGATCCAATATTCTAAAGAATACTTTACAGAAGTTAAAGAAGCTTTTGATAATCAAAAGCAAAAAAAATATCTAAACTACCTAATGTTCAACCTGGAGATCATGTTTATTGGAAAAGACACCAATTAAAAGATTCTCTTGAACCTCAGTGGAAAGTCCCTTATTTAGTCCTTCTCACTAATTCTTGTGCTATTAAATTACATGGAGTTAAGACTTGGATTCATTTATCTCAACTGAAGAAAGCCCTGTCTCTCGAATGGATTACTTAACCTCATAAAGGATTGAAATTAAAATTCAAATGTTGACAAGAAGAGAAGCAGATGACAGCTGGGTAGACTGCTTTCCCAAGATCTCCAGACATGACCTGAAACTACCTATGCAGCCTGCAGTAAAAGTTGGACTGTTTGCCTTTTTCTTTATCATTTTTTGTATCTTAGTATTGTTAGCTGTTATGCATGATTGAAGAATTATATTCTGGTAGTTCTGGGGATTATACTATTCCAATTGTTATCTTTGAAATAAGTTGTTTAAATGAGGGCTTTAACTCTTTTTGAATTATTCTTAGTCACTGGGATCATAATTTTTAGTTGTTGGTATTTTGATGGTTTTAATGATCTAACTCAACTGTAGTGCAACCTTTTGGCCATTATAGTCATTTTTGCTTAACTTGAATTTATAACTTGCCATTGCTTTTAAAATAGCTTTTTGTATTATAAACTTGAACTTTTAGGATGAAAACATTTAGAAGTAGAGGTACTAAGAATTTGTTTTCCGATTATCCTAATTCTTTTTATTGTCAATGGACTCCAACTGTGGGGTATTATTTCTTGTTTTAATATCTTCTTCTTCCCCTGAAAACACAAATCCCTTTTTATAACACCACTTTTAGAGAATAGTTATATTTCTTATGACCTGTCTGGGATTGGAATCCATATTAGTTCTTTCGTTTTAAATTCTAATCACATTTTTATAATTGTTACTACCATTTATATTCTGTTAACCCCTTGCTATTGATGCCCATCACAGATTAATTTAGTAAGACACATGAATATTGGAGTAAAATTGTATTGTTTGATCATTAGCATTCTAATTATATTTGTTCTTTATTGGTTAATAGGCTTTTTATCCTTCCTTTATGTCTTCCACTGCTGAAATTTATTTTGTCATCACTATTATTTGTATGCTAGTAGCCGTTGTTTATTTCTTTTGGGCTGTTTCTCCACTATGAAGCCCTTCTTAAACTTTCTGCCCATACTGCTGCTCATCACAGTTTCCGTTAATTCTTGGCATGACAATGCCTTTGTTAAGCTCACTCAGACAGTTGCACGATCCACAAATCTGACTGAATGCTGGATCTGTCATTCTTTACCCAAAACTGTACATGAGAACTCAAATCCATTATCCTCTCCCATACTGAAGTATAACATTGTTCCCCCTGCTACCATCAATTTTAACATCACCTGTAGGGGAGCCATACTTGTGAGAATGTGGTGTCCTCCGGAGATACTGACTCAACCCCAAGACCCATGTTTCAATCTGACTCAGATTAGAGTTAAAGAGTGTTCCAAAATACCTTGCATCTCCTCTTCAAATTGTAAAAATGAGCACTTAATTTCATTTAATGCCCTTCCCAGATATTGGAATGTGGCCTTTTCAGGAAATTTAACAGCATGTCTACAAGGAAAAAGGATTTTTGTGTGCAAATGTGGAATTGGCTGAGGTTAGGATGACCATCTATTTGCAACAACTCCTTGACAGAGAATTGGCTTGAACAGATGAATCAAACCATCCCTCTTGCAGGTAAAGATGCCAGGACCAGCATAATATGTGCCCCATGTGGATATGTATTTTTATGTGGAGGATTGAGATACCCCACCTTTGCCAATTCAAATTCTAATAAAGATTTCTATACCTGGGCTTTATCCTGTTTGGATGGTTGGAATATGACAGGCCAATGTACTGTAGGCCATAGGGGAATCCTTTAATCATCCATTCTTACGATGACAGTGTACATTGGACTGGCCACCTGAAACTATTAGAAAGGAGGAAAGACAAACGATCAAGAGACAAGCAAGGGAGAGATGAGTTTCCTGATTTAGGTTATAGTTTTTTGAGGCTATTCTTCCCTTGCTATGGAGTAGGAGATTTAGAACACGCCATTTGTAACATCTCCAGAACCATGGAAGGAATGGCAAATGATGTTGCCAGTGCTATGATTGCTGTAGAAAAATCACTGAACTCACTTGCCAAAGTAGTTCTGGATTATCAAATTGCCTTAGATTTCCTGTTAGCCCAGAGAGCAGGGATCTGTACTGTAGCTAACCCCTCTTGCTGCATCTGGATTAACACCTCGGGAGAGGTGGAACAAGATATTAAATTAATTCACCAGAAGGCTACTTGGCTCTATATATATCCACCTTCAGACTTCCCTTTTCTAGATATTTTCAGCTGGCTACCCGCAGGCTTTGGATCATGGATTAAGCCTATATTGTCAACCTGATTAATAATACTCATTATCACTGTAATAATTGTAAGGACTCTTAAATGTTGTATGAAACTTTTAACAAATGCCATTACCCAAAAGGCCAATTTAATGTCTATGAAAAGAATAATGTACATTGACAGTACTTATATTTCAGACAGACCCAAGCCCACTCCTTGAGTAAGCCATCAGATGTCAGGTTATTCCTCTAATGTGGCCTGCCCTGCATTAACCCTCAAATAATAAAACTACAAAAGCAAGAAGCTAAAGCTATGGTGTGGTGAAAACATCAAATAGTTCTGCTGCTTTTCATAGTTTGATTTCTTTTTTTTTTTGGAATCCTCAGTCAATGCCCCTGGAAATGACAGTCAAGAAATCAAACTACACGTTGCATTTGGACAAATCTGCTGCAAAAGACCTTTATAAAATGTTAAAAAGCAGGGATGTCACATTGAGGATTAGGGTGCACTTGACCCAGACTATAATCTTTTCAGTTTCCTCATATGCATGTGACAGTTGGATGGTGAATAAGGAAGATCAAAGAAGAATTGATGCCTTTGTGTTAGGGTGTTGGTGAAGAATATTGAATGTGCCATAGACTGCCAGAAGAGCAAACAAATCTGTCTTGAAAGAAGAACCAGGCAGGTGTTCGTTCTGTTGTGCACGAAGTCACTATGAGTTGGAGCTGACTCGATGGTACCTAACAATAATAACACCTTTTCACACACATAGCAGGTCTTAAAGACTTATTAAACAGACAGTTATCCAGAATAAACATATGCTCAAAGTCCATGCAGAAGAAAGCCTTCTTTCAGAATAACTGTCAGTGAACTGATCAAAGAATTTCTTTTTAAATCCTTGATAAAAAGGAGGGAATGTGTAAGGAAACTTTTTTAAAAATTGAGGTACCTGATAAGATCTGAAATAGCCAGTTTGAGGATTGGCTGCAATTTCTTGTTTGCTCATTCCATTTTCACCCTAGTGGCAGCCATCTTCCATGCTGTTTCTAAGAGAAGACTGTTCAGTAATTATGACATAACTACACTGTGGCCCACTCCATCACATACCCTTGTAATACTACACTGTAACCAATCTAAGAATGATATGTATATCTTTTTAAGCCAATCACCTCACAAGTTGCATAATAGGAAGCCCTGTCTTATGAGCTCCCACCACCAGAAGTCCTGCCTTATAATGATCTACTACCAATTGATGATCTAAGCCTGTAATTATCAATCAAGTAATGTCTTTCGATAATCTAAGTTTTTAAACACTAATCAAGTAATGTGCTTCATATCCTTTGTTCCCCTCTTATAAAACATCCTGCTCAGTTGCCATTTTGGATTACTGGATTCCACTGCATGGATTTCAGTCTATCCCCTGCTCATGCTGATTCTATTTTTTTCACTAAATCTCTCAGTTTTACATTAATCAGAGTACAGATGGTTACTCAATGACACTATAAAAACCTTATATATAATAAAAGTATCATATAAGATGATATATAAATTCAACTGTTTGTAACATATATATAACCCATTGCCATCAAGTCAATTCCAGTTCTTAGCGACCCTATAGGACAGAGTAGAACTACCCTATAGGGTTTCCAAGGAGCAGCTGGTGGATTTGAACTGCTGGCCTTCTGGGTAGCAGCTGAGCTCTTAACCACTGTGCCATCAGGGCTCCGATAACATATATATGTATAGGGTAAAGACTGGAAGGAAGATGCAGAAAAGATATTTAGTTATAGTGGTAGGATTATGAAGATTAAAAAAATCTTTTTATTCTCTTTCTTTACTGTTATTTTATTTTTTAAGAACTCAGAAACTTTTTTCTTGCTACTACTCACCCTTACCTTTTAACCAAGATTGTGTCAATGTGGAAGAAAGAGTCATAAGGGTGTTGCAGAACATCATTGTATGTAAAGCTACAACAGATAAATGAACAAAAGCTAAAAATCCTGAAAAAAGAAGGTAAGTTTCCCAAGAGAAATGAAAACACATGTCCACAAAAAACTTTACTTGAATGTTCATTATATATAATAACATTATTCATAATAGACAAAAAGTAATAACAACCCAAATTTTTATCAGCTAATTAATGGAGAAACAAAATATGGTATACCCATACAATGAAATTTTATTCAGCAATAAGAAGAAGTACTGATACATGCTACAAATGGATGAACCTTGAAAAGAGTATGCTAAGTGAATGAAGCTGGTGGACCTCACATAAAATGATTCTATTTATATGAAATGTCCAGAATAGGCAAATCTATAGAGACCGAAAGTAGATTAGTGGTTACCTAGGGCTGAGGGGGGAAGGAAAGAATGGGGAGATTGGAGGGTGACAGCTAAGGTATGAGGTTCCCTTCTGGGGTAATTAAAATGTTCAAAAATTGATTGAGGTGATGGATGCACAACTGTGAATATACTAAAAATCACTGAATTGTACACTTTATATGAATGAATTATATGGTATGTGAATTATATCTCAATAACGCCATTCTAGAAGAGGGAATGCCAAGGAGGAACTCTGTATGATGGGCTTTGCTTTCTTCCTTGGTTACCTTGCCCAGGCTCTTGAAAAGGAGTTCCTTATGAAACACTTGTGTAGCAGAAAGAAAAATATTATTTTATTAGTTGTTGCCAAAATGCCCCTTGGGGAACCAAATGTCTTTCCTTAGGAAAGAGCCTTCCTAACTCACTTGAGGATAACTGGGGATTCAGAAGGAGAAAACAAAACTAGATAACTGGTATTTATTAAGAATTTGCGCGCAAGGAAACTGAGAAGAGAGAGAAGGTCTTTCAATAAGGTGAGAAGCTAAAGCATTCTTAGACAGAAACAACTAAGAGACACAAGAGAAGAAAAGCCTAATATTTGAATTTAAACTATCTATTGAATCATGCTGTAATGTAAGCCTCCCTTTCTGATACCCCTGAATCTTCAGTAAAAGTCTACTGTCTTTCTGCTCTGACAGGGATCACAACAGAGGGTCCCAGACAGAGCTGGAGGAAAATGTAGAACAAGATTCTAACTCACAAAAAAAGACCAGACTTACTGGCCTTACAGAGACTGGAGAAACCTCGAGAATATGACTCCCGGACACCCTTTTAGCTCAGTAATGAAGTCACTCCCAAGGTTCACCCTTCAGCCAAAATTAGCCGCATAATACAAAATGAGACTAGTGGGGCACAACAGTCCAGGGACAAGGACTAGCAGGAAGGAGGGGACAGGAAAGCTGGCAATAGGGAACCCAAGATTGAGAAGGGAGTGTTGACATGTCGTGGGGTTGTTAACCAATGTCATAAAACAATATGTGTACTGTTTAATAAGAAATTATTTGTTCTGTAAACCTTCATCTAAAGTACAATAAAAAAAATTTTTTTAAAGTATACTGTCTTTTTTGGGTGGCATTGGTCCTTCGTATGAGTTTCCTGAGACAGTGGAACAGCTTGCTATGCACAAGGCAGAGAATGAGAACCCAGCAGAAACAAGAGCTATCAGTGGTCAACGGGACATAAGCCCCTGAAGTCACTGTAATCTTCCTAAAGGATGTGATTAGATGTTTGAATAAATCTCATCTAAATATTAAAGGAGATTGGGTTATATATGCTTAGAAGGCCAGAGTTTATGGCTATGACAAATGTTGCAGGGCTGTAGGCATTCATGGGTTACAGGCCTTTGAAGCTGAGAGGAGCAGAGAATATGGAATGACAGAAAAAGAGATGAGTGGAGTCACTAAGACAGGAAGGAGCATTGTCTTCAGCAACAGGAATGCCAGCATCAATAGTTAATATTTGTTGAGCAGGGCAGGGAGAAGCACTATTTCACTAGAGGCTTCTTCTGGGTGACTTGAACCAAGCATGAAAATTGCGATGCTGACAACAGAGAATTTTGACGAGAAGGCACCATCAGGGCTTCTTCAAGGAAATATCTCACACAACATGGTCCATCATGGCCCTTAAAGATTCTTCAACAGCATCTATCTTGTCTTGGATGTAAAGCCCCACTTATTGAATGTTAGGAAGAAGATCCAGTCATAGGGTTTCCTTCAGAGATGAGACAGGTGACTTCATAACTCTGCAAAGTAGAGAATCAAGCATAATCTAGACTTGTTCTAAGTGGGAAGAGACTTAAATGGAAGAATAAGAGGTACAGGCAGTACTTGGAATGGCCAACTCACTGACTACTCCAGTCCTGGTTCATTGGAAGGCAATCTTCAAATTGATGGGGAGGGGGTTAGTAGGTGGGTTGGAATCAGTGGCCAGAACACATCTGTCTAGAACCAGATTTTCTACTTGTACCATGTGCAAGTTGTCCTCCCCTGAAGGGTGAGAGATCTGCCCTGGAAGGAGATCATCATGACAGAGAAGGAAGAAAGAGAATCAAGAGCACCCTTCTTACCTGCTCCTTGGAATTGCTCTTTTGTTTACACCACTGGGAAGTTATCAGTTGGTTCTTTCTGTCTTCTGGTGCTCTCTGACATTGAGAAGTTTTTAGAAGAAGAAGATTTCTCCTTCCAGGTCCTCCTCTGTCTCCCCAGATATAGAAATAGAAGTTCCAAAAGGGTAAATGAGAGACAGAGCCCACTAACCCCAAACATGGTCTTTAGGAGGATAGTCTTCTCAGAGGGGCGGGATGGATTGCAGGTTATACTACCAAGGCAAGGCTCTCTACGACATGCAAAGGAGCTGGGCATCTTGAACCCATACAGATAGTACTGACTCCCCAAGGACAACCCTTCAAGGACTAGTCGAACCCCCATATGTGCTACATAGGCCCAGAGCAGCCTGCGGCTTCCAGCCCCTGAGGCATCTCTGCTGCTCTCCCCTTCTTGGATAAGGGTCTCCTCCTCCTTCTTCACATTTCCTGATTCTTCCCAATGCCAGATCACATGATACAGGGTGAAACCCATGTAGAGAGTGCTGGGCACAGCCACCAAGATGACCTGAAAGGCCCAGAAGCGCAGTGGGGAGAGGGGGTGTAAGGCATCGTAGCAGGCAGCCTTGCAACCTGGTTGCTGGGTGTTGCACACAAATTCACTCTGCTCATCGCCATAGACCCCAGTCCCAGCGGCAGCCAGCAGCAGGAGGCGGAATCCCAGGAGCACAGGAAGCAAAAGACGTCCCACTGGGGTGGAGTGCTGGCTCTCTTCAGCCAACAGCTGTCTCAGGAACCTGCCACACATCTTCCTGTGGAGCAGAGAACAAGGATCACTGTAGGTTTGTTCTTCACTCTCCTTTAGAGGCAGCGCCAGTCCACCTCTTCACTCCTAATTCAAGGATGAGTTTTTTGCTCCTCTCCAAGGATTTGGTTAATCAAATATCAAATTGTACCTATTTACTGGTTAATGGAATCATTTATGTAAAATAATTATAGTGAGTGCATGTGGGTGTGGCTGTCTTCCCCTTCTGCATTACTAAGTGGAGAGGAACTCGTCCCATCTTAGCATGAGAGGAGACCAGAGTCTGTCTTTGTCACTCTGTTTTCCTCCCTCTATCTCCCCCTTTCCAAAAACCTAGATAGTAAGAGATCAGAATGACATGTTTATTATTCATCTCTTTGAAAAAAGCAACTAAATTTTTGCCTCCCCAGGTGATGACTGTGAGGCCTGGGGCTACCACCAGCTTCAGCTGAACACAGATCAGTGCTGACACTGGGGGAAATGTGGATTCCCTTGCTGTCTGCTTTTCTCTGGTTCCATTCCCTCAGGTATTCACAGGTATGTTGGGATGGCCTAAACTCCCATCACAGTGGTAAGATTGAGATGCCATTAGTTTAGGGGGCTGAGGGAGGGATGCCGATAAAGTGAACAGAGTGAGTCTCAGGCTTGTTTTAGTCTGATGCTCTTTAGACTTAACCAACTTGGGAGGGGGAGAATATTTTGAGGGAGACCCAACAGAATTTTGTTGCTGTTGTTTTGTGCTGTCGAGTCAATTCTGACTCATAGCAACCCTATATGACAGATTAGAACTGCCCCATAGGGTTTCCTGGAGCCCTGGTGGCACAGTGGTTAAGAGCTTGGCTGCTAACCAAAAGGTCAGCAGTTTGAATCCATCAGCCGCTCCTTGGAACCCTATGAGAGCAGTTCTGCTCTGTCCTGTAGGGTCACTGTGAGTCAGAATCGACTTGATGGCAACAGGTTTGGTTTTTTTATAGTGTTTCCTAGGCTGCAATCTTTACAGGAGCAGGTCACCAGGTCTTTTCTCCCATGGAGCTACTGGTGGAGTCAAACTGCCAACCTTTAGCAGCTGAGTGCTTAACCAGTGCACCACCAGGGATTCTTCAACAGAGTTTAGCGGAGTTAAATGCAATGTGTTTGGGGCCAAAGCCAAAAATGACTAGATAAAAATTCAAAACTTGACTTCCCTTTGCCATTGTTCCTTGGGCTTCTATCACCCTCATGGTGAGAGACTGGCAGAAGCAGGTTTCAGAAATTCCTCAATTCCCCAGCCAAAATGCCATCATACTTCAATGCCAAGTTTGCCATCTTTATCTTTGCCCTAATCAGCAGCCATCCTCAATGCCCAGCGACTGATTCAATCCGTCCACACCTGGTTCCCCTCGTTCTCAGAAGACCGTACAAACCTCTTGTTCCAGCAGAGAAAACGGAGACATTCTGATGTGAAAACCCTCAGCTACTATTCTCTTTTATCGTCCTATTTACTTCTTTCTCTAGCATCTTAGAGAAAGAGATGTTCCCACACCTGTCCCTTCCAAATCTGCATCCTTGAGTTTTTCCTTTCCTGCTTTCTCAAGGATTTGTTTCCCAATTTGTTTCCCCTGTGTCTGCGAATACTGTTAGTTACCTCCCTTTTATCTCTAATAACAGTAACCTGACTTTCTAAGTTAACGCTGCAGCAAATAGAACGTCTAATTTGTCTCGTATCTGCTTCTCAATTATAATACCCAGAAAGATTCACAAAACAATATTTAATGGACATTAATGAAATGGATTGACACAATAGCTCCAACAGTGGACTCAAACATACCAACTATCATGAAGATGGCACAGGGGTGGGCAATATTTAGTTCTGTTATGCATAAGGTTGCTGTGAGTTGGAGGTGATTCAGCAGCTACTAACAACAACGGTGTTGTAAACTATAGATAAGAACACACCACATCCCAAAGTTTAGACAGAATGATCATTTCTGTGCAGCATGAAGGGATGGGTTGAGATGCTTGCAAAGAACTGTTCTAAGGTCTGAATTTACCAGAGAAATATGTTGCTATCCACTGACCGAGAAATGCATATCTTGAGCCACTAGGAGTCACAATTTGACCCTCTGCCTGCCCCTCAGTTTCTATCATTCTACCTCCATTGCAGACTATGCAAACTCAGTGGAAGACTGGGCCTCTGAAAATTATTTCCTATACAAATAGGTTTAAAATTTTAGAAGAAATCTACTTTCAGTCCCTAGAAAGATGCAAAATTAGATCTATGGTCAAAGATGGCAGATTCAAGGTTTAGATTTATCCCCTCTCATTCTTAAAACTGCAAAAATGAGAGTAAATGGAATTTTAAAAATGTATAAACCCACTAAAAATAATAAGATCACCAGTAGCAGAATTAAAATCCACCTTGAAGGCAATAGAACAGAGTGTAAGGAAAATCAAATTGGAGTACCAGAAAATACACTTGGGAAACTCTTCTAGATTTCAGAGGAAGAAAACGAATACTTAAAAATAATAAAAGAGGTAAATATATGTGGGAACAAAGTCTGTTTCCTAGTTTGAAAATCAAGACAACAATGAAACAAAATCACTAGCTTACTTTTCAAGTGAGAAAGCACTTAATGAAGTACCTGGGGAAAAAGTCGTTTCTTAATAAATGTTTTGGAGGGAAAGTGAACTCCAAAGAGAACTAAAAAGAAGGCCATTATTTCAATGCTGGTTATACCCTAACCTATAGGCCCAGAGTTTCTCAACCCATTGAGACTACTGACATTTTGATCTGGATAATTCTTTGTTGAAGAAGACTGGCCTGTGCATTGCAGGATGTTTAGCAGCATTCTTGACCTCTACCCACTAGATGTCAGTAGCACCGCTTCTTCCACCATGACAACCAAAAAATGTCTCCAGCCATTTCTAAATGTTCCCTAGGGGGCAAATTTACTCCCACTGAGAACCACTGCTTTAGAGTGGCACTGGCCCATCACTTTTCCACTCTTGGCCTCATTTAATAGCTCTGTAAAGCAAGACATCTGTACCAGATCATCTCGAAGGACTTTTCTAGCCTTCCATTTGGTGAGGCCATGATAATCTGCCCCATCTTTCCCTTTCAGGCTAATGGCACAACCTCTCTGTACCAGCCCCATTTGTGAGGGTGTCTGCAGCCCTGCCAGCCTCATAAGTCCTGGACTTAGGGGAAACAGCCCCAGGTTTCCGAGGGCTCCTGCCCTGGCTAACTTGGAGAGTCAGCAGACTAAATGCTAATTTGGTAAATTCTCATCTCATTTCAAAGTGCAGGCCCAGCACCCTCTAAACATATCTCCAGCACATTCCTGGTAGACCTGGAATTTAACACAGTAGGCCTGATATATTCCAAGTGTCAGGAATCTGATTAGCTTCCAGAGACCTTACCTCTGGTTCCTCTCTCTGTTTTCTGTACCTATGCCTGGCCTCTAACCAGATACCCAAATGTCTTCTGAGAGGCTCTTAGAACTGAGCTGAGGTCCTAGAGTTCACCAAAGAGCTCTAGGGGCTTGGAAAGGAGAGAGAGGCAAAAGCAGAACAAGAAGACTCCTGAGAACCACTAGGTGTGGAGCCCCCAAATTTAATTCTGAGCATCCTTCTTTATGATTTGCCCTGCAGCTGTTATCTCCAAAACAACACCTATTCTGCACACTTTCAGGGACCACAAAGAGGCTGAACTTCAGGACCAAGGGAACTGAGGCAGAAGAGGAAGAGGGAGATGCTTCCAAAGCCTCAGAATCAGCGTTGTTGACAAAGCTTGACTTAAGGAGAAACAGTTCTATTTTTAGGAATGGAGAAGCAGTTTGCAAATGAATTTGTTTAGGAGGGACCTGGCAGGATCTGAGCTCAAAGAGTTGGAAAAGTGAGGAAAGCTCAGAGTTTGAGGAGATTTCCAAATATGCAAAATTTTAAATGTTAAAAAAAAAAAAAAGTTTAATTCCAACACAGCTTTTGTAAGAGTTCTTCTAAGCATCTCTTGCTCTTTTGGAGAAAAATTTCAGGATTCCATTGGTGGCAGAATCCATCTCAGAGAGTTCAGTTGTGAGGGAGAAAATGTGCACTGAAGGAGGACACAACAGTGCTGGACCCAGGCTCTTTGCCCCACTTGGCCTGGAGAACGTTCTAGATTCTTTTACGAAAAGTGTGATCCACAGACCAGCAGCACTGGCATCACCAGGGATGCAGAATCTCAGGCCACACCTCAGACTTACTAAGTTGTATCTTAATTTTAATAATATCTCCAAGTGATTCGTGTGTGCGTTAAAGTTTGAGAAGCCCTCTCTAAAGCCCAGCGCAGCCCCACTAGCACCATCACCAGGCCCTGTGCCATCTCAGCTGCTCTCTGTCCATGTACTCACCTGGAAACTTTGAGCAGAAGCACCAACAACAAGAGAAAGAGAAGAATCGTCAGGCTGGATCACAGCAGAGTCCCAGCTCTTCTAAGGTCTTGCCTCCTGCCACCACCCACTTCTTCTCCCTCCCCTTTTCATTCCTGGCAGCCTTATTGTGTGCTGTGGGACCACACCGAGTGACTGTCAGAGGGAGTGACACCAAAATGACTGTCTATAAAAATTTTGTGCAGTGTTTCAGCATAAATTTATTATTTTTTATAAAAATATCCCTGTAGTTAGTTATAACAACAAAAACATTTTTCGTAAGGCCAGCTTACATGTATCAATATACCTACAAAGCTAAAGATCTATGCTAAATTACTTTTTGAATCTTCTAATGCACTCTGGTCAGAGCTGTCATTATTACTCAGTTACAATAACAATTTGAATCACAAGGTTTCGTCTACACACGCTACAAGAACGTGCTCATGTTTTGGTTGCTGCTGGTGTTTTTATACTCGCTTATTTTGTCAAATTTTCTAGTGTTTTAGCTACAATGTTGTGTAATTAGTATTTGTGAACCTATATCAATAACTTTTTTTTATTATACTTTAGATGAAGGTTTATAGGGTAAATTAGTTTCTCATTAAACAATTAACAGACATATTGTTTTGTGACATTGGTTGCCAACCCCATGACATGTCAACACTCTCCCCTTCTCGACCTTGGGTTCCCCACTACCTCTTTCCTGTCCTCTTGCCTTCTCTTCCTTGCTCCTGAGCTGGTGTGCTCATTTACTCTCGTTTTGTTTTACGGGCCTGTCTAATTTTTGGCTGAAGTGTGAACCTCAGGAGTGACTTCAGTACGAAGTTAAAAAGGTGTCCCAGGGCCATACTTTCAGGGTTTCTCTAGTCTCTGTCAGACCAGTAAGTCTGGTCTGTTTTTGTGAGTTAGAATTTTTTTCTACATTTTTCTCCATCTCTATCTGGGACCCTCTATTGTGATCCCTGTTAGAGCAGTTGATGGTGGTAGCTGGGCACCATCTAGTTATGCTGGGCTCAGTCTGGTAGAGGCTGTGGTAGTTGTGATCCATTAGTCCTTTGGACTTATCTTTCTCTTGTGTCTTTGGTTTTTATCAATAACTTTTTTGAGAATGAAGTTGTAATTAAAGGAAAAGAAGGAGAAAAATCAAAAAAGGCGTCTGCTCATTTACTAATAATGTTGTAATTCAATGTAGAAAGATTTTACAAAACAAGTTTGTTGTTAGTATTCATATAATCTAAGAAATACTACATTTAAGCAATTTACAACTATATTTATCACATATTTCACATATTATTCTATGATTAAAACTGATAATAAACAGTACTAAGGATTCTGGATGGTCTGGTACGGGAGAAGGTCCACGGTAGGGGTGACACCATGAATTACTGCACTGGGTGACACCAACCCTAGTGACGCCACGGATGGGAGCATATCTCTAGGTCTTTTCTCCCTCGGAGCCGCTGGTGGATTCAAACCTCTGACCTTTCCTTTAGCAGCCAAGCACTTTAACCATTATGCCACCAGGGCTCCTTCCTGGCAGCCTTAGTGAAGTAAAAGAAATGCAGCTGGAGGAGCAGACAGTTCTTCTGTTAAAGAATGAGCTCTGGAGAATAACTCTGTTGCTGAGGATGAGGAGTATGTTTTCTAAGAGAAACAAGGATTTGTAGATCATCTGAAAGGTGAGCAATGCCTTGAGTGTTTTTCCAATGTGTGAGTTTTCAGACAACAACAGATACGACTTCTGTATGTTTGAATCTCTATTGAACCCCCACCCCCTCCCCAAAATACCCAAAACACAAGTTTACTCACCTAAAAGTGTGTGTGTGTGTGTGTGTGTGTGTGCGCATGCACGTGTTTCGTTTCCTCAGGCAGCATCCATCCCAGAACTCAACACGGACGTCAGGATGTCCTCTCCTCTTGGCTGGGAGAAATACCACAGGCTTCCCCTCAGAGTAGGATGAGAATCTGCTTCATGTCCCCCCTCAGAAACCCAGGGAACTCAGCCCTTCTCCACTAGGCCCAATGACAGATGTGATGCCTGCCCCCTGCACCCATTCTACCCCCATTGCTAAAGCCAGAATCCCCACCGAAGATATGAGCAGGAATGGGAAAGCTCAAGGCTGGGCAAGTGGATGGGAGAATAACTCCCTGCTCATGAGGCTGAGGCAAGGCAGAGTAGGGGATATGTTTACTCTGTTATCTGAAACAGCTCCCAGAGTCAACAGTGGACCCTTCAAGTAGAGGAGCCAGAGAGAACCTCAGTTCCAGATGCTGCTTCTGGATCAGACACAATGCTCAGTCACTATTCATGTGAATGATCAGTTCTTGTGTGCAACAGCAGCCCCACAACACAGGACTGAATCAGACATCTACCATCCACAATCCCCTGCCCTGATAACCTTCCCCAGACTCCATCCAGAACTCTGGTAGCTTCTTGTTTAAGGTTCTCCAAAATATCTGCTGTCAGTATTTGGCTCTTGTGGTCCCTGCAAGAAATTAGATGCTCTAATTCACTGATGCTCTACGTGGGTTCAAGGACTGGAGTCTTGAGAACATTTTCCAGCCAATGGAGTTCCCCTACCACCATCATAAGGGTGGCTAGCTTCAGTGCCTCTGGGATGCCTCATATGATTCCCATTGCTCCCAGAGGAGAATGGCTTTCAGGCATCCTAAGAGAAATCAAGTTGAATCTCCTCTTAACACCTCTCTCTCTAAAACAGAAAAAAGTAACAGAAAATATCACATCAGAAGGGAACCCTGCTAAAATTATATTGAGAGCTTATACAAATTTTAAGATAATTCTAACTGCCCCAATACATAAACTGGGCAAGGACACTGCTACGGATTGAATTGTGTCCCCCCAAAATATGTGTTGTAAATACTAACCCCTATACCTATGGCTATAATCCCATCTGGGAATGGGTTTTCTTTGTTATGTTAAGAGGTCATATCAGTGCAGGGTGTGTTTTAAGCCAATCACTTTTGAGATGTAAAAGAACAGATTAGGACAGAAAAACAAGCAGAGATGGAGGATAGATGAAGATCATCAAGGAGCCAAGGGAAAGAGACAAGACCCTTCTCACAGAGCCGACAAAGAGAGAGAAGACCTTCCCCTAAAGCCACCACCCTGAATTGGATTCTAGCCTCCCAAACTGTGAGAAAATGAATTTTTGTTTGTTAAAGCAACCCACTTGTGGTATTTCTGTTATAGCAGCACTAGATAACTAGACAGACATGAACAGGCCATTCATAGAAAACATAATTCAAGTCTGTTAATGTTCAGTTTAGGTGGAAATCAAAGAAATACTCAGTAAAATAGCAATGAAATATTTTTATCTATTGTGTCAGAGACTGTTACTTTCCTACCAACATCCATTTCCCCCCTTTTCCTTAGCAAAGTATCATGGATTGAATTATGTCCCGCAAAAATATCTGTCAGCTTGGCTGGGTCATGAGTCCCAGTATTGTAAGATTGTCTACGATTTTGTAACCTAATGTGATTTTCTTATGTGTTGTAAACTCTATCACTATAATGACGTTATACTGATGAGGTTTTAAGCCAATCTCTTTTGAGATATAAAAGAGAGAAATGAGTAGAGACACATGGGAACCTCATAACACCAAGAAGCAGTGCCGGGAGCAGAGCGCGTCCTTTGGAACCGAGGTTCCTGCGCTGAGATGCTCCCAGACCAAGAGAAGATTGATGACACAGACCTTCCTCCAGAGCTGACAGAGAAAGCATTCCCTTGGAGCTGACGCTCTAATTTGGACTTGTAGCCCATTGGACTGAGAGAATAAACTTCTCTTTGTTAAAGCCATCCACTTGTGGTATTTCTGTTAGAGCAGCACTAGATGACCAAGACAGAATTGAAGCCTGATTTTATTTAATATGCCCAGTAAAAAGACCACATTTCCAAGCATTCATGCAGTTAGGGGTGACCAATGAGATGTAAGCAAAAGTTATTGGGTGAGACTTCTGGGAACACACATCTTGAACCATGAGCCTTGAGGATAGAAGCCATGTTTGAAGGATTCTGGCCCTTGATGATACTGAGGAGCTGCCACCAGCTCTGGACTACTTACCTCTGAACTCAGTTTACATGTTAGGTGCCATTGAGTCGGTTCTAACTCATAGCGACCCTATGTACAACAGAATGAAACACTGGCCGGTCCTGCGCCATCCTAATGATTATTCTTATGATTGAGCTCATTGTTGCAGCCACTGAGTCAATCCACGTCGTTGAGGGTCTTCCTCTTTTTTGCTGACCCTTTACTCTACCAAACATGATGTCCTCCTTCTCCAGGGTCTGGTCCCTCCTGATAACATGTCCAAAGTATGTGAGACAAAGTCTTGCCATCCTCCCTTCTAATGAGCATTCTGGCTGAAATTCTTCTAAGACAGATTTGTTCATTCTTTTGGCAGTCCATGGTTTATTCAATATTCTTCACCAACACCATAATTCAAAGGCATCAATTCTTCACATTTTACATGAGAGAGAAATGAACCTATATCTAGTTTTAAGTCACTGAAATGTCTAGTCTGTTTCTGGAAGCTTAAGGCAATTCCTTACTGATCTATCCATTAAATCAGCAAATATTTTTTGAATTACAACTCCTAGTGCTGGTGAAGGTCATTCAAAAGTGGTAGTAGCAGTACATCAACAGGGAGCTGCCAGAAATTCAAGCCCGATTCAGAAGAGGATGTGTCAGATGAATCCTGGCTGAAAGCAGAGAATACCAGAAATATGTTTACCTGTGTTTCATTGACTATGCAAAGGCATTCAACTGTGTGGATCATAACAAATTATGGATAACATTGCAAAGAATGGGAATTCCAGAACACTTAATTGTGCTCATGAGGAATCCTAGACCAAGAGGCAGTCATTCGAACAGAATAATGGGATACTGCATGGTTTAAAGTTAGGAAAGCTGTGCTTCAGGGTTGTATCCTTTCACCATACTTATTCTATCTGTATGCTGAGCAAATAATCTAGAAGCTGGACTATATGGAGAAGAATGGAGCATCACGATTGGAGGAAGACTCATTAACAACCTGGGTTATGCAGATGACACAATCTTGTTGCTGAAAGTGAAGAGGACCTGAAACACTCCCTGATGAAGATCAAAGACTACAGCTTTCAGTATGGATTACACCTCAACATAAAGAAAACAAAAATCCTCACAATTGGAGCAGTAATCAACATGATGATAAACAGAAAAAAGACTGAAGTTGTCAAGGATTTCATTTTACTTGGATCTACAATCAATGTCCATGGAAGCAGCAATTAAGAAATCAAAAGACCCCCGAAACGATGGTCCCTGGACGCACTGTTAACCCAGAACTGAAACCATTCCTGCAGCCCTGTCTTCACACAAGGATTAGACAGGGCTATAAAACAAAAAATAATACACATGAGGAATGTGCTTCTTATCTTAGTTCCATCAGATATACAAGACCAAATGGGCAGCTCCTGTCCAAAATCAGGATGAGAGGGCAGGAAGGAACAGGAACTGGTCGAATGGACACAGGGAACCCAGGGTGGAAAGGGCGAGTGTGCTGTCTCATTTTGGGAATTGTAACTAACGTCACAAAACAGTAAGTGTATAAATTTTTGAATGAGAAATTAACTTGAGCTGTAAACTTTCACCTAAAGCACAATTTAAAAAAGAAAGAAAGAAATCAAACATGTTTCACTGGGAAAATCTGTTGCAAAAGAGCTCTTTATAGTGTTAAAAAGCAAAGATGTCACTTTAAGGGGGAAGGTGTGCCTGACCCAAGCCATGATGTTTTCAATCGCCTCATATGCATGCAAAAGCTGGACAATGAATAAGGAAGACCGAAGAAGCATTGACTGCCTTTGAATTATGGTGTCTGCAAAGAATATATAATATATCATGGACTGCCAAAAGAACAAAAAAATCTGTCTTGGAAGAAGTACAGTCAAAATGCTCATTAAAGGCAAGGATGACGAGACTTCGTCTCACATACTTTGGACATGTTATTGGGAGAAGGCCTCATACTTGGTATTTTAGAGGGTCAGCAAAACAGAGGAAGACCCTTAACAAGATGGATTGACACAGTGCCTGCAACAATGGGCTCAGGCATAACAACGATTATGAGGATAGCACAGGACCAGGCAGTCTTTCGTTCTGTTGTACATAGAATCGCTATGAGTTGGAATCCACTCGACAGCACGTAGCAACAAAAACAAAGCTGGTGAAAATGTGATGGAACATGCATGTATTCATATACATTGCCTGTAGTAATGCAAACTGACTCAGTCCTTTGATGGACACGTGGAAAATATCTATTCTAAGCCTTAATTACGTTCATATTCTTTGAGCCAATAATTCCAAAATATAGATTTTCATATGTAAAATTATGTGAATGCTCTAAGAGCATCTGAAAAATCTTATATTCTCTCTTTCCAGGATATAGAGCGATATATATAGAGAAAGTAAGCCCTGGTGGCACAAACAGTTAAGTGCTCAGCTTCTGAAAGGTTGGCAGTTTGAACCCACTCAACATCTCTGTGGGAGAAAAACCTGGCAATCTACTTCTGTAGAGATTATAGCTAAGAAAACACTATTGGGGCAGTTCTATTCTGTCATATGGGGTTGCTATGGGTCGAAATCAACTCGATGGCACCTAACAACAAAAATACACATATACACACGCACACATATATACACAAGTACTTAGGTACAAATTAGCTTTAATATATTAATTATGTCATTTAGATCTTCTTTATTTAATTTTTCCCTTTCAGTTTCCATGGACTGAGAGAAGTGAATTGAAGTCTACTTTTACTAGTGTATCTCTGTCTACTTCTTCTTGTGCCTTGTGTAATTTTTTATAACGAATATTGTCACTAAACTTTTTGCATAGCTGTTAAAAAAAAAAGAAAAAAGTTGCAGTCAAGTCGATTCCCACTCATAGCAACCCTATAGGACGGAGTAGAACTGCCCCATAGGGTTTCCAAGCAGCAGCTGGTGGATTCAAGCTGCCATAATTCTTCTTCATTGTAAGTTGTACTTTTTTAAATTTTAAAGTACATTCTTTACCTTGTTTATTACAATTTTGCTTGCTATTGCTTATTTTTGGTTTTCTTTTGCCTGTATACTTTTGCCCATTTTTATTTTCAACCTTCTTGACACTTGTTAAGTTGCGCACAAAGCTGAGGTTTGCTTTATAAATCTAATATGAAAATATTTTTCTTTTAATTGATAAGGTCTGTCACATTATTTTATAGCAGTATTCCTATATTTATAGTTTTTGAAAATCCTTCACTATGTGGTCTGTGCATTCTTTGTTTTGCAGTGTGTGTTTCTTCCAAAAACCTAGGTGGTCTCTGTTTTTCTCTGATAGTTACCTTCTAACCTGAACGTTGTGTAATATCCTTATTTCTATAGGGAAAGATCTCTTAACTTCCACTATAATGAAAGATGAACCTATTAAACTTTCTTTTTCTACATTTCTATCTCTCCTCTACTTGGCAGTATTATCATTTGCACTGTTTACTTATATGGTCACTACTTGATTTATAAGCTTCACGTTACTCATTATCTCTTCTCTCCCTACTCACTCCCAACAGCTTTTGTTAGTTATATTATTTCTGTAGTATTTATAACCATTATATTTTTTGTTACAAACATAATTGTCATATTTGTGCTGGCTAGTCCTATGTTAAGCCCTATATTAAATCACCTTTTGCTGTCATTTTTCTTTTGATTGGCTAAAGTATGTACCCTAATATTTTTTAAGAAGGGCCCATGGGAACAAAATTCTCAAGTCCATTTGTATTCAAATTGTTTTCCTATTACCTTCATACCTGATTTGCGGTTTAGCTGGATTAAAAATTATTTTATCACACTTGTTTAATTTTGTATGGACATTTTGGGCGTTGTTTCACTATTTCTCAGTATTTAATATCGTTATGGAGAAGTATGAGACCACCTTGATAGTTTTCATCTTTTAAGTAATTTTATTTTTTTTTAAAGTTTCCAGTGAATTCTTTTTTACTTTGTTTGTATTACTGTACTTTAAGTGAGTTTACAATTCAAGTTAGTCTCTCGTACAAAAATTTATACATACATTGTTATGTGACCCTAATTGCTCTCCCTATACTGTGACAGCAGACTCCTCCTTTCCACCCCTGATTTCCCTTGTCCATTCAACCAGCTCCTGACCCTCTCTGCCTTCCCTTCTTGCCTCCGGACAGAAGCTGCCCATTTAGACTCATGTATCTATTTGAGCTATGAAGCACACTCTTCATGAGTATCATTCTATGTCCCATAGTCCAGTCTAATCTTTGTCTGAAGAGTTGGCCTCGGGAATGGTTTTAGTTCTGGTTTGACATAGAGTCTGGGGGCTATGCTTTCTGGGGTTCCTCCAGTCTCAGTCAGACCATTAAGTCTGGTCTTTTTACTAGAATTTGAGTTCTGCACCCCACCTTTCTCTTGCTCTATCAGCGACTCTGTGTTGTGTTCCCTGTCAGGGCGGTCATTGGTGGTAGCCAGGCACCATCCAGTTCTTCTGGTCTCAGGCTGATGGAGTCTCTGGTTTATGTGGCCTTTTCTGTCTCTTGGGCTAATACTTTCCTTGTGACTTTGGTGTTCTTCATTCTTCTTTACTCCAGGTAGGTTGGGACCAATTGATGCATCTTAGATGGCTGCTCACTAGCTTTTAAGACGCCAGACACCACTCACCAAAGTAGGATGCAGAACATTTTCTTAATAAACTTTGTTGGAGTTCCGGCAAAATGGCACTCTAGGCAGAAGCACCACGCCATCCCTCCACAGCAAAGATCTGAAAAACTAAGCCGAACAGAGAATACAACAATCCTGAAACCCTAAAACATCAAATGAAGAGATAAAGAACTCAGCCAAGCACCAAATGGAGTGAGAAAACTGACAGAGAATGGAGAGCGAGGAGAGATTCATGCAGAGGTCCCCTACCAGCTAACGCAGCTTGGATCCGCCATCTCGGACTCCTATCGGAGACCAGCAAACAGGGGGTACGAGAAAGCAGCCTCACGGAGCTTCCAGTGGGAGACAAAACAACTGGTAATTGGTGATACACGCTTTCCCACCCCCCACACTTCTTCACCCTGACTTGGCCTCCTCTGCTTCCCTCAGCCACAGTCTCTTGACAGGGAAACAGCGGCTGCTTGGATTCCATGCACCCGAACGGGTGGCTGTCTAAGTGCCATTTGTTGGCTGCTGGTGTTGCTCTTTTCCCACTTCTTTTTATTTCTTGGTTGCCTCTCCCCACCTCCCCCTCCTTTAGCTCAAGTACCTTGCTCCACGTGCCATCTTTGCTTCTTCCTGAGGGGCTGCAGAGCTCCGGTAATTTGTGATATATGCTTTCCCACTCTCTACCCTTCTTCACCCACACATGGCCCCTCTGCTTCCCACGGACACAGTCTCTTGTCCAGAAACACCAGCCCACACTAGCTGGCTCTCTGAGTGCCGTTTGTTGGTTGCTAGTGCTGCTTTTTTTTTTTTTTCTGCTTCTTTTGACTTCTTACACGCCTCTCGCCACCTCCCCCCCCCCCCACTTCGCTCAAGTAACTGGCTCCGTGCACCATCTTTGCTTCTTCCTGAGGGCCTGCGGAGCTCCTTTCGAGTGTGGAGCTGCTTCCTGGTTTGGGCTGCAGCGCTGGTGGGATCCCAGGGCTTTTGTTCTTTTGTTTGTTTTGAATTGTTTGTTTGTATTCTTTTCCTTTTCTTGAGTTGGGAGCCCTTTCTGGCCAGGATGAGCTGCATGGCAGGGAGACGCCCCTTTGGCTTCCACAGACGTGCAGAGGGATCCCTGAGGGCATTTCTTTTTATGTTGGTTTTCTTTTTTTTTTTTTTCTGTTTCTTTGGGGGCCTTTCTTGTTTTTGTTTTTTTTAATTTGTTTTGGTTTTTTTCCCCTATTTTTCCCTTTTTGTCTTTTCTCATTGCTCAGTTTCTTATCTCTCTATATCTTCCTTCTCTTTCTGTTCCCTGAATACCTGGCATTGTATACCTCTACGCCTTCAGCCAGGCTGTACTGCAACACCTGAGAGCGACTTCCCCAGACCTCACAGCTGCACCGGTGGGATCCCTGGGAACTTTGCGGTTCTATAACCTTTCTGATTCTTATTTATTCATTCTTTTCTTTTCTTTCACCTCCCCTTTCTGTTTTTCTCCATTTCATAGTCTCTTATCTCTCCATTCCAATGGCAAGCTTCCCTAGCATTCTTCTTTGTTTGTTTGTATGTTTTCACCTCCTGTTCCTCTCTCCTCTCTCCCATATCCATCTTAGCTCCACACATAATAATCTCCCCGCTGCATCCTGCCTACCTGCACCGTGCACTTGACATCACACCACCAAGAAGCACAGGCACAGCCTACTGGAACCTGCCCTGCACTGATTACCAACCAGCTCTGGTGGCTGTAGTAAGTGCCACAAACAACCCATCCCAGTAACTCCTCTTCAGCTAGACCTGCCCCGCCGTACCATATCTGAGTGACTGACCCTGCCAGTTGAAGAAGGAGGTGAAAAGTATTGTGCCCAAAGACAAGCAAACAACAAAGAACACACAGTCTGCCTGCTCAGACATAGTCAATTTTTTTTTTAAAGGGACAAAACAAACAAATCTACAATCAATAAATGAGAAAAATAACTACTGAATGCCCCGAAGACAGCAGATAATAACAAAACATTTATAAAAACAGGACAAGATGGTTCCAGTAGACATCCAAAATAAAACACCAGATGAATCTCCAGTGGAAGAAAATGCACTAGAACCACCTGATAGGGAATTCAAATCTCTAATACTCAGAATTCTCCAAGAACTGAGGCAAAAAGCTGACAAAAATGAGGAAAAAATAGACAAATTCATGGAAAATACAAACAAAAAATTGGAAGACTTCAGGAAAATAATGCAGGAACAAAATACCAAAATAAATTCACAACTAGAAATTATACAAAGACAACTATTAGAAATCCAAAAGATAAACAACAAGATTTCAGAAATGGATGATGTCATAGAAGGGCTGAGAAGCAGATTTGAAACGATGGACGACAGGATCAGTGGAAATGAAGACAAACACATGGGTACAACTCTGTTTCAGGAAAACTCAGAAAAAACAACAAAGAAAAATGAAGAGACCCTGAGAATTATGTGGGACACAATCAAAAGCAAAAATCTGCAAGTGATTGGAATTCCAGAACAGGGGGAGAAAACAGAAAACACGGAGAGGATCATTGAGAAACTGCTGACAGAAAACTTCCCTGATATAATGAAAGATGAAAAGCTGGCCATCCAAGAAGCTCAACGAACCCCATATAGAAGAGACCCTAAAAGAAAATCACCAAGGCATATCATATTCACACTAGCCAAAACCAAAGACAAACAAAGAATCCTGAGAGCGGCTCATGAAAAACAAGAAGTCACATACAGAGGAGAAACAATAAGACTAAGCTCAGATTATTCGGCAGAAACCATGCAGGCAAGAAGGCAATGGGATGACATATATAAAATCTCGAAAGAAAAAAATTGCCAGCCAAAAATAATATATCCTGCAAAACTCTCATTCAAATTTGACGGTGAAATTAGGTCATTTCTAGATAAACAGAAATTAAGGGAATATGTAAAAGTCAAACCAAACTTACAAGAATTATTAAAGCAAGTTCTTCAATCTGAGGACAAACAGCTGCAGCTCACAGGCAGAACCTAGGATGCAGGATTGTACCAACCAGATACCAATCTAGGAAATGAACTCTTGAGGACTATCCAAAACCAAAAGAAATACAACAGGGAATCAGAGCAGTTAATCAGTAAATGACAACAACATCAAAACAACAAAAGAGGGAATAAACAGCATAGGTATAGAACCTTCTAATGGAGAGGAAGGCAAGGCGATACCAAGTAATGGTAGACTGCTTCAGACTTAGAAAGATAAGGGTAAAATTCATGGTAACCACAAAGAAAGTTAACAAACATACTCATAGAAATAAAGAGGAAAAACATAAAGTTTCAGCAAAAACAAAACCTACAAAAACAAAAGAAATGAAAAAAAAATCCACAAACAAAAGTAACTCAGCACAAGAGGGTAAGAAGAACAAAGAAAACGTCAACACCACAAAAAAAAAGCATTACAAAATGACAACAACAAACCCACATCTATCAATAATTACACTGAATGTAAATGGACTCAATGCACCCATAAAGAGATAGAGAGTGACAGAATGGATAAGAAAACAGGATCCATCAATATGCTGTCTACAGGAGACACACCTTAGAAACAAAGATGTGAATTTATTAAAAGTCAAAGGTTCGAAAAAAATATATCAAGCTAACAACTACCAAAAAAGAGCAGGAGTGGCAATTCTAATCTCAGATAAAACAGACTTTAAAACGAAATCTACCATAAAAGACAAAGAAGGACACTATATAATGATTAAGGGGATGATCCATCATGAAGACATAACCATAATAAACATCTACGCACCCAATGACAGTGCTCCAAAATACATAAAACAAACTCTAACAACACTGAAAAGAGAAATTGACAGTTCCACAATAATGGTAGGAGACTTCAACACACCACTCTCAGTAAAGGACAGAACAACTAACAAGAAACTCAGCAAAGATACAGAAGACCTAAAGGGCACAATCAGCCAACGTGACCTCATAGACATATATAGAACACTCCATCCAACCGCAGCAAAGTACACATTCTTTTCCAATGCATATGGAACGTTCTCTAGAATAGACCACATCTTAGGCCACAGAGCAATCCTCAACAAGATCCAAAACGTTGAGATAATTCAAAGTATCTTCTCTGACCACAATCCCATCAAGGTAGAAATTAACAATAGAAACAGCAAGGAAAAAAAAGCAATTACATGGAAACTGAATAATACTCTGCTTATACATCAGTGGGTAATAGAAGAAATCAGAGATGGAATCAAAAAATTCCTAGAAGGAAATGAGAATGAAAACACATCATACCAAAACCTTCGGGACACAGCAAAGGCAGTCCTCAGAGGACAATTTATAGCAATAGATGCACATATCAAAAAAGAAGAAAGGGACAAAGTCAAAACATTAACTACAGAACTCAAACAAATAGAAAGAGAATAGCAAAAAAAGCCCACAACCACCAGAAGAAAGGAAGCAGTAAAGATCAGAGCAGAAATAAATGAAATAGAGAACAGAAAAACAATAGAAAGAATCAACAAAACCAAAAGTTGGTTCTTTGAAAGAATCAACAAAATCGACAAACCACTGGCCAGACTGACAAAAGAAAAACAGGAGAGGACACAAATAACCCAAATAAGAAATGAAATGGGAAACATTACAACAGATCCAACTGAAATAAAAAGGATTATAACAGAATATTATGAAAAACTATACTCCAACAAATTTGAAAACCTAGAGGAAATGGATAAATTTCTAGAAACACACAGCCTACCCAAACTACAACAAAGTGATGTTGAAAATCTGAACAGACCCATAACAAGAGAAGAGATTGAAAAGGTAATAAAAAAAAAAAAAAAAAAACTCCCAACCAAAAACAGCCCTGGCCCAGATGGCTTCACTGGAGAATTCTACAGAACATTTACAGAAGAGCTTGTACCAGTACTACTCAAGCTATTGCAGAGCATAGAAGAGGAAGCAACACTTCCAAATTCATTTTATGAAGCCAGCATAACACTGATACCAAAAACAGACAAAGACATCACAAAAAAAGAAAATTACAGACCAATATCTCTCACAAATATAGATGCAAAAATTCTCAACAAAATTCTAGCCAATAGAATTCAGCATCATATCAAAAAAATAATACACCACAACCAAGTAGGATTCATACCAGGTATGCAAGGATGGTTCAACATTAGAAAATCCATCAACGTAATCCACCACATAAATAAAAGGAAAGAAAAAAATCACATGATCATCTCAATTGATGCAGAAAAGGCATCTGACAAAGTCCAAGACCCATTCCTGATAAAAACTCTCAATAAAATAAGTATAGAAGGGAAATTTCTCAACATAATAAAGGGCATCTATGCAAAACCAACAGCCAACATCATTCTTAATGGAGAGAGGCTGAAAACATTCCCCTTGAAAACAGGAACAAGACAAAGATGCCCTTTATCACCACTCCTATTTAACATTGTGCTGGAAGTTCTAGCTAGAGCAATAAGGCAAGAAAAAGAAATAAAGGGCATCCAAATTGGTAATGAAGAAGTTAAATTGTCCCTGTTTGCAGATGATATGAAACTATACACAGAAAACCCTAAAGACTCCATGAGAAATCTACTGGAACTAATAGAAGGATTCAGCAGAGTAGCAGGATACAAGATAAACATTCCTATACACCAATAAGGAGAACGATGAAAAGGAATCAGGAAAACAATACCGTTTTCAATAGCCCCTAAAAAGGTAAAATAGTTAGGAATAAATCTGACCAGGGATTTAAAAGACCTATACAAAGAAAACTACAAAACACTACTGCATGAAACCCAAAGGGATCTACATAAATGGAAAAACATACCATGCTCATGGATAGGCAGACTCAACATTGTGAAAATGACAATTCTACCGAAAGAAATTTACAAATACAATGCAATCCCTATCCAAATACCAAGAACATTCTTCAAAGAGATGGAAAAACTAATAATTAACTTTATATGGAAAGGGAAGAAGCCCCGAATAAGTAAAGCACTACTGAAGAAGAAGAATAAAGTTGGAGGACTCACACTACCTGACTTCAGAACCTACTATACAACTACAGTAGTCAAAACAGCCTGGTACTGGTACAATGACAGATACATTGACCAATGCAACAGACTTGAGAACCCAGATGTAAATCCATCCACCTACGGTCACCTGATCTTCGACAAGGGCCCAAAGTCCATCAAATGGGGAAAAGGCAGTCTTTTTAACAAATGGTGCTGGCAAAACTGAATCTCCATCTGCAAAAAAATGAAACAGGACCCATACCTCACACCATATACAAAAACTACTTCAAAATGGATCAAAGACCTGAATATAAAGCCTAAAACTATAAAGTTCATAGAAGAAAAAATAGGACCAACACTCAGGCCTTAATACATGGCATTAACAGGATACAAACCATAGCCATCAACACACAAAACCCAATAGATAAGCTAGATAACTGGGATCTTCTAAAAATCAAACACCTATGCTCTTCAAAAGACTTCACCAAAAGAGTAAAAAGAGAACCTACAGACTGGGAAAAAATTTTTGGACGGTACAAGTCAGGCAAAGTCTAATCTCCATAATCTACAAGAAAATCCAACAACACCTCAAATAATCCTATTAAAAAATGGGCAAAAGAAATGAACAGACACTTCACCAAAGAAGACATTCAAATGGCAAACAGACACAAGAGGAAATGCTCGCGATCACTAGCCATTAGAGAAATGCAAATTAAAACCACAACGAGATACCATCTCACCCCGGCATTACCGGCACGAATCAAAAACACTGGAAATAACAAGTGTTGGAGGGGCTGCGGGGAGATCGGAACACTTATGCACTGCTGGTGGGAATGCAAAATGATACAACCATTTTGGAAAATGATATGGCGCTTCCTCAGAAAGCTAGAAATAGAAATACCATACGATCCAGCAATCCCTCTCCTAGGAATATATCCTGAAGAAATAAGAGCCAACACTTGAATAGACATATGCACACCTATGTTCATGGCAGCATTGTTCACAGTAGCAAAACAATGGAAACAAGCCAGATGCCCATCAACAGATGAATGGATAAACAAACTATGGTACATACACACAATGGAGTACTATGCAATGAGAAAAAACAATGAATCTGTGAACCATCTCATAACATGGATGAAACTGGAGGACATTATGCTGAGTGAAATCAGTCAATCACAAAAAGACAAATACTGTATGAGACCTCTATTGTAAAAACCCATGAAAAAGTTCACACACAAAATGTAACAATCTTTGTTGGTTACCAGGGATGGGGCAAGGGGGAATACTAAATAGACAATAGGTAAGTGGTATCTTGGGTGAAGGGTGAGACAGTACACAATACAGGAGAAACTAGCACAACTTGTACAAGGAAAGGTCATGGAAGCCCCATAGACACATCCAAACTCCTTGAGGGACTGAATTGCTGGGCGGCGGGCTCTGGGGACCATGGTCTCGGGGAACATCTAGCTCAATCGGCATAACACATCTTATAAAGACAGTGCTCTACATTCTACCTTGGTGAATAGTTTCTGGGGTCTTAAAAGCCTGTGAGCGGCCATCTAAGATACTCCGCTGGTCTCACCCCTTCAGGAGCAAGGGAGAATGAAGAGAACAGGATACAAGGGAAAGATTAGTTCAAAGGACTAATTGTCCACAGCTACCAAGGCCTCCACCGGACTGAGTCCGGTACAGCTAGATGGTGCCCGGCTACCACCACTGACTGCTCTGACCAGGATCAAAACAGAGGGTTCTGGACAGAGCTGGAGAAGGATGTAGAACAAAATTCTAACTCACAAAAAAAAGACCAGATCTACTGGCCTAAAGGAGACTGGAGAAACCCCGAGAGTATGGCCCCCAGACACCCTTTTAGCTCAGTGGTGAAGTTACCTCCGAGGTTCACTGTTCAGCCTGGGAGTGGACAGCCCCGTAAAACCAAATGAGACTAACGAGGTACAGGAGTCCAGTGACAAGGGCCAGAAGGCAGAAAGGGACAAGGAAGCTGGTGATAGGGAACCCAAGGTTGAGTAAGGATATTGTTGATGTGTTGTGAGATTGTTAACCATTGTCATAGGGCAACATTTGTAGTAACTGTTAAATGAGAAACTATCTAGTTCTGTAAGCCTTCATCTTAAGTGAGAATAACAGCACAATTTGAAGAGCGTAGTCAATGTCACTGAACTGTGCATGTAGAAATTTTTGAAATGGTGTATCTTTGGCTATGTGTATTTTCACAAAAAAAAAAAAAAAAGAGGTTGAGAAGTTAGAGGGTTGATATGTTGTTGGGTTGTTAACCAATGTTATAAAACAACATGTGTACTTCTGTTTCATGAGAAACTATTTGTTCTGTAAGCCTTCACCTGAAGTACAATAAAATAAATAAAATAAAAAATAAAAAAAACTTTCTTATGCCAATTGACCTAAATGTCCCCTGAAAGCATGGTCCCCAGACCTCCGCCCCTGCTACTCTGTCCCTGTAAGTGTTTGGTTGTATTCAGGAAACTTCTTAGCTTTGGTTTAGGCCAGTTGTGCTGTCTTCCCCTGTAGTGTGTGCTGTCCTTCCCTTCACCTAAGATGATTTTTGTCTACTATCTAGTTAGTGAATAACCCTCTCCCTCTCTCCCCACCCTCGTAACCATCAAAGAATGTTTTCTTCTGTGTTTAAACCTTTTCTTGAGTTATTATAATAGTGGTCTTATACAATATTTGTCCTTTTGTGACTGACTAAATTCACTCAGCATAATGCCTTCCAGTTTCCTCCATGTTATAAGATTTTTACGGATTCATCATTGTTCTTTATTGTTGCATAGTATTCCACTGTGTGAGTATACCATAATTTGTTTATCCATTCGTCTGTTGATGGGCACCTAGGATTCTTTTTTACTTTTTGAAGCCTGTTCATCCCTCCAGGGATTTCTTCATCTCCCCTCCACTCATCCTAAGTAAACCACTAACCTTCATTCTGTTCTTATGGTTTTTCGTATTCTGGAATTTTCACATAAATGGAATCATACAATATGTGGTTTTTTGTAGCTAGCTTCTTTCACTTAGTGTAATGTTTTCAAGGTTCAACCATGTTGTAGCATGTATCAATACTTCATTTATTTATACCTTTGTTCAAGTTTTCTATTTTATTATTGATAATGTGTAAATGAATAATTTTTTTTCTAAGGATCAGCACAAACCTCGTTCCTATGAGGTGGAGGTTAAAGATGTTTCAAATGTCCAACTTTTCCAAATTGTTGTACCATTCCATCCTCTCTAACATCAGCTACTCCTCTTCCCCTCAGTACTCTCCCTCCCATCTTTGGGTTCTGTAATTCACCACGACATCTCACAAAACTCATGAACTGTATCAAGGAAATGGCTCACTTGGTTGTGGAGGCTGGCAAGTCCCAAATCGGTGGGTCAGGCGTAGGCTTCTCCTGACACGCGGATGCAGAGCCTGATGAACCCAAACTATCAGGTCAGACCACAGGTTGCTGGCTCACATAGCTGCAGAAGCCAGCAAATCCCAGAATCAGCAGGTCAGACATCAGGCCACTGGCTCAAGTCCCAAGAACCAGAGGTCAGACAATGGTGAACTGGATGTAGGATCGAAAGTGAGAAAGACAGAGCCTCCCCAGAGCACCTACATATACACATTGCATGCAGACCACACCCCAGGGAAGGGCGTAACTTGAGGAAGGGCAGGACTTGAGTTACACCCTCCTGCAAGGCTGTGATTCAAGATACACCTCAAACTATTCCTACTTCGTTAACATATAGACGTTAGGATTCATAACACATAAAATGGAGGATAATTAGGATAATTACATCAGATCACAAAATAGAGGACAACCATATTATAGTGAGAATCATGGCCTCGCCAAGTTGACACATTTAACCCCAACCATCACAGGTTCCATACACCTTATTTGCATAGTCCCACTCAGTCATTGTGTGTGAGTCACAAAAACCATGGCTAGAAGGGTCATATTAAGTAATTCATTGCACTGCAATGTGCCTACTTCTTCTATCAATTATTGAAAGTTAGGTATTGAAGTCTCTAACTATAATTGTTGAGTTGTCTGTTTCTCCCTTTAAGTCTATCAGTTTTGTTTCATGTATTTTGGGGCTCTATTACTATGTTCATATATGTTTATAAATACGTCTTCCTGATGGATTGTCCCTTTCATCATTATAAAATGACATTCACCTCTGGTAACAATCTTCTCTTAAAATCTATTTTGTCTGATATTAGTATAGCCTCTTCAGCTCTCTTTTGGGTATTATTTGTATAATATATCTTTTTCTATCCTTTTACTTTCAACCTATTTGTGTCTTTGAATCTAAAGGGTGTTTCCTATAGAAAGCATATAGTTGGATCATTTTTTAAAATCTATTTTGCCAAACTCTGCCTTTTGATTAGAGTGTTTAATCCATTCACATTTAGTGTAATTACTGATAAGATAGAGTTCATGACTGCCATTTTACTCTTTGTTTTCTATGTCTAATGTATTTTTGTTCCTCTGTTCCTCCATTACTATTGTCTTGTGTTAGATATTTTCTAGTGTATCATTTTAACTTCCTTGTTGTTGTTTACTGTGTTTTTTAATTATTTGCTTAGTAGTTGCGTTGGGGATTAAAATTAATATTTTAACTTAAAATAACCTAGTTCAAATTAATACTAACTTGATTTCAATAGGATACAAGAACTTTGTTCCAATGTAACTCCATTCTTTTCCTCCTCATTTGTGCTATTATCATACAAATTATATTTTTATACAGTATAAACACATCAGTACTTTTTTTAATAATATTTTATTGTGGTTTTGGTGAAAGTTCACATAGAAAATTAAGTTCTTATTTAACAACTACTACATAAATTATTCAGTGACATTAGTTGCATTTTTCACAGTGTGGTCGACATTCTTATAAATTCCATTTTGGATGTTCCATTTCCAGTAATCTAGTTTCTCTGTCCCCTTACCCTTCCATCTTTGCTTTAGAGTAATTGTTGATGCTTTGGTCTCATATAGAAGATTTTTTTAAAGACGCACAGTACTCACAGGTGATATTCTTTATTTTATAAGCCAATTTGTTATTTAGCTAACAGACCTCAGGAAACAGTTTCAGTTCAAAGATTAAAGAATATCTCAGGGTGAGTCTCGGGGAGTTCTCTAGTCTTAATTGGTCCAGTAAGTCTAGATTTTTAAGAATTTTAGTTCTGTTCCACATTTTTATCCCATTCTATCAGGATCCATCTATTGTGGGGCTTACCAAAATGATCATTAATGGTAGCCAAGCACTACCTAGTTCTGGTCTCAGGGTAGATGAGACCATGTGTCTTAGTTATCTAGTGCTGCTATAATAGAAATACCAGAAGTGGATAGCTTTAACAAATAGACATTCTCTCACAGTTTAGTAGGCTAAAAGTCTGAATTCAGGGCACCACCTCTAGGGGAAGGCTTTTTCTCTCTGTCAGCTCTGGAGGAAGGTCCTTGTCATCGATCTTCTCTTGGTTTAAGAGCTTCTCCACACAGGAACCCTGGGTCCAAAGGATGTGCTCTGCTCTGGGATCTGCTTTCTTGGTGGTATGAAGTCCCCAAAAATAGGTGTATCAATTTGACTAGGCCATGATTCCCAGTATTGTGTGATTGTCCACCATTTTGTCATCTGATGTGATTTTCTTATGTGTTGTAAATCTTATCTCTATGATGTTAATGAGATAGGATTAGCCGCAGTTATGTTAATGAGGCAGGACTCAATCTGCAAGATTGGATTGTGTCTTGAGCTAATCTCTTTTTTTTTTAAATTGTACTTTAGATGAAGGTTTATAGAACAAACTAGCTTCTCATTTAATAATTAGTACACATATTGTTTTATGCCATTGGTTAACAACCCCACAACATGTCAACACTCTCCCTTCTCTACCTTGGCTTACCTACTACCAGCTTTCCTGTCACCTCCTGCCTTCTAGACCCTGCCCTTGGGTTGGTGTGCCCCTTTAGTCTCATTTTTTTTATGGACCTATCTAATCTTTGTCTGAAGGATGAACCTCAGGAGTGACCTCATTACTGAGTTAAAAGGGTCTCCAGGGGCCATATTCTCCAGTCTTGAGCCAATCTCTTTTGAGATATAAAAGAGATAAGTTCGCAGAGAGACATAGGGACCTCATATCACCAAGAAACAAGAGCCAGAATAGCGTGTTCTTTGGACCCAGGGTCCCTGTGCTGAGAAGCTCCTCTATCAGGGAAGATCAATGATAAGGACCTTCTTCCAGAGCTGACAGAGAAAAAGCCTTCCCCTGGAGCTGATGTCCTGAATTTGGACTTCTACCTCCTAGATTTGAGAGAATGAATTTCTCTTTGTTAAAGACATCCACTTGTGGTATTTCTGTTATAGCACTAGATAACTAAGACACCATGGTTCATGCAGACAGTCTTGTACACTAGTTTCTTCTCTGAGTCTTTAGTTTCCTTCTTTCTCCTTTGCTGAAGACAAGTAGAGACCAATAGTTGAATCTTAGATGGCCACTCGAAAGATTTTAAGACCACAGACACTACTCACCAAACTAGGATAAAACAAACAAAAACCACACCCCTTGCCATCAAGTTGATTCCAACTCATTTGACCCTATAAGACAGAGTAGAACTGTCCCATAGGGTTTCCAAGGCTGTAATCTTTATGGAAGCAGACTGCCACAACTTTCTCCCACAGAGTAGCTGATGGGTTAAAACTGTCAACCTTTCAGTTAGCAGTTGAGTGCATACATAACATAAACTTTATGAACTATATTATGCCAGTTGAATGAGTTGTCCCCCGAGACTATGGTCCTAAGCCTTCAAACCCAGAAAACCAATTTTACAAGGTGTTATGTTATGTCTAAGAAGTATCTGTAGCTGTGCCACCATGTGGTTTATTATATATGGATGTACATGCATGCGTACACATACATGTATATACACATACCTATGTTGTTAGGTGGCATTGAGTCAGTTCTGACTCATAGTGACCCTATGTATAGCAGAACAAAACACTTACAGATCCTGCACCATCCTCACAATCATTGCTATGTTTGAGCCCATTGTTTCAGCCTGTGTCAATCCATCTCATTGTGGGTCTTCTTTTTCACTGACCTTCTACCTTACCAAGCGTGATGTCCTTCTCCAAGCACTGTTCCCTCCTGATAACATATCTAAAGTACAAGACAAAGTCTCATCATCTTCCCTTCTAAGGAGCATTCTGGCTGTACTTCTTCCAAGTCAGATTTGTTAGTTCTTCTGGCAGTCCATGGTATATTTAATATTCTTTGCCAACACAATAATTCAAATGCATTAATTCTCCTTTGGTCTTCCTTATTTATTGTCCAGCTTTCACATGCATATGAGACAACTGAAATACTATGGCTTGGGTCAGGCGCACCTTAGTCCTCAAAGTGACATCTTTGCTTTTTAACACTTTAAAGAGGTCCTTTGCAGCAGATTTGCCCAATTACACATACATATAGATAAATCTATATGTGCACACATGTACACACACATAAATACTCATATATACACATATACATACATATGTAACCACACACATATTTTTGGTTGTTGGTGGTGATGGTGCAACATTATATGAGGTTAAGTCAAAAAGTATTGCTACAAAATCATAGAAACCTTTATTAAACAGAAATATCAAAATGTGAAGCTACTGTTTCTTGACATAGTCTCCATGTAGGTCTATAAACATCTGAAGGCAGTGTTTCCATCTCTCTAACACTTCCCCTAAAGAATTCTGCACTCTTTGATTTACACCACGTCAAAACAGCAGTTTCGTCATTCTCAAGGGACACAAATGGTGTTCCTTTTAAACACTGTTTGAGTTTTGGGAACAAAAAGAAGTCTGAAGGGGCAAGGTCAGGGCAGTAGGGTGGGTGGAATAAGGTTTCCCGAAGAAATTCTCATAGGACAGCCCTTGCTACCCTCGAAGAATGAGCAGATGCATTGTCATAATGGAAAAAAAATTCCTCGGCACCACTGTCCTGGCCTTCTTTTTACCAATCCAGTTTTCAATTTTCTTTTCTTTATTTCTTTTTTTCCCCCAATTTTATATTCAAAAGAGGAATGGCTAAAAAGGTGGAAAACCCAAGCGTCCATCAACAGGTGAATGGATAAATAAAATACAATGGAATACTATTCAACCATAAGGAGAAATGAAGTCCTGATAGATCCTACAGCATAGATGAACTTTGAAAACACCATGCGCGTGAAATAAGTCCATCAGAAAAGGACATTGTACGCTCTCATGTGAAATACCTAAAATAGGTAAGTGTCTTAGTCATCTAGTGCTGTTATTATGGAAACACCACCAGTGGATGGCTTTAACAAAGAGAAATTTATTCTCTCACGGTCTAGTAGGCTAGAAGCCTGAATTCAGGGTGTCAGCTCCAGGGGAAGTCGTTCTCTCTCTGGTCAGCTCTGGAGGAAGGTCTTTGTCATCAATCTTCCCTTGGTCTAGGAGTTTCTCCCTGCAGGAAGCCCAGGTCCAAAGGACACACTCTGCTCCTGGCACTGCTTTCTTGGTGGTATGATGTTCCCATGTCTCTCTGCTCACTTCTCTCTTTTATATCTCAAAAGAGATTGGCTTAAAACTCAGTCTAATCTTGTAGATTGAGTCCTGTCTCATTAACATAACTGCCACTAATCTCATCTCATTAACATCATACCCCATTCACCTGTTGCCATCGTGTAGATTCCGACTCATAGCAACCCTATAGGACAGAGTAGAACTGCCCCATAGGGTTTCCAAGGAGAGCCTGGTGGATTCAAACTGCCGATCTTTTAGTTGGCAACCATAGCTCTTAACCGCTACGCCACCAGGGTTTCCATAGAGATAGGATTTACAACAAATAGGAAAATCACATTAGATGACAAAATGGTGAACAGTCACACAATACTTGGAATCATGGCCTAGTCAAATTGATACACGTATTTTGGGGGACACAATTCAATCCATGATCGCAAGTATACAGAGACCAAAGTTTATTATCAGGGGCTAGGATGAGGAGGAAATGGGAGTTATTGCCAAAGAAACACTGAGTTTCTGTTTGGAGTGCTGAAAAAGTTTGGAAGTGGGTAGTGGTGATGGTAGCACAATATTGTGAGTGTGAATAATGCCACCGAATTGTACACTTAAAAATGGTAAATATAGCAAATTTGTTATGTATATTTCACCACAATAAATTTTTTAAGTGCATAAAGCATAATAAAAAGTTTATTAGTGGTTATCAGGGGCTGGAGGGAGAGGGGAATGGAGTTATAGCTGAAGAGTACTGAGCTTCTGTTTAGGGTGATGAAAAACTTTTGGAAATGGATAGTGATAATGGTAGCACAGCATGGTGAAAGTAATTAATTCACTAAATTATACACATAAAATTATACATTTAAAAATTATACCCTGAAATATGTGTGTGTGTATATATATATATATATATATATATATATATATATATATATATATATATACATCTACACACATATATATATAACCACAAAACAATAACAATTTTAAAAAAGAGGAGTGGCTGATGTTTTGGAATTTAGGCGATTAATTCTAGGCATTGTTACTCCCTGTGGATACCACTCCCAGAGGTATTTGACTGTGAGATGGGAGAATACCAGGCCATAGGTTGAAATGAAATGTACAGCTAATGCCTGCACTTACACCAGATCCCTTACTTGGTGTCTTGGTAAGCTGAGATACAGTCAAGAACAAGAGTGGAAGCTCAAGTTCTCTAATTTGCCAAAGTTGCTGTTAGTGGCAGTCAAGCTGGCTCCGACTCATGGCAACTTTTGTATAACTATCAGTAAAGCTAATAGTTGCCCAGTCCTGTGCCATCTTCATGATCTTTGATGTCTGAATGCATTGTTGAGGCTATTATGTCAATCTCACTGAGGGTTTCCCTCATTTTCATTGACCCTCTAGTTTACATAATGTTCTTTTCTAACAACCGATCTTTCCTGATGATGTGTCCAAAGTAAGTGTGCAGAAGTGTCACCATCCTCACTTCTAAAGAGCATTCTGGTTGAATTTTTTCTAATTTATTCATTCTTCTGGACGTCCATGGCATATTCAATATTGTCCCCCAACACTGCAGTTCAAACGCATCAGTTCTTCTTCTGTCTTCCTTTTTCACTGGCCACCTTTTAGAAGACATCAAATTCATTTACACCATCCAAACCCACTAAGTTTGATGGAAACACAACAAGTGGGCTGTGGTAAGGCATAGATCAGATATAGCAGCAATGTGACATCTAGGAGAGCACCTAGTCCCTAGGAGATGCTCAACTACTGGTACCATTATAGAAGTGCTTCTGTCCCTTTTCTGCCTGTTGTTGATCACTTTTCACCACTATCAACTGACTACTACCCATTTTTGTATGCATCCTCTCCTCTCTAATTTTGTCATTTCTGAAAGATGTCTTCTGGAAAGCCAGATATGCAAACCAAGCAGGTCTATATTGTTGTCCCCAAGCTCCACAGATAAGATCTGGAATTTATAAACGTGATTCAAATGTCATTTTGACACTGAGAGTTATTTTCTATAAAACAGCAGTAATTATGGCCATTCGCTGCTGTCTGGGGAAGATTCCCAGTCTTGGGAATTCATTTCAATGAAATGAATTTATATGAAATATAACTGATAATAATTGCTCATAAAAGTTTGCCTGAGCTGTTTGGTCTATTATTTTAAATCTATTTATCTAAGTAAATCGATATTCACTAGCAGCAATATTTCAAATAAAGTTTCCCACAAATTCTTGTTTATGTCTCTTCACTCTCACTAAGCAAAAGGAAAGATTCTGGGTTGGAATAGATTTTAGAGTGAAACTAACTATAATTTTTTATAGCTATATTTTTTAATTGTGATTTAGGTGAAAACAGTTTTCAATTTTTCTTAAAACTTTTTCATAATATGCCCCTGTGATTGTCCTGTGTTCTTCGAGAAAATCTATCAAGATTACCCCTTTGGAATCCCAAAAAACAGTCGCCGTAACTTTCTGGGTGGTCTTCCCTCTCTTGGCTCATCTTTGAGGTCTTCCCCACCTTCCTTAAAACGCTTGATCCATCTAAAAACTGTTGTTTTATGGGGGGCAACATTCCCATAAACTTGTTGCAAAGCTTCAATAATTTGGGAAGATGTCCATTTGAGTTTTGCTAAAAATTTGATATTAGCCTGACCTCAAAATCATTTTTTTTCCATGGCACAAAAAGTATCCTTTTTTTTGAAGGCACCCTAGTGAGACTAAGGCCAGTGCATTTACTGAAAGAACTTGTCCGCAGCCATCCACTGATCACAGACACGTGTTTAAACATATTTTGTTTGGAATAAACACGTGCATGTATGAACTGAAACCGTAGTAGCAAATACTTTTTTACTTACCCTTGTATATGTTACATGCTTTATCAAAAACATCCTTTTCGCTTGTGTACTTCCTAGTGGCATCACTTACCCTGGTCAAGCTGAGCACTCTTCACCCACATTTGGTGCTACCTTTCCCATCATAAACAAATTAATTAATTAATTAAAAATATATGTATAATAGGTATCTACTACCTGAAGAGATATTTCCCATCCACCCCATCCCCCCATCCCTAGTCACCACTAATGAACGTTGGTTTCTGTTTGTAAACCTATTCTTGTCTTGTTATAAAAGTAAGATCAGACAGTATTTGTTCTTTTGTGATTGACTTATTTCACTCATCATAAAGTCCTCCAGGTTCATCCAAGTTATAAGATGTTTCGAGAACTCATTATTATGCTTTATGGCTGTGTAGTATTCCATTGTATGTATGTACCACATTTTGTTTCTCCATTCATCCATTGACCGGCATCTCTGGAAAAAAAAGTTGTTTCCATCTTTTTGCTACTGTGAATAGTGCTGCAATGAACATAGGTGTGCATATGTCTGTCTGTGTCATTACTATTATATCTCTAGGGTATACGCCTATAAGTGGGATCGCTGGATCATAAGGTAGTTCCATTTCTAGTTTTTTGAGGAAGTACCATACTGTTTTCGATAGTGGTTGTACCATTTTACAATCCCACCAGCAGTGGGTAAGGGTTCCAATCTCCTCCCATCCTTGCCAGTATTTGTCGTTTTCTGGAGATTTTGTTCTTGTTTGTTTTGATCAGTGTCATTTTAGCAGGAAAGGGATGATATATCGTTGAAGTTTTGACTTGCATTTCTCTAATGGCTAATGATCGAGAGTATCTTTTCATGTGTTTGTTGACCACTTGAATGTCCTCTCTGGTGAAGTGTCTGTTCATGTCCTTAGCCCATTTTTTAATTGGGTTGTTTTCTTGTTGTTGAGCCGTGGGAGTTTTCTGTATTTTAGAGATTAGACCCTTATTGGATATGTCGTTCCCGAAGATTTTTTCCCAGTCTATACGTTGTCTTTTTACTCTTTTGATAAAGAGTCTTTTGATGAGCCTAAGTATTTAATTTTTATGAGGTTCCAGTTATCTATTTTGTCTTCTGCTGCTCCTGCATTTGTAGTTGTGTTTGATAATTTATCATTTAAAAAAAAAAAAAAAAACTAGGTTCTATAGTTTTGCCCCTGTGTTTTCTTCTAAGAACTGTATGGTTTTAGCTTTAATAGTTAGGTCTTTGATCCATCTTGAGTTAGTTTTTGTGCATTCTGTGAGGTATGGGTCCTGTTTCATTTTTCTGCGAGTGGATATCCAATTTTGGCAGCACCATTTGTTGAAGAGACTGTTCCTTTCCCATTGAATGGACTTTGACCTCTTGTCGAAAACCAGTTGTCCATAGGTGAATGGATTTATTCCTGAGTTCTCAATTCTATTCCACTGGTCTACACGTCTGTTGTTGAACCAGTAGCAGGCCATTTTGATTACTGTAGCTGTATGGTATGTTTTAAGGTCAGTGAGTGTGAGGCCTCCTACTTAGTTCTTCTTTAATATTGCTTTAGCATCTTTCCTTTCCACATGAAGTTGGTGATTAGTTTTTTCATTTTGGTGAAGAACGTAATTGGAAATTGGATTGACATTGTATTGTATCTATAGATCACTTTGGGTATTATTGACATTTTCATAGTATTAAGTCTTCCATTTATACAGGTTTCTTTTAGTCTCTTGTATTAGTGCCTTATAGTTTTCATTGTATAAGTCTTTTTTTTTTTTCATTTACAAGATCTTTTATTATATTCTTAAGGGAAAAAAAGCATTGGTACAATTAAGTAGACTTGTAGCTGATTAAATAACTAATGAGTATAATTAATACTGAACTGTCAATATGTGGACTTTTCCATGGACATACTATGGAGTGTTTCTTTTTTTTTTAAATTGTGCTTTATGTGGAAGTTTACTGTTCAAGTTAATCTCTCATACAAAAATTGATACACATATTGTTTTGTGACATTAGTTGCAATCCCTGTGTAAGTCTTTTTAAATCTTTGGTTACATTTATTTCTAGGTATTTTATTATCTTGGAGGCTATTGTAAATGGTATTGTTTGCTTGATTTCCTTTTCAGATTTCTCCCTATTAGTGTAAAGAAACCCAACTGATTTTTGTGTGTTGGTCTTGTATCCCATAATACTGCTAAATTCTTCTATTAGATCCAAAAGCTTTCTTGTGGAATCTTTAGGGTTTTCTGTGTATAGGATCATGACATCTGTGAAAAGGAATAGTTTTATTTCTTCTTTTCCAATTTGGATACCCTTTATCTCTCTTTCTCACCTTATTGCTCTGGCTATGGCTTGCAGTACAATATTAAAAAAGAGTGGTGACACACAGACAGTCCCTGATGGAGCAGGGAAAGGGTGGGGTGCACAACTCAAATTCTAGTAAAAATACCAGACTTAATGGTCTGAGACTGAAGAAATCCCAGAAAGCATGGCCCCCGGACTCTCTGTCAACCCAGAACTAAAGCAATTCCGGAGGCCAACTCTTCAGACAAAGATTGGACTGGACTGTGGGACATAAAATGATACTCAGGAAGAGTGTGCTTCTTAGCTCAAGTAGATACATGAGACTCAATGGGCAGCTTCTGTCCATAGGCGAGATGAGAAGGCAGAGAGGGTTAGGAGCTGGTTGAACGGACATAGGAAATCAGGGGTGGAAAGGAAGAGTGTGCTGTCACAGTATAGGGAGAACAACTAGGGTCACATAACAATGTATGTATAAATTTTTGTATGAGAGACTAACTTCAATTGTAAACTTTCACTTAAACTACAACAATAAAATAAATAAATAAATAAGAGTGGTGCTAATGGGCATCCTTGTCTCATTCCTGTTTTCAAGGGGTAGGCTCTCAGTTTGTCCATTGAGGATAATGTTGGCTGTCAGTTTTGCATTTAAAAAAAAAAAAAACTGTTGCCATCCAGTTGATTCCAACTTATGGCGACCCTATAGGACAGAGTAGAACTGCCCCGTAGGATTTCCAAGGCATGGCTGTTGGATCTGAACTACCGACCTTCTGGTTAGCAGCTGCAACTCCTAACCACTGTACCACCAGAACATCATTTGCGTATATGCCCTTAATTATTTTGAGAAATTTCCCTTCTATGCCTATTTTGCTGAGAGATTTTATCAGGAAAGCGTGTTGGGTTTTATCATATACTTTTTCCGCATCAACTGAGAGGATCTTGTGGTTCTTTTCCTTTGTTTTATTTATGTGGTGAATTACATTGATTGGTTTTCTAACGTTTAACCACCTTTGCGTTCCTGGTATGAATCCCATTTGATCAGGATGTATGATTTTCTTAAGATGTTGTTGAATTCTTTTTACTAGAATTTTGTTAAGAATTTTTGCCTCTCTATTCATTAGGGATATTAGTTTGCTGTTTTCTTTTTTGTGTGTGATTTCTTTTTCTGGCTTTGGTATCAAGTTGATGCTGTCTTCATAGAATGAGTTAGGGAGTATTCTTTCCTCTTCTATATTTGTAAGAATTTGAGTATAATTGGTGTCAACTCTTCTCTGAATGTGTGGTAAAATTCCCCAGTGAAGCCATCTGGTCTTGGGCTTTTTTTTTTTTTGGTAGTTTTCGTTGATATCTACAATCTCTTGTTTTGTTATGCAGCTGTTTAGTTTTCTACCTCTATTTGCGTTAGTTTAGGTAGGTAGTGTGTTTCTAGAAACTTGTCCATTTCTTTTAGGTTTTCAAATTTGTTAGAGTACAATTTTTCGTAGTATTCTGTTATGATCTTCTTATTCTTAGCTGGCTCTGTTATAATAGCTCCGATTTCATTTCTTATTTTGGTTATTTGCATCTTCTCTTTTTTTTATTTTGTCAGTCTAGCCACTGATTTGTCTGTTTTATTGATCCTTCCAAAGAACGAACTTCTGATTTTGTTGATTCTTTCTATTGTTTTGCTGTTTTCTATTTCATTTATTTCTGCTCTGATCTTTATTATTTCCTTTCCTCTGGTAGCTTTTGTCTTCTTTTGCTCTTTATTTTCTATTTGTTCAAGTTTTCAGGTTAAGTTATTGATTTTGGATCTTTCGTCTTTTTTAATATAGCTATTTATTGCTATGAATTTCCCTCTGAGTACTGCTTTTCTGTGTCCCAGAAGTTTTTCTATGTTGTTTTATTTTTATTTTATTCCAAGTATTTTTTAAATTTCACTTTTGATTTCTTCTATGACCCAATAGTTTTTTTAGTAATATATTATTTAGTGTCCATGTATTTTCCTTATTCTTCCTGTTTTTGATGTCTAGCTTCATACCATTATGGTCAGACAAGATGCTTTGTATGATTTCAATCTTTTTAAATTTATTGAGGTTTGTTCTGTGGCCTATTCTGGAGAATATTCCATGTACATTGGAGAATAATGTGTATAGTACTGCTTTTTGATGGTGTGTTCTATATACGTCTGTTGGGTCCAGTTTGTAAATAGTGTTATTCAGTTCTTCTACATCTTTATTGAGTTTCTTTCTAGTTATGCTTTCCATCATCAAAAGTGGTGTTGTAGATCTATTTCTGTCTTTAATTCTGATAGAGTTTGCTTTATAAATTTTAGGGCTCTGGCGTTGGGTGCATAAATATTTATAATTGTTATGTCTTCTTGGTGTGTAGCCTCTTTTATCATTATATAATGCCCTTCTTTGTCTCTTTAAAAATGGATTTCGACTTAAAATCTATTTTGTCAGATATTAATATTGCCACTACTGCTCTCTTTTGGCTACTGTTTGATTGGCATGATTCTTTTCCATGCTTGATTTTTAGCCTATTTATGTCTTTGTGCCCAAGGTGTGCCTCTTGTAGGCAACATACTGATTGGTCATGTTTTGTTTGTTTTTTGTTTTGTTTAATCCATTCTGCCACTCTTTGTGTCTTGACTGGTACATGCAATCCATTGCTATTCAGTGTGATTATTGATAGGGAAAATTTACTGTAGCCATTTTGTTATGCTTTTGTGCGTGTGTGGTACACAGGCAAGGTCTGGGAGGGTTTCCAACACAAAGCTTCTGTGTCTTAAAGACAGTACATCACTCTCCCTTCACCAACCAGGAAGCTCTCTGAGCCTTTGTGTTCTGGGCTTCATTGGCTAGCCCTGAATGATAGGTTAACTCTTGCCTCTTGAGGCTAGTTGATATTGGCCTCCCACATGAGTCTTTTCTGGTCTGGCCAGCCGAATTCATTAACACAAATCCTCAAGTATGGTCTGGAGGTTTCAGATAAAGACACCTCATTACTCACAGGATTACTTCACAGAAACCAAGGCCAAAGGCAGAAGTTGTTTTCCATTGCAACACAGAACCCAACCCCAGAATCCCATCCATACATTGTGCTTCATAGGACCACTCCCGGTACTCACTGTCTTAGGTTTGATTCCTCAGATGCCAAGCCTAATATAGGGATTTCCAGAGCTTAACATATGATGTTTTCAGGGAGAACTCCTTAGGAAAAATATATAAGGAAGTGAGGAAAACAGACGAGGCAACAGGGGAAAAGCTGTACTAGGATATAAGCTCAAGGAAAGTCTGGACTTGGCCTTAATTAACAGGACTCTGAAGCATAAATCATACTACAGAATTGGCCTTCTTGAGATAACAGGGCTGGTCTTTTGTACCCCAGTATCAGGCAGTCATTGCCATTGGACTGCCATGGGGGAAAGGAAGGGGTCAACATCTCTCAGGTGATGCCATACCTCTAGAGAAGAATGAGAGCCAATGAGCCATTAGCAGTCAACACTCACAACAATTTGGGGGTGAATGCTCAAGCCTAGAAAAGCGAATCTCAGCAGGACACCAACAGAAGATAAGAACGACAGTAGAATTCTTGTTGGAAGCAATGAAAGCTAGAAAACAGTGGAGCAACATCATTAAAATACTCAAGAAATTAACTGTCAACCTAAAATTAAATACTCAGCAAAATATCCTTCAAAAAACTAAAGCAAAATGAGGACTTTTTCAGATATACAAAAGGTGAAAGAATTCATCACCAGAATAAATGAAGCAATTTAAGAAATGGTAAAGGAAATACTTCGAGCAGAAGGAAAACGACACCAGATGGAAATCTGGATCTACACAAAATAAAGAGGACCAGAAACAGTAACTAAGTAGATAGCAAATACATGGGCAAAAGATGGTTTTTCTTATTATTTAAATATCTTTAAAAGATAATTGATTGTTTAAAGCGAAATTATAATAATTTATTATGGAATTAAAAACATATGTAAAAACTAAAAAAAACAAACCCACCCAAGTCAATTTCAACCCATAGCGACCCTATAGGATGGAGTAGAACACCCCTTAGGGTTTCCAACACTGTAAATCTTTAGAGAAGCAGACTGCCACATCTTTCTCCTGTGGAGTGGCTGGTGGGTTTGAACTTTTCAGTTAGCAGAAGTAAGATAGATGATAACAATTACATAAAGGCCAGGAGGGAAGAAATGGAAGTATATTTTGTAAGGTTCTTATACTATGTGTAAAGTGGTATAAGAAGCTAGACTGTGATAAGATAAATATATAAACTTTAAACCCTAAAGTAACCAGTAAAATAACCCAAAATGAGATAGCTAATAAGGCAACCAAGGAGATAAAATGGAATTATAAAAATACACCTAATTAATCCAAAAGAAGGCAGAAAAAGAGGAAACCTAACCATATAAATAATCACATTAAATGCAAATGATCTAACCACTCCAATTTATAGCCAAAGGTTGATAGACAGTAAAATAGCAAGATCTGACTATATGTTGCCTACAGTATGCAACTTTAAATAAAGACACAAATAGGTTAAAAGTAAAAGGATGGGGAAAAGGTATACCATGCTAACACTGATCAAAAGAATGCTGGAGTGACTGTGTTAATATCAAAGACGATTTCAGAGTAAAAATATTAGCGGGGATAAAGAGGTCATTTCATAATGACAAATGGATCAATTCACCAAATTCTAAATGTTTATACACCTAATAAGAGAGCTTCAAAATACATGAAGCAAAAATTGATATAACTGCAAGGAGAAATCTAGAAAATAGAATATCCAACACCCATCTCTCAATAATTGATACAATAAGAGGACAGAAAGTCAGTAACGATATAGAAGACTTGAATAATACTATCAACCAACTTGATCTAATTGACAGTAGAAACTCTACCCAACAACAGTAGAATACACATTCCTTTGAAGAGCACACAGAACATTTACCAAGATAGAACATATTCTGGACCGTAATACAAGTCTCAATGTATTTGAAAGGATTGAAGTTATATGAAGTATGTTCATTGATCACAATGGAATTAATGGTGATTGTTTCATGCATGTACACATATGTCAAAACTTATCAAAGTGCACACTTTAAATATGTGGTTTCTGTATGTTATACTTCAATAAAGTGGTTTAAAAAATTACGAATAATAAAGGAAAAAAACTTACTGAAAGGGTGGAAAAACAAGCCTTGTATCAGAGATATGAAAAGAACTACAAATCAATAAGAAAAACGACCAACGACTCAATAGAAAATGAGTAAAAATCATAAACAGGCACTTCATGGAAGAAATCCAAATGGCCAATAAACAAATGAAATGGTGCTCAATCTCATTAGTAATAAAGGAAATGCAAATTAAGACCTTACCAGATTGTCAAAAGTTTAAAGTCTGGCAAAACCAATTGCTGATGAGGATGTGGCACAATAGAACTAGTACAGATTTTAAACTTTTACAAATATTTTTTGACAAAAATTATCTAGTCAAATTGTAAAAACACAAACTTGAAAACTAAGAAATTTCTTTCCCGGGTCTATATCCTAGAAAAATTTATGCATATGCATACCAAGTATACCTGTACAAGAATGTTCATAGAAGTGTTATGCATGGTCGCCTAATATGGGAGAAAATGTCCATCAACAACAGAATTGATCAATAGATTGTTCAATGGATTCCTGTAATGGCATACTACAGAGTATGGAAAACTAACAAATTACAGCTACAGCAACAACATAGATGTTATCACAGATATAATGCTGAGAAAAAGAAGCAAGACATTTAAAAAGCACAGAAATATTATATTATTTATATAAATTTCAAAAAATAGCAAAGCTCTTGTTTAGGGAAGCACACATAGGTGGTAAAACCATATAAAGGAAAGCAAGAACAATAATACCATAAACATCAGGATAGTGGCTACCTCCCTACAAGGGGGGAGGATGGGTTATGAGCAAGGGACCCAGAGAGACTGTTTTAGAACTGGCAGTGTTTGTTCTATTTCTCAACCTGGGTGGTGTTTATACAAGCGTTTGCATTATAATTACTTGCAATTAATTATAATGCACCATTTAAATTTATGTAACTTCTTCCATATGTGTTATGCTTCATTGTAAAAAGGAAAGGAAGCAAGAGAGGGCAATAAGACCTAAAGGAGGGAAGTATCCCTCCCAGGGTCACACTACAGTTCTCCTAATTTACTTTTGAGTCTTTTTCTCTCCCCTGATGGCGTAGTGGTTAAGCGCTTGCCTGCTAACCAAAAGGTCGGTGGTTCAAACCCATCAGCTGCTCCACAGGAGAAAGATGTGGCAGTCTGCTTCCGTAAAGATTACAGTCTTGAAAACCCTATGGGACAGTTCTACTCTATCCTATAGGGTTGCTATGAGTTGGAATTGACTCGATGGCAATGAGTTTTTAGGGATGACTAAGGAAGACACATTCAGGTGTCTTCTCAGAGGATACAGTGTATATACTATACGCTGGAGTACTAGAGCACCTCATTCTCCTAGAAAGTTACGAGAAGGCAAATGGTGGGCATAGGAGTGGGGAAGGGCAGGAAGAGCCTAAAATTCCTCTCTCTGATTAAAGACAAGGCATAAAGGCAAGCCTAATACATGCATTCATAGTCCCACATAGCTCAGTTGGCACCTGAGAGCCCTGAGCCACCAGTCTCTATCTCAAAACATCTCATCCACTGGTCTGACCATGATATCTAAATCCAAACATAGGCCATTTTTTCCCTTTTAGGAGTGAGCATTGCCCATCCCAAGACAGTCTTTCACAACAAAACTCCCCAGGAAGGAGTAATCAGGACAAAAGAATAATAGCTAAGGTGTATATAGAGCTTACTATGTGCCAGATATTTTTCTAAGTATTTTCAAATATTAACTCACTGACCCTCATTACAATCCTATAAAGTAGGTATTAGTATTATCCTCATTTTATACATGAGTAAGGAAACTAAGCTACAGAGAGGTTAAATCCCTTGCAAAGGTCACTCAAGTCAGTGAGTGAAAGAGGCAGAACAGGAGCCAAGACAGTCTGGCTCTAGAGTCAGACTCTTAACCCTCTGCTAAACTGCTTCTTAAAGAGGAGCCACTTGGTCAGGTGCATTCTGTACATCTTTGCTCACGGCACATGTTCATATCCTTGGAAGCTGAGAGATGTCACCCCACTACTCAGGGCTATGCAGATAGGGCAGCCAGAGTGACCAAATTCCTTGGCTAAATGTCTGAAGTGGGGATGGAAAGTTAGGGGATGTGCAGGACTCAGGGAACAGGGACGTTTTTCAGAGTTGCATGAAATTTCTCCTTATTCCTCAATGGCTCCATTTATAGATGTCCACAGCCCTTGGATCCATGTGGGTATCAAGGGAGGCTAAGGGTGATACTGGGGACTGGGGACTGGGGACTGGCTGCGGGGGTGGGGGAGGGGGCAGAGAGGGAAAACTCTGCCAAATTATTTCTAAGCTTCTGACAGGACCTTAAAGCATGAAGACAAACTTCTCTTTCACAATAACTTTCTGAGGATTGATGCCAAGAAAGAAGCCCCCAAGGGTAAACAGAGCTATCATTTCACTTCTTTATTCCACCAACAATGCTCTCCTTGTCGCTTCTCTTCCCACCAGATGAGAGCAGCCTCCTCCTACAGGCATATGTTGACAATATGTGCCAGGACCTGAAGCAGCAGGGCTCCCAGGGTGCAGGGGTTACTCAAGGGTAGGGAGTGGAAAGAAGTGTGGAGGCCTGGGGTCTCAGCACCCCAAGAATGATGGAGGAGAGATATTTCTTCTCTTTTGCCCCTCACTCCTTCTTTTCCACAGCTGAATGCATCACCAGGTTTTGGGGAGAGCAAGAGCCCAGAAGGAACAAGGGTTGAGGAAGGGTCAACAGAGAGAAAGTCAGAGCTGGAAGGAAAACACCTTGCCATGGAGTCAGACAAACTGCACCAGGTCTGAGATACTACACGACATGGGGCGAAGGGAGCTAGAGCTAGGCCAGCCCATCATCACACACAACTTTGGAGGAAACAAAAACATAAGCTAATGATTTCTTAATATATTGAAAGTTTAAAATATGTGACATTTATAGTCAGCAAATGCATTTTGCACCAGTACATGGCAAAGATTCAACTTAGCAACAAATTAAACTTAAAGAACTGGCAATACAGAGACGATATCCCAGTTTTATTCCACGCTGATCCAAGCTGGTTCATTATCTGAATTTTCCAGTAAATTCTCCTTCCTGTACTTTCTACCATAAAATAGAGTCCTTCTGCCTGTGCCAGCTTGCAATACTGGGAGGCAAGCAGGAAGAGAAAGGTTGGAGACCAGAAGGCCATGTGCAGCTGTTGACTCTAGTGATCAAGTCTTCCTTCTTAACCTTCTGCTGTCCCACAATGGGACTCCCTGGTTGATCCCACACCTCTAAGTCCTCTCCACTTTTTTCAGGGTACTAGTCTCTGATCTTTCTCTACACCAGATTGTGCAGGCCCAGTGATGCCTTCCCCAGGTTTCACTTCCCACCCCAATGATCAGGCCTTGAGTTCCTCTGGTTGTGAAGGCAGGAAGGCTGATCCCCTTGGGCCCGAAAACCAGGTGGTAAGGAGGGAGGTTGGAAAGATAGCCAACTTCAGAAGGCCAGTGAAGAAATATTCATGGTGACCCTGAAAGACATCAAGGATTACTACAAGGTAAGAGAAGGCCAGTGGACTGAGGGCTATGAATAGAAAGTAGAGATGTGCTCTTTTCATAACCTCAAGAGGGCAGCCCCCAAGTGGCTGTGAAATGAGGGTTAGCAGGAAGAAATAATCAGAGCCCCAAAGGAGAAACAAAAGGCAGAAACAGAAATACACAGACATGTCTGCATTCTCCTCATCCCACAACACATCTGGTTTCCTTCTTCCCGATCACTTCCCCCATCCTTACTCTGCCTCAACATACACAGGAAGCAATGTCAGAGTCAGTTCTTATCTTGGCACATTCTGACCTCTTGGCTCCACATCCCCACCCATCTGAGACTGAGCCCACGTTAGGAGATTGCAGATTTACCGCTGTTCAGGGATGTTGGGTGGAAAGTGCCAGCTTGGAGTCAGCGAGACCTGGGTTCACACTGGGGCTCTGCCAGTCACTAGCTGTTTGACAGTGAACAAGTGGCTTAATTATCTGGGCTGCATTGCATCAGTGAGTCCTCTCATGGTTGTTGTAAGAATTTAAAAAGCTTCCTGAGGGCAGGGTCAGTGTCTCTCTTGATCTGCCCTGTATCCACACTGCCGAGAACATTGCTCAGCATTTAAAACTTGCTCGGTTAGTGCACTGCATAGTTCATAATCCATGCTACGTGCTCAGTCAGAGTTGCTTTCCTTTCTAGACTGTTATGCTACTTGGAACGTTAAGGATCCTCCAGTCCATTTTGCACATAAGGAAACAGACTCGGAATAGGTAATTTGTAGAGGTTATACAGATGGCTAGATGCAAGCAAGACTAAGAGGCCAATTCCTCAGGCCTGGTGAACTGTTGATCAAGGCATGGAACAAGGGTGAGACTGGAAAACAAAATGCCCAAAATGCTGCAGAAAATCTGGGTAAAAATGAAATAAGGCTTCCAGGAGGAAGTATCAGGAAAATGGGCTGGACAATGCCTCAAAATTAGGAATGATTCAGGCACAGGGGACTGGAAAGGACATTGGCTGGAACAAAAAAGTTATGGTCAAAAATCTTGAGTAACAGGAGTGATGGATAAAGATACAAAGACGAGGCACTAGTTAATTATAGTAGATGGTGTTTATTGAACAAGAACTATATACCAAGCACATGTTATGGCATTTAATGCTCACAAAAACTATTTATATTAGTGATGAGGACATTGAAGCATAGAGGAATTAAGTAATTTGCTCAAAGTCACAAAATTAGCAGGTGGTGGTGGAACTGGGATTTGAATCCAGATACACTATCCATAAACCCTGGATCATTAACCATGGCACTTACCAAATTGGGTAAAATCCTAGTTAGGAGATATTATTTCAAATAATCAGAAAGAGGAAGCTGGAGCCCTAATAGGGGTTTTACTGATCCTGGGGAGTGGGGGCTCAAGGAAGGAAAAACAATGGAGAGTTATTGAAAATGGTGGAGGAATTTGAGATGGGATGATAAAAGAAACATAAAGGAGTAGAAGTAGTCACTCTGCAGTCATTCAATGAGGAAGATCAACTCTTGAGTAAATGGAGAGAGAAGAAAAGTTGCAAATAACCTAAGAAAGATTTGGAAGCACATACAAATGTTGTGTCTGGTTCTCTCAGTATTTACAAGATATCAAAAGAAGCTCTATTAAACCCACCGACTCAGAAGGGGCTGCAAATATGATTTTCCTATCCCGACCAACTGATAGGCTCCCTCTTGTGGCAAAATATACTACTGTATTTTATACAAATAACATGCACTTTCTGCATTTGTTTACCAGCAGGGCCCTTCCCTCTCCCCCCTCTCCCAAGGTACCCTCACAAGCGCGGCCATGCCAATCCTCTTCCACGTGATGCTGTTATAAAAAAAAAAAAAATTAGCATAGGGTGCTTACAAAAATACCTCTGGGTACAGGATGGGGCCAGCAAACAAACGCAAAAGTCCACGTTATTTGCGTAAAAATACTGTACCTCTAAGATTCAAGAAACACCAATTTAATGCAGTCAGTGTCTGGCTGGGACCTTACGTAGTGAAGTGAGGACATTAGGTGTTTTGTTTTCAAAAACCTTTCTTCCTACTGGGTTGCAAACTGTTGAAATAAGAATAAATAGAAATGGAGAGGGCTGTTGTAGAAAGTAGAGAATAGAAGGAGGCTAAAGGCTAAGCTTGGGGAATGATTCAAACAGGACTTGGAAAGACTCTTTGCTCTAACAGAGCTGCTTCAAGGATCCACGGGCAAAATGAGGTACAGGGTTAAGGAGAAGCTGCTTCTTCCCACTTCTATGTGGAGCCCAGCATTGCTCTCAGACTCTGAGCACTTGCAGGCTTGGTAGTGGGCAGACAGGATCCAGATCAAACGAGGTTAAAGGGGAACCAGCGGTAAACGAGAGGGATCCAGATTTGGAGAGAAAGAACTCAGTGAGAGCACATGGTGGGCACAGATGAGAAAACCGGGCTTAGTGAGGTTCTGCAATTTACACAAGTTAAGGAGTGAAGCCCTGGTGGCGCAGAGGTTAAGCGCTCAGCTGCTAACCGAAAGGTCAGCTGTTCTAACCCACCACCTACTCAGCAGGAGAAAGATGTGGCAGTCTGCTTCCCTAAAGATTTACAGCCTTAGAAACCAATAGGGTCACTATGAGTTGGAATCAACTCGACAGCAGTGGGTTTGGTTTGAGGTTCTGAAATTTACGCAAGTTTAAGGAGAGAACCAGGATGGATACAGCCGGCCAAAATAAAACCTTCTGCACTAACCATCACTCTTCCACCCGCAAAGGCCCCCAGGGTCGCTCCATGGGAGTCTGGCAGCTCTCCAAACTTCCCCAGCAGAGAAATGCGGTTGAAGAGAGAGCCGGGTCCGGCGGCCAGCCCGCCCGCGGTGTGGCGCCCAGGTCTCGAGATTCAAATTCTATCCGGTCCCGCCGGTGATCGGGCGCCACCTGGCGACCACTTTTATATCGATTGATTTTGGCTCTGATGTCAGCGGCGGAGTTCCCGGAGGACGGCAGAAAAGGTCCGATCTTCCTGGCCGCTCGGATTTCCCGAAATTGCACCAGCAGATATCCGAGTGATGGGCTGTGGCCACTCAACTCCCGCCCAGTGGCTAGGGCGCACACAGGCAGGTTAGCACACAAAGTCCATCTCCACCAGCGGGGACCCCAACACAGACAGGGAAGGGGCGTGGAGGCCATCTCCTTGACAGGTACTTGTCAGGTCTAGAAATTAACCCTACCTGCAAGCCAGTAAGTTAGCCTGTTACTGTTTCATGAATGCTGACGGAAGATGAGAGCTCTGGGTCAGAGACAAAAGCAGAACGAGCATCGTATTGGCGACGGTTATCCTTAGCCCCCAAATCCCAGGCGGTGGCTCCGAAGGGCCCCATGGATGCTATGCACGCAGTGGGTCTGCGCTGCAGTCAGGAGCACTGAGCTTGGAGAATCCATACTTTTACAGGGAGCTGTAAGAAATGGCCCCGGAAAAGACCCGACAGGGCCTTGTGTTCTTTACACACCCAGCAGGAACTAGGCAGGGACGCGTAAGGCCCAGGGCAGATTGCCTCTCTCAACAGCATCCTCCCCAACCCCTCCCACTCCACCTCTGCGATAGGTTTATCACTTGTGCCCAGAAGCTTGGGGACTCGCAAGGTCATCTCCCCCACTGGCCAGGGCAGGATTGCGTCAGAATAGTGCTGACACACTGATCTTTGGTGACTCTCATGGACGTGGGACACAAGACAGGTTCAGGACTCTGGGCTACCGACAGCCAAGCACCTGACCCCTCTGTGCGTATTTGGGAGTGGAGGGCCTGCGCGATACCGCCTCGGATCTACAGCACCCCAGGACGGTGGGGGTGGCGGCAGGGGTCCTCTACCCCGTGCCCCCCTTCCCCCCTCCGTGCCACTTGTCAGGCGGAGGGAGAAGTGGCGCCCACCTGGGCTTTTAGCGGGCTCCTATCTCGACTCCCTGCCTGTGGTGGTCTGTGGCAGGCAGGGCTGAGGGCCAGGCCGCCTCGCCCCCGCAGTGTCAGCGGGTCCAATCCTCCCACCGAGCTGACCTCTCGACGCTGTCTCGTGCGTGCGCTCCCCGCGGCGGGGCGTGAGGAAGAAGGCTCGTCTGGTCGCTGGGCCACCAAACGGAGCGCTGTTTGGTGCGTCACCAGACGGCCCTTCTCGCCCCACCCCACCCCACCCCACCCCACCCCGTAAAGTTCGTGAGCGATAGAAAATTTATGCTTTCGGAGTCCCTAGGTCATGGCTCGGGTAGGGGGAAGGTGGTGCGTCACTGAGGTTGGGAGGGAGGGCGACATATAAAAGCCCTTCGAGTGGTCTTTATTTGGAAGACAAATATGAGAGCGGAAGTGGCGGACCAAAGTAGTGACGCCCTCATGAAATAAACTGGCAGACGAGCGCGCTACCAAATACTAATAGACTAAATAGGCAATGTTTGCAACGTTCAAGGAAGGCACGCGCTAGAAAACCTGAGCGAGAGCGCGCGTTTGTCCGCGGTGCGGTGGGGGCAGCCCCTGGGGTCCTGGGCTCCAGCCGCGGTATCAAGTGGAGTGGAGGCCCGGATGATTCCGGACTGGTAACGAAAACACACAAATAAAGTAGGGGTCCGCCTCAAAGGAAAAAAGAAGAAGACTTCCTAACGTCATTTCCAAGCTGTAACTAGCCGCTCTCTCGACTGGAGTGGGTATAGAGCCGTTAGTTCCTCTCCCTTTGCCCACCCGGGGAGAGGTTACCTATTGAGTTGAGGGGAGGGGCAACCCAAAGCCTCAGCAGGCACTTCTCCCCAATGTGGCTCGCTAAGTTCAATGATACCAACTGTCAGGCCCAAGGAGAATCCGTTTGTAAAAATGGTTCCAGTAGCTTGTTGGCAACAGAGCAATCCTTGAAAAAACAGATTACAGAAAGGACTTTTCACTGATGCATGCAAGACAAAACACAGCAACTAGGGTAAGCTTTTAAGAGCAGATCAGGAAAAAAACCCACAAAGGCAACAAAAGACACATTGTGCTGCCACCTTTAGTTGGTGACTATCCTTTCATACTGGCGGATAACCCTGGGGCCTTATAGTGGTAGCCAGCACCTGTCAAGCCCAGTAGATGAATATAGTGTTGTATTTGGCTCACAAATAGTCTAAACAGAAAGTTCAGGCCATTCCAAGCTCTGAAAGTCAAGCTAGTTTAAACTGACAGATGTCTCAACTGATTTTTAAAAAATGTATTTCCAAGCATGTGGGGAAATCATGGGATTTGGTTCCTTGATTTGGAGTTTAGGGTCATGTTTTCATGGGACATCCCAGTTAACCGGCCTAAGAACATGTTTAGCGCTTCTGTTCTATCTCTGAAAGTGGTCAGAATATAAAATGGTACAGCCATTGTGGAAAACAGTGTGGTGGTTCCTCAAAAAAAGCGAAAAATAGAACTACCATATGACCCAGCAATTCCACTCCTAGGCATATACCCAAAAGACTTGAAAGCACATACTCAAACAGATACTTGTACCCAAATGTTCACTGCAGCGCTATTCACAGTAGCTGAAGGTTGGAAACAACCTAAATACCCACCAATAGATGAATGGATAAACAAAATGTGGTACAAACATACAATGGAATACTACTCAGACAGTAAGAAAAACGAAGTCTTGATACATGCCACAATATGGATGGAGCTTGAAGGCATTATGCCCAGTGAAATAAGTCAATCACAAAAGGACAAATATTGCACGACCTCACTCATATAAGAAGACAAGAAATGTATAGAGACCAAAGTTTATTAGTGGCTACCAGGGGCGGGAGGGAGTGGGGAAGAGGGGTTATTGCTTATGGAGTACTGACTTTTGGTTTATAAAAAAACCATTGCCATAGCGACCCTATAGTTGGAATTGACTCGCGTTATGGTGATGGAAAAATTGCATTGATTAAGGATAGGGTTGCACAGCTGATTGTTGTAACTGCTGTCAATAAGTTGTACACCTATAAAAAGTTGAATTGGCAAAAGTTGTGTGATAGATATAATATACAACGATGACAAAAAAGAGAGAGAGAGTAGCTGCTGAGGCTGCTTATGTACAATCAAACATCTCATGGGAGTTGGTTCCTGGTTTGGAGGTTTAGGGTCATTGTTTCATGGGACGTCCCAGTTGGTTGGCCTAAGAATATGTTTAGTACTTCTGTTCTATATCTCCAAGTGGTAGGAAGAAGTGATAAATAAGAAAGATAGATTGAAATTCTGTTTAAGAAACTGTTAAATTCCTAGAATCCCTTGCACTATTTCAAAGTAACTAGGAAATTATGTATCTCCCACACTGCCATAAGACTGAAGATTTAGCCTGTGCGGGGGGAGGGCAAAAACAGAGGGTCTCTGATCTGGGAAAGCCAGGCACTGTTGAAAGCAGAAGTACCAAACAGAAAACAGGTGCAGAGGGACTAAATGAATGTATGCATTTTTTATGATAACTGCCCCCCACCCCGCCACCTCCAGCTCCCAGAATGTTGGCCAACAGGTCTTCTTGCAGACCTTCCTCCAGAAGAGTTTTCTCTGGGAAATCTTAACCCAAAAGGAAAAGAAAGACATTGAAGTTTCCCCAACTAAATGGCCATCTTAACCCATAGTGATTCTTACAGTCAACAAGTTCCTACATACTCTCAAAGTTTCCAGCCAGACTCTTAAACATGAACAGACACCCCAGGATTAACAGACATCAGAGGAAAGCTTTTAACATGAAAGGTATAGACCTAATCAAATGAATAGTAAAAAAAGAAACTTGGAAGAAACAGAGCTCATGCAGGGAGAATACAATTTAAAAAGAAGCTTAAAATTAATATACTTAGCCAGATTAGGTTTGCAACCAAGAACCAAGAAGAAGTTGCTTTAAAAAAAAAAATGAATAGACAGTTCACCAAAGAGGATATTCGAATAGCCAACAAGCACATGCAAAGTGTTTAACATCGTTAGCTATTAGAGAGATGCAAATCAAATCCACAATAAGATACCACCTCACCCCCATTAGAATGGCAATAATACAAAAAAGAAAAACAGAAAACAACAACAACAAAAAAAAAAAAAATCCAGAAAACAGTTTGTGGAGAAACTGGAATCTTCATCCATTGCTGGTGGGAATGTAACATGGTACAGCCACTGTGGCAAACAGTTTCATGGTTTCTCAAACAGTTGAACATAAAACTACCATATGACCCAGCAATCCCTTTCCTAAGTATATACTTGAAAGACATGAATGTAGGAACGCAAACATAAACCTGTACATCAATGTTCATTGCAGCCCTTTTCACAATAGCCAAAAGGTAGAAACAACTGAAGTGTTCCTCAGCAGATGAATGAGTAAGCAAAATGCACTATATACACATAATGGAATACGACTAGCCATAAAGAGAAATAAAGTCATGATGCAGGCCACAACATGGATGAACCTTGAAGACATATGCTAAGAGAGATAAATCAGTCTCAAAACGACAAATACTGTATGTTTCACTTGTACGAAATAAGCAAATATATAGAAACCAAAAATTATTAACAGTTGGTTACCAGGCACTGGAGGGAGAGAGAAAGGAGGACTTTTTGTCTGAAGGACATTGAGTTTATGTTACTGATGGTGGAATATTTTGAAAAAGGATAGCAATAGTGGTGGGACAACATGAAAAATGTAATCAATGTCATTGGATTGTAAATGTGGAAGTCGTATTGGTGAATGTTTTGGTGTGTATATTTTCACCAAAATAAAAAAAATGAATATTTACGGAATGCTATTAGAAATTAAGCATATGAATGCAGATTTTTACAAACTCAATAGCAAGGTTGGAAAATATAGTTGAGGGAATATCCCAGAAACTAGAGCAAAAAGAAAAAGAAATAAAAATAAGAGACAACAAATCAGAAAATTAACCAGTCCAGGAGGTCCTACAGCTATAGAATAGACATCCCATAAAGAATGAATATAGAGAAGAAGGAATAGACTTATATAAAGGCATATCATTCCAAAATTACAAAAGGCTAGAGAAAAGATAAAATTTAACAAGCTTCCAGAGGGGACAAAAAACAAATAACACACTAAAGAATTAAAGTTAGAATGACTTCAGACATTTAAAATGCACCAGTGAAAGCTATAAGATAATGGAGCAATGCCTTCAACTTTCTGAAGAAAAAGTATTTCTAACCTAAAATTCTATACCTAGCCAAACTATCAATCAACCATGGGGGTAAAATAAAAACACTTTAAGATCTACAAGGATACAAAAAATTTACCTCCAGAAGCTTCTTGATAATGTGCCCCATCAAAATGAAAAAGTAAAACAAGAGAGGAGATATATATGGGGTATAGGAAATGGGAGATACTATACAGGAGAGGTTGGCTTGGATAAGCCCCAGGGTCCTTTACACAATCTTTCTCTGTGTCTTTCTCATTCTCTCTCACTTCAGTATTTTTTCTTATGTGGCAATTCTGTCTTTGATAGATTTATCCAGTTTACTCAGGGAGGAAAAACCAAGTAACTCAAAAGGTAAAAAACACAGCCAGTGGTATTTCAAAACAACTTATGACACTTTGAACAAATAGAGTAACATATGACAGAATAAAAATTTCAGACCAATGAGAAACGTAAAAATCAACATGAACAAGACAGAGTTAAGGCAAATTGGAATGTGAGATCCAGACCCACCTATGTCCGGAGAGATTGGGCAAGACTGGAGGAGTGGGAGTGTCATGGATTGAATTATGTCCCCTAAAAAATGTGTATATCAATTTGGCTGGGCCATGATTCCCAGTATTGTGTGATTTTCCTATATGTTGTAAATCCTGCCTCTATGATGTTAATGAGGGAGGATGAGTGGCAGTTGTGTTAGTGAGGCAGGACTCAGTCTGCAAGACTGGATTGTGTCTTGAGGCAATCTCTTGAGCTATAAAAGAGAGAAGCGAGCAGAGAGACAGGGGGATCTCATACCACCAAGAAAGCAGTGCTGGGAGCAAAGCGCGTCCTTTGGGGTTTCTGCGTGGAAAAGCTCCTAGTCCGGGGGAAGGTTGATGAGAAGGCCAACACAGAGAGGAAGATTTCCCCTGGAGATGATGCCCTGAATTTGGACTTTTAGCGTACTCTACTGTGAAGAATTAATTTCTCTGTGTTAAAGCCATCCGTTTGTGGTATTTCTGTTATAGCAGCACTAGACGACTAAGATAGGAAGGAAACCTCAGAGGACTCAGGTTGTGGGAGAAGGAAAACGGCACACACCCAGAGAAAACTTCCTGGAGGGATTCATATTTCACAGCAAGTGTGAGGGCCTAAGAAAACTTGCCAAGAAGAGGTAGAAAGATTGTTCCTGACAGGTTGGGGTGAGACTGCCATGGGGGGAAGGTCACAAGGGTCTGACAAAGGTGGTGACCTGAGAATGGGGCTGGGCCTTGGGCATCGACTGGTGTACACGGCTTCCGGTCTGCCTTAACCCAGGGAGGATAAATGGTTCCAAAGAACTAAATGTGGGTCCTTTCACAGTTACCTCCGGTCTGCACTGCTGGAGTCTACCGCATGAAGTACCAACAACAGATTTCCTGGCAGGCGGGGCCAACTTCAAGTGCAATTTAATGCTATTCCTCCCTGGAAGAACCTCGTTGCCACAGATTATCTCCTTCCTCGACAATTCCTGGGTTGTTTTAGAATAGCATGTTTCTCTGTACCTGGGATACCCCTCTGCAAACAGTCCATTTGCCCTCAAGGGTCCATGACTAGATCTATGTTTCCATATACTATTTTCCTCTGTATCTTATGTGTTTTATTTTATGCATTAAAAAATATCTTGAGAATAACTGGCAAAGAAATAGATGGCACAAAAAGGGTAAGAACTGCTGACTTAGAGGGATGGAGCATGAGAGAACACTGGCTCTAAAGGAAAAGACACAACAGTGGAATATTCCTCAAACACGTTCGTTGGATTGTGGCTCTCCAAAATCTGACTTCAGTCTCCCTTTTGAATTTATTACACCCACCTACCTAACCCCTCAATGTTCTTCATGAACTCTGTTATGGATTGAATTGTGTCCCCACCCCACCCCAAAATACGCGTTGTAAATCCTAACCTCTATACCTGCGGTTATAATTCCATTTGGTAATGGGTTGTCTTTTTTATGTCAATGTGGCAGTATTAGTGTAGGGTGTGTCTTAAATCAATCTCTTTTAAGATATAAAAGAGCAGATTAAGCAAGCAACAAAAAAGCAGAGGTGGGGGAAGATAGATGCCAAGCCACATGAAGATTGCTGAGAAACAGAAGCTGAAAAGAGAAAAGGACCTTCCGCCAGAGCCAACAGAGAGAGAAAGCCTTCCCCTAGAGCTGGCACCCTGAGTTCGGACTTGTAGCGTCCTGTGAGAAAATAAATATCTGTTTGTTAAAGCCACCTGCTTGTGATGTTTCTTTTATAGCAGCACTAGATAACTAAGAGAAACTCTGTTTTCACCCAAGTGTCCTCAGTAACCCTCAGATATGTGTGGTGCTGTCTCATTTTGTCTTTGCTCACTTATCCATTGATCTATTTTTCTGTTTATTGATTGTCCCTAAGTACTAGGGACAGAGAAATGAAAATGACAGACACAATCCCTGTCCTTATGAAATTTGCCCCAAATCTGCTTACAGAAATTCTATCCCTCTTCAACATCCTGCTAAACCACCACACATCTCACAAAGCCTTTTATGAGCCCTGCTCCAGACTTTAATTCTTTCTCGGATAAAGCGCTCATTGGTACTCAGCAATGTCTTGATCAAATTTTGCATTACTAGGTTTTTGTCTGTTTCACCTTTGCAACTTCAAAAGAAAAAAGATTCTTTCTACACTGTCAGAAATTCTCTGATTTTCAGATTGTGCTTTGAGTCTATCATTTTTGCTTTTGAGTTTATTCTTCTTTTTTTTTTTTTTTAAGCTATCCGGTAGTTTTAGACTCCACCTTCCCACCCCTTGCTCCCTGAATTCCTCATGCCCTTCACACTGTCCTGTGATATGTTCTATGACACTCGAGACCTAAAATTTTTACCTTCAATGAGCATTTCATTTTAGTGGATCACAGGAGATAGCGCAGTTAGCTGTTTTACTCACCATTGCATACTATGACCTACAAGAATGTTCCTGAAGTATCTGTATTTTCACTGTCTTTAGCCACAATTCGGCCCAATAACCAATCTCAGGTACCCCTCTCCCAATTTCCCTGAGTGACTATTGTCTGAAAACAAGCCTGTACCAATTTCTATATCAATCTAGATCACTAGTTGCTAGAAGCAGAATCCTATTCTAACTTAAGCAAAAAATAAATGTATTTATCAGTTAGCACACAGAGTCAGTGGAGAGGCTAGAGAACCCAGGCTCAGAATTGGGTGGAGAGAACCACAGTCAAAAATGACACTACAGAACTAGTCCTGTAAACATACTGCTGCTATGACACAACTACATGGACCAATGACACCATCCCAATGGACCCTGGATGGTCCAATGGGTACTGCTGCCCCCCCCCCCTTCCCCTAGGAGCTGCTGGTTGTGGCTATTTCCAACGTTACCAGAAAGGTTTGTCTGATGTCCCTGCTTCTTTGCTCCATTGACACCTGATTCAATGTCTAGGGCAGGAGCTTCTGCTTGATTGAGCCCAAGACACGCATACTTGTTCTACTGCAGAGGAGAATTTGGCTGTTTCCACTTCCATAATGGAAAGGCAGGGATTACTCAAGCATAAATATAAAAGGAAGAAGGGACAGATATGAATATCCTTCAGACAGAGCTCTTGTGGGGTAGGTGTAGGATAGTGAAGGATGCACCCTAGCTGGATTCTTCCCAGTCCCAGACTCCGAACATGTAAGAGCTTTTCCAGAGGGAAGGAGTAAAGTGTGGTCTGGCAACACTCAAGTCCCCCTACAAAACATGGCCTGTGCTAACCCAGAGTTGGGAATATCAGACTGGAAGGTACAGCCTGTCCAATGTTGGGTGGGTGACATACATCCCATGGCATCTGCCAATCACCACACACACCTCCAACCCACTGGCCTTCTTTCACCTGGGGAAAACACAAAGCCCCCAGTCCCGGGATCAGCTGCTTCAGCTCTCAATTTTCAGACTCTCTGGACTCACGGATCCCAACGTCTGCCCAGTCTGGCTTGTTTGTCCTTATTTCTTACTATCAGGAAGGTCCCATCCAGGCACTCTCATTGGCTTGTGGATTCACCTCCTCCTACCCTTGGCTTTGAGCCCAGCCATTCCCATAACTACACTTGGCTTTATCTCCAAGTAGTCTTCTCTGAGCTCCAGAACACAGGGAAGCCCAGCACCTTCCAATCAGGCATGATGGGGACACTGATGCCTGTCCTGCTCTCCCTGCTGCTCCTTCTGGGTCCTTCATATCCCCAGGAGACCCAAACCCGTGAGTAGGGAAAGCAAGGGATGGGTACTAGAGAAGAATGGGAAGAAAGGTAAAGACAGGATAAATGGGTTGGGAGAAGGGCCCCTGATGCCAGTTAGATTCCCATAAGTACTGTAGTAATAAGTGTCCGAAGCTGTTATCAATCCAGTTCACACATTTCTAGATGGATTTAGAGAGCCTCTGGACTCAAGACCTTAAATAATCTGTAATCCAAAACCGTTAGTTTACAAACGAAAAAAACAAAAAACTAAGACCTAGAGAGGCTGAGGGACCACCCAGCCAGGACAGAGCAGGAATTACACAAGTAGAGGTTCCTCTACTATTGTTCCCTCCCTCCTTCCAATGGCTTGATGTACCTGTCTGATTCTGAGGGAAAGACAGAGAGATCTCAAGGGACAAATGTGAAGTTAGGTTAACTGGAGGGTTGGTGCTAGAAAGAAATCGTTCCTTTGCCCCGCAGATACTACAGTGGACCTAGAAGGTGAGTGACCAAGAAAAGAGGTGGCTGGAGCTTGGGAACACCCAGAGTCAATTCTAGGACAGGGGAATGATGCCACTTATGACATATAACTTTTCAAAATGAAGAAATGTAAGCTTATTTTTAAACTCTGTTCAAGTTTAAAAATTTGTTACATCTACAAATTGTCAGAATATTCATTTTATGTTAGTTTTATAACAACTTCATTTAAAAGCTAATTGGCAAGAATAATCTCAGTACTTGAACTAGGAAATCTTCCATATGACCTCGACACTACTAACACTCATGTGAACCATATTATGAATTGATTATGAATTAGAGGAAATGCCTCATCCCCCTTACCCACCCATCCCCTGCCTCATACCAAAACGCAAGGTATGGCCCTGGGAATTCTGAGACCTATCCTAGTCTTACCCTGTGCTGATCCTATCTGGGTCATTTTCTGAATTTTCTATAAAATTCCCCTTCCTACACTTTCTAACTATCTGCATTTTTCGGGTTAGACTTGGTTATGCTCCAATAATAAATAAAGTTATTAGTGGTTTAATCTAACGAAGGTTTATTTCTTGCTTATGTAAAGCCCATTGAAAATCAGGAAACTCTCTTCTGCCTCCATGGAGTGACTCAAGGATCCAGGCTAATCCAGTCCCATTTGGGGATGCTTCCATTTCATCCTGTGGCCTCCACAGTTCTTGCTTTAAAGGGAGAGAGACTGAGGTGGCCAGCTAGCTCATAAGGGCCTCAAACCAGAAGAAAAGATCACTTGTACTCACATTACCCTTTGTCAGAACTCAGTCACGTGGTTCCAATATACCTACAAGGAGACTGAGAAATATTACCTTCTTATGTACCAAGAAGAGGAAATGATGTAGTACAGACATAGAATGGTCTCTGAAATATCCCTAGAATAAACTTAGAGCCCTTTCATTCAAGAGAGCCTGCAATGGTGTGAGGCTAACTGCAGGGAAAAGAGAGCTAAGGAGGAAAGTCTGCCTGGCTCTCTGCTGTAACACAGTAGACTCCCCAGGTGGATAAATCAAAGTTCTCTCCTCTTTTGCAGGGCCTTACTCTCTGACCTTTCTCTACACCGGGCTGTCCAAGCTCAGTGAAGGCTTCCCCAGGTTTCAGGCCATTGCCTACCTCAATGACCAGGCCTTCTTCCACTATAACAGTGAAGGCAGGAAGGCTGAGCCCCTGAAACCCTGGAGCCAGTTGGAAGGAATGGAGGACTGGGAGAAGGAGAGCCAACTTCAGAAGGCCAGGGAGGAAATCTTCATGGCGACCCTGAACAACATCATGGACTATTATGAGGACAGAGAAGGTCAGTGGATAAGGACTGCTGGGGTGGAAGGTCTTAGCTGAAGAAGCCACTTCACAATTATGAGTGGAAACGAGTCAGCAGGATGGAAATAGTCCTTATCCCAAAGGAGGAACAGGAGGCACAAGTAGAAATTCACAGACATTTCTACATTCCATTCCCCCACCCCACAACACACTTACTTTCCTCTTATTCTGCCTCAACTCACACAGGAAGTGATGTCAGAGTCAGTTCTTATCCAGGCACATTCTGACTCTTAGCTCCCCAACCCCAGCCCCCATCTGAGGCTGATCCCACTTTAGAAGGTGTATGTCTCATTCACGTCCAGGGGTATTGGGTGGAAAGTAGCAGCCTTGCAGTTCACACCATGGCTCCACCAGTCACTAGCTGTTTGACTGTGAGCAAGTAACTTACTTATCTGGGCTGTATTTGCAAAAATTGGAGCATTGAGACCTGCCTCCCAGAATTGTCATGATAATTAAATTTAATACAACTTATCTATGTAAATTCCATGAAGGCTGGAAGAGTCTATCTTGATTTGCCTGTACCCCCATCAACCAGGACTGTGTGCATCAAATAATACTTGCTCAATAGAAATTTGTTGAATGAATAGAAAGCACCTAGCACCAACCATGGACCATACTAAGTGTTCAGTAAGTGTCAATTTAAAACCACAGGCTGGTAGAGTTACATGGAATCATAAAGATCCTCCTTTCCATAAAGTGCAGATACAGGGGAGGTAATCTGTACCTGTCTGTGAGGATGGTGACAGAACCAAGCACAGAGACTAGTTCTCATGTCTCCCAACTTGCACTCTTTCTCTGGAACCACGTTGCCTATTCCAACTGCCTACCCCCCAAGTCAGCCAACCTCAAGCCTGGTGATGTTCAATGATTATAGACGGGTGTAAAAAGGTAGGCTTCTAAGTACAAAAATGCCCAAGAAGCTACATGGAATTTGAATCCAAATGAGATAAGTTTTCCAAAAAGAGGCAAGAGTTACACAGAAATCAGAAGGATGTGGAATGGGAGGTCCTGGTAAGGAAAGTGGCCTGGGCTGTGTGTCAGAAGTAGAAGAGTTTAAGTCATCAGTGCCCAGGAAGGTCACCAGGAGAAATTTTGATTGGCTGGAATAGAAATGTTGAAGTGACTAACTATGAGAAGAGGATAAGAAATGAAGACAGGGTACTTAACAATAATAGTAGCTATCATTTATTTAGCACTTACTATATGCCTGGCACATATATTAATACATTTAATGCCCATAATAATCTTCTATAATAGGTACTATTGTCATTTCCATTTTAGAGATGAGGAAATTGAAGCACAGAGGAGTTAATGGCTCAAGTTCATGCAAAATGGGGGGAGGGAGATCTGGGATTTGAGCCCAGATAACTTGAGTTCAGAGCCTATGTCAATACCACTAATCCGTATTGTGTAACATCTACTTTTATAATCAAAATGAAGAGATTGTGTTTCACTTTCCTAAGAGATTCGGGATAAAGATAACAAATGTTGGCAAAAAAAGGGAGAAGTAATCACATTATGTTTACTCAAGAGGTAATAGCAAGCAAGTCCTCTTAGAATTGACAGAAAATGAGAGATTCCTACTACCTACATAAAGCCAAAAATAATTTCCAATTTACTTGGAAATGCACTTCAGTATGGTTGTGTTGGGTTTCTAAGAACTCATAGTATATTCAAACAAAGAAGCAGAAGGGCTAGAAATCTATCTATAGTCTATAGCTCTCTTAAGTTTCCCAGCTAGAAAGAATGTATATCATCTCAGACTCACCTAAAACACAAAACCAAACAGTTTCCCTCTTCCTGTCAACTATATGCTTGGCTAATGACCTATATGCCAAGATAAAGGGACTGTATGCTTCGATTTCAAAATTCTTTCCTTCTACTGAGTTGCTAACTGTGTAGAAATAAGCATAAAATGGAGTTGATGATTGACTTCCTGTGGGGTTTCTGGGGGAGGATTCAGGGTCTCACACTTTTCAGGGAATGTTTGGTTGTGAGCTCTGGAATAACAAAAGCAGTGGAGCATTCTGGAGGTATGCCTACGATGGACAAGACTTCATCGAGTTCAACAAAGAAATTCCAGCCTGGGTCCCCTTGGACCCAGCAGCCCAGAACACCAAGCAGAAGTAGGAGGCAGAAAAAGTGTATGTGAAGCAGGCCAAGGCCTTACCTGGAGGAGGAGTGCCCAGGAATGCTGCAACAGTACCTGAAACACAGCAAGACTTACCTGGACCAACAAGGTATTCACTGCTTCCTATGTCCTGCTCCCCAGTACTGAGCTGAGAAATACAAAGGTGACCTCAGGCTGTGAGCCCAGGGGAACATCTCCTACTGGTCTCCATTATCCCTGAAAGTCCCTTAGGCCTTTCAGCTTTCACATCCTAGGACTCTTTTCTTCCCTGGGAGGACAAGATGTGGGGTTCAAAAAGAACATCCATCACATTTCAGGCAGGATAGGCCAAGAAAGGCACTGATTCAATAGTATGATTTCCTTCACACCCAATTTAAAGATGAGGAAGCTAGGGCTCAGAGGGCTTAGGTTAACACTGTCCATAAAATGCAAAGCTGGGACTTGAATTCCGTATTCCAGATTTCAAATATGTATTCGTTTCCTAGTGCTGCCGTAACAAATTACTGTAAACTGAGTGGCTTAAAACAACAGAAATTTATTCTGTCACAGTTCTGGAGACTAGAAGTCCAAAATCAAGGTGTTGACAGGGCCACGCTCACCCTGATGGCTCTAAGGAATATCCTTTGTCTCTTCCTACCTTCTGGTGATTCCTGGTAATCCTTGTCATTCCTTGGCTTGTAGACACACCACTCCAATCTCTGCCTCCATCTTTGCATGAAGTCTTCCCTTTGTATCTGGATCTCTGTGTGTCCTCTCCTTTTCTTATAAGGACATCGGTCATATTGGATTAGGGCCCACCCTAATCTAGTATGACCTCATCTTAACTTGATTACATACATCTGCAAAGACCCAATTTCCAAATAAGGCGACATTCTGACGTTCTGGGTGGGCACTATTGAACCCAGTATAACATCCCATAGTCATTTTCCTCTACTATTATGTCTCCATGGCTTGGTTTTGAAGAGAGAAAGCAGGTGTGTAAAATGTCTGTCCTGGAAGGATGAAAATGAGCAAATGTGAGCAAGACTGACTGCCGTAAATTGACACTGAGTTGGGAAGTAATGAGAAAGAGGGCTGTGGATGGACCAGGGAATTGTTTGATGCACAGGGCCACAGATAGAACTAAGGGTCCAGGCTGAGACTGGAGGAAGGACGGGGCTACAAAGCCTACTCAGAGATTTGGGGAAGAAAGGAAAGTCTGTGGGGGCATTCACAACGTGTTGCCATCAGAAGTCACTACATGGTGGGAGGGGAGGACTGGCAAGAAAGTAGCCATGGACATTCCATGATCCCTGTTCTTTATAACAGTTTCTTACAGGAGGCAAATACAAAGCTTAGAGCTAACTCCCTGCTAATCACTGACAACCAAGGAGTCAGGGTGGCAAGAGATGCAGGCAGGAAGAAGTCTACTTCGAGGTCTTACTATCCATGCTCTATCCCTCCACAGCTCCTCCCTCTGTGTCAGTCACCAGCCACATTGCCCAGGGTGAAAAAAGGACACTCAAGTGCCTGGCCTATGACTTCTACCCACGAGGAATTGGTCTGCGCTGGACTCGGTCCAGTGAAGTGCAGGGATCTGAGTCAGGGGGAGATGTTCTTCCCAGTGGAAATAGTGCATACCAGTCCTGGGTGGTGTTGGAAGTCCCTCCTCAAGACAGAGCAACCTACACCTGCCACGTGGAGCACAGCAGCCTGGCTCAGCCCCTCACTGTGCTGTGGGGTGAGGTACAGGAAGCCAGGAGTGAAGGTGACTTGGGAACTCAACCTCAATAGCCACCCCTTCTGCCTGACATGAGAAAGATAAACTTCAGAAATCAGTCTCAACATCATCAGTGAAGTCCGGGGAGGCAGTGCAAGGGGACACGGTGAAACTGGAGACAGAAAATTTGAAGGCTGAGCACAGAGCTACCTCTAGCTGCCAAATTGCCTCATCTCACAAAACCTCTATTGTCTAATACGTAAAATCAAATTACTAATTGCCTCACCTAGCTTACACAATATAGAAAGGTATTTTTAAACAGTGTAATGCTGTAAAAACATGAGTAGATTTTATCATTCGTTCTGCCCCCAAAATATTTGATCCATTTGAAATTCTCAGGTGAATGAAAGTGGCCTTTGGACAAAGGGAATGACGAAGTGCCAGCAGAGCCCCTCCAGGAATTACCATCAAGACACATTTAGTATAGTAGCAGGGTCAAAAATTTACACCCTATGATTCAGATGTGCAAAAGAAAAGTACCTCTCTCCATTTTATATCACCAAACTCATGTTTCTCTTAGGCCCCCATTAACAACGAAAACTGAAAACACAAGACCTTCCCTGGTAAATACATCTCCACACACTTTTCCATTTTAAATACTCTCTGACATATAATTTCTCAAAACTTCAGTTTTCCCCCCTTGACAAGGTTTTTTCTGTCACGTTGTCCTTCCAAAAATGATGTCTGGGTGTAGGAGTATCCACTGAAGAGTGACTCAGGCCACCTGGTCCCTTGCACATTGTTCTGCTGATGTCCACAGATGTGGCCATGGCCTCTCTGGTTGTGAAGTCCTAGAACTCTGAAACCTCTTCAATACAAATCCAAGCCTCTTCTGTTCCTCAGTCCCTCTCAGCACTCACTCTCTCCCAGTGAGGCATCACCTTCCATCTCAGCTTCTCAACCTTTCCCACACCATGTTGGCCTTGAAAGCTTATTGATCAGGACATACTCCCAGGGAAGCAGGAATTAACCCTAATGTTCTTGGATTCCCTCCAAATCCAATGAGTGTGTTTTTTTGTTTTTTTTAACTGAGTCACTCACCACCATTCACAGGTTTAAATCTCGAACGACAGAGCAGAACTCTCACATCTTTCCATTCCATTCTCTTTCATTCTACTCACCAAAAGTATTACCTGCCTGGGACTGTGTTTTTCCTTTTCATACAACAAGAATTTTCTTTACATCCTGTCCTCATTCCCCCAACTCTAAAGTTAATCTTCCAAGCTGAATTCCTTAAGGAAATCATTCACAGCCTTCAGAGTTCTGAGACCACCGTCCTATATTTCTTGAAAGCCTAAGTTTGAAAGCTATACTTTTTTTGTGTATATATACTTTGACTCCAGTTTGAGAAATAACCTCCTTAGTCTAAAGAAAATCCACATACCCTTCCTCTGAGGCAAAGTCGTATCTGACAGGGTGGGAGAGCTGTACAGAAGAAAAACCAAGTAGTCAAAAGCAAAACATACAGCAATGGATATTTCAGAACATAATACTATGACACTTCAAACAAATAAAAGGTAACACATGACAGGATAAAAATTTCAGACTAATGAGAAACCTAAAAGTCAACATGAACAGGGCAGAGCTAAGGTAGATTGGAATGTGAGAGATTGGGCAAGGGTGGAGGAGGGGGAGGAAACCTCAGAGGACCCAAGTGCTGGCCAGGTGTTGAGGAAGAGGGGAGCAGAAGAGAGCCACTCACCCCCAGAGAAAACTTACTGGAGTGATTTACATTTCAGAGCAAGTATGAGGGCCTAAGAAAGCTTGCCAAGAAGAGGTAGGAAGATTGTTTCTGACAGATTGGAGTGAGATTGCCATGAGGGGAGGGTCACAAGGACCTGACAAGGGTGGTGAACTGAGAATGGGGATGGGCCTTGGGCACCAACTAGGGTACACGGCTTCTTCCCTGCCTCAACCCAAGGAGGATAAACGGGTCCAAAGAACCAAATGTGAGTCCTTCCACGGCCATCTCCTGCCTGCTCTGCTGGAGTCTACCCCACTAAGTACCAACAACAGATTCCCCTGCAGGCAGGGCCAACTTCAAGTGCAATTTAATGATATCCCTCCCTGGGAGAACCTCACTGCCACAAATTATCTCCTCCTTTAACAATTCCTCTGTTCCTTAGTACCACCTGTCTCACCATAGAGGATTCCTCTGTGAATAGTTCACCAGCTAGACTACAGGAATAAGGGGCAGGAGATACCAACCAGGTATAGCACTTAAATACCTTCCCTGATTCAAGGCCCACTTCAATTTGGCTGAGGTTTGCTTTTTTCAACCTTATCCCCCACTAGAACTCTCTGGTGCAGCCAAATAGACCTTATTGTTCACCAGGCATATTTAGTGTTTTCTTTCTATTGCCATTGCTCATTTATTGATTCATTCATTCAAGAATTATATATTGAGTATTGATTTTGTGCTGAGTTCTCTAATAAGCATTGGAGACCCAATAGAACAAGTATAGTCCCTTCCTACAGGGATCTTACTCCAACTCTGCTTATTGAAACAATAAGTGCTGTACAAGGTCCAACTCAAATCTTACCCCCCATGACTTCTTTCTTGATCACTGACTCCAACATGTACTCTTTCCGTGCTGAGATTGCTTCCAGATGAAAGTATTAGGGACAGTGTCAAGGAAGAAGTGGCATTTTGAGTGAAAGGATGCTGGGTTTCCCACACAAACAATCCCAGCCCACCCCATTGTTTATTCTTTTTTGTTTCTTTCCATATGAAAAGAATAGGAAAGAAAAGTGAAGTAATAAAATAGAGAAAAGATGTGAGAAAAAGGGTAGAGAAGGCAATGAAATCAAATTTGCTAATACCTGAATACCAATTCAGAATTTTTTCCATTGCTCACCTTCAGAATTGTGGTTCATTCATCCATTCACTCATTTATTCATTCAACAAATGTTCATTGAATATTTCTCAGTTATAAAGTTCTGAGATAGATGTTTATACAATAGAGAAATGAACCAGAAATAGATCATTCCACACAGTGATAAATAAAGTCCCAAAGATGGATTGGGGTCAAACTGGGGAGCATTTTGAATGACATGCTGGGGAGTTTGATCTTTATTCTGAGCATAACAACTGAATGCTTTTTGACAGTTGTTGCTGTTATGTGCCTTCGAGTTGATTCTTACTTATGGTGACCCTATATGACAGAGTAGAACTGCCCTATAGGGTTTTCTAGGCTGTAATCTTTATGGGAGCAGACTGGCAGGTCTTTTCTGCTACCTTTTGGTTATCAGCTGAGCACTTAACCATTAGCAAATATTAACCAAATGTTAATGAGTACAGTGGATTAGAAGGTGGGGGACAGACTAGCTACAGAAAGAGCATTATCTCCAAGTAGAGATAACAGTGATGGCATTACTGAGGTATAAATACTGAAGCTATTGTTTCCAATCTCTTTGCAACCATCTTTGTTAGTTTAGCTTCATAACACCTCATGTTTATACACCTTTCTAAAGCAATGTGGCTCATCTTCATTTCTAAATGAAGATATTTTAAATTAATTTCTTTTGAAAACTAACAATCATTATCGACACAATTTGTGTCATCCTGAAGATATAATTAGTCATAAAACAAGAGCTCAGAATCACTGGTCTCTGGCCAGGGAGAGAAAAGGGTGATGGGACCAGGACCTCCACTAGGACATAAACCTGTCCCCTCTAATGGTTTCCCATTATAAAATCATTTACAGGGCCCACCAATCCAATAGCATATCCCCATAAACGATATATTTTTTATTAATGAGATTACATATACATGAGCACTCAAGAATATGTTCTAGGAAAAGCACTAGATCAGAGTAAATCTAGTATTTGTCTACATGAATCTTACAGCAGAGAAATCTTTTGAACCCAAACACAGAAGAAGTGACGCTAATACTTCATTAAGAAAAAAGGACCCATCAGACTAAAATCCCCCATCCTCCCACCACCAAAACCATAATCACATTGGCATATCTCTTCCTCTAGTTGCTTCACAAGACGAAACGGCTTTCCCCTTTTTGAAGAACAATTCCTCAACTTCTGATCTGGACCTAATCCTCTTTTCTCTATCCAAGGACCTCATTCTTCTAGTTATCCTTTTTCTCTCCTGCATCTCTAGAATATGTTGTTGTTGTTAGTTGCTGTTAAGTCAATTCCAACTCATGGCAACCCCACGTGCGCAGAGTAGAACTGCTTCATAGGGTTTTCAAAGCTATGACCTTTCCAAATCAGGTCGCCAGGCCTATCTTCTGAGGTGCCTCTGATTGGGTTCAAACTGCAACCTGTCAGCAAGTAGTCCAGCACTTAATTTTTGCACCACGCAGGGACTCTCTCCCATCTTAAAACCAAACCAAACAAAACCTCCTATGACATCACTTTCTCCTTCAGCTATCACTCCATTTCTTGCTTTGCTTCACGGAAAACTAATCACTACTTTATCACTTCCCACTCTTTTTTTTTTTTTAAATAATATTATATTGTGTTTTTGGTGAAAGTTTACACAGCAAATTAGGTTCTTATTTGACAATTTCTATACAAATTGTTCAGCGACATTAGTTACATTTATCACAATCTGTCAACATTCTCTTTAATTGCCTTCTAGTCATTGCATTTTCAGTGCTCTAGTTTCCCTGCCCCCTTATCTTCTCATCTTTGCTTTAGAGTAATTGTTGGCCTTTTGGTCTCATATAGATGAATTCTTAATGGAGCACCACACTCATAGGTAATATCCTTTATTTTGTGTGCCGATCTGTTATTTCGCTAAAAGGTAACCTCAGAGGATAGTTTCAGTTCAAGGTTTAAAGAGTTTCTCGGGGCGATAGTCTCAGGGAGTCCTCTAGTCTCAACTGGTCCAGTAAGTCGGGACTTTTTTAAAATTTGAATTCTATCCCTCATTTCTGTCCCATTTTATCAGGGTCCATCTACTGTGGCCCTGATCAGAACAGTCGCTAGTGGTGGCTGGGCACCATCTAGTTCTTCTGGTCGCAGGGTAGAGATGAGGTAGGGATGAAGCCATGGCTCATATAGGTTATTAACCCTGTAGACCTCCCATTCACTCTTTAACCACCCCAATTAAGCTTCCGTTCCCAGCTTCCATTGAAACTTCTCTTTTCAAGGTCACCAATGAACTCCATATTACCAAAGCCAATGAACCTGCTCCAATCCTCATCTTGCTCACCTTCTCAGTAGCATCTAACACAATGGGCTCATCCTTTCTTCCTCTTTCATACATTCAACAAATGTTTACTGAACACCTACTATGTTCCTTGTTATTGTTCTAGGCCCTGATGATATTACAATGAATGAGACTGAAAAAAATCCCTGATTTCATGGAACTTACATTCTATAGGAGGGATACAGTCTATAAATATACAAACAAATAAATAAAGTGCTATGGAAAAATACAATGGAATGATGAGTCAAAGAGTGAGAGAAAGGAGGTAAGAAAAGGCCTTTTAAGGAGATAACATTGGAGTTCAAATCTAAATGATGAACAGGAAGCAGCCTTGGGAAGATCTGGGGGAAGCGTATTCTGAGAAGAGGGCACAGCAAATACAAAGTCCCAAGGCAATCAAAGCCCAGTGGGGCTGAAGCATCATGAACAAGGGAAAAGTGACATGAGATATTGTTGAAAAGACAGGTAGAAGCCAGATCATGTAGGACCTTGTAGGCCTTAGTAAGGAGTTTAGATTGCAATTGTCTAGTACAAGAGGGTTTTAACCAGGATGGTGATATGATTTAAGTTTCTAAAAACACCCCTTTGGCTTCTGTGTGAAGAACCGACAACAGTGAGGCACAAGTGGAAAGTTCTGCTGAAGGGCTTGGAACGTGGTGGTAGCACGGGAGTAGACGGTAAACTGTCAGATTCTGGATATAATCTGGAGGCTAAGTTTACAGCAAGCATGGTTGTGTCATCTGTACGTTGCAGGTTGTTAATGAGTCTTCCTTCAATCTTAATGCTGCCTTCTTCTTCATATAGTCCAGCTTCTAAGATTATTTGCTCAGCATACAGATTGAATAAGTACGGTGAAAAGACACAACTCTGACGCTCACCATTCCTGATTTTAAACCGCACAGTATCCCCTTGTTCTGTTCAAATGACTGCCTGTTGGTCTAGGTACAGGTTCCACGTGAGCACAGTTAAGTCTTCTGGAATTCTCATTTTTCAAAATGTTATCCATAATTTGTTATGATCCACACAGTCAAATGCCCTTGCATAGTCAATAAAACATAGGTAGACATCTTTCTGGTATTCTCTGTTTTCAGCCAAGATCCATCTGATATCGGTAATGATATCCTTCATTGCATGTCCTCTTCTGAATCCGGCTTGAACTTCTGGCAGTTCCCTGTCAATCTACTGCTGCAACCACTTTTGAATTATCTTCAGCAAAATTTTACTTGTGTGTGATTTTAATGATATTATTCAATAATTTCCTCATTCTGTTGGATCACCTTGGTTTGTAATCCTTCCAAAATGACTGACTGGGCCACAATCTGCTAAAGGATTTGTCGGTCTGCTATCCAAATAAGTGGCTTGCAAGGAATTGGTTGGCTTGCTATCCACATAAGCAGCTTGCAATTGATTTCCTATTTGCATAAATGGCTTGCAATCTATCCAATAGGATTGCTCAGTTTATGATCTGCCTAAGGTATTGGTTGGTTTATGAAAGCCACACCTTGAAATTGACAAAGAGTTTTCCTATATAAGAAGCCAAACTCACAGAGGTTTTTTGGAGACCTTCTGATCAACAAGAGCCTGGAGAGAAGAGTATCCTTTGGACCTGGAGTCCCTGCACTGAGATCTTCTCCTATCCTAGTGAAAAGGCTGTACTGACTGAGCTGGTAACACTGAGACGATAACACTGACAACCTAGAGAACGGTGGCAAGCACAGAAGAGCTGAGTGGCAGAGAAACAGCAATGGTGGAAGAGCCAGCCCATGGAGTGGAGCTGGGCACCTGCAGGCAGTAGGTCAACCATAGAGCAGAGGGGCACCTCCAAGTAGGAGGTTGCCCACAGAGCAGAGCTGGGCAACTCCAAGCAGGAGGTCGCCCATGAAGCAGAGCTGGGCACATCCAGGCAGGAAGTAGCCAAACGAGCTGGGCATCTCTGGGCAGAAGGTCATCAACGGAGCTGGGCACCCCATAAAGGGGAAGCAGCCTCAGTACAGGCCTGTTTAGGTGGATGCCTGAACACAGCAAGTGGTAGCATGGAGCTGAGCTGGACTGCCTTCAGCAGTGGCAAATGTCCTGGTTGTGCTAAGAGTTATAACCCTAAGACTGAGAGGAAACCCTCAGAGGCTTGGGCATACACCATACAGGAGTTATCCAAAAAAGTGTTGTCTCAAGAACTAGTGTAATGCCTGCCTAACCCTGGTACTAGCCCAGCATTGTCCCAAAGCTGCTGGTTGAAAGCTAAACCAGTAATCACAGGGTACCAGACCCAGGCAAGAAAAGCTGCAGAGAGAGACAGAGAGAGAATGAACACAGCCATGCCACACCTGACCTGAACTGACGACACTCATGCTGAGAGAGAGAGAGAGACACCTGCTAACACCTGATCCACAGGATGCCTGCCCAGTGATAAAAAGGGACGTAGGTAATTTGGGAAGGGTGAGCGGTTCCTCCTCTATCATGCTAAGTGGGGTACTCGTAAGGGTGGAGGGGACCAGTTCACCTCATATCAGCTCCTGTTCCTTAGTGCTTGCTTTCTATAAGTAATTTGCTCTCATTGTTTACTGTTTACCTTCTATGAGTAATAATGGCTTTCAATTGCCAACACTGTGTATCTTGTGTGTATGACCCAATCAGATTGGATAGCAGAGTCCTCATCCTAGCAGTCTCTTGATTGCTTGGGCTTTACAGTACAACCTGTGTGTGTACACACATACATGCGTTTACACACACAGTTCACTTATGTACAAAAAATACATCATAAAGTGAAAAGGAAACCCATATGCTAAGAAAATATATTGTGTAATGCAGAGAATCAACAAAAGATTTAATATTTAAATATGCTTTAAAACTCCTACAAATCAATGAGAAAATGCAAATGGAAAAACAGGCAAATGTTATGAACAGGAAATTTACAGAAGAAGAAATAGGAATGGACAATAGATACTCATCATTATTAAACAGAAAAAATGCAAAATAAAACAATTAGATATATCAAAACCACAATGAAATATATATACACCTGACCTCAAGAACCCCAAAATTTATAAAGCAAACACTGACAGAATTGAAGGGAGAAATAGGCAGGTCTACAACAATAGTAAGAGACTTTAATACACCACTTTCAATAATGGATAGAACAACTACAAAAAAGATCAAAAAAAAAAGAAGACTTGAACAACACTGTAACCAACTAGACCTAACAGACATATAGAAATTCTCCACCCAACCACAGCACAATATACATCCTTCTTCGGTGCACATGGATCATTATCCAGGTGTCATGGATTGAACTGTGTCCCCCAAAAATATCTGTCAACTTGGTTAGGTCATAATTCCCAGTATTGTATGATCATCTACCATTTTATCATCAGATGTGATTTCCCTATGTGTTGTAAATGCTATCACTGTGATGTAATAAAATGGATTAGCAGCAGTTATATTGATGAAGTCTACAAGATTAGGTAGTGTCTTAAGCCAATCTCCTTTAAGATATAAAAGAGAGAAGTGAGCAGAGAGGGGAACCTCATATCACCAAGAAAGCAGTGCCAGGAGCAGTGCATCTGTCTAGGGAACCATGTTGGCTCTGCCTCAGGCTTAATCTCTTTAACAAAAGATTGTGTAGCTATGTTCTTGGTGAAAGTTCTAGGACACTTTTCCTTAGTTTGTACAAGAGAATTTTCCGTATCTGTAATTCTGGCTTCATTTGGCACAGTTCATTTTTAAGTCTCTCGCTTTCCTCTAGCATTTTACCATAAATGGAAAGGAGAAACCACATAGCCCCTTTAAGATTTTGCTTAGAAATCTCCTAAGCCAAATATCCAAGTTCATCACTTACAAGTTCTACCTTCCATCAAACATTCAAACACAATTCAGACAAGTTCTTTGTCACCGCATAAAAAGCATCACTTTCTCTCTAATATCCAATCACATGTTCATCATTTTCTTTTAAGGCCTCACCAGAAGCACATTTAATGTCCGCATTTCTAACAGCATTCTACTCATGATGATAGCTTTCACCACAGCTCTCAATTCTTTCTGAGCCCTCATCAGAATGGTCCTTAATGTCCATAGTCTACCAAGAGTCTCTTCAAAGCAAACTAGGGCCTTACTATGAAGCACATCAAAATTCCTCAAGCCTCTATCTATTACTCAATTCCAAAACCACTTCATATTTTAATATCTGTTAGAGCAGCGCCCCACTCCCAGTACTAAATTCTGTCTTAGTTATCTAAGTGCTACTATAACAGAAATATCACAAATGGGTGGCCATAACAAACAGAAATTTATTTTCTTACAGTTTAGGAGACTAGAAGTCCAAAATCTGCTCCTTTTAATTTTAAAAATTGCTTTGTTTAAGACATATCCTACACTGATATGGCCTCATTGACATAACAAAGAAAACCCTATTCCCAAATGGGATTACATCCACAAGTTTAGCGGTTAGAATTTACAACACATATTTTGGTGGACCACAATTCAATCCATAACAACAATGTTGTACAACCACCACTTCTCTTTAGTTTCAAAACTTTTATCATCCCAGAAGAACATCCTGTACCCATTAAGTAACGAGTATGTCTTCTTTTTGTCTATGTTGTCAAAACTCCCACATTTTTATCCTGAAAGATAAAAATACTATAGGAGAATAGCATTTAATATACATAATTTATAACCATGTTAAGTTTAAATCAATTTTATTGAAATATAATTTACACACAATAAAATGCACCCTTTCTAACGTACAATTTGATGAGTTTTGAGAAATGTACACACTCATGTAATTACCAATACAACCAAAATATAGAATGTTCTATTGTCCCAAAAAGTTCCCTTAAGCCCCTTTGCAGTCAATTCCTGCCCACTCCCATACCCAGCCCCAGCAAGTACTTATGTGTTTTTTTAACTATAGATTAGATTTGTCTGTTCTATAATTTCACATAAATTGAATTATACAGTATATATTCTTTTGTGTCAGCATAATGTGTTTGAGATTCATCCATGTTGTTGCATATATCAGCAACTTGCTACTTTTCATTGCTGAATCACATTCCATTGTTTGTATATACCACACTTTAAATAACTAGCTCTTAAAGAACAGATTTCCTTCATGAACTGGTATACCCTTATAAGCTCCATTCCCAGTAATATAGTTACTGCTATTGGTATTTCAGAACTTTTTTCACTCCAAATATATTTGTAAATATATACTTTCCAGAGATGGCCCTTGCCAGGAAGGCTATCCACTCTTCTGTCAACCAGAAAGTGACATAGCACCAAGACTCAAAGATGTGGTTACTAGGGGTAGGAGGGAAGGGGAAAGAGAGGTCTGTATTTAGGGAGCACTGAGTTTCTGTTAATGCTGCTGGAATAATTTGGAAACGCATAGTGGTGATGGTTGTACAACATGATGAATGCAACTAATGTCACCATAAAAAATACTGAATTAACAAATGTTCTTGTTATATATTTTTTACCATAATAAAATATAATAAAAATGACTCAAATATGGCAGCAATCAGCCAACTGTAAACTGAAGACATACCAAGAGCTTTGGGGCTATTAATTAACCCCACTGTCAAGCCTGTGGTGCACAGCCCTGAACTATGCACTACAGAAAGACACAGGGGAAAAAAGACTCAGAATGTTAGAACTCGAGGGACCTTAGAGATCATCCACTCTTCTCTGAACTTGGTGAAGTGGGGGCTTTTGTGCCTGAGAATTATGTCTAAGTACTGGCTAGTAATATTGCAAACATTGAAAAAAATACACAGTCTGGTGACATTTCTGAATTTCTTATGTATCCCAAATGTTCAGACTTCACCTGCCCATGACTGCTAAATGAGGTAATTTGCATTAATTCCTGAGTTACAGTGACTTGAAGTTATTAATGGCCAAATTATCAAAATTTTCTGACTGGACTCAAACCTCCAAACTTTCGATTAGCAGCTGATTGTGTTAACCATTTGCAGAACCATGAAATTGCCTGGGCCATTGAGCCCTGGGTAGTATGGAGGAGGGTGTAGAAAGGACCTCTGAAACGGAGTTCCTATATAGGGTTTAAAGAACATTCAAAGACTTCCTGTTTTGGCAAATCGACATGGTCTTCTTGTCTGGCAGCAGTCAGACCCTGTAAATTATTCAGGAATAGCAGATGAAGATCCCTTGTGGACTGCATGACCTTCCTGAATAAGTGGCTACACCAGGCAGGCACAATTTTAACCTTAACTCCTACGTAGCAGACAAGCAAATCTGCCTGGCATAACCCTTCCCAAGCCACATTCATTTATTAGATCTTTAGCAGTTGGTGCCATGCTGGGAGAGGAGCCCTGGTGTTGCAGTGGTTAAAGCGCTCAGCTGCTAACCAAAACATCACCCACCAGCCGCTCTGCAGGAGAAAGATGCAGCAATCTGCTTCCACAGATTTACAGCCCTGGAAATTCTATGAGGCAGTTCTACTCTGTCCTTTAGGGTCACTATGAGTTAGAATTGACTTAACGGCAGTGGGTTTGGTTTTGGGTTTTTTGCCATGCTGGGTGCTAAGGATACAAGGATACGCTTTCCTACTCCCTCAGGTTCTTCAGGGAGTTGTGGAACAAATTGTAACATTGCTCAGTATAAGGCACAGCCTCCATTTTTAAATGGCTGGGCATTGAGAAATAGCCGGATGGGCTGAAGCCAGCTTGTGAATGATCTTTGGTATTTATCTTGACTTTCAAGAGGGAATTGGTGTGATCTTATCTATGTTGTCAGAGATATTGAGGATGATTGGAAAGAAGTGAGGCTCAGGAGGACTCTGCAATACTTAACTGAGGGACTGTGAGACAGAATCAGTCTGGGTGGAGAAAAGGAACCAGATTTAGAGCATAATTTGGATCTGATAGCATATTGGCTGTATGGGATGATGGCAAGAACCAAGGGTCTTAGTTTGGGTCTTTAGGAGGATGCTCTTAATTGAGATAGAGAAACGGAAAGGAGGGAGAGGAAGGGGAGGAAAAGGAGGAGTTTGCTTTGTTTTGTTTTGGGATGGCGTGGAATGGAGGGATTATCCTGGGGTTTGGGCTTGTGATTTCTGAGGTGTCTTTAGGACACTCAGAAGAGATACTAGGGGATAGGTGTGAAAACAAAGTGAAACTCAGGCCCATGGTGGGGCTCAGAGGTCAAGGGAGTACATGAGATGACCCTGGGAGAGGCTGCAGCATGAGAGAAGAGGGCTGAGGCTGCAAAGTGGAAAAAGAAGCCAAATGTGCCAAAAAAAAAAAAAAAAAAAAATTTGCTTTAAGGTTGCTTGATATTTGGGAGTGATTTATATGGCTCCATCGCTGTACTGAGGTGTCACAGGTAAGAGTGGGACAGGCTGAGTGGCACAGAGGAGAACAGCGCTCAGAATCTAAAAGGAAACATCAAAATCAGAGCCTTACTTGTGAAAGTAACTGCTAAGAAGGTCTGGCACCCGCTGCCCCCTGACTCAGGCTCAAGCTTAGACTGTACACTGTTGGCAAACAGAGTGTGTGAGTTGACTTCTAATTATAAAAAGGACCAACAAATATAGTTGAAGAGACAACTCCTCCTCCTACCTCCTCTGCCAAGGCTTCCTGCCAACCCCACCAGTTATTGAAGCTGCTGAGGAAGACTTTCTAAGACCCTTGCAGGATACTCAACGCCCTCTTGTGGTAATGGCTTGCAACTTCAAGTGAGCCTACACCCTAAGGCAGAAATGTCTCTTTCCTAAATCCTTAGAGCAGCAGTTCTGTCCCATTAGCCTAAAAAGGAAATATAACACTGAACTGCATAACGTGTTTTAAGATCCTGCGATAAGGATGGGTTCTCAAGGATGCAGAGAAGCCAGTTTCTCCCTTAGCAGATGCTGTGGGCCTGAGAGACACCTGACGGACAGCCCAGTGGCAATGGATAGTGGACAGACGGGGTTTCAAGCCTGAGCTCAAGAGGGCAGCCCCGACTGGGGAGCTTCATTAACTCTTTTAAAGAGCCTCTTTTAACTTCAGCAAGTCTGAAGAATAAAATACAAATTCAAGTCTAGAAATCAATACCAGAAAGAAAACTGAAGAACACACAAATATGTGGAAATTAAATAACACACTACTAAACAACAATGGGTAAAAGAAGAAATCAAGAGAAAAAATTTTAAAAACACTTAAAGTCGAAGGAGAACGAAACACAACATACCAAAACTCATTGGATGCAGTAAAGGCAATACTCAGAGGGAAATTTAAAGCAATAAACACCTACATTAACAAAGAAGAAAGATTCAAATCAATAGCTTAACTCTACAACTTGAGGAATTAGAAAAGGAAAACTAAGCCCAAAGCTACAAGAAAGGAAATCATAAAGATCAGAGCAGAAATATATGAAATAGAGAATAGAAAAACAATAGAGAGAATCAACAAAAACAAAAGTTGGTTTTTTGAAAGATCAATAAAATCAACAAATCTTTGGCTAGACCGACAAAGAAAAAGAGAGAAAAGATACAAGTATCTAAAATTATACACAAAAATGGGGATATTATGATCAACCCTACAGGGATAAAAAGGACTATAAGGGAATACTATGAACAGCTGGATGACAACAAATTAACTTAGAGGACATGGACAAATTCCTTGAAACACATACAGAACAGTGGAATAGAATTGAGAGTCCAGAAATAAATCCATACATCTATGGTCAACTGATTTTTGACAAGGGTGCTAAATCCAGTCAATAAGGAAGAAAGAGTCTCTTCAATAAATAGTGATGGGGCAATTAGATTTCAACATGCAAAAGAATGCATCAGGATCCATGCCTCACACCATATACAAAAACCAATTCCAAGTGGATCAAGGACCTAAATGTGAAAACGAAAACCGTAAAATTCTTAGAAGAAAATGTAGGAGTGAGGCTGTGGAACCTAATTTTTAATGCTGGATTATCAGATATGACAACAAAAGCACTCATAGCAACCCTATAAATCTCATCCTCATTAGAATGGCAATGATCAGAAAAACTGAAGACAATAGGTCCTGGCCAGGTTGTGGAGAAACTGGAGCCCTCACCCTCATCCATTGCTGGTGGGAATGTAAAGTGGTACAGCCACTGTGGAAAAAAGTTTGGCAGTTTCTCAAAAAGTTGGACATAGAACTACCACATGACCCAGCAATCCCAATCCTAGATATATACCTAGAAGTGAAGACAGGAACACAAACCGAAACCTGTACACCAATATGCATTGCAGCATTTTTCACAATAGCCAAAAAAGTGGAAACAATCAAAGTGTCCACCAACAGATTAATGTGTAAACAAAATGTGTTCTATACACATAATGGAATGCTACTCAGCCATAAAGAGAAATGAAGTCCTGATGCATGCCACAACATGGATGAACCTCGAAAACATCATGCTGAGTGAGATAAGTCACAGAAGGACAAATACTGTATGATCTCACCTATATGAAATAAGCAAATATATAAAAACCAAAGATTATTAGTGGTTAGCAGGGGTATGAGAGAGGGGGAAAGGAGGAGTATTTGCTTAGGGAGCATTGAGTTTATGGTGGTGGAATGATTTGGAAAAGGATAGGGAGCATGGTTGCACAACTTAAGGAATGTACAAATTGTTAAGATGGTGTATGCTTTGTTATGTATATTTTCACCACAATGAAATTTTTTTGTTTGTTCCCATACAAAAGTTTATAGATACATTGTTATGTGACTCTAATTGCTCTCCCCATACTGTCACAGCATACTCCTCCTTTCCACCCCTGATTCCCCACGTCCATTCAACCAGCTCCTAACCCTTTCTGCCTTCCTATCTCACCTCCGGACAGAAGCTGCCTGTTTAGTCTCTTGTATCTACTTGAGCTAAGAGGCACACTCCTCACGAGTATCACTTTATGTCCCACAGACCAGTCCAATCCCTGTCTGAAGAGATGGCCTAGGAAATTGTTTTAATTCTGGGCTGGTAGAGAATCCAGGGGCCATGCTTTCCAGGGTACCTCTAGTCTGAGTCAGACCATTAAGTCTGGTCTTCTTACTAGAATTTGAGTTCTGCACCCCACCTTTCTCCTGCTCCTTCTGGGACTCTTTGTTGTGTTCCTTGTCAGGACAGTCATTGTGGTAGCTGGGCACCATCTAGTTTTTCTGGTCTCAGGCTGATGAAGTCTCTGGTTTATGTGGCTCTTTCTGTCTCTTGGGCTAATACTCTCCCTGTGTCCATGGTGTTCTTCATTCTCCTTTACTCCAGGTGGTTGGGACAAATTGATGCATCTTAGATGAAGGCTTGCAAGCTTTTAAGACCCCAGACGCCACTCACTAAAGTAGGATGCAGAACATTTTCTTAATAAGCTTTGTTATGCCAATTGACCTAGATGTCCCCTGAAAGCATGGTCCCCAGACCTCTACCCCTGCTACTCTGTCCCTCAAAGTATTTGATTGTATTCAGGAAACTTCTTAGCTTTGGTTTAGTCCACTTGTGCTGACTTCCCCTGTAGGGAGTGCTGTCCTTCCCTTCACCTAAGATAATTCTTATCTACTGTCTAGTTAGTAAATAACCCTCCTGCTCCCTCCCCACCCTCATAACCATCAAAGAATGTTTTCTTCTGTGTTTAAACCTTTTCTTGAGTTCTTATAATGGTGGCTTTATACAATATTTGTCCTTCTGTGACTGACTAAATTCACTCAGCATAATGACCTCCAGCTTCCTCCATGTTATAAGATGTTTCATGCCTTCACCATTGTTCTTTATCATTGCGTAGTATTCCATTGTGTGGATATACCGTAATTGGTTTATCCATTCATCCACCAATGGGCATTTTTTGTCAGAAAATTAGTGAGAGTTGTCTGTATAGTCCTTTTCTTTTTTTCTTCATGTATTTCCCAGTAACATCTCACTGCTTCCCAAATCTGCCTATGGACTTTAGCAAAGCGATCAGTATTTGGGTCCATGTTTCTAAGCAATTGAAGCCCCAATTTAGTTTAGAAAAAAAAAAACTTCAGCTAATCCTTTCACTGTAAAATTGTTTGACGACTTATCTCCTTCTCCTCCTCATTATTTCTTTCTTCTTCAGCATCTATTTCTGTTCAAAATCCATTAAATCCTGATCTGTCAATTCCCTAGCAATATCAGGTTCTAAATTCAACATTGTTGCCGTTTAGATGATTATCCACCAATCTCTTCCACGTTATCCGATCAAATGCTTGGAGCATATTTACATAACTCAGCAATTTTTTCCATAACCCCTCCCATAATTTCCTCCCAGGAAGATGTACTAAGATAAGACGTACAAAAAAAAAAAAAAGGGTGGTGATAAGTGCAGTTAGTAGTAACTCCAATACATCCTAAATTGGGGACTGGGGACTACCTGTAGTCATAATCTCATAGCATTTCAGAGCTGGGGAACCCTGGAAATCAAAGTTTGTACCTGCTTCGCTAAAAATGTGAGAGCATAGTTGCAACAAGACAATTAGGAACTAGGTGCTGGGCACACAGTGCCACTTGCCTCATTGCTGGCTTGTATTACCAGACTAAATTTCTCAAAATCCATATTACCAACCAAAAATTTAAACACACTCAATTAGTAAGCATGCATTCCAATATTGAAAACACATGTTATCAAAAAAAACACAAAAAAACAAACTTTTTTTAAGGAGAAAAAAATGTAGTAACAAAAGGGATACCCAAAGGTTTTTTTTAAAGCACACAAAAACATGCTTGAGGTAAGCATATCAAAATCGTCAGCTAAAAAAAGATCAAAGTGGTTGTCTCTGGAGAGAAGGAAATGAAAAGGAAGAGAGGTCTAGGAAAGCAGTTTCATAATAAAACTTGAAAATAATTATTTGGCATTTTAAACTACATGCATGTGTAACTTTGGTCGAAATAAAAACTTTTTGAAAAGTGGGATAATAACATCCTTTTTGTATTTTTATATTGTGGTCTATTCTGAAGCAGTAGACCTAAATGTGATATCTTTGAAAGAAATCTAAAACATTAAGATGAAAAAGCAAATTGTAAAACGATACATATAAAGTAAAACCATTTGTGATTTTTTTATGAAAACTAAAAATTAATTACTTTAATTAGCCACAAAAGAAACTCAATGGATGCAGAAGAAGCATTTGATAAAATTCAACACCCACTCGTGATATTTTTTAGAAATTCCTTAGCAAATGAGGAATAGAGATGAGCTTCCTTAACTTGATAAAAGGAGACTTCACAAAAATCCAACATCAAACATCATACTTAAACATGGAAAGTTGAAAGCATTTCTAGTAAGATCAGGAACAAGGCACAGGGGCTTGCTATCATCACTTCATTTCACCATTGCTCAGTATACCTTAGCAAGTGCAATAGGGCAAGAGGACAGCATCGAAGTATTTGAGTAAGGATTGCATGGGAAGAATCAAAACTATCATTGTTTGCAGAAGATACAATTCTCCATGCAGAACACTCAGAGATACTCCATATATATTATTAGACTTAAAAACAGAGTTTAGCAAAGTTGCTGCATACAAAATCAATATACATAAATTCCATTTACCAGCATTTCTAAATACCACCAACAAATAATTGGAAAATATATATATGTATATTTAAAGACTTCATTTGAAATAGCATCAAAAATATCAAATACAGCAGAGCCAACATGAAGGCCTAGACAGAAGTACTATGCCATCCCTCTGCAGCAAAGACCTGAAAAACTAAGTAAAACAGATACAAACGTCAATCCTGGAACCCTAAGTGTCAAATGACAGGATAAAGAACTAGATCAAACACTGAATAGAAGAAGAAACTGACAGAAAACAGAGAATGAGCAGAGATGCAGAGTGGCAATCCCCTGCCAACTAACACAGCACAGTGTCGCCATATTGGAACACAGCCAGCAATGACCTGGACATGGAGTATGGGAAGGCAACTTCACAGAGCTCCCAACAGGAGACAAAGCACCAGTAACCAGAGATGCAAGTATTTCCACCACTCACCCTGCTGGTGAGTTGAAGCAAGAACCTCCAATCCCAGCTGCCCCCACTGCCAGGGCCCACAATATGAGCACCCCCCCTCAAGCCCACCCTGCCCCCTCCCACCCCACTGCTTTTTTTCTTTTTTCCTTTTCTTTCTCCCACCCACCTAACCCCATACACCACCTCTCCCCCCTCCTTCAGGCCCCCACTTCGCCATCACAGCCAGAGAGCCACCAGCCCACTGCCCCCCTGGGTCCACCCTACCCCCACCCACTGGCTCTGGCTGCACTATCATTTGCTTTGTTTGTTTGTTTTCTTTTTTCCCTGTCTCCCTTTTCTTTCTCCTTCCCACCTAGCCTCATACACCATCTCCTGCCAAACTCCCACCATGCCGCTAAGGCTAGAGAGTCACGGACCTACCACCACCCGGGTCTGCCCACCCCCACGTGCCACTCCTGCCACACTGCTATTTTTTCCTTTCTTTTTTTCTTTTCCTTCTGTTTTTTCTTTCTCCCTCCCACCTAACCCCATACATCACCTCCCCTCCCTTCCCACTGGTCCATGAGTCCACCCCACACCCACCTACTGGATCCCACCAAGCCGCCATTTTTATTTTTTTTCTTTTTCTCATTTCTCTTCTGTCTTTTTTAATCCCTTCCACCTCGCCCCGTAAGTCACCTCCTCTCCCTTCCCACTGGTCCCCAGGTCCACCCTGACCCCACCCAAGTTCCCACCATGCCACCACTTTTTGTTTGTTTGTGTTCTTTTTGTCCCCTTCTCCCTTTCCTTTCTCCCTCCTACCTAGCCCCGGATGCCACCATCCCTTCCTGCTGAATCCCCACCATGCTGCCACGGCTACAGCGCCATGGCCCAAGTCCATCCCACCCCCACCTACTGGCTCCTGTTGCACTGCCTTTTTTCCCCTTCTCTTCTTTCTTTTCTTTCTCCCTCCCACCTCGCCCCATACACCTCCTCCCTCCTCTTCTCACCAGCCCCTCACCTCAACTTGTGGCTACCACAGCACCACCGCCTTTTTTTTCTTTCTACCTTTTTTCTTTTCTCTCTTCCTCTCACCTAGCCCCATATGTCAACTTCCCTCCTTCCCCTGGCCATGCCTGTATCACTGCAGCTAGAGTGTCCCCAACTCTTAGGACCACTGCTTCACCAGGCCCGCACTGCTCTCCCCTCCCTCCACTCAACCAGCTATTGAACAGTGGGAAGCGAGCCTGCACCACTCCCAGTCCAACACCCCCACCCATCTGGCGAGGGGCTGAGAACACTCTCACGCAACTGGACCAACATCAGGAAGCAGACAATCCCCACCCAGTCCACCCTCAACCACTTTGCCAAACCAGTGAACAGCGAAGCAGGCTTTCCCTGTCGCTGTTCTGCCTACCCAGACAAGATGGTGAGAGCTCACAGACCAGCAAGCAGCAAATCAGGCCCAGCCCACCCCATCCCCAACATATCAAAACAAAACAAAAAAGCAGGATGAAGCAAACGAACATACAATCAATAAATAAAGAAAATAATACCTTAATGTCTCGGAGACAGCAGACAATATCAAAATACATTAAAAAGCAGGACAAGCTGGTTCCAGCAAGTGACCAAAAGGAAGATTCAGATAACCTTCCAGTGGAAGAAAAGGCAGTGGAACCACCTGATATAGAATTCAAAACACTAATATTTAGGGATCTCGAAGACATTATGAAGGGGATCAAGGAAAACACAGACAAAACCAAGAAAAACACCGCCAAAATAAAGTAAAACACAAAATAATAGAAGAATTCAAGAAAACAATACGAGGACAAAATGTCAAAATAAATAAACAATTAGAAATCATACCATAACAGCAACTAGAAATCCAAAAGATAAACAACAAAATTTCAGAAATGGACAGCTCAAAAGAAGGTTTCAGGAGCAAACCTGAACAATAGAAGACAGAATCAGTGAGATTAAAGACAAATCCATGGACGCCATTTTGTTTGAGGAAAGATCAGAGAAAAGAGTAAGCAAAATGAACAAAAGCTAAGAATTACATGGGACACAATCAAGAGGAAAAAAACTGGGCATGACTGGAGTTCCAGAACAAGGGGAGAAAATGGAAAACACAGAGATCACTGTTGAAGATTTGGTGGCAGAAAACTTCCCAAATATCATGAAAGACGAAAAGCTGACCATCCAGAAAGCTCAACGAACCCCATATAGGATAAACTCCAAAAGAAAGTCACCAAGATATAACATAATTACACTTGCCAAAACCAAAGACAAAGAAGGAATCCTGAGAGCAGCTCAAGAAAAATGAAAAGTCACTTACAAAGGGGAAACAATAAAACTAAGCTCTCATTACTCAGCAGAAACTATGCAGGCAAGAAGGCAATGGGATTACATATATAAAAACTTGAAATAAAGAAACCTGCCAACCAAGAATAATATATTATTCAAAACTCTTTCTCAAATAGGAAGGTGAAATTAGGACATTTCCAGATAAACAAAAATTAAGGCAATTTGTAAAAACCAAACCAAACTTACAAGAAGTATTGAAGAGAGTCCTTCAGTTAGAGAACCAACAACATGAGACAACAACCTGAGTCTAGGACACAGGACAGCATCAGCCAGATACCAGCTTAGGTAATGAACTCTCAATAATAAAACAAAGCTAAAAGACTTGAAAGAGGGAACTAGAGATGTCAATCTGTAAATGACGACAACATCAAAACCATAAAAGGGGAATAAACAATGTAGGTATAGAACTTTCAAATGGAGAGGAAGTCAAAGTGATATCAAGTAATAAAAGACTGGTTCAAACTTAGGAAGATAAGGGTAAATTTCAAGGTAACGACAAAGGAAGTTAACAAACCTACTCATCAAAATAAAAAATAAGAAAAACATAAAGACCTAGTAAAAACAAAATCTATAATGATGAAAGAAATGGAAAAAGAATCCACAAACAAACGGAACTTAGCACAGGAAAGTAAGTGGAACAAAGAAAACATCAGTACCACAAAAAAAGCACAGCAGTATGACAGCAATAAACTCATACCTATCAATAATCACACGAATGTAAATGACTTAAATGCACCTGTAAAGAGACACAGAGGGGTAGAATGGATTAAAAAAATCCATATACTGTCTACAAGAGACACACCTTAGAAACAAAGACATAAATATATTAAAAATCAAAAGATGGAAGAAGTATATCAAGAAAACAGTAACCAAAAAATAGCAGGAGTAGCAATACCAATCTCAGATAAAATAAATGTTAAGACAAAATCCACCATAAAAGACAAGGAAGGATATTATATAATAATTAAAGGGACAATTCACCGAGAAGACATAACCTTAATAAATATCTACACACCCAACCACAAGGCTTCAAAATACATAAAACAAACTCTAACGGTACTGAAAAGAGAAATAGACAGTTCCACAATAATATCAGGAGACTTCAACACACCACTCTTATTAAAGAACAGATCATCTAGAAAGAAACTCAACAAAGATACAGACCTAAAGTCCACAAACAACCAACTTCACATTGTAGACATATATAGAACACTCTGCCCAATAGCAGCAAAGCAGCAAAGTATATATTCTTTCCCAATGCACATGGAACATTCTCCAGAATAGGCCACATTTTAGGCCACAAAGCAATCCTCAATAAAATCCAAAACACTGAAACGATACAAAGGATTCTCTCTGACCATAATGCCATAAAAGTAGAAATCAATAACAGGAACGGAAAGGAAAAAGAAATCAAATACATGGAAACTGAATAACACCTTGCTTAAAAACAGCTAGATAATAGATGAAATCAAAGAGCAAATCAAAAAATTCTTAGAATTGAATGAGAATGAAAACACATCATACCAAAATCTTTGAGGCACAGCAAAAGGCAGTGCTCAGAAGTCAATTTATAGCAATAAACACAAACACATCAAAAAAGAAGAATGGGCCAAAATCAAAACGTTAGTCCTACAACTTGAACAAATGGAAAGAAAACAGCAAAGAAAAAAAAAAAAAAAAGCCCACAGCCACCAGAAGAAAGAAAATAATAAAGATTGGAGCAGAAATAAATGAAATAGAGAAAAGAAAAACAGTAGAATCAACAAGACCAAAAGTTGGTTCTTTGAAAATATCAACAAAATTGACAAACCATTGGCCAAACTGACAAAAGAGAAACAGGGGAGGAAGCAAATAACGCCAATAAGAAATGAGATGGGCGACATTATAACAGACCCAACTAAAATTAAGGGATCATGAAAGAATACTGTGAAAAATTGTACTCCAACAAATTTGACGACCTACAGGAAATGGACAAATATTTAGAAATACACTACCTACCTAATCTAACACAAACTGAGATAGAAAAATCTGAACAGACCTATAGCAAGAAAAGAGACTGAAGAAGTAACTTAAAAAACTCCCTACAAAAAAAGCCCTGGCCAGGACAGCTTCACCGGAGAATTCTGCCAAACATTCAGAGAAGAGCTCACACCGGTACTACTCACACTGTTTCAGAACATAGAAAAGGAAGGAATACTCTGGAATTCAATCTATGAAGCCAGCATAACCCTGACACCAAAACCAGGCAAAGACACCACAAAAAAAAAAAAAAAGAAAAGAAAAGAAAAGAAAATTACAAACCAATATCTCTCAGGAGTATAGATGTAAAAATTCTCAACAAAATTCTAGCCAATAGAATTCAACATCAAATCAAAAAAAAAAAAATACACCACAACCGAGTGGGATTCATACCAGGTATGCAAAGACGGTTCAACATTAGAAAATCAGTGTAATCCACCACATAAATAGAACAAAAGAAAATAATCACATGATCATCTCAATCAACTAAGAACATTTGATAAAGTCCAACACCCATTCCTGATAAAAAGTTTCAATAAAATAGGAATATAAGGGAAATTCCTCAACATAATAAAGAGCATCTATACAACTGGTGACATAGTGGTTAAGAGCTATGGCTGCTAAACAAAAGGCTGGCAGTTCGAGTTCACCAGCTGCTTCTTGAAAATTCTGTAGGGCAGTTCTATTCTGTCATATAGGGTTGCTATGATTTGGAATCAACTCAATGGCAAAGTATTTGTTTTGTTTTGTTTTGTTTTTTAAAACAAAATTAACATCCAACATCATTCTCAACAGAGAGAGGCTGAAAGAATTCCCCCTGAGAACAGGAACAAGACTAAGAATGCCCTTTATCACCATTCCTTTTTTCTGTGTGTGTGCTTTAAGTGAAAGTTTACAGTTCAAGTCAGTTTCTCATGCAAAAATTTATTACACATTGTTGTGTGACCCTACCTGCTCTCCCTATAATGTGACAGCACACTCCTCCTTTCCATCCCAGGTTTCCCGTGTCCATTCAACCAGCTCCTGTCCAATTTTGCCTTCTCATCTTGCCTCCGGACACGAGCTGCCCATTTAGTCTCATGTATCTACTTGAAATAAGAAACACTCTCTTCACAAGTATCATTTTATGTCCTATAATCCAGTCTAATCTTTGTCTGAAGAGTTGGCTTTGGGAATGGTTTCAATTCTGGGCTAACAGAGAGTCTGGGGGCATGTCTTCTGGGGTCCCTCCGGTCCCAGTCAGACCATTAAATCTGATCTTTTTACTAAAATCTGAGTTCTGCACCCCACTTTTCTCCTGTTCCATCAGGAACTGTCTGTTGTGTTCCCTGTCTGGGCGGTCATTGTGGTAGCTGGACACCATCTAGTTCTTCTGGTCTCAGGCTGATGGAGTCTCTGGTTTATGTGGCCCTTTCTGTCTTGTGGGCTAATGTTTTCCTTGTGTCTTTGGTGTTCTTCATTCTCCTTTGCTCCAGGTAGTTGGGACAAATTGATGCATCTTAGATGGCTGCTAGCTAGCTTTTAAGACCCCAGACACCACTCATCAAAGTGGGATGCAGAACATTTTCTTAATAAACTTTGTTATGCCTATTGACCTAGATGTCCCCTGAAATCCTGGTCCCCAGACCCCTGCCCCTGCTACTCTGTCCCTTGAAGTGTTTGGTTGTATTCAGGAAACTTTTTAGCTTTTGGTTTAGTCCAGCTATCACCACTCCTATTTAACATTGTGCTGGAGGTCCTAGCTAGAGCAATAAGGCAATAGAGAGAAATAAAGGGCATCCAAATTGGAAAGGAAGAAGACGAATGACCAATAAGCACATGAAAAATGCCAACTTCATTAGTAATCAGAGAAATGCAAATTAAAACCATAATGAAATACAATTTAATGCCTACCACATAGCAGAAATTTAAAGATCTGCTATGTGTAGTAAGAACATGGAATAACTTCACTAACACTGCTACTGGGAGTGTAAATTACTGCAATATCTTTGGAAAACAATTTGACCTTATCTAGTAGAGTTGAAGAGGTATGTTCCCTATGAATATCAGCACTATTGATAATAGAAAAATAAACAACTAGAAACAACACAAATGTACATCATCTGTAAAATGGATAAGTTCTGGTATATTCACACAATGTAATATGCAGCAGAGAAAATAAACGAACTATAGTGACCCACATCAATATGGCAGAATGGCAGGAATAGGATATTGTATGACAAAAGCAACTGGTGGTTACATACTGTATGACTCTATGTACATAAAATTAATAATATGCAAAAGTAAATAGCATATTATTTAGGAAAACAAACACACGGTGAAACTCTTAAAAGCAAATAAACTCATGTTGGAGTGATTTGGAAAAGGATAGAGAAAATGATCGCACAACTTGAAGAATGTAATCAATGTCACTGAATTGTACACGCAGAAATTGTTGAGTTGGCATATGTTTTGTAATGTATATTTTCACCACAATAAAAAAGCAAGGAAACAATAAACACAAAATTCAAGATACTTCTCGGGGTAGGGGAGCAGGTGGATGGAATCAGAGAGGCTGCAGGGACTACAGAGTGACTAGCAATGGTCTATTGCTTAAACTAGGTAGTAGATGCACATGTATTCGTTGTATACCCTTGTTATGGACTGAATTATGTCTCCCAAAAATATGTGTTGTATATCCTAACCTCTATGCCTGTGGTTTTAATTCCATTTAGGAATGGGTTTCTTTGTTAGGTTAATGAGGCAGGATTAGTGTACAGTATATCTTGAGTCAATCTCTTTTGAGATATAAGAGATGAAATAAGAAAGTGAGAAAAGTAGAGATGGGGAAGAGAGATGCCAAGCCATGTGAAGATCACCCAGGAGCAGAAGCTCAAAGAGACAAGGACCTTTTACCAGAGCAGACAGAGAGAGAAAGGCTTCCCCTAGAGCCAGTGCCCTGAATTCAGACTTCTAGCCTCCTAAACTGTGAGAAAATAAATTCTTGCATGTTAAAGCCACCCAGTTGTGGTATTTCTGTTATAGCAGCACTAGAGAACTAAGACAATCCTACACAATATTTCATAAATATTCTTTTGCATATAATAAATATTTAATTTTAAAGAGAAGAAAGCATTTTCCAAAGCCCTGTTCTAGGCTTTCATAAGCTTTAGGAGGCCTAGGCAGCCTCTCCCTAACATTCTTCATCTCTCTGGAAACACAGCCTCTGAGTTGTCCCTCCCTGCCCTTCAGCTTCATTCTCTTCCTTCTCTCTGTGGACCCACTTTCTCTGCTTACTCATCTGGCCACATAACCTAGGCATGGCTGGCCACCCCAGAATGGTAGCCTCAACCTTTCCACTCCCGAGTCTGGAGGTCCAGCTCAAACAGCAGAATTTCTGTATTCATATTCCCAATTCCTAGGAAAGTGACCCTAATTGTCCTAGGTAGGGTCTAGTGTCCACACTGATTCTAATCAGCAATGGATGGTGGGATAGGAACAGGAAGAACGTAGAGCCGCCCCATCTAAGACTGAGAAAGATGAAGGTTTTAAAAGATGACTATTTCCGATGCACTGGGGACAAAAACATGTTTCTTCCAGCCTATGTAAGTATCTTTGCAAGCCATGTTATCCAGGTGTCTCTCAACCTGCTGTTCTGCTCCACTGGTCCCCACTCTCCATCTTCCATCTCTCAGTTCTCCTATTCCCTGCTCATTGCATGGCACGAATGAAGTGTCTGCAGATTAAAAAAGGACCACCCATGACCTTTCCTCCCAATTCCACAACAGTCAGTGTAGCATTATTGGCAGCACAGTTACATAAACAAATGCTTCTTCTTAAACACCAAAAAATGTTTGGCAGTTACTAGCTTAAAGATATTCATCCAGGCGTTTCATTCAGTTCAAATATTTATTGAGCATCTGTTAGATGCTGTCTTGGTCATCTAGCGCTGCTATGACATACCACAAATGGACGGCTTTAACAAAGAGAAATTTATTCTCTCACAGTCTAGTAGGCTAGAAGTCCAAATTCAGGTCATCACCTCCAGGGGAAGGCTTTCTCTGTCGGCTCTGGAGGAAGGTCCGTGTCATCAATCTTCCCTTGGTCTGGGAGCTTCTCTGCGCAGGAATCCCAGGTCCAAAGGACACACTCTGCTCCCGGCACTCCTTTCTTGGTGATATGAGGTTCCCGTGTCTCTCTGCTCGCTTCTTTCTTTTATATTTAAAAAGAGATTGGCTCAAGACACTATCTAATCTTGTAGACCTCATCCATATAACTGCCACTAACCCATCTTATTACAACATAGTGATAGAATATACAACACGTAGGGAAATCACATCAGATTACAAAATGGTAGACAATCATATAATACTGGGAATCATGACCTAGCCAAGTTGACAGATATTTTGGGGGGACACAATTCAATCCATGACAGATGCCACATAAATGTTCTATGTGCTAGGATAGAGCAGTAAAGAAAATACCCAAAATTTTCTGTCCCCTTCTTGCCTTAGGATGAATTCTCTCCTATAAATTTTCGCATGCAGCCTTGGTTGTGAGCATCTGTTTCCTTCCCCACAAATATTCCTTCTCTCTTCCTCTTTTGCCTCTCTTTTCTAAGGACAAGCTTTCTTCCTTGCTTTTTCTTTTGCTTTCTTTTTTGTTTACTCGGTTTTCTTTTTTCCTTTCTTTGCAATTTTTTATTGAGATAAAATTCCTATAATATAAAATTTACTATTATCAAGTGTAAAATTCGGTGATTTTTTCAGCATATTTACAAGGTTGTGCAACCGTCACCACTATCTAATTCAAGAATACTTTCATCATCCTCAAAAGAAAACCTGTACCAATTAGCAGTCATTCTCCATTCCCACTCCCTCTCCCCTGAGACCCTAGCAGCCACTAATCTACTTTCTGTCTCCATGGTTTTGCCTATTTTTGTCATTTAATATAAACAGAAATATACAATGCGTGGTCACTTGTCCAAGGGCAATCACCACATGGTAGGTCCTCAACCAATATTTATTGATTAACTGGTGTGTCTCTAACAAGGATACCAACAAGGCTGTTTGCCTTAAAAGAATCTCAGTTTTCCACTCATGAATAGGTTTACACGTAAAAAGAAACAATATTTGATGGTTACGAGGGATGGGAGGGGTGGCGGGGAATACTAAATAGACAATAGAGAAGTGACAACTTTGGTGAAAGGTAAGACAGTACACAATAATGGGGAAGCCAGCACAACTTGTACAAGGAAAGGTCTTGGAAGCTCCATAGACACATCCAAACTCCCTGAGGGACTGAATTGCTGGGCAGAGGGCTGTGGGGACCACGATCTTGGGGAACATCTAGCTCGATTGGCATAACATAGTTTATAAAGAAAATGTTCTACATTCTACTTGGTGAGTAGCATCTGGGGTCTTAAAAGCCTGTGAGCAGCCATCTAAGGTACTCCACTGGTCTCACCCCTTCGGGAGCAAGGGAGAATGAAGAAAACAAGATACAAGGGAAACATTAGTCCAAAGGACTAATAGACCACAACTACCACAGCCTCCACCAGAATGAGTCCAGTACAACTATATGGTGCTCGGCTACCACCACTGACTGCTCTAACAGTGATCACAACAGAGGGTCCCAGACAGAGCTGGAGAAAAATGCAGAACAAAATTCTAACTCACAAAAAAAGACCAGACTTACTGGCCTGACGGAGACTGGAGAAACCCTGAGAGTATGGCCCCCAGACACCCTTTTACCTCAGTAATAAAGTCATTCCCGAGGCTCACCCTTCAGCCAGAGATTAGACAGCCCCATAAAACAAAACGAGACTAATGGAGTACAACAGCCCAGGGACAAGGACTAGAAGGCAGGAGGGGACAGGAAAGCTGGTAATAGGGAACCCAAGATCAAGAAGGGAGAGTGTTGACGTGTCATGGGGTTGTTAACCAGTGTCATAAAACAATATGTGTACTGTTAAATGAGAAACTACTTGTTCTGTAAACCTTCATCTAAAGTGCAATTTAAAAAAAATGTATCTCAGTTTCCCTATTGAGCTTTGAGTTGAGTGATTTATTTCAAGCCAGGTTTTACGTTGTTCCCAGGCACACTATTCAGAATTTAGTGGGCCACAGGAAAAAATAATCTTGAAATGCCACTTTTACCACAAAATAAGCATCATAGTCTCTTGTTATTTACTTTTTGTTGCAGTTTCCTTGTTTTGCCTGGTGTCAGCCCTGCTCTGGGAAGGTTTTTTTTTTGTTGTTTTTTTTTTTGAGGTTGCAAACCCACAGGCCAGGCCCTGGAACAGCTGTGACCTCAGGAAAGTGCCTCCTGTTTGAGTATTCCCTGTAAGTGCCTGCTGCCTTCCCTCTGCTTCCTAATTCATGCCTCCGATATTGCCTTTTTCCAGTTCCCTAAGCTATGTGAAATGCAGAATATTGGGAATGATATCCAGAGTGAAAAATATCCAATCATTTTTCTTCTTACAGTAGTAGGACATTTCTAGTTTTCCATAAATATTAGGTAATTTACTCAAAGCTGTTCTAGTAAAGTTTTTTAAAAAGGCTTTCAGACCTTTCCTGGTAACTGGCATAGAGTTTCAAGAGTTGTTGTTCTAGCCCCTTGAAAAATCTCTAATCTTGGAATGGTATTACCATACCCATGCCTGAAATATAAGTTAACATCTTTATCTACAAATATTTCTTTATGCTCTGCTGCCAATCCTGTTATCTATTCCAGAAATCCCACCCTGTTTTTGCAGCACAGGTCTGATGCTTTTCACATGAGATTGTCCTTCCTGAGCTCTTGCACACCTCGTTTTGTCCGCTTTGAAACTGTTACATGTTTTCTGCCATTTTGAAAGCAAAAGTTTAATTTCATTACCATTCATTTCTGATGGAGGGCTGCCCAAGGCAGTAGAAAGGGCACAGGATCCCCTGGCACAAGTCCTGGGTTCTGGCCTTGCTATGTCACTGCGAGACCCTGAGCAGGTGAGGCCTTATTCCAGGCCTCAGTTTCCTAGTACTCTTGGGAGAGTCGGAGTGATAATCTGCCATGCTCCTTAGCCTGAAACTTTGGGTCGGATACATTTTATGCGGAGTTCTTGTTCCACACGCATTTTGGTTGGATTCCTTTTCTATATTTTTTGTTTTCCTCTTGACTCATCTTGCTGCCCTGAAGGGGGTTACAGCCACCCTGGGTGTCCGAGCAGGCGAGGTCCGGACCCCGGCCTCTCTCGGTTCTAGGGGAACCACAGAGATGCAAGCCCCCTCCGGGGTCCTAGAGAGGATGCCTCGACGGATAGATCGCCGGCCGTACTTCCGGTCTTTGTGTGGCGGAGGGCGGCTTTTAGGGGAGGTTGGTGCTCCCCGGTTTCTTTCCTGCCCCCGGAGCTCCCAGCGGGAAGGCGTCAGCTCACCTGGCTGCGGCCTCCGGATCCCCAACCCCCTAAGATACGCAGCACCAGTCTCGGTGTTTGACACGCCACGGGGCAGGGAAAGGGCGGGCGCCAGTCCTTAGAGCCCCAGAAAGGCTCCACAACCCGAGCTGCAGGAGAAGTCAGTCCAGGCGCCGCGTCCCTTTTTCTGTCCCGTATTTTTGGTCTTGCCTTTCTTTGTACCACCAGCCGGCGGGGAACTTCCAGAGGGGGGCATCCACGGTTTGACCCCTCATCTCAGACGTCCTTCGGGCTAGCCTGGCTGCAGAATCCAGGCCGACCCAGCTCCCGCCCAGTCCATGCTGCTGTCCGTGGAAATTCCTTTTGAAAACGGTTTTTAGAGAATCTGTAGATAGTTGAGCTCGAGAACAAATTCTGAATCCCATCTGCTCTTTTATTCATTATTATCCTTCAACGAACAATAACCCTAGCGTTGGGCTAGGTATAAGGGGAATGATTTCAGACAAGATTCCTGCCTTTCGCAGAATAGGACACTTTAGCAAGGAACCGACAAGTTTGTTCTTAATATAGTGTGAGATATAAACGATGGAAGGGTAGAGAGAGAACAGGTAGAAAGAGCTGTCGCGGCAGAAATCAGAGACTTGCCAAAGTGGGTGGTATTTGGAGGGGGTAGGAATTGGATCTGTAGAAACGCAGCTCCCCGCCGCGCCCGCATCTAAGAGGAAGAACAACATTCCAGACAGAGCGTGAGCAAAAGTACAAAGGTAAAAAAGTGACGAGACCTGCAGAGGAGCAGTAAATATTTCAACACCATCCTGATATCCTGATTAATATTTTATTCTGCTGGGTAAACCAAAAAACCAAATCTGCTGCCATGGAGTGGATTCCAACTCTTAGCGACACGTAGGATTTCCGAGGCTCTAAATCTCTAGAGGCAGACTGTCACATCTTTCTCCTGCGGAGCCAATGGTGGTTTCCAACCGACCTACCTTTGGGTTAGCAGGCAATTGGTTTAACCGCTGTGCTTGGTAGTGGAGATTAAATAATATGTGACCCCAGACGCTTTACTCTAGAGACTGTTAAATCCCTTTTGCTAAGAAGAATCAAGCCCTTAAAAAATAAATAAAAAGCCCTTAGTTTTGTTTGCTGGCAATTAGGGGACACCGTGTAGCAGATAGAGACCTGAATGCCATTTATTAACCTTGGACAATTTATTTAACCTTTTTGAGACTCAGTTTCCTTGGTTCTTAAGGGGAAGTAGTCCCAGAGGTGAGATGATAAACATTACAAGGTGAACAATTCTGGGATCAATATGGAAGCCACTGAGAATCCAGACCCACCCTTGGGGCCACAGAAAGGATGCGAGAACTACTCAGCCTTTTAGTCCTCTAGTATTTTACTGTTATAAAGTAATATTTCTTCATTCAGCCCACATTTATTGACTTCTTGCTAATGTTTTGAGAAATAACACTTTTAATCGTGGTGCTTGGAAATCTTCCTAAAATATATGACACCATCCTGTTATGTCAGCTTCACAAACCAGGGGACAGAGACCAAGTTGCTCCTCATATATCTTTCTGCACATGACATGAAATGGCATCACTTCGTATTTTTTTTGTCTTGTGTAATCAGACGTCTGGGACTGTCTTCGTATCTCCGTTTTTCTTTGCACAAACCTCTGCTGCTGCGTTCATTATTTCCTTCTTGCCTTCTTGAGTTCCCTCATTTTAGTTTCCGTTCTTTTCTACTTATTAAAATGTTTGTTTCTTCTTTTAGTACTTTCTCCTTTTATTTCTTATTTTTCCATCTTGTTTGGGTATTCTTTTTCCTCTTCAAGCCTATGTGTGCAGTGCAGGTGTTTATGCTGTATGGTGATACACACATTTCTAAAAAAATCTTCAAGTTCTGCAAAATCACAAGGCTAATGAGGCTGGGAAAGACTACTCAAACTATGTAACCTTGTAACCAGAACTTCAAGAAAAACAATAATAATCCTAATAAAGTCAGCACAATTAAAAAGACATTGAGTTCTTATTAAAGGAATATTACAGTAAATATAAGAATTTTCCTTTAAAAAAAAAGTAAAAGGAGAAGGTAGCTGGATGGAGGCGACTGTGAAGAAAGGTTGTTTAACTGAAAAAATTATAATATTGTTTAATTGGGAGAATAAGCTCCAAATTCCCAATCTGTAAATGGACTATTGGAGTATATTTCTCCACTATATTGTATATTAAGGATATATTAGGGATGACTGTTTATATGTTAGGATTTAAGTCCTCTAATATTTTACTGTTATAAAATAATATTTCTTCATTCAGCCCACATTTATTGGCTTCTTGCTAATGTTTTGAGAAATAACACTTTTCATCATTCTGCTCGGAAATCTTTCTAAAATGTATGACACCATCCTGTGTGTACATAATTTAACTCAAGTTTACTGACTTGTCAACATGATGAGCATCCTTCACACAGAGATGTCCTCAGGGATGTTTGACCCTGCACTAAATTGCCTGCCCACGTGAGTTTCTTAGTTTCATTGCACATTTCTTTGAAAAGAAAAAGTGAATAGAAGTTGCATATACTCAAATCATGAATCCTGCTTTCATGCCAGTTACTATAGCAGTCTCTGAAGTTTTTAAATTAAAGTTACTTCTGAGTGACTTGTGAAGTCTGAATTCGATTGAAATGTCATCCTTGGCACAGCACTTTCCATAAGCCATTTTAAAAACGTGGTTGAAACAAATGTTTACTTTGTAATGTTCAAAGAGGAACTGAAGCCTGTGTAAAATAAAAACAAACTCTATCCTTTGCTCAGGGGTTCCTCCTTATTTCTCAAACCTTACTGCAGGCTGTCCTGGTATTTCTTACCCCATTTGTATAGTAAATGTAGTTACGTGAATGAAGTGATTCACACATATTTGGTTTCCAATTTCGTTTTGGGCAATGGTTATAAAACTTCCAGTACATGAATCCACTCTGTCCCCTGTCATCACTAATGCCTTCTGGTCCCACTTAGGACAGTAAAACACCCTCTTTCTGGGAGCAGGTCTGTAATTTCAGTCTGTTCTTAATTACCTAGTTCTGCTACTGGAAAGCTGAGACTGGATGTAAGAGCATGTCAAAGATGATCTATCTTTCAGGGAAATTCACTTCCCAAGAAGTCCGTCTCTGATAGAGCATTGCCCAGTAATCAGAAATGTCATACCCTAAAGGATCCTTTCAACAGCTCTAACTAGCCTGTTGCTGAGCCTTGGTTTTGTCTGTTTTAAAAAGGGGACATAAAACTTGACCCTCCACCTCATTGAAGATTTAATGAGAAAAGATGTATGAAAGCACTGTGTAACCTACAAAACATTAATACATGGAATAATAGCCAAAAGCGAACCACCTATTAGGAACCAAGAACGGTAATGATGCTTTTTATCTATTATAGCATCTAACCATCTCCTAACACTCAGAAAATCCCTCCAAGGTTGGAATTATCATGCCGAGTACATTACTGAGGAGACTGAGGTTCAGAGAGTTGCCAGAGTCCAACAGCTAGAAAGTTAAGTCAGTTTGGCTTCAAAGCCCAGGCTCTTTTCTCACAAATCCTTCGCCAGGTATAAGCTCTTGTTTTCCTCCCTACTCAGAATGAAAGTAAGAGTAGTGTTTAAAGCTCTTAAGCAATGGCAGATGGGGTGACAGAAGTAAAAACCCCTGAATAATCTGCTACTTCAATCAGAATCGACTCGACAGCAATGGGTTTGATGGGGGCCCTGGTGGTGCGGTGGTTAAGAGTTACGGCTGCTACACACAATACAGGGGAAGTCAGCACAACTGGACTAAACCAAAAGCTAAGAAGTTTCCTGAATACAACCAAACACTTTGAGGGACAGAGTAGGAGGGGTAGGGGTCTGGGGACCATGATTTCAGGGGACATCTAGGTCAATAGGCATAACAAAGTTTATTAAGAAAATATTCTGCATCCTGTCTTGGTGAGTGGTGTCTGGGGTCTTAAAAGCTAGCTAGCGGCCATCTAAGATGCATCAATTTGTCCCAGCCCACCTGGAGTAAGGGAGAATGAAGAACACCAAAGACACAAGGAAAAGATTAGCCCAAGAGACAGAAAGGGCCACATAAACCAGAGACTCCATCAGCCTGAGACCAGAAGAACTAGATGGTTCCCAGCTACCACCAATGACCGCCCTGGCAGGGAACACAACAGAGAGTCCCTGACGAGCAGGAGAAAAGTGGGGTGCAGAACTCAAATTCTAGTAAAAGATCAGACTTAATGGTTTGACTGAGACTGGAGGGACCCTGGAAGACATGGCCCCCAGACTCTCTGTTAGCCTAGAACTGAAACCATTCCCAAAACCAACTCTTCAGACAAAGATTAGACTGGACTATGGAACATAAAATGATACTCTGAAGAGTGTGCTTCTTAGCTCAAGTAGATACATGAGACTAAATGGGCAGCTCCTGTCCGGAGGTGAGAAGAGAAGGCAGAGAGGGTCAGGAGCTGGTTGAATGGCCATAGAAAATCTGGGGTGGAAAGGAGGAGCATGCTGTCACATTATAGGGAGAGCAACTATGGTCACATAACAAGGTGTGCATAAATTTTTGTATGAGAAACTAACTCAAACTGTAAACTTAATGCACAATTAAAAAAAAAAAAAAGTTAGGGCTGCTAACCAAAAAGGCTGGCAGTTTGAATCCACCAGCTGCTCTTTGGAAACTCTATGGGGCAATTCCATTCTGTCCTATAGGGTTGCTATGAGTTGGAATCGTTTCGATGGTAACGGTTTTGGTTTTGGTTTTGGTTTTGGTATTCAGCAAAGTTGACTGAGAAGCACTCAGATTCTCTATAACCTATGTTTACATTCTAGAACAGACCCTGGGCCACCTCATCTTTGGACTCTACATTTTTTGGTAGTTTTGCTACCTAATGGAGGGAAATTAAGATGTTTAAGGCATGAGAGTAGTATAATATTGCATTCTGGAGATAGCCAGAGACCCAATATTCTTTACTGAAGTTGTATCTTGGTCATGTTAACCTGGCTATACTAGGGCCAAGAGGGAGTCACTGCTTCAGCCCTATGTCAGGAAACCGATATTTAAATTTCTGTTTCTTCTAAATGCTCAACTTTCCCAGAAACCAAAACCTAAACTAACCAATCAGGATTTGCCTGTTCAGCTTAACCTAGTTCAAAATTTCCCTTTAATCCCAAATAAGGAAATAAAATGTCTCCCAGACAATCTGAAATTTGCCCAGTATGGCTTCCTTGTTACTGTGTGTTTGTGCCCTTTTGCTTTGTACCACTCTTCGAAGGTCTTGTCTCACTTCCAGACCAGACACTACCCAATTCATAAGTTGCAAATAAAGCTTATGAGTTCATACACAAATTTAATCTTGTGGAAATTTTATTTTTAACCGTCATGTTATCAACTAGATTGACAAATGACAAATGGCATGGTAAAACATAAGGACTTCCTTTGCTTTTTGAAAACAGCTAAGCAACAACAAACAAAGGAAATTTTAAATAAATCCAGAAAAGTCCTTTTCTATAGAGGCTAAAATGTCTTCTTTAGGTTTTGAGATACAGTTTGGTTTAAAACCTGAGCACAACATATTTTACTCTTTAGAAAAGTCCTGGAACGCTTTCCCCCTGCACCAAAATAGCCTGGCTGTCCTCTAGGCTCCTGTACAGCTCTCATCTTGGTGTGTGCCTTCAGCAGCATTCTGGGGAATCCTTTTACCCCTCTCCTGCTCTGAACTCCATCTCTGCTCTTTCTCGGGTACTCCTTGTTTGGTGAAGCATATCCTTCAATAAAGAAACCCTGGTGGCACAGTGGAGCCCTGGTGGTGCAGTGGTTAAGAGATAGGCTGCTAACCAAAAGGTCTGCAGTTTGAATCCACCAGATGCTCCTTGGAACCCTATGGGGAAGTTCTACTCTGTCCTTTAGGGTGGCTATGAGTCCAAATTGACTCCACAGCACACAACAACAACAATCCTTCAATAAGCTTTATGAGAAAGGGAGCTGGAGAGGTAAATATTTTGATACTTTGTAAATCTGGAAAATGTCTTTTTGCTTCACCTCACAACTATTTTTTAGTTTGAGGATACAATTCTAGTTTGGAAATTATTCTGTCTTGGAATTTTTATTTCTAACTTCCAGTGTTGCTGTTAAGAAGTCCAATAGCATTCTGATTCTTGGTCCTTTATCTGAGACTTCTGGTTTTTTTAAATTCTGGAGATTTTGAGTTCTAAAATTTCACCTTGATGAGCTCTATTTTGTTTGTTTCCATTCATTTTGCCAAGCATTCAGACTTCTGGGTGATGCAAATGGTTAAGCGCTCAGCTACTAGCTGAAAGGTTGATGGTTCAAACTCACCCAGAGGTGCCTCGGAAAACAGGCCTCGAGAACCCTGTGGAGCAGTTCTGCTGTGCACACATGGTGTTGCCATGAGTCAGAATCTACTCAATGGCAACTAGCAACAATGGCATCAGTGGGCTGTACCTGGTTTTCATTTTCAAAAAATTTTCTTAAATTGTTTTACTGATATTTTCCCCTACTTAATTTTTCTGTTCTCTTTCTGAAATTCTTAAAATTCAGATGTTGGATCTTCTGGATTGATTCTCTCATTTTCATATCTTTTTCAGTGTTTTTATTTTTTTAAGTCTCTTTGTCTTTTTGTTCTATTTGCTGGGAAGTTTCCTTAATCTTCTCTTCGGTTGAATTTTTCATTTTTGTTCTCATAGTTTTCATTTCTAAGACATTCTTTTTGTTTTTTAAATGCTCCTTTGATAGAGCATCCTGCAATTTTTTTTTTTTTTTTTATCTCTGAGGACATTCACTGCAGTGTTTTTGGTTAGATGCTTTCTTCTGCTCCCTGCATTGTTGGTTTCCTGGTTTTTCTGTTGTGACCTGCCCTTACAATAGGGATTTTCCTCAAATGCCTTGGCTGTCCATTCACATGGCAGTGAGGGGCTCTAGGAAACAGACTAGAAGGCTCTCGTGTGGGCACAGCTTGGCCACTGATGAGCTTCCCATAGATGATCTGATGGGCAATTGGACTCCCAAATTTCGGCATCTGTAGATCTCTCTTGGTCAGCTTCTCTAGAGGAAAACCCCAGTCTCCTGCCTGAGTCCAAGCCTGGCTGCCCATGCTCTGGGTGCTGAATAAGGAAAGGGCCATGAGCCTTGAAGGGGAGAGGGATAAAGCCAGGGCTGCTTATCCACCATGGATCTAAGATCACCCAGCCCTCAGACCCGTTGGACTGCTGTGGTGTGTGTGCTATACACAACACAAGGGGATTAAATCAGTGTTTACCTCCTGAATGGTGAGACCCTCCTCCAACCCCTGTACGAGGTGCATGCTTTTTCTGTGAAGGGCCTGACTGTAAATATTTACTATCTTCACGAGTATCTTGGTAATGTAGTGCTGCTATAACAGAAATACCACAAGTGGATGGATTCAACAAAGAGAAGTTTATTCTCTCACAGTCCAGTAGGCTAGAAGTCCAAACTCAGGGTGACAGCTCCAGGAGAAGGCTTTCTCTCTCTCTCTTGGCTCTGGAGGAAAATCCTTGTCATCAGTCTTGCCTTGGTCTGGGAGCATCTCAGCACAGGAATCTCAGGTCCAAAGGACACGCTCTGTTCCCGGCACTGCTTTCTTGGTAGTATGAGGTCCCCGTGTATCTCTGCTTGCTTCTCTCTTTTATATCTCAAAAGAGATTGGCCCAAGACACTATCTAATCTTGTAGATCTCATCATTATAACTGCCACTGGTCCCTCTCTTTACATCATAGTGATAGGACTTACAACACATAGGGAAATCACATAAGATGACAAAATGGTAGACAATCATGCCATACTGGGAATTATGACCTAGCCAAGTTGACAGATATTTTGGGGAGGCACAATTCAATCCATGGCAATGGGTCATATGGTTTCAGTTGCAACTACTCAACTCTGAGTTGTAGTGCAATAGCAGCCACAGGCAATATGTAAGCGGAGCATGGTTACTTTCTAATAAAACTTTATTTATGGACACTGAAATTTGAATTTTATTAATTTTCATGTGTCATGAACTATTATTCTTATTTTTATTTTTTTCCCAACTATTTCCAACAAAAATGTAAATACCATTCTTCAATTGCTGGCTGTACAAAAAGAAGTGGGAGTTTGCTGACTCCTGTCCTAGAACATTGTCCAGTGTTTATTGTCAAAGGTCTCTGAACCTTCCTTACCCTTTCCATTAGCAATGCCTCCCAACACTAATTCTTGTTAGTAGGTATGAGAATTTGCCTTCTCTCTGGCTCCTCATGTAGCCTCCAAGATGTGCCATGAAAATTTAGATGCTTATGAATTGCCTTGGAATGGAAAAGGTGGTAACATCAATTCCAAGAGTTGCTGCCAAGTTCTGTTCTGGGGTGGAACAAGTTATTGATTGTTCCCTTTCCCTGGATTTTAATCAAGGTGATAAATGAGTTGAATGGGAGGGGATATCTGGAAAGAGTGGTAGTTCTAAGACAGAGCTCTGACTCCCAGACATGAAAGAAGCTTCATCTAAGTCAAAACATCTGTCTCTGAGCGAATAAAAATTGTTTTAAGTAGACCAGTACCTGTGTAGTCTCATCTTTCAAATCATCAAGGAAAGAAATTCCACCTTTCTTAGTTGCAGGGGCAGAATGGGTGTTTGGAATAGAAAAGAGCTGGGTACAATTCTTGCTTCTGCCACTTATTGCATATTCTTGGGTGAGTCAGTTGTCCTTACTAAGCCTCAATTTCTTTATCTCTAAAATGGGGATAATCATCCCTACCTCATTGGGTAATCGTATGGGTTAATAAAATAACATATATAAAGCCTCTGTCATGTCAGTGGTGCTCAAAAATGGCGGATGTTATCTTTCTAATTTATCTAGACAAGGAAACTCAGAGAAGTTAAGGTACCACCCAATGGGTACACTAGGGATGGAGGCAGGAATGAAATTTGTTTTCTCAGCTCTCCAGCTAGAATTCTTTTCCCTGCCCTATACTGCTGGAAGAGCTGCCTTAGTTCTAAGGTAGGGAAGTGCCAGGTACCAAAGCCCCCACCACCTTAAGGAACTGTCAGGTTGTGGGATATTAGGCCTGTTCCCACTTTTCTAACACCAGACCTCTTGGTTTCAGCTGCAGGTGACAGACCTGTTCCTCCAGTGGTCAGACACTGGGCAAAGCTGACTGTCTGTCTGTTACTTCTGTATGGTAGGGAAAGTATTACCAGGCACCACCCCTTTGCCACCTCTACCACTCCTCTCCCGCCCCCACCCCACTCCCTTCCTGATTCCGGCTCTCTTCCCCTGAGCTGGGCCACTCTGCCTGGACAGTTACAAAGATTCTTTGTAATGTGTTTACACAGGGAGGAGACAGAGCTGTATTCTAACCACTTTGGCCCCCAGCCCTGTTTGCATAAGGAGAGAAGGAGCCAAGATGGATGACCCTGTTGCTTGGGACCCAGATTGAAAACATAACCAAAGGCCAGAGCCTTGAGTCTCAGCCCCCTTGTTTCTAGGCTACACTTCACAGAAGCAGTCCAGAAGAGCCTTTTACACAGGAAGGCCTGTTTACTTGGCTAGGTGAGAGATGTTTACACAGGCAGGGAGCTAGCAGCAGCCATGTGGCTGTTCTCTGGCTGATCAGGGGAGCATTTAAAGGTCAGGACTGTCTATGCTCCAGAGCCTCTGGGAAGGTAGGCTCCGGATAACACTTTTTCTGAGATGCTTTTCCGATGGTGGGACTAATTTTGAGAGTGAATATTGACAATTTGGTAAAATTTCTTAAAACATTGCTTTTTTGTATTTTTTCCTTTAATTCATATCAAAAACCAAATAAATTTTGTAGGCTGTCACCCCCAGTTTTATTTTGCAAGGTGGTGAGACATGCACTTTTATGCATTTAAAGAATGGTGATGGTTGGTACTTATAAGGTACTTTGCACTTTACAAGCATTGTCATCTCCCTATTGTACAGAAGAGGATTTGAGACTTAGAGAGGTTAAGTGACTTTCACAAAATCACACAGCCAACAAGAGACAATCACCAGGAAAGACTGACTCCAAATGTCATGCTCTTTTTACTTTGTCCCCCTGCCTGCCCATTTGGCTGTAAGGTGAGGTGAGGCATGCAGACAGCTTGCGCCAATATGCAACTACCTTGCAGATGGCTTCTAGGAGAAAGCCACAAGGGCACTGTGCCAGAGCTGTGGGGGTCTGCCAATGAGTACGACCAGTGGAGCATCCCCTGTGCTGCAGGCCAAACCTCATGTGGAGAGCCAACCTAGAGGAAACCACACGTAACATATAGAGTATTAGATCACCCGCTGGAATCACAGAGGCAAGGGAATGTGCTGAAACTCACTGAAACTTCCCTCCAAGTTCCTTTACCCACATCTCTTCTTGGGCTTACTGCATTCAAACCTGTACAGATCTACCTGAAGCCATTACCTGAGTTTCAATTCCTGTCCTAGCTATTTCTTCCCAGTTCTTTACCGTCCCTGTTATAACCCAAAGCACCAAACCCACCCAACAGGCATCATTCACTGTTTCCTCCTCTTTCTTCCTCCACCTCTGTCCTTTATGTCCAATTTCATTGCTCAGTCTCAATTGCTTTGATCTGTCTGACTAGTTAGAACTTCTTTGCCACCCAAAGGTATCAGCTCTGCCCCTGCTACTTATAGCCCAACCCCAGCACTTGACTCAGCCACCCAGCTTTCTGCCTGGTCCTTTGTTTCTTGCTGCTGTCAAATCCTGGCTCTCCTCTCTTCTTTCCAATTTATCTTTCAGTGACCACCTTTCTATATCAACTAATGTTACTGTGTTTTGCAGCTTTCAAAGTACTTCTGCATACATGCATATAGACATACACTTACACAGTCTCATTTAGAAGTTATTTCTTCCTCCCTCGATCTCCATTTATCTCCTGCCTAAGATACTAAAACTGTTTTTGTTTTGTTTAGTTTTGTATTGTTTTTGTCTTCCCCTTCAATACATCTAAATTCTGTATGCCATCATTCTTTTAACCAACCTACATTCAGATCTTTTAGTCCCTTCATGATAAAATGTTATTTATAAGCTCTTAAGTACACTTCCTGCTACAAAAGCCTCACTTCCTTTCCTCCAGAAATTCTGATTAACCCTATCTTTTATCCTCTTGTATTCTCTGTCTACATTCAATGCCTGTCATAGATTGTTACAATCAGATTGTGACTCCTGGACCAGAAGCTTTAAGGATCACATGGAGAGTGATCAACAGTTCATTCTATGGCCAACTGCCTGTGTGTGTTTGTTCACCCACGGTGTGCTTCCTAACACTGTAGGCTCCTTGCAGCAGTGATGTCCTTGTCTTTTATAAACTACTCTAATGCTTAAGGAAGCTCTGGGTTGGTCCAGCTGCTTTCTAGGTTCTGCCCAACACTGAGTTGTGTCCCAGTGCTGTGTGTTCTCCCTCCTCTGCATTTGGCCTATACCAGAGGCAAAACTGAGGAGGCATTGCTATAACTGACTTCCAGCTCACCTGTAATTGAAACCCCAATGATCAGAGAAGCCGTAGTCTTGTGTCCTTCAGTTCCCACAGTAAAGATTGAATCCCAGATTTTCAAAGAGAGTCATTCAAAATGTGTGCAGAGCTTGGACAAATGAAGACCAACCTGGGAACACACCTCAATGTTATCACTGTCTTCTTTACTTTGGTTTTTAAAGGTTGAGGAAACCCCACCCCATCCTACTGGGGTACCTGTCAGAGAACCACTAGAGTTGTAATGAGTTCTCCCATTTCTCTGGAATTGAAATATAATAATAACAGTAGCATTACTAGCTAACAACAGTGGTTCATAATGTGCTAGGTACTGTACCAGGGACTTTACATGCATTAACTCAATTAGAGCCTCATGACAACCCAATGGGGTAGATGCTGTTAACTAACCAGTTGCCACTGAGTCGACTTTGACTCATGGCCACACCACATGTGTTAGAGTAGAACTGTGTTCCATAGGGTTTTTAATGGCTGATTTTTTGGAACCAGGCCTTTCTTCCGTGTTCATCTGGATGAACTCGAACCTCCAACTTTTCAGTTAGTAGCTGAGCACATTAACTGTTTGCACTACCCAGGGACTCCAGATGATGCTGTAATCCCTGTTTTATAGACAAAGAAATTGAGGCCCCAAAAGTGTAAGTAACTAGCCCAAGAGTCAGTAGTATAGACAGAATTAGAACCAAGGCAGTCTCTACACACCACAACTCATACTCTACATACTACAGATATGAAGGATGTGGGTTGAGCTTACTTGGGAATGAGACCACACAGCTTGGTGATTATTATTATTTTATTATTTATATTTTTATTAGGTGCCAATTTCCTCATAAACACCCTCATTCAGACCCAGATGTTTTAGCATTTGTGTGACTGGATGTGGACTATTGTTGTTAGGTGCTGTCAAGTCAATTTTCAACTCATAGCAACCCCATGTGACAGACTAGAACTGGCCCATAGAGTTTTCCAGGCTGTAATCATTCCAGGAGTAGATTGCAGGTCTTCCTCCCAGATGTGGATGAGGACTATGTTATTGACGACTGGAGTCCAAAGCTGAGAACAAAGAGGCACAAACTTCTTGAGGACACTCCTTGGCCATAGCACAGCACGTCAAAGGTCTCAGAAACCATTAGCATGACATGCGGAGAAGCTCAGAACCAGTTTCTCTGCTCTCCAAGTCTAGATGAAACTGGCAAGAAAGAGAAAGGGCTTTGTGGAAAATGGCTTTTGCCCATTAGAAGATGCCTCCTTCTCCTCCTCCATGGGTGGTCCCCTCTCTGGCCCACATGAAGCCAAGGTGGATGCCTCCAAACACTGGGGGTAGGATGGGGAGGAGCGTTACTAACAGGAGAAGGCTAGTGCTCATTCTCTGGTTGTCATTATCTTAGACAGCAAATTTCTCCTGCCCAGGCAGAGGAGAGGTGATTCAACAAGGCTATTGCCTAAGATTGGAGAATGGCCAGAGGGGGCAGTGCAATGGCACATGTTCCTACTGTTTGGAGTGGCCAAGGATGCCTGGAATTTCCCACAGATCAAGTGGACCTAGAGGAGGGTAGCTGGGCTTGAGCCCCAGCCAAGGGACCCTAACAAAAAGAGGTTATGCTGTGCCTTGTTGACGGCAAGAGCCAGATCTACCAGGACTGGATAGTGAGCAGGCCTCTAGAGATCCCCTGAAAATTTCACACTTGCATTCCATAAGCCAGTATTTGGATGTCTGACACATGGACTGTCAGTATGTGGTAGACTGTACTTTCCGAAAGTGGCCACAGCAATACTTCTGGTCCCTCATGTACTTCTAAAACTTTGCCACTCCCTATCAAGAAGTGACATGTATTCCTTCTCCCCTTGAAACTGGGTGTGACTTTATGACTGCCTTGGGGAACTGAAGGACTCCCTGGATGATGCTAACTGAAAGGTTGGAAGTTCAAGTCTACCCAGAGGCATCTCAGAAAAAAGGCCTGATGATCTACTTCCGAAAAATCAACCATTGAAAACCCTGTGGAGCAGTTCTGTTCTCACACACATGGGGTAGCCATGAGTTGGAATCAGCTTGACGGCAGCTGGTTTTGAGGAACCGGATGTAGTGAAAGTGATGCTGTGTGACTTCAGAGGCTAGATCAGAAAAGGCAATATGACCTCCCCCTGGCTTACTCTGGATGCTTCTCCTTGGATCTTGGCCACTGTCTTGTAAGGAAGCCAGGCCACGTGGAGAGGCCACATGTGGGTGTTCTGACCAACAGTCCCAGCTAAGATATCAGCCGACAGCCAATATCAATCACCAGATTCACTAGTGAGTGGGTGAGTTTTCCAATGCATCCAGCCCCAAGCCCTTGAGCCTCCCCAGCTGAGCCAAATAGAACAAAGATGAGCTGTCCAGACTGATCCCTGCCAAACTGAAGATTTGTGAGCAAAATAAATGTTGTCATTGTTTTAAGCCACTGAACTTTGGTGTAATTTGTTTTGCAGCCAAAGTAACAGAACACTATGTTACTTAGGGAAGCGGTGATAACCAACAGGGAGAGGACAGCCTCTCCCTCTTCTCTGTCCAACACACCAGCGAAGCCACAACTTAGAATAGGAAACGGGGCGGGGAGGGGAGGGAGGAAATGAGCTCCTAGAAGCGGACCACTTACTTCCTCCACTCCAGGGAGAGAGAAGGGGAGGAGTAAAAGAGCACCCAAAAGGGCAGCCCTACAGCCAAGTGGCCTGACCATTACAGAGGAAGGAATGCTTCTCACTTCAAGTTTGGACTCTGTTCTGCTGTCCATGCAGTCAAAGATTTGTTTGACTTTTATTGAATTACAGTTCACTAATTGCACTAATATTGCTGTCAAAAAGCCTCATCTTCCACTTCCAGTACTTTCATAACTGTTTTTTTCCAGACTGATATTCTGTCTTGGAAGGTGGCCACAAAATATATTGTGGAGAGTTGTCTACCTAAATGCAAGACATTTGGCCCTATTAAATTTTAACTTATCCATTTCTTTATTTGTTCTTGGGGCGGCGGGAGCCTTTTTCTACCTTCAACATATTAATTAACACTCTTAGCTTAGGGTCATGCATAAATCTAATTTTATGTCATCAACGTTCTCATTTATAATACTGATAAAGTGTTGAACAGAAAAAAACAGGACAGAGCCCAGTGGCCTGTCTCCAGAGACTCCATTCAGGGTTTACGGGAATTTTTTAATACAACTTGGGTCTGGTAATTCAACCAATTAAAAAATACATCCATCTCTGCTCTTACCCACCTTCTATTCATTCAGCAAGCACTCGCTGAGGGTCACAGTTCTCCAGCTTGTCACCCTGGGATAAGATCCATAAACTTACTATTTTGTATACAAAGCAGTGTGTCCAGGTATTTGTCCTTTGGACTTTGCTTGAGTGCCTTTGTTCTAGTGTTCCAATAATTAATGATTAAGCCTGTTTTATTCCAGCTACCATCCACAATTTTTTGGAGTTGAATATATATCCCGGACTTCTATTTCTGGTCATACAGCTGACCAGATGACTACAGGAAACCCTACCAGTACAGTACACCTAAAAATGATGGGTTAAACACAAAAGACATATTTTGTTAATGCACAAGCGAGCTGATGAGAAAATAGAGGAATTCCTTGGAGGCCAGAAATGACACGAAAGCACCGACCTAGAGGGATAAGTGAGCCCTAGAGCAGACTTTTCCCCATGCATATGCCAATCTCTGGTATCTAGAGCATGGGTTTTAACAGGCCATGCTTGAGGGAGACAGGAGACAAAGCCAGAGACGTGAGACCTCTGCCTAAAGCCAGAAACCTCAAAGGGCAATACCCTTAAGGATAAATTAGAACGAAACCACACAAAAGAGGAAGATGTTGGGGCTATGTGCCTGTTTGTGTTTTAGAAAATTCCTACCCGCGAGGCCACCCTCACAAAGGTCTGGTGCCTGAAATCATACTAAGTGGCTCGAAAGATCTCTAGCTGAATTCAGGTTATAGTCACAGACTTGTTAATGTTCCTGGGTACGTGATAGAATCAAATACAGGTTCTCTCTGCACAGCTTAATATAAACCCAGGGCTCAACTAGCCCCCACAGATAGAACTCCAGAGAACTTACAATAAAAATTCACTAAATACTAAGCACACCTCCAAGGTCCCTGGAGTATGATATTCACTATGTACTCAGGGATGTCTCCCTTCAATACTAACTCCACTAGCTTTCACAATATGGAGGTAAAACTTGGGAGCCCGCAGCTTCTAGGGTGCCCTTCAGAAACATTCATTTGTTCAGAGTAGCACGGTGTCTCTTTATAATAGTAAATCATTACATTTAGCAGTACTTCCAACATGTTTACCTTTGAGTTCTTTCAAAACTCTTGGATGGAAGCCACCTAAGCTCATTAGCTGAGTTCGTTTGCCAACAGATCTAGAATTTGGGGTTACTGGACACTATTTCATATAGTCTCTCTGACTATTTGTGGAACCAGTAATCTCATTTCTTGGAGTCTACTGGTGCAGCGGTTAAGCACTTGGCTGCTAACCAAAAGGTCGGCAGTTTGAATCCATCAGCCCCTCCCTTCCTTGTCCTGTAGGGTCGCTATGAGTCAGAATCAACTCGATGGCAAATACGGTTTTTATCCTTGGGAAATAATCAGAGATGTACTTAATGATTCACGTACAAAGGAGTTTTGCTTGTCTCAGAACGTCACTATGAAATTGTCTTACTTGATTATTTACAGGTTTATTGTCTTTTCTCCCCTTATGCTGTCTTCCTCTGCTAATGAAGTTATAATAATAATTGTCAAGGAACTGAGCTGAGCTGGAGAGAGCTGATCTGAGCTGCCAAGTGTCAGAGTAGCTGATTAAGGCAACAAGCCAAAATGAAAGTAACAATTAAGCCTTTAATCATTTACTGCAATAGTATATAGTATAAGCAAGAGAAACGTGGAGAAGGCATCGACTCCCGCATTCCATATTTCCCCAGGAACTATGCCTGGTAGAGGGGCAAATGGGTCAGTGCAGACATGGAGACCCATCTCCCTGTGGAGCAAAAGTCTCCTGAAGTTTTATTGACTGGGAGGCAGGAGTGAGGGGAGGGCAAGGGGGAAGGGCTAAGAATGGAAAAGTACTGAGTACTGAGTCAGAATGGGGAAGAGTGTCTTCAAGGTTCCCCCCTCTCCCCCCATAAGAAGGCTTCAGCAGACACACCTGCCTGGGCCAAAAATGCAGGTAGGTGAAAGAGGATGGCTTACACAAAAAACTTTATTCAAAATTTTTTTAAACTAGCAAAACTTTGTAAGTATTCTACACATCTAGAAAAAGGTAAATTATTAAATAATAGTACAGCTGCTAGGTGGAATACTATATAGCTATTAAGGTGATAATTATTCATTCTGCATAGCAATATTAAAAACATTAATGTATTATATTAAGGGTTTCTAAGTAGTACACAAGATTTCACATCAGTTATTACGTTGGGCTTTTCCAAGTGGCAAGGAACAAAGTTATACCCTTTCATCGGCAAGGGATTTATTATAAGGATACACAGGGAAGTAGGGAGACAGGGTACAGTGACATCTGCAGCAAAGTCAAACAACGGAGAGAATAAAACATTGTTTGGGGCCTGAAGGTTATTCAGGTGTCTCCTTGTTATCCTGTGGGCCCTCAATACTAAGTGGCTATCCTCCCTCTGTCTGCTCTGCCACTGGGGTGTGCCAGCCACTTGCTGTCTTTGTTTCCATAGCTCAGTTCGTTTTTCTCTTCATCTAAAACTCTGCATACTCTTGGCTTCCACTGCTTCCTGGCTATTATCGCCCAATGGTTTCTGTTTACTGATCTCTCCTTGCACCCAGCTTTTTCTGTGTGTTTCACATTTAAACTCCCTGAGAAAGACAATCTAATTGCTTCAATTAGTCACTACTGTTCTGTTAATCAAAGCTCTCAGGCCAGGCCACTTCATAGGTCCACTGGTTAGCATGTACATTAGCTATGCTTCAATCAGGTGCCCATACCTGGTCCAAGCAGCTCTGATCAGTAAAATGGTCACATGGTATAAATGTAGTAGGTACTTCCAGTATACCAGCCACTTCTTCAATACAACTATGAGTAAACTATGATTAAAATAAAAATAATAATAAATGTGTGTATACATACACACACACACATTCCCACTGCTGTTGAGTTGATTCCGACTCATAGCTACCCTATGGGACAGAGTAGAACTTCCCCATAGGGTTTCCAAGGAGCAGCTGGTGGATTCGAACTGCTGACCTTTTGATTAATGCAGAGCTCTTAACCACTGCGCCACCAGGGTTCCCACTTACACACACACACATATCTTATATATATGAAACATATAGCAAAGGGATAAATGAAAGTGATCATAGTTGTGTTAGGGTAGAAGATTACAAGCGCTTATTTTCCTCCATTGTGAAAATTTCTTCAATGATGCAGCAATTGCTTGTTAGTTTTCAAGCGTTTTTTAAAAAGTAATTTCCCAAATAGGAGGAGTCATGCAACTGAACTACTAAATTCAATCTCTACCATGAACTTGTCTTGGAACTTAGAGCAAAGTCACAGCCATTAAAGTCCCACAGTTACCCTTTCAAAGACCAAAAAAAAAAAAAAAACCAAACCCGTTGCCAGGGAATTGATTCCAACTCACAGTGACTCCATGTGTTACGGAGTAGAACTTCTCCACAGGATTTTCTTTGCTGTAATCTTAGTGGAGGCCTGGTGGCAAAACGGTTAAGCATTGGGCTGCTAACAGAAAGGTTGGCAGTTCAAACCCACCCAGTGGATATGCGGTAGGAGAAAGATCTGGCAGCCTGCCTAGAAAACCCTATGGCAGTGGAGTCACTAGGGTTGTTGTCATGAAGTGTGGTAACTTATGGTGTCACCTCTCCCATGCGCCTCCTCTCATATCAGACCATACAGAATCCTTAGTAATGTTTCTTGTATTAACATTACTCGTAAATCGTAATCCCCGTGTATCACTGAATGTAATGGCAATAGTAGTGACATAAACAACTAGCAAAATTAAAATTACATTTTCAAATTCCAATGTAATACGCACAGCCTAAATGTATTTACATTTACACAGTTTCATGTAGTTAAAGTGAAAATTCGGTAAGAAAACAATAGAATTCGAAGTAAAAACCTTCAAGAGCTACATCAAAATTATGTCACTTTAACGGTAAACTTTACCATTACATGAGAGACATTAATGGATTAGGTTTGCATAATCAATAGTGGTCCAAATAATGTAGACGTTTTAGACAAATGCATATGAAAATATATTCAAAAATTAAATAATACCATAAAAATAAACAGGAACAGATACACAAGCATTTCAGCGCTTAGTGAACATCTCGACTAAATCACAACTTTCCTTTCCTGGCCTTCAAAGCTGTGAACTTGTGAATCACTTCATCGAAATCAATGCCTTCACGAACTCACTTTCAATTGATAATATTGCAAGATTAGAAAGCCTTGGCTGTCCCATGGTAGATCTCAAACAGTTCTCTATAGTATTCAGCTTTGAAAAGCACCTCTCACTTGAAGCCACAGACACACAGATCATCAGAAATAATTTCAGGCTGAAATAACAAATGCTGGAGAGGTTGCGGGGAGATAGGAATTCTTATGCACTGCTGGTGGGAATGCATAATGATACAAGCATTTTGGAAAATGATATGGCACTTCCTTAGAAAGCTAGAAATAGAAATATCATACAATCCAGCAATCCCACTCCTGGAATATATCCTAGAGAAATAAGAGCCGTCGCACAAATAGACATATGCACACCCATGTTCATGGCAGTATTGTTCACAATAGCAAAAAGATGGAAACAACGTAGATGCCCATCAACAGATGAATGGATAAACAAACTATGGTACATACACACAATGGGGTATTATGCAACGATAAAGAACAATGATGAATCTGTGAAGCATCTCATAACATGGATGAAACTGGAGGACATTATGCTGAGTGAAATGAGTCAATCACAAAAGGACAAATATTGTATGAGATCTGTATTGTAAAAACTCATGAAAAAGTTTACACACAAAAAGTAACAATCTTTGTTGGTTATGAGGGATGGGAGGGGTGGGGGGGAAATACTAAACAGACAATAGATAAGTGATAACTTTGGTGAAGGGTAAGATAGTACACAATACTGGGGAAGCCAGCACAACTTGTACAAGGAAAGGTCATGGAAGCTCTATAGACACATCCAAACTCTCTGAGGGACTGAATTGCTGGGCATAGGGCTGTGGGTACCATGGTCTCAGGGAACACCTAGCTCAATTGGCATAACACAGTTTATGAAGAAACTGTTCTACATTCTACCTTGGTGAGTAGCATCTGGGGTCTTAAAAGCCTGTGAGCAGCCATCTAAGATACTCCACTGGTCTCACCCCTTCTGGAGCAAGGGAGAATAAAGAGAACAGGATACAAGGAAAAGATGAGTCCAAAGGACTAATGGACCACAGCTACCAAGGCCTCCACCAGACTGAGTCCAGTACGGCTAGATGGTGCCCGGCTACCACCACTCACTGCTCTGACCAGGATCACAACAGAGGGTTCTGGACAGAGCTGGAGAAGGATGTAGAACAAAATTCTAACTCACAAAAAAAAAAAAGACCAGATTTACTGGCCTAAAGGAGACTGGAGAAACCCTGAGACTATGGCCCCCAGACACCCTTTTAGCTCAGTGGTGAAGTCATTTCCGAGGTTCACCATTCATCTGGGGATTGGACAGCCCCATAAAACCAAATGGGACTAACGAGGTACAGCAGTCCAGGGATAAGGGCCAGAAGGCAGAAGGGGACAGGAAAGCTGGTGATAGGGAACCCAAGGTTGAGTAAGGACAGTGTTGATGTGTTGTGAGGTTGTTAACCATTGTCATAGGGCAACATGTGTACTAACTGTTAAATGAGAAACTATTTTGTTCGGTAAGCCTTCATCTAAAGTGAGAATAGCAGCACAATTGGAAGAGCGTAGTCAATGTCACTGAACTATGCATGTAGAAATTTTTGAAATGGTGTATCTTTGGCTATGTATATTTTCACCAAAACAAAAAGGTTGAGAAGGGAGAGGGTTGACATGTTGTGGGGTTGTTAACCAATGTCATAAAACAATATGTGTACTACTGTTTCATGACAAACTATTTGTTCTGTAAGCCTTCACCTGAAGTACAATAATAAAAAAAAAAAAGTAACAATCTTTGTTGGTTATGAGGAATGGGAGGGGTGGGGGGGAATACTAAACAGACAATAGATAAGTGGTAACTTTGGTGAAGGGTAAGATAGTACACAATACTGGGGAAGCCAGCACAACTTGTACAAGAAAAGGTCATGGAAGCCCTATAGACACATCCAAACTCCCTGAGGGACTGAATTGCTGGGTGGAGAGCTGTGGGGACCATGGTCTCGGGGAACATCTAGCTTAATTGGCATAACATAGTTTATAAAGAAAATGTTCTACTTTCTACCTTGGTGAGTAGCATCTGGGGTCTTAAAAGCCTGTGAGCAGCCATCTAAGATACTCCGTTGGTCTCACCCCTTCAGGAGCAAGGGAGAATGAAGAGAACAGGATATGAGGAAAAGATTATTCCAAAGGACTAATGGACCACAGCTACCAAGGTCCCCACCAGACTGAGTCCAGTACAGTACAGCTAGATGGTGCCTGGCTACCACCACTGACTGCTCTGACCGGGATCACAGCAGAGGGCTCTGGACAGAGCTGGAGAAGGATGTAGAACAAAATCCTAACACACACAAAAAAAGACCAGATTTACTGGCCTGACAGAGACTGAAGAAACCCTGAGAGTATGGCCCCTGGCACCCTTTTAGCTCAGTGGTGAAGTCATTTCCGAGGTTCACCATTCAGCCGGGGATTGGACAGCCCCATAAAACCAAATGGGACTAACGAGGCACAGCAGTCCAGGGATAAGGGCCAGAAGGCAGAAGGGGACAGGAAAGCTGGTGACAGGGAACCCAAGGTTGAGTAAGGACGGTGTTGACATGTAGTGGGGTTCTTAACCATTGTCATAGGGCAATATGTGTATTAACTTTTTAATGAGAAACTACTTTGCTCTGTAAACCTTCATCTAAAGTGAGGATAGCAGCACAACCCGAAGAACGTAATCGATGTAACTGAATTGTACATGTAGAAATTTTTGAAATGGTTTATCTTTGGCTATGTATATTTTCACCAAAAAAAAAAAAAAAAAAGGTCCTCCAAGGCCGAGAAGGGAGCATGTTGACATGTCGTGGGGTTGTTAACCAATGTCATAAAACAATATATGTACTGACTGTTTAATGAGAAACTATTTGTTCTGTAAACCTTCACCTAAAGTACAATTTTAAAAAATGGGCAAAAGATAAAAAAAGAAGTAATTTTAGGCTTAGTGAAAGGGTTGGGAGAGATTCTACATAGTCCCATTCAACTATGAATGTCAAAATGTCTAAAGTTGTCCAATCTTTGGCTTGTTTCAGATCAATCTCTGCTGCCTTCAGGTACCTTCTCAGCCTTGGTATTTCTATTAAAAGCTCACTCTTGGATACCTCATCATAGAAAGTGGTCTGTTTTGGAAGGGGTACCTTTAACTCTTCTTCAGTGGCAGATATAAGACTCTTCACTTGAACAGCCTTGTACATGGCTGGCTATCTCCTTGGTGGCTCTTGAGGTGATCAGGAGTTCAGAATGAAAGCGGTCAATGTACTCAAGCATTACCCTCTTATTTTCTTCTTGCAGAGAGAGCCCAGCATCGCTTGCCTTCTCCCCATCCCCTGCCATCCTCTTCTTGAACCTGGCTCTTCTCTATATTGCAATTCCATATTCGTCTGATTTTAAAAGCGCCTGTTTAATTGCATGCTCTACTAGGTGACTGCACTCCTCATGCAGAAAAAGCCTTAGAGCCTCTAGCCTTGTCACCACTCTGTCCAGAGTTAAGCCCTTAGTCTGCAGGTGCTGCTGTGTAAGATTACCTTCCTGAAGTACAATACACCAGAAATACAGATAACACAGAAAAATGAAATCACAGACAGCAGGCAAAAGACCTTGCGCTGCTCCTCTTGTGTCCAAATTTTCACGTGGATCACAAAGAGCTTCCATCACCACCACAGACTTATTGAACTTTCCTTTAACTGGCTTAACTGCAGCATGATGAGCACTCCAGTGTGTTGGTGATAGCCTTTCATTGACACTCCAGTATGGTCAATTAACACATCCCGTCTATGGGTGGAAGCAGCAAAGAAAGAAACATTGTCTCAGGAGTTCCAAAAAATGTCACACAGGATGCATTTTCAGCAAAAAAGTGCCGACCACACAAGTTAAGCCAATGGTCCACATATTCATTATAAATATATTTTTTGTTCTTTCCATTAAGAATGGCTTGTACACCTCCATGGCTTCCAGCCATGGAGGCAGCATTATCCTAACCTTGAGCACAGCATATTATTATGTCCGGTCCATCACTTTCCAGTATTTTAAGAATGTCAGAACTGAGGTCAACAGCTTTTTTCCCCTTTAAAGAGAAAAATCCTAGGAAAACTTTCACTCCAACTTTCTATTGTTGATTTTTACATATCTGATCACTTTGGACTTCTGGTCAGTATGCGCTATGCCAGGTGTGCCGCCGAACATGATCCCAAAGTACTCTGCAAACTTTATGTCCATGACAAGCTTCTCCTCCATGTGATTTGCCCAGGCACTTATAAACTCATTCTGAGTTTTGGGTGCAAGATAAGAGCCTGATACTTTAAGTTTACATTGTGCTCTGCTTTAATTTCATTAGGTACTCTTTCAGCACTGGATCGTATTTTGAAAGCATCTCAACCATCTCAAGAAAGTTTCCTTTATTTAATGAAGGTTCATCTTCCTCGTGGCCACGGAATGCCAAATTCTGCTTGGCAAGAAACGATGTGATGTCAAGCGATCTGTGCAAGCTGTCCCGCCACTTTTTCTTCTCCATTTCTATCAAAGCAATAGTTTTAGCATCACTGGTTTTGTGCAGCCTCAGTCCTGCTGCCAATGCTTTCCACTTTCCAAGGCAACGTAGGTGCTCTTCGGACGTCTCATGGTTATGTACTCTAAGGCTCGGTTTCCACCACTTCTGAAACCCAGGCACAAATGTGGATGTTGTATCTGTAGCACTAACAGCAAACAGTCGGCAGCAAACACAATATAAATTCTTGCTGATGAGTGAGTAAATCATCCCTATTACTTACCACAATACTGTAGCTAAAACACCAGAAAATTTGACAAAATCGGGGACTATAAAAACATCTGCTGCAATGAAAATGACAGCGAGTGTTTGTAGCCTCTGCAGATGAAACCACGTGATTGGAAGAATCATTGTAATTGGGTAATAATGGCAGCTCTGACTGGACTGCACTGGAAGGTACAAAAAGTAAATTAGGCTTGTAGGTGTATTGATACTTGGAAGCTGGGCTGATGAAACACGTTTTTGTTGTTATAACTCACTACAGGGATATTCTTATAAAAAATAATACATTTCTGCTGAAACACTGCACAAAAATTTTATAGACAATCATTTCGATGTCACCCCCTCTAACAGTGTTACCCAGTGTGGTCTGCAACCCTCCACCCCTCTAGTGAGCCACTGCCCTACGGGACAGCTCTACTCTGTCACATGGACTTGCTATGAGTGGAAAATTGATTTGCCTGATGAATCTAAAGGAAAGCAGATCGCCAGGCCTTTCTTCCCACTGAGTGGGGTCCAATCACCGACCTTTAGGTTATTAGTTGAGTGAACCGCTATGAGAGCAAACCCTTCAAAGAAGATGGAGAGTTACTCCTGCCGAAATCCATGGGTTTGATGTAAAGGCCATAATGGATGCAGGTGTGAAAGCACCTTGAAAGCAAAGAGTGCCTGTTATTACTCAGAAAATTCCTTTTAAACTGCTATAATAGCATATGCCGCATCAGCAAAACACAGAACCTTAAAACTATCTTGTTTGTAGAAAGACTTCCTTTGTCCACAGGCCAAGTATTTGAAAATACCACCCACTCAATTGGCACAAATCTCCAGGGTCCCAAAAGAAGCAACCATTGCAGTTTTGGGAAACCCGCCACCCTGGCTTCACTTTGATCTTCCTCTGTCTACACACTTGTTTCAGTTCCTCCGCGACAGACATACAATTACTAAGTATTATTATTGCTTGATAATAACTATAATTATTACAAGCACTGCCCGAGATGGAAAAGACAGGAGAAATCGAATCATCATACGGACTGGTGCCTGAAATGGAGCGCCTGTTTCTATCAAGTAAAACCTGAGCCCCATCTCCACCTTCCCCCGCATTTCCTCTGGGCGGACAAGCCGAGGCCAGGAAACGTCAAAGCAGGTGCCATGACCACCCAAGGGCAGGGGCTGAGACCAGAGATTCGGGAACCGAGATGCAAAATCCTCCCGCACTCCTAGAGAGGTCCCAGAAGCGCAACGCAGTCCCGGAAGGCGAGACTCTGACACACTTCCGGTCTTTGTGACTCATTGTGTCTGTGTCGAGGCGTCGGGAGGGCCTAGGTTTGTGTCCAGCGCCCTTCGGCCGGCCTGAACCCCAGAGTCAGCTCCCCTTTTTCGCCCAGCTCCCCCAGGGCGCTCCCGGGGCTCACGGTGAGACTTGGGTCTGGCCTCTGGGGAGGGCGGGCGGAGGCGCAGGGGTGTGTGCGTGAGGGTGGGCTCTGCAGCTGCGGCACCGGGATCCCCCTCCCGGCGGCCCGGGCGGAGTGTGAAGAGAGTTCATGCCCCTGGCCCCCTCCCATGCCCGGCTGTAGGAAGCGTCGTCTGAGAAACATCCCGGGCCCAGGCGGGGAACGGCGAGGGTTTAGTGGCCGGACTGGGATGGGGTGCCTCGGAAACTTGGGGTGCCTCGCCCGCAGTATCGTCATAGTCGTTTGACGTTTCTGAGAACAGGGTCGTAAGCGACCCTGTTTTTCTGCTCTTCATTCGTCGCCATTTGCTTTAATTCCGGTGAGAGATTTTTTTTTTTTTTTCGGAGACCTCTGGAACCTCAAGGAGTAAAATGCAAAAGGCCACGATATGGACACGTTTTGACGTGCCCCATACGTGTTTTCAGATCACCTGTTTTCCTTCACCCCACCCCTGCCACTTAACGGTGATTAAAGAATATTTGAAGCCTGGTCATAGTGATTCAGATCTAGTAGAGAATATATACATCCCATTCTCTTTATTCCAGCTTTCTAGGATTTTTTAAAAAGTTGTCTGGGAGATAGATGGATTTTTCATTTTTGGTAATTCATCTGCTTTACTTGGAGTGCGTAAAGAGTGAAGGAAATTTGTAGAAATTGCATTGGGCCATTAGGAGACTGACTGGCTGAGTGACCTTGGATGAGACAAGACATTCACAAACTCAGTTTTGTCATCAGTAAAATTAACTAGATTTCTCAAAAGGCCCTTCCAACTTTGAAATTATTTGGTCGATGTAACTGAAAAATTCAGCTACAGTTTTGCCTGACGTTACCCCCTTCCCCTCCTTTTCTGCAGTGCGTCCAGTACACAATACGATACTTTCATTGTAAAGAGTGGCTGTTACATGGCCTGGGACCAAAGAAAGCATTTATTGTACAGGCCAGTGCTAGGCGGATTGGAGGCCTTCAATAAATACTTGTAGAATTGAATTGTGGAGAATTCATTGCAGCCAGCAACAAAGTGCTGTTACTATATTCTGGCCAAATGTGGAGAAATAGCTTTGTTACGCAGGGATCAATAATGAGAATTTGCCCCAGAATGTTGCTCCAGGTTTATATTGACTCTAAAATGTGCAGTTCTTGTTCATCATTTCAGGCAGTTTTCACCAATCTTGAAATTCTAAATTTTTCTCACATTTTATATTGCACCTAAATACAGACTATGGTTATATTAAATCTTACCTTTTCATTCTAAAGTGGTATCAGTATTCTTTGGATAGGTAGCTGTCTTTTAAAGGTAGCTTTTTCATACTTTAAAACATCTTACAGCTGTTAAAAAATGGGGGTGCAGGTTATTTGAATTTTCAGTATTACACCCTAGAAGAGATACAGACCTGTTTAGAAAATAATCTTTGGAATAAACTAAGCTTGTAACTCCGAGCCTTTTTTATAAGAAAACAGTTTGTATTTATCCTTGGTGAGAACTGATTGCTGGGGATAATCTTATCTAAAGTGCACTGGATGTCAGAATGTTTTTCAGTTTTTCAGCTCAAAGGGTCCCCAAAGGTAGTTTCTCTGCCCCTCTGCCCTCACCCCCCATTTGACAGATGAGGACTCATAAGTGCCAGAGACGTTAAGAAACTTACTCAGGAATATGTGACTTATTTGTGGGAGACTAGCATTCAGGTGTTCCATCCTGTGCTGCTTTCACTTACAGGATTTCTCCCATTGCTTAATCTTTTAAGCAGACTGAAGATTGAAACATACAGTTACACCTCTTAAGTTTATTGAAAAATTAAATATAATGGCTTTTATGTTGTTGTTAGGTGTTGTTGAATCAGTTCCAACTCATAGTGACTCAGTGTACAACAGAACAAAACACTGCCTGGTCCTGCGCCATCCTCAAAATCGTTGCTGTGCTTGAGCCCATTGTTAGAGCCACTGTGTCAGTCCATCTCATTGAGGGTCTTCCTGTTTTTTGCTGACCCTTACGAACCATGCTGTCCTTCTCCACGGACTGGTCCATCCTAATAATATGTCCAAAGTATGTGAGACAAAAGTCTCACTATGAATGCCAGGCACTGTTTTAAGTGCTTTGTATATGTTAACTCATTTAATCCTCGCAATAACTTTCATGAGACAAATAGTGTTTTGTATCCCCATTATTCAGATGAGGAGATTAGGAACCGGATGCAAAGAGAGATTCGATTGCCTAAGGGGATTAGCTAGGAAGTGGTGGAGCAACTTAATGCTAATGTGAAACCCTTCTAAGTAGCCAGTAGGGCTCATTTGGGGGCGAGATTGAGTGCTTTATAGATGGGTAAAAAAAATAGTGACATTGTAAATTCAATCAAATATTTTTAAAAACTAATGTTTGTAGGGAATCATGCTAAATGGTTTAAGAGGTACAAAGAAGTGTACCATTTTAAGGAACCCTGGTAGCTTAACTTAACAATGGTTAAGTGCTGGGCTGCTAACCAAAAGGTTCGGGGTTCGAACCCACCAGCTCCACAGGAGAAAAGACCTATCAATCTGCTCCTGTAAAGATTAAAGCCTTGGAAACCCTGTGGGCAGTTCTCCTCTGTCCTGTAGGGTCACTGTGAGTCAGAATCAACTTAACGGCACACAACAACAACAACTGAGGAGAAAGGCATGAAAAATTAAATTACAGAGAAAGAAACATAAGAAATGACATACCAGATGATTGGTGGAGACCATTAGGGCCGTGCATTTAAAGGCAGGAGAGAAGATTGTGTGCTCAGATCACCTTGAAAACCTAAAATAAAACCCAGGCCTTCCACTATTGCTGTGAGTTTTCTCTAGCCCAGAGTAGAGCACAGAAATGCTTAGGCGGTCGGGACAAGGACCTGCCCCAAGTGGAAGAAGAGAGAATGTGCCCATGCCCTCATCCCTGTCCTTTTGAGTCTCACTTCGTCTTCTTATTGATTCTCACTGACCCAAGGAGTATCCTGCTCTTTAAAACTCTGACCTAGGACTGGGCACAGATCAAAATTCCTTTCCCACATTCTCAGTAATGTAGCTGAGACAGGATGAAATGTTCACAGAAGTAGAGATTCTGCTGCAAGGCTAGGTACCACTCTAGTTCTACTCAGTTATCCTGTTTGAAGCCCCCCACCCCTTTAAATTTTAGATGCTCCCCACTTGCATCTCTGCTGCATCTCCTCCCTTTTCACAGGAAGGCTTTCGGTCACACAGATCTCTGCTGAGAACAGTGGATAGCAGATGGAGCTGCAGGCCCATTCCTGAGTTAACAGTGGGTCATTCTTCACAGGCCTTCATTTTAGAAAGATTCTCTATGTGCCGGGAAGCCCTTCTTCACTCCATGTGTTGGCTATAGAATGAGTATGGTATGATGAATGAAGAACTTGCACTGAGGAGTCACACAGACCTAGGTTCAAATCCTGCCTCTACCATTTACTTGCTGTGTGACCTTAGATAAGCTATTTAACTTCAATAAACCTCATTTTTTCATTGTAAAGTGAGAATGATAATCGTACCTACCTCCTAAGATTGTTGTGTTTTAGTGAAATGCTTAATACCTGGTACCTAGAAAGCACTCAGTAAACACTGGCTCTTAACTATTATGCCTCCTATAATAGACTCCTTAAATTGAAGAGAGATGAGGGGCAAGTGACATTTAAACTTAGCTCAGCAGGAAGACGAAGTGAGACCCAAGACCCAAGTAGGATTTGAAAAGGCTGAGAGGATTAGCTGAGACGTTGAGTACGATGTGAGGAAAGGATGGAGATAGAAATACAAGGCATATTAGGAAATAGTGATTAGACCCATCTTGCTGGGTGGGTAGTGTTCACGGAAGGGACTGATGAGAAATGAAGCTTGAGTGGGAAATTGGAACCAGGTACTGGAGGGTATTGACTACAAGCATTTTAGGAAGAATAATCTGAGAGTAAGGTAGAGAATGAATTGTGGGTGGGAGGTAGGGAGAAAATGAAGGCAGGGAACCAGCAAGAGGATGCTGTACTTGACGGGACTAGATGGGAAAATGATTGTGAACTAAGAATTACTTCCCCCTGGTGCTTGGAGACTGAATGCTTTTAAGGAGGGAGGAGTCAAAGAATCCAAGGTTTTAAGCCTGAGTGAGTGGGATATTAGAATATTCTATTCACTAATTGCCACTAAAGGCGATAAGAGGATGACGGGGAGCTGGGATCCTTTGGGTAGTTCTTAATTCTTTTACTTGGCTTAACACAGTTAAACTCTGTGCCAGGTGCTCTAAGAGATAAGTACAAAGAAGGCAAGAGTCCCTGCCCTTAAAGAATTTAAAATTAGTTGGAAGGTGTGGCTAGAACTGCAACCTCAATAATGAAAATACAAGGAAAATATTAAGCACCGTAAGAAAGAAAATAGGAGAGTACTAAGATGGTTCGAAGGAGGAAGGTATTTAATTCCGAAAGTCAGGAGAGATTTATCTATCTTGAAGAGAGAGCAAATATTTGATCAGTGGGGTTGATAACAGTAGAAGCTTGTTCACGGCACAGGGACAAAGATGAAAAATCACAACCCATCTTTCTTGTCCTGTTGCTATCGAGTCGATTCTGACTCATAGCGACCCTACAGAACAGAGTGCAACTGCCCCGTAAGGTTTCCAGGGAGCAGCTGGTGGATTTGAACTGCTGACCTTTTAGTTAGCAGCTGAGCTCTTAGCAACTGTGCCACCAGGGCTCCAACCATCTTTAGGGAACATTAATAGGCCAGATAGGCTGAAATATGGGGGATCATTGCTAAGAAATGTAGTGGGAAATAAGACTGGAAAAGTAGAGTAGGGTGTGTCATGAAGGCTCTTGAATAAATGCTAAATTGGTACATATCAGGGATTCAGCGATGGTAATTGAAGAGAAGGCAAGTTTTGGCAATACTGTTCTGACATTGGTACGTTGTTCATATTGGAAGAGGAAGGAATTAAAGCTAGAGAAATGATGTGGGACTATGGCACTAGTCTAGGCAGGAGAAAAAACAAAAAAGCCAGTTGCCATTGAGTCAGTTCCAATTTATGGCAACCCAGTGTACGTCAGAGTAGAACTGTGCGGGCTGATTTATTGGAAGTAGATCACCAGGCCTTTCTTCAACTCACCTGTGGGTGGAGTTCAACCTCCAACGTTTTGGTTAACCATTTGCACCACTCAGGGGCTCCAGGTTAGAGATAAAGTGATAGTAAATAATTGTGGGAGGTATAACAGGAAAAGATACAATCTTTCTGCTTTTCAGAATGAAGTGAAAGAAACTAAGGTTTAAAGGAATTATTTAGCCTCTGCTTGGGAAAAGCTAACCAAGGGAGTGAAATCTTGGACTGCCCTACTCCCCCCCTCTTCCTGTTGAGATCCTGTCTACTCCTGATGCCCCAGCTCCCAGGGGACCTCTTCCACGAAGCTCCCTTCCTGTTAACCTGAAGCTCCCTTCCTGTTAACCTGTCAGTTTCTTTGCCCCAGGGCTCCTCTAGCACTTTCATTGAAACCTCCATAGAACACCTGGCACATTTTGCTTTGTACTGTAATTATTTGTGTAAAATAGAAATCATGCTTCTCATCTTTTTGTTCCCTTCAGTCTAGCAGAATACCTTGCATATTGTAGATAAGCAGGAAATTTTTAGGAAATGAAGTAAGTGTAGCAGTAAAGACTTTAGAGATAACGCTGATCTGAAGTTGGAAAGCCAGGGAGGGTGGGGTACAAAAGGATTCTGATGGAATCAGTGGCAAAGGCTAGAATATGGTTGCACTACTGACTTTTGCCACTTCAGAATCATTGGAGAAATTACCTAATTCCCAAATTTCCTTTAAATTTATATAAAAAGCCTTTTTGAATATGTTGTTGTATGCCATTGAGTCAATTCTAACTCATAGTGGCCCTATAGGACATAGTAGAACTGCCCCATAGGTTTTACAAGGAGCGGCTGCTGGATTCGAACTGCCAACCTTTTGGTTAGCAGCCTGAGCTCTTAACCACTTCGCCACCAGGGCTCCTTTTGAATATAGTGTTATTTATTATTTTTAAAAAAAAACCAAACCCACTGCTGTCGAGTCGATTCTGACTCATAGCGACCCTGTAAGACAGAACAGAACTGCCCCGTGGGGTTTCAAAAGCTGTAAATCTTTACGGAAGCTGATTGCCACATCTTTCTCCCATGGAGCAGCTGTTGGGTTCAAATTGCCAACCTTTTGATTAGCAGCCAAACTCTTTAACCACTGTGCTGCCAGGGCTCACTGTTATTACATAGACTGTTATTTTAACAAAGATTTCTATTTCTCAAAACAAAAACATGAAGTAGAACAGCTGATCCTGTGATGAATCTCAGATTAAAACCATATTGTTGTGATTAAAACAGTAGTCTTAAAGCTTTTTTGGTCACAACTTCCTATCAGTAAAAACAATTATTTATAAAAATTTACATACATACTATTCATACACACTATGAATATTTTATATAAGGCAAAAAATTAATTAAATTGTGCTATTTTAAAATAATTTTTGTGTTAGTAAAGGTACATGAACCCTTTTCTGCTAAAATTAATAGTTTTTTAGTGACAGCCGTGTGATTAAAAATGCAAGTTTGAAACTCTTGGTTCAGCTTATGGTGATACAGCAATTGGATGGTCTGTGTCTAAAACTACAGTTTGCTACTTAGTTTTGGTGGCTGTACCAGGTGGAAAAGATACTTCACAAAGATTTATAAATTCAAATGGAAGAATTCCATTGTCAGCTCTGTTTATTAACTCATGATTGTTCGTCTCTACCAACCACGTTAAAGTTTTGTTGTTGAAATTCAGCTGGTACATTTCCATTTTCTGTAACCTTAAAGCAGTTGTTGTCACAAACTAATCAGAAGGTGGTGCTTTGTATTTTTATCAAATGGGCTCAAGACCCATTGAAATTCTTCATTTAGAACATTTTTAAACAGGTGAGAAAATACTTCCAAATTTTTTAAATGTGTAGATGTAAGAGTTTCCCCAGGATACTTAATAGCATTTTTGACAGAATTTACATAACAGTAGGAATATTTCCCAACATACATCTGTTTCCATAATTGTTCTTTCCTCACATTTTTTTAAAGCAGCCACTTTCTCACTCATTAGTTGACTTCTTGTTTGATACAGATAACGGTTTTTGCCTCCTGATCTAGCTGCGGAAGACTTTGTACTAGGCTGGAAGCTGCAGCTGGGCCATTTTTTGTTATTCACTTGTGTGGGCATCATTAGTACTTCTTCTAATTGTAATTTTTCTGCAAGAATCTTTTAAGCCACTTGTCTTCACTTTTGTGAAGGTGAGATTAGTTAAAGCTGGATAAAATGATCCATTATTCCACATAACTGGCCCCAGATAAACTGCGATACATGAAAGTACCTAAAAGTTAACAATGAGTGAGGACACCCTGCCAACTCCTCTGTGGGACGGGGCTCTAGCTCTTCTCTTGGGATGTGTCACGCGCTGTATGTGACATGTGACAATTAAACATTTAGACTGAGGGAAGGGTGTTGGTGCTTATTTGTACATTAAATATAGGTTGATTGCTCTCGTTTCTACAATAGAAATAAACATTCTGCTATCTTCTTTGTGCATCCCCAGCGGATCATCTTGTACATTGGAGACCAAAGTTTTAGCCTTATACCAAGGCACCCATAAATATAATAAAAATAGCAAGATAGTACATTAGCATTTCCTAGAGCCTCAAGTTTGGCTTGAATGTTGACTCTACTAGGTAGCCATCTAATACTGAGCACATTCCTTAAGCTTTCTAAGCCTCAGTTATATCATCTATAAAATGATACTAACAGTTCTGCCTAACTGCTAGTGTTGCTGTGAGGATGAAATAAGATTGTGTGTATACTGCTTTAAGCCTGGTGCCTGGCACACCGCTGTCATTCAGCTCTCCCCGGGCTAAGAACTGTAAATGAATGATTTCATGACCTGCTGCCTACCTGGAAGTGAGGTGCTCTGACTCCAGGCAGACACCCTGAGGGTGGAATTCACCTGCTTGAGGTTTCTGTTTGGAAACTTTAATATTTAAAGTGACAATGGAAGCAGTACAGCTCACAATTTATTTTCTTTACTATTAACTTTTTTTCTTTTTTACTAATTTTTTTTTAATACTTCAGGAATAGTACAGAAATAATATAACGCATCTCCTAGGACAGAAGGGACATCACAGACCCTATTTGGATCAAGTCTGAATGATGACTGCTGAATCAAGGGAAGCTACAGGTCTGTCCCCCCAGGCTGCACAGGAGAAGGATGGTATTGTAATAGTGAAGGTAGAAGAGGAAGATGAGGAAGACCACATGTGGGGGCAAGATTCCAGCTTACAGGAGACACCTCCTCCCGACCCAGAGATATTCCGCCAACGTTTCAGGCACTTCTGTTACCAGAACACTTTTGGGCCTCGAGAGGCTCTTAGTCGACTTAAGGAGCTTTGTCATCAGTGGCTACGACCAGAGATAAACACCAAGGAGCAGATCCTAGAGCTCCTAGTGCTGGAGCAGTTCCTTTCCATTCTGCCCAAGGAGCTGCAAGTCTGGCTGCAGGAATACCGTCCAGATAGTGGAGAGGAGGCCGTGACCCTTTTGGAGGATTTGGAGCTTGATCTATCAGGACAGCAGGTAAGAAGAGGTGAAACCTATTTTGTTTTAGCAGGGTGTGGACTTTGAGGCTGGATTAAGGAGAAAGTAACTGATGTTGGTTATTCTCCCTGCTCCCCTCGCATATTAAAATGTATTCTGGCCTTTGCTGCCCCCCAGCATCCACTGGCATACTTATGCTTTCTTCTTTAATATTTTAATTCCTGTTTTGAAAAGTGATTTACTCACAAGCCCAACCTGTTTGTCCTCAGGTCCCAGGTCAAGTTCATGGACCTGAGATGCTCACAAGGGGGATGGTGCCTTTGGATCCAGTACAGGAGTCTTCCAGCTTTGAGCTTCATCCTGAGGCTGCCCAGTCACATTTCAAGCATTCATCTCGGAAACCCCACCTCTTACAATCACGAGGTAAGGAGGAAGATTTCATTTGGGATAAAAAAGTAACTGCATTGGTTGAAATGTGATGAAGCTCTTCAGGATAGGATTGTCCCCTCTCTGTTACTGAGTGCCTGTAATGAAAACGCATGCTTGTTTTTGTGATACATGATTGTCATTATTCCTAAATACTAGGGGAAATAAAACTTATAGACAATCTTAGGACCAACTCTTAGGAGTTAAATTACTGAAGAGGGAAATGGAATATGCTTAATGACCTTGGATGGACATCACATTATTTATTTATTGAATTGTTAGCATCCTTGATATCAAGCAGATTTTTAACAGGAAAGTGTTGGGAAGTGATAGTTTATTATTTCCAGCCTGAGTTTTGAAATATTCTAGTATGTTATAAATTATCTTAAAAAGGATCGTAAATCTTTAAACCCATTTTACTTATAATATATAAAGATATATAAAGAGATCACTCTTTTCAAAATTATTTTAAAATGAATTCAGAATATCAAACAATGAGAAAGGATGAAAAAATTTTTAATTTGTTTTTGGTTGAGGGAGATGAGAAAAACAGTTCAGGGTCATATAAATAAGAATCAGTTTAATTTGTTTTTTCTTTTTTTTCTTTTGAGAAAAATATATCTTTATGCGATTTTAAAATCAAAGTAGGTGCATAGAATGACAGTGAAACAATCAAATAATAAAAGTAGAGTTATTCAAGGAGAGTTAGTAAAGGTATGTTCCTTAAGCACTACGTTTATTTGTGATGACATTTAGGATAGGAATATTAGATCATGGAGCTTAAGGACCCATTCTCTGCTCTGCATTCCTGAGGATAGCAATAGGCATATGCTGGAGAAATCATGGAAATCAGTGTACTTCATGTGTAACTCCACCACCATATCTGAGGGTGTTTCCACATTCCACGAGCAAAAGTCAGAGAGGGTGAACTCAGGAAACTGGGGTGTATATTCATGGTCGTAAGTGCCAGATTAGAACTTTAAGGTGCCAGAGCAATCATTTTAGAGACGCTGGTACATATAATTGTCATTCAGTAATTCTCGGGTGAATTGAGGCATATGCATTTATTCTCAATTTCCTCTTTGTCGTATTCAACTTCCAGGGTGTTTCCTAACTCACAGAAGGTCAAAGTGCTAGATACTTGATTTTTTTTTTTTTTTTTTGCTTTAGCTTATCTTATTACTGTTACAGGCATTAGTGATTCAGTTTCAAATTTATTTCTCTAATATCTTCACAGCTCAGTAACCTCATCTGTTTACCAATGACATTTCCAAATCTAATATTACTTACGATGGAGGTGGATTTTAATTTTACAGTTTAAAATTCTTCTCATTCTTCCTACATATTGTAGTTAGTGTGATCATATATTACAAATGTCTTTATCATGTAAGAGTGCCACTCCATGCCTTTATACACTTGTAAACATCTCACAAGCATTTTAACCATGTATATATTTAATTAAAAAACTTATCTATTGTGGTCAAAAGAGGGAGAAAGTAGACGGACAAAAATTGGCGAAACTTAGCTAGAGGTAAGAAGACCCCCTTCCTACCTGCCTTTCAAGATGTTGCTAAAGATTTTTAAAGCTGCATGGCATTTTTCATAGCTGTAGGCATAAGTGGGATTCTGATATCCTGGTACTATTCCTTGGACTGGAGAAAAATTAAGAGCTAGATTTGAATCATGGGCTGAATTATCACCCACTTCTGCAGCAGAGAATAAGAACGTGAGTTCTAGTCCTGGCTGTACCACTCTTGACTCTGTGACATTAGGCTGGCCCTTTACCCTCTCAGGACCTCAGTTTCCTCTTCTTTAAAACAAAGGGGTTGGACTAGGCAATTTTAAGGATGCTTTTTGTGATTCCTAGTGATTCTTGCTTGAGGTTGGAAGTCTTTGGAAAACAGAGACCATACTTTATCATATATTCTCTGTAGTTAGTTATTCTGTAATTGAACATTGAACGTGCTAGTGCAGGAAAGAGAGTGGCCCTGGGTCCTTCTTTGAAGGGAGGCCTCAGAGCAGAGCTGTTTGACTCACAGCTCCTTTCTCCTCCCTCAGCTCTACCTGTTTCCCACGTTCCTGCCCCTCCTCGTGAGGGGAGTCCCAGAGACCAGGCGATGGCATCTGCACTATTCACAGGAGATTCCCAGGTGAGCTGTGGGCCCCTCTGCCCTCCTAAGTCCTTTGTATCTGCCTCTCTCCCTGGAGCTCTTTTATCATCTCCTCCCAGGACACTCACTCTTGATGCCCTTGCCCACAGAGAAGTCTTACAAGCCACTTTCCACTTGCTGTCTTTCCACTGCAAACCCCTAATCCACCAGAGCCTGTTAAGGCCACAGTTTCTTTCCCAGCAGCCAGTATGTTTGCAGACAACTTCCCCCTGACTCCAGGTGTGGGCAATGGGATTGTCCCTGAGCTTTGGAGGAACTGAGTGTGGGGATCTCATATTATTTCAGGCAATGGTGAAGATCGAGGACATGGCCGTGTCCCTCATCCTGGAGGAATGGGGATGTCAGAACCTGACTCGGAGGAATCTCAATAGGGACAACAGGCAGGAGACTTATGGGAACATGTTTTCCCAGGGTAAGACTGATGCAGGATCATTGTCTGATAAGATTTCTCTGCCTCTTTATTTGTTAGTTGTGGGATCTCTGGTGTACTCAGTTGAGAGTAGATGAGGATTTAGAGAATTCTGATCCCCTTTATTTGGACCAGGTAGAGACTGAGAACATTTGTGTTCATTTAACCCCAAAAGCATGATACTGTGACTCCTTGATTCAAAGTGATTCTTTTTTTTTTTTTTTTTTAATCTAGGTAGTTTTTGCTCTTTGAAATGAGAAACAGACTCTTATGCTCTGAGTTCTCACCTTTTCCACCATTTAGTTACCTGAGAAGATTCTGCTCCACTCCTGGTGGGTTACAGTTTATGTCCCCCTGCTAGAGGAGTACCTGTATTTCCTAGTGGAGAGGGCCAGGTGAACAGATCATCAGTCTAATCCCAACCTGCAGTCCTGGCACATATCTGAACCTACCAAGCATCCTTTCATTGACTTTGTTTTTTTCCACTCTGTGTGAGCAGTGCTCAGAGACAGCTTTGTGTAACTCCATGAACTTGCCCCCGTACCTTCCTTATGATCAGGATTCCCAGTTTCCAAACCTAATCACGATCTTCAGTAAAGAGCTCTGGATCCTGGATGCATAGTAAGAAAGGAACAAAGAAGTCCCAAGAGGTATCATCCAGATGAGACAAGGTGACACAGTTGATTTTCTCTCCTAATATGGTTACTTCTCAGTCAGGGCAGTATTAGTTTACCAGGCAGTACCAGCAAAAGAATTTATTTTGGAACATTTACATTTGTCTCTGCTAGACCTTAATGCCTAAGAATGCGCTATAAGTATCCCTCAAATAAGTACGGTAATAGGCAAGTCCACAGTGAACCTTCTACCTGGGAAGGAAAGAGGGAGGGTGAATAAAGGGATGTTACTAAAGAAACTTCAGGTTTTGTTTTGAACCATAGGTATAAATGGGATTTATGGTTTCTTGGTACTTGTTCTTTGGACTAGATGAAAATTAAGCCAAAGAACTGATCCTTGTTTATGAGGTGGGTATTACTCACTCCAGTAACTTAAAAAAACATTGGGAACAGTCTGGGAGCTATGAAGATAGCCAAGAACTTTAGCTTGGAATCCAGAAGAAATGGTCCGATTTCTTCATTTTCACAACTGGTACAGTGTTTATGGTGATTTCATCACTAAAGTTGGGGGGTGGATATTTTCCAGCTCCTTGGATAAGGTGCCCTCAGGGGCCTATTTAGGATAGCACAGACCCATTTAGAAAGCTTCGTTAAGGCCAACTAAATAAAGAAGAGTTGGGGTACTTTAGTTTTCCTAGACAAATGTAAACATACATAAATGGTATACATTTATGAACAATTTTCTATCTCCACTTAAAAGCAGTGATATACAGAATATAGCAGTGTACAAAATAATAATAAATTTGACTGTTTCAGTACACTGATTGCTAAAGTGGGAGGATAAAGCTCTACATTTGTTGAGTTTTTGTTTTCTCATCTCATTCATGGTCTATCTCAGGAATTTTCAGTTTCTTTTCTGGTCTCTATTATTCTCCTTTGTCTGTCAGTGGAGGCTTTTCATTATGTTTACTAATGCCCCAACAAGGAGTCCTGGTAGTGCAGTGGTTAAACACTTGGCTGCTAATCAAAAGATCAGCAGTTCGAACCCACCAGTCGCTCCACAGGAGAAAGATGTGACAGTCAGCTTCCATAAAGATTTATAGCCTTGGAAACCCTATGAGGAAGTTCTACTCTGTCCTGTAGGGTCCCTATGAGCTGGAATTGACTCGATGGCAATGGGTTTTTTGTTTTTGTTGTTAATGTCTCAACCAACTTCTTCATCCTCATCTCTGTTACTTGAGTACTGTTAGTTCTATACTGCTCTCCCTGGCAGAGAGGAACTATTTCCTGCTTTGGAAAGTCCATGTAGCCAGCCAAGTGCAGAGCACCTTGTTCACTTGTTAACATCTTGTTGCTAAAAATCTCACAGAACTGAAGGAGTATTCTATTTTTCTTTATTAACTACATTCTTTTCTTTCTGCTAATGTTTCTTACCACTTTCTTGGAAGGACCTGTCCAGTCTCTGTTTTTTAAACGTCTAAATACTTATGTTAGAAACAGAACATGATTTTAAAAGTGTATATTTGTTGCTTCAAATTACAGGGTAACCAAATCATAGAATCGTGACCTCTTGGTTTCTTAATTCCTTATCCTTTCCATATTTAACTGGTTCTGGTCCTTCTACTCATTCCCCAGTGTGTCTGTTATTCCCATTCTCTCTGTATGCCCCCTCTGTTGTTATTTCCCCTTCCTTTCTACTCTTTGCTTGCCCTCTCATTTTCCAACCCTTCTCCCTGTTGTCATTTTTTTTTTTCCTCCTACTTTATCTCCAGTTAATATTGTGAAGTCATTTGCAGGCATGTAGAAGCTTCCTGGAAAACCATGTCAGTTGATTAACTTATGTGTTCAAAAGAAAAAGGTGCTATTTGTATTTTCTATTTATTGTGTCAGGTTGTGGAAACAGGAATGAGAATGAGGAGTCAACTTCAAAGACTAAAGTTGCAGAAGACTCAGCATCACATGGGGAAACAACAGGAAAAGTCCAGAAAGTATCTGGAGAAAAACGTGAACAGCAGGGCAGAATAACAGAAAGGCAGCAGAGAAACTCAGAGGAGAAAAACGGAAGAGAGAAGAGAGATTTGGGGCCAGCTACAATCAAGGGAAAAAAACCCACCACAGGAGAGAGAGGCCCAAGGGAGAAGGGTAAAGGATTGGGAAGAAGTTTCAGTTTGAGTTCAAACTTTAATACCCCTGAGGAAGTTCCAACGGGAACAAAGTCTCATAGATGTGATGAATGTGGCAAATGCTTCACAAGGAGTTCAAGCCTTATTCGCCATAAAATAATCCATACTGGAGAAAAGCCCTATGAATGTAATGAGTGTGGGAAAGCCTTCAGTCTTAACTCAAACCTTGTCCTACATCAGAGAATCCACACAGGAGAGAAACCTCATGAATGTAATGAGTGTGGCAAAGCCTTCAGTCATAGTTCAAATCTCATTCTACATCAGAGGATCCACTCTGGAGAAAAACCTTATGAATGTAATGAGTGTGGGAAGGCCTTCAGCCAGAGCTCAGACCTTACTAAGCATCAGAGGATCCACACAGGGGAAAAACCCTATGAATGTAATGAATGTGGGAAAGCTTTCAACCGAAACTCATACCTTATTTTGCATCGGAGAATTCATACCAGAGAAAAGCCTTATAAGTGCACTAAGTGTGGCAAGGCCTTCACCCGGAGCTCAACCCTTACTCTGCACCACAGAATTCATACTCGAGAGAGAGCCTCTGATTACAGCCCAGCCTCCCTTGATGCGTTTGGAGCATTCCTGAAAAGTTGTGTGTAAAGGGAGAGTTTGTCCACAAGCCATTTCCCCCTTTTGTTTCTAAAATTCAGAGATGTATGCACATAGAGGGAAAAAAAAAGCCTCAAATATTAAAAAAAAATCAAAGTCACACTTAAAGGATCCTTATAGTTACATCAGCAGTGTTCTACCTTTGTGTAGTCTGTGGGCATGTAATTCTTCCACACAGCCCCTGCAGGGAAAACCTAGTCATATGGATAGTCCACGTGATATTTCCACACAAGATAAAAGCACGCACACAGTAAAATGTCAAGCTTTTTAGTAATGAGGATACCTTTAAGGCGCCACAACCACAGCATACAAGGTGAAAGTCATTAAGATTGGCTCCGTGAAAGTGATACTGAGGTTAAGAAGCTACTTGCTGCAAAGAAGCCTTACTTGGCCAACATCTTTCTCAAAGAAGAGGGACAGTTTTTAAAAATTACATTGGGACATGCTGCTCAAACTAGTTACATATACAGTAAGTTATATGTATGATTGCTGGTAGCCTACCAAAGCTATAGAAATCTAGGACTGCTGATCAGTATCAAACCAAAGATTTCTATCTCATCCTGAAAGGGGGTATGTGCACCAGTCTACAGTTCCAAAGGACTGCAATAAATGTAGATGGTTCTGTCCTCATCACTGAGGTAAATTCTACTGAAATGGCAACACAACTCAAAACAAAAAACTTCCCTTCTTGAAATCCCTAAAGCACGATAGCACTCCGAAATGCATTTCTCTACAGTTTAGCACTTGATTGTACACTGTCTTTTAATCCTTAATTGTTTCACGTATGTAAGTTTCTATCAATCCTCAAGAGATGCTTCAGTTGTCAAGGGATATGTTTATATCCTTCACAGCACTGAGCACAGTGCTGCACACATAAGAGGCATTCATTATGACTGACTTCTGACAGAGCTTTCACATTTCTGATAAAGTCCTCTGAAATATAGTAACCTGGCCCAACTTTTCTGAAGAGTACCTTCAGTGCCGTGAGACATGCTAAAGCTCTAGGGTCTAATGCTAATTTTGTCCTGAATATAAAGGAAAGATGCTGGTTAGCTGCCTGCATAGACTTTTTCTAAACATGGATCGGTGAGTAAATACCACAAGATGGCAGAAATGACTCCGTTGTCACCATCTTAAGAAAAAATACGAACATTGACGAAGGCCATTTTTCTGACATCTTTCTGCGGCAAAGATTTTAGCCAGAATTCACTTCAGTCAGCTGCTGAACAAACAGCGTGATGATTTGGGTACTTTGTGAAACATTTGTAACTGTAGACAATATAGTTCAGAAGATAATTTTTTTTCTTTTGCTTTTCAGAAAAAGGAAAGTTGTAGGGAGCCTTTTCTCCACACTTGTCTAGAAACTTTGCAAAAGCATTTGACATCCTTACCTGGCAGTTACTAAACATGTTTTGTTGCTCTGCGAAGTTCACCAGCATAACAAGATGTAGTTGGTTGTATCGTAGTTACAATGCAGTGTCTTTTCTGTTTCTCATCACTAAAGACTGAGGTGAAGTTATAAAACTAATCTTTCCATCATCTGAGCAGGAGGATGCAGTTGGCTGCCTAGAAGCTAATAACGGAAACTTTCCATGTACACACAGGAGACCCAAGTATCATGGGCTATATAGGTAGTCATCTGGCCTTGGGTAGAGGTGCCTCTGCTCATGAAGACAAGCAAATGATTATGGGAAGCCCTGAACAAACTTAGAAATACAGACTAATAAACGTGAAGACTGTCATGACCCCATAACTGGTGAACCCCACATAGTCTGAGATTTTCCCTCAAGAAATAAACTATAACTTATCAGTTTGTTCAGTGACCAACAACTAAAAAGTCCATGAGGCAGCATGGCTTCATGGGGAGCCAATGAGGTGAGGTCATATGTGGTCTTGGGCTTCAGACCAGATAGAAGTTCTGCACAGCAGGAATTCTTTGGCCTCTCTTTGGCTTCATAACGTAAACCAACCACAACTTCCCTATAGCTTCCAGGCAGTTCCATCATTGTTGCCTGGGAAACCTCAAGTAGTCAGCCAACTAGTTACCAGAATATTTCTGTCCATCCAGTTTAAGAAAAACAGAAGAGATACTCTAAAAGAGTACACCTAAGTAACTTTTTATAGTAAAATGGAGGGGAAGAGATACTCTAAGGATTTTCTTCAAAGAGTAAGCCACAGTGATAGTTGCATAGAAAACCGCTGCTGTTTTTGAGCAAGGACTTTTGCCTGCTGGGAGGCAACTGAGAGAGCAGGGATGTGCATGTTAACTCCAGGCACTGGTCAAAGCACTGACTTCCCTTTGTTCTTAGTAAGAAAGAACTTTGGTTGGTCCCACATTGGCCTGGTTTTTTTTTTCCATTTTTGTTTTCTTTTTTGTTAAAACCACAGCTATATACTGACATCATAATTCATCTGTATTTGTCTTTTAAATGAAAGTTGGTTAAATATGACCAGTGTCCCCCACATTCAATTCCCATTTTATTGGGACACCGTATTGACTTTGTGGGATAGCCACTGGAGTTGCTTCAGATCTTCAGCTGCTGCACTTTGTGAAGAAGCTGTTTGAAGTTGTATTTCTGAGAAAAATCTCAGGCTGCAACTGTTTATTAAAACCATTTCCATTGCATTTATGATCAGATGCTCAGTGCAAAGTGTAATTGGGTCATGGTCAAAAAGGCTTGCAATGCCTAATTAGTGCTCAGGATAATCATTCAAAAATTTGAAGTCTGTTAATAGTTTTAAGTGCTCTGTAGTTATTCATTGACATGCTAGTTGACCTAACGGAAGTTTTTGAAGGGTTTAAAAAATATACCCCACCCTTGCCAGGAAGAGAAGTAAAATTCTTCAAGTTGTGGGATACTTGTTTGTTTCTACTGCAGCCTGGCCGACAAGGCTAAAACCTGAGAATACAGATGTGTGAGGCATCTTGATATGTAAGGCACTTAATATTTTATTAAAAGCGTAAAAGTAAAACTGCTAAATATATGCAGAGATATGGACATGTTTGATATGTGGAACAGTCCACATGTTACATACATCAGAGAATTCATTCCGGAAAAGAACCTCTTAAATGTGATGAATGCGGCAAAGCCTTTAATCACATTTCAATCCTTAGTATCAGAAAGCTTATTGTAAATAAACTTTATTAATGTTATGTGTGAGAAAAAATTTCACATACAGCACTCATTGCATTGGACAGCAAATGAATTCCATCAGTATATTCTAATCATGTAATGAATTTCAGAAACACTGCAGAGGGAGCTCAATCTTCACAACTACAGAGGATCCACAGAAGAAGAAAAGTATGGAAGTGCTAAAGAAATAGCAAAACGTACAACTTCTTGCAGAAATTGTTCATGTTGGGTACTTTACACATTTTGTGTGGCCATAGTGTCAGTGTCTGTTTTGTACCTCCAACTTCTGTTCTATAAATTCCCTGTGAACAGGTTATATATTTTAATCTATTTGACAGAACATATCACTCCAAAAGAGTGACTAGTGAAAAAACTGGTGTGGTTATAGATGAAAAGTCAGTTCCACAGAACTGAGGAGGGGGAAAATGATAAGCTTCATAGTTTGATGCTTATCAAATCAAGAGGAGAGACTAGTAAATTCATTAGGAGAGACAGGGCACTGAAATGGAACAATTCCTGTAAACATGTACAGCTTCCTGAGAGTTTTCTCATCAAAACCAGGAAGAGGAGTGAGAGGGGCTTCTCCACAAATTGAGAGTAGGGAACATGCTGGAAAGTCCAGTGGGACCACTTGACCAGATTCTGTAAACCATAGTCCTGCTTCCCCTACTGACTCAAATATTCATGCTTAGAAAATCTGGGATAGAAAGACATCCAAGTGGGCTTTTTCCAGGAAGATAAGCACAGATGCATCCAGTTATGGCATTGCAGGAAGTTTTTCTGATAAGGCAGAAGAAGCAATTTTGTAATATTTTCTTTGGCTATGTTCCTGTATACTTTCTCCAGGTTTCTGAGTATTAGGAGAGAGCACTTGTTAACATTCATAGCTATGGGTTTTTTTTTTTTTTAATTTTTATCCTAAAGTCATCTTTATTCCAGTGTCTAGCCATTGTAATCTACTCATCCAAAGTTAATGAGGCTCAGCCTGCCATACTCATAGAAGACTGTGTGTGAATTGGAGGAACAGTATTAATATGTAGAAAAACAGAGGCAGCAGTACTTGCCAGAGGAGCCATATTTTTCTACATCCTACTCCGAGCAACTTCTGAGAAATACTTATGAAGGGCTGGGGCTCCCCATCTAGAAAACTAAATGAAGCTCTGCAAACTGCTGAGTAAAGTACAGAATCAGAGAAAAGGAAATTCAGATCTTTTCATAGAAATAGATTTTTTAAATTTCAGTTACTCCTGAAACATTTAGGTAAAAGCATTGTTGGAAAAGTTTCCCTAACATAGGTTGCACTTTTAGAATGGACACTACATTTAAAAGCAGTAACTTATTTTGCTATTCAGATTAATTTTTTTTTTTATTATATCTGAAAATGAAATTATCTGTTTCACTTTTTAAAGCTTTGTAAAACAAACTCGAAGTTACAGGGAGTAAGCCATCTCCAGTTCTGAGGCCAAACAAAAATTTGGGGAATACTTTTGACATCCCATAATACAGAATGTCTTAACATGACAACTTGGTTTCATACCATCTGGTTCTACTTAATATTGGACACCACAAAACTCATACTTTTCTCTGTTATCGTGAAACAGTGGAAGGTAAAGAGCAGACATTAGGTAGACTTCTAAACTCTGGTCTGCTGTTACTTTAACAGCTTTATTTTTTTAATCTTGGCGATTTCTCACTGCTATTTACTAAATAATCATGACTCATCATACAACAATCAGCAGAGTTAATCTTTAAATTTTCTCCCTTCACCAAGCACTCATTAAGCTGTGAGGCTGAGTGTTTGAAGATCTGAAGAGTGAGATCTGTGAGTGATTGGAAGGTGGTACTGAAACTTGGATTTCATTCCAGTTTCAGATTGGAGTTTTATGTTCCTTTGGTCCAGGGAAGGGACCAGGCAGCTGCAGTAGTCCAGAATCACTTAGTCTCCAACAAGGTTAGGTGCTTTAGCAGGGGAAAGAGGAAGGAGGGTTGTTAACAATAACAGGGAGGCATGAGAAGGAGAGAAGACAAATTTGGGGGGTTGTGTTGGGGTTAGTGCTAGCTTGCCTCCCTCTTCACCTCAGCCAGTTGAACAGCATTCAGCTGCTCTTTAAATTTTTAATCTACCCTAGCAAGGACAAAGCATGTTAGACTTAGAAATGCTTCTGCTAGTAGCAGGGGTTCTTATTTGAAAACAAACACATGAGGAGGGTGGGGTGGGAGGAAGCAGATTGTGATTATGCAGGAAAATCTCATTCTAAAAATACACGAGTTTAGGGGTAAGGGGTGGGATGCAAGCAAAATCAGTAATTATTTTAAAATGAGCATATGTATTTTTATTAACTTTTAGTTAAATATAGATTATTACCATCAGGTCAACATGATAAGCCTAAATCTATATAGAGAAAGCTAACTCAGGCATTGTCTTGTTTATTGTAGACTGGGTAAGACAGCCTTTCCTGGTTTTTCAGTTCCCTGTTCCTTAGTTTAGAAAAAAGTAGACCAAAAGAAGAAACTTAATCTTTGTATACCTGCAGAATTAAATTATTGCTGTTAAAAACTGGATTTTTTTTTCATTTCAGTAGTCTGAAGAGTCCAGATGCTTGGTAGATGTTAAATAAATGCTTTTTAAATTAAATGTGTTCATTTAAAATCCTCATAACCTTTCTAGAAAGGTTTCTTTTGATAAATAATGGGATCTTAGAGGGAAAGTTTTTTTTGCTTGTATGTTTTAAAGTTAGGGAGCTCTCACATTAAAAATAATAATTTAAAACCTTGATGGGGGCCTAAAATTTCAATGATAAGCAAGAGAAGTGGCAGCAGAATAAAATGTATACTCACTTATAGTCAGCGGTCCATTTTAGGAGACCAATGGTGTCTGAAAAAGAAATGTTAGAGTAGTGAGGTTAGGGAAGAAAATTGTGGGGACTTGTAATAAATACTCTCTTTATGTTGTTTCTCTTCTGGGTCATGGTAAAACAATAAATTATCATCTCTAGGTGGCAATAATTGTGTTTGTTCTTTGTCCTTGGTTGCATAAATGCACATATTTTGGGTAAAGCGAAAAATACAATTTCAAAGTTAAAAAACCAGAACTGCCCACAAACAAAATCCCTGCACAAATGAGCATTTTTTCTTTGTTTTGTTTAAGTAATTTCACAGACGCTCCCTGTGAAACACTGCCTTGGAGCTCTAGGTAGCTTCTTAGAGAGCACAGGATGAAAAAACCTTGGTTCCCATGGAATAAAGTGGTTTTTTAATTATCCTAAAGGATGTAATTTTTTTTTGGAATCTCATAAGATGGAACCATTAAAATGACCTTTGACCGGTTTATGAAACTGAGAAAACCACTTAAATGGTAGGTGCTCATGGTAGGTGCTGCTTGTAATCTGATAGTTAAGACCTTCAAACTGTGACCTTTAACCTAATAACCTTGTTTTGTTATTGCATGATATATTGAAACCAACTCAGTTTGGGGTTTTCTTTGGTTTTGGTTTTTCTTTTTAAATAATTTACTTATTCACCCTGTTTAAAAACTAGAACATAGGTGCTAAGTGCTTTGATTTCTTTTTCAGTATCCTTAAGATTGGCATACTAATCCCTGCCCTGCTTGTTTTCCAGGGCTAGGGTGGAATAAAGGAGTCCTGGGTGGCGCTCAACTACGAACCAAAAGGTTGGTGGCTTGAGCCCACCCAGCGGTGACTTAGAAGATACAGCCTAGCACTCTGCTTCTCAGCGGTGACAGCCTTGAAAACTCTGTGGAGTGCAGTTCTACTCTGCAACACATGGGTCGCCATGAGTCAGAATTGACTCAAGGACAGCATGTTTTAAGGTAGAATAAAACAAGTTGAAAAAGGTGGTGGTGTTAGCCACCATCAAGTTGGCCCCAAGTCATGGCAGCCCCATGCACAACGGAACAAATGCTGCTGGATAGGTTGTGGATTGGACCGTTGTGATCCATAGAGTTTTCACTGACTGGTTTTTTGGGAGTAGATTGCCAGACCTTTCGTCCTAGTCTGTCTTGGTCTGGAAGTTCCACTAAAACCTGTTCAGCATCATAGTGACACACAAGCTTCCACTGACTGACAGGTGGTGGCTGCGAATGAGGTGCATTGGCCAGGAATCGAACCTGGGTCTTCTGCATGGAAAGCAAGAATTCCACAGAACCACTTAGCAGGCATCCTCACGACTAAATCCTGGTTCAGGTGAACTTCATTCACCCTATTCAGTCCAACTGTCTCAGCCTATCCCCCCAGAGAGCAGAACCTGAGATAAGGGTTTTCATGCAGTTTGTTATAAAAAATGATCCTACAGAACAGGACTGAGGGGCAGGGTGGACAGAAACAGGGAAAGAAGTCCAGTATCTGGATGCATTATTGAACTTGGTCATGGATTTAGACAACTGGGGCATAATGTCCCATGACCATATGGGATCAATGTAGGTGATAAATTACTGGAAGAATAATTAAGCTTATAAAACAAGACAAGGAATGGGGTCTTAAAAGCTCGTGAGTGGCTATCTAAGATACAATTACTGGTCTCTACTCATCCAGAGCAAAAGGGAAAGAAGGAAACCAAAGACTCCAAGAAGAAACTAATCTACAGGACAAATAGTCTACATGAACCACAGCTTCATCTACCCTGAGATCAAAAGAACTAGATGGTGCCCGACTACCACTACCAGCTGTGCTAATCAGGGCCACAACAGATGGGCCCTAATAGAATGGGAGAAGAAGGTGGAGTAGAAACTCAAGTTCCTAAAAATTTAAAAAAAGAAAAAAAGACCTACTGGGCTGGTTGAGACTGGAGGACTCCCCGAGACTACTGTCCTGATACACTCTTCAAACCTTGAATGAAAACCCCTGAGGTCATCTTGTAGTTAAACCAATTGGCTCAAAAAATATCACCCGTAAGTACTGTGCTCCTTTAAAAAAATCACCTATATGAGACAATTACTTTTAAAACAAAGATGAGAATATAAGGGTGCAGGGAACCTAATGGAAATGGAACCAGAAGAGACATAATGAGAATGTTCATGCATTGCGAAGAATGTAACCAATGCCACTGAACAACTTGTGTAGAATTTGTTGAATGGGAACCTAAACTGCTGTGTAAACCTTCACTGAAAACAATAAAATATTATTAAAAGAGGACAAGGAACAATGAAGTAGTAGAAACTTGGTTGCTGGCATGAGTCCTGGTTTTAAAATCCAGCTCTGCCATTTATCGAAGATGGCAACCCCTGCGGTTGTACAGTGCACAAGTTGCACAGTTGGCCCTAGTGGAAGCCACTGTGAGAAGGAAGACCCTTCTTGTGGAACCAGCCAGAATGGGTCACTGCATCCATTCAGGCGTTGAGGTAAGGCTGGGACCCCCTTGAGGATTTTGCACGGGGGAGAGCTGGGCCAGATTCTCTCCGTGATCGCCTTCCACTCTGAGATTATGCAAATCTTTTCCCGGTTCTTTCACAAACAAGGGAGAACCTACAATTGTAGGGAAAGATGAGGTCTTGGCAGGACACCTTACCCTCCCTGATTAAGAAAAAGGCAAGTGGCCCTCCAGATAACGGCAGAAAAGAAAAAGCATCTGTCATAGATGGAGCCACATCCATCCCTGGGGGCTAACATTAAAGCAGAGCCAAGAGTACAGAGTTTTGAGGATTAAAAATTCTTCTTGTCTGTATAGCTAGTTCACAAAGCACTCTCACATACATGATACTTCTCCCAACCCTTTATAAAGTTGTTGTTAGGTGCCATCAAGTCGGTTTGGACTCATAGCGGTTGTGTGTACAACAGAAACACTGCCCGGTCCTATGCCATCCTCCCAATCTTTGTTATGCTTCAGCCCATTGTTACAGCCACTTTGTCAATCCATCTCATCAAGGGGCTTCCTCTTTTTTGCTGACCCTCCACCAAGTATGATGCCCTTTTCCAGGGACTGGTCCCTCCTGATAACACGTCCAAAGTTAAAGTTGTTAGAGCAGGTATTATGCCCATTTTCCAGACAATCACGTTGCATCTCCAAACCCCCAAGTCTCATTAGCAACAGAACTCCAGTTACAAGCCATAGGGTTGTTTAACTACACCACTCCACCTTCTTTTCTCTTTTCATTTTCTTTAGCAAATGTCTTTATAGTGTCCCAGCATGCTGTATGTGTGGACAGGGGTGGATTATCCAACTTGCACAGTGCTTACTTTGCTTACCAAATCATCTGTAGTGAACAATCTTGACATTTTTTCACCACATCAAAGATTTTGCTTCTAGGTATGGCTGGCATCTCTTTCCCAACCCCACAGCACCTTCCTACAGAATCAAAGCCTCTTTTCAAATTTACAGTAAGCAAGTAAACTTGAAACCCAGTAAGCAAGTTAAACACAGGCTTACTTGTAAGACGTGGTGAAACCCATGTGAAATTGTTCACTACAGACAATAAGCACAAGTAAGCCGGCCCTTACCATAATCCGCCCCTGCGTGGCGTCATTCAGACTCAAGACCCCATAGGGCGCCATAGGGTTTTCAAGGCTGTAAATCTTTATGGAGGAAGGCTGCCACATCTTTCTCCCGCTGAGCTGCCAGTGGTTTCCAACCGCCCCACCTCTCCTTCAGCAGCCAACTGCTTAACCACCGCGCCACCAGAACTCCTAGAAGACCTCCCAAAATCCTACATGGACCGAGGTAGACTAGGCTTGTGACGCATTTCCGGTTGCGCCAACGCGGTGATGCGCGTTGTGCGGCCTGAGCGTTCGGAGCGACTCTGACTCACGGTGAGCCAACTGGCCCCGGGTTAGCCTGGGGGACCGGAGAGGGAGCTTCGGGCTAAATGTGGAGGGAGGAGCGGGCTTATCAGCGGTGGAACACACACCCCTACCCACGGGCCACGAGAGGGCTGGGGGAGGAGCCACCTCTCCCTTTCCAGCCCTAGGTGGCGGGAGACGGCTCGCTGTATAATACTACCACCACCATAACCCCGGGGGGTTAACAGATGAAACCTTGTCTCTTTCACTTTCCAGAAATTTGTTCGCTTCTTGAGCAGAGCTATCTGCCAGGTTGACCCAGGCAGCCTTCTCTTTTGCCTGGCTATCCACAGGCGGTTCACACAAGTCTAATTGGTGAGAACAGGCCCAAAGGATTGGGAACCTCCTTTGAGAAGCTGAATCTCATTGGAAGTACTGGGTGATGTCCGGTTCAGGAAGAAAATAGTCTCCTTGGCTTTGTTCAGATTAGAAAGCATACACATAACAGGGATCTGCTCAAGTTTGTAAACACAGCTTTACGGAAGGGTGATGTGGTGGGTGAGGTACCAGGAAACCAGGACTTCAATCGATTAGTTGTGGTTCGAACCCCTGCTAATAATTTGCATTTCCACTCCAGAATCACAATCTACATTTTAACAAGATCCCGGAGTGATTCCTATGGTGTAATAAATTTTGAGAACCACTGCTCTACTAGTGGTTCTCAGAATTGCTCCTTAACCAGCAACGTTAGAATAGCCTGGAAACTTGTTTGAAATACAGATTCTCAGCAGGTGTTCCAACTGGACTGAACCCGTTCCAAGCCCTGCAGGAAACCCATGTTTAAAAAAAAAAAAAAAACCAACGGTGAAAGAGCTGGATATAAACTGGAGGAGAAAAGAATTGGGAAGCAGACAGTTGTTTTCAGGTATTGGAAGTCTGCTAATGAGAAAGTATTGGTCTAAGCAACTAAGATCAGTGAATGTAGGCTGTAAAGTGATGCAGAATTTGGTTCAGTTTAAGAAAGACCCTATAACAATTAGAACTGTCCAACAGTAGAATTCTGTGCCTCAAGAATTCTTAAATTTGCCTGCCTAGGAGTTTTCAGGTACAGACTGAGTGAGTGCCATGTTAAAGCAGTGGTTGGTAAGGCTCATTAAATTATTAAAATTTATGGTAATTTGATGTACTTATGCCTCATCTTATTCAAGAATGAATTTTGGGCACTTTTATAAGGGCACATAAACTTTGGCAGATGATCCTAAGGAAGAAGAAGAAAATTGGGGATAGAGCCTTCTACTTGATTGATCAGGAATTTTTGCTTAATGGGCTTCTTGAGCTGAAATTCTAGATAGCTTAAAAAGGTAATTCACTGTGGTTAATGTAGCCTCCATTTTCTATCCACGTGCTGTTTGATTTTATGAACACTTTATTGAGCAACATACAGACGCCAAGACCTGAAGGGCATCTCTAAAAAAAAAACCTTTAGGACAAACTCAACATAACAAATGTGAAATTACTAATTTTCCTTTTTAAAAAAGTCGGCAATTTGTTATATAAGATTTTTCTTTTATCTTTGCCAGCCTGATAGGTGGAAACCTTTCATTGTAACTTTAATTTACATTTCCCTTATGAGTGAGATCAAGCATGTTTTCTTAAGGATTAATTATTAAGCTCAGACTTGAAAGACAAATTGGTGGAGCATAGGGAATGAGAAGGGAAGTGATGAGGGGAGGCGGAAGCCAGATTGTGAGTGACTTTGTTTGCCATGCCAAGAAGTTTATTAAAGGTTTTGAACAGCTGGGTGATATGAACAGATTTGTATTTTAAACCTCAGCAAGTTGAGCCTGTGAAGATAGAATTGCCAAGCTGAAAAATGGCCTATGTGATTTCAGAGGAAAAAGCAGTATTGTTATAACATTGCCAGCTAGTTAAAAGCTAAAAATATTTGATGAATTTAAAAAATAGGCTTTGTATTATGTTTTAAACAGATCTGCTAGAAACTTTATTTCATTAGGCTAATATTCCAACAATTGTTAGAAGAGAATAGAAATTAACTATTGTACCGAGGAGCCCTGGTGGCGCAGTGGTTAAGAGCTGAGCTGCAAACCAAAAAGTCAGCAGTTCGAATCCACCAGCTGTTTCTTAGAAACCCTGTGGGGCAGTTCTACTCTGTCCTGTAGGGCCTCTGTGATTTGGAATCAACTTGATGGCAACGGGTTTGGTTTGGTTTTCTGTTTATTATTACCTAGAGACAAGGTCAAAACCCAAACCAAACCCTTTGCCACTGAGTCAATTCCAACTCATAGCAACCCTACAGGACAGAGTAGAACTGCCTCATAGGGTTTAAGAGCTTCGGCTGGGTTTCCAGGGAGCACCTGGAGGATTCGAACTGCTGACCTTTTGGTTAGCAGCCGTAGCGCTTAAAACCTATGGGGCAGTTCTGCCCTGTCCTATAGGGTTGTTGTGAGTCGGAGTCAACTCAATGGCAGCGGGTTTTTTTTTTTTTTTGTAATCTTTATAGAAGCAGACTACCACATCTTTCTTCCACAGAGCAGCTGGTGGGTTCGAACCACTGACCTTTCGGTTATTGAGCAGTTAATCACTGCACCACCAGGGTTCTTTGGAGATAAGGTAGGCACCTTTTTTTTCTTTTTTTTTTTTTTTTAATATATGTGGTCATAAAAGAAAAAAGACTTCATAATTTTTTCAAAGTCCGGATTAAGAGTGGTCTGCTTCAACATAAGTGTTGATGTTAACAGCTATGTTTCTCTTTGCCACCCCTCCATAATTGATCAGAGTTCACCAAAGCTGCTTTTTTTTCCCCCGGTGTCCCATATTTTCCATGTAAATTTTTTTTTTTAGTTTAGAATAGTTTTAGCTTTATAGAAAAGGGCAAAGATAGATGGTGAGTTCCCCTATATCTCTCATCCATTGTCCTTTATGGTTACCATCTTACATTACTGTGTACATTTGTCACAATTAAGGAACCAGCATTAGTACATTGCTATTAATTAACCTCCACAGTTCTATTAGAATTTTACTAGTTTTTCCCTAATGTCCTTTTTCTGTTTCAGGATCCCATCCAGGATACCACATTACATTAGTTTTCATGTCTACTTAGTGTCCTCTGGTCTGTGACATTTTTTCAGACTTCCTTTGTTTTTGGTGACTTTGGTAGATATACTGATCAGGTATTTTGTAGAATGTCTCTCAGTTTGGATTTGTCTGATGTTTTTCTCATGGTTCGACCAGGGTTGTGTGGGGGTAGAGGAGATCACAGAGGTGAAGTGCCCGTCACATCAGGAGTACTTGGTATCAACATGACTTATCACTGATGATATTAATCTTAATCACCTGGCTGAGGTAGTGTTTGCCAGGTTTCTCCACTATAAAGTTACTTTCTCTTCGAGTCTTTTCCATACTCTGCTCTTTGGAAGCAAGTCACTAAGTGCAGCCTGCACTCAAGGGATGGGGAGTTAAGCTCCACCTGGTACCTATGTAAATTATTTGGAATTCTTCCGTACAGGAGATTTTTCTCTTCTTCCTCGTTTATTTATTCAATCATTTTTTTATGTCAGTATGGACTCATGGATATTTATCTTATACTTGGGACTATAATCCATTACTACATTATAATTCAGTACTAAAATTGCTTCAGTTGTGGTCACTGAGAGCTTTTGTAGGTTGGCTTCTGTGTCTTTTTGACATGCTGCCATTGTTTTGTCTTTTGAGTACTTTCTTACTTTTTGGGACTACAAGATGCTCCATGTTTATCTTGTATACTCTGTGCCCAAATCCTAGAATCAGGCATTTCTCCATTTTCTGGTTCCTTTTATTAGAGAATGGTATTTAGAAACCAAGATGTGGGTGCTGGGTGTGCTCATCGGTATTGGGGTGTCATTACTTCTAGCCCCTCTCACAGACAAAGCTAGGAAGTGTATGTATGTATACTAATCCATGTATTGCACAGTAATTATTTCTGTGTCTAGCTATATATTAAGCTAAACACGAGTCATACTGCCATATTTTTTAAACTTAAGTTTGTATTGATAATACTATTTTTAAAACCTGTTTTTACAAGTTAAGAGTAACCTTGAGGATCCATGTATTACATCTTTATTCTTCCCACAAATACTTGAGCTCCTGCTAGGCGTATTCTAGATGTTTGGAATACAGCAGTGAAGTGAACAAAACAGATGAAAGTCCCTGCCCTCAAGTGCTGATATTCAACTAGAGTCCCATTAAAATATGAATCACTTGGCCATTGCAATGACTTTGGCTTTTACTCTGGAATGAGACATGAAGCCTTGAAGAATTGTGAGCGGTAGGAATGATGTGATCTGACTTGTGTTTTAACAGGAGACAACTCTAGTTGTCTCAAGGGAGGAGACAGACAGGGAAGGGTAAAAAAGTAAACTATATAGTATTTGATTAAATGCTCTGGAGAAGAAGTAGGGAAGGGAGATAAGGAGTTCTGGGATGAGGGATGGCAGTTTGGGATTTAAAACGGTGGTCAGGGATGCCTTACCAAGAAAGTAGCATCTGAGTAACGACCTTTCAGGAGATGAGAAAGGGGACTGTGTGTAATCTGGAGGAAGAGTGTTAGGTGGAGGGAGCAGCAAGTACAAAGGCTCTGAGGTGCGAGTATGTGTAGCTTAAGAAATAATGTGGATGGGGTAGAATGAACAAGGAGAGAAGCACAAGATGAGATCAGAGAGTTGATGGGGCTGAGATCTTCTGGGGCCTTTTTGGCCCTTGCAATAACTTTTACTCTTGAGTGAGACATGAAGCCTTGAAGGATTGTGAGCAGAGGTATGATGTTACCTGACTTGTATTTTAACAGGATCACCCTTACTGCTGTGTTGTGAATACACAGGGGGGCAGGGGGGAAGCAATTAGGAGACTATTGCATCACTCCAGGGAAGAGGTGATGGACTGGAATGGTAGTGTTGGAGGTAGTGAGAAGTGGTTGAACTCTAGATATGTTTTGAACATAGAGCTAACAGAATTTGCTTATGGGTTGGACATAGAATGTGAAAGAAGACTCAAGAATGACTCCAGGTTTTCTGGTTCGAGTAAACAGAATGATGGAGTTGCCATTAACTGAGATGAACAGCCTTAGGAGGGTAGATGGGAAATGCAGTTTTAGACTTATTAAGCAAGAGATATCTACGGGACATCCAAGTGGCACTGTTATGTGAATAGTGGGTTGTATGAGTCTGTCATTCAGAAGAGAGATCCAGACTGGAGGTACAGACTGGGCAGTGGATAGCATGTTAAAATCTCAGGAACTAAGGTGAGATTCTGAAACGGTTTGCACTGCAAAGTTAAGTGTAATTTTAAAATTATGCCACAGTGCACTTTTTAGGATAGTGGAGGTACAGTAAAGTCAGAGTAGGATATTCTCAGCTGACTCCAGAAAGTTTTGAACAACTGTAATTATTATATGGTAATTTTATGGTGGTCATAACTTGCACAGTTTCTTGTGTTAAATGGTGTGGCCATAAATACTTTTTGGTAATTTTATGGTAATCATATTTTCTTAGGTTTAACCTGTGGCCTTAAAGAACCAGAAAACTAAAGGAACCAATATCCCTGGTATACAGAGCCTCATCTTTAGCAGGCTGTTTCCTGAGTCTGTGTGATGACCAAGGTACTGGGCATGGCTACAGTTCTGGGCCCTAGGCCTCCACAGAAGCAGGTGGGACCTGTGATTGTAAAAGTCGAGGAGGAGGAAGAGGAGGAAAAAAAGTGCCTTCCTGGCCTGGAGATATTCCGCCAACGCTTCAGGCAGTTTGGGTACCATGACACACCTGGACCCCGTGAGGCCCTGAGCCAACTCCGGGTGCTCTGCTGTGAGTGGCTGAGGCCTGAGTTGCACACCAAGGAGCAGATCCTGGAACTCCTGGTGCTGGAGCAGTTCCTGACCATCCTCCCCAATGAGCTCCAGGCCTGGGTGCAGGAGCACTGCCCAGAGAGTGCTGAAGAGGCTGTTACTCTCCTGGAAGATCTGGAACGAGAACTGGATGAACCAGGACAAGAGGTGGGAAGAGGGAAACTTTCTTTTCTTCAAGGAGATTGGGAGCATAGACTTCCAGGCAAGAGCAAGGAGTTGTCCATACAGTAAGAACAGCTGAACGGAAGTTTCTACTGGGTTAGACCATGTTTTCTTCTATCCTAAACTAACATTTTAGCCTTGAGGATTGAATGGGATGGATGCTTTGCTTTTCTTTTTCCTACAAGGTCTACATAGCTCTCCTAAGATTGCCATTCTAGTTCTTAAAGTGAATTGTGCACAAACCCAGTCATTCCTAATTGTCTCTAGGTCCCAACTCCTCCAGATGAACAGAAACAGCTGTGGGAGAAGATGTCATCTTCAGGAACAGCAAAAGAATCCCTGAGTAGCATGCAGCCACATCCTGCCAGGAACAAATATGAATCTTGGGAGCCTCTACATATCGAAGAGATTGATGAGGAACAGGATTTCACCCAAGAGCTAAGAAAGATCCAAGGTAGGGACCATCTGTCAGGCCCCCTCCTGTGCCCTGGGCCTGTCTGGATGAAGAAACAGAATAATTCATAATTACTGGTTGTGAGGTGATCACCTAGATTAACTTGGGTGGTCTGGCTAGCTAGGCAGAAATAGTTCCCTTTCCCTCTAGGGTACATCTGTCTCAGTCAGAGTCCTAGCATAGAAACAAATGACAGACTCTTAAAGGGGCAGTTGAAGTGTGTTTAATGAGGGGACTGTTAACAGAGGTGTGGGCAGATTAAATGAACCCATAAGGGATGGCGCTGCACCCAAACAACAGTGAAAAGCTGTTACTGTCCATGAACTGAAAAGAGATAAGAGAGGGACATCTTACCCCAACCAGGTGAGAGCTGTTGCCATGAGAGAGGGATTACTTGATAGGAGCTGTGGTTATAGGCCCTGCAGTCGGGTGGGGAGAGAGCAGAGTGAATAAATACCCTGACTTAACCCTCTTCTTGCCCTCAGATCTTCTGCTGGTGCTTCCCATTGGCAGACCCAGTTGGAAGCTAGAGGGCAAGAGAAACAAAACAAGGCAGCCCTTAGGATCACTTCCTGGGGCACAGAACAAGGCAGGGAATGGATCTGGAAGGGCAAATGGAGAATAATCAGGTAGCCTTTCTGAAGCTATGGAAAGAGGTGGACATTTTTCAGAAGTCAAGGTTATATTAGGGTAACTGTACTTCCCAGCTTGAATCTCCACAAACCATAGTTTACAGAATAGTCTCAGAAGTCATAAGTGATAATCCCATTTGTTATTTTGTAGTAGTTGTTTGTAATCTTATATACCTTCATTTACCTGATAATTTCAAATCAAGACTTTGCTTAAATATTAGATGGAGTAGGCCACTACTTACGTGTATCGTGTGATTTCATGAGTATGGTTCTTGGCCCCCAGAAATCACCTCCTCCTGCATGCTTACTGTGTCCCAAACACATGAAATTCCATCTTTGAAATAAGATTTTGAACCCTGTTAAAAATCATATTCTTCTAGGAGAGAAAAAAAATGATTAGCTAAATTCTTCACCTTTCATTATTGTTAATATCAGTCCTTCTCTCCAGGCAGTTGTCACCTCCCTAGAGTCATCAGAGTAATTAAAAATAAAGAGACCATATTTTTTTGCAGACAGCACACCCATGTAAATAACATGCACACATAACGCGCAGAAATGAAGTTATATGGGAAAGTTCTAGTATAGTGCACCCATGCATATACTGCATGTGTCTCATGACATTTCCAGAAGTGAATTTCTGGCTGATTCACCCTCATTCAATAGTCCAGAAATATTGCTTTTGACTATATTTGTATAATAAAGATATAAGCCATGGTCAAGAAGTCATGGATCAAGTTTGGTGGTACCCTGGTAATTGGAAAATAACAGTTGAAACTGTGATTTGTTTCTGTTAAAGTTGATAATTATATCCCTGTCACTTTTGAGTTACCAGTCAGAACCCTGAACCTACTGAAGCCTGCCTATAAATCGTGTGCTATCAGTTGGAAGCGTAGACAAAGCGAAGCCTGAACTGGCATAAATAGCATCAAGTAGCTATCAGTAGGAATCTCAATTCAATCTACACTGAATTCCAGCTCTGGCTTTTAATTGGAGGAGTAAACAAAGCAAAACTGATACACAGTCACTCTTGGCTCAGTAGTTGAATGGGAAAACCTTATCAGATCATCTTAAGTGAAGCTATTAGCTGTGTTAGGTCTGCTTATTTTATAGTCTGATTATGTCTTTTTAGCATCAATGATCATAAGTCACCTTAGTCAAATGCTTGCAAGCATATAAAAGACCCTTCTTGTACACCTCACATTAGAATTTTGCGATCTCAACTAGAACCAGCCAGTTTTCGATTATATTTTGCACATTTTTTTAGTTTATAAAGCTAAATCTTAGAATCCTTTAGGATCATGGCAGGAATTAAACGCAAGTCCTACACCATAGACTTCAAACTGAAAGTTATTGTGAGGGTGGAAAAAACAAGCAGCAGAGCGGCAGCAAGAGTGTTTGAGGTTGCAGAGTCATCCATTCGTGAAAGGAAAAAGAGCTGGAGAAAATCAGTCTGCAAAAACGTGCACGTTGTGGGCCCAGAGTGAAATGGCCTGAGTTGGAGAACAACTTGAAAGAGTGGATTATTTCTCAACAGGAACAAAACCAAGCTGTCTCTACTGTCACAATTCAGATCAAAGCAAAGCTTCTAGCAAATAAAAGAGGAATCCTAGATTTCAAGGCGAGTTTCACCTGGATTTCTAAATTTATGAAAAGGAATGTCCTCTCCATGAGAATGAGAACCACTGTAGGCCAGCAACTTCCAGATGACTGGGAGCGAAAGATGGTCAAATTCAAAGGGTTCTGGGAATCGGTGATGATGATGATGATCATGAATGAATAAACTAAAATGGGCTATTTTAAGATGAAAACACAGTTTTCTTCTGGTGGCTTTTATTTGTTGATTTCAAAGATACAGATTATCAAAAATTATGTTTCAGTTAAAGATTTATGAAAGCAGTAAAATACAGTACAAATAGCATCTTGTAGTTTCAGGCCTCGGATCATTTCTTACTAATTTCCAGCTCTTTGTGCATTCATACTCTTTGGCTTCTGTGTGGCATCCCATTTCCATCACAAGCCCATTCAGTTCACCATTGGTTGTGCTTGGTTTAGGAAAATACCTACCTTAAATGAAGTTTCCATAAGATCAGTTTTATCCTGGTAACGTTAAATCCATTGGACAGAAAAAAAAATCGAAATTGAAGTCAGCAACATGTAAAAAATTATTGGTATAGCATGCTTATGAAAATGTGTGGGGGTGTAACATGCGCGTTATTTGCGTAAAATATAGTAGTCAAAGGTATATCTAGTTAGCTTTATTTTCCATTTCCCTTGTCATAGCCACTTGGCAGTACTACATAAAAGGGAGGGTGGGGAGCAATGGTTTTCAGAGCCAAAAATAGGGTTTTGGGTTTTAGTGTTCAGGTGGGGGACAAAAGACAAGGTTCTTCAACCCTCCTGAGGAAAAACAAGTTGGCACTGAAAGCTTTGCATAAATCCAGGACCCTCAAAAGTTTACACTGTCAGTGAAGAAAGATGTACTACAGTAAAACCTGCAAAAGCTGGTACCTCTGTAAGGCAGAAACCTGTCAGAGAAGGAAAACAAATATCTTCCATGGAAATGAGCAATACAAAAGTGGTAAGACTGCATCCAGTCAAAGGTGGAAAACTTGCAAGACCTGAAAAACAAGGCACTCCCACTGAGTTTCAGCTCTCACAGTTTTCGCAGTATAAATAAAAAGAAATGATCCCAGCAGCATAGGGATACAATAAGGAAGTTTGTTGGTCTCCCTGAGCTCTTAAGTGGAAATAGAAGCATGCCCTGAGACGTTGAAACCCTGGAGATTTACCTCGGTAGGGTTTTACTTGATATTACTTACGTGGCCTGGGAACCTCTAAGCCAGGAAATTAACACACAGACGTTAGCTCAGGGTGCCTGTCAGAAGCAAATGCAAAACTGTGGACAGAATATTCCAGTGAATTAGATAGGCCACACAGGAATCACTTGAGGGTGGGAAGGGGGGAGGAAGTCTTTCTAGAAAATAAAAATTATACGCAAGGAAATAGTCTGACATGAGTCAAAGTCAGGAGATACAACAAAAGGAGAATTAAAGCCTAAATAATCTCTAATAATAGAACATCATTGAAAGGACTTCACAGAATAAGCTGGTTTAAAATAATTTAACACATAAAATAAATAGAGATCATAAAGAAAAAACTGTTAAAGAACAGGTAAATTTGATAAAGAATAAAATATACCTTCTAAAAGTAAAAACTGTAGTCTTTGAAATTAAGATTATGATGCCTGTTTTAAACAGTTGAAGAGATGATTAGTGAACCAGAACATAGATCTGAGAAAGTTATATGAAATGCTGCTTAAAAAGATCAGAATGGAAGGAATTAGCAGTTAGTGCAGGATCGAACAAGAGTGTCCAACTTACGTTTAATAGCAGTTACGGAGGAAGAAAATACAAAGAATCAGAGACAGTATTCAAAAAGAGAGAATGAGAATTGTCCAGAATAAATGAAAGACATAAATCCTCAGATTCAAGAAAAATAGTGAATCCCAAATAGGATAAATAAGACAAAATCATACTAAATCATATCATACTAAAACTGCAGAATGCCAAAATTTATAGAATGTCTTAAAAGCAACCAAGATATAAAAGACAGATTACCTCTAAAGGAATGACAGACAGCAAATTTCTCAGCATCAGCAGGATCTGGAAGACAATGAAATATCTCTGGAAGGCTAAGGAGAAAATATAAATGTGAATATGAAATGCTGTTCCTAGCTAAACTGTTATTTAAAAGTGAGAGTAAAAAAGACTTTTAGTACCTATGGGTCTTTTTTTTTTTTTAAACCAGTCAGCTTCCCTCTTAGATCTTCTAAATACCATTGCGCTCTAAAAGGTAACAGGGCTCCTGGTTGATTCTAAAGCTGTGACAAGGAAAGTACAAGGTGAGTGTAGAATATTTGGGGAGAAAATAAGAAAACCAAAAACCAAACCCGTTGTCATTGAGTCAGTTCCAGTTCACGTTGTTGTTAGGTGCTGTCGAGTCAGTTCCAACTCATAGTGACCCTGTGTACAACAGAATGAAACAGGGCCTGGTACTGCACCATCACAGTCATTGTTAGCTTGAGCCCATTGTTGCAGCCATGTGTCAACCCATCTCATTCAGGGTCTTCCTCTTTTTCGCTGACCCTCTGTTTTATGAAGCATGGTGTCCTTCACCAGCTGGTCCCTCTTGATAACATGTCCAAAGTATGTGAGACAAAGTCTCGCCATCCTTGCTTCTAAAGAACCTTCTGGCTGTACTTCTTCCATGACAGATTTGTTCATTCTTCCAGCATTCCATGGTATATTCAATATTCTTTGCCAGCACCATAATTCAAAGGCATCAGTTCTTCAGTCTTCTTAGATTCATTGTCCAGCTTTTGCACGTATATGATGTGATTGAAAACCGTGGCTTTGGTCAGGAGCACCTTAGTCCTCAAAGTGACATCTTTGCTTTTTATCATAAGGTCTTTTGCAGCAGATTTACCCAGTGCAGTGTATCATTTGATTTCTTGACTGCTGCTTCAATGGATGTTGATTGTGGATCCAGGTAAAATGAAATCCTTGACAACTTCAATCTTTTCTCCATTTATGAGGATGTTGCTTATTGGTACAGTTGTGAGGATTTTTGTTTTCTTTATGTTGAGGTGTAATTCACACTGAAGGCTGTGGTCTTTGACCTTCATCGTAAGTGCTTCAACTCCTCTTCACTTTCAGCAAGCAAGGTTGTGTCATCTGCATGTTGCAGGTTTTTAATGAGTCTTCCTCCAATCCTGATGCCATATTCCATATTCTTCTTCCTATAGTCCAGCTTCTCGGATTATTTGCTCAGCATACAGATTGAATAAATGTGGTGAAAGGATACAGCCATGACGTACGCCTTTCTTGACTTTAAACCATACAGTATCCCCTTGTTCTGTTCGAACAACTGCCTCTTTGTCTAAGTACAAGTTCCTCATGAATACAATTAAGTGCTCTGAAATTCCCATTCTTTGCAATGTCGTCCATAATTGTGATCCACACAATCAAATGCCTTTGCATAGTCAATAAAACACAGGTAAACATCTTTCTGGTATTCTCTGCTTTCAGCCAGGATCCATCTGACATCAGCACTGATACCTCTTGTTCCACACCCTCTTCTGAATCCGGCTAGAATTTCTGGCAGCTCCCTGTTGTACTGCTGCAGCCACTTTTGGATGATCTTCAGCAAAATTTTAATTGTGTGTGATATTAATGATATTGTTCGATAATTTCTCCATTCTGTTGGATCACCTTTTTTTGGAATGAGTACAAATATGGATCTCTTCCTCTTGGTAGCTAGGTAGCTGCCTTCCAAATTTCTTGGCAGAGAGGAATGAGTGCTTCCAGTGCTGCATCCATTTGCTGAAACATCTCAGTTGTTTGGTCTGTCAGTTTGTCATACTGTGGGGGCTTGGGTGTTGCTGTGATGCTAGAAGCTATGCCACCAGTATTCACATACCAGCAGGGTCACCCATGTGCTTCCAGACTAAGTCAGACTAGGAAGAAGGGCCTGGCTGTCTACTTCTGAAAAGAATTAGCCAGTGAAAACTTTATGAAAGCTGTGGAACATTGTCTGATATAGTGCCAGAAGATAAGCCCCTCAGGTTGGAAGGGACTCAAAATACTACTGGGGAAGAGCTGCCTCTTCAAACTAGAGTTGACCTTAATAACGTGGATGGAGTCAAGCTTTTGGAACCTTCATTTGCTGATGTGGCATGCCTCAAAATGAGGATAAACAGCTGCAAACATTCGTTAATAATCAGAACATGGCACGTACAAAGTGTGAATCTAGGAAAATAGGGAATTGTCAAAAATGAAATGGAGGGCCACATAAACTGGAGACTGCAACAGCCTGAGACCAGAAGAACTAGATGGTGCCTGGCTACCATCCATGACTACCCTGACGGGGAACACAACAGAATCCCTGTTGGAGCAGGAGAAAAGTGGGGTGCAGAACTCAAATTCTAGTAAAAAGACTAGACTTAATGGTCTGACTGAGACTGGAGGAACCCCAGAGAGCATGGCCCCCAGATTCTCTGTCAACCCAGCACTAAAACCATTCCCGAGGCCAACTCTTCAGAGATTAAACTGGACTATAGGACATAAAACGATACTCACGAAGAGTGTGCTTCAAGTAGATAACATGAGACTAAATGGGCAGCTCCTGTCTGGAGGTGAGATGAGAAGGCAGGGTCAGGAGCTGGTTGAATGGACACGGGAAATTGGGTGGAAAGCAGGAATGTGCTGTCACAGTATAGGGAGAGCAATTAGGGTCATATAACTGTGTAAATTTTTGTATGAGAGACTAACTTGAATTGTAAACCTTCACTTATTTTTTTAAAAAAATAAATTTTTTTTTAAAAAAATGGAATACGTAAACATCAATATCCTAGGCATTAGTGAGCTGAGATGGACTGGTATTGGCTATTTTGAATCAGACAGCCATATAGTCTGCTATGCCAGGAATGACATCTTGAAGAGGAATGGTGTTGCATTCATCATCAAAAAGAACATTTCAAGATCTATCCTGAAGTACAGCGCTGTCAGTTATGTGATAATATCTATACGCCTACAAGGAAGACCAGTTAATATGACTATTATTCAGATGTACACACCAACCACTAAGGCCAAAGATGATGAAATTGAAGATTTTTACCAGTTTTTGCAGTCTGAAATTCATCAAACATGCAATCAGGATTCATTGATAATTACTGGTGATTGGAATGCGAAAGTTGGAGACAAAAAAGGATTGGTAGTTGGAAAATATGGCCTTGGTGATAGAAACGATGCTGGAAATTGCATGATAAAATTTTGCAAGACCAACGACTTCTTCATTGCAGATACCTTTCTTCACCAACATCAACAGCGACTATACACGTGGACCTTGCCATATGGAATACACAACAATCAAATCGACTACATCTGTGGAAGGTGACAGTGGAAAAGCTCAGTATCATCAGTCAGAACCAGGCCAGGACCAACTTCATAACAGACCATCAATTGCTCATATGCAAGTTCAAGTTGAAACTGAAGAAAATTAGAGCAAGTCCACAAGAGCCAAAGTACTACCTGGAGACCATTTCAAGAATAGATTTGACACATTGAACACTAATGACTGAAGACCAGAGGAGTTGTGGAATGACATCAGGGATATCATGCATGAAGAAAGCAAGAGGTCATTAAAAAGACAAAAAAGGAAGAAAAGACCAAAATTGGATGTCAGAAGAGACTCTGAAACTTGCACTTGAACATCAAGTAGCTAAAGCAAAGGGAAGAAATGATGAAGTAAAAGCTGAATAGAAGATTTCATAGGGCAGCTCGAGAAGACAAAGTAAAGTATTATAAGGACATGTGCAAAGACCTGAAGTTGGAAAACCAAATGAGAAGAATGCGCTTGGCATTTCTCAAGCTGAAAGAACTGAAGAAAAGATCCAAGCCTCGAGTTCCAATATTAAAGGATTCTATGGGGAAAATATCACACGACACAGGAAGCATTAAATGAAGATGGAAGGAATACACAGTCACTATACCGAAATGAATTGGTTCGTGTTCAGCCTTTTTAGGAGATAGCATATGATCAGGAAGAAGTCCAAGCTGCACTGAAGGCATTAGCAAAAAACAAGGCTCCAGGAATTGACAGAATACCAATTGAGATGTTTCAACAAATGGATGCAGCACTGGGAGTGCTCACTCATCTATGCCAAGAAATTTGGAAGACAGCTACCTGGCTACCAAGAGGAAGAGATCCATATTTATGCCTGTTCCCAAGAAAGGTGATCCAACCAAATGCAGACATTATCAAACAGTATGAATATCACAAGATCATTCAAAAGTGGCTGCAGCAGTATGTCGACAGGGAGCTGCCAGAAATTCAAGCTAGATTCAGAAGAAGATGTGGAACCAGGGATATCATTGTTGATGTCAGATGGATCCTGGCTGAAAGCAGAGAATACCAGAAAGATGTTTGCCTCTGTTTTATTGACTATGCAAAGGCATTCGATTGTGTGGATCATAACAAATTATGGATAACATTGCAAAGAATGGAATTCCAGAACACTTAATTGTGCTCATGAGGAACCTGTACATAGATCAAGAAGCAGACGGTGGAACACAACAAGGGGATACTGCATGGATTAAAGTCAGGAAAGGTGTGCATTAGGGTTATATCCTTTCACCATACTTATTCAGTCTGTATGCTGAACAAATAATCTGAGAAGCTGGACTGTATGAAGAAGAACGGGACATCAGGATTAGAGGAAGCTCATTAACAACCTGCAATATACAGATGACACAACCTTGCTTGCTAAAAGTGAAGAGGAGTTGAAGCACTTATGATGAAAGTCAAAGACCACAGCCTCCAGTATGGATTACACCTCAACATAAAGAAAACCAAAAATCCTCACAACTGGTCCAATAAGCAACATCATGACAAATAGAGAAAAGATTGACGTCAAGGATTTCATTTTACTTGGATCCACAATCAACACCCATGGAAGCAGTAGTCAAGAAATCAAAAGACACATTGCATTGGGTAATTCTGCTGCAAAAGACCTCTTTAAAGTGTTGAAAAGCAGAGATGTCACCATGAAGACTAAGGTGCACCTGTCCCAAGTCATGGTGTTTTCAGTCGCCTCGTGCATGTGAAAGCTGGAGGATGAATAAGGAAGACCAGAGGAGAATTGACGCCTTTGAATTGTGGTGTTGGCGAAGAAGACTGCATATACCATGGACTGCCAAAAGAACAAGCAAATCTGTCTTGGAAGAAGTACAACCAGAATGCTCCTTAGAATCAAGGATGGCAAGAGTATGTCTTACATACTCTGGACATGTTATCAGTAGAGACCAGTCCCTGGAGAAGGACATCATGCTTGGTAACGAAGAGGGTCAACAAAAGAGAGGAAGACCCTCAACGAGATGGATTGACACAGTGGCTGCAACGATGGGCTCTAGCATAACAACGATTGTGAGGATGGCACAGGACCAGGCAGTGTTTCGTTCTGATGTACATAGGGTTGCTATGGGTCAGAACCGACTCAACAGCATCTAACAACAATATATTAATACATACATAAACAGTATTCTACTTGGGCTTGTCTTCTACTCTTCAACCTGTTGTTGTTAGGCACTGTCAAGTCTGTTCCGACTCATAGTGACCTTATGTACAACAGAATGAAACACTGCCTGGTCCTGCGCCATTCTCAGTCCTTGCTGTGCTTGAGCCCATTGTTTAAGCCACTGTGTCAGTCCATCTCGTTGAGGGTCTTCCTCTCTTTTGTTGACCCTCTTCTTTACCAAGCATGATGTCCTTCTCCAGGGACTGGTCCCTACTGGTAACATGTCCAAAGTACATGAGATGAAGTCTTGCCCATCCTTGCTTCTTAGGAGCATTCTGGCTGTACTTCTTCCAATACAGATTTGTTCTTTCTTCTGGCAGTCCATAGTATAGTCAGTCTTCTTTGCCAACACCATAATTCAAAGGCCTGAATTCTTCTTCAGTCTTCCTTATCCAGCTTTTACATGCATTTGAGGCAATTGAAAACACCATGGCTTGGGTCAGGAGCACCTTAGTCCTCAAGGTGACATCTCTGCTTTTTTCAACACTTTAAAGAGGTCTTTTGCAGCAGATTTGTCCAATGCAATACGTCGTTTGATTTCTTGACTGCTGCTTCCATAGGCCTTGATGGATCCAGGTAAAATGAAATCCTTGACAACTTAAATCCTTTCTCTATTTATCATGATGCTGTTTATTGGTCCAGTTGTGAGGTGTTTTGGTTTTTTTTATGTTGAGGTGTAATCCATGCTGAAGATGGTGGTCTTTGATCTTCATCGGTAAGTACTTCAGGTCCTCTTTGCTTTCAGCAAGCAAGATTGTGTCATTTGCATATTGCAGGTTGTGAATGAGTCTTTCTCCAATACTGATGCCGCATTCTTCATATAGTCCAGCTTCTTGGGTTATTTGCTCAGCATACAGATTGAATAAATGTTGTGAAAGGATACAACCCTGATGCACACCTTTCCTGATTTTAAACCATGCAGTATCCCCTTGTTCTGTTGGAACGACAGCATGTTCGTCTAAGTACAGGTTCCTCTTGAGCACAATTAAGTGTTCTGGAACTCCCATTCTTCACGATATTATCCATTATTTGTTATGGTCCACACAGTTGAATGTCTTTGCATAGTCAATAAAACACAGGTAAACATCTTTCTGGTATTCTCTGCTTTCAGCCATAATCCATCAGACATCAGCAATGATATCCATTGTTCCACACCCTCTTCTGGATCTGGCTTGAATTTCTGGCAGTTCCCTATAGACGTACTACTATAACCGCTTTGAATGATCTTCAGCAAAATTTTACTTGCGTGTGATATTAATGATCTTGTTCGATAATTTCTGCATTTTGTTGGATCTCCTTTCTTTGGAATGGGTACAAATATGGATTTCTTCTAGCCAGTTGGCCAGGTGGCTGTCTGCCAAATTTCTTGGCATAGATGAGTGAGTGCTTCCAGCTCTGAAAGGCAGAGCTGAAGCCCAGGGCTGAGAGGCCTCCACCCAGAATCTGGAGAGTGTGGCCAACACCCAGAGTCTGCAGGGCCATTGCCTAAATGGTCTCAGAGAACAGAGGATTATTTTCAAGCCTTGAGAGCGAATGTAATGTGTTCTGCTGACTTGCTTGGTGCCTGTTATCCCTTCTTTTCCTCCCATTTCTCCCATTTGTAATGGAAATATCCACCTTGTGCCTGTTCTACCATTGTACTTTGGAAGCAAGTAACTTGTATTCCAGGTTTCATAGAAGAAGAGGAATTTTTGGATTTTGGACTTGGAGTTGATTTAAGACTTTTGCTATGATATGATAGGGTGAATGTATTTTACAGGTGGTAAGGACATGTATTTTAGGGGGCCAGAATGTGGAATGTTATAGATTAAATTGTGTCCCCAAAAATGTGTGTGAACTTGGCTAGGCCATGATTCCCACTATTGTGCGATTGTCTATCATTTTGTCATCTGATGTGATTTTCCTGTGTGTTGTAAATCCTATCTATGATGTTGATGAGGTGGGACTTAATTACAGTATTAGGTTGTATCTTGAGTCAGTCTCTTTTGAGATAAAAAAGAAGTGAGCAGAGAGACAGAGGGACCTCCTACTACCAAGAATGAAGAACCAGGAAGGGCACACATCCTTTGGATCCGAGGTCCTGCACTGAGAAGCTCCAAGACTGGGAGAAGACTGATGACAATGACCTTCCCCTGGAGCTGACAGAGAGAGAAAGCTTTCCCCTGGAGCCGGCACCCTGAAATTGGACTTTTAGCCTTCTAAAGAATAAATTTATCTTTGTTAAAGCCATCTACTTGTGGTATTTCTGTTATAGCAGTGCTGGATAACTAAGACGGAATAACTAGATAACCGGAGACTCATTACAACCTGCAATATGCAGATGACACAACTTTGCTTGCCATAAATGAAGAAGACTTGAAGCTCTTACTGATGAAGGTCAAATACTACAGCCTTCAGTATGGATTATGCCTGAATGTGAAGAAAACAAAAATGCTCACAACTAGACTGATCAATAACGTCATGATAAATGGAGAAACCTTGAAGTTGCCAATTATTTCATTCCACTTGGATCAACAGTCATCATCCATGGAAGCAGCAGTCAAGAAATAAACAATGTATTGCATTGGGCAAATCTGCAGAAGACCTTTTTAAAGTTTTCAAAAGCAAAGATGTCACTTCGATGACTAAGGTGCCATGGTCTTTTTAGTTGCCTCATATGCATGTGAAAGCTGGACAGTGAAAAAGAAGAATTGATGCATTCACATTGTGGTGTTGTCAAAGGGTATTGAATATACTGTGGACTGTCAAGAGAATGAACAAATCAATCTTAGAAGAAATACTCCTTAGAATTGAGGATGGCGACACTAGCTCACTTACTTTGGATACGTCATCAGAAAGACCAATCACTGGAAAATGATATGTTTGGTAAAGTAGGTCAGCAAAAACAGGAAAACCCTCAGTTAGATGAACTGACACAATAGCCGCAACAGTGGACTCAGACATACTGACAATCATGAAGACACAGGACTGGGCAATGTTTTGTTCTGTTATACATGATGTCGTCATGGTCAGAACTGACTGGACAGCAACTAACAACGTGATTATAAATAAAGGGACAAGGAAGTTCCTTGGGAAAGGAAAAAATGGACTTAGAAGGAAAGTACAGTGTTGTTTGAGGCTTCTGTATTCTTGGAGGGATGACAGTTCTCTGAGGGAGCCTGTTTTTCAAAGTGAATTTTCCTTACTCCCCGTTGCCATGCATGTGGATGAATTCTTAAGCAGTGTGATTGCCTAGTGAATGATCTATAAAAAATATACTGGTTAAATCTGAGTTCAACAGTTATAACTAAGTTTACAGCTAAAGGAAGTAATTAAAGACATAGCCAATGTACGTTAAATGATCCGTGTTAAACCCTTGTGGGGCTTAAGTGCTTTCATTCGAATCAATAAGGACCTGGTACTAGAATGATTATAAGTGGACTGAATGTTCTTGTTTACTTTTCTGTTTAGCTTCTGTGGAAATTTGGGTTTTGTGAAGGAGTTTGCCACTCAGCCTTTTGTCCCTTAGTTACCTTTTCATTTTCCTTAACCAGCTTTGACCTTTTATGAATCACTGTTGTTTGTTTCTGCCTAAGCATCATCCGTGTACTTTGCTGCTGTCCCAACATGCTTGTTTTGCCTTATTGCCCTCTATATATGAAGATCTTTTCCTGGCAGAAAAGCAATATACTCGTCAGCCATCATAGCTTCTGGCAGAAGAGCTTATATAAAAATCCAGTATTGTAAACTAGATTTGATGATGGTTTATCTATATCGGTTGGGATATCGTGACCTCTCACAGAGCTTGTACTTATTCACGCTTCAGAATTCATTGGTCTCACCTGATGATCCTATTTTTCCTTTAACAGATTTTTCTTCAGAAGAGGAAACTGACATATCCTTATCCTATTTATTGTTTCAGATTATGAATCGAACACCCGGAATGAGGAATCAACAGATAAGCAGCAAAGTTCTGAGGAAGATTCTCATACAGAAGGATTCCAAAGGGATATTATTACCATGATTATTGATAATAAATATGAGACCAGGTTAGAAGGGCAACGGGTAAACCTTGAAAGGAAAAGAGGAACAAAATCTCCTCTCCGAGACATAGGTTCCAAAAAAGTCACAGAATTAATTCCTATTAATCTTACCACAAGAGAGAAACGATATATATGTGCCGAGTGTGGAAAAGCCTTTAGTAATAGCTCAAATCTTACTAAACACCGGAGAACACACACTGGGGAAAAACCTTATGTATGCACCAAATGTGGGAGAGCTTTCAGCCACAGTTCAAACCTTACCCTTCATTATAGAACACACATGGTAGACCGACCCTATGACTGTGGCAAGTGTGGAAAAGCCTTCAGTCAGAGCTCAGATCTCCTTAAACATCAGAGAAGTCACACTGGAGAGGCACCATATCAATGTAAAGATTGTGGAAAATCTTTCAGTGGTAAAGCCAGCCTCACTCGCCATTATCGAACACACACTGGGGAGAAGCCTTATCAGTGCAACGAATGTGGGAAGAGCTTTAGTCAGCATGCAGGTCTTAGTTCACATCAGAGACTCCACACTGGAGAAAAGCCATATAAATGTAAGGAATGTGGTAGAGCCTTCAACCACAGCTCAAATTTTAATAAACACCATAGAATTCATACTGGGGAAAAGCCCTATTGGTGTAAAAATTGTGGGAAAGCCTTCTGTAGTAAGTCAAATCTTTCCAAACATCTGAGAGTCCACACTGGAGAGGGAGAAGTACTATAACTGTCAAGTATGTGCCTTTTTTTTTTTTTTTTTAAAAGAATATAAATGCTAGGGAGAAACTCAGTAATTGCAGTATAAACTGCGGTGGTGGATTTTGCTTCCACTCAGCCTCAGGGAGCGCCTGAGGAGTGAGAGCTCAAGCATGGAACAGCAGGAGATCCTTCAGAGAGCTTCACTGGGTTCCTCACTTGCCATTTCCCTCACCATACCTCAGGTCCCAGTAAGTCATACTGGCATTGCCTCTTGTATAGTTAAACTGTTATGTGCTGAGTATAACTAAAGGGGAAACATTTTAACCAATAACCTGTTTTACTCTTTGAATTAGAATTTTTAAAGAATTGAATCACATCAAACACAATTTAATCTGGTTCAGAATAAATTTATAACATCTTGTAATGCCTCAAGACTATTAAATAATGTGTTGATTATTGAACACTATTATCTAGAAAGAAAATAATTGATACTGGTTTAGCTTTTAGAAAATGTGGATTTAGGGTAGAGATTTTAGTATCTGTAAATGTGCGTATCAGGAGTTGAGGGAGACTGTGTATAGTAGATGCCTGTTGGTCCCACTGTTCTTTTTCTGCACACTGAGCACGTGTTTTCATTATTGGGCCTCATGTGTGTCTTCGTTGTATGCTTTCTATCTATGCCAGAGTCTGAAAATCTGACTTCCCCCTGGAAGCGTCCTTCTGAAACTCCACAAGGTGGTGGTGGTTAGGTGCCATCAGGTCGGTTCTGACTTATAGTGACCCTATGTACAACCTCCACAAGGTAACAGTATACAATGTGATTACCTTATAAACATCCTTTTCCCCCGCTCTGTCTGCAGTCTCTTTGACCTCTTAAGATGTTTCCCTTTTTCTCTACCTTAAAATGCCTTTTGGCTAGTAGGTCCCCCTGTTACCTAGACACCCACTGACTTCACCTCCTTCCTCTTATGATTTGCTTTTCTTCAAATTATGACAGTTTCTTCACCCCTGGTTAGTATTCACTGAAATACCAGGGTTAGGTACAGCAAGAAGGTTTCATATCTAGTACCAGTTCTGAGCTCTGGAAATTGCCCCAAATGCCATCCTGGGAGCAGATTAGGCAGGCTACAGGTAATGTCTTCATACACAAACCAAATATATTTAGGGGGGTCATTAATGAAAAAGAATCTGTTCAGTTGCTTACTAAATATCTTCTGGATGTTCTGCAGCACCTTCAACTGCATATATTTAATGGTGAGCTATCCTGTTGGTATGAGGCATTGGTGGTTCAGTAGTAGAATTCTCACTTTTCATATGCAGGAGACCCAGGTTAATTCACAGCCAGTGTACTTCATGTGCAGCCACCACCCATCTTGTCAGTGGAGGTTTGTATAGTCTGTGATGCTAAAGAGGTTTCAGTGGACTTTCCAGATAAGGTGGACTAGGAAGAAAGGCCTGGCGATCTGAAAATCAGACAAAGAAAACCCTGTGGAGTACAATGGTCTGATCTGCAACGAATCAGGCCCCCTTTCTATTGTGCATGGGGTCACCATGAGTTGGGGGACAACTGAAGAGCAGCAAACAACAGCATCCTGTTTGTATGTTAACCATGGTTAAGGCCCACAGAAAATTTAGTAACTGGGCAGCAGCTAATTATTTTTGTCTGCAGTGCCCATGCAGCAGCTGCTGCTCCAGGTTACATGCCTGCTCCTATTTTGGTGAGAGATGGATGGGTCCCAGGAATGTGCTGTCCTTTATCTTCCTGTCTACCTAGTTTTTGAGTGCCTTCTCTGCAGTGGCTACTTTCTGATGGGCATTGATGTAAGACACAAAAATCCTATTGGTTCATCCAGAAACTAAAGTCTTCCTCAGTTTTCTTATCTCAAGACTTCAACCTTATTCTGTCTGTCTAGTCCAGCTCCTGCCACTTCCCAGTCCATGAAATCTGTATCTCAGGCCACTTCTGCCTCCATACAAAGTTGGTGACCAAATACACTGCTTGCAGCTCTGTCCATTGGATTTCCCTTCATACCTGCCTTTAGGGCCACTCCTGAGTAGGGCCATAGTGAAACACTGCATTTTTGGCTCACACCAACATCGAACTGAACGACAACAGACCTTAGTTGTTTTTTCCTTTATCAACTGGTCAGAGGGAACCTTCCATGAATCCATAGATATGAGCAGAGGGAGAGGCATCAGTGCAACAAAGGTGGGTGACATAGGGGTCTAGGCCTCCTGCTTGTTACTTCTGGTCCTGCTCGTGCCTGGGCCTCCATAGAAGTAGAGGTGGTGGATTGTTGTTGTGTCTGCTCAACCTAATGACTTGGTGGATCTGATAATACTCATGATCAACAGCTGACCCCTTTCCCAATACTCTGCTAAATGATTCCAGCATCTTCATTTACTATGAGCCATCATTAATGTCCAAGTTTTAATGAGCCATCCTAGAAGTGTATTAGTTTTCTATTGTTGCTGTGACAATTTACCACAAACTTGGAGGCTTAAAATAGTGAAAATATATTGCCTTACAGTTCTGTAGGTTAGAATTTTGGCATAGGCCTCACTGGGCAAAAATCAAGGTGGTGACAGGGCTGCATTCCTTTTTGGAGGCTCTTGAAGAGAATCTGTTTCCTTGCCTCTTCTACATTTTAGAGGCTGCCCACATTCCTTGGCTTATGGCCCAATTCCTGTCTTCAAAGCTGGCAATGTTGCATATCTCTGACCATTCTTACATAATAACATTTTTTCTGACTGTGTTCTGCTTCCCTCTTCCACATTTTAAGGACCCTTGTGATTGTATCCTTGGGAGAAAGATGTGGCAGTCTGCTTCCATAAAGATACACAGCCTTAGAAACCTTATGGGGCAGTTCTGTTCTGTCCTACAGGGTCACTATGAGTTGGAATCGACTTGGTGGTAGTGGGTTTGATTTTCTGGTTTTGTGGTTATATTGGACCACCTGGATAATCCAAGATAATCTGTTTTAAGGTCAGCTGTTTAACAGCCTTAATTTCATCTACAACCTTGATTTCTCTTTGTCATGTAACCTAATATATTCACAGTTTCTGGGAAGTAGGATGTTGATGTATTTGGAGGCCCTTCCTGCCACAGACTGTCTCCAGGTTCTTTGCCAGGTCATTAAAGCCTGAGGCATGGGAGAATGCTCCCATGTCAACTCTCTCCGCCAATCCCAGCTTTATATTTAGCACACTACCACCACTGTACCCCCTTCCAAGTCCTGTACCTCCAGATCCACTCCCACGTACGTTCTTTGGTTCCTGCCAGTAACTTTAGCCAAGTTCTGCAACACTTCCAGTGAGTAAGCCATTTTCTTTTGGAGCAGTGACAATATTTTTGCAATGAAGCCATACTGAGACTTGACCTCAGTTAATTGGTTTCTATGTATTGAGGGGAGGTGGGGACAGATCTTGAGGTGGACAAGCATTATTTTGAGAGACATCTACCTCAAGTAGGATATTTGCATGGTCTCTAAGCAAAAAGAGGCAACTCTCCTCTAGCAAGAGGGAGGGGGATGCTTTTGCTAGGCCAGAGGGTTCAGGGGCACTTGGAACCCAGGGTTCTCAAGTACACGTATGCAAATGTCCCTATATCAGGATTTCAATCTTTCCCAATTAGGATCCTGAATTTTTGCATAAATGACTTGGTGAGGCTTTGTATTTATCCACCTTTGCAGTTCTGCCACCCTTACAATTAAATTCTTGGTCTGATTTTCAACTCAGTCTGCTCTCTGCTGCAGAAGATGAAGATCTCTTTAAACACTGCTATGGAGGACTTCTGGCTTTCACATGCCCTGAATTGATAGTTGGCTGACCTGAGCCTATCATTCTTTTTCTTTGAAACTTCTGAGAGAAACTCCACAGTTCTTATAATTACCACCGCTCTAATAATGTTCAGGTTATAGATCTACTGCATAAGCTAATGATTCCCGTTCTGCATGTACCACATCCCTTGCCACCACTAGTGAGAATCTTAATAGTTCCCATGTTATAGCATGCCAGGGATTATGACCACCACATTTCTTACCAGGCTCCTTTTTTACCATCTGACCAATGAGTGACATGGTTCCAAAATTCCATCTGATGTTCTGCTTTCTAGGCTCTACTTTCTAGGGCCACTTCTAATACCAACTGTCATAGTTTGGGTTTCCCCTAAAGCAGAGCCTGGGACAAGGGCTTGAGAGCAGATAGTTTATTTAGGAATGCAATCCCAGGAAGCAAGAGTGAGGGATCGGGGCAGGGGGCGGGGCGGGGAGGAGAAAAAGTCAATAAGCTGCATTATTGAGCTGGATGCTCAATTTTTATGGGGCTCTTCAGTGGAACTTGTAGTAAATGGGGAATTCTGAGTGATGGTTAGTTTTTATGTGACCTCTTGGCTAGGCTGTAGCACCCAGTCATTTAATCAAACACTGGGTGTTTCTGTGAAAGTATTTCTGTAGACCACCATTCGTCTGTCAGTTTGTTGTACTGTGGTGGCTTGCATATTGCTATGATGCTGGAAGCAATGCCACCGGTATTTCAAATACCAGCAGGGTCACCCTTGGTGGACAGGGTTCAGCAGAGCTTCCAGACTAAGACAGACTAGGTAGAAGGACCTGGTGATCTACTTAAAAAAAAAATTGGCCAGTGAAAAACCTTATTAGCAGTGAAACATTAGTCTACTATAGTGCCAGAAGATGAGCCCTTCAGGTTGGAAGGCACTCAAAATAGGACTAGGGAAGAGCTGCTTCCTCAAAGTAGAGTCGACCTTAATGATGTAGATGGAGCAAAGTTTGGGGGGCCTACATTTGTTGATGTGGCACAACTCAAAATAAGAAGCAGCTGCAAACATCCATTAATAATCAGAATGTGAAATGTATGAAGTTAGAGTCTAGGAAAACTGGAAGTCATCAAAAATGAAATGGAACACACAAAGATCGATATCCTTGAGAACAGGAATCAATGTGTTACTCATCTTTTAACTTCAGCCCCCATCACAGGGCTATGCCCTGCTCCGTAAACATTTTTTGAATCAAATGATTTTATGTATCCATGTGAGTGTATGTGTTATGGATTAAATTTTGTCTCCCCCAAAAGATATGTTGAATTCCTAACTCCTGGTACCTGTGAATATGACCTTGTTTGGAAAAAGGGTCTTTGAAGATGTTGTCAGTTAACATGAGGTCATACTGGAGTAGAGTGCATCCTAGTCCAATTTGAGTGGTGTCCTTAAAAAAGAGAGGAAAAAAAAAAAAAAAAACAGAGAAACAGGAAGATGGCCATGTGAAGATGAGTCTACAAGCCAAGGTACACCTGGGCTACAAGAAGCTGGGAGGAACAAATAGGATCTTCCTTTAGAGACTTCGGAGGGACCATGGCCTGGCCAACTCATTGATTTGGATTTCTAGCCTCCAGAAATGTGAGACAGTAAGTTTCTGTTCTCATAAACCACCCAGTTTGTTTCTCGGCAGTCCTAGGAAACTAACACAATGTGCATTTGTACCTGTGTAGTTATCTGTGTATACAGATTATATGACTCCGTGGGTGTGTGTACACACTTGTCTCCACTGCTTCAGACCTTGAAAGTTGTGTCTTTAAATTAGACCTCCAGAAAGCAATGCACCTGAATCTCATTAGCTTAGCCCCTTCAAAAACACCTTGATGGAGTCATCCCTTATATTCTTGGCATTTTATCAAAGATTGAAAGCTAGAAACTGCTACATGGTGTCTAAGTTTGATGAAAAACGATTGCTGAAGACACACACATTGTCCTTTGTGCCATTCAGTTTCTCCTATGATAAAGTTCTTTAAAGTAAGCTCTGAAATGCAGGGATGGTCTCTTTACTCCTGTATCCTGCATGCTTACAGCTCAGAAGTACTTGCTGAAATGCACTGAATTCACTTGGACTGAATTCCAAATGTCATTCTCCTTGGGCCCTAGCCCTTTCTGTATAGTTTTTACCTACCAGGTTCTTTTCAGCACAGTGTGCAAAGTTTAGACTATAATGGAAGAGAATCACAGTTCAAACCATCTGGTAGGTTCAGGAACAGCTTCACCTAAAGTTGGCTTCTGTAATGTGAACCCTGATGGCACTTTCTGCTGTAATTCTCAGGAAGCCTGTGTGTGGGGTCTTTCTCTTTGGTTCAGCTGTTTCAGAAACCCAACCCTCCAACACAACTCACCTGGTTTTGTCCACACAATTTCTTCCAAACTAGAATCCCCATTTCCTGGACACAGCCCTGTCCTTTCCTCTGAGCTATTTCTATGTTCATTCAACATCCAGCCATGTTTATTAAATGCTTCCTATCAGGCAGTATGCTAGGCACAGCATATGTAATAGTGAACAAGATACAGTTCCTTCAAAGAGTTTAAAGTCCATTTTCAAAAGTCTTGGCTTTTTTATTTTTTTTTTTAAGTCCTGAATTTCTTCACTTGGTAAAACTCTGTAATGGTTAAGGTTATGTGTCAACTTGACTGGGCCATGATTCTTAGTGGTTTGGCAGGTATGTAATGATGTAATTTGGCAGACATTGGACTGATTATTCTTCCATAATGTAATCACCTCCATGATGAGATCTGCTATGACCAGTTTCCTTGGGGGTGTGGCCTACATTAAATATATATAGACATTCTGGCAAAGCTTGCTGAATTTTGCTTACTCTGGATTCTGGTTCTTGGGACTTGAGCCAGCAGCTTGCCTTATTACCTGCCAATCTTGAGATTCATCAGCCTTCATAGCCTGTGAGCCAGCAACTTGCTGTCTTACCTGCCGATCTTGGATTTATCAGTTCCTGCAGCTACCTGAGTCAAGAGAAGCGTTTAGCCTGATACCTGACCCATGGACTTTGGACTTGCCAGCCTCTACAACCACATGAGCCATTTCCTTGACATAAATCAATATCTCTCTCTCTATATATATATATATACACCACTGGTTTTGCTTCCGTAGAGAATACAGGCTAAGACAAGCTCTGATCTACTCCCTAAACTCCTAAGCTGGGTTAGGTGTCTCTCTGTTTGCATATCCTTATTGTACTTCCTACCATCATTGAAAACTTGTGTTTATGAAACTCTCCACTACTACAGCATATGCTCCTGGATGGCGGGGACTACATCTGATTCGTAATTGATTCCTAAGTCTTGCATGGAGCCTGGCACCCAGTAAATGCTCAGTAAGTACTGAGTGAACTGAATTCACAACTTCATACACCAGTGTTGTCAGATCTGAGCAGCACAGATACCTAGGGTTCATCTTGAAAAAAGCTCCAGCCTATGTGGCAGAGGCTGCTCATTTTCCTCTAATATCCATTCTTCCCTTTCTCTCACATAGCATGCAAGTCCTTGATCTTGGCCCGGAATGAAGACTCTATTCCCCAGGCTCCCTTGTAAGTAGGATGGTCATGTGACTAAGTTCTGGACAATGGCAAGTGATAGTTGTAATTTCTGCATTGTGCCCTTAAAGAGGGAGGGAACATACCCTTCTTCCTTGCTTTCTCAATCCTGTTGTATGGACTGTGGATATGTGAATAAACTATCTTGGACCATGTGGACAAGGCAACACCATAGGAATGGTGGTCAATAACATAGAAGGTCCCTGGCACGATGCTCATGGCACAGAACCACCATATCAATCCTGAACTATTTTCCTCAAGATTGAGAAATACACTTACCTGAAAGAAAAATACACTTCTGTCTTAAAGTTTAAGTCAGTGTTATTTTGGGTCTCTGTTACAGCAGCCAAACTATTCTATTAATCATTTATAAAAGTTGATGGATAATATCTTAAATTATATTCTAATTACTCTACCTCATCCAAACTAGGGTACTGATTATTTACCATCTCGCATATCCTTATTATACGTCAGTTTGGATAGAAACTGTAAGAACAGAAGGGAGTCACCCACTCACAATGGAATTATCGCCAGGTCCTCCTTATTCATCTGTTGATGCTTCTCTTGATTCAGAGGCAATTTCAATTCCCTGAAGTCTCCTGGATTCATCCTTTCTTCTCCATTCTCACTGCCTTCACCCTGGTCTAGTCCCTTATGGCTTCATAACTCACCCACAATAGATCCTTCGCTGGGTTTGCTGTTGCTAACATGTCTTACACACAGGTTTCCTTTTTATTCGTGGCTTGAAAGCTTTCACCTCAGCTCCTGGAAGACTCACACAGACATTCACCGCCCTCCAAGATCTGCTCTTCTTTCCCTCACCTGCTTTTAGCCATTGCCTGCCTTTCCTGACACAATGTCTGGCATCTAATATGTATTTAATATTTATTTACCTGAGTGAAACTGAATACCTATTTCTGCACCTATCTTTTGTCAGTCCAGAGGAAGATTCCCACCCATGACTTTGTATTCTACCTATCCATGTTCTTAATTTAGCTTTAACGTGATTTCCTCAATAAAGCCTTTTGTGATCACCATGTGCCTTGCTCCTCCCAAGAAGAACATAAGCTTGCTTTCTTCTTAATTCCTCCATTGTATTTGTAGAAAGGCAGTACAGTGGAGTGATGAAGAGTTCAAACTCTGGAGCCAGACTGCCTAGGTCTGAATCCCTGTTCTACTACTTACTAGCTCTGTAACATTGGGCAAGTTACTTAACCTCTCTGTGACTCAGTTTTTTCACCTGTAAAACAGGGTTAGTAGTAGTATGAACACTTACGATATGTGATTGTTGTAAAAACAAGTTAATGCGTATAAAGTACTTAGAACACTGCCTGGCACATAGGTAAGGAGTCTGTGAACATCAGCTATCGTTATGATTGTTGTACCTTTCCTGGCATCTCATTGTCTTGTATTATCAATACTGGCTTTGTCTCTCTTTAGACTGGAGCTTCCTTCAGTGCAGGAACCATAGTTCATCCATCTTTATATCTCCTATAGTACAAGCATTTACTTGTTGAATTGCTGTTGAAGACATTAAAGAATCAGTGAGAGGAAAGGATGTGTCTGAAGGAGTTTGGGATACCCTCTGGTAATGTGGTATGGTAGACAAAGCTAGGGCTTTAGACTCCAAACTCATTTAACTTCACTGCCACCATTTACTGTGCACCTTGTAAACTCCCCTCCCCATTCTCCCTTCCTTTCTTCTTTCCTGGACAAAGGGGCAACAATATGGAATTGATAAAGCACTTAGAATAATGCCTGACACAGAAAGTGCTCAATGGATGTTACCTCTTATTACTTTTGTTTTCTTAATGATTTTTTTTCTGATTATGAAAGCAACACATATTTGTGGTAGAAAAGTATAGGAACGTATAAAAAGGAAAAAACACCATAGTGAGGGAGTCAGATGTATAAACAAATAGTAAGTAACGGATGGGGGGATAAGCATAATAATGAGAGTATCTACAAGATGCAGAGGCAGCTCGGAGAAAATTAACTTGGTGGGGATGGAGGGTGGCATGCACAATGGCCTGAAAAGGCTTCACAGAGAAGGTGAAGCTGATGATGAGGTTTCAGAGATGAATAGGAGTTTGCTAAGTGGGCAAGGATGGGAGGGCATTCAGGAACTGCATTTGCAAGGGCACAGAGACATTAAACAGCATTGATGTCCATGTGACTGTAGTAGTTTTGCATTGCTCCAGTATAAAGTATTTGGGAGGGAAAAAGGGTGAGAGTTGGGGTAAGAGGAGTGCTAAGAGGTAAATGAAAAGCCCTGTGTGTCATGATACAGAATTTGGGCTAGGAGATGAGGAGTCACTAAAAGGTTTTGAGAGGTGGTGTAATCCAATTGGAGCCCTTGTGGCGCAGTGATTAAGAGTTTGGCTGCTAACCAGAAGTTTGGCAGTTTGAATTACCAGCCATTCCTTGGAAACCCTATGGGGCAGCTCTACTCTGTCCTATAGGGTCACTATCAGTTGGAATGGACTTGACGGCAATGGGTTATTTTTGGTAATCCAATTGGCATTTTAGAGAGAGAATTCATGCATAGGTTTGAAGGCTGAATTGGAGGGTAAAGGAATTGGAAGCAAAGAGACTACTGTGAGGCTGGTGCCAAAGTCCAGGAAAGACTTAAAGATGGCCTAGGCCATTGCAGTAGTCACAGGGATGGGGAAGAAAGGACAGGTTAGAGACATTGAAAAGCTATAGGAGTGAGAAGTTGAAGAGAAACAATGCATCCAGAACAATTCCCGGGTTTCTGGCTTGGCTGCCTGGGAAGTTGGTGATGTCAGCAACCAAAGTAGGGAATATAAATGGAAAAACATGCTTATGGAGGAAGACAGCAAGACTTTCTGTCATTCCTGAAACAACCATTCTGATGGCCATATTTACCTCTGTATGTAGAAAATCATCCATGTAGTTTCCTACTCATTTCAAAATCTTCAGTTCTTCATTACTGACATATTTAAAGTGATGCATCTGACAAGCTTGCCTTAATTTGTTTGAAGTATAAAAAATCTAAACTCTTTATAAACAATTTATAAAGAAAATAATATATCTTTGGGGAGCTTTTAAAAACAATCTTTTCATTAAGAAGAAACAATTCATCGATAGGTTCTCTTCACCGCCACCACTCCATTATTGATACTTCTGTCACCTGAAATACTCAGGTTAAAAAAAAGCTTTCTCTGTTAGTTGAAAAGTCACCACATTGTATCCTTCCTCAGAATCATTTGAGCTGGGGAGTAGAGAGGGGAGGTGTTAGGAATGAATTGTTTTTATTAAAAATAAAATTAAAAATTCTTAGAAATTATGTCCACTCCTCTCGTTTTATAGATGATTGTGTCGTTTGAGAAGGCAAAACCAGAAGCTAATGGTGGGACTTACAAGGAGGCATAAATTCAGCTCAACTTAATTTCCAGCAGTTAGAATGCTCAGCAATGGAATAACCTGTTCTTTCCCCGTGCAACAAGACTCTCATCCCTGAAGACATAATAGAGAATGGATAGTCATCTGTCAGGGAAACTGTTGCAAGTTTCTACACTGACTGGGAGGTTGAATAAGATGGTTTCTAAGGTCCCCTTTAACTCTAATTTTTACTGATCAGATGCGAGGAGCTGGAGAAGGACATGGGAACGTTGTGAACAAATTCATGGACATGAATATAGTGTATGAGGCCTTGTTTATTTTGCTATTTATTTGATGTCTGGAGAGAAGCAGTAAGAGGTGTGTAGAGACCAGCTAATGGACAGCCTTGACCATAAGGCTAAGGAGTTATAATTTTATTCCGTAAGAAGTGAGAAGCCAGGGGAAGGCAGAGAGAATTAGGAGCTGGTTGAATGTTCACGGGGAATCGGGCGGAGGGGAGGAGTATGCTGTCGCAGAATGGGGTGAGCGATTGGGGTCTGTAACAATCTATGTTTAAAAAAAAAAAAAAAAGTTTAGAAAAAGAGATGTGATGACTAAATGTAATGTGGTATCCTGGATGGGATCCTGGAACAGGAAAAGGACACTAAGTAAAAACGAAGGAATAAAACATAGACCTTAGCTAATCAAAAAAAAAGAAGCGAGAAGCCCCTGAAACTTTTTGATAAAGGAATGACAAGATTGGTATAGTGTGTTAGGGAGATTAACTTGAGGAAACAACGTTAAACCTTTAGGAGACTATATAATCCAAGGGAGACATAATAAAGACCAGAATTATAGGGTTAGCAGCAATGGAAATGAAAAGGAAGAAGAGCTATGAACACTGCAGAATCGTAACTGACAAGACAACCTCCTGGTTGAAATTTACTCTTCACACATACCTCCCCATCTCCACCTGAAGGCTACATCATGCAGCCTTCCACCAAGTGCAGCATCCTGGGGAGGTCTTCCATTGTCAAAATCCTTTGGGCAAGTTCCATTCTGTTTCCTCATCTCTAAAATGGGGATAATACCAACACTTTATAGGTAGATTGTTATGAGCAAATTGGAACAGGGCCTGGCAAAGCTAGCACATAGCATATGACATGTTACCTACTACTAATTAGTATCTACACTTGGACCTCCCACCTCCCCCATAACCTCAAACTCTGAAAACTTCCCCTCTGACAACCATCTCTTATCATTCCACTACGTTTACTGATCCTGCCCAGAACCTGATGGATGGTTAAATGTAGGAGGATGACAACAAAGAAAACTTAAGTTTTGAGCCTGAGAGGTTTGTAGAAATTTTGAGAGGGAAACAGCTTATGGGAGAGATGAATCTGATTTTAAACACATAATTTTAAATTTTAAAGTCTAACTGTAAATGCAGTCTGCTGGAGACTCAAGATCGGAGCTTGGGGAAGATCTGTACCACAAATGCAGATTTAACTTACTTGCACAGAGGTGATGGCTGAAGCCATGGAAGTAAATGGGTTTCAAGGATAATGGTATAGAAAGAGGAGACAGAAACTTGACACCATGACGGAGCAAGAATGCATAGAGATTGAGAAAAGAGGAATCATTATGGGAAATGGGAATGGTCAGCTAGGAGAATCAGGTGAGTAAAATGTCATAGAAGTAGTTTCAAAGTTATTTAAAAAACAAAAAGAAACCTCTTATTTTTCACGCAATGGACCTGATCAGTCTCAGGCTGCATTTTGTCTTTTCGGTGGAGGCATCAGTCTGTCCGGTACTGACTTAAGCATCAGAGCAGAGAAGGGGATGATCCTCCACATTTAGTGAACATTCATCATGTACATCTTACCTGTCTAGTAGTCTTTTCCTCAGCTCCCACCTAAGCGGCCATGCTCAGGTCCATTCAAACTGTCCTGCCAGGAACCCCCATCTCTTTATCTTCTAAGACCTAGTTCAACTTCACCTCCTCGTAGAAATTTTCTGTAACTATCCTATTTCTTCCTTCCCAATGTAAATTCTTAGACTCTATCTCCAGAAATTATTTTCTAGGTCTGGTTTGGGGCTCAGAAAACTGCCTTACAAGCAGCCTAAAAAAAAAAAAGTTGCCGCCAAGTTGATCCTGACTCATGGCGACCCCATGTGTATCACTTAACTGTTCTCCAGTGGGTTTTCAATGGCTTATTTTGGGGAAGCAGATTGCCAGGCCTTTCTTCCGAGGTGGCTCTGGGTGGACTCAAACCACCACCCTTTCAGTTAACCATCTGCACCACTCAGGGACTCCAATAAGCAGCCCAGTGATGCTAACATGGGCTGTTCATGGTCCACACTTTGAGAAAGTCAATCTGCAAGTATGTAGTGAATGTTGATGAAAAGCCAAAATGACTGACTTCATTATAGCTTTAAGAAATTAAGACATATATATTAGGTGGTCAATCACAATGTCAGAGGCCAGAGTTTCAGACCTTGTCTCATCTCCATTACACTTTACCCTAGCCTTCTCCGTGGCTATAACATCCTCCTACCAACCAAATCAAGAAGTCTAAATACGCCCGTTGCTACCCAACAACCAAGTACTCTGTCAGCAATCACATGCCCAGTAACACCTTCCTAGTTTTAGGTGTTGGTCTGAAGTATTGTACTACACAGAATAACATGTAGTTCACAAAGCCCAAAAATGAGTATAAAGACAGAAGTGTAGGGAGTGAAGAATTTACCCAAAGAATTTGGCCTTTGTCCCTGGTTCCTGGGAGAACCCTCTAAACCCCTGGAATTTCCCAAGTAACTGCAGTGTTTATTTACAGACAATCCTGGACCACAGTGATAGTTTATGCTGATGAGATGGCCCAAGGTGGGAGTCAGCCAAACCAGAAGGACCCACCATCACATATTAGCCCAACCTCTGGGGAAGGCGAGATTTTGAGTTCCATAATGTGGCCAATGATTCGATCCACCAGGCCCTCATAATGAAATCCCAATAAAACACTCTGGACACCAAAGCTTGGGTAAGACTGACAATGTTCTTTGTACACTGATGTGCCAAGAGGTTGATGTGTTCTGACTCCATGGGGAGAGGACAAGGAAGCTGTTTAGAACCCCCTCTCACCCTGTGTCTCTTCCTTTGGTTGGCTCTTTTTGTGTCTTTTTGCTGTTAAGACTGTAAAAGTATAGCGTTTTCCTGGTTGTATGAGTCATTCTAGCAAATTATCAAACCTGAGTGGGTAGTGAGAACCCCTGAATCTGGAGGCAGCCATCGGAAGGGTGTCCTGGGAACCCCTGAACTTGTGGCTGGTGTCTGAAGGACAGTCTTGTGGGGGACTGTACCCTTTAACTGTGAACTCTGGTCTTACTCTGAGTAGTTGAGGTCAAAAGTCATTTTGTAGAGTGACTGTGTAAATGACTGACAGAGTCTGCTGCAGTATCTAGAGGAATACGATGCAGTCTTTAGGGAAAAGGAAGCCACGTTTGTGACTAAAAGAAATGTTGCCGATAAAAAATTTTAAGGTTAATTTTAAGATTCCATTAATAGTCACTGTTTCCTGCTTTAACTGAAATAAACTTGGCCCCTGGACAAAAACACACTCAATCTCTCCTTCTGAAAAACTATTCTGTTTAATAGTGCACTTCATTTATACTACAGGATGAGTAGGATTGGGAAAACATAATGGAAGATCATCCCTTCAGTCAGGAAAACTCAGGGAGCTCCATTCTAACCCAGCAAAGAGCCCTGCTGCCAGGCTTAGGCCAGAGCCTTCCTTCTCTGGGACTTTACTCTTTATTTGTATTAATCCTCGGCTGCTGAAGAGTCAGAGGTGGAGTCAGGAGAGGTCCGGGGCCAGATGTCACACGTGACAGAAGGCAGGGCTACTTAAGCTCCTTAAAAGCATCCTCAGAAACTACGGGTTTGGATTAAATCACTTTTATCACAGGCGTGGTGAGAAAAAAAGGGAGGAAGAAAGGAAATAGAGGCCAATGCCAACTGCTTTTGACAGTCTACTCTCTCAGGCTAGACTCACTGATTAGTTGGATTTCCCAGTCACATTACAACAGGGAAGGGCAAAGGGTCCTCTCACAATATGGCTAAGATTGCTGTTAGAAACTTGGTCTAGCTGCTCCAAGGGCCCTAAAGGATACAGACATCACAGAATACCTTTCTTGGGGTCTTTGCCTTCCCTCAATAAAATACGTATCTCAGTGCCGAATTTTCATAATTAAGAGAATTATGAAACAAAATAGCACATTCCTTATCAAAGTTTAAAGCTGGATTGGGAACAGTGGCTTTGAAATACAGCTTCCATTTCCTCCCCAGCAAATAACAGGACTCAGAACATTCTTTCCACTGCCTCCTGTGCTGTTAACTCCAACTAGAGGAATCCTTGCAATTTTTTTCCTACTGTGCTTCCATTCTCACCTTGGAAAGAAAGGCTCCTCTGGTCTAGGAAAAATGGTTTAGTGCAAACTCCCTTCCAAAATGGGTGATTAGTTCCAGAGCTTCCCTCTACCCCCAGCACTTTGTCTGCTGCCTGCCTCATAATTTTTTAAGGCTGGTATCATTCTGGGGAAATTCACTAGGTTGCTAATCACTGCTGGCTAATTTTCCCAATGTGCCAGTTGCTAAAATGAAAGGTCTGAGTTGGAAGGGATATATCCTAAGCTGTTTGTACTTATATATATAGTAAGGCAGGAGCTCTTCAGATTCAGAAGTGAGGCAAACAGGTGTGCGCTTTCACGTAGACTCTTTGATATTTAATTCAGAAGTAACTCTGAGAGAACTTTTGTTCATACCCATTACATTCAAAGGCTTCTCTCCAGTGTGAATTCTCTGATGGCGAACAAGAGCTGAGCTATACCTGAAGGCTTTCCCACATTCACTACATTCATAGGGATTCTCCCCTGTGTGGATTCTTTGATGCTGAATAAGGCCTGAACTATAGGTAAACTTTCCTCCACATTCCATACATTCGTAGGGCTTCTCTCCAGTGTGGATTCTCTGGTGCTGATAGAGGTGTGAGCTCTGGCTGAAGGCCTTCCCACACTCATTACATTCATAAGGTTTCTCTCCAGTGTGGATTCTCTGATGATGAATAAGGGTGGAACTCCTGCTGAAGGCCTTCCCACATTCATTACAAGCATAGGGTTTCTCTCCAGTGTGGATTCTCTGATGATGAGTAAGGGTGGAACTCCAACTAAAGGTTTTTCCACATTCATTACATTCATAAGGCTTCTCCCCAGTGTGGATCCTTCGATGTAGAATAAGAGCAGAGCTACAACTAAAGGTCTTCCCACAATCATTGCATTCATAAGGTTTCTCACCAGTGTGAATTCGCTGATGCTGAGTAAGATGTGAGCTCTGGCTGAAGGCCTTCCCACATTCATTACATTCATAGGGTTTTTCCCCAGTGTGAATTCTCTGATGTTGAATAAGGTCTGAAGTGCGATTAAAGCTCTTGCTACATTCATCACACTTATGGGGTCTGTCTCCCATAGGAAGTCTCTGATGTGAAATAAGGTTGGAACTCACAGTAAAGCTATTCCCAAAATCACTGTATTTCTCACTTCTATCTCTCATGGGGGTTAGCTTTTCCTCATCTGTCACTTGACCAAAATCTTTTATCTTCCTATTCAATCTTTCTCCAGAGTTCTCCAGCTGTCGCTTTAGACTGACTTCTTGTTCATAGGCTTCTTCAAACTTAAGACCCTGAGAAATATCCTTTTGGAATCTTCCCAACAGCACCCCATGTGATCCTGTGTCTTCAGAAATTTCTTGATCATTCTCACCATCTGGCACAATAAAAAATGCAAATGTCACTTGTTCCTTGTGGAAGAAAGAATAAAAACCAGAGGACAAGATAATCAAGTGACTAATATTTACAGTGCTAAAAGCACATGCCTTTGAACACATAAAACCCACTGCCATCGAGTTGATTCCGGCTCATACTGACAGAGTAGAACTGCCCCACAGGGTTTCCAAGGCTGTAAATCTTTACAGAAGCAGACTGCCACATCTTTCTCCTGCAGAGTGGCTGGTGGGTTCAAACCACCAACCTTTCAGTTAGCAGGCAGGTGCTTCACCACTGCACCACCAGGGCTCACTGCACATTCCTTTACATGCCAGCAAAGAGGCCTGACCAGTATATGTATAGCTAAGGCAAAAAAAGATAACTGGGCTGAGGAAACGGGGAAAGAAAAAAACAGAGACCAAAATCAAGGAGAAAAGAGCTAGAGAAAATATAGCAAAAGCTGAGTATGTATGCAGGGGAGGAGGGATCAGGCAGAGAGGCAGAGGAGGACATATTGCTTAATGAAGTGAAAAAGTCTTCAGGGTGGTCAGAGAGTGTAGATATAATTTAGGGGAGATGGTAACTGCCAGAACAGTTTACAAATGATATGGGAGAGCAAACACAAGAAAGTAAACATAGACGGTTGATAAGAAAAGTAGGGAACGGTGATGAGAAACAGTAGTAGTACAGAGAGGCACAACAAGGGTGAGAATACTAGTGATCCCTACAGTCCGGGAAAAAAGAAAAATCCTCTTTGTACTCAGCCACATAGGCTAAGTCCACAGAAATCAACAAACGACAGAGTTTAGTCCATCTCTGGGTCCTAGGCCTAGAAGGCTACGCTCACATGGATGAGGACAGCAATCTCAGCTTTGCTTTCTCTACTTTTATTACCTTGGGGTTTCTACGGGGAAATTTCAGGCATAGAGGATAAGCGTAGAAGTTCCAGATAGTCAGCATTTTTAGTTTATCAGTACTTTAAAAAGTAAAGACAGGGCAACAAGTGTTAGGGACAGAAATAGCTGTTTCTCCCTCACCTGAACAGGTACCTCTCAGGACCTCTCTGTTCTCAGTTCCCTTCAAACCCAGGACCCTCCGCTCTTCCTCTCACTCCAGCTGAGAGATCATGTCAGGATTCAGAAATGGGAATCCTACTCACGGGGAAAGACATGGGACAGGAGGTTTATACTGCTTATACTGAGCAGTCCCAGAGCTCAATCCCAGACCCAGGATCCATAGGGAACAGAAAGGTAATATATAGGGAGGTCTCAAATCAGAGTTAGGAGGACTCCCTGGAGCTGCTCGAGAAAATGTTCTCGCTGAAGTGGAGTGAGAGACAGAGAATTAACAGTCCACATCCTAAAGGGTAAGAAGCTAATTTCTTCTTAAAACAAGTTTAAATTTCTGCAAGAGCAGCAGCTGCACTAGGTCCTGAACAAAGCAACAGGTCCATAGAAGTAATCCAACAGAGAAGCAGGGAGGTAAAGACTCCCAGAATGTTTACTTGGGCACAGAGCAGTACCTCATATGTTCAGGAATACCAATATGCTAATCCTTTGGAAAAGTCTCGGGATTACATTTTAAATCCTGAGAATAACACGGAAAAAGTACCCGATTTGGAGTTAGAAGGCCAAAGCCCAAGTTCTGCCACTCACTAGCTATATGACCACGCATAAAGCACTTAAGATCTCTGACCTCACTTTCCTCATCCATAAAATGAGGATGATACTAGCTACCCCAACTGCTGTTACTGTGAGGAGTAAATGAGAGAATGTATATAAAAGCTCTTTATAAACTGCAAATTACTCTACAAATTGAGTTACCACTATTATTGTTAGAATTTCCTTACACTAAGTCAATCCTTCGTTTATTATTTTCAGTGACTAGATTGTTACTAGTAAACAGGCAAACAAAGAAATTCCAAGGGAGTTTTGTGGAGAAAGCTTAACTCCTTACCCAGTGAGAAGACATTTCCATAATTCTCCAGCATCACATCCCTATAGAGGTCCCTCTGAGCAGGTTCCAAACGCTTCCACTCCTTCCGGATAAAGTACACAGCTACATCCTCAAATGTCACCAACTCCTGAAACAACAAGTTCTTGCATGCAATTTCAAGGTGAGGGATGGAACCAGCAACACCAAAAAAAATAGTTTGGGATGGGACTGAATGATGGATATTTGAAAACTAGGGGAAAGGAGGTGAGGGTACAGAAAGACAGAGTCCAAGACACTGTAAAGCTCCATTAGTCAGCAGGAAAGGACTAAGGTCCTGATAGCGGAAATCATGGTTTACAGCACTGAATAGGATGTTGCTGCACAAAAAATTTCCACAAAAAGAGAAGGAAAGGAAGGATAAAGGGAGCCATTTAACTCACCCGGGACTTGGCCTTTAGGAGTGCAGCTGCCAACATCTCATTCCCAAAGCTGTCCTTATCAGAAAAGGCAGGGATTTTTGAAGAAGAAAGAGCTGATGGACAATAAAAGGGCCCATAAGTGAATCTGCTCTCTGGCCTCCTGACCTGCTGACTTCCAGATCCACAGAAAACTCATGGAGTCCTGGAACAACCTAGGACCCACTCCCTCTTACATTTCAAGATAGCTTCCTCTGTGGCTACTAAAGGTGATTACAACAGAAGTCCATCCTGCCTGAGGAGAGACATCCAAAAGTCCTGTTAATTCTTGGTTTCCCAGTCTGCACCAGGTCCCGTCCTTTCTCTCCAGTCACTCTACTCTCGATGCAATTTGCCAAGTGCTATCTTTAGTGATTAGTGTGCTGTTGTCCATCCTCCCAAGCATGGGCAGAAACAGGCTATCCTGTCCATGTCCCTCCCATCATTCTTCTACATCTCTGAATTCAAACTTAGACCAGAGGAAAACTAGTAGCTTCACCCTAGCCCTGACAGGGAATATGATATCCACAGCTCTTCTCTTTCTCCATCCCCAGATCAAATCTATAAAGCATGAATGCTTCCCATTTCTCTGCTAGATCACACATCTTTTCTGTAGTTCTTAAGTTTACATATTTGTCCCCCAGCAGTGTGTCTTAGACTCTCCAAAGATAGGAGATTCTGTAGAATCATAGACAAAACTGCTTTTTCCTGATAAACATGGGAACAATACCCATTAAGACTGAAACTGACTCCAAAGTCAGTAGCACAGTCTATGAAAGCAAAATACAAATTCCCAAGAGTCTCCTCTAAGACCATGCTCCTTAAGAGTACAAGCTATGTCTATAAATAAGGTTTGCAGTCAGAGGGTGTCTGAGAAATGGAATTCAGTGATTGTCAGTTTTCTTAATCTTGCCTAAAGTATCCACAACCATTCAAAAAATGCCTCAGTTATAAAACCTGTCAAGCAGTACAGTAATTATTGGTTTCTGTCAGCCTCCCCCACTAGGCTGTGAGCTCCTGAATGGCAAGTACCATGTCTTACTCATCTCTGTATTCTAACACCACCTAACCTAGTATCTGGTGAATAAGAGAGTTCAATAAATGATTGCTGAATGACTGAATAAAAGAATGAATGGATCCCTATTCCTCACCACTCTCAAGCAGGGCCTGAGGTTCCTGAGATACATGATCAGCCTGAGTTTCCATGGGTAGGGCTAGAAGTTCAGGCACTCTGGTCTCCTATACGCAGACTCAGCAGGAAGCAGATTTTTGAATGAGAATGCGGAAGCACTGCAGAAGCAAAAGTCCAAAGTTCAAAGATAATAATAATAACAAAAACAAATGAAAAACTAAAAACAACTCCTAACACAGAAAGAGGGGAATGAGCATTTCAGTCAGTGCCCAAGAACAGTGAGAGGGAACAGCAACTGGGACTAGTGTTTTAGATCCTGGGGATATATACACCTACTCCCTGAAATGAGACTACCACAAGGACCATAAAAAAGTCCCAAGTTCCTCAACAATATCCCACCTGTGGCTCCCCCCACACACTTTAATGACATTTTTAACAAAATATCACCACTGGAGGACCAACCGAGCCAAATGACATTAACAGAATGAAATACTAAACAACTGAAAGTGAAAAATACCAGATGCACTGAAAGGTTTGTATAAAGTAAAAAGGATAAACTGTAAGTGTGTGTCCACGTAGATTACAAAAGTGTGCATGTATCATATCAACTTTTAAAAATATTTAAGATAATGGACAAAGCTAACCATTTATAGAAGAGAGGAAAAAAAAAAAAAACCTCATATACCTTAGGATTGGTAGGAGAGAAAAACTTACTTCATTAGGTTTCTGGCCGTTATATGCTTAGGTGTTATCCTTACACCTGAACATAAAGAAAACAAAAATCCTCACAACTGGACCAATAAACATCATAATAAAGGGTGAAAAAAACTGAAGTTGTCAAGGATTTCATTCTTCTTGGGTCACTATGAGTCGGAATCAACTCAACAGCAATGGGTTTGTATCAACAATGACTATGGAAGCAGCAGACAAGAAATCAAGCAATGTACTGCACTGGGCAAATCTGCTGCAAAAGACCTCTTTAAAGTGTTAAAAAGCAAAGATGTCACTTTGAGGACTGAGGTGCGCCTGACCCAAGCCATGGTGTTTTCAATTGTCTCATATGCACGTGAAAGCTGGACAATGAAAAAGGAAGACTGAAGAATTGACGCGTTCGAATTGTGTTGTCACAAAATACAGAATATACTGCAGGCTGTCAGAAGAACAAACAATCTGTCTTGGAAGCAGTACAGCCAGAATGCTCTTTAGAAGCAAGGATGGTGAGACTTTGTTTGGTTTACTATGGAAATGTCATCGGGAGGAACCAAATGCTGAAGAAAGACATCATGCTTGGTAAGCAGACGGTCAGCGAAAAATAGGGAGACCCTCAATGACATGGATCGATACAATGGCTGCAACAGTGGGCTCTAACATAACGAATGCGAGGACAGCGCAATGTTTCACTCTGTTCTACGTAAGGTCGCTATGAGTTGGGGGCAACTTGACAGCACCTGACAACAGGGTGTTATCCTTACAGGAAAAGAGATCAGAGAAATCTCTCATTTTAATAACCCTTGGGAAACAATACCCGTTTCACAGAAGTAGGGGCTATCTTGTAAAATAAATTCCTCCTGCTGCCCCTTTCTTTCTTAGACAATTTTCTGCTTTGTCTTAATCAACGGTGGGATATTGTTGAGGAACTTGGGACCTTTTTTGCAGTCATCGTGAGTCTCATTAGACAAGGTAGGTGTATATAACCCCAGGATCTAAAAGACTAGTCCTAGCAGCCTTCTTTTTACCTCCCTTCTCTCACGATACATTTCTTTGGATCACAATGTAAGTCCCTGACGCAGGGACCAATATTTTTTTAAAAAGAGATTCTTTGTTATCCCATTTTTATTCCTACTAACTTCTCCCACTCCCCATTTGCTATAATAATTGAAAGGGGCCTGTTCTCTGTGGCTCTAGTGGATGAAATGTAACATTAGCACCTAAACTAAGGTTTGGATCTCAGGCAGAAGTCTCCACTTCACACCTGAATGCTACAGCAAAAATCAACATATCTAGAATAGGTCCAGCATCCACCAGTGTCTTTATACTTTGGCAAGAGCATGGAGGAAAGAAAAAAAAAAAAATCCCTGGATTTTGTCTATCTGCCTCTCATTATCTGTTTACTCATTTGGTCAGAGAAAAAAAATCCCTGGATTTTGTCTATCTGCCTCTCATTATCTGTTTATTCGTTTGGTCATATTATGAACATTAGCTGAATGCCAACTATATTGCAAGGCACTACTGCAATGGACAAAAAATGAGAAATGGAAAAAGTATCTGTTTCATCACTACATACTGCTGTATTCACATAAGGCATAAAAGGGGGAGGGGCTCTGTCCGAATTAATCCGTAGGAGTCATTGACAGTTCAGAGAACTCTATTCTTTGGGCAGCAAGAGGGTCTAGAAGCTCAATACCAGTAACATTACACAGGTGGAAGGCAGTGAATCAGGCATGAGCTAGGCCCACTGGTAATCAAAGTGACACACTCTCTCCTCACCATCACCTCCTTGCTGGGTCCCCTCAACTCTATCCCAACCATCTTTTTTCCCTATCAAACACCTCAATAATTTCTAGGACTACTTAGAGCAGACACCCCCAACAAATCAGCTCTCAGTCCAAACTTTCATTAAAATGGAAAGAAAGTCTGAGGTTCTGATTCGAGAGACAAGGGGAACACTCCTTCCTCACAACTGGGTTAACCAAAGCTGGAACTCAAAGGCACATTGTTGAGAACAAGTCCCCAGTGTCTGGATCAGTAAACAATGTTCCTCACAGAAAAGAAAATCTCCACTGTGCCCCAACAGCTTCAGGTTCAGGCAGGACCCTTCCCCCTGCTCTGCTGCCAACCCCACTTCCTGGAGCTGCTCCTGGGGACAGAGAAAGACGACCATGTAGCAAGAGCAAGTCATTGAAAGCTTTACCTGCTGGAGTCTTTCTTCTTTGGGGTTAGTCCTCTAAGCCAAAGTAGCAGTTACTGGAAACTGGGCAGCCTCTGTTCAAGTTTCTGGGAATTCTGACCTTCGTTGATGCCAAAGCTGCATGATTTTTTTTAAAAAAGGAAATTTAAAATATTCGTGTAAACTTCATTTCTAACCTAGATATTTAGAGATAAGGAAAAAAAAAGAAAAATAGAACTAACTATCATATGCTAAAAAAATATACTGATGAAGACCACCACAACTGGTCTATTTGCACTGCACCTATAGAGAGAGCTAGAACACCTCCCATTCTGTGTAAGAAACTCCTCAAGACCCTAAGGTTCAGCTAGCTAACTTGCTAGATACTCTCAAACTACTTCAGCAGGAAACATGTTCCACTATCAGCCATTAGAGAGGTCTTCAGACCGTAAACTGAGAATCTATTCCCTTGAATCTTCAATGATAGAATCTGCTCCTTTTACAGGACTGTTCATCAAGAACTTGAAACCAAGTGATGCTCACCCTCCAGAGACTTCTCTTCTTGAAGATAAATAACCTCTAGTTTCCCTAATTGTTCCAGATTTCAGGTTCATCATACTACTCATCCTCCTGCAACATACACCCTCAAAGAGTAAACACTGGTCTGTGTTCAATCACACTTTTGAAGTAGACCAAATTGGGGATCGAACACAGTGGAAAAATGGGAGCCACTGCCAGAGACAGTTAAATCACTCCTCCTAAAAGACTCCATTTATTGGGCTCCTGCGGGACTATCTTTGGAAATTGAGTTTGCACACCCCCTTCCCCACCCCAGATCTAGTTCTAACTGCACACTTCATAGAACTACTGATTCTCTGATCCTTGGACCCAAGTAAAAATGGATCGCCTCTCCTGCCCGGGCGAGTAATTGTGTTAACATCAAATAAAAGTGCCTCGGAGAACTATTAAGTTAGGGTCGCTGTCATCAGCTGCTTCAAAGAGAACGGAAGACGCCTCTACCGGAACTTTTAAAGGCTCAAGATGGGCACTTTAAGTAAAAAAAAAAAAAAAGCAGAACCGGAGCTCCCTTCCCGCCCTCCCCGCGCACGGCTCGGCTCCGGAGGAAGCGACATTCCCGGGCAAGTGGAGGTTCTTACACTTGGAGTCCGGCTGCGGAGGATGCAGAGACGCCTCCCCGCACGCTGCTCGGAAAGGGCCTGGGGGCTCCACGGGCCGCAGCTGCACGGACACTACCCCCTTCCCCTGCGACCACAGCCTCCATCTCACCGCGAGCCCCAGGGGCGGCCAGACTCACCCTGGGGCCAGGGACGGGAGATTTGGGGGGGCCGGAGACGGACCAGGCCCTGTCGGACCCTGTCACAAACACACACACCCGGGACAGAACAAAGAACGGAAGCTCTCTTTTTCCTTCCGGGTCGGTCCTTTCACCACCCAGCTCACCCCCGTGCGTCAACACCCACTTGTTCTCTCTAGGAAAGCAGGAGGTCTTCGCCTCTCGATGGTTTGCTGACTCCGTGACTAGGGGCGAGGACTGAGGCCCGCCTTTCACTCTGCCCTCCGGCCAGGCTATCCTCCGAGCCCGCGGCGAAGAGTTCGCGAACCCTGATGGCCTGGGCGTGGCGGGACGCCGCACAGGTGCGGGCCCGGCGGGCCACGGCCCTCCAGTCTCAGGGCGCATGCTCAGCTACGAGTTGCGCTAGGGGCGGCGGGACGTGGGGCCTGGGCGGGACGTGGGGCCTGGGCGGGACGTGGGGCCTGGGCGGGACGTGGGGCCTGGGCGGGACGTGGGGCCTGGGCGGGACGTGGGGCCTGGGCGGGGCGGGTGGCTCTTCTCGGAAATTTTTCCGGAGGGCCGCCAAGGGCCGAGTAGAACGCAGGTGCTTGGGCTACCGGGACGATCCATGCACACCCGCAGAAAACAGGAAGACTCTTGAAGGAGTGATCAAAATAAGATGAAATTTGCTTCCATCCAAACTAAGTTTTTTAGTTTCGTGTAAACATGCCCGTTTAGATTGTTAAACTCCTCTTCAGAAGCCTGGACAATGCTCTAAGATTTCTGGGTGTCTTATCATTAAATATACCCCTGCAAACCAACCTCATTAATCCCTCAAGAATGCCCCTTTTTGTTTTCCCAAGAACCTTGCCCACTTCGAAGTAACAGATGGTAGATGTTTAACCTAAAAGCTTTATCCCTAGACCTGTGTCTCTAGGGTTTTATGTATTCCGTGTGACTTATTCTGCACTACTATATAACCTTCAAAGAACCAACTGTACATTCTTTTATCACAAAATTTTAAATGGCATATAAACAAAAAGCGCTTTGCGATAGTCGAAATAATTGTCTCTAGAACTGACTGCCCGCTTGCGAACGTCTCTCACTAAGTAGCTGATCTCTTTGTCAGTCTTGTTGTTTTTAACAAAATTACTAAAATCTGAAGAAAACATTTGAATCCATCAGAGTTCACTTGAGGACAAAGCCTGTACAAGTGATGAGAGCAGCAAAGATTTCAGGAAGTGGCGACGGAAAAAAACCACGCAGAAAAAGCCCTTAAATGTAACAGGTATGTCAAGTGCTTTAGGGAAATGAGTGAGGAGCAAGGTTTTGTGGTTCGCTCACTTTTATGGCATCACAGGAGGAATCCTATAAATGTCTAAATTAAATCTTTAAAACAAAATATTGTAATAATCCTGAGTAACAAAGGCCCTCCTGATTCCCACTGTAGTCCTTCCACTTGACCCCAGTTTTTACTGCATCCAATATTTATAGTGCACCCACTCAGCTCTGGAAATGCAACAGACCTCACTCTCTGGTGACTTCAGTCTAAGGACAGTAACTTAAATAACCAATGTCAGTAAAAAAATATATGATGTGCTAGGAAATGGTGATGTAGTGCAGAGCCCTGTAGGAATGGGAGAAGATTTGCCAGAAGTGGTGGGGCCATGAGAAGGAGGGGGAGTGTTCAAGGCAAGAGAAAACAATTCATAAGTAACTAATAAAACTTGAGGGTGACCTGAGAGGTGTGGGGGTGTGGCCTGTCTCCAGTCCTTCTAGACCCCAGGTGAGAACTTGAACGAATACTTGAATAGCTAAGCCACTCAATAAACTCGATAGTTCCCCTTCAGAACTTGATTTTTTTTTTTTTTCTCAACTTCTTATTCTTCCACTCATTCCTCTAGGACAAGAAGGACAGAGATAAATGATGAAGCAGTGGGAAGGAGAGCAATGATGGAAGTAGAGTGAGGCTCCTCAAGTGGAAATGTTTGTTTTGTAAAAGTTCCAATGACGCTCCTCAGGGAACAGCTCTTGGGCTCCCAGCACCATCTGTACAATCAATCCTATTACTCTGGGGCTAAGTCATTTTGCAGTTTATCATCAGTGTTTGTCTCAGAACCTGACTCATTCATTCCCAGCCAATACTCAAAAGCTGTGCCGTTAATGATCATTCTTCTGAGTCTGTGCTCTCCATGGTGTTATGGTACCCTGTGGCCAGGGTTACTTGAGGAGAAGAGGCTGTTCTGATCTGGGTCCTCCCTTCTGGTTTGGTAGTGTGTGAGGAACTTTTAAATTTTGAGGTGGCAGCACGTCTAACTGGGGGGACTTCAGAACTAAAATTAAGCCCTCCATTCGGAAATTAAACTGAGGGTTTTACTTCTACTCTCCTGATAGCATTTGACTTCTGTTAAAAGTTTGCTGTTTGAAAAACAAAGTTCAGTCATGCTTGTTAGGTTAAGGGTGTTCCAGCCGCTGGCCTTAGAAAAAGCTTCATTGAGTTGTTAAAGTAAATTAGAGCCTATAGATAAACGTGTTGTTTTAACTATCTTAAAAGAAGCTCCTCAGCAAGACCCTAGGTATTATCTCTTTTTCTCTCAGCTAAATAAGCAGAGTTTATTTACACTTTCCTAACTAACGGTCAGTTCTGTTTCCAATTAAGTTGGTCCAGCAGCAGATATATCACTAAACTTCCATGTCAAAATCGTTTGTACTTTTCATTTTAGAAATATTGCCTTAGTTAAATTGTATTGAGAATAAGAGATTTGTGTTAGACTAGAAACTGACGTAAAGGAAGTTTTACAGTTATTGTCACCCTTGTCAATCTCACCTCCTTCCCTGTCATTGCTTTGATGTAAAACTGTCATCTGTACTCACTCTACTTGTTAAATATCTCTTCGTTTTGCCTGTAAGGCAGAGCATACCATTACAGCCAAACTGAATGCATGCTCTCCCGTGGTTCATTCCTTCAATAAATTTTCTTTGTTTTTAATATCAAATTAGAGTATTAGTCCGGTGACTTTACTAGGACAGTAGTGATTATTGTCTCACAGCAAATGCATTGGAATGGCTTTGTTGCTTCGGGCCTTTATTAGCAAGTTCTTATTTTGTCTTACACAATTACACAGAGTACAATCTCTAGGTATACAGCTTTTTCAATTAGTCATTTTTTGTCTTCATCTTATTTGATCTCTGTCCTAATTATCTAGTGCTGCTGTAACAGAAATACCACAAGTGGATGGCTTTAACAGAGAGAAATTTATTTCTTCACAGGAAGTAGGCTAAAAGTCCAAATTAGGGCGTCAGCTCCAAGGGAAGGCTTTCTCTCTCTGTCAGCCTTCTCGTCAGTCTTCCCCTGGACTAGGAGCTTCTCCGCACAGGGACCTCAGGTCTAAAGGATGCGCTCTGCTCCAGGCACTGCTTTCTTGGTGGTATGAGGTCCCCCGTCTCTGCTCACTTCTCTCTTTTATATCTCAAGAACTTGCCTCAAGACACAATCCAGTCTTGTAGATTTGAGTCCTGCCTCACTAACACAACTGCTGCCCATCCTCCCTCATTGACGTCATAGAGGCAGGATTTACAACGTATAGGAAAATCACACAATACTGGGAATCACGGCCCAGCCAAATGGATGCGCACATTTTTTGGAGGACATAATTCAATCCATGACAATCTCACAGCAGCAAAACACGCTTAAACATATCTTCCTTGAAACACCTTCTCTTGGCTTCCACCTTTGGTTTTCCTCTCATTTCATTGTCTGTTTCTTATCAGTCTCCTTTCTTTGCTCTTCCTTTGCCCAACCTCTAAATGTTGGCTTGCTCCAGGACCCAGTCCTGGCACACTTTCACTTTTTTGTCTACCTCTTATTCCCATGTATCTCACCCAATCCTAGGATTTACTTGCTATCTATAGACAGCGACTCTCAAATATTTGTATCTCAACCCTGATCTAACCTTAAAATCTGGTTTATACCCAATAGCCACTTGACATATCCACCTGGATGTCTAATGGGCAACTATTCATGAGTAACATCAGGCCTGGACTCTGTCTTCTCACAGTACTGTTTCCCTGGTAACTACAAAATTAAGGTAACTGTGGAATGCTCTGTCTGCCTTGTGTGCTGTGAGTCTGTTGATCCACAGGACTATGCTTGGACTGAGAGAGCTGTGAGTTAGCATGCAGGCCTTGGGGCTGATGTGACTATAATAGTATAAAAGACTGGTGGGAAAGTGAGGCTGCAACTTGTCTGTGTCAAAGTGACCTCAGTGTAGGTAAGGGGCAAAAGAAGCTGTGCACTTGAGTGGCTGCTAAGCCTCCGGATGACACTATGCATGCTGTATTTCCTGTCCTGTGTTCTTCTATAGAGCATATTAAGCATAGTATTAAAGTAAAGCTGATTGCATTTCATGAGTCTGATTGTCAGTTTGAGCTGGTAACCACTGCTGTGTCAGTGCCACATCGCAAACTTTAGTCTCCAAAACAGAATTCTTGGTTATCTCCCCTGGCCCTATACCTGCTTCTCCCTTAGTCTTTCCCATCTTGGCGAAGAACACCATCTTCTTCCCAATTGCTCAAGCCTGAAATTTAGGAATCATTACTAAGTCCTTCATTTCCCTTGCTTCTCACATAGAACCCATCAACAAGTCCTGTTATCTCTTGCCAAGACCTATCCCAAATCTATTCACTTCTCTTCAACTCCACCATCACCATCCTCTCTCCCCAAACCACCACAGCCTTTTAATTGACCTCCCTACATCTATCTGACTGTCTCCACAAACCAACGAAATGGACTTCCCACTGCCCTTAGAATAAAATCCAAGCCCCTTTTCCTGATTTACACGGATTTGTAAGATTTGGCCCTGCTCACCTCTGACCTGGTCTCCTACCAAATTCCTCTTTGTCTATCCTGCCTAGCACATTGTTCTATCTTTCATTCCTCAAATGTGAAAAGCTCTTCTGCCTAAAGGCCTTTCACCAGCTAGTCCTACTCTCCTGAGATCATGGTGTATTTGGCTGCTTACTGTCGTTTGGGTCTTAGTTCAAATGTCACCTCCTCAGAGAGGCCTTCTCTAACCACCTCATTTCGTGTAGTTCTCTCCTCTAGTCAAGTTCTATCAAGCAACCTTTATTATCTTCCTCACAGCACTTATTACTGCCTGAAATTATTTTGTTTACCTATCTACTTTTTTTATTTTCAGTATTCCCCCTCCCCCTGAAAGCAGGGACATTGGCTGTCTTACTTACCACAGTAGTCCCCAGAATCTAGAACACTGCCTGACACGTCACAGGCGTTCAATAGCAACTGTTCAGTGAATGAAAAAATGAGTAAGTTTTTATGAAATTCTTTGTTTACCTCCAGTATGCCCTCAAAAAAATAATGCCTAAGCAGCCCTTCAAGAGATTTAAAAAATATTTTTGTTGCTTTCGTTTTTTTAAGCACTTTTTTTTTTTTTTTTTTTTTTTAAGCAAGAGAAGTGGTGTTTGGCCTCCGCCAGATTGAGTCTGGTACAGCTAGATGGTGCCCGGCTACCACCACAGACTACTCTGACCAGGATCACAATAGAGGATCCTGGACAGAGCTGGAGAATGATGTAGAACAAAATTCTAACTCACAAAAAAAGACCAGATTTACTGGCCTGACAGAGACTGGAGTAACCCCGAGAGTATGGCCCCCGGATACCCTTTTAGCTCAGTGGTGAAGTAACTCCCGAGGTTCACCATTCAGCTGGGGATTGGACAGCCCCATAAAACAAAACAGGACTAATGAGGCACAGCAGTCCAGGGACAAGGACTAGAAGGCAGGAGGGGACAGGAAAGCTAGTGATAGGGAACCCAGGGTTGAGAAGGGACAGTGTTGACATGTCGTGGGGTTGTTAACCATTGTCATAGGACAATATGTGTACTAACTGCTTAATGAGAAACTATTTGTTCTGTAAACCTTCATCTAACGTACCAAAAAAAAAAAAAAAAAGAAGAATTATCTATGTGAGATCAAATTGACAGCAGCAACTCAGGGGGTTTGGTGGGAAGCCTGGGGGCAGTGAGTTGAAGATAATGGTGATGGAATAATTTGGAAAGGGATAGTGAGAATGGCAGCACAACTAGAGGAATGTAATCAATGTCACTGAAGTGTACACGTAGAAATTTCTGAAATGGTGTATCTTTGGCTATGAATATTTTCACCAAAAAAAAAAAAAAGGTCCCCCAAGGTCAAGAAGTGAGAGTGTTGACATGTCGTGGGTTTGTTAACCAATGTCATAAAACAATATGTGTACTGACTGTTTAATGAGAAACTATTCTGTAAACCTTTATCTAAAGTACAATAAAAAAATTAATAATAAAAAAAAGAGAGGTGGTGTTTGGAGGACAGAAATCCCCAAGAATTACTGGCCTTTGTTCAGCAAAGGCTCCCACGAGTGGTCTCCCTTAGTTACGTAAATGTAAATATACGTTCCCTCTATCCTGTGGCTTTGCGAAAGCTCCCTTATCCCACAGAGCTGGTCGGAGGGGGAATAAGTGGACCAGTTTGCACAGGAAGCCCTGACCCTCCATCAGTGCCTATTCCTGAGATTCCAAGTAGGGAGATCCATCAAGGTGAACCAGGGCTCAGTGGCAGGAAAGGGCACAGGGCTTCTGAAGAGAGACAGGGCCATTCAGGGAGGGAGGAAGAGAGGGAATGCTTTTCCGGGGTGGCAAGTACTGGAGCTGGCCCTCTCCAGGCCTGTGTGCGTGTGAAGCAGAAGGTCTGGCATGAACCTGTAACACCTGGGGCTCAGGCTCATTCACAGGTTTCTCAACCTCACACTATTGACATTTGGGCTCCGGTAATTTTTTTGTTGGGAAGGGCTGTCATGTGCATAGTAAGATGTTTAGTAGGGTAGTAGTGCCCTGTCCTCTACCCAGTAGATGCCAGTAGTACTACTCCCCAAGTTTGACAACGAAAAATGTCTCCAGACATTGTCCAATATCCCTTGGGAGGCAAAATGACCCCTCACCCCTTTGAGAACCACTGGGTTATGGTGAAAAGCTCTCTCCCCAAGCTTAGTTCCTTTCCCTCAAAGAACTGCTGTGGGTGGGAAAGGGTAGTTGGCATGAGAGGAAGCTGCTGGAGTTGATTACCAGCTTCTCTGGTCACACTCCAAACATGGCTTGGGGAATAATGTGTTAGGCATGCAGTATGTACCTCCTTTGGGAGAGATTCAAACAAGCTGCAGCCCCATGCCTGCAGGACAACCGGCATGGAACCTGCCCCATCCTTACCACTCCAGGGCAGTCTAGCACCCCTTGGAAGTGGCCAGTATAGAAAGAAAAAGCTTTAACCTGTTTGGTTCGGAGCTGCATTCACTGAGTGATTTTCTGGGAAGAGAGCTACTGGCCCGGAAGAGCTGCTGCCTTGAGGGCGAGATTGATCCTATGCTAGCACCAAGGTTAGCTCAGGAGCAAGGAGCTTCTCTGTAGCCTCATGCTCAGGAACCCTCAACATCAAGGCCAGTTCATCTCATCACCTGGCACCTCCTGTCCAACATCCCAATATAGGACCAAAGCGGACTCAAGACCTGCATCTAAGTACTTACGGATGCTGGACACATAAAGAGGAACAGATTGAAGCTATGGCAGGAGACAAATTGGAAATCTAGGCGTCCTTCTATTACAGGTGTGTAGGTGTGAGCATTGCAATCTGGGATCCAACTGGGGAATGCTATTTGCATCCCAAACTGAAATAGAGGGACACTCCAGTTAGTTTTTAGTAGTTATTGGAATTCGTTGCATGGTACTGTAGTTCTCTTTGACCTCTAAACCAAATGCCTGAAGTTTCTGTGAGGAGATAGCATTCTCTACAAGCTGTGGAATAAAAGGGGATCTTAATCCTTATCTTCTGAGCAGAATTACTGTGCTAATTCCTTTGTATCCCACCTTACAGTTTATATCCCTATGGCAACAGCAGCTATGGGGGTTTCAGTTTGATTGCTTCTTACCTAGGAACATGGAAGTTCTAGGCACCAGGGAGTTGTTAACACTGCAGTCCAGTACTTCATCAGCTCTTATAGTTTAGGCTCTCCTGACTAATTTAGGTGTAAAGTGGAGGAAGGGAGGGTGAATGTTTGGCTAAAGGCAGGATGCAAATCAGATTTGGGGCTCATGGAAACTGCAGGAAAAGCAGCCACTCTAAGCAATCTGATTCAGCTCTTCTCCTCTGTGGGTCCAGTCTGCTCTCTTGTCTTTGCACACAAGCTCCCTCTATTTACTTACCAGCATGTGCAAAGGACCCTAATGTACATTTGGAGGCACAATTAGGGGCTCAGCCACACCTTCTTGTCTCTGCAGTATAGGCCTCCCTGAGACTAAGGAAGGAGGGAATATACTTTTATATCTGGAAATGGTCTCCACTGAGGGCCACAGAGCAGGAAGGTCTTCAGCCGTGTAAAATGGTAGCATCAGAGATCCTCTAACTTTAGGGGAAGGAGAGAGAAGAACCAGCAGTACCAGCCCAAAGCTGATCCCTACGAGGTAGAGATCAGACACATCTCCACTCTCCAACCTTTTTACCAATTCTAACACCAGCTGTCCCTCCCACAGCACTCTCTACTTCTCTCTCTAGTGAGTTCAGTAATTCCTTGAAATGGCCACACAGAACTCACAGACATACTTTTGGGGCTTCTTAGGGAAGTAACAGGTTACAATTCAGGATTAGGATCAACTTGGAAGTAACAGAAACAACTCAGGAGACAGGATACAGTTCATCCATCAGGACAGCTTCCAATCTCATCCGTCAGGACAGCTTCCAGCTCCTTCTCCCTGTGCCTGCAGGGAGGCAAGCCTTGCTCTCTGCCTCTGCTCTTGCTCAGGCCTGGCTTCTGCCCTGCTCAGTCCTGGCCTCTGCTCTGCTCAGGCAAGTGTTACAGCTCTTTAGCTTCACAGATAAGTGCCCAGAGATACCCCACTCTACTAGGAAGCCTCCTGCCTGAGGGTGCTCAGTTCTGTCACTCCACAGGTTGGTGAGCCCACTGCAGCCACCTCATGCTGTGGGCCAGGAAGCCCACTGTAGCTATCTCATGCTGGTCTCCTGGTTCTCACTGTTCACGCCGTCTCACGCTGTCTCCAGTGTTATGGCTCTGTCTCCTGGGTCTAGGAGTTTCTCAGTACAGGGACCCTGGATCCAAAGGACATGCTCCATTCCTGGCTCTTCTTCTTGATGGTAGTGAGGTTCCCCTGCCCCCAACCTGTGGGTTTGGCTCTTTTTAAGCCTAGTAGATGGCAAAACTGACCAATCCTCTTGGTGGGCTATAGGCACCTTATTTGCATAGTCCCACTCAATCATTTTGTGGGAGTTACAAGACCATGGCAAGAAAGGCCATATAAATAGAGCAAGCTGGAACATGGGCACTGTGTTGGGGGGGTGGGTGGCAAGCTGGCAGGTGAGGTCAACTTACTTGGCAGATAGTTATTTTTACCTGTAGCAAAAATTCTATAGCTTTTATGTAGAACAAAGTACCACAAAGCGGGTGGCTTATAAAAACAGAAATTTATTTCTTCACAGTTCCAGAGGCCAGAAGTCCAAATTTAGGGCATTGACGGCCATGCTTTCTCTGAAGTCTCTGGGGGAGGGTCCTTTCTTGTCTTTCCCAGTTTCTGGTGGCCCCAGGTGTTCCTTAGTTTGCAGCTGCAGCATCATATTGTCCTTCTGTGTGTCTGTGTCTCTTCCCTCTTTTCTAAGGACACCACTCGGATTGGATTAGGACCCACCCTATTCCAGTATGACCCAATGTTAACTGATAACATCTTCAAAACCCTGTTTCCAAACACGGTCATGTTCACAGGCATAGAGGTTAGGACTTCACATAGCTTTTTGGGTGACACAGTTCAGTTGATACCAATGGCACATCTTATGCTGGAGCCCAGTGTCTCTTTGCTTCTTGTGGGTCGACACAATACAGATTCCAGGGAAGAGAAAGGGGAACCACAGCTTTACTTAAAAACTTGATTGTTGCCAGCTCACGCAGAGAAACTATTTCCCTGCACAACAGCGCCACCTCCTGACACAGCCACCAGGTACGCCCTTTCATAAAACAACTCTTGGTACTGAGACTGAAAGCCTGACCCCTGGAGGCTTTGTAACTGTAGCCTGATATCCCCGTTTGGGGCTAGTCAAGTCGAACCTGACAAGGTGGGAAAAACCTAAAAGTCTTTGCTAGTCAAATGGAAATTCAAGAACGCAGCTAGTCTGGCCCTAGCAGAATCTTGGTGTTGCAAAGATGTGGATCAGTGGGGTCTTTGGTTCTCAGAGGTTCCCCTAAATGTCTGAGCCTAGTTCATTGATGTTTTAGCTAAGTTGAAACTTGATGGTATCCATATTGGGCAGCTGCTGCTATGGAAAACTGAAGGCAGACATTGTTGCTCTGCTCAGTAGGCAGAACTTAAAGTTGTTCTCATAAGTCTGGCCAATACTCCTTTTGATAAACCTTGCAGCATTTTACTCACTTGGGCTGTTGCCAATGGTCTAACTGGTCAACCCCCTGAAAGACCACAGAAAGGCAAATTAAAGACACCTTCTTGAGGGCTGTGAACCATGGAAACGAATCTTGGCTGCCAATCTGACAGTTGGGTCACTCATGTAGATAGATGCCCATGGTAGGAGCCTGTTCTCTGCTAAGACTGACTGGCACCAAGCTGTTGATCAATCATGCACTGCCCAGAAGCCACATTGCATGAGAATTTTCCCCTTCTGCTCCTGGTAAATTGACTATATCGGACCTTTGACACCCTCTAGGGGCTACTCTAGGTGCCTTGCCTCTGTTCGCACTTTTTCAGGTTGTGGTGTCCCTGTTCCAGTCCTATCAACTGACTCAGGCCACATCCTGCTGGCCTTTGAAACTACTCTTTCGTGCTTTAGGCTTTCCAGATCCTCTCCAGTCTGATAATGGTGCACCATTTTTTTTTGCAAAGGCCAACCAATAATGGCCAATTGTCAAGGTTTCTGATGGACATTCCACACTCCCTACCATCCACAGCATCTTGTTGCCAAGTGCTGGAATGGCCTCCTCTAAAATCAACTCCACGTCTCTCATCTTCTTTTGCTCTACATACCTTAGTAAGATGATCTGGTCACTGAATGCCGCTGTCTGCCAAGAGAGGGGCCACCCCATCTCCTCTTGGCCACCTCTTGGGTAATGATCAAGATGAAAGAGGTGATAGGTTATACTTATTTTGAGAATTTAGGATTCCACCATGACTACTCTTCGGTATGATACATCTTTTTTTCCCTAATGCCTATGCCAGGCCAACCTGGTTAGTACACCCTCTGGGTGCAGCCCAGTCAAAAGGGGGCTTAGGGAATTCAAGCTTAATTCTGATTCTGCCACAGGGATTCTTTTGTTGGATTGACGTGGTCCTAGATCATGAAGACAATGACCACTTGATTGAGTACACTACTTTCCAGTTCTCCCTAAAGTGGGCTGTGCATGTCAAGGTGGGGGATATAATGGGTCTTTGCAAATTTTGTAAAAATGCTGCTGTCTCACACATACAAATCAGGGATGATTGGAGAAAAAGTGAAGTTATAGCTACTTGAATGTGACATACCAATTTTGTGGCTATGAAGCAAGAGCAACAACCCTGGAGCACCTGGAGAGGGAATACCTTAAACCCCAGAATGTGCAGAGAAGGAAGATCAATTAATGCTCTCTTTGTCCTTTAGATCCAGCACTGCAGCTGGGAAAAACCATCAGATGGTCTGTCTGAGTCACACTGGGTTTGTCATCCCTGTCCACATGCTCAAAAATAGAAAAAATAATGTGTAATAGCCAGTCCTTCATATGTGGACAGATACTGGACCGGCAAAACCTTGTTGCAAACTGACTGATATAGATTCATATGCTTCTCCTGCTGCCCAAGAGTCCTTGGGTCAGCAAATCCTATTGGCTCTACCTTCAAAATATATCCTGAATTCAACCATGACTTACAGGACTGCTGAGTAGGTTATGCAGGTTGTGCCCTGTTGAAGGCAGCTGGGCGAAGAGATAGGTGGAGGCTGAAATACAGCCTAAGCTCCAGACAGGATGCCTTTTTCTAATGTGCATGAAGGCATGTGGATAACTGCTTATCTCCTCCCCTTCACCTCTATTTCCCTTGACCAAGCTACCAGCATCTCTTACCTGGCTTATAACAATAGCTTTTCCATGTTCCTGCCTTTGCCCCCTACACTGTAATCTCCACACACCACCCTGGTGATCCTTTAAAACCTTAGGTCAAATCATGTCATGCCTCTGTTCAAATATCTGTTTGTTTGTTTGTTTTCCTACTTCACTCAGACTGAAAGCCAAAGTGTTTGTAATGGCCTATAAGGCATCACATGACCTAACCCTGTCACCTGTCTGACTTCATGTCCTATTATTCTCTCTCATTCATAGAGATCCAGCCGTTGACTTTATTCTTATTCCTGGAACACACCATACATTCTCTTGGCTCAAGACTTTTGCACTTGTCCCCTTTGTTTGGAACATTCTTCCCACTAGCTATCATCCTGCCTTGCTGCCTCACTCCATTTAGGTCTCTGTTCAAACTTTACATGAGAAGTTTTCCATGAAAATAGCACCCCTATGCCTCTGGATATCAGCTCCATGAGGTCAAAACTTTGTTTTGTTCAGTGCCGTATCTCCACCACTTAGAATTGTGTGTGCCACGTAGTAGACACTCCTAAATATTTGTTGCATAAATGACTGATGGATAACCACTGACCCAAAAGAGGTACAATTTCTTGGCAACATCACAGGCTCAAAGCAATTGGTGACCCACCCAGTCTGGGCTCTTTCTGAGCAGATCCCCTTCCCTTTTCCCCACCAGCGGGGTTCCTGTCCTTACCACAGTCACATTCACCCTGTGGAAGGAAAAGTTAACAAAACAACAAAGCGATGTGTTATGTTTAGTTTTGTTTTAAGATAGGAAGAGAACCTAAGGATGACTGTCTTAACATCATAATTTCAACCTGAGTTTTCTGAAGTTTTTAAAAATACAATGCACTTTTAAGAAAGGCTTAGTAAGCTTACTTCTGAAGCATATGTAATCAACTGATTCAAAGTCATCCTTAAATTCCTCTGTTTTATGAGTTGTATGTTTCCAAAGCATTTGAAACAACTAAAAGACAAAGGAGTTCTTTAATGTGTGAAACAACACAGCTATGAACTTTATTAACATTAGAATAATTCTTGTCTTTTTTTAACTTTCACTGTAGCTGACAAGCACTCTACTCCTTACAAGCTATCTACCATTCTTAAAAGAGTAACATTTTTCTGACCGTATTTTTCCTAAATGAGGCATATTATGATTTTTTTTTTCAACAACCCTCTCAGTTGATGGGCACCTGGGGGTGGGGGTGTTATTCAGTAGGGATTAGAGGGAAAAAAAACCTCTTTCTGAACTTCCCCTTGGCCAGAAGACTCCTCTTCCTGCAGGATTTTTCAGCCTTCTTCCTTTGAGGGTTGTTGCCCTTCAACTTCCCTTCTTCCAAACTCCTAAATGGAGAGATGACCAACCCCGCAAATCACCATTATCACCAGAAAACATTTCCTGGTACCTGCTGGTTCTGGGCACCAGACTAGGCTCTGCAGGGTCAGAAGACCGGCACCTGACAGGGTCTCTACCTGCCTTCTAGGAGTCTACACTTTGGGTTGGGGTATGGATGCATACTAAAAGTGCCAGCTAGACAGGGGCAGCTGTGTATACAACTTGCTTGGGCGTAGGAGTGGGCTGGAGTGGGCTAGGAGGTTTGCCAGGTGAGCTTTGACAGACTGGAGGGAATGGCGGGTAGAGGGAAGTTGGGAGGGTTTGGAAAAAATGTAGTACCAATATCTGGAAGGAGGCAAGATAGGACATGGTTCCACCTCAAATTATTCCAAAAAGTATTTAGGTGCCTCTGTGTCAGATATCGCTTTGGTTATACACAGGGCCATCACGGGGATAACAGTGATGAACAAACCCTTAGGTGGGAATGAGTCGGAAGTGTGGGAGGGACCAAGAGGGAGAAAAGTATGAGGTGAGGGTAGACTGGCAGGCAGGAATCAGATCACGCAGGTCCTTGCGGACAGTGGTTAGTGTTTGGATTGTATCCTGAGGGCAAAAACATGACATTTAATTCATTCTGCAACAGCCTTAAGAACTAGGCATTCTCATCTCAATTTTACTCAGGGTCACCCGCTGGTGAGAGACGGGGGCAGGGTCTACGAAAATCCGTCGGGCTCCGGCGCCTTGCGGGCGTCCGGGTTTGCTAGTTCAAAGGACCGCCAGCACTGTCCGCAATGGTCGGGTGAGAAGCGCAGCTGCGGACCGCCAAATAGATCACTCACCCTCTTCCAGGGCAGGCACGCTCAACTGAGCACGCGCAGCTGGTCCGTACGGAAACCGAGAAGGAGGGGGCGGGGCCAAGGCTGGCGGGCACGGGGAAAATGGCGGCGGTGGCAGCTGCTGCGAACGGGATCGGAGGGAGCACCGGCATGGAGGTGGATCCATCAGGTAACGGGCCCGGCGGGGACGGTTTCTGGAGACACCCTTTCGGGTGCAGTGAGACCTTTCTGGACTCATGGGAGAAATCAGGAGGACAGAACGGCCACATCTTACCCTGGGATCAGGGGGGATGTAGGGCCGGGGCTCTGCCGTCCTCCACTCCCATCTCCAGGGAAGAACGTGGGGCCCGGACTCTGACTCTCTCTTTCTCTCCACCCTTAGTAGTCCCCAGCGTGATGGCTTCTGGAGTGACTGGGAGTGTTTCTGTCGCTCTTCATCCCCTTGTCATTCTCAACATCTCAGACCATTGGATCCGCATGCGTTCCCAGGAGGGGCGGCCTATGCAGGGTGGGTGTTCGGCATAATTCTCCGACCCCCCTCCCATTGGTCACCTTCCCCAAATGGTGGACTTTTCCCTGTTAACTACTCCCTTCTTTTACTGAGGCCAACTCCCCCTCCCTCAAATCGCTGCTTTCCCAATACTTGGTTCGTACTGACCTCAGGCGATTAGAGAAAGTTTTGGGATTCCTTATACAGGTCGTCCCGGACTTACATCGAATTCGAGTTACCACAAAACGGCATTTAGGACCTCTGGTTTTTTTATTTTATACATCTTATCGTTAGTAATATGTATTACATACAGTGTTGCAGCTCGCAATTTGCAGATGTTATCATTCTCAGATGTTCACTCACACATGTTCAATGTTATGATTTAGAAAGATACTGATAATAAAATGCAATAATAATGAAAACTAAAAAAATAGAGGTATTCAACTTACGTCAGAACCGACTTATAAGACCGAGTGGTCAGAACTGAGCCCATCATAAGTCAGGGGCTACCTGTACTCACTTAAGTTGTGTCTTCTCCCCCCAGTGATTGGGGCTTTGATCGGGAAGCAGGAGGGCCGAAATATCGAGGTGATGAACTCCTTTGAACTGCTGTCCCACACCGTGGAAGAGAAGATTATCATTGACAAGGAATATTATTACACCAAGGAGGAGCAGTGTGAGAGGGGAATAGATGTGGGGGAAAGGAGTGGGAGTAAAAGCAAAGGGCGGTGGGGAAGATAGGAAGGGGGGAAATGGATAGGTTGGGAAGAAAGAAACAGGAGAATGGGATGAGAACAGGGGAAGTAAGATGAGAGTAGCTGAAGAGATCTCAGAAAAAAGGACACATTTAGGTAACACGCCCCTCCCCCCCAAAAAAGTAAGGGATGAGAGGAGACAGGATAGAGGAAGCAGTATTCTAAACCAAGCTAGGATTTGAGGGAGGAAGGGAACAGATGGTGAAAGTACACCAGGAGCTTCACATTAAGGAAGGATGGTTTAAAGAAATACTATGTACTTTGGCCCCTTCCTCTCCAGTTAAACAGGTATTCAAGGAGCTGGAGTTTCTGGGTTGGTATACCACAGGGGGGCCGCCTGACCCCTCCGACATCCACGTCCATAAGCAGGTATACATGCTCACACGTGTGCATGCCGGGGCAGAGAATAGAGAATGAGGGGAAGAGGAGGGATAGGGCATTGACTTTCTGATCCCTCTTTCTGCTCTTCCAGGTGTGTGAGATAATTGAGAGTCCCCTCTTTCTTAAGTTGAACCCTATGACCAAGCATACAGACGTGAGTAATACTGACCCCATGCCCACTTTTAGTCATGCCTGTCTATTATTATGTCTTTTAGCTTCATTCCGTTATTTACTGCATGACATTATTTCTCTATTGGGCAATGCCAGAGCTGAAGCTCCATTCTGCAGCTATGTGACTTTGACTAATCATTTAACACCGAAGTTGCATTTTCCTCATATGTAAAAAGATAATGTCTATTTCAGTGGGTTCTTGGGAGGACTAAAAGAGAAACTGTGTGAAGTAGCCCAGCCCAATTCTTGGCACATTCGATGTTAGAACTGTTCTCTATTGATGTTAGAACTGTTCTCCATCTCTTCTTTACAGCTTCCCGTCAGCGTTTTTGAATCTGTCATTGATATAATCAATGGAGAGGTAATACCCTGCCCTTCAACCCTCAGATCCTGCTCTTGGCCTGTTTCCTGCTTTTGACCCTCTGTGGGGTACTCTGCTCTGTAGGCCACAATGCTGTTTGCTGAGCTGACCTACACTCTGGCCACAGAGGAAGCTGAACGCATCGGTGTAGACCATGTGGCCAGAATGACAGCCACAGGCAGCGGAGAGAACTCTACTGGTAATGGAGACTGGCAGAGCTTTCTTGCAAGTAGGGGTAGAAGGGGGGCCACAGGCCTTCTCAACCTTCGCCTCTCTCTGTCCCTGCAGTGGCTGAACACCTGATAGCACAGCACAGCGCCATCAAGATGCTGCACAGCCGCGTCAAGCTCATCTTGGAGTACGTCAAGGCCTCTGAAGCGGGTAGGACAAGTGCTTCCCTGGCACTTGTACAATTTTCCATATGTTTCCTGAGGCATTGACGGCCTCCATATTAATGCAGCCTGTTTTTTGTGCCTTTAGGAGAGGTCCCCTTTAACCATGAGATCCTGAGAGAGGCTTATGCTCTCTGCCACTGCCTCCCTGTACTCAGCACAGACAAGTTCAAGACAGACTTTTATGACGTGAGTGTGAAACCCAGGATGGGGAGGTGGGGCTTTCTGCATGCAGGATGTGGGACTCGGGTGTTGCCTGAGCATACTGTGAAGGATCCCCTGAGGAACTGGTTCTTTCTGTTCCCTCCCAGCAATGCAATGATGTGGGGCTCATGGCTTACCTTGGCACCATCACCAAAACATGCAACACCATGAACCAGTTCGTGAACAAGTTCAACGTCCTCTATGATCGACAAGGCATCGGCAGGCGAATGCGGGGGCTCTTCTTCTGATGAGGATACTTGAAGGATGCTGTACAGGGGTCAGACAACTGTCCCAAGGGGAGGGGAGCTACACTCCCTTGAGAAACCTCTGTCATTAATAAAAAGGGAGCAGCCCCTCAGCACCCCTTCCAGTGGCCGTGTCCTCTCTTGTCAGGCACCACACAGGTTTCTCAGCGTGGATGTTAAAGCAGCCTTTCATTCCAACTTTGCTTAGAGGCACGAATCCCTTTTTATCATCAGCTTCTCTTGACAACCTTCAGTGATGGGAGTTCACTGGCACTCAAAGTGACCCATGCTCAGTCAGGTGGACATTTATATTGAGCCAAAGACTGCCTGCATCCACCTAAGTGATATGTGTTCTTTTAAATCACCCTATGACATCAGCATACATAGGCCGACCCTATAAATGTGATAAAGGACTAATTTTCCAAGCTACATTAATTTTTTTAATCCAGTGTTTTTCACAAAAGTGGGGGGTGGTTTAACTCTTACTGGGGACAACTCAAAGCCTGGATCCATATGGACACTGAAGTGCCAAGAGGGGGATGCTTCTCAACTATTGCTCAACTTACTGCTTTCTGTACTGATGCATGTGTTTATCCATATGAGCTCACCCTTTGAGGTAGAGGTACTATTAGTTGTAATTTGGAGGCGAGGAAGTGTTCTGAAAGATTGGGGTTGCTATTGGCCCAGTGGTTTAAGAGCTACAGCTGCTAACCAAAAGGTCAGCAGTTCACATTCACCAGCTGCTCCTTGGAAACTATGGGGCAGTTCTCTGTCCTAGAGAGTTGCTATGATTTGGAATGGACTGGTGCCAGGCATCACATTTCCACATGCCACCTTCTAGTACCCTTAATCTCAGCACTTCCTAAACAGGGCCTGGAGTAGGAGCTGGGCACTAAGGAGTAATGAGATAATCTGGTGGAACTATGGTAAGAAATGGAAAAGGAGTAAGGTTGTCTTTGTGTTTCAGGGTGGCTTTGTTCCCCTGGAGCCTGATACAGTGATTGGCAATAGTAGAAGGTTCGATAAATGAGACTAAATAGGGGAAGGGAGTTAAAACAGGACGGAGATCTCAAAAAGCGGAGTGATCCAGCCCACGTGTCATCTCTGTACGGCAGGGACTTCTTGGCTGCATCTTCAGTGTCTGCATCGGTGCCTAGCGTGTAGAGTAGGTACTTTACTCAATAGATTTATTGAATGAATGGAAGAGAACAGGCATAAAAGGGAACACAATATGAATCTAGAAAACCCACAAAACCTTGTTTTAACAGAAGATGGGCCCAGATTAGAAGGTGGTGATCTGCAAACACTTTTATTAGCAAAAGGGATAAAATGAAGTATAGCACTGGGGAAAGAGGGGCTACTTCTCCTTTCTCCTCAAGGGCATTATCAGACCTTCTAAAGGAGCAGGTTAGCACACTGTGCAGAGTGGACCCTGGTGTCCAAAGAGGCTGGAATCAGACAAAAGTGATCCGTGTCCGGGCAGTATTGACCTGCCAGACGTTTAACTCCTCATACTCATCTAGCGCCGCCTGGAACTGTGCAGGTGTGAAGCCTCGGGATATGCAGCGCTGTTCTGCCTCGGAAAACCGGATGCTTCTGCCCTCTGAGACCAACTCACGGACAGTGGCAAAGATCACATCTGCTGGTCTCTGGGTCCTACAGGAAACAAGGGTGGATGTTTAAGGTTGGGTATAAACAAGAAACACCAACACCGACAGTGATCAGCATTAGAATTGAGGCCAGCCTCATATATACATGGATACAGAAGCCACGAAGATAAGTCTGCTCAAGAAATTCAAGGCGACCCGATTTCATCCTTCATTAAACTACTCACCTAGCTGTTTGCCCCTTGTCGCCTAGAAGCGAGTCCTTTGACATCTCCATTAATCTTATGGCTTCATTCACATCTTCCTTCTCTACAGTGTCTACCATTCGCAGTCGTGCCTAAGAGGGAGGTAGGGTAGATATAGGAACAAGAAGAGGGAAATGGAACGAAGTCAGGGAACACCCTTGTTCCAGCTTTAAGAAAAGTTGGGCAGCCCGTGTTGCTTACAAGAGTAGAGACTGCCCCCTCCCTGTATCACCCCCAAACATCTGCAGTGTTGGGCCGGCACTGTCAGACCGAGACAAGTGCAATGCCCAGGGCAGCGTCCAGCAATTGCCCAAGTCTCCGCCTCTCAACACTGGCCAGTCCCGGTGTTCAGCTGTCCTGTGAGGGAGACCAGACCCTTCTGAACTCCACTGGGCTCCCCACCATGACAGATGGAGCTTGGGGAGCTTCGCCAAGAAGGCAACTGGCGGAGAGGTTGTGTCCCAGGGGCTCGGGAAGTGCTAGCTCAGCAGTAGGTCAGGTAATCACACTACCTGCACGAACAGCACTTTGGAGCCCCCAGGACTAAGGTCCAAGATGTGAGGACGCAAATGCAGGTTTACAGTACAAGATCTAAGACACGGGAGTGAAAGGAACCCCACCCACACCCTCTGTAAGGCTGGAGAAGCAGGGAGGCTGCCTTTCCCTCCATGGACGCCGTGCATGCCCTACCGGAGCAGCAAGTACCCACAGTGCGGTAGCACGGAGAGGACCACTATCTGCACTGTCAGCACTTTAGCCCCGGCAGGGCCTGAGTGGGAGGGAGGAGGCAAGTGGAAGAGAGAACAGTGTTAAGGCAGGCTGCCAGTGTTAAGACCATTCTCCAGCAAAAGGGACCGGACACTCACCAGAGCAGTAGAAAGCCGCAGAATAGCCAGCAGGGTCCGGGCAGAAGTATAGGTGGCATCCTTACTAGCCCAAGCCTCTCGCCTCATCTCGACATAGGCAGCTGTGATATAGTCAGCCAGAGACTCTGGCACTGTGGGCTGCTTCTCACGGCACATAGCTATATAACGTCTGTGGAAAGAGGGTTCATGGGAAAGCAGAAAGAGGGAGATGGGAGTGGAGTGAGTACATGGGTTTGTTTTTTTCTGCATGAGGGCTACCCATTTAAGAAAACTCTTAGTAGGGAGGGGAGACTTTTAAGTAGGAAAGACAAATTAGTAAATGATTATTTGCTTGGCCTGAATATCACTGACAAATTTCTTCGAACAGTATAACCCAGTGCCATCAAACCAATTCCAGTTCACAGCGACCCTATAGAACACAATATAAATGCCCCATAGGGTTTGCAGGCTGTAACCCTTACAGAAACTGGCTGCCACATCTTTCTCCTGGAGAGTGGCTGGTGGGTTTGAACTGCCAACCTTTTGGTTAGCAGCCAAGTGTTCAACCACTGTACCACCAGGGCTCCTTTCAAACAGTATACGCCCCAGTAAATTTCAAATTATCTTCAATTTCTCAGGAAAATGGCCTTTGTATGAACAAGGCAAATCTACCTGTCACACATGCCTCTGGGGCGTATGACATGGCTAAAGAAGGCAGAAATAAGTTTGTTTACTTAAAGACTGAGTTAAGTAGAATGAAGGAGAAACCAAGGTTCACTAGGAGCTCTCATACCAGCAAACAAAAAGTGACGTAAAGTATCCATGAAGCAGGATCATGCTTTGTCTAAAATCTGTACCTGCCACACCTGAGACAGGGCAGTGGTGGTGTGAAAGGCGGGATTCTGACACCTCCTTCTCATCTGGAGGATCAGACAGTATGACCAGACTCAGGAGTAGACCTAGAGACCAATCCAGTGTTTCCTCACTGTACTCATAACACATTAGAACAGGAGGTGGAGTTTGAAATACACATCTAAAGACAAAGCTTTTCGGGAGAAATACACATGCTGGTGACCTGAATGAGATACCCGTCCTCACCCAGCTCTCCTACCTCATAAGCTTCATGTCCAAAGGTTCAAACTGTGCCGGGGGCTGCCGGCTGTGCTGGTGCACATAGGTGATGTGCTGGGCCAACCTGGGAAGGGTAGAGGGAAGTAATAACTCTCTTCGGTGCTACATACCCTGTGCCCTAACTCTCAATGTTTCTCCAGTGTGGCAGGGACAAACATTTCCAGAAAATCCTCATAACCGTTTCAGCTGTGACCCACCATTTCCTAAGAACTAAGGACTGGCCCCCTGCTGTAAGGTGGGAAGACTGGAGTTTCCATGAGCAGAAAAGGGTTTTCTGATATCACCTCCCTCCCTACAAAGTACTACTAAGGGATATTTCCCTTGGGTGTTCAGCTTCCTTCACCGTAGATCATTGTCTCGGTCAGGCCGGTCCTGGATCAGCCAGAGGAGGTCAAATCGGGAGAGTAGTGCGGCAGGAAGCTGTATGTTCTGCTCCAAGCTACGGCGAGGGTTATAGCGCCCATAGGCAGGATTGGCAGCAGCCAAGATGGAGCAGCGTGCGTTGAGAGTGGTGAGAATGCCCGCCTTGGCAATGGATATAGTTTGCTGCTCCATAACCTCATGGATGGCTGTGCGGTCAGCCTCGGCCATCTTGTCAAACTCATCGATGCAGCACACACCCTGGTCAGCCAGCACCAGGGCCCCGCCTTCCAAGGTCAGCTCTCCAGTGACGGAATCTCTCAGCACGGCTGCTGTAAGCCCCACTCCAGAGGAGCCCCGGCCTGTTGTGTACTGGCCTGAATGGCAGGGTCAGGAAGAGGAAAGAAGCAGGCATGTTTAGCCAAGCAAAGGGAAAAGCAAGAAAAGGAACGAGGAACAGGACAAAGGACATAACAGGAGCAGTGTAAGTGAGGTGTGCCCTGGAATTTCTGTCGGCCCACCCCAGGACTACCCAAGGCAGCTGGAGACCTTCGGGGAGTCTTAGCACTGGCAACACCTCCTTTCCCCTGCCACTAAACCTCCTCAAGACCTGCTCTTCCCACCCACCCCCGCCTCCCAATCCCCCAAGGAATAAATAACAGTGGTTCTATGTACACCCGTCCCTGGGTCAGAGTACTCACTGCGGGGTGCCAGGCGATCAATGTAAGACAGGAGCTGAGACTTGGCCACACCAGGATCCCCCATCAGGCAGATGTTGATGTTGCCTGGAGAAAGCAAAGGAAGACCCAAGTGACTATTCTCCCACAGCAAGTTGTCCAGTAACACAGAAGAATACTTTTGAGATCTACCCTCCTCCCGTGCCCAGTATTATTTCTCCTAAGCCCTGCCTGTGCCCATGAAGCCAAGATGCCAGCTCCCTTATTCTGTGACCTCCCATATGACTTCATTCACCCTGAACCTCTCCCACTCATTATTTCTTTTACCTCTGATCTTCATGCCTCGAGGGGACTGGTCCACACCTCCTACCAGCAAGAGCAAAAGTGCCTTCTTCACATCTTCATGCCCATATATTTCTGGGGCGATGGAGGCTGCCAACTTTTCATAGAAATCCTCCTCTACAGGAGAGTTGAAGTTACTCACTAGGGAAAAAAAGGGGGCTTGGAAAAAACCCAAATCCCAATCTTCCCCCTGCCCCTCACCTGCAATCTGCCTCAGCTCCTCCCTGCTTAGCTCTCCAGCCCTGGCCTCATCATCCTCACTCTTATTCATCTTCACAACCCGATGGGCTTCCAGGTAAGTCTCTGAGAGTAAACCCTAGGGCAAGAAAATGCTGGGATATGGATGAAACCCCTTTACCTTGCCCACTTATTTGAGCCCCTAAGGATTTCCTGACAAAACCCTTTATGTATTTCATTTGGTGTTTTGCTGTTGGTAATTTTCCTTGCGGCTGGGGATGAAGAAAATGAGTGGAAAAAGGAAAAAGAAAAATATTTCCTTCTCATATCAAACTCCCTTTCTTACCTGTACCACCTGTCGGAAGCCAGTACGCAGAATTGGCAAGAATATACCAGTGACACTGATGTGGTCCCCAGGCTGGGCAATCCTTGTGTTCTCTCCTTCAACCAATACCGTGATGCTTCGGGGGATGTTTCCCACGGGAACTTGGTCACTCTAAGAAAGGGAAGGATACATGAAAAGAAAAGAACATAAGCCCACACGATCGAACCTCACCTCCTTAGACGTCCCACTCTTCCACTGCTCAGCCTAGCCAGCCCCAAACAAGCCTACAGGAGGAACAAAACAGAGACCCCTCCTTTACCTCTTCCTCACTCAATCAGAAAATTCCAGCTGAGGTTAGATTTCCCTCCTGCTCTAGATGACTTCTCTTACCTCAGCTCTTTCCTCTTTCATTCTTTCTCTCACTCCACGAGTGACTACAGGGTTTGTGCAGACTCCCTGTCCACCCAGTCCACCCACCCTGGGCCACATACCCCAAACTCACATGCTCCTGCATCTTCAGCTCCTGGAATTTGATGAATTTAGAGCCACGCGTCTGCAGATACAGCCGCCCTCCAGAGCGATTGGTTTGGCACTCTTGGCTTGGGCACATGATCAGAGGCATGAAAGTTGGAGACTGGATCTAGTATGTGAGAAAGGAAATACCAAAGACAAAAAAAAAGAACCCTTTATAGTCAGTCAATTGAGTTACTATGGAACCATCTACACCATCTTTAACCATTCTACATCAATAATGACAGGTACCAACATAATAAAACAGAAAAACTGCTACATACCATGGTAAGAATGAAAACCAAGCACACAAGTGTTTTATAACAAACAGGAAATGACAAACAAATGCACAAAATTAAAAAACTACTAAGAGTTGACTGCCTTCCTCTTCCATGCTCCATGCTTACCGGCTGGTAGGTCTCTGCCCCACACTGATCACAAGTGTAAGTGGCCACCACCATCCTGGGTTTGACTTCAGAGACGCGAGTGACTATCCCACGCACAGTTACCAACTTCCCCACAGAGTCAGCCCGTACTTCCCGGATCACACGAGGCTTGCTGCTGCTTGGGCCCTGAAAGTACAACTCACTGAGAGGAAAAAACTGCCATTAGCAGGGTTCTGCTGGACAAACTCCCACACGCTTCCCTGGAGGCCACTCACAATCTGCGCATGAGTTCAGGAGGATACTGGTTCTGGGGGCTGCGGGCAGCTCCAGGGTCCCGGCTCCGCTGTTCCATCATCAGCCGGTGCTCAATGTAAACATCTAGGACATCTTTATTGACCACCTACATGAGAAAGAGGAAAGACAAGGAAACGGAGCAGCAGAATGGAAAAAGAAGGAAGCATAAAGGGCCCCAGACAGAAGTCATCACCTCCTCTTCCTACCAGTTTAAAGAAACATCACTATCTGAGAAGCTTCTTGAGAGAAACCTAAGTCCCTTGCCCTGCATTTTTCTCCAATCACTCACCTCCCTTTCCTTGTACTGAGGCAGTAGCTCTTGTACAGCATCAGCAAAAAGCCTCGCATAGCGCTTGGCATTCTCACAAATTGAGTCCACCAACTCAGGATCGTCCTCAGCTATATCATCCAAGTCCACGTACAGTGCTACTTGTTCCCGATGAGCCAGCTGAACCTGGGGTGGGAAGAGATAACACTTCAAAGCCAAGTTCACCTTGTTCACCAACATTCACACATGAAGAGCCATCACTGTGAGCTTAGAGCAATCTCTGGGCACGTACAGGGAGAAAGAACGGCATAAGACAGCAACACCCACTCCTCTGCCCCCAAAAGACAACCCTCCACCTCGTAAAAACACCTCAGTATGAGTACAGCTGTTATACTCACTTACCATGCATTCGGTACCATGCTAAACGTGTCCCTTACAGACAGATCTACCTACTGAAACAAGCCTGGCCACCTCTTATAACCCCTTATGCAACTACCCCACTCTCTCCATCTAAGACTTACCAACTGGTTCCCATACTTAAACTGCTTCTTGCCAGATTGCTCATCATGGTAAAACTCTTGTAGGAACTTCTTAGCCTTTTCTACAATGTAAACGTAAAATCATAAGTAACAACCTTCTTTTCTTTCAGATACCTAACTGAAAATCCCTTTGATGGAAATCTAAGAAACCCACTTTAATCTAAAACAAAATCTAAGAACTAATTAATTATGTAAGTATCTAACTCTACAAAATCCCCCCAAAACTGGGCAGAACTCCTTTTCACAAGTCTGTTTTCAACTAATGAAGAGGCCCTGACAGTTAAGAGTAGTTCCCAATACCCTCCACACAGAGAAATTCCAGTCTCTGCCATAATTAAAACTCTCAGCACCTTTCCCCAATGGTCTCCCACACCCGCCACACAAGCCTGTCGGTTCTCAGCTTTTCTTCTACCCATATGATTTCCTGTTTTGTCTCGGTCTCATAAATTTCTGCTCTCCCTGGGACCTCTGCCACTAGGCCCGTCTTCCACCCACTCCCTCTCCCCGCCACTGCTTCCGCTCTTAGTAAACAAAGAAGCACATGGGCCCAGAATCCAGCCGCCTCACAGCCCGAGATTCCTCCGCCCAAGGCGGGAGCCCGTCGGCGATTGGCCAACACGTCAAGGGCCACTCTGTCCCACACTACGGTCTCCTCTTCCTGCCTCCCGCTAAATCCCCTAGTTCAGGCACGCCCCACCCTAGGTCGCTCTCTCCGAGGCTAACGCGCGGAAGAACACTGTTTACACACGACACTCCGTCCAGCCACCTCGCGCAACTTCCGCCTTGTCTTCATTTCCGCTGCGAGGTTGGCCGAGGACAGCCAATCCAGGCGCGCAGCGACTCTGGCCTTCCCGCCCCCAGGGCTTCGGCGCGTCTCAGTAGGACGCGGGAATCCATAAGTGCCTAAAGCGGGGCGGGAAGCGAACCAGGGGTCCCCTTCCCTAAGAAAAACCCCTCAAGCAGGGTTACCTGAGATACTGGTCTCGTCTAGGCGTGACCTTCCCTCTGGAGCCTCCGGCCGGACTATCTGACCCCTACCCCCATCAGGACCTCAGCCTTTCCTGGGGAGGGTTATCTGCCCTCCTTCGACCCCGGTGCTCCTGTGCGCCTCCCAGACACCGTCTGCTTCAGCCTCGCCGTCTCCCGACCGTAGCCCTGGTCTCGCGCATCCCAGAGCCCGCCGACCCCTGCCCCGGGAGGCTTCCCGTACAGAACGCCCCTCCCAGGATTGCAGACCCTTACCTTTCTCGAGCGTGTAGTCCTTAAGTGCCATCTCTGCCGAGGGGCGCGCGGGAGCAATTGGCGGCCTGCGGGGACTCGCACCGCGAAAAGCAAAGAACGCCCGCGCGGTTGACTGCGGTAGATCAACCGAAATTGGCGCGAAACGTCTCCCCTCACGTGACCGGCGCCGCTCCCTGCGGGCCAATCGGAGAGGAAGGTCTGTCGCCCCTTCCCACTCGCTGCAGTCCCCGGCCGCGCCCCGCTTGGGCCAATCACCGGCCTAGCCTAGGCAGAGTGGCACGGTTGAAGCGGGGTGTCGGGTGGGGAAGTCCCGGCGAGGCGGGGCGGGCTCCCGGTTTCCCGCGGTCCCAGCTGGCGCGGGCGAAGGAGAGTCGCTCTTAAAGGGCCAGCCCACGCGCGTCCTTTTGTTCCGGGGCCGCAGGGCGGGTCAAGCCGAGGTTTCGCAGTCTTGTCTACTCTCCGGAACGGCCATGATTTCCCAGTTCTTCATTCTGTCCTCCAAAGGAGACCCGCTCATCTACAAAGACTGTATCCTTGACCCGCGGGGCGGGGGTGGACGGAATTGGTGGGAGTAGTACCCCAGAGCCAGCCTGTATTGCCAGCTTCTTAACTGCCCTTCTGCCCGGTCAGTCCGCGGGGACAGTGATGGCCGGGATGTGGCCGAGCTCTTCTACCGGAAGCTGACGGGACTGCCAGGAGACGAGTCCCCGGTTGTCATGGTAACCACCCGCGGGGGAGGGGGGCCGTAGGAGGTGGCAGGGACAGGTGGGCGCCTCCTCCCTCCCAGAGAGGGCTTCCGTTTGGGGAGAACATTCTCCCAGATAGTATTAACCGAAGTTCATTAGGTGTTAACAATATGCCAGGCACGGTTCCTTGAGCCTCAGCCCTCAAAACGCTGGGGTAGATACTCTTATTAACGCCGTTTACACCTTAGGGTGGTGAGGATTGCGAACGTTTCATATTCATCCGAAGTTACACTACTGTTAAGGAGCTAGGATGTGAAATTAGTTAATCGCTATCTCTTTTCCTGCCTCTGCCTCAGCACCACGATGACCGTCATTTTATTCACATCAGACACAGCGGCCTCTATTTGGTGGCCACGACTTCAGAAAACGTTTCTCCCTTCAGCCTCCTAGAGCTGCTGTCCCGGTGAGGAGGGCTGGTCTGGGCACCTGGGAGTGGGGATCTGAGAGAAAGAATATGCACACTTTTTCCTGTTGCCTCAGGTTAGCCACCCTCCTAGGTGATTACTGTGGCTCCCTGGGCCAGGAGACCATCTCTCGCAATGTGGCTCTTGTCTATGAATTACTGGATGAAGTGTTGGTGAGCTCAAGGATTTCCCTCCCTTGTCCCCATTCTCCTGATATATCCACTCCTCTATGTGGGATCCTGTTGTTGGGAAGCTAAGTTCCCCTCCTCCTCATCACCCCTTCCCTCTACGGACCACTCAGAGACCCTCCTTCCTTCACCAATAGGACTATGGCTACATACAGACCACATCCATGGAGATGCTGAGGAACTTCATCCAGACTGAAGCTGTGGTCAGCAAGCCCTTCAGCCTCTTTGACCTCAGCAGTGTTGGCTTGGTCAGTGGAGGGCGGTGGGTAGAGAGGATGAGGAGAGAGGAAGGTTGGCTAGGAGTATCAAACTGAGGGTTGATTGCTTTGGGTGCTTTACAGTTTGGGGCTGAGACACAACAGAGCAAAGTGGCCCCCAGCAGTGCAGCCAGCCGCCCGGTCCTCTCCAGTCACTCTGACCAGGTAAAGGAAGGAGGGACAGGGCGAGACTCTCCCAATTTTTTTCTGGGACTCCAGAGTCAAAGATTCAGATGTATCCTTCCACTTCCCTTAGACGTTAGTATCCGTTCCCTCACCCCCATGTCCCCATCCCAGGGCTCTAGCCTCAACTACCCACTCCTTTCAGCCTACTCATTTTAGAACACAGGCCATTCAGCCTCCAACCACCAAATCCCCTCTCTTTCTCAGAATCAAAAGAATGAAGTTTTTTTGGATGTGGTCGAGAGATTGTCTGTACTGATAGCATCTAATGTAAGTTTGGCTCCCCAGCCCTGGAGCTCAGGACAGATGGTATATGGGAAACATGTTGGGGTGGTCAAAATTCTGGGCATTAACCTCCTTGTTACTCTCAGGGCTCACTATTGAAGGTGGATGTGCAGGGAGAGATCCGACTCAAGAGCTTTCTTCCCTGTGGCTCTGGTGAGAAGTCTGCAGGCTGGACCCAGGGTTGGGTAGCAACAAGCTCCTTGGTGGTATGTATGGTGTTGTTTGGTTACTTTTTCTCATGTTGTTTTCTAACAGAGATGCGCATTGGCTTGACAGAGGAATTTTGTGTGGGGAAGTCTGAACTGAGAGGTGAGGAGAAAGTGGGTCTTTCTCTCCGAGGTATAAAAAATTTTGTTGCCGTCAGGTCGATTCCAACTCATAGTGACCCTACAGGACAAAGGAAAACTGTCCCATGGGGTTTCCAAGGAGCGGCTGGTGGATTCAAACTGCTGATCTTTTGGTTATCAGTCGAGCTTTTAACCACTATGCCACCAGGGCTCCCTCCTAGGTATAGGCACTGCCAAAAATTTCATATAGAAAAGCTGGATCATTTTAGAATAAGATAAGGGCATTTAGGTGTATTAAAGACATGTCCTCCCCCTCTCCCTGCTCTTCTCTCTCTAAGTATGGGTTAAGAGAGGGGTCTTCTCTTTTTGCAGGTTATGGGCCAGGAATTCGGGTTGATGAGGTCTCATTTCACAGCTCTGTGCGTCTGGACGAGTTTGAGTCTCATCGAATCCTCTGCTTGCAACCACCTCAAGGGGAGGTCAGGATAGGGGTAGCCCAGTATATTCTGTCCACCGTGGGAAAGGGAGGCAGTTCAGGTGTGAGGAGACCAAACTGACCTCTGCTTTTCCCTGGTTTTAGCTGACTGTAATGCGGTACCAACTCTCAGATGACCTCCCCTCCCCTCTCCCTTTCCGGCTCTTTCCCTCTGTGCAGTGGGACCGAGGCTTAGGCAGGTGAGATCATTCCCCTTGTTCTAGAACTTCTCTGGAACCCAACCGAAGGCTTATTATGGAGGGGTGGCAGTGGTAGTGATAATAGGTGAGAATTAGAAAAAGGCATACCCCCTTCCAAGTGGACTCAGCCCCACGTATGCAAGGCTTGGCTCCTGGAGTTGGGCTGGATTTTGGCACCTTCTCTCCTTGGGGCACAATTACACAGCCATACGTGGAGGTCTGGGTGGGGATTGGTGAGATGACAGTAAGACATGTCCTCAGTAAAGGTGTTTTACCCTTTTACCCAGGCTTCAGGTTTATCTGAAGTTACGATGTGATCTACCTCCAAAGAGGTAAGAGTTGGGTCTGTTCAGGCCTAGTTCAGCTCTGTGAATAGAAGACAAGGCGAAGATACCTCCTGCTTCTTCATATGCATCTGTCAGCCTGAGAATCCCTTTTAGCTAGAGGCTCCTAGTTTGGGAAGGGGAAGAGGGTGGCACCTGTGCTGAACTCCAGTTGTGACATTAAAGAAGGATGGGGACAAGTGACTATACCTTTTTGGGGCTGACTTCATTCATTTTTTTCTTTGCAGCCAAGCTCTCAATGTCAGGTTGTACTTTCCCCTGCCGCGAGGGGTGGTCAGGTTAGTGTGCATGCACGAGGCGCCGGGTGGTTTCACCAGCTTACCTGAAGAATGGGGAGTAGACTGTGAGCTTCGGAGTACATACAACTGCCCCACCCCAAGGAAGGTGGGGGCTGAGCCCAGTACTTTTCCTTTCTAGCCTCTCTCAGGAGCTGAGCAGCCCAGACCAGAAGGCTGAGTTGAGGGAAGGAGCCCTTCACTGGGACCTGCCTCGGGTACAAGGAGGCTCTCAGCTCTCAGGCCTTTTCCAGGTATCAGCTGTCGATTCTCTTAAAACTCTCCCCCGGCGCCCCACCAACCTTCATTTTCAGCCCCTGGCCCTTCCCTCCCGATGCACTTGGTGCACTGTTCCTACCTGGCCTCTTGGCTTTTCTGCCCTCTTTCCTCTCTAACCCTTCAGCACCCCTCCTCCCACCTCTCCTCCTCACAGATGGATGTCCCAGGCCTCTCTGGGACTCCTGGCCACGGGCCCTCCACCTCGGCCCCTCCGCTAGGGCTGGGCCCTGCAAGCCTCTCCTTTGAACTTCCCCGGCACACGTGCTCCGGCCTCCAGGTTCGCTTCCTCAGGCTTACACTCAGATCCTGCGGCAACGCCAACCCCCACAAGTGGGTGCGACACCTAAGCCACAGTGATGCTTATGTTATTCGGATCTGAGTGTCCCCACGAGGACACTGTCAACAGAAAACGATGATATCTGCTTTTCCAGCCTTCTGGCCCGTGTGTCTGGGATGGAAGTCCTGGGTCCTGAAAGCCAGGAGGGCTTGACATGCTCAACCCTTACATAGTATCTGACACAGAAAGACCAAGGTGAATCAGAACTTACAAATCAAACTTTTATTCTGAGGAACTAACTATACAATATCTAAAAAGAAAATTATGCAGAAGAAGTAGACCACTACTTCCTTCCACCCAGCATGTATATGTCTGTGTGTGTGTATAAAAACCAGCGGGAGGGAAGACAGTCAGAGGTTGTGTGACAGTATCAAGGAGCAGGCTGAGGGGAGCCAGATCCAGAAGGCTGGGAGCCATTAGCCTTTGGAGTCCCTGGAGCTGGAGGGGGGCTATCCCCAGCTTCTTGCTTTCCCCCACAGAGGGCACTGCCCCCAAGCGGGGAAGGGGATGATGAGGCAGGAGGAACTGGAGAAGGATGGGAGGTGGGGCCTCCTTTGCCCTCCCCTGTTGGGGGAAGAGAAACCACGATGTACTTTTGGACACTGCCAGGACCAGAGGGAGCAGTGCTGGGAGGTGCAGTTGTGGCTGTGGAGACCAGCTTGACAATGGGCTGCACACTGGGGACGGTGGTGGTGACAGGAGAGGTAGTAGTAGAGCCTGAGCCAGGAGCTGAGGTGCTGAGGGATAGGACCTGCGAGAAGAAAAGGCAGTGCCATTGCCTTGAGCCCTCCCCACAGGAAGCCCTTTTCCCAGAGGTGGGGGTGCGTACATTCTCAGGGTCCTATAGACTGCTCCCAGCTTGAGAGCCTTGCTCAGGCTGAGCAGCTGTAGCCCCACAGGACCCGGGGAAGTGTCCCTTCCATCTCTTGTTTTTGGACCCAGAGTGAGTGGGTTCTACTTTGGAGCCTCCCCAGGATGCTGAGGGAACCTGGGCCCCCCACCATCCCCTTGTTCCACATGGTTCCACATACCTGTTGGGTAGATGAGGCACTAGAGGAAGAGGACATTACAATAAACTTGGTTGGAGGAGGGGAAGGCTGAGGAGGGGCAGCAGCTCGAGCAGACACCAGTGTCTGGACAGGCAGTGCGATGGAGCCAGGGACCTTTAGCAAGCCAGAGGTCCGAGGGCCAGGCTGAGGGGCCTGGGAGAGGGTCAGCGTGGGCCGGGGCTGTAGGGAGAGAGACAAAAAAAAATGTCAACATTCAAGAAAAAGAAGCATAACACCTACCACAATCGTAGTTATACTGCCATTTGTATAACTAATATTTAACATCTGTCTCCCCCCATAAGACTGTAGTCTTCGGGAAAAATAATATTTATCTTGCTTGTCCTTTATTCCCACAAAACCCAACACACAGTACAACCTCAATAAATGTTTGTTGCAGAGATGAAGAAATGGAAAAAAAAGAAAAAGGGCCTAGAGGGAAAGACCTGGGCCCTTCTTGCTCTTCCTCAGTGATTCTGACCTGGGGTTGAGGCATCATTCAGACTCCCCCAAGATTCCAATTCAGAGGGTTCTGAGGGTTTAAAAAGTATGTGTACGTGTCTTGAGTGCATGTGTGTCTATATGTGGGAGTCCCTATCCTGATGAGAGCCCCAGCTCTGTCCCATCTGATTTTTCTTCATTTCATCTTCCCTTTTCTACTTGATTACCCTTCGTCCTCCCCACTGTCACTGACCTGAGTGATAGTCAGAGTGGTCCTGTTGACCTGCTGAGCCTGCAGAGCAGCCTGGGCCCGAGCCTTCACCACATGGGAGCAGAGGAGGGGCCCAAGGGACCCGAATTCTGCCCGATAGGCATCCTGATTGTCAGGTGGTGGACGCAGCTTTGCCAGAACCGGGGCGCAGTGTTTCTGCAGACAGAAAGCAAATAAAAGCCAGGTAGAGGGAGGGCTGGTACTCCTAGGAGTGTGATATGGAAGGAGTGAAAAAGGAGTGCTCATTATTTCAATACGTTTCTTTTGGAGCCCAAGCTATGCTGAGAATCAGTATGTGTAGGGAAGGCTGTGGGTTTTCTTCATAAGAAAACATGGGCACCAACTGTGAATGAAGAATATACCAGGTATCCTAGTAAGCAATATCTAAGGGGGCAGTTGATCCATGGGGTGTCTGTCTGGCCCAAAACGAGCCAGAGAGTGATGTGGAAGCACTGTAGCGGACAGTGCAGTCTAGAAAAAGGGCACAGAGTTCAAACCCCTTATTTCTATTTAATCCTGCTTTGAATATATGAGACAAGAGACGGGAATACGTGTTTGAATAAAATACATTATGTGCTTGCTAACCATTATACCTGTGTGTGTGGAGGGACGAGTGGGAAGAAGTTGGGAGTAAGGGGTAAGGGCAGGGGCTCTGGTCACCAGTAGGAGGCTCTGCACATGGTCAGCTCCGATCCGGTCGATGTTGCTCAGCACAGGACCATCCAGGACACTGCGGATCCGCTCCCCCTCCTGCTGTAGCCGTGGCAGAATCAGAGTCTTAATCACCTGTTGGTAAGGAAGGGGAGAGAAGCAGAACCACTGGTCACCACACTGCCTCCCAGGTTGGGGGGTGTTGCCCTTTATAACCTCATGACTGCCTCCCCTCCCCCAGTTCTTCCCACTGGGGGCCTAACATCATGTCCTAGCTCTGCCAGGCCTGCAATGGAGCCATAACGAGTTGTCCATGGAGTCTTCTCATCCACCCAGCTCTGTATGGGGAAGGAAAAATAAATTCAGATCAAAGGGTGTGGAAAAGGCTAACTGTTAAGGGCCCAAGTATTTCATAAACACCCTTTCCTTGCAAATCTTTAAGACATTACAGACGAGGCTAAAATTCTTTAGACCACCCCCAATTCCAGGCCCCTTCCCTCTGGCCCTTGTTTTCTGTGTCATTTTCCCCAGTGAAAACAGACCCACTACTGGTTTTGGTGAAGCTCTCACTGACTGCTTGGGATAGTTTACACTCCATGCTCTTGCTCACCTTGGTGAAGGTCTTGGTGATCCGAGACTGGATGTTGTTAGTGGTTGTGCTGAAATGTTTGCAGATCTGGGCCACCAGGCGGGCAGCAAAGTCCCGGAGGGCCCAGTGATTGTCCACATCTGGTCGCAAACACAGCTGTCTGCTCACGATGCAGGTCATCACAGCTGGAATCAACTCATGCACCTGAGGGAGAAGTGGCAAGTCAGCGGGTTCTGACAGCCCTGATCCTGGGAAGAGAGGTGGGTGGGTGGGACCACTCACGTATTTTTCTAGATACAGCGTTGGGTTATCCATCAGCGCCTTCACCATACGCATCAGGTAGATGAGCAGGGCCAGGTTGTTCTGTACCACATTCACGCGGACCTAAGGGAGGGAAAAGGGATGGGACAGTGAGGTCCCTCAGATGAATGGCTCCTGCTGCCTCCTTACCCCTCAGAACCTCATCCTAGATCCTGGTCTTCCCAAATGCTCACCCCCTCTGAGATGAAGGTACTGAATCGTGGCAGCATCTGATAGAGTCCTGGGTCTGTAGCAATGCTCTGCAGAGCTTCCTGTGGGAGGAAGGGAAGTAACTGAGGTAGGGGCAGGGATTGTGCGAGGAATTTGTGGGGCTTCAAAGAGGAGTTTCAGAGTACAGGCAAGAAGGTGGGGGTCCTCACCGCTCTCTTGGCCTCACACGACCCCACACAGGCTTCAGTGATCTCCTTGTAGTAGAGCTGCTGCTCCACAGACAACTCGTGGATACTTCGGGGTTTCAGTCGCAAAGGAGCCCCTTCCAGCAAGGGTGGTGCCTTCTTCTCTTTCCCTGTATGAATTAGGAAAACAGGTTAGAAAAAGAGCTCCAGAAGAGGCTTCAGTACCAGACAAACCTTAAGCCTCCATTCCCGGCAACCTGGGGAGACCTGGCTTCCTTATGCTTCTTGATCCTTTCTGGGGCACCCTGGCCTGAGATCTCACCTCTGTCCTTACCTCACCCACTTCACAAATGACCCCATGGCTTTGAGGCAAGAGTCAGGAGAGGTTTGGCCTAGCATTACTGACCTTTGCCGTCAGCTGGAGCAGCCCCTTGACCTTTGCCTTTCAAGGGCCCGTCTTCCTCCTGGCCTGGTTTTGCTGACTTCAGCGGTTCTGTGGCCTCAGCCTTCTGCTGCTCTTTGGGAGCTGGTGGGAAAGCAATCATAGCAGGACTCACAAGTGTGGAAGGAGAAAGGGAAGTGAGAGAGAGGAATGGTTTCTGGGCACAGAGGTTACCTGGGGGTGGATTCTCTGGTATAGCTGGCTGGCAGCCTTCAATGCTCAACCAATGAGCTGCAAGGAAGGACGGTTTAAAGTTGAATTGCTTTTAGATGGACACTAGGGAGCCACTCCACACTAAGGAATGTATTTTAGTTCCTGTTCCCCTTTTGTACAACTCACCAGGGATCTCACACTGAGGTTTTCACTTGTAAGTTTCCTCACACCCATATGCATTGCTCCTCCTTTCCCTCCTCCCTGCCACGCTGCCCTCCCCTCCCTCCCCCAACCTTTGAGGCAGACGTCCAGAGGCACCCGGGGCAGAGGAGTATTGATGATGTCACTCAGATCAACCTCCTTCTCCTCATAGAAGTAAAGCTCCCGGCCTCCACCAGAGGCGAAACGGAAAGGGATGAACTCCTGAGCGTGGAAGCCATAGAGTGGCTGTATCAGGAGAAAGACAGACAGTGGGATGAGAAAGAAGCCTGTGGAAGCAAATGCAGTGTCTGGGAGGATGGAGTCTCACAACCCTGCTCCCGCCTTAGTCCTCCTGCCCCCTCCTTGTATATCCCAATCACCTCAACATTCTTTAGTTTCAGTGCGTAGTCAATGTCACTGGTGGTGAGCTTCTGCCGCTTCCCCATGTGCATGAACTTCAAGGCATCCTGGGGATGCGGGAGGGGGAGAACAGACATCAGCCCAAGACCCTGGGGAAGAAGAGGGGGCACTGGCAACATCCTCCATAGAGGGCTGGGCAGAGGGAGTAAGTTACCTGTGCAATTTCCTTGATGCGGTAGCTGACCTCGTCTGTCAGCAGCTGGCAGGTCTCCTCCTGAATCTGAGCAATCCCCATGGATTCGGCCACCACCTTCATTGACTCAGAGGGCAGCACAGTATTGCAGAGCTTCAGCTTCTTTTCCTCAGCCATTCTTGAGCACCTCCTCCCCTCCCCTAGGATGATGCTCCAGGGTGGAGAGCTAGAGACCCTGGCAGGGGGATGGGACAGGCAGGAGAGAGAAAATGACACGAGACACAAAGAAGAGGAAGGATCATCAGGAGAGGCCACAACAAAGGGAAGACAAAGGAGGTGCAGGGAGGGAAGGAATTCAGGGCTGTCTTCTGTCCACCCTCATGTGAGTCAGGACTGAGTCGCAACAGAAAAGGGTAGGAATCCAATCCAATTCAACATAGTTTATTGAGCTCTAATTCTAAGCCAGGCACTATACAAGTGACGTATCAAAAAAAACCAAAAAACCTATTGTTGTTGATTCGATTCTGACTCATAATGACCCTATAGGACAGAGGAGAATAGCCCCATGGGGTTTCCAAGGCTATAATCTTCACGGAAGCAGACTGCCACATCTTTCTCCTGTAGGGCAGCTGGTGAATTCGAACTGCTGGCCTTTCAGTCAGCAGCTGAGTGCTTAACCACTGCGCCACTAGGGCTCCTCACAAGTGAGGTACAGTAGATGAATACGGACCTAAATTTAAATCCCAGCTCTGCTACTATCTGGCTGTGTTGCTTAAGCAAATTACTTAAATCCTCTCAGCTTTGGTTTTCTTATCTGCAAAATATTGATAATGCCTTTTTTCCTAAGGTTGTTATATTGTTAGGCACACATCTTATCTCCCTCACCCCTTCTTACACCATCCTTCGTGCTTAACAAAAATACAATACTGGTTAAATACAACTCTCCCACTGTGAGCCTACATAGCCATACAATTGAACATGATGAGAAAAACACACAACCTTGCTGGTTAGTGCTCACTTTAAAGTCATGACCATGAACTTCAAATGGGTCCTTATTGCTGCCAGACAATCACATTATACTTCTCCAGGGCACTCACTCTCCCACTGTCCTACTGATACCTTTCCTGATCTCCTCAACCCCCCAGCACCTTTCTCTCCAATCTAACTTTCAGCCATCAGAAGAGAACCTCCAGACTCCCTACCTACCAGCACCTGCATCCACATACTCTGCCTTCCCACCTATTACTGAGGAACTGTTCATGCCCCTCGCCAACTCAAATACTATTCTAGCATTTCTCCCATCTCTCTGCATCATCATTAATTTCTCAATCTACTGGATCATTCCCATCAGCCTACAAAATGCTGTTAATTTGTTCATATTAAAACAAAAAACTTTTCTTGATTCTGCCAGCTATACTTATTTTTTTTGCTCCTCCTTGCATCAAAACTCCTTGAAAGAGTTGACTTAACTCCCCATTTCTAATTCCCTTGCTCTCCTTTTTCTGTTAAACCCACTCCAATCAGGCTTTTGCCCCCACTATACCCCAGAAACTAGTCTTACCAAGGTCACCACTGACTCCACATTGCTAAATCCAAGGTCTCTTGGTGGTCCTCACCTTATTTGACCTCTTAGCAGTATATAAATAGTTGACCACTCCCTTCTTCTGAAAACACTTTCTTCACTTGATTGCCAGACCGCTTGCACTTGGTTTTCCTCCCACCTCACTGGCGACTCCCTCGATGTTTCCTTTATTGATTCTTCCTCTTCTATCTGCTTAATGTTGGAGTGTTCTGAGCTCAGTACTTGGTCTTCCTCTCCAGCTACATTTACTTCCCTGGTGATCTCAACCACTCCTATGGCCAAATTTATATCCCCAGCCAGACCTTGTTCCCTAATTCCAGACTTGTATATCCAACTGCCTCCTCAAAAGCTCCACTAAAACTGAACTCCTGATCTCCCCCTACCCACCTGCACTAGCTTTAGCTTTCCTCATCTTCACTCATAGCAATGCCATCCATCCAGGCACTCAATCTTTATCTGAACCCTCACATCAGATCCACCAGATAATCTAATCTGATTCCTCCACTCCCACCATCTTGGCCCAGGTCACCATCATCTCTTCCCTGGATAACTTCAATAGCTTTCTAACAAGGTCTCCCTGCTTCTACCCTTGCTTGCCTGTATCTATTCCTAACAGCCAACGTGATTCTGTCAGACGTAAACCCCACTATGTCATTACACTGCTCAAATCCCTGTAATAGCTCCCCATTTGCCTTAAACTCCAAAATCCTTATAATGGCTTACAAGGCCCTTCACGGTTTGCCCCATCCTCATTATATCTCTGACCTCCTTTCCTTCCAACCACACTATCCTCTTTGCTGTTCTTTGAACCTGCCAGGCATACTTCTGCTTTATAGCCTTTGCTCAGTTCCTTCTGCCTGGAATGCTCTTCCCAAGATGTCTGGTTGGCTGCCTACTCTGACCACTATTTAATATTCCACCCCACCCCCATTCACTCTACTTTGTTTTTCCCATAGCATTTAACATCTTCTAATATATTGTATAATTTCTTATAGTTTACCACCACCGTGGGAGCTCCATGAGGACAGGGATATTTGTCTGTTATGTTCACTGATGTATTCCAAGAATCCAGAACAGTGTCTGAGGCAAGGTAGACACTCAATAAAGACTTGAATGAATTGTAGGGCTTAGACATGTTTGTATATACCATCTAGGTATTCAGTAAATACTTGGCATCACTATTCCGAGATGAATAAAATACAGGCCCAAGCTGGGACTCTACTCTGTGGTACTCTGCAGTATGCTTGGAGCTGTACATTAGGAAGATAAATGTCAATAGTGTTCAGGACCGACTTGGGGGGCAGGAGCGTGCAGGAGGACTGGAGAGATGGGAAGGTGCAAGCCGCAGGAGAATTTGGCTCTTCTCAAACCATCCCAGGTCTCCTCCATTTTTATAAATCTTACTATAGGGAACACCTTTATTCAACACATACTCTGTGTCTGGCGCCGGGTATACAAGAAGTGGTCCTGCCCTAGCTCTCTGGCAAACTCCTACTAAACCCTCAACATCCAGCGGTACTCACCTCCCCTCAGCGAAGCCGCCCCACTCCCCAACAGAACTGATCACTCCCTCGCCGTTGTCCCCAGTACCTAGTCCTTTCCAGAACGTCTCCCTCTGGAGATTGACTGTTTACGTATCTGCTTATCTGTCTTCCTGCTACCCCCGCATTGGGCCCGATATATAATAGGCGTGCAATAAAGGCTCATAAAACTCGCTACAGCCTCGGAAGCCCCTCAGATCAGTAGAGGCACCGGGAAGACTTCCCAGAAGGCTGGCTTGAGCTAGGTCTTCAAGACTGTGTAGGAGTTGTCCCAGTAGAGAAGCGGGGTGAAAGGCCCCCAGCCAATGGGTACAGTGCGAGCAAAGGCTCAGAGAGCCCACCCCATCTCCCCCAACATCCCTTCAATGCAAACACACACACGGGAGTCCCCATGCGCAGACACACAACCAACCGTCCTCTTCCGGGTCCCCAAAGGGGACCTTCTGGGGGTCTTGACCCTGGAATTACTCAGACCCGCCCCCGCTAGCCGAGCAGCCAAGCATGAAAAGTCTCTCACCGCCGCCAAAGCGCCGCTCACCCAGCGCTGGGCGCCATGTTGGACCCGCCCCCTCTCGGGAGCAGGTCCCGGCAGAAGAGAGCAATATACGACCCCTCTTCAGAGATGGAACAAGTCCCTAGGCTGACGCCTGAGATGATATAAAAACACTGTTTCTAAATATATGTGTAAGGAGCACGCTTTCCTTTCCCAATTACTCTGATTTATTCCTTCACTACCCGTCGGCCAGGACCTGCAGAACGCGCCACCAAACCTGGGCGGAGAAACCCAGAAATCAATGAGGCCCCGCCTCCTTCGGGTTGGCACTGCGCACGCGCTTGCGCTGCTTGGCTAGATTTCTAGCGGCCGCCCACTGCCTCTGAATTTAAAGGGCCCGCTGCCTTGTCGAAGTTGGTTTGAAAGTAAGAGAGTGGTTGTTTGTGGACCGCGTTTTGTCATGGGACCTGTGCGTTTGGGGACGTTGTTTTTCATTTTGGCCGTGTTCGGGGCTTGGTCTGGAACGCCGAAGGAGCAGGACGATGACTCAGAACGCTTGCCCAGCAAATGCGAAGGTACCTAAAGGGAGTAGCATCTATCTGTATCCCCTTGCCCCACTTCCCTCTGCTGGGAGCACTTTTGGGATGAGGGTGGGAGGATGGACATGTAAGAAAGGTTGGGGCCATACAGTAAAGATACTTGTATGCTATTGCCAAAAACTTGGCTGTATTCTGATCACGGTAAGAGGCCTGCAGAGGTATTAAAACAAGGACTGACACCAGCAAATGGGCCATGATGGATTGGTCACTCGACCTTCTTGCATGCCCTAAGGCGGTTCGGTGAACTTGGCAGATTTCGAAAGAGATCAAGGAAGGGAATGGCATAGTGCGACCCTAAGACTATGGCACTACAATTCCCATGAGACATCCAGAGAGCCCACTTTGTCTTACAAGCTTGGGCTCGCAATTGTATTTCAGGGACAATGCCCAGGACCGCCTATTGTACTGAGCATCTTAGTGGGGTGTGTGTGTGTGTGTGTGGTGTGTGTGTGTGTGTGTGTGTGTGTGTGTGTGTGTGTGTGTGTGTGTGTGTGTGTGTGTGTGTGTGTGTGTGTGTGTGTGTGTGTGTGTGTGTGTGTGTGTGTGTGTGTGTGTGTGTTCCTTGTCACTGGACCTAAATCTGAAGGGCTTGCAGGAGTGACGTGTGAGGCTCATACCTTCCGGACATCCTCTGTCCCGCCTGGGCAGAGACGCTCTCAAATTACAGGATGTGTGCATCCCTGAGGGTGTTTGGGAGTGAGAAGCCCCACCCTTGATGCTCATAAAGAAAAGAGGAAGTCACACTACTGAGAGTTTCCCCATCTTCCGAGGCTTTGCAGAGGGTGTGCACTGTATGGATTTTATGGCAAGCAGCGTCTTCTGTGGCTGCATTAGCGTGGGGCCAACTTGGGAGAGGGCACTTCAGAGCTGGGTAATCGAGTGCCCTGGTTTCCCTAGTTTGTTGCCTTCCTGACTTCAATTTCTTCCCCGGATCCTTTTTCTCTTCACCTCATCCCTTACTGCATTTCAGTATCAGTGTTTCTCAGACCTTGATCCTAGGCTCTCTTCTCCCTTCACTTCTGTGTCCCCATTCTTCTCTCCACCCCGCAACCTCCATCATTTTTTCTAAACACAGACCTAACCGCGTCCATCCCCTTGTCCTTCTTTTAATGCCCCTGCATGCCTCTTACTGTGATCCGAATACAGCCAACATTTTTGGCATAGTATCTAAGTGTCTTTGCTGTATGGCCCCAAACTTTCTTATGCTTCCATTTTCCCACCCACCCCCAATCCCAAAAGGGCCCATACTTCAGCCACACTGAACTTCTCACTGGTCACCCGTCACCAAGTGTGCCTTATCCTCTTGCACCTCTGTGCCTTTGCACATTGTTCTTTCCTTTGCCTGGAGTGACCCTCTCCCTTCTATATCTGGTAAGCACCTACCTATTCTTCAAGACCCAGTTTAAATGTCACCTCCTCTGGAAGCCTTTTTCCTCATCTGTCACCTCCCACTGTATTGTGCTCCTTGAGGTATGTCTGTGTATTCCTAGGTCCTAGCATAGTGCCTGGTACATTTTAGCACTTTTTCACTTGCTCTAGTATTTGCCTGTCACTTCCATATTGGCCGTTCCCTTTTTTGGGACCCACCACGTACCAGGTCACCTGTTAGGTGCTAGAAAGACTGTGGCAGAGCAAGCGCAGTGTTTGCTCTTCAGGAAATTCCTGTTGAATGAATTTTGTGTTTCCTTATGAAGTTAAGTCTCTTGGTCTGAATCCCTAGTATAGAGTCCATCACATCAGATTGTCATCATCTGTCTGTCCACATTGGCAGTGTCTCATGTCCCATGGATCGGGATCATGGGTTTTATTGCTCTCTATATCATTAGCATGCATACAGAAGGAGCTTGATAAATAACAGCAAACACATATACAGTGCTCACTATGTGAAGACATTATTCTAGGGGCCTTATGTACACTGACTTATTTCATCCTCACCACATTCCTTTGAGGGAGGTATTTTTATTAGCTTTATTTTAGAGATGAAGAAACCAAGGCACAGCAAGATTGTCACACAGCTACCAAGTGGCTAGGCCAAGATTCCAGCACAGTCAGACTCGCTCCAGAGCCTGTACTTATAACCATCATGCTATGTTGCCTTTGGTCATCTACAGAATGAGGTGCTGGTATATTGGCTTTTCTTTCATATCTCCTTGGACGTCTTTGTTTCATAAGTCTGTAAACTGCTGAGCCAGGAGCTACAGGAGAAGCTGAGCTGCACTGGCCGATCTCGAGAAGTGCTGGAGCTGGGGCAGGTGCTGGACACAGGCAAGAGGAAGAGACACATCCCTTACAGCGTTTCGTGAGTCCTCCTTGGTGTCCCTTCACCTTCTAACCCCTGTGAAAGCCCTGGGAACTCCTACAGCATCCAGGGAGTCTTTATTTCCCCTTTCCCATAGGGAGACAAGACTGGAAGAAGCCTTGGAGAATTTATGTGAGCGGATCCTGGATTACAGTGTTCATGCTGAACGCAAGGGTTCACTGAGATACGCGAAGGTCAGACCCTTCCCCAGGGCAGCCATGGTGGGGGATCCCACCTCTCAGAGACAATGTCTTACATCCCCTGAGGTCCACAAGAGATGTCAGCCCATCACACCCCATCTCCAATGTCCCCTTCCAATCATCAGACTCCCTCCTCTCACCTGGAATTCACCCCTGAGTCTCCTGTAGTTGACAAAGCGGAAATGGTGGGAAAGAGGAAGGAAGAGGTGGGCAATGGGCTGGGCTGATCCCAAACAGTAGCATAGTGAGGGCAACCAGCACCCAGGGGCAGTCTCTAAGTTGTGTGCCCTCCACCAAATTCAAGCACCCAGGGGCAATCTCTTAAATTGTACCCCCACCCCAATTTCAAGATGAATAGCCATTGATAGTGGCGACATGTCAGCAGAAACAGCTTGTCCCCTTGTCTGGCTGCCTCAGTTAGATGCCTTTCATATTTGTGGCAGCTTGGAATGTCATTCCTCGCCTCATCTGACACCCCCTTAGACTTGCACCTGGGGGCAAATGCCTCCCTCTGTGCCCACCTAACCCCACCCTGTTCCACCTCTGAACCTAAATTCCCCATCTCTCAGGGCCAGAGTCAGACCATGGCAGTGCTGAGAGGCCTCGTTCAGAAGGGGGTGAAGGTGGATCTGGGGATACCCTTGGAGCTGTGGGACGAGCCCAGTGTGGAGGTCACGTTCCTCAAGAAGCAGGTAGGATAGGATAATGCACTGCCCAGGGGTGTGAAAAGGGGACCTGAGAGGAGAACTGGGTCCTAGAATTTAACTGTAGGGGACATCCACCTCTGGGCAGGGAGAAGGGGGTAGAAGTGGTAAAATGAAGATGGCCATCAATTGAAGTAAGCTTGGGTGCATATCCAGAAGTGACTGAGAGGAGAACTGGGTCCTAGAATTTAACTGTAGGGGACATCCACCTCTGAGCAGGGAGAAGCGGGTAGAAGTGGTAAAATGAAGATGGCCATCAATTGAAGTAGGCGTGGGTGCGTATCAAGAAGTGATAACAGAGGCTAATAAATAATCACTACTGCTTATTGTTGGAGCTCTGATTAGAGCTCGGCTGCTAACCAAAAGGTCGGCAGTTCGAATCCACCAGCTGCTCCTTGGAAACCCTATGGGGCAGTTCCACTGTGTCCTATAGGGTTACTATGAGTCGGAATTGACTCGATGGCAACGGGTTTGGGTTTTCAGCTGCTTATTGAGCACCTGCTATGTGCCAGATTCAGGATTCCATACTTTACAGCTGCGGCGTCATTTTACCCTCGCAACAACCTGTTGTAGCAGGTACTATTACCATTTCCCATTTTACAGGCATGGAGCTGAGACTCAGAGAAGTTTAATAAACTTCCTGGCACAAAGTAGGTGCTAGTAAATGCTTTTTGAATGAATGAGGATCACACATCTAGTAAGCCAAGCTTAAAGCCCAGGCTGCCTGCCTCTCCAAGGTCAGTCAGGTGGGATAGGGAAAACAGGGAGTAGAGAGCAGAGAGGAGGGTTTCCAAAGCCCAGCAGAGCAGACACCCTTCTGGCCCTTCCTCCTGACTAGTGTGAAACGATGCTGGAGGAGTTTGAAGATGTTGTGGGAGACTGGTACTTCCACCACCAGGAGCAGCCCCTACAGCATTTTCTCTGTAAAGGGCATGTGCTTCCAGTTGCAGAAACTGGTAAGTGTGTAGGTTGGGTTCCATTCCTGCCAGGTCACAACCTCCCCTACCTCCAGGACCAATATCTAAACTGTCTTTTCTCACCCAATCTAGCATGTCTAGAGGAAACTTGGACTGGAAAGGAGAAGATCACAGATGGACAAGAGAAGACAGAAGGGGAGGAGGAGCATGAAGGGGAGGAGGAGCATGAAAAGGAGGAAGAAGAGATAACCGAGACACCAGGCCACCCTAAGCATGACCCAGAGGACCTTTGACCCTTGTCTTTGAGCCCCAGAAAGGGGAGGAGTCATGGAGAAGACTCTTCCGACGTCTGAGCTTTCCCTGCCCCACAGCTTTAAGGCCGTGTGTTGTGTGTGAGTGACCCGTACCAGAGCTTGTAGCTGTTCTCTGCTATCTGATCCTAGGCAGGATCCTGGTGGCATAGCATGGCATACTATGGGGAGACGGTGGGAGCAGCAGGTTGCAGTCCTGCCCCAACAGATGGGCCCTCTGCATGCCATCCAGCACCTTAAATGGCAGGTGTGTGTGCTGACGATATCCAAGGCTTTCCCCCTTTAAATATCTCTACTACCCCCATAGGTCAGCAGTGACTTTGGGGCTGTGGGCCTTGGGAAAGTCACTTTGCCTCTCTGGGTCTCAGTTTTTAGACCCTTACAGGAACATCCCCGAATAGACATTCTCTACTACCTATTCACAGTGTCCAGGAGGCGCTATGTGCCAGCAAACTGAACAAGAATGAGATCCTGGATAGGGATGAGGTGATGCTAAATTAGGAAGATAGATACTTGGTCTACTTCGTATTAATTTCACTGAGGGCCCACCATATAATTTCATAGGTACCACGTTTTCTAAATCGCTATTAAACTTTTATTTATATATGTGTGTGTGTGTGTGTGTCTGTGTGTGTGTCTGTGTGTGTGTATCAGCTGGGCCTAAGGTTTCAAATAACTCCCTCTGCACACTGCCATGCACACATTATACCTGGTCAATAGGGTGGCACCCAGAGAATAGTGCCATTGGCCACCGCCCTGTTAAAAACTAATGGTGCTGAGCTGTCGTTCTCCTGCCCAAGTCCTGTGCTGCCTGGGCTCTGCAGCATCTCGACCCACTGACACTGGTGATCTGGCATGGGATGGGAGACAGCTGTTGTAAACCCTTAAGCATGGATGCTGTTAAAAAAAAAATGGTTGAGAAGAAAATACCTGGAATTTATATCTTGTCTTTGGAGACTGGGAAGACACTGATAGAGGATGTGGAGAACAGCTGCTTCTTAAATATCAATTCCCAACTATTGACAGTGTGTCAGACTCTTTCCATGGATCCTAAACTGCAGCAAGGCTACAATGCTATGGGATTCTCCCATGGAGGCCAATTTCGGAGAGTAGTGGCTCAGAGATGCCTGTACCTCCCATGATCAATCTCATCTCCACTGGGGGACAACATCAAGGTGTTTTTGGAATTCCCTGATGCCCAGGAGAAAGCTCTCATGTCTGTGACTTGATCAGGAAAAACTGAATTTGGGGCCTTACTCCAAAGCCATTCAAGAACGCCTGGTGCAAGGACTTCTGGGCAACATGGTGCTATAGACAGAAGCACCACGCCGTCCCTCCATAGCAAAGATCTGAAAAATTAAGTGAGACATTCCTGAAACCCTAAGCATCAAATGAAGAGATAAAGAACTCAGTCAAGCACTGAATGGAATAAGAAACTGACTGAGAACGGAGAGTGAGGAGAGATACATGCAGAGGTCCCCTATCAGCTAACACAGCACGGATCCACCATCTTGAACTCCTTTCAGAGATCAGCATATGGGGTACAAGGAATTAGCTTCACGAAGCTTCCAGCAGGAGACAGAAAAACTGGTAACCAGCGATATATGCTTTCCCACCCTCCAACCTTCTTCACCCCCACTCAGCCTCCTCTGCTTCCTGCAGCCATGGTCTCTTGGTTGGAAAGCACCGGCTGCTTGGATTCCACCTACCTTCACTGGCCGGCTCCCTGAGTGCCATTTGTTGGCTGCTGGTGTTGCTTTTTTCCACTTCTTTTGATTTCTTCCTTACCTCTCACCACCTCCCCTCTCCTTTTTCTCAAATACCTGGCTCCATGTGTCATCTTTGCTTCTTCCTGAAAGGCTGCAAAACACAGTTCGACTGTGAAACTGCTTCCCAGCCCATGCCACCATGTTGGTAGGATCCCCGGGGCTTTTTTGTTGTTGTTGTTGTGGTTTGTTCTGTTTTGATTTGTTTGTTTTCTTTTTCTTTTCTTGGCTTGGAAGCCCCTTCTAGCTGGGCAGTACTGCGTGGCTTGGGAGTTACTCCCTTACTCTGCACAGACACACAGTGGGATTCCTGAGAACATTTATTTTTCTTGTTTTTTTTTTTTTCTTCTTTCTCTTTTTCCCTTTTTGTCTTTCTTCATTTCTCAGTTTCTTATCTCTCTTTGCTTACCTTCTCTTCCTGTCTCCTGAATACTGGCACTGTATGATACCTCTACCCCTTTTAGCCAGGCTGTACCTCACAGCCTGTGAGCAACTTCCTCAGTCCTTACAGCCACACCAGTGGGATCCCCAGGGGCTTTTTTTTCTTTCTCATTTTTATTTATTCATGTTTTTCTTTTACCTTTTTCTTTTTGTTTTTCTCCATTTCTCAGTCTCTTATCTCTCCACTCCAACAGTAAGCCCCCTTACCGCTCTTTTTTCTTTGATAGTTTGTATGTTTTTCATTCCTGTTCCTCTCTCCTCTTTTCCATACCCATCTTATCTCCACACATCACAATCTCCCTCCTCCTTCCTGCCTACCTGCACCATGCACTGAACACCACACCTCCAAGCAGCACAGGCACGGTCTACCAGGACCTGCCCTGCACTGATTCCCGGCCCACCCTGTCATCCCTACTACATGCCACAAACAACCCATCCCAATGACTCCCCTTTGGCTGGACCTGCCCTGCTGTACCATACCTGAGCGACTGACCCTGTCCATTGGAGAAGGAGGTGAAAAGTATCGTGCCAACAGATGAGCAAACAACAAAAAAAGCACAGCCGTCCGGCTCAGACATAATAAAACAAAAAACCAGGACAAAACGAATCTACAGTCAATAAACAAGGAAAATAACTACTGAATGTCGCAAAGACAGCAGACAATATCAAAACATACACAAAAAGAGGGCAGGATGGTTCCAGTAGGCATCCAAAATAAAACACCAGATGACTTTCCAGTAGAAGAAATGGCACTAGAACTACCTGATGGGGAATTCAAATCTCTAATATTCAGAGCTATCCAACAGTTGAAGCAAAAAGCAGACAAAAATGAAGAAAAAATAGACAAGTTCATGGAAAAGACAGAAAAGTTCACAGAAAATACAGACAAAAAAAAATGGAAGAATTCAGAAAAATAATACAGGAACAAAATGCCAAAATTCACAGCTAGAAATCATACAGAAACAACAATTAGAAATCCAAAAGATAAACAACAATATTTCAGAAATGGACAGTGTCATAGAAGGGCTGAGGAGCAGGTTTGAAATGATGAAAGACAGGATCAGCAAAATTGAAGACAAACACTTGGATACAACGCTGAAGAAAAGTCAGAAAAAAGAATGAACTAAAATAAAAAAAACCCTGAGAATTATGTGGGATACAATCAAAAGCAAAAATTTTCAAATGTTTGGAGTTCCAAACGGGGAGAAAACAGAACACATAGAGAGGATCATTGAAGAACTGCTGACAGAAAAGTTCCCTGATATCATGAAAGATGAAAAGCTGACCATCCAAGAAGAGCAACGAATCCCATATAGGATAGATCCCAAAAGAAAATCACCAAGGCATATCATAATCACACTTGCTAAAACCAAAGACAAACAAAGAATACTGAGAGCCACTCAAGAAAAACAAAAAGTCACATACAGAGGAGAAACAATAAGACTAAGCTTGGATTATTCAGCAGAAACCTTGCAGGCAAGAAGGCAATGGGATGACATATATAAAACCTTGAAAGAAAAAAGTTGCCAGCCAAGAATAATATATCCTGCAAAACTCTCATTCAAATATGATGGTGAAATTAAGACATTCTCAGATAAACAGAAATTAAGGCACTATGTAAAAACCAAACCAAACTTACAAGAATTATTAAAGGGAGTCCTTTGATCTAAGAAGAAACAACATCAGACCACAGGCTGAATCTAGGACGCAGGATTGTACCAGCCAGATACCAACCTAGGAAATGAACTCTCAAGGACTATCCAGAACCAATAGAATTACAGCAAGGAACCAGAGAGGTTAATCTGTAAATGACAACAACATCAGAACAATAAAAGAGGAAATAAACGGGGTAGATACAGAACCTTCTAATGGAGAGGAAGGCAAGGTGATACCAAAGAAGAATAGACTGGTTCAAACCTAGGAAGATAAGGGTAAATTTCAAGGTAACCACAAAGAAAGTTGACAAACCTACTCATAAAAATAAAGAGGAAAAACAAAGTCTCAGTAAAAACAAAACCTACAAAAACAAAAGAAATGGAAAAAAAATCCACAAACAAAAGGAATTCAGCACAGGAGAGTAAGAGGAACAAAGAAAACATCAGCACCACAAAAAAAAAAAAAAAAAAAAAAAAAAGCACTACAAAATGACAGCAATAAACTCACACCTATCAATAATTACACTGAATGTAAATGGCCCCAGTGTGCCCATAAAGAGACGGAGACTGACAGAATGGATAAAAAAACAGGATCCATCAATATGCTGTCTACAAGAGACACACCTTAGAAACAAAGATGTAAATCTATTAAAAATAAAATGATGGAAAAAAATATATTAAGCAAACAGTTACCAAAAAAAAGGAGGCAATACTAATCTCAGATAAAATAGACTTTAAAACAACATCCACCATAAAAGACAAAGAAGGACACTATATAGTTAGTTATTAGGGGGACGATGTATCATGAAGACATAACCATAATAAATATCTACGCAACAAATGACAGGGCTCCAAAATATATAAAACAAACTCTTAGCAGCACTGAAAAGAGAAACTGACAGTTCCACAATAATAGTAGCAGACTTCAACGCACCACTCTCGGTAAAGGACAGAATATCTAGAAAGAAACTCAACAAAGATACAGAAGGCCTAAAGGACACAATCAGCTAACTAGACCTCAAAGACATATATAGAACACTCCACCTAACAGCTGCAAAGTACACATTCTTTTCCAATGCACATGGGACGTTCTCCAGAATAGACCACATCTTAGGCCACAGAGCAATCCTCAACAAGAGCCAAAACGTTGAGATAATACAAAGTATCTTCTCTGACCACAATGCCATCAAAGTAGAAATTAACAAAAGAAAGAGGAAGGAAAAAAATCAATTACATGGAAATTGAACAACACCCTGCTTACAAACCACTGGGTAATAGAAGAAATCAGAGATGGAATCAAAAAATGTCTAGACTCAAACAAGAATGCAAACACATCATACCAAAACCTTCAGGACACAGCAGAGGCAGTCCTCACAGGGCAATTTATAGCAATAGAGGCACACATCAAAAAAGAAGAAAGGGACAAAATAAAACATTAACTACAGAACTCAAACAAATAAAGAAGAGCAAAAAAGCCCACAGCCACTAGAAGAAAGGAAATAATAAAGATTAGAGCAGAAATAAATGAAATAGAGAATAGAAAAACAATAGAAAGAATGAACAAAACCAAAAGTTGGTTCTTTGAAAGAATCAACAAAATCAACAAACCACTGACCAGACTGACAAAAGAAAACAGGAGAGGACACAAATAACCCAAATAAGAAATGAAATGGGGGATGTTACAACAGACCCAACTGAAATAATGTCTTAGTCATCTAGTGCTGCTCTAACAAATACCACAAGTGGATGGCTTTAACAAAGAGAAGTTTATTCTCTCACAGTCCAGTATGCTACAAGTCCAAATCCAGGGCATCAGCTCCAGGAGAAGGCTTTCTCTCTGTTGGCTCTGGAGGAAGAGCCTTGTGATGCATCAGTCTTCCCTTGGTCTGGGAGCATCTCAGCCCAGGAACCTCAGGTCCAAAGGACAGACTCTGCCCCGGCACTGCTTTCTTGGTGGTGTGAGGTTCCCATTTGTCTCTGCTCGCTTCTCTCTTTTATATCTCAAAAGAGATTGGCTTAAAACACTATCCAATCTTGTAGACATCATCAGTATAACCTCATCATAATGATAGAGTTTACAACACATAAGGAGATCGCATATAACCTCATCATAGTGATAGAGTTTACAACACATAAGCAAATCACATCAGATTACACAATCATACAATATTGGGAATCATGACCTAACCAAGTTGACAGATACTTTTTGGGGACACAATTCAATCCATGACAAAAAGGATTGTAACAGAGTATTATGGAAAACTATACTCCACCAAAGGACTAATGGACCACAACTACCACAGCCTCCACCAGACTGAGTCCAGTACAACTAGATGGTGCCCAGTCACCACCACTGACTGCTCTCACCAGGATCACAACAGAGGGTCCTGGACAGAGCTGGAGAAAAATGTAGAACAAAATTCTAACTCAAAAAAAGACCAGGATTACTGGCCTGACAGACTGGAGAAACCCCGAGAGTATGGCGCCTGAACATCCTTTTAGCTCAGTAATGAAGTCACTCCCAAGGTTCACCATTCAGCCAAAGATAAGATGCCCCATAAAACAAAATGAGACAAATGTGGCACAACAGTCCAGGGACAAGGACTAGAAGGCAGGAAGGGACAGGAAAGCTGTTATAGGGAACCCAAGGTTGAGAAGGGACAGGGTTGACATGTCGTGGGATTGTTAATCATTGTAATAAACCAATATGTGTACTAACTGTTTAATGAGAAATTATTTGTTCTGTACACCTTCATCTAAAGTACAATTAAAAAACTATACTCCAACAAATCTGAAAACCTAGAGGAAATGGATAAATTTCTAGAAACACCCTACCTACCAAAACTGACACAAAGTGATGGGAAAATCTGAACAGACCAATAACAAGAGAAGAGACTGAAAAAGTAATAAAAAAAAAAAAAAAAAAAAAAAAAAAACTCCCAACCAAAAAAAGCCCTGGCCCAGATGGCTTCACTGGAGAATTCTACGAAACATTCAGAGAAGAGCTTATACCAGCAGTACTCAAACTATTTCAGGACATAGAAAAGGAAGTGACACTTCCAAATTCATTCTATGAAGCCAGCATAACCCTGATACCAAAACCAGGCAAAGACACCACAAAAAAAGAAAATTACAGACCAATATCTCTCATGAATATAGATGTAAAAATTCTCAACAAAATTCTCACCAATAGAATTCAGCATCATATCAAAAAAATAATACACCACAACCAAGTAGGATTCATACCAGGTATGCAAGGATGGTTTAATATTAAAAATCAATCAACGTAATCCACCACATAAATAAAAGGAGACAAAATAATCACATGATCATCTCAACTGATGCAAAGTCAACACCCATTCCTGATAAAAACTCTGAATCAAGTAGGTATAGAAGGGAAATTTCTCAACATAATTAAGGACATCTATGCAAAACCGACATCCAATATCATTCGTAATGGAGAGAGGCTGAAAACATTCCCCTTGAGAACAGGAACAAGACAAGGATGCTCTTTATCACCACTCCTATTTAACATTGTGCTGGAAGTCCTAGCTAGAGCAATAAGGCAAGAAAAACAAAGGGCATCCAAATCGGTAATGAAGAAGTTAAACTGTCCCTGTTTTCAGATGATATGATACTATACATAGGCAACCCTAAAGACTCCATGAGAACACTACTGAACTAATAGATTCAGCAAAGTGGCAGGATACAAGACAAACATACAAAAATCAGTTAGATCCCTATACACCAATAAAGAAAATGATGAAAAGGAAACCAGGAAAACAATACCATTTATAATAGCTCTTAGAAAAATAAAATACTTAGGAATAAATCTAACCAGGGATGTAACAGACTTTTACAAAGAAAACTACAAAACACTACTGCAGGAAACCCAAAGGGATCTACATAAATGGAAAAACATACCATGCTCATGGATAGGTAGACTCAACATTGTGAAAATGACAGTTCTACCCAAAGCAATTTACAAATACAATGCAATCCCAATCCAAATACCAACAACATTCTTTAAAGAGATGGAAAAACTAGTCATTAACTTTATACGGAAAGGGAAGGAGCTGTGGATAAGTAAAGCACTACTGAAGAAGAATAAAGCACTACCTGACCTCAGAACATACTATACAGCTACAGTAGTCAAAACAGCCTGGTACTGGTACAATGACAGATACATTGACCAATGGAACAGAATTGAGGACCCAGATGTAAATCCATCCACCTACATTCACCTGATCTTCAACAAGGGCCCAAAGTCCATCAGATGGAGGAAAAGACAGTCTTTTTAACAAATGGTGCTGGCAAAACTGGATGTCCATCTGCAAAAAAATGAAACAGGACCCATACCTCACACCATACACAAAAACTAATTCAAAATGGATCAAAGATCTAAATATAAAGCAAAAAACTGTAAAGTTCATAGAAGAAAAAATAGGATCCACGCTAGCAGCCCTAACACACTGCATTAATAGGATACAAACCATAACCAACAACACACAAAATCCAGAAGATAAGCTAGACAACTGGCATCTTCTAAAAATTAAACACTTATGCTCATCAAAAGACTTCACCAAAAGAGTAAGAAGAGAACCTACAGACTGGGAAAAAATTGGGGGGCATTACAAGTCAGACAAAGGTCTAATCTCTAAAATCTACAAGGAAATCCAACACCTCTACAACAAAAAGACAAATAATCCAATTTAAAAAATGGGCAAAGGAAATGAACAGACACTTCACCAACGAAGACATTCAAGAGGCCAACAGACACATGAGGAAATGCTTGCACTCACTAGCCATTAGAGAAATACAAATTAAAACCACAATAAGATGTCATCTCAACCCGGCATTACAGGCATGAATCAAAAAAAACTGGAAACAACAAATGTCGGAGAGGCTGCAGGGAGACTGGAACTCTTATGCACTGTTGGTGGGAACACAACATGATACAACCATTTTGGAAAATGATATGGTGCTTCCTTAGAACGCTAGAAATAGAAATACCATATGATCCAGCAATCCCACTCCTAGAAATATATCCTAGAGAAATAAGAGCCGTCACATGAATAGACATGTGCACACCCATGTTCATGGCAGCATTATTCACAATAGCAGAAAGATGGAAACAACCTAGATGCCCATCAACAGATGAATGGATAAACAAACTATGGTACATACACACAATGGAATATTACGCAGCGATAAAGAAGAATGATGAATCTGTGAAGCATCTCATAACATGGGTGAATCTGGAGGACATTATGCTGAGTGAAATCAGTCAATCACGAAAAGACAAATATCGTATGAGACCTTTACTATAAAACCTGATGAAAAAGTTTACACACAAAAAGAAACAATCTTTGTTGGTTATGAGGGTTGGGAGGATGGGGGGGGGGGGAATAACTCTGGTGAAAGGTAAGACAGTATACAATACTGGGGAAGCCAGCACAACTTGTAGAAGGAAAGGTCATGGAGGCTCCTCAGACACATCCAAATTCCCTGAGAGACTGAATCACTGGGTGGAGGGCTGTGGGGACCGTGGTCTCAGGGAACATCTTGCGCAATTGGCATAACACAGTTTATAAAGACAATGTTCTACATTCTGCCTTGGTGAGTAGCATCCGGGGTTTTAAAAGCCTGTGAGCAGCCATCCAAGATACTCCACTGGTCTCACCCCTTTGGGAGCAAGGGAGAATGAAGAGAACAGGATATGAGGAAAAGATTAGTCCAAAGAACTAATGGACCACAGTTACCACGGCCGCCCCCAGACTGAGTCCAGTACAACTAGATGGTGCCTGGGTACCACCACTGACTGCTCTGACCGGGATCACAACAGAGGGTTCTGGACAGAGCTGGAGAAGGATGTAGAACAAAATTCTAACACACACAAAAAAGACCAGACTTACTGGCCTGAAAGAGACTGGAAAAACCTGAGAGTATGGCCCCCAGACTCCCTTTTAGCTCAGTGGTGAAGTCACTTCCGAGGTTTACTGTTCAGCCGGGGATTGGACAGCCCCATAAAACAAAACGGGACTAATGAGGCACAGCAGTCCAGGGACAAGGACTAGAAGGCAGGAGGGGACAGGAAAGCTGGTGAAGGGGAACCGAAGGTTGAGAAGGGACAGTGTTGACATGTCGTGGGGTTGTTAACCATTGTCATAGGGCAGTATGTGTACTGTTTAATGAGAAACTATTTGCTCTGTAAACCTTCATCTAAGGTAGAAAGGAAAAAAAAAAAAGAATTATCTATGTGAGATCAAATGGACAACAGCAACTCAAAAGGTTTGATGGGCAGCCTAGGGGGCAGAGTTGAAGATAATGGTGATGGAATAATTTGGAAGAGGATAGTGAGAATAGCAGCACAACTGGAAGAATGTAATCGATGTCACTGAATTGTACATGTAGAAACTTCTGAAATGGTGTAACTTTGGCTATGTATATTTTCACCAAAAAAAAAGGTCCTCCGAGGTCAAAAAGGAGAGTATTGACGTGCTGTGGGGTTGTTAACCAATGTCATAAAACAATATGTGTACTGACTGTTTAATGAGGAACTATTTGTTCTGTAAACCTTCATCTAAAGTACAATAAAAAAAATTTTTTTAAAAGTTTACACACAAAAAACAAAGTTACGAGGGATGGGGTGTGGCGGGGGGATACTAAATAGACAATAGATAAGTGGTAACTTTGGTGAAGGGTAAGACAGTATACAATACTGGGGAAGCCAGCACAACTTGTGCAAGGAAAGGTCATGGAAGCTCCATAGACACATACAAACTCTCTGAGGGACTGAATTGCTGGGCGCAGGGGTGTGGGGACCATGATCTCAGGGAACATCTAGCTCAATTGGCATAACACAGTTTATAAAGAAAATGTTCTACATTCTACCTTGGTGAGTAGCACCTGGGGTCTTAAAAGCCTGCGAGCAGCCATCTAAGAAACTCCACTGGTCTCACCCCTTTGGGAGCAAGGGAGAATGAAGAAAAAAGGATACAAGGAAAAGATTAGTCCAAAGGACTAATGGACTACAACTACCACGGCCTCCACCAGACTGAGTCCAGTACAACTAGATGGTTCCCACTGACTGCTCTGAACAGGATCAAAACAGAGGGTCTCTGACAGAGCTGGAGTAAAATGTAAAACAAAATTTTAACTCACAAGAAAAGACCAGACTTACTGCCCTCATAGAGACTGGAGAAACCCTGAGAGTATGGCCCCTGGACACCCTTTTAGCTCAGTAATGAAATCACTCCCGAGGTTCACTAGTCAGCCAAAGATTATACAGCCTCATAAAACAAAATGGGACTAATAGGGCACAACAGTTCTGGGACAAGGACTAGAAGGCAGGAGGGGACAAGAAAGCTGGTAACAGGGAACCTAAGGTTGATAAGGGACAGTGTTGACGCGTCGTGGGGTTGTTAACCATTGTCATAAAACAATATGTGTACAAACTGTTTAATGAGAAACTATTTGTTCTGGAAACCTTCATCTAAAGTACAATTTAAAAAAAAAGTAAAAAAAAAAAAAAAAATAGAACGCCTGGTGCAAGCAGAATACTGGCACAACCCCATAAAGGAGTATGCGTACTGCAGCTATAGCTTTTTTTTTTTTTTTTTTTTGGTGGATATAAATCAGGAGACGGGTGTCAATGAGTCGTACAGGAAAAACCTGATGACCTTGAATTCTGTGATGGTGAAATTCCTCAATGATTCCATTGTGCACCCTGTGGAGTTTGAGTGGTTTGGATTTTACAGAAGTGGCCAAGTCAAGGAAACCATCTCCTTACAGAAGGCCACTTTGTACATGTAAGACTGCCGGGGGCTTGAGGAAATGGACAATGCAGGGGAGCTAGGCTTCCTGGCTACAGAGGGGGACCATCTTCAACCATCTGAAGAATGGTTTGATGTGCACATCATCCCATTCCTTAAGTGAAACTCATAGTTTGCACAAAGCCCAGGGAGCCCCTTCCACTTCCAAACTGTGTGGGAAACCGTTCCCTTCATGCCCAAACCTGAGCTCAGATCAGCTTGCAACTAATCCTTCTCTCCTATCATTATCTAATATCCCTGCTTGGAAAGATCTAAGATCTGAATCTTATCCTTTGCCTCATCCTATCACTACGTGGTGTTGAATGAAGTTTAATTAGCTAATAACCATGGAGATCGTTTTACAACCCTTTGATGTGGTCAATCCCAGTCTTAGGAAAGGGAGTGTGCTGCAGATCAGTACCAGAACTGCACCCAGGCGCGGAGGAGACTGAACTAAAGCAATGAGATAGATTCTAAGGGCAGAAACCTTTTCTGAAGGATTCAGAAAAGCCTCGTCACATTTCAAGCCAAGAGAAAAGGCCAGTACCTAGGCCTGAGTTATATAAATGCTGTTTTGCTGGTGGAGAGTTAACCTGTGCTTGGAAAAGTACTGTTTGGATAATATGTTGCCTTCTGTGGTGTCTTAGCAATTACTACACCAATTCCACTTGCCCCCATCATGCCTCTGTAGCACTCATTTTGTCTCAGGTAATGATGACTTAGTCACTCTGACACAAAAGGAGGGGAGCAGCACTCAGGTGAGTTGCTTAAGCAAGGAAATGTACATCTTGATAGCTGGAGGGTGGGGGAATGGTTGGAGTGGAAGTTAAAAATGAAGAAACAGCTGTTCTTTCCATTCCACCCTTGACTAAACCTGTCCTTGGTTTCTTAATATAACTAGTGGCCTGAATTGTAGTTACTACTGCTGTCTTTAGCAGAGAATGGGAGGGAAAATGTGAAGAGATCAGGCTTTGTAACTTCCATCCCCCAAAATCATATTTACGAGCATACTCCAAACTCTTTCTGATGGGCTCAGTGAAAAAAAGATTGTCTGCTCCCAGCTACCACCACTGACTGCTCTGGGATCACAACAGAGGGTTCTGGACAGAGCTGGAGAAGGATGTAGAACAAAATTCTAACTCACAAAAAAAGACCAGATTTACTGGCCTGACAGACTAGAGAAACCCTGAGAGTATGGCCCCTGGACACCTTTTTAGCTCAGTGGTGAAGTCACTCCCGAGGTTCACAGTTCAGCCGGGGATTGGACAGCCCCATAAGATGAAACACGACTAATGAGGCACAGCAGTCCAGGGACAAGAACTAGAAGGCAGGAGGGGACAGGAAAGCTGGTAATAGGGAACCCAAGGTTGAGAAGGGACAGTGTTGACATGTTGTGGGGTTGTTAACCATTGTCATAAGGCAATATGTGTACTGTTTAATGAGAAACTATTTGCTCTGTAAATCTTCATCTAAAGTACAAAGGAAAGAAAAAAAAGAATTATCTATGTGAGATCAAATGGGCAACAGCAACTCAAAAGGTTTGATGGGCAGCCTAAGGGACAGAGTTGAAGATAATGGTGATGGAATAATTTGGAAAAGGATAGTGAGAATAGCAGCACAACTGGAAGAATGTAATCGATGTCACTGAATTGTACATGTAGAAATTTTTGAAATGGTGTAACTTTGGCTATGCATATTTTCACCAAAAAGAAAACAAAAAGGTCCTCCAAGGTCGAGAAGGGAGAGTATTGACACGTCATGGGGTTCTTGACCAATGTCATAAAACAATATGTGTACTGACTGTTTAATGAAGAACTATTTGTTCTGTAAACCTTCATCTAAAGTTCAAAAAAAAAAAAAAAAAGATTGCTCAAAAAGCTTGGGAAATGCTGCATACTCTTTCTCCTCTTGGAGATAAAACTCCCATTAGAATAATAAGGACTCTGAGAATTCTTGTTACAGTAAAGAAAACTAACCTTAATGTACCATTTCCCACATTATTTGTGCACGGAAGTTTTAGTGCACTCACACCCCTTGCCTCCACAAACCTATCAAAACTTTCCGGAAGACTTCTGCAGAATGCCAGTTTGGGAAAATGATTAGCTATGCTTTGAGGGAAGCACCTTGTTAGTGCTGCAAAGCTTACAGTTTAATTTTTCCTTTCCCTCTCTCAACCCTTATTCTTCAACCGAAAGACGAGGATATTAAAGGCAAGAGGTGGGGGGATGTGAAGCGTTTAATTTTATGAGGTTGTCTAAAATAAAGAACAGTTTCTTTAAAAAAAAAAAAAGGCAGCAGCGGCTAATTGTGCTTTTTACTTGTGAAGTCTAAGGAAGCTGGCAGAGATCGCGATGCGAAGAAGTGTATTTACGTTCGAGTCTGTATAATTTACCTGCGCAGGTTTGGTAATGCACGAAGATTAAATTCCATATTCAGTATCACTTCGGCCACCATACTTGGTTTTACGGAAGCTCGCAGAGGTCAAAATCCCTTCCGCTTTTCAATTTCTGTTTTTTTTCCCGGGAAGCGAGACTTAAGAGAGGCGATAAACCTAGGCCAAACGTAGAGAGAGCGGCTAAGGTTAGAGTGAAGGGGGAAAATGGGGTATCTTTTGGAGGGTAATGGGTGCAGATCTACCACGCAAGTACGGGGAGGGAAGCGCCGGCTGAAGATGCTGAGGGATGGGCCGGGCACGTAGGAGAAAGGGAAGGTTGGGAAATACCATTTTCAGAAGGGGATTGATGGAGGTACTATCTGAAGGGCGTGAGACGTGGAAGATGCCACTTGGGTAGTGGTGGGAGCCGTGTGTGTGGGGAACTCAGTGGAACTGACGTCACCCACAGCCCCATTTTCTTGTCTTTAGCCTGGTCCTTCTCCTGCCATGAGTAGCCTAGTGCGGACTGAGCCGCTGCGCGGGGAGCTCCCTCTGCTGGTGCCTGGCGGCCCCTACTCGGTGGTGGTTCTGCTGCAGGGCTACGTGGAGCCCGAGGGGGTTAGTGACGCCGTGCGCGCCGACGGTTCCGTGACCCTGGTCCTGCCCCAGAATCGGGCTCTGGTCTCTAGCCACCGAGAGTCCCCTTTCGGGGGCGGCGGGGCGAATACCGCCCTGGAGGAGGCGGCCCGTGGCCCTATGGTCGTGGACACTGGAGGCCCCTGGGCTCGGGAGGCACTGTTGGGGGCCCTAGCTGGGCAAGGCGTGACCCCGGGAGATGTGACTCTGGTGGTGGGGACCCACGGGCACTCTGATCACATCGGGAACCTGGGGCTGTTCCCGGGGGCGGCTCTTCTGGTCTCACATGACTTCTGCCTCCCGGGGGGCCGCTACCTCCCCCACGGGCTAAGTGAGGAGCGACCCCTGCGGCTGGGGCCCGGTCTCGAAGTTTGGGCCACGCCGGGCCATGCGGGTCAGAAGGACGTGAGCGTGGTGGTGGCCGGCACAGCCCTGGGCACCGTGGTGGTGGTTGGTGACGTGTTTGAACGCGATGGCGACGAGGACTCCTGGCAGGCACTGAGCGAGGACCCAGTGGCCCAGGAGCGGAGCCGGAAGAGGATACTAAGCGCTGCCGATGTGGTCGTGCCTGGTCATGGGGCCCCCTTTAGGGTGGTCAGGGAAGCCTCATAGCCGGAGACAAAGGGTGCGGGTAAGATCCAACAGGAACCCGAGGTGGGAAACTAGGAGGTCATCTTGCACCGACAAGTACTGGGAAGGAGCTGGACTCTTGTCAGGAAAGCCCTGCAGGCCAAGGAACTGGCTTCCAGGAGACTGGAATACCCCGGATGGTCCCATCTTCTAGCCCTTGCAAGAGGCGAGTTTTCTAGTGAAGACACACTATTCTTCTAGGCAATGCCATCACCAGTATTACTCTCTGCCTGTCTCTGGAACCAAACTAGGTCCAGGGACTGGCTCAGCTCTGTGTGTAACCTCCTAGGCCCTCACTGGTAAAATGGGGAGAATGTTCTTGTGAATCGGCCAAGATAAAAATAATAAAAGTAGAAAACCAGCATTGGAAATTATAGTGCCCCTCTATATATGTGAAACATTAATAATGATAACTATTTATCAGTACCAGTTCCCATGGAGTCTGTGCCAACTCATGGTGACCTCATGTGTGTCAGAGTAGAACTGTTCTCCATAGGGTTTTCAGTGGCTGACTTTTCCAAAGTAGATTGCCAGGCCTTTCGTCCAAGGTACCTCTGGGTGGACTTGAACCTCCAACCTTTTTATTGGTAGCTGAGTGGGTTTACAATTTGCATCACCCAGGGACTCCAGGTGATAACCATGCATATATAGTAATTAGCAACTGCAGCAGGGAGAGGCTTTGGCCATTTGCCTGTTCCCCATAGGGTATAGGCTGCTGAGAGAAGGTGCAGGGCATAGAGGTGACATGTCAGTCATCTCACTTTAATCCATTAATTCAATGAATATTTGGAATCTGCAATTTCTCAGACACTATTCTAGGTCGCGAGAGTCTGGGTGGCACAAACGATGAAGCGCTGGATTACTAGCCAAAAGGTTGGTGGTTCAAACCCACCGAGAGGTGCCTTGCAAGACAGGCCTGGCAATCTGCTTCCAAAAGGTCACAACTTTGAAAACCCCGGGGAGCCTCTATGAACAACTGCCTCCTTTGCCGTGAGACCAGAAGAACTGGATGGTGCCCAGCTACCATTACTGAACATTTTGATTAAAGAGTCTATAGAAGAATCTTGATCAAAAGGGCAGAAATGCAGAATAGAATTTCAAATTCTCATGGACTCCAGATTTTCTGGAGCCATGGAGGCTGGAAGAACCCCCCGAAACTGTTGCCCTGAGATAATCTTTATAACTTTAAAAATATCGCCTGAAGTCTTAAAACCAAGCAATAGTTTAGCTTAACTAATAAAAACGTCTGGAGCATTGTGCTCTTAAGATCTATCTATATGGGATCAAACTGACAACAGCAATTCAAAAGATTAGGTAGGAACCCTAGGGTGCAGTGAGTTTATTATGTTAATGGCGGAAGAACAACTCAGAAAAGAGAGTGCTTGCACAACTCAAAGAATGTATTCAATGTCACTGAATTGTACATGTAGAAATTGTTGAATTGGTGTATGTTTTGCTGTGTATATTCTCAACAACAACAAAAAAATTTTTTTTTTTTTTAAATCCCTATGGAACAGTTACACTCTGCAACACGTGGGTCACCATGAGTTGGAATCAACTTGATGGCAACTGATAACAATTGTAGGTCATAGAGATAAACAGCAGTGAGTGAGCTGGGCAAACTCCTTATCCTCATGGAGTTTATATTCTGTTGAGACAGACAGACAAGAAAGCAGTAACAGTAGTAGTAAACCAAATAATTATAGGTTGTGGTTAGTGATCAGAAGAAAAGGCAGGGTGAGGAGGGGATAGTGTGCTGAGGAGGTAGAGAGAACTATTTTATTTAGGGTGGTCAGGAAAAGCCTCTGTGAGGAGATGACTGAGCACAGAAGTAAATGAGAAGAAAGCCAGCCATACAAAGATCTGGGAAAGGGCATTCCAAGCACAGGAAACAGAAGGTATAAAGGCCCCAAGGCAGAAAAGGTTGACATACTTGAGCAGCAAGAAGACTCATGGGGTTGGACTGCAACATGCCAGGGAAGAGTGGCAATAAATGAGGCCACACTTAGATAGGGGCATCATGCAGGGTCCCGTGGACCACAGTAAGGAGTTTGGATTTATACTACGTGAGATAGGAAGCTGTTGGGCTTTTGAGCTGGCTAATAACATGGTCTGGCTTGTATTTTAAAATAATCACTCTAGTTCTGAGTGGTTAAGGGGTTTGTGCCACCAGTGCTCTGGGGGTAAGAACAGAAAAGAAAAAGAAAAAAAAAAAAACCCCACTGCCATCAAGTCAATTCCTACTCATAGCAACCCTATAGGATGAGGTAGAGCTGTCCATAGGGTTTCCAAGGCTGCAAATCTTTACAGGAGCAGACTGCCACATCTTTCACCCACAGAGTAGGTGGTGGGTTCAAACTGCAGACCTTCTGGTTACCAGCCATGCACGTCACCACTGCCACCAGGACTGTGAAGAATGGAATCAGCGGGTCTAATCAAGAAGGTATTGCAGTCTTCCCGGTGAGATAAGTTAATGGCCTCTGCCCTTATCCCAGAAGTTCTGTCATGGCAGTGGTTCTCTCCACAACTATGTCCCAGTTCCCAAGCCCTACATCTGCACAGCCCCAGAAGCACTCAGGTGGGAAAGACCAAGCAGAGAAGCAAGTCTACCTCATTGCATGAGCCACTTTGGGTAGTTATCTGGCAGGGCTAGGCTGGAGGTCATTTCCCAGGCATCCAGGAAGGCTACACGGAGGTCAGCAAACACAGACTTGTAGCCAGTGTTCCAGTTTGATGATCACAAGGGTGCTAGGTTCCTAAGCTAGCAGTGTAGCCATGGCTGCCTGAATCCTTGCCGGTGGTCGGACAAAGATGGATGGAGGGAAGGTGGTAAAGTGACCCAGATCCAGTGCCACCATGATGTGAGGACTCCCAGCCAGGCCCCCCAGCACCTGGGCTGCAGAGTACAGGAAGGCCACTGGAGCCCTGCTTGATAGATGGAATGGAAACCCACCAGCTTCAGGGCTGTAGGGAGGATGAAAGAGGAGGGTTAAGGATTATTTAGAGCTCCGCACTCTGAGCTTGCACTAACATTCCACTCCAGACTGACTGACCAGGATACAGCCCATGCCTTAGGCCTGACATTTCAGAGCAATACACCTCTTTGGCCACAATGATTGTTTCCTAAATGGACAGGTCACCTAAGCTAGTCCATTCTTTGTAATCTCAATGTTTTTGCTGGAGCTAGTGGAAAAGAGTCTAGCTCTTTCCAGCAAGATGACGACTTGGGCAGGTGGTCATTGGTGGCCCTTGTTCTAGCACTGGGAGAGAACAGTGTTACTGGGCTCACCAAATGGAGGCTCAGAATGAAGCTAAAACAGCAGGGGCAGATGTGAGAGATTAAGAGCAACAGACCTGATGAATAGCTTGAGAACCAAAAGCCAGATCTACTCATCTCTTCATTCATATGTGCTACTAAACTGCTTTCCTGCTTAAGCTACTTTGAGTTGTGTTTTCAGTCACTTGCAACAAAAAGGGTCCTGAATGAACACAAATACTAGTGGTGATGATCCATTAGAGAGGGAGAGGTTGTGGAGAGAGTGTTGATTCCGAGCAAAAGAAGTGCTCAAGATATTAGGTGGCTGGGTCCAGTCAAAACTGCTAACGAACAAAAAAAAAAGAGAAAATGGGAAGAAGTAACTAAGAAATAGGAAGGTGGTTGGAAGGCCACAAAGAATGTAAAGGACAGATAAAGGATCTTAGTCATAAACGATCTAAGTCATAAGGATCTAGGTCACGTACCCCCATCAGTATCAAACCCTGTGGTTAATTTAAATGTGACACAAACAGGGCCTGTAGTGTATTAATTTGGTATTGAGTTTGCTATTAATTTAGTATTGAATTCAGAAGCTACCAAACTGACAAAAAAAAATCCCAATCAACAGTGAGCTTTTCCGAAGACAACTAACACTTGCTTCTACCAAAAATATGAGCTGCTGACAGCCTAGGGCCATGTTAAATTAGCACAACTTGAAACTTTGAGACTATCTGGTATGGTGAATTTGGCATCTGAGGGCTGGCTTGTGGTATCAAGTCTCCAGGAAGAGTTTTTTGTCTGTCTGCTTAGTACTGAGGCTCAAGACAGACAAATTCTTTGAGGTCTCCAGTTGGGTGTGGGGTGGTGGTTTCTAGTTCACATAATATGAGGGTATAGACTTTTGAGATCCTGGCTTTATGCCAACAGAACAGTCTCGTGTTAGACTACCCACATTATCAAAGGCCTGGGTTGTGTCTCCTGCCATTGGCTTTCTCAACACTGAATTTCAAGTTTACTGAGTTTGGCAAATGCCCTCAAGGGGAAGGCAAATTTCAGTGGTCTACTAACCTCTTTGGGTTCCCAGTTTCACTTAGCTTTTGTCCTCTGATAATTTCTTTAACATATGATAAATTATCAATACATTTAAAGAGATTAAAATATTTTTGTCTTTTTTTTTTTTAAGTTAGGAGCCCTGGTGGCCCAGTGATTAAAGTGCTTGGCTGCTAACCGAAAGGTCAGTGGTTGGAACTCACCAGCTGCTCCATGGGAGAAAGATGTGGCAGTCTGCTTCCGTAAAGATTTACAGCCTTGGAAACCTTATGGGACAGTTCTACTCTGTCCTAAAGTGTCACTATGAGTCAGAATTGACTCAAAGGCAGTGGTTTGTGTTTTTTTAAAACTTGAGTTTATTGAGATAATTTACGTGCAGTAAAATTTACTCTTTTTTGTGTACAGTTCTATGAGTTTGAAAGACACATGTAGTCAAGTCATCACAACCACAATCAAGTTGTAAAACATTTCCATCACCCCAAAACTTCCCTCATGATCCTTTGTAGTTAATCCCTTCCCCAACTCCCAGCCCCTGGCAGCCACTGATATGTTTCCTTTTTAAATAGTTTTGCCTTTTCCAAAATGTTGTATAAATAGAATCATAAGGTATGTGGCCTTTTGAGTCTGTCTTTTTTTCACTTAGCATAATGTATTTTAGATTCGTCTATGTCATTGAATGTAGAGTAGTTCATTCCTTTTATTGCTGAGTAGTATTCCATTGTATGGATGAACCTGTTTGTTTGTATCTGGGTGGAATAAAGCCACTATAAACGTTCATGTACAGGTTTTTGTGTGTGAACATAAGTTTTTATTTCTCTTGTCTAAATACATAGGAGTGTGGTTTATGGGCTATATCTGTCAAACAAACAAATAAACTCATTGCTGTCAAGTTGATACCAACTCATAACGACCCTATAGGACAGAGTAGAACTGCCTCATAGGCTTTCCAAGGAGTGGCTGGTGGATTTGAATTGCCAACCTTTTGGTTAGCAGCCAAGCTCTTAACCACTGTGCCACTAGGGCTCCATGAGCTGTATAGTAAGTATATACGTAACTTTATAAGAAATTTTCTGTTCTCCAGAATGGCTTACCATTTTGCATTCCCACCAACGTGTGAGGGTTCCAGTTACTGTACATCTTCACCAGCACTTGGTTTGTCAGAAAAAATAATTACTTTGTCATCATTTTATTGGGAAGATTTTTTTCTGGGTATAGAAGTCTGGGTTGGCAGGTGTGATCATTAAGATTGTGTATAAACTTGGCTGGGCCATGATTCTCAGTGGTTGGCAGTTACGATGTAGTTTGGTAGTCATATAATGATGTAATCACTTCCATGATGAGATCTGATGTTATGTGATCACCTCCATGATGGGATCTGCTGTGAGTAGCTAGTCAGTTGAAAGGGAGTTTCCTTGGGGGTGGGCCTGTATCCAATATAGGTGGGCTTTCTGACAAGGTTCGCTGGCTTTTGCCTGCTCTGGATCCTGCAGCTGGCTCCTGTTCATCTGACCTCCGGTTCTTGGGACTTGAGCTAGCAGCTAGTCTGCTGATCCTGGGATTTGTCAGTTTATGAGGTCTGGATCTTTAGTTCGCCAGCCCCTGCAGCAATGTGAATTGGGAGAAGTCTCCAGCCTGACCCATGGACTTGGGACTTCCCACCAGCCTCTACAACCACATGAGCCATTTCCTTGATATAAACCTCTGTCTTTCTCTCTCTCTCTGTACACACACACACACACACACACACAGTCTTCACTGGTTTTGCTTCTCTAGAGAACCCGGCCTAAGACAGCAGGTTATTTTTCAGTTTATTTTTCAGCACTTTAAAAATGTCATTCAGTTTTCTTCCAGCTTGCATAGTTCCTGACATGAAGTCTGCTGTAATTCTTATTTGGTTCCTCTTTATGTGAGTTGTTTTTCCCCCCTGCCTGCTTTAAGATTTTTCTCTTTGTATTTGTCTATCATAAGTTTATATATGATGCGTGTGTGTTCTTGGGATTTTCTATTTTTTTCTGCCCTATTCTAGCTCTTCTCCTTCTGAGATTCCAATTACATATATGTCTTAGGCTGGGTTCTCTAGAGAAGCAAAACCAGTGAAGTATATGTGTGTATATATATGTATATATATATATATATAAACAGAGAGAGAGAGATTTATATCAAGGAAATGGCTCAAGCTGTTGTAGAGGCTGGAAGTCAGATTGAGGCTTCTCCTGACTCACATAGCTGCAGGGGCTGGTGAACCCAAGATCAGCAGGTAAGATGGCAGGCCACTGGCTCACAGGCTGCAGAGACTGACAAATCCCAATATTGGCAGGTAAGCTGCTAGCTCTAGTCCCAAGAACCAGAAATCATTTGAGGATCCAGAATGAGCAAAAGCCAGCAAGCTTTGCCAGAAAGTACACATATATTGGATGCAGGCCACACCCCCAGGAAATTCCCTTTCAACTGATTGGCTGCTCATAGCAGATCTCATAATGGAGGTGATTACAGTATCTCAGATCTCATTATGGAGGTTGTCTTAGTCATCTAGTGCTGCTATAACTGAAATACCACAAGCGGATGGCTTTAACAAAGAGAAATTTATTCTCTCACAGTCTAGGAGGCTAGAAGTCCGAATTCAGGGTGCCAGCTCCAGCGGAAGGCTTTCTCTCTCTCTGTCAGCTCTGGGGAAGTTTCTTATCGTCAGTCTTTCCTGGTCAAGTTACTTCTCAGCGCAGGGACCCTGGGTTCAAAGGACACACTATTCTCCTAGCTCTTGTCTCTTTGGTGGTATGAGTTCCCCATGTCTCTCTGCTTGCTTCTCTCTTTTATATCTCAAGAGAGATTGACTTAAGACATGACCTAATCTTGTAGATTGAGTCCTACCTTATTAACATAACTGCCCCTTATCCTGTCTCATTAACATCATAGAGGTAGGATCCACAACACATGGGAAAATCACATCAGATGACACAATGGTGGACAGTCACACGATCCTGGGAATCATGGCCTAGCAAGTGGACACACATTTTTGGGGGACACAATTCAATCCATAACAGAGGTAATTACATAATTACATAGCTGCTAAACTATCTCATAACTGCCAAAACAGAGAATCATGGCCCAGCCAAGTTGACATACAACCTTAACCATGACAGTCCACACCTTGTCAACTTGGCACCTGTACACATCTCCTTAAACCATACACAATCTCTAAATAAAGACAATTATAAAGTCATACTTGCACCTAACATGATACAGCTAACTCATACAACTGAAAATGTGCTAGCCTTGTTTACATCGTATATTTTATAAGTGAAGAAAACAAAAATATTTGATACACACCTACAAGGAAAAAATACTCATAACAATTACAGTCCTCATTTCTGCAATTGGTCATGTGGTTGTCACTGGCATTTAGAACTACCTTCTTCCTCCAACCATTTTGTATTCCCTTTACCCTCAGCAAGCACCTCAGCTGCTCATGGTTCTTTGCCTGGTTGGGTGACACAAACCTTCGTTCCTGAAGGGTCTGGGCCATTAGTAGTCATGTTGGAATTGGGTTGCTGTAGTTTTCCATTGACTTTAATCACAGGGCATGGCAGTACTAAGAGATGTCCTAAGGGGTCTCCTGTATTCCAGACATACTCTTCTTTACTTCCATTATGTAATAGCAATACAATTTCCTCTTAGTAATCAGGATCAGTCATACCAGCCAATACAGTAAGTCCTTTGCCTGTTGATCCAGAGCCATGAGGAGCCCAAAGTGGCTGGGTGGCCTTCTTAATTTCCAGTTCAGTGGAATAAGTGTTGTGTCTCCTGTTGGGAGCATTCTTCCCTTTGAAACTAAGACCTCTAGACCTGCAGAGCATAGGATCACAGGGACAGGAAACAAAAATTTTGCAAGTGGGTCACTAGGGGTAATAGTGAGTGGTACCACTCCTATTTCCACCCTTTGATTCCTGGACCCATGATTCCTGGCTATGGGAGAAACAGAACCATATATTGGATGCTGGTTTAGAGCATATACAGCCTCCTGGAGAGCATTGCCCCAACCCTGCAAGTATTATCACCCAGCAGGTGCCGTAATTGTGCCTTAGAAGGCCATTCCATCATTCATCAAGCCAGCTGCTTCAGGATTATGGGGAGCATGGTAAGACCAGTGAATTCCATGAGCATGGACCCATTGCTGCACTTAATTTGCTGTGAAGTGAGTCCCTTGATCCAAGGTGATGCTGTGTGGGATACCATGACAGTGGATAAGGCATTCTGTAAGTCCACAAGAGGTGGTTTTCGCAGAAGAATTGGTTTCAGGGAAGGCAAGTCCATATCCAGAGTAAGTGTCTATTCCAGGAAGAACAGAATGCTGCCCTTTCCGTGATGGAAGCGGTCCAATGCAGTCAACCTGCCACCAGGTTGCTGACTGATCACCTTGACGAATAGTGCCATATAGGGGGCTCACTGTTGGTCTCTGCTGCTGGCAGATTGGGCACTTGGCAATGGCTGAAGCCAAATCAGCCTTGGTGAGTGGCAGTCCATGTTGCTGAGCCCATGAATAACTTCCATCCCTGCCACCGTGGCCACTTTATTCATGAGTCCATTGGGCAATGATAGGAGTGGCTGGGAAAAGAGGATGAGTGGTTTCCACAGAATGTGTCATCCTGTTCACTTGATTGTTAAAATCTGCCTCTGCGAAGGTCACACTTTGGTGAGCATTCACATGAGACACAAATATCTTCATTTCTTTGGCCCATTCAGAGAAGTCTGTCCACTTACTTCTTTCCCATACCTCCTTGACACCAGTTTTCCAATCATGTTCCTTCTAAGTCCAACCATCCAGCCAAACCATTGGCCATAGCCCATGAATCAGTATACAGTTACACATCTGGCCATTTCTCCTTCCAAACAAAGTGAACAACCACATGTGCTCCTCTAAGTTCTGGACACTCGGAGGGTCTCCCTTCACCACTGTCCTTCAGGGAGGTCCCAGCAAGGGACTGTAGTGCTGTCATTGTCCGCTGTTGAATGGTGCCTGCATATTGCACAGAACCATCTGTAAACCCAGCATGAGTTTTCCTCAGTCAACGGATCATAAGGAACTCCCTATGATGCCATACGTGCCGACCGGGAGACAGCAGATAATGTGACAGCAGTGGAGACTGTTGACATTTGGGCCACTTCCTCATGCAACTTGTGCCTTCAAGTCTTACTCAAGCCTGGTCTCATATATACCACTTCCATTTAATGATGGAGTGCTGCTGTGCATGTCCAACTTATGACTGTGGGTCTGACAACAACCAGTTCATGATGGGCAGCTCAGGCCAAATGGTGATTTGGTGGCCTATGATTAAGTGTTCAGTCTCTACTAAGGTCCAGTAACAAGCAAAAAGCTGTTTCTCAAACGGAGAGTAGTTATCTGCAGAGGATGGCAGGGCTTTGCTCCAAAATCCTGTGATTCAGAGGTCTGTGCCATGATTCACCAGTAGGGGCCTGCCAGAGATTCCAAACAGCATCTCTATCTGTTACTGACACTTGAAGCACCATTGGATCAGCTGGATCATATGGCCCAAGTGGCAGATCGGCTTGCACTGCAGCCTGAACCTGTTGCAGAGCCTTCTCTTGGTCTGGGCCCCACTTAAAACTAGCAGGTTTTTGAGTCACTTGTTAAATAGGCTGGAGTAGCACACCCAAATGAGGGACATGTTGCCTCCAAAATCCAAAGAGGCCCACCAGGCATTGTGCATCTTTTTTAGTTGTGAGAGGCCAGATGCAATAACTTATTTTTCACTTTAGAAGGAATATCTCGACATGCTCCACCCCACACGTCTGGACCCCTAGAAATTTCACTGGGGTGACAGGCATCTGAATTTTTGTGAGATTAATTTCCCACCTTCTAGCATGCAAATGCTTTACCAATAAGTCCAGAGTCATTGACACTTCTTCCTTACTAGGTCCAGTCAGCATAATGTCATCAATGTCATGGACCAGTGTGATGTCTTGTGGAAGGGAAAGGCAATAAAGTTCCCTGCGGACTAAATTATAGCATAGGGCTGGAGAGTTGATACACCCCTGATGTAGGACAGTAAAGATGTATTGTTGGCCTTGTCATCTGAAAGAAAACTGCTTCCAGTGGTTGTTTGAAACAGGTATGGAGAAAAAGGCATTAGCCAGATCAGTAGCTGCATATCAGGTACCAGGAGATATATTAATTTGCTTAAGCAATGAAACCATATCTGGAACAGCAGCTGCAGTTGGAGTCACCACCTGGTTAAGTTTTCAGTAATATACTGTTATTCTCCAAGATCCATCTGTTTTTTTGCACAGACCAAATAGGCAAGTTGATTGGGGATGTAGTGAGAATCACCACCCCTGCATTCTTCAAGTCCTTCATGGTGACAGTATCTCTACAATCCCTCCAGGAATGAAGTATTGATTTTGATTTAACATTATCCTAGTTAGAGGCAGTTCTAATGGCTTCCACCTAGCTTCCCCTACCATAATAGCCCTTACTCCACTTGTCAGGGATCCAATGTGGGGGTTCTGGCAGTTGCTAGGTATATCTATTCCAGTTATACATTCTGGAACTTGGGAAATCACTACAGGATGTGTTCAAGGACCCACTGAACACACTGTGAGATGAATCTGAGATAAGACTGCATTAATAACCTGACCTCCATACACCCCCACTCTGACTGTTGGACCATAGTGACATTTTGAGTCTCCTGGAATTAGTGTCAGTTCAGAGCCAGTATCCACTAATCCCCGAAAAGTGATTATTTGCTTTTCCCCAATGAATAGTCACTCTCTGTAGATCCCTTTGGGGAAGGCTAGGAGAAAGATTAACAGTATACATTTTTAGTAGTCTAGTGGGGTCCTTCCTCAAGGGGACCCAGCCTCCCCTTCATTCAAGGGGTTGTGGGTCTCTAAACTGGCTCAATTCTGGAAATTGATTGAGGGGCTGTGACTGTATTCTGGTTATTCGAGTTGGACTGCCATTCACTTGACCTAGAATTCTTCTGCTTGTACAAATCAAGTACATATTTAGTAGATTTCCCATCTATTTACACCTAGGGACACCATGACTAAGTAACCAGTGCCATAAGTCCATATGAGTCAGACTATTCTGATTACTGCTTTGACTTAGCTGTCCATTACAGTAACAATGCCCACCTTGTCTTTGTCACCACTTGGCCTCTACAAAACGGGATCCAATCAGCCCCATTGTAGTTAGATGTCTTGACTTCAGTTAGAGCAGTTCCCACAGTCAAATCTGACTTACATAAAAGAGCAATCACAACAGTCTTCAAGGATGTTGGGACTCCCTTCACAAATTTGTTCTTCACCATTGTGGTAAAAGATGTGTGTCCTTTGGGTAGTCTGTTTGTGGTTCTGTGGGTCTAACCTGATAAATCCACTCTAACGTGCCAATTTCCATAAGCCTTTGGATTCTTTCTATGATACACTGAGGTAGGTCTAGCACTTCAACTTCATTTAGTGCGGACCACCACCTAATCCATGTTTCAGTGAAACAACCAAATAAACTATTAGATTCTTTCCTAACCTCTTGAGCTAAAACATTGAATGAAGGATCTGTGATTAATGTGCCAGCTTCTCAGATTGTTTGCTTAGCATACAGATTGAATAAGTATGATGAAAGGATACAACTCTGATGCACACATTTCCTGACTTTAAACCATGCAGTATCCTTGTTCTGTTCCAGTGACTGTCTCTTGGTCTCTGTACAAGTTCTGCATGAGCACAATTAAGTGTTCTGGAATTTCCATTCTTCGCAGTGTTAAACCCATAATTTGTTATGATCCACACAGTCAGATGCCTTTGCATAGTCAATAAAACACAAGTAAACACCTTTCTGATATTCTCTGCTTTCAGCCAAGATCCACCTGGCATCAGTAATGATATCCCTTGTTCCACGTCCTCTTCTGAATCCAGCTTGAATTTCTGGCAGTTCCCTGTTGAAGTACTGCTGCAACCACTTTTGAATGATCTTCAGCAAATTTTAGTTGCATGTGGTATTAATAATGTTTTTCGATAATTTCTGCATTCTTTTGGATCACCTGTCTTTGGAATGGGCACAAACATGGATCTCTTCCAGTTGGTTGACCTGGAAGCTATCTTCCAAATTTCTTGGCCTAGACAAGTGAGCACCTCCAGTGCTGCATCTGTTTGTTGAAACATCTCAATTGGTATTCTTTCAATTCCTGGAGCCTTGTTTTTCATCATTCCTGTCAGTGCAGCTTGGACTTCTTCCTTCGGTACCATCAGTTCTTGATGGTATGCTACCTCCTGAAATGGTTAAACATCGACCAATTATTTTTGGTAGTGACTCCGTGTATTCCATCTTCTTTTGATGCTCCGTGCGTCATTGAATATTTTGCCTATAGAATCCTTCATCATTGCAACTCAAGGCTTGAATTTTTTCTTCAGTTCTTTCAGCTTGAGAAGCGCTGAACGGGTTCTTCCCTTTTGCTTTTCTAACTCCAGGTCTTTGCACATTTCATCATAATACTTTACTTTGTCTTCTCGAGCCGCTCTTTGAAATCTTCTGTTCAGCTCTTTTACTTCATCATTTCTTCCTTTCACTTTAGCTACTCTATGTTCAAGGGCAACTTTCCTTTTTAATGACCTCTTGCTTTCTTCATGTATGATGTCCTTGATGTCATTCCATAACTCGTCTGGTCTTCGGTCATTAGGGTTCAATGTGTTAAATCTATTCTTGAGATGATCTCGCTATGAGTCAGAATTGACTCTTTGGCAACGGTTTTTTTTTTTTCTTTTTTTTTTTTGGTTTTATACTCAAGGTTGTGCTTTGGTCTCATGGACTTTTTCTATTTTTCTTCACCTTCAACTTGAACTTGCATATGAGCAATTGATGATCTGTACCACAGTTGTCCCCTGGCCTTGTTCTGACTGATGATATTGAACTTTTCCATCGTCTCTTTCCACAGATGTAGTCAATTTGATTCCTGTGTATTCCATCTGGATAGGTCCACATGTATTGTTGCTGTTTATGTTGTTGAAAAAGGAATTTGCAATGAATAAGTCGTTGGTCTTGCAAAATTCTATCATGTGGTCTCTGGTGCAGTTTCTGTCAACAAGGTCATGTTTTCCAACTACCAATCCTTCTTCTTTGTTACAGACTTTCACATTCCAATTGCCAGTAATTACCAATGCGTCTTGAATGCGGGTTTGATCAATTTCAGACTGCAGAAGTGGTTAAAATCTTCAGTTTCTTCATCTATGGCCTCAGTGGTTGGTGCATAAATTTGGATAATACTTGTATTAATTAGTCCTCCATGTAGGCATATGGATATTATCCTATCACTGACAGCGTTGTACTTCATGATAGATCTTGAAATGTTCTTTCTCACAGTGAATGCAACGCCATTCCTCTTCACTTTGTGATTCTTGGCATAGTAGACCATATGATTGTCCGATTCAAAATGGCCAATACTAGTCCATTTCAGCTCACCAATGCCTAGGATATTGATGTTTATGACTTCCATTTCATTTTTGATGACTTCCAGTTTTCCTAGAGTCATACTTTATGCATTCCAGCTTCCAATTATTAATGGATGTTTGAAGCTGTTTCTTCTTATTTTGAGTCGTGCCACATCAGCAAGTGAAGGTCCCGAAAACTTGACTCCATCCACATCATTAAGTCGACTCTACTTTGGGAAGGCAGCTCTTCCCCAGTTATATTTTGAGTGCCTTCCAACCTGAGGGGCTCCTCTTCCAGCACTATATCAGACAATGTTCTGCTGCTATTCATAGGGTTTTCACTGGCCAGTTTTTAAGAAGTAGATTGCCAGGTCCTTCTTCCTAGTCTGTCTTAGTTTGGAAGCTCTGCTGAAACCTGTCCACCAACGGTGACCCTGATGGTATTTGAAATACTGGTGGCATAGCTTCCAGCATCACAGTAATACACAAGCCACCAAGGTACAACAAACTGACAGATGGATCACATGTCTGTAGGTTTTGCTAAATCCAAGAGAAAAAATGGCATCTCTGTCTCCTAGTCTCTGTTGGCTTTTGCCCCATGACCTGCTCACCTCTGGCACACACACTCCCAGTGCCACCAGAGGGAGTCTAGGCTTGGACCCAACCCCCAGGCTCTAGTTTTCCCCATCCCTTAGAAGTCCTTCTTCTCTCTTTGGACTCCAAAAACTGAGTAAATTTTACCTTCCTCTTCATATTTCCTCTTTCCCCAACCTACCTCCACCATATATGTCCTGGATTTAGAATGAAGGGTTCCTTTTCATACAGAAGGAGCTAGAAGCCTACCCTTAGAGAGCAGCCAATGGAATTGGAAAAATGTAGTCCCAAAATCTCCTGAACAATAGGCTAAAGGGAGAGTGATGCAAAGGAAGTCTGCCAAAGCCCAAAGTGAAAAGCTATATAAATGCACAGATATATGGGAGACTCGGGAAGAGAGTTGGGAAGTGATCTCTACCTCTCCCTAGCCTCCAACAAGAATACAAGTCTCAACTAAACACAAACCCTAAGCTGGTCCTGCCTCATGGGAAACATATCCATATGGTTCAAAATCACAGTACAAATGCTCAGCAATTCCTCACAGAAAAGAAAATTAATTAAGTTTTATGGTCCATCACCCCTGCCTTTCACAGTACCCGATCCTTTAGATACCTGGTCCTTTCTGGGTTTTTGTCTCAGGAATTGTTTTACTTCTCATAAACATCACCCTTTGTAGGCACTTGGCATTCATCTTTCTTAGTTAATTCCTCCATCCAATACTCATCTTCCAAAAATTTTTAGTATTGTTAACCAAATATTTCTGGTTCATCCTTGAAGTTAGCTGTGGCCATATGACTGCTTTAGCCATGAAATATGATGAAAATGAACTGTCATTCTGGGGAGAAGCTTTAAGAGTCACTGCACAAATCCCCAAGTCCACCTCTCAGTGTTGAAGTGATCCTAGAAGTACATGTTGATTTGAAGTCTCCATCCGCCTGGGTCCCTGGATCCCTGGGTTCCTGGGTGTCTTCAGTGAGCAGACAACCCATGATAGACATGTAGTGTGACTGAGAAATATACTTTCGTGGTGTTTAGGTCTACTTTTGCAGATTACTTGTTAAAATTGCTAGCTTATCCTAACTAATATAGATATTTGTACCAAAAGCAAGATACTTCCAAAACAAAAAGCTCAAAATGTATGGCATTGGCTTAGTGGCTAGGAGATGGGGAGGGAGGAAACTACTACTGGAAGCTGAAAATACAATATCCGTATTAAGCAGAGATGAAACATTTGGTAAAACTGATACTTTGGCAGCATATTAATGTGTCTATGAACTTATACTATAGAAAAAGAGGTTGGAAGACAATATGTTAATAGTGTATGTTAGTTACTGTTGGCTATACTCGATAAAGTACTACAAGAAAGGTATGAGTTCATAAAAGAATTGGCCAGTTTATAAGTAAAAATGAGAAGAAATATAGACAATCCACAAGTTCAAGGACTTTTAGCTTTGGTAGAACTAACTCCTGCTTTTCTACTCCAAATTGCAGACAATAAAATTGAGAATTTTTTTTTAGCAAAAAACACAGACGAAAACTCAGCATTGTGGCAAGCATCAAATCAAGAGGATGCTCACCACATCTAATGTTAAGCTTTTTCATGGATTAAGTTGTTTCAGAACAAAGACCTAATTAAGGTTGTGGAATCCAGTAAACCCTTTTAATTGGAAAAAGTCACCCGGTGACTTAAGACTAAGAGTGTGACTTAGTTTTCTACCAAAACTTGATAGGCTCGAGTACCTGCACTTAAATATAGAAAGAGGGGAGCTTGGGGCTGAGAAAGTCAAGCAATGTAGTATATCTAATACATCGATGCAATAATTGTGAGTATTCTTATGGACACATAGAGCTTCCAGGAGTCAAATAGCTAAAAGAGCTAACTATATTTTTGAGACAACGAACTTCCAAAAGAGCCACCATCCTTGACTTTGGCTAATTAAGATGTGAAATGATTCTTGGACCTCCTAACTTCCATGGGCTGGAGATGTGCTAAGAAATATGCTCAAGAAGGACATGTTCTTCTGTCCACTTCAGATGTGACCAAGTGGGATAATGGGGAAGGATGACTTTCCCAGAGGATGGAGCCAAAGACCTCCTAGGGAGAAAAACCATGGCCTAACCAAGGAACATTCTCCACTTCCCACCCCAAGCAGGTAGGTGGAGAACTTTGCAGTCCTGTTTGCAGACACTGAATTTCAGTATTGATATAGCTCTTATTCTTCCCTTTTTTTGAATGGGATTGTTTATTGTGGTCATTCTGTCACTGTTCCACCACTGCAAATTGGATGTTCATGGGGAAGATAACTTATCTTTTAATTTAAGGTTTCTAGATTAAGAGAAGTCACATTCAGACCTGATATTATTAAAACAACAACAACAACAACAAAACCAAGCATATGTTATGCCCTGACCTTCTGTATGTAACCCAGCGATCATGAAGTTTAAGCTTGGTGCCATACCATTTGGGACATTTGGGTTGTATTCCTCAGGGAGGGAGGGAATGTATTTTTTTTCCGTTTTTAAATTGTGGTAAATATATATGTAACAAATCGTTTGCCTTTTCGACATTCTTCACGTGTATAATTCAGTGACATTAGTTATATTTATGATGTTGTTCAACCATTAACATTATCCATTGGAGTGCATGTATTTTGTGTACAGGAAGGAGAATGAACTGAATATGTGAATATGGATTGGGAGTCATTAGTGCTATTTAACGAAACCAGACACAGTGTAGAATTGCATGTCCCTGCCCCTTTGAAGTTAGATATGATCATATGACTGGCTTTGGCCAACTGAATGTGATCGTACGTGATGTGTGTCATTTCCTGGCAGAAGTTTTAAGAACTACTGTGTAAGTGATCTTATAAACACATGTTGAGATGAAGCCTCCATTAGCCTGTGTCTCTGAGTGACTATGATGAGGACCCATGTTGGATATTAGTACATGTGAGAAATAAACTACTGTTGTGTTAGGCCACTAAGATTTTGGAGTTCTTTGTTACTGCGCTAAAACCTAGCCTCTCATAACTGATTCATCGTTATCATATGCTGTTGCCTCCTTCACACCCTCACCTTTTTATTTATTTAGTTTGTCCTTGTGGAAGTTTATAGCTTTTATTTCCTTTACTTACATTTGTGTAGGGGGAAAAAAAAAAACCACAAGAATTTGCCCTGCCATTTTTGGTATTCTCAAAATAGCCAAAAAAAATTCCAGGCAAAGAACACATATTAAACCCATGCCTTTCCTCTTAGGCTCTTTTTAAGCCCCACTAAAAAGATAGCAAAATGATTTTTTTTAAAGGCCTGCAAGGACATATAAATGAGAGAGGAGATAAAAATAAACTAGAAAGCAGATGGACCATTGGTCAGACTTAACAGAGCTTGTGAAAGTGAATCAATCATAAGATGGCAGTGTGGCATGCCACAAAATGACCTGACTTATACTTCAGAACCCCTAAAAGACCAAGGAATTGATGGCACTAAGAACTTATCAATACTGGTAAATGTGGCCCTGTTTTTCTCCATCCTCATCTTATCCTCATCCCCATCTTCACTCTGTGCAGCCTGGCCAATGCACTCCCCACCATAGTGGAAGACAGAAGGCTTATTATCTGGAGAAGATAAAACAAAACGTCTCTAGACTGGGGAATACAAAGCACAGTTGAGGGCAGAAGTGCTGTGCTAGCGAATTAAGTGAATGTTTACACACTGAATGCTTAGATCTTCTCCTTCCTCCTCTACCCTGCCTTCTTCCTAGACTCAACTTCTAGAAGGCTGACAGCTAGACATAGACCATCAAGCAGAATCCTGGAAAATTCTTCTCTGGGAAATCTGATCTGTCCAAGAGGAAGGACCTAAAGGTACCAACATTGGGGTTCTCCAACAAACTTGGTAGCTTGATCGCTCTACAGTGAATCCTATTGTTGACAAACCCCACATGTGTAGTGTTTCTAATCTGTTTGTTAGGGCGCCGTTCTTGGAAATGAACAGACAACCAAGTATTATTACACATCTGAAGAAAGTCTAATTAATGAAAAATACAGATCAAGGAAAATAAGCAGAGACTATTTAGGAAGAAGAAAACTTCAGAAATCGATTATCCTCAGAGAGATCAGAGAAGGTATTTTGTCCATGAAACAAGTGTCTGTACAAATCTTTTGGTTATGTTTTTAATTGGATTGTTTTCTTATTATTTCATTTGAGAGTTCTTTATGTATTCTGGATACAAGTCTTTTGTCAGATATGTGATTTACAAGTATTTTACCCGTCTGTGCCTTATCTTTTCACGCTCTTAATTGTAATTTTCATTTCTATTTGTTTGTTGCTAGATTACAGAAATTTTCATCTTGTACCCTTCAACCATGATAAATTCACCTTTTGACTCTAGTGACTTTATGTAAATCTCATAGGATTTTCTTCATAGATGACATAATAACAATATTGAATTTTCTACTCCATTTATGTTATATCTCTCCATTTATTGGGATCTTCTTCGATTTCTTTCATCAGTGTTTTGTAGTTTTCAGTGTACAGAACTTGGATGTATTTTATTAAATTTATACTAAGTATTTCATTTTTTGGTGCTATTGGAAATGGTACTTACAAAGAATTTGATTTCTAATTGTTCATTGCTCACATACAGACATGCAATTGATTTTTGTACATTGATTTTATATCCTGCAACCTTGCTAAACACATTTATTAGTTCTAGGAGCTTTTATATAGATTCTCTGGGATTTTCTGCAACACCAAATGATAATGTCTTCTGTGAATAGAAACAATTTTATTACTTCTTTTTAAATCTGTATACCTTTTATTTGTTTTTCTTGCCTTATTGCACCAGTTACGACTTTCAGTACAATGTTAAATAAGAGTGCTGAGAGAAGACATCCTTGCCTTGTTCTCGATCTTAGGAGAAAGCATTCAGTCTTTCACCATAAAGCATAATTAAGTAGGTTCCCTATATCAGGTTAAAGAAGTTCTTTTCTATTCCTAGTTTGCTGACAGTTTAATCATGAATAGATGTTGAATTTCTTTAAATGCTTTTTCTGCATCTGTTGAGGGGATCATACGATTTTTCTTTTATAGTCCTTTAATATGGTGAATTACATTTTGATTCAAGATGCTAGATATTGTTGAGGATTTTTGCACCTATGTTGATGAGGGATATTAGCATATGGTTTTCTTTTCATGTAATATCTTTGTCTGCTTTTGGTATCAGGGTAATGCTGGGTAGAATAATTAGGGAAACATTCCCTCCTCTTTCATTTTCCAGAAGATTTTGTATAGAATTGGCTTTTTTTCTTTCCTAAATATCTAGTAGAATTCACCAGTAAGTTTATCTGCACCTTTTTTTTAAAGGAGGTTTTTAACTACAAATTCAATTTTTATAAGAGATATAGGGATATTCTATATTCAAAATATATTTTATATTCTAGATTCAGGTCATCTATTTCTTTTTGAGTGATCTTTGGTTGTTTGTCTCTTTTAAGGACTTTTCCCATTTTATCAAAGTTGTCAGATATATTAAATTTGTTCATACTATCCCCTTATTATTTTTATTTTAATACCTATAGAAAATGATTGGTGACATCTCTTGCATTCCTGATATTTGTGTCATCTCTTTTTTCTTGATCAGTTTGACTATAGGTTTATCTATTTTATTGATCTCAGAGAACCAGTTTTCAATTAATTGATTATTTTTCTTGTTTTCCTGTATTGCATTTATTTATGCTTTGATTTTTATTATTTCCTTTCTTCTACTTCTTCTTGTTGTTGTGTGCCGTCAAATCAATTCCGACTTCTAGCGACCCTATAGGACAGAGCAGAACTGCCCCATCGGGTTTCCAAGGCTGTAATCTTTATGGAAGCAGACTGCCACATCTTCCTCCTGCAGAGTGGCTGGTGGGTTCAAACTGTTCTTCTACTTACTTAGGGTTTAATTTGCTCTTCTTTTTTTATTTTCTTATGACGGAAACAGAGTTCATTGATTTGAGATATTCCTTTCTGATAAAGAAATGTAATGCTATAAATTTCCCTCTGAGTATCTTAAAAATTTTGATAGGTTCTGTTTTTATTTTCCTTCAGTTAAAAATACTTTCTAGCTTCCTTTTAAATTTCCTTGACAAACAGGTTATTTTTATTCGTTGTGCTTTAGGTGAAAGTTTACAGAGCAAATTAGTTTCTCATTAAACAATTAACACACAAACATGACATTGGTTGCCAACCCGGCTATGTGTCAGCATTCTCCCTTTCTCAACCTTGAGGTCCCCATTTCCATTCGTCCAGCTCTCCTGTCCCCTCCTGCCTTCTTGTCCTTGCCCCTGGGCTGCTGTGCCCATTTAGTCTCGTATACATGGTTGAACTACGTGTGTTGTTTGTTTTATAGGCCTGTCTAATATTTGACTGAAGGGTGAACCTCAGGAGTGACTTCAATACTGAGTTAAAAGGGTGTCTGGGGGCATACTATTGGAGTTTCTCCAGTCTCTGTCAGACCAGTAAGTCTGGTGTTGTTTTTTGTGAGTTTGAATTTTGTTCTACATTTTTCTCCAGCTCTGTCTGGGACCCTCTACTGTGATCCCTGTCAGAGCAGTCAGTGGTGGTAGGCAGGCACTATTTAGTTGTGCTGGACTCAGTCTGGTGGAGGCTATGGTAGTTGTGGTCCACTAGTCCTTCGGACTAATCTTTCCCTTGTGTCTTTGGCTTTCTTCATTCTCCCTTGCTCCAGTCGGGGTGGAATCAGTGGACATATCTTAGATGGCTGCTCACAAGCTTTTAAGACCCCAAACACTACTCACCAAAATAGGATGTAGAACATTTTCTTTATAAACTATGTTATGCCAATTGAGCTAGATGGCCCCCAAGACCACAGTCCCCAGTGCTCAGCCCAGTAACTTAGTCTTCCGGGGAGTTTGGATGTGACTATGAAGCTTCTATGGCTTTGCCTTGGTCAAGTTGTGCTGACTTCCCCAGTATTGCGTACTGTCTTCCCTTCACCAAAGTTACCACTTATCCATTGTCTAGTTAGTGTTTTTCCCTCCCCATTCTTCTCCTCCCTCATAACCATCAATGATTGTTTCTTTCTATGTGGAAACCTTTTCATGAGTTTTTGTAATAGTGGTCTCATACAGTGTTTGTCCTTTCGTGATTGACTTATTTCATTTGGCATGATGCCCTCCAGATTCATCCATGTTGTGAGATGTTTCGCAGATTCATCATTGTTCTTTATTGTTGTGTAGTATTCCGTTGTGTGTATGTACCATAGTTTGTTTATCCATTCATCTGTTGATGGGCACTTAGGTTGTTTCCATCTTTCTGCTATTGTGAATAATGCTGCAATGAACATGGGTGTGCATATGTCTATTCTTGTGATGGCTCTTATTTCTCTAGGATATATTCCTAAGGGTGGGATTGCTGGATCATATGGTAGTTCTGTTTCTAGCTTTTAAGGAAGTTCCATATGGCTTTCCAAAATGGTTGTACTATTTTGCATTCCCACCAGTAGTGCATAAAAGTTCCAATCTCGCTACAACCTCTCCAACATTTGTTATTTTCTGGGTTTTTTTTTTTATTTGTGCCAGTAAGGGTGAGATGGTATCTAATTGTAGTTTTGATTTACATTTCTCTAATGGCCAGCGATTGCAAGCAATTCCTCATGTGTCTGTTAGCTGCCTGAATGTCTTCTTTGATGAAGTGTTTGTTCATATCCTTTGCCCATTTCTAAATTAGATTATTTGTCTTTTTATCGTAGAGGTGTTGGATTTTCCTATAGATTTTGGAGATTAAATCTTCATCGGATATGTCGTAGCCAAACATTTTTTCCCAGTGTGTAGGTTCTCTTTTTAGTCTTTTGGTAAAGTCTTTTGATGAGCATAAGTGTTTAATTTTTAGAAGATTTTATTTATCTAGCTTATCCTCTGGTGTTTGTGTATTGTTAAATTATGGTTTGTATCTGGTTTATGCCCCTAGCGTTGACCCTATTTTTTCTTTCATGATCTTTATAGTTTTTGGTTTTATATTTAGGTCTTTGATCCATTTTGAATTAGTTTTGGTGTATGGTGTGAGGTATGGGTCCTGTTTCATTTTTTTGCAGATGGACATCAAGTTTTGCCGGCACCATTTGTTAAAAAAGACTGTCTTTTCCCATTTAATGGACTTTGGGCCTTTGTCAAAGATCAACTAGCTGAAGGTAGATGGATTTACATATGGGTTCTCGATTCTGTTCCATTAGTCAATGTGTTTGTTGTTTTACCAGTACCAGGCTGTTTTGACTACTGTAACTGTATAGTAGGTTCTGAGGTCAGGTAATGCAAGGCCTCCTACTTTGTTCTTCTTCTTCAATAATGCTTTACTTATCCGGGGCCTCTTTCCTTTCCATATAAAGTTAATGATTAGTTTTTTCCATCTCATTATAGAATGCTGTTGCTATTTGAATCAGGATTACATTGTATTTATGGATTGCTTTGGGTCGAATTGACATTTTCACAATGTTGAGTCAATCTAGTCATAAGCATGGTATGTTTTCCATTTTTATAGATCTCTATATAGGACCACTGTGAGTCGGAATTGACTTGACAGCAGTGGGTTTGGTTTTTTTTGTTTGTTTGTTTCTTGCAGTAGTGTTTTGTAGTTTTCTTTTTATAGGTCTTTTACATCCCTGGTTAGATTTATTCCTAAGTATTTTATTTTTTTAGGAGCTATTATAAATGGTATTGCTCTCCTGATTTCCTTTTCACAGTTTTCTTTACTGGTGGATAGGAATCCAACTGATTTTTGTATGTTGATCGTGTATCCTGCTACTCTGCTGAATCCTTCTATTAGTTCCAGTAGTTTTTTGTGGAGTCTTTTGGGTTCTCTATGTATACTATCATATCATCCATGAATAGGGATAGTTTTACTTCTTCCTTTCCAATTTGGATGCTCTTTATTTCTTTTTCTTGCCTTATTGCTCTAGCTAGGACTTCCAGCATAATGTTAAATAGGAGTGGTGATAAAGGGCATCCTTGTCTTGTTCCTGTTCTCAGGGGGAATGTCTTCCGTCTCTCTCTGTTGAGAATGATGTTGGCTATTGGTTTTGTATAGATGCCCTTTATTATGTTGAGGAATTTCCCTTCCATTCCTATTTTATTGAGAGTTTTTATCAGGAATGGGTGTTGGACTTTCTTGAATGCCTTTTCTGCATCAATCAAGATGATCATGTGAGTCTTTTCTTTTATTTATATGGTGGATTATGTTGATTGATTTTCTAATGTTGAACCATCCTTGCATACCTAGTATGAATCCCACTTCATCATGGTGTATTATTTTTTTTATATGATGCAGAATTCTGTTGGCTAGAATTTTTGCTGAGAATTTTTGCATCTATATTCATGAGAGATATTGGCCTGTAATTTTCTTTTTTTGTGATGTCTTTGCCTGGTTTTGGTATCAGGGTTATGCTGGATTCATAGAGTGAATTCAGAAGTATCCCTTCCTTTTCTGTGTTCTGAAATAGTTTGAGTAGTACTGGTGTGAGCTCTTCTCTGAATGTTTTGTAGAATTCTCCAGTGAAGCCATCTGGACCAGGACTTTCTTTGTTGGGAGTTTTTGTTGTTGTTTTTGTTTTACCTTTCAATCTCTTCTCTCCTTATGGGTCTGTTCAGATTTTCTACCTCAGTTTGTGTTAGTTTAGGTAGGTAGTGTGTTTCTAGAAATTTATCCATTTCCTTTAGTTTTTCAAATTTGTTGCAGTACAGTTTTTCATAGTACTCTGTTATGATCCTTTTTATTTCAGTTGGGTCTGTTGTAATGTCCCCCATTTCATTTCTTATTTGCCTCCTCTCTTGTTTTTATTTTATCAGTTTGGCCAATGCTTTGTTGAATTTGTTGATCCTTTTAAAGAATCAACTTTTGGTTTTGTTGATTATTTCTACTGTTTTTCTATTCCCTATTTCATTTATTTCTGCTTTGATCTTTACTATGTCCTTTCTTCTGGTGGCTGTGGGCTTCTTTTGCTGTTCTCTTTCTATTTGTTCAAGTTGTAAAGCTAATATTTTGATTTTATCCCTTTCTTCTTTTTTGATGTGAGCATCTGTTGCTACAAATTGACCTCTGATCATTGCCTTTGCTGTGTTCCAGAGGTTTTGGAATGCTGTGTTTTCACTCTTGTTTGAGTCTAGGAATTTTTTTTATTCCATCTTTGATTTTTTCCAGTACCCAGTGGTTTTTAAGCAAGGTGTTATTACATTTCCATCTTTTTTTTTCCCCTTGCTCTTCCTGTTACTAATTTCTACTTTTATGGTGTTATGATCAGAGAAGATGCTTTGTATTATCTCATTGTTTTGGATTTTGTTGAGGGTTGCTTTGTGGCCTAAGATGTGGTCTATTCTGAAGATTGTTTCATGTTCATCAGAAAAGAATGTATACTTTGCTGCTGTTGGGTAGAATGTTCTATATAAATCAAGTTGGTTGATTGTGGCCTTTAGATCTTCTGTATCTTTGTTGAGCTTCTTTCTAGATGTTCTGTCCTTTACTGAGAGTGGTGTGTTGAAGTCTCCTGCTATTGTTGTGGAACTGTGAATTTCTCTTTTCAATGCTGTTAGAGTTTGTTTTATGTATTTTGTAGCCCTGTCATTGGGTGCATAGATATTTATTATGGTTATGTCATCATGGTGGATTGTCCCTTTAATCATTATATAATGTCCTTCCTTGTCTTTTATGGTGGATTTTGTTTTAAAGTCTAATTTATCTGAGATTAGTATTGCCACCCCTGCTCTTTTTTGGTAACTGTTTGCTTGATATATTTTTTTCCATCCTTTGATTTTTAATATATTTATGTCTTTGTTTCTGAGGTGTGTCTCTCATAAAAAGCATATTGATAGGTCATGTTTTTTAATCTATTCTGTCATTCTCTCTCTCTTTATGGGTGCATTTAAGCCATTTATGTTCAGTGTGATTATTGATATGTGTGAGTTTATTGCTGTCATTTTGTAGTGTGTTTTTGTTTGTTTTGTGGTGCTGACGTTTTCTTTGTTACTCTTACTGTCCTGTGCTAAGTTCCTTTTGTTTGAGAATTTTCTTTTGTTTTTGTAGATTTTGTGTTTACTGAGACTTTATGTTTTTCTTCTTTTTTTGATGAGTAAGTTTGTTAACTTTCTTTGTGGTTACCTTGAAATTTACCCTGATCTTCCTAAGTTTGAACCAGTCTTTTATTACTTGATATTGCCTTAACTTTCTCTCCATACTTTTGGCTCTTTAGTTGTATTTCTTGGTGTTCTTGTGGGGTGGGTTGGGAACTTACTCCTACTCATGCTGCCATCTTCCTGGAAGTCCCACACTGTTTTGATTACTGTAGCTTTGTAGTGTGGTATGAAATTGGAGAGTGTGAGTGTTCCAACTTTGTTCTTCTTCAAGATTGTTTTGGCTATTTGGAGTTCCTTACAACTCCATATAAATTTGAGAATCAACTTTTCCGTTTCTGCAAAAAAGAGTATTGGAATTTGGACAGGGATAGCATTGAATCTGTATATCACTTTGAGGAGTACTGTCATCTTAACAATATTAGGTCTTACAATCCATAATCATGGGTTGTTGTTCCATTTATTTAGGTATTCTTTCATTTATTTCCACAGTGTTTTGTAGTTTTCAGTGTATGCATCTTTCACCTCCCTGATTAAATTTATTCCTATATATTTTATTCTTTTGGAAGATGTTTTAAAATAAATTATTTTCTTAATTTCCTTTTCAGATTTTTAATTGCTGGTATATAGAAACACAACTTTTGTACTTTGTTCTTGTACCCTGCAACTTTGCTGAATTTATTAGCTTCAGTAGTTATTTGTGCATTCTTTAGGATTTTCTATATATAGATTCATGTCATCTGCAAAAAGAGATAGTTTTACTTGTCCCTTTCTAATTCAGTTGCATTTTATTTCTTTTTGTCGCCTATTGTTCTGGCTAGAACTTCCAGTACAAGTTTAATAGCTGTGGCAAAAACTGGCATCCTTGTCTTATTTCTGATCCGAGGACAACAGCTTTCAGTCATCATCGTGTATGATGATAACTGTGGGGTTTCATAAATGTCCATTATCATGTTGAAGAATTCCCTTCTATTTGTAGGGTTTTTTTAAAGTGTTTTTATCATGAAAGGATGTTGAATTATGTCAAAAGCTTTTTCTGCATCAATTGAGATGATCATGTATCTCCCCCCCTTTGTTCTATTAATGTGGTGTATTACACTGATTGAATTTCTTATGTTGAATCACCCTTTCAATCCTGGGATAAATCCCACTTGGTCACAGTGTATAATCCTTTTAATATGCTGTTTGGTCTGGTTTGCTAGTACTTTGAGTATTTTTGCATCTATAAGTAATATAAGTCTGTAGTTTTCTTTTAATGTGGTGTCTCTGTCTGGCTTTGGTATCAGAGTAATGCTGGCCTCAGAGGAGAATGAGTTGAGAAGGGTTCCTTTCTTTTCTATTTTTTGGTAGAGTTTGAGAAAGGTTGGTGCTAATTCTTCTTTAAATGTTTGGTAGAATTTACCAGTGAAGCCATCTGGCCCTGGATTTTTCTCTGTTGGAAGATATTTGATGACTGATTCAATCTCTCCACTTGTTTAAGTCTATTCTGACTTGCAGTTTTTCTCTTGAGTCACTTTAGGTAGTTTGTGTGTTCTAGGAATTTGTCCATTTTATCTAGATTATTCAATTTGTTGGTGTACAATTGTTCATAGTATTGTCTTATAATTTTTTTTTAGTATCTTTAAGATTTGTATTAATGCTTCACTTTTTCTTCTTTTCTAACAGAATTTTATGGCTGTAAATTTCCCTCTAGGCACTTTTTTTGTGGCATCTCATAAGTTTTTGTTTGTTATGTTTTCATTTTCATTCATCTTATTTTCTAATTTTTTTTGTGATTTCTTCTTTGGTCAATTGGTTTTTTAGGAGTATGTTGTTTAATTTCCATGTATTCATGAATTCCCCAAATTTCCTTTTGTTATTGATTTCCAATTTCATTCCATTGTGGTCAGAGAACATACTTTGCTTGATTTTAATGCTTTTAAATTCATTGAGACTTGTTTTATGACCTAACGTATGGTCTATCCTGGAGAATGGTCCATGTGCACTTGAGAAGAGTGTGTATCTTGCTGTTGTTAAGTGGAATGTTCTATTGATGTCTGTCAGACCTAGTTTTTTATAGTGTTGTTCGAGTCTTCCATTTCCTTTTTGATCTTCTATCTAGTTGCTTTATCCATTATTAAAAGTAGAACATTGAAGTCTTCAACTATTATTGTTGAATTTTATATTTCTCCTTTCAATTCTGTCATGTATTTTGGAGCTCTCTTGCTATGTGCATGTACGTTTGTAATTGTTAAATCTTGATGGATTGTCAGTCATTTGTTTTTTCACAAATTTACCAGTGCAATTCAATGGGAGAAAGCAAATTTTTTAAACAAATAATCCTAAAACAACTGGATAGTCATATGCAAGAAAATGAACCTTGACTCTTACCTCACACTATACAGAAAAATTAATTCAATGTGGACTGTAGATGTAAAAGATAAACTATAAAACATCTGTAAGAAAACATAGATGAACATCTTCATGACCTTAGTTTAAGCAAAAATTTCTTAGATAGGACACAAAGGGCGTTAACCATTAAAAGAAAAAGAATAGAAGAGTTGAACTTAATTAAAATTAGAAACTCTGCTTGTCAAAAAACAACTTTAAGACAATGAAAAGGTAAACAGTAAACTGGGAGAAAATACTTGTGTTACATATATCTGACAAAGGACTCATAATTAGCATATATAAAAGAATTCCTACAGAACAAAACACTGCCCAGTCCTGCACCATCCTCACAATCATTGCTACATTTGAGCTCATTGTTGCAGCCACTGTATCAATCCATCTCGTTGAGGGTCTTTCTCTTTTTCGTTGCCCCTCTGCTTTACCAAGCATGATGTCCTTCTCCAGGGACTGATCCCTCCTGATAACGTGTCCAAAGTACGTGAGACAAAGTCTTGCCATCCTTGAATCTAAGAAGCATTCTGGTTATACTTCTTCCAAGACAGATTTGTTTGTTCTCTCGGCAGTCCATGGTATATTCAATATTCTTTGCCAACACCATAATTCAATATCTCATGTACAGACGAAAAACCCTAAACAAAATATTAGCAAAATTGAACTCAATGATACATTTTTAAAAGGTAAAATATTACAACCACATTTGGTTTATTCCATGAATGCAAAGTTGAGTGAACATTCAAAAATCAAGGTAATTCGGGGGGACCTCATACCACCAAGAAAGCAGTGCCAGGAGCAGAGTGTGTCCTTTGGACCCAGGGTCCCTGTGCGGAGAAGCTCCTAGTCCAGGGGAACACTGATGAGAAGGCCGACAGAGAAAGCCTTTCCCTGGAGCTGACACCCTGAATTTGGACTTTTAGCCTACTTTACTGTGAAGAAATAAATTTCTCTTTGTTAAAGCCAAAAAAAAAAAAATCAAGCTAATTCATTAACAGAATAAAAGAAAAAAAATTACATGAACATTTACTATCTGAATAGTCACTATAATGACTTGCAATTTTTTAATCCAAAATTTACTATTTGAATCCAAAACCCAGTAAATAAATCCAGCAAAAACATTTAAGTTGAGTGAGAGTCCAGGCAAGAGAATGTAGATGAAGCAGTAGCTGTAGCTCAGCTGCCCTCCCGATGGATGGCCTCTCATGCTGGTATTGTTTAAATATATTATGCATTACTGCCATATTCCCCACATTGAATAAAAATGTCTTCTAAATGGAAAAGTTTGTGAAGAAATTAAGTGATCCCTAGGTGGCGCAACTGGTTAAGCACTCATCTACCAGAGGAAAGGTTGGCAGTTCGAATCTACCCAGAGGCACCTGGGAAGACAGGCCTGGTAATCTGCTTCCAAAAGGTCACTGCTTTGAAAACTCTATGGAGCACTTCTGCTTGAAAATCCTATGGAGCAGTTCTACTCTGCACACATGGGGTCACCATGAGGCAGAATTGACTCCACAGCAACTAACAGCCATCACCACCTACATATTAGAAGAACAACCATAAATAAGAAAGCATATTGAGAGGTGAATACATAAAAGACATAAGCTTGATTATACACACATTCCCATAAAATGTGAATATGATTTTTTTATTATGAGAAAATAAAAATATGAAAGTGCTGTTGGTTTTGGAAAATTTCATCATGTTATTCTGGCCTGATATAATATTTTTGACAGACTAGAACAATATCCTGTACAGTGGGTAGATAGCCATAATCAGTGTGAGATGCCATTAAACAACATTGATAGAGCAGAAGGAGTTGAACATCTTAAAAAATCTGAAGACAAAAAAGTAATGGGGAAGTAATATGATTCCATGAAAAAGTTGAGTTTCAAAGCAAGTCTGGGATAGTTTGAGAGATTTAAGAATTGTGCAAGGCTGTATTATTTCAAAGACCATAAGCGAAGCAGTTTCTCCTGATAGTAAGGCAGGAGTCTTCATCAGTGAATTGCAGAGAATTATTGATAAAGGTGGTTTTACTGCAAAGCAAATTTTAAATCTTGGTGAAATTGAGCTTTTTAAAAATACCATCTCGTATATTCATTTCAGTAGATGAGAAAAACGTACCAGGGTAATACCATTCAAAGATGGGCTTATACTGCTTTTAGGGTGATGTTAAGCTAAAGCCTTAGTTGGTGTATCACTCCAAAAGCCTCAGGGTCCTTAAGGAAATGTTGAAGAGTGTCCTACTTGTTATATGGTGTTCAATTCATAAAGCCTGGGTGAAAAAGAGGTATTTAATAATTACATAAGGAGCTTTCTGTCACTGTTCGTGAAATACACAAAAAGTGGAAAATCATGCAACTGAGTTTCTTTTGATAAGACAATGCACCTAAATATTCTTCTGTTGTAGACTTTTGAGACAATATCTGACTAGTCTTTTTGCCTCCCAAGATCATGTCATTATTGTAGGAGGTCATCACAACATTTGAGGTATATTATATGAAATATCTGGTGCAGGGTTGCTAGTACCGATGACCCTATTTTGATGAAGGATTGATGGAAGAATTTGGACACCAAGTAGGCACTCAAATTCATAGATAAGTCTTGGAAAAAAGTATCACAATAAACCGTGAAATCATGTGAAATACACTGGTCCTGCAATTTGTTGCTGAATTCCAAGTTTTCAAGAAAGTGCTCAATAAACACAAAGCAAAAAAATCTTAGATCTAGGGAAGAAGACTAGATTTAGTGAAATGAACAGGGCAGGTAGAGGCAAAATATGGAGGGAAAACATGAAATCCATTCAGTTTGCTTTACAGACCTCTGCATTATTTCACCATTTATCATGATGTATAACTTTTGAAATTTCAAAAAAAAAAAAAAGGTAAAAAATTTTAAAAGATAAAAAATTGAAAGTGAAAACAAGAAAAACTTAAAAGTAAATCTACCTGGCATCAGCTGTGAATTGCATAATTAAAAATTCGCTGAATTTGCTGCATCCAGCAATCGTTATGCTATTGCAAAAAAAAAGTGAGCCCATATATTATAATATTTAATTTATTTCAGAAAAAAGGAGCATCACTGAAGCACACAGATATCAGAAGATATCAGAGACATGTTTAAGAGGGCACCTAAGATGGTTTATCCTACACTTCTGCTTCTCCACTGCTTCAAATTGAGCTGTTCCTGTGGCAACTCTGAATATTGTTTAATATGGTCCTCGTGATCCAGGCTGTGCAGGCATGGCTGTGAAAGAAATACTTTAATTTGCACTAAGAAAACAGTTTTAAAACATTGCAAATGCAGTAACAATTATATTACATAAAGTTTTGAGAAAATTGTAGTTTGTTACAATATAGTTTTTTAAAGTTTCTTCAAATACAGTACTCTAATGTAGAATTGCTGTCTACTAATCTCTTATGACATTTCTCAAATTGAAGATTATATCTTTAGCATGGATGCATAGGCTATAAAATATTGAACTAATTACTGTACTGTCTGCAGAAGTTACAAAGTCTATTGTATTTTTACTTTAGGTACTGTAGAATACAAAAGTTCTAGAATATGCTGCTCTGTCACAGAGTTATCAATTATTATCAATTTTTTATGAAATAATATGTAAAATTATTATATCACATTATAAAATGAAAGAACTTAGCTATATTAATAAAGCAACAGACAACAAATGGTTAATATGATTTTTACTATAGTTATGTAAAAGGACAGAGCATTTAGGGACTTGCAGAGCCTAGACAGGAATCAGGGGTTGGAGATCTATTCATCAGGACCAGATGTACCACCAAGGCAGAGGCTCTTAGAGACTCCAAGACTTGCAATATTTCACTTAACAAATATTTTTGAGTACCTACTATATATGTCAGGCACTGAGAAGGCAGTAGTGCTCAAAACAAACAAAATGCCTGTCCTCAAGGAGCTTACATTCCAATAGGAAAAACAGACAATAAATAGACAAACAAATAAGTATATATCTGATTATGATGACAAACCCTAGGTAGAAAAATAAAGCAGGATAATGAGAGATGAAGAGTGCAGGGGTAGTTGCTATTGTCTGTAAAGTTACAGAAGTCCTCACGGATAAGGTGACATTTGAGCAGAGACCTGAAGGAAGCTATGTGGCTGTGATGCGTATGAAGAATATCATAGAGAGAGCACAGTATTTGCAAAGGCTCTGAGGCAGGAGCATGTTGGTGTGTTTCGAGGGAACAGCTAGAAGGCTGAGGTGGTGAGAAAGAAGTATCATGAGGCTCATCACTATAGGCCATTGTGAGAATGTTAGCTTTTATTCAAAGTAAGGTAGGAAGTCATTAGAGGGTTTTGAGCAGAGCAGTGAGTTGATTAAACTTTTGTGTGAAAGGCTTATTCTATCTGCTGGAGGTGCTCAGGAAGCAGGGCAACAGAACAGTTTTTGGTGGGAGCCAGGGGTTTTTATTACAGGAGAATTATGGTGGCGGGAAGGAGGAAAAGGCCCTGGATTAGGAGATTTAAATAATATTGATGGCTCAATAGCAGGAAACTTGGATTAGGCCCTCCCACAGAAGCTTCACTTTGGGGGTTTGCATGTGCTGGGTTGATATTGGGCAGTGGCTGGTTTTGCTGAGCTTCTTGGGGTTGATAATAGCAAGTCACAGATTGTGGGTTTGTTAGGGGCCAGGTGGTGATGTAAACTGATTATCAGAATGGGGAACAGAAACTTTAATATGCATAGGTCAATGGTTTGGACTCAATCTGAGGTCAGGGCATCACTGAATGGCCATATACGTTACAAGACAGATGTGAGATAAAGGGAAGCTTTTTAAAGATGGAGATACTATATTTGTATGCTCACAGGGAATGATCCAGGAAAAGGGGAAAAAATGATGCATGAGAGGACAGTTGCTGGTGTGAAAACCTTGAGGAAGCAAGAGGAGATGGGATCTAGTACATCTAGTCATGATCTAGAGAAGAGCATGAAAAGTTGAAGTAATGGAGGGAAGGTAGGATGTATGAGAACAGATAAAAATAGGTTGTAGATGTAGTAGTGGAGCTCATGGAAGTTCTATTCTTGTTGCTTCTATTTTTCAGTGAAGTAGGAAAAAAAGCTGAGAATGAGGATATAGAAAGAAGTGCTGATTTGGAGGGGAGAGAGGTTGCAAAACAGTCATCTGGTAGAGAGGGAGAAGAAAGCGTTTAGGAAAATATAGGAGGGTTGCTGAGAAACACAAAGGTCCCATTGGAGATAAAAGGAGATCAGTTACACATACTTGTGTGATTTTCTTTAATCATATTCTGTACAGCCTGGGTGCGGGTGGAAAATTGGATTTGACCAGTAACAGTGCCAACCAATGATTACCAAATACTGGAAGATTCTGGAACAAGAATTTATTAGTATGGAAAAGTAAACAAACAAACAAAAGAAACCAAACCCCTTGCCGTCAAGTCGATTCCGACTCATAGCGACCCTATAGGACAGAGTAAAACTGCCCCACAGAGTTTTCAAGGGGCCCCTGGTGGATTTGAACTGCTGACCTTTTTTTGGTTAGCAGCCGTAGCACTTAACCAGTACACCAGCAGGGTTTCCATGGAAAAGTACAGGGTCATTTAATTTGAATTTCTAACTGCTTATCAGGACACCATGCAGGGACTGGGGCAGTAAATGAAGTTTCTGAAGCAAGCGAGAAGATGCCATAGAGATGGAAAGTAGACCTCAAACAAAGAACAGCAGTTGCTTTCCACGTTAAAGCAATGACAAGAGAAAGAAAACCTTCCAACTACCCTCCAATGAAATCAATATAGGAAAAGTACTCAGCTGCTCCAATGAGGGAGGAGGGAACCCAGTACAACAAGAAAGGACCTAATACCTCCACCAGGACTTTGTTGGCCAAAGCAGATGACGATCTAACAACCAAAACAAAGACTTTTATTTCTGCCCTGTGATTGAGGGTGAAGGGTTATCCAATGACTTAGCCTCATCTATACAGAAGAAAATGAAGGAATAAAGACAGAAAAAATGTCAAATGCTCACTCACAGCCTTCAGCTGTCAACAACAGCCCACTTGCTGGCAAACATCTCAGATTGGGTGCTTAGAAGTGGGCAGACCTTCCCTGTCTTCTGGTTTGGAGATTTCACATGTCTTATTATTCCTATAAGGAGCCCTGGTGGTACAATGGCTAAACACTCTGCTGCTAACTGAAAGGTTGGCAATTCAAACCCACCAGCCACTCCTAGGAGAAAGATGTGGCAGTCTGCTTCTGTAAAGATGATAGCTTTACTCTGTGGGGGAGTCGTACTCTGTCCTATAGGGTCAATGTAAGTCTGAATCGACTTGCAGTAATGGATTTGTTTTTTATTATCCATGTAGTCCTCTTCACAACTTGGTCTCAGGCACCAGACACTCCACTCCCATCAGTACAGCCCCAGAACCCCACAAATGCACTCAGATCAGGTAGGTGTAGGAGAGGAATAGACCAACCTCATTGCAAGTGATAAATAACTGTGTGGTTTCTCTCTGGCAAAGTCAAGCTAGAACTACAAAGGCCACACGAGGATCAACAAAAGAAGCTCTGAGAAGTGGGTTCATCTGCCATACATAGACTTACAGTCTTTAGTAGCCGTTTTGGTCACCACAAGAGTTTAGGGTTCCTGGGCCAGCAGCATAGCCACAGCCACCTAGATGCCTTCCAGGCAGCAGACAAAGATAGATGGAGGGAAGTCGGTGAAGTGGGGCCCCAGGCCCAGCACTCCCACTACGTGGCAGCCCCCAGTCAAGTCCTCAAGCTCTGCTGTCACATAATGGTGGGAACCAAGGGGCCCATTGGGGGCCCACCAGCACAGCATTATCCCAAGTCATCTTCACCACTATCAGGGTAGGAAAGAGACCCAGCATGACAGGCGTGACCAGAAGATCAATTTTAGGAAAAAGTATACATGGAAGTAGAGAATCTTGAAACTATTTTCCTTAAAATTATCTGTTCCCACATAAACCTTAGAAATTGTTCATGTACCCCTCAGGAGTGAACATACACCAGTTTAAAGACCAGTGACCAGGCTCTTGGATTTTACCTTCTGCACACCAAAAAGTAAGAGATAAAGTCAGGTTATTACAAGTTACGAGGAGGATGAAGGACCACTCAAGTAAAGACAGGACCCTTAAAACATGACACAATGGAACAACGGGAAAAAACTATCCTTCATAGGGAGGGGACATTCTTGCCTTCCTCAGGCATGTGACAGAGCAAATAAAAATCATCTCTGGAAGAATGCACTTTAAACCAAGGAACCCTACAGATAAAAGTTCCAAAGAGCGTGAGCTTATAAAGAAACTTCAGAAACACAAGAAAATAAGCCAACAGTGGAAAAATCAAACTGGCAATCACTGAAAAAAATACAAACTACAAGGTACAGAATATAAAATAAGTGTGTTTCAAATGTTTAAAGGAATAAAAGAGACGTTGAAAGAATTAGTAACAAGCAAGAGAGTATATCAAACTGACCAGACATAATTTTGAGGAATAAAAAAAATTACTAAAGAAATGAGAGGCACATGAGACATAGCTAAAGAAGGAGATAGTGATGTGGAATAAGCATCTAAGGACATTACCCAGAATCAGCACAGAGATACAGAGAGGAGAAAAAGATGGAAAATATTAATAAAACCTTAAGAGACATGAAAGATAATGTGAGATGGTCTAACAAACACCTAAACAGAGCTCCAGAAAGAGCATTCTACTCCATTGCTTGACAAGGGGCTCAATCAGGTAACTTGGTTTGGCCAATGAGATGTTAGCAAATATGACGCAAACATCAGCTTAAAAAGATATTGGCAAGTATGACATAAACATAGGCTTAAAATGTGCTTGTGCGTTGGCCCTTGTTCTCTTGATCACTCTTGTTCCTCTGTAGGCATTACCATCAGAACATGCAGCAGCTAGCCTGCTAAAGGATGAGATACATAAAGAAAAGCCATGTCACCCTTCGCTTAGGTTGAGACCATCCTAAACGAACCGTCAGATGACTCTCAGACTTAAGTGAGCTCAGCCAAGAGCATCCAGCAGAATTCCATCTGCACACACGGGTGAACCCAGCTAGGCTCAGGAGACATGCATAGCCTACCTAGGGCAGTGGGTTGAATTGTGGCCCCCCAAAAATATGTCCATGTCCTAACCCCTTGGAACCTATGAACGTTATTATCATTGGGAAAGAGTCTTTGCAGATATAATTAAGGACCTCAAGATGAAATCATCCTGGATTTAGGATAGGTTCTAAATCCAATGACAGGTGTTCTTATACAAAGAAAGGCAGAAGGAGATTTGAGACACAAACGTAGAGGAAAAGGCCATGTGAACACAGAGGCAGAGATTGGAGTCATGCAGCCCTAAGCCATGGACCTCTTGGAGCCACCAGAAGCTGGAGGAGGCGAGGATAGATTCTCTCTTAGAGCCTTTGGAGAGAGTGTGGCCCTGCCGACACCTTGATTTTGAACTTCTGGCCTCCACAACTGTGATGGAATAAATTTCCGTTGTTTTAAATTACCCCGCTTGTGGAAATTTGTTATGACAGCCTCATGAAATTAACACTAGATAATAAACAGTTGTTTTAAGCCATTGAGATTTGGGGTGATTTGTTACACAGCAATAATGAGGCAATACATAAGTAAAACAGACCTCCAGTATTCTATAGGCAGGAAGTAATCTTGAAAAATTCATGTATATGAAATTCAAATTTTTTCTGTGACCCCTGGTTCTGCCCTCTGGGAGATTCTTCCTTTGTCTATTATTCTAGTTGGGCACATCTGAAGTAAGCCATCAAAGAATAAGCCTCCCTCGGGGGGCTGATAAGCCTTCTCAGCTCACTTCTTTCCCATAGATTGTTGGGTGCCCAAGGGTCATTAAAAATCTTAGACATTCACAGCCTCTTTTAATCCAGATTTCTTCTAGCTCCAAAAGACAGTTTTTTGACTAAGCTTTGACTAAGTAAAAAACTTACTCATCCTCTTCTCCATTTGATTCCAGTCAGCTTCATGCACCTAATGGCCACTGTGGTGAACTGAGTTCCTTTATGGGGCCTTTTGCCTTGATTCCTTGGAAAAACAGCTTGAGAGATCTTTCCCGTAAGCCCTGAGGAGTTACCTTTGCCCTAGTTTTCTATCTCAGAGGGTTTGTTACTTTTGTCCAGGTTGGTTGACATTTCCTGGGTAGGCTGTAAACAACTTGGTTTGATATTTTTTGTCTGGTCCTGAGCTGCAGCCTGCCCTGTGATTGGTATGCACCTTGCAGGTATTGGTCAATAGACTATGCAAATGAGGTGAGTTGTAGCCTACTATGCAACTGAAGTGTCTGTGGCCTACCAAGAGGGGATTGGTCAGTTCGTGGCCCTGGTGGGCATGCCATGCCTTGAAACTGACAAATTAATTTATAAATTTAATGAAATTACAAATAAAATTACAAAGGATATTGTTAATTTGATAAAATAATAATTGGGTTCAACTGGGAAAATAAATGTACAAAAATTGCCGAAAAATGCTTAAATAATGATGAGAGGTTGTACTGAGTTCTAAGAAGTTCAACGTTAATCAAGGAAAGATATATGACCACAAGATGGCAGTATTGCACAATAAGCTATTTATTGAGGGGGGCCGATGTATTGACAGTTTTCGCGCACAGAGCATGCGTTCTCACCAGCAATATCTGAGGGTTCTAATTTCTCCACATCCTCTCCAACGTTTTCTATTTTCTGTTGTTGGTGGGGATACCCTGGTGGTGTAGTGGTTAAGAGCTACGGCTGCTAACCGTAAAGGTTGGCAGTTCGAATTCACCAGGCGCATCCTTAGAAACTCTATGGGGCAGTACTCCTCTGTCCTATAGGGTCGCTGTGAGTCGGACTCAACGCAACGGGTTTGGTTGTTAGTGTTATCTTGTTGTGGCTTATTTTATTTTATTTTATTGTGCCTTAGATGAAGGTTTACATAGCAAATTAGTTTCTCATTAAACAATACACATATTGTTTTGTGACACTGGTTGCCAATCCCGTGACATGTCAACACTCTCCCCTTCTCGACCTTAGGTCCCCCATTTCCATGCGTGCAGTTTGCATTTCTCTAAAGGGAATCTACTTGACGGCCACGGGATTTTTTTGGTTTTTAATGACTAATGATGTTGAACATCTTTTCATGAGGTTGTTGGCCATTTGTATATCTCCTTTGGGGAAATAAATGTCTTCTCAAGTCCTTTGGCTATGGTTTAATTGGGTTCTTTGCCATTTTATTGTTGAGTGGTAAGAATTCTTTATATATTCTGGACTTTTATCAAATACATGACTTGCAAATATTTTCTCCCACTCTGTGGGTTGTCTTTTTACTTTCTTGACAGCGTCCTTTGATGCACAAAAACGTTTCAATTTCTTTGAAGTCAAATTTATCTATTTTTCTTTTGTTGGTCACGCTTTGGGTGTCACATCTGAGAAACCATTACCAAATCCAAAGTCATAAAGATTTACCCCTGTGTTTTCTTCTGAGAACATTATGGTTTTAGCTCTTATATTTCAGTCATTGATTTATTTTGAGTTAATTTTTGTATGCGGTGTGAGGTAATGGTTCAACTTCATTCTTTTGCATGCGGATGTCAAGTTGTACAAGCACCATTTGTTGAAGAGAGTATTCCTTCTTCCATTGAATGGCCTTGGAACCCTTGTTGAAAATCATTTGCCCATAGACGTATGGGTTTAATTCTGAACTCTCAATTATATTCAGTTGGTCTATCTGTCTATCCTTATGTCAGTATGATGGTAGCTGTGGGTTTTTCACAGATATTTTGATTAGTGTAACTTCATAGTAAGTTTTGAAATCAGGAAGTGTGAGTCCTCCAGCTTTGTTCTTTGTTTTCATCTAGGTTATCTAATTTGTTGTCACATAATTGTTTATAGTATTTTCTGTTTTGGCTATTCTGAGTCCTTTGCATTTCCAAGTGAATTTTAGGATCAGCTTTTCCATTTCTGCAAAAAAAAAAAAAGGGGGGGGGGATTATGATAGGAATTGCATTGAATCTATAGATCACTTTGGGGAATATTGCCATTTTAAAAATACTAAGTCTTTTAATCCAAGAATATGGCTCTCTTTTCATTTATTTAGGTCTTCTTTAATTTCTTCCAGGAATGTTTTCGTAGTTTTCAGTGTACAAGTCTTGCACCTCCTTGGTTAAATTTATTCCTAAGTATTTTTGATGCCATTATAAATAGAATTGTTTTCTTAATTTCCCTTTTGGATTGTTCATTGCTAGTGTATAGAAATACAACTGATTTTTGTGTTTATCTTGTATTCTGCTGAATCCATTTATTAGCTCTAGTAGTGTTTCGTGGATTCTTCATTATTTTCTATAGACAAGATCATGTCGTCTGCTAAGAGAGACAGTTTTATTTCTTCCTTTCCCATTTGGATGACTTTTATATCTTTTTCTGGCCTAACTGCTCCAGCTAAAACCTCTAGTACAATGTTGAACAGAAGTACTGGAAACAGATATCTTTGTCTTAGTCCTGATTTTAGGGGGAAGTTTTCATTCTTTCTCCATTGAGTATGATGTTAGCCGTGGGTTTTTCATAGATGCCCTTCATTATGTTGAGGAAGTTCTCTTGTATTCCTAGTTTGTTAAGTGTTTTTATCATGAAAGGTAATTGGATTTTGTCAAATGATTTTTCTGTGTTAATTGAGATGATTGTGCATTCTTTTCCTTCATTCTATTAATGTGTTATATTACATCAATTGATGTTCATATGTTGTACTACGCTTGCATTCCTAGGATAAATCCTACCAGTTCATGGTGTATAATCCTTTTAATATGATGCTGGATTCAGTTTGCTAGAAATTTTTTGAGGATTTTTACCCCTATATTCATAAGGGATATCAGTCTGAAATTTTCTTTCTTTGTGATGTCTTTGTCTGGCTTTGGTGTCAGAGTAATGCTGGCCTCATAGAATGAGTTATGAATTGTTCTCTCCTTTTCTACTTTTTAAAGGCCCCTGGGTGGTCCAAACAGTTTGCATTCAATTACTAACCAAAAGGTTGGCAGCTAAAACCCACTAAGTGGCACCATAGAAGAAAGGCCTGGCAATCCACTTCCATAAAGATTGCAGCCAAGGGAACCCTATGGAGCTCAGTTCTGCTGTGTTAACACATGGGGTTGCCATGAGTCGAAATCGACTTGACAGCAATAGGTTTGGTTTTTTGGTTTCTATTTTTTGGAAGAACATGAGGTGGATTAGTGTTAATTATTTTTAAATGTTTACTGTTACAGGTTTGTTCAGATTTTCTATTTCTTCTTGAATCAGTTTTGGTAGTTTGTTGTTTCCAGGAACTTGTCCATTTCGTCTAGGCTATCTGATTTGCTGGTGCACAGTTGTTCATAGTATTCTCTTAGAATCCTTTTATTTCTGTAAAGTCAGGAATAATGTTCCCACTTTTATTTCTGATTTAGTAATTTGAGTCTTTTCTCTCTTTTTAAAAATCTTATTCAGTCCAGCTAAAAATTTGTCAGTTTTGTTTGTCTTCTCAAGGAATCAATTTTTGGTTTCATTGATTTTCTCCATAGATTTTCTAATTTTAAGAGCTTTTACAAATCAATAAAATGAACAAACTAATAGAAAGGTAGGCAATAAACAAGCTTTAAAAAAGAATGAAAGAAAAATCATTCTAATGGCCACTAAACGTATAAATAAATGCCTGACCACTCTCCTAAATAAGTTGAAAGATATTTTTGCCAATCAAAGATGCAAGGAATTAAAACAGTGCTAATTAACCTTGGCTGTACATCAGAATCACCTGGGGAGCCTCAGGAACACCCCCCCCCCCCCGCCCCGCCCCACCAAGGCCCTAGCCACACTCCAGACCAATTAAATCAGAATCTCTTAGAGTGGGACCTGGGCATCAGTAATTTTTAAAGTTTCTCCAGGTGATTCCCATATGCAGTCCAGACTGAGAACCACTAATTTGAAGGATGATAATATCTAATATTAATCCAGGTGAGAGTTGTTGTTAGTTGCTGTCAAGTAGGTTCTGGCTCATGGAGATCCCATGTGTACAGAGTAGAACTGCTCCATAGGGTTTCTCAAGGCTGTGACCTTTTGGAAGCAGATTGCCAGGCCTGTCTTACAAGGTGCCTCTAGGTGGGTTTGAACTGCCAAGCTTTCAGTTAGTAGTCCAGCACTCAACCGTTTGTGCCACCCAGGGACTCCAGGTGAAAGTATATCCTGGTAAAAGGCACTCTGTAAATTGTACAACTTTTGAAAGAACTTTCTTGGCAATAATAATAGCTCACATTTTTTAAATTTTAGCTTATGTGTATTTCCTAATTTTTATATATGAGTATTTTAAAAAATAGGTTTAAAAATGTTAACTGCTCTCATCAACAAACCTTCTCCATCCCTTTGCTCCCAGGATGCGATGTAGTCTAGAGATCTGTACACAAAGCCTGTCATGCTTTTAGCTTCTCCGCTTCCTATCCTTGCACCATTTGGATTCCAGTCTGTACTATCCTAAACTGTCTCTAGTCCATGCTAAAGAATTAGCATGTCAAGACTCAGCTTGTTTCCTTTTTTGGCTTAAACACTTCCTCTGCTTTCAGGTCTCCAGAACAAACAACCTCAAATCCATCCTGTCCTGTTAAATCGTTGATGAGCTGAATGTGACTGTTGACTTAGGAGAAAAGCACAGAAATAAAACCCTACCCCACACTTTCCCAAATATTTTTCTTCCTCCTTTCTTATTCTCCCCATCCCCTCCTTTTTTTTCTTCTGGTCCTCTTCCTTTCACTTTTTTTCCCAATGGGTTTCTTGCTTTTACTTACTTTTTTTTTTTAATTACTTGAATAAACAATGTGTATAATGCACCAACCCAACCCAAGCCAAACCCACTGCTGAGTGGATTCTGACTCATAGCAACCCTATAGGACAGAGTAGAACTGCCCCATAGGGTTTCCAAGGCTGTAATCTTTACGGAAGCAGACTGCCATATCTTTCTCCCTCATTGCTGTTGGTGGTTTCCAATGGCCAAGGTTTCGGTTTGCAACCAAGTGCTTTAACCACCGTGCCACCAGAGCTCCTTAATGCACCAACGAACCAAGCCTAACCAGTTGCCATCAAGTCAATTCTGACTCATAGCAACTCTATAGGACAGAACAGAACTGCCCCATAGGGTTTCCAAGCAGAGGCTGGTGGATTCGAACTGCCAACCTTTTGGTTAGCAGCCAAACGCTTAACTACTGTGCCACCAGGGCTCGAATGCACCAACACCACACCCCAAAAAAGTCCTGGATTGCAGTCACACTCATTGTTACTTTCTAGCGTCTTGTATAACTTGCTTAACCTGTTTCTTCTGTAGTCCAGTTAATCACACCTGCCTCATCTATATTACAAAGTAGTTGTACTGATGAAATAGAATGAATACTCTGAGGAAATAAAAGGCACCTTACAAATTCTGTGTGAGGCATTATTTTTTCCTAATTTCTGTCTCCTTTTGCTCTCACCTTTCTTACTCCTTTACCTCCTTCCTCCTTTGACTACTTTTTAGGTTTTCCTCCTTTTCTGCCCTTTCTCCTTTCCATTTTCTCCCTCCTCACCTATCTCTCTTCATTCATTCAATCAGCAAACTTGGAGCAACGACTGAGTCAACTAGCCTGCTAGGATGCTTTGAGGAGCTCATAGCTAAAGCAAGGAGTAAGGAATCCAGGCTCATAGACTAGTGGTTGATATGATGTAGGAAGTGCTAGAACAGCACAGAGGACCTACGATTAAATATGGGCACAGGGAAATCTTCACAGAGGAAGTGTCGATTTGAAGAAGGCCTTGAAGGACAAAATCATTTTCAGGCAGAGGAAGGAGGGAAGACACACCAGGTGGAAGTGTCATGTGCAGAAAAACATGGGTAATCCATAGGGTGCAAGGAAGATGCAGAAGAATAGAATGAAAGTTTACAGCCAGATCACGAAAGATTTTTTCAACTGACTAGAGAATTTGGCCTTAAAACCCGTTTTAGGGTTTCCTGGTTTTGTTTTTGTTGTGGTTTTTGAAGAGAGGTTTGTGCTGTACCAGCTGTATAGGAAGAACCAGCATCTTCTCATCCCACACATTTCCCAATCTTATCTTCTCCCCACTCCAAACCATACTGTTTTCTCTATCCCCTCTTTTTTTCCCTCCTTTTTCCTCCCATTCTTTCTCTTTCCTTTCCCTCTGCCCTTCACCAGCCTTAGCCTATAGTATATTTGGGGTGGGAAAGTGCTAAGAGGCTCTGTCAGTAGCATTAGGAATTCTGTGCAAGTGCATTGGTGTCCAATGGTGAGGGCAAGAGGGGTGAGAGTAGAACAGGTCTCCACTGTGGCTCTCAGGCATTTTGTGGAGGAGTACTTGTCCGTGCTTATGCATTTAGTCATGGGGGGAAATGAAATAAAACACAACAAAGCATAAATGAGAGCAACAGTGCAGGATTTGTGGGAGGGGCTAAAGGGGTTCCCTGACAGGCAAGAAGGGATTCATTTTAAATTTTTTTAGTGAAAGTAAACAAAGTGGGTCTGAAGTGTGGACTCTGCGAAAATGAAGTCTCCTTCCCTTCTTCCAAAGTCCTGAGCAGCCTCTCAGAGTGACTCAGGGCCACCCCCAGCCTCCAAGTTATCCCACAATCACAAAAGAAATGAGGAAGTGGTTCTCACAGTGGGGTCTGTGATGGTCTGTGAATGATTTTCAGTATTTCAAAAATGCTTAGTTGAAATGGTCGTATGGCTATAATGGGTTTTAATATACTTGAAAAACAAAAATGGATAAAAGGTTATAAAATGCAATTTTGTAAGATGGCTGAAAACTTGATATGGAGGCAGGGGAACTTGAGGGAAAGAGAGACTAAAAGGAGGGATTGTTGGTGATGGTTGAGAATTATGAAATAAAATTAACCCATCTTATCACACTACAGTCTAGTCAACTTGGGAGTTTTGAAGGGGAGGTCGAGATAGAAAGGATTCTTGCCCATTTCTAACCAAGGAAAGATTTCCCTGATATGCCCACACCTTCCCTCTCTCTGAGATGATTTGGAGCAAGGTTGGGCCCCCACACCTCCACATACACCTCTCCGGGTTCACATTTCCTTCCCTTCTCCCTATTGTACTCAACCCCTTCCTTGTGTCCCTCCTTCGTCTCTTTGCAGTCTTTGCCAAGACAGTGTCCAGATCCCACTCCCTCTTTCAGCTGTGGTCAAGTCGCCCTTTCTTTGAGGAGAGCAAAGGGGCATCAAATTTGACTGCGTTATCTCTTGTGAGTGGTTTTATAGGGGATGGGATGAGGATGAAGAATGTTAGCTGGGAAAAAGGTTGATGGAAATTAGGTTTGTGCCCCTGAATTTTGTTTTATTTTGTCTGATTTTTTAGGCAATATGGTCCCCGTTTATGGACATGTTCTTAGTTTGCAAGGCATGAGCTAAATTCTAATAGCAGGCCTATTAGAATAGCTGAGGGAGGTTTCAGGGATTGAAAAGAGGATGAGTTGATAGTGTCTGATACAAATATTATACAGCTATTCCTCCACAAATGCAGGAGAATGTTATTTAATAATTCCACAGTGGTACCAATGAGCCAATTGTACTCTTATCCATCCAATCCCTGTGGGGTCATGCACACTGGCAGCTCTGGGAATTTACACATCTTCATCTTACTATCAGAGTCCCTGTGTGGTGCAAACAGTTAATGTGCTTGGCTGCTAACCAAAAGTTTGGAAGTTCGAGTCCAGAGGCACCTCATAAGAAAGGCCTGGTGATCTACTTCCAAAAAATCAGCCACTGAAAACCTTAAGGACAGATATGGGATATAAAATCAAAAGAGGCGTCTGACCTAAAAGTAAAACGGCTGAACTGATGCTCAGTGTAAACTTTTACACAGATTCAAACTCTGTTGTTTAGGAGCCAGCCCTATCATTAAGGAAATGCTTTCCTTTGTGGTCAAACTAAGAATGTGGATACTACATGTCCTAGGATCTATAACCAAACTTTATCAAAATTCGTTTTGTTAAAGCTCTCCAGGAGATCTTATGCTCTAAGCGAGGTAATGTTTAACAACCTGTTCCCAACAGTATCTGTCATGCCACCATCATGCCATGGTGATGTTTTATGACAGTCATGAAACACCCTTCATGACAAAATACCTTGCAATTATGTCCTTTAGCCAATTAATATACTCCAACTGTATTAATATAACCGATAATATTAAAAATCATGCTTTGCTTTGTCCTGCCTTTGACTGACCTCGATTGCTGTAAACCTATCAGAATACTAAAGCTCCCCGTTCTTTGTTTCAGCCCTATAAAAATTTCTTAGTAATTGTTGTGGCTTGGACTTCACAGTTCCATTTTCAAGGGCCATGGAGATCCCAGGTTCAAACTGTCTTGAACCTTTAATAAACCTCTTTATTTTAGTTCAATTTAGACTATAAATTTTTCACACATCAACATTTTTTGGTGGCAGCAGTGGGATGTGAAAGTGACTTGCCTGCTGTGACCCCAAGAAACCGTGGAAAGAGCATCAGCACCAGCAATAATCCATCGAGTTCAATCCATTTCCCTGGACTCTTAGGGGTTGCTCCACATAAGACTTTTCAGATCAAACTTCTGCTCTCTTTTGCGTTGAAGTTTTCCAAGGTTTATAAATGGTTTTGTCTCTTTACTTTTGGGTCTGTATTGAGCCTATTTGAAAAGTTTGTTAAGTGCTTTTACTTCGAATTGCGGCTTGGTCTGGTCATTTGAACTCACTGCGTTTCCCTAAGATGCCCATAACGGGTTCTTCAGTGCATGTTTTTCTTTTACAAAGACTCCAGAGCAAAGTGTAATTGCATTCACATGTGTGGTTACTAGCTTAGTGATCATGGGCAGTACCCACTAAGGAGATGATCCAGCTACTTCTTTGTTCCTGGCATGCTTTCACTAAGAAGAGTCTAGAGGACCACTTGCTCAAATATAAATACAACACACTGGCTGGAAAGATACCCAGCCCAACCTGGCTTTAGACCCCAATAAAACATCTGAGGAAATACTTAAAGAAGCCCGGAAAAAGGGAAAAGACACATATTTGTAGAGCCAAGAGAAACACAAGCTTAAGTAGAAACAGTAGGTTAAAAGAATCACAAAAAGCATTTATCCTTAGAGCCTGGCACAGTGTGCATAGATTTACTTACCCATGCTAATGCTATATAAATTTTATTAAACTTATCTAACATCCATAAACAAACCCTAAATTAGAAAAAGTTAATATCCAAGAAAAAGAGGAAGTTAATGTTCAAGAAAGAGAGGAGATTGATTATCTGCTGCTTGCAGGCACTTGTTCTGCCTCCTTAAGACTCAGCCCTGCCTAATCTTCTCCCCCTGGAGACCCTTTCTTCAATTTGTAACAGAAAAACAAAAGAAACTTTAGCCCCAATAATACCGGATTTCTTTCTAAAGGCCTCATTATTCCTTATATCCATTCCCCTATATATTTATCTTATGTAATGTAAAGCTATGTTTAAGCTGGCCTCACAAACCAATAAGTTTATGTAATTTTTGTATCGTTTTGTATATTGTTTCAAAAAGCTGTGAATAACAGTTGTTAGGTTTTTATTCCTCATAAAGCAGTCTTTTAAATCTTTTAAAAAATTGCTCATTGTGCCCGGGCTTCTAATAGCTACTTTAAAAAAACTTGAATATAAACTAGTATATTTGAAAAAATGCACTGAAAAAAGGATAAATTGTTTCTCTAAAGTATCCTGTAAAGCATGCAGAAAATAATTTTATGGAAGTCTAATAATCTCCTACCTCTGGATGCTATTATTAAATTAGATTATAACATTTCTTCAAAGAACTTATCCTGATTATTTTAATGATAAATAAGTGCTTGTATAAATTAAATAGTCCTAATATTCCCAGAAATTAATAAAAACAAATTTGTTCTGGTAAAGTTTTTATGTTTTATAATATGTCAACTTAAAGCATTTTCCAAGATCTTTTTAAGTAACTTAAGGTAAATTAAACATACAGAACATGTTTTGTTAAAAGAAAACAATTAGAAATTTTGTCCTAAAATGAAAGAGAGTAGTTGTTCTAAAATAAAAGAGAGACAGAGAAGAGCATAGGAAAAGAATTTAGATTCAGAAAGTCATATAAAGTCAAAAGAAAATTAAATAGAAAGTTAAAGAGACTAAAGAAAGAAGCCTAAACTTATGCTACAGGAAAAAGATACGTGTATATGTATTTGAGTCTAATAGTAAATATGTCTGCCAGTTAAAGGATTATGTCATAAAAAATATATAACGAAGACAAGAAATTTGAAAAGTTTATTAAAAATTTTTATTTTATATAATCAAAATTCTTATTTATTACAACTAAAGGCTTGATAGATTAATTCATAAAAATTTTTAAGAGCTTTAATGTCAAATAGGAGCCCTGTTGGTGTAGTGGTTAAGAGCTTGGCTGCTAACCAAAAAGGTCGGCAGTTCGAATCCACCAGCTGCTCCTTGTAAACCCTCTGGGACAGTTTTACTGTCCCAGAGGGTTGCTATGGGTCGGAATTGACTCAGCAGCAATGCATTTAATGTCAAATAACATATAAAGCAAAGAATTAGATTTCTCACTGTTAAAAGAACAAAATTTTCCTTAATTATTGTTGTTGTTATTAGGTGCTGTCGAGACTGTTCCAACTTACAGCAACCCTATGTAGAAAAGATGGAAACACTGCCCATTCCTGCACCATCCTCAGAATTGTTGCTATGTTTGAGCCCATTGTTACAACCACTATGTCAATCCATCTCATTGAGGGTCTTACTTTTTTTTGCTGACCATCTACTTTACCAAGCATGATGTCCTTCTCCAGGGACTGGTCCCTCCTTTTAACATGTCCAAAGTACGTGAGACAAAGTCTTCTTCCAAGACAGATTTGTTCATTCTTCTGGCAGTCCATGGTAATTGTATATTCAATATTCTTCGCCAACACCATAATTCAAAGACATCAATTCTTCTTCCGTCTTCCTTATTCATTGTCCAGCTTTCACATGCATATGAGGCAATTGAAAATATCATGGCTTGGGCCAGGCATACTTTAGTCCTCAAGGTGACATCCTTGCTTTTTAACACTTTAAAGAAGTCTTTTGCAGCAAATTTGCCCAATGCAATATGTTGTTTGATCTCTTGACTGCTGATTTCTTGGATACTGATTGTGGATCCAAGTAACATGAAATCCTTGACACCTTCAATATTTTCTCCACTTACCATGATGTTGCTATTGGTCCAGTTGTGAGGATTTTTGTTTTCTTTATGTTGAGGTGTAATCCGAACTGAAAGCTGTGGTCTTTGATCTTCATCAGTAAGTGCTTCAAGTCCTCTTCACTTTCAGCAAGCAAGGTTGTGTCATCTTGTCATGTGTATATCGCAGGTTGTTAATGAGTCTTCCTCCAATCCTGATACCATGTTCTTCTTCATATAGTCCGGCTTCTGAGATTATTTGTTCAGCATACACATTGAATAAGTATGGTGAAAGATACAATCCTGACGCACACCTTTCCTAATTTTAAACCACTCAGTATCCCCTTTTCTGCTTGCAAGACTGCCTCTTGCTCTATGTCCAGGTTCCACATGAGCACAATTAAGTGTTATGGAATTCCTACTCTTCTCAATGTTATCCATAATTTGTTATGATCCACACATTCAGATGTCTTTGCATAGTCCATAAAACACAGGTAAACATCTTTCTGGTATTTTCTGCTTTCAGCCAAGATCCATCTGACATCTGCAATGATATCCCTCATTCCACGTCCTCTTCTAAATGTGGCTTGGATTTCTGGAAGTTCCTTGTTGATGTACTGGTGCAACTATTTTTTAATTATCTTCAACAAAATTTTACTTGTGTGTGATATTAATAATATTGTTCGATAATGTCTGCATTCTGTTGGATCACCTTTCTTTGGAATGGGCACAATTAAGAAACTTTTCCCGTCAGTTGGCCAGGTAGCTGTCTTCCAAATTTCTCAGTGTAGACAAGATAGTAACCACCACCACCACCCCCCCCCCAAAAAAAAAAAAAAACCTGTTGTCGTCGAGTCAGTTTTGACTCAGTAGACACATACTATTTTTGGTTATGGGAAAGGAACTACCAAACATGGGTGGGTGAAATGCACATAGCTTGACCAAGGTAAATGACGCCACTCAGAAATACACAAGAGAAAAGGACATTTTTGGTAAAGGATAAGACATATATAATTTTGCAACACCAACAACAACCAAAAAAAAAAAAAAATCTGTGTCATTACATACATATATATATATATGTGTGTATGGACCCCTGGTGGTGCGGTGGTTAAGAGCTCAGCTGCTTTGAATCCACCAGTCACTCCTTGGAAACCCTATGGGACAGTTCTACTCTGTCCTATAGGGTCACTGTGAGTCAGAATAGACTCAATGGCAATGGGTTTGGTTTCAGGTTTTTTATAGGTATATACAGGTGTGTGTGTATGCATATATATTCATATATATAATGAACCATATAGAGGGCACAGTTATGGATACTTTAAACATAAGCAAACACTGTAGCATTAGTTTTTTGGGTTTGAAGGCTTCAGGCCATAGACTCATGGGACAACTCAGTCAATTGGCCATAATACAGTTCATAAAGTTTATGTTCTCCATCTTAGTTTCATGAGTGGGGTCTGGGGTCTTAAAAACTTGAGAGTGACCATCGAAGATACAGCTATTGGTCTCCATTCATCAAGAGCAAAAGAGAAAGAACGAAATCAAAGACTCAAAGAAACTAGTCTACAAGACTAATAGTCTACGTAAACCATGGCCTCATCTACCTTGAGACCGGAATAACTAGATGGTGCCAGCTACCACAACCAACTGTTCTGATCAGGGCCACAATAGATGGATCCTGATAGAATGAGAGAAAAATATGGAACAGAACTTAAATTCTTAAAAAGTCCAATCTTACTGGACTGGTTGAAACTGGAGGACTCCCCAAGACCATTGCCATGTGATACTGTTTAAACTTTGAATTGAAACTATTCCCTGAGGTCACCTTTTAGCTAAATAATAGAGTAGCTCATAAAATAAAGAGTATCTCCTGTGAGTACAGCACTTTTTAAAAAAATCATCTATATAAGGCCAAATGGTCAACAATTACCCTAAAGCAAAGATGAAAAGAGGGCAGGGAAACTAGATTACTGGAAATGGAACAACCAGAGCAGAATGAATGAGGATGTTGACACATTATGAAAAATGCAACCACTGTCACTGAATAATTTATGTAGAAATTGTTAAATGGGAACCTAATCTGCTGTGTAAACTCTCACCAAAAACACAGTAAAATATTATTTAAAAAGAATAGAAAGAAAATCCTAAGAAGCACAGTTCTACTCTGACACACATGGGGTCACCATGAGTCAAAATTGAAGGCAACTGGTTTTATCTTACTAACAGGATCCTTTAAATACAGATACTCATTCTAGCTAGTTCAAATTCACCTGCTAATGCAGACACAAGAAGAGTCCCTCCTTACCCTAACTTCCCAGTTGGCTTGTCTTTTGGCTGTTGCTAACTGGTTGGCCCTGGGCCTTGGCCACCTGGGTCATCATGCTGCCCCTCTGAGGTCATATTCACTCACCCTTTCCTTCCCCATTCTCAGCACTATTTCTTTGGCCAGGATTGAAAGCAAGGCTTCAAACCAGTTCCAAATGGTTCAGTAACTGCTAGTTTAAAAGAGGGCAGTGTACGTATTGCAACCAAATCTGTTGCCTGTCAGATTTTGACACAGGTAGGAAACAAACAGTCGTGCCCTGCCCAAAGATGGTGGTCAACCTCACCGCTTTGAATGTGTGTCGCTCTCCACAGCCCTGCCAATAATCCAACCTCCTGCAAGGATCCTGGAAGTTTCAGAATGGGGAAGGTGGAGGGGCAAGTTGCAGGCACCTGCACAGAGGCCTGGAGCACAGCCATGTGATGGTGGGCCCTTGCTGCTCCAGAGGTGGTGGGCAACCCTCGACCACTACCACTACTGCCCCATCCCCTGCGGGCTCTGTGGTGGTGGGGAAGGCATGGTGGGGAAGTAGGCCCTGCCACGCCGCGTACATCCTGTGATGTGCTGGGGGTGCCCAACAGGCAGTGAGCAATGAGGGGACCCCGGCACCAAAAACAGGTCGCAGCCCCGACTCTCACATAATGCCAATTTTTGCAAATGACCTGGTCTTTGGAACCTAACCATGTTAATAAGTGAGGAGTGGGTGTAAATGTAAATGAGCTATTGTTGTTGTTAGTTGCTGTCAAGTTGGCTCCGAACCATGGCGACCTTATGTATAACAAACATTGCCCAGTCCTGCGCCATTTTCATGATCATTGGTATGTTTGAGTCTGTTGTTTCAGCTATTGTGTCAGGCCATATCATTAAAGGTTTCCTCATTTTTGTTATCCTCTACTTTATCAAACATGATGTCGTTTTCTACCAATTGTCTGTCTCTCTATATAAAACCAAAAAAAAAAAACCCCAAACCCATTGCCATCAGGTTGACTCCAACTCATAGCAACCCTCTGCTTGACCCCATCCTTTCTCACCTTCAAAGGGCCTTATAGGGTTTCCAAGGAGTGGCTGGTGGATTCGAACTGCCGACCCTTTGGTTAGCACCCAAGCTCTTAAACCATTGTGCCACCAGGGCTCCGTCTCTCTCTATATATATTGTGTATAAAAAAAACAGAAAACATTGCCATGAGTTGGTATAATAGAGTGTAATAGAGTAGAACTGCTCTGTAGGATGTTCTTAGCTGTAATCTTTACAGAAGCAGATCACTATGCCTTTCTTTCTCAGTGACACTGGGTGGGTTCAAACTGCCAACCTTTAGGTTAGTATGTAATAGCAAACCTTTTCAGCTACCCAGGGACCTGCATACTGTCTATACTCTTACTAAGACAGAGGTCCCCAGGCTACAGAAAATTCCACTGCCTCAAGCAGCTAGCTTGGCACACCCCATAGCTTTACATTAAAATCTTGGCTCCTTTGCTTGGCATGCCCCACCATTAAAATCCTAGTTCCCCTCTCCTTAACTGCTGCCCAAAACTAGAGGAAATTGGCAGAAACTGGTTTAGGTGCCATGCTGACATTCAGGATAACTTTTAGACCTCATACATAGTAACTTCCCTGCCTCTGGGTGGAGTTTAACTGCCATTTTATGAACACACGACGCATGAAGTTATATACAAACCCCATTGCACCTGCATAGTATGATTAAGAAAGTTGCTGATGTAACTTGTATGAACTTCTGTAAAAACGGCTTGAGGTCAGTGTCTGACCTCCTCTTACTTCACAAGGGGAAAGGAGAATCAAGATCAACAGCCTAAGGCTGATTTCCATGAGGCAGAGGTCAGACATGCCTCCTCTCTCTGACATCTTTACTAATTCTGACACCAACCGTCCCTCCCAGAGCACTCTCTACTAGGTTAGATAATTCATTGCAATGGCCACACAGAACTCACAGACCATACTCACAATTATGGGGTTTATTAGGGAAGTAATAGTTACAACTCAGGATCAAGAACACAGTTCCTCCATCAGGATAGCCTCTCCCCAGCTGTGCTGCAGACACGCCTCTCACTGGCCCTCAGTCTCTGCCCAAAGGCACTTTCTCCATGTGCCAGGAAGCCCACCACGTGGTCGCCTGCTACTGGGTCTCTGCTGCTGGGTCTTTCCTTCCTTGTTGGTGGTGAGTTCTTAAATCTCTTAAAAGTAACCTTCCCTCTTACCCTCACTGAGCAGTCTTGGTGACAGCAGCCCCAACTGCTTTCTTTGCACAAAGACATAAAGGTACCTTTCCATTCTCCCACCTCGATCTCTTGTTTATTGGCTGAGACGAGTCGGGCAGAGTAGAACCTAGGGTTTCCACCAGGCAACATTACCTAAACCCAGTTCCTCTACTTGAGCCCATCCTTTCTCACCTTCAAAGGGCCTTTGCCCCAGCAATTCTCTCATCTATCTCCTACATTGCTGATTTTTTTTTCTCTTTTCTGAGTTATTCCCATCAGCATACAGCCATCCTTATTCTCCCATCTTAACAAAACCCTCACTTCCTCTACCAGCTATTCCCCATTTCTTTGGCCCCTGTAAGGAAAAATACAAATTTATTTTTCCCTGTTGAGAGTGCAAGAAAAAGCTCCCCTCCTCCTCTATTCTTTCAGAATTCATTTTAGATAACTTGTAGTTGTAAATTATTTCTTTGTCTCTTTGAAATGTATGTAATCTACAGGTCCCCTCAAAGATCTGGCAGCTAACTCTTCGAACTGTGACTCCAGGTGAGCTTCTCCTACCTTCCTGTCTCCTGGAAGGAGATTAGCATAAACTCAGGTGGCCCAGCCCTATCTCCCTTCCAGAAAGATTAGAAAATTAACAATCATCTTGGAAACATGAATGTAATGGATTGTATCCCCTTAGCTATATAATGGTTAAGATTCCTTTCTGTCTTTGAAATCTCTTAGCGGATTGCCTGTGATAAATCACATTCTGGTTTAAAGCTTATTCAATAATAAAACTGTTCTTTCTCTTCTATTTTTGTGGAGAGATTTTCTGGATTGGGAGTGGATTTGGATTTTAGTAACTTTTCCCCATCTCCCCTTTGCAGTAAAACTCTTCAGAGTAAATGCCTTTGTGCTGGCTTCAGCAGCACATACACAAAACAGGTGCCTTTGCTCAATGTCATTAATTTCTCTCCTCCCATTCTCTCTCAATTTCATTCCAGTCACGCTTTTGTTCCCACCAGTCAATAAAACTGCTGTTCTCAAAGTTACCAATGACCCTTATATTGCTAAATCCAGTGATCAATTCTCAGGACCTATCAGCAGCATCTGACTCAGCTGATCTCTCTCTCCTTCCTAGTACATGCTCTTCACTTGGTTTCTAAAACACCTCACTGATATCCTCTTACCTCACTGATTGTTCCCTCTCCAACTCCTTTGTTGATTCTTCCTCTTCCCCCAACCTCTTAATGTTGAAGTACCCTAAGGATCAGTCCCTGGAAAACTAAAACCAAACCCGTAGCCGTCGAGTCAATTCCGACTCATAGTGACCCTATAGGACAGAGTAGAACTGCCCCATGGCGTTTCCAAGGAGCACCTGGTGGGTATGAACTGCTGACCTTTTGTTTAGCAGCCGTAGCACTTAACCATTATACCACCAGGGTTTCCCAGTCTCTGGTACTCTTCTTTATTTGCACTCATTCTGTTGGTGAGCTCACTCAGTTTCATGACTTTAAATACCTTCTATATACCAATGGAGTCCTGGTGGTGTAGTGGTTAAGCTCTACGCCTGCTAACCAAAAGGTTGGCAGTTTGAACATGCCAGCTGCTCCTTGGAAACCGTATTGGGGTAGTTCTGCCCTGTAGGGTTGCTATGAGTCAGAATTGACCTGATGGCAACGGATTTTTTTTTTATATACCAGTAACTCCCAATTTTATATCTCTAACTCAGGACTCATACCTAAACTCCAGACTCATCTGTCTTTCTACTCAAAATCTTGTTAAAAATAATCAAAATTCAACAAAATTTGAACATAAGGTTTATTCTCAGCAGTTAATCTACACAAATATAAAAAACCAAAACCAAACCCATTGCCGATGAGTCGATTCCGACTCATAGGCAGACAATTTTGATTCTAGAAAAAGCAAATGGCTTGAAGAAGCTAGGTAAAATGAGGCTTATAAAGAGAAGAGGAGGGATAAATATAGAAGATCAACCATTGTCTAGTCTTAACATTGTCTCAGGAAAAGACAATTTTCAGTGCAGTCGGCGGGACAGAGGCATAATATGCTGACAGTGCTACCTAATTCTAATCCGGATTTCTAAAGTAACAGCTATGCTTTTTTTTTCTGGAAAACATGTTTTTCCTCGGTGGTCAAAACCAGGATGTGAAACCATATGCCCCAGGGGGTCTTGACCAAGAAACCACTGCACCTCTCAAAATACCCGTACTCTGGAAGAATGCTGTCTGAGTGCTATTGCAGCAAGGTATGTTTTCTTTTTTGCAAGATAGTCAAAGAAACTACTGTAAGCATCTTGTGACCATTACCTAAGTATCCTGTGAAGTTATCTGTACTCCCAAATTTTAACAAATTTAGTAACCAATCAGTGTCTTGTAGTTATACCCTCTGAACCAGTAAGTTACCCTGGTGGTGTAGTGGTTAAGAGCTATGTCTGCTTACCAAAAGGTCAGCAGTTTAAATCCACCAGGTGTTCCTTGGAAGCTCTATGGGGGCAATTCTGCTCTGTCCTACTATGAGTCGGAATCAACTTGACAGCAATGGGTTTTTGTTTGTTTCCCTTGCTTCAGCAGGATCCCACCTCCAACTTCCCGAATGGGAGATGCACCAATCAAGAGTACCTGTCCTGATACCTGCTTCAGTAGTTTAACTACCCCCAAGTCAGACCCCCTCTACAGACACCACTGTCTTATCTTAATGGGCTGGTTGTTCCCAGTTCAAACTAATTTTTGCTTGGAATAAACCTCTTTGATTTTATCTAAGACGTGTTGCTTTTTAAGGCACTGACAACATGATTTATTGAAGCTTGCCCTTCTTTTATTGAGATCTAACTGATATCAGGTCACAGAATGGTCTCTGCCCCTCTACTCAGCCATATCTTTTGAAATTCAAATTTAGTAAGCCTGGCTTCAAACAAGGAGCCCTGGTGGCGCAGTGGTTAAGCACCCTGCTAACCGAAAGGTTGGCAGTTGGAACCCACCAACTGCTCTGCAGGAGAAAGATGTCTTCTGTAAAGATTTAAAGCCTTGGAAACCTTATGGGGCAGTTCTACTCTGTCCTATAGGGTGGCTATGAGTTGGAATCAACTGACAGCAGTGGGTTTGGGCTTCAAACAGGAAAGAAAGTATTTACAACTTTGAGTGAAGAAAAGCCACTGGTTGATTAATTTTGGTCAGAAATTTCTTTAAAGTGAATATTTGGTTTCATGAGTAAGAAAATTCCAAAAATCAAAGCAAGATATCTGCTATCAATTTCTCTCTTTGACAGTATGTATCACCTTTTAGCATACTACTTAATTTACCTATTATGTTTATTGCTTGTTTTCTATCTCCATCCACTAGAATATAAGATCCATGAGGGTAGGGACCTTCGTCTGCTTTGATCACTGATGTATCGACAGCCCTTAGAACAGTGTCTGGCACCGAGCAGCTCTCAATAATGAACAACTGAATCCTCTCCAGACCTAGGAAAACACTCAAGCCTTAGAAGGAGCTATAAATTCAGTCAACTATGAATCTATAATTAGAAAAAAAGTATGAGACCAGGGCCGGATGGTGTGACACATGACCACATTATTAATTCTGCCTGGGACCTCTCTCCTTAAGGTCCCCAGAATAATGAGAAATTGGGTGTTTTAAAGCTGTATCTGGAGCCTATACTAGGCAGGGGAGACTTTTGGCCTGGGCCTCACATTCACCAAGAGCCTCAGATGTAGACCTTGAACATTCCCTTTGGGGTGGGTTGGTTGTACATTTGCCCGAGACACACCCACAAAAGTCTTCTTCCAAGACTTTCAGTTTACAGTTTAAACAAGTACCTTGTTATAACATTCTGCCCTTTATAAACCCTGTCCTATAATAAGTATATGACTATCAAAATTATATTACTTTGTAATGTCTGTGTGTTAAAAGCATTCATTTGTTAAATGTAAATATTTTAAATTATGCCACAATTTTGGAACCTTGCTTTCGCTTCTTTATTTTTTTCACACACTGCCAAATTTGAAAAATCAGGGTGGCCTGGGCTTTGCAAGAGCCTAAGTATATCAGATCGGTTTTGTACCCTCTTGGCCATACAGCACCAAGGAAGTGGAGTCTGCAGCATTACACAGGCTGTCGGTGAGCTCAGAGGCTACTGGGCACCAGGCACCCGAGGGCCCTCTTGCTTTCTAGTTTATCAAAAGCTTCCCCCAAGATACCTACTTGCAAAGCGCAGTCCTTCCCCCTGGCTCAAGAAAGGAGAAAGAAGAAGAACCAGTGGGAAATGTTGCCTAGGAGTGCAGGTATGAATGCCCCACAGCAAAGAGGCATCCACCCTCTGGGTTTTATGGTTAACTTATAGCTTGTTGCAGTTGGTTTTTTATCTTTGCTGCCTCCCTTAACACTCTTCTTTTCAATCCAGTCTTTGTTTTCTTGTGCTTTGAAACTACACTTCTTTTCTTCTCACACACAATCTCCTTCTCTCTCCTTTTCCTTGAACCAATTACATTACCCCATCAATCAGTTATCACCAGACTTCCACCTCCAACCCTCTCTTTCCTGATTCTCTTAACTCTGACCGTTCATTCAACCAGCATTTACTGAAGACAACTGTGAAATAATAATGTGCTTTGGGAATAAAATGTTGAAGGTGTCACAGTCCTGACCCACAAGCTGCTCAGGCAGACAAACAAAGAGTTTTAACAAGTGAGGTGTAACAAGTACTAGAGAAGAGATATGAGCCCCTGAAATCTTTGTGAAACAAGGTGCATGTTGGTGGAGAAGGTGAAAAGGGGCTAAATAAATGAATGTGTGAGTTCCAGTCCCACTGCACTACTAGGTATTGGCTGAGAGAGGGTGTTGGGATCATTTGGAAAGGACTTGGACAGAAATAAGGAGGCGACCTTTGCTACTGGGATGGACTTAAGTTACTTCACCTCTCAGAATTTGTTTCCTCCTTCCCAAAAGAAGGACCACGGAAGAGCAAAGAGGAGAGTTACAGAGACTGTTAAGACCAAAGAGAAAGACTCTGAAAAATCAGAGGGAAACCTTGGGAGAGAATGGAAGTACAAAATAGAAAAAAATTATTTAATCTGTAGGTTAGTAGTGGGCTAGGTACTAAGGAAGAGGCTAGAATTTCAAAGGTAGACCAGGTCCTTATCTTCAAAGAACAACAAACACTCACCAGAATGTTCTTCCTCCAGATAAATAGATACCTGTATGGCTCACTCCCTGAGGCTCTGCACAGTCATCACCTCATCAGAGAGGACTGTCTTGCCCACCCAATATAAAATAGCAAACCTACCACCACCCTGGCTTCCTATATGTTCTTACTTCACTTTGTTTTGTTTGTTAACTTTCTATCAAAGTATAATACACATACAGAAAAAGGTCACATATCGTAAGTTTTGTTGTTGTTAGTTGCCGTCAAGTCAATTCTGACTGATGGCGACCCCACGTGTGCAGAGTATAACTGCTCTATGGGGTTTTCAAGGCTGTGACCTTTCGGAAGCAGATTGCCAGGCCTGTCTTCCGAGGCATCGCTGGGTAGGTTCGAACTGCCAACCCTTCAGCTAGTAGTCAAGTGCTTAACCATTTGCACCACCCAGGGACTCAGTATCAGCTCACGAATTTTTTTTTACACACTGAAAACAAGCACACAATACCAGCATCTGGATCAAGAAACAAAGTTTTCCCAGCCCTTTAAGGCCCCCCTGACCCCACCTTGTTTTCTTCTAGTCTCAACCCTTCCCCCATGGATAACCACTATCTTGATTTCAAACAGCATAGATTAGCTTTGTCTGGTTTCATACTTTATAAAAGGAATCTCAGAGTGAACTCTTTGGTGACTGACTTCTTTCACTCAACATCAAGTTTGTGAGATTCATTCAAGTCATTGTGTATAGTTTTAGTTAATTCTTTCTCATTTCTCTGTAGGGTCCATTGTGTGAAGGTTTCCAATTTTGTGTCATTAAGAATAATGCTGCTATGGAGAAGTACAGGTCTTTTTGGTGAACATATATACACATTCCTTTTGGGTACATACCTTGGAGCAAAACTGCTGAGTCACAAGATCTACTTGATATTTTTTAAATTATAAATCTTTCTTATGTTAAAAAGAGAGTGTTGAGAGAGAGAAAGAGAGGGAGACGTAAAAAAAAAAAAACAAAACACCCAAGCTCATTGCCATCAAGTCGATTCCGACTCATAGGGACCGTATAGGACAAAGCAGAACTGCCCCATAGAGTTTCTAAGGAGTGCCTGGTGGATTGGAGCTGCTAACCTTTTGGTTAGCAGCTGTAGCTCTTAACCACTACACCACCAGGGTTTTCTTAAGAAATAGGATATTAGCAATACCCTGAAGCTCTTTGTGTCTCTTCCTGGTCCTCTTCCCCTCTCTACCCCAGAAGTAACTATTATTCTAAATTTTATGTTCATCATTCCCTTGATCTTTTATCATTTGGCCACATGTGCATGTATCTCTAAGCAATGCATGATTTAATTTTGCATGTTTTTGAACTTGAGGTAAATGGAACTCCGCTTTATTTTTCTTCATAGTGCTTCTCACCATTTAATATATCTATTTTTTCTTTTCTTTTGTTTCTTGTGTGGCTCACCTTCTCCCTCACAGCATCTTGAGAACAATAAAAAACATGTCTTGTTTTTATTCACTGCTGAACCCCCAAATCCAAGAAGGTGCCTAGTACATAGAGGGTGCTCAATAAACATTTGTTGAATGGAGAAATGAGAAGCTTTGCTCTCTGCTCTACTGGAGTAGTGTGATTGGAGCTGATTCTGAAAATGAAACAACTCTAATAATGGCTGATGAGCATTGTTCTTCTAAGGGTTCCTCTGTGTCAAGAAAATCAGAACAGGACATTCTGAGGTAAAATTAAATGTCGTTGGCCCATGGAGCAATTGAAAAGAATCATTGGCCTCAACGTCAGGAAACTTTGACTGGAATCCGGCCCTGCCACTTGCCAGCGGTGTGCCTATGAGCAAGGCTCAGCCTCTCTGGGCTTCCACTTCCTTATCTGCAAAATGGGGGTAATAGTACAAGGTTGTTGATGAGAGCGTTAGGTGAGTGTATGGATGAAAACACTGTGAACAATATAAGTGCAAAGAAAATGATACTGCAAGGTGTATCTATCAATACCTAAGGCCAGGGAAACCAAAAGCAAGCCAAACCCCCATGTGCTGCAGGATAGAACTGCTCCCTAGGGTTTTCTTGATTGTAATCTTTACAGGAGCAGATTGCCAGGTCTTCCTTCCGTGGTATCCCTGCGTGGATTCAAACTGCCAACATTTCGGTTAGTAGCCAAGAACAAACCATTTGTGCCACCCAGGGCTGGATTATGGCATGTGAGGGCCTTAAACACTGGCAATCTGTAGTGCCCTTCCTCTGCTTATTCACCCATTTGAACGGGATATGTGAGTTATACAAGTATATATATATGTGTGTATGTGTGTGTGTCTTAGTTATCCATGATGTAACTTTTTATTTTTTTAATTGCAGTTTAGATGAAGGTTTACAGAGCAAACTAGTTTCTTATTAAACAGTTAATACACATATTGTTTTGCGACATTGGTTGCCAACCCATGACATGTCAACACTCTCCCCTTCTCCACCTTGGGTTCCCTATTAGCAGCTTTCCTGTCCCCTCCTGCCTTCTCGTCCTTGCCACGGACTGGTGTGCCCTTTTAGTCTTGTTTTGTTTTATGGGCCTGTCTAATCTTTGGCTGCAGGGTGATCCTCAGGAGTGACTTCAGTACTGAGCTATAAGGGTGTCCAGGAGCCATACTCTCGGGTTTCTGCAGTCTCTGTCAGGCCAGTAAGTCTGATCTTTTTCGTGTGTGTGTGAGTTAGAATTTTGTTCTACATTTTTCTTCAGTTCTGTCCAGGACCCTCTATTGTGATCCCTGTCAGAGCAGCCAGTGGTGGTAGCCGAGCACCATCTAGTTGTGCTGGATTGAGTCTGGTGGAGGCTGTGGTAGTTGTGGTCCATTAGTTCTTCAGACTAATCTTTCCCTTGTGTCTTTGGTTTTCTTCATTCTCCCTTGCTCCAGATGGGGTGAGACCAGTGGAGTATCTTAGATGGCCGCTCACAATCTTTTAAGACCCCAGACGCCACTCACCAAAGTAGAATGTAGAACGTTTTTTTTTATATACTATTTTATGCCAGTTGAGGTAGATGTTCCCTGAGACCATGATCCCCACACTGCTCAGCCGAGTAATTTTGTCCCTCAGGGAGTTTGGCTGTGTCTGTGGAACTTCCATGCCCTTGCCTTGGACAAGTTGCGTTGGCTTCCCCAGTATTGTGTACTGTCTTACCCTTCACCAAAGTTACCGCTTATCTATTATCTATTTGTTGGCTTTCCCTCCTACCCCTCCCCTCCCTTGTAACCATCAAAGATTGTTTATTTTTGTGCGTACTTCTCGTGAGTTTTTATAGTAGCGGTCTCATACAATGTTTATCCTTTTGTGATTTACTTGTTTCACTCAGTATAATACCTCAAGATTCATCCGTGTTATGAGATGCTTCACAGATGCATCATTGGCCTTTATGGTTGTGGACTATTCCATTGTGTGTATGTACCATAGTTTGTCTACCCATTCACTCATTGATGGGCACCTAGGTTGTTTCCATCTTTTTGCTGTTGTGAACAATGCTGCAATGAACATGGGTATGCATATGTCTGTTCATGTGACAGCTCTTATTTCTCTAGGATATATTCCTAGGAGTGGGATTGCTGGATCATATGGTATTTCTATCTAGCTTTCTAAGGAAGCACCATATCATTTTCCAAAATGATTGTACCATTTTGCATTCCCACCAGCAGTGCATAAGACTTCTAGTCTCCCTGCAGCCTCTCTAACATTTGTTATTTTGTTTTTTGTTTTTTTTTTTTGTACCAGTAATGTTGGGGTGGGATGGTATCTCATTGTGGTTTTGATTTGCATTTCTCTAATGGCTAGTGATTGCGAGCATTTCCTTATGTATTGGTTAATGCCTTGAATGTGTTCTTTGGTGAAGTGTCTGTTCATATCCTTTGCCCATTTTTAAATTGGATTATTTGTCTTTTTGCTGTAGAGGTGTTGGATTTTCCTGTAGATTTTAGAGACTGGAACTTTGTTGGGTTTGTCATAGCCAAAATTTTTTTCCCAGTCTGTAGGTTTTCTTTTTACTCTTTTGGTGAAGTTTTTTGATAAGCATATTGTTTAATTTTTAGAAGACTCCAGTTATCTAGCTTATCTTCTGGTGTTTGTGTATTGTTAGTTATAGTTCATATCCTGTTAGTGCTGTGTTAGGGCCTCCAGAGTTGACCCTAATTTTATTTCTGTGATCTTTGTAATTTTTGGTTTTATATTTAGGTCTCTGATCCATTTTGAATTAGTTTTTGTGTATGGTGTGTGGTATGGGTCCAGTTTCATTTTTTTGCAGATAGACAATCCAGTTTTGCCAGCGCCATTTGTTAAAAAGACTGTCTTTTCCCCATTTGATGGACTTTGGGCCTTTCTCGAAGATTAGGTGACCATAGAAGGATGGATTTACATCTCAGTTCTCAATTGTTCCATTGGTCAGGGTGTCTGTTGTTGTACCAGTACCAAGATATTTTGACTACTGTAGGTGTATAGTAGGTTCTGAGGTCAGGTAGTGGGAGTCCTCTTACTTTATTCTTCTTCTTCAATAGTGCTTTACTTATCCCGGGCCTCTTTCCTTTCCATATAAAGTTAATGATTAGTTTTTCCATCTCTTTAAAGAATGTTATTGGTATTCAGATTGGGATTGCATTGTATTTGTAGATTGTTTTGGGTAGAATTGACATTTTCACAATGTTAAGTCTACCTATCCATGAGCATGGTATGCTTTTCCATTTATGTAGATCTCTTTTGGTTTCTTGCAGTAGTGTTTTGTAGTTTTCTTTGTATAGGTATTTTACATCCCTGGTTAGATTTATTCTTAAGTATTTTTACATTTTTAGGGGCTATTATAAATGGTATTGTTTTCCTGAGTTCCTTTTCATGGTTCTTTTTATTGGTGTATAAGAATCCAACTGATTTTTTATGTTTAGCTTGCATCCTGCTACTCTACTGAATCTTGCTGTTAGTTCCAGTAGTTTTCTCATGGAGTCTTTTGGGTTTTCTGTGTATAGTATCACATTATCTGCAAATAGGGACAGTTTTATTTCTTCCTTACCAATTTGGATGCCCTTTATTTCTTTTTATTGCCTTATTGCTGTAGCTAGGACTTCCAGCACAATGTTAAATAAGAATGGTGATAAAGGGCATCCTTGTCCTGTTCCTGTTCTCAAGGGGAATGTTTTCAGCCTCTCTCCACTAAGAATGATATTGGCTGTTGGTTTTGTATAGATGGCCTTTATTATGTTGAGGAATTTCCCTTCTATAACTATTTTATTGAGAGTTTTTGTCAGGAATGGGTGTTGGACTTTGTCAAATGCCTTTTCTGCATCAGTTGAGATGATCATGTGATTATTTTCATTTATTTTGTTTACGTAGTGGATTAAGTTGATTGGTTTTCTAATGTTGAACTGTCCTTGCATACCTGATATGAATCCCACTTGGTCGTGGTGTATTATTTTTTTGATATGGTGCTAAATTCTTTTGGCTAGAATTTTGTTGGGAATTTTTGCACCTATATTCATGAGAGATATTGGTCTGTAATTTTCTTTTTTTGTGGTGTGTTTGCCTGGTTTTGGTATCAAGGTTATGCTGGCTTCATGGAATGAATTTGGAAGTATCCCTTCCATTTCCATGTTCTGAAATAGTTTGAGTAGTACTGGTGTAAGCTTTTCTCTGAATGTTTGGTAGAATTCTCCAGTGAAGCCATCTGGGCCATCATTTTTTTTGTTGTTGTTGGGAGTTTTTTTGTTTTTTTTGATTACCTTTTCAATCTCTTCTATTGTTATGGCTCTGTTCAGATTTTCAACTTCAGTTTGTGTTAGTTTGTGTGTGTAGTGTGTTTTTAGAAATGTGTCCATTTCCTCTAGCTTTTCAAATTCGTTGGAGTATAGTTTTTCACAGTACTCTGTTATGATCCTTTTTATTTCAGTTAGGTCTGTTGTAATGTCCCCCATTTCATTTCTTATTTGGGTTATTTGCATCCTCTCCTGTTTTTCTTTTGTCAGTCTGGCCAGTGGTTTTGTTGATTTTGTTGATTCTTTCAAAGAACTAACTTTTGATTTTGCTGATTCTTTCAATTGTTTTTCTATTCTCTATTTCATTTATTTCTGCTCTGATCTTTATTATTTCCTTTTTCTTGTGACTGTGGGCTTCTTTTGCTGTTCTGTATTTGTTCAAGTTGTGTAGCTAATGTTTTGATTTTGTCCCTTTCTTCTTTTTTGATGGGTGCATCTATTGCTTTAAATTGACCTCTGAGCACTGCCTTTGCTGTGTCTCAAAGGTTTTGGTATGATGTGTTTTCATTCTCATTTGATTCCAGGTATTCTTTATTCTATCTTTGATTTCTTCTATTACTCACTGGTTTCTAAGCAGGGTGTTACTCAGTTTCCATGTATTTGATTTTTTTCCCTTGTTCTACCTGTTATTAATTTCTACTTTGATGACATTGTGATCAGAGAAGATACTTTGTATAATTTCAATGTTTTATATTTTGTTCAGGGTTGCTTTGTGGCCTAAGATGTGGTCTCTTCTGGAGAACATTCCGTGTGATTTGGAAAAGAATATGTATTTTTCTGCTGCTGGGTAGAGTGGTCTATATATATCTATGAGGTCAAGTTGGTTGATTGTGGCCTTTAGATCTTCTGTATCTTTGTTCAGTTTCTTTCTAGGTGTTCAATCCTTTACCGAGAGTGGTATGTTGAAGTCTCCTACTATTATTGTGGAACTATCAGTTTCTCTTTTCAGTACTGTTAGAGTTTGTTCTATGTATTTTGGAGCCCTGTCATTGGGTGAGTAGATATTTATTATGGTTATGTCTTCATGGTGGATTGTTCCTTTAATCATTATATAATGCCCTTCTTTGCCTTTTATGGTGGATTTTGTTTTAAAGTATATTTTATTTGACATTAGTATTGCCACTCCTGCTCTTTTTTGGTAGATGTTTGCTTGATATATTTTTTTCCATCCTTTGATTTTTAATAAATTTATGTCTTTGTTTCTAAGATGTGTCTCTTGTAGACAGCATATTGATGGGTCCTGTTTTTTATCCATTCTGTTACTCTCTGTCTCTTTATGAGTGCATTTAAATAATTTACATTCATTGTGATTATTGATAGGTGTGACTTTATTGGTGTCATGTTGTACAGTATTTTGTTTTGTGGTGCTGACATTTTCTTTCTTCCTTTTATTCTCCTGTGTAGAATTCCTTTTGTTGTGGGTTTTATTTTTTCCATTTCTTTCATTTTTTTAGATTTTGTGTTTACTGAGACTTTATATTTCTCTTCTTTGTTTTGATGAGTAGGCTTGTTAACTTTCTTTGTGGTTACCTTGAAATTTACCCCTATCTTCCTAAGTTTAAACCAGTCTTTTATTACTCGATAATGCCTTGACTTCATCTCCAGTTGAATGTTCTATACCTCTACCATTTATTCCCTCTTTTATTGTTCTGACAGTGTTGTCATTTACAGATTGACATCTCTGGTTCCCTGTTGTAAATTTTTTAGTTTTGTTTTATCCTTGAGAGTTCATTATCTAGGTTAGTATATGGATGATGCTGTATTATGTGCTAGATTCAGATTGTTGTCTGATATAGTTGGCTCTCCTACCATAGGACTCCTTTAATAATTCTTGTAAGTTAGTTTAGTTTTTATGTATCCCCTTAATTTCTGTTTATCTGGAAATGTCCTAATTTTGCCATCATATTTGAGCGAGAGTTTTGCAGGATATATTATTCTTGGTTGGCAGTTTTTTTCTTTCAAGATTTTATATATGTCATTCCATTGCCTTCTTGCCTGCATGATTTCTGTTGAGTAATCACAGCATAGTCTTACTGTTTCCCTTTTGAGCTGCTGTTGGGATTCTTTCTTTGTCTTTGGTTTTAGTGAGTATGATTATGATATATCTTGTTTTTCTTTTGGGGTCTATCCTATACAGGGTTCGTAGAGCTTCTTGGATAGTCAGCTTTTTGTCTTTTATGATATTAGGGAAGTTTTTCTGTCATCTTCAATGATCCTCTCTGTGTTTTCCATTTTCTCCCCCTGTTCTGGAACTCTGTCCACGCAAATTTTTGCTTTTGATTGTATGCCACATCATTCTCAGGGATTCTTCATTTTTCTTTGTTCTATTCTCATTTTTCCTCAAAGTAGTATTCAAGGATTTGTCTTCAATTTCACTGATCCTGTCTTCCATTGTTTCAAATTTGTTCCTAAAACCTTCTATTGCACTGTCGATTTCTGAAATCTTGTTGTTTATCTTTTGGACTTCTAAATGCTGTTTTTGTATGATTTCTAGTTGTTTATTTAGTATTACATTTTTTCCTGTATTATTTTCCTGATTTCTTCCATTGTTTTGTCTGTCTTTTCCATGATTTTTTCTGATTTTTCCATGATTTTGTCTATTTTTTCCTTATTTTTGTCTGCATTTTCCTTCATCTGTTGGAGATCCCTGAATATTAGAGTTTTGAATTCCCTGTCAGGTTGGTCTAGTGCCTTTTCTTCTAGTAGAAGGTCACCTTATGTTTTATTTTGGTTTCTTTCTGGAGCCATTCTCTCCTGTTTTTTAATATGTTTTGATATTGTCTGCTGTCTCTGGGACATTCAGGAATTATTTTCGTCATTTATTGATTGTAGACTTGATTGTTTTGTCCTGCTTTTTTGTTTTATTTGGTTATACCTGGGCAAGCAGGCTTGGTGTGTTTTGTTGCTTGCTCACTCGTGGGCACAATATTTCTCCCCACCTTGTCCAGGTGGGCAGGGCTGGTCACTCAGCTGTGGTGCAGCATGGTGGGTCCAGTCGGGGTGAGGGGGTGGGGCTGTGGGGAAGCGCAGGGCAGGGTCCGGGGGACCATGTCGGTACTGCTCGGGGCGTGGCACTTGGTGCATGGTGCAGATAGGCAGGAGGGAAAGGAAAGGATGATGTCCAGAGGTAAATGGGTGGGTGAAAGAAGAGAGAGAAACAAAGGCAAAAAAGTAAAAAAAAAAAAAAAAAAAAAAAAAAGGCAAAAAATGAAGTAAAAATAAGTAAAGTAAATAAAATCATGGTGTGGTCAGATTTAGCAGGTGGGGGCAGGGCAGACCTGGCAAGGCTGTGTGCTGGTGGCTCTCCAGCTGAGTAGTGTGGCTCAGCCCACTGAGAAGTGGTGTGGGTGGTGCATGGTGCTAGGTGGGCAGGAGAAAGTAAAGGAAAGGAAAGAGAAGAAAGAGAAGAAACCAACAATCAAACAAATAAAATAAATAAACAATAATAAAACAATAAAAAGAACAACATCAAAAAATATGGTGGTGGGTGCACTGGCCATTGAGGGTGGGGCAGAATTGTGTGGCAGCTAGCTGATGTCTCTCTCACCAGGTGGCACAGCACAGTCCATCAGGAAGGAGCAGATGCAGTGGAGGGCCTAGGTGGGAGGGAGAAGGAAAAGGACAAGGGGAAAGATAAAGAAAAAAACATGGTGCAGAGGGAGCTGTCCTGTGGGGGTGGCATTAACCCAGGAAGGCCATGTGCCAGAGGCTCTCCAGCTGAGTAGTACCCACAGCCCACCAAGAAGTTGGGGGTGGCACATGGGGCTGAGTGGATGGGAGAAAAGAAAGGAAGGAAGGGAGAGAGAGAGAAAAAAACAATAACAAAAAGAAAAAATACCCCAAAACAAACACAGAAACAATAAATAAATAAAATGGCGCTGAGGGAGCCAGTTGGTGACAGCAGCGCAGACCCAGGGAGGCCACACGCAGTGACTGTCTAACCAAGCTGTGTGGCACGGCCCCTCCAGAAGGGGCAGGGGTGGTGGACAGGTCTGGGTGGGCAGGAGAAAGTAAAGGAAGGAAAGGAGAGAGAGAGAAGAAACAGGAAAAAAAAGCAGAAAATAAAAAGAAATTAAAAAAAAAAAATCACAAACGAACCAAAAAATCACAGCCTGTCAAGAAGGTGAGGGGATAGCACATGGGGCTAGGTGGGCAGGACAAAGGTTAGGAAGGAAGGGAGAGAGAGAGAGAAGCAACAAAAAAGGCCAAAAAGAAAAAGAAAAACAAACAAAAATACAAAGCAAACAAACCAAAAAATCTCAGCCTGTCAAAAAGGGGAGGGGATGGCACACGGGGCTAGCTGGGGGGTGGGGTGTGGGGCAGTGGAGAAAGAAAAAGAAGGAAGGGAGAAAGAAGCAACAACAACAACAACAAAAAAGCCAAACAAAAATACAAACCAAAAAAAACCCCAAACAAACGAAAAAATGAAGGGGCCCGCGAGCAGAGGCTGGGTGGACTTTGGTGGCAGTGAGCTAGTGTCTCTCTGGCTAAATGACCACGTCCCGTTCGCAAGCAGTGGAGGCCACGTAAATGGAAGAAGGATGGGGGATGGTGGTGGGGGTGGGAAAGCTGTATCCTTGGTTACCGAGTGCTCTGTCTCCTGTTGGGAGCTGCGTGAAGTTGTCTTCCCCTACTCCCTGTCTGAGTTCTTTGGTGGCTGTAGCCCAAGATGGTGAATCTGGCCACATTATCTGGTCAGGGGCCTCCATTCCATAGCTCTCTTTGTTCTCTCTTCTCTGTCAGTTTCTTACTCCATTCAGTGCTTGATCGGGTTCTTTATTCCTTGACTGACATTTGTATCTGTTCTACTTAGTTTTTCGGGTATTTGCTGCAGAGGGACAGCATGGTGCTTCTGTCTATAGCACCATGTTGGCTTCACCTTCCTGTAACTTCTTTTTATTTTTTTTTAACATTTTTATTTTTATTATTTTAACTAAAGTATGCTAAAATTCTTGTGAATCTAGTCTGTTGTTAGGTGCCGTTGAGTCGGTTCCAACTCATAGCAACCCTACAGGACAGAGTAGAGTTGCCCACAGGGTTTCCAAGGAGCAGCTGGTGGATTTGAACTGCTGACCTTTTGGTTAGCAGCCGAGCTCTTAACCACTGTGCCACCAGGGCTCCTGAAACTTCTTCTTAAATGTGACTATAATATTAGTGATTGAACGTAAAAGTGGCATATGCCATTTTAGCAGAATGAGATGAGCTGGATTATAAAATTTTTAGTGGATGCAGGGTACTAAGATTTTTACTATATGCCACATTTTCTGCAAAAAGAGTATTCCCCATATTCTCTAACAAAGAAAATGAGTTAGTGAAATTAGTTGTTTCAACAATCAATGTAAAATTCTGTTGATCTCCCACAACAAAAAATTGACTTTCACCAGTTTTGCTTTAAACGGCTCATACTTCAATTTTGATGCTTGTTTTGTAATACATGCTGTAATTATAAATGAACAAATGAAAAGATGTCAAAAGAAAATACAGAGATCAAAAACCAAATATTACAACAAATTTCTGTATTTTATTTTTAGATAGATCTTTCATCTCTAACATGTTATGATTAAGAACACTTCTTTCTATTCTTGCTCTTACAAATTCTTCAATGACTAACCACAATTAAGCTGCCAAACAATATCTACTTCCACACATAAGGATAATGGATCAAGTCTTTCTTGAATCGTTGTATGCTGAGGGTTTTTGAGTCTCTTTAGGGATGAAAATGAGCCTTCCATTGTGCAGTTTGTGATCATTAAAGTTAGGAATATGCATAAAGCAATTTCAACATTGGGAAATATGCACTGTATTTTATCTTCTATTATGGAATCACACGTGCCTACATGAATAAAATTTGTCTTTCCTGAATCTGTAAACTCAGTTCTCATGTAAGAATGAAATTGTCGCACTTCTCCATAAAGGTTTGTATTTAAGTCATAGGGATAAGCCTGCACTAATTTTTTGGATGCCTTTTTGCATTCTTCATCAGGTATACCCACATTGTTTAAGAAGGAAAGGCTATTTGAAAGTACTTCATACACTTTTGCCCGTCTTTTCATGCAATATTCAAGTGTGTCAATGATAGTGTAGTATGTAGTTACATGAAATTGATCTCTGACACTCGATGATATTTCTGGAGCACTTCTGTCATTTGTCTGTAATGCTTCTGCGATGGTGAACTGCTTGATAACGAGTATTTGGCAGTATTTGCTTTGTTGTGTTTTCAAAACCTTCTCTTAAACTATGTAAATACCCTGTTAATCACTGGTAGAGATCTGTGCATGTCTTTAAATTTACTTCTGAATCTTGGAGAGTTTTGACTCATCCAGTGAAAATGCTGCAATATAGTATCCCACAAAACCAACATAAATACATACTCTAGCGTTTGCATTTTGTTGGCAATGTTTTCAGCTTCTCTTTTGGTATCTCTTTTTTGTGTCTGGTCTTCAGCAATATTTTCTAAGGCTTCTAGAATCTGAGTGCACGATTCCGGGATTGCGCTCATTGCTACAACATGCGCTTTCCAACATGTATTAGAAAGACATTTTAATACTCGATTGTTGCACAAATATGTTTCAAGAACTGCCCATTGGTCAGCAGAGGAGGCAAAATAATGTGTAGAAACAGTAGAAAAAAAATCAACTGCTTCTGGACAACAATCTTCTGCAGTACATCCTACAAAATTAAGTGAAGGCACAGCACATGGTATGAAAATGGCATATTCATTACGTTTTAAAATTTTCTGTTGCGTGCCTTTATAACACCCTGACATACTGGCAGCATTGTCATGAGACTGGCCTCTGCACTAGAAAAATCAGTTTTTGCAAACTTCACATAAATAGTGAAGTACCTGATCAGCAATTTCTTCACTGGTATGCCTTTCTAAGCTAGTAAATGTGATAAATCACTCGACAGGTTTTCCATCTGTTGGATATATGTATCTTAAAACAATACTTAACTGATTTGTAGTTGATCAAACTTTATTACTTAAGTTTATTAATTCTTCACATTGTTTTAGATATATATGTGGGTTGCTTTTTCCTGTGTTACCATATTTTGAGATGTGACCTGCTAAAAATGGATCAAACTGAGCAACAAGTTCAAGTAAACCCCCAAAATTTCCATTTTGTGGAGATCTAAACACTTCATTCTTCCATGAAACGATAGTCCACGTTCAGCAATTGTTATACTGACAGCAACAAGGCGTTGCAAAACGGTTTTTCAGTACTGATGTTCTTCATTAATTTGTGTTTCCAGTTCATGAGGTAAGCCAAAACCATGTCTTCGGTTTAAATATGACAACATACAATCTCTGTGAACTGAACTGTTTTCATGTTTATAAATCGTATTCGAGTTGCGCCAATCACTAAATCCATCCATAGCAAATTGAGAATTAAATGATTTAGGACTGAATAGTTGGCAAATAAAACAACATACAGAGCCGACTGATGGAGAATACAGTAGCCATTCTCTCTTATAATTTTCACCATTACCTTTGCACCCTAGAAATGTATTCTGGCTACAAAACCCTATTTGTTTACCATCCAGATATTTTCAACACAAACTTTCAAATGATCCACTGTGATGTTGACAATCATTTGGGCCTCTTTCATCCAATAATTTACATCATTTGAAGAAAAATTATTCCACAAAGCAGGGTCTGTATTTCTGTTATTTATGGGGTCTGCAGACACGACAATTTCAGATTCTAAAATAGTTTCAGTTTCCACACCATTATTTTTTTACTACAGCAAGGAATGGATGCAGAATTTGGAACAAATTCTCATATTCGTATTGCTGTTAGTAATTTCAGTACTAGCGGTACTACTACAATGATTTGCACCCATTAAGCTTGAGCGTTCAACAGAAGACATCTCTCCTGATCCATTACATTTTAAAAAGGAAGTTAATTTTGGAGTTCTTTTTAGGAATTCACAAATCCTTTTCTTTTTATCTTCTGTGAGCTTTCATTTTTGCGCTCCACTTAGTTGTTGCCGTTTCATTTTACCCGGATATAAAATTATGTCACTTTTTAAATTTGGTTCTACCATAGCAAATAAATTTGAATAATTGAAAATAAATTCAATATATAACACAGGTAAAATTTATATTTATAAAATAAATTTTACGTTCGAATTTGGACATTACCACAAAAATTTATATTTGAAAATTAGTAAGTAAAAAAAGTTGATTTGGAACATGTAATTTTGTTTTTCAGGGCTGAGTCAAGACAAATAGTACTTGCAAGGCTGTCAGAAATAATTTCATTTGTTTGTCACGTGACGTTTGTTGGCGGGCCCTTCGAAGATCTCAAGTGTTTTTTCTCTTGAAATAATGCTTAAAAACTTGCATGCTCACTTTCTGTCCTTTGATGCTGTGTATTTGCAGTTCATTGGACTACTACTGATACCCAATGGGGGTGGACAGCAATGGCAAAGAGCAGGCTACAACTACAATGGTATGTTCAGTCTGAAGACGTGTTTTGGTTCCCTTTGCGCAGGACTAGATACGTCATGAGTCACATGATTATTGTGCCACTGGCACGTTCTTATGTGGTCCATGAGAGAGAGAATTGAATGTGAGGTTATCCCCGCTCAGTCTGAAATGAAAGGAAAACATAATTATTGTATACAAAATGTACAAAATGGTATCAATTTCATTTAGTGCCCTGCCAGTTTCCTTCCACTGCAACGCTTGCTTTTCCTTGTGTCCTGTCTGCTTGGCATTATGGATCTTTGCTTTGGACAACTGGTGTGCCTGTTTTGTTGATGCCCTGGGCATGTGCTTTCCTTGCTTATTGGGTAATCTGTCCCTGGTGCCACCCAGTGACCTTTAAGGCCAGGAAGGCCCTGTAAATTAAGCATCTCCACAGAACTTTCTCTGTCTACATCCCCCTCTAGTTTAAATTGTATATTATAAATTTAACTTTACATCTTATCTCATTTTTGTAAAGGCATCCACCTTCTCTTTTTAGCTGTGTCTCCTCAAGCAACAGTACTTATTGTTTTCTTTACTGAGATATAATTTACCATTTCAAAGTGTACAATTCAGTAGTTTTTAGTATGTTCACAAGGTTATGCCAGCCATCACCACTCTGTAATTCCAGAACATTTTTATCACCCCCAAAACAAACCCTGTACCCATTAGCAATCATTCCTCATTCTTCCCTCCCACCAATCCCTACCCATTGCTGTCTAGTTGATTTTGACTCATAGCGACACTATAGGACAGAGTAGAATTACCCCATATGATTTCCAAGGCTATAAATCTTTATAGAAGCAGACTGCCACATCTTTCTCCCAAAGAGCCATTGGTTGGTCACCAGCCTCTGGAAACCACTGATCTGCTTTCTGTCTCTCTGGATTTGCTTATTCTGGATATTTCATATAAATGGAATTCTCTGGTCTCCTGTGTCTGGCTTCTTCCATTTAGCATGTTTTCAAGGTTCAACCACATTGTAGCATATATCAGTGCTTCATTACTTTTGTTGTTGTTGTTGTTGTTAGGTGCTGTCCAGTGGATTCCAACTCACAGCAAACCCCTGTGAAGAGCAGAACTGCCCCATAAGGTTTTCTTGGCTGTAATCTTTACCAAAGCAGATCACCAGATCTTTCTCCCATGGAGCTGCTGGGTGGGTTCGAATCGCCAACCTTTATGGTTAGCAGTCAAGCACTCAATCGTTTGCATCACCAGGGATCCTTTCATTCTTTTAAATGGCTGAATAATATTCAATTGTATGGCTATACCACATTTTATTTATTCTTTCCTCAGTAAATGGCTATTTGGATTGCTTCTTTTTGGCTATTATGAATAATGCTGCTATGAACATTCATGTGTAAGTTTTTGTGTGAACGTGTTCTCCAATTCTCTTGACATACACCTAGGAATGGAACTTCTGGGCTGTATGAGGAGCCCTAAGGAGCCCTGGTGGTGTAGTGGTTAAAGCGCTCTGCTGCTAACCAAAAGGTTGGTGATTCAAACCCACCAGCCGCTCTGCGGGAGAAAGATGTGGCGGTCTGCTTTCCTAAAGATTTACAGCCTTGGGAACGCTATGGGACAGTTCTACTCTGTCCTATAGGATTGCTATGAGTCAGAATCGACTGGAAGGCAGTGGGTTTGGTTTAGTTTGGTTTGGTTTGATTTGATGAGGAGCCCTGGTGGCATAATGGTTAAACACTTGGCTGGGAAAACTGAAAGGTTAAGCGGTTCGAACCTGCCAGCAGGTCCATGGGAGAAAAGAACTGGCAATCTGCTCCCATAAAGTTTATAGCCTAGGAAACCCTATGGGGCAGTTCTACTCTGTCATATAGGGTCACTGTGAGTGGGAATCCACTCAATGGCACCTAACAACAATATAACTCTATGGTTAACATTTTGAGGCGTTGACAAATTGTTTTCCACAGTGGTTGCACCATTTTACATTCCCACCAGCAGTGTATGAGGGCTCCAATTTCCTTACAAGTACTTATTGTTTTATTTCTGGAATCATCTTGACCTCACCAACACTGCCTCAGTCGCATTAGTATTGCAGCAGGTCTGTAAATTGTCTGTTCAAGTTAAAACATATATTGTGTGATAAAACCAAAACACCCATTGCCATCTAGTCGATTCCAACACATAGTGACCTTATAGGATAGAGTAGAACTGCCCCATAGGGTCTCCAAGGTTATAAATCTTTACGGCAGCAAACTGCCACATCTTTCTCCCGCAGAGTGGCTGGTAGGTTTGAACAGCAAACTTTTGGTTAGCAGCCGAGGACTCAACCACTGTGCCACCAGAGCTCCTAGTATTTTGTGATATAGATATATGGAGATATCTCGCCCCAAGGTACTGTTACTAATTTTTCCAGGCAGAGAATACACAGTATTCTCTGTTGGCTGGGATGGGAGGCAAGGGTGGGGGGCACCACTTCGGGTGTCCCAGTTGCCTAGAGTAGGCATAAGAGTACCATTCTGAATAGCTTTCACAAGCATTTCATTTTTTTCTCTCATTTTAGGGTGAAGAAATCTGAAACCCAAAAAAGGTTTTCACTGCGGTTCACACTTTAGGCAGGCAAACCCAGATACAACCCTGCGGGCACTCCTGCGCGCGCAATCCCAGCCCCCTCTCCCCCGCCCCACCCGGTCCGGGACCTGGCTCCGCCACACACTCCTCCCTCCCCCTGGCCTCTCAGGCTTCGAGGGGCGGGATATGGGTTAAAGAGGGTACGTGACCAATCCTTGCGCGTCTCCGCGAAACGGCGCTTCTCACTGGCAGATTCAGTCTGAAGATGTAATCCTTGTTCCAATCACGCTGGGGGCGGGGCTGAAGTCCGGCAGCACAGCGCAGGAGACCGCCCCTGTAAGCACGTGATCTGGCACTCTGTTAGGAAGCTGCCTATCTATTAGGGAGTGCCCCCAGCACCTAAAGTCTACGATGGTGAGTGAGAACGCATGCGCGGGAGTACGTGCCGGGGGTTCTGCGTTCCTGTTCCCCAACCTTTTTGGTTGCCCTTTTCTGGGCCTGCATTCTACGTTCACCCTAAGCCACCCTGGGACCGAGAGGGAATGGAGATAGGACAGGGTGGCGACATGGAGAGCTGAAGAGGGAGGGCGTATAGGGCTGGGGAGTAGTTTTCGAGGAAGGGGCGGGGCACGAGGGGAGTTGAAGGGAGGATCTGATGTGAGGGGTCAGTGGGGCTGCGAAGGCATCCTGGGGTATCAAAGATGGGGTGTGGGAGGCCGAGGGAGCTTACGGGCAAAGGGGTAGAGGGTCCAGATGGAGGCTCAGAAGGCAAGGAAAGCTCGGTGTTAGAGGGAAGAGGGTCTGGAAGGACCCTCGTTGGGGAAAGAGAAGGCGTGGGGGGGGGGGCCATCATCAAAAGAGGAATTTGGGTTTGAAGGTATTGAGGGGCCCGTTCCTGGCATGCTTCTCACTGATTGCTCCTTTATGCACTAGACTTCTGCACTGACCCAGGGGCTGGAGCGAATCCCAGACCAGCTCGGCTACTTGGTGCTGAGTGAAGGCGCAGTGCTGGCGGTGCGTTCTGGGGAAAGGGAGGGAATCCCCTAAGAACACTTGGCCCATAATCTCTTCCAGTATTGCACATTTTACCCTAATTTGTCTCTGTCATTACCTGGTAGCATGCCTAGCATATAGTAAGCTTTCAGTAATCAATTAAAGTCTCCAACTTTTCTAAGAGGCTTACTAACTCTATTAAAGTCACAAGTTTGTTGGTAACTGATATTACCTGAGTTCGTCTCAAGTATATATACGGTATTTATTGACGAGGCTTTGTATTTTGTTCCATAGTACAGAATAGTGTTCTCTAGAAGTTTTCAATCTAGTTAGACAAGGCTTAAAAGGTTAAAAGTTGAAATTAACATGAGTGGTGAAGACTACTGAAGGAATCAACCCTTCATGTTACGTTATGTAATAACTTGTGTTATGGCAAGGAAACTTTCTCAGAGGTAGAAATTCAGCTGGGCGTTAAAGGATGGGTGGTGGTGAACAGGAAGAAAAGGAGTTCTTTGAGGCTGGGAAGTGGACATATTTGCAGGAGTGTGACACCAACATGTCTGAAATGGTGGGTGTCACATTGAGAAGCTTTGGGAAGGTTTAGGGGAAGAAGAGGATATCATCAGGAAAGGATCAGAGTGTGGAGGACTTTCAAAGCCAGGTTCACACATCTGGACTTAATCTTGAAGGTAATAAGGAGGTATTGAAGGCTTTTGAACAGGAACATGACCTGATGAAATGGTTTAGCAAGATTGTTCTGTTAGCAATGTGAAGGTGGACTGGAGGGTGACGAGTTTAGAAGACAGGGCAGTAAGCTAGGTATGAGACTGGGCTGGTGGCAACGAGAAGGAGCGCAAGAATAGATATAAAGGAGGAATGACTGGCTATAGGTGATGGAGGAGATACTTCTCCATCCAGTAAGATTTTGAACTCAGAAGCCTAGAAGAATGATGGTGCCTTAACAGGAAATCAAAAATGGAAGGAAGTTGGTTGGGGAGCATGGGAAGTAGAGGGAATTCCAATGGTTTGACTTTCAATGTTGGGCTTGATGTGGAGTAAGAGCAGTTAATATAAATGGTAGGAGCTGTTCTAAGCATCTTGCCAATATCATTTAATCTTCACAATAAGTTTGTAAGATACTGTATTGTTCCCAATTTACAGATGAGAAAACTGTGGTACAGAATGTCCAAGGGAACAAAGTTCACTAAACTTTACTAATGGGAGGCCCATATCAAGGATGTGGGAAGAAGTTGAGATAGTCACCAGTAAAGAGGAAGCCCAGGCCACTGTCACAGCACTAACCCAAGCGCTGGGTAGTAGGGAGGGGCTCAAGACAAAGGGGATGGTTGTGTTCCAGATTCTGCAAACAGGGCAGTAAATAGGAAGACTGAGAAAAAGATGGAGACTTTAACAATTCAATGGTCATTTTCAAGGGTGGGAAATGGTTTTTGAGAATGTGTTTTCATCAGATAGGTGGGGGCAGGGAACAAAGTTAAGTTTCAAGGGGTTAGGAAACAATGGTCAGTAAAGAACTGCATGAGAGTCATCAGGGGAAGCCCAGTATTATGAGGAGAAATAGGACGACACAAAGAGGAAGCTATAATGCCAAAGGAAGGTTTTAGGTTTGTCTTTCCAGAACTGGGGTAACCTGGGAATTTTGGAAAGTAAAGAGAGAGAAGTTACAAATAACTAGAGACAAAGTGACTGCCTAGAATTCCTTCCCAATTCGCTTCCCTAATTTCTGCTCTCTTCCCTCCCACCTGCATGCAGTCGTCTGGGGATCTAGAGAATGATGAGCAGGCAGCCAGTGCCATCTCTGAGCTGGTCAGCACCGCTTGTGGTTTCCGGCTGCACCATGGCATAAACGTACCCTTCAAACGCCTGTCAGGTCAGCCCTAGCCCCTGCCCCTGGTGGTGGTGGGGAAGGGAGCTTCTCCCAAAGGCTTCTGCTTCTCAGGGAAAACAGGCTATCTCCTACCAACTCTTCCACCATCTTCTGGGGTCCCAGGTTCTGGCCACTTTCTTCTCTTTGGGGCCCCCTCCCATAGATCAAAGGAAACCCTGGTGGCATAGTGGTTAAGAGCTATGGCTGCCAACCAAAAGGTTGGCAGTTTGAATCCACCAGGCGCTCCCTGGAAACTGTATGGGGCAGTTCTACTCTGTCCGATAGGGTCACTATGAGTCAGAATCTACTCGACAACAGCAGGTTTTCCCCTGGATCAGTGTTGATAATGAGAAAGAGGATTTAATGGAGGCCTCTCCTCTTCTGAGCCTGGAACTGTAGAATTTCTTTGGCTTTTGATATCAGCCAATTTGTGTGACCCCATGGAGGCCATCGCATCCCGCTAACTCTGTGCTCCCTTCCCTCTCCTGGGGCATCTCTCCTCCAGTGGTCTTTGGCGAACACACGCTGCTGGTGACTGTGTCAGGACAGAGGGTGTTTGTGGTAAAGAGGCAGAACCGAGGCCGGGAGCCCATTGACCTATGAGCCTGCGAGAGGGGTCGAAGAAGGTGGATTGGGTCCACGAGCCGCTTGTGATGAGGAAGGCACAGCGTCCTCTGCCTCTTTCTTGGCTTGCAGCTAGAAGTAAGGCCTTCTACTCATCCACTTCCTCACCCTACCTGGAAGGGCAAAGGCTTGGGGACTTTGCACAATGTTAAGGAGAGGGAGAGCAAAGGGAATGCCCTCTTCCCTCGCTTCCTCCCTTCCTCCCTCCTAATAAACATAAATCTGATGTTCTCAGGCCTAGGGGGTGTGTGTGTGTGTGTGTCAGGGGTGGGGGTAGTTCATACCTCATGTCTGTAACCTTCTGGGGAGAAAGTCATGTACCCGGAGGAGTAGGGCACGGCCGCCTCTGGATATTATATAATGGGAATTGGATGGGAAGGGAGCTGAGGGGAGCTACTTGGTCTGTATGCTGAAGGGAATTATTCTCACCCTCTGCCCACTCTGTGTCCTCTGCTCCCTCCACCAACACACAAACAGCAGTCTTCCTTCTCCCTCCTGGGCACGCATTTAATAGTCTTATTTCAGTTGGAAGCAGTAGATGGAAAATAATTTACAGGACAGACTAAAAAAAAAGACACACACACACACACACACACACACACACACACACACACACACACAAAACTTAAAGTGCTTCAGGCTGCAAACGTAAACATGAGGGGTGGAAAGAGGTCACCTAGTTATCTCCTCGACCCCCAAAACGGGAGGGTCGTTGTCGGGGCCCCTTTACCATCACCACACTCTAAGCTCAGCCCTGCAGCTGGGTGGGAGGGAACGTTAGAGGTGGGAAAGACAACTTAAGAGCAGTGAGGAAAACACTTCGTAAACGTCGAAAGGGCGCAGGACCAGGGAACTCTTGGAGTATCTGTCCTGGCCTAGGGGTGGGGCCAGCCCCCCCACAGGAACTGGGGGAGATACTGTTGACTTGTGCCACAGCCATACCCGCCCTTTTCACAGCTTATTCCCTGGTCCCTCATCAGCAGACATAAGACAGGTGGCTCCCACGGTAGGAGGCAACCCAAGGGAGGCAGCAGCCTGGGAGGGAGGACCCCTCCGGAGTTTCTGATTTCTGGGAGTGCAAGAGGGAGGTGAGCCGGCTTGGTGCTACTTGACTGGCTCCACCACCAGCACCTTGCACTCGCGCTTGGCAATCTTGTCCAGAGAGAGCACAGCCTTGTCCGGGGGCAGGTAGAGGGGACGGCCGACAGGGGAGGCCACAGGGGGCGTGATGGCCCTGCGCTCCATCACACTGCCCGACCTGGGAGAGGGCAGAGGGTGTGGGCTCCAGTCAGACACCAGGCACCCCTCCCTGCTCCCTCTCTGGTTCCAGCCTCTACCAAGCCTGAGTGCCACCCCACCTCCTGGTTCCATACCTCATGAGGTGGCTGCGGGAGGGCTGTTGGTGGGAGAAGGACTGAGAGCGGCCCAGGCTCGTCTGGTGCCTCTCCACCAAGTCCCGGACAGCAGGGCTGCTGGGGCTGCTCTTGCGGGAGAGGGGCCGGGCCTCGGGCGGAGGGTGGGACACGCTGGCGGTGAACTGCAACTTCAGTTTCATGTGCTGGCTCAGCTGGGGGTGGCGGACACATGAGCTTGCCGGCGTGGCTCCCAGGGCCCAGACCCCCTTTCCGGTCACCTTACCCGCTCCACGGGCGTCCATCAGCTCAAAAGTCCACCTCCCTCTGCCCAGCTTTGTCATGCCACCCATTATATTTCAATCACAGAAGCTAACTGGTTGTCTAATTCCTCACACCCCACCATTCCGCATCATCTACCACACAGCCCCACCCTCCCCAGCCCACCTCAAAGAGCCCTGTCCTGAGAGCCTGGAAGGCCACACTGAAGGTGAGCGCGCTGCCCTTCCGGGAAAAGCCGAGGTTGTTGAGGGGCGTGTGGCAGATGATGGAGTCCAGGGCTGCCTGCATAGCCCGGCGTTCCTCCTCACACAGCTGCTTTCCTGGGGGGAGAAAGGGACAGGAATGGGGGCTGGTAAACACATCTGTACAGTGGTCCTCAGTTCACAAAGTCTCATTTGATCCTCCAAACCACTCTGTAGTAAATGGAGTAAATGTTCATCTTTTGTTGCATTTTATAGATAACAATAGTGGGCTGGTATGCTGAAGTCTGTTCTCATCACTTACATCAATTCAGCTAATCTACATGACAACCCCGTTTTAGAGATGAAGAACCTGAGGGTCAGAGAGATTAAGTAATTTACTCACGGTCACACAGCTAGTAAAAGGGAGAAATAGAAATCAAACATGCCAGGAAGCCCAGCTCCAGTGTCTATGCCCTTAAAATCACTCAGCACCACTGCCTCTCTGAACTCCACATGTGGTACTGTGGAGACCATCCAGGTACAGCTGAAGTGGCAGGCCTCAAGTCACCCACTTGTGGGGCTGGCACCAGGTTTTGAGCTGTTTTCACTGTGCTACTTCCATGACTTCTTCCTTTCCCTCCCTGCCCTTGGGACAAGGTCCCAGCCTGGCAGCTGACCCACCGGCCTGTGCATGCTCCGGTGTCCACACAAGCCTCACAGCGAGGAAGTCTTGGAGATTGTTGAGCAGCGTGTAGGTGACAGTGAAACGCTCGTAGGTCCGAACAGGAGACTCACAAGAAGCAGTCATCACAAAGCACGGGCGGTCCAGGCGGATGCTGGGCAGCCTGGAAGCAGTGAGAGAGGGGAGCATAGGGTGTGTGTCAAGTAACAAAGGTGAACAGGACAGTACCTGGTAGGGGATCCCACATACTCACCCATAGTGGGTATAGATGCTCTGGGTGAAGGGCAGCTTTGGAGTGGACCACTGAACCACAGCAATCAGGGGAACTTCAAGGCCCTGTGGGAAGGACCACATGTATTAGAGTCCCCCTCCCATCTTTAGTCCTCAAACCCTTAGTCTTTCCCTCCCACCGCTTTTTCTTATCATTGTTTCCTGGAACACACCAGCCCCTATCCTCACCTCCTTGGCTCCTGGAGGGGGCTGCTCACCCCCTCTCAGCTGAAACAGGAAGTTGTGTTCCTCCAGGGCACTAAGCAGGCAGGGGAAGCAGCCAGAGGCACCAGGGAGTCGGCAGAAGGAGCCCATGGAGACCTCCCCAGACTGGTGACTATTTCAGAGGAGGGGAACAGAGCATGATCTCTCCATGCCAGAGCTCTCAGTCCCCTATTCCCAGCCCCACGACTCCACAGCATAGCTTCTCCCCAGGACCTCACCAGACATTGTCCACCAGCAGCACAGAGCCATCGGGCATAACAGGTAGATAACTGGCATTGAAGTTGGGTAGAATTCGGATGTCCCAGATGGAGATTTCCTCCTGGGAGGAGCTGTTCAGCACTGTGAGAGGTAGCCAGCTGAGCCAAGAGTATCTGGACTCTTCAGTCCCCAACTTCACCCCAAAACACAGACCTACCCCACCAACCTGCCCCAAGTAACTGCCACCCAATCAACACCTTGCTGCTACTGAAGAATCGAGCCAGCCAATCTGCTCACCCTTGAGCATAGTCAGGTGTTTTCCAGCCACAGTGAATTGACGGCATTTCAGAACCGGAGGGGGCAGCAGAGTCAGCAGGGTGCTCACTGCCGGGAGAGGGTGAAGGGAAGAAATGATGGTCTGGGCACACCCCTCGACTCCAACCCACAGTTCTAATCTTCCTCTCCTCCCCAGATCAGATACTTTCCTGTAGCACCCCTCCATTCTGTCCCCCAGATTCCAGACTCTAGCCTCTCCCCCCTCTGTATTCTCCTCCCCACCTTGGGCCTTGAAAGCGCTCTGCTCGCCCCGGAAGGTCTCCCCAGGAGAGCGGGTCTGCAGCAGGCGCAGGTAGCCTTGATCTCTGACCTCTGGTGCCTCAACCTCCCGCTTCCACACGGTCACTACAATCTGAGCACAGGGGACACAGGTCCACAGTCAACAGGAGAGAGCCAGCAGGGCCTTAGAAAGGTGTCCCAGTTAGGACAAAATCTCCACCCCTTGCCAATCCTACCTTAGCCTTAAGTGTCCCTGGGGGCAGTCTATCCAGTGAAACGGTGAGTGGGAAGATGACCTCATCTGTGGACACAATTGGTTCCTCCACAGGCAGCTGGGGTTGTGAAAGAGGGGTTAACAGGTCAGGAAAGGTTCAAAGAGGCAGCCTACCTCAGTTCCCTTTAAGATCTGCAGTACATGGTTCTTGCCCTTCCCCTCCTCATTCATCCTCTGCCTCCGGCCTCGGGCTCCCAGCTTCGAGCCTAGGCCCCCAGCTTCCATCTCCCCTCAAGTCTCTGGAGCCCAGCACCCCATCCGGCCACCCTGTGCCGTCACCCTAAAGTTCCTCACCGTGGTCGCTCCCCCTGAGGTAGCAGGGCCCGGGCCGTGGGTGAGAAGAGGGCTGCAGCCTCGGAACAAGACCCCACCCCCAGGGTCCCCTCCCCCTGGGGGTTCAGGATCCTGGTCGCTGGTGCCACTGCCCCCGGGGACTCCGCCTCCGGCGCTGACCGAGGCCAGGGCAGCCAGGGTGGTTGCCAGTTCCGCCCAGGCCCCACGGGAGCCCAAGCCCGGGCCGCCCCCGGCACCGGACGCCGCGCCGCCCCGGCAGCGCAGCACCAGCAGGAAGCGGACAGTCTCCCCCAGGTATAGATGGTTTCGCCGGGGCAGTGCCCGGTACCGGCCCGGGTCCCCTGCCAGCTCCGCACGCGGGGGCAGAGGCACAGCCGGAAAGTACATCGAGTAGTCGCACTGGGACTCCATGGGATGGCGAGGGCTGGGGCCCGGGCGGGGGGCGAGGTGGGCAGGAACCGGAGACCAGCCCCGGCGGGCCCGCGGAGGACAAGGGGGGCTCCCTGGGCTGGATCCGAGGAGTCTGGCACCCGAAGGGTGCTGCGCGCGGCCGGGGCGGCCCGAGAAACCAGCCCGGTCGGGAAGCGGGGCAACGAACCCGGAACCGAGAGCCGGCGGAGCCGTAACCCGGGCGCTGGACGAATGACTGGCGAGAGACCGGAAGCGGAAAGGAAGGGGTGTGGCCTCCGAGGCCCCGGAATCTGTAGGTGACTGGACCTTGGAGGAGAGGGGAGGAGTTCGGCTGCAACCAGGCAGTTACAAGAATTTAGGAAAGCGCTCTCTGCTCCATCCCGTTCGTGCGACCGACAGCAGCATCCCTGAGACAGGATGGTGAAGGCTAGAGTAAACGGATTTGGCCGTATTGGGCGTCTGATCGCCAGGACTACTTTTAACTCCGGCAAAGCGGAGGTTATTGCCATCAATGACCCCTTCATTGATCTCAACGACGTGGTCTACGTGTTCCAGTATGAGTCCACCCGTGGCGAGTTCCTTGGTACCCTCAAAGCTGAGAACGGGAAGCTTGTCATCAATGGGAAGCTCATCTCTATCTTACAGGAATGAGAACCCGCCAACATCAAAAGTGGGGTGATACTAGTGCTGAATATGTTGTAGAGTCCACCGGTGCCTTCACAACCTTGGAGAAGACTGGGGCTCACTTGAAGGGTAGCACCAAAAGGGTAATCATTTCTGCCCCTTCTGCCGATGCCCCCATGTTTGTGATGGGCGTGAGCCACGAGAAGAAGTATGACAATTCCTTCAAGATTGTCAGCAATGCTTCCTGTACCACCAACTGCTTGCCCCCCCCCCCCACCAGCCAAGGTCATCCATGACAACTTTGGCATCATGGAGGGACTCATGACCACAGTCCATACCATCACTGCCACCTAGAAGACTGTGGATGGCCCCTGTGGGAAACTGTGGCATGATGGCTGAGGGGCTGCCCAGAACATCATCCCTGCATCTACTGGTGTTGCCAAGGCTGTGGCAAGGTCATCCCTGAGCTGAATGGGAAGCTCACTGTCATGGCCTTCTGTGTTCCCACCCCCAAAGTGTCGGTTGTGGATCTGACCTACCATCTGGAGAAAGCTGCCAAATATGATATCAAGAAAGTGGTGAAGCAGGCATCAGAGGGTCCTCTAAAGGGCATCCTGGGCTACGTTGAAGACCAAGTTGTCTCCTGACTTTAACAGTGACACCCACTCTTCCACCTTTGATGCTGGGGCTGGCATTGCCCTCAGTGACCACTTCGTCAAGCTCATTTCCTGGTATGACAATGAATTTGGCTATAGCAACAGGGTGGTGGACCTTATAATCCACGTGGCCTCCAAGGAATAAGAGCCTCCTGAACCACCAGCCCCAGCAATAGCACTAAAAGGAGAGGCCCTCATCTGCTGGGGGGTCCTTGTCCCAACTGGATCCCCCAACACACTGAGAATCTCCCATCCTTGACACAGTTTCTGTCCCAGACCCCCTGAAAAAAGGGAGGGGCTTAGAGAGCCCAACCTTGTCATGCACCATCAATAAAGTACAGTGTACCCAGCCAGAAAAAAAAATTTAGGAAAAACGACAAAAAAGGTGGCTCCGTATTAAAAGAACCCCCTCCAGCTCCAGTTCTCTCAGGAAGATGCCCCAGCCCGCCATTTCTGCCCTACATAAATCAAGTAGAAGTGTCAAATTATTTATTCATTAAACAAACATTTCAGAGTGAAATGACCATAGCCCAATAACAAATATTTCATAGAGAAATGAATGTATTATTCCAACCCACCGTGCCCCAAACTTTCTCTGGCTCATTCCATCTGTCACCACTCTAGGGGACTTTTAAAAGTGCTACACAGACCTGCCATGGGGCTGGAAAGGGGAAGGGGCAAGATGGTTGGGGAAGAGGGGGAGCTGCTGGGATCTGAAGGACTGGGATTCCAAAGCAAAAGCCAGAAGACAGGGCCTGCATTAGGACAGAGTTCCTTTCGTCCTCTAGGGGGCAGACATCCCTTCTGAAGGAAGCAGAAATCACATCTGACTGCCCTAAACTCATCACACGCGCCCTCCTCCTAGCTTAGCTCCTCTTCTGTTAGTTTAGCTGCTCTTTAGCCTGCCTCTGCAGTCTGATGCCTATGGGGAGAGTAGCCTGGAAGGCTTGAGGGGCAGCGAGACTGGTGGGGGGAACTGTTTGGCATCCAGCTTGTCCTTGTACTGTAGCTCAGGGGTAACCAGGCGTTCACACTCCTCCTGGTCTTCGGGGCTCAGTCCACTCCGAAGTATATAGCCCAAAACCTTAGCTGACCCAAACTGGAAGGGGCGGAACCTCTGGTCAGTGATGTACTTGGGGTCAAGAGCCTCACCTCCCACCAGACAAAGTTTAGCCAGGGCTTCTCGCCGAGCCCGGAGCTCCGCCACAGCACTCTCCAGTCGCCTCTGGCCGTATTTCTCTATCCGTGTCCACAGACTTCGGTTGAAATGAACATAGAGGGCCCAGTCCAGGTTGTTCCAGGTGCGGGCTCGTGCAGCCAGCTGCTGCTCCTCATCAGTCCATCTGCCTTCCCTGGCAGCACTGAGACCCTGCTCACCTCCAGCCTGGGCATTGTGCATAAAGCCTACCACATCGTCAAGACCCCAGCACAGGGCATCTGCCAGAAGGACCAATGACTCATCAAAGTACTCAGCCACCAAAACCAGGTCAAAGACAGAGTCTAGCCAGGCCAGACCCCACTGGATGAAGGACAAAGACTCCAAATCTAAAGAGGGAGGGCTGGACATCTGGTGGTGACCATTGGCAACAGTGGGAGCAGGATGGAAGAGTGCATTAGGATCCAGGGTTTGGGCTCGAGGGCCAGCACCAGAAGGTACGCCATGCAGCTGTGGAGGGTTGGGGTCTCTGGGGGGATGAAGATTCCCTCTCTTGGTCCTCGTATCTGGGGGGAAGGGGAGGCCAAAGTCAAACCACAGCAAGTTGCGGGCATAGTGGTCCCCACGAGCCCCAGGCCGGTAGAAGGCTCGAGGATTGGCCAAAAAGGCAGCCAAAGAGGGGGCCTTGCGGAAAGCTGATGAGGTGGATTTATAGTAGGAGAAGGCAGAGTGGGCCAGAGCTGCTGGGTCTCGGACAATGGAAAAGAAGAAGCTGTCAGAAGGCATGACCTGAAGTACCTGCAGAGGAGAGAAAGCAGACAAAGGGAGAAAGAACTGGGTCAGGAAGAAACTAAGCACAAGCCAAGTGCCCACTGATCCCCCGGCCTTCTCAAACCTCCTTCTGACAGTTCTGCTGGGATCCCCTCCCCCCCAGCTGTCTCTTACTAGCTGCATGATCTTGGACAAGTTACTTAACATCTCTGAGGCACCATTTGCTTATCTGCAAAATGGGGATAAACATAGCTTCCTTCCCAGGTGGTTGTGAAGGTTACATGAGATAAAGGATGTGAAGGAGCTTAGAGTATAATTTTCTTTAGGACATTAATTTTCTTGGGCCTTTATGTGTGCCTTGGATGGTAAAACCTCTAGGAACCAAACTTTGTATTCAGTTTTCCAACAAATACTTGCATCAGGACAGAATTCCTGCTTTGGAACTCTTGGTCACATAAAGGAACTGGCCTCAGGCATCTTCAAGGGGTCACTGGCAGCAAAGAGAGAGGAGAAGGGGGTAACAATAATTCTGCCTCCGGTACAGGCCTCAGGTGGGCAGGCCAGGTGCAGGATGGCTGAAGGATAGGGCACTACTGAGGATCCTGGGCATCTTGGAGAGCTAAAGACACTGCTTGTTGTGGTCCGAGTCCATCCAGAGGTACCTTGGAAGAAAGACCTAGCGATCTACTTATGAAATCTACTTCCAAAAAAATCAGCCATTGAAAACCCTGTGGAGCACAGTTCTACTCTGACACCCATGGGGTTTCTATGAGTTGGAGTTAACTCGACGGCAACTGGGACAACTGAAGAGATAATGGAACCATAAGATAAATCCTTGAATCATTATTGGAGGCAAACGCTCCACAAGAGCAGCCTGAATTCTACTGGACAGTGGTGTGAACTAGAAAACCTACCTCTCCAGAAAGGCACACCTCTTTTACTGAATGCTCTCCCCCCAGCTCCAAATGCAGACACACGTACACACACACACACACACACACACACACACACACACACACACACACACACCTGCCCGGTACTGTGATGATATAATGGAAAGAGCTTTGACTTTGGACTAGATGGACCTGGATTCAAATTCTAGCTCTGCCTCTTTCTGTTAACTGAGGCAAGTCACTTAACTTCTCTAACACTCAATCTCCTCATCTGTATAATGGAGACACTTAAAATGCCTTCCTTGTTAAGTGATGGTAAGATTAGTACCCAGTACTCAGTAAGTATTCGATAAAGGTTAGTTCCTTCCCGGGGAGTTTTCATTTGCAGGTTGATTTTCTTCTCTACCAGAGCTCTCAGCTTCCTGTGTATGTATGTATATGAATGCATGCATTCATTTCTCCCATTAGAATGGAGGTTCTTTGCGGGGGGCGGTCAGAGGAGCTAGGAGCTCTGGTGATGCAGTGGTTAAAGCACTGGGCTGCTAACCAAAAGGTCAGCAGTTCGAACCCACCAGCTGCTCTGCAGGAGAAAGATGTGGCAGTCTGCTTCCATACAGATTTACAGCCTTGGAAACCCTATGCGGCAGCTCTACTCTGTCCTGTAGAGTTGCTATGAGCCAGAATCAACTCGATGGCAATGGGTTCGTTTTTTTTTGGGGTTTTTTTTGGCAAGGGCGGGGGTAGTCAGGACTGGGCTTCTGCCCAACTATTTTGCTAGTCCCTCCCTAGAGCTTGGCATATAGCAAATCTTCAAAATATGGCAGACATGATGAGAGCAGTGGGAGGAAGACAGGCTGGAAGTCAGTGGCTGAGCAGGGGTCCTGGAGATGACAGTGGAAGGGACCAGGAAAGGCAAGGGGCACCTGGATGGAGAACTTAGGGGACCAGGGTTGGCAGGGGAATCCATTAGTCATGGAAAGGGCTGGAGTGAGCTCCAGATGGTAGTCAGCAGGACCTTGGCTCCCAGAAGCTACTGGGGAGGGGATGCTTGAGGAGAGGGAGCAGGAAATCCCACCTTTGTGGCCCCCATGCCTAACTTTGTAGTGAGGTGATGCCAGGGCAGCCCCCAGGCCTCTGGCCCCTTCCCCAGTGGTCTTGACCACAGGCCTGAGCTCATCTCTTTCCAGTCCCACCTATCCCCCCTACGCCCCTCACCTCTTTCAGGTTGAACCTCATGTGGTGACAGAGGATGTGGAAGCGGGGCTGGGCGCGTCCGTCCCGGGGGTGGTAATTTTTGACGCGAGAGGCCTGGAAAAGCCTGGGGTAGCCAAACTGGTAGCGGGTGGGGAGAGCAAAGTGCAGCCCATGCCGGTCCCCGTAGCGATGAAGCAGGTTCAGCACAGAGCTGCTCCCAGACTTATGCGTCTTCAGGAACACGAGCCGCTGCCGGGGTGTGCAAGATGGAACACTTGGACCCCGGGATGGGGCCCAGGGTTGTCGAAGTTGGAGCCCAACTCCAGGTAGCCTGTAGAGAGATGGGAGGGGAAGTGTCCTGTCCCTCACCAGCAGGTGGGTGGGCTCCTTGTGGAGAAAGGACAGCTGGTCTGCTGCTTCCTCTGTCTTGGCCCTCTAAGTTCCATAGAGCCCCCAGAGTCCCAGCCTCAGGTGGGACGTGGGTCATCCACTCTAAGCTGGACAAGGTGGAGACTCACCTCCTTTGGAAGGGCCCCCCCCAGAGCTGGAGGGCGAATCCGATGGTCATGAAGACTCCCAGAGCCACGCCGAGGCTCCAAGGCCCCCAGAGCCAGAGCCGCATAGTCCTGGCAGGAGACATGTGGCCCATGTGATGCTACCAAGGAACCGGGCAAGGGCGAGGAACTGAGGCAGAGACAGCCTGGGGTAGCCACGTAGCCCTGAAGGCGCTTTTTGGAGATCGGGGTCATTCCCCAGGCCTGCTCACAGCCCTGGTAGAGTCTGCCCCCTGAGTTAGCAGATTTTTGCCTCTGTCAGCGTCTAGAAGGGAAATGAGGGGGAAGGAGACGAGTCCAATGAGAGGGGTAGAGCCCTCTCTTTCCCGATGCAGCTTAAGCTGAATTCAGGGAGGGGGAGCAGGGGAGCTCTCTCTAGGTGGCCCCACAACCTACCATCTCTGCTGTCAGCCTCTCTGTCTCAAATTTCCTCAATCTCCCACCTACAGTTCCTCCCTGAGCCCCAGAGATTTAGATGGGAAGGGGAGAAAGACAGAGCCCCGATCATTAATGAAACTGCCACTGAGAGAGATCAGAGCGCAGCAGATCACTAGGACAGTAAGGCAGGCAGCGGGTGGCACATTGCGGGCCCCTGGCTTCCTCTTGAGCCCCTCGATCTGTGACAAAAGGGGATGAAGAGCCCCATTTAGAGGCTGGGAGGGGAAGCCACACGGAGAGAATGAGGATCAGACAGTAGCCAGGTAGGAGGGAGGGAAATGAGGCGACAGGGGAGACTTTCTAATGAGAAGGAAGAGTCCGCCATCTCGTTGCAAGTTCGGCATCTCTCCTCGCTTCAAAAGCTCCCAGCACAAGGAGATCTCAGTGTGTGAGAGAGGCTGGGGGAGATGTGGGGTTACTTAGGAAGCTCAGATCCCTGGACACCCCATCCTGTGCCGCTATCCAGCCCCATCAGTGCAACCAGAAGAGATAGAGCGGGTGAGGCTGAAGAGAAAGAAAGACAGAGACTTACTGTGAGACACCAAGATACTGACAGAGAAAAGATGAAAACAAGCTTCGGAGTTCCTTCCCAGGCCTGAGTGTCCCGATCGGCGGGGAGTCTAGCCCTGCACCTTCAGATTACAAACTACAATTACAGGCCCAGCCCCTCCAACAAGTCCGGACAGCCTCCTTACCGGCTGAGCCAGAAGTGACTCCAAAGAGAGCCCCACTTGCTACCCGATGACCCGCCCACTCCGACATCACCTCCCAATTCCCTCCCCCAACTACAGCCCTCTGGATCCAGCCCAGGGCCAGACCCAGCTCTGATTCCTCCATTTCTTTCATCCAGCTCTATCTCCTCCCACTCCCCCACATCCCAGCCCTCGGTCCCCTCCAGCTCTGGTGACTGTTTAGCCTGTTGCCAGCCCTTTGTTGGCCCTCTTTGAACCCTCGAGTTTCCTCCCATAAATTCTAGGGTCTCTCCGTCAGCCTTGGCTTCACTTGCCCACTCACCAGGCCACATGGGGTGGAGCAGGGAAATTGGGTTCAGGCCTCCCGCCCACCCCAGCCACCGCCCAGCTCCTCATTGCTTTGCTCAACTTTCCCAACAAACTTTCTCCGTGGCTCAGGCTCCTCCCCTCTCCCTCCCTTTGTTCCACCAGGCCCCGCAGCTGCTTCAGCTTTGATCATCTCTCCCCGACTCTCCCTCCTGCATCTTTTCCTCTCCTTCAGGGCACCCCAGTCTGCCCTTGAAAGACACCACTTTTACCCTCCTTTTGCACTTAGGGAATCAATCATACCTTTGTCTCTCAGCTTACTACAGAACAAAAGACTCATTCAAGTGACAGAAAGAAAGGAGAAAGTGACTGACGAGATGAAAGCAGACATTGTCAGGAACACGCCAGGTAGCCAGAGAGAGACACAAAGACAGCAAGGGCCCCTCCACTGAAGGCTGGAGACAGTGCTGTGGCAATATTCATAAAGCCTCCTGTTCAAGAATTTTGCATATGACAGGTACTTCCTCACACAGGTCCTGTTTGGTCCTCACAATTCTCCCCATTTTATAGATGAAGGCATTGAGGCCCGGAGGGTGGCAACTTGCTCAAACTCAATACCAGAGGACAGGTCCCAAAAGAGGTGAGAAGCAGAAATACACGGAGACACACAGTCACAAAGTCAGGGTTCAGGGAGGACTGCCGGGCTGAAGGCACAGAGAGTCACACGTGGGGTCCAATAAATTAACCATTTATTTGCAGAATATACACTGAGTCAAACACTGAGATGTGAGATGCGAAAGCTCAGGAGGGATGTAGATGGCAGAGGTCATGGGAGGACCTTTTTTTTGTTTTTTATTTTAAGAAATTGATACTGAAAAAGTCAACAGAAGCCAGGTCCATAGATCCTGACATCTTACACACTCCTAGTCCCCTCCCCTGCACCCCATCAGCACCCAGCTCTTGTCCATTTCTGAGATCAGCTACCCCTACCCCCCATTTGAGTTCCACCCCTCCCCAATTCCACCTCAGTCCTTCAAACCCCACCCCCATCTGCAACTCTAGAAATACTCCCTTGTTGGGGCTGACCACCATCCCCCAGGCTTAGTGGCATGGAGACCACACCTCCTCTCCTAAATAAATACCCCATTACCTGTTACCAAATGTAAAAAGAAATATTGTGAGCACCCAATGCCTGACCCACCAATGGGAATCTCCTGGATTTGGGGCCCCAGCCATTCACCAGCCATCTCCACCCTCTCTGCAGCCCCCTTTAACTCCTCCCCAGACCCAGAGGAGGGGGGAGGAGGGGAAAGGGCCATGAACCCTTCTGATGCTAGGGCATCCCTCTCCTGTTATCGAGGTCCAAGCAGGGCCAGGGCTGAGAGGAAGAGGATGAGGATAGGGTGGATGTGAAAACCAACAGGCGTCCCCCCACCCCTGTTCCTGCTCTGGTTATGGCGAGAACCACCACCTCCTCCCTTGCCCCCAGGGCTGTCCCTTCGAGGAGGGCGAGGAGGCCGAGGAGGCCGAGCTGGGGGGGCCACAGCTGCTGTCCCAGCCATCCAGTCATCGGCATAGTGCTGCCCCCCTCCAGAGCCGCTGGCATCCTCGTCTGCAGGAAGCAAAAGGGACAGAGACCGACAGGAGCAGGAAAGAAGTAGGGAGAGACAGAGGGGGACACACAAGCAGGGAGAAAGATAAAGACAGAGAAAGAGAGAAGCAGAGGAGAGGGAGACATATGTAAGTAGAGGGGGGTGAGGGGAGAGAAAGACAGAGACAGGGACGCAGGGAGGGGAGGACAGGAGGGCAGGTGGGAGAGGAAGAGAGAGAAATCAGACATGGGAATGAGAGAAAGGGATGAGAGACAGGAACAGAGACAATGAAGCAGAGACAGAACCAGAGACAAACAGATGGGGAGAGAGGATAAACAGGAAAAGACAGAACAGAGACAGAAGCAGAGAGCAGACGGGGGTCGGGGGAATGTAAGAAAAAAGAGAGTAAAAATATGAATATCTGTACCTTGCTTCTCTGTCTGGCAAATTCTACATACGCACACACTCACACATTGACTCACACAGCTTCCCCATCTCTGCCAGGTTGCCCTCCCTCCTCATTCCCCCACTGCCCTTTTTGCCCATTATAAGAAGCTTCCCACTATTCTGTAAGAATGTTTTCGTGTTTTCCCCACTGGGTCGTGAACTCAAGGGTAGAGACCCTGTCATTGGTCACTTACTGTCCTACCCTTGAGGCGAACGCTCAATAAAGACTTGTTAAAAGGAATGTGTGACAGAGTGGATAAATGAATGCAATTTAAGAGAGTCTAAAAAAGCAAGCCCGGGAATCGCGAGCCAAGGGGAGGGACTAAAAAGCGGCGGGGCTCGGGGTCCGGGGGTTGGCCCAGTCCAACCCGGTGGGGGACGCTGAGAGGCCCTCGGGGAGCCCCGGCGTCTCACCCGCGTCTTGCAGGTCCAGGTCGTGTCCGAGGGCAGCCGCCCTCATCCTGGCCGTGGCTGCCCGGAGCTGCAGCCGCCGCCTGCGTGTCGGGAGGTCGGGGCCCGAGACGTCCACCTCCAGCTCTGGGTTGTTGAGCTGCTCAGCCAGGGAGCCCCCGACGACGGGCGGCAGGTACCTGCGAGCAGAGTAGGCCCGAAGGCTCCCGCTCGGCCTGCCCTCCCCCAGGATCGGCCCTGCTGCCCGCCGCCCGCCCGGCTCTCACCGGCCTCGCCCCGCTCCCGTCCAGCAGGGCGCCGCCTCCTGCGAGATGTCGGCCGCCATGCGGGGATCCCCGCACACCGTCAGGGGCAGCCCGGCCCAGAAGCCCCTCACCCGGCCCAGCCGTTCGCGGAGCTCCCACACCTGGAGTGCGAGAGAGGGGCGGGGGTGGGGGGGAGATGAGCACTCCGTCCCTGTGGACCGTGCTCCGCCCTTGGACGCTCACTCACCAGCTGGGGCAGGTTGGTGCCCGCCGCCGTAGTGGGTCGCTCCTCCTCGGCCGCCGACGTCCAGAGCCGTCCTGCCTCTTCCCGGGAAGCCGGGGCTCGGCGGGTGCGTGCCGGCGCTGGGTGGGGGCCCCCGCATCCCTGAAACACCTACGGCACCGGGAAGAAGGAGCGCAACTCCTGCCTGGTCTCTGCCCCATCTGCCTCTCTCACTTGGGCTGAACCCACACACAGTCTCCCCCTACCCTTGAGGTGAAACCCCCATACTATCTCCCCTAACACCCACAGTGTCCTCTGGAAGCTCAGTCTCCCAAGATATCCTACACTGTCTCCCTGACACCCCACATTGTCCCCCCCACCTCCCCAGGCTCTCCACCCTTCTCTCCCCTGTACCTGGGCTTATACCCCACACTGTCCCCACACTTCCAGGCTCTTGTCTCCACCCTCCTCTCCCAGTACCTGGGCTGATACCCTCTACTGCCATCCTCCCAAGGCTGACACCCCTCCCTACCCTTCTCTCCCATACCTGGGCTGACACCCCCACACTGTTTTCCTGCAGAAACATCAAACCCTCTGAGATCTTCACCCCTATGGACTCAGCTGCCAGCTCAAAGGAAAAGGGACCCTGGAGTCTGTCAGCCAGGAGCAGGAGAGCATCTTGAAGAACGGAAAAAGGGAAAGAGTGAAATGAGGGGACAGCCACAGATATACACTGTATTAGGCTTTTCCCACAAATCCTCACTCGAGCCTTAGAGGAAGCAGCAAGATATTGGGTGGAGGGTAACTCAAATGAGGAGAGTTCCCTTCCTATCCCCCCCCCCCCACCAGAAAATCTGGCTTTAGACTTCCTCCCACCCACCCCCTATGCAGACAGCCTCTGCCATACTCCCTCTCAGGCTTTCCCGATCCCCTCACCCAGATAGGCCCCCCAGTCAGGATCCAGTCCCCCTCCGCTGAGACAGCCACGGGCCACATTGAGGCAGAAGCCCCGGCAGGGTGGAAGAGAGGGAACCCCTCGGCAAAGGGGGCAGCCAGTCAGACGCATGACAGCCCGGCTGCAGCCTTGGGACACTGACACCTGGGGACAGAGAGCATAGTGGAGTCATCCACAAACACACCACGGCTGCCTTCAGCCAAACTTGGTGCTGGGCATAAAGAGAAGACAAATATACCGCCCCACCTTCCCCAGGCTCCTGGTCTGCGTGGAGAGCTGGACATGAGTGTCTAGGGTGAGTAACCCATGTGGCAGTGGGAGAAACCACAAGACCGCCACAGCTCTGAGGTAGGGGGTCCTAGGGGCCAGGTGACAGAGACTGCTTCATGGGAGGGGTGGAACTTGGTGGGGGTGGTTCTGAGGAAAGGTTCAAGGACAAGAGGGAGCCCATCATGGTGGGGAGCGGGGCAACAGTGAAGAGGGCTGGCTGGCAGGAGGGGAAAACTTACATAGTAAGTAACAAGAGAGAAGGCTAAGAGGCTAGGGATAAGACAGGCAGTGGAGGGGAGGGTTTGAAAGCCAAGCAAGGAATCTGGCCTTCAACAGCAGAGAGTTGGGAGCCACTGAGGGGTCCTGAGGGATGCCGGGGGGGGTCAGCACTCCAAGCTTGGGCACCCCTGGAGGCTGATGGGGGTATGAGTCATCAGAGGGTAGAAGGTGAGAGGTCATGGATCATGACCCAAGGGACACTTCACTCTGACTCTCCTTCCTTCCTGAATTACCCTGGGAGGCCTGGGCCTGGAGGCCTCTCCTGCCAGCTGGCATCTGACTCTTCCTCATCTGACTCTTCTACCTCTCCCTCCCCGGCCCTGTCCGTATTAAGGCCCCTCTAACCTTAAGTGCTGTGCTGACCACATCTCTTCCAGTTGCCAGGCCCTGGATAAGAGCGTGGGCAGCCACCAGAGCACGGGTTATCTGGAGAAGGGGAGAGAAGGTGAGGAAAAACCCCAGGGGAGTCGTGGGTCAGTCAAGACTGAGGCCAAGAGACTACACTAAGGGGATAAGCAGAACAGGTTAGGTTTGCAGGGTTATAGGAGGGGGTAGTCAGGAATGTCAGGTGGCATAGGGAGGCAGGTTTGAGAGGCTCACAGAAATTATAGTCTAGAAGGATCAAGGGGAACCAGATTTGGGAAGATATGGAAGGATTATCTCAGGCAGCATTTAGAGATAAGGACATGGTGTATCAGAACAAACATTGAACTTGAAGACCTGACTAAGAGGCACAGCTCTACCACCATCTGTGAGACCTTAACCTCTGGGTGCCTCAGTTTTCTCATCTGAAAATTAGGATACCACTATCTATCCTGCAGAATTAGGATGACAAATGAGATAATATAAATGAAAAATAGTTCAACTGCTAACCAAAAGGTCAGCAGTTCAGTCCATCAGGTGCTCCTTGGAAACCCTGTGGGCAGTTCTACTCTGTCCTGAAGGGTCACTATGAGTTGGAATTGACAGCGACGAGTTTTTTCTTTTTTTTTTTTTTAAATAGATGAAAATGCCTTTTAATACTAAGTGCCTAATTCATGTTTGGTAAACCAGAAGAAGTCAGAATGTCAGCGTTGTGGGGAGTTGGTATACTAGTGGTTGAGGGTTGAGGGCTGGTGAGTGGGTCAGTGATTTGTATGAATCTAGGGTACAGGATGGGGGTGGGAGGTACCCAACTGAAGGATACTAAGAAGCACTGGGTCAGGCAGGGGTGACTAGGACTCAGGATGAGGATCACGAGGTCAGAGGTGGCTGCGACGCAGAACAGGGGTCACCAGGTTAGATGTGACTGGGGCACAAAAGGGGGGTCAGGGGTCAGAGGTGGCTGAAGCTCAGGCCTCTGGGCCTCTCACCTGCAGGCGGAGGCGGCGAGGTGAGTCCCCGAAGGGCTGCAGAGAACCATCAGCAGCAGAGGCGAGGCGCGTGAGGCAGAGCAGGTAGTCAGGGGGGAAGCTGTACTGTGGGTGCAGCAGGGGGAATGCTCTCTCCAGAAGCTGTGCCCAGAAATCAGCCAAGGTGTCATCCAACCCCCCACTTGCCCCCCCATAGTGGCCCCGCAGCCGTGAGAACAGGCCACTGAAAATGGGGGCGTGCTGGGCATACAGGCGGCCGTAGGAGCGGGAGAAGAGCTGGGCCAGGGAGCGCTCAGATGCGGAGAGCAGCTCCCGAAATAACTCTGTGGCAGATGCAAGGAAGGGGTGTGAGATGGGTCGAGGCCAGAGAAGGATGGAAAAGTGAAAGGGCAGAGACAGGAGGGGATGGGGTAGGGGAGAGAAAAGACAGTGAATTAGAAACTGAGCAACTCTCAGAGACCTGGCCAGACTGGGAATAAGGGGACAGGGCCCTGGAGAGAGCCTGGGGTGATGATGGGCGGCTAAGCCAGGGCTGGGGAGGGAAGGGGAGGAAGGGACTTAGGGATGGAGTAGGGAGTGGGGATAGGATACTTGCTGGGTCCATGAGCAGAGAGGTGTGAGGCCGGTTTGGGGATCCCAGGCCCTCACCATCAAATTTTCTGTGCCGGGCAGCCAGCGTGTGAACCAGGAAGGAGCCACTCTCCTCCACCAGGCCTCGGAAGCTGTCTTCAGTCTCCCTGGTCAGCCTCTGCTCTGTCTCACTGGAACAGCAGGTGTACTCCTGAGGACAGACCCGGAGGTGCTCACCTGGACAGATGAGACACAGAGGAATGGTGGGAAGTGGTATCATGAAGTCCCTCCTTCTTTCACCTATCTCTGGGGGCTCTCCCTTCCCTTCCACTTGTCTGGTCTCTTTGCTATTGTCTGCCCCCTCATCCCCACCTGACCCTATCCCCTCCTTATTGTCCCCTCACCCATCCCAAGTCCACTCCCATTAGCCATGGGATCATCTGCCCTGAGGGCCAAATGAGTGATGGGGGGTCCTCAGGTAACCCTCCCCAACATCCCATACCCCAGGGCTTTTAGGGACTTACAAGACAGCTTCTATGGGATGAAAAATGGGGTTTGGAGTGATGAAGTTACTTGGTAAGCAAAAAAGTATTACCACGGAAGGGCCTCATGAAGACAGGGAGGAGAACTTATTGGGCTGTGGGGTGTGCTAAGTACTAGAAAGGGGTTCCTGATGTGGCGGTGGAGTAAGGGAGCTATTATGTGAATAGCAGAGTTATCGTGATCCTGATGATTAAGTTACAAGAAGAAGAGAGACATTACTATGGGATGAAAAGATTATTCTAACGGTTACTCTGAAAGGGAACAGAGTTATTGTGAGATGGGGAGGACCCGCCCCTGCCCCCTCCCCCAATTCTCTAGTCTTCTTTCTCCTCACCTGAGATCAGAGTGGGAGGGAGTAAGCTTAAGCTATATCCCCGAGCCCCAAGCACCTGCCGGGTCTCAGCACAACTCCGGGTGACCTTTGCCTCGCTACCAGGTCCGGGGCCAGGACCGGGACACAGAGGCAGCAGCAGAAGCAGGAGAGGTCGTAGCGCGTACATCGCCGCAGCAGTCCTGGGACGGCGAAGTGGGTCCAGCGGAGGAAAGAAGAGATGCCCGAATTCAGGAATCCGGTTCTTGGCCGCGGGACCACTCCGCCGACCAGAGAAAGAGCGCTACCCCCCAAAACTGAACACAGTGCACGATAGATGAACCAGGCGGCATCTGCGGAGACAATGGGAGCGGGGAGCGGGACAGGGGGCGGGGCTCGAGGCTGGGCCCCGCCAATGATAGCAAAGAGCTGGCTTCAGGGGTGGGGTCAAGGGAGAAATTAAGCCAATGTAGTGGTGAAGCTCGGCAGGGAGGCGGGACACAGCGAAAGCAACGAGGTAGGCGAGGTAGAGGCGTGGTCTTTCTCAGGGGCGTGGCGATCCAGATCGAAAGGCGGGGCCTGGGTGAAACTCAACCTATGGTAGTAGAGAAACCAAATTGATGGGGTTACTGGTAGTGTGGTCCAGAGCCCAACCAATGGGAGGGGGAATTGCGGTCAGATGGGGCGGGGCGGGGTGGATCTGGGCTAAAGCGGGGCGGCCGGCGCAACCTAGCCCACGTGACTGGGCGGCACGCCTGAGAGCTCTTGGCTGCACGAGGCTGAGGGAGTAGCGTGACTGGAACGTGGTGAGCACGAGCTTCCGGACTCCCAAGCCTCGCGACAGTTACTAGCCTTGGGGCGAGCCGTTGGGTTTGCGTCTGCGCACAGCATGCCTCGTGCCTTCCCGCGTTTTTCTGGAATCTTGGGCCGCCGGAAGGGGAGCCGCTGGCTCCTGTGCCGGAGGTGGTTTGACCGCAGAGACCCGAGAGAGCTGAGGCGGTGACCCTTCCTCAACCTTGCTTAGCCAGAAGTCGATATTCCAGACTCAGTGAGGCTCCTCTTTGACCCAAGATTATCCCTTATCCCCACGCTCCCGGCCTTGAGAGTTAGAACGTTTCCTCCACGCCTCAGGGGCCCCCTTCACAGACGCTGAGACTCACTCCAGGCCTCCGTCCCAGAAAGATTGACAGCCCAGATCCGCAAGCGGTCAGAAGGCTCCTCAATCCCAAGAAAGTTACCCCAGGGCCAGTCATAGATACTCCTTTCCGGAAAAGGAGAGAACGCAAGCCTTCCTTTACGCTTTTGAAGTTTCAGGCCGTATTCTAATGGCGTCTCCCCCCACCCCACCGCCCGTCGTTAAGAGCGTCCTATTCTATTCTCTGTAGAATCAGAAATGAAAGGTTTTTTTTGTTTTACGTTTGAGCTAAGTTCCTTTACACCTGAGAGTTTGCCCTTCTGAAGCCCCTGGAAAGAGAACTTTTTTAAGCTGCTCTGGTGCGTTTCTTGGGAGCCCTGGTGGCGGAGTGGTTAAGAGCTCGGCCGCTAATCAAAAACGTCGGCATTTCGAATTCACCAGCCACTCGGTGGAGATCCTATGGGGGTAGTTCTCCTCTGCCCTGTAGGGTCGCTATGAGTCGGAGTCAACTCAATAGCTGTAGGTTTGATTTGGGTAGGGGTGCCTTTCTCGGTTCTTGGAGAGCAGCTCCAAACCCGTCTGTTCCTGGGTTGGTGGTGTCTTTAACAGCCATAATACTTTTAAATTCTTTGTTGTTATTACTGTTACTACTGCTAATATTATTATAGAGTTCTAGAGCAGAAAACTTTCTTGGAAAGAGAGGGACTTGTCAGGGCAGGGAAATGGAAAAATGGTGCGGTAGGAGCCCTTTCCTTTCTTTCCTCAGCTGGATCACCATGCCTACCCTGCGATCCTCCTCTGGGCCGCATAGCTCCTCCTCCCCAAGCAGTGTGTCCTCATCTGTGCAAAAAAGTGGACAGAGGGGCTTATCTGCATCATCTGGTTGCTCTGTCAATCAGCCTCAGGATGAGAGGGACTGGGGCCATACTTCAGAGGGGTGAGTAGAGTTAGTGAGAAATTGTTGCATTGCTTGGCTCACTTCTTTGTCATTGGCAGCTTTCCCCTCGACCATTTTACTGCATTGATAGTGATATACTTGTTACTCTATGAGGACATAAATACTATACTAGTTCAGAACAGTGATTCCCTCCAGCTTCGTTCACTATTTTTTGGCTGCCCTACATGTTGTAGACATCAAGAATAATACACCCTGTTTTGAATCCATCATTCAACTTGTCTGAACCTTTCCTGAGCACATTTATATGCTTAGCATGTACAAGCTGTGCTGGGGGTAGAAGCAGGGGAATAAAGAAGAGTATGTGTTCCCTGACAAGTAGTATATACATTTTACTTGGTGCCCTGTAGTTCTTTTATTTGGGGATTTTGTAAACAGGTCTGTGTATCCTTATCCATTATTGTTTATAAGTTTATGCTGTCGAGGATACATTAATATATTTTCCCTTGGTTTTTATTTTTTCAGAGAAAAAGTGATTTCATACAAGATCTGCTTTATCCCTGGTCATTTTAATTGGCCTTCTCTGAATCATTTGTTTCAGTGCTACTGTTGGGAAGCAGATTATGTCAGTGTTATAAATTTCATTTTAACCAATAAGACGTGGTTATGTTCCAAGGGGTGAAATTTAACTCCAGGTATATATTAATCTTTTGCTTATATATGACTAATATTTGATTTTGAGTCATCCTGGTTTTTCTCCACACAGAGCAGTGATCCCTATGCCTGCTTAAGTGAATATAATTTGATTTTCCTGTTTAGAATATTGGGAAAGTGTTGTCCTTCACCCACCTCAGTTTTTCATTCTTCACCTGCTTGCTTTGTTCAAGGGAAAATTTTGTTTTATTTTGTTTTTAAGACTATTTCTCTATGTTCTAGCAATAGAAAGCTCATGTCTTCTTAAAGAAAATTTGAAAGTGTATTTTTCTCATGGAGAGGGAGTGTAATTAGAGACAGAAAGAGAAATTATAATTCATTAATGCTTTTATAAAGAGGAAATATGGGGTGTTATAGTTAAGGAGAACCATATTCCTTCATAGGAATAGTGACTCTTCATCAGCTGATGAAGGCAGTGACTTTGAAGACATCTTGAGACGCAGTGTGAAGAAGAGACCAGCAAAACGACCACTCAGAACAACTCCAGTGAGTCAGTCTGTTTTGTTTTTGAACCTGGTCTAGAATGTGGTTGGTGAAAGGACAGGTCTTAAAGGATGTTAAGGAATGGAAGTGGGAAGAAGGCAAATTTTGAAGAGAAAAGAACAGGAGAGGGTATTAAGATATAGAGGAATAGGACTGGGGTTAGTGAACTCTTTTAAAAGGAGAAAAAGTAATGACAAAGCTCACAACAACATAAAAATAAAGTATTTTATATCTGAGTCAACAGCTTAAACTGTGCTGTGGAATTGGTAGTTTAAGCCTATCTATGTGATGATGATGAGACCGTTAACACCACTTTCATTTTTTTTTTTTTTTTTTTTCCGTATTCTTGCTCTCTTTATACTTACTAGGTGGCAAAACAACCAAAGAAGAGGTCCCGGATGGTACGTGATCACCACCAGAAAGAGTCAGAGCCACCAGCCAGTGATCTCTTTGATGCTGTGAAGGCTGCCAAAAGTGACATGCAGGTAAAACACAGTGTCTCATCTCAGTTTCTTGATACCATCTCACCCTTTAAAGAGTGGGAAGATAAGAACAAGTGTCTACAAACTTGATTTGATGTGGGCATCTTAGTGAACGTAACCTATAGCAGCAAAGAGAGATTTGACCATGAAGAGAATTTCTTAGAGTGAAATAAGGAAAACCTCAAATGAAAAAGAATATTTCTTTTTCTAAGAGTATCACAAAACAGGGCAGATTCTGCCTTTATTGATTGATGGAGGAAGCAAGAAGGCGTTGGGTGAGGGAGAAAGCTTGGATATGGGTAGCAGCTTGTGTGTAAAGCACCCTTCTCTCCTTTTAGCGCCCTTTTGATATTTATACCTAATTCAGTTTTCTTGTCCTCACGTTTTTAAAAAAATTTCTTGAAATTCTGTTTTCATCCAAAAGTGTATAAAGCGTATATGTAGTTTAAAAAATAAAAATAAAATCATCACTCAGATCTTTATACCAGCTCAAGAAATGAAGCAGTAATAGTGTGCATAATTTGACTTCTTCCAGTTTACATGCTGTTGCTCAGGATCTTGTAGAAGATAGGAATCCAAAAGAAAGCAAGCAAAGGGGAAAAAGAAAAGGCAGGATAAAATGAAAGCACATAAAACTGTAGAAATAAATTCGGATTAGACATTACTGCTTTATGCAGTCAACGTTTGTTTGTATTTACCTACGATTTTATAATTTTCTTTGTTCATCATTCCTTCTTGAATCTCGTGCAGAATCTCTTTCTGTCCAAAGTTTATTCTTTTAAAATTTAGAGGGGATGTATTGACAAACTCTTTTCAGTTTTTTTGGTATAAAAATGTTTTATTACCCTTGTTCCTGAAAGATTGTTTGCTGGATATAAAATTCTAATAAGGTATTTTTTTTTCTCAGCACATTAGGTTATTCCACTGTTGCTGTTGAAAGTCGGCCATCCATCTAATTTAGCACTGTCCAGTATAGAACATTTTGTAATAATGGAAATGTTTTGTATCAGCGTTGTCCAGTACAGTAGCCGCTAGTCACATGTGGCTATTGAGCCAAAAAATGTGGCTAGTGTGGCTGAGGAACTGAATTTTAAATTTTTATTTAATGTAAATTAATTTAAATATCTATGTGTGTTTAGGGGCTAACTTATTTAACAGTGCAGATCTAATTTGTAAATAGTTTGTGTTAAATGCAAATCCTTTATAAGTAATTATTTTTCGGTTTTTTTGGTTAGTTTAGTTTTTCGTTTTTAATTTTTTTTTTGTTTTTGTGTTCTGATATTTTATACAATGTTAATAGGATATTCTGGTATTTTATGTTTTCTTTTTATTTGTCATGCATGAGTTCCATTGGCTTCCTGGCTCTGAGGATTGGTGTCTTTCAACAACAGTGGAAAATTGTTTTCAAATATTGCCTGTTCTCATTCTGTTATCTTCTTCTGAAATTCAATTAGAGGGTCATCAAAAAAGAGGAAGACCCTCAACAAGATGGAATTGACACAGTGGCTGCAACAGTGGGCTCAAACATAGCAACGATCGTGAGGATGGCGAAGGACCAGACAGTGTTTCATTCTGTTGTAATAGGTTCGCTGTGAGTCGAAACCGACTTGACAGTACCTAACAAAAACAACAGAACTTCTCACTCTGTTCTCCATATCTCTCGTTATTTCCATTTGTTTGTCTTTCTGTGCTGAATTCAAGTTATTTCTTTAACTCTATTTTCCAGTTCACTCATCCTTTGTTTTGGTGTGCCCAAACTGTTTTTAATGTATTTATTGGAATTTTAAATTGTATTTATTATATTTTCCATTTCTACAAATTTTGTTCGGCCCTTTTCCAAAATTGATTCTTCTTTGCCTCTACTTTCAAGCTTCTTTTTTATTTCTTTATACATGTTAAACATAATCTTATGATCTGCAGTAATTTCGGTATCTAATGTCTTTGTGGATATAATTTTGCTGCCTTTTTTTCTGCTAGTTCCCACTGTCAGTGCAGTTTTTAAGATGTGTTACTAGGTTTTACTGTGGGCCACTCATTTACTTTGGAACTTTATGTGTTGGAGTCCGTGTTGAAGGTGGGCTATTAAGAGAGGAACCTGCATTTGCTTCAGCCAGTTGCCTGGGGACGCTACAGGACCACTTTCAATAAAAGTCTCTGATTATTCTGACCTTATAGGTAGTATGCATCTGGACTGCAAACCCACCTGAGGGCTGGACTTATTGTAATGAATTCTCACTAGAGAATTCTTTTTTCTCCCTCTGCCCCACACTAAGGTCAGAACAACGTAGTTTTCTTATTGTCCTTTTCTGCCCTGTAGCTTTATTTCTCACCTTTGCTTTTATGAGGATATGAGTTTTTGCATGGCTCAGCTTTAGGTAGGAGCCTTCTCTTAGACTACCCTTCTTGGGAAGACTCGATCTCCTTTTGGAAAGACCCTGTCATGCGCTCCTATGCTCTGCACCCCATGCAGTCATCTTGACAGAAAGTCAGGGTCTCCAAGGTTTGATAGAAACCCTCAGGGAAGAAGTCAGCCTGGTGCTTGCTTATTTCCCAGGGTTCCTGCTTTCACTTCATTTTTGGCCTATTTGAAATTTTATCTTTCTAGTTCAGTGCATTTTAAAATATGAGTTTAGTATTTTAATCAGTTTAAATGTTTCTGTTGGAATGATCACACAGGATTTCTAGTTTGTCATAGTTCCAGAAATAGAAGTCATCCATATTTTTTTTTCTAGACATTGGTGGATGACTGGGTGGATAGCTACAAGCAAGACCAAGATGCAGGATTCCTGGAGCTTGTTAACTTTTTCATTCGCTCTTGTGGCTGTAAAGGTGAGGAGATCCCTACCCCTTCCTAGATCCCCAGCCTTTTGCTCTTGTGTTAGGAAAATCTTCCTCTATTTAGATGAGTAGGATTAAGTATTTCCTAAATAAAGGAGAAGGTAAAGCATCAAAACAGCCTCACTTGTTTAACTACATTTTTATTGGGAAATAAGAAAAGTGTTTCAGTAGGGAACAGTGTTGGTTTGGAGGCAAGACCCGTTGCGGAAAAATAACTTATCATGCTAATATGAGAGAGAATGGTGTTCACAGATTTGAAAACGGATCATCAGACACCTTTTAGTCTTCCCTGTCTCTAAATGAAACCTTTTATTTTCTTCTTCCTATGTCTCAGCCACTTCATCCCACATTTTTTCTCTGAAGCTGTGGGGCCTCCAGATACCCAGAGGCCATGACTTAATTTATTTGGGCAGATAGTCTCAGGCAGGCTGTATTATAAGAACCTAGCATCTGGCCTAGTTTTAATGCTTGTTGTTTGTTTTTTAATCATAGTTTTCCACTGTTTTATGTCTTTTGAGTTTTCTAGAGGTTGCCTTATAGAGGCAGCCTATACACAGTTGGATGGTGGCGGAATTACGGCTAGGACTTGGGTCTTCTGATTCTCTACCTAAGCTCTTTTCAGTATATTCCATAGCTCATCTTTAGATGTATCTGTAAGTGCTCATGATGCCCTGTTACTTTCCATGTAATTACCTCATCTCCTCCATGTCTCAGGCACTGTGACTCTCGAGATGTTCAAGAAGATGTCCAACTCTGAGATCATCCGGCACCTAACAGAACAGTTTAATGAGGTGGAGGAAGACGGCCAGGATCCTCTTGCCCCTCTTATTTCAAAACACAAAGACCATTACCTCCTTTTTTTCTGATTCTGGGAAATAGGGTAGCTTTTTAGAAGGAGTTGTTTAATCTCTTTGAGATAAAAGGGACACAAAGGTATTATCAAAAACACTTCTAGTGTTGGGGAGAATAGTGAGGTATGAGCATAACGGAGACATATTTTTACTGTACTATTGAGTTTTAACATTCAAAGTCCCTATGGCTTCATAGACCTGGTAATAACTTTCTCATACTTTATAAACCATTCTGTAGGACTCAGGGGACTATCCTCTGATAGCTCCAGGTCCATCCTGGAAGAAGTTCCAGGGCAGCTTCTGTGACTTTGTGAAGACATTGGTCTGTCAGTGCCAGTACAGCCTCCTCTATGATGGATTCCCCATGGACCACCTCATCTCCCTGCTCACTGGCCTCTCAGACTCCCAAGTCCGTGCCTTCCGTCACACTAGCACACTGGCTGGTGAGTGCTCATTTTTACTCTGTAGACATTGTCCTGGGGGTTGGTAGGACTTTCCTCTATTTTCCAGTCCTGCATCTTTCTTCCTACCTGCATCTTAGCTGTTCAGGTTCATGCTATTTTTAATTCCAAAGCTCACTCCACTTTCTCAGTAGTGCAGTTGTAAAAAGGGGTGGATCATAGTGACAATTTCCAGCCTTAATGTCTTTCTTGTAGCTCACCATTGGGAATGTGCTGAGGATTAAAAGAAGGTCAGAATTGCTAAAAGAAGAAAAAAAGTTCACCCCAGGGCAGTCTTAGAATTTTAGGATCACCCTGCTCTAGATTTTCATTTTCACTGCCCCCTTTTTCCTTCTTTTTGCACCCACCCTCACTCATTTGACCTAAGTAATGATTTTCTTACCTTGTTTTCCCTGACTCAAAGCCATGAAGCTGATGACTTCCCTTGTAAGCGTTGCCGTCCAACTGAGTATGCACAAAGACAACAATCAGCGTCAGTATGAGGCTGAACGAAGCAAGGGGCCGGGGCAGAGAGCTCCTGAGCGGCTGGAGAGCCTGCTGGAGAAACGCAAAGAGGTGAGGAACGTACTCTGCATCTTCTGTCCCTCTCTCACAGCTTCCACCCACTGCTACAGCAGACCATCCTGTCAGTCCTCAAGTGTTTCAGTCCATTGGGTACAGGCCCCCAAGCAGCCTTTAGGATAATGAATAATGGAGTGTAGGAGTAGTTTAATAGACGCACCCTGTTAGAGGTTATTATATGCTCATCTCATTTTTGGAATGTGGGCTCAATAAAACCTTTCTAATTTAGAATGAATTTAAGAGTTCTCTGTAATTATACTTTTGCTCAGTTACCATGTGACATTCATGATCAGATGTGTTTAAGTGCTCTGCCTGAAAATAGTGCAAGGAGTTAAGCTTTAATTTCTTATCAACTATATCATATGCAGTTCCTCACAGGAGTACTGGAGGCTGACCACTAACGGGGGGGCCAGGTTTTTTTTTTGTGTGTGTGTGTGTGTTTGAATAATTTATTTAATAATGTTTCTTTTTTTTTAATTTTTTTATTGCATTTCAGGTGTAGGTTTACAGAGCAAATAGATTCTCATGGAACAGTAGTACACATTGTTTTATGACATTTGTTAACAACCCCATGGCATGTCAACCCTCTCCCTTCTTGACCTTTCTTTTTTTTTTTTTTTTTTGAAAATATACATAGTCAAAGATACACCGTTTCAAAAATTTCTACATGCACAGTTCAGTGACATCGACTATGCTCTTACAGTTGTGCTGCTATTCTCGCTTTAGATGAGGGTTTACAGAACAGTAGTTTCTCATTAAACAGTTAGTACACATATTGCCTTATGACAATGGTTAACAATCTCACAACACATCAACACTATCAGTACTCAACCTTGGGTTCCCTATCACCAGCTTTCCTGTCCCCTTCTGCCTTCTAGTCCTTGTCCCTGGACTGCTGTGCTTCATTAGTCCCATTTGGTGTTATGGGGCTGTCCACTCCCCAGCTGAACGGTGAACCTTGGAAGTGACTTCACCACTGAGCTAAAAGGGTGTCTGGGGGCTCTACCCTCGGGGTTTCTCCAGTCTCCTTTAGGGCAGTAAATCTGGTCTTTTTTTATGAGTTAGAATTTTGTTCTACATCCTTCTCCAGCTCTGTCCAGAACCCTCTGTTGTGATCGGGGGGGCCAGGTTTTAAAGAATAAGCCCAAGCCTTTCAGTCACTCCTGCATTTGAATTCTGTCCAGTTAGCTACTAGCTCCATGGCCTTATATAATCTCTTTATGCTTCACTTTCTTTATCTTTAGAATGGGGCTAACAACCTTCACCATTTTGTGAAGATTAAGTGAGGTGATGAGTAAATTGCCTAGCTTGGCATGTCGTAGGTACTTGCTTTGTTTCCATTTTCACGTAAAAGAAGACCACTGGACCACGTGCCCTAGCAGAATCTTTTATATTCATTAAACCTTCAAACAACTCGTCTGTCATGAAGATAACACTTTTTTTTTGTTTTCCGCTTCAGTATCTGAGACTCCTCCACCATGAGGTTAGCAGGACCCGTCATGTCTAACTGTGCCAGTTGGCTATTTCCCTGGCCCTCAAAAACGGTCTCTTCCATGCCAAATAATCAGAGAGAGGAACTGTCTATTCTCTCATTCTCTTTTGCCGTTCTTCACTGACAGATGATCTTAAAACCTTACGTATAGTAGGTCTATCTTGGATCCTACATAATCCCAATGCCATTATCACATCTAACAAAATTAATGATTCCTAGTATTTTCTAATCCCAATTGATATTTAAACTTCCCCATTTGTTCCCAAAATGTATTTTACATCTGGTTAATTTAAACCAGGATCTAATTAAGAACTTTTGATTGTGTTTGGTTGTTGTGTTATTTAAGTCTCTTACGATCTTATACAGCACCTTTGCTTCCCACTCTCCCCCATTTTCTCCCAATACATTGATTTATTGAAGAGATGGAGTCAATTGTCTTAAAGAATATTGCGTTTTTATAATTCTGCTTCCCTGGTATCTATTATTCACATAATCTAGGTTTTCTCAACATTGACACTGTTGGCATTGGGGAACTGTCGTGTGCATTGTAGGATGTTCAGTAGCATCCCTGGTCTCAACCCACTAGATATAACAACAAAACTGGCTTCAGACACTGCCAAATGTCCCCTGGGAGGCAGAATCATCTCTAGTTGATAACTTGCTGAACTAATGTCTTCTTTCTCTCATCTTTTTTGGTAGTTCCACTTCTATCAAATGAACTGCATTTATTAAAAATTCATTTTTTCATTATTAGGGTTTCTGAATAACTGTAATAACCACACACAGAACACATAATATCTTAACCAAACACAAACCTCGGAGATATTTGTTGATTATACAGCTTCTTCCAGGTTTAAAAGGGAGCGTAGGATACCAGGGGTTCAGACTGTGTCCTGTACTGAATAGGACATAGGTGGAAGTCTTGCTTTTCTATATCTTTGTGGCCTTATGCCATTGGGGTACAAGAGTGTTTGACCTGTTTTTTCTCCCTGTTCTCCAGCTCCAAGAGCATCAAGAGGAGATTGAGGGAATGATGAATGCTCTCTTCAGGGGTGTCTTTGTACATCGGTACCGGTGAGTTAATGGACTCCTCTTAATTGAAGCTGCTGGTCCTTGGTTATGGAGTCTGTCAGAAATGACAAGGCTCCCTCCTGACCCTACGTTATGTGATTAGTCCCAGAACTAACGCACCTGGAGCAAAAACTCCTAACAACAAATTTTCAAATTAGTAAGGTTTAGTATATCCCCACCTACAAAGATTCTTTTAAGCTCTTATGGAAATAAATAAGGCATTGCTGAGTGTTCTCCTGCTCCTGATTTGCCTAAGACCTAACCCCCCCAGTGCACCCCATGCTCAGTCTTTCTAGGGTTGGAGACGTGGAAGGACAAGAGCAGAGAACCAAAAGGCAGTGCATTTCTAAGGGATGCATGCAGCTTGGCAAGCCTTTTTTAGCTCCTGCTGCTGTTTCATGTGCTGAAGGGAAGGGAGTTTTATGCTGTTTAAAGAACTGGTCGAATTAAGTTAAAAAGAGTATCTGTAGTTGTTTCTCATTGTTGCCTAGATTTCAATCTGACTTTACAGAACCATTCATCTGATTTACCTTTTCTTGAAGTGGCAAAACACTCTGTTTTGCCAACAGTTAAATGAACTCTCAAAATCAGTTTTTAAAAGTGGGGTAGAAGGTAAAGTTGTACAGAGCTGGATCAAGAAAACTTTTCATTTCTTGTATAGTGGAAGTACACTAGAAGGAGGAAATGAAAGGCATGGTACACGTACTCAGTCAAGAAGAATAGATTCTTCTATGATGGAAATATGTGGCAGGATGGAAAATGAGTTGATATGGGCTGATTTATCTCTGTTTCTAGGGATGTCCTTCCTGAGATCCGTGCTATCTGCATTGAGGAGATTGGGTCTTGGATGCAAAGCTACAGTACCTCTTTTCTCACTGACAGCTATTTAAAATACATTGGCTGGACCTTGCATGATAAGGTGGGAATTATCTGTCTCCGTTCCCCCATTTCCCTCAGATGGTGCTCCAGCTTTTCCTAGTCCTGCCACTTACGTGTTTTACCTGATAGGATAGGCGGTGGTCACCAGTCAAGTCACTGAATCTCAGAACTTCCCCCAGTACTGGGGAGGAGTGGAATGAGGTAGAAGGAAGAAAGACATACCCAGGAGATAAAATGCCTCGCAACCTGAGAGAAAAACTGTCCCTATGAAAAAGCAGGGTAATTACTGGTGGATTGGTAATACAAGTGCTAGGGTGGTAGCTAAACAATGCTTTTCAGCATGACTGCTAAATTCTGCTGTGATCCTTTTTTTTTTTTTTTTTTTTAAGTAACTTGTTGGTTATTTCAGTACAGAGGACATCCAGGCCCAGAATGAGTAATCGAAGAGGAGAGTATGGAGGCCCAGTGGGGATGAACAGAGGAGCAGTCAGTCACATTTCTGTTCTTTTCTTCCCCCTCCTCAATAGCATCGAGAAGTCCGTCTAAAGTGCCTGAAGGCTCTGAAAGGGCTGTACAGCAACCGGGAGGTGACTGCACGCCTGGAGCTCTTTACCAGCCGCTTCAAGGTGAAATTGGGACAATACTCCTTTGCTTGTCTCTTTCTTGTGGTTCCCTGTTCCCCATTTCATATCTTTTCACTTTTATTGTTTTTATGTGTCTATTGCAATTCTAGCATCTGTTTCTATACTCGCTCTTCAGGAATCTCTAAAATTCTGAGAGAAGGTGATGTTTAGGAATGGGGAGAATGAAATACTGAATGATGTTCTCCTTCCTGCAGGACCGGATGGTTTCCATGGTCATGGACAGAGAGTATGATGTAGCAGTGGAGGCTGTCAGACTACTAATAATTATCCTTCAGTGAGTCCTGGGAAGTGGGAGGCAAGCATCTTGGGCTTTACTTTACCAGCATCAAGCCAAACCAAACCCATTGTCACTGAGTCGATTCTGATTCATAGCAATTCTATATAGGACAGAGTAGAATTGCCCCATAGGGTTCCAAGGCTGAAATCTTTACGGAAGCAGACTGCCACATCTTTGTCCCGCACACTGGCTAGTGTATTCAAACTACCGACCTTTCAGTTAACAGCTGAGCGCTTTAACCATTTTGCCACCAGGGCTCATTCAACATCAAGCAGGCCCTTCCAAAGTTGTATCCCTGTACTTGTCATAGGTTGGCTCTTCCTTATATACAGGTTGAAAGATAGAGGTCATTCCTGAGTTACAAGATCTCCAGGGAAAATTTTTCCTATCTTCCCTAACTATCCATACTACCCTGTCTTCCACTCATTTAAAAGTTCTTTTGTGAGTTATATTCTCATTATTTTTGTTTTTTTTTTTTGTTTGTTTCTACTCTCAGTTGTGATAGAAGATGATTATCCATATCCACATACCCCTTTCTCTTTTTCTCTTGGCAGGAACATGGAAGGAGTGCTGACAGACACGGACTGTGAGAGTATCTACCCTGTTGTGTACGCGTCTAATCGAGCCCTGGCTTCTGCTGCAGGAGAGTTTCTCTACTGGAAGTGAGTGGGGCTGCTTTCGTTGTGTTCCTGTAACCCCATTCTCCATAGTTTTCTTTCCATCATCTGCAGCTCCTCTTCCTAATATCTATTATTGAAGTCTCACTTGGTGTTTCTTTTCCTCTCTCAGTTCCTTGGGGCTTTCTTTAGCCCTGTATCTGTTTTTCCTTTATACCTCTCCTTGGACCATTTCTTCCCTCCATGAAGATCATTCCACTTCATATTTCCTCCCATGCAGTACCCTTTCCCTGTGTGAATTCCACCAGGCTCTTCTACCCTGAATGTGAGACAAAAACAGTGGGTGGAAGAGAACGACGCCGAAGTCCACGCTCCCAGAGGACTTTCTTTCAACTTCTGTTGTCCTTCTTTGTGGAGAGTGAGGTGACATGGGTAGAGTTGTCTGGGTATTGTGCATGAGACCATCAGGTAGAGAAGGTTGGGGGTGGCACTGTAGGTGGAGTTGTTTGATATGACATCAGTGACTTAATGCGTGCCCTCTTCCGCAGCTCCATAATCATGCTGCTTACTTAGTAGATAGTCTGTGGGACTGTGCTGCGCCTCAGCTGAAGGACTGGGAGAGTCTGACAAGCCTGCTGCTGGAGAAGGATCAGAGTGCGTGCTAATGGTAGCCTGGGGCAGGGGGACCTTTCACCCACTAGTGTGAAACCAGAAGACTGATATAGAGGCAGCATAGGTGCCATGGAGATGGGGGGAACTTGGAAGTGGAGGGTGGCTTATCTGTGATTCTCTGTTTCTGATCCTCCTGGCAACCCAGACCTGGGCGACGTGCAGGAGAGCACACTGATAGAAATCCTAGTGTCCAGTGTCCGGCAAGCTTCAGAGGGTCACCCGCCTGTGGGGCGGGTCACTGGGAAGAAGGTATGGCATGAGGGGTAAGCTGGGTAGGTTATCAGTGCTACATCCAGATAGATGCTGCCCATCCTTATCCTCACGTCTTGAGTTAGGGTACCCTGTCTTTTGCTCCTCAGAGAATTCCATTTCCAGAAAAAATATCTAAAGGGAGCTGTTGAATTTTCTTTTCCTTTCTGGGCAGATAAGTTCATGGGGAGAAGTGATACACATACATACCTTCTTGATCCAGTATTTCTCTACATCTTTCCCTACCCCAAAATCACTCTAATTCCAGGGCTTAACCCCTAAAGAACGTAAGATCCAAGCCGATGACAAGGTGAAGCTGACTGAACACCTCATCCCCCTGCTGCCCCAGCTCCTGGCCAAGGTAGAGCTGCCTTCCCCCGCCCAGCACCAAGGAGTGAGCGGGTCAAAGGCCTGATGAGAAATGGGAGTAGGAATTAGCAATATAATAGCTATTAAGCATGTTTCGTTTTCCAATCATCACAGTTCTCAGCTGATGCAGAGAAGGTTGCACCCCTGTTGCAGCTTCTCAGCTACTTTGATCTCAAAATCTACTGCACCAGACGCTTGGAGAAGGTGAACAGGGAGGAGAATACATTCCTATACCTTGTTGCTCCACTGCTAGGTAGGGCCAAGTGTTCTCTGGTTCTCAGGAAACTGGGTTCCAGAAATATCAGTAAGCCTTTCCTTTGTTAGGCATCTTACCCTTAAAGTTTAATGCTTTCAACCCTGTTTCTTATCTGTCCCATCTTCCACCCACCCCTCCCCAGAACAGTTGTCCTCCCCAGCCCTTGCAACATTGTCTTCTCCTTTCTGTCTCCCAGCACCTGGAGCTGTTCTTGCAGCAACTCCAGGAGGTGGTGGTGAAGCATGCTGAGCCAGCGGTGCTTGAGGCTGGAGCTCACGCCCTCTATCAGCTCTGCAAGCCCGAGTTCACTTTCTTCAGCCGGGTGGACTTTGCCCGCAGCCAACTGGTGGATCTGCTGACCGACCGCTTCCAGCAGGAACTTGAAGAGCTGCTACAGGTAGGAGCTGAGGTTAAATGATAGGACCCCTCAAACTAGAGTGGGAGAGAGCCACAAGAAGGAGAATATGGATCTATGAGCTCTTAGGAAAATCCTATTGTGGGCCTTCTTCCTTCCACAGTCTTCCTTCCTAGACGAGGATGAGGTGTATAGTCTGGCGGCTACTCTAAAGCGCCTCTCTGCCTTCTACAAGTGAGCCACTCCCCTTCCATCTCCCTTTAATATTTCTGCTAGAAGCCTGGGGAGTTGATTCCTCACATTCTCTTCCAGTTTAACATTTACCTATCTCCCATCCCCTTCCCCAAAGTGCTCATGACCTGACTCGCTGGGAGCTCTATGAGCCATGCTACCGACTCCTCCGGAAGGCTGTGGATACAGGAGAGGTTCCTCGCCAGGCAAGTAGATAAGTTGGAAACGTGGAGGCAAAAGAGGACCCTTTTTTCTAGGTGGCCCACTCTCCTGAGTGGTTCCAATCCTAGGGATGTGGCGTGGACAGAGGAGGAGATTATGATGTGCCAGTCCTTCTATTCCATTCTCAGAAGATGCACTTGACTTTACAGTGCCTGGAAACAGACATTCTCTTTGGTTTTCTGGGAGTCAAGGATAGTATTGAAGGATTCTAGGAGAATTAGATTTAGGGAGAGGTAGAATTTTTACCCCCAATAGAAGCCTCTGAAGATTGTCAAAAATATCAGTTCTTTTCTAGCAGAAAAGGAATCGGGTCTTCTCTAATTTCATTTATACTCTCTTCACTGCTTTTCTGTATTTGTCTGCCTGTCTTTCCCTCTCTCCCCTCCCCTCCCTCCATTTCCCTCCATCTCCTCCCTCACCCCTCGTTTTTTGTAACTTTTTTTTCTCTTTTATTGTTACAGGTGATCCTTCCAGCCTTGACGCTTGTCTATTTCTCCATCCTCTGGACTCTAACCCACATTTCTGAATCAGATGTTTCCCAGGTGAGTATTGGTCTGAGCAGGGGGAAAGGGAGTCAGGGAGCCTGTGTCTTCATCCCTCCCTCTGTCACTGTCTCCACAGAAGCAGCTGTTGAGTTTGAAGGGCAGAATGGTGGCCTTCTGCGAGCTCTGCCAGAGCTGCCTCTCAGATGTGGACCCTGAGATTCAGGAGCAGGTGAGAGTTGACTCAAGTGAGAGCAGGGAGGCAAGGATCCCCCATATGGTCTGAGGAGAACCCATTCCAAAGAGAAAATAGCTATTTCTATCTTGTAAATATTTTTCTTAAGCATTTTTTTTTTCTCCTAACAGGCTTTTATCTTATTAAGCGATCTACTTCTCATCTTCAGCCCTCAGATGATTGTAGGGGGATGCGATTTCCTTAGGCCCCTTGTCTTTTTTCCTGAAGCTACTCTCCAGTCTGAGCTAGCCAGCTTCCTCATGGACCACGTCTTCATCCAGCCTGGAGACCTGGGCAGTGGTACAGGGACTCTATACCTGGGTCTCAGGAAGGAGTTGGAGTTTGGGCCTGAGTCAGGAATATAGGGCAGGAGGCATAAGTCTGTGATTCTCATCTTTCCTTTCTTTGTTTGTTGGCTCAGGGCCAGGTGATTCCCAGGAGGATCATTTACAGATAGAGCAGCTGCACCGGCGGCGCCGCCTCCTGGCTGGGTTCTGCAAGCTGTTGCTATATGGGGTGCTAGAGATGGATGCAGCCTCAGATGTTTTCAAACACTATAACAAGGTACAGTGAGGCCCTATAGAAATAAAGGAAAGGGGACCAAGTTGGGCACTGCCATGATTTCAGACACTATAAACTATAAACGAATCGATTCTCACTCATAGCGATCCTGTAGCAAACACTGTAGCACTACAGAAAGAAGGGTGGGATATCAGGTTTAAAGAAGTAGGAGGGAAAAGGCACTAGGAGTTTAGTTAGAATGAAGGGACAAAGAGAAGAGACATAGTAGTAAATAAATATGGAGAGAAAGCTCTTAAATAAGAGGAAGAAGTTCATTGGAGGGGAAGTATCTTATTCTTCCTGTCTGGAAATTCTTTTTTCTCTCAGTCGGTCTATGGGATGGAGTAACATAAGGAGGAGGAAGAAAACTGGAAGAGAATCAGGCCTCACAAGATGCCTAGATGTGTATCTTGGTTTCCTGAGCCCTGTTGCATTAATTTGTGTTTACTGAGCACCTGCTGTGTGCCAAGCATCATTCTAGGCCCTAAGGACACAGCAGTGAACAAAACAGACAAAACTTCCTGCCTTCATGAAGCTTTTGTTCTAGTGTGAGGAGAGAGGCAAATAGGGAAGGTTTCGTTGCCAAATGAGAGTAGGCACTGACAGGCTTGCTGCTCTTCTCCAAGGAATGGGCTCAGGGCAGAGTTTCTGCCTTATTTGCTTAAATTCTGATTTCTTTTGGGCTTTGCATCTGTGGGCTAGAGATGAGGTCTCATCTAAGTTATTTTATGCTCAGGTTTATTTTTCCCTATCTATGGCGCTTTAGAAGGAGACACAATTAGGGATGTGAAGGAGGAAACAAAATGGGAACAGTCCTTTCCTATGGTCATACGTTATCTTCTCCATTTTCTCTCTCTTAGTTCTACAATGACTATGGTGACATTATCAAGGAAACATTAACTAGAGCAAGACAGATTGACCGAAGCCATTGTTCCCAAATTCTACTGCTGAGCCTCAAGCAGGTACTCTTTTCTGCCTAGAGTGCCTCAAACCTCTGACATGCCTTCCCTATAGCCTACAAGCTTTTCTGTCCACCCTCAACCTTAAGAGCAGGAACTTTTCGAGTTTATTTTGACTCCTTTACTTGATATCATGAGTTCCTTTATACTTAGTAGACCCTTAGAAAGAATTTTTTTAACTGAGCAGTATCTATCCCAACCCCATAGAAATTCAGCTATTAGTTAGAACGTGAGAGCACCAACAATAAAGTGACAGGGAATTTCAGTCTCTTTTACAATTACTACAGTTGTTTTTATTTTTTGTTAACAACAGGGGTGAAGGCGCTCTTGATGCAGGGGGTCAAGGATGGGACAGTATCTTGGGAGGAAAAAAAGTAAAAGTAGTGTGTGACCTTTTAGAATTTCTGGGCAAAGAAGGGAATGCTGTACTTCTCTATTTCCACCTCATTCTTCCTTTTCCCAAATGGACCCTGTCTGCTGGATACAGTTGTACACAGAACTGCTGCAGGAACAGGGACCCCAATACCTGAATGAGCTTCCAGCCTTCACTGAGATGAGGGACCTGGCCCGGAGGTTTGCCTTGAGCTTTGGGCCCCAGCAGCTACAGAACCGTGATCTTGTGGTCACGCTACACAAGTAAGGAAGTATTAGTTGGAAGTCAGGGTGCTTAGATACTCCTGAGAGGGCTGAGCCAGAAACTATAGAGGGAGAGCTGGGAGTGAGGTCTTGGAGGGAGGATAATAAGCATGTCAAGAAGGAGACAGGTCAGTGGGTGGCTATTCTCTGAGAGACCAGCTGGGAGAGGATGTATATGGACAGGATTCCCTGTCCCTGGGAGGGAGTAGGAAGGGACTATCTTCCTAAAATAATTCTGTCCAACCAAGGGAAGGCATCAAGTTCTCCTTGTCTGAGCTTCCTCCAGCTGGCTCCTCCAGTCAGCCCCCAAATCTGGCATTCCTGGAACTCCTTTCAGAATTTTCCCCTCGACTCTTCCATCAGGACAAGCAGCTACTGTAAGTTAGTGCCAGTGGTGGATAGAGATGTGGATTAGGGAAGAAGGGATGGTGAGGGCCCAGTGGCCACTTTCAGCCTCTTCATCCCACCCCTTCCTTAGCCTGTCTTACCTGGAAAACTGTCTGCAGCATGTCCCCCAAGCACCTGGCCATCCCTGGGGTCCAGTCACCACTTACTGCCACTCCCTCAGCCCTCTAGAGAACACAGCTGAGGCTAGCCCTCAGGGCTACCCCCGCTCCAAGAAGAGGCGCATTAAAGGTAAAGTACTGTGTGTGTGTGTGTGTGTGTGTGTGTGTGTGTGTGTGTGTGTGTGTGTGTGTGTGTGTGTGTGTGTGTGTGTGTGTGTGTGTGTGTGTGTGTGTGTGTGTGTGTGTGTGTGTGTGTGTGTGTGTGTGTGTGTGTGTGTGTTATACATATGTGTACATATGCATGTGTGTTGATAACAGGGTATGGGGCCCTGTTTCCTTTATTGCTACTGCTTAGATAAGCAGCATTTATGGCCACTTGCTTCCTTCAAACTTTTATTTTCAGTCAAAATAAAAAATACTTAATGGAGTATTATCGTTAGGGGTACTCATTTTCTTCAAGGTTTATCATGAAGTATGTTAAGCCAACTAAAAATAGCAAATTTCTTTGAAAAACTTAATGATAAAAACCAAAGGATGAACTAAGAAATCTGTATATTTAGAGTGCCCCTCCTTGCCATACTGTATTCCATTTTTCAGATTTTTACAAAACTTTCATGATTTTTGCCTTGACATTACCACCTGTCCTATTATTTATCTAAGCCTTTTTCTTTAAACTGATTCTTTTTTTTTTTTTAACATAGTCTTCCATTTTGAGCAATATGCTAGAAATCATGAGTTTGATGTGCTAGTATGTTTCTTAATGTACATTAAAAATGTGACTTTGCTATAACACCTTTATTGAGATATAATTCATATACTGTAAAGTAATTCTTTTAAATCGTACAATCCAGTGGTTTTTAGTATATTCACAAGGTTGCACAGCCATGACCACTAATTTTTTAACGTTTTCATTACCCGAAAAGAAACCCCATATCCGTTAGCTGTTAGTCCCTATTCTCCCCGTCCCCCTACTCCTAAACAAACAATAATCTACTTTCTGTCTCTATGGATTTGTGTATTCTGGACGTCTCAGATAAATGGAATCATATATACACGGCCTTGTGTGTCTGACGTCTTTCACAAGGCATAATGTTTTCAAGGTTTATCCATGTTGTAGAAAGCATAGTACTTCATTCCTTTTTATAAGTAAATATTTCCTTGTATGGATATACCACATTTGTTTATCCACTTATCAGTTGATGTACATTTAGGTTGTTTCCACTTTTTGACAGTGATGAATAACACTGCTTCGAACATTCATGTACAAGTTTTTGTGTGGATATATATTTTCAGTTCTCTTGGAAAATACGTAGGAGTGGAATTTCTGGGTCATATGGTAACTCTCTGTGTTTAACATTTTGAAAAACTACCAGAGTTTCCAAAACGACTGCACCATTTTACATTCCTACCAACAATGTATGAGCTTTCCACTTTCTCATTCTTGCTAGCACAAGTCTTTTTTATTTTATCCATTCTAGTGGTTTTGAAGTGAGATCTCATTGTGGTTTTGATTTGCATTTCCCTACTGGCTAATAATGTTGAGCATGTTTTCATGTGCTTATGGCCCATTTGTATATCTTCTTTGGAGAAATGTCTATTCAAATCCTTTGCTCGTCTTTAAACTGGGAAGTTTCTCTTTATTGTCGAGTTGTAAGAGTTCCTTATATAGTCTAGGTACAAGTCCTTTATCAGATACATAATTTGCAAAAGTTATCTTCCATCCTGTGGGTTATCTTTTCACTTTTTTGATGGTGTTTATTGAAGAACAAAAGTTTTTAGTTTTGATAAAATCAATTTATCTTTTTCTTTTGTTTCTTGTGCTTTTGGTGTCATATCTTAAGAAACCATTGCCCAATCTAAAGTCATGAAAATTTACTCTTATTTTTACTTTTAGGCATTTTATAGTTTTAGCTCCTATATTTAGGTCTGTGATCCATTTTGAAGTAGTTTTTGTATATGGTGTGAGGTAGGGTGTGACTTCTTTTTAATGTCTTCTGTATACCACCTAAGATTATCTCTTATTCCACCAGGAAACTCTGCTTTAATTAGTTGACTAATATTTGTTAAGGACCTCCTAAATACTGTGTTAGGTGTTTTAGAGGCCATGAGGATCCTCAAACAGCTTACTATCTAATAGGAAAGAGGAAATACATTTACAGAAAAATCAGAATTATTAACATTCATCAGTAAACGATAATTGTCAAGAGGGTTCGTATAGATGAATGCTACAGACTTCAGAGAATGAAGGTGGCACTTTAAGTTTGGTTGATCTATGAAAGTTCCATCATGAAGGTGGAAGTTAAGGTATGATAAACTGGAAAGATTGGTTCAGTTGTTCAAGCAACAGATATTTATTGAGCACGATGTTCTGGGACTACAGCAGTGAGCAAAAAGGACAAAAATCTGTGTCTTTAGAGAGTGTCCCCTGGTGATAAATACTATGGTGAAAAAGTAGGAACGGCTGGACTGCTGGTGGGGTAGGGATCGCAGTTTTATAAAGAACGACCAGGGAAAACCTCACTCAGAGCACAGAGATGTTGGGCAAAACCTAAAGGAAGTGAGGGAGGGCACCGGGTATCTACCATGAGATAGCATACCAGAGGGATCAGTCAGTGCAGAGGCCATGATGAGGGGATGCGCCTGACACGGTCAGCAAATAGCGAAGAAGACCAGTATGGCCGGAACAGTGTGTGTGAAGGGGTGTGTGTAGGCTTCAAAACCGAAAAGGTATCAGGAGCTCAGAGTGTATAAGGCAGAGTAAAGATTCCAGCTTTTACTCTAAATGAAATGAGAAACCAGTGGAGAATTTTGAGCCTTATGTTTTAAAAAGATCCTTAAAAGGTATCTTAAAAGGATCCCTTTGGGGTGGGAGTGGTAGAGGTGGTGAGAAGTGGCCAGATTCTGATATATTTTGGAGGTGTCATTAATAGGATTTCCTGACAGACTGGGTGTGGGATGTAAAACTCCAAGAATTTTGGCTTGACAGTTTCAAGGACGAAGGAGTGATGATTTGTCTCAAAAGCTGCTTTTAACCCTTTCATTACCATTGGCATAAATGGTTTGCCAGCCACTTCTTACGCTTCTGGACCTTGTAAGGTCGTACGTTATTCTGGTTCTTATACATTTAGCATCAAGGTGGGTCTGTTTTGAAATGCATGAAGCTCAGCTGACCAGAGTTGGAGCCTCATTGTTGTGTAGGTTGAGCATTCTGTTAGGTGACATTTCTAGGATGTGTTAGTTTTGTAAACTTTTGCCTTTTTTCCCTTTATTTCTGTGAGATAAGGCTTGCAATTATAATTACAGCTTTTCTGTGTGATAGTTACGGAGCCCTGATGGGTTTGTTTTGGAAATGCGCCCACAGTAAATTATATCTCTAGTTCCCGTTGGCATACTGTCATGCCACCAATTGGTGGTGCCACAGTGCCACTAGTCTCACTGGCAGATTGTATTGCCAGATGGTATTACTCAAAATCCATACTGGCAACCAAAAATTTAAACACACTTGATTAGTAAGCATGCATTCCAAGACTGAAACACATGCCATCAAAAAAAATTTTTTTAAATTAAAATTTGGTAATGAAAGGGTTTTAAATAAGATGAGGGGTAAGAATTGAACATTGGATTTATATATATAAGATAGAAGTCACTGGTGATTAGGGCAAGCACAGTTTTCTATTGGAGGCACAGTATGGAGAGCATTTAAATGAAAGAAATTTGAACCTCATTCTGTACAGGATGATGACTAACCACTTGTGGTTTTGACCAGGGGAGTGTTACATTGTAAAGAGTGTCCTAAAATTAATCTGGTGGCAGTATGCAAAATTGATGAGAGAAAAAAGAAAATAGAAGTGTGAGTTAAGAGACCCATCATACTGTTCTAATCGGGGCCACAATACATGGACCTTGATAGAATGGGAGAAAAATGTGGAACAGAACCTCAAATTCCTTAAAACAAAACAAAACAAAACAAAACAAACAACCAGACTTATTGGACTGATTGAGATTGGCGGACTCTCTGAGACTGTTGCCCTAGGGTACTCTTCAAACCATGAACCAAAACTAACTCCTGAGGTCACCTTGTAGCTAAGTAACAAATTGGTTCAAAAAATAATGACCATCACTGTAAGTTTTGTGCTCCTTTAAAAATATACAGGAGACCAAACAGTCAACAATTACTTTAAAAGAAAGATGAGAATGTAAGGGGACAGGGAAACTAGATTAATGGAAACAAAACAACCAGAACGGAAATAATGAGAATGTTCACGCATTGTGAAGAGTGTAACCAATGTCACTGAACAACTTGTATAGAAATTGTTGAATGGGAACCTAACCTGCTGTGTAAACCTTCACTAAAAATAAAATACTTTTAAGAAAAACCACCATAGTAGTTCACATGTACGGGAATATATAATAATGAATGCCTCAGCCAGAATAGAGAGGAAGGGCTGATTGTGTCTGGCCTTAAGAGAATTAATATGATGACTGATTAAAGTCAGGTGGAGTGGAAAGGAAGGACTCTGATAGTGAGCCTGAAAGGCTAAATGAAGAATGGAGATAGGGAAAGTCAGGACGGGAAGCCAGTTTGGGAAAGATAAGCTCAGTCTTTGACTAATGAATTCAAGATGACAAAAATATACCCAAGTGGAAACGTCAGTCAATTAGAGATATAGTTCTGGAGCTCTAAAATGCAGCCTGGTTGTGGACATCATTGCAGAAGTCACTCACAAAGGGGAGAGTTAAAGCAGTGGTGGAACACAAGTCCAGCACCTTTCCATGCCCGTCTCAGCGCAGACCCCGGGGTTCCCTAGGGTTTGTGCTGCCATCTGCTGGGAGCCCAGTTTTCCTTTCTGGGTATACTAGCTCTTGGGCGTGGCTCTTCCGTGCTTTCTGCAGCCCTCTTTGCTTAAACCAGTAGCAGCTCACTTATAGATTATAGTTTTTAGGTAAAAAATGGCCATGGGGAGAGAGGGTAATGGGGTGTGAATATTTACAATTGACAAATACTAATATCAGTTTAACTTAAATGTTTTAAAAATGTATTATGTGGATTTTCTCAGACATCTTTGGATTCCTCCTCTACCTTTGTGGATCTCTGGAGGAGATCAAAACAACCAAACCTGTTGCCATCAAGTCTGTTCTGACTCACAGCGACCCTATAGGACAGAGTAGAACTGCCCCCATAGGGTGTTCAAGGCTGTAGTCTTTACAGAAGCAGACTGCCATATCTTTCCCCGCAGAGTGACTGGTGGGTTCAAACCGCAGACCTTACCGAGTACTTAACCACTGTGCCACCAGGGCTCTGAGTGCTGGAGGAAGGAGGTCCTTAAACATTTAGAGCCCCAGATCCTCCACTTATCTTTCATATCAAAACTTCATAGACACTGCAATCATCTCATTTTTTTCTGGCCTTTAGGAAATCCTGTCTTTCATTTTTCTGTTCCTTACTCTCATCTTTCCAGCCTAACTTCTGGTCACAAAGCTGTATTGAAATTTTAAGCTTTTTCTCACCAGGGATCTCTTCAGTGGATAGGTTCTTACTTGTTTTCATTGATTAACACAGGCCAAGTTCCTTTCCCACCTATCAGTCTTAGGGAATCCAACCTCCTCTCACATTTGGGTTCCAAAATGATGTTTAATGTCTCTTTCCATCTTGCTTTCTAAGCTGTAATGTAAGTTTTTCTTGGTCAAGGCCTAGGTAGGATTCTGTAAGCCTTACTTTTAGCACATAGGGTTATGCTGCAGCTTCCTCTCACTCTTGAGTCACAACAGAATGAGGTCATACAGATTTTTCCATTCTCTACTTTCTTAACCTTCCCTTACCAAATCCTGGGCAGGTCTTAAAATAGTAGAAGTGCCTGGTCTACAATTAATATGTATATCTGCTTCTCTGCAGGCCCCTCCAGGCTGAATGGAGAGGACATCTCTCCCTCCCGGGAAGAAAGCTTACAGCTGAGCAGCATCCCACCCACACCCACCCTCACCTCTACAGCTTTGAAGAGTAGACAGCCCCTGGGGGGGTTAGAAGAGGTGGAAGAAGAAGAGGGCTCAGAATCAGAGTTCACCCAAGGGTGAGGGCCAAGAAGAAAATCTGGTTTCTGTCTTCCCAGTTTGGTATCTTACCATCTCCAGCTTGTGACTCCTATTCTGTTGTTTCCTGCTATTAGCACTCTCCCGTTGTCTGACTCTTCCCTAATCCTTTTTTTTTTTTTTTTTTAAATCTTTAAAGTTTGTTTCTCTCTACTTGGAGCTTTTCTCCACTTCAACACTGACCACCTTACCTCCTCTTTTTACCCTTTACTCTTATTCCCTGTCACTGATCCTGCTTTGTTCTCAACAGTCAGCGCTTTTCAAACACCCAGCGGTTGAGGTACTCAGGTCCACAGCGTTTCCATACTCCACCCAACTCTTCAGGTCCTGGTCTGGGCAGTCGGCTGACCCGGTGAGCTTTAAACCGTTGTCTTCTAGCTTCACTTCTAATCTGTCATCCTACCATGAGGGCATTCTCCCCTTACCCAGTGCTTCTATGCCAGTGATTTTTTGGACTTGTTTTAATCACGGAACACTTTCTTCCAATATTATGTGGGACCTGGTATGTATAGCAGATATAAGTATAGAGTTGCACTCATTAAAGCAGGAGTGGGGACCTAGAGCCCTGCTCTATTTGCTGCCCACCCCTGCACCCCTGAGGTGCCTCTGAGGAACTCTCAGGAATCCTGAAACAGTTTGAAAACCTCTGCTCTTGCTACTGCCATCAGACTCAGCCTAATGGAAGAGGAAGAAGAGGAAGGGCTAGCAGCTCAGGATGACTCAAGTGAAGAATGGCAAGAGACAGACAAGGTGAGAGGAGCCAACATTCCCTTGTCCTTCTAGAATGAGAGACAGGTAAGAGAAGGAGAGAAACTAGAATGATTCTCTTCTGGCAGTCATGATGGTACCCAGGTCTTTGAAAGCTGCTTAGGGCTTTTTGAAAGGATCAGAGTAAAGGAGAGAAGTTTGTAAGCTCCTTTGGATTTTGCTGTTTACTTTTGTTTAAAGTAAGCAAAAGAAAAAATACCAGAAAGAACTAGAATAGTACCCCTAATCCTTAAATAAATCTTGGTACCTCTGAACCCCTAAGACTCCCCTAAGAATTGGTAGGAATCTTAGAGCTAGAGACGAACTCATCTAATCCAGCCTTGCAAATCCATTCAATAAGTCTCTTCACCGCCCCCCCCCACACACACACACACTTCCCTGCCTACCTTCCCTTCTCCCTCCTGTCTCCTTTAGAGGGCTGCCCCAGTTCCATCTTACTCCTTTTTCTCCCTAGCCTCCTTGCTTCCCAGGAGGAAGTGCTACCGGTATGGTAGAAAGCATGGAATTTGGAGTTAGATGACCTGAATTTGAGTCCTCAGTTCTACCAATTAACTTTGTCAAGTTAGCTACTTAACTCCTCTCAACCTACATTTCATCATATATCAAATGGAGCTTTTATACAAAATAGCAAAGATGAAAGCACCTTACAAACTGAAAAGGACTGTATTAATGTTAGTGGATGCTACTGTTATTCATCTGCTCCCTTCCCCGTACTGGAGAAAGGAGAAAGGACTGAATAGGGCAGGGGAATGGAGGTCTTGTGTTCAGAAGGAAAAACCAAACAATAACATCTTCAAACCAGATACTAGGGAGCAAGGCCTCTATTAAAATAGTCATTCCTAAAGTTCCTCCGGAAAAATCCTATTTACTACTTCCAAAACTGAACTCATTTAAGGGGCTCAGTCTGGGCAGGCCAGGAGAGGAGGCAGTTCTCTGATGACTCCTGGCAGACTGTAGCTGGTCCTTCTGCCCTGTGCCTGTGCTACAGGTACCTACCACGGCCCCTTCCCATTTGTTATTATGAGACTGAAAGAGGAACGTAGTTATTGTTTGGGGTGTGATGGGAGTGGGGAAAGATCTTTCTGACTTTTGACCCCATTCTTTCTAGCAACCAAGTAGCTATTCTTCCCCTGGTGAGCACCGGCTGGACCTCTTAGATTCTACAGAGCTGAACATTGAGGCGAGTGTCCCAAAACAGGCTGTGGAAGGCAGGTTAAAAGGGATTGTGTGTGGTTGGGTAATGCTAGCAGGTGACCCGTGAGCACTGTCAAATATGTGGAAAGGCTGGGGTTGAGGGGGCGGGGAGTAGAATTGTCATCTGGAGGACTATATCGTCTTCTGTCTGCTCTTGGGCTATTGGTTACATCTATGTGTTTTCCTTCCATTTTTCTTGTTATAGGATTTCTGACATGACTCTGTCCTTCTCCCCATCTCAGCTTCCCACCTCAATGTCATGACCACTAGGAAAAGGCAAACAGGAGAAGGGAGCAAAATGAACCATTCCTCCCAGGCCCCAACCCCCTGACCTCTGAGAGGGGAAGAAGAGTTTGCCTTTCTAACCTAACCTTTCTCTCTGATGGCTCTGTGTTGGAATCAAGAAGCTTTGACACCCCATCCTTCTAATGCATCGTAGCCCTGACCCTCTGTGTGTGAGCAGAGCACCCATCTCTTGCTGTGTTTGGAGTATTGTGGTGTTGGGGGTGGGGGGCACTACCTCCATTGTTTAATGGAAGAAGACCACAGTTTTCCTGTATTTTTGGAACATCTTTCCTAGCCTCTCTTGTGCCCTAATGATACGCTGAATAAACATGTTTGAATCAGTTGGTTCCTAGGAGCTGGTTTGAGATTGTTAAGCTGATAGAGGTCAGCTTCTTTGTCTGCCGGTATCCTGTATACTGTTAGCCCAGTGTACAGATACCCCTCCCCCCAATGCTTTGTATACAGGTTCTCAAGGATGTATTTATTGCTTAGTAATTGGGAGACTTGGTGGCTGGGTGAGGCAGAGGAGTTAGGGAGAGACTGGCTACTTTTGAGTAGTTTATCTCATGCTGACAGTTTAGGCCCAAGTAAGGGAAAGCAGTGTTCTCACTGGCTGGAGGGTGGAGTGGGCACCTTTTGAAACACCTACACTTAGGCCAGGCTAGTCTATGTGTCTTGGCAGGTTTCACCCCAGGGTTCTTTCCAGGGGTGATTTCATTGCCTCAAAGATGCCTGTCAAAATTTGGAATTCATAGAACTGTTGTATCTCTGAGTTGGGAGGAAACTTAGACGTTATTCTGAATGTCCAACCCAAAACCCAAGTCCTTGACACCTACTTCCCCTTAACCCTTGTCTTCTTCCATCTGATTCTTTACCAAGTCCTCTCAAGTTGTTCTCCAAAATATATTTGTAACCTGTTGCCACTAGTTGCTGCCATCCTATTCCAAGGCACCTTCATCTCTCACCTAGACACCCAGAAAATAGCCTCTGGAAATCTGCCTCCTTGAAACTTTGACTTGTTTGTTCTTGTTCTGCTTCTTGAAGCAGCACAGAATACCTCTGTTCCCTCTTTTCTCTCTGACAAGCATTCACCCATATGAGAACAGTTGTCACTTTCTACTTTCACTGTTTTCTTCTGCAGTTTAAGTAACCCTTTAGCCTCTCCCTTTAGATATGATTTCCAGTTCTTCCCATCTTGGGTGTCTGCTGAATTACAGTTTCTCACTGTGGTCTCATAGGCTGAACACAGGCATCCAGTTAATGGTCTGTGCAGAAGGAACCATTACTTCCTGTAACCAAGTCACTATGCCATCTCATAGCCATGTCACATTAATCTACTTTGTGGTCAACCAAAACCATTTCTCACCTCTCCTTCTTCCCCTCCTCTTCCCACCATTCTTCTCCCTTCCCCACCCACTGCCAGATAAAAGAAGAAGTTGAGTTTGTGACTCTCATTTTGGAAATTCAGCCCATCAGTGCCCTGGGAGATGCCAACCCTGTCAAAGACCTTTAGCCTGTATTCAGGTGGAACAGCCTCAAGGAGAAAAGCCTTTTTCATGGGATCTGAGAACAGAGTAGGAAGATATAGGAGTAAAGTATACAGATCACTAAGGATCCAGGAAGGGAAGGATTCCAAGTTATTTAAATACCATTCAACCTAAAGGTACGTCACAAGATCAAAAGAAAAACTTGGAGGCTTTGTGTAAATGTGGATATTTATGTGAAGCCAGACAGCCCAGTGCAGTAGATCAAACCCCAACCTTAGAACCTGTGGAACTTTTATACATGCTTCCCAAATTATTTGAACTCCTCATTGTGAGGTTGGGTCCTCTCCCTTTCAATCTGGGTTATGTGATTGTTACGTGATTTTTGTAGAATATGGTAGAAGTGATCTGTCGGTTTTCAGACCTAGATTGTAAAAGACACTGGCAGCTTCCACTTCTGTCTCTTGAGATGCTTCCTCTTGGAACTCAGTCACTTTGCTGTGTGAAATCCCAAGCAGCCACATGGAGGGGCCATGTGTAGGTGTTCCAGCCAGCAGCCTGGCTGACATCCCTTCTAGCATTCAGCGTCAACCACCAGCCTTCTGAATAAAACCTTCAGATGATTCTGATCCCAAGCTTTTGAGCCTTCCCAGCTGAGGCCCCAGGCATCAAGGAACAGAGACAAACCTTCACTGTGCCCTTGCCAAACTTCAAATCCATAGAATCCATGAGCATAATAAAATGATGGTTGTTTACACCACTAAGTTTGGGGTGGTTTGCTGTGTAGCAAGAGTAACTGGAACCGAACCGTGGAGCCATAAGACTCCAAAAGTTTGAGGAACTTCATCAGTTTAAAAAAATGTAATTACAGATTCTATAAACATTTACTAGTAGTTTTATACATTGTAATACATATATAAAAAATGCAATGGATCAGTTGATGAAGTAAACATTTTATAATATTAACAGTACAGAATACCTTTTTGCTCTACAAAAACAATTTTTTTAGTTAAGATGTCAATACCACCCAAAACAATCTATAAATTCAATGCAGTCTCCTTCAAAATTCCAACAACCTTCTTTGCAGAGACAGAAAAGCTGATTCCCCAATGTATATGGAAGGTCAAGAGACCTTGAATAGCTAAAGCAGTCTTGAAGAATAAAGAGCAAAGTGATAAACGTTGAAATCATGGCTTAGCATTTTGTGAAATTCTGGTTGAAAGTTCAGGTTTTTTTTGATACTTAGGTTTGGTTTTCTTTTTTATTGTGGTATAAATATACACAACAAAACAGCCAATTAAGCAGTTTCTGCATGCACAATTCAGTGACTTCGATTATACTATTCATATTGTGCAACTCTTATCCCTGTCTTTTCCCTAATTACTCCACCACCATTACCATAAATGTATGCCCCTCAAGCAAAAACCTGCTTCCTCCCTCCCACCCCTGGTAACCACTAATAAACTTTGGTTTCTGTGTGGTGTTTATTTCATATAGTGAGGTCATATAGTATTTGTGACTGACTGATGTAGCTCAGCGTGATGTTCTCAGGGTTCATCCATGTTGTGGGGTGCATCAGAACCTCATTTCTCTTTATGGCTGAGTAATGGTCCATTGTATGTATATACTAAATATTATTTATTCATTCATCTGTTGATGGACATTTACATTGTTTCCACCTTGTAGTCACTGAGAAAAGTGCTGAGCCTGAACATTGGCATTGGCATACAGTTTTCTGTTTTGGGCATATACCTAGGATTGGGATTACTGGGTCTTACGGTAGCTGCATGTGCCTTTTGAGGAGCCACCAGGATTTTCCATAGCAGCTGTACCGTTTTGCATTCCCACCAGCAATGCATGAGGGTTCCAGTTTCTCCACATCCTCTCCAATACCTTTTGTTTTCTGTTTTTTTGATCATTGCCATTTTAATGGGGGGTGAGATGGCATCTTACTGTGGTTTTGATTTGCATCTCCTTAATGGCTAATGAAGGAGCCTTAATGGTGCAGTGGTTAAGAGCTCATCTGCTAACCAAAAGATTGGCAGTTCAAAAACACCAGCCACTCCTTGGAAACCCTATGGGGCAGTTTTACTCTGTTGCTATGAATCAGAATCTACTCAACAGCAACGGGTTTAGTTTTTGTTTGTTTTAATGGCTAATGAAGGAGATCAGGTTGCACAATGGTTAAATGCTTGGCTGCTAACCAAAAAGGTTGACACCCACCAGCAGCTCCGCTGGAGAAAAGACCTGGCAATCTGCTCCCGTAAAGATTACAGCCCTGGAAACCCTATGGGGCAGTTCTACTCTATCCTGTAGGGTTGCTATGAGTCAGAATTGATTTATACAACAACACCTAATGACATTGGGCATCTTTTCATGTGCTTGTTGATTCTGAACATCCTTTCTTTGGTGAACTGTCCATTCTTTGAGTTGTTCACTGAGTTGTAGGAGTTTATACATATATATATATACACACATATAAATGCCAGGCTTTCCACTGTTGGGGCAGAGGACTGGTGTTTTTTAATGGAAAACTTGTAGTTCAGTTTTAATTTAACTTTGTGCAGGAGAGGCAATTCAACGTAGTGGTTAAGATTGTGGGTTCTGGAGATGAAATTGTCAGAGTTCCAATCCTGGCTCAGCTGTTTATTAGCCTTGTGACCCTGGGGAAGTTGTTGCCCTCATAAAGTGATGGTAAGTATTGAGCTAATATATGTGAGTCATTCAGCTGTTACCTCTTATTATTTATATTATTTTGATAAAAAGTAGGGTGTATTACAAGCATACAGGAACAAAAGTAACCTTTTTCACAACACTTAAAATATATGTGAAAATAAATATTGAAGTCTTCATTCTACAAACTCAGATAAGGAGAGACATTTTTCTCTGCAATATAATTTCTATTTCAAGCTCTGATTCTGCCTGATTGGTGGAAAAATGTAACCCCTGACTCTTCCAGCTTCCATCCTTTTTCTGAAAGTTGGATCAAGTGCCAAAGCATTTGGGGGTGGGGAGCGAGGGGGTCTGGCTCTGCCCACACAGCATATCCTCATCATTTCTCCTGTGCCATGATTCGAGTCCTGCAGTGGTCCTTGAACTCACCATGCAGCCACCCCCACTCCAGGCTCTTGCCCCCTCCTGGAGCTCTGGCCCTCCTCCCTTGAACTCAGAACTACATCTCATCACTTCCTCACCTTCTCTCCCCCAAACAAGGTGGGGGCTCTTTCTGGCTTGTGGAGTAAGCTTTCCTCTCTTTCCTGACTTCTCTCAAACACTTTCTGTGAACCACAAGTTCTCAGATTCTTCAGGAGGGCTATTGGGTTTTTGAGACAAAAGCCAGAGAGACCAGCAGACAACTGTCACTCCCACCCCTGTCACACCTCTCCTTTGAAAGTCAGAAATAGCTCTACTTGAAAGGGAGGAAGAGAAAAGGAAGTACTGGGAAAAACAAAATTGGTTATTATCTCAAAAGTATTACTCTGCTATAAAATTGGCGTTTTATGGTATTTTACTTTCTCAGAGTGGTAGAACTAGGCCCTCCAGGACCCTGAGTTTCAGCCTCAGTAATTGAGGCACACCAGGATCAGCTGCCGGTGTTTCTTTCTCCATTAGGCTCAGCAGGCCTACAGCAAGAACAGATTGCTCAGGGAGGAGCTGTTGGTTTCCTGGAATGGCGGCTGGAATAAGGAGATCAGACTGTGAAGGCTGCCTCTTCCAAGGAAAGTGCCAGAGGTGGGGCAGGCCCTCACCTGAGAATGAAGGCCCCTTAATCTGCTTGGGGAGGCACAATAAAGATCATGACTGTATTGTCACCTCTTCTTCCACAGAAGCCACAAAGGAAACTAATTCCAGTGCCCTGGAGAGATTAGGCTAAACTCAAGGAACGTCTCGTATTAAAAGGATGGTCACCAATGTTCTCTGATGGCACAGGCCGGGCATATGCAGAGTGTAGCGCCCACCTAAACTTTTTGAAGCCTCTTAGTTACCCTCTGAAGCAGAGAGTGCAATCCCTATTGGGGTGTTGCTTCTTCAAGAGGTTAGTCACTAAGTTTGCACAGCTATTAAATTGTGGCAGCAGTTCAAACCCTCATGAGCCGAGTTCTAGAGAGCACAAGGACTGTTTTCACTGTCACAGGACTTGGGCTGTGGCTGCAGGGATTTCATGGAAATGTCAAGGCAGGAAGTGGTCATTATTGCACCTGTATCATCTTGCCTGTACCTCCAGGACAAAGTGGGAAGAGGTCAGCAACGTAGGCCTGATGATACAGAGCTTAATGTTGCTAGGTTTCATGACCTTTTATGTCTCTGGAGTCCAAAATTCTGGAGACTGTTCAGGAACAGCCAAGAAAGTTCTGAAAAAGGACAAGAGAGACTTGCCCTCAACATGTTAAAACATAAAGAGATTCTAGTTGGAATCACGGTGTTGAAACAGGACTAAACAAGTAAGTCAATGGACATGTCAGGAAAGAGAAGCCAGACATAGATTGATTATTTGTAGGAGTTTATGATAAAGGTAAGAGAGCCTAGTTAACAGGTGGTTTGGGGACATGTAACTCTCCACTTAAAATGTTACTGCAAATTTACACCACTCCGAAAATAAAATTCTTCATGGACTAAGAATAAACCCTTTATAGAGTTAAGTATAAAAATAAAACTACAGAAATATTTTTGTAATCTCAGCCTTCCTAGGCAATACACAAAGTCCAGAAATGATAAAGGATTGATAGTTTTAACCTCATGAAAATTAAAATGGGAAGAGGAATAGGAATGAGAAGGCTGGTGAAGAACTTTGTTGTTTTTATTCTACATTATTTGAATGTGATACAATGAGAACTTACCAAGGTATACTTTTAAAAAGGAGACCATGTGGCTTACAAGATTAAAAAAAAATGAAAAGATTAGTGAGTAATTAACTTTGTAGCATGGCTTTTAATCCATCTGTCAACAAGTATTGAGTTTCCCTTATGTACTTTGTGTGAGGGTTGAAAAAATGACAGGCCTTTCCTTCAGGGCTTAGAGTCAACCTACGAAAACTGACCCCCACCCCAGCAGCCACACCCGGGCCTACTGAGAGCCTGGGTAGGTCATGACTGCCATCAGTGCAATGGTTGTACAAGAAGAAAATGTACAACTCTGGGGCACTTCCTGGAAGTGGTTCTTGGAGCTGGGCCTTGCAAAGTAGGTAGGATTTCAGTAGGTGAGAGAAAAGGGTCTTCTAGACTAAGGAGGTGGAGGCCAGCAGTCCCAGGTGCCCCAGGTGTTCTGTACCCACACTGTGATACGCCAAATTGAAGTGGGTCCGTTCTGCGCAGGTCTCACACCCTGGCCTGGCAACAGTAGTGATGAAAGTGGTGAACACAAGCATGAGCCAGATTTGGGGATTGGTACATTGGCCTGAGAGAAGGTCAAAGGTCAAGAGAATGCTAAGTGGGCTGGGAGCAGTGATGTGATTGACCTGGAGCCTTTGCTGATGATCTAGGCTCTTGTGAAGACCATGTTGCAGTCTTGAGGTATGGGTGGGACGACTGAGTTTGCCTAGAAGACTGAATTGGCCTGTGGCTAACATCACAGGATTAAAGAAAGATGCTGAATCTGGGGCATGTGGGCAAGCCAGGCCTCAGGACTACAGCCCTGGGGCAGGGCCATCCTTCAGTTCTCACGAAGTCCTGGACAAACTGTTTCACAAGACAGAGCCCTTGGCTCTAATGCTGAGCTCACCCAGCTACTCTCTGTCCCTGGATTCAGGCTCACAGCACCATGGGATAAGACAGGACTACAAAGCTTTTTGATCTCTAGCGAGGGTTGGAGGTCACTGCATAGACAGCAGGGTCCTAGTTGGTTTGTGTTCCTTATATGCTCAAAAACAGGAAAGCAATCTGGAGCAACACTTTGTGGGAGGAGAAAACAGAACTTGTGATAGATCCAAGAGCCAGGAGGTAGAGGATGCTCGCCACAGAGTCTCTCATTGCCCCCCTCCCCACTCCAGCCACCACTCTGGAGGCCAGGTCCTCAGAGGCAAGCATCAGCCTCTTTTCCTTGCCACCTCCAAATCCAGTTGTTTTAATGCAACAAGTATGTATGCTAGTGAGGTAGGAGGGGAGGTCCGAGGGGTGAAGCAGGGCTGGGTCATATGGAGCCTTTAGAGGCTTTTGCTCTAAGTGGAATGGGGTGAGCAAAGGAGTGGTGTGATCAGTTGGTGCAGGTTTCCTGACAGGATCATGCTGACTGCTGTATTGAGAATGGACAGAGGGAAGGCAGAGGTAGAAGCAGGGAGACCAGCTAGAAATTCAGAAATCCAGGTGATGGTTTGAATCAGGAGGTGGCAATAGAGGTGAGGAGAAGTGGTCAGTTGGTCTGGATGGGGAAAGCCCACAGGATTTCCTGATGGGTTCGAAGTGAAAGAGGAGTCAAAGATGACTATGTTCTAGGCCTGAGCAACTGGAAGAAAGTTGCCATCGACTGTGGTGGGGACGGCTGCAGACGGAGCAGACCTCAGTTTTGGGCAAGTCAAGTTTGTGATGTTTGCATCCCTGAGTCAATGACAAGTCAGCAGCTGGATACCTGAGACTGGAGTTCAAGAGTGTAGTTTGGGCCAGAGAGGTAAACATGGGACTCATTGGCACATAACCAGTACCAGATGCCATTGAGCCATTCGTTGAGTCATTCAACCTCATGGCGACCCCCTCTATGTCAGAGTAGAACTGTGCTCCATAGGGTTTTCAATGGCCAATTTTTTAGTAGATCTCTAGGCCTTTCTTCCAAGGCACCTCTGGGTGGACTTGAACCACTAACCTTTCTGTTAGCAGCTGAGCACTTAACCGTTTGCACCACCCAGGGACTCCCATTGACACAGAGGGTGTTTAAAGGCCAGTTCAGGTGTCCTCAGTAAATATGTGGTGGGCAAGCTGAGCTTAGTTCTTCCATAGCCTCTCTGCTGGCCTCTGCTTACAGACATTTCCTCTTCCCAAATTCCTCACATCCTTTCCCCTTAGCTGGATGAGGGGCAGGGCTCAGAGAAGTGCTCCTCATGAGAAACCAGGTGCCTCCACTTGCTGCAGGAAGGAGATTCTTTGGAGCCTTCGCCTGCAGCATCTCTCCCTCCCTCATCCCAGCATCCTTTCCAGGGCCTGCGCTGGCCACAGGTGGCTTGTGAAGGGAACCTGAGCCTGCCCTACCCTGCTCACACAAAAGCACAGACTTTGGGGACAAGGAAAACCTTGTCACTATCACTTTAAGTTTCCTGAGGGAGGGGGATCAATAACCCAGAACAGTAAGTCCCCAGGTTATGAACGTCCTACATACAACTCCACTCTGTACTTGCCCTTTAATATTATGTAAATCTGCCCTCACTTTGAAACGATTGAACCAACCCCTACTCATAAGAAATTCTTCCTCACGATCACCTTCACTTGTTGCACATGCAGGTTTTAAATCCCTGACAAGTCTTCGAGCCTTTTCTTGCACTAAAGTAAGGCTAAATAAGAACTGTACACACCTGTTCCAACTTACCTACAAATTCTTAAATACATACTTAGGAATGGATCTCATTTGTAACCTGGGGACTGCTGGCAGCATTCACCATCTCTGAGGTGACAATGAGAACCGGAAGCGGGGCTGGGCTGCTGTCCCCGCCCCACCTGCTCCCAACACGAAAACTTCCTGTGATGAGAACGGAAACACAGGTGCTGTCCCCAATAGCCCCAGAGCCTGGGCAGAGGGGAGCCATGGTTGGGCCCCAGCCCCTGGCTCTACTCTTGGTCCTGCTGACCCTCTGTCTCACTACTGGTGAGTGGGAGGCTGGGCTGGGCTGGAGGCCACAGCCTGGGAGAGGGGTCAGAGAGAAGCAGAGGCCACCCTAGGAAGAGGTGGAAACACAGCCTCAGACCCTCCTATCTCTGTATTCCACAGGGACCCCTGAGGTGTGGGTGCAAATTAAGATGGAGGCCACTAAGGTCCCATCCTTCACTATCCGCTGTGGATTCCTTGGATCAGGCTCCATTTCCCTGGTGACTGTGAGCTGGGGGGGGCCAGATGTTGCCGGAGGGACCAGGCTGGCTGTGCTGCACCCTGACTTTGGCACACAGCAGTGGGCCCCTGCTCGTCAGGCCCACTGGGAAGCCAGAACCAACATCTCCCTCACCCTTGGAGGGTCAGAGGGGAAAAGCCCCAGTCCCAACAGCACCTTTTGCTGCAAGTTTGTGTCGTTCCCTGAGGGCTCCCAGGAGGCCTGTGGGAACCTCCTTCTCCGCACAGACCAAGGTAGGTCTGACGAGGAGAGGGGTCCAGGGAGGGAAGGGAAGGATTCAGGGACTAGGGATGGCAGAGAGGGGCTCATGGACCCTGGCTGCCCAGCTGGTGCATCTCTCTCTGTGGCAGATCTTCCTGCCCCTACTCCAGCCTCCATTCTGAGGGTACACCTGGCCGGGATCTTTGGGGTCTCAGGGGTCCTCCTCTTTGGTTGCATCTTCCTCCTGCACCTGCTTCAGCAGAGGCATTGGTAAGACTGGGCCCTGGCCCCAGCCCCAACCCCAGTCGAAATCCCCACACTGCTGAGCTAGCGCACGCTCTGCCTCTGCCTCTGTCTTTCTCCCAGGTCTGTCCCTAGGCTTCTGCCACCCCACACCAGCCCCTGGACACAAGGGCGAGCTCAGGTGAGGACAGGGGGTCATGTTTGGAGCAGGGAGCAAGAGGAGCTGGAGTTGGGGGTTTATGAGCTAGGGGGAGTCTCACTTGTCCCTCTTTCCCTATTACTCCTGCAGGCTGCTGGCCAGACCTCCCGGGCCTCCCTCCACATCCCCTACACCACCATCAACACTAACTACTTCTGCCCAGCAGCCCTGGAGATGGCCCACCACCACCAGCAACTCTCCCAGTGGCCACCGCTCCCCATTCCCACCACATCCCAGACCCAGGCACTGGCCCCCTGGGCACCCCTGCCTGCCTCCGCCCACAGCAGTTTCATCTCTGTTGAGAATGTACTCTATGCTCAGGCAGGAGGGAGACCTCCTCACTCTGGCCCAGGTAGCCCCAACCTCATCCCTTTCCCTGACCCTCTGGAGCCCAAGCCACGGAGGAACACTTAGTTCAATAAGGGAGGCCCCAAGTCCACCCGGCCTTCCTTGTCTCCCAGGCCTCTGGAACTTGCCATCTGGTGGGAGTCTTGTTCCTGGGCTCCTGACATTTTTGCACATCATGTTTTAGTCTCCGTGATGTGTCACCACGCATACACAACCAGAGCCCACTTGCTGCGGATGTGGTCAGTGTGTGCACGTGTGTGCGTGTGATACGACAGCAGCCCATCCCAAGTTGTTTCCTGTTTTGAACACTTCCCCAGCCCTCCCAGGTGATGTCGATAAATTAAGTCAGCAAAATGGTTTGTCTGATTTGGGCCTTGGCTGTGCTTTTTTGTTATGTAGGGGGGTAAGGTGTGGATAAGAGGTTAGAGGCAAGTTCAAACCCTGGGAGGCAAGGGCCAAGTTAGACCCAGGTGAGAGGGGACCTCAGCGTGAGGGCCCAAGGAAAGGGCAGAGAGTCCCAATTTCAGCCATCTTTCCCCACCCCCCGGATGGTTTTTTCTAGGCCTTTGGGGCTGGAGCAGCAGTGCCAAGGCAGGGGGCCTTCCTAGCTCTGCAGATCTCACTGAGGGCCACCAGGGGCTAGGCAGGCAGGACCAAGGGCTTGGTGGGCTCAGGATGCTCCGCACTCAAATGTCTCCACATTCTTGGACAGCAGCAAGGGCTCCCGGGGCAGGATGTGGCCATAGCAGGAGTCTCAATCCCAGAAAGATCCCTGTGGTCTGACCTGACATCCCTCTGAAAGGGATCCCTGAGATGGCCTGAGGGTGGGGGCCTGATGCCCTCCTTCCACAGATAGACTTTTATTGGGGGGAGCCCACCTCACACCTGCCCACAGTGACTTCCTCCCACTTCTCTTCTGCAACAAGGGTACCAGGGACTACTTCCTGTTGGTCACTTGAGGGGCAGGCAGAGAGGCCCGCTCAGACACATGCTCACCTACCCACCAATCTTCTATCCAGCAGTTTTTGCCACATGAGACAACTTGAGTGAGACGGCTTTGTAAGCTTCGAGGCTGCACAGGAATATGGTGGATTCTGGTGGCAAGAGGGCAATGTGATCTTGAAGCAGGATGAATACCCCCTATTAGGGTGGATACTTGCAAGAATGCAGGAGAGGGAGGGACACCTGCCACTTGATCCCTTCTTTGGTTCTGCATGTGGGAAATCCCAGGTGGTGCCTGGCTCAGGGAGGGCCTGCCTGGAGGCTGTCCAACCAGACTCCTCTGGCAATCCAGTCTGCCTCAGAGTGGACCCAACCCCATCCAGCCACCAGATCTATACTGGGCTGGGGGGAGGTGGACCAGGCAGGACGGAGGTGGTGATTAAGGGGTCATGGGGCCCTGCCTTCCTTAGCTAGTGATCATTGTCATCCTCTGAGAAGCCATCAGCACTGGCCTAGTGAACTCAGTCAGTGGTCTCTGCAGGACTGGGGACTTAAAGCAGGAGAGGAAAATGCTGCTGAGGTCCCAAAGGCAGGCCAGAGAGGCAGCGTCAGGGAGGGAAATGTCAGTGAGAGAAGAGGTGAACGAGAGCCCAGCAGCCCTGGGACCATGTGAGGACCAGGGACAGGGTGTGGGGGAGATGGGGCTGCAGAGGTCTCAGGGGAAGCCTTGGAGGATCCCCAGGAAACTTAGCTTCTCTAAGAAGAAAATGTTCATGGAATAAGGTGAGACCGCAGATCTCCAGCCCACCCTCAACTGAGAGGAGGGATGTGCCCTGGCCTGAGCCTTTCTTCCGTAGCTCAGAAGGCCAGGCTGGCCCCTGTGGTACTCGAAGCCAAGGATCCTGGGAACCTGGAAGTCTCCCCACAGTTGGCCTGATCCCCTCTGCCCAGATCCAAATGCCAGAGCCAGCAGTCACCGATAGGAGCCCCTGAGAGACTGAAGCTGTAGAGGTGTGCCTGTGGGGGTGTAGCGTGTGGGGGTGTGTCGGTGGGTGGTGGCTAGACTGCAGATCAGGAGAGGCCCTAGTGGTATCTCCAAGCCCCCTTTTCGGAACCGATCTCTGTTCATTCAACGCGTGTGGAAATTGAAGCCCAAAGAGAAAGACGACTTGCCCAAGGGGACAGAACTGGGTCAGCACCAGCAACTCCACACCTCCCTCCCCTTCAGCTACCGCAGGCACCCAGGGCAAGCCTGGATTGGAATCCCACTGGCTGAGTGACTCCTGGGCGCTTACTTAGCCTCTCCGAGGCTCACTCTGCTCATCAGGTACTTTAGGGCGAGGGGAGAGTGAAGAGTGTAAGCCCGGGATTACTAAGCGACTTCGCATGGAATGTCTTATTTATGATTTACACCACCCCCAAGAGGTAGGTGTTATTATTAAGTACGTTTAACAGATGCGTAGCCTGAGGTTCAGAGAGGCTCAATAACCAGCCAGAGGTCCCAGAGATGGTCGGCAGAGGTGTTCTTAGCCCCTCACAGAGGCACGGACGCTGCCGACACAAATGAGAGATTGAGGGCCGGTGCCCCCAGCCTGGGCCTGGACACTTTCCATCCCCCGCTTGGGGCGCGGCCTTGCTGGGTGGTACGGAGAGGCCGGCCAGGGTGACAGGACCCTCGGTAGGTGGGCACTGGGCCCTAGGCGGAGGGTGATCCCCAGGCTGCTGCCCACCCGCACCGCGCGCAGGGAGCCGTGGGCGCGGCGAAGTGGCGCCACTGATTCCGCCTGCGGAGGGCCGGGCGGGCCGCTGCCGGGGCGGCTCGAGTGGGCTGGAGTTGGCTTCCCGCCGGAGCTCTGGGCCGCAGCTGCCAGGCTCACTGGGCTAGGTCCCGCTCCAGGCGCTGCAGGCCAGGCAGGGACGGAGTCGTGTCCTCGGTTACCCCACCACCTACGGACCCGGAGCCGCAGCCCCCCGCCCCTCGCCTACCCCGTGGGAGGCCCAGCAGCCCCCTTCGGAACCCGAACCCTAGCTCGCCCTCCCAGACTACCACCATCAGTACCTGCTCGCCTCCCCCAAGACCACCCCCCATCAGCCTGCACGCTCGCCCTCACCCTCACCCTTACCCACCCCCAAGTGCAGTCCAGCAGCCAATCCCCGAGGACCCGCCCACCCCAAATGTGCGCCTCTGCTAACTATCCCAGAGCTTGCTTTCCCAGCCTGGCCCCTGGCACTTGGCAGGTAGCTCCCCAGGCCCCGGCTCCGAGATAGTCCCCACTCCCCAGTCCGCTGGAGGATCCTCCCCAGTGGTCCCCAGAGCCCGCTCCTAGTCCCCCGTTCACCTACAGCCTGCCCTTGGCCGGAGATGGAGCCCTCTTCTGTCCCCTCCGGGCAGACCCCCGCTCCTCTCCCAGCCTTTCGGTCCGTCAGCTCCAGCTCCTCAGCTGCCATGGCCCTGTACTGGTCCCCAGGCCCCCAGGCGCCGGGGCAGCCGCCTTCCCTCACTCAGTCCCCGTCCGGGGGACCAGCCAGGAAGAGCTGTGTACCCAGATGGAGCCCCGGAACCTGGGCACCACACCTGCCCGCCCCTGTGTAATCTCGGCCGATTGTCATCCTGGAAACTCGGACCCTTGGGTGGGGAGGAAGGCACCTTAGAGCGCCGGGTGAGTCAGGGCCTTGCCCCCAGCTCTTCCAGGGACACCCACCTAGCTCTTGCTGGGGTGGCTTGGAGGCGGCGGTGGTGAATAACAAGGGGCTGGGGGACCTACGAGAAGAAAATGCCACAGAGGGGTGTGTGAGGGCTCAGCCTGCAGGATGCAGGGAGAAGGCCCTAGGCCAAGATGGGATGGGGTTGAAAGGGGCCTCCTAGAACGCACCTGGAAAAGCCTCCTGTGTCTCTCCTGTTCTCTGGATCTCTCCCAAGCTCCATCCCAGAAATAACTCCTGGAAGACAAACCACCCACTGTGCCCCTCATCCCTAACAAACACACTTGCAAACATACACCAGAGAGCACAGACTCTCAGAAGCGTGCGTGTTCTCACAAGTACACAGGACAATAGATCTGTCGGCCGGGTCATGCATGTGGGGGAGGAGGGCTCTCCAAGCTCTGTTCCAGCCAAGCCCCATTCCAGCCCAGCCCTTGCTGAGAGGGACCAGTGACACCTGGAACTTCCATAGCTTGGGCTCCCAACAACTTTTCATCTTGGCGTCTGTGAAATGGGTCGACTCACACAGAAAGGTGAGCTGTGGGGAGGAAAGTGGGGATCTGGGCCTTGTTAAGTGACGGCTCTCTATGGAAGGTGCCAGGGGGCAGGGCTGGAAGCCATGGTTGCCTGGCTCTCTGAATAAAACTGAGTCACATTAACCACCCCAACAAAGAATTGGGTGGGGGTGGGGTAGATTTTAGTTGCCTGGCAACCTTGGCACTGCCCTGCCCCCTCCGGTCTCTCATGCCACCTTGCCACTTAGTGCCCAGCAGGCAGAACTACAAGTTCAGGACATAGCTGTCCAGAGCTGGTGCCAGCAGCTATGTCTCCACTGTCATTGCAAAACAGCAGAGACAGCAGGTCTAGGAGATCTACACCCAAAGAGGAGCTACAGGGGGGACTTGCCAGCCCAAGGGAGGATGATGCCCAGGGAGCAAGGAAGGTGAGGGCAGAAAGAGGCTGTTGATCTGTCCCATGCCCTGTGGAGGACTGGCCCACAAGACTCTCGTACAGGAGGCATAGAGGGAAGGAGCAAGGCCCCCCTACCCCACTCCCTCCTGGCCCCTGCCAGGCCCTCTTCCCCACCTCCTCCTCATTTCCAGACTTTCATTTATGCATTTCCTTCCTTTATAAATATTTATTGAGTTCCAACAAGGTGCCAGGCACCGTGCTAGGTGCTGGGGATATATCTGTTCTGGAAGGGAGACAATCATTATGTAATAAACTGATAAATATTACAAATATTAAAAGGAAAAGATCCAGATGCTCTGAGATGGAATAATGGGACATTCAAAATCAGATTGACATTCAAAATAAATGAGTGGGAGTTATCTAGGCAAAGATTGTAGGGAGACCATTCCAGGCAGGGAAAGTCATGGCAAAGGCCCTGAGAATGAAAAGTGCTTGGCAATGCAAGGGCCCAAAGAAAGTTGGTGTGTTTGAAAAAAGGTGAACAAAGGAGAGAGTAGTAGGGAATGGGGTGAGAGCAGTAGGCAGAGCCCATATAAGGGATTTCGATTTTATTATAAGGGCAGTAGTCACCTTAAGAAGCCTCTGGTGGTGCAGTGGTTAAGGCACTTGACTGCTAACCGAAAGGTCAGTGATTCAAACCACTTTCTCCACGGGAGAAAGATGTGGCAATCTGCTTCTACAGAGATTTACATCCTTGGAAACCCTATGGGGTCGCTATGAGATGGAATCGACTCAACCACAGTGGGGCTTCAGTCACCTTGGTAGGTTTTAAGGAGAGCAGGAAAACTGTTAGATTTACATTATTAAAAGATCCCTTTGGCTGCTGCTGGGTACAGAATTTATTTGCAGGACAGCCTGTGCTCGAATGCGGGGCGTTTGGGGTGGTGGGGGCGGGGAGGGAAAGGGTGCAAGAGTCGAAGTAGGAAGAAGTTAGGAAGCTTGCACAATAGTCCAGGTGGGGCATAGGGGTGCCCAGCCTAGGATGATGGAATGTAGATGCAAAGAAGTGGATGGATGTAAAATATGTTTTGGAGGCAGAGGAGTTCCCGGCTGTAAGGAGAGGATCAGGATGGAAGATTGAGGGAGGATCATGTTCCAGGGAAGGAGTGATAATCAAAGGGCCTGTGGTGTGATGAATCATTTTTGTGTGGCCTTTCTAGCCATGGTCTTATAACTCCTACCTAAGTGACTGGGAGGGACTGTGCAGATGTGATCATTGTGGCCCACCAAAGTGATTGGTCAGTTTTAACATCCTGCTGGGCTTGAAATGAGCAACCCCAGAGGTGGGAAAGAGAAGAGCCCACCACCACCAGGGAAGGAGAGACCAACAGAAGAGACCCGCAGGAGACTGCACAGTGGGCTTCCCAGCCCATGGCGAGAGAAAGCTGAGTAACTTTGGGCAGAGTCTGAGGGCCAGGGAGAGGAGTGCCTGAGAGCATGGCTGGAAAGACGCTGTCCTGATGGAAGAACTTGAGTGTTCTTGAGCCTGAATTGTAACCTGTTACTTCCCAAATAAACCTCATAATCGTCAGTATTGTTTGTGAGTTCAGTGTGGCCATTGCAATGAATTATTGAACCCAGCAGAGAAGGAGAGAGTGACGTGTGAGGGACGGTTGGTGTCAGAATTGGTAAAGATGGTGGAAAGAGGAGGCTTGTCTGATCTCCTCCTCACAGGAATCAGCCTTAGGCTGTTGATCTTGATTCTCCTTCCCCCTTGTGAATTAGAGAAGGTCAGAAACCACCTCCAAGCCATTTTTTACAGGGGCAATAAAAACACGGCTTAAGTTGAGATACTTGAGACACAAATAAGGTGTCAGGCAGTGTTTTAAGGAGATGCAAGATCTGTACAGCTAAAAACTACACAACGTTGGTGAGAGAAATCAAAGACCTATACAAATGGATAGTCCATGTTCATATATTGGAAAGCTTATTGTTAAGATGTCAATTTTCCCCAAATTGATCTACAGATTCAAAACATTGTTAATCAAAATTCCAGCAGGCTTCTTTGTAGAAACTGACAAGCTGACTTTAAGATTTGTGTGGAAAAACAAAGTACCTAGAATAGCCAAAACAATTTTGAAAAAGAAGAACAAAGTTTGAGGACTCATACTATTGGATGCAGAAATTATGTGAAGCTACACTAACCAGGACAGTGAGGTATAGGGGAAAGTATATACATACAGATCAATGGAACAGAATGAAGAGTCTAGGAACAGACCCACACGTATATAGCCAATTGATTTTTAATTAAAGTGCCAACGTAGTTCAATGAAGGAAGAATAGTCTTTTGAACAAATGATGCTGGAATAATTGGATATCCATTTGCAAAAAAGAAAAGAACTTCAACCCATATCTCCTACTATATATTTTTAAAAGTTAAAATAGATTATATACCTAATGTTAAACCTAAACTATAGAACTTCCTGAAGAAAAAATAGGAGAAAATCTGTGACCTTGAGTTAGGCAAAGATTTCTTAGATTCAACACCAAAAGTATGTTCTATAAAAGAAAAATTTAATAAACTGGACTTCATCAAAACGAACAATTTCTGCTCTTCAAAGACAGTTAAAAATGAAAATACAAACTATAGACTGGGAGACAATATTTGCAAAGCACACTTCTGATAAAGGACTTGTAACCGGAATATGTAAAAAACCCTCAAAATGCAATAATAACAAAAAAACTTTTTTTAAATGGGCAAAAGATTTGAATAGCATCATGGAAGAGATACAGATGAGAAATAAGCACACGAGATGATGTTGGAAGTCATTAGTCATTAGGGAAATGCAAATGAAAACCACAATGAAGTACCACTACACACCTATCACCCATTGCCGTCCAGTGGATTCTGGCTTATAGTTACCCTATGGGACAGAGGAGAACTGTCCCATAGGTTTTCCAAGGAGCAGCTGGTAGATTTCAGCTGCCAACCTTTTGGTTAACAGCTGAGCTCTTAAGCCCCTGCACCACCAGGGCGCCTACACACCTATTAGAATGGCTAAAATTTTTAAAACCTGACAATACCAAGTGCTGCTGGGGATGCAGAGCAACTGGAACTTTCATAATTTGCTGATAGAAATTCAAAATGATGCAATTACTTTGGAAAACATTTTGGTAATTTCTTATAAGTAATACACATACCATATGGAATATGGCCCAGCAATCCCACTCCTAGGGAGGCCAGAGAAGTGAAAACATATGTTCTCACAAAAATCTGTATGCTAATGTTTATAGCAGCTTTATTCATAACCACCTGTCATGGATTGAACTGTTTCCCCCTAAACTATCTGTCAGCTTGGCTAGGTCATGATTCCCAGTATTGTATGATTGTTTACCATTTTGTAATCTGAGGTGATTTCCATATGTGTTGTAAATCCTGTCACTATGACATAATAAGATGGATTAGCAGCAGTTATAGTGATGAAATCTACAAGATTAGATAGTGTCTTAAGCCAATCTCTTTTGAGATATAAAAGAGAGAAGCAAGCAGAGAGACATGGGAACCTTATACCACCAAGAAAGCAATGCCGGGAGCAGAGTGCGTCCTTTGGACCTGAGTTTCCTGCACCGAGAGGCTTCCAAACCAAGGGAAGATTGATGCATCACAAGGACTTCCGACAGAGAGAGAAAGCCTTCTCCTGGAGCTGATGCCCTGAATTTGGACTTGTAGCCTACTAGACTGTGAGAAAATAAATTCCTCTTTGTTAAAGCCATCCACTTGTGGTATTTCTGTTAAAGCAGCACTAGATGACTAAGACACCATCCAAAACTGGGGAGGGGGGAAGGGAATGCCCATCAACCTATCAACTGATGAATGAGTAAACAAGCTGTGGTACATCCATACAATGGAATGCTACTCAGCAATAACTACTGATACATGCAATAACATGGAATCTCAAAAGCATTTTGCTAAGTGGAAGAAGCTAAATCCGAAAGGCCACATACTGTGTAATTCTATTTACATGACATTCTAGAAAACACAAAATTATAGGGACAGAACTCAGATCAGTGATTGCCAGGGGATGGGGGTGGGAAGGGAGCCCTGGTGGCATAGTAGTTAAGAACTTGGCTGCTAACTAAAAAGTCGTTAGTTTGAATCCACCAGCCGCTCCTTGGAAAACCTATGGGGCAGTTCTACTCTGTCCTATAGGGTCACTATGAGTCAAAATCGACTCGACAGCAATGGGAACGGGAATGGGAGTGGGAAGAGAAGATTGACTACAAAGGAGCATGAAGGAACTTTTGGGGTAATGGTAATCAATATTCTGTATCTTGATTGTGATGGTGGCTACACATCCGCATGCATTTGTAAAACTCATTACACTTTACACCTAAAAAGAACAAAGTTTACTATATGTAAAATTATACCTCATTAAACCTGAATTGGAGCCCTGGTGGCACAGTGGTTAAGAGCTCGGTTGCTAATCAAAATTTGGCAGTTCGAATCTACCAGCTGCTCTTTGGAAATCCTATGGGGCAGTTCTACTCTGTCTTATAGGGTAACTATAGGGTTGCTATGAGTTGGAATCGACTAGATGGCAACAGGTTTTTGGTTTGGTAAACCCTGAATTAATTTAAAAAAGATACAATTATCTAAAACAGCAAATATTAAGTTACATAAGAATAAAATAAATAAATCTAACAAAAGATATGTAATACCTTCTGTGAAAAAATATAAAACTTTATTGAAATTTATTGTAAAAGGCATAAATTGAGTTATACACCACAGTCATGGACAGAAAAACTCAATATCACAAAGATGTCAATCCTCCTCAGATTAGTCCACAAATGCATGCCATTCCAATAAATATTCCAACAGGTTTTTGTTTCTGTTTTTGTTTTTCCCCACAGAAATCAACAAGCTGATTTTAAAATTGCAGTAGGAAAGCAAAGCATCTTGAATAAATAGAAATAATTTGAAGAACAAAAACTAGATAAGGTTAGATATGACACCTAAAGCACAAGCAACAAAAGAAAAATTAAATTGATTTCATCAAAATTAAAACTTTGCCCATCAAAGGACATTATCAAGCAAGTGAAAAGACAACCTACAGAATGGGAGAAAATATTTGTAAATCATGTAACTGATAAGGGTCTAGTGAGGGCAGTGGTTAAGAGCTCAGCTGCTAACCAAAAGGTTGGCAGTTCGAATCCACCGGCTGCTCCTTGGAAACCTTATGCGGGCTGTTCCATTCTGTCCTATAGGGTCGCTATGAGTCCGAATCGACTCGATGGCAATGGGCTTGATTTTTTTGTTTTTTTATCCAGAATATATAAAGAATTCTTACATCTCAACAACAAAAGGACAAAAACCCAATTTAAAAATGGGCAAAGGTTTGTTTATCAAAGAAGTTTATCAAAAAAGTGAAAAAACAACCTTCAAATTGGGAGAAAAATTTTGGGAATTGTATATCCGACAAGGGTCTAATATCCAAAAAAAGAAAAATACATACATATTTTTTTAAAAGCTTTTACCATTTAACAACAAAAAGAAAAAGAACTCGATTATAAAATGGGCAAAGGACTTGAACAGACATTTCACCTAAGAGGATACTCAAATGGCCAACAAGCACATGAAAAGATGCTCGATGTCATTAGCCAAAAAAAATAACAAAAAAACAAAAGAACCCATGGCTGTCAAGTCGATTCTGACTTATATCGGTCCTATAGCGACCCTATAAAACCAAAAAACCAAACCCATTGCTGTTGAGTCGATTCTAACTCATAGTGACGCTACAGGACAGAGTAGTGCTGTCCCATAGGGTTTCCAACGAGGGGCTGGTGGGTTTGAACTGCGGACGTTTTGGTTACCAGCCAGGTTCTTAACTACTGTGCCCATCAAACAAACAAACAAAAAAAAAAACTTTGCCATTGAGTCAATTTGACTCATGATGACCCTGTAGGACAGAGTAGAACTGCCCTGTAGGGTTTCCAAGGAGCAGCCAGTGGATTCGAACTGCCGACCTTTTGGTGAGCAGCCGAGCTCTTAACCACTGTGCCACCAGGGCTCTGCCTAAAGGGAGATGCACATCAAAACCATGATGAGATACCACCTCACCCCCATTAAAATGGCAATGATAAAAAACAGAAACTGAAAACAGTAGGCATTGGTGAGGTTGTGAAGAAACTGGAACACTCATAAATTGATGAGGGGAATGTAAAACGGTACAACAACTGTGGAAAACATTTTGGTGCTTCCTCAAAAGCTTGAACAAGGAAGTACCATATGACCCAGTAATCGCAACCCTAGGCATATACCCAGAAGAAGTAAAAGCAGGAATGCAAATAGAAACCTGTACACCATTGTTCATTTTAGCACTTTTCACAATGGCCAAAATGTGGAAACAACCAAAATGTCAATCGACAGATAAATAAGCAAACAAAATGTGCTGTATACGTACAACTGAATGTTACTCAGCCATAAGGAAAAATGAAGTCCTGGTGCATGTCACAACATGGATGAATCTTGAAAGCATTATGCTGAATGAAATAAATCAGGTGCAAAAGGACAAATACTGTGTGATCTCACTTATGTGAAATAAGCAAATATCTAGAAACCAAAGATTATTGGTGGTTACCAGGAGTAGGAGGGGAGGAAACGGGGAGTTTTGCTTGGGTGACATTGAGTTTATGTTAGTGATGGCGAAATAATACTAAATATGAATAAGAATATGATAACAAGGATTAGGACAGAGCAGGAGAAAAATGTAAAACAAAATTCAAACTTACAAAAAAAGACCAGGCTTACTGGTCTGGCAGAGACTGGAGAAACCCCGAGAGTATGACCCCCAGACACCCTTCTCACTCAGTACTGAAGTCACTCCTGAGGTTCACCCTTCAGCCAAAGATTAAACAGGCCCATAAAACAAAATGAGACTAAATGGGCATGTGAGACTAGGGGCAAGGATGAGAAAGCAGGAGGGGACAGGAAAAGCTGGTAATGGGGAACCCAAGATAGAGAAGGGGAGGGTGTTGATAGGTTGTGGGATTGGCAACCAACGTCACAAAACAATATGTGTATTAATTGTTTAATGAGAAACTAATTCATCTAAAGCACAATAAAAAATGAATAATTGCACAAGATGAAGAATGTGATAGTGTCATTGAGTTGTACGTGTGGAAGATATTGAGTTGGCATGTTTTGTTATGCATATTTTTATCACAATTTAAAAAAATTTTAATGGGCAAAGGATTTAAATAGACATTTCTCCAAAGAAGATACATAAATGGCTAACAAACACATGAAAAGATGCTCATCATCATTAGTCATTAGAGAAATGCAAATCAAAACCACAATAAGATACCACGTCACACGCACTAGGATGACTATAATCAAAAAGTCAGATAACAAGTGTTAGCAAGGATATAGAGAAATAAGAACTCTTGTATATTGCTGGTGAAAACGAAAAATGTAGCCGCTGTGGAAAAGTTTGACAGTTCCTTAAGAAGTTAAATGTAGAATTACCGTATGACTCAGAAATTCCACTCCTAGGTATATACCCAAAAGAACTGAAAACAGGTGCTAAAAAAAATACATGTACACGAATGTTCAAAGCAGCATTATTCACAATAGCCAAAAGATAAAAACAACCCAAATGTCCATCAATGGATGATCAGATAAACAAATTGCGGTATAGCCACACAGTGGAATATTACTCATCCACTAAAAGGAATGAAGTACTAATACATGCTACAACATGGATGAACTTCAAAAGCGTTATGCTAAGTGAAAAAAGACCAGACACAAAACATCGTATTTTGTATGATTCCATTTATATGAAATATCCAGAATAGGTAAATCTATAAAGACAGAAAGCAGAATCGTTTTTGCCAGGGGCTGGGGGGAGGGGAGAAAGGATAATGGGGAGTGATTGCTTAACGGGTATATACATATTTTTTTTAAAAAGCACCAATAGTGACCCTCCCGGACAGAATAGAACTGCTCTATAGGGTTTCCAAGTCTGTAAATCTTTAAGGAAGCAGACTGCCACATCTTTCTCCCACAGAGTTGCTGGTGGGTTTGAACTGCTGACATTTCAGTTAGCAACCTAGCACTTTAACTACTGTGCAGCCAGGGCTCCTTCCTAATGCATACAGGATTTTATTTTAAGGTGATAAAAATGTTTTGGGACTAGATAGAAGTGATGTTTGTACAACATTGTGAGTGCACTAAACACCATTGAATGGTACACTTTAAAGTGATTATGTTATGTGAATTTTACCTCAATTAAAAGCTACACAAAGAAATATAGTCAAAATTCCAACAGATAAATTAATTAAATTGGAAAACATAAAAACATTCAAATAATCCAAAGGAAGTCAGGAAATGCGAAACAGACATATCAATAATTAAACAGTAAATATAAATGGTCTAAACAGAGATTGTCAGAATGAATAAAAATAAAACAAGGCCCAACAATAGGTTATCTATAAGAAAGCCACTTTAAATATATATTATATCATTATTTACGTATAATGATATAGATAAATTAAAAGAATGGGAAAAGATAAACCATTAAAATACTGAATATGTATAAGAAAACTAGAAAGGCTATATTAATATCAAAAAAAAGCAGACTGCAGAACAAAGAAAATTATAAGTGGTAAAGAGAGATATTAGATTATGATAAAGGGTTCAATTCCCCAAGCATACATAACAATCCTAAATGTGTGTGCCCCTAACAATAGAGCTTCAAAATAAATAAAGCAAAAATTGACAGATAAGGACTAATGAGTTTCTGATTGGGAGGATGTAAAACTTTTGAAAATAGATAGTGGTGATGGCTGCATTATGTAATTAATGTATTTAATGTCGCTGAATTAGACAGTTAAAAATGGTTAAAAATGGCAAATTTTGTACTATATATGTTTTACCACCAAAAAAAAAGAAAAACCTGATAGAACTGAAAGTAAAAATAGACAACTCCCACGATTATAGTTAGAGGCTTCAATAGTCCTCTCAAAAAATCAATAGAACAAATAGACCAAAAAAAATCAACAAAGATATAGATGAACAATGCCATCAACCAACTTGATTTAAATGGCATTTATAGAACACTCCACCACCAACAGCAGAATACACGTTATTTTCAATGTACGTGGCACATTCACCAAGATAAACAATATCCTGGGGCATCAAACAAATAATAACACAGTCTAAAGAATTTGAATCATACGAAGTATGTTCTCTGATTATATGGAATTAAACTAGAAATCAATAGCAGAAAGATATTTGGAAAATTCCCCAAATAACTGGAAGTTGAACAACACACTACTAAATAATCCATGAGTCAAAGAGGGAGTCTCAAGGGAATTTAAAATATCAAGGTAGAGCTAAAATATTAGCCAAAAAGAGGAGATAAACTGGGGAGAGTGGTTGAAATTAAGGCCCTTCTGACTGGACAGCCATGGTGTCTTAGTTATCTAGTGCTGCTATAACAGAAATACCACAAGCAGATGGCTTTAACAAATAGAAATTTATTGTCTCACAGTTTAGAAGCTAGAAGTCCAAATTCAGGGTGCCAGCTCCAGGGGAAGGCTTTCTCTCTGTTGGCTCTGAGGGAAGGTCCTTGTCCTCAGTCTTTCCCTGCGTCTAGCAGTTTTTCAGTGAAGGGACCCTGGGTCCAAAGAACTTACTCCATCCCGGCTCTTCTTTGTTGGTGGTAGGAGGTCCCTCCCTCTCTCTGCTCACTTCTCTCTTTTATATCTCAAAAGAGATTGACACAAGTTATAACCTAATCCTATAGATTGTGTCCTGCCTCATTAACATAACTGCCTCTAATCCTGCCTCATTAACATCATTTGCAACACATGGGATAATTACATCAGATCACAAAATGGATGACAATCACACAATATTGGGAAACATAGCCTAGCAAGTTGACACATATTTTGGGGGGACACAATTCAATCCATAACAAACAGATTTGTTTTTTCGTTTTGGTGAAGCACAGTGTTGCAACCCGGTCCCAAGATCGGGCCTGACCCAAAGGGAGAAGGAACAGGCAGCCCCTGGTCGTCAGGGCGAGGAGTTCACAAATCTCCCAGCGAGGGGAATAATTATCAGAATCTTTTCTCTCCCTGTGTTGTGAACTCACGCAGGAAGAAGCAAAGCAGTAGAGGAGGGAATTTTAATAAAAAATGAGCTGCAAATTTTATAACTGCCAAGAGCCCAGGAGTGATCCAAGAACTGCTCTCTTGACCCTTAGTTATGGATTGAATTGTGTCCCCCCAACCCCGCTCCCCAGATACGCTGAAGTCCTAACCTTTGTACCTGTGAATGTGATCCTGCTTGTAAATAGACTTTTTCTTTTCTTACGTTAATGAAGTACTATCAGAGTAGTGTGGATCCTAAACCTAATTCCTTCTGAGTGGTGTCTTATAAAGCGGAGTACAAACACAGAGAGACACATAGGCGAAGATGCCATGTGATAACAAAGGCAAATGCATCTATAAGCAGCAAAGGAAAGCCAAGCATTGTGGCAACCACCAGAAACTAGGAGAGAGGCCCACAGAAGGAATAGACATGCAATTTGTCCATCACCGTAAACTGAAACTCAGTACTACATAAGCAATAATTCCCCCTTTCCTCCTGCCCCTGGTAACCACTATCATTTCCTTTTAAAACCTCACCAGAAGCACATTTAAAATCCACATTTCTAGCAACTTTCTGTTGACAGTGCCATATGCATTCTCTAAGATGATAAAGACTTTCTCTATAGCTCTCCCCACTTCCTTCTGAGCCCTCACCAGAATTGCCTTTCGTGGCCATAATTCTACCAACAGTCTTTTCAAGGCAATCTAGGTTTTTACTATTAGGCACCCTAAAACTCTGCCAGCCTCCACCAAAACCACTTCAACATTTTAGATGTTTGTTAGAGCAGCACCTCACTCTCCGATACCAAATTCTATCTTAGTTATCTAGTGCTGTTATAACAGAAGCACCATGAGTGGGTGGCTTCGACAAACAGAAGTTTATTTTCTCACAGTTTAGGAGGCTAGAAGTCTGAATTCAGGACACCAGCTTTAGGGGAAGGCTTTCTTTCTGTGTTGACTCCTTGGTGATCTCCATGGGGCTTGGCATCTATCTTCCCCATCTCTGCTTGGCTAATCTGCTTCTTTTATATCTCAAGACAGACTGACTCATTAATACTGCCTCATTATAATACTGCCTCATTAACATAACAAAGAAAACCTATTCCCAAATGGGGTTATAACCACAGGTGTAAGGGTCAGGATTTACAACACATATTTTTTGGGGACACAATTCAATCCACAACAGGGCAGTGATGCCTAGTTAGCTCTGCCACCACTGCCACCCTCAGTCCTTTACTTGGTGGGCAACCCTAGGTTGTATTACTGGAAATCTTGAGCTCAGAGGTGCTTGACCTTTTGGACTTTGACATACATTTGTTTGCCCAAGTTTTGGTGGGGGGTGAGGCCAGGGCTGAAACTGGCACTAAGATCAGAAAAATGCCTCTCTCCACCCCAGGTACTGCATGACCCAGGGTATACCCCCCGGGTGGCCAATGAGAGTCCAGGGCACACCAGGAGAGAATGAGGTAAGTCGTCCACTTTCTTTGCCCCTCAGAGAAGGAAGCTGCAGAAACGCCCTCTAGGCCAAAAGGTGAGAAACCTGCTGTATTTCAAGGATGGTCAGGGATCTAATAGGGAAAATGTACAAGTGGGAGCCCCGAGTGAAGGGATGTATCTGCCAAGGAGAGGAGTCAAGCAAGGAGGACTTTTTGGAGGTGGTGGCTTTAAACACCCAGAGAAAGACAGAAAGATGGCAATAGGAAAGTGTGGAGAAGAGTTGACACCAATTCTACTGAAACTCTGCCAAAACATAGGAGAGGAAAAAATACTCCCTAATTCATTCTATGAAGCCAGCATCACCCTGATATCAAACCCAGGTAAAGGCACCCTCAGATAAGAAAATTACAGACTAATATCCCTCATGAATGTAGATGCAAAAGTGCTCAACAAAATTCTCGCAAACAGAATTCAACAACATATTAAGAAAGTCATACACCACGATCAAGTGGGGTTCATGGCAGGAATGCAAGTGTGATTCAACATTAGAAAATCAATCAATGTAGTTTACTACTTAAATAAAATAAAGGAAAAGAGCCAAATTATTATCTGACTGATGCAGAAAAGGCATATGATAAAATCCAACACCTTTCTTCATAACAACTCTCAGCAAAGTAGAAATAGAAGGAAAAATCCTCAGTATAATTAAGGGCATATATGCAAAACCAGTTGCCAACATTTTTCTCAGTGGAGAAAGGCTGATACCTTCCTCCTTGAGAGCAAGAATAAGACAAGGATGCCCCTTGTCGCCATTCTTATTCAATATTGTACTGGAAGTCTTAGCCAGGCAAGAAAGAGAAATAAAGGGTATCCAAATTAGAAAGGAAGAAGTAAAACTATCCCTATATAAGGATGGTATGATCCTATACATGGAAAATCCTAAAGATTCTACAAGAAAGCTTCTGGATCTAATAGAAGAATTCAGCAATGTTGCAGGTTACAAGGTCAACACACAAAGATCGATTGGATTCCTTTCCACCAACAGGGAGAACTCCAAAAACGAAATCAAGAAAACAATACCATTTACAATAGCCCCAAAACTGATAAAATACCTAGGAATAAACCTAACCAGGGATGTCAAAGACTTATACAATGAAAAGTATAAAACACTGCTACAAGAGACCAAAGAGACCTATATAAATGGAAGGATATTCTGTGCTCATGGATCGGAAGGCTTAATATTGTGAAAATGTCAATACTACCCAAAACCATCTATAGATACAATGCAATCCCAATCCAAATTCCAACAACATTCTTTACTGAAACGGAGAAACTAATCACCAACTTTATACGGAAAAGAAAGAGGCCCCGAATAGCAAAGCATTATTGAAGAAGAAGAACGAAGTAAGAAGCCTCACACTCCTTGATCTTGAAATGTACTATACAGTCACAGTAATAAAAATGGCCTGGTACTGGTTCAATGATAGACATATAGACAATGGAATAAAATCAAGGACCCAGAAATAAATCCATACATCTATGGACAGCTGATTTTCAACAAGGGGTCAAAGTCCATTCAGTGGAGAAGAAACAGCCTCTTTTAACAAATGTTGTTGGCAAAATGCATCCACATGCAGAAAAATGAAACAGGACCCAAGCCTCACGCCATACACAAAAACTAACTCAAAATGGATCAAAGATCTAAATGTTAAAGCTAAAACTATAAAGTTCTTGGGAGAAAACACAGGGACAAAACTATGGGACTTAACTAAAAAAATAAACAAATTATCAAATACAGCTATTAATGCATGAACAGTAGGAGTCAAATTAGATAACTGGGGCCTCAGAAAAATTAAATACTTAATGTGCATCAAAAGATTTTATCAATAAAACCGAACAATAGTTTAGCTTAACTAGTAAAAAAGGTCTGCCTTGAGCATTATGCTTTTTTAAGAACTGTCTCTATGGGATCAAACTGACAACAACAACTTTAAAGATTAGATAGGAACCTTAGGGGACAGTGAGTTTATGTTAATGAGGGAGGAAGAACTCAGAAAAGGAGGGTGAGAATGGTTGCACAACTCAAAGAATATAATCAATGTCACTAAATTGTGCATGTAGAAACTGTTTAATTGGTACATGTTTTGCTGTATATATTCTCAACAACCACAACAAAATAAATAAAATTTAGGGAAGAAATGAACAGAGGGAAAAAAGGTTTTCTCAAAAGAGTAAAAAGACAATCTACAGACTGAGAAAAAATCTTCAAGTACAACATATCTGATAAGGGTTTAATACCTAAAATATATAGAAAACTTCAACAATTCAACAACAAAAAGTCAGACAACCTAATTAAAAAATAAGCAAAGGACACGAACAGACACTTCAACAAAGAGGGCATTTAACTGGCCAACAAACACGGAATCGTTAGCTTTTACCCTACCTACCTGTTGCCTTCTAGTCCATTCCAACTTATAGAGACCATATAGGATGTAGTAGAACTGCCCCCATAGGTTTCCAAGGCTGTAATCTTTATGGAAGCAGACTGCCACATCTTTCTCCTGTGGAGCACCTGGTGGGTTGGTACCACTGACCTTTCTGTTAGCAGCCAAGCAAGCCCTTAACCACTGTGCCGCCAGGGCCTTTAGAGAGATGCAAATCAAAACTACAGTGAGATACCATCTCACTCCTGCTAAAATGGTAGTGATTAAAAACAAAACAAAAAAAACAAAGACAAATGCTGGTGAGGGTTTGGGGAGACTGGAATTCTTGTCCACTACTGGTGGGATTGTAAAATGTTGCAACCACTACGAAAAACAGTATGGCACTTCCCCAAAAACCAGAAATAGAACTACCTTGTGATCAGGCAATTCCACTTCTAGGTATATACCGTAGAGATCTAATACTAAAAATGCAGTCAGTCGTATGCACACGTATGTTCATTGCAACACTGTTCACAATAGCCAAAAGATGAAAACAACCTAAGTGCCCATCAACGGATGGATGGATAAACAAAATGTGGTACATACATGTCTGAGTCATCTAGTGTTGCTATAACAGAAATACACAAGTAGATGGCTTTAACAAAGAGAGATTTATTTTCTCACAGTTTAGTAGGCTTGAAGTCTAAATTCAGGGCATCAGCTCCAGGGGAAGGCTTTCTCTCTCTGTCAGCCTTCTCATCAATCTTCCCCTGGACTAGGAGCTTCTCCGTTCAGGGACCCCCGGTCCAAAGGATGCACTCTGCTCCTGGCACTGCATTCTTGGTGGTATGAGGTCCCCAGTTCTCTGCTTGCTTCCCTTTCCTTTTATCTCTTGTAGGATAAAATGTGGTGCAGGCCACACCCCAGGGAAACTCCCTTTACATTGGATCAGGGATGCGACCTTATTAAGGGTGTTACAATCCCACCCTAATCCTCTTTAACATAAAATTACAATCACAAAATGGAGGACAACCACACAATACTGGGAATCATGGCCCAGCCAAACTGATACACACATTTTTGGGGGGACACAATTCAATCCATGACAATACGTACAATGGAATATTATACAGATACAAAGAATAAGAATAATGATAAATTATAATTTTATAAATTATAAAATATAATTTGGATGAATCTGGAGGACATCATGCTGAGTGAAATAAATCAATCACAGAAGGACAATAGTGTATGATCTCACTATTATCAAAAGACAAGAATAGGTGTACATACTGAAACCAACATTCACTGGTGGTTACCAGGAATAGGGGGAGAAGACATTGCTCTCTAGATAGTGGACACTTGTTACTTTTATTGATGGGAAAGGTAACACCAAACGCGGGTGAAGTGTGCACAGCTTGGCCAAAGGAAATAATATCACTAAGAAGTACTCAAGAAAAAAGGATGCTTTTGATAAATGTTATGACATATACAACTTTGCAACAGTAGCAACAACAATTCAAAAATATGAGTGCGGTTTCATGTGTATGTATGCATGCGTACAAGTGTATAGGTATGTATATGTGTGTATATATGTGGGCATATAGAGATGTATATATATGTAAGTGTATGAATTCATATATACAGTAAAGCACATAGAACACACAAACACAAATATTCCTTAGACTTAAACGAACACCTCATGGGATTGGTTTATGGGGTCTGAAGGCTTAGGACCAGTAAATTGACATAATATAGTATGCAAAGTTTATGTTCTACATCATAGTTTGGTGAGTAACACCGGGGATCTTAACAGCTTGCAAGCAGCCACAACGGTGTCACTAGAAGGGGTGTGTGGGATACAGACCACACCAGGTGACACTGTCAGAGACAGTGACACCAAAAGACTGTCTATAAAATTTTTGTGCAGTGTTTCAGCAGAAATTTATTTTTTATAAAAATATCCCTGTAATTAGTTATAACAACAAAAACATTTTTCATAAGCCCTGTTTACATATATCAATAAACCTACAAGGCTAAAATTCTATGCTAATTTACTTTTTGAACCTTCTAATGCACTTTGGTCAGAGCCGCCATTATTACCCATTTACAATGACGCTTCGAATTATGTGCTGTTGTTTTTGTTGCTGCCAGTGGGGGGCGATACCATGAGTAACCACACTGTGTGACACCAACCCTAGTAATGCCACTGAGTGGCCATCTAAGATGCAACTATTGGTCTCTATTCATCTGGAGTAAAAGAGAAAAAAGGAGACCAAAGCCTCAGAGAAACTAGTCTACAGGACTAATAGTCTACACGAACCAAGACCTCATCTACCCTGAGACCAGAAGAACTAGATGGTGCCCAGCTACCACTACCAACTGTTCTGATCAGGGCCACAATAGATGGATCTTGATAGAATGGGAGCAAAATGGGGAACAAAATTCGACTTCTTAAAAATTTCAGTCTTACTGGTCCGGTTGAGACTGGAGGACTCCCGGAGACTATCTTCTTGAGAGATACTCTTTAAACTTTGAACCAAAACTATTCAATGAGATCATCTTTTAGCTAAATAACAGATTGGCTCATAAAATAAACAATATCACTGTGAGTACTGTCTCCTTTAAAAAGTCATCTATATGAGACCAAGCTGTCAACATTTACTCTAAAGAAAAAATGAAAAGGCAAGGGGGCAGGGAAACTAGATTACTGGAAATGGAACAACCCGAACAGAAATCAGGAGAAAGTTGACACATTGTGAAAAATGAAACCAATGTCACTGAACAAATTGTGTAGAAATTGTTAAATGGGAACCTAATTTGCTGTGTAAACTTTTGCTGAAAACACAATAAAATGTTATTTTTTTTTTAAAAAGGCAAGTGTCATGGGTTGAATTGTGTCCCCTAAAAATATCTGTGAGCTTGGCTAGGTCATAATTCCCAGTACTGTATGACTGTCTACCATTTTGTCATCTGATGTGATTTCCCTATGTGTTGTAAATCCTATCACTATGATGTAATGAGATGGACTGGTGGCAGTTATATTGACGAGATCTACAAGATTAGATAGTGTCTTAAGCCAATCTCTTTTGAGATATGAAAGACAGAAGTGAGCAGAGAGACATGGGGACCTCATACCACCAAGAAAGCAGTGCCGGGAGTAAAGCATGTCCTTTGGACCTGAGGTTCCTGCACTGAGATGCTCCCAGATCAAGGGAAGATTGATGACAAGGACTTTCCTCCAGAGCCAACAGAGAGAGAGAAAGACTTACCCTGGAGCTGACACCCTAAATTTGGACTTGTAGCCTAGTAGTCTGTGAGAGAATAAATTTCTCATTGCTAAAGCCATCCACTTGTGGTATTTCTGTTATAACAGCACTAGATAACCAAGAGAGCAAAGAAATGTATTCTCCCCTAGAGCCTCCAGAATGAAGGCAGCCCTGCCAACTCATTTTAGGCTTCTGACCTCCAGAACTGTAAGATAATAAATATGTGCTGCTTTAAGCAAAAAAAAAAAAAAAAAAAAAAAGACAGAGAAGAGAAAAGAAAATTAAGCCTTGGGCTACTAACGGTGGTGGTGGGCAGAGAAGGTGGGGAAGGGATGTTAATCACCTCAGGTGGAGGACAGGCCTCAGTTCATAGAGAGAAGAGGCCAATCCAGACACTGTGGAGTCAAACGTGGGCCATGCTGAGCAGGAGCACATGAGGAGGACCTACCATTTTCCCTGTACTTTCCCAAGCTTCCTAGAGCCATCCTGCCCCCAGACAGGCACCCCTGGAGAGTTTGTAAAGATAGGGATCCCCATCTCCTGCTCCTCACTCCTGGAGGGCTACACAACCCTGCTGTGGGCTCCTCTGGGCTCTGGGTCTGGGCCATGTCTCAGAGGCATCTTCAGCCCAGCAGCTGGGCATGAGGGTGGGAAGAGATTCCTTGGGGAGATACAGTTGGGCTGAGGTGGGGCAGAGGCACCCAAGGGCCTTGCAAGCCTAGGGTCTCACTTCCAACACAATCAGACTGGCAGCTAGATGAAGGGCCCTCAGGGTGCCCTTGAGTTACTTTGTGGTGACCTAGGCTCTGCAAACCCACTCTTCCTCACCATTGTTTCTCAGGTCGGCGACATTGAGGATGCCCTTCTTCCGTCTGGTCCTGGTCATCCAATGGGAGAACAGGGAGCCAGAGCTGTATGTGAACACCCAGAGAACGTGCTCCCTCCTTTCAAAATAAGTAACTCCCACAATGGGAGAGAGAAAGGGGTGGGGTAAAACCATGTTGGGGGGTGGATGCAAGATTAGAGTCCCAATGGCCAAGCAACCCCAGCCAACTTTGCAGAAACTGGAGGGAAAAAAGAGACAATCTATGTGTGGTATAATCTCTCACCCACTGGAACATAGGCTGTCTGAGGCCATCTTGTCCATCTCGTAGGGGGTGGGGTTGTGATTCACCAGCCTGTCTCCTCCCCTTGGACTTTCACCCAGGGCAAATCCCCACCTCTAACACCCCCATCCCTAGGCCTCTGCAAAACAATGCCTAACACATAATGGGTGCTCAGTAAATGTGTGCTGAATGAATGAAAGTATCAGAAGTAGGGCCACTGTGTGGCTGATGGGGAAGCCAGGGACCTCAGAGTGCAGGATTCCCATATTCTCCCCTCAGTGTCTCCCCAGGTAACTACAGCCTAGAAGTAACATGAGTTGTAGATAATGTCTCTCCTTTACCACATTGCCACTGGCTCATGGTCAGAACTGGTCCAGCTTCCTGGTCTTTCTGAGTCCACTGGATGACCCTAGGAGACCATGCCTGCCACCTTTCTCAGAGTGGAAGGTGCCAGTCCACTGTATCTGGGACTTCTCTCTGGCTTCTCCAAGGACCCAGGCTCCATCACTCTTTCTGTTGTTTCAGACATTTATTTCCCCTTCTGTCTCTCACTTTCAGGAGTAGAGAAGCACCTTTTTTATTTGGTGGCCATGGAGCAAACACTCCAACTGCAGCAGGAGAGACTGAAACCAAAAAGAAACGTGGTGGGATGAAAATGGAAAATGTCTTCCTTGTAGGAGCAGCTGGCATTAGTAAAAACTCCATGGGAGCTGGAGCCACTCATCCTGGGAGGCCACAAGAAAACCAGCTGCAGTTGGCTTGATGACTCATATAGTCTAGGCCATGTTCCTCAAGCCAAAATGCAAACCCAACGCCATGATCATGGGTAGAATCTCTGGCTTCTAACTGATTGTTCAGTGCCTGGGCCCTATGGGTTGTTAAATATTTTTGTTATCACCCCTGGCTAGTGCTATCCCTCTGCCTCCAGAAGCAGCAATGGCTGAGCAAAGGAAAGAATCCATAAGTATTCCACCCCATCCAGGACCTAGAGATCTTTCATTTTAGCAAGAGCCATAGGCCAAAAGCAGAGAAATTATCTTAGATGAGGAAAAAAAATAAGGCCAAATTCACTCTCCTACTAAAACCCAGCTTAAGAAAACTTGTGAGAGTGATAAAATTGAGTAGAAGTGGTTCTAAGTTTGGAGTCAGAAGGCCTGGGGCTAAACCCCAACTCTGCTGCTTTCCTGCTGTGGGAATATCTAATGCAAGTCTCTATACCTCTCAGCCTGTTTTCTCATCTGTAATGGCAAGAATAATAATAACATCTACTCACAAGACTGTTTTAGGATTAAATGAGATATAGACACTGCTGAATCTGGGTCTGCAGTTTCAGCCATGCTAGAGGAGTACAAACCTTTGTGGCTAGGGAAGTCACATTTTGGGCCCTCCAAGAACATAGCACGAGATCCTTTTCTGGAAGAAAACAAACTATATTTCTGGTTTGTGTGACTAGATGAATGACGGGATCAAACTCTAGAACACAAAAAGTAGGTTTGGGGAAGGTGATAAGTTCCATTTTCTGCATGTGACGCTTCTGTTACCCAAATGGAGCTGCCCAACAGGTAGATAGGTATACAGGCTTGAAGAGGAGGGGAGAGAGCTGTACTAAGAATGAAGACTTGTCAGTCATCAGCAAAAAGGGGAGCAATAACCACAAGAATGGAGGAAATTACCCAAGGAGAGTATGTGAAGTGGAAAAAGACTCACAGATGGACCCTTGGGGAAGACCAGCATGCAAGGGACCAGCAGAAGAAAGACTTCAGAGAGGTAGGCAGTCTCCGCCCAGAGAATGGGGTGTCACAGAATCCAAGGGCAGCAAAGCTTCAAAAGTGAGGATAAGTCCTACAATGCCAAATGCAGCAAGTAAGACCTAGAAGATAAGGACACAGAAAGAGAAGGCTCTTCTGTGCCTGCAAATCAGGTAGCATTGGTCAGAATTGGCTCAGCTCAGCTCAGGGGTAGGGCAGACCACCTGACAGCATAGAGTTGAGGAGCAAATAAGAGATGAGAAAGTAAAGCAGCTGAGACAGAGAGACAGAGGCTAGAGAGGGAGACAGGCTTAAGGGGAAGTGTTTTCTTTCTCCAGCATGGGGGCTACCCGAGCAAGTTTAAGCGGTGATGGGGAGAGAGAGACAGTAGATATAGGAGAGAGGTTGAGGGAGAGCTAGAGCAAAACGCCTAAGGAAATGGGAAGGTAGGACCCAAAGCCAGGCCGCCAGATTATCCTTGGATGAGAGAAGGGGGCTTAGCCATGCCAGGCATCAATTTATTGCCTCTGAGCTCAAAATCCACCCTTCATTGCTCTGCTTTGTGATACTGGAGCTGATCTAGACCTTGTAAATATTCCTCCTTTGCTACTGGCTCCTTTGTCAACAGAGAGCTCTGGAGGGACACTGAAGACGATAGCAAGAGGAAGAGGCTTCTCTTTCTGGTTGCAGTGGGTTCCTTCAGCAGGGCTGTTAGCGAGTCAGAGAGGCCCCGTGGCACTCAACCCAGCACTACTTTTTAAAATTGAGATATAATTCATACATCATAAGGTTCATCCTTTTAAAGTATATATTTCAATGGTTTAATATATTCACGGTTGTGCAAACATCAGAACCATCAATTCCAGAACATTTCATCACCTCTCCAGTAGTCTACTTTTATGGGCCAGCTCCAGCCTGTCCCCACCTTCCAGTGAGTTCTTCAACCACCCAGCAGGCTGTTCCCATGGACCAGCTCTGGCTCACATCCTCTGGCAAGTTTCTTTGCCACTGGCAGGCTGCATGGTCCTGTGGCAGCCACGCCCTCTCCATCGAGATCTCAACCGCAGCCATGAGAGGGGCCCTTCCTAACTTCTAAGTTCCTTCTTTGTTCTCTCTCCCTCGGCCCCAGAGGTAGTTAGTAGCTGCTTTCTGCATTTGCCTGTTTCTATATTCCTTATAGTCTTCTTTACCTGTTTTAGTAGTTAACCGGCTTTTGCTAGTTAATATTTATTGATATTAATTTGTCCCTGTTGAGATTACTGGTGTGCTTTCTGCCTCCTGACTGGTCTGTGACCTTCATGGACCTGGACGCTCTGACCTCCATGTATGCTATCATACATGCTAAGATGTATCTATGTCCCACACTGAATGTTTAAGAAAAAAAGGTTTTTGCTACAGGGATCTTTGAAAGAATTTTTATCAGTTTAAAAAAAACATTTGGCTAAAAAGTGGCTCATGTAATTTATAGTTGTCTGTAATTTCCAAGCGATCAAAACACAAACTCAGGGATTCTGTGACGTGAAAAGAATTTAACACGGTTTTTATGAACACTAACATTCATGCGGAAATTGACATTCCGTTATCTTGGTTCACAGTTAAAGTAAGCACACACTTTGATTTTATAGTTTTCTTTTTGTATTTCAGAGCCAGTAATTTGTTTTCTAGTTCTGAAACATTTTCTTAGTTCCCTGGAGAGCTTGGGGGACCAAGCACTCAGCATCAAAGGGAAACAGCTGCCCAATTGCTGCTCAGTGACAACCTCATGGAGTCAACTGAAGAGGAAATGTTGAAGAGCAGGTCCTGCCCCCACCTAAGCTCATTCCTTTTCCTTCTAGGCCCCCAGGAAGGCCTTGCACCTAGATGAAGCCATGTTACTGAGTTCTGGCCAGTGGAATGTGGGCAGAAGTGATGGCCTGGCCATAAAACTCCCTGTGCAAGCTTTTATGTTCTCTCTCCCATGTGTCTGAAAGTGACAGGTTCCAAGATGGCAGAACTACCTGATGGAAAGAGCCTGTATCCCTGAGTCACTGCTTGGAAGAAAGCCACCCAGGAGCACTGACGGTCCACATTGGCCTAAGATGTGATCGAGAAACAAATCTGTGTGGTGTTAATCCACTAGAGTTGTATGTTCATTTGTTACTGCAGCATAGCTAGCCTGCTCTGACTAATACATGAGGGAAGACTGAGTTGTGGATATAGATGTATTTACATGTAGAGGCTGAAAGTTGGGGGGCCTCACACCAGAGAGAAATCACATTATTTTGCTGAAGGGAGTTAGGCAAAGGTAAGGTCAAGGGTTTGAAGATTGAAGGGGTGAAGGTTTACAGGCCACTGAAGGAGGGCTGAGGGAGCAGGCACAGGCCAGCAGCTTTGAGGACCCAATCCCTGTAAGATGTCCTTGAATAGCCCCAGTCTGGGAGTACTGGCTGAGTTTTCTCCAGTGACGTCTTGTGGCTACTGTAGTGGAGTGCAGAAGACAGATGGCTTCATGCTTCATGGTGGGCAGGGCTACAGGGCAGAGGAAGGGAAAGCCCAAGGAGTAGGAGATGAGAGGGTGGTGGAACGAATCAAGAAGGGAAGGAAGTCAAAGGATCAAAGGGAAGGAGGTAGAGCTAGAAGGTGGCTGATGGACTCAGAGAAGAAGGGAGAGTCAGAGGCCTGGAGAAGACAATTAAGTCAGAGTAGACTCATGGCACCAGGGAAGGAGGAGGGGTGTACCCAGGGCAAGTTACTGGGGGTAAAGTTCTGAAGGGAGGATGTTTGTGGGGATAACAAGATCCAGCAGGTTGGTGAGCTGGGATAAACCTAAAAGTGACTTAACTCTGAGCAGGGCAGAAGTCAGGAGGGAGCACCATCAGCCACATAGACACTCAAGACCCCCAGAAAGTCAGAGAGCTGGGGGCTGAGGAGATCAATGGTCATTCTATAGGCCTCTGATCCTGAAAGTAAAGGGATAACTTGGACTCTTGCTATCGTGAGAGTTTTGAGAAGGCAAACACAGTCTGGATTGGGAAAGTCTAGGAAACTTTAGGAAACCCTGGTGGTGTAGTGGTTAAGAGCTATGGCTGCTAACCAAAAGGTCAGCAGTTTAAATCTGCCAGGTGCTCCTTGGAAACTCTATGGGGAAGTTCTACTCTGTCCAATAGGGTCTCTATGAGTCAGAATCAACTTGACAGCAACAGGTTTGGTTTGGGTTTTTTTTAGGAAACTTTGTGGCCAAAGGGGATGGGTTTGGGTAGGCGAAGGGGTGCTGGAGAGAGATGAAACTAGCTTCCAGGCAAGTTTCAGGCCTGAGAAAGCCGCAGTGTTTGAGGCTCCCCTCTCCCATGGGCTAATTGCGTTTGCTAGGAAGGCAGTTCTGGGTTGGGCAATAAAAGATAAGATTTGTGGCAGAGTGGGCAACAAGGTGGGGTGGGGGCAGGGAAGAGCAGTGAGGGAAGTGAGAGGAGCATCCAGAAGGCCTAAAGACAAAAAAAAACCTCCAAAGAAATAGGAAACCTCGGTCTCTGGGATGTGACCATTTTCTTAAAGGAGAACCACACCCCTCACTCAGAAGCTTTGGATGACAAACTACAGTGAAATTGGGAGAGCTGGCACTCGACAGACTGCCTTGTTTTCCTGGGTCTCACAAGTTTTCCCTCTTTGCCAAGATGCAGTCTTACCACTTTTCTGTCACTTGTTTTAGTGGAAAATATTTGAGTTTTCTTTCTCTGACAAGTTTTCACCTTACACAGTTTCCAGCTTCTGACCGTGTCCATTTTCCTCATCTGTGAAATGGGAGTAAAATTGTAGTGGACTGAATAGCGGCCCCCAAATGGATATGTCCAAGTCCTGATCCCTTTCCCAGGAACCTGTGAATATGATCTAATTTGGAAAAAAGGGATCTTTACAGATGTAATTAAGTTAAGGATCTTGAGATGAGATCATCCTTGATTTAGAGTGGGTCCTATATCCAAGCCACCACTTGCCTGTCAGTTTGTCGTACTGTGGTGACTTGAGTTTTGCTGTGATGCTGGAAGCTATGCCATCGATATTTCAAATACCAGCAGTGTCACCCAGGGTAGACAGGTTTCAGCAGAGCTTCCAGACTAAGACAGACTAGGAAGAAGGACCTGGTGATCTACTTCTAAAAAAAATCAGCCACTGAAAACCTTATGAATAGCATTGCACTGGGCAAATCTGCTGCAAAAGACCTCTTTAAAGTGTTAAAAAGCAAGGATGTCACTTTGAGGGCTAAGGTGCGCCTGACCCAAGCTATGGTATTTTCAGTCGCCTCATATGCATGTGAAAGCTGGACGATGAATAAGGAAGACCAAAGAAGAATTGATGCCTTTGAATTATGGTGTTGGTGAAGAATATTGAATATATCATGGACTGCCAGAAGAACACACTAATCTGTCTTGGAAGACAAACAGCCAGAATGCTCTTTAGAAGCAAGGATGGCGAGACTTCGTTTCACGTACTTTGGACATGTTATCAGGAGGGACCAGTCCCTAGAGAAGGACATCATGCTTGGCAAAGAAGAGGGTCAGCAAAAAAGAGGAAGACACTCAAGGAGATAGATTGACACAGTGACTGCAACAATGGGCTCAAGCATAGCAACAATTGTGAGGATGGTGCAGAATTGGGCAGTATTTCGTTCTGTTGTACACAGGGTCACTATGAGTCGGAACCAACTCAACAGCACCTAACAACAATTATATCCAATAACAGGTATCCTTATAAGAGAAAGGAGAGGGAGGTTTGACTTGCAAGGAAGAAGGCAGAGATTGGAGTGATGCTGCCACAAGCAGAGGACTCCTGGAGCCACCAGAAGCTGGAAGAGGCAAGGAAGGATTCTCCCCTAGAGCCTCCAGAGGGAGTGTGGCCCTGCTGACATTTTGATTTCAAACTTCCAGCCTCCAGAACTGTGAGTGAATAAGTTTCTGTTGCTTTAAAGCACCTAGTTTGTGGTAGCTTGTGACTGCAGCCCTAAAGAAGTGATACAAATATCTACATGTTCGGACTGTTTTAAGGATTACAGCATAGTGCTGGGAAGGGTGGAGGACTCATTATCTTATAATAAACAGTTGCTTTCGCTATTCCGACTTCTGGTGACCCCATGTGTGTCAGAGCAGAACTGTGCTCTATAGGGTTTTCAATAGCTCATTTTTTGGAAGGAGATTGCCAGGCCTTTCTTTCAAGACGCCTCTGGATGGGCTTGATCCTCCAAAATTTTAGCTATCAGCCTAGTGCATTAACTGTTTGCACCACCCAGGTACTCCTACCATATGTTAGTGGGTAACTAGTCTTACAAGAGTAGGGCAACGTGAGTCGGGCATAGATTCAGCTTCTAAAAAGCATCTGTGGGCCTTGAAGCTGGTGCTCACCAGGCCTGCGTGTTCCCCTTTAGAGCAGAGCGTGAGGTGAGGATGCAGCGTGCTTGTGCCAGGCCAGCACCCTGCGCCCCACACCTGAGAGAAGTGAATGTACTCCTCTGCGGTTCCCAGTTTAGCAGGAGAGAGGTGCTGTCCCCACACCCTGGGAGTGCTCAGTCCTTTCCTTTCTGAAGTCTTCCCCTCTGTGAGGTAGAATCTTACAGGATGAAGAGGCAGAGCAAAGGGGTTCTGTGTAGTTTATACCCAGTCCAGTGACATCGGCCCCGGAAAGGGGGAGAGGAGAGGACTAGGGTGAAGAAGCCAGGTTCTGAGGGGAGGGCCGAGGGAGGAAAGAGAGAGGAGAAGAAAGGGAAGACGGAAAGAGCCACCAGACATCTTAGCAGTCTGCTGAGACCTATGGCCCTCTTCCACAAAGATGTTTTTGAACGTGTAAATAAAATACTTAGGATTACAAAGAAATCCAGTTATACTGAAATACAGTTATCAAAATATTACAAAGAACAAATTTGTGCCATGGTAATATACACGCTTATAGGGTTGCTATGAGTTGGAATGGACTTGATGGCAAAGGGTTTGGTTTTTTTGGTTGGTTATTAACACAGTAAATAAGACTCAGTGGCAGGTCTAATAACCTCCATAATTTTGAAACCATGATGAAAGAGATGATAGTCCTGTTGTAGGGGAAAAAACATCACAAAGATTAGTAAAGCAAAAAGAAAGTTTTATTCAGCATATATTCAAAAAGGCAAAAGTAGGAAACAGACAAGCATGCTGCCAGAGCCATGTCTGCCTGAGTCCAAGGAAGTATCACAGAACAGACAGAAGTGGGAAAACGGACAAGCATGCTGCTAGAGCCATGTCTGTCCGAGTCCAGAGAATATTACAGAACAGGCAAGAATGGGAAAATGGATGAGCATGCTGCCATGGCCATGTCTGCCTGAATCCAAAGAATATTACAGAACAGGCAAGAATGTGAAAACAGACAAGCATGCTGCCACAGCCATGTCTGCCCGAGTCCAGAGACCATTACAGAGTCATCAGTATATATTAACATTACAAATGGGCAAAACCATTGAAAGCTTTACCTTCTCACAGATTGGCTAGAAATTGTGATCCTACATTTCGACTGGTCTTTCTTTAACAATCATTGGTACAAGTTTCAGTAACGACAGTCAGGAGGGTCTTCATTGCTCCAACAAATTTATATTTAATAAATGCTAATAGAAAAAGGTGAGAGTGGAAAGTCTTTTGTGTTCTGTTTGATTGTCTTCATGTGAAAGATTCCCTAAAAGATATTTTCCAAGGTTAGCTTAGCTATTGTCTTTATACCTCAGGGCACAGTTGATGTATCCTTGTGAGTCCTTGTGAGCCCTTGTGAGCCCAGCTCCAGCTGGGTTGCATTCTCTATGCTCAAGGACAGGGAATAATAACTCCAATATTATTTCCTAAATCAGTCCAACATACCTAACAAATGTAAAGTGACATGGAAATGCCTGTGTTTTAATGGTGACAAAATCATAGGTGCTGCCATGGCTTGTGGCCTCCGTTCGTAGTTTAAAGAAATGCTAAATTTCAGTGAGAAAATAAGGAAGTCATTTTTTTTCCCCCCGATTCACAATCTTAGATCCTCTGATCCTTAACCCTGTGTTGAGAGCACTGAATTTAGAGCTGGGTGTGGAGGAGGAAGATGAGTAGCTGAGTAAAGATTTCGGGGACCACCGGTGGGGTAGAGGGGAGAAGTGTTGGAACAATGATGAGGTTTTACAGTTTCCTCCCTAGTTACCCAGCCACTGTATCCAACAATTCTCACAGTCATCATTTCTCCTGTTTATAACCTGATCCGTCCTTGTGTTTAGCCCTATAATGGTTATATTTTCATTTTCTCTGAAAGTCCCTCCTCCCCTCAGCCCCTCTCCTCAGGAGAGGCTGAGCTATAGGAAGATGAGTCTGGGGTTGGGGATGAGTATCTGAGCTCTGAAATCCAAGCAAGAACTAAGAGAGATTCTCACCAGCCTTCCCTCCCCCTGCCTCCTCCACTTTCTCAGCTGGAGCAAGTGCTGCCTGTCACATTAAATATGAACGGGCTCAATTCTCCTATTAGAAGACAGAGATTCTCATGCTGTATTAAAAACAGCCAGCTACATGTGGGTTACAAGAACCATGCTTTAAAGTACTGAAGAAAGGTTGAAATTCAAGGATTAGCAAAGTGATACCAGGCAAACCTAAGCAAAAGGAAAGCAGCTATGTGTGGCAGAGATGCTAGCAGTCCCCAATATCCATTCTCCCCTTCTTCCATGATAATAGAATTTTTAGCTGGGCAAATGGCTGACCAAAAAAGACTACATTACCCAGCCTCCCTTGCAGCTTAGTGTAGCCACGTGTCTAAATTCTGGCCAATAGGGTGTGAGCATAAAAGCTATGTGGGATTTTCTGGTCACACTCTCCTCTTCCACTCCTCACTTTCTTGCTATTTGGAATATGGACAAGGTGGGGACCATGCAGATGCGGGCAAGCCACTACGGACGGTGTAACAACAAGAGAGGAGCCTGGATCCCCGACATGGGGAGCGTGCCACACCAGCACACTGCACTGAGGCCTCTGTGGGCAGAGCTGCCTTAGTGACTTTTGTGTGAGAGAGAAATAAATATTTGTCTTATTATTTTGAGACTCTGTCACATCCAGCTGGACCTCACATGTTGTAATGCACGTGGCAATATTAAAATCAGTCAAAGTAGAATTTAACAATAAAAACACCCAGCAGGACAAAGAGAATCATTATAAAATAATTTGTGAAGACAATATGGTCTGTTACAAATCTATAGGCACAAGACAACATAATTGCTAAATTAAATAATGTTAAAAGTACTAGAAATGCAAGACTGAAAAATACTTTAGGAAAAAATTACAATATACTTCTTTTACAATAAGATAGATCACATAAAACCAAAAAAAAAAAAACAAGGGCAAGGACATAGAGACATTGAATCAAATATGATTTATTAGATGTATATAGAACTTTACATCCCAAATGAGATTATATATTTTTTAGATGTTCATAGAACATTTACAAAAATTGATCTTGTATTTTGTTGCCTGATTAGGGTCCGGGCCCTGGAGCTGTTGAGCTAATGAAACATACTCCAAGTCAAAAAGAGTGAGATAGTTTATTTAGGAGGTGGCCACCGATGCGGCTCCAACAGCAATGCAAGCTGTCTCTATGGAGTCCCAAAAGGCATTTTTACATTAGATAGAGCTTAATAATCTACCGAGTTTTTTGGCACCCCTTAAATCTTATGTCCGAGGTGAGTGCCTTACTTGCCTCATCCTAATCTTGGCCCTATATCTGAATACACCTCCTAGCCTCTCTTTCAGATAGGTGGGGTCAAGCAGCTGATGTCCGGCCAAAGCAGTGTGGGAAGAAGTGATGTATATTGCCTCCAGAGGAAGTGAAGTAAAACCCTCTGGTACTACCCTCCACACTCTGTGTCTTAGTCATCTAGTGCTGCTATAACAGAAATACCACAAGTGGATGGCTTTAACAGAAATTTATTCCCTCACAGTCTAGGAGGCTAGAAGTCTGAATCCAGGGTGCCAGCTCCAGGGGAAGGGTTTCTGTCTCTGTCGTTTCTGGGGGAAGGTCCTTGTTATCAATCTTCCCCAGTCAAGGAGCTTCTCAGCGCAGAGACCCCAGGTCCAAAGGATGCACTATTCTCCTGGCTCTTGTTTCTTGGTGGTACGAAGTCCCCATGTCTCTCTGCTTGTTTCTCTCTTTTCTATCTCAAAAGAGATTGACTTAAAACATAACCTGATCTTGTAGACTGAGTCCTGCCTCATTAACATAACTGCTGCTAATCCCACCTCATTAACATCATAGAGGTAAGATTTACAACACATAGGAAAATCACAGCAGATGACAAAATGGTGGACAATCACACAATACTGGCAATCACAGCCTAGCCAAGTTGACACATATTTTGGGGGGACACAGTTCAATACATGACACTCTGTTTCCCCATCTATGAATGGAGAAGACCCCGAGGACTCAGAGGAAGGTGAAGCTGTAAGATGGAAGAAGCCTGGGTCCCTGAATCCCCAATTAGAGGAGAGACGCCCAGGAGAGCCTTTAATCAGGAACATCTATACTGGAAAGTTATATGAACAATTTTTATTGTATTCAACCGCTGTCGTCTTGGGCTTGTTTGTTACAGCGGTAGTACAATTTACTTAATCATCTGCACCTGAGGTCTAAGAGTCAAAAACAAAAACAAACAAACAAAAAAAGTAAGATACAGGTTCTTTTGTTTAACTGTAAACCCCTTTCCTTCCTGTCCCCATTTTACAATTTTTGTCAAGACTCTATTCTCCTGTAGCAGGGGTTTTCAGCAATAAATAGAGCAAAAGCTGCTGAGCCCTTGTCCCTTTATATCCCCCACACATAAGCCAAGAGCTAAAGCATACCCTGCAGTGCCTCTGTCCAATCCTGAAGCAATGAGGGTTCAGGCTAGAAACAGATAGCACTCTCAGATTAGGGTCATTTAAAGAGAACTTACTAAAGGGACTACAGTCATGTGTTACTTAATGCCCACTGTACGTTCTGTTCTGTGAAATAGGACATTATGTGATTTGGACACTGTGCAAATACCATATTATATACAACAGTCCCCAGATTATGAATAATTCTGTTCCTAAGTCTGTCTTCAAGTCGAATTTGTAGGTAAGTGGAAACAGTTAGGTACAGTCGTATGTAAGGTCAATTAGTCCAATGTTTGTCTCAGTATATAGTATATACAGTAACCTTCTATGCATAAAAAACATTAAAGAAAAACTCCCAGATACACTAAAATATCTTTAACATAATAATACAGTAATAATAATAATATTGTTTTGATGCATGTTGCAAAGTAGCGTCCGTTTGTTATTACATCACTGTGTGTACCTCAAATTTTTAATAGGTTTTACGAGGGTTGTTTATAACTATGGGTTGTATGTAAGTCAGATGTTCATAACCCGGGGACAATAGAAAGTACAATATAGTGCATACTAAGCCAGTAACATAGGCGTTTATTGTGACTATCAAGACATACGTATTACTGGTTATATATGTACTGTACTATTATACGGAGCCCTAGTGGCACAGTGATTAGGAGTATGGCTGCTAACCAAAAGATCAACAATTCAAATCCACCAGCCACTCCTTGGAAACCCTATGGCACAGTTCTGCTCTGTTCTATAAGGTCACTGTAAGTCAGAATTGATTCGATGGCAACAAGTTAGGTTTTTTTTTTTTTTTTAGTCCCTCAGATAACTAGAATGCAGTAGATTCTTGCCTAACAAAAAAAAAAAAAAATGACTTTCAGTTGTATCAAGCAGCCGCTTTCTTTTCTTCCTGCTCCAATTCATGGTCCCAGAGGTGCTCACAAATTAGCACACTATTCCTAACAGTTGTACATGACAACTGCAGAACTTGGAAAAAAATTTTTTTTACATTTTTTTTATTTTGCTAAATATATAGGTAACAAAACATTTGCCCTTTCAACAATCACAATTTTTAGTGTTGCTGTTGGCGTGGAGTCAGTTCTGACTCATGGAGACTCCATGTGTGCAAAGTAGAACTGCTCCACAGGGATTTCAAGACTGTGACCTTTCGGAAGCAGATCACCAGGCTTATATTCTGAGGCACCTCTGGATGTGTTCGAACTGCCAACCTTTTGGCTAGTAGTTGAGCACTTAACTGTTTGTGGCACCAGGTACTCCATCCAATTCTTATTAGATAGATAGATATACACACACATATATAATACATATACATATGTATACACACATACATAATAAGTATATATATGTATATACACACACATATATAATCAGTATACATATGTATACACACATACATAATAAGTGTATATATGTATATACACACACATATATGTATATATTTGTTGTTGTCTTGTTCTATCCAGTCAATTCCAACTCATGGCAACCACATGTGTTACCGAGTAGAACTGCTCCGTAGGGTTTTCTTGGCTGTAAATTTTTACAGAAGCAGATCACTGGGCCTTTTCTTCTGTGGTGCCGCTGGGTGGGTTCAAACCAACAACTTTTCAGTTACCAGCTGAGTGCACACTGTTTGGCCACCCGGAGATCTATATATATATGTGTACTCAACGGCAACTGGTTTGGTTTTTGGTTTGGTTTATACACACACACACACACACACACACACACACACACACACACACACACACACACACGTAATAGGTTGTATATAACCCACTGCCATCAAGTTGATTCCAACTTGTAGAGACCCTACAGGACAAAGTAGAACTGCTCCATAGGGTTTCTAAGGTTGTGATCTTTACGAAAGCAGACTGCCACATCTTTCTCCCGCAGAGAGGCTGGTGGGTTCAAGCGGCCGACTTCTTGTTAGCAGCCAAGCGCTTTAACCACTGTACCACCAGGGCTCCTTGGGCTGTATATATGATTCATATATATACGGGTTTAACATATAATGCACGAAGCAAACTACCAATCTTGCTTTAAGAGGTACTGAAAATCGTAATAAAAGTGATAGCAATTTAGAAAATGAAATAAAAGCATTTTGTAATACTTTCCATAATAATAATAACATCATATGTGACCCCATTGCAACACTTAAATATATTGTGTAAAATCCATGACTCGTTTCCAAATCCAAGTACTGCTTTAAATATTGACAATTTCGGCTATTACTGCCTCAGCAGAGAGAAGTTTCTCCAAGTGGAAACTAACAAACAACCTAAGAACTACCGTGATTCAAGAAAAGTTGTCTAATCTGGAATGGTAGTTGTTGATTACTGTCAATGAAAAACAAATTATATGAAAATATTTGTTCTAACAACATATTTAGTGATTTTACTGAGAGAAGTTTAAAAAGTAAAATTAAAAAAATATATACATACTGATTTAAGAATTTAACGTCTTTATAAGTCCTCCAAATATCACCAGCCCATTAACATAACATCCGGGCTCATGCAATAGTCATTAACTATAGTTGTCTTTGTTTTTTCCAACCTTCATTCATGCAAAAACCATATTTTTCAATTTTGCATTATGAAGGTGTACTTTTCAAGGTAGAGAGATAGAGCATCTCTTATTTAGCAGATTATGAGCTTGGTTTATAACTTTTAAATATTTCCAAATAAGGGATGGTGGCCTCCAGTTGTGTTCTTGCAAATGGTAAAGACAAGCCTGGCTTTGATTTCTACCCACAGTGAACCTGCAGGGACCTTCCGGCAGGGGGCCAGGAGAAGTCACTGCCGACCTCAGTCTCTGCCCTTCCTCCATCAGACCCTGCCACTACTAGTCATTGTCTGAACACAGGTGGATGTCAGTCCACGAAGCCTCCCAGGACACAAAGCAGGGCAGGCAAACGTGGGAGTGGGTCCAGAAGGAAAAGGGAAGCTATCCAGCATATCACATGAGGTCCAACAGTGGGTCTTTTACCCTGTTTTGCTACAGGAAGCGCAACTTTAAGTAAAGCCTCGGTGATTTTGATATCTTCTCTACCTTTAGAGCAAAATTCACCAATTTGTACCAAAGAGCACTGTTTTGTGCTTGTACCAAATAATTAATTTGGTACAGAGATCACAACTGAATAAAGTTCCCAGACAGGTTACATAGCAGGTCCAGTAAAGTCCAATTTCCAGATATCATTTCTGTCTTCCAGACAAGCCTTTTTCTCCTTTGATCTCACCACACAGGCACACTAACACACTCATTCCCACAGACACAAATTTATATGCTTTATTCAGCCCGGGGCCATCACTGTTATACTTACTATTTTCCGATTTCCACTGTTAACTATTTTCATCACAATTCTTACCCGACCGTGAACCACTTGAGAACCACTGGTTTGCTTTTGTGAACTAGTAATATAATGAAGCCCAACTGGAGCAATGAAAAACAGACATTGGACAAACATAAGCCAGTGACATGCAATGACATGAAGTTCCATGGGCTGAGGTGCAGTGCACTCTGTTTTCAGAGCCTCAGCTGAGATCGATCTGCCAATTCAGGCCTTGCAGGCAATGCTCAGCCTTTCAGAGTGAAAGCTTACTAAAAGCATGTTGCAAGAAGGAAAAAGAAAAAGGTGGATTTCCGTGTCAATCGTAATTAATCTTAGATTTCATTCTTGAAATGCACATAAACAAAATCATTTCAGTGCTTCTTCTAAATTGGCCAAACCGCCTTTGGACCCCTTGAGGGACCCCAGGGATGGGGGTATGCTGCAGCCAATTGTTACATTTTCAGGAATGTTGTTGAGCTGGTAGTTAAACACAGCCATTATTGAAAATTTAAAAATGTAAACTGATAATGAAATAAATTATATTAAAAATGATAATACTCAAAACTCATTACTTCCTAAATATTTTATTACTTCTACTATTATTTTGAGGTTATTTATCCTATCATATCTGTATGGTGGGAATACTGTACAGTGACATGCAACTTCACTTTCAGTGACGCTTCGTTGGCAGTTAAATCGGTTATTGTGGGAGTATTTACACTATGGAAATTGGCAAATGCTACAAACAAGGGCTTTTTTTCTGGAGAACTATTAGTTAAACAATGACCAGCACACCTCTGGAGGAGGGGAATGATGATCTGTTTCCACTGTGTGAGTGTCCTTTCTGTCCTCTAGGAGTTCCGCAGGGTCAGGGGTCAGCTTTTGCCTCCCAGCTCTCAGTCCTCTTCTCTCATCTCCTAGAACTCAATCAGCCTATCAGATAGTGAAGGGTCAAAATGCAGGCTCACTGCTCGAGAAGGAGGCAAACAGGTGAGAAATCCTCAGTCACACAGCAAATGAAACTGTGAGCTTAACAGAGGCAGAGAACCCAGTTGGCTCTGGAGTTAGACTGCTGGGACAAATGACTTCACTTCTCTGCGCCTCTGTTTCCTCATCTGTAAAATGGGGATAATAACAGTACCTTCCATAGAGGGTTTGAGTGAGGACAGAATAAGAGAAAACACTGCAGAGTGCCTGGAAAGACACACCCATAACCACCATTTGCTATCCATCCTTTTAATACCTCTCTTTCCATAGGCATTTGGTCAGCACTGACTGCCTCGCACACTATGACTGGTGACAAGAACCCAAAGCTGCACCTCAGCCCTCAAGGAGCTTCCTGTGTAGAAGAAAGACAACAGAAAAAAGGGAACTATTGGTTTTTAATAGTGCCTGTTTTGACATTGGAAACCCTGGTGGTGTAGTGGTTAAGAGTTTGGCTGCTAACCAAAAGGTCGGCCGTTCGAATCCACCAGGCACTCCTTGGAAACCCTATGGGACAGTTCTACTCTTTCCTATAGGGTTGCTATGAGTCGGAATCGACTCGATGACAATGGGTTTGGGTTTTGACATTAGATTTGCGGGACAAGGGCCTCTCTCTAAATGTTTCACATAACAAGGCTTCCCTTCCAAGCCGAGCTCTAATTTCTGGAGGGCTCACTCCAGGCCTGTTCCCAACCAAGGGCAGGGAGAATTCTCCCTGAGCCCCTTTCTCCAGATGGGAGGCAAGGGCAAATAACTGAGAGGCTGATATAATGGAGGTGCACCACAGAAACAGATAAAGATCTACACAGCAGCGTTATTCAGAATGGCCTCACACTGGAGACAGCTTAATTGTCCACCAACATTAAAATGGGGAGATAAATAGTATTCATACAATGGAACACTACACTGCAATGGCCATTACAAACTACAGACAGTCCATGGAAATGGCGAAGACAAAGACCTCTCCTCCTTCCCTGCCCTGCAGTAAACCACCTGTCCTCCTTCCTTGCCTCCCATGGCCGGCCTCAGCATGCTAACATCCTTCCTATTTTGTTTCCCCAGACCATGGTAAGTTGCTGGCTGAATGAAGCACTCTCTCTAGGGAAGAGGGGAAGGGAGGGAGGTTAAACTGTTGGCTAGCTCACGAATCAGACGAATCAGACGAACTTGAGTGTGATCCAATCTCCAGTCCTGGCCAGCAGAGGGACCTGGAGTAACTGAGGTGACCTCTCTGATTCTCAGTTTCTTTCTTTGCCAGCTAGGAATAAAACTCCAGTATGTCACAGGATTGCTGTGAAGAGTAAACGCAGTTCATAAGGTAGGTACTCAATGAATGTAGATTTCCTTGCCTTAAGGCAGTGGTCCTCAAACAATAGCAGGTCTTAGAATTTGCATTTCTAACAACTTCCCACATGTCTGTCAGTTTGTCATACTGTGGTGGCTTGTGTGTTGCTGTGATGCTGGAAGCTATGCCAACGATGTTTCAAATACCAGCAAAGTCACCCATGGTGGACAGGTTTCAGATGAGCTTCCAAACTAAGACACACTAGGAAGAATGACCTGGCCGTCTATTTCTGAAAAAAATTAGCCAGTGAAAACCTTATGAACAGCAGCAGAACACTGTCTGATAATAGTGCTGGAAGATGAGCCCCTCAGGTTGTAAGACACTCAAAATACGACTGGAGAAGAGCTGCCTCCTCAAAGAGTTGACATTAAGATGTGGAGTCCAGCTTTTGGAACCTTCATTTGCTGACGTGGCATGACTCAAAATGAGAAAACAGCTGCAAACATCCATCAATAATCAGAATGTGGAATGTAAAAAGTATGAATCTAGGAAAATTGGAAATCATCAGAAATGAAATGGAACACATAAACATTGATACCCTAGGCATTAGTGAGCTGAAAGGGAATGGTACTGGCCATTCTGAATCAGACAATCATATGATCTACTATGCCAGGAGTGGCAAATTGAAAAGGATTGGCATTGCAATCATTGTCAAAAAGAATATTTCAAAGATTTATCCTGAAGTACACTGCTGTCAGTGATAGGTTAAAATCCACCCGCCTGCAAGGAAGACCAGTTAATACGACTGTTATTGAAATTTATGCACCAAACACTAAAGCCAAAGATGAAGAAACTGAAGATTTTTACCAACTTCTGCAGTCCAAAATTGATCAAACATGCAATCAAGATACAATGATAATTACTGGTGATGGGAATGGGAAAGTTGGAAACAAAGCAGAGTTGGAAACAAAAATGCCAGAGATCGCGTGATAGAATTTTGCAAGACCAGCGACTTCTTCATTGCAAAAGATTTTTTTCAACAATAGAAACGGTGACTGTGCAAGTTGTCTTAGGCTGGGTTCTCTAGAGAAGCAAAACCAGTAAAGCCTATAAATACATATAGAAAGAGGTTTATATTAAGGAAACGGCTCACTTGACTGTAGAAGCAAGATCGTCCCAAGTCCGTAAATCAGGATAGAGGCTTCTCCTGATTCACATAGCTGAAGGGGCTCGCAAACTCAAGACCAGCAGGTTGGAGTGCAGGGCTCTTGCTCACAGGTTGTGAAGATCAATGAATCCCAATATTGGCAGGCAAGACTGCAAGGCTTCTCCTGATTCATGTAACTGCAGGGGCTGGTGAACCCAAGATTGGCAGGTAAGCTGCCAGCTCAAGTCCCAAGAACCAGAGGTCAGACAAACAGAGGCCAGCTGCAGGACCCAGAGCAGGCAAAAGCCAGAACGTCCACTTATATTCAGTGCAGGCCACAAGCCCAAGGAAACTCCCTTTCAATTGATTAGCTACTCATAGCAGATCCCATTATGGGGGTGATCACATATAAACACTGAGAATCATGGTCCAGCCACGTTGACATACAATCTTAACCATCACACAAGTGGACCTCCCAAGATGGAATATACAGGAATCAAATCAACTACATCTGTGGAAAGACTCGATGGAGAAGCTCAATATCATCAGCCAGAACAAGGCCAGGGGCCAACTGTGGTACAGATCATCAATTGCTCATATGCAAGTTCAACTTGGAGCTGAAGAATATTAAAACAAGTCCACAAGAGCTAAAGTACAACCTTGAGTATAGCTCACCTGAATTTAGAGACCATCTCAAGAATAGATTTGACACGTTGAACACTAATGACTGAAGACCAGAAGAGTTGCCAAATGACATCCAGGATATCATACATGAAGAAAGCAAAAGGTCATTAAAAAGACAGGTAAGAAAGAAAAGACCAAAATGGATGTCAGAAGAGACTCGGAAACTTGCTCTTGAACGTAGAGTAACTAAAGTGAATGGCAGAAAAGATGAAATAAAAGAGCTGAACAGAAGATTTCCAAGGGCAGCTCGAGAAGACAAAATCAAGTATTATAATGAATGTGCAAAAACCTGGAGTTAGAAAACCAAAAGGGAAGAACGCACTCGGCATTTCTTAAGCTGAAAGAACTGAAGAAAAATTCAAGCCAGTCCCCTCTGGCCTTCTCGTCCTTGCCCCTTTAGTCTCATTTTGTTTTATGGGCCTGTCTAATCTTTGGCTGAAGGGTGACCTCAGGAGTGACTTCATTACTGAGCTATAAGGGTGTCTGGGGGCCATACCCTCAGGGTTTCTCCAGTCTCTGTCAGACCAGTAAGTCTGGTCTTTTTTCCTGAGTTAGAATTTTGTTCTACATTTTTCTCCAGCTCTGTCAGGGACCCACTATTGTGATCTCTGTCAGAGCAGTCAGTAGTGGTAGCTGGGCACCATCTGGTTGTGCTGGACTCAGTCTTGTGGAGGCTGTGGTAGTTGTGGTCCATTAGTCCTTTGGACTAATCTTTCTTTCCCTTGTGTCTTTGGTTTTCTTCATTCTCCCTTGCTCCACATGGGGTGAGACCAGAGGGGTATCTTAGATGGCTGCTCACAAGCTTTTAAGATGCAGACACTACTCACCAAAGTAGAATGTATAACTACAGTTTTTACAATCACAATTAACCCTTTAACAATAATTGCTCAACAGCTGAATCATATAATCCTATTGACATCTTCCCCCACCCTCTTCCCCATACCTATCAGGAAAAGAGGAATCTGTTCAGCAGGGATCCTCCCCTGAACCCTCATTTTGAGTGTAAACACATCCACAAAAGCATGTAAGCCAACTGCTTCATGCCTTTACCTCCCCCTATTTGAGACAGCCAATGTTTAAATTGCCCATCCCTACCAAACCAATACTCTAAGGAGACAAGCATGTTCCTTGATCTGAAGAATCTTCCGTTCTGATTGAAACTTTGAGAATCTGAATCCATAAGCAAAGTCCAGTCCAAGACAAGCCATCAAATTGCAGCCATCTACACCAGCTCACGGTGTCAAACATCTCTTTCTCTCTTCATCTGGTAGGGTTCTGGTCAGCTAGCTCCTTTATCCCCATTCAGTCAGGGTCAGCTCATCCCTGGCCATCCAAGCTAGGTCAATGGGTACTAGCCATAGGCTCAGGAGTCCACGTAACTCCCTACACTTCAGACCAGCCAGCCCCTTTTCTTTCACTCTCATCCCTAACTCCCATTGGCTAGGTCAACACGTGCCAATGGAATGTCCAAACTCAGCCCACCTCTTCATTGCGGCACCTCCCCCACTTTCATTCATTGAGAGGACCCAGGTGGTCATCTCAAGCAACCATCCCAGGCTGTCTATTTGCCCTCTTCCTTCAACTTTCCTGTAACAGTCCTAGAAGGGTGTTCTTCTGATGTACACTGACTTTTCCTGCTTCTATGCACCCAGAAGCAAACTGCTTGATCACACTGAAAAAGCGAAAGTCTTTTTTTTTGCGGGTCCTTCCTTCAAATGCAAATCTCCTCCTCTCCCAGCAGTTTTGGGTGGGTCTGCATGTCTTTTCAAATGCATATTCCTTGCGGGGGAGGGGCGGGACGGGGGGGGGAGGGGGGTGCTCAGGTTTTCCATCTAAGCCCCTAATACTCTATACGCAGGGCTACTGCATTGAAATGAACAGCCTATGATTTTTTGGGCAAATCCTAGTATCCCTTTTAGCATATCCAATCAAATATTGGCTGAAAGAAGAGTCACACCCTGTCTGTAATCTATGTTGTTGTTGTTGTCAGGTGCCGTCGAGTCAGTTATGACTCTTAGCTACATTATGTACATCAGAACAGAACACTGCCTGGTCCACACAATCATTGCTATGTTTAAGACCATCGCTGCCGCCATTGTGTCAATCTATCTTGTTGAGGATCTTCCTCTTTTTTGATGACCCTCTACCTTCCCAAACATGATGTCCTTCTCCAGAAACTCATCCTTACTGATAACACGTCAAAAATATGTGAGATGAAGTCTCACCATCCTCGATTCCAAGGAGCACTATGGCTGTATTTCTTCCAAGAAAGACTTGTTCATTCTTCTGGCAGTCCATGATATATTCAATATTCTTTGCCAACACCATAATTCAAAGGCATCAATTCCTCTTTGTTCTTCTTTGTTCGTTGTCCAACTTTCACCTGCATATAAGGTGATTGAAAATATCACGGCGTGGGTCAGGTGCACCTTAATCCTCAAAGTGACATCTTTGCTTTTCAATACTTTAAAGAGGTCTTTTGCAGCAGGTTTGCCCAATGCAATACATCATTTGGTTTCTTTTTTCTTTTTTTACATCTTTTAATTGTATTTTAGATGAGGATTTACAAAGCAAATTGTTTTCTTATTAAATAATTAATACACATATTGTTTTGTGACATTGGTTGCCACCCCCACAACATATCAGCACTCTCTCTTCTAGATCTTGGATTCCCCATTACCAGCTTTCCTGTCTCCTCCAGCCTTCTCGTCCTTGCTCCCAGGCTGGTGTGCCCATTTAGTCTCATTTTGTTTTATGGACTTGTCTAATTTTTGGCTGATGTGTGAACCTCAGGAGTGACCGTTTGATTTCTTGACTGCTGCTTCCATGGGTGTTGATTGTGAATCCAAGTAAGAAAAAATCCTGACAACTTCAATCTTTTCTCCGTTTATCATGAAGTTGCTTATTGGTCCAGTTGTGAGGATTTTTGTTTTCTTAATGTTGAGGTATACTCCATAGTGAAAGCCGTAGTCCTTGATCTTCATCAGTAAGTGCTTCAAGGCCTCTTCACTTTCAGCAAGCAAGGTTGTGTCATCTGCATATCGCAGGTTGTTAATGAGTCTTCCTGAAATCCTGATGCCATGTCCTTCTTCATATAGTCCACCTTCTCAGATTATCTGCTCAGCATACAGATTAAATAAGTATGGTGGAAGGATACAACCCTTACGCACACCTTTCCTGACTTTAAACCACACAGTATCCCCTTGATCTGTTCCAATGACTGTCTCTTAGTCTATGTACAGGCTCTGCATAAGCACAATTAAGTGTTCTGGAATTCCCATTCTTCACAACGCTATCCATAATTGGTTATGGTCCACACAGTCGAATGCCTTTGCATAGTCAATAAAACACAGGTAAACATCATTCTGGTATTCTCTGCTTTTAGCTAAGATCCATCTGACATCAGCAATGATATCCCTCATTCCACGTTCTCTTCTGAATCTAACTTGAATTTCTGGAACTTCCCTGTACTGCTGCAACTGATTGTGAATTGTCTTTAGCAAAATTTTACTTGCATTTGACATTAATGATATTGTTTGATAATTTCTGCATTCGATCTGATCATCTTCTTTGGAATGTACACAAATATGGATTTCTTCCAGTTAGAGGGCCAGGTAGCTGTCTTCCAAATTTCTTGCCATAGATAAGTAAGCACCTCCAGTGCTGCATCCCTTTGTTGAAGCATCTCAATTGGTATTCCATCAATTCCTGGAGCCTTATTTTTCACCAATGCCTTCAATGCAGCTTGGACTTCTTCCTTCAATACCATCAGTTCTTGATCATATGATACCTCCTGAAATTGTTGAACGTCGACCAATTATTTTTGGTACAATGACTCTGTGTATTCCTTCCATCTTCTGTTGATGCTTCCTGTGTCATTTAATATTTTGCCCGTAGAATCCATCAAAATTGCAACTCGAGGCTTGAATTTTTTCTTCAGTTCTTTCAGCTTGAGAAATGCCGAGTGCGTACTTCCCTTTTGGTTTTCTAACTCCAGCTTTTTGCACATTTCATTATAATACTTTACCTTCTCAAGCTGCCCTTTGAAATCTTCTGTTCAGCTCTTTTACTTAATTTTTTCCATTCGATTGAGATACTCTGTGTTCAAGAACAAGTTTCAGAGTCTCTTCTGACATCCATTTTGGTCTTTTCTTTCTTTTTAATGACCTCTTGCTTTCTCCATGTATGATGTCCTTGATGTCATCCCACAACTCGTCTGGCCTTCAGTATTAGTGCTCAATGTGTCAAATCTATTCTTGAGATGGTCTCTAAATTCAGGTGGCATATACTCAAGATCGTATTTTGTTTCTCGTGGACTTGTTTTAATTTTTCTCAGCTTCAACTTGAACTTGCGTGGGAGCGATTGATGATCTGTTCCACTGTTGGACCCTGGCCTTGTTCTGACTGGTGACGTTGAGCTTCTCCATTGTCTCTTTCCACAGATGGAGTCAATCTGATTCCTGTGTTTTCCATCCAGTGAAGTCCACGTGTATAGTGGCTGTTTATGTTGGTGAAAAAAGATATTTGCAATGAAGAAGTAGTTGGTCTTGCAAAATTCTATCATGCTGTCCCCGGCGGTGTTTCTATCACCAAGGCCATATTTTCCAACTACTCCTCCTTCTTTGTTTCTAACTTTTGCATTCAAATCACCAGTAATTGTTAGTGCATCTTGCCTGCATGTTTGATAAATTTCAGACTGCAGAAGTTGGCAAAAATCTTCGATTTCTTCATCTTTGGCATTAGTGGTTTATGGATATTATCCTATCGCTGTCAGCGTTGTACTTCAGGATAGATTTTGAAATGTTCTCTTTGACAATGAATGGGACACCATTCCTCTTCAATTTATCATTCCCAGCATAGTGGACCATATTATTGCCTGATTCAGAACAGCCAATACCAGTCCATTTCAGCTCACTAATGCCTAGGATATTGATCTTTGTGAGTTCCATTTCATTTTTGACTACTTTCAATTTTCCTGGATTCACACTTCGTACTTTCCACATTCCAGTTGTTAATGGATGTTTGCAGCTGTTTCTTCTCATTTTGAGTCATGCCACATCAGCAAATGAAGGTCCCAAAAGCTTGACTCCATCCATGTCTTTAAGGTCAACTCTACTTTGAGGAATCAGCTCTTCCCAAGTCGTATTTTGAGTGCCTTCCAACCTGAAGAGCTCATCTTCCAGCACTATGTCAGACAATGTTCCGCTGCTGTTCATAAGGTGTTCACTGGCCAGTTTTTTTCAGAAATGGACTGCCAGGTCCTTCTTCCTAGAGTATCTTAGTCTGCAAGCTCAGCTGAAGCATGTCCACCGTGGGTGACCCTGCTGGTATTTGAAATACCAGTGACATAGCTTCCAGTATCACAGCAACTCACAAGGAATCTACAACACCCAATATTTACTTCCATTATACGTTTAAGTGTGCTTTACACACTAAGTAGGAAAAACATTCAATATCCATAGTTGTTGTTGTTGTTAGCTGATATTGAGGAGATTCTGACTCATAGTAACCCTATGTACAACAGAACAAAACACTACCGGCTCCTGCACCATCCTTACAATCGTTGCTATGTTTGAGCCCACTGTTGAAGCCACTGTGTCAATTCATTTCTTTGAGTGTCTTCCTCTTTTTTGCTGATCCTCTACTTTATCAAGTATGATCTCTTTCTCCAGGGATTGGTCCCTCCTGATAAGATGTCCAAAGTAAGTGAGACAAAGTCTCACCACGCTTGCTTCTAAGGAGCATTCTGGCTATAATTCTTCCAAGACAGATCTGTTATTCTTCTGGCAGTCCATGGTATATTAAAATTCTTGCCAACACCCTAGTTCTAATGCATCAATTCTTCTTCAGTCTTCCTTATTCATGGTCCAGCTTTTACATACATGTGAAGTGATTGAAAATACCATGGCTTGGGTCAGGCACACCATAGTCATCAAAGTGACATCTTTGTTTTTTAACACTTTAAAGAGGTCTTTGCAGGAGATTTGCCCAAGGCAATAGGTCGTTTGATTTCGACTGCTGCTTCCATGGGTGTCATGGATTGAATTGTGTCCCCCAAAAACATGTATATCAATTTGGCTAGGCCATGATTCCTAGTATTGTGTGATTGTTCACCATTCTGCCATCTGATGTGGTTTTCCTACGTGTCGTAAATCTTGCCTTTATGGTGTTAATGAGGAGGGATAGGTGGCAGTTATGTTAATGAGGCAGGACTCAATCTACAAGATTGGATTGTGTCTTGAGTCAATTTCTTTTGGGATATAAAAGAGAGAAGTGAGCAGAGAGACAGGGGGCCCTCATTCCACCAAGAAAGCAGTTTCAGGAGCAGAGCACATCCTTTGGACCAGGGGTTCCTGCACAGAGAAGCTCCTAGTCCAGGGGAAGACTGATGAGAAGGACTTTCCTCCAGAGCCAACAGAGAAAGAAAGCCATCCCCTGGAGTTGACGCCCTGAATTTGGACTTTTAGCCTACTTAGCCTGCTTTACCGTGAGGAAATAAATTTCTCTTTGTTAAAGCTATCCACTTGTGGTATTTCTGTTACAGCAGCACTAGTAACTAAGACAATGGGTGTTGATTGTGGATCCAAGTAAAATGGCCCCCTCTCAATCATCTTGTTTAACCAGGCTGGTTTTTGCCCCAAGCCACTCTAGATGTGGCTTGGGGCAAAAGTGGCTTCTGTATCCTCCATTTCTCTTTCTGCTGCTCCAGCGCAACATCCCTTAATTTCCTTTCAGCCATTACAAATAACCATCCAAGAATCCAAAGTAACCATCCAAGAATCCAAAGTTTTACTTCCCACACCCCTTCGTTCTTTCTCTTACAAAGTCCCATGCTTCCATGAGTCTGGAGCCATTGCAACAAATCCTGCTTCTGACACTAACTGTAAAAATGGTGTGGTGGCAGTGTCAGACCTCCTTTAACTTCACAAGGTAGAAGGAGAATGAAAATCAACAGCCCAAGACTGATTCCTATCAGGCAGAGGTCAGACGTACCTCCTCTCTACAATGTTTTTACTAATCCTGACACCAGCCATCTGTCCCATGGCAGGCTCTACTCCTCTGCTAGATTCGGTAATTCATTGCAATGGCCACACAGAGCTCACAGACAATACTCACAATTATGGGGTTTATTAAGGAAGTAACAGGTTACAATTCAGGATCATAAATGACTTAGGATACAGTTCTTCAATCAGGACAGCTTCTTCCCAGCTGTGCCTGCAGGCACACTTCTCTCTGGCCTTGGCCTCTCAGCCTCTCAGGCTGGCTTCTGCCCTGCTTGAGAAGTGTTACAAAGCTCTTTAGCTCAGCCAGTAAGTGCCTGGAGGTACCCTACTTCACCAGTAAGCTTTGGCTTGAAGGCACTCAGCTCTCTTGCTCCATGGGTTGGCACACCCACTGCAGCTGCCTTGCTCTGTGGGCCAGGAAAGCCCACGACACCATCTCCTGATGGTCTCCCGGTTCTGCTGCCTCTACCATTTCTCTACCACCACTTTTCACCATCTCATGCTGTCTCTAGTGTCTCTGTCTCTGTCTGTCCCCTGAGTCTAGGATGGATGTTCTCAGCACGAGACCTCAGGTCCAAAAGATACACTCTACTCTTAGCTCTTCTTCTTGGTGGTAGTGAGGTCCTCCCTTTCCACTTCTGGAATGACTCATTTTAAGCCTAGCTGGGATGAAAAGTTTTTCCTAGTATTTTATAATTTTAGAGTTTACATATAGATTTTTGGTTCATTTTGTATATAGTGCTAAGTTTGGATCAAAGTTCTTTTTGCCTATGGATGTCCGATTGTTCCAGTACCATTTATTTAAGATACTATCTTTTCTCCACTGAATTGCTTTTGCACTTTTGTTGAGAATTAATTGACCATATATGTGTAGATCTGTTTCTATACTCTCTGTTCCATGCCATTGATCTGTTTTCTATCTTGAGACAAATATCATACTATCTTGAGTACAGTAGCTTTTTAATAAGTCTTAAAGTCAGGCAATATAAGTCCTCCAACTTTGTTCTTCATTTTAAAAGTAGGTGTTGGATATTCTAGGTCTTTTGAATTTGATATGGATTTTAGGATTGTCTTGTCAATTTCTACAAAGAAGCCTGCTGAGATTTTTATTGAGATTGTGTTAAATCTATAGATTAATTTGGGGAGAATTGACATCTTAACAATATCGAGTCTTCTCTTCTATGAACTCTCCATTTCATTTCTTTCAGCAATGTTTTATAGTTTTTAGTGTACAGATCTTGTATATCTTTTGTCAAATTTATTCCTAAGTATTTCATATTTTTGATGCTATTGTAAATGGTATTGTTTTCATTTTTACTTCCAATTCTTTGTTGCTATTATATAGAAATACAATTGATTTTTGTATATTGATCTTGTATCCTGCAACCTTGCTTAATTCATTAGTTCTAGTAATTTTTCGTAGATTCTTTTGGATTTCTACATACACTATCAAATTATCTGCAAATAAGCCAGTTTTTACTTCTTCCTTTCCAATACAGATGTCTTTTTTTTTTTTTTTTTTTTTTTTTGCTTGCTTTATTGCACTGGCTAGAGTCTCCAGTACAATAAATAATGGTAGTGAGAGACATCCTTGCCTTTTTCCTGACCTTAGAGGGAAAACAGGAACAGGGTAAGTTCCCATGGAGGGGCAAGGGGCTGGGATAGTGATGGGTGTAACCAATGAGGAACGGAGAGCAGAGGCTTGAAGCAGAAGCTTGAGAGAACTTAGGGGAAGACCTAAGACAGTAGCTCTAAAAACTCGATCCATGGCTTACCCTCACCGTGACCCTGCTCCTGATCACATTGCTTGTGACTCCCCTCCTCCATGGCCACCTGCTGGGCTAAAGAGTTGTATTTAGACTCCAGTCACAATTGAATCATGAACTCCAGGTTGTCTTCCTTCAAGAAGCCCCCTCTAGGAGTAGAGGAATGGTCATCATAGCTCAAAGCTGATTCCCAGGCTCTCATTTCTGTTGGGGAAAGGGAAGATGAACAAACCCAGGAGACCATATCTGGTCCCTGAGCTGAAACCATGCCCCACAATTCCTCATCTTGTGGGGCTTTAATAGGGTCCAGGGGCCTGAAAGTGACATAAAATCTTCAACAGTCATCTAGGGAGACCACATGTGGGTACAGCAGGGCCTAAAGGCAACTAGACAGCATGTGCCCTGCAAAAGTTACCTGAAGCCTATTTTGTAAAAGTTCTGTGTGGCCCAGCCCAATGGACCATGATGCTCCTCGGTACAGTCCAGCCCCCTCCTCCCTGAGTGACCTGGTAAGCATATGACCTTCCATCCTGGTCCCACATCTGGTGGGGCAAGGAGACAGATCCCAAGTGTCACTCCTCAGACAGGGAAGGCCAACCTCTCAAGGCCCTGCCAAAACAGCCAGTGGGCCCTTGTCCTTTCTTTTGCCCACCTTTCTGGCTGTTATCAATTCAGCCCAGACATGTTTCACAGCCCAGAGGATGCCAGGACATTAAGGCTCTGTGACTCAGTTTCCTCACAGGTAAAATGGAGATAGCAAAACGTTCACAACAGTCTTGTGAAGATAGATTGAGGCAACTGGTGCTTAGGACCTGACTCAGAGGAGGGAGTTTCATAAACACATGGAATCTCATTTCCTGAGCCTGTGAGGAGGGATAAGAAAAGCAGACACAGAGAGAGGCAGGGCCACTTGGCTGCCAGTGGGGAGGCGTGTGGAAGGAAACTATTAAGAATAAGGAAGAAACTAAGAAGAGGGGAAGTCTGTTCTACTTACTTCTACCACCAGAAAGATGATACCACCTCCCCTGATGAAATCATGCCCTTCTCCCCACCCTCACAGTCCACTCAACAAGCCAATGCCAATCTCATCCTAGAGAAGGGGCTGGGCAGAGCCTCTTACAGGATGAACCCTGTGGGTTACTAAAGCTCCCTGTTCCCATGTCTTACCATCACGGCCCTGTCCACAGTCAGTCACAATTGAGACAATGTGTTAGTCTATCCTCATCCCACAGAGCTGTGTCACCAGGTAAGTCATTATCTGCTCTGAGCCTTCATTTCTTCCTCTGTCCAAGGAAGGCTTTGGATTAGCCAGAGAGCTCAGACTCAGCTGTGGACAGAATCACCTAAGGAATTTATAAAAATACAAGCTCCTGAGGCCTACCCCCAAGAGCTTCTGCCCTCAGAAGATAAGGCCCAGAGGTTCTGTGGTGCCACCAGGCTGAAGCATCTGAGAGGAGTGGGAGGCACTGTGGATTCAGAAAGACTAGAGGTTGAGGCCTAGCTCTAGTCCTGCCTGAGGGCTGCCTGAGAGCCCCTGTAGGGGAGTGAGAGGGGGTAGAGCAAGCTGGGTGATATTTGTGCTGCAAAGGCTGGGGCTGAGGGTGAGTCCAGCTGCCCTGAGAGGCCACCAGGTCCACCCATCTGAGGCTTTGAAGGCCCCTGGGGTCCTTGCTCCCCAGGCCTCACCCCAGTCCCCACTCCTTCTGAGCTTTCTCTCAAATTCCTCTACCCCCATCCAGCCTTCTGCCAACTTTACCCTTTTTCTTCACCTCCACCTCCTTCACACCTGAACTGCCTTCCCTGTCCATCCTCCTCACTGCTCCCTCCCCAGGCCTCAGCACCTGCAAGGCCCCCTTCTTCTTCCAAACTGGGGCTCCAGCCCTGCCTCCCTCTGCCCTCGCCCCCATGTCCTCTAAGTTGAATTCACCTCTTTAGGCTGTGGCTTGATTCATTAGGCTTGATTTTTAAGTTCCTTTGTAGAATAGCACCCGTTTCTGATCTGCCTATTCTGGTTCACAGGTCTGTCTTTTCTCATATCAGTACCACACTGTTTTAGTTATTGTAACTTCTTCCCCCCTTGTTTTCTCGAAGGGCAGAATTGGGGACCCACTGGACAGACTCATGCTGCCTTTCTCTCGCTAAGACAGCCTGCATTGGGCCTCCTCCTGTGAGAGAGACAGACAGACTGACTCCAAAGGAGATGCTAAGGAAGCCATCAGAGGCGGGAGAATGAAGGTGGGCGATCAGAGACTCCAGCCAGTCAAGGTTAGGGCCACTCCCCACAGCCTGAAGATGGAGGCTGGAGGACCTATGAACATCATTCCTTGCCATTGGTCCCAAGAGAAGCTCTTTTGCAATACAGTATAGAAAAGAAAGAAACCAGATTGCTGAAGGAAGTGCTGGTCATCTCGGGCTGGGTGGGTTTAGAGAAGGTTCTCCCACTTCCTTAAAACAGAGTTCCCTCCAGGCGTGAGAAGGAGCCTGATCCTTGATCGCCCACACTCTCCTGGGGGCTTTACCCCTAATTCTGTGAACCCCCAGGTATTCCGTCTACAGGGCTCCTCTCTTTCCTCCACAGTTCTGCTTGTCTTCTCATCATTCCCTGGAGGATATCGAGGCGATGGATGTGCTGCTGTTGCTGCTGCTGCTACTGCGAGCACTTCCACAGGCAGGTGAATGGCCAGGAGAGCCCTGGCAGCCGCTCTGCCCAGGGCACTGGGAGAAGCCCCATGGGAGAGGCTGTGGCTGGGCGTCTGGGGCATGGGTCTGCTGAGAGAGCCAGCCAGGCCTCCACGTCCAACAAAAGGATGATCCCAGGCTGCCTCATCCTACCTACGGTGGTAGGTCTACCTCAATCCCTCCTCCTCCTCCTCCCCCAAGCCTGGAGAGGGGACAGCCACGCTAGAGGGCCATCTGTCACTCTACTGGCTGTGTGAGAAAGTGCCAGACTGTCTGGAATTATTCTGTTTGTCTCCCATGGTGGCTTCAAAGTCTCTCCCTCCCTCCTTTAGCTAACAATTCCTATGGGGTCAAGCAACAAAAACAGCTCTTAGCCCCCAAGGGTGGCTCCATCCACATCCCCTTCTTCTTCTATTACCCCTGGGAGTCAATCGATGTGAGTATATCCTGGAGACTGGAGCACTTCCACGGAAAGTTCTTCTACAACATGACCCCGCCTTTCACCCTTGAAGATTACAAGGGCCGGCTCTTTCTGAACTGGACAAAGGGTAAGACACACGGCTCCCTCAGGATCTCAGACCTGCAAAGCAAGGACGAGTCTAACTACTTCTGCCGAATCCAAATGAACACACGGCACCATGGCGTGCAGCAGTGGCAGGCCATAGAAGGGACCAGACTCATCATCACCAGTGGTAAGTCCAGCTGCCCTGAGACGCCACCATGTCCACCCATCTGAGGCTTTGAAGGTCACTGGAGTCCTTGCTCCCTAGGCCTCGCCCCAGTCCCCACTCCTTCTGAGCTTTCTCTCAAATTCCTCTACCCCCATCCAGCCTTCTGCCAACTTTACCCTTTTTCTTCACCTCCACCTTCTTCACACCTGAACTGCCTTCCCTATCCATCCTCCTCACTGCTCCCTCCCCAGGCCTCAGCACCTGCAAGGCCCCCTTCTTCTTCCAAACTGGGGCTCCAGCTCTGCCTCCCTCTGCCCTCGCCCCCATGTCCTCTAAGTTGAATTCACCTCTTTAGGCTGTGGCTTGATTCATTAGGCTTGATTTTTAAGTTCCTTTGTAGAATAGCACCCGTTTCTGATCTGCCTATTCTGGTTCACAGGTCTGTCTTTTCTCATATCAGTACCACACTGTTTTAGTTATTGTAACTTTATCATGTGCTTCAATGGTTAATAAGACTATTTCCATCTCAACCATATTACTCCTTAATCAAAAACTTTATTACTGCTGCCTGTCTATTCTTTCACATAAACTCTAGAATAAATTTTTTAAGTTAAAAGAAAAATTAGAATTGCACTAAACCTTTAAAATAACTGACAAAAACTGAAATCAGCATAATAACGCAGATCTTCTCATGCAGGAACAGGTCTCATTTTATACCCCTCAGTAAGGCTTGGCAGTGTTCTTATAAAGATTGTGTAAATGTTTCATGAGTTGTTGTTTTTTTTTTTTTTGTAATCAATGTGCAAGGTTGTATTTTGAATGTTCATTTTTTTATCATCTTTATTGTAAAAGTCATGCACAAATTCTGACCAAAATGTTTACCTCCACTCCCTCCCAAAATCTACTAAAATGACAGCAAAGATTCTGACTCATAGCAACCCTACAGGACAGAGTGGAACTGCCCCATAGGGTTTCCAAGGAGCAACTGGTAGATTCGAACTGCTGACTTTCTGATTAGCAGATAAGCTCTTAACCACTGTGCAACCAGGGCTCCTATAAAAATCCATAAGGAGAAAAAATGTAAGAGACAGGTGGACAAAAACAAAATTTAGGAAATTGGAAACAGATAGACTAATATAACTGGCTTAGGAGACCAGAGGAGCTAAACCTTGAGCCAAAAGTGGAGAAAACCCAGAAGAAAGGTGGTTAACCTACAGAACCACTTAAATGTTCAGGAATGGTGACCCCAAAGTACACCTGTAAGTGGAAGTGGAAGTGAATCTGAGAGCTAGAGGATTAGTTGAAAATCTATTTAAGAATCAGGGAAAGCTTCCTACCCCTGTCCCCCTACCCCAACAGAAGATTGGAAGTTTAATTTCCAGAAAGGATGAAGCAGAGAGACTCTGGGAAAAGCACCACAGGCATAACTGGGGACAAATTTTCAGTCCTTAAAACTGGGGGATTTGGTAAAATTATGAGCCCCTAGTCTCCCTTCCTCCTTGGACACCTCCCAGGATGCAGGCAGCAGGCTTATGTCACCCCACCAGGCCTTAGCAGAGATCAGCAGATTCTTCTCTGGGGAATCGGATGGGCCCAAGAGAAAAGACCTAGAGATCCTACGGATTACAAGTGACAAGAACTTTCTCCCTTACCACACACACAGAGCTTCCAACCAGCATGGCTTTCTGCATACTGGGAGCTGAGGGCGCAAGGGGATTGTGGTGTCATCAGTGCCCTAAATACCCGAGTCAGGCACATACCCTTGCCTTAGCTGTGCCTGGGATGCCCATGCTAGAATTCCCATTTTAAAATATAATTAAACTAAACATTTAAGGAAAGCTTCTACTATGAGACTCAGCACAACAAATAGGTGGGGAGGGGATCTGGAATAAACCAAAACAATACAAGGAAAAGAAAACCTCAAAATAACTATCATTCTCTTATTCTCAGAAATTTAAGAGAAGATATTGTATGTATGTCGCAAGAAAGGGTGCTTCAAAAAGGAGCTTTCTAACAACTTGGAAAAGGAGGGTGTCTTAGTTATCTAGTGCTGCTATAACAGAAATAGTACAAGTGGATGATTTCAACCAACAGAAATTTATTTTCTCACAGTTAGGAGGCTAGAAGTCCGAATTCAGGGTGCCAGTTTTAGAGGAAGGCTTTTTCTCTCTATTGGCTGTGGGAAAAGGGCCGTGTCTCTTCTGAGCTTCTTCTTATGGGTGGTCTTCATGTGGCTTGGCATCTCTCTTCCCCATCTCTGCTCGCTTGCTTGCTTGTTTAATCTCTTTTATATCTCAGAAGAGATTGACTTCAAACACACTCTACACTAATACTGCCTCATCAACATAGCAGAGAGAACCCATTCCCAAATGAGATTATAACCATAGGCATAGAGGTTAGGATTTACAACACATATTTTAGGGGGACACAATTCAATCCATAACAGCGGGTGAGAATGGTTGTACAACTCTGAGAATATAATCAATGTCACTGAATTGTACATGTAGAAATTGTTGAATTGGTATAGGTTCTGCTGTGTAAATTCTCAACAACAACAACAAAAATACATTATAAAAAAAGAAAGAAAACCCTATGGAGCACAGTTCTACTCTGATGCACATGGGGTCACCATGAGTCAGCATCAACTCAATGGCAGTTGGTTTTATACGTACTAATCCTTTGTTAGACCTCCCTGGATGACACAAGTGGTTTTCGCTCAACTAGTAAGCTAAAGGTTGACAATATGAACCCATCCAGTAGCATCACAAAAGAAAGGTCTGGCAGTCTGTTTCTGTAAAGATTACTGCCAAGAAAACCCTATGGAGCAGTTCTACTCTTAACAAGTGGGAGTTATGAAACAGAGAAGAGAGAAGGCTGTGAGGAAAAAATGTCAAAGAAATAACTGAAGAAACACTTTCAGAATGAGTCATCAAAATGAGTAAAAAAAAAATTTTTTAAGTTGCATCAACGCACCAGAAGTTGAAATTGTGAAACACTGGAAGATCCAACAAATTTCTAAAGAGGAAAGAAATAGACCACTTACAGAGATTCAGAAACCAGAATGGTTTTGGCTGTCTCAATAGCAACATAGGTAACTGGAAGACAGTGGATGAAAACTTAAAATTCCAAAGGAAAATTATTTCATTCGTTCATTTAACAAATATTAATTGAATGCAAAAAAGAAGAAAAAAAACCACAGCAGTGGTGCTTACATTCTAGTTTAGGAAAAAGACAAAATAAGTAAATAAATTCTGTATATATGCCAGGTGGTAGTGATGAAAAGGTATAGAGAAAAACAAAACAGAAAGTGGGGTAGAGATTGCTAAGGGGGTTATTTTACACAGATTGAACAGGGAACTCATTGCCATGGAGTTGATTCCAACTCATAGCAACCCTATCGGACAGAGAAAAACTGCCTCATAGGGTTTCCTAAGCTGTAATCTTTATGAAGGCAGACTGCTACATCTTTCTTCCATGGAGCAGGCAGTGGGTTCGAACTGCCAACCTTTCAGTTAGCAGCCAAGTGCTTAACCGCTGCCCCACCAGGACTCCTTATTGCACTGGGCAAATCTGCTGCAAAAGACCTCTTTAAAGTGTTAAAAAGCAAAGATGACACTTTCAGGATTAAGATGTATCTGACACAGCCATGGTATTTTCAATCACCTCATATGCATGTGAAAACTGGACAATGAATAAGGAAGACGAAAGAAGAACTAATGCATTTGAACTATGGTGTTGGCGAAGAATATTGAACATACCATGGAGTGCCAGAAGAATGAACAAGACTATCTTTAAAGAATTACAGCCAGAATGCTCCCTAGAAGCAAGGATGGCAAGACTTTGTCTCACTTACTTTGGGCATATTATCAGAAGGGACCAATCCCTGGAGAAAGACATCATGCTTGGTAAAGTAGAGGGTCAGTGAAAAAGAGGAAGACCCTTGATAAGATGGATTCACACAGTGGCTGCAACAATGGGCTCAAACATAGCAATGATTGTGAGGATGGCACAGGACCGGGCAACATTTTGTTCTGCTGTACATAAGGTCACCATGAATCAGAACCGATGCAATGGCACCTAACAACAACAATGAACAGGAAAGACCTCTAGATATTAGTCTGAGTCCCTGCAGGAAACAACCACTCAAACAGGTAATTGAGGAGAGTTTTGAGTGGGATTAGTTTAGAGAAACAAATCAAGGATGGTGAGACACCCTAGGCCTAACAGCAGGCCTGAAGGAGCAAAGGGAGGAAGTTTTTACTAGAACCCTCAGGGATCTCTAGAGACAGAAGAGGGTACCAACTGGCAAGGAGCAGTGGCATACCCAGCCTGCCCATCAGGGAGAGAGTCAAGGAATGAATATCCTGACCTGTTCTCCTCATGCCCTCCTTCTCCTGTGGGACTTCCCATTGGCCAAACCAGAAGCCAGACAGCAAGAGAGCTGATAGGTGCCATCCACCAAGGCCAGAAATCACTTCCATCTGATTTCTTCCAAGGCACAGAAAGAAATCAGACAAAAGGCTCAGTAGGAAGGTCTCCAAGAAGAAGTAACAGAACATCTGATGTGTTTGAGGATGAAAGAATGAGAAGCACATAGACAACAAAGCAAATTAAAAAATAATGATTAACTCCAATGAACATTAGAAGTTGTACAGAAAAGGAAATGTATTCATAGACACCACCTTCTGTGGCTGAGACTAGCTCATGCTCAGCTGAGAATAATTATTTACTCAAATAATGTAAACACTGAATATTGATCCAATCAAAATTATGGCATACTGTTGAAATAATTTTGTATAAATTATGATAGAACTATATGGGAAAAGGGGGAAATGGAGAAAATGGGAGTGTAAGACCTCTAAATACTCAATTTCAATAGTAGGAAGTGAATAGATACTACCTAAAGCAGCAAAATCAAGGAACAGCAGTATATGCATGTCATTGAGGTGCTGAATAACTTTTAAAAGTTAAAACAATGTTAGAGATTTATTAATTGATCATATAATTTGCAAATTGGACAACACACAGTATGAGACTGTGTGTTACACCTGAGATGAGGCAGTGTGGAGTTTTTATAGTCTGAGGAACAAAGGAAGTCAGGGAAGTCTAAGCAGTTTTGATGAGTCTTTTGAATATTTATCAAAATGTCTCTTGAAATCCTTTCTTCTTCAGAATTGTATTTGGCTAAGAAGACAAACAATATAGGTCTCGAGGGGTCAGTGCCTGTCTTGGAATGTAGGAGTTAAAGAGCAGAAACTGTTAATTACACATAAATCTACAGAAACAAGCTAATTACTGTTTCTAAAAGTTAGGTTACTTATTATCTTAAACTTTTGCTCTGTGACACCAGGTAGCAGCCATGCTCTTCCAGGCCTGGCATAAGTGACTTGGTCTTGTTTTTATCTTTTGGCTACATTTCCCTCTTTCGATCAAGCCTCCACTAGGAGGTATTGATCGCCCACACTGGAGCAACCTTTCTTCTTCAAGGACTTTTAGCACTTGTTGACCATTCTGTCGTTTACCTTATTTTAGCATCATTTTACCTTGCATTTATTTTTTTCACCTTGCCATGCTACTAGTCCTCATCTTCAGGGTGAGTCGTTTCAGGGTTTTCTTAGTGGAAGATTTAGGTTAAATATGTGGAACTCCTTGGCCAGCCTAAAGGACATTAACTAATACCTGTCTATCAAAGGGCAAAAAATTACACATAATTTTTTAAAGTTAAAAAGTATGAGTGATTAACAACAGCTGTCTGCAGGGTGAGTAGTTTAGGTGCACAACATTCTTTAGAGGTACAGTCACGCGCTGCCTAATGTTTGTTTGGGCAACATATATGTCCATGATCCCATAAGTTTATAACAGAGTTCAGAAATCCTAATTGGAGAACAAGACGTAGCAGATGTAACCTGATGCAGCAAACACAACAGCTTCCAGCACGCAACCCGTGTATGTCATGTCTCTAGTATACAAAGCGATCACACTGCTAGGTGTACAGTACACATATAACCTATAATACATATGACTTGATAGTCATAATAAACACTTGTGTCTGTACTGTACTTTCTATCATTATTTTAATGTGAATTTTCCCTATTTACAAAAAAGTTTACCGTATAACAGTGTATGTTTTGACTTGTAGGCAACAGCATCCAATTTCATGTATCGTGTGTCTCTTGAGTGTTGTAGCGTTATCTCTCTTTCTGATTTTCTTTTGAAAATATCACCACAAAGTGCATCATGGCTCCCAAACGCAGCAAAACCAGCACTAGGGATAGCAGCAGCAAGAGGCAGAGGAGAAGTATTGATCTGGAAGTGAAACAAAAGCTTATTAAACAACATGAAGGTGGAAAATTAGTGAATGCTATTGCTCACGATTTAGGCATCTCACACTTGACAGTCACGATGGTCATCAAAAACAAAGAAAAAATTCTCCAATCTGTTAAAGGACAGTTTCCACTGAAAGCCACAAAACTAATGAAAATGGGACAGGGACCTATGTCAGATATGGAGAAATTGTTAATGACGTGGACTGAGGACCAAGCACAAAAGTGAATCCCTCTCGGCACATTAAAGATCACTGCTAAGGCGTGAAGCTGGTTCAAGATGCTTAAAGAAAAAGCAGGACCAGACTGTGATATTGAGTTTAGTGCTAGCTCTGGGTGGTTGAAGTGCTTCAATGCTTTTCAACAATTGCATAATGTGAAAGTGAGTGGTGAGTCTGCAAGTACTAATGTGAAGGCAGCAGAAGAATTTGTTGAAAACTTAGATAAACTATAAAGGGAGGTGTCATGGTTTGAATTATGTCCCCCAAAAAATGTGTATATCAGTTTGGCTGGGCCATGATTCCTGGTACTGTGTGATTTTCTTCTATGTTGTAAATCCTGCCTCTATGATGTTAATGAGGGAGGATGGGTGGCAGTTGTGTTAGTAAGGCAGGACCGGATTGACAAGACTGGATTGTGTCCTGAGGCAATCTCTTGAGATACAAAAGACAGAAGTGAGCAGTGAGACAGGGGGACCTCATACCATCAAGAAAGCAGTGCCAGGAGCAGAGCGCATCCTTTGGACCGGGGTCCCTGCGCCAAGAAGCTCCTAGTCTGGGGGAACACTGATGAGAATGCCGAGAGAGAGAAAGCCTTCCCCTGGAGCTGATGTCCGGAATTTGGACTTTTAGCCTACTTTACTGTAAGGAAATAAACTTCTCTTCGTTAAAACCATCCACTTGTGGTATTTCTGTTATGGCAGCACTAGATGACTAAGACAGGAGGTTATTTGCCCCAGCAAATTTTTAATAAGGATGAAACCTCCTTATTCTGGAAGAGATTGGCTGAAAGGACCGTCATCCATAAGAAGGCCAAGTCAATGCCAGGTTTTAAGGCTTTTAAAGACAGACAGGGTTGTTAGAAGTCAATGTTGCTGACTACAAGTTAAAACCATTTGATATTTGCCATAGTGAAAACTCCAGGGCTTTTAAGAGCATTAACAAACACACCTTACTAGTTTATTACAGATGCAAGGAAAAGTCCTGGATAACACAAATGCTGTTTAAGGATGCCCTTCTCAATCGCTATGCCAGTGAAATGAAGAAGTACTTCTTGGAAGAAGGAATACCTTTCATGCTTTTGCTAATTGTAGAAAATGCTTCAGGATATCCCCCTTTCACTGGTGACCTCCACCCCAACATCAAAGTGGTGTTTCTCCCACCAAACACCACCTCTTTAATACAGCCAGTGAACCAAGGTGTTACTGCAACCTTCAAAGCACCTGAGGAGGTCCTTTGTTCAGGCTATTGCTGTAACTGATGACACTAGCAAGACACTGATGCCTTTCTGGAAGGAGTACATTTACCATTGAATAAAGAACCTTGCTTGGGTCTGGGATGATGTGACCATACAGTGCATGAATGGAAAAAAATATCGAAGTGATATGTGTATGACTTTAAGGGATTTGTAAAGGAAGAAGAGATTGCAAGGATTAGTAGAGCTGTTGCCAACATGCCAAACAACAACCTGAACTTAGACATAGATGATGGCGACTTTGAAGAGCTCTTAACAAAGGAAGAGTTACTGGAGCTAGAGCAACAGCAAATAGCCAAAGAAGAGGCAAGTAAAAAGGAAACGGCAGAAGCAGAAGAACAGATGCAGAAGAAGGTTCACTGTTAAGGGGTGGGCCAAATTCTTTGCAGACCTTAACGGCTTCTTGAAAAGTGCTGAAGAGATGGACCCAAACACTGAAAGCTTTTCACTGATGAAAGGAATGCTTGAGCAGTGTTTGCTACATATAAAGAAATTTATGAAGAAAAGAAAGAGCAAACTAAACAAACAACGCTGCATATATTCCTGCAGAAGCCAACACCTCGCCAAGAAGAGCCTCAGCCAAGTCCTTCAGGCATTACAGGAGATGATATTATCATTGTTGGTGACAGTTCATCAGTGGAGGTTATTCCACCTGAAATTCTTCCAGTGGAACACTATAAGGAATTTGAGAAGAGTGATGTGGATAATACTGATCCTCTTTGTTCAATTGGGTGTGATATAGGCTAAGAAAGTGTTTACATAAAAAGTTTACAAGGTGAAAAAAATTTTTAAAGTTTAAAATGAAATTTAAAAGTTTAAAAATTTAAAAAAAGTTTATAAAGTAGCCTAAGGTTAGTTGATAGAAATAAAAGAAGAAAAGCATTTACTGTACATTTACTGTGTATTATGCTTGGTAAGGTAGAGGGTCAGCAAAAAAGAGGAAGACCCTCAACGAGATGGACTGACACAGTGGCTGCAACAATGGGCTCAAGCATAACAACTATCATGAGGATGGCACAGGACCCAGCAGTGTTTCGTTCTCATAGGGTCGCTGTGAGTCGAAACCAACTCGATGGCACCTAACAACAATAGCAATAGTAATTTAGTGTAAGTTCAGTATCTTGTAGAACATAGAACTGTAACAGCAACAGCCTCCACAGGCATTCAACACTATGTTAGCCCTGCAAGCTCCAACTGTGGTAAGCAGATTATGTATTAGCTTATGTATACAGTAGTGTATATTTATTATGTATTATTATATTATGTATACAGTATTAATCCACTTAACCCATATATTACATTGCCAGATACATGAACTGAAACACAGTACTGTTATGTGTACAGTACCTTGGCAATTTAGTCAATACAAGTACGCTACAGTATCCCATACAGCTTTGCTAAGTATGTATATAATATGGAGTTCGCACTATGTCCAAATTACATAACATCCTATTTCACAGAATGTACTGTGGATGTTAAGCAACACTCCATCATATAATATCTGATTAGCAAAAAACAACATTTTATAATTATAAAGATAGATAGAAAGATGAACAGAAACAAGCAAAGGAAAATTAATATTTTTTTCTTCTATCATCCACCCCGGGAACCAAACCAGTTATTTAGAATTTCAGATAAAGAGAGAACAGGATCAGTGAGGTTTCACACTATGCACTGTATATAGGAAGCATAGTGAGTGATATTAGTACTATCATCAGGAATATAAACACAACAATCAGTTTTAATAATGGCACAGGTGCCTCCTTGTGCAGCAGTAAGAATGTCAAGGGCTATTGGGTTTTGAAGAACTACCTCTCTCATCATAGTCATTTCAGTATTCATTTCTTGGAGTCCTTAGGCATAACCATTTAAAGCACTCTGAATATATTTAGTCCAAACCTCGACACAGTTTACAATAGTCTCTAAACCTATTTGGGTAAGAAAATAGAAGCTAGTTGACCATACCAATGAAATACAAATTTGGACCACTGAGCTCTTAAGAAGGGGATATTAGCGGAAGAGGCAAGTCAGTTAATATTTGACCTTGGGTCCAGCCCAATCCTATAGTATAACTGTGAATTCATCCAGGTGGAAGCCAAGGCCAAAGGTTAGAGCCACATAACCAGTATGTGTCGTTTTGGGCTAACCAATAAATGCCTTAGTGTCACAACCAATCAGTGGCAAACCAAATGGTACCTTGAAGAGAAATAGTGACTATACAATCAGAGCTTTGAAGCCATGCCATGTCTCTGGCAGTCTTTGGATCGTGTTGTTTGCTGTGGTTGGCTTGTTCCCAGCAGAGAGAAGCTGTTTGACTTAACCTCCTGGCTTGAGGCGTCAGCCAAATAAAACTGTCCCATACTTGTCGGTAGAAACCTCTAATACAGGAGGTGCTGTTTAATGGTTTTCGAAGGGATGTCTTAAATCTTTCTTGAGCAACCTTAAAGTCTAAAGCCTGAGTGTTACTTAGATAAAATGTCAAACTGTGTCCTTTGTTCAATGGCGGATGTGGTATAGGCCATTGAGCAACAGAAAATTTTGCAATGGTAAGATAATTTAGGACACCTGATTCTTTCTTAAATTCCTTAATTAATAAGTCAAGAGCTATCTAGTCTGCCCCTTGTAAGGGCGACATCCATCAAGGAAGTCCCAACTGGCTAGAAATAGGCAGGGCTACACAGATCTAATAAGCAGTTTGTTTAAATTGATGAGTGTAAATATCAGCCCAGGTTAAAAAGTCCTTTGTAGAAGAACAAATAGAAATTAAGAAACCTGGTGGTAGAATTAGGAAACTAACCACATTAAAAGAATACATTTTAGTCTTTTTTAACTCAACGAATAACCTGTTGAAAACCAAACCTGTTGTGGTCAAGTTGATTCTGACTCATAGCGACCTCATAGGACAGAGTAGAACTGCCCTACAGGGTTTCCAAGGAGTGGTTGGTGGATTCGAACTGCTGACCTTTTGGTTAGCAGCCAACTGCTTAACCATTGTGCCACTTGACAAATAGTTTTAAATCCCCAATAGGATTGCTTTCTCAAGGGGAACTTGAGGCTCTTTTTAATTGAGATAAATGAACCTAAGGTTTTATCCCCTTTGGCTTGGTTGTACAAGGGTTAGTAAGTAGGACAGGGTAGGATCCCTTCCAGCGAGGTTATAAACTGTTTTATAATTGACGTCTTTTCCAATAGATGGATTCTCCAGGCAGCAGGTCCTTAGGTTCCTGGGAGCCTAAAGCAAGCTCTTGCCTGTCTAAGGTTGCCTTGACCTGTGAAGAATAAACTTGAGCATAGTGCATTAATGATTAATAATATTTAAGAAGATCTAGTTGAGTTATATTTGGATCTATAAATTTAACAGGAGGCAAAATCGTGGGGTTTTGGTAACAATTTTATAGGATGTGAGTTTATGGTTTTTTTTTGTTGTTGTTGTTTATTGTTGTAGTTTAAGTGAAAGTTTACGTTTCAAGTTAGTCTCTTTTACAAAAATGTATACATACATTGTTATATGACCCTAATTGCTCTCCCTATACTGTGACAGCACACTCCTCCTTTCCACCCCTGATTCCCCATGTCCATTCACCCAGCTCCTAGCCCTCTCCGCCTTCTCATCTCACCTCCAGACGGAAGCTGCCTGTTTAGTCTCATGTATTTACCTGAGCTAAGAAGCACAGTCTTCACAAGTATTATTTTATGTCCCACAGTCCAGTCCAATATTTGGAGTTTATTTTTTTTTAAGAGAGTTGACCTTAGGTTCAGTAAAACTAAAGGAAGGACTTTAGTCTAAGGCAGTTTTAAGAACTGTGAAGTTTAGCTATTTGATTCTTAACAATTCCATTTGTTCTATCTACCAACCCAGAAGCTTGAGGATGGTAAGGGCAATGTAATCATTGATGAATGGGAAAGATTTGGCATATTCTTGAATTATTTGCCCTGTGAAGTGTGTCTCTGGATCAGTATGCAATTCTGAAGGAACGCCTTAACATGAAATTATTTAAGAGCTTTTTTCTTTTTTGTGTGTGTGAAAGTTTACAGCTCAAGTTAGTTTTTCATACAAAAATTTATACACACATTGTTATGTGACGCTAGTTGCTATCCTTATAATGTGACAGCACACTCCTCCTTTCCATCCCAGATTTCCCGTGTTCATTCAACTAGATCATATCCCTTTCTGCCCTCTCATCTCGTCTCCGGACAGGAGCTGCCCATTTGGTCTCATGTATCTGATTGAACTAAGAAGCACACTCATCATGAGTATCACTTTATGTCTTATAGTGCAGTCTGATCTTTGTCTGAAGAGTTAGTTTCGGGAATGGTTTTAGTTCTGGGTTACAGACAGTCCCAGGGACATGTCTTCTGGGGTTCCTCCAGACTCAGTCAGACAATTAAGTCTGGTTTTTTTACTAGATTTTGAGTTCTGCATCCCTCTTTTCTCCTGCTCCATCAGGGACTGTCTGCTATGTTCCCTGTCAGGGAGGTCATTGGTGGTAGCTGGGCACCATCTAGTTCTTCTGGTCTCAGGTTGATGGAGTCTCTAGGATTTTTTTGCTATAAAAGTAGCAGTTGCTTTTCTGAAAGGAAAAGCTTCTACCCAGTGAGAAAACATATAGATCATTATTAAAGCAAACTGATAACCCTGAGAAGGGTTGGATGAAATCCATTTGCCATACTAACATAGACCCTGAAGGCTGTAGAAAAGGACCAGGGAGAGGATTTTTTATTTTCCAGGATTAAACAAAGGACAGGCCGGGCAAGACTTTGAAACATCTGTAGTGGCTTTTTGAAACTTACCCCACCAATAGTTTTGCATAATTTGTATCATTTTATCTATAGCATAATGACTAGCTTCTTGTAATAGACAAAACATTGGATAGTGTAAGGATGAGGAAAGGACAATTCTTTCATTTGGTCTAACCTATAACCCAGATTTTAGGTGTATTTTGCATCCTTCCTTTGTCCATAAAGCCTTTTCCCAAGGTTCTGCATTTTCTTGTTTGGTTATTAAATCATCTTTTGAAAACTGAGAAATATTATTAAGTTGTGGCTCAGTTATTTCTGACAACATAACTTTATTTGCACAAATTTGGGTAGCTGCCTTTTTTGCCATACGATTTGTGAAATGATTTCCTTTAATTTCTATAGAAGTAAGTTCCTTTTGGTGGGCTTGTATTTTAATAATGGCCAGGCCTTTATTAAAGGTAATAATACCAGGTAATAATAATGTATCTCATAGTTCCTTAACGAGCTGGCTATTTTTAATTTCAGTCCCAGTTAATGTTAAAAATCCCTTTGTTTCTATAACAGTCCAAAATCATGAATAACTCTAATCACATATCAACTGAATAAATATTGGCTGTTAGGCCTTTAGCTACATAAATAAATGCAGGCTTAGTGGGCTGAGGTGGCTTTAGGAAGGAGTCCCAATTCTATTACTTTAGTAGAGGAGACTACCGCATAGCCAGCCTGAAATATGGAGGGGTTTGGGAAAGGTTTAATAAATGACCCATCTACAAACAAAACAAAGTCAGAATTTTCTAAAGGAGTTTCTTGGAAATCAGACCTGAGAGTTAGTAACTGTTCAGTAAGATTTAGGCAGTTTGCATCAGCTCACATGAGTCTGTGACAGGTAATAAAATGGCTGGATTTAGGGCTTTGACACACTGAATGTGAATGTGAGGAGAGAAAAATAGAATAGCTTTATAGATAGCCATTCAAATGGTGGATATGTGCTAGGTTGCCCCAGAATTTAACAAAGCAGCAACTGCTTGGAGAACAAAAATATAAAGATTATCTTCCATTATATATCAGCAGTATTTTCTATTAATTTTGCAGTGGCTATGGTAGCTCCCAAGCAAGGGGGATAGGCACAAGCCACTGGCTCTATATAACACGCTACAAGTCTTTACCGACCATTATTTTTTTTGTGTGTTAGCACTCTAAGGCTAGTCCTTTCTCTCTCATGAATGAACAGTAAGAAATCTAAATTACAATTGGGACATCCTAAAACCAGAGCAGAGTGAAGAGCACATTTTAAATTATCAATAGTTTTATTTTCATCTGAACCCAGAATCAGGGGATTAGGTGTATTTTTCTTTAATAATTTGTATAAGGGTTGATCTATTAATGAAAAGTTTGGAATCTATGTCTGACAATAGCCACACAACCCTAAAAATCCTCTCAATTGCCTCTCGGTTTTAGGAGGTGGGCAGTTAAAGATTGCAGTTTTCCAGCTGGAGTCTAATGTGATACGTTTGATAGAAAGAAGGTGACTCAAATATTTAGGTTGAGTAGGGATCACCTAAAGTTTTTCTTTAGAAGCTTTATGTCCCTATGAGCTAACTGGGTTAGTAAACAAATGCTGTCAGAAATATAATCAGCTTGAGTTGTAGAGCAAAGTAAAAGGTTATCAATATATTGTATAAGGACTGATTTCTCAGGGAATTGCGGATGTTGTAAGTCTGCATGAAGAACCTGAGAAAAATAGCTGGGGGGCTCAGTGAAACCTTGGGGCATAGGAGTCTAAATAAATTGCTGATTGTTCCAAGTGAAAGAAACAAATATCGGCTATCCGGATGTACCAGGATGTTAAAGAATGCACTGTGTAAATACATTACTGTAAAGTAAGTGGCTTTAACTGGTATTTTAGCTAATAATAAATGGGGATTACGGACTACAGGGAACCTGGGTATCACTATTTGGTTTATTGCCCTTAAATCTTGAATAAATCTCCAACCTTGATTGTTAGGTTTTTGCACTGGGAACAGAGGAGTGTTCAGAGGCGCAGCAAGGTGAAGGTTACCAAAAAAACCAAACCCATTGCTGTCGAGTCAATTCCAACTGATAGCAACCCTACAGGACAGAGTAGAACTGCCCCATAGGGTTTCCAAGGAGCAGCTGGTGGATTCGAACTGCTGACCTTTTAGTTAGTAGCTGTAGCTCTTCAGCTATTGTTAATTTAGAGATCGTATCTTTTAAGGAAGCCAATTTAGACTCTTGTCACTTAGAAATTTTAAGTACCAATTAAAATATACATCCCATTGAACTTGTTTAATTTTAGATCCTCAAGATTCTAATTTATTGTGCAGAAAAACAAGCTTGTCCAAGGAGAAAACTCCCCATAATGGCCATTGATTCTCTAAACTGTTTATGTGAGTCAGAAAGAAAAAAACCCATAGGTTTTGATCATGTGATGAGCTGGTGTGTCCAGGGGGGCACATCTCAAGCTTCCTTAGAGTTTGTACTACCTATCAAGACAGCAGTTTTAAACTTTTAAAGTCAACAACCCAAAAACAAATCAAAAAATAAATCTCAGAGAGCTACTACTCAGAGCATGGAGCTCAAAATCCAAGAGGAGCTTTACCTGAGTGACTCCCGAGAGAGTGGAGATGAAGAGCCAGTCAGCTCAGCTGGTACCAAGTTGTGCCCACTGACATCCAGGCTGTCACAGAAGCTTCAGCACCCTAAGGGTTCCACTTCTTCTGACACCAGAAATGTTGAGTAATTTCTAAGGGTTAAAACAATGCTAGACATTTATTAGTCAATCATACAATTCTCATATTGGACAGCATACAGTATAAGACTGGATGTTGCACCTGAGATGGGGCAGTATGGGATTTTTATAGTCCAAGGAACAGAGTCAGGGAAGTATAAGCACTTTCAATGAGTCTTTTGGATATTCATCAAAATGTTTCTTGAAATTTTTCTTCCTCAGAATTGTGTTTGGCTAAGAAGACAAGTGTCGAGGGGTCAGTGCCTGCAAATCAGGCTCCCAGATAGCCAAGCATTTGCCTGTCTGAAATGCAGGAGTTAAAGAGGAGGAACTGTTAATAGTACATAAATGTACAGAAACAAGCTAATAACTATTTCTAAAAGTTAGGTTACTTATTATCTTAAACTTTTGCCCTGTGAAGCCAGGTAGCAGCCATGCTCTTCTGCACTTGGCATAAGTGACTCCATCTTGTTTTTAGTTTTCATAGCTGCAGAGGTTAATATCAAAAGAAATAGCTAAAGTTACTGAAAATATTTGCCTCTAGGGAGTAGGAAGTGAGTAAGGGCCTCCATATGCAGGGGGCTGCTGTTTTTCATAACTTAGGTGAAATTTATTGATTCTTTAAATTATGTGTATGTATAACTTTGATAAAAATAAATGTTAAATTTTTTAAATAATAATGGTACTGGTAACACTCAAACATAATTTTTTAAAAGTCCAAACAATATAGAAAGGAATCAAATAAAAAGTCCCCCCCCCCCCACTTTATCTTCCTAATCATTACCCATTCTGTGGAAATTTCCATTCTTACAGATGAATATAGACATAGATTAGGAGCCCTGCTGGCGCAGTGGTTAAATGCTCAGCTGCTAACTGAAAAGTCAGTGATTCAAACCTACCAGCTGCTCCATGGGAGAAAGATGTGGCAGTCTGCTTCTGTAAAGATTTACAGCATTGGAAATCCTATGGGGCAGTTCTACTCTGTCCTATAGGGTCACTATGAGTCACAATCAACTCGATGGCAATGGGTTTATTTATCTGGTAGCTATAAAACACAAACAGAATCAAACTGCATACTATTCTGCTCTATAATTTTTATTTGACATACCTCAAATATCTTTCCATCCCGATATAGATACATCTATGTCTTTTTTTTAATGGCAGCATGGTATCCCATTGTAGGGAGGCATCATAATTTATTTATGGACACTTAGGTTGTTATTACATTACAAGCAGTGCTGCAAAGAACATCCTTAAACATATACCTTTAAGTATTTATGAAAGCATTTCCATAGGATAAATTCCTAGTACTTAAACTACTGGGTCAACAGACATGTATATTGTACATTTTGATAGATATTCCCAAACTGCATTCCCAAAGGTTGTACCAATTTACTGGTATCCTTTCACTAACTGAGTATGAGAGTTCCTCTTTCCCTAAACCTTTGCCAATACTGGGTATTTTTCTCCACTCAAATCCGTAAGGAAAAAAAAACTTCTCCTTGTTTTAAATTGCATTTTTTTTTAAATTATGAATGGATATTAGCATCTGGGTTATGTTATCGCTTTATGAAAAAATTAGAATTGCATAGTTTTCCATAGTTCTCTCTATGCTCTAGAACTTTCTATCTGGGAATTATCTGTTCCTTAAATTTTTATAAGAACTTATCCATAAAACCTCCTAAGCTTTATGAAAGGTAGTTCTTTGCCTACCAATCAGTTAAGGTTTACTGTTACTTAAGTCAAGCTTTTTTCCTTTTTAAAAAATATTTTATTGTGTTTTAGATGAAAGTTTACATAGCAAATTTGTTGTTGTTGTTAGGTGCCATAGATTCAGTTCCAACTCATAGTGACCCTATGTACAATAGAACAAAACATCGCCCGGTCCTGTGCCATCCTCACAATCATTGTTATACTTGAGCCCATTGTTGCATCCACTGTGTCAATCCATAGCAAATTAGGTTCCCAATAATAATTTTTGTACAGTTTATTCCATGACATTCGTTACATTTTTCACAATGTATCAACATTCTCATTATTTCCATTCTTTCTGTTCTGTTTCCATTAATCTAGCTTCCCTGCCCCTCCTTAGCTTCTTTTCTTTGTTTTAGGGTAAATGTTTATCTTTTGGTCTCATATAGTTGATTATTTAAGGAGCACAGTATTCATAGGTGATTCTGTTTTTTTATAAGTCAATCTATCCTTTGCATGAAAGGTGACCATCGGGAGTAGCTTCGGTTCCGAGTTCAAAGGTTTCTTAGGGCAATATTCTCAGGGGTTCTTCTAGTCTCTATCGGTCCAGTAAGTCTGGCCTTTTTTAGGAATTTGAGTTTTGTTCTACATTTTCTTCCACACTAACTGAGACCTTCTATTGTGGCCCTGGTCAGAACAGGTGATATTGGTAGCTGGGCACCATCTAGTTCTTCTGGTCTCAGGCTGGATGAGGCCATCATTCATATGGGCTATTAGTCCTGTGGACTAGTTTCTTATTTGAGTCTTTGGTTTTCTTCATTCTCTTTTGTTCCAGATGAATAGAAACCATTAGTTGTATCTTAGATGGCTGCTCACAGGCTTTTAAGACCCCAGATGTTACTCATCAGACTAGGATGTAGAACATTATCTTTACGAACTGTTGTTGTTGTTAGGTGCCATTGTGTAGGTTCTGACTCATAGCAACCCTATGTACGACAGAAAGAAACACTGCCTGGTCCTGCACCATCCTCTGATTGACCAAGTTTCCCAGGAGACTATGATCCCAAGCCTTCAAATCCAGTAAACTAGTCCCGTGAGGTGTTTGGTTCCGTCTAGGAAGTATCCATAACTGTGCCCTAATGTGGTTTATTGTAAATATGAATATACATGCAGTGCACATAACCATGTATATACATATGTCCTCAGATAAGACAGCTGTACATGTACACCCCTATATTCACATGTGCCTTCTTATACATATATATGCATATATGTCTGCTTATATAACCATGCACATTTTTTTTTTAGTTGTTATTATTGTTGTAAAATTGTATGTTATAGCATTTACCAAAATTGTCCCTTATTCCTTCATACTTCTTAGTGTCTTCATTTATTTTGGACAAGTTGTGAAGACTTCACCCATATCCCTGGTAACCATAAAAAAAATGTTGCTTTCTGTGTGTATACCTATTCTTGACTTTTAAAAAAGTAAGACCATATAATATTTGTCCTTTTGTGATTAACTTATTTCATTCAGCATAATATCCTCCAGATTCATCTATGTTATAAGATGTTTTGTGGACTCCTCATTATTCTTTATAGTTGCATAGTATTCCGTTGTATGTACGTACCACAATTTGTTTATACATTCATCTGCTGATGGGCACTTGGGTTTAAGTCAGTTTTTTAAAATGTTTGTTTCAGAAAATCATCCTTTTCATAGGGTTTTTTAAATTTATTAACCTATAATTGAGTATATAGTCATGATTTCAACAGACTCTTTTCCTTGTTGTTAGATTTGTTAAAGGTTTTTCTGTTCTCTTTTTTGTTTTTCCCCTAAATAAGTTTCTGCATTTATTAATCCTACTGCTGTTCTGTTTCCTAATAAATTTATTCCTACATATGTTTTCATTGCTTTGTTCTTCTGATTTTCCTTAGGGTATTTTTTCTTTGGAAATTGAATGTTTTTTTCATTTATTTTATTTCTTCCTGTTTTAAATAAGGAAAGTGTTTAATACTGTGAATTTAGCTTAGAGTATAGCTTTAGTCATATCCCAGAGGTTTTTCTAATATGTATTACTCTGATTTTTATTTTCTAAATAGCATGTTATTATATTTTTTTTTGACTAAGTAATTTTTTAAAAATTTTAATTCTCATTCGAGGGATGGTATTTACACCTTTATTATTAATTTATAATAAGAGTGGTCAGTGAATTTGGCCCACGCTAATCTGAAGATTTTACCGGAATTTAATTTTTTTCCTTCCTGGGAGTACGTGTTTTAATGACTCATTAAACATCTACAAAGAAGGTACAATCTGTTTGTAGGACCTAAAATTTAACCTTAAAAACGTATTTCCAATATACGCTAGGTGTCTTACAGATGTCCTCTCACTTAGATACAATCCTATGATTTAGCCATTTTTATCCCTATTTTGTGGAGTCTCTGGGTGGTGCAAAAGGTTAGTGCTCTGGGCTGCTAACCCAAAGGTTGGAGGTTTGAGTTCCCCCAGAGGCATCTCTTAAGAAAGGCCTGGTGGTTTACTTCAGAAAAATGAGCCATTGAAAACCCTGTAGAATACAGTTATACTCTTATGCACATAGGATCGCCATGAATAGGAATCAACTCCACTGCAGCTGGTTATCCCTATCTGTAAGTGATAGTAAAATGAAGTTCCAAGTCCACAAGGCTGATATGTAGTAGAGCTGGTATTTAAACTGAGTGGTCTGAATCCTGGAGCCCTGGTGGCGCAGTGGTTAAGAGCTACGGCTGCTAACCAAAAGCTCGCAGTCTGAATCCACCAGCGGCTCCTTCGAAGCCCTATGGGGCAGTTCCACTCCGTCCATAGGGTGGCTATGAGAGGGAAACGACTGGACAGCAACGGGTTGGGTTTGGTTTCGTTGGTCTGAATTCTAGCCTTTCGCATTTCACCGTGTTACTCCCCTTGTGTGAGAGTTGGAGAATCCAGTCGCTCCACAAACAGGATGTAACCTTTCACCCAAATACCTCCACCCTTCCAGAGAAGAATTTGCAGCCAGTTGCCAGCACCACCACCCGGGGCCCCACCACCACCACCGCGGAACTCGGTGTGGATGAAAGGAGCTCAGTCCCTGGGCCTCTGAGTCTGGGAGCCAAGGCTGGAGTGGCAGTGGCCTGCGCTGCGTTCGCAACCGCCATGTTGGGACTGATGATATTCCTCAGGTGTAGGAGAAGAAAAGGTACGTGGTCCAGGACCCCACCCTGCCCCGAAGGTTCCCAACTGGTGTCTCCTGGGGTGTGATCTGAGAGCCCACCTGCATCAAAATCACCATAGTTGCCTGTTAAAAATGCAGATCAGTGCTGGGAGAGTCAGAATCTTGGAATGTTGCTTGGGAATCTGCATTTTTTAAAAATATTTTATTGTGTTTTTGGTGAAAGTTTACACAGCAAATTAGATTCCTATTCAACAATTCTTACACAAATTGTTCTGTGACATTGGTTACAGTCCTTGAAATGTGTCAGCACTCCCACCATTCCACCCCATCTGTCCAGTTTCCCTGCCCCTCCTTGCCTTCTCTGCTTTTGTGTAAATATTGACCGTTTGATCTCGTATAGTTGAATGTTTAAAGGAACACATTCCTCACGGGGTGTGTTCTTTTACTGTTGTTTTTTTTTTCCTCCTTTTTTTTAAATTGTACTTCAGGTGAAGGTTTACAGAATAAATAGTTTCTCATGAAACAGTAGTACACATATTATTTTATGACATTGGTCAACAACCCCACGACATGTCAACCCTCTCCCTTCTCGACTTTTTTTTTGTGTGTGAAAATGTACATAGCCAAAGATACACCATTTCAAAAATTTCTACATGCACAGTTCAGTGGCATCGACTTTGCTCTTCCTTTATTGTTTATTTTACAGGCCAAGCTTTTATTTAGCTGAAAGGTGACCTCCGGGCGTGGCTTCTGTTCCAGGTTAAAAGGTTATATCTTAAGGCGATAGTCTTAGGGGTTCCTCTAGTCTCTGTTGGTCCAGTAAGTCTAATCTTTTTTACGAATTTGAGTTTTCTTCTACATTTTTCTCCCATTCTAACCAGGATCTTCTGTTGTGTCCCTGGTCAGAACGGTCAGTAGTGGTATCCTGGCACCATCTACTTCTTCTGATCTCAGGCTAGAACAGGCTGTGGTTCAAGTGGGCCATTAGTCCTCTTCCTTGAGTCTTTGGTTTCCTTCACTCTCCTTTGCCCCAGACAGGAAGAGACCATTAGTTGTATGTTAGATGGCCTCTCGCAGGCTTTTAAGACTCCAGACACTACCTACCAAATTAGGATGTAGAACATTATTAACTAAGTTATGCCAGTTGACCTAGTTGTCCCATGAGACTAGGTATGCTCCTGAGCCTTCAAATCCAGTAAATCAATCCCAGGAGGTGTTTGGATATGTCTAGGCAGTACCCATAACTGTGTCCTCTGTGTGCTTTATTGTATATATGAATATATATGCAGCACCCATAAACATGTATATACATATGTCCACAAATATACCCATATATGCACACACAGATACTTGCATACACCTCCCCACACCCATATAGCATACATATCTACCTATGTAACCACTCACATATTTTTTTGCTTGTTATTACAAAATTGAGTCTGTTATAGCATTTACTGTGGTTGTCCTTTATTCTTGCATACTTCTCAGTGTTTTCATTTACCTTAGTCAAGTTGTGCTGACTTCCCCCATATTTTGTATTGCCTTTCCCATCATGAGAATTAACACGTGTATATTATCTAGTAAGTGATTCCCTCTCCATCTCTCTCTCATCCCTGGTTAACCATCAAAGAATGTTGCTTTCTGTGTGTATACCTATTCTTGACTTTTTATAAAAGCGGTATCATGCAATATTCGTCTTTTTGTGTTTGACTTCACTCAGCATAATGTCCTCCAGATTCAGCTATGTTTTAAGATGTTTCACGGACTCATCATTATTCTTTACCATTGCATAGTGTTCCATTGTGTGTATGTACCACAGTTTGTTTATCCATTTGTCTGTTGGTGGGCACTTAGGTTGTTTCCATGTTTTTGCTACTGTGAATAATGCTGCAAAGAACATAGGTGTGCATATGTCTATTCATGTCACTGCTCTTATATCTCTAGGATATATTCCTAGGAGTGGGATGGCTGGATCATAAGGTATTTCTATTTCTAGCTTATTGAGAAAGCACCATACCGTTTTCCATAGTGGTTGTACCATTTTACAATCCCACCAGCAGTGTATAAGAGTTTCAGTGTCCCACAACCTCACCAGCATTTGTTGTTTTGCTTTTTGATCAGTGCCATGTTTGCAGGGGTGAGATGGTATCTCATTGTAGTTTTGATTTACGTCTCTCTAATGGCTGATGATCGTGAGCATCTCTTCATGTGTTTGTTAGCCACCTGAAAGTCCTTTTTGGTAAAGTGTTTGTTCATGTCCTTTGCCCATTTTTTGATTGGATTGTCTTTTTGTTGTTGAGTTGTTGAAGTTTTGTATATATTTTAGAGATTAGACCCTTGTCAGATATGTTATTACCAAAAAAATTTTTCCCGATCTGTAGGTTTTCTTTTTACTCTTTTAGTAAAGTCTTTTGATGAGTGTAAGTATTTAATGTTTAGGAGGTCCCAGTTATCCAATTTATCTTCTGTTGTTCATGCATTTTTAGTTGTGTTAGTGCATTTATGCTAAAAATTAGGACCCCTAGCTCTGTCTCTGTTATCTTCCAGGAACTTTATAGTTTCAGTTTTAACATTTAGGTTCTTTGATCCATTTTGAGCTAGTTTTTGTATGGTGTGAGGTATGGATCCTGTTTCATTTTTCTGCAAATGGAAGGAATCTGTATTTTTAACATGTTCAAGAAGCACTACCCTAAACCTATCCCTGTCCACACAATCTGATCATTTTCCAGTTCTTCTCCCTTGACTTGATTATTGCTCATCAATCCTCACCCTTTGGTTCATGGGGAGAGGAGGGTCTGCCCTGGAAAAATAAAGAGAGAGCAGAATGGACAGAGAATTGGCTCAGCTCAGCAAGCACTGCTTGAGAGCCCCCTCTCCTGGGCCTGGCTTGTAACTGGAGAAACAAAAGTAAACATTGACCCAGCCTTTAAGGAACCCAGTCTGAGGAGAGAGGTCTGGGGGGTACGGGGTAAGAACAGTCAAGACAAGGCCTAATTGCCTCATATAGAAGGAGCTATGATAACACTTAACAAGGTTGGGAGGAAGGAGAGGTGGTAGTCAGGGAGGGCTTCCCAGAAGAAGTGACACATGGGAAAAATTGCAAAGAAGAAAAAGGAATTAGCCAGGCAAGTGGGGAGAGTGGTGGAGAGGTCACTGTCCTTCCAGGCAAAAGAAACTATTCCAGGAACTGTAGTAGCTCAGTATCAGTGGAGGAGGCAAGAGATGAAGAAGAGGCAAAGGCCAATGGAAGAGGACACTATAAATCACGCCCAAGAGCCTCTGATCCCAGAGGCAGCATGAAGCAGCAAAGTGACAACCTCAGCTTCGTGTTGCAGATCCATTATTCTTTGGTGGAGGAGCTGGAGATGGGCAAGACTGGGATTATCTAATACAATGGCAGTACAGATGGAGGGAAAGGGCGAGCTCCTGGAAAGATTTAAGAGCAAAACCAGTAAGACTTGGTGATTGGATTGATGCAGGGGTAAGAAGGTAGGAATAAGTCCCATGTTTTCAGCTTGGGGTAAATAAGGTTATGGTGAAATCACTGAGTAAAATAGACAACAGGAGGAAGACTGTCTTTGTGGGGAAAAGATGATTAGCTTAGTTTGGAATATGTTATGTTTGAGATACCAGTGTAGGATCAGAAACTGGAATGCACGCATTTAGAGCTCAAGAGAGAGGGCAGGGATAGGCATTGACTATTGTCTTAGTTATCTAGTGCTGCTATAACAGAAATGCCACAAGTGGATGGTTTTAACGAACAGAAATTTATTCTCTCATAGTCCAGGAGGCTAGAAGTCCAAATTCAAGGTGCCAGCTCCAGGGGAAGATTTTCTCTCTCTCTCTCTGTCATTCTGGGGGAAGGTCTTTGTCATCAAACTTCCCTGAGTCTAGGAGTTTCTCAGCGCAGGGACCCTGAAGGACGCGCTTCGCTCCTGACACTTCTTTATTGGTGGTATGAGGTCTCCTTCCTCTCTGCTCACTTCTCTCTTTTATATCTCAAAAGAAATTGACTCAAGATACAACCTAATCCTGTAGATTGAATCCTGCCTCTAATCTTGCCTCATTGACATCATAGAGGTTAGGATTTACAATGCAGGATAATCACACAGATCACAAAATGGTGGACAATCACAGTACTGGGAATCATGGCCTAGCCAAGTTGACACACATTTCTGGGGGACACAATTCAGTCCATGACAACTATTTATACCCCAACACTTTCCAACATTGATTTGAATTTACTTTTTGCAAAGAGAGGAGACTAGCCCTATCAGATCTTAAGGCATAGAGGTGAAGACATGAACTATGGAGTCTGCAATGCCTGCATTCAAACCCTGGCTCCACACCCTAGCTAGGTAAACATTACTATTGCTCTGAGCCTCAACTTCCTCACTGGTAAAATGGGGACAATAGTACCTACCCAGGGGTTGTCATGAACATTTAGAATAGATCCCACCACAAAGTAAGTACTATATGAGCATTAGCACCTATAATTGTTAAACTACAATAATTAAAATGATGCAATATTGGCATATTAATATACAGATAGACCAATGGAAAAAAAAGAGAAAAATCCAAATATATGCAGGATGAAAACAGACCCAAATATATTCAGGAATTTAGTAGATCAAAAAGGTAGCAATTCTAATGAATGGGAAAAGGTAGGTAATTCAATAAATGTTGCTGGGACAATGGGTAGCCAGCTGAGAAGAAATAAAGTTGTCTCCCGACCTCATAATTTGCACCAAAATAAATTCTATGGAAAGTAAAGATTTAAATGAGGAAAAAAATAACACTAGTCCTAGAAGAAAGCATGTGAAACTATTTTGTAACCATGGAGTGGAGGTGACATCTCTTAAGTATGACACAAAATCCAAAAACCATGAATTAAAATGCTGTAAACTCAACTACATAAAAAAAAAAATTTTTTTTTTTTAAATCTACAAGACAGAAACCACAGTAGTAGTCTGCTGAAAATGAGAAAGAGGCTCAGAGACTTGAAGAGAAGGTTTGACATGACATAGTCACAGAGGAAATGGGAGATGGTGTTGGAGGGTTCAACTCAGATGAGAAACCACAAATCTGTAAAAGCACTCTTAAGTTTATCAGAACTATTAAACTATTAAGTTTATCAGAATTTTAGGAGTTGTATCAATTAGGAATTACGTTCAGCTGCTAGCACCAGAGACCAGAAGTAACAGTGGCTTAAATAAAACTTTTTTTTTTTCATCCTGTAAAAGGATCTGGAGGCAGACAGCACAGGCCACCGTGCTTAGGCTCGCAGGCTCCTTTTAGCTTTCTGCTCCACTGTCCTTGGTACTGGCTTCCATCCTCAAGATTGCCTCATAGTTCAAGATGGCTGCTAGAACTTCAGCCATTATTCCTGGGTTCCAGGCAGGAAACAGGAAAGAGAAGAAAAGGACAAAAAAAAAAAAAAAGAGTATGCCCTAGCTGTCTGTCTCCTTTTTAAAGATCCTTCCTGAAAGTCCTACCCACAACTTCTGCTTATATCTTATTGGCTAGAATTTAGTCATATGTCCCACATCTAAGAGAGGTTGGAAAAGTAGTCTTTTAGATGAGCACATTGCCACTCCAAATAAAATAAAATAAAGATTCTGTGACTAAGTAAGAAGTGAATGGATGTTGGGTAGGCAGATAGCATACCCTGCAGTAGTACATATACAAGACTGGAGATTTGTCAGCTAAGTGTGGCAGGACAGGGGAACACTGGAGGTCAAGGAGCTAGTGAAACAGCATAGTTGGAAAGGAGAGGGGTCAGCAGCAGATCAAAGGACAAGAGTTCAATAGGGTCAAAGAACAGGAACAGTGGAAGAAAAACAAATGCAAGCTGGAAGGAAAGAAAGTATGAAAATGATAACTAGCATTTAATATTTCAGAATTATCAGTCCCAGTGATAAAAAAAAATTCAAGGTATGGCTGAATGGAATGGAGGTGGAAGTCACTGAAGTTGGAGGGGAGCTGTGAGTCCCGTGTGTTCAGGACTGTCCTCGTAGATGATGAAATCTCCCAGGATGCTTTTGGGTAGAAGGGAAGTCTGTAAACCTGGGACCAGAATCCTTGGAAAATAGTGTAGAGATCCAGAGATGAATATGGAGGAGTGGTGGAGGCAGACAGCAGAGGATTCAGTGAAAGAAGGATGGGCCCAAGGGTGGGAGAGGAATGGCCCAACAGTGGCATTCAAAATCTAAGCAACTGCAAAAATTAGTCCAAGCCATGAGATTCATGGGATGTGAGAATCAGAACAGCTGCCCCTCAGAAGGAACACAAAAGAAGCTGTGTCCTGTTTTTGTTAGCGCAAGGAGAGAGGACTCAGGGGAAGCAGGGTGCCCAATACTAGAAGGCACCAGTTTAGGGGGATGAGTGGGAAGCTCAAGGAAGAAAGAAGGCAAAGGTGATGAGGTTGGGAGACAGGCTAGAGATGACGGGTGGGGAGAGCGGGGACAGAAACAAGCTTGTCTTATGATCTGCTGTGGAGGGCAATAGGGAGGACAGATGTGGGCTGGCCTCAGGGTAGCCAGCTTGGACACCAGCTCTTTGAGTCCCAGGCCCTTCCCACTAGTTTTAACAGAGCTGCTCTGACCTCCGGAAGGACTGCCTCACAGAGCATAAAGGAGCAGGGACGGGCGGGATTGAGAAATGCTGGTTTCCATGAATGTCGAGCCACATTGACTCTTTTGGTTCCAACAGGTCGAGAGACTAAAGCCAAAACCTCTGTCAGGTGAGTGCTTTTCTTCCCAAGGGGTACCGCTGGTTTGGGAAACAGGAAGTTTCCTCAGAAGAACAACACAACACGAGCTATTCTTACAAGGAAGCTTCCTGTTCGGAACCATCACAGCTCCTCTCATCCTCCGAATTTCCCAATCCATGTCCTCATCTGTCCTCTAAGAAGCCATGCTCTTAACTTCCTGAGGCTCCAACTCCTATTTCTGCAAAACGAGAACAGGAGATCAAAGGGTGGCAGCACTTTCTGATTCTCTTTTCCAGAATGTCTCCCTTTTTTCTCTCTTGTATCCCCTTTCCTCCCCATTTCTAAGCCTTTCCTTCTGTCTATCCTGTGTTCTCTCATCTTTGAACACCACCCTTCCCTAACACATCTACCTTTTCCATATTTCTCTTCTTTCTTGCTCTTTGTCCAGTTTTCCTTTTCCCCTGGTGAAATACAGGAGAGGGGCTCAAAGATTCCTCTGCCTCCTCCTCATCCTGTCTGCTTCACTTCCTAGCCTTGGCCTCCCTCTTCTGTACCAGCCCTAGCTCTTCTTTCCTTTCCTCAGCATACTTTTCTCCTGAACCTCAAATCTCTTTCCTTTTCTCCTGTCCTTTCTTTCCATCAGCATAATTTGCCTTCTCGCAGCCCTCCTCCCTCCTCTCTCTCTACTGCCGGGTGCCCTTCCTTCAGTCTCCTTCCCTGGAAGCCTCCTTCAGGGACCAAGGCCTGAGCACCTGTCCAGAGGACATGAAACGAGCTTAACTGGTTTTTATTTCTCCCAGTTTTAGTCAAGCAGTGCCAACAGAGAGAACAGGAACTGACCCTTCCTATTTCTCTTCTTTGTGTCCCTTTCTGATAAAAGCAGCTCCCTAGAATAGTCCACCTTCAGCGAGCACTCGGGGACCCCTTCTGTACTATACCACAGAGGGCCTCAGTTCTTCTCCAGACAGTGTCCTCTGAGAGCCTAAAACCTCCTGAGTATGTTAGGGCAGGTTGGAGAGCACCCCACAAAAAGAACTAGCCCCTGAGATATGCTTTACTCTTTTCTGCACAGCCTCTAATACATTCCCCACCCTCTTGTTCCCATACAGGGGGCCCTTCCAAAACACCGAGGAGAAATATGAGAATACTGGGAATAAAGGTAAGTCCTTACCACCATCTTTTCCTAATTCCCACCCTTGACCCTTCCTATTCTCCAAACAGTCCCTACCTTTATATATGTGCCCCCTTCTCAATATTCTGTTCTTTCCCATTCCTCACCCCATCCATCTCCAATGACGTTTGACCCTGACCTAACGGATAACGTTACTGCTGAAACCCTCTTCCCGTTTCTGTACCCTGACTGTCACTCACCTGACTGTAGCACACCTTGATTCTTCCCAAGGACAGGATACAGACCCCAAGCTGGACCACAAGGTAAGAAGCTCAGATGAGGGCCTGGAGGATTTAAAGGGAAGCTTGGGGAAGGTGGGGTGGAAGTAGACAGACTGTGGTAGCAGCCCAGTTCTCAGGCTGTGAGATCTCTGGCTTAAGATAAGGACAGCTCTTCCCCACTGTCTAATGGCTTTCTTTTTTGGGATTTGCCCAGGACGATGGCATCGTCTATGCCTCCCTTATCCTCTCCAGTCCAGCCTCCCCAGGAGCACCTCCCCGCCAACCTCCCCATGGGAGCCCCCAGGCAGAAACCCTATACTCTGTCTTAAAGGCCTAATGAGTGGGATGGCCCTCTTCACCTGAACCAAGACTGAATGATGACCTCGTTAGAGTAAGCTATGCAGAGAGATCACAGCTTCCAGTAATAACCAAGACCAGACCCAGGCGCCTCAGAAGTCAGCACGTGTTGAAGGGCACCAGGGATCCAAAAGAAACAGAGCAATGTACCGCAATTCCCTCTTCAACTTCCTCACTCTTACCAATAAAACAAAAGTACCTAGAGAATTTGTCTGAATGCATCTAAGGAGAAAACTGATGTCACCTTCAACTTCTGTCCCTCCCACAAAAAATAAACTATAATAGATACCACACCCAAGACCCCTCCTCTAGTACTTTTTTTTCCAGTGACTGCCTCAGGCCAGGGAACAGTAAATTCCAAATACTGGTAGCCAGTCCAGAACCCCATGTCTGTACCCTTAATCTAACCATTCTACTTCCCTTAAAATAATAACTAGCATGTATGGTGTTAAGTGCTTTGCATGTATGACCTCACTTAAACATCTCAACAACCCTATAAGTAGGTGATATACTCATTTTGAGGCATGAAAACTAAGAACCAGAATGGTTAAAGTGATTTCCTAAGACCATATACCTAGTAAGTAGCTGAGCCAGGATTTGAACCCAAACATGCCCTTCTTAATGTTCTTCCAGAACTCAGGTGTCATTGCCTTCCCCCATATTCCTATATTGTGCAGGCCGATCTCCCACCAAAAACAATGATGTGCCACAGTGATCCTGAGAGAGGAGGCAAAGAAGCAAAAACAAAGGATGTGGTTAGAGACAAATGAGGCCAAGTTAAAGCAGTAACCTGTTTTATTAATACATAAACTATACAACTCTGACTTTAACCTTGTAGCCATTTAACGCCAATAAACTTCTCGGGGACCCCCCTGAGAGGCTCTCCCTCCTGCACTCCAGGGAAAGGAAGTGAGAGAACAGAAAGGAGGACAAGGTCACTCAATTATTCCTCAAATAAGGCCATGGTGAAGCCCTGTTCTTCATCTCTACTCTGTGACTCCTCTCTCAGCTCAGGCTCGTTTCCAATGTCTTCCAGGAGTTGCTCCAGGTCCAGGTCACTGGAAGCTTCGTCTTCAGGGAGAACGCTTTCAGCTTCCTGATGCATTGGTTCCTGGTGCCCAGGCCTTTCTTTCTCCACCGTGGGATGGACCTGACTAGGAGTGGGTGGGGCCAGGCCCTTTGGCACCGTTCTAGCTTCTCTTTCCTTAGACAAGCTGGTTACCAAAGACTTGCTTTGGGGAGCTTTAAATTTTTTCTTAGTGCCTATATGAAAAGGTGACAAAGTTGAGAGTCCTATTAGGTCAGTCTATCCTCACCTTTGCATAAGTGAAACTCCAAGATTCTTATTTCCAAGAAATCTCCGGAAATAGGACCTAACTCAGTAAAAAGAACACAGACTGAGAGTCAGAAAGACCTGAATTCAAGCCATGGATCAGCCATATGCTAGACAAGGGTCTTGAACAAATTTTAGACCCTTTGAGCCTCAGTTTCCTTATCTTTAAAATGGCAAATAACTAGCCATGAATATTAAAAGAACTAAAGGAAATATGCATGGAGGTATCTATCTAGCCTATGGCAATACTCAAATGTTAGTTCCCTTCTCCCTACCATTCATCTGTGCCTGGATTTAGTCAAATTAATAAGTTCTGTGTACTGTATTCTGAGAGATGCTTTTTAATTTTCATTCTTTCTTTAATAAAAGCTACAGAAATGTTAAAAAAAAAAACATCAAGGGACATGAACCTTGTTTTCCCCATAGTTTTTCCCAGGCCTTGAGGCTTACTTGGTTGGTGAGGATCTGAATTCCCTTGGCCTTCTTTCCTTGCCATTATGAGCACAGGAGGAGCTGTGGATTCAACTCCCAGAGATCTCTTTGTCTTCTTTTGCAGGGTCCCATCTCGTCCAGCTGCTCGGCCTGTATTACCCCCTACCCCAACCGTGGAGGAAATTTGTTTATTTTTCTCTAAAAGACAGCTTGGCAAGGGTCTGTGAACTCTGTGCATTTAGACTCTGCCCTCCCCCACATCTTCGTCTCATTCTCAATCTAGTGAGCTCCCTCATCCCTTATCTTTTCCTGACTGTGGTTTTTTCCTGGATATTTCCCTCTTTATAGTTCTCCTCAGAGGCTGCCTTCTCCAGGAAGTCATCCTTCTTGGCTAAGAATTTAAAACATTCCATCTTCAACCTAAAATTTTATAAACCAATACCCAGAAGTGAAGCACCTACAGTTTCCCCAGATGACATTATCAGTTACCTCTACCTGTTTTCTCCAGTTCTGGAGCTGAGAGAGTCAAGAGGGTCAGGCCACCTGCAGACCCATTACACTCACTGCTTCTGCCCTGCCTGAACAGTATACCTGGCCCACTCCCAGTTCGCTTGCTTACCTCTTGGCTTGGAGTTTTTTCTCTGTATTTTGGCTGGCTTGGGATCATCCAAAGTTGGATCCTGAGAATTAGAGAGAAAATAAGAAAGTTAAAAATTAAGTCATATAATTTTAATAGAGTGGGATGTTACAGGAAGATTACTGGGCTTAGAGGAGTCAAATAAGGTTCTGTGAGCCTGATACTGTTTAAGGCAATAGCAACAAAGAGAAAAGTATGTGATCATCTTCCTTTTATATTTAGTAGTAGTCAACGCAAGGGTTTACACACAACAGCAGGAAATAAAAATAGGCCACAAGCATAGTTAAAAATTAGTAAATTAAAAGATACACAGGTAACATCATACTTAGCAGAGAAAGATTGAGAGCTTTCCCCTTAAAATCAGGAAGAAGACAAGGACGCCCATTCTCACCACTGCTATTCAATATTATGCTGGCAGTTTGAGCTAGAGCAATTTAATAAGAACTAAAAGGTATCCAAATTGGGCAGGAAGAATAAAACTATCCCTTTTTGGAGATGACATAATCCTATATATAGAAGACCCCAAAGGATCCATAAGAATACTACTAGAGTTAATGAATGCAGCAAAGATCAACACTCAAAAATCAGTCAGGTTTCTCTACATCAGCAATGAGCAATCTGAAAAGGAAATTAAGGAAACAATTCCATTTATAATAAAAGAATAAAATACCTAGGAATAAATTTAACTAAGGAAGTGAAAGACCTGTACACTGAAAACTATAAAACATTACCGAAATAAATGAAAGACCTAAATAAATGGAAGGACATTCTGTGCTCATGGATCAGAAGACTTAATATTGTTAAAATGTCAGTACTACCCAAAGCAATCTATAGATTCAATGCAATCCTCATCAAAATTCCAACAACCTTCTTTGCAAAAATGGAAAAGCCAATCCTCAAATTTCTATGGAACAGCATGAGACTGCAAATAGCCAAAGCAATCTTGCAAAACAACAACAAAGCAAGAGGGTTCACACTTCTTAAATACAAAACATATTACAAAGCTACAATAATCAAAACAATCTGGTACTGGTACAATGATAGACATATAGACCAATGGAATAGAACTGAGAGTCCAGAAATAAATCCACATATCTACAGTCAATTGATTTTTGATATGGGTGCTAAGTCCATCCAATGGGGAAAGAACAGCCTCTTTAATAAATAGTGTTGGGACACGTGGATTTCCACATGCAAAAGGTGAACCTCATACCACATATAAAAACTAACTCAAAATGAATCAAAGACCTAAATGTAAGAACAAAACCATAAAACTCTTAGAAGAAAACATAGGAGTAATACTTCCGGACCAAGTTTTTAACAATGGGTTCATAGATATGAGACCAAAAGCACAAGCAACAAAAGATAAAACAGATAAATGGTACCTCAACAAAATTAAAAACTTCTGTTCATCCAAGGACTTTATCAACTAGGGGCCCTGGTGGCACAATGCTTAAGTGCCCAGCTGCTAACTGAAAGATTGGCAGTTGAAACTCACTCAGTGGCTCCGTGGGAGAAAGGCCTAGAGATCTGCTTTGGTAAAGATTACAGCCAAGAAAACTCTATGGGGCAGTTGTACTCTGTCACATGGGGTTTCTATGAGTCAAAAATCAACTTGACAGCACCTAACAACAACAAAAGGTAGTAATAAAAACTGAATCATGAGGAAATTGTTAACAAACACCATCCTAAATTTAAAAAAAAAAAAAAAGTTTGGTAACTTTAAAATTAGGAAACTTAGGAGGCAGTGATTTTATGTTAATGAGGGAAAAACAATTCAGAAAAGGTGGGTGAGAAGGACTGTACAACTTGAAGAATGTATTCAATGTCACTGAAGTGTTCACGTACAAATTGTTGAATTGGTGTATGGTCCACTGTGTATATTCTTAACAAGTAACAACAAAAAATAAATTATTTTTTAGAAAAGCACTTTATCAACAAAGTAGAGAGACAAGCTACAGACTGGGAGAAAATTTTTAGGAACCATATATCTCACAAGAGTTTAATATCTGATATATAGGTTATATATGTTGTTGTTGTTAGGGGCTGTCGAGTCGGTTTCAACTCCTAGCAACCCTATGTACAACAGAACGAAACACTGTCTGGTCCTGCGTCATCCTCATAATCACTGCTGTGTTTGAGCCCATTGTTGCAGCCACTGTGTCAATCTATCTCCTTGAGGGTCTTCCTCTTTTTCACTGACCCTCTAATTTACCAAGTATGATGTCCTTCTGCAGGGACTGGTCCCTCCTGATAACACATCCAAAGTACGTGAGACGAAGTCTTGCCATCCTCACTTCTAAAAACCATTCTGGCTATACTTCTTCCAAGACAGATTTGTTCATTCTTCTCACCATAATTCAAAGGCATCAATTCTTCTTCGGTCTTCCTTATTCATTGTCCAGCTTTCACATGCATATGAGGCGACTGAAAACACCATGGCTTGGGTCAGGGGCACCTTAGTCCTCAAAGTGACATCTTTGCTTTTTAACACTTTAAAGAGGTCTTTTGTAGCAGATCTGCCCAATGCGATACATTGTTTGATTTCTTGAATGCTGTTTCCATGTGGATCCAAGTAAAATGAAATCCTTGACAATTTCAAACTTTTCTCCATTTATCATAATGTTGTTTACTGGTCCAGTTGTGAGGACTTTTGTTTTCTTTATGTTGAGGTGTAATAATCCATAATGAAGGCTGTAGTCTTTGATCTTTATCAGTAAGTGCTTCAAGTCCTCTTCACTATCAGCAAGCAAGGTCATGTCATCTGCATATGACAGGTTCTTAATGAGTCTGCCTCCAATCTGATGCCGTGTTCTTCATATAATTCAGCTTCTCAGATTATCTGCTCAGCATACAGACTGAATAAGTATGGTGAAAGAGTACAACCCTGATGCACACTTTTCCTGATTTTAAATCATTCAGTATCCCCTTCTTCTGTTCAAGCAACTGCCTCTTGGTCTATGTACAGGTTCTGCATGAGCACAATTAAGTGTTCTAGAATTCCCATTCCTCGCAGTGTTATCCATAATTTGTTATGACCCACACAGTCAAATGCCTTTGCATTGTCAGTAAAATATAGGTAAACATCTTTCTGGTATTCCCTGCTTTCAGCCAAGATCCATCTGACATCAGCAATGATATCCCTCATTCCATGTCCTCTTCTTAATCCAGCTTGAATTTCTGGCAGTTCTCTGTCAATGTACTGCTGCAACCATTTTTTAATTATCTTCAGCAAAATTTTACTTGCGTGTGATATTAATGATATTGTTTGATAATTTCTGCATTCAGTTGGATAACCTTTCTTTGGAATGGGCACAAATATGGATCTCTTCCAGTTGGTTAGCTAGGTAGCTGTCTTCCAAATTTGTTGGCCTCAATGAGTGAGCACTTCCAACGTTGCATCTGTTTGTTGAAACATCTCAGTTGGTATTCCATCAATTCCTGGACCCTTGTTTTTTGCCAATGCCTTCAGTGCAGCTTGGGCTTCTTCCTTCAAGACCACTGGTTCTTGATCATGTGCTACCTTCTGAAATCTCTATTCCAAAAACCAAACCCATTGCCACTGAGTCAATTCCGAGTCATAGCAAACCCCATAGCATTTCCAAGGAGCGGCTGGTGGATTCAAACTGCTGACCTTTTGGTTGGCAGCCAAGCTCTTAACCACTACATCACCAGGGCTCTGAGATCTCCATTAGGGAGATGCAAATCAAAAACCACGATGAGGTATCACTTCACACCCACTAAAATGGCTATGACTGAAAAAACAGAAAGCAACATGTGTTGGCCATACAGAGAAATTGGAACCCTCATCCACTGCTAGTGGGATTGTGAAATGGTACAACCATTGTGGAAAAAAGTTTGGTGGTTTCTCAAAAAGTTAAACATACAATTCCCATATGATCCATCAGTTCCACTCCTAGATATATATTCAAAAGAATTAAAAGCAGAAATGCAAACAGATATTTGTACACCAAGGTTCAATGAAGCATCATTCACAATAGCCAAAACGTGGAAACAGCCTAAATGTTCATCAACCGATGAATGAATAAATAAAGTGTACATACATACTATTACCAGTCATAAAGCGAATGAAGTCCTGATACATGCTACAACATAAATGAACCTTGAAAACATTATGCTGAGTGAAATAGTCACAAAGGGACAAATATTGTATGGTTCTACTTACATGAAGTATCTGGGATAAGCAACAGTATAGAGACCAAAGTTTATTAGCAACCACTGGTAATTACCAGGGGCTGGTGAGAGAGAGGGAAAAAGGGTGACTCACTGCCCAGGGGACACTGAGCTTCTGTTAAGGGTGATAGGGAAATTTGGAAATGGGTAATGGTAATGGTCGAACTACATGATAAACATAACTAATGTCACTGAATTATACATGTGAAGAATGTTGAAAAGGCAAATGATTTGTTACATATATATTTACCACAATAAAAAAATTAAAAGATAATGTAAAAAATCTATATTTCATATGCTTGGAAGAGAGATGCTGAGGAAACAAGTGAATGCATATCCTAAGTGCCCTTGTAGGGAAGAAGGGAAAGCGAAGAGAGGCAACCTGCTAGTCTCTGAAATTGCTCCTGTAAGAACCAAAAAAAAAAAAAACCCAAAAATACATTTAGAACTGAGATTATCATCAAGAAAGAAGTTTGTAGAGATGTGAGAAATTAGAAAGAATAATTGAGGAAGAGAAGATCCTCCTTCCCCAGAGACCTGTAAGAGATAAAACCAGTCAGTCTGGGCTACCTTGGGACAGGGACTGGTGATTCCTTGGAAAAATTTAAATCTATATAAACAGATGCCCTATAGGAATCTCCTGAAAGGAAACTCCAAGATCCTTATTTAAACCAATAGTTAAGGTAAATCTTACTCTTTTTTCTTCTTCCTCCTCCATCTCTGACTCTACTTCCTCTTCTTTCTCTAAGTAGGAATCTGGGCTGTTAGGCCCAGAAAGCATTAAGTCTAGAACAGAAAAAAGAAGGTAAGGCTAAATAACTTACACAATAAAATAGTAGGTGAATTAATGAAGCTGATAGCAGAGAATCAGTATTTTCACTCCACCCTTCATGTCAGTGGTATTTTCTCCATAAAACATGATCCTAGATTATCATGGTTCCACTCTTTCAAAGTCCACCAGTATTCGACATGCACCCTCCCTCCCCATCCCTTTTTGTTTATTCTTCTCTCCACCCGGCCATCCATCCCAGATACTTGGTCAATGACATTCACTGAAGGCCTTCTACAGAATCCAGAACCAGGCTGATGATGGTAGATACCAAACAAAGAAAAGCTTCAGTTGCTGCCCTCATGAAGGAGTCCCTGCTCTCTCTCTCTGCTCCTCACCCTGTAATGGTCATCCACTTATCCTACCTTTTCCTTCCCTGGCATTGTCAAGTCCATTGTACCGGCTTCGGAAACCAAATAAGTTAACCCGTTCCTGATGAAACCAAGAAACAAAAGCATCATCTACCTTGGAAAATGTAGTCTATTACCCTCCCAAGGGTTATTTTTGCCTTCTGTCTTCTAGATTTTAATAATGAAGAATTTGGTTTCATTTTCTATACCATTTTCACTTGGAATTTCACATTAGGCTTATCTGGATTTTCATTGTGATTAGTTAATTATAATATCTTTTTCCAATTTACCTTATTTATAATTCAATAAGTGGGAAGGAGAAATTCAGTTTGTCATTCTCCACCCTACCCCACTCCCAAAGGCAGAGTTTGAGGGTTAAAACTGACTCTGTATAAAACAACAGTTAGGACTTAAGTATCTGAGACTCAGAGCTAAACAGGGAGGTAGGATGCTCCCTACCACAAACTGTCTCTGTCTGGGCTGACAGAGGATCCCACCTGTCCAAGGGCAGGGAAAGGAATGGATGATTAAAGGAGTAAAGGAAATCTGGCCTGGGAAGAGTAGTTCTAAGACTGTAATGGGGAAAGACAACCTGATTTTCTGCAGTATAGCATGTATGGTTCGCTTTGTGTCCCAAGTCCCAAAGAGGAAAGGGTATGTAGGTCTGAACACTCTCCCACCTGAATGCTGATCTGTTCTGCCGCTTGAGCCATAATTAGGGCTGCCCCCAGTTTCTGGCTGCAGTCCTTGTTCCTGCACTTTTTCTGAAATGAAAGATTAGAGTCAATAATAAATATTAGAGAAGTGACCCCAACACACTGCTACCCACCATATATTATCTTTAACTACATTTAATTCCAGTTCCTGGTAATAATATGATACTCCTATTCTTAATCTTTTGGGGTCAGAAACATCCTCCCTGCAACAAACCTCTACCAATTCCTAGTAATATTTTCAACATTTTGGTGTCCTTGTCAAAAGGAATCCCATGAAATTTGAAAACACAAGATTAAAGAAGTTCAAGTGATTCCACTTTTAAGCTTCTCACAAGTTTCTTTAGATCCAGCTGCCTGAAATAATGTCTACTGCCTGAGCTGCTGTGCCTCTGCTCATTTGTAACCCAAAGTGACTACCAGGAGGGTATGTGATTTAGCTAATCCAGTGGTTCTCAACAAGGGCAGTTTTGCTCCCCAGGGGCATCTGGCCACATTTGGAGACAGTTTTTTCTGTTATCACAACTGGGGGGGGGGGGGGTAGGGTGCTATTGGCTTCTAGTGGGTAGAGTTCAGGAATGCTACTAAACATTCTACAATGCACAGAACAACCCCCACAACAAAGAATTATCTGGCCCAAAATGTCAATAGTGCTGTGACTGAGAAACTGAGTTAACCTATGGTCTCACTTCTGCCACACCTGTTTGGCTAAACTGTAGAAAACCAGGGTCTTCAAGAAGGCTCCCTATGTGCAGGCAGGGAAGGAGATTGAGAAAAAGCATTACCCTACTGCAATTCTGGTAGAAAGAAGAGCTCCTCATGAATAACCTCACCCTTGGCACACTTGGTCAGATATGGGACTTTCCCCCAACACAGCTTCCACTGAGAGAAAAATCAGGTTTAAAAGAGGAAAGGTTTAGTTTTCAAGTTCCCTGTATCACGACTGATCCCGGAGGGTTGCTCACCGCTCCAGCTAGCTCCAAGGACAGCTCCTGAAAGTTCTTTAGCATGTTGACTGGGATCCAAGCACGAGAAACTGTTTCTCCAAAAAATGTCACGTGGTACTTAGACTGAAATAAAAGATGGTCCTATAATGGCCTCCTGTCCTTTCCCCTGCTTTGGCCCTCCAGCCAGAAAAGGCAGGGAAAGAACTGAGAATTCACAGTGAAGGAGATACCTGGCCTCATCTGTTCCCTTAAGCCTGACTCACCAACCCCACCTCATTCCATTGTTCTTCCACTCTGACCTCAGGAATCCTAGCCAAATATATTTATCAAAATTATAAATTTTCTAATAATGGATACTAATTAGATGCAAATTTGTTTCTATGTGTGACTACTTATATCTGTGTTTGTCACTCTGGTTAAGTGTCTGTGTTTGTAACTCTGTCCACCTGTTAAAATGGATTAGTTCATTACTTTGGCCTAAGCACCTACATCCCCTGAACCTCTTGCTCCATAAGGGAGATGAACAGTTAAGTGAGAGGAAACTCACCGGTAGGGAATCAAGATGAGAAGCAAAAAGAAAATATTCCCCCAGGTCAGGATCAGATTCTACCATGCCTGGCCACCTAGAGAAGACAGATGGTGCAGGGGAAGGAAGAAAAGGGGTTGGATGAGCAAAACAAAAATTCATCAATATACATGTACAGAAAAGGGCAATATGTTTTTCAAACAAAAGATCCCAAAGACAGGTCCCATCAGCCCCCTCCAGTGGCTGCCACCAAATAACTGAAGTGACTTCCATCAGTGTACAAAGAAGCTCAGAATCTTCCTAGTAAAGGTATCTCATCCTTCTGCACCTTCCCTCAATCCTGAGAACAAAATCTTCTGACTAGGGGCAATTCAAAAGACAAAACTATCCTACCCTTCCTTGTTTTCTTTACTTCGTATGGTTCTCACATCTGAAGTTAAAAAATGTCTTAGATCTACCCTACCCTTACTACCCACTGGGAGTAGCATTGTCCAGCTCTTTCAAAGCCTCCAAGCTCAGTACTTTATCTTCTCCCTCACCTCACACACTCTTTCTAAGGCAGATGCCATTTCCATTATAAATACTTGCCATTTCCTCCCCTCCCTCCTTGAATCTACCACTCCCATGTTCATGAAGGATGCTCTGCCTAGCTCATGGTGCCCTACCAGGGGTAACCATATTGCTTGGCCCAGATGATGGATCCTGGGATGTAGGAGGCATAAGCCACATCACTCTCATGTCCTGTCCAGGTTTCCTCAGGAATATCACAGCGATTATACTCCAAGTCTGCCAAAAAAGAGAAAGAATGAAGGGAAGAGAAGAGGCTCATAATGTGAAAATCTGGATGAGGGCTGGGGACAGGCAAGAAGATGGGACCAAAAGGGCATCTGGGAGAAGGGAATGGAGGAGAAAGAATAAAGATCCAGAAAGTGCAGCTAGAGCCAAGAGAAGTAGACGTACTACCTCTGTATACCCTATATAAAGTGATTCCCAACATCTGCTCTTATCCCACTCTGTCTGGCTCTGCTCCCCTCTAACACCATGAGAGTAACTTCTGTGAGACTGTTGCCTGATCTATAAAATAATTGAGCTGGACTAGATTGCCACAATCTCTTCCAATAAAGTTTCATTCTAGAATTCTAAGCTCACGGGATTGCTCTCATCTGCTTTTTCCCATATATTCTATAATCCTCCCTATCCACTAACCCAGTGTCAATAATCTAATCAGGATTGACAGGGTCAGACCAATGTTGAAGAAAATGGAATTCACTCAAAACATAAGTTTAAGATTCCAGGCCCTCCCCCATAATATAACTCTGCAGGATGTCTTCCTCCAGCTCACTATACCCAGATTCATCTTGATATGATAGGAAGATCCCTTCCTCTTTCCCAAGCACTACAAGGACCACTTGAGTGATAATGACACCTATGTTATATTTAATCTAAAGGATACATGCAGAAAAAGAAAGGAGAAGAACAATAAAGTCTGGAATTAAAAAAAAAAAATTTCCACTCCATTCTACCTGTATTCTGGTCACAGGACCAATTTTCTGGGAGAACAGAGGGGTCGATGTTTCCATGCAGCCGCCTCCATTTCTCACAGTTTGGGGAAGAACACTGGACCCAGACTAGACACTGACCTGTGACAGAAAAAATTGAAATGAAAGACTCAAAAATATGCTCTTCGTTTTGCAATACAACTAAAATTAATATAAACCTCCCCCTGCCACCAAATCACACAGGCCCAGAGACTTTAGAGATCAGCTAAAACTAAGGCTCAGAGAAGATAATGCACTTGATGAAAATCAGTCCATTGGTGGCAGAGCTGGACTTAGAACCCAGGTCTTGCATCCCAATGTTTCTCCTATACCAAGCTATCATCTCACCTTCCATCGAGGCACAAAGGAGTTTTTCCAGTATTGACAGTACTTTAAATAAAAGGTTGTCTGGCCTCTTCCCCGCTAGTGCCTGGTTCTCTGTCACTATTGAAAAGTTCTTTTAAAGGGCTAACCAGCATCTCTTTTGTATACAACATTCAGAGTTCTTATCCAAATAACAACTGATTTACCTGTCACCAAATCACCAAGTTGTAGCTTTGGGATCAACAGGTTCACCTTCCTCCAAAAGACCTAGGTCTAAGTCTGTCATTTCTCAATCAGCTATTCACCTCAGTCACTGCTCACAGGCTAAGCATTCCTTTTATCCATTACCTTCCAAATCCCCACACCTCTCTAAATCCCCACATCTTCTAAGCTGATCCCGCACCCCACAGAGCCTCCTTTCTCTCTTCCATCTCCAATTTTCAAGCCCAAGAGAGTTTTCCAAACCATAGCCAAACTCACCAAAACTACCTCCCTCTCCTTTTTGCTGGTCCCTGATCTGAGAATGATTCCGAGCTGTTTTCTTTGGTTGGTCTTTCTGTCTGTGCTCATGTTTGCCCTGGAGTTTCTCCAGTTTTTCATTTTCTCGAAAGATAAGACAAAAGGGTGAGAGTTTGAAAAAGAGAATCTTTATAGATAGTATAGGCCACTAAAAGAAGGAAGAAGAATCATAGCCTAAAAGTTTCAAGCCTTCAGCCAGAAATTCTCGGCCTTCCCACTGTCCCTTACCCCAGTTTCCCAGGGTACCCCAATTTCCCTTGAGCCAAATGACAGAGTATCCCTGACCATACTTACGAGCTTCCTTCTTTCTTTTGTTTAAGGAGAGTTTATTGAATTTCTTCTCAGAAGGTGCAGGATCTGGCTGGCCTGGCTTAGATGCATTTATCTCAGGGACAACTCCATTTTCCTGTGATGCTGAAGTCTCTGGAGTATGAGGCACAATTAGCCTCTCTCTAAAAATGAGAGGTTTTGTGTGTGTGTGTGTGTGTGTGTGTGTGTTTATGTAAAAGTAGAAAGGAGAACTTTGCAGTACGCTTCTTTTGAAAGAACTCAAGAGTAAAAGTTAGGGGGACAAAAGAATCCTTGGCCCTCTAAAGCCTCCTGAGATCATTTTATCCATCTACTTGCCTATTTTTTCCAACTTAACCAGGTATCTTTCCAGAGCTAAGAGAAATCGATAGATAGACAGACAGATGGATAGACAGATCACTATTTACCAATGTTAAATCTACCCTGGGATCAACTCACCTCATTGAGATAAACTTACCCATCAGCATTATCATTATCAACAGTCATTGAAGTAAGTTCTGGTTCCTTGTCTGATTGGGTACATGCTATGGGCTGGGCACAGGACATCTCTGCCAAACCAAGGCCAGATCCTACCCCTCCCAAAACAAAATACTATAAGCAGAGACGCGATACAAGAAAACAAATACTACATTATTTCCTAACTGTCCCTTTCATTAAAATGTCTCCCACCCTCTGGGGACCATGGTTTTGGGGGACATCTAGGTTAACTGGCATTACAAAGTTTATTAAGAAAATGGTCTGCATCCCACTTTGGTGAGTGGCATCTGGGGTCTTAAAGACTTACAAGTGGACATCTAAGATGCAGCAATTGGTCCCAACCAGCAAAGGAGAATGAAGAACACCAAAGACACAATGAAAATATTAGCCCAAGAGGCAAAAGGGCCACCTAAACCAGAGACCCATCAGCTTGAGACCAGAAGAACTAGAAGGTGCCTGGCTACCACCAATGACCGCCCTGACAGAGAACACAACAGAGCAGGAGAAAAGTATGGTGCAGAACTCAAATTCACATAAAAAGACCAGACTTAATGGTCTGACTGAGACTAGAGGAACCCCAGAAGACATGGTCCCCAGACTCTCTGTTAACCCAGAACTAAAAGCATTCCCAAAACCAACTCTTCAGACAAAGATTAGACAGGACTATAAAACATAAAATAATACTCATGAAGAGTGTGCTTCTTAGTTCAAGTAGACACATGAGACTAAATGGGCAGCTCCTGTCCGGAGGCGAGATGAGAAGGCAGAAAGGGATAGGGGCTGGCTGAACGGACCTGGGAAATACAGGGTGGAAAGGGGGAGTGTGCTGTCACATTATAGGGACTGCAGCTAGGGTCACATAATAATATGTGCATAAGTTTTTGTATGAGAAATTAACTTGAGCTGTAAACTTTCACCTAAAGCACAATAAAGAAAAAAAAAATGTCTCCCACCCTTTGCCCGGAAAAACCTTTGGGCCCCTTGTCACAGAATTTTAAATCTAAATTTTCAGGAAAAACTGCAAATCTGGATCTTTTTGCAAGCCTTTCCAGATTGATCTGCCTCATTCCAGGATAGTTAGGTAATGTTAATTTTATTTTGTTTACAAAATGGGAATTATATGTGCTGTATTTTATATCAATTGTTCCTCAAACTCCTACCAGGAGTACAAGTATACCTGAGAATGACTAACAATGTCAGGCCATTCTCCTTAGCCTCATGATGTTATGGAGAAGGCCTCGAGCCTACACTATAGAGTTCTTTATTCTAAAAATCAAATCCCTGAGCATATGCTAAAATGGTATTGGAAACAGAAATACACAAAGGTAAATGGAGACTAAGTTCTTCAAATGTGGGAAAAACAATGTATATTTTCTAAGTAGTTTGCAAACATATAGAAATGAATTTAAATTGCCATTTAAAAATTTAGGTGAGACTATATTTAAATTCTGAAATCAGTGTAATACAGACTTTTCTAAAAGTCTATACAGTCATGCATCACTTAACATCCACAGTACATTCAGTGAAATAGGACATTGTATGATTTTGATGTTATGGGAATATCATATTATATTCAATATGTCCCTGGGTTATGAATGTCTGTACAACCTGTAATTATGAACAAACACCCATAAAGCCTATTATAATAAAAATCCAGGTACACACAATGGTTCATAATAACAAACGGGGCTACTTTGCATTGCACACCAAAACATTATTATTATTCCTGTATTATTATGTTAAAGATGTTTTAGTGTATCTGGAAGTGTTTCTTTAATGTTTTTATGCATAGAAAGGTACACTATATAACCTTACGGGACCACAGACATATATGTAGTCAGATGTTGCCCAAATGGATGTTAAGCAGCACATGACTGTATCCTTTATCTAAGGTGGTTTACCTATAGTTCCGTTGATAACAAATTAATTTTTTTTAATATTTCAAAGTTCCATGGAATATTTCCTTACTCAGGAAGATGGAGGAGAGGAGAAAAGCCATCAAACTTACTTTATGCCTCACATAACAGTCACTTTGTCTAACTGAAATGCTTGTTCTCTCACTACAAGCCATACCCAAGCACTCCTGTAAGGACTTCCGCAGCACAATCTGAACAATCTCCTCAAATTCTGCATTGGTAAGACTTGCTCCTTCCTGCAGAGACAAGGGTAGGAGAGTAACACTGCTTACCTTTCCATAGTTGTCCTCTATGCCCAGTCAGGGAAGCTGCCTTTGGATAAGGCAGTAAGTTCACAAGACTGAGAGTATGAAATCATCATACCTAAGAATGCCATAAACTCTATCCCAGATCTCCTGGGAATAAATGAGTCAAAGAAAAGGAAAACATCTATAATAAAGTCTCTGTCTACTTCTACCCCCAACTCCATCTGACCTTGACCCGTTTTTTCCTGCTAAGTGCCTTCATCCAAGCATTTTTTACCTCTTTGAGAAGAAAAAAGAAACCCCTAAAAGGAACAAAAAACTGAATTTATGGGATGAATTTCCCCACTGTGAAAAGATTCTATTCGTCTACTTTGGGTGGAGAGTGGAGAAAGGGACTGTCCTACTAGAGCCCATCAATGTTACTGATACCTTTTCTGCTTTCTTCTCTGCTTGTTTGTTGTATAAATCCTTTCCTTTCTTCTCTTGGCCACTGCCTTGACCATTCTCTGTGGTTGCTTTCTCATTCTTCTTCTCTAACCTGGCCTTTGGCAGGCTTGGCTTGGCCTCTAACTCTGGGGAATTGATCCTCAGAGTGTCCTCTTTGAGTGAGTTACGGCTAGAGGGCATCAGTCTATGCAAGTTTTGTGCAGGCAGGGCAAAGGTTTTCTTTGGTCCCTTCCTACATTCTGAAACAAATTTGATCATCAAATGAAATTTATGAATCATATAGTCTAGCACAGATATTACCTAACGTTGCCCATTGACTGGCCATATCAGAATTATCTGGGAGAGCTTTTAACAAATTCAGATTCCTGGGCCTCTCCTTCCTCTCTCCCACCCCCAGCCCTAAGATACTGATAAAGTAATCTGGAATGAGGTCCAGGAATCTGTAATTTTATCAACCTATCTAGATATTTCTGGTGCACTGCCAGGTTTGGGAACCACTGAGTAATTCAAAGGAGATAAACATAAACTAGCAGGAAACTAAATTATTCAAATGTGAAATTTTTTTAATTTGCTAATTTTAACTCTGGACAAAATTTTATGGGATACTGGGTTAATAAGAAAACTGACAATAAGTTAAGCTTTTATTTACAGCATTCCTTCTGCCTTATCCTCTAGCCAAAACTACAAATTATTCAAGACCCAGCTTTTACGCCACCTCCTCCACAAAAACTATACTGATCCTCCCAGGTATAAGTAATCTCTTTCTTCTGAGCTTCTACAGTACTCTATACCTTCCTCATGGCATTTACCACATTCAACTTTACGTTATACATATTTAAATGTCTTTTATCTCCCTACTAAATCATATGTTCCTTGAGCAGGACTATTTCTAAATCATATTTATATTGCTCGAAGTATCTAACAGAATAGTAACTCTAACAGAGTAGACACAAAATACAGGTGAACTGAACTACCCTTATTTGAGCAAGGGTATCCTGATAATCAAGGGCTGAGAAAGAGGAGGAAAATAAGAGAAATGCAAAGTGAACTCCCTCACTCTTAGACTTACCTTCTTTATTTTGTAATGTTGTCATCTTTCAGCTCTGAGGCTACCTTCCTTTGCCTCTGTTAGAAGAAAGAAATTAACTGCTATGACTGATTAAACATAATTTTAGAGTTCTGGGCAACATGGCACTATAGGCAGAAGCACCACGCCGTCCCTCCAGAGCAAAGATCTGAAAAACTAAGCCAAACAGAGAGAATGGCAATCCTGAAACCCTAAGCATCAAATGCAGAGGTAAAGAACTCAGCCAAGCACTGAATGGAATAAGAAACTGACAGAGAACAGAGAATGAGGAGAGATACATGCAGAGGTCCCCTATCAGCTAACACAGCATGGATCTGCCATCTTGGACTCCTATCAAAGACCAGCAAACAGGGGGTACAAGAAAGTAGCTTCACAGAGCTTCCAGTAGGAGACAGAACAACCAGTAACCAGCGATATACGCATTCCCATCCCCCACCCTCCTTCACCCCTACTCGGCCTCCTCTGCTTCCTGTGGCCACAGTCTCTTGGCTGGGAAGTGTCAGCTGCACACCAGTGTCGCTTGGATTCCACCCACCTGCACTGGCCAGCCCCCTAAGTGCCATTTGTTGGCTGCTGGTGTTGCTTTTTTCTACTCTTTAGATTTCTTCCTTACCTCTCACCATCTCCTCCTCCTTTCTCTCAAATACCTGGCTCCGTGCACCATCTTTGCTTCTTCCTAAAAGGCTGTGAAACACTGCTCAAATGTGAGACTGCTTCCCAGCCCTTGCTGCCACACGGGTGGGATCCTGGGGCTTTTTTGTTTGTTTTGAATTGTTTGTTTTCTTTTTCTATTCTTGAATTGGGAGGCTGTCCTAGCCAGGCAGTACTGCGCGGCTTGGGACCTACCCCCTTGGTTTGCGCAGATGTGCAGAGGGATCCCTGAGTACATTTCTTTTTTCTTGGTTTTTTTTTTTTTTTCTGTTTTTTTGGGGAGTTTTTCTTGTTCTTTTTTTTTTTAATTTGTTTGTTTTGTTTCCTTTTCCCTCTTTTTCCCTTTTTGTCTTTCTTCATTAATAAGTTTCTTGTCTCTCTATACTTACCTTCTCCTCCTGTCCCCTGCATACCTGGCACTGAGTGACACCTCTAAGCCTTCTAGCCAGGCTGTACTTCAAGGCCTGGGAGCAACTTACTTAGACCTTGTAGCCGCACCAGTGGGATCCCTGGGAACTTTGCTTTCTCTTTTCTTTCTAATTTTTATTTATTCACTTTTTCTTTTCTTTTTTTTCTTCTTATTCTCCTTTTTGTTTTTTTCCATTTCATAGTCTCTCATCTCTCCAAGCTCCCCTAGCACTCTTTTTTGTTTGTATGTTTTTTGCTCCTGTTCCTCTCTCATGTCTCCCATACCCATCTTAGCTCCATACATCACAATCTCCCCCCTCCATCCTACCTACCTGCACTGTGCACTGAACATCATACCACCAAGCAGCCCAGGCCTACCAGAATGTGCCCCGCACTGATTACTGGCCCACCCTGGTGGCCATCGTAAGTGCCACAAACAACCCATCCCAGCAACTCCACTTCAGCTAGCCCTGCCCTACTGTACCATATCTGAGCGACTGACCCTGCCAATTAGAGAAGGAGGCAAAAAGTATCGTGCACACAGACGAGCAAACAACAAAGAACACACAGCCTGCCTGCTCAGATATAACCAAATAAAACAAAAAACAGGATGAAACAAATCTACAATCAATAAATGAGAAAAATAACTACTGAATGCCCTGAAGACAGCAGACAATATCAAAACATTTACAAAAACAGGACAGGATTGTTCCAGTAATTGTGCAAAATAAAACACCAGATGACTTTCCAGTAGAAGAAAACGCACTAGAACTACCTGATAGGGAATTCAAATCTCTAATATTCAGAGCTATTCGAGAGTTGAAGCAAAAAGCAGGAAAAAAATGAGGAAAAAATAGACAAATCCATGGAAAAAGCAGACAAGTTCATGGAAAATACAGACAAAAAATGGACTAGTTCAGGAAAATAATGCAGGAACAAAAATACCAAAATAAATTCACAACTAGAAATCATACAAAAACAACAATTAGAAAGCCAAAAGATAAACAACAAGATTTCAGAAATGGACAGTGTCACAGAAGGGCTGAGGAGCAGGTTTGAAACGGTGGAAGACAGGATCAGCATATTTGAAGACAAACACTTGGATACAACTCTGAGGAAAAATCAGAAAAAAGAATGAAGAAAAATTAAGAGACCCTTAGAATTATGTGGGATACAATCAAAAGCAAAAACTTGCGTGTGATCGGAGTTCAAGAACAGGGGAGAAAACAGAAAACACAGAGAGGATCATTAAAGAACTGCTGACAGAAAACTTCCCCAATATCATGAAAGATGAAAAGCTGGCCGTCCAAGAAGCTCAACGAACCCCATATAGGATAGACCCCAAAAGAAAATCACCAAGGCAAATCATAATCACACTCGCCAAAACCAAAGACAAACAAAGAATCCTGAGAGAAGCTCGAGAAAAACAAAAAGTCACATACAGAGGAGAAACAATAAGACTAAGCTCAGATTATTTGGCAGAAACCATGCAGGCAAGAAGGCAATAGGATGACATATATAAAACCTTCAAAGAAAAAGATTGCCAGCCAAGAATAATATATCCCACAAAACTCTCATTCAAATATGATGGTGAAATTAGGACATTTCCAGATAAACAGAAATTAAGGGAATATGTCTCAGTAAAAACAAAACCTACAAAAACAAAAGAAATGAAAAAAAAATCCACAAACAAAAGGAATTCAGCACATGAGAGTAACAGGAACAAAGAAAATGTCAGCACCACAAAAAAAAGCACTACCAAATGACAGCAGTAAACTCACGCCTATCAATAATTACACTGAATGTAAATGGCCTCAATGCACACATAAAGAGATGGAGAGTGACAGAATGGATAAAAAAACAGGATACATCAATATGCTGTCTACAAGAAACACACCTTAAAAATAAAGATGTAAATTTATTAAAAATCAAAGGTTGGAAAAAATATATCAAGCAAACAACTACCAAAAAAGAGCAGGAGTGGCAATACTAATCTCAGATAAAACAGACTTTAAAACAAAATCCACCATAAAAGACAAAGAAGGACACTATATAATGATTAAGGGATGATCCATCATGAAGACATAACCATAATAAGCATCTACACAACAAATGACAGGGCTCCAAAATACATAAAACAAAATCTAACAGCAATGAAAAGAGAAACTGACAGTTCCACAGTAATAGTAGGAGACTTCAATACACCACTCTCGGTAAAGGACAGAACATCTAGAAAGAAACTCAGCAAAGATACAGAAGACCTAAAGGGCACAATCAGCCAACGTGACCTCATAGACATATATAGAACACTCCACCCTACAGCTGCAAAGTACACATTCTTTTCCAATGCACATGGAACGTTCTCCAGAATAGCCATATCTCAAGCCACAGAGCAATCCTCAACAAGATCCAAAACGTTGAGATAATACAAAGTATCTTCTCTGACCACAATGCTATCAAGGTAGAAATTAACAACAGAAACAGCAAGGAAAAAAAATCAATTACATGGAAACTGAATAACACCCTGCTTACAAACCACTGGGTATAGAAGAAATCAGAGATGGAATTTAAAAAATTCCTAGAATCAAATGAGAATGAAAACACATCATCTAAAAATCAGAACCTGTGGGACATGGCAAAGGCAGTCCTCAGAGGACAATTTATAGCAATAGATGCACACATCAAAAAAGAAGGGACAAAATCAAAACATTAACTACACAACTCAAACAAATAGAAAGAGAACAGCAAAAAAAAAGCCCACAGCCACCAGAAGAAAGAAAATAATAAAGATCAGAGCAGAAATAAATGAAATAGAGAACAGAAAAACAATAGAAAGAATCAACAAAACCAAAAGCTGGTTTTTGGAAAGGATCAACAAAATCGACAAACCACCGGCCAGACTGACAAAAGAAAAACAGGAGAGGATGCAAATAACCCAAATAAGAAATGAAATGGGGGACATTACAACAGATTCAACTGAAATAAAAAGGATCATAACAGAGTATTATGAAAAACTATACTACAAAAAATTCAAAAACCTAGAGGAAATGGATAAATTTCTAGAAACACACTACCTACCTAAACTATCACAAAGTGATGCTGAAAGTCTGAACAGACCCATAACAAGAGAAGAGATTGAAAAGGTAATAAAAAACTCCCAATGAAAAAAGCCCTGGTCCAGATGGCTTCACTGGAGAATTCTATCAAACATTCAGAGAAGAGCTTATACCAGTACTACTCAAACTATTTCAGAACATAGAAAAGGAAGCAACACTTCTGAATTCATTCTATGAAGCCAGCATAACCCTGATACCAAAACCAGGCAAAGATGCCACAAAAAAAAGAAAATTACAGACCAATATCTCTCATGAATATAGATGCAAAACTTCTCAAAAAATTCTAGCCAATAGAATTCAGCATCATATCAAAAAAATAATACACCACGACCAAGTAGGATTCATACCAGGTATGCAAGGATGGTTCAACATTAGAGAATCAATCAACATAATCTACCACATAAATAAAAGGAAAGAAAATAATCACATGATCTCAATTGACGCAGAAAAGGCATTTGACAAAGTCCAACACCCATTCCTGATTAAAAACTCTCAATAAAATCGGTATAGAAGGGAAATTTCTCAACATAGTAAAGGGCATCTATGCAAAACCAACAGCCAACATCATTCTTAATGGAGAGAGGCTAAAAACATTTCCCTTGAGAACAGGAACAAGACATGGATGCCCTTTATCACCATTCCTATTTAACATTGCGCTGGAACTTCTAGCTAGAGCAATAAGGCAGGAAAAAGAAATAAAGGTCATCTAAATTGGTAATGAAGAAGTTAAACTGTCCCTGTTTGCAGATGATATGATACTATACATAGATACCCTAAAAACCCCACGAGAAAACTACTGGAACTAATAGAAAGATTCAGCAGAGTAGAAGGGTACAAGATAAACATACAAAAATCAGTTGGATTCCTATACACCAATAAAGAGAACGATGAAAAGCAAATCAGGAAAACAATACCATTTATAATAGCGTCTAAAAAAATAAAATACTTAGGAATAAATCTAACCAGGGATGTAAAAGACCTATCGAAAGAAAACTACAAAACGCTACTGCAAGAAACCCAAAAGGACCTACATAAATGGAAAAACATACCATGCTCCTGGATAGGTAGACTCAACATTGTGAAAATGACAACTCTACCCAAAGCAATTTACAAATACAATGCAATCCCAATCCAAATACTAACAACATTCTTTAAAGAGATGGAAAAACTAACCATTAACTTTATATGGAAAGGGAAGAAGCCCTGAATAAGTAAAGCACTATTGAAGAAGAAGACTAAAGTAGGAGGACTCACACTACCTGACTTCAGAACCTACTATACAGCTACAGTAGTCAAAACAGCCTGGTACTGGTACAATGACAGATACATTGACCAACAGAAGAGAATTGAGAACCCAGATGTATATCCATCCACATACAGTCACCTGATCTTCGACAAGGGCCCAAAGTCCATCAAATGGTGAAAAGACAGTCATTCTGGCAAAACTGGATCTCCATCTGCAAAAAAATGAAACAGGACCCATACCTCACACCATATACAAAAACTAATTCAAAATGGATGAAAGACCTAAATATAAAGTCAAAAACTATACAGTTCATAGATGAAAAAATAGGATCAACGCTAGAGGCCGTAATGCAGGGCATTAACAGGATATAAACCATAATCATCAGCACACAAACTCCAGAAGATAAGCCGGGATCTTCTAAAAATCCAACACCTATGCTCCTCAAAAGACCTCACCAAAAGAGTAAAAAGAGAACCTACAGACTGGGAAAAAATTGGGGGGCATTACAAGTCAGACAAAGGTCTAATCTCTATAATCTACAAGAAAATCCAACACCTCTACAACAAAAAGACAAACAATCCAATTAAAAAATGGGCAAAGGAAATGAACAGACACTTCACCAAAGAAGACATTTCAAGCGGCCAACAGACACATGAGGAAATGCTCGCCATCACTAGCCATTAGAGAAATGCAAACTAAAACCACAATGAGACATCATCTCACCCCGGCATTACTGGCACGAATCAAAAAAACTGGAAATAACAAATGTTGGAGGTGCTGCGGGGAGATCGGAACTCTTATGCACTGCTGGTGGGAATGCAAAATGATACAACCATTTTGGAAAATGATATGGAGTTTCCTCAGAAAGCTAGAAATAGAAATACTATGCCATCCAGCAATCCCTCTCCTAGGAATATATCCTGAAGAAATAAGAGCCATCACACGAATAGACATATGCACACAGGCATTCGTTGCAGCATTGTTCACTATAGCAAAAAGATGGAAACAACCTAGATGCCCATCAACAGATGAATGGATAAACAAACTACGGTACATACACACAATGGAGTATTATGCAACGATAAAGAACAATGATGACTCTGTGAAGCATCTCATGACATGGATGAAACTGGAGGATATTATGCTGAGTGAAATAAGTCAACCACAAAAGCACAAATATTGTATGAGACCTCTACTGTAAAAACTCATGAAAGTTTACACACAAAAAGTAACAATCTTTGTTGGTTATGAGGGATGGGAGGGGTGGGGGGGAATACTAAACAGACAATAGATAAGTGGTAACTTTGGTGAAGGGTAAGATAGTACACAATACTGGGGAAGCCCGTACAACTTGTACAAGGAAAGGTCATGGAAGCTCCACAGACACATCCAAACTCCCTGAGGGACTGAATTGCTGGGCAGAGGGCTGTGGGGACCATGGTCTCAGGGAACATCTAGCTCAATTGGCATAACAGTTTATAAAGACAATGTTCTACATTCTACCTTGGTGAGTAGCTTCTGGGGTCTTAAAAGCCTGTGAGCAGCCATCTAAGATACTCCACCGGTCTCACCCCTTCGGGAGCAAGGGAGAATGAAGAGAACGGGATACAAGGAAAAGATGAGTCCAAAGGACTAACGGACCACAGCTACCAAGGCCTCCACCAGACTGAGTCCAGTACAGCTAGACAGTGCCCGGCTACCACCACTGACTGCTCTGACAGGGATCACAACAGAGGATTCTGGGCAGAGCTGGAGAAGGATGTAACAAACTTCTAATACACACAAAAAAAGACCAGATTTACTGGCCTGACAGAGACTGGAGAAAGCCTGAGAGTATGGCCCCTGGACACCCTTTTAGCTCAGTGGTGAAGTCACTCCCGAGGTTCACCATTCAGCTGGGGATTGGACAGCCCCATACAACAAAACAGGACTGAGGCACAGCAGTCCAGGCACAAGGACTAGAAGGCAGAAGGGGACAGGAAAGCCAGTGATAGGGAACCCAAGATTGAGTAAGGACAGTGTTGACGTGTAGTGGGGTTGTTAACCATTGTCATAGGGCAATATGGGTACTAACTGCTTAATGAGAAACTATTTTGTTCTGTAAACCTTCATCTAAAGTGAGAATAGCAGCACAACTGGAAGAACATAATCAATGTCACTGAATTGTACATGTAGAAATTTTTGAAATGGTGTTATCTTTGGCTATGTATATTTTCACCAAAAAAAAAAAAAGTCCTCCAAGGTTGAGAAGGGAGAGTGTTGACATGTCATTGGGTTGTTGACTGATGTCATAAAACAATATGTGTACTGACTGTTTAATGAGAAACTATTTATTCTGTAAACCTTCACCTAAAGTACAATTAAAAAAAAAACAAACATAATTTTAAAACTTTCATCTTCCCCTGTGTTCTGGAACTCAGGATCTCCTTTCCTGGGATCCCTGAACTACATTTTCTGCCTTCTATTCTAGGAAGACTAGACTTCTACCTCTTCAGCAGTGCCAACTACATGCTAGGGAATACAGTTGCTGTTTGAAAAATTAGCAATGATCCTTAGTATTTTAAGTGCCTAGAACCATGTCCAGTGTGACACAGGCACTCATAAGTAGGTGGAAGTAGCAGTAGTAGTGATGGATGAATAGGCAGTAGTAGAGTTTAGACAGTCCTAAGAGTTAATGAGTGGGAATTTTCTTTAGAAGGATGATCTCATTTTACACGATTTTCCTAAATACTTAGAACACAAATGATCTGGCAAATCTCTGAACTAATTCAGAGGTCCCTATGCATACAGAGAACATTATAATGTGTATTTTCCCTTTACTGAGAGCTTCAAGTCCAATAAATTTCCCAATGTGCTGGATTCTAGCCATCTGTATTCATGTCTCTGAAATGTCTGGTAACCAGTAGAGGTCCTCAGAGAAACTAGCAGTAAGAACTTAGTACTTTCACTTGATATTCATTCATCTGCAGTAATCTATTCACAAATGCTCTATAGTACATCAATATGCTTCATTATTACTACTGATATTGTGACTAACAATAACAGCTAACATTTACTGAGCACTGACTATATCCTTTACCCTTTACATTACATATTTTACACAAATAACTCACACGTTACACTTTTGTGTGTGTGTGTGTGTGTGTGTGTGTGCCAACCGTGCAACCCCCTCACCTGTTATTCTCCTAGGCGTGTTATGTGTATTATATGTGTGGGCATGTTATTTATGTGGGCACGTTATTTGACAAAAATACGGTATATCATCTCATTTAATTCTCACAGTAAATCTATGGGATAGACAACATTTTACACTTGGGGATACTGAAGCTTAGAGACATTAAGTAACTAATAAACGACCAGGACTAGGGTCCATCTGCTTTAGAAGTTTGTGCTATTAACTATACTACACTGCATCCCAATAGTCTAATTCAGTGCCTCACAATCATATCACAGCACACACAGAAAGCATGCATTAAAAGTACCCATTGGAAACACACTCAGAAAATGATATTTGTAGATACTCCGGGGTAAAAGGACCAGGCCACTCACAGCCATAGGCAACTGAAAGGTGGGAGTGGAGAGCCTCAAACCACACCAAAGACTGAAGAGATCTAGCTCCACACAGCTATAAGCCATTCATGGCACTACAGGGTCCGAAGATGAGTCTTGGGAAGTTCCAGTAATTTACATTTTTCCAGTTTGCACTTTCCCACTATTGATAACTCTACCCAGCTGTTAGAAGATGAATAACTCTTGTTTTATCAACCTAAACTTCTTATAGTCCTTCCACCTGGTTTTCTTTAGGCTTATAACATATAAACCATTCTTATTTTTCTAACAATTATAAGGAGCATTGTAGCTCGAGGAGGGCATCCAGAGGTCATAGAGTTCCATCACCTCTTTTTACAGAAGGGGTTACATGGCTTGCCCAAAGCTTCAATGTTAATACATGGTAGAGCCAAGATGATCCCAGACCTTTTGTCTCTAAATTCTACTAAGAGCTCTTCTATTCTTCTCAATGATCTTCTCAATCAATGCTGCTGATTTTGAGTATTTTGAAGGCCCTGGACTGGAAACTCACTTCTCCAACTCTACTGTCTCCCACCAAAAAGAGACTCAAAGACAACATAAAATGGATCCTTTGGTTCCAGGTACAGGATTTCTCTCTCTACATCCGAGGATGAACTCATAAGATGTTGAGGGTTTGACTTAGCGTGGCCATAGCATGGCTGAATATAAAATATTTTTAAAAGTAATTATCCTTTGCCATTTTTCTATTCCTTTTCATACTTCTTTAAATGTGAATAATTGTTCTGCAGCAATTACTTTTCCTTTATGTTAAGGAGCACATTTTCTCACTATTTCCATCTTAATTCATCACCACCAATTCCCAAAAGTATTTGTTCCAGAAAAGACAAGTAGAAAATTAGGGGAGAAACACTGTAGCAAATTAATCTCCTTCCTTAATATAATCTTAAATATCATAATATAAATCCCATATAATCCTAAATATAAAATCCTAGAAGCTGAGTAAAATTAGGCTGCAAGAGGTATTTGACCACAAATGACCAAAAAAATCAAACTAAACCCATTGCCATCAAGTTGATTCCGACTCATAGTGACCCTATATAGCACAGAGCAGAACTGCCCCATAGGGTTTCCAAAGCTGTAAATCTTTATGGAAGCAGACTGCCACATCTTTCTCCTGTAGAGTGGCTGGGTGGGTTCAAACCTCTGACTTTTCGGCTAGCATGGGTGCTTTAACCACCAGGGCTCCTCCACAAATGACAAACATATCTTACCCTGGACTCCAGAATTACAAAAAAAAAAAGATCATGAGAAGTCCCTGTGAAGATCATCTAAATTAGAAGAGCTATACTGAGAAAAGCAAAATGAAAATTAGCGCTTGAGATGATAACATTTGATTTTTTAAATGTATATCTACATAATATGCTTGCATATCCATATACTATCACTGGAAGAATACACAAGAAACGGGCAAAGCGGAAGGAAACTTAACTTTTCAAGGAAACCCCTATGTATCTTTGGCATTTTATAACATACATATATTACCACTTCAAAAAATGACTTTTTAAATTCTAAATTCTTTAAGTAAAACAAAAAGAGTATTTTAATCAACCTAAAAATGCAAGAATTCCCAATATTTAGGTTCAAAACCTTATCTAAACCTGTACAGACCTATCTAGGCAAAAGTGTACTTCTGGAGCCCCAAACAAATGGATAAAATTATGGATCGTTGTTGAGTTAATAAGATGTAGTAAATCTATAAAAAGTGATGTATAACAGAAAAAAAATAAAAAGTTGCCCTTGAGGCCATCCAATTTCCTAGATTTAGAAAATCTATAGAGGGTTGACTATAGAGAATATATGCAGATTCATTTTATCAGCTGGTTTGCTGTTTTGTTTATTTCATCTCTATTCTCTCTCTAATCTTTCTTCTCACTGTACAAGAAATGTTTATGGCATTTCAGCTTCTTCTGGTCACCTGTTAGATTCCATGTGACCTCACTCGCATGTGGCCTTACCTGATTGGATGGGGTGTCTGTACCTGACCTGAAGGCAACTCATTGAAAACATGAGTAGAGTTAATTAGAGTGCTTTGTTGGGAATTTACAATTTGCAAAATTGAAGAGTTATTATTGTTGGGAACTCCAGCAACAGATGAAGAACAGTATGGTCAGGTAGATCATGTAGAGTCAGAACAGATGCAGCCATACATGCATGTGTAAGTGTACAAGGGGAAAGAGAAACTGCAAAGGAGAATGGAGTAGGTGGGAAAAAAGGATGAGAAAGAGAGAGAAGAGGGAGAGAATGAGGGAGAATAAGAGTGAATGTACACTTTTGGCTCCCAGTCCCTGTTCTCTGCTATCTTGAGGTCAACTACACTTTAGTCCCTTTCCTTTAATCTCTGTGAGATTCCTCTGAATCCTTATAATAAACATTTTGTTTCTTGTACTGAAAAAAAAAAGTTGCCCTTGAGTCAATTCCAACTCATGGCAAGCCCACGTGTGTCAGAAAAGACCTTTGCTCCATATGGTTTTCAATGGCTGATTTTTCAGAAGTAATTGCCAGGCCTTTCTTCCAAGGCACCTCTGGGTAGATTCAAATCTCCAACTTTTTGGTTAGCAGCTGAGCGCATTAACTGTTTGCACTACCCCTTAATCTAGATTGGAGGTATGATGAAGAACATTACTTTTAAAGAAAAGCTCTAACCTGATCAATAGAGAATAGAAAGCCAGAGAGTCACTTGCTGACACTGCTCCTCTGTTTCAGACAAATTCTTCCACAATAATAAATATTAAAAGCTAGTTCAGAGAGAGAAAAAAAATAAACAGTTAATAAATATACAAAATGACTGTGGGCTCTAGACTCAGGAATAACATTTGAGGTTTTAATTTGTTTTCTTACCTTAGATGAAAAGGAGAGGGGAAAAAAAAAGCCAACAAGGCTTTATGTAAGAAAGTAAAAGAATCAGGATAGTTTCATAAACACAATCCTACCCACTCAACATATAAAAGGAGGGTGAATAAGGGAGGAGAAAGAATTTACAAAGAAATAATAATAGAAAGATGAATGAAGCTCTCTAAAAAATAGAAAGTTTTCTTTCACTTAGAACACTAAAAATCATCACATTCATTTTGAAATGAAATCACCTAGCACCGCGGTTCTCAAAGTGTGGTCCGAAGACCCCTGGGAGTATCCTCCCTTTTCCAGTTACATATCTGTGTTAGGCTAGATTTTCTCATATACTTCAACCAAAACAAGATGTCAGGTTGAATACAGAAACAGATGAGAATCCAGCTGTCTTCTAATAAGGCAGACATGAAAATAATGTGCAAAAATATAAAACAACGCCATTCTTCAAACTAAATTTTCTTTTGTTTTGGAAAAAATACTTTTCATTAAAAATGTTAATTATGGTAGCATGTAATGGGTTTATGGAGCCCTGGTGGTGCAGTGGTTAAGAACCCAGGCTGCTAACCAAAATGTCGGCAGTTAGAATCCACCAGTTAGTTGCTCCTTGGAAACCCTATGGGGCAGTTCTACTCTGTCCTATAGGGTCGCTATGAGTTGGAATCGACTTGACAGCAACGGGTTTAGTTTCTTTTTGGTTAATGGGTTTATCATTGTTACTTTTAAATTAATTATTAAGTAAATATTTTTAAATATTCTGTTTTAATTTCTAATATTTTAATATGAATAGGTAGAAATCATATAAACAAAAGCTCTCTGGAGTCCTCCATGATTTTGAGGAGTACAAAAGGGTTCTGAGACCAAAAAGTTTGAGAACTGATCTAGCTAAATAATTCAGTCTTGTCACTATTTCTCAAAAAGCAATAATCTTCCCCCGTCCCATTTAGAATGTGTTCACAAATTTCCAGACTATTTAACTATTCCCTCCTTATATCGTTCCTCAAATCCTTGGTCTAAAAGGACAAAAGTAAACACTTAGAGTTGGCCTCTAACATACACTCCCTGAGCCTAAAAAACATATTTTAAAAAAACCCAAAAACCTATATTTAAATCTTCTTTTAAGCCTGAGTCCAATTTCCTTCAGCGTGTATGTCTAACAGCATGTGGACTCCTGCTTGCTTTCATGCCTGAATAACTAGTACTGGTTTTTATCTCTTTTTGTGCTCAAGAAGCATGATCTAAAACAAAACTTTTAACAAGAAAGAAGAAACAATAAAGATTCCAGCTACGCTTACTGCTCATATTATACATTTAACAAGACATTTACTGTCATATCTAATAGTAACTGCCTGAACTAAACCTTGTACAGAATCTTATAAATTAATGGTGAACTAAAACTTCCTCATTCAGAGAGTGCAAGGAAGCACAGATATGGCCACTTAACACCAAAAGAGCCTTTAGGAGACTGCTGACGTCTTTCATATTCTTGCCATCACAGACCCACATTTCCTAAACTGGTACCGACCTGAAACTAGCATTGTTTTAGTTTCTCTTAAAGGAGCACATCCCCATAGAACTCCCAGATCCCCGCACCGTTTCCCCACATAGGAGTCAAGGTTTGAAATAGAAAATGCCTAATCCCCCCTTGAAAAACCAAAGACAAGAACTTTGGGAGATCCATATTTTTGCTCTCTTCCCTCACCTATTTCTCTTAGGGACAGCAATTAAGATCGGAGGTACCACACAGTTAGCTATCCTTAACTCCCCGCAGAAGGTACTACAGTGGCTTTCTAGCCTCTCTTCCACATCAAGAATCCTACCAGGAGAGAATTTCTCCTCAGCTAACCCTACTACTGAAGTATCAGGATTCTCATTCCCGCTCAGATCGTCGTTGCCCGCTATTATATTGTGGTATTTTTCTTTGTGTGTTGGGGGTGAGTTTGAGGTTAGATTCTGAGGAGGGGTAAGAGTCGGTTGTCGCCCTGAAGAGAAAGCTTCTCCTCGGACAACAGGTACTAGGATCGCCCTCGCCTAGCAACTTCATCTGCAACCTAAGAGTCTAATACCTTCTGGAGCGAGGAGGACCTAAACGAGAGCAGTAGAGTGAGCACTTGCAACGATTCTGCAAGCCCCTACAACCTGGATCCAGTTTTCCCGCCACGAAGAAAAGGCGCGAGGACGCGAACAAGCTCCACCCCTTCCCCCGGGCGGCTTGCTCACGAGGCCAAAGAGCATGCGCAGCTGAAAACAGGTGCTGCGCTTGTGCGCGATTTCCGCTGTTTTCCAACCTGTAAAACTACAAGTCCCATAATCCTCATTGCTTCACCTTTGTTTTAGGAGGCGGCAGCAGCGCCTGATTGTTCGTGAAACACATCCTTCTTTTAGTATCTTTTCTCTCTGCCCCAGTCTGCCTTTTCCTTCCTCTTTTTCTTTCCCTGATGCCTATTCCTTTTAGGCCCCGTCACACCCTTATTTTAACACTTTGAGACTATCCTTAGTCCCGCTGTCTCTTCTTCTCAGCCACAAGACCCGCAGCCCCAAGCACTCTGTTGGCAAAGGAAACGGGCCACCTAGCACCCTGTAGAAAGAGCGTCAAACAGCTTTTTCCCATTGGCCGAAGCAGGGAGACCCCAAAACAGGCCGAATCCTCTTCCCCGCCACAGACGTTTTTATATAAGGCGGCGAAAAGCCGCAACGTGCGTTGGGGAAGGACTGCGTACGAGTTGGTGTTCTTGGGTGTACTGCTATTGGTGGCTGTGGTGGGCGTCGGGTAGTGGGTGGAGGCGTTGGTGTCCGGCTGTGGATGTGGAGGCGGAGAGGAGGGCGGGGTATACCTAGGTGATCGCGATTGGGGGAAAGCGGAGGAGGAAGAACTACTCAGCTATTTCAGCACAGGAGGAGGTTGGAAAACCTCGGCTGTTTTAGGGTTGTTTTTCAGCCCAGCAGAGAATATTTTCGAGGAGGGGGGTGAGTTAAAATGACCTATTGCATATTACTGAGAACAGTTCGTAGGAAGACGGTCAGTACACTCCGATCTTTCCCTTCCTCTACGTTTAGGTTCACTCCTTGGCTCCCTCAGAAGCCCTTTTAAGTAGATGGGCTAAGGGGGCAACTAGTCATGAATAATTCATGAGCCCGCCCCTTTTCTTAGGAAGTCACGCCTCTCGGAGTCCCGCTGCGCACGCTGCGTGTCTCAAACCTGAGGAAGCGACGTAACAGTCCCCGCCCATAGGACGGTGGGCGGGGTGTCGTCTCCAGCACGTGCCGTATCTACCCGCGCAAGCCCAAAAGGGTGTGCGCAGGCGCTTCCGACTAGGGGGAGGAAGGAGGCGGGGTGGGGAGGTTGTTGGGTTTAGAGCCGGGCGGAGACCGCTGAGACTCAGTCCTCAGGAACAAGGGTCGTGTGCGAAGGAGGCCTTTTTACACCAGCTCCCCGGCCCCCGCCTACGGTGGGTGGGATCGCGCGGCAGAGACAAAGGATATCAGTAGGGACGGACATAGCTGCGAAGGGAAGTAGGGTGTCAGTTTGGGGTGGTGGGTTTTTGGGGGGCTAAGGGGGAGACTATATTTAAACTCCCTGGAGCCGTTAAGTTGGTTCGTACTCAGATGCGCGCGCAACTAGGGTGGTGGCGGAGTGCGCATGCGTGATTTTGGGGCCAGAGGAACGCGCTTAAGTAGTGCGCGCTCGCGATTAAGTGGTAGTGGTGGAGGAGAAAGGGGTCAGCGCAAGCGCGGTTGATTTCTCAAGTGTCGGGTCTCGCGGGCATCTTGTTTTGGTCTCGCGGGCGAGGGGGGCGCGCTGGGGGGGGGGCACTTGGCGCGAGACTAGGCGAGAAGAGCAGAGCTGCGTGCGCACCCGGGAAAGGGGGGAAGGGAGCAGGGTCTAGGAAGGGGGGTTAAGCCCCCTGATCCCCCTCGTTGCTTTCGGCTGGGACGGAGTAAGGGTTGGAAATGATCGAGATGGCGGCGGAGAAGGAGCCGTTTCTGGTGCCGGCCCCGCCGCCGCCGCTCAAAGATGAGTCGAGCGGAGGGGGTGGCCCCACGGTGCAATCGCACCGAGAGGACGCCTCCGGGCAGCTTCGCGGCCGGACGGAACGCGAGCCGGGCCCTCGCGTACACTCGGCGGGGGTCCCGCCATCTGGGGACGGCAGGGAAAGCCCCGGGGCTGCATCCACTCCTCGGGGTGGGCAGTCGCAGCAGCAACGAGGGGGCGGCCCCCAGGCGCTGTCGCATGGGGAGGCCAGCTTGTCCGATCCCCAGGGGCGAACCGCTCCCCCGGAGGTGGGGGAGGATCGACGAGGAGGGGGTGGAACAGAGCTGTGCCCCCCTGCCCCTCCTCGACCTCGTAATGGCTACCAGCCCCACAGGCCCCCTGGGGGAGGTGGAGGCAAGAGGAGAAATAGTTGTAATGTGGGGGGAGGTGGTGGAGGCTTCAAACATCCGGCCTTCAAGAGGCGCAGGCGAGTTAATTCGGACTGTGACTCTTTATTACCGTCCAACTTCCTCCTGGGGGGCAATATCTTTGATCCACTGAACCTGAATAGTCTTCTGGATGAGGAAGTGAGCCGCGCACTCAATGCAGAGACCCCTAAATCATCCCCACTTCCGGCCAAGGGGCGTGATCCAGTGGAGATCCTCATCCCCAAAGATATTACTGACCCACTCAGTCTCAATACTTGCACTGATGAGGCCCAAGTAGTTCTTGCTTCACCACTCAAGACTGGTCGGAAGCGGCATAGACATCGGGGACAGCACCATCAGCAGCAGCAGGCAGCTGGAGGGAATGATAGCCACTCCTCCATGCTGCCCCCAGCCCCCCTCACTCCTTCACTTCATGGGGAGGGTGCCACGCAGCAGCAGCAGCAGCAGCATAGAGGCCAGAACCGGGATGCCCCTCAGCCTTATGAACTCAACACAGCCATCAACTGCAGGGATGAGGTGGTGTCTCCCCTTCCAACTGCCCTACAGGGTTCCACGGGCTCCCTTTCAGTCCCTCCAGCTGCCTCAGTTACCCCTGCACCCATGTCTTCCTCCTCTCGACATCGCAAACGTCGCAGGACTTCCAGCAAGTCGGAGGCAGGGGCCAGGGGTGGAGGCCAGGGTCCCAAGGAAAAGGGCCGAGGGAGTGGGGGAGGCCGCTACCACCACCATCCTCTCCCTGCAGCAGGCTTCAAAAAGCAACAGAGCAAGTTCCAGTATGGGAATTACTGCAAATACTATGGGTATCGCAATCCTTCTTGTGAGGATGGGCGCCTTCGGGTGTTGAAGCCTGAGTGGTTTCGGGGCCGGGATGTCCTAGATCTGGGCTGCAATGTGGGCCATCTTACCCTGAGCATTGCCTGCAAGTGGGGCCCATCACGCATGGTGGGCCTGGATATCGATGCCCGGCTCATCCACTCTGCCCGCCAGAACATCCGACACTACTTATCAGAGGAACTGCGTCTCCCATCCCAGACTCCAGAGGGGGACCCAGGGGCAGAGGGTGGGGAAGGGACCACCACCATGCGGAAGAGAAGCTGCTTTCCAGCCTCGCTAACAGCCAGCCGAGGTCCCATTGCTGCACCCCAAGTGCCCCTGGATGGAGCGGAGACATCAGTCTTCCCCAACAATGTTGTCTTCGTCACGGTAAGAGGGTCTTAAGTGCATTAACTCCTCACTAGGAGAGAACCAGATCAAGAGAAGGGTCTGAATTGACGAGTGAGTGCCTCCACTGGGTGTTTCCTGACCTATAACCTGGGAAAGGTGGGATCTCTAACTTCGGAGCTTCAATCCTGGGGTCCTTTCTCATGACTGCAGTTCTCTTTCCCAGGATAGTGGTTGACTCCTTTTGCTCTGCTCCCAGCCTGGGCTAATCAAGCCTCCCTTGGGGGCTGCAGCTACTGCTCACTAAAGGCTTTTTTTTTTTTTTTTTTTAAAAATGCGTTTTTGGTTAAAGTTTACACAGCAAGTTATGTTCCCATTTGACAGTTTCCACACAAAGTGTTCAGTGACATTAGTTATATTTTTCACAATGTGTCAACGTTCTCTGTGTTCTCGTTCCATTTCCAGTACTCTAGTTTCCCTGCCTCCCTTAACTTCTCATTTTTGCTTTACAGTAAATGTTGACCTTTAGGTCTCATACAGATGTTTTTTTTACTAGAGTACCGATCCTACAGGTAATATGATTTGTGTGCCAGTTTGCTATTTCGCTAAAACATGATCTTGGGATAGTTTTTTCGTTCAGGGTTTAAAGAATGTCTTAGTGCCATAGTTTCAGAGTCCTCTCGTCTCAACTGGTCCATTAGTCTGGACTTTTTTAAGAATTTGAGTTTTGTTATACATTTTTCTCCCATTCTAACCGGGACAATCTGTTGTGACCCCAGTCAGAATGGTCAGTGGAGGTAGCTGGACACCATCTAATTCTTCTGGTCTCAAGGTTTACTAGGGGATTTGATCAAGATGTAGACTTGTCCGCAAACATGCTGAAGGGGCATGAAGGGGTGGGTGTCACGTGGCATTTTTCGGGAGGGGGTGACAGAGGATTTAGGACAGTGGCAAACTAATATTTACAGTTTCTGACCAAGTTTGTATCAGCTGCTTCTGTTACCTTAGAGTTGCTTGAAGAGTGTCAGTGGTCAGGAACCCAAGTGGCTTGGCCTTAGATCAACACAATGTGGGCCGTAGATAGTGGGAACAGTCAGAGACTCCACTTCAGGAGAAGGCAGAATATGGTCTTTTGCAGAGGGCCTATCCCCTGACTGCACATAGCCCCCATCAAACGCTCCAGTTGGGCTGTTTGCAGAAATAGTTGGCACTGTGTTGGGTTAAGCCTGGAAGAAAGGACCTCCCAGGCTTCCTAAGGATGGCTCTTCATTCCTCTGGGAGAGAGGAAAGGATGGGCCTGAAGCTTTGTCAACCCCAACTACAGGGAAGGTCTCCTTTTCAAACGTGGGTGTTAGGTATTCTTGCATAACATTGAGTCACTCTGCTTAAGGTTTGTAGGGTGGGAATAAATACTGGATAGCGTCTGGGGAGAACTCTGGCATTCTCTCTCTGCAAATTGACCCTGGCTCCCTTTTTGTTTCTTTGGATTACCACTAGTAGGAATCCGGGGCAGGAAAGTGTTAAAGATAAAATGAGTCGAGGGCACCAAACGGGAGTTTTTCTGAGGAGTGTCAGAGAAGATTGTGACCAGGGGCTAAAATGCAGCTGCGGAACTTTCTGTCTTAGAAGCTGCAGAGTGGGTTGTATGGGGGCAGTGATTCTTTTACTCCATCTGTTAACCTCACCCCCAATTTTTGTTCTCAGGGTAACTATGTGCTGGATCGAGATGAGCTGGTAGAGGCCCAAACACCCGAGTATGATGTGGTGCTCTGCCTCAGCCTTACCAAGTGGGTACATCTGAACTGGGGAGATGAGGGGCTGAAGCGCATGTTTCGCCGAATCTACCGGCACCTGCGTCCTGGGGGCATCCTTGTCCTTGAGCCCCAACCCTGGTCATCCTACGGCAAGAGAAAGACACTCACGGTAAGTTAGGTTCGATGGAAATGGTAACCTTCCTTCGAGGCAAGAAAGGCTTATAAAAAGGAAGTATAGTAAGGAAGCAGAGAGAGGACGACTTCCTGAACAGCAAGGTGAAGAGGCTGTTTGGGTGGGCATCATTCTTGGCCAAAGGAGAAGACAGCAAGCTGAAGTGGTCCCCTTCCTTTTTAGGAAACAATCTATAAGAATTACTATCGAATCCAGCTGAAGCCAGAGCAGTTCAGTTCTTACCTGACATCCCCAGAAGTGGGCTTCTCCAGCTATGAGCTGGTGGCCACACCCCACAACACCTCCAAAGGTAAGGCTAGCCTGTTTTGTTGGGGGACAGGGAGGGAGGCAGGTCCTGGCTGAGATGGTGCAGACCCTATATAGAGTCCTGAGGAGGTCCTGCCAACCCTTCCTGATTGCACACTTTCCCCTCAGGTTTCCAGCGTCCTGTGTACCTGTTCCACAAGGCCCGTTCCCCTAGCCACTAAGTGGCCTCTTAAAAAGTGTGAAGAAGCTGCCCGCTGCTCCTAAAGACCTGGGGAAAGAGGAAAGTATCCCAAGGTCTTTCCTTTCTGGCTCCAAAAATAGTTTCCTTTTCTTGGATCTGCAGAGAAAGCTTTTCTTATGTTGCTGCCCCAGCCTCCTCCCTACATCTCTGGCATCTAAGCAGCAAGCCCAGCTGTGTTGGAGTTACCATCATCTTCCTCACCCCCAGCCTGCTGGGCTGGATGGCATGGACTGTTTGCTGACCTCTGTTCTCCTAGGGCGTGGGAGGTGGGGTTATCAAATTCTCTAGCCCTTTCCTCCTCTTCTCCCACGGAGAGAGATTCCCATTTCTCCTCAGCCCTTGTCCCTAACTGCATTTCAGTGGACCACAGATAGATGGACTGAGGGTTTGAGGGGGAAGATTGGCAGGGAGGCACGCAGGTACTGTGAAAATCCTTCCCTCTGCTGTCCCCCATTGGGAGGAGGGGTTGAGTTTTGAATGTGAGAACAGCACAATAAACTTGATGTTTAAGGCAGTGGCCCCCACACTTGTCTCTGGCACTTTCTAGGTGATAGGGAACGGCACCTCCCAGGAGAACCTGTGCTTTCTCTGCTCGTACTACGGTCTCAAGAAGACAGCACGTTTTCCAGCAGTTGAGAAGATTGTGGAATGCTACTCAAATCTATACACAAGCCCTAGTCAGGAAAAGGGGTGTAATACAAACTTTGATGTAAAAATTCAAGGAACAAGTTCCATTTTCCCTCCCCAAAAAACCCCTGCTGACATATTGTTTGATGGGAGCTTTGGACAGAAGGCTAATCTTGGAACAGAGTTAACTGTGGAGTTGGAGTGGAGCTAGAAAAAGGCACTTTGGACTAGAGCCGCTAACTTGCTCTGGGACCACCCACCCACTCCGTTTTTGGACTGGGGAACCAGATAGACAGTAAGGTGATACTCTTCAGTGGCTTGTCAAATGTTGCTGCACAATCATAGAACAAATACTGAGCACTCGGTGGGTCAGGTGTAAACCAGACAGACAAGGTCCTTAAAGGTAAAGGCAAAGAGATCATTTCAATAATTCAGTACAAGCAGCTGCCTTGCATCTCTTTAAGACAGGCAATTAGGGAAAGGCCTCCCTGAAGTGGGCTAAGATGCAGATGTTAAAATGATCAGAAATAATTGGTGCAAAGGAATGAACATAGTGTCATCCGAAGCAGAAAGGGGTGGTAGCTGTGTCTGATGTCAGGAGAAGAGGCAACTAGGGTGGTAAAAACAAAAACGAAACCAGTTGTCAGAGTCGATTCTAACTCATGGTGCAGCCATGTGTATCAGAGTAGAACTACATTCTGAAGTTTTCAATGGTTGTGAACTTTCTGAAGTAGATTGCCAGGCTTTTCTTCTGAGCGCCTCTGGGTGGGTTCAAGCTGTCAACCTTTTGGTTAACAGCCAGACTTTTTGCCCACCAAACAGCTGGGTGAGGAGGGGAGGGTATTTAAATCCCTGATTTGGACGGCGTTTTCCACTTGCCATCCCTTTACCAGTCTCCTAAAAAGAGGGCCAAAAATTGAACTTCCAAGCAGCTTTCAACCTGAGGCTTAGTGTTCCAGCCCCTGGAGTGTTAGCCCCATCTTAGGGATGCCAAAAAGTGTTCATTTGTTAGCAAAACCACTTTATTCTGGAAAAAAAAAGTTTTAACACAAAAATATGAACTTGCATCCAGGGATCTTCCAGGTCTAAGCTTCCCATCGCCTCAGTGTCCGATGCATGAGGAAGGTATCCTCTGAAGGCCGGGGCCGGAGTTGAAGCCGGAGAGGAGGCAAGCCTTCGAGGGTCAGGTGTGGAGATTCATAAAATAATGTTTCTGGGTCACAGAGGATGGTCATGTCTGGCCCGGCCCCAGGGGGCTCCTGTTGAAGTTGGAACCCAAAGTAAGGTTACACGGTTGGGAGGAGGCAGAAGCCGCGGCAGGGGGAAGGGCAGAGAGACTGGAAGCCGGAGCCCTGGTCCCTCACCTTTGGGGGCGGGACTCGGGGCTGAGGCGGCAGGAACGCCAATTTCCCTCTCAGCGCTGCGTTCAGAACCTGTTCCTCGGGCACCTGCAGGCTCACCAGGTCCCGGAAAAGCCGCTTGGAGCGCGGCACGTTCAGCCCTAAGACCGTAGAGGGGGCGGAGGTGAGCGGCGCCCGTCACCCCCACTCCCGGCTGGCCGTCTGTAGCCCGTCCTCACCCTCGGCTACGCTCTCCTCCAGGCCGCAGCGGGTCTGGAACGACTTTCTCAGCTGTTCCTCCACGGCCTTGGCGGCGTCAAATTGGCCCCCAGCAGCGGCCCGCGCGGCCTGCAGCTCGAGGCCCAAGGCCAGGGTACTCTGAAGCGCGGGCGCCGCAAGCTTCTCGCTTGGTACGGCAGCCGCCGGCAGCGGCTCGGACCGACTGGGAGAGGTCGGCGCCAGGCGGAATCGGACCTGGGAGCAGAGGGCAGGGCAGTGAAAAGGTGAGCGCGGTGTCGTCGGCTGGCTGGGGCCAACACCTTACTCCCAGCTCACCTGCCTCCCTTTCCGAGCCTCGCCCCGCCGGTTCGCCCGCCCCTTCCGCCGCCCGGGACTGCAGTTAGGAGGCTCGGGGCTCTCGGGCTGCGGGCTCAGGCTCAGGTCCAGACCCGGCTCGGGCACTGGGGCTCGAGGCTCCGAGACTCGAGGCTCGGGGGGTGGCCCCGGGGCCGCCACGGCCTCTTCCGCTGACTCCAGCTCTGCCTCGCCACAGCCCATCATCTTGGCCTTGCTACGGGGGTGCGGAGTCGCAGGGTCGGGGGCTAAGGATTGTGAGACAGAGACTCTCCCCGTCCTTTCCCAGATGCCGCTACCGGAAACCGTTAGCCTTTACCAAGAGGGTGGAGAGATCAGCCCCAGCCACACCCAATTGGCGCTCCCGTTAGTGTCATTTCCTCCGCTCCGCCCCCAGCTTCCCACTTCCTGGCTTCCGCCCCGCGGAACCTTGGTACCGCCCCTATGCCCAGAGCGGAGGCACGCTGAATGCCTACGGGTGCTCATCAGGATCAGTCTCTTTAAGGCTTTTGGTATGGCGTCCTTGGCAGGCAGGTTTTTTCTGCCTTCTTAGACTCCGGAATGTATCATCCGTCCTTCTCGGGGCGCCAAACGGAACAGCTTTAACTAAACGGTACAGTGCCCCCGCATCTGGACCTCCCGACTCTGTGCCTGCAGAGCACCTCTGGGTGTTCCGTCGCCCCGAACTCGAACGGGAACCTCTTCCCAGGATGCATGGGTGCGGGGCACCCTCCTGGGACTCTGGCAAAGGTAGTTGCCCAGACGATAACTGCCTCATCCATCCTTGCGGCCTTTTGTGATTTATTTTCTCTTTCGAGAGTCCCCTAAGATATGCATCTGTATGAAAATAAATATCTGTATGTTGGATACAATAAAAAAAGTTCGGTGGATTTATCCTGACTCCCAAACTTCTCCATGTAGCCAAAGATATTTGGACTTCGGGACAAGTGACTCGAACTCCCACAGGCTCCCTGTGTTCGTTGGAGCAGGTCCCCTCGGTTCTGTGGGTCTTCCTTTCTTCATGTGTAAAATGTGCTAAGTTGAATTTAGGACGCTTGATGCTCTCACAGAGTGGGTTGCTGCTTAGTCAGCAGACACGTTTGTGAATCAGTTTGAGAGTCTTCACATCCTTTATCTTCCCCAGAGATGCCGCGGATGACCAGATGAAATGGGTAGCATTGCCTCATTAAAAATAATAATACGGGAGGATCTTAATTGTGAAACGCTAGAGGCCTTCCTGCTAAAGTCAAGAATAAGAAAGTATGCTCAGTGTATATCCGCTCTTAAATTATGAAAACGAGTTAAAAAAAAGCACCAAACCTGTTGAAAAGGAGTAAAAAAAAGTTAAACCATTGTCCTTGAGCAACCACATAAGATTTTCAATACCTGGTTTTTCGTAAGTAGATCACCAGGCCTGAGGAAAGGAGCCTTGGTGGCACAATGGTTAAGTGCTTGGCTTTTAACCGAAGAGTTGGTGGTTGAAATCGACTCAGCGGGAGAAAGATGTGACAGTCTGCTTACATAAAGATATACAGCCTTGGAAACTCTATGGGGCAGTTCTACTGTGTCTTAAAGGATTGGTGTGAGTCAGAATCGACTTGATGGCAGTGGCTAATGGGTTTTCTTCTGTGGCACCTCTGGGTGGATTTGAACCACCAACCTTTCAGTTAACAGAGTGCTTAACCATTTGTGCCACCATCTCATGTTGTGAAAGGGAGTTAAAAAAAAAAACCAAGCGTGTTGCTGTCAAGTCAATTCCTACTCATAGCGAGTAGAGGGGTGCAAATATAAAACTGTAATGTAAGCCATAAAATATAAATTGGTTCCCTTCGGGAGCAAGGGAGAATGAAGAGAACAGGATACAAGGAAAAGATTAGTCTGAAGGACTAATTGTCCACAGCTACCAAGGCTTCCACTGGACTGAGTCCAGTACAGCTAGATGGTGCCCGGCTACCACCACTGACTGCTCTGACCAGTATCACAACAGAGGGTTCTGGACAGAGCTGGAGAAGGATGTAGAGCATAATTCTAACCCACAAAAAAAAGACCAGATTTACTGGCCAAAAGGAGACTGGAGAAACCTCGACAGTATGGCCCCCAGACACCCTTTTAGCTCAGTGGTGAAGTTAACTCCGAGGTTCACCATTCAGCCTGGGAGTGGACAGCCCCGTAAAACCAAATGAGACTAACGAGGTACAGGAGTCCAGTGACAAGGGCCAGAAGGCAGAAGGAGACAAGGAAGCTGGTGATAGGGAACCCAAGGTTATTGTTGATGTGTTGTGAGATTGTTAACCATTGTCATAGGACAATATCTGTAGTAACTGTTAAATGAGAAACTATTTTGTTCTGTAAGCCTTCATCTTAAGTGAGAATAACAGCACAATTGGAAGAGCATAGTCAATGTCACTGAACTGTGCATATAGAAATTTTTGAAATGGTGTATCTTTGGCTATGTGTATTTTCACCAAAAAAAAAAAAAGAGGTTGAGAAGTTAGAGGGTTGATGTGTTGTGGGGTTGTTAACCAATGTCATAAAACAACGTGTACTTCTGTTTCATGAGAAACCATTTGTTCTGTAAGCCTTCACCTGAAGTACAATAAAAAGAAAAAATATATATATAAATTGGTTACTTATATGGGGAAAGAGAGAATAGAGTGTCAGAAAAAGAGGCCAGACTTCTCTGAATGTACTTTGTTTAGTATATTTGACTTTTGAAATGTATATATTTTACATGATAAAATTATTTTTGAAAATCAGTCCCTAAAAGATGAAAGTAAAATGAAACCAATAAACCTAAATGTGTATCGAGGGAACTCTTCTGAATGACTTTAAAACACAGTCGTTTGACTGTATTATCTCTAGTAGGATACACCCTAGGACACAAGTACTTGCCATAAAGATCATAAATTGTTTTCAATAGTCATATTTGATTTAGGAAATAATATTGGAGTTATTCCCTCTCCTTGAGCATAGAGAATGTGACCCAGCTGGAGCTGGGCTCACAAGGACTCACAAGGACTCACAAGGACACATCAACTGGGCCCCGAAGTGTAATAAAGACAATAGCTAAAATAATCTTGGAAAATATCTTTTAGGGAAACTTTCACATAAAGACAAACAGAGCACAGAAGACTTTCCACTCTTGTCTTTTTCTATTAGCATTTAGTGAATAGAAATTTGTTGGACCAATGAAGACCCTCCTGACTGTCATTACTGAAACCTGTACCAATGATTGTTAAGAAAGACAATTCAAAATACAGAATCACAATTTCTAGCCAGTCTGTGAAAAGGTGAAGCTTTCAATGGTTTTGCCCATTTGTAATGTTAATATATACTGATGACTCTGTAATGGTCTTTGGACTCAGGCAGACATGGCTCTGGCAGCATGCTTGTCCGTTTTCCCACATTTGTCTGTTCTGTGATATTTCCTTGGACTCTGGCAGACATGGTTCTGGCAGCATGGTTGTCCTTTTCCCACTTTTGCCTTTTTGAGTATGTGCCGAATAAAACTTTCTTTTTGCCCACTAAACTTTGTGACGTTTTTTCCCTACAACATATTGTTGGGAATAGGTGAAAATGCATAGGATAAAACAAATAATAATGTTGATATCACCAGAACTGGAATTTTGGTGGGAGAAAAGAAATACAGATATAAAATCAATGATGGTATGCAAATTTCCTGTAGTCTTGAATTTGAGTAGGATGTGTCTGTATAAGTTCATGGTGTATTTTAAATTTTAAAATACCTATATATTAGCTCTGTCCACGGAAAAGCCCTCAGAAACAATGACCAACCCAGTCAGCACCCTTGGCCCCGGGATGTGGTCTCTAAATCCCATATCCCTGGAAATTTAAAAACTTGTACGGGAATGGTCATACCAGCTTTATTTGTAATAGCCAAATACTGGAAACAACCAGATGTCCTTCAATGGGTGAACAGTTAAACTATGATACATCCATACCATGGAATACCATTTGTTATGGATTGAATTGTGCCCCCACCCCCACCCCCACCCCCCAAAAAATCTGTTGAATTCCTAGCTCTTATACCTGTGGAGGAGCCCTGGTGGCACAGTGGTTAAGAGCAATGGCTACTATCCAAAGGATTGGCAGTTCAAATCCACCAGCCACTCCTTGGAAACCCTACTGGGGCAGTTCTACTCTTTCCTACAGGTTGACTATGAGTCAGAATTGGCTCGATGGCAATGGGTTGGGTTTGGTTTTTGGTTTATACCTGTGGATGTGCTCCTGTTTGGAAACGGGGTTCTTTTGTTATGTTAATGTGGTCCTGCCAGTGTAGGGTGAATCCTAAACCTAATCCCTTCTGAGTTATTAAAAAACCGGAATAGACAGAGACACCCACACTGGGGTGGAGGAGGGGGATGGACAGAAGCCATGTAAGGATCATCTACAAGCCAAGGAATACCCAATAGCCAAGGAACCAAGGAACATCCAGGGCTCCTGACAAGAAAGGAATGGACATGACCAAGACCTGATTCGGACTCTCAGCCTCCATAGCTGTGAGAAAATAAATTACTGTTCTTCAAACTCACCCACTTGTGGTATTAACTAAAACACCATGACACCATGAATACCCCAGCCCCTTCCTCCCTTCTACTAAGGACTCCCACTTCTCCCCAGATCTCAGCATTCCCCTCCGGATTGGCCAAGGCAGCCTCCCCATCCTATCCCCACAAGCCTCACTCCCAACAGACAGCTCCGGATGACAGTGCAGAGCATGTGCGTAGCAGCTAGGCTTGCGAGGCACCTCAGGAAGCAGCAATTCTGAGGCAGCTTAAAAGTGGTGGGTTTGGGCTCACTGCTGGGGACCAGTTGCTCCTTGGCAGTGCAGAAAACCCTAGAAGAAGAAAAGTGAGGATAGTGAGAGCTGGAGGAGTGGGGCAAGTCACATCCCCTACTAGAAGGGAATTATGTGCTCTGGGAGTCATCCAATGAGAGATGGACTGAGGGAAGACAGGGTATGGGCTCAAATGGAGGAGCAGAACAAGCTGGGTGAACACCACCCTTCCAGGAGAGCCCTGCCATGGCCTGGTGATAAAAGTTGGGGCACTGGTCGTGAAGACCGTTTCCCCAAGGGGATCAATCTCTCTTCTCTCTCCCTTCTCCACTCTCAGGCCACGGGTCCTAGCCAGAGGTGGTCCTAGCCCACTGCAGCATAGGTGTCCCTCTTCCACTTCTAGGACACTGGTCCTCCACATCTTCTCCCCTTCTCCAAACCCCGGGCCAGCTTCTACCACCCCACCCCCAGCATCATTGCTGCCCCACTTGGTGCCAGAACCATCCATGCGGTGAACCTGGTGCTCCAGAAACAGATCTATCCTTTCTGGATTCTCTGCCCCCAACATCTACAGGTGCCTAGTGTGGTTATGGGGCAAGGAGGATGCCTTCTCTCAGCCCCTGTAGTATCAGTCTGGAGGACCAACATGCCACAGACCAAGATGTGTCTCCTATGTGCCGCTGGATTATACAGCTCATCCACCTGGCCTATTCACCCCAGGAATACCGCCAGAAAGATTTGTCTTGATGACAAGACACTCACCTGCATGGGGATGAGGGTGGGGTGGTTATAACCTGGCAGAAGAGGTAACCTCCCAACACACACATACATACACTCAAGAGTAAGCATGTGCTTGTCCACAGGTACAGATCCCATCAAGAAGCACAGTGTCCCAAGGTGTCAAAGGGTATAGTCACCCTATCAGAGATTAGATCCCCTGGATCAGGCTCTATGAAGACCTCCTTGGTCCCTGTAGGAAGCCAGGTGAAGTGTGAAATCAGGATCCCAGACCCACCTACAGGCATCACCTCACATTTCATCTCTCTCTCTGGCACAGTAAGGCTACTTTGTGCAAATTAAAAAACGTGCCCCTTCTTCAAAGCCCTTTACTGCCATCTGATGGAAAATTGACCTAATGGCTCTATTAAATCTATGTTGACTATGGAGTTGTGCAGTGCACAATCTGGACAGTGGTAAGGGGCGGTCTGAGGAACAGGCATGGAGATGCAAGGTGGGCTCCAGGAGAGAAGGAGGGATCCACAGGGCCCAGTCAGGGATGTGGGGAAAGCAGTGGTAGGAGACAAGGGCTTCAGACTGGGCAGACCCATGGCCAGTCTGATATCACTAACTGTGGGACTTCAGTGGAGTTACCAAACCTCTCAAAGCCACAGTTTACTTATTTAGAAAATGGGAGTGGTGGAAACACAACCTTGATGGACCACCCTTAGGACTACATGAGATAATAAATGCAAAGCTTGGCTTGGCATGAAGTGCCCTGATGATGGTGGAAATGACGACAACAATAGAAACAGAAAAGAGAGGAAAAAAGGAAGAGAGGGGCCACTGTTCTCCAGTCAGCAGACAAGATTCCACTAGCTTGGGAAGTTTTTAATTAGAAATTAGCTGTCCCATGGAACCAGTGTCACCGAAGGCCTGTTTTACCATGGTCAGAAGACTGGAGTGGGGGTGGAATGTTTAAAAGTATGGGGCAGGGGCTCCATCAGCTAATGTCAGAGCTGCAGTCCCAGTAGCCAGGGTTTTCATACAGAGAAGCTTCTCAGCTTCTCGGCCGCCCCCATAAGGCCGCTGCGAGCTACCAAAAAAGTAGAGGTCAAGCCAGAGGCCAAAGTGTGCTCAACCACAATGGCCGGGATGCTGGCAGTAATGGGTGTCTTCGCACGGCAGCACCACCAGGAGCCTAGAGGAGACAGGCTGTCTGCGTCCCTCTGCTCTTCAGCCATCTCCACATGACCTCCCAGCATCTCTACCCAGGTCCTACCCGGCACTTGGTGTCCTCTGCCGGGGGCTCTCCCCACCTACACCCACCAGACCTAGAGGTTGCCTAGACCGAGGGTGGAGGCAGGAGAGACTCCTCCCCTCCAGGCCCCAGCCCCTTCAGAAGGGCCTGACTTGTGGCCGAGGCTAGTGGGCTGAAGAGGGAGGCAGTTGGCACAAGATGCCTTCATTGTGGACACCTCCCGTTATGGATTGAATTGAGTCCCCAAAAAATATGTTTTGTAAATCCTAAACCCCTATACCTGTGGATGTAATCCCGTTTGGGAACAAGACTTTCCTTGTTACATTAATGAGACCAATGAGACCCTATCAGTGTAGAGTGTGTTTTAAGCCAATCACCTTTGAGGTATAAAAATAGCAGATTAGGCACAGAGAAGGAAGCACAGATGGAGGAAGATAGATGCCATGCCACATGAAGATCGCCAAGGAACCAATAAGGAACAGAAGCTGAAACGAGACAAGGACCTTCCCTTAGAGCTGACAGAGAGCCTTCCCCTAGAGCCAGTGCCCTGGATTCTGACTCCTAGCCTCCTAAACTGTGAGAAAATAGATTTCTGTTCGTTAAAGCCACCTATTTGTGGTATTTCTGTTATAGCAGCACTAGATAACTAAAACACCTCCCTTCCTCAGTGACCTCAGGGTAAAGTCCAAATTCCTCCATGGTATTAGAGGCCCCATCTCTTCCCTCTAGTTTTGTAACCCCTCCCCGACCCAGTTGGAGCCAGTTCTGTGCACCCCCAGACCTTACCCCAGTGAAGCCTCTGGTGTAAGGACTCCCCATCAAACTTATCTCCTGTTAAATATAGACTCCCGGCCCCACCTCAGACATGCAGAGTCAGTCTCTGGCTTCAAGGCCAAATCTCTATCTTTAACAAGCTCCCAGGTGATTCTGATGTGCCACTAGGTTCTGGAACCATGACAGTCCACGCTCCCACTCAGTGTGGCCGTGATTCTCAAATGTCAGTGGGCTTCTGAAAACAGACTTCTGGGCCCCACTCCCCCAGAGTTTCTGATTCAGTAGGTCTAGGGTGGGGCCTAAGAGTTTGCATTGCTATCTGTTTGGGTGAGAGCCGTGATACTGTTGCTGCTGATCTAGGGAACCCACTTTGACAACTACTTCTTTAAGAACTGCCGAAAGAAAAAAATCTGATCAACAAATCAATTAGAGTTAAAAGGTTTCATTGGGTGGAAAAAAATTTCTCAAATAGGGCATACCCCTCTGAAGAGATGAGCTTGTCACATTACAATCTTGATTAGCTCTTACAGTACGAATTGTTAGTGGATTTCCCAAAAGAGGCATTTAAAATGATTGGTTTTCATTCGTTTAATTGGTGGGAGGCAGCTCGGATTGGTTTATTAAGTTTGCACGTCTGCATTCTATAGGCTAGCTACTGCTTATCTAATTCTTTAAGCTTTTCCCAGAACTGTCTTTATCGAGTGTTTAGTTTCTGTAAGGGGCTAAGTTTAAACAAGGGAGGCCATTTTCTTCAACAAAATACATTTTAGAAGAAGAACTATTCAGCTGTGTGCCAATTCATTAGGTACCAGGCCCTGTGCAAGGCACTTCACATCGTATAACTATGCGGAATAAATATTTAGATTATTTTCCAGATAAGAAAAGTGGGATCTAGACAGATTAACTCAGTTGCTCAAGATCATACAGCCAGGAAGGGCAGGATTTGAACCCAAATCTTTCTGACCTACAAGACTGAGCTGGCTTCACCTCCTGTGCACTGCTAATTATCACCCCCTAGGGGCCTATCAGTGCTTGGATGCTAACTGAAAGGTTGGCAGTTTGAACCCACCAGTCTCTCAAGGGAGAATGATCTGGAGATCTGCTCCTGTAAAGATTGCAGCCTAGGACACCCTATGGGCAGTTCCACTCGGTCCTGTAAGGTAGCTATGAGTCAGATTCAACTCAACGGCACACAACAACAACAGGGACTTGTCTCTAGAAGTGGACTAAATTTTCCCTGAAGCCTGAGAAGGTTTAGGATAGGGCTTTGAAGTACCTCCTCCCGCACTGCCTAGGGTGCAGAGGACTTTGCCGGGAGCCAGTTTCTCTGCCCAGATTGCTCACAGGGAAGTGACAGGGAAGCCAACTCCTCGTGTGGTCCTGAGCCCCGGTTCCTTCCATCTTCAGGAGGAACAGTTTGGAAATGGAAGGCCCTCTGACTTCTCTCTGATTGGTGCCAGAAAGATTTTCCTGGATAGAGAATCAGAATCAGAAACCGGGAGAAAGGAAGGGCACTCAGGCACCGCATGTGGAGCAGGATGGAAGCAGGTCGGCAAGTCCTGTGGGGAGAAAAGGAAGGCTATGCCGTACAGGGACTGGTGGCTTGTCAGTGCTGCCCAGAGGTTTTGCCCAGACAGGTTGCGGGTGGATACATATCCTTGGGGAGCAGGGACCACACTAAAGGCTGCATCAGGCCACAGCTTTGGACCAGGTGGAGAATTGAGCAGCAAATCCCAATGAGGTGCTCAGGTGAAAGACAGTGTGGTGAGGAAAAGAACAAATCTGGGTGGGCTAGGAGGGATGAGGAAAAGGGAGGTGAGCCCAGGCTCCTCCTTTCATGCCTCTCCCCACCTGTGACCTCTGACCCGGGATTCTCCCTTGCCCGCCCCTACCTCCCACCTCTGTGGTATGGGCCTGAGGTAGGTGTCAGCAGTTCCTCCTGACAGCACTCATTCCCCTCTGCCTATTCCTCCCAGACCCCAGCTTAGTGTACCTTCCTGTTGGGTCCTGGATCTTAAAGTTCCTCTTGGGAAAGTCCAGGAATGAGAGGCAGGGGCTCAAAGAGAGTGAATTGGACCCCTGAAGCCCATACTGAGGAGGTGAGGAGGGCAGGACAAAGCAATAAATATCCTTGAGTCATCCTTCCATATCCCAAACATTCATTGAGCACTACTGCATGCCAGGCACCACACGGCGATGCTGCAGTCCAGGGGCAGAGGGTGGGAGGGGATTTAGGGAAGGCCTCCCTGAGGAGTTGGAGAGTAGATCTGAAGAAGGAATGAGAGCAAGCCAGGTGAAGAATGTAGTGGGGGGACAACTTTCAAAACGGAAGAATCAGCATTTGCCAAGGCACAGAGGGGACAGAAAACAAACTGAAATTAGTCAAGTGCAGTAGCAGTGACAGTGAGGGGAAACCTGGAGAGATGAGGCTCTGCAGGCAGGCAGGGACCACAGCCCAGAGCTGAGGTGAGTCTGGATTCCATCTCAAGTGTTAAAGGATGCTCTGAGAAGTTACACTGAAAAGATCTCTCTAATCTCAAAAACTGTTTTAAAAAAATAGCTGCATGTTAAAAAAAATAACAAAATAACAGTTAAAACATATTCTTTGAAAAGAAGAATAAAGTGAGAGGAATCACTCTAAACCCATTAAAAACCCATACTCGTGAAGAGTATGCTTCTTAGCTCAAGTAGATACATGAGACTAAATGGGTAGCTTCTGTCCAGAGGTAAGATGAGAAGGCAGAGAGGGTCACGAGCTAGTTGAATGGACACGGGAAATCCAGGGTGGAAAGGAGGAGTGTGTTGTCACAGTATAGGGAGAGGAACTAGGGTCACATAACAATGTATGTATAAGTTTTTGTATGAGAGACTAACTTCAATTGTAAACTTTCACTTAAGGCACAACAATTAAAAAAAAAAAAAGAAAGAAAGAAAGAAAGAAAGAAATGCCATACGATCCAGCAATCCCACTCCTTGGAATATATCCTAGAGAAATAAGAGCTTTCACATGAATAGATATATCCACACTCATGTTCACTGCAGCACTGTTCACAATAGCAAAAAGATGGAAACAAGCTAGGTGCCCATCAACAGATGACTGGATAAACAAATTATGGTATATTCATACAATGGGATACTATGCAACAATAAAGAACAACGATGAATCTGTGAAACATATCATAACATGGATGAATCCATGGATTATGCTGAGTGAAATTAGTCAGTAGCTAAAGGACAAATACTGTATAAGACCACTATTATAAGAACTCAAGAAAAGGTTTAAACACAGAAGAAAACATTCTTTGATGGTTTCAAGGGTGGGGAGGGAGGGAGAGGGGTATACACTAACTAGATAGTATACAAGAATTATCTTAGGTGAAGCGAAGAACAGCACACAATACAGGGGAAGTCAGCACAACTGGACTAAACCAAAGCTAAGAAGGTTCCTGAATACAATCAAACACTTTGAGGGACAGAGTAGCAGGGGCAGGGGTCTGGGGACCATGTTTTCAGGGGACATCTAGGTCAACTGGCATAATAAAGTTTATTAAGAAAATCTTCTGCATCCTACTTTGGTGAGTGGCGTCTGGGGTCTTAAAAGCTTGCAAAGGGCCATCTAAGATGCATCAGTTGGTCCCAACCCACCTGCAGCAAAGGAGAATGAAGAACACCAAAGACACAAGGAAAGTATTAGCCCAAGAGACAGAAAGGGCCACACAAACCAGAGACTGCATCGGCCTGAGAGCAGAAGAATTAGATGGTGCCTGGCTACCACCAATGACCACCTTGACAGGGAACACAACAAATAGTCCGTGATGGAGCAGGAGAAAAGTGGGGTGCAGAACTCAAATTCTAGTAAAAAGACCTGACTTAGTGGTTTGACTGAGACTGGAGGGATCCCAGAAGACATGGCCCCTGGACTCTCTGTTAGCTCAAAACTAAAACTATTCCCGAGGCCAAAACTTCAGACAAAGATTAGACTGGACTATAAGACATAAAATGATACTCTTGAAGAGTGTGCTTCTTAGCTCAAGTAGATACATGAGACTAAATGGGCAGCTCCTGTCTGGAGGCGAGATGAGAAAGCAGAAAGGGACAGGAGCTTGTTGAATGGACACGGGAGATCTGGAGTGGAAAGGAGGAGTGTGCTGTCACAGTATAGGGAGAGCAACTAGGGTCACATAACAATGTGTGTATAAATTTTTGTATGAGAAACTAACTTGAATTGTAAGTTTTCACTTAAAGCACAATTTTTAAAAAATCAGTTAATAAAAAAACAAAAAACAACCATTGCTGTCAAGTCAATTCTGACTCATAGCAACCCTACGGGACAGAGGAGAACTGCCCCATAGGGTTTCCACGGAGTGGCTGGTGGATTCAAACTGCCACCCTTGTGGTTAGCAGCCGAACACTTAACCACTGTGCCACTAGGGTTCCAGAATCACTCTATTCAATGTTAATTAAGGTTTAAGATATAGCTACGGAGCCCTGGTGGCACCATAGTTAAGAGCTACAGTTGCTAACCAAAAGATCAGCAGTTCAAATCCACTCGGCAGCAATGGTTTATATATGTATATGTATATATATATATATTTGTATATATGTGTGTGTATATATATATATATATATATATATATATATATATATATATATATATATATAGTAATCAAGACAGTGTGGTATTAGAGAAGGGATAGACATATAGATCAATGGAAGAAAACAGAGAACCCAGAAATAGACCCACATCAAGTACGGCCAATTTTTGACAAAGATGCAAAAGGAATTCAACGGAGGGCCTTTTCAACAAATAGTACTGGAGCAATTAGACATCCATAACGAAAAAAAATGAACTTTGCCCTAAACCTCACACCTTATACAAAAATTAATTCAAAATACACTGAGCTCCTGAAACTATGGTCCCTGGATGCTCTGTTAACCCAGAACTGAAACCATTCCTGAAGCCCACCCTTCAGGCAAAGATCAGACGGGACTATAAAACAAAAAAATAATACACGCGAGGAATGTGCTTCTTAGTTCAATCAGATAGAGAAGACCAAATGGGCAGCTCCTGTCCAAAAGCAAGATGAGAAGGCAGGAAGGGACAGGAATGGGACAAATGGACACAGGGAACCCAGGGTAGAAAGGGGGAGGGTGTTGTCACATTGTGGGGATTGCAACCAATGTCACAAAGCAATCTGTATAAATTTTTGAATGAGAAATTAACTTGAGCTGTAAACTTTCATCTAAAGCACAATTCTAAAAAATGCCAAAAAAAAAAAAAAAAAACCCAAAATCAATTGTGGACTTAAATGTCAATTGTAAAACTCCAAAACTTTTAGAAAAAAATATAGAAGAAAATCTTCAGGCCTTAGGGCTAGGGAAGTTCTTAGACTCAGCACCAAAAGCACAATATATAAATACATAAGTTGAACCTCATCAAAATTAAAAACTTTTGCTCTCTGAAAGACCTTATTAAGAGAATGAAAAGATAGTTACAGACTGGGAGAATGTATTTGCAACCCACATATCCAACAAAGGATTTGTATCTAGTTGGGGCGGATTAACCACTAAACACAGTATGCACCAGCTTACAGTAAGCAAGACACCACAGGCTTAACTGTGTTTACTTACTAATCTATAGTACACAATTTCACATGGGTTTCACCTAATCTTTGATGTGCACTACAGATTAGTAAGTAAGCACAATTAAGCCTATGCATACCTTGCTTATTGGGTAATCAATCAGTCCCTGCTAGAATATATAAGGAACTCTCAAAACTCAACAGTGAAAACATACACACACAGGAACAGAAATTTCATATCACTAAAGAAGATATACAAATGGCATATAATCACATGAAAACCTGGTCAACATCATTAGCCATTAGGGAAATGCAAATTAAAGCCACAATGAGAGCACCTATTAGAATGGCTAAGAGTTTGAAAATAGTGATAAAACCAAATGCTGGTGAGGATGTGAAGTAACTGGACAACTCAGATGTTACTGGTCGGAATGTAAAATGGTACAGCCACTCTGGAAAAGAGAATGACAATTTATTACAAAAATAATAATTTGTGCTTACCATACGGCCCAGCCAATTGTACTCTTGAGCATTTATCCCAGGGAAATGAAAATGTATGTTCACACAAAGATCTGTGCACAAATGTTCATAGGAGCATTATTTGCAACAGCCAAAAACTGAAAACAGCCCAAATGTCCTTCAACTGGTGAATGGTTAAACTCTGGTACATCCATACCATGGAGTACTACTCAGCAATAAAAAAGAACAAAATATTGACATATGCAACAGCTTGGACAAATCTCAAGGGGATTGTGCTAGATGAAAACAACCAATCCCAAAAGGTTACACACTGTATGATTTTATTTACATACCATTCTTAAAATGCAAAATTAGAGAGACTAGATCAGTAGTTGCCAGAGGTTAGGGAGTTGGGAAGAGCAAGACGGCTGTGGCTATAAAAGGGTTACACAAGATATCTTTGTGATGGAACTATTCTGTACCTTGACAGTGGTGCTGGTCACATAAACCTATTCCTGTGAATAAAAATGCATAGAACTAAATATGTACACACACACAGAAATAAGTGCATGGAAAACTGGTGAAATCTGAATAAGGTCTGTGGATTTTATCAATATCAGTTTCCTGGCTGTGATATTGTACTATAGTTATGCAAGATGTTACCACCGGAGGAAACCAAATGAAGGGTACACAGTATCTCTGTGTTGTTTCTGACAACCACATGTGAATCCAAAATTATTTCAAAGTAAAAAGGTAAAAAAACAAAGAGGACTCAGTCAAATATTTGTGACTCATACCATAGATGTCATCTGCCATCGAGTCAGACCCCAACTCGTAGCGCCCCGGTGCACAACGGAATGAAACGCTGATCAGTCCTGTACACCTGGGTCATCCCTATGAGCAGCTGTAGATCATAGGGTTTTTATTGGCTTATTTCCCTGAAATATAAAGAGCTTCTAGACATCAATAAGAAATTATAGTAAAAGTAAACATATACATAGCATATAATATGTGCCAGGCACTGTTCTAAGTGCCTTCCATGCATTCATTTATTAGATCTTCACAACAATTCTACATCATCTCTATATAGCTAATAAGTGGTAGAGCCAGGATTTAAAACCTCTGGCAGTCTGGCTCCAGAATGCAGGCTCTTAAGCTCTATGAGTCTCTAGAAAAGACTCACAACCCAGTAGAAAAATAGGCAAAGCATATAGAGAGTCGAGGAAAAACAACTGGCTCTTAAACTTAGGGGAAGAGAAAGCAAGAGAAGGATGGTGCAGTCCCCTCCCCCTCCCCCTCCCACTCCTACTCCCCCCCCCCCCCCCCCCTTGACGCCAGCCTTCTTACATCCTCATCTGTCCCAGATTTGGGCAAAGCCAGTCCTGCCTCACCCCAGTTGGGCCAGTACACAGACTCCTCCTTCAACACAAAAGACCAAGCCCTGTCTTCCAAAACCTGTCCTGCAGCAACTCACCCCAGGAGGCACTGGGGAGAAAGAGAGACAGGCAGACGCCATGCCTCAGCTTCAGTAGGGAGACAGACCCCAGCATGCCTGATTAAGTGGGCAGACAGCTGTGGGGGGGCAGGTGAGCACAGCATCCCAGGCTCCCGCAAGGAGAAGACAGGCAGCTCTGGTAGGCAGCCAGAGGACAAAGGACCCAGCATGAGGCCACCAGAAATGCCTGCTCCCAGACTTGTGGCCTTCCTAGCCCCTTGGAAAAACTCCAGCCTCTAAGCCGCAAAAGTGCTCCCCACAGCTAGCCCCTCCATCCCCACCTCTCTATGTCCCCAAGCCCTGGTAAACCATGGAGATACTTTGGAGAGAGAGGTACAGACAAAAGAGGCTAGCTCAGCTTCCTGGGCTCCCAGAAACAGTCCTAGAGACTAACACCTCATTTGACAGGCTACTGTGACTACTTCCCTCAGATGCTGTCTTAGTCAGCTAGTGCTGCTATAACAGAAATACCACAAGTGGGTGGATTTCACAAATATAAATTTATTTGCTCACAACTGAGGAGGCTAGAAGACTGAACTCAGGGCACTGGCTCTAAGAGAAGGTTCTGTCTGCTCTGGGGGAAAATCCTTGTTTCATCTTCTCCAACTTTCTTCTCAGTGTTCCTTGGAGATCGCCACATGGCATCTATCTTTTCCCCATTTGAGCTTCCTTGCTTCTGTGCCTGGTTTGCCCCTTTCATATCTCAAAAGTGATTGGTTTAAGACATACCCTGCACTGATATGACTTCACTAACATAATAAAGAAAATCCTATTCCCAAATGGGATTATTTCCATAGGTATTAAAACAAACAAACAAACCCGTTGCCGTTGAGCCAATTCCAACTCATAGCGACCCTATAGGACAGCGTAGAGCTGCCTCATAGGGTTTCCAAGGAGCGGCTGGTGGATTTGAACGGCCAACCTTTTGGTTAGCAGCCAAGCTCTTAACCACTGCTCCACCAGGACTCCTTCCATAGGTATAGGGGTTAGGATTTACAACACATATTTTTGGGGGACACCATTCAATCCATAACAGATGCCAACCAGGTAGAAAATGCCAGTCCTAAAATCCTATATTCGTTCCCTCTCATTAATCTCAGTCTTGCCACACCTGAGAGGAAAATGGGAACAAGTTAAAATACAGACAGAGAAAACCCACAAGTGCATCTGTGTACACACAGCTATACACACAGCACACCTCGGCTGTGTGTCTGGGCATAACTCCAAGTCCAAGGCCGTAATTCCTGTGCAGACCTGTGTTGTGCCTTAACCTCCACACCCCCAGATATGGAGACTCAACATGACCCTGCCTGAGCCCAGCTCCCCTTTCCCAAGGCTCAAATAGTAAATGGGATGAGGCAGAAGGGGAGACAGGGGCATGGGTAGGAAGAAGCTCTAGTCTCCAGGGCTAGAACTTTGTGTCTGGGTGGGGGAAGAGGAACTGTTCCAAGGTTTAAACAGAAAAGGTTTTACTCAGGGAAACTCCACGGCAGCTCAAGAAACAACTCACTTTGGACTGTTAGGAACAACGGTTGAGGGAAGTTGGAGGGACCAGGGTTCAACCCTATCATTTTATTTGAGGAACCTGAAGTTCAGTAGAGGAAAATGGCTTTCTAAAATTCACGTAGTAAAATGGTGGCAACATTGGGACGAGGACCCAGCTCTCTTGACTCTCTGTCTAGTGCTCTTCCTACTATTTGTTCCACATGGCATTCTTTATCACTCCTAAAATGGTTGCTGGTTGGAACCACAAGACTGCTGGTTGGAGCGTGCTTCCCACACATCTGGCGAGGATTTACTTTCCAGTTCATTCAGCACCTTCGATGTGCTAGGCTACTATTTTAAGCCATAGTATAGATAGTAATCATAATAGTAACAATAATAATAGCCATTACCATAACAATAGCAGCTAACATCTCTTTTGCCCTTATGTTGTGCTGGGCATCGTCTCCTCTGATCCTTATGACAACCCTATGATACAGGTACTGCTACTATCCCCATTTTACAGATGAGGAAACTGAGGCACGGGTTACACCTCCAGAAAATGTTCGTTTAAACCACTTCCCATGCTCTTAACTACTGTGTTTCACTGCTGCCTCCCCAGTATATCGTTAAACAAATGAATATGATAATTTCAGATATCGTTAAATACTATAAAAAATAAAGCATGGTGAGAAATAGAGGATGGCCATGACTATGGGTTATTTTTTAAATTTTTCCCATACAAAAATTTATACATACATTGTTATGTGACTCTAATTGCTCTCCCCATACCTGACAGCACACTCTTCCTTTCCACCCCTGATTTCCCATGTCCATTCAACCAGCTCCTAACCCTCTCTTGTATCTACTTGAGCTAAGAGGCACACTCCTCACAAGTATCACTTTATGTCCCACAGTGCAGTTCAATCCCTGTCTGAAGAGTTGGAAATTGTTTTAGTTCTGGGCTGATAGAGAATCCAGGGGCCGTGCTTTCTGGGGTTTCTCCAGTCTCAGTCAGATCATTAAGTCTGGTCTTCTTACTAGAATTTGAGTTCTGCACCTCACCTTTCTCCTGCTCCATCTGGTACTCTCTGTTGTGTTCTCTGTCAGGGCAGTCATTAGCGGGAGCCAGGAACCATCTAGTTCTTCTGGTCTCAGGCTGATGAAGTCTCTGGTTTATGTGGCCCTTTCTGTCTCTTAAGCTACTACTTTCCTTGTGTCTTTGGTGTTCTTCGTTCTCCTTCACTCCAGGTGGTTGGGACCAATTGATGCATCTTAAATGGCCGCTTGCAAGCTTTTAAGACCCCAGATGCCACTCACCAAAGTAGGATGCAGAACATTTTCTTAATAAGCTTTGTTATGCCAATTGACCTAGATGTCCTCTGAAAGCATGGTCCCCAGACCCCCTACCCTGCTACTCTGTCCCTGAAAGTGTTTGACTGTATTCAGGACACTTCTTAGCTTTGTATGGGATTCTTTTGAACTCTGGCCAGTGGTTGGGGAAGGACTCCACGGAAGTAGTGACATTTGAATAGAATCCAAACTGGCTGAGAATATGGCCCCCGGACACCCTTTTAACTCAGTACTGAAGTCACTCCTGAGGTTTGCCCTTCAGCCAAAGATTAGATGGGCCTATACAATAAACAATAACACAGGTAGTTCAACGATGCATACAAGACTAAATGGGCACACCAGCCCAGGGGCAAGGATGAGAAAGCAGGAGGGGACAGGAAAGCTGGAAGAAAGGAAATGGGGAACCCAAGGGGAAGAAGGGGAGAATGTTGACACGTTGTGAGGTTGGCAACCAATGCCACAAAACAGTATGTGTATTAATTGTTTAATGACAAACTAATTTGCTCTGTAAACTTTCACCTAAAGCACAATTTAAAAAAAAAAGATCCAGACTGGCAAAGAGCATTTTAGACAAAGGGAACAGATTAGGTTTTTTCCCAAAGACAATGGGAAGCCATTGGAGAGTGTTATGGTTTGAATCGTGTCCCCAGAAAATATGTGTTGTGAATCCTAACCTCTATGCCTGTGGTTATAATCCCATTTGGGAATGGGTTGTCTTTGTTATGTTAATGAGACAGGATTAGTGTAGTGTGTGTCTTAAATCAATCTCTTTTGATATATGAGATTAAACAAGCAATCAAGGAAAACAGAGATGGGGGAAGAGAGATGCCAAGCCACATGAAGATTGCCCAGGAAAAGAAGCTCAAAAGAGACAAGGGCCTTCCTTCAGAGCTGACGGACAGAAAGCCTTCCCCTGAAGCTGGCTCCCTGAATTCAGACTTCTAGCCTCATAAACTGTGAGAAAATAAATTTCTGTTTGTTAAAGCCACCACTGGTGGTATTTCTGTTAGAGCAGCCCTAGATAACTAAGACAGAGGGTTTAAGCAAGAGAGTGACATGTTTTGCTGTGTGGTCAATGGATTCTAGGGGTCCCAGGGAAGAAGCAAGAGACAAGATTTGAAATTTTCAGGCAATCTGATGATCAATGGAGGAGGGGTAGGTGGGGCAGGACTAGGGAGAAGCTAGAGACAATCTGGGACCAGCACTCTCACTTTGCACCCTTCACTCCCAGGGACCCCTCTCTAATAGAATAGGTAGTCTTTAAAAATAGAGACCCTTCCTAGCTAGGTCCACCCATAGCCCTACCACTTTTGTCTTATGAAGTCAGGCAGCCTTGGGGGAGGGAAAGGGGGAATGCCTAGGGTCTGATGTGGAAGAGAGGGATGGTATCCGAGGTAGGATTTTTTCTCAACACTGTCATCAGGAGGCAGACTTCTTTCTGCCCAGGGGTCACTTTGTTGCCTCTCCCACTGCTCCCCACCAGCAGAGAGCTGGAGTGGGTATTAATCCCCCCCACCCCCGCTCCTTAAATCCCCACCAAAGGAGATTCCACATACTTCTTCCTCCAAGTTGGGAAGTTCCTCCTCAGGTCTCACTACAATCCTCCAGGGCTCTGGGCTGAATTACTTAGAATGGGGGAAGACAGAGGCTGCCTGGGTATACTGAGATCTGTAGGAAAAGAAAGTTCTATGGACCTTCCTTCCCCTTTTACCTTCTCTCCTTTCTCTCCCAGAAATCTCCCTGCCCCGTCTAGGCCAAGCCCAGACAGGACTCCATGTCTGGAGAAGAAAAGCGGGGGTAAGACGTGTGAGCAGCTCCCTTGGCTGCTGGCTGAACTCATCTTCTTCCTTTCCCCATTTCCCACTCCCAGGATGCTCAAGAAGCCAAAGAAAAATGAGAGCAGTATTCCACAAGCCCACAGTCTCAAGCCAGGATTGGTGCCTGGGCCTGTAGCTACTTACAAGGCTATTTACTAGTGACCCTCAGAAGCCCAACCTTCACCCTACCGTACCCTCCTCTCACTGAAACCTTAGGACCCCAGGAGGAAGAGGAGCTGGTCTCTAAGGACTTGGAGGGGCTGAATCTGGATCTTAGAGAGGCACCACTCCAAAGCCCTGTGACCCATTAAACCACAGAGCTTCCTGGGACACAAACACTGCACCAATGCTGTTTAGTCCCAACACAGTTCCTCGTACAGAATGGGGACTTGATGAATAATTGGTGAGTGAAAGCTCCAGAAATGAGCCACTGTACATCAGTCTGTTTTGTGGCCCACCTGAAAACAGGCTTTGACTTTAGGCTAAACCCAGAGCCGATTCCCAGTGAAGTCACTTCATTCATCTGTTGAATACCTCCTATGTAACATGCCCTGTGTGAACTAGACTCATTAGCTGGATGAATAAAAGCTATATGACCTTAAACATGATCTTTCTGTCTCTCAGTTTTTTCCCCTGAAAAATGGAAGCGATACTTCATCATAAAGCTCTTGAGAATTACATAGAATAAGACTTACAAATAATCATGTTGTTGCTATGTGCCTTTGAGTTGTTTCTGACTCATAGCGACCCTATAGGACAGAGTAGCCTCATAGGGTTTCCAAGGTTGTAATCTTTATGGAAGGAGACTGCTGCATCTTTCTTCCATAGAGTCCCTGGTGGATTCAAACCTCTGAGCTTTCAGTTAGCAGCTGAGAGCTTTAACTACCGTGCCACCAGGGTTCCTTAAAACAAAAAATAGCCATAGTGGGTGCTTAGTAAGTGGTGGGTGATAACAGTGTGGTTGTAAGTACTGAGGGGCAGATAGCTTATAAACTCAGGCCTTTCCTCCTAGGCTCAGGGTAGCCGAGCTGTAGGGAGAGGCAGCTGTGCTGCTTGGGACTCCTGGGAAAGGCCGTCTGGATTCCCAGAAATGGGGCCAACTCTCTCAGAACTGCAGAGCCTTAAGCGGGGATTTTGGCTGACTTTTCTAGTGAATTGCTTGCTTCCAGCCAACTATCCCTGTAGCTCCATCACTACACCCTTGCTTTGCTCACGCCACCGCCTGCTGCTCACAACTAACTTGTCTTTGAGCAATTTATCTTCTCTTTGAGCAGTTATCTGCCCTCTGCCCTCTCCCCTACCCAGAGGCCTCTGCTGCCCTGCCTCCAGCCCCTTAAGTTAGGGGCCCTGCTGCCATCCCTTCCTCCTTCCCTACCCCCACCTCCTTCTCTACCCCCACCACCTCTAAGCCCCGTGAACTGTCAAATCCTCGAATTTTGCTGCCAGTGAAATTTCTCATTAAATATTCCTGTTGTTTCTTGGGGAGCCACCTCTGCACCTTCCCGTGGCCCAGCAGGCTAAACCGCAGAGGGGACTCGCGGCTCCGCAGTCATTCTCTTTTGCCCACTCCCGATCCCCTCCAAATCGCCACAGCCTCGCGTCTGGCATTTGTCCCGCGGCGCGCAAGGTCGGGTACCCACCCCCAGGTGGGTGGGGGCAGCCAAAGCCCCGCCCCTTCCGCCCCTCCCTCCACCCCCCGAGCCCGCGATGAGAGATCTCCTTGCCAAAGCGGGGTCTCACCGGAATGTTCACGGGAGAGGCGAGGGCTAGCAGAGTCTGAGTTCCTTCCTGACACATACATACCTCTCAGGCGACCCTGATATGCGTCTTCAGACGCACTGATCCTTGACACGAGCAAGTCCAAGAGGACAGGAGACACAGAGCAGTGGGCTGACTTTTGAAAGCTGACAGTTTCCAGCGAGGCCTCATTAGTTGCAAGGCCTTGGATAAGTCACGTAATTTTCCCAGTCTTAAGTGACCCATTGTAAATACCTTCCTTGCAGGATTCTTAGAGAGAGCCGCTGGCTCGGGACTTTATACACAGCAGGTCCTCAATAAAAGGGTGCTGGTACTAACCTTTTGGAGCCCTAGTGGTGCAGTGATTAAAGCGCTCGACTGCGAACCTAACTGAAAGGTGAAACCATCCGCGGCTCCGCAGGACAAGAAGGAGAACGATGTGGCAGTCGTTTTCCGTAAAGATTTACAGCCTTGGAAACTCTGTGGGGTCGCTATGACTCAATCGACTGGAGCAGTGGTTTTTTTTAGTGGGTATTAACCAAAAGATTTGAGGTTGGAGTCCACCCAGAGGAACCTTGGAAGAAAGGCCTAACCATCTACTTCTGAAAAATCAGTCACTGAAAACCCTATGGAGCACAGTTCTACACTGACACAAGGTGGGGGGGGGGGGGGGGGACCATGAGCCCTAATCTACTCAAAGGCAACTGGTTTGGTGTTTTTGTTTGGTTGCTATAGTTACCGGCCTGGCAGAGCTACCAAAGGCAATTCAGCCCCTGGGAGTGTGTGGGGGCCCAGAGCTGGAACCTGTTGATCCTGCCCCTTCCCCAGGCCCACAGATTACTCCCACGGAGTTGGGTCCCCACCTCAGGTGCTCTTCCCTGTCCCATTCCTTGACCCACCAGAGCTCCCCTCATTGTCTCTGGCCATCCATAAACACACTCCAGATCTACTCAGAAATATCTGGTATTTATTTCCCAATATTTTTTATAATTTTTTACAAATTGAATAAATGGAATGAAGGGGAGTCTGTGGGACCCCAGGCCTGTCCCTGGGCTCCCAATCAGAGGAGACGTGAAAACTCCTCACCCACATCTCCTGGCCTGCTGCCCTGACCCCTCCTATCAACCTCAACTGAGAGTGAGGTGGGGGCTTTCTGAGGATCTGGGGGTGGCCCCTAGAGGGGACTTCGGGCATCCTGTTTCAGGCCCTTAACTGGGTCAGGTTGGGGGCCTGCGTGGGTCCGGATGTGGCGCCGTCTCCGTCTCTCCTGCCTGCGCGCCAGCTGCCGCAGTTGTTTCCGAATGGCCCACAGCACCAGGTACACTTCTCGTAGCATCTCAGCCTCCGGCAACTCCAAAGGGGGCCCGGTCCTTATCTGGGAGGTAACTGAGGCAGAACTCACAGATGACTATAAACGAGAGAGAAGAGTGTACGTGTAAGTAGCTTGGTCTGGGGAGAAACCGCTTGACGGAATAACCTACGGATAAACAGGAAAGGGCCAGTGTGATTCCGTCTCCTCCATCAAGCTCAGCTCAGGCACTGCTTTCTCCAGGAAGCCTTCTCAGGCTGCATTAGGTGGCCTCTACTCTCATGTTTTTCCTGTCATGCCACATCTCATACACTATTGGTTCCATGGACTCATCTGCTTTCTCCACTAGACTGCAAGCTCCTGGAAAACAGGGACCATGTCTGATCCACCTTTGAGTCCCTGCTCAGGACTTCATGGAGAGTGTGTTAAAATGAAGGAGAGAATGACACCCCAACCTCTCTCCTGACCTCCAGATCTGTTTATCCCATGGGCTCTAGGACATCTGCACCCAGATGTCCTACCAGCATCTCAAGTCATCTTGCACCAATGCCCTAAACTCATTACCTTCTCCCGTAAGTCTGCTCTTTGTCCATTCTCCACCCCAGTGAATGGCTCCAGCCTACCCTGACTTCTTTCCTTCTCCTTCTTCCCATTACCCCTGTCTAATCAACCACTCAGCCCATCAATTTCACCTCCTAAATATTGCTCAGATCCATAACCTGTTCTACCTGATGCCTTTCCCCCAGTCCAGCCACCCTTATTTCTTAGCCTGGACTGCAACAGCTTCCAGTGGATCTTCCTGCCTCTCTTCTTGTCCCCTTCTGAGCCTCCTCCACAGGGCAGCCAGATGAGCTTTTAAATTTAAAGCAGTAATACTTTATGCAAGGCCAAAATAAGTTGATTTGGTAGTGACCTAGACATTTAAACTTTTTATTTTGAGATAATTGTAGATTCACAAGCAGTTGTAAGAAATAATTCAGAGATTTTGTGTAACTTTTACTAACTTTTCCCCAGTGGTAAAATCTTACAAAACTATAGTACAGTATCATAGTCAGGACATTGACATTGATACAATCCACTGATCTTATTCAGGTTTCCCAGTTTTAATTGTACTCATTTGTATGTGCTTATCTATTTTATTACATGCGCAGGCTCATGTATCCAACCACAACAGTCAAGATACAGAACATCATCACAGGAGTCTATCCTGTTGCCCCTTTATAACCACATCCATCTACCCCAACCCCTGTTCTCCATTTCTATGATTTCGACATTTTAAGAATGTTATATAAATAGAACCATAGAGTATGTAACCTTTTGGGATTGGTTGTTTTCACTCAGGATAATACCCTTGAGATTCATCCGAGTTGTTGCATGTATCAATGGTTCATTCCTTTTTATTGCTGAGTGGTACTCCATGGTAGGGATGTACCAGACTTTTTCATGATTTACCCATTTATCATCTTCAGGGACATTTGAGTTGTTTTTGGCTATTACGAATAAAGCTGCTAAGAACATTTGTATTCGGATTTTTGTGTAAATATAAATTGTCATCTATCTGGGATAAATGCCCAAGAGTACAATTGCTGAGTCATATGTAGCTGCGTGTTTAGTTTTACAAGAAACTACCAAACTGTTTTTCAGAGTGACTGCACCATGTTACATTCCCACTAGCAATGTAGGAGTACAGGTGAACTTTCTAAATCAAATCTGATCATTCACTCCTCTGCTCAAATGTTTTCAAGGGCTCCCATTGCTCTTAGGGTAAAATACAAACTCCATAACTTGGCCTACCCACCCTGCCTTGTACAAGCTGCCCTTGGCTCCAGGATTGCTTCCACTCTGACTCATACACCTTGGGCCAGCCCCCACCCCCCTACACACACACACCTGCTTTTCTCTTTTCACAAACAGCTCCTCCCACCCCTCCACTCCAGGCTAATTCTTTCAGGTCTCAGCTCTACCCTCTCTTCTGTTAGGGAAGCCTTCCTTGACTTTCCAGGTCTGGATCAGATGCCCAACTCTGGGCTCCCACAGCCTCCTGTACCTCCTATGTCACACTCTTACGACACCGAACCAACAATGTCTGTTATCTTGTCTGTAGCCCCCTAAGACTGGGTAACTCTTGCTCACTCTTGTATCCTTAGTGCCTGTGTCAATATTTGGTACTTAGTATGAGACACCGGAAATAATTGTTCAACAAGTGAATGGAGTAAGGAATGAGTCGTTGGGGATTGGGGAAGGGAACTGTTGGGAACAAAGGGGATGGTGCTGACCTTCCAGGAGCACATGTGCAAGCCACTCTGCAGAGCTGAGACCATGAGTGTGGAGACAGACTGGATGGCCGTCTGGGGCAGCCGCAACAGGGATCGGCCCCTATGGCCCAGCTCCATTCCATCTGTCGTCTCGGCCAACACACAGGACTCAGACGCTCTGAGGGATTCATCCATCTTGGAGAACTCTTCCATCTTGAAGAACTCATCCATCTTGGGGGGATTAGCCTCCTCGAGGGGCTTAGCCTCTTTGGGGGGCTTGATCTCTTTGGGGGTCTCAACCATCTTGGAAGGCTCAGCCATTTTCAGGGGCTTCTCCATCCTTTTCAACACATTTTTCATGGAGTCAGGGTGTTCCTGGATGGACAACTTAGCTTTCTTTCTCCAAGACAAAATCTAAGAACCAAGATATGAAGAGCAGAGACATCAGTCAAAAGAAAGGAAGACACAAAGAGACTTGAGGATGGGGGAGTGAGTTACATGGCCTTCTTCCCCTCAACACCCCAACTGTCCGTATCCTCCTCCCTCTGGGTCTTCTTTGGCCACAGGAGGCAAGGAGGGAAGGGAGGGCAGGTAGGGGGAGGGGAAGCTGCTGTGACCGAGGGGTCAGTGACCAGCACCTCTCATCCCAACATGTCATGAGGACAAGTGAGTCTCTGAAACTCACCCAGCAAGAAACCTTTCGCCAAACCCATCGGAAGAATTTCACGACCACAGCCATCTCTCCTGATATGATGACCCCGAAGTAGGGGGCAGAGCCAGCAGTTGATACAGGCGGCGGACAGACTTCAGGTCAGTGGCCACCACCCAAATGGTCTTGTATGAACTGAGGAGCTTCAAGCACAGCAGTGAAGAAAGAAATAGGGAATCCGGGGGAGATCTTCCTCCAACGACTCATCCTAGGCCTTTCCTCCCCTCCCTGGGACAGGGAGAGGAGTCAAAAGTGGATGAGAACCTAGAGTGAGGGAGAGTTCTAGCCCATTGTGAGAGCCTCCCTGGCCTTGACCCCAACCCCCGAGGCCCTTTCAGGATCCAGGAAGCCAATCCCTTATGCCCTTAGCTCTTCTTTCCCCAAATTCAGGGAAGAGAAACTAACATCACTGAGTGTCTTGTTATGTGCTAGACATTTTCCATATATCAGGTCATGTAATCCTCACAACAGCCTTTCAAGGTAGGTATCATTGTCAATGTCATCATACTGATAAGGAATCTGAGACTTGGAAAAACCAAAAAACCTCTTCCAGGTCATAAATCTAGGGAGCTATACAGCAGGGATTACAACCTGGGTCTATCTCCAGGGGTCCAGCTTTGCCCGCGTTCCCTCCTGTCTGGGCCTCTTCTGCACCTTCCCAGGGTCCTTCTAAGGCTGAGCTGCTGCTTTCCTCCCGTTCCCCACTAGATGTGGTCCTTCTCCCTACCTGCCTCTACTGCCACCTAGGTAAAGAGGAGAGCAAGGAGGTCCTGGGACTGGAGCCGAGGCCCTCCAGGGAGGGGTCTGCTCACCCACAGGGCCTGTCCTCAGCCAACTGAGGGTGGAAGCCACAGCAGCCAGCCAGGCCTGGAGAGGGCACCGTGTGCCTGGGGAGCCTGGCCTACACCCAGCCCTGAGACAAGGGGCCTATTCAGGGTCCCTTGCCACGCCCCCAAGCAGCCACCCGGATCCAGCCCGCAGAGGGGACACGCTGGGAATCTGGGGGTGGATCCTGCACAATCACCAAAGGCTTCATTGTTTCCCTCTCCCCCCCAGCACGTGGGCAGGACCCCCCTCCCCAACTCCTCTGCCTCTCCTCCCGTCTCTTCCCAGGACCCGAGCTACTGGCTCCCTGTGCCTGCATCTCCATCTCCACCAGCCACATTAAACCTTCCCAGTTTGGACAAACCCTCCAGGGGGGCTCACAGACTCAGTCTTTTCTCCTGCGAGAGGAAACTACCGGCACAGGACCCCAGTCTTGACACAAGCAAAGAGATGCCAGCCCCCAAATTCAAGTTTCTTCAGATTTTTTAATTATAATTATTATGTTAATAACAACCTGAATCCCAGACTTCCAGAAACTGTCCATACTCCCTCCCCTGGGCCAAGGAGAGGCGGCACTGCTCGGGAACAAAGTAGGGGGTGGGTGTCTGCCAGGGAGCCTCCAACTCCCCCAAGCCATCTCCTGCTGGGGGTCCCAGAACACTGACACCAAAGGAAGGCGAAAGGGGAGGGGGGGAATCCCGCATGGAGGAGGGCTCCATCGGACACCCCATCCTGTAGCCCTCCCACTTCCATCAAGGCCTACGGACACCCTAGCCCAGACCCTGGGGACTATGGGAAGATGGGGGTAGGGTTAAGGGACAGGCCAATCCTGAGCCTTGAACTCCCATCCCCAGGGATCAGGAGACATTAAAGCTGCATAGGAATAGGGGGCAGGCAGCTGGCGCAAGGCCTGGCGGCCGTGGCAGCCCCCAAAGGCACATTGTGAGGGAAGGGAGGCTGCTCAGATGGACGGCCCATTGGGCGCAGGGGGCCCGAGCCGTGGGACTCCTGAGGAGGGCAGCTGGGCCAGCTGCTCGGGGCTGGCCAGGGCACGCAGCAGTCCATTCTCCTGCTCCAGCGCGGCATTCCGCTCGGCCAGCTCCCGGATCTGCTCCTTCAGCACCTCCACCTCCTCCCGGACCGCAAACATGAGGTGGGACTTCACCAAGTCCTGGGGACCCAGGGACAGGCAGAGCGTCGGGCCCCAGGCCACCCCAACCTCATCCCCTGCCCAGTGCCTTCAGGGCCTGGGTGTGAGAGACTTCCTGCTCCCAAATGATGAAGGGACCACTGGGGAAGACGCAAAGCAGGAAAAGGGCAGGGGGAAAGGATACAGGAACAGAGGCAGAGTCAGGGCTCAAGGGCAGAGATGGGGGGCCAGGGGCAAGGTCAAGATCAAGGGAAGTCAAGGGTTCAGGTGGAAAGGACCCAATGGGATCCAGCTGGAAGCAGACTGAGGAGCTGGTAATTAATAATTCCCTAGTAATGAAGAGAGCAGGGGTGGAGCAGAGGGACAGCTAAAGAGGGCAGGTGCCTGAGCGTCCACACGCAGAACCCGGACCTCCTGGGACGAGGATGTCTTCTCTTACCATGGCTTGTTCGATCTTGTTGTCAATGCCAACCAGGCTTCCGGAACCACTGGAGAGACACAGGGAGGTGAGAGATGAGGAGAAGGAGCAGGCACCAAGCCAGGCCAGGACACCTCAGCCCCCTGCTTACCCAGGGGCTTCTCAGGGCAGGCTCTGGCCTCCACCAGGCCTCCTTCACTGCAGCCTCCCACCCACGCCCCTACCCGTACCTGTGACAGTAGAGAATCAGGGAGAGGAGCGTTTTGTCCATCCCCCGGCGGGGTGAGGGCTGCTGCCCGGGCCCCCCAAGGCCCCAGTGGGGTTGGGGTCCAGATGCCCCTCGGATAGGGGATGCTCCCCGAGGGGAGCAAGGGGAGGAGACACAGCCCCTTTTTCGGGGTGGCCCTGGAGCCATCCCTACCACTTGGGTCTCATAGGATGATACCAGGGACTTGACAGAGACTCCCGGCTGGGCCATCCCTAATGGGAAAGGGTCCCTGGGCCACCCAAAGAGAGAGGGTTGTGTCAGAAGGAGTGCCTGGGGGGCTCTCAGCCCCCCCGGCAGAGCGAGGCCTTGCTGATGCCAGGCAGGCAGAGAGAAGACAGCGCGTTGGGGGTGCTGGTCTGAAAAATATACACCGCCCCCCAGGGCCAGGCCTGGCTGCTATTGGCTCCTCAGGGACACGGGGACCCCCTCCCGTCAGCTCCACGGTGGGCGGGAATTCCCAGACACGGTCAGTGCCAGTGTCCCCTTCTCACCCTGGCACCAATCCCAGAGTGGAGGGGAGGGGGACAGCTGAGGGAAGTCAGCTGGTGGCCTGGCTCTGGGGAGGGGCTGTGGGACAAGAGGCTGGGGACGGGTGTGAGGGTGAAGGAGAGCCTGGCCCCAGGAGACCCCACCTGACTCCAGCCCGCCCCCTATGGACCAACACTGGCCTCCTTCAGCACTTCTCAGCTGGGGTGTGGGAAAGGGAGTGGAGGTGATCGTGGAGGGAGGAGTAGTGGGTTTCTGACATGGTTATAGTCTTCCTTGAACTCTGAACACTCCCCCACCTAACACAAAGCTTGTATCGATGAATGACCTGGGGCCTGGGCCACAGGGTGACCCACCTCCCATGGTGGGGGTGAGGAGGAATGAGGAAGGTTACCATGGCAAAAGAAATAGAAACCAGAGCCCTACAAGCCAATTACACCCTTGGAACCTAGCTCTGGGGTCTTGGAAGGAGCAAGGGCTTGCAAGGAGGTGGGAAGGCGAGGCTGGAGGTGGGACATTGGGAATACCAGCAGGGGCTTTGGCAGAAGCTGGGAGCTGGATGATAGGCTGGGGAGAGCAGGTTCTGGCTGCAGTTTGCTAAGTGGCCACCAGAGGTCGACCAGGCCTGACTTAACAGCCAGGAGGCCACTGAGCTCTTAGTCCTGAAGCCTGGCTCTCCCTAAAGCCAGCCTCTCCACAGCCCCAGGGCCTTCACAGACCTTTGTACCCTGCCCCATCCATCCTTCATGGCTCCCTTTCCTCACCACTCTCATCCCATTGCTCATGCCCCTCACCTCACCCCAGCTTCTGCCTCTGCTCCCCCTGGACCCACCGTACTACAGAATCCTGCCCTCCGGCCCCCAGCCTCCAGTCCCTCTTGGAATGGGGGTCTCCAACATGCTGTATTCCCTGCCCTTGTGCTCCCTTGTCAAGCCCTTCCTCCTGGACAACAGCTTCAACTTTCCTCCCTGTGGTGGGACCAGCACTCAATTCAAGGTGACCCTTGGATGAGGCCCTGCAGCCAGAAGGGAGCACAAGGGAGCTGGGAATTTTCCATTTCCTGCCCAAGCTCTGGGTGCAGAAGGCGCTGACAGGTGGGGGCCAGGAGTAACCAAGGGGATAGCCAGGCCTGAGAGAGCAGGACGGGGTGGATGGGGGAAGGACACCTGCGACTCCTGGTAGGGAGGGAGAAGACAAGTTTAAGAGCAGAGGGCAAGCCAGCCAGCTGGAGAGACAAAGCAGTTTTCAAGCTGTTTCAATCCATGACACTGCCCCCTAGTATACACAGACAGAGACCCAAGAAGGGCACATTTAAAGAACTAGGAACACTGGCCTTGCTTTGGTGGACGCACAGGTAGAGACGCCAAGTAAGTTGTTCATTCTTGCCAGAAATAAAGGAATAATACAACAGTAAACATTTGTTGGCTGATAGATGACTATCTGCTGTTTGTCTAGCGTTTAAGAATTTCTAAAAGCCCTTTTCCACTATCACACTCTAACATTAACACTTCAAGGGGCCGGGACCCTAACAACAAAGGCTTCCCTTTGGGAACCCCTTGAGTCAGGGACTGTGGACACTGTTGGAATTCCTGGGCAGGGTCAGGAGCAGGAAGCTTGGGGTCATGTGGAAGGGATCGTCCCTCACAAGCCCCCAAGGCAACTGTGTCTTAAGTAGAACAAAATGCCCCTTTCTTCAAAACACGTATTGCCATCTTCTGGAAAACTGTCATGATCATAACTACAAACATGAGTGGTCCCCCTGGAGTTGTGTAATGCATGCTCCGCACAACTGGGGACCTGGCACTGTAGGACTCTTGGGTCCTAGGGTGAGGACAGCTCTAGAGGCTGGCCTTCCTCTCTGAAGGTCAAACGAGACAGTCTCAAAATAAGGATCAGATGAAGCAGCAGGACCTCTGGGAGAGGTGGAGAGGTTCTGCTCTTGGGGACAGGGGCCAACGCTGCTCCCTGTGTTCTAAGGAGCCCCCAGGGGCTGGGCCCGAGGCCAACAAAGTGGCATCCGGCTGCCCTGTCCACACTCCCTCCCAGATCTGTCGTGCCTTTGGGGCAGAGCCAGGCAGGGAGGAGGGCTGGTTCTTTGCCCAGCTTGGGAGAGCTGTCTCTGCCTCTGTCCTGGAGAGAAAGGGCATCCTAGAGATGGTTGACTCCTCCTGGGTTGCCTCCCTGTCTCTTCGTGAGCCACAGGCATCTCGGTAGGAGAGTGGAGAGACCTCGGCTTTGAGGTCAAACCCAGGCTCCCATTCTAGTCCTGCCACTTACTAGCTGGGTGACCTTGGGCGAATTTCTAAAATCCTTCTTCTCTCAGTTTCTTCATCTAGAAAGTGGGGATCATGAGATTATTTTTAAGATTCAATGAGAGAGTTAGCACCTGACTCAAAGGATAAATATCCCACCCCAGTTGCCATCAAGTTGATTCTAACTCGTGGCAACCTCATGTGTGTCACAGTAGAACTGTGCTCCCTAGGGCTTTTAATGGCTGAGTTTTCAAAAGGAGATCACCAGGACTTTCTTCAAGGAGCCTCTGTGGTGGACTCAAACTGCCAACCTTTCGGTTAGCAGCCAAGCATATCAACAGTTTGCACCACCCAGGGACTCCAAAGAATAAACAAATGTATCTCCTCCTGCCCCCCACCCCCCCTGCCCCCAAGTCACAGGGATCCATTCCCTGTAATGCCTGGATCCTGCGGGTTGGCTATCTACCCACCCAGTCACCCACCCACTCATCCACCCACCCATCAACTCACTTATTCAGATCTTTACCAAGTGCCTACCATCTGCTAGGGGCCACAAAAGTTCTTGCAACCCAGGAGCAGGTGAGCAGTCTGAGTTCACCAGGAACCCTCTGTTCTCCCACCCCCAGTTATGGATTTTGGGATTGGTCAGGCACCCCCAACTCCCTGTCTGGGATTCAGACCCTTAACATCCGGTTCCCTTTCCTCTGGAAAGGGAGCTTCCACGCCACTTGGACCTTGTTCCCCTGCCAGCTCCAGGCCCCCAGAGGGATGAGGTGGGGTCTACACACCCCATTCCTGGGGAGGGGGGGTGGCCCAACCTAAACCCGCTGGCCCAGCAGGGTGGGGCAGGAGGGGCTGGGCTGGGCTAGAGTGTGGGAGCCCTGGAGCTGAAAGCAGGATAAAGTGGAGGCTGGGAGCTGGACCGGTCAGACTAGGGTGTGTAGAGGGGGTGGGAACAGAGGGAGGGAGGGGATAAACCAAAAAAGTAAAAGAATAGAGCTTATGAGGCCTCTAGAGACAGAATCCTCTAAGTCAGAGAAAGCAGGAGGCTGGGCTATGAAATCAACAGGGGTGGGGAGGGACTGTAGCCCTCTTGCCAAGGAACCTCCCAAGTAGGAGGGGGAGAGGGTGGGAAGAGCTGAGAATAGCAGTGATGGGGGCAGGTGACTCTCCAGGCCCTGGCAGACCTTAAACCTCACACATTCCTGAGAGCTGGGAGTCCAGAAGCTGCCTGGCCCTGCTTGGCTTTGTCCATTCTCCACACAGCGCTCCCCGCCACCCAACCTCCTGGCCCTCCATCCCACTGTCTCCAGGCCACCCCAGTTTCTATCCTCTCCTGTCCCTGTTCCCTCCAATGCCTCAGGCCCTTTTCTTTTGTGGGACTCAGTCTCTGATTCTAGGGGGTGGGGCCGCATTAGGGGATGGCAGAAGGGAGCCCAGCACCCACTCACCCACTCACTCAATAACTTCCACCTCTTAGCGTCTTCCAAACAGGAAGTCCCTCCCCTTGAAGGCCTCATACCGGAAGTCCCACTCCTCACTCCAAAATAAAAGTGGCGGCTCCCTAGTCTTTCTCCCTGGTTCCTATCAGGCCACAGCCAGAAAGGAGCAGCGTAGCTATCTGACTCAAGCTTTTGCTCCTCCCTTTTCAGCTTTCTGACATTCCTATGTTGAAAGCTGGCCCTTGAAAACAGGAAGTTCTGCCCACCTTGCAACCAAACAAGACATTCTCCCCAAAAGTGCAACCCAGACTGCTCTCCTATACCTTCCCTGCTCCAATACAGCCACCCTTTCCACAGCTCCCTGCCGTGTTCTTAGCTCTGCCTGCTGGCCACATTCACTCAGAAAACAAAATCTTAGAGAAATGCTTTCTCTGTACTAGAAATCCTAGGATCCTAAAGCAGTCCATACAGACTATAAGGAGTTATTACCTCTGACGGCAGGAGCCCCATTCCCCTCACTGAAAAGGGGAGAGGAAGGCAGGAACTGGGAGGAGATTGATTCCTTAGTCTTGGCTCCAGCACATTTGCCCATAAGTTCTTAGGGTTGGCCAAATGATCTCTAAATCTGCAACAGCTCTGGAATTTGACAACAATGACTCCCTTCAAACTCTAAAAATGTCTATGATTCGACAGTCCTAAGCCAGGGAGTCCCACCCAGCTCTCCCCACAGAGAGGGAGTGGGTCCCAAATCAACAAATCCAGTGGTTATGCCCAGGCTAGCCTTCTCTGTTTAAGAAGTCCTCTCCAAGCTCAACGGGGGGGAAGAACACCTACTAGGCACTTTCATGCAGCTACCCCAGGTGCTGGGTGGGGAGCCTAACCTCACGTCCCATTACATGAAGCAACCTACCTATCATCATCACTGTCCAGGTGGCCACTGATGGCCAGCATGGAGCGGGCCAGGCTGAGGCTCTGGGCTGCCGCTGCTCCAAAGGGGTCTGGAGACTTGTGAACCAGACTGGCATCAGGGAAGAAATAGAGGGCTGGGGAGCTGGGGTGGGAGTCGAGTGGTAGCACCTGGAGGCAGAGAGATAAGGACCATCACATTGAGAGAAAGGAACCAGCCACCTGACAAATGGCCTCGTAGTCTTCCTCCCTCCTTCTCTCCCAAGGACCCAGGAGTCCTACCTCTGCAGCCCCTCTCCCCCAGCTCTGGGTGAAGGCATTGGGCAGTGACTGGAAGCAAGGGAAAGTGTCCATCCTGAGGACTGGAGTGAGTGGCTTCTGGACATGTATTCATCAGGTATCAGAGAAGAGCACCTTTCCTCCAGCTGAGCCAGGACCCCTAACTGGAGGCTAGTCAGTCTTTTTTCACTTGGCATCTTAATGAGGTTCAAATGTCACTTCCTCAGAGAGACATTTCCTCCATCATCCACTAGTCCACTGAACAGTTTTAACATTATCTGAAATTAAAGTATTAATTGTGTTTCCCCTGATAAAAGATAAGCTTCAGGGGAGCAGGGTTTCTAGTAGGTTTAGTAGCTATTTGTAGAATGAATGAATCCTCAAAAGCTGGTCCTCCTCCCCTCCATTTCAGCCTCTTCCCTCAAACTTCTCAGGACCCACGTGAAGTTCTGCTGCTCCCTGCCCTTGTGTGTACATATGTGTGTGTGGGGGGGGGGGGGGGGGAGTGGTTTCAGAGATGGGGAGAGGTGGAGCCTGGGCATCGACCCACACAGCCCAACAGGCACTGGGGGAGGCTGCAAAAGGGCGGGGGCGACAGAACAAGACGCCTCTGTGAGGCCCTGGGAGACCTCAGCTTCTCGGAAGAGCCAAGAACAGAGAGTCCAGGGTGGTTAGAGGGACGGAGCAGAGGAAGGAGGCCCAGGTGCTGCCCCTGGCCCTGTGGCCCTCCTCCCCAATTCCCACCTCTGCTAGTGGCAACTGAATTAGAAGAGAAACGGGGGGACTGTGGAAAGGAGACCAGACTTTTAAGCGGGAAAATAATCACACAGCCTCAAAAGGAAGGGATCAGAACATGGAAGGTGGGGACACTTCAGAAAGAGGGACAGGGTCTGAGGGCCCAAGGGAAGCTTAAGCATGGCCTAAGGAGAGAGAGAGCAGAGGCTGGGGCTAGAGAGGGCTTGCTCTGGAAGGAATAATTCTGGGGAAAGGGACCGGTAAAAGAAAGAGCATCGGCTCCTCTGGGGTAGGAGCTGAATGGAAGAGCTCAAGAAAAGTAAGAGGAGGACGTGAGAGATGTGCGCTTAAGGCCAGGAGGGGGTGGGGGGAGCCAGTTCTGACCAGTTCTGACAGGACCCAGACATCCAGTCTCAGGTTATTTTTATACTGTGGTTTGTGCCCAAGGCCAGGAAGGGGGAAAAGTTCTCATCTTCACACTCCCTGCCTTTCCTCCAGCAACCCAAGGTGTTATTTTCTTCTCCAGGACAGAAGCATCCAGCCCCCACATCCCTAGTTGCCCCCTACCCCCACCCAGGGACCCAGGCATTCTGGCCTCCCCCTCATTTGTTCCTCTTTTGGAGACAGGAAGCAGAAAGAACAGAAGATGATTTAACTCATTCTCGGCTGCTTCCCACCTCTCCCCAAGGAAGGTAGCACTCAATGGTGGCCACCCCCTGGAGAGATTCAGGGAACCGAGGGTGGACAAGGCAAACCAGCAAGCCTTCTATTCCCGTAATGTGCCCCCCACAACCCAATTCTTCAGGAAGAGAAACTTGACTTGATTCAAAGCTGAAAATGGGGCTCAGATGGGGGGCTAGTGGGAAGGCAGAAAACCCCACATTCAGGATGGGGCTGCCGTGAAGAGAGGCTTACAGTGGAATACCAACCTTTTGCCCCTACCCCCCAAAACCCTGGCAGCTCCTCCCTCAGAGGCCCAGCTACCCAGCCCTGCTAGGGCCTCCACCCTCAACTCCTGGAGTGTAGGGGGAGGGGTGAGACCAAGACAGAAGGTGAAGGCCAAAGTGAGAAGGCCACAGAGAGTTGGAGAGGATAGGGCTGGACCTTAAAGATGAGGGACAAAGGCAACAAATTAAAGAGCAAAGTGATAGAAAGAAGATGCAGAACACAGGGGAAAGGGGAAAACAAAGGCACTGTGAGGAGTAGGAACGGACTTCAAGGTGAGATGGCAGGAATAAAAGGGAGAAGCTACTGAGCAGATAGATGATAATCGAGTCAGGAGGGAGAGCAGCATGGAGGTGGAGGCAGGAGGCCCAGGGCTGAGGTTAGGCCAAAGCTGAGATGGATGAGCTCTGCCCCCCAGGTTTCTCCCTCATCCAGGGACCCGCGCTTACCTGCCCTGTCTCCTCCGGAGCCACCAACTCCATCCTCAGCTGAAGGGGTCCATCCTTCCCTTGGGACAGTGGAGGAGTCCCCCCTGCTGAGTTCCTGGGCTCTACTTCCACCCTCAGTGAGGACAGGGGTGTGGAGGCCTGGGATGTGCCCTCGCTATCCCGGGTCCCGGGCTCTGGGGGTCGCTGCTGGGGCAGGGAGGCCAACAGAGGGGGCGTCTCCACCGTGGCCTTGCCGGGTACCGCCATCTGGCCCAGACCCCCGGTTAAGGAGCGGGCCTGAGGTCCGGGTGAGGTGGGAGGCGGGCGGAGCCAGGAGGTGGGGCCCTGAGACAGGCCTGGCTGCGGGGTGGGGGCGCCCAGGCCCAAGCTGGCCAGCTCCAACCTGGAATCCAATGACCTGCCCCCGGTGCCCCCCGAGGCTCCTCGAATTGCCTCCAGGAGCCGGCCGACGTTAGGGGGCTCCAGGTCTCTCTCGTAAACATCCACACACGTCCACCGCCCACGGCGATAAGGCTCTCCCAGGCCGTGGGGCAGCTTCACCACCCGGAAACGGGAGGCGGGGGCCCCAGGCGGCGGAGAGCCGTTTCGGGGGGTGCCCTTGCCCCCTGGCTCAGGGCTGGGCTCCCCGTTGGGCGGGCGGGGTGGGGGCCTGGTGGGGGCCGGTGGGGCAGGGGAGTCTGCACCCTCCGGGCTCCCTGGGCCCTCATAGTCCGTGGTGACGCTGGTGATTTGGAAACTACTCTTCTTCTTGCCCCCACTCATAGTCCCTGGGGCTCAGGACTAGGCCGAGGTAGGCGGGGGCGGCGGGGGCTCCTCGCAGAGGCTCAGGCGCCCCTGGAACAGGGAGGCCACATGGCAGGGACATCAGGGCCCCTGGGGACGTCTGGGTCCGACATGGCAGGAGGGCCTTGGGGAACTGGGGCGCCTGGTTGGTGAAGGGAGAACAGGGTAGGGAAGGGGGGTGGAAGGGGCAGGTTTTTCCTGCTGCGGTCGCTATCGAACTCCACAGCTGAGTTTGCAAACTGGAAAGAGAGACAGAGTGTGTGTGAGAGAGAGAGAGAAAGCAGTGGGCAGGCCACCTCTGGGGCTTCCTCTCAGGGGAGCGTGATGGGGCAGGGGGGAGGAAGGGGAAACCACCAAAGACCCAGAGACAAAGAGACAAGCAGAGACCGCAGAGACCAGAGCGCGGAAGACCGCTATCCCAGCGGGCGCACGGAGCACGAAGAGGCAGATATGCCCAAAAGTTTGGCACTTCTTGCCTGGGATTCCAACTCACAGGACCCGAACGACCCTAGGGCAAGGGCTCCGGGGCCTAGGTGAACAGGGGTGAAGTAGCTCCTAGCCCTGGCCTCAAGGCCCGCGACCCCAGCTCCTACATCCCTGGGCCCGGGACCGCCAAGCAGGCCCTGCCCTCCCCCACCCCCGCCCCAGCGCCCCGCCCAGCCCAGAGCCTTACCTCTCAGGCAGAGCTGGGGGTCCCGGCACCTAAGATGTCGGGCTGTTCTTCCCCTGGGGCCTCCTGCCCCAGCAGCGCAGGGAGCAGGCGGCGATCAGAGGCTGCCCAGTGCTCTTCGGGGGCCGCATCTCACGCTACAAGGCATCTCCGAGGAAAGTTTGCTCTCCAGAAAAGCAGGAACCTCCACGGTGGAGCCTAGGCGCAGCCTATGAAGACCCAAGGCTGTCCCAACGAATGTGGGAGGGGGCGGCTCGCCCGCCGCTCCTCCAGATGGAAAGCCTCCCTGTGGGGCAGTCGGCTTCGGTGGTCTCGGCCAGTGGCTGGCCCAAGTCTCCTCCCGCGTGGCAACGCTGGTTCTGTGTCTGCTCCTCAGCTCCTCTCGCTCTAGGTCTCTGTCTTTCTAGGTTGTTGACAACCCCCACACCAGGAAGTCCTGCCTCCTCGGGCCTGCTGACTGCTCCTCTCCTCCTCCTCCTCCTTCCCCTCTTCCTCCTCCCTTCCTCCCTTCCTCCCTTCCTCCCTCCCTCCTGGGGCTCCCGGCCACCTGGCCCGGGGCCAGGCCTGCCACTGCCGCCAGGGCTAGTGCAGTTGCTGCTGCTGATCCTGGGGCCCCAAATACGATCCTTTAACCCCACACCTGCTGGGCCCAAGCCCGGCTCTTCCTCGGAGGGAGGGGCCGTAGAGGGCGGAGAGAAAGGGGAGGAGTTTGCAGGGAGGCAAGGGATTCCCTTTCTTGCAGGCAAATGCGGCCACTGGCCCACAGACACCCGGAATAGTCAGAAGGAACATACCAGGCGCTGTATCGGGTGCCTGGTACCCCATAAGTGCCTAGTAAAACTTACGATGCCGCTGTGGCTTTATTAATCATACCTTTTTTGGCTTTCACGGTAACTGTATGAGGAATGTGCTATTAATCCCCCCATCCCTTATTTTAAAAAGCGTTTTATGAAAAATTGCAAACATGTACAAAAGTAGAGAATAGTTTAATGAACTCCCATCATTCTAGTTTTAACAATTATCAACTCACAGCCAATTTTGTTTCATCTCTATCCCCCAGTATCTTTAGTTGTATTGGCTGGACTATTTAAAATCAAATGCCAGACATCATATATTCCCCTTAGATGTGAAAATTAAGCCCCGGGCGGTTCAGAAAGGCTGTCAGTGGTAGAGCAGGGACACCACATACTCAGGTGTGTCCTTGGCTGGCCCCCAAATACAGAAACATGCACAGACACACAGACGCAAGTGCTGACTTGCACTTCCTCTCCAACTGCTGGACACACGTTTATACACACAGCCACCCACACAGATGCACCGCTGGCTGGTAAGAAGCATAGACTCCCTCCTCTACCTCTAATCCTTCCTACCTCTCTGGGGTACAAAGAATGGCTTTTATATGGCCTTCCTAGGCATGGTTTTGTAAATTCCACAGAATGATTGGCTGGGACTATGCAAACTGAGTGATTTGTGGTCTACTGAGGTGACTGGTCAGTTTGTGGTCCTGGTGGGAGGGCTGAGCCTTGAAACTGATAAGTAGGCTCATCTAAAGGGAGCCCTGGCTGCCTAGGCTTCTAACTGAAAGTTCAGAGGTTTCAACCCACCAGCCACTCTGTGGGTGAAAGATGTAGTAGTCTGCTTCCATAAAGCTTTACAGCCTTGGAAACCCTATGGGGCAGTTCTACTCTGTCCTGTAAGGTTGCTATGAGTTGGAATCCACTCGACAGCAATGGGTTTGGTTTCTAGTTTAGGCTTATCTAAGGGCCAATCCCACAGAGTTTCAAGAAGAATCTGGAGCGGAGCATATCCTTTGGACCAAGGACCCAGGGTCCTTGCACTGAGAACCTCCTAGACCCAGAAGAAAGAACAGTAACACTGAAGACAGCGAGAGACAGACAGTAAGCTTGCTGGCCCACTGAGTGAGAGCTGAATGCCTTTGGGCAGGAGGCTTGCCGGGGGAGCTAAAAGAACTGTAACGCTTGTGCAGGGCAAGAGAGGCCTGAGTGTGCCCTGTACAAGGGTTACACACACTTCCCCCCTTGGGCAGTGTGGCAGTAGCCACGTGGGACCTCAGACAGCGCAGGCCTGGGTAGCATGGCAGAAGCCAGTGGCAGAGGCTCAGGAGAATCTGTGCAGGAGTCTTCCTGCTGGTGAGGCAAGGCCCAGCAGCAGAGCAGAAGCCTTGGGCAGCGTGGTGGTAGCTGGAAGCAGCAGTGACGTAAAAACAGCATCTGACCTGAACCACAATGTCTGCCCAGCAACCTAAGAATGGATGTGGGTAATTTGGGGAAGGGCAAGCATTTCCCCTTGGAGATTCTATTGTTACTGTTTGCTTTCTATAAATAATGGACCCCTGGTGGTGTAGCGGTTAAGAGCTCAGCTGCTAAGACAGCAGTTGGAATCCACCAATTGCTCCTTGGAAACCCTATGGGGCAGTTCTACTCTGTCCTATAGGGTCACTATGAGTCGGAATCGACTCCACGGCTATGGGTCTAAATGTCTTGTGTGTCCGGCTTGATCATAGATAAACATAGCATCCATGGAATGGTTGATGCCAGTGGGTCTATGGGTCTCATTCCTAGCAGTCTTACGGCTGCCTGGAATTTTGAGGCACAACCTACCGGCATGTGCAATGCAAACAGACAAGCAATGTATACACTCTCCTATCTCATTCATTACTATTATTATTATGAAGGAGAATACACTCACACTTACTAAGGACCTACTATGTGCTTGGCATGAAGGAATAAAATCTCCGTCGTTTTCTCTTTTTTTTTTTTAACGACCCTAACCAACATTCTGAGAGGGATTATTTTAACCAAAGCGGTTTCCAATGGCTACATCTACCTTCACTTCCAGGTTCAGGAGGAAATGGATTCTAATACACTTCCATCAAAGGAAACTGGTCTCAAGTACATTAAAAATTCCTCACATTTGTCCACTTTGCATAATTATCTCATTGGGATTTTCAAAACAGCCCTGGGAGGAGACGGGGGATTTTGAGCTCCAGAAAACTGAGGCTCAGAGACGGGTGACTAAGACAGGCTTGCTGACTCCCAGTCCACGGCTCTTCCCACCATCCCTTTCTTTCCCACATCCCTCCTCCCTCAGCTTTATCTCAAGGAAATTTCAAACCACTCTTTCAAAGCAAGAAACCCACTGCCACTGAGTTGATTCTGACTCATAGCTACCCCATAGGGTTTTCCATGGTTGTAAAGCTCTATAGAAAGCAGACTGCTACATCTTTCTCCTGAGAAGCAGCTGGTGGTTTTGAACTGTCAGCCTTTCAGTTAGCAGTCTGTTGCTTTAACCACTGTGCCACCAGGGGTCCTTAACCACTCTTTAGGACTGGGCAAAAAATAAAATACAACCTTAGTTTATATATTTATTCTTTATTTGTTGGTTAAAATGCATCTGGACCCCTGCCTCTTTTTCTTTAGCCATGGTAACAATGGCTACCATCCTTAGCCAGGTCATGAGGCCTGAGTGTGAAGTCCTGGAAGCAGCCTCCCACATGCCCCGCCCCCCCCCCCCCCAAGTCCCCACGTCTGTCTCCCCAACTCCTTCCTCTCTGGCAACATTCAGAACACAGACCTGCCTGCTCTGTTCCCAGACCCTCCTCTTTCATGACTGACACACTAGAAATTACTTAAAACTTATCTTTGGACTCTCCGCTCCAGCTCTGGGCACCAAACCCTTCCCATCCCCCCAGGCACTCAGCTTCTCGGACTCTTCTTAGACTTACAGTCCCTGGGACACAGTAAGTCTCTGCTGAAAAGTTTGTTGAATGAATAAATATAAATTCACTCACACTAAGCTGTAAATGGGAAAGGACTGAGAACACTTTAAGGTGTTACCTCTCCTGGGGGCATTTATAATAGCCCATAAAGTGTGAAGCTCTTTTACAGCCATTATTTTAATGACCCCCCACCCCCACCCCATCCCAAACTCTATTAACGTAGGCAGCAGATAAAACACCTCAGAGACGTTGCGCGATTTGCCCAAGGTCACATAGCCATTTAATGGAAGAATCGAAATCTTCTTGCAGTTAGTTTACCCGAAGAAGAGCAGTGCGCCAAAGGGATTTCCGAGCAAGGAATTTCTCAGGGAGCTGACTAGAAAGGTGACTGAAGAGGAGCGGCCCGAAGTAGCGACCCTCAGCGGCCGCCGCAACCGCACCCGGGCCATGGCCGCGGTGGTCGCAGTCAGGGTTCGACCCAGGCGCGCTCAGGTGCTGGCAGAGGGCGCCGGCAGAGTCAAAGGTTATGGGGCTGATGACTTGGACTGCAGGGGAGGACAGGTGGAAGACTTTGAGCCCAGGCGGAAAAACCAGGTCCCGGCGCCTCGGAGGCTGCAGCGGGAGGAGACCCACCCCAAGCCAGACAGCTTCCGCGCCCTCCTCCCGCACCTGGGGGGCGGAGGGGAAAAGGCGGCACGGCCAAGGGAGCACGCCCCCTGTTGGGCAGAGACGCAGAATGTACAGCTCCCGACTCTCTGAGCCCCTCGGCCGGAAAGCGGCACCCCCTGCCGGCTTCACCGCCTCACTGCACCCCGGGCTCCGAAGCCGCAGCCTCGGCCCCGGCGGGACGCCGGGTGCGGACCCGGCCAGTGCCGGGCGCACTGGGTATGCGCGTGGGTGTGGGTCCCGGGCTGCCGCTGGGGGGCGCCGCTGCGCGCCGTGCTCTGCTCCGCCAGGGCCTAGGAGACAAGGCAAGCGCGGACAGGGGGCGAGGGGAGGCGAGAAGCTGACTCCCCGAGGCGGGGGCGGGTTGGCGCCCGGCCCCTCGCGCTCCAGGACGGTCAGCCGAACCTCCTCCCGCGGGCTCCGCGGCCCCCGCACCTCCCACCCCAGCCTAGCGGCGCAGCGCAACGCCGCACAGCCGCTCCTACTCTGTCCTTGGAGGGTGTGGAAGGGTGGGTTTGGGGCCGGGGGCGGGTCTGGGGGCGGACCCGGAGGCGGGGCTGTCTCTGCGGCAGGGCCCGGCTCGGCTCCCCCTGGTCTCACTCTGTCTCTCCTCCTCCCTCCTCCAGCTCCGGGCGGAGCCCGGCATGGGGGGGCCGGCGCCCGGCAGGCCAGGTACGGTGATGTAGAAATTGGGGAGGCTTGGAGCGGGGAGGTGGGGTGGGGGACAAGGGGCAGGGAGGATTGGCGGGGCGAGAGGCGAAGAAACCCAGGGTAGCAGGACAAGGGGAAGGGGAGGGGTGCCCGGGAACCTGAGGCCCTAGGATGGAGAGGGGGATGAAGCAGGCCAGGTTTGGAATAAACAGGGGAAGGGGGAGGACGGCGGTGAGGAGGGGCCCTTGGGAGAGAAGTGAGGCTGAAGACGAAAAGGAGAGTGTGTGTTTGGGGGAAGGGAAGCCAGAGTAGGTATGGAGGCCGCAGCTCAGAGGGTAGCTCTGGGGCCAGGCTGGAGACCCCCCTGGGTGGGACTGAGGGGCGGGACTGGAAGAGGGAAACCGGGAGCCTCCCAAATCCTGGAGGAGGAAGAAGGTGATTTGGGCCATCAGTGAGGCGGAGACCATAGCTGAGGGGCCAGGGAGCTGCCAGAATAGGGGTGGACGGAGGCCCAGGCCCAAAGGACTGGAGGGGGGACAGCAGGGAATAGAGGTGGATAGTATTTCAGATGCCCAACCAGAATGCCTCCTACCCTTCCTTCAGTATCCCCACCCTGCCCTCATCACCTCCCCGCAAGCTTCAGAGTCCAAGAGGGGCTGGGGAGTCTGTCTCCCTCTTCCCAATGGGGTGCAATGTACGCAAGTAGGCCCTGGGCACAACTCCTTGTCTGTAGGTGTGTCCGGTTCTGTGTAGCAGATTTGTGTGTGTCTGGATGTCTGTGTGTGTCTGTGGGTGTGTCAGCGGGTGTTTGTGTCTGTGTGTGTCTGTCTCTTCCTAGGTTAGTGTTTACCTGTGCCAGTCCTCGGTGTGGAGATATGGTCTGTGGCTCGGAGGTTTGTATGTCTGAATATGTGTCTGTCACTGTGGGGTTGCTCTACATGTGTGCCGCCTGTCTGTGTGCTGTATCAGGATGAGAATCTGTTGACCTGATCTCTCTGGAGTATGTTTGTGTCTCTGAACACCTTTGTCAGGGTGTCACTCAGTGTCTGTCTGTGAGTCCGGGAGGCTGTGTTGGGTTTTCTGTGCTTCTGTCTGTTTTCCTGTCTGAGGACCCAAGTCACGTTCTCTGCGCCTTTTTCTCTTTCTTATTCATTCCTGGCCCCCGACCCACCCCACATCTCTCTTTCTTTTCTTTCTCCCCTCCCCACCAAGTGGATCCGGGACCCAGGGAGGGCCGTCCCCCGGGCCTGGTGGCGCTGAGCAGGGCCCCCCAGCCCCCAACTCCTGCCCCACGACATGAACCTCCTCTACCGAAAGACCAAGCTGGAGTGGAGGCAGCACAAGGAAGAAGAGGCCAAGAAGAGGTAAGGCTACGGGTCCTGGATTCCCCCTGCCCGTCCCACCTCAGCTTCCCCCCTTTCTGGACTGCAGCCCTTCTACTGTTCCTGGGTCTCAACAGCCTTGTCATCAGTGGGCCTCCCTGATCGTAGAGTCCTGTGCTCAGCACAGAGTACTGGAATGGCGTATACCCTGTCCCAGTCGTGTTCCCAGCTCTGATGCCTGGCCTGGCCTCCAGAGGTTTTCTAGCTCAAGAGCACCCTGTTGTCTCTTCCTCCTCCCCAGAGGCCCGAGTCACCCCTTCCTGACTCACCTCTGGCATGTGGTCTTCTCACTGTCAGTTTGGTGCTGGCTTCTGACTCCCCTGTCACCTGACCTTGGAAGGGACAGGCCCTACTGCCCTCATAGGGTCCAGGGAGGTGATCCTTGGAGGGGGCATCAGAGAAGACCCATTTAGCCCCCTCCCAGTCTCCTCTGCTGGGGTAGGTGAGTAGCCAAGTGTCAGGGTTATCTGTGGGGGGGGACATGCAGGCTGGGCCGTGTAGATGGGCTAGGGCTGGGGAGCACCCCCCCCCCCCCCCCCGCCTCCAGCTGCCCTCTCTCCTTGCCCTCCCAGGGACCTGGGGTCTGGCCTCTCCGTCTCACTCCCTTCTCCTCACTCCCGTTGACTGCACAGCCTCTTGGAGCCTGAGTCAGAGCCACATTCTTGCTTCCTTTTTCTCAAAACTGTGGAGTTTAATTCTTGTTGTTAATTAGATTAATCAGAGCTATCACTGCAGCTGTCTCTCCCTAATGAAGGGTTAGTAGACAGGGCCTTAATGAGAGCCCACCCCACAGCAGTTTTCTCCTCTTCCCTGCCAGCCGCCCCCCTTCACTTACATAGCGGCTCAGGGACAGTGAAAGGGAATGGGGGGTGAGCCAGGGAGGGTGACAGAGCGAGGACAGCACGCGGTGGGCAGCATGTACAGCGGGGAGAGAGGGGGCAGGCCTGGGGGTGACAGTGGGAGTCTCACAGAGGACAGCAGCACCAGGGAGAGGGACAAAGGGAAGAACAAGGATCAGCTGGGGGGGAGGCTGCTATGGTGATGCCGCTGCGGTACAAATGTCTGGGAGAGGAGGAACAGTGTGGGGGCGTCGGCCACAGCAGCTGGACATGAGGGGAGACCAGAGGCCAGGTGTGGGCCAGTGTGAGAGTGACCAGAGTAGCTGAGCTGTAGTAGCAAGTGTGGCTGTCTGTCTAGACGGGCTGTGTTGCCTGGGTTTGCATTTCTCTACCTATATGTGTGCAGTGTACTGGATATGCGCGGCATGGGATCTGCCAGCCCCAGGGACGCACCTCTGCACAGATACCCCTTCTCTCATCGCTGCCCCAATTTCTTCGCCTTTTTTAAAGCCTAGGGATTCAGCCTGAAGCCCCTTACATCTGTGCCTTGGACCTTCAAGCTTCCCCTTATCCCCACCTGAGGCTCCTGTCCTCCTCCCTGGGAGGCCCCAGGGTCGCAAACACCTATTAGGGTAGAGGAAGGGGAGGCCCAAGTCTGAGGCCTGACATCTGCTCCATCTTGTGTCTTTTCTCCCCAGCTCCAGTAAGGAGGTGAGTCCTGCAGGCCCAGCAGGGCCCGGAGTCCACGTGCGGGACATCGCCTCGCTGCGTCGCTCCCTCAGGATGGGCTTCATGACAATGCCCGCCTCCCAGGAGCACACCCCCCACCCCTGCCGCAGCGCCATGGCCCCACGTTCGCTCTCCTGCCACTCTGTGGGCAGTATGGACAGTGTAGTGGGTGGGCCTGGGGATGGCGGTGGGGATCTCACAGAGGATGGCAGTGCCCGAAGACCTCCAGCCAAGCCCCAGAGACACCCCAGCACCAAGCTCAGCATGGCGGGGTCGGGGGCAGAGATGCCCCCCAGCAAGAAAGCAGGTGAGCCACCCCACTCTTCTTCTCAGGTAGAGCTGGGAACTGGGAGGATCCATTCCAGGCCAGGGGAGGCCTGCCAGGGAGGGTTCATTCAGGGAAGAACCAAGGAAGTGGAAGATTCCATTTTCAGAGGGTAGGCCTGAGATGAACCATTCAAGGGCAGGGAGAACTCCATGAAAAGTCTATTCTTGGGAGAGGGGTGGCCTTGGAGGGACATGAGGTTGGGAGAGAATTTAGGGTAAGAGTTGTAGATTCTGGGGAGTTCCTTAGAAGGATGGAGGGCTGATTGGTAGAAAAGAAACCTACAAGGGTTCTAAGTTCAGGAGTGAGGAAAAATAAAAAGACAGATATGTGTTTACAGATGGGTCAAGAGGTCAGAAAGAGTCCCCCCATTTCTTTCCCCTACTAAAAACTCAGTTTATTTCCTCTTTTCTATCCTGCCTAGGCTCACAGAAGCCAACCCCAGAGAGCCGAGAATCTAGCCGGAAGGTTCCTCCACAAAAGCCCAGGCGAAGTCCCAACACCCAGCTCTCTGTCTCCTTCTATGAGTCCTGCCCCCCAGCCCCTTCTCCTCGAGGAGGGAACCTGCCCCTCCAGCGCCTCAGTAGGGGGTCACGTGTAACTGGGGACCTTGATGTGGGTGCTCAGGAAGAAGAGCCCGTGTACATTGAGATGGTGGGGGATGTCTTCAGGGGAGGAGGAAGAAGTGGAGGGTATCTGACTGGGCCCCCTCTTGGCGGTGGGGGCCCAACCCCTCCAGCTGGCCCCGATTCAGACTCTGAAGAGAGTGAGGCCATATATGAGGAGATGAAATACCCGCTGCCTGAGGAGGCAGGGGAAGGCCGGGCCAGTGGGGCCCCCCCACTGACAGCAACCTCCCCACCACACCAACCTCATGTCCCTCAGCCCCATACCCACCGCCGTCCAGCTTCAGCCCTCCCGAGCTGGAGGGATGGGATGCCCACCAAGACTACCCTTTGTGAAATCCCCCCCCCTTTCCCCAACCTCCTTCAGCACCGCCCTCCACTCCTGGCCTTCCCCCAAGCCAAGTCTGCTTCCCGAACCCCTGGTGATGGGGTCTCAAGGCTACCGGTCCTCTGCCACTCCAAGGAGCCAGCTGGCTCCACCCCAGCTCCCCAAGTGCCTGCACGGGAGCGGGAGACGCCTCCCCCACCGCCTCTGCCTCCTGCTGCCAACCTGCTGCTGCTGGGACCATCGGGCAGGGCCCGGAGCCACTCAACACCGTTGCCACCCCAGGGCTCTGGCCAGCCCCGGGGCGAGCGGGAGCTCCCCAACTCCCACAGCATGATCTGCCCCAAGGCAGCAGGGCTGCCGGCAGCCACCCCTGCCCCAGCCGCCTTGCTCCCCGGGCCCCCCAAGGACAAGGCTGTGTCTTACACTATGGTGTACTCGGCAGTCAAGGTGACCACACACTCCGTCCTGCCAGCGGGTCCACCCCTGGGTGTTGGGGAACCAAAGACAGAGAAGGAAATCGCAGTTCTCCATGGGATGCTGTGCACCAGCTCGAGGCCTCCCGTGCCGGGGAAGTCCAGCCCCCACAGTGGGGCCATGGGGGCAGCAGCTGGGGTCCTCCACCACCGAGGTTGCCTGGCCTCTCCCCACAGCCTTCCGGACCCAACTACAGGCCCCCTGACCCCTCTCTGGACCTACCCAGCTGCAGCAGCTGGGCTCAAGAGACCCCCTGCCTATGAGAGCCTCAAGGCTGGGGGGCTGCTGAATAAGGGCTGTGGAGTGGGGGCCCCATCCCCCATGGTCAAGATCCAGTTGCAGGAGCAAGGGGCTGATGGGGGTGCCTTTGCCAGCATCTCCTGTGCCCACGTCATCACCAGTGCAGGGACACCAGAGGAAGAAGAGGAAGAAATGGGTGCCACGACATTCGGGGCAAGCTGGGCTCTGCAGAGGAAGGTCCTGTATGGCGGGAGGAAGGCAAAGGAACTGGACAGTGAGTGAGGGGTGGTGAATGGGGGCGGGGAGCTGGGGGGTCAGAGGGGTGTTGGTGATGGTTTAGGGGAGTTGTTGGCAGAGTCATTTGGAAGCCACATGCCCATTGTCCTGAATGGGGAAGTTTTCCAGGAAACTAGAGGAATGAGGGTGGGCAGTAGGTCTGGTGGCATGGGGTGGGGGCAGTGTCCTCCTGACTGTCCTGCTCTACTCCCTGCCCCTCCCTTCCCTGGGCTGCAGGGGTGTGTTTGTGAGTGTGCATACACTAGGAGCCAAACACAGCTGCCTCTCAGCAGTTACCATGACAACCCATCCAGACAGGAGGGAGAGGAGCGGCAGGCCCCTACCGTTGCCTGGCAACGCAATGCTCTGCCAGGCCTGCTCTCAGAGATGATCTTAGTTCACAGGCAACTCTTCCCCCAGTACCCCCCCCCCCCCCGCTACCCCACTGCGGCCCCGGATTCAGGCTTCTCCCCCTCCTGAGGAATAGCGCTTCTGGTCTCAGTTTCAGGGGGGTGATCATTCTAGTCCTGTCTGGGGCTGCGGTGGCTCTGAAGCTAAGGCTGGGGCAGGTGAGACTCTTCTGACCAGGAAAAACGGTTTAGAAGCAGCAAATATATGTGACACTCAGCCTCGCGGGAATGGTACCAATGGGTGGAAAAGAAAAAGAAGGTGGCAATACCGGACCCCTCGTGTGTGTGTGTGTGTGTGTGTGTGTGTGTGTGTGTGTGTGTGTGTGTGTGTAGGATTGTGCAGTAGGGTGCAGTAGGGTCCCACCCATCCATTCTGTGGCTTGCAAAGGGGCAGATCATTCTGGTCCACCTGTGCTGTAGTATGTGTGGTTGGGGGCATAGCTGGATCCCTTCCATATACAGGTGTTTAGTTCTCTTTGTCATCCCAGCAGAAGCCGAGGAGGGTCCTGGGGCCTGGAATGGCAATGCCGAGAGTCCAGGCAAGGTGGAGCATGAGGACAGGGGCCCTGTGGCATCAGGGATCCCCGTGAGGAGCCAGGGTGCAGAGGGCCTGCTGGCCAGGATCCACCATGGAGGGGACCGAGAAGGGAGCCGAACAGCGCTGCCCATACCCTGCCAGACCTTCCCCGCCTGCCACCGCAATGGAGGTGACACCCTGTCTGAAGATACACATACCCAGATGGGTCTGGCTTGGGAGGATCACCCAGGGTCCAGTCATTGAACTTATTATATCCTCTGTACAAGAGCATGTCCCAGGCCCTGAATCTTAATACCTAGCTCCATTCCTTTTCTCCTCTAATGAGGTGGGGCCCAGCTTGGGCGGGGCTCTCTCCTCAGGGAGCTGGGGGAGGGGGAACCTGGAGCCCCTTCCCTCCTCACTCTTCCTTCTCGCCTCAGACTTCACAGGAGGCTACCGCCTGGGGCGCTCCGCCTCCACCTCTGGAGTCCGGCAGGCCGTGCTCCATACACCCCGGCCCTGCAGCCAGCCCAGGGATACCCCGAGCCAGGTGAGGAGGAAGAGGAGAAGGCTTGATTTTTCTTCCATTTGGGAAGGAACAGGCAGGGAAGAAGGAAGGGCAGCAAGAGGTCCAACTGGGGCCTCAGCCGGCAAGGACCATGACTAATGAGGTCGGAGGGTGAGGGTGTCCGAGGGAAGGTCCCGGGAAAGGGCTGCTTAAGAGGGGCAGCGAGGCAGGGTCCGGGTTGGAGATCAGTCAGGGCGGCTGCTTGCTTGTGCGCCTTTGTGCGATTTGGGAAAAGGCGCCCTCTCTGGGTAGACGGATTGGGAAAATGCATCCGCTCTGGGAAGAATATTTTCAGAAGGCGCCCTTCCTCAGGGCGACACAGGCACAGGCTTGGCCGAGCAGGCTGAGGCTGGATTTCAGCCCCAGTTCACCCTCACAGCCGGGGAAGGGGAGTTGTTCCTGGAAGATGACAGTGGGGAAGGGCTTGTCACTCCGAGGTCCTTGACCCCCCTTTTCCTTTCTCCCCCCGCCTGTGGTCGGTGGCGGGGAGGAAGGGGCACAGACCCCCCCTGCACTGCCGCTGCCGCTTCCCCTGCCCTCCCAGCCTGCCCGCGAGCGGGACGGCAAGCTGCTGGAAGTGATTGAGCGGAAGCGCTGCGTCTGCAAGGAGATCAAGGCGCGGCACCGGCCGGACCGAGGCCTGTGCAAGCAGGAGAGCATGCCCATCCTCCCCAGCTGGCGGCGGGGGCCCGAGCCCCGCAAATCCGGCACCCCGCCCTGTCGTCGGCAGCACACTGTCCTTTGGGACACTGCCATCTGAGGAGGCCGGGGCGGGCACCTGGACTGGGGAGTGGGGCGGGCCATGCCCAGTCTCCCCTGGGAGACTTGCCTTGAAAGAAAGACACTTGAAGGACTAGGAAAGAGAGAGCCAGGGAGAACACTCCCCCCGCCGCCCTCCACCCTAACCCCCAGAGACGGGGAGCCTGCCAGTCCCATTGGGCTTGGGGCGCCAGCAGCAAACCTGGGGGAGGAGAAAGGTTTGCTTGAGGTTGGTAGCGAGGCCCTCCGCAGCGCTCCACACTGAGCGCAGTAGACCCCGCCTCCTGAGAGGGCAAAGGCCAAGCTAGAGTCCCAGCAAGCGGAAAGGAGGGAGGGGCTAGGGAGGAAGAAGGGGGAGGAGTCAAATGAAAGGGAGTAGAGAGTGAGAGGTAGTGGATCTCATTTTATAGAGTCGGGAATGGGGAAGGGGTATTTATTTTGTTATTTATTTTAGTTTGGAGGACAATTCTGGGTCCTTCTTACCTACTCCCGAGCAGGGACTGGGGCACTGAGGCAATTAAAGGGATCCAAGTTTGCACTCTCCCCCATGCCTAAAGGCCCCATCATCCAGGTCCACCGCAAAGCTAGGGAGCCAACAGGCCTGGGGAGTGGAGTTGGATGAAAGCAGGGGCTCAAGTGAGCTGAGGGCAGCAGACTCATTTACGGTATTTACAGTGTGCCACAATTTGGTAGTGAGCTGTGGCCTGCTCGAAACAAGCATCTAATTTAGATCTGGGGTCTAGTACCAGGGATGGGCGGGATGATGGGGAAGGAGGGAAATTTCAGTGGGTGGAGGGTGGGCAGGGTATTTATTTAAATTAAAAAAAAAAAGAGATGTCAGGAACTTTTTTTTAATTCCTTTCTTTTCAGAATAATATATTAAAAGACTAATGATCCTAGAATTGGCTTCTTACATTTCACAGTGTTTTCTGTTTGCCTTAAACTTGTTTCTTTTTCCGTCTTGCCCTTGGTTGGTGGGAGTTGAAGGTTGTGCAGGGAGGGGTGAGTGGCTGTGGCAAGCAACAGGGAGCAGTGGCATTTGAGGTAAGTTTTTGGGAATGCTATCAGGCAGTGAATCAACAAGTGCTTATTGGGCATCTAATGTGTGCCCAATATTCAGATGTGAAGCCAGCCTTCAAGCAGCTTGTAGCCTACTCAGGGAGAGGCAACACCCGAGACAACAAACAATACTGCAGGAAGAACACTAGGAGATGGGGAAGAAGGGAAGTATGTTTCAATAATGCAGAGGGCAGTAAAGAGTCATCACAAGTTGATGAACATGACGGGACATGATGAGGCTGGTTCAGAAGGCTCAGCCTCAAAGGAGAATGCTGGTCTTCAGGAAGGAATCCAGAGGAATCCTGCTGGGAGGCGAACAAGGATGAAAATAGGGAGGGGGTGTGGGAGAATGGAGGGCAAGGGACAGTGTTTTAGGAAAACATCATCAGGATGAGGATGAAGGAGCCCACGTGACTGGGGAAATGGTGTCACTTTGACAGAGCAAAGAAAGTGAGTTGACAGTGAAGGAAAAACACTGAATTTGAAGCAATGGTGAATATTCAGGTCTGTTACCAGCTAGAATAAACCAAAAAAACCCAAACCCATTGCTGTCGAATCGATTCTGACTCATAGTGACCCTATAGAACTGCCCCATAGAGTTTCCAAGGAGTGCCTGGTGGATTCCAACGGTCAACCTTTTGGTTGGCAGCTGTAGCGTTTAACCACTACGCCACCAGGCTAGAATATAGAGTTTCAGAAAATGGTGGGTGGTACAAGAGATGATCAGTGGTATGAAAAACATTTTTTAAAACTTAAATAGTTATGTATTTATTTTCATGCATATTAGAAAAAATTATAACCAGCAATCAAACTTGTTATTTCATGGATATTATTGCTCAGGATGAAGCCAAATTTATTTTAATGAATTGGTATACAGATATGAAAAATTACGACAGCAGTATGAGAAGTTTTGAAATTTAGGAAACACCAAGGTAGAGGTAAAATGATGATAGTTTGGGAGAGAGGACAAGATGTGGACATTGGTAGTCATCAACATGGAAATGGTACTTGAACATATGACCTTGAGCTTTGTAAGGGAGAGTATGGATAGAGATAAGGAAGGGGACTGCTTATAAAATATAAATGAGCAATAGCTTTTATATAACTAGTTAGAAAATTAACAGAAGGAATTAATCCCATTCATAAGAGCAACAAAATTTATAAAATATCTAAAATTAAATAAATGTACAGGAGCTATTTTCAATCAGTCAATAAAACTAAACTCCTTTCAAGCTACTTAAAAAAGGAAGACTTGAATAAGCAAAGAGTAATAACTTGTTCTTGGATAGGAAGACACGATAATATAAAAGATGTCAGTTTTCCCTAAATCCGTAAACTCAAGGCAGTTTCTAAATCCCCAAGTGATTGTTTGAGAAACTTGGGAAAATAATTTGAAAGTTTGTCTAGAATGATTATGAGAAAAGGCAGAGCATTCTGAAACAGAAGAATAATGGGGAGATCTCTTAATACTAAAAATACTAAAACATGAAATAAAACCGCAGAGTACTGGTACTGGCACAGGACTGGCACAATGTATCAGAATAAAGAGAGTAAAGAGACCCAATCACATGGGAATTTAGCATATATTTGATAAAGGAGGTATTTTAAAAGCTGGGAAAAGATAAGTTATTTAATTATTGTGTTTTGAACAATTAACAGTCTCTGGGTTTCCCAGATGGTTAAGCACTCTGATACTAACCAAAAGATTGCCGGTTCAAATTCCTCCAGATGTTACAGCAATGGCAGGTCTGAGCTGCCTGCCACAGAAGCCAATACTGAGACGGGTGAGGTGAGCAGCAGGAGTGTTTTATTGTATATTGATATACAGGAGACAGAGGGGAATGAGCTCCTCCAAAAGACCTGTCTCCCCCTTGGAGACTCGCTGAAAGTTTTTATATGGACAACATTATAGTTTTTTTTCCGGCGGTTACAGCGTGCACCTGGCAATCCTTGAAGGTCATCTTGCTCCGTTATCATCACTTCGCAGATGAGTTACTCTCCCCTCCAAGGTCGTTCTACCTCTCAAAGAGAAACTTAGTTAAACTTCAAAGTCATGGAAAAGCAAGGGGGGGGATAAGAGGAAAACAAAATCATAGGAGCATGCAAAAGTGAACTTTGCAAGCTAGGCATTAACAATACCACAATACCCAGGAAGCTAGGCCTATACTGTTGGCAATAAACAATAAATGTGACATTTCCACGCAGCCCCTTTCACAGAGATGCCACAGAAGAAAGGCCTGGCAGTCTATTTCCAAAGGTCTTCCAAAGGTCACAGCCACTGACTGATGTAAGACCACAGTGTGCTGGTTCTGACAGAGGACTGGCACAATCCATCAGAATACAGAGTTCAGAAAGAGACCCGAATCACGTGGGGATTTAGCATGTATATGATAAAGGTGTTATTTTAAATTGGCAGGGAAAAGATTATTTAATTTTTTTTATAAATACTATGATTTTGGAGAAATTTTACAAAACAACTTAGGTTCTCATTTAACAATTTCTATACATATTCAGTGACGTTGGTTATGCTTTTCACAGTGTGTCTGCATTCTCATTATTTATATTCTGGTTATTCTGTTTCCATTAATCTAGCTTCCTAGTTTCCCCTTTTTGTCTTTGGTCTAGGGTAAATGTTGATGTTTAGGCCTCATTTAGATAAATTGTTGAGAGAAGTGCAGGACTCATGGGTGATATTATTTATTTTATGAACCATTCTGTCTTTTGGCAGGTAGGTGAACTCTGGGAATAGTCGGACTTCCAAGCTTAAAGGGTATCCCAGGGCAGTGGTCTTGGGGATGCCTCTAGTCTCTACCGGTTCAGTGAGTCTGGCCTTTTGTTAGGGATTTGAGTTTTGCTCTATATTTTTTCCCATTCTATCTGGGACCATCTGTTGTGTCCCTGGTGAAAACAGTGGGTAGTGGTAGCCAGGGCACCATCTAGTTCTTCTGGTGTCAAGGTAGGTGATGCCATGGTTCATGTAGACTACTAGTCCTGTAGACTAGTTTCTTCTTTGAGTCTTTGGTTTCCTTCTTTCTCTTTTGCTCCAGACATGTAGAGACCAATAGTTGCATGTTAGATAGCCACTCACAAGCTTTTAAGACCTCAGACACTACTCACTAAACTAGAATGTAGAACATTATCTTCATAAGCTGTTATGCCAGTTGACTGAGTTGCCCCCCAGGACTATGGTCCGAAGCCCTTGTGATTGTTAAGGTTGTGTGTCAACTTGGCTGGGCCATGATTCTCAGTGGTTTGGCAGTTTTGTTATAGTTTGGCAGTCATATAATGATGTAGTCACTTCCATGATTAGATCTGATATAATGTAATCACCTTCATAATGGGATCTGCTGTGAGTAGCCAATCAGTTGAAAGGGAGTTTCCTTGGGGGTGTACTCTTGATCCAATGTAGGTGGACTTTCTGGCAAGGCTCTCGGGCTTTTGCTCACTTTGGATCCTACAGCTGGCTCCTGTTCATCTGACCTCCGGTTCTTGGGACCTGAGCTAGCAGCTTAGTTGCCAATCGTGGGATTCGTCAACCTCCACAGCCTGTGAGTCAGCAGCCTGCCATCTTACCTGCCGATCTTGGGTTTGCCAGCTCCTGCAGCTATGTGAGTCAGGAGAAACTTCCAGCCTGACCCATGGACTTAGGACTTTTTCAGCCTCTACAACTGCGTGAGCCATTTCCTTGATATAAATCTCCCTCTATATATGTTTATATGCTTCACTGATTTTGTTTCTCTAGAGAACCCAGCCTAAGACATTTGATACCAAGAGTGGTGCTAGAGGAACAAAATTGTAACAATGAGTTTTCTAAATTGGTTCTCAAATCTGGTTAGTCTTAAAGATGTTGGTGACTCTGCTTCCAACAGTAAAGAGGGCACTGCTAATCCATGGCATGGGGTGGCAATAGAAATATGCAAAATATCACCAGCAATAGATCAGATATTGACGAGAGGTGAGGCTCTGGGTGATCACATGTTTCATACCTTTCTACAATTTTTTTTTAATTGTTGTAATTAAATTAAGTATACATTTCAAGTTAGTCTCCCATACAGAATTTTTTTCCTTTCTACAATTTTGTCATAATTAGAAGTATAAGGAAGCTGGTTGGTTTGTCCTACTTTTGCTAGATAAAGTGGTGAAAGAAAGAGATGAGCTCAGGACTTCAGAGTCAAAGCTCAAGCACTGTATAAACAACTTCAAAGTTTCCACTTCTGCCTTGAAAGAAAGCCTTGTTTCTTGTAGTAACAGAGCTGATATTGCTGAAAACCAAACCCAGAGTCTTGTAAGAGTGGCTGAATTACAATGCCAGTTGAATTCCCAAACTTGAATGATGTCTGAAGTTAAAGTGAGAGCACTGATTGGAAAGAAAGGGGATCCTGAAACTTGGAATGGGGACATATGGGCAGATAATCAGGAAGCTAGGGACACTGAGCTCCTAAATTCTGTCACTCTTGCCAATAGAACCAGCCCTCTCACTCCCATCTGAAGAGGTTACTCCATCTTTGTTTGCCAAGCTACTGTTCCCAGTAAAACCATTAGCTTCTCCATCCCCATCTGATGAGATTAACCCAGCTGTGTCTGAAGAACCTTTGTCTGAGTCATTGACTGGGGCATCGCCTAAGGCAGATGCCTTATGAGACCTTGCTGAATGTTCTCAGAGCAAATCCCCACCACCCATTTTTACTTCTAGACCTGTAACTAGACTAAGTCCCAGCGAGCCCCCCAAAATGAAGTACAAAGCGTGATCCAGGAGGAGGTACGCTACACTCCAAAAGAACTGCTTGAGTTTTCTAATATGTACAAACAGAAACCTGGGAAATATGGGTAAGAATGGCTATTAAGGGTGAGGAATAATGGTGCAAGGAACATAAAGTTGGATCAATCTGAACTTTATTGATGGGGGCCCACTAAGCACAGATCTTTCATTCAGTGTTTCAGCTCGAGAGGTTAGGAAAGGATCTAATAGTTTATTTGGTTGGTTCATGGAAGCATGGATTATGCCTACACTAAATCAAGTTGAAGTGCCAGACCTGCCTTGGTGTACCGTAGAAGATGGAATCCAAAGGCTTAGGGAAATTGGCATGTTAGAGTGGATTTATCAGGTTAGACCCACAGACCCACACATGGAGTGCCCAGAGGACACACCTTTTGCCACAACGGTGAAGAAAGAATTTGTGAAGGGAGCCCCAACATCCTTGAAGACTGTCGTGATTGCTCTTTTATGTAAGTCAGATCTGACAGTGGGAACTGCCCTAACTGAAATTAAGACATCTAACTACAATGGGGCTGATTGGATCCCATGGTAGTAGGGTCCAAATGGTAGTACTTAATCGACAAAGACAAGGTAGGCGTGCTTACAGTAATATACAGCAGAGTCAAAGCAGTAATCAGAATAGTCTGACTGGTATGGACTTACGGCATTGGCTACTTAATCATAGTTTCCCTAGGAGGGAAATAGATGGGAAATCTACTAAATATTTACTTGATCTGTATAAGCAGAAGAATCCTAGGTCAAGTGAATGGCAGTCTAACTTGGATCGTCAAAATATGGAGTCATGGCCCCTCAATCAATTCCCAGACTTGGTCCAGTTTGCAGACCCACAATGTCTTGAATGAAGGAGAGGCTAGGTCCCCTTGAGGAAGGCTTCCACTACAGTGCTAAAAATTTAAACTGTTAATCTTTCTCCCAGCCTTTCCCAAAGGGATCTACAGCCTTTCTGGAGAGTGACTGTTCACTGGGGAAAAGGAAATAATCAGACGTTTTGGGGATTACTAGATACTGGCTTTGAACTGACACTAATTGTAGGAGACCCAAAACATCACTGTGGCCCACAAGTCAGAGTGGAGACATACGGAGGTCAGGTTATTAATGGAGTCTTAGCTCATGTCAGTCTCATAGTAGGTCCACTGGGTCCCCAAACCCATCCTGTAGTGATGTCTCCAGTTCCAAAATGCAAAATTGGAATAGATATACTCAGCAACTGGCAGAACCGCCATGTTGGATCGCTGACAAGTGGAGCAAGGGCTATTATGGTAGGAAAATCCAAGTGGAAGCCATTAGAACTGCCCCTACCTAGGAAAATAATAAACCAAAAGCAATACCACATTCCTGGAGGGATTGTGGGGATTACTGCAACTATCAAGGACTTGAAGGATGCAGGGGTGGTGATTCCCACCACATCCCCGTTCAACTCGCCTGTTTGGCCTGTGCAGAAAACAGAAGGATCTTGGAGAATGACGGTGGATTACTGAAAACTTAACCAGGTGGTGACTCCAATTGCAACTGCTGTTTGAGATGTGGTTTCACTGTTGAAGCAAATTAATACATCTCCTAATACCTGGTATACAGCTATTGATCTGGCTAATGCCTTTTTCCCCATATCTGTTTCAGAGGACCACCAGAAGCAGTTTGCCTTTGGCTGGCGAGGCCAGCAATACACCTTCAGTGTCTTACCTGAGGGGTATATCAACTCTCCAACCGTAGGTCATAATTTAGTCCGCGGGGACCTTGATCGGGTTTCCCATCCACAAGACATCACACTGGTCCATTACATTGATGACTTTATGCTGATTCAACCTAGTATAAGGAAGACATGTCAGTGACTCTGTATTTATTGGTAAAACACTGGCATGCTAGAGGCTGGGAAATTAGTCTGACAAAAATTCAGGCCCCTCCCACCTCAGTAAAATTTGTAGGGGCCCAGTGGTGTGGGGCATGTTGAGATATTCCTTCTAAAATGAAGGATAAGTTACTGCATCTAGCCCATCCCACAACTAAAAAGAAGGCACAACGCCTGGTGGGCCTCTTTGGATTTTGGAGGCAACATATCTCTCATATGGTGTGCTACTCTGGCCTATTTATCAAGTGACTCAAAAAGCTGCTAGTTTTGAGTGGGGCCCAGAACAAGAGAAGGCTTTGCAACAGGTTCAGGCTGCTGTGCAAGCCTCTCTGCCACTTGAGCCATATGATCTGGCTGATCCAGTGGTGCTTGAAGTGGTGCTTGAAGTGGCAGTGGCAGATAGAGATGCTGTTTGGAGTCTTTGGCAGGCCCCTCTTGGTGAATCACAGTGCAGACCCTTAGGATTTTGGAGCAAATCCCTGTCATCCTCTGCAGATAACTACTCTCTTTTGAGAAACAGCTTTTGGCTTGTTACTGGATCTTAGTAGAGACTGAACACTTAGCCATGGGCCACCAAGTCACCATGCACCATACCTGAGCTGCCCTTCATAAGCTAGGTGTCGTCTGACCCACAGATTCATAAAGTTGGATGTGCACAGCAGCACTCCATCATTAAATGGAAGTGGTATATACGAGATCTGGCTTGAGTAGGACTTGAAGGCACAAGTAAGTTGCATGAGGAAGTGGCCCAAATGCCCATGGTTCCACTCCTGTCAAATTACCTTCCACCTCCCAGTCTGCACCTGTGGCCTCATGGGGGAAGCTCCTTATGATCAGTTGACTGAGGAAGAGAAAACTCGTGCCTGGTTTACAGATGGTTCTGTGCGATATGCATGCACCACTCAAAAGTGGAGAGCAGCAGCACTACAAGACCCTTTCTGGTCCAGCTCTGAAGGACAGTGGTGAAGGGAAATCCTCCCAAAAGGCAGAACTTCAAGCAGTGCACCTGGTTGTTCACTTTGCTTGGAAAGAGAAATGGCCAGATGTGTGATTGTATACTGATTCATAGGCTGTAGCCAGTGGTCTGGCTGGATGGTCAGGGACTTGGAAGGAACATGATTGAAAACTGATGACAAGGAGGTATGGGGAAGAGGTATGTGGATAGACCTCTCTGAACGGGCCAAAGAAGTGAAGATGTCATGTCTCATGTGAATGCTCACCAAAGGGTGACCTCAGCAGAGGAGGATTCTAAGTCAAGTGGTTAGGATGACGTGTTCTGTGGAAACCAGTCACTCTCTTTCCCCAGCCACTCCAGTCATTGCCCAATGGGCTCATGAACAAACTGCCCATGGTGGCAGGGATGGAGGTTATGCATGGGTTCAGCACCATTGACTTCAACTCACCAAGGCCAACTTGGCTACAGCCACTGCTGAATGCCCAATCTGCCAGCAGCAGAGACCAACACTGAGTCACCAATAGGACACAATTCCTCCAGGTGATAAGCCAGCAGCCTGGTGGCAGGTTGATTATATTGGGCTGCTTCCATCATGGAAAGGGCAGCATTTTGTTCTTACTGGAATAGACACTTACTCTGGATACAGATTTACCTTCCTTGCAATCAGTGCTTCTGCCAAAACTACCATCTGTGAACTTACAGAATGCCTTATCCACCGTCATGTTATCCCACACAGCATCACCTCAGATCAAGGAACTCATTTCACGGCAAATGAAGTGCAGCAATGGGCCCATGCTCATAGAATTCACTGGTCTTACCCATCATCCTGAAGCAGCTAGCTTGATAGAATGATGGAATGGCCTTCTAAAGACACAATTATGGTGCCAACTAAGTAGCAATATCTTGCAGGGTTGGGGCAGTGTTCTCTAGGAGGCTCTATATCCTCTAAACCAGCATCCAATATATGGTGCTGTTTCTCCCATAGCCAGGTTTCATGGGTCCAGGAATCAAGGGTAGAAATGGGAGTGGCACCACTTACTATTACCCCTAGTGACCCACTCACAAAATTTTTGCTTCCTGTCCCCACAACCCTATGCTCTGCAGGTCTAGATATCTTAGTTCCAAAGGAAGAAATGCTCCCACCAGGAGACCAACACTGATTCCACTGAACTGAAAGTTTAAGAATGCCAGCCGGCCACTTTGGGCTCCTCATGCCTCTGGATCAACAGGCAAAGAAGGGAGTTACTGTATTGGCTGGTGTGCATCAAATATTTTTGGTTTTTTTTTCACTTATAAAATATAAGATGTTAAACAGGGCTGGTGTGTTTTCAGTTGTACACATGTTAGTTTTATCATGTTAGGCACAAGTATGACTTTATAATTGTCTTTATTCAGAGATTATATATGGTTTAAGGAAGTGTGTACAGGTGCCAGACTGACAAGGGATGGACTGTGATGGTTAAGGTTGTGTGTCATCTTGGCTGGGCCATGATTCTCAGTGGTTTGGCAGTTAAGATACAGTTTGGCAGTCGTATAATGATGTAATGACCTCCACGATGAGTTCTGATATAATGTGATCACCTCCAGGATGGGATCTGCTGTGAGTAGCCAGTCAGTTGGAAGGGAGTTTCCTTGGGGGTGTGGCCTACATCCAATACAGGAGGACCTTCTGGCAAGGCTGCCGGGCTTTTGCTCAATCTGGATCCTTCAGCTGGCTCCTGTTAATCTGACCTCCAGTTCTTGGGACTTGAGCTAGCAGCTTACCTGCCAAACTTGGGATTCACCAGCCTCTGCAGCCTGTGAGCCAGTGGCCTGCTGATCTTGGGTTTGCCAGCTCCTGCAGCTACGTGAGTCAGGAGAAGCCTCAAGCCTGACGCATGGACTTGAGACTTTTCCAGCCTCTACAACCACATGAGCCGTTTCCTTGATATTAATCTCTCTCTGTGTATATTTATGGAAACCCTGGTGGTGCAGTGGTTAAAGGCTATGGCTGCTAACCAAAAGGTCAGCAGTTTGAATCCACCAGGCACTCCTTGGAAACCCTATGGGGCACTTCTACCCTGCCTTGTAGGGGTCACTATGAGTTGGAATCGACTCAAGGCAACAGGGTTTTTTTTTTTTTTTTTTTTTTTTTAAATGTATGCGTCACTGGTTTTGTTTCCCTAGAGAACCCAGCCTAAGACAGTCCTTAGACTCACCAGGTATTTGGTTATATCTAGAAAGTAGCCGTAACTGTTCCTCCTATGTGCTTTATTTTATATATTTAGTCATTGTGTTTTGAACAAGGGTGGGGGGCATGTGGGAAGCTTATCTCTATCTCATTCATTATGCCTACGTATTTAAATGTAAGAACAAAACATTAAAAGCACTAAAGGGAAAGTGAGTGATGATTCTTAACACCTTGGGATGGAGAAGGCCTTTCTAAAATGGCATAAAAACGAGAAACAAATAAACCAAAAGACTTTTAAGTTTGATCACATGAACAATGAAAACATATTAAACAATTTTTAAACAAAAAATATGGCAAAGTTAAACTACAAATATTAAACTGGGAAAATATTTCTACAACAGAAAAAATTTTAATGCTAACGTAGTATACACATATGATAATATCTATCTTATAAAAAAAAAAAACTATCCAAAGAAATTAACAAAGGGCATGAACAGAAAATTCACCAAAAAACCAGAAATGACAAATAAATATGTTCAGTCTTAACAATAACCAAACCAAACTGAACTCGTTGCTGTTGAGTCAGTTCCAACTCATGATGAACACATGTGTTACTGAGTAGAACTCCACAGGGTTTTCTTGGCTGTAATCTTTATGGAAACAGGTTGCCAGGACTTTCTTCTGAGGTATTGCTGGACGGGTTCGAACCACCAAACTTTCGGTTACCAGCCAAGCACAAATCATTTGCGCCACCCGGGGACATTACCTTAATAATAAGTAATGCACAATAAAGAAATAATGAAGTACATTTCACCTACCAGATAGACAAAACTGAAAAAAATTGATACCATCAATCTGACAAGTATGTGCAGAAAACAGGCATTCATCAGAGCCCTGGTGGCACAGTGATTAAGAGCTGGGCTGCAAACCAAAAGGTTGGCAGTTCAAATCCACCAGCCACTCCTTGGAAACCCTGTGGGGCAGTTCTACTCTGTCCTGTAGGGTCGCTATGAATCAGAATCAACTAACAATGGCAACAGGTTCTTTGTTTTGTTTTGTTTTGGTTTGTTTTTTTGTACAGCCTTTCTGGAGGTCAGTTGAAAAACATTTATTAAAATTTTAAATGTGCATATTTTTTGACTCAGAAATTCAATTTCCAGGAATGTATCCTGTAGAAATAGTGTGCAAAGCTAAATATACAAGGATGCTAATTGAGGCATTGTTTGAAATAATGAAAAATTGGAAACAACCCCCAAGTCCATAAGTATAGCCCTGGATAAATAACTTACGGTAACAGTGGAAGATATGAATGTTCTAAGGAGAAGAAGCTGTGCACATAAATTAGTAAGTCAAGGGTGGGGAACAAGGTGCAGAAAAGTACATGTAGAAAAACCCCAGTTTTAGAAAAATTATTTATTTGCAAATATTTATGTAGAAAAAGGCCTGGAAGGATATACACTAACTAGTTGATGGTGATTTTTTAAAATATATTTTATTTTTGCTGTTGTTAAGAATATACACAACAAAACATACACCAATCGAACAGTTTCTATATGTACAATTCAGTGATGCTGATTGCATTCTTCAAGTTGTGCAACCATTCTCACCTTCCTTTTCTGAGTTGTTCTTTCCCCCGTTAAATATAAACCTACTGTCCCTTAAGGTTCCTATCTAATCTTTCGAGTTGCTGTTGTCACTTTGATCCCATATAGATCTTAAAAGAGCATAATGCTCAAGGCAGACATTCTTAACCAGTTAAGCTAAAGTCATGTTTGGTTTTAAGAAAACTTCAGGGGAATTTTTGGGTTAAGGTTTAAAGAATAACTCAGGGCAATAGTTTTAGGGGTTCATCCAGCCTCCATTGCTCCGGAAAGACTGGATTCCATGAGAATTTGAAATTCTGTTCTGCATTTTCCCCTTTTTGACCAGGATTCTTCTATAGAATCTTTGATCAAAATATCCAGTAATAGTAGCCGGGCACCGTCCAGTTCTAGTCTCATGACAAAAGAGGGAATTGTTCACGGAGGCAACTAGCCACACATCCAGTGTCTACTCCTATTCTGACTCTCCTTCTTGCTCTGTTGCTCCAGGCAAATAGAGATCAATTGTTGTTCCTTGGATGGCCACTTGAGAGCTTCTAAGACCCCAGGCACTACCAACAGCGAACTAGAAGGTAGAACAGAAGCACTAAACATGTTACTAGGCCAATTGACTGGAATGTTGTATGAAACCATGGCCCTAAACTTCCAAACCAAGGAACCAAATCCCATGAGGTTTGGTTGTACATAAGCAGCCTTGACACCCAATATCTCGAGGCCCAGAGCCCCAGTCCTGTTTAAAAAAAGATACATGGGTAGAAAAGTAGAAGAGGTCTTCGGGGAGCCAAGTAACAGCAAGAGAGAAAACCTATCCAGGGATAGATGGGAAGAGGTACCTCATGAGGGAGGAGAGTATTGAGGGGGAGGAGGGCAGGGCGAGAAGGCCTGTTTTACCAGCTCCACAATCTCATTTAGGGCCAGCTTTCTTTAGGGACAAGACTATCTTTTCGAGCTTATTTGGGTGGTTACTCTGAGGGCTCCTTTTTTTTTTTTTCCCCTAAATTTTATTTATTTTGTTGTTGAGAATATACACAGCAAAACATACAACAATTCAACAGTTTTTACATGTACAATTTGTTGTTAGGTGCGGTAGAGTTGATTCCATCTCATGGCGACCCTACATCCGAACCAAACACTGCGTGGTCCGGCACCATCCTCGCAACTGTTATGTTTGAGCCCATTGTTGCAGCCACTGTGTCAGTCCATTGTCAAGGGTCTTCCTCTTTTTCGCTGACTCTGTACCAAGCATGATGTCCTTCTCCAGGGACTGGTCCCTCCTGATAACATGTCCAAAGTACGTGAGACGAAGTCTCGCCATCCTTGCTTCTAATGAGCATTCTGACTGTACTTCTTCCAAGACAGATTTGTTCGTTCTGGCAGTCCGTGGTATATTCAATATTCCTCGCCAACACCATAATTCAAAGGCATCAATTCTTCTTCGGTCTTCCTTATTCATTGTCCAGCTTTCACATGCTTATAAGGCGATTGAAAACAACTTGGCTTGGGTCAGGTACACCTTATTCCTTAAAGTGACATCTTTGCTTTTTAACACCTTAAAGAGATCTTTTGCAGCAGATTTACCCAATGCAAAGCATTGTTTAATTTGTTGCTGCTGCTTCCATGGGCATTGATTGTGGATCCTAGTAAAATGAAATCCTTGACAACTTCAGTCTTTCCTCTGCTTATTGGTCCAGTTGTGAGGATTTTTGTTTATGTTGAGGTGTAATCCATACTGAAGACTGTGGTCTTTGATCTTCATCAATAAGTGCTTCAAATCCTCTTCACTTTCAGCAAGCAAGGTTGTTCAGGTCTTTCTTCAATGCTGATGCTCTATTCTTCTTCATATAGTTCAGCTTTTTGGTTTATTTGCTCAGCATACAGATTAAGTAAGTATGGTGAAAGGATACAACCCTAACACACACCTTTCCTGACTTTAAACCACTCAGTATCCTCTTGTTCTGTTTGAACAACTGCCTCTCAGTCTAAGTACAGGTTCCTCATAAGCACAATGAAGTGTTCTGGAATTCCCATTCTTTGCAATGTTATCCATAATTTGTTATGACCCACACAGTCGAATGCCTTTGCATAGTCAATAAAACATCTTTCGGGTATTCTCTGCTTTCAGCCATGATCCATCTGACATCAGAAATGATGTCCCTCGTTCCATGTCCTCTTCTGAATCTGGCTTGAATTTCTGGCGGTTCCCTGTCGATGTACTGCTGTAACAGCTTTTGAATTATCTTCAGCAAAATTTTACTTGTGTGTACTATTAACGATATTATTTGATAATTTCTGCATTCTGTTGAATCTCCTTTCTTTGGAGTGAGTAAAAATATGGATCTCTTCCAGTCAGTTGGCCAGATAGCTGTCTTCCAAATTTCTTGGCATAGAAGAGTGAGCAACTCCAGCGCTACATCCGTTTGTTGAATTGTACATGTACAATTTAGTGACATTGATTACATTCTTTGAGTTGTGCAACCATTCTCACCCTCCTTTTTCTGAGTTGTTCCTCCCTTACTAACATAAACTCACTTCCCCTCAAGGTTCCTATCCAATCTTTCAAGTTGCTGTTGTCAATAATGATGATTATTTCAAGATCTGAGAAGGGACTTAATTTACTTTTTTAAAAAAGCTCATATTGCTTGAATTTTGATATGTATGTCTTAATTCTGATATCGGAAAAAATATATTTATTTTTAAGGAGGAAAAACGTAGTAAAGTGTTCAGGAAAATGAAGACTGGGGACAGGTGATTGTGCTCGGTGACATGGAACTGAGGCAGTACAGTGTCAGGCACTATGGAGCCCGAGTGTGTGGGTACCAATCCCAGATCTCCATTTAGAGCCAAGTTTCTTGGTGCCCTTAGCTGCAAAATGGGCTAATTAGAGGATTATTGAGATTAAATAAAATAGGCTGAAGAGAGAGGGGTAGGGATAGAGATGGAAAGGGGTGGAGATGGGAAAGAGACCAGAGGTTTAGTTGAGCTAGAGTAAGAGGGAAGGAGTGGAGGGAGGGAGGGAAGAAGGGTGAGTCAAAGGCAGGCTCTTGAGGCTGCTGTGAGCTGGAGCTTCACAGCCCTTCTGCCAGTCAAGCTCTGAGGCTTGTGAAGATTTAGAAGTTTAAAGAACTCAGGCTGTGGTGGAACTATAAACCTCACATGAGGGATGGAGGCAAGAACACTCTTTGGAAGTCAGCCCTGTCATAACTGACACTAGTGCAGCTCACCTGGGACTACATATCCTCTCCTGGGGTCTGACATGTCCAGCTGGTCACTGAGGCGCTTGCAGTGCTGACTTTTTGAAACTGGACACACACAGCCAGAAGTGAGAGGGCTCCAGAGCACTCAGGTCAAGAGGAAGACAGGAGCAAAATGAGGAGAACTTCACTGGGAAGGCCAAGGGTCCGAATCAATGGGGAGAGAAAAGAAAGATCTCAGAAATAATATTCTGCCTCAGTTTTCGTGGCTCATTTTGCCTATTTAGATCATATTTCAGTTCTAAAGAAAGATTTCTATGAAAAACTACCAGGATGCTGCAAAAAGACGCAAGAGCAAGCTTGAAGAGGCTCCCAGTGGCCAAAGGATGGCATCATTTGAACATTAAGAAGGGTGATAACTGCAATGGATTGAGAAACAAATATGTGTAAATCCATGAGCTCATAATGTTAAAAAAAAAAAAAAATTTTTTTTTTGCTCTCCTGTGAAGGATGCTAGGAAACCAACTCATTATTTTGAAAACTGGTAAGTAAAAAATCAGGCATCCGCCTACCTTTATCAAATAGTAGATGAAGGAAGTTTCTCCTTATAGAAATATTCCAGCTAATAAATGATGGAGGAATGTTAGAACTGGAGTATCATTCTAACGTAATGATCCAGGGATTGAGCATCAGCTGCAGCTAACACCACACATCACATCACATCACAGAAGAGAACCAGACAATATGTGCCTCCTGATGGAGAAACACACTACCACCTACCAAGTATTCTTGCAAAAAAAGTCAAACCCCTGTTAACGATTGTCATAGGGAAACATGTGTACTAACTGTTTAATGAGAAACTGTTTTGTTTTGTAAACCTTCATCTAAAGTGAGAATAGTAGCACAATTGGAAGAGTGTAGTTGATGTCACTGAACTGTGCATATAGAAATTTTTGAAATGGTGTATCTTTGGCTATGTATATTTTCACCAAAAAAAAAAAAAAAAAGTCAAACCTGGGAATATGATTGTCTTAGTTATCTAGTGCTGCTATAACAGAAATACCACAAGTGGGTGCTTTAACAGACAGAAATTTATTCTTTTACAGTCTAGGAGGCTAGAAGTCTGAATTCAGGATGCTGGCTCCAGGGGAAGGCTTTCTCTCTGTCAGCTCTGGGGTAAGGTCTTTGTCATCAATCTTCCCCTGGGTCTAGGAGCTTCTCAGTGTAGGGACCCTGAGTCCAAAGGAAATGCTCCACTCCTGGCTCTTCTTGCTTGGTGGTAATGAGGTCCCCCATCTCTCTGCTCGCTTCTCCTATATCTCAAAAGAGCTTGACTCAAGATACAACCTAATCCTGTAGATTGTGTCTTGCCTCATTAACATAACTCCCTCTAATCTTGCCTCATTAACATCATAGGAAAAAAAACAAACTCATTGCAGTCTAGTAGATCCCGACTCACAGCGACCCCATAGGATTTCCAAGGAGTGACTGGTGGATTCAAACTGCCAACCTTTTGGTTAGCAGCTGAATGCTTAACAACTGTGCCACCAGGGCTCCATGAACATCACAGAGGTTAGGATTTACAACACATAGGATAATTACATCAGATTACAAAATAGAGGACAACCACACAATACTAGGAATCATGGCATAGCCAAGTTGACACACATTTTGGGGGGACACAATTCAATCCATAACAATGATCAAGCCTTTCGATGCACCTACCAATTTCAGGAAATGCAAAGGAGAGAGGAACATGTTAAACAATGCCAGGAGATTCAATTGGCAAAATTAAGACTGTAGAAAACTCCTCAGGACAAACAGCCTAGGTTCTTCAACGAATACATTGCAAGGAAAAGTAAAGAGATGGAGAGGGAGCCTGTAGATTAAAAGAGGCTAAAACATATTGGGAGTCCCTAGGTGGTGCAAACAGTTAAGCACTCAACTATCAACTGAAAAGTTGGCAGTTCAAACCCACCCAGAGGCACCTTGGAAGAAAGGCCTGGCAGTCTGCTTCTGAAAGGTCACAGCCTTGAAAACTACAGAGCAGTCCTACTCTGCAACACATGGGGTCGCCATGAGTCAGAATCAACTTGGCAACAACTTAAGACATAGGAGCCCTGGTGGCACAGTGGTTAAGCGACCAGCTGCTAACCGAAAGGTTGGTGGTTTGAACCCACCAGCCGTTTCACGGAAGAAAGATGTGGCAGTTTGCTTCTGTAAAGATTATAGCCTTGGAAACACTGTGGGACAGTTCTACTCTGTCCTATAGGGTCACTGTGAGTGGGAATAAGACATATCAACCAATTGTCACCTGTGGACTTTGGATCCTGATTCAATCAAACAAACTCTCAAAAACATATATTTACAAGGCAAATAAGAATATGAGCACTGAGTGGATATTTGATGATTTAACATGGATTATTATCAATTTTTTTAGATGTAATAATGTATGTTGGTTATATATTTTTAAGAGTCCTTAAAGAGATGCACACTGAAATATTAATGGAATAAATTATATGATGTTTGGAATTTTCTTCAAAATGAAACAGGAAGGGAGAAAGTACATGGGGGAAACAAGAATAGCCATGAGCTGATAATTGTGAAGGCTGGATGATGGATACAAGGGCTTTCATTAGATTGTTTTGTCAGCTCTTGGGTCTATTTGAAATTTTCCACAATAAAAAGTTAAAAAAAAAAAAAAAAAACTCAGTGTGATGAGTCAAAATTTTTCCTTCTTTGAAAAAATGAGGGTTGGGAATAGATGATCTGGGAAGCCCCTCCCAGTGTGCTTGCTCTCTCTCTCTCTAACTTTCATTTTTACAAAAGCAATACATGCGCATGGTAAAAAGTTATCAAATACTGAAAAGCAAAAATAAAATAAAAACTCCATATTCCCACCACCCAAAGTTAACCATTTAACAGCTTACTCTAAAATATTACAGTACGTTTTCTATGTGCATATATATATGTATATACATATATAGGTATGTGTGTGTGTGTGTATATATATATATATATATATATATGAAACAAAACAAGATCACCATACTGTTTTGTAAGCTGCTTTGCTTGGTTAATGATCTCCACCTCCCCATGTCAATAGATTTTCATCTTTTCTAATACCCAGGCCATATGTACATTTCCCTTGTTGTCCCCCATCGTGTGCTGGCATAGTGGATTTATTCAAACTGGGATTCTCTCCAGACCACACATTGCACCTGGCACCTGGTAGTCACGTTTCTTAGTCTTTTCTGATCTGGCATATTATGTATCCTTCCTTTTGTTTGAATAACCCTGACTTGTGGAATAGACTGGGCCAGTGGTCCTGTAGGATGTCACACTCCCCGCACACTCTTGGTTGCTTCTTCCAGATGCATCTACCTGTAAGCTGGAAGTTAGAGCCTCTCAGCTCTTGCTGTTCAAACTCACATCCCAGTCCTACCAGGCCTGGCACTCTTGCTCCTAATGTATGCATCTTCAGAGTGGTGGCCCTCCTCTGAGGCTCTAGCTCCCATGGCACCGTTGCCACCTCCAAACCTTCCCCAAGATGGGATGAGAAGCATGTTGGCTGGCAACTTGTCCAGGTCATGCACTAACCTTTGTGCCACCACCAAGTGTAATCTTTTGCTGGAGAAAATGGCTGCGAGCCAGAAACCACAGGCTGGAGGCACCAGAGGGAGTGTCACCATTATTTTAAAAAGTTTCCACTGACCAAGTGGTGACCTTATTCTGATTGTGCCTGACATGCCTGCATTAAAGCAAGGGATGGGTGAAATGGAAAGTTGTACACATTCCAGAGATTTTAGAGTAATGAGGGGAAACCTTCTGGAAAAATTAGAGGAAATTTTTAAAATATTTGTATTATTTATTTCACTGCATATTCAAGATCTGAAATCACTTTGCTCATCTGGTAACATAAAATGTATCTTTTGCATTTTGGTCATGAAAAATGTCGTGGTTGGTCTAATCAGAAATATGGAAATTTTAAAAATCAACAGTTTTTCCCCCATTTTGATCTAGTACCTGGATGAGTGAAAAGTCTATGGACTGGGAGGGCCTAAGAAATGGGGATGAAGGCAGCTTCTGATATGAACTTCTAACAGAGACAAACCCATGCATTCAGGGTGGGAGGAGCCCCTGTCAACAGAACAAACCCAAGGAGGGACAAGTTAGCTTCTAGAATTCCCTCAAAGGGGCAAAAGAGGAGTGGCGTCCACTCTTTTCCCTTGAAGAAGGGTAGGAGGGACTGCCCCTCCCAACCTTATTGTCCCAATCATTTCTCTGAAAGAGACCTGCCCCCATCCCACCCGTCCTGGAGGGGTGGATGGAGGATTCCCCTTTCTTTGACATTCTAAAGGAAAGGAAGGGGACCTTTGCCAGAGAAGGGACATTGACATTGTCCACCAACCTCTTTACACCTTGGAGTGGGAGACCACTTGGGCTTTACAGAGGGCGTGTGGGGCGGGGGAGGGTACAAGAAGACAGCAGAGAGGTCAACCATTGCTCCTGGAGCAACAGACTTCCAGGTGCTGACAAGAAAGCAGGGTAGAACCGCAACTCCAGGTGCCCAGAGAGGACGAAAGGATCGTGGCAGTGGAAGTTCCTTGCCAAAGGAAGCAAGCAACAGCTGCTTCTCCCAGAAGGGTGAGTGGGATGAGCCCAGGTGGTCAGAAAGTGACCTAGGCTTGGTGCCCCGGATGATCCCAGTGGCCATGAGCTCATTACTCTGGTATTACTGCAGCCCAAGAGGAAAGTGTGCCACCCAGGTGATATGGTAATTGGTGAATTAAAGCAGCAATTTTTGGTTGTCACAACTGAGGGAGGGGGTGCAGCTAGCATCTGGTGGGTAGAGGCCAGAGATGGTGCAAAACAACCTACAGTAAACAGGACAGCGCCCCCACCCCCACCCCCAACAAAGAAGTCAGTAGTGTTGACGGCAAGAAACTCTGAGTTTTGAGATTGAGGAATCCTGAGTTAGAGTATGTCAGCACTTAGAATACGGTATCTTTAGATTCCTATCTTAAAACTGAAAACTTTATTCCATCCACAAGTTTTTCTTTGTTTGGTTTTGAATGTGCCAGGGAGACTTTTTATTTCTAATTCAGACTGGAGTGGGGGGAGGTCACACAAAACTTTCCTTAAATTCTAACCTGAGTCACTTGCTAACATTTTAAGTTTACATGCCTCTTGTCAACAACTGGTTATTTACCTGATACATATACAATGAAGGCTCTGAAATCACTTTTGTATTTTAATCAACTTTATTAAGGTATAATTTACATAAAATAAAATGTACCCCTTCTCAGCCTATAGTTTATAACTTTTACCTGCATCCACAGTTTTAAAATGTATGTTTACATTTATGGAATAATGGTTAAAAACACGGACTTTGAAGTCAATCAAACCTGGGTTCAAATCCGGTCAGACCAGGGTTCAAATCCCAGCTCAACCATCTGCTAAGCCTCTGTTTTCTCATGAGTAAAATTGAAATATTAATATCCACCTATACGGTCATTGTGAGGGTTAAAATCAATGACACACTTGAAGTATTTAGCAGAGCGCCTGCCTGGCACACAGTGAAGTGCTTCATCAATTGTGACAAAATCATGATTATTAATGCTCTTACCATTTCATGATACACTTGGCTACTAGAGCCCTTTTTTGTGCATCTATACGTCTGGTCCAATATGTCAATAGTGTTGAGGTCAAGAAATGCTAAGGTTAAGATAATCATACATACACATGTGATTTCCAAACCAGTATCCCCAGCCTCAGCCTCTCTTTTGAGCCCCAGAAGAACAAGCAGATTCTCCTGGGCCCACCTCAAGGACAATGTCCACGACTGAACTCTTCCTTCTTCAAACTGCTGCCTTGTTTTAGACTGCCCCTCTCAGTCCGTGACATCATATTCAGTCTCCTGAAGCAGAAATCTCTTTGTAGAATTACCTGATTCCTTTCTCTCACACACATATCTTCATTAATTAGGATGTCACTTTCCTTCAACACAGACCAAAATAATAGTAGTTTAACCTAATGGGGAAGTTATTTCTTACTCATATAAGCATCTTGGCATAAGCAGTCCAGAGCAGACCCGAGGTGCCAGGCCCTTCCTATTTTGTTGCTCTGCCATTGCTATGGTGTTGCCTTTGTTCTATGAGGTTTGAGTGGCTCACTACCAGGCCCACTTTTCATGCAGCAGCGATGGTGGGAGAAGGAGGACACATACCCTCTATTTAGGGGCATGACTTCTGCTTACATCCTATTAGCCAGGACTTAGTCATATGGCCACATGTGTCTGCAAGGGAAGTTAGACAACCAAGTGCTCAGATGAAAATTTTATTACAGTAAAAGAAGTAGAGGAAGGGGAGAATGGATATAGGGAGACGGCACTCTCTGCCACTTACCCTATACCCAATTAGTCCTGCTCATCTTTTCTCAGAAATGGATCTGTGATATGGTCTTCTCCCAATGGCCCCCTACTTTGAGTCTTCACATTCATGGTACTAGCATCTTCTGGCATGGACTGTGCTCTGGCTTATCTTTTCTCCTCAACAGCATGGTCTGACCTTCCCAAAGGACAAATATGATTACATTACCCTCTTCCATAAAAATATCCATTAGCTTCTTTTGCCAAAAATAAAATCCAAACTCCTTAGCTTGGCCTGTAGATCTTTGACCTCTTGGCCTTCTCTTATTCTGCCCCCATGGGACATTTCATCATTCCCCAAATACACAGTATCCTTTTCAACAATACAGTCTTGAACCCTCCAAGTCCCATGCCTGGGATATCTTCTTCCCCACTTTTCACCTGTCTTTTGCGTTGAAGATTCATGAATGCTTCCTGCCTGTGAAACCTCCTCCAACTGTCCTAGGCAGCTGCTGCTTCTCTGCTCCTTTAAATCTGGTAGGCTGGAATTTACCTGCGTTATCTTCTTCACCAGACACGTGCACGATGAAGACAGGGACTGTTACGAATTGAATTGTACTCCCTGCAAAAAAAACCTGTGTCAGCTTGGCTAGTCCATGATTCCCAGTATTGTGTGATTGTCCACCCTTTTGTCATCTGATGCGATTTTCCTATGTGTTGCAAATCCTACCTCTATGATGTTAATAAAGTGGGATTATTGGCAGTTACGTTAATGAGGTAGGACTCAATCTACAGGATTATGTTGTGTGTTAAATCAACCTCTTTTGAGATATAAAGGAGAGAAGCGAGCAGAGAGATAGGGGGATTCATAACAGCAAGAAAGCAGTGCCAGGAGCAGCTCGCATCCTTCGGACCCGAGATTCCTGCTCTGAGATGCACCTAGAGCAGGTGAGGATTGATGACAAGGACCTACCCCAGAGCCAACAGAGAGAGAAAGCCTTCCCCTGGAGCTGGCCCCCTGAATTCTGACTTCTAGCCTTCTAAACTGTGAGAGAATAAATTTCTCTTTGTTAAAGCCATCCACTTGTGGTATTTCTGTTATAGCAGCACTAAATAACTAAGACGGGCTGATCCAGATGCACTTTTTAAAAGTTTTTAAAATTTTGTTTTTATTATGGAAAACTTTCAACATACACCAAAGCAGAAAGAATAATATAATGAACCCCATGTACCCATCACCCCTTAACAATTATCAACCCAGGACCAATCTTTCTACTTCTACGCCTCTACCTACTTACCCTCTTCCCAAGTTTTTGTTGAAATAAATCCTGGGCATCATACCACTTCATCTGTAAATATAGTAGTATGCATTTCTTATAGAGAAAGTCTCTTTTGCAGAAACACAAACATAATCTCAATACCATTATCATATCTAAAATAATAACCATAATTTCTTAATGTCATCAAATAGCCAATCGTTATCAAATGGATTATGCTCTCAGTGTCTAAGCCAGGGCCCACAGAGCTTAGTGAGGGGGATGGACATATGCATAGCAAGCTCCACAGGACAGGTTTGACTAGGGTGCAGTGTAAACACAGAGAGGGAGGACTGTCTGGGAAGGTGTTATCCAGGAGGCGATTAATGATAATAATACTCCCTAACATTTAGTGCTTGCTTACAATGCAACAAGCACTGTATTTAATCCTCACATCACCTAAGAGGTAGGGGTTTTATTAGGTTGAACCATATAAAATTGCCATTTTTGTCAGTCAAATATGGTAGAATATTAGCATTTCATATAATTCAACCTAATAGCATCTCCATTTTACAGATAAGGACCCTAGTGCAATGAGAAGTCAAGTAACTTACCCAAAGTCACACAGCAAGGGAGGGGCAGAGAGGAGATTCAAATCCAGAGTGTCTGACGCCAGAGCATCCCTGGGAGCTTGCTCCATGGAAGATTCTTTTTTTCTTTTTTATTGTTGTAAAAATAAAAGTAACACAACTTTTGCCAATTTAACATTTTTCACATGTACAGTTTAGTGACATCAATTACATTAATTATGTTTTGCAACCATCACCAATATCCGTTGCCAAATTTCCCATGGAAGAGTCTTCAATGAATATGGCTTTGTTCCTCTGCCCCCATTATACTTATAACCTAGTTGAAAGGCAGTATATAAGAACATTGGAAAGCTAAACAGCAGTTCAATAGATAAACAACAGTTTAACACAGCTATGTAACAATATTTGTGCTCATTCCAAAGAAAGGTGATCAAATAGAAGTGGTGTGGAAATTATCAAACGACATCATTAATATCACACACAAGCAAAATTTTGCTGAAGATCATGCAAAGCAGTTCCAGCAGTACATCAACAGGCAGCTGTCAGAAATTCCAGCTGGATTCAGAAGAGGACGTGGAACGAGGGATATCATTGGTGATGTCAGATGGATCTTGGCTGAACGCAGGAGAATACCAGAAAGATTTTTACCTGTGTTTTATTGACTATGCAAAAGCATTCGACTGTGTGGATCCTAACAAATTATGGATAACACTGCAAAGAATGGGAATTCCAGAACACGTAATTGTGCTCATAAAGAACTTGTACATAGACCAAGAGGCAGTCGTTTGAACAGAACAAGGGGATACTGCATGGTTTAAAGTCAGGAAAAGTGTGCTTCAGGGTTGTATCCTTTCACCATACTTATTCAATTTGTATGCTGAGCAAATAATCCAAGAAGACAGGCTCTGCAAAGAAGAACGGGACATCAGAATTGGAGGAAGACTCGTTAACAAACTGTGATATGCAGATGACACAACCTTGCTTGCTGAAAGTGAAGAGGACTTGAAGCACTTACTGATGAAGATCAAAGACTATAGCCTTCAGTATGTATTACACCTCATTGTAAAGAAAATGAAAATCCTCACAACTGGACCCATAAGCAACATCATGATAAATGGATAAAATACTGAAGTTGTCAGGGCTTTCATTTTACTTGGATCCACAATCAACGCCCACGGAAGCAACAGTCAAGAAATCAAACAACGCATTGCATTGGGCAAATCTGCTGCAAAAGACCTCTTTAAAGTGTTAAAAAACAAAGATGTCACTTTAAGGAGTAAAGTGCACCTGACCCAAGCCATGGTGTTTTCAACCGCTTCATATGCATGTGAAAGCTGGACAATGAATAAGGAACACCAGAGAAGAATTGATGCCTTTGAATTATGATGTTGGTGAAGAATATTGAATATACCACGGACTGCCAGAAGAACAGACAAATCTGTCTTAGAAGTACAAACAGAATGCTCCTTAGAAGCGAGGATGGCGAGACTTCATTTTATGTACTTTGGACATATTGTCAGGAGGGACTAGTCCCTAGAGAAGGACATCATGCTTAGTAAAGCAAAGGGTTAGCGAAAAAAAGGAAGACCCTCAACGAGATGGATTGACACAGTGGCTGCAACGATGGGCTCAAACATAGCAACAACTGGGAGGCTGGAGCAGGACCAGGCAGTGTTTGGTTCTGTTGTACTTAGGGTCGCTGTGAGTTGGAACCGACCCAACCTAACAACATGTAAGAATGTCAAAAGGCCATCTAGGAAGTTTTGCCAAATGAATGGTAGGACAAGACATTCTTTTTCTAGAAGCTGAGATGGAGCAAAGGGTCTGGGATGATGTGGCCTGAGGAGGCTCCCAGGAAGAGGAGGATTTTGAGCTGATCTTGAAAGCAGAGGAGAGTTAGTTCCACTGGGGGTGGGGGGAAGGTGTTACTGGCAATGATCTCATTCTGTATTAATTAACAAAGATTTGAGATAATATCCATGAGGGTTTGGGCCTTTGCCATCACTTGATTGTGTGTGTACACACAGGCGGTGTACCTGTGGATTTCTTTCTGTTTTTTCTCTATGTGAGTCCACTGGGTATGTCATGTGTCTTGGCATTTTTTTTCTCTCTCTCTGCTCCCCTTCATTCCTTTCTTTATATCTCTCCCTATATCTTTGTTCTGTAACTGGTCACATGTAAATACTAAGTGTATCTTTTATTATCCATTGCACATATTAAATAGTTTGATATGCCTTGCACCCCTAATTTAAAATGCAAAGGAACATAATGGTCCATCTCACCATCTAAAAATCTCTCTTCCATGTTATTGCTCCTTCCTCCTGGCCTTTTATTTAATTATTTTGTTTGTTTGTTTTGATCAAGTTAGACATGTCCATAGCTTAAAAGTCAAATCATACTAAAAGGCTTGTCATGAAAAAAAGGAGCCCCACCTCACAGCACTCTTGTCCCCACTTCTCAGATAAAACCACTTCCAAGTCTTTCAGCTGTTTCTTCTGGTAGGTGCCTCTAAGTTTCTAAATAACATGCTTGCACAGCTCTTTCTTGATTTTTTCAGTTTTAGATATATCATCTATGATTTCTTGAAACAGAATATGAAGGTTTAACTTCTATATCCCCACTCCCTCGAAACACACACATATCTTCCCCCTCCTCACCTCCCAGTACAGTTACATCATAATTTTTGGTTCTATTAGAATTCAGTGTTTATCATATGATTATTATATAAATATTATTTACAGCTGATCCAGGTGATACACTATGATTCTATTTTCTTTCTTGGGAATTTTCTTTCCCTGGAGTTAATTATCTCAATTTTTTGTTTGTCTGGTTTCTCATGTATCTATCACTAACTTGATCCCATCAGGTCAGCTTCATCTTTTTCTTGGAGACATCTATCCCGCAGCCCGTTGTCCTCCTGTTACACTCTAGACAGGTTGCTCTAGGCTGCGGCATAGCTGTTGTCCTGAGATCACCTTTCACCTATCTCTTACGAGCTGGAGCTCCTGTTCTTGAGCTCCATGTTCCGTCTTTCTTGGGCTGATTATCCTCTCATTTTATTGGAGTCTATTCTTCAGTAGCTTTTTGTGAAAGGGTGCTGGGAGATAATTTTTTTGAGAGCTCACATGTCTGAAAATATCTTTATCATGCTGATCTGCCTGATAGTTTGGCTAGGTACAAAACTAGGTTTGCAATCATCTTTCTTGAGAATTTTGAAGGCATTGCTTTATTGTCTTCTAGTTTTCAATGATGTTGTTAAGAAGTCTGAAGTCATTTTGATTTCCTATTTTTCTATCTATAATAATGCAGGATCTTTTCTTTGGCTTCTGTAGTCTGAAATTTCAAGATAACTTGTCTTAATGTTACCCAAACAGGTCCTGTTAGGTGTGGCTTCTCATCAGTAAAGACACACAGAGGCGAGGAGGGAGGAAGAGTGTTTATTGCAACAACGAGCAAGGAGGTGTGTACCTCAAATCAAGTTCCCGGAACAAAGGGAGACAGAACTTTTTATACTATCTCTCACAAGGAAGTACATACAAACATTATGGACTACATAGGTTATCGTGGCGAGCAGGCACAGTAAGACAGATTGCATTTTTTTTCTTTGGCATGTAGGCTAGTAAACTGGGTTTTACTGACTTGAGCCACAACCAGTGGTTTGAGGACAATGGACAGGAGGGGGCAGGATCCTCTTGGTCTGAGAAAGCTCCCATTTGAGCCACACCCATTGCCATCACTAAGGTTTTGTTTGCTAATGGACAGGAGGAGCAAGTAAGTAGCTCCTGTCTGCATTGGCTATCATTAATATGGCTTTATTTTAATCCATTGTATTGGATAGTAAGCAAACCCTGGTGGAGTAGTGGTTAAGAGATACGGCTACTAACCAAAAGTTTGGCAGTTTGAACTCACCAGGTGCTCCCTGGAAACCCTATGGGGCTGTTCTACTCTATCCTGTAGGGTTGCAACAGTAATGGGTTTGATTTTGGTTTTTTACTGGATAATAATGGGGCCGCTTCACCTAGAAATTTAGATTCTTCAATTCTGGAAATTTTTCTGGAGTTATTTCTTTGAAATTTCTCTCTATTAAAGTTCTGGTTTTTGATGTTGGATTGAACTCTTGAACTGATCCTTGAATTTTATTATTTCTCTCCAACTTTTTATACTTTTATTGTTTTGTTCTACTATCTAGGAGGTTTTTTCAATTTTTATTTTCTGGCCTTTCTACTGAATTTTTCATTTTCAATACCATATCTTTAATTCTCAAGAGGCTTTTTTGTTCTCTCAGTGTTCCTTGTTTGTGGTCTCCTGTGCTTGCTTCAAGGATAAAATATCTATTCTTAGCTGGCTAACAATCCAAAAATATTAATTTTTTAAAGGTTTTCGTTACCCAAATAGGGTCTATGCCCTGGAGCAGTGGAGCCAATGAAACATACTCCAAGTCAGAAAGAGTGAGAAAGTTTTAATTTAGGAGGTGTACACCAGCAGGGATCCGACAGCAACGCAGACTGTCTCTATGGAGTCCCAAAATACATTTTTACATCAGAGCTTATATATGATTTTTACAAAGGTTAGACGTGTTGTTATACATTGTAAAGTAATTACAAGAGACTGTTTGTCATACTAAAGAGATAAATGCCAGACATTTCCTTATCTGACATCTGGGCTCTAATCTTCTTGTGGAGGGTCCTAAGTCACAGGTGGCCAGGCAGAGCAAAACAAAGTCATTAACAAAGGTATGTGAAAAGGTAGAAGGCAAAAAAGAAAAAATACTTATAGGTTCATCATGGCATTAGTTATGTCAAGCTCTCAGTTGCCCGTTTTGAAAAGGAGAAAATATACTGAGGAGTATTAGCGTCACAGTTTTTCTTCTACTCCTGATCCTGCTTCCCCCAAGGTCGTTTTTTCTCTTTGTTGCTTTAGTTTCTGTCTTTCATGCTAAAGTCCAACATGACTGTCTGCTCTTGATATTAGTATCCAGAGGTCTTTCTCTTGGGCCAGTCAGTTATCCCAGAGAGGATTCCACTAATCATCTGTGAGGGAGGGAGGGAGGTATCATCCTGGCTTCCAGAACTTAAAAGATAAGAGAAGGGTGGGGGGCTGGCTGGATGTCTCACTTGCCATATTAAGCACTCTGCACTCAGCTGTGTTATGTTCCCTGGCCCAGAGTTCCTCTTGTTTAATCTCTCCAGAAAGTCAGAATTCCATCTTCAGCCTGGAATGGGGGAGAAACCCTTATTTTGCTCAGGGTGGGGAAGGGGAGCTGAAAATCTGTTTCTTTTATGGACTTTTATCCATTCTCTTTTGTTCACCCCTATTTGTGCTCCCACTTTCAGGGATACCTGGTATTTCTAATTACTGAGCCTTTCTGAGGTGTTCTGACGCTGGTCAGCTTTCTTCTGGGTTTTAACCATTGCTAGTTTAGGTTTTCACTTTCCCTATTCTGCTGCCAATAGGTTACCATTGTCCCCCTGCTTTTCAACTTCTGAACATTTGTTACTGTTTTCTCCTTTCTATCATCTTTGTCCTTGAGGGTTTATCTTTTAGAAAAAAATCTCTTTTACTGTCATTTTAGCAGGGTTTCAGGAGGGAGAAGAGGTAAATGTGAATATTCAATCCTTCATATTTACCCAAAGTCTTTAAATTGTGTTACTTCTGAGTGATTTGGTGTGGTATAATGGGTTTCTTTATGTGGCCTTTTGCCTTGATTCTTTGGAGAAACAGTGTTATGGATTGAATTGTGTCCCCCCAAAATATGTGTTGTAAATCCTAACCTCTATGCCTGTGATTATAATCCCATTTTGGAATGGGTTGTCTGTTATGTTAATGAGACAGGATTAGTGAAGTGTGTGTCTCAAGTCAGTCTCTTTTGAGATATAAAAGAGATTAAATGCAAGCTAGCAAACAGAGATGGGGGAAGAGAGATGCCAAGCCACATGAAGATCACCCAGGAGCAGAAGCTCAGAAGAGACAAGGACCTTCCTCCAGAGCCGACAGAGAGAAAGCTTTCCCCTAGAGCTGGCACCCTGAATTCAGACTTCTAGCCTCCTAAACTGTGAGAAAATAAATTTCTGTTTGTTAAATCCACCCATTTGTGGTATTTCTTTTATAGCAGCAATAGATACCTAAGACAAACAGTTGGGGTGATTTTTTCCCCCTAAGCACTGAGGAGTTGTCACCATTGCCCTAGTTCTTTGGAGAAACAACTTGGGAGGTAAGGGTGAATTCCAGATTGTTTTCTACCTCAAAGAGTTTGTTAATTTTACCCAGGGGATTTCCTGGGTTGATTGACATTTCCTGGGTAAGTTGTAAACAATTTGATGGTTTGACACTTTTGCCTGATAATTAATAAGACCTGAGTTGGTTGATATCTCATGGGTAACTGAGGATTGGTTGAACTCTGTCTGGTAAGGGAGACCCCTCCTTGTAACTGGTAACGATCAAGATATACAAATGGCTAGACCGCAGAGGTTTTGGAAAGGCCTCCTGGAATAGAGAGAGATGCTGGGTAAGAGCTGGGCTGGCAGAGAAGCAGAGGCACATGGGAGCTGAGTGGTCCTGAAGCCGCTACAATGGGTATAAGCTGGACCAGTTAGCGGCAGAGAGGCTGACATCAGAGAGACCTGACAGCAGAAAGCTGTTGCTAGAAGAGCAGCAGCTGAGAAAGCTGGTCCACTGGCTCTGATCTGGACCAGTTAGCAGTGGAGAGGCTGACAGCAGAGAGGCCTGTGGCAGAGAAGACAGCCGCCCAACAGAAAGGCAGCTGCCCAGCAGAGAAACCATGCCCACCGATCACTGGAGGCCTGTGTGCTTCCTGATGATGATCCCAAGTTGTTCCTGTTATGTCCAAGTTGATCCTGATCCTGAGTTGTAGCCTGTTACTTCCCTAATAAACCATATGACTCTGAGTATGGTTTGTGAATTCTGTGTGGCCATTGGAACAAATTATTGAACCCTGCAGAGAAGTACAGAGTGCCGTGGGGGGAGCGGCTGGTGTCAGAAATTATGGAGAAGTGGGAAGGCAGAGATATACTTGACCTCCTCCTCATAGGAACCAGCTTTGTGCTTCTCCTGATTCTTATCCCTCATGAGTTTAGACAATTCATGACACTGCGTTACATATAGTTTCTGATTTTTTTTCTCTTGTGGGTAAATGGCCCTAGATTTTAAAATAAAATGTTTTATTACCTCAGTGTAAAAATATATATGATTGTGGAAAACAGTTTGGAAGTTCCTGAAAAGCTAAACATAGCAGCCTTATTCAAAATAGCCAAAAGGTGGAAGCAATTCAAATGTCCATCAACAGATGAATGGATAAACAAAATGTGGTATATCAATACAATTTAATTCACCATAAAAAGGAATGAAGTACTGATACATGTTACAACATTGAATGAACCTTGAAATCATTATGCTAAGGGAAAGAAGCCAAACCCAAAAGGCCACATATTGTATGATTCCATTTATAAGAAATGTCCAGAATAGGCAAATCTATAGCAACAGAAACAGATTAGTACTTGTCAGAGGGCTAGGGGAAGGCAGAATGAGGAGAGACTGCTAATGGGAATGAAGTTTCTTTTTGGGATGATGAAAATGTTTCAGAATTAGATAGCCATAACGGTTGCATAACCTTGTGACTATACTAGAATCCACTGAACTGTACACTTTAAGATGGTGAATTTTATAGTATGTAAATCATATCTCAAATTAAAAAATACATGATTAAAAATAGGAGTGAAAGAACAAACAATTAAAAGTAAGAGATAAAACTACAAAAGTACATCAAGTTGTCTTTTTATAATGCATTGTGGAGAGGCAGAAGGGGAAGATCAGGGTCCACATTGTAAGCTAAGCCTTCACACAGTCTTTAAACCATCATGTGGCTGGGACTGGCCATGACCCTGTGAGAGGACGATGCTCTGGTATGTACTAGGAGTAAGGCGGCAAGACCACAAATAGAAATGAAAAAACCAGGATTCTAGTCTCAACACTGTCCCATGTTTCTTTTTTCTCATCTGTTAAGTGAAAAGGTTGCATTATTCTTGAGCCCTGCCCAGATATACTTTAGTAAGTGTGGTGAAATGAGTTCCTTTATGTGACCTTTTACCTTAGTTCTTTGGAAAAACAGCTTGAGAGATTTTTACCGTAAACCCTGAGGAGTTACCTTGCCCTACTTTTCTACCCCAGAGGGTTTGTTACATTTCATGGGTAAGCTGTTAACAACTTGGTTTGATACTTTTTGTGTGGCCCTGGCCTGCAGCCTACCCTGTGATTAGTACACATCTTGTAGGGATTCAGTATAGCCATGCAAATGAAGTAACTATGGACTATGTAAATAAGGTGACTGTAACCTACTATGCAAATGAAGTGTCTGTAGCCTCCTGCGGGGAGGGGCCATGCCTTGAAATTGGCAAGGAGTTGTGTATATATGCAGCCAACCCCACAGAGAAATTTCTGATAGAAGCAGGAAGAGAAGTAGCAGGAAGAAGCAGAAGGAAGAAAGAAGAGAGAAGAATCAGAGAGAGAGAGGTAAGGAACCTCCTAAAAGAGCTGTAACACGAATCAAGGGCTGTAACTCTGAAGACAGCAAGAGGCCCAGAAGGACTCCTGTGGCAGAGTGGGTGATAAAAGATGGCAGGGCCGAGAGAAGCCTGTCCTCAGAGGGCCAAGAAGAGCCCTGCACACCTGAGACAGGGCGTACATGGCAGAGAGAAGGGCCTGCTTATTTGCATAGCTGGCTGAGAGGAACTGACAGAGCTGTCCTGCACCGAAGAAGGGAGGGGTGTGCTCTCCACTTCCGGGGAAACTTCCAGACCTTGCCTACATGCTTCCTGATCCTGATCCTGAGTTGTACCCTATTGCTTTCTTAATAAACCGCTTTTACTGTAAGCATGGTCTGATTGTTCTGTATGGCCATTGCAACAAATTATTGAATGCAGAAGAGAAACAGAGAATGCCATGGGAGGAACAGCTGGTGTTAGAATGGGTAAAAAGATTGGTCCGACCTACACCGCATGGGACTCAGCCTTGGGCTGATTTTGATTCTCATCCCCCATAAAGTCAGGCAGGTTCTGATGTTACTACTATTACTACCTCTATTTCACAGTAGGTCTGGATTGGGCCCAGAAATTTGATTTTTTTTTTTTAAGTTCCCAAGTGATTCTCATGTTTATCTATGTTTGGACATCTCTTTATCAAGTAGAGTACCCCAGTGATAAAAATTAATATGTCAAATTGTGTGTGGTCTGAGATTCTTGAATTCTGAAATTTTTTTAATGGAAGGTTAACAGATTAAAAAGTTTAGACATTCCATCATATGCTAAGTATATTCACCAATAGGCAACTTCGAACAACTACAGTTATTTTAGAGCAGAACTGGGTATAAAGCAGATTCATCTGGGAGCCTACTCAAAGGGAATAAGTTATAGCTCATGCCCATACTCCATGCTGTCTTAAGCCTTCCTACATTTAACTATCCTGTTCTCCCTGCCTGGAATACCCTTGCTACGTTTCTGAACAATTCTTATGCATCCTTCAAGGCTCAGTTCAAGTTTCTTTTCCTCCAGAATGCCTCCTAGACCTTCCCTATTGAGCCAAGGACTCATGCTTTGTGATCCCAGAAAGCTGTGTGTACATCTACCACCATTGAATTAGTTATCTATTGCTGCATAACAAACTACCTGTAAACATAGTCACTTAAAACAACAATTCTCATTAATTCTCTCACAGTTTCTGTGGGTCAGAAATTCAAGGCATGGTGGAATTGATTTGTTTCTACTCCACAGCTCAGGGGTCCTCAGCTAGAAAACTATAAGACTGAAGAGCTAAAAGGATATACAGTACATAAAGAAACTGGTAACCCTGGTTTCCTCTAGACAAGGGAGTCAGGGATGGGAGTAGAACTGAAGGACACACAGTCTGGAAAATTAGGGCTACAGGAGAGATTTTTCATAATATACCCTTTTGCACCTTTTGGATTTTGAATTACATGACTGTTTTGCCTATTTTTCGAAACCTTCAATTACATTGAAGTTTTAAGAAGTGAGAGTCCTCCAAATAAGTTGGAATTTATGGATTTAGGTTTTGTCTTAATGTCACTCACACTCATCCAATTTTCTCTCATAAAATCCTTCAGTGGTGCTCCACGGCTTTTTGCATCAAGTTCAAACTCATCAACACAGCATTCGTGGCCCTTTTCACCCTTATTTATGCCTTCTCTCCCAAAACCTCTGCTTGAGCCCTACCAAACTCCTTCCAACTCCCCGATGGGGCCAGGTTTCCCAGACCTCCATGCCTTTGCTCATGTTTCCTCTACTTAGAGTAAGCACCCTCCCTCCCCTAACCTCGCTGGATCGTCCCTACTCAATTCATGTGTCACCTCCTGTGGGAAGTACTTCCTGCCTTTTCTTCAAGGTGAGCTAGACACCCCTTCCCATTCATCCAGTCCTTCTATAAAGATTTATTTGTCACCATTTCTGGCCAGCATCCCTATTAGGTGCTGTAGGTACAAAAATTAAAAACATAACCCCTGCTCTTAAGAAAACAGCTGATTAGTGGAAAGGCATCCATTAGGATTGAATCAATGCTTCCTCATTGAGTTCTAAGCCCTCAAAGTGGGAAGTCACCTTGAGTGTGGAATTTTCCATCTTTCAACTCACTGGACAGTTTCTACCATCCTCCCTGTTCCTCCTAGGACACTGTGCACACACTAGCCAGAGTACTGTCACACTGTAATACAGAACTCAGTTGTGTCCTTTATCTCCTCTACTAGACTATGTGCCCCAAGAGTGGGGAGTAGGATAAAAAAAAGGTTACATGAAGCTGGTGGAATTACAATCAGGCCTTGAAGAATAGAAATAATTTCAACTATTCTTGTGGATGCGGAGGTAGAATGATGTTCCAATTTGAAGGAACAAGGTAAGCAAAGGAAGAATGTGTCAAGAGCACAGACTATTCACGCCTATGGTTGGAATAAAGGATGTGTGTCTATTTGTGCACACACGTGCATGTTTGCGCCCAGACATTGTGGGAAAGCTGTGTGAGATAAGCTGAGTTCAGGTTATTTGAAAGATTTTGAGAGAGTGACACAATTAGATCTGAGTTTTAGGAAGGTAAGAATGGTGGTGATGTAGAAGATTGAAAGCAGGAGGAGAAGGGCAACAGGGAGATCTGTCAGGAGTTAGCAGGACATGGTAACTAATTGAACATGGAGATGAGGAAGATTCTTACCAGACCTTTCTTTTCCCCACTGCATCAAATTACCACATACTATTGATTTTAGAAGGCGCCCTGCTGGTGCAGTAGTTAAGCACTCAACTGCTAACCCAAAGGTTGGAAGTTCGAACCCACCATCAGGAGAAAGGTGTGGTAGTCTGCTTCTGTAAAGATTACAGCTTTGGAAACCCTTTGGGGCAGTTCTGCTCTGTCCTATAGGGTTGCTATGAGTTGAAATTGACTCAAAGGCAATGAGTTATTGATTTTAGCACCTCCGTTTCCACTGCCACTGCCTTAGCTCAGCATTCCTCATCTTTGCCTCCTGTCTAGGATAGGCCATGCATCTTCATGATGCCTTCCAGTTATCCTGCCACCAACTGCTAAAGAAAAGCAGCATTAGGCTTTAAAAAAGAAAATTAACAGCTTTATTGAGATATAATTCATGTACTATACAATCCACTCATTTAAAGTGGAAACCTAAGTGGTTTTAAGTATATTCACAAAGTTGTGCAACCATCACTACAACCAGTTCTAGGACATTTTTGTCACCCCCAAAAGAAACCCTGTAGCATTTGTCAGCTCCCAATCCCTCATCTGTCCTACCCCAGACCTGTTGTTAGGTACTCCCTAGTCAGCTCTGACCTTATGTACAACAGAACAAAATGCTGCCGGGTCCCGCGCCATCCTCACAATCCTTGCTATGTTTGATCGAGCCCTTTGTTGCAGCCACTGTGTCAATCCATCTTACTGAGGATCTTCCTTTTTTTGCTGACCCTCTACTTTACCAAGCATGATGTCCTTCTGCAGGAACTGGTCCCTCCTGATAACATGCCCAAAGTAAGTGAGATGAAATCTCTCCATCCTTGCTTCTAAGGAGCATTCTGACTGGACTTCCTTCAAAACAAATTTATTCAGGAAGTAAGGCACACATCCACATGCGCACACACACACATCTGAACATGAGAATCAAACAAAAAGTGGCAAATAACCACCACATCAACAATGGTGGCAATAAGAAAAACACATAAGTCTTAAATGAAACCCAACTAATTCTTGATGAATGAAGTAAACACACACGCGCACACACACGTGTGCGTGCATGTATATGTATCAATCCAGAACTAAAATGCCAGATTATGCTAATGCAAAAGGTGATAGGCAAGGAAAGTAGAGATAAGTAAAAATGTACCAAATTTCTAGATTCTGAAAAATACAGATAATGACTAACTCCAGATGTCAATAGTGCACAAAAGAAAAAAGCAAAATACATATACATATTTGTATATAAATGTAATTGCGTATAAAAGGGTCTGGCACAATACACAGAAATCCATTAGCAGTGGTCACCTCTGGGCAGAATATGGAGACTTGCATCTTGAAACTCATCAACTTCCAACTTTTGGTGTTTTATACAATGTAAAGATGATTATTTAAAATTATACGTATAAAAATAAAGCTGATGAATAAAAGTAAAGCTAACACATAAAAATAAATCTAAAATAAAAAACAAGCTAATGAATAAAAGTAAAGCTAATGTATAAAAATAACGCTGAAGATTATTTTTAAAAATACGGCCCAGAAATTATGCTTGCTCTCAATGTGTAACAAGGCTATTTTCATGAATTGGGAAGAACTGGTGCAAATCATTTCTGTTATATTTCTATTTATTTTAGTATTATTTGAATAAATGAAAAACGGTTAAAAAAACAGATTTATTCATTTTTCTGACAATCTACGGTATATTCGATTATCTTCGCCAACATCACATTTCAAATGTGCAAATTTTTCTTCTGTCTTCCTTTTTTATTGCCCAGCTGTCACATGCATATGAGGCAACTGAAAATACCATGGCTTGTGTCAGGCACACCTAGTCATCCAAGTGACATCTTTGCTTTTTAACACTTTCAAGAGGTCTTTTGCAGCAGATTTGCCCAGTGCAATACGTTGTTTGATTTCTTGACTGCTGCTTCCATGGTCATGGACTGTGTTATTAGGAGGGACCAGTCCCTGGAAAAGGGCATTAACTGTGACTCCAAGAAGAATGAAATCCTTGACGGCTTCAATTTCTTCACCATTTTTCAAGATGTTGTTTATTGGTCCAGTTATAAGGATTTTCATTTTCTTTATGTTGACTTATAATCCATACTGAAGGTTGTAGTCTTTGATCTTCATCAGTAAGTGCTTCAAGTTCTCTTCACTCTAAGCAAGCAAGGTTGTGTCCTCTGCATATCGCAGGCTGTTAATGAGTCTTCCTCCAATCCTGATGCCCCATTCTTCTTCATATAGTCTGGCGTCTCGGATTATTTTCTCAGCATACAGATTGAATAAGTATGGTGAAAAGATACAACCCTGACACATACCTTTCCTGATTTTAAAGCACAGAGTATCCCCTTGTTCTGTTCAAACGACTGCCTTTTGGTCTATGTACAGGTTTCTCATAAGCACAGTTAAGTGTTCTGGAATTCCCATTCTTTGCAATGTTATCCATAATTTGTCATGATCCACACAGTCAAATGTCTTTGCATAGTCAACAAAACACAGGTAAACATCTTTCTGGTATTCTCTGCTTTCAGCCAAGATCCATCTGACATCAGTAAAGACCTCCCTCGTTCCACGTCCTCTTCTGAATCTGGCTTGAACTTTTGGCAGGTCCCTGTCGACGTACAGCTGCAGCAGTTTTTAAATTATCTTCAGCAAAATTTTGTTTACATGTGATATTAATGACAGTGTTTGATAATTTCCACATTTCACTGGATCATCTTTCTTTGGAATGGGCACGAGTATGGATCTCTACCAGTTTGTTGGCCAGGTAGCTGTCCTAGAAATTTCTTGGCATAGAGCACTTCCAGCATTGTATCCATTTGTTGAAGCATCTCAACTGGTATTCCATCAATTCCTGGAGCCAGTACAGCTCGGACTTCAGTACCATTGATTCTTGACCATATGCTACCTTCTGAAATGGCTGAATATCAACCAATTCTTTTGGGTACAGTGACTCTGTGTATTCCTTCCATCTTCTTTTGATGCCTCTGACATCATTCAGTTTTTTGCTCTTAGAATTCTTCAATATTGCAATTCCAGGCTTGAATTTTTTCTTCAATTCTTTCAGCTTGAGAAATGTCACACATGTTCTTCCCTTTTTGGTTTCTAACTCCAGGTGTTTGCACATTTCATTATAATACTTTACCTTATCTTTTTGAGCTGTCCTTTGAAATCTTCTGTTCAGCTCTTTTACTTCATCATTTCTTCCATTTGCTTTAGCTACTCTGCTCTCAAGAGCAAATTTCAGAGTTTCTTCTGACATCCATTTTGGTCTTTTCTCTTTTTAATGACCTTTTGCTTTCTTCATGTCTGATATCCTCGATATCATCCTACAACACTTCTAGTCTTTGATCATCAATGTTCAGTGCATCTAATCTATTTTTCAAATGATCTTTAAATTGAGGTGAAATATATTCAAGGTTGGACTTTGGCTTTTGTGGGCTTCTTTTAATATTCTTCAGTTCTGCAGTCAGCTCCTGGCCTTGTCCTGACTAATGCTATTTAATGTCTCCATTGTCTCTTTCCGCAGACATAGTCAGTTTGATTCCTGTGTGTTCCACCTGGTGAAGTCCACGTAGATAGTCACTGTTTAGGTTGTTGAAAAAAGTTATCCTATGAATAAGTCATTGGTCTTTCAGAATTCTATCATGCGATCTCTGGTGTCATCTCTATCACCAAGGCCATATTTTCCAGCAACTGGTCCTTCTTTGTTTCCAGCTTTTGCATTCCAATCAATCAAATCAAGTAATTATCAATGCATCCTGAGGTTCATTTCTAGTTGTCAAATAATTTGGCTGGTGTGTAGATTTGAATAATAGTCATATCAACTGGTCTTCCTTGTAGGCGAAGGAATTTTGGTGGTGTAGTGGTTAAGCACTCAGCTGCCAACCGAAAGGTCAGTGGCTCGAACACATCAGCCACTCCTCATGAGAAAGATGTGGCAGTCGGCTTCTGTAAAGATTAAAAGCCTTGGAAACCCTATGGAGCAGTTTTACTCTGTCCTATAGGGTTGCTATGAGTTGGAATCTATTCAGTGGCAACAGGTTTGGTTTTCTTGGGTCCTTGGAGGCATATGGATATTATCCTATCACTGACAGCATTGTACTTCAGGACAGATCTTGAAATATTCTTTTTGACAATGAACACAACGCTGTTCCTCTTCAATTTGTCATTCCTGGCATAGTAGACCATATGATCGTCCAATTGAAAATGGCCAATACTAGTCCATTTCAACCATTAATGCCTAGGATATCTCTATTTTAAGCTTTCCATTTCATTTTTGACTACTTCCAATTTTCATAGATTCATACTTTCTGCATTCCAAGTTCTGATTATTAACAGATGTTTGCAGCTGTTTCTTCTTATTTTGAGTTGTTCCACATCAACAAATGAAGGTTCCAAAAGCTTTACTCCAACCACATCATTAAGGTCAACTCTACTTTGAGGAGGCAGCTCTTCCCCAGTCATATTATGAGTGCCTTCCAACCTGAGGGGCTTATCTTCTGGCACTATATCAGACAATGTTTTGCTGCTAGGTTCTTCTTCCTAGTTTTTCTTAGTCTGGAAGCGCCACTGAAACCTGTCTACCATGGGTGACCCTGCTGGTATTTGAAACGCCAGTGGTATAGCTTCCAGCATCAGAGCAACACACAAGCCACCACGGTATGACAAACTGACAGACAAGTGGTGGATTCCCTTATAGTCCTTTTTATTTCTGTAAGGTCAGTAGTAATGTAATCTTTTTCACTCTGATTTCAGTAATCTGAGTCCTCTCATTTTCTTTGGTCAGCTACTAAAAGTTGTCAGTTTTGTTCACCTTTTAAAAAGGCCAACTTTTGGTTTTAGATTTTCTTTCTTTCTTCTCTATTTCATTAATTCTGCTCTAATCTTTATTACTCCCTTCTTTCTGTTTGCTTTAGATTTAGTTTGCTCTTCTTTTTACAATGTCTTAAGATGAGATATTTCTTCTTTTTTAATGTAGGCATTTATAGATATAAATTTTTCTGTAAATTCTGCTTTAGCTGTATCCCGTAAGTTTTGGTATATTGTCCATTTTCATTTATCTCAAAGTATTTTATAATTTCCTTGTGATTTCTTCTTTGACCTTTAGATTATTCAGGAGTATGTTTTTTAATTTCCACATATTTATGAATTTTCAAATTTCTTTCTATTATTGATTACGAATTCCATTTTATTGTGATCAGACATGCTTTGCATTATTTCAGTCCTTTTAAATTTGCTAATACTCATTTTATGGACTTAGTTATCTTGTGCTGCTCTAACAGAAATACCACAAACAGAATGGCTTTAACAAACAGAAATTAATTCTTTCACAGTCTAGGAGGCTAGAAGTCCAAATTCAGGGCTCCAGCTCCAGGGGGAGGCTTTCTCTCTCTGTCAGATCTGGGGGAAGGTCCTTGTCATCAGTCTTCCCTTGGGTCTAGGAGCTTCTCAGTGCAGAGACCCCCCCAATCCAAAGGATGCACTCTTCTCCTGTCTCTTCTTTCTTGGTGGTATGAGGTCCGTCTCCTGTCTGCTTGATTCTCTCATTTATCTCTCAAAGAGATTGATGCAAGATACAACTAATCCTGTAGATTAAATCTTGCCTCATTAACATAACTTATTCTAATCCTGCTTCATTGACATCATAGAGGTTAGGATTTATAACACATAAGATAATCACATCTGATCACAATATGGTGGACAACCATACACTACTGGGAATCATGGCAGAGCCAAGCTGGTACACATTTTAGGGGGGACACAATTCAATTCATAACAGTTTATTCTTGAGAACTTTCCAAGTACTCTTAAGAAGGATATATATTTTGCAGTTGTTGGTAGCATGTTCTATAGATGTCTGTTAGGGTTAGCTGGTTTACAGTGTTGTTCAAGTCTTCTATTTCCTTGCTGATCTTTTGCCTAGTTCTATCCATTATTGAAATACGGTGTTGAAGTCTCCTACTATTTTTGTTAAATTGTCTGTTTCTCCCTTCAATTCTGTCAATTTTTAATTCATATATTTTGGGGCTCTGTTAGTTGCATAGGAGCCCTGGTGGTGCAGTGGTTAAAGGTTGGTTCCAACCCACCAGCCACTCTGTGGAAGAAAGATTTGGTAACCTGCTTCTGTAAAAATTCACAGCCTTGGAAACCCTATGGGGCAGTTCTACTCTGTCTTATAGGGTCACTGTGAGTCGGAATCAACTCAACAGCTGTGAGTTTGGTTTTTCTTAGTTTGGTTAGTTGCATACGTGTTTATAATTTTTATATCTTCCTCATGGTTTGACTCTTTTGTCACTGAAAATGTCCCTTTTATCACTAGTAATATTTTTTGTTTTAAAATCCATGTTGTCTGATATTAGTATAGACACTCTAGATTTCTTATGGCTACTATTTGTCGGCACCTAAAAAAAAACAACTATTTGCATGGTATGTCTTTTTTCATCCTTTTACTTCTAGCCTTGAGCTTTGACTGTATCCTAATGGACCCTGGCCACAGATGATTGGACTGCTGTTGTTGTTAGTTGCCGTCAAGTCAGCTCATCTCACAGCAACCCTATGTATAACAGAATAAAACGTTGCCTGGTCCTGTGCCATCTTAATGATCATTGGTATGTTTGAGTACATTGTTGTAATAATTGTGTCAGTCCATCTCATTGAAGGTTTCCCTCATTTTCTTTGACTCTCTACTTTACCAGACATGATGTCGTTTTCTAGCACCTGGTCTTTCCTGATGACGTGTTCAAAGTAAGTGAGCCAAAGTCTCACCATGCTCACTTCTAAGGAGCATTCTACTTGTACTTCTTCTAAGACTGATTTGTTTGTTCTTCTGGCATTTCACAGTATATTCGAATGCATCAACTCTTCTTCTGTCTTCTTTTCCATTTTCCAGCTTTCACATGCATATAAGGCCGTTGAGAAGACCATGGCTTGGGTCAGATACAACTTAGTCATCAAAACATTATCTTTGCTTTTTAAAACTTTGAAGAGGTCTTTTGCAGTACATTTTCCCATTGCAATATATTGTTTGATTTCTTGACTCCTGTTTCCATGGGTACTGATTGTTGATTCAAGTAGAATGAAATTATTGATGACTTCAATTTTTTCTACATTTATCATGATGTTGTTTATCAGTCAAGTGGTGAGGATTTTCATTTTCTTCACATTCAGGTATGAACCGTACTGAAGGCTGTAGTCTTTGACTTTCATCAGTAAGTACTTTAAGTAGTCTTCATTTTCAGTAAGCAAGGTTATATCATCTGCATATCACAGGTTGTTATGTTCTTCTTCATATAGTCCAGCTTCTCAGAATATCTGCTCCGCATACAGATTGAATAAGTAAGGCAAAAGGATACAAACCTGCCACACATGTTTTCTAATTACAGTATACCCACAAACATTTTTCCCTAAGATTTTCTGAGTTAACTCTTATTCTTTGCAAACAGAATATAAAAAATACTCTAACAAACACAGAGATGTTTTTCTAGGAGTGGATTTGCAAGCAACAGAGCCTCAGAGGTGGTGTGGAACTCTCTATAGTAACACAGTGGAGAGGGAGGCATAAATTATCTCCGCTTCCCTGAATGGGAAGTTAGAAGTCCATGGAATAAAAAAACAGTTAATGAAGTCTTGGTATTCAGATATTATGCCCAGTTAAGGTGAAGCTTTGATGGACTTTATTGCCATTCCTTTAGAGCACTTTGGAATCACCTGGAGAACTTTAAAAGCACGGATGCCTGGGTTGTATCTCCAGAGATTCTAAATTAACTATTTTGAGGCAGGGTCTAGGCATCAGATTTTTTTAAATTCTCCCCAGTTGATTCTAAAGTACATCAAAGTTTGAGAACTGTTGTATGAGAGACATTCTTTGGGAATAAGGAGTCCAAAGACTATAGGATTGGACAAACATTTTTCACAGTATTAGATGATTCACATCAAGAAGGAACAAATTTTAGTCCCAGAGTACCTGGGTGCAAGCAGATAACAATATTAAGACCACTCTGATCATGCCACAAAAAACACCTCTTACTCTAGGCTCGTGGTTGGAACTTGCTGAAAATTAGAACCCCAAAGTTAGTATTGATCATTTTCTACTAACTGGGTTTACCAGTGTTCATTTATGATTTGCATTATAATTAACATGTATAGTATATTTTCAAAGATGTTATGATAAAATTTTTCTGTCAAATATTTTATAATAAAAAATGATACTGTTCATTGCCGAATTACAGCATTTGCTAAATTCACAATTGTGCTAGGTTCCTACGGTTAAAATTAAGGTCTTATCAAAGACTGAGATCCTGGCAGTTGAAATAGTAACTTCTTGAGGGGATTGGGTTCCCCAGTCTCCTGGGCTCCTCCAAGTAATTTCTTGTGCATTCACTATGGCCAAGAAAATGTGATGACTCACCTTATAATGAGGAACATCTGGTCACAGAAGTTTGGAGATACCATGAAGCCAAGGATGAAAAACCCAAGCCAGGAAAGGAAGAATAATAGACAAAATCAATTGCAGGAGTTGTTGCAGGAGTGGCTATGAGGATGAAACCAGACCAATGGGTCCGTGTCCAGTGTGCAAGAAGCCAATTTCTCAGACTGTTTTTGAGAGGAATAAAGAGTTTATTTCGCAGGCTAGCAAGCAGGAACTCAGAGGTATCGACCCCAGATTGAGTTCCTCTATCTGAGTGATAGATCACATTTTGTACATATTCATATAGTGGTGGAGGAAGGCAGTGGGCAAGATCAGGAAGTTTTAACTATTCATAGTTTCTATTGATTATTTATTACAAGGAGGGGCTAAGACTTGGCCTGGAAGTGGCCGACTGACTCTTCGCTTTTGAAATGGGCTCAGCTACTGCCAATGATGTATATCTAATGATTTTGGTTCCTTGACATGAGTTCCCTTGTGTTACTGAGCATGCGTGGCGGCCTGGGGTCGTCTGTTGGTCATTTTTTTCTGTTCTGCACTTGTCTGACTATTCTGAGCCAGTTAGATCTGGACCTATCACGGCTCTCCAGAGGGTCTGCAAAACAGCTTAGAGGAAATGAGTGACATAGTCGGGGTGGTGACTAGACGTGGTCTGATAACTGATGGTGTAATACTTAATTAGGTGTCTTCAGCCTCTAGAGTCCCCAACAAGGACTTGAATCCTGTGGGTACCAATCAAGTAAGATAAACAATTCCTTTATTTTCTTCCTTTTCCTCCATCCCTCCCTTCCCTCCTTCCAGTGTCTACTTGCCGCCCTTCCCTTTTCTTCCTGCACACACTTTAGTTGATTATACTCCTTTGTCAAGCTGACACTGAAGAGCCTGATGGCTCTTGACACATCACAGATGAATAAATACCAAGACTGAAGGAGTGTGTCTTCCCCCACCCACACCTCTAACACCATGTTCCTCTTCAGGACCCTGAAATTCATCGCAGATGAAAGACTAATTAGCAAATCTCCTTCGTTGGGTATGAGAGAGCGAGCTTTGTTCCCACCAGGAGGGTTGGAAGGAGGGTGGTTAACTGAAATGAGATTACTGATAGTATTGGCAAAGGAGAAAAGTAAGCGGTTAGACCAAGAGGAGGCAGCTAGTAAAAGTAAAGTGGATGGGCCATCCAGGCTCTGCTGCCCCGCTGAGGCCAGGCTGACGTTCTTCCTGTGGCCATAATGGTTGTGCAAATACTGAACTGCTTTTCTTTCTGGGTAGCAAGTTGGTATATTGCCATCTAGAGTCCCCTGAGTGCCCCACACCCATCTACCTGCCTCAAGGCCACCAGACCTCCCTCTCATCTTGCAAATAAAGGGTTAATGTCCAGAACTGCTGTTGGCCTCCAGGAACCTGATTCAGTGCTAAAGTCAGTGTCTATTCTAATTGGCTGGTGGCCATATAGTATCAAGCTGTTAAATATTTTGAATATCACCCTTAGCTGTGGCCACAAAAAAGCAAAAGCCAAGTAGATGTGGTGCAAGAAATGGCCTAGCACACTGAGCTGAGGTTTTGGCTTCTGCCCAAGGTGCTGGCAGGAACAGAATGGATGGGCCGGCCTAGGTTCTACTTGATTTGTATAACAAAAGAATTCCTTAGGTCCAGGCACAAAGATTGAACTCAAACCAGCACACTATATAGTCATAGTCCTTCTGGCAGTAACCATTTCTGAGTCAGTTTATCGTTTGTAGATCCGGAACTCCTTAAAGAGGGGGATGGGAAGCTATAAGGCCCTTACATCATTATTCTATTCTCCAGGCTAATTGATTTGAGATGCTTATGAGGCCTCCAAAGGAGCTCTGGTGGTGCAGTGATTAAAGCGCTCAGCTGCTGACAAAAAGGTCTGCGGTTTGAACTCACCAACTGCTCTGCAGGAGAAAGATATGGCAGTCTGCTTCCATAAAGATTACAGCCTTGGAAACCCTATGAGGCAGTTCTATTCTGTCCTATAGGGTCACTAAGAGTCGAAATCAACTCAACAGCAATGGGTTTTTTTGGTATGAGGCCTCCGAGGGAAGATATCAAGTAGGCAGATGGATAAAGAGTCTGGATTTCCATGGTGAGGTCAGAGTAGGTTTAAGTTTAGGAGTCATCAGTAAGTAAAAGTTATTTAAAACCATTGGACTGGATGAGGTTGCTTAGGGAAAGCATGTAGACAGAGAAAAGAAGTGAACCCAAAACTAAGCCCTGGGCACCACAATGTGTACTTTGTTCCATCTTTCCATTTATCACAGCCACAAATGCATTCAATGTCTCTAAAAGAATGCAATTCCAAGTCATACCCAGATATGCAGATGTGACATCTCAGGCCACTTTAAACATTCCTTCCAAATTTCAGAGTTCACAATTTCCAAGTGCTGTCCTTTCCTTCTATAGCTTATTATCACCCAAGGTTTATTTCTTACCATACTAAAACCTTGAACAAATGGGTAAATTTAGCTACCACCAAACCCCCAAGTATACAATAGTGGGGGAAGAAAATTAGAATATTAATATAGGCTGTGATAATTGTCTGTTAAATTTTGCCACTGAGTGTGGTACTGCGAGGAGGCAACCACAGAGCTCTTCCTTCTCCAACCTCCTATACCTCCCAGGCCCTATCGGGGAGCAACAACCCTATTCCTCTTCATAATCAGGGGGAGCACAGCAAGCACTGGGACATCCTTTTCTGCCTTTGCCCTAGTGGGGGGAGGCCAGGTGGAACACTTATTGGGTTCCCTGGTGAAAATGCCTTGCCCTTGGGCAGTTAAACCCACAGAGCATGAGTGACTTGGAGGATGGGAAGCAAATATTTTTAGAGAAAGAAGTAATAGTGAGAGCTGCCACTCCCACCCTAACCCTTGGTTTCTGGACCTCTGCTCTGACTGAGGGAGAATTGGCACTGCATTCCGGTCGCTGTTTGAGATCACATATCATTTTCTGCAAAACAGTGTCCCAGCCTCACAGGTGTGGTCTCCCAGAGACTGCTGGATCTGTTTCAGACCATTTCATTGTTCTAAAAGCCAGCTGCTTTGGGTGGATGGAAAATACGATAAGACCAGTTAGCTTGTGTCTGGCCAATTCAACTGTCTTATTTATTTCACTGGGAAGTGAGTTCCTTGGTTAGAGACAGTTTTGCCTGGACCACCTTGTGTTTTGTCAAGTTAGTAATTCCAGGAATGGTAAAGTAGTCTGAGGTATGACCTGCAGGGAAAAAAAAAAAAAAAAAAAAAACCAATAACAAATACAGGTAGTCCTCGACTTATGACATATTCGAGTTACAACCGCGCATTTTTTGTGGGTTTTTTTGTTACATTTTACCGTTAGTCATATGCACTACATACAGTATTGCAGCTTGTAATTTGCTGATGTTATCATTCTCAGACGTTCACTTGCAGATGTTCAATTTTATGATTTAGTGTTCAAAACACTGCCAAATAGATTTAGTTTTCTAAACTAAATCAGGGGCTTCCTTTGCTTGGGAACATGGACCCAAACGTTGATCACCTTGCTTGAAAGTTGATAGGCAGATTCAGGAACCAGTGGTGTTACCATGAAATATATGAAGAAAGAAAGGAAAAGACCATACAGAAAACGCTCACTAATTTTCTGATTAGAAATGCCATCCCCATTCCCAGGGAACTCAAAATGAGAAGAAACAGCTGCAAAAGTCCATTAGTAATCAGAATGTGGAATGTACAAAGTATGAATCTAGGAAAACTGGAAGTCTTCAAAAATGAAGATCGATATTCTAGACATTAATGAGCTGAAAAGGACTCGTATTGGCCATTTTGAATCAGACAATCATGCCGGGAATGATAAATTGAAGAGGAATGGCGTTGCATTCATGGTCAAAAAGAACATTTCAGGATCTATCCTAAAGTACAACACTGTCAGTGACAGGATAATATCCATACAGCTACAAGGAGGAGCAGTTAATACGATTATTATTCAAATTTATACACCGACAACTAAGGCCAAAGATGAAGAAATTGAAGATTTTTACCAACTTCTGTAGTATGAAATTGATCACCACACGCAATCAAAATACACTGATAATTACTGGTGATTGGAATGCGAAAGCTGGAAACAAAGAAGAAGGATCAGTAGTTGGAAAACATGGCATTGGTGATAGAAACGATGCTAGAGTTCGCATGATAGAGTTTTGCAAGACCAACGACTCGTTGCAAATACCTTTTTTCAATAACATAAACAGTGACTACATACGTGGACCTTACCAGGTAGTATACACAGAAGTCAAATAGATTACATCTGTGGAAAGAGACAATGGAGAAGCTCTATTCTGATGAGTCAGAACAAGGCCAAGGGTCGACTGTGTACAGACCATCAATCGTTCATATGCAAATTCAAGCTGAAGCTGAAGAAAATCAGAGTAACTCCACCATAGCCAAAATACAACCTTTACTATATTGCACCTGAATTTAGAGACCATCTCAGGAATAGATCTGACACATTGAACACTAATGACTGAAGACCAGACGAGTTGTGGAATGACATCAAGGACATCATACATGAAGAAAGTGAAAGGTCATTAAAAAGACAGGAAAGAAAAAAAAGACCAAAATGGATGTCAGAAGAGACTCTGAAACTTGCTCTTGAACATCCAGTAGCTAAAGGAAGAAATGATGAAGTAAAAGAGCTGAACAGATTTCAAAGGGCAGCTCAAGAAGACAAAGTATTATGAAGAAATGTGCAAAGACCTGGAGTTAGAAAACCAAAATGGTAGAACATGCTCTGCATTTCTCAAGCTGAAAGAACTGGAGAAAAAGTTCAAGCCTCAAGTTGCAATTTTGAAGTTAAAATATTGAACAACGCAGGAAGCATCAAAAAAAGATGGAAGGAATACACAGTATTACTGTACCAAAAAGAATTGGTCAATGTTCAATCATTTCAGGAAGTAACATATAATTAAGAACCGATGGTGATGAAGGAAGAAGTCCAAGCTGCTCTGAAGGCATTGGTGAAAAACAAGCCTCCAGGAATTGATGGAATACCAAATGAGAGGTTTCAACAAACAGATGCAGCACTGGAGGTGCTCATTTGTCTATGCCAAGAAATTTGGAGGACAGCTGCCTGGCCAACCAATTGGAAGAGATCCATATTTGTGCCCATTCCAAAGAAAGGTGATCCAACAGAATTTGGAAATTATCAAACAATATCATTAATGTCACACACAAGTAGAATTTTGCTGAAGATGATTCAAAAGCCGTCACAGCAGCGCATCGACAGGGAACTGCCAGAAATTCAAGTTGGATTCAGAAGAGTACATGGAACAAGGTATATCATTGCTGATGTTAGATGGATCCTGGCTGAAAGCAGAGAATACCAGAAACATGTTTACCTGTGTTTTACTGACTATGCAAAGGCATTTGACTGTATGGATCATAACAAATTATGGATAACATTGTGAAGAATGGTGTCTTAGTTATCTAGTGCTACTATAACAGAAATACCACAGTGGGATGGCTTTCACAAACAGAAGTTTATTCTCTCACAGTCTAGTAGGCTAGAAGTCTGAATTCAGAGCACCAGCTCCAGGAGAAGACTTTCTCTCTCCCTTGGCCCTGGGGGAAGGTACTTGTTGTCAATCTTCCCTTGGTCTAGGAGCATCTCAGCACAGGGACTCCAGGTCCAAAAGACACATTCTGCTTCTGGCACTACTTTTTTGTTGGTATGAGGTCCCCCTGTCTCTCTGCTCACTTCTCTCTTTTATATCTAAAAACAGATTGACTCAAGATACAACCTAATCTTGTAGACTGAGTACTGCCTCATTAAAATAACTGCCTCTAATCCTGCCTCATTAACTTCATAGAGGTAGGATTTACAACATATAGGAAAACCATATCAGATGACAAAATTGTGGATGATCACACAATACTGGGAATCATGGCCTAGCCAAGTTGACGCACATTTTTGGAGGACTCAATTCAATCCATGTAACAAATGGGAATCCCAGAACACTTAATTGTGCTCATGTGGAATCTATACATAGACCAAGAGGCAGTCTTTTGAACAGATCAAGGGGATACTTCATGGTTTAAAGGCAGGAAAGGTGTGCATTAGGGTTGTATCCTTTCACCATACTTATTCAATCTATATGTTGAGCAAATAATCCCGGACGCTGGATTATATAAAGAAGAACTGGGCATTAGGATTGGAGGAAGACTCATTAACAACCTGTGACATGCAGATGACACAGCCTTGCTTGCCTAAAGAGGACTTGAAGCACGTACTGATGAAGATCAAAGACCATAGCCTTCAGTATGGATTGCACCTCATCATAAAGAAAACAAAAATCCTCACAACTGGACCAATAAACAACATTATGATAAATGCAGAAAATGTTGAAGTTGTCAAGGACTTCATTTTACTTGGATCCACATCAACGCCCATGGAAGCAGCAGTCAAGAAATCAGTACTGTATTGCATTGGGCAAATCCACTGCGAAAGACCTCTTGAAATTGTTAAAAAGCAAAGATGTCACTTTGAAGACAAAGGTGAGCCTGATCCAAGCCATGGTATTTTCAATTGCCTCATATACATGTGAAAGCTGGACAATGAATAAGGAAGACCAAAGGAGAATTGAAGTCTTTGAATTATGGTGTTGGCGAAGAATATTGAATATACCATGGACTGCCAGAAGAAAGAACAAATCTGTCTTGGAGGAAGTACAGCCGGAATGCCCCTTGGAAGTGAGGATGGCGAGACTTGTCTCTTGTACTTTGGACATCTTATCAGGAGGGACCAGTCCCTGGAGAATGACATCATGCTTGGTAAATCAGAGGGTCAGCAAAAAAGAGGAAGACAGTCAAGGAGATGGATTGACACAGTGGCTGCAACAATGGGCTCAAGCATAACAACAATTGTGAGGATGACGCAGGACCGGGCAGTGTTTTGTTCTGTTGTACACAGGATCGCTATGAGTTAGAACCGACTCGACAGCACCTAACAGCAACAATTCCCAGGAATAGTCCAGATGATCCAGAGCCTTCCACAAGTAGAATTATTACCGCAATTGACAAAATGCCAACGTCATCCAACTCTTCATCATCACAGTAAATTTTTATGATTTGTGTATTTTTTTATGTATGTATGTATTAAAATATATCCATAAGTTTATACATAATGTTTCTAACCCCTAAAGTCAAAGATTGGATTTATAAAGATACTGATAATAAAAGGCAATAATAATGAAAACTAAAAAAAAAAAGTGAGCTAATCAACTTATGTCAGAACTGACTTTTGACTGAGTTGTCAAAACGGAACCCCATTATAAGTTGGGGACTACCTGTACAGATTAAATGTCTCTTGCAGAGTGTATAAATCACCCACCCTCTGTGACAGAAGGGACTTGATAGAGTTGACCTGCTACCAGATTCCTGCCAGGTTCCCAAGAAGCCTGGTGCTACGACAGGACCTTAGGATTGTATCTAGCCTCTTATTGAATTCACTTGTTGTTTATGACACTTCTGTTGTTGTTGATTTTCTTCATTTTTCCAGGTAGAGGTCACATTATCTTCAAACAATGACAGTTTTACCTTCTCTTTTTGATTTTTTTTCTATCACTGGTTACTTTGTCTTGCCTAATTAAGTTGTTTGAACTCAGAACAATGTTAAACATTGGTGGATATCTTTTTCTCATTCTTTATTTTAACGGGAGTGTATCTATTTCTCCATAAGGCTTGATGCTGACTGTTGGGTTAATATAGCTTATCACATTAAAGAAGCATCCATTTATTCCCACTTTATTTATTAGTTCTAGTCTTTGTTTTCTAACTTAATTTTTAATTTTATCTATTAATTTCTTCCCACTGCTTGTCCAATTTGGATGTTTACTCTAATTTTTATTGTTATGTTTTAAGTTAAATTTTATTTTAATTTTTTATTGTTTCTTAATTTAAGGCCAAAAAAATCTCATATGAGCATTGTTTTAGCTGCACTCCAGAGATTCTGAAATGTTGTGGTTTTTACTATTGTTTTCTAAATATTCTGCATTTTGATCCATATTTCTTTATTGATAATTAAGATTTTTAAAAACAGAATAATAAAATTTTTCAGGTGGTAGGGACATTCTCCCATTAGTTTTAATATTATTTTCTAGTTGTATTACATAGCGATCAGAGAATGACATATATACTAGTTCTATTTTTTATAATTTAATGAAGCTTTCTTTGTAGCCTAATACTCAGCTTTTGTGAATTTTCTCTGAGCATCTGAAACAAAGTTGTGTTTGACAAATAACAATCAGTTCTACCTTATTTATCACGCTATTGAAGTTATCCAACTCTTGTAGATTTTTTTTTTATAATGTAAAGTCTCTTTTTTTACCCTGCTACCCCAGAGAGGCAGCCCTAGAGGCAGTTCGAATCCACCAGCTGCTCCTTGGAAATTCTATAAAACAGTTCTGCTCTGCCCTGTAGGGTCGCTGTGAGTCAGAATCAACTCGACAGCAACAGATTTGGTATTTGGTACCCCAAAGAGAGACTGCCTCATGCAATGGCTTGCCTACTGATCTTCATCCAACCCCACCCCTTTGGCTTCTCAGAGCTAAACCAGATTCAAGAAGCTTCTGCTGCCACCCTGTCTCCTCAGTTCCCTTAAACACCTGAAACAGAGCCTGAGGTGACTTCTGCACTTTGTGGTATGCCAATCACCCTTAAGGAATATATTTTTGCTAGCTCTTTTTGAGATCTGCAGTAGCAATGACCTTGCTTCCCTTCCTCTTCCACCTGAATTGTGGTTGGGAGTTTTAGCTAGTTCATTGTTTTGTTGAATTAGAATTTGTATTTTTATTTGTATTTTCCCGATTGCTCTTGGATGGTTTCCAGGAAGTTAGGTAAAATTCACAGTGTCTGGCATCCAATAAAAAGAAATATGAAATGTAATGAAGCAAGAAAACATGACCCACAGTGAGGCACAAAAAAATCAAACAGAAACAGACCTAGAAATGACACAGGTGATAGAGGACATTAAGAAAGCTATTAAAAATATATCCCATTAGGCGATATGAGCTTCTGTTAAAGGTGATGGAAAAACTCAGGAATGGTGATGGTTGAACAATATGATTAACATATTTAATGTCACTTAACTGTACACGTGAAGATTGTTGAAATGGCAAATGTTTTGTCACCTATATATTTACCACAAGAAAAAGATTTTAAAATATATATTCCATATGTTGAAGAAGGTAGAGGAAAGCATGAGCATGACAAGGGGAGGCATAGAAGATATGAAAAAAGGCCTAAATCTAACTTCTAGACATGAAAAATACAATGTCTAAGATGAAAAATATAGTGGATGATATTAACAGCAGATTAGACACTACAGAAGAGAAGATTATGAACTTAAAGTCATAGGAATAGAAGTTATTCAAAATGAAACACAGAGAGAAAAGACTGGGAAAACAAAACAGAACATCAGTAAGCTGTGGGACTTTAAGTGACCCTCTCAGGAATTGGTGGAAGTAGGTACCTCTGGAAGCAGGGTAAATGTGTCTTAGTCAAAGAGTGCTGCTACTACAGAAATACCAAAAGTGAGTGGCTTTAACAAACAGAAATTTATTTTCTCACAGGTTAGGAGGCTAGAAGTCCAAATCTAGGGTGCTGGCTCTAGAGGAAAGCTTTCTCTCTCTGTCAGCTCTAGAGGAAAGTCTTTGTCTCTTCTGAGCTTCTGCTCCTGAGTGATCTTCACATGGCTTGGCATCTCTCTTCTCTCATCTCTGCCTTCCAGCTTGCTTGTTTAATCTCTTTTATATCTCAAAAGAGATTGGCTCAAGACACACCCTACACTAATCCTGTCTCATTAACAGAACAAAGACAACTCATTCCCAAATTGGATTTTAACCACAGGAATAGAGGTTAGGATTTGCAAATATATTTTGGGGGGACACAATTCAATTCACAACAGTGTGGGAACTAAAAACAAGAAGATTAGTTGAAAGTCAGTTTGGAAAGGCATTAGGCTCAACAACAACAAAAAACAAATTCAAAATGGGCAATGGTGGTGCCCTGAATTCAGACTTCTAGCCTCCTGATCTGTGAGAGAATAAATTTCTGTTTGTTAAAGCCAAATAAAATAAAATGGGCAAAGGACTTGAAGATGGCCAGAAAGCACATGAAAAGATGTTCATCATTAGTCATTAAAAACAAACAAACAAAAAACCAAAGCCATTGCCATCGAGTCAGTTCCGACTTGTAGTGACCCTATAGGACAGAGTAGAACTGCCTCATATGGTTTCCAAGGAGCGCCTGGTGCATTTGAACTGCTGATCTTTGTGTTAGCAGCCATAGCTCTTAACCACTATGCTACCAGGGTTTCCTCGTTAGCCATTAGGTAAATGCAAATCAAAACCACAATTAGTTAGCACTTCCACAGCAACGGGCTTGGTTTGGTCTGGTCCCAGTGGTAATGGCAATGAGCCACATACCACTAGAATGTCTATAAGGAAAAAAAAAAACAGGAAAATAACAAGTGCTGACAAAGATATGAAGAAATTGGAACTCTCGTGTGTTGCTGCTGGGAATATAAAATGGTTCAGCCACTGTGGAAACAATTTGGTGGTTCCTCAAAAAGTGAAACAGAATTACCACGTGACCCAGCAATTCCATTCCTAGGTACATACCCAGAAGAATTGAAAACAGGTACTCAAACAAATGTTCCTACATGAATGTTCATAGTAGTACTATTCACAACAGCCAAAAAAGTGGAAACAACCAAAATGTCCACCAGTGGATAAACAAATTGTAGTGTATTCATACAATGGAATACTATTCAGCCATAAAAAGGAATGAAGTTCTGATACATGCTACAACATGGATGAACCTCGAAAACATTATGCTAAGTGAAAGAAGCCAGACATAAAAAGTCACATTTTGTATGATTCCATTTATATGAAATATCCAGAATAGGCAAATCCATAGAGAGAGAAAACAGATTGGTGGTTGCCAATTTTTTAAAAATGGGGTTTTCTTTTGGGGTAATGAAAATGTTCTAGAACTAGATAGAGGTGGTGGTTGCACAGCACTATGAATGTACTAACTACTACTGAATTGGATACTTTAAAATGGTTAATTTTATGTTGTGTGAATTTCCCCTTGATAATTTCTAAAAAGTCATTAGACCACTAGAATAAATCTAACAATGGACATAAAAGATCTACACATAGAAAACTACAAAACACTACTGCAAGAAACCAAAAGAGAACTATGTAAGTGGAAAAACATACCATGCTCATGGACGGGTAGACTCAACACTGTGAAAATGTCAATTCTACCCAAAGCAATCTACAAATACAATGTAATCTCAATCCAAATATCCACAGTATCGTTTAACGAGATAGAAAAAATGATCAACTTTATACAGAAGGAGAGAGGCCTCATGTAATTAAAGCATTAGTGAAGAAGAACAAAGTAGGAGTCCTCATACTACCTGACCTCAGAAACTACTATACAGCCACAGTAGTCAAAATAGCCTGGTAGTGGTACAATGACAGACACATTGGCCAATGGAACAGAATCACGAACCCAGATGTAAATCCATCCACCTACGGTCACCTGATCTTTGACAAAGGCTGAAAATCCATTAAATGGGGAAAAGACAGTTGTTTTTTTAACTGTTGTAGTTTAAGTGAAAGTTTACAATTCAAGTCAGTCTCTTATACAAAAATTTATGCATACATTGTTATGTGACCCCAATTGCTCTCCCTATACTGAGACAGCACACTCCTCCTTTCCACCCCTGATTTCCCACATCCATTTAACCAGCTTCTAACCCTCTCCGACTTCTCATCTCACCTTCAGACAGAAACTACCCATTTAGTTTCATGTATCTACTTGAGCTAAGAAGCACACCTTAACGAGTATCATTTTATGTCCCACAGTCCAGTCCAATCTTTGTCTGAAGAGTTGGCCTCGGGAACTGTTTTACTTCTGGGTTGACAGAGAGTCCAGAGGCCATGCTTTCTGGGGTTCCTCCCATCTCAGTCAGACCATTAAGTCTGGTCTTTTTACTAGAATTTGAGTTCTGCACCTCACCTTTCACCTGCTCCATCAGGGAGTCTCTGTTGTGTTCCCTGTCAGGGCAGTCATTGGTGGTAGCCCAGCACAGTCTAGTTCTTATGGTCTCAGGCTGATGCAGTCTCCGGTTTATGTGGTCCTTTCTGTCTCTTGGGCTAATAGTTTCCTTGTGTCTTTGGTGTTCTTCATTCTCCTTTACTCCAGGTGGTTGGAACCAATTGATTCATCTTAGATGGCTGTTTGCTAGCTTTTAAGACCCCAGACACCACTCACCAAAGTAGGATGCAGAAGATTTTCTTAATAAACTATGTTATGCCAATAGACCTAGATATCCCCTGAAACCATGTTCCCCAGACCCCCGCCCCTGCTACTCTGTCCCTCTAAGTGTTTGATTGTACTCAGGAAACTTCTTAGCTTTGGTTTATCCGGTTGTGCTGACTTCCCCTGTAGTGTATGCTGTCCTTCCCTTCACCTAAGATAATTCTTGTCTACTATCTAGTTAGTGAATAACCCTCGCCCTCCCTCCCCACCCTCATAACCATCGAAGAATGTTTTCTTCTGTGTTTAAACCTTTTCCTGAGTTCTTACAATAGTGGTTTTATACAATATTTGTCCTTCTGTGACTGACTAAATTCACTCAGCATAACGCCCTCCAGATTCCTCCATGTTATAAGATGTTTCACAGCTTCATCATTGTTCTTTATCTTTGCGTAGTATTCCTTTGTGTGAATATACCATAATTTGTTATCCATTTGTCCATTGTTGGGCACCTAGGTTGTTTCCATTGTTTTGCTATTGTGAACAGTGCTGCAAAGAACATGGGTGTGCATATATCTATTCATGTGACAGCTCTTATTTCTCTAGGATTTATTCCAAGGAGCAGGATTGCTGGATCGTATGGCACTTCTATTTCTAGCTTTTTAAGGAAGCGTCAAATCTATTTCCAAAGTGGCTGTACCATTTTACATTCCCACCAACATGGTGTAAGTGTTCCAGTCTCTCCACAACCTCTCCAGCATTTATTATTTTGTGTTTTTGGATTAATGCTAGCCTTGTTGGGGTGAGATGGTATCTCATTGTAGTTTGGATTTGCATTTTTCTAATGGCTACTGATCATGAGCATTTCTTCATGTGTCTGTTAGCCGCCTGAATGTCTTCTTTGGTGAAGTGCCTGTTCATATCCTTTGCCCATTTTTTAATTGGGTTATTTGTCTTTTTGTTGTTGAGGTTTTGCAGTATCTTGTAGATTTTAGAGATTATACTCTGACCGGATTTGTCGTAGCCAAAATTCTTTTCCCAGTCTGTAGGTTCTCTTTTTATTCTTTTGGTGAAGTCTTTTGATGAGCAGAAGTGTTTGATTTTTAGGAGCTCCCGGTTATCTAGTCTCTCTTCTGGTGCTTGTGCATTATTACTTATGGTTCGTATTCTGTTTATGCCATGTATTAGGGTGAAAAGTCAGTTTTTTTTTTAATAAATGGTGCTGGCAAAACTGGATGTACATCTGTAAAAAAAATGAAACAGAACCCATACTTCACACCATACACAAAAACTAATCCAAAATGGATCAAAGACCTAAATATAAAACCAAAAACTGTAAAGATCATGGAAGAAAAAATAGGGTCACTGCTAGGGGCCCTAATACATGGCGTGAATAGAATACAAACCATAACTAACAATACACGAATACCAGAAGATAAACTAGATAACTGAGATCTTCTAAAAATTAAACTCTTATGCTCACTAAAAGACTTTACCAAAAGAGTACAGAGAGAACCTACAGACTCTTTCCCTCACCTCCCACATCTAATCCATTAGCGACTACTATGGATTTTACCTGAAAAACTTACCCTGAAACAATCCCCTTCCCTTCAACTGATTCCTACCACCTTAGTCTATGCCACTATTATCTTTCACTTGGACTGATGAACCCACTTCCTAATTATCTTCCCTAGTTCCAATCTTACCCATCTATAACCATCTCCTCTACAGTGAAAATAATGATTTTTTTTCAAAAATGAAAATCAGAGCAACAGGTCTTGCCCTGCTAAAACCCTTCCAATGGCTTCTGTGGCAGAGATGGTGATTTTATTCTAATATGTCTCTTCTCCTTCTACCTAAATGGAGAAATTATTGAAGTTGTCAAGGATTTCATTTTACTTGGATACACAACCAATGCCCATGGAGGCAGAAGTCAAGAAATCAAATGATGTAGTGCATTGGGCAAATCTGCTGCAAAAAACCTCTTGAAAGCGTTAGAAAGCAAAGGTGTCACTTTGAGGGCTAAGGTGTACCTGACCCAAGCCATGGCGTTTTCAATTGCCTCATAATGCATATGAAAGCTGGGCAATGAGTAAGGAAGACCGAAGAAGAATTGATGCCTTTGAATCGTGGTGGTAGTGAAGTATATGAATATACCACGGACTGCTAGCAGAGTTAACAAATCTGTCTTGAAGAAGTACAGCCAGAATGCTCCTTAGAAGCAAGGATGGCGAGACTTCGTCTCACATACTTTGGACTTATTATCAGGAGGGACTGGTCCCTGGAGAAAGACATCATGCTTAATAAAGTAGAGGTCAGCGAAAAAGAGGAAGATCCTCAATAAGATGGACTGATACAGTGGCTGCAACATTGAGCTCAAACCTAACAACGATTGTGAGGATGGCACAGGACAGGGCAGTGTTTCGTTCTGTTGTACATGGGGTCACTATGAGTCGGAACTGACTCAATGACACCTAACAACAACCACCTTCTACCTCTGTTATAAAATCTCTAAAATTTAGGTGGGCACATAAAGCCCGAAGTAAAGAATACATTTTCCAGAATCCCACCTTATACTTAACGTAGTCATGTGACTAAGTTCTGGCCAATGGGATGAGAGCTGATGTGGTTGTGTGCAGTTTCCTGGTTGTTGTTAGCTGCTGTTCGAACGACTGCTTCTTGGTCTATGTACAGGTTCCTCATGAGCACAATTAAGTATTGTGGAATTCTCATTCTTCTCCATGTTATCCATAATTTGTTACGATCCGCAGAGTAATACAGGTAAACATCTTTCTGGTATTCTCTGCTTTCAGCCAATGATATCAGCAGTGATATCCCTCGTTCCACATCCTCTTCTGAATCCAGCTTGAATTTCTGGCTGTTCCCTATCAATGTACTGCTGCAACCATTTTGAATGATCTTCAACAAAATTTTACTTGTGTGTGATATTAATGATATTATTCGACAATTTCCGCATTCGTTTGGATAACCTTTCTTTGGAATGGGCACAAATATGGATCTCTTCCAATTGGTTGGCCAGGCAGCTGTCCTCCAAATTTCTTGCCATAGACGAGTGAGCACCTCCAGCACTGCATCTGTTTGCTGAAACATCTCAGTTGGTATTCTGTTAATTCCTGGAGCCTTGTTTTTCACCAATGCCTTCGGTGCAGCTTGGACTTCTTCCTTCAATACCATTAGTTCTTAATTATATGCCACCTCCTATAATGGTTGAACATCGACCAGTTCTTTTTGGTACAGTGACTCTGTGTCTTCCTTCCATCTTCTTCTGATGCTTCCTGTATTGTTTAATATTTTGCCTATAGAATCCTCGAGGATTGAGTTTTGCAACTCAAGGCTTGAAGTTTTTCTTCAGTTCTTTCAGCTTGAGAAATGCTAGGCAGGTTCTTCCCTTTTTGTTTTCTATCTCCAGGTCTTTGCACATTTTATTATAATACTTTACTTTGTCTTCTCCAGCTGCCCTTTGAAATCTTCTGTTCAGCTCTTTTACTTCATTATTTCTTCCATTTGCTTTATCTACTCTACATTCAAGGGCAAGTTTCAGAGTCTCTTCTGACATCCATTTTGGCCTTTTCTTTCTTTCCTGTCTTTTTACCTTTTACTTTCTTCATGTATGACATCCTTGATGTCATCCCACAACTCATCTGGTCTTCGGTTATTAATGTTCAATGTGTCAAATCTATTCTTAGGATGGTCTCCAAGTTCAGGTGGAATATACTCAAGGTTCTATTTTGGCTCTTGTGGACTTGTTTTAATTTTCTTTGGCTTCAACTTGAACTTGTATATGAGCAATTGATGATGGTGTGTTCCACAGTCAGCCCTTGGCCTTGTTCTAACTGATAATATTGAGCTTCCACATTGTCTCCTTCTACAAATATAGTATCTCATTTGGCGAGGTCCACGTGTATAGTTGCAGCTTAAGTTGTTGAAAAAAGGTGTTTGCAATGAAGAAATCGTTGGTCTTGCAAAACTCTATCATGTGATCTCTGACATCGTTTCTATCACTAAGGCCATACTTTCCAACTACTGATCCTTCTTCTTTGTTTCCACCTTTTGCATTTCAATCACTAGTAATTATCAATGCATCTTGACTGCATATTTGATCAATTTCAGACTTACAGACATTGGTAAAAATCTTCAATTTCTTCATCTTTGGCCTTAGTGGTTGGCGCGTAGATTTGAATAACAGTTGTAAATTTGAACAATGGTCTTCCTTGTAGGCGTATGGATATTACCTTATCACTGACAGTGTTGTACTTCAGGACAGATCTTGAAATGTTCTTTTTGACAATGAATGCCACGCCATTCCTCTTCAATTTGTCATTCCCAGCAGACTAGACCATATCATTGTCTGATTCAAAATGACCAATACCAGTCAATTTCAGCTCACTAATGCCTAGGATATTGATCTTCATGCATTCCTTTTCATTTTTGATTACTTCCAATTTTCCTAGATTCATATTGGTACAGTCCAAGTTCTGATTATTAATGGATGTTTGTAGCTATTCCTTCTCATTTTTGGTCATTTCCTGGTATTTCGTTAAAAAGAGCTGGCCCTTCCTGCTGCTGTAATGCTACTGCTGATGGCTGAAGCTAGAATAGATCATGAGATGAACTTGGGAGTGGAGGTAATGCACCATGAAGCAACAAGATAGAAGAAGCCTGGGTCCCTGACACAGTGGAGCTACCCACCAGCCCTGAAAGCCTATCTAGACTTTTTTTTTTCCTACCTAGACTTTTACATGAGCGAGAAATAAACTTCATCTTGTTTAAGCCTAAATTACTAGGGGTTTTCTGTCATAAAATTTAAAAAAAAAAAAAAAACAGGTGCTGTTCAGTCAATTCCAATTCATGGCAACCCCATGTGTATTAGAGTAGAACTGTGCTCCATAGGGTTTTCAGTGGCTGATTCTTTCAGAAGTAGGTCACAAAGTCATCTCTGGGTGTACTTGAACCTCAGTTAGCAAGTGAGCATGGTACCTCTTTGCACCACCCAGGGACTCCTTTAAACGGAATCTAATTCTAACTAATAAAGCTCTCCCTCACACTTAGAAGAATGTTCAAACTCCTTACCAAAGTCTGGAAGGTTATTCATGATCTAGTCCCTCTCCAGTATCATTCCGACTGTTCTCTCCTCATTCACCATGCTCCAACAACTCTGGTTTTCTTTTTTGCTGTTTCAACACATCAAACTTCTTCCTGCTTTCAATCCTTTGTACTTGCTTTTCCCTGTGCCTGGGATGCTCCTCCTGAGATATCCTCTTGGCTAACTCCTTTCTGTAATTCAGGTCTCAGCTTAAACGTTACCCTTTAAGATATGTTTCCCCTAACCAATCCAGTCTAAAGTACCCAATAAGTCACTTTCCTTTACAATACCCTATTGAACTTATCATTAACTGGTGATTCTTTAATTTGTTTATTATCTGCCTCCCCCTACTAGAATGTAAGCTCCAGGAAGATAGGAACTTCTGTTTGTTTTCACCGTTGTATTTCCAGTGTCTAGAACAGTGCCTGAAACCATAGTAGACACTCAGTGTTTGTCAAATAAATACTCAAATACTATTTGAAGAGTAGTGTGGTGGTTAGGAGCAGGATTTCTAAAGTCAGAAGGTCCAGATTAGAATCCTTGCTGGGCCACTTACTGGTTATATGACCTATGGCAAGTTGTTAACCTAAAACTTCTCTGTAAAATGGAGATTCTGTCTATGGCACATAAATGAAATAGCATTTATAAAGCACTTCCTTTTTTCTCTTCTCTTCCCTTCCCTGACAGCTCCCTTCTTTCCTCCTGTCCTCTTGATGTTAGGTTCCATTGAATCGATTCCAACTCATAGGGACCCCATGCGACAGAGTAGAACTGTCCCGTTGGTTTTTCTTGGGTGTAATCTTTACCAAAGCAGATCGTCAGGTCTTTCTCCTACCAGGTAGGGAAAAGAGGTAGGTTCTAACAGCTAACTTCCATCAGCAGCCAAGCGTTTAACCCTTGCACCACCAGGACTCCTTCTCTCCCCCTTAGCCTGGCATACAACCACTTTTCTTCTGCTTTGCATGCCTCTCTGCAGTCTACCTAAGAGTGTTGTTAGTGTTGCCACCAAGTTGACGCCAACTCATAGCGATCTTAAGTATGTTGCCCTGTGCTGCACCATCTTTACCACCACCTCTTGTATGTTTGTACTTATCTTCCAGCATTATATTAGACAATATTCTGTTGTGATCCATAAGGTTTTTATCTTATTTTTATAAGTAGATGGCCAGGGCTTTCTTCCTAGTCTGTTTTAGTCTGGAAGTCGGCCTTTGAAATTTGGCGGGAATTAACGTCATCGGTGTCCTAAGCACCAGAGTTGCGCATCCCCAGACACCTCCTCTTTCTCGCGCGCTAACTTTGCAGCCTTGCCAGCCAATCAGAGCTAGCGTCTGGAGTTCCGAGGGAGGGATAGAGTTGTGGGAGGACACACCAACCAAAGCTGGGAGGTGGCACACAGGGAAGGCGGTGGCGAGAGAGGGAGGGGACAAGAGAGGGCACGCGTAGTTCTCCCGGCCGATGCCTCTGCGGGCCAATGGGAGAGGCCTGAGGCCTTAAGGCAATGGGGCGAGGCATTGGCGGCTCCTTCAACCCAGGCCGTTTAATGTCAGGCCAATCAGAGCGAGGAGGTGGGAGGAGAGTAGCCAATCAGAGTGCACGGTAGGAGAAGTAAGGGGTTGCGGAGTCTCGCGCGGATGCCGCCGGCTGCAGAGCTTCTGTCAGGGTTGCTGAGCGTGCGGAGGTGGCAGAGGAGGCGGGAAGGCGGCAGTGGTTGAAGGGGCTAAGGTTCGAGTGAGTGGGCAGCGATGGTGATGGCGGCGAAGAAGGGCCCAGGCCCCGGTGGCGGGGTCGGCGGGGGGAAGGCAGAGGCAGAGGTGGCCTCGGAGGTGTGGTGTCGCCGGGTGCGAGAGCTGGGCGGCTGCAGCCAGGCCGGGAACCGCCACTGCTTCGAGTGCGCCCAGCGAGGGGTCACCTACGTGGATATCACCGTGGGCAGCTTCGTCTGCACCACCTGCTCCGGCCTCCTGTGAGTGGACCGGGAAGGAGGGCAAAGAGTCGGTGGCGTTGGGGAGACAGGGGACCTGGGGCGGACAGGGAAGCCCATGCTCCGAGGGGAGAGGGAAGAGAGCTGAGATGGGAGGGCGGCGAGCGAGGCTGGGAGACGCACAGGATGTGGTGAGAGGATCTCAGCTTAAGGGGTCTGCTGCAAGAGGTGTCATGGGGAAGGGGAGGGGAGAGACGACGCGGAGAAGACATGATTGCGTTGTGAGGTGGGTGATGGCAGGGAAGGAACCCCGGAGAGAAAAACTCCCAGAGGGAGGCGAGGGGAACTGAAAGTGGGGAGAAAGTGTGGAGAATTGAAGGGAACTCTCGGGGTAGGGATTTAAAGGGCCAGAGAATGACATACCCATTTAAAGGGAACTTTATGTAGGTGGGGAGCCCTGGTGGCGCAGTGGTTAAGCGCTTGGCTGCTAACCAAAAGGTCGGCAGTTCGAATCCACCTGCCGCTCCTTAGAAACTCTATAGGGTAGTTCTCCTCTGTCCTGTAGGGTCTCTATGAGTCGGTCAGAATAGACTGAGCGGCAACAGGTTTTGGTTTTTATGTAGGTGGAGGGCAAAAAAGGAAAAGAGGTAGGGAAAGCTAGGCTAAAGATGAGGGAGTACCTTTCTTCCTCCTGGCTCATGCTCTTCCCTGGAGTGAGAGACAGAGAAACTAACTTAAAATAGGTAACTTAACCCAGGTTGATGGCTTAGAGATAGTGACAGGGAAGGAGCCGTGTTCCGATGTCCAGGAGCAGATCCTTATCTTGCAGGACTACGGAATGCTTCTTATAAAATCTATGAGATGAAAGTTGAGGTGTTACCCTAGTAGAGAGCTTAACTCTGCCAAAGGTTTGGTGATCTGGATGAGCCACCCTTAAGTGTAATAATTTACACATTTAAATTGCTTGTTGTCATGGCTGCTGCTATTAGTTGCGATACATGGCAACCCCATGCCTGCAGAGCAGAACTATTCCATAGGGTTTTCGAGGCTGTGACCTTTCAGAAGCAGATTGTGAGGACTGTCTTCCAAGGCGCCTTGCATCCAGCAAACTCTCACTAGATTTGGAGGGCTTTGTTGTGTAATCTGCATTGCTACGCTAGGCACTGGCACTGTATTTGGTCATACCTGAACTGAATTAGAGCCACAGTGCTACCCCAGATTTCTGGTTATATAAACCCAAAACCAAACCTGTTGCCATTGAGTCGATTCCAACTCATAGCAACCCTATAGGACAGAGTAGAACTGCCTCATAGGGTTTTCCAAGGAGCAGCTGGTGGACTGGAACTGCTGACCTTTTGGTTAGCAGCAGAGACCTTAACCACTGTGCCACCAGGGCTCCTCTGGTCATATGGTTGGGGAAAAAAAAACCAAAACAAACCCAAACCCGTTTCCACTGAGTTGGTACAACCCTATAGGACACAGTAGAACTGCCTCGCAGGGTTTCCAAGGAGTGGCTGGTAGATTCACACTCCTGAACTTTTGGTTAGCAGCCAAGCTCCTAACCACTGTGCCACTAGGGCTCCAGTTATATGGTAGGCTTCTTTTTTTCCCTCCTTAGGGAATTACCTAGTTAGATGCATGACTAAATTTGATACCACGCCTGGATCTCTGCCTTTTGTGTTTATCAAGCGATTTATTTTGTCTTTTTTTTTTTTTTTTGGAATTATTTTAAGGTAGTATTACTGTTGTTTTTTAATCAGGTGAAACTTTTCTTGTTTCTTCTCCCCTTACACCTTTAAGAGACAAGGAGGGAGCAATATTGTTCTCTGTGCATGACAGGTGGGAGAACAGAAGCAAAGAATGGTTTAGTAATCTATCCAATACCATATGGGGAGTTGTTGTTTTCAATATTTGTTGTTTAATATTAATTATGATCATGGCAGACCAGAAATGAGGATCCAGGTCTCATAAGATACAGTTTAGGATTATTTCTCTACTCAGTTTTATGTCTCTTTTGCCAAACTTCTCTTTATGTTCTGATCAATCTCCCTGTGTGTTGTGAAGATGAACTCAACTTCAGTCTAAGAGCCACTGTGACTCTTGGGACAATGACTTAGAACCCAAGCAGGAATGTGTCACAAGTTGAGTTAGAGACTGAGATGAAGCAAGAGGATAGAGACTTGAGACTGGCACAGGTACTCTGAGGAGAGAAGGAACAAGGTTTAGGAGTATTAATAGCATAAAGTAGAAAGGGAAAGAGCAGATTCCTGAAAATCTTGTTATGAAGAGGAAAATCTGATTATAGGGTCTGGAGGAAAGTAAAGGGAAGCAGAGGGATAAAATTGATGGTATATCAGGGTCTAGATCCTAGGAAGAAAATGTTAGGAAACAGAATGTTAATTCATTCCCACAGTTAACCTTGATGGCAGGAAGGATAAACACTGAATAAGTGGGAAGTCCTGACATAATTTTCATTATTTTATAGCTCTTGGTCTAAAGTGTCCCATGGATAACATTTCCTTTCTATAATGAATACCCCTCAGTCAGGATCTGGGCGACATTAAAAACCTGTCTTCTTTTACTGGAAGAGTTCACTCCTCAAATATCAGTGCACAATTTGTTGATCTCATGAAAAGTCAAACACCTGTGCTCTGGGCATATACAAGATGGAAATGGATATGGCCCAAAGATTGATTAGTTAGTTAGTTACTTAGCCTGGCTCTGTCCAGGGTGTCTGTACATCAAACTGGGGACCTAGCTTCTTAGGAACTTAAGTTCCCATGGGAACAAGTGGGAGGAATATACTAGCCTTTTTGCAGTATCAAAAGATTCTAGGAAAGATATTTTTGCTTAGTGTTTAGCATTATGAGAATCACTGAGTGATTCTTGAGGTAAACTTTGGGAAACATATTTTGGAGGTTGGGAAATGAGAAGCTAGGCCAACCCTTTGTTAGCAGGAAGTGAGAGTAGGATGAGGAATCAAGAGGCCGAGCCAATAAATGACGCTGAACTGAAGGCATGCTGAGATTATAGGGAGAGAAATATGGGGAGAAACTCTAGAAGAAAGCTGTGGTTTCCCTGGCTGTGACCCGCTGCCTGGTTTCTGGTGGTACCTCTCACTTGCTAATTGGAGTTCTAATTAGCATTGACTAGGGCAAGGCTGATAAACCTTTTAAAAAGGATCTTATTACTTGTGTCCTCTTGATGTACTGTGGGAAGGGCTGGGAGCTGGCAGGTAGGCCATAGGCAGAATGTGTGAGGCAGAGGATGCTTATTGCTGGCTGCAAAGTGAGGACAGAGCCACACAGTCCAGCAGGCAATGGAGAGGCATGACTCCAGGACCATACATCTCAAATCCACATAGTTAACCTCTTAAATCCACATGGTTGATTGCCCATAGATTAGTGGGAAGTGAAAATTGTAGTAGAACAGCAGCCTGCATACTCATTCAGTCAGTCAATAAACAAATATTTATGGAGTGCCATCAAGCCCCAGACACTGTTTTAGGCACCAGAGATGCAATAGTAAACAAAATTGACAAGGTCCTAACCTTCACGTAGCTTACATCCTAATGAAGGTCATGGACTATAAATAAATCATTATAAAGATATCATTGCAGATAGTGGTAAGTGCCGTGAAGTAAAACACAGCTCAGTATGGGTTAGACATGTGGTACAAGGAGAAGAAATATTCTTTGTTAAAATTAAGAGGATATTAAGGGGAAAATGGAGCCATGGTGGCACCGTGGTTAAGAACTTGGATGCTAACCAAAATGTCAGCAGTTCAAATCCACTAGCTGCTCCTTGGAAGCCCTATGGGGCAGTTCTACTCTGTCCTGTAGGGTCTCTATGAGTTGGAATCAACTCGACAGTAATGGGTTTGATTTTTTGGTTTGAGGGGAAAATTGAAGTATTATACTTAGCACTATAGCCAGAGAAAAGAGAAAACAGGATTGGCTTTGTCTGTTTGCTTTTTACCTATTTTACTGCATTAAACTTTACATAAATTTCACCATTCTAATCTTGGTACACTTTATTTCTGTTAAGTATATTCTCATGTTCTACAACCATCACTGCTATCTATTTACAGAACTTTTTCACCATTCTAAACAAAAACTCGCACTGGTTATACAGTAGCTCCTCATTTCCTACTTCTCTCAGTACCTGGTAAAATCAAACTTAAGGACTTTAGGGTATATACCTAGGAATGGAAGTACTGGGTCATAGCATTTCTATTTTCAACTATTTGATTATCCATCAAACTGTTTTCCATGGTGACTGCACCATTTTACATTTCCACCAGCAATGCATGAGAATTCTAAGTTATCCGCTTACTAGGCCAACATTTTATTTTTTGTTTTTCTGATAATAGCAATCCTAGGGGAATGGAGTGTTACCTAACTGTGGTTTTGATTTGGATTCCCCTACTGTATAATCGGAGTCCTGGTGGCACACTGGTTAAGTTAAACTGCTAACCGAAAGGTCGGCAGTTTGAATCCACCAGCCGCTCCTTGGGAACCGTATCGGGCAGTTCTACTCTGTCCTGTAGGGTCACTATGAGTCGGAATTGACTCAACGGTAACAGGTTTTTTTTTTTTTTTTTTTACTATTGCGTGGTTTGTAGTCCTAGGACTTTTAGTCTGGATATTGATGTTACTTGTCAGACCTGCATTTCCATCCATGTCTGTGGAGCTAAATCTTGCCCATAAACTTCAAACAGAAATCAACAATATGAAGACTAGAAGTGAATGCCTTGTTACTTGCTTATGGAAGTGGAAGACACAAGATGATTTGTTCATATCCCGAAGCATCATAGAAGCATCATAGATAGCTCCATTAAGTAAGACCAGTAAGACCAAAACATTGGAAAACATACATTTTAGAAACTTTAAAAAAATAGTTGACATGGCATTTCTAAGAAGGCAGTTAGTCCAGTATCTCCAGTGTACAAAGACAAGTATAACTATTAGTGGATTTTTTTAACAAAATATGTTTTGTTGTTTGCAAACAGAATCTAACTATTGCTCTGTACCTAAGACTATACTAAGGTCAAGAAGAGTAGTAAAGTATAATATAATAAAAACTTGATGTTTTCCATCTATTGATTTGTTTGAAATCACTCTTACATGGTATATATTACCTTTGTAATTAGAACCAGGAGCCCTGGTTAAAGCACTCAGCTGCTAACCAAAAAGTTGGCAGTTCGAACCCACCACCTGCTCCTCAGGAGAAAGATGTGACAGTCGGCTTCCACAGAAGGTTTACAGCCTTGGAAACCTTAGGGGTCTCTATGAGTCAGAATCAACTCTACGGCAGTAGGCGGTGGTAGATACTGACTATTGATGTCGAGCATCTTTTCATAGGCTTATTGGTCATTTATATGTCTTCTTTGAAGAAATACCTATTCAAGTTCTTTGACCATTTGGTTGTACATTTTGCTATTCTTTTACATTTTTAAAAAATTTGGTTGTACTTTTTGATGTTACTGAGTTTTGGGAGTTCTTTATATATTCTGAATATTAATCTCTTACCAGTTATAGGATTTGCAAATATTTTCTTCCATTTTGTGGGCTGTTTTTTTACTCTCTTGATAGTGTCCTTTGATGCACAAAAGGTTTTTATTTTGATAATGTCCAAATTATGTATCCTTTTTTTCTTTTGTTGTTTGGAATTTTGGTGTCATACCTAAGGATGCATTGCCAAATCCAAGGTCATGAGGATTTTTCCCTTTGATGTCTTCTAAGAGTTATATGGTTTAGAATTGGCTTTATTTTAAAAGCCAGTTTTCTGCTATGTTATACCTATGTTTACCTCTTAGGGGTATGGAGTTTTCTGGGGGCAGCTGGCAGAATTACCAGAGTTCCCAGCTGGCTGGATTGGCTAATAGCAAAGTTGACTGTTCCAGCAAAGTTGAATTTTCCAAGATCTGAAGAAAAATTTATATTTTAAAGTTGGTGGGTGGGTATGACTGTGGCTTCATCCTTGCATGTGTGAGCTCATTCTTGCTCTCTTTTTTTTAATTAGAAATATTTTATCAGCTGTAACACAAACTTACAGCATTGGTGTGAGGGCCTGAGAAAGAGGCTGCTAGTTTCTGCTGTTTCTAAATTTACATACATGCTGCCACAGTTATAGTTCCCAAATTTGACCTAGTTTTATTCATTTTGTTTTCATCCAACATCTAATTTCCTTAACCTGGATATAGATCGTTTTTATTTCCCCAACATATACATATGTGTGTTGGTTTAGTTATATTTCTAACTCTACTAGAGGACGAATCTCATTTGAAGCTTAGGATGGGGCAAAAATTGCTGCTAAAAAGGATCTATTTCTAAAGCAGTGCCTCAAATGTTCGTTCTTGTTCTGGTTTGCCTGGATGCCTCTATGGATAAACCACTCTTCTTTAGAAAGAAAATGCATGTTCAGGCCTGAGATCTCACTGACATCAGGGATGAACACTACTCTTTGATGTTTGGTTTTTCAGCAAAGGATGTGACATGCTTCCCTGACCTGGCTGTTTGGGTCCATTCTTTAATCCATCACCCTTCAGCTTCAGTAGTGGACACTTGTATCTTCTACTTACCCACAACTTGACTTCGATAATAGAGTCAAAATCAAGTTGGGCAGAGCTCTGGGCTGGATGTCAAGAAATGTGCTTGTCAGCTGTTTATTTTATGACAAGTTTCTACCCTCCTGTTCCGCATTTTCCCTGTCTGGCTACTAGTAATGGTTCCTAGTTGAAGCACTTTTATCTCCATGGAAGGAAAAGTATAGTATGTTGTTCAGTAAGTCAGCACTTTTCCATTCATCTGAGTTGGAGAAGTACAAATGTACCTTGCCCCTATTTTAGTCCCATCCCTCAATCTCCACCCATGTCACTTTTTATATTTACCTGTGCTGGGCAGAGGTGGACAGAGAGGCACTAAATTACAGATTTAGACACTTTATCATAAGGGGCACATGGACAACTTGAAAAGCCTCTAAGGAAGTAAATTACCAAAGGGGAAAAATGGAAAAAGTATTGAGATTGAGCCTGAAGAGGGGGGCCACTGAGGAAAAACTAGAGGAAATAGGTTGAAGCAGGAGAATTTAGATTAGGCAGAGGTTTCCTAAAATTGGTGAAATTGAACCTGGGTCAGGAGCAAGATAATAGGGGAGCCTGGACTCTTCTTGGTGATGTTTGAGTTCAAGATAAGAGCTAAACTGGTTTAGCTGTAGCTTACTCAGAAATAGAGGAGTGGAATCCCAGGAGCAAAGAAACACAATCTGAGGTGTATGAATTTGATTGCAAGTATTCAGAGGCAAGGAATTCCCAAGTCTAAATTTGGCACAAATAAAAGAACTTAGGTGTTGGGTGGAACTGGCTTTTTCCATTGTTGACCTGACAAAACCTTCTTATCTGAGCAGCTGAACAGGTCTGATGCTTTTATGAAGCAAGATAGAAGCAAAATATGGGCCAGCTTGAGGGCGATGATCGTAGAAAAACAAAAGATGTGGTATTTGTGAAAATACTAGTATGCTTAATAGAATCAAAGGGGAGAGGAGAGAGAGGAAGAGAGAGAATGAATCAGGCTGACTTTAGGATCTACAAATGGCTTCATTTGCTGAGTAATTCAGAACACTTCGATGCCATGTAGGTGCCCTGTGAAAAAGAAACTGAAGTAGATGAAGACAGTGTGACTGGGCTGAAATATGGCTTCTATCCTAGTAACTTTCTTTCATTTGGAAAAACTTGCCCTGTTCTGGGAAAATAAATACATCTCTATATTTTCCTAGAGCCTCCTGGCAGAATGGATTTGCCATGATAACTGGAAGGGCAATGCCTCCTTCCATTCAAGCTCTCACTTCTTTTGGAAAGAACCTGGGAGGAAGGGGGTTCTTGTTTCAAAATTGCTTCTTACAGCCAGCATGGCCTCTCTATGATTCAGAAACAAATACTCTGACTCATAGGCCATGTAACTAGGCCCTTTTCCTGGGCTGCACAGTGTTACCTTGTAGAGAATTCTCCCTGCCCCCAAGCTGTGGCTCTGGTTGTATATAATCCAGTCTACAGAGATCAAGGTCAGAGCAATGCTTTTTGTACTGTGCTGTGGAAACATCCTGTTCCATCAGACTCATTTGGCCCAAGGCACCTAGATCACTTATTTTCTCTGTCTTCCCCCACCCTACCGCCCCCTCAAAAAAACAAAACAAAACCTCATGTACTAGCTCAGCTATAGGAAGTTCAGGTGTTCTAAGCACCCGTCTTGATTGATGCCTCAGGGAGTTCCTTCTCCCTCCTCCTAACAAGGAAGCACACCTCCCTGTTATGTTGCACTTTACTAACAGTATCAGGCTGTCCTTTCAGGAAATGTCCATGACCTTTCTGTGATAGGTTTACAATCTGTTTTTCTTGTGTAAACATAATACATTTTATCTTTCCCATGACCATTTCTCTTCCTTCCCCCCCACTGCATCCTGAAGTCACATTTTTCCCTGAACTTTCTGTGCCTGATGGACTAAATGACCCCCTACTACATTGAGAAGTGGGGCCCTGGTGGCACAGTGGTTAAGCGTTTGGCTGCTAACCAAAATGTCGACAGTTCGAATCCACCAGCCGCTCCTTGGAAGCCCTATGCGACAGTTCTACTCTGTCCTATAAGGTCTCTATGAGTGGGAATCAACTTGACAGCAGCGAGGTTGGTTTGTTGGTTACATTGAGAAGTACCCTTTCTGGGCTTCTCTGGGTCCTTCTTATAAGCTCCTGCTGATAAAGAGCTAGTTCCTATAGTTTTTGTATCCTCAGTACCTACCACAATGCCTTGTATTTTGGCAAATACTTATTAGTCAAAGGTGAAGGAGAGGACAGAGATCATAGAGAGGCCTGCCCTGGCTAGACTTTAGAAAGGCCTCGCACGGAGGTGGGGGATCGGGGGTAGGGACTAGTAGTTAAGGTGAGAAAGAGCAAAGGGAAGAGTATAAAACCAGGCAGTCTGGAATTAAAAGCAAAGCAAAACCAAGTCATTAGCAAGAGAGGCTTTAGAAGAGAAAACTGGAATATCTCTGAAATGTGAACAGAAGAGAGTCTTCAGGGCAGATCAAGTTTAAGAGCTATTGTTTAACATGTAGTAACAAAGCCTTGCTTTTGGTTTTCCCTGCTCTTATCTTTCCTTAGGGCATCAGTCCTCTTTGATAATGCTTGTCTTTTAAAGGGGTATTTCGAGACCTTTTACTTGAAAGTCTAGCAGAGTTACTGAAAATGCCGTCAATTATATGCTCCAGGGTCCTGTCTTTTGTTAGAGCCCCATAGTCAGTAATTTATCATCCGTAAGGGCAGTCGCCCTTCTGTTCACTCTGCACAGTGTCATCTGTCTCATCCCTCCTCACCCCTCTGTTTACACTAATAAATACACTGCCATCCTCCCAGACCTGGCAGGAGTACCGTAATTCTACATGTGCACCTGGAAGCATGAATGTATGTTTTCCCCAACTTCTTTATGAATTTTTAGAGTTTCTATTTGGTAAATTTTGTTATCTCTTCTTCTCCCTTTGCTTTCCTGAGGACATCAGCCAGGCTCTATTCTAGAGTTACTTATATTTTAACATCTTGATTTGCCCACTTTTTCCAGGGGAGAAAAATCTGAAGAGGCCTCATCAGTTGAGACTATCTTTCCTGCTTGTGCCACGTATCAAGTTCCAGTGGTCCTCCACTCCTGGTCCCCGGGGTCTACTTTATTTGTTTTGGTTTGGCCAGTTTTGTTTTGTTCCAGTGAGGGCAGTAGGTCTACAGCAGAGCAAAACTTCAGGTGTAAGGAAAGGGGAACCTATGAAATCCTGCCTGGCTCAGCTCCAAGTTCCTCTGTTAGAACCCTCAGGAGTCCAGTTGAGTGGAGGCAAGGAAACCTTCTTCTCTGGTGTAATTGCCACAAGGTTTCTGTGGGCAGAACTGGACTCCCTGGGAGTTAACAGAACTCACAGAGAAGGCACAAAAGCATTGCTACAAGGTGTATGTTCCTGTCATGTACAAATCTCATATGTTGTGGTTGAATTTGATTTCCTCCTGCTTCACTGAAAGATCTAGAAATAAGGAAGTCTGGTACATTTCTTTTCTCAGAGATCTCTTCCTAAAGAAAAGGAACCCTCTTTATCCCCACTACCCTTCTGCCTCCTGTGTACATAAGAGGAGGAGCAGCCAGCCTAGGGACTCTGTTTGTTTGTCACTAAATCCTATCTTTAGTTAGTTTATCAGGAGTAGTCACAGGACTTTATTTCTCCCTACCTTCATGCTTGAGGGATTTGTGTTTTCATGAGTTCTGGGACCTTGAGGATGTTTGCTGTAAGTTCAAAACAATGATAAAATAGGAAATGAGGATTGGTTGCACGTCTGAGTTCTCAGTAGTACCCCCCCTGGCCTGCTGGCTGAACACTGAAACTGTTGGGGTCTGAGCCAAGGTAGAGGAGGCTCTGGATGGGCAAGCTTTACCCTCCCTCTCCAGAGTGACCGCGATCACAATATGTTCCTGACTGTTTCTTCCCTGCCTCTCATTAGAAGAAGCCTCCAAAATATTTTTTTGGTTTTCCTTCTTTCCTTAAAATAGGAAGTAGCTTTAGGAAAGGGTTCTATCTGAGCTTAATTTATGTGCTGTTATTCTATCCTATCTCCCTCCCCCTTCTGTCATAAACCGACCTGCAGTGCTAACTGCATTGTACTTCTATCCCATAGGCGAGGCCTGAATCCCCCTCATCGAGTCAAGTCCATCTCCATGACAACTTTCACTGAGCCTGAAGTAGTATTCCTTCAATCTCGTGGAAATGAGGTGAGCTACCATTGATGGAATGGCTAGAAGGCTGTGGTTGCCCTATCTGCCTATGGAGCTTTACCTCAAGATTATAGAAAAAACGCTACGGTGTTCTTTTTCTTTTTGAGTTGAGTTTCTCTTATTTTTTTTAGTATGTTTAGGCTTCTTATCTTAATGTATATTTGTATATTTACAGACTCTTAGTTGTACAAATTGTGGTTTATTGAGGCCCCTTGCTTGAGGAAGCAGGGGAAAAAGCAATAACTCTGTAGGGCTCGATCCCAGGTGCTCTAGAGGGAAACAAGAGCTCTGTGTTAATTGAGCTCTCAGTTGACTGGGCCAGCCCCTGTGAGTAAGACTTCCGAGGAGCTGACTCTGTTGACAGGAGCCTGGGCAACCGTGGCTTAAGTCTATGTCATTTACTTGAGAGTAAGTTAAACCCCTTCCCCAGCTAAATCTGCTGGCTGTAAGTTGACGTCCTGGGTGTTAGCAGTACCCCTAGCTTATAAGTAATTGACTAACTTGGGGGGTGTAAACAAGATACTCCGGAGGATGTCCTGGAAGCCACAGTTCTGAAAATTGTCCCTGACCCCACTCCCAAATTTAGTTCCCCATAATTCTCATGGCCCTCTATTTTCCATTTGTTACAATATGTAATTATAAATTGTTTATCTAAGGCATAACCTCTCGTTTCGATTATAATCTCTGAAGGCAGGGAGCATGTCTGTTTTGTGGATATACCCAGATCCTGGCACTGTGTCCATGCTCCATAAATATTCATTGATGAATAAATTGGAAGTAGGATCTTTCCCATTTCATGCTGTCTGCTCCAACTCCTGTATAACCTGACTCCATTCTTTTAGGTTTGCAGGAAGATCTGGCTGGGTCTTTTTGATGCCCGGACATCTTTAGTACCAGATTCCAGGGATCCTCAGAAGGTGAAGGAGTTTCTCCAGGAAAAATATGAGAAGAAGAGATGGTAAGGAGGAGGAAAGAGATTGCTATGGAAACGTGTGTCAGACATGCTTCACTGACGGTCCAATTTCCAGAGTCGAATTTGGACTTCTCTCAAAGGTTAAACTTTGGTTGAGTCAGTAGTATTCTGATTCAGTTAGGACTAAATTCTGACTTTGAAATAATAAATCTACATGAAAGGACAACTTGTTCTGAGTCACTAACCCTGCATTTTGATATCCTTTCTTTTGGGGAGACAGTAGACTGGTTGAAATGGGGAGATAAGCCTGTGGGAGTGTATATTCATTTTTATAGCTCATCTCGTATATGGGGAGAGACAGCTAGAAGCTCACTTCCTATAGCTTTATGCTTTTAACACTCATTTCATTCATGATTTTTATGTATGTATTCTGTTTTCCCGATGAAGAAAACAGCATCTGCATTCTCCTTTGGTTTTTCCTTCCCCAGGTGTCACTTCTTACTGTTTGATAACTGTAGGGTGGAGAAGGGAATGCAGAGAGAAGGCAGTTGATGTGTATAAAACAGCATTTTGGAGTCCCTTCTGGGGGTGTCCTCAGGATAAAGAAGATACTTCCAGAGTAGGGACCTACACCGGCAGTGAAGGAAGGGGATTTTTCAGGAGTTTCAGGATCTGACAGGATAGAATATAGATTGTGAGCACTTGGAATATGAAGTAGCAGAAACTTCTGTCGTGGGACTGAGAAGGAGGAGTCTGAGGAAGTACTCAGGAAATAAAAAGGGAAGTCTTGAGTAGGAAGTTGGAAAATAAGATCACCTGTCCATCAGTATTATTACGTGTTTTATTACTTTAAACACAGATGGTTTGAGGTGTCAAAAAGAGGAGGGAGGAGGGAGAAATAGGCATAAGCCAGAGCAAACTGAGCCTTCTTGCAGAAAAAATGAGCATCTGACAGTAAAGGGGAAGCTCAAGATGGGCAGAACTTTGCTAAGTTGTAGAATTCCCTTTAGTTCAGAAAAAGGAATTAGTAGAGAAAAGATGAGATAGGACTTTGACTACCGTAACCTGTGTTTTCCCAAGCACCCAAGCTGAGGATGATCCAAGGTTTTATCCCTTTCCTTTCAGCTTAACTATTCTTTCTCAAAGGTATGTCCCCCCAGACCAAGTAAAGGGGCCCGCTTATACCAAAGGCAGTGCCTCCGCCCCTGTTCAGGGCTCCATCCCAGAAGGGAAGCCCCTGCGGACACTTCTGGGTGATCCTGTGCCATCTCTACTGGCTGCTGCCTCCACCTCTAACCAGGTAACTGTCAGGTCTTCAAGTTTATTTTGGATTTTAGGAGACAGGTTTTCATTGTCCTAAATCAAATCCCCTGGACTTAGTGGACAGCAGTACAAGAGCTGTAAGTTGGTTCTCAGCCCTGCTGTTACCTATATCTTGCATCTATCACCTCTGGACTCCTACCTTTTTGGAAGAAAGAACCCAATAGGAAGTGGTATTTGGAGAAGTCAGAACATCAGCTCCATTCTTTCCAAGGAAACACAGAAGGGATATTGGGATCAGGACACTGCTTCAAATACCTGGGAAAGGTGAGGAAGTAAAGAACCAGGGAGACTGGTTGGCAGCATTCCTGTAGATCTCAGGGTAACCTTGACTAATAGACTCTAAAATGTGTGGTTCTGGGAGCTGGTATACTTAGAAGGTAGAGGAATTAGGTATGAGAGGGGCTAAGGCAGCCTCTGCCCAGAAAGCTGAAAGCAATTATTCACATTCTTCCCTCTCCACTTACCTATCTTGGGGCAGCCTGGGGAATCATGGAGGGGCTTGGGTCATGTCTGGGATCGAGTTCTGTATGTTATTCCTTCTCCTCCTAGTCTGTCAGTCAGTCTCAGGCTCGGATAGCCCAGCCCCGGAGCTCCCAGGCACCTCCCCACTCCTCTGTCAAGAAAGCCAGTACTGACCTGCTGGCAGACATCGGTGGAGACCCGTTTGCTGCTCCCCAGGCGGCACCGGCTTTTGCTGCATTCTCAGCCTTTGGGGGTAAGTGGGACTTGGGATGACAACCTTCCTTCAATGTATGTACCCATAACACAAGGGGTTCACTTCCTGAGGTAACAAGTTTCACACGGATCTCTTCATGTGAATGAACGTGATGGTAATTCTAAAGCTTCAAGACTGGGAGAGTTGGAGTCAAATATGTACAGCAGAGATTGTGTTCGGGAATTTGGCTGTATAACGTTAGAGTTGAGCGCTCCCAGCACTTCCTTTTAGAACACTGGAAATAACCTTTTTATTGCTTTCTCTCTATATTAAAATGGTTGCAGGGGAGTGGGATTATCTTGTGTTTCATTTCCATTACCCTCTTCCCAAAGATGAGCAGTAGCCAATAGAGGGTTGAACAAAGTAGTATCCAGTTTCTGTTTTTCCTTTTCGCCTCCTTCCTCCACACACAAAAAAATTTTTCTCATGGTGATTCTGCCCAAAACAAGGCCCTGAACAAAATGTTAGTACCTCCTGGAATAAGGATAAAAGATGGTGGGGAATGAACTTGGAGGCCTTTGAGATGCCCCTTTCTCCCTTGTGTGTCTGGCTGCCCTGCCCCAGGCCTCTCCATCTCCCTCTGAATAGGACCCTATGGAAAGGCAGATGTCCCATAAGAGTTGCCTTTGGCCTTTAGAATTAGTAGTATATATAATATATAGCTAAGGAACCCTGGTGGCACAGTTGTTAAAGCGCTTGGCTGCTAACCAAAAGGTCAGTGGCTCCAACACACCAGCCACTCCATGGGAGAAAGATGTAGCAGTCTGCTTCTGTAAAGATTTACAGCCTTGGAAACCCTACGGGGCAGTTCTACTCTGTCCTATAGGGTCACTATGAGTTGAAATCAAGTCGGCGGCAGAGGGTTATTATATAGATACAGGTATGCATTATATATAACACTATATTCTCTCCACCTATAGGCCAGACACCTTCCCATGGGGGCTTTGCCAACTTTGATGCCTTTGGCAGTAGCCCCAGCTCTTCTACATTTGGAAATATTCCTCCAGCTGGCCAAGCCCCATTCCAGGCCCAGCCAACACCCACAGGTAGACTACTCCATTGGTTTACTTTCTCTCTTTCAACTGCATCCAGCTTTCCATGTCCATAGTCACCCTTCATTCACTTCTCCACTAACCTAAAGAACTGTGTAAAGGAGAAAAGAGTAAGAGAAGAAGCTCAAGGAATGGATGAAAAGAGTCTAACAGATTCTTGTCAAGAAGAAGAAACTCTATTCTATTTTTTTATGAAAGGAAAATGGCTAGCAGGAGTTGTGCAGTGTATACACTAGGAAATTTCTGACTGGGAAGACCTGTGTCTAGAAAAACTGAGGATGGGCATGACTTTTTCTCTAAAGTTTCCTGATTGTTCATGCTGGTCAACTGCCCAAAGAATTCAAAGAGTTAGGTCAAAGTTCAGTGTAGTCTCCAGAAGTCCTGACTCCATCCCTCCAAGAGCAAAAACCTGTTAACTCTATGTTGTGTTGTTTCACAATTGAAAGAGACTCTAAAGCATTTGGTTCCTCCTTAGCCTCCCATACATCAAGTCTGAATAGCCCTTGGGCTGCCCCTCTTCCTTTGTACATCCTGGAAGCATGGGAGGGCAGCTAGAGAGCTATAAAGACTTCATGTCTGGGGAACAGCCAGTGATGGACTGACTTACACTCTCTCTTTCTCCCTTCCTTTACCCACATCCTTTCCCTTCTCCACCCTCACTGCCAGCCAGTCGGATGCTAACTGGAAGTTACAGTTTTGGTAAGTTATTCTTCCCACCCCACAGCCTACCTAAGAGAAGCCTATCTCATGTCTTCTGATCGTAGAGTTTTGAGGTCTGAAAGGAACCTTTAGAGTTGAGCCTTTTTACAGCTGAGGCAGTTAAGGAATTACCTAGTTGTACAGCCTGCGGAGTACGGAGCTGGGACCTGAGCCCAGACTTTGCCCACAGACTTCCCACTGTGCCACTGTAGACTGGCTGGTTGCTTTGTTTTTGTTTGTTTGTCTCTTTTTTTTGAATGAGACAAGAAGAGGCATTTTATGTTGTTAAAAGTTAAAATTCACAAAGGAGTTCTCACAGTCATGAACTTAACAGTAACTGACAACATAGCCTTGAGATTCCTAAAGCAAAATCTATTAGGTACAATGATATTACAAACCAATAGAGTAGGAGACTCTAAAACTCTGTCACAAAGTTAATAGGTCAAGCAGATAGATAAGAAAGTAGATGATTTGAGCAATACTTTAACAAGTTTGATCTAATAAATATAAGTAGAACTTTGTACCCAACAGACAGAATATACACTACTTTCAAACAAATAACTGTTATATAATTTGACCATATCCTAGGAAACTAAATCTCCATATATCCTAAAAAAATAGAAATTGCATAGGTCACACCTGTATGATAAGAGATATCCTAAACAAAGCTTAAAAAACCATGAAATCAATAGGGAGAAGATATTTATAATGTGGAAAATGGTCAGAAAGTTAATATTCATAATGTATTTTTAAAAACTTCTATAAATAAGAAAGAAAAATAGAATAATGGACCAGAAACACAGGCAGATAGTAACCCAGAAAAATATGAGAATGTCCTCAACCTAACTAATCAGGGAAAAATGCACATTAGGATAAGATAATGATTTTGTTCATTACATTGGCAAAAAGGTTAAAGATTGATAATGGCCAGTATTATGGGGGGAAATGTGCCCTCTTGGGCACTGTTGGTAGGAGTGTAAATTGGTAGGGAAATATCCAATTTAGTAAGAGGTTTGTGTTCCTGGAAATGGAAATGCTAAATGAAACAGCCTCTACAAGGTTGTTTCAAATTGGCCCCTTTAGAAATGCACTCCTAGCACACTTGATTGCTTTAAAGACGGACTACCCACTTCACCCTACTCCACTCCTCTCCCCTCTCCCCTACCCCAACCCCGACTTCCACCCCAGAGAAGGCATGGTGAGAAAGAAGGCCCAGCCCTCAGCCCTCCCAGGCACTGAACCCATTGTCCAGTGTCTAGTCAGATCCAGAGTCAGCCAAAATTTATGAGGCTCTGCCATGTAAAAGCTAGGAGCTTTCACATGTTATCTCTATGAGGAGGGAAAGATCTCCATTTTGTAGTTGAGGAAACTGGCTTAACTTGGCCAGTGACTTGGCCAGAATCAATGGCAGATAAGTGGCAGATTCCATTCACTTTGACCACATCATGATCATGAGGATGTTTCTGTGAGTGTGACATAAAGAACTATTGGGTATGAAGTAAGAAGGAAAGTTTTGGTGAGAGGCGGGTGTCTCTTCTGACAAGCCTGGTTTTATTTTTATACTTCTGAGGGGGAGCACGGAGAGCGGAAATTTCTAGAACTGCAGTGTCTCCTGAAACCGCTGTAAGATGTGTACAAATTCAGCAGCATAGAGTGAGGCTCTGGACACGTATAAGAAGCAAGCCACAATGCAGGTATTCCTAGTGGCCACAGTCTCCTTTCTGAGAATGCGCTGTCTGTGCAGGGTGCTGACCCCACACGGGTAAGGACAGGCTCTGCCCTCTAGCGTCCACAAAGAGGCACACAGCACTGCCTGCAGTCTGGTCAGGTTAAGGACGTGGTCCTCACTGAGGGAAGCTCCTGGAACATGAAGGCCCAGAGCAGTAAAGAAGAGTTCAACCTATCTGAGGACAGGGCTGCGTTAGCTCAGAAATGCCACATACCCCGAGTTAGTCAGGCAAGGGAAAGGCTTGGGGCCTGGAGAGTCAGTAGAAGATCCAACATCACCCTGTTGGCTCTCCAGCCTTCCTGATGTCCTTTGGAATGGAGAGGAATGAAGACCAAGTATGCACAGTGGCATCATGGCCTAGCAAGGGAGGGACTCAGAACCAGAACTTGTTCATCTAGAAAGCCCAGGGGTTTGGGACAGAGAGTAGTAAAATAAAGAACTCTTTATAAGTAATAGCTGATTCTATGAAGAAAACTAAAGATACAAGGAAAAGATTAGTCCAAAGGACTAATGGACCAAATCTACCACGGCCTCCACCAGACTGAGTCCAGTACAACTAGATGGTGCCCGGCTACCACCACTGACTGCTCTGACAGGGATCACAATAGACGGTCCCAGACAGAGCTGGAGAAAAATGTAGAACAAAATTCTAACTCAGGAAAGAAGACCAGACTTACTGGCCTGACAGAGACTGGAGAAACCCTGAGAGTATAGCCCCCAGACACCCTTTTAGCTCAGTAATGAAGTCACTACGAGGTTCACCGTTCAGCCAAAGATTAGACAGGCCCATAAAACAAAATGAGACTAAAGGGGCACAACAGTCCAGGGACAAGAACTAGAAGGGAGGAGGAGACAGGAAAGCTGGTAATAGGGAACCCAAGGTCAAGAAGGGAGAGCGTTGACATGTTGTGGGGTTGTTAACCAATGTCATAAAACAATATGTATACTAACTGTTGAATGAGAAACTAGTTTGTTCTGTATGCCTTCGTTTAAAATACAATATAAAAAAAAAAAGAAGTAGCTGATTATAGAGACTTGGCCGCAGGTCAGCACTCGTTCCTTTGCCTGTCTTTTCCGAGTTAGACCGATTCACGCGTGTATATGCCCTGTGCCTAGCACTTGGATGATGCCCTTATAATACTTTTTTTGGGTAAATACTACCTAGTGGAGCCCTGTTGGTGTAGTGGTTAGGCACTTAGCTGCTAACCAAAAGGCCGGTGGTTTGAACCCACCAGCCACTCTGTGGGAAAAAGATGTGGCAGTCTGTTTCCATAAAAACTTACGGCCTTGGAAACCGTATGGGGCGGTTCTGCTCTGTCCTATAGGGTCACTATGAGTTGGAATTGACTCGATGGCCGTGGGTTTATGGGTTTGTTTGTTTGTTTGTTTTTACCACGTAAGCCTTTAGAAAAGGAAGCACATGAAGATTCAAATCATAGTTCTGAGGCATTTAGAAAAAAGTCCGAAACTTTACTGAGAAGAAACCAAGCTGTGATTTTAGGGGGCAGAGGAGCCATGAAGATTTGAGAGCCAGCCTGGCTTTGCCTTTTCCTTCTTCATCTTGTGTCTCTATCTTTTTCTTTCCCGTTTTCTTCCTCTTGTCTCTGAGAGACAACCCATGTGAAGGTAACCCCTCACTACTGCTCTTGATCTCATCCTTTTCTACTTCTTGAGGAGTTTTTTCCCATCAGCTATCATGTCTGAATTTCACCTGGAAGTAGTCTCTTTTGTTAGTGGTATGATAGGACTTCACATCTGTGGTGGGCCTTACACACTTCAAAGCACTTTCACGTAGCTCATCGGGTCTCTACACCCACCCTGTGAGATGACAAGAACAAGGAGATGGTGTGCCAAAGTCACAGAGGTAGCAAGTGGTATAGCCACAGCTAGAATCCAGTTCTTCTCACCTACCTGCTCATTCACTCAGCAAACAATTATTGAGCACCCATTATTTGGCAGACACTATGCAAAGTTTGTTTTACTTCAGTAATAAGAAGTCTCCCAGCACTCATCTAAATAAAGCCTTTTCCCATTTGTGGCTTCATTTTACCTTCACAACAGCCCAGAACGGTAGATAGGGTCCCGTTGCACAGATGGGACTTTGACATACTGATAAAGAGACTCTTAAAACAACAGAGACTCAGGCCTCTTCCTGTCAGATGAATTGCTTAGAGTTCCCAGAACTCTTGCTCCTTGGACTGTTCTGTCAGACTACCACGTGGGGGCCCATAGGAAAAATGGGCTGGCTCAGGAGAACCCCCTTGGAGCCTCTCATGCCATCACTCCACTCCTCTACAGGCACCCCCACTTCCATCTTTTCTCCTGCCCCCTCCATCCTGTCTCACCCTAAGCACAACCTGTTCTATTTCCTATGATTGTCTAGGGAGCAGCCAGGTGACTCCATTTGGTGTCTCTCCTCTTGCGCCTGCCAGCCAGCCTAACAGCCTCACAGACATGAGCGGCATCCTGGGACCCGGGGTGTCAGCTGGAGGTATCCCTCCTCACAGGTAGGTCCAGACATCGGGGAGTCGCCTTGGGGCAGGAGAGCCTGCTGAGAAACCCTGATGTTGACTTTCCAGCCTGCTCCACTCCTGTTGCCCTGCTTTCCTCTCCGTTGCTCACCTGTCTCATCCTTGAGAGCAAGGACAGGGTTTGCTGTCTCTTGGTGCATTCATTGCCCAGCTTATGCCCTGTGTCATGGGAATTGTGCTTGCTGACTTCTTTCCCCATACTGCAGTGTCTTTGGGATGGCTGGCCCAGTCCCCGCACTCCAGTCTGCCACAACTGGCGGCAGTGGCAGCACAGGATTTGCCTTTGGAGGTGAGTCCTGCCAGTGGAGACCCAGGGAGGGGATCCAAGGCCAAGAGGAAATTGGAGACTCTGGATGGGAGGAGTGGAGAGGGATGCGCACCAAGATTTAGAGGAACACTCAGCTATCACCGTATTAAGCAAGCAAGAAAAAAAAATTATCTCTTTCTCCTATTTCTATCCTGTTCCACCCTGAACAGCTTTCACCAACCCTTTCACAGCACCTGCTGCTCGCCCCCCGCTGCTTTCCACTAACCCCTTCCAGCCCAATGGCTTGGCTGCAGGTAAGACTGCCCCCTGTCCCTGACTTTTTTAGACTCTCCGGGTCACAAACTGCCCTGCATCTCTCCTGGGGAGGAGTGGCAGGCAGCCTCAACTGAGAGGTGTGCTTCCAAAACTAGTCTCTTCCCCTTGCCCACTTTTCACCAGCCCAGGCCAAACCCGTTTTAAATTTCCAGGCCACCTAGTGGGCAAAAGTAGAAACACCCAAGTCACAGAGTGAGAATTTTAGAATTAGAAAAAATAGACTGCTACTGCAGGGTCTCTATGAGTTGGAACCAACTCGACGGCAATGGGTTTTTTTAACTTTTCTTAGTCAACTCTGAAGATTGTTCTAGTATTGACCGATAGTGACAATGATTCTTTTTTCTCCAACCCTCAGCACTGGGCCCCTGGGAGCCCAGCCTCTCTTGCTTTGTGGGCCCCAAGCCTAAGCTACCTGAAACCATGACGCTGTTCCTTGCCCTCATCAGTCAGAGTCCTATGGTCTCCTCCCATCCTGACCCTCTCCAGCCTCTCTTTTCTTTCCTTTAGCTCATATCTCACCCTTTTTTGGGGGGGGCTCCCCCAAACCTTTAGGCCAAGAAGAGACACTAAAATAACTACCACAGCAGACCCATGTGCCAGGCACAGTGCCAAGTGTTTTACATTTGCCACTTAATTTTCACAACAGCCCTATGAGATAGGTACTGTCCTCATTTTACAAATGAGAGAACTGAGGCAAGAGAAGGATAATAATTTGCTTAAGTTTGTGCAGTTTAATAGGCAGCAGAAAGCTGAACCCAGTTCTGCGCCATGTCCATGCTCTCAGCTACTGTGCTGTCCATGTCACAAGCCACCAGGGGCAGGGAGAAGGGTAGGTTTGGTGGGTTGTATGAGAAGCTAAAGAATTTCATGACTCATTCAGGGTACTCCCACTGGGTACCTCTTGTTAGGGAAAAGCTATATCCCATTTTCCCATCTTGGAGGGACTAAGAAAAACTTCTCCAGCTCACCTTCCAGAAGTTTACCTGTACCTCCTGTCCCTCATTCCACAGGGCCTGGCTTTGGGATGAGCAGTGCTGGGCCTGGCTTCCTCCAGACAGTGCCACCGACGGGAGGCTTTGCCAACACCTTCCCACCACCTCTGTTCCCCCCACAGACCTCGATGACTCAGCAGCAGAATGGTAAGGGATTCAGACTATGCCCTCCTTTCCTACTCCCCTTCCCCCACCCCAGAGACACACGTGAATATCACGGAGCCAGACGTTTGAGCTCAGTCCCTTTTTGGCTGTAGGGGGTGGTTAGCGAAGGAACAAGCCTACCTCTGTACTCTGGACTCGGCTCCATTTTTTTTTTTTTTTTTATTGTGGTGAAAATCTACATAGCAAAACCTGGGCCATCTCAACACTTTCTACATGTACATTCAGTGGTATTGCTTTCATTCTTCAGGTTGTGCAGCCATTCTCAATATCCTTTTCCAAATCATTCCACTACCATTAACATAAACTCAATCCCCCCCAAGCAAAAACTCCCCCTTTCCCTCTCCCTCCCACCCCTGATAACCACTAATAATCTTTGATTTCTATGTATTTGCTTACTTCACATGAGATCATACAGCATTTGTCCTTTTCTGACTGACTTACTTTGCTTAGCATGATGTTTTCAAGGTTCATCCATGTTGTGGCATGTCTCAGGACTTCATTTCTCTTTATGGCTGAATAGCATTCCATTGTGTGTATATAGCACATTTTGTCTATCCATTCCTCTGTGGATGTTTCGGTTGTTTCCTCCTTTTGGCTGTTGTGAAAAGTGCTGTAATGAACATTGGTGTAGAGGTTCTGCTCCATATTTTTACTCCCCAAATTTAGGAAGGCCCCCTCTTGCAACTCTGCAGGGAGTAGGGTGGAGTTGGTCACCCCAGCCTGAGGGGCAGGGTTCACTTCGCTGAGATATTGCTCTTGCCTCCTAGGCTCTTCCTTCAGGGACTTGGGATCAGCCAAGCCAGGGCAGAGGCCGCTAGGCCAGCCCTCTGGGATCTCCACCAACCCGTTCATGGTGAGGAGGAGGTGCCTCAGGTGCCATGGCTCTGTGGTGTGGGGCATGGCCTTTCCTCTTGGGGGCTGGGAACAGAACACTTCCAGGAGAAGAGGGAGATGTGGGTTGGGTCTCATACCCCTTCCTCATGAATTTCTAGGTATTTTCCTAGCCCAGCTCTTCTTGGCCTTGTGCTCTCCGTGCTCCCCTGCCCCTCTGTTTACCTCTTATCTCCCCCACTTTTTTCCACATGCCTCCCCTACCCCCACTTCCCTCAGCGGAGTAATTTTGAGGGAGAAAAGAATCCTGAACTGTATTTCTTCCATATTTTTTCTCCCTCAATCTCATACATGTTTTTCTTGTTTCTTTCCAGACTGGATCATCATCAAGCCCATTTGCCTCCAAACCTCCAACCACCAATCCATTCTTGTAGCACTGTGTTCTGGGGTGGGGGGCTTTTCCCTGCTCTCTGGGGCCCCTCTACTCCTCAGAGCTCTGGTGACCACTTGCCTGTTGACATTTCTATGGGCCTGAGCCTAGACTGGGCCTGGTTTTTCAGGGTGGGGGTCTTGGGGATGGTGGAGGTGCTAATGCTTTGCTTGGGGCTTACAGATAAAATGGCAGCTTCCTGGGTCAGCTGCCCCAGAGGCTTTCTCCCTCCCTCCTGCAGTCCCCACCCAGGCAGGCCCACGAGGAGTGAAGGCAGGGCCTGGGCTAGAGGAGTGATGGTATTTATGTTTTCACATTATTCATTATGATGAACATAATCCTCCTCCTCTCCTGCCCTCAGCATACAAGCACTGCCCCCACTGCTAACCTGTGGGCAGAGATAGCTGCGCGTACACTGACCAGCTCACTCTCCTGAATGGCATTCCCTATGGGAACAGCTCTTCACCCACCCCCACTTTCCAACACTGTTCTCTCATGGACAGAAACACAGTGGAAAAAGTAGGGTAAAGGCAGAGCTGAGGCGTGGCGGTGACGTGGGATGGTGATCAGACAGCCCTGGGACCAAGAAGACCCAGGAACCCTGAATGCCCTTGCTGCCCTGGCTTCAGCTAGCACACCCTGTTTCCCCCACCTCCTGGCGGGCAAGGAGGCCCTGAATTCTTTGCTTTCTTAGCTCCTCTGGCTCCTTCTGGGCAGTCAGGATGAACAGTTTTACCTACACATATACATGCCCAGCCCCTGTCAAGCACTTTAGTTAGCTGTTGGTGTCATGTTTGGATACCAGTGTTTTATATTTATATAGAGAGAATTTTCTAATATAGCCTATTATATACACACACACACACATACATGCAGCCATTCCCCCTCTCCCAGACATGCGGAATGGGATGAATCCCTATCTGTGCCTCAAGGACTGGCAGAGCCTGAGCTGCAGGTGGTGAGGGGGAGGGCAGCTATGTGTCCTGATCACCCCAGAGCCTGGACTTTTCCAGGGAAAGGCTTTGTGCAGTTAGCTGGGGTTTATTTTTTTCCCCTTTCTTTTTCCCATGTGCCTCCCCTACCCCCAAATCTCAGCACCAAAGCTCATTGCAGGCAATGTTGGAAAAGAACTGCATTTGAAAGAAAAGGAAAATGCCTCTGTGGTCTTGCTTTGGGCCAGCTCGAGGGGTCACATGGCAGTTAACATGACTGATCTTGACTTGGCTCCATTGGTCTGGACTGCGTGGGTCGGTGTCAGTGCTGCCTTTGCCAAGGACAGGACTCGTGCCAGACAGAGCTAGTCCCTGTCTGAACCGTAGTCCCATGTTAGCAGTGGAAAGGACGGATGGGAGAGGGGCTAAATCTACAAGAGGTGGGAATTGGGTATGTAGTGAGGGGGCAGTTCCCATTGGGGGTAGATGAGCAAAGGAGGTAGGTTCTAATGTGGAGATCAGAGTGGGGTGCTTAGCCTAATCAGAGCAGACCATTCCTGGGTCCTGTGGTGGTCTCAGCCCCTCCCCAGACTTTTCCATCTTAGGATGTTGTATCAACAGCCATGGTGTCTGGGCTATTTGTGTGGTGACAGGACAGACTGCTTGGGTGTAAATACCTCACCTGGCTAAGGAGAGGCTTAGGACTCAGCCTTGCTGTTAAACAAAGACCCCAGGAGAGGTTGCTCCCCTTTCCACTATTGCCAGGAACCTGTTCATTCTTGAAATTTCTGCATCTTTCCACCTAATGACCTTAAACAGCAAGGAGATGTGGACATTAGTTATCACTTTATTTACTTTGAGAATTTTTCTGGAAATACCTCCAGCTGCTGCTGTTGGCCCAGCCAGGCTTGACTTCCCCACCTTCTTCAAGGAACAGCACGTTCCTGATCTCCCAGCCTCCACCGTCCTTCCATCTCCTGGTAGGATCTCCCAGGATGGACCACCATTCTTTGTTCCCTGGATTTTTCACATTTTGTTTGCTTTCTCCCCGTCTATTTGTTTTCCTCTCTATCCTTCCTCCTTAAAGCCAAAAAAAAAAGAAAAAACAAAACAAAAACCAAACCCATTGCCATCAAGTCGATTCTGACTCATAGTGAGCCTATAAGGCAGAGTAGAGCTGCCCCACGGAGCGGCTGGTGGATTCAAACTGCTGACATTTGGTTAGCAGCCAGACGTTTAACAACTACGCCACCAGAGCTCCACTTACAGCCAGGGAGGCTGAAATCTGTTATGGTGTAATAGGAGCCTTTTCTTATTTTTCCCTAGCTCCCCGCTTCCTAACTCCAAAAACATTGAGGTTTGGGACTGAGATTTAAAGACCAGGAGCAGAAGTGTCTTTTTTCTCTGCCTTTCAGTCACCCACATGTTGTTTCCCAGGGATTTCTTTCCTTACAGCTTGGTGCTAGGGCCCAGGACCTCCCTGCAGCTGCCCTCCCTCCTCCCAGTCACTCTGTCCTGTCCGACATGGACTCCAGCCAGCCAACTCACTGACCAGGGCTGGGTGACCAGGCAGAAGTTAGGCTGGGTCAGCCTCAGAGCCCAGGGCAGAAAATCAAGAGGTCCCTGGATACAGACTGGGACTAGGACTGCAGCTGCCTTGCTTGCCAGTGGAACAGCCAGAGCGCCTCAGACCCCAGCCCTCCTCCATCAAGCCTCCTCTCTCCAGGAAGTGGCAAAGAATGGAAAAGGCCCTGGCCTGAGAGAAAACGTCTTTAAGTGTCTAGGCTGTGTTTGTCCCACTTGCCCCCCAGGGCACCTGCACTGCTGGCCTGGTGGTTGCAAATCTGAACCCCACTGCATATACCACAGGGTTAGAATGACTCACCCAGGCTCCTAGCAGGCTTCTGACCAAGTCCTCAAAATGTCTGCCTGGCCAATGCTGCGTCTTACTCTGGCTTGGTCCTAGTTGGATAAAGGAAACGGAAGCCAGCCCCCAGGTCCTCTGAACAACCCCATTATCTGCACGTTGGAGCCTGCCAGGTCAAACCAGGAGCCATGGAGGGGGAAGGGCTGAAGTTTGGGCTAAAGGTATGGCTTTGTCCCCACATCTCCCACTACAGAGGAGTAAGAACTCAGGATCCAGAAGAGGGGCACGCTGGGAACAGCCCAGCCTGAGTATCCTGGTCCCCCTTCCTTTAGTTCCTCCCCTGTAACAAGAGTCTTCTTCCATAGGGACTTAGAATATGGAGATCCCATCCCTTGGCTTCCCTGCACCTGGCATAGGGATGCAAACAGACCTGTCAGGTTGGGAGAGGCTCTCACCCAGCAGAGCTGAGGTTCTGCCAGTTCCTGCCCCTGGGGAGCAACTCAAGTTACCAGGGCAACAGGCTAAGATAAACGTGGTCTGGGTCGGGCCAAGGGCTGTGTTGCTAGGGCAACTGATTAGGCCAGTTGTTTGACTCCAGACTTTCCCTGGTATCCAGCAGGCTAAATCACCTGGCAGTGATTACCAACCCACTCTACCACTATTGCTTGCCCAGAACCCAGGCTGCTTTATTTTCACCCAGCATCTAGGAGCTGAATAACACAAGATGGTCTGTAGGGCTCTGTGTGACTGCGGCTATGATTTCACAAGGACTCATGCTGCAAGGTGATGAGTTCGTGGGGGGCAGGAAAGAGTAGGTTTGAAGAGAACTTCCTGTGGGTAGCTTTAAATCACCGCTGGGGGAGTAAGATCCCAGATGAGGAGCACTGCAGGTACTTGGGCCCTATGGATGTCCTGCCCCTGGAGGCAGCACCAAGGCTGGGAAAGGGAGGAGAGGCCTACAGACATGAGGTCTTTTGTGTCCCTGCCATTTCTGACATGGTGCTTATGTCCAGGCCCTTAGCCACTCTAGGGACCATGGCTTTGAACATAGTCCTGTTCCAGTGGCCAGTTATGTATCCATCGCCTATTTGCCTCTCACTGACCAACCCCCACTAACGGTGGCAGAAGCTGCTGGTCTCACTGCACCACCTGAGCTGCAAGCACCTCCCCTGCACCTTGGTGGGGCCTTGGCTGATCAGGTGGTACCTGGAACAGGCCTGGGTACTACCTGCCTACTGGTCCTGATGCCCATCCTCGCAATGCTGTTGGTTTCCTGCATCTCACCCTCAATGTGACCTTTGATAAGGTGTGTGGGGATCCTAGCTACCACACACAGCACACCACTGGCTTCTCCAATACTCCAGCTCAAAAGCCCCTTCCAAGCCTAGGAAGTGGAAAAGTGTGGGTGGAAAGTCCTACCCTCCCCAGCTCAGGCTGTCCTGGCCCTTGGACCAGGCTCCCTTACTTCCATACCCTTGTTATATCTTGTCCCTACCTTTTTCCCTTCCCTCCCCTGACATTTAGCTGCCCTTTACTTGCCTTGAGAGTGATATCACCAAATCCTCAAAGGCCCTACCGATGTGTCAGCTGCTGGTTTGTCTTGCAGAGTGTACACTGACCAGTGCCATCACCCCCAAATGAGTAATTGGTCCTTGGAAGTATCAGAAATGGAGTGCAAAATGCCAGACCCCCAAACCCCATCTCAAACCTCAGGTTGCATGGGGCAAAGCGTTACCTCCACCAGCGAGTTTGCACTTCATCTGTGGTCACAGCCTTCAACTGGTACCCTGGTGGCATTTTGGACAGTGAAGGTAGAGAAGGGGTTCAGGGCAATGGGCAACCTGAAGGGGTACCTGGGAGAGGTGACCTCTTCCTCCACAGGATCTCCTTCAGCGGCCACTTGACTGGGATTCTGGTCGTGTGCAGGGACTAATCCAGAAGTTTGTTTATTCCAAGAGTCCTGGAATCATACCAAACCCATGGAGAAACTGAACCTCCAGTTCCTCAGAAATAACAATACAGCCAGCCCCAATGCTTGGTGGTCATGGCCCCTAGGATTACCTGGGAAGAAAGAGTACAAAACTCACTCCCCGGTGGGGAAGGGGGACACAGGTGCTGTACACCTAGAGCCTGAGTGGGAAGTGACGGGAGGCAGGAGGGGTTGCTGCTGTAAGATAGACCCCGCTTAACCAACTTCTAACTGCGGAGGTCATCGCCAGCGCAATGCCCGCAATGCCCGCGGACACAATTCCATTCACTTTCACCTCACGATCTTCAAGCTTTCTCAGCTTTCCCTGCCCCTGCTGCGGTCCCGCAACCGGGGACAGTCAGCTCAGATAAGTAGAGACGCCTCTACCTCCCCGCCCCTGCAAAGCTCAGTTCCCCGGGGGAAGGGGGTGGAGGACGCCTCTGCTAGAATTCCCAACTCCTACTTAACTCCGCTCCCAGGACCCCGGCGTCCACTTCCAGCGCCCGGACGTGCGAGGGTTAACCTCGCGGGGGTGGGGACTCCGGGAGCCGTCCGCGGAGGGAAGGGAGGGGAGAGGAGGCGCGCGCGGGCAACCTGCCGGGGTCTAGCCTCTGAGGCTGTAGGAGCCCGGGGTGTTGCAGGCCTGCAGCCACTGGGACACACGCTGTGCGCAGCGAGGGACGCTGCGGACCCCTTACCCCAAACTTCAAGTCGAGAGCAGTAGAGGGACGCTCGGAACCAAGGCGGGTCCCAACCTGCCAGGACGCTGACCTCCCCTTCCCCGGGCACCGCCACCCCAACCCCACCTCTGCTGGTCTTTTCCCGAGGCTCAGTGAACGCGACCCAGCTGTCTCAGCCCCTCCTCCTGCCATTTTATTGCCTACGCCCGCGCCTCAGCCCTTGCTCCACAGCCCGGCATGAAGCTCGGAGGCGGCGGCCCCTCGGCGACCCCAGAGTCCAAATCAACAGACGTTCCCCTCGGCCTGCCGCTGCCCTGGCCCTGCCCGGCTGACGTGCGGCTCTGCGGCCACCTTAGGAAGCAGAAGTCCCATCGCCGCCGCTTCTTCGTGCTCCGCGTCGACCCGCCGCGCCTCGAGTGCTACAAAAGCGAGCAGAAGTTCCGCGCCAGCTGCGGCAAGGCAGCGCGGCCCAAGCTCAGCATGAGCCTGGCGGGCGCGTGCACCATCAGCAAGCGCGCGGACGTGAGCCAGCGCCACCTGATCGTCCTCTACACGCGCGACAGCAGCCTGGGCATGGCAGCGGCCAGCGAGGCGGAGCAGCAGGCGTGGTACAGCGCCCTGCTTGAGGTGCGCGCCGCCACCCCCGCCGCCGGTGAGGCCCCAACCTGGGCGGGCAGAAATGGGGCTGCCAGGAGCGGGAGGGAGCATTTGGGTTCACGTGGATTTGGTGCAGCCGTAGCCTGCCCGCTCCCCCGAGTTAACAAATCAAGTTCAAACATTAAGAGTTTACACGTTTTCAGTTTTCGTCACACGGTAACTCCAAATTCCCGGCCCAGGCACCTCTGACCACCCTCTGTCTTTCCAGGTCCCACCTCCTCCGGAGATCCGTTTCAGGACGTCTGGCCCGTGACGCTGCGTCCCAAGGGGCTGGGGGGGACGCGAGGCCTGGGCAGCGGCGGCTACCGCTTGTGCCTGGGTTCGGGAACACTGAGCCTGCTGAGGAAGCCCGAGGACAGACACTCCAGGGACACCCAGGCATCCCCGGCCCTGCTCTTGCCCCTGCTCAGCGTGCGCCGCTGCGGCCACGCAGACTCCTTCTTCTTCCTGGAGCTCGGCCGCTCGGCGCCCACGGGTCCCGGAGAGTTGTGGCTGCAGGCGCCCAACGCTGTGGTGGCCCAAAGCATTCACGAGACCGTCCTGGCCTCCATGAAGCGGCTTGCGGGCGGTGGTGCTGGCGGCAGGACTGACCCAATGCCAAGGGAATACCCGACGTGCTCCTCCAGACCTTCTGTCCCCCAACTTTACGAGACCCCGGCCTCTGCGGCCCAATCAAGCGGCCTGAGCCGTCGGCGGTGTCTGGGTGAGAGGAGCGAGCAAGCCACCTTCAAGATCCTGGCCAGGCTGGGGGCGGCAGCCTCGTGCCCCCAGGGATTGGAGCGGGGCGGGGGCTACATAACCATGGGAGCTCGGAGTGATTATGAGCCCATGGGGGGCGGCGAAGCCAGCGGCTACATGGTGATGGCGCCCCCGGGCAATCGCCCGAGCCCTCTGCCCGCCGCCAACCCTGCTTCTCACTCGCTGCTCCAGGACTGGGGGGGCACAGAATACGAGCCCATGAGCCGCTTTCCACCAGGGTCCTTTTCCTGGAGCTCCTTGCCTCGTTCCTACAAGCCTGGGGCCGTGAAGCCTAGACTCGGGCTCCAGAGCACCCATCTGGGCGTCTGGGGCAGCCTGGGATTGGAGGAGGCTCAGTCCCGCTTGCAGCCGCTGTCCGAGCTCGCCGGGGAGTACTTGTGCATCGGTTACGCAGCCCCCGACTACGTGGCAATGGGCACTGCTAGGCCGAAGCCCCCTAACCGCGGCCTCAACTACGTGGACCTCGACCTGGTCCAGTCTCAGGAGGAGCGTGGCGACGCCCCGGCGGCCGGCACGTATCGTCCGCACAGCTATGCGCGCATTGCGTTCCAGAAGCTCTGGGGGGTGTCGGTGAGGAGGCCCCGCGGCAGCAGGGTCTCATTTCCCGGGGAAGAAGGGAAAATGGACAAAGTTACGGATGACCCTGCCCTCTCCATCCTCTCCCCCACCCCGCCACTCCCCACCCTCGTCCCTGCGGCAGAGGGGCTCTAGGTCGTGTGACCTGCAGCTGTCCCTTGAGACCCTTCCAGTTGTGGTGCCTGGGAAATCTTCAGGAAATTTCCTGGGAAATCCAATAAGTTGGATTCTTTTAAAGGAGAAAATTCTAGAACTGTCCCTACAAACTTCCGGGCTTTCTCAGCCGAAGCCCTGATCCTCTGTTTCCCTGCCGAGCTCCCGGCATCACTAGAGAACCTCAGGTCGGCCTTGGCCCCCCACCCTGCCTCCGATAACGACTCCTCATTGACCTGCCCCCGCCCCCACACATCTGCAGTGCCTTTGCTGTGTTTCTTCCGAGCCAAAGAGCTACCCCCAACCCACCCCAGCTCAGTGCAAAGGTAGCCGCACACAGCCCCAGGGCTGAACTCCTGGGGCTCCAGCCTAAGAGGAATGGTAGCATCAGGCATCTTACGATTAGTGCTCCCAAGAAAGTGATGTCCCACCCCCTCACTCACTGGTTTGCCTCTCCCAGTGCCACACATGCCCACACAATCCTCCCTTCTTCCTGGCCTAGCACAGCTGATGGAGTCATCACCTCCTATACTCCCAGCCTGGGGGACTGCACTGTGGACCTCCCCCCGCCATTAAAGGTGCCCTGCTTGGTCAGCCTGGAAAGAGTTTAGGCCCACGGATTGCTTTGCCCCACTATAGGAGGTTGCCAATGAGTAACTAGAGTTTGGGGGAAGGGCAGCCAATGCTGTGGTGGAGGAAGAGACGCCATCCCTGCCTCCATGACCTATTTTGCCACCAGACACAGGGAGTCCCTTTGAAAACCAACACTGCTTTATTGTCAACAGAACATTCAGGAAGGAGTGGGGGTGGGGGCACACTTTGCCCACAGAGAGGCTACGGAGAATGGGTATCTGGGGTCTGTGGGAGAGATGGGTCTGGGAAGTGAGAACAGCTGGGGTCACCACTGGGGTCTGGGTCACCAGAGACAAGATCTGGGGAGTCAGCAGGGGGTATGAGGGCCACTGAGGAGTTGGGTCTCAGTTCCCCCTGGCTCATCTGCAGGAGGCCAGTGAGGGCAATCAGCTCAGATCCACTGAGTAAGGTGGTGGAGCTGCCAGGGGATGGGGTGGGGACAACCCAGGGGGACATAATAGGCGGTGGGAGCAGCAGCTGCAATGAGCTCATCACCTGAGGAGAAAAGAGGGGACAGTGTCTCCTCCCAGGCCCTGCCTAAAGGCTGGGGTGAGGCCAGGGCAGGAAGAGCACTCACGTGCTGAGGGGCCTCCGCCAGGTACAGGGGAACGCGATACCCACAGGGCAGCAGAGGGTCTGAGAGAAAGACATCTTCACAGCTTAGCACTGGGAACCCTGGGGAGGGGAAATGCTGGGGTAGCACTGGAGGCCAGGTTGGGGTTCCCACACCAGCGAGCTCTGCACTGTGGGGGACCCAAGGGTAGCCTACCTGCCTGCTGGGGCAATCAGGAAAATACCTGAATCTCCATTCTGATGCCCTGTTGTAGGGGCCAGGGGCCTGAGGCCCCTGCTGGAGGCTGCCTCATACAGTGGCCAGAATGACGGATGACACAAAGTCCGGCCTGAGAAGGAGGTGCCTGACCCACTGCTAGCCCCCTGTGGATGGGCAGGAAAGATCACTGGAGCCTCAGCTCTTCCCGAGGCACCCCTGAGCCACCCCTAGGCCACAGCCACATGACACCCCCAACTTACCCACTGCTGAGGTCCTCCTTCAGCCTCATAGTTAGGGTCCCAGGGTGCTAGCGGGGTCACCCTTGATGGGGCCACATTCCAAGCCATCTGGGGGAAAAGGGGAGCTGGGGCGGGGGGGGGGGGACTTGAAGAGATTAAAACAGGCTCAGGAGTCAGTGAAGGGGTCTTGGGGGTATTTTAAGGCAAGGCCCTGTACCTACCAGGGGTTCCTGGGGACTGCTCAGAAGCCAGGCCTGGGGGACTGCCAGGTGGCAGCTGAATCCTCAGGGTCCTGGAGGGACTTAGGGACTGGAGCTGAGGACTGGGTGGGATGGGGAGGATAGAGATGCTCTAGTCACAGCCTTCCCCACTTGCCTTCCCCTTCCAGATCTGAATATTTCCTTGAGCAGTGCCAAAGGGTGCCTAGCTCGAGGTGACTGTTTATACCGTCAGCAACCTTCCCCACCCCATCCCCACATCCATTCCTTGGTACGGACGACTGAATGTAAAGCGCAGGGCAAAGGCACTGAGGGCCCCCCACTCGGAAGTCCACCCCAACTGCCTCCAGGCTGAGCCCCTCACCTGTCCTGAGGGGGCGTTCCTGGCTCCTCTAGGGCCTCCTCCCCAGAGCTCCAGGTCTCACCCCGGTCACTGCCTGTGGAGGGGTCGCGTTCCTCCTGCGCCTCCTCCTCTCCCGAGCCCCACCGCAGAGGGACCCAGGGCAACATGCCGCGTCTGGGGGAGGGCAGGGCAGCATCTCTGGGGCCCCTGCCTCCCTCCCCGCCTTCCCCCTCCCTGGCCCCACCCGGCCCCACCCAGCCCCCAGCCCTCTCTCGGTGGCCTAGACCCTGCCCAGCCTCTGCCTTTGGGCCCGAGGTCGCCCACCCACCTCAGAGGGCCTCGCCGCGACGCCGGCGCCCAGCGTGTTTCCGGGCCACGTGGCCGCGCTCCCGCCGGGACTCAGGCTGCCGCGGGCGCCCTCTGGCGGTGGGGCGGTGTGGGTCCGGCCGACCTACTGGGCACTCAGCGCGGTAGCGCCCTGCCTGGAGGTAACAGTGGCCGCATATGCGAAGGCGGCCCAGTTCCCTGGAATGCCCTACCCACTTTTTGTTCACAGACACACACACACACACACCTGGAGGTAAACCAAGGTCTTCCGGCTTCTTTTATTGCGCTTGACAGACATAACATCTAGCGCCCTTATCTTCCATCCCAGACCCTCAGCTACACCCAGAGGCGGCAAGGCCCCTTCCACCTCGCAGGGCTGACGGAGCTTCCAACCCCTCAGGCCGGAGGGGTGCTCAAGAACAGCGCCAGGGCCTTGCGCCAAAGTCCTTGTTGGTAGGTGCAGTGCCCAGACCACTGTCCATCTTCTCTGTTCCTGGGGCCCGGCACCTTGGGGCCCTGTGCCTCTATCTCAACCCCTAAGACCGTTCCAGCAGTGCATGGAGGACAGCAGCGATGTAGGGAAGGCCCCTTCCTGGGGCCCCCTCCTCTTCCAGGATGTGGTGGGGCTGGCACAGGGACTCCTGGGGGGAGGGGCCCAGATTAAGTTACTTCTTGTCCCCTTCCCCACTTAGCTTCCCTACCCTTGGCAGAGGGCAAGGAGTCAGAGACCAAAGTCCCTAAGGGAGCCTGGGTAGAGCCAACTGTGGGGATGGTCCTTCAGGGGACAGGGAGGCAAAGGACAGGGGCATCCTGGATAGACACTGTGGGCCCGTAGCTTAGGGACAAATGAGAAGCAAAGAAGCTGCCAGCGGATAACAGGAGAGATGACAAAGGGGGCCAAAGCCTAGGAGGAGGAGAAGCCTGTCACTTCCAGAGGGAAATGCTGGAGTAGGCAGGATGGCACATATAGCCCATGGGCACAGCCAGGGCTGGGCCTGGTCACAGCAGGAGCAGACGCAAACACACGCAAACACACACACACACACACACACACACACACACACACACAGAGGCAGCCACGGTCTGTACAATTTATACACACAGACAGGGACCCGGCCTGGGCCCCTACATCTCCTACAAATATAAGAGTTCTCTCTACAAAATACAGATAATTTAGCTCCCATAGTACTGGGGGGGGGGGGGGTAAGGGGAGGGGGAGGAAAAGATTCAAGCTCCTTCCAGCCCTCTGGGGGGACAGGGTAAAGGGGCAGGGAGAGGGCATGAAGGCACCATCAGCAGTAGGAGGGTAGGAGCACAAAGAGGGGCTACAGGAGGGCAGCCAAAGGCTGGGGGCCCAGGGTCTGGGGGCACCAGAGTCGGGCCTCTGAGGTCAGTGTTTGTGAAGGGAGGGCACACTAGTGTCTTTGGTAAGGACTGAAGGCACCACTGGTGGTGGGGGGTGGGGGAGGGGGTTTTGGGGGAGTCTTATAAATAGAAATAGGGCAAGGGCCAGGGAAGAGTGACTTCAGGTCCTAGGAACCCAGGAGCCGAGTGTAGGCGACACAGAGCAGCAGCACGAGGGCCACGTAGAAGAGGATGAAGCCGCCCAGACCAGGGGGGGGCCAGAGGGGTGGGGGGGCCTTGCCCCCCACCCGCTGTACGGCCTCCAGTATGGTTCGCAGCCCCTGGGCGGTGCCCTGGAGGAGATCCGAGGGCGAGCACAGGTCAGCCTGGGAAGGGAGAGTAGGACAGATGGACAAGGACAAAAGACAGACGTCAGCAGCAGCAGCAAGACAATCCTTCCCCATCCCCTGCCCTTACGTGCCAGGGCCAGAGCCAAGTCAACATGCAGACATGCAGGGAAGGGACGTGCAGGACAGGGTGTACTGGGGTGCTTGCTTCTGGGGAGCAGACACCCCCTGCAAATGGAACCCTGCCATCCATGCAAAGTGCTCAGCTGAGCCCAGGATGCCGCCACTCTATAGTGGAGACCAGCCCCAGGATCCTGAGAACACACCCTCCATACCTCAGGCACCCCCATTTTCCGACAGGCTTCTAAGAAACTCTCCACATTCTTCCGAGACTTGAGGGCACTAAGTTTTGGCTGGAGGTGGGTAAGAAAAGAAGAAGAGAAGAGGGTAAGGGAGAGGCCATAGGAGTCCCCTGTCCCATCCCCTACTTCCTCCCCTAGGCCCCAACTGACCACAGCAGGTGAGGGCACATGAATGAAGGGCACAGAACGAGGCCGGAGCTGGTTGGCCAGCTGACATAGGATGACCCCATTGGCCAGAGCTTCCGCCAGGTCCTCAGGCAGGGGCCGCTGCAGCCGGGACTCAAGGACCTGGGAGGCACGGGGAGGGGGTGCCAAGGTCAGCAGAGACCTCATGCCTGCCCCTTTCCATCCTCAGAGAAGTACCAGGGTAGGGAAAGAGAGTTAAGGGAGCCCTGAGTTCTGAGGTCAGGGAACTGGAGCAGGTGCAATGCTGAGCCCAGCACCCGCCCACACCAAACCTTCTTCCTTACCTGGCGCAGTTGAGCCATTAATTCCTTCTCATCCAGAACCTGGGGGGATCGCCGAGGTCTCAAGAGAGAGTCTGGTGAGGAAGGGCCTAGGAGAAAAGCAGAGGGTATACGGCTGTCTCCACTGCTCAGCATTGACTTCAGAGCTGGGTCCCAGTGGTCCAGCCCCCCTGTCTCCTGCCTCTCTGCCTGTGGGACTTTCAACACAAAGGAACAACAGAGAGCTCCCAAGCCAAAAGGGGTGACACAAGCCCAGAGGTCATCACTGGATTAGTTCTGGGGTAATACTGGGCTTGGTAGGGGGAGGGTGGGGGAGACCCACCTGAGCTGCCCTGAGAGGATGAGCGGAAGAGGAAGCTGTTTGGTCTCTGAATGGAGCTGAGTGGCCGGGGTGCAGGTGCTGTGGCTGGGGCCAGAGCCAGGGGACAGGGGCAGGTGAGAGAGACATCCCCTCAGTGTCCCACACCTCCCACAGGCCACCGGGTCCCAACCACTCCCTCACCTACATGTGCCCCCATCCTCTACCTGTCTCACCTGGTCCAGCTCTAGTAGGAGCCTCCTGGGAGCTGGGGGCAGGGGCAGGAGCTCCCTGTCCCCCTAGAGCCCCCACTTGGGTGGCGATGGACTTAGGCGTGCCGCTGAGGAAAGACAGAAAGGGAATTAGATGGAATAGTCAAGAGGAGGGTGTGTAGGGAGGACTGAGAGAGGGGGTTCTGGGAGGAGACATACTTGGAAGTGGCCTGAGTGGACGGGGCAGTGGCGCCTCCCCCAACAGCCCGGATGCCCAGCTTCAGAAAACTAGAAAGAGAACAGGGAGATGTAGAGTTAGCAGTGCCAAGGCAGGGGCCCACCCCTCCGAGGGACAGAGCACGCTGTAGGCAGAAGCCACCCAGAGTGGCTCAGGGAGGGGCACAGGCCTTGGAACACTCATTTCCAAGGTCCAGCCCACCAGGGCCTACTGTCCTGAAACAGCCCCATCCCTGACCCTGTGCCCACACCTGTCCTTCCTGGGGGTCCCCCACACTCCAGTCTGCTGCTGCTGCTGGCGCCGCTCACGTTCCTGCCACAACTGCAAGGTGTCTGGGCGCCGTCGTTCCTCCCCTGCCGGCTCCTCCCGCCTGAGGGGCAAAGACAGGCCCATAGAGGTAAACCGGACTGCGGTCAGGGGAAAAGAGAGAGGGGTCCAAAGTTGGGAGCAAAAGAACGTGGCTCTGGGGTACCTGCTGCTTGGTGCTCTCTCCCCATCCCCTGCGACAGGGCTTAATTCTGGTGGCCGCTGCTCCTGAAGAAAGAACAGCGGAGGGGTTGAGGGAGTGTCTGTCCCCCAAGCCTCCACTGTCTCCCTCTAGCTCTCCTCTCTCATGGCTGAAGAGGGACATGGGCTAGACCCTCACCTCTGCAGCACCTCGATCTTCATCCTCCCCAGGCACATGGCTGTCAATGAAGTCAATCTGCTCAGGGTCTCCATCGGCTAGAGAGGCCAGGGGCACGTCAGCAAGCGTAGGGGAACTTCAGCCCTCGCTCATCCCCCTGGCTCACTGGCCTCTGACTCCCTACTCACCAAGGCCGTCCTCCTTCCGTTCCCTGGGCCCCCGAGGCTCCCGGGCAAGCTCCGAGATCCGGAATGACAACTCAGAAAATTCATCTGTTGACTGTAAAGGCAGAGATGTAGAGATGGGAGGCAGCCCCCTCTGCAGTGCTGGGGGTCCACAGGGGTTCAGGGCCTATGAGCTACTGCATGGGACCGGCCCTTCCATGGGATACTTGGGAGAGGGAAGGAAGAGGACAGCTCCAGCCACTATCTCTCACTCTAAGATTCAGAGGTGCCAGGCAAAGGGTTCTGGCCTCAGAAGTTCTCTCATGGGGCTGAGACCCCAAGCTCTCTTGGAAAGGAAGGCCTTACCTCATTTCCTGACCACCTCTTGCTGCCACTGTCAACACTGTGGAAGCCTGAGTCCAGCCCACCATCATACCGACGTCCCGAAAATAAATCCTCAGCTGGGCTGGGGTCAGCCAGGGAGATCTGGTCAGCTCTATGCTGGAGAGCAATCCCCAGCCCCATCCTCCCACCGAAAATCAAGGGGTTCCTGGTTCCAGGAACGGGCATCAAGGGTCCAGGGGCTTCCTTTCTTCCCATCTGGGACTTACCAGGGACTGAAACTTGGGGGGCGAGATGGGGCCAGGTCCCCCAGTGCAGACCCCCCACGCCGCCCAGCTTCTGTTGACAAGTACTTGAAGATGTGAAGTTTCCCTTTCAAGCAGATCTGGGCATGAGGAGGCACATGTGGGGGAGTCAGGGGAAGAGAGGGGTGGTTCTTCAGATCCTGCTTGGCTGCCAAAGGGGCTCATCCCCCACTCCTGCCCAATCTCATCCCTGTCCCCATGGTCTGCCCGGCCCACCCCTCACCTGGGCAGGGGGGCTTTGCAGGGGGTTGCTGTCCAGCAGAATGACCTGCAGGTGCCTGAGGCGGCAGAAGGAGACCGGGATGCGGGAGACACGGTTACAGGAGAAATCCAGGCGGACAAGAGGAAGGTCCCCCAGCTCTGGGGGTGGGTGGGTGAGGGAAAAGTCAGGAGCATGCCCAAGGATGGGTGCTGCACTCACTTCCTCTGCCCTCTGCTCTGGCTGGCCACTCACCCCTGCTCTTGCTCACCCAGGGTTCATCACAGCCTCTGCCCTGACTAGCTCAAATCATTCCCCAGTAACAACTGCCTTGCTCTTCTTCCTGCTCAAATCTGCTCCTCCTTCCAAGCCACACCGCCCCCATTAGGCCTACCCGGACTTCAGGTCCAGCCCATCCCAGATGCTTCTCCTCATCTCCTCGCCTGCCAACACCACACTTCAACTGATCCTTCAAGTGATCATCACAAGACAGAAACCGAACTGTGATACCTCATTGCTCAAAAACCTTCAGTGACTTGCAGACAGGGCTGCTGAGGTTGAGTGGGCTATGCCCTGCCCAAAAGCACCTAGTCAAGGGGGCTGAATATGATCTGCCCTTTACTAGCCAAGCCCGCACCCTGGGTAAGGCTGTGGCCGCCACTGGAAGGGGCACCTTATTCTAACTCTCAAAAAAGCAGTCTGGAGATCAGTGAGGGCCTAGACACACAATAAAAAGCACAGTTCCCTCACCTGGCATGGTCAAGGCCTTCATGATCTGATCTGTCTGCCCCTTTCCCACCTCACTGCCTCCCCTTCTACCACATCAGACAACTCTCCAGTCTCTCAGCTTCTGGACCTTTCCACATGCTGTTTGCTCAGCTGGGAGAACTGTTTTTCTGTCCACACATCTCTGAAGGTTAAGTTCAAGTGTCACCTTCTCCATGAATCTTCCCAGATACCTCCAGTTAGAATTCGTTGCTCCTCCCTGTGTCCCCAGAGCATTTCTGCTTGGGTCTCCTTTATGGCCCAGATGGAGTCCTAATCAAATGCTTATTTGTACCCCTACCGACTTGAAAGAGGGCAGGCACAGAAAGGGTGGGGGCCCCCAGAGAAAGCAGGTGGCCACCTGACTCCCCACTCTTGTTCTTGAAAACCAAGTTCACATGCTCCAGCACAGTAGAAGGCCCTTCCAGCCCTAGCCCTGGCTTGCCTTTCTAACCATATCCATGCTGGACCACACTCCTCCCACCTCCATGCTTTGTCCATGTTGTTTCCTTGCCGAGGATGCAGATGGATGGAGAATTCTCCTTCAAATTCACCTATGCTTCCCTGGTGAAGTCTTCCCAAGTTCCCCAAACAGAGCCAAGTGCTGCCTCTCCTCTAAGCCACATGCTCTAGCATGTCCCTCCCTGTTCTATAAATGTTTGTTTTTCTCCCCCACGAAACCATTAAATCTTTAAGGGTTGGCCCCAGATCTCAGACACAACTCCCACCTTTCCCTGGTCCTCACCTAAAACACTGGAAACACGAGCCAAAACAATGCTGGCTGAATAAAAGAAGGCGTGCCTGCTTTGGAGCAGAGGCTATCAAATTTTGGTGTGTATCACAATCAGCTCATGAAAATGGGGCTTCTTAGGTCCTAGCAAGGCCCCAAGGATTCAGAATCTCTGGGGAGGAGGCCTGGGCATCTGACACTCCTGAGACCTGAGAGCTTCTGCTGGGCTAAGTGGCGACCTTGGATGACCTTTAAGGCTCCTTCTGACCTGGAGATTCTAGTGGTGCAGATGCACTCACCGACTCTTCTTTATGTGCCCGTTTCCACGTTAGTAAAACAAAGCTAATAACCTATGTCTTGCCAACCTGAGAGGGTTGCTGGTCAAGGTAAAATAATTTATTTTTTTCTATAAATTACAGAACGCTGTGCAAATAAAGCATGATAATTCTTTGAAGATGCCTTGACTGTGACTTTCTCAAGGTAGGTACATGCACATACACACCACATGCATACACACACACCCTCCTGTTCTCTCTTTTCCTCACCATCAGGCAGGATGCTGATCTGGTTCCTCCGAACATTGAGATCCCGCAGGGAAGGCAGGCTACACAGCTCTGGGGGGAGAGACTGCAACTCATTGCTGCTCACATCCTGAAATTAGGAAAGAAGTGAAAGAGGCATAAGACTGGGATCATTAGAACCTGCCCTCCCGTCTCTAGCCACCTGCCTTCAAGCCTTTCCCCTAGGACCCATCCTGCCTTCCCTCTCTTCCCCCAAAAGGTCCCTGGTGCCTGATTCAATAGTCCCTCTTCTCGCCCTTGTTCCCCATTCTCACAAGCTGCCGCAGGCTTCCCAAGGCCCCAATGTCAGGAGGCAGGGCTCCCAGCTTGTTGTTGCTGACAATGAGCACCCGCAGGGGCAGCTGGCAGATGTAGGGTGGCAGCAATGACAGCTGGTTTCGGCTGTGGAAGAGAGAAAGGCAGGGGGCTCACTCCCTGGGGAACAGGATCCCAGCATTGTCTTCCTCCTCTCAGGGCACAGGGAGGCTCACTCAGGGTTCTGTGCATTGGTACTTGTGGCTGTGCATTGGAACAAGGCCCCCACCCTCGCCCGGCCCTGCCTTCTCTACCTGAGATTGAGGTAGGTGAGGGCTGTGAGATTCCCCAAGGCAGGGTTCAGGCATCTCAGGCAGTTGTGGTAGAGGCTCAGGCCCTCCAGGGACACCAACTGGCATGCTGCCTCAGGCACCTCGGGGAACCGGTTCCGGGACAGGTCTAGGAGAAGCAAGTGCCAGGGGAGAGCTATGGCATGGCCCAGTCCTGGACAGCAGGACCTTGGACTGCCCCAGAGCCAGATGCCCAGCCCCCTCCGCCTCAGCAGGCCTAAGCAATCAGGCCTATACACCTGGGTGTCCTGGGGAGATAACAAAAACTTCTGCAAACTGAAGCACATTCCAAGCATGATGAGAAAGACAGGGTCACCAGGCTGTAGCCTGGACCTGGGGGGAGCCATCAACACTGTCTTCAAATACATAAATGAAGGGCTATCCTGGAAGGAACTCTTACGATTCCTGCTGTTCTGAAATGCCAGGAGAGGTGGAAGGTAAACAGGTAGCAGGAGAGGGCTTGTGCCCAAGAGAAAATAGCAAGGTCATGGTCTGGGAGGCTCAAAGTGAGAATATGGAAAACCCCTGGGGGATACCACTGGGAGAGCCCATCCCTCCTCAGGGGCTCTCCCTCCCAACTGTAACCTGTTTTCAACAAGGTGGGCAACAAGGGGGAAACCAAGGGTCACTATATTCTGGGTCTAGAGATCAAGTAAGTCCCCCAACACCGGACAACAGTTTTTCACCAGCCCCTAGGACCAGCAAGCCAGGCCCAAGGCGCTATGAAGTCACAGATTCCTAAGGACAGAGAGGGAAAGAGCAAGCCAACCAAGCTGGAATTGGGCTCCTAGAATTCTCAGGCTCCTCCCGTCTGCATACCCCCTTCCCTCCCGCCCTCTTCCAGGCACCATCAGCCTTCCTCTACCTCCTCTCTTAATGACCCAGACTTCAAGAGTCAGATTCTTTGTCTGCATCCCGGGCACAGGTGAGGAGTGGAGAGGGTAGAGGAGGGGAGAATTCATTATCATCCCCTTATCTAAAGTGGTGGCTTGCTACTCCAATGCAAGGAGTCAGGTGTTGGGGTTCCTTCCAGTCTGGAGACACTAACTACTTAGACCTGCAGAAGCCTGGGTTTCTGTTTCCTCTGCTCAGCCCGTGCTGGGAGGAGCCTATGGTCTGCTGGGGAAGTCCCAAGCAACAGAACTTGGGTGAGCTTCTTAGACGGCCCTCCCCAGGGCGGGGTGAGGAAAAGTTGAGGGGAGAGAGAGCTGGGGTATATCCCCCAAGGAAATGAGTCTTGTGACAGGAAATGAAGTAGAAGCAATCTGGCAGGTTCTGTCTCTGGTGAGTCCATATGTTTACCAGGGCGGATGACAGCCCACTGTCCCAGGAATCGTCTCTCTCCCTTTCTGTCCTAACCCTGGTGCACAGAGATTGAAGACCTGTCATGGGAGAAGACAGTTCCGGAGAGAGTAGGAGGACTGCATCTGGGCCTCCCACCCTCACCCTCCTCCCACCCTCACCCTCCACCTGCCTGCCTCTTTTGTCCACAAATGTGTTTGTGTGTATATGTATGTGCATGTGGATGAAGGGGGTGGAAAACAAGTTATGATGGGTAAGTGGGTGGCGGGGGGCAAAAGCTAGGAGCGGAAGGGAGCCCAGGCTGGAGGAGGCAGGGCACAGGAGGCACAGGATGTGGTCTGTGAGAGAATGAGCTATACTTCTCCTTTGCTGGAGTGGACCCTCCCCCCACCTCAGGATTCTTCCAACTACTCAGCCTCAGAGGACAGAGTTCAAGGGATATTAGGAACCTGAGCCACAGAAGACATACCAGGGAAGATGCTGGTGCTTGTTCAGAAAGAGCTGGGGAAGCAGGGGAAGAGAGTTCAAAGTGATTCAAGAAGTAGAACACTGAAGCTTTTAATCTGGATTGGAGGGTAAGGGGGTGTGGAGGGCAGGGTATGGGTAACACTGTGTTTTTGTCACTTCCCCTTTCCACTCCAGGCTATAAGCACCCTGCTTGGGCAGAGGGGACAGAAGAGAGAGTTCTGACAAGATGGACCCCACTGGGCCTATAATCAGGGCCTGAAAGGACTGAGGATTCCTGCGTTGAGAACACGGCAGAGAGGGCTTTTCCCGCTTCACCACCCAAGCTCAAAGGAGAACTGGCTCAGCACCCTGAGCCGGAATGCTGCGGGAGAAGGAGGGAGAAGGGGGGGAAGAGCTGGGAGGGGCTGGGGAGTTCTTGGTAGCTTTCCCCACGAGTCCACTCCCAGAGGCAGAGCCCTAAGGAAGTAAAGAATAACATTTGGTCTTTGTCAAAAAACTAGCAAGGGGGAGGGGAATAGAGGGTGAGTGTCACACAGCTGCTGAGGTCAATCTGGAGCTGCCGCCAGGGAGACTGAGAGCGATAGACAGGGCTCCTGGGGCTCTCCCATTCCTTGAACTCACTCATCACACAGTGGGCAAATTAGTTTACCCATCAACCCAAGAAAAGTGAAGAGGTTTCAACCGGTTCTCCCCAGAATAGTAAGGGAAAGAAAGTGCATCTGTGCCTGCTGGGTGTCTGCAGGTGAGCAGGCACCTGCTTGGGGAGAAACAGACACTTCCCAGGGCAGTGTCATCAGAAGGACACTCTTTCACCGGCTCCAAGTCCCCCAGCGTGAAGATGAGGAGACCTCCTCACACCCTGGGGTAGTCAGGGGTGCCTTCGGGAATGCAGTCGTCGTCGTCCTCCTCCTCCTCCCTCTTCCCTGCAGCTGCCAGCCCAAGGTCACAGACTGCCTCCTGAGCAGCTGAGGCCAGACTGGGACTCACCCCGGTCATAGAAGAGCCCCCACCTCCCACCATCAAAAGACATCAGGGTAGAGGGAACATTATTAGAGGGATCCTGTGGGTGGGGGAGTGGAAGGACAGTCTCCACCCTCCTAATACTCCCAGCTGGGAGATAAGATTTCCTTCTTTCCAGCAAGAGCTTCATGCCCCTCCCTCTAGGTAAAGAAGAAACTGAAGAGAATTCTAGGGTCCCTGTGAGGTCACAGGCTCCATAATGACTTCACACACGCAGGAAGGAGGAGGAGTCTCACAGATAAGGGGGTCAAGGATAATAGGAGGAAGAGCTCAGGGAGAAGAGTTAGGAGAGGTAGGGGATTTGCTTCTTTCCTACAGACCGGCAGGGTGAGGAGTGGAGAGGGCCGGTGACCGTAGGAGGCGGGACTACCAGCAAAGTAAGCAGAAACAGCAGGTAGTTAGGGGCGAGTCCATGGGAAAGGGGCACCTGGGGTTGCTCGGATCTGGGTGGAACGGGAGAAGGAGTTGGAGACGAAGAGGAAGAAGAGAAAGGAGTGGCTAGAGGAGCTCATGGGGGCTGCTTTACGGAACGATCCGAACTGAGGTCGAAGAGGCCATGCAAATGAACCAACCAGGTGAGGGGCGGGACCAGTCTACAGGTGCGCTGATACGCAAATAAAGAGCAGCAGGGTCTTTCACATCGTTCAGCCAGAGAATCTGGACGTTCTGGGCAAATGAGAAGTACATTCATTGTCTAGTAGTTCTTAAAGTGGGGTGAGAGTGGTAACACGCTTATCCAAATAAGGGTCAAGAACCCCGACGGTCAGGTGAAGGGAGGATGGGCCACAGACTTAGGGAAACAAGCGAAAGGGGCGGGACTATGCAAGTGAGTCCCAGGCCGGGCTGGGAGCCGGGGGACACTCACCAGCCTGGGTGATGTCTGACAGGTCGTAGCTGCGGGCGGCGCCCCGGGGAAACTGCTTCAAGCGCCGGTTAGACAGGTTCAGGGTCCCGGTGGCCACGGCCTCCTCTAGGGCCCGCTCTGCACTGCGGCTCCCGGGCAGTCCCGGAGACCCTGGAACCGAGGTCGTGGTCGCCGCCTCCTCACCCCCGGCCGCCAGTGGGGCCGCTACCGCCGCCGCCATCCGCTCCCGGCGGCTTCCGCTGTCTGACTGACGGGACCGGCAGTCCCTCCCTGCCCTCTCCTCAGAGTCGCCGTAGTCACTTCTAGAGGGAAGGAGTGGGGCTCAGGGACCCAGCGGACCAATCGTGGTCCCGAGACACGCAGAAGAGGCGAATCAGAACCTACCGGGGGGGGGGGTGGAGACTCCAGTGCTGGAGTGCGGCGAGAGAGGGGAGGGGAAAGAGAATGGAGCGCTCGTCAACGGCCAACGCTCCAGGCTGACCCGCCCCGCGCAGCCGCATCCAATCACAATGCCTAGGGTTGGAGATAGAGCCAATCAGGTCCAAGTAGGAGGCGGGAACGCCGGCTCTCAACTAGAAGGCAAGAGAGCGCGAGAGACCACCAGCGGGGGGCCCCCCAGGCCTCGTCTCACGAAGACCAATCGCAATCCAGATACAGGCGAGTGACTGTCAAGAAGGCCAATTAGATTCTCCGGAGGGAACCAGGCCTCTGCTCTGAGGGACGGCTCTACTTACCAATAGCATGGGCGAGAAGGCGGTCCCTTCGCTAAGGAGGAGGCGGGTGAGCTAGAATTTTGAGACTGAGGTAAAGAGTGTGAGCGCGGTGGGGCACGCTGCGGCCGGCTGGGAGCAGTGCAGGGGCTGGAGGGTGTGCAAGCCGAGCATATTAGGGAGCGAGCCAGCGTGGAGGCCGTGAGAGAGATCGAGGGGGCAAGGCGAGCAGCTGAGGCCAGTGCGCAGGATACTTGCTGCAGCCGAAAGCACCCTGGAGACCGTTTCCGGCTGCGGAGGCGAAGGCCTGCGAGGGTCCTGGGCTACCGGGAGGGGCGGCTTCCCAAAGACGGTGGATGCCCCACTCGTGGAGCGAGGATGTAGGTGGAGGGTTAGGGGAGACGAGGAAAGCCCCGAATGGGTAGGCAAGCCCGGGCCGGCGGCAAGCCCTAACCAGAGGCGCGCCCCCGCCGCTGCCCGGCTCCTGGTCAAGAATTGTGGGGACAGGACCTGGGAATTTTAGAGTCTAGGAAGGACCCCATCATTTAGCAGAAGGCCTTCGGGCTACAAGTGAGGAAACTGAGAGGGAGGAAAGTTGATGAGTTAGCAAGAGCAAGCGGCAACTTCCTAGAAGCCAGGTCTCTTAAACCTTGACACCAGGCTCTTTGCCACTTCATCAGCTTTGACAATGTACTTTTTCTGTTCGTAACCTCTTGTTTGCCTCCTGAGGTGAAATGGAGGGGATAAAGGGGACACAAATACAAGAGGAAGCTGAAAATACTTTTTCTGTCTCTTAGAGATCTTAACATCCCCTTTAGTGGAATAAGTACCTAATCTATTCCACATAATATGCTAATAGTTGCCTGCCCACAAAAAACTAAAGTGTCCTTCTCATAGATCATATCCCAGATGCTAATATTCTTAAATTATGAAAATTCTATCCTAGATATCCTAACCTAGTTGTCTACTTGTCACTATAAATTAGAATTTGACTGGATGATTGACAAAATCTATTACCTAGCACAGTAAATGAATAATTCTGTAGTGCTGGGCAGCTAAGGGCTGGTTGTCCAGCACGACTGGATTCCCTTGAGCCCCTGGAAAAGCCAGCAGCTCCTTGGATTTATTGGTGTGAAATCTTTTGCCCCTACCTTTACAGGAAACCTTGGTGGAGTAGTGGTTAAGTGCTGCAGCTGCTAACCAAAAGGTTGGCAGTTTGAATCCACCAGGTGCTCCTTGGAAACTCTATGGGACAGTTCTACTGAGCAATTGACTCAATTGCAACAGGGTTGGTTTTTTTTTTTTTTTTTTACAGACACAGTCCCAACTTTTTCTTCTCATAAACTTCACCCCCATAAGACTAAGGTGATGGCTTAGACTCTGGGAGATACCCTAAGCTTTCAGAGGAAGAAAGTAAATCTATCCCTTTCTCCCACCTTAACAGGTTGCCCTCTGTACACGCAATGATGTTTCTGTCCGAGGAAAGCACCTGGTTTTGGATGTGTTTTTCAGGGCACTCTAAGGGGTCTGTGCTGAATTGTCCTCACTTATACCTGCTGCATGCTTCTGTGAGATAGGTGGTCATTAGCAAGGCACCTTTCCTCCTCACCTACTTTTTTTTGTTGTTGTTGCTGTCATTACTGTTGTTTTAGTTTATCCTCTTGAGCTACAAATTCCCTGGAGGCCCTGGCCTGCTGGGCTGTGAAGAATTCAGCAGAGTTTCTCTACAGAGTTAGTGCTAAGGGCCTCAAGTGGAAAAACTTCCTACTACTCCCTGAAAGAAAAGGCCTCATCTACAGTAGTTCATACTTTATTTCTTCTGTAAAATGCATACCCGTGAGCCATTGGGTGGCTAGAGCTAAGCTAGAACCCAGGAGCTGTCTATGAGATATAATCCCTGGCAAAGTTAGGGAAATAGGTCACAGTGGCTGGACAGTGAGGTCACAGAGAGGTTTGTTTGCCCCAGACTCCATTGGGGGAGGGGTCTAGGAGGCAGAGGGGCCCCAGAGGTCCTCCAAGCCCAGGCAGGGGACATGGTGTGGGAAAAGCAGCAGGGACAGGAGCCAGGGAGCTGAGTACACGGGCACAAGGGGCCCAGAGAGATGAAGGCAGGACCAGGGAAGGGGCAGTCAGGATGGTGAGGAGAAGCAAGGGACGGAAGTTGCAAAAATTCACCTGGCTGTGTGGACAAGGACAGGAGGAGGGGCTGAGGGTGAGGGGGCAGACCAGGGAAGGGCAGGGAGATGGCAGCAAGTGGTCACAGGGAGGACTTATTTGGAGAAGTTGGAACAAGGCAGACAGGGAAGGGTGACTGGTGGACCTGGAAAGAGAGATGGGATGATTTGACAGCAGAGAGCTGGAAGTCAGAGCTATGAGCCTTAAGACAGAAGTTACTGAAAGACAGGCTTGGAGAAGGGAAAGAGGCATGACCCTCATGGAACCCCTATACTCCCCCTTCTCCATGGGTAGGTGAAGCGGAGCTGCCCTTCATGTGGCCCAGAGCCTGGGGGTGAAGAGAAGAAGGGGAGAGGGAACCCTATTTCTGTTCAGTTGTTCCCCCCAGAGCTGGTGAGTCTTTAGGGGGAGGTATTGAAAATAAAGGACTGGGGGCCAGACAACAAGAAGGCCCCAGTGACTCCTGCTTCCTCCTTCCTGCCCACCAGGTGGAGCATATCATCTCATTCCTTCCAGTCAGAGATGTAGTCGCCCTAGGCCAGACCTGCCATTACTTCCACGAAGTGTGCGATGCAGAGGGCGTGTGGAGGCGCATCTGTCGCAGGCTCAGCCCTCGCCTACGAGAGCAGGGTTCTGGGGTCCGGCCCTGGAAGAGAGCTGCCATTCTTAACTGTACACCTTCCCCAGAACCTCCAGTTCCCCTTGCCTTTGTCCTACCTTACTCTGGGATCCCACTTGCTCTGTAAAGTTGTCTGATGACCTCAGCACTCTGAGCCAACCTTCCAGAGCTCTTAGGAAATTTGTTAGACTCAAGCATACACCGCTGAGTACTCCCTTCAAGTCCCTAGAGCCACCCTCTGATAGACATGCCACACGGAGCCCTCATTACTAGTGTGTCTACCAAGTCTCCATATAGAAACTGTCTTCCAAATTTTACCCAAGAAACATCCCCTACTCTCAAAACCTGGAGTTTTCCCCCTCTACTAAGCCAGTATTTCTCAACTTGTCACTGTTGACATTTTGGACCAAAGAATTCTTTGTTTGGAGTGGTGGGGGCTGTCCTATGCGTTACAGGATATTTAGCAGCATTCCTGGCCTTTACCGACTGGATGCCCATAGCATCTCCCCTGGTTGTGACAGCTAATCGGCCCCAGAGGGTCAAATTCACCCCCACGTTGAGAACCATGCTCTAAACCCCTTCCCCTCCCAGGGACCCCCACCCATATCCGTTCAACTTTGCTGTACACTGGGAGATTAGGGGAGAAGATTGGCCTCCACATAGCAGATCCAGAGCTGGGGGGTGAGGGAAGGTTACTGGCCTCAGTCATTCCTTTTCACTCCTCTTTCTGACTCTTGTCTATGTATTTATTCTTATATTTCCCTTTATGTCTCTAGTAAAAGATTGGACCGAAGAAGTGGTCACTTAGAAGCATGTGTACGGCCCTAAGCCGAGGTGGGGTAGAGAACTAAAATTCAGACATGGGCTATAACTGGTATCTTCGAAGCTTTCCATATCTCCATTAGAAGGGGTCTGTTCCCTAGTCCTATGGATGGAGAGGAGCAAAACACCAGGGTGTCTGAGAAATCTTGTTTGCCTAAGCTCTGACTTATCTCCCTTGTGTCATCCCCACCCCTTGAACCTTCCATCTCCTTCCCTCCTCTAGACACGAAGGGCCTGTATTTCCAGGCATTTGGGGGCCGCCGCCGCTGTCTCAGCAAGAGTGTGGCACCCCTGCTAGCCCATGGCTACCGCCGCTTCTTGCCCACCAAGGACCACGTCTTCATTCTTGACTATGCAGGGACCCTCTTCTTCCTCAAAAATGCCCTGGTGTCCTCCACCCTTGGCCAGATCCAGTGGAAGCGGGCCTGCCGCTATGTCGTGTTGTGTCGGGGAGCCAAGGATGTGAGTAGCAGAACCCTGGCAGCCAAGAACCCATCCCTCCTCCAGGGAACCAGGGCTCACACCTCTTAGGACATCTGCCCTCCCGTACTGGGAACCTGAAAACAAGTCTTCATTTCCCAACTCTGGACCCAAGTATCTCATCTCCCCACCCAGGATCTGGTTACCCCAGCCTTATCTCCTCCAAGGCCCTAGGTCCCAGATACCCTTATCTTTTCCCACAGTTTGCCTCGGACCCAAGATGTGACACGGTTTACCGTAAATACCTCTATGTGTTGGCCACTCGGGAGCAGCTGGGAGTGGTAGGCTCAACTGGCAGCCGGGCCTGTGACTGTGTGGAGGTCTATCTGCAGTCCAGTGGGCAGCGTGTCTTTAAGATGACCTTCCACCACTCCATGAGCTTCAAACAGATTGTGCTGGTTGGTCAGGAGACTCAGCGGGCTCTATTGCTCCTCACAGGTGTGGCCTAAAGCAGTGGTTTTCAAATTGTTTCCTGTAGATTCTTCAGGACCTGCTGCAGGGGAGTGGGAGGGAAGACTTTCAGACAGAGCTCTGCATGCCGCCTCGTCCTGGTTTCAAACCAAATAGATCTGCTTTTATCTTCTCCTAGCCTAGGATTCTGCCTAGTATTTCATATGAATAAAGGGCCAAAAAAATAATTTGGAAACAACTGCTCTAGTGAATGCCTGGTTTTTTAAATTCTTACCTCCCTAACCTGCATGCCAGGCACATCACTTTAAACCCCAAACTACTCCCCAGGTTTCTAAAGTGTGCCCCTAAACTTGGCCACACCCCTAAGCCTGACTCCCTCTGGACTTCTTAACACTAGGCAGGGATCTAAATTCCCAAACATCGTTCTTCCCAACATTCATTGGATTTTTTCAAATCTGAATGTTAGATTTTTTCTCCATCTCTCATGCTGAAGTACTTCCCTGATTTGCTTTTGGTTGCAAGGGGCTGGAGTCTGGGGAACTTGAGGTCACTATCCCTTTATTTCATCTCTACCCATTTTCTTCTAACTCCACTCCAGGCAGTAAATGTTTTGTCCTGTATGGCTTAGGGAGTTGATGGGGAAGTTGATATTGAAGGGTCCCCTTCCCCCACATAATTGTCTGCCTGCCCACACCCTGCAGAGGAAGGAAAGATCTACTCGTTGGTAGTGGATGAAACTCAGTTGGATCAGCCACGTTCTTACACAGTCCAGCTGGCCCTAAGGAAGGTGTCCCGCTGCCTGCCTCACCTGCGTGTGGCCTGCATGGCTTCCAACCAGAGCAGTACCCTCTACATCACGGGTAAGAACCACCACCCTTCTCAAGATCCCAGCCTTGGACAAACCCTGTAAAGACTGACACCCTTCTCCGTATTCTAGCCCTGTGGTAAACCCTTTAGGGTGTCCTAATGAAAAAGTGTGTTCAGGTTCGAGATTTAGCTGATGCATTTCTGGTGGGTGTGAGGCTCCCTGGATCTTGCAGCTTTTATCCCAGGTGGGGCCTTATCCCTAGGAAACTGGTGCCCAAAGCTGCTGAGCTGAGGGCTCCCCACCCCCCAGACCAGGGGGGAGTGTATTTTGAGGTGCATACCCCAGGGGTGTATCGTGATCTCTTTGGGACCCTTCAAGCCTTTGACCCTCTGGACCAGCAGATGCCGCTTGCTCTCTCACTGCCTGCCAAGGTAGGATCCTGGAGGGAAGGGGCAGACCAAAGGAGGGACTTTAGGGATTCGAAGATACCAAGAGCTTGAAATAGGGCAGGAACCAAACAATCCTACAGGGAGGGGCGGGGAACCCAGGGAGAAGGGTAAGGTAGAGGCAAGGACAAAAGAGATCAGCTAGGAATGGGAGATTCTGGAGCTCAGAGTTCCTCTGGAGGAAACTGAGTGCCTACCTCACCTTTCTATCTTATCTCCTAGATCCTGTTCTGTGCTCTTGGCTACAATCACCTTGGCCTGGTAGATGAATTTGGCCGAATCTTCATGCAGGGAAATAACAGATATGGGCAGCTGGGAACAGGGGACAAAATGGACCGAGGGGAGCCCACTCAGGTGAGATTGTGTCCCAGCAATTCTCATCCCGACTCCCCTTCTCCCATTCCCGAACCCCTGAATCTCTCCACTGCGCCAATGTCCATAGATCCCGCTTTCTGCTCCCAAGGGAAAGGAAGCCAGTCAGTATGTAATGCCTGTGATACTGTTGCCTCTCTTACCAGGGTCGGCCCCGTGAGGTAGAATTCCACGCCACTCTGTGCAGTACTCTAGGAGTGATAGGAATTTAGTGAGTATGGGAGGGCCTGGGTGGGCTGGAGGAACTAGAAGAGGTGAGATTAAACAGGGCCTGGGGGGTTAGAATAGGATTCAGGTGGGGATGGGAACAAAACATGCATATATGCGGGACAGTGAAAAGACTGATCTGCCTGTGGCAGAGCAGGTATTGGGAATCAGTGAGAAGTGAGGCTATCTAGTGGGTGGAAGCCTGCAGGAGTAGAGATTTGGGAAAGAGTCATTGCAGGTTCTGCAGCAGGAAAAGGCACCCCCAGAGGGTGAATGAGGACAGGTCACCTGACAGTAGTGCTCAGGAGGCCAGGGAGTGGGAAGCCTACTAGGACACTGTTGCGTGATGGCAGCACTTGAGACAAGGGCCTGGGACTAGTACAATGGCAGGGAGAATGGAAATGAATAGATACATGAGATATTTTAAAAGAAAATGAATAGGCCCTGATAACTTATTAGATGTGAAGAGGGGTGGGGTATGACAAGCATGGCTCTGGAAAGAGACCCCTTGAAGAAAGATGGTATTGCCTACAAAAGTAAGTTGGAAAGGGAGGCTGGCTTGAGGAAAGAGAAGGAGTGTGATTTGGACTTTTTGCGGTGGTAGTAAAACACTAAAGTGGAAATGCATAGCTGACAATTAGAGAGTCCACGCTGGAAGAAGGTTGAAATGACCAAAATAGAGATAGAGGAGCAAATCCTGGGGAGTGGCCACCACTGCAGGCAGGAGGAATGAAGAGGAGTTGTCCTTGAGACGAGAGATGTGCCCCTCAAACAAGACAGGGCGGTTAAGGGTGAGAGAGTGGGACTATGGGAAAGTATTTACTGACATGGAAGGATGTTCACGTCATATTTTTAGGTGAAAAACTATGAAATGGTTTACATAGTATGAACACATTTTTTGTTTAGAAATATACTATTTTATTAGGTATAGATTTACATAGCAAACAATGAAAAAGAGTTTTTAAAGTTTTGCTTGTGAATATGTTACAGTTTTTCTCTAATGACCTTGAATTACTTATCTAAGTCTGAAAAATTAAACACCAACATTGTCAGAACGAGTGTGCAGGAGAGGCCCTGGGATTTGACAGTGCCTTTGGAGAGAGCAAGGAGCTCTGGTGGTGCAGTGGTTAAAGCACTCAGCTGCTAACCCAAAGGTCGGCCGTTCGAAACCACCAGCAGCTCCACAGGAGAAAGATGTGGCCGTCTGCTTCCATAATGATATACAGCCTTGGAAACCCTATGGGGCAGTTCTACTCTGTCCTGTAAGGTTGCTATGAGTCTGAATGTACTCGACGGCAGGGGGTCGGATTTGGTTTCTGGAGAGAGTGTGTCAGTAGTGTAGCAGGAAGAGGAGGCAGATCTCAGAAGGCTCAGGAAAGACTGGGTGGTAAGGACCAAAAATGTGGCCAATCTTAGGCTGGTGATACAGTCAGCAGCAAGAGTCAGGTGGACTTTTTTTTTTCAAAAAAAAAATAGGGTAGCCATTTTTGAAGGCAGTGACATGACAAATTAAAAGTGCTAGAGGGGAATGGGGGGAATAAGTGGGAGAAAAGTCCTTCTTTGGGCACTAACCTGGAATTGCACCCGTAAAACCAAACCAAGCCAAACTCGTTGCCGTCAAGTCGATTCTGACTCATGACGACCCTACAGGACAGAGTAGAACTGCTTCATAGGGTTTCCAAGGAGTGACTGATGGATTCAAACTGCCAGCCTTTTTGTTAGCAGCCGAGCTCTTAACTGCTGTGCCACCAGGGCTCTGGAATTGCACAGGGAGGGGGTTTTAACCCTTGAGAAGAGGAAGGAAATTCCTTCCCGCTTGGGCTGGCAGGCCGAATGAGAGGCCAGACTCAGTGGGCACAAGCAGGTGAGAATGAGGGAGTAGACAGCAGGCCCTGACCTCAGGACCTATTTTTCTGGGGAGCAAAAACAAGGTACCAACAGAAATGCTAGATCGACCCCTTTGATTAGACCATTAGGGGCTGCAGGAGTACCAAGAAGGAGACATTGCTGCCCATCTGCAGTCATCAAGGCGACTTCATGGGACAGGGGTGCTTGATCCCGTTTCTTCCCTCCCTAGTTTACTTTTTTCCTTGAGCCTTCCTGTCGACCTTCCCTGACCTGGGCCCCCAGTCCCTTGGTGTTCCCCTTCAGGGACCCTGGCCCTGTGTCCTCAGGTACATTATCTGCAACGCCCCATTGCCCTGTGGTGCGGTCTCAACCACTCCCTGGTACTGAGCCAGGGCTCGGACTTCAGCAAGGAGCTGCTGGGCTGCGGCTGTGGGGCTGGAGGCCGTCTCCCTGGCTGGCCTAAGGGGAGTGCCTCCTTCGTCAAGCTCCACGTCAAGGTCAGGCAATCAGGCAACCAGGGAGGGCAGGAGAGATAGAGCCAGGTAGCCCACAGAGCTGTAGGCAGGGCTCCTGCGGGGACCTAGGGGCCCTGTTTCCCCAGTACCACCCTTTCACCCTTTCCTGCCAGGCACCATGGCTCCCAGCTCTCTCCGACCTTACACAACCCTGGGGCTCAGCCAGCAGTCAACTCACTTGCCGACTCAGGGCTGGTTTGAGAGGGAGGAACACAACAGTTCTGAGTAGCCAGGGTGTCCTGGGAACCCCTGCAGGAAGGGCCTCACTCAGCCATGCCCGTTTCTCCTCCAAGGTCCCTCTGTGTGCCTGCTCCCTCTGCTCCACCAGAGAGTGCCTCTACATGCTGTCCAGCCATGACATCGAGCACCATCTCGCCTATCGGGACCTGCCAGCCAGCAGGGTGGTGGGGACCCCTGAGCTCAGCCTGGGGGCTGGGCCCCCCCAGGACCCTGGGGGGGCGGCCCGGGCCTGTGAGGAGTACCTCAGCCAGATCCACAGTTGCCCCACATTGCAGGACCGCATGGAGAAGATGAAGGAGATCGTGGGCTGGATGCCCTTGATGGCTGCACAGAAGGATTTCTTCTGGGAGGCGCTGGACATGCTGCAGGGGGCTGCTGGAGGGGTTGGCCCAGGCCCGCCGGACCCTGAGAGCTGACCCCTCTCTCCTAGCCTCACCCCTGGAGGGAAAGTCTGGCCCTAGGCCAGGGGCTAAGGAGAGATGGAGTGGTAGCAATAAACCCTGTGTGTGTACATGGGGAGGGGGACACCTGATAGGGCAGGGAGCTGTTTTATACAATGTTCAGGGGGTTTCCCAGGAGGAGCCCCCAACCTGGCTATCATGGATGAGAGATTTGATGGACAAATAGAATAAAAGGCTGAAGTGAGGCCTGGTTTGGAACCCTGGGCCCTGGGAGTGAAATGGGGCGGGGAGGCAGGGCTGTCAGGAACTAGAGCAGAAGTGGCTCAGCTTTCAGTTGTTGCTGAGCTGGCAGCACCTGAGTTCTTCAGCTTGCTTTCCCCTTCCCACTCTCAAGACCTGACCCGGTCTTTTCAACTTGGAAATCCTAGCCCCACTTTCTGGAACAACCCAGCAAACATAGGCTACCTGCTTCCCCTCTTAGACTTCCTTCCTATTCCTGATAAAATAGTATATTTCTATTCCCTCTTCCTCTATCAGACTTATCCCCATCTTGAGGAAGCCATTTTCTTCTGACTTTGGAAAGCTTCCTACCCATTTCCCTTCATTGCTGTGAAGTCATCCCCCCAGGTCTGGCCTCACATGTCCTTTTCCCTGACTTTCTCCTCCCTTCTGGTGGTGTGCACAGAGTTGCTCCTTCTTTGGTCTCCACTCTCCTCTTCCTCATCTACCCCCAAGTAGCGTCTCCTTTCCTTTGTCCCTCTGGCTGGCATGGATGAGAAAAGCAGACTAGTTTACCACTTTAAAATTTCATTACGAGGGACACTCATTATCCACATCCATACCATGCCTCCCTACTCCCTCCTGTACCTTCCAATATTTGGGAGAGAAAATGACTGGGGGTAGAGAAAGACAGGAACTTGAAGTGGACAATAAGTTGGGGCAGGGGGTGGTCAGGAAGAGGGTAAGAGGATGGGAGTCCAAGGAAGCAGGGAGTGGGGGAGGATTGTGGGTAGGCTGGAGAGTCCTGGGGAAGGACCGAGGCTGTGTTTGCAGGATGCTTGGATGCCAGACAGAGTGGGGTTCCAGCTGTGATTACTTGATGCCCGGATTCTGGCTGAAAGCCTGATGCTCCCCCATTGTTCCACCCCCGACTTAGGTCAATCTGTGTCCTGCAGAAAAAGACCAGACTTACTGGTCTGACGGAGACTGAAGAAACCTGAGAGCATGGCCCCTGGACACCCTTTTAACTCAGTACTGAAGTCACTCCTGAGGTTCACCCTTCAGCCAGAGACTAGACAGGCCCATAAAACAATAATAAACGTAGCTCAACCACGTATATGAGACTAAATGGGCACACTAGCCCAGGGGCAAGGACAAGAGGGTGGAGGGAACAGGACGGCTGGACAAATGGACATGTGGAACCCAAGGTCCAGAAGGGGAATGTTGACACATTGCAGTTGGCAACCAATGCCACAGAACAATATGTGTATTAATTGTTTAATGAGAAACTAATTTGCTCTGTAAATCTTCATCTAAAGCACAATAATTAAAAAAGGGAAAATATGTATCCTAGACTTAGAGAGGCCCCTGGACTTGCCACTGCCCGGGCTCTGCTCTCCCTGTCCCGCCTCCCCCACCCACCCCACTGGCCAGTCCCCACGCCCACACACCCGAGGCTGCCTCATCTGGCACTGATTATCCTGCTGCTGCTGCTGCTGCCGCTGCTAAACTCAACTGCTGCCTCTGTCCCGAGGACCTCAGTGCCTCTGCCCCCAGCCATGCTGCCTGCTGCCACGGCCTTCTTCCTGGGGCCCCTCCTCACTGCCTGGGCCCTGCTGCCCCTTGCCCAGGGCCAGACCCCCAACTACACCAGGTAGGTCCCTTGGCACTTTCCAGATAGCTCGAGTGAGCTTCAAAAGCCCTGACTCCTGGGGGGGTTGTGCCTGTGGGATCTTGTAGATTCTTTTGCTAACACACAATGCCCCCCTCCAGATTGCCCACAGCCCCCACCCCTCTGTGGATCCCTAGTCCTTCCTCTGCTGCAAGATCACTATGTCTCCTGCAGTTTGTTAATGCTCCCCATTCTTCCATCATCCTCTGCCCTCCAAGTCTCCCCCACCTACCCAATCCTTGGTCCCCAATGGAACTTGAGGAAGCCAAGACTTTGAACTTGCTTGGTAGCTGGACGTCTGGATTCCAGGAGGGAATTAGAATATTGTCTGGGAGAAGACGGGGCAAGAGGGCAAGTGAGAGACTTGGGAGTCGCATACTCAAGTAGTTAGCTGGAATAGGAGCAGGGCAGAGGTTGGGAGCTCAGGTAGCCTGATGTCCAGGTTCAATCTGAGGGCCATTGCTGCTTCTCCCTTCACCTCCCCGCCCCTTCCCCTCCCGCCCCCCACTGCCTCGGCTCGTGGCTGTGTCCACATCTGGAAGTAGTTAGGCGGCTGCTGTCCCCACTGCCAGGCAGAGCGGCGAGGAGGGAGAGTGAGGAAGGGGGGCTGAGGAGGATTCCGGGAATTCCATTTGGAGTGGGGGTGGGGACTCTGGGGGGTTGGAGGGATGCCTGAGCCACTGGTCCCACTTTTTATTTATTCCCTGCTGGAGTGTTTCCCACCCCAGTCCCCTCTTGTCTGGCTACGCTGCCCCAGATCCCTTAGGCCTTTCTCCCTGGTTCCCCTGGCTCATCATCCTCTCCACCACTCCCTGCACTCATGACTGATCCCTCTTCCATTCTCCAGACCTGTGTTCCTCTGTGGAGGGGAAGTGACCGGGGAGTCAGGTTATGTGGCAAGTGAAGGTTTCCCTAACCTTTACCCCCCCAATAAGGAGTGCATCTGGACAATAACGGTGAGAAGTTCCTTCTGGTCACTACCCCCTTACAAAGCCTCCAAGGTCTGAGTCCAGGCAGGCAAAGGCCTAACTGCTAAGGGGAACTCCTAGAACCATGTTCCCAAGGCGGGGACATCAGTCCCAATAATAACACACCTCACAGGACACCTATTTTAAATCCTGATTCTCCATTCTCAATCTCTCTAAGTTCTTTCCAAAGACGTCAGGCCTTGTCCCCTGCCCAAGCCAGGCTGCAGAGCCCAGCCCTTCTGCTCTGCTCCCCAGTGGGTCCCATACTGCCCCTTTCCCGTTCAGGCCCGGTTACTGTAGGAAACACTTGGGGAAGGGGAGATGTCCTCTGCCTGAGTTGTGCGTGGCCTGACTTTGGGGGCCCTCTGCCCTTGTCCCTGCTGTCAGGTCCCTAAGGCCCAAACTGTGTCCCTCTCCTTCCGAGTCTTTGACCTGGAGCTGCACCCCGCCTGCCGCTATGATGCTCTGGAGGTCTTTGCCGGGGCCGGGACCTCGGGCCAGCGGCTCGGACGCTTCTGCGGGACCTTCCGGCCGGCACCGGTAGTCGTCCCGGGCAACCAGGCGACCCTAAGGATGACTGCAGACGAAGGCACGGGAGGGCGAGGCTTCCTGCTCTGGTACAGCGGGCGGGCCACCTCAGACACTGGTGAGAACTCCCTCACCTTCTCCGCCCCCTACCCCATCCTGGCCCCGGCCCCGGCTCAGGCCCCGCCCCAGCCTTAACCTCAACCCTAAGACAAACCCCGCGCTCAAGAGCATAGGGTCCCCATTACCTCCCTTACCTTTTCCCTCACTAACTGCCCCTTCAGTCCCTCCTCCCGGTCTTCTCTCCCTCCTTCCGCTCCCACCTACCCCCTCTTCCAGGCCCCCGCCCAGGCGCGAGGCGGAAATGGGTCACCGACCCGCGGGTGGAATGGGCCTGGGGTTACTGGGATGGTGAGTAACTGCCCGCCCCCGTCCGCAATCGGGCTCCCTTAGACGGGCGTGAGGGGGCACCCCAGGCCTGGGGGACTCAATTCCCCCGGCCCGGTGCCCCTTACACCCAGCCCGGGGCTCCCGATTGCGGTCCCATCACCCCTCCTGGCGGCAGAAGTCTCCCTTCAAATGTTTCAGGGAGATACCGCCCCAAATCGAGGGCACCCTCACAGCGTGGGGGCTCTTCAGCTTGCAAAAAGGAACTTTTCTGCCGGGCCGGGGAGATGGGATCTCCCAGGGGAAGAGGAGCGGTGTGGCTGCGGGTCAGGGGGAGGGGCAAGAAGGGAGCGTGTCCAGCCAATTCCCCTTCTCCCTTCTACCGCCTGCCTGGGCACCCGGAGGTCCAAGACTTCCCAGAGCCTGGTTCCTCCTACCCCTCTCTCTGCTAACTCCCCCTCCCCCCCCTTTTCTTTCCCTCCTCCTGAGACCCAGACATCCGAGCTTCCAGCAAGGACTCCCAGCCTTAGAGCTCTCCCCGAGCTGACCGAGGGTCTCCACCGCCCCCCACCCCCGCTCCTCTCTCCCCTCCCCAGAGCACCAATTTTGCGGGGGGCGGCTGGAGAAGGCCCAGGGAACCTTGACTACGCCCAACTGGCCCGAATCCGATTACCCCCCGGGCATCAGCTGTTCCTGGCACATCATCGCACCCCCGGACCAGGTATCCACCCCCCACCCCCGCCCGAGCTGCTCTAGAGGACCCAGGCAGCGTCCTCCAACATGCAGCCAATAAAGATTTACTGAACATCTACTATGTCCCAAACACTGAGCTTTCTCTGGTGGGGAGCAAGACAGAGACCCAGACTTTGTTTGCACACAAACGAACAAAAAATGTAAAATAACATCTGTGATGAGTCCTATGAGAGCGAGGTACAAGATGCGGATTGTTGGGGGGGGGGCGGGGGCGTAAGGGGAGGAGGACACTGCGTGGTTTTAAGGGTGTGTGATCCTTCGAGCGGTGGTGTGAATGTGTTCAGGCGGGGCTCCGGTGGATGGTGGAAGTGACAGCGGAGGCTGCTGCTGCGACCGTCCAGGAGGCCGCGGCGGGGCGGAGGAGGTAAGAGGTGCAGGATTTGGGCGCCCTCAGGGCCGCTCCGGTCCCCGCGCAGCCTCCGCCTCTCTCCGCCGCCAGGTAATCTCGCTGACCTTCGGGAAGTTTGACCTGGAGCCGGACACCTACTGCCGCTACGACTCGGTCAGCGTGTTCAACGGAGCCGTGAGCGACGATGCCAAGAGGCTGGGGAAGTTCTGCGGCGACACTGTCCCCAGGTGAGGGGGCAGGACCTGGGTGGGCAGAGGGGTCTCGGCGTCACCACTTCAGCCGGCGCCAGAGCGGGGACCGTGTCGCTGCTGGGAGGGACGAGGCCTAGCTGAAGGGGCGGAACCTGATCACCCTTCCCCCACCCCAAAAACCTGAGCGAAGCAGGTAGGGGGCGGGCAGTAGAGGCTTGGCGCAAGGTCTAGGGTGGGCGGATCACAAGGCGAGCGGGGCTCAGACCGAGAGGTTAAAGGCAGTCGGGCTGGGAGCCGGGTGCGCGGCCGGCTTTGAGCACACCCCTGCATTCCCCTGCTCCCGCAGCCCCATCTCCTCCGAAGGGAACGAGCTCCTCGTCCAGTTCGTCTCCGACCTCAGCGTCACGGCCGACGGCTTCTCGGCCTCCTACAGGGTCCTGCCTCGGGGTGCCGCTGAATCAGGGCTGGCCAGGAGCCCGGGAGAGGACGGGCAGCCTGGCCCCAGCCCCAAGCCAGGAGCCGGTCCCAAAGTCAAGCCCCCCACTAAGCCCCGACTGTCACCTGCTGAGAAACCGAAGGCTTCACCTGAGGCAGAGGCGACCCCGCTGGGCCCGGGTGAGTCTAAGAAGGGGGAGGAAGGGAGCGCCGACGGAAGGGAGCTGTGTTAGAGTTGCTTCCTTGACTCCTTCAATCATTGTTTTATTCCAACAACACTTGGATGCCTTCCCAGAGCCAATAGCTGGTGCTGGGTACTGGGACCCAGAATTGGATAGGGCTTGGAACAAATTCAAATCTCTGAGACCACTATGGGAAAGTGCAACTTCTGAGTAGGTCACCCTCCACAAACAGCCTCCTCTCCCTCCTAGATGTTCCCAGCACTCCCTGCCCAAAGCAGTGCCGGCGGCGGACAGGCACCTTGCAGAGCAACTTCTGCGCCAGCAGCTTGGGTAAGAAGCCCTAGTCCCCAGCCCTGCTCTTCCAGCTCTTCTAACCCTGGCCTGTCGCCAAAGCCGCCCTTCCTTCTGGTTCCAGTCCGGACCTCCTGTCTCCTTTTCACCTCACCCCTACTTTCCTACAGTGGTGACAGCAACAGTGAAGTCCATGGTGCGGGGCCCAGGCGAGGGCATCACTGTTACCGTCAGTCTCATTGGTGCTTATAAAACCGGAGACCTGGACCTGCCTTCTCCACCCACTGATACCCCCCTGAAGCTTTATGTACCCTGCAGGCAGTGCCCTCCCATGAAAAAAGGTAAAGGAGATGTGGGGAAATGGGACTTAGCCACATGAAAACGGAACAGGTGGTAGGATGAGGAGATATGTTGACAAAGTCTCAGTAACATGAGCTCTCAATCCCTTCCCCCTCCCCCAGGGGCCAGTTATCTGTTGATGGGTCAAGTGGAAGAGAACAGAGGTCCAGTTATTCCTCCAGAGAGCTTCGTGGTTCTCTACCGGCCCAACCAGCACCATATCCTCACCAACCTAAGCAAGAGGAGGTGCCCCTCCCAGACTGTGATGGCTGCTGGGTCCTAGGCTTGAGACCTAGATCAGCCTCGGGCCTCTGGCTCTCAGCCTCCTTTCTCATCCAAATAAATGTTTCTCAACTAAGGCTGGCGTCAGATCTCCATTTCTATGGTTTTGAGGCCCATCTTGGAAGTGTTTTTTCATTCATTCATTCTACTATGTTTACTGTAAATCTAAGTCAGATCTTGTCACTCTTGCTCACAGCTCTCCCATAGTTTCCCATCTGTCTCAGAATAAAATCTAAAATCCTTAGTGTAGCCTATAAAGCTCTAGGTGATCTGTATTTTCCCTCATCCCTCCTCCCTCCTCTCCTCATCTCTTACTTTTGCCTCCCTTGTGCCCTCTGTCCTAGCCACACAAGCCTCCACACTGTTCCTTGAACATGTATACTTCTGCTTCAGGGCTCACTGCCTTTCCTGTTTTCTCTATCCGGAATTATCTTCCGTAAATATCTCCATGGCTTGCTTCCTAACTTCAGTCAGATCTCTGCTCAAAGTTCATTTTATTCACTCTGCTCCAAAAATAATTCTTGAGTATCTTCCAAATTCAGACACCATTTTAGGTGCTGAAGGTACAACAAAACACAAAACAGTTCCTGCTCTTGTGGGGAGTACCTTCCACCGGAGGAGAGATAAACAATAAAATAAACCAAAACCAAACTTCAAACCAATTGTTGTAGAGCTGGTTCTGACTCACAGCGACCCTATGGGACAGAGGAGAACTGCCCCATAGGGTTTGCAAGGAGCGGCTGGTGGATTTAAACTGCCGACCTTTTTGGTTAGCAGCTGTAGATAGTGCTATAAGTGGTATTAGAAAAATTAAGCATGGTAGGGGGATAGAACGAAGGGGGGTTCTACACTTGCTAGGGTGCTCAGGGAAGGCTCTCAGGTAAGATCAACTCCACTGCTAACTGAGTGATATAGGGTGAGATTGCAAACCCTGGTGGCATAGTGGTTAAGAGCTATGGCTGCTAACCAAAAGGTTGGCAGTTCGAATCCACCAGGTGCTCCTTGGAAAGCCTATGGGGCAGTTCTCCTGTGTTCAGTAGGGTCACTATGAGTCGGAATTGACTCGACGGCAACGGGTTTGTTTGTTTAGGGTAAGATTTACCACCTTGCTGAGGCTGTTTCCTCATCTGTAAAAAGAGAGTAACAGTGACGTTGAAGATTTGCTGGGATGATGTAACTGAGTTTGGTAATTCTTAATTCTCTGTGCTAATGTGGTTTCCTAAGCCTGTGAAGGAAGGAAGGAAGGAAACAGGAAAAGAGTCCTGGGCTGAGATCCCAGTCCCAGCTGGAAGCAACCTCCAGCTGTTGTTGTTGTGTGCTGCCTAGTAGATTCCAACTCACAGCGACCCTGTTTGACAGAGTAGAACTGCACAGGGTTTCCTACGCCGTAATCTTTCCGGGTACAGATCTCCAGGTCTTTCTCTCGCGGATCCTCTGGGTGAGTTCGAACCGCCGACCTTAATTATTGCACCACCAGGGCCCCTAACCTTAAACTAATACTTTAGAAAACAGGTTCTGGTTGCTGCAGAGGCTTCTAGGGTGAGCCTTGAGTTGGAATGTGAGTGCTTCCTTGTGAGAGATGTAGTGTTTTGGGCTGTCTCAGAGTGGGAGGTAGGAACAAAAGCCTAGCTCCCATACCCACCTCCGTCTTCTCCCGCACACTACAGGGCAGACGCTCTCTTAACCAGAGACGCCTGTAAAACGTTGACATCACTGGGATCAAGCCAATCACGGGCGCCAGAGGCGGGACTCTTGGGAAGATGGCATCCTTGGTCAGGCCACAAGTTGATTGGCAGGTGCTGTGACAAAAGGCAAGAATAATACCACCTGCGGCTCTTCGGAGGCGGAAGCACTAAGGAGCTCCCGCCCGCGCTCAGGGAGGGATCGGAGACACACAAACGGGCGTTCTGGAGAACAGGAAGCTTAAGAGGCAGCTCAGGAAAAGGCCGCTGGAGCAGGTGAAGTTTGGAGGAAGAGAGAGGGCGGGCTTTCCGGTGCACCCGAAAGGGGCGGGGCCTGGTGAGGGGCGGGGTTTATGGAGATAGAAGCCGGGCCTGAGGAGAAGCGAGGGGCAGGGTTTAGTGGGGTGGGCGTGAACAGCTAGGTGGGACTTAGGGGCGGGATCTAACGGGACCTAGTGCAGAGCTGGGAAGCGAAACGGTTTGGGGCTCTTGGGTCAGGGTCTACCCGAGGCCCATCTAGCGGGGTTCCGAAGCGGCGGCGGCATCAGCCCAGGCCTTGCCCCACGATCTCATCCCGTCCCCTCTCCACCCTTTCGCCCCCCTCGCCCCTCACCTCTAGAATCCAGGCCCTGTCCCCTGAGCTCTGCCCTCGGATGTCCGACCGCCCAGAGCCTGCATGCGCCGTGGGGCGCCCCGGGACCAGGAGCTGGTGGGTCCGGGGGCCCCTGGGCTGGGGTCCCGGGGCGCCGCTCCTCCTTTGGGACCCGTTGTCCCGGTCCTTGTTTTCCCTCCGGATCTAGTATTCAGAGCGGACCAGCGGAGCGGACCTCGGCAGCTGCTGACCCTCTATAATCCCACGGGAGCTGCGCTTCGCTTCCGAGGTGAAGGGGTGGGGGCCTCATACTAGGGATCTGGGGACTGGTGGCAGGGCACTGGGGGGCCATGTGGGCTGGAGGAGTCCTGTCCAGACCTGGGGTGGAAGGCAAGGTGGACTCTAGTGTCCCTCCACAGGCAGGGCTTGTCTATGAGGCAATACTAGGTTTCTTTGTGTGTCTTTACCCCTCAGTCCTGTGCACAGCACCTGCCAAATACACAGTGTTTGACGCAGAAGGATATGTGAAGCCTCAGTCCTGCATTGATATGTGAGTTGAAGTGGGGTGTGGAGGCTGATGGAAACCAAGGGTCACTGCCACTTTTCTCTGAATTACCGTGCTGAGTCCCAGTCTTCTTCAACCTGTTTTCCCCAGCCTCTGCATCCCTGAGGGAAAGGTTCCTGGGAGGGTGAGGAGAAGCTTTGGGGCCTGGATCCACTTGAGGCATTGCCTCTCACTCATTTCTTCTCAATGGACCTTTCTCCTACCTTGGATCAGTGTGATTCGCCATGTGGCCCCCATTCCCAGCCACTATGATGTCCGGGACCGCTTCCGCATTGAGCTGTTTGAGGAGGGAGCCGAGGGCCGAGTGGTAGGGCGCAAGGACATCCCCTCGGTTCTGAGAGCTCCAGCCTACCCCCTTGAGCTTCAGGCACGGCAGGACTCAGCCCCCAACCCAGGTCCTCCTGCCTGGACACCACCACCTGCCGCCAGACACTTCCAGGAGAGTGAGTTGGGGATGGGGATTCTTGAGTTCTGTAGGGAGGGAGGAGCTAGCATTGGCCTACAGAGGATCTGGATTGGATTTGAAGCCGTCTTCTTGTTCAGTCTTTTGCCTTTTGGTGGAAACATTCCTAGTGAGTTTATTTTTTTTTTTTTTTATCAGGTTAGAAGGAAAAGACTTGGCAGTTTCTCTGGTTTCTAGCTTTTGGTTAGAGAAGAAGTTCTTCCTTAGCTCTAACTTTAGTCCTTCCTATCATGTGCCAGCTCAGGTCAGTTCAATAAGAAACATGTATTGAACAATTATGCTGTACCAAGATGTGTGCTGCATATGGGAGATATAGAGAGGTTCCTGCCTGTCAAATAGGTACGCAGAAGACTGTAATCAAGGCAGAGTGAAGAATAAAAGAATGCTGAGGGACCAGAGGAAGGGGGTGTCTTGTGGCTGTGGGGACAGAGGCTCCATGGAGGAGAGTACACGCATAGTGGCCTTGGGCAGGCAATAAAAAGTGGATACACTCTCCATCTTCAGCTTGCTGCCTGTAGGACCTTGGGTCAGGGCTGGGGTTGGACAGAAATGGGGGCTGGATGTTCTGATGAACCTTATTTCCCAGACGCCCACCCACAACTGGCCACCAGCTCCTTCCTTCTCTTCTTGCTGACGGGGATAGTTTCTATGGCCTTCCTGCTGCTCCCACTCCAAGATGAACTTGGCAGCCAGCTGCCCCAAGTCCTGCATGTCTCCCTGGGACAGAAGTTGGTAGCAGCCTATGTCTTGGGTGAGTACAGTGGTGACTTGGGAATCCAGGCCCCAGAGATAGGGGTTCCAGGGCCAGGGGGAGGGCTGATATCACCAGGCTGCTCATTTGACCTTGTTCTTACCTTCTCCCCTCTCCAGGCCTCCTCACCATGGTGTTCCTCCGGACCTGAGCTCCCTGCCCAACCGCCACCCTAGCCTCCCTGGGCAGGAACTTGAGACAGCCAGACAGCCAGACAGCCACTGTGATGCTCAGACTTTGCCCCAGCTCCTCCTCCCTCCTCCCTCCTTCCTGCCTCCCCTCCTGCCCCCCACCACAAAAAATACCCAGGGATTTGTACTCATTTTCCAAGTTGAATAAAATAAATTTTAAAACTAAAGTGAGAAATGTTGGGAACATGTCCCTTTCTTTCCACTGCTTTCTTGGCACCCAGACATCCTCTGGTTCCTTCCACTCCCGTTCCCAGGGAACAAGCACCTGGGGTCTAGTGCTGGTGCTGCACTGGGAAAACTGTGTGACCTTCAGCAAGTCATTTCATCTCTCTGAGCTTCAGTTTCTATCTTTGAAATGAGGAAACTGGGCAAGTTCATTCTTAAGATCCCCCTTAGCCCTAAAATAGGATCCTATCCCTGAACCAACCTACCTTAGAAAGAAACAAAAATACCACCTAAGCCCTGCCTGCTGTAGAACTCAAGTTTCACCATCTTGAGCCTCCTGCAAGGGTTGCCTGGATGCTTACTATCCCCAGAATCCTTTCCTGCCTTTTTGCCTTGTTGTCTATATTTATTTAGTCTCTCCTTTAAGACTTCAACTCCCGTGGATCAGAAACACCAGGGTCCCTGCCAAGATCGTGGGAAATGGCATTGCCTGACATAATTTCACCTTCACCCAGCAGGGAGAAACTGAGGCACAGGAAAAGAATAGATTCCTCAAAAGACAGGCTTCTAGCCCACCTGCCCTCCTGCAGATGCAGGACAAGGAGGAGGAAAAGAAGAGGGGGAGCCAGTGACACTGGGCAGGTTGTAGGTTGGGGGAAAGAGCAAGATCATTTTGTTAAGACAGACCCAGTTTGTTACACCACTGGAAGATTATCAGTGGTTCCAGCTTTACTTTGGGGGCCTTGGGACCTGCACCACTGCCCCAGGAGTCTTGTCCCTCCCACACCCTAGGCTAGCCCCAGCAGGGTGTGGCCCCAACAGCCTGCAGAGAAAGGGGTCTGCAGTCTGTCTATGAGTGTGGGGAGGGTGCTCATCATGGCCAGAAAACTCCTCTCACCAAATTACCTGTGTATAGATGGTAAACACACTGAGCTGGCTGTGCCTAGGTCCCCAAAAGTCAATTGAGGTATCAAATAGGTTAATGTCCCTGCTAGTATTTGCTATGAAAAGTCCTTGCTGATGGGGTCGGAGCACTTTCTGAGACACAGCCGTGAGGGGGCAGGTATGCAGGTGGGAGGAGCTTGGGACGCAGACTTTTTTAAAGATAAGTTCCCCCCAACACTTTCTACATGTATAATTCAATGACATTGATGACACTCTCCAAGCTGTGCGACCATTTTTGCTATCCTTTTCCAAATTATTCCACCAGCGTTAACATAAACTCAATGCCCCCTAAACAAAAACTTTCCCCCTCCCTCCCACCCCTGGTAACCACTAATAATTTGGTTTCTATATATTTGCTTATTTCACGTAAGTGAGATCATGTAGTGTCTCAGTCATCCAGTGCTGCTATAACAGAAACACCACAAGTGGGTGGCTTTAACAAACAAAAATTTATTTTCACAGTTTAAGAGGCTGTTGTTATTGCTGATAGGTGCCATCAAGTCCGTTCCGACTCATAGCGACCCTATGTACAACAGAACGAAACACTACCTGGTCCTGCACCATTCTCACAATACTTGCTATGCTTGAGCCCATCATTGCAGCCACTGTGTCAATCCACCTCATTGAGGGTCTTCCTCTTTTTCGCTAACCCTCTACTTTACCAAGCATGATGTCCTTCTCCAGGGACTGGTCCCTCCTGATGACATGTCCAAAGTATGTGAGATGAAGTTTTGGTATTCTTGCTTCTAAGGAGCATTCTGGCTGTACTTCTTCCAAGACAGATTTGTTTGTTCTTCAGGAAAAAAAAAAAAAAAAACTTCCACTGAGTTGATTCCTACTCATAGAGACCCTATAGGACAGAGTAGAACTGCCCCCAAAGTTTCCAGGGAGTTGCTGGTGGATTCGAACTGCCGACGTTTTGGTTAGCAACTGAGCTCTTAACCACTGCACCAGCAGGGCCTGTTCTTCTGGAAGTCCATGGTGTATTCAATATTCTTCACCAACACCATAATTCAAAGGCATCAGTTCTTCTTCAGTCTTCCTTATTCATTGTCTAGCTTTTGCATGCATATGAGGCAATTGAAAACACCATGTCTTGGGTCAGGTGTACCTTAGTCCTCAAAGTGACATCTTTGCTTTTTAACACTTTAAAGAGGTCTTTTGTAGCAGATTTGCCCAATGCAATGTGTTGTTTGATTTCTTGACTGCTGCTTCTATGGGCGTTGATTGTGGATCCAAGTAGAATGAAATCCTTGACAACTTCAGTATTTTCTCTATCATGATGTTGCTTATTGGTCTGGTTGTGAAGATTTTTTCTTTATGTTGAGGTGCAATCCATACTGAAGGCTGTAGTCTTTGATCCTCATCAGTAAGTGCCTCAAGTCCTCTTTGCTTTCCACAGGCAAGGTTGTGTCATCTGCATATCGCAGGTTGTTAGTGAAGTCTTCTTCCAATCCAGATGCCCCGTTCTTCTTCAGATAGTCCAGTTTCTCAGACTATTTGCTCAGCATACAGATTAAATAACTATGGTGAAAGGATACAACCCTGACACACATCTCCCTGATTTTAAACCATGCAGTATTCCCTTGTTCTGTTCAAACTACTGCCTCTTGGGTCTATGTACAAGTTCCTCATGAACACAATTAAGTGTTCTGGAATTCCCATTCTTCTCAATGTTATCCATAATTTGTTACGATCCACACAGTCAAATGCCTTTACATAGTCAACAAAACACAAGTAAACATCTTTCTGGTATTCTCTGCTTTCAGCCAAGATCCACCTGACATCAGCAATGATATCCCTCATTCTACGTCCTCTTCTGAATACAGCTTGAATTTCTGAAAGCTCCCTGTCAGTGTACTACTGCAACCATTTTTAAAATTATCTTCAGCAAAATTTTACTTGCATGTGATACTAATGATAATTTTCAATAATTTCTGCATCCTGTTGGATCACCTTTCTTTGGAATGGGCACAAATATGGATCTCCTCCAGTTGGTTGGCCAGATAGCTGTCTTCCAACTTTCTTGGCGTAGATGAGTGGGCTCTTTCAGCGTTACATCTGTTTGTTGAAACGTCTCAACTGGTAGTCCATCAATTCCTGGAGGCTTTTTTTTTCGCCAGTGCTTTCAGTGCGGCTTGGACATCTTGCTTCAATACCATCAATTCCTGATCATATGCTGCCTCCTGAAATGGTTGAACGTTGACCAATTCTTTTTGGTACAGTGACTCTGTATTCCTTCCATCTTCTTTCAATGTCTCCTGTGTCGTTCAATATTTTGCCCATCAAATCCTTCAGTATTGCAACTCCAGGTTTGATTTTTTTCTTCAGTTCTTTCAGCTTCAGAAATGCCGAGCATGTTCTTCCCTTTTGGGGATCTTTGCACATTTCATTATAATACTTTGTCTTCTCAAGACACCCTTTGAAAATCTTCTGTTCAGCTTTTACGTCATCATTTCTTCCATTCGCTTTAGCTACTCTACCTTCAAAAGCAAGTTTCAGAGTCTCTTCTGACATCCATTCTGGTCTTTTCTTTCTCTTTCTTATCTTTTTAATGACTTTTTTCTTTCTTCATGCATGATATCCTTGATGTCATTCCACAACTTGTCTGGTCTTTGGTCATTAGTGTTCCATGTGTCCAATCTATTCTTGAGATGGTCTCTCAGTTCAGGTGGGATATATTCAAGGTTGTACTTCGGTTCTGGTGGACTTGTTTTAATTTTCTTCAGCTTCAACTTGAACTTGCATATGAGTAATTGATAGTCTGTTTCACAGTCAGCCTCTAGCCTTGTTCTGACTGACGATATTGAGCTTCTCTATTGTCTCTTTCCACAGGCGTAGTCAATTTGATTCCTGTATATTCCGTTCGGCAAGGTATAGTCACTGTATATGTTAGTGAAAAAAGGTGTTTGCAGCGAAGAAGTTGTTGGCCTTGCAAAATTCTATCATGCGATCTCCAGCATGTTTTCTATCACCAAGGCCATATTTTCCAACTACTGATCCTTCTTTGTTTCCAACTTTCGAATTCCAATCACTAATAATTATCAATGCATCTTGATTGCATGTTTGATCAATTTCAGACTGCAGAAGTTGGTAAAAATCTTTAGTTTCTTCGTCTTTGGCGTTAGTGGTTGGTGCATAAATTTGAATAATAATCATATTAACTACTCTTCCTTGTAGGCATATGGCTATTTTCCTATCACTGACAGTGTTGTACTTCATGATAGATCTTGAAATGTTCTTTTTGATGATGAATGCAATGCCATTCCTCTTTAATTTGTCATTCCCAGCATAGTAGACCACATAATAGTCTGATTCAAAATGGCCAATACCAGTCCATTCCAGCTCACTAATGCCTAGTATATTGATCTCTGTGTGTTCCATTTCGTTTTTGACAACTTCCAATTTTCCTACATTTGTACTTCATAAATGTCACATTCTGATTATTAACGGATGTTTGGCGGCTGTATCTTCTCATTTTGAGTCGTCCCACATCAGCAAATGAAGGTCCCGAAAGCTCTACTCCATCCTCGTCATTATGGTCAACTCTAGTTTGAGAAGGCAGCTCTTCCCTGGTCGTATATTGAGTGCCTTCCAACCTGAGAGGCTCATCTTCTGGTGCTATATCAGACAATGTTTTGCTGCTATTCATAAAGTTTTCACTGGCCAATTTTTTCAGAAATAGACCGCCAGGTCCTTCTTCCTAGTCTGTCTTAGTCTGGAAGCTCCGCTGAGACCTGTCTACTGGTGACCCTGCTGGTATTTGAAATACTCATGGCATAGCTTCCAGCATCACAGCAACATGCAAGCCACTACAGTAGGACAAACTGACAGATGAGTGGTGGTTAGGAGGCTAGAAGTCCGAATTCAGGGCCAACGACTCTAGAGGAAGTCTTTATCTTTCTGTTGGCTCTGGGGGAACGTCCTTATCTTTTCAGCTTCAGTTTCTTGGTTCCTTGGAGACCTCATGGGGTGTGGCATCTATTTTTCCCATCTGTGTTTTTTTTTTGCTGCTTGCTTAATCTTCTCTTTAGATCTCAAAAGAGATTGATTTAAGACACACGCTATATTAACACTTCCTTATTAACCTAGCAAAGAAAACCCTATTCCCAAATGGGATTTAACCACAGGTATCGTAGGACTTACAGCACATATTTTTGGGGTACACAATTCAATCCATAACATGTAGTATTTGTCCTTTTACAACTGACTTATTTTGCTCAGCATAGTGTTTTCAAGATTCATCCATGTCGTGGCATGTATCAGGACTTCATTTCTCCTTAAGACCTCAACTACTGGCTGAAAGGATGGCGGTTCAAACATACCCAGAGGCTCCTCAGAAGACAGTCCTGGTGTTCTACTTCTGAAAGGTCACAGCCTTGAAAGCCTTATGGAGTGGTTCTACTCTGCACACATGGGTCTCCATGAGTCGGAATTGACTAGAAGGCAACTAACAACAACAAATATTCCACTGTATGTATATGCCACGTTTTGTTTATCCATTCATCTGTTGATGGACATTTCATTTGTTTATGCATTTTGGCTATTGTGAAAAGTGCTGTAGTGAACACTCATGTACAGGTTTCTGTTTGTGTTCTTGCTTTCACTCCTTTTGGGTATATACCTAGGACTGGGATTATTGGGTCATATGGTTTAAGGTAAGTTTTTTAAGAAAGTAACACTGAGCTTGCAGAAGCGGAAGTGGGAGTATATTAGTTTCCAATTGCTGCTGTAACAAATTATCACAAATTTAGTGCCTTAAAACAACATAAATTTATTCTCTTACAGTTCTGGGTGCCAAAAGTCCAAAATTAATCTTATGGGGGCTAAAATCAAGGTGTCAGCAGGACTGCATTCCTTCTGCAAGCCCCAGGGGAAAATCTGTTTCCTTGGCTTTTCCAGCTTCTAGAGGCCATCTGCTTTTCTTTGTTTGTGACTCCTTCCTCCATCTTCAAAGCCAGGGGTATAGCATCTTCAAATCTATTTTTGACTGTAAACCTCTGCTTCCATTGTCTCATTTCCCTTCTCTATCTCTGACTCTCCTACCTCCTCTTATGAGGACCCTTGCAATTAAACTGCCCTCCTTCCAATTATCCAGGACAATCTCCCCATCTCAAGATCCCCTATCACATCTATAACATCCTTTTTGTCATGTAAAATAACATTCACAGTTTCCAGGGATTAGGGCACCTTTTGGGGGCCATTATTCTGTCCACCACAGGGAGCATACAGACAAGATGAAGAAGAGGTGAGAAATCACTTTGGGAAATTTGTTCTGGGCTGTATGTCAGGGAAGCAAATAGTTGAGGTTTGCTGACGCAGGATCGGGGGTGGCTAAGGAATGGGCAGTTTCAGTCTGGAGTCAAGGGGCTGCAGTATCCCAAGCCTTAGACTAAGAGGCCTTCACTTACCAGTGACTTGAGGAGCTGGGTTAGACCTCTCACCCTATACTGGAGCAAAAGAGGGCCAAGTAGCCTGCGAACCGAGCCCCAGGATTTATGCTGCTGCCCTAGAGTGACAGCCAGGGCAGCACCCTCCTGAGCCTGTGATTAAAGGTAAAGTGGTAACAGCAGCACTTGTAATTCCCTACCCCCATGTGGCTCATACCTCATGGTCTCCACCGTCACAAAGATTGACCAAAGGGGATTTTGTGGGGAGAGATGTCCCAGTAGGGGTCACTGAATGGTTTTGTGACCATTTCAGTCTCAGGGGGCTCTGTGCTCATAAGGGGACCTTGCAGTTGGAATTTAATGCCCTGTAGTTGTTGTCTAGAAATTCTTGATAATTTTATCTTTGAATTTGTGTTTTGTAAGTGAAGTCCTATGGGACAATGGAGTATGTACTGAGGATCTTGCCTCCCGCTGCCTCCATGTCTCCCCTGAATGGGTTCTCCCCTGCCTTTACCTGGTATCTTAGTTATCTAGTGCTGCTATAACAGAAATACCACAAGTGGATGGCTTTCTCAAAGAGAAATTTACTCTCTCACAGTCTAGGAGGCTAGAAGTCCAAATTCAGGGCACCAGCTTTAGGGGAAGGCTTTCTCTCTGTCGGTTCTGGGGGAAGGTCCTTGTCATTAATCTTTCCCTGGTCTAGGAGCTTCTCAGCACAGGGGTCCTGGGTCCAAAGGATGTGCTCTGCTCCTGGCACTGCTTTCTTGGTGGTATAAGGTCCCCACCTCTCTGCTCACTTCTCTCTTTTATATCTGAAAAGAGACTGACTTAAAACATCGTAATCTTGTAGATTGAGTCCTGCCTCATTAACACAACTGCCTCTAATCCTGCCTCATTAACATCATAGAGGCAGGATTTACAACACATAGGAAAATCACATCAGATGACAAAATGGTGGACAATCACACAATACTGGGAATCATGGCCTAGCCAAGTTGACCCACATTTTTGGGGGACACAATTTAATTCATAACACCCGGTCATAACTGCCACTCTCTTTCCCCAGCAGACGCCTGGGCACAGGCACAGGGTGAGTCGGGGTGGGGGTCAGGGTTGGACATGCACACTCTGCGTACTAAGTTGTGGGGCAGAACTCCTGGTGCTTGTGAGGGTTTTCACTTGCCTGAGAGCATCTCCAGGCCTGAGGGAGCATGACATTACATAGCAAATAAAAAATACCACGACAAGCTGAGAAACTATGGAAGAATGAAAAGGGCTTTGTTCATGCTTTTCGAACAAGGGGCCCTACATTTTCATTTTGCATTGTGCCTTGCAAATTATGTAGCTGGCACTGGTCCCAGGAGAAGATACAGAGCCAGTCCCCCATCCCATGGTGGTGGTCTTTGGAGAATGTTGTTGTAGTTAGTTGCCATGGAGTTGGCTCTGACTCTTGGTGACCCCATGTACAACAGAACAAAATGTTGCCCAGTCCTGTGCCATCTTCATGATCATTGGTATGTCTGAGTCCATTTTTTTGGAGAATAAAACCAAACCAAATCCATTGTTGTCGAGTCAATTCCGATTCATGATAACTCCATGCATTACAGGATAGAGCTGCCCCATAGGGTTTTCTTGGCTGTAATCTTTATCAGAGCAGATCACCAGGGCTTTCTTCTTTGGAACTGCTGGGTGTATTTGAACTGCCAACCTTTAGGTTAGTAGTCAAGTACAAATCATTTGCACCACTCAGAGATGTCTTTGGAGAATCAAAAAAAAAAACAAAACAAAAAAAAAACAAACCCATTGCTGTTGAGTTGATTCTGACTCATAGCAACCCTATGGGAGACAGTAGAACTGCACCATAGGGTTTCCAAGGAGCACCTGGTGGATTCAAACTGCCGACCTTTTGGTTAGCAGCCACAACTCTTAACCACTACACCGCCAGAGTCTCCCTTTGGATGACAGGCCTTTGTTATTTCCTTAGGTAACAGGAACAGCTTGGAGTTTTCCCTATGGAGACAGCACTTCCCCTCATACCCCTCTGGCCCCTTCCCCCCAGTCCCTCCCTAGGTCTCAAAGAAGGGATGATTGTGTGGGGGTGAGGGTGAGGAAGAAGCATAAAGATGCTTAGAGACAACAGGATGTCACCAGGTGGTTTATTGAAGTCCAAAACCCATGCCCCTCCCACCACAGACCACCTGTTGACTATAAGGTCTAGCAATCTCTTCTACCAGGAGCTGGGCCAGGCCCTAGGACCTAGGAAACCTTCAAGATCAGTCTCAAGGCATGGGGAAGGGTCTGTGATTGAGCAGATGCTGCTCTTTGATTAGTTGACAGTATGACCATCACATTATGGAAGGCACTGCTCACCTACTCCTACACTGGCAGAACTAAGGGTGTGTGCATGTCTATGTGCTAGGATCTGGGCTGTGGGGGGAGAGGGAAGTGCTAGTGAGAATCTGGGTCAGCAATGAGAGGTGGTGCGTGGGCACTACCGCCACCCTGAAATCACTCAAGTGGGGAGAGGAGGTGCTCTTGGACAGTGGCAAGGGTATGTGGGTCACCTAGTGGGGCTCAGAAGTTGTTGTCGATGTTCCAGAGATCCCCGCCAAGTGCGTTGGCTGCCCCCTGCAATGTCCAGGTGAGCAGGGCCAACTGTCGACGGAAACGGCTCTCCTGGAAGCCTAGGCTGGGTTCTACCCCAGGGGAAGAGACCCCTGGGGCCCCAGAGTCACCTTTTCGAAGCAGCTGTAGGTGGTCCAACAGGGCGCTAAGTGTGTGGTCTCCACGGCCCAGGAAGATGTGGCGGAATGGGGAGTCAGCTGGTGACACGTACTGGGACAGGAAGTAGAACTCCACCTGCACCAAGAGTGGGATCAGGTTGGGTGGGGTCTCTGTTCCCAGAGCGAAAGCCTGAACAACCCCTACTGCCTGCCAGCAATTTCTAACCAAGCTTGGCACCTAGCACCCGTTGCTGCGAAGTCACGAAATGTGTGTCAGAGTAGAACTCTGTTCCACAGGGCTTTCACCTAGTGGAGTCCCTGGGTGATGAAATGGCTAATGTGCTTGGCTGCTAACCTTAAAGTTTGGAGGTTCAAGTCCACCTAGAAGCACCATGGAAGAAAGGCCTGGTGATCTACTTCAGAAAAATCAGCCATTGAAAACCCTATGGAACATAGTTCTACTTTGACAAACATGGGGTCCCCATGAGTTGGAATCGACTCCATGACAACTGGTTACTGGTTTTAAGTACTTCATATTGTTGAGCAGCTTCCCTAAGTCCCACTTCCCTTTGGTTACCCAATCAGGGAATGATCATTTAGTGACATCACCAATATCCAAGCAGAATGCACCCTCCGGCTGTTTTGAGTTCTATCCATTTCTGTCTCCAGAGCTTCCATGCCTGCATCTGGGTCTCCCCAGTCTTCCTTCTTCACTCGTTCACTTCCCTGCCAAAAGCCTCAAAGAATATTCTATTGTCCTGCTGTTCTTCTTCTTGATACCACTCCTGCACACACCACCTCCACCAGCCTCTACAGCCCAGAGTCAAAGGTCAACAGGACAGCCACCGTCTGACTCAGATGCTGTTCTGCCTCTCCTGAGATGGCCTCACTACTGGTCTGGTTCTCCTCCCACATTTCTACTGGCCTCTCTGGTTCCTTCCACTCCCATCTGTGGGCAGGTCTGAAGGTTTGCCCTCCACCCTCTGCTCTTCTGTTTGCCTACAGCCCAGTGGTTTTCAAACCTGGCTGCATATTTGAATCACCTGGGGAAGATTTTTAACTTATTGCCTGGGAATCACCCCAGCAGAATAAGGCTCTCTAGAGGTGGGTTAAGAGCTTGGCTGCTAACCAAAAGTTTGGTAGTTCAAATCTACCAGACGCTCCTTGGAAACCCTATGGGGTAGTTCTACTCTGTCCTATCGGGTCGCTATGAGTCAGAATCCACTTGATGACAATGAGTTAATGAGTCAGAGGTGGTCTCACACATTCATATCTCTTTAAGACCCTAAGAAGATTTTAATGCCACACAGAGCTCACCCATGTCCCTTGGCTTCAACTATGTCTTCTGTGGGGACAGTTTCCCAAGTCTACTCATCATATTATCCACTGAAATCCTGCCCTCCAGCAGTCTCCATCACTCAGCCCACTGGGCCCGGAGGGAACCTGGACAAAACCTCACGCACATGTAGGCACCACCATCCGGAGTCTTGATCCTATGTTCCCTCTGAGTACCATGACTATCCCCAGCAGTCAGGATCTCACCTCAGAAGTGGAAGTGGGGTGACAGAGGCTTTGGTGTCAGACCACCTGGTTTTTAACTTCAGCTCCACCACTTACTATGTGGTCTTGCATAAGTTATTTAGCCTCCCTGAGCCTTAGTTTCTACCTAAATCCTAGCAATCTCACAGGACTTTGGGGAAGACTATGAGAGAAAAGGAGTCCTGGTGGCACAGTGGTTAAACACTTGATTGCTAACCGAAAGGTCATCAGTTCGAACCCACCAGCCATTCCGTGGGAGGACGATGTGGCAGTCTGTTTCCACAAGGATTTACAGCCTTGGAAACACTATGGGGCAGTTCTACCTTCTCCTACAGGGTTGCTATGAGTTGGAATTGACTTTGTGGCAGTGGGTTTGGATGGGAGAAAATGAAGCAAAGCATTTGGCACATGACAGACCCTTAACAAACGGTGGCCTCCTCTTCATCCCCCAGCATCCAGTCTGTCCGTTTCTCCTTCCAAATGCCTCACATCAGCCTGGTTCCCCACTACAGATATCTGCTGCCACCCTGACCTAGAGTCCAGCCATCATTAATTTCATTCCATCTTCAGGCCATCTACACTCCAGCCAAAATCCATCCTAAAATTCCACTTGGCCACATCACTTCCATGCTCAAAAATCTTCCTCATTTCCTTGATGTCCAAATCCTAAAAATCCAAACCTCTGACACCCGACACTTAAGTAACCCATTTGGTGTCTCCTGCCCTCTGCTTCTCCACAAGCCCTCTGTCCTGGCTCTGCTGGTCCACACCTTGCTCCAAAGGAAAACTCCATTGCTGTAGAGTCGATTCCAACTCACACCGACCCTATACGACAGAGTAGAACTGCCCCATAAGGTTTCCAAGGAGCAGCTGGTAGATTTGAACTTTTGGTTAGCAGTCATAGCTCTTAACCACTGCATCACAAAAGCCAGGCCTATTTCACTGCCACACCCTTATTTTGGGGCCTCTCTGCCCTGGAATGTCTTCCTTTCTCCACCCCAACCCAAGTCCTGTCTGTTCTTCAAGGACAAATCATGGTCTAAAGCAGAGGTCAGCACACTTTTTCTGTGATAGGCCAGACAGTAGATATTTGGGGCTTTGTGGGCCATGCGAGTTTTGTGGCAGTTTGTCTCTGTAGCACAAAAGTCAGCCATGAACGATGTGGAAACCAAAGAGCATGGCTGTGCTTTGCAATAGAACTTTATTTACAAAAACAAGTGGCAGGCTGTATTTTGCCTGCAGGCTGCTAGTTGGCCAACTCCTGGTCTAGAGCCACAAAGTTCCCTGGGTCTGGCCCAGCACCTTACACACAGGTGGTGCCCTTTAGTCCCTTTGGAAGGTAGCAACTGCTGGGGGTGGGGGTGTCTTTTTGTGTTCCTTGGGTTACACAGAAGAGGTTTAACCAAGGTCTATGAATGGGAATGAACCATGCCCATCCCTTTTCTCATCCCAGGGTCAAACACAGCCAGGGCTTCGAACCAGTTCATTCCGGTTGGAACCTCTGCTGACAATTTCCATTTCCACCCCAGATATACTGACTCAGAATCTACATTTTAACAAGATCCCCAGGTGGTTCTTATGTATAATAAATTTTTGAGAACCACTGTTCTACTAGTAGGAGCCTTGGTCGCACAGTGATTAAAGTGCTCAGCTGTCAACTGAAAGAGAAGTGGTTTGAATCCACCAGCCACTCTGCAGGAGAAAGATGTGGCAGTCTGCTTCTCTACAGATTTAAGCTTTGGAAACTCTATGGAGCAGTTCTACGTTGTCCTATAAGGTTGCTATGAGTTGGAATCGACTGGACGGCAACGGGTTTGGTGTTTCGTTTTGGGTTTTTGTTTTTTTTTTGGGTTACCAATAGTTCTCAGAATTGGCCTCTAACCAGCAGCAATAGTGTCTCCTGGGACGCGTTAGACATGCAAATTCTCAGCAGGGGTTTAAAAACCAATGAATCGGTTCAAAGCCCTGCACATAGCTCAGCAGAGAGGGCAGAGAAAACGGAAAGAGAGGAGAGATCAGGAAGGAGGAGAGGAAGATAAGACTGAGGACAATCACAGAAAACAGAAAAAAAGAGCAAGGAAGAAAGAGCAAGACGGACGGGTGTGTAAATAGAAAGAAGGAATGAGTGATGCCAAGGCAAAACGGGCAGGGGCACAAGCAGGAAAAAGCAAGGGGGAAAAGAATACGAACCTGCAAGGGGCAGACATGTTTGCTCTCAAAATTGTGTGTGTATGTGTGTGCGTGTGTGTGTGCGCGCGCGTGCACATGGTGGCTCAACGTGTACACTGTGGATTCCCTGCGTGGATTTACAGGGTGTCCTGTACAATGAGCGACCCCACACTCACTGAGGGCGGTCCTGCTAAAAATTTTGCATCATAGACCTTTTCTCACGCCCCCAGTCCTTATCTACCCATTTCCCAAGATCAAACGGCTGAGAGGTTGAATTCATGGGGTGAGGAAACGCAAGAGGAGGGGTATAGCTAAAGATGCGGTGGGGACTGCGAAGTATTCAAAACGAAGCGCACGAGCTAGGCCAGGGAATAAAATCGAATGCAACTTTCAGATGACCCTCCTCCTGGCAGCCTTTCTGGATTTCCCCCATCTCAGTACCAGAGGAAAAAAAAACTTTCCGTTCTCTGAATTTCTTTAGCCCTTTGCACCTCGAGCCTTTTGTACTGCGCCTCACTGAGTACATGCTTTTTCTCTCCAGAGGGGTGGGGGGCAGCTAGGGGCTGTTTGCGTGTGGGGGAGGGGCGGGAGGGGGTTGTGCCTGTTTTGCCAAGCTTCGGCCAAGTGACGGTGCTAAGGGGCTCCCCTCCCTCATTTTCTCGCTTTGAGGGGCTGCCTCGATGGCCGCTGAAGTCCTCCCAGCCTGGCCAGTCAGAGTATTGCGTCTATTGTGCCCCGAGGACAGGGACCAGTCAGCCTGCAGCGCCCTTTCGACAAAGGACTCAGAACGGAAGGGGAAGAGAAGAGGAGATGACAGGCTGAGCAGAGCCCTGGGAAAGGAGCCCCAAGACTGCCAGCAGAGGGAGGAGACGCGCAGGGGCGGCCCGCGGGACTGCAGGCGGGGCGGCGGCAGGGGGCGGGGGACGGGGTCTTACCCGCATGATGCGCACGTTGTACATGCGCGTCAGCCTTTCGTCGCTCTCCTCCGAGCTGTAGATCTCCTTCCGCAGCTTCTCGGCCGCCCGGATGTAGTCTCCCCGCGCCGAGTACACCCACTGGAGAGTCAGCCCACGAGCCTGAGGGCGGAGGCGTGGGCTGGAGCAGGCAGCCAGGGGCTGGCGGAGACGGGCCAGGACCCAGGGCTGGGATGGGGGTCAAGATGTTGTGGGACAGGGCTGGGACCCCGCGCCTGGCAGGAGGCGGGAGGGTAGGGGGCAGAGTGTTGGGGGCGGAATGAGGCAAGAGGAGAACAAGACTGGACCTGTGGGGTTGGAGAGAACAAATCCCCGGGCCTCGGAGGGTACCAGCAGGTTCCTAGGGGCTTAGGTGATTGGGGGCCAGGGTAAAGGAGCCAAGTTGCCAAGGGGACAAAGACTCCAGGGGTTGAGGGGAGGAGAGGCCAGACCCTATGGCCTAAGCGGCATTTTAATGGGATATAGCGTCCCCCACCCCCCGAGGTGGGGAGCTGCTTGGCATCTTGGACCTTGAGGTCCCCAGAGAACTCGTTGAGCCTGCCGATGTGCCTGAGGACTACGTCCCCGTAGCAGCCAAAGTCGAGGGGCAGCAGGTGATCATGGCTGAGCCGGATGAGGAGTTGCCCAGCGAGTAGGGCCACAGTCCGGGCCACGGCGGGCAGGCGGCCTCGCAGCGCCGCGTGCAGGTTCCCATATGTGTCCTCTTTTGTGTGCAGGAACGGATATGTCTGGTCATCCTGCGGAACAGGGCCGGGGCTGGGCAGGGGCACCCTGGAGACAGGCTGACGGCTGGCGTTTTTGGGCGGGGGCCAGGAAGTCTCACCTCCATGAAGGAAAACTCAACCGCAGGAACCCCCGCAAAGGCGGTGAAGGAATAGGCACTGCTGTCCATGGGCAGGGGTCGGATCCTGAGAGTAGGCAGGTTAGGGGGGTTGGTGGGCATAGGCTCCCGTCACCCCGCCACCTCAGCCTCTCTCACCCCCACTTACACCTCAGCATCCCAGCTGGGGTTGGTGAACACCACCTGCTCATAGAGGGTCTGCCCGCTTTGGTTAGGAGAGTCCACCTGGGGGCAGGGTGGGGGCACAGGTCAGGCTCGGCCCCCACCAGCTTCCCTTCTCCCATAGCCTCCCCGGCTTCCAGATGGCCTAGCTCTTGCCTGCTTCAGGATATTCTTGATGAGGTTGATCAGAAGGGGGCTGGTCTTGGCATGGAACCTATCATCCCCTGAAGAGAGGGAGAAGTATGACCTGCTCAGGGTTTGGCTTCCAGGGACAGGGGTGGGCGGGAGGCGTCCAAGTGGTGGTACTGCCCTAGCTTACCCAGCACTGCGTTGTCCAGACTCACGTAGACGACGGCTTTGAGGTGCAGCACACTGAGGTAGCCCTGTGGGTGAGGGGAGTAGAGTATGAACCCCCCATGCCTCTCCCAACTGCCCAGCTACCCTACCCAGGACCCCACCATCACCTCCAGCCATTCCATGGAGCCCACACTCCCAAAGTCGCCTCCATCCCAGCTAATGAAGAGAAGACTTCTTCTGGGCCGGAAGCCTGGGGGTAAAGGGAAGAGGGAGGATGAGTTCAGCTGGGGACCAAGCAAAGCCCTCTAAATCCTCCCTCTGTCCTGGTCCCCTGGGGCCCCTCCTTCCCTCTCAACACTCTACTGCTTCATCTTCACCCAGGCTGATGGAATACCACCATTACTTTCATTTTCAGATGAGGAAATGGAGGTGAAGTGACTTGTCCAGGGCCACACACTAGAACTTGGGGGAGCCAAGTTCCGAGCCTAGGTTTGACGCTCCAGCCTGTGTTCCTAACTGCCTCTCTGCCCCAGTCCTGGCTCAGGCCACAGCCCCACCTCTGCCCAGCCCAGGCCCTGACCTTACCATTGCTCACCATGGAGGAAATGGTCCGCACCAGCTCCAGCAGTATGGCAGTCCCCACCGCAGACTTGGCTGCTCCTGGGCCCCATGCATCCCTCTGGGCCCCAATGACAACATAGTGATCTGGGGGAGGGGATGATTGGGACCCACCTCTTACACTGGTAGTGCCCGAAGCCTTCTCCCTCCACCGCAGGGGGGCAGGCACCACCAGCTTTCCTGGCCCTCCACCAATCTCCGTCACTCAGCCCCTCACATCTCTCTGCAACCCCAGCCCTGCAGTCCCTAATGAAAACTGCCCCTTCTTCCCTTGGCCCTCCCTGGACAGCTTCCTCCATCAGCGGGGTGCCTTGAGTCATTCCCTCCCTGGTTAGCCATGTCTCACTGGTCACCAGGTCCTGACAGATTTTAAATCCCTCTCCACCCCTCCCCCCACCAGCATCCTCATCCGAGCCCCACCGCGGGCCTCCCTGCTCCTCTCCCTCACCACTCATAGGTGCCACACTCTTCCCGAAGGGCTGCTCCCATCACCCTGCTCTCCTGCTCAAGAACCTTTGATTCCCCACTGCTATCCACATCCGGTGATGCTTGACAAGGCCATCTATCCAATCTGATCTCCTTTCTTGCTTGAGTCTCTGCTATAACATCATCCACCTTAAGCTTGTTCACCTCCAGAGCCAGGGAACTCGCTACTGTGCAAGACTGCCATTCCACCTGAGGACAGGGTGGACTGGGAGGTCTCCTCACTGCCACTCCCATCTGTCCCAGTCCTAACTTACCAGCCATCCTCCCTGCTAACCCCTGCTGCACTCTCCAGTCAAAGCTGCCCTTCCCTCCCCTGGGCACCATTCCCACCCTCCCTGGGGCCTCTTGTACAGCCCTGTCTCTGGCCAGGGCTTATGAGCAGTGGCTCCTCTCGGACAGGCTGTGGGTGATGCAGGGCAAGGGAGCACACCTGGCTCGGAGCGGCCCTCAATGCAGCCAAAGATGTTGCTGATAGGGGTGGCGGCCCTGCGGTTGTTGATATTTAGGTGCAAGCCCGGCCCGGGGCCCAGGTGATAAGGGGACTCTGGGAGGTGTCCCTGCCATTCCTGGGGGGCCACAGGACCTTCAAGCTTCCTGAAGAGGGGTGGGGTAGGAAGAATCTGGAGGAGCAGAGAGACTTGGGCCACAGAAGGGCCCAAAGCCCCCTCTCTGCTCTTTCCCTCCCACCCTCTGCCTCCAGGTCTTTGCCTCTGCACTCTGTTTGGGGGAGCTGTGCAGCCAGGGTCCCAGACAGTTCTGCAGGTTGCGTCCTACTCAAGAGTGCCGACTGTAAGTGGGGTCTGTGGGTGAAATCCAGCTGCATCTTCACTCGCCGAACCATGAGCCCTGGCCACAGGCTGTGTCCGCCAGAGGAAGGGTCGCCTTTTTCTAGTTCACCCAAAGGCACTCTATGGGCTAGCTGCAGCCTCCCTCTCTGCCTCCTCCCCTCCTCCACCGGAGGCAGGCCCCTCACCTCAGCAGGCGGGAGGCAATGTCTGCACTGATGGGCTGGGCTGGGATTCTGGGGAGGCCAGAGGACTGGACTGGAGGAAACTGGGTTTGATTGAAGGAGGGGAAGCCAGGCGTGTAGGGGTCCCCAGTTCCCATGTGCACCTGTAGGGAGAGGGGTGCCCACGCTCAAACAGTGGGCTGAGTTCCCAGGGAAAGTAGCATGCCAGCCCTGACCAAGGCAAGGAGGTGCAGCCCTGGGACCCCAGACTCACATGTCCATACACAGCCCGGTGGCTGGACAGGCCTAGCTTATGTGTGTCCGGGGAGAGGTCTGCTGGGTCGGGGTATATGAGCACTCCTCGGGCCCCAAAGTCCTGGGCACTGGCCACCTGGGGAAGGGAGGTGGCTATAGGACACTTTCTCCAGAGAAAACTGATTTATAAGGGCAGGAGATATGAGTAAAAGTGAAATGGGAGGGCCTTTGATCTGCACCTGAGGCTCCCGCAGTTCTACTGGAGAGAGGCTGGGCACATCCTCTAGTCCTGGCTCCCCACCCACCTGCAGTGCCTTAGCAGCCCCCCACAGTTGCCCGGTGTTCTGTTCCTCACACCCCGCCTGACTCCCGGAACCTCCTGATTTTGTTTCCGGCCAACATTTTCTTACAATCCACTTGGTTCTTTCCTTTCTCACTCTGTCAGCCTCCTAGATGCTTCCCGTTTGCCCTGACCTTAGGGTTCCCCCGGCCTGCACCCTCCTTGCTCCGCATCATTCCCCATCCAAGCACCCTCACCTTCTGGGCAAAGCTGATCATCCCAACGCGCACCAGCAGAAGGCGCCCCGCCGGCTCCACGCCCCGGGCCCGCAGGTCCTGCAGGTCCTCCGGCCGCCCGTAGTGGGCGTACACCAGCTCTCCCTGGGGATGAAGGGACGGCTGAGATGCGCTCACCGCGTCCCTCGTCCTGCACCAGGGAAAGGGCGAAAGCGGCCCGCACCCCGGGGGGGGGGGGGGCAGGAAGCGCTCACCGTGACGTTGCCCGTGGCGCTGTAGGGACAGTAGACGTCCGGGTCCTCCAGCGGCAGCTGCTCCCCGGCACTCCCGGACTCATCGACCCAGTGTAGGGTGTTGGGGTGATTCCTAGGGGCGGAGGTGGTGAGCTCCCCACCCCCTACCGCGCACCCCGGCCCGACTCTCCAGCCTCCTGGCACTTACGGGTGGGGAAACTGCAACCCCACGTAGTGTGTGTCAGTCCACACGTGGTCCAGTTTCTGTCGGGAGAGCTCGGCGCGAAAGTCCTGAGCCAGGGCGGCCATTCCGGCCGAGCCGGCCGCTCGTTCCCGAGAGCTGATTTGCCTGAGCGAGGAGAGGCGGGATTGGGACGGGACGGGAGCCTGGGAGGGGAACCGGGAACAGGCTAGGACTTCTCGACGCCCAGAAGGGGGCCGGGAGGCGGCCCTGGTGGCGCAGTGTTTAAGAGATCGGCTGCCAACCAAAAGGTGTGCAGTTCGAATCCACCAGCCGCTCCTTGGTAACGCTATGGGGCAGTTCTCCTCTGTCCTATAGGGTCGGAATCAACTCGACTCGACGGCAGTGGGTTTGGAGGAGTGGGAGAGAGTAGGGAAGGACGCGTGAGACGTAGGGTTGCCCCAGGCCGTGGGCTGTGAAGGGCTCCTTATTTTCAGAATAAGCTCTTCTGACCTATTCTCTCCTGTCACCACCAAGGCTGCCTCTCTGAGGGTCTCCAGGACATCCTTCTGCTTAAAATCTTAGCTTCCACAGCTAGGGGTCCTGTCCACCACTCCTTAGGATATTCCTGGCTCAGGCTAAACTCACCGACTCATCTACCGTCCACACACCTCCCCTCCGTGCACCCCCTCCCCTGGCACATACATACTGGCCTGAGCTTTGCCCAGGCATAAAAACACTGGTCAGAAGCAGCAAACTCACCGCTGCCCCCCGCACTTCCCCATCCTCCACCTGGGTCACCAAGGTACCTGGTGGAACTATGGGATCACTTGTCTCATTGGAGATCTAACCCTGTCTTCTTCCACAGTCACCACCTAACAAGCAAGCCTCTTTGTCCCCTGAACTATCCCTGTTCTTGCATTTCACTTCTGCCATGGGCTGCCCTGCATGGCTTTCCTGTGACCCAGTTCCACCTGCACCCTGTCCATGGCAAACTAACTATCCTTGCCCCTCAACATCATCACAGAATACCTTTTCTACCTCTTGCCTTGACAGAAACCTGGCTCTCTCTTGAAAAGGCCATGTCTCCTGTGCCTCTGGCTCCATTTCTCAAACTTCTAACCATTTCTCCTCAGGTAAAACTCTATTCCTTTGAAGCCCATGCCATCCATCTTTACCACCCTCTACCCCTTCTCACTTCTGTTATCTTCTAACCAATTGGTCATTTGTCTACTTTCATTGAGGACTTTGGCATTTGGCATCTGGTTTATCATTTTCCTCTCCACACCAAGGTCCACTATGCTTCTGTACTACTTCAAAATCCATGTCTAAGTCACCATGCTGTCAGCTTTCATAAGGAACACTGCAATCCATGGTCTAAGTGGCTTTCTCAGTTCCATTCCTGTCCCCATCCAGTCTAGTCCCCATCCAGGAGCTCAAGTGTTACTTTTAAATTACACCTGATCATAGGTGTCCATTATAATGGATTGGTACATAAAATATGGTGATAAGCACTTGGACGTCCTGTGCAGCAGTAAGAAACAATAAACTAGATCTACACACTGCAATCCATATTGACTTTTAAAGCATACTGTTCTTTTTTAAAAATGTTTATCTAAATTGAAAACACACAGTGGTCCAGAGCAAGATGACTGTGTGAACAGCTACATGTGCCCATCCCTCCACAAAACACCAAAATATACAAGCAGAAACTGGAAGAACCAACTTGGTCAGAACTCTGGAAATCAGTCAAGGGGAAACAAACAAACAAAAACCCAAAACCAAACCCATTGCTGTTGAGTCAATTCCAACTCATAGCGACCCTACAGGACAGAGTAGAACTGCCCCATAGGATTTCCAAGGAGTGGCTGGTGGATTCAAACTGCTGACCTTTTGGTTAGAGCCAAGCTCTTAACCACTGCACCACCAGGGCTCCAGCAACTAAGCAAATGCTGAAATAAGAAACAGGTGATGCTTAAACGTAGGAAGACTTTGGTTTTCTATATGCCTCACCATCTTGCCAGCTCAGCATGGCCATCTTAAAGCAGCAGTGGACTGTACTCCCAGAGAGGGAGCCTGGTCTCTGGCTCAGAAGGAGCAGAGAAGATTTTATTCACAAATTATTGTGTATGTCTGTTCTAACCTGTCTGGAGGCTGCCTAAAGGACTGAAGGAAGGCTCTCATCTTGGTTTGGCCTGTCTCAGAGTCCATGCAAGACAGAGAGACTGTGGGAAATGACTTAAGGCTGTAACTACCTGTAGCTGCCTGGGCTAACCTGTGAGATTAAGGCATACAGTAGGCACCTGAAGACTGGAAGGAAAGGCTGGGGGAAGAGTCTCTTTTGGAAATTAAGGCTTTCAGAAGAACTGTGTGTAAGAGGAAATTGAGAAACACGCACACACATGCCCAAGGCAAGACACATGCTCATAAATTACCTGAGAAAACGTTACACTTTTACCTTGGGCTGATCCTTAGGCTCAGAACAAGCCTAGCTAAGTATTGAAGGAGGGTCCCAGCACAGAGAGAATTTGTGGAGACTGTGAGAGCCCCCCTAACCCTGGCATTCAAGGAAATCTCTGCCAAAACACTAGCTGAATACTTGAACACAAGGTACAAAACAGAGACTTGAATCCACACAAGTTTAGGAAGGCAGTCTTTGCAAAAATAGGAAGTCACTAAACAAATGACTATAGCCTTCAACAATTAAGAAGCAAACAAAGAAAGAAAACCCCTCAGCAAGTCCTGGGGAGGGGGAAGAATCTGATTTATTATGATACTCAAATGTCCCGTTTTCAACAAAGAATCACAAAGCATGCAAAGAAATAAGAAAGGATGGCTCATGTAAAAGAACAAAATAAATTGACAGAAACCATCCATGTGGAAGCCCAGATAATGGACTTAATAGATAAAGACTTTAAAACAACAGTATTTAATAAGCACAAAGAGCTAAAGGAAAACATGGACAAAGAACTAAAGGAAATCAGGAAAACAATGCATGAACAAAATAAGAAAATTGATAAAAGAGATAAAATTATTAAAAAGGACCAAACAGAAATATTCAAGCTGAAAAGTACAAACGAACTAAAATTTAAAAGAAAATCACCAGAGAGATTAAACAGCAGATTTGAACTTGCGGAAGAAAGAGTCAATGAACTTGAAGATAAAATACAATATTATCAAGTCTGAGGAGAACAAAGAAAAAAAGAGTGAACAGAGCCTAGAGAACTTGTGAGTCACCATCAAGCGGACCAACATACGCATAATGGGAGTCCCAGAAGGAGAAGAGAGAAAGGGGCAAAAAAGAATATTTGAAGAAATAATAGCCAAAAATTTCACAAATTTGACAAAAGACATGAATCTACACATCCAGGGAGTTCAATGAACTCCAAGTAGGATAAACCCAAAGAGATCTATTTTACTGAGACATTTCATAATCAAACTCTCAAAAACCAAAGATAAAGAGAAAATCTTGAAAGCAGCAAGAGAGAAGCAAATCCTCACATACAAGCAATCCTCAATAAGAGTAAACACCAATTTCTCAGAAATCATGAAGGTCAGAAGGCAGTGGAATGACATATTTAAAGTAGTGAAAGAAAAGAACAGTCAACCAATAATTCTATATCAGCAAAACTCTCCTTCAAAAATGAGAGCAAAATTAAGACATTACCAGATAAACAAAAATTGAGGGAGTTTCTTACCACAAGACCTGCTGCAAGAAATGCTAAAGGGAGTCCTTCAGGTGGAGATGAAAGAACACTAGATAGTAACTTGAAGCCATAAGAAGAAGAAGAAAAAAATCCAGTAAAGTTAACTTTATGGATAACTATAAAGGCCAGGTGTATGGTAATTTTTTAAAACTCTACTTGTTATGCTGTACATGATGTAAAAGACAAATGCATAAAAATAAGTATAAAATTATGTTATGGGCACACAATATATAAAAATGTAATTTGTGACAACAACAACATAAAGAGGGATAGAAGCAATAGGGACAGAGTTTTTATATGTTATTGAAGTTAAATTGGTATCAACTTAAACTAGATTGTTATAAATTTAGGATGTTAAATGAAATCCCTATGGTAACCACAAAGAAAATATCTTTAAAAAAAAAAAAAACACAAGGAAACAAGAAGGGAATCAAAATGGTTTACTATAAAAAATCAACTAAACACAAAAGTAGGAAGTATTGGAAAAAATGAGGGACAAAAGGTATAAGGTACACAGAAAACAAATAGGAAAATAACAGAATCTTTCCTTACAAGTAATTTACTTTAAATATAAGCAGATTAAAATCTCCAGTCAAAAGGCAGAGGGTAGCAGAATGGACAAGAAAACATGATCCAACCATATGCTGTCTACAAGAGACACACTTTAGATCCAAGTCAAAAATAGGCTGAAAGTGAAAGGATGGAAAAAAGTATTCCATGCAAATACAAAAAGTGAGCTGGGGTAGCTATATTAATATCAGACAAAACAGACTTTAAGTCAAAATCTGTTACGAGAGACAAAGATGGACATTCTATAATGATAAAAGGGTCAATGCATTAAGAATATATAATAATTATATATATGCACCTAACAACAGAGCCCCCAAAATATATGAAGCAAACATTGACAGAATTGAACAGAGAAATAGACAGTTTTACAATAATAAGTGCAGACTTCAATACACTATTTTCAGTAATGGGTAGAACATCTAGACAGAAGATCAATAAAGAAATAAAGGATTTGAACAACACTATAAGCCAACTAGACTTAACAGAAGTACCATATTTTTACACAAATACTGAACACCTTCTACATTTGTTTGCCAACCGTGCCCTCTCCTCATTAGCATAGTGCACTTATGAAAATATCTCATGGGGGAGGGCACAGTTGGCAAACAAACATAGCAGGTGCATTGTTTGCATAAAATATCGTATATAGAACACTCCACCCAATATTAGCAGAATACACATTCTTCTCCAGTGAAGATGGATCATTCTCCAGGACAGACCATATACTAGGTCACAAACAAGTCTTATATTTAAAAGTACTTAACTCATACAACATATCTTCTCCAACCACAAGGGAATGAAACTAGACATCAATAACAGAAGGAAAACTGGAAAATTCACAAATATGTGGAAATTAAACACACTATTAAACAATCAATGAGTCAAAGAACAAATCATAAAATAAATTAGAAAATACTTAGAAACAAATGAAAATGAAAGCACAACGTATTGAGACATGGGATACGGTGAAGGCAATGCTCAGAGGGAAATTAACAGCTGTAAATGCCTATGTTTAAAAAGAAGAAAGATCTCTAATCAATAACCTAACTTTACACCTTTGAGGAAACAGAAAACAATGAGCAAACTGAGCCGAAAACTACAGAAGGAAAGAAGGAATTAAGATTATAGCAGAGGTAAATGAAGTAGAGAATAGAAAAATGAAGAGAATTAACAAAGCAAAAAATTGGTTCTTTGAAAAGATCAATAAAATTGACAAACTTTTAGCTGGAAAAGGAAAAAGAGAGCGTAAGACACAATTAACAAAAATCAGAAACTTTAAACTACCACCCTACGAAAATGAAAAAAATCATGGAAGAATACTATGAACAACTGTATGCCAACAAATTACATAACCTAGATGAAATGTACAGATTCCTAGAAACACAAAACTACCTAATTGACTCAAGAAGAAACAGAAAGTCAGAACAGACCTGTAACAAGTGAACAGATTGAATCAGTACTCAAAAACCTCCCAAAAAGAAAAGTCTAGGACCAGATGGCTTTACTAGTGAATTCCGCCAAACATTTAAAGAACCAACACCAGTCTTTCTCAAATGCTTCCAAAAAATAGAAGGGGAGGGAACACTTCCTAACTCGTTCTATGAGGCCAGCATTACCCTGATACCAAAACCAGATAAAAACACCACAAGAAAACTACAAACATTCCTTATGAGTATAGATACAAAAATCCTCACCAAAATACTAGCAAACTGAATGCAATGCTATATTATAAGAATTATACACCATGACCAAGTGGGTGTTATACCAGGAATTCAAGAGTGGTTCAATATAAGAAAATCAATCAATGTAATACACCACATTATTAGAATGAAGGAAAAGGACCACATGACCATCTCAATTGATGCAGAAAAGGCATTTGACAAAATCCAACACTCTTTCATGATGAAAACACTCACCAAACTAGGAATAGAAAGGGAATTCCTCAACATGGTAAAGGAAATTTATGAAAAACCCATAGCTAACATCATACACGATGGTGAAAGACTAAAAGCGTTTCCCCCTAAGATCAAGAACAAGACAAGAATGTCTGTTTTCACCAGCACTATTCAACATTGTACTGAAAGCTCTTCTATCAAGAGCAATTAGGCAAGAAAAAGAAATAAAAGGCATCCAAATCAGAAAGGAAGAAGTAAAACTATCTCTATTCACAGACGACATGATCCTATATATAGAAAATCCCAATGAATCCACCAGAAAGCTACTGGAGCTAATAAATGAATTCAGCAAATTGCAGGGTATAAGGTCAACACACAAAAATCAGTTGCGTTTCTATATACCAGCAATGAGCAATCTGAAAATGGAATTAAGAAAACAACTCTATTTACAATAGCATTTAAAAGAATAAAATACCCAGGAATGAATTTAACCAAAGAGGTGAAAGACTTGTACATTTAAAATTATGAAACATTGCTGAAAGAAATTTAAGAAGATCTAAATAAATAAAAAGACAAGCTGTGTTTATGGATTGTAAAAGTAAGTCTTGTTAAGCTGTCAATACTACCCAAAGCGATCTACAGATTCAACACAATCTCTATCAAAATTGCAACAGCATTTTTTGCGGAAATGGAAAAGCTGGTAGTGAAATTCATACAAAATTGTAAGAAGTCTCAAATAGATAAAACAATCTTGAAAAGAACAAAGTAGGAGGACTCTCCTCTCTTGATTTCAAAAGGTACTATACCAAAACCAAACCCATTGCCATCAAGTCAATTCTGACTCAAAACGTACTGTGAAGCTATAGTAATCAAAACAGTGTGGTACTGGTATAAGGACAGACATGTATACCAGTGGAATAGAATTGTGAGTACAGAAATAAACCTATGTTTATTTCTCTATGGCCAGTTGATCTTCAACAAGTGTGCCACATCCACAATGGGGAAGTGTGCCAAGTTCAACAAATGGTGCTGGGACAACTGTATCTCCACATGCAAAAGAATGAAGTTGAACCCATATCTCACACTATATATGAAAATTAACTCAAAATGGATCAAGGACCTAAATATAAGAGCTAAAGTAATAAAACTCTTAGAAGAAAACATAGGGGTAAAACTTCAAATCTTATTTTTGACAGTGGGTTCTTAGATATGAAATTAAAAGCACAAGCAACAAAAGAAAAAAATAGATAAATTGGACTTCACCAAAACTTTTGTGCATGAAAGGACTTTATCAAGAAAGTGAAGAGATAACTATAGAATGGGAGAAAATACATGGTGACCATGTATCTGATAAGGATTTAATACCCAGAATATATAAAGAACTCCTACAACTCAGCAACAACAAAAACAACACAATTTAAAAATGGGCAAAGGACTTGGACATTTCTCCATAGAAGATACACAAATGGCAACATGCACATGAAAAGATGATCAACATCAACTAGGGAAGCAAATTAAAACCACAACGAGATACCACTTTACACCATCACCACCAGTTGCCATTCCAACTCATGGTGACCTCATGTATATCAAAGTAGACTGTGCTCCATAGTGTTTTCAAATGGCTGATTTTTGGAAGTAGATCACAAAGCCTTTCTTCCAAGGTGCCTCTGAGTGGACTCAAACAGCCAAGCTTGGTTAGCAGCCAAGCACATTAGCCATTTGCACTACCCAGGGACACCTTCACACCCACTAGGATTGCTATTATAAAAGGAAAATAACAAGTGTTGGCAAGGATAAACTGGAACCCTTGTGCATTGCTGGTGGCAATGTAAAATGGTACAGCCTCTGTGGAAAGCAGTTTGACAGTTCCTCAAAAAGTTAAGCACAGAATGTGTGACCCAGCAATTCCACTCCTTGACTTGAAAGCAGGGACTCAAACAGATACTTGTACACCAATGTTCATTGTAGTTATTATTCACAATAGCCAAAAGGCGGACACAGCCCAAGTGTCCATCAACAGATGAATGGATAAACAAAATGTGGCTTATACATACAATGTCATATTATTCCTTCATAAAGATAAATGAAGTTCTGATACGTGCTACAACACGGATGAACCTTGAAAATATTATGTTGAATGAAATAATTCAGACACAAAAGGACAAATATTGTATGATCCCACTTTTATGAAATATCTAGAATAGGCAAATTGTTGTGTGCCGTCGAGTCAATTCTGACTCATAGTGACCCTACAGGACAGAGTAGAACTGCCCCATAGGGTTTCCTAGGCTGTAATCTTTATGGGAGCAGATCACCAGGTTTTTTTCTTCCATAGAATAAGCAAGTATATAGAGACAAAAGTTTATTAGTGGTCACCAGCAGTGGGGAAGAGTCTCGCAGGAAAGGGAAATTATTGCTTAATAAGTACAGAGTTTCTGTTTGGGGTGATGAAAAATTTCTGATATTGGCGATTACATGGTGAATGTAATTAATGTCACTGAATTATGCACTTAAAATAGTTAAAAAAGCAATTTTTTTGTTATATTATTTACCACAGTAAAATTAAACACTCACATACTACAGATAGCTATATCTGAATAGTGGGTCTTGGGGTGATTATTGTTTTAACTTTCTTCTTTGTATTTTTCCATGTTATTTAAATTTTAAAATAATGAACATATAGAAATTTTACAGAAACATTAATATTTTGAAATCTACACATACACATAAAACTGCATCACATATATGACAAAGCCACAAGAGTATTTAGGACACACATCAAACACTTGGATGAGGTCCATGTAGTGGAGGGGAGTGGGAGGAGCATTCAGGGATGAAGGAGGAGAAATTAAACAGGAAGCCTTATATTGACCAATGAGGACACTGTACTAGAGTCTGAGGAGTATGATCAACTCTGTTCTTTGCAGCAGACATGAAAAAAAAAAAACCTATACCCCATCCCCATCTGATCATGATACTCTCTTGCTCAAAACTCTTCAGTTCTCTCTCTTTACACTTAGAATAAAATCCAAAACAGTTAATGGAGCTAATAAGTCCCTTTAGGGCCTTAGCCATGTCCACCTTGCCAGTCACATGGGCTTTCTTTCACTTCCTCGAATAGGCCACAGTCTTCCTGCTTCGGACTCTTTGCAAATGCTCTTCCCTGGCCTGGAGTGCTTTTTCACCTCCTTTTTAACTGGCGCAGTGGTTAAGAGCTATGGCTGCTAACCAAAACGTCGGCAGTTTTAACCCACCAGCAGTTCCTTTGAAACCCTATGGGGCAGTGCTACGCTGGTGTTTTTTTGACTGGCAAACTACTTATTCCTCAGGCCGTAGCTTGTCAGTTCCTCAAGGAAGTCTCCCCTGACCCCTAATCTAAATCAGGTCCCCTGTTATAGTCACTCCTCACATCTTTTACTTTACTTTCAAAACAATGATCTTAGTGATAATTATGCAGTCATTAATGTGATTATTAGTTTAATATCAATTTCCTCCAATGGACTGTAAGCTCCATCAGGGCAAACTCCCAATTGTTTCGTTCTATGCTATATCACCACCACCAATTTAGCCCAGTAAAAAAAACCAAACCCACTGCCGTCCAGTCAATTCCGACTCATAGCAACCCTACAGAACAGAGTAGAACTGCCCCATAGGGTTTCCTAGGAGTGCCTGGTGGATTCGAACTGCCGACTTTTTGGTTAGCAGCCAAGCTCTTAATCACTGCACCACCAGGACTTAGCCCAGTACCTGCCACATATTAGGTGCTCAAAAAATATTTGTTGAAATAAATGAATGAATAACCTCATCAGTGCCAGACTGTAACCTCCACTCCAGCCACCCTCTTCTCTGGCTACACCCTGGATCTTGTCCTTACCTAGAACTCCACCTCTGGAATATTTATTCATTAAGGATTTACTGAACACCTGCTAGGTGCCAGGCACTAAGATAAACAGGGCACAACTAACCAGATAAATCTTAAAGGCTCTAGAATCTCACTCTCTAACTGGAGCTTTTCAGGGTCCAACTTCTCCCTTACCCTCACCATCCCTGCTCTTCAGCCCCATGGAGCTCTCCAGATTTTACAATTTCTCCAAGTCTATCAGCTCCTCCCTGGCTCCCTCCCTTCCCCCTCCAGTCTAGATGGCCCATCGCTTCATTGCTCTCTCCCCACTCACTGCTACCCTCTTGCCTCCCTGCCCTTTGAATGCACCCACAGTTCCACAGCCCACCCCAAGACTTGTCAAACTGTCCACCTGCTCAGCCTGCACCTAGACTCTCAAGTGCTGTTCAAGAAAATAAAAAGCTCTGAAAGTTGCTGATGCCACAAATTGAGGCAAAAAGTGATGCGCCTTGATCAAGCTTAGCCCTGATGGCAAGGAGATCTATTAACGCAAGTTACTACATAAACATTAAAGAAGAAAACTCATACAGTCACCTGAATACATTCTCAAAAAACATTTAAAAACAAATTCCATATCTATTCCTCCCTTCCTAATCATTAAAAAAAAAAACAAAAAAAACTCAGTAAACTAGGAATAGAATGAAACTTCCTTAGTTTGATTTTAAACTTCCTTGACGTCTGCAGCATAGATATTACTCAGTGATATAAGATTATAAAAAAATTCCTATTAAAATCAGGAAATAGAAAAGGACACCTACTATCACCAATTACCATTCATGTCCTCTCCAATGCAAAAAGAAATGAAGAGGACATAGAAGGTATAAGCATTGGAAAAGAAGACACACTTCGCTCACTATGTTCTTGTTAGTTGCCATTGAGTCAGCTTGCAACTCATGGTGGCCCCATGCACAGCAGAACGTAACACTACCTGGTCCTGTGCCATCCCCATGATAGGTTTCAGGTTGGACTATTGTAGCTTATATGATTATCTACTTAGAAAACCCAGGAGAATTCATTGAAAAGCTATTCCTGACCCAAAGGAGGGCTATGGGTGGGCTGTATCTCTTCTGTGGACCTATCTGGGCAGCTCCTTCCCAGTAGGGAAGGGTGACCGTGCAGCAGGACAAAGGAAACATGAGCTACTCCTGCTGTGCGCTGCAAGCCTGCTCAGTTCAGTCTGTGTCTGGCTGGCACCTCCATGATGTAGATGGGGGCGGGGAGGGGTGGGGGGTGGTCCATGCCCACAAATGCATTTGCTTGCTTGTTTTTCTGGTTCCCTAAAATGCCCCTTTTCAGAGCCTCCAGAGCTCCCAGCTGCCAAAGATCAAAATCCAAGTGCCTCCATGTAGCATTCAAGGCCTTTCTGGGTCTGCTCTACTGCCCATCTGGATGCTGGGTCCATCTGTTTGTATTCAGATGGTCGGTTCCCTCATCTCCCAAACCATCCTGCCCTTGAAGCCTGAGCCCTCTGGGGCCTCATCCCCACACCTGCCCTCCCTCTTCTCAGCTCCAGATGCCTGCCATTCTTCCCAGGACCAAGGAACAGGGAGGTCAGGGAGGCAGGTGGAAGGGCTTCGAAAGGGGGCCCAGACACCAGGGTCCTGTGTGAGGAGGAAGGGGGGCTGAGTCTGAATGGAGGCAGAGAGGACATTTGAGGGCCAGGAAGGGGACCAGGCTGCTCCTTACCTGATGGCGTCCTCCAGGTGCCCCTCCCCCAGGAACCGCAGGAACATGGCCTGGAGGTCACGCCAATACAATGGGCCCTGGTGGGAGTCAGGGCCTGGCTCATAGTTGACGTCATCGTTGACCACCAACACGGCATCCCCGCATGCCTGGCAGGACCCTCGGAAGGCCACGTAGCCCAGAAGGAAGGCTGGCGGGTGGCAAGATGGGGATTCTTCTTGTGTCCCCTCTGGACCCCAGCAATCTCCCCAGCCCAGACCCTTCACTCTCACCCCCAGTGAAGATCAGCAGGGCTGTCAGGACCAGGTAGGGGGTGGCCCTTCGTCCTGCCGCTGCCCAGAGTCCGAGGTTTTGCCGCCTTGGTCTAGAGCCTAGGGGCTCGGGGCCCCTCAGCTCCATAGGGTGAAAGTGCGCTGGAGGCTCAGACCCCTCCTCCCAGTCTTCCTCTTCTTCCTCCAGGCGCCCCTGCTGGGTACCTTCAACACGCTTGTAGATGGTCTGAGAGGTTCGTGGGGACAGCTCTTGCTGTGGGGGGCAGGGTGGGCATGAGATTGGGGGAAGAGGTCTAGGAGATGGAGGGGATCTGGCAAGAATAGGTCAGCAGCTTTGGGGTGCCAAATGAGCACAAGGTGGGGGGAAAGGGCCCGAGAGGCAAGCTGGAAAGAAGGGCCAGAGGCTGGAGGGGAGAAGTCAGGACACTGGCCAAGAGGCGCCAGCCTGGGGGATTAGAGAGGGGGCTGAGGGACCTGGTGAGAAGGCCTAAGCCGTCCGCCAGCCCCACTCGGTCTTACCGCTCTCTGGAGTAGACCCCAAAGCCGCTCCATGCTCATGCCCCTTCCTGAAGCCTGCAGGCTGCTCCCCCCACCGTGATAAACCGTTTGTGGGAGCCCCAGGAAGGCCCCTTATCAGCCCAGGCAGGGAGCCTGAGGCCTGGCCGTTCCTCACCCACCAAGGGTGGGGGGAAGTCCTGGCCTCAGCCCAGCTTTCCAGATATGGTCCCCCAGCCCAGGCGAGAGCAGGAGGGGCTGTGCCTTCTCTACCAATCCCTCCATAGCCCCATTCCTGCCCCCTCCCGGCAAAACAATCAATTTTTTGACCTTAGGGCAGACTTTGGCCTCCCAGTTCCCGTTAGGAGTGGAGGAGGGTAGCTCACGGCTGGGGAGGGCAGGCATATGGATGCCCCCTCCCCTCTGCTGCTTCCACTTCTACCAGGGACCTTGGCGACCCCTTCCTAAGCCCTCTACACTCCCCTGGAAGATCCACCATGAAGACCTCTGCCCCCTCCTCAACTGGCTTGCAGGCCCCCTCCCTGTGCAGGTCTTGGAACACATTAGCTGCTTTCCCTGTCCCCAGTAGCATAAACCGGGGGATGCAGTCTGGCTATGTGGATGTCTGTTTCATGCTAGTTGCTGGGGAGGGAGGGGCTATGGGTGGAAGCCCATGGTCCGGTAGGGATCAGTCAGTACTCCAGGATTGGAGGTCCTAGAGTCTGGGATTTGTGGTTCTGGGCCCACAAGGCATCACATGAGGTGGAAAGAGTTCTGATCAAGGCAGGGGCAGAACTAAGTGACCTTGGACAAGTCATGCTCCTGCCTGAGCACTGGCTCCTCTTTGGTGACCAGAAGACTTGGATCACATAGTAGGTTTCTACCTCTTTTGGGTCTCGGACCCTCTGAGAGTCTGATGAAAGGCCACACACCCGCACCCCAAAAACACATACAGCAACAAGCCACTAAGTTTTATCTATAGTGTCAGGTATTGGGGGCAGGCCTCCGCCAAGGACCCTAGAAAGCAGCTCTGGAATAGCTGAGCAACTCAAGTCCGGAGAGACGTACTGAGTTGCCAGGGCACACTAGTGCCCCCAGTCCCTGCCCTATTCCTGTAACTACCACGAACCCGGGGAAGGAAGACAGCAGCGCAGCGACGTCTCACCCGAGCTGCTGCTCCTGGGGTGCTGCGGCGATGCCTCTCTGAGTCGCGAGGCCAGCGCCGACGGTCCGCCTATTAGGCCCCGCCTCCGGCCCCGCCCAGGCCCGGCCCCTTGGGGCAGGCCCTCCTCTAGGCCCCACCCCTGCCTCGGCATCCTCTCCGCTGGAGCCCCCTACCCGCCCCAGCTCGGCTCTTCGGTGGCGCCCGGTCCTCGCTGCGTGATTCTCCCAGGATCATGGACCCTTTGAAACCTGAGGAAACCGTGGCTCCTCGGGCTGTGCTCAGGCGTCCCCCGTGGAGTCCCAGAACGAACGTACGTGTGGCCCCCTTTCGCCTTCCTCCAGACCTCTGCCCCTACTCCCCACCCCAAGGAAGCCAAACTTTTTTTTTTCTTAAAACATTTTTACTCCTTTTAACCCAGAAACATTACAATATAAGAGGACGAGAGGGAAGTGGAAGAGGAGGAGGGCTTGGAAGGCTAAGGGGCTTCGATTTGCGCTGTGGGGACCCGGCCAAGGAAAACGCTCTCGGCGATCCCTCTCCGCCCCCGCTGCGGAGGGGCCGCCCTCAGGGGCACTTCCTCTCCACGCACTGCTTCCCGCCCTCCTCATATTCCTGCTTGGAGATCCACATCTGCTGGAAAGTGCCCTGGGTGGTGCGGACCACATCGCGGTCAGTGGGCCCTGGAGGGAGGGAGGGGCTCTGCCCTCAAAAGCCCTCCTCCTGCCCTTCACCGCCTCTCGGGCCCACATCTTTCCCCTAACTTAGCCCCTCAACGCTTCCCCGCGCCATCCTCCGGGCCCCTCCTTCGCAATTAGAGGGAGAATACCCCCTCATATCATTCAATCAACGATTCATTCATTCAACAAATATTTATTGAACCCCTGCTTGCCTTGGGCCAGGCACCATTCCTGTGCTGGGTAGTGGAGTTTACAGCCCCAGGCCAGCCAACCTGCAGCCTCAACGCCCCCCTCATTCCTCCTCTACCATCTTCCTCCCCCATCGTGCCATCAATGCTCACAAACACTCAAGCCTCCCTCATTCCGAAGAAAAATCTTTCTTCCACTCTGCCTATCCTGAGGCCACCAAACGCCTAGATGGAGCTGGCTTCACTCTGGCTCCCCACCCCCACCTCCCTCTGAAACGTGCCCCTTGAGGGTCTGCTGCCCTGGACATCTCAGATTGTCCCTTCTGATGGTTGCTCTTGTGTCTGCCTGAAGATTAGTGTCCAGGTGTCCCGGGCTTCTGCCCCCATTTCTCCTCTCGGCCCACAGAACACATCTTCCTGGTCCATCTTGTCCACCCCCACGGCTTCACCTCATGCGCTAACACCCCTCCATTCCCAGTCTCTTCTTTCCAGTCCAGATCTCTGTGCTGAGTTCCAGACTGAAACACCCAACGCCCTCCTGAGCGTCCTTCAGGACCTCAAACCCGACATGTCCACAACTGAGTTCACTATCTTCCCCCTGGCCCCACCCAAACCTGCTTCTTCCTTGGTCTTTCTCACCTTCTAGACCTATGCTGCCGACTACAGTGGCCACTAGCCGCATGTGGCTATTGAGTGTAAAATATACACTAGATTTTTTGAAGAATAATACAGAAAAAGTATAAAATATTAATAATTTTTGTATTGATCACACATTGGAATAACATTTTGGATGTATTGGATCCAGTAAAATATATTATTAAAACTTGGTTTCACCTGTCTTTTATTACTCTTTTTAAATATTGCTACTAGAAAATTTAAAATTGCCCATGTGGCTCACATGACGTCCCTGTTGAACAGCACTGCCCTAGCCCCTACTATAAGCTGGCATCCTAGGGCTCATCCTTGATGCCTTCCTTCTCTCACCTGTTATGTCCAAACAGTGTCCACATTCTGTCAGTAGTATCACCTGATAAGCTCCCAGTTCTACCCACTGACATCCACCCCTCAGCCTCACCCAAGTCAGAGTGGAGACCATAGCACCCTGTCCCTCCTTCCATCTGGCCCCCTTCAATTCCCCCTCCACTCTGCAACTGAGTAAGCTTTCTAAACCCAGGTCCCACATGGCTCCCTGTTGTCTGCGGGCCTTGCCTGGGTTCTCCCCACGGTCTGAGCACCCTCTTCTTCTTTGACTCATGAGTTCTTACTCACTCTTCCCATCGAAGCTTAAATGCCAGTGCTCCTTGGAGGCCCTCCATGACCTCCAAACTAGATGAGATCCTTGCACCTTGCCCCTCCCATGAAGAAATGCTCTCACACTTTGTAATGACTTCCTGGGTAATTGTCTCACCCTGTAGACTGCCCCGCTCATGAAGGCAGCACTGTGTCAGGCTGTCTGTCTACTTCAAGCACGCATGAGGCCCACAGTAACCCTGTGAGGCCGACGTGGTCCCAGCCCTGAGCTAAGTCCACACTGCTAGTCTCCTGACTTTTTCACCCTCACTTCTGTCTCCTCAGGGTTTCCCCCCTTTAGTGGATGTTCTGCTTGTTGTTTCATGGCCTCTCTGTCCCCTCTGTGTGGCTGACACCTACCAAATCCGTTTTGCACCTCTAGCTTCCTGCTTAATATCTTGCCTCTATTCCAGTAGCAGGTCCAGACCGATCTCACCATCCACTGCCCCCAAACCAATCTCCCTGCCTTCTTTTACTATTTGCCCCTTGCTCTGACCCCATCCCCACTGTCACCCACTCAATGACTCCAGGACTCTAGAAAGAGCCTCCTCTCCAGATCCCTTGCCTCCAGCTCACATCCTAATACCCAAAGACTCATGCCTGTGATCATCACATCTTCCCCTTACCCCAAACCTTCAGCGTCTCCCTTCTGCCAACCAAGTGCAATGGGTGCTTCACTCTGGCACTCAAGGCCACCACGATCTCATCCCAACCAATCTCTCCAGCGTCCTGTCCCTCTCCTTTTTGTGTCCTGACTGAGCATTCACTTTTCTGCCCTTTCTAAAAAACAAATGTTTGTTGAATGAATGAATGAATGAACAAGGAGGCAGGCAAGGCAGTGGGCACTGCTTGGGTCTGCCTTTTCCCTGCATTCAGCCCTAGGCCAGGCCCCTTCCCTCTCACCAGTGAGGCCAAGATGGAACCTCCAATCCAGGGGCTAAACTTGCGTTCCATGGTGCTGTTGCTGGCGATGAGCTTCAGTCGCATGCTCTGAGGAAAAAGAGGGCTGGGGGAAGCAGATATTTGGGTTCTGGGAAGGGACAGAACTGTGGAGGGGAAAGCTGGGAAGACATAGGAGCAGGGGGTCTGCTCTGGTGGCCAGGACACCTGACATCTGAGCAGGAAGCAGGACTTGGTGCTGAAGGGCTAAGCCAGGACTGAAGTCCAGGGCCTTGGGTCAGGGGTGGGCTCCTACCGGTGGGGTCTTCTGGGAAAGCTCTCTATTAAGCCTGTCAGTGAAGCCCTGAAGCAGTGTGTTCCCACCGGTGACAATGACACTGCCGTAGAGGCCCTGGGAGCAGGGAGAAGGGGTGAGCATGCAGGGAACAGTCCCTCCCTACCTCCCCACTACTTCTGGGCCCCTTTAGCCCAGCCTCTGCCTTGGGCCTCACCGGGCGGATGTCAATGTCGCACATGCCGATGCTGGTAGTCACCACGTGGCCCACGCCCAACATGGTGTTCCCCGACAGGCCCTGCGGAGAAAGGTGACCTGGGCTTTGGGCCCTCTGCCCCTCTCTCCCCAGCCCCCTGTGGTCCTTCACACACACACCCCTCCAGGATTCAAGGACTCCAGCCAGCCCCCACCCCGGTGCCTTCTACCCAGCCTGACCTTGACGTTTGAAGGATCAAACAGGCCCTCAGGGATACGGAGCCGCTCAGCGCCGTAGTCTGTGTTGTAGCCATTGGGCATTTCATAATGCACTGTGGGCATCTGTGCAGCCACCCTGCCCAGAAAGGAGGAAGACTCTGCCTGGGGAGCTTAGGAAGGGCCAGGGGGGCAGCACCAGAGAACCCCCTCACCCCAGTTCTGCCCTCTTTCCCACCCCAAGCCCTGGGCCCCACTCACTGCTCATCATAAGGAGAGTCAGAGACCTGCAGCACAGAGGCCTGGAAATCCTGGATCACCTCCTGAGAACCCAGGGTGGTGGTGAGGGCATGGCCTCTCTCCTGAGGCCCCCAACCCCACCCCACCTGCAGGGTCTCTGCCTCCCCCACTCCCAACTCATGGCAGGGAACTTGGAGCAGGGGATGGGGGAGAGGTTTCTGGGGGCCCTCTCCAGTGCCTCACGTTGCACATGTAGTTATGCCAGGACTTGGAAACCTGGGGTAGCTTCTCCTTCTTCTTCCAGTTTGGGGGGGCACCCTCCCGTACAGGTTCCTGTGGGGGCACAGCCTAGAGAGCACCCTTCCCCAGCCCTCACTTGCCTAGCCTACCTTGACCACACCTCTCATTCCTAGCACTTGGCTGGCTCTGCAGCCAACTGGTACTGGGTTCCCAGCTCTGTTACCCAGAAAAGAGAGGAGAGAGAATGGGGAGAGCCTGTCCCCTCGTATGCCCCATATGCAGGAGGTACAGCAATCTGAAAGTTCCCAGTCAGAGAAAACTGAGGGCACAGAAAATACAGTGGGAGACCAGAGACTTAAGAGAACAGCTTTTACTGAGCGGTGTTCTGCATGAGTGTTCAGGGTGGATTCTGCTTGCAGTGGCTCATTTAACACTCACAATAGCCCTATCTAATGTTATCTCCACTTTACGGGAGAGGACACTGAGGCTCAGGGAGCTTAAAGTCATACTCTAGGTCACACAGGTCTTAAGTGGCAGAGGCAGAACTTGAACTTGGGTCTATTGGAGCCCAGAACCCACCACCATGGCCCTCACACATCCTGCCGCCACCTGACTGTGTGACCTTGGCCAAGCCTCTTAGCATCTGTGGATCTCTGATTCCTCAACTATAAAATGAGGACCTGGACTCAGCGTCCTCTGGGGACCTTGTTGCTCTCTGCTTTGATATCTGATGGGTCAGTGGGTTGACAGTAATAGAGTGAGTGCCCAGAAGCCTGTGATTGTAGCTCTGAGGCTCCCCAGAGGCCCCACCTTGGCTGCGATCATGTAAGGTGGAATGATGTCAATGGCCATTTCCTGGAAGAGCTCCCGGCACTGCATGGAGATGAAGTCCCCAGCCAGGGGTGACTTGACAATGCCTGGAACGGGAGGGGATGTCAGGACCTGGCTCTTCCAAGGCAGCCCTGAGCCCTGCCAAGGCCCCACCTTGCTGCAGAACGTAGCCATCATGCACTGGAATGGCCGTGGTGTGGGTGGCCCCACTGTCCAGCACAAGGCCCGTGGAGCGTCCGTTTGCAAAGCTGGCATGGGATGGATTGGTCAAAGAGACAGCAGCAGTAAGTGAAGGGTCTGGGACCAGGTCTGGCCTGGTCATTCTCTGCTCCCTTGAGGTCCAGGCTCCACTCTCAGTCTGCAAATGTCTCTTTCTGGTTTATGACCCATCTCCTGGAGAAAGGCTCCTGAGACCCTAGTCACTTCCTGCCTGTCTGAGTGACAGCTCCTTCCTCTATTCCTTTCTGCTGAGCTCCCAGCCTCTATTCTTGGTTTTATATCCTAGCGGCTCCCTAAAGTTAGGGTCCATATAGCTCCAGTGCCTAGCATAGGGTTCAATGCTAGGTAAATCCTTAAAAAAACAAACGTTTGCTGATTGCTATTTGGGAAGGAAACTCTTCAGTGTCATGCATCTCTCCCTCCTCCTTCCAGACCTAGCATCTGCTGTCTGCTTGGCCCAACTATCTCTCTTCGTGGAGACCTCTCCTGGCTTCGCCTGATCCAAAAAAGAGGGAAGGGGTTGCTGACCTGCCTACCCCAAGGCACTTAGCCCGACGGCCGTCTGCACCAATGAGGCTAAAGGAGGTGTCTGCCTATTCAGGACACTGATCTTCACAGAATCTGGCTCAGCTCCATCTCAGAGCATCACACACCCCACCCTGGCCCTCCGCCCAGGCAGAGCAGCTCAACCCAGAGGATACGCGGTGAGTACTGCCGTCTTGCATAAGAAGAACGCAGGAATGTTGTACTGCTCGAACATCAGCTCTGTCAGCTTCTCCCGCTTGGCCCGTGTGTTCCACTGGGGAGAAAGTGCAGGAGGGGAGGATTCAGAAACAGAGAGACACAGATCCATGTACACACACACATACATGTAACTTGGACTAGGGGACAGAGGTCACACCCCTTGATTCACATAGACATTAAAAATGTGAGAACTATGAAGATTTTTAAAGATCATAGTCCAAATTCAACTGAGGAAAACAAAGCCCAGACCGCACAAGATCACACAGAAAGTTCTTGGCAGAGTTGGTCTAGAGTCATGGTCTCTTGACTCCTGGCCTAGTGCTCTTCACTATACAATGCACACTTCAGGCTCCTCTCAGCCCCTAGTACATCTCTCTTCCCCATTCTAATCATCTCAGGGGCAAGAACATTGGGGAAGAGGATTTCTGGATAAAATGGTGGATTGAATAAAACATAGTTTTATTCCCTCCCAAGATCCCATCAAAATTACAGTAAAAGAGCAATTTTAAAAGACATAAACCCTCAAATGGCCAACGAGCACATGAAAAGATGCCCCAAATCATTAGCCATTAAGGAAATGCAAACCAAAACTACAATGAGATACCACTCACACTAGGATGGTGATGATAACAATTTTAAAAACAATATGGAAAATAACAAGTTTTGGCAAGGATGTGGAGAAATTAGAACACTCTTACATTGCTGGTGGGAATGTAAAGTGGTGCTACTATGGAAAAGTTCAGTGGTTCCTCAAAAAGCTAAACATAGGATTGCCCTATGACCCAGCAATTCCACTCCTAGGTCTATACCCAGAAGAACTGAAAACACAAATACTTGTACATTAATGTTCATCACAGCACTATTCACAATAGCCAAAATATGGAAACCCAAGTGTTCATCAATGGTTTAATGGATAAGCAAATTGTGGTATATACATGCAATGAAATATTATTCAGCCATAAAAAGGAATGAAGTACTGATTCATGCTATACCATGGGTGATCTCGAAAAGATTATGCTAGGTGAAGTAAGTCAGACACAAAAGAGCACATATTACATGAAGCATTTATATGAAATATCCAGAATGAGCAAGTCCATAAAGGCAGAAAGCAGACTGGTGGACACCAGGGCTGAGGGGTGTGAGAAATGGGGAGTAATTGCTTACGGGAAACTGAGTTTCTGTTTTAGGTGATGAAAAAAATTGGAAACAAATAGTGGTGACGATTGAACATCATAATTAATGTCATTAAATTGTACATGAAATAATGTCAAAATGACAAATGTTTTGTTATATATATTTTTACCACAGTAAAAAAAAAAAAAGTACAAAAAAAAGTTACATGCAGGAAATAAAAAAGAGCTCTTGGAAATTAAAACTACAAGAGCAGAAATGAAAAACTCAATAGATAGGTTGGAAGATAAAGTTGAGGGAAACTTCTGGAAATTAGAGCAAAAAGATAAAGAGATGGAAAATAGAAGAGAAAAGATAAAAAAAATTATGGGACCAGTTTAGGGGGTGAAAAATCCAAGTCACAGGATTCCCAAAAAAGAGAACAGAGGAAACTGAAAGAAATGTATCATCAAATAAATAATTTTTAAATTTTTCACTGAACTAAAAGATATGGTTTCCAGATTGAAAGGACATACTGAATGCCTAGAGCAATGATGAAAATAGACCCATATCAATACATATCACTGGAAATTATAGAATATTGAGGACAAAATGATGCTTCTATAAACTTTCAGAAATAAAACAGTATCACATCAAAGGATCAGGAATCAATGGCTTCAGCGTTCTCAGTGCTAGCAATAGCTGCTGAAAGATAAGGGAAAATTGTCTTCAAGATTCTGAAGAAATATTATTTCCAACCTGGAGTTTTATACCTAACCAAGCTATCAATCCAAGGTCAGACATGCAAGGTATCAAAAAAAATTTACTTCCCATGATCTTTCTAAGGAAGTCACTGGAGGATGTGCTCCATGAAAACAAGGGAGTAAATCAAGAAAGAAAATCATGGGATACAGGAAACTGGACCTTTAACACAGGAGAGAAGCAAAAGAATTCCTCAAAATGATGGTGAAGGAAGATGCCAGGATGATAGCTATGTCCCATGTGTAAAGAGTTATTGGTCCAAAGTGGAGCAGGTCAGTGGGCTCCTGGAGAGATATCTTCCAGAAGATGAAATTGATAGAATACTTAATGGAATTAATGTCTTGAGAGGAGATATAAATCACTGATGAGTAATTTAGGGTCACGTTATTAATAAGTAAATAGAAAACTAAAGAAAATAAAAACCAAGACAATTTTCAGTTCTAGAGAAAACAAAAAGTTGTTTAGGAAAGGAAAAATAATCATGGTTTATTGCCTGTCCCAGTCCTTATTATCATGCATAGTAATACGAGTGAAAACACTGAATATTGATCTTTAAAAAAAACAAACAACTATAATTCAACCATACATAAAGGTGGAAACCCTGGTGGCGTAATGGTTAAGAGCTATGGCTGCTAATCAAAAGGTTGGCAGTTTGAATCCACCAGGTGCTCCTTGGAAACCCTATGGGGGCAGTTCTACTCTGTCCTATAGGGTCCCTATAAGTCAGAATCAACTCGATGGCAATGGTTTTTTGTTTGTTTGTTTATTTTTGTATACATAAAAGTGGGGAATGAGAAATGTGTGTGGTGTGGGTTGGGGGAGGAAAGGGAACTAAATGCTAATTTTCTATAGTGGGAAGTTCATAGATAATGTCTCAAACTTAAAAAAAAATCCACAAGTAGCAATTTAAGCATGATATTTAGAGATATGGAAGGAAACACCAAAAGACTTAGCTAAACGAGATAAAAGCTGTGGCCTCTGGAAAAGGGGAAATGGAAGGAGGGGGTAGAACTACAGTTTTTTTCTTAACATACTTTATGGAGCAAATTGACTCTTTATGTGCATATATAATGTTGACAAAAATATAAGTTAAAAGTTCAGAAAAGGACTTTTGATGGAGAAGGGCAGCCGATAAGGCTGGCTGGGGGAAGGGTGAATGGATAGAGCAGGGGATTCGAAAGAGAAATGAAGACTAAGGCAAGTGAGGGAAAAAATGGCTGAAGATCTAAGAGGTTGGAAGGGAAGTCTGAAAAGGGAGGAGATGGCTTGATTGAGGGGGGCATCTTGAGATGAGAGGTGAATGGTGGCAAGGAAGTGCCTGGGTCTCAGGGCCGGACTAGGAGATGGAGGAGGCACTTACCGGTGCCTCAGACATGAGCACTGGGTGCAGATTTGGCTCAGACTTGACGTGTTTGCTGTAGGTGTGATCCAGGATGGCGCGGAAGCACTCCCAGTCCTCGACTGGGGCCAGAAGACCAGCGTGGAGAGACGGGGGAGGACAAGCAGCGGTCAGAGGACCGGAAGGAAAGAGGAAGGAAGGAAGCCAAGTCCAGGGGAAGGGAAGTGGGACCAGTTCCAGCAGAAAAGCCCCTCTCCCAGGAATCTGGCAGCCCCTGGGTTGGGAACAAGGCAGCTGTAGGAAGCAGTGAGGGGGTCACTGGGACTTGGGCAGCTGTAAGGAGTACTCCGTGGGTGTGGGTGCTGTGTCCCGGGCTGTGGGAAGTGAGCTCCGGGTCTATGTAAGGAGGCAGTGGGCGGGGCCCCTTACTCATGCCGTTCTTGAGGGGTGACATGACCTCCGCTCCATCCCGAGGCACGTGCAGGGCGTTGGTGTCTATGTGGAATATCTTCCCTTTCTTCTCTTTTTCCCCCTCCAGCTCCAGCCCGCCCCCCTCCTCCGCGGCCAGCAGCCCCACCGTGGTGGGGAAGTCAGCCTGAGGGTGGAGGATGGGCAGGGAGAAGGATCACCCTCTTGCCCTGGTCCTGCCCCACAGCAAGGCCCTCAGCCCGCCACTGGTTTACGCCCACATTTCCGCTCTGCAGAGCTTCTCAGCGAGTCTGTGAGAGCCTTAGGTCACCGGAAAGCCTGGAAGGGAGTCCGGAGTCCCTAGGATTTGGGGAGGGGGCTGGAAGACTCACCTTGGGGCAGTCCTCCCCAGCGTACCCAGCGCGGACTGAGAAGGAGCCAATGTCAAAGACCAGCGCCCCCACCTCATCTGTGCGAGGAGACAGGCTTGTGAGGGGGCCTCCCCAAAACTCTCTTGCCTGGACACCTCCGAGAGGAGGTCAGGGCAGAGCCATAGTCTCGCCACCTTCGTCCCTGGCAGGGGCAGGTGGGAGCTCAGCCTGGAATCCAGGGTGCTGAGAATGGGAGTCAAGCCAGCCAGGATCCCGTCTTGCTGAGTGGCCTTCTTCAGGCCACTGTCCTTGGCGGGGGAGGAAGGGACTGGGGTCCCTGAAGAGGTGGGTTGAATGGTAGAGAGTTTGGCCCGGAGAGCGTGAGGCGTCCGGGGAGGACTAAAGGCAGGGGTGGCGTGGGACCCAAGCCCAGGGCTGGACCCGCTCGAGCGTCGAGTTGACAGGCCCCGGGGTGTCTGGAGCTTGGGTTCGGGCCTCAGGGCTGTGGGCGAGGCCGCGCGGGGCTGAAAAGCCCCAAGCCCGAGGCTCGCTCACCTCCGCCGTAGACGCCCCCGCTCATAGTGCCCTCTCAGCAGCTCGCGGCCAGTGGGCGGCGGCGGGATCAGCACCGAGGCGTCCGGACAGCTCCCGGGATCCCGGGCGGGGCAGGGCGCGCGGCGGCCAATCGGAGGGCCGGATACCCCGCCCCCAACGGCGCCGCTGATTGGCTGCGAGGCGAGACAATAACCCGGCTGGGGGCTGCTGCGTTAAAGCTGCAGACGCCTCAACATTTGGCTGCGGGGAGGGAGGTGGGGGGATAGCAAGGGTGTAGAAATCGGCCGTAGGAGATAGGTACACAGAGTAGGAAAGAGATGGAGACCCCGCTCATTCGGAGACCAGCACTCGGAAGGGTGACTCTTGGGGCACCTGCTCCTTTACTTCTTTAAAGGGGGCAGGGGAAGAGGGCGCCATAGTTCCGGAGAGTCGTCCATCCTCGCGCTCCAGAGCGCGCGTCTGCGAAGCCCAGGCCCAAGAGAAATCCCGGGACAGAGAGGGGAGGGAAGAAGGAAGGAAAGAGGTACCGGACGGGGTGTGTCTTCGTCCTCTCCCTGTTTCTTTCCACCGTTGTCTGTCTGAAGGCTTCTCTTTTTCTCCCCTATTCCCTGGTGCCTGGGCCTTACACATGTACATGTGTACACACACATACACGTGTTCACACGCGTACCTGTGTGCAAGCACGCATATACTCACTCACACATAGGCGCTCAGCTAACCCAGCCTTAGCTTCCTTTCCCTTCTCTCTTCAGCCTGTTGTTCTGCTCTGGAGGCATTTATCAAGCTAGTGGGTTTTCTATTGGGAGGTTCCTGGGCTCTTCTGGGCTCCTGGAATGACATAACCTCCACAGTGGTTTTAATAGTGAAGGTGGAGGAGTAGTGCTGACAGCCTGGGTTAGCCAGAGACTCTTGTATGAGCGTGTGTGTGTAGGTGTGTGCTTGTGTGTTGGTATACATATGCATGTGTATATGTGTACATATGTGCATGTGTATACAGGTGTGTTGAGGGCCTTCCCATTTGCTTGTCTGGTGGGACGGATATTAAGACCAGAGATGACAGAGAAAGAGGGAACTGAGTGACAGCCACAATGCCCCTGAAGGTTCTACTCACCAGACACCCCCTCTGGAAGAGGGTTTACCTTTCCCCAGCAGAAGGACAGTTGTTCTCAGCTGGCTTAGTGGCTCCCTACTGGTGACAGTGATATCTTGTGTGCCCTGGATTGGTTCCAAGCCCAGCCTGGATCCCCAGGCTGGAAGGGTCCAGGCTGCAGTGGGAAGGGTTAGATGTAGGGGAGAAAGCACTGACCCAGGAAGTGGGAGATTGAGACTGTCCTGAGTGACCCTGGCCAATCATTGGCCTCTCTATAAATTGAGGCCTGTATGAATTGAATGAGCTCCTAAACCTCTTGGGGCCTGCATTTCTTCATCTTTCGAAGTGTTGAGGTGAGGATTAAAGAACATTGGCAAATGTGATTCACAGACTGCATGGCCTGTTTTCAATGGTGTTGCTTCACTTCCCATGTGAGTTCACTTTGTCAATTCCCCTGCACTCCCCCACCTCAGATTCAGAAATTGCCCCAGTTGGGAGAAACTTTAGTGACCATTGATCCAATCTCTGGATTTTACAAGGGTTTCTTCAGATAGTGGCAGGGCCCTGTGTTGGTTACACAGCCCACTGGGGGACAGAGCCAGGACTAGAACCCAGATCCTCTTATCAGCCACTTGAGAGATGACCTTGTTTCATAACACTTCTGTGTTCCTCTTCAAGCTTCATTGTCCTCCTCTGTAGAACAGCTGGTAGTGAGGACTCAGTCTGATACCAGAGTCAAGTGTCTGGCTAAGAGTAGGGCAACAGGACTACTCCGTAAAGACTGGGTCTTCAGAATGTCCCTGGGGAGCTTTTGAGGCTTTAATACGATAATGCATAAGTTAGAAGTCTGTAGACTCTATGGTAATGAGAAGTGAATTTTATTCTCAAGGCTGGTGGAAAAACTACAGTCTTTTAAGTACAGGACTGGATTGGTTTATGTCCCAGTCAACTGTAGCCAATTTTCATTTGTCATGGGATCTGATATGAGATTCTACTCTATTACGGAAGTGGATAAGGTGAAGGTAGTTAGTATATTTCATTTGTTCATTTATTGATTCAACAAACATTTTTTATTCCAGCTGTGTGCCAGGGAATGTGCTAGGTGTAGGAATACTGAGGTACATAAGATAGATCCCTGCTCTCAAGGAGTCTTGGTACAATGGGGAGCTCAGACATGCATGAGAATGAGGTGCAACAGAGGCCTAGAGGATGGAGGGACTACCTGTCTCTGAGAGTACAGGAAGACTTCTAGAAGTGAAGTTTGAAGTGAATCCTGAAGAGTGAATAAGGGTTTAATGGTGAAAAGGGTGGGAAAGGTCTTCTATGCAGGTAATGGCATGTGTAAAAGTGCTGAGATACGAATATTTCTGGCATATGTGGGAATAGTTAGGAGCTCAGTCTAGAAGGAGGGTTGGATATGAGTTGGTGGGAGAGAGTAGTGTCAGTGGGGGATGAGATTTGAAAAATAGTCAAAGGTCAGCTCTTTTATTTAGCAAATACAAGCATCTATTATGTGCGAGGCTCTGTTATAAATGTTTTACAAATAATAAGTCATTTAAGCCTCATAACAACCTGATTGTTATCCCCATTTTGCAGTTGGGGAAACAGAGGTATGGAGAGGTTAAGTGACTTGCCCAAGGTTGTTGTTGTTGTTAGGTGCCTTCTAGTTGATTTCAACCCATAGCAACCCTATGTACAACAGAAAGAAACATTGCCTGGTCCTGTGCCATCCTCACTATCGTTGCTATGTTTGAGCCCATTATTGCAGCCACTGTGTCAGTCCGTCTCATTGAAGGTTGTTTTAGTTATCTAAGGCTGCTATAACAGAAATACCACAAGTGGATGGCTTTAACAGACAGAAGTTTATTCTCTCACAGTCTAGGGGGCTAGAAGTCCGAATTCAGGAAGCCAGCTCCAGAGGAAGGCTTTCTCTGGAGAAAGTTCCTTATTATCAATTTTCCTGTGGTCTAATAGCTTCTCAGCGCAGGAATTCCAGGTCTAAAGGATGTGCTCTGCTCCTGGTGCTGCTTTCTTGGTGATATGAGGTCCCCCTGTCTCTTTGCTTGCTCCTCCCTTTTATATCTCAAAAGAAACTGACTTAAGACACAATCCAATCTTTTAGATTGAGTCCTGCCTCATTAACATAACTGCCGCTAATCCCATTTTATTAACATCATAGAGGTAGGGTTTAAAACAGAGGAAAATCACATCAGATGACAAAATGGTGGACAATCCACGATACTGGGAATCATGGTCCAGTCAAGTTGACACACATTTTGGAGGGGGGCACAATTCAATCCATGACAAGGGTCTTCCTCTTTTTCATTGACCCTCTACCAAGCATGATGTCCTTCTCCAGGGATTGGTCCTTCCTGATAACATGCCCAAAGTATGTGAGACAAAGTCTTGCCACTCTTGCTTCTAAGGAACATTCTGGCTGTATTTCTTCCAAGATAGATGTGTTTGTTCTTCTTGCAGTCCATGGTATATTCAATATTCTTCACCAACACCATAATTCAAAGGCATCAATTCTTCTTCGGTCTTCCTTATTCATTGTCCAGCTTTCGCATGCATATGAGGCTATCGAAAATGTCATGGCTTGGGTCAGGAGCACCTTATTACTCAAAGTGACATCCTTGCTTATCAAAACTTTAAAGAGGTCTTTTGCAGCAGATTTGCCCAATGCAATACGTCATCTGATTTCTTGACTGCTGCTTCTATGGGCATTAATTGTGGATCCAAGTAAAATGAAATCCTTGACAACTCAATATTTTCTCCATTTATCAGGATGTTCCTTATTAGTCCAGTTGTGAAGATTTTTGTTTTCTTTATGTTGAGGTGCAATCCATACGGAAGGCTGTAGTCTTTGATCTTCATCAGTAAGTGCTTCAAGTCCTTTTTGCTTTCCACAAGCACGGTTGTGTCATCTGCATATTGCAGGTTGTTAATGCCATTTTCCTCCAATTCTGATGCTGTGTCCTTCATATAGTCCAGCTTCTCGGACTGTATTTCCTCAGCATAAAGATTGAATAAGATAAATGCTTTGCAGATAATAAGTCATTTAATCCTCATAACCACCTAATTATTATCCCCATTTTGCAGATGGGGAAGCAGAGGTGTGGAGAGGTTAAGTGACTTGCCCAAGGTTACCCATCTGGTAAGTGTCAGAGCTGCAATTTGAACCGAAGCATGTGAAAAATGCTTATCCTGGGGCAAATGTCGTCATGCTTTTATTCATTCCTTAAATGTTCCCTATGTACCTGATAGGCACTGGGAATAAAACGGCTCATAAAACTTGATCTAACTCCCGTAGAGTTTACTGTTTATCCAAGAAGATGGATGAGGAAACAATTAATTCAATAAAGTCAGCTAGAGATTCTCGCATTTCATGTCTGCATTCAGACTGGCTGAACCTGAGCCCTCGGTAATGCTTCCAAAGTGGTAGGAACAGGCCCCTCAGATCCCACACCTTGGAAATGAGTTGGTACCTTGTGGGGATCTGACCATTGCTTGTTGAGCTCTCACCCAGCCCTCCCGCCAAGTAAACCAAGTTCCTTGGCTTCTCAGGGAGCCCCTGGCCCAGTGCAGGTGGCAAATGCCCAGGAATAAACAGAGTAAAGGCTGCAATAGGAATGGAGCCAACATTGCAGTGGGTCACCAAAAACAGTGTGGTCAAGGAGTGCTTGACAGAAGAGGCAATATTTAAAAGAAGTCTGAGGAAATGACCTGAATTTTCCCAGCTGATAAGGAAGTGGTATTGGAGTAGAGGTGGAAGGCATTCTGAATAGGGGGGACAAGACCAAGTCTATGTGTCATGTAATAGAGGCTTGGGCCTTTTACTACATCGTTTTGAATGGGAAAGTTATATGACCCAATTTGCATTTTAGAACTATATCTCTGGCAACAATTTGGAAGGCTGATTAGAGAGGAACTATCCTAGAGGTCAGGAAATAGGCAAAAACCAAGGTATGCAGCATGCAGCAGAAAGGATGGATTTAAGTAATATTTAAGAGGTAGCACTGACAGAATTTATCTACCAGCGAAAGACTACTAGCCTTACTCTAATACCTCTGTCCTTCTTTCTTTGTTAATTATGTTTTAGCTGGGTACATGGCTACAGATTACATTTCCCAGCCTTTCTTGCATCCGGCCAACTTCTGAGCAAAAGTTAGTGGTGTCCTTAAAGAGAAAAGGACTTATGCTTCCTACCTAACCTCCCTTCTCAAAGGATGAGATTCAGATACAGTGCTGTGAGCTGCCTGGGCCACTTTGGAGCCTGAGATGGAAGCTATATGTTAAGGATGGCAGAGATATCCTGGAGTGTCTACTTTGGAGTTGTTGTTTAAGCCACTATATTTTTGAGTCTCTTTGTTATAGCAGCTTAGACTATACCCTAACTAGCTGACCATCCTTTGGGAAGCCCCTGGGTGGATGGTGCTGTTAACTAGGTCAAGAGAAGGAACAGGGTGTGGAAGAGTAGGGTGGGTAGAAAATGATCAATTTAGTTTTGAATATGTTGAGTGTGAGATATCTGTGAGCAGTGATGTATAGGAAATGTTTTAACAACCATCTCTTTTTTGGAGTGTGGGAAATCCTGATCTGAAGCATTTGCTGATTTCTATGGTGTAAATACTCTCACTATGGCTGATTTCAAGTTACTACCATCAACGTGACTTCACTAAACAAGGAGTTGGGAAGAGAGGTATACAATGGACTCTTGTGAGCTGGTATGAGCTGGCACAAGCTGACTCCAGCCCACCACTGTCATGAGCATCCAAATGGAGATATCCAATCTATAGTTGGATATACACCAAGTCTGCAATGGAGAGAAAAATTTAGACTAGAGATAGAAGTTTGAGAATTATGAGCAATTAGGGGGTAGCTAAAGTGACAGTAATGGATGAAATCACAAATGAATAACATGGAGAGTGAGAAGAGAAGAGGAGGCTGAAGTTGGGATCCTGAGAAACACTAATGTTTACAGGGTACCCTGAGGAAGAGGAGGTCAAGGAGAAGACTGAGAAAGAACAGTCAGAGGAAGAAGGAAGTGTCCCAGTGACCCACTGGAGTCAGTTCCTCCACAAGTGCTCAAGGGCTTCTGCCTTCTCAGGGAAGTTGGTCATCCATTGGGCATCGCCTACCTCTCTGTATCCTTCTCTCTCTCTCTCTTTTTCTCCTGTCTTTCCCAGCATCATCTAAACAAGCCCCATGAGCTCCCATCAAAAACCAAATACCTTGACTCTGTAGTCTCCTCCCACCGCTGCTCCATCTTTCTGCACCCCCTCCCAGCCAAGATTCCCAAAGGCTTGGCCACTTTGGTGGACCCAGTGCTTCATTTCCCACTCTCCCTCAGCCCACTTCAGGCATACTCCTGACCCCCACCATCCACTGCAAATGCTCTAGATAAGGTCATCTGTGGTCTCCATGCTATTCAATCCTATGCACACTTCTCATCCAGTTTTGCTTCATCTCTCTGCAGCATTCAACACAGTTTGTCATTCCCTTTTTGGGACACTCTTTTCTTTTGGTTTCTGGAACTCCATATTCTCCTGATTTTCTTCTTAGTTCTCTGGCTACTCTTGGCATCTGGCTCTCTTCCGTCTGACCTCTAAATGTTGGAGTTTCTCAGGGTTTGGTCTTAGGCCATCTTGTGTTTTCCCTGAACCTCTTTATGACTTCATCTGCTGTAATATGCCACTCACTCCCAAGGCTCTATTCCAACCCAGACTTCTCTACTGAGCCCCCAGACCTGCTTCTATAGCTCCCTATTGAACATTTTTCTTTGCTTGTCTCATAGACACCTCATACCTAACACCTCTCAACCCGAAACTCTTGATTTTCTTCCCCAGATGTGTCCCCTCTCAAATGTTCTTGTCTCAGTGAATGGCACTTCCAGGCAATCAGCACTAATTGTTATTTCAGTGATTATCTACCATCTGTCTCCTTATTGTAAGCCCTATGTAGGCAGAAGATAGTGCACATGTTGTTTACGGTTGTATCCGCACTGCCTGTGACAGTGCCTGATACTAAGTTGGAGCTCAATAAATATTTGTGGAATGAATTAGAACAGGGAAGTATATTAGCACAGAAACCAAAGTGAGAGGAGCAGTGCCAGATCCCCTGGTGAGTTAACAAAATTTGTTTCTCATCCTAGGCAGTTAGCTTTCTGAGTGACTTTAGAGAAGTCATTTTGCCCATCTGTAAATTGAGGAAATTGAAATAAACTGTCTGTAAGTTCCCTTCCAAATTCTAACATGTAACTGACATCTATTATCTGTTAGTATGTCATTGAATTCATAGGTGCACATAGATAGGATTTGTGCATAACTAAGAATGTGATTTTTTTTCTTATTGTCTTAAAAAAATGTGCTTTGAAAATCTATTTGTAATGCCCTTCACAGAGGTCAGTTTTGATACTTTAACTTTTAAATTGTACAAGAGCTCAATGAAAGCTGTTTGTTGACTTGAACTTTCCAAAGCATTGTCCCAATTCATGCAGGTCTCACAACAGTTCAAGAGACTTGCAGAGAGGTAGCCATCAACTCTCATTTTACAGATGTGGAAACTGAGGCCCATACCAGATTTTCATCCCCTAACTGGGATGGGCCACCGGGGAGTTTCATCAAGAGGACAGTATTGATGTAATTCCATAGTAAAGTTGTTAAGACTGCCTTGGTTCATATCTCAATCCTGCAGCCCTAACTATCTGTTTCTGCTCCTATAAAACGGAGATAATGCTAGTACTTAACCTCACAGGATTGTCTTGAGGATTAAATAATATACGTATGGAACTCAACAAACATGAGTTGTTATTAAAGGGTCATGCAGCCCTATAAAGAGCTCCATAAAAGCCCACTGGCAACACTGGAGAACTGCCTGGGCAGGACCCTTCTTACAGCATTCCCAGGGGCCCGCACAGGCCGCCACCCATTCCAGCTCAGGGACTTGAAATCACTGCTCTGCCTTCTAGTGGCCGACCCTGCCCTTCGCCCGGCCGGATCTCTCTGGCTCCGCCCCTTGAGGAGGAGCGAGGCCTCAGCAGGGCGGGAGGCGTGTTCAGTGGAGAACTGGGGCGTAGAGATCCTGTTCCCAGTTTGGAGCCGCCCACTTTGGGAGGGGCAAAAGGTATGTCACATGACCACTGAGCACTTTTACCCTCCCCTATGCCGGTACCACCTCTGCCAGTCCCAAGGGGAATGTATTGCTCCTTTTTGGAAAGAAAACCACTTATTTTAGTCCATTTTGCGTCGAAATAGTGTTGAGTAATATCTTTGACAAGATTAGTCAATCCTTGCACTTTAGGTGGTATATTCTCTTCCTACCTCCCCATATTAAGTAGTTGGTCTCGCCCAACCGGACCCTGGGTGCGGCGGCGAGGGCCGCGTCACTGGCGGGCGGGATCCCTCCGCTCTGGGGAGAGCACTGCCGGACGGTTGAGTTGCGGTGACTGAGAAAATCCATCCGCGTCGCCGCCGCTGCCGCCTCCGCCGCGGAGGAAGACAGGACCTCCCGCGCTCTTCTAGCCACCCCTTCGTAGAGTCCCACCGCCACAGGTACCTCCGCTGACAAAAGGAGTCCTCATCCCCCCCAGCCCCAAATTCCTTTGGGGGAATCTCTCTTCCTTCTGTCTCCATGGTCTGGTCTCTTGGGAGCGGACGTAACTCTCCACACCTACCGTCCATTCGTCTGGCCCCGTCGCTTCCAAACCCGGAAGGGGAACTGGGGGACCCTGGCCCCCTAATAATGCACGCGCTCCCAGCATCATCAGCAGCTTTTTGCCGGACCCCAGACCCTATCCCAGCCCCGCCTACCTCTTGCTTCCGTAGAAGTTGGGGGGCCAAATTAGGGGCTTCTTATGGGCCCCGTCCCGCCCCCTTCCCTCACCACCACCACCCTCTTGCCTGCTCCTGGGTAGCACCCCCCCGTGTCCTCCTATTTCGCCCTCCGGCATTCATTCGTCTTGCAAAACTCCAGAATCCTCGAAGAGGCAAGCAAGGCCGCGAGGCCACCCTTCCCTTCGTCTCCACCCTACCCTCGATTTGGGTTCTGCCCGTGGTTTCTGGCTCCACTACCCTAAAACTTACGAGACTCCGGCACCCTATTCCGTTTACTGATCCTCACTCTAAGCCTACCTCCCAGGCGCCCCCCCCACCCAGCTTTCTTTTGGGCAAAATGGAGGTCGTGGGGGCCGGAGAGCCAGGCCCACTGCGCTTCGCAGCGCGGCGGCGGCCCGCGCCTTCCAGCTGCCGGATCCGGGGACCCTTCCCTGTCATCTCCCTTTCGCCCCGCCGGATCTGCGGAGGCATCCCCATTTCTCCTTGGGTCCTCGACTTCTGAGTCCCCAGAATGGGGGGCTGCTAAGGGGGCCCTGGAGGGTGATGGGGGCTGACGCCTGGGAGAGTCGCCCCCGCCCCCAGCGGCTTCCTCCTGGCCTGCTGCTTGCTTCTGCTCCAGGCCCCTGGCATTGCCGCCGGTTCCGGCCTGCTGGCCCATGTAAGGAAGGGGCTTTGTCTGGGGTTGGTGGGGAGGTTCTCTGCTCCTCTCCTCCTTTTTTTTCTTTTTTCTTTTCCTGAGGGGCATCCCCTGACGCTCGCGTAGAAAGCTGAGTTTACAGAGGGGAAATGTCAGTGGGGAAGAGGAACGCCCAGGTCCTGGGGGGAAGTGGGAGCTGGGTGGGGGACGTCTGGATCGGCAGAGTGCAGTGTGCTTGGCCCTATCACACAGGTGTCCAAGGAGGGGTTTGGGGAGCCAGACTCCGGGCCCTGGAGCCCGGCCAGCCAGGCCCCTGGGGCTCCGCCGCTGAGCCTGGGGATGGGCTCCTCGGGTGCCGAGGGCTCAGGGGCTGGGCCGCCTGGGGCCGCCGGCCTGCCGGCGCCTGGGAGAGAGCAGCTCTGTGCCTCGGGGCCAGGGACCTCTCTTCCGAGCCTTAATTACTTGAGAGCGGCTCCCGCGGGCGTTCTGCGGGCTCGGGAAGACTGGCGGCCTCGGCGCTGGGAGGAAGAAGTGGCTTGCTACCCTTGCCCCCACCCGCTGCGGGCGGCTAATGGGGCACAGCCGGCCTGGGGATTATCCGGAGTGAGCCGTCCCGAACCTATTAGTGTCCAATCGGCTTTTCCCAAATCCTGTAAACAGCTACCCTGGCCGGTTCTGGGGAGGGGCAGGAGGCTGGGCCGGGCGGGGGCGACGGGGCCGGGGGTGGGGTCACCCACTCTACAGGTCTCTGCGGTGGATGCGGTTGCCGTGGCAACGGGGCTAGGGTGGGGGCACTTCACCAATGAGGTGCTCTCAGTCCGGGTGACGGTTGCCTAGGCAACTCCAAGAGCAGCCCAGCTTCCCCCTCCCGTATCCCCACCCCCACCCCCGCCCCAGTTGAAGCTGGGGATGTGTGTGGAGGGTGTGCTGCGTGTGCGGGTGAATTTAGAGAGGCACCGCCCCTTTTTAAATTAGGTGCTTGGAGGGCTTTGCCTGTTCGGGCTGGGGCGGACACCAGGTCTGTTTTCGAAGGGACTCCCCCACCACCACCACCCCCAGTTCCTGCCGCGGGTGTCCCGCCCGGACAGCAGTCCGAGGGAGGGGTTTCCCCCGCGCTTCCTCTTGCACTCCCCGCTTTGTTTCCGGGAGGCGGGAGGAAGACTGGGGAAGTCTGCCGTTCTTCGGCAACGTTTCTCCTGTTCCAGAGACCGGGTTCTGCCCCTGGGACCGCGGCCCCGGCTGCCGCCCCCTCCCGCTCCCGCCGGGTGCTTACCCCTTCCGGGCTGCGTTCAACCCCGCCTTTTCCCCCTTCTTCCCCCGCGGCCTTGGGGCCTGACGTCAGCCCTGTATCCCCCAGGCCTCGGGCCAGCAGCGAGGAGCTGCCTCCCCCAGCCCCCGTCCCGCGGCCCCCAGCCGCCCCCAACCCCGCCCCACGGGCCCGGCGCCATGAGTGAGCTGGAGCAACTGAGACAGGAGGCTGAGCAGCTCCGGAACCAGATCCGGGTAAGGGCTCGGCAGGCAGGGGTGGGGAGGCTGCGTGGGCCCCGAGGTTTGTGTGCACTTCTGCCCAGTGCCCTGCAGTGGGCTGGGTGAGGGCTTTTTGCGGGGGGATGGTACCCTAATTTCTCAATGCCTCATTCTCTTCACTCGTGTGTCTGCTTTCCTCCTCTTCTTCCCCCTATTGCTTTCTTCTTTCCTCTCTGACTGGCTCTGCCGTCTCTTACAGGATGCCCGAAAAGCATGTGGGGATTCAACACTGACCCAGGTAAGAGAAACTCAGGGCTGGAATTGGGGTTTAGGGAAGGAGCAAGGATTTGAGATATACTGCTCAGTGAAGCCCTACTACCTCAACCTCCCTGAGCTTTCTGCCTCCACCTCCAGATCACAGCTGGTCTGGACCCAGTGGGGAGAATCCAGATGAGGACACGGAGGACCCTCCGTGGGCACCTGGCAAAAATCTATGCCATGCACTGGGGGACAGACTCAAGGTGTGTGGGTGTGTGTGGTTGGCTTGGGGCTGTGTACTCATGGGTTGACTTTATAAAAGCAGGCAGAGTACGGGGGTGGAGGGCAACCTCGAAGATCCTGAAAGACATATAGTATGCAGTACATTGGGGAAGATCATGACTCCCAAACATCCCTACCAGCACTGGGGAAACAAGGATTATACCAACAGGAACTCCTGGGCTGCTGCTGGAAGTTATCTCAGAAGGGCCTCCTTCCAGATAGGGGAGTGGGAGAGTGTCCTGCCTGCAGAGGAGGGCTTCATGCCCTGAGCCCTCTTCCCCTCCCTTGCTACTCTCCAACAGGCTGCTGGTCAGTGCTTCCCAGGATGGGAAGCTCATCATCTGGGACAGCTACACCACCAACAAGGTACAGGCTGTCCCTGAGGCAGGATGGGGCTGGGCTGCAGGGTCCTGTCTGGCTCTAACCCTGACACTGCCCCTCCTGTCCAGGTCCATGCCATCCCACTGCGTTCCTCCTGGGTCATGACCTGTGCCTATGCACCCTCAGGGAACTTTGTGGCCTGTGGGGGGCTGGACAACATCTGCTCCATCTACAGCCTCAAGACCCGTGAGGGCAATGTCAGGGTCAGCCGGGAGCTGCCAGGGCACACTGGTGAGAGGAGTCTGGCAAGGCATGGGCACTATTGTGGGGGGAGGGGTTTCACTGCCCTCCCTATTGAGACCTGGCTGACCAGCCCCTTTCCCCAGGGTACCTGTCGTGCTGCCGATTTCTGGATGATAACCAAATCATCACCAGCTCTGGAGATACCACCTGGTAAGGCCCTGCTGGGGTGTCTGGGCTAACTCGGACTTCCTGCCTCGGGAGTCACTAATCTCAGTTCTTAGAGGTACATACACCTTGAGCACAAGCCAGGGCAGAGTCTTCCTTCTGAACACCTAGCCTCCCACTCCTGATGGGCATGAAGGGGGTGGGTGAGGGTCCCCTCTCCCCACCTACGGCTCTCTGACTTGGGGCAAGAGCAGGCTTCTGTGACCTAGTGGCTCCAGGGTCCCTTCCATAGAGGCTTCTGGGCCCACCTGGTCTGGTAGAGGGGTTAGGGAGGCAGGGAATCTGTCCTTCACCCCGTCTCTGATTCTTATCTTCTTCCTGTTACCGCTCCAGTGCCCTGTGGGACATTGAGACAGGCCAGCAGACGGTGGGTTTTGCAGGACACAGTGGAGATGTGATGTCCCTGTCACTGGCTCCCGATGGCCGCACCTTTGTGTCAGGTGCCTGTGATGCTTCCATCAAGCTGTGGGATGTGCGGGACTCCATGTGTCGACAGACCTTCATTGGCCACGAATCTGACATCAATGCCGTGGCCGTAAGTTCTGGGGCCAAAGCTGAGGCGGCCGTTTTCTCTGCCAGGCTCCTGGCCCTGTTCTGTACCCTCATCTTACTCTGGTCCTCTGTCCTGCAGTTCTTCCCCAACGGCTACGCTTTCACCACGGGCTCCGATGACGCTACGTGCCGCCTTTTTGACCTGCGAGCTGACCAAGAGCTCCTTATGTATTCTCACGACAACATCATCTGTGGCATCACCTCCGTTGCCTTCTCACGCAGTGGCCGGCTGCTGCTTGCTGGCTACGATGATTTCAACTGCAACATCTGGGATGCCATGAAGGGCGACCGTGCAGGTGAGGCCTGGGTGGTGGTGGGGCAAGGCGGGACTGGGAAACCAGGCAAGGTCAGTTCTGACATGCCCCTCCCTCACAGGTGTTCTCGCTGGCCACGACAACCGCGTGAGCTGCCTCGGGGTCACTGATGATGGCATGGCTGTGGCCACAGGCTCCTGGGACTCCTTTCTCAAGATCTGGAACTAAGCGTCCCAACCCCAACTGGGCCCAGGCCGGGAGGGGCCCTGCCCATGCCCACACTACAGGCCGGGAGCTTTGGGGCTGGGTGCACCAAGCCTCCCTCCCCGGCGAGCCATGGAGCCTTGGGTCCCTGCTCCCCCACCCAGGTTTGGTTCCTCCCGGGGCCCCCACTGTGGAGATAAAGATGGGGATAGAATGGGGAAGAGGAGTAGAAAGCCCTCTTCTTTTGCTGCCCTGGAGTTGGGGCCCCACCCCTCTGGATAGCCAGAGGCAGGAGGTGGTAACTCCAGGGGCTGGCTTTTTTAAAACTGGTTTTATTTTAATTTTTATTATATTTTCAGTTTTTCCATAAAGGAACCAATTCCAACTCTGTACCTGGTCTCCACCCTTGTGTCTTACTCACTTTGGTTTCTGCTGCCTGAGGTTGGGGGGGCAAGAGGGGAGCTCTCTCAGCCCCCCATTCCTTCAGGCCAAAGCTGCAGTCTCTGGCAGAGCTGCTGCCCAGCAGAGGCATAGCCAGATGTTCTTTTAACACACCTAGTCCTCTGATCTCACCTAGTTAGGCTGGCTGACCACAACTGCCCAGCCTTAAGCATCTCACTCACCCCCAATGTCCCCTTTTCCCCAAATCAAGACAGCAGTAGAGGTGGAGAAGGAGAACACACACCAAGTTTTATTGGGGGGAAGGGGGTATTTACAGGGGCAGGTAAAACAGAGGTCACAGAGGGGAGGGAGTGGGTAAAAGATTGTAGGAACAAGGCAGACAAGGGAGTACAGAATGACCCCTGCACCAACCCCAACCCCAGGAAGGGCTGGAGAGCAGCCAGGGCCCAGGAAGACTGGGATAGGAAAGGACAGCAATGGAGTCTGAGTCCCTGGGCTGGGGGGCTCAGGGGCTTGTAAACATTGACCACTCTCAGAAGGGGATGGGGGTGGGAGAGGGCTCCCCCTACACTTCCTCACAGGGTTAAGGCCTCTCCAGGCTCAAGGGCCCCCAAAGTTCAAAGTCTCTTCATCTGGGGGGAAGGGGAAGGGGAAGGAAGAGACAGGAAAGAGTATCATACCCCTCCCCTGCATTGGCTGTAGCAGGGGTGGGGGGGGGGGTTACATTCAGTCACAACAGTAGTCCCCCCCACCCCTCTAATGCCACCAAATACTGGTGAGAGGAAAGGGGGAGCTGGGGGGCCAGCAGCAGCAAGACATTTCCCCCTGGCCCATCACCCCCTTATTGCTTTAGAGAGAATATTGTCTTTTCACGGACGCTAACACTGTTGAAACCAGGGAGAAGCAGGAGGAGGGAGCCCTTCAACCCCCAAGGCCAGCTTTATCCCCCAACACTGACCCAGTTGCCACTTTGGTGCAAAAAAAAAAAAAAAAAAGTCTCTCTGGGTATGGACTAGGAAAGAAAAATGGGGGAGAAACCACTCCCCATTTCTCCAGGACCGGAAGGATAAATACATTCATGGAGGGGAGGCAGTGGCAGAATATTGCCCTAATACTGCACTCTGAGCAATGAGGTCGACAGGAGAAGTTAGATGAGAAACCAATTTAAAGGAAAAAAACACAAAACACAGATGGAGACAAACCAGGTAGGTGATTAGGAATAAGAAGTCAGTGAGAAATAGAAAGGGCGGCCTACCCCTGACTTAGGAGAGACAGACACTTCTATTCTTACCCTAACCTCGCTCAACATTAAAAAACTTAAGGGGGCAGGGAGAGAAGGAGAGGTCACTTCTCTCCCATTTGGTCAATGGAGGCAATCAGAGCAGAGCTGGGTGGTCCACATTCCACACAGCTGGCAGTGGGAGAGGGGGCTCCCTTTGCCACCCCCCAACTTTGCAACCCAAAGCCCCAAGCTGCCCCCCTCCCTTGCCCTTCTATGCCCCTCCACTTGCCCCCTTCACAGGAGAAACAACTCAGTCCATTAAGTGGTACCTTTCTGGCTCCTGGAGGAATCATCCGCTCCCACCTCTCCATGCTCAGGGGAGGCAGAGGGTTGTGGCCCAAAGAATACATTCATGTGGCAAGGCAGGGAGCTGGGGCTTTCAGCTTCATGCCCAGGCCCTCCCCGCAAATGGCAGTGGTGGGGGAAGCCCTCACCAAGGCCAGAGTCAAAGTTCCGCTGCCAACAGCCAGATGAAGTTGGCACTGGTCTGGCCTTTCCCATCTACCCGTCAGCCAGCACAGGATGCTAGCCTGGGGAGTGGAGACGACTCACCCAATTTGTGCAACTTTCCCCCAAAGCAGCAAAGCCAAGGGGCTACTTTGGCCCCCACCCTGGACACCTCTGCCACAGTCACAGCAACAAGGGAGCCGTTCACAGCGGGTCCGGCAGGCGGGGCTCCGAGGGGGCCTCGCTGTGCAAACTGCTGGCCCCCCAGCTTCCAGTTACCCCAATGGCCCACCTTACAAGGGCAGGGAGGGTAAGTGCAGCCGCGGGGGGCAGGCAGGACAGATCCATAGGGCCTGTGTCCCCACTGCCCCAAAACAACAGTGTGTTTTTTCTTTCAGTCTTTTTTTTTCTCATTATTTTTCTTTTTTTCTTAAAAAAAAAAAAAAGAACGAACCTCTGTGGACCTTCCATCATCACCCCCACTATCCCCAGATGGGCAGAGGTGTTTAGAGTCTGGTCTTTTTTTTTTTTTTTGTCTCTCCTAACATTTTCTTCCATGTTGTTTAAAATAAAAAAAAAAAAAAAAGGAAAAAAACCCTTCCCCCCAATCTGTAAAGTGCCTCGTGGTGGGTGAGTTAAGGTGCATCGTGTGGTTTGTAACAAGTGCTGGGGACCCTGCCCCTGCCTCCTCCTATGCTCCTTGTGGGGAGCCTGCAGGCTGGAGACCCAAGGGTCCAAGCTGCTGCCGCTGCCCCTGGCCTACAGCCCAGGGGGCCGGTGGGATGGGCTGGTCAGTAGTCATCCACGCTCTCGATCTCACCAGAAGATCCGTGCAGGGAGTACCCTGAAGCCAGGGAGAAACCTGGATTGGAAGTCTGTCCCCCAGGCTTCTCCGGCTCTGTGCTGAGGAAGGAGCCTCCCTCCCCTCCCCAGCCCCAAACTTACCCAAGATGCTAGGATCTGAGTGCAGCATCAGTGCCCGCCTCTTGGCCTTGCTGCCCTCCCCAGGGCCAAGTTTGGTGCTGTGGTTGCTCTGAAAGGCTGTCTGCAGGGAGGCACTGCTCAGCCAAGCCTCCTGAAGGCAGCAGACGGACGTTAAGTGGGAGGGCGGAAGGGCCACCGCCCACCACATGCGAAGTCTCTGTGAAACCTCACCTGCTGCTGCTGCCGCTGCTGGCTGGCTTTCTGCTTGGCCCTCCGTTCCAGGAATTGTTTGGCAAATTCTTTGGCTTCCAGCGTGTCCCCCAGGCAGGAACGGATATAATCATGGACATCATAGGGGGATTCCACCTCCTTGAGGATCGCTACAGCCATGGGCACTATGGGGTGGGATGGGGTTGTCAGGGCCCACCTGATCCAGGTCTGGGACCCCTGGCCCCAGCCCAGCCAGCCTGTGGGGTCCACCTGCCAGTACCGTCCAGGCTGCCCGTGGTGCTCAGTGTGTGCAACATCTGCTCACACCACTGGGTGAAGCCGTCCTGGGGCCTGGGGATGCCCTGCAGCAGCTTCAGCAGCTTCTCTTCCTCCTCTGTCTTTTTGCGCACAGGCCGACCTGACAGGTGGCTGTACGAGTCACTGAGGGGAGCGGGAGGGGGTGGCTCAGAGGCAATAAATTGGCTCAGGTGTTCTGCATCCTTCCACCCCCTGACCTACCATGACTCTCCAGGCCCCAGTACCCACCTGAGAGATGGGCTGCTCCGGCTGTTCTTCAGGCCTAGGCTTCGGGCCAGGCTACCACCACTTTTAAGGGTGTCCTCCCAGAGTCCCAAGCCACTGCTGCTGCCCCCACTCTTGTCAGGCCCGCCCCACAGCGGCCCAGTCTCAGCTACCCACTGAGACAGGGGGGCAGTGCTCAGGCCCCCAAGCTGTTACAGATGGCAGGAAGTCAGGGAGGCTCCAGCAAGGGTACCCAAGAAAGCTAGGTAGGGAGGCTTGTTTAGGTGGCAAAAAGTGGGTGAGATGAGGGCTACAGAGAAAGGGATCCTTCAAAGTCAGATAAGGAACCACGCCCTAGGTTGGAAAAGTCTGGACTCAGTGATACCCCTCCCTGATGTCACCCTGGAAGCTGACGGGACAGGTTTCCCAAGGGCCCCAAAAGGTTCTCCCAATCAATAGGAAGGGCCCAGCCTGCTCACCGCACGGTGGTTGGGGGCCTGGGCCCGCGACGGCTCCCGAGGTGGAGGCTGCTTGTGCAGCTGCCGCTCACCCTCCAACTGCAGCTCGAGCAGCGTCTTCATGGAGAGACCTTGCTTGGCCAGGCCAGCCCAGAGTGGGGGTGGGGAGCTGGGGGCAGGGGGCACAGGGCCTGTGGCCACTGCCTGCTGCTGCTGCAGAAGCTTCAGCAGCAGCTCCTGTTGCCGCACCTGAACCAGAGAGACAGGTGAAGGCAGCTGGCCTGACCCAAGCACAGCCGTCCCACAGGGCTCAGCTAGGCCCCCACCTGCTTGCGCCGGAACAACTCCTCTTCCTCCTGTCGCCGCTTCTGCTCCTCTTGCTGCTGCTGCTGCTGCTGCTGCTGCTGGCGTCGCTTCTCCTCCCGTCGCTTCCGCTCTTCCTCCTCCCGCTTCACCCTGAGCTCCACTTCTCTGCGCTCTTGGAACTGACACTTTCAAAAAGATTAAATATGAGACCTGGGGGTACCTGGCCTAGGGACCCTGCGTTGGTCCAGCCCTTGACACCCAGGGCCTCCAACCCCAGGAATGCCTACTCACTTTATGTTGCAGCTGGAGCTGTTCTAGAATTGGACCCTGAGTCGAAGAATTAATTGGTATGTCCCAAAGACTGGCCTCACCACCTGCAGGAGGCAAAGGCAGCTTCAGGAAGAACTCCAGCCCCTCTGGTCCTGTCCAGTGGTCTGGCTCCTCACCCACAAAAGGTAAACAGAGCAGCACTGGGATGAGAAACAGACATGGGACACCCTACTCACCCAGGGACTGCCAGGGGAGGTAGGGAGGCCCAGCAGAGATGGGTGGGAGCATCAAGAATTCAAGACAGGCTCTCTCCTGTCTGCTTGGCCAGGGGAGAGAGGGAGGGATGGAGGGGCAGGGAACTGGGAGAAATGAGAGGTCTGGCCGGCCACACACCTGACTGTGATGAGGCTGAGGTATGTATGTCCCAGAGGGGGCTCGAATCTGGCACCGACAAGGAACGGTTCATCGTCGGGAGCAGGTTCTGGTCCCCACCTCTGAGGGGCAAACCATTGATTCTCAGGACCCTAAACCCATTCCTGATCTTCCCCATCTCCCTCTTCACATATCCTGGGTTTTGTACACAAACACAGTCACACAGGGATGCCAACAGATGGATCGGCCCGCACACCTGGGGGGTTTGAGAGCCTGGAGCTGCTGCAGGAACGCTGTAAGCTGCTGCTGCTGTGGCGGCAGGTCTCCCAGAGCTGCCTTTTCCCGGAGCGCACTCGGTGGGAGCTGGCGGCTGCGGGGACACAGCAAGGGGGTGCGGGGTGGGTAGGGCCACACCCAGCCAGTGCCCCAACCCTACTCTCAAGTCCCTCCAGGGCCCCCATACCTGCTGACCAGCTGAAGAAACTGCTGGTGCTGCAGCTGCTGGTACAAGGCAGCTGCTGCGAGCTCCTGTTGCTTCTTCAGCCGCTCCTGATCCATGTTTCCCTGCGTGAGGAGCAATAGCCATGCCAGTGCAAACAGTGGGAGGAGGGGGCATGGCAGGCTCTCCTGAGGTCCTGCAGCTTTTACCCTGTCCTGCTCTGTACCTCCCCCCGTTCCCTGTCCCCCAGACTTCCCCTCCCATGCTCACCAGCAATGGGGGTGGTGAGGGCCCCGGGGCAAAGGGCACACGGCCCCACATCTTGATCACTTCACCCAGGGGCTGGAAGCCCTCGTCACAGCCCCGCTTCACAAGCAGTGACATTGAGAAATAGCCAGCCTGGAACCACTCTGCCATCTCCTGTGTTGTGAAGGGGCCTGGACCAAGGGAGAGGGAGAAACAGGGCCAAAAAAAAACCATTGGGGCCAGGAGGCAAGCCTAAGACCCATGAGTAAGAATGGCCTCCCTAGCACTCCCCTCCTTGCCTCCTCCCTGCACTCCAGAGGTACCTTGGATTTCCCCCTGCGGGTCCTTGTAGAACCACTTGCGGGCAGCGCCATGGCTGAGTGGGAGAGCAGTGGCGGCTGCAGAGTGGCGCAGGCCCTGGGCCTGCAAGGCAGCTGTGAACTGCTCCTCTTCCAGGGAGCTGTCCTGCAGAGAGGCTACCAACTTCTCCGCCTCCTGGGAGCCCGGGAAGAGAGGTCAGCCTCAGCCACCCAATCACAGCAACATCAGGATAGGACTGGGGCTGGGGTCAGGTCAGGTCATGGATGTGGCAGGACAGAAATGGGAAGTTTGGAATTTGGGGCAAGAACAGAAGAATGGCTCTCTGTCCCTTGCAGGGGAGGAGTCTTAGAGCTTTCTTAGGTCCCCCCCTCACACCTGTTGAAGGTGTTTCAAGCCTTCATCATCCTCCAGATCTCCGGGTGGGCCAGGGGGTGAGCCCACCCCATGACTTAGCTGGATTCCTCTCATATCGTCTCCTAGAAGTGAAAAAAGGTAGTACGAGGGAAAGACAGTCCCCATCCACCATCAATCCAGAAAAACAGGCTCTAACCACCTCTAGCCAACAAAAATACCCTGTGCTTCTCTTCCGCACAAGGGGAGAAGGTGCTTTCTCCACCAACCCCAGTCCACACCGAGGTAACTGCTCTGCCCTGCCCTGTCTACCTTCAGCTGCTGGCAGCTCTTTCTCCACAGCTTCATCACCTTCTCCATTGGTTCCCCAGAGTGGGCCCAACGTGGGCAGGGGGGATGAGGAGCTGGACGACTTCTCCTGAAGAGGCAGTGGGGTCAGTTCCCTCCCACCTGAAAGAGTAGTTACTAAAACTCAAAACCAAAGAACTAGAAGATTTTAAAAGTGATTTAGTACAAACCCTCCATTTGTGACCACAGCTCGGGCCTCTGGACATTGGGCCCATCAGATGCCCATTTAACTTTGGTCAATTCAACTAACATCCAGTTATTCAGCACCACAGACTCCAACGTTGTTAACTTACTCTTGTCCTGTACAATTCAGGATGCATGATGCATGTGGCTCATCACTGTATAGAACTGTATGTACAATATGGGTTCTTTAAGGGATCCTCAAAGGTCGTTCTGGTGACATGTGATTTTTGTCTGATACTGCCTTTAAAGACAGAGCTCTGCTGTTTGCAGACTCCTCCCCCATTTATGTAAGCACCTACTTTCCTTTCATTTCTAAGCAGCTTTACTCTAGAAGAGGGTGAACAACCAGTGCTCAGTCTCGTACTCAGCCCCTTGCCCACCTGGCCCAGTTCAAGGCTGTCATGCCTCATCTTACCCTGAAAGCTTACCTGCCTCAGTCCCATCCTCATCCAGCCCTTCTGAAGGCTCGTCCTCCTCTTCCTCCAGACCCTGGAAGTCCAGCTCCTGCTCCTCAGGAATTGCCTCCTTGGGGCCCTTCTGGATGGGGTTAGGGGAGATGATAGGGAGGTAAGGGGCAAAGGATGGGTGGGAGTGTGAGAACCCCATCAACCCACAGACCTCTAACAAAAATCTTCCCCTCGTCTCCTCACAGATACCTTGAGAGGCAAGAAGGCCCCAGAGGCATCGAAGGTGCCCATTTCTTCATCCTCATCGTCCAGGCACCACTCCGGGAGCCCGTCCTTGTCATCATCAAAGCCATCGGGCCCTCGGCACCTCCGAAGGTGGGAGCTGCCTCCCCCAGTTCGCCCCTCCTCTTCACCACACCCTCCTCGATCCCCTCGCAAATCGAATTCAAACTTGCGACGCCGTTCTCCATGTTCCCGCCAACCAGCAGAGCGGGGGCCGCCATCTGGGCAGGAAAAGTTGGAGGAGGAGAACCGGTATCCTAGTCAGGCCAGAGTCTCCACTCTTCTGCTACCCACCAGGATCCCCCCAGAAACAACTGCCATTTCCAGGACTGCTTCCTTACCACCCCCACTCCAGAAAGCTTTCTGCTCCTTCCTCTTGGCCAGAGAAGCCCACCCTCACAGGATAGTTCTTGCCCCTCCCCCGACCCCAAATGCACAGCTGGCCCCAATCTCACCAGGGCTGGCTGAGCGCCAGCGATCACCATCTCGCCGGGGACCTGCCCCAAGTCTCCAGCTGCCCTCTTCCTCATCCTCTTGCTCCTCTCGTAGAGAACGCCAGTTCTCGCTATCTGACCGGGCATGTTCCTTCCGTGGGCCAGCCCCTCCCTCCTCAAACCCGGATCGTGCTGGGGGAGGAGTGGGATGAAGGCACTGTTAGCAGGATGGAAGGAATGGTACCTGGAAGACTCTTGCTATCAACACTTGCTGGTGAATGAAGAACCCGGCTCCAGGTTCTCCTGCCCCTCCCTCTCTCCCAATAAACATTCCTCTAACTGGGGTGTGATCCGTTCAGTACCGCCCCCTCCTCACAATGACCCCAAAACCCTGCACACCACTCTCACCCCACTCCATACCTCCGTCCCTTCTCGCTGACTTCTCAAACCGTCTCTCGCCCCTGCAGGAGGTAAAGGGATTGGTCAAAGCAGTCCAGCCTGCCCCCATGCCAAACTGTGGATCTCTGCACATGCCATCCATCCTGCCCAAGAAAGGTGGAAGATGGGAGAGGACAGAGGAAACTAGGGAAAAGTCAAGCTTATGGGAAGGGAACACAGTGGGGCACAGAAGACGTCAGAGGGACAAACAGGTCCTAAGAGAATCAGAAGAAAAAGAGGCAGAACGGACCATAGGGACTCAGAGAGCACAGAGATCTCCAACAAGGCTTTCCTTGGTAGGTCCACCGTTCCCCTCTAATGACAAAGACCCAAGCCTCCCTCCATGGGACCCCAGGACCTAACCCTTGAGCTTCTCTCTGCTCTGCCTCTATGCCACACCTCCTTTAGACCACACCTGTCATCCCAACTCTGGCTACGCTGGATCTCCCGGGGATTCCGTCCAAAGGCCCCATCGCCTTCTTCAATGCTTCTTTGGTAAAAGCAGCTGTCGCCGCGGCCACGGCCTGGAGGAGGGATGAGGTCCGCACAGAAAACTAGGTGATGCGAAACCACCGGATACCTGCTCCACACCCCAAAACCACGGGCACCACCTCTGCCCACCCCCTAGAACACTTAATAATACCCTCTACCTCGGCTTCTCGTGCTGCCCCTGCCACGGGAGGTGCCACCTGCGGGGGGACCAGCCCCTTTCCCCATCAGTCTTAGCACAGCCACACTGTTCACTGACAGGGAGAAGTTTCTCTGAGGAGGGAGCCAGGGGTGGGAGTGAGGACCCAGGCACCCAACCATTCCCCAGCCCTTGTACAGAACTACAAGCTCCACCATCTACCTTCCCCATGTCAATCCCCTCTCCTCCCCAAACCCAACACCTCGACTGCAGCCTGCCACCCTTCCCAGGACCTGGCTGCCCCAATCCCCAGCCTGGCCACACCTGCTCCTCCTCAGTCAGAGGCTCCAGTGCCAGGGGCTGCAGTGGCTCCTCCTGTAACACTGCAGCGAACTCCTTGTCCTGGAGCTCATCGGGGACCTGTCATTTGGGGCAGGAGTACTGAAAAACCACATGCTCCCAGGCCCTCTTCACTAGCTGAGGCTAAACAAGCCAACTGGTCGTACACCTCCCGCGCCCACCCACCCACACACCCACCTTGTTCTCTTTAACAAAGAGGGCCAGCATCTCCTCTCGCCCATAGCGATAGTCAGCAAGCTTGTATTTGGGCGTGGCAGGGGATGGGGGTGGGGAGGCCACACTGCCCCCACTGGAAAGGGCCCTCAGCCTAGAAAAGATATAGAGAGGAAGGAAAAGACAGGAGTCAGAGCAGCCCTATTCTTCATCCTGCTTTTCTACACCACCCAAAGCACATGTGACTCACCACTCAGGACCAAAATTGAGGGTCTCTGCTGCCATTATGGAGCTGGGTGTGTTTCCTTGAGGTCGGAGGGAGTGAGCAGAGGATAGAGGACCTGCGTTCACTCTCCAATAGCTGTGGAGGCACGGGGGACACAGGGCCTTGGAGAACAGCAGCCCAGAGAACCCCTAGAAGGTCAGGAATAGGTAGGTACAGCACCTCGGCAAACACAAGGACAGGCATCAGGCTTGGGGATGGGACACCTGGGCTCTAAAGAACTCACCTGAGCCAACAGGTGGCAACTCACACCATTAGTTAACCAGAGATGAGTCGATATGGATGAAAGACCTGGGGGAGGGGAGAAAACAGGGAAGCTCAAGCCCCTTCCAGCCTCTGTAGGGGCTTCCATGCAGGGACCACTCTCTCCCACCCTCTGCCTTAGACTCACCTGGCAGCCTTGCCCTGGAAGCAAGTAGGGCTGGGCCGCACTCTCTTCAGACAGGGGCCTATGCCGAGTGAACTAGGGTTCCCAAGCTACTGGATACTGGTCTGACCTCAGCAGTGACTGGGGAGGGACCTTCACATCTGGGAAAGGTCCTTAATGAGAAACAAGGGGAAGAGATGTGTTAAATTAATGGGTCAGATGGGACTCCCTGCCTCTGGTCCTCCTGTCCTATGTAACTGGAAAGGCCAACAGGCTGCCTGGAGTTTGCCTGTCACCCAGAACAGGAGACCACAGCCCCCACTTCTCATCTCTGTCCCCTCTCATTCTGCCTCATGAGCAGTTAGTTCATCCAGCAAACACTGAGGGTTCTTGGCGGACAGGCAAGTAGCTAGATGCCAGAAATATGGCAGAGAACCCGCCAGACATGGTCTCTAGGTCGTCAACATTCTTGAAGGAAGGTACTTAAGGTATATACAGACATTCAAAACAAACAGAAAAACCACTGAAAGAGAAAACCACCCTACAAAGAGAAAAGGTTAATTACAGACAGAAGAATGAGAAATAAATCTGGGAACAAAACTACATCCCGTATGACAAAAATCGGGGTTGGCTACTCAGCGGCTAGAGCGCAGGTACTCAGCCGGGCAGAAGCCCAGGAAAAGGGAAACAGGGAGGCTATCCCAGGGCCGAGGATGGGGCACACACTGCAGGCTCCGGGCAGGAAAGCCTGGCCAACGCATCCAGGGGCAGGTACAACAAACAGGAATAAATACCAGAGCCCCTTGCCCCAGAATCAGGAGAAGTCGATCATAAGTACAAATAAAATCCAAGAAGCGAACAACATCATTATGAGAAAAGCTGGGGAACGGGCTTGCCCATCATAAAGCATATATCAAATCAGTTACTTTACTGCTGATATCAGAAAAGGCAGCAACAGCACTCTGTCCCTCTAAGGAACAACAGAAGAGACTCGCGGGAAGAGGCTCATCCCCGGCGGTGCCTGAGCAGAGGTAAAGGTAGTGTTCCACAGAGCTAGGCAAGGGCTTCCGTCACTGGCTGATAGGGATGCTGGAGCAGATGTCCTCCACAGTACCCATCAAACTCCAAGACTCTCTAATTCTGGGAAGGAAGAGGAAAAAGGGTTTCACCAAAGGTGTCAAAGGAAAGAGGCTCTCTCACCTACAGCTGGCAGCAAGAAGAACAAGTAAAACTGCACAATAAACACAGGATCCACTCACAGAATTACAGCACTTTGGGGTGAAAAGCAGCTTTTAAAGATGAACTAGAGCTAGGCGAACCTCCCCCAAGCAGGGGCATCTCTTCCACAACAGTCTCTGTTGGACATTTCCACTGATGGCACACGCAGCGCACGCCACACCTCACAAGGCCATTGGATGGGTCAAGTCTGTCAAAAAGTTCTTCCTTCCAGTAGATTAAAGCAGGTCTCCCAGAACAGAGTAAGGGTAATTCTTTCTCTACACCACAACCCTTAAGATATTTGGGGGGAACCTACTGTGTGCCTAAGTCTTCTGTACTCCAAGAAAAACACCCCATGTTCCTCCTAACAAACCTCAAGACAGGTAGTTTGCAACTCCTTACTAGCCAGTTCACTCTAGAAGAGCCCGTCTTCCAGAGGGGACAGAACCTCGTCCTGCAGGCATGGACAGGCTGGGGGCAGGGACAGCGGGGAACAGAAAAATGGGAAAACTGACCCTCCCCCGCTTCCAGAGCATGGCAACGACAGCTTTCCGCTTCTTGCTTTCACCTTCTGTCCTGGTGTAAGCAGCAAGCAGAGGAAAAGTGGTTGAAACAAGTGTGAGAAGCAGGGAAACTGCAGAGGCAAGCGAAAGGCAGTCAGGGGAGAAAAGGAACCTCAGGGCAGGAAAAGGCCAAAGCCATCCCATCTTCTTGGAGAGAAGCTAGGAGTCAAAGTTCAAGTCTTTAGGACCAACCAGAGAAGGGTTTGGTCCCAGAAGCTAGATAGCCACCTGGCCCTGCCTCAGACCAAATGAACCACTGTAAAGCAGCACAGATGGCACCCCCAAACTGGGGTGCAGCTCTGTTCCCTGGGGGAAATTTGGCAGACATTTATCATTGCCACATTTGGAAGGGAAGTTGCTATGGGACCCTAGCCGGTAGAGACCAAGTATGTTGTTAAATAACGTACAGGACAGTCTCCCACCGCAAAGAATTATCTGGCCCCAAATGTCAACTATGCCACAGTTAAGAAACCCTCCTCTGCACTATGAACACAGGTAATGCCCATTCTATGTTTACGGTGAACAATGGACAACAAAAGAAACCACAATGACTCTAGTTCATTCTCTCCTATGAACAGCAGGAAAAATCATTCCCTGATGATACTGTTCCATGAGAGAAAGCTGAGGTCCTGCTGGGAGAGAAAGCCTGGAGAAACTAGATTTTAAAAAAACGAAACTGTTCTAAGTTTCTCTATCACAAACTCTCAAATCAAGCATTTGGATCTCTTTCCTATGAAGGACAGAGCTGGAGAGGCAGAGGGCAAAGAACTAGGGACCGAATCCTTTTCTGCCTTACATTTTCCTGGCTACTTCCTCACACGGCTCCTAGCAGCTTATCCACTACCTCTCTGCCTGCCCTCAGTATATCTACCTCATACCTCATCTACCCACTCCCTATCCTCCCATTTCTTCTCTTTCTTGGGCCTCAATATAGGCTCAAGTAGTGCAATGGTTAAGTGCTCAGCTGCTAACCAAAAGGTCACTGGGTCAAACCAACTCAGGGGCTCAGTGGCAGAAAGACCTGGCAACCTGCTCCTATAAAGATTACAGCCTAGAAAACCCTATGGAGCAGTTCTACCATGGCATGGGTCGCCATGCATTGAAACTGACTTGATGGCACCTAACAACATCTGCTCACTCCTCTAGCATCTGAATTACTGCCATTAAAAGGCTGCCCCCTGCTGGAGACTAGCAGAGAGGACACACACTGGTCCTCAGTGCTCACACAGGCTGGAGGGGACCAAAGGCAGACTGATCTGGGGTCCAGAACTCAAGGGAGGAGGAAAAGACCCAACAACAGGGATACACACTAACAGCATTATTTCCTTGCTCCATCACCTCTAAGATTAGCCGGATCCAGAGCAGTGTCCCTTGACACGGAAGGGTACCACTATTAACAGCAGAGTCTCAAATTCCCCAGCACTTGGAGCAGCCACCCAGCCCCAAGTCTGTGGAGGTGACTCGGCCCTTTCTCAGGATGGAAAGATTCTCCATTGGGTTGAAAATGGTGAGGCTTAAAAGGGGAGTAACAAGCCTGTGCTCTTCCTGGCTGGCTCCAGCTCTCTACACTCTGAGCCCTTGTGGTAAATAATGCCACTTAGCATTTGTATACTATTTATCAGTTTTCAGAGCACTTGCACACTTTTCCTCATTCGATCTGGGGCTCCAGCCAGGGAAAACAAGGAAGGTAAGCTGCAACTGCCCAAAAGGGTTTCCCGACCTCCCCTAACAGGATACAAGACTGGAGAAGGATCACCAAGCAACAGTTAACCGTCCCAAATGCTCAGACATACTTCATGAGTTTAAAACCATTTTTATTTTGTTAGTTTTTTTTTTTTTTAAAACCCTTCACACAACCTCTTCTCACCTTCTCTCCTCTTAAATGTGGCTACTTTTTCTACCCTAAACTCCAGCCACAGATGTAAAAGTCAGGCCAAACTGGGGTCCTTTAACCACCACATCACATACAACACTGCAGCCACTGGCTGAAAAAGCTAGTCCAGAAGTCTAAGCACACAACTCACTTGATTTCAGTCACCACAGGAGACCCTAGAGGCCCCTACTCACCCAGGCGATGGTAGGAACACAAAGTCCAGATTTGCCCCCAAACCCTTCCCAGTTATGTGACAATGGGGACACAGATCCACAATCTAGCAAATAAAATTGGAGCTGGGGTGGAGACTGAGTGGCCTGGGACTGTGAAGGGAACAGTAGAGATGGGAGTCAGAGACCAAACTCACATTGGGTGAAGCAGACCAGGACTGGCCTATTAGTATTGATAGTTTCAGTTCCCAACGCAAATCGGGCAGCGGGTAAATTGAAACTGGTGTCTTAGCCTGGAGGGGCACAGGAGAGACTGTGTGGAGGCCGATGAACTTTGGGAAAGCAGCACTTTGAGAAGCAAGAGCAGAGTAAAACTGGGGTGGGTAGAGGCAAGGGCCAGTCAAGTATACATTTAGCACCTACCAGTGCCAAACACTATGAAGGAAGAGACCTGAAAGCTTACTGGGAATTTTAGTAATGATTAGGTAAAAGGCGACAGAGATAAGGGTCTTCTCTGCAGTTACTTGAAAAAAGGCAAAGCGTGAGAGGCTATGCCCAGGTAGCTGCTGCATCAGGGAAGATGGGCTGGGAAGGTGGCTTAGAAGGCCTGGTTTGATGACAAGAAAGAGGAAGGTGTTTAACACTGACAAGCAACCGGGAGAAAGGAGACCCCAATGACCAAGCACACTGTCGCTTGCTGAAAGAAAATTCTGGTGAAGAACCAGTTGAGGTGTTTGATTACGGGAAAAGGCTTCCAAAGTCATCAACATTTGGACTTTAAGCCCTGCAAGGCCCAGCTAATTCTGACAAGAACACTGAAGCGCATTGGGGAAAATCTCCAGAGAGCGCCGGGCACACAGCAGGGGCTCTGTAAAGAGCTGAACACTACGGTCGGGGACCACCTCGGCGGGCCCGGCGGAGGATACAAGGGGGTGGGATGGGGCCCCCGGGAGAGACTGGCTCGCCGCGCCTGGCAGGATTTGGGATGGGCCTGAAGGGGCAACCGTTAGGAGCGCGGGGGTGGGAAGGAGGCGGGCCGGGCCAGGGAGGACAACGTGCCCTTCAGGGAGGGGGCGCCAAGTGCGCGGAGCGTGGGGTGAAGGGCGAGCTGCGCCCAAGAGGGCCCTAGACTCTCAGGGCGCCCTGGGGGCACGACCGGCTTCGGGGGAGGGTCTGCCGGCGGGCGTCGGGGAGGGGCCGAGAGGTCGGACGCACCCGGCAGACGACGGCGACCTCGGGGAGGAGACGGGGGAGGGTCCGGCCGGCGGCCCGCGCTCTTGCTCTCGCAGGCTCGGTGCGGCCGCCTCGGCGTCGGGGGCGGGCCTGCCCCAGGCCCGGCTGCGGGCCGGGGTCCACGGAGCCGCCGAGCGCTTACCGCGGGCGGGCGGCGCGAGGTTCGGTCCCGGGGCGTTGGCGGCTCGCGGAGGGCAGGCGGGCGGGCGGCGGGCCGGAGGGCGGCAACAGGGGAGGGGGCGCTGACGCTCCCGCGGCGGCCGCTCCTCTCTGTTTGTGTTTGTAGCAAGATGGCTGCCCGCCTCGCACCACGTGACGCGGACGCTGGGACGCGGGGCCGCCCCCTCCTCCGCCGCCGCCGTCGCCACCGCCGCCTTCCGCGGCTGCCGCTGAGTCGGACCCCGCACGACCAGGCGCACACCGCGAGTGTCCAACGGGGCGCGGCACTGACGCCCGCCCCTCCGAACGCCCCGGCACGTGACCCGGGAGCCCGGCCCGTCACGTGACGCGAGGCTTGCTGCGGGAGGGGCGAGGCGAGGGGGGATGCCCCCGGGCTTCTCCCTGCGCTCCCCGGGGTGCCCCCGGCACGTGACGCGCGACCTTCGGGACTGAGCTTAAGGCTAGTGGCATCTTCGGCAGCTCCTGACCAGTCGGCTTCCTTCAGGAAGCCCGCCTGGATTGAAAGAGACAAAATCGAGAAATGTGCATTCTAAGTCTTGGGATATACGAAATAAGCGAAGAACCTGATCATTTAGATACAGTCCGAGGCGGCAGTGGCTTGTGAGACCTGGAGTTTCTGGCTCAGCTCCTAGATCTCCGGCGAATGAGTTGACGCTTTCGAGCCCCAGTTTGTCTTTTATAGAGGGGTGTTAATGCTGTACCCACCACCCACCCCCGCGTTCCCTTCACTGATTGCTGTAAGAATGAAAATAGGTCAATGTGAAAGGCTTTGAAAAGAGACAAACTACTATGCAAATGTGAGACGTTAGACTGAAACATCGTTTGTTCAAGAAAAGGTTTTCAAGAATGACTTCTCCGAATCGCTGAAATTTTTAGGATGGAAAAGTTTTGCGTGTGTGTTCGTCATTTTCTTTGGAAGTTATTCCAGAATGTAGACTCTACTTTCCCACTTCCCTGAAACAGCTGTTACCAAACACAATCTAATCCTTTTCTTGACAGAAAGTAAGTTCATGACTTGGAACTTGAGCCCCTTGTGGGGTACGTTAATAGAACGTGGACTTCAGGAGTGACCCTGAAAGGCCCTTGGTTCCTGCGCTAAGTACCCCAGTGCTTCTAGGCACGTGTAATTTTAGTGTCTGTTAAGTCTTTGGCTTTTCTGCTTCTGTGTTGTCAGGCAAGCTGCTTGCTTACTGGCTGGAAAATGCAGTGGTTAAGAGTAAGGACTCCATCCCTTACAGACTGTGGCCTTGGGCAAGTTGGTTAACCTGTCTTTGGTGGTTTGTATTATAAAGCATTTCACGTGATACGTGGCTCAGGGCAAACACTGCACAAATGTTAGTTAGTAGGGGCTTCTGGCGTAACATAATTTATGAAACGATATTCAGGACTGTTAGCACTGTGTGAAAATGTATCAATAGAACCCAAGCTTGAGTCAGAGAACTCATCTAGAATAAAATTCATAAGCTTATGGCAGCTGTTTTTCTACTCAGAAGCTTTTGTTGTTGGTTGGTAGGTTTACTTTTCTGGGTTGCAGTTATGTTCTGGGTGGTTGAAGTTACCAGCAGCTGAACCTCTCAATTTATAAGCAAAGGTGAGGTTGTAAACTATGGTAAAGAAATGGTACAGAGAGAAGGGGGTAGGAGGTGGTCCCTGTGGGGTGAAGCAGTCACGGACAATGGTGTCTTGAGCTGACCTGGAGAGAAGGGCAGGATTTGAGTAGATTTAGGAAAAGTGCAGAAGTTCCTGGGTGGTGCAAATGATGAAGCACTCAGCTACTAACCAAAAGGTTGGTGGTTCAAACCCACCTAGGGGCCCCTTGGAAGAAAGGCCTGGCAGTCTACTTCCATAAGGTCACTGTCACGAAAACCTTATGGAGCGCAGTCCTACTCAATGGCAACTTGTAGGAAAAGTGTGTGTCGGTTTGGGAAGAGTGACAGTCCAGGCTGATGAGAGAAGAGGATCTTCAGCTGCTAGTTGGGTAAGAAACAAAGTGAAACTTCAAGTTGAGGGCCTGGAATGCCACTGTGAAAATCTTGTGTTTGATCTGAGAGTAGAACCCACGGTGGATGCACCATGTCAAGGACAGTACACGGTATTCTAGGGTAGAAGGTTGGGGTGATTGCCCAGGATCCCCTGTGTATCATTTTGTAAGTCATTTCATCTCCGCAGCTCTAAAGTGGGAATACTGTTTCTGATGACACTGTGGAAACTGAATTGTATATTGTTGTTGTTAGGTGCTTTCGAGTCGGTTCCGACTCATAGCAATCCTGTGTACTACAGAACGAAACACTGCCTGGTCCTGCGCCACGCTCACAGTCGTTGTTGTGCTTGAGCCTGTTGTTGCAGCCACTGTGTCAATCCATCTCCTTGAGGGTCTTCTTCTTTTTCATTCATCCTGTACTTTCCCAAGCCTGATGTCCTTCTCTAGGGACTGATCCCTCCTGACAACACGTCCAAAGTATGTAAGACGTTGTCTCGCCATCCTCGCTTCTAAGCATTCTGGTTGTACTTCTTCCGAGGCAGATTTGTTCGTTCTTTTGGCAGTCCATGGTATAGTCAATATTCTTCGCCAACACCACAATTCAAAGGCATCAGTTCTTCAGTCTTCCTTATTCATTGTCCAGCTTTCACATGCATATGATGCGATTGAAAGTACCATGGCTTGGGGCAGGCGCACCCTAGTCTCCTAGGTGATATCTTTGCTTTCCAACACTTTAAAGAGGTCCCTTGAAGCAGATTTGCCCAATGCAATGCTGCTTTTGATATGCTGACTGCTGCTTCCATGAGTGTTGATTGTGGATCCAAGTAAAATGAAATCCTTGACAACTTCAGTCTTTTTCTCCATTTATCACGATTTTGCTTATTGGTCCAGTTGTGAGGATTTTTATTTTCTTTATGTTGAGGTGTAATCCATACTGAAGGCTGTGGTCTTTGATCTTCACCTGTAAGTGCTTCAAGTCCTCTTCACTTTCAGCAAGCAAGGTTGTGTCATCTGCATAACGCAGGTTGTTAATGAGTCTTCCTCCAATCCTGTTGTCCCGTTCTTCTTTATATAGTCCACCTTCTCGGATTATTTGCTCAGCGTACAGATTGAATAGGTATGGTGAAAGGATACAACCCTGATGCAGACCTTTCCTGACTTTAAACCATGCAGTGTCCCCTTGTTCTGTCCGAACAACTGCCTCTTGGTCTATGTACAGGATCCTCGTGAGCACAATTAAGTGTTCTGGAATTCCCATTCTTTGCAGTGTTATCTATAATTTGTTATGATCCACACAGTTGAATGCCTTAGCATAGTCAATAAAACACAGGTAAACATCTTTCTGGTATTCTCTGCTTTCAGCCAGAGTCCATCTATCATCAGCAATGATATCCCTGGTTCCACATCCTCTTCAGAATCTGGCCTGAATTTCTGGCAGTTCCTGTCGATATACTGCTGCAGCTGCTTTTGAATGATCTTCAGCAAAATTTTACTCGCGTGTGATATTGATATTGTCCAACAATTTCCGCATTTGGCTGGATCAACTTTCTTGGGAATGGGCATAAATTTGGATCTCTTCTAGTCGGTTGGCCAGGTAGCTGTCTTCCAAATTTCTTGGCATAGACGTGTGAGTGCTTTCAGTGCTGCATTGTCTTGTTGAAACATCTGAGTTGATATTCCATCAATTCCTGGAGCCTTGTTTTTCTCCAGTGCCTCCAGTGCAGCTTGCACTTCTTCCTTCAGTACCATCGGCTCCTGATTATATGCTACCTCTTGAAATGTTTGAACGTCAACCAATTCTTTTCTGGTATAATGACTCTGTGTATTCCATCTTCTATTGATGCTTCCTGCGGTGTTTGATGTTTTTCCCATAGAATCCTTCACTACTGCAACTTGAGGCTTGAGTTTTTTCTTCAGTTCTTTCAGCTTGAGGAATGCCGAGCATATTCTTCCCTTTTGGTTTTCTTTCTCCAGCTCTTTGCATGTGTCATTATAATACTTCACTTTGTCTTCTCAAGGTGTCCTTTGAATTCTTCTGTTCAGTTCTTTTACTTCGTCATTTCTTCCTTTTGCTTTAGCTACTTGATGTTCAAGAGCAAGTTTCAGAGTCTCTTCTGACATCCATTTTGGTCTTTTCTTTCTTTCCTGTCTTTTTAATGACCTTTTTCTTTCTTCATGTGTGATGTCCTTCCACAACTTGTCTGGTCTTAGGTCATTAGTGTTCAGCGCATCAAATCTACTCTGGAGATGGTCTCTAAATTCAGGTGGGATATACTCAAGGTTGTACTTTGGCTCTCATAGACGTGTTCTAATTTTCTTCATTTTCAACTTGAACTTGCATATGAGCAATTGATGGTCTGTTTTGCAGTCAGCCCCTGGCCTTGTTCTGACTGATGATATTGAGCTTTTCCATCATCTCTTTCTGCAAATGTAGTCAATCTGATTGCTGTGTATTCCATCTGGCAAGGTCCATGTGTATAGTCACTGTTTCTGTTGGTGAAAAAAGGTATTTGCAATGAAGAATTTGTTGGTCTTGCAAAATTCTATCATGCAATCTCTGGCATCATTTCTATCACCAAGGCCAAATTTTCCAACTACTGATCCTTCTTCTTTGTATCTAACTTTTGCATTCCAATCACCAGTAATTATCAATGCATCCTGACTGCATGTTCGATCAATTTCAGACCGCAGAAGCTGGTAAAAATCTTCAATTTCTTCATCTTTGGCCTTAGTGGTTGGTGCACAAATTTGAATAATAGTCGTGTTAACTGGTCTTCCTTGTAGGCGTACAGGTATTATTCCTATCACTGACAGTGTTGTACTTCAGGATAGATCTCGAAATGTTCTTTGTGATAATAAATGCAATGCCATTCCTCTTCAAGTTGTCATTCCTTGCATAGTAGACCATATGATTGTCCGATTCAAAATGGCCAATACCAGTCCATTTCAGCTCACTGATGTCTAGGATATCGATGCTTATGCATTGCATTTCATTTTTGATGATTTCCAATCTTCCCAGATTCATACTTCGTACATTCCACATTCTGATTATTAATGGATGTTTGCAGCTGTTTCTTCTCATTTTGAGTCATGCCACATCAGCAAATGAAGGTCCTGAAAGCTTGACTCCATGCACATCATTAAGGTCGACTCTACTTTGAGGAGGCAGCTCTTCCCCTGTCGTCTTTTGAGTGCCTTCCAACCTGAGAGGCTTATCTTCCGACAATATATCAGACGATGTTCTGCTGCTATTCATAAGGTTTTCACTGGCTAATTCTTTTCAGAAGTAGACTGCCGAGTCCTTGTTTCCAGTCTGTCTTAGTCTGGAAGCTCAGCTGAAACCTGTCTGCCATGTGTGGCCCTGCTGGTATCTGAATACTGGTGGCATAGCTTCCAGCATCACAGCAACATGCGGAGCCCCACAGTACAGCAAACTGACAGACAAAGGAAACAATGAAATCTGAACTGTGAATCTCCTGTATGGAATTATGAAAAAGTCACTTGGACCTAAAATACTTTTGTTTATTCAGGTGCTATGCTGTAAAATGTTTTGGTTTGTGTTGTTTTCAATTTGCACACTTTTGAACTTCGCAAAGAGATTTAGTTAAGATGATTAATTGATTTAAAAGGAAGTCTCAAGTTAACACTAAACAGCGAGTCTCTGCATTTTTTATAATGCCAGATTCATCTGTGGTGTTTTTCCTTCAATGAAATGTAAAGAGATAAGGACTCTCTGTAATAAATCAGTTTATTACAGAGCCTGGCTTCTCCCACATAAATTGCCAATCTTTATACTTAGCTGGATGTCAGCATTTGTAAAACGTGTCAGATACCATGAAAAGACACATAGCCTGAGCAACGTAGTGATAGTTCATCAAAGCAACCAAAAAAGCCTGTTGTCATCAAGTCGATTCCAACTCATAGCGTCGATTCCGACTCATAGCGACGCTATGGGACAGAGTAGAACTACCCCATAGGGTTTCCAAGGAGTGGATGGTGGATTTGAACTGCCGACCATTTTGATTAGCAGCTGATCTCTTAACCACTGTGCCACCAGGGCTCCTGATTAAAGCAAAGCATCATAAATTGTCTAAATTCACGAGGAATAAGAATCAGGACAAAGCTGGTTCCTGTGGGGCAGAGGTCAAATATATCTCTGTCTTCCCATTTCTCCATAATTTCTGACACCAGCTGCTCCCCCCATGACACTCTGCTTCTCTGCCGGGCTTGATAATTTGTTGCAGTGGCCCCACAGAACTCACAGACCATACTCAACAGTTATGCAGTTCATTAGGAAAGTAACAGGATCAGGATCAACTTGAAAGTTACAAGAACTCAGGATCAGCATCAAGAAACACACAGGCCTCCAGTGATCAGTGGGTGTGGCTTCTCTGCCCTACCGGCACCTCCATTGTCTGGCTCCCTGCCTTTGCCTCTCTGCCACTAACTGGCTCAGCTCATAGCCAGTATAGCAGCCTAGTCAGCTTTCTCAGCTGCTGCTCTGCTAGCAGCAACTTTCTGCTGTTGGGCCTCTCTGTTGTTGGGTGCTCTGCCATCAGGCTATCCACCTTCAGCCTCTTCACTGTTATCTGGGCCAGCTAACAGCCCACTTAGCAAGTCTTGGTCGTAGGCCTCTTTGATGCTAACTACCCTAGCCAGTGTAGCACCTCCAGGACCATTCAGCTCCCATGTGGCTCTGCTTCTCTGTCAGGCTAGCTCTTACCTGGTTTCTCTCTCTCTTCCAGGAGGCCCCTCAAAACTTCTGCAGTTGAGTCATTTGTATATCCTGATCCTTGTCAGTTAACAAGGTGGGACCTCCCTCAACCATCCTCAGTCAACCCATGAGATGTCAACCAATTCTTGATTGTTGATGACCAAGCAAAAGTATCAAAGCATCAAGTTGTTTTTACAGTTTACCCAGGAAATGTCAATTAACCTGGGAAATCCCTTGGGCAAAAGTAACAAACCCTTTGGGGTAGAAAACAACCTGGGAGCCCCCTGCCCCCCAAGTTGCTTCTCCAAAGAATTAGGGAAAAGGTGACGACTCCTCAGCGTTTAGGGGGAAAACCTCCCAAGCTGTTTTTCCAAAGAACCAAGGCAAAAGGCCACATAAAGGAACTCATTTTACCACATTAATAAACTGTGCTTATAGTAAATTGTTTCAGACACAGTGGGCCTTAACATTAACGTATTACATTCAGAATGACTTTTGGCCATGAATTAAGTTTCTTTGATTGGCCTGCATTACAAAAGCAGCAATGTTTTGGGGATTTGGAACAGCAGCTTTCTATTAGCTACTGCTGCTTCTGTGTTGTCAGGCAAGCTGCTCGCTCACAGGCTAGAAATGCAGTGGTTAAGAGTGAGGACTCCCATGCTGGTTCCAAGTTGGTTAACCTCTGTGTCTCTGGTGGTGTGTATCAAAAAGCACCACAGTGCTTTAAAGTTAAAAGTGCACCTGACAATTTCATAACCCCAAACAACATGAAACTTTCTTTATACTTGGAAAATACCCACTTGGTGGAGTTGATGTGAGGACAGGAAGAGAGAATGCCCGAATAAAGCACACTGTTGGTGGTAATGTGGTCTGCAAATGTTAGGTGTATTGTTCATAAGACAGGTCAGACACAAAAAGCAGCCAGGTTTTTAATACATAAGCAATGAACAAGTGGAAAAGAAAATTAAGGAAACATTACTGTTTACAGTAGCATCTAAGAAAATAAAGTACCTAGGAATAATTTTAACTAGGAAGGGGAAAGACTTGTGCATAGAAAATTATAAAACATTACTAAATGAAATCAAAGAAGACCTAAATAAATGGAAGGACATTCCACGTTTGTGGATTTGAAGGCTTACTATAGTTAAGATGTCAATACTACCGCAATCTATAAATTTACTGCAATCCCCATCAAAATTCCAACAGCCTTCTTTGCAGAAATGGAAAAGCCAATCCTCAAATTTATATGGAAGGGCAAGGGACCCCAAACAGCTAAATCAATCTTTTTTAAAATTTTTATTTATTTTGTTGTTGAGAATATACACAGCAAAACATACATCAATTCAGCAGTTTCTACATGTACAATTCAGTGACGTTGATCATATTCTTCGAGTTGTGCAGCCATTCTCACTCTCCTTTTCTGAGTTGTTCCTCTCCATGAACATAATAAACTCACTGTCACCTAAGTTTCCTATCTAAACTTTCAAGTTGCTGTTGTCAATTTGATCCCATATAGATAGATTTTGAGAGAGCACAATCTTCAAGGCAGACATTCTTTACTAGTTAAGCTAAACTATTGTTTGATTTTAAGATTTCAAGGGATATTTTTGGTTTTAGATTTAAAGATTATCTTAGATCAGTAGTTTCAGGGGTTCCTCTAGCCTTCATGGCTCCAGAAATTCTAGAGCCAATGAAAATTTGAAATTCTGCTGTGCATTTTCCCCCTTTTGATCAGGATTCTTTTGTGGAATCTTTGATCAAAATGTTCAGTAATGGTAGGCGGGCACCATCTAGTTCTTCTGGTCTCTTGGCAAAGGAGGCAGTTGTTCATGGAGGCAATTAGCCATACATTCCATTTCCTCCTCCCGCTCTGGACTCTGCTTTATATCACCTTGACTTCCTCTCCATATGAAAGATCTATGACTACGTTATTTAGTCCTTCTTTTTTGTTTTAATGTTGTCATCTTTTACGTACTGATGTCTCTGTTTCTCTATTTTCAGTGTTTTAGCTTTGATTTATTTTTGTGACTTCCCTATCTGGGTTGATATCTGGTTGCTTTGTCCTGTGTTCTAGTCTTGGGTTGTTATCTGATGTTATTGATTTTCCATCTGGAGGACTCCCTTTAGTATTTCTTGTAATTTTGATTTGGTTTTTACAAATTCCCTGAACTTCCCTTTATCTGGAAATGTCCTAATTTTGCCATCATATTTGAAAGATGGTTTTGCTGAATATATAATTCTTGAATGGCAATTTTTTTCCTTCAAGGTTTTATATATGCCATCCCATTGCCTTCTTGCCTGCATGGTTTCTGCTGAGTAGTCCCAGCTTATCTTATTGACTTTCCTTTGTAGATGACTTTTCGTTTATCCCTAGCCGGTCTTAAAATTCTCTCTTTATCTTTGGTTTTGGCAAGTTTGATTATAATATGTCTTGGTGACTTCCTATTGGAATCTACCTTGTGTGGGGGTTTAATGAGCTTCTTGGATAGATATCGTCTTGTCTTTCACAATATCAGGGAAGTTTTATGCCAACAAATCTTCAACAATTCTCTCTGTATTTTCTGTTAACCCCCCCCCCCACTTCGGGTACTCCAATCACTTGTAGATTATTCCTTTTGATAGAGTCCCACATAATTCTTAGGGTTTCTTCATTTTTTAAATTTTTTTTATCTGATTTTTCCTCAAATAAGTTGGTGTCAAGTGCTTCATCTTCAGTCTCACTAATTCTGACTTCCATTGCCTCAGTTCTGCTCCTATAACTTTCTATGGAGTTCTCTAATTCTGAAATTTTATTGTTAATCTTTTGGATTTATGTTTGCTGTCTATGGATTCTTGCAGCCTGTTAAATTTGTCATTATGCTCTTGTATATCCTTCTTAAGTTCCTCTTATTACTTTGTCTGTGTGTCCCTTGGCTTGTTCTGCATTTTGCATGATCTCCTTCCTGATCTCTTGAAGAGCTCTTTATATTAATCTTTTGAATTCTACCTCCAGTAATTCTTCCAAGAAGTTCTCTTCCTCCAGAAGTTTTCTTGATTCTTTGTTTTGGGAGCTTGCTGAAGCCATCACGGTCTGCCTCTTTATGTGATTTGATATTGACTCTTTTCTCTGAACCATCAATAAGTTATTATATTTATTTTATGTTTGCTTACTGTGTCCTGGCTTCTTGTTTTGTTTAGTTTTGATATGCCCAAATAGGCTGCTCGTGTGAGCTAGTTTGATTATTGGCACCTTTGAAGCTCTCACGTCCTGTCACCTGAAGTGGTTAGAGCTGTTACTAGGTATGTGAGCCCAGGAGTCCATTTACTTTTCTTGTATGGAGTCAACTCAGGTGTCCAGGTAGTCGGTCACCAAGTGTGTGGTGCAGGCTCTCATCTACAGTCCTAGATGTGCAGGGGTGATTGGAGTAGGCACAGGTATCTTGCTGCAGTAGGGGGTCATGTCTGAGGAAGGCGGGGGCTGATGGCTGCCCCTGAGTAGCTGGGAGAAAAGCACATCCCTGTTCCCTAGAGCGCGTAGGTGGGTAGGTTTTGCAGCTGGACTATGGGCACCCAGTGCTATTGGCTGTAAGGATTGGGAGGCACCACTTATTCTTGGAACCCTGTCATGGGTGGCTAGGTGGCACCAGTCCTCAGGCCCCTGATGTAGGTAGGTGAGGACCCTGCTTAATAGGCAGAGCGGTGTTAAATGTCACCAACCTGCTACTCCATCTTATAGCTGATACAGTTGAAATTAGGCTTCAGGTGTATACCCTGTTTTACTGTGCTGATGAGGGCCTGTGCTATTGAAATGGGCCCACACAGGTCTATGCAGGGGTGAAAGGCATTCAAAGTCCGTGGACCCCTCATGCCTGTGCCTAGGCAAAGGAGCTGTGCCTGCCCTGAGTTCCCGGGTTAGGGAAGCTGGCAGATTATTTTTTCATGTTTGTTAATTTGTTCCCTCTCTAAAGGAGGGAGAATGGCTCAGAGTGCCTGATAGGTCCTACTTCCAGCCCAGGGGATGCGGCAAACACTGAAGCCAGCCTGAACCCAGTGCAGAGCTGGGAGGGGGGAGGTAAATGGGAGAGAGTTTCTTTCCAAAGAGGGTGTTTTTTGATCTGCATGGTAGGTGTCTTAGTCATCTAGTGCTGCTTTAACAGAAGTACCACAAGTGGATGGTTTTAACTAAGAGAAGTTTATTTCCTCACAATCAAAGTATGCTAAAAGTCCAAATTCAGGGTGTCACCTCCAGGGGAAGGCTTTTTCTCTCTGTCGGCCTCCTTCTCTTCAGTGTTCCCCCAGACTAGGAGCTTTTCGGCACAGGGACCCCAGTCCAAAGGACACGCTCTGCTCCTGGCACTGCTTTCTTGATGGTATGAGGTCCCCCTATCTCACTGCTCACTTCTGTCTTCTATATCTCAAGACATTGTCTCAGGATACAGTCCAATCTTGTAGACTGGGTCCTGCCTTATCTACACAAGTGCCGCCCATCCTCCCTCATTAACATCATAGAGGCAGGATTTACAACTTATAGGAAAACCACACAATACCAGGAATCATGGCCCAGCCAAATTGATAAACACGTTTTTGGGGGGACATAATTCAAACCATGACAGTAGGTTAGACGCATGTACTAATCTTTTGACAAATGAGTGCCGCTTCTCATTGGCAGACTCTCTACTGCTCGGTCTCTCCTGATACGGAAAATGTGTCCCAAGCGCCTCTGCTACCCTCACCACGCACGCCAGCCAGTCCAGCCTGCGGGGTGCCAGTTCCTGCCAGTTAAGGTCTGGCAACTCCTCACTGCTTCTGAACCATCTCTCCCTCCCCATGCCGCTCAGTCCGATTCCTCCACTTTGCCTTTGATGTTCAGGGCTCCTATATTGTCATACGTAATTGATTCATTTGTTTTTTCAGGGACTACAGGAAGCGTCTGACTACTTGTCTGATGACTCCGCCATCTTGGCCCTGCTTCCCTCCTGACTCTCCTTCCTCTGTTGCTCCAGGTGAATACAGACCAATTGTTGTGCCTTAGATGGCCACTTACAAGGCTTTAAGACCCAGGAACTACGCAAGGAACTAAGAGGTAGAACGGAACCTCTAAACATGTTATTAGGCCAATTAACTGGAATGTCCCATGAAACCATGACCCTAAACCTCCAAACCAAGGAACCAAATCCCATGAGGTGTTTGGTTGTACATAAGCAGCCTCAGCAGCTACTCATTTTTTTTTGTTGTTGTAAATGCATCTATCACACAACTTTTGGCAATTCAACTTTTTACATGTGTACAACTTATTGACAGCACTGACAATAATCGGCTGTGCAGCCCTACCCTTAATCAATGCGATTTTTCCATCACTGTAAACTGAAAATCAGTACTCCAAGCAATAACCCCCCTTTTCCCCTCCTTCCACCTCTGGTAATCACTAATAAACTTTGGTCTCTATACAGCTGCCTGTTCTTATCCCTTTTTATAAATGAGGCCATACAATATTTGTCCGTTTGTGATTTACTTATTTCACTCAGCATATAATGTCTTCAGTCTCCATCCATATTGTAGCATGTATCAAAACTTCATTTCTCCTACTGGCTGAGTAGTATTCCATTGTATGTATTACCACATTTTGTTTATCCGTTCATCTGTTGATGGGCAGTTAGATTGTTTCTACCTTTTGGCTATTGTGAATGGTGCCGCAGTAAACACTGGTGTACAACTATCTGTTTGAGTCTCTGCTTTCAAGTCTTTTAAGTATATACCTAGGAGTGGAATTGCTGGGCCATATGCTAGTTCTATTTTTCGTTTTTTGTGGAACCGCCACACTTTTCCACAGTGGCTGTACCAGTTTGCATTCCTACCAGCAGTGAATAAGGGTTCCAGTTTCCCCACATCCTTGCCAACATTTTTTATTTTTTCAGTCTTAGACATCCTAGTAGAAGTGAAGGGATATCTCATCATAGTTTTGATTTGCATCCCTCTGATGGCTCATCATGTTGAGCATCTTTTCATGTGTTTGGTGGCCATTTGAATGTCCTCTTTGATGAAATATCTATTCAAGTCCTTTCCCCATTCGATGATTGGGTTGTCTTTTTGTTGCTAAGTTGTTGAAGTTTTATATATATTTGGGTTATTAGCTTCTAATCAGATATATGGTTTCTGAAGATATTCTCCTGGGTCAGTAGCTTGTCTCTTCACATTTTTGGTGAAGTCTTTCGATGAACAAAAGTTTTCAATTTTTATGAGATTCCATTTATTTATTTTGTCATTTGCTGTTTGCGCTTTTGTTATTAGATAATCCATTGTCAAAAGCTAGGCCCAACAGCATAGCCCCTACATTTTCTTCCGAGAATTTTATGGTTTTAGTTTGCATATTTAGGTCTGTACTCCATTTTGAATTTGTTTTTGTGTATGGTGTGAGACATGTATCCTGTTTCATTTTTCTGCATGTGGAAATCCAATTTTCCCAGCACCATTTATTGAAGAGACTCGTCTTTCTCCCATAGAATGGACTTAGCACCCTAGTCAAAAATTAGTTGACCATAAATGTATGGGCTTATTTCTGGACTCTCAGTTCTATTCCATTGTTCTCTGTGTCTATTATTATACCAGTACCGGGCTCTTTTGATTACTGTAGCTGTACAGTAAACTTTTAAAATCAGGAAGTGTGAGTCCTCCTACTTTGTTCTTCTTCTTCAACATTGCTTTAGCTATTTGGGGCCTCTTGCTATTCCACATAAAGTTGAAGATTGGTTTTCTATTTCTGTAAAGGCTGTTGGAATTTTGATTGAGACTGTATTGACTCTACAGATTGCTTTGGGTATTACTGACATCTTAACAATATTTAGTCTTCCAACCCATGAACGTGCAGCATCTTTCCATTTATTTAAGTCTTCTTTAATCTCTTTCAGCAGCGTTTTATAATTTTTATTGTGTAAGTCCTTCACATCCTGGTTAAATTTATTCCTAGGTATTTTATCTCTTAGATGCTATTGCAAATGGAATTGCTTCCCTTATTTCCCTTTCAGATTTCTCATTGCTGGTGTATAGAAACCCAGCTGATTTTTGTTTGTTGACGTTGTACCCTGCCAGTTTGCTAAATTCCTCTGTTAGCTCTAGAAGTTTTCTTGCAGACTCATAGGAATTTTGTATATATAGGATCATATCATTTGCAAATTGAGATAATTTTATTTCTTCTTTTCCAACCTGGATACCTTTTATTTTTCTTGTCCTGTTGCTCTAGCTAGGATGCCAGAAACTTCTTAAGGCTTACATCCCAAAAACCGGAGGTCAGGCGATGAGAAGAGTGCAGGGGAGGGGGAGGGGGAGGGGGAAGGGGAGAGAGGGAATGTCTATTTATATACTGGAGGAAGGCCACACCCCCAGGGAAACTCCCCTTTCAACTGGTTGGCTGCTCACATCAGATCACAAAGTGAAAGGTGATTATGGTACATAGTGTCTGCCAAACCACTGAGAATCATAGCCGAGCCAAGTTGACACATAACATTAACCGTCACTGGTAGTATTGACGTCTTAATAATATTAAGTCTTCCAATCCATGAACATGGAACAAATTTCCATTTATTTGAATCTTCTTTAACCTCTTTCAGCAATGTTTTATAATTTTCATAATGTAAGTCTTTCACATCTCTGGTGGATTGTTTGTTTTCTTACTCTCGAGTTTAGAGAGTTCTTTATATATTCTGGATACAAGTCCTTTGTCAGATATGTGCGTTGTGAATATTTTCTACTAGTCTGTGGTTTGTCTTTTCATCCTACTAATGTGGCCTTTCACAGTGCAAAAGTTTTAATTTTGATGAAGTACAATTTATCAATTTTTTTTTTTCTCTAGAAAAAAACTTTTGGTGTCATGTCTAAGAACTCTTAGCCTGAGCCTAGGTCATGAAGATTTTTATTCCCCATTTTTTTCTACAAATTATATAGTTTTAAGTTTTATATTTAGATCTACTATCCTTTTTTTTCTTGGTAATTTTTGTATAGGGTCAAGGTTCAGCTAGATGTTCAGCTGTTTCAGCACCATTTATTGAAAAGACTATCCTTCCTCCATTGAGTTGCCTTTGCACCTTTGTCAACAATCAGTTGGCTGTGCTGGTATGGGTCTGTTTCTGACTTCTCTATTTGGTTCCATTGATTTTTGTTTCTTTCCTTCTGTCGATACTACACTGTCTTGATTATTGTGTTTATATAGTAAGTCTTAAGTAGTGTGATTCCAACAACTTAATTGGTTTTCAAAATTGTTTTAGCTATTTTACTTCCTTGCCTTTCCATATAGATTTTAAATAAGCTTGTCTATACCTATAAAAAACTCTGGCAGGGATTTTTATAGGAATTGCATTAAATCTACAGATCAGTTTGGACAGAATTGGCATCTTTACTATGTTGAGTCTTCAAACACATAGACTGATACATCTCTTCATTTGTTTAGATCTTTTTGTATTTCTTTCATCAGTGTCTTGTAGTTTTCAGCGTACAGATCTTCATAGATGTTTTGTTAGTCTTATACCTAAGTATTTCTCCTCCTCCTCTTTCTTGTTCTTCTGGAGTGATTGTAAATGGCATTGTGGTTTAAATTTCAGTTTCCAATCGTTCGTTACTAATATATCGGAATTCAGTTGATTTTGTATGTTAATCTTGACTCTTGTAACTTGCTATAATCACTTATTAGGTCTGATTCCTTGGAATTTTTTAATGTGTACTGTCATGTTATAGGCAAATAGATTCAGTTTCATTTCTTTCTTTCCAATCTGTATCCTTTTCTTGCCTTATTGCACTGCCAGGACTTCCAATACTGTGTTGAATAAGAATGGTAAGAGAAGACATCCTTGCCTTGTTTCTTATTTTAAGAGAAAAGCTTTCCATCTTTCACTATTAATATAATATTAACTTTGTCAATGCTCTTTATTAGGCTGGGGAAATTCCTTCTGTTCCTTGTTTGCTTAGAGTTTTTATGATGAATGGGTGCGGAGTTTTGTTAAATGCTTTTTTGTATCAATTGATATGATCATGTCGTTTTTCTTCTTTAGCCTGCTAATATGGTGGATTAAATTAATTTGGTTTCGCATATTGAACCAGTCTTGCATTGCTGGAATAAACTCCACTTGGTTGTGTGTATAGTTCTTTTTATATATTGCTGGATTTGATTTGCTAACATGTTGTTGAAGATTTTTGCATCTTTGTTCATGAGAGATACCAGTTTGTAGTTTTCTTTTTTTGTACTGTCTTTGTCTGGTTTGGCTTCATAAAATGAGGTAGGAAGTGTTCCCGCCTCTTCTATTTTCTGGCAGAGACTGTGTAGAATTTGTGTTATTTCTTCTTTTGGTAGAATTCACCAGTGAAACCACCTGTGCCCAGATATTTCTTTTTCTAAAGGTTTTTAACTCTGGACTTAATTACTTTAATAGCTATAGAGCTGTTCAGATTATCTGTTTTATCTTGGATGAGTTTTGGTAGTTTGCGGTTTTCTAAAAATTGGGCCATTTCACGTAAGTTGTTGAATTTGTGTTCGGAGAGTTGTTTGTATTACACCTACTCCTTACGTATTGACTGTCTCGTTATCCGACATTTCACGTTTATGACAATGGTGAAAAATCTCTCCGACTATTTTGCACATTAAGGACGTACATCTGGAAGTAACGAACGCCGAAGTGCGAGGTGAGAGTAATGCTAGCTGGGGTGGTTATGCGTCAGCTTGGCTGGGCCATGATTCTCAGTGGTTTGGGAGTTATGTAATGATGTAATCTGGCAGTTATATAATGATGTAGTCCGCCTCCATTTTCGCCTAATACTGATTTTTGGGTAACCACCTGGTCTTTGGAACGCAGCCATGTCAACAAGTGAGTGCGTGTATTCCCTTAACCCACTGCTGTGGAATCAATTCCAACTCCTAGTGACCCTATAAGACAGAGTAGAACTGCCCCACTGGGTTTCCAAGGCCACAGGGCAACAGGTGAGTTCAAACCACCGACCTTTCCTTTAGCAGCTGAGTGCTTTAACCACTGTGCCACCAGGGCTCCTTATTCCCTTGGTATCCTTTTAATGTCTAAGGGATCTTTAGTACTATCTTCCTCTTTCAATTCTGATCATAATTTGTGGCTTCTGTCTCTTTTTTTTTTTTTTTGGTCAGTCTTGCTAGAGGTTTATCAATATTACCGATCTTTTCAAAGAACCAGATTTTGGCTTGATTTTCTCTATTGTTTTTCTGTTTTCCATGTCCCTGATTTCTGCTCTTTATTATTTCTATCTTCTTGCTTTGGCTTTAGTTTTCTCTTCTAGTTTCTTGACGTAGAAGCTTAGATTATGCTTCCACTGTTTTTAAAATGCTGTTCAGTGTTTCCTGAATGCACTTACACTCCTTGGTTTCCTGAAGAACTCCTAGTTATCCATCAAAATCCAGCTGGGATGTCACTTCTGAGGCAGAATAGGGTTGTGATCAGGAGCATAAGCTCTGGAGCCAGCCTTTTCTCCCACGTCTCCCCACTCCATAAACCCCAGGTTTGTGGTTAGTGAAAGAATCTGAAGCAAAAGGAGAATTACAGGATTGAAAGAGTGCTGAGAACGAAGTTTTCAGGAACTTGACCTCTTTCCAACATCCGGTCAAATGGGGGTTGATACCATCCTGAGCAAACAGAGGGGCTGGGGGGGGGGGGTCATCAAAATGCTAACTCACATGCGTAAGCTTACAGTTTTCAAAGTTATATTGAGTTTTGCGACAACTCAGTGGCAAGACAAGAATTATCATTCCCATTTTGGTGATGGGGAAATCAAGCAGAGCGCCATTCAGTTTGCCCAGTGCAGGTGTAACTCAGTATCAGCGCTCTTTCTACTGAGAACTCTCCAGAAACTACACCGATCTGGGCAGAGAAGCCCCCCAGGGAGGGAAAACCCTTCCCACTGGCTTTGGGGAGCCAAGAACCCTGCGAGCTGCCGCCCGCCTCACCCGCCAGGGGGCGCAAATCCTTGCTCCCTGGTCGCAGGCAGCGGTCGAAAAGCCAGTGGGCGGTGGTTAAGGGGTGTGGGTGGGTCAGCGTGCCCCCAGGGAACTGTCCTGACCCTTCCGAATGCGAAGACTAGATCAGAGTTAAGGCTTGGCTTACAGTTCTCAGCTTGGGCCCCTAAGGACTGGCCTGGGAATCAGCCTGACAGAGATAAGGAAGAGGAATGGGTAGCCATATGAACAACTATAGGGGGAGTCCCGGGCCGCTGTCCTCCGCCCAGGTAGGGACCTGGCTTTGACACTAAATCCCTCCCCCGCCCCGCCTCGTCTTTGGGCCACAGAGGACCTTGGATAGGAGATCAGCTCTGCTAACTGCCCACGCCTCTTCTGGCCAGAGGGACTGCCGACAGCGAAAGACGCGGGAGCCCCGACTAGCTTTCAGGAGACTTCACAACCACGTTCTCCTGTGCTCACCCTCCTCCCTGCCCTCTCTGGGGAGAAACCCACCCTCCACGCTCCTAAAGTCGCCTCGACTCTCCTTCGCCTCCCATCGGGATCCCTACTCTACGGGGAACGTAACCTCGCCGAGGGAAGCTGACCCTCCTCCTCCTAGCCCCTCCCCGCTTAGACTTGGTACCCTCCCCCTCCCTCCCCGCCTTCGAAGTGTACCGTGATAGATCCCATCTTCCCCGGAAGCCTCGCGTTACTCAAACACAACGCGCGATAGCTCCGGAAAGGGGCGTGGAGAACAGAGGCGGGAAGACGATTCGTGGACTCACTGGCCTCCCGCTCGCTGGGGGCCGGGCAAACTGGCGCACTACGCAGGCCCTTGCCGACGGCTTGTCTGCCATTTGGCGTGCGTGTTGCGGGCCGTTTCCAGTCTTTTCCGTTCTTTGCGGGTTGCGGACATCGCACCCTACTTGGGCGGGTCGGCGCAGCCTTTGAGTGGTCTGGCTGAGAGCGGGCAGTGTGCGCTTGGAGGGCGCTGTGGAACAGAGAGAGTAGGCGCGGAAGAGCCGGGGAAGGGCAGTGTTGGAAGGGTATGAGGTTGGGGTGATGTAATGAATGAATAAGAACTGGGGGTGGGGGAGTTACGGGAGCTTGTGGTAAGTGGGAGGGGACTGAGTCTGGAAGGGAAGAGGGATGTAGTGTGCCCCCCTCCCGGGTGCACCCTTGGGGTAGGAAAGATGGCTAGCTGCTGGTGACCTATTTCTGATCCCACCCCTTCTCCGTCCAGGGCACACAGAATGGCAGAAAACCGAGAACACCGAGGAGCCGTTGAGGCGGAGCTGGACCCAGTGGAGTACACCCTTCGGAAGCGGCTTCCTCACCGCCTGCCTCGGAGGCCCAATGACGTCTACGTCAACATGAAGACTGATTTCAAGGCTCAGCTGGCCCGCTGCCAGAAGCTGCTGGAAGGAGGGGCACAGGGTCAGAACGCTTGCACTGAGCTCTACATTCACGGTTTAGGCCTAGCCATCAACCGCGCCATAAACATTGCACTGCAGCTGCAGGCAGGCAGCTTCGGGTCTTTGCAAGTGGCCGCCAATACCTCCACTGTGGAGCTTGTGGATGAGCTGGAACCAGAGACTGATGCACGCGAGCCACTAATCCGCACTCGAAACAACTCAGCCATCCATATCCGAGTCTTCAGGGTCACACCCAAGTAACAGAAATGAAGGTGGACCTCCTTATCCACTCACCACCTCTACAGTTAGGGTCAAATGTGCCTCTCCTTGTACTAAGTACTGTCATGGACCTTCAGAAAAGGCCTGGTCCCTCACAGCCCAAAGAATTCTGAATTGGGAGGGAGGGTGTGGTCTCTTGGGTTCAAGCCGGGGGTATCTTGAGTCTGTGTGGCCTGTAACCATTGTCCGACACAATAAAAAGTACCAAGTTGTGTTAATGTCCTGCCAACCCACTGCCACTGCTCTCTCCCCTGTGAGTACCTGGAAGGAGAGAGTAGGAAGCTTCACAAGGGTTTAGCCATAGGAGGGGAACCCAAGTGGTCCCTGCCTTCACAGAGGGCATAAATTGTAGTAGGGATAGTGTTTATGTAACAGACTAGTATGAGATGCAAAAGCCTGACAATCCCAATGTTTGCTTTAAAATTTTTCATCCTCCCAGGAAGGCCAGGGGAAAGTGTACCCTCACCCACTAAAACGCAGCTGGGATAGTTATCTGCTTGGGAAGCACCTGGTCGCTCCCTACTGGTGATGTGATGCTTCCCAAGCACAGAAAAGGTGAGGGTTTAAAGATGAAGGAAGCAAAACTAAGACCGTTGGGGCTTTCTTTGTGCCAGGCTCCGGTAGGGATGGACTAACTGCTTCATTTGGTTCCTGGAACTGCAGGGCCCGTATTCTGAGCAGCTGTGGTCTAGAGCCTGGTAGGCCCTTCTTAGCTGGGCTACTGTAGGAGAAAAGGAACCTCCCCCCAAATAATGACTGGGCACACAGGTAGTAAATACTTTTTGTTTGGCTATTTGTGGGGTCATCTGATTTTTCACATTTATCAAACGAGTCATCTAAAGCAATGTATCACACTGAGTGATGACCCATTTGTGGGTCTTGAAATCAATTTATTGGAGCATAGCCTGTTTAAAGAAATGAAAAGCTCACCTTGAACGGTAGAGTTTTATTAGCTTTTTCAGTTGCATTTATATTTACACGCACATATGTGTGCTGGTCCTGATGTAAATTGTTGTACTGTTGGTCAAGGTCACAAGAGTTTGACAACTCTGATCTAAAGGTTAGTAACAGAATTTTACTCTAGTGTTCTTGGAGGTAGTTTCGCTTGGAGGTCTGAAAATCAGGCTCCTAGTTTTTCACATTCACTCCTCTGCCTTGTGTATTTCTGTTGATGAGGGACTTTCACGCTGGGTCAGTGACTGCCAGCCAGCAACTCGAGAAAGATGACTGCAGAAGGACCAGTGCTTCATTCATACAGCTAAACCCCTAGTGCCAGCAGTGAACAAGGCCTGGGCTGGGCCCTGGGATACAAAGATGAGTATGAAATGGCATGACCCCTGCTTTCAAGGAGCTCACCATCTAATTGAGAAGGTGGACACACGATTTCTGCGAATGAGTGAAATGTGTTTTATAAGAAGAATAAGTAGCCATGACATGGAAATGTGGAGAAGGAAACAGCTAACTTCCTGGTGGGGTCCAAATTTCACCTTTGACCTGAGCATTGAAGGATGAATAGGAGTTCACCAGGCAGAGAAGGGAGAGGGCATATCTGGCAGAGGCATCAGCGTTTACAAAGGCGAGGATTCATGAATAAGGAGGAAGTTTTCTGGGACTGGAGGGACACTCAGGGTGGCTAGAAAGCAGGAGGCACTGGGGACACTTGAGGGAGACAAGGCTGGAGACATCTCTGTGAGGCCACACCTCCACCCCCATCAGCCTTGACTGCAGGGCTCCCTTGCTCTGGAGCCCCCCAGTAGCGGTGTGGGGGTTCAGCAGGGAGCTGGGTGGGACTATGTGTCTCTCTGCACGTATGTGTTCTTGTCTGTCTGTGCTCCTGGCCTGGGCCCAGCCGAGATGGTGGCAAGCAGCCCTTTTGCGTATGGTTTGTTTTGGCAGCTCCCTCTCCCAGCGTATTTGTTGTTTCTACTCCATGCTCGCTCACTGCTTGCCGGTGGGGCTTCCCTCAGTGGCAGGTCTGCAAAAATAGCCCCTGGATGTTGCCACTGGAAGAGAGAGTCTGGGTTTCACCCTTTAGTGTGTGGGGGTGGATAGGGGGAGTGAGAAAGGTCCCCGATGGCCTGCAGTCTGTGAGGCGGAAAGGTGGGAAATTCTGCTTCTCTGTAGAGAGGCCCACTGCAGCCTCTGTTCCTCTCCCTCCTACTGGTTCTCTGAAGCAAAGCTTGGGGACATGGGGGAAGGGGATGGAGGTAAGGGTTGTGTCCAAAAGCAGTTCCCTTCCCTCCTTTTTACTCAACAGTTGCAGACCCCACCATGAGTGAGAAATGACTGCCTACTTCAGAAACAGATCCCCAGAGGCCAGAACTCAAATCCAAATGCTTAGTTTGGAGGAGGATATAGACATTTGCTTGCCATCCATAAGCGTTTACTGAGGACCCACTAGGTATCGGGATATGTATTAGGTGCCAGGCCTGCCAGGAAAGGTATAAATCATTGGTCCTTCCCTTAAGAGATTTATAGTCTAATAGGAAGCAGAACAGATACATTTAAAAAAGACACTTTGTGTAGTGCTTGGAACTGTCCTGGCAATAGTAAGGACTCAATAAATGTTGGTTACTGTTGTTAGTATGAGCCATTTTGCTAAAAAATGGTTTTAGGCCTCTTAATAGGATGGGGAGAAAGGAAGGATGTGATGTTGTATTCTCAGTTCCAGGTTAGTAGCTCTGCCAGGCTTTTTTAACTTACGGCTCACCTACCCAGGAAGAGGACAGGCCCTGGTTTAGATGGGCTGATGATTCTCCTAGGAACATCCTGGCACTTTGTCCTAGGTGAGTTCTGGTACTCGGTCAAGAGTTGGGGAAGAATGGTGAATGTGTTGGTAGGGATTGAGTTGTGTCCCGCAAAAATGTGTGTCGACTTGACTAGGCCATGATTTCCAGTGTTGTGTGGTTGTCCACCATTTTGTGATCTGATGTAATTTTCCCATGTAATGTAAATCCTAATCTCTGCCTATGGTTCATAAGGCAAGATTAGGTTATGTTAAAGAGGATTAGGGTGGGATGCAACATTCTTACTCAGGTCACAGCCCTGATCTGACAGAAGAGGAGTTTCTCTGGTGTGTGGCCTGCACCACCTTTTGTCTTACAAGAGATAAAAGGAAAGAGAAGCAAGCAGAGAGATGGGACCTCATGCCACCAAGAAAGAAGGGCTGGGAGCTGAGAGCATCCTCTGGACCTGGGGTCCCTTGTCCTGAGAAGCTCCTAGACCAGGGGAAGAGTGATGACAAGGACCTTCTCCCAGAGCCAACAGAGAGAGAAAGCCTTCCCCTGGGACTGGCGCCCTGAATTTGAACTTCTAGCCTCCTAAACTATGAGAGAATAAACTTCTGTTTGTTAAAGCCATCCACTTGTGGTATTTCTGTTACAGCAGCACTAGATATCTAAGACAGGTGTCTTCCACAAACCATCGAACCTCTGGAGGAGTTGGAAGATAAGTATATGTTGAATGTAGTTCCGTAGGGAACAGATGTCCAACTGTACAGAGACTTGGGATGAGGCAAATGTTATCCCTCCAAGAAAGGAGTCTGTGAAGACGGCCACTTAAGACCCCATCTTCCTGATGGCATTGTGGGTACTTCTTAACTTTTGTGTTACAGTGTTTTCTATTTTTTTTCAATGATCATATGTTGTTTTGTAATAGGAAAAAGTTTTTTTTACAAAGCCTGTTCCTGATTGATCCTATGTTCTCTGTTATAAAACTGATGAGCTAGTCTCTAGGAGAAGTGATTTTATTGCCCACTACAGTAACGAGTGAGTATCTGATGAATGAGGAGATGGATGGATGCATGGAAGGACAGCTTGCTGTCTACTCCATCACAAGCCTCTGCTGCCTTGAGAAACACCAAATGTCTTGTCATGGGAAGTATGCAAGCAAAGGGTGGACCTTCACCTTCATGGGACCTTCTAGAGCCCTTCCAACTCAAAGCCTATGAATCTTGTTTGCTGCAAGAAAAATACACTTCCCTGAAAGTACTAAAATTATTTGCTGGTTCATGAACTAAGACATGATCAGAAGTGAAAGTACTTAAATTATTTGCTAGTTCATGAGCTTAGGCATGAGCAGAAGAGCTCATTATTTACAGATGGAGGGATGCTTACAGGGTCAAACAATAGGTTCTTGTGATTTGTTGATTCTCAGTGAACCATGAACAATTTAGGTAAGTGTTTGCTTAATTTGGATGTTTAAGAGTATGTCTAAAGCTGCAATAAATGTCCTGTGAATATATCTTGGACTATATTCCTTCAAGTAGAAAGGGAGGTAAGAGCCTATAGGGCTGCCCAGTGGAGTTCATGCAGAATCCTCAAAAATTCACTGAGCCTCCTGGAAACAAAATGAAACATTTGTATTCACAACAGCACACCTACAAAGACCTTATGTGAGAGAACAAAATTCCTCCCATTTATATTGCCAATAGTGTTTTGGTTTGTTTAAGTTAGGATTTTCTAATTTTATTTTTGATTGGATATGAAAGCTGCCCTGGTCAATTCACCAGCTCTGTCTTCTGATATAAGGAGCCCTGGTGGTGCAGTGGGTAAAGCAATCGATTGCTAACCAAGAGGTTGGCAGTTCAAAACCACTAGTGGCTCTGCAGGAGAAAGATGTGGCAGTCTGCTTCTGTAGAAATTCACAGCCTTGAAAACCCTATGGGGTCACTATGAGTCAGAATCACTCGATGGCAGTGGGTTTTGGTTTGGTCTTCTGATATAGGATGGATGATGTGGGAAGGGGCTTAGGAATATTTAGGGATACTTGTGAACTAGAGATCCTAGGATGTGGTCTGATACTTTACACAGAAACCCCACCAGGGCAAGTGTTTTTGGAGCTCAAGTGGAGGTTAACTGGTGGGTTTGGGAGCCCTCGTTCTCCTTCAAGGAGGCAAACATTTGGGGGCTTCAAGAGATAAGTAACAAAGGAAGATGGCCCCATATGCCTCAGGGCTTATCTAGGGTGGGCACAAAGGTCTTTTCCAGCCCAAGGTCTTTGGGGCTTCTTTGGGCCTCCCTGGGGTAGGGGGTGGGGTACCCACATTGATGAGGCAAGCTTAGAAATCCCTGGGTGGCCCTAGGATTTGAATAAACCACTAAGTTTGATTTGTCCTGAAATATGCCTCTTACTTCCTTCCCCCGCCCCCACCTCTGCCCCCGTCATTTCACTCAGTTTTATTCAGGGGCAAGTTTCTCACAGTTCGGTCACCATGTATACCTGTAGATACCTTTGTCCATACGCCACTGTTTTAATGACCTTGTTCAGTGAGTTGCTTGGTGGGAGAAGCTACAAGACCAGAAGTAAGGTGCCAAGAATCCATCTCCAGCTCCCAAGAGGGCACAATGGAGGATGCTGGAGACAGGCTGAAAAATATGCTGGAGATTTGGTCTCCAGACCTCCAAAGAAAGGAAAAATGGAATAAAAAAGTAGAGAGTGCAGTAATAATAGCTAGTGTTGATTGATTACACGTGCCAGGCATTATACACTCCCACGACAGCCCTGGGAGGCAATTACTATCATTTTCACCATCCATGTTCTACAGAAACGATGTCACAAATAAAGTAACTTGTCCAAGACAAGACTAGCAAGTTGCAGAGCTCAGGCCTCCAGTCCAGGCTCTCTGTTTACTAGATGAGTCCTTTAAGCCACTGGGCCACAGAGCTGCTTGCTGAAAGCAGAAGCTTGGGTGTCTGGTTCTACCTCCAGCATGGCAACTTTGTGGCCAAGACATAGCTCTTCCTCAATTTCCCCAAACTGACCTTTGAAAAGGACTTCCGTTTGGTTCTTCGGCAGGAATCCCTTCTCTAGCATCTTGCTCCCTTCTCAGCTCTCCAAGAGCCAGGAAGCCCTCCCCCATCCCACCCTTTGAGGCCCTGGCCACCTGACTTCCCAGCACAGAAGGTCTTCTGGGCCTCTGGCTGAACTCCCAAGCTGAGCTGAGAACCATTGCTTTGAAGGGAGGAGGGAGGAGAGGCCTGGAGATCCTTCCTCCAGCCGACTGCAAGCAGCTGGAGCTTGGTGCTGCCTGAGAGTCTGGGACAGCTCAGGGGGCTGTAAATTTGCTTCTTCTTGGATTTCAATCCGAGTTGGCTGCCAGGAGGAATCCATGCAACAGAGCCTGCCTCCACCACCACCAGCCTCTTGTCATAACATCCCTTTCAGACTTTGTCTCTGTGGCTGACTGCTTAGGAAGTGGATGGAGGCCTCACAAGCCCAGGGATCCCAGAGAGCTAGGTTGTGCAGGCATTATTCCAGCAAGCTCTCAGAAGATGAGTGTCTCACGTCCCCCTGTCGTGGTCTCTGACTTAGGAGTCTGGAGTGGAGGGACCATATAATGCAGTTCCACCCATGAGCTGTGACCAACAGCAGGCAGCATTCTGGGTGCTTGGTGGGGAGAAGGTAGACAAGACCTTCCGTACACTGTCCTTCTTCAGTCTTCTCCAATTAGCAGGGCACCCCTGTACTGCTTGACTCCAGAGGACACTATTCCCATCAGAATCTATATGAATAGTGCTCCCGGAGTTGTGCTATGCTCAACCTTGATAGTTGGATGTGGTGGCCCAGCCAGTAAGAGGCTTAAGATGGGTACATAAATGACAGAAGTGCAAAGGAAGGAGACAGGACTTCCTGCTGAGGAGTCAGGCAGTGCTTAGATTTTAGCTTTGAAGAACTGGGGTAGATTGTGTGGTAGGGCAATCCATGTGGAAGGCCCAGAGTGAGTGTTATGGATTGAATTGTGTCTCCTCAAAAATATGTGTCAGCTTGGCTAGGCTATGGTTCCCAGTAGTGTGTGATTGTCCACCATTTTGTCAACTGATGTGATTTTCCTATGTGTTGTAAATCATACCTCTATGATGTTAATGAGGCAGGATTAGAGGCAGTTATGTGAATGAGGCAGGACTCAATCTACAAGATTAGCTTGTATTTTAAGTCAATCTCTTTTGAGATATAAAAGAGAGAAGTGAGTAGAGAGACAGGGGGACCTCATACCACCAAGAAAGTAGTGCCAGGAGCACAGTGTGTCCTTTGGACCTAGGGTCCCTGCATGGAGAAGCTCTTAGACCATGGGAAGATTGATGACAAGGACCTTCCTCCAGAGCTGACAGAGGCAGAAGGCCTTCGCCTGGAGCTGGCACCCTGGATTTGGACTTCTAGCCTCCTAGACTGTGCGACAATAAATCTGTGTTTGTTAAAGCCATCCACTTGTGGTATTTCTGTTATAGCAGCACTAGATGACTAACACAGTGAGCAAAGGTCAAGAAGCCACAAACAGCCTAACCTAGCTTATGGGATGGCGGGAGTGGGAATGAGCAAAGTGGAAGAATAGGCTGGGAAGGTAGGCTGATGGCAGAACATGGAGGGTCTTAGTTCTGAGGCAATGGGAAGCCATTGCAGACTCCTGCTCAGGGGGCATGATGCAAATAAAGCTGTTCAATGGGAAAGTTACCTTAAAGGCAGAGTGTGGAATGAACTAGGGAGGTCAGTGAGGAGGGCTGGGTTAGCACCATGCCAGAGGAATACAAGCAGGCAGATGGAGTGGGCGCTGGGCAAGGGGATGGTGAGCATCAGAGGGCCCCTGCCATCAAGGAGGGATAAATGGACCCTGCTGGGCAGTAGCCAAGAGTACCTGGGTTGAAGTCAGAGCCCAGACCAATCTCTGTCCACTTAACAGGGTTGCTGCGATGTAGGGATTGGGTGTGGGGTGAACCAAGATCCTCTCCTATCCCCTCTTGCCCAAGCCGTAGCCACAGCTCTCTCTCCAACAGCCCTAATGCCACCCCTCTCCAGTAGGCCTCAGCACCTAGGGGCTGGTGCTCATGGCCTAGCTCCCTTCCCTTCTGAAGGGCAGGGGCCTAGGGACCTAAGAAGCTTGCTCTGGGCCTGACAAGTTGCTGTGAGGGGAGGAGCAGGTCCGACAGCCTGCAAGGCTCCTCCTCTCCTCTTCTCCTCCTTCTCCTCAGACTGTGTCCACCCCCCAATCCGGCCCTGGCCCCCTCTCCATGGTCAGGTCAGGGCAGTGACGCAGGAGTCAGGGGACTGGGAGAGCAGAGCCCTGGGGATGTGGCGGGGTTCGGGCAGAACACACATGCGGACGTGTGTGGACGTGAGTATGCGTGTGCATGTCCCACAGCTGGGCTCTGGGAAAGGAGCAGAACCTGGCTCCCAGGGCAGAGCAGGGCTGGGAGGCGCCTGGGTTCAGAAAGGGACACTAAGACCAGAGGGCATAGGGAGGCATGCAGGCCCAGGAGCTAGGATGGCAGGCTTGGGGAGAAGCCTGGGGAGCAGGCGCAAGGTGAGGTGGGGGGCAGGGGAGCCAGGTTCTGGGCCAAGTCAGGTCCCCGTTACTTCCAGCCAGAACCACCCCAGGAACCTCGTAACTCACGGCCCTGCCTCCTTTGCCTGCCCCCGCTCCCATTCATCTTTCTAAACCTTTCTTTGATCTTGCTCTTTCCCCAGACACGTTATGGTTCCTTCCCTCACCTCCAACAGGTCTTTGTCTAGGTCACCTTCTCATGGTGGCATCCCTGACTTTTTGTTTAAGTTGCTGTTGAGTCAATTTTGACCCATAAGTGACCCCATTTGTGTGAGAGTAGAACCGCTCCATAGGGTTTTCAGTGGCTGATTTTTGGAAATAGATCACCAGGCCTTTCTTACAAGTCACCCCTGGGTGGCTTTGAACCTCTAACCTTTCCCTGACTACCTCACCTAAAAACCTAAAATTGCAACCTCCCCTAACACTCCCGATCCCCCTTCAGTGCCGTTTCTCCTTGTTCTTATTGTCTTCTGACATACTCTATTATCTCTTATTCACTTTTGTGTTTATTGTCTGTTTGCCCACTAGAATGTCAGCTCCATGAAGGTAGCGATTCTTGTCTGTTTCATTCACTACTTGATCCCCAGGTGTCTGGCCGAGAGTAAGTGAAAACACTAGAACCACATTCCGTAGGGTTTTCAAGGCTGTGACCTTTCAGAAGCAGATCACCAGACCTTTCCTCCAAGGTGCTTCTTGGTGGGTTTGAACCGCCAACCTTTCTGTTAGTAGTTGAGCGTTTAACCAATTGCACCACCCAGGGACTCCTTAAGAGTAGGTACTCATAAATATTTTTTGAATGAGTGAATGTTTTCCACTCTTTCCAAACCAAATCCAAATTCTTTAGAGTGGCATTCAAGGCCGTTTACAACCTGGCCCCTCCCTAACCAGTGCTCTGACCTAATTTTCCACCTCTCCCTTCCACACTCCCCAGCACACCCCGCCCTCCATTCACTTTGCTAAATCTATTGACTTCCAACCCACCTCGTATCTCTTCCCATAGAAAGCCTACCTACTGCTCTTCAAGGCTGAGCTCATTGTCACCTCCTCCATCAATTTTTCCTTGATTCACCCAGCTAGAGGTGAGCTCTCTCTTCCAAATTCTTACAGCTCAGATCTTACACTCCACTCCTTAGACACTGCCCTGTGTACCCATCTTATCTCTACTTATTAACTACAAACTGCAGGACGGCAGGAGCTAGGTCTTAACGCATCTTTTTGTCCTGCCAAGCGTGTAGCCAAATGTTTTTGCACTAAGTAGGTACTGAATACGTGAATAAAATATCTCTAATATCATGGAATGGGGTAGAGAGTAAGGGAATATATACATAAACACCTGTATTCGTAAGACTTTTTCTGTTTTTTATGAAACTTCTGTGAGGTGGAGCTGGTAATTTCATTGCACCCATTTAACAGTTGAGGACACTGAGGCACAGGGTCTGAAGCCATTTTCCAAGGTTTGAGAGGCCAGCTAGCTTTGGACTCCTGGTCCAGGGAGCTTGCACCCTGCATCAGGGGTTCCCAGATGCCGCAAAGGCTTGGCTGCAAATCCAAACTCCCATTACTCTTGGGGTCACCTGTAGTCAGGGTTCTTAAGAATCGTACCATGCAAACTAACCTATGTCACAGGTGGAAACAGCAGATATCAAAGAGTGTGTGTCCCTGCACACTATGTGTTCCATGTCCCAAAAATTAAGTTTCTGTGTTTTGGGGTCCTAGAAAGTGAGAGATGGGGAGAAGGACCCCAAATTCCTTGCTCAGTGCGCCCCTGTCAAATTCCTCAACAAAGGCAACGCCAGTTTCTAGAACATGTACTGGGATTATGAGAAGGAAAGCAACTGGCTTGGCCCTGCCAGCAGCTTCTGGGTTTCCCGACTCAGCTACTTCACCGGGATTCTGAGCCCCTGCCCCAAACTGGGAACCCCCAAGAAGAGGTGTCCTTCCCCAGCCTGTCCCAGAATCGCACTCCTCTCCCAGGCCCCGGCGTTCAGCCCACCCGACGGTGCGCACCCCATCGCCTTCCCCTCCCAGAACCCAGGGGTCCTGCGAGCAGACCTGAGCCACACCCGCGCCTGCCGCAGCCCTCGCTCCCGCCCCCGGCAAGCCCCGGACCCAGGCGTCCTGCCCCCTGCTCTGACCCCGCGTGGCCCCCACCTCTGGCGACCCCTCACGCACACACCCTCACCCCCACCCCCACACACGCACGCACACATGCTGATAACAGCCCCGACCCCCGGCTGGAGCCGCAGAGTTCCCGAGCCAACCCTGGCCGGTCGCTTCGCAGCGCCTTCCTCCCGGACCCTGGCCAGGGGCACTGCGCTCGCTGTCCTCCGACCCCTGGTTCGGCAGCCGCGACGTGCCGGCGCCCCCTGCACAGTGATCCCCTCCTTCAAGTCAGTGGTGCTGGCCCTGTCCCGCCGAGCTTCGCAGGATGAGGGCTCCCGGCATGGGCGCCGGTGGAGCCCCTGGTCGCTGAGGGGTCCAGGCAGGCACGGAGATGGGGGTGCGCGGTGAGTACCTGCAGGCTGGGGGACCGTCCCTTCGGCTAAGGCCCGCCCGCCCCAACCCCTGTTTGCTGAGGGATTTACCGCGGGGGCTACTGACCGGGAGATGGCTGGGTTCAAGGACCCACGACTTGCCAAGGACCCCGGAAGAGGGAGGGGGTGGGGCAGCCTGCAGGTGTGGCAGGGGTTGGCGAGTCCCTGTGAAAGGCGAAAGTCTAACCTGGAGACGGGGACAGGTTTGTGGGCTCCAGGAGAAGAGGGGCTGCTCTGCGGGTGGGGAGAAATCTGATACCTGGGTCTTGGAGCAACAACCCGGAGCCGCGAGAGGGGAAGCCTCTGTCAACTCGGGATTGAAGTTTGGCCCCAGGAGTGGATGACGGTGGTTGGGGGGTGGGGTGTGCGCTAGGCAGCGCGATTGAATGAAGGCGAGGGAGGCAGAACCTGAGCGCCAGGAAGGTTGGGGTCAAAAGGGAAGGGCTGGGGGCAGGGAAGCAGGGTGTGTGAACCTGCCCAACCAAACCAGCCCTCTTCCTCCTCTCCACGCCCCACACTCAGCCTGGCTCACCTGGCTCCCTTTTCTAGAATGTCCTGCCTTGCTGCTTCTGCTGTCTTTGCTGCTGCTTCCTCTGGGCCTCCCAGTCCTGGGGTCCCCCTCGCGCCTCATCTGTGACAGCCGAGTCCTGGAGCGGTACATCCTTGAGGCCAAGGAGGCTGAGAATGTCACGGTAAGGCCCTCCCCAGCACATTCCACAGACCTGACTCTCGGGGCCCAAGTGTCTCCTCTGGATCCAGGAACCTGGACTCCTTCCTGGCACTAGGTACCAGGGTGGAGGGGGAAGCCAGACTCCCAGTAAGTATGACAAAGCTGGTGGCCCCCAAAATATACCTGGAAGCTAGGGAAGGGGCAGAGCCACAGAGTGCCCTGGGGTGGGCAGGCAGGTTCCAGGAGCCCTAGGTCCCTGAGCCCCAGAGTTGCGCATTTCAGGTGGGCTGTGCTGAAGACTGCAGCTTGAGTGAGAATATCACCGTCCCAGACACCAAGGTTAATTTCTATGCCTGGAATAGGATGGAGGTGAGTTCATGCTTTCTTCCTCTTGAGTAGTCTCATTTTAGGAACCTGATTGGGGTGGGATGGAGAATGACAGAGAGAAAGAAGAAATGGAGCAGCAGAGAGGAGGGCTGTATGCAGTCCATTCATTCATTCATTCAAAAACCTTATTGCATACCTGCTGTTTGCTAAACTTGGTGCTTGGGGCTGTGGAGAGGAGCAGAGGGGATGGTGTACCCAGCTGACTCTATGTCTAGGTCGGCCAGCAGGCCATGGAAGTCTGGCAGGGCCTGGCCCTGCTCTCAGAAGCCATCCTTAGGGGCCAAGCCCTGTTGGTCAACTCTTCCCAGCCCTCGGAGACCCTGCGGCTCCATGTGGACAAAGCCGTCAGCGGTCTGCGCAGCCTCACCTCCCTGCTTCGGGTGCTGGGGGCCCAGGTGAGTAGGAGTGGACTCCTCCCACACTATGTTTGCCCTTTCTGTAAAATGGGGAGAAGAGTCCCTGCCAAGGAATGCTGGCATTCTCTTCACCCCCCTGATTCTGTCCTCAACTCCATTTCCCTCTGGGGTCCCTGGCACTGCAGTGACCTCCTGTTCTCTCCTCGGCAGAAGGAAGCCATCTCCGTTCCAGATGCAGCCTCTGCTGCTCCACTCCAAACATTCTCTGTGGATACTTTGTGCAAACTTTTCCAAATCTACTCCAATTTCCTCCGGGGAAAGCTGAAGCTGTACACAGGGGAGGCCTGCAGGAGAGGGGACAGGTGACCAGGTGGCTTCTACCCCGGGCATGTCCACCACCTCGATCACCACTGCTGCCTGTGCCATGCCTTCCTTGCCACCACTCCCAACCCCTTTCAAGGGGCTATCCACTCAGTGCCAGCTTGTCCAAGGGACACTCCAGTGCCAGTGGTGACATCTCAGAGGCCAGAAGAACTGTCCAGAGCTCAACTCTGCAAACGAAGGATGTCACAGGGCCAGCCTGAGGCCTTGGAGAGGAGGAATTGAGAAGAGAGCAGCTCTAAACTCAGGGACAGAGCCATGCTGGGGAGACACCTAAATTCACCCCAGTACCCCACATATACTGGGAGGCCAGGACCAGCTTTGGAGGGAAAATACCTTTGTTGGTACCTACTAAGCAGAGGCAGGATGAACTGGAGAATTTAGGTGGCAAACCATGAATTCTCCAGGCCTGACTGGGGAAGCCCATGGCAGGGAGGGAGCCAGCTGGACAAGGGGGTGGTGGGAGCCATGAAGATGTGAGGAGGGCTAGCCCCTGGCTTTCATGGGGTCTGAGTGTTTTATACTCTCAATCTCACCGGCAAGAACTGAAACCACCGCCACATCTCTCGGCTTTTCTCTTTCCCTGGGAGCCCCCTACTTCCTTGGCTTTGCCCCACAGTTGCAGCAGGCCTGGGGACTCAGGGTGGAGGGGGTCAGGCCCTACGTGCTGCTTCACATGGCTCGGCTGACCTCTTGACCCCACTGGGCCTGAGGCCACGGCTCTGCCCACACTAGTCAATAAGGTGTCTCCACTCAAGGCTGCTCCTCAGTAGGCAGCTGCCAACCCTGCCCAGGACAAGCCTTTAGTGAGCCGCTGCTGCCATTGACAAAACAAGCCAGGAGAAGGGTCCCCTTTATGGGTTGGTATCAGCTGCCAATGCTGGCCATTAGTCCCTTATATTTCCTGCCTCTTTCAGGGGCCTCTTCTGCTAATGCCACATTCCCACCTAAGCGCACAAGCCCCCTCTAAACCCAGCTGCTCTCTTTCCTTCTTGAACCTTCCTCATTAGTGCTCCTTCCTGATGCCCTGGAAGGCGCAGGAGACAGCTATGCCCTGGGAGTGCCTTTGCAGGGAACTCTTGCTCTGTGCCCTCTGCTGCCTTAGGCGGTCCACTTACATGACCTCATTGTATTCCTCACCCAACCCGAGAAAGTTACAGCTGTCATTCCCACATTACAGATGAAGAAGTAAAGTAACCCATCCAAGGCCAAGAAGACAGGAGCCCCCAATTTCCCCAGCATTCACGCCTTCCCTCATATGCTTATTCTCTCCACATAACCCTCACCCCGGTTACTCCCCTGAAGGGGGACGCACAGAACAAACTAACTCAACCTCCACTTCTGATTCATACTTCTATAACTTTCCCCTTTACTCTGATAACTGACTTCGAGTTCGTTCCCAGAAGTAATATCTCAGCGGAAAGTACCACCCAGGCAAGATCTGCACAGCCAGCAAAAGATGTCACAAAGCTATCTGGACCCCAACTCCAGCCATTCTCCTATAGATAGGGATCAGTCATGCTTATATCACAAAAGAGAGATGACCCGTGCTTCTGCAAATGTGCAAAGGGAGAAAATGTTTTGCAATCCGCAGCAGGAGAGATTGTGGGCAGGTTGGGGCGAGGGTTGTTGGAGAGTATAGGCGTGGGGGTTAGGGGTGGAGCTGTGGCTCGAGGAGAGAGTAAGGGGCGGACCCAAAGGAGAATTTCCACTCTGGGCAACCGGCTCCGGGGCTACAGTGCCCTCTGCAGGCCGTATTTGGAACTGTTGGGGAAATCTACAAATAATAGAATCCTTAGGGCTCTGACCTCATAAATTTCAATAAAAAATTATATTGTGGTTTCCACATATGGCATCTGATTTTTGCACCACCGCTGTGAGCCAGTAAAGTGGGAATCTCCTTCTCTTGCTGGGGAAATTGAAACTAAGAGACTTGTTCTGAAGCCCAAGGAATCCAGCTAATAAACAACAGAGCTAAGACCTGGACCTAAGATTCAGGCCTCCTAACCCCAATGCCTGTCCACTTCTTAGCCTGACTTCCTGCATAAGACCTAGACATCTCTTCATCAGGCACCTGGCTCTTTTTCCTGAGGATTCAGGGCCACTGACCTCATTCCCTAACTTCAGACTTCTTACTGCTTTCAATTTTAAAAATCATAGTTTTGAACCCGAACTATAAGACCGCCTCTGGGCCAGGTGCGAAGGGTGAGTATATTAGAAACTTCTGAAACAGCCTTCATTTACTGCCCATTTCTGGAGTGCCTACTGTGTATCTGCTTTAGCACTAAGTGCTGGGAAACATGAAATGACACTCAATTTATGTCATTGAGATGCTCACAACCCAATGTTCTCCAATAGCGGGCAGGGTCCTGGGGGCATTAATTTAGACACAGTCAGCTTGGCATGTGGCTGAGTGCTGAGATGCGCGGTGTGAGAGTCCCAGGAAGGACACATCGTAAGAACAACCTGGGCAGGCAGAGTCCCTGCTAAGAGACGAGGTTACAGTAGGAGAGCATTGCCAGATTTCAGAGGCTCTTCAAGTGCAAGACAAGAGTGTGAACTTTGTTCTGTATTATTATTATTATGAACAACACATTAGATCTTTGGCACCTACATAATCTTCTGTAATTCTCACAACTCCCTGAAGCTGGAGTACAAAAGCTATTACCCATTTGTCAGATGAGGAAAGTAAGTTCCGGGAGGTAAGTGACGGAGCCAGCTCTCTGACTTCCAGACAGGGACAAAAGCCAACACAGCACAGTTCTGAGTCAGCAGGTTACATAATCGTTTAATGGCAGCCACGCCTTCCGTTTGTGAAGAGCTTTGTGATTTACAAGGTGCTCTCCAGTCCGTTCTCTCAGTTGTTCTCCTAGCATCATAAGGAAGGCAGGGGCTGTAAAACATTCCCATTTTGCAGATGAGGAAACTGAGGTCCAGAGAGATTATGGGCCATGTCCACATCATAAAACACTAAGAGGAAGGGTCAGGACTAAAAGCCAGGCTTCTGGACTATAGGGTCCCTCTTCTACCTGAAGCACAGGATCATGGGGGAGTGGACAGGTGGGAGGAAGCAGCTGTGGCCAGCAAGGCATTAGGCCCATCCACCCCTAGCTACCAATTCCTTCCTCCTAGCTCCCACTTCCCTCTCTAGGTAAGCAGAAGGTGCCTTACCACCTCTCTTCCCCACCCCCCACCCCTAGTCTTCCAGCACTGGGGGCCAACAGCTCTCCACCTTGACCTCTGACCTTGGGTGCTCTGACTGGAATTCTTTCCCTGGGCCTGAGCATCAGGTTGATCAAATACACCTGCCTGACCCCAGCTCACAGGCCACCTAGGAGTCCACTGGAACTCTTTGGTCCACTGGTCTCCCACAGGAGAGGATTGCTGTTGGAATTGAGTTAACTAAGTGGGGTCTCTTAGACCTCGGAATCTAAGCTGAACGTTAGTCCTATCATTTTAGGCTGTTCAAGGCTAATTCCACTAAAATTCCATTATGGGACATTATGAAAGATTATTGGCAAAGAAATACATATGTTTTCTAACTTATGTATGTGAGTCATACCCAAATGTCTATGAATTCCCTGCTTGATTTTTAAAAATTGATTGTTTTTTAAAAATCATGTGATCCACACACATATGGATTTCTGCTTTTCGAAAAACCCTTGGCTGTGCTGATTCAGTCTCCCCTGTCTATTTTACAGATGAAGAAACTGAAGCCCAGAGAGGGTGAAAGAGTGCCCAAAGGCACACAGAGAAGCCAGAACAGGGCTTCGGGTCTCAGGATGAGTCCCAGGTGTTTTCCACATCCCAGGGCCTTTCACATGTGTGCCTGCAGCTGCTGGTCCTGTCAAGTGACAAACCCTCTGGCCCTGCCCCTTCCTGGCTCCCCACCGTGCAGAGCCCAGTGGCTCCCTTCCACCCCTGCCCTTCCTGTCCTGCCTTGAGCTCTGTGCTGGATTGAATAGTGTCCCCTCAAAATTCCCGCCCACTTGAAACCTCAGAATGTGACCTTATTTGGAAATAGGGTCTTTGGAGATGTAATTAGTTAAGATGAACCCCTAAATCCAATATGGTTGACATGGTTCTAAGAAGAGAGGAGGACACGCAGAGATAGAGACACAGAGGGAAGACGCCACATGAAGATGGAGGCAGAGATTGGAGCAGTGCAGATTACAAGCCAAGGAATGGCAAGGATTGCCAGGAACCACCAGAAGCTGGAAGAGGCAAGAAAGGATTCTCCCCTAGAGCCTTCAGATGGCACATGACCCTGCACATACCTTGATTTCAGACTCCAGAACTGTGACAGAATGAATTTCTATTGTTTTAAGCCACCCAGTTTGTGGTAATTTGGGGCAGCAGCCCTAGGAAATGAAGACAGCTCCCAACCCCCACCTCTGGGCAAGAGTGAAGCTGTGACAGCCCAGCCCTGTGGTGCCAAATGGAGGTCAGCAAAAGCAGCTCTCAGGAGACCTATTGCCCAACTACAGGGGCTGTGGGTCAACTGTCTTATGCTGCTGTGCCCTGAGTTAACCATTTCTTGGCTCTGTCCACTCTGGTGAAAGCTCTGTAAACATGTTATGCAGGAAGAGGGGATCAGGGTCTGGGATGGGCATCTTTTGTAACCTCAGCTTTGACATAAGAAGAGGGTCTCTCTTCTTGGGTTGACTGTTGATGTCTCATGATGCCGCTCTCCAGAGCCCTATTTGGGCAGAAGGAGTCCCCGGCACTACATAGGGGCTTTACGACTTCTCGCCTCAATACCTGTGTGTGGCTAGACAGCACATGAGAAAAAGCTGACCCAGGCGCCTCTGCCACTTGTCAGCGGCAAAGGCCAGGTGCCCTGGCCACAGAGGTGATAGTGGGGGGCTGCCGAGGTGAAGGGAATGAAACCTAAGGTTTCTAGGCACCCCTGCGTGTGGTGGGATCCGGGAACTCTGAGCTCAAACCCTCCAGCCTAAGTACAGCCCTGTGTGTGCAGAGAAAGCCAATGGTATTTTTTTTTATTGTTGTAAATATATATATAACACATTTGCCAATTTAATATTTTTTATGTATACAATTACCCTAATCGTGTTGTGCAACCATCACTAATATCTGTTGCAATGGGAGTTTTTAAGGTGACAAAACCACTCCTTCTGTTGAAATATTATGTAGAATTGCTATTTACAAAACTGAAAAGCAGAGCTGCTGTGGCTGGGGTGTGACCTCGCTCATTTGGATGCCCCAACAGCATGGGGTGCCTCAGCAAAACTGAGGGACTCAGCAGAACACAGCACGGGACCCTGGTGTCGTGGGCTTTGGAATCAGCACTATGCTCTTCTGCTGGGCAATTTACTTCATTTCTCCCGAGCTCAGTTTCCACACATGGAAAATGAAGACAAGACTATTTGCAATGATGAGGGTGTGAGAGTCAGGTAGTTTAGCCAGCATTGGCACCATCATCTCTCACCTGCCTCTTCAGGCTCCACAGCTCTGGCCAGCCCCCTCCTGAGCCCATCCTCCACACGCCTGCCAGAGCTGCCTTTTTGGAAACCAAGCGGGATCGAGTTGCCCCCACTGCAAGAACTTTTTGGGGATTCTCAACACTTATGGCATTAGGGAGCCCTGGTGGCACAACAGTTCAATGCTTAGCTGCTAACCATAAGGCTGGTGGTTTGAACCCAGCCCCTCCGCAGGAGAAAGACCGGGCGATCTGCTTCCACAAAGATTACAGCCAAGAAAACCTCATGGGGCAACAACAAAACTATGGTGCAGTTCTACTCTGTCACATGGGGTTGCTATGAGTTGGAAACTGCTTGGCAGCCTCTAAAAACAACATGGCATTCAAGGTTCTCCAAGACAAGGTCCCTGCCTTCTTCCACTCTAATATCTCACTCACACACACCCACACGCACACCCAAAGTGCCATTCTTCCCCCAAGTTTCTGAGCTTTGCATATTCCCTCTGCCTGGAGTGCTCCTCCCTACTCCTTCTTGCCAAATCAACATGGCTTTGTGCTTTAGAAAAACCCTTCCTTTCACCAGGGAAGGGTCAGTTACTCCTTCCACATGCTCCCCTCACCAAAGCTCTGGACCCATCTGAGCTGTCATTGTCTGCCCACCTGAGGAAAGCAGGCTTGGAGTGAAGTCTTGAAGGAATTGTAAAATATGGAATAAGGTGGGGTAGGGCGGGGTGGAGAAGAGAGGGATGGCATTAGCGCAGGCAGGAAGGTAGGCGTGAGCTGGCTGCCTGCAGGATTGGTGTGGAGCTCGGCCTAATATGGGTACTGCCACGGCCTTCTTTCCAATGGCGCCTTCTCCATTCGCCTCCTCCTTCACAGATAACACCTGCACGGTCCCCTCCCCAGTCCCTTCCATTCCAGTGCCACTGGCTGGTCCCTCTTGCTCTCTGTATTCTGGACTATTCCATGCACCTTCTCAGGAGCTCTTTTCTCATCTCTCTCTAGCCGTGGGGCCCTTCCTGTGTACATTTACACAGGCTCAAATTTCTCTCACCTTGGAAAGAAAACTTACCTTGCCCCCAATTTCTGTATCTGCTCTCCAGGTCTCCTCCCCTTCACAGCCAATAGCTCTAAAATGTCCCTTCCTTCAACTTCCACTTTCTCCTCAAACCTTCCAGGCTGGCTTCCTCTTAGCCAAGCCCCTCAGATGGCTCTCATTAAGGTCTCTAATGTCATCCCAAATTTATTACACAAGGGACTCACTGACACATTCTTGCTGTATGAGATTCACACAATGCATAAATAAGCAGGTCACATGAAAATCCAAGCCCGCCCCTCTGCAGAGGTAACCACTGTTAACCACTTAACCACTGTTAAGGTGTGTGTTCTTCTAGTCCTTTCTCTATGTCTTTATCTAAATATATGTACATAAATACCTACCTTTACTGTGGGAGTTTACATAAATGGCAGCATACTACAAACGTTTTCTTTCTGTGGCCTGCTTTTTTTACTTAATAATATGCCTACAAGTTCTTTCCACCATCAGAATATATGGATCTACCCCCATTCTTTTTAATACCTGCATGATATTCCTTAATATGAATAATATGCCTTAATATTATATGATTCAAAGGAGCCCTGCTGGCACAGTGGTTAAGTGCTGGGCTCCTAAATGAAAGGTCAGCAGTTTGAACCCACCAGCCACTCCACAGGAGAAAGATGTGGCAATCTGCTTCCGTAAAGATTAACCCCATGGCCGTCGAGTCGATTCCGACTCATAACCACCCTATAGGACAGAGTAGAACTGCTCCATAGAGTTTCCAAGGAGCACCTGGTGGATTCGAACTGCCAACCCTTTGGTTAGCAGTCGTGCACTTAACCACCACGCCACTGGAGTTGCAGCTTTGGAAACCCTGTGGGGCAGTTCTGCTCCATCCTATAGGGTCGCCACAGGTTAGAATTGACTCGACAGCAAGAGGAATATGATTCCATCACATATCTACTGGTAAACATTTGGGTGATCTCGATTTTTTTTTCTTCTCCTATTTAAACAATACTGCAACGAACATCTCTAAGGTACATCTTTGTGTGAACACACGTGTGTTTCTGTAGGAAGATTCCTAGAAAGACTATACTGTGTCAAAAGATACGCACATTTGAAAGCCTACTGATCACTGTCAAGTTGCCTTCCAACCTTCCAAGTAGTTTTCACCAACACACAGTCTTATCGTCAATGTATTTGCGTGTGTCTACCTGCATCCCAGCTGACACTCAATACGATCAATCTGTTAAATTTTTGTCAGTGGGACCTTTGTAGTTTTGATGAGTATTTCCGTTACTACTGGCAATCTACTTCCGAAAAACCAGCCATTGAAAACCTTATGGAACACAGTTCTACTCTGACACACATGGGGTTGTCGTGAGTCAGAATTAACTTGATGCAACGGCAACTGGTTTATTACTAGTAAAGCAGAACATCTTTTTAAATGTTTCCTGGCTATTTTATTTCTTCCTCTGTGACTTGTCTCTTGGAAATCTTTGCCAATAGACATTTGCAGTCCTCACTTTACCGGACCTTTCAGTCGCCTTTGCCACCGTTGCCAACTACAGAATTTTAGGTTTGAAATGATTTTCCATTGGAATTCTGCAAAATTCTATTGCCCTTTAGAATTCATGGTTGCTATTGAAAAGCCTGCTGCCATGCTGATTCCTGATCCTTAGTATGTGACCTGTTTCTTTTTCTATCTGAAAGTTTTTAGGATCTGCTCCTTACTCCTGATATTCTGAAATTTCATCAAGTCTTCCATGGGTCGCTTTGCATTCCTTGTACTAGCCACCTTTTAATGGATTGTATATTTCAGTTCCGGGACATTTTCTTGTATTTTTTAAAACTAATTTCCATTCCTCTGTTCTCTTTTTCTTTTTTGAACTCTTTTTATTGGATGTTAGACTTCCTGGATTGATCCTCCAAGTCTCTTTTCTCTCAATTTCTTTCACTTTCTCTCTCTCTCTTGTTTTTCTTCCCTTGATTTCATATATAACTCTTCTATTGGACTTTAAATTTTAACTGTCAAGCTTTAATTTCCCAGAGCTTTTTCTTTTTTCTTAGTTGTCTATTTTCCATGGCATTATGGGAGGGATGTCAAGCGAGGAGGGTCAGGGGTAGATAAAAGTGGCCCAGGCTCTTCATTGTGCCCTTCCCCCTCTCCCCTGAGAGCTGTCTCTGAGGTCCCTCATGGCGCCTTCAGTCTGGACTTTGGTGCTGCTGCTGGGGGCTCCCTGGGGCCAGGGCCACAAGCCTGCCCCTGTCTGGTAAGCAGGGCTCGGGGAGTAACGATAAACCAGGTGCAGACTGCGATTGGGGGTGGCTCTGAGGAAGAGCAGAGGCAAAGCTGGAGGAAGGCAGAGCCCCAGGGAGAAGGGCAGGGAGCCCACAGGAGGGGAAGAGGACCAGTGAACAGGAATGGGGAGAGCCCCACAGTCCGAGAGCCTGATCTGAGGGGTGGGTTCTGGGTGGGAGAAACAGTGGGGCCAGGACAGCTGAAACACTAGGAGCAAGGGAGGGGTCAGAGGCAGGGAGGCAGGTCTGAGGATGGGAGGGGAGGACAGACAGTTCAGGCGGTAAGAAAATGAACAAGCCCAGGTTAGACCCAGTGATAAGAGAGACTACAAGCAGGAGGCAGCAAGCAATGATAGATGGCTTGGTGTCCTGGAGCTTGTTTGGGGGAATTTGAACAAGGAGAGCTTGAATAAATAAAACAAAGGGCTATTCTGTGTGGCCCACACTACCAGGGGAGGGGCAGCCGGCTTCTCTGTGGAATTCGTAAGGTGATGAGGGGAGGCAAGGGGCTAGTTCCTCTAAGTTATGCATTATATGTCCATTTGCATGTAGCGGATGAAATACCACACCCACCACCCACCTGGCAACATGGGCTGGGTATAGTCCTTGTTCTATGGGGAAAACTTTGGGTTATAGCTCAAAAAAGAGCTCAACCCCTACAGAAGGAGCTCCCAGGGGTGTAAGCCTCTTAAATACCTCACAAGAATCCCTCTAGGTGGCGAGATGTGTCCCTCCTTGAGTGAGACTGATGATCAGGACATTCAGGGCACCTGGGGGGATGTGCGGAGCTCAGAGGGGCCACTTTCTAGGAGAGCGATAAGAATTTAAAGTGAGGAAGCTGTGGGTGACCTTTTTGAAAAACTTAAAGAAAAGAAGTGATAAATATTCACTGCATAAAACATGAAACAGCCCTTGTGGCACAGTGGTTACAGCACTCAGCTGTTAACCAAAAGTTCGCTGGTTTGAACCCCCCAGCAGCTCCAATGGAGCAAGATGTAGCCATCTGCTTCTGTAAAGATTACAGCCCTGAAAACCCTAGAGGGCAGTTCTACTCTGTCCTGTAAGGTCACTATGAGTCAGACTCAACAGCATTAGCACATTAACACAATATAGGCAAACAAAAAGAAAAGAAAACTCACACACAAATTACCACTCAAAAAGCTCACGATTGTCCAGCCCTCTAACTCTTGAGAGTGACAACTATTACTTTTTCTCCTTCTCTAAATCAACCCCAAGGAGAGAGACGCCTCTGGACTGGAAGCCGGTGGTTCGCCGCTCTGGCAACAGCTGTGAGTTGGAAACTAACTCAGACCTTATCTCCCACCAAGTCCTGAGCTCAGGGGATGCCTCCCCAAGTGCCCTGGGCACAGACAATGACATACACCTTAGATGATTGGGGTGGTAGGGAATACGGGGAACTATTTAAAAACAACAGTCAGACGTGTCTGCCCAGGCAAAGCCTGTCCACCCAGCTGAACTCAGCCCCCCTGGGCTCCATTTTTTGATCTCTGACCTAGTCATTCTGCTCACCCCACCTTCCAGCCCTGAATTCCTCCTAAGAGCCCCCAGTGGAGCTTGGCACCTGCCCTCTCCCTTCCCCTTGGCCTCACAGCGCCCCTTTCCTCCAGCTGTTCTCACCCAGTGTGATTTTGAGGATGACTCTAACCCCCTCTGCAACTGGACCCAAGTGTCTGCAGATGATGGGGACTGGACTCGAACCAAGGGGTCTGAGCACAATGACACCACTGGGCCCCCTGGGGGGTACCCCAACAAAGGTGAGGGGCCTGCGGGAACCCTTTGGTTTAGGGAGGAAAGTGAGTGGGTGGCGAGGGAGCTGGGAGCTGGGCGCTGGCAGATCTGGACAAAGGGAAGAGGGGGCAGCTGGAAGCTGGGGGTGGGAGGGGCACCCTCAGGGTGTCGGGCCTCAAGCTTGCGCTCTGCCTCCCTCCCGCAGAGGGCTACTACCTGCACATGGACCCGCGCGCCTTCCGCCAGGGTGGGGTGGCCCGCCTGCGCAGCCCCACCGTCTGGGAGGCTGGGCCACTGTGCGTGCACTTCGCCTACCACATGTTCGGGCTGTCGTGGGGTGCCCAGCTCAAACTGCTGCTGCTCCCCAGCACTCAGGGAGGGCGCCCCCGCCTGCTCTGGAAGCACAGAAACACCCAGAGCACCTCTTGGATGCCCACTGCCATCACCGTGCCCGCGGGGCTTGCCCAGCCCGGCCGGGTGAGGTCAAGGGCAAAGCCAGGGGCCCCAGTGGGAATCTTGGTGTTGGGGGGCCTGGGGAGGGTTGCAGCAAGGAGGGGGCCCTGGGGGCAGCGCCATCTGAATTTAGGAAGGAGCCTGGGAACAGAGGCAGAGGGCAGGAGGCCTGGCCAAGAGGCTCAGAGTGTTTTGGCGGCCCTTCTTCCTCCCACAGCTGATGTTTGAGGCAGTGAGGGGCAGCACCGCTTACCTGAACATCGCCCTGGATGCTCTGTCTGTCCTTCAGGGTGCCTGCCATCAGGGTGAGCCCCTGTCCCACCTCCACCAGTGCCCCAGGGTGGCAGGAGTAGCTCAGGGCCCGTGACCCTGGTTTCTCATAGCGTTGGGGCTACCTGCTCCTCTCTCTCTCCACACACCACACCTTCAACACCTCAAGCAGCTACATCTGCAGAGGTTCTGCTTTAACATAGACTTGTGCTGATCCCTGTTGTGGAGTGACCAGCTGTCTGGGTTTGCCCTGGACTATCTTGGTTTTAGCACTGAAAGTCCTGCATACCGGGAAACCATTGGGCAAACTGGAACATTCGGCCACCCTAGCTGGTACCCCGCATTCATCCAGATTAGCTTTCTAAACTGAAGTCAGAGATGTACGGGGAGGGAATTCAAAAGAAACTCCAGAAGCTAGGTGAAAGGAGCCAACACTTATTGAACACCAGCACAGTACTAGATGCTCCACATATATTATCTAATTTACATCTAGCAACAACTCGATGAGGTGGGCACTGTTATCCCCAGTTTACAGATGACGAACTGAGGCTTAGTTGGGTTAAGTAACCTGCACCAGGAATACAGCCAGTAGGCAGGGAGGCCATATCTGCTCAACAGCTCACTAGGCTCACAACAGGACCCAGATGTGAACTCAGTATTCCAACTCCAGATGGAGGCATTCTTTACTGAGCTAAGTCCTCCCCTCCTTTCTTTCCCCTCAGTCTGTGTGATGCAAACCTGCAACTTTGACACTTCAAATGACCTCTGTGGCTGGAGCTGGATCTCAACCCCCACTGGGGCCAAATGGATCCAGAAGACGGGGTCATCGGGGGACCCCAACGTGGGGCCTGTGGGAGACTTCTCCAGGCCTGGTAGTGAGTAACGGTCATGCTTCCATCCTTTGACCTTCAGTTCAGGGCTTCTAGTGACCAAAAAGTCGGCAGTTTGAATCCACCAGTCGCTCCTTGGAAACCCTATGGGGCAGTTCTACTCCATCCTATAGGGTCACTGTGAGTCAGAATCGACTTGACAACAACGGGACAGACGGGACTGACCTATGCAGGAGCATATGATGTTTGCTTTTCAACCCAAAAGTAATCCTCAGGAAGTCTGGGGAGAAACCTAGAAACCTCAAACCTCTATTAGCACAAGTTTCAAGGCAGAAGCAACCTCCAAGCCCATACCCAGCTCCCACCACTGCCACCCTGCAGACTCTACCTGGCAGACCCAGCACAGCCTGCCCCTCACCTCCTTTTCCTAGCACCTTTCTTTCTTCATTCATTTATTCAACAAACATTTATTGAGCACCTGCATGTGCCAGGCAATGTTCCAAGCACTTGAGATACATCAGTGTATGAAACAGGTCTGTTTACTGAAACAATAAGTAAATTATGTAGTCAGTCATAAGGTGAGCGGCGCTGTTGAAAAATAAAAAGTTGAGTAAGGTAAACGGATTGGGAGCACAAGGATGGAGTGGGTTGCAAATTTTAGAGTAGGTTAGAGTGGGTCTCTTTCAGGTCACCTTGGCACAAAAACCTGAAAGAGGTGAAGGAGTGTCTTAGTTATTTAGTGCTGCTATGACAGAAATACAACAAGTGGATGGCTTTAACAAAGAGATATTTATTCTCTCACAGTCTCGGAAGCTAGAAGTCCGATTTCAGGGTACCAGCTCCAAGGGAAGGCTTTCTCTCTCTGTTGTCTCTGGGGGAAGGTCCTTGTCATCAATTTTCCCCTGGTCTAGAAGCTTTTCATGGCAGGGACCCTGGGTCCAAAGGCCACATACTCCTGGATCTTCTTGCTTAGCGGTAATGAGATCCCCCGTCTGTCTGCTTGCTTCTCTCCTTTATATCTCAACAGAGATTGATTTAAAACACTAATCTTGTAGATTGAATCCTGCCTCATCAACACAACTGCCACTAATCCCACCTCATTAACATCATAGAGGTAGGATTAACAACACATAGGAAAATCACGTCAGATGACAAAATGGTGGACAATCACACAATAGCGGGAATCACGGACTACCCAAGTTGACACACATTTTTGGGAGGGACACAATTCAATCCACAACAGGGAGTGAGGCATGAAGATATCTGGGGGAAGAGCATTCCAGGCAGGGGGGCAGCCATGCAAAGACCCTGAGGTAGCAGTGGGCCTGGCAGGGTCTGAGGAATAGCAAGGACCCAGGGTGGCTGGGATGGGGTGAGTGAAGGAGAGCATGATAGAGAATGGACTCAGAGGCATCATGGGAGGGGTAGATCATGCGAAGCCTTGAAGGCCACTGTCAGGGCTGTGGCTTTTACTCTGTGAATGGGAGCCTTTGCAGGACTTTGAGGAGAAGAGTGACTTGACCTGACTTAGGTTTAAAAGGATCACCATGTTTTTGTGTTGAGAATCCACTGGAGGGAACAGGCTAGGCTAGATGGAGGGAGGTCCTTTAGGAGGATTTTGCAATAATCCAGGTGATACTCTTTCTGCCTCTTCTTTTCCACCCATGTTTATCCCCAGCTTCCTCTTCACTTCCTTCTTGTACCCTTGCCAGGCTTTCTACCATTGACCCCTCCCTCCTGTCCTTCCTTCTTTCCTCTCCTTTCCTTCCTCCCTTTTTCCTCCCTCTTTCCTCCCTTCCCTGCTCTTCAGCTCCTTTCTCTCCCACACAGCATCCATCTCCTCTGTCAATCCTTTCCCACACAACACTGTGGATCACGCGTAGAGGATCAGGCTCCCTAGTTCCCTTTCCTTGTCCATATGTCTTCTTTCTTCCTTTGTGCTTCTCAATTCTCAATCCTGTCCCTTCATTTCACCTTCTCATTTTCCTATTTTCTTTTCTCCATCTTTCTCTCATGCCACTCCATAAGCCCTTTCTGTCCACGCCAACTCTATGCCCTCCTTCCTTGGATCTTTCCTGCCACCTGAGGTTTGCCTTCTTGCAAGGTCTGGAGAGCCCTCCCCCACCCCACCTTCATCCTATGCCCCTGGAAGGAGGCCCCCAGGCCATCTCTGCATTCCCCAGCATTTAGCACCGAGTTCCAGTGTCGGCTGATTTTTTCATTTTTTCCCTTTCTCTCCCTTCCCTTTTCAGCCTTGATCACTTCCTTATATTCTGGTATCCTTCCCTTCTCCTCCCCCTTCTTTCCCATTTCTCATCCGTGCCAGCATCACCACTCCTTGTTTTCTCTTTCACCATTTTACCACTTCCTTTTGCTCCCCGTCCCTCCTGTTTCCCAGTTGTTTACTCTCCTTTCTCTTCTTCCCCACTCCCGCCATCCCCTCTCTTTCAGCCTTCTTCTCTTCTCTCCTCCCTTGGCCACCTTCCCTGCCTTGTGCCTCACGCACATCGCTCACACAGCTGGGCCAAGCGCTGTCGGGCGCTCTAGGGCGCTTCCCACGTGGCAGCGGCAGCTTAAACTATAGCCCTGGCTACCAGTTGCGTCAGGGAGCAAGGTCGAGGTTGATTGGCTGTCTGGGCGGGGGCACTTTTCAGTATACGCCAGGCCCTTACGCCTTTGTGTGAGTGAATCTGCTATGTCCAGTGGGGCAAGAAAAGGAAGAGTCTCTGACTCTTGTTGTGTGCCATCCGGTAGATTCGGACTTACAGCGACCCTATAGGACAGGGTAGAACTGCCTCATAGGATTTCCTGGGCTGTAATCTTTAGGGAAGCAAATGGTTAGGTCTTTTCTCCCGCGGAGCGGCTGGTGGGTTCCAACTGACGACCTTTCAGTTAGCAGCCAAGCACTTAACCATTGCACCACCAGGGCTCCTTCCTTTGACTTTAGGGAACCTAAAAAAGTCAGAACTGAAAGGACAAGGGCCTTCTAGCTGCTGCTTCTGAGAGGAGGTCCGCGTTTTACATGGCGGTGCCTGTGTCCTTACCCAGCCCTGCCATGCACTTCCGGGGGGATTGACGCTCAATCCGTCTGTGAGGCGGATGTAGGTTCCTCAGCGCTGCTGCCTCTGGGCAGGTGTTGGGGCTCCTTAGAGCCAGATGCCCCCATATCCCTGTCCCTGCTGCCATACTCCGCCAACTCCAGACACCCCACCTTGCCCGTCTCTCTTTTCCTTCCCAGATGGCTCCTACATGCTCCTGGACCCCAAGGATGCAAAATCGGGGCAGAAATCAATCCTCCTGAGCCCGCTGAGCGAGTCCTCTGGCTGTCTGAGCCTCTCCTTCCACTACATCCTCCGGGCCCGGGCTATCGGTGCAGCCCTCATCGTCAAGGCTGGAGCCTTGGGTTAGAGGGGGGAACTCACGGGATTTATACTGTACCTCTGAGGCCCATCTCCCGAGGCTGGGTTGAGGGGGAAACATGGGGCATCCCTCAGGGTCTAGAGAAGTATGGAATATGTGAGAGATTATTCCATAGATTGGAATTGGGGAGCTGGAGGGACCCTGGATTCTGGAAAAATAGATAAAGGTGCTAGGAGAGTAAGAAGGGTATGCTTGCATTTGGAGGAGGATACCCCAGGTATTCTGCTACTTGACCTTCTGAGGATAAATTTGAACTCATTTCCCATTTTCTTTAATCTCACTTCTCTCTCTGATTCCTTCCATTGCAGGCAGCATCCAGAAACACACTCTCTTCTCAGGACAGCCTGGACCCAACTGGCAGCCCGTTTCTATCAATTATACAAGCCAGGGGCAGATACAGGTACAGAGGAACAAGGGGTCGGTTTCCTCGCACGTGGCAGGCACTCCCAGTGTTGAAATGAATTGAGGGTCTGGGCATGGGGATCAGGGTGCCTGGCTCTCGGAATGGAGTTGTCAGACCAGAGGCTTGGGGGTTTGGACTATGTGCTTTCTCCTGGCCCACTCTCCTTCTGTTTAGTTCATCATAGTGGGTGTGTTTGGAGCAATCCCAGAGCCAGCTGTGGCTGTGGATGCAATCACCATCACTCCCTGTGAAGGTAAGAGCAGGGCCCTGAGAGGCCCAGATTATCTCTGAATCAGGGGTGAGGTGGGGTAGGAATGGAGAGCATGGTCAAAATTCCTGAAATCTCCCATTTTGATCCTTCAGAGAGCTTTCCTCAGTGTGACTTTGAAGATGATGCCCATCCCTTCTGTGACTGGATCCAGGTATCCAGAGATGGTGGACACTGGACCCGGGGAAGTAGAAATACTTCCACCCAGGGCACAGGCCCCTCTGGAGGTTCCCCTAATGGAGGTGAGGAGTTTGAGAACCCCTCAAGCCAATGAATCACTGAATCTGCTCCCAGCTATGGGCCTAGCAGGTATGATTGATGGAGAAAGTGTCAGTAGAGAGGATGTTGTAGGTGGTGAAGATCAGTCAGCCGGTGATTATTGGGAAACTACCAAGTCGCCAGAGCTGTGGAGATGACATAGATAGAGTCAGCTGAGGATTCTTGTGGTTGTGGGATCACTGAAACCCCCACAAAAGCCAGGCATCTCACTTCCCTGAGCCAAAGACTTCAAAATCTACCAACTCATTTTCAGTCAACTCATTTACTGGTGCAGCTGACAAAGGTTTGTTGGTTTGGTTCTCATTTTCTTTCCGATCCTGCCTTCTTGAGTTAGAGGTCCAAAATGAGCAGTAAACAGTGCTGCAGTGTGGGGAGTGGGGAGTTTCGGTGCCTGCCTTAGGCCCCTATTTGGAAATCAAGGAGTTGCTAAAGCAGCAATAGGAATGTCCTGCCAGGGTTTCTCACCTTGCCTGTTCCCTCCTTTTGCCCAGCGAATCGTCACTACATCTACCTCAAGCCTGACAAGTTCTCCCAGATGAGGCAGCCTGTCAGACTAGTGAGCAGGTTCTTCTGTGCCCTTGAGGCAATCTGCGTGGAGTTTACTTACCACTTATATGACCCCGGAGAGCATGCTGTGCTCAAGCTCCTGCTGGGTACTCCTGGAGGTAATGCCACGAGTTCTCTCTGGAGCCCTGTGGGGTCTCAGAACCCTGCCTGGCAGCAGGCCTCCATCACCATCCCTTCAGGACGTCAACAGCCCATGCAGGTAAGAGATGGAGAGAGTGGACTGTATGTGTGTCCGTGCGGGGTGTGGTGAGGGGGGACATGATGCCTGGGATAGGAAGGACAACAAGTGCTGAGAACATGGAAGGCTGGAAAGAGGGCATGGAAGAGATGAACTTGGTGTTATAGAGGAGGATCTTTGGCTCCTGAAAGGGAAGAAGTAGGGCTGGACGGTTGAGGCCAGAACAAGGTGCCATTCTGACAAAGGACAGTCTCCAGGCCCAGCAGAGTCATTGAGTTGCCAGGAATTCCTTTTCATTTCTCTTTTCCTTCTGTCTACCTCCTTTCCTTCAGCTGATATTTGAGGCTGTTGTGGGCACCACCACTACCTTTGATGTTGCTGTGGGTTTAATCTTGATCCATCATGGGGCCTGTCGTCCAGGTAAGGTGAAACCCAGGGTCCTGGAAAGAGGCCTGTGCCCTAGGATGACCATCTATATAAATTGCTTAAAATTCAAGTCTTCTCTTGCACTTGATTCTCACACAGCTGACTCTGTTTTCCTGTCTGACTTTATCTTTCTATATTCTGCCCACTTCTACTTCCCTGACCCTATCAGGATGCTTGACTGAGTGTGACATTGATGCCATGAATTTTTGTGGCTGGATCAAAAACCCATTGCCCAGTGAATGGTGATTCTGAAGGCAGGGACCATATCTTAATCGTTTTTTGTGTTTCTTGCCTGGCACAATATCTAACATGTTAGGATCAGATGAAGTGTTTGTTGAGTGAGTGAAGGTTGGGAGTTGGGAGTAGAGGCACAGGTGTGAATACGTTATACTTTTGAGCCCACCTGTTCTAACTAGATTTTAGTGAAGAGGGTGGTAGTATGATTTTGACTAAACTCCAGGGATTTTTTTTTTTTTTTTTGCAGGACCTATGTCCATAGTGCTTCCTGGGATACACCCAGTTCCACCTACCATCGCCACTGAACCACCTACTGTCCCCACAGAAAAACCCACTTTCCCCACTGAAGAAACCACTATCCCCACAGAAAAATGTACCACCCCCACTAAAAAGCCCACCACCACCAGAGAAAAAACCACCATCCCTACAGAAAAATGTACAGCCCCCACTGAAAAGCCCACCATCCCCAAAGAAAAGCCCACTGTCCCCACTGAAAAGCCCACCACCCCCACAGAAAAGCCCATTGTTCCCACAGAAAGACCCACCATCCCCACTGAAGAGCCCACTGCCCCCATTGAAGAGCCCATAGTCCCCACTGAAGAGCCCACTGTCCCCACTGAAAAACCCACAGTCCCCACAGAAACACCCATAGTTCCCACAGAAAAATCCACTGTCTCCACTGAAAAGGCCACTGTCCCCACAGAAAAGCCTACTATTCCCACAGAAAAACCTATCATCCCCACTGAAAAACCTACTGTCCCCACTGAAAAACCTACCGTCCACACAGAAGAGGCCATTGTCCTCACAGAAAAACCCACCACCCCCACAGAAAAACCTACCATTGCCACTGAACAGCCCACTGTCCCCACTGAAAAACCCACTGTCGCAACTGAAAAACCCACTGTCCATGCAGAAGAGCCCACTGTCCTCACAGAAAAACCCACCACCCCTACAGAAAAACCTACCATCTCCGCTGAAAAACCCACTGTCACCACTGAAAAACCCACCGTCCACACAGAAGAGCCTGCTGTCCCCACAGAAGAGCCCACTATCCCTACTGAAAAACCCACCATCTCCACTGAAAAGCCCACTGTCCCTATAGAAGTGCCCACAGTTCCCACTGAAAAACCCACCATCCCCACAGAAAAGTCAACTGTCCCCACAGAGGTGCCCATGGTCTCCACAGAAAAATCCACTGTCCCTACTGAAAAACCCACAGTCCCCACGGAAGTACCTACTATCCTCACTGAAAAACCCACAGCCCCCACGGAAAAGCCCACCATCCTCACAGAAAAACCCACCATCATCACAGAAATACCCACGTTCTCCACAGAACAAACCACAATCACCACAGAAACACCCACCCTCCCCACAGAAAAGCCCACCATCCCCACTGAAAAGCCCATCATCCCCACTGAGAAACCTACTCTACCCACTGAAAAACCCACTCTCCCCACAGAAAAGTCCATCCTCCCCACAGAAAAGCCTACCCTTGCCACAGAAAAACCCACCATGCCTACTAAAAAGCTCACTGTCGCCACTGAAAAACCCACCAAAAAGCCCACCATCCCCAGTGAGGAGCCCACTGTCCCCACTGAGGAGCCCACTGTCCCTACTGAGGAGCTGACCTTCTCCACTGAGGAACCCACTGTCCCCACTGAAAAACCCACCGAAAAGCCCACCATCCGCAATGAGGAGCCCACTATCCCCTTTGAAAAATCCACCCTCCCCACAGAAAAGCACACAGCTCCTATGATAGCCTACACCAGCCCAACACTCAAACCCATTGGGCCAACAATCTTGGTGATGACTCCAACTGCTCCAAGTGCCTTCACAACCAGTGTAACCCTCGGCACCACTGCAACCCCTATACCTGCTCCAGGTATGAGGTGAAGCATTGGGAAAAGAGCTGAAAATAAGAAACAGCAGGAGAGTTAGGGAAAGAGATACTTCTTGCAGAAAAATTGCAGTCTTAGAGGAGAGATGATCAGACTATGAGAGACTTTAGAAGAAATTATGAAGACTACCTTTGGTCAGAGGGACAGCAGGGCAGGGGTGGGGTAGGGGTTTCCGGGAACCAGGAACTTGACTTACTTCTTCCTTTTTTATTTTGAGATATAATTCACATACCCTAAAATTCACTCATCTGAAGTGTATAATTCAGTGGTTTTAAGTATATTTACAGATATATGCAACCATCGCTACAGTCAACTTTAGAACATTTTTATCATCTCAAAAAGAAACCCCATCCCCTTTAGCTATCTCCCACCCTCCCATCCCTCTCCTCAGCAACCACTAATCTACTTTCTGTCTCTATAGATTTGCTTATTGTGGACATTTTGTAGAAACAGAAAGATACAATTTGTGGTCTTTTGGGTCTGGCTTCTTTCACTTAGCGTAATGTTTTCAAGGTTCATCCATGTTGTGATATATTTCAATACCTCATTCCTTTTTTTTTTCAAAATTGTGGTAAGTATATAGGTAACAGAACATTTGCCATTTCTGCAATCTTTACATGTACAGTTCAGTGACATTATATATGTTCATCATGTTGTTCAACCATCGCTATCACCATTCCCAAGTTTTTCCATCACCCTTAACAGAAGAAGCTTGGTGTCCCCTAAGCAATGAGTCCTCCTTTTCCTCTCCCTACCACTCATCCCTGGTAACCACTAATGAACTTTGGTCTCTATACACTTGCCTATTCTAGATATTTCATGTAATTGGGATCATATACTATTTGTCTTTTTGTGACTGACTTCACTTAGCATGTTTCAAGGTTCGTCCGCGTTGTAGCCTGTATCAGGACTTCATTTCTCTTTATGGCTGAGTAGCATTCCCTTGTATGGATGTTTCACATTTGTTTTTCCATTCATCTGTTGATGGACATTTAGGCTGTTTCCACCTTTTGGCTATTGTGGATAATGTTACAGTGAAAACTGGTGTACAAGTATCTGTTTGCGTTCCTGCTTTTAATTCTTTTGGGTATCTACCGAAGAGTGGAATTGCTGGATCATATGGTAATTCTATGCTTAGTTTTTTAGGAACTGCCAAACTTTTCCACAGCTGCTGCATCATTTTACATTACCAACAACAATGGATGAAGGTTACTTCCTTCCTTTCTAAGGCTGAATGATATGGACCTACTTCTTAGAGAAGAACTTGAATTTGAGGGTAGGGGAAAGACAGGAAAGCTCTCTGAGAAAGGCTGTGGAGTGGAGGATTGATTAACCAAGGCTGTATTTCCCTCTTAGCGACCTGTCCCTCAGATGCCCACTATGAGTCCTGTGCCTGCCCTGCATCCTGCGAGAACCCCAGGCCTACCTGTCAGCTCCCCTGTAGGCCAGGCTGTGTCTGTAATCCCGGCTTTTTGCTTAGTCACTCCCGCTGCATCAAAGCCTCTTCCTGCAATTGCTTCTACAACAACAACTATTACAAGGTGAGACCACTGGGATGCCTGGATCCTCTGAGGGCAATTGCTAGCAGAACAGCTGGATTCTAGCTCCATGTACCACACGCCCCCCACCAGAAAAACCAACTGCACTGCTGTCAAGTGGATTCTGACTCATAGCAACCCTATAGGGCAGAGTAGAACTGCCCTACAGAGTTTCCAAGGCTGTAAATTTTTACAGAAACAGACTGTCATATCTTTCTCCCTCGGAGTGGCTGGTAGGTTCACAAGGCCGACCTTTCAATTAGCAGCCAAGTACTTTAACCACTGCACCACCACGGCTCCCTGTGTATTCCCCAGCTGAGGTGAATTTGGATCCATGGGATGCTCCTGGGGGGGCCACCTCCAAAGCAGTACTTACACAGTGTCGGAGTCATTCAGCATGTGGTTTTTGATGATCAGCTCTGTTCATACAACACGTATTTGTTAAATACCCTCTTTGGTTTGGCATGATGCTGGGGTGAGAGAAGGATCAGGATCCTGTGGTCCTTAGAGTTTCATATTTCCGTACTTCTCTGCCCTGTAATGGCAGCCTTAATGATGCATTAGGGATTAGACCAACCATGTGGTAAAGGACCCTCCATATTCATCCTGAGGAAAATCTGAGGTTCCTGTGTATACAGAGGGCACTGGACACTGAGTAGGACATCTAACATGTTTCAGGGCAGAATCCAGCACCCCGAAGTCTTGGACTTTTCTTCCAAAGGAACTTGAAAATCCTGATAGGTCAAAAAGAGGGGACTTACTGCTTTGTCTCCCCTAATCAGTGGTCTCTTGGGGCTCTAGAGGGGTACAGGCTGTGGGCCAGTGCTATCCGATAAAGACTGAGTGGAGGCCACACACATGTCATTTTACATTTCCTGGTCACCACATTAAAAAGGGAAAAAGGAACAGATTTAATTAATCGTAATATACAATATATTGTAATATAATGTAATAGTGACCCAATAATATATTGTAATATAACGTAATAACAAACCAATAATATATTGGTTCAGCATGCAATCAATACAAATTTATGAGGTATGTGCATGAGAAAGTATCTTCTCTCCTGGCACAGGGTGGAGAAGGGGAAAGGGTCCCAAATATACTCTTTTTCTTTCATGTTAAGTCTTCAAAATCCAGTATGCATTTTACACTTACAGCATATCTCAGTGTGGACTGGCCACATTTCAAGAGCTCAGTAGCCACATGTGGCTGGTGGCCACCATATTGGATAGTGAGCTTTAGAATCAGGCAACCAAGTGTGAATCCTGGCTCCAGCACTCATTGGCTGGGTGACGTTGGGCAAGTTCTTACCTCTCTAATTCTGTCTCCATATCTATAAAATGTGCCCAATAGCTTTTCCTACCTCATAAGATTGTTGTGAAGATGAAATTAGATTCTAACACATACCAATTACTTATAAATGTTAATTATTATTATTAGCAACTTATGATAACTATCATATGCAACCTATTAATTAAAAGTGTGTTAGGCATTCATTAGTGTACAATGCCTCTTCTCTAGCTCCAAGTGTTCTTCCCACCGGTGTTCAGAGCTGCTTGTCTTTTCGGGGGCCACTTCCTCCCCCACCTCCCCTTTAACCAGTCTCCTGGGTCTCTCTGTGTCAGTGTTATGGTTAGCTTCAGCCACAGCCTGGGGAGAAAGATCGGTCACAACCATCAGCATCAAACATCTCTTCCCTCTGCCCGGGGAGGCATACATTCACTTACACATATATTTGTGCATTCAGCAAACATCTAGTCTCCTGGCATTGGGGTTACTATGAAAGTGACATGGTCTTTGCTCTCACGATGCTCTCAGATTGAGGAATATATTGGGTCTAGGCCAGTCTTTCATTCAACAAGTATTTATTGAATAAGAGCACTCTGCTAGGCACTGTGCTACATATTGTGGCCAAGATGATGAGCAGAGACAAGACAAGGTACCTTACACAGGGTGTTTACAGTCGAATAATCACAAAAATAAATATACAAGTGCAACTCTGGTAAGTTCTCTGAAGGAAGGGTACACAGAGGTAAGAGGATGACCTAGTCAGGGAGGTCTGGGGAGTCTTCCTAAGAAAGTGACCCTTGAGTGAGCTCTGCTGGTTGCGAAGGAATGATTTGGAAAGAGGAGAGGGAAGAGCATTCTAAGATGAGAGAACAGCATGGGCAAATGTCCCGTGGTGGGACAGGGTATCTGGTAGACAGTGGGAAGAGTATGAGCAAGGTAAGTTCTGTGCATGAGAGAGCATCTTCTCTCCTGGCACAGTGTGGAGAAGAAGGGGAAAGGGTCCCAAGGGCTATAGTGTGTGACTCGGGATCCTTGCTTCCAGCCTGGGGCCGAGTGGTTTAGCCCCAACTGCACAGAGCATTGCCGCTGCTCGCCTGGCAGTCACCTGGAGTGCCAGGCCTCTCAGTGCGGGACACACAAAGTGTGCCAGCTGCAGAATGGCCAGTACGGATGCCACCCCTATGGTGAGACCCTCCCCTTATGCTGCCCCTGCCTGCCAGCCTGTCAGTGGTGTGACACCAGGGCCCCAATCCTTCCCTTGACCAGAGGAGCTGGGGAGGGTCACTGGGTGGGTAAGGTGGGATGTGGGGCACAGCTTGGTGGGGTGGTGGAGCCAGCTTCATGTGACCCTCTCTCTCCCTTTGGCAGGCACTGCCACCTGCTTGGCTTATGGAGACCCTCATTATCTCACCTTTGACGGGAGGCACTTTAGCTTCATGGGCAGATGCACCTACATCTTGACCCATCCCTGTGACAACTCAACAGGTAGGGCCCTGGAGATGCCTGCCACACCCTAGATGAAGGGTCTGAGGTCAAAACTGCTGATCCTGGGAGCACAGTGGGCAGCAGTAAAGGGCAGGAGCAGATGGGGGGAAAGAGGCAGGATTGGGGCAAGGTCTTCTGGAAGGTGAGTGTTGAGAGGTCCACCCTAGCAGCAGGAACTTCCTCAGGACCAGACAGACTAGTGGGGAGAATGCAGTTGAGCCTGCTTCTCTTCATCAGTTGCTTCCTTGGCAAACTTTTACTGAGGGACTACTGAGTGCCTGGCATCATGGTGGTCACTGTGAAAGACACCAAAAAAGTAGCACAGACTCTTCCTGCCCTCAAGGATGTCGCAGTCCCCTGAGTGGAGACAGATAGGCAGCTCACAGTTACAGGCTGTTTTGGGAGTGGGGAGAGGTCATGCCCAACTCATGTTTGTGTGCTGCCTCCCCTGTTGAACTGCAGGGCCCATGTCTCTGTGGCCTTTACCCCCTCGGTGCCAGGCTCAGGGCCCCTCTTACAGTGGGCGCTCAGAAATGGTTGTTAAATGAATCCCTGGGCTCTCTTCATCCCTTTTGCCACCCAGACCCATACTTCAGGGTGGCAGTCAAGAATGAGGAACGAGGACAGGAAGGCGTCTCCTGCCTGAGCAAAGTCTACGTGACCCTGCCCCAGACCACCATCACCCTGCTCAAGGGCAGACACACACTGGTGAGCCTCGTCCTCCACCTCGCCCTCCCAGGGCCACTGGCCTGGCTGTGGCCTGCTCCTGTGGGCTGCTGTGGCCTTGTGCTTGCCAGCTCCTCCAGCCCTCAAACCTTCTCAGGGATGGGCTTAAATAAAATAAAATAACAACGGTGAAAGTTCTTTGTGAGCTCCAAACCACAATAAGTGGAAGAGGGTTGCTTGCCATGGAGGAAGTTCTGCCTCCCTCCGGGAATGGGAATCTGTTTGGGGTTCTCCCTGACCTCCATGTTGTTTCTGTCTCTTCCCTCTTCCTTACCTTCCAGGTTGGGGGTCAGCAAGTCACCCTCCCAGCCATGCCTTTTCAAGGTATCTTCTTGACTCAAAGTGGGCGGTTTATGGAGCTGCAGACAGCATTTGGCTTGCGGGTGAGGTGGGATGGCGACCAGCAACTGTATGTGACTGTGACCAGGTGAGGGGGTGACCCAGTGAGGCAGCTGCCACGTCTCCCTATCCTGCCTCTCTGTCTCCTAGGACCCACCCAGTTCCTTCCCCTTCTGTTCTGCTTCCTCATGTTTAACAATTCTCAATCATTTATCAACCTCCCAATGGGTAAAAAGCACCTAGCTCAGCACGGGGAGAGGGAAGACTATGGGATCCTTCCTTCTTTAGGCCGAGCAGACAGGAGGAAATGGTTTCAGAGCAGGGTGATAATATCAGGGTATACACACAATGCTTTGGGAATGTGCTAGAAGGAGTCACTGATAGGCCCTGATGGGCTTTCAGAAGGGCGGTCACTTGATCCCAGTCTTCAAAGAAGAGCTGCTCCCCAGAGGGACAAACAAGAGAAGGAAGTACATTACAAGAACAGTGAACACAAATGCAAAAAGAAACTCGTGTGTTTTAGGGCCAGCAGGAGGTTTGTGATGGCTGGCAGATGAGATGTGAGCAGAAAGGGAAGACAGAGATTGTGAGGGTGACTTGGGGAGGAGGGGGAGGCCTGTGAGGTTCTCGTGGGCCTGGCACCTGGCATGGGACACTTGTTCAGGGTCTGAACCTCTTAACCCTATTCCCTGGCTCCCCCAGCTCACTCTGCTGTCTGCCTGTGGGCCCTCAAATGACTGAACACTTTTCCCCATTATACCTCCTTCTTTCCCCGGTAGCACCTACTTTAGCAGGCTCTGTGGTTTCTGTGGAAACTATGATGGTGACAGCAGCAACGACAGCAAGAAGCCGGATGGCAACCTAGCACGGGACGATGAGGAGCTTGGGAACAGCTGGCAAATAGCAGGGGATGAGGATAAGGAGTGAGTGAGGACCCTTCCAGGGTGGTCCAGGTGGGCTCCCCATCTCGTCTCTGTCCTCCTGCTCCTTATCCCTTTTAATATCCAAGCATTGTTTTTCCTCTCTACTCTTGTCTATCCCCTCACCTTCTGTAATTCTCCCAGCTCCACTCCCCTGCCGAGTTCACGAACCCCTTACCACCCCTCTCACGCCCTCCATTGATTTCACTGCGGTCAAGTTGATTCAAAATCATGGTGTGTGTCAGAGCAGAACTGTGTTCATAGGGTTTTCAGTGACTGATTTTTTTGGAAGTAGATCACCAAGGCCTTTTTTCCAAGGTGCCTCTGGGTGACTTCGAACCTCCAACTTTCTGGTTAGCAGATGAGCGTGTACCACCCAGGGACTCTACCATTGATTGTACCCAAGACTAAACCTTTCTGAGAAGCCCAGCCTCCTGCTTGCGGGTCTATGAAGGGTGCCAGCCTTTTCCTCCTCCTCTAGGATTTGGTGTTCAAATGTTCTCCACCAGGGGTTGCCAAGAGCCATGAGACTATTATTTCAGCCTCACCGACAGCTGGGTTAGGGGCCACAGCTGGATGCAAGTCTTGGCTCTTAGTGGGTTTGGGGTGGGTCTCTTCTAGGTGCCAGAGGAACCAGGCAAGTCCCCCATCTTGTGACTCAGCTTTGCATAACAGCCTGCTGGGGCCAGAGTTCTGTGGACGGCTCATCGACCCCAACGGAATATTTGGGTATGAAGGAAGGGCTGTGCCTGGGATCCCAAGAGGGTCTGCCCCCTCATTCCCTCTGACTCTATCTCTCCCCTCAGAGCATGCCTGCCTCACCTCAAGGCCTTTTTCTACTACGAGAGCTGCTTGTTTGACATGTGCAACTTTCAGGGGCTGCAGCAGATGCTGTGTGCCCAGATGACGGCCTTGACGGAGACCTGCCAGGCTGCTGGCCTCATGGTGAAGCCCTGGAGAAGCCCCCAGTTCTGCCGTGAGTTGCGCCAAGAACAGGGGAAAGGGTGCAGGACCCCTTCCTTCAGACACAGACATGAGCAGAGTCCCAGAATGTAGCATGTGTGTTAGCTCGAGCTTGGACATGGCCCAGTTGAACTCCTTCAGTTTCATACAAAGACAGTGAAATCTCTAGCGTGAGGAACTCCCACTGAGAAATTCACAAAGACATTTGCAAACTCAGAAAGCCTTCTAAGTGACAAGAGGTTGTGTGGAGTGAACATGTATAGCTTTCTCTGCGTGCCAAAGTCACCAAACACATACATACAGTCCAAACATGTGCCATGTAGGGCGTACCAGGACTGCCCCATTTCCTTGGCATTTGGGGCCCCAAAGCAGCACCGTGAGGCTCTTCTGCCCTTGGTCAGTCTCCTCGCACCGAGGTCTGTGGTGGCCCTTTAGCTCCAAAGCTTGGTCGGGTTCCTGGAGACAGGGTCCTCCAGGCCTAGGGAGCAAAACCCAGTCACACTTCTCCCAGCCCCTCTCTCTCCTTAAAATTGGGCAGCCGAGTGGGGGGAGGATTCATGTGATGTGGGGGAATGGATGCCATGCCCCCTGTGATGAGCCAGGCACAGAGCCACTAGCTCACCCTCTGGGAACAGAGCACATATAAAGCTGGGGCCGCAGGCTGATATCGGAGCCAGACAAAGAAGCACAAAGGCTCTTTTAATCCCACGCTCCACCTGAGCATGTTTAATCCTCCACAGCATTGATTGCAAAGTCAATTATTTAGAAGTGGTCACAAACGGGTGTGTGGGAGAGAAGAGACGGCAAAGGACAGCTACCCGGGGAGCGGGATGAGAGGGAGGAAGGACAGTCCTTGAGGTGTGTCTGCTTGCCCTCCTCCTGCACCCAGGCAGGTGCTTCTGTGGTGGGCTCTCTCAACATGCTCTCTCCTTCCCTGCCCTGCCTCACCTTCTTCTCCCCTGTGCTTCTGCCTCCACCAGCTCTGGCCTGCCCACCCAACAGCAGGTATTCCCTTTGTGCCAAGTCGTGCCCTGAGACCTGCCATTCAGGATTCTCCGGCATGTCCTGCCCAGACCGCTGTGTGGAAGGCTGCGAGTGCAACCCGGGCTTTGTCCTCAGTGGCCTTCGTTGTGTCCCCAAAAACCGGTGTGGGTGCCTCCAGCCCCCAGGGGCCTACTTTGAGGTGAGCAGCTGGGGGTTGTCCTCTCAGCCCTGGAGCCGAAAAGGACACCTCAGAACACTGAAATCTGAGAGAACAGCCCTGGGCAAGGATGAGAGAGAGGCAGGAGAGAGAAGGCCAGGGAAACATAGGGCTGGGATTAGGAACACTCTGGCTCGGTGCCAACTTCCTTTTTTTCCCCACCCCCTTGCAGAACCAGAAGGTCAGCAGTTCAAATCCACCACTGCTCCTTGGAAACCCTATGGGGCGGTTCTACTGTGTCCCATAGGGTCACTATGAGTCAGAATTGACTCCATGACAATGGTTTTTTTTTTTTTCATTTGTTTTTGTTTGCAGAACCTGAGACCCCTAGCTCGCTCTCTTCCATCTTGCCTGCTGTCCCTCCCTGCCTTTTGCTTCAGATGGAATCCTTTTGCTCACACTTCAGATTTCCCCACGCCCTCTGCATTTCTGTATCTCATCTGTGCTCTTTCCAAAGCCTCTCTCCTCTCCTCCTAAGGGTCTCTTTCCCCTAAAGGGTCTCAGCCTCTTCTTGGCCCCTGTTTTCAGCCTTCTCAGAGACAGCACTGGAGCCAGAGCCTCATCTGCGCCCTTCTCTCACAAAGCCCAGAGATGGAACTGGTGTCCCTCGAAGCCCTCCACCATGTGACTTTTGCTTAGCTCTCCTCCCCTCTGCCCCACCCCCATTCTAGTCTGGCCCACCGAATGCTCTGGGTCCACACCTTGCTCTTCTCCCAGTTTTGCCATTTTGCTAGCCGCTCTTCACCTTTCTCTGCCTCCCAGCCACCTCTGCCTATTGGAATCCTTCACTTCCCCCCGGGCCCTACTGAAGTACTGCCTCCTTTTTTTATTTTTCTGTTTCTTTTCTTTCTGTTTTTTTAATTTTATTGTGCTTTAGGTGAAAGTTTACTGCGCAAATTAGTTTTCTCATTCAAAATTTTATACAAAAAATTCTTCTGTGACATTGGTTGCAGTTCCTGCAATGCTGCCTCCTTCTTGAAGCCTCCCTGATAGGCAAAGTCAGAACATCTCTGTCTCTAAACTCTTTTGTTGTTGTTGTTGTTCGGTGCCTTCGAGTTGGTTCCGACTCGTAGTGACTCTATGTACACTGCCCGGTCCTGCGCCATTCTCATAATTGTTGTTATGCTTGAGCCCATGGTTGCAGCCACTGTGTCCATCCATCTCCTTGAGGATCTTCCTCTTTTTTGCTGACCGTGTACTTTACCAAGCTTGATATCCTTCTTCAGGGTCTGGTCCCTCCAAAGAATGTGAGACGAAGTCTTGCCATCCTTGCGTCTAGGGAGCATTCTGACTGTACTTCTTCCAAGACAGATTTGTTGGTTCTTCTGGCAGTCCATGGTATATTCAATATTTTTTGCCAGCACCATAATTCAAAAGCATCAATTCTTCTTTGGTCTTCTTTATTCATTGTCCAGCTTTCATGTGCATATGAGGCGATTGAAAACATCATGGCTTGGGTCAGGCACATCTTAGTCCTTAAAGTGACATCTTTGCTTTTTAACACTTTAAAGAGGTCTTTTGCAGCAGATTTGCCCAATGCAATGAATATGTCATTTGATTTCTTGACTGCTGATTCCATGGGTGTTGATTATGGATCCAAGTAAAATGAAATCCTTGACAACTTCAATCTTTTCTCTATTTATCATGATGTTGCTTATTGACCCAGTTGTGAGGATTTTTGTTTTCTCTATGTTGAGGTGTAATCCATACTGAAGGCTGTGATCTTTGATCTTCATCAGTAAGTGCTTCAAGTCCTCTTTACTTTCAGCAAGCCAGGCTGTGTCACCTGCATACTGCAGGTTGTCAATGAGTCTTCCTCCAATCCTGATGCTGCGTCCTTCTTCATATAGTCCAGCTTCTTGGATTATTTGCGCAGCATACAGACTGAATAAGCATAATGAAAGGATACGACCCTGAAGCACACGTTTCCTGAATTCTAAACCACACAGTATCCCCTTGTTTTGTTTGAACAACCACCTCTTGATCTATGTACAGGTTCCTCATAAGCACAATTAAGTGTTCTGGAATTCCCATTCTTCACAAGGTTATTCATAATTTGTTATGATCCGCACAGTCCAATGCCTTTGCATTGTCAATAAAACACAGGTAAACATCTTTCTGGTATTCTCTGCTTTCAGCCAAGATCCATCTGACATCACCAATGATATCCCTCGTTCCATTTCCTCTTCTGAATCCAGCTTGAATTTCTGGCAGTTCCCTGTCGATGTACTGCTGCAACCACTTTTGAATGATCTTCAGCAAAATTTTACTTGTGTGTGATATTAATGATATTATTCAATAATTTCCAAGATCTGTTGGATCACCTTTCTTTGGAATGGGCACAAATATGGATCTCTTGCAGTTGGTTGGCCAGGTAGCTGTCTTCCAAATTTCTTGGCATAGATGAGTGAGCACCTCCAGCACTGCATCCATTTGTTGAAACATCTCATTTGGTATTTTGTCAATTCCTGGAGTCTTGTTTCTTGCCAATGCCTTCAGTGCAGCTTGGACTTCTTCCTTCAGTACTTCACTTCTTGATCACATGCTACCTCCTGAAATGATTGAACATCAACCAGTTCTTTTTGGTACAGTGACTCTGTGTATTGCTTCCATCTTTTTTTGATGCTTCCTGCATCATTTAATATTTTCCTGATAGAGATCTTCTAAAAATTAAACACTTACACTCATCAAAAGACTTCATCAAAAGAGTGAAAAGAGAACCTACAGACTGGGGAAAAAATTTTGGACATTGAAAATCAGACAAAGGTCTAATCTCTAAAATCTGCAAAAAATCCAACACCTCTACAACAAAAGACAAATAATCCGATTAAAAAATGGGCCAAGGAAATGAACAGACACTTCACCAAAGAAGGCATTCAACCAGCCAACAGACACTTGAGGAAATGCTCTCAATCACTAGCCATTAGCGAAATGCAAATCAAAAGCACAATGAGATACCAGCATTACTGGCACAAATAAAAAAAACTGGAAATAACAAATGTTAGAGAGGCTGCAGGGAGAATGGAACTCTTACGCACTGCTGGTGGGAATGCAAAATTATACAACCATTTTGGAAAATGATATGGTGCTTCCTTAGAAAGCTAGAAATAGAAATACCATATGATCCAGCAATCTCACTCCTAGAAATATATCCTAGAGAAATAAGAGCTGTCACACAAATAGGTATATGCACACCCATGTTCACTGCAGCATTGTTCACAATAGCAAAAAGATGGAAACAACCTAGATGCCCATCAACAGATGAATGGATAAACAAACTGTGGTACATATACACAATGGAGTATTATGCACCGATAAAGAACAACGATGAATCTGTGAAGCATCTCATAACATGGATGAATCTGGAGGGCATTATGCTAAGTGAAATAAGTCAATCACAAAAGGACAAATATTGTATGAGACCACTACTGTAAAAACTCATAAAAAGGTTTACACACAAAAAGAAACAATCTTTGATGGTTATGGGGAGGGGGGACACTAAATAGACAATAGATAAGTGGTAACTTTGGTGGAAGGTAAAACAGTACACAATACTGGGGAAGCCAGCACAACTTGTGCAAGGGAAGGTCATGGAAGCTTCATAGACACATTCAAACTCCCTGAGGGACCAAATTACTGGACGGAGGGCTGTGGGGACTATGGTCTCAGGGAACATCTAGTTCAATTGGCATAGCATAGTTTATAAAGAAAATGTTCTACATTCTACCTTGGTGAGTAGCGTCTGGTGTCTTAAAAGCCTGTGAGCAGCCATCTAAGATAGTCCACTGGTCTCACCCCTTCGGGAGCAAGGGAGAATGAAGAAAACAAGATACAAGGGAAAGATTAGTCCAGAGGACTAATGGACCACAACTCCCATGGCCTCCACCAGACTGAGTCCAGTACAACTAGATGGTGCCCAGCTACCACCCCTGACTGCTCTGACAGGGATCAGGATAGAGGGTCCTGGACAGGGCTGGAGAATAATGTAGAACAAAATTCTATCTCATAAAAAAAAAAAAAAACACCAGACTTACTGACCTGACAGAGACTGGAGAAACCCCGAGAGAATGGCCGAGACACCCTTTGAACTCAGTCATGAGGTCACTCCCGAGGTTCACCCTTCAGCCAAAGATTAGACAGGCCCATAAAACAAAACAAGACTAATGGGGCACAACAGCGCAGGGACAAGGACTAGAAGGCAGGAGGGGACAGGAAAGCTGGTGATAGGGAACCCAAGGTCGAGAATGGAGATTGTTGACATGTCATGAGGTTGTTGACCAATGTCATAAAACAATATGTGTACTGTTTAATGAGAAACTATCTGTTCTGTAAACCTTCATCTAAAGTACAATAAAATAATTTTTTAAAAAATTTTCCCTGTAGAATCCTTCAAAATTGCAACTCCAGGCTTGAATTTTCTCTTCAGTTCTTTCAGCTTGAAAAATGCCTACAGTGTTCTTTCCTTTTGGTTTTCTAACTCTAGGTCTTTGCACATTTCATTATAATACTTTGTCTTCTCAAGCCACCTTTTGAAATCTTCTGTTCAGCTCTTTTACTTCCTCATTTCTTCCATTCACTTTAGCTACTGTACGTTCAAGAGCAAGTTTCAGAGTCTCTTCTGACATCCATTTTGGTCTTTTCTTTCTTTCCTGTCTTTTTAATGACCTCTTGCTTTCTTCATGTATGACGTCCTTGATGTCATTCCACAACTCATCTGGTCTTCGGTCATTAGTGTTTAATGGGTCAAATCTATTCTTGAGATGGTCTCTAAATTCAGTTGGAATATACTTAAAGTCATACTTTGGCTCTTGTGGACTTGTTCTAATTTTCTTCAGTTTCAACTTGAACTTGCATGGGAGCAATTGATGGTCTGTTTCACAGTCAGCCCCTGGCCTTATTCTGACTGATGATATTGAGCTTTTCCATCGTCTCTTTTCAACAGATGTAGTCGATTTGATTGCTGTGTATTCCATCTGGTGAGGTCCATGTGTATAGTCACTATGTTGGTAAAAAAGACATTTGCAATGCAGAATTTGTTGGTCTTTCAAAATTCTATCATGCAGTCTCTGGCGTCATTTCTACACCAAGGTCATATTTTCCAACTACCAATCCTTCTTTGTTTCCAACTTTCACATACCAATCAAAAGTAGTTATCAATGCATCTTGATTGCATGTTTGATCAGTTTCAGGCTGCAGAAGTTGGTAAAAAACTTCAATTTTCTCATCTTTGGCATTAGTGGTTGGTGCATTAATTAGAATAATAGTCACACTAACTGGTCTTCCGTGTAGGTGTATGGATATTATCCTATCACTGACAGCGTTGTACTTCAGGATAGATTTTGAAATGTTCTTTCTGACCATGAATGCAACACCATTCCTCTTCAGTTTGTCATTCCTGGCCTAGTATACCATATGATTGTCCTATTTGAAATGGCCAATATCAGTCCGTTTCAGCTCACTAACGGAGCCCTGGTGGCGTGGTGATTAAGAACTCAGCTGCTAACCAAAAGACTGGCAGTTCAAATCCACCAGCCACTCCTTGGAAACCCTATGGGGCACTTCTACTCTGTCCTGTATGGTCGCTAGGAGTCAGAATCGACTCCATGGTAATGAGAATGAAAATGCCTAAGATATCGATGTTTATGCATTCCATTTCATTTTTGATGACTTCTGATTTTTTTCTAAACTCTTTAGCAAGTGTATATTATCTGTGTCAATGGTAGGCTACTACTATTGGGTGCCTTGATTGTCTTGTTTGGGTGCATGTCACATTTGAGTACACTTTCTATTAGTTAACTTGTTTACAGTCCCCAACTGGGTGGTGAGTTCTGTTAGGACAGGTACATTGTCTATCTTGTTCTTTACTGAATCCCTAACACCTAGTGTGACACAGATGGATAAAGATCTGTTCAAATAGTGAACTAACAAATGATTGAAAGAACAGATAAGCAAATGAATGCTGTACTTTCCCAATTAAGCTCTGAGCTTCTGAATGGCAGGAATGCCTCCCCAGTGAGTAGGCAGGCCAGTGATCTGAATGGTAGTGGGCTATTGCAGCAGGGCTGGGAATAACCTCTTTCCCCTTCTTCCCTCCCCTAGGAAGGGGAGTCTTGGTATAAAACAGGCTGCAAGCAGCGCTGCTTCTGTGAGGGCAACAACAGAATTCGCTGTGTGCGCTGGAGTTGTGGGCCTCGGGAGATCTGTGTCCTGCAGGATGGCACCTACGGATGTCATGCCCAAGGTGAGCAGTGAAGGGGGGAAGGTGACTGGGAGGCGTTGGGGGGGGCCCCCACGTAGCTTTGAGCTAGGGCATGGGCCCAACCTAGAACAGCCTCTCCATAGAGCTGGGGATAACTAGGGCCATGAGGTATCTGCTCCCCAGAGTAGGAACAGCATCATTAGGGACCCAGAGAGTGAGGCTGGGGGCAGGCCCCCTCCTTGTCATCTCCAAGCCAAGCAGACCACATGTTCTAGAGAAACAGGAATGGTCTGTGGAGGGGCCATGGGTACCATCCCAACATGGACTCACTAAATGACAGCTCTGGGTCAGGGCTTTCTGGGGTTCCTCAGGGACAGTAAGTCTCTGAACTCCTCCGCAGGTACTGGCATCTGCACTGCCTCAGGTGACCCCCACTACCTGACCTTTGATGGAGCCCTGCACCACTTCATGGGCACCTGCACCTACACCCTGACCCGGCCTTGCTGGATTGGAGCCCAAGAGAGCTACTTCACTGTGAGCACCACCAACGAGAACCGGGGTGGGAATCTTGAGGTCTCCTACATCAAGGCCGTCCATGTGCAGGTCTTCAACCTCCGGCTGTCACTGATCAAGGGTCGCAAGGTCATGGTGCGTGTCTTCCCACTCCCTAGACCCCACACTGCCCTCGCCTGCGTAGCTCCTCTTCTCTGCTCCTTCCTGCCCACACACCCACCTGTCTGGCTTCTTAGAGCAACTGGAGGCCCCTTCAGTAGACCCAATCCCCTCTTTCTTGGCTTCCCTCCTCCAGCTGTGAAACCCCTGCCACCTCCCTCCTGCGCTCATGTTTTTCCCTTCGCTGTCTTTGTCCCAAGTTCCTTTCTGACACCTTGGCTGTGCCTTCCCTGCCTCTGCAGCTGAACGATCGCAGGGTGTCCCTGCCTGTGTGGCCTGCTGAAGGCCGAATGAGCGTGGGGCTCAGTGGCTCCTTTATCCTTCTCCAAACGGACTTTGGGCTTCGGGTTCGATATGACGGGAACCACCTCGTAGACGTTTCAGTGCCCTCCTCCTTCGCTGGTCGGCTCTGCGGGCTGTGTGGTGAGTCCTCTGGGCGACTGCTGGAGCCAGGCACTAATCCTAGTCATCTTGGCTGTAACCAAAAAGGTTGGCAGTTTGAATCCACCAGCTGCTTCTTGGAAACCCCATGGGGCAGTTCTACTCTGTCCTATAGGGTCACTATGAGTTGGAATAGACTCAATGGCACCAGGTTTGGTTTTATGATTTAAGTGCTTGTCAGCTGAAGAGTTGATGAAGACACTGCACGTGAGAGTGGGGTCTTAAGGGAAGCTGAGATGGTTAACCTTCATCTGCTGAGTGAAGCATGAGGAAGACTGAAGTACCGGAGTTGGGTCGCTGGTGGGTGCCTCTGCTAATTCTTCCCTTCTCCAGGGAACTACAACAACAACAGCTTGGATGACAATCTGCGTCCAGATAGAAAGCCAGCAGACAGCTCTGTCCAACTGGGCGCAGCCTGGATGTTACCTTCTGCCTCTGAACCTGGGTGAGCAGGCAACTGGGGAGCCAGGGAGGGGGAGCTGGGCCTCACAGAGCAGCCTGGAGATGTGCCCTGGGCACGCCCACTCCCTTTGGGCTAACCTTTCTCCTGCTCTAAGATTGGGGTTGGTGAAAAGTTGTTCAAACCTCGCATGTCCAGGCCTGTTGATTTCTCTCATGCTAAATGATCTATCTCTTTGGAGAACCCTCTTGGGAAGTCTACCCTGAGGTTTAACCTTTTTCCTTCCTGCTGCATTTGCTGGCCTTCCTACTTGAGGGCACCATTTTGTTCTCTTCCCCACCCCCATTCCTCTCCCTGTTTTCCCTCTCCACTTTGCCTCTGTTTTTTAGAAGGTTCCTCCAGCCCTAGGTTTCTATCCTTTCCTTCTCTCCTCATTCAGCTGCTTTGCTGCGGGTGGCAAGCCCCCTAGCTGTCCAGGGAAAGATACGGCAGACATCTGGAATAAGAACTGTGAGATCTTAATCAATCCTCAGGGTAAGCCACACCCCCTCCTGGTCCCTTTATCTTCCCCTAGAACAGGAGACAAAGGAGAGAGGCTGGTCACCAAGGGAGAAAGACTGAGGCATGAAACAGATGAACAGGAAAAGTCAGGAAGAAGGCAAATGGAAACACTGGGACAGAGGTCACTTTCTTGGGGACTATGACTGATCAGTCCTCCTTTGTGTCACAGGCAGTAGGTTCTCAGTGAATATGAGTTTTGACTGAAATGGATGTAGAATTAGCCCCAGAGAAGCTGCGTGGGCCTGCTCCCCTCCCTGGCCCACACTCCTCTCTCACACCTGTGTTGTCTCACTCTCCAGGACCCTTCTCCCAGTGCCATGCGGTGGTGTCCCCGCATCCCAGCTTCAACAGTTGTGTGTATGGGCAGTGTGGGACTCAGGGTGACACCCTGACCCTGTGCCGCTCCCTGCAGGCCTACGCGGCCCTCTGTGCCCAGGCTGGCCGGCCCCCTGCCTGGCGGAATAGCACCTTCTGCCGTGAGTGATCTGACCAGCTGCTCCCGCAGCCTGGAGGAATCCCCAAGCACCCTGTCCTCTCTTTGTTCTCACAAATTCTGCCCCTCTACTCTTCCTTTCACAGCGTGGCCCTCCACACCCACATGGGACTCTCCTCTCCACTCTCCAGTCCTTCTCCAAGCCTAACCCCCATCTTCTACTTGCCTCCCTGCAGTGGAACCTTCTCTGTCTATTCTCACCTCACCCAAAAGTTCTGCCCCCATTTGGTTACTGCCCTGTTCCCTGGGCCAGCTCTGTTCCTTTCTTCTTCTCTTTCCACTCCCGGTAACTCATGGTGCCCCAAGGCCAGGGAACTGGAAATGCCACTCTGCCCTTCCTGATGTGATCTCTCTTCTTAGCTCTGAAGTGCCCATCTGGCAGCCGCTACAGCCCCTGTGCCAGCCCCTGCCCAACCACCTGCCTCAGCCTGGACACTCCAAGAGACTGCCCAGCCATGTTGCCCTGTGCCGAAGGCTGCGAGTGTCAGAAGGGCCATGTTCTGAGTGGGACCTCCTGTGTGCCCCTCAGCCAGTGTGGCTGCACTGACCAGCAGGGCTCCTACCACCCGGTAAGAGGCCACACACTGCAGGTGCCCTCCCTTTCCAGCTCCACAAGTGTGGGGGCAGGACAAGCCCAGGCGAGGGGGCAAGAAGGCTCAGAGCCCGAGAAGGGGTAGGGCAGGCCAGTCTGAGGAGATTAGGAGCAAGCCTGGATGCCAAAAGGCTGAGAAGGGCTGAGATGGAGGAGGGCAGCCAAGTGAAGTGAGCCTCAAGAGGACCTTGGGAGCCTCCATCCATCTCCAGCTTCCAAGTGTCTGTTGGCTCTCCTGACCCCCATGCCCCACAGGTCGGGGAGCGCTGGTATGCAGACAGCACCTGCTCCAGGCTCTGCACCTGCTCCAGCCACAACAACATCTCCTGCAGCCACACCAGCTGTAGCCCCACCCAGATGTGCTGGCCTCTTGACGGGCTGCTCCGCTGCCGGGCTGCAGGTAGGAGGGTGGGGGAGGACCGCAGAGGAACCCCACAGCCACCAAGGCAAGCTCCTCCCATGCCCACCCGCCACAGCCTTCCCACCTTCTCTAGCACTTGGGTTGGTAACCTGACTGTACTGAAGAACTTCTAGAAGGGAAAGAGGACCTTCCCACTGCCAGAAAGGGCTCCCTGAGGTTTACCCATCATTCTCCCGTCGTGTCCAGGACCCTTGGGTGGAGTATTATAAATCTCTTCCTGGGAGAATCATGTCCGCTCTACCACCAAGCCTCACCGCTGCCCCCCGCCCCCTCCCCGCACCGCTCCAGCTCTTGTATCTTGATTCTTTTCTTGAACTTTGTCTTCCTTCCCTTTTGAGGCTCCCTGGCCTATACCACATCCTTTTCATGAAGGCAGGGAGAACTCAGAGCCACCTCCCTATGGATCCTGTTCTCTCCAGCGTTCATCCCTCCCTGGGCCATCTCTCTCTCTCCTCACAGGCATGGGAGTGTGCCATGTCTCAGGTGACCCCAACTATGTGAGCTTCGATGGCAGTTACCATTCCTTCAGGGGTACCTGCACTTACATCCTAGTGCAAGTGTGCCACCCCAACATGGACCTGCCTTTCTTCAAGATCAGTGCCAAGAACGAGAAGCAGGGTGGCGAGACCCCAGCTTTCTACCTCCACCATGTCAACATTTACATCTATGGTTCCCATATCACCCTGCAAAAAGACCACCATGTGCTGGTGAGCTGGGCAGCATAACCAGGGCAGGGAGGGAGGACGTGAGCTCAGGGCAGAGGACGCTGGTCCTTTTTCCTACTCATACGCCCTGCCTTCCTCTATAGATTGACGGCAAACCAGTCACTCTTCCTGCAACCACCCAAATTCGGAAGGTCACCATTACTGCCAAAGGCATCTATACTGTGCTCAGTGCTTACTTTGGACTGCTTGTCAAGTTTGATGGCAATCATCTCTTAGAGATACAGATCCCTAGAGCCTATTATCAAAAGGTGAAGACACAACCTGGCTATTTGTAAGGAGAGGTATCCTAGCAGGGGACATTGATATCCTCCCAGACCACAGAGGTCACTCCCCAGAAAAGAGGAAGGCCAATAGAGCACCTTTCTATTTAGAGTGGGAAAGAAAAAGCTACTATGCCTCCATAGCACTGAAAAATCCCTCTGCCCACCCAGGTCTGCGGTATGTGTGGAAACTTCAATGGCGAGGAAGAGGATGAACTAATGATGCCCAATGATGAACTAGCCCAGAATGACGTAGAATTTGGGAACAGCTGGAAAGATAAGGATGACTCTGACCCAAGGTAATTGTCCCCTAAGACTCTCTACCTTTTCATAGGAATAAGAGTTGGGAATCTAGATTGTATGGCACACCTGGGAAAGGAAGACCAGAACATTCCTTTGTTTATATAATTTGAGGGAGGATGGCTTCTGGCTTCCAGGGTTGCTGGAATCTATTTGGGGAAACACGGAAGTCTTCCTTTCTTTTCTTTGAAACTTGGGAGGAGACTGAGGCTACAATGGGAGGTTGGCCAGAGCTGGGACAGGCTTCCCAGTGAAGAGAAACAGGATTGGGAGTGGCTGATAGTTCTCCCAGGGTCTTTGACCCAAATCGTTTTCATAGGTAGGGCAGAGGCTGTCCCTGTACTGACCCCTTTCCTTTCCCAGTTGCCAACGAGATGACCAGGAGGTTCGGCTAGAACACCGGGAGAACCCAAACACGAACTGCAAGCCAGATGACCTAGTGAAGGCCCAGCAGCAATGCCAAGCAGCCTTTCAGGGTTCTGGCTGGTCTGAATGTGCCACCCAGGTGGTTCCCAAACCCTTCCTGATCGGCTGTACCTACAACCTCTGTGAGCTTAGAGGTGAAAACCGTGCCATCTGTGATGCTCTGCAAGCCTTCGGAGTTGCCTGCCAGGCCCAGGGGCTCACGCCTCCATTTTGGAGAAATAATAGCTTCTGCCGTGAGTATCCTGTATAATATGTCCCCTATGGTCACCTCAGGAGCCCTGGTGGCACAGTGGTTAAAGTACTTGGTTGCTAACTGAAAAATGAGTGGTTTGAACCCACCAGCTGCTCCATGGGACAAAGATGTGGCAGTCTGTTCCATAAAGATTTACAGTATGGAAACCTTATGGGGCAGTTCTACTCTGTCCTATAGGGTCACTATAGTTGGAATCTACTTGATGGCAATGGGTTTGGTTTTATGGTCACCTCAGAACTGCTCCAAATCCTTTTTTTCTCTGTGCATCCCTTAAATCTCTCCTGTTCTTCTTTCCATTGCTTCTACCTTAGTCTGACCCCATTGTCTCCCTCACGTGGGCTCTTTACAATAACTTCTTCACCAGTGCTGCTGCCACCAAGAGTGCCCCTTGGCTGCCGCTCATTGACTCCTTTGCCAATGCTGTCTTTCCAAAGGAAATATGATTGAGTGGCTCCTCTGCATGGCTGTTGCCTGCAACATTAATTTCAAGTGAAGGTGCATCTTCACGTCAGCCTGCACCCAACTTCCGCACTGCGTCTCCACACCTCCCTGCCTTTATATGTGCTGTTCCCTGTGCCTGGAAAGCTCTTCTGTCTTCTCCCCTTGTAAAAATGGCATGGTGGAGGCATCTGACCTCCTTGTCTAACTTCCCAAGGGGAAAGGAGAGTCAAGATCAACAGCCCAAGGCTGATTCATATGAGGTGGAGGTCAGACGTACCTTCTCTCTCCAATCTTTTTACTAGTTATGACACCAACCATCCCTCCCACGGCACTCTCTACTTCTCTGCTGGGTTCCATAATTCATTGCAATGGCCACACAGAACTCACAGACCATACTGACAGTTATGGGGTTTATTACGGAATTAACTGATTACAATTCAGGTTCAGGAACACTCAGCATACAGTTCTTCGATCAGGACAGCCTCTTCTCAGCCATGCCATAGGCAGATCTCTCTCCCTGGCCCTTGGCCCCTCAGCCTGGCCTCTGCTCTGCTCTGGCAAGTGTTATGAAGCTCTTTTAGCACTTTCAGTAAGTGCCTGGAGGCACCTCACTCCACCAGGAAACCCTGGCCCAAAGGCACTCAGCTCCCTCCCTCTGTGGGAAGGCGCACCCACTGCCCCATCTCCTGCCGGTGGGTCATGAGCTGGGGAACATAGCTCCGTCAAGTGCCTGGAGGCACCCCACTCTGCCAGCAGGCTTCCTGCCTGAATGCGCTCAGCTCTCTCGCTTGGTGGCGCACCTACCTCCCCGTCTCCTGGTTCTGCTGCCTCTGCTGCCATCATTTCTCTGCCTCTGCTTCTCTCCATCTTTGGTGTTACAGCTCTCTCTCTCAGTCTCCTGGTTTCAGGAGCTTCTCAGCACAGGGATCCTGGGTCCAAAGGACTCTTTGTACTCCTGGCTCTTCTTTCTTGATGGTCATGACGTCCCCCTGTCTGCCTCTGGGAGGGCTCATTTTAAGCCTAGCAAGATGGCAAAACTGACCAATTCCATTGTTAGAGTTCCATACACCTTATTTGCATGGTCCCAACCCCACAAGGGTGCCGAGAACCTTATTTGCATTATTAGCAAACTGTCCAAACCCCTTGTGGGGCACAAGCACCTCATTTACATAGTCCCATCTAGTCATTTGGCGGGAGTTACAAAGACTATGGCCAGAAGGGTCATAGCAAGTAATTCACTGCACTGCAGCCCTCTAGGCAGAACACTAGGCCTCCTTCTGAAGATCTTTCCTTAGAAAAAATAATTTTTGAGATGTAATTCACATACCATCATATTCACCCTTTTAAAAGTGTACAATTCAGTAGTTTTTAGTATATTCATAAGGTTGGCTACCATCACCACTATCTAATTTCAGGATCTTTCAAATTTTAAAACAATGATTAGATTGTTTTTAGTCTGTAATACATTTGTTTGCATGGTTCAAAACTTTAAAAACTATTAAAAGATACCCAGCAAAAAGTCTCTTTCCCACCCTGACCTCAATCTGCCCAGTTCCCAGCCTGCCAAGGTACCTGCTCTTATCAGCATCTGAGAATTCTTCCAGTGATCTTTTATTTATGCGTACACAAACACATAAAATCTGTATTTTTTAATTTTCTCCTTTTACTTATGAATGGTAGCATATGAAACCCAGTATTTTGCACTGTATTGTTTTTAATAGAATTTATTTTTTAGAGTAGTTTTATGTTTCCAGAAAAATTGCTCAGAAAATGAATTCCCTTATATCCTTTCTCCCTACCCCCAATTTTCTCTATTACTAACATTTTGCATTAGTGTGGTACGTTTGTTACAGTTGGTGAACCAATACTGATGCATTAACTGGAGTCCATGGTTTACATTAGGGTTCACTCTTTGTGTTGTACATTTCTATGGGTTTTGACAAATGCATAATGTCATGTATCCACCATTACAGTATCATGCAGGATAGTTTCACTGCCCTAAAAATGCTCCAACTATTCATCCCTCCTCCCCAAATCCCTGGCAACTGCTGATCTTTTTGCTGTCTCCATAGTTTTATCTTTTCCAGAATGTCATATAGTTGGAGTCATACTATATGTAGCCTTTTCAGACTGGCTTCTTTCACTTAGCAATATGCATTTAAGGTTCCTATGTGACTTTTTGTGGCTTGATAGCGCATTTCTTTCTATTGCCATATAATATTCCATCATATGGATGTACCACAGTTTATCCATTCACTTTTCAAAGGACATTGTGGTTGATTCTAATTTTTGGCAATTATGAATAAAGCAGCTATGAACATTCATGTATAGGTTTTTGTGTGGACATAAGGTTTTGATTCATTTGGGTAAAAACCTAGAAGTTCGTTGACTGGATTGTATGGTAAGCCTATGTTAGCTTTGTAAGAAAATGCCAAACTGTCTTTCAAAGTGACTGTACCATTTTACATTCCAACCATCATTGAATAGAAGTTAGTGTTGGTCTACATCCTTGACAGCACTTAGTGTTGTCAATATTCTGGATTTTAGCGATTCTAATAGGTAGGTAGTGGTATCTCATCGTTGTTTTAATTTGCAATTTCCTAATGACATATGATGTTGAGCATCTTTTCATATGCTTATTTGTCATTCTGTATATCTTCTTTGGTGAGGTGTCTGTTCACATCTCTTGCCCATTTTGTAGTTGAGTTGTTTATTTTATTTCGTTGAGTTTTAAGAGTTCTTTGTGTATCTGATATACAAGTCCCTTATCTTCTCAGATATGTGTTTTGCAAAGATTTTTCCCAGTCTGTGGCTTATCTATTTATTCTCTTAACAGTGTTTTTTTGCAGAGCAGAAGTTAATTTTAATGAAGTCCAACTTATCGTTTTTTTCTGTTATAAGTTGTGCATTTGGTGTTATATCTAAAAAGTCGTTACAAAACCCAAGGTCACCTAGATTTTTTCCTAGGTTATCTTCTAGAAATTTTATAGATTTGTGTTTTACATTTAGGTATATGGTCCATCTTGAGTTAGTTTTTGTGAAGGTATAAGGTCTAGCTAGTTGTTCCAAAGTCCCCGGGTGACACAAACGGTTAAGCACTCGACTACTAGCTGGAAGGTTGGTGGTTCAAACTCACCCAGAGGCACCGCAGAAGACAGGCCTGGCAATCTGCTTCCAAAAGGTCACAGCCTTGAAGACCTTATGGAGCAACTCTACTCTGGACACATGGGGTCGCCATGAGTCAGAATTGACTCGACAGCAACTAACAACAGCAAGCTAATTGTTCTAACATAAATAAATGACTAGCCACCTGTCTTTTCCTCACTGACTTGAGGTACCACAATTTATCATATACTAAATTCTTATTTGGGTCCATAGCTGGGCTTTCTCTCCTGTTCCATTGGTCCATCTGCCTCTTCATGTGCCGGGAACACAATATTGTGTTATGGAGAATTTCAAATATGTTTTAATTTCTGGTAGGGACATTTACTACTCACTCCTCTTAATTTTCAGAGTTTCCTTGGCTTTTCTAGTTTCTTCACCTCAACTTTAAAATCATCTTGTCCTATTAAAAATAAAAACTTTGTGGGTATATTTTATTGGGATCATAGTAAATGCATAATTTTTTGTTTTTATTTTTTATCATTGTAGTTTAAATGAAAGTTTACAATTCAAGTTAGTCTCTCACACAAAAATTTATACATACATTGTTTTGTAGCCCTGCTTGCTCTCCCTATACTGTGACAGCACACTCTTCCTTTCCACCCCGGATTTCCCATGTCCATTCAACCAGCTCCTGACCCTCTCTGCCTTCTCATCTCGCCTCTGGACAGGAGCTGCCCATTTAGACTCATGTATCTACCGGAGCTAAGAAGCACACTCTTCACGAGTATCATTTTATGTCCCATAGTTCAGTCTAATCTTTGTCTGAAGAGTTGGCCTCGGAAATGGTTTTAGTTTTGGGATAACAGAGAGCCTGGGGGCCGCGTCTTCCAGGGTCCCTCCAGTCTCAGTCAAACCATTAAGTCTGGTCTTTTTACTAGAATTTGAGTTCTGCACCCTACTTTTCTCCTGCTCCATCAGGAACTCTCTGTTGTGTTCACTGTCAGGGTGGTCATTGTGGTAGCCGGGCACCATCTAGTTCTTCTGGTCTCAGGCTGATGACGTCTCTGGTTTATGTGGCCCTGTCTGTCTGTTGGGCTAATACTTTCCTTGTGTCCATGGTGTTCTTTATTCTCCTTTACTCCAGGTGGGTCGGGGCCAATTGATGCATCTTAGATAGCCGCTTGCTAGCTTTTAAGACCCCAGATGCCACTCATCAAAGTGGGATGCAGAACATTTTCTTGAAAAACTTTGTTATGCCAGTTGACCTGGATGTCCCCTGAAAGCATGGTCCCCAGACACCTGCCCCTGCTACTCTATCCCTGTGTTTGGTTGTATTCAGGAAACTTCTTAGCTTTAGTTTAGTTTAGTTGTGCTGACATCCCCTAACCCTAACCCTTCACATAAGATAATTCTTGTCTACTTTCTAGTTGTGAATACCCCTTTCCCTCCCTCCCCACCCTAGTAACCATCAAAGAATGTTGTCTTCTGTGTTAAATGCATAATTTAACTTAGGAGGAAATGACATCTTTATGTTGTTTACTTCCAATGAACATGGTAGGCATTTCCATTTTTTTCATGACTACTTTTGCTGGAAGGCCTTTCTTTAATTCTCCAAACAGAATTCATACTCCCTGCTCTGTGTACCATTACACCTTGTCCACACATGCCTGTCACCTCATTTACTGACCATACACTTCAAGGCTGTGTTGCTGGCTGACCTCTGTCTCCCACATTGAATTGGGAGGGCCGTTCTTATTTGCTTTTTCCTCAAGGCCTGGCATATAGTTCAGGCTCAGAAAATGTTTGTTGAATGAATAAGGAAAGGAAGAAAAATCCCCAAATCTTGTAGCCCCCCATTACTTCATGTTTCACAGCCTTAGCTACTACTTCCAGGGCCAAGAAAGTTGCCCCAAATCTCATAGCCCCAAAGGAAAAACTCCTAGCTTGGTTTCCACATCCCCTGTCCCCTGCCTTGCACTCCCTTCCCCCTCCACTTACCCCATTCTCCCTTCCACCCCACAGCTCTGGAATGCCCTGCCTATAGCAGCTACACACACTGCGCTCCCTCCTGCCCGCCTTCCTGCGGAAACCTAAAGGGCCAGTGTGAGGGCACCAAACTCCTCTCCACCTGCTTCGAGGGCTGCATTTGTAACCCTGGCTATGTGCTCAGTGATGACCAGTGTGTTCTCAGGAATCAGTGCAGCTGCAAGGACGCCGAGGGTGGCATTCTTCCCGTAAGTAGGTACAGGAAATAGGGTTGGGGACCCACCTTGAGGAAGGAGCTTCCTCTTTCTTCTCAGCCTGGGACATCTATGTCTCTATGCTGGCTCTGGAGTGTGGAGGCTGATAAGAGGGGTGGGGTGATCTCTAGCTAGGCCTGGGCTGGAGGTTTTGGATCTGAGGAATCCACCAACTGGTAGGCAACATGATCTAGTGGAGGGAGCATAGCCTTGGTGCAGGCTGACCTGGGATTGAATCCTGATTGTACTGCTAACCAGTCAGGTGACCCCTGTTACTTCAGTTTTCTCATCTGTAAAATGGGTTCAGTAGTACATCCTGAAGCACAAAGGTAAGACAATACCTCTCAAGGGGATATAGGAGCATATAGGTCCAAATGGCACTTGTAACTGGCAGCTGAGGCAGCATACGGCCAGTGTTAATTAAAACATTCAGACCATGGGCTTAGGCTGAAGGGGTAATAGGAAGGAGAACTGGCCCTTCCTTCCTCACTCTTTTGCTCTTCTTGTGGCTTCTACAGGCAGGTAAGACCTGGCTGTCCATTGGCTGTACCCAGAGCTGTGTCTGCACAGAGGGAGTCATTCAGTGCCGGACCTTCCACTGCCCCTCAGGCTCCCACTGCCAGCCCAATGCCAAGGGCAACAGCAACTGCGTACCCGACTGTAAGGGGAAGGAAGAAAGGAGGGCTCAGGGCTGAGGTGGAATAAGAGGCAGGAAAAGAAGGGACTTAGACTGGAGAAGCTATAAAGAGAGATGGGCCTGAGCACAGGCATCAGGGTTGGGTGACTGAGTCTTGAGGCCTGGGTTCTAATTATGGCTCTCACCAGCTCTGTGGCCATGTGCATTGACTCTCTCTGGAACTCATTAGCTTATGGGCAAAAAGAGGGGGGCTGGACAAGGAGATCCTCTACGGTTGTTAAATGGGTTGGGAGAGAGAGGAAGTTTAAGATCAAGTATCCAGGAAACCCAGGGCTAAAAGGCAGGGTGACAGGAGACATCAGGATGGGTAAGGGGATTCTAGGACTGCTCTGTTTGTGCAGGGTCTCTTCTCAGAGCTTGCCCTTCTTGGCAGGGTTGGATCATTGCTCAGTCTCTGGGGACCCCCATTACCGCACATTGGATGGCCTAAGCTACCACTTCCAGGGCCGCATGACCTACACTCTGGTAAAGACCATGGATGTGCTCCCCGATGGGGTGGAGCCCCTGGTCGTGGAGGGTCGCAACAAGATGTACCTGCCCTGGAGCCCAGTCTTCTTGCATGAAGTTCTCGTATATGTCTATGGCTTAAGAATCCAGCTCCAGCGTGGCCTGGAGGTTGTGGTAAGAGCTGGGCCAGGGCCGGGAAGGTCTGGGAAGGCAGACTGAGGCCTTGGAGGTGCCCAGAACAGGGAAAGTCAGGACTCCCTGTTCCCTGGGAAGTTCCTGGCAGGGGCAGCCTGTAAAAGTCAGAATCATTACCAAGCTCACCTCATGGGGAGAGGCAGAGGAGGGCAGTGGGATTAAGCAAAAGGCTGGAGAGAGACATGGAAAGAGAGAGGAGGAGAGAGCACATGGTGTGACTGTGAGCCAGGCCTGAAGAAGTACCAGGGCCTCCATTGTGCCAGGTTTTAGCAGGGACCAGATTGGGGCTCCACCAGGAGTAGACTCAGGGAGGCCTCTGCCACGTGGGATGGCAGGATACCCGCAGCTTCTGTCTTCCTCCTCCAGGTCAACTATGAGAAGGTTGCCATTCCCTACAAGCCCAGCGAGCACCTGCAGGTCTCCCTGCGGTCTCACCGCCTGTACCTGACCACTGACTTTGGGCTGTCCATTAGTTTCGATGGGAACAAAAATGCAGGTACCTGAGTGTGGGGGAGGGAAAACAACATCTGAGACAGAGAGAGGGCTGCTGCTGCCACAGAGTGGGACACAAGCTGGGGAGGCGCTGGGAGGATGTAGGAAAAGGGAGAAGCTGCAGAGCACAAATGGGGCCTCTAACCTCCGCGTGCCTCCTTCCTCCTGCAGTGATCTCTATGCCCAGCATGTACCAAGGCCTTGTGCGCGGCATGTGTGGGAACTTTGACAGGAACCAGAGCAATGACTTAATGTTGCCCAGTGGCGCCATCACCCACAACATTAACATCTTTGGCAACAGTTGGGAGGTGAAGACAGTAGAGTCAACCCTGGCTCGTGTTCCAAGGTGAGAAGGGTTGGGTAGTGAGGGAAGGCCCTGGTGAAAACAACCCTCAGGGAAATGACTTTGTACCTTATGTTCTCCTGGCAAAAAAGTAAAAATGAGGGAGAGAGCTCAAAGAGTCTTGGCCTGGTCTCCCTAATTCTGTCCTTTCCTCTCTTACTAACTAGAGGCACCAGCTTTGTGGAAACCCTAGTCTGAGGAGGTAGAGGCCTTCAGGGGCCATGTGCCCATGCATGTCCCTTAGCCTTGGTCCCTAGTTGTTATTCTTCTTTTGAGTTCATATTCCTCGACGGGCTCACCTGGCCTCTTGCTGTGTCTGCTCCAGGGCCATACAGGTGGAAGAAGAGGAAGTGGAAGAAGGAGAGTCAGGCTTCCATGTGTCAGAATGCAGCCCGGAGCAGCTGGAGCTCATCAATAGCACCCAGGCCTGTAGGGTGCTGGCTGATCCCGAGGGCCCCTTTGCTGCCTGTCACCAGACTGTGGTCCCAGAACCCTTCCAGGAGTGAGTCCGAGGCCCAGGGTGTGTGGGCTCAGCCGAGGCTCCCACCCTGGCCTCTCTGTGGGTCCTGCTGTCCGCTCTGACCCGCGCTAGGTTCAGTTGGCTTTTCTCTCTTTCTGTGGCCCCATTTCCTGGTGACCCTCGTGGCCCGCACCTAGTTTCCTTCTGCTTGGCTGCTTCAGGCCCTCTTCTGCCGGGCTGAGTAACCTTGCTTCTCCCTCTCTGACGGCTGCCCCCCACTGTCCCCGCCCCCCAGGCACTGTGTGTTTGATCTGTGTGCTGCCCGGAATCCCAGGGAGCTCAAGGAGCTGCGCTGCCAGTTGCTCAGCGGATATGCCCTCATCTGCCAGGAGGCGAGTGCAGCCCTGGCCGGCTGGCGTGACCACACTGGCTGTGGTGAGGCACTGCCCTTCACTGGGCACTTGCCCTGACCCCATCTGCCATTTCTCCCTTCAACTCTGATTCCCCTTCGTTGTTTCCCCATCTTGGCTTTCTAACGGGTCTCGCCATCCCCCAGCTCCCCATTTTAATGTCAGCACATCCTTCCAGCCTGACTCCTGCTCTGCCTCCCGTTCTAGTTGCCCTAAAGTGCTGCCTGAGAAGCCTCACCACCACTGTGGCTACCCCTCCTGCTCCTTCTCTCCAAGCCCACCTTTGCTCATCCAGTTCCTTCACAGGCTTTGAAGTCTTTGACAGGAAGACACACAAACAAAGCCAGCCACGAATTCTGGCTTTCCTGCCCGTAACGAGCTGTGTTCTTTTCGCTCCCCCTCTTCCAGCTTTTGCCTGCATATTGCCCAAACCTGTGTGGCCTGCCCCAGCCACTTTCTGACTGTGACTCTGTTCCCTTAGCCTTGGCATGTCCAGCCAATACTGTGTATCAGAGCTGCATGACCCCCTGCCCAGCCTCTTGTGCCAACCTGGCGGCGCCCAGGGACTGTGAGGGCCCCTGTGTGGAAGGCTGCGCCAGCCTCCCTGGCTACGTCTACAGCGGTGCTCAGAGCCTTCCTCTGGCGGACTGTGGCTGCATCAATGACGGCATCTATTACCAGGTCCAGGCTGCGTGTGGAAGGACTTGGGGGAGCAGAGATGCAATAGTAGAGCCAGACTAGGGACAAAAACCAGATCTTCTGCTTCTGACCCTTCTCCCTTTTCCAGCGGGGTGACAGCTTTGTGACCAAGGATTGCTCCCAGCGTTGTACCTGTGCCAGCTCTGGGGTCCTGCTGTGTAAGCCCCTCAGTTGCAGCACTGGAGAGATCTGCACCCTGGGGAACCTCACCCGTGGCTGCTTCCGAGGTGAGCCTGGTCCTCCCCTCCTTGGCTGCAAGCTGCCCCCACAGCATGGCGTGTCCCTGGACCAACAATTGCCCTCCCCGTCCCATGCCTGGGACTTCTCCACACTGATGTCAGAAAGTTTGTGCTGTTTAAACCTGCTCTTTCTCACTTAGTCCCTTCCTTTTCTAGGGAGGGACAAAGGCAAAGCATCTGTTCTCTGCCAAGCACCGTACTAGATCCTTTCCCTGGCATTAAAACCAAAAAACCAAACTCATTACTGTCGAGTGGATTCCAACTCATAGTGACACTATAGGACAGACGAGAACTGCCCCATAGAGTTTCCACGAAGCTGCTGGTGGATTCAAACTCTGACTTTTTGGTTAGCAGCCATAGTGCTTAACCACTGCACCACCTGGGCTCCTTCCTAGCATTAGCTTCCTGATATCCCCTTTAAGCCTTACTTCAGTACTTGCTGGTGGGTATATCAACCCCATTTACAGGTAAAAAGAGAATGGAGTTCAGAGAGGTTCAGCAATTTCCCCAAAGCCCAGGGCTAGCCCAGGGCTAGCAAGTGCAGAGCCAGGATTGGAAGCCAGGCCAGTTGACCCCTGAGCAGTCATTCCTAGCTATGTGCCATTGCTTCCTTCCCTGGGTCCCAGGCCCCAGCCAGACTTCCGCCTGGCTATGCATCGCCTGCCAGAACTGGGAGGCTCCCCTTGGTACCTTCTCACAACTTCCTCCCTCCTTGCAGAAAGCCCATGTCTACAGAACCCCTGTCAGAATGATGGACGGTGTAGGGAGCAGGGAACCAGTTTCACCTGTGAGTGTGAACTTGGTTATGGGGGAGACCTCTGCAGTGAGCCTCGGGATGTTCTACCCCCTGAAAAGCTAGGTAAGGACTTCATCCCAGGCCCTGTATCCTCACAGCTCCTTCCCACCAACACTGCCACAGAATTATATAATATATATTAATGTTACAATCCCTTGAGGCAAACAGGACAAGGATCCTCAAAGAATCAGAGTACTTGTGTCCATCTTCTACCCACATATTCCAGAATCTTCTCTCTGAACCCTAGCTCCCCACTTCTGTGATCTAAATGCCTCACCCCTGCTGTTATTTCCCCATCATACACCCCTCCATGCCTCTCCAATATCTTTTACTGTTTTTCCCTATCGCAAACCAGAATTTCCTTGAGCCTCTGGGCCAGTGGTTCTCAAACTTTATCTTTATCTTGCCTAAGATTGTGGAGGGAAGGGAGGCTTGTTTGAAACATGCAGTCCAGGACTTACCCGCAGAGATTCTCCTTCAATAGGTCTGGAGTGGGCCCAGAAATCTGCATTTTAACAAGCTCCCAGGTGACAGAGGAAAGTGTTTGCAGGGTTACATTTGGAGAGACATAGGCCAAGCTGATAGTGCAGCCTGGTCTCCAATGGACCAGCTGGAGAAGCAGCCTCCTCAAAAAGCTTATGGGAGTGTGTGTCTGGAAACAGACATGGTTCTTGGGGGTGACTAAGGCCTTGGAGGGCTTACCCTACAGCCTCCTGGAGGGAGAACCAGCCACACCCAGAGATTTAGGGGAAATGTCCATTCAGGGTGGCATTTAGTGTGAGGGAGTGTCTCCTCCCCTACCCTTCAATCCCTCACTCCTTCCTATCCCACGTCCCTATTTCTGTTCCCTGCCCCCCTCAGAAGGGTCTAACTTTGTGGCCGTGCTGTTGGGAATGCTGGTGCCCATGGCATTCATAGTGCTGGCAGTGACCAGAAAGTACCTTCACAGGAAGAGGAGGAGGAGGTGAGTTCAGAAGAGGGGTTGAGGGGGACAGGACAGGGTGAGTAAACAAGGGGAGTGGGCTGTGGTCTAGGGCAGAAGGAAGCTGACACAGTGAGCCTCCATCGGTTCCCTGACACCATTTAGGGAGAAGATGACGAGCCAGAACCTAGACCGTCCAGTGGACATGGGTGAGAACCAACCCCACAGTCCCAAACTTTGGCCATCCTGAACAGGGTGGGCTGAGGGGAGAGCCAGAGATTCTGATCTGGAACTGAGTCTGCCTCTAATATAAGTTTTCTCGTTTTCGCCTCAGATTTTGTTCCAGAGAGAGCCTTCAAGGTCACTCAATTTTGAGTTGTCCTCAAAAACAAAGAGATAAAATAAAATAATTTATTTTTGAGATGTGAATTTCTGTGTGATCATGGAGGAGGGAGTTGGGTCTATGAGGTAGGTTTACGACGTGATATGAGGGCGGGAGGTGTGTGGGGGCCAGGACAGAATTCTGTGTAAAACATCTAGAGAGGAGAGGAACCTAGGTGTGAGGAATTGAGGGGTGTCCCTTAGACAAAGCCACATAGGGGTGGAGCAGTCCCTCTGAAGCCTTGGTGGTCTCCAGGGTGGGCCATGCAGCCCTGGGGAGTCTACTATCAGGGGGAGAGGTAGAAGGGGCAGAGAAGGAGAGAATGAAGGTTGGAGTGTAGCCCCGTAACTATGGCCTCTGGGATTCAGGAGAAAGCTTCATGTTTCTAGTCTCTATCTCAGGCCTCTGAGCTCCCCACCAAGTGTAGTGAAAGGTGATTCTGAGCAGAGGCTAAGAATGGGAAAGTGGCTTTTTCCAAAAGGTGAACTGGCCTGTGACCCTCTGGGAGGTCACATCCCACTGATCCTTGTCCATCTCACAAAAGGGCCTAGGCTTATTATGGTAACCAAGAATGGGGTCTGGTGGGAGGCTTGCTGAGGAGTCTGGAGCTCTGTCCAGGTAGTAGCAAACCACTAACCCCGGGTGAGACCAACATTCTGACCCCTCCAACCAGGCAGGTCCTTGCTTGGGGGAGGAGGCTGGGTTCCTGCTTGAGCTCTAAGTACAATAAGGCTGTGAACTGGGGGGGTGTGGGTGTAGACCCAAAGGGAAAGGGGACTTGGGCTTGGGGATGCATAGGTAAACAGGACACTGAGTTCTAGAAAGGTATCCTTACCCTGTGGGCCCTCTGGAAAGGCCAGCCCTGCAGCCACCTTCGTTTGAGGAAGTGAGACCCAACCTGGGTGGTGAACAGGGCCCAAGGAAGGAAGGGTATACCCCCCTAATCAAGCCACCCTGTCCAACTTGGCTTTCCCTTCTCTTAACTGGGGGAGCAGCTCGCACTCAGGGGGCTGGGCGATGGCAGGAAGGCTCAGGGCAGCTTCTGGAACTGGGCTGGGTATACTTTAGCCTGACGTCATGGGGCTCCCTGCTGCTCCATGGTGACCTCCACGATGATCCTGGCTCCTTCACCTCTTCTTTGACTCTGCCTCTACTCTTATCTCTGCCCTGCTTCCTAGACCTTTTTGCCTCTCCTCACCAGCTCTCTAAGGTCACCTTATCTAGCCCCACAGTCTGATTGGCAGGAGGTTGGCCTGGGCCTTCATCCTCCAGATACACATCCACTTTCAGGACCCAGATCCCCACCTTCCTTGGCAAGACTGAGTTCCTCTCACCCCACACCCTCTCAGTGGTACAAAACATGGATATGTCATCAAGGAAGGGAGGTGACAGAGGACTCAAGAGCATTAAGGGCTCCAGAAGGTTGTAGAGGTAGGAAATCAGAGACAGGATGATGGTGAGGCTCCCTGGGCTGCAGGGGCGGGGGCAGAGCTGATGTGGAGTCCCACACTGACCTCAACATGACAGGGGGCAACTGAGATGCAGAAATGGAAAAGGCCACTCCAGCTAAACAAAGCTTGTCGCTTCAAGGCCTGTCCCTGCAGGTACCCCTGAGGGGTGCAGAGTGGGGAGCAAAGAAGGAAACCGAGGTGTTGAGACAGAAAATGGGCAGTCTGTACCTGGGATTGACCCCATCCTCATCTCCCTGTTTGGGAGGGACAAGTTGGGGGGAAGATACTCAGGTGGTTTCCCCTCCCCTTCCCAAGAAGCTGGGAGAACCTGCCAGGGCAGCATCTTGAATAGGGGAATTGTCCTCCCAACCCAGAAGTGTGTATGTAGACGCGCGCGCATATGTGTGTCCACACACACACAGGGTTCCATCTTTGCCACTCCCATCTGCCCCTCCCCAGCTAATCTAGACACTCCCCCCTTCACTGCCTTAAAACCAGGCCCAGCTGTCAACATCTGGCCCACATCTGTCTCCTTCATCTGAGCCCCCCACCCTAGCCTATGTCCCCCTCTCTTTCAGGGGGCTACTCGGCAGGGCTAGGAGCTCAAAGACCTCTGCTCCGCTCCTCATACAGCCCCTTGCCATGGCTAAGGAACCGGGGCGGGGGGGCTGCCCCACCCTGGAGGTGCCCCAGGCTCTTGGCAGAGCCAGCTGGAGCCGTTAGAAGCAGCTGCCAATGACTCATCTCCCACTGCCCCCACCCCACCACCACAAACACACCCTGGGGCTGGGAACCAAGCACCCAGACCCTCACAGCCCTGCTGTCTCCAAACCACCGACCCTTCTGTCTGCCATCAAGCCCCTCCATACTCAGACCCTGCTCTCCCCAGAAACTTATTCCCTCCTCCCCTGCAACTCCCAATCGCCCCCAGAGCTGGAACACTTCTCATTTTCTTTTATTTATACAAAAACATATTTTTAAATATAATTTAAGAACCCCTCCAAGCACCGGTGTCTGACTCTGTTTTCCACTACCTCATCCCCCGCCCACCCACCACGTGTACCCCCACAGACACAGCCTGAGGGTACTTGGGAGGCAGGGAAACATCTGGGAATAGTGGCCTGACCAAGGCACCGTTCTGGAAACAGGCACGATGATGGGTCCCTGTTTCAACGTGGGCAAAGGGAGGCAATAGTGAAACAGGTCCCCTCAACAGAAAAAGTTAGGACAAGGACGGTAGAAAAACAAAACAAGAAAAATAAGACCAAAAACAAAAAATAAAACTCAAAGCCTTCAATATGAAGGCAGCAGATGGGGGAGGGGCATTTACAAGGGGGAAAAATGAGTTCAGTGGTGACAGCAGCAAAGGTCAAGACATCAAAGTCCAATGATTTTGTCACCGGACCATGACAACCCTTCCTTCCTCCTGGCACATCACTCCACTCCCGAGCTCGCAGGCTAGTCACTCTCCTCTCTTTGGTCTGCAGGGTCAAGGCCCATCAAGGTGAGGGGAAGCACCTGGAAGCCCTGACTGGGGATTGGAGGGGTGCTGTGAGGATCCCTGCCCAACCACCTCTGTGGAAGCTGGGAGATTATGGGCCCTTCCTTTCCCTCTGGTCATACCCAATCCTGAAAGAAGCTTCCCTCATCTGTAGTCTGGGGTTCCCCACCTCAGAGGCACGTGATTTCTACTCTCCCACACGGCAGAATCCCCAAATCCAGTCTCTCCAAATTGCCAACTCCCACCCCCATGGGTTCAAAGTGCAATCCAGCGGGGAGCAGGGATGGGGCCTCTATGAGTCCCCACCTGACTCTGCCCCAGGAAGAAGGGAAGGCTTCATCCCTGGGGTTTGAAGCTCTTGCCACTCCAGTGCTGTGGGCCATGTGAGGAGGCCAGGTCAATACTGAGGGGTTGGTCCTCCTGGCCCGGCTGGGGCTCCAGGTTTGGCCTGGGACTTCATGTGCTGGACACTGGCCAGGATTTTCTTCTGGTGTCCCGCCAGAGTGACTCCAATACGGAGCAGGTCCCTGTGCGAGGAAGGAAAGCTAGGTGAGACCATAGGGCACCCTTAGCAGTACACCTTAAACTCCAGAAACTGCTGTTCCCTCCAGACTGCCAGCCAATCAGAAAGGCCAACAGGGAGGGGGTGTCCAATGTCAACAGTTGCTGGGCAGTTTCTGGAGGAGTTAGGAGTTGGGCCAAGGTCCTTCTGTGCAGCCTCAGTAGAGGATGAAGCTAGGTCTCTCAAGAGCTGGGTCCACAGGGGGCAGGGCCGGGAGGCAGGAGGTGGGGGCTGCAGCTGGATCCTCCAGTGGGGATTAAGAAAGGACAAAAAGGTAAGAATCTGAGAGGCAGGCAGAAAAGACAGGTGAGAGAAAGGCCCACGAAATGAGGCTGGGGGAAGGAGCTGCACAGATCACTTTAGAGGGGAAAGGCAAAGTCAGAAGAAGGAAAAGGAAGAGCTGGGTGGAGAGGAAGGGGAGGCACCAGTGCCAGCAGGAAAGGGGCAAAAACCATCCACTCCCTCCTAGCCTGCCGCCTGGAGACTGATATAAGGGTAAATGAAGAGGCAGAAACGGGAGAAAGATCCTGGGTCAAGAGGAGGCTGTAACAATTTAAGGAGAGTGCCCAGGCCCAGGGGGCCGACTGGCTCAGCCCCAGTACCTTGCCTGGCCTGGAGAGGGCCTCCAGGATGCTTCTGGTTCTGGGTTCTATTCCTCCTATTTCTATTATTCTAGCCTGGGCCAAGAAGAGACCTTAGGAGAGAAAGGAAAGGCAGGAAGAAGGAGTACCAGAGAGGCCAAAAGGGAAAAACACTGTTTGGGAGACACGGAATCATAAAACCATTTAACTTTAAAGCTGGAAAGGATCTCCAAAACCTAGTCCAATCTTCTCCTTTTATGGGTGAGAAAGCAGACCCAGCATTGACCCAGCGTTGACATTTGTTAACGTGAGAGCTGGGCCTGGAATGTAGATAGATGCACAAAGATAGATATGGATTGGGGAGGTGGGGGGAGAGACGGCCCAGGGCTGTGATGTGAGGACAAGTGGGCATGGCCGCCGGGAAGATTCTCTGGATTCTCAGTCTGGCAGCTATCACTGCTTTTGTGGCTCTTCTCGGCTTGGTGTAGAGCAACTCTTCCCTGGTGTTGCCCCACTGAGAAAACACAGCTGGCACCAGGAGGTAACCCCAAAGGCCCCTGCTGCATCTGTGGGCCTGGTTCAGGTCCCCATACTCCTTGTTTCCAGACTTCCCACTGGCTGCTCCCAGCTCACCACTGCCCCATCTCCCCTGAGATCCTGCCACGACTTACTCGGTGGAGATCTGGCTAACTAGCTCGAAGGAGCCAAATCCGGCAGCCGCAAAACTTTCTTCGTATCTTCCCATCTTAATGGCTCGAAGCCACTCACCCACAGAGCCAAACGCTGAGTAGTGAGGCTGCCGCTGATCCAGGAGTGGGTGCGAGGCCCTGGGAGGTAGGGATGGGGAGGACACCCTGAGCACCAGGCCTGAGTCAGGATGAGGAAGTTGAGCCCAGGCCCGTGGCCAACCTTGGAGATGGGACAGAGACCATCCCACATACCACCAAAGGGATGGATACTTTCAGAGGGGGAGCTCTCGGGTGGTGGGCCCATTCTCTGCGGTCCTCACCCGCTATTCTCCCTGGCCACGATTTTGAGGCTGGCGGGGTTCCGGATCATCTTGTCAAGGGAGCTGACCACCTGGGGGAAGCGGGGCCGGGCATTCCGGTCCTTCTGCCAACAGTCCAGCATGAGCTGGTGCAGGGAGGTGGGGCAGTCAGGGGGTGGGGGCAGCCGGTAGTCCTGTTCAATGGCATTGATCACCTGGGGTAGTAGAAAGAAGCACTGGGTAAGGACATCTGGGGAAAACAGACATGCCAAAGGGCTCCAAGGAAATGGGGACTTAGCAGATACTGGGACGGGAGCCACAGCCCCCCAGAATGACAGATCTGTGCATCCTCAAGGCTGAGGCTACCTGTGATGGGATGCCTGAGATGTTTAACCTCCCAACTCTGCCCTCCATCTCTGTGTCCTTCTGGGACCCAAACATGCTGTACCAAAGTCTATGATACAAAGATCAGTTCTTCCTGCTACCCTCACCATCTCAAGGATCCAGCAGTGATGAGCTCTCTATGGTCTCCTCTGACCCCATATCCCAGGTGAGAGAACATTACAGAAAAGTTTGGTATGATCACAGAACACTTACATCCTGATTACTCATATCCCAGTATGGCCGTTCCCCAAACGACATGACCTCCCACATCACAATCCCATAGCTCCAGGCATCACTGGCAGATGTGAACTTCCGGAAGGCAATGGCTTCAGGGGCTGTCCATCGGATAGGAATCTTTCCTCCCTACCAAAGGGCAAAGAAAGGGTGAGCTGAGGGACTCACAGTACCCAGGCATACTGCCCCCTCTTTTGCTTTTTTCGCCTAGTTCAGACCTCCATTCTTTCTGGGACCCAAGCACCCAGCTCCCCAGCTCTGTTCTCCTCCAAGACACCTATGAGTCCTGCTCCCTGGTCTGCATTCCGAAGATTCCTCAGATACACCTCTTGGTCTGTTCCTGAATCTGCTCCCTGGACCAGAGCTGTCCATCCCCTAGCCTCCCACCTTTCCACTTCCCTCTCCACCTGGCCCTAAGAACCTAGTTCACACCACCCCCACCCCATCTCCTAGCCTTACCAGAGAGCTCGTGTAGGTGGGATCAGAAGAGTTCTCCTCCAGGAATCGGGAAAGGCCAAAGTCAGAGACCTTGCAGACAAGGTTGCTGTTGACCAGGATGTTGCGGGCAGCCAGGTCTCGGTGGACGTAGCTCATCTCAGCCAGGTACCGCATGCCTGAGGCGATGCCCCGCAACATGCCCACCAGCTGGATGACAGTGAACTGTCCGTCGTTCAGCTGCAGATTTGACATGGGAGAGGGGTACGATGAGGACAGCTGGCCCATCAGCCCTCTTCTTTCCACTTTCTAAACCTATTTGTCACTTCCAGGCCCCGCTGCTGCTCACCTGTAGGGGAGGCCTGCCCACTTCCCTGGGTGAGTCCTACTCTTTTCTCTTACTATACTATCATAACACAATGCTTGTAATTGTTCTGATTTCAAATATATGCATTTACATTCAGTCTTTCTTAATTACATTATAAGGAGACAATTTGACCATTTTTCTTCCACTTAACCTAACAGGGTGCTTTACCCCCAGGAAATACTCAAAAAAGGCTTTTTATCTAATAAGCTCCTTTGATAGCAACAGTTTTGTCAGCTAGGTGTGCACTCCTGGACTCCGAGTTACCTGTCTACAGGTGGAGGTGGATTTGTGCTGATCCAGCTGCAATCTCGCTCAGCCCTCTTGGACCAGCTGGGTGTGGTTTTGCAAGAGAGCAGCAAGGAACTGGGGTATGATCAGTTACCACAGAGCCAAAACCAAGGGTCTAAAGCCCGACCTTGACCTTTATAGAGTTTATTCTTAACAGCTAAACCAACTAGTCCCAGATGGTTAACTAATCCCATCTTCTGGGTTCAGCTAGGATGTAGGGGACCCTCTACAGCCCTGCAAGGGCAGGGACACAGAGTCTAAAACCTGAATTCTTAATCCAGCTTCCAAATCTGCCCCCACCCTAGCTGTATCTCAGTTCTTGGAAACTACTCCCTCAGCTGCTCAGGCCTAGACCCGAGTCTCCCGTGACTCCCTCTCTCCCTCACCCTCCACCAGCAAGTCCCACTGGCTCTGCTTCCAAAACCAGTCCCCAATCCAAGCACTTCTCTCCACCCCACTGCAAGCCACTGCCTGAGTGGCTGCAACTGCCTCCTCACAGGCCTCCCTGCTTCGGCCCCAGCAAAAGGGATCGCCTGAAATCATCTCACTCTGGCTCAAGTCCCGCTGATGGCTCTCCCTCGCACATCTTATAAAATCCAATTCCTGACTAAGGTCACAAGGCCCACTGTGGCCTGGGCCACCACCTGCCTCATGATCTACCAGCGTTCCTCTGCTCACTGATAGTGGCTACCCAGCCATTCTGTTCCCGAAACATGCCAAGTTCCTTCCCACTCTCGGTCTCTACTCTCTGCCCCAAACGTACTCCCCCAACCTTCTCAAGGCTGGCTTTTTCTCATCTACCCAAATGCCATCTCTTTTAAAACAGGCCTCCTCTGCCCCCAACAACCAGACCTCTGTATGGTACCAACGTAACAACACACAAGGGAGGTACAGGGTGTCATCACACTACTCCAGGGGTCTGTCTCCGCATCGCTTGTGGTGGACCCAGGGTACCTGTCCCCTGATGGGACACAGGATGCAGTGCACAGCATCCTCTGATAGAGTCAACCCACAGCGTTCAATTGTGAACTTATCAAAACATCAGATATAACTTCCATTACAGGAAACACAGAGAAACCAGCTAAATGACCCCACAAGGAATAATCCAATAAATCCAGAGGTGGCATCCAAAGGGACAACTGGCCCAGCTCCTGAGCACATCAGTGTCGCAACAAGGAACTGCTCTGAGTTTAAAGGACATTATGGGGACAACTGTGGAAATTTTAATATTGAATGAGTATTAGATGATACTAAAGAATCATTGTAATTATGTCAAGTGCAATAATGTTATTTTGCTATGGAGGGAAATGTTTTGACATTTTGAAAAAGATGCACAGCAAAGTTAAAAATATAATAACTTTCAGTAAGGCCTGTTAAATAAAGTGACAAAAATAATATAAGCTCTTCCCACCTCATCCCCAGCCACTTTTCTGTTATCTTAATTTTTTTCACATCTGAAATTGTTTACCTTTTTAAAATCCCATTTGTTTACTTTTGAATTTATAGTCTCCCCATTAGACCATCAGCTCCCCAAGAGGAGACACCCTCCCACTGCCTTGCTCAAGGCTCTGTCCCCAGTGCTGAGAACAGTGGCTAAATGCACGGGAGGCTCTTGGTATATATTTGCCAAAAGAATGAATGACAACCCCTCCATATCCCAAGGGCAGCTGTCCCCTAGAGGGGCCAATCCAACCCCTGCAGAAGGGAAGGCCAGCCCCAGGAACTCAAACTTTTCTGGAAGGCCAGGGGAGTCCTGGGTGGTACAAACGATTAACACACTTGGCTGCCAACATGGAAAGTTGGTGGTTTGAACCCACCCAGTGGTGTCAAGGAAGAAAGGCTTGGTGATCTGCTTCTGTAAAGATTACAGCCAAGAGAACCCTGTGGAGTCCAGTTCTACTCTGACACACGAGGTCGCCACGGGTTGAAGTCAACTCAGTAGAAAATGGAGTGTCAGAACGCAGCAGCAGGGAGGGAGGCAGGAGAGAGAGTGACACAGAGCCAACTGTCCTGGGTTCTGAGCCCGGTGGCCTCTGCTCCTTGATAGCTCTGGCCAGCAGGGGAAAGAGCGGGGGGTGGATGTGAGAGGGTTACAGATCAGGGGCTCACCCGCAGGAAGGAGTCCAGGGCACCGTTCTCCATGAATTCAGTAAGGATCATGACAGGCACGCTGTTGGTGACCACGCCCTCGAGACGGATGATGTTGGGGTGCTCAAACTGGCCCATGATTGAGGCCTCACTCAGGAACTCACGACGTTGCCGCTCTGTGTAGCCGCCCTTCAGGGTCTTGATGGCCACACAGCTCTCCTTCTTCCCTGGGGCCTTGAGCCGCCCCCGGCACACCTCACCAAACTCACCTTCAGGAGGGACACCAAGAGTCAGCTCTCCTTCCCTTGCCACCCTCCCTGTCCCAAGGCACCCAGCATCTTTCCTCTTACCTGCACCAATCACCTCCTCAATCTTAACATAGGAGACGTCAATTTCTTTTGCAAATTCCCTCACAGCCTCATTAGGATCTTCGTAAGTGAAGGGGTCGATATATACCTTAGTACCTGAGGAATTATTCAGGGCCCCATTACAAAGAAGTAATTTCCTACTGGACTCAGATGCCCAGATTCCTGGCTCATGGCTACTCCGCCCAGCACTTATCTCCTCCGGGATAAGCCTACTCACCATGCCCAATGAGATACTGCCCATGCTTGTCTGAGTATTCAGCTTCTCTCCCGTTGTTCTGCTTCCTGTAGCCCATGGGAAAGAAGCAAAAGGTAAACCAAGTCACAGATCTCTATGTTCCCAGAGGGGCAGGTTGGGAAGGAACGGGTGGGGTCAGAGAGGACTCCAAGTGAAAACAGGCCCATGGGCACTCAGAATGGTGGTCCTGAAGCAAGAGGGCAGGGGGCCACCTACAGGGGGCTTCACAGGGGACTCCAGGTGCCCAGAGCCCTTACCTGAGGCAGATAACAGCGATGACGATGACAACCAGGACCAGCACCACACCCACGACTGCTGTGCCTGCTATCAAGGCCAGCTGCTCCCGCCAACTCTCATTCTCTGGGGAGAAAAAGCTGGTGATCAGAGAGGCCTGAGAGCTCCCTGGAGGTCCCAGCTGCAGGCTCTGAGGAGTGAGTGTGGCCCCTGAGAACAGGCTCCAACAGCTGTGACGGTGGGGAGAGAGGACACAGGCCAGGCAGAGTCAGGAGGGGACGTTTCCCAACTGGGTACCGTCAGAGCACTTTTGATTTTGTCCTGTTATACATACTGGGTTTCATTTGAATGACAGGCTCCAAACATTAAACATTAGGTTTATAGCCAAAAAGAGGAAACAACCCAAATGTCTACCAACTCATGAGTGGATAAATAAAATACGGTATATCCATACAATGGAATATTATTTGGTCATAAAAAGGGATGAAGTACTGACACGTGTTACAACATGGATGAACCTTGGAAACGTGCTAAGTGAAAGAAGCCAGACACCAAGGACTGCACACTGTATGATTCCATTTACAGGAAATATCCAGATTAGGTAAATCCAGAGAGAGAGACAGAGACTAGATCAATGGTTGCCAGGGGCTGGGAGGATAGAGGGGTTGGAGATTAAAGGCTAAGGGGTACGGGGTTTCTTTTTGGGGTGCTGAAAGTGTTCTAAAATTAATTGTGGTGATGGTTGCATAAGTCTGAATATAGTAAAACCCAATGAATTATATGCTTTAAATGGGTAAATTATATAGTATTCGAATTATTTCTCAATAAAGCTTTTAAACTACAGCTGTTAGAAATCACTGGTCCAGCATACCTCGTTTAACTCTCGAAACCCTACAAGAGAGGCTTCATTATATACCATTTCACTGGATGGGGCTCAGAAGGTCAAGTTTTAGCTAAAGGCCACACAGCAGATAAGCAGTGAGCTGGACTCACATCCAGTGGTGGTGTCTACACTCTAGAGTCCTTTTGACAGGTCAATGCCATGTGGCTGAGAAAGGAGGAGCATGAATGTGTGACTTTGAGGGTCTTGCAGGGCAGAGGCAAGGCTTCTCACTGGTGGGTGGGCAGCACCCCCGCCCTGCCCTGGTCCCCAGGCTCACTCACCATCCAGCGGGGTCTGGCTGTGGTGCTCCTGGCCAAAGGGCCCGTAACCAGCCTCAGAGCGTGCCCGCACCTGGACCAGGTAGCTGGTTCCTCGCTTCAGCCCCCGTAGCTCTGCCCGGTTTTCTGATGTCTTCAGGAACCGCACGCTGCTGGGGCCCTCCGTGCCCTGTCCGAAAGGAGGAGCTAGCCCTAAGCCGGGGCTCCCAGTTTCTGCTGCTCTTCCTGCCTCCCCTCCACCCTGTGCCCCCATCCCTAGCATCTCAGTCCTGTTGTGAGGCAGGCGAGGCTTTTCTGCTTAGTTATGCACCATGCCATGTTTTACATTCATTGTATCATTTAACCCTTGCAACACCTCAGTACGGTAACTACTGTTATCATAGCCATTTTACAGATGGGGATACCGAGGCTTAGCGAGGCCAAGGGGTTTGCCCAAGGCCACGCAGCTAGTAAGGGGTAGAGCTGGAATTGTCCCAGTCCACAGTGCACAGCCCACCCACCCCCACCGCCAGGGCCTGGCCTCACCTTCTCGTGGTACTTGACCTCATAGTCCAGTACAGCCCCAGTGGGTGCCCGGGGGACAGCCCATGCCAGATTCAAGCTGCTGGGTGATGACCGTGTCACCCGGATGTCGGACACTGGAGGGGGCACTGCGAGAGACAGAGATATTGGGTCCCTTCCTCTTGGCAGGTCTGTCCCTTGTTTTTCCAGCTCTTTCTCTGCTGCATACCCTTGTCTCAGTATTCCAGCTACTTCAGTAGTTCCTTCTGACTATCTGCCCCAGACTTCTCAGGGAGGCTCCTGTCTTTGGGCCTTCAGCCTACCTTTGCTTCTCTTTCTGCCCCCACCACCCCCTGCCCCACAAGCCTTAACACCTCCATTCTCCTGGGGACCTCCACTCCCCAGCCCCTGCCATTTCTCCTTCAGGCCTTTAGCCTGTCCACCTCCCTCCCGGGCCTTTCCCACTGACACCTCTCCCACCTGACCACGGGCTTTGCCAGCTCCCCATCTCACCCTCGCGGTCGGTGGTGACATTGACAGGCTCAAATGGTACCGGCCCTGTGGCTAAGGAGGACACCCCATTCAAGGCAGTGACCTCAAAGGTATAGGTGAAGTCAGGACGCAGCCCCCGAATCACCACCGAGGGCTCCACCAGGTCCCGGGGGCCAGGGTCAAAGGTCAGGTCTCCTCCACAGGGCGTGCAGGAACCCCCAGGGCGGCACTCCCGGCAGCGGAGCGCATAGGTGAGGTCCTCTCGGCCGCCCGACTCAAGGGGAGCACTCCACTCCAGGCGAAGGGAAGAGCCGTTCAGGCGGGAAACCACACTGCGAGGTGCAGAGGGAGGGGCTGCGATAAAAAACAGGGAGTCAGAGAGGTCCACCCAGTGGGAAGGAAGGGGGCAGTGGGAGAGCCAGCGGCACTGTGGCGCCTGGTCTTGGCAATGGCATGTTTCACTGCTTCTCTGCTCTGGGAACCAGCACACCAGGGTCATGAGGGAGAAGTCCTGGGAAGATGGGGCCTGTGTGCTGGCTGAGGACCTGTCCCAGGGGTCGGAGCTCCCTCCCCAACAAACCAAATCTGGTCATTGGTCACTTACTGGTACAGGGTGCACTCCAGGGGTCTGTTCGAGCCCGGAAGTACCCGACGCGGCACTGGCAGAAGGGTGAGCCGATGGTATTGGAGTGGCTGTTGGCTGGGCACGGCTGGCAGGACCCCTCCCCTGCCAGAGGCTTGAAGGTGCCCTGGGCACAGGCTGTAAAAGAGAAAGCATTCATCAAAATCATGCACCTTTAGTCCCCAAGAAGATTCAGCTGCTCTGAAGGCTGCATGAAGTTCTAAGCAGGGAGAAGGGAGGGAAGGTCTCAGAAACCTGACCTCTAAGAGGCAGAGACCCCTCCCTCCAGAGCAGAGGTCGCAACCATTTTTGACCCTGATTCCCCCTGGGCAGTCTGGTGATGCCTATGCACCCCTGCTCAGAATAATTTTAAATGCACACCACAAAACACACAAGTACACAGGACCCGTTATGAAATATAATTGCTAAAACATTAACAAGGTTTATGATAGAGCAACGTGGGCCCTTCTTTACCAACAATAGACAGTAACCAATCTAATAACTACTGTAATACTGGAGTTGTGATGAGTGAAAATAGTATTTTGAGATTCTTGAAACAGCTGTAATGGGATGTCCACTGGGAAATGGGAATGTCCGTGATGTGTATGGTGCCCAGCCAGTGCTATGACTGCGGGGCCTACATTCGACATGGAAGGAGCTGCCAGATTCCAGGGAGAGATTAGTGAAGGCAAAAAGTCATTTACGTCCCAGTAACGAGTGTTTTGTTATATATATTCTTACCGTCATTAAAAAAAGTCATTTATTCCTCCATCAAAGTTCACAGGTCCCATACATTCTAGCCACAAAACCCAGGTTAAGAAACCTTACTCTAGAGAACAAGCTTATTAAGAATTTAACATAATACTCTGAGAGTATGGCCTCTAGATACCCTTTTAATTCAGTACTGAGGTTACTCCTGAGGTTCACCCTTCAGCCAAAGATTAGACAGGCCCATAAAACAAAAAATAATACATGTAGCTCAACCATGTACATGAGACTAAATGGACACACCAGCCCAGGGGCAAGGACAAGAAGATAGGAGGGGACAGGAAAGCTGGACAAAGGGAAATAGGGAACTCAAGGTGGACAAGGGGAGAGTTTTGACACGTGCGGTTGGCAACCAATGTCACAGAACAATATATGTATTAATTGTTTAATGAGAAACTAATTTACTCTGTAAACTTTCGTGTAAAGCAAAATAAAAAAAAAACAATGTAGTATCAATAAATTAGAGGAAATCATAATGAACAAGAATTGAGACCATGATGCCATTGTCCTCTGAGCCCAAAACCTGAGGATAGTCCTGCATCCCAGGCCAGCCTCCTATGTCCAGAAAGAAGGAAGGAGTTGGAAATAGTTTGAGGGAAGAGTCCAAAAGTGAGGAAGAACTCAGAACTACAGTGGGGGTTATGAAGACAGACCCTCCACTAGCTGAGTGCCTAGAAAAATGAAAAAAGTACAAAATGGAAATTTAAGAAGTGGGTCAGGTGTCCAAGGGTCCCCCCCCCCCCCCAAGGATGGGGGCAAACTTTATAAGGGAGTTGCCAGCCCTCACCTCGGCACCTGGTATTCCCCTCTGCGGCCTCGAACCCTGAAGCACAGCTGCAGCCAGTGACTGGCTGCTCAGCCCACTGGCCATCCTCCCGGCAGTAGAGGCTGGGGCTGGGGCCGGGGGCAGGCACAGCATCGGCCACGCAGCTTCCTGCCACGGGCACCACAAGCTCAGGAGGCACAGTCTCCGGGAAGTGCGTCAGGTTCACAGTCAGCTGGGCACACTTCTTGTAGAAGAGGTGCAGGGACAGCAGTGCCATGCAGGCACCCTGGTCCTGGAAGGCCAGGTAGAAGCCAGCCTTGGTGAGCGGGCCCAAGCGCAGCCTCTTGATGTTTACCTTCCCTGTGGCCTCGGCCCCAGGGCGCTTCCGGGTCAGGTGCTCAGCAGCCACTGTGTCTACCTGCCAGGTTGAGGAAGAGACTCAGTGCTGCTGTCCTCCACTCCCCCTGAGGGCCAGGTGGACTATCTTCTTCCCAGCTCACCCTCTCCCTGGCTTCCTCTGTTCCTATTCCAGAACCTTCTCCCCACCTTCCCTAACATGCACTTTTCTGCATGTTCCAACATTATCCATTAATACTTGCTCAGCTTCTATGATGTGTCAAGCCCCTGCCCCACATCCCCTTGGCCATCTATTCACTCATTGTGCAAACATTTATCGACTGCTACTCTATGCCAGGCCCTGAGCTCAGTGTCACGGAAATGAAAATAAATGAAACATGGATAAATTATAAAGTATGTTGAGTGCTAGGGCAGGAATATGAATAGAGTGATGTAGGCCCCGGGGCAGGGATTATCAGCAAAGATGTCACAGAGACTCTAAGCTGGAACCTATAAGACAAGTAGGAGCAGGGTAGCAAAAGCAGAAAGAAGGCATTCTAGGGGAGGCACCAGCAAAGGTATGGGGTTGTAAAACGGTGAAGTAGAGTCAGGGAATGGGAGAAGTGGAGTGTGGCCCAAGCTGAGTGGGGTGGAGAAGCAGCCTGAGGCCTGGGCCTCCCTGGGTGCCAGGCCAGGGAGCTGGGTGTTATTCTGCCACTCCACCTTGCAAGGAGCCCTGGTGGCGTAGTGGTTAACAGCCTGGCTGCAAACCAAAAGGTCGGCAGTTCCAATCCACCAGCTGCTCCTTGGAAACCCTGCGGGGCAGTTCTACTCTGTCCTATAGGCTCGCTTTGAGTCAGAACCGACTCAATGGCACCTAGCAACCACCACCACCTTGCAGACTCCCTTCTCTTGCTTCCCAGACCCCAGCTCTCCCTGTCAGGGCCTTGAACGCCATCCGTTAGTCTCTAGATGGCCTGCCCTGAGTGCCCAGGCACCTTGATGTAGGGGTTCTCCATCCAGGCTGGCGTGAGGGCCGTGGCAGTGTCAGCATTGCTTTCGTAGTAGAAGACGGTGAAGGTTTCCTTGCAGGAGCGCCCAGCCCGGGGCAGGGAGAGGCACTCCAGCATGGTGAAGCGCAGTGTAGCGTACACGTGGACCGCGCCGCGCCGCGGGACCCAGCCAGTACGCAGCCAGTGGGCCGTGCCCGGGGCCCGCTGCACGTCACACACCTCATACGTCCTCACGCTGTGCTGTTCCTCATCCAGGCCACTCAGTTCCTCCCACTGTGAGGACAGGTGTCAGCAAGGGGGCTGCTGTGGTGGGGGCCCCTGTAGAAGGGATGGCTGGGGAGGCGGGGCTGGGGAGGTGGCTGAGGGGTTTCAAGTTAATGTGTGAGGGGAGTTTTTCATAAAGTGGGGAGGGACCGAGGAAGGGGAAGCAGTACTGGAGGGACCTTGGAAGAGCAAGGGCTCAGAGGAGCACCTACTCAGGATTCCTCCTTCTCCATTTCCCTCCTGAGCCCCAGGTCCCGGGTCCAGCCCTTACCTGCCCCTCCACCTGAGGGTACGTCACCCACTTCAGGTCGGCAGTTTCCAATTTTGTGTTCAGTAGGGTCTCTAAGACAAAAACACACAGAGAGTCGGTGCTTGGGGGAGAGACCAGGAAGATCAGATCCCAGGAAGGGAGACAGGGGGATCCTTCTAGCTCCAAGTTAGAAGGCTCAGCAGGCAGATGAGACAAGGAGGGGAGCAAGTCCTATACTCTGCACCCCACCCCCACTTTCTCGCTTTTTTTTCTGAGTGTCAACTCCACCCCTAACAGCTGGCAGGCACCAGTGGCCCCCCCAGGACTCCAAGGTCTAAGCTTTCCTGAATTGGGAGATCACTGCTGTTGGAAGGGAGAAGGGTTAAAACTCGAGCCCTGACCTGACCCTGACCCTGAGAAGGGCAAAGGGCTGCTGGCTTGGGGAATACCCCTCCCTGCCTCTGGCCCCACATTTCCTGCCCCAAAGTTGCTGCCTCCCTACCCCCAACTTCTACTCCTCTTCCAAGTCCCCACCCTCTTTTAGACAAAACACACGGGTCCTTCAGTTCCCAGTTCTCTCCTGGAAGGTGGTGCTCACGGCCTGTAGCAAGCACAGCTCTGCTGACACCCCGGCCCCCCTTCCAAGGCTCCCCCACCAGTTAGCTGCCTTCCTTAGGAGAGGACAGGAGGAAGTACTGGAGGCCAGGATGCTTGGGTTCCCGCCCTGGCCCCCACTGAGGCCCCACATCTGGATTTGGTTACTGGAAGAAAAAGGGGAGGTGATTTTAGGGGTGTTTGGGGGGTGAACACACCTGGCTCTGCTCTGGATCAGGGGAAGGGATGGGGCTTTGGTGGAAGAGGGGATTAGGAGAAACACAGCTCTTGGCAGCGAGGACAGGAGGGCGGGTAGGGGAATCCCCTCAGAAGCCAGGCAATGTGGGGGGCAGAGACATAGGCCTGGGAGGGTCGGTCAGGGGCCCCAGAGGGGCCAGCAGCACACCTGGGCCCAGGACTCCCCCACAGAGGTTGCAGGAGAGGAAGAAAAGTAGGGCAGGCGGGGCACCCTCCTCCCCAGAACCGAACGGTGTCCATAGGGCTCAGTGGGAACCTGGCCAGCCCGAGGTGAGCCCAGGGCCCCCATGGGTGGCAGGAGACAGCCCAGCCTGTTGGGGACAGGATGCCAGGGTTCTGGGAAGGGGGTGGCTAGAGGCAGCTGTCTCCACCCTCCATTGTTCCAGCCTGGATAGTGTTTTCCGGTCTCCAATTTACACACTGTCTGTTTCAGGGCTGTCTGCTGGGCTCTGAACACTCACTTTCTCTCACCCTATCTCGGTCTTGCCTGCCCCAAGCCCTCTCTGAGCTCTGCCTTCTTCTCACCTCTCTTTCCCATCTCTGTCTGTCTCCACTTCCCTTTCTGACTGTCACTATCACTCCATTTTCTGTCTCCCTCCTTTCACCTTCCCTGGGGCATGTGCCTTGGAGAAATCACTTCGCTCAGCCTCAGTCTCCTCATCTGTAAAACGGGGCCATTAATACCTCCTACCCGCAGGGTTGTTGGAATGATCAAAATAACACTTGTAAAGTGCTTTGCACAGACCTAGGGCTTGGCAAGCACTCAGGTAATGAATTCGAAGTATTACTCCCTTTTGCTCTTTGCATTTTTCTTTCCCTCTCACCACACTTCATCCTGGCAGGGTTTTCTTCTCCTGTCTACCCTCCTCTCTCCCTCTCCCAGTTTTTCCCCTTCTTCTTTCTCTGAGCTGGGAAAGCCTCCCCTCACTCCCTCCCCACAGCCAGTCTTTGATCCCCAGCCCAAAGCAGTACTACCCAGTCTAGGGGAAAAGAGTCTTCTAACTGCCTTTGATTCCTGCCCTTCAGTAGCACCCCATGGCCCACTCCCCAGAGACCCCTTTGATTCCAGGCAGTGAAAGGAGAGAGGAAGCAGCTCACTGAAAGGAGATGAGGGACATATGAGGGGAGGGCTTGCTGGGTTCTTGGCTCCTCCTCAAGGGAACAAGTAGGGGAGAGAGACACACATGGAGGAAGAACCATTTGGGGGAATACGGAAAACAGTATATTTTGAAAAAGACCAGGAGGTAGTAGCTGGGTTAAGTTAGGGCAGCTTGGAGGGCTGTGTGGGTCAGTTTCTGCTGGCCTGTAGGGCTGGAGAAAAGTCAACTTCTCTGGGACTCAGGCTGGTCTGGGGTCTAGATGGCTTTTAAAGAGACGGGGTGCAGCCTGGGGAAAGCAGGGAAGAGGGACACTCTGCAGCAAGCCCCCGGGGTTTGAGAGAAATTGGGGGTTTGCAGTGTGAGTGCAGAAGGTGGGCCTCTTGACTGGCGGAGGGGAGTAGAACTGTAAGATCAAGGTGTGAACGCTCAGAAACTGGGTGGGGGTGGTTTTATGGCCTAGCATGAAGGTCTGCCTTGTCTGCAGTTTTTCCTCCAGAAACGTTTCCTCATGTTTGGCTTGAGGTGGGAAGTGGGATAGAAACTTTGGGGGAGTTTTGAGGATTGGGGTGGAGAGAAACGGAAAGGCTGCCAAGACCGTTTGTAGTCTGGAGTAAGCGTTTGGGGGAGCCGGGGTTGGGGAATGTCCCGGGACATAGCTCGACTCCATCTCTTTCCCAAACAAAAGAAAACTCCACTCCCCCACTGGGCCGCCTCCTCCCCGCCCTCCTCCCGTTCTAGCACCACTGGTCAGAAGTGTTTAGGGTTGGGGTGCCGGGGTAGAAGTAGACAGAGGTCAGCCCCTCCACTCCCAGGCCCAACTCTGGAGGCCCCAGGAGTCGCGGGGTTCCCCCAAACAGACTCACCTTCTAAAGCGGCGGCAAGCGAAGCCCAGCAGAGCAGCGCCCGGAGCTCCATGGCGTCGCCTCACTCCGATTGGATCTGATCCGAGTTTGGGGGGCGCTAGCCCCCCCACGTCTGAACCCTCCCGAGCGGGTACGACGCCAACTCCACGCGCGAGACTCCCCGTCGGGCCCTCAGTGAGGGGCCATGCGGGGCGCGCCGGGCAACCGGCCACGGCGCCCAGGTGTGGCCCCGCGGCTCCGCCGCGCGGGCGGGGGACGTCCTGGAAGCGGCCGCGCGAAGGAGCGCGGAGCGAGACGTGGCTGAAGTCGGGGGTCCCTCTGGGGCTTCGGAATCCCGCCTCGGCTGGCTGGGGGTGGGCCTGCCCTCGCGGTCTCCCCCCCTCCCTAAGGTCGCGCTGCTCGTGCCGCCCGGCCGAGTGCGCGCCGCGCAGGCGGGGAAGGTGGGAGCCGAGCGGGCCTGGAGCGGGAGGGAGGGAGACTGCTGCGCGGCGCCGGGCGGGCCGGACCGGGGGTGGGCCAAGCTGGTACTGGGCCGGGCTGCGCCTGGCCTCGGAGGGAGGGGCGCGCGGGGGGCAGTGACGAGCCCCCCCCGGCCGGGGCTTGGCTAGAGGGCCCGGGCGCGCTGATTGGAGCACGCACTGCTGAATAATTCATGAGGGAAGCGAGCGGGGCGCGAGCGGAGCAGGTCGGGAAGTTGGGAGAAAGTTTGGAGAAGGGGGATGGGCGGCGGGTAAGGAGCTCGGGGGCCGTCCAGACGTGCTCAGTGGCCTTGCGCCTGGCCCGGGATGTCGGGCATCGGGGCCGAGGTCGGGGCCGGGGCTGGGGCTGGGGCTGGGGTCCCCGGTAGCAGGTCTGAACCCGGCAGACACGAGGGAGCAGAGAAGCACACGTAACCACACTGAAGGCCGCGCGGGCGTGCGCGAAAATGTGCACCACACACACAAAGCCGGTTGTGACCTTCCTGCGGACTTCAGATTCCAGCCGTGGATTCCCACTACCCCCTCGGTGGTGCAGGGGACTTTGGAGGGAAAGAGAAAGAGCTAGGAGGTTTTGAGGATGGAGAGTCGCCCTGCAGGCCCTGAGGCAGTGAGCCTAGTTTAGATAACCCTGGAGCAAACCTTCACGCAATCTTCCAACAAACTTTAGGTATTAGAGACCTACTGCGCGCGCAACCGGGGAACACGAGGGGCAAATGAGTTTAGAGGAGAAGTATAGAAAAGTCGAGGAAGTGGTAAGTAAAAGGTAGTGTAGATCCAAGGGGTACGGACCGACCTCCATATCACCCCCCTTTCACTCGCGTTTGTGGGGGTTCTCCCGCCTCCAGCAGCCCTGACCCCCGGGGGGCGCCGCTGTGGCTGCTGCTGCTGTCTTTCCTGAAGCTGTTTCCTGTCTGGCTCCTGGGGGCCCTCGGGATGGTTGGGAGGGGCCCTTCCTCTCACTGCCAGTTCCGCTCCCCATCCTCCCCCCCCCCCCCCCCCGCGAGTCCTATCAGTTAACGAGGAGGGTCCAGGAAAGCAGTGCTCCTCCCACCAACCCCCCTTCTACTTCAGGGCACCTATAGCGTGGGGCGTGGGGCGTATGGGGATCGCTGCTGGAGTTGCCTGTAGAAGACCTGGAAGGAAACAGCTTAGATTCAGAAAGTGATTCAGGGACCGGAATCTGGAGGAGCTGAGGAGCTGGGGAGCTGAGAACGAGGGAAGGAGGAGTCTGGAGATGCTTGGGGAGCTGCCAAGCGCCTCCAACCCTCCAGAGAGGACAGCCAGGCCTGCAATGACCTCTTGTCCCAGCGCACTTATCTTCCTGCCACAAGAGGTGCTCCCCACACCCCTGCCCTTCCTCATTGCCCTGCCTGGGTCCTGCTCTGGGGTGGGGGGGTGGGGTCACCGAGGGCAGGAAACAGCCGGCATCTCTGGAGCCAGACAGCCCAGGCTGGGGCTGGGAATCCCCTCCTCCCTCCTGACCACCCTGCTCCAAACCCAGTCTCCTCTTTTCTTATTCAGTGTCTCCCTCCAGGTTATTCACACACACACACACACCCCGAGAAACAGCCCGCAGATTCTCCAGCCTCTAATAATTGTCTTCTCTTCCCTCCTAGGCTCTGCCTTCAACTCCTTCAGGCCCTTGGTCTCTTGAACGTTTTCATTTGGTGGGGATGCAGTTCATCATGAGGTAGCGGGGAGGCAGGGAGGTGAGATACATGGCCTGAATGGTGGAGAGAGGGCGATCTCAGAGAAATGAGGCTGGTGGAGCAAGGGACTGGTGAGACAGGTGACAGAGGAGGTGTCAGCAGTTGGTGAGGGGCATAACAGTTCACCTATATATCTGACTCCTGGGGACTAGGTCCCCTCCCTAGGGGGAAGATAGGGCTCTAGGTTAGAAAACACCCAGTCGGTCCCATATGGTGGAGTCATCAGCCCCCACCTCCCGGCAAGTCATCCAGTTCCTAGTACCTAGTGGGTACCAATAAAAGAATATGGAAACCTTTATTAAACATCTACTATGTGCCAGCTGGAGCCCTAGTGGTACAGTGATTAAGAGCTATGGCTGCTAACCAATAGGTCAGCAGTTCGAATCTACCAGCTGCTCCTTGGAAACCCTATGGGGCAGTTCTACTCTGTCCTATAGGGTCACTATGAGTCAGAATCAACTCAATAGCAATGGGTTTGGTTATGTGCCAGCTGATCACTCTGTAAAACATGTCTCCTGGCTTCAAAGGTCTTATGTTGTTGTTGTTAGTTATCCTCAAGTTGGCCCCTGACTCAAGGCCACCCCATGCACAATGGAACAAAGCACTGCCTGGTCCTGCACCATCCCTATGATTGGTTGTGGATCAGACCATTGTGATCCACAGAGTTTCCATTAGTTGACTTTCAGAAGTAGATCACAGGACTTTCCTCCTGGTCCATCTTAGTCTGGAAACTCCGCTGAAACCAGTTCAGCGTTATAGCAGCACACAAGCGTCCACTGACAGACAGGCTGCACAAGAGATGCACTGACTGGGAATCAAACCCAGGTATCCCACATGGAAGGCGAGAATTCTACTACTGAACCACAAATGCCCCTTGAAAACAGTTGCCATCAAGTCACCTCTGACTCATGGAGACCCTATGTGTGTGTCAGAGTAGAACTGTGTTCCATAGGGTCTTCAGTGGTTGACTTTTCAGAAGTAAATGGTAAGGACTTTCTTCTAAGGCAACTCTAGGTGGACTGGAACTTCCAGTCTTTTGGTTATCAGCCCTATGTTCACTATTTGTACTACCCAGGAACTCTAAAAATCTTATAATGTGGTAGAAATCCTATCGTTTCCTCTTTCCATAGAGATGGCATCTGAGATTTTTTACTTCAATGCTCAGGAAGTGTGAGGTCTGTCCTCTGGATATGAGATCATTACCTCCACCCTCAGAACACACAGGACCACTTCCCAGGCAAATGACTCTAGTGGACATTAATTACATGGATGAGCATCGTTGCCAGTACCTGAACTGATGATTGTTCCACAAACCCAAACACAACTTGGGGCCCTCCCTTTCCTCATTATTAGAACACTTCACTCTCCCCTCCCCTCCAAATGTTAGGCTGTCACCCCGTTCCCTGTCCACGGTCAATCTGCTGCTAGCACACACTTCCTGCCAGTACTAGTGTGGGCATCCTTGAACAGCCAGTGGGTTGTATTTTTGCTATCCACATTGCTACAGTTGTTTTGAGCAGTTTTGTAGTTACAACTTTTCCTATGTGTAATAAAAACAACAAATCATCCCTTTTCACCATAAATTATATAAATTGTTCTCCTCTTCCCACATCCTGGCCTCCTCTCTTCTGGTCCACCTAACTCTGTCAGGCCTAGGGTTGAGTTTACCTTGAATCTCATGAAGTTTAGGTTCAGCACCCCTCACTTGTCTGGCTCCTTCCACAGCCCAGGTTAGTGAGTGCTGAAAATTTAAATGGTTTTTCAGGTGAGTCACACCACGAGAACACTTGAAGTGGCCTGAAATCTTATAGCTCTTACGTGAAAAGAAACATAAGAAGTGTTTTAGAAGCTTTGGCATTACCAATAATGAGTTGTGACGTTCAAAGAAATGCTTATAAACTCTAAAAAAGAAAAAAGTTAATCGGCTATACTAGATCAAAGATTGAGATATAGAGAGTAGAAAATATTGCCTAATTATTGTATGAAGACATGATCAAAAAAGTGTATGTACATCTAAGAAAAAATAGGAACTAAAAGTATTATAGAAGTGTGTCCAGCAGTGATTTACTACAAATATTACTTTTCTGGATTTTGTGATATTTATTGGATCTGTCACCTTTTAAATATTTGTAACATTTTCTCAATCTAAATAAACATTAATTTTTGAACTTAATTTTATATTCATAATTTTCTACTTGTTTTCTTAAAGAGGTTCTCCAAATGGTATAAACTTCAGGTCCCACTAAATCTAAATCCACTCTTGTCTGATTACCACAAACCTAGCTGAACTTGTTATATATAAAGTTGTAATAGACACATGGGTATAAGTCTTTATTAATAGATTAGTGATTGTATATTTACTTGTATATGGATCTAAGTTTCATGAAAGCAGGTATGTGTAAGGGAATTTTTTAACAATTGAGGTACCTGATAAGATTTTAAATGGCCAGCTTAAGGTTTGGGTGTGATTCCTTGATTGCCGGTTCCATTTTTACCCTAAGGACAGCCATCTTCCATGCAGTTTATAAGAGAAGAATGTCTGGTAATGATGACATAACTACCCTGTTACCTCCCCTCCCATCACATACCCTTGTAATTACTATACTGTAACCAATCTAAGAAAAATACGTATATCTTTTTAAGCCAATCGCCATATGAGTTCCCGCCACAGGAAGTCCTGCCTTATAATGATCTAATAACGCATTAAGTAATAACTTTCAATGATCTAAGCCTGTAATTACCAATCAAGTAATGTGCTTCATGTCCTCTGTCCCCCCTTTGTAAAACGTCACTGCTGAGTCACCATATTGGATTGCTGCATTCCCAAGAAGTCACAGAACCGGCTTGCCCTGGTACCAGCAAGGGCTCCTTGTGCCCAGATTCATCTCCTCAAATTCTCCAGGTTCTCTGGAGGTAAGACTCTCAGATCGAAGCCTCTGCTTATTGCAAAGATGGCTCTTTGAGAGATTTATTGGCTGTTTTTTCTCTACACTATCATTTTCTGCTCATCTCCTGAGCATCTTGCTGGATTCATTATTGCATTAAGTTTCGTGGGACTGCCAGCTCATGGTCAGTCTATTTTACTGAACTCCCTTTTCTTTCTGGTGCACCATAAGGTTTTCACGTGCATTTAGGTATTTAATACTTGTAAGTTTCTCCGTAAAATGGGGAATGCCATGTGCAAGGCTGAAGCAGAACCCCCTAAGGGAACTCCTGCAGATTATATGACTAAGCATTATGGCCCTGGTTCAGTCTTGTATTTAGGCCACTAGCATGTGTTTATGGAGGGAAATTTAAAAGATCAGGGGCTATTGTGGGGGTCATTTGAGTTAATAAAGTTGAATTTTCTGCTCAGTAGATTAGAGGCTAAGGACTTACAAATAAAACTAAAGCAACAGGAGGCATTTTTTAATTGGTACTTGGAAATTTCCAAAAGAAATCACAATGCTAAATTTGCCTCCTTGCAGGAGACCATTTCAAAACGAGCTAAACAAATTTAAGAATTACAGTGTTAGAGCTCTGTAACCAAGATAACTACCCACCCAGCAGTAGCCCCTATACCCTCCCTGAACAGAGAACTAAAGCTAAACAAAATCAACTTATGGCCCTGCAATTACAGCAGTTACAGATCCAGCCTCAAAATAATTTCCCCACACAGAATATGTCCACTCAATATATGGCTAGGACTGGGCCCAGTAACTTGCCCCTCATTTGTTACTACTATAAAAAGCCTGGACCTTTTAAATGGGAATGTTCAAAACTAAAAAATAAATTTGGCAACCTAACACCAGATGAGGAAATCCTGGTGGCATAGTGGTGAAGAGCTACAGCTGCTAACCAAAAAGTCAGCAGTTCGAATCCACCAGGCACTCCTTGGAAACCCTATTGGGCAATTCTACTCTGTTCTATAGGGTCACTATGAGTTGGAATCGACTCAATGGCAATGGGTGTGGTTTTTGCTTTTAACACCAAATGTAGCCCAGAAGCAAACAGAATGAAAAGGCTCTGGGGAAAAATCAGGGGCTTTTCCTGTGGTAGCACTAAAATCTCAGGAAGAAACTACTTCTTCAGATAAATGGAGAACCATGTAAATTTTTAATTGACACAAGTGTTACCTAATCTGTGATAAATGCCACAAATTTACAAAAGCCCTTGCCCCAGAGTAATAAAACCTCAAGAGTCGTGGAGGTCACTAATCAAAAACAGATTTTAACCTATTCCCAGCCTGCTTATGTCTCTTTAGGTCCTATAGAGGACATGTACCCATTTTTGCTTAGCTTAGATACTCCAGTAAATTTAGTAGGAAGGGATCTGTTATCCAAATGGAATTGCCAAATAAAAATTTTCAGGAACAGAGGAAATGCTATTAGACTTACCTAAAGCCAATCAACAGATAGATTCTATAATACAAAAATACTTTAAGTGAAGAAGCCTATTGCTATTTACAAGCACTCAGCTTACCACTACAAGAAGGTCATTCTTCTACTTTATCCAATTCTGTGGAATGTCTTTCTTCTGTACCCGAAAGTTTAAGGGCCACTACTTCTACCAATGTTGGTTGGGTCCTATCAGCCGAATTAGTTAAAATTTAAATAGATACCTCCAAACCCTTACCTGAAATTTCTCAATATCCTTTACAACAAGAAGCGAAGGAAGGACTTGTTCCCATAATTCAAGACTTTTTGACAGAAGACTTAATAATTCCTTGCACCAGTCCTTGCAACACTCCGGTTTTCCCTGTTAAGAAACCCAACAATCGAGGCTGGAGATTTGTACAAGACTTATGTGCTATTAATTGTATAGTAATTCCAAGATTCCTTATAGTTCCCAACCCTCACCCAGTCCTCTCTAATGTTAACCCCGAAGCAACTCACTTTACAGTAGTTGATCTCTGCAGTGCTTTTTTTTTTTTTTTAACATACCAGTCCATCTTGACAGTCAATATTTGTTTTGCCTTCACTTGGCAGGACCAACAATTTACCTGGACTATCATGTCCCAAGGTTTTACCAAGTCCCCCACTTACTTTTCTCAGATTTACAGACGTTACAGTTTACTCAGGGATCTACATTATTACAGTATGTGGATGATTTACTGGTCTGTTCTAACTCTTAACAGGCATGTCTTACTGATAGTATACTGTTGTTACAACATTTGGACAGACGAGATAACAAAGCCTCCAGAGAATAATTGCAGTTAGCCCAACCTTTTGTTAGGTACATTATTTCAGCAAAAGAGGTCACTATAGACCCCAGAAGAAATGAGACCACTTTAGCTTATCCTGTCCCTACTACCAAGAAACAGTTAAGAGGATTTCTAGGACTCTGCAGCTATTACAGAACCTGGATACTTAATTTTTCCTTGCTGGCGCAATCTCTTTACCATTATCTAAAGAGTTCAGAGTCTGACACCTTCCAGCTTTCTGAGCAAGGCCAAAAGGCCTTCACTCAAACAAAGAGACATTAATTAGCACTCCTGCTCTAGGATTTCCTTTATAATTTAATTATAATTTAGACTTTTCACTTTTTGTCCATGAGATTTCTGGGAATGCTCTTGGAGTCCCCACTCAAAAACATGGAGGACAAGAGAGACTCATTGGTTGTTATAGCATCCAGTTACCTGCCTTGCCTTAGAGCAGTTGCAGCACCCACTAAACTAGTTGAGACCACAGCAGATATAGTTTTATGAAATTTTCTTGACATTTATGCCCCTCATGCAGTGTCAGCCGTTTTAAATTCAACACTTACTCAACACCTGTCAGCCAGCAGGCTGACTTCTTATGAAGTTCTTCTTTTGGCTGCTTCTAATATTTGGTTACATACTGTAACCTCTCTGAATCCAGATACATTGTTATCTTTATCTAATAATGATGACCATTCACCCCATGATTGCTTAAATCTTACCAAACAGCTTTTGTTTCCTAGACCAAATTTACAAGAAACTTTGTTATCTAATCCTAATTTAATTCTATTTCTTGATAGTCATATTTAAAGCCTGAACCTACCAGGCATCATTACCAGGGAGGATATGTTGTGACTACCTCAACTGAGGTCCTTGAAAGTGGTGCCCTTCCTGGAGTCACTTCAGCTCAGCAAGCTGAACTGCACTCATGAAGGCTTGAAAACTGGCTTCTGGACGGTCAGTAACTATTATTATAGACTCGAGGTATGTTTTGGAGTTATTCATGATTTAGCATGTTATGGAAACAAAGGGGCTCCTAACTTCTTCTGGGACCCAAATTAAAAATGGGCCCTTAATTGCAGACCTCTTAGAAGTCCTTTTGCTCCCCTCGGAGATTGCTGTAATTAAACTCTAGTCCCACCAACTCAAAGGAGCTCCACAAACAGAAGAAATTAAAGGAAATGACTTAGATAGAGCAGCTAAACAAGCCGCTTCCCAATTACCCTTTAATCACCACTCTCAGTCATGACCACGGTAATTCCACTTGTGATTATGATGAAAAGGAGGGAATAGATGATAACAATAATAGAACAGCTAGGACACCTGTAAACATGGCACCTGTAAAATGTTGCCCACCAAAATTTGACCCAAAAGAGATTTCAGAATCACTTTTTAAACATCAACAGTTAACCCTGACAGAGGAAATTAGAGAATGGGAACAGGCCAGCTATCATCAGAATCCAACCACTGGATTGTGGATCAGGCCTAATAAAAAATCCATTTTGCCAGAATGCTTACATATTCCTATGGTTCAAAACTACTGGCATAATAATATAGAAATAATGACAGATGAACTAACTAGGGCTTTAGAAGCCCATTGGTGGGGAGATTTTTCTGTTGCTGTAGACCATGTTTTTTCTCATAGTTTTAAAGATCATACTCCCCCTTGTTTCGATCCTGTTAATGCTTCCCACAAGCTTTTAACAGTTATGCATGGTCCCTCGCATTGGGGCACTGTCTTAGATGATGAACAACATTTTAGCATGCTTATAGAGAATCCCTCTAGGCCTGGAGGAATTGCCTTAAAGGATTTATTTGAACTTCAAAAATCAGCCCCACACGATAAGGTTGAGAAATGGAAAAAACATGATTGCTCCCTGTTATGGATTGAATTGTGTCTCCCCAAAAATGTGTGTCAGCTTGGCTAGTCCATGATTCCCAGTATTGTGTGTTTGTGCACCATTTTTGTCATCTGATGTGATTTTCCTATGTGTTGTAAATCCTACCTCTATGATGTTAATGAGGTGGGATGAGTGGCAGTTATGCTAATTAGGCAAGACTCAATCTACAAGATTAGGTTGTGTCTTAAGTCAATCTCTTTTGAGATATAAAAGAGAGAAATGAGGGACCTCACACCAGCAAGAAACAAGAGCCAGGAGAATAGCATGCCCTTTGGACCTGGGGTCCCTGCACTAACAAACTCCTCAGCCAGGGAAGATTGATGACAAGGACCTTCCCCTGGAGCTAGCACCCTGAATTTGGACTTCTAGGCTCCTAGACTGTGAGACAATAAATTTCTCTTTGTTAAAGCCATCCACGTGTGGTATTTCTGTTATAGCTAGCACTAGATAACTAAGACACTCCCAACGCCCCACCTCTGGGATATGGATGGGACCCAACGAGAACTTAGTTCTCCCCAAATCCCTGCAAGCACCTATACTGGAGGCATTGCACATAAATTCTCATTTGGGATGATATAAATGATGGAAATGTTAAAGAAATATTGGTGGAAGCATTTTTATGGAGCCGCTGAGCAAGTGGCTTCCCAATGTTCCATTTGCTCTCAATTTAATTTAGGTAAACCTTATAAAGCTCCACTTGGGAGATTTCCCTTGCCATCAGGACCAATGCTTGAATGGCAAATTAATTTTATCCAGCTTCCCCCTCAAGTGGTTACGAGTTTGTGTTAGTAATGATTTGTAGATTTTCTCACTGAGTAGAAGCTTTCCCCAGTCATCTAGCTACTGCTGCATTTGTGGCTAAGAAACTTCTTGAGAACATTATCCCTCTTGGGGAGCCCCAAGGGTTCTTTGTAGTGACCAAGGAACCCATTTTACTGGGCAAATAATTAGGAAATATGTAAAAATTTCCCCATTTTTCAAAGACTTCCTTGTCCTTATCACCCTCAATCCTCTAGTCTAGTTGAGAGAACTAATGGCATAATAAAAACTCAACTAGCCAAGCATTCCAAATCTTTACAATTGCCTTGGACGAAGGTGCTGCCTCTGATTCTTTTAAATTTAAGAATTACTCCATTTCGACCTCACAAATTTACTCCTTATGAAATTATCACTAGATGGCCAATGGCCTTCCCCTATTGGACAACATGCCCGAGTCAAATTTAGTTCAATCTGATTTGTTTCAATATTGTAAATCTTTGATCCAATATTCTAAAGAATATATAAGTTAAAGAAGCTTTTGATAATCAAAAGCAAGAAATATCTAAATTACCTAATGTTCAACCTGGAGTTCATGTTTATTGGAAAAGACACAAATTAAAAGATTCTTTTGAACCTCAATGGAAAAGCCCTTATTTAATCCTTCTCACTAATTCTTGTGCTGTTAAATTACAGGGAGTTAAGACTTGGATTCGTTTATCCCAACTGAAGAAAGCCCTGATTCTCCCTGAGACTCAAAAAGGATTGAAATTAAAATTCAAATGTTGCCAAGAAGATAAGCAGATGACAGCTGTGTAGACTGCTTTCCCATGATCTCTAGAACTGACCTGAAACTGCCTATGCAGCCTGCAGTAAAAGTTGGACTGTTTGCCTTTTTCTTTATCATTTTTGGTCATCTTAGTATTGTTTGCTGTTATGCATGATTGCAGAATTGTATCCTGATAGTTTTGGTGATTATATTATGCTAATTGTTGTCTTTAAAATAAGTTGTTTAAATGAGGGCTCTAACTCTTTTTGAATTTTTCTCAGTCACCTGGATCATAATTTTTAGTTGTAGGTATTTAGATGGTTTTAATGACCTAACTCGTCTATAGTGCCACCTTCTGACCATGAGAGTCATTTTTGCTTAATTTAATTTATAACTTGCCATTGCTTTTGAAACAGCTTTTTGTTTTATAAACTCAAACTGTTAGGATGGAAAAAATTTAGCTGTAGAGGTGCTAGGAGTTTGTTTTCCAATTGCCCTAATCCTTTTTATTGTCACTGGACTCCAACTGTGGGGTATTATTCCTTGTTTTAATATATTGTTCTTCCCTTGAAAACCCAGACGTCTTTTTATAAACACCACTTTTAGAAAATATTTATATTTCTTATGACCTCTCTGGGATTGGAATTCATATTAGCTCTTCTGTTTTAAATTTTAATCACATTTTTATAATTGTTACCACCGTTTATATTCTATTAACTCCTTGCTATTAATGCCAGTCACAGATTTAGTAAGACTCATGAATACTTAAGTAACATTGTATCTTTTTATCATTAGCATTCTATTTGTCTTTCATTGGTTAGTAGCCTTTTTATCCTCCTTTAGGCCTTTCACTGCTGAAGTATAATTTGTTGCCAGTATTATTTGTATACTAGTAGCCCTTGTTTATTTCTTTTGGACTATGTTTCTCCACTATGAAGCCCTTCTTAAACTTTCTACCCATACTGCTGCTCATCGCAGCTCCCATTAATTCTTGGCATGAGAATGCCTTTGTTAAGCTTGTTCAGGCAGTTGCATGATCCACAAATCTTACTGAATGCTGGATCTGTCATCCTGTACCCAAAACTGTACATAAGAATGCAGATCCACTAGCTACTCTCATACTGAATTATAGCTTTTTCCCCCCTGCTACTGTCAGTTTTAACATCACCTCTAGGTGAGCCATACAAGTGAGACTGTGGCATCCTCCTGAGATACCAACTCAACCCCAAGTCCCATGTTTCAATCTGACTCAGATTAAAGAATGTTCCAAAATACCATGGACCTCCTCTTCAGATTATAAAAATGAGTCCTTCATTTCATATGCCCCTCCCAAACATTGGAATGTGTCTGTTTCAGGAAATTTAACAGCATGTCTAGAATGAAAAGGGTCTTTTTGTGTCCAAATGTGGAATTGGCTAAGGTTAGCACAACTGTCTATTTGCAACAACTTTGACATAGAATTGGCTTAAACAGATAAATCAAACCATTCCTCTCCCAGGTAAAGATGCCAGGACTGGGATAGTATGTGCCCCATATGGATATGTATTTTTATATGGAGGATCAAGGTACCCCACCTTTGCCAATTCAAATCCAAATAACAAATCCTACACTTGGGCTTTATCCTGCTGGGATGACTGGAACATGACAGGTCAATGTACCTTAGGCCATGTGGGAATTCCTTTAGACATCCATTCTTATGATAAGAGTTTACACCTGAGACTATTCGAAAGGAGGAGAGACAAACGGTCAAGAGATGAGCAAGGAAGAAATGGAACAAACCTCTTGAAGGAGTTTCTTGGTTTGGGTTATAGTTTTTTGAGGATATTCTTCCCTTGGTATGGAGTAGGAAATTTAGAGCACGCCTTCTATAATATCTCCAGAACCAAGGAAGGAATATCAGATGATGTTGCCAATGCTCAAGAGAAATCATTGAATCCACTGGACAAAGTAGTTTTGGATAATCAAATTGCCCTGGATTTCCTGTTAGCCCAGCAAGGAGGGGTATATGCTATAGCTAACATCTCTTGCTGCACTTTGATCAACACCTCAGGAGAGGTAGAACAAGATATTAAACTAATTTACCAGAAGGCTACTTGCCTCCATATACCCCCACCCTTAGATTCCCCTTTTCTAGGTATTTTCAGCTGGCTACCCTCAGGTGTTGGATCATGGATTAAGTCTATACTGTCAACCAGATTAATAATACTTATTGTCATTGTAATAATCGTACAGACTATTAAATGTTGTACGAAACTTTTGACAAATGCTGTTACCCAAAAGACCCATTTAATGCCCATGAAAAGAATAATGTACATTGACAGTATTTATATTTCAGACGGACTCAAGCCCACTCCTTGAATAAGCCATCACATGTAAGGTTATTCCTCTAATGTGGCCTACCCTGCACTAACTCTCAAAGAGCAAAACCACAGAAGCAAGACGCTAAAGCTATGGCATGGTGAAGATGTCAAATAGTGCCCAGCTACCTTTTCACAATATTCTGCTACTATTTATAGTTGCTATTCATAGTTTGATCTAATAATTCTTGAATCCACAGTCAATGCCCCTGGAAACAACAATCAAGAAATCAAATGACATGCTACATTTGGACAAATCTGCTGCAAAAAACCTTTAAAAAATGTTACAAAGCAAAGATGTCACATTGAGGACTAAGGTGCAATTGACCCAGACCATAATATTTTCAACTACCTCATATACATGTGACAGTTGGATGGTAAATAAGGAAGACTAAAGAAGAATTGACACCTTTATGTTAGGGTGTTGGCAAAGAATACTGAATGTGCTGTAGACTGCCAAAAAAGTGAACAAATGTCTCTTGAAAGAAGTATGGCCAGAATGGTCCTTAGGAGAGAGGAGGGTGCAAGACCAGTAAGGGGTTCATTCTGTTGTGCATGAAGTCACTATGAGTTGGAGCCAACTTGATGGCACCTAACAGTATTAACAATATTTTCACATGCATAGCATCTGAAGTATTAAAGACTTATCAAATAAGCAGCCATCCAGAATAAACATACTCTCAAAGTCCATGCAGAAGAAAGCCTTCTTTCAGAATAGTGGTCAGTGAACTAGTCAAAGCATTTCTCTTGAAATCCTTGATCAAAAGGAGGGAATGCATAATAGAATTTTTTAAAAAATTGAAGCACCTGATAATATCTGAAATGGCCAGCTTGAGGTTTGGGTGCAATTCCTTGGTTGCTGGTTCCATTTTCACCCTAGTGGCAGCCATCTTCTGTGCTGCTTCTAAGAGAATGTCCGGTAATGATGATATAACTACCCTGTGACCCCACCCACCCATCACATACCCTTGTAATTACCACACTGCAACAAATCTAAGAAAGATACGTATATCCTTTTAAGCCAGTCACCTTATGATTTCCCACTACAGGAAGACCTGTCTTACAATGATCTACTACCAATCAAGTAATGTCTTTCGATGATCTAAGTTTGTAAACACCAATCAAGTAATGTGCTTCATGTCCTTTGTCCCCCTTTTATAAAATGTCGCTGCTGAATCACCATATTGGATTGCTGGGTTCCACCACATTCTTCGACGGCTCGAGCTGTCTCTTTACTTTCAATAGGTCTCTCAATTTTTTCTTTAGAGTAGGGGTTATTACCTTTCAACAGGCACAACATGTTTTGTTCCCCTCTCTAAGTCCAGTTCAGTCCTGGCCCATAGTAAGTGCTCAATAAATATTTGTTGACTACTTATTCCTTTATTGACTAGTCATTCTTTAATTTATTCAGCAGTTACTGATTAAGCACTTATTATGGGCCAGGACTAAGGACACAAAATCATCTTGTGTCCTCTTCCAGATTTGACAGCCTAGGGCTAGAAAGAGCCATGAAACCTCAACAGAATGCAGGAGCTAAGTGCTGAGCATACGTGGAGGCCTGCAGAGGGTCCTGTGGGATGCCAGGGAAACACTAGAGGTTCATGGAGAGCTTTCTGGAGAAGGTGGCGCTGTTTGGGTGTGTCCTAGACGAGATCCATGGGAAAGGGCTTTAAAGGCAGAAGGAGCAGCACATACAAAAGCCTGGAGATGGTGATTGTCCCATTCCAGAGTTCATAATGCCAGGGGGTAAGTGCAAGGAAAAGAACAATGGATGAGCTGTAAAGGTGTGCCAGGGCCAGCCTTGGTCATCGCAGGACCTTCCAGGAGAGTGGGCTTAACCAGAACTCCTTGGGAGCCACCAAAGGGTTTTGGGCAAAGTAACATCATCAAATTTGTATAGAAAGATCCCACTTGTACAACTTTGGAGAATGGATTGAAAGGGATCAAGACTGAAGGCAGAGAAATCAATTGCAGTTCTCCAAATAACAATGAGCCCTTGAACCAACACAGGGTGTATGCGTGCGGGAGTTGGGGAGGATTAAAGAGATGTTAAGGAGCTAAACTAGACAGGACTTGGAACCTGTCTGTGGGGATGAGGGAGAGGAAAATCAGGGATGACTCAGGTTTTAGACTTGGGCAGCTAGAGAGGAACTAGCGCAATGGAATATGGGGGAGGAAGATGATGGGCATGCTGGATTTGAGATCCCTGTGCACCATCCAGGCAGCAGGTCCAGAAATCAAAGGCAGTTTTGGCTGGAGATAACAAGTTTGGGAGTTATCAGCATACGATGGTGATGGAAGCTGTGCGTGGAAGGGTAGGGAATGGGGGGGGGGGGGCGTGTGTGTGTGAAGGAGACTGTATAGATTGGCAAGAAAATATCAAAGAAAGCTTTACAATTTCATGTTTTCTTTCTTCAAATAAACATTATTGTATTTGATTCATCATAAGAACCTTGTTAGAGAGGCAGGATGGGCATTATTATGACACCCATTTTAAGGCTAAAGAGACAGGCTTAGAAGGTTAAGTGACCAGTCAAATGCCAGCTAATAGTCAGCAGGGTCAGCCTGACTCCACCATAGTGTTCTTCCCTGCACTCAGCATCCAGGACACCTTCCAGTCCCACCTCCAAGAACCTGGAACACCCTTCAGGTCCTTCTCCTCCCTCCCCTAACTGGAGGACCCAGGACAGGCAGGAGGCATTTCCCTCCCTCTGCCTTGGAGTCTTTCTCTTGCTAAGCCTTTCCTTTTCATTAGTCGTTAAAGGGGTGTGATTTACCCCATAACATTCAATGGAACCTTTCCTACCCAGCCCCAACCTTGGTGCTTGGGTTAGGCGGGTTAAAGGACCCTGTGCACTGGTGGAATAGCAGGGAAATGACAGAAACAACTGGGATTCGGAGCAAGTATCAGTCTGTACCGATAGGAATGGGGGAAGGGGAGAAGGCAGAGCTCACAGCAGAGACCAGGGGTACCAGAGGGCATGGAGGTGGAGAGGAGGGAGGTAGAGGGGCTGGGGGCCAGAGCTTGGGGTGGGGGGAAGAGGAGGGGGGAGAGGTGTTGGGAGGCTCATTGTCCCAGCAGGGGGAAGTCTTTTGTTTCCTCTCTTCCCCTGGCAGCCTGACAGGATATGAGGCCAAGCCCCCCCCATGCCAGCACCCCCCCCCCCCCCCCACTGGACATGGCCCTTTCCTTGCCATTGTATCCTTGACAGGAATAGGGTATGGGGCAGGCAGGAGATGGGCTCTATTAGGGAACATAAGGACTCTTCAGGGAGCTAGGCTACAGGGGTCCAGAAGGGACAAGAAGCCCCTAGGCTAGTTAGGGGAGCTTGGCAGGGAAAGATCAGCATCTGGGGAGGAGCAGGAAGCCAGGCTTGGGTGGGGCCGGCACTAGAGGGTAGCAGGTCACTAGAGGGTAGCATGTCGGGCCAGGGGGCAGTAGGCTGGGCCCCAGAGGAGATGACGCAGGGCTTCAGGCCTCTGCCAGCCCCCACCCTTCCAGCTCCAGGGACCAGAGAGCTCACCTGTACCCCAGTGACCCCCACTGCCCCCTCCATTCCCTAAAGCTGACATCATGTCCCACCAGGGCAGCAAGAATCTGGTAGAGCCTAGTAAACTCAGGTATCCTGCCTGGGCCCTCCATATTGAGTTCCCTGGACTCTCTCCCTTCTCAGGATTCAGGAGTCTGGCCTCGCACTGCTGTCTTCCAGGATCCTTGGAATTTCATCCCACCCCTCTGCTCCCTCCTGGGCCATTTTGCTCCATCAGCTGTTCCTGCAGGAAGGGCGCCCTGCTCAGCCTCGCCTGTCTTCCAGAGCCTTTTGTTTGCTGGGTCTGCAGGAAACTGGAGGGGCGGTGGCCTAGGGCTCATCTGCCCCTGGGGCCTGGGGGAGGGGTGACCTGAATTCACCAGACTTAATCCTGGGAACTCATGGGGTGGGCGGGGGGAGCGGAGAATCGATGAGGAACTAGCACCTGGGCTTGAACTCGGAGTAGGGCAGCCAGGAGCTGGGTGGATTGGACGCCCTTGAAATGTCCTTGTCCCCAACAGGCAGACTGCATTTGTGTGTGTTCCGGGGTCCCTTCAACTAGAGGCTGGGCGGTCACCCTGAGGCCACTTGATAGGTTTGACAGGGGAGCCCACGCTAGGGGAGAAAAACCTAGAGCGTTAATCCCACAACCTGGTACTACACGCCTCGGATCCCGAGGATTCCAAAGGTTACGGAGGCGGCAGGCGGGCCTCGTACAGAGACAAAGTAGTCTCCTAGGTTTAGCTCGAGGGATGACCTCTTTGTAGCCCAGAATTCGCGCCTTCCTAGGACGCAACCGCAGAAAAGGAGGCCGTGTGAACGTTCTAGGAGGCCGGCATCTTCTCGTTGTTTGCCCTCTTTCTGAGGCCAACCTGGGCGCCGCCATTTTCCCTTTCCAGCAGGCAGGGCGGGGCCGACGAGTCATGTGAGGAGCAAGCCCAGAGACCGCCCACTGCTGGCTAGGGACGTGATCACTGATGATTCCTTCTACCACAGACAATGAATGGTTATTGAGAGCCAAGGGACTGTTCCAGGCGCTGGAGCTATAGCGGTGAAGAAAACAAAAGCTCCTGCCTTCGTGGAGTGTAACTTTCAAATTGGAGTAGGCAGTCAATGAACAAAATAAACAAGTAATCGATTTGTGTTAATAGATTACCAGGTGTTAAGTGCTATGGAGAAAAAAATAGGAAAAGGGGATCCAGAGGGGGGCGTGGTTCAATTTTAAATAGCGTTGGTGGGAAGATTTCACCAAGTTAATTTGACTGCATTAACGGTAGGGTTGCAGAGCCCATTATTGTAATTGCTGTCAATATGTGGTACACCTATAAAAAGTTGAATTGGCGAAAGTTGTGTGATATATTTACAATGACCAAAAAAAAAAAAAAAAAAAAAAGAAAGAAGAGTAGCTGTAGGGGCTGCTTATGTACAACCAAAAACCTCATGGGATTTGGTTCCTTGGTTTGGAGGTTTAAGGTCATAGTTTCATGGGACATCTCAGTTAATTGGCCTGATAACCTGTGTTTAGTGCTTTTGTTCTACCTCCTTATTCCCTGCATAGTGCCTGGGGTCTTAAAAGCTTGCAAGCAGCCATCCAAGGCATGATAATTGGTCTCTATTCACCTGGACCAACAGAGGAAGAAGGAGAGTGAGGAATAGGAAGAGGGTATGTAATGTGTGGCTAATTGCCTCCATGAACAACTGCCTCCTTTGCCATAAGACCAGAAGAACTAAATGGTGCCCAGCTACTATTACTGAACATTCTGATCAAGAATCCTCATCAAAAGAGGGAAAATGTAAAACAGAATTTCAAATTCTCATGGACTCTAGACTTTCTGGGGCCATGGAGAGTGGATTAACCCTTGAAACTATTGCCCTTAGATAATCTTTAAACGTTAAACCAAAAATATCCCCTGAAGTCATCTTAAAACTGAATAGTTTAACTAACAAAAAAAGGTCTGCCTTGAGCATTATGCTCTTCTAAGAACTATCTATACGGGATCAAGTTGACAATAGCAACTCGAAAGATTACATGGGAATCTCAGGGGGCAGTGAGTATATGTTAACAGGGGAGGAACAACTTAGAAAAGGAGGGTGAGAATGATTGCACAACTTGAAGAATGTAATCAATGTCACTAAATTATACATTTAGAAATTATTGAATTGCTATATGTTTGGCTGTGTATATTCTCAACAACAACAACAAAATAAAATCTAGGAAAAAAAAAAAAGATAATGATTTGAGTCCAGAAGACCTAAAGGTGGCTTATATTGTATAAGCCACAGAGTGTTCTTAGGTTATTGGAGGAATAGCCAAGTGGGGCAGCTATGGAAGATGACATGGAAGAGGTGGTAGCAAAATGCAAATCAGGTAGGGCTTCATGGGTAGAGTATCTGCCATGGATTGAATTATGTCCCCCAAAAAATGTGTGTATCAATTTGGCCGGGCCATGATTCCCAGTATTGTGGGGTTTTCCTATATGTTGTAAATCCTGCCTCTATGATGTTAATGAGGGAGGATGGGCGGCAGTTGTGTTAGTAAGGCAGGACTCAGTCTACAAGATTGGATTGTATCCTGAGGCAATGTCTTGAGATATAAAAGACAGAAGTGAGCAGCGAGACAGGGGGACCTCATACCATCAATAAAGCAGTGCGGGGAGCAGAGCGCATCCTTTGGACGGGGGTCACTGCGCCGAAAAGCTCCTAGTCTGGGGGAACATTGATGAGAAGGCCGACAGAGAAAGTCTTCCCCTGGAGCTGATGCCCGGAATTTGGACTTTTAGCCTACTTTAACTGTGAGGAAATAAACTCTTCTTCGTTGAAACCATCCACTTGTGGTGTTTCTGTTATAGCAGCACTAGATGACTAGGACAGTATCCCTATAATATATATCCACCACTTGGGACGCTTCTGAATGAAAGGAAACATTATTAACACTTTTGTCAGGGCAACAGGCATAAACCAGGACTGTAATTGGTGAGTCAGGAGGTAACTGTGGCCACCCTACTTACAGGTAGGGCATTGGCTTTGTTAAAAATAACATTTTCACAATATTAAATTTGTGTATGAACTCATGAGCTTTATTTTTCAATTCATGAACTGCCAAACATCTTGTCTGGAAGTCAGATGAGAGTTCCAAAAGTGGAAGGGTTTCATAGTCACACACACATAGGAATAAGGAAGCTTATACTGGGCAAATTTCAAATTGACTGGCAGGCATTTTCCTTCCTTATTTGCGATAAAGTGGAAATTTTGAACTAGGTTGAAGGAGCAGGCAAGTCCTGATTGGCCAATCAATTGACCGGGAGAGTCAACTGATTGACTTGGATTTTGGCTCCTGGGAAGGTTAGCGATTTAGAAGAAATGGAAACAGGTTTTGGTTTGCTGACGTGAGGCTCATCACAAGCAACTCCATCTTGGGCCTAGTCAAGTTAATAGCTTTTACACTGAGGACGATAGGAAGCCACTGGAGAGTTTTGAAAAGAGGAGAGCCAGGAACTGATGTTCGCTTTAGGAGTATCACCCTAACTGCTGTATTGAGAATAGACTATAAGGGCAAGAGCAGAAGCCGCAAAACCAGTGAGGAGGCTACTGCAATAATGCAGGTGAGAGATGATGGTAGATTAACTAGAGGAGTGAGATGTAGTTGGAAATGGATTATATTTTAAAAGTAGAGACTAAGGGAGTTGCTGATGAGTTGGATGTGGGATATGTGACAGTATTCAAGCACAACCCCAAGGTTTTTTGCCTGAGCAACTGGAAAGATGGGAAGACTACAACGGGAGTATGTTGTGGAGGTGTTCAGGCATTTGATTTTGGACATACCAAGCTTGAGTTGCTTGTTCTATGTCCAAACAGAGATGTTAGTAAGTTGTTGGATATCCAGTCTGAAGTTCAGAATAGAGGTCTGGGCTGGAGATACACCTTGGGGGTCATTAGCATTAGATGGTATTTAAAACTATGAGATTAGATGAGATCACCAAGGGCATGGGTGTAAATGGTGAAAAGAAATCTGAGGACTGAGCACTAAGGGTTTTCAAGTTGAGAGCTAGGAAGAACCAGAAGAAGGAAGTCCACGAGAGCATGGTGTCCTAGAAGCCAAGTGAGAGAAGTGTTTTGAGGAAAAGGTAGTGTTCAACTATGTCAAATGATGCTGATAGTTTAGTAAAATGAGGACTGAAATGACCACTGGATTAACTAAGTGGAAGTCCCTGGTGACTTGAGCAGTTTCTGTTGAGTGGTGGGGGGCAAAAGCCTAAGTGTAGTGTGTTTAAGAAAGAATGAGGGGAGCATATTGGAAGCAGCTAGTATATACACCATGTATAAGGAGTTTTGCTATGAAGAACAATAAAGAAATGGGGTGATAGCTAGGGACAGTGCAATAAAAATATGTTTTTTAAGACAAGAGAAATAAAAGCATATTTATATACTGATGGGAATGATTCAATGGAAGGGGAAAACAGCAGGACAATGAGATGGGACCCAGTGCATAAGCAGCAAGTTGGCTGGGCTGGGAGCATGATCAGTTCATCTCTAGTAAGAGGAGACAGAGCAGAGCAAAGTGCACTGATGCACGTAGGTAGATGGTTGTGGGGACAGGAGCTTTTAGAGTCTCTTAGGATGGCTTCTGTTTTTGCAGTGAAATGGGGAGCAAGGCAATCAGCCTAGAGCAAGAATGCTGGAGGAAGTATTGGAAGGTTGGAGAGAGAGGTGAAGATTTGAATAGTCATCTAGGAGTGTGGGAGAATGGATGGACTAGAGAGATGTGGTCAGAATGCTGGGTAGCACTAAGGGCCCACTTGAGGTTCATGGTCATGAATTTTAAATGAGACTGGCTACCACGGTTCGGTGGTTTCTCCAGCTATACATTAAGCTGCTTGGTGGCAGGCTCAGAGTAGGTGGAGAGCTGTTTACCAGGGCTGTGGTTTTGCCAGGCAGGTGTAATGAAGTGAGAAAGGAAGGGGCAAGGGAGTTAAGAATGTATGCAAAGACATGATTATAACTGACTGTGGAATTTAAGCTGGTTAAGTAGGGAAGTGGGCACATGGAGGTCAGGGGAGGGACAGTAGAAAGAGGGTAGGATCAATGGATTGGGGGTTCAGCGAGGTGGAGGATTGTTGAGGGTCAAGGGGTGAACTGAAAGAGGGAGGGGCTGCATTTATTTGTAACACAAAGCCTAGGGCACAGCCACTGGAGTGACTGTCTGGGTGGGGTGGAGAGTGGTTATCTTTGGAGAAGTGGAGTTCAAGGAACTGACAGGCCAGGGTGTTGGAAGTCTCATCGATGTAGATATTGAAATCACCAAAAATTATGACAGGAGTGGTGCTGGAGAAATCCAGGAGCTAAACTCTGTGGCCATGGGCAGCAAAGATGACGACGAAAATCCTAAAGTTTAACTGCTCATAACACCTCCCCCTGGCAAAGCGTGGGGTGACTTGAGCCCCTTCCTCTCCTAGGGAAATGTTGCAAATAATATGCAGCCAAAGAATGGTGGCAGGAGAAACTGTGTTGATTTCCTGAGGCTCAGAGGACAATGTAACCTAAAAGGCTGTATAAAAGAATTTATTACAGAAGCTCTCCAAGCTTCAGTTACCTAATCTGTAAAATCGAAATAATAGCAGTATCTACCTCGCAGAATGGTTATGCATATTTAATGTAGTACTGTATGCAAATAATAATTTATTGCACATTTAGGCATTAGCTCACAGGACTCTCACAGCAAGTTTACCAGGTAGATTCAAGCTAATCTCCATTTCACAGATGAGGAAACGTTGGCAGCGGGTGCTGATGTTGATGGTACCTGTAAAGTGTGAGGGGAGTCCCCATGCTTGGAGATTCACAAGTCCTATGAGAACACTGTGCGGTTAGGCACCGAAGGCGGCCTGCACCTCTGAGGCTTCCACCGGCTGGTGGGTCAAAAGCTCCCTCCGGTGGCGGAAGCGAAGAGCGCAGCCGGTGGGCAGGACCCGCCGCGCGGGGAGAGTCCCCGCGGAAGGCAGGCGGAAGGCCGGGACCCAGCTCACATTTTGGAGGTTTGAGGACTAGGGCCCTAGAAGGCGCCACCCGACGTGGACCGGAATCCTTCGCGACGCACCTGCGCCAGGTGCTGCGGACCCGCCCACCTCCACGCCGCCCTTCCGCAGTCAACACGCACCCCTTTCAGACGGCGGGTCCTCTCGGCGCCTCCGAGCTGCGAGCTTGTTTGCACCAGCCACCCAGGGTGGGGGAGGGGGGACAGTAGGAACTGTGGTCCACTCTCTGTCAGAGACGCAAGTCTGAAGGGCGAAGCCGAGCAGCACCACGAGTTGCACGCAGATGTTGAACTGCACTCGCAGCGGTCGACGGGGAAGGGGCGGGGCGGCCGACGGCCAATGGGGCGCCGAGCTGGGTGGGCGGGCTCGGGGCCTGGCATCCCGGTAGCCTCCGCAGTGTTTTCTGGCACCCGCGCTTCCTCCACTCGTAGCGGACCCTTGCGGCTCGCGGGGATTGCCCTCGAGGGGCTGCGTCCTCCGGCCCTGGGTGAGTGAGCGCCCGAGCTGTGGGGGGTGCCCGGCCGGTGGAACGGTGCTCGGCACCCTCCAACTCGCTCCGGGAGAAAGTGGGCAGAAATGGGGTGGGGAAGGATGTTGCAGGATGCGAGCCGGGCTGTGTTTTTTTGTTGTGGTAGTTGAGGGGTGTGTTTGGGTTGGTAGGAGATTTTTGGGGGCGTCTCGTGTGGATGGGAGGAGTTTGGTGTGGTTAAGGAGAGGGAGGAGGAGGTTGAGATGGGTTGAGGGCGAGGGTTGTAGGAGGGTGGGGCTTGGGACGATTTGGAAGTTTCTTGTGACCCGTGGATGAAGTGTTTGTATGGGGGGCTTGAGAGTGGTGGCTCTGGTCTTAGGAGGAGAGGGTGAGGAGAATTCCCTTCCCGTAACTCACTTCCCTTTTGTGGGATTTGCTTCCTCTTGTACTGCTAATTCAGAGGGAGAGAGACTGAAGAACACTTTGCTGCCAGAGGATCCTTGCCCTCTTTCCAGAGCCCCTGCCAACCCTAGTCTCAGGGATATAGGGGGAGGGGCCTTGATATCTAAATGTTGAGAGGAGTCTTGATATCTAAATGTTGAGGGGGTTTGAGTCCACCATTATTGGGGCTGTGGTTGGAACCACTGTTTTGAGTTGCTGGCAAGCATGTTTGTGTGTTTTCTTGTAGCCCTGCCCTATGGGGAGGCTTCTGAGTGTTTGGGTAGAGGTATTTTGTGGGGCCCTGTGGAGATGCTTTCATTCAGCAAAATTTCTTTTGCAGGTCTCATAACCCTTTTGTGGCTTCCTCTACTGCTCCCAGCCATGGCCAGTGAGAGTTCGCCTCTGCTGGCCTACCGGCTCCTGGGGGAAGAGGGGGTTGCCTTCCCTGCTAATGGGGCAGGGGGTCCTGGAGGAACGTCTGCCCGGAGACTCTCCACCTTCCTGGGGGTGGTGGTGCCCACAGTCCTGTCCATGTTCAGTGTAGTTGTCTTCATGCGGATTGGTGAGCAGCTGGAGGATGCAGGGGTGCAGCGGTGGCAGAGGGGTGGCAGTGGGGTGAGGTTGGGGAAGGGCCCTGGGAGAAGTGCGTGGATGGAGAGCTTGGAGAGGGGGTTCCCTCCCTGTGGCCTTGGGTTTAGCTCTGTCCTGGAGCTTACTGTTAATCAATGGAGTAGAGGGTGAGGTGGGCATAATGGCTGTGGTGTGGGACCCCCATGTGACCTGCTTTGCTACTCATGTCCCAGGGTTTGTGGTGGGCCATGCTGGGCTGCTGCAGGCCCTGGCCATGCTCCTGGTTGCCTACTTCATCCTGGCGCTCACTGTCCTCTCTGTCTGTGCCATCGCCACCAACGGAGCTGTGCGGGGGGGTGGAGCCTACTGTATCCTCCAGTGGTGGTAGACTGGGGTCTGGGTGGTTCTGTCTTCTAGGGAGGGTGCAGAAGGGGCCAGTACCCTCCATCCCTGGGAGGACAGGGCAAGAGGGAGGCGAATTCTAATGAATGACATGTTAGTGCCACTCTCTAGTGTACCAGGTTTTTTCCTAGCTGTGATTTTGATCCTCCTAGCAATCTTGCCAGTTGGGTAGTTTTCTCTCAATTTCAGAAATGAGGAAACTGGAGCTCAGAGGGCATTAGTGCAAAGCCACCTGGCCAGGAAGTGGGCATGCTAGGACACATTGCCGCTGAGCAGTGCTGCAGGAGATGAGTCTGGAGGGCCACCTGGAGAATGCTTTGTTCCGTGGCCCCTTCTGCATGCTCCATTTCACTTTCTTTTCCCTTAACGCTCACCCCTTGCTTCCACTTTTAGTCATGATCAGCCGGACCCTGGGGCCTGAGGTTGGGGGCAGCATCGGCCTCATGTTCTACCTGGCTAACATCTGTGGCTGTGCCATCTGCGTGCTGGGGCTGGTGGAGGCTGTGCTCGATGTCTTCGGGGCTGGTCTGTGGGCTCCCCACCCCAGTTTTGGCAGCTCTGTGGGTTGGCTGGGTCTGGGATTCTGGGACAGTGAGGGAGAGAAGCCCTTTCCAGGAGAAGGACAAAGTGATCCTTTAGCTTGACCTTCTTAAGCCCCTACTGTGTGCCCAGCCTTATGCAGGTGATGCAGATGTCTGAGCAATTGTCCTTGCCCACAGTGAGCTTAGCATCTAGTCTAGCAGACCAGGCAAATACTCTTAGAGTTGACACAGCAAGATTGGTGGTACCCAGCGGGAGGGCAAGAATGCTGGGATAAAGCCTAGTGGGGGAAGTAGGAAGGGTGGCCTTTCTGAGGCGGGTGGGGCAAAGTAGGGTAGGGTCTGCTACTGCTTTGGATCATGGGTTGGGTCCCTCCTTGGGATCTGGCCTTCTAACTCTGTCCCTTCTTTTCTTTAGATGCCACAGGGCCCAATGGCCTTCGAGTCCTGCCCCAGGGTTATGGCTGGAGCCTGCTCTATGGCTCCCTGCTGCTGGGCCTCGTGGGTGGGGTCTGCACGCTGGGAGCTGGGCTCTATGCCCGGGCCTCCTTCCTTACATTCCTGCTGGTCTCTTTCTCCCTGGCCTCGGTGCTGGTCAGCTTTGTGGCTGTGGGGCCCAGGGACATCCCCTTGACTCCTCTGCCTGGCCCCAATGGCTCCTCCCTGCCCCCCCGGTTCGGCCACTTCACTGGCTTCAATAGCAGCACTCTGAAGGCCAACCTGGCTGGTGAGTTGGACACTGTGGTGCCAGCATTCTGAGGATGAGGGGTGGGCACGTGTTGGGGCTGGGCCCTTAGAGCCCCGAGATGGGAACAGGTGTCAAACAGAATTAGGGGGCAGGATGTCTGGACTTCAGAGCAGTGCAATTTAATTAAAATCTGTCCAGCATGTGTTTGCTGCTGTGGTTTTTGCCCAGTAGGGCATGAGAGAGACCACAAGATGATCCCTGCCTTAGAGGAACTTGTACGCTAGTTGGAGAGATAAGATACACAGTCAGGAAACAGTTCAATAACAAAATAAGACAGAGTGAGAGTCAAGCAGACAAGAAGCACCATAGGAGTTTAGGGCAGCGAGACTGGGCTGGGAGAGGCAGGAGTAGGTGGAGCTGGAGGTGGAGTAAGAAGGGTTAGGGATTCAGATAGGAGTAGGGAGGGAAGACATTTCAGGAATGAGCATGAATTAAGGCCTGGAGGCAGGAACAGAGGAGTATGGGGGGAGAAGGAAGTGATCAGTCCAGCTGAGCTAGGGCCAGTGAGAGGTCAGGGCTGAGGTCTTGGTGAGGGCAGTGCTGGAGGGAGAAGGTTGTGGAATGTGAGGGAAGGGTGGCCTGGCCAAGGTGTCTGGGTCCCTTACAAGGATGCTGACACTTTCTTCCTGGGAACAATCCCTCCTCAGGTGGTTACGCCCGAGACTACACCACAGGGGCCATGATGACCTTTGTCAGTGTTTTTGCTGTCCTCTTTAATGGCTGCACAGGCATCATGGCCGGGGCCAACATGTCAGGTGAGAGTGCCTGCCTGCTGCCTCCTGGGGGTATGGGGCTGCCATCCCTTGCCCCTGTGGCAGGCACAAGGGTTCAGAGGCACAGGAGGATGGTGGAGAGAGCTGACCTCCCTCCTCCTGTTTCCCTCCCTCCAGGGGAGCTGAAGGACCCCAGCCGGGCAATTCCCCTGGGCACTATCGTTGCTGTTGCCTACACCTTCTTCGTCTATGCCCTGCTTTTCTTCCTCTCCAGCTTCACCTGTGACAGGTGCCTGGGGAGGGGGGTGAGCCAGGCCCTCAAAAGGGTAGGGTATCAGAGCAAAGTTTGGTACACCTGGATCACCAAGGGAAGCAGAGGCAGGGGAGCAGATACCCAGGTTTTGGTGTGGAGGGAAAATGGGGACTATGTCTCACATTGGGAGGGAGATGGAGCTCCTGCTGCTACTGCTGGGGTGGGCTGGCATATGATAAGTGCAACCTGTAGCCAGCATTTGCCACGTACCTGCCATGTACCTGCCATGTAAGCATTGATTGATGTGTGTGTGTGTGTGCAGGGTTAGGGGGCTTTCTAGTCAATTTGTATTTTCACAAATATTTGGTCTCCTCTGCATATACTGTGGGGAATGTCCACCACATAATTAAATTCAAAGTGGCCAAATGAGAACCAATGCATACCCAAGAAATCCTCTTGGTCCATTTGGTATATTGCTCTGATCCCTGAGGTTGGTGCTGGGTCAGTTGAATGTACAGAAACAGCTCTTCCCTACTTACTGTGGGGAGCAGTTTTCCCACAGGACCCTCTGTGATGATTGCACATCTGTTATCTGTGTTCTCCTTTGTTCCTCCCTCCCAGGACCCTGCTGCGGGAAGACTACGGGTTCTTTCGTGCTATCAGCCTGTGGCCCCCACTGGTGTTGGTTGGCATCTATGCCACGTCGCTCTCAGCTTCCATGAGCTCCCTCATTGGCGCCTCACGCATCCTCCACGCCCTGGCCCAGGATGACCTCTTTGGTGAGTTCTCCCCTGCCTCCTTGCTGAGCTCTGGACACACCTTCCCAGCTCTGCCTCGGGCCCTGCTTGACCCAGGCTGATGTGGCTGTGGCATTTTTGTTTTTACAGGTGTGATGTTGGCACCGGCAAAGGTTGTGACCCGAGGAGGAAACCCCTGGGGGGCTGTGCTATATTCTTGGGGCCTAGTGCAGGTAAGCATCCTTCTTCAGGCTACCCTGCCCCACCTCCTACAGTGTGATCACCTGCTCTCAGGATAGGGGAGGGATTAGGCTCAAGCTGGGAGATATGTGTAGATTTCCCGGGAGGTGCAAATGGATTAACATGCTTGGCTGCTAACAAAAAGGTTGGAGGTTCGAGTCCACTCAGGAACACTTCAGAAGAAAGGACTAGTGATCTACTTCCGAAAGATCACAGCCATTGAAAACCCTATGGAGCACAGTTCTACTCTGACACACATGGGGCCGCCATGAGTCAGAGTTGACTTGATGGCAGCTGGTTTACTGGTGAGATATATACTGAATGGCAAGGCTGTATTGGCATTTTGTGTGGGATGCATTGGCATTTGTATCAACACCCAGCCCCTTGGTCCTTGCCCAGCTGGTGCTCCTGGCTGGGAAGTTGAACACACTTGCTGCCGTGGTCACAGTCTTCTACTTGGTGGCCTATGCTGCAGTGGACCTGTCCTGTCTGAGCCTGGAATGGGCCTCAGCCCCTAACTTCCGGTAAGAGGATAAGATGCCTGTGTCCCCAGAGAAAAGGAGGGAGGAATGAGAGGGCCTTAGAGCCCTACTGGCGTAGTGGTTAAGAGCTACAGCTGCTAACCAAAAAGTTGGCAGTTCAAATCCACCAGCTGCTTCTTGGAAACCCTATTGGGTAGTTCTGCTCTGTCCTGTAGGGTTGCTATGAGTCAGAATCAACTGGACAGCAAAGGGTTTGGTTTTGGTTTGGGAACAAGGAGGTGGGGGTGGGGATTAGGTGGAATGTTTGTGTGTTGAGGGCAGGCCCTGAGTTTCCTTCTTTCTTTCTGTCCATCCCCAGCCCCACCTTCAACCTGTTCTCCTGGCACACCTGCTTGCTGGGGGTGGCCTCCTGCCTGCTCATGATGTTTCTCATCAGTCCTGGGGCCGCCGGCGGCTCCCTGCTTCTCATGGGCCTGCTTTCTGCCCTGCTCACAGCTCGAGGAGGCCCCAGCAGCTGGGGCTATGTCAGCCAGGCCTTGCTTTTCCACCAGGTTGGGGGAGCGTGGAGGAGGGTGGTGAGGGGAGGCCTTCTAGGAAAGCCCACCCCTCAAGGGGGCCTCTTCTTCCCTCGGCTGGAGTTTGCTTTCCTGTCCGAGAGGTACTGAGTGGCTGCCCTTTCTAGCCTTTCCTCCCTACACCTCATCCATGTCCCCAGGTACGCAAGTACCTGCTCCGGCTGGACGTCCGGAAGGAGCATGTGAAGTTCTGGCGGCCACAACTGCTGCTCTTGGTAGGAAATCCCCGGGGCTCCCTGCCTCTGCTGCGGTTGGCCAACCAGCTCAAGAAGGGGGGCCTCTACGTGCTGGGCCACGTCACCCTGGGTGACCTTGGTGAGTTGCCTTCCTGCTCATATCCCTGTTCTCCCTCCCTCCTTGGTCTCAGGCATTCTTTGTGTCCCAGACTTACTTCTTCCCTGATGACCCACCCCACCTGCCACAGCCTGCCTGGACCTTTTTCTTCTGCCCATTTGGGATTTGGAGTCTAGGATAAAGGCAAGGAGTTTGACCACAACGTGCTGCCTTCCTTTACCTACCTTCTCTGCAGACTCCCTGCCCTCGGACCCTGTGCAGCCACAGTATGGGGCGTGGCTGAGCCTGGTGGACCGGGCCCAAGTGAAGGCCTTTGTGGACCTCACACTGTCTCCCTCCGTGCGCCAGGGGGCTCAGCATCTGCTACGAATCTCGGGCCTTGGTGAGCTGCTTCCTTTCTGTTTCCTCCAGCCCTCTTCATGGCCCCCTTAAATCTCCACTCCCCTCTCCCAGAGAGTCAATCACAAATCGCAGACTCCAAAAGGAACTCGGGATCTAGTGCAGATAAGACACAAAGATAACAACCGTGCAGATGGTGGTGTACGATAAGGTCTAGTAGAAGATGCTGAGGATTAGAGATGGAGTGACACTTTGTTTTTCCTGAACCAAAAATTGAGACACAGGCTCTGATGAGTCTGTTGTACTTCTGGGGACAACGGAAGAGTAAACTATTCGAGTCTAGGGCTGCCCCATCAAATCTAGGGCAGATGGTTTCTAAGCACCAGAGTTCAGAGAAACGAAGGCAACTATGCACTTATGTACCAGGAAAGGTTTTGTGAAGAGATGGAACCTCAGCCAGGCCTTGAATCGCATGGAGAAGTGGGGAGCATTGCAACGTGGGCCAGAGACCACAGAGCACAAAGCATGTGGGGGCATGGGGAAGATTCCCAAGCTTTGTGTGTCTTACTGCCAAGGTCTCTGGCCTTGGGCTGCGTATTCCTTCAAATTCGTGCTCAGTATCTGTGGCCTTCTTCTCCATTTAGGATCTGACTGATGTCCAACAGTGTTGGACATTACTCTGCTCAGTGCACATCAGAAAATGCTCAGGAAGGGTGTCTAGTGTCATCTGCAGTGAGGGCGGGGGAGGGGTTCTACACCACCTGAGGTATTTTTGGTCTTTGTCAAGCATTGTTAGATAGCCCCGGGGACATCTGAGAGCCCAGTCTTTCCTCAGCCCCACCCTTGTGGGAAACCTCTGCAGAGAGGCCACTAAACCAAAAAAAAAAACAAAAACAAAAAAACCCAAACTCGTAGGACAGAGTGGAACTGCCCCATAGGGTTTCCAAGGAACAGCTGGTAGATTTGAACTGCCGATCTTTTGGTTAGCAGCCAAACGCTTAAATCGCTGCACCACCAGGGCACCAAGAGGCCACTACTTTCAGAAAATGTATCTTGAGTCAAGTAAAAGGGAAAGGATTTCCTCTAAATAGTGCATTCTCCTGGCACATAGAATTTGATTCACTGGTGGGTGTTTTGCGGCCCGTTTGTTTCGAGAGGAGGAGTCTTAGAAGTGGTCTCAGAGCCTTCCTGCAAATGCAGCCCTGTGAAAGGGAGGGATTATCCCATTCCACGCTGACTGTGCAAGTAGTACAGATCAGGAGCTGTTGTCAGGGACATTGTGATTTGCATGCACACTGGCTTGGTGCTGGGCTGCTATGTTCACATGCTGGCCCTGGCACCTACTAGCAGGGAGACTTTGGCAGTTACTTCCTTGCTCTGTGCCTCAGATTCCTTATGTGTAAAATGGGAGAATAAGTGGTGCCTACCTCACAACAACGTTAAAAGAGTTAAATGAGTTAAAACCAGAGTTCCAACCCTTCTGGTTTTTTTTTTTTTTTTTTTTGGTGGGGGGGTACCACCCCCTGCTGAGAATTTGAATTTCTAACTGGTTCCCAAGACTATTCTAATGCTGCTGGTGAGGGACCGGTTCTGAGAACCACTAGTAAAGCAGTGGTTCTCAAGATTTATTATACATAGGAATCACCTGGGGATCTTATTCTACGGTAGATTCTGATTCAGTATATCTGGGTGGAATGGCCTGGGAACTTGTTAGAAATGCAAATTTTCAGCAGGGAGTCAAAAACCAAACAAACCCCTAACCTGTTCAAAGCTCTGGTTAAAATAAAGAGTGCTTTCAACAGGACCTGGCCCCTTGTAAGTTCCTTCAGGGATGATGCTGCGAATGCACCATCCCAGGGCTTTGCAGGAGTGGGAACAGGCTGCGAAGCCCAGCCTCGTCTCATCTCATAGCAGGTCTGAGGCGCTTTCCCTGGGGATTGGGGCCATAAGCTTGACTAATCAGGGTGTCAGACTCTCCCATCATGAAAAAGGTGTGCTGTTTAAAAATGTGGAATAAATAGCATCCTACTTTCCATGGACCAGAAGTGCTCAACAGTTAAGAGAATCTTCTAAGACAAGCGTTGACTCTTTAGAGGAGGAGATCAGTGACGAAGATAGACAAATGCATGTGGAAGTGTTTAGGAAAACTAAAAGTCATTATGCAGATGTACACGAGAACCCACACGCAGTGCAAATGTAATAGCTAATGGCTGACACACTAATTGTCAGTATGTGTGAGTGGGCGCATATGAGCATGGTAGAAGTTCAACCTGTGAGTCTGATTCCTGTCTGTTCTTTCCTGCCTCCCCCTCTCTGTTCCCAGGTGGCATGAAGCCCAACACATTGGTCATGGGTTTCTATGATGATGCCCCACCCCAGGACCATTTCCTGACAGACCCAGCTTTCTTGGAGCCTGCCGATGGCACTAGGGAGGGGGCGCCTCCAGCCCTAAGCACCTTGTTCTCTCCACCCCGGTCTCCAGGGAGCCCCCGGGCTCTCAGTCCCCAGGACTATGTGGCCACCATGGCAGATGCCCTCAAGATGAACAAGAACGTGGTTCTGGCTCGGGCCTGTGGGGCCCTGCCCCCTGAGCGGCTGAGCCGGGGGTCTGGGGGCACTCAGCTGCATCACATGGATGTGTGGCCCCTCAACTTGCTGCGGCCCCGGGGTGGGCCCGGCTATGTGGACGTCTGTGGCCTCTTCCTGCTGCAGATGGCAACCATCTTGGGCATGGTGCCTGCTTGGCACAGTGCCCGTCTCCGGATCTTCCTGTGCTTGGGGCCTCAGGAGGCCCCCGGGGCAGCTGAGGAGCGGCTCCGTGCACTGCTGAGCCAGTTGAGGATCCGGGCTGAAGTGCAGGAGGTGGTGTGGGGCGAGGGGGCTGGGACCAGGGAGCCGGAGGAGGAAGGGTACTTTGAGAACAGCAGATGGGGAGATGCTGAGGCAGAGGCCCTGGCATGCAGCGCCAACGCCCTGGTTCGGGCCCAACAGAGGCGCAGCAGAGTGGGAGGGCCCAATGGGCTGGAGGGTGGGGCTGGAGAGGAGGGACCTGCTACGGCCCTGACCTTCCTGTACTTGCCTCGGCCGCCAGCTGATCCTGCCCGCTACCTCCGATACCTGGCACTGCTGGAGATCCTGAGCCGTGACCTGGGCCCCACGCTACTCATTCATGGTGTCACCCCTGTCACGTGCACTGATCTCTGATGCCTAATGCAGCCCCATTCCTGGTGGTGGGTAGAGAGGGCCCACCTAGGTCCAATGACCCATCTTGATTAGTGGATGTGGAGGTGAAGTGTCTCCTTCCTCCTGCCGTGCACTTGGGACAGGAGCCCAGTGGAAATGTCAAGGGATTTGGGGCCAGCGAACTCCTCCTTTTCCATTGTGAGTGGGACCCGTATACTAACGCAGGGCAGCTCTGCATCCCAGTCCGCACTGTGGGGGGGGGTAGTCAGCAGCCCCCCTTCCCTTTACTGGTGCCTTGATGGGAGAGGCTGGCTCTCCTCTTGCGACTCTAGGCTACCTCAGTACTCCCCCCATCGCTGACAGGCTCACTGACCCCTGAGGTTATGATGTGTTTGTTGTTCTGTTTTATTTTTCTAACTCTGCTGAACGTGAATAAATGATCAAAAAACTGCAGGCTGGCTGAGCACTGCCTAGCGGGGCAGGGGAAAAGGAGAGGGTCACCAAGGGAGCCAGGTACCCTTGGGGAAGGGAGAAGCATTTATTGGCATGTGGAAAAGAGGGGTGCTGGAGCTGTCCCTGCAGCGAGGTTGCCACGGGCAGGACTTGGGGTTGCAGAGCGAGTGGCGGCGAGGGGCGTGGGGCTGGGGGATTCGTGCGATCTGCAGGCCGCCAGCGCGGGCTCCAGGACAGCGCTCCCTGCCCTGCTGGAGGGGCCGACTCTGGGAAGGACTCTGGGAGGGACGGTGGTTTAGGGCCTAGGGGGCCACGTGACCCTCCCCCAGGAATGTGGTGACGTAACCAGAGGCGTGGTCATCCCCAAAATTGGGAAGGAAGGGAGGAAAAAAAAGCAAGAAAAAGTCTTTCCTGGAGTTCCAAACGAGGTGTGGGAAGGAAGAGGGGATCCAGGCCAGAGATCCCGGGCTCTGAGGGGTCCCCTGCTCCAGGCCATGTCGGGGCCCACCTGGCTCCCTCCGAAGCAGCCGGAGCCCTCCAGAGCTCCTCAGGGGAGAGTGTTTCCTCGAGGTCCCCCAGGGCCACCGGTGGCCCACGGAGCAGGTAAGGCCGCCCGGGTGCAGTGTAGCCACCAGCTGCCCAGCACTCGCTTCTTCCCTCCACTTTTGCCCCCTCCCCCAAGCAGGCTGGGACCTTCCGCCTGCCCCCATTATCAGACCCCAGGTCGGGGAGGAGGGGGAGGAGGGGCCTCTTGGCACCCCTCATCTTCCCCATCCCCACCTTTGGTCTCTCTTCGCCTCACCCCAGCACTCCAGCCCCATCCCAGAGTCAATTTTTGCCCCCTCCCATCTGAGCAGTGTTACCAGGCCACAGGGGGACCAGAGGATCGGGGGCCAGCCTGGGGGGGGTCCCATGGAGCACCCCAGCACCCGCAGGTGAGTACTGGGAGTAGGGCTATGAGCCGAGTGTGAGTGGGACCTAGGGCGGGAGAGGAGACATTGTGATTTGCCTTCTCCCTGCTTTTGCTCCACCACCAGGGGCTCCCCCCGGATAGAGGGGGCTTGTGCCCAGGAAGTCTGGATGCTGAGATAGACTCGCTGACCAGCATGCTGGCTGAGCTGGATGGGGGTCGTGGTCACATGCCACAGCGACCAGACCAACAGGTGACTCCTCCCCTCCTGTACCCCTACTCACTGTCGTCTGTTCCCCCGCCCCCAGCCTGCACCCTTCCCTGGATTCTCAGTCCAAATTCCACCCCACCTTCATCTTACTCCTGTGTGAGACATACACACCCAGCATGAAGCAGCATGGGCCAGAGAACTTCCTAGGTAGTCAGCCACTTGAGGGTGGTATCTCGTCCAAAATTGCCCATCTTGGGGCCACACGTGGGGTTTCCACAGATGTGTGTCCTGGAATGGCCTTGCTTACTCCTTGTGGTCTGTTTCTTCCCAGGCTTATGAGCCCCTTCAGCCGCCTGCCTACCGTGCAGGCTCCCTGAAGCCAAATGGAGGGGGTGTTCCATCCCTGCAGCTTCCAGCATCCCCCTACAGGGGTCCCACTCCTGCCTCCTATGCTACTGCCAGCACCCCTGCTGGCCCAGCCTTCCCTGTGCAAGTGAAGGTGGCACAACCAGTGAGAGGCTGTGGCCCACCCAGGTGGGGGTCCTCTCAGGCTTCTAGGCCCCTCCTGGGCCCCCACTTTCCTCTCTCCGGCAGAGGTGAAGTCTGGGGGGCTGGCTACAGGAGCCACAGAGAGCCAGGGCCAGGGGGTAAAGAGGAGGCTGCTGGGGTCCCTGGCCCTGCAGGAGGAGGAAGAGGAGGCAGGTACGGGTCCCAGGTAAATCCATAGCACTCAGATTTTGGGTCCTCATAGACAACTGGATACTGATTGGGTGGGGTGAAGGTGGTGTTTAATGTCCTGATTTTAGAGCGGAGTCACAGGTCTGGGATGCCAGAGCTCTGGATTCCCAAAGCGGGTGGGAGAGGCTAGGAAATACAGAAGGAAGGGGGCTAGAGCTTCACCCTGGCTCCTCAAGGCTCTCCCCTTGGCCCTGGGCTGAGTTGCTCTCAAATGGGCTTTCTGGGTTGAACCACCTGTCATGTCACACTCAAGGATTTTTGTAGTGCCAGGAACCAGAGGTAAGGACAAACCCCTGATTCCCACCTCCCAGGTTCCCCTGAGCCAGCCTCCTGAGGAGGAGCTTGAGAGGCTGACCAAGAAGCTGGTGCACGACATGAACCACCCACCCAGTGGGGAGTACTTTGGTGAGCTGCCTCTGCCGGTGTGGGGGTAGGAGGAGGTGACAGTGGAGAGGCAGAAGAACAGTGGAATCTGTCTTCAGGGTGTGTGTAGACTGACCTTGTCCCCACTATCCCTAGGCCGGTGTGGGGGCTGCGGAGAAGATGTGGTCGGGGATGGGGCTGGAGTGGTGGCCCTTGACCGAGTCTTCCATGTTGGCTGCTTTGTCTGTTCTACGTGCCGGGCCCAGCTTCGGGGCCAGCATTTCTATGCTGTGGAGAGGAGGGCGTACTGTGAGAGCTGCTATGTGGTGAGTGGTTGGGGCTGGGGGGCTGGAGTCAGCAGCAGGATATGGGGGCTTCCATCCAAGGTGGGAGCTAGATGACCAACCCCAAAAGAGGAACAGGACTCAAGGCTGGAGGACTAGAAACTGTCAGAGGGGGAGGACAATGGTCCCTTACAAGTTTGAAGCATTTTAGAGTTAAGGCAATCAGTTAAATTCTCACATGAGCCCTGTGAGGCAGACATTACTGTTGATTACCTTTCTATGGGAGACTGCAGCTTAGAGGGATTAAATAACTTGTCCAGTAAGTTGCAGTGCTGGGACTTGAACTCAGATCCTCTCAGGTTCACTTTTCACTGAATCACATGCAGGCGGCTAGGTAAATAGATAGGTAGGCTGGCAGGATGCTGGAAGGGCTACCATGGGGCCCCCTGACCTTTCTGCCCTCCTTCCAAACAGGCCACCCTGGAGAAGTGTTCCATGTGCTCCCAGCCCATCCTGGACCGGATCCTTCGGGCTATGGGGAAGGCCTACCACCCTGGCTGCTTCACCTGCGTGGTGTGCCACCGTGGCCTTGATGGCATCCCCTTCACAGTGGATGCCACCAGCCAGATCCACTGCATCGAGGACTTCCACAGGTCATCCTGACCGTTTCCATCTCCCACACCGCTCCTTCATGCCCCAGTATCAATTGCTCCTATTTCCAACCCTGACCTTGCTTCCTTCTCTTTGATATACCTCTCTTCCCCAGTATCCAAGACCATTACTCTGGCCTCTCCTGTTTTCTCCTGCATCCCACCTTCTCTGGGCTCCATTATTAGTACCCTCAACTCTGGTCTTGACAGCCTTGGTTCCCTTCCGCTCCAGGAAGTTTGCTCCACGATGCTCAGTGTGCGGCGGGGCCATCATGCCTGAGCCAGGTCAGGAGGAGACTGTGCGAATTGTTGCTCTGGATCGAAGTTTTCATATTGGCTGTTACAAGTGTGAGGTCAGGGGGCCTGGGCAAGAGGAAGGGGTCTGGGGTGCTGGGTATGGTAGAGCCTGAGGGAGAAAGAACCCAGGCGTTAAGAGCTGATGGAAAGCTGTTGCTTCTTTCCCAAAAGGAGTGTGGGTTGCTGCTCTCCTCTGAAGGTGAGTGTCAAGGCTGCTACCCACTGGATGGGCACATCTTGTGTAAGTCCTGCAGTGCCTGGCGCATCCAGGAGCTCTCAGCCACCGTCACCACCGATTGCTGAGTCTTCCGAGAAACACCTGCTGCATTCTCTGCTCCCGTCGACCACTGTCCCTGAGATCCACCTTTATCATTTTGTCACCAAATGCTGTCTTCATCTAATTATGAAATAATAATCCTGCAACAGTTTACAGAATACTTTCAAGTTAATTTTTTCATCTGATTCTCACAGCAGCCTCTGATACAAGCCTGATTGTTGTTACTGCCTGCGTTTTTGCTTTTGAGAATTCTAGAGTTGAGAAGTTAGGGTCCCAGATTGCATGCTTCCCAAATGGCAAAACCAAGATTAGAACCTAGTCTTAGTCTTGGTCTAGATTTTTGCAATTCTACTACTCTTTTTAGCATAAAGATACTCCTCTTCCCTGTGCTGGGAGCAAGGCTGCAGTATCCTCTAGAGAGGCAATGGTTCCTATTAAGCCTTAATACTCAATTGAGAAAGGATTTAGTGTCCTTTTGGGTGGTGGTGCATTTAATCTGGGGACAGGCAAGATGCTGCCTATTGGTCAGGACCTCAACACACAACCATGATCATCAAAGTATTGGTTGGGGATGAGGCTGAGATTTGCAATTTTGCTTAAAGGTGGCGCGCTTTTGTCGAAGAACAGGAACAATGGGTTTTGCAGGTAGCACATACCGTCGTGTGTGGGAGCATGAAATGGTGGGAGGAGAGACTTTAAAATGGTTGCTGTCTCCCCCTAACGCCAGCACTCCCCGAGTCCATGCCCTTTCCCTACCCAAGGGGCGAAGCCACTCTCGATGAGTTCAGAAGCAGCCCCTAATAAAAAGGTCGGGTAGGGGGCAAAAGCTGGATGCCACTACCTCAGACCGCGAACACGGGGAAGACCGCTCCCTCTACCGCGGAGGGTACGCCTGTTTCAGCCCGCCTCCGGTAGATTTTCACGCTCTTCCAGTTCTCGTACAGGAAGACGCGCGAGACCTCCGGGCCCCGCCTCTTCCCATCATTCTTCTACTGTCACCGCTTTATCCATACCCGCCTGGTTTAGTTCCACTTCGGCGCGGGAAGAGTAGTTTGCGCCGTTCCGCAAGTGACGCAAGCGCGGTGCGAACGCGCGCGCCGGCTGCCCATCCTTCGCTCCCTCACTTTCTTGTAGTCTCTACGACCCCTTCGTGTCCCTCTACCCCCGTGCATTGTCCTCGTCGCGCGCCAAAGCGAAGGCGCGGGCCCCAGTCGCCCGGAGAACAATTCCGCCCGAGCGCTAGGCCAACGGCCGCGACCGATTCCAGGTGGGGGGAGGGGCGGATGCCGGAGAGCCCAGGGCCTCGGGCCGGCGCTGGTGCGAGACTGAGGGAGAGGGGCCCAAGGGCCAGCGGGGAGCCTTTGGAGGCGGCTGTCGGGTCTGGGCCGCCAGGGGTGGGGCAGGGAGACCCCTTGGGGCGAGTGGAAGTGTCGGAGCCATCCATTTCATCCACTTGCCGGGGAAAGAGGGATTAGGATGGCGGAAGGCAGGCCTTTGCGGGAGGGAGGCGATCCTTTCTTCTCGTCGTTGTTCATCAACATCTCGACTACCCCTCCCTGGGCCCCAGGCCCCCTCAGACCGCGCTATGGGTGACAGTGATGACGAATATGATCGAAGGCGCAGGGACAAGTTTAGAAGAGAGCGCAGTGACTATGACCGTTCTCGGGAAAGAGATGAAAGACGTCGAGGGGACGACTGGAATGACCGGTGAGACATTTAACCTTTTCCTGAGTTTTGTTCTCCTGTCTCATTCTGTTTTCAACCCACCCTCATTAATTTTCTCTTACAGTTTTATTAAGGTGAACCATATTAAATTGCTGATACTTGACGGTCTTGGTGTACAAAAATGGCAATTTCATACGGTTCATCCTGTTTGCTGTTGGCCAAAGAAGTATATGCTTGCTTTTTTTTAAACTTTGGAAGTACTTTATAAATGAAAAGAAATTAATTTTTCTATCAGCATCTTTGTCAGGATAATTCTGAATTGGTCCCAAAAGTACTTTCTCTTTTGTAAACACTTTATACTGTTGAATTGATTTTTTTATGTTTTATCTTTGAAGTGTCCTGAAGATCAAAGGAATAAAAGTGAGAATTTTTTTTCAGTTAGTATAAAAAAGTAATATTTATACACACACTTAATATTTGTGCATTGTTTGCAAATTATACTTCAAAAACATTGATTCAAAAGCGGTAATATTATAGGATTGGCTTCACCGGGGAGATTGTAAGACCAGTTAGTTCTGTGGCAAGATATGATAAAATTTCTTGTGATTTTGCCTAAAATTTCAAAAAGGGTTCTTTGGACAATGGTAATTGAGTTAATTGGTTAGGTTTGAATCAGCTAGTAATTAGGATTCAGGGATGTTTTTGAGTTAATTATAGTTAGAATATTTCCCTTAAACTTCTGATATGGTTTTAAATAAAGTAATCAAGGTAAGAGGAAATATGGAAGGTTTTTTTTAATCTAAGGGGCTGGCATCAGTGAGCCAATGGCAGTGGCTCCATTTGTTTTTGGTTTTGGTTTTTTTGGGGGGCATTGTTTAAAAATTTTTTTAAATTGTTGTACTCTACATGAAGGTTTACAGAACAAACTAACTTCTCATTAAACAATTAGTACACATACTGTTTTGTGACATTGGTTACCAGCCCCACAACATGTCAACGCTGTCTCTGCTCGACCTTGGGTTCCCTATTACCAGCTTTCCTGTCCCTTCCTGCCTTCTAGGCCTTGCCCCTGGGTTGGTGTTCCCCTTTAGTCTCGTTTTGTTTTATGGGCCTGTCTAATCTTTGGCTGAAGGGTGAACCTCAGGAGTGATCTCATCACTGAGCTAAAAGGGTGTCCAGGGGCCATACTCTCGGGGTTTCTCCAGCCTCAGTCAGGCCAGTAAGTCTGGTCTTTTTCTGTGAGTTAGAATTTTGTTCTACGTTTTTCTGCAGCTGTGTCTGGGACCCTCTACTCTGATCCCTGTCAGAGCATTCAGTGGTAGTAGCCAGGCACCATCTAGTTGTGCTGGACTCAGTCTGGTGGAGGCTTTGATGGTAGTTGTAGTCCGTGAGTCCTTTGGACTAATCTTTCCCTTGTGTCTTTGGTTTTCTTCATTCTCCCTTGCTCCAGACATGGTGATACCAGTGGAGTATCTTATATCTTAGATGGCCGCTCAGAAACTTTTAAGACCCCAGACTCTACTCATCAAAGTAGAATGTAGAACGTTTTCTTTATAAATTATGTTATGCCAGTTGAGCTAGATGTTCCCCAAGACCGTGGTCCCCACAGCCCTCAGCCCAATAATTCAGTCCCTCAGGGAGTTCAGATGTGTCTGTGGAGCTTCCATGACCTTGGGCAGTGGCTCCATTTGGAAACAAGACTGTGAGGTGACTTATTGTGATAGCTTTTGTTCATCAGTATCATTTGGGAAAAAGTTTAGTAAATCGTTCAACTTGCCAGCCAGTGAGTGTATCTCTTAGCTGTGGAGACCCTGTGTGGCCACCCTGTTTTCCCTGGTATTTTCTAAGAATGTTGGAAGACAAAGGAGTTCTGAAGATGGATAAGATGTGGTCATTCCCTTAAGGAGTGCTTGGAGTGGCCTTGGGCCTATGCTGCAACTGAGCGTATATAAAAGAATATCATAAAAAGCATTGACGGAAAATTCTTCTAAAGGAGGGCAATGGGGTGGTCTGTCTTGGTTGCAGGATAAGTGGCACTTCGCCAGAATTGGAAGAAGGCACAGGAATTCCCCAAACACAGATGGAGTGAACATCTTGGAATTGTAGACATACATCGTGTGCAGAAAACAGCACAAATTCTAGTTTGGTTTAAGTAGTGGTTCTCAAAATGTGGTCCACAGGCCCTTGGGGGTCCCCAAGACACTTTCAGGAGATCTGTGAGGTTAAAACTATTTTTATAGAAATACTAAGGCATTTCACGGTATTGACATTTGCACTGATGGTGCTGTAGCAATGGTGGATAAAACTGCTGGCACCTTTGCATAAATTAAAGCAGTGGCACCAAACTGTATCAGTAGTCATTATTGTATTCTTCACTGCTCACAGTAAAAAAAAAGCCAGTTTCACTTAAGAATGTCTTTGATGAAGCAGTAAAAATTATTAAATTAGACTCCTGAATACATATCTGAAATAACTGGTAATGTTGGTTAGTATGATATTTTAATATTGTTTAATGAAATGTGTCAAAATTCATTCAAAGAGCAAGATAGAACAATGAATTTTAATGTAGCAAAGTATAATGTTGCAGAGTTCATCGATAAAATTTCAGAGGCCACACTGCAACTAACCTTTAAAACTACCACTTGTTTTGGGAAGTATCAAAGAACACTATCCATAATTACTTGAAAAGGCTACCAAAGTACTCCCTTTTCCAGCTACATATCAGTGTGTGGCCGAATTTTCTGCATATATTTCAACCAAAACAACACAGCCCAACAGATTGAACATAGAAGCAAATAATAGAATCCTGTCTTCTGTTAAACCAGAGCTTAAAGAGATTTGCAAAATGTGAAACAATGCCACTTTCTCACTAAAATGTTTTGGACAATAGTCATTTCTCACACAAACGTGTAATTTAAAAGTGAACAAACCAAACAAAAAAAAACCCAAACCCATTGCCGTCGAGTTGATTCTGACTCATAGTAACACTAGAGGACAGAGTAGAACTGTCCCAGGGGGTTTTCAGGGCTGAAATCTTAATGGAAGCAGACTGCCACATCTTTCACCTACAGAGTAGCTGGTGAGTTTGAACTACTGACCTTTTGGTTAGCAGCCGTGCGCTTAACCACTGTGCTACCAGGGCTCCTCCTAAAAGTAAATAGATACTAAATCTTTTTTTGTTTGTTTTAATTTGGAGTATGGTAAATATTGATAGGTAGAACGCACATAATCAAAAACTCTTTGGCATCCTCAATTTTTAAGATTGGATCTCAAGACCAAAAAGTTTGAAAACTATTGGGTTAGAGGAGAGGCTGGAATTAATGGCTAGGAACAAAGGTTTTGAACAGTGTTATTTACTAACAGTTAAGCAAGGGCATGGCACAGTCAGATTTGTTTTTGAGAAAGACCGCTTTGAAAGTAGAATAGAGAAGGGGAAGGGGCCAGGGGCAGGTAAACAAAACCATTGCTGCAGTCCCTGGAGAAACAACCAGGCTACAGATGGGTTAGAGTTTGTAGGATGGCATAGAAGGGGACAGCTTTGATAGGTTTTGAGGCAGAGGATTAACAAGACAATAACAAATGAGCTGTGAGGGTAATAACTTGTTAATTGGATAGATGGTGCTATGTTAATATAACTGAGGGGAACAGGAGGAAGGAAACAAGTTTGGTTACATAGTGGTGGTAGTAATGGGCTCCATTCTGACATGTTGAATTTGAGGCCACTGTGGATTCTAATTTGTTGTTAGGTGCCATGGAGTCAATTTCAACTCATAGTGACCCCACGTGACAGCGTAGAACTGCCTCATAAGGTTTTCTAGGCTGTAATCTTTATGGGAGCAGTTGCCAGGTCTTTCTCCTGTGGAGCTCCTGGGTGGATTTGAACTGCCAACCTTTTGGTTAGCATCTGAGTGCTTAGCCGTTGTACCACCAGGGCTCCTTGGGTGTCTAACTGGGGGTTAATAATGTGGGTCTGGAGCTCAGGAAAAAGGCCAGGGTGGAGTTTGTGGGCAGTGGTTGAAGTGATGAAAGTAAACCAGAGTTTTTCTGTTTAGAGTGCAGTTTTATAATTTAGGGTTTTAGTCGGTGCAGCCTAGCATCAGAAGTCGTCTAGATGCCCGAGGGATAAGAATCAGGATCAACACAAAGCTGGTTCCTGTGAGTTGGAAGTCAGACTTACCTCCACTCTCCAACTTTTTCACTATTTCTGACAGTAGCTGCTCCCGGCATTGCACTCTCTACCCGGTTTGATAATTTGTTGCAATGGCCACACAGATCATACTCATAGTTACGTCTTGTGCTAGGGAAATAACTTGCTATAACTTGGGATCAAGATCAACTTGGAAGTAACAGGAACAATTTGGGATCAGGATCAGGAATCACATAGGCAAGGCTTGGAAGGCTTCCCTGAGGTGGAAAGCACATCCCTTCCTTCTCCAGTGCAGGACAGCTTCCAATCAGAATGGCTCTCTCAGGCCCTCCTCTTGACTGTGCTAACAGGCAGGCCCTCCTCTTGGCCATGCATCCACCCCTTGGCTTTCAGCCTCCCTGCCATAGGCCTTTTCGATGTTCACTGGCCCAGCTCATAGCCAGTGCACTAGCTTGCTCAGCTCTCCTAGCTACTTTCCTAGCAGCAGCTTTCTGTCTTCACCACTGGCTCTGCCCCCTCTCTGGGCCTCTTGCCATCTTCAGTGTTACAGCACTTGACCCGTGTTACACCTCTTACAGGAAATAGCTCTTATAGTGAGGTTCTTCACCTCTTCTCTGTGCTGCTTTTCTTTTCTTGCCTCTAAAAAGCTTTGTGGCGTTGGTTGCTTATATAAGCAGCCTGCTCGTCAGTTTGTTCTCCCAGCAGGACCACAAACAGACCAATCCTCACAAGTCACTCAATCCTGTTGGCTGGATTTTCAAGCCACTGTTTGTATAGCAAATTAACCAGTCCCTGCAAGGTGCATAAAATAGACCAATCACAGGGCAGACTGTAGTCCATGGCCAGACAAAAAGTAGCAAATCATCAGGTTGTTTTCAGCTTACCTAGAAATCAACCTGGGGAACCCCCTGGGGAAAAGTAACAAACCCTCTAGGGTAGTAAACAACCTGGGAGCCCCCACTTTGCTCAAGTTGCTTCTCCAAAGAACTAGGGCAAGGGTAACTCCTCAGGCTTAGGGGAAAAAAAAAATCTCCCAAGCTGTTTTTCCAAAGGCCTGAGGCAAAAGGCCACGTAAAGGAACTCATTTCACAACATTCTGGTGGGATAGGGCCTGTCCAGGAGGTTAGGCTTGGGTTATCAGCTTTCTCTTTAGTTACTATTTCTTGTTTTTACCTCCAGAGAATGGGACCGTGGCCGGGAGCGCCGCAGTCGGGGTGAATACCGGGACTATGACCGGAATCGGCGAGAACGCTTCTCTCCTCCCCGCCATGAACTCAGCCCCCCCCAGAAGCGCATGAGACGAGACTGGTGAGATGGCAGGAGTTTCTCTGGGCCCTCTCCTTAGCCTCAATTCCACCTGGGCCTCAGCTCTCTTCTCTTATCTTTGCTGAAAACTGTCATTCCTTTTTCTCAGATTTCCCATAAATTCATTGTTTCTTTGTCCCTTTAAACCCTTGGTGAGAGATCACATTCCGTAGATTCCCCTTCCTCTGTCTCATCCTCCTTCATGTTCTGGAGGGACAGTTCCCTTCTCTGTCTGACTTTTGTGTCCCCCACCCTCAGGGATGAGCACAGTTCTGACCCATACCACAGTGGCTATGAGATGCCCTATGCTGGGGGGGGCGGGGCCCCAACTTATGGCCCCCCTCAGCCCTGGGGCCACCCAGACGTCCACATCATGCAGCATCATGTACTGCCTATCCAGGCCAGGTAAAGACTTCGGGTTCTTGGGAGAAGGAGGTGGGCTTCGGGGTGGATTGGGGTTGCTGAATACCATGGCTGGAGCCAGGAAGTAGGTCAGGCACACAGAGGAGTGCCTCTGGGGGTGGTAGCAGTTGATGCCTGGGCTGATGTCCATGGTGGGCAAGGGAAGGGGGCAGCTGGCTACCTCGGCCCCCCCATCCCCCCACCCTCTTCCCCCACAACCAAGACCTCCTGACCGGGCCCCCCCCAGGCTGGGCAGCATCGCAGAGATCGACTTGGGTGTGCCGCCACCAGTCATGAAGACCTTCAAGGAGTTTCTCCTGTCATTGGATGACTCTGTGGATGAGACAGAGGCAGTTAAGCGCTATAATGACTACAAGCTGGATTTTCGAAGGCAGCAGATGCAGGATTTCTTCCTGGCCCATAAAGATGAGGAGTGGTAAGTGCCCCTACTTCTCTGCTGCATCTTCCCTAGCATGTTTCTCCTGGCCCAGCCAGTGGCGCATGCAGCCCTGTCCTCTTCCCATTTTCCCCAATCCAGAGTTTCCTGGGGGTGGGGGATGGGAAGCACAACAGCATTGGCTGATGGGGTCTCCTCAGTTCAACAACTGCCATTGCCCCCCACTCCATCTCCCTTCCCCGCTGTCCTCAGTGAGTTGGATACCTCCAGGCAGCTGGCCGGAGACACCTGGCCCCTTGGGGCAGCAGACTGTTTCCCACTTGCTGGCATTGGGTCATAGTCATTCCTGATCGCTGGGACCCTCTGTGGCTGTGGCATCCTCCCAAAAACGACGAGTGAATCCAGACAAGAAAATCAAAGATCTCAGGGTCGTTTGACAGAAAAAGAATTTTAATTTTTTTTCTTTTTGTGGATGTTTTAATTTTAATCAACCATCTTTTCCCCCCTTCCTGCTCCTCCTCCTCATCCTCTTTCTGCTCCTCCTCCTTGAAAAGAGCCAGAACTGGGAACTACACCCGCCCATCGACGGAGCTCGGAGCAAACCCACCTCCACCCCCACCATACCCAGCCCATACATGAGCTCCCTGGGCTGAACCGCGCTGCCCCGGCCAGGCAGACAGGCAGGGCACCGCTGTGCACAATGCAGTGGTCTAGCTGAATGTGATTGCTCAGGCAGCTAGTCAGTCAGGGCCCCCACCGCGGAGTCCCGCGGGGGTGGGGCACCCGGGCCGGGAAGCCCCAGCCAGGAGCCAGCCGGTGGCCCACCAGCCAGCAGGGGCCCTGGGCGCGGCTAGTTAAATCTTGAGCTCTGTTTGACCAAGCAGCCAAGGTAAAGATCCTGGAGGTGATGCCTGCGGCTTTTCCTTTCCTCTTAACACTGAACATGTGGTTCTGTTCTGTCTCTGTCCTCTTTTCTCTCTTTGTTTCGGTCTTTTATTTACTTTTAGTCTCTCTCTGTCCGTCTTCTTGTTTCCTAACGCTGCTTTCTCTGTGTTTTCAGTTTCACTCTGTCTAGTCTTCAGTTTTTTTCTTTGTTTTCGACTTCTGGGAATTTCTCACCCTTTTTCTTCTTTCTCATACCTTGTTTTTTTCTGTCTCCTCCCTTGTCCTATTTTAAATGTTTTCTTCTTTATGCTCTATTCCTAGTCCTCCACCCCTCTTCTTTCTCTATCCCCGTGGGCAATACCTGAGGTTATAAGGGCACTTCAATTTTTCCCTTTGGTCTTTCCCTGTCCCCTCACCATCTTGCTTGTCTTCCCAAGGGGGAGAAAGATACCCTGCCTTTTTCTACCTGGTGCATTTCAGGTTTCCCTGTCTGCCCCCTAGGGATGGAGGGAATTGGCGGGAGCAGTCCTTTTAATGACTGGAGTTTGGGGTTGGCAAGAAGGGGCCTAACATTTTCTTAGTTGTTCTCTCTGGTGCTTTGGGAAACTATACCTTTTTAAGTTCATATTTCCCAGAGACTTGGGGCAATAAATGTGCCTCTCTAACCCTGGCCTCCCCACTTAGTCATTTTTCTTCCCAAATCCAGAGCTCTTAGTTACTGGTCCTCCCCTAGTTCTTCTCAGAGCACGACCTCTGGTTCCCTTTGGGATCAGTTGGGTGGTTCTAGTGCACCCTTCTCCCCTGATCTCTGCTTTCATGATCTTTTGTGGGTGTGAGAGGATGGGGGCTATGCTCTGACTTTCCTGGGCCCCTCCTCACATCCTGGCCCTGGCCTTCAATGACTATTTTGTCTCTTCCGTCCCCGCTTCCTTCTCAGGTTTCGGTCTAAGTACCACCCAGATGAGGTGGGAAAGCGTCGTCAGGAGGCCCGAGGGGCCCTGCAAAACCGACTGAGGGTATTCCTGTCTCTCATGGAGAGTGGCTGGTTTGATAATCTTCTTCTGGACATAGACAAAGCTGATGCCATTGTCAAGATGCTGGATGCAGGTATATGTATTTGGAAGGTGGGCATGAGGGTGAGCACTGTCTGGTGACCAATGTCTTGTTGGGAAACAGGAACAGATTGACAGAAAGCCAGAGGCTGAAGGCTAGGGTTCTTGGATTATGACATCTGTTCTTTTTGTTATAGCTGTGATTAAGATGGAAGGAGGCACGGAGAATGATCTACGCATCCTGGAGCAGGAGGAGGAGGAGGAACAAGCAGGAAAGCCCGGGGAGCCCAGCAAGAAAGAGGAAGGCCGGGCTGGGCCAGGGCTGGGGGATGGAGAGCGCAAGGCCAATGATAAGGATGACAAGAAAGAAGATGGCAAACAGGTATGAGTGACGGGCCACTGAGGGGAGAAGGGTAGAAATGGAGCTTCTTTGGTGGTGGTGGTGGGGCCCAAAGGGGCTGGAACCAGGGGGTGGTATGTTGTGTTGGGGGGGATAAAGAGGAATTTCCGGGCTGAGCTGTGAGTGGGAGGGGACTGTCTGATAAAGGTTGAAGGGGATATGGGACATCCCCAGTGATTGTCTTTTCTTGTAGGCTGAGAATGACAGTTCTAATGATGACAAAACTAAGAAATCTGAGGGTGATGGCGACAAGGAAGAGAAAAAAGAAGACTCTGAGAAGGAAGCCAAAAAGGTAGGCTGTTTCTTATGTGGGGGGTCAGAATGTCAGCGCTGGGGTCTTGGATTCTGACCCATCCCCTCCTGCTTTGGCTCCCACAGAGTAGCAAGAAACGGAATAGGAAGCATAGCGGTGATGACAGCTTTGATGAAGGAAGTGTATCTGAGTCTGAATCTGAGTCTGAGAGCGGCCAAGCTGAGGAGGAGAAGGAGGAGGCTGGTAGGTTTTATTTTCTGCTTGTAGTCTATTCTCTTCCAACTGAATGGGGTGGCAGGGTTTGAGAGAGGTTGGTGAAGTTGATGGGGTGGAGACTTGTGGGGGGTGGTAACAGCTTAGTTCTGTATCCTCTTCTCCAAATTCAACAAAAAAAATTCATCAACTCCCACCACCTCCTGCACAGAAGAAGTACTCAAGGAAAAGGAGAAGCCCAAGGAGGAAGAAAGGGAGAAGCCTAAGGAGGCTCCAGGACTGGAATGTAAACCCCGGCCCTTGCATAAGACTTGCTCTCTCTTCATGCGCAACATTGCACCCAACATCTCCCGGGCCGAGATCATATCTGTGAGTGGGGGAAATGGTGTTGGAGCAGGGATGACACCCAGACCCTTAACAACCAGGCCCTGTTTCTTGAGGAGAGGGAAGGCACAAGGCACTGCACCTCTGGACACATACCCCATTTTTGTAATAGGGATGCCCCTTTCCATGGGGCCATACCCTTCTAGGGCTGACCCTGGTTGCACCATTTGCTTTTAGGTGCTGGTGTTCTTAAGCCCTTTATTGGTTTTTACTTGCTTGAGGAGGGGAAAGATTAAAAGGCATTAGTTCCCTGGGGTTCTGAGGACTTGGGGATTAGAGGAAGAAATGAATTATTGTATCATCACTAAATAGGGTTTCTTTCTCTCTGCTCTTCCAGCTTTGTAAAAGATATCCAGGCTTTATGCGTGTGGCGCTGTCAGAGCCCCAGCCGGAGAGGAGGTAAGGAACTGAAAGCAGCGTGACCCTGGATACCTGGGAGAGAAGATGCAGGGGAAAGTTAATGGCCAACATTCCTCCCAACTCCTGGTTGATGATGATATTTTTGTTCTTTTGTTTTGGTTAGATTTTTTCGTCGTGGCTGGGTGACCTTTGACCGCAGTGTCAATATCAAAGAGATCTGTTGGAACTTGCAGAATATCCGAGTGAGTGGAACTGTTTTGAGGAAGGGAAGTTGGTGCTCCATGCTCCATACAGATTCCTTTGTCTGTTCATGGATTCATTCATTCTGCACCCTACTTCATCTATTAAGTCTACTCAAATGAACTGTTTACTGTTGTCTCTGGGCTAGGTTCTGGGGCTGTTATCATGAACAAGACATAGCTGATCCCTGTCCTCAGGAAGCTCATAGTATTATCACTGATGCTAATAGGGCCAGTGTTGGAGTTGCTGCCTCTTGGGCAAGTGGTGGTAGGGCAGGTGAGCCTTCTGATGACCTGTTTCCTGCAGCTCAGGGAGTGTGAGCTGAGCCCTGGCGTGAACAGAGACCTGACCCGTCGTGTCCGCAATATCAATGGCATTACCCAGCACAAGCAGATAGTGCGCAACGACATCAAGCTGGCAGCCAAGCTGATCCACACGCTGGATGACAGGACCCAGCTCTGGGCCTCAGAGCCTGGAACACCTCCTCTCGCAACAGTCAGTGATTCCCCATGAGACTTTCAGAAGTAGTTGATGCCACCTCATTTGCTCTGGGCACTCTGGTCTTACTTGAGCCATAGCAATGACTCCTTGTTACCCATTCACTTTTGTTTGCCCCTTCCTGTCTGGGTAACACCACCTCCTCCAATTCCCAACAGAACAGACTAGCGCTAGTAATTATTTGTGGGTTTTTGTTGTGTGCTGTTGAGTCATTTTTGACTCATCCGTATATGACAGGGTAGAACTGTCCCACGCCGTAATCTTTATGGGAGCAGATCACCAGGTCTTTTATTCCCACAGAGAGGCTGGTGGGTTTGATCTGCCGACCTTTTGGTTACCAACTGAGCGCTTGAACTGTTGCACCACCAGGGCTCCTTATTTGTGGGTTAGGGTGGGACGATGAAGACAAATAATGAGGCAGAGATAACAGGTCAAGTGAGATCTGAACTCCTTTCCCCCTCACATGGCCTTTTCAAGTGAGGTCCCTGGGTCCTCTACCCTGATGGTTTCTCTCTGCCTTGCCTGCCCCTGCTTATCATCCTCCCCTCCTCCCTCCCCTCCAGAGTCTGCCCTCTCAGAACCCAATCTTAAAGAACATCACTGACTACCTGATTGAGGAGGTGAGCGCTGAGGAGGAGGAGCTGCTGGGGAGCAGTGGTGGAGCACCCCCTGAGGAGCCTCCGAAGGAAGGGAACCCAGCCGAAATCAATGTGGAGCGGGATGAGAAGCTGATCAAGGTGCTGGCTTTAGCCACGTGGGCGTGGGAGAACATGTCTCAGGGTATGAGTGTGGTGAACCAACAACAGGTCCTGACTGGCTTCTCATTTTCCTTTAGGTTTTGGACAAACTCCTTCTCTATTTGCGCATTGTACATTCCCTGGATTATTATAACACGTGCGAGTACCCCAATGAGGATGAAATGCCCAACCGTTGTGGCATCATCCATGTTCGGGGCCCCATGCCACCCAATCGCATCAGTCATGGAGAAGGTGAGCTCCCGGACTCCCCATTCCTGATTCTTCTGAGGTTTTCCTTTCTCTCCCACTGCCTCTAGTCTTACTCCTGCTCTGATGGCAATGCTCTGTCACTCCCTCCTCCTTTAAATTCCCTCCTTCTCCCACAATTCCCTGCTTCTGGCTCCCTTCTGCAGCCTGCTTTCCATCTTCCTTCCCAAACCACAGTGCTGGAGTGGCAGAAGACGTTTGAGGAGAAGCTGACTCCGCTGCTGAGTGTGCGAGAATCTCTTTCCGAGGAAGAGGCCCAGAAGATGGGTCGCAAAGACCCTGAGCAGGAAGTGGAAAAATTTGTCACCTCTAACACCCAGGAACTGGGCAAGGATAAGTGGCTGTGTCCTCTCAGTGGCAAGAAATTCAAGGTTTGGGATGCTAGAGTTGGCTTGTTAGAACCATGGGAGGAGGGGTTTGGGCCAGGAAGTCTAAAGGCCTGGGGAGGGAACTGGGGCTACCTGGGTACTGGCAGGAGGGGAGAGTGATTCTTCCAAATTGGGTCTGTGGCGAGGATTTAAAAAAAAAAAAAAAAAAAATCGAATCTTTTGCCATGAAGTCAATTCCAACTCATAGCAACCCTATAGGACAGAGTAGAACTGCCCCATAAAGTTTTCGAGGCTATAATCTTAAGGAGCAGACGGCCATATCTTTCTCCTGTGGAGCAGCTGGGGGATTTGAACTGCAGACCTTTTCGTTAGCAGCCAAGTGCTTAACCACTGTGCCACTGGCACTCCTTGTGGAGAGGATTAGGGAACCCATATTCGTTGCTCTGTCCTGATCCTCTCCTCTTCACCCAGGGCCCTGAGTTTGTACGCAAACATATCTTCAACAAGCATGCAGAGAAAATTGAGGAAGTGAAGAAGGAGGTGGCATTTTTTAACAATTTCCTCACTGATGCCAAGCGCCCAGCTCTGCCTGAGATCAAGCCAGCTCAGCCACCTGGCCCTGCCCAGAGTAAGATACGATCCATGAGGGTCTGCCACATTGTCTTTCCCTTGGTTGTCCAGGGACTCCCTTTAACTTGTCATCCCTAGAGAAGTTTCTACCCCGCCCTTAGACCATATTCCTAGAACTGTTGTTTCATGTGCCTTCCCCCACCCCTCCGCAGTAATTCACATCCCTCTCCGTGTTGTACTCCCCCCAGGCCTGACCCCAGGACTCCCCTACCCACACCAGACGCCCCAGGGCCTGATGCCCTATGGGCAGCCCCGGCCCCCCATCTTGGGCTATGGAGGTAAGTATAGGAGGGGAGAGGAAAGGGCTTGGTGGTTGTGTGGGGCTGGGAGAAAGAAAACTTAGCTAGGACATAACTGAGGTGGTAAGTTTTCAACTCAACACTGATGTTTTTCATAGCTGGTGCTGTCCGCCCTGCAGTCCCCACCGGAGGGCCTCCATACCCCCATGCTCCATATGGTGCCGGCCGAGGGAACTATGATGCCTTTCGAGGCCAAGGAGGTTATCCTGGGAAACCCCGCAACAGGTGAGAATGAGCTATGATGTCTAAGCTTTCTGGCTCTGAGGCCTCAAGCCTCATCCCACTTTACCTCTTACCTCACAGGATGGTTCGTGGAGACCCAAGGGCCATTGTGGAATATCGTGACCTGGATGCCCCAGATGATGTTGATTTCTTCTGAGCCATCCATTTTTCCTCACTTGGTATCGTCTGTACTTATGACTGCCTTGTCGTATACAGCTCTGAGAATTTTTTGTATTTTCAGCCCTACTGCCAATAAAAGCACTTCCCCAGTGATGCCTGACTGAGTGTATATTATGTATCTCCCCAAATCCTCTCAAGATTGGCTGGGGCCATTGTCAGTTGGGACTTGCGAACTTTATTGATGCCAAATGCCCCAGGATTTGCTGGGACTGCCTTGTGGCTTGCCATCTGACAACCCTCTTTGCCTTTGAGAAGTGGAAGGGTGTGCATGTATGTGGCCAGGGACATGGGTTGGTGCCAAAGGCAGTCTCAGTTCTGGGCCCTTATCCTTAGTCCAGGGTATGCAGCTGCTTTTCAGAGTTATGGCTGGTCAAGCACAGGTTGTAGAAGGAGTTTGGGTCAAAGGCTTTGGTTACTTCTTGCCAGCCCACCCACCCAGCAGCCTGTAGTTCATTGGGGTTTTTAGGAGAGCCCCAGCAGTGAGGGTCCAATACCAGGACGTACGCTTCCGTGCCTGGCCCCAGGCAGACTCCCAGCAAGGCCCTGGCTCGGGCATCCGCATCTCCTCCCACCATTACAGGTCCCCCACCCCCTGAAAAATGGGAGTAGAGCTTCTCCACTTCCCCCTTAAGCCCCGTGCCACGGGGCACGTGACATAGGCGTCCCTGGGGCCCTCCGAAGTGGGAGAGGCATAGGCTGGCTTCTACACAGCCAATCCAGCTCTGGGAGCCCCGGAATCCGGGGGGCTTGTCGCCCATGTCCTCCAAGGCTGCCTGCACGGCGCTCAACCCCGGCACGCTGGCGGACTGGCCCTCTGGCCAAGAGCACAGCGTTTGCAGAGTGCGGTAGCCGCAGCCCCAGCCCCGGTCGTCCACACCATCGCAGCCGTAGTGATAGTAAAGATAGTGACCCAAGAGGAGGGCCAGGCGAGCGGAGTCGCGGCATGGTGGGGCCAGGCCCAGATGGACGTCTCTCAGCGTCTCCAGGACGGCTGGCGGGAGCGGCGGTCGCTCAGGCCGGACAGATGTGTCGTCCTGGCGACAAGGAGCGAATTCAGTGAGAACGTCGGGCTTCAGCCCTGCCTCTGGGCCCCAGGTATTGCGCTAGCTGTGGGCAGGACCGGTGCACAGTTCCGGGGACACTCACCCAGCTCTAGACAACCGGGAGCTCCCACAAAGCACCGCTGCGCCCGCCCCTCAGCTGCGCGGTCACCGCCGGCCTCACGGCGCAGGCGCGCGTTGGGTGGGGCGGGAGTCGACGATATAGCGGCAATAGACGCAGGCGCCCAGCACCCCACCTCAAGGAGCCGCACCTCCTACAGCCTCTAGCACCCACGCTTCCAATTACTGATCCCCAGCGATCCAGGCATTCTGCCCCTACCCCCGGCTCCCCAGTCGCGCACACTCCTGTGGCTATAACAGTTTATTGGCAGCCCAGAGGGGCGAAGGCACCGCAGGGGAGGGAGCCCGGCCCGAGACATGCAGAGGACCGGGAGCCCCCGGGGAAAGTCGGGAGGGGGGGGCACGGTCTGGGGCTCATCTGCGTTATATCCCAGCCGTTAAATAAACAGTATATACAGCAAGGAGGCGGGACGGGCGAGGTGGCGGGTGGGGGGTGGTCCGGGGGTCCCGCCTGGGTCACAGGTCTGAGCAGCGATCCTGCTTGCTGTAATGGTCAAACTGGTTCTTCCAGTGCACCATGTAGGAGCTCCAGCGGTGGAACTCGGCCTTCCACTGGCGCTCCGCTTCGTCCAGCGTGTCTACGGCCAGGGTGCCGGCAAGTGGGTGGGGGGAGGACGACACGGGGAAAGGTCGGGAAATGGACGTGGCGGGTGGGGAGCGTGGATGCGGGGAACGCACATGGACAACGTAAGGAGGCCACGTGGGATGGTGGAAAGAGGATGAGGAGAATACGCGAAAGACGGAAAGACGAGAGGGAGAATGAAGATAGAGGCGGGGCCAGAGAAAGATGACAGGAAGGAGAGGGAGGAGGAGAAAATGACCAGAAGACAGAGGGGACAGAGCGGGTAGAGTCCGTGGGTTGGTGGGGGAAAAAAGAGGCAGAAATGGTTGACAATTATAGCCCCAGTAGGGGTGCTATCACGCCCCGGGTCCTCGCTCTCCCCTCAACAGCAGGCTCAGGCTGCAAAGGCTAATTTTATATATAAAAATGTTTAGCTTTTCCATTTCCATTTAAACAACAAAGGCGTGTGGGTCCCTGAGTCGGGTCATGGGTCACCCCTCCCCCCCGTCCAGTTTTAGACTCTTGGATTGATAAGGGAGAGGGCGCTAAGTTGGCGGTCCCTGAGTGGGGCCCTTCCCCACAGTCGACCACTCATTAGAGGAGAGGCCGCCTGAGGCCGGAGGGGAAGAGGCCATGGTCACAGCCGCAGAAGCCGGGAGAGGAGGAGGAGGAGGGGCAGGGGGAGGCCGGGCCTGGGCCTCGGGGCAGCCACCCCGTGGGCGAGGCCTGAGCAGGTGCTGGCAGCCTCCGAGGCTGGGGGGAGAAGAGAGGGGTTACACCCAGGCGGCTGCTACTCCACTCTCTCCCCGCGCCTCTTTTTCTACCCACTCCTCCCCGCCCCTGCCCGGGCTGGCCCCGGCGTACCGGTGGCGCTGAGCAATTTGGGTAGGAAGCGGTTCCAGAAGGCGCAGGCCTGCGCACGCAGCCCCCGCCGCACCTCCAGCGGCTGCAGGCTGAGGCTCACGTACTGCTGTGCCCCCACCGTGTACGGTGGCCACTGCGGGGCTTTGGGGTCCCGGGGATCATTGGGGTCTCTGCGGGAGGAAAGGGATGGCTCAGCGCCTTGCAAGCCTGCCCCGCCTCCGGGGTATGGGGATGAGGGATGGGGAGTGTAGATGGAGTAGGAGAGGCAAGGGCTTCCTAACCCTGGACATCTTTAGCTCTAGGGAAAACCCCATTCCCCTCCCTCCCACCACCTCCTCAACCCTTTTTTCTTTTCTGCCTTGTCCCCTGTGATCAGGGACTCTCCACCTTTCTCCTACCTCCTGCTCTCCCTCTTTTTGTCTGTCTCTCTCTTTCCCCCAGTTTTTCCTCTCCATCTGTTTCTCTCATTAAAAAAAAAAAAAAAAAAAAAAAAGCTACCATTTATTGAGCCCTTACTGTGTTTCCAGGCCCAATCCTATCTCTACAAACATCATGTTTACTTTTGGCAACATCCATTCGATGCCGGATTTATTGTCCCGCTTCAGGCAAGTAAACTGCTGTGGGGGGAGGGTTGTGTAGTGGGGTGGGGAGAAGGTCACACAAAGAATAAATCAACCCAAGTCCAATTTAAGGGGCCCTGGTGGCACAGTGGTTAAGAGCTCGTCTGCTAACCAAAAGGCTGGCAGTTCGAATCCACCAGATGCTCCTTGGAAATCCTATGGGGCAGTTCTACTCTGTCCTATAGGGTTGCTATGAGTAGGAATCGACTCCAGGGCAACAGGTTCGAGGTTTTTTTTTTTTTTTTTTTTTTTTTGGTCCAGTTTAATTCAGCTCTAGAAGTTCAGGCTCCTATATTAACTCCTATGTCTTTGTCTCGTTGTTTATCTCTTCTTCACTTTGCCCTTCTCTCCCTCTGTCCTTATTTCTTTAGGACTTGCCATCCTGCTTTCCTTTCTATCTGGGTCTCCCCCCTTTATCTTCTTTTCTCCCCCCCCCTTCTCCTTTTGTTTGTGAATCCATCTCTCCTTTTCTGCCCCTCTGCCTTTCTCTCTGTCTCTGTTCCCCATTGCCTCCCTGGCCCCCAGAGGCCGTCCTCCCCCTCAGCACTGCTGACCCTGTGCGGGCGAAGTTGGCCCAATATCTCATCAGCCGCTGGGCAAAGATTCTCTCTTCGACGGTGTAGTTTAACGAGGGTTCCAGAGGGAGCCCAAAGATGAACTCGATCTCATAGCCGTGGGGCACCCCCATCCAGAGGGGCCAGGACAACGTGGAGGCACGGTGGTCAAAGGTGTAGGCATAGACCCGGGCACCCTGGGTGGCCAGTCGCCCAGCCAGCTGGGCCACAGGGCACACCACGTTGTGGTCACCCACCACATCACTCATTGCCTCCCTAAGGCGCGCTGGGTCTTCAGGGTGCAGCCAGTCTGTGTAATGCAGGACCACAGCCTCGGCCACCAGGTCACTCACCTGGGGGACCCCGACCCGCACCCCGGCCAGGAACTGGGCCCGGCTGATGAGTGACTCGTTGTCTTTGCTGAAGCCTGGGGCCCCGTAAAGCAGAAAATAGGAGCCCTCATCCTTCACCACACCCACCAGCACCTGGGGGGACAGGATGAAGGACGGGGGCACAGACAGACAGGCAGACAGAACAAAGAGCCAGAGAGATGAACAGTTATAGACCCAGAACCACAGAGCAAAAGAGTATGAGATTGGGGAAGGGATGGAGAGAAAGAGAAAATATACCCACATTTCCATTCCTTTGACTACCCTGGGATCTGAGTGTGTTTGTGCCTGAGTCCTCAGGGAGGAGGAGGTAGGAATTGGGGCTGGAAGCCTGAGCCTCTGGAAGTGGGTCTTGAGGAGCCCTCATGCCTGGGTCCCCAGGGGGAAGTGGTTCGTGGGAGAATGGGCCCGAGGAACCAGCTCCACCCTCTCCAGCCACTAGTTACCTGCAGGCCCTGGAAGTCTCCAGCATCGATGAGGGCCTCAGGCGTGTCACTGAGGAAGTCTCCGTCTACCACAGGCACAAAGGAGAAGCGGAAGACACTTCCTTGAGGCAGTACATTCCACTCATGGTCAACCAGGTCCTGGGCTGGCCGTGTTCGTAGGCAGGCCACCAGCTCTGTGTCATTGCCACCAGCGCTGCCCGGGGGACAGCCTACGAAATGAGCCAGCTGCGTGGCTCTGCGGCGGGCCTCTCCCATGCCTACAGTGGCCCAGGGCCCATTGGGTGCCCCGCTTTGCAGCACAGCCCTGTGGAACAGGCCCCGGCTGGGAGGCGACAGCAGATGCATGCCCACAGAGGCGGCACCTGCGCTCTCCCCAAATAATGTCACTGACATCGGGTCACCCCCAAAGGCTGCCACATTCTCCTGCACCCACTGCAGTGCCAGCCTCTGATCCAGTAGACCCATGTTTCCTGGGGCCTCCCGGCTCCCGGGCAGGGCCAGGAAACCAAAGGCTCCCACCCGGTAGTTCATGGACACCAACACAGTCCCCTCGGCCTGTGCCAGGAAGCGGCCATCATACACGTCCAGAGACGAAGCCCCGCTGTAAAAGCCACCCCCATAGATCCAGACGAGGACAGGGGTGGGGGATGCAGGCTGGGGGTATGGTGTCCACACGTTGAGGTAGAGGCAGTCTTCGCTCAGCTCACGGTTGGGGTTCCACATCTCGGTGCCTTCAAAGCCAGGGTACAGGGTGTCCACGTATTGGTAACAGACACTCTGGAAAGCCTTGACGTCCAGCACTCCTGCCCAGGGCCGCTTGGGCTCTGGTGGCAGAAAACGACGGGGGCCCACGGGTGGCTCCGCAAAGGGGATGCCCAGAAAAGCAGAGACAGGGCCCCCAGGGGCCATTAGGCGGATGCCCCGCAGCCGGCCCCCGCGCACGGTCACCAGTAGCTCTGGATCCTCCAAGTCCTCAGCCCCTGCACCTCCTCCAAGGAGGAGGAGGAGGAGGAGGAGAAGGAGTGGGGAAGCCAGGGAGGGCATATGCTGGGGACACCATGGGGGCCGCATGGCTGCCAGGGCAGGCAGGTGTCTGTTGGGAGAAAAAAAGGCAAAGGGTGAAGGCCTGAGGCAGCCGGGAGGGAGGAGATTAGGTAACACTCTTGCCCAAGGGTTATCACTGAGCTGCAGAGGAGGTGGGGCAGGTTAGCAGAAAGGAGGAGATAAATGGAGGGAGGGAGACAAGCAGAGACAAGGTCGCAGGACAACAGACGCAAGAGGGCCCAGAGACCAGGCAGACACACAGACAGACAAACCCAGGGTCGAGAGCACAAAACAGACCTGCCAAGGAACCTCCCGGCCCCCTGCCTGCAGTGCGGACACCAGAGTCCGCGGTCCACGCACAGGTCACAGGGCAGGGGCGGGGCCCTCACTGACCGGCGGCGCTGATGGAGGAGCTTGTGGCGGCATGAAGGCGCAGCCCAAGCCTCTCCTGGGTTGCCCAGGGCTGAGTCCCGGGGCGGGTGGGGGGGTGGGGGGGGTGGGGAGTGGGGGGGATGGGGAGTGGGTATTCGGAGTGTGGGAGCCACAGGTCCTGGGGCATTCCAAATCCTGCTTGCTTCACACCCTTGCACATCCACTGCCTGGCACAATGCGTTAGGACCCGCCGGTTCCCGTTAGCTGCACGGCCGCCTTGCCTAGCCTCAGCAAACAGGCTCGCCAGCCCTCGTCCCCACCCAGGACTCGAGTCCCCTATCCGTCCGATGTTGTGGTGCACGCTGCAGCCAGGCGGCGGCAGTAGAGACCAAGAAAAGGACGGCGCTCCCGGCCCTGAGCCCCGGAGCCGGGAACTTGGGGCGGGGGTCTGAGGGCTCGCGGGCATTGCGAAGGGGCCTGAAGGGCGAGCCGGGACGCCGGTGTTCCGGGAGCTCCAGAGATCCCCGGCTACAGGGATGGGGATGCTATTTTGGGGCAGCAGCTGCTGTGGTTCCGGCATCTCCAGCCAAGGGATCAAAATTCCCCGGGTTGGAACTACCCCCCTTTCCCGGCGGTCACCCCTCACCCAGCCCCCGCCGCCCTGAGCTGCGGAGTGGTGGTGCTGGAGATTAACTAGGAAACCCGAGTGGGGCTAATTATAACTCGGGGCTTCCGTTGAGCCTCCCCTTACCAAAAAATAAAGACGGAGTCCCCGCGGGAGGGGGGCGCCTGAGCCTCGGAGGGGACCTTGGCCCGGCGCTGGATAGGGGAGCGCGAGCCCCAGCCCTCGGTATCCCGGGGCCCGGCCAGAGCCAGAAACCTGCGCAGCTCGGGTTCCGCCCAAGCAGGGGGCGCCTTCCAGTAACCCCAGACTTGGGAGCAAGCGGGCAAAGGGACGCTCGGGGGTCCCCCCAGGAATCCCAGAGGAGAGGCGGCCGCCAGCCCCGCGGGGTGCCTGCTCCCCCGCTGTCGGCGTCTGTAAGTATGCGGCGGTGAGGGAAGAGTTAAGGACGCGTGTGGTGCGGCGGGGGGCGTCGCTGGGCGGGCCCGGGGGCTCCGGGGGCTTCCCGCCTAGGGGCCTAGACCCCTCGGGAAGCGCACTGTCCCCGGGACACTTGATGGGCCGCAGGCCGGAGGAGGGTCCTGTGCGAGGCCGGAGACTCACCTGAGGCGGCCGAGCCGGGCCGGGCCGCGCCGGGAGCTGGAGGCGGCAGACGTTCCCCGGCGCAGGCTGAGCCGACTCTGACAGCCGCCGCCTCCGGCCCCCCGCACACACCCCTCCGGGTCGCGAGGCGCCCCCTCCCGCCCCCGCCCACTGTCTCCGCCCCCGCCCCTCCCCGCGTCCCCAGGCTGCCACCTCCCTTCTCTATCCCTCCCTCGGAGCAGAGACCCGGAGACCCGGGGGCCCAGACGGACACTCAGTGACAGGCACGACAGAAGGACCTGCAGCGGCGGAAGACACCCCGCGGTGACAGACGGAGAGAAGCCCGCAGAGATAGACACTCAGACGGACAATCTCATGCAGTGACAGACACAGAGGCAGTGACCGACGTTCAGAGACGGAGGACACACTCGGACACATTGACAACCTCTGTCGAAGCTCGGGAAGTCGCCGCAGGGCCAGGGGCCGTCAGTCCTTGGGACTGAATAAACGAGCCTCCCTGGACACGGCACAGATAGGGGTGGCATGGGAGGACCAGCAGGTGAAAATGTGACTGAGGACCCCCTCAGGGGTCGGGGTACCACTGGTAGAGAAAAGGTGACGTGGGACACTCCTGGGGATGAGGGGACACCTGTGGGAATGAAGAGTGGAAATGGGGGACCCCCATGGAGGAAAGAAGTGAATCGGGGCACCCAAGAGAGAAGGCCAACGTGGTGCCACCCGCGGGGGGCTGCGGGGCGAGGCCGCACTCCACTGCCGCAGTGGAAACTTCCGGAACCCTCATGGGTGGGCTTGCGCTGGTTCCCTGACGGGTGACCTCGGACTTTCGTCACCAGAGTCCGGTCGGGACATGACATCACCAGGCCTAGTTCCCATTGGCCGCCGCGCCGGCAGGTGGGAGCGGCCTGGCAGAGGAGCCCGGACCACACAGACCCCCCCACGGCCCGCCCTCCAAGGGGTCATCCAAAGGAACTGTGCGGCCGCGGCGGCATCCTCGTGCCAGAGGTGAGGGTGAAAAAAGTGCACGGCACTGTGATCACGCGAGTTCACCGCACCGAAGGTCCTTTTACTCCAGGGGCGACATGCAAGCGAGCCCGCGAACCACTGCGTGGGAACCAAGCCTGCGCGGGCTAGCGACGGTGCGTGCGCGCGCGCGCGCGCGCGACTGTGAAGGGCGCGGCGTGGGGCGGGCGCGCGTGCATGCTCACTCCGAGCGCCGTGCGCCCCGGAGCGCCGCGGACCCGCGTCCACAGCGCCGCGGGTACCGGGTCTCGGGGTCTCGCGGAGGGTCGCGGGGCCCGCCTGAATCCAATGGTGTACCCGCACGGGGCGGCGCGGTTCCCTGTTCTCCAAGCTGGGCGTGCCCCTAGCCCGCCTGCCCCGCGGGAACCGGCCCCCGCAGGCACCGAAACGCGCGCTCGGTCCTGTCTCCGTTCTCCGGCGGTCGCCGCCAGGTGGCGATAAAGGCAGCCGCCTTGGCCTGGGAGACTAGGGTGAGGTAGATGAACTCCTTGCTATCTCTTCCCACTGTAGTGGCTCTCGGCGCTCCACTCTTCAGCCACCCCAAATCCCCTGCCTGGACATCGAGGCCCTCTGCATCCGGTCTTCAGCGTCCTGGCCCTCTCCCCGCTGGTCAGATCACGTCCCTCCGTTCAGCTCTCTGGGTAGTGGACAAAAAGATGGACAGTCGATGTTGCTGCCAGAGAAAGGGATCTGAGGGCAGGTTTCCAAGCGTTGTAATGATGAATTATTAGAATGACGCAAACAAACCATGAACGTGTGAGCAGAGGCCTGTCCCATTCCGAATGTTGTAGGGATGTTTGATCTGTGAAGCCCATGGTAGTGATGGGGGCTTGCCTTCCCATCACACTCCAAAACGGGGCGTGCTGGGAAGCATGAGTTCCTAGGCCCCTACAGTGGAGATATGGAGGACAGGGACAGCTTGTCACCCAGGATTATCATCAACTAATGAACCAGGAAAGTGCTTAGAAAGTGACAGGACAGGGTGAGTTCTAGGACCTGGCCCAGCAGAGACCTCTGCTCACAGATCAGTGCTGACGGCAGGCTGAACCTTCTGCTAGAGTCAAGGACAGGGTGCCTAGGTTGGGCTGGAACTCCAGGGAGGCAGACCCTAGTTTTGGCTGAGGTGCGGTAAACGGATTTAGCCAAAGGGAAAGGTGCTCAGATGTATCTGCAGGGGCTAGAGTCCAGGACAAGGACAAGAGCAGTTCCTGCCTACTTGGGGTGACGACAATGGCACAGTACCTGTGGGGATCCACAGGAGGTAAGGGCAAGGTTGTGTTGTGGAGCATTCGGAGGCCAGCCAGAACTTTATTCTTTCCTCAGGAGGTGGCTATGGTGGCCAGTGATCAGGAGAGGGAAGGAGAAGTGGGGTTTTTGAGAATAACTGAGAGTCTGGGGAAGGAAGAGGATGTGGCCATTTATGTTGGTACCCTCCTCCCCCTTCCCCAGGTCTGGGGAGAACAAGGGCAGGGTTGCACAGGGGTGATGGGAGGAAGGAAGAGGAGGCAGGCCCTGTATGGGGCAGGGGTTGGAATGTGAAGATGCCCTGCTTCTGGGGCTGGGGGAGAGGTCAGCTGAATGTGATTCAGTCAGCTGAATCTGCAAGTCTACATGGAGTCCTACACCATGTAGGCCCTGTGCCTGCATGGCAGGCCCTGCAGAAGGAGGCCCAGTGTTCTGCAGCTGTCAGCACCCCTGAGAGATGGGCCTAATGGCCACTGGTACACTCTCAGCCTGAAGTTTGTCCCAGGGTGACAGGGATGGGAGAAAACACGCAGGGCACAGACCAAAGAAGAGCCAGGATAAAAGGTGCAGGTGTGGGGAGATCCACAGGGAGCTGGAGCAAGCTCTGGGCTGGAGATCCTGATTCCTGGGTTCTTAGCCATTGGTGCTGCAGACTGGCAGTGAGACCTCTGGAGAGTCACACTCCTTGTCTGGGCCTCAGTTTCCCTATCTGAAAAATGGTGGGTTGGACTTGAGTGTGTGACAGGGTCATGAGGCCACTCAGAGGAGCTGGTCTGTTTGGTCTTGGGTGGGGTCCTTGAGTGTGCATTTTTAGCAAGTACTTCAGGGTGGCCCCATGATAGTTGTCTAAGGGTCACATCGGGAGAAACACTGGACTAGGTAGCCCCATGGTCAGGCCAGCATTGACATTCTGAGGAGCCACAGGCTGTGTAGGATCAGCACGAGGTGCTGTAGGCAGTTGACGGGCACGAGAACTGACAGAGGGCCACCTTCTGGCCAAGCAAGGGGAGGGGTGAAGGTTTGAGTATCTCCTTCCCTCTGCTCCGCCTCTTTCCTTCCTCTCACTTTCTCTCTATCTTAAAATCTTGTAAAATCTTGTTTAGTTTTTGTTCTCATGATAGAAGTGATGACTAATGTGAGTCCCATGCTGAGAGACACCTGGTTACAGACAGGAAAAGGGGCTCAGTGAGGGTGTTAGTCCACTGCAAGAGAGTGCTGGAGCTGGGACCAGCCAGACCTTGCAGCTCATGGTTAAAAAAATACAAAAACAAAAGAAAAGTATAAGAATAAGGGAGAAATTAGAAATCGCCATAATCCAGCCACCTAGGGATAACTATAGGGTCGCTATGGGTCGGAATCAACTCGACGGCAACAGGTTAGAGATTACTGTTTTAAAAATTGTCACTGTTTTTGTTTTCTATTTAAAAAATTATAATGCGCATTTAAAAATGTCAGACACTCTGGAAATGGTTAAATAGAGGAGGTTAATGCTCCATAGAAATACCTCTTGTCACCCCTCAGTAATCACCAGAGTTGGTTGACCACTTGGAGTATATTCTTCCACATTTTTTCCCTATCAACAAATATGTCATTAAAATAATAGGGTCATACTTCTCACATTGAACTACAACTTGCATTTTTTCACTTATCAGTATATCTTGAGCAGCTTTCCATGCCAGGACATATAGATGGAACACTTTTTAAACAGCTGTCCACCAATCCAGTGTGAACGTCCTGCGATTTCTTTGTAACTTCCTTATTGATGTGACTTTTTAAGTTGTCTCTATTTTCCCACTCTGACACGAGGCCGCAGGGAACATCCTTGCCCAGATGTCTTTGTACAGATGTGTGAGTGAGTGGCTGGTTTTGAGCCTCTGAGCATAAGTGCCAGATCGAAGGGGCGTACATCCTCAATTTCAAGGAGCATTCTGGCTATCCTTCTTCTGAGACAGATTTGTTTGTTCTTCTGGCAGTGCATGTTATATTTGGTATTCAATATTCTTCGCCAACACCATAATTCAAAGGGATCAATTCTTCTTCCATCTTCCTTATTCTCTAATGGTGGGAAAATGGAGCCTGAGAGCATGGCTGGGGTGCTGGGGACAGAAGCCAGGTTCTTGGGGATTTATGGGTCAGCCACTGCCCCCAACCCTGTGAGCTAAGAGCCTTTTCTGCCCTCCTCTTCTGTCCCCAGACCCTCTCCTCTCTCCTGTCTCTACTCTGCAGCCCCTTGGCTACTCTCTGTCTTGGACTCTGTTCTCAGGTTTGTCCTGGGCGGGGGAAGCGGGAGTGCTCATTCAGTCTTTGCCGGAGCAGAGGGTGAGCAGGGTTTGAAAGGAAGGCTGTAGACAGAGAGAGAAAGACAGTGGCCGAGGGGCAGGGGCAGGAAAGGTTTAGGAGCCTGACTGGCCCCCAGAGGGTGGGGCTGCCCAGGGCAGAGAGAGAGAGAAGTTGGCTGGCCAGGGTGAGGGCAGCCCCCAGACAGTGCAGCATTTCCTCTTCCATCTAGAGCCTTAGCAGCTCTCCCAGCCCCTCTCCCACTGCCATGGGTGGCCTGTCCCTAACACCTACTATGAGGTATCCTGTGTCCCTTAGCCAGGAAGAGCTAACTCTTCTCTCCCTGCCCTCTCCACCCCCTGTTATGGGTCCCTACACTCTCACCTGCCTCCTCTCTGCCCAGGGAGGCCATGCTAGGTCTCTGGGCTCCACTCTTAAGTCCACTGCTCTGTCACCTTTCACCACAGGGAGGTCCCTGCCTCAACCAAGCCTTAGCTGCCCTTTGTACTACACTCACCTCCTCCCACCCCTACTTCCATGTTTACTAGACCTTTCAGGACTGTATTAGTTCCTCTTATTGTCACCAGGGTCATCACTACCCCCTCGCCACCATGTTCCTGTCACAGTGGCTGTCACTTATTTTGTCCACACCCCTGCCCTGCATGACTACTTCTCCCACATCTGGTGTGGTAGGTTGAGTAATGGCTTCCGAAGGATGCCAACGTTCGAATTCTCCGGAACCTGTTTATGTGTTATCTTACATGGTAATAGGGACTTTGCAGATGCAACTAAGTTAAGGATCTTGGAATGGGGAAATTATCCTGGATTATCTGGGTGGGCCCAGTGTAATTATGAGTGCCCTTGTAAGAGGAAGGCAGAGGAGATTTGACTGCAAAAGAGGAGAAAGTGATGCAAGATGGAAGCAGAGATTGGACTGATGCAGCTAGGAGCCAAGGAATGCTGGCAGTCTCTAGGAGTTGGAAGAGGCAAAAAAATGGATTTTCCCCTGGAGACTCCAGGAAGAACTATCCCTACCAACACTTTGATTTTAGCCCCATAAGACTTATTTTGGACTTCTGACCTCAAGAACTGTAGAATACATTTGTGTTTTAAGTCACTAGGTTTGTGGTAATTTGTTACAGCAGCAATAGGAAACTAATGCATCTGGTAAGAGGAGTCCAGTCTTCCTGCCAGTTGGACACTTTTCTCTAATTTTGCGAATATTGGCAATCCCACTCCTTCCTCCAGGCCCCATCAGTTAACTCTCACAAAACAGACCTACCCCTGCTTCTACAGCAACTGCTCTCCACCATTTCTGAGAAGACCTTTAATTCCAGCAACAATTCCCCCATTTGTTTTGCTTTTTTAAAATCTTTTTGAGTTTTATTATGAAAGACATCCTTTTTATTTTTTTAAATTTTATTTATTTTGTTTTTGTTGTTGCGAATATACACAGTAAAACATATACCAATTCAACAGTTTCTACATGTACAATTCAGTGACATTGATTACATTCTTCGAGTTGTGCAACCATTCTCACCCTCCTTCTCTGAGTTGTTCCTCCTCTATTAACATAAAAGCACTGTCCCCTAAGGTTTCTATCTAATCTTTCAAGTTGCTGTTGTCAATTTGATCCCATATAAATCGTTCTTAAAAGAGCAAAATGCTTAATAGTTTAGTTAAGCTAAACTATTGTTTGGTTTTAAGAAGACTTCAGGGGATATTTTTATTTTAAATTTTAAAGATTATCTTAGGGCAATAGTTTCAGGAGTTCATACAGGTTCCATGGCTCAAGAAAGTCTGGAGTCCATGAGAATTTGAAATTCTGTTTTGCATTTCTCCCCTTTTGATCAGGATTCTTCTATAGACTCTTTGAACACAATGTTCAGTAATGGTAGCCAGGCACCATCCAGTTCTTCTGGTCTCGTGGCAGAGGAGGCAGTTGATTATGAAGGCAATTAGCCACACATTCCATTTCCTTCTCCTATTCCTGACTCTCCTTCCTCTGTTACTCCTGGCAAATAGAGACCAGTTGTTGTGCCTTGGCTGGCTGCTCTGTTGCAGGCTTTTAAGACCCTGTTGCAGCGAGTGGCGGAGACAGTAACCATGCCGCAACTCTTACAGAGAAGTGGGGCCAGGAGGGTCACTCTGAGGAGTCGACCCGCTTCAGTCCCAGGAGTTTATTTTATAGTCAATACGGCAAGTAATAAAGCAATTAACAAAACAATGGGCTTTGGGTGTGTGCAAGGGAGAAGGAATTCAGGTAAACAAGCCAATCAGTAAAGGGACAATAGGTTTGGGAAAACAAATCGTGACAAGTCTCAACATGTTGGAGACAAGTCTCAACATGCTGTGTAGCTTAGAGGCCTGTGGGGGCTGCAGTTGTCAATAGTGCAGCCATGTTTAAATGGCATATATCCCCACAAGACCCCAGACACTACGCAATGAACTAGGAGGTAGAACAGAAGCACTAAACAGGTTATCAGGCCAATTAACTGTGATGTCCTGTGAAACCATGACCCTAAACATCCACACCAAGGAACCAAATCCCATAAAATGTTTGGTTGTACATAAGCAGCTTCAGCAGCTAGTCTTTTTTCTTTTGGTCATTGTTACATCTTTCACACAATTTTTGCCAATTTAACTTTTTACAGGTGTACTGCTTATGGACAGCACTTTTAATAATTGACTGTGCAACCCTACCCTTAATCAATGCAAATTTTCCATCACTCTAAACCAAAACTCGGTTCTCCATAAGCAATAATAACCCCCCCCCTTTACCCCTACCTCCCACCCCTGGTAACCACTAATACGTTTGCATTTTCTTGTCTTTTTATATACGTGAAGTCATACAATATCTGTCCTTTTGTGATTGACTTATTTTACTCAGTATAATGTCTTCAAGCTCCATCCATATTGTAGCATGTTTAAATCTGCTGCTGGCTGAGTAGTATTCTGTTTATCCATTTATCTGTTGATGGGCATTTAAATTATTTCCACCTTTTGGCTATTGTGAATAGTGCTGCAATGAACGTTGGTGTACAAGTCTCTGCTTTCAAGTCTTTTGGGTATATACCTAGGACTGGAATTGCTGGGCCATGTGGTAGTCCTAGGAGCCTTGGTGGCAGAGTTTTTAAGAGCTCGGCTGCTAACCAAAAGGTCAGCAGTTCAAATCCACCAGCTGCTCCTTGGAAACCCTATGGGGCAGTTCTACTCTGTCTGATAGGGTCACTATGAGTTGGAACTGACTTGACGGCACCTAACAACAACAACGACAACATGGTAGTTCTATTTTTAGTTTTTTGAGGAACCGCTACACTATTTCCCACAATGGTTGTACCATTTTGCATTTCTACCAGCAATGAATAAGGGTTCCAATTTCCCCACATCCTCACCAACATTTGTTGTTTTCTGTTTTTTTTTTTTTTTTAATCTTAGCCATCCTAGTGGGAGTGAAATGGTATCTTATTGTGGTTTTGATTTGCATTTCTCTGATGGCTAATGATATTGAGCATCTTTTCATGTGTTTAGTAGCCATTTAAATGTCCTCTTTAGTGAAATGTCTATTCAAGTCCTTTGCTCATTTTATGATTGGATTATTTGTCTTTTTGTTGTTTAGCTGTTGAAGTTTCATGTGTTATTTGCTTCTTATTGGATATATGGTTTCTGAAGATATTCTCCCAGTCTGTAGTTTATCTTTTCACTTTTTTGGTAGTCTTTTAATGAACAAAAGTTTTTAATTTTTATGAGGCCTCATTTATTTATTTTGTCTTTTGCTATTTGTGCTTTTGTTATTATATTAGGTAACCCATTGTTAAAAGCTAGGCCCAGAAGCGTCGCCTCTGCATTTTTCTAGCCCACATGGTTTCTGCTGAGTAGTCCGAGCTTATTCTAATTGACTCTCCTTTGTAGATGACTTTTCTTTTATCCCTAGCTGCTCTTAAAATTCTCTCTTTATCTTTGGTTTTAGTAAGTTTGATTATAATATGTCTTGGTGACTTTCTTTTGGGATCTACCTTATGTGGGGTTCGATGAGCATCTTGGATAGGTATCTTCTCATCTTTCATGATATCAGGGAAGTTTTCTGTCAACAAATCTTCAACGATTTTCTCTGTATTTTCTGTTATCCCCTCCCTCCCACCCCGTTCTGGTACTCCAGTCACTCATAGGTTATTTCTCTTGATAGAGTCCCACATGACTCTTAAGAGTTTCTTCATTCTTTTTAATTCTTTTATCTGATTTTTCCTCAAATAAGTTGGCATCAAGAGCTTTATCTTCAATGTCACTAATTCTAACTTCTACTGCCTCAATTCTGCTCCTATGACTTTCTACTGAGTTGTCTAATTCTGAAATTTTATTGTTAATCTTCTGGATTTCTGATTCCTGTCTGTATGGATTCTTGCAGCCTATTAAATTTGGCATTATGTTTTTGAATAACTTTTTTAAGTTCTACTACTACTGTGTCTGTATGTTCCCTGGATGTTTCTGCATTCTGTAGAATTCCCGTTCTTATTTCTAGAAGAGTTCTGTATATTAATCTTTTGTATTCTGCCTCTGGTAATTCCAAGAAGTTCTCTTCCTCCAGAGAATTTATTGATTCTTTATTTTGGGAGCTTGCTGAAGCCATCAGGGACTGCCTCTTTATGCGACTTGATATTGACTGTTGTCTCCAAGCCATCAATAATTTATTATAATTTTATTTTGTATTTGCTTAGTGAGACCTAGCTTCTTATTTTGTTTTGTTTTGATAGCCCAAATAGGCTGCTCATGTGCACTAGTTTGATTTTTGACACCTTTGGATCTCATGTCCTGTCACCAGGTAGTTAGTTCTGTAACTAAGTATGTGCACACAGGAGTCCATTAAATTTTCCTATATGGGTTCAGCTCAGGTGTTCAGGCAGTCGGTCACCAAGTGTGTGATGCAGGCTGTCACCCCTAGTCCTAGAGAGGCATGGGTGATTGGTGCAGGCAGTAGACTCTGGCTGTGGTAGAGGATCCATGCACTGAGCCAGGCAGGGGACTGACGGCTGCCCCTGAGAGTCTGAGAGGAAAGCGTGTCCCTATTCTCTAGGATGAGTAGGTAGGTGAGTTTTGCAGCCAGACTATGAGCACCCTACTCTGTTGGCTGTAAAGACTCGAGGGCACCACATTTTCTTGGACTCCTGTAGCAGGAGACTAGGCGCTTTAGGTGCTACCACCAGTCCTCAAGCCCCTGCTGCAGATCGATAAAAGTGCCTACTTAAGGGGCAGGGCTGTTTTGAGGGTCACAAATCTGCCAGTTCACAGCTGAAGTAGTTGAAGTTAAACTTCAGATGTTTTCCCTGTTATACTGTGGCAGTGAGGACTAATGCTGTTGAGATGGGTCCCCACAAGTCTATACAGGATTGTAAGGCACTCAGAGTTTGCGGACCCCCCATACCTGTGCCCAGCAAAGCAGCTGCGCCATCCCTGTGTTCCTGGCCTAGGGGAGCCAGCAGCTTATTTGTTCCCTCTCCAAGGCCAGGAGAGTGGGTCAGGGCGCCTTTAGGGATCTACTTCCGGCCCAGCGGACTCCCGGTGCAGAGCGCAGAGGGAGGAGGTAAAAGGGAGAGAGGTTTTTCCCAAATGGGCTTTTTTTTTTTTTTAAATCCCTGCGAAAGGGTGCATACGTGTACTTATCTTAGCCTCTTGGGAGCTGCTCTTCACTGGTTCGGAGTGTCCAAGCAGAATCTCTGCTGCCAGGTCTCTCTCAATGTGGAAACTGCTTCCTGAGCGCGTGCACCACACAGCTGTTTGTTTGCCTGCTTCAACATGGAGGGTATGGCTGTGGAGCCGCACCTTTGCTCTGGCCCTCCTCATCTCTTCCAAATGGTCTCCCTTTCCCAAATCACTCAGACGAATTTCTTAACCTTGCCTTGTTCAGGGCTCGCAGATATTCAGTCAAATCAATTGTTTTTCCAGGTCTTTGTTGTAAGAGGGATATAGGAAGCATCTAACTACTCCACCATGTTGACCACGCCTCCCCCACCTGCATTTTTTTTTTCCTGAGAATTTTATGGTTTAGTTTGCACATTTAGGTCCTTTATCCATTTTGAATTTGTTTTTGTGTGTGGTGTGAGGCATGGATCCTGTTTCATTTTTCTGCATTTTGAAATCCAATTTTCCCAACACATGGATTGAAGAGACTCTTCTTTTTCCATTGAATGGACTTTGCAACCTTGTCAAAAATCAGTTGACCATAGATGTTTGGGTTTATTTTCTGGACTCTGAATTCTATTCCATTGTTATACCAGTACCAGTCTCTTGATTACTATAGTTGTATAATATGTTTTAAAATCAGGAAATGTGAGGTTTCCTACTTTGTTCTTCCCTTACAACATTGCTTTAGCTATTTGAGGCCTCTTACTATTCCATATGAAGTTGAGGATTGGTTTTTTCACTTCTGTAAAGAAGGTTGTTGGAATTTTGATTAGGATTGCATCAAATCTATAGTTTGCTTTGCATAGTATTGACATCTTAACACTATTAAGTTTCCCAATCCATGAACATAGAACATCTTTCCATTTAGTTAAGGCTTCTTTAATCTCTTTCAGCAGTGTTTTATCATTTTCATTGTATAAGTCCTTCATATCCTGGTTAAATTTATTCCTAGGTATTTTATTCTCTTAGATGTGATTGTAAATGGAATTGCTTCTCTTATTTCCCTTTCAGATTTCTTATTACTGGTGTATAGAAACCAAATTGATTTTTGTTTGCTGACCTTATATCCTGCCACTTTGCTAAATTCCTCTATTAGCTCTAGAAGTTTTTTTGCTGACTCTTTGGGATTTTCTGTAAACAAATTATGTCATTCGCAAACAGAGATAATTTTACTTCTTCTTTTCCAATCTGAATACCTTTTATTTCTTTCTGTTTTCTTTTTCTTTTTTGTTTTGTCTTACTGCTCTGGCTAGGACTTCTAATACAATATTCAATAGAAGTGGTGACAGCAAACATCCTTGTCTTGTTCCCGATTTTAAGGGAAAGCTCTCAGTCTTTCTCCTTGAAGTATAATGTTGGCTGTTGTCTTTTAATATATGCCCTGAATCATATTAAAGAACTTCCCTTTTATTCCAGTCTTCTTTAGGGTTTTCATCAAGAAAGGGTGTTGGATTTTATCAAATGCTTTCTCTGCATCCATAGAGATTATTATGTGGTTCTTTTCCTTTGTTCTATTGATGTGGTATATTACGTTGATTGATTTTCTAATGTTGAACCATCCCTGCATCCCTGGAATAAATCTCACTTGGTCATGGTGTATAACGCTTTTCCCTTCCCCCATTTCTGCCTACATGGAAACCAGGCCTAAATCTGTCATGACCTCATTCTCCAGTGCTGCCGAGAGACAAATTATCCCTTCCTCTTTCATGACTCCTCTCCCCACTTCTGGTAGGAGGAGCTGTCCTCCACTCCACCATGACCCTTTCCCCAATCTGTGATCACACTCTCCTTCATCCTTCTCACATGTATCCCTTTCCATCAATTCTGCCAATTCAGGGACACCTCATCCTCAGCTATTCCTCACTTTTGCCAACACAGAAAAGACACTGACCTACAAAACCTATCCTCACTCTTTTTATAAACCATTCCTTTACCTCTGAGAAGGGAAGGATGACTTCTCCTGTCCTGACTCCTTTGCTGCCTTTGCCAATGCAAGATACTTACGCTGTCTTTTTATGATGCCTAACCTTCTGGTGGCTAACCAGAAGCTCAGCCAGTCAAATCCACCAGCCTATGGGGAAACCCTATGGGGCAGTTCTACTCTGTCCTATAGGGTCACTATCAGTCGGCATCGACTCAACAACATCGGGCTTTGGGTTTTTTTCCCCCACCTTTGGCAATGTAGGAACCATCTGTGTTGTTTCTTTTTATAATGCCTTTTCCCACCTTTGGCAATAAAGGAACCACCCATCTTTCCACCTTATCTCTTCATTTCAGCTAATATGCCAATCACCAGTCTGCACACCACCCCACTCTCTACCCACATGGGACAACACAAGGGACTACCCTATTTCTAAAACAGTCACTCCCCAAACTTCCAGAAACACAAAAACAAACAAACCCCACATCTCACATGACATGTCCTTCACATCTGCCGATTTGAGGATCACTTCACTTCTTCCATGACCCATTCCCTCTTTTATTTCAACGTAGGAACTAACTGTTGGGAAAATGGGAAAGCAACCTTCTGATCCCCGCTTCTGCCTTATAAGAAGCCTTGAAACAGTCCCTGATAATGGAGGCTGGGAACTGAATTTCTTTCTCTCTCCCAGTTTCTTCTCCTTATCAGGGAGCCTTCCTCCCTGTTCTGGGCACACAGTAACTTTATCTGTTTTGCTCATGTGAGGGCACTATATAGCACTTGGCAAACCCCGTTTCTATATCTGTTCCTGGTGGGGAGGTGTCATGGATTGAATTACGTCCCGCCAAAAATGTGTGTATCAGTTTGGCTGGGCCATGATTCCTGGTACTGTGTGATTTTCCTATATGCTGTAAATCCTGCCTCTATGATGTTAATGAGGGAGGATGGGTGGCAGTCGTGTTAGTAAGGCAGGACTGGATCTACAAGACTGGATTGTGTCCTGAGGCAATCTCTTGAGATATAAAAGACAGAAGTGAGCAGTGAGACAGGGGGACCTCATACCATCAAGAAAGCAGTGCCGGGAGCAGAGCGCGTCCTTTGGACTGGGGTCCCTGTGCCGAGAAGCTCCTAGTCCGGGGGAACATTGATGAGAAGGCCGACAGAGAGAAAAAGCCATCCCCTGGAGCTGATACACTGAATTTAGACTTTTAGCATACTTTGACCGTGAGGAAATAAACTTCTCTTCGTTAAAACCATCGACTTGAGGTATTTCTGTTACAGCAGCACTAGATGACTAAGACAGGAGGGAAGAGGTCCCTCACCTGCAGCATGAGAAGGGTGCTCATAGAACACCAGCCTTGTGTTGGCTGCAGGAAGTGACCCTCTGGCTATGCGGGACCAGTGCTACTATTGAGGCTGACCTTGCTCTATCTCTTCTCTATGTGAGTAAAGTGTTGCTCCAGCCAATGCCTGTGTAAGTCATGCTTTTGTTGGCAACCTCTGACCTTGGACTTTGGCTCGACAATTTGGTGCTGTGAGTTGGCAGAGCAAGCAAGGTTGACACACACTAAAATCTTTCAAGATACTTATTCCACAAATGCCCATATAAGACCATCTGAGATTCCTCCCCCACCTCTGCTTACTCAGAAACACTTCAGTTTCTTCCATAACTTCTTCTTTCAATGATGCCAACTAAGAAATCACATCTACTTCTATAGTGACCCCTTCTTTAATTTTCCCAAAACAAGAAAGATGCTTTCTCCAACGGTGACCTTGATCTTCCCCTCTGCTAATTTCTACATCTTCACCCAACTCTGAAAAATAAGGGCCACACTACCATGCTTCCCTTCACCTCTCTTCCAATACTGGGCCCACCTCCCTTGGTTCCAGACATCTTTCTCTCTCTTTGCTACTCCTGCAACCAGCCCTTCTTCCTCTGGGGTACTTTCCCATATTTCTTCCAACATTTTCTAGGATCTCTTCCACAGATGACACTACCTGAATAGCCCTTAATTCTTTTCCAACCCTTTCCCCCATTTCTACTGCCTTGTGAAGACTAAACAAGATCCCCTGGATCAGAATTGTCCTACACTTCTGCCAAAACAGGATTCAACCCAATATGTATAATCACTCCTTCCCAACGACTGTGCCAATTCAGAGATGCACCACAACTTCCACCATCACCTGTTTCTCCAACTCTTGTACTACAGAACAATTCTTCTTTTTAGCTTGAGCCTCTCTCCAACTTTTGTCAACATATGAGCCTTACCTGTTTCTACACATTCCAACACAGTAACCTCCCCAAGGTCTTCAGTGACCCCATCTTCCACACCTGTCAATACAGGAATGTCCTTGATTCTTGCATTTCTTCTCCCACCAAGTCTGTTTATCCAGGAATCAATCAATTCTGCCAATTCAGGAACACCCCTGCTTTAGTTTGCTAGTGCTGCTGTAACACAAATACCACAAACGAGTGGCTTTAAAGAACAGAAATTTATTTTCTCACAGTTCTGGAGGCCAAAAGTCCAAATCAGGATCTTGGCTGTGTCAGTTCCTTCCTTGTATTGGGTATTCCTTGGTTCCCTGGCATTCCCTGTAGATGATCCTTACATGGAGTCTGTCTTCTGCATGTCACTGTGTGCATGTGCCTCTGTATCTAATCTGCTCTTTTTATAACTCAGAAGCGATTAGGTTTAGAACACACTGGTATTAACATAACAAATAAAACCTTATTTCCAAACAGGGTTACATCCACATGTATAAACCCAAAAAAAACCCAAACCCATTGCCGTCAAGTTGATTCCGACTCACAGCGACAGAGTGCAACTGCCCCACAGGGTTTCCAAGGAGCGGCTGGTGTATGTGAACTGCTGACCTTTTGGTTAGTGGCCAAATGCTTAACCATTGTGCCACCAGGGTCACTATGAGTTGGTACTGACTCAATGGCAATGAGTTCTACAGGTATAGGGGACACAATTCAATTCATAACAACCTCTACTTCCCTCCTGCCTGTTTCCCACCTTTGCAAACACAGGGAGCTTCTACTTCTATTACAGTCCTTGTCCCACCTCTGCCAACAAAAATGATTCTCATTTTCTGTGTTTATTGGTTAGGATTCAGTTCAGCTGTGTGAAACACAAAACTAAACAATAATGGCATAAATGAGAAACTGATTTCTCTCGTACATAAAAGAGACCCAGCAGTAGGCTACGCAGAGTTGGCATGGTGCCCTTGGTGTAAGGGACCAGACTCCTTACACAGGATCTTGTTGCTCCACCATCTTCAGTATGTGACTTCTATTGCATCGTGTAAGATGGCTGCTGGAGCATTAACCATCACATCTGCATTCCAGTCAGCAGGAAGGAGAAAGGACTAAAGAAGGGCATCCCCCCACCCTTTCAGGATGTTCTTCAGAAGTTGTACACACAGCACTTGGGCTTACATCCTACTGACCATTACTTAGGATTAAGTAATCCTAAAGTCCTAAGTGGCTATGAAGGAGGGTGTTCTGGGTGACTGTGTGCTCATCTAAAATTTGGTTGTTCTAATACTAAGGAGGGGGTAGTGGTGGCTCAGTGGTAGAATTCTCGCCTTCCATGTAGGAGGCGTGAGTTCGATTCCCGACCAATGCACCTCATGCACAGCCACCACCTGTCTGTCAGTAGGCTTGTAGGTTGCTATCACGCTGAACAGGTTTCAGAGGAACGTCTAGACTAAGATGCACTAGGAAGAAAGGCCTCTCATCTACTTCTGAAAGATCAGCCAGTGAAAACCCTAGAGTCGCCATGAGTGGGGGCAACTGACGGCAGCTAACAACAGCCAACAATACTAAGGCAGAAGGGGGAGCAGATGCTGGGGAGGCAATCTCCCCACTTCCCTCATGAACAGCCCCCTTCCCGCCGCGGGATTTCTGTGACCAGTGACCGGTTCCTCATCGCACCCCCCGCCCCACCTTGGTTCACCTCGGACACTCACTGGTTCTCAGACCCGCGCTGCGAGGTTGGCTGTCCACCGGAGGGCGCTGGTCGGAGGCCTGGCGGGAGCCGCGGCGCCGCCGCTGCGGCTGCTGCTCGCGCTGGGCGTCTTCGCGGGCGCGTTCTTCGCGGCGGGTGAGAGCGCTGGGGACCCGGAGGCGAGGGTGACGCAGGGATCCCGGCCCGGCGGCCCTGACCTGACCTCGCGGTGCTCCGACTCAGATCATTCCACCATCCCCGTGCGCAGAGCAAGGCAGGGGATTGGTTCTCCTCCCAGGCCGTCCCCACTTAAGGCTGGAGGGCGCTTGATGGGGCCACTGCCCCAGCAGCCGTTAAGATGGTTTGTTGAACAGCAGAGTTTGGAGCCTGAAGCCATGCGAGGAATTTTCCTTCCCTCTGCCCGCCCCTCCTGTGTCCCCATTGAAGGTCGGCCTGAAATTCCTATTGATCCAACTTACATCATTTAAGAGGACGCTTCCTCCAGGGACTCATCTCTGTTGCTCGTTTTGAGCATTTCAAACATATTTCACCCTACCTCTGGATAGTCTCCCTTTGTTTCCATCTTTCTGGTAAATATTTAACCGATTTGTAGTATTTCCCGTGCAATTCATTCAAACAACCATTTGCTGCGTCTTGCCTCTGTTCTAGCTGGGGGGAGGGTGGAGTGGGGCCTGCAGCCCTTGTGCTGGGGATTGATTGATTGTGGACATCAGTGCCCTTCTTGGGTTGATTCCTGTCTGTGCGCTGCACTGGATCTGAAAGGAGAGAAACGTGTAATTAATTCACCAGTGGTGTATTTAACTCTGTGTCACTGTTTATCTTCCCTGATGTCAGAATCTGAGAGGACCTCAGGATCCTGGAGTATGACTCAGTGCTGCCGGGCATGGTCCCTGGCAGGCTGAGGGCTGCTGCCTACTCAGATCCTGGTCTCACACAGGCCGCAGCCACCCTGACCTTGGTTTCAGTTTAAATGTTGGCAGTGCATCTTGGATGCCTTCTTGGGAACAGCTGGCGAGGTCACACGGGCAGCTGTCAGCGTTTGCACCCAGGGAGATTCTGAAAACATTCTCAGGTATTCCTGGCTGCCCTGCAGGTATCAGCCCCCAAGGGACAGCCATCCTGGAAACAGGATCCTTGGATAACCCTGGCAGTGGTTCCAGGGACACCAGCTATTAGACACAGGGCAGGTGCAGAAGTGGGGAGGGCCTATCTGGAGTCTCCCACCATGCCCAGGGACAGTGCAGGCTGGCTTTGAGGTTGGCCACATGGCCAGCTGTTCTGTGGATGTCTGGAGCTCCAAAGTGACCATGCAGAACATCAGGGACACCAGGGTGGGGTTCATGAGTATCCCAGACCCAGGGTTACTTACACATTAGCACTTGCTGGGGGCTTGTTGTATGTCGGCCAAGGCTAAAACTTTGCTAAACATCTCATTAATTCTCTTACAATACTCCCATGGGGTGGGCCCATTATGGTCACAATGTAACAGACAGGGAACTGTAGCACAGAGGGGTTAAGCATTTGCTCAGTTTCATAAAACTCGTCAGGGGAGGCCCTGGACTTTGGATGAGAGCTCAGACCTCTTGCGGTGGGATAGATTCCTTTTGTGTGGCCTTTCTTGCCATGGTCTTGTAACTACCACCCAAGTGATTGGGTGTGACCATGCAAATAAGGTAATTGTGGCCCCACCAAGGCGATTGGTCAGTTTTGCCATCCTGCTAGGTTTAAAAGAGAGCCAATTTCAGAGCAGAGGGGAGAGCTCACTATCACCAAGGAAGAAAGGCCAAGAGCAGAATGTGTCCTTTGGACCCGGGATCCCTGTGCTGAGAAGCTCCTAGAACCAAGAGACCTGGAGACCAAGATATATATATAGAGAGAGAGCTGTAACACTGAACACTGCGAGAAGTGGTGGCAGAGAAACAGCGGCAGGAGAGAGGCTGCACTAGCAGCAGAGACTGGCAGCAGGAGATGGCGTGGTGGGCTTCCTGGCCCACGGAGAGAGAAAGCTGAGTGCAGGAGCCTTGCTGGAGGAGTAGGGTGCCTCTGGGCACTTTGTAGAGTTAGGTTTGCTGACCCACAGAGCTAGAGCTAAGCGCCTTTGGGCTGAGGCTTACCTGTGGAGTGGGGTGCTTTGGGACACTTAACGGCAGAGGTAAAAGAGCTTTGTAACACTTGCCAGTGCAGGGCAGAGGCTGAGGGCCAGAGACAGACATGCCTGTGGCACAGCTGAGCAGAGGCTGTCCTGATGGAAGAAATGTATTCTGAACATTCCTCAACCTGAATTGCAGTCTGTTACTTCCCTAATGGAGCCCTTGTGGTGCAGTGGTTAAGAGCTACGCTGCTAACCAAAGGTTGGCAATTCGAATCCACCAGCTGGTCTTTGGAAATCCTCTTGGGCAGTTCTACTCTGTCTTAGAGGATCGCCATGAGTCGTTATTGACTCAATAGCAATAGGTTTGGTTTTTTTGGTTTTACGCCTCTATTAAGTAGCTCTAGTGGAGTAGTGGTTAAGAGCTCAGCTGCTAACCGAAAGGTCAGCAGTTCAAATCCACCAGCCACTTCTTGGAAACTCTATGGGGCAGTTCTACTCTGTCCTGTAGGGCCGCTATGAGTTGGAATTGACTTGATGGCAACGGGTGGTTCTCTATGAAACCCCATAATCGTGAGTATTGCTCCGTGAGTTCTGTGTGGCCATTGCAATAAATCATCGAACACAGCAGAGAAGTAGAGAGTGTCATGGGAGGGATGGTTGGTGTCTTAGGCTGGGTTCTCTAGAGAAGCAAAACCAGTGAAGCATCTATCTATCTATCTATCTATATATATATAGAGAGAGAAAGACAGAAAGATATATATCAAGGAAATGGCTCATGTGATTGTAGAGGCTGGAAAGTCCCAAATCCATGGATCAGGCTGGAGTCTTCTCCTGACTCACGTAGATTCAGGGGCTGGCAAACCCAAGATCCAGACCACGTAGGCTGACGAATCCCAAGGTTGGCAGGCAAACTGCTAGCTTAAGTCCCAAGAACCAGAGGTCAGATGAACAGGAGCCAGGTGCAGGATCCAGAGCAAGAAAAATCTAGCCAGCATTGCCAGAAAGTCCACCTATATTGGATGCAGGTCACACCCTCAAGGAAACTCCCTTTCAACTGACTGGCTACTCATAGCAGATCCCATCATGTAGGTGATCACATTGTATCAGATCCTGTCATGGAGGTGATTATGTCATTATATAACTGCCAAACTACGTCATAATTTACAAACCACTGAGAATCATGGCCCAGCCAAGGTGACACACAACCTTAACCAACACAGTTGTTGTCAGAATTGGTAAAGATGGTGGAGACAGGAGGCATGTCTGACTTCTGCCTCATGGGAATCAGCCTTTGGCTGTTGATCTTGATTCTCCTTCCCCCTTGTGAGGTTAGAGGAGGTCAGATGCTGCCCTCAAGCCATTTTTACACCTGTGACGGGCCTAGGTGCTTGGGAGCCATTCACCCTGTCTGTGACTACCAGAAAATTAACTCCTAGAGTCTCTTGGAGCCCTGGTGGCATAGTGGTTAACAGCCACAGTGAGTTATGGCTGCTAACCAAAAGGTCGACAGTTTGAATCCACCAGCCACTCCTTGGAAACCCTGTGGGGCAGTTCTACTCTGTCCTGTAGGGTGACTATGAGTTGGAATCGACTAGATGGCAATGCGTTTTTTTTTTTTTTTTTTTTAGAGTCTCTTGGGCCCTCCTGGCCCCTTCCTTCCAAGAAAAGGGTTGGGACAGGTCCTGTATGAGTCACCCATGGTTCTTGGGTTTAACTTCCAACACCCTCTCAAACAGCCTTATCCACTGTCCCCTCCCTCTCTTTCTACTCCCTCCCTCTCTTGCTCTCCATCTCTCTTTTTTTCTCCCTCTTGAGCCTCATTTGGGAATCCTGCCTGTCAGACCCCCCAGCCTTCCAGGACCATGAGGACATTGGGTCCAGATGAGAGGTCGCCAGGTATTTCCCCAGCACTGTGATGGAGAGCAGCTGCAGTTCCTAACTCTGGACAGAAGGAAAAGTGATGGTCTCTGCAGTTTCCAGGGATGGTTCCTCCTCTCCCCTGGGATCTGACACCTCCACCCCACTCCGAGACCCAGAGACCTCTCCCGACTGCAGGACTGAGGCCCTCCTCAACAAGGCCTGGGGCTGGAGGGTGCAGGATGGGGTCAGAAGAGCAGCCTCCCAAGTCTCTTCATCCTGTCCTTGACCCATAGCCCAGAGCAGCAGTCTCAGCCCCAGTCCCCATCTCTGCATCTCTTTCCTGAGGTGCCCCCATCTCCTTGGGAGCCACTCTGGAACTTGTTCCCTCTCCCAGACCACCCCATGCCCTGAGGGAGGCTCCATGGCTTTTCCTCTCCTGTGGCACCAGGATTGAGATTCAAGGGAAAAGGGCAAATCTCCCCACAGCTCCTTCTCCCCAGACTGGAGGCTCTTCATTGGGGGCAGGGAGGGCTTGAGATCCACAAGGACCCTAGTGTGAGAGATGAACAGAAACTTTAGGTCTCGAGGTGGGAAAGTACTTCCAGCCTCTCTCACCCCCTCTCCCCACTCCATTTCCCTAAACTCCCTCTTCTTCCTTGCCTCCCTTATGTGGTACTTCCTCATTTTCATCACCCCGCCCATCCTTTCCCTCCCTGGCCTCCACCATCCCCACAGGTATCCTTGCCCAGGAGCCCCCAGCCTCCTCTGTCAGGAAGGCCCAGTTGAGGCAGCACACAATGTCCTTGTTTCAAATCTCAGAGGAGCTGCTGGTGAGTATTCTCCCCCTCTTGCTGGAGGCCTCTCCTTGATGGGGAGCGGGGATGTGCTGGAGGAGAAGTTGTGAGGGGACTTAGGAGCATCTAGTTATCTCTGTGAGGGAGAACAGGGGATGGCGAGCTCACAGGGGCCATGAACCAACTCATTAGAGGCTGGTCTCTGCTGGGATAGTGGGGTGGGCAGGGGCCCTGGAGCAGCAGCAGGTGGGCACCAGCCAGTACTCCCTCCCATCTCCTCCCTGGAGGGGAACAGGCATGTCCAGTCTAGGGGTTGTGTTGTGGGGAGAGGGTTTGGGCCATGGACTGGTGGGAGCTGGGGCTAGGAGAGGGACTAGCTCAGAGCATCTGGTGGCTCTCTGGCTCTGGGGCCAAACCCTCCTCCTTTAGTTCAGTTGTGACATCTTGCCATGCCCTCCTGGGCATGTTTACAAATGTCTGTAAAGCCAGGTAGATTGAGGCCCAGAAAAGAGACCTTAAAGATGTCAGAAGAATGGGGAGCAGGGGGAGTATTTCCTGCTGGGATTTCTTGTTAAGTTACATTTAATTAATTTGTTTGAACAGTTAATACATTCACAAAATTCAAAAGGTATAAAAAGATATGAAGTGAAAAGTCCCTTTACTTACCCTGTCCCCAGACACCAGTTCCCACCCCTAGAAGCAATGTTACTTGTTTGTTGCCCCCAGCCCGTATTTTTTACATAAATTGTAACACTTTCCTCTTCTGCACCTTAGACTTTTTTCTTTCTTCTTTTTCTTCTTTTAAACCTGACAATGTATCTTAGGGAAAGTTCCAGATTGTACATAGACCCCCTCATTCTTTATTTTCTTCCTTTTTTTAAAGAAAAACTGCATACTTTTAAAACATGATTAATTCATTCTCCCACTAAGGGGCATTTACATTGCTCTCAGTTACTTCTTATTACAAATCTTGTACATAAACCATTTTGCAATGTTGCAAGTATATCTCTGGGATTAATTTCTAGACTCGTGTTGCTGGGTCACTGCCATCAGTAATATATAAGAGTGCCTGGGTGTCTTAAGTTTCACCCAAAGGGGTCTGTGGATGTCTTGGATGGTCTGTCAAATGTGGCACAAGAAAGCAAAACTCACGCAAGAAGGCCAGAAAACAAATAGGATTTAGTACTCGCAGGTCCCAAGGAAGAAACTACAGTACACCTCAACGCCTGGGGACAAGGCAACAAGCTGGAACTGTAGGAGAGAGCTTATGCATTGAAGTCTATTGGTCAGTTTAAAAGTTTTTCAGGGAGTTAGCACAGGAAAAGGGAGAAAATTTTTTTTTTCTTTTTATTGTGCTTTAAGTGAAAGTTTACAGTTCGAGTTAGTTTCTCATACAAAAATTTATACACACATTGTTATGTGACCCTACTTGCTCTCCCTATTCTGTGACAGCACACTCCTCCTTTCCACCCCGGATTTCCCGTGTCCATTCAACCAGCTCCTGACACTTTCTGCCTTCTCATCTCGCCTCCGGACAGGAGCTGCCCATCTAGTCTCATGTATCTACTTGAGCTAAGAAGCACACTCCTAATGAGTATCATTTTATGTCTTACAGTCCAGTCTAATCTTTGTCTGAAGGGTTGGCTTCGGGAATGGTTTCAGTTCGGGGCTAACAGGGAGTCTGGGGGCCATGTCTTCCAGGGTCCCTCCAGTCTCAGTCAGACAGTTAAGTCTGGTCTTTTTACTAGAATTTGAGTTCTGCACCCCACTTTTCTCCTGCTCTGTCAGGGACTCTCTGTTGTGTTCCCTGGCAGGGCGGTCATTGGTGGTAGCTGGGCACCATCTAGTTCCTCTGGTCTCAGGCTGATGAAGTCTCTGGTTTATGTGGCCCTTTCTGTCTCTTGGGATAATATTTTCCTTGTGTCTTTGGTGTTCTTCATTCTCCCTTGCTCCAGGTGGGTGGGGAGCAATTGATGCATGTCAGATGGGCCGCTCGCTAGCTTTTAAGACCCGAGACGCCACTCACCAAAATGGGATGCAGGACATTTTCTTGATAAACTTTGTTATGCCAGTTGACGTAGATGTCCCCTGAAACCATGGTCCCCAGACCCCCACTGGAAAAGGAGATATTTTATCATGGGGAATCATATGGGATATGGTCAGGAGGGGCAAGGAGTAACTGAGGCAGTTGAGAGACTGGGTTACAAGATAGTAACAGTTTTTATCTCAGGAACCCGTATGGGGCATGGCCGGCGGGGGGCGGGTGGAGGCTTGTTAGAGACTACAGCTATTGAGTGACTGGGTGACAAGATGTTGTTGTTAGGTGCCGTCGAGTCAGCTCCAACTCATAGCAACTCCATGTGTAACAGAATGAAACATTGCCCAGTCCATCGCCATCCTCACAGTAACAGTAGGTATGTTTGAGCCAATTGTTGCAGCCACTCTGTCAGTCCGTCTCCTTAGGGGTCTTCCTCTTTTTCACTGATCCTCTACTTTACCAAGCATGAAATTTTTCTCCAGGGATTGGTTCTTCCTGATAACATGTCCAAAGTACGTGAGACATAGTCTCCCCAACCTTGCTTCTAAGGAGCATTATTCTGGCTGTACTTCCTCCAAGACAGATTTGTTTCTTCTTCTGACAGTCCACGGTATATTCAATATTCTTGGCCAACACTGTAATTCAAAGGCATCGATTCTTCTTCGGTCTTACTTATTCATTGTCCAGCTTTCACATGCATATGAGGTGACTGAAACTATCATGGCTTAGGTGAGGTGTACCCTGGTCATCAAAGTGACGTCTTTGCTGTGACAAGGTAGGAGTGGTCATGTCAGAAACTGATTGGAATTAATGGAATTAACTGGGCACCTAGGAGAAATTAAGGGATGCCAAGGCAGCAAGCTACGTAAACCACAAATTGGCCTTAAGACACTGGGTGCCTATAGTCTTACAAACACAGCCTATTATGAACTTTTTTTTTTTTAAATCATGGCCCATTTAAGAGGTGGGTAGTGTTTCAATATAGCTTTAATTTATATTTCTTTTATTATGAGTGCATTTGAGTGTTTTTTCACGTGTTTAAGGGCCTCTCTTTTTCTCTTTTCTAATTTATTAATTTCTGCTTTATTTTTATTAACTTCTTCCTTATTCTTTTCTTAGGTTTATTTTATTTTTTTGTTTTACAACTTCTTGAGTTGGATATTTAATTCATTTATTTTCATTCTGTCTTATTTGTTGATATAATTATTTATTGCTATGAATTTTCCTCTTAACATTACATGAACTGTATTCCACAGACCTTATTTGTATTCTTTTACTTGTTTCTCTTTTCTAATATTCTATTATTTCAGTTTATATTTCCTCATTGTCCCAAGAGTTTTAAGAAAAGGTTTTAAACTTCCAGGTGATAGTTTATTTTTAATCCATTTATTATTTCTAGGTTTATTGATCAGAGGATATTTGCTGCACTACTAAGTTTCACTGAATCTAAGATGTTATAGTTGTAAGATGTATCATTATTTTATTTTTATACTTTTAATTTTAAAAAACTTTTCATTTTGAAATAGTTTCAGGTTACAAAATATTGCAAAAATAGCAGAAAGAGTTTCTGTATAACCTTCGCCCAACTTCCCTAAGTGTTAACATCTTACATAACTATGGTACAATTATCAGAACCAGGAAATTATCATTGATACAATACTCTGCAGCAATCTACAGATCTTCTTCAGGTTTTGCCAGTTGTTCCATTAATGTCCTAACCTTGGTCCAGGATCCAATCCAGCACCACACAGTGCTCTTAGTTGTCAAGTTTCCATAGTCTCTTCCAGTCTGAATAGTTCCTCAATATTTCTTTTCTTTCTTGACTTTGACAGTTTTGAAGAGGACTGGCCAGCTATTTTGTAGAATGCCCTGCAATTTAGGTTTGTCTGATGTGTCCTCATGATTAAATTCAGGTCATGCACTTTGGGCCAGAATATGGCAGCAGTGATGTTGTACCCCTCTTAGTGCATTATATCAGGAGGTACATGATGTCTATACGTCTTATTCAGTTGGTTAAAGGACTGTTTCCCAGATTGCTCCGTTGGTAGACTTACAATTTTTCCTTTTGTAATTGGTAAGTATCACAACACTATTTTAAATACCACTAAAAAAGAAAAAAAAAGGATTGCCAGTTATAAATGTAAGACACCATCAATTTTAAGATGTACACACATTTTAGAGATGCTGAAATGTGCACAAACTGGAGCCATGAAATACTGTATTAATTCTTCCTTGGGGAATGTGTTTTCTTTTTTGGTCATGCTAAAGTTTGTGAATGTTCCAGGACACCTGAAAAAGAGATATATTTGCTATTTTTAGGATACAGCATTCCATCTATTGATCAATTAGACTCACCTTACATGTTATTTAGGCTTTTTTTTTTATATTCTTTTAAGATGTTCTTACATTCATTTCTTTTTTGGTTCACTTGATTTCTCGTGGGCTGAGAGCTGAATTGAAGTCTTGTATTACTCACATATTTCTGTATATTTGTCCTTGTATCTTATATAGTGTTAGTCATAAAAATGTTGGTGCTTTGCAGATTGTCATATCTTCATGAAGAATTGTATACTTTGTGATTAAAAATGTATCTTTCATGATACCCAAAGCAGGATCCAAAGGGGGAAAAAAAGATAAATTGAAGTTTATCAAAGTTAAAAACTTTGGCTCTGTGTAAGATACTTTTAGGGAATGAAGTGACAAGCTACAGACTGGGAGAAAATATTTGCAAATCACGTATCTGACAAAGGACTTGTATCCAGAATATATAAAGAACTCTCAAAATTCAGCAGCAAGAAAACAGACAATCCAATTTAAAAGTGGACAAAAGGCTTGAACAGACACTTCACCATGGCAAGTAAGCCCATGAAGAGATATTCAACATTGTTCATCATTAAGGAAATTCATATTAAAACCACAATCAGATACCATCACACAACTATTAGAATGGCTGAAATAGAAAAAATACTGACAATACCAAGTGTTGGCGAGGATGCAGAGCACTAGAATTCTCTTACATTGCGGATGGGAGTGCAAAATGGTACAGCCACTATGGAAAAGTTTGGCAGTTTCTTGCCCATTTAAATGTACACTAACCATGTTCACTAGCAGTCCCACTCCTGAGTGTTTAACCCTAGCAAAATGAAAACTTAGGTTCACACAGAAACCTGTTCATGCCATAGACTGGAAACAATCCAAATGTCCATCAAGTGGTGAATAAATAATCTGTGGAACATCCATACTATGGAATACTACTCAGCAATAAAAAGGAAAGAACTATTATTTATACACCAAAAACTTGGATGAATCTCAAAGGCACTATGCTGAATGAAAGAAGCCAATCTCTAAAGATACGACATTCTCAAAAAGACAAAACTATAGTGATAGAGAACAGACCAGTGATTTCCAAAGGCCAGAGGTGGGGAGAAGGTGTGACTATAAAGAGAGAGCACCAGGGAGTTTCGGGAGCTGATGAAACTGTTCTATGTCCTGATTGAGGTGGTGGTTCACACGAATATGTGTTAAAATCCATAGAACTCTACACCAGAAAAGTCAATTTTACTGAATTATAATTTAAAAAACAATACAAAATATTTAAATGAGTCAAAACTAAAGTGAATATAAATCCACTTAGAATTTGTCATCTCTGTTTCTACTGAATATAAAAATATTTGAACTAATTTTTTATGCATTTTAAAATTGATATGCTTGAAATTGGTCTGTCTTTTACAATAGAAGTGAGAAAGGATGGTAGAAATTATGCCGTACAATTGAGGAATGCTCATGGCCCAGTATTAAAATGTTTGGATTTGATAAATTGCTTGTTTTGTGGGTTACTTCATGATCTGAGTTAGGATGGGGAAACTTTGCATATTTTAGTCTGGTGATTATTTTGGATTTCATTTAATCTGAAATGAGCAATAGATGCAATTATCTCAGAATGCAATGTTGCAAATGCAGGCTAGACATTTATACACTTGCATCCCAACTGCACAGAGCGATGACAAACAAGTATTATTCTCTGGGGTTTCTGTTTGGGTTTTAATTAGGAAAAGATTAGAAGGTATGTTGAATAAGATTAAAAATTAAGTTGTACAATACTACATTACATCTCAATGTAATTTAAATGTAGTGTTGTAACCAGGATATACTTCAGTCCTCGGATTTTTCCTGCCTTTATCTGTATTGCAGCCATGCCTGTGAATCAACATCCTGGATCTTTGCTATCTTCAAAGCATTATGCTCTAATTTCTACACATTTACAGAGCACTGGCATATGGATTGCTGAAATTATTATCCTTGAATGCCCTGGCAGATATTCCAAGGTAAAAAAACGAAACAAAACAAAAATTATGGAAAGGAATTGAGGAATCAAATAATTTTTAAAAAGAATAAATAAATAAAGATTATGACCCTTGCTTTCTTTTTGTTTGCATTTGCCCAGTAGACTTCTGGCCATTGTTTTATTTGGAAACTTTCTGAGTCACTTTGTCTTAGATGTGTCACGTACACAGCAGAGTTGCGTTTTCCTTTGTGTGCCGACACAGCAGAGTTGAGTTTTCCTTTGTGTGCCGACACAGCAGAGTTGAGTTTTCCTATGTGTGCCGACGTTAAGTCTTTAAAAAAAAATAGATAGCGGCCATTGAGACAACTCTGACTCACAGCAACTTTATTGTAATGTGGTGGTAATACAGTAGTGTCAGGCCTCATCTAACTTCAGGGAGAATGAGAATCACCGTCAGGATCAGCCCAAAGTTGATTCCTATGACGTAGAGGTTAGATATACCTCCACTCTCCAAACTCTACCAATTCTGACACCAGCCGTCCTCCCCATGGCATTTTCTTCTTCTCTGCTGGGTTTGATAATATGTTGCAATGGCCACACAGAACTCACAGATCATACTCACAGTTATATGGTTTATTAGGGTAATAGCAGGGATCAGGATTAATTTAGAAGTAACAGGAACAGGATCAATGTCAGGAAGCACACAGGCAAGGTCTGGGAGGCTCCCCCAGAGTGAAGAGCACATCCCTCCCTTCTTTAGTGTAGGACAGCTCTTTCTCTCACACCCCTTCAGGACAGGCCTCTTCTCAGCCCTTAGGACAGGTCTCCTCTCAGGTATGCACACCCACTCTTGGCCGTGCGTGCCCACTCTCTACCTTGCACGTTCCCCTCAGGACAGGTCTTCTCTCAACCCCTTCAGAGCCCCCTTAGGATAAGCCTTCTCTGGGTCCCCTTAGGACAGCCTCCTCTCAGCCCCTGCCCTGCTCAGGCAAGTGTTACAGCTCTTTTAGCATCACTGACAAGTGCCTGGAGGCACCCAACTCTGCCAGCAAGCCTCCTGCCTGAAGGTGCTCAGCTCTTTCTTGTTCCATGAGTCGGCAAGCTCACTGTAGCCTCTTTGATCCGTGGGCCAGGAAGTCCACTGCGGTGTCTTGTGCCAGTCTCCTGCTTCTGCTGCTGCTGTTTCTCTGCCACTGGACTCTGCTGTGCTTGCCGCTGCTTCTTGCCATCTCAGGCCATCTCCAGTGTTACAGGTCTCTCTGTCTCTGGGTCTAGGAGGTTCTCAGCATAGGGACCCTGGGTCCCAAGGACGTGCTCCACTCCAGGCTCGTCTTCTTCTTCTTCTTTTTTTTTTTCCCTTAAATTTTATTTATTTTGTTGTTGTTGTTGAGAATATACATAGCAAAACATACACTAATTCAACAGTTTCAACATGTACAATTTAGTGACATCACATTCTTCAAACTGTGCAATCATTCTCACCCTCCTTTTTTGAGTTGTTCCTCCCTTGTTAACATAAACTCACTGCCTCCTAAGGTTCCTATCTAATCTTTCGAGTTACTGTTGTCAATTTGATCCCATACAGATAGTTCTTAAGAGAGTATAATGCTCAAGGCAGACATTTTTTTACTGGTTAAGCTCAACTATTGTTCAGTTTTAAGATGGTATCAGGGGATATTTTTGGTTTAAGGTTTAAAGATTATCTCAGAGCAATAATTTCAGGGCTTCATCCACCCTACAGAGCTCCAGGAAGTCTAGAGTCCTTGAGAGTTTGAAATTCTGTTCTGCATTTTCCCCCTTTTGATCAGGATTCTTCTATGGAATCTTTGCTCAAAATGTTCAGCAATGGTAGCTGGGCACTATCCAGCTCTTTTGGTCGCATGGCAAAGAAGGTAGTTGTTCATGGAGGGATTAGCCACACATTCCATGTTGTTGTTTGTAGGTGCCACTGAGTCAGTTCTGACACATAGTGACCCTATGTACATCAGAATTAAATATTCTTCTGGAGAAACGCTGGACAATGAAAAAGGAAGACTGAAGAAGAATTGGCACATTTGAATTATGGTGTTGGTGAAGAATATTGATATACCATTCACTGCCAGAAGAATGAACAAATTTGTCTTGGGGGAAGTTCAGCCAGAATGTTCCTTAGAAGTGAGGATGATGAAGGGACTTGTGTCATGTATTTTGGACATATTATCAGGAGAGACCAGTCCCTGGAGAAGGACATCATGCTTGGTAAAGTAGAGGGTCAGTGAAAAAGAGCAAGACCCTCAAGGACATGGATTGACACAGTGGCTGCAACAATGGGCTCAAACATAGCAACGATTGTGAGGATGGCTCAGGATGCAGTAACATTTTGTTCTGTTATACATAGGGTAGCTATGAGTCAGAGCTGACTGGAAGGCACCTAGCAACAACGTCAACTATCTATGTATCTATCATCTACCTATCTACCTACCTACCTACCTAGCTATCTATTCTTGGTGTATTTTCTATTGTATTTGGTATCTTTTCCACCAAAAATACGTTACTTTTTAAAAATTTTTTTCATTTTTTTTATTGTTCTTTAGATGAAGGTTTACAGAATAGGTTCTCATTAAACAGTACACATATTGTTTTATGACAATGGTTAACAACCCCACAACATGTCAACACTGTCCCTTCTCAACCTTGGGTTCCCTATTACCAGCTTTCCTGTCTCCTCTTGCCTTCTAGTGCTTGTCCCTGGACTGTCGTGCCCCATTAGTCTCGTTTTATTTTATGGGGCTGTCTAATCTTTGGCTGAATGGTGAACCTCAGGAGTGACTTCATTACTGAGCTAAAATGGTGTCTGGGGGCCATACTCTCAGGGTTTCTCTAGTCTCTGTCAGGCCAGTAATTCTGGTCTTTCTTTTGTGAGTTAGAATTTTGTTCTACAGTTTTCTCCAGCTCTGTCTGGGACCCTCTGTTGTGATCCCAGTCAGAGCAGTCAGCGGTGATAGCCCGGCCCCATCCACTTGTACCGGACTCAGTCTGGTGGAGGCCGTGGTAGTTGTGGTCCATTAGTCCTTTGGACTAATCTTTCCCTTGTGTCTTGTTTTCTTCATTCTCCCTTGCTGCCGAAGGGGTGAGACCAGTGGGGTATCTTAGATGGCTGCTTACAGGCTTTTAAGACCCCAAACCTACAAAAATATGTTACTTTTAATGTACAGTCATCTCTCAGTATACGAGGAGCATTAGTTCCAGGACCTCCAGGGATACCAAAATCCGCGGATGCTCAAAAAAACCCAAACCAAACCCACTGCAGTCGAGTTGATTAGGACTCATAGCAACCCTATAGGCCAGAGTAGAATTGCCCCACAGGGTTTCCAAGGCTGTAAATCTTTACTGAAATGGACTCCACGTTTTTCTTTCACAGAGCCACTGCTGGGTTCGAATCGCTGACCTTTTGGAGTGCTTTAACCACTACACCACCAGGCCTCCACCAATGCTCAAGTGTCTTATATAAAATGGCCTAGTATTTACACATAACCTACACACACCCTTCCTCTGGCCCTGAGGTGCTCCCAGGCTCCACGCTGCTGTCCACGGCATCTCTGGGCACTTACCCCAGCAGCAGCAGAGCCCCAGCCTCTGGACCCCAACTTGGTCAAGGAGGGGCCCCCACAGACCTGCCAGCTGCCAAGAATGCCAGATGGGACGTGAAAAACTGGAGCGAGGGCTCCACCATCTGCCGCCCTGTGCCGCCTAGCACACCTGCAGCTGGAGTAAATGCTCCCGCAGCTTGGCGGAGGTGCCTCAGTGCGGGACTTGCCGTGTGTGGACACGAGGGACCACTGGCCGCAGTGGGCCTTCCACTGCCAGCCCGGGCCTGCCAAACAGCCAGCCGGAAGACCCTGTGGGGCCCAGCCCTGCCTCAGCTGATACATCTCTTCCTGGAGGGAGTGCTCCGAGGCCAGTAGTGGTGGCGAACAGCAGCGTTTGGTGACCTGCCGGAAGCTAGGCCTCTGCGAGGAGGCGCTGAGACCTAATGCCGCTAGTCCCGGCAGCACCCACCCCTGCAGGCAGTGGGTGGTGGGACCCCGGGTCCAGTGCTCAGCCCTGTGTGGCAGTGGCGTCCAGCGGCACCTGGTCGAGTGTGTCAACATCAACACCCAGATGGGGCTTCCCGAGAAAGACAGAGACCAGTGTGGCCACGAGGCCTGGCTGGAGAGCTCCCGGCCGTGTGGCACCCAGGACCATGAGCTCGCAGAGCCCCTGCACTACGAGCCGGCTCGCCTGTCCTTTGGTTTCTGCGAGACGCTGCGCCTGCTCGGCTGCTGCCAGATGCCCACTGTGCGCACCCAGTGCTGCCGCTCGTGGTCCTCGTCCACCTGCGGCACCCCCTCCCGCGGCCATCAGCAGGTCGCCGGCTGGGGACCCCATCGCCCTCAGAAAAGGTATTTTTTTATTCTAACAGCTTGAGTCACACTTAGAATAATTATTATTATACATAAATCAGCATCCACTCGTCTTCCCGCAAAGTTTTGCTTTTTGGACACTCCCCCCCGCCCAATATTTTCAATCCATGGTTAGTTGAATCCGCAGACGCGGAAACCGAGAACACGGAGCGTGTACTGTAGTCGGATATGTCTAACATGTTTGGATTTACTGTGTAGCTTAAAATAGTCTACTCATCTCTGAAATTATACATATAGTCTCCTAAGTTTTTCCTCTAAATTTTTTACAGTTTTTCCCTTATGTCTTTGATTTGCTTTGCTTTAAAATTTGATGTTTAAAAATTTTATTTTCTGTTATGTGGATAGTTGTGTTATTAAATAAACCATTATTTCCTCTAAATTAAATTCACCCTTTCTTGTATATTAAAAATAATGGTATCTATTTCTGGCTTTTCCATTTTGTTTCACGGATCTATTTTTAATTCTATATCAACACCATACTGTTTGTATTGGGGTAGTTTTATAATATGTTTTCATATATGACAAGGCAAGTTCCCTCTCTATTAGCTTTCACAATTTTCTAGTATATTCATAGACATTTGTTCACTTACATGAACTTTAAAGTGATTGCATCCACTTAAGTCAGTCACAAAAGGACAAATATTGTATGATCCTTACTTATATGAAATATCTAGAATAGACAACAATATATAGACCAAAGTTTTAGTGGTTACCAGGGGTGGGAGGGAGGAGAAAAGGGAGCCTCACTGCTTAGGGGACACTGAGCTTCAGTTAACGGTGATGGAAAAAATTAGAAATGGATAATGGTGATAGTTGAACAATGTGCTAAACATAATTAATGTCACTGAATCGTATATGCGAAGAATGTTGAAATGGCACATGTTTTGTTACATTTATATTTACCACAATAAAAAAAGTCAACCCTGTTGGGACTTTAATTAAAATTGCATTATGCATACATTAGTTTTGGGAGACTTGACGTATTTATGTTGCAAAATTCTTTATACTCAAGAACTTGGTACATCCTTTGAACTTCTGCTTTGGAATCGATTTCACAGCAACTAACAATAACAAGATCTTGCTTTATGTCCTTGAATAAAATGTGATAGATTTCTTCATATATGTTCTTTCTTGTTAAATTTATTCCTAAATATTCTTCCATTTGAGTTACTATGTGAATGGAACATTTTTCAAATTTCCACGTCTAGCTGGTTATTTCTAGAATAGAGAAAATTATTTATTTTATATTATATCTAGCCACCTTATCAAGGTTTCTCATTAATATTGTAAGTTTTTTTTTCCCCACTACCATCTTTTGGATTTTCTAATCATACAACAATTTCATCAGGAAAAATGGGAACATTTAACTTTTTCTGTTGTTTATGCCAAGCGTTTCTTTTTATATTTTGCCTTATTACATTAGCTAAAAATCCCAAAACACTATTGGAATAATAGTGGTACTAGTGAGTATCCTTGTCTTGCTTTTGATGTCAATAAAAATAGCTTCAGTGTTTGATTTAGAATGTGTTAGGTTACAGTGTAGTCCCTTAAATAGTTCTTTTAATGTGATAAATACATCACACATACGGAAGTGTGAGATAAATATTATATTTACTATATGTATGTATGTGTATATATATGTACATATATATGTATTTTAAAGAATAATAGAAGGACATCCATGTACCTACTACCCAGCTTAGGAGAACATCACATTAGAAACTCCTTACAAGCTTCTCACCAATTGTACACACACCCCTCTCCCAAGATAACTGCTATTCCGAATTTTCTGTTAATGATTACTTTGATTTTCTTTATATTACTGTACATAGATGAAATTCTAATAAAAATATGTTTAGATTAGTCATCTAAAACTTCATATAAATGGAGTTGTACTATATATATTCCTTTATGAATTGATTCTTGTCTTCAAATATTACCCTATTTCTTGATTTTAAGATGAAAAGTTGTTCATTTTTAATCTCTTGAGATTGGGAGGCATTTTACAGTCCATCTCACAATTACTGTCAGCCACGTGGCAGTCATGATGCAGGCATGTGAAACTATTCTATTATCAACTTCTGATAAGATCAGGCAAGTTTCATATTGATATGTGGAGCTAAAGTTCATTTTCTGACACACATGGCATGACCACGAGTTGGAATCGACTCAACGGCTGTTCAATATTTTGTTATATGTATGTAACACAATATATTACCCATTCTGTTTTTGGAGAACATTTTGGTTGTTTTCCGTTTTATTTTTCATTTTTCACCGCTGCTATGAATATTCCTGTATTTGCCTCCAGCTGCATGTGTGTAATTTTTTTCTGGTTTATAACGGAGTGCCGGGTCTTGTTCAACTTTACTGTGTAATGCCCAGCTTTCCAAAGCAGTTTACACCCATTTACACTCCCACTAGCAGTGCATGAGTGTACCTGTTGCTCTGCATCCTCGTCAGCACCTGGTTTAGTCTGTTTTAAACTTTTGCCAAGCTGGTGGGTATGAACCGACCTTTATTTTGGTTTTAATTTGCAGCCCTGGTGGTGCAGTGGCTAAAAGCTCGGCTGCTAACCAAAAGGTTGGCCGTTCGAAACCACCAACTTCTCCCTGGAAACCCTGTGGGGCAGTTCTACTCTGCCCTGTAGGGTCGCTATGAGTTGGAATCGACTCAAAGGCAGGAAATTTGGCTTGGTTTGGTCGGAATTACTAATGAAGTTGAGAATATCTATTCCTTTTACTTAGGAATGACGATTGAATTTCATCAAATGCCTTTTCAGACCTTTTTTTGATATGATTGTATAGTTTTTCTTCTCTAAGTATTGACATAATGGGTTTCATTGATGGATTTCTTGATATTGAACCATTTTTGCATTCCTGGAATAAATCATACTTCTTTATGATGTATTATTATTTTGATATGTGCTTGGATTATATTTACTAATATTTTATTTGAAATTTTAGCATTTATATTCATAAATGTGATTAAGCTATAGTTTTCCCTTTTTTGGGTACTATTTTGTTGGGTTTTAAGATTATGTAGGTTTCATAAAATGGATCAAGGTGTTTTCATCTCTTTCAGGGATCTGGAAAAGTTTAAATAACATTGAATTATCTGTTTTTTAAAAGTCAGATGGTACTGAGCTGTGAAGCCATCTGGTCCTGGTGTTTTTTAAAATGGTAGATCTTTAATCACCTTTCTACTTCTTTCTATTATAAATGGTTTATTTAACCTTTTTTACTTCTTCTTGGATAAATTTTGGTTACTTATCTCTTGCTGGGAAATTATCCATTTCCTTTAGGTTTTCAAATTTGTTGCCATTGAGTTTGATATACTATCTGTTATAATTACTTTAATCACTTTTATGGCTGTGACTATCTCTCCTTTCTCATTACTGTTCTTGTATCCTTTTTTCTCCTTAATCAGACTCAAGAGGTGATTGTTTTCAAATAATCAACTTTGAGTTCTATTTCCCTATTTTTTTCTGTTTAATTTCAGCTTTATCTTTATTAATTCTCTTTTGTTACCTTTTATTTGAGTTTTATTTTTTATTTTCTTAAGATCAATACTAAGTTCCTTCATTTTCAGTCTTTCTTATTTAATAATGAAGATGTTTAAGGTTATAAATTCTGAATACTGGTTTAGTTATATCTGTAGTATTTAATATAAAGTGTTCTCCTTTTCATTGCATTATGACTAGTTTATAATTTTAGTATTAATTTCATCTTTGGTCCAAAGGTTTTTTAGGAGAGTATCTTAAAATTTCTAAGTAATGAAAAATTTTAAGAAATCTTTTTTTTCCCATTTATTTCCAGTTTTGGCAGATTATAGAGACTCTGACTTGCTAAATATTTACTTTTTTGAATTAAGTTTTTCTTATGGCCAAGTTCATGTTCACAGACATTAAAAAATGAATATTTTCTGTTCATAGGATGTGCTGTTATCTATATTTTGGTATATTCATATGTACATATTATACATACATTCATATAAATATACACACATATATGTATGTTTTATATATATAATTTTATTATGTTGTATTATGTAATTCTTCTATGTTCTCACTTTTTTTTTCACCTATGGATCAGTGTAATTTTAAAAGGGGGAATTAAAATCTTTCACTATAATTCTATCTTTGCAAAATTTCCCTGTATTTATAATGGTTTTCTTTATATCTTTTGCTGCTATGTTGTTTGGTAGATATGAGTTTATGATTATCTTATATTCTTCATAAATTGTGGCTATAAAGTACTACATAATGTTTCTGTTTATCGTGTGAGTGCTACAAACCTTGAATTTCAACTCACTGATATAAATATTACCACATTTGCTTTCTTTTTGTATGTGCTTGCCTGATATCTTTGTTTATCTTTACGCTTTTCTCCTTGGTTAATTTGGAAGTCTTGTGATACTTTTCCATTCCTATTAGTGGATACCTTCTTTTTCAGGCCCTAATAATCAAACACATGTTCTCTACATTACATGGCAACAAGATACCAGCTCTCCACCAATTTGTTACATTCTCTCAATGTTTCCTTCTACCCTAGAAAGATGTGACTTCAGATTACTTTTATTTCCTCACTCTGTTCCCAAGATGAGACGTTAGAGTACCTCTATGTCTTAACTCTATTATTGTTTTATTATTATTATCAGGTGCTATTGAGTTGGTTTTGACTCATAGCAACCCTATTGTACAACAGAACAAAACAATCGTTATGTTTGAGGCCATTGTTGTAGCCACCGTGTCAATCCACCTTGTTGAGGGTCTTCCTCTCCTTCACTGACCCTCCACTTTACCAAGCATGATGTCCTTCTCCAGGGACTGGTCCCTCCTGATTACATGTCCAAAGTATGTGAGACAAAGTCTTGCCATCCTCGCTTCTAAGGAGCCTTCTGGCTGTACTTCTTCCAAGACAAGTTTGTTTGTTTTTCTGGAAGTTCATGGCATATTCAATATTCTTTGCCAACACCATAATTCAAATACAGTAATTCTTCTTTGGTGTTCCTTATTCATTGTCCAGCTTTTGCATGCATATGAGGTGATTGAGAATTCTATGGCTTGAGTCAGGCGCACCTAAGTCCTCAAAGGGACATCGTTGCTTTTTAACCCTTTAAAAAGGTCTTTTGCAGCAGATTTGCCTTGTGCAATACGTCACTTGATTTCTTGACAGCTGCTTCCATGAGTGTTGCTTGTGGATCCACGTAAAATGAAATCCTTGACAACTTCAATATTTTCTCCACTTATCATGATGTTGCTTATTGGTTCAGCTGTGAGGATTTTTGTTTTCTTTATACTGAGGTGTAATACATACTAAAGGCTGTGTGTGGTCTTTGATTTTCAGCAGTAAGTGCTTGAAGTTGTCTTCACTTTAGGCAAGCAAGGTTGTGACATCTGTATATTGCAGACTGTTAATGAGTTTTCCTCCAATCCCGATGCCACATTCTTCTTCATATAGTCCAGTTTCTCGAATTATTTGTTCAGCATACAGACTGAGTAAGTATGGTGAAAAGATACAACCCTGATGCGTACCTTTTCTGATTTTAAACCACGAAGTATCTATCCCCTTGTTCTGTTCGAATGCCACTGGGTCTACGTACAGGTTCCTCATGAGCACAATTCAGTGTTCTGGAATTCCTGTTCTTGGCAATGTTATCTATAATTTGTTATGATCCACACAGTCGAATGCCTTTGCACAGTTGACAAAACTCAGGTAAACATCTTTCTGGTATTCTTTGCTTTCAACCAAGATCTATCTGACACCAGCAATAACACCCCTTGTTCCATAACCGCTTCTGAATCAGCTTGAATTTCTGGCGTTTCCCTGTCAGTGTACTGCTGCAACCGTTTTTGGAATGCTCTTCAGCAAAATATTACTTGTGTGTGATATTAATGACATTGTTCGATAACTTCCATATTCTGTCGTATCACCTTTCTTTGGAATGGGCTAGAATATGGATCTCTTCCATATGTGGTTGGCCAGGTGTTATCTTTCAAATTTCTTGGTACAGACGAGTGAGCGCTTCTGGCATTTCATCTCTTTGTTGAAACATCTCAATTGGTATTCCATCAATTCCTGAAGCCTTGCTTTTTGCCACTGCCTTCAGTGCAGCTTGGACTTCTTCCTTCAGTACTGTTGGTTCTTGATCATATGCTACTTCCTGAAATGTTTGAACATCTGCCAATTCTTTTTGGTACAATGACTCTGTGTATTCCTTTCATCTTCTTTCGATGCTTCCTGTGTCATTCAGTTTTTTGCCCATAGAATCCTTCAATATTGCGACTTGAGCCTTGAATTTTTTCTTCGGTTCTTTCAGCTTCAGAAATGCCAAGTGTGTTCTTCCCTTTTGGTTTTCTAACTCCAGGTCTTTGCACATTTCACTATAATACTTTACTTTGTCTTCTGGAGCTGCCCTTTGAAATCTTCTGTTCAGCTTGTTTACTTCATTGCTTCCATTCCCTTTAGCTAGTTGACATTCAAGAGCAAATTTCAGAGTCTCTTCTGACATCCATATTGGTCTTTTCTTTCTTTCCTGTCTTTTTAATGATCTTTTGCTTTCTTCGGGTATGGTATCCTTGATATCATCCCACAACTCTTCTGGTCTTCAGTCATTAATGTTCAATACATCAAATCTATTCTTGAGATGGTCTCTAAATTCAGGTGGGATATACTCAAGGTTGTATTTTGGCTCTTGTGGACCTGTTTTAATTTTCTTCAGCTTCAACTTGAACTCACATATGATCAGTTGATGGACTGTTCTGCTGCCAGCCCCTGGCCTTGTTATGACCGATGATACTGACCTTCTTCATTGTCTCTCTCCACAGATGTAGTTGGTTTGATTCCTGTGTATTCCATCCGGTGAGGTCCACATATATAGTCATCGTTTATCTTATTGAAAAAGGTATTTGCAGTGGAAAAGTCATTGGTCTTGCAAAATTCTATCATGCAATCTCCAGCTTCATTTCTATCACCAAGGCCATATTTCTAACTACTGATCTGTCTTTGTTTCCAGCTTTTGTGTTCCAGTGCATCTTGATTGCATGTTTGATCAATTTCAGACTGCAGAAGTTGGTAAAAAACTTCAATTTCTTCATCTTTGGCAATAGTGGTTGGTGTGTAAATTTGAATAATAGTTATATTAATTGGTCTTCCTTGTAGGTGTGTGGCTATTATCCTATCACTGACAGCCCTGTACTTCAGGATAGATCTTGAAATGTTCTTTTTGAAATGAATGTGATGCTGTTCCGCTTCAATTTGTCATTCCTGGCATAGTAGACCATATGATTTTCTGATTCAAAATGGCCAATTCCAGTCCATTTCAGCCCGCTAATGCCTAGGATATAGATCTTTATGCGTTCCATTTTACTTTTGACGACTTCCAATTTTTGTTGATTCATACTTCATACATTCTGTTCCAACTACTAATGGTTGTTTACAGTTGTTTCTTCTCATTTTGAGTCATGCTACAGCAGCAAATAAAGATCTCAAAAGCTTTACTCCGTCCACATCATTAAGGTCAACTCTACTTTGAGGAGGCAGCTCTTCCCCAGTTGTATTTTGAATGCCTTCCAACCTGAGGGCCTCTTCTTCCAGCAAAGTATCAGACAATGTTCTGCTGCTATCCATAAGGTTTTCAATGGCTACTTTTTTTTTCTTCCAGAAGTAGTTCACCAGGTGCTTCTTCCTAGTCTGTCTTAGCCCGGAAGCTCCACTGAAACCTATCCATCATGGATGAGCCTGCTGGTATTTGAAATACTGGCGGCATAGCTTCCAGCATCACAGCAACACTCATGCCACCACAGTATGACAAACTGACAGACAAGTGATGGAACACCATTGTAGGGGGTTGGAAAGTCCAAGATCCATAGGTCAGGCCACAGACGGGAAAGTCCTGTAAGGCTGGCATCCCCAAATCCATAGGTCAGGTGAAGAGAGGAGTGAAGAGTGAGTGTGTTCTGGCAAAATGTATATTTATAGTCTGGAGGCAGAACACACCCTAGAGAAACTTCCTTTTTGCTCTTAAGGCCTTCAACTTGATTGAAACAGCTACTTTATGGTAGGAAATTTGCTTTACCAACGGATTTAATTACATGTAATAAGAGCAACTAGACTAGTGTTTTACCAAAACACTGGGCACCATAGCCTAGGCAAGTTGACACAAAAAATTGACCATCACAGTTGTATTCCCAGTATTTGGAACAGTGCTTCCCGTAGAGCAGGTTGTTGTTGTTAAGTGCCATCAAGTCGTTTCCAACTCATAGCGACCCTGCATACAACAGAATGAAACACTTCCCGATCTTGCGCCATTCTCATAATCATTGTTATGCTTGAACCCATTGTTGCAGCCACTGTGTCAATCCATCTAGTTGAGGATCTTCCTCTTTTTCTCTGACTTTCTACTTTACCAAGTATGATGTCCTTCTCCAGGCACGGGTCCCTCCTGATAACATGTCCAAAGTAAGTGAGACAAAGTCCTGCCATCCTTGCTTCTAAGGAGCATTCTGGCTGTACTTCTTCCAAGACAGACTTGTGCGTTCTTCTGGCAGTTCATGCTATATTCAGTATTCTTCCCCAACCCCATAATTCAAAGGCGTCATTCCTTCTTCGGTCTCCCTTACTCATTATTCATTGCTATTTAACACTTTAAAGAGGTCTTTTGCAGCAGATTTGCCCAATGCAATATGTCGTTTGATTTCTAGACTGCTGCTTCTGGGGGTATTGATTGTGGATCCAGGTAAAATGAAATCCTTTATAACTTCAGTATTTTCTCCATTTATCATGATGTTGCTGATTGGTCCAGTTGGCTTTATGTTGAGGTGTAATCCATACTGAAGGCTGTAGCCTTTGATCTTCATCATTGTTTCAAGTCCTCTTCACTTTCAGCAAGCAAAGTTGTGTCATTTGCATATTGCAGGTTGTTAATGAGTCTTCCTCCAATCCTGATGCCGCGTTCTTCTTCATATAGTCCAGCTTCTCGAATCATTTGCTCAGCATACAGATTGAGTCAGTATGGTGAAAGGATACACCCCTGATGCACACATTTCTTCACTTTAAACCATGCAGTATCCCCTTGTTCTATTAGAACGACTGCCTCTTGGTCTAAGTACAGGTTCCTCATGAGCACAATTAAGTGTTCTGGAGTTCCCATGCTTAGCAATGTTATCCATAATTTGTTATGATCCACACAATCTGATGCCTTTGCATAGTCAATAAAACACAGGTAAACATATTTCTGGTATTCTCTGCTTTCAGCCATGATCCATCTGACATCAGCAATGATATTCCTTGTTCCATGTCCTCTTCTGAATCCAGCTTGAATTTCTGGCATTTCCTTGTTGATGTACTGCTGCAATTACTTTTGAATGATCTTCAGCAAAATTTTACTTGCATGTTATATTAATGGCATTGTTCGATAATTTCTGCATTCTGTTGGATCACGTTTCTTTGGAATGGGCTAGTATATGGATCTCTTCCATATATGGTTGTCCAGGTAGCTGTCTTCCAAATTTTTTGGCATAGACAAGTGAGCACTTCCAGCATTGCATCTGTTTGCTGAAACATCTCAGCTGGTATTCTGTCAATTCCCGGAGCCTTGTTTTTCACCAATGCCTTCAGGGCATCGGTTCTTGATCATATGCTACCTCCTGAAATAGTTGAACATCTACCAATTCTTTTTGGTACAGGGACTCTGTGTGTTCCTTCTATCTACTTTTCATGCTTCCTAAATGATAAATATTAAGTAAATGCACATAGAAATGTCCTTTTCTCCCATTTTCCCCAGTTTTACCTTGGGGAACCCAAAATGATAATTTTTTTCTTCCCTCATTTACCCAATTCTGGAAATAACTCTTACTACTACCTCTGCTGCTCCTCCCACTTTGGCCACAACTCTGGCCACCAATGGCTCCTCTTCTCTAAATCCTGCCATGAGCACCTCATCTACCACATATATCTTTCTCATTCCCACTCCCCTTGGACAACACTTAAGACTTACTGACAACAATGTCAGTTGTCATCTACTCTTTTCCCACTGGCCCACTTGCATAACAATCAGCTGTAACAACAACCATTATGAAGTCTGTGCTATTGTTCTTTTTACAGGAATGATTCACATACCAGCAGCCGTGGCCTATGGGATTTAATCTGCAGTTCCTTCGTGCGTCCTTCCAAAGCCACTAGTACATTGACCACACCCATTTCTTTTCACTTTACTATCCACTGAAACGACATCTAGTAGCATAGCCTCTTTCATAACATTCTTATTGTGGGATGTGCATGCTCTCCCTCCCAAGCCTTTATCTTCAGAAATGTAATCTACATTGACACTTACCTCTTATTCACTGCCATCAGCATGTTGGCAGAGCCCACAACCAACATCTTATCTTCTTCATCTGTCTCAAAGACAGAAACCTCTACTAGTATCATTTCTGCAAAGGTAAATTTTTTAATAACTGCCATTGCCTATTCTCCTACAACTTTCAACACAGACATTTGTATTTACAATTGCAATTCCTTCTTTTCATACTGCTGCAAGTGTAAGAACACCTAGAATTATCCTGATTTTCCTACAACTAATAATACATAAATTGAATTCATTATTTTCAGTAAATCACAATGAAAAATCTTCAGATGTTTATGTACAAATCTTCTCTTCTACCAATATCCCCATGAATGCCAATGTCCAACCTCCATTCACTACGGTGTTTTCCTTTTTCCAGTTCTCTCACTACTACCATTGTTGGAACTATACCCAACAGAGTGAGTTTTTTTCTTTTACTGCCTCTTTGAAGTCACAAACAGTCCCTGTCATCATCTTCTCTACTCCTTTTATTCTGGGACTGTGTTGGCCAAGATCTCTTCTCCAACAATCTCCTCAGTTGTAACTATCCTAAAACTGTCAGCCCCTCTTCTCCCATTAAAAAATCAGTTACTGTCAAGTTAATTCTGACTCATGGCAACCCCATGTGTGTCAAAGTAGAACTGTGCTCTATAGGGTTTTCAATGGCTGATTTTTTTTTTTTTTTTAATATATATTTTATTGTACTTCAGGTGAAAGCTTACAGAGCAAATAGTTTCTCATGAAATAGTAGTACACATGTTGTTTTTTGACATTGGTTAACAACCCCACAACGTATTAAGCCTCTAAATTCTCAACCTTTTTTTGATGAAAATTACAGATGGCCAAAGATACACCGTTTCAAAAATTTCTACATTCACAGTTCAGTGACATTGACTACGCTCTTCCAACTGTGCTGTTATTCTCACTTAAGATGAAGGCTTACAGAAAAAATAGTTTTTCATTTAACAATTACTACACATGTTGCCCTATGACAATGGTTAACAATCTCACAGCACATCAAGAATATCCTTACTCCACCTTGTATTCCCTATCACCAGGGGGCTTCCTTGTCCCCTTCTGTCTTCTGGACCTTGTCAGTGGACTATTGTACGTCTTTAGTCTCATTTGTTTATTTATTTATTTATTTATTTATTTATTTTTATTTTATTTAAACACCATTTCAAAACTTTTTACTTACACATTTAAGTGATATTGACTATGCTCTTCCAATTGTGCTGCCATTCTCGCCCAAGATGAAGGCTTACAGGACAAAACAGCCTCCCATTTAATAGTTACTACAAATGTTGCCCTATAGCAGTGGTCAACAATCTCACAATACATCGACAGTGTCCTTATTCAATTTGTGTTCCTTATCATCAGTTTCCTACTCTCCCTCTGCCTTCTGGCCCTTGTCACCGGACTCCTGTACATCGTTAGTCCCATTTAGTTTTACTGGGGTGTCCATTCCCAGGCTTAACATCGAACCTTGAAGGTAACTTCCCCTCTGAGCTGAAAGGGTGTCTGAGGGCCACACTCTCGAGGTTTCTCTAGTATTCTTTAGGCCAGTATATCTGGTCTTCTTTTTTTTTTTTTTTTTTTTTTTGGAGTTAAAATTATACTCTACATCCTACTCCAGCTCTGCCCAGAACCCTCTGTTGTGATCCTGGTCAGAGGAGTCATTGGTGGTAGCCGGGCACCATCCAGCTGTACTGGGCTCAGTCCCGTGGAGGCCTTGGTAGCTGTGGACCATTAGTCCTTCGGACTAATCTTTTCCTTGTATCCTGTTCTCTTCGTTCTCCCTTGTTCCCGAAGGGATGAGATCAGTGGAGTATCTTAGATGGCCGCTCATAGGCTTTTAAGACCCCAGACACTACTCACCAAGGTAGAATGTAGAGCATTATCTTTATAAGTAGTGTCATGCCAATTGAGCTAGATGTTCCCCGAGATCATGGTCCCCAGAGCCCTCCGTCCAACAACTCAGTCCCTCGGGGGGTTTGGATGTGTCTATAGGGCCTCCATGACCTTTCCTTGTGCAGGTTGTGTTAGTTTCCCCTGTACTATGTACTATCTCATCTCTCACCCAAGTTACCACTTACCTATTACCTATTTAGTATTCCCCCCCCCCTTCCATCCCTGGTAACCAACAAGGATTGTTACATTTTGCATGTGAATTTTTTCATGGGTTTTTACAATAGAGGTCTCATACAATATTTGTCCTTTTGTGATTGACTTATTTCACTCAGCATGATGTCCTCCAGTTTCCTCCATGTTATGAGATGGTTCACCGATTCATTGTTCTTTCTCATTGCATAGTACTCCATTGTGTGTATGTACCATAGTTTGTGTATCCATTCGTCTGTTGATGGACATCGAGGTTGTTTCCATCGTTTTGCTATTGTGAATAATGCTGCCATGAACATAGGTGTGCATATGTCTATTCGAGTGATGACTCTTATTTCTCTAGGATATATTCCTAGGAGTGGGATTGCTGGATCGAATGGTACGTCTACTTCTAGCTTTCTGAGGAAACGCCATATCATTTTCCAAAATGGTTGTATCATTTTGCATTCCCACCAGCAGTGTATAAGAGTTCCCATCTCCCCCCAGCCCCTCCAACATTTGTTATTTCCAGTGTTTTTGATTCGTGCCAGTAATGCCGGGGTGAGATGGTATCTCATTGTGGTTTTAATTTGCATTTCTCTAATGGCTAGTGATCGCGAGCATTTCCTCATGTGTCTGTTGGCCATTTGAATGTCTTCCTTGGTGAAGTGTCTGTTCATTTCCTTTGCCCATTTTTTGATAGGATTGGTTGTCTTTTTGTTGTAGAGGTGTTGGATTTTCTTGTAGATTATGGAGATTAGACCTTTGTCTGACTTGTACTGTCCAAAAATTTTTTCCCAGTCTGTAGGTTCTCTTTTAACTCTTTTGGTGAAATCTTTTGAAGAGCATAGATGTTTGATTTTTAGAAGATCCCAATTATCTAGTTTATCTGTTGGGTTTTTTGTGTTGATGTTTATGGTTTGTATCCTGTTAATGCCATGTATTAAGGTCTGAAGTGTTGGTCCTATTTTTTCTTCTATGAATTTTATAGTTTGAGGCTTTATATTCAGGTCTTTGATCCATTTTGAAGTAGTTTTTGTATATGGTGTGAGGTATGGGTCCTGTTTCATTTTTCTACAAATGGATATCCAGTTTTGCCAGCACCATTTGTTAAAAAGACTGTCTTTTCCCCATTTGATGTATTTTGGGCCCTTGTCAAAAATCAGGTGACCGTAGGTGGATGGATTTACATCTGAGTTCTCAATTCTGTTCCATTGGTCAATGTCTCTGTTGTTGTACCAGTACCAGGCTGTTTTGAGTACTGTAGCTGTATAGTAGGTTCTCAAGTCAGGTAGTGTGAGTCCTCCAACTTTATTCTTCTTCTTCAGTAGTGCTTTACTTATTCGGGGTTTCTTCCCTTTCCATATAAAGTTAATAATTAGTTTTTCCATCTCTTTGAAGAATGTTGTTGGTATTTGTATCGGAATTGCATTGTATTTGTAAATTGCTTTAGGTAGAATTGCCATTTTCACAATGTTGAGTCTGCCTATCCATGAGCATGGTATGTTTTTCCATTTATGTAGATCCCTTTGGGTTTCATGCAGCAGTGTTTTGTAGTTTTCTTTGTATAGGTCTTTTATATTCCTGGTCAGATTTATTCCTAAGTATTTTATCTTTTTAGGGGCTATTGAAAATGGTATTGATTTCCTGATCTCCTTTTCATCGTTCTCTTTACTGGTGTATAGGAATCCAACTGATTTTTGAATGTTTATCTTGTATCCTGCTACTCTGCTGAATCTTTCTATTAGTTCCAGTAAATTTCTCGTGGAGTCTTTAGGGTTTTCTATGTATAGTATCATATCATCTGCAAACAGGGAGAGTTTAACTTCTTCATTACCAATTTGGATGCCCTTTATTTCTTTCTCTTGCCTTACTGCTCTAGCTAGAACTTCCAGCACAATGTTAAATAGGAGTGGTGATAAAGGGCATCCTTGTCTTGTTCCTGTTTTCAGGGGGAATGTTTTCAGCCTTTCTCCATTAAGAATGATGTTGGCTGTTGGTTTTGCATAGATGCCCTTTATGATGTTGAGAAATTTCCCTTCTATACCTATTTTATTGAGAGCTTTTATCAGGAATGGGTGTTGGACTTTGTCAAATGCCTTTTCTGCATCTATTGAGATAATCATGTGATTTTTTTCTTTCCTTTTATTTATGTGGTGGATTACGTTGATGGATTTTCTAATGTTAAACCATCCTTGCATACCTGGTATGAATCCTACTTGGTCGTGGTGTATTATTTTTTTGATATGATACTGAATTCTATTGGCTAAAATTTTGTTCAGAATTTTTGCATCTATATTCATGAGAGATATTGGTCTGTAATTTTCTTTTTTTGTGATGTCTTTGCCTGGTTTTGGTATCAGCGTTATGCTGGCTTCATAGAATGAATTTGGAAGTGTTGCTTCCTCTTCTATGCTCTGAAATAACTTGAGTAGAACTGGTACGAGCTCTTCTGTAAATGTTTTGTAGAATTCTCCAGTGAAGCCATCTGGGCCAGGGCTTTTTTTGGTTGGGAGTTTTTTTATTACCTTTTCAATCTCTTCTCTTGTTATGGGTCTGTTCAGATTTTCAATATCACTTTGTTGTAGTTTGGGTAGGCCGTATGTTTCTAGAAATTTATCCATTTCCTCTAGGTTTTCAAATTTGTTGGAATATAGTTTTTCATAATATTCTGTTATAATCCTTTTTATTTCAGTTGGGTCTGTTGTAATGTCCCCCATTTCATTTCTTATTTGGGTTATTTGTGCCCTCTGCTGTTTTTCTTTTGTCAGTCTGGCCAGTGGTTTGTCGATTTTGTTGATTCTTTCAAAGAACCAACTTTTGGTTTTGTTGATTCTTTCTATTGTTTTTCTGTTCTCTATTTCATTGATTTCTGCTCTGATCTTTACTATTTCCTTTCTTCCAGTGGTTGTAGGCTTTTTTTGTTGTTCTCTTTCTATTTGTTTGAGTTCTGTAGTTAATGTTTTGATTTTGTCCCTTTCTTCTTTTTTGATATGTGCATCTATTGCTATAAATTGTCCTCTGAGGTCTGCCTTTGCTGTGTCCCAAAGGTTTTGGTATGATGTGTTTTCATTTTCATTTGATTCTAGGAATTTTTTAATTCCATCTCTGATTTCTTCTATTACCCATTGATGTGTAAGCAGATTATTATTCAGTTTCCATGTGTTTGATTTTTTTTCCTTGCTCTTTCTAGTGTTAATTTCTACCTTGATGGCATTGTGGTCAGAGAAGATACTGTGAATTATCTCAGCATTTTGGATCTTGTTGAGGATTGCTCTGTGGCCTAAGATGTGGTCTATTCTGGAGAACGTTCCATGTGCATTGGAAAAGAATGTGTACTTTGCAGCGGTTGGATGGAGTGTTCTATATATGTCTATGAGGTCCAGTTGGCTGATTGTGTCCTTTAGGTCTTCTGTATCTTTGCTAAGTTTCTTTTTAGTTGTTCTGTCCTTTACTGAGAGTGGTGTGTTGAAGTCTCCTACTATTATTGTGGAACTGTCAATTTCTCTTTTCAGTGCTGTTAGAGTTTTTTTATGTATTTTGGAGCCCTGTCATTGGGTGCATAGATATTTATTATGGTTATGTCTTCATGATGGATCATCCCCTTAATCATTATATAGTGTCCTTCTTTGTCTTTTATGGTAGATTTTGTTTTAAAGTCTATTTTATCTGAGATTAGAATTGCCACTCCTGCTCTTTTTTGATAGTTGTTAGCTTGATATATTTTTTTCCAACCTTTGATTTTTAATAAATTCACATCTTTGTTTCTAAGGTGTGTCTCTTGTAGACAGCAAATAGATGGATCCTGTTTTCTTATCCATTCTGCCACTCTCCGTCGCTTTATGGGTGCATTGAGTCCATTTACGTTCAGTGTAATTATTGATAGATGTGAGTTTGTTGCTGTCATTTTGTAGTGCTTTTTTTTGTGATGCTGAAGTTTTCTTTGTTCTTCTTACTCTCTTGTGCTGAGTTCCTTTTGTTTGTGGATTTTGTGTTCATTTCTTTTGTTTTTGTAGGTTTTGTTTTTGTTGAGACTTTATGTTTTTTGTCTTTATTTTTATGAGTTGGTTTGTTAACTTTTTTTGTGGTTACCATGAATTTTACCCTTATCTTTATAATTTTGAAGCAGTCTACCGTTACTTGGTATCGCCTTGCCTTCTTCTCCTTTAGAAGGTTCTATACCTATGCCGTTTGTTCCCTCTTTCATTGTTTTGATGTTGTTGTCATCCTTTGATTGATTTCTCTGATTCCCTGTTGTATATCTTTTGTTTTTGGAAAGTCGTCTGTAGTTCAGTTCCTAGAATGGTATCTGGTTCATGTGAACCTGCATCCTAGGTCCTAGGTCCTGCCTGAGGGCTTAAGCTGTTTGTCCTCAGATCGAAGAACTCCCTTTAATAATTCTTGTAAGTTTGGTTTGACTTTTGCATATTCCTTTAGTTTCTGTTTATCTGGAAATGACCTAATTTCACCATCAAATCTGAATGAGAGTTTTGCAGGATATATTATTCTTGGCTGACAATTTTTTTCTTTCAAGATTTTATATATGTCATCCCATTGCCTTCTTGCCTGCATGGTTTCTGCTGAATAATCTGAGCTTAGTCTTATTGTTTCTCCTCTGTATGTGACTTCTTGTTTTTCCCGAGCTGCTCTCAGGATTCTTTGTTTGTCTTTAGTTTTAGCGAGTGTGAATATGATATGTCTTGGTGATTTTCTTTTGGGGTCTCTTCTATATGGGGTTCGTTGAGCTTCTTGGATGGCCAGCTTTTCATCTTTCATGATATTGGGAAAGTTTTCTGTCAGCAGTTCCTCAATGATCCTCTCTGTGTTTTCTGTTTTCTCCCCCTGTTCTGGTATGCCAATCACTCGTAAGTTTTTGCTTTTAATTGTGTCCCACATAACTCTCAGGGTCTCTTCATTTTTCTTTGTTCTTTTTTCTGAGTTTTCCTGAAACAGAGTTGTATCCAAGTGTTTGTCTTCAGTTCCACTGATCCTGTCTTCCATGGTTTCAAATCTACTTCTCAGCCCTTCTATGACACCGTCCATTTCTGAAATCTTGTTGTTTATCTTTTGGATTTCTAATTGTTGTTTTTGTATAATTTCGAGTTGTGAATTTATTTTGGCATTTTGTTCTTGCATCATCTTCCTGAATTCTTCCAATTTTTTGTCTGTATTTTCCATAAATTTGTCTATTTTTTCCTCATGTTTGTCAGCTTTTTGCCTCAGTTCTTGGAAAATTCCGAGTATTAGTGATTTGAGTTCCGTATCAGGTACTTCTAGTGCATTTTCTTCCACAGGAGAGTTATCTGGTGTTTTAATTTGGACGCCTATTGGAGCCATCTTGTCTTGTTTTTGTAAATGTTTTGATATCGTTTGCTGTTTTCGGGGCATTCAGTAGATATTTCTCTCGTTTATTGATTGTAGATTTTTTTTTTTTTTTTTCGTTCTTGTGGTACAGCTGGGCAGATCTATTTGAGGAGGAGCCACTGGGATGGGTTGCTTGTGGCACTCACCGCAGCCACCAGGACGGTCGGTAGTCAGTGCTGGGCAGGTTCCAATAGGGCGTGCCTGCACCGCTTGGTGATGTGATGTCTAGTGCACGGTGCAGGTAGGTAGGGTGCAGCAGGAAGATGGTTATGTGTGAAGCTAAGCTGGATATGGGAGAGAGGAGAGAGGAGGAGGAGCAAAAAGCGTACAAACATAAAAGAATGCTAGGGGAGTTTGTCGTTGGAATGTACAGATGAGAGACTATGGGATGGAGGAAACCAGAAGGGGGAAGAGAAAGAAAAGGAAAGAATGACCAAATGAAAATCAGAAAAGTTAAAAAACTGCAAAGTTCCCAGGGATCGCACCAATGCAGCTATGAGGTCTGGGGGAGTCGGTCTCAATTTTCACAGCTCAGCCTGGCCAGAAGGTACAGAGGCATACATCGCCTGGTATTCAGGGATCAGAAAGAGAAGGAAGAGATAGAGGGACAAGAAATTAAGCAATGAAGAAAGACAAAAGAGAAAAAGAGGTAAAATATGACAAAACTAATCAAAAAAGGAAGAAAAATAAAATTGAGGAAAAAAAAAAAAAAAAGGGCAACACCAGCAGTCAGTGCCTACAAATGGGACCCAGAGAGCCCCCACTCAGGGGCGCGAATTCCAAGAAGCCGATAGTCTCGGGGTTAAGTGACCGTGGCCACGGGAAGCAGAGGGGCCAACGAACAAAGGCCCCAGGATCCCACCCGCGCGGGAGCCCAGACCCAGAAACAGCCACACGCCCGCACGCAGCTCCACAGCCCCGCAGGAGAGAGCAGAGACGGCCCTCGGAACCAGGCACCCAGGCAAAAGGAGGGGGAGGCGGCAGAAAAAGGTCCGCTAGGTGCCAGCAAACGGCTCCCAGAAAGCCCCCAGCCCGGGCGCGCGGAACCCAAGCACCGGCGCCCCCCCAGCCCAGAGACCCTGGCCACGGAAAGCAGGGGATCCCCAGCTGAGGCGGAGAGGGGTGGGTGGTGGGAGAGCGCGCACCGCAGTTTACCGGTCGTTCTGTCTCCGACCAGATGCTCTGCAAGGCTGCTCTCCCGTTTGCTGGTCTCCGATAGGAATCCAAGATGGTGGATCCGCGCTGCGTTAGCTGGTAAGGAATCTCTGCCTGAGTCTCTCCTCGCTCTCCGTTCTCTTTTAGTATTCTCACTCCGTTTGGTGTTTGGCTGAGTTCTTTATCTCTTCATTTGGTGTTCTAGGGTTTCAGGATTGTTGATTCTCTGTTAGGCTTAGTTTTTCGGATCTTTGCTGTGGAGGGACGGCGTGGTGTTTCTGCCTAGAGCGCCATCTTGCCCCAGCCAGTAATGGCTGATTTTTCAGCAGCAGATCGCCAGACCTTTCTTCCAAGGTGCCTCTGGGTGAACTTAAACTTACAGCCTTTTGGTTATCAGCTGAGCGTGTTAACCATTTACACCACTCAGGGACTCCATTTTTCCATCAGTATGAACATACTGACAGTGCCTACCGTCTATTTTTACTGATTCCCACATTAATTTTAGTAGAAGAGCATCACCCAGTTCCATATTCTCCTTAATTCTGTTCCCACTGCTGCCTCTTATTCTATTTCCTCCTATACAGAAAGTGCAATTTTTTCCATAGTTGTCTCTTTTTCCACTCTTCCAAAATGAGCACCATACAGCTTCTTAAACTACATCTTTGCTTAAACTACAATTGGTTAGAGTAATTGTTAACCTTTTGTTTGGTCTTATATAGATGGTTTTTAAATGGAGCACCCACTCATGGGTGCCAATGTGTTATTTTGCTAAAAGGTGACCTCAGGGGATAGTTTTGGCTGAGATTTAAAGAGTATCTCAGGGTGATAGTCTCAGGGAGTCTTCCAGTCTCCACTGGTCCAGCATGTCTGAACTTTTAAGAATTTGAATCCTGTTCTGCATTTTTCTCCCATTCCATCAGGGTTCATCTATTGTGGTCCTGATCAGAACAGTTGTAGTGATAGTCAGGCACCATCTAGTTCTTCTGGTCAAGGTAGATGAGGCCATGGTTCATGTAGGCTATTAGCTCCGTAGACTAGTTTCTTCTCTGAGACTTTGGTTTCCTTCTTACTCTTTTGCTCTTGATAAGTAGAAACCAATAGCTGTGTCTTAGATGGCTGCTTGGCTCCATAGAGGTTTTTTTTTTTTTAAATTTTATTGATTTTGTTGTTGTTGAGAATATACACAGAAAAACATATACCCATTCAACAGTTTCTACATGTACAATTCAGTGAACCTCTTCTCTCTTATGCTTTATGTTCTACCATCTCCTACCAGTATCAAAATATTTCCCATTACTGTCATCATTTCTTCTACAAAGTGTCCAGAAATGACACCAGTTGTTACCATCTCTGCTTCTCATACTACTCCACATATTGACACAGGACCCAGTGTTGAAGTTACCTCCCTCCCTCTGACAATAATTACTAACAATACTTCTAAGAGCATGTCCAACTCTGCCCAGTTTGGAAAAAACATCTGGGATGGGGCCCCTTTCTAACTGACCACAGTGTTCAGCTTCTCCAGTACAGAAGTTTCACTTCCTTCAACTATGGGTAGTTCTCCAACATCCTTGACTACGGGGGTTGACCCCCACCAGCAACCCAACTGATCCTAATTCAGTCAGCACAGGGGACCATCTCCACTAGCATAGTTCTGACAAAGAACCTAAACACTCACCAGTTGCCAGTGTTGCTAATAGGATCTTAACTAGCATAAGCTGTAACCACTGCCAAGATCCCAGCTTTGCTAGATTGTGTTATTGTTCAAAATACTTGCTTCCCCTCCCTGGGATGCATTATACCTCCCCACCTCATTGATATCAGGCTTGACCTTATGACTTGCAGTGGCTTTCCCTACTGAAGGATTTTTATATCTCTGCTTTGTTAAACTCAGGGCAACCAAGTCACTTACTTTGGCCAACAAAACATGGGTGGGAGGGTGCATGTCATCTCTGGAAAGCTTTAAGAGTGAGCTCAATCTTTTGCCATCTCTGTCTTTTCCCACTGCCATGAGACTGGCAGCGTCCCAGATAGGGGCTGTTCCATCAGCTTGGGTCCCAGAGTGAAGATGACATGGAAGAGAGCATAGGTGGTGCAATGAACAAGTAGCATGAGCAAGAAATAAACCTCTGCTCTTGTAGCCACTGAGACTTTAGAGTTGTTACTTTAGCATATCTAGCATCTCCAGACTGGTACCCCAGCCCTCACTGGCCTCCACTTGCTTAGAAGCCAAGAATCAGCTTTTAATTTGCCATCAAGCTAATCAATGCACCCTACCTGTGGAACAAAGAACTTGGTTTGGCCTTTGTCTCTGGTCTTCTAAAAATAATCCTTGGAATTTGCCAGCAATGGAGGTGCCGTTATATGCAAATGTAGTGGGTGTCCCAAAGACCGCACTTGGGAATAACTTCAGAAAGGGAGGGCACATGATTCAATCAGTCATGCATATTTATTGATTCCATAGATCACACACATGCAATGAGGCCCTAATCATTGATTATGCATAAGCCAAAAAAGGTTGGGACATGGAAATTCCTTGGAGCTTTATTATTGATGATGCCTACAGGAGGACCACTTGTCTCTGGATACATGACGTCTCTGGGGACAGGGGACCCCTTCCCAACCTCACCTGTGTATCTCTTGGTGTATATTCTTTTTGTGTTTGTATCCTTTCTCTGCTGAATTAGAGATGGTTTGGAATTTTAGAGATAGTCCATTTATAGAAGTTAATGAGTCTTTGCAACAAATTATCAGGCCTAAGGGAATAGCGAAGGAGCCCTGGTGAAGCAATGGCTAAGCATTCAGCTGCTAACCAAAAGGTTGGCAGTTTGAACCCACCCATTAGCTCTGTGGGAGAAAGACCTGGTGATCTGCTTCCGTAAAGATTACAAAGTAGAAAACCCTATGGAGCAGTTCTACTCTGCCACATGGGGTCGCTATGAGTTGAATATTAACTTGATGATACCTATCAACAGCAAGGGAGTAGTGGGACTTGCTGGTCTAATGCGGGGGAAGCCATATGAACTCCCCAGCTTGTGACTGGTCTGGAGTGGGAGGAGTCATGTGAGCTCTCTAACTTGCACCTGGCATCCGCTGACCCAGCACGAGGTGAGAGAAAGTGCTGAATGAAGCAGTTGGGGTCTGAACTGACCAGGAAAGGGAAGCTAAGATTTCCTGGGACTGGTTTGATATCACAAAACTAATTCAAAATGGCTCTAAGACCTAAATATAAAACCAAAAACTATAAAGCTCATAGAAGAAAAAATAGGGTCAACGCTAAAGGCCCTAATACATGGCATTAACAGAATACAAACCATAACTAACAATACAAAAAACCAGAAGATAAGGTAGATAACTGAGATGTTCTAAAAATTAAATACTTATGCTCATCAAGACTTCACCAAAAGAGTGAAAAGAGAACCTACAGACTGGGAAAAAAAAATTTGGCTAAGACAAATCTGACAAAGGTCTGATCTCTAAAATCTACTGGAAAATCCAACACCTCTACAACAAAAAGACAAATAATCCAATTAAAAAATGGGCAAAGGATATGAACAGACACTTCACCAAAGAAGATATTCAAGCGGCTAAGAGACGCATGAGGAAATGCTCGTGATCACTAGCCATTACAGAAATGCAAATCAAAACCACAATGAGAAACCATCTCACCCCTACACTACTGGCATGAATCAAACAAACAGTAAATAGCAAATGTTGGAGAGGCTTTGGGGAGATTGGAATTCTTATGCACAGCTGGTGGGAATGCAAAATGGTACAACCATTTTGGAAAACAATATGGTGCTTCCTTAAAAAGCTAGAAATAGAAATACCACATGATCCAGCAATCTCACTCCTAGGAATATACCCTAGAGAAATAAGAGCCATCACACAAATAGATATATGCATACCCATGTTAATTGCAGCATTGTTCACAATAGCAAAAAGATGGAAACAACCTAAGTGCTCATCAACAGATGAATGGATAAACAAACTATGGTGCATACACACAATGGAATACTATGCAAAGCATTTCATAACATGGATGAATCTGGAGGGCATTATGCTGAGTGAAATAAGTCAATCACAAAAGGACAAATATTATATGAGACCATTATTATAAAAACTCATGAAAAGGTTTACACATAGAAAGAAACAATCTTTGATGGTTATGAGGGAGGGGAGAAGTGGGAGGGAATAGACAATAGATGAGTGGTACTTCGGTGAACGGTAAGACAGTACACAATACTGGGGAAGCCAGCACAACTTGTCCAAGGGAAGGTCATGGAAGCCCCACAGACACATCCAAACTCCCTGAGGGACCAAATTACTGGGCTGAAGACTGTGAGGACCATAGTCTCAGGGAATATCTAGCTCAATAGGCATAACATAGTTTATAAAGAAAATGTTCTACATTCTACTTTGGTGAGTAGCATCTGGAGTCTTAAAAGCTTGTGAGCGGCCATCTAAGCTACTCCACTGGTCTCACCCCATCTGGAGCAAGGGGGAATGAAGAAAACCAAAGACATAAGGGAAAGATTAGTCAAAAGGGCTAATGGACCATAACTACCACAGCTTCTACCAGACTGAGTCCAGCACAAGTAGACGGTGCTCGGCTACCACCGACTGCTCTGATAGGGATCACAATAGAGGGTCCTTGACAGAGCTGGAGGAGAATGTAGAACAAAATTCTAACTCTCTCTCTCACACACACACAAAGACCACATTTACTGGTCTGACAGAGACTGGAAAAACCCTGAGAGTGTGGCCCCCAGACACCCTTACAGCTTAGTAATGAAGTCACTCCTGAGGTTCACCCTTCGGCCAAAGATTAGACAGGCCCATTAAAACAAAACAAGACTAAAAGGTCCCACCAGCCCAGGGGCAAGGACGAGAAGGCAGGAAGGGACAGGAAAGCTGGTAACAGGGAATCCAAGGTGAAGAAGGGGAGAGTGTTGACATGTCGTGGGGTTGGCAACCAATGTCATAAAACAATATGTGTATTAATTGTTTAATGAGAAACTAGTTTGCTCTATAAACATTCATCTAAAGTACAATAAATAAATAAATAAAAGTGGGATCCAATGCAATGACTCTGGATTCAGGGAAACGTGGGGTTTTGGAGGAGAAAGGATAAATGAGTGAGGGATTCTGGATGGTTACTTTGATCTTCGATTCCATATGGTTACTTTGGTCTATGTTCTTTGTATAAATAGTAAATGGCTTTCATTTCCCAACACTTAGTGAGTGTCTCGTGTGTGCGACTTGATCAGACTAGATGGACATAACACCCACGGAGTAGTTGATGTCACTGGGTGGAATCCTCAACCTAGCAGGTTTATGGCTTCTTGGAATTTTGAGGCAAACCATGTGTGCAACACAGGTAATGCCCATCAAGCAGGTTGTGATCAAGTCAGACCATGGTATTTCTAAAGCGTAAGGGCAGAAAATCCCTAATCTGTGTTCCAGGGTGGAGATGTCAGCCCAGGGGATAAAAGGTTGAAATTTTTGGAGTTGTTTGAAAGACACGAAAATAAGTGGAGCAAGGAGTTATCCCTATTAACCTGTCTGAGTTAGCTGCTTGGGTTGAGGCTGAATGCCATGAATGTGAGGATCAGGTTGCTTATCAGATTACTGAAGTGGCATCGGCCACCAACACGCCACCACACGTCTCTGGGGAAATGGCATCTCTGGGGATAGGAAGCTCCATGTGGACACCCCCTCCCAGCCTGACCTGTGCATCTCTTCCGTATATCCTTTTTGTGTTTGTGTCCTTTCTCTGCTGACTTGCAGATGGTTTGGAATTTTGAGGCAACCTGTGTGGGTAACACACTATCCCTCCCACCACATAACTTCAGAGACCACTCTGGCCAGCCCCTCAACTTCCACCACCTGACAGCACCAGTGGCAAATGCAGTCACAACTCCTATGATCACACGGTGAAGCGGGGCGGTGAGCACATTGGCCTAATGTAAAAATGGTGTGGTGGGAGCGTCTGACCCCCTCTAACTTCACAAGGGGGAAGGGGAATCAAGATCAGCATTAACAGCCCAAGGCTGATTCCTCTGAGGTGGAGGTCAGATACACCTCCTCTCTCTAACCTTTTTCCCAATTCTGACACCAACTGTCCCACCTACGGCACTTTCTACTTCTCTGCTGGGTTTAATAATTCATTGCAATGGCCACACAGAACTCACAGGCAATACTTATGATGATGGGATTTATTAGGGAAGTAACAGGTTATAATTCAGGATCAGAAATGAATCAGGGTACAGTTCTTCAGTCTTGACAGTTTCTTCTCAGCTGTGCCCACAGGCAGGTCTCGCTCTGGCCTTTGGCCCTTCAGTGCGTTGGCCTCTCGACTCCTCAGCCCCTTGGCCCCTCGCCCCGCCTCTGCCCTGTGCAGGCAAGTGTTACAAAGTTCTTTAGCTCCACTGATAAGTGACTGAAGGCACCCTACTCCACCAGCAAGCCAAGTGCCCAATGGCACTCTCTCTAGCTCCATGGGTCAGGAAGCCCACCATGCTTTCTCCTGTCATCTCCTGGGTTCTGCTGCCTCTGCTGCTGCCATTTCTCTGATGCTGCTTATTGTCATCTCTTGCTGTCTCCGGTGTTACAGCTCTCTCTGTCTCCTGGGTCCAGGAGGTTCCCAGCACAGGGATCCCGGGTCCAAAGACCACACTCCACTATTTCTTCTCCTTGGTGGTGGTGAGGTCCTCCCCTTTCCACCTCTGGGATGGCTCATTTTAAGCCTAGTGGGATGGCAAAACTGACCAATCCCCTCATTAGGGTTCCATACACCTTACTTGCATGGTCCCACCCCCACAAGGGTGCCATGAACCTTATTTGCATTATTAGCAGGCTATCCAATCCCCTTGATGGGCCACAGGCACCTTATTAGCTTTGTCCCATCCAATCATTGGTGGGAGTTACAAGGCCATGGCAGGCAAGGCCATATGAAAGCAATCCATTGCATGGCACCTAACATTCCCAACCTCTTCCACCCTCTCACTCCTTGGGGGAGGAGTGACCTGTTCCATCAGGTGAGTTTAGAAACAGAAACTGAACATGCACAGCTAGACCCTCCCCTGAAGATAAGCTGCCAGCCAAAAGTAGGCATTTTTCTCTGCTGTTCCATGTTGTAAATCTTCAGGGGTAAACTTCCTTGTGGGGAGGCCCTGGTTCAACACCACTTACAGCAGTGGGTAAGTTCGTCCATTATGTGGCCAGTATTAGAAATCTAAATTGCCTGAGATATAACCCTCATTCTCCATACCAGCTGTCTAGGTAACAAAGATGGCATTTTACTCTCATATCAATGCTACTCTAATCGTATCTCTCAACTGATTCAGAAGTCAGATACGGAAAAGGTTTCTATTTATTGGACTTCCTCAAATACCCACAACAATAAAATCTGACCATGCCCTTATGTTGGACTGACTTAAATTCACTATCATCCTCCCCTTCTCCTGTCTTTGTGCCCAGCTCTGAATCATCTCCCTAGCCCAATTCAGTGACCAGGATTCCCTGCCCATCTTCACCACTTTGTCCCTAATCCTTGACATTTGGGGAATGGGGAAGCCAAAGGACAGGTCCAAGCCTGTACTTTCCAAGATTCAAGTCTTCTCCCAGGTACCTGTGACAATGGTGGGACCTTGGAGAGAGATCAGTGACCTTCACTGACTTACCATGGATCCCATTTTAGTGTCACCTGGCCTGTGGACTGAGGTGCCAGGAAGGGGCCCCATGGTAGGTGTCCCTGAAGACTGGGCCAAACCTTCCCTCCTTGGCTCCCAGTCCTTACATGGCTTCCCCCCTCTCCCCTTCTTGCCAGCAGCCCTCTTATCCACCTCAAACTCCATCAGGTGGCTGGGATCATACTCACTTCTGGAGCCATCTCTAGGTCTCTGTGGTATGTGGGCAGTCTAAAGAAAGGCTCTAATCTGACAGTTATAGCAGTGCTTCCCAACCTGGTTTAGCACAGTGGGGTAAACGCATGAGGTGCTTGCTGCTGTGGCTCTTCCCTTCCATCCCCTCCAGCTTTTCCACAAAGGCTGGACCACAGCATGGGGGTGGAGGAGTCTAGGGCAGCAGCAGGAAGGCTCCAACAGTTATACTTGTCCATCTCCTGAGAAGCCCTGTTGGCACAGTGGTTAAGCACTCGGCTGCTAACCAAAAGGTCAGTAGTTTGAACCCACCAGCTGCTCCGCGGGAGAAAGACGTGGCAGTCTGCTCCTGCAAATATTTACAACCTTGAAAAATCCTATGGAGCTGTTCTACTCTGTTCTATAGGGTTACTATGAGTCGGAATTGACTCTATCGCAGTGACTTTGATTTGGTGGTTATTTCCCTGAGTAGAGCTAGGGCTCCACTGCTTCCAGTGGCAAAGCGGCCACCGCCCTAGCTGGGAATGCTATGATGTCACCTTCCCCTCCCCTCGATGTGCAGGCACGCTAATGAGTGTAACATCTGTCAGTTAGTGATAAGTAAGTTCCATGGGAGAGATATCGGTAATAAACACCGTTAAATGTCAGAGGAGGGAGAGGTCACTTTCCTGATCACACATGGCTTCCTAGTGGAGGCAAGAAAGGAGCAGGAAGGGAAAGGGTGGGTAGGATTTTCATAGGTTGAGAAAAGAGAAAGGGAGGCAGAGAGGGCATTCCTGGTGTCGAAAACAGCTTAGGCAAAAGCCTGGAGGTGGGAAAGCTGGAGGTGGGAAAGCTGGAGGCAAGGAGGCCAGTCTGGCTGGAGCAGGAGGCTGTGGTCAGTGGAAGAGGACACTACAGGAGAAAGTGGAGGAATCCGGGAGCCGGAAAGAGTCAGCTTTGGATCCATCTCCCCGGTAGCCTGTATGGTCCTTGCAATAGGGATCAATTCATGTTTGCGTCCCCAGTGCAGTGACTGGCATTTATGGCTTTTGGTAGATTTAAAAAAAAGATTTAAAAAATCCCAATCCTCCAGTTTTATTTCTAGCATCTTGGCCTGTCCTGGCGCTTAGTCGCCTACCTCCAGCCCCACGGGTACCTCTGGAAGGAAACAATGACAAAACTTTCTGAAACTATATATATTTTAATGCTGTACAAACTGGTCAAATGTGCCAGGAAACCAAAATGGAGGACCCCAAGAGTGGCCTGTCATCCACTCCCTCCCCTGAGATGGCTCTGGGCTCTGTGGCTTTAAAATGTCTTCACCTTTGCTAACAGTTGATGGAATTAAGCTTTTAAATAGTCGCTGATCTGCTGGGTCAAAAATAGGATTTCAGAAAGCATGGCCCCCGGACTCTGTCAACCCAGAACTAAAAGCATTCCTGAGGCCAACTCTTCAGACAAAGATTAGACTGGACTATGGGACACAAAATGATACTTGCAAAGAGTGTGCTTCTTAGCTCAAGTAGACACAAGAGACTAAATGGGCAGTTCCTGTCCAGAGGTGAGATGAGAAGGCAGAGAGAGTCAGGAGCTGGTTGAATGGACACAGGAAATCAGGAGTGGAAAGAAGGAGTGAGCTGTCACAGTATAGGGAGAGCAACTAGGGTCACATAACAATGTATGTATAAATTTTTGTATGAGAGACTAACTTGAATTGTAGACTTTCACTTAAAGTACAACAATTAAAAAAAAACAAAACAAAACAGACCTACTGAACTGGTTAAGACTGGAGGACACCCCAAGTTTATTGCCCTGAGATGCTCTTCAAATCTTGAACCGAAACTAATCTCTGAGGTCACCTCATATCTAAGTAACAGACTGGCTCAAAAAATAATGAGTATCACTCATAAGTACTGTGCTCCTTTAGAAACTCACCTATATGAGACCAAATGGTCAACAATTACTTTAAAACAAAGAGGGGAATAGAAGTGGGCAGGGAAACCAGATTAAAGGAAACCGAATAACCAGAATGGAATTAGTGAGAATGCTCACGCATTGTTCAAAATGTAACCAATGTCACTGAACAATTTGTGCAGAAATTGTTGAGTGGGAACCTAAACTGCTGTGTAAACCTTCTCTGAAAACACAATAAAATTATTATTTCAAAAAAAAAAAAAGGATTTCTGCTTGGTTGTTTCCATTGTCCATCTGTATTTTCTTTTCTGGGACCCTCTCTGACTCTGCAGATATTAAAATGAGTTCTGACTAAATTCTGTGTTGCTCCCACAGCTTTGTCTGGCTATGAAGTCACAGCCCCAGAGTGTTGCCGATGACAGGATAAAGGCAAGAGCGAGACTTTCACCGCCAGGTAGGACTAAGACTAGAGAGAGGGTGTGAGAGCAGCACTCAGATTCCAGAGTCCAAGGCCAAGTGTGTTCTTAGCCAGTGTTGCTAGCTCTTAGGGGGAGGGGAAGGGAAGCTCCTGGGAGCTGCTCCCAGTGGGCCAGCAGGCTGGGGGGTTGGGTGACCAGCAGTTCTCCCTGCCTGACACCTCCTGGGCTTATTTTATCTTTGCTTCTCAGTGTCTTCTTCCCACAGCACAGCTGAAGTCTGGATTAAGGGAGAAGGAGGAAGAGGGGTGAGGTGCAGCGGTGCAAAGGTGAAGGTATGCACAACTCACATGCCCAGCAAGGGAGGTAACCATGATTTTTCACTTTCGGTTCAAACTGTGGCAGCTGTTAATACCCTGTGGGTGCCTCCCTGCTGCTACGCAGCCCCTTTGCTGGCGCCAGCCCCCTTGGCCTACCCGGTCCACCAGATCCATGCAGCTGCTTGGGTTCCTTAGCCTACTCTGGCTGCTCAGGGCCTCCCTGGGGGCCACAGGTAAGGGAAAGAGGGGCAGTCGGGGGGGGCGGGGGGGGGGGGTGGGTGCAGGGGAATGCTGGAGAAACCCTGCATATTTGCACAGGCAAGGGTGGGGAGGGTGGTTTTGAGGCTAAGGGGAGGCTGAGGGGGGTCCCTCAAAGCTGTGGATGGAGGGAGAACTGAGGCAGGGGGAGGAGAAGGGAGAGGTGGTCTAGCCAGTGCAGCTTTTGACCTAGGACTGAGCAGGCTACAGGGGTCTGTGCTCATGTTTTGTCCTGTCTGTCTGGGAGTGTGGGCACCACCTCTTCTCAGAAGAGCCATTTGCCAGCTGTAACTCAGTTTTCTGAGACCTCACACCTCTCCCATCCCCCACCCCTCAGCCCCCTATGCATTCCCTTTACACTGAACCCTACCCCTCCCTTTACTTCCATCAGGGCTGCATTCCACCTTCCCCAGAGTCTCCACCTCTGTCCCTGGTCTCCCTCCTCTCCCTTAGGCTTCATTGCCTTTGCTCCCCTAGTACCCACCCCCCTGCTCTGCCCCAAACTCTCCCAGCCCCCATGGGGCCCACCTCTCTGGGCACAGCTGTTGTCAGCAGGGCTGGGGACAGGATCCTAAATCAACTTTGCTCCCAAAGAGTGGATCTGAAACCTCCCGGGGTGGGTCCAGGACCTCCCCTATTGAACCACTATTGCCCCTACCTCTGCTTCCCAGTGTCCGCTCCCAACCCCCAGTCCTAGACCTTCCCAAGCTAGAAGCTCACAGTTCACCCTTTCATGTACTCCAGGACCCAGGAATCCTCATAATCCTCTCCTCCCCAGACCTCCCTGACACTCTTGTGCTGGGCTGAGAAGTGAAACCCCAGTTTTCAGAGAAAACGTACTGTCCCAGGGAAGGAGGAGGAGTTGGCCAAGGGTGCTTCCTGCTAGCAACATCTGTGGTTGCATGAGTCTTCCCAGGCACTCATTCCCAACATAACTTAACTGTAAAATGGGGTTGATGGTATTTAAAGAATGAGGGGATTATGTTTGTAAACTAATAAATAAAGTGGCTGAAAGAGAGTAGGTGATATAAAATATGTCTATTTTCATTATTAACACTCAGCCCTAAACCTTAAGCTCTCCAGGACTCATGCCTGCCTGTGGAGACATCCCTTTCTAGAAGTTTCCTTCTCTGTCCTGTCAATCAGCTTCGCAGCATGGTCCTCTCTCTGAGCTTTTAATCTCAACAGAGCCCGTGCTTTAATCTCATTTTTTCCCTTTGGTGTTCTCCATGCTCCTTTCTCCTCTCTGAACTCTCTGTCAACTGGTCTGTCCCCTCACACTCCCCTCTGTGTCTAACACTCAGTTGCTCACACTCCGGTCCTTGGTCACCCTCTCTCAGACCCTTGCTGTCCCCTCCCCACAGTAATCTTCACTCCCTGCCTCTGGCCCTGGCCCTGGCCCTGGCCAGGTTCTCTGTCTCTCTGCAGAAGAATCGGCCCAGATAGCAGTGGGTCACTGGGAGGAGGCAGAGGTGGGTCAACGGGCATGGACAGAGAGCCAGGAGGGCTGAGAGAACTTCAGAGAGACAAGTGGAGCAGAGTAAGAGAAGGGCATGAGGTGTGTTGAGGAGGAAGGGATGGGTGTGGAGGGGGAGTGGGGAGCCTCAGTTGAACCTCTGTCCTCAGCTTGGCCATTCCAGAGCAGGGAAGTCAGCTACCAGACAAGGCTGAGCAAGAAAGTGAGGACAAAAAGACCAGATTTACTGGCCTAAAGGAGACTGGAGAAACCTTGAGAGTATGGCCCCCAGACACCCTTTTAGCTCAGTGGTGAAGTTACCTCTGAGGTTCACTGTTCAGCCTGGGAATGGACAGCCCCGTAAAACCAAATGAGACTAACGAGGTACAGGAGTCCAGTGACAAGGGCCAGAAGGCAGAAGGGGACAAGGAAGCTGGTGATAGGGAACCCAAGGTTGAGTAAGGATATTGTTGATGTCTTGTGAGATTGTTAACCATTGTCATAGGGCAACATTTGTAGTAACTGTTAAATGAGAAACTATTTTGTTCTGTAAGCCTTCATCTTAAGTGAGAATAACAGCACAATTGGAAGAGCGTAGTCAATGTCACTGAACTGTGCGTGTAGAAATTTTTGAAACGGTGTATCTTTGGCTATGTATATTTTCACCAAAAAAAAAAAAAGTTGAGAATTTAGAGGGTTAATATGTTGTGGGGTTGTTAACCAATGTCATAAAACAACATCTGTACTACTGTTTCATGAGAAACTATTTGTTCTGTAAGCCTTCACCTGAAGTACAATAAAATATAAAAAAAAAAAAAAAAAGAAAGAAAGTGAGGACAATTTCCACTTCTCATCTTTGAGAAGATGCCCTAGGAGCAGACAGATGAGGGGGCAGGGGGCTTCAAAACCCAAAGCCTCCAGTTCCAAACTGCCTCTGACGAGGAAATAAGCAATAGGATATCTGGGAAATGGGGTAGTGACAAACCTACGTAGCGTATGGTGAAGAAATGACCTACAAAATCACCAATACATTCTTCTGTTCTACCGCCAATACAGGAACTTTATACACAGCTACATCCACCTCTAATGCATTTTTGCTGAGTGCAGAAGCAGCACCCACTGTGCTCAGCAATTGCTCACAGACTAAAGGCACAAAAACGTGGCCAATCAGTACCGCACAAACTGCTTCTCCCACTCCTGGCAGAAGAAAAATCACACATACGAATATCAAAACATCCCCCAACTTTAAGCCCACTCTTGAACCTTTGCTCAAATCTCAAACCAATCCCAGCATATCAATGCCGTTATCAAAATTTGTCATCAAGGTAAATACCAGTCCAACTACCACCATTGTCTATATGCCCACTACTGAGTGCATAATTCCAACAAGACTCATGATCACCACAACTTACCCCACAACCACGTGCATAACAGTGACCCAAGTGTCCTTTACTACCTCTTACACCACCACTGCTGGGACAGAGAACACAGAGACATCTGTAATCAGTACTAATCCCGCTACAGAGGAAGAACCATCAGCCGTGACCTCTTCTACTACTACAGAGAGTGCCTACACATTCACAACCGTAACAAATGCACTGCCCACAACACCTGAAACCAACGTTTCACCAAGCTTCACCAATAGGTTCACAAAATCCACAACTCCTCTACGACCTACATCCTCTGCTCCCACAACAGTAACAAGCAAGATGACCATGGCAACATCTAAGGCAACATCTATGCATTCATCTACATCTACTCTTACCACAGACACCTCTACAGACACTCTCACTTCAGAATTTACCTCTACTTCCCTGGCCACTTCATCAGTCACTCCCACGATTACAGTTGATTCTCACATGACCACCACCCTGGCTACCGTGACCACTGATATGGTAACATCACCCTCACACATGCCTTTGTCTTCTTCAACCGTCCCAAGTACAGAAACAGTCAGCAGTGAAACTACAAACACTACCCCGATGCCTTCCATGAGCACCACAGTCCTTACCACTCATGCCACATCTACACCTACACCTGCGACCACGGGCTCTAATTCTCCAAGTAGTACTCTCACCAATCCCACAACTGAAATCACGTCTGCGATCACTACCACTGACGTATCAACTACCTTTATCACACCCACTTCTACAACTTCCCCACCTACAGAAACAGCCAGGTCTGCCACCACGGAGTCTGTAACAACACCTGCTCTGACAACCACACACAGGACATCAGGTGTCACTTCCACACACACCCTCTCCACGGACACTACCTCCACATCGGCAATCATCTCATCTCCAACTACCTCTGGTACCAAGGGGACATCAACTAATGTATCTCCATCATCTCTTAGTACCGGCATGACTACACCAACACCTACTACAGTCACCCTCTCACCGACGGTTACCACTGGTACATTTAGTACAACAGCCATCACTTCAACGCACACTGGTAGCAGTACATCAGGAACCCCCACAAATATCATTCCATCTTCCTCCACTCACCAAACCACAGAAACAACACTCAGTGTTATCACATCGTCTTCCACAAGGCCCACTGTGATCACTTCTCCTGCAAGTACAGAAAGCACTCCTACACTTTCCCTCACTACGACCATTCCCTTTACCTCTGCCATCTCCACTTCAACGTCTACCAGTAGTACGTGGACAATTCCCACAGAGAGTGTTTACACAACCCCAACCAGCACACAAACACTGCTCACTACAGCTGACACCACCTCCTTACCAACTTCCATCAATACGTTCACAACGTCCACAAATTCTCTACCACCTTCATCCACTGCTGCCACAACAGTAACAAGCAAGATGACCACGACAACATCTAATGCAACATCTATACATTCATCTACACTTACTCTTACCACAGACACCTCTACAGACACTCTCACTTCAGAATTTACCTCTACTTCCCTGGCCACTTCATCAGTCACTCCCCCGAGCATGTTTCATTCTTCCACGACCACCACCGCGACTACCGTGACCACTGATACGGCAACATCACCCACACACACGCTTTCGTCTTCTTCACCCGTCCCAAGTACAGAAACAGTCAGCAGTGAAACTACAAACACTACCCCGATGCCTTCCATGAGCACCACAGTCCTTACCACTCATGCCACATCTACACCTACACCTGCGACCACGGGCTCTAATTCTCCAAGTAGTACTCTCACCAATCCCACAACTGAAATCACGTCTGCGATCACTACCACTGACGTATCAACTACCTTTATCACACCCACTTCTACAACTTCCCCACCTACAGAAACAGCCAGGTCTGCCACCACGGAGTCTGTAACAACACCTGCTCTGACAACCACACACAGGACATCAGGTGTCACTTCCACACACACCCTCTCCACGGACACTACCTCCACATCGGCAATCATCTCATCTCCAACTACCTCTGGTACCAAGGGGACATCAACTAATGTATCTCCATCATCTCTTAGTACCGGCATGACTACACCAACACCTACTACAGTCACCCTCTCACCAACAGTTACCACTGGTACATTTAGTACAACAGCCATCACTTCAACGCACACTGGAAGCAGTACATCAGGAACCCCCACAAATATCATTCCATCTTCCTCCACTCACCAAACCACAGAAACAACACTCAGTGTTATCACATCGTCTTCCACAAGGCCCACTGTGATCACTTCTCCTGCAAGTACAGAAAGCACTCCTACACTTTCCCTCACTACGACCATTCCCTTTACCTCTGCCATCTCCACTTCAACGTCTACCAGTAGTACGTGGACAATTCCCACAGAGAGTGTCTACACATCCCCAACCAGCACACAAACACTGCTCACTACAGCTGACACCACCTCCTTACCAACTTCCATCAATACGTTCACAACGTCCACAACTTCTCTACCACCTTCATCCACTGCAGCCACAACAGTAACAAGCAAGATGACCACGGCAACATCTAATGAAACATCTATGCATTCATCTACACTTACTCTTACCACAGACACCTCTACAGACACTCTCACTTCAAAATTTACCTCTACTTCCCTGGCCACTTCATCAGTCACTCCCCCGAGCACGTTTCATTCTTCCACGACCACCACCGCGGCTACCGTGACCACCGATACGGCAACATCACCCACACACACGCTTTCGTCTTCTTCACCCGTCCCAAGTACAGAAACAGTCAGCAGTGAAACTACAAACACTACCCCGATGCCTTCCATGAGCACCACAGTCCTTACCACTCATGCCACATCTACACCTTCACCTGCGACCACGGCCTCTAATTCTCCAAGTAGTACTCTCACCAATCCCACAACTGAAATCACGTCTGCGATCACTACCACTGACGTATCAACTACCTTTATCACACCCACTTCTAGAACTTCCCCACCTACAGAAACAGCCAGGTCTGCCACCACGGAGTCTGTAACAACACCTGCTCTGACAACCACACACAGGACATCAGGTGTCACTTCCACACACACCCTCTCCACGGACACTACCTCCACATCGGCAATCATCTCATCTCCAACTACCTCTGGTACCAAGGGGACATCAACTAATGTATCTCCATCATCTCTTAGTACCGGCATGACTACACCAACACCTACTACAGTCACCCTCTCACCGACGGTTACCACTGGTACATTTAGTACAACAGCCATCACTTCAACGCACACTGGTAGCAGTACATCAGGAACCCCCACAAATATCATTCCATCTTCCTCCACTCACCAAACCACAGAAACAACACTCAGTGTTATCACATCGTCTTCCACAAGGCCCACTGTGATCACTTCTCCTGCAAGTACAGAAAGCACTCCTACACTTTCCCTCACTACGACCATTCCCTTTACCTCTGCCATCTCCACTTCAACGTCTACCAGTAGTACGAGGACAATTCCCACAGAGAGTGTCTACACATCCCCAACCAGCACACAAACACTGCTCACTACAGCTGACACCACCTCCTTACCAACTTCCATCAATACGTTCACAACGTCCACAACTTCTCTACCACCTTCATCCACTGCAGCCACAACAGTAACAAGCAAGATGACCACGGCAACATCTAATGCAACATCTATGCATTCATCTACACTTACTCTTACCACAGACACCTCTACAGACACTCTCACTTCAGAATTTACCTCTACTTCCCTGGCCACTTCATCAGTCACTCCCCCGAGCACGTTTCATTCTTCCACGACCACCACCGCGGCTACCGTGACCACCGATACGGCAACATCACCCACACACACGCTTTCGTCTTCTTCACCCGTCCCAAGTACAGAAACAGTCAGCAGTGAAACTACAAACACTACCCCGATGCCTTCCATGAGCGCCACACTCCTTACCACTCATGCCACATCTACACCTACACCTGCGACCACAGGCTCTAATTCTCCAAGTAGTACTCTCACCAATCCCACAACTGAAATCACGTCTGCGATCACTACCACTGACGTATCAACTACCTTTATCACACCCACTTCTAGAACTTCCCCACCTACAGAAACAGCCAGGTCTGCCACCACGGAGTCTGTAACAACACCTGCTCTGACAACCACACACAGGACATCAGGTGTCACTTCCACACACACCCTCTCCACGGACACTACCTCCACATCGGCAATCATCTCATCTCCAACTACCTCTGGTACCAAGGGGACATCAACTAATGTATCTCCATCATCTCTTAGTACCGGCATGACTACACCAACACCTACTACAGTCACCCTCTCACCGACGGTTACCACTGGTACATTTAGTACAACAGCCATCACTTCAACGCACACTGGTAGGAGTACATCAGGAACCCCCACAAATATCATTCCATCTTCCTCCACTCACCAAACCACAGAAACAACACTCAGTGTTATCACATCGTCTTCCACAAGGCCCACTGTGATCACTTCTCCTGCAAGTACAGAAAGCACTCCTACACTTTCCCTCACTACGACCATTCCCTTTACCTCTGCCATCTCCACTTCAACGTCTACCAGTAGTACGTGGACAATTCCCACAGAGAGTGTCTACATATCCCCAACCAGCACACAAACACTGCTCACTACAGCTGACACCACCTCCTTACCAACTTCCATCAATACGTTCACAACGTCCACAACTTCTCTACCACCTTCATCCACTGCAGCCACAACAGTAACAAGCAAGATGACCACGGCAACATCTAATGCAACATCTATGCATTCATCTACACTTACTCTTACCACAGACACCTCTACAGACACTCTCACTTCAGAATTTACCTCTACTTCCCTGGCCACTTCATCAGTCACTCCCCCGAGCACGTTTCATTCTTCCACGACCACCACCGCGGCTACCGTGACCACCGATACGGCAACATCACCCACACACACGCTTTCGTCTTCTTCACCCGTCCCAAGTACAGAAACAGTCAGCAGTGAAACTACAAACACTACCCCGATGCCTTCCATGAGCGCCACAGTCCTTACCACTCATGCCACACCTACACCTACACCTGCGACCACGGGCTCTAATTCTCCAAGTAGTACTCTCACCAATCCCACAACTGAAATCACGTCTGCGATCACTACCACTGACGTATCAACTACCTTTATCACACCCACTTCTACCACTTCCCCACCTACAGAAACAGCCAGGTCTGCCACCACGGAGTCTGTAACAACACCTGCTCTGACAACCACACACAGGACATCAGGTGTCACTTCCACACACACCCTCTCCACGGACACTACCTCCACATCGGCAATCATCTCATCTCCAACTACCTCTGGTACCAAGGGGACATCAACTAATGTATCTCCATCATCTCTTAGTACCGGCATGACTACACCAACACCTACTACAGTCACCCTCTCACCGACGGTTACCACTGGTACATTTAGTACAACAGCCATCACTTCAACGCACACTGGTAGGAGTACATCAGGAACCCCCACAAATATCATTCCATCTTCCTCCACTCACCAAACCACAGAAACAACACTCAGTGTTATCACATCGTCTTCCACAAGGCCCACTGTGATCACTTCTCCTGCAAGTACAGAAAGCACTCCTACACTTTCCCTCACTACGACCATTCCCTTTACCTCTGCCATCTCCACTTCAACGTCTACCAGTAGTACGTGGACAATTCCCACAGAGAGTGTCTACACATCCCCAACCAGCACACAAACACTGCTCACTACAGCTGACACCACCTCCTTACCAACTTCCATCAATACGTTCACAACGTCCACAACTTCTCTACCACCTTCATCCACTGCAGCCACAACAGTAACAAGCAAGATGACCACGGCAACATCTAATGCAACATCTATGCATTCATCTACACTTACTCTTACCACAGACACCTCTACAGACACTCTCACTTCAGAATTTACCTCTACTTCCCTGGCCACTTCATCAGTCACTCCCCCGAGCACGTTTCATTCTTCCACGACCACCACCGCGGCTACCGTGACCACCGATACGGCAACATCACCCACACACACGCTTTCGTCTTCTTCACCCGTCCCAAGTACAGAAACAGTCAGCAGTGAAACTACAAACACTACCCCGATGCCTTCCATGAGCGCCACACTCCTTACCACTCATGCCACATCTACACCTACACCTGCGACCACAGGCTCTAATTCTCCAAGTAGTACTCTCACCAATCCCACAACTGAAATCACGTCTGCGATCACTACCACTGACGTATCAACTACCTTTATCACACCCACTTCTACCACTTCGCCACCTACAGAAACAGCCAGGTCTGCCACCACGGAGTCTGTAACAACACCTGCTCTGACAACCACACACAGGACATCAGGTGTCACTTCCACACACACCCTCTCCACGGACACTACCTCCACATCGGCAATCATCTCATCACCAACTACCTCTGGTACCAAGGGGACATCAACTAATGTATCTCCATCATCTCTTAGTACTGGCATGACTACACCAACACCTACTACAGTCACCCTCTCACCAACGGTTACCACTGGTACATTTAGTACAACAGCCATCACTTCAACGCACACTGGTAGCAGTACATCAGGAACCCCCACAAATATCATTCCATCTTCCTCCACTCACCAAACCACAGAAACAACACTCAGTGTTATCACATCGTCTTCCACAAGGCCCACTGTGATCACTTCTCCTGCAAGTACAGAAAGCACTCCTACACTTTCCCTCACTACGACCATTCCCTTTACCTCTGCCATCTCCACTTCAACGTCTACCAGTAGTACGTGGACAATTCCCACAGAGAGTGTCTACACATCCCCAACCAGCACACAAACACTGCTCACTACAGCTGACACCACCTCCTTACCAACTTCCATCAATACGTTCACAACGTCCACAACTTCTCTACCACCTTCATCCACTGCAGCCACAACAGTAACAAGCAAGATGACCACGGCAACATCTAATGCAACATCTATGCATTCATCTACACTTACTCTTACCACAGACACCTCTACAGACACTCTCACTTCAGAATTTACCTCTACTTCCCTGGCCACTTCATCAGTCACTCCCCCGAGCACGTTTCATTCTTCCACGACCACCACCGCGGCTACCGTGACCACCGATACGGCAACATCACCCACACACACGCTTTCGTCTTCTTCACCCGTCCCAAGTACAGAAACAGTCAGCAGTGAAACTACAAACACTACCCCGATGCCTTCCATGAGCGCCACAGTCCTTACCACTCATGCCACACCTACACCTACACCTGCGACCACGGGCTCTAATTCTCCAAGTAGTACTCTCACCAATCCCACAACTGAAATCACGTCTGCGATCACTACCACTGACGTATCAACTACCTTTATCACACCCACTTCTACCACTTCGCCACCTACAGAAACAGCCAGGTCTGCCACCACGGAGTCTGTAACAACACCTGCTCTGACAACCACACACAGGACATCAGGTGTCACTTCCACACACACCCTCTCCACGGACACTACCTCCACATCGGCAATCATCTCATCTCCAACTACCTCTGGTACCAAGGGGACATCAACTAATGTATCTCCATCATCTCTTAGTACCGGCATGACTACACCAACACCTACTACAGTCACCCTCTCACCGACGGTTACCACTGGTACATTTAGTACAACAGCCATCACTTCAACGCACACTGGTAGGAGTACATCAGGAACCCCCACAAATATCATTCCATCTTCCTCCACTCACCAAACCACAGAAACAACACTCAGTGTTATCACATCGTCTTCCACAAGGCCCACTGTGATCACTTCTCCTGCAAGTACGGAAAGCACTCCTACACTTTCCCTCACTACGACCATTCCCTTTACCTCTGCCATCTCCACTTCAACGTCTACCAGTAGTACGTGGACAATTCCCACAGAGAGTGTCTACACATCCCCAACCAGCACACAAACACTGCTCACTACAGCTGACACCACCTCCTTACCAACTTCCATCAATACGTTCACAACGTCCACAACTTCTCTACCACCTTCATCCACTGCAGCCACAACAGTAACAAGCAAGATGACCACGGCAACATCTAATGCAACATCTATGCATTCATCTACACTTACTCTTACCACAGACACCTCTACAGACACTCTCACTTCAGAATTTACCTCTACTTCCCTGGCCACTTCATCAGTCACTCCCCCGAGCACGTTTCATTCTTCCACGACCACCACCGCGGCTACCGTGACCACCGATACGGCAACATCACCCACACACACGCTTTCGTCTTCTTCACCCGTCCCAAGTACAGAAACAGTCAGCAGTGAAACTACAAACACTACCCCGATGCCTTCCATGAGCACCACAGTCCTTACCACTCATGGCACATCTACACCTACACCTGCGACCACGGGCTCTAATTCTCCAGGTAGTACTGTCACCAATCCCACAACTGAAATCACGTCTGCGATCACTACCACTGACGTATCAACTACCTTTATCACACCCACATCTACAACTTCCCCACCTACAGAAACAGCCAGGTCTGCCACCACGGAGTCTGTAACAACACCTGCTCTGACAACCACACACAGGACATCAGGTGTCACTTCCACACACATCCTCTCCACGGACACTACCTCCACATCGGCAATCATCTCATCTCCAACTACCTCTGGTACCAAGGGGACATCAACTAATGTATCTCCATCATCTCTTAGTACCGGCATGACTACACCAACACCTACTACAGTCACCCTCTCACCGACGGTTACCACTGGTACATTTAGTACAACAGCCATCACTTCAACGCACACTGGTAGCAGTACATCAGGAACCCCCACAAATATCATTCCATCTTCCTCCACTCACCAAACCACAGAAACAACACTCAGTGTTATCACATCGTCTTCCACAAGGCCCACTGTGATCACTTCTCCTGCAAGTACAGAAAGCACTCCTACACTTTCCCTCACTACGACCATTCCCTTTACCTCTGCCATCTCCACTTCAACGTCTACCAGTAGTACGTGGACAATTCCCACAGAGAGTGTCTACACATCCCCAACCAGCACACAAACACTGCTCACTACAGCTGACACCACCTCCTTACCAACTTCCATCAATACGTTCACAACGTCCACAACTTCTCTACCACCTTCATCCACTGCAGCCACAACAGTAACAAGCAAGATGACCACGGCAACATCTAATGCAACATCTATGCATTCATCTACACTTACTCTTACCACAGACACCTCTACAGACACTCTCACTTCAGAATTTACCTCTACTTCCCTGGCCACTTCATCAGTCACTCCCCCGAGCACGTTTCATTCTTCCACGACCACCACCGCGGCTACCGTGACCACCGATACGGCAACATCACCCACACACACGCTTTCGTCTTCTTCACCCGTCCCAAGTACAGAAACAGTCAGCAGTGAAACTACAAACACTACTCCGATGCCTTCCATGAGCGCCACAGTCTTTACCACTCATGCCACACCTACACCTACACCTGCGACCACGGGCTCTAATTCTCCAAGTAGTACTCTCACCAATCCCACAACTGAAATCACGTCTGCGATCACTACCACTGACGTATCAACTACCTTTATCACACCCACTTCTACCACTTCCCCACCTACAGAAACAGCCAGGTCTGCCACCACGGAGTCTGTAACAACACCTGCTCTGACAACCACACACAGGACATCAGGTGTCACTTCCACACACACCCTCTCCACGGACACTACCTCCACATCGGCAATCATCTCATCTCCAAATACCTCTGGTACCAAGGGGACATCAACTAATGTATCTCCATCATCTCTTAGTACCGGCATGACTACACCAACACCTACTACAGTCACCCTCTCACCGACGGTTACCACTGGTACATTTAGTAGAACAGCCATCACTTCAACGCACACTGGTAGCAGTACATCAGGAACCCCCACAAATATCATTCCATCTTCCTCCACTCACCAAACCACAGAAACAACACTCAGTGTTATCACATCGTCTTCCACAAGGCCCACTGTGATCACTTCTCCTGCAAGTACAGAAAGCACTCCTACACTTTCCCTCACTACGACCATTCCCTTTACCTCTGCCATCTCCACTTCAACGTCTACCAGTAGTACGTGGACAATTCCCACAGAGAGTGTCTACACATCCCCAACCAGCACACAAACACTGCTCACTACAGCTGACACCACCTCCTTACCAACTTCCATCAATACGTTCACAACGTCCACAACTTCTCTACCACCTTCATCCACTGCAGCCACAACAGTAACAAGCAAGATGACCACGGCAACATCTAATGCAACATATATGCATTCATCTACACTTACTCTTGCCACAGACACCTCTACAGACACTCTCACTTCAGAATTTACCTCTACTTCCCTGGCCACTTCATCAGTCACTCCCCCGAGCACGTTTCATTCTTCCACGACCACCACCGCGGCTACCGTGACCACCGATACGGCAACATCACCCACACACACGCTTTCGTCTTCTTCACCCGTTCCAAGTACAGAAACAGTCAGCAGTGAAACTACAAACACTACCCCGATGCCTTCCATGAGCACCACAGTCCTTACCACTCATGGCACATCTACACCTACACCTGCGACCACGGGCTCTAATTCTCCAAGTAGTACTGTCACCAATCCCACAACTGAAATCACGTCTGCGATCACTACCACTGACGTATCAACTACCTTTATCACACCCACTTCTACAACTTCCCCACCTACAGAAACAGCCAGGTCTGCCACCACGGAGTCTGTAACAACACCTGCTCTGACAACCACACACAGGACATCAGGTGTCACTTCCACACACATCCTCTCCACGGACACTACCTCCACATCGGCAATCATCTCATCTCCAACTACCTCTGGTACCAAGGGGACATCAACTAATGTATCTCCATCATCTCTTAGTACCGGCATGACTACACCAACACCTACTACAGTCACCCTCTCACCGACGGTTACCACTGGTACATTTAGTACAACAGCCATCACTTCAACGCACACTGGTAGCAGTACATCAGGAACCCCCACAAATATCATTCCATCTTCCTCCACTCACCAAACCACAGAAACAACACTCAGTGTTATCACATCGTCTTCCACAAGGCCCACTGTGATCACTTCTCCTGCAAGTACAGAAAGCACTCCTACACTTTCCCTCACTACGACCATTCCCTTTACCTCTGCCATCTCCACTTCAACGTCTACCAGTAGTACGTGGACAATTCCCACAGAGAGTGTCTACACATCCCCAACCAGCACACAAACACTGCTCACTACAGCTGACACCACCTCCTTACCAACTTCCATCAATACGTTCACAACGTCCACAACTTCTCTACCACCTTCATCCACTGCAGCCACAACAGTAACAAGCAAGATGACCACGGCAACATCTAATGCAACATCTATGCATTCATCTACACTTACTCTTACCACAGACACCTCTACAGACACTCTCACTTCAGAATTTACCTCTACTTCCCTGGCCACTTCATCAGTCACTCCCCCGAGCACGTTTCATTCTTCCACGACCACCACCGCGGCTACCGTGACCACCGATACGGCAACATCACCCACACACAGGCTTTCGTCTTCTTCACCCGTCCCAAGTACAGAAACAGTCAGCAGTGAAACTACAAACACTACCCCGATGCCTTCCATGAGCACCACAGTCCTTACCACTCATGCCACATGTACACCTACACCTGCGACCACGGGCTCTAATTCTCCAAGTAGTACTCTCACCAATCCCACAACTGAAATCACGTCTGCGATCACTACCACTGACGTATCAACTACCTTTATCACACCCACTTCTACAACTTCCCCACCTACAGAAACAGCCAGGTCTGCCACCACGGAGTCTGTAACAACACCTGCTCTGACAACCACACACAGGACATCAGGTGTCACTTCCACACACACCCTCTCCACGGACACTACCTCCACATCGGCAATCATCTCATCTCCAACTACCTCTGGTACCAAGGGGACATCAACTAATGTATCTCCATCATCTCTTAGTACCGGCATGACTACACCAACACCTACTACAGTCACCCTCTCACCGACGGTTACCACTGGTACATTTAGTACAACAGCCATCACTTCAACGCACACTGGTAGCAGTACATCAGGAACCCCCACAAATATCATTCCATCTTCCTCCACTCACCAAACCACAGAAACAACACTCAGTGTTATCACATCGTCTTCCACAAGGCCGACTGTGATCACTTCTCCTGCAAGTACAGAAAGCACTCCTACACTTTCCCTCACTACGACCATTCCCTTTACCTCTGCCATCTCCACTTCAACGTCTACCAGTAGTACGTGGACAATTCCCACAGAGAGTGTCTACACATCCCCAACCAGCACACAAACACTGCTCACTACAGCTGACACCACCTCCTTACCAACTTCCATCAATACGTTCACAACGTCCACAACTTCTCTACCACCTTCATCCACTGCAGCCACAACAGTAACAAGCAAGATGACCACGGCAACATCTAATGCAACATCTATGCATTCATCTACACTTACTCTTACCACAGACACCTCTACAGACACTCTCACTTCAGAATTTACCTCTACTTCCCTGGCCACTTCATCAGTCACTCCCCCGAGCACGTTTCATTCTTCCACGACCACCACCGCGGCTACCGTGACCACCGATACGGCAACATCACCCACACACAGGCTTTCGTCTTCTTCACCCGTCCCAAGTACAGAAACAGTCAGCAGTGAAACTACAAACACTACCCCGATGCCTTCCATGAGCACCACAGTCCTTACCACTCATGCCACATGTACACCTACACCTGCGACCACGGGCTCTAATTCTCCAAGTAGTACTCTCACCAATCCCACAACTGAAATCACGTCTGCGATCACTACCACTGACGTATCAACTACCTTTATCACACCCACTTCTACAACTTCCCCACCTACAGAAACAGCCAGGTCTGCCACCACGGAGTCTGTAACAACACCTGCTCTGACAACCACACACAGGACATCAGGTGTCACTTCCACACACACCCTCTCCACGGACACTACCTCCACATCGGCAATCATCTCATCTCCAACTACCTCTGGTACCAAGGGGACATCAACTAATGTATCTCCATCATCTCTTAGTACCGGCATGACTACACCAACACCTACTACAGTCACCCTCTCACCGACGGTTACCACTGGTACATTTAGTACAACAGCCATCACTTCAACGCACACTGGTAGCAGTACATCAGGAACCCCCACAAATATCATTCCATCTTCCTCCACTCACCAAACCACAGAAACAACACTCAGTGTTATCACATCGTCTTCCACAAGGCCCACTGTGATCACTTCTCCTGCAAGTACAGAAAGCACTCCTACACTTTCCCTCACTACGACCATTCCCTTTACCTCTGCCATCTCCACTTCAACGTCTACCAGTAGTACGTGGACAATTCCCACAGAGAGTGTCTACACATCCCCAACCAGCACACAAACACTGCTCACTACAGCTGACACCACCTCCTTACCAACTTCCATCAATACGTTCACAACGTCCACAACTTCTCTACCACCTTCATCCACTGCAGCCACAACAGTAACAAGCAAGATGACCACGGCAACATCTAATGCAACATCTATGCATTCATCTACACTTACTCTTACCACAGACACCTCTACAGACACTCTCACTTCAGAATTTACCTCTACTTCCCTGGCCACTTCATCAGTCACTCCCCCGAGCACGTTTCATTCTTCCACGACCACCACCGCGGCTACCGTGACCACCGATACGGCAACATCACCCACACACACGCTTTCGTCTTCTTCACCCGTCCCAAGTACAGAAACAGTCAGCAGTGAAACTACAAACACTACTCCGATGCCTTCCATGAGCGCCACAGTCCTTACCACTCATGCCACACCTACACCTACACCTGCGACCACGGGCTCTAATTCTCCAAGTAGTACTCTCACCAATCCCACAACTGAAATCACGTCTGCGATCACTACCACTGACGTATCAACTACCTTTATCACACCCACTTCTACAACTTCCCCACCTACAGAAACAGCCAGGTCTGCCACCACGGAGTCTGTAACAACACCTGCTCTGACAACCACACACAGGACATCAGGTGTCACTTCCACACACACCCTCTCCACGGACACTACCTCCACATCGGCAATCATCTCATCTCCAACTACCTCTGGTACCAAGGGGACATCAACTAATGTATCTCCATCATCTCTTAGTACCGGCATGACTACACCAACACCTACTACAGTCACCCTCTCACCGACGGTTACCACTGGTACATTTAGTAGAACAGCCATCACTTCAACGCACACTGGTAGCAGTACATCAGGAACCCCCACAAATATCATTCCATCTTCCTCCACTCACCAAACCACAGAAACAACACTCAGTGTTATCACATCGTCTTCCACAAGGCCCACTGTGATCACTTCTCCTGCAAGTACAGAAAGCACTCCTACACTTTCCCTCACTACGACCATTCCCTTTACCTCTGCCATCTCCACTTCAACGTCTACCAGTAGTACGTGGACAATTCCCACAGAGAGTGTCTACACATCCCCAACCAGCACACAAACACTGCTCACTACAGCTGACACCACCTCCTTACCAACTTCCATCAATACGTTCACAACGTCCACAACTTCTCTACCACCTTCATCCACTGCAGCCACAACAGTAACAAGCAAGATGACCACGGCAACATCTAATGCAACATCTATGCATTCATCTACACTTACTCTTACCACAGAAACCTCTACAGACACTCTCACTTCAGAATTTACCTCTACTTCCCTGGCCACTTCATCAGTCACTCCCACGAGCACGTTTCATTCTTCCACGACCACCACCGCGGCTACCGTGACCACCGATACGGCAACATCACCCACACACAGGCTTTCGTCTTCTTCACCCGTCCCAAGTACAGAAACAGTCAGCAGTGAAACTACAAACACTACCCCGATGCCTTCCATGAGCACCACAGTCCTTACCACTCATGCCACATGTACACCTACACCTGCGACCACGGGCTCTAATTCTCCAAGTAGTACTCTCACCAATCCCACAACTGAAATCACGTCTGCGATCACTACCACTGACGTATCAACTACCTTTATCACACCCACTTCTACCACTTCCCCACCTACAGAAACAGCCAGGTCTGCCACCACGGAGTCTGTAACAACACCTGCTCTGACAACCACACACAGGACATCAGGTGTCACTTCCACACACACCCTCTCCACGGACACTACCTCCACATCGGCAATCATCTCATCTCCAACTACCTCTGGTACCAAGGGGACATCAACTAATGTATCTCCATCATCTCTTAGTACCGGCATGACTACACCAACACCTACTACAGTCACCCTCTCACCGACGGTTACCACTGGTACATTTAGTACAACAGCCATCACTTCAACGCACACTGGTAGCAGTACATCAGGAACCCCCACAAATATCATTCCATCTTCCTCCACTCACCAAACCACAGAAACAACACTCAGTGTTATCACATCGTCTTCCACAAGGCCCACTGTGATCACTTCTCCTGCAAGTACAGAAAGCACTCCTACACTTTCCCTCACTACGACCATTCCCTTTACCTCTGCCATCTCCACTTCAACGTCTACCAGTAGTACGTGGACAATTCCCACAGAGAGTGTCTACACATCCCCAACCAGCACACAAACACTGCTCACTACAGCTGACACCACCTCCTTACCAACTTCCATCAATACGTTCACAACGTCCACAACTTCTCTACCACCTTCATCCACTGCAGCCACAACAGTAACAAGCAAGATGACCACGGCAACATCTAATGCAACATCTATGCATTCATCTACACTTACTCTTACCACAGAAACCTCTACAGACACTCTCACTTCAGAATTTACCTCTACTTCCCTGGCCACTTCATCAGTCACTCCCACGAGCACGTTTCATTCTTCCACGACCACCACCGCGGCTACCGTGACCACCGATACGGCAACATCACCCACACACAGGCTTTCGTCTTCTTCACCCGTCCCAAGTACAGAAACAGTCAGCAGTGAAACTACAAACACTACCCCGATGCCTTCCATGAGCACCACAGTCCTTACCACTCATGCCACATGTACACCTACACCTGCGACCACGGGCTCTAATTCTCCAAGTAGTACTCTCACCAATCCCACAACTGAAATCACGTCTGCGATCACTACCACTGACGTATCAACTACCTTTATCACACCCATTTCTACCACTTCCCCACCTACAGAAACAGCCAGGTCTGCCACCACGGAGTCTGTAACAACACCTGCTCTGACAACCACACACAGGACATCAGGTGTCACTTCCACACACACCCTCTCCACGGACACTACCTCCACATCGGCAATCATCTCATCTCCAACTACCTCTGGTACCAAGGGGACATCAACTAATGTATCTCCATCATCTCTTAGTACCGGCATGACTACACCAACACCTACTACAGTCACCCTCTCACCGACGGTTACCACTGGTACATTTAGTACAACAGCCATCACTTCAACGCACACTGGTAGCAGTACATCAGGAACCCCCACAAATATCATTCCATCTTCCTCCACTCACCAAACCACAGAAACAACACTCAGTGTTATCACATCGTCTTCCACAAGGCCCACTGTGATCACTTCTCCTGCAAGTACAGAAAGCACTCCTACACTTTCCCTCACTACGACCATTCCCTTTACCTCTGCCATCTCCACTTCAACGTCTACCAGTAGTACGTGGACAATTCCCACAGAGAGTGTCTACACATCCCCAACCAGCACACAAACACTGCTCACTACAGCTGACACCACGTCCTTACCAACTTCCATCAATACGTTCACAACGTCCACAACTTCTCTACCACCTTCATCCACTGCAGCCACAACAGTAACAAGCAATATGACCACGGCAACATCTAATGCAACATCTATGCATTCATCTACACTTACTCTTACCACAGACACCTCTACAGACACTCTCACTTCAGAATTTACCTCTACTTCCCTGGCCACTTCATCAGTCACTCCCACGAGCACGTTTCATTCTTCCACGACCACCACCGCGGCTACCGTGACCACCGATACGGCAACATCACCCACACACACGCTTTCGTCTTCTTCACCCGTCCCAAGTACAGAAACAGTCAGCAGTGAAACTACAAACACTACCCCGATGCCTTCCATGAGCACCACAGTCCTTACCACTCATGGCACATCTACACCTACACCTGCGACCACGGGCTCTAATTCTCCAAGTAGTACTCTCACCAATCCCACAACTGAAATCACGTCTCCGATCACTACCACTGACGTATCAACTACCTTTATCACACCCACTTCTACAACTTCCCCACCTACAGAAACAGCCAGGTCTGCCACCACGGAGTCTGTAACAACACCTGCTCTGACAACCACACACAGGACATCAGGTGTCACTTCCACACACACCCTCTCCACGGACACTACCTCCACATCGGCAATCATCTCATCTCCAACTACGTCTGGTACCAAGGGGACATCAACTAATGTATCTCCATCATCTCTTAGTACCGGCATGACTACACCAACACCTACTACAGTCACCCTCTCACCGACGGTTACCACTGGTACATTTAGTACAACAGCCATCACTTCAACGCACACTGGTAGCAGTACATCAGGAACCCCCACAAATATCATTCCATCTTCCTCCACTCACCAAACCACAGATACAACACTCAGTGTTATCACATCGTCTTCCACAAGGCCCACTGTGATCACTTCTCCTGCAAGTACAGAAAGCACTCCTACACTTTCCCTCACTACGACCATTCCCTTTACCTCTGCCATCTCCACTTCAACGTCTACCAGTAGTACGTGGACAATTCCCACAGAGAGTGTCTACACATCCCCAACCAGTACACAAACACTGCTCACTACAGCTGACACCACCTCCTTACCAACTTCCATCAATACGTTCACAACGTCCACAACTTCTCTACCACCTTCATCCACTGCAGCCACAACAGTAACAAGCAAGATGACCACGGCAACATCTAATGCAACATCTATGCATTCATCTACACTTACTCTTACCACAGACACCTCTACAGACACTCTCACTTCAGAATTTACCTCTACTTCCCTGGCCACTTCATCAGTCACTCCCACGAGCATGTTTCATTCTTCCACGACCACCACCGCGGCTACCGTGACCACCGATACGGCAACATCACCCACACACACGCTTTCGTCTTCTTCACCCGTCCCAAGTACAGAAACAGTCAGCAGTGAAACTACAAACACTACCCCGATGCCTTCCATGAGCACCACAGTCCTTACCACTCATGCCACATCTACACCTACACCTGCGACCACGGGCTCTAATTCTCCAAGTAGTACTCTCACCAATCCCACAACTGAAATCACGTCTGCGATCACTACCACTGACGTATCAACTACCTTTATCACACCCACTTCTACAACTTCCCCACCTACAGAAACAGCCAGGTCTGCCACCACGGAGTCTGTAACAACACCTGCTCTGACAATCACACACAGGACATCAGGTGTCACTTCCACACACATCCTCTCCACGGACACTACCTCCACATCGGCAATCATCTCATCTCCAACTACCTCTGGTACCAAGGGGACATCAACTAATGTATCTCCATCATCTCTTAGTACCGGCATGACTACACCAACACCTACTACAGTCACCCTCTTACCGACAGTTACCACTGGTACATTTAGTACAACAGCCATCACTTCAACGCACACTGGAAGCAGTACATCAGGAACCCCCACAAATATCATTCCATCTTCCTCCACTCACCAAACCACAGAAACAACACTCAGTGTTATCACATCGTCTTCCACAAGGCCCACTGTGATCACTTCTCCTGCAAGTACAGAAAGCACTCCTACACAGTCCTTCACTACAAGGATTTCCTTTACCTCTGCTGTATGGTCTTCCACACTCTCTCTGTTTAGTTCACGGAATGTAAAATCTTCTGTCCCTATCACGTATACCGTTGGAAGTACAGCTTTCACCACCTCTGCTACTCCTACCATCAGTACATCAAGAAAGTTGAGTACCTCAGTTTTACCATCTAGTTTTCCAAGCACATCCCTGTCTACTCTTAAAAGTTCTGTCTCAATTCCCATATTGGGAACTTCTCCCACATCCTCAAGTGCATCTCCAACAGAATGGGTTACTTCAGGGATTACTTCTACAAATTCAGTATCTACCTCTTTTACCAACATCACCCGTTCTTTAACATCCACACAAGCAATGTCCTCTTCTGCATCTCCTCCCAATGCTGTTACAGGGCTTACTGCTACCACTAGCTCTTTTCTTTCCTCCCCACATATGGCCAGTACAGATAATTCAGTTTCTTCTGCTGTCACTTTTCCTACTCTCTCTTCATTTCTAACTACAAGAACTTCTTCAACAACCTCATTTCTCACAAGTACTCTTACTGAAACAACCCCCTTTTCTATTATTACTTCTACGACACCATGTCCAGAATCTATATCAATTACTACAGTCTCTTCATCACCCACTACTCCATGTACTGAAATGGATTCCAATATTGAGATTACTTCTACTCCCACCATCCCATTGTCAACATTTCCCTCTGCTACTGAGATGGCCAGCTCTCCTAGTTCAGCCAGTATGAGAACTCTCCTTCCTGCACATGTGGACGCTTCTACTTCCATTCCTCTTGAGGTTTACCCCACTAGCTGGCCTCCTAGTTCCGTCATCACAAAAACCATACCGATTAACTCAGTTTTGTCGAGCACACAAAGGCCCACTAGTGAGACCTGGATGAGCACCAACTCTGTAACCACGCCACGTATTCCTGGATTCACTAACCTCCCACTCACCACAAAGCCAAGCATCAGCCTTCCAACTGACATGATGACTTCAAGCAAATTGGCATATCCCACCCTGCCCACCAGCAAGACTTCAGAAACATCAGTGGCCACTACCCAGCCTCCCACCACCCGTACGTCACCCATGACAACTTCGACCTCTACTCAGATGACTACACAGTCTACGATGACCACCACCCCAGGTTGGACCTCCTTCCTTCCTGTTCTCCCCTTTGCTTCCCCTGCTAAATTCCTGTGCCATCAACCTTGAACTTTCCTTTCTTCCTGTGCTACCCAGGCACTTGTGACAATGGTGGGACCTGGGACCAAGGCCAGTGCGTCTGCCCCCCAGAATTTTCTGGTGAGCACTGTCAGCTCCAGAACAAGTGCCATAATGGGGGCAAATGGGATGGCCTCAAGTGTCTGTGCACCAGCACCTTCTATGGCCCCCTCTGCGAGTTCCCTGTTGAAGAGGTGGAGCTGGGTGAGTTCTAGAGCCTTGCCCCCTGCACCCTCTCCCAGAAGCCCTACTAACTCTCCTTGGGCCCTGCCTGCAGCTGGCCTGCAGGCATTCATGCCATTTTATTCATTCTCTCCATCCCAACCCAAGTCCTTCATAGCCTTCTGTCTCATCTCCTCCTCTATCCCATAACATGCCTCCTCTCTGTGCCCTCCTCCAGAAGGTGGCTAGGACCACACTCCTTCCTGGGATCTCCTTCTGGTCTGGCCTCCTTGGGGGATGCAACAGTTTCCAGTTTCAGCTGTAACAAAGTACTACAAACTTAGCGACCTGAACAATACAAACCTATTATCTTACAGTTCTGTAGGTTGGGAGTCCAACATGGATCTCACTGGGCTAAAATCAGGTTCTTGGCAGGGCTGCATTTCTTTCTGGAGACTCCAGGGGAGAACTGGTCCCTGAATGGCATGAGTGGTTTGTGATCAATTGCTAACCTAAAGGTTGGCAGTTCGAACATATCCAGCGGCACCTTGAAAGAAAGGACTAGCCATTTGCTTCCATAAAGATTACAGCCAAGAAAACTCTATGGATCCATCCTACTCTGTAACACATGTGGTCACCGGGAATTGGAATCAACTTGACAGCAATGGGTTAGGGGAGAATCAATTTTCTTTCCCTTTCCAGCTCTTAGAGGCTGCCTGCATTCCTTGTCTCAAGGCTCTCTTTCTCAGTTTTCAAAGCCAGCAATGTTGCATCTCTCTGTGCATTTTTTCCATAGTCACATCTGCCTCTGACTGACTATGATCTCATCTGTCTTCCTCTTCCACTTTTAAAGATCCTTGTGATTACATTGTGCCCATCTAGATAATCCAGGATAATTTTCCTATATTAAGTTCAGCTGACTAGCAACCTTAATTCCACCTGCAACGGTGATTCCCCCTTGCTATGTAACATAGCGCATTCTCGGATTCCAGGGATAAGGCCATAGACATCTTTTTGGTCATCATTCTGCCAGCCAAGGAGCATCCTGACTTCCATTCTCTCCCTTATCTCAGGACAAGACATCCCAGAATTCCTGTCTCCCTCCCTGTTCAGTCAGTCCTCAGGGAACACGGAGAGGGCAGAGGGAGGCACCTCTGGGTGGGGGTGAAGTCAAACAGGAACAGATGGTGAAATGACCAGAGCAGGGCATGCTGTGTGCAGACACTGTGGATACTGAAGTGGGCATGGAGGTATCTGTGGACCAGAAGTTCTCCCCCGACCTCAGTGACAACACTTCCCAGGCCTACAGGGAATTCAACACCACCTTCCAGAATCAGGTGAGGTGGGGGTTGGAGGTGAACTTAAGGCCTAGGTCCTCCCCTGGAGCTAAGCTTGGGCCACAGGATGCCCTCAGGCCTGCAGGTTCAAACATGGGCCCAAAGTTTCCTTTGCATTTCAGATGAAGATGGTTTACCAAAATGTGCAGGGGTTCCGGAGTGTGGAGATCCTGTCCCTAAGGTAGGAGACCCTTCTGGTGATGTGGCGGAGGTGTGATGGGGGTGGGGGGTGGGTGAGGGAAGAGGCTAGAAAGAAAGGCCAGAGAATCCATTCCCTGCCTTTGGAGTCATTAGATTTCGTAAATAGAGGGATGGAGAGAATCAAAAGGGAATCAGACCATCAGGGATCTTTGTGGTCTTTCCTGGGGCCATTTCTAAAGAGGGTTGCCACTCCCCCTCTTCAAGCATGTTGGATGAAGGGAGATTGCATGGGGACATGCAGAGAGATTAAAGTGGCACATGAGGGCTGGTGGGAACCCTAGTGCCCAGACTGTTGACTTGGCCCTCTCTGGCTGGCACCTGGTCTGCTGAATGAGTCAGCAGGAGAGAGGCAGAGAACCCAGAAGGGTCTGGTTTGGTGATGGCTTTATGCAATACAAAGAGGATGTGAATCATTCTTTCAGACTTCCCAGCCTGACAAAGTCTAGGGTGCCGGCAGCCCCTTCTGAAAAGGATGCCCATGGCATCCCAACTCATTGTCTCTGCCTCTCCCCACTCTTGCACTTCTGGCTGGTCCCAGAGTTGCCCTTCCAAGGACGTTATCTGCCTCAGGTCTGTGCACCCTCTAAGGCTCCCTCCTCCCAATGCCCTCAGAAATGGCAGCATCGTGGTAGACTATCTGGTCCTGCTGAAGTTGGCCTTCAGCCCCCAGCTGGAGAAGGAGTATGAGAAGGTGAAGATGTCACTGAAGGAGGTGCTCCAGAATGCCAGCCAGGAAGGGGCCGGATGCGGGAACGACAGTGAGTGGAAGGGCCTGGGGCTGGTGGAGGGCCCCAGGCTCAGAGCCACTACCCAGCCTGCTCCAGCTCAGGCAGAGGGCCTTCTGGGCTCAGGTGCCAGTCCTGTAGTACCTCAAGCAGGTGGAGAGAAGGGGCACAGGTCCACACCCAACTGGGTGAAGGGTGCGGCTGGGGAGGGGCTCACCAGACCCTGGGCACTGGGGAGGAGACCCCCTGACAGTTATGCTCCCTGTTTCCAGGGTGGCTGGTACGCTGAGGGAGGGAAAAGGAGTTCTCCCCATGGTCCCTTCATGTCCCTCATATGGACAGAGCCCTCTCTGCCCCAACCCTTAGCCTGCCCCTCCTCCCTGGCCTCACCCCTTTCTCTCCCCTCCATTCTGTCTGCACCTGTCTTCCTAGCTCTGTGTTTTAAGCCTGACTCCATCAAGTTGAACAACAACAGCAGGACAGAGCTGACCCCGGAAGGTGAGTGCGTGGCAAAGTGCTGAGTGGCCCCAGGAGGCCATGACACCTCCTACCAGGGACGTCTGCCCATTGAGGTTCCCTGGGGAGGTGCCGGAGGCCTTGTGGAAAGGCAGTCATGTGGTCCAGGGCTGCCTCTGACCTTTGTTAGAAGCTTTCAACTGAGCATGGAAGGTGAGGAGAGACTGAGGGGCTGGGCCTGCCTCCCCTAACCTAATTCCAGCCTCTACCCCACAACACCCCACCCTCGGAAATGTAGTCCTCCCCATCCATTTTTTTTTTAATTGATGTAATTAAATGAAGTTTACATTTCAAGTTAGCCTCCCATACAGAATTTTTTTTTTTTTAACATACATTGTTATGAGACCCCAACCGCTCACCCCATTCTGCGACAGCATACTCCTCCCCTCCGCCCTGATTCCGCATGAACATTCAACCAGCTCCTAACTCTCTCTGCCTTCCCATCTCACCTCTGGACAGAAGCCTCCCCTTTGGCCTCTTGTATCTACTTGACTAAGAGGCACATTCTTCACGAGTATCACTTTATGTCCCACAGTCCAGTCCAATCCCTGTCTGAAGAGTTGGCCTCGGAAATTGTTTTAGTTCTTCCCCATCTATTTTTAGAGTCACTATAACCAGGCCCCGAATAGATGAGGTAAGGTCCCTGTCTCTCTGCAACCCCCTACCCAAACCCCCAGCCATTTGCCGCCGCGCCGCTGCCGAGGGCTACGAGGATTTCTACTTCCCCTTGGTTGATGACAACCGGCTTCGCTGCGTCACCAAGTGCACGTCGGGCGTGGAAGGCGCCATTGACTGTCACCAGGGCGAGTGCCGCCTGGAGAGTAGCGGTCCTGGGTGCCGGTGAGACTCGGCCCACACGCGAGGGCCCCGCCCACCGGTAGCCCAGCCCTCGAGGCCCCGCCCATTACCCCGCCCCATCCGCCCCATCCACCCAGTTGCCTTAGAGTGGAGCCGGCCCACCCACCAGCACCAGAGGGGGCCCCACACGACTGGACCGGGTCCCTGGTGGTGGTAACCCTCAGTGACCTGTGGACGCTCTCCGTCCCCTAGCTGCTTCATCTCGGACACGCACTGGTTCTTAGGCCCTCGCTGCGAGGTGGCTGTCCACTGGAGGGCACTGGTCGGAGGCCTGGCGGGCGCCGCGGCACTGCTGCTGCTGCTGCTGCTCGCGCTGGGCGTCTTCGTCGCGCGCTACCGGAGCAGGCTCGGCTCCCGCGGCGGGTGAGGGCGCTGGGGACCGGGAGGGGAGGGAGGCGCGGGAGTCCCGGAATGGCTGCCCTGACCTGACCTAACGGCGCTCCGACCCAGGCCCTGGACAAAGGACAAGAAATGGGCAGAGATCTGGGATGAGAACACCGTAGGGACTTTTTCAAATGTGGGCTTCGAGGACGACAGAATAGGTGAGCCTGCCTCCCAGGGAGTAAGAGTATGCGGCCTCCCTAGCTCAGGACGGATACTTGCCCAGTGGGAGGGAACGTCTGTTGCTGCTTCCCTGCGCCCCTCCTGCACAGGCGATCCCCGCAGGGCAGGTGAGAGGAACAGGAACCCTTTGAGACCTGCCTTCCTCACTTTTCCTCCCCCTCCCCTCTTTTCCTTTCTAGTTGAGAAAGAAAACTACCAGTTGGTATTGGAGAACGTAGACACCAATGTGAAGGTGAGGGGGGCCAAGGGGAGGATGCCAAGGAACTCTCCCAGTTCCAGATGTCACTCCACCCCTCCACCAGGGGCAGGGGCTGGCTGCTTAGGACCAGGAGGCAGTGACCTCCCATCCAGCCCACGCAGGGTTGGCACCTGCTCTCACTCCCCTTTCACACGTGCTCTCTGGCAGGTGCAAATCCAGAGGCCTGAGGTGGCCTTCACCTCCTTATGAGCCCGGTAGGGGCCTCTTCAGCACGGCTCCACCCTGCCCCAGGACAGCAGAAAGGAACCATCTGCACTGTGCCCATCTCCAAGGACTTGTGCAGCCTGGGCTCCTAGTAGCCTTAGGCAAAATCAGACTGTCCTTTGGACCCATTTACTCCCAACTTTGCTGAAACCCACCTGGAGACCCAATTCAAACCCAGGCCCTTCCACTGTGGCACCTTGAGCAAGTCAGTTAATTTCTCCAAGCCTCGGTTTCATCACCTGTAAAATGGATACAACACACTAGTCCTGATACTTTGTGTGTTACTGTGAAAACCGGAAGACGGACTTGGTCAGTTCTCTGTTCCAATCCAGCCTCCTGTCTCAGTCCTTCTGCCCATATTGCCCCTCCTGATCCCCAGTCCAGCATCCTTCCCCTGCTCTCAGGCCTTAGTCCCTATTTTCCTCTTTGCATCCTTACTGCGGGAACTTCACTCCACACCTATAGCCAGCCTGCAGCCCCATCCCATCCTGGTGACTTCTCCTCATATAACTCCTTACTGTGCCCCTTACTCCCTTTCCTTAATTCTTCTCCCCCTCCTGACCCATTCATTAAATCACTCCCCCCCAACCCTAGCCCCAGCCCTACATCTTCTCCAGTTTCCATATTTTCCCTTTCCCCATCCTTGTACCCTCAGCCCTAAATCCTTCCTTCCCCCATCCCAGTGCCCTAGTCATAATTCCTCCCTCCTCCACCCACACCCCTATCTCGAGCTAGGAAAGATACCCTCTGCTTCTTAGGATCCCCCAGCTGGCACTCCCCAGGCCCTCCCTGATCCCCTCATTCTTGGGATCCATCCCTTCCTGTCACTCCCAAGGTCTTCTCACTTAGCTGACTGCCCTTGATCTGGGGGTGTGGGGGTGGGGTGTGGGGGTGGGGGGGAGGTGAGGAGGTGGAGGAATGGGGGGGTGGGGGAGGTGGGGGGTGGGGGGGTAGGGGTGTTCCCAAAGTCCCTAAGGATAAGGGAAGTGGACCCTGAGGTGGGGATATGTCCTCAGCCCCCTCCTTCCTCTTTCCCTCCTGCTCCTTGTCTCCCTTACTGCCCCACCTCCTCCTTCCCAGCCCCTCCCTCCCCGATCCCCTTCCCCTTCCTCTCCCTGGTGGCACCCCATCCCTGCAATAACCTCTGAGCCCAGAAGCCCTCAATGTCCTTTGCCAAGAAGATCTGGTTTGGGGATAGGAAGTCAGCAAGTCTCCAGTTCTCTGATGCAAACACAGTATAGCATTGATTGTAAAAGAAATTGCTGTGTGTTGTTCTCTTTGCTGTGTGTTCTCTTTGCTGTGTGTCATCCTCCCGGGCAGTCTCCGCTTGGTGGTGGGGGAGGGGGGGAGTAAGAGCCCATGTAGGAGAGCCTAGGGCACATCCATTTCTCCCCTTGGGGAAGAAGGAGTTTGAGCAGCCCTCAGGGGCCTGTATGGTCCCAGTAACGAACACGAAGATGGGGGGTCCATTTTGTTAGGGGATGGGTGGGGGCAGGGCCAGCAGCAGGTGCAATTCCTTTGGGATTTGTCACCTGTGTGCTTCTTCAATGTTGGGAGCTTAGGCCTGGGGCTTTGAAAGTTGGGTCAGGGAGATGGGGTGACCCTGGCTGGGTCTGCCTGAGTCACCTGCCAGTTGTATGGATGGGTGAAGCTGTCCTCTCCAAAGACCTTCAACCTCCCAAAGCTGGTCTCAAATACACACCCACACACGGACCTGCCTGTGCCTGGGGCTTGGGCCCTTTTGTTCCTGATCCTGTGGGAGGCCAGGCCTGACCAGGACGGAGGATGGCTGGAAATCATTTGACCCTTTGGCTGACAGAGTGAGGTTCTTTGGGTGAGGGTTTGGATGACGCTCCTGGGACCTTTGCACTGGGCAGGGGAGGTACTGGCAGTGGCCTTCCTTCCCATAGAGACCAAGACCATAAAGCCTCAGGTGTGATGGGGGCCCCACCTAGCAGCAGGCCTGAGGGTTAGGGCCTTGGGGAGGGGACTCGCGATTAGGAAGTGTACCTGAGGTGGACAATGGGGAGATTGGCTGAAGAAAGAAGGGCCCCTGGGGGTGTGGCTGAAGGTACCACTTGAGGTCCTTAGCTCTGCCTGCTGCTGGCTGCCCCTGCCAGGGTTCCTTCACCTCTTGCTCACAGTCTCCATCTCCCTATCATATTGTGGCCCTGTCCTCTTGGCAATCTTCTGACTCCCACATTTGCAACCTCCTGTCCCTCCCTCTGATACTGTCCCACCTGTGTGACTCTGCTTTGCTGGAAAGACCATGGCTCAGGCCACACAACTCTCTAGCAGTGACAGGGGAGGAGGACAGACCAGCTGCCCTTTGGCCAACTTTCTTTGGTCACCTCCATGCCACCCAGTCATCCTCATCACCACACCCCCGTCCTGGGCCAGGTGCTGTCTTCCCCCTTTTTAGAGCTGATTTCTTCCTGGGAGGCTCTTACTTCTTAGTCCCTCGCGATAAGTGACGATCCTGCTGTCAAGGCCCCATCCCCAGGAGATGCTAGCCATGTGTGCCCTGCTGCTGGCTCTCCTGCTCTGGGCGCCCATCACTGCTGTGCAGGGTGAGTGATGCCCCACTGCCCATCCACTCCCTGGCGGTCCCTGGCTGGGCAGCAGGTGGCTGGCCTACCTTCTCCTGCCTTCCTCCCTCCTTTTCTGGGGGCAGGGGGGTGCCAAAAGGCTGGGACCCATGCATGACTTCATCCTGCCTTTGGGGCTGCTAATGGGGTCACCCTGGGGGCCTGCAGATGCAGAAGGGACACAACCTGTGGTTTTGTCATGGATGGCCTGCACGAAGGTGCCTCGCTGCCTGAGAGGCTGTGGGGGCTGAAATCCCACCCTTTCTGCCCTCCTGACTTCCCTACAGGAAGAAGGACCTTTTCCTCACTTGGACAGCTGGTCTCTCTCTGCCCAGAGGGCAGTCTTTTCCACCTCTTGGAGGAAGGCGTTGCATAGGCTGCCAGCCCCCCCTCACCCCCTCCCAACCCTGCCGCGGAGAGGGGAGTCCATGGGGCTTCCACATGCTTCCCCCCTTGACCTGGGGAGAGGTGCAGTCACCCTGGAAAAGTCCCCTAGTTATAAATAGGTGAAGGGCTGAGGGACAGACATAGGCCTTAGGGTTCTTATGGAGGCTTGTCATAGCCTTTTGTGTGGGAAGCCACTGTGGGCTCCCTGAGGCAGAACAGGCTTTCTGATTCCCCAAAGCAGGGAAGGGCCACAGGGAAGAAGTGGGCAGGTAGGTGAGTGCTGGGGTGAGGGGAGGTGGGATAGCTAGGTGAGGCTCCAGGAGGAAGAGTGAGACCTTGAGTTGAAGGACACAGGGGCTGGGCAGGGGAGGGGTGGCAAGTGGGCAGGGGGAGTGGGGCAGGACTCTGATAACCCACAGAGGCCCCACTTCTGCCTGCCATGCCCTGACAGACCTCCTCCCCATCCCTGACAAGTTGAGGGAGCGGTGCAAGCTGGCTGGGGTTGCCGGAAACTTGGGTAGATTTAGAGACATTGTGAAGGAGCCCTGGCGGCGTAATGGTTAAATGCTCAGCTGCTAACCGAAAGGTCTGCAGTTTGAACTCACAAGCGGTTCCTTGTTCCTCGCTCCTGGGGAGAAAAGACCTGGGGATCTGCTCCCATAAAGATTACAGCCTAGGAAACCCTATGGGGCTGTCCTTTGGTTCGCTGTGAGTGGGAATGGAGCACACAACAACAGGATAAGTGAAGAGAGTGATCAGGAGGGTGGAGGCCAGGCAAGTTGGGCCATCAGGGAACTCTGGAAAGTCTGAATATGCCCAGAGGACCCCACGCCCAGGCTCAGAGGTCTTGTTGTTTGTTTATAAAGCCATTTCACGGTGGGTGGCTCATTTGATTCTCAACGAAGGAAGGATTGTATAAGAAGGTGGAGGCTTCAGGGAAATTGCAGCTTCTAGAGCACTCATCAGGGACCAGATGTCACCTGGTTGACACTGCGTTGTGGGGGGCTCCCCCCACAAATGGAGGACCTCAGCCCTCAGCCCTCTTAAACCTCCCACTCTCCATGTATCCTGGGTTCCCCAGGGAGAGTTCAGATGTCAGGTCAGAGACCTCAGTGGCTTCTGCAGATTTATTTCCTTTCTGATCTGGACCCTTCTCTGGGTACTCCAATTCACCGTGAGGTTTTGGACAAGCAAGCAGTAGGGAGAAGGTAGAAAAACGTGCACACAGATGTGCAGGGGAATGAGGGTATCCATCGATTTGCCAGGAAGGCGAGGAGGTGTGTGCCAGGTAGAGGGTAATATTCAGTGGAAAAGTGCATAGTGTGGGGTGTCTGTGGTTGGCAGGAGCAGAGCCAAGTTCAGAGTCCCATGGAGGCAGCAAGCGCCTCCAATCCCCCAGAGGGGACAGCCAGGCCTGCAATGATCTCTTGTCCCAGCACACTTATTTTCCTGCCACAAGAGGTGCTCCCCACACCCCTGCCCTTCCTAGATGCCCTGCCTGGGTCCTGCTCTAGTGTGGGGGGGCAGTCACCAAGGGCAGGAAACAGCCGGCATCTCTGGAGGCAGACAGGCCAGGCTGGGGCTGGGAATCCCCTCCTCCCTCCTGACCACCCTGCTCCAAACCCAGTCTCCCCTTTTCTTATTCAACATCTTCCTCCAGGTTGTCTATCCCTTCCCACCAGAGAAACGGCTCCCGGATTCTCTGTCCTCTAAAAGTTATGTCTTCTGTCCCCTCCCAGGCTCTGCCCTCAACCCCCTCAGGCCCTTGGTCTCTTGAACGTTTTCATTTGGTGGGGATGCAGTTCATCATGAGGTATGGGGGAGGCAGGGAGGTGAGAGACATGGCCTGAATGGTGGAGAGAGGGCGATCTCAGAGAAATGAGGCTGGTGGAGCAAGGGACTGGTGAGACAGGTGACAGAGGAGGTGTCAGCAGTTGGTGAGGGGCATAACAGTTCACCTATATATCTGACTCCTGTAGACTAGGTCCCCTCCCTAGGGGGAAGATAGGGCTCTAGGTTAGAAAACACCCAGTCGGTCCCATATGGTGGTGGTCATCAGTCCCCACTCCCATTGTAGGGGAAAAAATCACGAAGTCTAGTAAAGCAAAAAGAAAGTTTTATTCAGCATATATTCAAAAGTGCGGAAGTGGGAAACGGACAAGCCTGCTGCCAGAGCTAGAATGTCTGCCCGAATCCAAGGAAATATCACAGAACAGACAAAAGTGGGAAAAAGGACAAGCATGCTGCCACAGCCATGTCTACCCAAGTCCAAAGAACAGTTACAGAATAGGCAAGAACGGGAAAACAGATAAGTGTGCTATTACAGCCATGTCTGCCCAAAGTCCTGACACCATTACAGAGCCATCAGTATATATTAACATTACAAATTGGCAAAACCACTGAAAGCTTAGCCTTTTCAGATTGGCTAGAAACTGTGATCCTACATTTTGGATTGTCTTCCTTAACAATCATTGGTACAGGTTTCAGTAACAAGAGTCAGGAGGGTCTTCACTGGTCCAACAAATTTCTATTCATTAAATGTTAACAGAAGAAGTTAAGAGTGGAAAGTCTTTTGTGTTCGGTTTGATCGGCTTTATGTGAAAGTTTCCCTAAGAGATATTTTCCAAGATTATCTTAGCTATTGTCTTTATACCTCAGGGCGCAGTTGATGTGTCTTTGGGAGTCCTTGTGAGCCCAGCTCCAGCTGAGTCACATCCTGTATGCTCAAGGAGAGGGAATAATAACTCCAATATCATTTCCTAAATCACTCCCGGCAAGTCATCCAGTTCCTAGTACCTAGTGGCTACCAATAAAAGAATACAGAAACCTTTATTAAATATCTACTACGTGCCCACTGATCACTCTGGCAGTTTTCAAGATTTGTAAAACGTTTCTCCTGGCCTCAAAGATCTTATGTTGTTGTTAGCTGCCCTCAAGTGGGCCCCTGACTCAAGGCGACTCTATAAACAACAGAACTAAACGCTGCATGGTCCTGCTCCATCCCCATGATTGGTTTTGGATCAGACTGTTGTGATCCATAGGGTTTTTATCAGCTGACTTTCAGAAGTGAATCGCCAGGCCTTTCTTCCTACTCCTTCTTAGTCTGGAAGCTCGGCTGAAACCTGTTCAGTATCACAGCAACATGCAAGCCACCACTGATAGACGGCATTGGTGGCTCTGTGGCAGAATTCTTGCCTTCTTCCATGCAAGAGACCTAGGTTTGATTCCCAGCCAATGCATCTCCTGTGCAGTCACCACCTGCCTGTCAGTGGAGGTTTGCACATAGCTATGATCACATCAGTCTGATCCTCAACTGATCATGGGGATGGTGTCGGATGGGACAGCATTCCACTCTGTTGTGCATAGGGTCCCCATGAGTCATGGCGGACTCTATGGCCGCTAACAACTCCAACAATGGAGTTTCTGGGTGGAGCTGTCCTGAGACCTGGGGCTCAGGTAGAGGACAGGAATACAGGGACACAGTCGAGAATTCCATATTCTCCGTGTGCTGCAGGGGTGCAAACTCAAAACACTGGGGACATCAAAGTGAGGATTGGAGCCTGTGTCCTATTTTGAGTACATGAAGTTCCAAAGTGCCCACAGTAAGGTTGAGGTAGTGAGCAGAGCTCCTTGGAATGGCAGGAGGCGGGACGTCTACACCAGGGGGGCTGGCAGGAGCCTGCCTCAGGAAGAAGGGATCAGAGCTCTTTAGTGTAGAAAAGTGAAGGCGGAAGGGGGAAATGCTCATCTATTAAATCACGAAGAGTGTGGTTAAGGTGAGAACAGACGTGCCCACAATAGACAAGGGCAACCTTTGAAACTTTTGCGATGTATATTTAGAGCAATTAAAAGGAAGTGCTATTTTATACACAGAGTAATAAACTTACTCATTCAGCAAACACCCAAGTGTTGACTCTGCTTGGACAGGTGCTGGGGTCTGATGAGGCAAGATGAATCAACCAGTTTATAGGGGAAAAAACCTGGCGCCCGAGCTATGAGAGGGACAAAGGGCTGGAGGAGGACAAAGGAGGCCTCAGAGGCTACTTCCTTCTGGGGGTAATTGGGGAGGATACAGGGAGAAGTCGCATTTGAGCTTGGGGAATGTTGCCATCGAGTTGATTCTGACTCATAGCAACCCTACAGGGCAGAGTAGAGCTGGCTCACCGAGTTTCCAAGGCTGTAATCTTTACAGAGGCAGACTGCCACATTTTTCTCCCGCAGAGTGGCTGGTGGGTTCGAACCACTGACCTTTCAGTTAGCAGCCAAGCGCTTAACCACTGCTGACCTATTCCACCACGAGCAGAAATGTGTTTTGGAGGTGGTAGGAAGGGACAGCCTTGTAGCTCAGTGCCGGTCTTCAGGCTTCTTGTCACAGAGGTGCCTTCTAGTTCTTTTCCCCAAGAACGCCACTGCCACCGTGGGAAATGTTTGCCTGGCAAGGGCTCCTTAGACATATCAAGAACTGACAAAGATATATATAGCTATAGAGAGAATGGGAATATTTATAAAAACAGTCCCTGGTGTACAGCAAAGTGGTGAAGCCATACTGACATTTTAATTAAAAATGCTAACGTTTGAAGGTTTACTATAGTCCAGACACTGCTCTAAATAGTGTCTATTTATCATCTTGTTTAATTTTCACAACCTGGGAGGAAGGTGCTGTTACTGATTTCTGTCTTATGTATGGGGAAACTGAGGCACAGAGATGTAAAGTAACTTGCTGAAGATCACACAGCAATCAAGTAGAGTTAGTCAGGATTTGAACCCAAGCCATCTGGCTCCAGAACTCATGTTCTTTACCACTTGCTGTAGTTGGGGGTGCCAGGGTGTATTACTTTCCTATGGCTGCTACAACACATTACCACAAACTTGGTAGCTTAAAGCAGCAGAAAAATTTGTTCTCTCACAGTTTTGGAGGTCAGCAGTCCACAATCAAGGTGTTGTCAGGGCCACACTCCCTCTGAAGGCTTTAGGGGAGAATCCTTCCCTACCTCTTCCAGCTTCTAGTGGCTCCTGGCGTCCTTGACTTGTGGCTGCATCATTTCCATCTCTGCCCCTGTCTTCTCACGGCCTTCTTCCCTGTGTCTGTGTGTCAAATCTCCTCTTTTTCTCATAAGAAAACCAATCATTGGATTTAAGTTCCACACTAATCCAGGATGACTGCATCTCAAAATCCTCAGATTAATTACATCTGCAAAGACTCTATTTCCAAATAAGGTCACTTTCTCAGGTACTAAGGATTAGGACCTAGACGTATCTTTTTCAGGGACACAATTCAACTCACTACACCGTGATTCAGCAGCAACAAAATGGCTCTTACTTCAGGAAGGCAGTGGGCAGGGAGGTGGGTAGGGGGGCACTACTTGCCGGAGCTGAAAAGTCAGAAAGCCCATCACACCCCATTTGTATTCGCAGGAGGGAGGAGAAAGAGCCAACGTGTCCCTGGGCCTGTCTCATCTTCTACTTTACCTTGGCCAGGTATGAATGACTCTTAGGAAGGGGACAGGCCCAAGCCTCTGAGCTCATGAGTGGCAGGGCTAAACGCACACCTGGCACTGTGTGACTGAAGCTCAACCCAGTGCCCCCACAGTGCTTCTCTTGTAGAAGATTCTTGATTGAACAGGGTGGTCAGGCAGGTATTATTCATCCCCATTTTACAGGAACAAATGGAAGTTTAGAGGGGTTAACTCGATTGCACAAGATCACACAGCTGTTTAGAGGCTAATCCTGGGGGCACACCAGGGCCTCCCACTCCAAACTCCTCTGGACCTGGCAACACTGCTGGTGCCCCTTCAAGGCTGCTCCTGCTGATCCTGCTGACCTATTCCACCACTAGCAGAAATGTGTTTTGGAGGTGGTAGGAAGGGACAGTCTCGTAGCTTGGTGGAGGTCTTCAGGCTTCTTGTCAAAGAGGTGCCTTCTAGTTCTTTTCCCCAAGAACGCCACCACCACCACCGTGGGAAATGCTTGCCTGGCAAACCAGTTGCCTTAATTGGAGTCTTTTTTAACCTTTTCATGACCCAATTATTTTCTGCTTTGAATTTTTTGTGTTTTCATTAATGGAAGCATGCTGAATCATCAAGGGTATCTGAATTTTTGGTAGATAGTATGGATTTTTTTTCTTGCCCCCTCCCACAAGCTTACGTAAGTGTTTACGGGTACATATGAAGTGCCACTAATTAAACCCAGAGTCCTCACTGGGGTCTGTTGGTACACATTGGTCTATTTTTCCTACCCAAAATTCAGACACCTCATCCAATACCCTGTAAAAACAGTAATTTGCAGCACACACGTGTTCCTTCCATTTTAAACAGTCATAAAGGCCCCTGCCTTGTGGCAGCATGCACTGTCAATGGTGCCCCAGCTTCCCAATAAACTCCAGAAGCTGAGAAAGTAAATGGTTGCTATATATACCACCAGGCACTATATATATCACAAAGAAGCAATAAAAACTGTTAGCAGGATAAGAAAGTACAAACTTTACTTGTTTAATAAGAAAGCTAGTAGCTTTGATAGCCTGTGTGGCTATAACATAGGCAAATGTATAATTTTTAAGTGTTTTGACCACAAAGGTCTAGGGAATCCCAGCTTGGGGATCATTAACCATGAGTGATTTTTCCTGGGTTCTCCAAGGGGTGTACATACTGCACTTTTTTTCTTTTTAAAGTATATACATTTTAAGTACATACATCCATTTATTTATTGTGGTAAAATAAATATAACAAAACACTTGCCACTTTAACCATTTTGAAGCATACAATTCAGTGACATTAATTATATTCACCATGTTGTGCAACCATCACTACTATCCATTTCCAAATGTTGTCCCTTACCCTACACAGAAACTCAGTGCCCCTAAAGCAATGACTCCCCATTTTCCCCTTCCTCCCAGCCCCTGGTCATCATTAATGCCATTAACAAACTTTTGTCTCTATGTATTCTCCCCTTCTAGATATTTCATGTAAGTGGGATCATACAGTATTTGTCCTTTTTATGTCTGTCTGACTTACTTCACTCAGCACAAGGTTCATCCATGTCATAACATGCAGCAGAACTTCACTTCTCTTTATGGCTGAGTAATATTCCATTGTATGTGTCTTTGTCATCTAGTGCTGCTATAACAGAAATACAAGTGGATGGCTTTAGCAAAGAGAAGTTTACTCTCTCACAGTCCAGTAGGCTACAAGTCCAAATTCAGGGCATCAGCTCCAGGGGAACACTTTCTCCGTCGGCTCTGGGGGAAGGTCTGTGTCATCAATCTTCCTTGGTCTGGGAGCTTCTCTGCGCAGGAACTTCAGGTCCAAAGGATGCGCTCTGCTCCCGGCGCTGCTTTCTTGGTGGTATGAGGTTCCCATGTGTCTCTGCTTGCTTCTCTCTTTTATATCTCAAAAGCGATTGGCTTAAGACACCATCCAATCTTGTAAACCTCATCAGTATAACTGCTGCTAATCCATCTTATTAGATCATAGTGATTGAATTTACAACACATAAGGAAATCACATCAGATTACAAAATGGTACACAATTATACAATACTGGGAATCATGACCCAGCCAAGTTGACAGATATTTTTGAGGGACACAATTCAATCCATGACAGTCTGCGTGTACCATATTTTACTTATCCATTCATCTGTTGATGAACACTTGGACTGTTTCCATATGTGTTTTTAAAATTGTAACAGATTTGTTGTAGAACATTTAGAAAATATAAACAGAGGGAAGAAAGTTCCACTTTACCTCAGATAAACATTGTTAACATTTTTATCTATTTTTGTATATATGTTTAGATTTATTCTATGGGCAATTTATATTTTAAGAGGTAGTTAATACTCCATTGTATGGATGGAATACCAGTCATCTAACTAGTCCCTTATTCTTGGACATGTTTATCCCAAGTTTTCACTATAATAATGATGTAATACACATTCTTGTATAATTTTTTTTATCTGCATCGAGTCACTTTTTTAGGATCAATAACTAGAAATGGAATAATTAAAAGAGTATGACTATTTCTATAGTCTGTGATGCACGTTTTCAAAATATTCTTTAGAGAACTGAGGGGCAAGATGGCGCTCTAGGCAGAAACACCACGCCGTCCCTCCACAGCAAAGATCCGAAAAACTAAGCCTAACAGAGAATCAACAATCCTGAAACCCTAGAACACCAAATGAAGAGATAAAGAACTCAGCCAAACACCAAACGGAGTGAGAATACTAAAAGAGAATGGAGAGCGAGGAGAGACTCAGGCAGAGATTCCTTACCAGCTAACGCAGCGCGGATCCACCATCTTGGATTCCTATCGGAGACCAGCGAACGGGAGAGCAGCCTTGCAGAGCATCTGGTCGGAGACAGAACGACCGGTAAACTGCGGTGCGTGCTCTCCCACCACCCACCCCTCTCCGCCTCAGCTGGGGAGCCCCTGCTTTCCGTGGCCAGGGTCCCTGAGCTGGGGGGCGCCGGTGCTTGGATTCCGCGCGCCCGGGCTGGCGGCTTTCTGGGAGCCGTTTGCTGGCAGCTAGCGAACCTTTTTCTCCTACCTCCCCCTCCTTTAGCCTGGGTGCCTGGTTCCGAGTGCCATCTCTGCTCTCTCCTGCGGGGCTGTAGGGCTGCGTTCGGGCGTGTGGCTGTTTCCAGGTCTGGGCTCCCGCGCGGGTGGGATCCTGGGGCCTTTGTTCGTTGGCCCCTCTGCTTCCCGTGGCCATGGTCTCTTAACCCCGAGACTACCGGCTTCTTGGAATTCGCGCCCCTGAGTGGGGGCTCTCTGGGTCCCATTTGTAGGCACTGACTGCTGGTGTTGCCCTTTTTTTTTTTTTTTTTCAATTTTATTTTTCTTCCTTTTTTGATTAGTTTTGTCATCTTTTACCTCTTTTTCCCTTTTGTCTTTCTTCATTGCTTAATTTCTTGTCTCTCTATCTCTTCCTTCTCTTTCTGATCCCTGAATACCAGGCGATGTATGCCTCTGTACCTTCTGGCCAGGCTGAGCTGTGAAAATTGAGACCGACTCCCCCAGACCTCATAGCTGCATCGGTGGGATCCCTGGGAACTTTGCAGTTCTTTAACTTTTCTGATTTTTATTTGGTCATTCTTTCCTTTTCTTTCTCTTCCCCCTTCTGGTTTCCTCCATCCCATAGTCTCTCATCTGTACATTCCAACGACAAGCTCCCCTAGCATTCTTTTATGTTTGTATGCTTTTTGCTCCTCCTCCTCTCTCCTCTCTCCCATATCCAGCTTAGCTTCACACATAACCATCTTCCCTCTGCACCCTACCTACCTGCACCGTGCACTAGACATCACACCACCAAGCGGTGCAGGCACGCCCTATTGGAACCTGCCCAGCACTGACTACCGACCGTCCTGGTGGCTGCGGTGAGTGCCACAAGCAACCCATCCCAGTGGCTCCTCCTCAGCTAGATCTGCCCAGCTGTACCACAAGAACGAAACAAACAAAAAAAAAATCTACAATCAATAAACGAGAGAAATATCTACTGAATGCCCCGAAAACAGCAAACAATATCAAAACATTTACAAAAACAAGACAAGATGGCTCCAATAGGCGTCCAAATTAAAACACCAGATAACTCTCCTGTGGAAGAAAATGCACTAGAAGTACCTGATACAGAACTCAGATCACTAATACTCGGAATTTTCCAAGAACTGAGGCAAAAAGCTGACAAACATGAGGAAAAAATAGACAAATTTATGGAAAATACAGACAAAAAATTGGAAGAATTCAGGAAGATGATGCAGGAACAAAATGCCAAAATAAATTCACAACTTGAAATTATACAAAAACAACAATTAGAAATCCAAAAGATAAACAACAAGATTTCAGAAATGGACGGTGTCATAGAAGGGCTGAGAAGTAGATTTGAAACCATGGAAGACAGGATCAGTGGAACTGAAGACAAACACTTGGATACAACTCTGTTTCAGGAAAACTCAGAAAAAAGAACAAAGAAAAATGAAGAGACCCTGAGAGTTATGTGGGACACAATTAAAAGCAAAAACTTACGAGTGATTGGCATACCAGAACAGGGGGAGAAAACAGAAAACACAGAGAGGATCATTGAGGAACTGCTGACAGAAAACTTTCCCAATATCATGAAAGATGAAAAGCTGGCCATCCAAGAAGCTCAACGAACCCCATATAGAAGAGACCCCAAAAGAAAATCACCAAGACATATCATATTCACACTCGCTAAAACTAAAGACAAACAAAGAATCCTGAGAGCAGCTCGGGAAAAACAAGAAGTCACATACAGAGGAGGAACAATAAGACTAAGCTCAGATTATTCAGCAGAAACCATGCAGGCAAGAAGGCAATGGGATGACATATATAAAATCTTGAAAGAAAAAAATTGTCAGCCAAGAATAATATATCCTGCAAAACTCTCATTCAGATTTGATGGTGAAATTAGGTCATTTCCAGATAAACAGAAACTAAAGGAATATGCAAAAGTCAAACCAAACTTACAAGAATTATTAAAGGGAGTTCTTCGATCTGAGGACAAACAGCTTCAGCCCTCAGGCAGGACCTAGGATCTAGGACGCAGGTTCACATGAACCAGATACCATTCTAGGAACTGAACTACAGAGTACTTTCCAAAAGCAAAAGATATACAACAGGGAATCAGAGAAATCAATCAAAGGATGACAACAACATCAAAACAATGAAAGAGGGAACAAACGGCATAGGTATAGAACCTTCTAAAGGAGAGGAAGGCAAGGCGATACCAAGTAACGGTAGACTGCTTCAAAATTATAAAGATAAGGGTAAAATTCATGGTAACCACAAAAAAAGTTAACAAACCAACTCATAAAAATAAAGACGAAAAACATAAAGTCTCAACAAAAACAAAACCTACAAAAACAAAAGAAATGAACACAAAATCCACAAACAAAAGTAACTCAGCACAAGAGAGAAAGAAGAACAAAGAAAACTTCAGCATCACAAAAAAAAAGCACTACAAAATGACAGCAACAAACTCACATCTATCAATAATTACACTGAACGTAAATGGACTCAATGCACCCATAAAGAGACGGAGAGTGGCAGAATGGATAAGAAAACAGGATCCATCAATTTGCTGTCTACAAGAGACACACCTTAGAAACAAAGATGTGAATTTATTAAAAATCAAAGGTTGGAAAAAAATATATCAAGCTAACAACTATCAAAAAAGAGCAGGAGTGGCAATTCTAATCTCAGATAAAATAGACTTTAAAACAAAATCTACCATAAAAGACAAAGAAGGACACTATATAATGATTAAGGGGATGATCCATCATGAAGACATAACCATAATAAATATCTATGCACCCAATGACAGGGCTCCAAAATACATAAAAAAAACTCTAACAGCACTGAAAAGAGAAATTGACAGTTCCACAATAATAGTAGGAGACTTCAACACACCACTCTCAGTAAAGGACAGAAAAACTAAAAGGAAACTCAGCAAAGATACAGAAGACCTAAAGGACACAATCAGCCAACTGGACCTCATAGACATATATAGAACAATCCATCCAACCGCTGCAAAGTACACATTCTTTTCCAATGCACATGGAACGTTCTCCAGAATAGACCACATCTTAGGCCACAGAGCAATCCTCAACAAGATCCAAAATGCTGAGATAATTCACAGTATCTTCTCTGACCACAATGCCATCAAGGTAGAAATTAACACTAGAAAGAGCAAGGAAAAAAAATCAAACACATGGAAACTGAATAATAATCTGCTTACACATCAATGGGTAATAGAAGAAATCAGAGATGGAATTAAAAAATTCCTAGAATCGAATGAAAATGAAAACACATCATACCAAAACCTTTGGGACACAGCAAAGGCAGTCCTCAGAGGACAATTTATAGCAATAGATGCACATATCAAAAAAGAAGAAAGGGACAAAATCAAAACATTAACTACAGAACTCAAACAAATAGAAAGAGAACAACAAAAAAAGCCTACAACCACCGGAAGAAAGGAAATAGTAAAGATCAGAGCAGAAATAAATGAAATAGAGAACAGAAAAACAATAGAAAGAATCAACAAAACCAAAAGTTGGTTCTTTGAAAGAATCAACAAAATCGACAAACCACTGGCCAGACTGACAAAAGAAAAACAGCAGAGGGCACAAATAACCCAAATAAGAAATGAAATGGGGGACATTACAACAGACCCAACTGAAATAAAAAGGATTATAACAGAATATTATGAAAAACTATATTCCAACAAATTTGAAAACCTAGAGGAAATGGATAAATTTCTAGAAACATACGGCCTACCCAAACTACAACAAAGTGATATTGAAAATCTGAACAGACCCATAACAAGAGAAGAGATTGAAAAGGTAATAAAAAAAACTCCCAACCAAAAAAAGCCCTGGCCCAGATGGCTTCACTGGAGAATTCTACAAAACATTTACAGAAGAGCTAGTACCAGTTCTACTCAAGTTATTTCAGAGCATAGAAGAGGAAGCAACACTTCCAAATTCATTCTATGAAGCCAGCATAACGCTGATACCAAAACCAGGCAAAGACATCACAAAAAAAGAAAATTACAGACCAATATCTCTCATGAATATAGATGCAAAAATTCTGAACAAAATTCTAGCCAATAGAATTCAGTATCATATCAAAAAAATAATACACCACGACCAAGTAGGATTCATACCAGGTATGCAAGGATGGTTTAACATTAGAAAATCCATCAACGTAATCCACCACATAAATAAAAGGAAAGAAAAAAATCACATGATCATCTCAATTGATGCAGAAAAGGCATTTGACAAAGTCCAACACCCATTCCTGATAAAAGCTCTCAATAAAATAGGTATAGAAGGGAAATTTCTCAACATAATAAAGGGCATCTATGCAAAACCAACAGCCAACATCATTCTTAATGGAGAAAGGCTGAAAACATTCCCCTTGAAAACAGGAACAAGACAAGGATGCCCTTTATCACCACTCTTATTTAACATTGTGCTGGAAGTTCTAGCTAGAGCAGTAAGGCAAGAGAAAGAAATAAAGGGCATCCAAATTGGTAATGAAGAAGTTAAACTCTCCCTGTTTGCAGATGATATGATACTATACATAGAAAACCCTAAAGACTCCACGAGAAATTTACTGGAACTAATAGAAAGATTCAGCAGAGTAGCAGGATACAAGATAAACATTCAAAAATCAGTTGGATTCCTATACACCAGTAAAGAGAACGATGAAAAGGAGATCAGGAAATCAATACCATTTTCAATAGCCCCTAAAAAGATAAAATACTTAGGAATAAATCTGGCCAGGAATATAAAAGACCTATACAAAGAAAACTACAAAACTCTGCTGCATGAAATCCAAAGGGATCTACATAAATGGAAAAACATACCATGCTCATGGATAGGCAGACTCAACATTGTGAAAATGGCAATTCTACCTAAAGCAATCTACAAATACAATGCAATCCCGATACAAATACCAACAACATTCCTCAAAGAGATGGAAAAACTAATTATTAACTTTATATGGAAAGGGAAGAAACCCCGAATAAGTAAAGCACTACTGAAGAAGAAGAATAAAGTTGGAGGACTCACACTACCTGACTTGAGAACCTACTATACAGCTACAGTACTCAAAACAGCCTGGTACTGGTACAACAACAGAGACATTGACCAATGGAACAGAATTGAGAACTCAGATGTAAATCCATCCACCTACGGTCACCTGATTTTTGACAAGGGCCCAAAATACATCAAATGGGGAAAAGACAGTCTTTTTAACAAATGGTGCTGGCAAAACTGGATATCCATTTGTAGAAAAATGAAACAGGACCCATACCTCACACCATATACAAAAACTACTTCAAAATGGATCAAAGACCTGAATATAAAGCCTCAAACTATAAAATTCATAGAAGAAAAAATAGGACCAACACTTCAGGCCTTAATACATGGCATTAACAGGATACAAACCATAAACATCAACACAAAAAACCCAACAGATAAACTAGATAATTGGGATCTTCTAAAAATCAAACATCTATGCTCTTCAAAAGATTTCACCAAAAGAGTTAAAAGAGAACCTACAGACTGGGAAAAAATTTTTGGACAGTACAAGTCAGACAAAGGTCTAATCTCCATAATCTACAAGAAAATCCAACACCTCTACAACAAAAAGACAACCAATCCTATCAAAAAATGGGCAAAGGAAATGAACAGACACTTCACCAAGGAAGACATTCAAATGGCCAACAGACACATGAGGAAATGCTCGCGATCACTAGCCATTAGAGAAATGCAAATTAAAACCACAATGAGATACCATCTCACCCCGGCATTACTGGCACGAATCAAAAACACTGGAAATAACAAATGTTGGAGGGGCTGGGGGGAGATGGGAACTCTTATACACTGCTGGTGGGAATGCAAAATGATACAACCATTTTGGAAAATGATATGGCGTTTCCTCAGAAAGCTAGAAGTAGACGTACCATTCGATCCAGCAATCCCACTCCTAGGAATATATCCTAGAGAAATAAGAGTCATCACTCGAATAGACATATGCACACCTATGTTCATGGCAGCATTATTCACAATAGCAAAACGATGGAAACAACCTCGATGTCCATCAACAGATGAATGGATACACAAACTATGGTACATACACACAATGGAGTACTATGCAACGAGAAAGAACAACAATGAATCGGTGAACCATCTCATAACATGGATGAAACTGGAGGACATCATGCTGAGTGAAATAAGTCAATCACAAAAGGACAAATATTGTATGAGACCTCTATTGTAAAAACCCATGAAAAAATTCACATGCAAAATGTAACAATCCTTGTTGGTTACCAGGGATGGGGAGGGCGGAAATACTAAATAGGTAATAGGTAAGTGGTACCTTGGGTGAGAGGTGAGATAGTACAGAGTACAGGGGAAACTAACACAATCTGCACAAGGAAAGGTCATGGAGGCCCTATAGACACATCCAAACCCCCCGAGGGACTGAGTTGTTGGACGGAGGGCTCTGGGGACCATGATCTCGGGGAACATCTAGCTCAATTGGCATGACACTACTTATAAAGATAATGCTCTACATTCTACCTTGGTGAGTAGTGTCTGGGGTCTTAAAAGCCTATGAGCGGCCATCTAAGATACTCCACTAATCTCATCCCTTCAAGAACAAGGGAGAACGAAGAGAACAGGATACAAGGAAAAGATTAGTCCGAAGAACTAATGGTCCACAGCTACCAAGGCCTCCACGGGACTGAGCCCAGTACAGCTGGATGGTGCCCGGCTACCACCAATGACTCCTCTGACCAGGATCACAACAGAGGGTTCTGGGCAGAGCTGGAGTAGGATGTAGAGCATAATTTTAACTCCCAAAAAAAAAAAAAAAAGAAGACCAGATTTACTGGCCTAAAGAATACTAGAGAAACCTCGAGAGTGTGGCCCCCAGACACCCTTTCAGCTCAGAGGTGAAGTTACCTTCGAGGTTCGATGTTAAGCCTGGGAATGGACAGCCCAGTAAAACTAAATGGGACTAACGAGGTACAGGAGTCCGGTGACAAGGGCCAGAAGGCAGAGGGAGAGTAGGAAACTGATGATAAGGAACACAAATTGAATAAGGACACTGTCGATGTATTGTGAGGTTGTTGACCACTGCTATAGGGCAACATTTGTAGTAACTATTAAATGGGAGGCTGTTTTGTCCTGTAAGCCTGCATCTTGGGCGAGAATGGCAGCACAATTGGAAGAGCATAGTCAATATCACTTAAATGTGTAAGTAAAAAGTTTTGAAATGGTGTTTAAATAAAATAAATAAATAAATAAATAAATAAACAAATGAGACTAAAGAGGTACAATAGTCCACTGACAAGGTCCAGAAGACAGAAGGGGACAAGGAAGCCCCCTGGTGATAGGGAACACAAGGTGGAGTAAGGATATTCTTGATGTGCTGTGAGATTGTTAACCATTGTCATAGGGCAACATGTGTAGTAACTGTTAAATGAAAAACTATTTTGTTCTGTAAGCCTTCATCTTAAGTGAGAATAACAGCACAGTTGGAAGAGCGTAGTCAATGTCACTGAACTGTGAATGTAGAAATTTTTGAAACGGTGTATCTTTGGCCATCTGTAATTTTCATCAAAAAAAAAGGTTGAGAATTTAGAGGCTTAATACGTTGTGGGGTTGTTAACCAATGTCATAGAACAACATGTGTACTACTATTTCATGAGAAACTATTTGCTCTGTAAGCTTTCACCTGAAGTACAATAAAATATATAAAAATAAAAAAATAAAAACAGAACAAGAAAAAAAAAATATTCTTTAGAAATATATGAGACCAAGTTAACATTCATCAGCACCATCCGAGAACAAACCCTTTTTCACACCCTCACCAACACTAGGTATTATTATCATCTAACAACATACTAGGGGCAATTTGATAAGTGAAAATAAATAGTATCTTGTTCTCTGTTGAATTTCTTTGCTTACTAGTGAAGTTTATTTCCTTTCTTCTTTTCATGGGCTCATGACCACTTGTGTTTCTTTGAAGCACACCTATGCTTTTCCTTTACCCAGCTTTCCAGTGGAGCATCCCTGGCCTTGGAGGTTGATCTCGGGAAGGCCAGCTTCACCTGCTCTGTCGCATCCCTTGGGAACATTGTTGCCACCAGAATCCCAGGCTAGAAGGGGTCTCAGTCTCCTCACCCAGGGCACTACGCTATTCAGGACATTGTGCCCATGTCCCTCGCAGGAGCCAGTGAAAGCCTTGGGCATGGAGGAGGTTGCCCATCCAAAACGTAGGCTGTGTGACAGAGCCACAGCCTTCAGCATGGGGCTCCCATTTAGATAGTGATCAGGAGGAAGCAGCAGGAGCCAAGGAAAAGGGAAAAGGACAATTAGGAGTTGTGGTGTTTAGGGAGCTGAAGGAGATGAGAGATCCAAGAAGGAGGATGAGATGGTCGGGGATTTCTGCTTGTGGTGACCGAGAGGGCAACTGTAGTAGAGATGTGAGTGGTGAGGGACAGATTGAATAGCAACAAAATAGAGTAAATTGGTTTGAACCCAGAAATAAAGACAAAAGTGAGAAGATATGCCCAGAGTTCCCTGCTCCATTCCAACAAGTGTCCTGGCCTTCGTTGGGTTCCCCCATGGCTCACCATCACTGCAGACTTTCCCATCAGTCTCTCTGCTGCTGGCCCTCTCTGCCCCTTCACAAGGCCTCTAGGGTACTGTTTCTATGGCACAATTTGGATCATGGCCTTTTTCTGAACATTTTTCACTGCTGCTTAGGTCAGGTCCAAATTCATTCCCCAGGCTGGATTCACACACAGCCTACCAGCTCCCCTCTGCCTCCATCCCCCTTAGCACTGCCCTACCCTAAACCTGCAGTTACTCCAAACCCACTGTTACATCCTCCCCCACCTCCCCCCGCCAACATGCTGCCTTTCTCTACACCATAAACCTTTTCCTTCTGTTATAATTGAAAGCTGGCTTCAGATTGTGTTTGAATTCCTATTTTACTAGCTGGGTAACCTTGGAAAGTGTTTACCCTCAGAACCTCAATTCATGTGTAAAACAAATATTGTTATCTATCTCACAGAATTGTTGTGACTATTAAATTAAATAAAGCCTCTGGTAAATTTCTCGGTATTCATTTACTCATTGACTTAAGAAATACCTGTTGTGTGTCAGGCTGTGCAAGGTGGAAGTGGTCTCTGCTCTCATGAAGCTTCCAGCCTAGAGGAGGAAAGATGTTGCATTTACATTGCATTGCATTACATTTCACAGGCAATTACATAAATAATCACTGAGTTGCAATTGTAACAGGTCTTGTGATGGGGCAAGTGTGGGAACTTGATAGGCAGCCAATCAATGCCACCTTTCCCCACCCCTATTCATTCTTCAGGATTTAGTTGGGAGACCATAAACTGTCTTTATACACCTTTTCATTGTTTGACTTGTCACAACAAACGTTCTACTTTTATAGCTTAAAAGTCTTGTAAAATTTGTAATGAGTCCAAAAAATGCCTTCTTTTTAAGGAAAAAGAAGGGGAAAAGACAGTTCACATATTACGTCCTCCTTGAAGCCTTCCTCCAAAGAAAGGCAGAGTGGCTGTTCCCCATTCTGACACCTACTGCCTTCCTAGGGCCCTCTCCTACCCCTTATTGCCTGGGGTAGGGGTGGTGGTGGTCCATGGGCCCTGACAAGGGATGGGGACTGATTTGTCTTTGGTCCACAGGACCTGCCATGGACCTAGCAGTCACAAAGAGTTCACAGTAACTGCTTGTTGAATGAAAGCATGAACTGGTGGGCTGGAGAGCTGAGAAGTGGCTTTTTTTGTGGATGCCCAAAGGCATAGAAGCTAAGGATTATGGGGCTTCCAAGGGGTGAGGTGCCCTGAGAGGCCAGGAAGACAGAGTGGCCCCATGCTCAAGGAAAGGAAGAGCAAGAGAAGAAGGTAGCCTGAGGAAGGGACCATAGTGCCGAGGTCCTACTGCCAGGCCTGGGTTTCCTCCAAGCCCTGCCACCCTGCACTTTGGGTGGATCAGAGCCCTCATGTGCTCTCTCTCTGACCCTCCTCTTACTCACAACTCTGAGGATGCCCCTTGTCTACCCTTCGCAGCTTCCTGAGCTCAGCCCTTCCATTTCCACCAGGAAAATTAGACAAAACCTAACCTGCAGGCAAGAGGATTGGGTAAAACCAAACATATCTACTGACTTAAAACATAATCTTTGAAATCTTTTAAAATCTTTTCCATTAATTTAGAATTTCCAAAATCTTAGGCATTATTGCACCTTTGACCTGAACTGTATTAATCAACGATTTGATAGTGCTGTCCCCCTAATGTTCTGATTGTAGTTTGCAAAGCCAGAGATTCAGAACTGTGGAGTGGACTAACTCTTGACTAACTATTCACAACCCTGCTCTGAGCTCCAGTCTTGGTCCAGTTCCTGGCCTCCCCCTGTGACCCTTCTGTCTCTTTCAGAACTCTGTAAAAATGGGGATGCCTGAGATCGTAGAGGGTGCCTCTTCCCTGATGGCCTCCACGGTCCCCTCTGCCAGTGGACGAGGGCGGCCTTCCTGAGAGATGAGGAGAGCTGCAGCTCCAGGCATCTTTGGGGAGGGATATGGACTGATAGGAGGGATCCAGAGTGTTTTGGACAAGAAGACCTATGCCCTGCCCTCACAAAGAATTCCCTTATACACCGTCCTTTAGAATTCTTAATAATCTCTAGGTTTATGGCACTATTGTCATAAAGACTCGTTCCATATATGATCTTATTCACCTCATAAGAAGGGTGAAGAGAAGGCAGGAATTATAGTTCTATTTTATAGATAGGAAAATGGAGTCCAACCAGTGCAGTCACACACTCTAATCTGCATAAAGGATCAAAGACAGAATAAGCACTATAGTCCCAGGGGCACTTTCACTGTTAGACAACTATAGCCCAGGGAGGGCTGTGGGACCCAAGGTAGAGACAAAGTTCACCTGGGTAGGTTGTGAGGGCCACAGAAGAGCTAGGTGGAGGTGGTGGTATTCTAGGCAGGGTGGCTGGGCCCTGTGTGAAAGTAGCTGTAGAAAGAGGACAGAAAGGGAATCAACTGTCTACACCATCGTTTCTGACTTCTCCTAACTAACAGATTCTTCTGAAACCTCAGAACAGATGAACACTATGTTCAATGAGAAATCCACAGATCACACCACCATCTCTGATTTTTCTAAGACCACGACTCCCACAGAGGAGACAACGGTCCATACTAATATGTATGATATGTTTGAATCAACAATCTTTTCTGATGCCTTCCGTACCATAGACATTGGGAGTTCTGCAGCCTCTTCAAACCCTAGTAGATATTAGCCTAGCTATTTCAGAACAGGAAGACAAAACTGACCAATCTTCTTGTTAAGGTGCCATACACTTTATTTGCATGGTCACACTTCAACAGGGATTCCATGTACCCTATTTGCATTCTTAGCAGACTGTCCAATGCCCTTGGTGGGCCACAAACACCATATTTACATAGTCCCACCCAATCATTTTGTGGGAATCAACAAGACCATGGCTAGAAGGGTCATATAAGTGATTCACTGCACTGCAGACCAGCCCCTGCCTCTTCTAGCTATGGTTCTTTCATATTTGGAGGATAACTTTCCCCTCTCTTACCATAGGAACTATGACATTCACAGCCTCTTCAAACACTAAGGAGTTATATACTAAACGAGCTATCTCAGGGCAGACATCCACTTTATTTACTAACAAAACTAAACATAACACCACCATCTTGGAATCATCTGGAACCTTAGCTAACACAAAAGGAAGTCTTGATTCCACAACAAGTCCTGGTGAATCCTTTACCACCTCTGGTCCAAATGTGGAAATAACGACATCTCTTTTTCAAGAATACAGTTTTCACACAACCATCACAGATGGTTCCACAACAACAATTGCTAATGACACTTTTTTTTAGCACAAACATGAGAAATCTTGCTTTTCCATCAAGTGACATGAAGTATCTAAAACCTCAGTGGTTTCAGAACAAACAGCCACAACTATCACAGAGCTTTCAACTCTATATACTACGATTACTCATGTCTCTGAATCAAGTGTCTTCTGACACCTCCCAAACCACCGACACTGAGAGTTCTGCAGCCCCTTCAAGCCCTGGAGAGGTGTCTTAGTTACCTAGTGCTCCTACAACAGAAATACCACAAGTGGAAGTTGTTAATGAAGAGAAGTTTATTTCCTCATAGTCAAAGTAGGCTAAAAGTCCAAATTCACGGTGTCAGCTCCAGGGGAAGTCTTTTTCTCTCTGTTGGCCTTCTTATCAATGTTCGCCCGGACTAGGAGCTTCTTTGCACAGGAACCCCAGTCCAAAAGATGCGCTCTGCTCCTGGCACTGCTTTCTTGATGGTATGAGGTCCCCCTGTCTCACTGCTCACTTCTGTCTTTTATATCTCAAGAGATTCCCTCAGGACACAATCCAGTCTTGTAGACCAGGTCCTGCCTTACCAACACAACTGCCACCCAATCTCCCTCATTAACATCATAGAAGCAGGTTTTACAACCTATAGGAAAATCACACAGTACAAGGAATCAAGGCCCAGACAAACTGAAATACACATTTTTGGAGGGACATAATTCAAACCATGACAACAGGCATCTACCAGCCCAGCTGGCTCAGTACAGACAGCCACTACCTTCACCATGGGATCCACAGATCACAGCACCATCTCTGATCCTTCTGAACCCACAGGTTCAACTCCCAACACCTCTACTGAGATTCATGGAAGCTCTACATCCACATCAAGTCCAGGTGAATCTATTACCACTTCTGGCCCTTATGCAGAAATAACTACATCTCTTTCTGAAGGATCCACATTTTCCACAACTATCAAAGGCTTTGCCACACCGACTTTCGCTACCGACTCCTCTCATACCACAGAAACGTCAACTCCTGCTTCCTCATCTAGCCCCACTGAAGTCTTTTGCACCTCAGTGGTTTCACAACAAACAGAGGCAACTCTCACAGAGCAACCAACTCGGTATACCACCCTTTCTGCTGTGTCTGAATCAACAGTTTCCTTTGACACCTCTCCTAGCACTGACATTGGGAGTTTTGTATCCCCTTCAAGTCCTGGAGAGGCATCCACCAGCCCTGCTATGCCAAGTACCAGTGAACTTTTTAGCATTTTGAGTGTCGATGGACAAGCAACTACATTTCTCCCAGAAGAATCTACTTTCTCTATAACCACAGCAGAGGGTTCCTCACCAACATTTTCCCCTGAGTCTACACACAGCACAGAAAGTGCAGGTCCTTTTTCCCCATCGAGCCCCAAACAACACTTGACCACCACCTGGAGTTCTGAACAAACAGCCACAATCCTCACAGAGCCTTCAACTCTATACACTACGATTACTCATGTCTCTGAATCAACAGTGTCTCCTGACACCTTCCAACCCACTGACACGGAGAGTTCTGCAGCCCCTTCAAGCCTTGGACAGATATCAACCAGCTCAGCTGGCTCAGGACAGACAGCCACTACCTTCACCATGGAATCCACAGATCACAGCACCATCTCTGATTCTTCTGAATCCACAGGTGCATCTAGCACCTCCTCTACCAAGGATGACGGAAGTCCTGCATTCACATCAAGTCCAGGTGAATCTATTACCACTTCTGGCCCTTATGCAGAAATAACTACATCTCTTTCTGAAGGATCCACATTTTCCACACCTATTAAAGGCTTTGCCACACCGACTTTCGCTATCGACTCTTCTCATACCACAGAAACGTCAACTCCTGCTTCCCCATCTAGCCCCAGTGAAGTCTTTTCCACCACAGTGGTTTCACAACAAACAGAGGCAACTCTCACAGATCAACTAACTCGGTATACCACTCTTTCTGCTGTGTCTGAATCAACAACTTCTGTTGACACCTCTCATACCCCTCTCATTGGAAGTTCTATATCCCCCTTAAGCCTTGGAGAGCCATCTACCAGCTCAGCTTTCTCAGGAGAGACAGCCAGTACGTTCACTTTGGAATCCACAGACTACAGCACCATCTCTGATACTTTGCAGCCCATAAGTTCATCTAGTACCTCCTCTCTCAAAGGTGATGGAAGCCCTGCATCCACATCAATTCCTGGTGAATCTGTTACCACTTCCAGTCCTTTTGGGAATATGACCACATCTCCTTCTCAAGAATCCACTTTTCTCGCAACCACCAAAGATGTTTCCACACCAACAATTGCTATTGATTCTTACAGCACAGGAACTGCAAGCCCTGCCTCCCTATCCAGCCCAGCTTCATCAAACACAACAGTGCCATCTAACATTTCCCACACCACAGTCCCTGGTGCTTCTTCTTCAGCTTCAGCTATCCCTGGGTTCCCTTCCAGGCCAGTGTCTGATTCTTCTTCGGCCATTCCAACTTCCGGTTTTGCTCTTCCTCCGTCCTCCACTTCGTCTGACTCTAGCCATTCTCCAGTCCCTGGATTCAATACCACTTCAACTCTCCGTCCGCTATTCACTAGTACATACACGACTCTGATGATGACACACTCTCCAACTGCAATACCAGGTAAGTCTCGTATGTCACTCTATGGGCCTTTCCCACTCCTCTTCCCCAGCAGCTGAATCCACTTTGACCTATTCGTGGTCTTCTTGTTTCACCTGTCCAGCTCTCTAGTCACCAATGTATGTCACGCATGATGGTGGATGTTGTCCTCTTTTGAGGTGTAAGGCTCTCTTTTTTCTTTACTTGTCTTCTATTATCTTTTGTATCCTTACTCTCTGTTGTCCCTCTTCATATTTCCCTTCCCTGAGCTTACCTCCTCCTTTCCCCACTATCTCCTAGGGATTGGGGCAGGGGCAGAGGGATCTCAGCCAGATGCATGAGCATCTGGTCCCATCTCCCTCTTTCAGTGCAAGATGGGACCTGGAATGGGAGCTAGTGCTTTTGTCTCTCAGGCTTCCTTGGTGACCACTGTGAATTCTACCCTTCCACAGGGCTGTGTAAGAATGGAGCCACCTGGGACGGAATAAAGTGTGTCTGTCAAACAGGCTTCTTTGGTTACTGGTGCCAGTCCCTCTTAGACTCCATCATCGTAGGTAATGGCCTTTTTCTGAGACCTGCAAATCTTCCCCAGACCCCTTAGCCATCTAAAATAGGACGGCAATGCTGGAAAGGATGTCCCACTACCATGCCCCCCCCCCCCACGCCCTCATTTTGCTAGGAGAGAAGATAATGTGACTTTTGCCCCAGGCCACACGGCGGTTAGAACACGGCCCTTCTGGCTCCCCCGTAAGGGCCCTTTGCACTAGCTCATCTGCCCCCCTCATCAGGGCGTCTCTATCCCAATCCTTTCTGGAGCCCTCACGTTAACTCTCTCTGGGTCCTGATCCTGGCCACTAGCTCCTTATGTTACTCAGAGACAAGGTGCAGAAGTCTCAGCGATCCCACCTGCCTCTTGAATTTTCAACCCCCCTCCTGCCCATTTCCTCTGCCTCCATGAGACCAACAGAGAAGTAAGTACCCAATTCCTAAAGACATTACCGAGAGATTGCTGTCTCATGCAAAATGTGGCCTGTTTCCACAGACACCCCGGAGACAGTCAATGCCACTGTAGATGTAATAGTGAAAGTGACTTACAGGAATTTCACAAAAGGCCTGGAAAACACATCCTCCAAGGCATACCGGGATTTCACGGAACTCTTCAAGAAACGGGTAAAGCAGGGGAAGCCCAGATTCCTCAGGACAGTGGCATCATTAGGGTTGGTGTCACCCAATACGATAACTCATGGTGTCACCCCCCCCCCCCCGACCTCTTCCCGTACTAGACGGTAGAGAATCCGACCAGGCCCCCGGGGGTCCCCGGGCCCGCCGCCTTCAAGCGATCCTGCGCAGTGCGCGCCACTGCCTGGGCCCAGTGGCCTGCCGCCCCGCCCCCGGCGCCCGTTGGCCACCTCCTCCAGCACAAGCACCTGGCGCAGCTGCGCCACCCCGCTCGCGCTCACGCCCAACCGAGGGCTCGCCAGCATCTCGCGCACCAGCTCCCACAGCTTACACTGCACAAAAGTTTTATAGTCGTTTTGCTGTCACCCCCTCTGACAGCGTCACCTGGTGCAGTCCGCACCCCCTACACCCCTTCGTGACGCCACCGGCCAGGGAGGAAGTCGGATGTGAAGGTGTGCGGGGTCTCATCCTGACTGACTGATTTGAGCTTCTTGGCTCACAGGTCCCCTCAGTCTTCCCAAGTCCAGAGAGGTGGTCCTCTGAGAGGTGGTCATCCTTGAGCCCACCCTGCCCGAACCTGAGCAGAGAGGGCGTCCCAGTGCCTTCCCGTCCTTCTTCCTAGGGACTGATTCCATGGGTTCCATGGGAGGGACCCTGGTGCTGCCCCCAAGATAGGGAACAGGGTCTCTGCAGGCTCCAGCCCTGTGCGAGGAAATAGCTCAGTTGCCTTGTTTCTTTCAGATGGATAAGGTTTACAAGGACCTACCGGAGTATAGACACCTGAGCATTAGGAAACTGCGGTGCCTATGTGGGAGGGCAGATTTATAGATTGTGGGAAACCCCTCTCTCTATCTTTGCTCTCTTGTCGCCTCCCAGAACGTACGGTTAGAATATCTGCCTAGCTGGGCCACAGGGGCCCGGAGCCCCGAGGCTACACCTGAAGTCCCTGAAACAATTTATTCATCATTCATTCACTCAACAAATATTTATTGAATTCCTACCCTATGCCAACCCTGTGCTGGGTGCTGGGAACACAGTAGTCTCTGCCTTCATGGAGCTTAGAGTGCAGGGCACAGATAAGCAAATTGACTGTACAGTCTGGTTCAAGTTAGGGTAGGGAAGGCACAGGGTGCAATGGGAGGAGTCCCTAACGTAGGTGCTGGTGGGGTGGGGGGAATTCTTCCTGGAAGAGATCACAGCTAAGCTGATCTTGAAGGATGTGGAGGAATGAGTCAGGGAAAGGGAAGGGAGCGGGAGAGTGTTACAGCAGAGGGAATAGAACCCAAAGAAAGAGAGAGAAGGGCCCATTCCAGAAACTCAAAGATATTCAGAAGGGCTGGCTGCAGGAGGGAAAGGGGGTCATGATGGGAGAGAAGGCTGAAAGATGACCCATATCGAGTTATATAGACTTTGGTGCATCAACAGTTTAAGCCCACGAGTGCTGTTGTGTGAATGGATCAGCTTGGCTGCAGCACAGGAGAGGTGTTCCAGGAAAGAATCATGGACTGCACTAGCGTTTCAGGGACAGGCAGGGGAAGCAGAACCCCCAAAGGAGAGTGGACAGAAGCAGACAAAGGGGTGGCGAGGGACCTGAAGGGTGTGTATCCCAGCAGCTGCGGAAGAGAGAGCTTCAGGAAGAAGGGAGGCAGCACCATCAAGAGCCCTTGGCATGTTGGGGTTCGCCTGGAAGGTTCCATAGCTCAGCATCATCCACCCCACCCTACCCCTGTCCAGTGTCCCAGTTCCATTTTGCCTCAGAGTTTTGTTGGTTCCAGTCCTCCTGAGTCCGGCTTCTGATTTCTTTCATGATGACTGTGACCAGCGACTTGCCTCCAGGTCTCTTTCCTCAGCAGCGTCACTAGCCATCTAATAAGAAGCTTCTGGGTTGGAAGCTGTGTTTCTAGTGACCTCATTCTTCTTCATTTTAATTTGATTTTTAAAACATAATCCGAGAAGATCTATCTTTAAATCAACGAATTTCACCCACTGGCATGGATTGTAATCACTGATATTCCAAGATCTTGAATCGTTTTGTTCAACTGGTGCCCTCGAGGTTGTTAACTGCTCTAGGGAAGGGTTTCTGTTCTTTTCTGCCCCTGGGCCATATGGCTCATCACCCCTCTTCCTCCTCCGGCCCCACTTGCTGGGAGGCTGGCGACGTGGGATAGCTAATGAGCCGACCATCTCCATTTCAGCAATGGCAGCATCATTGTGGAACACGACATCATCCTCGAGACCAACTACACTTCAGGTTTTCAGGGCGTGTTTAAAAACCTCGCTAAGATTGTAAAGGCCAAGATTATTAATGAAACCAAAAGTCTGTTGAATGCTGACAATTGCCAAGGTAGGGCCGCCCGAGAGCTGGAGGGGCCCTTCGGGAGGTCTCGGCCTCCCCCTCCCCTACTCACCTCGCTTATAGAACTCCAGAGACCTCTCTGTGGGAGCCTAGAAGCCAGGCCCAGGGTGCCTTCCCCACCCCTCCCAGCCCCAGGCTGCGGTGGTCACCAGCACTGATCTCTCGCTGTGGCTCTGGGATGGGCCCCTGGTGGAGGGTGTGGTATAAAAGAAAGGGGGGGGGGGGGGTCCTGGCTACACCCAGGGAGACAGAGAGCAACATCCCTATTCTGTCCTTTCCCACCCACCCTAGGCAGGCACCGAAGTCCTGTGCTATGACGAGAAGGACACGGCCGTGGCTGATACCCCACAGCTGAGCTTTGACCCCCAGGGTAAGCAGCGTGTGGGCAGAGATGGAGGCAGCCAGTGGGTGGGGAGCACAGTGTGGGTAGTAAAGTGTGGGGGTCCGGGGTGCTTCAGTAAAGCTGATGCCTGCTCCTTGCTTCTCACCCTCAGAGCAATGCACGAAGAATGTTGCGAAGGACTTTGCCCAGTTCTACTACGTGGATGAGCTGGAAGGGAAGCTGGCCTGTGTGACCAAATGTACTGCAGGGACGAAGACACAACTGAACTGTAACGAGGGTACCTGCCAACTGCAGAAAAGTGGCCCCCGCTGCCTGTGAGTGCCCGCCCCTCTGAGGCCAGCGCCCAAACTGTCTCGGAGGAAGGGAAGGGTGGGGTGGGCAGAGCTCAGAAGGTGCCCCCTCCCCCGCTCCTCTCCCCCACCTGTCTAGGTGTCCTCTTCCCCTCTACGTCCCTCTTTCCTCTCCCCAGTCTCCCACTCCCTGCCCCCCACCTCAGCAAGGAGTAGGCACAGATTCCCAGCTATGAACATCTTAGAATTGATTAACCCCTTCCTGAGAAATTTTGAGTTATCGATTTCCAAATCTATAGCTATATCTATTTTTGTTTCTATTTCTATACCTATATCTATATCATCAAGGAGCCCTGGTGGTGCAAATGGTAAAGGTTGGCGGTTCAAACCCACCAGGTGGCTCCAAGGGAGAAAGACCTGGCAGTCTGCTCCAGAAAAGATTATAACCTAGAAAGCCCTATCAGGCAGTTCTACTCTGTTACATGGGGTCACTATGAGTCAGAATCAACTCAGTGACACCTAACAACAATGACAACATTTAAATTATCAATTTCATTTATGTCATCTCACCGTGGTGCCATTATCACCTGTAGCTATACATAGCTCTAAGTTCAGGATACCATAAATCAAAGAACAAGGTATGAAACATGATAACAGGCCCATCGAGGTGCCAGCTTCTTCGATATTAAATGGGCAAAACATTAGATGTCTCAGACAAGGCACCCAACACTCTCAGATCCCTCTGAGCCCCAGTCATTCTGAATCCTGTTCTGTAGCCCGCCTACCCGTCACACCCTCCTTCTCCACCACCTGTTAGCCTAAGGGGGTCAGAGACCCTGGCTCCCTGGGCGTCCAGTGCCTTTCTTGAAGGGAGAGCTGGTTTCCTGTGCCTTGGGCATTTATTTTTTCTTTTGGGAGACGGGATGTGAGGGGTGGCCTGCCCTAAGCTTACGTGTGCCCCAGGTGCCCGAACACGAACACGTACTGGTACTGGGGACAGACCTGTGAGTGGAGTACTAGCAAGAGCCTGGTGTACGGGAGCATAGGTGCTGTGGCGGTGATACTGTTGATCGTGGTGGTTGCCTTGTCCATCTTCCTGGGCCTATCCCGGAGAAAACTGCACAGGTGAGCATCTGCACAGGTGAGCGTCTAGTGTCCTGGGGAAGGCAGCCAGCACTGCAGGCCCAGAGAGCAGGGATGCAGGCAGGGACCCCGGGAAGGCTAGCCTCAGTCTGAATATCCCAAGGATTATGGAAGGAGCCCCCATTTCAGGGAGCACCCAGGCCCCCCACCAGAACATGCCCTGAGAACCACACAGCACACAGGGAGGAACCAGAGAAGGACAAACCACCAGAGACCGCCCCTCCTTGCCCATCTAGGCTTTCCATTCATCACCCTCTTGCACCCTCACAATAGGCTTGTTATCCCCAAGGTGCAGCACAGAGAGGGCAGGTAGCTACAAGGTCCCACAGCTGGCTCTGCTCCTTCCACACCACCAGGCAAAGAGGCCAGCTGCAGCTACATAGCAGTGCCCAGCCCCTCCCAGATCTGGAACAAGGGTAGACTTGCCATATAATGTGAGATATCCATTTGGCAGAAAAATGGAAACAGAAACCTATATAATGAAATGACAGTCACCACACCCTGTTCCCACCTGGCATTTGTTATCACATTAGCTATCACAGAGCAACACTCTCACACTAGGAAGCTGGCAATGAGCTGTCTGGGTCTCGCTTCCTTAGCTGTGAAATGGGGTACGCTCCACGAAGAAGATTGCTGTGAAGTTCCTGGCACAGTACCGCCCAGCAGGCAGGCAAAAGGAGCTGCCGTGACTCTAGCCCCATCTCACAGATAGGAGACTGAGGCCCGGGGGGAGAACCATCTGTCCAAGACCACATGGGGGAATGAAGGGCAGTGCCTGGCATGAGGACAGGCTGTGGTGCTGTGACTTTTCAGTCTCTGCTGCTGCCTCAGATTCCTAGCCATGAACATCCTAGAGCTGATTAACCCCTTCCTGAGAAATTCTGAGTTATCGATTTCCAAATCTATAGCTATATCTATTTTTGTTTCTATTTCTATACCTATATCTATATCATCAAGGAGCCCTGGTGGTGCAAATGGTTAAGCACTCAGCTACTAACTGAAAGGTTGGCGGTTCAAACCCACCCGGTGGCTCCAAGGGAGAAAGACCTGGCAGTCTGCTCCAGAAAAGATTATAGCCTAGAAAACCCTATCAGGCAGTTCTACTCTGTTACATGGGGTCACTATGAGTCAGAATCAACTCAGTGACACGTAACAGCAACAATAACATTAAATCATCGATTTCATTTACGTCATCTCAGCCGTGGTGCCATTATCACCTGTAGCTATACATAGCTCTAAGTTCAGGATACCATAAATCAAAGAACAAGATATGAAACACAATAACAGGCCTATCGAAGTGCCAGCTGCTTCGATATTAAATGGGCAAAACATAAGGTGTCTCAGACAAGGCACCCAACACTCCCAGATCCTTCTGAGCCCCAGTCATTCTGAGTCCTGTTCTGCAGTTCACCTACTCGTCACCCCCTCCTTCTCCACCACCTGTTTAGCCTAAGGGAGTCAGAGACCTTGGCTCCCTGGATGTCCAGTGCCTCTCTTGAAGGGAGAGCTGGTTTCAATGACAGTCCCCTCAAGGAAGCCCTGCCTGCTGTTCCCGAATGCAGAGGGCCAAGGCCCTCTGAACTCCCATCCTCCGTCTCCTTGCCACCAGCTGGCAGGACTCATGACATTTCTACTGCAGGCAGGAGTACAATCTGTCTCGAGAGTGGCAAAGAGAAGAAATCCCTGGAAGTTTCCAGAACAGAGGCATTTGGGAAGGTACCTTGTATCAGGAGCGAGGGTGGGGGCAGAGCTGGAGAGTGGGGAAAGGGAGGAAGGTGCCCTGGCCCTAACTGTGGGTGACACAGGCATCCTGGCCTCCCTCATACACTGTTGCTTCAGTGTGTAACCCCCCTGATGTGCTGTGGCCATGGGGGTGACACGGGCATCCTGCCAGCCCAACCCACACCTGGTTCTGCAGCTGAGTTTGTACACCTCTCTGCTGAGCTGCTTCTGGTGGCTCCCAGGGCTGACAGGGCATCATCCTCCAAATTCTGCCGTCTCCTGGTCCAGCCCCTCTACAAGCAGCCGCTGCTGGCCTTCCAGTCTTGTCTCCTGCTCCTCCCTTTGGAGTGGAAAGAGGAGAGTGCCCTGGAGCCACTGTGAAGGGTGGGCAGAAAGATGGTCAGGAGGCGCAGGGAGAGCCTGGAGCCAGGGCCCTGGAGGCCGAGGAGGAGGATGTGTGGGAGTGGGGTCAGCACTGAGGCCAGTTAGGACTGAGACAGGGCAAAGCTGGCTGCTGTGGTTACCGTTGCTATGAGGGAGCTACAGCTGAGTGAACGGCCCTTCCTCCTGCCCCCTGGTCCCCGACAGCCCCACCCTAGCCACACCAAGGCCCTTCCTCCTGTCCCCTGACCCCAGGCAGCCCCTCCTCAGCTACAGCGGGTCTGCTGGCAGCTGGCCATGACTGTTGATCTCGATGCTGCTCTGGTCCCCTCAGGCAGCTTCCTCTGCGTCTGGGCCTCACTGGCCAGCTCCCTACGTACACGTAGGGCAGTCAAGGCCCCATAAATGAGCCTTAATGGAGGAAGGACTGACAATAGAAACGTCGTTTAGGGAGATACTGGACTGACTCTTCAAACCTGTTCCTTTTACTGGAAAAAAAATCTCCCCCCCGTGCCTCCCCAGCCTCCTCCAGGCCCCCTTCTCACCCCAGTGCATCTCGGTATAGGTAAGAATCTGAAAGAGGACAGATTTGGTCTTGGATCCACCTACAGCCGCTTCCAGCCCTCCCTGGAGAACATGGACCCCAACATAGAGGTGACTCAGGGCCTGCCCTCAGGAGCTGTCCCTTCCCCACAACTCCCACCCTCCACCCCTCCCAGGGCGGGGTGGGGGGTGCTGCCTGAAGAGGGCAGGACACACTCAGCCACTTGGCCGGTCACTTCCCGTCCTTACCCCAGAGATGGGCTCCCTCAACTCCAGAGGCAACATTAGAACTGGCAGACCAGCCATCACACAAAGCCCCCTTGGCCTCACCCTTGTCTCTCCCACTCCCCAGCTCCACATTCAGAGGCTGAAGGTGATAACAGCAGCTCAGTGAGCATGACAGTTCACCTAGATGTGGCAGATGAGACCGCAGCAAGCAAAGAACCCCCCAGACCTCCCTCTCCCCACTGGGGCTGGTCAAGAGGAAACTGGAGTCAGGAGCCAAAGCGGGGTTGGAGTCCCCTCGGAGCTGGCCTCTGTGTCTGTCCCTGCCAGGCACCTGCTGGGGAGGTGGATGGGGGCTATGATCCAGCCCTCTGCCATAGCCCATCTACCCAGGAGCCACAGGTGACTCCCCAGTCTGGAATTTCCCATTAAAATAAAGCAACCTTAAAGTGCAGAGTCTGCTGTGAGAGCTTTCCTTCTCCTTCCCCTGCAAGGGCCTGGCTCAGTGCCTGGGCCTCTGGGAGGTGCCTTCCCAGATAGAACACTCCTGCCAAGGGTGGGTGTTGAATCTGAGTTTGGGGCACCTGCCCCCTTCCTGTGCCCACAGGCAGAGTCCCTGGCCTGCTGCGGGCCAGGCAGCCTCGCCCCATTTCTGCCCAATGACTCTGCGGCAGATGAGCTTCAGTCCAGGGCCTGGGTGGGGAGCAGACCTCAGATTAAATGGAGGTGAGAGCTCCCAGGAGAGAAAAGAGTGAGTCCTTGGCTCTGCTGACCTCAAAGTGGGGCCAAGGCCACTCCAGATGGCCACAGGGGCCCAGTGTTCACCTCCGGGCCCACAGATCCAAGAACTCCCAGCCATCCTCGGGCTGCTCCCCACGTTCTGGTGGGGTGCTCATGGGGCAGTAAAGAGGCCTTGGGAAGAGGGATGAACGGAAGAGTCTCCTCTCCAGGGACTGGGGTGGAACACAGGGAGGCCCGCTTCTGTCTCCCTCAGGCCTGACCTCTGCCATCAGTCCACCTCCCACCTCCCTCCAGGGGTCTTCTCCTTGCTCGGTCACGCTGCCTCAGGAGCCTACCCTCTGCCCCTTGGCTAGGTGATAAATCTTCATCTTGCGTGCCTTTGGGCTGCTGCCCCAGGAGGGGCGTTCCCTCCCTCTGCCCTTTGGCCCGGGACAGGCTGCACCTCCAGTCATAAGAGCAAGCTCCCAGACTGACTCAGATTTGGACCAGCCTCCAGGTTCCCCAGAGTCTCAGGGGTCAAAGGGCTCCTGGGGCCCATTTATTTCTGGGGTTCCTTGGCTGACCCTTATTTTGCCAGCTCCCACGAGGGTGAAGGGCAGGCACACAGCTCTCCAAGCTCTGATGTCACGGCTGGTGACAATAGCTCTCTGCCTGCTGCCCCTTGTCCTCCAGTTCCTGCCCACTTATGCCACTACTAACTCGAATGGTGAGTGACCCCTTCCCCATCCACCTTGGGCTACTTCCAGGGAGGGATGCTTCGGCACAGGTCGGCGATCCCCTCTATGCCCTGTACACCTCTCCTCACCCCTCCCAGCGTAGTTTGGAAAAAAGCCAGGGCTTTGGGGCCAACCGATCAGCTCCTATCTTGACTCTACCACTCTCTGCCTTGAACCTCCTTTCCAGAAAGTGAGAATCATGATGCCTATCTGTCAGGGTTGCTGCCAGGGTTGAACAGCATTGCCTGGACGCCACTCAGTGTCTGTCTTTGCCCGGTGGATGCTCGCGTCCAGCTGCTCTCACCTCCCACCCCTTCACCAACATCCTGCTCAAGAGCCCGGGGCTTCCTCACAGCACACAAGACCAATGGCTTAAACCTCCACTTACTCTGTCTTCTGCTGGCCATATCTGAGTCCCCCCATCCCACCTCATGCCCTGAGGTTGTCACAGGGTTGCCAGGCATCCCAGAGCCAGGAACTGGGCCATTGCTATAGCCAAGCAAACACAAGATAGCGTTTCCGGAGCCCCTGATTCTAATCCTGCCACCAACCAGCTGTGTACTTTTGAGCAACTCAGCTCCTCTGGAACCTGTTTCTCCCCCTCTTAAAAGCCAGGGATTGGGCTCCTTCCAACTTGCTGTTTGGAGTCCATGGCTGTAGGAGATAAGCTCAGATCAGCAGGTGATGGCAATGGGTACCTGGTTGGACCCTCCAGATAACCCGTCTGCCCCTCATCTGCTCCTGGCCTCAGAGAAAGAGGGAGAGGAATCGAGATGTCATCCCTGGGGCCGCCTGGGCAGGGACGGAAGGGGAATTAGAGGCAGAGCCCAGGGTTCTCTTGCCCTACCTGTAGATGTTATCTAAGCCTGCATGCCCTGGACTTTGTCCTGCCCTGAATTCATGGCGCCAGAAGCAGTGGGCTCTCCTGGCTCCCTGGATCCAGTCCCTGACTGGCTCTTCTCTAATGTGGGGGAAGAGGCAATGGTGGAGAAACCACACCTGAGCATAACCTTGGACTTGGGGCCCCCTTGCCTCAAACCTACGGTTGTAGGAGGCCAGCTGGAGGGTGGATTGGGTTACAACAGAACGGGTGGATACGGGAAGGGAGGCTGACTCAGGGTGGGGGCAGTGGCTTAGACTTGCTCTAGAGGGCTAGCTCCATGACCTGAGTCCCACCGTTTCCCGGCACAGACTCTTGATAGATGTTGACCATTTGTCTTATTAGTAATGGTAATAACACCTCCTTACCAGACACTTTCTATGCCTTCCAGACCCTTAGTAACGTATTTTGAATGGAACATTTAGGCATTGTAATAGGGGAGGATCTTCCCGGGTCCTCACACCCCTCTACCCCATTTCATCCTCTCCTTTCTTTTTTCCCTTCCTCTTTCTCTATCTTTCTACCCCTTTGCTTCTCTCCCCTTTTTTCTTCTTCCCACCTCTTCCTTCTCCCCCTCTCGCTCTCTTCCCACATTCTGATTGGTGTGGCTCATTTCATCTCTAGCCTAAGTCTCCCTCTCCGTAAAATGGAAGGTTTCCAACTCTCCACTCCTGCTCTAGGATTCTGTGGTCACCTCCTCCTCTCTGGGCCTGGACTTCACTGGTCTGTAGGGTCATGGCCAACCTTGAGGGGCATCTGACACTTCTATGTCCTCTCTGTGGGGACCCAGAGCTCCACCCCTCCTTGGGGCTATGGAGCTGGGGATGCCAGCATGGGAGTGGGCCTGGAGGAAGAGCCTAGTGGCCTTGGCACTATCCCTTCCTGGCAGACACACCCTCTCCTTGCTGCTGCACCTTCTTCCAGCAGACCCCAATTATATAACACACCAGTGACACAATGTCCTCTTGGCCCAGTCCTGCCCTGCTCTGGCAAGGGCCCTCTCACCCCCACACCCAGCATGTTGTGACCAAGGCCTGGAGCTTTGTCCCCTGTCCAGAACATGTGTCCTTCTGCCCTTTTCACCTTTGTACTGCCCTGTCCTGGGCCCTTTTACCTACTCCGCGTCTCCTCCACCATGCTCCTCTTGCCCCTTCTGCCAAGTCTAAGAGACACACTCCAATATGACAAAAAAGCCCAACCCAGTGGATTTTGTGGGACTGAATCTTGCCGCATGGTGACATGACTCCTGCTTTCCAAGGCCTGATCCGTCCCCCACTTCAGCTGCCCACAAATACCTGAGGCCTCATCTCCCTCTCAGGCACCCTCTCCCTACCCTCAGGGGGTCAGAGGGTCAGGGCCTATGGTGGGGGGCGGTATGCGAAGACCTCTGGGTGCAGAGTGAGACTGTCAGCCTCCTCCACCAGGGGAGAGGGTCCCTCCTTCACAGAAGGTGATGGGGGAGCAGCAGGCAGGAGGCAGGAAGGGAAGAGAGCTGCCTGTCACCTAGGCTGGGCAGTGCCCAGGGAGCTTCCTAGCCTTCTCCCCTCGGTGGAAGGAGACAGTGATGATGTCACACTTCTTTTTACATGAACCTGGTTGCCAGGGCCAAATGTCACTGACCCATACCTCTGGCACCCCTGCCCTGGCTGGCTGCAGAGGACTGAAGTGCAGCCTCTGCACAGCCTTTGGGCAGGGTGAGGGTCTTACGTGATGGGCGTTGGCCTTAAAGCCAGAGCAGGGTCTAGGGTCCCTGCTGGGCTGGCCATTGGCCTTTTTGTTGTCGGGACATGGGCAGGTCCAAAGGATCCAAGAGGAGGGTCTGGGGTCCCAGAGATGGGGAGCAGTTAGAGGCAGAGGCCATCTACTAGTGCTTCAGTATTTTGACAAGTAGCGTGGTCCTTCCTGTAAACCTGCAGGGCCCACCAGTTAGAACTTTCTGGCTCAGATGACCATGAGCCCTGGGGCTCCTATAACTGCCCCAATTTACCTCCCAGAGCCAGGCTAGGCCCAGGCATGGACAGGGATGGGCTGGAGCCAGGAGTGCCTGCTGCCCAGCCTGGGCCTTTTGGCCATCCTGGCCATAAGAACAGCTGATCTGGGAGCCACCAGGGCACTCTGTTGCATCAGTGGAACTGCTCTGGCTTAGAGGGCAGGAGAGCTGACCCTGGCCACCAGCATATGACCAACTGAGCCAGTCTGGTAACTCACAGCTGCCAGATGATGGGCCTGAAGCTCCTCACCTGGCTGTAGGGAGGACTACACACTTTGTGGGGTCAGTGCAGGTGAAAGCATGGGCGCTTGTTCAAAGATTACTGAGAATGTGAAGACAACGACAGCAGAGCATTAAACCAGTCTTGTGACTTTTCTCCTCCTGGGGCCCTGGGGACTACACATGCCAAATGCCCCTGAAGCCAGCCCTGGCTCTAGGGCTTGACTGAAAACAAATCAGATTTGCTTAATTGATCCAAAAATATTGATCAAGAAATACTTTCCCAGTCACAAGTTTCTTACCTCCTGAAGTGGTAATTTGGGTGCACCACGGGAAGGGGCATTTGCAAATTTTTTACTGTGTCTTTAAACAGTTTATTTTTCAAAATAAGGAGTTGGTTGGGGGTTTTCTTCTACTGTTTTGAGTTTTAAGTTTCTTTCAACTTTTTACTTTTCAAAATATCAAACCTGCAATAAGTTGCAAGAATGATATATTTTCTTAAAATCTCTAAAACATTTTGAGTGCTTACATAATTCTAAAAACTTTGGCCCCAGAGCTAAGCAAACAACTGTTAAAAACAAATCAATAAAAAATTAATAGTTTCCACTAGATAGATAATAGACAAGAATTATCTTAGGTGAAGGGAAGGACAACACACACTTCAGGGGAAGTCCGCACAACTGGACCAAATCAAAGCTAAAAAGTTTCCTGAATACAACCAAACACTTCGAGGGACAGAGTAGCAGGGGCACGGTCTGGGGAACCATGGTTTCAGGGGACATCTAGGTCAATTGGCATGACAAAGTTTATTAAGAAAATGTTCTGCATCCTACTTTGGTGAGTGGCGTCTGGGGTCTTAAAAACTCACAAGCGGCCATCTAAGATGCATCAATTGGTCCCAACCCACCTGGAGCAAAGGAGAATAAAAAACACCAAAGACACAAGGAAAGTATTAGCCCAAGAGACAGAAAAGGCCAAATAAACCAGAGACTTCATCAGCCTAAGACCAGAAGAACTAGATGGTACTCGATACCAGTAATGACCTCCCTGACAGGGAACACAACAGAGAGTCCCTGATGGAGCAAGAGAAAAGTGGGGTTACAGAACTTAAATTCTAGTAAAAGACCAGACTTAATGGTTTGGTTGAGACTAGAGGGATCTCGGAAGACATAATCCCCGGACTATGTTAGCCCAAAACTAAAACCATTCCCGAGGCTAACTCTTCAGACAAATATTAGACGGGACTACGAGACATAAACTGATCCTCGTGAAGAGTGTGCTTCTTAGCTAAAGTAGATACATGAGACTAAAAGCGTAGCTCCTGTCCAGAGGCGACCTAAGAAGGCACAGAGGGTCAGGAGCTGGTTGAATGGACACCGAAAATCCGGGGTGGAAAGGAGGAGTGTGCTGTCAAAGTATAGGGAGAACAACTAGGGTCACATAACAATGTATCTGTAAATTTTTGTAAGAGAGACTAGCTTGGATTGTACACTTTCACTTAAAGCACAGCAATAAAAAAAGTTAATTGATCCAACTACCAGCTCATGTTTCTTCTGTCAGCTTCTGCAGGAGACATTTCTGCAACCACTGTTCCTGCATCCACCACACCTCATACCGCCTCAACACATGCAAGCTCATCTTTCACAAATAATGTTGACACCACCACTTCTGCGTCAAATCCTACTGCAGGAGACTCATCAGCAACAACTAATACCGACACCTTCGGGACATCAACGACTCCTTCTGATACCACCACAACTGCTATGACTTTTGTTGAGACAACCACATCTCTGTCAACTTCCGCAGGACATACTTCTGCAGCAACTGATAAGGACACCACAACACCAGCAACTACTCCTTCTCAGGCCACCACACCTGCTACCACTCCTGTTGACACCAGTACTTCTGTGTCAACTTCTGCAGGAGGCATTTCTGCAACAGCTGTTCCTGAATCCACCACACCTCATACCGCCTCAACGGACGCAAGCTCACCTTTTACTACTACTATTCACACCACCACGTCTGCCTCAATTCCTACAGCAGGAGACACATCTGCAACAACTAATACTGACACCTCCGGAACAGCAACCACTTCTTCTGAGACCACCGCAACTGCTGGGACTGTTGTTGACACCACCACAACTCTGTCAACTTCTGCAGGACATACTTCTGCAGCAACTGGTACGGACAGCACAACACCAGCAACTACTCCTTCTCAGGCCCCCACACCTGCTACCACTCCTGGTGACACCAGTACATCTGTATCAACTTCTGCAGGAGGCATTTCTGCAACAACTGTTCCTGCATCCACCACACCTCCTACCACCTCAACAGATGCAAGCTCATCTTTCACAAATAATGTTGACACCACCACATCTGCGTCAACTCCTACAGCAGGAGACTCATCAGCAACAACTAATACCGACACCTTCGGGACATCAACCACTCCTTCTGATACCACCACAACTGCTATCACTTTTGTTGAGACCACCACATCTCTGTCAACTTCCGCAGGACATACTTCTGCAGCAACTGATAAGGACATCACAACACCATCAACCACTCCTTCTCAGGCCTCCACACGTGCTACCACTCTTGGTGACACCAGTACTTCTGTGTCAACTTCTGCAGGAGGCATTTCTGCAACAGCTGTTCCTGAATCCACCACACCTCATACCGCCTCAACGGACGCAAGCTCACCTTTTACTACTACTATTCACACCACCACGTCTGCCTCAATTCCTACAGCAGGAGACACATCTGCAACAACTAATACTGACACCTCCGGAACAGCAACCACTTCTTCTGAGACCACCGCAACTGCTGGGACTGTTGTTGACACCACCACAACTCTGTCAACTTCTGCAGGACATACTTCTGCAGCAACTGGTACGGACAGCACAACACCAGCAACTACTCCTTCTCAGGCCCCCACACCTGCTACCACTCCTGGTGACACCAGTACATCTGTATCAACTTCTGCAGGAGGCATTTCTGCAACAGCTGTTCCTGAATCCACCACACCTCATACCGCCTCAACGGACGCAAGCTCACCTTTTACTACTACTATTCACACCACCACGTCTGCCTCAATTCCTACAGCAGGAGACACATCTGCAACAACTAATACTGACACCTCCGGAACAGCAACCACTTCTTCTGAGACCACCGCAACTGCTGGGACTGTTGTTGACACCACCACAACTCTGTCAACTTCTGCAGGACATACTTCTGCAGCAACTGGTACGGACAGCACAACACCAGCAACTACTCCTTCTCAGGCCCCCACACCTGCTACCACTCCTGGTGACACCAGTACATCTGTATCAACTTCTGCAGGAGGCATTTCTGCAACAACTGTTCCTGCATCCACCACACCTCCTACCACCTCAACAGATGCAAGCTCATCTTTCACAAATAATGTTGACACCACCACATCTGCGTCAACTCCTACAGCAGGAGACTCATCAGCAACAACTAATACCGACACCTTCGGGACATCAACCACTCCTTCTGATACCACCACAACTGCTATCACTTTTGTTGAGACCACCACATCTCTGTCAACTTCCGCAGGACATACTTCTGCAGCAACTGATAAGGACATCACAACACCATCAACCACTCCTTCTCAGGCCTCCACACGTGCTACCACTCTTGGTGACACCAGTACTTCTGTGTCAACTTCTGCAGGAGGCATTTCTGCAACAGCTGTTCCTGAATCCACCACACCTCATACCGCCTCAACGGACGCAAGCTCACCTTTTACTACTACTATTCACACCACCACGTCTGCCTCAATTCCTACAGCAGGAGACACATCTGCAACAACTAATACTGACACCTCCGGAACAGCAACCACTTCTTCTGAGACCACCGCAACTGCTGGGACTGTTGTTGACACCACCACAACTCTGTCAACTTCTGCAGGACATACTTCTGCAGCAACTGGTACGGACAGCACAACACCAGCAACTACTCCTTCTCAGGCCCCCACACCTGCTACCACTCCTGGTGACACCAGTACATCTGTATCAACTTCTGCAGGAGGCATTTCTGCAACAACTGTTCCTGCATCCACCACACCTCCTACCACCTCAGTAGATGCAAGCTCATCTTTCACAAATAATGTTGACACTACCACATCTGCGTCAACTCCTACAGCAGGAGACTCATCAGCAACAACTAATACCGACACCTTCGGGACATCAACGACTCCTTCTGATACCACCATAACTGCTATCACTTTTGTTGAGACCACCACATCTCTGTCAACTTCCGCAGGACATACTTCTGCAGCAACTGATAAGGACACCACAACACCAGCAACTACTCCTTCTCAGGCCACCACACCTGCTACCACTCCTGTTGACACCAGTACTTCTGTGTCAACTTCTGCAGGAGGCATTTCTGCAACAGCTGTTCCTGAATCCACCACACCTCATACCGCCTCAACGGACGCAAGCTCACCTTTTACTACTACTATTCACACCACCACGTCTGCCTCAATTCCTACAGCAGGAGACACATCTGCAACAACTAATACTGACACCTCCGGAACAGCAACCACTTCTTCTGAGACCACCGCAACTGCTGGGACTGTTGTTGACACCACCACAACTCTGTCAACTTCTGCAGGACATACTTCTGCAGCAACTGGTACGGACAGCACAACACCAGCAACTACTCCTTCTCAGGCCCCCACACCTGCTACCACTCCTGGTGACACCAGTACATCTGTATCAACTTCTGCAGGAGGCATTTCTGCAACAACTGTTCCTGCATCCACCACACCTCCTACCACCTCAACAGATGCAAGCTCATCTTTCACAAATAATGTTGACACCACCACATCTGCGTCAACTCCTACAGCAGGAGACTCATCAGCAACAACTAATACCGACACCTTCGGGACATCAACCACTCCTTCTGATACCACCACAACTGCTATCACTTTTGTTGAGACCACCACATCTCTGTCAACTTCCGCAGGACATACTTCTGCAGCAACTGATAAGGACATCACAACACCATCAACCACTCCTTCTCAGGCCTCCACACGTGCTACCACTCTTGGTGACACCAGTACTTCTGTGTCAACTTCTGCAGGAGGCATTTCTGCAACAGCTGTTCCTGAATCCACCACACCTCATACCGCCTCAACGGACGCAAGCTCACCTTTTACTACTACTATTCACACCACCACGTCTGCCTCAATTCCTACAGCAGGAGACACATCTGCAACAACTAATACTGACACCTCCGGAACAGCAACCACTTCTTCTGAGACCACCGCAACTGCTGGGACTGTTGTTGACACCACCACAACTCTGTCAACTTCTGCAGGACATACTTCTGCAGCATCTGGTACGGACAGCACAACACCAGCAACTACTCCTTCTCAGGCCCCCACACCTGCTACCACTCCTGGTGACACCAGTACATCTGTGTCAACTTCTGCAGGAGGCATTTCTGCAACAACTGTTCCTGCATCCACCACACCTCCTACCACCTCAACAGATGCAAGCTTATCTTTCACAAATAATGTTGACACTACCACATCTGCGTCAACTCCTACAGCAGGAGACTCATCAGCAACAACTAATACCGACACCTTCGGGACATCAACGACTCCTTCTGATACCACCATAACTGCTATCACTTTTGTTGAGACCACCACATCTCTGTCAACTTCCGCAGGACATACTTCTGCAGCAACTGATAAGGACACCACAACACCAGCAACTACTCCTTCTCAGGCCACCACACCTGCTACCACTCCTGTTGACACCAGTACTTCTGTGTCAACTTCTGCAGGAGGCATTTCTGCAACAGCTGTTCCTGAATCCACCACACCTCATACCGCCTCAACGGACGCAAGCTCACCTTTTACTACTACTATTCACACCACCACGTCTGCCTCAATTCCTACAGCAGGAGACACATCTGCAACAACTAATACTGACACCTCCGGAACAGCAACCACTTCTTCTGAGACCACCGCAACTGCTGGGACTGTTGTTGACACCACCACAACTCTGTCAACTTCTGCAGGACATACTTCTGCAGCAACTGGTACGGACAGCACAACACCAGCAACTACTCCTTCTCAGGCCCCCACACCTGCTACCACTCCTGGTGACACCAGTACATCTGTATCAACTTCTGCAGGAGGCATTTCTGCAACAACTGTTCCTGCATCCACCACACCTCCTACCACCTCAACAGATGCAAGCTCATCTTTCACAAATAATGTTGACACCACCACATCTGCGTCAACTCCTACAGCAGGAGACTCATCAGCAACAACTAATACCGACACCTTCGGGACATCAACCACTCCTTCTGATACCACCACAACTGCTATCACTTTTGTTGAGACCACCACATCTCTGTCAACTTCCGCAGGACATACTTCTGCAGCAACTGATAAGGACATCACAACACCATCAACCACTCCTTCTCAGGCCTCCACACGTGCTACCACTCTTGGTGACACCAGTACTTCTGTGTCAACTTCTGCAGGAGGCATTTCTGCAACAGCTGTTCCTGAATCCACCACACCTCATACCGCCTCAACGGACGCAAGCTCACCTTTTACTACTACTATTCACACCACCACGTCTGCCTCAATTCCTACAGCAGGAGACACATCTGCAACAACTAATACTGACACCTCCGGAACAGCAACCACTTCTTCTGAGACCACCGCAACTGCTGGGACTGTTGTTGACACCACCACAACTCTGTCAACTTCTGCAGGACATACTTCTGCAGCATCTGGTACGGACAGCACAACACCAGCAACTACTCCTTCTCAGGCCCCCACACCTGCTACCACTCCTGGTGACACCAGTACATCTGTGTCAACTTCTGCAGGAGGCATTTCTGCAACAACTGTTCCTGCATCCACCACACCTCCTACCACCTCAACAGATGCAAGCTTATCTTTCACAAATAATGTTGACACTACCACATCTGCGTCAACTCCTACAGCAGGAGACTCATCAGCAACAACTAATACCGACACCTTCGGGACATCAACGACTCCTTCTGATACCACCATAACTGCTATCACTTTTGTTGAGACCACCACATCTCTGTCAACTTCCGCAGGACATACTTCTGCAGCAACTGATAAGGACACCACAACACCAGCAACTACTCCTTCTCAGGCCACCACACCTGCTACCACTCCTGTTGACACCAGTACTTCTGTGTCAACTTCTGCAGGAGGCATTTCTGCAACAGCTGTTCCTGAATCCACCACACCTCATACCGCCTCAACGGACGCAAGCTCACCTTTTACTACTACTATTCACACCACCACGTCTGCCTCAATTCCTACAGCAGGAGACACATCTGCAACAACTAATACTGACACCTCCGGAACAGCAACCACTTCTTCTGAGACCACCGCAACTGCTGGGACTGTTGTTGACACCACCACAACTCTGTCAACTTCTGCAGGACATACTTCTGCAGCAACTGGTACGGACAGCACAACACCAGCAACTACTCCTTCTCAGGCCCCCACACCTGCTACCACTCCTGGTGACACCAGTACATCTGTATCAACTTCTGCAGGAGGCATTTCTGCAACAACTGTTCCTGCATCCACCACACCTCCTACCACCTCAATAGATGCAAGCTCATCTTTCACAAATAATGTTGACACCACCACATCTGCGTCAACTCCTACAGCAGGAGACTCATCAGCAACAACTAATACCGACACCTTCGGGACATCAACCACTCCTTCTGATACCACCATAACTGCTATCACTTTTGTTGAGACCACCACATCTCTGTCAACTTCCGCAGGACATACTTCTGCAGCAACTGATAAGGACACCACAACACCAGCAACTACTCCTTCTCAGGCCACCACACCTGCTACCACTCCTGTTGACACCAGTACTTCTGTGTCAACTTCTGCAGGAGGCATTTCTGCAACAGCTGTTCCTGAATCCACCACACCTCATACCGCCTCAACGGACGCAAGCTCACCTTTTACTACTACTATTCACACCACCACGTCTGCCTCAATTCCTACAGCAGGAGACACATCTGCAACAACTAATACTGACACCTCCGGAACAGCAACCACTTCTTCTGAGACCACCGCAACTGCTGGGACTGTTGTTGACACCACCACAACTCTGTCAACTTCTGCAGGACATACTTCTGCAGCAACTGGTACGGACAGCACAACACCAGCAACTACTCCTTCTCAGGCCCCCACACCTGCTACCACTCCTGGTGACACCAGTACATCTGTATCAACTTCTGCAGGAGGCATTTCTGCAACAACTGTTCCTGCATCCACCACACCTCCTACCACCTCAACAGATGCAAGCTCATCTTTCACAAATAATGTTGACACCACCACATCTGCGTCAACTCCTACAGCAGGAGACTCATCAGCAACAACTAATACCGACACCTTCGGGACATCAACCACTCCTTCTGATACCACCACAACTGCTATCACTTTTGTTGAGACCACCACATCTCTGTCAACTTCCGCAGGACATACTTCTGCAGCAACTGATAAGGACATCACAACACCATCAACCACTCCTTCTCAGGCCTCCACACGTGCTACCACTCCTGTTGACACCAGTACTTCTGTGTCAACTTCTGCAGGAGGCATTTCTGCAACAGCTGTTCCTGAATCCACCACACCTCATACCGCCTCAACGGACGCAAGCTCACCTTTTACTACTACTATTCACACCACCACGTCTGCCTCAATTCCTACAGCAGGAGACACATCTGCAACAACTAATACTGACACCTCCGGAACAGCAACCACTTCTTCTGAGACCACCGCAACTGCTGGGACTGTTGTTGACACCACCACAACTCTGTCAACTTCTGCAGGACATACTTCTGCAGCATCTGGTACAGACAGCACAACACCAGCAACTACTCCTTCTCAGGCCCCCACACCTGCTACCACTCCTGGTGACACCAGTACATCTGTATCAACTTCTGCAGGAGGCATTTCTGCAACAGCTGTTCCTGAATCCACCACACCTCATACCGCCTCAACGGACGCAAGCTCACCTTTTACTACTACTATTCACACCACCACGTCTGCCTCAATTCCTACAGCAGGAGACACATCTGCAACAACTAATACTGACACCTCCGGAACAGCAACCACTTCTTCTGAGACCACCGCAACTGCTGGGACTGTTGTTGACACCACCACAACTCTGTCAACTTCTGCAGGACATACTTCTGCAGCATCTGGTACGGACAGCACAACACCAGCAACTACTCCTTCTCAGGCCCCCACACCTGCTACCACTCCTGGTGACACCAGTACATCTGTGTCAACTTCTGCAGGAGGCATTTCTGCAACAACTGTTCCTGCATCCACCACACCTCCTACCACCTCAACAGATGCAAGCTTATCTTTCACAAATAATGTTGACACTACCACATCTGCGTCAACTCCTACAGCAGGAGACTCATCAGCAACAACTAATACCGACACCTTCGGGACATCAACGACTCCTTCTGATACCACCATAACTGCTATCACTTTTGTTGAGACCACCACATCTCTGTCAACTTCCGCAGGACATACTTCTGCAGCAACTGATAAGGACACCACAACACCAGCAACTACTCCTTCTCAGGCCACCACACCTGCTACCACTCCTGTTGACACCAGTACTTCTGTGTCAACTTCTGCAGGAGGCATTTCTGCAACAGCTGTTCCTGAATCCACCACACCTCATACCGCCTCAACGGACGCAAGCTCACCTTTTACTACTACTATTCACACCACCACGTCTGCCTCAATTCCTACAGCAGGAGACACATCTGCAACAACTAATACTGACACCTCCGGAACAGCAACCACTTCTTCTGAGACCACCGCAACTGCTGGGACTGTTGTTGACACCACCACAACTCTGTCAACTTCTGCAGGACATACTTCTGCAGCAACTGGTACGGACAGCACAACACCAGCAACTACTCCTTCTCAGGCCCCCACACCTGCTACCACTCCTGGTGACACCAGTACATCTGTATCAACTTCTGCAGGAGGCATTTCTGCAACAACTGTTCCTGCATCCACCACACCTCCTACCACCTCAATAGATGCAAGCTCATCTTTCACAAATAATGTTGACACCACCACATCTGCGTCAACTCCTACAGCAGGAGACTCATCAGCAACAACTAATACCGACACCTTCGGGACATCAACCACTCCTTCTGATACCACCATAACTGCTATCACTTTTGTTGAGACCACCACATCTCTGTCAACTTCCGCAGGACATACTTCTGCAGCAACTGATAAGGACACCACAACACCAGCAACTACTCCTTCTCAGGCCACCACACCTGCTACCACTCCTGTTGACACCAGTACTTCTGTGTCAACTTCTGCAGGAGGCATTTCTGCAACAGCTGTTCCTGAATCCACCACACCTCATACCGCCTCAACGGACGCAAGCTCACCTTTTACTACTACTATTCACACCACCACGTCTGCCTCAATTCCTACAGCAGGAGACACATCTGCAACAACTAATACTGACACCTCCGGAACAGCAACCACTTCTTCTGAGACCACCGCAACTGCTGGGACTGTTGTTGACACCACCACAACTCTGTCAACTTCTGCAGGACATACTTCTGCAGCAACTGGTACGGACAGCACAACACCAGCAACTACTCCTTCTCAGGCCCCCACACCTGCTACCACTCCTGGTGACACCAGTACATCTGTATCAACTTCTGCAGGAGGCATTTCTGCAACAACTGTTCCTGCATCCACCACACCTCCTACCACCTCAACAGATGCAAGCTCATCTTTCACAAATAATGTTGACACCACCACATCTGCGTCAACTCCTACAGCAGGAGACTCATCAGCAACAACTAATACCGACACCTTCGGGACATCAACCACTCCTTCTGATACCACCACAACTGCTATCACTTTTGTTGAGACCACCACATCTCTGTCAACTTCCGCAGGACATACTTCTGCAGCAACTGATAAGGACATCACAACACCATCAACCACTCCTTCTCAGGCCTCCACACGTGCTACCACTCCTGTTGACACCAGTACTTCTGTGTCAACTTCTGCAGGAGGCATTTCTGCAACAGCTGTTCCTGAATCCACCACACCTCATACCGCCTCAACGGACGCAAGCTCACCTTTTACTACTACTATTCACACCACCACGTCTGCCTCAATTCCTACAGCAGGAGACACATCTGCAACAACTAATACTGACACCTCCGGAACAGCAACCACTTCTTCTGAGACCACCGCAACTGCTGGGACTGTTGTTGACACCACCACAACTCTGTCAACTTCTGCAGGACATACTTCTGCAGCATCTGGTACGGACAGCACAACACCAGCAACTACTCCTTCTCAGGCCCCCACACCTGCTACCACTCCTGGTGACACCAGTACATCTGTATCAACTTCTGCAGGAGGCATTTCTGCAACAACTGTTCCTGCATCCACCACACCTCCTACCACCTCAACAGATGCAAGCTCATCTTTCACAAATAATGTTGACACCACCACATCTGCGTCAACTCCTACAGCAGGAGACTCATCAGCAACAACTAATACCGACACCTTTGGGACATCAACCACTCCTTCTGATACCACCACAACTGCTATGACTTTTGTTGAGACCACCACATCTCTGTCAACTTCCGCAGGACATACTTCTGCAGCAACTGATAAGGACACCACAACACCAGCAACTACTCCTCCTCAGGCCACCACACCTGCTACCACTCCTGTTGACACCAGTACTTCTGTGTCAACTTCTGCAGGAGGCATTTCTGCAACAGCTGTTCCTGCATCCACCACACCTCATACCACCTCAACGGACGCAAGCTCACCTTTTACTACTACTATTCACACCACCACGTCTGCCTCAATTCCTACAGCAGGAGACACATCTGCAACAACTAATACTGACACCTCCGGAACAGCAACCACTTCTTCTGAGACCACCGCAACTGCTGGGACTGTTGTTGACACCACCACAACTCTGTCAACTTCTGCAGGACATACTTCTGCAGCAACTGGTACGGACAGCACAACACCAGCAACTACTCCTTCTCAGGCCCCCACACCTGCTACCACTCCTGGTGACACCAGTACATCTGTGTCAACTTCTGCAGGAGGCATTTCTGCAACCATTGTTCCTGCATCCACCACACCTCATACCGCCTCAACAGATGCAAGCTCACCTTTCACAAATAATGTTGACACCACCACATCTGCGTCAGCTCCTACAGCAGGAGACTCTTCAGCAACAACTAATACCGACACCTTCGGGACATCAACCACTCCTTCTGATACCACCACAACTGCTATGACTTTTGTTGAGACCACCACATCTCTGTCAACTTCCGCAGGACATACTTCTGCAGCAACTGATGAGGACATCACAACACCATCAACCACTCCTTCTCAGGCCCCCACACCTGCTACCACTCCTGTTGACACCAGTACTTCTGTGTCAACTTCTGCAGGAGGCATTTCTGCAAGAACTGTTCCTGCATCCACCACACCTCATACCGCCTCAACAGACGCAAGCTCACCTTTCACAAATAATGTTGACACCACCACATCTGCGTCAACTCCTACAGCAGGAGACTCATCAGCACCAACTAATACCGACACCTTCGGGAGATCAACCACTCCTTCTGATACCACCACAACTGCTATGACTTTTGTTGAGACTACCACATCTCTGTCAAGTTCTGCGGGAGATACTTCTGCAACAACTGATACTGACACTACAACACTGTCAACCACTCCTTCTGAGGCCACCACACCTGCTACAACTCTTGGTGACACCAGTACATCTGTGTCATCTTCTGCAGGAGGCATTTCTGCAACAACTGTTCCTCAATCCACCACACCTCATACCGCCTCAAGAGATGCAAGCTCACCGTTTACTACTACTGTTCACACTACTAACTCTACATCAACTCTTACATCAGGAGACACTTCTGCAAGAACTGATCCCGACACCACCACACCAGCAACCATTCCTACTGAGACCACGACATCTGCTTCCACTGCTGCTGACACTAGTACCTCTGAGTCAACTTCTGCAGTAGGCATTTCTGCAACAGCTTTTCCTGACATCACCACACCTCATACTGCCTCTACTAATGCAAGCTCCCCTTTTACAACTATTGGTGACACCACCACATTTGTGTCAACTTCTACAGCAGGAGACACATCTGCAACAACTGACACTGACACCACCACACCAGCAACCACTCCTATTGAGACCACCCTACCTTCTACCACTCTTGGTGCCACCACTATATCTGAACCATCTTCTGCAGGAGGCACTTTTTCAACAACTCTTCCTGACAGCACTACAGCTGAGACTGCAGCTACCGACTCAAGCTCACCTTTTACAAAAATTGGTGACTTTACCACATCTGTATCACCTTCTACTCCAGCAGACACATCTGCAACAACTGATACTGACTCCACAGCATCAACAATCACTCCTACTGAGACCACTCCACCTACTACCAGTATTCTTGGCACCACTATATCTGAATCAACTTCTACAGGAGGCACTTCTGCAACAACTGTTCCTGAATCCACCATATCTCAGATCACCTCTCCTGACGCAAACTCACCTTTTACAACTATTGGTGATACTACTATAGCTGAATCGACTTCTACAGGAGCCACTTCTGCAACAACTGTCCTGGACACCTCCACACCTCAGACCACGTATACTGACACAAGCTCACCTTTTGCAACTATTAGGGACACCACCACCTCTGTGTCAACTCCTATTCCTGGAGACACATCTGCAACAACTGATACTGACACCGCTACCCCAGGAACCATTCCTACTGAGGCAACTTCATCCAGTATATCTGAATCAACTTCTGCTGGAGGCACTTCTGCAACAACAGTTCCTGACATCACTACACCTCAGACCACCACTACAGATGCAAGCTCGCCTTTTACAACTATTAGTGACACCACCATATCTTTGTCAACTCCTACAGATGGAGACACTCCTGATACAACTATTTCTGCTACCACCACACCTATAACCAGCACCCCTTCTGCAACTATCAGTGACACCCCCACATCTGCTCCAACCTCCCATGAAACCAGTACACCTGCCAAATCTACTGCTGCCACCACTACTTCTGTGGCCGCTCCATCAGAATCCAGCACCCTTTCAACAATTGATTCTTATACCACCTCATCTGTGTCTTTGTCTGTTTACTCCAGCCCACCTGCAACAAATTCTGCCACTTCCATGTCAGTGATCCCTGAGCTTGTCACCACCACAGCTCCAACAAGCATGACAAAACCTAGCACACGGAGTACTATTTCCACCACATTATCCATCACTACTGTCCTCACTACCTCATCCACCACTACACAGAATACCGTCCCCTCCACAGCTTCTGTTTCTCCAACAACCACAGCAGGTAAGAAATTTTTCAAATTCTCTCTCTCTTTTTTTTTTTGGAAACTTACATTTATTTCTAAGTCTGTGTTTCACTTTGTGTTTTTCTTTTTAAACCTTTAGTCACCATAAGCTCCTTTGGCTTATACTTGTTTTCCATTAGATAAAACTTCTTTATGTCTATCGCTCTTTATATTTACATCTCTGCCCACTTCCTTGTTGTATTTCTTACACTAGTCCTATTTTTTTGTATGAAATAGTTTACCTCTCTTTGCCTTGGCATCTTCAATCCCGAGTAAAGTTTCAACACTTTCTATTTTCCCCCTTTTTACCCTGCAAGTCTCTGCCCCATTTTTTATTGTTTTATTTTGATGACATAACTTTGTTATCTCAGTATCTTTCTTTTGCATTTTCACAGCTTTTCTCATTAGTTTTGCTCATGCTTAAGTGCAAAGATCTTTCATAACAGGATGTTGACAATGGTGTTCACGTGACCTGGTGGCAACTATCTCTCTATCCCCATTCATTTTTATTTTGTTTCTTCTTATTCTCTGAGCTCCCACTATAGGGAGTAAAAGATTTTTTTCACTTGTCAGCTCTGTACTCTACCTGCATGCCTCATAGTGTTTCTCTGTCCTTATGATTCCCTCCTTTTTCTTGGACTCTAGAGCTTTCACTCAGCTCTTTCACTGTGGTTAGAATGATAGGCAGAAACCTCCCCCCACCCCACATCTACTGTTATACTGCTATACCTGTGAGTATTATTCTCTGATGAAAAAGAGAGAGAGAAGAGAGTGAGAGAGAACAGAGACAGACAGACAGACAGAGAGGAGAGAGAGGAGAAAGAAAAGAGAGGGAGAGGAGAGAAGAGAAGAGAGAGATGAGAGAGGATTGAAGAGAGAGAGAGGAGAGAGAAGGATAAGGAGGCGGAGAAGAAGAAAACAAAAACGAGGAGAAGGAGTCAGGGGAAGGTTAAGAGCAGAGAGAGATGAGAGAAGAGACAGAGACTGGTTTAGGATTTACGGGTCTTCAGTGTGCCCAGTGTGCCCAGCGGCTGCTAACCAAAAGGTCAGCCGTTCGAATCCACCAGCCGCTCCTTGGAAACCCTATGAGGCAGTTCTATTCTGTCCTATAGTGTTGCTATGAGTTGGAATCAACTCGATGGCAATGGGTTTGGGTTCTTGTTTGTTTGTTTGTTTGTTTTTAGTGTGCCCAGGACTCTTGACACAACTATTCCATTGTTTCTGACTGTCTTGGACCAAAGGCCTGTCAATAGAGACTGTTTGTTGTGACTGTCATGGGCATGGCCCTGGCTCTCAGTCTGGCAAGGGGTAGACTTAGGAGGCAGAGGGCGAGGCAGGTTTGTGCATGATATGCGCATGCCTGTGTGCCTCCCCAGACAAGTCACACTCCAAATACTGCTCTACATGGGCACAACTATTTTCAAGAAAAGCCAAAGAGAACAGCTTTGGGTTTTCCAGGTTAACTGGCATGGATATTTGGGAGCCGTCCATAACCACTTCTTATCTATTGAAACTAAGACTTACACCCCTCCCTCAAACTCTAACTCCCAGCAAATAAAAAGGGAATCAGAAACAGTTACAATGGTGACAACTTCCAGCATTGGGATTTTCTGTAGTAGGTGTTGAAGGAATACTAACGATGCTCATTACCAAGCTTGTTGGAATTAGATAGGCCAAGTTAACCTGGGTCCTCTCAGGATCTGGAGCTCTGGTGGTACAGTGGTTAAGAACTAGGCTGCTCACCAAAATGTCAGCAGTTCAAATCCACCAGCTGCTCCTTGGAAGCCCTATAGGGCGGTTCTTCTTTGCCTTAGAGGGTCACTATGAGTCATAATCGACTTGATGCCAATGAGTTTCACTTGGTCTCAGTATCTGTTTCTGCTTGTGTTTTCCTAAACCCTGACTGTGTTGTCACCACCTCTCACAACACCAGGCTTCTCTTTCCTCACTTTTTTTTGGATCTAATGCAAAGAATGCTAGACTAGGACTCCAAGACCAGGGCAAGTCTGGCTGCATGTGGAATCTTGGATGGGTCTCTTGGCTTCTCTCTGCCTCACTTCTCTTACCTGTATAGTGGGAATGATATTGTCCTGCCTACCCCCGGGTTTTATAAGAGTATCAAGTTATACAGTGTCTTAATTTCCTGGGGCTACCTAACAAAGTACCACAAAGCAAATGGCTTTAAAGAACAGAAACTTACTGTCTCCCAGTTCTGGAGGCTAGAAGTCCTAATTTAGGGCATTGGCAGGGCCATACTCTCTGTGTCCGTTCTAGGGGAAGATTCTTCCTAGTCTCTTCCAGCTTCTGGTAGCTCCATGCATTCCTTGGCTTGTAGATTCATCTTCACATGGCTGTCCTCCCCCTGTGTGTCTCTCTGTCTCTTGTCTTCTATAAGCACATCATTCAGATTGGATTCTGACCTACCCTACTCCACTATGACCTCGGGCTAACTTAACTAATATCTTCAAAGGTCCTATTTCCAAACAAGTTGTAAGATCTTTTGGGGGGACACCGTTCAATCCACAACAGACAGTGTGTGTGAAAGCGTGTTGCAAGCTGTAACGTGTGGTTGAGCAAGGCCTTGTCCCTTGTCCCTTCCACGGAGGGAATTGGAATGGAATGGTGTGCGAATGCCCCATTGGCTTCACAGGAAATCTGCACCAGGAGGCTGAGAACTTCTGCAAACCTGGAGGCTCCTGGGATGGGATCAAGTGCCAGTGCCTCCCCGTCTACTATGGGGTCCAATGTGAGCTGCTGGTTGACAACATCGAGATTGGTGAGCGGAGACTGCAGGGCCTTCCCCCCCATTCCTCTGGGCCCAGCCTCCATGCCAGGCACCTGTTCCTGCCTCAGTTCAGAGCAGAGGGATGAATAAGACCTCTTCCAGGGGCAATTTTGCCTAGTGCCAAGAAATTTAAAACTAAAAACCCAAACATTGTTATATTGGAATAAAACACACGTTTGGCACAGATCTAAATGAAATACACTTAAATAAACGGGTATGTTATGGAGCAGAGTGCAAAATTTATGTTGCATTCTATAATCAAATATAAGACCCTGAGGTCTCTTGGGCTTCATTACAAAGCCATTGGGAGTAGTGTACTCTTCTTTCCCTCCAGGGACACTTGGGTGAGAAAGTTAGAAGCCCTGGGACAGAGGGTCGGGGTAGGGGCTGTGGGTTGCTCCTGCCATCCGCTACCCGGGGTGGAGTTGCTGGGGCTGTGAGTCTCCTTGGCTGGGGACTCAGATAGGATGCTGTACTCACTGCTGCTGTCCAACTCCCTCTCAGAACCTCCACCGGAGACAGTCACTGCCCAGGTGGAACTATCTGTGACAGTAACCAGTGAGAATTTCACTGAAGATCTAAATAACAGGTCTTCCCCAGATTTCCAGAAATTCAACAACACATTTACAGAACAGGTGAGGCTGGGAGAACAAGGGCCCCATGACCACTCATTTCCCCCAGAGAGGAGTCTCTTGGGGTTAAGAAAGAAGTTGAGGGCCCTTCTCTCACTAAATGTGTGAGTTTCTCAGCTCACCAATGTCCTCAACACTTGCCAGAGAGGGAGGAGAGGGCCAAAGTAAGGTTCCATGGGGGGCTGCAGGGGACCCAGGGGTGGGGCTGGTATCTGGGTAGAGACCATTCCATTCAGACAGCATGCCACTGCCAGCTTCGGGTGCACCAGGGGAGCTACAGGAAAGGGTGGTCCATCCTCTGCCTTCCTGAGAGTCTGTAGAAAGGCCTGGCAAGTCCCAGGTGGGAACTGTGGGATAATAGAACAGTCCCCTTGCCTTTCAGATGAAACTTGTTTATTCTGGAATCCCTGAGTATGAAGGTGTCAACATCACAAGGCTAACGTGAGTATCTGGGGCTCCTAAGAAGAGGGTCTTTGAAGTGGAAGCAATAGTCATAAAAATAATTATAACAATAACTATAAAGATAATTATAACTGTGCCCTCCAACAATGATAGTTTTGCATACATTTTCCCATTGAAGGCTTATAATTGCCCTGTAAGATAGATCAGTAGGAAGGACTGTTCCCACTGTGCAGGTGAAGAAATGGAAACTCAGAGAGATGAAATGAATTGTCCGAGGAGTCAGTTATAGAGTGGTAGTATACTGGCCTCCTGGGGATGGCATAATAAAATATAAAAACGTGGGTGGCTTTAGAAAACAGAAATTCATTGTCTCACAGTTCTGGAGGTTGTGAGTCCAAAATCAGGGTGTTGGCAATGTTGATTCTTTCTGAGGCTTTGAGGAAGAATCTCTTCTGTGCCTCTCTCCTAGCTTCTGGTGGCTCCTGGCAATCCTTGGCTTGCAGCTGCAGGATCACGTGGTATCCTTCCTCTGTTTCTCTGTCTCTTCTTCTCTTTTATAAGGACAACACTCAAACTGAGTAGGACTCACCCTACTCCAGTGTGACCTCATGGTAACTGATAACATCTTCAAAGACCCTATTTCCAAACAAGGTCACGTTCACAGATACCAGGTACCAGGGATTAGGAGCTCAGCACATCTTTTTAGGGGACATAATTCAATCCATAACAGGTAATGCCAAGACTCAAACAAAAGTCCTGTTATGCTAGAGACAGATCAACAAATGAGAAAATCTGGGAACTACCGCTTATATGATGGATGCCCCATTTGTCCTCAGAGATGAAGCCAAATAATTCAGCATGCAAAGGCTCACTTGTGTAGGAAAGCCCCAGGGAAAAAGCTGTCCAAGTCCAAAGTTGTTCTGTATCCAATTTCACTCACCTAGGATCAGATTCTGCTGCCACTGAATCTTCCCCTATTATTGACCCCAACTTGAAGAAATCTTTTAAATGGTGCTGGCCAATAGGCTTGCATGGGCCCTCCCAGCAGCCTCTGAATTGTGAGGGAAATATTTTTCTCATGGTTTATCAGAGTCCTGATTGATCATTTCCAGAATGAACTTATAACCAAGTGGAAACAAAATAGCACCAAAAGCACAGAAAAAAAAAAAAAATGAGTTTACCCTCCTCCTTTCCTCCTCCTCCCTCAGTTCTGTCTAACACAAAACCCTCTCTTGCCAAGAGAGGCCACCCCAGGTAGGATTTGGCAGGAATCCCAGGCCCCTCCAGTGCTGGCTCACAGCGTGGTGCCCCGACCAGCCCTGGACTCGGGGCAGGGCACTGCTTCTCTGCCCCTTAGCAGCTCAGCTTCCCTGGACGAGAGAAGCATTTTTCTTTCTGGCCCTAAAACTTCCTCTCCCTATGCTGACCATACAGGGCCCTTTTGTCCCTCTCAGGGGTCTCCTGGCTCCTGCCCTTATAAAGCTAGTCCTTGTCCTTTTCCTCTGCCCTGCCATCCCTTGTCTCTTGAGGGAGATGGAGAGGACAGGGCTCTTTGGATCCAGGGGACTTTATGTTCCTGGCCTCAGCAGTCAGACTGAAGACATTCCTGGCTGCTCTCCCTTGATGACTCTGTCTTCAGCCATGGCACTGTCCCCTCACTGACCCCCCCGCACCTGTCCTCTCAGATTCTACTAAGAGCCCTAGATCTGTCAAGATGTTGCTAGCTCTTCCATCTATTCTACTTCCTTTAGGCCAGATAGGAGGAGAGAGCTGGGCTCTCCGGGCTCCTGGAAAACACACAGCAGAAAAGCAATTTTCCCCAGAGTGGTTCTAGAGAGGTCTGGGAGTTGGCAGATAAGAAGTGAGAATCATCTGCTTTGAGTCACGGAAGGAGGAGCCCTAGGAACCATCTATTTGTCTTAGTTTCTTAGTACTGCCGTAGCAAAAAATGTCACAGTAGATGCCACAGAAACTCATTTTCTCACAGTTCTGGAGACTAGAAGTCCAATGCAGTGTGTCGACTCTAGGGGAAGGTCCTTCTTATCTCTTTCAGCTTCTAGTAGCTGCCAGCAATCCTTGGTGCTCCTGGGCTTGCAGATTCATCAACCTCTCTCTTCCCATGGTATCTCCCCCCTGTATCTGTCTGTGTCCATTCTGTTTTTTCTTATAAGACACCACTCAGAAGGGATTAGGTTTAGGGCCCACCTAAATGACCTCATTAACATGACAAAAAAATAACCCTATTTCCAAACAGGGACATATTTACAGATACAGGGGTTAGGACTTCAACATAAGCTTTTGGGGGACACAATTCAATCCAGAACAGTAGTCCAGACCCTCCTTTATAGATGAAGAAATTGAGGTATGCTGAGGTTAACTGATTGGCCCAAGATCCCACTGCTATTTAGGGCAGTGCCAGTATATCACCCTAATCTGCTAACTCCCACTACACCAGCACGGCCTGATAAAAGCCAAATTTCTCCATTGGAGCTCTCAAAACAGAAGCTGAGGACAGTGACAGACTGACCTGTGTGATATTGGAGACCCACCACCAAGTAGATTTCTTGGGATCTCTTCTTCCTTATTTGTGAAAAACGGCCTTGAACTAGAAGATCTCCTTCCAACTCTAACACTCTATGAGTAGCCCTCAAATCTGCTGTTTCTATTTGAGCCTCTGAATATAGCGTTGAGGAGAAAGCAAAGGAAGGAGAGAGCTTTTGACCTCAGTATTTAGGAATCTTGAATTGTGAGCACAAGGAAGACAGGACTAGTTGCTATTTTTTTTAATCCAGAAAGTTCTTGCTACTGGGGTGCAAATAATCCTTACGCCTACGAGAAAGAAGTTATTTGCATTCTGGAAAATGAGCTTTTTAACTCAAAGGTATTTTTTATTCCTTTTAAGAAACACTGAAGGTGGACTATTCTAACTAGGGTTTGGGAGTTAGGGAAGAGGAAAGGAAGGAAAGGAGCAAGGCACTGTGAGAATGCCTTGGCTTCCTAAACATAGAACCTTGGAGTTGGGAGAGACTGTTAATTGGAATTTTAGCTTTTTAGGGGTCACAGACAAAAGGTGTGTGATTAAAAAAACGCAAATGTGCACCTCCAAAAGTTTGCATACAGTTTTTGAGATTCACAGACAGCACAGTGGTGTAGACAGCCCAGTGCAGTCCACCTCTGATCGCAAGAGATGTAAACCCCACTAAGAGTCCCTGGAGTAACCTCCTACCCCTCATCTGAAGACCCCTTAGAGACACCTTGCCAGCTGCCCAATCTTCTTCTGTTTGAATATGTCTGTGACACCCAAAGGATGATCTCTCCCATGGGCCCCATCCCTCTGTCCATCTTTATCCCTGATACTCCCACCTAGGGCTCCCAGAGCCTAACCTTTGCATAACAGTCCTCCTAGGCTCAGGTCATTAAATGAGGTACTATATGTGAAGTGCCTAGCCCAATGCCTGACAGATCATTCACTCACTAAACACTGGAGTCATCATTTTAAATCTGCTCCCCCAGCCCTACCTTCCCATAGGAGCAGAGAGGGGAAGGGGTCAGACAGGTGAGCACAACTTCTGACGTGGGAGGATGCCCAAGGACCTCTCCTCTCTCCTCAGGCGTGGCAGTGTGGTGGTGGAGCATGAAGTCCTCCTGAGGACCAAGTTCACCCCAGAATACAAGGAAGTATTCAAGAAGGCCACCGAGGAGGTGAAGGAAAAAATCACGGATGTAACCAACGAGCAAATAAAAGTTGATAATAACTGCTCAGGTAAATTCCTAGACTACAGGGGAGGGAGATGAAGTGATTCTCTGACCCATGTCATCCCTGGGCCAGGGAGAGGGGAAGAAGGCAGATGGGGAAAGTAGGAGAAATCTGAGGGTCCTTGAACTGGTAGTTCAAGGAGAGGTTTTGAATGGAGGTTGCAAAGCTAGTTATGCACACATGCTGAGTCCAGGGTGCCAGCACAAAGTGGAAAGAGACAGGGAATCCCAGGAAAATCAAGATGAGACTGACTTAATAAGCAAAGTGTGGGGCTCTTGCTGGAGGCGGGTGGGGAAGAAAAGGGACAAAAGGGAGGGTACAGGACACCTGAAGGGTCATCATTCTGGAGACCTGGCATTTCCCCTCTGCAGGGACCATTTCCTCACCTCCCGCATCACAGTCCCACTCCCTTCTCTCTCACTCACACCTCAGTCTCTGAGGATGCTAAACAAGTTCACTGTAAAAGGCTTAATGTGTTTCCTTCTCAGCCTTACTGTGTTTCAAGAAAAATACCACCAAGGTGGGAAAGACTGAATATACCTACGACCCTGAAGGTATGTGACCTGAGGGGCTTCAGGAAGGATGGGGGGCGGGGGCTGGATGAGCCTGGGTAGAGCTCCCAGCCACTTATTCATGGCCCTTCTTCCACGCCCCTCAGCTGAGTGCCAGGAGAAGGCCAGGGAAGCTGGGGGAGATGTTGCCCAATACTTCTTCCTGGAATACCAGGATGAGAAGCCAAACTGCATCACTGCCTGCAAGCTTGGCTTCAATGCCTCGATGGACTGCCACAATGGGAAGTGCCAGCTGGAGCCCAGTGGTCCTCGGTGCTAGTGAGTACCCACTCACCCAGCTGTTCCCTCCCCTTGCAAGCCCCCACCACTCAAGACTCTGCCTAGACGTCAAGGTTAGGGACTGTATCCTGGCCACTCCTGACTGCGCCCAGCCACAAAGGAATTTGGGGAAGACATGCATAGCAAGAGCCCCCAAGGCCAGGTCCAGAATAGGCCAAGGGTGGCTTAGCAGCTGCCCTCCCAGGTGTCCTCTTTGTGCTGAGCCAGGCTGAGGACTGTGACAAACTCCCCAGGAAGCATAAGAGAAGCCACAGAATCTGGAAGCTCCCAATCAGACAGGGCATGCAGACCCCTGCTTACAGGAAATAACAGTACCCCTGCTGGTAGAATGGGGAAAGACGGTTGCACCTATATGGGGAGGGTGGAAAGCCAGGAGTAGGAAAGCAAAGAAAGGCATTATCAACCGTAACTGAACCTAAGAGAGACCGGCTGAACACCAGATGTGGGGAAAAGTCACACTTTATGCAAAAGCCTGATTAGTTATTCCGGGAAGGCTTCTTGGAAGTTCACAAGTTGGAAAGGGGAGGAAAGGAACAGAGCTTAGAAAGGGCATGGGGTCGGGGGAGGTAGGAAGAGCTTCAGAGGTGGACCATGTGCTCTGTATCTGGGATGGGGGATTGTTTCTCCTGACAGAGAGGGAGGCTGAAAATGAGTATGGTTAATGGGTGGGTGGAAGGGTCACTGTTGGGTCCTTAAGTCCCTGGGGTAAGCCCAGGGGAGCCCCAGAGTTGGGCCAACTCTTCCTGGGTTGTTACTGGAGACAAAACCTAAAGGCTCAGTGCTGGATATTAGGCCTGTTTAAGGACCATCCTCCTGGAGCTGGACTTCATTCTTGTCCATTCCCTCAGGGGTCCTGGCTCTGCATCCTAACAATCTCTTCTTCATCCTCTAATATCCAGGGGGTCAGGGCCTGGTCCTGAGGCTGGGAGGCTGGGGCATTGGCTGTATCAGTGACTCTGGGTTGCTCTCTCTCTCCACCTGCCCTTTCTCTCCCATCTCAGCTGCCTGAACACAGATACTCACTGGTACCATGGAGAAACCTGTGAGTCGAGCACTCAGAAGAGCCTGGTATATGGACTGGTGGGGGCAGCAGGAGCAGTGGTGCTGGTTGTCCTTGTTGTCCTTTCAGTGTTCGTGTTCCGCTCCAAGAGAGAGGCAAAAAGGTGAGACACTGCTGCCTCCTCTTCTTTTTCCTCTAGCTCCTCCTTTTCTGATCCCTCTGTCCTCCATCATTCCATCTTAAGGGTGGACAGTGAGGGAGACGAAAGCAGAAACCTAGCTAGTCCCAATGTCTTTGTTCCTGTTCCCTGGGCATAACAGAGTCTCTCTGGTGTTTCTATCAATAGACAAAAGTCCGAAGTGTCTCAGTTGTACAAGTGGCATGAAGAGAATGGTGGACCAGCCCCTGGGACCTTCCAAAACATTGGCTTTGACATCTGTGAAGGTATTGGCAATCCTCACTAGATTCAAAATGGCTCAAAGTGTGGAAACATACATAGGAGGCATGTGGGAGGGCTCTGGGGCTTGAAAGAACCAAGGGGGAATGTATTTCCCATCTTCAAAACTTTTGAGTCTACATTTGAAATCCTATTTCTACTATTGGCTCCTGCAAGTCCCTGGATGGGGCATAATCATGGGCATAGCATTACCAAACTATTGGGAATCACAGATTGTTTGGTGGTTGTAGATTTCTTCAGAACACAAAACTGTGCCTATGTGAACACAGGCAAGTGCCAAGGAGTGGGTGAGCTCATTAATAAGTGAATTATATCACAGTAAAGATATTAACTTTAGATTTTGTTAGGTTAACTTTACGTGTTAAAATTTCTAGAAATAGAGTCTTTAAATTCTAAAGAAGGGGGAAATGGAATGAGAAAGTTTCTAGAAATAGTCTAAATTCTAAAGAAGGGGAATATTGGAATAGGAAAAATTCAGACAATCCACAAAAAGCCAAGAAGGAGGGACAGAAAAAGAAAAAGATAAGACAAATAGAAATCACAAATTAAGATGGTATAAAGTAACACAAACATATCAATAATCACAATAAATGTAAATGGGTTAAATATTCCAGTTAAGAGTGGATTAAAAAAAAATCTAGCTATTCACTGTAGATGAGAGGCACATGTAAAACAGAAGCACAGAGAGAGAATGAAAACAAAATTATAGAAAAAAATAAAACCAAAGCTTTGGTTTAATCGAAATATTTTTGTAGTGATAGTCGTAACAGATAAGTAGATTTTAAAGCAAAAAACATACTAGAGGTAAGAAATTATCAATATCTATTGACAAATCGTTTATTCTGTTAGGAAGCTATAGTGGATGTAATCTGTGTGCCCTATTACAAATTTCAAAGCACATAATGCAAAAATTGACAAAACCATAAGGAAAAATGGACAAATTCACCAACATGGTGGGAAATTTTTAACACAATTCTCTTAGGAGTTGATTGATCAAGCAGACAAAAAAATCATCAAGGATATGGAACTTTTGTACAAAATAATTACCAGACTTCATATAATTGACATTCATGGAACACTGCATTCAACAACTGAAGAGAGCATGCACATTCATTACAAGAGTACATGGAAAACTTATAAAAATGACCATATACGAGGCCATAAAAAAACTCAACAAGTAAAAAAAAAATTATGTCAGACTACATTATCTGACCGCAATGCCAGCAGCTTAGAAATCAATAACAAAATATTTCTGAAAAACAAAAATGTTTTATCTGTGAAATTTTTTTAAGTTTCCAAATAACTCATGGGCCCAATAAGAAATCTTAATGGAAGTTAAAACCTACTTGGATCTGAATGATAATTTTATATGAAATACTTCATATAAAAACTTGAGGGATTCAACTAAAGCTGTACTTAAAAGGAAGTTTGTAGATTTTAAATGTTGATATTAGAGAAAAGAAAGGCTGAGAACGTAGAGTTAATTTTTCAACTTTTGAAGTTAAAAAAAGAACAACAAAATAAATTTGAAGAAAATAAATGAAAAGAAATAAAGAGCAGAAATAAAAATAGAAAGAATCAACAAACCAAAAGTTGGGTATTTTAAAAGGTTGATAACATTGACTAACCTCTGCTTACGATTGACGAAGAGATGAGTGAAGGCACAAATACTCAATATCAGGGATGAATAAGGGAACATCACTGTAATTGCTGTAGTTATTAAAAGGGTAATATTATGAACATCTTTAAACCAATAAATTAGGCAACACTCTGAAAACCAACACAGTCCTAAAGTTTTTTTTTTTACTGAAAACTGTTTTTTAAAAAATGAATCAAGTTTTACAAGTGGATTCTACCAAATATTCAAGGAGAAAAGATTTACAATTCTATACAAACTCATTCAGAGAATGAAAAATAGGGAATTCTCTCCCACTCACTTTATGACCATAAACCTTTATAGCAAAGTCAGACAAGAACAGTACAAGAAAGTAGTTTTAAAACCAGACTCATCTATGAACATAGATACAAAGATCCTAAATAAAAATTTAGCACACTAAATCCAACACGTGTAAAAATCATGACTAACTGAGCTCATTCTGGAAAGCAGGGCTAGTTCAAGATTAGAAAATCTATTCATAAATTCATCACATTAACAGAATAAGGAGACAAATATGGTTACCTCAATAGTTGCAAAATAGAACATTTAGTAAAAATCAACATCCAATGATCATAAAAACTCAGCAAAATAGATATAGAACTTCAATTTCTTGGTAAAGGTATCCACATAAACACACAAAAATCATTCTCAATGATAAAAAATTAAAAGCATTCTATTTAACCAGGGGTTGGCAAAATTTTCCTTAAAAGGGCTAGATAGCATATTTTGGGCTTTGTGAATTATATAATCGCTGTCACAACTATTCATCTCTGCTGATGTAGAGAGAAAGCAGTTGTGTAAAATTTGTAAACAAATGAGTGTGGCCATGTTTCAATAAAACTTTTTTTATAAACATCGAAATTTGAATTTCATATGATCTTCACATGTGATAAATGGTATACCTCTTTTAATTTTCTTCAAACACTTAAAATTGAAAAACAAAAACAAAAACAAAAACCAAAAACACAAACCAAAAAACATTCTTAGCTTGTGGGTCACATGTCACATAAAAACAGCATGATTTGCCTCAGAGGTCATAATTTGCGAACTCCTGCATTAAACCAGGAGCAAGTCGTCGATGCCCGCAAGTTGTCGATGCCCTTTATTACAGATTCTATTAGTCATTGTCTTGAGTGTCCTAGTATAATAAAAAAGAAAAGAAAAACAAGAGATTAAAGATAAGGAAAAAATAAATCTTTCATTTGTTGCTATTATGATTGTCTTACATAGAAAACTCAAAACAATGTTAAACAAATCACTAAAATTAATAAGAAAATTTACCAAAGTTGCCAGAAATAAGATCAATTCTTATAAGGTCAATTGCATTTCTATGCATCAGCAACAAACAGAAAATTTAAAAATACTTTTATATAGCAACAAATGTATAAGGTAGCTAACAAAAGATGTACTATACTTTTCTGTGTAAAATAATAAAACTTTATTTAAAAACATTAAAGAACCCCGAAATGAAAGAAAAGCCATATGTTCATGAATTGGAACACTCAATACCATAAAGCTGTCAAGTGGCTTCCTCAATCCGGTGCAACTCCAAGCCAAATCTCAATGAGCTTTTCATGGAACTTAAGAAGTTGCTTGCAAAATGCTTATGGTTTTTCTTTGCTTTTAGATCTCTGGTGAATTATATACTTACACATATATGTGTATATATATATATATATATATATATATACATATATAAATTTGTTGGTTTGTAAAAAAATTACAAATATTTATATTTCAAAATTTTTCTTTTTAAAATAACTTCAAATTTATAGAAAAATTATGAAAAAAGTGACAAGAACTGCCACATATTCTTCCAGATTTGCCAATTATTAAAAGTCTAATACATTTACTTTATCCTTAGTAATATTCTTTGCTCTGCAATCAACTTTATCAGATCTCAGTATATCCACTCTACATATTTAAAGTGGATTTCTTATAGGAAGCACATAGTTGGATCTTCCTTTTTTAAAAAGCCAATCTGATAATCTCTACCTTTGAATTCAGGAATTTAGACCATATACGTTTAATGTGATTATTGATATGTTTGGTTTAAATCTATCCTCTTGTTATTTTAAATCTACCATCTCCGTATTTTCTACTTGTCTGATTTGTTTTTTGTTGTTGTTGGTTTTGTTTTGTTTTCTTCCCCTTTTCCTCTTTTTCTTCCTTCTTTCAAAGTAATTGACTGTTGAATTTTTGAGTGTGCTTTTCATATCTTCACACAACCAATGAAACCATTTGCTGAGGTCAAGTAATTTAGGTAGTCTGTTGTTTCCAACAGTTTTCAATTTTCCTGGGAAGTGCGGATAAACACCTGCCTCACCCTTCAGTGGGTGGGATTAGAGGGCAGAAGAGGAATTTTCTTCCTAACCACCTGCTTATTCTTTCTTCCTCTAGAACGAGAGGGTCCTATCAACCTGGACTCCGTTTATAGTAACTTCCAACCCTCCCTGAGCCACATAGACTCTGAAACAAAGGTAAGAAGTGTCTAGATGAGATGCTCACATCTTACCCCTGCCCTGAGACCCTCTCTCTCCTCCTACCATTGTAGGACCTTCAGGGAAGTAAAGCCATATTTAGTTTGTTAGTCCAGGTGCTCATCTATACTTCCGGGAGATAAGCATAACTCAGGGTGGCAGCAGGTAGGGGAGAAGGAAGGCTAAACAGCAGGGTGGAATCCACTTCTCCTAGGCTTCAGGCTAGAGGTTTCCTTCTCTAGTTTAAGTATGTCTTTGATAGCCAAGTTATTTATTTATTTTTATTTTCAAACACACATAAAATTTGAAAGAATAATGCAGTAAATGCCTATATATTCCCATATGGATCAACACTGTTTACGATGCTGTCATATTTGCATCATATATATATATACTATATGCATAAATATGCCAATTATATATATATATATATATATATATATATATACACACACACACACCAGTGATGGAACCTTGGTGGTGCAATGGTTAAAGTGCTCAGCTGCTAGTCAAAATTTCAGCTGTTTGAACCCACCAGTGGCTCTGCAGGAGAAAAGACCTGGTGATCTTCTCCCGTGTAGATTACAGCCTAGGAAACCTATGGGGCAGTTCTACTCTGTCTTATAAGGTCACTAGGAGTTGAAGTTGACTCAGTGGCACACAACAACAACATATATACCAGTATATATATGTGTGGGTGTGTGTATATATATATATACCAATTTTTTCTGAGCCATTTGAAAGTCAGTTGAAAACGCCACGATACTTTATCCTTAAACAGTATACTTTATCTTCTTAAGAATACATCATATTTCAGAGCATAGTTCCAAATAACATCACACCAAATACTTTGATAATAACTCCAAAATATCACCCAATAACCAGTTTTCCCAATTAACCCCAAAACATCTTTTACTTCTATTTTTTTCAGATAAAGGATACAACAAATGTCACTCACTGAATTTTGTTATGTCTCTTTAATCTTTTAATCTAGAACCAGTTCCTATCTTTATATATATGTATATGTATATATATACAGGCAGCCCCCAGGTTATGAACATCTGACTTACGTACAACCCATAGTTGTGAATCCCAATAACGCCTATTATATTAAAAATTGAGGTACATATAGTGGTTCATAATAACAAATTTGACTTAAAGGCAGACTTAGGAACAGAACTTGTTCATAATCTGGGGACTGCCTCTGTGTGTATGTGTATGTGTGTGTGTGTGTGTGTGTTTGTGTATGTGTATGTATGTGTATATACGTGTGTGTGTGTGTGTGATTTTTGTAAAAGTCCAGGATGATTGTCTTGAGGAATGTCCCACATATTCTGGATTTGTCTGATTATTTCCTTATGCATCATTTAACTTGTCCGTCAATCCTCTGTGTTTCCTATAAACTGGCAGCTAGGTCTCGAGGCCTGATTAGATTCAACTTAAACATTTTTGTTAAGAATACGTCATAGATAATGCTAATGCATCACATCATGAGGTACATAACATCAGGTTGTCCCACTATTATTGAAGCTAAGATATGACCACTTTAATATTATTTCAACTGGATGCATATTTGAGGGCAGAAGAAATACCAAGTGGTTGGCTTCAGGCCCTATACTTCCTAGCGACAGTTTTGGGGCAAAAATGAAATCTGTAGCCAGGATATCTTGAAACGTACCTGACTGGGAGGGGAAGACACATTTGGTGTGTGCTTGACTCCAGGTAATAGGACAAGTTTTAAGTTGAGCACTTCCCCAGTCCCAAGCCTTTCACACTTCCAAGTCCCAGGCTTATCATGGGCCCAATCCTCACCTGATTCTCTTTTTCCAGATCCGAACTCAGAGGCCCCAGGTGGTGCTGACAGCTCTTTAAGGAAAAGGCAGTTTCTCATGGAACTGTGGAACATGGGAGTGAGGAGCCCCCAGCTCTGCTGAGCTTGGTGAAGCATTTTCCTCATTGGGAGCATTCCACAGGAACCTGACGAGAAATGACCCTACAGTTACAAGGAGGAAGAGGAGAGAGACCACAGTGCTGGGGAACTCTCACATAAGAACACTGTGAAAGTTACAGTGGGGCTGCCATTATTTCAGGCGAGGCCCTTCTGCTCACTTCCAGGGAAGGTCTTCCTCTCACAAGTTCAGTTTCAGCACCAAGGACAGCGCCCCCAACTCATTCAGAATCGCTTTACAGTTGATAAAACGCTCTTGTAAGAGTTATTGTATTATTTTTTCATTAAAAATACCTGTGATAGCTTTTTAAAAATATATACGTAACATTTACCTTTAGGTACACGGGATTATGGATATTTTTAAGTGTTTATTTTTATCAATTTCTGGGTTTTGTTAATAAGTATAATCATATATATTTGTGATAGCTAAAAATAATGAAAGCTATTTCATTAAAAATTTTGTGGTTCCCAGACTTTTCTCCAGTCGCCACCCTATATAATGCCCTGTTTCTCACATGCCAGGCTTTCTCCTCCTCTCCTCTAGGGTGTAGGGTCTGAGGAGTTTTGACCTCAAGATGACAAGAGGGAAATCTGCAGCCAGGATAAGTACCATTCTCTGCCCTTCACCAGCATCATTCACAGCCACTGAGTAAGCCACGAAGACAGTACCCACATACTTGCTCACACAATACAGGGACTCACTCCCTACTGGGAGAAAACTTGGCTCTCTAAATTCTCCTTCTGGAAGTGAGCTGATGTGTCTTTCCATAGATCTGCAGAGATGTAGCCAGAGTTCCATTTCCAACTTTGTCCCCAACTTCCTGGATTAAATTTGGGAACATCATTTGGACTCAGGTTTGTCTTTTGCCAAATAAGGACTAGATAATTTCTAATGACCCCTTTGTCACTGTGCTTTTTCAAGAATTTTAGGAGCAGCTCAGCATTCAGTTTGTTCTGGAAGGTTTCTTCGCAAGCCACTCCAGTCAAACCTTAACCTAACAAAGGGCCTAGGCTGCCCTCTCATGGAGTCTCCGAGCATAGCAGGCACGGTCCAGGTTCTCACTGCCTTTCCCTTCCGTCTCCACAATGAGCAATCAGACTTCACTTGGTTCATTTCCACATGTGCCATCAAAATTTCCTAAAACTGGGAGGTACGCTTAACCCTGTATCTTCCCCAGAAATGCCAAGAAAACCGTATGGCCAGAAGAAAAAAAAGTCTCCAAAACTGGGCGGAGTCCAGATGTCTTCACTTCCAGGCCTGCCTTCTTCCCACAGTTCAACCTCCCACAGGCCCAGGCTTCAGTGGCTGTGGGTGGGGGCATTAAAAAGGGCTGTGGACCCCAAAGTCTGGAACTTCGTCATCCACCTCAGTTCTTCCTGCTCCTTCCTGCTCTCCTCTCACATCTGCTGCACGGAAAAGCAGGATAGAGTGGCTAAAGGCACAGGTTGCACAGATCCAGCTGTTGACAAACCATTCGCTAGCTGAGTGAGCTTGGAAAAGTAACTTCTCTCTGGACCCCAGTTCCTTAATCTGTAAAACCTGAGTGATGACTTCTGGGGCCATATTCTCCAGGAGACTGTATATGCTCTAAACCAACGCTGGGTAGGTTTGAGCCCCCAACCTTTTGATTAGTAGCTAAGCACAAACTGTTTGCATCACCCAGGGACTCTCTTTCTCCAATAGCAGGGTGTTAACTGCTATCAGAGCGAGCTTTTTCTGGACATGCACGGGAGAATGGAGGTTCCCAGCCAGGGAAGGGCCCTCTCTCAACAGCACTGGAAGGATCTGCTTCTATGCCATGGGGCAGAGCAGATGGGGGCAGAAGGGAAGCTTCTTCTGGGCCCCGGAAGGGCACGCCCATGCCCAGGGCTTAGCCAAAACCTTCTGGGGAGGCTCAAGCACGTCAGCTGTTTCCTCCTCATCTGCCTCCTTTACTGGAATGAGGCTGCCTGCACCGCAGAGACCCATTTTGAGAATATCCAGGCCTGGGATTTGGTCCAAGTCAGAGATGCCCAGGAGCATCACCACCCTGAGGAGGTGCTAGCGCAGCCAAGCCAAGGTTCACTGGGAGACAGCCTGGAGGGCAGCCTGGGCCTGGGAAACCCCAAGGGTGGACTCCTGTCACCAACAGTTCCAGAGGCCTCCAAACCAAGCATCAGACTAAGACTTCATGCAGATTGCAAGGAAGGCTAACCTCTCTTCTTCTGGAGCAGGGCGATCACACTTCAGTAAAGACCAGCATCACCTGAGAGCTAACAAAGATCCCAGAGGCTCAGGCTCATTGACCAGGGATAGGGCCTTTGTGATCCTGACACCATCATGGGTGAAAGCCACCACTGTCCTAGGGAAGTTTTAATTGGACTACAGGTGCAGGGGGTTGAGTTGGTCACACATCTCAGATCACCACATCAACAACAATCCCTACAAGGCCCATCACTCTCCTTCCTGACAATGCTGTTTACCTGCTCAAAAACTACCGATGCCCCATCCTCTTACGGAAGCATAATCTACACTCTTCAGCATGGTTTTCAAGGACACTGCCATCTAGGCTTGCCTCCCCCACACCCACACCTACCCCTGGCTCCTCCTCTCTCTCCATGCCTGCCTTAAGGAGCTCTGTGTCCCCACCTGCAAGGACTGTTGAAGGGCCACTGTTCCCCATCCTGCTTCTTCAGTCTGCATGCCCTTCTCCTAGCTGCCCTCTTTAAACCTCTCCCAGTCTGCAGCTCCACTACCACTTCCTCCAGGAGGCCTTCACAATTAATCTCTCTCCTCTATGTCTCCATAACACTGTTACTCCTCTTGTCCCGTTCATAATTCCCCATACATATCTGTCCCCCACTCCAGGGTGAGGACTGGGCTTTGTTCCTCTCTGCACCCCTACAGCCCCTAACACAGTGCCTTGTGGGTCCAAAAAAAAAAAAAAAAAAAAACCTGTTGCCGTCCAGTCGATTCCAATAGGAGACACTGCTAAATATTATTGAATCAAGACTCATCTCCAGGTCTGAGGACCATGCTTTCAGGGGACATCTAGGTCAATTGGCATAACAAAGTTCATTAAGAAAATGTTCTGCATCCCACTTTGGTGAGTGATGTCTGGGGTCTTAAAAGCTAGCGAGTGGCCATCTAAGCTGCATCAATTGGCCCCAACCCACCTGGAGTAAAGGAGAATGAAGAACACCAAAGTCACAAGGAAAGCATTAGCCCAAGAGACAGAAAGGGCCACATAAACCAGTGACTTCATCAGCCTGAGACCAGAAGAACTAGATGGTACCTGGCTACCACCAATGACCGCCCTGACAGGGAACACAACGCAGGGTCACTGATGGAGCAGGAGAAAAGTGGGGTACAGAACTCAAATTCTAGTAAAAAGACCAGACTTAATTGTCTGACTGAGACTGGAGGAACCCCGGAAAGCATGACCCCCAGGCTCTCTGTCAACCCAGCACTAAAACCATTCCCAAGGCCAACTCTTCAGTCAAAGATTAGACTAGACTATAGGACATAAAATTATACTTGCAAAGAGTGTACTTCTTAGCTCAAGTAGATACATGAGACTAAATGGGCAGCTCCTGTCCCAAGGTGAGATGAGAAGGCAGAGAGGGTCAGAAGCTGGTTGAATGGACATGGGAAATCAGGGGTGGAAGGCCGGAAAGTGCTGTCACAGTATAGGGAGAGTAATCAGGGTCACATAACAATGTATGTATAATTTTTTTTTTATGAAAGACTAACTTGAATTGTAAACTTTCACTTAAAGTACAACAATAAAATAAAATAAAAAAAGAATTATCTGGTATAAAAAAAAAAGACTCATCTCCATAGTTTCTAGAAACTTCTCCTGTCACATTCACCTAATCCTCCTCTGGCATCATTTTGAGCTTGTGTCAACATAACATAATAAATTTTTATTGTTGTCTGAGTACTTCATGCATACTTTATCTCTAACCCTATGGGTCAGACCCAGATCCTGAAAGCCATTGGGTATCTGTACAGGCTGATTTGCTCATTTCTATCCCTCTGCCCCCTGAGCCAGGCCTCTCCCTCTCTAGAAGGGATCAAGACAAAAGGAATAGTCAACAGAGCTTATGTCTCCACCATAGGGCCATCCATGGGTTTGGCAATAAATACAGCACCATGATCCTTCTCCTTCTTCTCTGGGTATTTCCAGATCACCCTCAGTCACTGAGAGCCTGGGGACGGGGCAAGTTAAGAAGTAAGGCTGGAAGGTCAAGCATAATCCATGACAGTAGACTAAAAACAATGCCATTAGCCTACCCTCAGAATGTATAGCTGAGAGAAATGATCTCCCAAATCATCTAAAATTCGGATCTCTTGGAGGGTGGGGCAAGATGGTGGAGTAAACAGTTGCTCCCATTTGTCTCCCTGCAATTAACCCACTGAACAATGAATAAAAACAAGCACAGACAGATATCTCAGACGGCAGTTGAAGCATTGGAGAGCCCAGGTGAGTCCCGAAACAGGGGAGAAGAGGAGTGGGATCCCAGAGAAGATGGGCGTTTCTGGCCACTGGCACCTGGAGGATGTGGCTCACTGCGGACATTTGGGATGGGATGGGCAACACCCTGAACAAAGACCGCAGGGTGGGAGCTAACCTGAGGAAAGTGTAGTCTGATTAAGGTGGTGCAGATCGGCTATGGGAATTCACAAGCCATGCATTTGGGAAGGGGCACAGGGAAGCCAAGATGCTGCAAGTGAGTGCTATAAAATTCAGATCACTTGCAGGAAGATTGCACTGTAGTCTTTCAGAAAACAGAGGGTCTTGGCATCTAGAGCCTCAGAACACCAGGCCCAGGGAGACATGACCATTTGTGATTAGCTCTGAGGGTGACATGAATCCATCAAAACAAAACAAAACCGAAACCCGTTGCCGTCAATTCTGACTCATAGCAACTCTGTAGGGCAGAGCAGAACTGCCCCATTGGGTTTCCAAGGAGCGGCTGGTGGATGCGAACTGCCAACCTTTTGGTTAGCAGCTGAGCTCTTAACCACTGTACCACCAGGGATCCATAGATGGTGTTTACATTACACCCAGGTTGGGCAGCCCCGATTCATCTGCGATGGCCCAGCAGGGCAGCCTCATCCTTGGATGGAGGAGCAGCAGCCTCCTACACCCGGCTGGGCAACAAGAGGCAGGGCCCACTGGGGAGCTGAACAGCAAAGGAAATTTACTGTGTATTGTAGATAGGGAAGGTGAACTTGAACCTGGCTGATAATCAGCCTGATTAGCTCAGCGGCTCCTGGGGAGGGCCAGTGCCTGGAACCATACCAGCCAGCATCAGGGTGCAGTTCCCAGAGCTGGGGCTGCTAAGGTCAAGAGCAGCTGGGGCCCTGAGAAATGTGAAGACAAAACCAGAGCAAATCAGGCTTGGGCCTGAGGGTGGGTCCAGAGCAGTCAGCAGGCTGCAGGCTGGGGGCAGGTGAACATAGGCACGGGTGGTGGTGATGCCAGGACCCAGGGGAGAGCAGTGGGCAGAGCTGGGGAGGCCAACCCACCTCCTCGCTGGGTGCTGGCTGTGGACAGGCACTGGCCAGGTCAAAGGTTCAAGGTCTGGCAACAGCAACCCCTCTTCAGGCCCTGCAGAGTCTCAGCCCTGCCAGGTGTAACTGGGCATGTGTGAGACCAGCAGCTTTGGCTCGCCTCCGGGAACACCGAGCCTGGGCTTGTGAGATCCAACTTCAACCTGCCGGTTCTCGGCCCCAAGTTTGGATAGAATTAGAAACGTGGATCTTTAGAGAAAGAGGGCCCATAATATCTATGTGAGCTGAGTGGCTTGGTTCTCTACCACCGTTACTGGGCATCGATGGGCCCCTTGCTGGGTGGCATCTCCAGACCTCCAAAAATGTCCTAATGGCAAAAACAGCCCAAGCACTGAGCCCTGGGTATGTGTCAGCCTGGTGCCAAGCAGTGTGTTAATCCACAGTTTTCCTAGCTGGGTCTCATGCCTAGCTTGCCCTAAAAGGTCACAGGTGTGCAGAGAGTGGGTACCAGCCCCAGCCATGGGCAGGGCTTACAAGCAGCTGGAGTCCCACCCCCAGGTAACCTCTACCTCAAGGCCTGACTGATGCAATTGTTTTTTATATGTGCCAGACATGAAGAAATTAGCAAGCACCCCATTATTGTATTTGATCTTCTCAACAAGCCTATGAGGTAAGTATCTTTAGCTCTTCTTTACCAGTGAGGAACCTGAGGAGTCAAGGGGTTAAGTGGCTTGCTTGTGGTCACCCAGCAAAGATGGGGCAGACTGGCACCGGGTGTTCAGCTGAATACATATTAATTATACATTAACATATTACTGTAGCCTGTGTTATCTTTGTAAGGGTTTCAGAGTTAAGTGCCAGCAGGCCCTCTGTGGATCACGTTCTTCCTGTTTCTATTCTAGGCTTTTGAGACTTGTCCACATGAGAGATTCTCTAGGAGTGGGGCTGCTGAGTCACCAGGTTTGCACATATTTAGTGTCACAATTGCACCAGATGGCTGCCGGGATGGTTGTGCTGTCCACACTCTGCCAGCAACGTGAGCTGGTCCCCGTAACTCCATAGTCCAACCTACTGGCGAAAAATTCCCAGCGAACTGAGTCTCTTCTACACTTCCATCATCTTTGCTGATTTTTCTTTGAGCGTATCTTTTTCTTACTGATTTACTAGAGTTTATTGGATATTAATCCCTTGTCCACTTCAGACCTTGCAACTATCTTTTTCTAGTTGGACACCTCCATCTAGCTGTCTCGGTGCTGCCCTCGGTGGAACAGAATTTCCCCTCCCCCCATATGGTTTGTGCTTTGGGAGTCCAGTTCAAAAACTCCCTATGCAAAGGTTTCAATGCTATTCTCCTACATTTTTTTCTGTTAACTTTGTGGTTTTATTTTACACGTTTAGGTCTGGACCTATGAGGGACTCGCCTTTGTGTATGGTGAGTTAGGGATCTGTATTAGTTTTCTATTGCTGCTGTAACAAATTACCACAAACTTAGTGGCTTAAAATCACATAAATTTATCATCTTACAGTTCTGGAGGTCAGAAGTCTTACAGGGCTAAAATCAAGGTGTCAGCAGGGCTAGTTCCTTCTCATGGCTCTAGGAGAGAATCTGTTTCCCTGCCTTTCCCAGTTTCTAGAGGTCACCTGTATTACTTGGCGTAAAGCCCCTTCCTTCATCTTCAAAGCACATCACTCAAGACTTCCATCATCACATCTCCTTCTTTCCCTCCAATCATAGACAGAAATGTTCTCCTCTTTTAAAGATTCATGTGCTTAGGTTGGGACCACTTGGATAATACAGGATAATTTCCTCATCTCAAAATCCTTAACTTAATCTCATCTGCAAAATCCCATTTGCCATGTAGGGCAACATATTCACTGGTTCTGGGGAGTAAGGCATAAACATCTTTGGGGGGCCATTTTCCAGTCCACCACAGGATCTAACTTGATTTTGCTCCATATACTGAGACAGTTGTCCCAACAGCATCTACCAACAGGCCATCTTTCTCCAATGATTTGTGGTGTCACCTGTTGCATATGCCAAGTAGCCATGTTCATATAGATTTGATTCTGTCCTCTCACTTCTACTCCTATTCATCTGTTCCAGCATGAGGACCATTGTGGGTTTTATTACCATTACTCTATAAAATGTCCTTTAAATTGATGGGGTGAGTCCTCTTTGCTCTTCCTTTTCAACATTTCCTTTGCTATCTAAGAACTTTTATTCTGTCATATAAATTTAGGATTGAATTTAATAGATGAACTTGGGGAGAATTGTCATTTTTGCAGTGTTAAGTCATCCTATTAATGAAGATGGTGTATTTCTTCTTTTATTCAGGTCTTCTTTAAAGTCCTTCAAGAGGATTTAATCTGTTTCTCTGTAGAGGGGTCATATAGACTCTGTTAGTGGGAACACTTATCTTCCTAGGATTTCCCTGTGATGAGACCTCCACTAGGTAATACTCCTGGGTCTTGCCCCCCCTACACTTTTGATGGTAAGTGACAGCATTTGTCTAAGTCACCTGAGTGATTGGTACAAACTATTAAAAGGCTTTAAGCACTGAAGTTCACATCTCTTTTGCTTCTCCCCCTGCCCTGGACAGTGTGAGGCTGTAGTCATGGGTAAGTGTCTCTGGTCTGCTGACCCTCTCTCAGATGGGCTGTCCCAAGGTCAGGTCTGGGGAGAGGGGGCAGATAATGTTAACAAACCCATTGATCACAAATCTTAACCACATCCTCCAAGCTAGCTTATATCAGAAATCAAGTGGCTGTCTGCTTCTGTCTCCATTCACTGGGTTCCTGCATTATCTCTCAAATCAGTTCTGAACTTGGGAAGGAAAAAGCCACGTTATTTATTAAGTATGCTTGAACCTCAACATTTCTTCAAAGTCAGACTTGAAAAATGAATAGTGGCTTTTGCGTATATTTAGGTCTCACTTAGGCTTAAGCAAGTGGGGATCATGTAGGGTGATGCCATTAGCTGATTTTTTCAAGTTGTGCAGTTCGTGGGTTTTTTTTTTCTTTTAAAATAAACTTCTTTGAGGTATAATTTGGATACACTAAAATGCATCCATTTTAAGTGCACAATTCAACAAATTTTGATAAATGTATATACTCATATAACCACCACACTCATGATACAGAATATCTCCATCATCTCAAATAGTTCCCTTCTGCCCGTTGGCAGTCAAACTCCACCCCACCCCAGTCCCAGGCAAGCACTGATCTGCTTTCTGTCACTATAAATTAGTTTTGTCTCTTTGGGAATTTCACATAAATGGAAGCATACAGTATGTATTCTTTCTGCGTCTGGTTTCTGTAACACAACAGAACGTTTTTGAGATTCTTCTGCAGTGTTTTATGATTTATTCCATAGCAGTTTATTCTTTTTTTTTATTGCTGTGCTGTACAATTTGTTTATTCATTTGCTTCTAGATGTACAATTGGGTTTTTCCAGTATTTGGCTATTATGAATAGAGCTTCTATGACTATTTCTTGTACATGTCTTTTGGTGTCTTTTCCATTTATATGAGGTTCAAAACCAGGCAAGAATAAATTATAATGATAGAAATCAGAACAGCAGTTACCTCTTGGGAGTGAGTATTGGCTGGGAGGAGGCTGGGGTGACGGAAATGGTTTGTATCTTTATGTGAGTGGCACTTACATGGATGTATACATAAGTAACAATTCATCCAGCTGTACACCTGGTATTAGTGCTCTCTACTCGCTTTATGTATGTTATATCTCATCAATTAAAGTAAACAAAAGCAAGGAAACAAAGAATCAGAGGAGGTTGTTATAGGATGGGGACTTGGAGAGGAAAATGGACCTTTCACTTTTGAAATGTTGTTACCTCATGGATTCATTACTTCTTCTTCAATTAAAAAGAAAAAAGAGTTCGACTGAAAAGCCGAATAATAAACAGACAAGTAAGTGCATAATACATCATAAGGAAAGTTAAGCTAGAGTTTTGAGCTCAGAGAAGGAGCAGTGGAAGAGTTCGAGCACAACGCAGGCTGATGGGCCCATCAGCTGAGAGATTTCCTCAGGAGAAAGTTCAGGAAAGAGAAAGGGAGGCCTTGAAGGCCAAGCGAAAAGGTAGAAGAGGGGAAGGGAATTGTCCTTATGATTTCAACCTACGATTCAAAGATTCCATAGTAAAATTTTTTGAATCTAAATCCCATACACATAGGATGTTTTTTAGTTAAACTTTTACTATTGATTTCTTGTTTTGTAACCATCACCACTACCTCTTTCTAAAACTTTTCATCACCACAAACAGAATTATCTGTACCCATTAAGCAATAACTCCCCACTTCCCTCCCCTAGTCCCTGGTAACCTCGAATGAACTTTTGTCTCTATGCATTTGCCTATTCTACATATTTCCTATAAGTAGGATCATACAACATGTGCTCTTTTGTGTCTGGCTTCTTTCACTTGGCATAATGTTTTCAAGGCTCATCCATGCCGTGGCGTGTATCAGAACTTCCTTTCTCTTTATGTAGTATCCGTAGACCACGTTTTGTTTATCCAGTCATATGTTAATGACTTAGGTTGTTTCTGCCCTTTAGCTATTGTGAATAAGGCTGCAATGAACACTGTATCTGTTTGAATCCCTTGCTATTGATTTTTAATGTTACTCACTATAATCAGAGACCCCAGTCTGTATGAAAGTTTATATAAGTTTCAGAGAATTCTGGAATGTATTGAGGTTCCTTTGTAACCGAGCACATGATCAACATCTGTGAATATCCCACATGTGCTCTCAAAGTATGGGCAGTCTCTGTTTCCTGGATATAAAATTCTCTCTCAAAAAAAATAATAATATGTATACCCAATTGTCATTAGTTCATGTTTATTAATAGTTTATTCAAATATTCTATATCCTGAGTAAGCTGAAGATAGAGATTTCCTTAGATAAAAGACAAAAAGGGAAAAATGAGATCCGAAAGCCAAAAAAACTTTCCAGCAAAAAGCATTATAATGATAAAAAGTTTCAATTGATATTAACATATTAGCATCATGGTAAAAATGTTCAATTTAACTAGAAAAAATAACAGTTCTAAACATGTATACATCTAACACAGCTTAGAAATATATAAGGCAAAAAGAAAATATATAAGGACAAAATTATAAGAAATAATAGACAAATTCATACCCTTAGCGAGATATTTACAAAAGCGTGTATTGGTAATGAATCTCTAAGGCAGAAAAAAATATTCTGTTAAGGATACAGAAGCTATGAATAAAGCAGTTATAAGCTTGATCTAATGAATACATACAAAAGTCTGGTCCCAGAAGTTTAAAGAGCATACATTTTTCTCAAGCACACATGAAATATTTATAAAAACTGACCACGTATCAGTCTATAAAACAAGTCTCAGTAAATACCAAAAACAGGCAAGAACTGAAACAGGAGACCAGCGAGGAGGAGGTCATTGCAGCAGTTCAGGCAAGAGATGATGGTGGCTTGTTCTGGGGCGAAGAGGGTGGAAAAGGTAAGAAGAGGTGAGATTCTGGATTCATTTTGAAGGTAGAGCTGATGGATTTGCTAATGGACTGAATACATAATGCAACAGGAAAAAAGGAGTCAACGCTGTCTGCAAGGTCTTTGGCCTGAGCAGCTGGAAGGATGGAGTTGCATTATTGAGACAGAGACATCCAGGAGCAGGGCTAAGGGAGCAGGCTGGGAGCTGGGGAACTCGAGCTCTGTTTCAGGGCATATTAAGAATGGGGTGGCAACATGATTAACGCAACCAAAATCACAAAACTGTAAACCTGAAAAATATTGAATTGGCAAATGTCGTGTTAAATACATATACATATTTACAACAATTAAAAAAAAAAAACGAATGCGGTAGCTGGGGCTGTTAGACTTCCAAGCAGAAATGCCCAGATGCTGCAGAGGAGAGGCAAATACAGACGAAGGCCCTTGAGTAACTGTGAGGGGGTGAAACCCAGCTGTGCCATGTGGAGCCACATCGGAGCCCGGGCAAAAGGAAAAATCAGTTAACACTGATCCTGTCCTTATTTCAAAGTTTTATATTTTGTTCAGCATACATTTTTTTGCATTAAGTTCTTATTTTTTAAAAATATTGTATTAAAATATTATTTATCTTGATTACTAAGCTTTTTGGTATCAGCTTAAGCTTTGTGCTGAAGGCCAGGGCAGGATTACCCAATACCCATGTGAAATCATTCCCTACAGATTAGCAAATATGCACAAATCAGCCTGTGTGTACCTTGCTTACTGGTTAATCTGTTCCTGTCAGGGATTATAAATTTGAAAAGAGGCTGTGGGGTTGGGAGAGAGACAGATGTCAGCCATACCTAGAAGCAGAATCTTTGATGTGGTGAAAAAATGTGAAATTGTTCACTACAGATTAGTAAATAAGCACAAATCAGCCGGTGCGTACCTTGCTTACTGATTAATCCGTCCCGGTTTGAGGCCACTGCCTCACTCGCCTTGCCCTCATCTGATCACATGCCCCATGGAAGGAGCAGTTAAGGGAGGAAATTGAATCTTCAAGGGACATTCCCTAAGGGGGGATTGGGGGTGCGACACTGGGTCTGACAGCATAGAGGGGGGCTCCTGATGACAGGGGACCCACGGACCTGGTCCATTTGCCGCACCGGCCCTACCCTTCCCCAACTCTCCTGTGAAATTCAAACAACCGCAGTACCTGCTGCTGAACATGCAGGGACATGAGGCGGTTTTGTAGACTTGTGAGCGCCACTATGGGCACTGAGGGGAGAGTGACCCTGAGTGATGACCCCCAAAAGGTGAGCCCCACACAGGAAAGCAGTTGTTGCTATGACAGTGTTATGGTTTATGAGATTTCAAAAGGTTGTAAATCCCACAGGAGGGGCAGAAATGAGGACCTGCTTGATCCTTAGAGACAAAAAGAGGTGATTTTTATGGGCGGCTTGGTAATTGACCATTTCCAGGAGTAGGTAATCTGCTTCAGCTGGGGCAGAGCTCCCTCTGGTGGTCATGGATTGCAAAGGCAGGCAACACAACATAACCTCTTGAGCTGTGCATGCTGTGGAGTCTGGGATAGGCAGGCATGTCCGCCACTAAGGAGCAGGCAGAAGAAGAGAAGCCAGCAGAGCAGAAAAAAGTAGCAGTCAGAGAAGGATGAGGAGGGGCGTAGTCCTAGAGAGTTTTGAGACTCAATAGTTATAAATGTCAGAGAGGTCAAATAGGGTAAAGGGTAAAAAGTCAACCTGGGCTGCATAGATTTATCACTGGTCATTTGATCCTGGGCTCTTTGGTGCTGGGCTATGAGGGCTGACTAGTCATCTACCAGATGGATTTTGAGAACTCTAAGAATTTAGAAACCATCTCAGGAATAGATCTGACACATTGAACACTAATGACTGAAGACCAGTCAAGTTGTGGAAAGACATTGAGGACATCATACATGAAGAAAGCAAAAGGTCATTAAAAAGACAAGAAAGAAAGAAAAGATCAAGATGGATGTCAGAAGAGACTCTGAAACTTGCTATGAATGTAGAGTAGCTAAAGCAAATGGAAGAAATGATGAAGTAAAAGAGCTGAACAGAAGATTTCAAAGGGCAGCTTGAGAAGACAAAGTAACACATTATAATGAAATGTGTAAAGACCTGGAGTTAGAAAACCAAAAGGAAAGGACACATTCAGCATTTCTCAAGCTGAAAGAACTGAAGAAAAAATTCAAGCCTCAAGTTGTAATACTGAAGGGTTCTATGGGCAAAAAATTGAACTACACAGATAGCATCAAAAGAAGATGAAAAGAATACACATAATCACTGTACCAAAAAGAATTGGTCGACATTCAACCATTTCAGCAGGTAGCATACGATCAAGAACCAATGGCATTAAAGGAAGAAGTTCAAGCTGCACTGAAGGCATTGGCGGAAACACAAGGCTCCAGGAATTGATGGAATACAAATTCAGATGTTTCAACAAACGGATGCAGCACAGGAGGTGCTCACTCGTCTGTGCCAAGAAATTTGGAAGACAGCTACCTGGCCACCGACGGGAAGAGATTCATATTTATGCCTATTCCAAAGAAAGGTGATCCAACAGAATCTGGAAATTCTGAATAATATCACACACAAGTAAAATTTTGCTGACGATCACTCAAAAGCGGTTGCAGCAGTACATTGACAGGGAACTGCCAGACATTTGAGCCAGATTCAGAAGAGGACATGGAACCACAGATATCGTTGCTAATGTGAGATGGATCCTGGCTGAAATCAGAGAACACCATAAAGATGTTTACCTGTGTTTTATTGACTATGTAAAGGCATTCAACTGTGTGGATCATAACAAATTATGGATAACATTGTGAAGAATGGGAATTCCAGAACACTTATTGTGCTCATGCAGAACCTGTACTTTGAACCAGTTGTTTGAACAGAACAAAGGGATACTGTGTGGTTTAAAGTCAGGAAAGTCGTGCATCAGGGTTATATCCTTTCATTATACTTACTCAATCTGTATGCTGAGCAAATAATCCGAGAAGCTGGACTATATGAAGAAAAACAGGGCATCAGGATTGGAGGAAGACTCATTAATGCCTTCATTGTGCAGATGACACAACCTTGCTTGCTGAAAGTGAAGAGGACTGATGAAGATCACAGACCACAGCCTTCAGTATGGACTACATCTCAACATAAAGAAAGCAAAAATCCTTACAACTGGACCAATAAGCAACATCATGATAAACGGAGAAAAGATTGAAGTTGTCAAAGAATTTCATTCTACTTGGATCCACAATCAATGCCCATGGAAGCAGCAGTCAAGAAATCAAGTGATGCATTGCATCGGGCAAATCTGCTGCAAAAAGACCTCTTTAAAGTGTTAAAAAGCAAAGATGTCACCTTGAAGACTAAGGTGCACCTGATCCAAACCATGGTGTTTTCAATTGCCTCATCTGCGTGCAAAAGTTGGACAATGAGTAAGGAAGACTGAAGAAGAACTGATGCCTTTGAATTATGGTGTTGGTGAAGAATATTGCATATATCATGGACTGCCAAAGGAATGAACAAATCTGTCTTGGAAGAAGTACAGCCAGAGTCCTCCTTAGAGGCAAGGATGGTGAGACTGTCTCACATACTTTGGACATGTTATCAGGAGGGATCAGTCCCTGGAGAAGGACATCACGCTTGGTGTCTTAGTTATCTAGTGTTGCTATAACAGGAATACCACAGGTGGATGGCTTTAACAAAGAGAAGTTTATTCTCTCACAGTCTAGCAGGCTACAGGGCGCCAGCTCCAGGGGAAGGCTTTCTCTCTCTGTTAGCTCTGGAGGAAGGTCCTTGTCATCAATCTTCCCTTGGTCTAGGAGCTTCCCTTGCAAAGGAACCTTGGGTCCAAAGGACATGCTCTGCTCCCGATGCTGCTTTCTTGGTGGTATGAGGTCCCCAACTCTCTGCTTGCTTCCCTTTCATGTCTTGTAAGATAAAAAGTGATGCAGGCCACACCCCAGGGAAACTCCCTTTACATTGGATCAGGGATGTGACCTGAGCAAAGGTGTTCCATCCACTGTAATCTTCTTTAAAATAATCTAATCTTGCCTAATTAACCATAGTCAGAGATTAGGATTTATAACACACAGGAAAATTACATCAATCACAAAATGGAGGACAACCACACAATACTGGGAATCATGGCTTAACCAAGTTGACAGATATTTTGGGGGGACACAGTTCAATCCATGACACTTGGTAAAGTAGAAAGTCAGTGAAAAAGAGGAAAAGCCTCAATGAGATGGATTGACACAGTGGCTTCAACAATGGGCTCAAGCATAACAATGATGAAGAGGATGGCACAGGTCTGGGCAATGTTTCGTTCTGTTGTACATATGGTCGATACGAGTTGGAACTGATTCGATAGCACCTAACAACAACAATTCAATCTATGACAAATTCCAAGCAGCACTGAAGGCACTGGGGGAAAAACAAGGCTCCAAGAACTGATGGAATACCAATTGAGATGTTTCAACAAACGGATGCAGAAAAGGAGGTGCTCGCTCGGCTATGCCAAGAAATTTGGAAGACACCTACCAGGCCACCGACTGGAAGAGATCTATATTTGTGCCCACTCCAAAGAAAGATGATGCAACAGAATGCAGATACTGAAGAACAACATCATTAATATCACATGCAAGTAAAATTTTGCTGAAGATAATTCAAAAATAGTTGCAGCAGTACACCAGCAGGGAACTGCCAGAAGTTCAAGCCAAATTCAGAAGAGGACATGGAATGAAGGATATCATTCCTGATGTCAGATGGATCCTAGTGAAAGCAGAGAATACCAGAAAGATGTTTACCTGTGTTTTATTGACTATGCAAAGGCATTCAACTGTGTGGATCATAACAAACTATGGATAACATGTGGAAGAATGGGAATTCCAGAACACTTAATTGTGCTCGTGCAGAACCTGTACATAGACCAAGAGGCAGTAGTAGTTCGAACAGAACAAGGGGATACTGCGTGGTTTAAAGTCAGGAAAGGCGTGCGTCAGGGTTGTACCCTTTCACTCTACTTATTCAATTTGTATGTTGAGCAAATAATCTGAGAAGCTGGACTATATGAAGAAGACTGTGGCATCAGGATTGGAGAAAGACTCACTAACAACCTGTGGTATGCAGATGACACAATCTTGCTTGCTGAAAGTGAAGAGGACTTGAAGCACTTACTGATGAAGATCAAAGACTACAACCTTCAGTATGGATTACACCTCAACATAAAGAAAGCAAAAATCCTCATAACTGGACCAATAAGCAACATCATGATAAACGGTGAAAATTTTGAGGTTGTCAAGGATTTCATTTCACTTGGATCCACAATCAATGCCCATGGAAACAGCAGTCAAGAAATCAAAGAATGTATTGCATTGAGCAAATCTGCTGCAAAAGACCTCTTTTAAGTATTAAAAAGCAAAGATGTCACTTGGAGGACTAAGGAGCTCCTGATCCAAGCCATGGTATTTTCAATCGCCTCATATGCATGTGAAAGCTGGACAATGAATAAGAAAGACGGAAGAAGAATTGACGCCTTTGAATTGTGGGTTAGCAAAGAATATTGAATGTACCATAAACTGCAAGAAGAACGAACAAATCTATCTTGGTAGAAGTACAGCCAGAGTGCTCCTTGGAAGCGAGGATAGAGAGATTTCATCTCACGTACTTCAGACGCGTTATCTGGAGGGACCAGTCCCTGGAAAAGGACATCATGCTTGGTAGGGTAGAGGGTCAGTGAAAAAGAGGAAGACCCTCGACAAGATGGATTGACACAGTGGCTGCAACAATGGGCTCAAACATAACAATGACCGTGAGGATGGCACAGGACCAGGCAGTGTCTCATTCTGCTTTACACAGAGTCACTATGAGTCAGAGCCAACCCGACAACACCTAACAACAACAACAACAACAACAGATCACCAGGTGTTTCTTCCAAGGTGCCAGTGGGTGGACTTCAACTTCCAATCTATTGATTAGCAGCCCAGACCATTAAACATTTACACCACTCAGGGACTCCAAAGTCATCATAAAAAAACCCGTTGTTGTGAGTCGATTCTGACTCATAGTGACCCTATAGGACAGAGCAGAACTGCCCCACAGGGTTTCCAAGGAGCAGCTGGTGGATTTGAACTGCTGACCTTTTGGCTAGCAGCCTGAGCTCTTAACCACTGAGCCACCAGGGCCTCAATGTCATCACAGCAGATATAAAAACAAGCAAACAAACAGAAACAATCGAAGGGTTGGAAGGTTTAAGCTGAGGAAATCTCCCAGAAAGTAGTACAAAAAGAAAAGGAAATGGAAAATAAAAAAAAGATAAAGTGAGTAAAGGACTCATCCAGGAGTTGCAGCATCTGAGTGAAGGGAATTCCAGAAAGGGAAACAGAAGCAGTGGGGAGAGAATCATCAACAAAATAATTTATGACAATTTCCCAGAACCGAAGGGCATGTGCTGCCAGAATGGAACAGTCCACTAAAAAAAATGCCCAGTACAATGTACTCACACCGAGACACACACTGCGAAATTCAGAACACTGGTAACAGAGAGAAGATTCTAAAAGCTTCCAATGGGTACTGGCTCTTGAGAGCTCTTTGTCAAATTTTAACAGTTTTGCAGCCCGGCTGTTAAACCATTGGTCAACAAAACTAAATTAAAATGTAAAATAATAAATACCATGGAAAAAGAAAAAGGAAGGAAGGAGAGGGGAGTCTTTATACTGTATTTACATTTGGAAATTGGCAAACACCACAATTACTGGGGGGAAGTGGCAGGAGGGAGGGAGTTAGTTTATCAGCATACAACTAAATAGTTGAGCAAATTATGGTATATAATTCATACAGCCATTAACAATAACAACTGTGATAAATATATAGAAATATAGAAATTGTTGATATAATGCTGTTGTTGTTAGTTGCTGTTGAGTCGATTCTGATTCATGGTGACCCCATGTGTGCAGAGCAGAACTGCTCCACAGGGTTTTCAAGGCTGTGACCTTTCGGAAGCAGATCACCAGGCCTGTCTTCTGAGGTGCCCCGAGTGGGTTCAAACCACCAACCTTTCCACTAATAGTCATGTGCTTAACTGTTTTTGCCACCCAGGGACTCCTGATATACCATGAAGTTACATAAACAGACAAAAAGCATATGTGTACTATAAATACAACTATGTAAAATATACACATATGATGGAGAACAAAGGAAATACACAAAACAGTTATTTGTTATGATGAAATAATGTATTTTACAATTTAAGTTTATCCTTATTGTTTTTATAATTCAAGATTAAAAACTTTTGTTCACCCTCCCTCCCTCCCTGGTACCTAAAGAAGAAAACCCAAACTTGCCTGATGAAAATTCTATAATGGTAGCCCACTACCTTCAGGCCTGATAGGATTCTAGAAGTTTGAAATTTGTTCTACCTGTCCACTTCCACTTTCTGCCACTTGCGTCCACCCACCCACACTCCAGTCCTATCAGATCACTTGTGATTCCTCTGCTGAGCTACGTCTTCCCATGAGTGATCCTGAGGAACCCCAACTCATCTGGCCAGATCCTCCCCTCAACCACCTGGAGAAGCACCTCCTCCTCTCAGTGTTTCTATTGTCCTCTGCTCATCTCCATGGTAACTCTTATCACGTGGACTTAAGAGTCTTATGAATCTGTCCTCCAGGTGGGGAAACTGTCTCCCTAGTTGCAGCTGAGTCAGCGCTGACTCATGGTGACCCCATGTACAACAGAATGAAACACTGCCTGGTCCTGTGCCATCTCTACAATTGTTGGTATGCTCGAGACCATTGTTGTGGCCACTGTGTACCTTCCAGAGCTATGGCAAACAATATTCTGTTGTGATCCATAGGGTTTTCATTTGCTAATTTTCAGAAGTATGTTGCCAGGCCTTTCTTCCTAGTCTTTCTTAGTCTGGAAGCGCCACTGAAACCTGTCCACCATAGGTGACCCTGCTGGTATTTGAAATACAAATGGCATAGCTTCCAGCATCATAGCAACATGCAAGCTACCCCAGTACAGCAAACTGGCAGACAGGTGGTGATCACATACTATAGGCCCTTAAAACCATTGTTCAATATTTGTGTGTTGGGAGATGGCAGCCATTTGGAATGCTACTTCTTCCATGAAGCTTTCCTGGTTCCCACACCATCACCACTCTCTGGGTAAATCACTCTCCCTCTTCTGGGTTCCCATAGGGCTTTGTATGACCTTGAGTAATACTTATTATTCTCTCTACAACTCAGTTTCTTTATCTGTAAAATGGAGGCGATAAAAATACCTGTCTCACCAGGTCATGTTACACTCCCTGTGGGGTTTACAATTAAGTTTACCCAAAGAATTTGGTCTTTGCCCTTGGTTCTTGAGAGAGAATCTCTAAAGCCTTGGAATTTCTCCAGTGACTGAAGTGATTTGATGAGGCCTTCTGATGGCACCTGAGTGTTTACGCTAATGAGGTACCTCTTGGATTGCGGCTGACCAGATCAAAAAGACTCACCACGTGGTATCAGCTGACCTCAGGGGAGGAGTACATGACTCAGTGGATCCCAAGGCTGTCATGAGGCCCCCAGTAAAGGCTCTGGACACGGAATGGACACGTGCCTCTAGTCGGTAACAGACATCGATGCACTTGGAAGGGTAGCTTCGCGTTAGGAACGCTCCCAGACCTCGCCCTATGCATCTCTTCGTTTGTTTCATTTTTGCTGTAATAAAACGGTAATCATGGTACTTATAGCACTTTCCTTCATTCTGTGACTCGTTCTAGCGAAGTATTGAACTCGAGGGAGTTGTAGGAACCAGTGGGTCAGAAGTGAGGGAGGGCTGAGGACCCCCAAGCTGGAGGCTGGTGTCTGAAGTCTTGGGCCACCTTGGCAGTCTGGAGGACTGTGCCCTTTAATTGTGAGGTCTGATCTAGCTCCAGATGGTTAGGATCAGAGAAAAGAGTACTTACTGCATGTGTCCTTGGATTGGAATTGAATAGATTTTACTTGGAATTGAATCCTTCCGTTTAGTTGGTGTCAGAAAAGTGAAGGAGCCCTGGTGGTGCAGTGGTTAAGAGCTCGGCTGCTAACCGAAAGGCTGGCAGTTGGAATCCACCAGCTGCTCCTGGGAACCCTCTGGGGCAGTTCTAGTCTGTAGTTTTTTGGTTTGTTTCGTTTTGTTAGAGAGGCAGAATAAAAGGATCACATTGATTGATTTCCCTTACAACACCCTATGCCGAGCACATGGTAAATACCCAATAAGTGTAAGCTATTGTTTTTATTATTTTAGCACTTTAATATGACATTTGTCCTATTATCGCATTCATTCAGCTTCCTACTTAAATTTCATCATTGTGGATAAACAGACTGTTTTCGTTTCCCTGGACGTTAACCAAAAGGTTGGAGGTTGGAGTCCATCTAGAGGTGCCTGGGAAGAAAGGCCTGTCAGTCTACTCCCAGAAAAACCAGCCACTGAAAACCTTATGAAGCACAGTTCTACTACATGGGGTCACCATGAGTCAGTGAAGTCCATGGCACCTGGGTGTTTTTTTTTTCTTCCTGGCTTATTCGTTTCCTAGGACAGCTGTAACAAAAAAACCACACACCGAGTAACTTTAAATAACAGAAAGTTATTGTCTTACTGTTCTGGACGCTAGAAGTTCAAATCCGTATTGGCCATGTTCATTACTTTTGAGGGTTCTGAGGGAGAATCTGTTCCATGCCTTCTCTCCAGCTTCTGGGGGCTCCTGGCAATTCTTGAGGTTCCTTGTCTTGTAGGTGTATCTTCACACAGCCATCTCTCCTCTGTGTCTGTGTCTTTACTCCTCTTCTAGAAGGATGCCAGGGCCCTGGAGGCACAGTGGTTAAGAGCTCGGCCCCTAACCAAAAGGTTGGCAGTTTGAATCCACCAGCCACTCCTTGGAAACCTTATGGGGGCAGTTCTACCTGTCCTGTAGGGTCGCTATAGTCAAAATTGACTCGACAGCAATGGGTTTGGTTTTTTTTTTTTTTTTTTTTTTAATAAGGACACGACTCAGATTGGGTTAGGACCCACCCTACTGTAGGGTGACCTCATGGTAACTGAGAAAACATCGTTAAAGACCCTCTTTCCAAACAAGGTCATGTTCGCAGGCACTAGGGGTTAGAACTTCAACATATCTTTTTGGGAGACAACTCAATTCATGTACACGGACAGGTAGATATGTAATAAATATATAAAATGTTCACCAGAGAAGCTACGTAGTGAGCATATGGGTGTTCACTGTGCAATTCTTTAACTTTTGTGTTTGAAATTTTTCATAAAATGTTGTTAAAACAATCCTTCAATGGTTTCTTTTGCCTTTTTAAATAAAACTCAGATGCCTTAACGGAGAAAATAGGGCCCTTTATGATCTGGTGCTGTCTCCCTCTATAACCTCAACTACCACCCCTCACGTGTACCCTTCACACAAATCGCTTGGAGCCGCCCACGAGAGTCATAGGATTTCATTCCTCTGTGCGTTTGTACTTGCTGTTCCCTGTTCCTAGAACACCCTTCCCTGAATGCTTATCCAGCTAACCCCGGTACACTCCTCAAACTCACCTCAAGTGAGCCTCTTCCAGGAAGTCTTTCCGGACTCCTCCAAGGAGGGACCCCTTATGTGCTTTTGAGGCCTCTCCCAAAAGTTTGTGGATTTTGAAGATAGCTGCGTGGGACACTCAGCACCCTAGAAAACTTGGCCTGGGGACTTGGTTCTAGTTACTCTACCTCTCTGAATCATAGATGATCTCTCATTTCTTCCCACAGATAAGTCCTCAGATTATATACAAACCCTCGAGAATGCGTCTGCCAACAGTTCCCTGAGCGAGTGACACACTCTTAACGGCGTGAGCAAACCTGAGGCGAGAGTCCACACAGGGAGCCGGGATGGCTGAACTCGGGCCGCCGCGGCGCCCGTGCCTGCCGAGGGGCCGCGTCGGAGGGTGCCCGGCTTAGGGCACACGCCTCGAGGAAGAGGTCCAGGCCGCAGTAGGGAAGAAGGCGGGGCCTGAGGCCGTGCACGTCGGTGTCCCGGGCTGGGGACGGAAGTTGCTCAAGTACAATTAGTTTCAGTTTTGTTTCTCTTACAGGCACCCAGCAACAGCGGCCTCCGGGGCCCCACTCCCAGTCCGTGGAGGCGGCGGCCAGCTGGAGGTAGGTAAGGAAGGCGGGGGTGGGGGGTGGCGGGGGTGCGGGGGTGGCGTGGTGGGCGGCGGCCAGGGAAGGGCTGAAGTGGAGGGAGCGGGAGGGAAGGGAGGCGAGAGAGCGCGGGAGGAAGAGGAAGAGAGGGAGGGACAAGGGAAGAGGGGCCGGGAGGCAGGAGGAGAGGAGAGAGTGGGGCAGCGCAGGGTCCCCTTTACCCCTGTCGCCCCACCGGGGCCAGAGGTCTGAGGTTTCCCTCCAAAAGGCTCCCTCCCACTCTGAGCTCTCCTGCCAGGCAGCGAAAGGGGGGAATTGCACCCAGTCCCTGTATCAAGCATTTAAAGTGCCCAGAGCATTCAAAAATGAACTCCGGCCTACCTTCCCGGGGGGGGGGGGTTACAGGAAGCATTTAGCTGGAAAGACTAAAAGAAAAAGGCGCTAAGGGACGAGACAACGAGTGACTCTTGAGTTCCAGCAGCCTCCTTTCTGCCTGCCCCAGAATCCATTTCAGGAAAAGTCAAGCAGGAAGTGGAGCCCCCACCACCCATAATGCTGGCCCCGGGGTCTAGAAGAAGGCAGGTGTATAGGGCTGGGGGATGAAGGCCTACCCCACTGCCAGGATTGTCAAGGTGACTCGCTTACCTGGACCCCTTCTGTGGAGATGCCCTTACTGCCTGTCCTGCCCCCAGCAGCACCCCAGCATTTATTCACACAGGACGGGGACCACCCTATCCACAGGTCTGTCAGCTGTGGGCACTTGTTATTAGATTCTCAGCTCTCATTGGTCTTGCCGTTTCTCACAGCATCTGACACACGGAGGCAGAAAAGAAGGTTTGCTGCATGTATGTGAGGAGGAAGACGGCGGCTCCCTAGCTCAAGAGCCAGTGGCCAGAGGACCCAGACGGCCAGAAGGAAATTCCTGGCCATTCAGGTGAGACCCTAGACCTGGGCATCACGATGGGGCTTGAGGATGGGGCAGAGGCGGGCAGGTACGCTGGAGGCACCCTCTGACCTCTGACCCTGACCCTTCCGCTTACAGCATGGTTTCCCAGGGATCTTCACCCTCTCTCCTGGAGGCTCTGAGCAGTGACTTCCTGGCCTGTAAAATCTGCCTGGAGCAGCTGCGGGTTCCCAAAACTCTGCCGTGCCTGCACACCTACTGCCAGGCCTGCCTGGCCCAGCTGGCCGAGGGCAGCCATCTTCGATGCCCCGAGTGCCGGGAAGTTGTTCCGGTGCCACCAGGGGGTGTGGCCGCCTTCAAAACCAACTTCTTCGTCAATGGACTCTTGGACTTGGTGACCGCCCGGGCTGGGGGAGACCTGCGTGCAGGTAAGCCAGCCTGTGCCCTGTGCCCCCTGATGGGGGGCACCAGCACCGGAGGGCCAGCCACAGCCCGGTGCCTGGACTGCGCCGACGACTTGTGCCAGGCCTGTGCCGATGGGCATCGCTGCACCCGCCAGACCCATGCCCACCGAGTAGTGGACCTAGTGGGCTACAGGGCAGGGTGGTATGACGAGGAGGCCCGGGAGCGCCAGGCGGCCCAGTGCCCCCAGCACCCTGGTGAGGCTCTGCGCTTCCTGTGCCAGCCCTGCTCCCAGCTGCTGTGCCGTGAGTGCCGCCTGGACCCCCACCTGGACCACCCGTGTCTGCCCCTGGCTGAGGCAGTGCAGGCCAGGCGGCCGGGCCTGGAGGAGCTGCTTGCGGGCGTGGACAACAACCTGGCAGAGCTGGAGGCTGCCCGGGCGGTGGAGAAGGAAATGCTGGCCCGGCTGCGGGAGCAGGCGGCCAGGGTGGGGATGCAGGTAGAGGAGGCGGCTGAGCGGGTCCTCCGGGCCCTCCTGGCCCAGAAGCAGGAGGTGCTGGGGCAGCTCCGGGCCCACGTGGAGGCTGCTGAGGAGGCTGCTCGGGGAAGGTTGGCAGAGCTAGAGAGCCGGGAGCAGGTGGCCAGGACCGCGGCCACGTTTGCCCGTCGGGTGCTCAGCCTGGGTCGTGAGGCTGAGATCCTCTCGCTGGAGGGGGCGATTTCCCAGAGGCTTCAGCAGCTGCAGGGTTGTCCCTGGACGCCTGGGCCAGCCCCCTGCCTGCTGCCTCAGCTGGAGCTCCATCCCAGGCTGCTGGACAAGAACTGCCACCTGCTTGAACTCTCCTTTGAGGAGCAGCAGCCCCAGAAGGATGGTGGGAAAGACGGAACTGGTACCCAGGGAGATGATGCAACCCAGGGCCAGGGAGAGGACCAAGCCAAGACAGAGAAAAAGGGTGGTGGAGTCCAGTCCCAGAGTGAGGATGTCACCAAGTTCCAAAAAGAAGAGAAAGCCCAAATCCAGAGAGAAGATGGGGCCCAGACCCCAAAAGAAGACAGAGCCCAGATCCAGAGAGAAAATGTGGCCCAGACCCCCAGAGAAGATGGAGAAGCCCACTGCCAGAGAAGTGGCAGATCCAACAGGAGGAGACGGTTCAAAGGCAGGCTCAAGTCAATTTCCCGGGAGCCCAGCCCAGCACCTGGGTCAAACCTGGAAGGCTCTGGCCTCCTTCCCAAGCCCATGTTTTCCTGCAGCTTCCCCACACGGATGCCTGGAGACAAGTGGTCTCCCCGGATCACCGGGCTCTGTCCCTTTGGCCCCCAGGAGATCCTGGTGGCTGATGAGCAGAACAAGGTGCTGAAGCGCTTCTCCCTCAATGGTGACTACAAGGGTACTGTGCCAATCCCCGAGGGCTGCTCCCCATGCAGCGTGGCTGCTCTGCAGGGCGCGGTGGCCTTCTCTGCAGGCTCACGGCTCTACCTCATCAGTCCTGATGGCGAGGTGCAGTGGCGCCGGGCGCTGAGCCACTCACAGGCTAGCCACGCCGTGGCCGCTCTGCCAAGCAGGGACAGGGTGGCAGTCAGCGTGTCTGGCTTCGTGGAGGTGTACAACATGGAAGGAAGCCTGGCCACCCGGTTTGTCCCTGGGGGCAAGGCCAGCCGGGGCCTCCGGGCGCTGGTGTTCCTGGCAACCAGCCCCCAGGGTAATTTTGTGGGTTCAGATTGGCAGCAGAATAGCTTGGTGGTCTGTGATGGGCTGGGGCAGGTGATCGGGGAGTATAGCGGGCCAGGCCTGCACGGCTGCCAGCCAGGCTCAGTGTCTGTGGACAAGAAGGGCTATATCTTTCTGACCCTTCGGGAGATCAACAAGGTGGTGGTGCTGGACCCAAAGGGGTCACTGCTTGGTGACTTCCTCACGGCCTACCATGGCTTGGAAAAGCCCCGAGTGACCACCATGGTGGACGGTCGGTACCTAGCTGTGTCCCTCAGTAATGGGACCATCCATGTCTTTCGGGTCCGCTCTTCTGACAGTTAAAGGGGCTGGGACTGGCGGGGGGTGGGGTTTGGAGGGCAGGAGGGGTGCAGAACTGCCCATGACATGCAGCGGGTGAGGGCATTTTCCTAGAGGGTCAGGGTCGATGACTTTTCAAGGTGAAGTGTCAAACTGCTAGACCCTCTTCTGGTGTTCAGGGACAGGGACCAAGGGTGGTGGCGTGACCATGACTCCCAGAGCAGAGGAGCAAGGGTGGGAGGGGTGCTGAGTGCTCCACCCCTCTAGCTTCTCGTGGGTGGTTGCTGCTGCCCCATAGTTCAGGTTTGTAAATGTGTTGTGATTTGCATTCTTCAAAACCACTCCTGGTAGAGTACCCAAGGGCGAGTCTTGGGAAGGGGGCAAAAGCAGGCATCTGAGCCAACTGGGGTTCAGCCATCCACTGGCTCAGGGTATAAGTAACATCTTCTACCTGCCACAGCGAGGAAGTGGGGACTCCTAGACAATGGCATCACCCAGTAAGGTAAGGGTTGGGCTTCGAGTGGGAACAAATGCAGACGTCAGCCATGGTCAAGAGGCGTTTGCCTCAAAGGCGCCAAGTGATTATGCTCCAAGAAGACCAAACCAGGCAGAGCTGGTATCTGAAAAACAGGACGCTGAGCGTCAGGGAAGGAGAGGCAAGACGTAAGCTGCGCGTAAAATCCCTGCAGCGTGGCCCTTGTTTCGATGTCTTTTCATTTCTGGGGCTTATTTTTTTATTTGCTTGTTTCTGCTTAGTTTCCCAGCAAATTCCCTTTGAGGAATTTTGGTCATCACTTGGCTGAACTAAGGGGAGAAGGAATTTGTCCCTCTGTCGGTCACTATTGCTGGGGGAAACAGCCTTCTCCTAGAGGCCAGGTGTGGCAGTGGGGTGGCCAAGACAGCCGGAAAACCTGAGAATTGGTAGCGGGGCTGTTACAGACAGATGGAGGAGTGGACTGGAAGCCAGGACCACTTGGTGGGCAGTGGCAGTGCAGTGACATTGAGGTGCTCGAGTTAAGTGGCGAGGGCACGTGTAGCCAGGGTTGTTGAGGAAATGACCAAAGGGAATCTTATTGTAGGTATAATGGACGATGGATAAAATAATGTATGTGTCAAGTCCAGAGGGAAAGTGCAGGCGTAGGGAAAAGAAACTCCTTTTTCAGGGAGGCCATTTCTTGTTTATTGAAGCAATAAAGGAAGCCATTAACGTCCAGGTGGCCAAATTCAATTCCATAAAAATTAAAATCAAGATGGAAAGAAAACGGCAAACATCTGGTTATATGTGTTTTACTCAATAAAATAAAAATAAGAAAACCAGTAAGATAAGAAAGAGGCACGCTTGGTGGTGTGACGGTTAAGCACTCAGCTGTCATCTGAAAGGTTGGCGGTTCGAACCCACCCAGCAGCTCTGAGGCAGAAAGACCTGGTAATCTGCTCCCATAAAGATTGCAGCCTAGGAAACCCTATGGGTCAGTTCTACCCTGTCGCATGGGGTCACTGTGAGTCAGAATTGATTTGACAGCACACAACGACAAGATAAGAAAACTATATAGGGTTGATTTGACAAGAGTAGACTCTCCAGTATATACAGTGACAAAGAGTCAAAGGCGCCAAAGAAGCTGTGCAAATAGGCAAGGACTAGTGAAATGGAAGAAATGTAAAATGAAACCGCTTATGTTCATCCAAAATAAATTTTAAAAATGTTCTGAAAATTTTAAATTTCACTGTAAAATGATGAAATCTTCCTGGAGAACAATTTGGCAAGTCTTGACATGAGTCAAAAAAATGATTATAAGGACGAGTTATTCCACCTTGGGGAATACATTCTGGGAAAATAAACTGAAAGAAAAATATTTGCAGAGATATTTGTGGCTGCCCTCTATATTAGTTATTAACTGGAAACTGCTCAGCTGCCGGGTGACAGCTAAGTAGACTGTGGTATATTAGGGCAATGGGATACTGCCTTCATGTATGAAAACTATTTAGGAGAAATAGAATTATATGATGCAGTCGTAAGCAAAAAATGGGGAATTTGGAATTATGATCACACAGTGATAGCAACAAGTAAAAGTATGTCTGCATAATTGTCGAGTGGAAATAGGATCAGAATTTGTAAATAGTGATTTGGGAGATCAGGTCCTTTTAGAGTTATTGCGTGCTGTTATTCATATATGCACATTTCTACTTCAGTTATTATCCATTAAATAACGTAGATACTTGAATATTTACTTCAAACAGAAAATACACTCTATGGATGGTATTTAAGAATAGCTACTGGATTTGAGAACGAATGTATCAGAGTAAATGGGATTATGTGATCAGAGGAGAGGTTGGAGTCAGGGAAGAGAGTCACAGCTGGTTGGGGCTCAGCAGCGAGGAGGGGCCTGGCCAGGCAGGGCAACTGACCAAGGAGCCCACCCTGGAAAAGAATGTAGGACTCAGGAAGTCCCCTAGGGTGGTCAGATTATTGTGGAGTGTCCAAAAGATAAGAGACGTCTCAGCTGAGTTTACCAACTAGCTCAGGCCAACTGGAAACCTGCTGGTGGTGGTGGTTCTACAGAATCAACTAGTATAGGCTGAGTTGTGTGAGGGCAGGGACTGTGTCTTCTTTGCAGCTGTATCCCGAGAGCTAGCAGAGTGCTGGCACATAGTAGGCACTCAATAAATGTCTGTGAAATGAATAAACATCTAGAAAAGGGATGGGACAATGGTATGACTTTCTAGAGATCGTCCAGCTCAAATGCCAGAGCCCCAGCTGACCAAGTTGTCAACTTGTGGATTGTGGAAAATCTGCTGGAGGAGGCATTGTGGGCACAGTCCACCATATGCCTCCCAAGGGTTTGCTCTGCTGCAATTCAAAGAAAGAGATAAGATTGGGTTGTCCTGCTTCTGGATGTGGACAGGAACCGGGTGACATGGACTCCCAGGGATCATACCCCTTTGGGTGGGAATAACTGCTACACGGAGCTGCACAGGAGCCTGTGCAGAGGGCCTGGCTGGTGGAGTGGCCCCAGCCAAATACCCCACCCAGTGGCGAAGCAGGAATAGAGACCCTCAGAAACAAAAGTCACCTGACAGCAAGAAGAGAATCCCATAGTTGGTCTAGATATGCAGGAGCCAGGTGGGTTCCCAGGAAGCCGTAGGAATCGTGGGAAACTGGGCTTTGGAGACTGAGCGAAATACCGAATTTTCTTCATGAAAAGGTAAGGGTAGAAAGGCCCAGAGCACTGGCAAAATGTGAAGGAGGGATGGGAAGTATAGCGTAGAGCATACTTGGGAGGTAAAACCCCCAAGGCTTTCACTGTGACCTTGGAATCCTAGGGAATCCTGTAGAAAGCACAACTCAACAGTGAGGGTGAGAAGTTCTGGTTAAACTACAGATTTTAAGAAACCAGGAGCGTCGTGAAAGACGCAGCACCACCCCCACCCCCACCCCACATCGGACTATGACAGCTAACTTGATAAATTGTTCCTTTTCCTGTTTGGAACTGTTTGTGTTGTGCATGTACTGGTGAAATGAGAATACGGTTCAGATAGGGAGAAAGGGGGTGGAAAACCTCTTTCATATTCTTTGTGCCTAGAAAAGAAAAGAGGATGAGGTAGCATAGATCTGGGTTGAGTGCTAGCTCTTCCACTAAATAGCTGTGTAATCCTGGTCTAGTTCCTTAGCCTCTCTGAGCCTTAAGTTTCTACAGAGTAAAATGGCGATAATAATATCCACCATACCCACTTCACTGGGTGGTTGTGAGAATTGAATGAGAAATATGTAGAAGTATTTTGTACACCGTAAAGCTCAACTACAAGGTATCGTTTAGTAAACAGTTAAACTGGCTGGTACTGACCTCGTACTCCTCTGTCAGGGTGTCTGAGTGGGGTGCTATGTCCACCTATTACGAGGTAAAAACTTAAGAACATCTGGGTAGAGTTATCTGCAAACCATCTTCTCCTTTGGAGGAGACTCTTCTGTCTTGTTTTCCAGCAGTTGTTTGAAGAAGCCGTGGCTAAGTAAAATACAACCAGGGAGCAGAAAAAATCAATACCGTCCCTAAAAGCCAGCTGAGAATCAGGCTGCACTAATTAAGGACAGATAACCATAGACATTTAGAAAAAAAAAATTTTTAAATGGCAAGAGGGGCCCAATCTTTTGATAATTTAGAGAAAATTTAATTTGGGAGAGAATAGCTCTCCTTTCACTGCAGTCTTAACTGCATCTATAAAGCAATGTCATATTATAAATCTACAGAGATAAAATTTCAGAGGGGCAGAAGTCCAAGAGAAGTAAAAAAAGTTCCTGAGGAAGTTAGTGAGGTTGGTGACCTGAACTGGGCAAGGTTTGATTGGTGGGCAGCAAGATCAAGGTGATTGACCATCTCTTGTTGGTAGGGAAGCTGAGAACTAGAGCTATCCCTTAAATTAAGTGGGAGATTGGACAAGAACATAGACTTCTGCACTGGGGAGAAAGCAGTCTCAGACTAGCTGGGACAGAAAGCTGCCAGAGAGAGCACCCAAGAAGTTGTTCCCAGCAGGAAAAAAGACCAAGTCCAAATGCAGGCTTAGGAAAACAGGTAATTTGACCAGAGGTGGCAGTCCAGCCTACCCAACTGGCTCATGTATATAGTTTCGTTTTCATTAAATGTATCTGGACAGGAGCAAAAATAGGTCTTCTAGGACCACAGACTCCTGTGGAGGGGCAGAGAAGGCATAGGTAGGTCAGGCAAGACCTCACCTGAAGCCCTGGGTGAGGAATCTTGGGACCAGGTACAGAAATGACTTGTTTATCTCAAAGCCCTATACATAAGGAGGAGTTTAGGAAGTAGGTTTGGGAGATGTGGGGAGGCATCCTGAACTTGTCTCCATAGAAAGTTTAGACTGGCTGATTTAGCAGCCGGCAGACAGGAATGGAAGAAAAGAACAGGGCACTTGGTGTCCAGTCAGTGGTGTCAGACCAGCCACTTTCTCTTAGTTGCCACAGGGTAAAGAATCTGTGCCATAAATTCTTTCATTCCTCTGGTTTTGTACTTTATATTTTTCTCTGTTTCTTAATAAAGTTCTTTCAAAAAATTCTAGCCTTTTCTCAGATAGGTTAATGGGTAAAGGGAATTGTCTACTCCCAGGCCCAGATTGCAAAGGGAAGTAGATCATCATGGACACCCCAGCTACAGCTCCAAAGATGCCAAACAGATTCCTTGGGGACATTGTGGGAGCAATTGGCTCGGTCCCCATTTGTGACCCCACCCTCGCCCCATCCACTCCCTCCTGCAGGACGGAGGAGGCCCTCTGGGCAGAGAAGTGAAACTTTCACCCAGCCCTTGGAGAGCCAGCAGGTGGTTTCGCCCAACTTACATGTGTGCACGCACAGGCATGGGAGACTGTAGAGCTGTGTGGGGTAGGAGGTGGACCAGGGGTCTAGGGTGGTCCACCCACCACATTGGTCTCTGCCCATTTTCTGGTTTGGGGACCAAATGAGCATCTCTAAGAACCTTCCAGCATGTTTCACTTGTGATCCTACAGCAGTCCCTACAGGGGTGGGTAATCAGGGCTCTAGTACTACTGGCCAAACCGACCTCTCTGTCCTAGTCTCCAAGGCCCCTCAAGGAGTTTCCACCTTTGAGTCTTCCTGAGCAGGAAGAGGAAAACCTTAGGTCGTTACTTTTGACTCATTTCACGCAGCCTCTGGCCCCACCATCTGACACAGAGCAGCAGTTACTGAACACCTGCCTATGAAAGCATCAGCCATCGACTCCTGGAGACCCCACCCTGCACAGTAGGAACCATTAATATTATTTGCAGTCAGGGAAGCAGGCTTGGGTCTGCTTGCTCATGATGATTCAATTTAGATTCAGACTAAGGTTTGACTGACTCCAAGGCTGCCCTTCCGTACCGTGGACACCAGATCCTCTGCCTTCCCCAACCAGCTCCAAATCTTGGCCGAGTCACTCGAGCCTGTCTGTGTCTCAGTTTTCTCATGTATAAAATGAGAGTTGAACAAAATAAGTTCTGAGGTTCTTTCCTGTGCTAGGAAAGGTCTGGAATCCAGACAGAGAGAGGGTAGCTCAGAGACACCCCAGTGCACACTGCCGCCCATCTTGTCCTCTGCTAGAGCCTTCCCGCCACACACACACCCCACGCCCACCCCCGATGGAGAAGGATGACAACTACAGAGAATGTCTTCATGGTATGGAGGGAAGTGGGCTGGGGGACCAGGGCCCTCCACTGTGCGGTGACAGTCTGAATAAGAATCCTGCAATTCATCATCTAATGACTCAGCCCAGCTTTGGACCGGCACCTTTGTGAACCCCGGGGAGCATGACTCAGCAGCTGAGGGGGCTGGTGGCAGGAGAGACTGGTGCAGTCCATGTGAGTGGCAACCAAGGAGAACGGCCTGTTCCTAGCTCCAAACCCTAAGGCGGAGCGTCTGCTTCTATGGCCAGACACACATGGGCCTCCACTTCCCAGCCATGTGGCTTAGCCTCCCTCAGACCTGCCTGGCTCTCTCCTTGTTTGGATTCTAGAAGTCAAAGCCCCAGAGGTGTCAGAGGCCACCTCCTTTCCCCACAGCCTTGGTGTCTAGCTGGGTGTGACAAGTGCCCGTGAACACAGACTCTGTGGGCCTCCCTCCCAACACCCCTTCTCCTGGGTCACGAAGGCCTTTGAATAAGCACACCAGAGGCCACATTGTCAGGCAGGAAAGGAGGGATGTGTCACAGGCAGGGCACATGGCTGGCAGACAGAGCAGCCCTCCCCGCTGCTGGAGTGGGGCTGTCAGGTCTTGATTTTGCTCAAGGGCCTACTCAGAAATGGTCTCTTCAGTCTCAGGAACAGTTATATCTATTTCCTGTCCTCCAACACTAGCTTAGGAACAGTTCATCCACCACTGGAAGAAAACAGCCACAGGGAGCTGAGGTGGAGTGGCCCCTGAACCCGGAGAGGGGCCCCGGCACCGAAGCCTCCCAGGACATTACCAGTCAACCTGCAGGGTGTACACAGACCGCGTTCTCTCTAACAGCACCTGTCTGCCCTTCTTTGGCAACCCCGATGACTTACTTTCCTTTCACTTTAAAAAAAAATTTTATTGTGGCAATGTATGTATATGATATAAAATTTGCCATTTTACCACTTTTAAATGTATAATTCAGTGCCATTAATTATATTCACAATGTTGTACAGCCATCACCACTGTCCAAAACTTTTTCATCAACCCGAAACAGAAACTCAGTACCCCTTAAGCAATAACTCCCCATTTCTGCCTTCCCCCAGCCCCTGGTAACCACTAATCTAATCTTTTCTCTATGCGCTTACCTATTCTAGATATTTCATGTAAGTGGGATCATACAATATTTGTCCTTTTGTGTCCGACTTCTTCCACTCAGCATGATGTTTTCAAGGTTCATCCGTGTCAGAGCACGTATCAGAACTTCCTTTCTCTTTATGGCTGAATAATATCCCATTGTCTGGATAGACCACATTTTGTTTATCCATTCTTCTGTTGATGGACACTTGGGTTTTTTCCACCTTTTGGCGATTGTGAATAATGCTGCTAACAGCATTTGATGTACAAGTATGGCCCTGATCACTTTCTAACTTAGGTTAATTATTTACACACAGTTCTTTTCTCACCCACAAAAACATGAAGGACAAGAATCAGGTGTTCAATCAGTATTTGTTGACTGAAGTAACATGAGTGGATTTATGCCAAAACCTATTCACCTTCACCTACTCACTTCATTCATACTGGATATAATATTAGGAAGAGTTGGCAACTCTGTTTATTATCGGGGCAAGGCATTTATGGGAAAGAGGTTGATCTCTTTTCCTCAGAAGGGAGGCAAGAATAAGAGTGAAGATATCCAAATTCTGGAGAATAATATAATGACCTCACCCTACTGTACTTTTTTCTTTTTTCTATAGCACTTTAACTTTCTAAGATACTATATATCATTTAATTATTTATTCTGATTATTGTTTATTTTCTCCTCCCAACTCCCATTCCTGGTAGAATGAAGCCCCATAAGGACATGGAACTTTCTTTTCTTTGCTGATCTATCCCAAGCACTTAGAATAAACCCACTGCCATTATGTCAATTCTGACTCATAGCAACCCTATAGGATACAGTAGAACTGCCCCATAGGATTTCCAAGCAGCGTCTGGTGGTTTCAAACTGCCAACCTTTTGGTTAGTAGCCATAGCTCTTAACCACTTCGCCACCAGGGCTTCACACTTAGAATAGTGCCTGGGATATAGTAGATGCTGGCTGAATGAATGATTTTGGTCGATCATTTACTCTGAGCCAGGTCCCTTACTATACGCTCCGCACTTTTCATGTATTATCTCACATAGTCCCCTCAACAATTCTATGAGGTAGGTATCATTACTATCCCTGTTGTAAAGATAAGGAAAGTGAGATTAAGAGAGATTGCAACAGGTGCACAAGATCATAAGCAGCTGGGCAAATCGCTGGGCAGAGGCCAAAGCCAACCCTGTCTGCCCCAGGGGCCAGCTCCTCACCTCTCTGTTGTAACTGCGTGTAAGGCCTTCTGGGGAAGCCACACCCCATTTAATCTTCTCTAGTGAATATTATCCTTTCTCTCCCTCCCCACCAACTTCCTGCATGACCCCTTCACCTCCCAAAATATATCTTTGCCCTCAGGTCTGGCTTCTCAGCTGGGAAGAACTGGTCCTGAGAGGAGACAGCATCATGGAGCTCCTGCAGGTTAAGGTGGGCAGGGCCTCCCCTACCTCTAGCTCAGCACCAAAAGGTGATCTGGGGAGTCCCCCACCCACTGGGCTTGGTCCTGGGAGTGGTAGGGTCCGCAGGGTGGTGGGAAGTAAGCTACAGGAATTGTGGCCCATCCCAGTTCTGCAGCATCTCCTGAGGGAGTGGTAAAGAGTTGGCCCTGAGCTGGACCTGGATAGCTTTGGCCTCTGCCTGGCAACTTGCTCCTAAGTGAACCCTGGAAAAGGATGGAGACCCAAGGACATCAACAGAGGAAAAGAATGCAGAGACCTGTGGGCATTGCAGGGCCATGCTCAGACACAGTGTTCATCTGTGTCCATCTAAAGGCTCAGAAGGGGCAGTGGGAGAGGAAGGGCAGGAAACCTCATGTCTGAGCAACATCTGGAAGTGGGATTGATGCTTGTCCTGGAGAACTGGTGTCTAGATGTTGGAGAAAGCACTGTGGCACCTCACATATTGGTTTCTGCATGTGACTGGGGAACGGCACCTGCGTGTGTGTTTAGATATGACGGGGGGTCTATCTCGGTGTGTAAGTGTACCGGGGGGTGGGTAGTAAGGGAAGATGAGCAAGCTGTCAGGGTGTGCCTAGGTGGGCACCAGGCCAGCTTTCTCCTCATCAAAGAATCAAGACTGGAATTTCCCCAAAGCTCATTTCCTACCATTTAATTCTCAGCTGAGGACCACAGCTGCCAAGTCTGCACAGGGCAAATGCTGGGTGTGGGCGAGAGCTCCTGCCCCCTGTCTAACCCTGAGTCCAGAAGCCCTCTCTCCTCATGCAAAAGGCATAACCTCCCCCCTTTTCAAGAAAGGGTCTCAGGGAGAGGAGAGCTGCATTTAATCCCAGCTCTACCACTCGCCAACCAGGGTGACTGCTTACATGTTACTAAACCTCTCTGAACCTCCACTCCTCATCTGTAAAATGGACACAATAATCTACCCCAACGAGATAATGAACGTGGATGCACTTAGCCAGTGCCCGACTCACAGCAGATGTCATCAGCACTCACTCGCTCATTCCTCTCTTTGCCCCTCAGGATCATTTGCCTGCCCCCCATTCCTTGGCCAAACACAAGTGGGGCCTGGCCTGTATTCCCTCCACCTCATGTGCCAATCAGTCAGTCCACCCTGCAGAAAGTATTTATTGGGCCTGCTTCCAAGGACCCAGTACCAAGTTGTTGTTGTTGTTGTTAGGTGCCGTTGAGTCGGTTCTGACTCATAAGCGACCCTATAGGACAGAGTAGAATGCCCCGTGGGGTTTCCAAGGAGCAGCTGGTGGGTTTGAACTGCCGACCTTTTGGTTAGCAGCCAAGCTCTTAATCACTATGCCACCAGGGCTCCCAGTACCAAGTACTCAATGCAAACAGAAAGTGCAGAAACGTTGGGGGAAGAAATGGCCAGGTAGGAAAGGTGGCTTGTTACCCAGATAAGGTGGCCTTATTAAGGTGGCTTCATCCTAGCCCAGCACCTGGTCCTCAGCTGATGTGTGCCCACCACAGACAAAGCAATCTGTGGGCAGAAGAACATGAATTGAACACATGAGGAGCAGCAGGCAGAACGAAAATACCAGCTTACTCATTTAGACAGAGCCACAATCTCCAGAGGCCTGGACATATGTCTCCTGGGGGTTTCAGAATGGAGTCACCGAGAATGGAACCAGAGCAAGGCCAGGGCGTTGGATGAGCTTAGTGGCTGCTGTTGTCAGACAGTGACAGCCTGAGACACACATCCCATGGCCTGGCAGCTGATGTTTGTGGGACAGGCACCATAGCTCCTGGACAGCCTGGAGACCCAGTGCCAAGTCTGGTTTCTCTGGATCCCCTCACCCCCGCCCCAGATCAGCCTGCAGATCCTCCTTGCGTTGGCATGCTTTCCTTCAGGCAGAGGACAATGCAATTACTTTGGAAAGTTACAATCACAATCTTATCAGCCTCTCTGAGGTTTCACCCAGGTCACCTTAATTGGATTTGGAGTATTCACAGACAGTCTCCTAGGTAATTTCTACACAGGGCTAACATCCTCTCCTAAACTGGGTTTCTTCCTAATTGAATTCTCTGAAGGCAATGTTAGCTTCAAGGTACTTGGCTGTCAGGACCAAGCACTGCCTGCACTGTGTTAAGGGAAAATGAGGAATGTGCAGCCCCAAACAGCTCCTACCCCTGAAGTGCTTATGGTTCAGTAAAGGGAAACAAAAGCGGCACATGGGAGATAGACAAAGAACAATCTAGTGCTCAACAGTGCGGTCCCACTGTGTAGATCAGGTCAAAGGAGTTGTCTGGAAAGGCTTTATGGAAAAGGTGGAATTTAAGTCAGGCCTTGGAGGTGCCAGTTGATTTGCATAAAAAAAGCAGAGGAGTTGGAGCATTCCAGAGTGGGTGTGTACGGAGTGGGAGCAGAGGTAATGACCCCCAGAGGTAGAACAAGTAGGAGAGGCAGCAAGCGGACCTACCTAATTGCAAGAGATGGATAGGAACAATGGAAGTCAGATGGTGTAGATGGAGGGAGGGGGCAGATGTGAGAGGATCCAGACTTCCCCCAGTTTATAAATTCCTTCCCTAGCCCTAGTCCACTCCCACTTCACCTACAGTGCTCCTGCTGGACTTTTCACAACGGGGAGAGCTGGGGGCCCTGCTGTGAACACAGCCCTGGCACACACCCATCTCCCACACGTAAGCCCATGTTCCTGTCCAGCCAGCGGAATTAACGGTCCACGGAGCAGGAAAGCGGGAGGAGAGGCCTGGCTGCCTTCCGCCTGCCCTGGGCCGAGGACCGTGTCCCTGATTCAGCCGGAAAACCAGTTGGAAAACCAGCCAGCATTCCAGACAGAACCTGACCTTGTCACCTCATCTAGAAGCCCCTCGAGATTCCAAGAAATGATAACAGGGAGTTCCCAAGCCTGGGGCTTTCCGTCTCTGCTCAGCCCTGCCTCCCATCCCTGCTCCCACTCCCCTGAGAAAGCCAAACGCAGAGAAGAGCAAGATGGCGTTTGGCATTCCACTTCCTAAAAGACAGAGGACTTGAGCTCCGTTCAGGAAGCTTAGGTTCAGGGACAAGACATTGAATTCTCCCAAAGCAGAATGGGTTTCTTTAGCTCTACTCTAAAGCACAGAATGAGAAGAGAAGGCCCCCAAATTTCCTAGACCCGAAGCCCTTCTGTGGGTCTCTGTAACCCCCACAATGTGCCCTCTGAAGGAGCTAGCTGACAGAAACAAGACAGCTGCTCTCCGCTTGCACAAAGCCGGCCAGGGCTGGGGGCTCAGAGGAGGAGCAGGTCCCGCCTGCAGGGCCAGGAAGACGGAGCTGTCTGGGTCTGGACCCAGCCCCACGGGGGCAGTGAGCTGGCAGGCTGCTCTGCGCCCTAGGAAAGAAAGGGTGCGCCTGAGGCCGCCAGCTGTTGGCCCAGGCCTGTGAATAACGTAGGCCTCATTGCCCCAGAGCTGCAGGGGAGGAAGCAACCCGTGCAGGTGCTGACTAAGAGAGCAGGCCCAGACAGGGAGCAGGAAGGCTCCCCCAGCTCCCGTAACCATCAAGTCGATTCCCACTCATAGCAACCCTACAGGACACAGTAGAACTGCCCCACAGGGTTTCCAAGGAGCGGCTGGTGGATTGAAACTGCTGACTTTTTGGTTAGCAGCCAAGCTCTTAACCACTATGCCACCGGGGCTCCAGCTGCCACACAAGGCAAATCCCCCAGCCTGCTCTGGGGGCCTTTGTTTCCAGACTGTGCTCTCCAATTCCCCAGGCTGGAATGCCCTCCCCTCAACCTCACCTTCCCAGATTCCTGATCTTAGCTCTACTCCAGAGACTCCCTGTACTCCAAGTACTCCTTGGAACGCTTCTTATCTCTCTAAATACATGTCTTTCTCCACAGCACACCCTAAGCCCCTCAGGGCAGGAGCTCCTCTCAAGCCCCTCAGGCAGAGAATGCTGTACTGCAAGCTCTCTGCAAAGGGTTTCTATGACAATTAAGATAATTACTGTCATTCTTCAAGGTGTGTCTCCCAGGCCACCTCCCACAGCCCCCCCCCCCCCCCGCCCAATTCCCCCAAGGGAAAGTGCCCTTTCCCTTCCTGGAACGCATTTTACTTGACTCTACTTCGAGGCATTTGAGGCTCAGACTGACTCCTTCCACCCTGAGGGGAAGAGAGTCCCTCCACCCCAGGGACCAGCTTCTTATCTTCTCTCTCTCATCTCTACCCACCTTTCCAAGGAAAGCATGAAAACAGCCCACAGACATAAACAGGGCAAAGGGTAGTGCAAGACAGCTGCTCACTGAGCAGGTGGGTCAAAGGGGCAAAGTGGCATATCCAACCCCAACCACAGTCTGTGGCTCCTGGTGGGGAAAACTGACTAATCCCCAGTTGGCCAGGTGGACTCCTGGTGTGATAAGAGGACTCCTGGCCCTCATCCACCCTAGGGCAGCCCACCAAACCAAAAGACCAAACCAGTTGCCGTTGAGTCAATTCTGACTCATAGCGACCCTGTGGGACGGAGTAGAACTGCCCCATAGGGTTTCCAAGGAATGGCTGGTGGATTTGAATTGCTGACCTTTTGGTTAGCAGGCAAGCTCTTTACCACTGCACCACCAGGGCTCCCCAGGTTCCTGGAATTCCATAGCTCACAGTCATCTGGGATAAGGCTGTAATTTCAATCCTAGAGGCCCCTGAAGAGTTATTTAAAAACCAAACTGCCTAAACACAGAAGAAAACATTCTTCGATGGTTATGAGGATGGGGAGGGAGGAGAAGAGGTATTCACTAACTAGATAATTGACCAGAATTATCTTAGGTGAAGGGAAGGACAACTGGACTAAACCAAAAGCTAAGAAGTTTCCAACCAAACACTTTAAGGGACAGAGTAGCAGGGGCTGGGGGTCTTGGGATCATGATTTCAGGGGACATCTAGGTTAACTGGCATAACCAAGTTTATTAAGAAAATGTTCTGCATCCCACTTTGGTGAGTGGCATCTGGGGTCTTAAAAGCTAGCAAGCGGCCATCTAAGATGCATCAACTGGTCCCAACCCACCTGGAACAAAGGAGAATGAAGAACACCAGAGACACGAGGAAAATATTAGCCCAAGAGACAGCAAGGGGCACATAAACCAGAGACTCCATCAGCCTGAGACCAGGAGAACTAGATGGTGCCCGGATACCACCAATGACCACCCTGACAAGGAACACAACAGAGAGTCCCTGACAGAGCAGGAGAAAAGCAGGGTACAGAACTCAAATTCTAGTAAACAGACCAGACTTAATGGTTTGACTGAGACTGGAGGGACCTCAGAAGACATGGCCCCTGGGCTCTCTGTTAGCCCAAAACTAAAAACATTCCCTTGGGCAACTCTTCAGACAAAGATTGGACTGGACTATGGGACATAAAATGATACTCATGAAGACTGTGCTTCTTAGCTCAAGTAGATGCATGAGACTAAACGGGCAGCTCCTGTCCAGAGACAAGATGAGAAGTCAGAGATGGGTCAGGAGCTGGTTGAATGGACACAGGAAATCTGGGGTAGAAAGGAGGAGTGTGCTGTCACAGTATAGGGAGAGCAACTAGGGTCACATAACAATGTGTGTATAAATGAGAAACTAACTTGAAGTGTAAACTTTCACTTAAAGCACAATTTAAAAAAAAAAACAACCAAACTGTCAGTGCCCCAGAAGTTCTGATTCAAATAGTTAGAGGTGGGGCCCGTGTATTCGGATTTTTTTCAAAGCTCCTGGGTGAGTCTGATGTGCAGTTGGGGTTGACAACCACTGGGCCAAGGTACAGAATGTCAGAATCCAAAAGCAAGTGTTACTCAGGAGGGCTTAAAACAGGAAGTCATTAAGACCTGAGTTAGAATCAGTCCCTCTGTGGAGCAGTCTGTAGGGGTGGGTGAGGGGGTATAGGGAATAGGACCTCGATCAGAAGAGCATTGATGGAAGGAAGAAAGGAGTTAAGGAAGGGCAGGCACTGGGGAACAGTGGAACACAGTGAGGGCCTGGACTGATCCCGGGGCCAGGGATAGGGAGTGGAGGCACAGCAGAGGCACTGAGAAGCAGGAAGAGCCCAGGGCTCTGGAGCCAACTCCTCTTACCAGCTGAGTGATGTTGGGCAGGATACCTCTGTCTTCTGTGCATCAATTTTCTCATCTGAAGAGTGGAGAGCATATCAATCCTTGTCTCAGAGTCATGTGAGAAAGAGAGATGACATCGAATGTGACATAGGGCCTGGCACACAGCAGGTGCTCCATAGATCTTAGCCATTATTATTACTGATGGCAGAGGGGGCTTTTCCTAAAACTCTAAAGAAAAGGTAAGCACTAAGCAGACACTCAAAATCTTAGAAATGGATAGATTTGCAAATCCAAAACTGCCTAACCAAATTAACAGGGGCAGCCACAAATCCAAACTTAGCCTGGCACAAGTTTTCGGACACTCGGTGTCAACGCCTGGGAGGCTGGGACAGGGATCCCAGACACATGGTAGCCCTCTGGGTGGGCGTTTCTTTCCACACGCAGGCTTCTTGTTCCCCAGCCTTGGGATTTGCCTCATTTCTGCTCTGCTGTCACCCTGCTTCCCGGCCTGGGCCCTTGAAAGAGGCCCACAGATGATGCCCCTGGGCTGGCCTCCACTCAGACCTGGCCTGGCCTCTTCATCCCTAACCCAGTTCTTTGCAGGCTCCAGCTCCTGAAAATTCCAGAACCAAAAGTTTTTGGTTTCCTGTAGCAAACTGGCCATTTGGGCACTACGGCTATCCCAGTCTCAAGCCTGGCTCCTTCACTTCCTCCATGACTGCTCTGTGACCCTCCCAACCTTGGCAGTGGACTGTGTGTTTTCCTGTAGGAGTTCATCTGCCTTAAAACCAGTTGCTGTCGAGTCAGTTCTAACCTATAGTGACACATGTGTGTCAGAGTAGAACTGTACTCCATGAGGTTTTCAATGGCTGATTTTCTCAGAAGTAGATTGCCAGACCTTTCTTCTGAGATACCTCTGGATGGGCTTGAACCTCCAACCTTTTGGTTAGCAGCACCATTTGCACCACCCAGGGACTCCTTAGAAGGCCAGAAAAGGATGCAAGGGACCATTTCATACAATTGTTCCAAAGCAGGTTGCCCAGCCCTCCACCTGTCAACTCCAGCATCCATATCTGGAAGACTAGTAATGGTGGGGCTTTCCCAGGCCTGAGGCTGTTTACCCGGCTCTGGGGAAAGGCCCTCTGTCTTGCCCCCTTGCTCACTGGAAGGTGACTCTGTCCCCTGCACATTGTTTTCTTTCCGGTGAAATTTCTGCTCTTGAGTACTCAGTGTTCCGGGTTACTCCCGCGGCCGTCACTCCTCACGTCCTGGTTTCCTCCTGTCCAGACAGTGTTGGCAACCAGCCAGGACCTCTGACCATTCATGGAGAGGACCAGGGCTGAGGACAGCAAAGGGCTCAAACAGGAAGTGGCAAGCTGAATTTCCGCCTACTGAGGGCCTCGGGGCCTCTTCTGCAGGGCCCTATGGCACATCCATCAAAGATGTGGTGAAACCCATGTGAACTTGTTCACTACAGATTAGTAAGTAAGCACAAGTAAGCCCGTGCTTACCTTGCTCACTGGGTAATTCATCCCTGACAGGGATTATAAATTTGAAGAGGCTTTGATTCTGTGGGAAGGTGCTTGTGGAGTTGGGAGAGAAACAGATGCCAGCCATACCTAAATGCAGAAACTCTGCTTTGGTGAAAAAATGTGAAATTGTTTACTACAGATGATTTGGTAAGCAAAGTAAGCACTGTGCCCACCTTGCCTATTGGATAATCTGCCCCTGACTAGGAACAAGTCTGTGGTGGACAGCGAGGAGGTTCCACATGGATGTGCCACTTCCTACAGCCTTAGACTTCATGCTCCCACATCAGTGCAAAACCTTCCTGTCTCAAGAGGAAGACAACAAGCTCTGAAGGACAGCCTAAGATTGAAGCCAATCTCCAATGTTATCACAAGCAGGGTGTGGGTGGTGGCAGGCAGGACTACTCCAACCCTATGCTGATTCTCTGCCCCATGCATTTCTTGTGGGTTTCACAAGAGGGGACTGCTCACTTGTGCCTCAGCTCTCCTGGCCTAGACCCTAGCCAAGTCAATTCCAAAAAAGAGCCCAACATGCCACCATCTCTCTGGGTTGTTAAACGCTCCCCAGGTCAACCTGCCCTTTCAGCCATGGAGCAGAAGGGGCGCTGGAGCCCTTTGTCAAGTCTGAGCTGCCTCATATCTGCCACCTCAGCTCCTCTCCCCACAAGAGCCCCAGCCCCTCCCCCAGGCCCCCCGGAAGGCAGGGCTGCCCTGTGAATAACAGCTACTTATGCTCCTTGCATCAGCCCTTACTCACACTCCTGTTAGATCCTGACACAAGATGGAGGCAGGGGGAAACGGGACACAGCAGGGATGCAGCCAGTCTTCCCAGGAAGGGGACTCCTCGGGAAGCTGGAAATGTTATAATTCTCAAATGGTTTTCAGTTCCTGGGAGTAGAAGGAAGCAGAGATTGCCAGCCTGAGCTTCTGTTTTAGGTCTAAGTTCTTGACAGGATAATTGTTTTAGTTATCTAGTGCTGCTGTAATGGAAATACCACAAACAGGTGACTTTAACAGAAATTTATTCTCTCACTCGAGGAGGCTACAAGTCTGAATTCAGTGCGCCAGCTCCAGGGGAAGGCTTTCTCTCTGCCGGCTCTGGGGGAAGGTCCTTGTCATCAATCTTCCTCTGGTCTAGGAGTTTCTCAGTGCAGGGACCCTGGGTCCAAAGGAGGCCCTCCCCTCCAGGTTCTTCATTCTTGGTGGTAGGAGGTCCCTCTGTCTCTCTGCGTGCTTCTCTCTTTTATATCTCAAAAGAGATTGACTCAAAACACAACCTAATCCTGTAGATTGACTCCTGCCTCATTAACATAACTGCCTTTAGTCATGCCTCATTAATATCATAGAGGTTAGAATTTACCACAATAGGATAATCACATCAGATGACAAAATGGAGGACAAGCACACAATACTGGGAATCATGGCCTAGCAAAGTTGACACACATTTCTGGGGGGCACAACTTAATCCATGACAGTAATGATGCCCTCTCCTGCATCCACTTCTTCAGGGAGCTAGTCCCCACAATGCCAGCACCAGATGCAGACTAGAGCCCTTGTTTCCTTGTAGTGGGCCTTCTAGCTCCAGCAGGGGCCTTGCCAGCTCCACCTGCTGAGCTTCTGGGCTTTCCTTACCTGAGGACCTAATTAGCTAGCCCCACCTCCCCTCTAGCACAGGTGTCCCAGTCTTGCCCTTAAGAAACCAAGAGGCTTGATACAAGGCACATTCATAAGAAAAAGTATATAATTTTTAAAATCAACTGAAACCTACTGACCACTTTCTATGTATCTAATACAGCTGGCCATTTCATTCATACCCTCTTTTGAAATCCTAGCAACACTGTTATGGAAGTGGCATCAGTATCCCCATTTTGCAGAAGAGAAAACTGAGGCTCAGAGGAGTAAAGAAATTGCCCAAAGTTTCCTGCTAGTACTCAGGCCACATCTGCCTGTTTCTACAGAAAACATCTTGTTCAGGCCTACAACATCTGTGTGAGGAGACTGAGGCTCTAGGAAGGTAAAAGGATTTCCTCATGGCCCCCCAGATCATTGAGCCAGGAATGCCTCATCACAATGCTGTCCATCAAAGCCTGGGTCCAGCAAATATGTATGGCTTGGTAAAGAGGTCTGATTAAATTCTTCAGAAGAGTGGTGGGTCTTCTTGTGATGCCTTTCCTAATCAGGGTGAGCTTCCAGAAGGTCGAAAAAAGGTGGCAGCACTGGTGATACTGAGTGGATATACAGGCAGTGTAAGGGGCAGGTAAGGAGGATTGGGGTGCTTTGGAGAAGGGAGTGGACACAGGCAAGGGGAGCAATAAGGGAGCTGAGCATGGGTAGCCAAGAAACTCTCTCCACATGGCCTGCATTGGGGTGGAGGTTTCTGCTTAGGGCAGTGACTACAGTGTAAGCTTTAAAGACAAGGACAGTATTCATCCCCCAACTTTCTCAATGTCCCATAAAACCCATCATAGAAAAGACCCAAAGAAGCTGCTGCATGAGCATGAGCTGACTGTTTGCATTAAGAGTTTGCAGTAAGAGATAACATGTTGTGACTCCAAGAAGAAGGCAACCAATCCCTGTGACCACACTGACCAAGGTAAGATCCTCCTGTTCCCTTGCTTTCACATGCTGTATCAACTCTCCCCTCCCCTTACAACTGCAGAGCTATGTGGAGGATGTATGGGAAGGCTCTGGACATGAGTCCATCCAAGCAAGCCAGCAGCCTGACTGCACTACTGCTCACCAAGCCAGTGAGGTGACCCAGGCGACTCAAATGAAGAGCTATGCAGAGAGACCCTGCACCGATATGGCAAGGAAGTAAGGTAGAAAGGATGGGTCTGTGACTCAGTGTGTCCCAGGTTCTCCAGAGGCAAATTCCATCTGCACTGCATCAGCCACAAGTCCCTCACTGACCCAGGGTCACCATCTCTGGGCGTCTGCCCAGCTCAGTGGGAGCTCAGTGAAATAGTAATGTCCAGAGCCAGGCTCTAGACTAGGACAAAGAAATGTATTTCAAGGAGGTAAATGAGAGGATCCAGAAAGAGCAAGGAAAGCCCATGAAGAGAGTGAGTGAGAGCTGGGATGCCTCAGCCAGAATAGGGAAAAGGTAAAGACAGGCAGAGAAGAGACATTTTCCTCTCTTCCCCTACAAAACTTGTGCCTCCCTCGCCCACTCATCCATATTGCCCTCCCCACTTCTAGCAGAGGCCATCCTGCCCATCCTTCACAACCCAGCATCAAGGCCATTCCTCAGGAATACCCCCTCCTCCTTGAGCCTGCACTGATTCCCACTCATCTACCCTTATCGCCTTAGTCTTATAGTTTAGTCCATAGACAGTACTCTATGTTTATCTAATTATTTTATGTATGTTAATCTTCTGTTCCCAGTAAGTGTGTATGTTCCTTCAGGGAAAGGAAAAGCTTGTATTTCTCTGCATTACACCGTTGAGTTCTGATTGTCAATAAATATGTGACCATTTTAGGGGAGCCAAGATTCACACAACAGTCAGGGTAAAAAAAAAAAAGGACATGTCCAGGGAAAGATAGAAAGGGAGACTCAGGAATCTAGAGAATGAGGAACAAGTTCTGGTAAAGACAGAATAAACTGAATCAGAGTTCCACATTCCAGATATGTGAATAAAAAGAGGTGAACAGGGAATCAACAAGAGATAGGCGATACAGGTCCCAAAGGCCTAGACTCAGCTCTGTTTTTGTTTACTTGTTGGGAAAACAAGTCCCCCTCCTTCCTGATATGAGCACCGGACAAGGACATGCATCTACATGTCAATGGGGTCCACCAATGATCACATAGCCCAGCCCAGAGAAGAATGTGTCCCCGGGGGCCTAAAACTGGCAAAGGCAGCTGATGGCAGCGCATGGGGGCAGGGGTGGGAGCAGAAGGAGTCAATCCACTTTGGAGGTTTTAATGCCAACACTCCGCTGAATGCAGAGGCAGTAAACAAGAACACCTAAAACATCGCTCCCTCAAGGAGCTTGCATTCTATCAAAATTAACAGCTCAAATTGTCTGGGTTCCTGTCCTGGCCTCTTGTTAACAGCCTAGTATGTGCTGGGCATTTTACAGACAATATTTCATTTAATGCTCAAGACAGCCCTGGAAGATGGAAATCATTACTCACCTTTTACAAATAAGAAAACAGGCTTAAAAAGGTTAAGTTTTACAGGAACCAGATAAGGATCCCTTTATCACCACTCTTATTCAGTATTGTGCTAGAAGTCCTAGCTAGAGCAATAAGGCAAGAAAAAGAAATAAAGGGCATACAAATTGGTAAGGAAGAGATAAAACTATCCCTATTTGCAGATGATCTGATGATTCTAAACATAGAAAACCCCAAAGAATCCGTAAGAAATCTACTGGAACTAATAGAATGTTTCAGCAAAGTAGCAGAATACAAGATTAACATACAAAAATCAGTCGGATTCCTCTACACCAACAAAGAGAACTTCAAAAAGGAAATCAGGAAATCAATACCATTTACAATAGCTCCCCAAAAGATAAACTACTTAGGACTAAACCTAACCAGGATGTAAAAGAAAACTACAAAACACTACTGCAAGAAAAAAAGAGAGACCTACATAAGTGGAAAAACATACCATGCTCATGGATAGGAAGACTCAACATTGTGAAAATGTCAATACTACCCAAAACAACCTACAGATAAAATGCAATCTTGATCTAAATTCTAATAGCATTCTTCAACGAGCTAGAGAAACTAATTACCAACTTTATGTGAAAAGGGAAGAGGCCCCGGATAAGTAAAGCATTACTGAAGAAGAACAAAGTAGGAGGCCTCACACTACCTGATCTTAAACAACAACAACAACAACAACAAAAAAAAAAACCCATTGCTGTCGAGTCAATTCCAACTCATAGTAACCCTATAGGACAGAGTGGAACTGCCCCATAGGGTTTCCAAGCAGCGGCTGGTGAATTCAAACTGCTGACCTTTTGGTTAGCAGCCTGAGGTCTTAACCACTGCGCCTCCAGGGCTCCTACCTGATCTTAGAACCTACTATTCAGCCACGGTAGTCAAAACAGTCTGGTACTGGTACAACAATAGACACATAGACCAAAGGAACAGAAATGAGAACCCAGAAGTAAATCTATCTCACCTACAGGCAGCTGATATTTGACAAAGGGCCAAAGTCAATTAAATGAGGAAAAGACAGTCTCTTTAACAAATGGTGCTGGCATAACTGAACGACCATCCATAAAAAAATGAAACAGGATCCACACCTCACACCATACACAAAAACTAACTCAAAATGGATCAAAGACCTAAATATAAAACCTAAAACGATAAAGATCATAGAAGAAAAAATAGGGACAATGCTAGGGGCCCTAATACATGGCATAAATACCATATAAACCATAACTAACAATGCAGAAACACCAGGAGATAAACTAGATAACTGGGAGCTCCTTAAAATTAAACTTTATGCTCATCAAAAAACTTCACCAAGGGTAAGACAGTACACAATAATGGGGAAGCCTGCACAACTTGTACAAGGAAAGGTCACGGAAGCTCAATAGACACATCCAAACTCCCTGAGGGGCTGAATTGCTGGGCGGAGGGCTGTGGGGACCATGGTCTCGGGGAACATCTAGCTCAACTGGCATAACACAGTTTATAAAGACAATGTTCTACATTTTACCTCAGTGAGTAGCATCTGGGGTCTTAAAAGCCTGTGAGCAGCCATCTAAGATACTCCACTGGTCTCACCCCTTCGGGAGCAAGGGAGAATGAAGAGAACAGGATGCAAGGAAAAGATTAGTCCAAAGGACTAATGGACCACAGCTACCAAGGCCTCCACCAGACTGAGTCCAGTACAGCTAGATGGTGCCTAGCTACCACCACTGACTGCTCTGACCGGGATCACAGCAGAGGGTTCTGGGCAGAGCTGGAGAAGGATGTAGAACAAAATTCTAACGCACAAAAAAAGACCAGATTTACTGGCCTGACAGAGACTGGAGAAACCCTGAGAGTATGGCCCCCGGACACCCTTTTAGCTCAGTGGTGAAGTCACTCCCGAGCTTCACCATTCAGCCGGGGATTGGACAGCCCCATAAAAAAAAAAAAAAACGGGACTAATGAGGCACAGCAGTCCAGGGACAAGGACTAGAAGGCAGAAGGGGACAGGAAAGCTGGTGATAGGGAACCCAAGGTTGAGTAAGGACAGTGTTGACTTATAGTGGGGTTCTTAACCACTGTCATAGGGTAATATGTCTACTAACTGTTTAATGAGAAACTGTTCTGTAAACCTTCATCTAAAGTGAGAATAGCAGCACAACTGGAAGAACATAATTGACGTCACTGAATTGTACATGTAGAAATTTTTGAAATGGTGTATCTTTGGCTATGTATAATTTCACCAAAAAAAAAAAAAAAAAAAAAAACGTCCTCCAAGGCTGAGAAGGGAGCATGTTGACGTGTCGTGGGGTTGTTAACCAATGTCATAAAACAATATGTGTACTGACTGTTTAATGAGAAAATATTTGTTCTGTAAACCTTCACCTAAAGTACAATAAAAAAAAATTAAAAAAAAAAGAAAGTTCACCACTTTGATGCTTACCAGGGACGGAAGGGGTGGGGAGGGAAAAACACTAAACAGACAATAGATAAGTGGTGATTTTGGTGAAGGGTTAAGACACGGTTCTGGGGAAGCCAGCACAACCTGATGAAGGCAAGGTCATGGAAGCCCTATAGACACATCCAAACTCCCTGAGGGGCCAAATTACTGGGCTGAGAGTTGTGGGGACCATGGTTTCAGGGAACATCTAGCTCAATTGGCATAACATAGTTTATAAAGAAAACGTTCTACATTCTACTTTGGTGAGTAGCGCCTGGGGTCTTAAAAGCTTGTGAGTGGCCATCTAAGATACTCCACTGGTCTCACACCATCTGGAGCAAGGGAGAAGGAAGAAAACCAAAGACACAAGGGAAAGATTAATCCAAACGACTAATGGACCACAACTACCACAGCCTCCACCAGACAGCGTCCAGTAACTAGATGGTGCCCAGCTACCACCACTGACTGCTCTGACAGGGATCACAACAAAGGGTCCTGGACAGAGCTGGAGAAAAATATACAACAAAATTCTAACTCACAAAAAAAGACCAGACTTACTGGCCTGACAGAGACTGGAGAAACCCCGAGAATATGGCCCCCGGACACCCTTCTAGCTCTGTAATGAAGTCACTCCTGAGGTTCACCCTTCAGCCAAAGATTCAACAGGCCCATAAAACAAACGAGACTAAATGAGCACACCAGCCCAGAGGCAAGGATGAGAAGGCAGGAGAGGACAGGAAAGCTGATAATGGGGAACATAAGGTCGAGAAGGGGAGAGTGTTGATGTGTCGTGGGGTTGACAACCAGTGTCACAAAACAATATGTGTATTAATTTTTTAATGAGAAGCTAGTTTGCTCTGTGAACCTTCATCTAAAGTACAATAAAAAGAAAAGAAAAAAAAAATTCACCAAAAGAGTAAAAAGAGAACCTACAGACTGGGAAAAAAATTTTGGCTACAGCATGTCTGACAAGGGTCTAATCTCTAAAATCTATAAAATACTTGAATACCTCAACAACAAAAAGACAAATAATCCCATTAAAAAATAGGCAAAGGATATGAACAGACATGTCACCAAAGAAGACATTCAGGCGGCTAACAGACACATGAGGAAATGCTTGCGATCGTCAGCCATTGGAGAAACATAAATCAAAACTACAATGAGGTACCATCTCACCCCGACATTACTGGCACTAAAAAAAAGAGAAAATAACAAATGTTGGAGAGGTTGCGAGGAGACTGGAACTCTCATGCACTGCTGATGGGAACGTAAAATGGTACAACCATTATGGCAAACGATATGGCACCTCCTTAAAAAGCTAGAAATAGAAGTACCATACAATCCAGCAATCCCACTCCTAGGAATATATCCTAGAGAAATAAGAGCTGTCACATGAATAGACACACACATTCATGTTCATTGCAGCATTATTCACAATAGCAAAAAGATAGAAACAACTTAAGTGCCCGTCAAAAGATGAATAGATAAGTAAATTATGGTACATACACATAATGGAATACTGTGCAACGATAAAGAACAATGATGAATCCTCAAAACATCTCACAACGTGGATGAATCTGAAGGGCATTATGTTGAGTGAAGTAAGTCAATCACAAAAAGACAAATATTTTATGAGATCACTATTATAAAAAAATCAAGAAAAATTTACACAGAAAAAAACAATCTTTGACGGTCACGAGGGAGGGAATGGGTAGGGAGAGAAAATCACTAACTAGACAGTAGACAAAGTGGCAACTTTGGTGAAGGGAAAGGCCACATACAATACAGGGAAAGTTAGCACAATTTGACCAAGGCAAAGTCATAAAAGCCTCCTAGACACATCCAAATACCTTGAGGGACTGAGTTAGTGGGCCTGGGGGCTGGGGACCATGGTCTCGGGAGACATCTAGATCAACTGGCATAATATAGTTCATAAAGAAAATATTCTACATCCTACTTTGGTGAGTAGCATTCGGGTCTTAAAAGCTTTCGGGCAGCCATCTAAGATACGTCTATTGGTCCCATCCCGTCCATAGCAAAGGAGAATGAAGAAAACCAAAGACACAAGGAAAATATTAGTCCAAAGGACTAATGGATCACATAAACCACAGCCTTCACCAGCCTGAGCCCAGAAGAACTAGATAGATGGTGCCCGGCTACCACCACTGACCTCTCTGACAGAGACTACAATAGAGGGTCCTGAACAGGGCATGAAAAAACACATAGAACAAAATTCAAATTCACAAAAAAAGACCAGACTTACTGGCCTGACAGGGACTGGAGGAACGCCAGAGACTATGGCCCCCAGACACCCTGCTAACTCAGAGCTGAAGCCACTCCTGAAGTTCACCTTTCAGCCAAAGATTGTTGTTGTTAGGTGCTGTCCAGTCGGTTCTGACTCATAGCAATCCTGTGTACAACAGAATGAAACATTGCCCTGTCCTGTACTATCCTCACAATTATTGCTGTTTGAGCCCATTGTTGCAGCCACTGTGTCAATCCATCTCATTGAGGGCCTTCCTCTTCTTTGCTGACCCTCTACCTTACCAAGCATGATGTCCTTCTCCAGGGACTGGTCCCTCCTGATAACATGACCAAAATTTGTGGGACAAGTTCTCGCCATCCTTGCTTCCAAGGAGCACTCTGGCTGTACCTCTTCCAAGACAGACTTGTTCACTCTTCTTGCAGTCCACAGTATTTTCAATATTCTTTGCCAACATCATAATTCAAGTGAATCAGTTCTTCAGTCTTCCTTATTCATTGCCCAGTTTTCGCATGCATAGCTAAAGATTAGACAGGGCTATAAAACAAACAATAACACACGTGAGGAACGTGCTTCTTAGTTCAATCAAATCTATGAAAGTAAGTGGACAACACCTGCCCCAAAAGCAAAGACAAGAAGACAGGAAGGGACAGGAAAATTGGATGAAAGGACACGGGGAACCCCAGGTGGCAAGGGGGAGAGTGCTGACACATTGCAGGAATTGCAATCAATGTCGCAAAAAATTTTGTGTTTAAGTTTTTGAATGAGAAACTAATTTGCACTGGAACTTGCACCTAGAGCACAGTAAAATTCCTTTTAAAAAAAAAGGTTAAGTTTTGCCTGAAAACACATAATCGACAAGTGTCAGATCCCAGCCTTGAAGACAGGTCTCTCTGATCCTATGGCCAATGTTTCTCCATTTATTGCGCCATCACTGTGGGGCCTTAAACACATTGCTTAACCTCTCTGGACTGAATGGCCCTCACCTGTAGAAGAAAATGCTTCTTACAGCCTCTCCCATCTCTGAAACCCTATGATATAGTGAGAGGAAAAAAGCAACTGTGTATAAGCATGGGCTATGTTGGGGACATTATGGGGGCTTAAAGGGAGCCTGGAGCCCTGGTGGCGCAGTGGTTAAGAGCTACGGCTGCTAACCAAAAGGCTGGCAGTTCAAATTCACCAGCTGCTCCTTGGAAGCCCTATGGAGGAGTTCTACTCTGTCCTATAGGGTCGCCTATGAGTCAGAATTGACTCAAAGGGAGTGGTTTGATTTTTTTTGTTTGTTTGTTTTTAAGGGGAGCCTGGAGAAGGCAGAAAGGAGAGGGTTCTGGAGGCAAAGGCAGGGAAAGTGCAGCAGGGAGCTGGTGGGAGGAGGGGACCCTGGGCAGGCAAGGCCTCCCCATTTTGGGCTGTTCCAGGGCCAAGGATTTAGAAGAAAGAGGTGGAGCACTCTCCACAGCCTCTCTTCTATGAGAGAGCGAGAGGTCAGACCCAAACACAGGATATTTTTGGTGCTGTGTTGTTTGGAGAGCAACCAGGCCAGAAATAGTACTTTGAGTTAGCAGGACCCTGCTGACCCACCCCCAGCTCTCCCAGTGAAATCATCAAAATCAGGAGCCTTTTCCAACATTCCAGGGAGCCTGTGTAACTGATCCGAGGCAGCTCTCTCTTCCCGACAGGAAGGCCTAGAGCAGAATATTTGACTGTAAAAGGAATTCTGGAAGATGGGAGGAGAGGGAAAGAGGGATTGAGTCAGAGAGCACAGAAAAGGGGGGAAAGATCTCATGTAGCATTGAGTAGAGGAGAAGGAGGGAAGGAATGGGAGGTAAACCAGGAATCAGGGTAGAGTCTCAGAGAGGGAGTCTCAGAGATAGAAGGGAAAGCGAACATGAGAATGGGTTCAGGCCTTTGGGAGAGGCAAAGGAGAAGAAAGAGGAAGAGCAGAGGGCCATCAGGAGGGCAACTCAAGGGCAAGAGGTGATGGGTGGAGGGAAGACTGTGGTGGCGCTGAAACCCCAGATTGAACCAAGGGCCCACTGGGGGCGTAAGGATGGGGGTGGGGAATGGTCATGGAAAGAGTGAGTCTGGTCTCGTCATGAACCACTTGCTGCGGGGAGGATGGAGACAGCTTTCCCAGGTGGCTGGAACTAGAACTTCCCCCAAAAATTCACAGCCCTGTAACTCACCCTCTTATCTCTGACGCTCTGGTTATCTCTAAACCAGCATGCCAGATATTACAACAGCAGGGACTTTTCCCTTCTGTCCCTTTGACTCCTTACAAAAGAGCCAAGGCTTTAATAAGATAATGGGTCATGGCATTAGTTTGGGGTTCAGGGAAAGGAGGGAAAGTGATGGTGCCTTGAGTCAGGCTGGATTCTGAGAAGGCTGTTGCAGCAAGGTCTGCTGGGGAGCATGTAGAAGGCCTCATCTGCAGGGGGTGGACAAGGTGGAAGCAAGGCCATCTGCAGAGAGGAGTGGCAGGAACCGTGGTCAAGAGTGATTCTAGATCATCTAGGTGGCCCCAGCTCTACCAACTCAAAGGAAAAGTCAGACACTTCAGCCTGGGAGCCAGACACACTAGTTTTGACTTCAGTTTCTAGCACACACCCACCATTTTCCCACAAGTCTCGCTCAGTCTGGGAAAAGATCCCTTAGTAAGCCAGCCCTTTCTGTTTCTCCTTTGGGATTAACTCCAAAGTAAAGTGTGCCGCCCCGCCAAGGACATAGAGAGCTGTTCCCAGGCTTTCCTGTGCCCAGGAGCTGAGTATCTTTTCTGGAAAGGCTTCAGGCCCATCCATCAAGTCTGTGAGCAGGATGGAATTGGTCACTGCCTGGCAGGGCCCAGGCCACCTACAGAAAGCAACCCGGCTTTTATGGCTGAGGCCTGGTAAGAGGTGGGCAACAGACTCCTGGAATAACAGACCAAGGAAGGGACCAGGACTCAGCTCAGGTGGCTGGAGAAGCCAGGGGTTGAGGCACCTCCTGGAAGCCACTTCTAGCTATGTCTAGAGACAACGCTCTTCCAACTCTTTAGGGCTTGGTGCTCCAAGTCAGACTCCCAGATCCCTGTTCCCCTCTGACCCTTAAGGACAGAAGGCAAGGTACTGGGGCATTTCTGGAGGTAGGAGCTGGACTTCTGTCTTCATCCTAGAGGCTGGGACAATTACACCTCATGGTAACCACTCGCTTGGGGAATCCAAACCGCAATTAAGAAAAGGAAAAAGACATATACAAGCTGCAACTGCACAGGAACAGTTCTATAACATGTGTGTGATCCCAACTTTCCAACAGAGGTTTCCCCTTCTCTCCCTGCCATCCCACGCCCATCTCACTCCCAGGGGCAATGGAGAAAACAAAAGCTGAGGCAGAGGAAAAATGGGAAAGCTGTTCAGCTGTGGTTACCCTTGGTATCTGTTTACCGAAAAACTCCAAAACAAATACCCTGATGCTATCACCCACTTACTCTTCCTGTGAGTCTGCTTTCAGATGTCTCTATGGATACTCCTGCTGGAACCCCACAACCTACACAAAGCATGACAGAGTGTGGACCCCAGAGCCACTTATACCATCTCCCCCCTCAGGATCCTCTGGCACCCCCAGCCACCTCTCCCTCCCAACATCCAGGCCACACAGCCAAGGGTGCCTGACCCAGGCAAACTTCCAATGCAAGAGTCCTGTCCTACACACTCACCTCTGGCCCGTTTCCACCATCTACAGAACACACTCCCCACTCTGCACTCCTACCTGAAAACAAACCCGCCGTGCACTTGCCCTTCCTTTTCTCTTCCTGCTTTCCTGCTCCAGGCCTCCAACTGTCTGTATCTGCAGGAAAAGGATAAGACACAGCTTCTCCCCAGTCACGGCAGGCAGCTCAAAGAAACAAAACTTTTAGGTTGGGTTCCCAATTTCTTGCAAAGGCTTTACCCTGATAACCCCTGGTCTCTTTCAGCCTCCACCGCCCCGCCTAGTGTAACTCAAACGCCAGCCAGACGGGGCTGTTGCCACAAAAGATAGCTGTCAGGGCACCTCAGGAGTCTGGACACATGGGGGAGTCAGCCCTGCATCATCAGAGCCTGTGCCAGGCAGACACATGGCAGGGGAGTGGGGACACAGGGAGTCCTCATGTCCTAGACTGTCAACACCCAGACATTCACAGGGCCCTCTGGCCATTGGGATGAGCCAAGAGGAATGGGGTGTTCTTTCCTGGAGGCTGGCTCGGGCATGAGTGGAATAGTGGAGGAAAAGTTGGCAGGATCACTAGCTTCTTTGATAACTCAGTTACCCATTTTTCCAAGGGAGAGGGAAAAAGTAGAATTGCTTTTCCCCAAGCTGAGCACTGGGGAAGGTAATTCCAAACACTGGGCATTTCTGGCTGCCTGGCACTGCCAGGGTCAAGCTGGCAAAACATCAGAAAAGAGAGGGACAGAGGCAGAGGGTGGCAAAATCAAGGGAAGCCCTTTGGCCAGAACAATCAATGTTTGCTCAATTTCCCCGGGGCCCTCTTACACACACACACACACACACACACACACACACACACACACACACACACACGCCTCAGCAAGTCCTGGAGAGGGCGGTGCCTAGGGGGCCCGGCCAGCTGTGCAGACAGACTTCCAGAGCCAGAAGGGGGGTGGGGCCAAAATATGAGTTAGTCTACTTCCTGCCCACATCTAATATAAAGGGAGGCACAGCCCCAGGAGCAATTGCATCTGGCTCAGGAACCAGAGGCTGTTAGAGGAGCTACGCCCCACTCCAGCAGCTGGCACCCCATCCAGAGCAGGAGCACCACAGCTCCACAGCAGCCACAGCACAACAGCAGCAGGACAAACCTACAACCACAAGACACTTTGAGAACTTCAGGTAAGAGAAGAGCAAACTTCCCCCATCTCCTATCTGGGACTTAAGCAGAGAGCTCCTCTCTCCACAGACTCCTTGGCCTAAGATCCCCCACCTTTCCTCTGTCTCCTCAGAGGGTCCCTGAAGACCTGTAGTCTTGAGCTGACTGCTCCTTAGCAGTGATTATAGGGGAGTGGGGAAGGTGGCCAGGCCCCACCAACAACCCTATCACCCAGAATCAGTAACCTTAACTCTCTTTGTCCCTCTCAATCACAACACTTCCTCCTTTCCCACCTCAGGAAAGGGGTTTTCATACCTGCTAACTTGAAGGGGGCCTTGGTGGTTGAGTGGTAGAATTCTTGCCTTCAATGCAGGAGTCCTGGTGGTGCAGTGGTTAAGTGTTTGGCTGCTAAGCAAAAGGTTGGCAGTTTGAATCCACCAGCTGCTCCTTGGAATCCCTATGGAGTAATTCTACTCTGTCCTATAGAGTTGCCATGAGTTGGAATCAGCTTGATGGCAGTGGGTTTGTTGTTTTTTTTTTTAATGCAGGAGACCCAGGTTTGATTCCTAGCCAATGCACCTCATGCATAGTCACCACTTGTCTGTCAGTGGAGGCTTGTGTGCTGCTGTGATGCTGGACAGGTTTCAGTGGAGCTATGGATCACCATGTTGAGCATGGGGTCACTGTGAGTCGGACTCGACAGCAGCTAACAATAACAACTTGTTATAATCGTAAAAGCATTATAAGAGAACACTTGTAAAAGTGTTGAGACTTAAAAGGCATCATGCAAATCAAAAATGTTTTTATAATTTATCCTCTCAGCCCCCTGACGTGATAAAAATCAGTCGGAGACAGAATGGGCAGGCTCAGAATCCGAATTTATTATGCTTTCTTAATGAACTTTGCCCTCAAGTTCACCTGTCACCTGCCAGCAGCAGACGAGGGGAGCCCTGGTGTATGGCTGAGGTGCCGTCTCCCCTCCGCATTCTCTAGTCTTCTAGAACTATTCTCTCAACAGGTTCTCTCCCACTTGCTCTAGGATGCAGAGGTCTCCAGCCCTTGTCTGCCTCGCCCTGGGCCTGGCCCTCATCTTTGGTGAAGGGTCAGCCTTGTCCGAATCCCAGGTAACCCATCTGGCCACAGACTTTGGTGTGAAGGTGTTTCAGCAGGTGGTGCAGGCCTCCAAGGACCGCAACGTGGTTTTCTCACCCTATGGGGTGTCGTCAGTGCTGGCCATGCTGCAGCTGACAACGGGAGGGAACACTCGGCAACAACTCCACACAGCAATGCAATTCAAGATTAATGGTGAGAGATGGGCACTGTGGGCACCGGGAGTGGCACAGCTTTCACAGGGCAGGGGTCCCATCAGCCAGAGGTAAAGGTTTTCACCAAGTTGAGAAAAGGCTGGCTCCGGCTTGGCCAAGCTATCTATCTCATGTACTGCTATGATACTGGGACCGCCTCTTTCTTCAACCACACCCTGCACCGCTTGGCCCTTGTCCAGTCACAGGGTGTACAGGCCAGTGGATTTGGTGTAAAACACCTATGTATCAGCATTTATTAACTGCATGGCCTTTGACAAGTTATCTAACCTCTTTAAACCTCAGTTTACTCATCTATAAAATGGGGATAATGAAAGTAACTTATATAGAGAGCTGCTGTAAGGAGTAAATAGAATGATTTATGTGAAATGCTTAGCATCACTATTACTATTAGAAGAAAAAAATTAGGGTTCATAAGAATATTCTAACCCAAAGGAAGGACTAGAACCTGACACTTTCGAGGAAAGGAAGAAGATGCGGAAAAGGGAGTAAAGTCTGGAAGGAAATCTCCCTCTAGAGACCCCTTGGGAGGAGGAGAGACCCATGAATCTGGCAGAGTTGGGGCCTCTCACTGGGGAAGTCAGCCCTCACTCAACAGGAGCCTAAAGCGTCCTATCCTCCTTCTCTCGGCACAGAGAAGGGCGTAGCTCCTGCCCTCCGTCAGCTGTACAAGGAGCTCATGGGGCCATGGAACAAGGACGAGATCAACACCGCTGATGCCATCTTTGTCCAGCGGGACCTGAAGCTGGTCCAGGGCTTCATGCCCCACTTCTTCAGGCTGTTCCGAAGCACGGTCAAGCAGGTGAACTTCACAGAGGTGGAGAAAGCAAGGTTCATCATCAATGACTGGGTGAAGACTCACACAAGAGGTAAGCCAAGGGCCCGCAAAGAAAAGGGGATTTGGAAACAAATCCAAGTAACCTAACTTCTCCCTTTCAGCATTCTCTTCTCTGTGGACTGAACGCCAAGTGCTTTAAGAACCAAAGCATAATAGCTAGTATTTCTCATAATTAGGCCTTCTCATTAACCAACTCCAAGGGCATCCCTAAACAATGTTGTGGGAATTAATAAGAACAGCAATAACCAGGACAAGCAAGACTGCAGTTTAGAGGGCAAAGTAAGGGGTGAAATAAGGGAAGACTTAAATTTCAGAGTCGGATCCTGGATAGGCCCCCAGAACCGAGAAAGTGTGGTGAGTGGGAGGACTTTCTGAGACTCATAGGAGGATGGGACAGTCAGCCCCTCCCACTGGATCCCTTCAGCATACGTCCATTTGAGGACTAGGGGCTGAAGGGAATCATCTAAGAGAATGAAAACTATCTAGTCTCCTGATCAAGGAGCCCTGGTGACACAATGGTTAAGTGCTCAGCTGCTAACCCAAAGGTTGGTGGTTTGAAGTCACTCAGTGCCTCTGCAGGAGAAAAGACTTGATGATATTTTCCCATAAAGATTACAGCCTAGGAAACTCTGAGGCAGTTCTACTCTATTAGATAGGGTCACTACGAGTTGGAGTCGACTCACAACACACAACAAGTCTCCTGATCACGTGGCTTTCCCACAGGCATGATCAGCAACTTACTTGGCAAAGGGGCTGTGGACCAGCTGATGCGTCTGGTACTGGTGAATGCCCTCTACTTTAATGGCCAGTGGAAGATGCCCTTCCCAGCCTCGGGCACCCACCACCGACTCTTCCACAAGCCCGATGGCAGCACTGTCTCTGTGTCCATGATGGCTCAGACCAATAAGTTCAACTACAGTAAGTGCAAGACCCCCTTCCCCAAGTCCTACAACTGCTGTACCTCATCCTTTGGGTCTCCTGGGGGACATCCCAAATGTTGCCTTCTGAGGGAGGAAGATTGCAGGGAATGTTCCCCTCTGAGGGAGAAGAAACTCTAGAATATGCCCCAGCTTTGACAAAGATTTCCCAAGTGGGAGACCCTGGGAAGAAAGTAGCTTTATCTAATGCAAGCTGAAGCTGAAATCCAGAAATTCCCTCAGGTGCACTTTGGACCACTTGACCCCAGCCTCTTCCAAATGTGTTTCTAGTGTGATTACCTGGGGCCAAGAAATCTTGCTGGGGAAGATTATGTGGGAGCTGAGGTTAAGGGAATGTGTACTGGAAGAAATAAGTGGCTGGATGTGGGGGAGGAGAATGCAAGTAAAGAAGACCAAAAAGAGACAGAGAAACAAGAAGACACTGTGAACAAGCAAAAGAGAGATGGGAAATGGAAATAAACACACTGAATAGGGGAGCAGTGGGGATATGGATCCCCAAAAGCTGGAATGGAGAGCTTTGCTTCCAGAAAGAGTAGAGAGGACAAGAGAGCTATCTTCATGTCTTTATAGGCGAGTTTTCCACCCCTGATGGTCATTACTACGACATCCTGGAAATGCCCTACCACGGAGACACTATCAGCATGTTCATTGCTGCTCCCTATGAAAAAGAGGTGCCTCTCTCTGCCCTCACCGACATTCTGGATGCCCAGCTCATCAGCCAGTGGAGAGGAAATATGACCAGACTGCTCCGCCTCCTGGTTCTGCCCAAGTAAGCCAGCCCCCACTGTTGCCACACTTGCCAATGCCCTAATTCCCTCTTCTCTCCTCTTTCCTGGCTCCTGAAAGCACCACCCCATTAGGATTCCCAGAACCCTATCATCTGCAGGGCAGGGACATGTGTGGGAGGCTGATGGGAAATCTTCTACCCTGGGTTTGATTAAGACTCCTCTCATGGGGCCCTCCTCCTGTTTCTGCTGTAGGGCAGGGGGAGCTTTTGTAGATGGTTCCCCCACATTTACCATCCTGGAATACCCATTAAAAGCCAGCCAAAAGAAGAACCAGAAATATGATGGAGGTGGGAGGCTAAATTGATCTAAATCCATTTTTGGTTGCCCCTAATTCCCTACCCACCCCCGCACCCCCCATCTCAAGTCAACATCCAGATGCTGGGAACAAAAGGAATCATTTCCACAGATGTAACAGCCCAAATTGCAGCTTCTAGCTGCGGTTCCCAATGGCCACAAAACAGATTTTTATATCTTTCTGCAGGAGCAAAGGGGTGGAGAAGGCTCAGGTTGGGAACCCTCTTACTATGCTTACCCCAAACTTCCAGGTGCTTACAATGCCAGGCTTGGGGAAAGAGGGATAGACACTTACATGATTCGGTTTCTCTCCCCCACCCCTCTCTCTAATAAAAAAAGAAGTAATTAGTCAACCCCTGGTGGGAAGCAGAAAGTGCCCCACGCCTCTCTGCTTGAATCCTCTTCAGGATTAGCTCGCAAAAACACAATCTGTAGACCAAATTTTTGTTCAAATATCCTTCCAGGGAAATTGCCCTTGGCCCCCTAGCCAGACTGAATAAAATTATGCTGAAACTACTGTTTTATTTGAGGAAAGTAATTAGTCATAGGCTTGAGGGGGTGGGGTGGGGTGGGGTGGCAGAAGAATGTTCATTAATATTAGAAATCTCTAGCAGTAAGAGACCTTGCAAATGGATCTCACAAAGCAGGCCTCCCTCTTCTACTTTCACATCAGTGTCCATCATGCCCGTCTGCGAGTGGGGAGGACTGGTAGGGGCTAGTGTATCCCTGGTTAGGAGGGCCAGGAGCTGTCAGAAAGAGGGGGCCGAGCTTCAGCTGCTTCCTGCTCCCGCCCTACAGATTCTCCCTGGAGAGTGAAGTTGACCTCAGAAGGCCCCTGGAGAACTTGGGGATGACTGACATGTTCAGGCCAGACCGGGCAGACTTCACGAGTCTTTCAGGTAAGGGATTTTCCTTTCACTTTATCCCCCTCTTGGTGGACTGCGGGTCCCCTAAGAGGACAAAGGAACTTCTCTCTGAGAACTTATCACCGTTGTACCCACCTGTTTCAGATCAAGAGCAGCTCTATATATCGAAGGCACTGCAGAAAGTGAAGATTGAGGTGAATGAGAGTGGCACAGTGGCATCCTCGTCCACAGGTGAGTCTGGCCTAGGTGAGGCTTTGGCCTTCGAGATAACCGGTCCCTGAACCAGGAATGAGGCAGCACGAGGCCCAGGCACTGCAGCCTTCTCCAAGCAGGCCTCTTTCCCCAGGGCAGTTCTTTCTTCCCCTGCTGGTGATTCTTGGCTTAGAAAAAGGCCTTTTCCCTGGGCCCCTATTCCTTCCCTTGATGGCTTCTGAGGTCCCCTGAATGTGAAAAACCTGCTTTGTTTCCATAGTGCACAGTAAACTTAAGGAACCTGTTTATCTAGAAGCCCAAAAACGGTTTAGAGAAATGTTTATTTGAGGTTGGATAGCTGATAGAGCTCTAACAAGCGACTGAAGGAAACCATCCAGGGCACCATGGCCAATGTTCCTCTGTTCTAAGACATTGTGTCTTCTCTTCCAGCTCTTGTGGCCTCAGCCCGAATGGTCCCTGAAGAGATCATCATGGACAGACCCTTCCTCTTTGTGGTTCGGCATAACCCCACAGGTGAGCCAAAACCCCATGATGCTCCACAAGTTCTCCACTCATCATCCTTGTCTGGAGCACCAACCCAGACAGATGCAGACACCCCTCTCTGGCCCCAGGAGGACTGTAGGCAAAGGATGCCTAACGTCCCTCAGTTATCCATTCTGTTCCACTTTCCTGTAGACAGAGTGCTGTGCAGTGAGACTGGAGTCCAGTCCTGCCTTAGTCAGTAAAGCAGCTATGACTCCTGACAACTCACTTATCTTCTTGGGATCTCAGTGGGAGCTGCACAGTTTCTTCCAATCTAAACTCCCATGATTGTTTTTCCATCCTCAGGAACAGTCTTATTCATGGGTCAAGTGATGGAACCCTGATTGTAGGAAAAAAAGCTATCATCTGGGACAGAACTGGAGATCAGAAAAGAAGAAACTCTGAAAAAAAAATTTTTTTTTTTCTTTTAATTACTCTTTCTGGAGAAAAAAAGACATTTGCCTTTAAAAAAAAAAAATTTTTTTTTTTTTTTTCCGTAAATCTTTCAAATCTGCCTCTTAGACCTCAGCCTCTCCCAGTAGAGGATCCTTCCGTAAGGGTGAGAAGAGGAACGTAGGGTAAAACTCCTAGTTGGAGAGCCTGGAAGAGAACTTGGAAGCATAACTCCTTGGAAGTCTCCCAAACAGACTCTAACACTCACAGGACCATGTGTACAACTGCTCCTGTCATCTTCCTGCCCACTCAGGTCTTCAGACCTGGTTCCCACTGAGACCCCGGCAGGGGGGAACCACAGGCTTACAGAAGCTTTTGTGTGCTTATAGAAACTATTTGTGTTCCGGTCACGCTGCCTTCACTCTTGCACTGTCTGCCACTGCTGAGGAGGCTGGCATCAGGCCAACGAAGGCCAATGGGAAAAACACCCTTTCATCTCAAGGTCCATTCTGGCACTGGCAGTCCCTCCCTAGCATCAGAGGTGCTGGGGACTGGCAGAGCAACTGCCTACCTAGTGCTGGTACCCACCAGGCCTGGCCGTCTCCCTCCCCGGGAACAGTGTGCATATGTTATTTTGGAGTGTAGGTAACTTGTTTACTCGTGGAAGCAGGTTATTGCTTCCCACAAACTTTATTTTGCAAGAATAGAGGATGAAAGTTCAGATGGGTGCTGGCTCTTTGCCTCCGATCTCCTGGTGGGGAGGGTGGGATGCCAGCAGTGTGCTTGAATATTTATCACATCCTTCCCCCGTGTGCCAGTTAGAAAGAGAGAAAACTATCAAGAAAAATGTAGTATTTCAACTTGCTTGTAGTGTTCCTTCGTGGTCTGGGAGCAGAAGAGGTTGCCATTGAGTCTCAGTTCACTTGACCGTCATACCCTCTGGGCGTCAGGTATGATGATGGGGCCCACACTGCCACCATGTGGCTGCCTGAACGCCTTCTGCTCCTCTCATTTCCTTGCCTTTCCACTTGATCAGGTAGGGTCCCTGCAAAGATTATCTAACTTCAGCCCACTTTAGTGACCAAAAAACTGGGGTAGGTGAGAACAGCGTGGTTTCAAAATTTTCCAATATATGTAGGAGCAGAAGTGCAAGGGGCTGCACGACCTACCAGGACAGAACTTTCCGCAATTACAGGGTGACTCACAACCGCATTGGTGACTCACTTCAATGTGTCATTTCCGGCTGCTGTGTGTGAGCAGTGGACACGTGAGAGAGAGACAGAATGAGAGAGACAATGAGCATGGGCTCAACTATCCCAGTTAGATAATCTTTTTGAAAATCTGTTAGCTAGAGGGTACGGCATAAGGATCAATTTATTGAAGAATTGCATATAGATATGGAATGAATGTAATCTAATAGAATCCTAATCATCCCACCATGTACTTCAGTGAAAATTTCTCATTTTTTTATTGTATTTTTTTTTCATTATACACTGGACAGTGACAGCCACACACGGTCCCATAAGGATACCAAACTGTGGAGTCAAATGTTCTTGAAATTGTATTTAATTATATGCTTGTTCACTTTTGATATATAAACAAGTAAAAATGTAAAAAATAAATAAACAGTGCATTTCAAAACAGCCCCTGCCTTTACTTTCCATGTTTTACATAGTCCAGGAAATCAAAATCCTGTTGGTTCATAGACCTCTCCACTGAAACAGATCTTTATGAAACATATACCCACAGGCCCAGACATGTTCATCTGCTGACCAACTCTAACTCTATCTCAAATCCTAAACCTAACCCTAAGCCTAACTCTATCCCTAACTTTAATCTTAACTTTAACTCAAAATCCAACCCTAACCCTGAAGTTAACACTAAGCCTACCCCTCAGCAAATAATCCCAGAAGCTGGACTGTATGAAGAAGAATGCAGCATCAGGATTGGAGGAAGACTAATTAACAACCTGCAATATGCAGGTGACACAACCTTGCTTGCTGAAAGTGAAGGGGACTTGAAGCACTTACTGATAAAGATCAAAGACCACAGCCTTCAGTATGGATTGCACCTAAAGAAAACAAAAATCCTCACCAGTAGACAATAAGCAAAATCACTACGGTGCAGGCAATCACTTAATATGGTCCTTCTATTCATAGTCTTTGTAACTCCCACCAAATGACTAGGCAGAACTATGCAAATGAGATACTTGTGGCCCACCAACAGGATTAGACAGCTTGATAACAATGTAAATAAGGTGCATGGCATCCTTGTGGGGGTGGAACCATGTAAATAAGGTGTATGGAACCCTAACAAGGGGAGTGGTCAGTTTTGCGACTCCATTAAGCTTATAATTAACCATCCCAGACATGGGAAGGAAGGATCTCACCACCACCAAGAAAGAGGAACCAGAAGCGGGGCATGTCCTTTGGACCTGGGATCCCTGCGCTGAGAAGCTCCTAGAACCAGGAGACTGAGAGACAGATGTAATATTGAATATGGTGAGAAGTGGCAGCAGAGAAACAGTGGCAGCAGAGGCAGGAGACAGGCAGGAGATGGCACAGTGGGCTTCCTGGCCCATGGAGTGAGAAAGCTGAGCACCTTTGGGCAGGAGGCTTGCTGGCAGAGTAGGGTGCCTCTGGACACCTGATTGAGCTAGGTTTGCTGATCCATGCAACTAGAGCTGAGTGCCTTTGGGGCGAGGCTTACTGGTGGAGTGGGGTACCTCTGGGTACTTGTCAGAGGGGCCAAGGGCCAGAGAGAGGTGTGCCTATGGGCACGGCTGAGAAGGGGCTATCCTGATCAAGGAACTGTGTCCTGAGCATTCCTAAACCTGAATGGTAACCTGTTACTTCCCTAATAAACCCCATAACTATGAGTATGGTCTATGAGTTCTGTATGGCCATTGCAATGAATTATCAAACCCAGCAGAGAAGTAGAGAGAGCCACGGGAAGGTCAGTTGGTGTCAGAATTAGTAAAAATGTTGGAGAGAGGAGGTATGACCCCCGCCTCATAGGAATTAGCCTTGAACTGTTGATCTTGATTCTCCTTCCCCTTCGTGAAGTTAGATGAGGAGGTCAGACACCCCTGCCACGCCATTTTTACAATTATGATAAACAAGAGAAAATAAGTTGTCAAGGATTTCATTTTACTTGGATCCACAATCAACGCCCATGGAAGCAGCAGTCAAGAAATCAAATGATGCATTGGGCAAATCTGTTGCAAAAGACCTCTCTGAAGTGTCAAAAAGCAAAGATGTCACCTTAAGGACTAAAGTGTACCTGACCCAAACCATTTTCAATCACCTCGTATGCATGTGAAAGCTGAACAATGAATGAGGAAGACCACAGAAGAATTGATGCATTTGAATTATGGGGTTGGCAAAGAATACTGAATATACCATGGACTGCCAGAAGAACAAACAAATCTATCTTGGAAGAAGTACAGCCAGAATGCTTCTTAGAAGCAAGGACGGTAAGACTTCATCTCACGTACTTTGGACATGTTATCAGGAGGGACCGGTCCCTGCAGAAGGACATCATGCTTGGTAAAGTAGAGGGTTGGTGAAAAAGAGGAAGACCCTAAACAAGGTGGACTGACACAGTGGCTGCAACAATGGGCTCAAACATAGCAACTATTGTGAGGATGGCGCAGCACCAGGCAATGTTTTGTTGTGTTGTACATAGGGTCACTATAAATTGGAACAGACTTGATGGCACCTAACAACAACAACAGTAACCCTACCCCTATCCACAACCCACACCTCAAGGCTAACCCAAACCCTAACTTTAACCCTAACCCTAAACCTTACTCTAAACCATGGGACTGGCCACTAGGTCTCTACAACAAGGCCCCATAGATCTGTTGTGGTAGGGCTTGATTCTCCCCCTGGGAATCATCTTCAAAAAGAAAACAGGGTTTTATCAAACACCTTCCACTCAGTCAGATGGGCTTGCTCATGGTCACTCTCCCTGTGGGCTTCCATCTCTGTTCATGCCATTTCCTTCCACCCCCAAGTGCCACCTACCCCTACTCCCCGTCTCTCAAAACCCAGATCAAGTTCCACTTCTCTCCACCTAAGATCTCCCCTTGAATCTAGTCAATATTGTCACCTTTAACTTGGCATTTATTACTTTTCTTTTTCCTGGTTTGTAACAATGCTTGTATTCCTGTGTGTCCTTTAACTTTGTATGCATCTTACCCTACCTACCCCCTACCTAGATATCAGGTTCCTTGAAAACAAGGATCTTTTATTATATGTACACTTGATATCCTCCTTAAAATGGCTTCCTAAAAAGTCTTTTATTCTCTTCTTCCACTATCTTCAAGGCTGTTTGCAGAAGACGTATCTCCCTCAATTAGTTTGTTCATATATTCAAAAATAAAATTTTAAACTGAAAAAACACCGAGAACTATCCATCAAAACTGTGCTGTCCCACTCCAGAATCCTAAAGATAAGACTGACAGATACTATCAGCAGAATTCTATTCCAGCCCTCTAGCTACTAAGGTCATTTCTCAAATAGAAACTAATTATCTTTTGGGGGTTCTTGGTCAAAACACTGTCTAGTTGTTAAGAGGCAGTTGAGTTCTCTGTCACTTAAATTGTTCAAGGACAGCCAGGATTAACACGTGGTGAGCATGCTTCAATGATCAGCGTATAAGACTAGATGAATTTTTTAAAATGATAAACAACACATACTCATGGTAAGACATTCAAACCGTTCAAAAGGGTAAAAGTGGGAAGTTGATAGCCACCCTCACCTCCAGTTTCTTGTGTGTTTTTGTAGAACTTTGCTAAGCATTTACAAGCATATACAAAATATTCTTTTCTTTTGCACAAATAAGGTCATACTATCTATACCGTTCTGCAGCTTGCTTCATTCATCTAACGATACATCCCAGATACCTTTTCCTAATTCTTCTTACCAGCTACAGGCATAGATGTAGTATATAATTCCTTAACCACTACTGATGGATATTTTGGTTGTTTTCAAGTTTTTTGTTTGTTTATTTGTTTAAATTCACTTTATTATAACCACTTGCAGATCCACATGGTCCACTGTGATGAGTTGTACCTCTAATACGCATGGCTTAGACACAGGAGTCGTTTCAGGGTTTTTGGTGGTGTTGCTGTTACCAACAGTGCTGAGGTGGACATCCTTGCACATTTATCCCACTGCCCATGTGTTCATGTATCCACAGGATAACTCTCCAGCAATAGGACTAAGCGTCTTCTAAGAACCTTCCGATCCTGAAAAGATGTGATTCTGGTAATACAACCATTTTCAAGTGGTACAGTCAAAAGTGTTCACTTTACCTGGCTAGAATCCTACCTTTTCTCAAGCTTAGATGAGCCTTCACAACTTTCCCAAATAAACCGCTGTTGTGAATAAAGACAAATTTTAGACCTTGAGCTAAAACAACCTTCACGTTATCTTTTTCTCTAAAATGATGTTAGGAGTTCCCTGGAGCAAATTCTCATCCTAATGTTTTCAAGAATAAATCCAGAAAAGGTATTCATGACATGCATCTGTCAAAACCCATAGGATTGAACAACGTAAAGAGTGACCCCCCATGTCAACTAGAAACCAAACCAAACCTGTTGCCATGGCCCCACAGAGGTTCCAAGGAGCGCCTGGTGGATTTGAACTGCCGACCTTTTGGTTAGCAACCATAGCTCTTAACCACTATGCCACCAGGGTTTAGCTATGGGCTTTAGTTAATAATAATGCATCAATATTCACTCAACTGTAACAAATGTACCACAGGAATACAAGTTGTTAGTAGAAGAAATAATATGCATGGGAGAGGGGGCAAATGGGAACTCTGTACTTTCTGCACAATTTTTCTGTAAGCCTAAAACTGCTCTAAAAAATGAAGTCTTTTACAAAAATAAAAGAAAGAAAACCACTAACAAGATCTGCCTCCAGCCATTATTGCTGCAGATTTCTTGTAAATCTTTCACAGTGGAATTATTTATCTGCAGGCAATAGTATGAATTTTCTAAATTCCTCAATGGTAAAAATATTCTAGGGAAAGAAAAAAAAAATTCTAGGCATCAGAATAAAACTTGTCAAGGGGACCATCTGTTTTCCAAGCCATTTTTAGGTGGGTCCTCAAGTAAGTTTCACTGTACTAACAGTAGGGACAAGGAAACAAAAGCAAAGAGAGGTTGAGTAACTTGCTGCCATCATTATTATTACTTAACAACCCCAAGAGGCAGTTGGGCTCCTCTGTCTGTACTCCAAGCCACTACACTTCATTGCCTCTCTTTGTGGCACTTGTGACCACAGGTATCCCTGAATACACAGAGAGGCTCAGATTCAGCTGGGAGCAAAGGTGCCACACCCAGGGGCCAGTCACCAACACATCCTGCGTTTACACCTTTGCCTTATGAGCTTGACTACCAGCCTCCTGAATGCAGTCTTTTATCACCTAACCACCAGATGTCGCTTGGACTCCAGGGGAAAGCTCTTCTCTGAAGCAAAGCAGCTGTGGCTTCTACCAAAATCTTGCCAAGTATGAACTCCATTCAATTTAACAAGTATTTATTATAAGCCCAACTTTATCCTGGGTACTGTGAAGCATTAAAAAAAAGAGAGAGAGAGAGTGTAAGTGATGATCCTTACCATCAAGTCACTGCAAAAATGAATGAATGAAACCAGGGGCTGGGGGCAGGGTGAAATAGGGAGTACTAAAAAAAAAATAGTTAAAATTGAATGGAACATTGTAGAAATGATTGCTATAGTCTAGACTAGAGTGTAAGGGATTATCAGAGGCTGCTTCACAGAAACCTTTAAGGATAAATAAGACGAATTTTAGTGTAGAGAGGGAATGGCAGGGCATTCCAGAAAACAGTATCACAAGGAAAAATAACAGCAGAGCAAGTTCATGAGACATCAAGAGGATAAAGTCCAAGTCCCCAGGTTTTCACACTGCTCCCTCCCTCCTCCAAGGATGTAGCCAGTTCTCCCTCACAGTCGTCCACACACCTCTCCTAGTCTAGTGAACCAAGTCTTACATACGCCCCTTGAATAAGCCATGCTTTTATGTTACTCTTTACATCCCAACGTGTGAACCTAAGAAAAGGGCAGTGACATTGACCACAACAGGAAAATAGGAATTGGGATGGTTTCAGGGGAAAGTGGGAGGAAGTGATAGCTGTTTTTTGACAAGTGAAGTTTAAGGGGACAATAGAATTTCCAAATGGGGAATCCAGTATGCATTTATTCAACAAGTATCATGTGCTTGCTCTGTGTCAGTCACTGTGCTAGGCACAGGAGAAACAGCAAAAGAAGGTAGTTTGTCTTCTAGCAAGAATAACAGATATTAAATATAGAACATTAAATATAGAATTAGAATTTAGCATGTTTCACATGAGAAGTAAGATTTATATATCTAGATTTGTGTTATGGATTGAATTGTGTTCCCCAAAAATATGTGTTGTAAATCCTAACCTCTATGCCTATGGCTATAATCCCATTTGGGAAAGAGTTGTCTTTGTTATGTTAATGAGACAGGACTAGTAAACTCAAATTAGCAAGCAGAGAAAGGGAAACAGATGCCAAGCCACAGGAAGATAGCCTAGGAGCAGAAGTTTAAAGAGACAAGGACCTTCCTCCAGAGTTGACAGAGAAAGCCTTCCCCTAAAGCCAGCACCCTGGACTTGAACTTGTAGCCTCCTAAACTGTGAGAAAATGAATTTCTATTTGTTAAAGCCACCCATTTGTGATATTTTCTGTTACAGCAGCACTAGATAACTAAGACAATTTAATAACATCTGTATTGATCATGGAAGCCCTGGTGGCATAGTGATTAAATGCTAGGGCTGCTAATCAAAAGGTCAGGAGTTCGAATCCACCAGGTGCTTCTTGGAAATTCTATGGGGCAGTTCTGCTCTGTCCTATAGGGTTGCTATGAGTCAGAACCAACTCGATGGCAACAGGTTTTTTATCTAGATCATAATGGAAGCCAATCAACAAGCACTATGCTGGGTGCTGTAAAAGAAACTAAAGATGTATATGACTCCACCCACAAGGAGCTTACAAGCTAGTCAAAGAGACAAGGCACACTCACGTACGCAATCAACGGACATCATGGCATGATAATGAAGTTAACCAGTCAGAGATCTCAGTAAAAGCAACAGAAACCAGCTCTGGAAAACTAGCAAAAAAGGAAGTCAGGTAGTTCATGGAATTGCAAGAAGGGCCAGAGAACCAGGATGGAGGTCTCACACTAGGAACAATGCCCCAAATCACACCTCTGCCTTCATCCCTACACCTCACTGGACACAGGACACTGCCATTGGCACCACTCCACTGCTGCCCTAGGAACTTGATCCTCTGACCCTCTGTCACTCTCCCATCACCCCATCCCCACCTCATTCTCTCCTGGGCCAAAGTCTGGGAGACGGACAGATGAGCAGAGTCGAGCAGACAGCCCATGCTGTGGCTGCAAAGAAGGCTGTGAAAGTGAGAATCTCAAATTTTCAGATGCTACACTGGGACGTTGTTCTATCTCTGTCTAGACTCATAAAGTGGGAATTCCCAAACTCTAGGAAGGGGGTTTAGAACCTGGGAGATGAAAAAGAATGACAAACATCTACCACAGAAAGTATTCAAATGCTCAGGACTGAAAGGACTGTAAGGTACCAATTGTTCAGTTAAAAAAAAAAAAGTTAAAAAAAACAGATCACTGCAAATGATTTCATCAGGGAAGTATAAATTAGTTAAAGAATGGGCAAACAATGAATGCAGAGAGCATCACAGGAGAGAGAAACACAGACAACAGACTCATAAAGACGGAAGGGCTTCGAAGGCCATCTGAGCCACCTTCCAACCACCACAGGAACCACCTTATGACCAGACACCAGATGAGGGAAGGCATGAGGAGGTGTCAGCATGGTCACAGGAGGACAATACAAATTCCATCCCCATCTATAAAGGAGAATCTCACCTCTTCCATATTTTTCCATTTATAAAAATGGCACCACTAATCCTCCAGGCTCATCTTTCATTCTTCTCCTTTCTTCTCTACTTTGCTGAGTTATCAACTTCTGCTGATACTTCTGAGATACTGCAAGTATCTCTCCAATTTATCCTTCTCCGTTTTATCTCGTGCCTGGATTACCAGAACTGCCTCCTAGATGATCTTCCAGCCTTCCATTTGCCCTTTCAAATTGTCCCACATATTACTATAAAACTGATTTTCCTAAAACTATCTTTACCAAGTTATTCCTCAGCTCAGGTGACTGTAATGACTTCCAACCGCTTACTGCATCAAGTCTGAACACATCTGCAGACAAAAGCTATTGTATCAACAAAAAGTATTGAACCCACTAACTTACAGATCCTCTACATTCATCACTTCTAACAATGAAGAAGCCCAGTCATCCTCTTCTAACTAGTTTAAACCACTTGGATTCTACAATTCTATGTAAGCAAAACCCTTATTTCTAACAATTCCCCCTTGAATCTTTTCTGCAGCTAGGCATACCACACTGAAATGAGGATTTCTAGAAAGCGTCAGCTTTCCAAGGAATGTAGGAGTTTACATCTTGAGAGCTTCCAAATTTGCACAAGCTGTTGCCTAGCTCTCCACTTTACATCTTTACCTCATTTCTCGTTACTTCCTTATTCGCAGCCTGTCCCCTGTCCCATGAGCACAGTTTCTTTTTGTTTTGCCTTCTGTCCTTACACACTTCCATTCCTTTCTTATTTACCGCATAATGAGTTACCTTTTCTAACAACTTGTTTTATTGATGTTACTTGTGACCTCATAAATAACACCAAGATAGTTCAGCCAACATCTACGCCATTAGCAAGCCTAAGGTACTGGCAGAGGAGAAAAGGAAATGAAAAAGAAAGGAAGAAAAAAAAAACAAAAGAAAGAGGTGTGTCTCATCTAGTGCTGCTATAACAGAAATACCACAAGTGGGTGGCTTTAACAAACAGAAATTTATTTTCTCACAGTTTAGGAGGCTTGAAGTCCAAATTCAGGGCAACGGCTCTACAGGAAGGCCTTCTCTCTCTGTTGGCTCTGGGGGAAGGTCTTTGTTCTTTAGCCCCTTGGTGATCTTCATGTGGGGTGGCATCTATCTTCCCCCAGCTCTGTTTACTTGCTTGCTTGTTTAATCTCTTTTATATCTCAAAAGAGATGGATTTAAGACACACCCTACACTAATACTGTCTCATTAACATAACAAAGAAAACCCATTCCCAAATGGGATTATAATCACAGGTATAGGACTTAGAATCACAACACGTATTTTAGGGGGACACAATTCAATCCATAACAAGGTGGTAATGGGAAATAACAAGAATAGCTACAATTATCAAGCTTACAATATGCCAGATACTTGCTATATATTACCTCTAATTCTAAAAACAACCTTGCAAGGTAAGTACTGCTACCCTCATTTTTAAAAGGAGAGATGGAGGGTTACATGTTAAATGACTCACCTGAGGCTATACGTCTAATGAGGGTCAGAGACGAGATTCCATCCCAGGTGAATTAGGCCCACCCCCTTGTCACTGAAGCACAACCTCCATAACAAAGAACAAGAAACAAAAACAATGAAGTGGAGACATGTAAGGCTTTACCAACAATCTTCAAGTGCTACAAAAAATTAACAGTATCATTTGTTGCCAACAATTATCTAGAAATACCCATTAATTTTTCAGCATGACAAAGTTTAAAATTTTCTCCTACCCTTTAGATAGCTGCTGTTGAGTTGACTCAGACTCATGGCAACCTCATGCACAACAGAACAAAATGCTGCCCAGTCCCTCATCATCCTCATAACCGCTATCATGTTCAAGTCCATCATTGTGGCCATTGGGCCAATCCATCTCACCAAGGGTCTCCGTCACCCTTGCTGGCCCTCCACCTCACACAACATGATGTCCTCCCGCAGCAATTGACCCCTCTCGATAATGTGTCCAAAGCAAGTGAGTCAGACAATGCTCTGTTGCGATCCATAAGGTTTTCACTGGCTAATTTTCAGAAGTAGATTGCCAGGTCTTTCTTCCTAGTCTGTCTCAGTCTGGAGGCCCTGTTGAAACCTCCACCATGGGTGACCCCGCTGGTACTTGAAACACTGGTGGCATAGCTTCCCGCATCACCGTAACACAGAAGCCACTACAGTTCGATAAACTGGCAGAAAGCAGTGGTGCTATCCTTACATGTCAGATACTTTCTGTATATTACCTCTATGCTACATAAACACACACACAGAGAGACATGCACAAACGTGCACACTCACACATACACACACACCCTCAGTTGAAAAGCTCATCTTACAATTTACACCCTCCTCATCTTTACACATATGTCTGGGTTGCATTTGTCCCTTTTTAGTTTTGATACATGTTAATCTTTTAAGGTTCTCTTTATTCTCCCCTTGAGCCTTAACTTTTCTTCATCTTTGTCTCTTCCTTATAGCTCTTTTAACATCAGCCTCACCCTTTCTTTTTTATCACCTCCCTCATTTCCTACACACTTCTCTTACTTTAAGAGAATGTTGCACCTAGCAGGTTCTCAACACACCTATTTCGAGCTTTGTCTTTGTCTTCCTGTCTCCCTGATCATTCCTCTTCCCCTACATCTAGTTCTCACCCGGCTCACTCTTAATTGCCCACGTCCCTTTCATTAGTCCTCCTTGCTTCCTCACAAAATCCAATGGTCGTCCCATACACTTCTCACGCCTTTTCCCGCCTTTTTCTCCCAAGGTTCCACAGCGCGAGGACTCATTGTCTTCCTCCTGCATCCTCCAACCAACCCACAAGATAGCCTTGTTACCATGACGACAGAGCTACTCAAAGCTTAAGTCAAGGACCTGGTTGCCATGGCTCCCGCTTGTCCGCCTCCAGCCCCGCCCACGCGCCCTACAGCGTTAGCGCCTGCGCAGTACGCAGCGCGCTGGGTCTCGGAACTCGGGCGGAACGAGGCGGGGCTTCAACCGAGAGGGAGGAAAGAAGGAGAAAGGATAAGAAGGGGAGGAGAGCTGGCGCCTACGGTGGCCGAAGAGGGACGCGCCGAGCCGGGGGCTGCAGGATGGTAGGCTGTGCGAAAAGGGAGGGGAGGGGGGAACTGAGGGGCGTGGGCTGCACCTGCGGGGGTCCTTAGGGGCCGCCCTCTGTATAAGCCGCTCTTTCTTCCCTGTCGTCCTCAGAGGCTCTGGGCGGGTGGGCAAGGAGGCCTCGGAAGGAATTTCTGGGAATGGCATTCGAGAGGAGCGGGGAGGAGGAGCATTTGCTGGGCGAGAGGGGGCTGACTAGGGGACAGCGGCACCGGCGGGACCGGACTGAGCCAAGAGGAGCGGTCAGGTCTCGGTTCAAGGGGTTCCGACCCCTGCTGCAGGGAAGTCACCCGATGCAAAGGGGCGCGGGGGTCTGTTCGTGGAGGGAGGGAGGGAGTAGGGGTCGCCGGTCATCCAGACCCTCAGTTCTCGAGCTGCCGGGAGAGGATCGGCGGCCGGTGGGGGAGAGCGGGTGTGGGAGGGGAGAGTTTCCGGGTCCGAGGAGGGAGCGTCCTGCCTCGGTGTAACGCCGTGCTCGCCTAGAGGCAGCAGTGAGGCGGGGAAGCGAAGTGGGCTTGAGGTTTTGCTTTCAGCGACCCAGGCTTTGGGCTGCGCGGCTCCGGTGCTCCTCGTTCTCCGCCCCGCTTCCCATTCTCTTTCCGGAACCCAGGCCTTCCGTCTTCCTGCTCGCCCCACCGCCCCCATCAAAGACGAGCACGGCGCCCTTGCGCACCTTCGTTTTCCTCCTGCCACACCAACAGTACTTCCCCTTTCTTGCCACAGAAAAGCCTAGTTCTCTCCTGGCCTTGAATTCAGATTTATAGCCCACTGTGCCATACACCAAGGAGCCCTGGTGGCGCAGTGGTTAAGCGCTCGGCTGCTAACCGAAAGGTCGGCAGTTCGAACCCACCAGCCGCTCCGTGGGAGAAAGATGTTGCAGTCTGCTTCCGTAAAGATTTACAGTCTTGGAAGCCCTGCGGGTCAGTTCTGCCCTGTGTCCTATAAGGGTCGCTATGAGTCGGAATCAACTCGACAGCAGCGGGTTTGGTATGGTTTGGTGCCATGCACCCAGGCGTTCCAGATACCCGGTATTGTACACGGAAAGGAGAACTGCTGGGAGGAGGAGATGACTCTGGGATGTGGCAAGGCTCCCCTGGAACTAGGAAGCTAGAAGTGCACTGGTAGTGAGGGCTCTGCACTCCTCCCCACTCCACCCACCTTGCTCTGAGTGCCACAAACATTCCCAGGTGGCTGTGCCCTAACTCAGGGACCCAAAGAGCGGTTGATCACCTGGGATCTGAGAATAGGCGTTAAGCAGGAGGCAGCCCTAAAAGGAAGAAACGCTAAGAAATCAGAGGCCAAATACCTGGATGTGTGTGCAGAGAAGAAGGAGGGATTTAGGGATGCCAATACTATGTGCCAACATGGAGAAGGATACCAGAGCAAAGGACTGGTCCTCGAGGGCAGGGTGTTTGGGACATCAGAAAGGACTCAAGGCTAGGATGGGGTGGAGAGTTGAGGTAGCTTCTTGAGGGACAAAATACCCAGTTTCACGGTGGTGATGGACAGAAGGAACATGGAAAAGACCAACCATCTCTTTAACTTCAGCTAGGGGCTTCTTGTGACGATGCTGGGCATTTTACTTATCTTTGGAAAACAGGGTTATGAAACAGGAGGTCAGGGGATAATAATTATAGTACTTAACATGTTGCAGTGCTTACCATGTGCCATGCACTGTTGCATAAACCAACTCATTTAATCCTTCCTAACAACTTTGTAAGGTAGGCACTTTATGATCTCCACCTTACAGGTAAGGAAATGGAGGCAGAGACATAAAGTAATTTACTCAAGTCCATACCAAATAGTAGGGTCAGGACTTCAGGACAAATGATAGACTGAGAAGCTCAGACTTCCCCTAGAGGGACAGGCACCTACTGGTGGGAATACCAGCGTTGACAGCAAGGGGCTGGAATTTTTAAGAAAGTAGGAGCTGGAGTGGAGAAGAGTTAGACGGATTGAGTCTGGGACTGTGTGTTTGTGGAGGAAAGACACTCAGAGGACCAAATCTCTGACCCTCAGCTCTGCACCCCTTCCCCACCAGATGCGATTTATGCTGCTGTTCAGCCGGCAGGGGAAGCTGCGGCTGCAAAAATGGTACCTGGCCACATCTGACAAGGAGCGGAAGAAGATGGTTCGGGAGCTTATGCAGGTTGTTCTGGCTCGAAAGCCCAAGATGTGCAGCTTCCTGGAATGGAGGGACCTCAAAGTTGTCTATAAGAGGTGACGCCTCACCTACTGTCAAACCTGCCTGGATCCTGTTTGGAGTTTGACAATGGGTTGAAGAGAGGGGATACTGAGAAGTAAGGGGCTCCTTAGGTCAAGGAGAGCTGGGAACTAAGGACATATCTGGAGGTCAGTGATTAACTCCAGCTTCCCTTACTGCCAAACTCCCCTTGAAGAAACTTGTTCCCTACTTGGTTTTGTTCAAGCACATACCTCTGTTCCTAGAGGCCCCATCTGGTCCACTGTGAATATCCCTTGCAGTCTCATTCAACAGCCATCGATCCTACCCCACTTTTTCCAACACACGACACACATACCTTTTCCCGTTCCTTCTTTAAGCAGGTGAATTAGTGGCTCATTTTTTGCTGAGTCAAACTGAACAGGTCAGAGTGCAAGAAAGAAAAAGCATGTGTCTTTGCCTGTGTGTGAGAGAGAGCATTAGAAGCAGAGTGAGTTACCCTGCCTGTGCCCAGTAGAGGCGCAGACTCTGGGCTGGGAATGAGGGGAAATGGGAGGTTTAAGTTCAGAATGCCCTCAACTCAGCAGCTATGCCTCATGTGCCCCTCTCCCCAGATATGCCAGCCTCTACTTCTGCTGCGCCATCGAAGGCCAGGACAATGAGCTCATCACACTGGAGCTGATCCATCGATATGTGGAGCTCCTAGACAAATACTTTGGCAGTGTAAGTCTCCCCACTCACCCATTACTTTGCCCAGCAATCTCCCCTTGCTGCCAAATGCCGGGGCCCTTCTAGCCTCTGCCCTGGAAGACTTGGGAAAGGTGAAGTTGGAGCAGCAAGCACAATAATTAATCTCCCTTTTTAAGCCTTAAGCCTATTAGCCATGCACCTTAATCAGCCCCGGGGAGGGGAGGGAGGGGGGAGGCTTGGACCAGAATCTGTCACTTAATCTCCACATAAAGCTCAGCTCAGACTTCTCACACAAGGCCAGAGGCTATGTTCAAATTTTTATCAGAGGTTCCCGACCTTGGCTACATATTGGAATCTTCTAGAGAACTTTTTGAAAATATTGATGCCCAGGTCCCACCCCAAGATTCTGAATTACCACATCTAGGGTATAACCTGGGCATCAGCAGACAGCTCAGATCGTAGCCGGGAATAGTAATAACGCCATAATTTGTACTCCATTTAACGATTTCCAGAGTGCTTGCACATCGTTCTCTTGTTTGCTCTTCCCTCCATCTTAGGAGTGGGTGTTGTTATCTCCATTTTCGGATGAGAAAACTAGGCTCAGAGACATTAAATGATGTATACAGCTAGCTGGATAGTGGCACAGCCCTGCTTGAAACTCAAGTCTTCCACCCAGTTGTCCAGAATCTCCTCTTCCTCTGGTGGGAACAGTGTTGCAGATTTTAGGGGGAAGGCAACAGGAGCCACAAACAAGGGTAAACTAGGACGACTGGTACTTCATGATCATGAAGAAAGAGGCAAGCGAAGGAAAAGAAAAAGCAGAACCGACTACTGAGGACTGTGGGTTGGGAGGACTAGGACCTGGGGCAAGAACCCAAAGTGGGAAGAATGGTTGTGAGAAAAGATGTGGGGGGCTGGGGTAGAGGTAGGGGTGGGAACACACCTTGTCACTCAACTTTGTCTTTTCCCCTTCCTCCCCAGGTGTGCGAGCTGGACATCATCTTCAACTTTGAAAAGGCCTACTTCATCTTGGATGAGTTTTTGATGGGAGGTGATGTCCAGGATACCTCCAAGAAGAGTGTGCTGAAGGCTATCGAGCAGGCAGACCTGCTGCAGGAGGTAGGGACCAGGGATGGTGAGCAAGAGGAAGAGCATGGTGGCGGAGGGTGCCCCCCATCCCCTGGATACCCTGCCTACGGGTGACAGCTGCCCCCTTCCCACTATCACTACTAGGGTGGCCTCCCTGCCTGTGGTGCCTCCCCCCCTCCACCTCCTACTGAAGCCTTGACCGTATGGGGTGGGAGGTAGGGGTGGCAGACAACCTGCCTGTGCCAGTTCTTCTCTCAGTCCAGGCTCTGTCCTTCTCCCAAGACCCAGGTGCCTTGTCCCCAGCCAAGTCTTTTTTGTTCCACACTTCTTGTGGTATCAAGGGTTGCTCAGAAAATTGGAGAAGGGAACGCATACGTGGTAGATAGCTCTTTTCCCTTTTCTCCATTTCTTTCTTTTCTTTTTTTTTTTTTCACACATACATACTCAAAAGCCTCTGCTTCTTAGGAGCAAAAGGCTGTGGGGATTTGGGGGCTGGAGTAGAGGATGCCCGCTCTGGTGGTTCTCCCTGCTGTCTGCCCCCTACTCGCCCTCACTGCCTGCCCCCTCTCTGCTGTGCCACTGCTGAGACTTGGTGCAGGGAGGTGAGTCACCGGAATCTGCAATGATGAGCAAGCCAGCCTGAGCTGGCTGTGAGGAGGGGGAGAGCTGGGGGGGCTCCTCTCTGCAGAAGGAAAGGCAGAGATGAACTTGCCACCTCACTGGTCCAGCTTCCCTGTCTCTGCCTCTGTCTCTCTCTCTCTCACACACACACACACCCACACACACATGCCCTGGCACACATGCCCACCCCTGTTACTAGTGCTTTTCTCAGACCCGATTGACTCATCCCTCTATGGCCTGGTTCACCTTCCCTTGGGGACCTGAAGCCAACCTCTTACTCCCCACCCCACACTCTGAGAGGGAAGACCCAACCATCTGCCACCTCCCATTCCCCAGAAAGCAGTCCCAGCTTCACCCCTGCTCCCTTCCCTCAGGTACTGAGGCTGAGCCCCTGCTCACCCAGCTCTGGGCTTTGGGTTCTCTGGGTGGTGATGGTCTGACCCCAGGCCCCTGCCCTGCCACTGTTGGCTCTGGGGGGTTGTCCTGGGAGGCTGACAGGCTCCCCTCAGGGGCTCGCAGCTGATCCAGCCTTGGCTCACGGGCTCACGTTGACTTCTCTCTCCCCTTCCCCGTGTTTCCTCTGCTTCCCCACTCTGACTCCTTCCTCATGATTGCTGTTGTCTTGGCTACCCCCGCTCTCCTCCTCCCTGTCTGCCTCTCCTGGTGTCTCTGTGTCACCCCCTCTGTCCTGCCTTAGGAGGATGAGTCCCCGCGCAGTGTGCTGGAGGAGATGGGTCTGGCATAACCCCGGCATGTGGTGATGTGGGGCTGGTGGAGAGGCAGGGCGTAAGCGGCTGCTTCTCATCTCTCCAGCCCTTTTCGTGGTGGGACCCAGATGTCCCTCCTCTGCTGCCTCGCCTCCTTTTGGAGTGAGCTACAGGCTCAGGACCCTCAAACATTCCCTCCTTCCGCCCTCCTGTTTTCCCTTTTCCCACCCAAGGCTGAAGGAGCTAGGAGGTAGGAAATTGTGATTGAGATGGGGGTGCTCTTTGGATTTTATTTCCTGCCTTTGAAGAACTTCCCCAGACTTCCTCCCCTCCCTTATAACTGTAAATATATAAATATGTCAGGTTAAAGGGAAACGGTTTTCAGGGCTCTTTCCCCTGCCCCCGTAACCTACCTCCACCCCCTTCCACCAGCCAGCCAACAAAGTTTCTCTGCCTGGGGCTGGGGCTGCTCTGTAGGGAGAGGGAAGGCCTTGCCCTCATCTGCCCCCTCTCTCTGTGGCTGCAGTGGGACCTGTGTCCAATGCCGGCAGAGGAGCAACAGAGTTAATTTTTTTCTAACTTTGCCACCTTAGGGAAGGAAGAGTTGGGGGACAGGAGAGCTTTGTGGGAGACTGGGCCCTGTCCCCCCTCCCTCCATGTTCTGGGTGAGGCAGGAGCTAAGGGGGGTGGGCTGGGGGAAGTGTCTGACCTTATTTCTTCTGAAATAAAAGGAAAAACATTTCTGGACTTTGCCTTCCTTGGACTCTGTGGAGGAAGGCAGGACTACTGGGATCAGTCAGGAGGCAAAGCGAACATTGCCCATTCACCTCTTCCCCCAAAAGTATTGCCAAATTTAGTTTAAAAAAAAAAAAAAAGATACCCAGTTAAATTTGAATTTCAAGTGGACGGTGAATAACTTTCTTAGTATAAGTGTGTCCTTTGCAATATTTGGGACACACTTATACTAAAACCTTATTCATGTATTTTATCTGGCAACCCTTCCCCAAACAGATTTGTGTGCTCAGTGCTTCTCCAACCACGCTGCCTCCAGCTCCCTGAGCTGCCTTCACCAGGAAGGAGCAATTCCTCAAGAGGTGGTTTCATGCCTCTTGTGTTTCTTTGTGGAAGATTTCATTCACCCAGTATTTGATCTGGGGAGGGGAATCAGTAGTGCAAGGATATATCCCACCCCCTATGCTTAGAAAAGCGTTGAGAAGGGGCTAAAACCAGGATGTTTGGCTGTCAACCCCTCCTCTCCATATTTCTTGTCAAGTACATAGGACCAAGGAATTTAGGTTTTAGTGAAGGGTGGGGGAAGAGGAGGTGGACCAGGGGCAGTGGAGAAGTTACCCTGATATGCCCAAGTGGACCTGCCCAAGTGGTCCAGGGGTCACAGAATGAAGAGCCTCCCTGGTGGCTCTGCATCTCTTTGCCAAGTCCTGGGGAAAGGTATCTTTTTAACTCCCACTCTGCCCCCTCAGCTGAAAGTGGAATTCAGGATTCTGAACGGGCGTGAGCTGTATGCTACCCCTAAATACCGAATAAAGTGATTCTACCCCTGAACTCCGATTTGATTGGGGGTAGGAGGCAAGAGACTGGTGGTGTGGCTGGCGCTTCTCTCACCGCCCCTTATGAAGGACCACGCAGGCCCAAGGGGATGGGTGAATAACCGAGAACAAAGTCCTAATAAAATAGTCACTTTTATTTCTTAGCAAAACTATTTCCTCCGTGAGGGGTATTTACAACAGAGAAGGAAAAGAAGGGGTAAATTCACAGCGATCTGGAGAGGGTGGGGAGGTTCGTGGGAGGCCCACAGGGAGGAGGCACACTTCTTCACACAACTAACTGGAACTGCTTTTTCCGGTTTCGGACAGGACGTCCCAACAGGGATAAGGTGGGGACCGGGCCCCTTCTGGGGGAAGGGATTCGCATAAACCACCCGCCCGCCCGCTTGGGCTGGCCTCAGGTCACCTGCGAGTGAGTTTGGGAGCTGGGGTCTTGAATCCCAGAGGTATGACAGGTCTTGGCACAGCCCTGGGGCGGGGCTCGGCCGGCGGGCAAAGGAGGAAGTGTGGGAGCGTGGCCAGGAGGCGGCCGAGGGGCGGGACCAGGGCGCATGCAAACATCCAGAGGGGAGAGGAGCGACACGGAGGGGGAACTGCGGTACGCGGGGCCGGGGTGGGTCACGGGCGCCGGAGCAGTACGTGCTCAATATAATTCTCCAGCTCCTCCTGCTCCTGCAGCCGGCGCTCTTCTGCCTCCGCCTCCTCTTGCGCGCGCCGAGCCTGAGCCTCCCGGCCGAGATAGTGGCGCGGAGGCGGCAGGGCGTGGTGATAGTGGCGGTGGCGCGAGGAGGCGGGTGGCTGCAGTGTCCGCGGCCGGATGTAGTTGGGAAAAGGGTGATAGGGGCCCGGAGAAAACACCTCTTCCTCCTCCCGATCCCAGGGCGGGAGCACCTCGTTCCAGTCGGGCAGCTCGTCTTGAGCCCGCGCGGGGACAGGGGGCGGGGGCTGCGGGGAGCGGACATGGGTAGGAGCGGGTGCGGTACGGGGGGGCGGCACAGGCTCTGGAGGGGCGTTCTTCTTCCGCTTCCGCTTCTCTTCCACCTCTTCGATGATGCTGACCACATCGTCAGCTGGCAGGTGTAGTTTGGTGGACAGCTCAATGAGGCTATCGATAGTCTGTGGATCCATCTCTTCGTCGTCGTCCTCCTCCTCTCCGCCCTCCTCTGCCCCCTCAGCCTCCTTCCGCCGGTGGCCCGGCGTCTCTTCCTGTGAGCGCTTGTCCTCGGCCCCAGCTTCCCCGTCCTCCTCCTCGGCGAAAAGTAGCGCGTTCTGCCGCGCCCTCTCCGCCTCCTCCGCCTCCGCCTCGGCCTCTGCCGCCTCCTCATCCTCTTCCTCCTCCCTCTCCTCCCCGCCGTGCCTCTCCTGCTCCTCCTCCTCCTGCAGCCCCCGACCCCCAAGGCCGCGCTGCCTGGCCCCGCCCTGCAGCAAATACTGGAGCAGCAAGTCGGAGGCGAGGTCGGCCAGCCGCTCCTCCTGCGCCGCAGCCTGCCGCGTGGCCTCCGCCTGCCGCCGACCGGCCACTACCTGCGCCAGCCCTTGCTGTAAAAGGCGCTCCCCCGCCTCGGAGCTGCCCAGGAGTGAGCTCTCCGGCCGGCGCGCCTTGGGGAAGGGGGCTCCCGGGCCTTGGTGCGCCTTGGACAGGGGTGCCAATGCCTCGCCCAGATGTGTTTTGGGGGAAGGCACTCCTTCCCCAAACTGGTGGGTTTCGGACAGGGACCCACTCTCGGGCATATGCGCCTGAAATTGCGGGGGGGCCGGGGGCGGCAGGGGCGCGCGCTCGGGGACGCGCGCCTGGAACTCTCCCCAGGAAGCACGCCACACACGCTCCGGCCCGGGGCTCTCTAGATTGACTCTGGTCAGTGTGTGCGTGCGGGTTTCCGTCTCTGCTGCCGCCGTTTCTTGCTGGCGCTTGGCGTTGCTCGGACTGAAATCTCTCAGCTCCTGGAGCAGGGACGCTAGCGCCTCGAGCTCCTCGGAAGGGTAGCCCACCTCGGGACCACTCTCCTCCTGAGTCTGGGGGTGAGGCGAGAGTGGGGGCGCTTGGGTCTCTGGAACTGGAAGGCTGTGGGTCTGGCTGCGCACGGTTTCAGTCAGCAGAGCTTCTGCAGCTTCTTCCTCTGGCCCCTGCTGGGACCCTCCTGGCGCCGGGGGCGAGGCCGGACGGTCGAGTGCCTGCAGCAGCACCGCGGCCAGCGCCCGGGGATCCACGCCCTGGAAAAGCTCTCCCTCGTCCTGAGTCTCGGAATTCCGAGCAGCTCGGACCTCTGAGGTTCTGCCATCCTTTAACCCAGACACCGCGTCCCCAGCTGCCGACTCTTTATGGTCAGAGCTGAAAGGAGGTGACTGCACCTCAGGGCGCCCCGGGGGCGCTGCTCCTAGTCCCTTGATCAATAGAAGGAAGCAGACGAGGACGGAAGCCAGCAACTGGGGAGATTTCATGACCAAGGGGCTGCCGGAGACTGTAAAAAGAGAAAGGGTCAAAGAAAGAGGGGATTTCTGTAAGAATTCCCTACTCCTTAATTCTGCGTTCCCTTCCCCCACCTTTAATCGGGAAATCCGGGGCTTCCCTGATGCCCCCAACCTTACCCAGAAGAGGAACGTTTAGGAGCAAAGGAGGAATAGTTTGTGCCGATCTCCAGAGTCGTGTAAATGGAAAAGGAACGCTCGCAACCCTCCCTTTTCCAGTTCTTCCTCGCCCCCTTCCCTGAGCCATCTCACTGCCAGCGCCCACGACTTAGCAGCAAGAATAAGGGGGGAAAACCTCTGCTCTCGCCCTACAGGACTCCCCGGATGGTGCGTGGGCGACTTCAGCAAGAGAAAAGCAGCAACTCCCCGTTTACCAGGAGCCCTTACCAGAGGCTCCCCGCTGTGTTTTCAATACCTCCATCCGGGAAGAGCGAGAACCCTCCCTCACGCCCACGGTTGCCGAGGGTTTGAGAGACGGACAGCGGAGTATTTACCAGCTGGTGTCTCGATGCTGGAGACGGAGAGGAGGCTCGGGGCGGGGTAGGGACAGGGGAAGATCGGGACGCGTCCGCCTTGGCTCCGGACGGTGGGTGGATGGGTTACGAGCGACGGTCGAAGTCTGACGTCCAGCAGGCTGGGCTCAGCTGCGTCCGTGAGGCTCCAGGCGACTCTCTAGCTCCGATTTCAGCACGCTGGACAGCGCCCGCGCCGCTGCCGCCTTATAAAGGGGGAGCGCGCAGAGTCACGTGGGCGCGCCCCGCCCCACTGACGTCAATATTCATTCATGGGGTAGCAGGCGGGCGCCTTGAGGCGGGAGGGCGCCCAGCGATTGGAGAATCCGAACCTTCCTCGGCCCGCGCCTGCGCGCTCGGGCCTCGGGCTGGAGGGGCGTGAGCTAGCCGAGAGCCAGGGAAATGAATGAATGAATGAATGAATGAAATGCCGAGGCGGGCGGGGCAGGGGGCTATGAATGAATGAAGGAGGGACGAGGAGAAAAGGATGAATGAATGAATGGGAGAATGAATGGAAGGGTGGATGCAGAGGCCCTGGAAGGCGGGAAGGGTGGGTTACAGAACAACTTGGAGCTGCCAGAGCCAGCACCGCTGAGCAGAATAGGAAGGGGGCACTCCCAGCGTCTGACTGGGCACCAGTCGGAGATCCTTACTGGGGAGGGGGAAAATAAAGGCTCGAAAGTCGGGAAGGGGGCCCAGCTGCCTAAATCCCAACCGCACGGTCCTTGGGGAACACGCCCAAGGACGGCATGAACCCGAGGAGGGACGGATCGGCGCGCCTGCGGGCGCTGTCCTCGGATCTGCGGTGGGGGGTGCCGGGGCAGATGGGTGGATCTTGCGGTTTTGGTAATCCCCATCGGAAAGGGTCAGAGTCGAGAGAGGGAGGGAAAAGACTGAGGATGTATGTGCTTTTGAGTCGTGTCTGTTCACGGCAGGTGCATGTCTGAAGAAAAAGGTGTATCTAGCCTTCTGTCCGGCTGACTGCCACGTACGTTGGCCTCCCGCTGTGCCCCTTTTACAGCCCACCTCTCCCCACCCTCCTCCTGCTTCTTTCCCTCCCGCCGCTTCCCCCCGCCCCGAAGGACGTTTGGAGGGCGAGAACAGATCCGTGGGGAGGGGGTTGCGCAGGTGGTGATGGGGGGTGACTCAACTCCAGCTCTCCCTGCTGCTTAAAGAAGCTTTGAACACAGGGTGGGGGGCTGCAACATCAGAGACCGACCTTCTCTTCCACCAGACCTTTCGTCCGTATCTCCTGCCAGAAGGGTTGGGGCTGGGGGCTTAGACAGCTAGAGGTTCCGGGGGTAAGGGGTGGGGGGCGATGACGCACAGATTGCGCAAAGAGAATCCATCAGCGAACCGGGTCCGGTGAAGGGACACCAGCCGTGGGCGGGGGTAGGGGGGACGGAAATGGGGAGGGGGGCAGAAGAGGGGAGAGGTAAGCAAGGGGAGCAGCCACTGCAGGAATGAAGGGGAGGGAAGGAGGCTGGAGGGGGCTGCAGTGCAGGCAGAGAGCGGTGCGGGGGCGTGGGCAGGGAAAGGGGGGAGTGACAATGACACACACCAGACGCACAAGAATTGCGGACACAGGGGCGCTTGTGGGCACACACATGGCACCCACGCCCTGAGATTCAGGAAATCAAGACCAACGCTGTCTGTCAGGGGCTCAGGGACACTTTGGAGTCAGTCTCTCTCCCCCTTCCTCATCTCTTCCTATCTATCTCATACACTTCTCTCTCTCTCTCTCTCTCACATACACACACACACACACACACACACACACACACACACACACACACACTCTCACGTGCTTTCCCTCTATAGCCAGCAGTGGCTTCTCGCTTCCATCAGTGGCTGGACTTTCCCAGAAGAAAGCCCTTCAGCTCTGCGGGGAAAGAGGTGGGGAGGAGAGGAGAGAGAGGAAAGAGAAGGATGAGGCCAGGGGAGGGGGGAGGGAATCTGAAACAGGTAGAGGGAACTGGCTAAAGGAGGAAAAAAAAACAGAACCAAGGTGACTGTGGAGAAGCCAAAGAAAGGAGGGAGAGGAGGGGGCAGGAGACCCTGCCGCAGTGCCTCACACCCCCACACTGACTCTGCAGCCTCCCCCCCCTTCTCCCTCCCGGCTCTCCTTTTTTTCCCCCTCCCCATCTCCCCTTCACCTTCCCAGCCTGGTGACTGAGAGCCTGGTGGAATGGGGAGGGGGTCACGTTACCTTCCTGAGGAGGATGAATCAGAGGGAGAAGGCTCAGACATCTGGAGAGGGGGAGGGGAAGCCATCCAAGAGAGAAGGAAGCGGGGAGGGAGGGAGTCAGGAGGGCAGACTGAGAGGCTGATGGAGCTAAGACACAGAGACCAAATGAGAGATGAGGAGAGACAGGTACCTAGAGAAACTGTAAGCCTGTGTGTTTGCGTGGGTGCACACGTACCTGAGTGTGCATATCCATGCATGTGTGTTTGTGTGTTTGTGTGTATACAGAGATTAAAAGATACCGGGGGAAAAAAGAAAGGCAATGGGAGGGAGCAACTGTGTGTTTAATCAGATAAAGAGTGGATGGGGATGGCAGGGTTTCCAAAGGAAACCTGATAATTTCCTCCCATTTGTGTGGCTGTGTTTTAGCCTGTTTCTAGGTGTCTGGGTGTAAGTGTGTTTGTGTTCTTGTCCCTTCTAAGTACTTGTATACTTGTCTGGCTAGGAGGTTTTTGAGTGCACCCAGTCCTTAGCATCTGCTGGTGTGTCTGAAAAGTGTCTGAAAAGCCTGGCTTGGTGCGCAGTCAATGTGTGTGAGTATGGATGTGTGTAGATGATTGTGTTCCTCCCTTGATGTGTGTCTTTGTGTATTTATCTGGGTCCTTCCATGCCTGCCAGTATAAATTGGTGGTTATTTGTACTTCCGTGTGCCTTTGCCCCCATTCACCTCTATTTCTAGATCCTTGTGCAATACAGCCTCAGTATTCAAGCCTCTCAGAGCCCCCAAGTTCTGGATTCTCCCCTTGTCTCCAGAGATCTCCCCCAGTCTTCCATTCTTCCCCAGCCCCCACCCACCCTTCCCTCCCTCCACCCAACTCCGGAGGCCCAGAGGAACTTCCCAGAAATAGACATCTCAAGAGCCTCAGCTATCATGGGGTGGGGGGAAGAAGAGGGGAGCCAAGTGGAAGCCTGAGGCACCAAAGGCAATAGGCTTGGTGATTCCACAATCTAGATCTTGTTGCCTCATGCCTGCAAGATCTATGGATCTCTGGGTCTGCTTCTGTCTCTCTCCATCCATTTCCTACCTGAATCAGCTCATTCACCCACGCCCATCTTGCTAGGATATACTGTGCCCTTCATACTCTGCTGCCTCTAGGGGCTTCTGGGAAAAAGCTGGACTGGGGGCATGTTCCTAGGATTGGGAGAGAGGAGGGAGATGGCAGGAAAGAAAGAGAAATAGCGAGAGAGATCTGGAAAAAGGAGAGCTGAGATGGGGCCTGGAGGGGATGCCTGGTGTTTGCTCTGAGTTGTTTGCACGAATCCATCTTTCTTTGTCTTTGTTACTGAATCTCCCATACTCTCCAGGAGGGTAGCAGAAGAAGATGGGGTCCAGAAGAGTAATGATCTAAGCTGAAGCTTTGGGAAACCCCAGGGAGGGAGGCAGAGCACTGGGTCTTTTCTCTGAGGAGGGCTGGGAGAGAAAGAGAGGGCAGGGGCTTGGGGCCCCCCTGCATCTCATCATCCCCCCTTTTCCCTCCCCCCCACCGGTGACTCACCTCAGCAGCCTTTCATTGCGTCAGCGCTGGGGGGGACAAGCAGGGAGGGGACACTTTATGAGAGGAGTAGGGGTCTCCACTTTGAACTATAAGAAGGTGCTGAAGCCCCCCTGAAAATGGCCCCATTAGAATGCATTCTTGCCCTAGTCCCTGTCTACCCCAGTTCTGTAGGATGAGGAGTCGTGGGGAGAGGGCTGGGGGCAGTTGGTGGGTCCCGGAAACAAGATGAGTGGCAGGAAGGGGGTGCTCACCCTGGTTGTCAGTCCTGGGGTTCCATTCCCTCAGACCCCCACCCACTCATGAGTGGGGGAGGGGAGACCCAGCAAGCCGGGGGAGGGCAACGCCGCAGAGATGAGTCACCAAGAAAGGGAGGGAGAGAAATAGACAGAGATGGGGAGAGACACAAAGAGAGACAGCTACTGGAGAGACTGAGAAAGGAAAATGTGCCCACACACCATGAAGGTGGTGTCCACAAACTAACCACAGCAGGGAAATGGTGTGCTGAACCAGCCTCTCCAACATCCACCTGCCAAACACACACAGTACACTATCCTACAGTTACACTGCTTCTGAGACACACCCACTTACACAAACACAATGTCATACCTAGCCTGCCAGAGTCTCCCAGACCCATGCTGAGGATGTGACCAGGGGAATGGAGATTCTCAGTGACAACCCTCATTCCTTTTACGAGGTGGCGGGAGGGGATAAAAACCCTCAAGGAATGCGACTTGAAAAATCCAAGACGCGGTTTCTGGGACTCACAGGCTGCTCTTTGCACACTCGACGATACACACAAGTCACCTGCCTCCCCATTCACATGTACATAGTAACATATCAAGCATCGTCCTCATAAAAAACAAAAAACACTTTGAGTTCCTGCTTCTGGGGTACACCAGGCACGTTGTTCCGAATACCTCCCACCCTAACACGCTCTGCCTCGTACACACATGGACAGAAACGCAGACACACAAAGACGCCCATGGACACACTCACACGGACGGAAACCACCTTGCGCTGCCTCGCCCGCGTCAGCACATGTCATGGCGCCCCCGCGTGTTACTTTTCGGGAGCGCAGTCTCCACCGCTCCGGAGCTGGCTCGCGGGGGTGGAGCCCAGGCTCCCTCCTTCCCTACTCCCCTCCCCAACGCTTCGTGCCCATCCCGGAATGGGGAAAGCAAGCGCGACTGACCATGGGCGAGTCAAGAGCTGGGAGTTAGACGTCTGGATCCTGGGGCTGAGGGACGTTAGTCCTGGATGTCAAGTGAAACTTGGGAGAGTGGCGAAGAACTTACAGGGTTTGGATAGCAGCAGACTCCCAGGTCTAGGAGAAAGCGAGGCCCGGGGCTAGCCAGGGAGCCTCTGCTCTGAGCTGCTGCTTCTTTCTGCGCTTGGCTAGGGTGGGGGTGGGGGCGCACAACGGCCAGCAACCCTCCTTCGTCCCCCCACCCCTAGGAAGTCATTAGCCCCATTGCCACGGGGCTTAGAGATCTTCTCTAATACAGGCTGCCGTTGAAGGGGGAAGGATGATGCATCTCAACCCTCCCCATTGAGAAGAAGTGAAACAGACACAGAGGGTGATCAAAGGGTCCATTTTATTGCAATACAGCCATGGTCGAAGTAACAGGGAGAGTGGCAGCAGGGACAGGTGCAGGAGGCAGTAAAGGCAGAGCAGCACAGCTGCCAACAGGAACTGGGGAAAGTGGTGAAACAGTGGCTGTTCTTTTTGCCTACCTTTTTCTACCTCCTGGCGCCCTCCTCTGACCACTTTCTGAATTCCATTCCCAGCTAGCCCTGTGCTAGCTGTCAAGGAATCCCTAACAACTGTCCATTGTCCAACAAGAAGTTCATTGTCACACAGAGTGAGGCCCTGGGGCATGTTCTGGGCGTAGGAAACGTGGGTTCTAGTCCCTGTGAAGTCCCCAGCTTCTATGGTGACTTAGAAGTCACTGATCTTTCTGAGGCCCAGTTTGAGAATCCAGTATAGGAAACAGTGCTATGCAAACGCAGCTGTTACTAGCATTTAAATAGAAGCTCTCAAAGTCAAAGAGCATCGATGATCCAAAAGAAGGGAGGAGTGTCCAGAAATATCTGGAGTTGGGGATTCCAGTCGCACTAGCAGGCAGCCTAGTTTGAACCAAGAGACAGTCCCCACCCTGAGCTGAGAGACCTGCCCTACACTGCACCAAACTCTCCAGCCAGAACCCCCTGGTGGTTTTAGGAGTGTGGGAGAGTGGGCCTGTGAGATAGCAACATCACGCAAAGCTGGAGGAACCTCCCAGCCAGACGGGCAGGCTCATGACCAGAGTGTAAACAGGGGACCGAGTGGCGGGGTATTATACATTTCATTTACAAGATCTTTCAGTATTGCACACAGGGCGGAGGATAACATCACGGGAAGGAAAAAGAAAACGCAGAGAAACGGGCACTGAGGAGCTAAGTGTGGGAGAGGCCCAGGAAGGAGTGAGGACAGACAGGAGCGGGGGGAGGAGGCACAGGAGGCTGTGGGGAGGAGAGGAGCGCTGGGAAAACTCTCAGGGCTTGAGAAAGGGCAGGAGGAAGAAAAGTAACTTTTATTGAGAGGCGGAGCTCCAGGCGGGTGCTGGGCGTTGCACACACTTCTCCCCGCTCCCACCAAGAGGAGGCAGAAGGGAAAAGCAGGGAGACGCCAGGAAGGGCAGAGTTCACTCCCAGGCCAGAGCGACAGGCTGGGAGAGGCTCTCAATCCTGTGAAGGACCCGCTCTTTGGCGGGAAAAGGGAGAGGGTGGACAATAGCAGCACAAGGAATTCCCCTAAATCTGGCAGTCCAGGTCAGGGTGTGGGCCACGGCGGCTCGGGGCGCCGAAGGCAAGATGGCGAACAGAGAGGACCCGAGAAGGGAAAGGTGGGAAGAGGAGAAGGGTCTTGGGGAGGGGCGGGTGTCAGAGCTCACGCCTGAGGGCAGAGGGAGAGGGCGGAGCTTGGAAATGGCAGGGGGCGGGGTTGGCTGGGGATCTGCCGAAGCCCTCCAGTCTGAAGTGCATCTTCCCGGGAGTCGGAAGGCCTGAGATGTCGGCCTCCAGCAAGTACTGTTTCGTGTAACCCTTGACTAGCTCAAGCCCCAGGCGCAGAAGTCGGCCAGTTGTGGCCACAGCTGGGGCGCCAGAAACAGCTGACACATGACGTTGAGGCCGGCAAGGCGCGGGGCCTGGCGCTGCAAGTGCCACAGGAGCTGGCTCTGCACCTGCGCGCCATAGCTACCGAAGGCGTCTATGTTGAGGTAGCGCCACGTGCCGTCGCCGCCGTGCGGGATGGGGAAGGGGCGCAGGCACAGCGTGAGCACTCGCGGGCGCGCGCGGCTGTCCACGCGCCACGCCAGGCCCTTGGCCGCCAGCAGGCGCAGGTTGCTCTCGCTCGGCGGGTAGGGCTGTCAGTCCTGGATGATGGTCCCTCCCGGAAGCACGTCGCGCTGCACCAAAGGCGACAGCAGAAGGCGCGCCACGTCGCAGCCTGCCTTGGACACGGCCTCGGTGGGCAATGGCGAGAAAGTGCCAGAGGCCCGCAGCGCCGCCAGCCGCGTGCCCAGCAGCGCCAGCGGCGCCGACGAGTTGAATCCGACCAAAAGGATGCCCTGCGGGGGGCACGAGTGAGCGCGGGGGCGGGCGGTGGGAGGGTGGCGTGCCCGCGCCTCTCGGCTTCTTCACTACCACACTCACACACCAACGGGCTCCAACCTGGCCCCTCGGGAGAACCGACCCGTGCGAGGCAGAGTGGGGTATGTAAAAGTCTGGGTCCCTGAGGGTAGCACAGCATGGAGGGACGAGGAGCAAGGGGTCCGAATGCCTGGATCCCCAAGGAGAGGCGAGATCAGTGTGGAGTAGCTAGGGGACTGAGGGTGTGGGCAGCGAGGGAAGGCAGATTAATCCGTAGGGTGGGTGGGATGAGATGCGGATGCTTAAGTTCCTGAAGAGAGGCCAGATCGATGTGGGGAGGCAGGGTCACGGAAGTCCGGACCCCTGGGTTCTCCAGTCGCCTAGAGTAGCAAAGACTGAGGGTTTGAGGGCTGGGGGTCAGGAGCTGTTTGGTTGTCCCGGGCAGAAGGGCCTGGGTGAAGACTGCGAGTCCCCAAGGCATGGCTCATGGGCCGCTCCACTCCATAGGGCTGAGAGATGAAGCCAGTGATTCGCTGGGCGGGGGGGAGGGCGCCTGAATGCCCAAGGGGAGAGGACCGGCCATCGGAGCTCCCTTGTCCTTCTCACCTGCTTGGTAATTAGGCGGTATTTCTTCAGCTCCCGGGGGCCCAGCTGGTCGTCCCGGGTAAGCCTTGCCACCTTGACCCCCGGGTGCTGTCGCTTGACCACTTGCGAGCAGAAGCGCTGCAGCAACCCCGCCACGCCCTTGCCGCGCTCCCAGGGCGCCACGCGCAGCCCCTCCACCAGCGCCGTCTCCCCGGCGTCTATCACTTGCACCTACTCCAGTGCGATCAGCGGACCGAGGCCGTTAGGGGGCCCCCTCCCCGCCTCCACACAGCCAGGGCTCCCTGGCTCACAGGGCTTGCCTCTTCCCACACGCTGAGCACTCCGTCGTCACCACCTCGGGCGCCAGACCAGGACTGTAGGCCTGCCCAGGGAGCGCTCCTCAGCACTTGGGTCTTGGGTTCCAGAGCCGGCAGAACGTCATTCGCTAGGGTCTCTTCCACCTCTTGAGATGCTCCAGCTCAGCAAGTGCACCAAGTTCCTGACCACTAGCCACGCACCCTTGCCTTGGCTCCGCCCTCAGGAGTTTACTACGCTCCCTCGTACTGGCCACCGTACCTGCCACGCCGCCAGCAGTTCCTAAAGGTCGTCCAGCTCTCCCATCCACCTCCTCTTTACGCTAAAGATCCGTTGGCTCTGGGGGTCCTTAATCCACTCTAGCTTCTCCCACCTCAGCCTACCCCCAGCACATTGCCTGCCCCCGTTTTTGTGCTCCAGCCACCAGACAACTCCTCACACGGGTCCTCAAGCGCGGAAGCTCTCACCTAGCCGGGTTCCTCCGCTATTTGGAGTTCTCCGCGTCCCCTCACTCCACCCTTAGTGGCCTAGCCCCTGGATCCACACGCCCATCTGCTTTGGTGCCAAAGCAGATTCTATATCCTCAGCAACCGGATGAGAAGAGGCTCCCCTCTCCAACCTATGATCCACGTACCCCCATTTGCTTTACGCCCTTTTCGTCATGGCCCTGCCCACCAGCTCTCACCACTCCTCCATTGCGCTTGGCCAGCACCGCCGTGCGGTCGGGATCCTGGAACCAGCTGTGGTAGCGGCTGGGAAGGTGGTCGAGGCCGCCGTAGATGCCCAGAGATGACCAGCACCTCCTCAAACTCCCGTTCAGCGGCCACCACGAAGTCCAACGGCTGGGCCCCAGCCTCAGGCCCCAGTCTGGACCTGGGCTTGGCCTTGGCCTCGGGTCCTGACTTGGCCTCCAGGGGCTCGGCCTCAGCCTCAAGTCCTGGTCCGGACTTGGGTTTGGCCCCCAGGGACTTGGCGTTGGATTCAGGCCCTGACTCGCCTTCTAGGGCCTCGGCCTGAGCCTCAAGCCGGGATCTGGACCTAGACTCGACCGCTGCCTCCTGTGACCAGGTCTTCGAGCTCAGCTGCACATCTGGCACAGCCTCCTTTTCAGGGTTAGAGACTTCTGGAGTGACTATCCCACAGACAGCTTTCAGCTTCATTACCCTGCAGAAAAGAGAGAGCCCAGCAGGAAGATCATAGTCCCCCTCCCCTCCTTTCCACATCTGGCCCCCTACACACAAACATCCGGCCTCCTCACAACCCCTTCCTACACAAACATTCCTTCTCTCCTGCTCTCCACACAGACCCTAGGAGTGAAGGGTCTCCAGCCCTCTTCCCACAAAATCCATCTCCCAAGTTACCTACTTATATGGGAGAGATTCCCTTCTTTCTCCTGCCAGCCCCCAGAGATTCAACCCCACCTGCTCCTTCCTCACCAGTCATAAACATAAACTCAGGAACCCCTCAGTGAGCTTCTCAGAGACTAGCTCAGAACTCCCCCATGCCCAGTCATCAACCAGGGACTCATAGGAGAGAAGCCCTCTGGAGTGGAGTTAAAAATGGAGGGACACTCCCTCAAGGGCCCCACTACTTCCCCAAGACCTCTGCCAAGGACAGCATGAGAAAGAAAGCCCATCGTCACCACTCTCCCTACAAAAGGATTCCCCAGAGGAGAGGGTTCAACCCACCCTTCCTGTCACTGCCACTTATCCCAGGGCAAAGGAGGGTGGAGGTAAAGCCCAGATCTCCTCCACATTGCTGCCCCAGTAGCCCGTCCAATCCCCTGACACACATACACAAACATAAGCCAAAGGAGTGGACAGATGGGCAGCTCCACTAGAAAATTTCAGGTCCTTCTTCCCAGGCCAATAAAAACCACCCCTTCCTTCATTCTTGAGTCTTCCCACCACTTCCCCATTGAGAGACTTGGACTCCACTCCAGGGCTAGGTGATAATTTTGAAAAGGGGGAGAGAAGAGAGCTCTGTTGGAACCCCAGAAAATAAAATGTTCACCAAGATCACCCCTACTCCTCTCTCCATTTACCTCCCCTTCAAAGATGGATTCCCTTCCCTCCTCCCTTGGTTCCTTTTTAAAATCTATTCCTGTAATCCTTGCCCCATCTTCCACTCAGGATTGTCCTGTTGACTCCTTATTTCCAGAACTCTCTCCCCCAGACCAACCAAATCAAGCAATCAAATCCCTCCTCCTCCTTGTCTTTCAAACAATCATTCGGCTCCCCTCTCATAACCTACTTTAAGTCTCATTAATCGATATCCCAGGGGACACATACACCAGCTACTCTGTGGTGGTGGTATTGACTGGACTTGTGTTTTACAAGAGCACTACCCAGTTTTTGGGGAGGGGATCAGTGGTGGCACCAAGGGGTGGTTTAGGATGGTTTTATGTTCCATGCCATAAACATAGCTTAAGTAAACACACGGTGCTTGCTATACAGACACAACGTCAAAATGGGAGCTCCATCTCTTTATTTCAACCTGATTTGTATGCCTAAGACTGGGTGTGGTAAGACAGCATCATGGGGGCATTGGGAAGCAAAAGCTCAGAGGATTTTAGAGCCCTTGCTAGGGTCATTAGAGACCATGTGTTTCAACCTATTTCTTTCACAATGAGGAAATTGAAGCCCAGGAAGGTTAAGAACCTAGTCCAAGGTAACACAGCTTGGGCAGAGCCAGGCTAACAGTTAAGTTTCCCTGGCTTCCAGGCCAGTGGGGGATAGCTCTTCTTGGTATATGTGGGTTTCCAAACCCAGGTTGAGGAACCAGGACAGGAATTACTGGGTCCTTGATGGGACTCAAAGGTCCCAGATGGGCTAATTGGAGGAACTCGCACTCTCCTCCCCATACTGTCAGCAAGCCTTATGCCATCATGCAGTCTCACAAATCTTGGCCCAGCCCCAAGGCCACAGACTCCTTGCACCAGGCTCTGAGGATGATGGGTCCCAGAGATAAGCAGGTTAGCTTTCAGCTCTCATCTGCATCTACTGGCAACCTCACCAGCTGTCCATAGGTCCCAGAAAATACAAGCTAGTAGTTCAGCGGTGACTCCAGCAATTTCCGACTCCCCTAAGTAGGCAAGATGTGAGCAGCCTGAAGATTGGAAAGAATCCAACTAATTCAATAACTTATGCCCCAGTTGCCTCCCTTGCTTTCAGGATGGGGAAACTATTTCCAAAGGGTGTTTCTACCTCTCAGATAAGATTGGAAGGGGGCAGGGGTTTCTCAGGGTCACAGGGAAGATGGAAGTGCTTGTCAATTCATCCCCATCTTTTCTTCTCCTGCCCCATTCCCCCCTTTTTTTGGAGGGGGGGGACAAGAAAAGATTATATGTCCTTAAAACCTGGGGGAGGTAGGTACTGTGAATAAGGCAGGTCAGGGCTCCAGGCGAAGCTGAAGCTATGGGCTGGCCCCACAACATTTCTCCCCCGTCTAACCACTTCTTCCCACACCCTAGCACAGTGCCCCCAACCTAGCTTCTTGGAACTATAAGTCCCATAAGGTGTCTAAGAGTCAGAGGCAGCCCCATCCTCCAGGGCACTGTGGGAGTTGTAGTTCAGGCATCTCCTTGACCAGGCTCCAGGAAGAGGGGCTGTACTCTCTTTCCACATCCCCACATCCTTGCGTCCACTCTTTCACGTTCATAAATATGAGCCGGATCACTCCAGCAGGGGTGATTGGAGTCATCGCTGGGCATGCTGGGAGGCCGCCCGCCCTCACCCCCTTCCCACCTTACCTCACACACCTGAAATTGATGCCCGTGAGGCCGACAGCTTCTCGGAGCTGCGGGAGGGAATCAAGGGAGGGAAGGAAGCAGAGAGGCGGAGACAAAGAGAAGGCAGCTACACAAAGCGCTCAAAGATTAGAGCGAACACGACGGGAATGGAGGCGGCAAGGAGACAAAGGCCGACTGGGAGATGCCGGCCAGAGGGGATGGGGGATCGGGAGGAGTCACCAACACCGACTCACAGACATCGACCCCTCGTGACTCCGGGCCCAGCAGATGCCAGAGAAATCCTAGCATGCACCCCCTCCCCAGGGAGACCATAAATAGAAGACAGCGTGACACACCCCCCTTGTCCCCGGGGGGCGGGGTAGGGGTAGGGGCTAAGGGGAGGTGAAACCTAGAAAAGAGGCTGGAGGAGGATACCTCGAGGATAGAGTTAGGGAGACAAGATGAAGTGGAGTGGGCTAGGAGGCCTCGGGGCAGTGATGCGACAAGAGAGATAGACCAACGAGCGGGGGAAGGGGTATCCCAGAGGGCCACAACCGGGAAGGAGCGTGTCTGTCTCCCGGTTTAGGGTCTTCCCTCTGCCCCTTCTCCGGAGGGGTAGGGGAGGCAGTGGGAGGGAGATTCCGGAGTAAGCTGTCCACTTGGTGAGGGTCCTCCTGGCTCCAGACTCTGGGGACAGGTGGGAGTGAAATGGCGGCGGAAGTGGGGGGAGGGATGACAGGAAAGCGCATCTGGACACCTGAGGCGAAATCTCCGTCTCAGTTATCTAGGTCACCGGACTGAGAGGGAGCCGGCCATAAGGGGTGCAGCCGCTTTCTTTCCCTGGGGGGAGGGGGCGGTGGCTGCCCCCAGTCCGCAGTGGAAGGGCACCCCTGTCCCCCAGTTCCCAGGCCGGCGACCCCTACCTCGCCGGAGCCGGCGCCAGGGCCGAGATGCTGCGGCGCGGCGCGCGGCGGGCGGGCGCAGACAGCGAATGGTGCCGAGAGAGGGTTCACTTCCGAGCCCCCAGGGTCAAGTCAGGAAGCCGGCCGCACCGTCCGGGCCGGACTCTGAGTCGGAATGGCACGTTGGGCTGCTCTGTGGCTCGGCTCGGGGCGCGGGCTGTGCGTGTGGTTCCCGCATCGACGCTCAGGCTGGGCCGGGCGGCAGCTCCGAGGGGCGGAGACCCCAGCGCCGCGGAGGAAATCCGGGACGGATCTGGAGCGGGGTCCGGCTTGGGGGGGGGTGGCGGGGGGCAGGCAGCCGGTGCAGCCGGGTGGCCTGCAAGCTGTCCCGACAAGACTCCTCCCCCTTGTCCTGGCTGGAGAGCTGCAGTGAGGGGGGGTGTCTTGGGTCTTGGTGGAGGGGGTGGCTGCCGGCCTGGTTATCGCCCCATCTCCCCAGCATCACTGTTCTCAGTCCTAGAGTCCCCACTGTCCCGAGGGCCCCCTCCTCCAGGGTCCGCTCTTTTCAACACGATCCCTTCTCTCAGGTCGTCACACAAGTAAACGTGGCTGGAAAGCGGCATCGGAGTCGATGCCCCTAAGTGATCCTGTCAGAGAAACTGACAGAGGAAATCGGAAACCGCAGACCGGGAAGCGAAGACGTCAAGAGAGGAGCATCGAGACCAAAAGCTGCGGTGCGAGAAGGCACAGGACAGCTTGGTCTTCTCCAACCACTCCCTGGAGTGCAGCGCAGCCTCGCCCTCCCCTCCCCCTGGCGCACAGCGCCTCTCAGCTCACCTGCACCCCGCTCACTTCTCGCTGGCTGTCAGGCAGCAAAGCCCCTGCGGGGCAGCACCCGCGTACACTCCAGCGCGCGCACACAGAGACCTCTGCACACTCCACGCCCCTGGGGAGCTGCGCACACGAGGCTCAGCATCGCCTGCCAACCCCGATGGGTGGAAGAAAGGGTGGGAGCGAGAGCGGAAGCGTGGACCTGGGGCTTGAATCAGTGGAGCACTGCCCCTGACTTTGATAAGCGGGCGGCCTAGGCTCTTAACTCCTGAGGGCTCCCGCCCCCACCTAGAAGGCGAGATAACAACACCTGTTGGTTCTACCCTGTGAGGAGCCACGGAAGGATGCACGTGAAAGCGCCTTCATATCTATAAAGTGCTCCATAGATGCAGGGAATAGTGATGTAGGCTGAGGATGGGACGCTCCCTTCCTCCTCCCTCCCTCTCCTCCCCCAAGGACCGCCTAGCTCTTGTGCTCTCCCCTCCCACCATACTTTATCAATATCTCATTGCATTTTTGTACTTTCAAGGGTGATACTTCCATAACCTAGTAAACTGATCTAATTGGATGTGTTAATATAATAAAATAGGAGATCATATTCCCGAAGTCCCACACACATAGCAACACCAGCATTAAGGGGATAAAAGTGCAGAGATGGAATTCTAGGTCCAGGTAGGCCAAAAAGTAACTGAAAAGTCACTCAACCTTCTTTTCTTTTTAAATACGGTTTTCCTCCATTTGTGAGTTTTGAAACTGCTAACACACCGCATCCCACCAAGCTGCATTTAAGATAGAATATGCTCATTTGTAGGAAAGCACTTTGCAAAGTTCAACCAAAAAACCCAATGCCTCCCGTGGATTCCGACTCATTGAGACCCTGTAGGACAAAGTAGAACTGCCCCATAGGGTTTCCAAGGGTGTAAATCTTTACGGAAGCAGACTGCCACATCTTTCTCCCACAATGCGGTTGGTGGGTTCCAACTGCAGACCTTTCGGTTAGCAGCCGAGCGCTCAACCACGCGCCACCAGAGCTCTTTTCAAAAAGTTGAAGGTGTTAGAGAAAAAAGTCACTAGCGGTCCAACAGCGATCATAGCCTAATCCCGTCCCTTTCACCAGAAGCCTAGCCTTCTGCCACTGGAAACTCTTGATTGGTCCAGGGACACCCCGCCCCCCGCCGCCAGCCAGTCAGAATTTAAAATAACTAAAAGTTCCAATCCCCTCATGTCCAAGCCACTCAGAAGCAAGGCCTCACTGTAAGTCCCTCCGCCAGAACTCTCCTCGGGCCAATCAAAAGCCATCTCATCGCAATTTCGCCATTCTCAGACTTTCAGGATAGCCAGCATTCCTGTTCCCGGCTCCTCTCCCCTCCAGGATAGAGGATAGAGGATGGTGGTGGTAAGGAGTAAAGGATGACTTGAATCTCCTGGCGGCCCCTCCCAGAGAGAGAGAGAGACCAGTGTCTTTCATCATCATTAAGTGCTCAGAGAATGCAGGGAGGCCGGAAACCACCTGGTGTTACTGTGCTTTGAAATTGGCAAAGGCCTGGTGGAGGATGGGAGAGTGATCTCGCTGGTCCAAAGGAGAGAGCCCTAGCTTTGCAAGCCTGGGTTCCAGGGCCACCTTGTACTCGCTGCTGACAGTGACTCGGTGTGAGTCTCGGAACCACCCAGCATGTTTGCAAAGCACTTTGATTTAGTCTCACAACACTGGGGGGGGGGGGGGATTGATTAGTCACTTTACAAATTAAGAAAGCGGATTCTGAAAGCTTCCTTTGTTGACATACCTGCATAGGTCCTCTAACTGCAAACTCAGAGACCCTACGCCCCACTTACCCCTCAGAAGACTGTGAGAGTTAAATGAGATGAGACAGGGAAAGTGCTTTGAAAACGATTAAGTACCAAGTGAATATAACACCGGAGATTTCCTTTCGTCACTCTGAATTTGGTAAATGCTATTTTGTACATTTAACTTTTGATCCTTGATGTTTGGCTTCTTTATCCTGTGGGGCTGGCTTGTTTATTGGGCCTTCAACTGGGGGAGCCCACTCTTTGGGCCAGGTATGCTTTACTGCCAGCAGGGTGGTGGGGTTCCTCCCTGTCATTCGTGCTTGGCCTGCCCTTTGCTGCAGTGTCCTCCCTGCCCCCTTCCTGTCCACCTCTCTCTCACAATGGGCCGTCTTGAATCTTCATCCTTGACCTTCTGAACACCTCTGCATCCTGGGATCGGGTGACTAGAACTTCTTCTTCCAGAGTTTTGACTTGGAATGTTTTGTCCCACCCCACTTCTCCCTTGGGTCTCCAGCTGTGAGACCCAGGGCTAGTTCTTTGCCCTCCCTGCAACCCCTTATCTGCACCTCCTCACCCAGTGACCCTTCCATCTGGGCAATTACTCAATCTACAAGTCAAGTCTTGACTGTCCAGGCTGTCTCCGGTATCTATGGAACATTTGCACTTGGATGACAGCAATGAAATAAAAGATGTGAAAGTGCTTTACAGGAACGAGCTCGACACTTCATTGGCTTTATGTCATACCATCTTCACAACCATCCCATTTTACAAGAAAGAAATGAGACCAAAGTTCAAGGGGTTAAGCAATTGGCCCAAAGGTCACAGAGCCAGTGAGTGCCTAAAAGCCTGACTCAGAATTACAGCACTTAAAGGAATCATACAGATCATCCCAGAAGGAAGGGTATTACAGTTGTCACTCACTCACTGGTGACTCACTGAACCACGGTTTCCTCATCTGTGGAGAGGCCATAACCCCTAACTTCCAGGAAGAATTAACTAAGATAATGTACGTAAAGTGCAAACCGGAGCAGCCATTCTTGAATGGGGCGAATTACAGCTTATAAATTGGAATTCAGGCATAATTAGAAGCCTCTCTTGTTATTCTACAGCCAGGACTGTCTATGTCTAGGGGCACCCACAGCAACTTCCTGAATCTCAATGTGTAGCATGGAGTAGAAAGGTGGAAGCCATTGAGCTTGACCATGCACTTTGAAACAGGTATGATTTCATAGCTATCTTTACACCTCTGGTACTTAGTTCAGCTCTTGGCACATAGTAGTTGCTTAATAAGTGTGTTCTGAATGAATGATTTTAATATATATTTTTGCAATTGGGAAAAGCAAGACCAGACTGATCTTTTATCTAAGGTCACTGGGTTGGTTAGAGGTAAAACCCAGGCCTGACTCCTGGTATCCTAACCCCAAACCAACGTGCAGCCCAGCCTCCCACTATACTTCTAAAGGCAGGGTGTGACTATTGTGCTTGAAAGTACCTGGAATTTCACATTTCCTCTCCTCCAACCAACAGGCTTCTTTCTCCAGTCTACATAAAACCATCACTGGCTACAATGTCCATTCATTAATTCAGCAAGCATTAGTGTCATTTTCTAGGGGTGTAGTTTATTCCACTTCTCCTCTCAAGAAACTCAAACTAGCTGGCCATTAAAAACAAAAACCACACTTTTATTCTGGAAAATATTTTATATACACAAAAGTAGAGGGAACAAGGTAATGAAGCTCCACGCATCATCAGCCTCAACAATTATCAGCTCATGACTAATATTGTTTCATCTGTATCCAGGGCTACTTCCCACCTCCCCTAATACTGTGAAACAAATTCCAGACATCATATCATTTCCCTGGTAAATATTTCTGTATGTATCTCTAAAAGCTAAGGATTCTTTTTTAAAAAACTAACTACAATATCATCATCACTCCTAAAAGAATTAGCAATGGTTCCTTAATATTATCAAACAGCAAGTGTTTAAATATCGAATTGTCTCATGAACGGCTTTTTTTGTTTGTTTATCCTTTGAAGTGGCACTGGTGGCACAGTGGTTAAGAGCTCGCCTGCTAACCAAAAGTTCAGCAGTTCAAATTCACCACCCGCTCCTTGGAAACCCTATGGGTCAGTTCTAGTCTGTCCTATAGGGTCGCTATGATTCAGAATCGACTCGAAGGCAGCAAGTTTTGGGTTCTGGTCTCTTTGAATCAGGCTCCGAATGAGTTTAAACATTAAGATTGGTTGATTTGGTAGCCAGCCTCCAAGATGGCTCCCAATGATCCCACCTCCTGTATTTGCAGCTCTGTCTAGTCTAGTTCTCTGCCACATTGTAGTAGGGTCAATCTGTCTGACCAATAACATAAGGCAGAAGTGATGATGAGCCACCTTCAAGATGAGGCTATAAAAGACTGAGCTTTTCTCTTGGGTTGGCTCTCTCTCTCTTTGTTGCGTCAACACATCAGTCACTCTGGGGAAAGCCAGCTGTCTAGTCTTGAGGACACTCAGATAGAGCCATGGAGAGACACACCTGACAAAGGACTGAGGCTTGACTGCAAGCTCACAAGATACCCTAGGTTAGAAGCCCCCAGCTAAGCCCTTCTGATTCCCGACCCTTAGAAACTGTGATATTGTTTGAAGCTGCTAGGTTTTGGGGTAATTTGTTACACAGCTATAAGTAACTAATACAGTTGATATGTATTTTAATTATGTAATTCTTTTAATCTATAGGTTTCCCCTTCTTCTCTCTCTCTTTTTGCAATTTATTTGCTGAATAAATGAGGTTGTTTGTCCAGTAAATTTTTCCACCATCTGGATTTGGCTAATTACATCCTCATGATGTTGTTTAACATATTCCTCTCTCCTTTGCATTTCCTGTAGATGGTGGTTGGATCTAGCTGCACTGTTAGAGATGGTAGCCATTAGCCACACGTGGCTATTGAGCACTTAAAAATGTGTCTGGTGCAAATAAGAAACAGAATTTTTAATTTAATTTAATCTTAATTTAAGTTTTAAATTGGATACTTCATTCAGTTATTGGAAAACTTTTAAATATATTCAGAATAATTTGGGTATGGGAATCTACTTTTTCAACTGTAAATTTTATAAAATCTAAATTGAGATCAAATATTTCTTTGTTTTTTAGTTTTATTTATTTTGCTGTTGTTGTTGAGAATATACACAGCAAAACTGTTTGTACACCAATTCAACAGTTTCTACATGTACAATTCAGTGACATTGAGTACATTCTTCGAGTTGTACAACCATTCTCACCCTCCTTCTCTGAGTTGTTCCTCTCTCATTAACATAAACTCACTGCCCCCTAAGGTTCCTATCTGATCTTTTGAGTTGCTGTTGTCAATTTGATCCTATATGAAACTTAAAAGAGGATAATGCTCAAGGCAGACATTTTTTCACTTGTTAAGCTGAACTATTGTTTGGTTTTAAGACTTCAGGGGATATTTTTGGTTTCAGGTTTATAGATTATCTCATGGCAACAGTCTCAGGCGTTCATTCAGCCCCCATGGATCCAGAAAGCCTGGATTCCATGAGAACTTGAAATTCTTTTCTGCATTTTCCCCCTTTTAATCAGAATTCCTCTATAGAATCCTTGATCAAAATCTTCAGTACTGGTAGCTAAGCACCATCGAGTTTTTCTGGTCTTAAGGCAAAATGTGGCAGTTGTCCATGGAAGCAATCAGTCACACATTTCACATCCTCCTCCTATTTCTGACTCTCCTTCTTCCTCTGTCGCTACAGGCTACAGGCGGAAAGAAACCAATTGTTTGTTTGAGCACTTGCAAGCTTTTAAGACTCAGAGGCACTATGCAATGAACTAGAAGGTAGAACAGAAGCACTTAACACGTTATTAGGCCAGTGACCTGGGATGTCCCATGAAACCATGACCCTAAACCTCCAAACAAAGGAACCAAATCCCATGAGGCTTTTTGTACATAAGCAGCTTCAGCAGCTACTCTTTTTTTGGTCACTGTTGTAAATATATCTATCACACAACTTTTGCCAGTTCAGCTTTTTACAAGTGTACAACTTATTGATAGCACTTACAATAATCAGTTGTGCAACCCTACCCTTAATCAATGCGATTTTTTTTATCACTGTTAACCCCCTTTTCACCCTCCCTCTTGCCCCTAGTAACCACTAATAAACTTTGATCTCTATACATTTGCCTTTTCTTGTCTTCTTATATAAGTGAGGTCATACAATACTTGTCCTTTTGTGGTTGACTTATTTCACTCAGCATAATGTCTTAAGTCTCCATCCATATTGTAGCATGCATCAAGACTTTGTTTCTCCTACTGGCTGAGTAGTATTCTATTGTATGTATGTACCACATTTTGTTCATTCATTCATCTGCTGATGGGCAGATCAAGTATTTCTAATGAAAATTTAACATCTAAATTGAAATATGTTGTAAGTATAAAATACAAACCAGACTTCAAAGACTTAGTACAAAAAAAGAATGAAAAAGATGTCATTACTATCTTTACAATTGATTACGTATTAGAATGATATTTTGGATATAGTGCATTAAATAAAACATATTATTAAAATTAATCCCACCTGTTACTTTTTAAAAGTTGCTGCTAGAAAAGTTTGCATTACATATGTGGTTCACATTAAATTCCTATTGGACGGTTATGATCTGCAGTGTTGATAAGAATCAGGTTCCCCTTTTTTGGAAAGACGATTTCATAGGTGACGTTTTGTTTTTCCATCACAGGCTCATGTCTGGTTGTCTTCGGATTCAGGCCTAGGTGGAAGGCTGTCTTGTTTATTCTGCAGTCCAGACTGATAAACTGCTGGAATGTTATCGAACATTGAATGTTACCGGAAGTCTAAATCCAATCATTTATTAGGGGCTACCAAGTGGTGATATTCTTAGTCTGTCATTCTCTTTTTATTTATTAGCTGGAGCACTCCTATAAAAGGAAACTTGCCTTTATCTATTATGATTACCCAAAGACATAAGTTCGAAAGGAAAGGCAAAATAAATGCTTATTTTTCTTTTTATATATCAATTTTCAAAATAATGAGTTGGTTCCTCATCATCCTTCAGTGGTGATCATTATTTTTAGTACCATTATGAACTCATGGATTTAAAGGTAGCTAATGTGTTTCAGTCCAATGCAGTTACTATCCTTACTAATGTTCAAGTTATCCCTCCTTTGGATAATTTGGCACTTTAAAGCAACACAGGAGGGTCCTGACAGTGCTTCAGGAAGAACTGTCGGAACGCAGACTTTGGCCCAGCTGGGCAGGTTGGCAGGTCTGAGAAGGGGTCTTGTAAGTGAAATCTGAACAGAGTCTTAAAGGTTTCCCTCCTGATGCTACAGAGGGGAAGGGTTTTTCAGTCAGAAGGAACAGCCTGAGCAAAGCTCAGAGGTGAGAAACACCTGCTTTGCAAGAACAAGCAGTTCTATCTTGCTGCACAGTGAGGGTGGAGCTTTGTCTTTTACCCACCCTGTAGGCAGGGGAGGGTTTTAAACAGAAGAGTGACAGATTTGCTTTGTGAGTAGAGAGAGGTCTCTGGTGGCCACACGGAAGATAGTAGGGAGGGAACAAGCCTTGAGGCGACAAGCTGAGCTCGGAAAGTTTCTTTAGTTCATGTATTTATAAGTTAGATTCTTCCAGATACAAGGAGAGTACTCACACAGAAGCTGGGTTTCAGGAATAAAAATGGCTCCAGAACCATCTCTATATCACATGGGAGTATAGGGAGTGTGGCTGACAAGTGATGGGTGGAGGAAAGGAGACCTGCTCTGGAGATCTTGGCACATGGATTTGGGTCTTATTACCCAGCTACATGGGAAGAGAGGTGGTACAGTACATGAAGCCCCTGGCTAGCTCTGCACTCTGGGGCACAGGCCTCTTGAAAGCAGAATAGAAGTTCAGTACCCTTTAGGACACAGTCTGAGCTCTAGTGACCCACCTCCTCTCTGTGCACTTGGCATTTGCACTTCATGGGGAATGTTTGCCACCACCCAACACCAAACAGCTGAGCATTCTTTTTCTAATTTGCACAAAGGCCCCTTCTGGGTAGACGCAGCCCTCAGGCTCATAGCTTGGCAACCAAATAACACCTTTGTGTGAATTAGAAAATGGCACTCTTTCTCCCCAGAACCGATAGGAGAATCTCTCTCTCTCTCTATTTTTAAGGAATTAGCTCATATGATTGTGGGGTCTGGCAAGTCCAAAATTCACAGGGCAGGCCAGCAGGTTGGAAATTCAGGAAAGAATTGATATTTCAGTCTTGAATCTTGTGAAATGAGTTCCTTTATGTGGCCTTTTGCCTTGGTTCTTCGGAAAAACCACTTGAGAGATTTTCCCCCTAAATTCTGAGGAGTTACCTTTGCCCTAGTTTCTAGCCCCAGAGGGTTTGTTAACTTTTGTCCAGGTTGATTGACATTTCCTGGGTAAGCTGTAAACCAGGATGGTTTGATACTTTTTGCCTGGCCCTGGGCTGTAATTTGCCCTGTGGTTGGTATGCACCTTGCAGAAACTGGTCAATAGACTGTGCAAATGAAGTGGTTACGGACTATACAAATAAAGTATCTATGGATTACTATGCAAATGACGTGTGCCCATCACTGAGAGGTGATTTGTAAGTTCTTGGTCCTGGTGGGAGGGCTATGTCTTAAAATTAACAAGGAGTTGTAGATATAATCAGCCAATCCCACAAAGGTTTTCCAGACAGAAAGAAAGAAGACAGGAAACAGAAAGAAGCAAAAAGCAGAAAAGGCAAGACAGAAGAAAGAAGAAGCAGAGAGAAAGTAGGTCAGGAACCTTCCAAAAGAGCTGTAACATGAGTTAAGGGCTGTAACACTGAAGACAGCGAGAGGCCTGTAAGGGACCCAATGGCAGAGTCAGTGGTGACAGATGACAGGGCCAAGAGGTGCCTGTCCTGAGGGGGCCGAGAGGAGCCTGCCCTCAGGGTGCTGCAATGAGGCCTATCCTGACAAGAGGAGCTGAGAGAGCTGTCCTACACTGAAGAAGGGAGACTTTGCCTACATGCTTCCTGATCCTGATCCTGACTTGTAGCCTGTTCAGCCTAATCCCAAGTTGTACCCTGTTCCTTAATAAGCCACTTAACTGTAAGTATGGTCTGTTGAGTTCTGTGTGGCTATTGCAATGAATTATCAAATCCAGCAAAGAAGTAGAGCGTGCCATGAGAGGGACGGCTGGTGTCAGAAATGGTGAAGGAGGTTGGAGAGTGGAAGTATGTCTGACTTCCACCTCATGGGGATCAGCTTTGGGCTTATCCTTGTCATTACCCACCTTGAGTTAGACAGGTTCTGATGCTAATACTACTACCAGCATTTTACAAGTCTGAAATTTGTAGGACAGGCAAGCAGTCTGGAAACTCAGGCAGGATTTCCATGTACAGTGGAGGCAGAATTCCTTCCCTGAGAAACCTCAGTTTTTGCCCTTAAGGCTTTCAACTGATTGGATGAGACCCTCATCCCCTTTATCGAGTATAATCGCTTTTACTTAAAGTTAACTGATTGTAGATGTTAATCAGATCACACCCACAAAATACCTTCACAGCAACACTTTGACTACTGTTTGACCAAACAACTGGCCACCTTAGCCTAGCTAAGTTGACACATAAAATTAGCTATCACACTCCCCATGGTGGGTGCAGCTCATGTTGGGGTGTATGGCTCTGTGAGGGGAGCCCCTACTAACCCCCACCCCCAGCTGGGCATCCTCCTGCAGAGCTTTGTTGTTGCTAGTTGCCGTTGAGTCAATTCTGATTCACAGTGACCCTATGTATGCAGAAAACCAAACCAAACCTGTTGCCATCGAGTCAATTCTGACTCATAGCAACCCTATAGGGCAGAGTAGAACTGCCCTGTAGGGCTTCCAAGAAGCAGCTGGTGGATTTGAACTGCTGACCTTCTGGTTAGCAGCCAAACACTTAAACCACTATGCCATCAGGGATCCTATGTATGCAGAGTAGAACTATACTCTGTATGGTCGGTTCTCAAGGCTGTGATCATTTGGAAGTAGATCACCAGCCTTTATTTCCAAGGGGCCTCTGGGCGGGTTTGAACCACCAACCTTTCTGTTAGTACTCCAACGCTTAACTATTTGTTCTGCCCACAACCTACAAACTATATATGGCTGACTTCCTCTGCACTAGGTCCCTTGGTGTGTGTGATAGTTAAGGTTGTGTGTCAACTTGGCTGGGCCATGATTCTCAGTGGTTTGGCAGTTATGATGTAGTTTGGTGTTTGTATAATGATGTGATCACTTTCATGAGATTTGATATAATGCGATCACTTCCATGATGGGATTTGCTGTGAGTAGCCAATCATGTGAAAGGGAATTTCTTGGGGGTGTGGCCTGCACTGAATATATAAGTGGACTTTCTGACAAGACTTGTGGGCTTTTGCTCCCTCTGGATCCTGTAGCTAGCTCCTGTTCCTCTCATCTCCAGTTCTTGGGAGTTGAGCTAGCAGCTTACCTGCCACCTTGCTTGCCAATCTTGGGATCCATCAATCTTCGCAGCCTGTGAGCAAGATCCCTGCTGTCTGATGTGCCAATCTTCAGGTCTCCAGCCCCTGAAGCTATGAGAATCAGGAGAAGCCTCTATACTGACTCATGTACTTGGGATGGTCCAGCTTCTACAACTGTGTGAGCCATTTCCTTGATATAAATCCCTCTCTCTAAATATTTATACACTTTACTGGTTTTGCTTCTCTAGAGAACCCAGCCTAAGACATTTAGTACCAAGAAGGGTTCTAGAGAAACAAACTTGTAAGGATAAGTTTTCTAAATTCTTTCTCAAGTCTGCTTAGTCTTAAAGTAAAAAGGGCACCGCTATTCCATGGCATGAGGTGTAATAGATACACGAAAAATTTCACCACCAGTAGATCAGGTATTGGTGAAAGACTAGACTTTTCATGATTGCATGTTTGATACCTCTTTACAATTTTGTCATAATGAGAAGTATAAGGAAGCTAGTTGCTTGGTCCTAATTTCACTAGACATAGTGGTGAAAGAGATGAGCTCAGGGCTTCAGAGTAAAAGCTTAAGCACCGCATAAACAACCTCAAAGTTTCCACCTGTGCCTTGAAAGAGAGCCTTATTTCTTATAGTAACAGAGCTGATACTGCTGTAAACCAAACCCAGAGTTGTATCATAACCGTGGCTGAATTACAATACCAACTCAATTTCTGTCTTAGTCAGAACAGAAATTTCTGTAACATAACACAAGTGTATGGCTTTAACAAACAGAGGTTTATTTTCTCACAGTCTGGTAGGCTAGAAGTACAAATTCAGGGCATCAGCTCCAGGGGAAGGCTTTCTCTCTCTGTCGGCTCTGGAAGAAGGTTCTTGTCATCAATCTTCCCCTGGACTAGGAGCTTCTCTGCACAGGAACCCTGGGTCCAAAGGACACACTATGCTCCTTGCTCTGCTCTCTTGGTGGTATGAGGTTCCCCTCTCCGCTCGCTTCCCTTTCCTTTTATCTCTTGTAAGGCCACACCCCAGGGAAACTCCCTTTACATTGGTCCATGGATGTGACCTGAGAGAGGGTGTTACATCTCATCCTAATCTTCTTTAACATAATCTAAACTTGCCTCATTAACCACAGGCAGAGATTAGGATTTACAACATATAGGAAAATTACAACAATCACAAAATGGAGGACAACCACACAATACTGGGAATCATGGCCTAACCAAGTTAACACATATTTTTGGGGGACACAATTCAATCCATAACAATGGCCAACCTCAAGAGATGTCTGAAGTTAAAGTGAGGGCATTGATTGGGAAGAAATGGGATCCTGAAACTTGGGATGGGGACGTACGGTCAGATAATCAGGAAACTGGGGACACTGAGCCCCTAAAATCCATTGAATCACTCCTGCTAATAGAATCAGCCCTCTCACTCCCATCTGAAGAGATTACTCCATTTTTGTCTGCTAAACCACCCTCCCCAGTAAAACCATTAGTTCCCTCCCGAAACCATCTAATGAGATTAACCCAGCTGTATCTAAAGAGCCTTTGTCTGAGTCACTGCCTGGGTGCAGCGCCTGAGGCAGATGCTTTACAAGACAATGCTCAATGTTATCAAAACATTTCCCCACCACTAATTTTGGCTTCTAGACTTATAACTAGACTTAAGCCCCAGCTAGCCCCAAATGGTGAAGTACGAAGTGTGACCCAGGAGGAGGTACGCTACACTCCGAAAGAACTGCTTGATTTTTCTAATATGTACAAACATAAACCTGGGGGAATATGTGTGAGAATGACTATTAAGGTGTGGGATAATGGTGCAAGGAACATAAAGATCAGTCTGAGTTTATTGATTTGGGCTCACTAAGCACAGATTCTTCATTCAATGTTTCAGCTCGAGAGGTTAGGAAAAAATTTAAAAGTTTATTTGGTTGGGTCTCTGAAGCATGGATTAATCTACTAAATACTTACTTGATCTGTACAAGTGGAAGAATTTTAGTTCAAGTGAACAGCAGTCTAATTTTAATCACCAGAATAGAGAGTCATGGACCGTCAATCAATTCCCAGACTTCAGCGAATTTAAAGACCCACAACCCATTTAATGAAGGGGAGGCCAGGTCCCCTTGAGGAAGGACTCCAATACACTACCAAAAACTTATACTGTTAATCTTTCTCCCAACCTTCCCTAAAGGGATCTACAGCCTTTTATTACAGTGACTGTTCATTAGGAAAAAGGAAATAATCAGACTTTTTTGGGATTACTGGATACTGACTCTGAACTGACACTAATTCCAGAAGATCCAAAATGTCACTGTGGCCCACCAGTCAGAGTGGGGGCATTTGGAGGTCGGGTTATTAATGGAATCTTAGCTCATGTCCATCTCGCAGTAGGTCCAGTGAGTCACTGAAACCATCCTGTAGTGATTTCCCCAGTTCAGGAATGCATGATTACAACAGATACATTCAGCAACTGGTGGAACCCCCACATTGGATCTCCGACAAATGAAGGAGGGGCTATTATGGTAGGAAAAGCCAAGTGGAAGCCATTAGAACTGCCCCTACCTAGGAAAATAGTACATCAAAAGCAATACCACATTCCTGGAGGGATTGCAGAGATTCTAGACACCATCAAGGACTTGAAAGATGCAGAGGTGGTGATTCCCACCATACCCTTACTCAACTCACCTATCTGGCCCGTGCAAAAACCAGATGGATCTTGGAGAATGACAGTGGATTATCAAAAACTTAACCAGGCGATGACTCCAATTGCAGCAGCTGTTCCAGATGTAGTTTCATTGCTTGAGCAAATTAATACATCTCCTGGTACCTGGTATGCAGCTATTGATCTGGCTAATGCCTTTTCCTCCATACCTGTTTCAAAGGACCACCAGAAGCAGTTTACCTTTAGCTGGCAAAGCCAGAAATACACCTTCAGTTGCCTACCTCAAGCTACATCAACTCTCCATCCATGTGTCATAATTTAGTCGGCAGGGCCCTTGATCGCCTTTCCCTTCCACAAGACATCACACTGGTCTATTACATTGATGACATTATGCTGATTGCACCTAGTAAGGAAGAAGCATCAACGACTCAGAACTTATTGGGAAAACATTGGCATGCTAGAGGGTGGTAAATTAATCAGACAAAAATTCAGGTGCCTTCCACCTCAGTGAAATTTCTAGGGGTCCAGTGGTGTGGGGCATGTTGAGATACTCCTTCTGAAGTGAAGGATAAGTTATTGCATTTGGCCCCTCCCACAACTGAAAAGGAAGCACAATGCCTAGTGGGCCTCTTTGGATTTTGGAAACAATGTATTACTCATTTGGATGTGCTAATCTGCTCTCTTTATCAAGTGACTCAAAAAGCTGCTAGTTTTGAGTGGGGCCTAGAACAAGAGAAGGCTCTGCAACAGGTTCAGGTTGCTGTGCAAGTGGCTCTGCCACTTGGACCATATGATCCAGCTGATCCAATGGTGCTTGAAGTGTCAGTGGCAGATAGAGATGCTGTTAGGGGTCTTTGGCAGGCCCGTATTGGTGAATCACAGCGCAGACCCTTAGGATTTTGCAGCGAAGCCCTGCCATCCTCTGCAGATAACTACCATCCTTTTGAGAAACAGCTTTTGGCTTCTTACTGGGCCTTAGTAGAGACTGAATGCTTAACCATGGCCACTAAGTCGCCATGCAGCCTGAGCTGCCCATCATGAACTGGGTTTTGTTTGACCCACAGAGCCATAAAGTTGGATGTGCACAGCAGCACTCCATCATTAAATGGAAATGGTATATATAAGATCAAGAAAGAGCAGGACCTGAAAGCACAAGTAAGTTACATGAGGAAATGGCCCAAATGCACATGGTCTCCACTCCTGTCATATTACCTTCCATCTCCCAGCTTACACCTATGGCCTTATGGGGAGTTCCTTATGATTAGTTGACTGAGAAAGAGAAATCTCATGCCTGGTTTACAAATGGTTCTGCGCAATATACAGGCACCATTTAAAACTGGATAGCGGCAGCACTACAGCCCCTTTCTGGGAACTCACTGGAGGACAGTGGTGAAGGGAAATACTCCCAATGGGCAAAACTTCAGCTAGTGTACCTGGTTATTCACTTTGCTTGGAAGGAGAAATGGGGAGGTGGGGCCAAGATGGCGGAGTAGTCAGATGCTTCCGGTGGACCCTCTTATAACGAAGACCTGAAAAAACAAGTGATTTGATTATATATGGCAATCTGGGGGTGCTGAACATCAAAGGCAGAGTTGAGGAACCAGATGGAGTGGCAGGCGGAGGGAGAGATGTTTCAGAAGCAGCGAGGAGTTGCCAGACCTGACCCGGTGAGAGCTTGAGCACTTCAGGCCTGAGCAGCTCGTGGGTGAGCAGTTAGACAGGCAAGCGGCTGTGCTCAGGAGGCTTGTTTTCCACACCGAGAGAGACCCAGTGCCAGAGAGTCTACATGGCCATCCAGAACCAGTGAGAAGCAGCCCTCGATCTGGAAAAAGATAAGTAATTCTGTACTGCCTACTGTGTGGATCAGAAAAACCCTCCTTAGGGAAAAACCTCTCTGCCATTTACCTCCCCACTCCCTGCTCTGCACTGGGTCCTGGACTGGCTTCAGCTATTGTCATGTCCCCTGGGCTGGAAATAGGATCTGTCACATGCCTGGAGCCATTCTCCCTGCCTTGGAGAGTGAACAAATTAACAAATGGGAAAAAATACACTGCCAGCTCCCCTAAGCCAGGCACTCAGTGTAGGCACAACTCCTTTGCCTAGGCACAGGCATATGGGATCCACGGACTTTGAGTGCCTTTCCCCCACATAGACTTGTGTGGGCCTATCTCAACAGCGTAGGCCCTCATTACCGCAGTACAACAGGGTATATACCAGAAGTCTAACTTCAACTGTTTCAGCTGTGAAGTGACAGGTTCTTGACATTTGACACTGCTCTGCCCATTAAGCAGGGTCTTCACCTACCCACATCAGGGGCCTGAGGACTGATGGCTCCACCCATGCCACCTAGCCACCTGCAATAGGGGCCCATGAATAAGAGGTGCCCCCCAGTCCTTTCAGCCAACAGCATTGGGTGCTCATAGTCTGGCTGCAAAACCCACCCACCTATGTGCTCTAGGAAACAGGGACACGCCTTCCTCCTGGACACTTGGGGGTGGCCATCAGCCCCCTGCCTTGCTCAGAGTGTGTCCCTCTGCTGCAGCCAGATGCCTGCGCCTACACCAATCACCCATGCCTGTCTAGGACTGTAAGTGAGAGCTTACACCACACACTTGGTGATTGTCTACCTGGGCACCTGAGCTGAATCCATACAGGAGGAGTAGGTGGACTCCTGAGCTCACATACCTAGTAACAGATCTAACCACCTAGTGACAGGACTTTAGAGCTTCAAAGGTGCCAATAATGAAACTAGTTCATACGAGCAGCCTATTTGGGCATATCAAAACAAAACTAGAAGCTAGGACACAGAAGGAAAACATAAAATAAATAAATATAATAACTTATTAATGGCTAGGAGACTACAGTCAATATCAAATCACATAAAGAGGCGATCCATGATGGCTTCAGCAAGCTTCTAAAATAATCTAGGAATTTTCCAGAGGAGGAAAATTTCTTGGAATTACTGGAGGCAGAATACAAAAGATTAATACACAGAACTCTTCCAGAAATTAGGAAGGAAATCAAGCAAAATGCAGAACACATAATAGAGGAAATTAAAAAGATTAGAGAAGAGCATAATGACAAATTTAACTGGCTGCAAGAATCCATAGAGAGACAACAATCAGAAATCCAGAAGATTAACAATACAATTTCAGAATTAGACAACTCAATAGAAAGTCACAGGAGTAGAATTGAGGCAATGGAAGTCAGAATTAGTGAGATTGAAGATAAAGCACTTGACACCAACTTATTTGAGGAAAGATCAGATAAAAGGATTTAAAAAAATTAAGAAACCCTAAGAATTATGTGGGACTCTATCAAGAGGAATAACCTACAAGTGACTGGAGTACCGGAACGGGGGCGGGGGATAACAGAAAATACAGAGGCAATTGTTGAAGATTTGTTGGCAGAAAACTTCCCTGATATCATGAAAGATGACAAGATATCTATCCAAGATGCTCATCAAACCCCACATAAGGTAGATCCCAAAAGAAAGTCACCCAGACATATTATAATCAAACTTGCCAAAACCAAAGATAAAGAGAGAATTTTAAGAGTGGCTAGGGATAAAGGAAAAGTCATCTACAAAGGAGAGTCAATTAGAATAAGCTCGGAGTACTCAGCAGAAACCATGCAGGCAGGAAGGCAATGGGATGACATATATAAAGACCTGAAGGAAAAAAACTGCCAGCCAAGAATGATATATCCAGCAAAACTGTCTCTCAAATATGATGGCAAAATTAGGGCATTTCCAGATAAACAGAAGTTTAGGGAATTTGCAAAAACCAAACCAAAATTACAAGAAATACTAAAGGTAGTCCTCCTGTTAGAAAATCAGTAACATCAGATAACAACCCAAGACTAGAACACAGGACAGAGCAACCCAGATAGGGAAGTCACAAAAGTAAATCAAAGCTAACACACTGAGGGAGAGTGTTGATATGTCGTGGGGTTGTTAACCAATGTCATAAAACAGTATGTGTACTGACTGTTTAGTGAGAAACTACTTGTTCTGTAAATCTTCATCTAAAGTACAATTAAAAAATATATATATATATCTAAAGCTAACACACTGAAAATAGGGAAACAGATGTCAATATGTAAAAGATGACAACATTAAAACAAAAAAGAGGGACTTAAAAAATGTAGACATTGATTTTTCATCTGGAGGGAAAGTCAAGGCGATATAAAGAAATGAAAGACTGGTATAAACTTAGAAAAATAGGGGTAAATATTAAGGTAACCACAAAGGAAACTAACAATCCTACAAGTCAAAATAAAAAACTAGAAAAATATAAAGACTCAGCAAACACAAAATCAACAATAATGAAAAAGATGAAAAGAAAATACATAAAGAAAAACGACGCAGCACAGAAAATTAAGTGGAACAAAGAAGCTGTGAACAACACACAAAAAAAGACAACAAAATGATAGCACTAAACTCATACCTATCAATAATTACGCTGAATGTAAATGGGCCAAATGCACCAATAAAAAGACAGACAGTGGCAGACTGGATAAAAAAACACGATCCATCTATATGCTGCCTACAAGGGAAACATCTTAGACTAAAAGACCCAAACAAACTAAAACTGAAAGAATGGAAGGAGAAATAGCCAGATGTGCAATTGTATACTGATTCATGGGCTGTGGCCAATGATTTGGCTGGATGGTCAGGGACTTTAAAGGAACATGATTGGAAAATTGGAGACATGAAGTATGGGGAAGAGGTATGTGGATAGACCTCTCTGAATGGGCCAAATAAGTGAAGATATTTGTGTTTCATGTGAGTGCCCACCAAACGGTGACCTCAGTGGAGGAGGATTTTAACTATCAAGTGGATAAGATGACATATTCTGTGGAAACCAATCGTTCTCTTTCCCCAGCCACTCCTGTCATTGCTTAATGGGCTCATGAACAAAGTGACCATGGTGGCAGGGATGGAGGTTAAGCATGGGTTCAGCAACATGGGCTTCCACTCACCAAGGATGACTTGGCTACAGTCAGTGCTGAGTGCCCAATCTGCCAGCAGCAGAAACCAACACTGAGTCCACTTGAGGAGATCAGCCAGCAACCTGGTGGCAGGTTGATTATGTTGGATCATTCCATCGTGGAAACAGCAGTTTTGTTCTTACTAGAATAGACACGTAATCTAGATATGGATTTGCCTTTCTTGCATGCAATGCTTTTGCCAAAACTACCATCCATGGGCTTACAGAATGCCTTATCCGCTGTCATGGTATCTCACTCAGCATGGCCTCAGATCAAGGGACTCACTTCACAGCAAATGAAGTGTGACAATGTGCCAATGCTCATGGAATTCAATGGTTTTACCATATTTTCCATCACCCTGAAGCAGCTGGCTTGATAGAATGATGGAATGGCCTCCTAAAGACACATTTATGGCACCAGCTAGGTGGCAATACCATGCAGGGTTGGGGCAATGTTCTCCAGGAGGCTGTATATGCTCTAAACCACTGTCCAGTATATGTTGCTGTTTCTCTCATAGCCAGGGTCATGAGTCCAGGAATGAAGGGATGGAAATAAGAGTGTCATCACTTGCTATTACCCTTAGTGACCCACTTGCACAATTTTTTCTTCTTGTCCCCGTGACCTTATGCTCTGGGGGTCTAGAGGTCTTAGTTCCAAAGGAAGGAATACTCCCACCTGGACAGACATCACTGATTCCATTGAAATAGAAGTTAAGAATGCCACCTGTCAACTTTGGGATCTTTATGTCTCTGGATCAACAGGTAAAGAAGGGAGTTACCATACTGGCTGGTGTGATTGATCCTGATTACCAACAGGAAATCAGATTGATATGACATAATGGAACCAAAGTACTGCAAGCCCTGTGATTCAAGTCAATGGAAAACTACAGCAACCCAATTCTGACATGACTACTCATGGCCCAGACCTTTCAGGAATGAAGGTTTGGGTCATCCTACTAGGCAAAGGACCATGACCAGCTGAAGTGCTTACTGAGGGCAAAGGGAATACAGAATGGGTGGTGGAAGAAGATAGTTCTGAATACCAGTTACAACCATGTGACCAGTTGCAGAAATGAGGATTGTAATTGTTAAGAGTATTTCTGCCTTGTTTGTGTGTGTCAATTCTTTTTGTTTTCTCCACTTATAAAATATAACAGGGTTAGTGCATTTTCGGTTGTATGTGTGTTAGTGGTATCATGTTAGGTGCAAGTATGACTTCATAACTGCCTTTATTTAGAGATTACGTATGGTTTAAGGAGTTGAGTATAGGTGCCAAGTTGACAAGGGGTTGACTGTGATTGTTAGGGTTGTGTGTCAACTTGGCTGGGTGTTACTGATTGAATTGTGTCCTCCAAAAATGTGTGTCAACTTGGCTAGGTCATGATTCCCCGTATTGTGTGATTGTCCATCATTTTGTCATCTGACTGGATTTTCCTATGTGTTGTAAATTCTACCTCTATGATGTTAGTGAGGCAGGATTAGTAGTAGTTATGTTAATAAGGCAGGACTCAAGATTGTATCTTGAGTCAATCTCTTTTGAGATATAAAAGAGAGAAGTGAGCAGAGAGATGGGGGACCTCATCCCTGCAGTCCTTGCACTGAGAAGCTCCTAGGCCAGGGGATGATTGATGACAAGGACCTTCCCCCAGAGCTGACGAAGAGAGAAAGACTTCTCCTGGAGCTGGTAACCTGAATTCAGTCTTCTAGCCTCCTAGACTGTGAGGGAAGAAATTTCTCTTTGCTAAAGCCATCCACTTGTGGTATTTCTGTTATAGCAGCACTAGATAACTAAGACACTAGGCCATGACTTTCAGTGGTTTGGCAGTTATGATGTAGTTTGACAGCTATGTAATGATGCAGTCACCTGCACAATGAGATCTGATGTAATATAATCATCTCCATGATGAAATCTGCTTGATTTAAATCATTTCCTTGATATAAATCTCTCTATATATATATTTATACATTTTACTAGTTTTGTTTCTCTAGAGAACCCAGCCTAAGACAGGTACCCCTGACGGAGCTCAACTTTTGCTCATGGTAGTCCACTATCTATCCTCTCTTCCCCACCTACCTAAACTCTGCTCACCCTTCAAAGCTTAACCTTCCATACAACTCATCTCCCCAACTCTGTTCTGGTGTCCTATAGCTCTTAGCAAGCAGGTGCCTTTATTTACAGAGAGAGAAGTGGCCGAGCAAAGGGAGAAGGGCTTATCCATGGTCACACAACAGAGTTAAGTCTCCCAGGGAACAGAATTCAGGGTCCTGCTACCCAAGCCGAAGTAGCAACTCAGGATGGAAATGGATTACACCTGAGCCTGCTCGCTTGGCATAGGAATGGGCCTGGCCTGAATGGGAAGGCACCAGACTGTGCGCAGAAGCGGTAAGAGTGAACTAACTTTTACTGGGGGGATTGAGCAGAGCCACAGGTGAGGGGGTCTCAGCATACTGGCCACGGAGGCTCAGTAAGAGGGAGGGGGTGAGGCCATGGCTAGAGGAAGGTGAGGTGAGTAGAAGCAAGGACACCATAGCTTTCCCTGTGCTCCTCAAACAGTTGTTCCAGAGTCTTTATGTAGAGCACGTGATAGTGGTCACCTTCCTCCCCAGTGGGGTTGAGGCACTGGGCACCTGGATGGGGCGGCCCACTGCAGGGAGAGGGAGATGGTTGGTGAGATGAGACAACTCTGCTGCCCACATGGTTGATGGCAGCCTTCCTTCCTGGAGATGGGCACTCACCCACAGTGGTGATGGGCATGACAAAGGGCAGCAGGCCCCAGGAGTCAGCCAAGAAGAGGCTGCAGCCTGCGAAGATGCAAGGAGCAAAGGCTATGAGCTTCTTGAAGGACATCTGGCATCAGTACTGCCAGAAGTCTGTGGCAAAAGCTTTAACTTTGAAGATATCGTTCTCCCCAAAGGAGTATACAGGTACCAGGGAGGCCCTGGGAAGGAGTAGAAAGAGAGGTGGGTCATCAGGCCAGTAGCTCCTGAACTGCCTCAACACAGGTGCCTCAGAGGCTGCACGTCCCTCCCATACTTCAGGCTTCCACACCCCAAGACCTTTGAAACAAACAACTGTCCATTAAGAAAGATCTGGAAGAAGGGACTCATTCTTTGGGAATCAGTTGTGTACTGGACCTTCACATATCCATTTTCTCATTCAGTCTTTACAACTACATTATTGCAAGGTAGCATGAGCTCTGTTTCCCAGATGAAGAAACACGGCCAAAGGCTTGTCTTTGAGATAGTGCTAGGGATTTGAACCCAGGGCTTCTGGGCCTCAGTGGCCTACTCTGTACACTCTGATCTTGCCTCTCTCAGAGTGGGGTGAAGCACAGTGGGGGACACTGTGTTTGGCATAGAGCAAGCACTCAAGCACTGAAGTGGGCACACTCCCTATGTAGGACAGGACCTGGATGTGTGAACCCATGGAGGATGGAAGCTCCAGGCGTAGGTAAGCTGGGAGCAGCAGACCTGGGCTGGGTGCCCTCACACACACTCACCTGTGCCCCAGCACCAGGCGCACAAAGGCTTTGTGCTTCCAGAGAGTGAGGCGGTGCTGGTCTGGTCCAGAGTATAGGGATTCCTGGGCAACCCTCGATGATGATGATCATGGCCTGGCCAGGACAGGATAAAGTCTAGGCTGTGGTGGCTCGCAGGACACATTCCTGTAGGCATAGATACATGGGGAGCAGTAACCACCACCTCCAGGGCTCCTCAGACCCTTGTCCCACCTTTTAATATAAGAAGGGTGGGCCCCATGTACCGTTTCTTCTACCCTCATCCCACTTGGTGTTAGCCTCTAGGACACTTGCCCAGAAGATAGTCACTGATATCAACTCAAAGCCTGGTCAATGTTCAGGCTGGGTCTCTTCGGGAAGGGGTGGGGGTGGTATTCTGCCAGGGGACACCTCCTACCACGCAGCTGAGGCTCACCAGTGCTCATGATGTAGTTGCGAAAGATTGGAAGATTGAAGAGGCAGCCAGTCCCATCAAGAAGGGCTGAAGCCCAGAGAACCGCTAGGAGAAGTTGTTGCTTTTGGTGCCAGAATTACAAAAGGCCCTGCTGCACGTGATCATGTGCAGGTGAGCGTCCATCAGGTAGTTCTGGTTGGGAGGCAGCTCTGCTGTTTTCACCAGCTTTGGAAAGAGGCATAGAAGACTTTACCAGCTGAAAAGGTATTCCTCCACCCCAGTGGACTTCAGAGTGTAAGGCCCTGGGAGGGGATGGAGGGCTTAGGGGACCCACTCTGAACACCACTCCACCCCTACCCCATTGCCTTTGCCTAGGCAGCCCAGGTTCAGGCTCCAGGATCAGAAGAGGGTGGACAGGTGTGGGAGGTGGGAGAGGGTGAGAAGGCAGTCTATCTAGAGAGTAACCTGTCACCTTGATAGGAAAATAATCCCTTATGTGTTTCCAAATTGTCCAGTTTCTTATCCACTCAGAATGCCTTCCATCTGTGGTCAGAGAGGTCTGGATGTAAGACCTCCTAAGGGCACCCTCCCTGCCAGCTCTTATTGTCTGAACCCTTGTCCCAAACTCACCTTGGCTGGGCGTGTCCCAGTCCAGGTAGAGCCAGGCCAAATAGAGAACAGAGAATGACCAGAATGAGGTGAAGAGGAGGAGAAGGAGAAGGGAGAGGAAAACGCCTGGGTAAGAGGTGAGAAGAAAAGGAGGTAGATTTTTCAACTTGGTCTTTCTGTTCAGACTCTCCAGGGCTGACAGTGGGCCTCTCCCTCTCCCTTTGTCCTCAGGGGCCTGGGCCATCGGCCCAGTCACTCTCCCTCCAGTTCCAGGCACCCATGCCTCTCCCTCTCCTCTCACTCAAGAAGAGGAAACTGAGCCCAAATTGGTAGGCGGCCACTGTTTCTAAACGCTGCTTCTTCAGGGTTTTCCTGGTGCGGGAGGGCGGAGGAGCCGTGGAGACCTCCATCCCATTAGCTCCCCTTCGTTGGCAGGGCTCCGGGTTCCAGAGGGCGGGCAAACGAGGGGTTTGAAGCCCGTCTGGGAAGGCTTTCTTGCCCCGGAGGCCTGGCGATGTCGCGGCTCTCTTCCCGAAAGTGTGGGTGGGTGGGTGAGTGGCGGGGAGATCTAGGATCCGGAGCCCAGATGTCTCCAGGCTCCTTCTCAGACTAATCTTTCAACTTCCTCTGTCAGAAGGTCCAGGCTGTCCGCTGGGCGGGGCTGGAGGATAAGTTGTGTGCGATGGAGGGACCGCCCCTGGATGCTGGAGGAACTGGTGTGAGGAGCGGACAAAGCAGCCAAGCCCGCCGAATGGGTCCTAGCAGGAGCAGGTCCCAGCGGCCTGGAACACAACAGCAGCGGCTGCAGCGCGGGCGGAAACCACAAGCCCCCCCCCCCCCCCCCGGAGACTGTTTAATCTCGAGCGCCACGAGTCGGAATCCGGACCCGGGCCCCAGGCCTGTTTGCGGGTCTTGGCAAGGGTCAAGGCCACCCAGGAGCCACGGCCGACGCGTCGTGCCCGGACCTTACCCCGCCGTGTACAAACACAAACACACAACGGCTCTGATTTCCCACCTTTAATTTCACACCACACCCCAGGCCCTGAGGGGTCCCGGCAGAGCCAGGGCGCGCCTAAATGAGGACGAGGTGCTGGTGCGCGGGGACACCATAGTGCGCCTTGTGCTCCTCGAAGAGCTGCTTGAGCCGCTCCACGTAGAGCGCGTGCAGCGTGTCCACCTGGGCCTGGCTGGGCCAGGGCGTCCGCTGCACCGGGATCGGGGCCCCCACTGCGGGCAAGACGAGAGGCGGGATAGGGCGGTCGCTGGGGCCCACTCCCGCCCGCGGCGTGTCCAAGGGGCAGAGGTCAGGGCTGGGGAGCGCCAGGCAGAGGCTCTGCGGGGCTCACTGACAGTGTAGATGGGCGTGCGGCAGGGCAGGAGCAGGCCCCGGCGGCCGTAGAACAGCGGCAGGGCCACGCGCAGCAGCGGCTGCAGCGCTTCCTGGACGGCCCGCAGCCACGAGCCCGGCGGGTTGGGGATCTGCTGGAAGAGTTCGTTCTCTCCGAACGAGAAGACCGGCACCAGGGAGGCCCTGGGGAGGAATGCTGCGGGTGACTCCCGGCTGGGGGATGGGGAGGGGGCTCTTCCCGCTCTTGTCGCCTGAGGGCAGCCAGGGCGCACCACCCCGCGCCATCCCGGGTTCCTCACCCTTGTTCCAGCGCCAACTTGACGAATCCCTTCTGATTCCGGATCCGTAAGCTCAGATCTCCGGGTTTTGCCTCCAGCGCCTCCAGCGGCCCTCCCACGACCAGGACAGCCACCTGGCCGCCCCCAGGCCGGGACAACAGGTAGGAGGCACTGGCCTTGTCTGAGGAGACCAAACCTGGGGGAACGGAAGAGTCTGGGAAATCAGATTCGGGTCTTCGAGTGGGGCATCGAGACGTTGGGGAGCAGAATCCCAGGAAGGGATGAAGGCCAGGTAGGAGGCAACTGCCGGGGCTTGGGGTCCTGTGGCTGGGCTCCCCGCTCCTCACCACCACTCATGATGTAGTCCCGGAAGACAGGGAGGTGGAACCAACATGGTAGCATGAGCAGGTGCGGCCGGAGGCCGGAGAAGAGGCGAGAGAAGCCCGTGGCTTCAGTGCAGAAGTTGCCAAAGGCCCCGACGACCAGGATCCCGTGAGGGTGGAGGCCGAAGAAGTAGTTGCAGGAAGGATCCAGCTCTGCGGTTTTAACGAGCTGTGGGGGCAGAGGGCGTTCACCCCACCAGGCAGTGAAATTGGGCTTTGAGGGATGACCTTCCCAAGAATCTGTTCTGATGTCCCCCCACCCCTCACTCCCTTGCCCCGGTGCCCTCACCGAGACAGAAAAGTAGTCACAAAAATGCCTCCAGACCGCCCAGTTGCGGACCCAGGCAGAGCGGCGGCCTCCGGTCCGCGGCAAGTCTCTGTCTCTATAGAGCCAGACCAGGTAGAGGACTGCTAGGATCCAGGCCCGGCCTACGAGTGCAGAGAGGAACACCACCAGGCACACCTGGGCTGAGGGAGTGAGAGCAGCGGCTCAGGACCCAGGCGTTCAAGCCCGAGGCCCCCGCGCCCCCCTCCCGCGGTTCCTTCGTAGTCAGGCGCTCCCTTCTCACTTGCTGCTTCATAACTCCTTCAAGTATTTCCTAGATCCCTACGCCACCTGCTTCGGGTGACGGGAAAGCAGAGCGCTGGGCGCCTGGGTCCCACAGGCTACACGGACTCACCGAGCACCAAGAAGGAGAAGACCCATTGCAAAACAGCGACCACTTGGAGGCTCTGGCTTAAGAGGCTGGAGGAAGCCGGCATTCTGTGGAGGGACTCGGATGGTGGTGCCCAGGGATCTTAAGCACCCTCCCTTTTGGCTCAACCCCTGGCCCTGACCTCTGGCCACTGTCCCGCCCCCATTTCCGCCCTCTTGGCTGACTCGCACCCTCATGAGCCTAGCATGGAAGGATTAATCACTACCGGAGCTTACAAGGCAAAACGAAAATAACCGGGGGTGTGTGGCCTGGGGGTGAGAAAGGGGGTGCGTGAACTTTGTGGAAGTAAGGACTTTGGGCCTCCGTTAGGAACCAGGCTGGCAGCCAGCGGCCTGGGAAAACGGAGGTTGCCTCGGTGGTGCCTACAGTGAATGGGCCGGCTCCTTGCCAGAATCGGAACAGCTCAGAGACTCCTTAGTCATCTCGCGGGCCCTTAGGGTCAAGGGACTGCAGGAGGGTTTATTCCCTAAGAAGCAGTTTAGGCCCTGTGGGAGGAGGACCCCAGAACGGAGGGCTTTGTGGGAAAATAGAGGACTGGTGGGGCACTCTACTCGCCATCACCCCCTCCGGCCCCAAACACTGGCCAGAGGCCCATGGGAGCCAGCACCTTCTCCAGGCCAGGGAATGTCACACACAGTGCCCTTCTCCCCACACACATTCCCATCACGTGCCTAGTCACACTCCTAGTATAAAATACTTCCCCTTTATTAGCATCTATAATAGTAATTCTCTGATTAAGGTCATCTCCTCCACAGCTATAAGCAACAAGAGTACAAGTATCTTGCTCATCACAGCAGCGCCTGTGGACAGCACAGTGACCTGCATATGATAGATATTCACTAAATGGATGGTGGGTCTGGAGGAGACAGGGTAAGCCAGTTTCCAGTGTCCAGGACCTGTGCTCAGGCTGGGCACACATTTCTGTCCCTGAGCCCTGTCTCACTCTCCTGCTGGCTTCCCCTTTCAGGGGTCTTGCCTAGAGACCTTGCCAAGAGGTGTTCTGCTAGGCCACTTCTATCCACAAGGCATATAAGTTGGTGGGGGCGGGGGGGGGGAGGTCAAAATGAGATGGATTTAAAAGTCTGATCAAAAAATCCTCAGTTCACATGGAAAAGTAATCAACCAGGTGATCAGCCCCACCTGCTAGGAAGGAAGGTGTCTTAGGCTGGGTCTTCTAGAGAAGCAAAACCAGTAAAGCATATAAGTATATATATATGCACAGAGAGAGAGGTTTGTATCAAGAAAATGGCTCATGCAGCTGTAGAGGCTGGAATGTCCCAAGTCTGTGGGTCAGGCTGGAGGCTTATTCTGATTCATGGAGCCACAGGGGCTAGCAAAAGCAAGATTGGCAGGTCAGACAGCAGGGTTCTTGCTCAGGGCATACAAAGACCAATGAATCCCAACATTGGCAGGCAAGATAGCAGGTAAGCTGCTAGCTCAAGTCCCAAGAACCAGAGGTCAGATGAACAGGAGCCAGCTGCAGGATCCAGAGCAAGCAAAAGTCCACCAGCCTTGACAGAAAGTTCACCTATTTTGGATTCAGGCCACATCCCCAAGGGAACTCCCTTTCAACTGATTGGCTACTCACAGCAGATTCCATCATGGAGGTGAACACATTATATCAAATATCATCATGAAAGTGATCACAACATCATACAACTGCCAAACTATATCATAACTGGCAAACCACTGAGAATTATGGCCCAGCTAAGTTGACACACAACCCTAATGAGCATAGTCAACCCCTTGTCAACTTGGGACCCGTATACATCTCCTTAAACCATACATAATCTCTGAAAAAAGACAATTATAAAGTCATACGTGCATCTAACATGATACAACAAACACACATACAAGACAGAAATACTCATAGCAATTACAGTCTACATTTCTGCAACTGGTCATGTGGTCATAACTGGTATTTAGAACTATCTTCTTCCACAACTCATTTCATATTCCCTTTTCCCTCAGCAAGCGCCTCAGCTGCTCATGGTCCTTTGCCTGGTGGGGTGACCCAAACCTTCATTCCTGAAGGGTCTGGGCCATTAGTAGTCAAGTCAGAATTGGGTTGCAGTAGTTTTCAATTGACTTTAATCACAGGGCATGGCAGTACTAAGAAATATCCTAAGGGATCTCCTGCGTTCCAGAAGTACTCTTCTTTACCTCCATTATGTCTTATCAATCTGATTTCTACTTGGTAATCAGGATCAACCACACCAGCCAACATGGTAACTCCCTTCTTTGCCTGTTGATCCAGAGGCCAAAGTGGCCAGGTGGCATTCTTAACTTCCAGTTCAATGGAATCAGTGATCTGTCTCAAGGTGGAATATTCCTCACTTTGGAACTAAGACCTTTAGACTGGCTGCTTCAGGATGATGAGGAATATGGTAAGACCAGTGAATTCCATGAGCATGGGCACATTGCCACACTTCATTTGCTATGAAGTGAATCCCTTGATCCGAGGTGACGCTGTGTGGGATATCATGATGGTGGATAAGGCATTCTGTAAGTCCACGGATGGTAGTTTTGGTAGAAGCACTGTGTGCAGAGAAGGCACATCCATATCCAGAGTAAGTGTCTATTCCAGTAGGAACAAAACGCTGCCCTTTCCATGATGGAAGTGGTCCAATATAATCAACCTGCCACCAGGTTGCTGGCTGATCACCTCGAGGGATGGTGCCATATCAGGGACTCAGTGCTGGTCTCTGCTGCTGGAAGATTGGGCACTCAGCACTGGCTGTAACCAAGTCAGCCTTGGTGAATGGAAGTCCATGTTGCTGAGCCCAAGCATAACCTCCATCCCTGCCACTGTGGCCACTTTGTTCATGAACCCCACTGAGCAATGATAGGAGTGGAGTAACTGGGGAAAAAGGATGACAGGTTTCCACAGAACACATCCTCCTCTGCTGAGGCCACCCTTTGGTGAGCATTCACGTGAGATACAAATATCTTCACTTATTTGGCTCATTCAGAGAGGTCTGTCCACATACATCTTCCCCATACCTCCTTGTCTCCAATTTTCCAGTCATGTTTCTTCCAAGCCCCTGACCATCCAGCCAAACCACTGGCCACAGCCCATGAATCAGTATACATTCACACATCTGGCCATTTCTCCTTCAAGCAAAGTGAACAACCAGGTGCACTGCTCGATGTTCTGCTCATTGGGAGAATTTCCCTTCACCACTGTCCTTCGGGGAGGTCCCAGAAAGGGGCTGCAGTGCTGCTGCTGTCCACTTTCAAGTGTTGCCTGCGTATCGAGCAGAACTGTCTGTACACCAGGCACAAGTTTTCTTTTCCTTAGTTAACTAGTCATAAGGAATTCCCCATGAGGCCACATGTGCAGACTGGGAGATGGCAGGTAAAATGTAACAGGAGTGGAGACCATGTGTATTTGGGCCACTTCCTCATCCAACTTACTTGTGCCTCTGGGTCCTATGTGAGCCGGATCTTGTATCTACTACTTCCATTTAATGATGGAGTGCTGCTGTGCACATCCAACTTTATGGCTCTGTGGGTCAGACGACAACCAGTTCATGATGGGCGGCTCAGGCTGCAAGGTGACTTAGTGGACATGGTTAAACGCTCAGTCTGTACTAAGGCCCAGTTAAGAAGCCAAAAGCTGTTTCTCAAAAGGATGGTAGTTAACTGCAGAGGATGGCAGGGCTTTGCTGCAAAATCCTAAGGGTCTGCGCTGTGATTCACCAATATGGGCCTGCCAAAGACCCCTAACAGCATCTCTATCTGCCACTGACACTTCAAGCACCATTGGATCAGTGGGAGAATCATATGGTCCAAGTGGCAGAGTCACTTGCACAGCAGCCTGAACCTGTTGCAGAGCCTTCTCTTGTTCTATGCCCCACTCAAAACTAGTAGCTTTTTGAGTCACTTGGTAAGAGAGCAGAGTAGCACACCCAAATGAGAAATATGTTGCCTCCAAAATCCAAAGAGGCCCACTAGGCATTGTACCTCCTTTTTAGTTGTGGGAGGGGCCAGATGCAATAACTTATCCTTCACTTCAGAAGGGATATTTTGATATACCCCACACCACTGGACCCCTAGAAATTTCACTGAGGTGGAAGGCACCTGAATTTTTGTCTGATTAATTTACCAACCTCTAGCATGCAACTGTTTTTGCAATAAATTCAGAGTCATTGACACTTCTTCCTTACTAGTGTGGTGTCTTGTAGAAGAGAAAGGTTATCAAGTCACTGCTGACCAAATTATGACATAGGGCTGGAGAATTGATATAGCTCTGAGGTAGGAATCAACTCCAGAGCAGTAGTTTGGTGTTTTTTTTTTTTTTTTTTAATAGGTCTAGAAGCCAAAATTGGTGGTGGGGAAACTTTTTGAGATCATTCAGTATTGCTTTGTAAAGCATCTGCCTCAGGAAATGAATGAGGCAATGACTCAGACAAAAGCTCTTTAGATACAGCTGGGTTAATCTCATTAGATGGGGGTGGAGGGACTAAGGGTTTTACTGGGGAAGTTGGTTTAGCAGACAAAAATGGAGTAATCTCTTCAGATTGGAGTGAGAGGGCTGGTTCTGTTAACAGGAGTGATTCAGTGGATTTTAGGGGCTCAGGGTCTCCAGCTTCCTGATTATCTGACCATATGTCCCCATCCCACTTCAGGATCCCATTTCTTCTCAATCAGTGCCCTCACTTTAACTTCAGACATCTCTTCAGGTTGGCAATTGAGCTGGTGTTGTAATTCACCCACTGTTATGATAAGACTCTGGGTTTGGTTTTGGGCAATATCAGCTCTGTTACTACAGGAAACAAGGCTTGCTTTCAAGGCACAAGTGGAAAACTTGTGGTTGTTTATGCGGTGCTTGAGCTTTGACTCTGAAGCCCTGAGCTCATCTCTTTCATTCACCACCTTGTCTAGCAAAAGTAGGACCAACCAACCAGCTTTCTTATACTTCTCATTCTGACAACACTGTAGAAAGATATCACACATGTGTTCACCCAGAGCCTCGCCTTTCACCAATACCTGATCTATTCGTGGTGATATTTTGCACATTTCTATTGCCACCTCATGCCATGGATTAGCAGTGCCCTCCTTACTAATGGAAACAGAGTCATCAACATCTTTAAGATTAAGCAGACTTGAGAACCAATTTAGAAAACTCATCCTTACAAGTTTGTTTCTCTAGAACCACTCTTGGTACCAAATGTCTTAGGCTGGGTTCTCTAGACAAGCAAAACCAATAGTGTATAAATATTTAGAGAGAGAGATTTATATCACGGAAATGGCTCACACAGTTGTAGAGGGTGGAACGTCCCCAGCGTCCCAAGTCCATATGTCAGGCTGGAGGCTTCTCCTGATTCACGGAGCCACAGGGGCTGGCAAACCCAAGATCAGAAGGTCAGACAGCAGGGCTCTTACTCACAGGCTGTGAAGACTGATGAATCCCAAGATTGGCATGCAGGATGGCAGATAAACTGCTAGCTCAAGTCCCAAGAGCCAGAGGTCAGACGAACAGCAGCCAGCTGCAGAATCCAGAGCAAGCAAAAGCCCAGAAGCCTTGCCAAAAGTCCACTTCTTTGGGATGCAGACCACACCCCCAAGTAAATTCCCTTTCAACTGATGGGCTTCTCAGAGCTGATCTCATCATGGAGGTGATCACATTATATCAAATCTCATCATGCAAGTGATCATATCATCATAGAACTGCCAGACTACATCATAGCTGCCAAACCACTGAGAATCATGGCCCAGCCAAGTTGACACACAACCTTAACAATCACAGAAGGCTTCGTAAAGGAAGTTTTCCTGGGAGGCTGGGTAGGTGTTTCACCAGCAGGCAACAGGAAGGAAGAATGGGAGTCCTGTCTGGAGGCAGGAGATGTTCTAGATAGGTGTACTTCTGGAGGCTTCTGGAGTGGAACAGTTGGGAGATAAATTCAGTAAAATAGGCTAGTATAAGGCTGGGGAAGACCAAGCTAAAGAAGCGTGTCCTGCTGTCCTCAGCATGCCCTAAAGGACACTTGGGCAAGGGTTTGATGGTCCGCTGGAGGCAGGACTGCTCTCAGGAGGTTCCTGTCCTTTTTCAAAGCTGCTTCACGTTACCTTCTTCCAGGAAGCTTTCTTGGGATGAACCTCCAGGGATTCTCCTTTGCCGATTCTGACCAATAAAAAGCTTAGGTCTAAGACAGAAACAGAAAAATCCATCCCAAAACTCATATGGAATCTGATGGGACCCTGAATAGCCAAAACAATCCTGAAAAAGAACATAGCTAGAGTATTCAAACTTCCTGATTTCAAAACTTAACGACAAATCTACAGTAATCAAAACAGTGTGGTACTGGCATAAGGATAGACATATAGATCAATGGAACAGAATAGAGAGCCCAGGAATAGACCTACACTTATATAGTCAATATGTTTTTGACAAAGGTGCCAAAAACACTCAATGGGGAGAGGACAGTTTTCAACAATTGATGCTAGGAAAACTGCATACCCACATACAAAAGAAGGAAGCTATAGCCTTACCTTACTGTATATAAAAATTAACTCAAAATGGATCAAAGCCCTGAAATTTAAGAGCTAAAACTATTACACTCTTAGAAGAAAATGTAGGTAAAACTCTTCATGATCTTCGATTAGGCAATAATTTTTTAAAGTATGACACCAAAAACTACAGGCAATAAAAGAAGAAAATAGATAAATTGTACTTCATCAAAAAAAACAAAAAAAAAAAAAACTTTTGTGCATCAAAAGACATAATCAAAGGGTGAAAAGACAACCCACAGAATGGGGGAAAATATTTACAAAACATATATATGATAAGAGATTAATATCCAGAGTATACAACATTGTGAAAATGACAATTCTACCCAAAGCACTTTACAAATACAACGAAATCTCAATCCAGATACCAACAACATTCTTTAAAGAGATGGAAAAACTAATCATTAACTTTATATGGAAAGGGAAGAAGCCCCGAGTAAGTAAAGCACTACTGAAGAAAAAGAATAAAGTAGAAGGACTTGCACTACCTGACCTCAGAACCTACTATACAGCTAAGGTAGTCAAAACAGCCTGGTACTGGTACAAGGACAGATACATTGACCAATGGAACAGAATTGAGAACCCAGATGTAAATCCATCTGCCTACGGTCACCTGATCTTCGACAAGGGCCTGAAGTCCATCAAGTGGGGAAAAGACAGTCTTTTTAACAAATGGTGCTGGCAAAACTGGATGTTCATCTGCAAAAAAAATGAAACATTACCCATACCGCACACCATATACAGAAACTAATTCAAAATGGATCAAAGACCTAAACATAAAGCCAAAAACTATAAAGTTCATAGAAGAAAAAATAGGATCCATGCTAGAGACCCTAATACATGGCATTAACAGGATACAAACCATAACCAACAACACATAAACTCCAGAAGATAAGCTAGATAACTGGAATCTTCTAAAAAATTAAACACTTATGCTCATCAAAAGACTTCACCAAAAGATAAAAAGAGAACCTACAGGAAAAAATTTTTGGACACTACAAGTCAGACAAAGGTCCAATCTCCATAATCTACAAGAAAATCCAACACCTCTACAACAAAAAGACAAACAATCCAATTAAAAAATGGGTAAAGGAAATAAACAGACACTTCACCAAAGAAGACATTCAAGCGGCCAACAGACACATGAAGAAATGCTTGAGATCACTAGCCATTAGAGAAAAGCAAATTAAAACCACAGTGAGACACCATCTCACCCCAGCATTACTGGCATTAATCAAAAACACTGGAAATAACAAATGTTGAAGAAGTTGCGGGGAGATCAGAAGTCTTATACACTTCTGGTGGGAACGTAAAATGATACAACCATTTTGGAAAATGATATGGCGCTTCCTTAGAAAGCTAGAGATAGAAATACCATACTATCCAGCAATCCCACTCCTAGGAATATATCCTAGGGAAATAAGAGCCGTCACACGAATAGACATATGCACACCCGTGTTCATTGCTGCATTGTTCACAATAGCAAAAAGACGGAAACAACCTAGAAGCTCATCAACAGATGAATGGGTAAACAAACTATGGTACATACACACAATGGAGTATTATGCAACAATAAAGAACAAGGATGAATCTGTGAAGCATCTCATAACATGGATGAAACTGGAAGACATTATGCTGAGTGAAATAAGTCAATCACAAAAGGACAAATATTGTGTGAGGCCTCTATTGTAAAAACTCATGAAAATGTTTACACACAAAAAGAAACAATCTTTGTTGGTTATGAGGAATGGGGGGAAATACTAAATAGACAATAGATAAGTGGTAACTTTGCTGAAGGGTAAGACAGTACACAATACTGGGGAAGCCAGCACAACTTGTACAAGAAAAGGTCATGGAAACTCCATAGACACATCCAAACTCCCTGAGGGACTGAACTGCTGGGCGGAGGGCTGTGGGGACCATGGTCTTGGGGAACATCTAGCTCAATTGATATAACACAGTTTATAAAGAAAATGCTCTACATTCTACCTTGGTGAGTAGCGTCTGGGGTCTTAAAAGCCTGTGAGCAGCCATCTAAGATACTCCACCGGTCTCACCCCTTTGGCAGCAAGGGAGAATGAAGAAAACAAGATACAAGGAAAAGATTAGTCCAAAGAACTAATGGACCACAACTACCACGGCCTCCACCAGACTGAGTCCAGTACAACTAGATGGTGCCCGGCTACCACCACTGACTGCTCTGACAGGGATCACAATAGAGGGTCCAGGACAGAGCTGGAGAAAAATGTAGAACAAAATTCTAACTCACAAAAGAAGACCAGATTTACTGGCCTGACAGAGACTGAAGAAACCCCAAGAGTATGGCCCACAGACACCCTTCTAGCTCAGTAATGAAGTCACTCCCGAGGTTCACTGTTCAGCCAAAGATTAGACAGCCCCATAAAACAAAACGAGACCAATGGGGCATAACAGTCCAGGGACAAGGACTAGAAGGCAGGAGAGGGCAGGAAAGCTGGTAATAGGGAACCCAAGTTTGAGAAGGGACAGTGTTGACACGTTGTGGGGTGGTTAACCATTGTCATAAAACAGTATGTGTACTAACTGTTTAATGAGAACCTATTGGTTCTGTAAACCTTCATCTAAAGTACAAAAAAAAAAAGTCAGCCACTAAAAGAAAAAAAAAAAAAATCCAGAGTATATAAAGAACTCCTATAACTCAAAAACAAATAACCCAATTGAAAAATAGGCAAAACACTTCAACAGACAATTTTCCAAAGAAGATATGCAAATTTCCAATAAGCACATGAAAAGATACTCAACATTAGTTATTAGGGAAATTCAAATCAAAACCACACTGAAACACTTCACACCCACTAGGATGTCTATCCACCACTTGTCTGTCAGTTTGTTGTGTTGTGGTGGTGTCATGGATTGAATTATGCCCCCCAAAAATGCATGTATCAAGTTGGCTGGGCCATGATGCCCAGTATGGTGTGGTTGTCCTTCATTTTGTGATTGTAATTTTATGTTATAAAGGATTAGGGTGGGATTATAACACCCTTACTAAGGTCACATGCCTGATCCAGTGTAAAGGGAGTTTCTCTGGTGTGTGGCCTGCACCACCTTTTATCCTACAAGAGATAAAAGGAAAGGGAAGCAAGCAGAGAATGGGGGGACCTCATACCACCGAGTAAGCAGTGCTGGGAGCAGAGTGCGTCCTTTGGACCCAGGGTTCCTGCGCAGAGAAGCTCCTAATCCAGGGGAAGATTGATGAGAAGGCCAACAGAGACAGAAAGACTTCCACTGGAGCTGATGCCCTGAGTTTGGACTTCTAGTCTACTAGACTGTGAAGGAATAAATTTCTCTTTGTTAAAGCCATCCACTTGTGGTATTTCTATTATAGCAGCACTAGATGACTAAGATAGGTGGCTTGCACATTGCTGTGATGCTAGAAATTATGCTACTGGTATTTCAAATGCCAGAAGGGTCACCCATGGTGGACAGGTTTCAGTGGAGCTTCTAGACTAAGACAGACTGGGAAGAAGGCCCCGGCAACCTACTTCTGAAAATACTGGCCAGTGAAAACCTTATGGATAGCAGCAGAACGCTGATATAGTGCCAGATGAGCTACTCAGGTTGTAAGGCACTAAAAATACGACCGGGGAAGAGCTGCCTTCTCAAAGTACAGTCGACCTTAATGACATGGATGGAATAAAGCTTTTAGGACCTTCATTTGCTGATGTGGCACAACAAAATGCAGAAATTATCAAACAGTATCATTAATAGCACACTCAAGTAAAATTTTGCTGAAGATAATTCAAAAACAGTTGCAGTAGTATATTGACAGAAACTGCCAGAAATTCAAGCCAGATTCAGAAGAGGATGTGGAATGAGGGCTGTCATTGCTGATGTCAGATGGATTTTGGCTAAAAGCAGAGAACACCAGAAAGATGTTTACCTGTGTTTTATTGACTGCCAAAGGCATTTCACTGTGTGGATCATAATAAATTATAGATAATATTGCAAAGAATGGGAATTCCAAAACACTTTTTTGTGCTCATGGAGAACCTGTACAGGACCAAGAGGCAGTTGTTCAAACAGAACAAAGGTATACTGTTTGGTTTAAAATCAGGCAAGTTGTGTGTTAATTTTGTATCCTTTCACCATACTTATTCAATCTGTATGCTGAGCAAATAATCTGAGAAGATGGACTGTATGAAGAAGGATGAGACATCAGGATTGGAGGAAGACTCATTGACAACCTGTATATGTAGATGACATAACTTTCCTTGATGAAAGTGAAGAGGACTTCAAGCATTTACTGATAAAGATCGAAGACTACAGTCTTCAATATGGATTACACCTCAAGACAAAGAAAACGAAAATCCTCACAACTGGACCAGTAACATCATGATAAATGCAGAAAATACTGAAGTTGTCCAGGATTTCGTCTTTCTTGGATCTACACCACCACCCATGGAATCAGCAGTCAAGAAATCAAATGACGTACTGCTCTGGGTAAATCTGCTGCAAAAGACCTCTTTAAAGTGTTAAAAAGCATACATTCCACCTTGAGGACTAAGGTGCACCTGTCTCAAGCCTTGATATTTTCAGTCACCTCATACACATGCAAAAGCTGGACAATGAATAAGCAACACCAAAGAAGAATTGATGCTTGAACTACTGAATATGCCATGGGCTGCCAGAAGAATGAACAAATCTGTCTTGGAAGAAGTACAGCCAGAACACTCCTTAGAAGGGAGAATGGCAAGACTTCGTCTCATGTACTTTGGACATGTTATCAGAAGGGACCAGTTCCTGGAGAAGGACAATATGCTTGGTAGAGGGTCATCGAAAAAGAGGAAGACCCTCAATGAGATGAATTGACACAGTGGCTGCAACAATGGGCTCAAACATAGCAGTGATCGTGAGGATGGTGCAGGACCGAGTAGTGTTTTGTTTTGTACATAGGGTGACCGAGTTGGAACCAATCCAATAGCACCGAACCACAACAACAGGGTGGCTATTATAAAAACAACAGCAAAACATACAAAAATTAACAAGTGTTGGTGAGGATATGGAGAAATTGGAACTTTTGTGCACTGCTGGTAAGAATATAAAACGGTGCATTCTCTGTGGAAAAGTTTGACAGTTCCTCAAAAAGTTAAACCTAGAATTACCATATGACCCAGCAATTCCAAAGGAGCCCTGGTGGCACAAATGGTTAAGCACTCGACTGCTAACTGAAAGGTTGCCAGTTCAAGCCCACCCAGCAGTTCTGTGGGAGAAAGCCCTGGCAATCTGGTTCTGTAAAGATTACAGCCAAGAAAACCCTATAGGGCAATTCTACTGTGTCATATGGGCTCACTGTGAGTTGGAATTAACTTAATGGTACCTAACAACAATGAACAGTTTCAATCCTAGATATATACTCAAAAGAATAAAAAACTGGGAGTAAATAGATACTTGTACGCCAGTGTTCATAGCAGCATAATTCACAGTAACCAAAAGGTAGAAACCAACGGCCATCAACAGGTGAATGGATAAACAAAATGCAGTATAGCCATACAATAGGGTACTGTTCTTCCATAAAAAGGAATGAATTTCTTATACACGTTATAACGTGGATGAACCTTGAAAATATTATGCTAAGTGAAATAAGCCAGACACAAAAGGACAAATACTATATGATCCCACTTATCTGAGGTATCTAGAACAAATGCATTCATAAGAGACAGAAAATAGTTCAGTGGTTACCAGGGGCTGGGTGAGGGGAGAACAGAGAATGATTGTTCAGTGGGTACAAAGGTTCTGTTTGGGGTGATGAAAAAGTTCTGGAAATAGATAGTGGTGATAGTTACATCACATTGTGAATATATTTAATGCCTCTGAATTGGACACCTAAAAATGACTGAAGTGGTAAATTTTATGTTATGTCTGCTTGACCACACACACACACACACACACACACACACACAGCCACAAGTAAGGTAAGCCTCTGTCCTGTCTTCCTCCATTAGAACATATGCTTGGGGGGAGGGGAACTTCCTTCCCCTAGCGCTGTCCCCAGGGCCAGCTATGGGCCCTGCCACCGCCACCCTTCATGCAAAGGAGAAAATGCCATCAAGTGATTTGAAAATCATGAAGAGTTCGGGGGCTGGGCAAGGGGTGAGCTTTCCTCTGCACCCGACTGTGAAATCCGCTTTTGGTCCGGCCCTTCTAATGCACTTTCCCAGCTCAGGCAATACAGAGGAGTAAGAAAACAAGACCAAGGAAACTTCCAGGTTCCCACACAGATCTAGCATTCTGTTCCTCCCTTTTCCTCTTCTCTGCCCTTTCTTTGTGGAGTAGATCGGGGTGTCCCTCTATTCTGGGTGGCAGGAGGAGACACAGGGTCCATAGTTTGATGGAAGAACACAGATGGACTCAAGAGTTACAAATCCTCCTTTATTGTGGGAGGAGGGAGGTTGAGAAACCTTAATAATTTATCACACCAGGAACCCCCAGAAGCCCTCTCCTCAGGACCCCTTGGGAGCTGAGGGGAGGAAACGGGGGGGGGGCTCCAGGAGCTTCCTGAGAGGGCCATGTGTTGGGGGACAAGGCGACACATTCAGTCCCAGGCACATAGAGCATTCACAGAGGAAGCGAGGAGACAGACCCCCTTCACCAAGGATAGGGGGGCACACCCAGGCCCCCTAAGAAGGCACAGTGGTGGGGAAGGTTTGGCAGAGTGGTTGAATGTCAGGGGTCGACAAAGGACACCATGATGTAGCGAGTGCCCCGAGTAGTGGGCAGCCCCTCGTGGTAGTGGGTGAGACGGCCAGGGTGCAGGAGCCCCCAGCCCTTCCGCGGAGATGAGACCACACAGTCATAGCGCAGGAAGCGGCAGCCACCTCCCTGGGAAGAAGAGAAGGGAAAAGAAAGGGAGGGTAAGCAGACATGGCGACGGGGGGAGCAGGCAGATACAAGAGGAGACTGGGGGGCACCAGGCACAGAGTGGGGGGTGAGAGGCAGGCCAGAGGGATAAAGGAGAGAGCAGACATGGGGGTGAGGGATGGGAGACCCAGGAGGAACGACAGGCAGCACCCAGAAGGGATTCGGGAGTTGATACCCACCAAGTAGAAATCAAAAAGGTGAACAGGTCAGTCAAGAGGCAGAGAGGACAGCTGAGGGCTGTGTGCAGGGACTCTGGCAGTGCCCTGAAGTGGGAGCAGGGTGGGGGCTGACCTCATAATCCAGGCCCTTGTGGTTGAGGGCAACATTAAGGGTGAAGGTGGAGGAGTCATGGTGCGGCCGCAGAGAGGGCTGCTCATTTGGCCGGTAGCGGACCACAAAGTTCATCACTGCCCGGGTCTGTGGGGACAGCAGAGAAGCAGCTGGGTGGCTGTGAGTTCCTCTATCCAGAGGCAGTACAGGATCCCCAGGCCCCTGCCCTGCAGTGGTCTCACTGCTAACTGGGATCAGAGCTGAGCCATGCTGAGCCCCAGGTTCAGCCTGGCTGTGTCCTTCCCCAGGGTTGCCTTCCTGCAGTCTCTCCTTCTTGGGACCCAGATGCCATGGGGCTGCAAAGGCTCTGCATGGGGACTTCCAGCCCGGGGCAAGGGGTGTGGGAGGGTGGAGGAGGCAGGCAGAGCAGGGGCAGTGGCTCACCTTGGTGTGGTAGCCAGGGAATAGTCTCTCCGTCATGGGCCCCACATAAGTCCTCAGCAGCTGCAGCCACTGGTCCTCATAGCCCACCTGCTTCATGTGGATATCCACTGTGGGCACGTTCTCGTAGCCTCCAGCCAGCCTGGAATCCTGTGGGCAGTGGGCACTGAGCCACACCCACATCCTCTGGGCATGGCCCCTACAGGGGCAGTGCCAACCTTCTCCCTCCTCTTGCTTTCAGGCCTTAAAACTTATGTTCAGGAACAGTCTTCTCAACCACCTCTTGACTTGACTCATTCCTACTGGCCCTTTAAGTCTCACCTAAGATGTCATCTCTTCTGTGAAGCCCCTCGGTTTCCTGCAGCCTGGGCACAGGGCTCCCCCTGTGGCTCTCACAGCATTTGGGTTGTTGCTGTTCCTTATTTATCTCCCCCATCCAGATGGGTGCTCTGGAAGGGCAGAGCTTGGCCTGCACAATTCATCATCACACCTGCACTGTCCTGTTCAGCAGCTGGCATATAGGACATGCCCAGTAAATATCTGTTGGCTGGCTGGATGGATGGACAGATGGATGGACGGACGGAAGGACGGATGGACGGATGGAAGGATGGAAGGATGGAAGGATGGATGGATGAAAGGCTGGACGGATGGATGGAAGGAAGGAAGGAAGGAAAGAAGGACGGATGGACGGACGGACGGACGGATGGATGGATAGATGGATGGATAGATGGATGGATGGGTCCCTTGCAGGCCCCTCTCCCTTGGGTACTCCTCTCCCACTCTCCTGATCCCATCCCTCCCTCAGCATCTCCCTCTTCCTGGGGATCCTCACTGCTCTCCAGGTGGTCCCCATGCCCCGCTCACCTCATGCCGGCCTCCCGACCACTGGCCATAGTACTCCATTTCCTCCACCAGCTCATCACACATTTGGTCTGACAGCAGTGGGAACCAGTACACGTCTGGGCATGGCTGAGAACAGGGGCAGGGATGGGCAGCAAATGGATGTGAGACAAGCAGGGAGGATAAAGGGAAGCCAGGAGATGAGAGAAGCTGGGGGGATGGGGACCGAGCTTGGGAATGGGCCATGACTAGGGCTGGGGGAGGGAAGGCTGGACAGAGAAGGGTGGAGTGAAGAGAAGAGCAGGGCCGAGAGGGGTCTGGGAAAGCACAAACTGGTAGGCAAGAGGGCCCTGGAGCCCCAGGTTCTAGGATAGTGGTTTTCAAATTTCTGTACAACAGTGCATCCCTTTTTAAAAAATACGATTTCACCCCAAACACCAACATGCCCAACAGATGAAAAGAGAAGTTACTGTGATTAATGCAGAGGAGGGAGTGGGGTGGGGGCTGAAGCTCTATTTGCTCAGCCTTTGTCTTCATCTTGCTCAAGCAGAAAACCTAAGGTACCTCTAAGGTACCTGGGGGAACCCAGTTGGGAAACCACTAATCCAGGCGGTAGGCTCAAGAGGCGATGGCCATCAAGGCATAAGGGGTCCTGAGTGGGGCTCACCTGCTCCACTATTCCTTTCCCTTCAAGGGCCCGGCTGTAGTTTTCATGAATGTACTGTTCTTTCCAGTCCTGGGAGGGGTTGGGGGTGTCAGGAGATCATACCTCAGATGTCTGCTCTCCGCACCCTACCTAGGAAGCCCTGGTCCCTGGTCCCGCCCCTCCCCGGCAGTATCAGGCCCTGAACAAGGGGTGTTCCTCAGCTGTGGTGTCATTCTCTAATGAAGGGCAAACACATGTATCCTCTGAGGGAGGGCCCCCACTCACCAGGGGGTTGTCAAAGATCTGCCAGAGGTCGGGGTGCAGATGGTCTGTGTCATACCGGGAAGTGGCTAGGAGCCGGCCAAATTCGTGCTGATTGCTGAGGTGGAGGAAGATGCCCTGGAGAGGGAGTTGGGGGAGAAGGGTGAAGGAGACCCTAGATGGCTGCCTCCCAGCATCTCAGCATCGGGCCCCAGGCCCCGCACTCCAGGCCCTGTCCTGCTCACCTTGTCCCGCAGGCTCTTACAGAAGGCCATGTCTGGGTCAGTGTCACTGCTGGAGAATACCTCCCTCTGGGGCAGCTCTGTCCTCAGGGTCTCCCCACGGATCACATATGCCTGTGATATGTAGGGCACATTCCACACGCCCCTAGAGGCACCCACACTAGGGTTAGCTAGGGCAGTGGACCCCTAATACTGTGCCTGGGTCATCCCAGGAGCCCCTTCCCTCAGGGCACCCTACTCCTTGAGCCCTGTTACTGCCCCTGTCAATCACTGCTGGTCACAACCACCTCATCTCCCAATCAACCCAGTCAGTCCCCACCCTACCAATGCTGCGTGTCTGACTGGTGACCGAGACTGGGGTCTTGGGAGAGGGTGCTGGGGTCTGAACAGGCCCAGGTGGGAGGAGGGAGGCAGACTCACACTCGCTTCCGCTGCACCAGCTCCACGTAGTCTTCAGAGCGGGCATAGTACTCGTCAGGGCTAAGCGCACCCCAGAAATTGGACCACAGCTTCCCGTGGCGGGACAGCATGGGAGCTATCACCTTCCTGTGGACAAGGCTGAGGTGAGGGCTAGGCAGAGGAGTGAGGCCTTGGTGTGCCTCATGCCAGGGAGGGAGTCGGGGTCCCTGAGGGCTATTTGGGGACCTCTGGCTGAGCCGGGCAAGTGACCTGTTCTCCTCAATGAGGATGCGCAGGGTCTGCTGGTTGGTGATGACAGCGTCAGCGTCCAGGCTGAAGTAGAATTCACAGTCGGGGTCCTGCCGACAACTCTCCCTGGAGATGACAGATCCACAGGTGATCTGAAAACAGGGGGCAAGTGGGAGATCTCTCCCTACCCACCCTCTGAGCAGAAGAGGAGGAAAGTGGGTGGAAACACAGCAAAAAGAGAGGAGGAAAAAGAGACTGGGGGGCAGAGGGGGAGCCAGTGTGTTTCCTTCCCCAGCCCCTAGGCTCTCACTTGTCTGTGACCTGGGAAGAGGGCAGGACAGGTGGCGGCTGGGGGGTGTTAATGCCAGGCCGCGGAATGGCTGGGCTGGGTAATGGAGAGGATATGGGAAGGGCGAGTACATCGAGTGGCACACCCCCACCCACTCACATGGCCATGTCTCTGGCCTCGCCTGGGGTCAGGGCCTCCTCTGGCCCCACCAGCTTCACAGCTGAGAAATGGTCCTGGAGCTGAGGCCAGGCGTCTGCCATGTGAGGCTCATGGTACACCTCCTGGAGAAGAGATGGGGGGACTGAGCAGCAGAAAAGATGAGCCTGAGGGATGGGGGGTGGGGGTGAATGGAAAGATGCAGGAAGGCATTTGACACGGGGGCAGGGAAGCCTTGGCTGGAGGGAATTCTGCTCAGGGCTGGGGAAGGGTCCCTCGGGAGGGCCCACAGGGACAGGCCTGCCAGGGCATCTCACACTGTTGTGCAGGAAAAGGGTGACCCTGTCAGGCGGATAGTCCTGGAGCAGCAGCCGCTGCAGGAAGCGGGGCAGGAACGGGGTAGGTTGTTCCACAAACACAGCTAGAAGCACCCGGGGGGGAGGCTGGAAAATACAACATGATGAGGGTCAGCCCCACCACTGCCCACTCTCCGAGGTTTGGGGCACCCAGGGGATTTGGCCCACTGCCACCACTGCTGCCCAGCATGCTCGCCTGTGCCCCTGCTGCGGTGCACTCACACAGCCTGGCATTCCTCCTCACCTGCCCCCCCGGGAGTGTCCTCCGGTCCTGGTTGCAGAACCCACAGCCTCCCTCAGGAGTCCAGCCATTGGGGACATAGTTTCCCAGGTAATTCAGCTGGAGCTGTTGGGGAGAGACGGTGAGCAGCTGAGGGAGAGGCTCAGGAGCCGGGGTGAGGGCGGTCAGGCAGACAGGTAAGGAGATGGCAGGAGAATGAGGAGGAGACACTTCAACCCTCTCCCAGCATCTCTGCTGCAGGCGCTGAGGGCAGGGGCGGGGTTGGGGCAGGGGCTGGGTAGGGACTGGTCTCTGAGGGTATAAGCCATTGGGAGCACCTTAGTGGGACCGTTGCCATGGATCACAACAGGGAGTGTGTCATAGGCCACATTACGAATACGCACACGATTCCGATCAAACTTTAAAACCACTTCATCTGAGAAAGAAAGACCAGGTTTTAGACTCCCTTTCCCTTGAGGCTGCCAAGCAACAGGTTCTCCCAATTTCTCTAGGGCATGAAGGGGAGCCTGGGCCAAAGGGCCCTGGATTGTGGCTCTGCAGGGGCAGGAATAGGCCCTAGGGTTCTCAGCAGGCTGTTACCACCTTAGAGAGCTCCCCCACTTACTCCCATGCCCCCCCCCCCAAAAAAAACCCCTCTGCCATCAAGTTGATTCTGACTCACAGCGACCCTATAGGGCAGAATAGAACTGCCCCATAGAGCTTCCTAGGAGCGCCTGGTGAATTCAAACTGCCAACCCTTTGGTTAGCAGCCGTAGCTGTTAACCACTGCACCACCAGGGTTTCTTACTCCCATGTGACCTAAAGCAAATTACTAGTCCCTCACAGTCAGTCTCTTCATCTGAAAAGGGGAGTAACACAGCATATGTTCACTAGATGTTAGCTATGAGAACCGCTATTTTTATTACTCTTGTAGCACAGTGCAACTTACTTTATCAGCCGCTCTGATGTCTGATGAAGTTAAACACAAAGATGAGTTGTAGACCACACCAGTTCTACCAGAAGCCCCTCCCAAGTACAGGACCCCCAGCAGCAGAGGCCTCTCTCATCGCCCATCCCTGACCCCTGGTTGCCTTTTCTCACCTAAAGCCCCATTGAGGTTCTGAAAGATCCGGGATTTATGATCCAGATTGAGTCTGAGTTTCTCCTAAGTTGGATGAGATGGGGCAGTTCATTAAAGGGGAAAGCAGCAGCAGCATCACTTCCTATTCTTTTCTCTTTACATCATTCCCAAACTTCTCTCTCCCATTCTGCCTGAGGCCTCTCACCCCTGCAGAGCTGTAGGCCATCTCCTCCCCCTCCCCTCCATCCCTCCCTACCCTCAGGCCTGGGTCCAGGTAGAGGTGAGTGTAGAACAGCTGGTCATCATCATCATCTTTGTACTTCCACTGGCGGACAATTTGGTGGATGGTGGGGGCGAAGCCGATGAATCCTGGGGGAGGAGGGGTGCTGACCCCAAGACTCCCAGGGTCCCACAGATCTCTCCCAGCTCCCTCTCCAGCCCTCAGGCACCTAGAACGCTCCAAGCCCCACCTCTCTTGGCCCCTCCCCCTCAGGCACTCTGCCACTCACCACCAGAGTTGAGGAAGCGCTTGCCCGTGCCCACCTCAGGGTACTGCTCTGCCAGCCCCCAGTCTGGCCAGCAGAAGCTCTCCGCAGAGAAGAGCAGGCGGCTGCCACTCTGCACGAATTTCTTCAGCAGCTCTGAGGGGTTGCCAGCCAGAATCACATCATAGCTGGGTGAGGAAAGGGCAGATGAGTGAGCTGGCCAAAGAACCTTAGCTTCCTTATTCTCTCCTCATCTCCCTTCCTGCACCCAGCCCCTTTACCTGTCCACAAACATGATGACCATATCCTCCTGGTCTAGGTATTTCTCCATTTCCTTCCTCAGCCACCTGACCTTCTGTCCTCCACCAACGGTTCTGGCCACATCACCTCCTCGCCACTCCTTGCCCAGGCCCAAGGTCTGTGAAGGAGATCCACAATGTCAGAGCGGCTCAGCTGGCTAGGTGGGCCCTCCTGACCAAGCTCACCGTGGGGACCCAGGCATCCAGCCCTCAGCCCACTCCTCCTGCTGCAACCCTCCTCCCTAGCGGCCATGAGGCCCATCCCTCTCCTTACCCGCACAGTATAGTTGAAGAACTCTGCCGACCGCAGGAAACGCCGGTATCCTTCCGTCTCGGCTGTGGCCACGGTAATTACCAGCAGCCTCTCTGCCACCAGCAGAATTGGCACTCAGGACCCACTCCCCTAGCTCAAAGTCCTCCGTGCTTGCGTTCCTTCCCAGCTCTCCGCAGGTCCCCATCCCCTCCCACCGACCCAACTACTGTCCCTTTCCTCTTCTTCCCCATTCCCTCTAAACTTTTTCCAGCCAGGGAAAGTCCGATTCCCCCCCCCCACCCCCGCCGCCCCTTACAGCGGGGTAGGAGTGACACCCAAGAATTCGGGCAATTCACGTGGGAAGGCTGGAAACTTCAGTCCAGGGTGGGGAGTGGGCGAGGGACCGCGTGATTCGGTCCCAAGCAGCGTGCTGGGCAGGGGAGAGGCCGGCCAACCCCGGCTGGCGGACCGTCAGTCTGACGTCCACTCGCCCGGGGTCGGCCTCTCCTGGTTCTCACCTGGGTTAACGCGGTCGCTGCCCCGAGGACGGTCAGAGGCCGAGGCCGCAGGAGGAGGCGGCGGCAGCAGCAGCAGCAGCAACAGCAGGAGCCGGGGTCCTGGGCCCCAGGAGGCCATGGCGGGGAGCGGGCAGGACAGCACACACAGGCTCACACCAGTCTGGGCTGCGCGACTGGATACCAACTCCGCAGAGGTCTCTGGGAAGGGGGGGCCAGGGCTGCTGTGTGGCCCTGCTGAGAGGAGGAGCAGGGCTGCGGCTCCGCCCTGGAAAAAACTGTAACCGGAGGCTACAGAAAACTCGAAATGCCGGCGCCCCAGACAAGGCGAGAATTGTCCTGGGGCGTGAGCGCGCGTGCCGCGGGAGCGAGCAGCGGGGGCGCCGGGTCCGGAGGCGGGGGGAGTGTGGCAGTGGCTCGGGCCGGAGGTCTTGGAGCTGAGGACTTTGTCAGAGCCAGTCGGGCCCACCAGCGCTTGACAGATGAAGAAACTGTAGCTCAGGGAGGGGAAGTGACCACTCGCGGAGAGTCCGGCGGGAGGCGGAGGCCGGTTCTTGCAACAGCACTGCTTAGAGCGGCGGGGCGGACGCCGCGGAAAGCCGGGGATGGGGCCACGCCTAGCGGAGACGAGGTGAACAGGCCGGCAGGGAGGGAGAAGGCCGGGGAGTTTTCCGCGGAACTGTGGCCCGAGGGAGCTGGGAGTTGAGGTTTCGTCAGACGGTCACTAGGGACCTCTCGGATTTCCCACTCAAGCTGTCCCATGTCTTTGGAAGTCCGGCCCACCACCTCTACTGCCCCGGGAGAGGCTCTAGGGGCTGCTTTTGTGATGATGGCATCATCAGAAGGACCAAAGGAAAATGAAGAAAATTACGTTTTCCAAAGACCACCCGCACCACCTCTTGACCCCTTTCAGAGGTCCCACAAGATACACAACCATACTAATACCGGAAGTACTATTGCCCCTATGAAATGTGGCGGAAAGCTTTCTTGTCTCCAAGGGAACACCACGTAGTGAGACAAAATCTCGGAGTTATATTGCGCACATGCCGAAGCACACGCCGCCGGAAGTGAACGTGCCCCTACCAAAGCCTGTGGTTTAGCACGCGTGCGCAGCAGGCTCTTCCGTCAGCTGGGTTGTGGAAATGGTGGAAAAGAAAACTTCGGGTAGGTGACTCCCCCGGCGGTTCGCCCCCTTTCTCCTCCCAAATCGGAATCTGGTTTAGGATTTTCTCACCCAGTTGTTCATCCCAAATCCCTTCTCGGCCCTCGGGTCCTGGCGTCGGGGCAGCCCCCCAAACCATCTATTCCGTTTTGTTGATACCTGCTCCAAGCCGGCCGCTGGGGTGGGGAGAGGAAAACGAGCCCTGCCATCCAAGAACTGGCTTTCTAGGAGGGAGACACGCGCAGATTCTGCCGTTGCATTTCAGAGTGATACGTGCTATTGCAGAGGGAAGCACAGGGCCTGCATGCAGGGAGGAACGGCACCCAACCCAGCCTCTGACAAGGAGGTGGCCCGGGAAGGTTTGGCGGGAAAGAAAAGGCTTGAATTAAATCTTTTTTTTTTTTTAATAATTTTTTTTTTCGATGAAGGTTTACACAGCAGTTTAGGTTTCTATTCAACGATTTCTACACAAATTGTTCAGTGACATTGGTTCCATTGTTCACAAAGCGTGAACATTCTCATTTCTTTACTGGATGTTACATTTCCATTAATCTAGTTTCCCTGCCCCCTTACATTCTCATTTCTGTTTTAAAGTAATTGTTGACTGTTTGGTCTCATAGATTTTTTAAAGGAGCACAGTACTTATGGCTGATATGCATTATTTTGTGAGCCAGTCTGTTATTTAGCTCCAAGGTGATCTCAGGAGTTAGTTTCTGTTCAAGGTTTGAAGAGTATCTCAGGGCAGCAGTCTCGGGGAGTCCCCCAGTCTCAACCAGTCCAGTAAGTCTGTTTTGTTTTGTTTTTTTAAAGTAATTTGAGATTCTGTTCCACATTTTTTTCTCATTCTAGCAGGGTCCATCTGTTGTGGCCCTGATTAGAACTATCAGTAGTGATAACCAGGCACCATCTAGTTCTTCTGGTCTCAGGGTAGATGAGGCTGTGGTCCGTGTAGACTATTTGTCCGTAGACTAGTTTCTTCTTTGAGTCTTTAGCTTCTTTCTTTTTCTTTTGCTCCGGATGAGTAGAGAACCATAGTTGTATCTTAGATGGCTGCTCGAAAGCTTTTAAGACCTCAGACACTACTCACCAAATTAGGATATAGAACATAACTTTATGAACTGTATTATGCCAATTGACTGAGATAGTCCATTAGACTATGGTCCTAATCCTTCAAACCCAGAAATTTAATCCCGTGAAATGTTTGGTTATGTCTAAGAAGTGTTCATAATTGTGCTGCCTATGTGCTTTATCATATATATAAATATATGTGCAGTCATATACATATAGATATACATATGCATACATTTATATATACACACACATACAGGAAACCCTGGTGGCGTAGTGGTTAAGAATTCAGCTGTTAACCAAAAGATGGACAGTTCGAATCCACCAGGCACTCCTTAGAAACCCTATGGGGGCAGTTCTCTGTCCTGTAGGGTCACTATGAGTTGGAATCAACTTGACAGCAATGGGTCTGGTTTCTTTTTGGATACACATATATGCCTACATACATACATACACACACATATGTTTTTTGGTTGTTGTTTCAAAATTACATATGCCATAGCAGTTACCAGAGCCCTGGTGGTGCTGTAAAGAGCTCAGCTGCTACCCAAAAGGTTGGCAGTTCGAATCCACCAGCTGCTTCTTGGAAACCCAGTGGGGCAGTTCTCCTCTGTCCTATAGGGTTACTATGAGTTGGAATCGATCCGACGGCAACGGATTTGGTTTTTGGTTTAGCAGTTACCAGCAGGTCCTTTTTTCTTATGTACATTTTGGTGACGTTGTTTATCTTCGTCAGTGTGTGTATACTTCACGCTTATTCGGTGTTACTTTTCCCATCAACAAAAATAACAAGTATCTACTATTTAGAGAGTGAATCTCCTTCCCCGCCCCAAGCCTGGTGACCACTAAGGAAAATTAGTTTTTGTATATTTACCTGTTCATGTCATTTCGTAAAAGTGAGAACATACATGTTTGTTTTTTTGTGATTGACTTATTTCTCTGAACACAGTGTCCTCCAGGTTCATCCGTGTTCCAAGACGTTTAGGGAACTCATTTTTCTTTGTCGCTGAGTAATATTCCATTGTATGTATATTACCACATTTGCTTATCCATTCATCCTTTGATGGGCCTTTAGGTTGTTTCCATTTTTTTTGCTATTGTGAATAGTGCTGCGATGAACATAGGTGTGCACTTGTCTGTTTGTGTCACTTCTGTTTTGAATTAACTCTTGAAAGTCAAGTTACGGTTTCGCTCAGTGGAGGTGTGTGGGGACTTATTCCCAGCAGTAGGAGCCACATATGCAAAGCAGGGAAACAAGGAAAAGCCAGTTGCTTAGGTAGCTACATTCGCAGTTCAGAGCTTGCGGAGGAAAAGCAAGAAGTCTAGAGGGCTGTGGAAGGCTACATTTGGAAAGACATTATACAAACTGCCAAAGAGTTGGACGTCTATGGAGAGGGCAGTTAGGAGCCATCAAAGGCTTTTAAGACAGGGGAGAAGCAAATTTATCTTTTAGAAAGGCAGTTCTGGCTTCAGAGTGGAGGATGGACGGAAACATTTGCGCAGTATTGTCCGGTAATTTCTGGGAAGATGGAAATGTTCTTAATCTGCATTGTCCAGTATGGTAGCCATTAGGCACACATGGCTGTTGAGGGCTTGAAATGTGGCTAGTATGACTGAGAAACTGAATTTTAAATTTAACTTAATTTTAACGTGAATGACCACATGTGACTAGTGACTACCTTATTGTACAGCACAGGTCTAGAGGCCGTAAGGCCAGTTAGGCAGCTGTTGAGTAGTCCAGACAAGAGATGAGGCTCTGAACACTGCTGGCAGATTGATTTTCTAGTAAACCCAATCAATGGATCTCTATCACCCTCCCTATAAAATCCCCAAATCCAAACTCCTTGAGATACTTAAAGGTAAATCTCTTAATGGTCTGCCTGCCCTGTTCGACATCCCGACCCCCCACTCTACATACCAGCCATACTGAACGTTTTTCAATTTATTGAAGCACCACAGTCTCCCATTCAGGCCTGAAACACCCTCTCCTCTCCCCAGTCCAGGCTAGTTTCTCTTCATCAGGCAGGCTTCAGCCTAGACATTTACCTTCCTCTGGGAAATCTTTCCTGACCCCTCCAAGGCCAGAGGAGTTGCTCCTTTCATGTGCTCTATAGCACTTTGTACTTCCCTTCCTAGCATGTCCTCTGCTATACTGTGCTTGTTTGTTTAATCATTTCTATTACTGCACTAGACTGTAAGCTCTTGCTCTATTCCTAGAACCTAGCTCACTGCCTGGCATTTGGAAGCGAGGCAGTCCAGTGCAGCAATCGAGAGCAGTGTTTTAGTGCTGGGCAGTTCTGGGTTTGAATTCTGACCCTGCCACATACTAGTTGTGTGGACTTTGGGCACGTTTCTTAACCTTTGAACTTCAGTAAATCGGGGATGATAATGATACCTATCTCAAAGCGTAGTTAGGATTAAATGATTTAATGTATTCTAAGGGCTTAGTATAGTGCCTGCCACATAAAAGTGGTAGCTGCTGATGCTTCTGCTATTATTATTATGGTTACAGGCACGCCTCAGTAAATATTTGTTTAATGAATAAAGAGAATTTATGTGTAGCATTATTGGAAGCTGGTGAACAGTGAATACAGTAATGAAAAAAGAAGTTTAAAAGGCCTCCTGGGTTTCTGGTTTGGATGTCTGCGTAGGTGTTCCATTTACTTAGAGAGAGGCTACAGGATGAGAAGCAGACTTGATGGGTAGATTTTTAATTTTGAGTTGCCATGTTGTGGGGTCAGTAGATGATTCCCTACAGCCAGTTGAACAGCCAGTTCTGGGGCTCAGGAGAGGGTTTCGGGTTGAGAGAATCACTTTTGGAGTCATTTGCATGTGAGTGATAGTTAGGGCCCTGTGTTTGGATTAAAAATTCTAGGAAGAGTGCATAGACTGAGAAAGGAGAGAGGCAGGGAGGGAGGTTAAGATGGGAGACTGAGAAGCCTAGCCAGAGAGTGAGGAGAACCTTGAGTCATGTCATGGAAGCAAAGGAAGGGAGTGTTTCAACCCAAGGGAGGCAGTCAACAAAGTCACAGGGCGTAGAGAGCTTAAGTGAAAGGAAGATTTAAAAAATGCACACTGGACTTGGCAGTAGGTCACCAGTGTCCTGAGTGTGGGCAGTTTCCACTGAACGATCAGGTGGGAGTTGGGTTGTTGGGGGTTGAGAAGTGGATGGGAGGTGAGGAGATGAAACATCACAGGGAGCACTCTTTCAAAAAGAGTGGCTGTAAAGTTGGGTAGACACACAAGAGTTTAGCAGGTTTTCCTATTGAAGGGAAAGTACCAGTTGAGGAGGGGGATTGAAGATGCAAGAGGGAGGGGATGGACTCTGGAGGTGTAGGATCGGGTTGAGCGGTGGAGCTTGGGTGCTGTGTGCACCTGGAATGGGGAGAGGGCATTCTGTGTGCACTTCTGTCTCAGGATGGGCTGAAAGATGAGCGTCATTACGTGTGTACGGCCCGTTTCCTTTGTGGTAGGAAATGAGACTGCTGAGTGTGAAGACCAAGTATATTAAGGTTCCAGCTGAGCCTGGAAGCCCCAGATGTATAGTGGCTTCTGTTGGTATGGTTGTGTGATTTCTCCCAGCAGCAACACGTCTCGAGGAAGCATTTCATTGGCTGGCTCTGGGATTGGGAGGAAAGGCTAGGGCATGAGTGGCTGAAATAGTAGTCTTAGCTGGGAAGGAAGCAAAACCAGAAGGGAGAAGAAGTAGGGCCAAGGGCTTAGTGATCTGGATGAGATCAGAGAACTGTGGCTCCCGGCCCCTGACATCTTCCACTCACTGTCCAGAGTCAAGGCTGGCCCAACTTCCCTCTTCTTTGTGCCCCTCCACTCTGCCCCCACTCATAATTCTTCTTGCCCTGCCCCATTCAGTTCGCTCCCAGGACCCCGGACAGCGGCGGGTGCTGGACAGGGCCGCCCGGCAGCGCCGCATCAACAGGCAGCTTGAGGCATTGGAGAATGACAACTTCCAGGATGATCCCCACGCAGGACTCCCCCAGCTTGGCAAGAGGCTTCCTCAGTTTGATGATGATACAGACACTGGTGAGGCGGGATGGGAGGAGGAAGGAAGGTTTGGGGAGAGGGAGACAAGGCTGAAAGGAAGGGGGAAGAGTCTGTCAAGGTCAGGGTAGTGGGAAGAACATCAGGCTGGGAAGCAGATGAGCCGGCAGCCCTTCTGGCTCTGCCAGTGACTGGCCTCTCTGACTGTGAGCCAGCTGCCACCCGCTCTGTGACTCATCTTCCTCTCATGTATGTAGAATAGAGAAGATGGAGTTGATGAGTTCTGAGATCTCTTCTAGCTTTGACATAAGGCTTCAGATTTGTGGATTCTGAAGACAAAGTTAGGCTGGGATTTGAGAAGTGGGGGGTAAGGCGGAAAAGATGGTAGAGAGAGGCAGACATAGAACACAGGACAAGTGGGTATCGGGGGCGATAAGACGGAAAAGAATGCTGTCTGTCATGGATTGAATTATGTCCCCCAAAACGTGTGTTTCAATTTGGCTGGGCCATAATTCCCGGTATTGTGTGATTGTCCACCATTTTGTCATCTGATGTGATTTTCCTATATGTTGTGAATCTTGCCTCTAGGATGTTAATGAGGGGGGATGGGCGGCAGTTGTGTTAGTAAGGCAGGACTCAATCTACAAGATTGGATTGTGTCTTGAGGCAATCTCTTTTGAGATATAAAAGGGAGAAGTGAGCAGAGAGACAGGGGGACCTCATACCACCAAGAAAGCAGTGCCGGGAGCAGAGTGTGTCCTTTGAACCCTGGGTCCCTGCGCAGAGAAGCTCCTAGTCCAGGGCAAGATTGATGAGAAGGCCGACAGAGAGAGAAAGCCTTCCCCTGGAGGTGATGCCCTGAATTTGGACTTTTAGCCTACTTTACTATGAGGAAATAAACTTCTTTTTGTTAAAACCATCCACTTGGGGTATTTCTGTTACAGCAGCACTAGATGACTAAGACAGTGTCTTTCTTGCCAAATGTCAAGCAACTGATTGCTCTTGACCCCTAGGAAAGAAAAAGAAGAAAACGCGAGGTGATCATTTTAAACTTCGCTTCCGAAAAAACTTTCAGGCCCTGTTGGAGGAGCAGGTGAGAGAGAAGCCGGCCTGGGAGGGCCCTTCCGGGAAGGCATGAGCCTGGGGGTCTCTATGCCACGGATGGTTGCTACACACGGGTGGGGGGAGGAGCCACGCAGCCTGCCCCTCTTGTCTCTGCAGAACCTGAGTGTGGCCGAGGGCCCCAACTACCTGACAGCCTGTGCGGGACCCCCCTCCCGGCCCCAGCGCCCCTTCTGTGCTGTCTGCGGCTTCCCTTCCCCATACACCTGTGTCAGCTGTGGCGCCCGGTACTGTACAGTGCGCTGTCTGGGTACCCACCAGGAGACCAGGTAAGGTTGGTGCCTCACCCAGGTCATACCCACCCCCTCCTACCTGCACAGCTCAGCAGACCTCTCTCCTTATCCTGGGCTTCCTCTCTCTCTGCAGGTGCCTGAAGTGGACCGTGTGAGCCTGGACATCCCCGGAGAGGAAGGCCTTCACCCTGGCCTCACAGAGAGCATCACCAGAAGGAAAGGGGATCCCCCTGGACCGAGAGAAGAGCCATTCAGTCACCCAGCAAAACTTGTGTCTTACCTACCAGGGGAAATCAGTCTTATTCCCAGGGACTGTTGGCAGGGAAGTGGGCTGAGCCCTCAGAGTACTATAGTAATAAAGGTCTAATGCGAAGAGGATCCTGCCTGTTTGGTCAGTGGTATTTTGGGGGTGAGGGTGATGGGTCACCTACTCAGTGCTGCCTCTTTTACTCCTACCTGTCATTCGTTCCTTCAGCTGTCCGGCCCTTGTCTCTCACCTGCCCCGTGTCCTTGACCATGACAGATTTTGTCCCATTTCCTGCCACTCCCATGTCTCTGCTTTTCTTGGCTGCTTCTTTATGTCCTTTTTTTTTAGTTATTAATTTTGGTCTTTCGCTTTTTGTTTCTCTAGTTCCTGTGAGTATCTTCAAAGTACAGTTAGGTCCTGGTACTGGGCAACAGGGAAATGGAGTGAGGCTTGGGGAAGAAGGGTGCAGAATGATATTGCAGAAGGAGGCAGTCCTGTCTTTGTTGTCTGGTACTTAATCAAATAGAAGGGATTGGGCCCTTGTCCTTGGTGCCACCAGTCTGAGGGAGGAGTTGTCTTAGGAAGCCCCTGTTACCAAGGACTGCTGTATGTGAAATTATTAGCAGCACAGTAGAAAAGAAATGTCTAGGAACCATAAGAGAAGTCCTGGTATAGAGACTTCTGTTCTTGGTGGCCTTAGATGCTGTGTAACTCTTGTATGGTAATAAAGCTTCTTAACCCCACATCTTGTCTCTAAATACATTGTGAGCTGTAAGCTCCTTGGAGTTGCTGTATTAAGCCTACTGAGCACATAGCAAAGCAGGTATTTGCTGAACAAATGACCTTAATAAGATGTTAATAGAACCCAGAAAAGTCAGTTAGGTACCTTCTTAGACTCTTCTCTCCATTTTTGGGAACTTTCTTGGGGGTTGGTGCAGATGTTCCCAGTGTTTTCTCAAGGAACTACTTTCTCTGAAGACTTACGGTGGGTAAGTGATGGTGGTGACAGCTTCATGTTCAGTGGTGGTGAGGACAGGGTGTAGAGATAATCTGTGTGTGGTGGTTTTAAAAATGGCTGTAAATTCTGTCTTTCCATCAAAAGTTGGAGTCTTTGTTCTCTTTCCTAGAATCTTGACTGCTTCAGCTAATAGAGAATGGCAAAAGTGATACATGTCATTCAGTGCTAGGTCATAGAAGGCCAGTGCAGCCTCTGCCTTTGCTGCTAGGACACTTGCTCTTGGATCGCTGAGGCACCATGTAGGAGATCTAACTATCCTGAAGCCACCATGCTGTGAGGAAGCTCAGGCTATATGGAGAGGCCATATGTAGGTGTTTCTGTTGACAGCCCCAGCTGAGCCAAGCCTTCAGGTTATCCCAGCCCAGGCTTCAGTCATGTGAGTGAAGATGCCTCCAGATGATTCCAGCCACCAGCCACCGAGTCACCCTCAGCCATTTGAGTTTTCCCAAACATCACAGATGAGAAACAAGCCATCTCTGGTGGGCCCTGTCTGAATTCCTGACCTACAAAATCTGTGAACAGAATAAAATAGCTGTTTTATGCTACTGAGTCTTGGGATGGCTTCTTATGCAGAGTAGATGGCATCAGTACTTGTCATTGGCTTTTGTCCTCCTTCAGGGCAAGGGGCACATGTCTCCCTGCAGAGCTTTCATGGCCTTTCAGAATTGTAAGACACTCTTTGAGAGAGAAATCCACTCATGTTCTGACAGAGGACGTCACGTGGCCCAGTACTTGTACATTGTTACACTAAGGGCCCCTGATGAGACAATGCATCCCAGTGTCTGAGTTCCTGTGTAGTCCCTTACACATTGGCTTTGAACTTGGCCATGGGACTGGCTTTGACCAGTGGTACATCTCAAACTTTACAAAAGCAGAGTGTGGAGTGGGGTAGCATATGCAGATTTCTCCAGACTTAATTGGCCATGGAACCCTTTATGTGGGGAGCAGCTCAGAAAGCACTAGTATTCCTGGCTGGTGCACAGTAGGAAACCCTGGTGTCTGAGGCCTTGTGAGTAGTCCAGTTTGCTGGGGGAGCATGGTTTATATGGGTAGAAAGGTTGGCTAGGACCAGGCAGTATGTCAGGTCTCAATTATCTTGGCCTTTTTTTCTGAGGTAGTGGAGAGCTGCCAGAGCAGGCATGATCTGGCAGAGGAATATGGAAGGGATTAAGAAGACGGGCCAAGCAGCTCAATGAGAATATTCCGGTAACGGGGCTATGCAAGAGAGGATGAGGGCCTGACCCAGGGCCAGCAGCGGAGAAGGGAGAGAAGTAGATAGATGGTTTCAAAGCTGTTAACAGGAATGACAGGAACTACAACATTGGGGGAAATTGATGGCTTTGATGTGCCTAAGCCCTGTCTGGTAAAACTACAGGGGATGGATGTACTTCTGAAGCACAGGGCCCAATTAGAATGCACACGTGGGAGTTCCCAGTGCAGGAGAGGATGAGATTAAAAAGGGGAGGTGCTGAGGGCAGAGCCCTGTGGCATAGCAAGTGACTGATCACTACACCCTGTGATGCAGAGGACAGGTACCAGGATAGAGCCCTATTCCCTTCTTCCTCCATTTGATGTCAAGCTTCTTTCTAGCGGCCTCATTTTCCTGTTTCAAAGAGGTACCAGCCTTACTCAGTACCCACTGGGCCTGTGTCAAGTCTGCCCATAACCCAGTACCATATCTGAGCTGGATGCCAGCAAACCACATACACACCACTGATATCCCAGCCTCTGTGAACACAGACCTTCAGAGCCTTTTCGGACTATGGCTCTCATTCAGAATCTGGTGGGAGTTGTTGGGCCTTCTCCATAAAAACACTTGCACCTGACCCAGTTAATCTGAAACGCAATTTCAAAGGGCTTGGCAATTCCTGAAACCCACTCTCGGACCCAGGTTAAGAAACTGCTTGAGACCATCCATGTCCTGGTACAGCTGTGAGAAAACAGACTGAGAGTGAAAGCAGTGATAGGAGATCTCGAGCTGACCAGAGGGGCTTCCCTGCTATTTTCAGTTTCCTAGAGCTGGCACTTCCCACCTGTGATGGTTAAGGTTGTGTGTCAGCTTGGTTGGGCCATGATTCTCAGTGGTTTGGCAGTTGTGTGATGTTGTGATCACTTCCATGATGACATTTGATATAATGTGATCACCTCCATGAAGGGATCTGCTGTGAGTAGCCAGCCAGTTGAAAGGGAGTTTCCTTGGGCATGTGGCCTGCATCAAATATAAGTGGACATTCTGGCAGGGCTCATGGGCTTTTGTTGGTTCCAGATCCTGCAGCTGGCTTCTGTTCATGTGATCTCCAGTTTCTTAAGACTTGAGTTAGCAGCTTACCTGCAGTCTTGCATGTCGATCTTGGGATTCATCCATCTTTGCAGCCTGTGAGCAAGAGCCCTGCTCTCTGACCTGCTGATCTTGGGTTCGTCAGCCCTGACCTGCTGATCTTGGGTTCGTCAGCCCCGACCTGCTGATCTTGGGTTTGTCAGCCCCTGCGGCTACGTGAATCAGGAGACGCCTCTATCCTGACCCACGGACTTGGGACGTTGAAGCCTCTACAACTTCATGAGCCATGTCCTTGATATAAATCTTTCTCTCTATATATTTATATATGCCTCACTGGTTTTGCTTCTCTAGAGAACCCAGTCTAAGACACCACCTCTGCCCTTTATGACTCTTTATCAGTAATTAATTATATGCCATATTTCTTGAAATCACTTAAAACCCTGCCTTTCTTACTGGATGAGAGAGCCCAAACACAGTGGAGAGGGTGACAGTCTGGAGTCTCCGAGATGACCCCTGGTGCCCTTCCCCCCTGTTATGTTATGGATTGAATTGTGTCCCCCCAAAATGTGTATCAACTTGGCTACGCCATGATTCCCAGTATTGTGTGATTGTCTACTATTTTGTCATCTGATGTGATTTTCCTATGTGTTGTAAATCCTACTTCTATGATGTTAACGGAGCCCTGGTGGTGCAGTAGTTAAGAGCTTGGTTGCTAACCAAAAGGTGAGCAGTTCGAATCCACCAGCCCCTCCTTGGAAACCCTATGGGGCAGTTCTATTCTCTGTCCTATAGGGTTGCTGTGAGCCGGAATCAACTCTACAGCAACAGGTTTCTTTTGGTTTATGATGTTAATCATGTGGGATTAGAGGCAGTTATGTTAATGAGGCAGGACTCAATCTACAAGATTAGGTTGCATTTTAAGTCAATCTCTTTTGAGATATAAAAAGAGAGAAGCAAGCAGAGAAACAGAAGGACTTCATACCACCAAGAAAGTAGTGCCAGGAGCAAAGCGTGTCCTTTGGACCTGGGGTCCCTGTGCTGAGAAGCTCCTTGACCGGGGATGATTGATGACAAGGACCTTCCTCCAGAGCCGACAGAGAGAGAAAGCCTTCCCCTGGAGCTGGCACCCTGAATTCCGACTTCTAGTCTACTAGACTGTGAGAGAATAAATTTGTTTGTTAAAGCCATCCACTTGTGGTATTTCTGTTATAGCAGCACTAGGTAACTAAGACAGCACTCCTACTTGGCCAGCTGCTTTATGATATGCTCAACCTCTGAACAGTTCACAATATAAATTTATTTACTTATGCATGTATTTATATAGGAAACAGACACTCAGGGACACCCAAAGCCCAGACTCAGTAGATAAAGAGGGGTCCAGCCTCAGGAGTCCATGTGAGTTCTCAGGAGGCAGGTTCTCGGCTTGGGGGTGCAGAGGGGTGCCCAGATGAAGTCAGAGCTCGGGGCAGCCTTCTGGGTGACAGGTGGAGCCTGGAGCGTGGCTGGCCCCCGAAATTATCTCAGGGAGAATAGGTAGAGGCCTGGGGCCCGGGGGTCCCTAGGATCCCGCCCTCCGCTGGGGGCAGTAGGAAGGGAAATGGGGTCCACAGACCAGGCCTCCTAGACGTAAGCGCGTATCCCGTGTTGGTTAGGGCTGTCGAAGACTTCTTCATCCGAGGCCGCAGGGGGCAGGTGGGCAGAGAGGCGAACGGACTGCGTCTTGGTCTGGGAAGCCTTGTAGGGCAGCCGGAGGCTGTCCCCGAACGGGTCTGGGTCAGACGCCAAGTCTGTGGCCCTGCCCCCCCACGCCGCCCCCCCGCCCCCGCTCCCACTCGCAGTTCGCCCCTCCCTAACCTGGCAGCCGGCGCAGCGTCGTCGTCTGGACTGCAGCAACAGTTTGAGCAGAGGAGGATGCCGCCAAGCATGCAGAGCAGGGAGGCGCTCCAGCCCAGGTAGAGGGCAGGGCCTAGCTCATACCTGGGAACAAAGACGGTGCGAGGGGAGGGGGAAAGAGCGGGAGGTGAAGAGCTGGCGGGGAGGCAGTAGCTTGGGGGACAGGGCCGAGTCCAACCCACTGCCCCAAGGGTGGGGTTCCACACTCACTTGGTTCCAACATACAAGGGGTCGAAGAAGTCCTGGGTGATGTTGGCGGCGTACCAAGAGATGGCCACCATCCCGCAGAGACCTGGGGGAAGTGGGAGGACCGCACTAGCGCCCCACTCTGGCTCCCTCAGCGGAAGGGAACTTGGGAAGGGCCAAGCACGGGACAGCCCAGATAGTAGGAGATGGGTATCAAGTTCAAGCAGCAATTTCATTGAATCCCTTTCTTTTCTTCCTAGTTTATAAAACTTCCTATTTCCTAGGGCCAACCATAACTTCTCAATCCAACCCTCAGGACCCCAACTCCAGCCCTCCTTTCTGGTCTCATCTCCCACCCACTCTGCACCTCAGCCCGCCTCTTACCCCTTCTTTGTCCCACACCTGCCTTACTCATTCTACACTAGAGTCTTGATCACATAGTTTCCTCACTTGGAATCTGCCCCATCCAATTCCTACCCATCCTTGAAAGCGCAGCTGCTCCAGGAAGTCTTCCCTGCCAGCCTTGCCTATCCCGACTTCCTTTTCCTTTGGGCTCCCAGAGCCTTCTGAGCCTGTAACCAGCCTTTGCCACTGAGTTCAGTGAGCGGCTGCAGCCCGACAGACCCCTGGGCTGTAGGCCTAGCGTTGCTGCTTACTGGGTACGACAGCTGGCCTTCTTGAGCCTGTTTCCTCATCTGGAAAACAGGACCATACCTTCTCACCATATCGCACAGGTTTATTGTGAGATGATGCGTACAGAAACGTTTTGCAAACTGAAAAGCGGTAGGCAATTGTAAGGTCTTGTTACTGTGCACAATGTGCATGCGTGTACATGCACGCCCATCCTACCTGTGGTCTTTCAGCCAGACTGTAAATTCTGGAGGGCAGGGGCTGACTCTCTTCTTTGAGGTCTCTCCCATACCCAGCTCGTGCCTGGTTTACAGTAGGAGCTGAAGGACTGACTTGGAGCCCAGGGATTTGGTGAGTATGGGTGAAGGTGGGGTGGGCAGGAAGAGGGGTAAGAGCTGAGCATGGGAGGGCTGGTGTCAGCACAAAGGGGAGGGTGAGGCAAGCGCCAGCAAGTTTTTCCCAGGAGTGGAGAGCTGGAGATGGACAGAGAACCCAGAGTCTGCTGCCAATGGTGACCCCAGCCCCCCATTGCAGGCCCAGTGCCCACCCAGCACTCTCCCCCAGTTACCGGCCAGTATGTCCAGGGCCCCAGCGGTGGCTGCCAGCTTGTCTTTCCTGGACAGCACCATGCTCCCAATGTTTGTGCAGCGCAGCCCCACTATGCCCAGGAAGAGGCCCAGGAAGCCCAGGAGGATGGCGGTGATCATGAGTGCCCGGCAGGCCTGGATGTACCCTGGGGAGGTGGGGCACAGCTGTCAGTCCCCTGACCAGGCCCTCTTCCATCTCCTCTCCCCACTGTGACAGAACCAGCCCCTGACAGCCTCTCCTCAGGTCTCAGTTTCTTGCTCCAGTCTTCTCCCTAAAAGTCCTCAAGTCCTCTCCTTCCCCTTCAGGTTCCACCCAGCCTCTCAAGCTCTGAGAAGTCACACCTCCTTCCTTCCCAGAAGCTCCCTGAAACCCAGATAAATGAATCTTGTCCTCACACGCCTCTTCCCCAACCCCGGAACCGGTACACTTTGCTTATACGTTTATTAAAGGGTCTTTCAACCTCGGCACTACCAACGTTTCAGGCTGGGTAATTCTTTATTGTGGGGGGCAGGGGGCACGCGGCTATCCCGTTCAATGTAGAATGTTCAGCAGCATCTCTGGCCTCTACCCACTAGATGCCAGTAGCAACTACCCCTACCAGCTGTGACAATTAAAAATGTTTTCAGACATTGAAACATTGAGAACCACTGCTCTATGAGATCACATGCCATGTCCTGTGTGTATTATAGAAACTGCACCTGAGCACCTTCCTCCCGCAGGGTTTCTCTCCATGTCCCACTTAGTGCCCAGCACAACACTGGACACACTGAACTGAGTTTGTTCCTGGAGTAACCAGGAGGGGGCGTTGGTGGCCTATGAGAGGGTAGAGGGCATTTTTAATCTGGAAGGTGGGATACCTGGACCCAGGACCAATCCAGGTTAGTCTAGCTCAAATTCTTTCAGTGCCTCAGTTTCCCCTTTCTTAAAGCTGAAGGGAACCACTGGCTCCCTTTTGACCCCCCTCCCCTATCTTCTGTCGTTGATAGCTGCCAAGCACTACCAAGGACCTTGCACCCCTTTCCCGGGTGGGGCAGTTCCATTACTGGTTGAAGGGGAAAGGCTGGTCCCTTGCCAGGAGGATATGGAACGGCCACAAATTGGGGGCAGGGAAGAGGGACAAAGTTCTCTGGGGACACTGTCTCATTTCCAGTCACTCCCTCTGGAGTTCCTGCTTTCTTCCCCTACCCTGTATCCCTTCCCCACCCACCTCCACCAGGGGCAGAGACCAACTCTGGATCCCCATGTAGCTCTGGCAGCCAAAGGAGAGAGGATCATTGAAGGCCTTGGAGAGCATGGGCCTCATGACCGGGGATGGGGGTGCCCAGTTGGGAGATTGAAAATCAGGGACCCTCTCACTGGGCTCTGGACTCAGACACAACCGAGCCTGAACTCCAGCTCCACATCTACCTCCTCTGTGACTCTGGGCAAGTTACTTAAACTTGTAAAGATTTTCCAACTTCCCCCCAACAGCAGGGTTGCTATAAATGTTAAATGAAATATGTATTTGGAAGTATCTAGCACAACGCCCGAACTCAGATGACGCCAATGATGGCTAGCTGCATTCTCTGCTCATCCCCCCAAGCACACTTATGAACCTACATGTCTTCCACATGCTCCATGTCCTCTCTTGGGCCAAGGGCAGGAATTCCAAATGGGGCCTCTCTTGGGTGGATGGGCTCACAGCAAAGTCCCCTCACACCAGAGAAGGCCTCTTGAGCTCATGGTGTGGTTGAGGGGTAGGGGAGGTGGGGATGGCTGAGGTTGCTGAGTTGGTCACCTCCAACGTCTCTTTGGGCCACCCAGCACTTTGGACTTCTGGCCCAGATCATATTCAGCTTTCATACAGGTTTCTTTTTGGACGCTTGCCTTGCACTTAGTAAGTATTGAAGAAATGGGTGAAAGTATGAGGACCCTGCTTTGGGGGGCACTACTATGGTGACAGAAAGATGAAAGCAGCTGCCTCCATAGATTTTGGCATTAGTAGGGGCACAAGAGGCCCACCCAGATCCCCTAATTCTCTGGGAGAGAATTCGTGAAGCCCTGCTCCAAACCCAGTGTTAGCCTCAGTTTCTCTCTCCCACCAACCTGGCACCTACAGTACAGTGCCTGGAAGAGTAAGATGGCTCCAGGAAGACCTAGTGAGGGGGCTGGGGAGTGGGCACGCACAACGTTCATGGCCATCTCCTCTTGGTCTCTAGCATGGAGCAGACTGAAGGTACATTCCCCAGAGAAGGTGATGGGGGGCGTTGATCATATGGGGCAAGCAGGAAGCAGGAGGATGCCACAGCCATCAGAGAGAAATGTTCTGGGTCAAGAGCTATAGGCTCTAGCCCTCCAAAAGCCTTGAAAAATACACTACCCCGAGAGCTCCAAACACAGGATACGCACACACCACCTCCCTACACCAAACTTTCAGACCCACAAGAAGACTCCCTACCACTGGACCCAGGACTTAAAAGGGCCCTTCAGAACTCAGCATGAGACAGTGAGACCAACGTCCTGGCCAGTGGAAACCTAGTAAGGCCACCAAGACTGCAAGTGTATCAACCCCCAAGAACCCAAGATGGGGCCCCCTTCTCACCCTTTAACCCCAGTTAGCCCGTCCAAAAATAAAATGCTAAAATTTTTGTGTCCAGATAGATACTAACATCATGCCAACATTTTGCATGTTTTAGCTCATATAACTCTCACATACACTCTGAGCTGGTACTATGATTTTCAACTTTACAGATGGGCAAAATGCAGCTCATTTTATGACTTGCCCAAGGCAGAGGTAGCAAACGGCAAAAAAAGGAGTTGAACCTGGTGGTCTGACTCCAGTGCCCCATTGGTTATCACTAAGGTGGAGTGCCACATTAAGGCAGGGGGCCATTTGTGACAAGGTCTCCACTGCTGTTCCAAATGGGGGCTGCCTGAGCATTCCCGGGCCCCGAGGCAATATTCTGAGCTACGTGCATCTGGTCCTGTGGTCGTCCAAGGCCTGACCACAGGCAGTGCCCACCATCCCGTGGGATCTCTCCCTCCAACCTCCCACCTCCTTTTGCTTCCCAAAGCTCTCAACCCTGTACCAGAGAGGGCCAGCATGGACGGGAACTCCCAGCAGTTGTAGACTCCAAGGGAGTCGGTAGCACAGCTATGCCAGAGGTTCTCGAAGATGGTGTTGGTGGTGATGACGTTCCCGTGCACGGTGGACACTCGCCAGTAGCTGTGTGGCAGAGTCACCCCCAGCATCAGCAGCCCCAGGGCTGCCATGAAGAAGCCAAAGGTCTCTACAGCCATCGACATGGTAGAGGCAGGGCCCTGAGGGGCGCCTGGGCCTGGGGCCCCAGAGCAAGGGAGGGGCTGAACCCAGGGGAACTAGACGGGGCTTTGGCTAAGGCAGGCTGGGGAGGAAGAGGGAGCGGCAGGGCTGGTCCTGTCTCCTGTGTTCTGTCTCCCTCCTCTCTGGGTCTCTGCTTCCCAATAAATGAGAGGAATGAGCCACAAGCGCAAGCAGCAGCTGTTGAGGAGATGGAGGGAATAAACTGAACAGGCCAAAAGTCCACCCCCTCCCCCAGCGTCTGGGCCGCCTCAGGCTCCCCGCCCCACAAGGCGGGGGGACTTACCAGGGAGTGACTAACGGATACAGCCTAGAAGCGGCTCCCATAGGAGGCATTTCGAGCCAAGGGGAAGCTTCTGTCTCTGACTTAACTTTCATCGGGGGCCAAAGAATGGAGTAAGAAGGACAAGGAGACAGAAGGTGACTGAGAGACATGAGAGAGACAAGAGACAGAAAACAGACAGGTGTACTCCCCACTCCCCTAGGAACACCCCAAACTGCACCCTTCAATGGAAGAGTGAGGGAACAAAGCCATCCCCTCTGGATGGGGAGAACAATCCAAGAAACTCAAAGCCCTGGGGTGGGGACATCTGCATCTCCAAGGAAGAGTGAGGCTGAGCAAGGGACAGGTAGTGGGAGAAATCGAAAGCTCTGGAATCTGACCAACCTGGACTCAAACTGGACTCCCTTATTGACCAAAGTGACTTGGGCATAGATTTTTAGCCCCTTTGTTTCTGTAAACTAGAGATAATACTACTTACCTCATAGGCTATCACAAGAATCGTGACCATGGATCAAAGCTCCCAGCCCGTATGAATTGCTTGATCCTTGATCCTGGGTCTGGATGCCAGAGGCCTGGGGGGAGGCCACCAGGGGATTGCTTTCCTCCAAACTTCCTGAGCTCCAATTTTCCCCTCACATGGGTTGATCTTTGACTCTCATTGAGGAGCTTGATCCGGCTGCCAATCTTTCTAACAAGCTCAGACTTATCAGGAACTGTCACCAGCTCTATTAATTATGATGGATTAGTAATCTCTGAGTCCCCACCCCGAGCCGAGGCTGAGCACCTGTCCTGGTATAGTTGGTTTTACTTCCTGCCTCAAGAGGTAGCCCAAGGCCAGAGCCAGGGCAGCTGCGGGTCTCTTCTGGCAAGTGGAGCCAGGGCTCAGTCTCTGAAAGGCTGATCCTACACCCACGCACACTGGACGCCACTGAGCCAGAAGAGCGCTGGCTGGAAGTGTAACTCCCCACTCTCCCTTTCCTCATGTCAGGTTCCTCTGGGCTCCCCCCAGGTGCCTCCTTCACTCCTCCCCCCCTGCCCCATCTGGGTTGGTTTGGGCTGTGGAACGAAAGGTATGCAGTGAAGCTGAACAGGCCCACGCTGAGCCTGACACGAGGGGGTGTAGGGCAAAGCACGCTGGGTGGGGACTGTGTCCTGCTTCCATCCTGGAGGCCAGAACTGGGGTATCCTGAGTCCCTAACCTCTCCTGAGACTCCTGCTCACTCCATGTTGGCAGTTTCCCTCCTCCCAGCAGTGGCTCCCCATTCCCCTCAGAACAGGGTAGGAGGAGGGGGAAGATGCAGGAAATCAAAGGGTGGAGGCTTTGGAGGAAACCAAGCAGGGAGGCTTCTGGTGTGGAAAACTCCACATGCTGAGCAGCAGCTGAGTGGGCCAGAGGAGACAGGATGCATAAATCTCAGCCTGCCCCTCAGCTGTACCCAGTCCTCCTCTAATCTGCTTGTTCCCAGGATCCTAGGGCTGTGCAAAGGCCACATCCCTGTGCTGCCTACCACTACTCAGGGATGTGGCGTGGGAGGAGGGGGAGGAAGGAAGGGTGTGGGGCCTGGGCAGTTTGGCGGACAAAGGAGAACCCAATACTAGGCCTGGAGGGTAGAAAAGCACAGAGCAGGAAAAGACTCACGCATGATCCCCTCTACCGTCTGTGCCCGATGTAACCTGCCCTCCCTCAATAGAGACAGTGCCAATTCCCAAGCCAAAGCTCAATTTTATTTACATTCATCCCAAAGCACACGATTTGGGGCTAAAGGACAGGTTTCCGGAGAGACGAGGCTGAAGGCCATAGAGGACAGTGACAGGGGTGCAGGAGAAGAACAGGGAAGGGACAGTGAGGATGGGGCCCTCTTCAAGTGTCCTTCATGCCTAGCCCCCAAACTCGGTAGGCCCCTTCGTCTCCTGTGAGCTTGGGCCAGGCTGTATCCCCTGGGCAGAAGAGGTGCAGTTGCCTTCAGGATTTGGACTTGGATACTGCAAGCCCGATGAGTCCGGCTAGTCCTGCCACGCCTAGGGCCATGCCTCCAACAATGGCCATGCCCACCAGTCCATCTGGGGTAAAGGAAAAGGGAGACAGTGTCAGGAACCCAGTCCCAGCCCTCAGGGACTCTTGCAATCATCTTCTCCCTAGCAGAAGACTGGCCTCCCTACCTTGAGTCATGGGGTGAGGGACTCCAAGGGTTGGAGACCGAAGGCTTCTGGTGAGGGATGGGGGCTTTTGAGGAGGGGAGTCATTTAAAGAGGACAGAAGCACCTTGGCATGGGGGAAGGAGGAGGTCTGAACACAAACATAAAAGAGTTCAGAGGGATGAGGAACAAGGGGTTAGGGAGTGAAGGAAGTCGGAGGGAGAAGGGCAGAGAGGAAAGCTTTCACCTTTCTTCATGGCCTTGTCAATGAGATGTTCCAGTTCCTTGGCCTGGGTGTTCTGGGGCTCTGTCTGCAGCAGCCCTCGCACATACTTTAGGGCCTTTTCATATTCCTACACTCAGGGAAAATACACGCATTTACACCTTAGTATTCTGTCACTTCTCCTGCCCATCTGAAGGGCCTTCTCTTCTCTCCCTGAGGGCTCCTCCCTCTACCTCCAGCCCCACCCAATGGAGTAGATTCCACAAACAAGCCCAACTGTGCGGGAGTGATAAGCCGGGGAGATAACAACCCAAGGCTTGGGCTGCACCCCGATCCTGATATCACTTGTTCCCCACGCCTTTAGCACCTTGATTTTCTCTCTCATCTCCCTCAGAGTCTTACTCTGATATCACCTGCACCTCTGTACCTAACACCACCCCCTGCCTACTGCCCTTCTTCAGCCTTCCTGATGTCCAGGGGTTCTACCCTGGAGAAGGGAAAGAAGAGGGTACTGTGGCCCACACAAGGAGGGTGGAGTGGGGAGAAGGAGCCTTTTCTGACCTTGAGCCGGTAGTTCCCCACAGCCAGGTAGAAGACATAATCCCGCTGCTCCTCTTTGCTCCCTTTGGGCAGCAGCTCTGAGGTGGAAGAAGGGGAAAATGGTGAATATGGCTTCTCTCTTTTCCTAGTACTTCTGTCCCAGAGTCCCCTTCCACCCTGTGAATCCCTGGATGGTCCTGGGAAAGTCATTGCCTGAGCCTCCGTTTCAGCTCTGGTCACTCTCAGCTTCCCAGTCGGAGTCCCAGGGCAGCATGAACTGAGGCTGCCCCAGCATACCACTGGTGACAAACACCCTCAGTATCAATATTACACCTGGCTTATCCAAACGGACTTAAAGGAAACCAAGGCACTGAAGAAGCCAAAAGGCATCTCTCCTCAGTTGTGGCATCTGCTGTGTGTTTTATCTACAGTTGCTTGCTGTCCAGAGTAGTGTTAAAAATCAGTTTGTATTCCTCCGTCTTTTTAAAAATATATTTTACTTTTGTTTTTGTTGTTGAGAATATACACAGCAGAACATACATCAGTTCAGCAGTTCCTACACGTACAATTCAGTGACACTGATTACATTCGAGTTGCGTAACCATTCTCACTCTCCTTTTCTAAGCTGTTCCTCTCTCATTAACATAAACTCACTGCCCCACAAGTTTCCTATCTAATCTTTCAAGTTGCTGTTATCAGTGTGAATCCATATAGATAAATCCTGAAAGAGCACAATGCTCAAGCCAAACATTCCTTACTAGTTAAGCTAAACTACTGTTTGGTTTTAAGAAGACTTCAGGGGATATTTTTGGTTTAAGGTTTAAAGACTATCTCAGGGAAATAGTTTCAGGGGTTCATCCTCCCCCTTTTTAAAATCAGCTCAAAACTCACCTTCAATTAACCTTCCCTGAATGACCCCACCCAACTCTGGTGCTTTCTTAATTCAGCGACTTCCCAGATGCTTATGTATTCAGTTGTACTCCGTGGAATTAACCTTGCTGCTGATTAGTTTTGTGTTGTAAACATTCCCAAGTGCCTGTTCTGTCTCCACAACTAGACTGACAATGTCCTCTACGCTTCTTTTACAGCTGTACCCTGCTGTTAAGTAAACCTGAAAAATCTGGATTGGCAAAATAGGTAAATGTAGGGTGAAATAATTTACATTAAAAAAGATTCTTATTTTTATAGATTTACAGTAAGTTTCCTTTACTAGTACACTGATTGTTCGCTTACAAATGATTACCAGAAGCAAGGTGGGTACCGAGAAATTTAAAGGTCAAGTATTATGGCCTCTGACAAATGATGACCCATTCTTAAATCAATGGGAAATAAGAGTCTAGTCAAAAAAGCACCATCTGCCCACAATTTTTTTTTAGGACAGTCTTCTGTACCTCTTCAGTGATACCCCCACAAAAGGTTCTCAACAATAGCTGCTGAATAGGTAACACAGTAGAGGGCAAAGAATACAGGGCTGAGATTCACAAGACAGGTCCTTCAAGTACCAATTCAGCCATTAATTAATTAGATGTGTGACCTCAGATAAGTCACTTTCTGAGACAAATTAGACTACCACTGTGGTTAGACTACCAGATCATGAAAGTCCTATGACTCTGCTTATAACGATGGGAGTGGCGATTAGCCAAAAGTACACTGGGAGAAATCAGGCTAAGTATAGCCCTTTGCTGCAGTGAATGTACTGGAAAATAACTGTGAGGTGATTGTACTATAGGGTCCCATGCCAAAAAAGGATCCCAGCACTTGAGACAGAGGGGGTGAATAAGGCCAATGGCAATAGGGAAGGAAAGACCCCAATAGCAGCTGGGAAGGGGAGAAGTGTTGGGCTGCCTTAACACCTTACCCTCAAGTAGCACAATGCCTTTACGGATGTCATCATTGTACTTGCTTCGCACCAGGCACCAGGCGTATTCAAACTGCGTGCTCTTGGACACGGAGCCTGCTACCTTCTCAGACTGAAATTTCCTTTCAAACTTCTGCCACAGGAGAGAGGAATCATTTAGAAATGAAGGGAGAGACCATTCTCCACCTGGACCTGGGTGTCCATTTCCCAGCTACAGTCCATCTTCCTCAGTCTCTGCTGTATTTTCCTCGCAAGCCCTGACACCCGGCACCCCAGGTTCGGTTATCTCCATCCCCGGGGCTCAGACATTCAGCCATCGGCTTGTCTCTATGGACAGTTGTCCCCTCTTCTCCCATCCCCTCATGGTACCGAGCGGAGATGCCACCTAGTGGCAGCTCCAGGCACCGCTTCCCGAGCAGCTGACCCTGGGTGGGTGAACAATAAACACGCTGTCAGAACTGGTCAACAACAGTTCACGCGGTCCCTCCCCTGAGACTGCCTTCTTCATCCTGCTCCACCCTGCCAGGCCGGGACCTTTTCCTATCTGTAAAATGGGAATAAGAATAGTGCCTACCTAACAGAACAACAAAGACTGAGATATTATCGTATGCAACACACTTAACACCGTGCCGGATTTAGTAACATGTGAAATATCATGGTGGTCGCCGTCCTCCTCTGTCACTGAAGGAGCACTCAAGAACAGGCATTCGCACCCTGTGCTCCCAACTCCTGCACGAACCCAGACCCCGTCGGTCTTTACACGCCAGACTCCAGGCCCTTAGTCTGAGGCGTGGTTGCTCAAGAAACCACAACTCCCATTAGCCTCTAGGGCAAAGCGGAACCTTTGGGCAAGAACTGGTCGCTGCAGAGGCTGCCGGGAGCTGTAGTTCGGCTTCCCTTGGCAAAGCTGATGTTGCGAAGGGGGTTTGGCCCCTAGCCGATTCTCCTCAGGACCCGCCTGTGCAAATCTTCCCCTTCCCTCCCTCGGGGGCAGGCCTCACCAGCAGGTCGTCCACAGACACCAGCTCGTTCAGCACGGCCTCCATGGCCGCCGCCCCAGCCAGCCTCACAACACAGACACTACAGCGCCACTCTCCATGACCCACTGACAAGGGCGGAGCGCCACTTCCGGCGCCGGGCGGATGCGGGCCCCTCCCCTACGCAAAGCCAATCACCTCCGGTGGCTGGCGCCGAACCCGCCGCCCCCCGCCTCCCCCGCCTTCCTCCCAGCGCCGCGGGACGGTGGGTTGGAAGAGAAGGCGTTAAAATGCAAGATGGGGGTCAGTCGTCAGCGGCTGGCGCACCTCGCAAAGTGCAACTCCCTTCCTCGAAACTTTCGTCTTCCTCGGTGCCCTAGCCTATGCCTTCCTCCCCTGAGGCTGCCTCAAGGAAGCTTCAGAGCTTTGTCTTGGTGGCTTGACCCCGGGCTTGGAACAGAGGAAACAGGAGGGTGGAAAGCCATCTAGGAATCACATTATTTTGACTAGTCTAACTCTCCCTCCCCATGAGAAATTTAGGACCCTGGGGGCTACGTGACTTTTGCAGGGCCTTTGCTGACTCTTACAGTGCCAGAGCGTAGATAACTGGATCTGTTAACCATGCACTCGGAGACTAGAGTCCGGTGGAGTTGATTCCAACTCACAGCGACCCCATGTGACAGAGTAGAACTGCCCATAGGGTTTTCTAGGCTGTAGTATTGACAGAGCAGATCGCCACGTCTCTCTCCAGGAGCCCCTGCGTGGGTTTGAAAAGCCAACCTTTCCGTCGCGCCACCATGGCTCCTTAATAATAAAACCAAAGAAAACCAAACCCATTGCCATGGACTCATTCCGACTCATAGCGACCCTATAGGACGGAGCAGAACTGCCCTATAGTTTCCAAGCAGCGGCTGGTGGATTCAACTTCGGTGCGTCTGGTTAGCAGCCAAGCTTTTAACCACTGGCCACCAGGGCTCCTCCTTAATAACAGGGGATGCGAATGGGTATTTAAAGAAAAGGTTTTGCTGCATTACTTACAGAACGGATCCAGCTTTCAAATACTATTTAGATAAAGCATCTTCTGGGTGTATGCAAAGGGGAAGGCCTGCCATGTGGGGGGGTCACAGTCCGTGAGGACCAATGAACGGGTGGGAAGGGGAAAAGCTATTGACTCCTCTGGCATCAGTGTCCTGTGCAGTAATGAGACTGGGTAATTAGTGATTTTCAAATTCTTTTTACCTTGACCTACCAGTACACATTAGAATGGAAGTGCCATGAGGGCAGAGACTGTATCTTGTTCATCTTTGCATTTCCAGCACTAGCACAGGGCCCAGGACATGGCTGAATACGCAATACTTATTATGTGAACACGGAATAAAGCAAACACAACAGTAGAGGGCAGTGCAAATGCAGGGGATTATCCAAACGACTTTGACTTTTGCAAAGCTCCTTTAATTTCTTTAATTCTTAGAATAGCCTTGTGAATTAGGTAGGCAAGAGTTTTTCTTCCCTATTTGGTTTGGGCAGTTGAAGTGATTTTGATATAATGAGCTCAGTAACCTTTAAGAGAAACCTCAGATTGGGGAACTGGCTCTCATATGACCACTAGCATAATAGTCAAGGAGGGAAATTCACAGTCATTCAAAGATGTGCTGAGTACCTAGTTTTGGCTGGGCCTTGGTGTAAGCACGGAGCTTAAAACAATGTACACAGTATGAAGCAGACGAGTGAAAACAGGACCTAAGAAACAGGGCAAGCACTGGCAAGGCAGGGAATATAAAAAGGTGAAAAGGGCACTATTTCTATCAGAATGTTACTTTTTTGGGTGGCCTCCTGTACCATATTCATCTGTGCATACTCTACGTCTCTTGGCAAAGGCCTGGCACATGGCAAAAGCTTCATCAGTGTCTACTGAATGCGTACATGGGGGAATAAAGAATGCCTTGCTCAATTCTGTGCCAATAGAGATCTTAGGTCTGACTTTGTGTCTTTTGGGGTCTAGTGAACATAGCCATCTGCTTTGGATCACAGAGATAGGAAGTAGTTTCTACTAATCAACATTTAAATGACCTCTTTCCATCTTCTTCTCCAACCAGCACCTTAATGCATACCATCATCATTTGCCTTGATGACTTTGACAGCCACCTCAGTGGTCCCCCTGTCTCCACTGTTGCCCCATTACTATCAATTTACCGTCCAGTAGTCAGTGGGAAAGGTCCCTGGGTGGCACAGTTTGCTGTCAGCTACTAACTGAAAGGCTGGCAGTTAGAACTCACCCAGTGGTGCCGTAGAAGAAAGGCCTGGTGATTTGCTTCCATAAAGATTACAGCCAAGAAAACCCTATGGAGCTGTTCTACTCTGTAACACATAGGCCTTCTTTCACGTGAGTCAGCATTGACTTCATGGCAATGGGTTTGGTTTTGCTTTTTATGAACCAAACACAATTTTTCAACTTACCTGAAATCCTTTAATGCCTTCTCATTGCCCTCAGTACAAAGGTCAAAATCTAGTAACACTGCCTGTAGGCTTCTTTACGGTTTGGTCCTTGCCCCTCATCTATCCCTGCCTCTCCTGGTCTGTTCTCCAGCCCTACAGGTCTTCTTTCTGAAACGGCACATTCCAGTGGCCTCTGTAATGCAGTCCGCATCTACGGAGCACGCTGTCCCCTTCCCTTCTGATTATCTGACACATTCATTCATTCATTGATGTAATTCACTCAACAAATACATATTGAGCACCTACTACGTGCCAGCCACTATTTGAGTGCTAGGGATCAGTACTGAATAAAATAAAATTCTTACTCTTGAGGAGCTTACATTTTAGTGGAGAAGACAGAAAAAGTAAATAAACAAGTGGATAAATACCCAGTGTCAGATGGAGAAAGGAATTGAGAAAGAAGAGGTTACTATTTTAGAAGGGTTGCATAGAGAAGCCCTCTCTACTGAGGTGATATTTGAGCAGAGTCTTCAAGTGAGTGAATGGGGGAAGAGCAGGCAGATGGAGCAGCAGCTGCAGAAGCCCTCAGCAGGGAGTGGGCAAGGGTTGCTTGAGGCCCAGCCGGGAAGTCAGTGTGAACGGAGTGAAATGAACAAAGGAAAACCCGTTGCCATAGAGTCGATTCCGACTCATAGTGACCCTGTAGTCTAGAGAAGAACTGCCCGGTAGCGTCTCCAAGGAGCGGTTGGTGGATTCAAACTGCCGACCTTTTAGTTAGCAGGCATAATTCTTAACTACTGTGCCACTAGGGCTCCAAATGAAACCCATTGCCGTGGAGTCGATTCCAACTCAGAGTGACCCTATAGGACAGAGCAGAACTGCCCCATAGGCTTTCCAAGGAGTGGCTGGTAGATTCGAACTGCTGACCTTTCGGTTAGCAGCTGAGCTCTTAACCACTGCGCCACCAGAGCAAAGGAAAGAGGAACAGAAAATGAGGACAGAGAGGTAGCCAGGAACAGACGTTGTAGCGGGAATTTGGATTTAATTTTATGTGCGACGGGAAAGCATTGGAGGGTTTTGAGCAAGGGAGTGAAATGACCCACTGAAAGGATTCCTCTGGCTGCTGTGGTGGCCGAGGTGAGAAACAGTGGTGACCTGGGTTACAGTGGTGGTGGAGGTGAAGAGGTACAAGGTATACGTTCAGAAGGTAGGGTTGACAGGATTTGCTGACGGATTGGGCATATGAGAGGAGACTAGGATGACACATCGGTTTTTGCCCTGATCAACCTGGTGACCTCCTACTCATCTCTGCAATCTCAGCTCAAAGGCTCTCCCTTGGAAAGGCCTTCCAGACTAGGTGAGGTCCCTGCTGAGAAGGAGAGCACTGTTAGTCCGACATTTTCAGAAGATAAACTGTAATCTGCACATTCCTTTCTTTGCTAGTGCTTGTTTCTGTGAGTCACACCGGTATTGGTTTGGGCAGGGTAATAAAATCTGCAGGCAGCCAGAGACTCCATTCTGCTCTCTTAGAGATAGTTTGTAAAGCTTATTTTTCCCCATACAAAGGAATGCTCACACGCGACATGTGGCCACAAATCACACCCAGGAAGGTGTATTATTAGCTCCATTTGGCCCATGAGGAAACTGAGGCTTGACCTTCTAGTTCTTGAAGGTCATACAACTAGAAGCTGAGGAGCTGGGATTCAAACCCAAGTCCTGCTCTGCGCTAGGATGCTGTTTTGGTTCTCTAGTGCTGCTACAACAGAAATACCACAAGTGGATACCTTTAAAAAACAGAAATTTATTTTCTCACAGTTTAGGAGGCTGGAAGTCTGAATTTAGGGTGCTGGCTCTAGGGGAAGGCTCTGTCTCTCTGTCGGCTCTGGAGGAATGTCCCTATCTCTTCTGAGCTTCTGCTCCTGGGTGATTTTCATGTGCTTGGCATCTCTCTTGCCCCATCTCTGCTTGCTAGCTTGCATTTAATCTCTTTTATAACTCAAAAGAGATTGACTCAAGATATGCCCTACAATAATCCTGCCTTATTAACATAACAAAGACAACCCATTCCCAAATGAGTTTATAACTACAGGCATAGAGGTTAGGATTTACAACACATATTTCGGGGGGGACGAAATTCAATCCATAACATTCCACCCTTTGGTCCCCCACATGCAAAACACAGTCACCCCATCACATCATTCCAAAAGTCTTAAATCAACTCCAAGTCCAAAAATCTCATTTTCTGAATCACCTAAACCAAATATGGGTGAGACGTTAGGCATATTCCATCCTAGGACAAAATTCCTCTCCATCTGTGAACCTATGAAATCTAGGCTACAAGTTATCTGTATCCAAAGACAACGGTGGGACAGGCACAAAGCAGACATTTTCATTACAGATAGGAGAAATTGGACTGAAAGAAGGGATAACAGGTACCAAGCAAGTTCAAAACCCAGCAGAACAAATTACGTTAGCTCTCAAGGCTTGACAATAATCCTCTGTTCTCTGAGACCATCTAGGCAATGGCCCCGCCCTACAGACTCTTGGTGTTGGCCACGCCCTCTGGATTCTAGGTGGAGGCTCCTCTGCCCTGGGCTTCAGCTCCACCTTCCAGGCCCACTGCTCCCTTGGCTTTGGGTGGCCCTGTTCTCCTAGTCCATCTGAGTGGCGATCTACCCCCATGGTCCCAGTAGGTTCTTCTGACCCTTGGGCATGGCATCCCTGCCCCCGCAGCTTTGGGCAGTGGCCTCATCTCCCTGACACACCTTAACAGCATACACCAGAACTGAGCTGGTGAAGATCTGACTCTTTGAAACCAAGGAGGCTGTGGCCCCACCCTTTGAGATACAGGAGACCGTGGCCTCACCCTTTGAAACCAAGAGGGCTCTTTTCCCTATGCTCCTTACAACAGTTCTGCTGATCTCTGAGCTGCTCCAGGGACGGTCCTTTTTTTTCTTGGAGGACAACAGCTGTAGCTCCTTCAGCCTGTTTCCTGCCTGTAGAATTCCAAGAAGCAGCTTTCTTTCCTTTTGCCCTGTCCCTGTCCCCTTCAGTCTAAGCTGATGGGTTTTCTGCTGTGGCAATTGGTTAGATCCATCAGTCACAGGCTTGATTTTTTTTTTTTTAACGTTATTTTTAATTTTATTGTGCTTTAGGTGAAAGATTACAGCACAAATTAGTCTCTCTTTCAAAAATTTATACACAAATCATTTTGTGACACTGGTTGCAATCCCTGCATTGCGTCGGCACTCTTCCCCCTTCCCCCTTCCCTTTCCACCTCGGGTTCCCTCTGCCCATTTGTCCAGTTTTCCTGTCCCTTCCTGCCTGCTGGTCTTTGTTTTTGGGCAGGTGTTAGCCCTTTGGTCTCGTATACTTGATCGAACCAAGAAGTATGTTCCTCACGTGTATTCTTGTTTATTCTATAGGCCTGTCTCATCTTTGCCTGAAAGGTGAACTTCAGGAGTGGCTTTAGTTCTGACACAGCAGGGTGTCCAGGGGCCATAGTTTCGGGGGTTCCTTCAGTCTCTGTCAGACCAGTAAGTCTGGTCTTTTTTTTAAGTATTTGATTTTTGTTCTAATTTTTTTTCCCACTCTGTCCAGGATTCTCCACTGTGATCCCAGTCAGAGTGGTCTGTGCTGGTAGTCAAGCACCTTCTAGTTCTTCTGGGCTCAAGCTGATGAAGGCTGTGGTTTCTGTGGCCCGTAAGTCTTTTGGACTAATATTTTCCTTGAGTCTTTGGTTTTCTTCATTCTCCTTTGCTCCATATGGGATGGGATCAATAGATGTATCTTAGATGGCTGCTTGCAAGCTTTAAAGACCCCAGACCTACTCACCAAAGTAGGATGTAGAACATTTTCTTTATGAACTATGTTATGCCAATTGACCTAGATGTCCCGAGACCATGGTCCCCAGCCTTCAGCCCCAGTAACTCAGGCCCTCAACAGGCTAATCTCTTTAACAAAAGATTGTGTAGCCACTTCATTGGTGAAAATTCTAGGACCTGTGTTCTTAGTTTGTACGGCAGAAGTTCCCAGATCTTTAAGTTTTATTTTCATTTTGCACAGTTCATTTTTAAGCTCACCTCTCTCCTCTCACATTTTACTATAAGCGGCAAGGAGACACCACACAGCCCCTTTAAGAACTTACTTAGAAATCTCCTCAGCCAGATATCCAAGTTCATCACTGACATTTTCTACCTTCCACCAAACATCTGAACATAATTCAGACAAGTTCTTTGCCCCTGAATAAAAAGCATCACCCTTCTTCCCTTGTCCAATCACATGTTCATCATTTTCTTTTAAAGCCTCACCAGAAGCACACCGAACATCCACATGTCTAGCAACATCTATTGCTGGTGCCATATGTATTCTCTAAGGTGATAGAAACTTTCTCTGCAGCTCTCCTCACCTCCTTCTGAGCCCTCACCAGAATTGCCTTCGACGTCCATGATTCTGCCAACAGTATCTTCAAGGCAATTTAGGCTTTTACTGTCAGGCACCAGCCTCTACCCACTACTCAATTCTAAAACGACTTCCACAAGAAAGGTACCTGTCAGAGCAGCTCCCCACTCTTTTGGTATCAAATTCTTAGTTACCTAGTGCTGCTATAAAAGAAATACCACAAGTAGACGGCTTTAACAAGCAGAAGTTTATTTTCTCACTGTTTAGGAGGCTAGATGTCTGAATTCAGGGTGCTGGCTCTAGGGGAAGGCTTTCTCTCTTTTGGCTCTGGAGGGAGCTCCTTGTCTCTTCTTAGCTCTGCTCCTGCATGATCTTCATGTGGCTTGGCATCTCTCTTCCCCCATCTCTGCTTGCTAGCTTATGTTTAATCTCTTTTATATCTCAAAAGAGACTGACTCAAGATATGCCCTACACTAATCCTGCCTCATTAAGATAACAAAGACAACTCATTTCCAAATGCGATTATCACCACAGGCATAGATTTACAACGCATATTTTTTGGTGACAAAATTCAGTCTATACCACTTACTGCTACCTCTTCAGCTGAGAGGACAGAGACAGAGCTGTGCACTCATAGAAGAAAAGAAATCAGTCAAGAGATCAATAGGAAGAAAATATGAGCAATTGATGGTCTGTTCCGCAGTTGGCCCCTGGCCTTGCTCTGACTGACGATACTGAGCTTTTCCAACATCTCTTTCCGCAGATGTAGTAGATTTGATTCCTGTGTATTCCATCTGGCAAAGTCTATCTGTATAGTGGCCATTTATGTTGGTGAAAAAAGGCATTTGCAATGAAGAAGCCATTGGTCTTGCAAAATTCTATCATGTGATCTCCAGTCATTTCTGTCACGAAGGCCATATTTTCCAATTACCGATCCTTCTTCTTTGTATCTAACTTTCACATTCCAATCACCAGGAATTATCAATGCATCCTAACTGCATGTTCGATCAATTTCAGACTGCAGAAGCTGGTAAAAATCTTCAATTTCCTCATCTTTGGCCTTAGTGGTTGGTGTATAAATTTGAATAATAGTCGTATTTACTGGTCGTCCTGGTAGACGTATGAATATCATCCTATTACTGACAGCGTTGTACTTCAGGATAGATTTTGAAATGTTCTCTTTCACGATGAATGCAACGCCATTCCTCTTCAAAGTGTTATTTCCAGCATAGTAGACCATATGATTATCTGATTCAAAATGGCCAATACCAGTCCATTTCAGCTCACTAATGCCTAGGATATCAATGTTTATGCGTTCCATTTCATTTTTGACAATCTCCAGTTTTCCTGGATTCATACTTTGTACATTCCATGTTCCGATTATTAGCAGATGTTTGCAGCTGTTTCTTCTCATTTTGGGTCATGCCACATCAGCAAAGGGAGGTCCCAAAAGCTTGACTCCATCCACATCACTAAGGAGGAGGCAGCTCTTCCCCAGTCATCTTTTGAGTGCCTTCCAAGCTGGGGGGCTCATCTTCCAGCACTATATCAGACAATGTTCCGATGCTATTCATAAAGTTTTCACTGGCTAATTCTTTCTAGTAGTAGGCTTCTTCCTAGTCTGTCTTAGTCTGGAAGCTCAGCTGAAACCTGTCCGCCATGGGTGACCCTGCTGGTATCTGAATACTGGTGGCATAGCTTCCAGCATCGCAGCAACACGCAAACCCCCACAGTAGGACAAACTGACAGACACATAGGGGATTTCATTTTACTTGGATCCACAATCAACACCCACGGAAGCAGCAGTCAAGAAATCAAAAGATGCATTGCATCGGGCAAATCTGCTGCAAAAGACCTCTTGAAAGTGTTGAAAAGCAAAGATGCCACCTTGAAGACTAAGGTGCGCCTGACCCAAGCCATGGTATTTTCAATTGCATTATATGCATGAGAAAGCTGGACAATGAATAAGGAAGACCGAAGAAGAATTGATGCCTTGGAATTGTGGTGTGGGGCGAAGAATACTGAATATACCACGGACTGCCAAAAGGACGAACAAATCTGTCTTGGAAGAAGTACAACCAGAATGCTCCTTAGAAGCAAGGATGGTGAGGCTACATCATACATTCTTCGGACATGCTGTCAGGAAGGATCAGTCCCTGGAGAAGGACATCATGCTTGGTAGAGCAGAGGGTCAGTGAAAAAGAGGAAGACTCTCAATGAGATGGATTGACACAGAGGCTGCAACAATGGACTCAAGCATAACAATAATTACGGGCATGGTGCAGGACCAGGCAGGGTGTCATTCTGTGGTGCACAGGGTCGCTAGGAGTCAGAACTGACTTGACAGTACCTAACAACATTTGTCACTTTGTAATTATATACCTGTGTGACTATGTGATTAATGCCTGCCTGCTGTACTAGACTGCAGAGTACCTGAGGGCAGAGTCTATGTCTGTCTTGCTCATATTATGTTTGTAGCACAGTGCCTATCACCAATAGATACTGTATTTGTAATTGTTGCTGTCACCCTTATCAATTTGTTGGAAAACAAGGTGGCAATATACAGTGACAGCTATAAGAAGGAATATTATTTGGCTAGTAATCTACACTTGTGGAAAAATAATTTAACAGAAGCAAACCTCCCTCCCCTCAAAAAGGAAGGCATGATGATATTAACTCCTGCATTATGCATGAAGTTAAACAACCAAAAACACCAGGAAATGGTTTTATTAAATGATGATACATCATTATAATGGAATAATATACAGCCTTGAAGTCATACTCATATGGATTCTATGTAGGTGGATGGTAATAAAAATAAAACCAAAATATGTGCTTCTCAGATTTGGTCATATAGGTGGGTAGAAAGGAAACTAACATTTTTTGTTTGGAGACTAAAACCTAGAATTAGTATTTATTAGCAGATTCTGAGCTCTGGGACCCTCCTCTGACTACACCAGAAGTTAGAGCCTGTTATGGACTTTCGCCCTTCGGGACCTTGTCAGTGGTCAGCCCAGAAGTGCTCAGAGAACATCCACTCAACAGGAGTCCACTATTTGTGTGCTTCCCATTTTCACTAACCAGTCTTTTCTACCTCCCAGTTTCTGCCACCATCCAATTAGTTAGTGCTATGGATTGAACTGTATCCCCACAAAATGTGTGTCAACTGGGGTACGCCATGATTCCCAGTATTGCGTGATTGTTCACCATTTTATCATCTGATGTGATTTTCCCATGTGTTGTAAATCCTACCTCTATGATGTTTATGAGGCAGGATTAGTGGCAGTTACGTTAATGAGTCAGGACTCAATCTACAAGATTAGGTTGCATTTTGAGTCAATCTCTTTTGAGATACAAAAGAAGAGAATCTAGCAGAGAGAAGGGGGACCCCATACCACCAAGAGAACAATGCCGGGAGCAGAGCATGTCCTTTGGACCCTGTGCCGAGAAGCTCACAGACCAGGGGAAGATTGATGAGAAGGACCTCCCTCCAGAGCCGACAGAGAAAGTCATCCCCTGGAGCTGGCACCCTGAATTCAGACTAGCGTACTAGACTGTGAGAGAATAAATCTCTGTTGAAGTCATCCACTTCTGGTATTTCTGCTATAGCAGGACGAGGTAACTAAGACAGTTAGGAAGTCCTATCAGCTGCAAATTCATTCTCTCAAATGGTGTGTGCTCGACTGCTAACCTAAAGGTTGGTGGTGCAAACCCACACAGCGCTATCTCAGAAGAAAGGTACCGGGGAAGAAAGGCCTGGCAATCTGCTCCCTTTTAAGATTACAGCCAAGAGCAGTTCTACTCTATTACACACGGGGTGGTCATGAGTCAGAATCCACTCTATGGCAATGGGTTTGTTTTTTGTTTTTTCTTTTTTTGGTTAAGTGCCAGACACTCTTCCAGGTGCTGGGTAAAAGAAATGCACTAAACAGACACAGACCTTGCTCTCAGGGAAGTTACATCTTACTGGAAGAGACAAGACTGTTAACAAATAAGCCTGTGAGAGCTGGAACTCCATGGGCTGCCTTGTTTTTCCGAGTCTCGCAAGTTTTCCACCTTTGACAGGGTGCAATCTTACTACTTTTCTATAGCTATTAGTGGAAAATAATGGAGTTTCCCTTTTCTGAAATGTTGTCCTCTTCCACAGGCTCGGGCTTTTGCAGGTTTTACTGTATATAATGTCAGGTCATTTCCGCCTCCATCCCGTCACTGCACTGTTCCAACAGCCTTCAGATTTTTTGTCTCCTCCAACACAGCCTAGCTACCGGCTGTATTTTAAAATGCAAACCAGAGCTCATCTGTCCTGACTAAAGTGCCGTCTAGGCTACTCTGGATACTGCTCAAATTTCTTATTATGCACACGAAGCACTTCAGGATCGCCTCCGCTTACCTCTCCAGCTTCCTCTCCAAGCACCCACGCACTCTGCACCTGCAGACATTTTCGCGACAGCCACCTTTGTAGACGCTGTTCCTTCTATCCGGGATGCTCTGCCAACTGGCGAAGTCCATTCACCAAACACCTGAATGCCTACTACCTGGTGGACAAACGCTAGGCCCACGGACGTTACCCCTCTGGGAAAGCCTTCTTCTATCCGCACCCCTCGCTCCCTCAGCTCCTTGCAGGTACAGCATTTCACCCTGTCCTATAATGTTTTATGTGGATAGGGAGCGCGCCTCGTTCTCTCTGTGAAAATACAGGCATCCGAGAATCATTTGTTTGGAGTATAAAAGTAACGACAGGCGTTCCAGAAAACATGCGAAGAACCTCCGAAATGTTTACATTTCCGGGTGGCTGTGCGGTAGGCACTAGAGGGAGGGAGAGGGAAAGTGGGTGCCTCACCGGGGGCCACTCTAGAAGGAGGGCTCGGTGGTGTGGAGGACCCGAGAGACGGGAGCGGAGAGTGCGGTGTTCGCGTCTGCGCTGTAGCGGCCCGTCGTGGGGAGCCCGGGCCGAGCGGGAGCCTTTGTCCCTGTCCCGCCCTTCCCGCAGAGGACCGGGGAGGTGGGTAGACGGCTGCGGCTCCGCGGAAAGGGACGCAGTGGCCTGTGAATCTCGAACTCCATCTGCCCCACCCTTCCCCAACCCCTTCTGCCCCACTTCCGTTTGTCAGGGTTTAGGGGATGGAGGCCAGGGCTCGCACATCCCCACGCCCTACCCCAGGGCTAGACGTCCCGCCTGGGTCAGCCAGAAGAAGGGTCCCTGCTCTCAAGCAACCGAGCCTTGCCACGCTGCCTCTGTGCATGGCCCCTGGGTGACCGGGGTCCTCCCCTATCCCTTACTCCAGGGATGTTCTCTATAAATTAAGGTTTACCTGCTGACTCCTTTTGAGGGTCCGTCCTGGTCCAAAAGTAGGTGATCAGATCACACAAACTTTAATGTGCACCTGGGGATCTTGTTAAAAAAGCAGATTCTGATTCTGTAGCTCTGGGGTGAGACCAGAGGTCCTGTATTTCTAACAAATTCCCAAGTGATGCCAGTGCAAAGGTCTAAAACAGTGGTTCTTAAGGTGCAGTCCCGGGGCCAGCAGGACCGGCAGCATTGGGGTCATCTGGGACCCTAGACCAGCTGAATCAGAAACTGTAGGGGTGGGGCCCAGCAGCCGGTGTTTTAACAAGCCCTGTTGGTGAGTCTGAGGCTGCTGGAGTTTGAGAACCACTGGGACAGTGGGAAAGTGTGCTGGCTGTGGAGTCAAATTGCTTGACTGGTGATTGTGGTAAATTTGCCTTATCTGGCTAAGCTCCAGTTTCTTCAGCTGAAAAATCAGGATAATAATACTAATACCTTCCTCGCCAATCTATTATGAAGACTAAATGTGAGATAAAGTATGCAAAGCACTTGGCACACATAGTAAGCATTCTAAAAATTACTGATATTGTTACCCTTCAGATGAAATGTCAGTGGGGCATTCAGGAGGGGGTAACTCATTCGGCTTGAGATGTCAGGAAAGTCTTCAGGGAAGAAATATAGGAGTCGATATTTGAGATAGGATCTTAAAGGATAGGGCTGTCAGGTGGAGAAGGTGAGAAGAGGCATTCCAGGAATAGGTAGTATCCTAGGTGTGTGGTCTGGTATGTGGGGGAATGTGTTATGGGTGAAAGACAGGAGAGGGAGATGCAGAATAACTCACAGAGGCCTTGCATACCATGCTATGATGCTTATGTGTCATTTTTTGGGGAGACAAAATGACTTTAAGTAGGCACAGGACAGGATCTACCTTGTTTGTTAGGGCAGCAAATCTTTCTACTATAGTAGAGAAGTTGTACTGAGGGTCAGTGAGATAACTTTGAAGTCTTCAGTGATAGGTCAGGCTAGAGTCCATGGCTAGGCCCTGGCAGTGAAAGTAACAGGAAAGTACTAGAAGGAGAAAATATTTCTCCAATAGAATGGACAGGATTTGGTGACCAATTGGATGTGGTATGAGGGAGTGGAAGGAATCCATAATGGTTCCTAGGTTTCTAGCTTGGTGTAAGCATGAAGACTGTGCCAATCCCTAAATATGTAGAAGGAAGAACAGGAAATAGTGACAGAAAAGTGATTAAAGCTAGATGCCTAGGAGTCAGCAAGCTTTAAGAAGTAGGCAGAGGAAGAGGAGAGAGAAAAAGAGCCTAAGAAGAAAAGAGCATTAGAGGTAGGAGGAGATCAAGGAAAGTGTCCTGAAGGCCAAGAGGCAGTTTCACCATCAGTTGCTTATATGCGAGTTCAAGTTGAAGCTGAAGAAAATTAAAACAAGTCTGTGAAAGCCAAACTACAACCTTAAGTATATCCCACCTAAATTTAGAGACCATCTTAAGAATAGATTTGATGCATTGAACACTAATGACCGAACACACCAGACGAGTTGTGGGATAACATCAAGGATATCATACATGAAAAAACCCAAAAGGTCATTAAAAAGACAGGAAAGAAAGAAAAGACCAAAATGGATGTCAGAAGAGGCTCTGGAACTTGCTCTTGAATGTAGAGTAGTTAAAGAAAATGGAAGAAATGATGCAGTAAAAGAGCTGAACACGTCTGGGTTTCAAAGGGCAGCTTGAGAAATGCGCAAAGAGTTTTATATTATTATCATGACAATCTTATAATGAAATGTGCAAAGACCTGGAGTTAGAAAACCAAAAGGGAAGGACACACTCGGCATTTCTCAAGCTGAAAGAACTGAAGAAAAAAATTCAATCCTCGAGTTGCAATTTTGAAGAATTCTGCGGGGAAAATATTAAATGGCACGGGAAATATCAAAAGAAGATGGAAGGAATACACAGAGTCACTATACCAAAAAAAATTGGTCGACGCCCAACCATTTTAGGATGTAGCATATGATCAAGAACTGATGGTATTGAAGGAAGAAGTCCAAGCTGCACTGAAGGCATTGGTAAAAAATAAGTCTCCAGGAACTGAGGGAATATCAATTGAGATGTTTGAACAAACAGATGCATCACTGGAGGTGCTCACTCGTGTATGCCAAGAAATTTGGAAGATAGCTACCTGGCCAGCTGACTGGAAGATATCTATATTTGTGCCCATTCCAAAGAAAGACGATCCAACAGAATGTGGAAATTAACAAACAATATGATTAATATCACACGCAAGTAAAATTTTGCGATTGCAGCAATACATTGACAGGGAGCTGCCAGAAATTCAAGCCAGATTCAGAAGAGGAGGTGGAACAAAGGATATTATTGCTGATGTCAAATGGATCTTGACTGGAAGCAGAGAATACCAGAAAGATGTTTACCTGTGTTTTATTGACTATGCAAAGGCATTTGACTATGTGCATCATAACAAATTATGGATAACATTTCGAAGAATGGGAATTCCAGAACACTTAATTGTGTTTATATGGAAACTGTACATAGATCAAGAGGCAGTGGTTGGAACAGGAAAGGTGTGTGTTAGAGTTGTATCCTTTCATCATATGTATTCAAGCTGTATGTTGAACAAATAATCCAAGAGACTGGACTATAGAAGAAGAATGCAGCATCAGAATTGGAGGAAGACTCATTAACAACCTGCGATATGCAGATGACACAAGCTTGCTTGTTGAAAAAGAGAAGAGGACTTGCAGCACTTACCGATAAAGATCAGACTATAGCCTTCAGTATGGATTCCACCTCAACATAAAGAAAACAAAAATTCTCACAACTGGACCAATAAGCAACAACATGGTAAACAGAAAAAGGATTGAAGTTATCACGGATTTCATTTTATTTGGATCCACAGTCAACACCCATGGAAGCAGCAGTCAAGAAATCAAATGATGTATTGCAATGGGGCAAATCTGCTGCAAAAGACCTCTTTAAAGTGTTGACAAGCAAAGATGTCACTTTGAGGATTAAGGTGCGCCTGACCCAAGCCATGATATTTTCAGTCACCTCATATGCATGTGAAAGCTGGATAATGAATAAGGAAGACCGAAGAAGAATTGACACATTTGAATTATGGTGTTGGCAAAGAATATTGAATATACTATGGACTGCCAGTAGAAGGAACAAGTCTGTCTTGGAAGAAGTACAGCTAGAGTGCACCTTGGAAGCGAGGATGGCAAGACTTCATATCAAGTACTTTGGACATGTTATCGGGAGGGACTAGTCCCTGGAAAAGGACATCATGCTCAGTAAGGTAGAAGGTCAGCGAAAAAGAGGAAGACCATGGACGAGATGTATCGACACAGTGGCTGCAACAGTGGGCTCAAACATAGTAAAGCTTGTGAGGATGGCACAGGACTGGGCAGTGTGTTGTTATATTGTCCATAAGGTTACTGTAAGTTGATAGCACCTGACAACAACAACAGCAACAACAACGTATGTTTACTGAATGAATAAATGAAGTCAGATAGCATAGCTCCTATTGAAAAGTCAGAGAAAATTCTGAATTAGTGGAGTATATTAATTAGGCTTGTCGGCGTCTGTATTTTTTATCAAATAATTTTCTACTTATGTTAGGTATGTCACGGTGGAGCCTTTATTTAGCACCATTTATAGAGAAAAGAAGAGGACCAAGAGGACCGGACATGGGAGATCACTTTCTTTCCCACCTTCATACTGCAATGACTAGTTTTGAAAAGAACGGTCTCAACTTTGAGCACAGCTGGAAGGTCAATAATTCTGAATGTTTCTGCTTGTTATAGAGAAATTTGTCAGGAGCCAAAAATGACATCAGTTTAGACTTTCCTGGAAAGCACTTTGTAAGAGATCTGGGCCATCTTCAAAGTCCTTTGAAATATAAGGAATCCAGCCAAATTGTAAATGTAGCATTTAAGGAGGCCTGGCGGTGCAGTGGTTAAGAACTCACCTGCTAACCAAAAGGTTGGCAGTTCGAATCCACCAGCTGCTCCTTGGAAACCCTATGAGGTAGCTCAACTCTGTCCTATGGGGTCGCTATGAGTTGGAATCGTCTCCAAGGCAACAGGTATGGGTATATGTGTGTGTGTGTAGCATTTAATGTTTATTATGAGTAGGCACTGATATTAACTAGCTCAAATTTTTGATACAATGGAGTCGTGGTTTATGTGCTGAGTTTACCTTAGCATATCAGTTAAATGAAGCATCCCATTTTGTAAGGATCTCTATGCCAACTGTATAGGATTTGGAGACTACTTCTAGAATTTTTGATTATTTTCTCTCATGCTACGTTATTATTTAAGGCTGTAGTTTAGAAGATGTTCTGCCTTTGGTCTAAAATGCAATTTATTCACTGGGAAAATATGATCTGCTTTGTAGCATGATTCTCAGGAGCACATTTATTTCAGTAAAAAGGGGAGATATTTGAATTCATATATTAATTTATTTTCCATCTATAAATTATGACAAGGTATAGATTATAAGTAATACTATTTTTTCCTTCTTTTTATATTGTACTTTAAATGAAGATTTACAGAGCAAATTAGTTTCTCATTAAACAATTAATACAATACTGTTTTACGACACTGGTTGCCAACCCCACGACATGTCAACACTCTCCCCTTCTCGAGCTTAGGTTCCCCATTACCAGCTTTCCTGTCCCCTCCTGCCTTCTCGTCCTTGCCACTGGGCTGGTGTGCCCATTTAGTCTCATTTTGTTTTATGGGCCTGTTGATCTTTGGCTGAAGGGTGAACCTCAGGAGTGACCTCAGTACTGAATTAAAAATGTGTCCAGGGGGCCATACTCTCAGGGTTTCTCCAGTCTTTGTCAGACCAGTAAATTGGTCTTTTTTTGTTAGTTAGAATTTTTGTTCTACATTTTTCTCCAGCCCTGTCTGGGACCCTCTATTGTGATTCCTGTCAGAGCAGTCAGCGGTGGTAGCCAGGCACCATCTATTTGTGCTGGACTTAGTCTGGTAGTTGTGATCCGTTAGTTCTTTGACTAATCTTTCCCTTATGTCTTTGGTTTCCTTTATTCTCCCTTGCTCCAGATGGGCTTGGACCAGTGGTGTATCTTAAATGGCTTCTCTCAAACTTTTCAGACCCCAGACACTACTCACCAAAGTAGGATGTAGAACATTTTCTTTATATACTATGTTATGCCAATTGAGCTAGATGTTTTCTGAGACCATGGTCCCCACAACCCTCCACTCAGCAATTCAGTCCCTCAGGGAGTTTGGATGAGTCTATGAAGTTTCCATAACCTTCCCTTGCACAAGTTGTGCTGGCTTCCCCAGTATTGTGTACTGCTGAGACTTTTATTGATTTGAAAGCTGAGATGGGATGAAAGTAGTAGAAAAGCCTGGAGAACTCTGCAGCTTGGGGTAAATGTGTATATTCTTAGAAGGTTTTTGTTCAATGTTGAGTTACCTGAGCTTCCAAGCAGAAGTCAGCTAGCTCATTTCCTTCTATAATTACACAGAGACATTCTTTATGAAGTCCTGGTTGAGTGCACTATACAATCCTTTGGGTTCAGTTTCTCTATTCCAGAGCTTTCTGTATCTGATTCCCAGAAAAGCCTTGTGCATTCCTGGCCTCTTTGATTGTTTCTGCCACTAACTGTGAATGTGGGACACCAAAATAGTTTTTCAGTACTGGTGTTTAACTCTCAGAAGTCACTGAGAAAGAGGTCTTTGTTTACTGCTGTGATTACTAAGGCTGTAAAGAGGGCAACACTGGCCTCTTACTATTTATATCAGTTTCCTGGGGCTGCCGTAACAAAGTACCATAGAGGGGTGGCTTAAAATGGCAAAAATTTATTATCTCACATTTCTGGAGGTTAAAAGCCCGAATTCAGGGTGTCAGCAGGGCAATGCTCTCTCTTGGCTCTTGGCAGCCCCAGCCATTTTCTGCCTTGATGCTGCAGCACAACTTCTCTGCCTGTCTTCATGTGGCCATCTTCCCTCCATGTCTCTGTCTCTGTGTGTCTCTTCTCTTTTGTAAGCACAGCACTCATATTAGATTAGGACCCACCCTGCTCTACCATGACCTCAGGTTAATTTAACTGATAACATCTTCAAAGATCCCATTTCCAAACATGTTCACAGGTACTGAGGGTTAGGACTTCAACATATCTTTTGAGGGGCACAATTCCATCCATAACATCATTCAAATAACTGCAGTTGTCCCCCAGTATCTGCCAGGGATTTGTTCCAGGACGCCCCCCATCACCGACACACATCCTCCTATATAATTTAAATCATCTCTAGATTACTTATAATACCTAGTACAATGTAAATGCTATGTAAATTGTTGTTAATGCTTACATTTAACACTTAATGCTTTCTCAGTCTTGCAAGAACTTTATCACGAACTAGAGAGACCATTTTCTTCCCCCCGAATATTTTCCATACTCTGTTGAATCTGTGAATGCTAAACCTGGGGATATGGAGGGACAACTGTATTTGGAGTTCTGGTAGAGGGGTCTGGGAAGTGTCTCATCTTTAAGTGTAGAGGGGCCTTAGAAAGTGAGACATGGAGCTGAGCTTCTGTGCCTTTTCGGAAGCATGTGAAGTGGTAGTTCTTGTGCTCAGTGAACCCCTGTCACACTTTCTTCTCCTTCTCTGGTCAGGCCTGGGTGGCCCCACTTCCCCTCACCTCTCAGCATCTAGGGTAAGGGCCTCCTCAGCTGGTCCTGCTGATCCTCCAGGAAGATCTGGGTGTGGGGACATACGACCAGATCTTATTCTGGTCACGCACCTTCAGCCTCATAGGGCCGGTGGAGCAGGAGCCAGGTGCCAGTTGGCTCTGATGAAGAGTTTAAATAAAGATGTTTAGCCCAAAGAGCAAGAGAGAGAGGCTGAACTTTGTGAAGGTGTCTATTACAGCTTAATAATAGATACCGCTTATCAAACATTTAGGAAATGCTAGGCCTTGAAATACATTCTCCCTTCATCCTTACACTTTCCATAGTGACTATTATTATACTTATTTTGTTGTTGTCGTTATTAGTCGCCATTAAGTTGGCTCCAACCATGGCGACCTTATGTATAACGGAATGAAATGTTTGGTCCTGTGCCATCTTCATGGTCCTTGGTATGTTTGAGTCCGTTGTTGTGGCTATATACCTATTTTACAGACAAGGAAACAGGCTCAGATGATCAAACTGAGGCACAAAGAGATGAAATAACTTTCCTGAGTTTACATGAGCTAGTAAATAGCAGAGCCAGGAATTTTGTACAATAAACCTTTACTGAGGACGTACTAGATACCAGGTATGATATTTAAATACAAGCACTATAAAAATAAGGAAAAAACCCAGACCCTACCCAACACAAACTCATTGTCTAGTGAGGGAAATAGTTAAGTAAACCAATTATTTTAGTCGTTTATTTTAAATAATTTATTTATTTTTTTCTTGTTGTTAAAAGTATACACAGCAAAACATGCACCAGTTTAACAATTTCTACACATAAACTTCTGTGACATTGATTACATTCTTTTAAGTTCCGCAACATTCTCACTCTCCTTTTTCAAATTGTTCCTCCCTCATTAACAAACTTATTGCACCCTAAGCTTCCTATCTAACCTTTTGAGTTGCTGTTGTCAGTTTGATCCCATATAGATAGTTCTTTGAAAGGGCACAATACTCAAGGCAGACGTTCTTACTAATTGAGCTAAAAAACCAGTTATTGCCATATGATGGTGCAAGTGTTCTTATTCAGTTATGCCTATCATGACAGCACAGAGAGGAGGGATCTTAAGCTCAAGACTGGAAAGTTAGGATAAAGTTTTGAAGAGTTAATGGCACAGCTGAGTTTTGAAAGGTGCGTAATAGCTAGTCTGACATAGAAAGGGGTCAAGGTCAATTTAGTGTAAAGGCTAAGCACATGACTTTGGAGCTGTGCTCTTGGTAGAATCCAGATCTACTACCTAATAGCTGAGTGACCTTGAGCAAATTTCTCAACCTGTCTAAGCCTCTAACATGGAAATAATAATAGCTACCTCTGCGTTATTTTGAGGACAAAATGAAATAATTCACATTGCCTGACAAAAAGTAGGTGCTCAATAAATCACAGCCATTACAGTGCTCAATAAATCATAAATCATAAGGGATTTCCAAAGAAATGAAACAGTATGTACAAAAGGAGGTGGGGGCCGGTGGGTGGGGAGTAGCCTCTTTGGCTTGAGCACTTGTTATATCAACAGGGGAATGAGGCTAAAGAGGCAGGCAGGGTTCAGACTGACAGGGCCTCGTATGCTCAGTTAAAGGAGCTCGGATTTCATCTTCTAGACAGTGGGGAGCCATTGAAAGCTTTAATCAGGAGAATAGCATGATCAGATTTATGTCTTAACATTATCATTCTAGCAGTACTAGGGAGGATGGTACTGAGGAAAAGACAGGGAGTTCATTGGTCCTGGTGAAGAGTGATTTAGGGAGTGTCTGGATTAAGGCTGGATCCCAGAGGATGGATACCAGAGATATTTTGATGGTAGACTCACCAGGCCTTGGTAATGGATGGAGAGAGTGAGGGAGAGGGATGTGCAGGGCGTAGGGAAGCTGTTCATATGTTGTGGTAGATGGGATGGGAAAATCCAGAGTCTGTGCTGTGCAGGATGAGGATCTGAGAGGCATCTGCATCAGGATGGGAGAGGAAGCAATTACTCACTTGAACTGTGTTGAGTGAGAAGAGAGGAGAGCTTAGGGAAATCCTAGGAAGCACATTTAAATGAAGGTTGAGAAGTAGCCAAAGAGGTGTATCCCTAAGCCAAGAAAAGAGTTTTAAGAAGAAAAGAATGATCAATTTTATCATATGCTACTGAGAAGTCAGGTATGAAAAGGCTTGCTTGGGATTTAGCAAAAAGGAGATTATGGTGCCTTGGCAACATCTGTGCCAGAGGAAAGAGATCAAGTTGTTTGAGTGTGAAGGCCAAGAGAAAGAGATAGGTGGCAGCCAGAGGAGGACATGTGCTAATAAAATTTATATATGTGTATGTGTGTGTGTATATGTATATACTGGACATATATAACATATAAATACATGTGGGTATATATATGTGTGAGTGTGTGTGTGTGTGTGTGTATATATATATATATATATATTTATAACATATGTGTCTTAGTCTGGATTCTCTAGAGAAGCAAAACCAGTGAAGAGAGAGAAAGATTCATATCAAAGAAGTGGCTCACACAGTTGTCGAGGCTATAAAGTCCCAAGACTGTGGGTCAGGCTGCTGCTTCTGAATCACGAAGCTGCAGGGGCTGGCGATCCCAAGATTTCCAGGTCAGACAGCAGGCCTCTCGCTCACAGGCTGCAGACACTGACAAATCCCAAGATCGGCAGATAAGCTCTTAGCTCAAGTCCCAAGGACCGGAGGTCAAATGCAGAATCCAGAGTGAGCAAAAGCCAGTCAGCTTTGCCAGAAATCCACATATATTGGATGCAGGCCACACCCCCAAGGAAACTCCCTATCAACTGATTGGCTCATAGCAGATCTCATCATGTGGAGGTGATTACATTATATCACATCTCATTACGGAGGTGATTACATCATTGTATAGTTGCCAAACCACTGAGAATCATGGCCCAGCTAAGTTGACACACAACCTTAACCATCACAATATGTATATTAAAATTGTATATTTTATTGAAAGAGACCTGAGCATATCTAAATACCAAGGGGGCAAGTGCCAACAGAGGAGAAGAGACTTATGACACAGGATCCAGAGGATAATTACTTCAACAACATATTTGCTGATCTACTCACTCCTTGTCCTGGATCCTTACTCTCTCACAATGCTGGTTATTTACCCCCTGCCACTAGATGATGCATCTTCTAAACTGCAATTCACTGCTGACACTCCTCAGCTTAAGAGTTCCTTGGTCCGGTCCCATCTCTCCCAATTGTTCTTCTTACAGCACGTTCTTTTACACGTCTAGGCCTTTGCACATATTTCTCCCTTTGTTGATATTGTGGCTGGCTAACTCGTAGACCTCTTTCAAGATGCTGCTCAAGCCTCCTTTCCATGACCCCCTTGGTCTCCGGTAGGTGTCTCTCCTAGCCTCTTCTGCTCTCTTTCATCACAGTATTCATCATACTCTAACGATAAATATCTCTATATATTTCTCCTTTACCAACTGTGACTTCTTTGAGGTCAGAGACTAAAGTTCATTTTTTATATGCCCAGCACCCATCCCAGTGCCTGACATATGTAGGTACTCAAGAAATGTTGGTTTATGCTAGGGTGGCTATTATTAGAAAAATGGAAAACAACATGCGTTGGTGAGAATGTGAAGAAACTGGAATCCTCATTCATTGCTGGTGGAATTCTAAAATGGTATAATCACTGTTTAAAACAATTTGGTGGTTCCTCAAAAATTAAACATAGAATTACCGTATGATCCAGCAATTCCACTACCAGGCATATACTCAAAGAACTGAAAGCAGGAACACAAACAGATACTTGTACAGTAATGTTCATCGCAGCATTATTCACAATAGCTAAAAAGTGTAAATAATCTAATCGTCCAGCAACAGATGAATGAATAAATGCTATATATATTTGTGGAATATTACTCAGCCATAAAGAGAAATGAAGTTCTGATACATGCTATCGCACGGATGAAGCTTGAAAACATTATGCTGAGTGAAGTAAGTCAGTCACAAAAGGACAAATATTGCATGATCCCACTTATGTGAAGTATCTAGAATAGGCAAATGCATAGTGTGATGCTTAATGTTATGTGTCACCTTGGCTAGGCTATGATTCTTAGTGGTTTGGCAGACACTAGACTGGGTGCTCTTCCATAATGTAATATAATGTAATTACGTTCCATGGTGTGACCTAATGTGGTCTGCCAATCAGTTAAAAGGAGAGTTTACTTGGGAGTGTGGCCTGCCTCCAGTATATAATGGATGTTTGGCAAAGCTCTCTCAGCCCTGCACTCTTATTGTCACCTGACCTCCGGTTACTGGGATGTAAGCTTGCAGAAGTTTCTGGCCTGCAGCCTGACTAAAGATTTTAGATTCCCCAGCTCCCCCAACCTCGTGAGCCAGCAGAAGTCTCCAGCCTGCCACCTGATTTGCAGATTTGGGACTTGTCAGCCCCCACAGTTGTGTGAGCTACTTCCTCACAATTGTGTGAGCCATTTCCTTGAAGTAAATCTCTGTCTCTATATTTACATATACACTTCACTGGTTTTACTACTCTAGAGAATCCAGACTAAGACACATAGAGACCAAACTTTATTAGTGGTTATCAGGGGTGGGAGGAAGGGAGAAAGAAGGAGTCATTACTTAGGCAGCACTGAGCTTCTGTTAAGGGTGATGGAAAAATCTGGAAATGGATAGTGGTGATGGTTGCACAACATGATGAATAATAATTATTTTTCTTCCTTCTAAAACACTGGCTGATTTTCAGAAGTAGATTGCCAGGCCTTTCTTCCTAGTCTTAGTCTGGAAGCTCTGCTGAAACCCGTTTAGTACCATAGCAACATGCAAACCATCATCGATAGACAGGTGGTGGCTGTGCATGGGGTGCATTGGCTGGGAATCAAAGCCAGGTCTCCTGCATGGAAGGTGAGAATTTTACCACCAACCCACTGATGTCCCCATGATGAACATAATTAATGTCACTGAATTGTACATGTGAAAAATGTTGAAATGGCAAATGTTTGCTATATATATTTTTACTACCATAAAAAAAGAAATGTTTGTTTTATGAATGAAGAAGACACAGTCCCTACCTTCCCACTGTTATGCTAATAACACAGAATGATAAAGCTTGAAATGGTGCGGCGCATAGAGAGTTCTGGGAACTCAGAAGAGGAAGGAGCTAACTCTTCTTAGGAGATATGGGAAAGGTTTCACTGAGGTAATATTTGGGCTTGGACTTAAAGGATAAGTTTGCCAGGTGGAGAAGGGCATTTTAAGCAGAGTGAATGAGGTATTTGTGTGTTATGGAACCCTGTTATGGACACTTCCACTTTCTAAGTTATTCAGGCCAACCTTCCCTCTGAGGACAACTAGAAATGCTGGATGAAATCTAATAAAACATCTTAAAAGTACTGAAGATCTAGCAAGATAGTGAAGAAGTACCAGGCCAAAATTTAGGAGATGGAGAGAACCCAGAAGGGTAAGTGAACTTCTTAAAACTGTTTTTGCCCTGAAGGCATTTGCCAACCCAGCAGGAAACTTGTGAAACTGAGTGGCAGTTTTGCTCACTAGCCTCACAGCTTGAGAGGGACAGAAATGAAAGTCCAGGGGACACCTAAGGTGAGATAGGAGATATATCCAACCATTTACCCTTCTCCCATTACCCCACACACCCTCTGGGTAAGGTTAGACTAGAATTAAACCTATGAGTGGGAATTGACTTGATGGCTATGGGTTTAGTTTTGTTTTAATCCGTTGGCACAAGAAAGAAAACAAGGGGGAAATCAAGCCCAGTTTTCCTGAGGAAAACCGGTTGTTATTGAGTCTATTCTGACTCATAGCGATCCTACTGGACAAAGTAGAACTGCTCCACAGGGTTTCCAAGGATTGGCTGGTGGATTCGAACTGCCAACCTTTTGGTTAGCAGGCTTAGCTCTTAACCACTGCCTGAGGAATAGTAGCCCAAATCTGTATCTCAGGGGTGGTACAAGATAACTCAAGCAGGAAAGTTAGTTGAAAGGAGTTGTGACCTAATAGTGCCCCAGACATCTAGAAGAGCAAATGCAAATCATCTCCCGAAGAAGGCCTAGGGGAAGCCCTAGAAATATTTTCCCCCAAAAGGCAATGAGCAGTACATAATAAAAGATAGTAAAGTATACAAAGAAAGGAAGGCATCATAAAAGAGAATTAGCAGAGGCAACAGCAACAGCTGACCCCAAGGACTTCAGATAATGGAATTATTGGACCCAGATTATAAATATCCTTACTATCTTTAAAAATATGTAAGAACAAGTCTAAAAATATTTGAAAGGAACAGAAAACTATAAAGAGTGACAAAGCAGATTTTTAAAAAAGTAGAACTTTTAGAAATAAAAAATTTAGTAACTAAAATGTAAAATTTATTGGACCAAAGTAATCACTAAAACAACAGAAGAAATATATGGTTTCCAAACCAGTAAAGGGAAAAAATACATAAAAATCAATCTAAATGTAGGCAAGAAACTAGAGAAATAGAAATAATAGGTAGAACAATAGAAATCATAGATAATAGACTTAAAACCCATGTATACTATTACTGTATTAATTTGAATGGATGAAATGTTTCAGTTAAATACAGGGAGCTTCCTATATGCAACAAGAAACACCAAATGACCTTTAAAAACAGGTACCATTTACCATAGAATACAAAAATTAAAGTGTGCAGGAATAAATCTGGCAAAAGATGAGTAGGTCTTCCAGGTAGAAAATTATAACAGCTTTGTGAGAGATATCAAAGAAGATGTAAATAAATGGAGAGCTACATATTATGTTCATGGACTGGAAAACTCAACACTGAAGATGTCAAATGTGCTGCTATCGAGTTGCTTGCTCTGGATCCTGCGGCTGTCTCCTGTTCATCTGACTTCCAGTTCTTGGGACCTGAGCTGGCAGCTTATCTGCTATCTTGCCTGCCTATCTTGGGATTCCTCAATCTTTGAAGCCTGTAAGCAAGTGCCCTGGTGTCTGACCTGCCAATCTTGGGTTCACCAGCCCCTGCAGCTACATGAATCAGGAGAAGCCTCTATCCTGTCCCACTGACTTGGGACGTTCCAGCCTCTGCAACAGCGTGAGTCATTTCCTGGATATAAATCTCTCTCTCTATATATATTTTCATGCTTTATTGGTTTTGCTTCTCTAGAGAACCCAGCCTAAGACACTCGGTTTCTGTGCTCTCTATTCTGTATCATTGTTCTGTCTATTCCTGCACCAATACCACAGTAACTCCTATTACTTACATGTTATGTTTCCTGGACCTATCTTCCAAGTATCTCATCTTCTTCCTGTTATTTCTATAACTTTGTATTTTTGCCCTGTGTTTTCAATTTTTCTTCAACTTTAATAATAAGGTCACCAATTCAGTTCTCAACAATGACCATCTTCTTTAATTCATTTACTAAATTTCTTTAACCATGTTTCATTGACACCATCAATTGTTAAGCTTTATCCTAATTTCAGAGATGTTAAAAATGTGAAACAATGTGCATCATAAAATCAATGAAATATGGTAATTTCAAAACAATTTTTTTTTTTTGTTCCAGAAGGTCCTTTTTGTGCTGTGATTAAATTAATTTACTCAATCTACATCCATTTGTTAAGTACCTAGAATATGTCAAGCTGGGGACACAGCAACAAACCAAAAAGACAAATATCCCTGTTCATGACAATAAATAAGTGTACTAGTAGGAGACAAATATTAAAGAGAAGGGGAAGAGGGACAAGAACAATGTGGGAGGCAGGAGGGATGCAATTTAAAAAGGGTGGTCATGGAAAGCCTCATTAAGAAGGTGACATTGGAGCAAGGAGGTGAAGTAGTGAGCCCTGTTGGGAATCTAAGGTGAAAGTATTCCACATGCACTTGGGCAGTTCCTTAAAAAGTTAGATCTAGCAATACCATTCGATCTAGCAATTTGAACAAAAACTTGTACATGAATGCTCACAGCAGCATCATTCACAATGGACAAAAGGTGAAAACAACTCAAATGTCCATCAACAGATAAATGGATAAACAAAATGTGATATATCCATAAAATGGAATATTATTCAGCCATACATGCTGAAACGTGAATGGACCTTGAAAACATCATGCTAAGTGAAAGAAACCATATATAAAAGGTTACATAATGTATGATTCCATCTATATGAAACATCCACAATAGGTAAATCCATAGAGACAGAAAGCAGATTGGTGGTTGCTAGGGGCTGGAGGGAAGGCGGATGGGGAGTGTGTCTTAATTATCTAGTGCTGCTGTAACAAAAATACCACAAGTGAGTGGCTTTAACCAACAGAAACTTATTTTCTGTTTAGGAGGCTAGAAGTCCGAATTCAGGCCACCAGCTCTAGGGGAAGGCTCTCTCTCTCTTTTGGCTCCGGAGCAAGGGCCTTGTTCCTTGGTTCCTTGGCGATCTTTATGTGGTGTGGCATCTGTCTTCCCCCATCTCTCTGCTTCCTTTTTCTTGCACTTAATTTGCTCTATTATATCTCAAAAGAGATTGACTTAAAACACATGCCGTTAAAATACTGCCTCATTAATAAAACAAAGACAGCCCATTTCCAGAATGGGATTATAACCACAGGTATTTAAAAAAAAAAAACCCATTGCCATCAAGTCGATGCCAATTCATAGCTACCCTATAGGACAGAGTAGAACTGCCTTACAGGCTTCCAAGGAGCAGCTGGTGGATTCAAACTGCTGACCTTTTGGTTAGCAGCTGAGCTCTTAACCACTGTGCAACCAGGGTTAGGATTTACAACATATATTTTCAGGGTCATATTTCAACCCATAACAGGGAGTGACTGCTTAGTGGGCATGGGGTTTCCTTTTGGGGTGATGAAAATGTCTTGGAGCTAGACAGAGGTAATGGTTGCACATTATGAATGTACTAAACACTACTAAATTGTATGCTTTAAAATGTATAATTAATTAATTTTATGTTATGTGAATTTTACCTCAAGAATTTAAAAAAGCCCTTAGTGGAAACATGCCTAGATGTTTCAGGAACACGGAGTGTGGCTGCAGAAGAGTCGGGGATGAGAGAGTGGTAGGAGAGGAGCTGAGAGGGGGTGGTTTACATGAGTGGGGCTTTGTAGGTGGTTATAAGACTTTGAGGAGCCCTAGTGGCACAGTGGTTATGAGCTCAGCTGCTAACCAAAAGGTCGGCAGTTCAAATCCACCAGCCACTCCTTGGAAACCCTATGAGGCAGTTCTGCTCTGTCCTGTAGGGTTGCTAGTGTCTGCCAAACCACTGAGAATCACAGCCTAGCCAGCTGACATGTAACGTTAACCATCACAAATATCCAGCCTGTTGACTGACCTACAGATTTTGGACTTGCACAGTCATGTGAGCCAATTCCTTAAAATAAATTTATCTATCTGCCTGCCTACCTGCCTATCATCTATCTATCTGTCTATCACTCTATTATCTATCTCGCCGGTTCTGTTTCTCTAGAGAACCCTGAGAGAGACCTCCTCAGCCTTCACCTGTGACTATATTTTTCCTGCTATCCCTGCACTGTACCCTTTGCTATAATACATCTTAGCCATGAGCATAACTTTATGTTTAGCTGTATGAGTCCTTCCAGTGAATCACCGGGTGCTTGTGGAACCACTAAGACAGGAAGTTTTTTTTTTTTTTTTAAAATGATTTCATATTGGGTGAGTTTTGTAGTTTGTGATTTTCAAGGAATTGGTTGTTGGATTTATGTGGGTAGAAAATAACCAACTTTTTGTTTTCATTGATTTTTCTCTGTTGTTTTTACGTTTTCAATCTCATTGATTTTGGCTTTTTATTATTTCTTTCCTTCTGCTTGTTTTTTTGGGTTTATTTTGCTCTTCTTTTTCTAGTTCCTTGAGGTAGAAGCTTAGATTATTGATTCTAGCATTTGATGCTATAAATTTTCCCTTTGAGGCTGCTTTAGCCATGTCCCACACATTTTCATATGTTGCATTTTCATTTTCATTCCGTTCGACGTATTATTATTATTTTTACTTCCCTGGAGACTTCTTTGACCTGTGGGTTATTGAGATGTGTGTTGTTTAATGTCCCTGTGTTTGGAGATTTCATGTCATCGATTTCTAGTTTGATTTCATTGTGGTCAGAGATCACATTTTGTATGATTTTGATTCTTTTCAATTTGTTGAGGTTTGTTTTATCATCCAACATATATGGTGAATATTCTATGGACACTTGAAAAGAATGTATTCTGCTGTTGTTGGGTAGAGGGTTCTATAAACATCAGTTAGATCCTGTTGTTTGATGGTGTTCAATTTTTATATATCCTTGCTGAATTTCTTACTAGTTATTGTTGTTAGGTGCTGTCAGGTCAGTTCCGACTCATAGTGACCGTAAGTACAACAGAATGAAACACTGTCCAGTCCTGAACCATCTCCACAATCGTTGCTATGTTTGAGCCCATTGTTGCAGCCATGTGTCAATACATCTTGTTGAGGGTCTTCCTCTTTTTTGCTGACCCTCTACTTTACCTAGCATTATGTCCTTCTTCAGTGACTGGTCCCTCCTGATAATATGTCCAAAGTATGTGAGACAAAGTCTCACCATCCTCACTTCTAAGGAGCATCCTAGCTGTACTTCTTCAAGATAGATTTGTTCATTCTTCTGGCAGTCCATGGTATATTCAATAATCTTCGCCAACACCATAATTCAAATCCATCAATTCTTCTGAATAGCAGTTCCATTAATTGCTGAGAGAGTGACTGAAGAGTTCAGCTATAGCTGTGGATTTGTTTATTTCTCCTTTCAGTTCTATCAATTTTAGCTTTATGTATTTTTGAGTTCTCTTGTTTGGTAGATACACATTTAGGATTGTTATGCCTCCTTGGTATATTGAACCTTATATCAGAATGTAATGTCCTTCTTTGTCCCTAGTAATTTCATTTGTGCTGGTCTACTTTATCTGATATCACCTTACCCACTCCTGCTTCTTTTGATTAATTTTTGTATGGTGTTATTTTTTTCCATCCTTTTATTTTTTTACCTACCTATGTGCCTGACCCAAGTCATGGTCTTTTCAATCACTTCATATACATGTGAAAGCTGCACAATAAAAAGGGAAGACAGAAGAAGAATTGATGCATTCAAATTGTGGTATTGGTGAAGAATATTAAATATGCTGTGGACTGAAAAAGAAACAAATCTATTTCAGAAGAAATACATACAGAATGCCCCTTAAAAGCAAGGATGGTGAGACTTCAGCTCACTTACTTTGGACATATCATCAGGAAAGATCAATTACTAGAAAAAGACATCATGGTTGGTAAAGTAGAGGGTCAGCAAAAATGAGGGAAACTCTCAGTGAGATGGCTTGATACAATAGTTGCAACAATGGACTCAAACATACCAATGGTCCTGAAGATGGTGCAGGAGCAGGCAACATTTTGTTCTGTTATACATAAGGTCACCATGAGTCAGAGCTGACGCAACGGCAACTAACAACACCACCAAATTATTGTATTTGAAGTCAGTTTTTTGTAGACGGCACATAGTTGGGTAATGTTTTTTAATCCACCCTGCCAGTCTTTATCTTTTAATTGGTATATTTATACCATTTACATTTAATGTAATTTTGATATGTTGGGATATTATTGTGCCACTTTATTATTTATCTTCTCTGTTTCCCTTTCCATGTTTTTCTATGTATTGCTTCAACATTTTTTATAATTCCATTTTATCTATACTATTTTTGAGTGCATCTTTTTGTATATTTAAGTTTTGGCTCTAGGCATTATATTATACATATTTAACTTAGCACAGCCTACTGGTGTTGACATTTTACCACCTTACTGCCATTTAGGTCCCTTTACCTTTCCCCTTTATAATTATCCTAAAGATTTCCTCTGCATACATTCGGAACCACATCAACAATGTTATTTTTACTTCAGCTGTCAAACATAAAAAACTCAAGAGGACAAAGACAATGTCTTATATTTGCTCATAATTTTTACCCTTATTATTGTTCTCTCTTCATTCCTGATGTTGCAAGTTTCCTTCTTTTACAATTTCCTTTCAGTTTGAAGAATTTCCCTTAGTTATTATTTTGGGTCTGCTGGTGATAATTCTTTTAGTTTTTCTTTAGCTGAGAATATCTTGATTTCCCTTTCACTCCTGAAAGATATTTTTGCTGGATATAGAATTCTGGGTTGATAGGTTTTTCTCTTTGAGCGCTTGAAAAATGTGCCACTTCTTTCTGGCTTCCATGGTTTCTGATGAGAAATCCACTATTGTTTCTGTCTTGGTAATGCATTGTTTCTTTCAAGAAACATCCCAGTTGCTTAAAAGAACTGTCTTTAATTTATTTTCAGAAGTTTGATTATTATGTGTCATAGTGTGGATTTCTTTGGGTTTATCTTATTTGGGATTTACTCATCTTCTTGAATCTGTAGGTTTATGTCTTTTGCTAAATTTGGGAACATTTTAGCTATTATTTCTCTGAATATTTTTTCAGCCCCACACTCTTTCTCTTCTCCTTCTGGTAATCTAATCACATGTCAGATGTTTTGCAATTATTCCATAGGTCCTGAAGCTCTGTTAATTTTTTTTAAAGTCAATTTTCTCTCTGTTACTCAGTTTGGGTACTTTCTATTGATCAGTCTTGGAATTCATTGATTCTTTCCCCTTTCCATCTCCATTCTGCTATTGATGCCTTCCAGTGAGTTTTAAATGTTTTCAGTTCTAAAATTGCTATTTCGTTATTCTTTATATATTCTTCTTTGCTGAGACTATTTTTTTTTAAATTTCTTTCAACTGTGTTCATAACTGCTCATTGAAGCATTTTTATGATGGCTGCTTTAAAATCCTTGGCAGGTAATCCCCACATCTGTGTTATCTCAATTTTGGTGTCTGTTAATAGTCTTTTCTCATTTAAGTCGAGATTTTTTTGATTCTTAGGATTACAAGTTATTTTCTATTATATCCTGGATATTTTGGGTTTTATCTTACGACACTCTGGATCTTATTTAAATCTTATATTTTTAAAAATATTTTCTTGTGTTTTTGGTGAAGGTTTACACAGCAGTTTAGCTTCCCATTAAACAATTTCTACACAAGTTGTTCAATGACATTGGTTACATTCTTCACAATGTGTGAACATTCTCATTATTTCCATTCTGGTTGTTCCATTTGTATTAATCTAGTTTCCCTGCCCCTTTATATTCTCATCTTTGTTTTAAACTAATTGTTGACCGTTTGTCTCATATAGGCCATTTTTTAAAGGAGCACAGTACTTACAGGTGATATTCATTATTTTATGAGTCAATTTGTTGTTTAGCTCCAAGGCGACCTCAGGGTTTAGTTTAAGGTTTGAAGAGTTATCTCATGGCAGTAGTCTCGGGGAGTACTCTAGTCTCAACCAGTTCAGTAGGTCTGTTGTGGCCTTGATTAGAATGGTTGGTAGTGGTGGCCAGGCACCGTATAGATGTGGTCTCAGGATAGATGAAGCCGTGGGGTGTGGTGAATATTTGTCCTGTAGAATTTTTTTTTTCAGTCTTTGGTTTTCTTTTTTCTCTTTTGCTCTGGACGAGTAGAAACCAATAGTTGTATCTGAGATAGTCGATTGCAAACTTTTAACACCCCAGAGACTACTCACCAAACTAGGATGTAAAACATAACTTTATGAACTATAGTATGCCAATTGACCGAGATGTCCCATGAGACTATGGTCCTAATCCTTCAAACCCAGAAACCCAGTCCCGAGAGGTATTTGGTTGTGTCTAAGAAGTATCCATAACTGTGACCCCATGTGCTTTATTATAGATATGTATGAATATATGTGCATACAGTCACATAGATGCATATATATACATATGCATACTCCTATATATACACAGGAGCCCTGGTGGTTCAGTGGTTAAGTGCTCAGCTGCTCACCACCAGACACTCTGCGGGAGGAAGATGTGGCAGTCTGTTTCCATAATGATTACAGCCTTGGAAACCCTATGGGGCAATTCTACCGTGTCCTTTAGGGTTGCTATGAGTTGTAATCGACTTGACGGTAGTGTTTTTTTTTTTTTTTTAAATATATACATATATGCCTACATACATACATATGTATCCCCACATTTTTTTTTTGTTGTTGCTATTTTAAAATTATATATGCCATAGCAATTACCAACAGGTCCTTTTTTCTTGTGTACTTTTTAGTGACATCATTTACTTTCATCAAGCTGTGTACACTTCACCCTCATTCAGTGTTACCTTTCCCATCACCAAAATAACACGTATCTCCTATCTAGAGAGTGAGTTCTCCTCTACACCCTATCCCTGGTAACCACTATGAATATTAATTTCTGTATACTTACTTGTTCATGTCATTTCATAAAAGTGAGAACATACAATATTTGTTTTTTTGTGATTGACTTATTTTGCTCAGCATAATGTCCTCCAGATTCATCTATGTTCCAAGATGTTTTGGGAACTCATTTTTCTTTACTGTTGAGTAGTATTCCATTGTATGTATGTACCACATTTTACTTATCCATTCATCTGTTGATGGGCACTTAGGTTGCTTCCATCTTTTTGCTATTGTGCATAGTGCTGCAATGAACAAAGGTGTGCACGTCTGTTCGTGTCACTTCTATTAGATCCCCAGTGTATATACCTAGAGGTGGAATTTCTGGGTCATATGGCAGCTCTACCTCTAGTTTTTGAGGAACCACTAGACTGTTTTCCACAATGGCTGTCCCATTTTACATTCTCACCAGCAATGGTTGAAGGTTCCAGTTTCTCCGCATCCCCTCCAACATTTGTTATTCTCCGTTTTTTTTTTTAATCTTGGCTATCCTAGTGGGAGTGAAATGGTATCTCATTGTGGTTAAATCTCCTACTTTAGTAGGCCTCTATTGACACTGTACGGATAGGGCAGGGTGGGTTCTTAGTTATCCAGCGCTGCTATAACAAGTACCACAAGTGGATGACTTTAGCAAACAGAAACTTATTTTCTCACAGTTCAGGAGGCTAGAAGTCTCTGAATTCAGAGCACCAGCTCTAGGCGAAGGCTTTCTCTCTGTTGGCTCTGGAGGAAGGTCCTTGTCTCTTCAGCTTCTGCTCCCTCATTCCTTGGAGATGTCCAGTATGGCTTGGCATCTATTTTATCCCATCTCTGCTTCTTTTGTTTGCTTGCTTAATCTCTTTTGTATTTTGAAAGAGATTGAATCAGGATACAGCCTACACTAATCCTGCCTCATTAACATAACAAAGACAACCCATTCCCAAAGGGGATTATAACCACAGGCATAGAGGTTAGGATTTACAGCACGTATTTTTTTGGGGGGGGAAGATAATTCAATTCCTAACAGTGGGTGCTGCCTCATTACCAGAGGGTGTGGGTTAAAGTTGGGGTTCCCAACTTCACCTCTGGTGGGAGAGGAAGAGGTGCTTCATTACTACACGTTGGGCATAGGAGTCTAGGCTCAGGCTTTGTCTCCACTGTTTGGGGAGGAAGATATCATGGTGTTTGGCTGGAGCACGAAAGGCATTGTCAAAAAGGTTTCTGTCCTACTAGGCTTCCTGGTCCTTTGGCTAGACAGAGAAGGCTATTCTTGAGGCTTTTTTTTGTTTGTTTGGCCTGCATCCATTTGCTTTTCCAGATTGCAGGCTTCTCCAGTGACCAGTCCAGGATATATAGAAAGCAAAATGAAAATACAGGGAACTTATCACCCTGTCATTTCTTGGGTCTCAAAATCCCTAGACAGTTCTTTACACTTTTCAGAGACTTCTTATATTTGTATTGTGCATTATGTCCAGAGTTTTTAGTTGTATTTGGTGGAAAGAATATAGAAAAACATGTCTATGTCATCTTGTCTGAAACTATCATCGACCTCTTCTAATACTTTTATAATTTTTAGGGTGTTAAGTAAAATTTTTATTTTAGGATAGTTTTAGATTTACAGAAAAGCTTCAGATAGTACAGAGAATTTCCACATACCTCACACACATTTTCCCCTATTATTAACATGTTACATTAGTATGGTACATTTGTCATAATTAAGGAACCAATATTGATATACTATTATATAAAGTTCATACTTTATAGGTTTCCTTATTTTTACCTAATGTCCTTTTTCTGTTCCAGTATCTCATCTAGGATACCACATTACATTTACCATAGTTGTCATGTCTCCTCAGACTCCTCTTGCCTGTGAGTTTGACTTCCCTTGTTTTGATGCCTTTGACAGTTTTCAGGAGTACTTGTCAGGTATTTTGTAGAACTGGGATTTGTCTGATGTTTTTCTCATGTTTAGACTGGGGTTGTGGGTTCCTGGGAGAAAGATATGGCAGTCTGCTTCCGTAAAGATTTACAGCCTTGGAAACCCTATGGGGTGGTTCTACTCAGTCCTGTGGGGTTGCTACAAGTCGGAATCGATTCGACGGCAATGGGTTTGATTTTTTGGGGGTTGGGAGGAGGATCACAGAGGTAAAGTGGCCATTATCATCACACTGTATCAAAGGTATATACTATCAACCTACCCTCTCATTGTTGATGTTGACCTTGATCACCTGGTTGAGGTAGTGTTTGTTAGGTTTTTCCATTGTAATATTTTCTCCCTTTCCATACTGTACTCTTTGGAAGTCACTATGCACAGCCTATATAATTTCTCCTTTTACACTTACCTTAGACTCTGTTCTCCTCTTACAAATTCTGATTTAGTAAAATAATTTTTACTGGGTCCATATTTTTCCAAACATTTCATTTTAATGTTGATTACACCAATGTGGATGAGTCATTGGTGGTTCTGTGGTAGAATTTTTGCCTTCCATGTGGGAGACCTGGTTGGATTCCCAGCCAATGCACTCATGCATAAGCATCACCCAACTGTCAGTGGAGGCTTGCGTGTTGCTGTGATGCTGAACAGGTTTCAGTGAAGTTTCCAACTAAGATAGGCTAGGAAGAAAGACCTGGTGACCTATTTCCCAAAATCAGCCAATGAAAACCTTATGGCTCACAATGGTCTGATCCAGAACTGATCATGTGGATGGTGAAGAACTGGGCAGTACTTTGTTCCATTGTGTGTGGGGTTGTCATGAGTCAGGGGTGGACTCAACGGCTGTCACCAACACCATCAATGTGAACTATTTATACAGCAAAGAAATGATGACTAAAAGGGCATGATTCAAGAGACTAATTCCCATAGTACTTTCATACATTCATGGCTAATGTCCTTATGAAGCCTTCAAACACTGTAATAGCTATTTTTAAAGAAAAAAACTTCTAAAATCATATGCAGCTATGAAGTCATTATTCTGAATGTTTGTTTCAGGGAAATTTATCAGAAGAAATAGAAAGGATCATTTTAGTTTTCTCTGGAAAGCTTACTTTAAAAAGAGACTTTGATCTTACACATCATTTCCTCAAGGCTCTCCTAAATTCCACGAAGGGAAGCACATTTGTTAATGTTATGTTTGTTTGTTTTTTTGGTCACATCTAGAGCTACTTTTAGAATGGATGGAATGGAAGAATGGTTTGTGCTTTGTAGAGACTTCACAGTACATTGAGGCCTGTAAAACAATCAATCTTGAGTACACATATGTCCATGTAATAGGGCTTGAAGCATATTACCCTCTTCTATTACTAAAGACCATCATTTTTATGTTTTTGCTTTTATGACATATTTATTAGGACTACAATTTGATGTTGAGTTTCTGGACATGAATAATTATTAAGAGAAAATAAGACTTTTTAACAAATGGTTCCAGGAATACACTGTAGGGAAAAAGACTTCTTAAAATAAGGATATTATTTAAATGTTCTTATTTATATTAAAGGACCTTTATGCAATCCCAGATGCCATGGTTAACATAATATTTTGCGATTATGTTACATTATTCTCCTTTAATCCTTCATCTTATCTAATTTCTTGGCCAGGAAGACAACTGACCACATTTAACATCTCTCAGAGACATCTTTCAATCTCTGGAAGAGTGACTCTCACCAACTCCAATTTATATGCCTTGATTTTACCATGAGCATCTTGGAAAAAAAAAAAAAGAGTAACCTTAAAAGATATTAAAATAAGCTATAATTAAGATAATTTGATACTGAAGAAGTGACAGATAAATGAAATAGGATGGAGATCAAGAAAAATACCCAAATTGAAATGGGAATTTAACATATGACAAAGGTATCATCTCAAAATAGTTGGGAAAAGATGGATTATTCACTAGATGGTGTTGGGACAACTGGTTAATCATGGTAGGAGGGGAAAAACTGGCTCTTCACCTCATTCCTTATACCATATTAAATTCCACTTGGATCCAAAACTTAAACATGAGAAATAAAATCATAAAAGTACTTTTAAAAAGGGTTAACATTTTCATAATTCTGGAATGGGAAAGGAGTCCTGGTGGCACAGTGGTTAAGAGCTCGGCTGCTAACCAAAACGTCTGCAGTTCAAAGCCACCAGCTGCTCCTTGGAAACCATATAGAGCAGTTCTATTCTGTCCTATAGGGCTGCTATGAGTCAGAATTGACTTTGGTGGCAATGGGTTTGATTTGGTTTGGGAATGGGGAAAGTATAAATATCATACAAAATTCAGAAGCAATAAAATAAAAAATGTAGTAACCTCTATTCAGTAAAAACAAACAAAAAATAATCCCCACAAATTCAAAATACAAATGACAAGTTTGGAAGGATATCTGCAATACATCTGACACACAAAGACAATATCTCCAGTGACTACAGAACTTTCGCAAATCAAGGGAAAGACAAACAGAAAATAAGATATAAGTAGCCAAGAAACATAGGAAGAGATGCCTAATCTCACTCACAATTAAATGCAAATCAAAATGAGATTCCATTTTTAGACTAAAAAAATAAGTTACAATCCAGAAGTAAGTAGTCCAAGGCCATCAGGGATTAGGCACTTTCCACATATTTTCACCAGGCAGTCTTTCGAGGAGGCCCTTATCCACATGTTCCCAGGATGGCTGCTGCACCTTCAGGCATCACCTCTAGGATCAGGCAGGAAGAAGGGGTGGAAGCAGGGCAAAAGGCAAAAAGTTCAGGTTCCAGGTCTTCTCCCTTTAACAAATTTTCTTGGAAGCCCCCATCCAGCAAATTCTGCTTACATCTCATTTGCCAGAACTGTGTCACATGGCTGCATGCAGTATGGGAAGGCATTTGTTGTTGTCGTGGTTGTTTTTTAAACTTTTCACTTAAGTATAACATATGTACAGTAAAGTGCACAAATCATAAAGTATACAACTTGATGAATTTTCACAAAATCAACACACCCATCTGACCAGTACCCAAATCAAGAAACACAGCATAGAGCACTAACAGCCTCCCTGCAACGCCCCACACACTGCCTCTCAGGCACTAACAGCGAGTATTTTTAATGGCACATTGCCACTGCAAACAAAATAGAATTCATTAAGAAAGACAAAGAGAGTAAGTAACCAGTAGTCTGCTACACCCATCATTTTATGTATTTGCCTCAAGGCACTCTTATCCTTAAAACTTCTTCTAAAATCTTTCATTCTCAGTCCAGGAGGTTTTCTTGTCCCTCAAGAGAGAATGGTTGATATTCACATTTTCCATAATTTCATATGGTGAGTCTGGAACCAAGAACAATGAGCTGACCCCAAAGCAGGAACTTTGTGCAGCAGCAGACTCACAGATGGACATAATGAAATGGTCTCCACAGGATGCTGACCAGGTCCCTGAGTTTGGAGGGGTCTGTGAACATGGAGACATCCTCCAAAACAAGTAGGGACCCCACCCCATGTGTGTGATAAATATGGGGAAAATTTTCCCATTCCATCTATATGTCAACATTTTTTAAAAGATATGTGTGGCCAAATCTTGGAACAGAATTGAGCATTTATTCAATATCACAGTATTCATGTTAGAGAGAACATCTTTGTTACGAATATGGGCAGCTTTTCTTGGGGCTCCTAACCTATTGAACACTACAGCACTCATCTTGGAGAGGATCCCTGTGGATGTGGGAGGCATCCGTCAGCATTCCAACATTACAGAGCATCAGCTAATTCACATGTAATAGGAGCTTCACAAACACAGTAAATGTGTGAGTGCTTTCAGGAAAGTAAAAGCTCATTCAACTTCAGAGAATTCACACTGGAGAAAAACTATATGCATGTAATGATGTAAAATGCCTTTAGATAGTGCTCAGAGCTAATTAGACATCTGGGATTTCATAGCAGAGAGGAGCTCTGTGAGTATAATAGATGAGGAAGAACCTTTAATTGGAGTTCCATCCTTAGACAATATCAGCTAATTCACTTGGGACTTAAGCTGGTCATATGGAACAAATATGGAAAGCTATTTAGGGGAAATGGGGAGTGTATCATTCATCCTGGAGAGAAGGCTATGAGTACCACCAATGTGGAACATCATTTGAGGGTAGCTTAGCCCTTTCTCATCACTGGAGAATTCACAGGAAAGAAATATACTTGTTGTAAAGATTGTGGGAGAGCTGTTAGTCAGCAATCAGGCTAATTCATACAGGAGAAAAGCCTTGATTGTGAAGAAGGGGGAAGAGCCTTCATTTCTTCTTTTTTTTTTTATTGGATTTCAGAGAATCCTTAATGATAGATGGGGAAACTTTCGGGAGGGACTTCAGGGTTTATTAAGTACTACACTGAAGCATTAATCACATCATAGTAGGGGTTTAAACTCTTGATTCTTCCACCTCGAAGTTTTTATGCCTTTCTGATTATCTCATAGGATTTCTGTCTCAAATTACTTACTTTCCTTATATTATCATCCTTTTTATAAGCTTAAATCCTCATTCTATGAGGTATTCGGTACATTTCTGATAAATAAATGAAGTAATAAAATAGGCAAATATCAGAGTTGCACTGTTTTTGGCCTTTTAGGGGGCAGAACTCCATTAAATATGTAGGGTGCATAGGACTGCACTGAGAGAGGCTAGGCTAAGTGGCAGAAATCTGGTGGTTGCAAATTCCACTATTATTGCAACACATTTATGGATGGGTCCAATAAACCTAATGAACCCTTACAGGCCATCCCTCCACACTGCTGAAAATTATTTTGGGATAGAAACTGGTTGGGTGTCTCTTCTTCAGTGCTGAATGTAATGGAATAATCTGTATTTGTAGGCTACATTAGGAGGATACCAGTGCAATGAAATCAGTTTATCTTTGTTTTATATTAAAATAGAATTTTAAAGAGGAAGGGCTAGAGTTATTGAGTTTAGCTCCTCATTTAATAATAGAAGGAAAGGAGTAGGCACATTTTCTGTGTTATAGTACTTGAGGAAAGTTGGGCCAGAAGAAAGCTTTCTCTAGGCTTCCTCATCTGATCTCCACCCCGACCTCTGCCTGCCAAACTTAAATCCTCAACCCTAGACTATCATTCTAAGTCTTCCAAAACATGTCCTTGTCTCCACTACATTAACTCTCCAATCGAGTTGGAAAGGATTCATATTGTGCGTTTATGGCTCCTGGCTTTGCTTAGAGAAGAAGAGAAAAAAAGGGAGACGTGGGGAAGAGAGAATGAAGAAGATGGGGAGGGCCTGTACACAGAGAATGGTAATAGAGGGCCACAATTCATGGCACCATATTCCTCAGAGAACCTAAAATGTCAGTAAGGTTGGCTAGAGAGTAACCAAAAGGTTTAGTTTTTCACCATTTTAGTTCCAGCTGGCATAAACTTCCAGCTAGTACAGAGAGCTCATAGAAGTTCATCCAGCCTACCTCCCACTTGCCCATTCCAACTCGCTGCTCCTTCCTTGGCCTTCCCTACTTTTCTTGCCCTTACCTAGGCTCCACATCTTGGGTAGTAAAGCCCTCACTGAACTTGTTCTTCCTAAAATTCATCATTAAGACCCATTTTAGGAGACTCGTGCTCATACCTCTGGAATGTTCCTGAATATTTCTTTCTTTCCTGTCTGTGTCCTATACAGGTCCAGGCTGGGACGAGGTGCTGGAATTGCTCTGTAGACTGTGACAAATCCTGACTTTTTATTACCCTACCACATGAGCAATATTTCCATTGTCTAAACTTTGGTTTATTTTCCATTTGGAGTTATAGCAAGAGCCATGGGGCTCCAAGGAATTAATAATAGAAAGTTCAGAGGAGTGCTATATGGGTTAGGAATGCTTCAGGCTGCAAGTAACAGAAATCTGCTTACAAAATAAATACATTTAACTTATATATCAATATAAGGATAGGTGCAGTGGCTCAACAATATTATCAAGAACTCAGGCTCTTTTTGTCTTCAGCATGTTGGCTTTTTTCCTTGGTCTTGTTGCCTCATAGTCTCAAAATGGCTGCTTCAGCTCCAAGTATCATGTCCTCAAACATTAATGTTCAAAGCAGGAAGAAGGGACAGCCTCTTCACCGTCCCTATATTAATTAAAAAGCAAAATGCTTCCCAGGCATTCCCCCAGCCAATTTCTCCTTAGGTTTTATTGGCAGAACTCAGTCATATGCATGTGCCCACTTTTAAGCCAACTGGAATAATTAGCAAGCATGCTGCAATGACGCACATGGGCAGAGCTGGGCCTGGTGAGCCATGGGGCATTAAAGCAGCTCTGGGGCTGGTTTCTCTCTCTGCCTTGCACAGAGTTCCAGCTCTACTCTGGTCTTTTCTTCCTTTAGCCTCTTGCCAAAAATGCTTATTTTTCCCTCATGTCACAGCTTTTTTTTTTTTTTTAATTTTTTAAATTTTTTTTTTTTAATTTCTAAATGTTCTCTTCATGTCATTTTGGCCTGCTCATTGGTCCATCCAGGCAGGCCCTACTTGTCCTCATGGCATCTTGTAGCAGACTGCCTACGCTGTCTGATTTCTTTATTCAAATTTGCATAAAGGGGACATTTCCTGACTGGCTTTCCTTATATTTTTGAGCTAGATGACTTCAAAAGTCATTGGCCAGCCTATGTTGGATCCTGATACAATGAAGTGCATGTGTTGTGTTGGGGAGGAGGGATAGCACAGGGCAGGGTCATGTGGTATGACACAGCCATCTGGGCAGCAGGGGCTGAACCAGGCAGTTCCCCCAGAACGGCTGTGGGTAGGACAGGTGAAGTAAAGTGGAGACAAGCATGAATAATGGGCTTTTGGAGCCCTGAGCAACAATGTAAGAAGATAAGGCTACTCTACTGGAGACAGTGGCCACATGAAAGAACACAGAGGCATCAGACACATGAGTAAAAAAAGCCATTTTCAGTTCCAGCAGATGCCACATGGAGAAGAGTCAAGGCGCTGGCTGATAGAACCAAGGCTCCTGACATATGGCCCCAGTTGAACCATCTCAGACATCTCCAGCCACTCCAGCTGAGGCCCCAGATATTGTGAAGCAGAAATAATCCCTGCTTTGTTCTGCCTGAATACCTGACTTACAGAATTGAGCATGTAATCACAGAGTTTTGAGTTGGCCATGACTCAAGAACCTCTCCAAACTTCCACAATAGAAATTCAATGACTGGTACTAGAAAGCTTGACATCCTTCATGAACACGGCTTTAACAGGGATTTGATGTGTTCATTACCTACTAGCCTTGGTCACTTAGAACCATTTTGGGGCTTTGACAGGCAAGGAAGGGATTGCTGAAGCAGGATTATTTCAAGACAGCCACAGAACACAGACAAAAGGTGGACCAGTTTTTCTAGCAAATGAAATTTAAAATCTTGCAATGGAAAAATGAGAATTTTTAAAAGCATGGGTAATGTGCATACCTGGATTTGAATCCTTGCTCCTCTGCTTATTAGTTGCATGGCCTTGGGCAAGTTATTTAACCTCTCTAATTCTTCTTCTTTTTTTTTTCTTTTTCATTTGTAACATGATAGAAACCTACCTATTTCACAGAGTTGTTGGGAGGACTAAATGAGATATTCCATGTGAAGCACTTAGCACAATCAGCACTCAGTACATGTTAGTTACTGCTATTGTTAGAGTCTCTAATACACTAGGTGAGTGAGGGTCAGGGGCCTAGCAGGAGGAAGCTGCTTGCTAATGAGCATCAAAAGAGGCTGGCTTTGTTGTTCTGTGTGGAGAACTCTCCTGGTATTCTCCATGGTGGGGAGTGGGCAACGGATTGGCAGGTGGGAATCTCTACATACTATAAAACACTTTACAGCTTTCCTTTTAGACCTCATTTCTTGGGCAGTTTAGTAGAAGCCTGTCAGTTCGTGAGTGACACCCTTTGGAATGGCCTTCCCCAACTCCCTAGGAGTGCCTAACTTAGACTTACCTATCCCTCCAGTCTTTGGTTTCTCCAACAGCCTTCATTTGATCAGCCTTTTCAGTCTCCTCTAGCTGTTTCCATAAGTTCTTATTCAATTTGGTCTTGGAATTATCATTAGAGGAGTGATTTGAAAGGGTTTTCTGGGGACTCCCTATGTATGACATCCCAGCTATAACATTCCAGGACTGGAACGTGTAAACCCAGTGAGCAGCTGTCTCCTGTGGCCAGAGAGAGCTGGGTGAGTACATAAGCCTCTGGTAAGCAGACAGAGGAAGCTGGCAAGGGTTCTTTCTTTCCTCCTTCATTCCTCTCTCCCTCCTTCCCTTCCTTTCTTTTCTTTCCTTAATGCTCAATGACGGATGACATTACTATCAAGTTAAAGGTTTAGCTGTTTAGAAGACCTGGCTTCCTGGGAAATGCAGTTCTTGTGGGCAGTACCAAAACTAAGGACTAGTTCTTTCTATCCTCCAAGAATACTTTCAACTTATTAGCTTTTGAAGAAAGTTAAAAAAGAACTCCAAGGCTATATAAAACCCTGGATTTACACACAAAATTTGCCCCCTTTTTTTGCAGGGGAAAGATATTTCACAACTAAGAAAGGGGCCTTTTCTGCACTTTGTGCTTGGGACCCAGAACTTATCCATATACCATTGGGGTTAGGGAAGTGGAGATAGGACACGGTGGTATAGTCCTTAACATCTGTTCTCTTTACCTCCATGTATCTGATGATAATGGTAGCCTGGTAACTATAGGGATAATCACTTATTCATCAGATACTGGGTGAAAACCTACTATGTGCCAGATGCTAAGCTAGGCACTGTGAATACAGAGATACCTAAGACACAGGACTTGCCTTCAAAGAACTATAAGTTCATGTTAAGTGTGGTCTCTGAGCCAGTTATACTTAACCAGGACACTCTGAATGGACAGCTCTGCAACAATACTGGTTTCCTGCTCCTTCCCTCCCCTCTTCTCAAGGTCATTCCCAGGACCTAGCACAGGGCAGGGAAATTAGCTACACCTCTCAGACAGAGCGGAGGCTATGCAGATGAAGCACCTGCCACCTTCTGGATCATCAGGGCATATCTGGCTGGCCTGACTGGCGGTCAGGAGAAGCGGTGTCGGTAAGGAGGAGATCACCTTCCTCCCTATGTGACCTTGGTTGAAGAGAACGACCAACAACCACAACAACCATCCCAGAGAGGCAGGACCCATCTTCAGTCAAGGGCCAGCACGTTGCCATCCATGACTGCCTGGAACCACAAATCCATCTGCTTAGACTGCAGCATCCCCAGGCAGCTACATCAGCAACTCTGCACATTTCTCCTGAGTCTCATGGCGTTCAAGGGTTCTGCGGAGAATTCAAAGGACAAGACATGCTTTAAATTTGTTTTGAGAAGAAAAAAGCATATGAAAAGACAGTGAAGAACTAGAGCATTAAATGAGTGCTAAATGGGTTTTATAAGCAGTGAATTCTCACAAAAGTGCACAGAAGGTGGCTCACAGGGGGCAGACACAGTTCCAGGAAAGTTTCAGGGAAGAGGTGGGCTTTAGGCCAAATTCCCAGTCGTGAGGAGGAGGTGGGGCACCCGGTGGTACTGCCACACGAGCAATGGCCATGGGTGCTCAAAATATAATTTGCTCAGCATTCCCTCTGAATTAAAGGGGTCAGCTGGTGCTCTTCCATTCTGTATGCTGTAATCATAAGAGGAAATAGCCTGAAGGCTGAGTGTTCATGCTAACAGCCCCAGAAGTTTATTTCTCAGAAATGGGAGCTTATGACATTCCCATTTCCGATGGTTTCGTCACAGTGAGAGGCCAGGGCAGAGGACATTTTTTTGACATGAAAGTTCAGCCTTCCTGAGCTGCCAAATTAGAACATCCGCGCCATCCCGGGAAGTCAAATGTTCCTCAGGGCTTGGATTCAGAGGAGACTTTATGCTGACAGAAATAGCGCTTGGGGGAAAACACAGACTCTAAGCCCAAACCTCGTTTCACTGACATAATACACGAAGCCAAACATTTGGACAGAATTCTGACAGAATTCGCACAGCAGGGGAAGCCTTTGAATATTATGAATAAGGAAAAATGTTCATTCATCCCATCATTCACTGGAGAGATTTCCTGTGAATGTCACAAATGTAGGAGAATCCTCAGATGGAGGCAGGCAAGTTATCAGAGACGAGAAAATCACAGCGGAGGAATGCAGTACAAAATAAAGTAGAACTCACTGTCGGAGCTCAACCTTCGGAAGTACTGCACGGGAGAAACTGACGTCCTGGATGATTGGAATGATGCTCCAAGAACACACTAACCTCACCCAACATCTGAGCCGTTCTGAAGCTAAATCTTTCTAATGTAATCAGTGGAGGTGGAGATCTCTTGAGGAGAAATCAGTCCTTATTCATCACCAGAAGATTCTGAGTAGACAGGGAGTCCATGCTCCTTATGGAAGAAGGAAGGCCTTCGGAGTCCTCACAACTGATGAAACACTGGAGACCATGGGGTGGGGCCCCAGGATGCCTGGCGAAGGGGCCTCAGAGCAGACTTGACATACAATGTTCCCATAAGAGAAACATACTATGTGTTATGGATTGAAATGTGTCCCCCCAAAATGTGTGTCAATTTGGCTAGGCCATGATTCCCAGTATTGTGTGGTTGTCCACCATTGTGTGATCTGATGTGATTATCCTATGTGTTATAAATCCTAACCTTTATGATGTTAATGAGGCAGGATTAGAGGCAGTTATGTTAATGAGGCAGGACTCAATCTACAGGATTAGGTTGTATCTTCAGTCAATCTCTTTTGAGATATGGAGAGAATTGAGCATAGAGGAGGGACCTCATGCCACCAAAAAGAAGAGCCGGGAGCAAGCATGTCCTTTGGACCTGGGGTCCCTGCACTGAGAAACTCCTAGATCCAGGGGACGACTGACGACAAGAGCTGACAGGAAGAGAAAGCCTTCCCCTGGAGCTGGCAGCCTGAATTTGGATTTATAGCCTCCTAGACTGTGAAAGAATAAGATTCTGTTTGTTAAAGCCACCCACTTGTGGTATTTCGGTTATAGCAGCACTAGATAACTAAGACACTATGAAAGGGCTAAATTTAGAACATGAGTTTGTTGGAACTTGTACTTCTTTAGACTTGAAAGCACCAGGAAAGAAGAGAAAGACTAAGGCTGTAAGAAATGAGTCACACTCCTGGAGGAAGGTCTTGCAGATGACACAGACATGCAGCCGTCATCCCCTGGAGGCCACAAGCAGGGCCACCTAACGCTGTACAGAAGAGAATTCAGGCTCCATAGCTCTTGGCAGTTTACTTTTCTCATGGGGCTACAATTTTCCTTTCATCTTTCCTCTTCGTTTCTCAGAAAAGTCCAGTGTTACTTCTGTTCCTTGCCTTGTAGTGGTGGGCTGGCACCTCTCTCTTCATAGGAATCTGTGGGCTTGTCACTTACGTTCAGCCTGTTACTAGTTTTGTTCTTGGCTTCCAGTGAGCAAGCGGCTATGTGAGTTCTCCCTTTCTGTGAGCAGGCCACCTGCCCACCAATAGGCTGATGACTGCCATTACATGTTTGGACAACTGGCAAACATGCCCTATGGGATGCTGCTGTGGCTGGTTCGTTCATCCACTCATTTAGCAAGTATCTTTTGAGCATGTACTGCACTGTCTGTGTACCTGGCACTATTATTAGTGCTGGGATATGGGACAAGGAATAAGTAGATGTCAGAAATAAGTGGCTTGGGCAACCTTAGGGAAAAGAGTGAGGGAACAAGGAAACAGGAGCACCCTTGAGATTCTGGGGGTATCTGTGTCCCAAGATTTCAGATGAGAGCTTAGGAGAGTACACTGGAGAAGAAGAGAGGAAAGGAAAAGAACTCTGATTTAATGATTCCTACCATGTATCAGCCTAGCATATGATGTCTCATAGCAACTGTGCAAGCTTGATAACATTATCTCCACTTTGTAAATAGAGAAATTAAGATACATGCATAGCTAGTAAGTGGGAGAGCCAATATTTGAAGCTAGGTCCTTCTCACTCCAAATCCTATTGTCCTCCCACTACCAGGGAGGAAACTGGCCCTTTATCAACACCGCTTCCTGGGGTATGTTTCCAGATACATACTTAGGAGACCATGGAGGCATCTGGTGAACCAGGAGGGGAGAAGGGATAGGAAGAGAGAGAGAAATGGACTGGCTTTTGTAGACTCTGCCTCAGGGATCATGGAAAGGCACTCATTCATACAGTTAGTAAGTGTTTATTGAGCCCTATGGAGTGCCAGACCCGCTGCTTAGGTGCTGGGGATACAACAGTGAACAAGACCGATGCCAACTCCACTCATGGAACTCACATTCTAGAAGGGAGGCAGATACACAGCGTAGTAACTGTTTTGACAGGGAAGTACGGGTGATATGGAAGCACACTGGAAATTACATAACCTGAACTTGGAATCTGGGGGAGACTTATTGGAAGAAGTAACATCTCAGATGAGCTCTGAAGGAATAAGCATCAGCCTGGTGAAATGCTGGGGGGAAGCCTTCCAGAGAGAAGCACACAGGAAGGTCTGCTGGTGAAGGAGCAGAGTGAACGAAGCTGGAAGATGTCCAGCATTGTCAGGAAATAGAGTACGTGGAGGGTGGCAAGGAAGGGGCAGGAAGGAAGGGACCAGGCCATATATGTTCTGACTTGATCCTAAGAACAACAGGAAATAACTGAAGAATTTTAAGTTGGGGAGAATGATCTCAGCAGCTTTGTAGTTAATCATTTCCCTCAGAAGCCGTGTCATGGATTGAACTGTGTCTCCCCAAAATATCTGTCAACTTGGCTAGGTCATGATTCCCAGTATTGTATGATTGTTTACCATTTTGTAACCTGAAGTGATTTCCGTATGTGTTGTAAATCCTATCACTATGATGTAATAAGATGGATTAGTTATATTGATAGGTCTACAAGAGTAGATAGTGTCTTAAGCCAATCTCTTCTGAGACATAAAAGAGAGAAGTGAGCAGAGAGACATGTGGACCTCCTACCACCAAGAAAGCAACGCTGGGAGCAGAGCACGTCCTTTGAACCTGAGGTTCCTGTGCAGAGAAGCTCCCAGATCAAGGGAAGACTGATGCATCACAAGGATCTTCCTCCAGAGCCAACAGAGAGAGAAAGCCTTCCCCTGGAGGTGACACCCTGAATTTGGACTTGTGGCCTACTAGACTGTGAGAGAATAAATTCCTCTTTGTTAAAGCCATCCACTTGTGGTATTTCTGTTATAGCAGCACTAGATGACTAAGACACCAAGGCTCCAACAATGAAGGAATATCTGTCCAAAGATTCATCAAATTTGGGGCAGATGTGGTAAAAGAGTAAGCATGTCCAAGTAACAGAGGAAGAAGGAGAGTCATGAATAGGAGGACGAAGTTGAATGTGTGGCTAATTGCCTCCATGAACAACTGCCTCCTTTTCCATGAGACCAGAAGAACTGGACGGTCCTGGCTACCACTACTGGACATTCTGATCAAAGAGTCTATAGAAGAATCCTGATCAAAAGGGGGAAAACACAGAACAGAATTTCAAATTCTCATGGAATTCAGACTTTCTGGAGCCATGGGCTGGATGATCCCCTGAAACTATTGTCCTCAGATAATCTTTAAACCTTAACCCAAAAATATCCCCTGTAGTGTTCTTAAAACCAAATAATACTTTAGCTTATCTAGTAAAGAATGTCTGCTTTGAGTATTGTGCTCTCTCAAGATCTATCTATATGGGATCAGACTGACAACAGCAACTTGAAAGATTAAGGGGCAGTGAGTTTATGTTAATGGGGGAGGAACAACTTGGAAAAGGAGGGTGAGAATGGTTGTACAACTTGAAGAATGTAATCAATGTCACTGAATTGTACATGTAGAAATTGTTGAATTGGTATATGTTCTGCTGTGTATATTCTCAACAACAACAACAAAATTTATATTTAGAAAAGAGTAAGCATTCGAGTTCTTTTTTTTCTCTCATGAGTCAAGGTTTCCAAGAGGCACAGTGAGTAATACAGCTAGCTGTGACTATGCGGGGCTTTGATGGGAGTTGCTAGTCCTGGACCTGAGGAGAAAAACTGTCTTGTGCATGAAAGATAGATGTACCGGGGCTGCTGTTTCTAGAAAGATGGCTTTGAGACAAACATTCATAAAGAAACATCCCTCTCTTGTGGCCTTTCTGGGTATTGCTACCTAAGATCCGCAAAGGTGGGTTGTGTGTGAACCTCTCCTCTTTTCTACAGAAATCTGAATACATGAAGGAAAATGTATATATATATGCTTAGGGAAAAAAAAAAATGCTAGAAAGACAAACTCAAATGTTACCAGTGATTGATTCTGGAATAAGTGACTGAATTTTTTTCATTTTGTTTATATATAAAAGTTTTCTGTTGTGGACATGTATTACTTTTGTCAATAAGAAGTAAATATATTAAAAAAAAAAAAGAAGAAGAACAGAAGTAACAGAAAAGTGTTCTAAGATGGGACTAAGGGAGAGGACAGGTGGCTATTGAGAGAGCTGAGTGATGAGCCTGGTTCCCAGCTCCCTTCCAAACCTGGGGCAGCACCGACCCGGCTGGTAATAAAATCCATGCATGGAAGCCTGTGTTTGGGGACCAGGCTTCCTGAAGAACCCTCTCCTTGGGTGCGTCTCAGGAGTTATGTGCTTCCAGGTCCCTTTCAGCTCACACACGCCCCTGCAGCCTCTCCTGCCCCACGGCCTTGGCAACCCCTGCCCCTTGGCCTTTTTCTCACATGCTCACCTTTCTCTCACCAAAGTAACATCCTCCTGACTCGGGTGGGCCTGACTGGTAGGTTCAGTGTGATCTGGAAGTCTAGTTCTGGACTGAGTCTGAAAGCTCCTGAGGCAGAGCTAAAGCCATGGAATTGGGGCAAGGGTGGGGCTCTCTGATAGGGCAAAGAGGAGTGTAGACATACAGCTGCTCATGTGAGCCCTACTGGTCTCACAGTACTGGCTCTGCTCAGGCAAGACCCCAAATGCATTCCGGATAGATTCCTTTACAGTAAGACTGAGTGACGAAAACAGCAGGAACACAGACTTGAAGAGAAAAAAAGCGGCTGAAATCACAGCCTTTGCAGTGTCTGAGGCAGAGGGTTCCAGACAGAGTGTCCAGGTCCTATGATGTATCAAAGACTGGACGGAGGGAGCAGTGGCAAAGCGGCACTCATGAGCTGGGAGCAACACCAGAGCAAATTCCCAAATCCCCTCCTCCCATCCGACCACCAGAGGTTGCAGAAAGGGAAGGTGAGAGATCAGTCTTAATCAGGCTTGCATTAAAGCCAAGTTCTTGACAATGCCTCCTTCCAGAGTGAGTCAAGGACTTTACTCTCGGAGGTGGGTGACTGGAGTCCAGGACAGAGCTCCCCTGCCTGCAGCCTGAGGCTGCCTTTAGACATGGCCTTGATAGGCTGGCCTCTGGCTGCTCTCAGCACCATAAGCTCCTCAGAGCCACTGCTGTCCCTTACCTGGGGCCTTTTCTTCCTTTGAGGCTGGGGTGCCAGTGGAAGAGCATGGGAAAGGACACAGAAACAATAACTTCCTAAATTCCCTTTAATTTCAGCCTTCCATCTCTGCCCTAACTCCTTCTTTTTTTTTGAACAATTATTTTTTTCAAAATTATAAAACGAATTAACCACATTGTAAAATATTTGGAAAATCAAGAAAAAAACTTATTCATAACCCTCAAATCCCTAACATAGTCACTATAATACACAAAGTGTTTTCTTCCTATTTCCGAGTTTATTTCATACAGTTATACAGGAATCCCTGAGTGTGCAAATGGTTAACTTGCTTGGCTGCTAACTGAAAGTATGGGGTTCAAATCCACCCAGAGGCACCTCAGTAGAAAGGCCTGGTGATCTACTTCCAAAAAAATCAGTCATCGAAAACCCTGTGGAGCACAGTTCTACCCTGACATACATGGGATCGCCACGAGTCAGTCGACTCCCCTGCAACTTGTTTGTAATCATAATGTATGCACAAGTTTTCATTTCATGATTTTTACCTAATATCAGGGCATACTGCCTTCAGAAGGTTAGGGAATTTCTCTTCACAGATTATTCCTCCCCTTACAAGAAGACCTAGAACTTCACTGTCCAATATGTTGATTAGTAGCCACATGTAACTATTGAGCACTTGAAATGTGGCTAGTATGAATTGAGATGTGCTATGAGTGTATAAGAGATACCATATTTTGAAGACTATGTATAAAAAAAGTAACATATCTCATTAAATTAAAAAAACTGATTACATGTTGAAAAGATATTTTGGATACAGTGGATTAAATAAAAATATACTAAAATTAATTTCACGTGTTTAAGTAGTTTTTTAAATGTTGCTACTAGAAAATTTAAAATTACATGTAGTTCACATTATATTCCTTTTGGATAGCACTGATCTAGAATTTGCTAATCCAAGTGTGGTCCACAGACCAGCGGCATCAACAGCACTTGGGAGAGCCTGTTAGAAATGCATAATCTCAGGCCCTACCCAGACCAACTGAATCACAATCTGCATTTTTAACAAGATCCCCAGGTGATTCACACGTACATTAAAGTTTGAGAAGTGCTGAGTTAAAATACAGCACTCAGTACAGCTACAAAAAGATAATAAAAACAATTCCTAACGTGTGATAGTTTATGGTTTACAAAATAACTCCGCATTCGTTATTTCATTTGATCTTGAGGAGCATCTTCATATGAATTCAGGGCAGACTCTTTCATTGATGTGTGGTCCTGGAAATACATCTGAACCTCTCTGTATCTCTGACGTGTCATATACAAAATCTCTTTTTCTCAGTATTACTGGAACGATTAAACAAGCTATAAACACATGATTTCTGTTTATAGACACGTAAACTAGAGTGTAGTCACAGCCCTCCCCACTATGCCCACTGCTTCTGTGTCTAACCCATGTCAATCCCTGTCAACAAATAATCTTTAGGGGGTGAGAGGGGGAAATTACTAACTAGATAATACGCAGGTATTAACTTTGGTGACAGGAAAGACAACACACAATACAGGGGAAGTCAGCACAGCTTGACCAAGGCAAAGTCATAGAAGCTTCCTAGACATATCCAAACACCTTGAGGGACCAAGTTACTGGGGCTGAGGGCTGGGGACCATGATCTCAGGGGACATCTAGGTCAACTGGCATAACATAGTTCATAAAGAAAATGTTCTACACCCTACTTTGGTGAGTGGCATCTGGGGTCTTAACAGCTTGTGAGTGGCCATCTAAAATACATATATTGGTCCCATCATGTTCAGGGCAAAGGAGAAGGAAGAAAACCAAAGACCCAAGGAAAATATCAGTCCAAAGGACTAATGGACCACATGCACCACAGCTTCCAGTAGCCTGAGCCCAGAAAATCTAAATGGTGCCTGGCTACCACTATCAACCACTCTGACAGGGATTACAGATATAGCGGGAGAAAAATGTAGAACAAAAGTCAAATTCACAAAAAAAGACCAGACTTACCGGTCTGACAGAGACTGGAGGAATCCTGAGACTATGGCCCCTGGTAGCCCTGCTATCTCAGAACTGAAGCCACTCCTGAAGTCCACCTTTCAGCCAAAGATTAGACAGGCCTATAAAACAAACAATAACACCCATGAGGAGAGGAACGTGCTTCCTAGTTCATTCAAGCATATAAGACCAAATGGGCAACACCTGAACAAAAGCAAAGATGAGGAGGTAGGAAGGGACAGGAAACCTGGACAAATGGACGTGGGGAACCTGGGGTGTAAACGGAAAGGGGGAGAGTGCTGACACACTGCGGGAATTGCAACCAATGTAACAAAACAATTAGTGTATACATTTTTGAATAAGAAACTAAATTACACTGTAAACTTTCACCTATAACACAATAAAAAAAAATTTCTTTAAATTGCCCTGTGACACTGTCAGCTCTGCCACTGAGGGTTTTCTGGGGTGTGAATCCTTTGTGGGCCTTGCCTGATCTCACATCAGTCTACCTTCAGGACAGGTGGACCCAAAGTGGGGGAGTTATACTCGAGTGTAACTCATGCTACTTAGAGTCACACGGGATCTATCGGGGTGGGCTGCAGTGAACCCTCTATTTTGACAAGCCACTGCTAAGCCTGAAGCACTCACTGCTCCCAGGGCACACACCTCCTCAGAAACAGCTTCACCTCATCCATGGGCCTTCATGACCCCTTTGCTGGTTCCAACCATGGTGCTTGCCCATTCCTTCTGAGGTATAAACCGCCACCATCCCCGCTCACTCCCCTATTAAGGCTCTGACCTGAAGCACCCTCTCCACTGGCCTGGCCATCAGCGGCCACTTAGCAGCGTTCTTCCTGAGGCAATTGTGAAATCTTTATGGTGCCTCTTGACTTCTGAAACTCCTAGCGAAATGGATACAGTTGGGTCAAGGCTATGGGTAGCCTGGTATTTTCCCAGCAGGCTCAAAAGGGATCGTTTCAGGAGCCAAACATGGTGCCTCCACATGCCAACTTGCAGGGTCACCCCCAGTGTGGATTTTCTGACGGGTCATAAACCCAGACGGCACAGGAAGGCCTTCCCACAATCCCTGGGCTCATAGGGCTTCTCCCCCAAAGCATGACTTCTCTAGTGCTAGGCCAGGAGGAGCTCCCTTTGCAGGCACTCCTGTCCTCTCTGCACTCGTAGGGTTTCTCTCTTTGCTGTGAAGCCTCTGATGTTTAGTGACGGCTGAGCTCTGACTGAAGGCCTTTCCACAAGTTTACACTCAAGGGGTTTCTCTCTGTGTGGAGTCTCTGGGGCTGAATGAGGTGAGGGCTCTTTGAAGCTCTTCCCACATTTGTTCATGACCCTCATAAGGTTTCTTTCCAGCGTGGACTCTCCAATGCTGAATGAGAGCTGGGTGTGGTCAGAAGCTCTGGCCACATGTGTATATCTACAGGGTCTTTTGCCTGTATACCTGATTTGGAACAAGGGGCGTACCTGGCCTGCACGTGTGGTCATCTTCATCATCTTAACAGCTTCTGTCTCCTGCTGAAAACTCTTCTCTTGAGAAGGACAGCTGCTTGGCCCCTCCTTTGGAGGTTCCCTGATGCTGCTCTAAGGCACCAGGTTGTTCAGAGGTGTCTCCTGGCTCTGGTGCCTGCAGAGCTTCCCTGGAGAGTCACTCGTGCCATCTTCTTCCAGAAATTTCCTGATCTCAGGTGACCCCCTTGTTGTCAGTCCTGATGTCACCATCTGAATCATAAGTAGAAAATTCAAATAGTTTGTTTCCTGTGCAAAGAAGGCCATCTAAATGAAATCCACACCTACCATAGGGGATTGATTAAATAAACTGTGGTATATCTACTCTGTGGCATATAATACAACAATTAAAAATAAGATTGTAGAAGACTATCTAAGAAGCTAAAAAGACATACTTTTTTTTTTTTCTTTTTAAAGCAGGTCATAAAACAGTCTCTATGATACGTCCCTGGGTGGCTCAAATGGTTTTCTCTTGGCTACTAACAGAAAGGTTGGCAGTTCAAATCCATCCAGTGGTGCTGTGGAAGAAAGGCCTAGCAATCTACTTCTGTAAGATTACAGCCACTTGTGTGGGGTCTTAAAAGCTTGCAAGTGGCCATCTAAGATGAATCAGTTGGTCCCAACCACCTGGAGTAAAGGAGAACGAAGAACACCAAAGGCGCAAGGAAAGTATCAGCCCAAGAGACAGAAAGGGCCACATAAACCAGAGACTTCATCAGCCTGAGACCAGAAGAACTGGATGGTGCCCAGCTACCACCAATGACCGTCCTGACAGGGAACACAACAGAGAATCCCTGATGGAGCAGCAGAAAGATGGGGTGCAGAACTCAAATTCTAGTAAGAAGACCAGACTTAATGGTCTGACTGAGACTGGAGGAACCCTGGAAAGCATGGCCCTCAGATTCTCTATCAGCCCAGAACTAAAACAATTTCTGAGACCAGCTCTTCAGACAAAGATTGAACTGGACTGTGGGACATAAAATCGTACTCGTGAGGAGTGTGCCTCTTAGCTCAAGTAGATACATGAGACTAAACGGGCAGCTTCTGTCTGGAGGTGAGATGAGAAGGCAGAGAGGGTTAGGAGCTGGTTGAATGTACATGGGAAATTAGGGGTGGAAAGGAGGAGTGTGCTGTCACAGTATGGGGAGAGCAATTAGAGTCACATAACAATGTATGTATAAATTTTTGTATGGGAGACTAACTTGAAATGTAAACTTCATTTAAACTACAACAATAAACAAAAATAAAATAAAAAAAAGATTACAGCCACTGAAAACCCTGTGAAGTGCAGTTCTACTCTGAAACACATGGGGTCACCATGAGTCAGAACTGACTCAACGGCAAGTTTTTTTTAAAAAGCAATATATATACAGTGAGATTATGAGTTACTTTCGTTTTCTCTTTTGGCACATCTGTATTTTCTAAATGTTTTATAATGAACTTGTATTACTTTTATAATAAGGAAAATCCCCCAAGTTATTATTTTATAAAGTTGGGGAGAGGATGAGGAAAGAGCAGGAGACTGAAGTGGTAGGTGGGGTGACAGGAGGGGAAGTCTGAGAAGTTTAGGAAGAACAACTTGAGGTCTCCTGGCTATGCAGAGGGCTGTGGTGAGAAGGCAGCTAAGGAAGCTGCCTGAAGGGACTGAGGTTTGTGATCTTGAAAGAATAGTCTTCAGAACAGGGAGAAAGCTGTGGGGAGCAACTTATGAGGTACTGCTGGAAGCTTACAAGCGCCTTTCATGGCCAGCAGCAGGGCAGCAGTGGATAGAGACTTGAGGTAACTGCAGAAATGGTAAAAGGAAGGAGCTGAGGGACAGGGAAGAAAGCTGGGTTTAAGGGTATGTTCCTGTGTTAGACAAAGAACTCATACAACTATAAATAATAATAATAAATTTTATATGTTTAGCACTTTGAGGTTTCCAAAGTACTTTCTCAACCATTGTTACCTGATGCTCACAGATGAGAAAATTGAGGCTCAGAGAGGTTAAAGGACTTGTCCAAGATCACACAGCTAGCACGTGGCAGAGCCAGAACCTGAGTCCAGTGCTGTTGGTTCCTGTGCTCATTCACTGCACTATGCTATGAGCCGTCACTCATGAATATGGACACTGAAAGTATATAAAGGCTTGTGGCCAAGGAGGATATGAAAAACTACTCAACAACTGGTAGGGCCCAAACACTGACCAATTAGATGCTGGCCTCACCACTGGAGCCGGGTCCTGGAGGCCCCTGTAGGACAGGCAAAAACCCTTAGCTGCTAGACCCTGCAAAGGTCCTGAGGGATCACAGGGAGTAGCTGGGATGGCCAAGCTGGCTGGCTGGCACTCAGGGGTACAGAACAGCAGCTGTTTACCAACCAGTGCAGAAGGGTTGCAATACTTTAACAACTAATCCTCCATTCTGGTGGGTACTAATTGAATATCATCCCTGCCTATGGCCTTCCCTACTTCTATGTCACGTGGATTCCAACAGTGACAGGAGACTCTAGAATTGTCCAATGTGTCAATAATTATTTCAGTGTGGTGTAGCTTTTTAGTCAAACCACACTGCAAAGAGAAGGAACTTCATGTTCCCCTGATGTATGTTTCCATGGGCATGTTCAACTCTGTGGAGGCAACTTGTTGCTCATGCAAAAATCAGTGGGCACTGCTAATCTAAAGCAGGAACCCCACAGTGTTTCTACTGGGCTTTGCAATCAGTGTTTATAGTTCCATTATAAAGGAATGTAACGAGTTCTGAGAATTTACAGCAAACACAAGTAGAGATGTAATGAATTCTCTCTGAAGGAGGAGAGACAAGCATGTCCAGCCCTCCACCCTGCCCTGCTCCTCCCCACCGGTCGGGATGAATGGCCTCATCAAGTCTGCTCTCTTGATTCCCATTTCTCCTGCCGTTCCCTGGAGCAGGACTCCTCCATCTACCACACAAAGTGGCTTGATCTCATAGAGGTTCCCTTCAAATGCTGAGTACAGGCTACATGAAGGAAAGAAGATACAATATTATTGTCATTAAGGGTCTTCGTGAACCACACTGTGGAGTGTAGTTTGGCTAAAAGCTATCTCCCTACAATTCAAAAATCCCAGTGATGTGTAAAGCATGATCATTCAGGAAATGAATGACACTCAGCTGCGGTTGATGCACCTGTGGCTGATTGAGAAGCGGGTTTTCAGTCTCTTTGGTTTCCTCCAATGGCCTCTGCATCTCTCTGAGTTCTGAACTGATGGTCTTATGCTAGTCTGATGATTACACTTGGCTCCTGGAACAGATCCATAAGCTGTGATGTTCTGTCCTGGTCTTCAACACAGGACAAAGGAATAAAGACCACCCCCTGCCCTGAACCCCACCCTGACCTTCTCCCCAGGGGATCCTGCTTCTTACTACTGTCTTGGAGGGGTTGGGGCTCCCAACATCCATATTTGAATTGGGTCTCAATTGGCTGTAGCTGGTGATGTTTTTATTCTTGAGCTGGTCATGGAGGTGCCAGCTCTGCCCAGAAAACTTCCTGTCCTGGAAACAATTAAGACAATTGGGAGTTCTAAAGGTAATAGAGGTTATTACTTGGTTTTTTAAAAGAAAATTTCTTGTTAGTTTTTTTCCAGTGCACTTCTTTAAAAATTATTCTTTTCTGACTACATAGCAACATCTGGTCACTGCAAAAAATAACTAAACATTATGTACATATAAAACGTAAAAGGCGAGAGCCCTTTATAATCCTATTTCCCAGAGACAATCTAAATTAAAATTTGATTCAGGTTTTAATAAAATACTTATACTTTTAAAAACTAAATAGCTTTATTCAGTAAAATGCAATTTGGATATATTGAATGATGACCATATTTCCTGAAATTTTCCCTAAATTTCCTAATTTCAAATACTGTCCAGTTGTTCCCAAAAGTCATCCAAATGGCTTAGAAACTCCAGTTTTTCTGAATTCAAAGTACCTCTCCCAGATAGCTGGCAAAACCTGGAAACAGTACTAAAATCCTTTGTTAGACCATTTGTATTAGTTATCTATTGCTGCATAACAAATTACCCCCAAATTTAGCAGCTTAAAATAATGAACAGTTATTATTTCACAAAGTTTCTGAGGGTTGGAAATCTGGGAGTGGCTTAGCTGGGTGGTTCTAGCTCAGAGTTCCTTCATGAGATGTTGGCTGAGGCTGAGAATCTTTTAAACTTTGGATTTGTGTCTCCAGAGATAACCAGCTTGCTAACCGCAGAAAGTGGAAAGATAACCACCCACAGGGCCCTATGGTTAGCTTCTCTGCAGGAAGCTGTGTAGAGGTATACAGAGTCAAAGCCTTTATGTCTCTCTTAAAGTTCCAAAGGCAATGGTTAAGGAGCTCCAGGGAGAGGAGCTCAGCAAGAAACATGAAGCCTGCACTTCATTTTGTACTGTGAAGGAACGTGTCTTTTTTTTCTTTTTCTTTGGTAGAGAATCATTTTTAAAATGAGTGGTTTAAATAATAATTTAAATGAAGCATGCCTAGGTGAGAATGAGAACCAGAACTTCAGAGGAAAAAAAAAAAAAAAAAAAAAACAACCCAAGGAAACATCCAAAGTCTAATTAATGCTCCAAAGGCAGAACAGAAAGGCTAAGAGGAACAGACAGATGCAGTGTTTTGTCCAGTTAGATCTGGCCTCAGTTTTCCTTGAAGGGATTAACCCTATTCTCACAAATTAGTTCTGGTTCATTGAGCTTTCTCTCCCACCCTCCAGCACAGATTCCACCTCCTCTCCATTGCTCAGGTGGTACTCCCAGCCCCAGCTAGGGGCTCCCTGGGCAGGATGGCCAGGAGCTACACCAACACCAGCAGTTCCGGAATGGGCTCCTTGCTAGACCTCTCGGCCTCAGCCACTGGTGGCAGAGCTCCACAGACATTTCAGAACGTCACGGAGGCACACATGTCCTTAGAACTATCTAAGGTGCTGACGGGCCAGCTCCTGGCTGGGTGGATGATTCCCTTGCAGCAAAGTCTCCCTCCTCCACAAATGGTTCTCTTCCTCCACCTTCACCATCAGAATTCTGTCCTGCTTTTGAATAATCTGGGGGAGGGGACAAGGACATAGCCCTTCTCGTTGCTATGGCCATTCTTGACTGGAAAAGTCCTCAAGGAAACTTACTTGTGCTGTGGGAGGGCTGAGCTTCAAAGAATTTCTCACAAGCTTCTTTTAAGAAACATTCCTGAAACACATAAAATACATTTTTATTTCATTAAAAAAACAAAAGACAAAAAATCTTGAGCTAAGTGAAAGAAGTCAGACACAAAAGGTTACATATTGTATGATTCCATTTATATCAGACATCCAGAATAAATAAATACATACAGACGAAACGAAGATTGGTGGTTGCAGGAAATGGGGGAGAGGGGATGGGGAGAAAATGCTCAAAGGACAAGTTGTACTTTGAAAGAAAAATAATTAGTGTTTTAGAATCTTGCCAAGTTCAATGATTCATTTTCTTTTACAGGACTCACTGAAACAATCATTTCAGAGTATTAATTCAGGTTCTGTGAAAGAAAGTTACTGTCTTTTCACTTTTCGTCAACATAAAACAAGTGCAGAGTTTAAGAAGTCAAATAGTACTGCAAGGCTTATACAGGTAGTCCCGACTTACTACGGGGTTTCATTCCAATGGCTTTGTCATAAGTTGGTTCTGATGCAGGTGGTATACCTCATATTTTTTTTTAGTTTTCATTATTATTGTCTTTTATTATCAGTATCTTTATAAATCGGATCTTTGTCTTTGGGGGTTGAAAACATTACATATAAGTTTACAGATATGATGACATCAGCAAATTACACACTGCAACACTGCATGCAGTACATATTACTAATGATAAATTGTACAAAAACAAAACAAAACAAGGACAGTTGTAAGTGTGGTTTGTTGTAACTCAAATACTCGTAAGTCAGGGACTACTTGTAAAGAAAAGTTGAGTTCTCCACTCCAATTCTCCTACCTACTGAGTCTCCCTCCAAAATTCTTTTATCTGTTTCTTTTGGCATTTTCCATATACTTACAGTATTGACTTCCTAGAATGAAATAAGTATGAAGTACTTTCACAAAACACACACACAAACACAACCTTGATTATGGAGATTTTCAACCCCATTAAAATAGAGAGAATAATACAATGAATTCATTGTACCCATCACCCAGCTTCAATAACTATTTTCTGCCAATCTTTTATCCATCTCTCTACCACACCTTTTTTTTTTTTTTTTAACTGTGTTTTAGGTGAAAGTTTAGAGCTCAAGTTAGTTTCTCATACATTTATACACACATTTTTATGTGACCCTAGTTGCTCTCCCTATACTGTGACAGCACACTTCTTTCCACCCTGGATTTCCCGTGTCCATTCAACCAGCTCCTGTCCCTTTCTGTCTTCTCATCTTGCCTCTGGACTGAAGCTTCCCATTTAGTCTTATGTATCTACTTGAACTAAGAAGCACACTCTTCATTTTATGTCTTATAGTCCAGCCTATTCTTTGTCTGAAGAGTTGGCTTCAGGAATGGTTTTCATTTTGGGTTAACAGAAAGTCTTTGGGGGCCTTGTCTTCTGGGGTTGCTCCAGTCTCAGTCAGACCATTAAGTCTGGTCTTTTTACCAGAATTTGAGTTCTCCACCCCACTTTTCTCCTGCTCCATCAGGGACTCTCTGTTGTGCTCCCTGTCAGGGCAGTCATTGGTGGTAGCTGGGCACCATCCAGTTCTTCTGGTCTCAGGCTGATGAACTCTCTGGTTTATGTGGGCCCTTTTGTCTCTTGGGCTAATATTTTCCTTGTGTCTTTGGTGTTCTTCATTCTTCTTTGCTCCAGGTGGGTTGGGACCAACTGTTGCATCTTAGATGGCCACTTGCTAGCTTTTAAGACCCCAAACGCCACTCACCGAAGTGGGATGCAGAACATTTTCTTAATAAACTTTGTTATGCCAATTGACCTAGATGTCCCCTGAAACCATGGTTCCCCAGACCTCTGCCCCTGCTACACTGTCCCTCGAAGTGTTTGGTTGTGTTCAGGAAACTGCTTAGCTTTTGGTTTAGTCCAGTGGTCTCCACTACACTTTTGTCGTTGGAGTATTTTAAAGCAAATCCTTTTTTCTAGAAAATAACTCAGTTTGTATTTCTAGTAGATAAGGATTAAAATTATGGTTTAAACTAAACATAAATAAGCTAAACATATATGACAGTACAGAGAATAGTGATCTCCATGTGCCCATCACCAGCTCTAACAATGACCAGTCACCTTTCATCTAAATTCCTCCCCTTCCCTCACCACCCTCCAGGATATTTTTTAAAATTTTATTTGGTTATTGTTGTTGAGAATCTAAACAGCAAAACATACACCAATTCAGCAGTTCCTACATGTACAATTCAGTGACACTGATTACATTCTTAGAGTTGTGCAACCATTCGCACACTCTTTTCCAGAGTTTTTCCTCCTCCATTAACATAAACTCAGAGTCTCCTAAGTTTCCTATCTAATCTTTCCAGATGCTGTTGTCAGTTTGATCCCACATAGATAGATCTTGAAAGAACATAAAGCTCAAGGCAAATATTCTTTACTAGTTAAGCTAAACTATTGTTTGGTTTTAAGAAGACTTCATGGGATATTTTTGGTTTAAGGTTTAAAGATTATCTTAGGGCAACAGTTTCAGGGGTTCATCCATCCGTGGCTCCAGAAAGTCTAGAGTCCATGAGATTTGAAATTCTGTTCTACATTTCCCCCCCTCCCCTTTTTATCAGGATTCTTCTACAGAATCTTTGATCAAAATGTTCAGTAATGGTAGCCAGGCACCATTCAGTTCTTCTGGTCTCATGGCAAAGGGAGCAGTTGTTCATGGAGGCAACTAGCCACATATTCCATATCCTCCTCCTATTCCTGACTCTCTTCTTCTGTAACTCCAAGTGAATAGAGACCAATTGTGCTTTGGATGGCTGCTTGCAAGCTTTTAAGACCCGAGGCACTATGAAACAAACTATAAGGTAGAATAGAAGCACTAAATATGTTACTAGGCCAATTAACTGGGATGTCCTATGAAAACATGGCCCTAAACCTCTGTATCAAGGAACCAAATCCCGTGAGGTTTTTGGTTGTACATAAGTAGCCTTAGCAGCTACTCTATTTTTTTTTTTTTGTCATTGCTGTAAATATAACTATCACACAACTTTTGCCAATTCAACTTTTTACAGGTGTACAAAGTATCGACAGCAAATGCAATAATTGGCTGTGCAATCCTACCCTTAATCAATGTGCTTTTTCCATCACTGTTAACCCCCTCCTTCCCGCCCCTGGTAACCACTAATAAACTTTGGTCTCTATACCTGTGCCTTTTCTTGTCTTTTTGTATAAGTGAGTGTCTTAGTCATCTAGTGCTACTCTAACAGGAATACCACAAGTGGATGGCTTTAACAAAGAGAAATTTATTCTCTCACAGTCTGGTAGGCTACAAGTCCAAATTCAAGGCAGTAGCTCCAAGGGAAGGCTTCAAGTCCAAATTCAGGGCATCAACTCCAGGCGAAGGCTTTCTCTGATGGCTCTGGAGGAAGGTCCATGTCATCAATCTTCCCTTGGTCTGGGAGCTTCTCTGGGCAGGAACCTCAGGGCCAAAGGACATGCTCTGCGCCTGGCACTGTTTCCTTGGTGGTATGAGGTTCCCAATTCTCTGCTTGCTTCCCTTTCCTTTTATCTCTTGTAAGGTAAAAGGTGGTGCAGGCGACACCCCAGGGAAACTCCCTTTACATTGGATCAGGGATGTGACCTGGGTAAGGGTGGTGTTACAATCCCACCCTAATCCTCTTTAACGTAAAATTACAATCACAAAATGGGGGCCAACCATACAATTCTGGGAATCATGGCCCAGCCAAACTGATACACACATTTTTGGGGGGACATAATTCAAACCATGACAGTGAGGTCATCCAATATTTGTCCCTTTGTGATTTGACTTACTTCACTCAGCATAATGTCTTCAAGCTCCATCCATGTTGTAGCATGTATCAAGACTTCATTCCTCCTACTGACTGAGTAGTATTCCATTGTATGTATGTACCACATTTTGTTTATCCATTCATTGGTTGATGGGCATTTAGATTGTTTCCACCTTCTGGCTATTGTGAATAGTGCTGCAATGAACACTGGTGTACGAGACTCTTTTTGAGTCTCTGCTTCCAAGTCTTTTGAGTATATAGCTAGGAATGGAATTTCTGGGTCATGTGGTAGTTCTATTTTTAGTTTTCTGGGGAATCGACACACTGTTTTCCACAGCAGCTCTACCATTTTGCATTCCCACCAGCAATGGATAAGGGTTCCAATTTCCCTACATCCTCACCAACATGTGTTATTTTCTATTCTTTTTATCTTAGCCATCCTAGTGGGAGTGAAATGGTATCTCATTGTGGTTTGGATTTGCATCTCTCTGATGGCTAATCACATCAAACATCTTTTCGTGTGTTTGACCGCCATTTGAATGTCCTCCTCGGTGAAATGTGTATTCAAGTCCTTTGCCCATTTTATGATGGGATTATTTGTCTTTTTGTTGTTGTCAAAGTTTTATACATATTTTCGTTATTAGATTCTTATCAGATATTGGATTTTTCAAATATATTCCCCCAGTCAACAGTTGTCTTTTCACTTTTTTTTTGGTAAAGTCTTTTGATGAACAAATGTTTTTAATTTTTATGAGATCCTATTTATTTTGTCTTTTGCTGTTTGCACTTTTGTTATTATACTAATCAATCCATTGTTAAAAGCTAGGCCCAACAGCATTGCCCCTGCATTTTCTTCTAAGAATTTTATGGTTTTGGTTTGCACATTTAGGTCCTTAATTCATTTGGAATTTGTTTTTGTGTATGGTGTGAGACACGGATCCTATTTCATTTTTCTGCACGTGGAAATCCAATTTTCCCAACACCATTTGTTGAAGAGACTCTTCTTTCCCCATCGAATGGACTTAGAGCATCCTTGTCAAAAATAAGTTGACCATAGATGTGTGGGCTTATTTCTGGACTCTTGATTCTAGTCCATTAGTCTATGTGTCTATACTTATACCAGTATCAGGCTGCTTTGATTACTGTAGCTGTATCCAAAAAAAAAAAAACCCAAACCCCTTGCCATCGAGTCAATTCCGACTCACAGCGATCCTACAGGCCAGAGTAGAACTGCTCCATAGGGTTTCTATGGAGCGGCTGGTAGATTCGAACTGCCGAACTTTTGGTTGGCAGCCTAGCTCTTAACCACTGTGTCACCAGGGCTCAGCGCTGACTGCAAGGGGGAACAGAGAGACCCAAACTGACCTCCAGGGAGGTCTTCCTGTTCGTTTCAGACACCTGAGCTATGAGGAGCACAAGAAGGCAGGTAGAGTGGTGACTATGGGAGTAGACTCCACTGCAGGGGCCTTCTGCAGCAATTTGCAACAGCCTGGAAACCCAACAATTACCAGGTGGGGCAGGGGGTGTCACGCTTCAGTCAGATCTCCATGGAGGTCTGCCTTGCTGCTATCAGAGTCTCCCTTCCCAACACCCCTCATCCCACCCTGTAGATTGCTGGTTCTGAGTGCAGCCTCCACTCAAAACGCCTGCTTCCTAGCACACAGCAGCCTCAGTGAGCAGTCCTCAGCGCCAACTGGAAGTGGGGACAGACTAACCCAAATTTATCCCCAGGGAGGTTTATCCTGTTGGTTTCAGAGGCCTGAGCTATGGGGTGCACAGGGAGGCAGGTAGAGGGCTGATTATGGGAGCTGACTCCACCGCAGGGGACTCCTGTAGCAATTCACAGTAAGCTTGCAGCCCAACAGTGTCCAGGTGGGGGAGGTACTGGCACACTCAGAAAGGACCCCTGGGGAGGTCTGCCTTGTTGATTTTAGAACATAAGCTTGGGGTCCTCTCTTTTTGTATAGGCATGGTATGTACTGGTTAGAGAAGCAGGCCCTTTTGCTGGGGCACTTCCCCAGTTCACAACAACCAGTGGCCTTACGGCTGTGGGAGGGACAGGCATGGTACAGAACAGGGATGCAACACTGTATGCTACTCATTGTTGACTGATTGATTGTTGCCTGTGTGCTGTTCCCTGCTGCTTTCCTCTGCTCCCTGGTTCAGAGTCCTTCAAAGTCCAGCACCAGTTTCCTTGTTGTATTTCTTATATTTGTGGGGAAGAGTCAAAACAAACCCTCTCCCTGGATATTTCTGAAGCAATCTCAGACATAATTTCATTCATACAATACCTAGTATGTGTCTCTAAAATTCTTTTTAAAGTTTAACCTTCATTGCGTTATCACAACTAAAAATTTTGAACAACAATTTGTTAATATTGTTAAATATACAATTTTCAAATTCTCCTGATTTAAAAATTTTTTTACAACTGGTTGGTTAGAATCATGATCCGAACATTTGGCTAAGTCTCTTCATCTAAAGGCCAACTTCCCTCTTTCAAAAATATTTTTATCTTGTAATTTATTTTCTAAAGTATTTGAGTTGTTTGTCCTTAGAATGAAATGACCCTTAACAAATGTTTGAGCGCCTGTTCCGGGTCAGGCACTGCACTTTGTCGTGGAAATAAAGGAGTGAGCAGACAGCCATGGCCCCGACTCTCGATTTGGGGCAAATCGTTTACTTTTTCTGGGCCTAGGTTCCCCCTTCACTAACAGAGTAGGACTGGACTAGATGGTATCTAAAGGTTCCGCCACAATCCGCTCTGTGATGCCACGCAAATCGCCGGCTAAATATATTCCCCGGTAACTTAAATTGCGGACCTAGCCTGGCGGCCAGGCAGGGAAAACTGGAGAAGGCGAGCCCGGCGCGGATCTGCGCCGACACGCCCCTTTCCCCGGCCAGCCACCGCCTACCCCTTGGCTGGTCGCCCGGCCTCCAGGGCGTCCAACCCGAGACCAGAAGCCGAAGTAACGCAGGAGGAGCCCGCCCCGGAAGCCAGAAAATCCTCACCAGCAGAAGGGCGAGTCTGGCGCCAGCCTCTGACCCGCAACTGCGGGTCCCGAACGGTAACGGCGGCAGCTCTGACTTCAGGGAACGGGCTCAGCTCCAGCCCAACTACAATTCCCAGCGTCCTTAGCGGCGAACCGGTTACCACGGAGATGGGCTGGGTTTGCCACACTACAACTGTCCTGCGGCCCGGGCCTGCAGGCCGCCGTGCGCAGAATAACCCTTACACCCACGGCGTCAAAACGGGTAGTTCACGCGCTCCCCGCATCCAGTCCTTCGTTCTGGAACCCAAAGAAGATTAATTCGATTGGGCCGGGGGGGGGGGGGGGGGGCACGGGGAAGGCCGAACTACATTTCCCAGGAGGCTCCGGGCACACTCTATTTCTAGTCACGGGGCACCTAATCGGTAATACGGAGTTGTTGCCAAGGAGACAGGTCCCGGAGTATTTGAGCTAAGAGCATCCTTCTGAAGCCCGCAAGCAGAGAAGAGGGAGACAGAGAAGGGAAAAATTGGAAATGTGGGTATACAGCAACGTTAAAGAGCACATTTCTTCCTGTTTGCCTTTTTTGTTTTCACTGACGCTTGAGGCCAGCGCGAACATCGCACAGCCCTTTGGGAAATGCAAGCTGCGCTGTCCTAAACCAAAACACCAAACCCGTTGCCGTTGAGTTGATTCCAACTCATAGTGACTAAAGACCACGGAAAATGTAGTCCTATTGATTAGCTGCCACCACTTTGAGCACCTGCGATGTGCCAGGCATGCTGTGGATAGGGGATAAAACCTCTCCCTCTTTTACTCTCACCTCCACTCAAACACAAAATTTAACCCCTAAATACTTGTGAAATCTGTCCCTTTTTCTTCATGCCAACACTCAGTGCTGTATTTCAGACACTGCATTTCTTACCTAGATCATTTACCTGATTGGTCTGTCTCTAGTCTTGTTCCCCTTAATTCTCCACGCGGCCACCAACATAATCTGCTCCTGGTCTGCTTACAGCTCTTCCATGCCTATGAGAATCCAAGTACAAGCTTTTTGGCTGTATATTTGACCTCACCTACTTAGACAAGTGTCTCCCACCATTTGCATCATACACAATGATCATTTTTTAAAATTTTCTTAATCTTATTTGTGACTGATACCTTAAACTCATTGTCCTATTTTTAAAAATGGGGAGCACAACTTCCCGCTTTCAATAGTTGCACCCCAAAAGGGTGATAAGTCTAGTTGGATTTGCAAAACAGATATATTCTTGAAAAGTACTTGAATAGGTTCTATACATAGAAACCAAGTTTCCTCATTTATTCTGAAAACAAAATTAGCATTTTATTCTTCTGAACAAAATATTACATAATATGGTTATATGGTTACTGTACACCTAGGTGCTTCCCAGGCCTTTTAAAATCATACAGAAGAAAAAAAATAGTTCTTATATAAAGTACTTATCACAAAACTCCAAATAAGACTATAAACGTAAAATAGTTGGCTTATTTTTGTTCTATACAGCATCTTCAAGGCTTAATATCTATAGTTACACCTGGTCTAAAGAGCTGTAACTGTGGAATTAATCTTATTGAGGGTTTTGGGAAAGGAGGAACACTTTTGAAAGTCTATCAAAAAGTCTAGATAGGGAATGAACTGTAAAGTGCAGAAAGATAAATGATATGTTGCTCACATCAAAGCACCAAGAGTATTCCTTTTGAAGTGGGAATAGTTGGCAGATACAACATTCCTACTGGCTTTTAACTTTAGTAGAAAAAATGGTCCGTATCATAAATGTAGAGAATTATTTAACTGATAAAGTAGTTTAGAAGTCCTATCAGAAATATGTAATCTGTTCTTAACATTCAAAGAAGAGAGTTTCCTCCCTCCTCATTTATTTAATTTCTTTGGTTTTGTTTTTAAAAATGTGGGATCATTAATTTCTTGCCTAAGGAAGGAGCACATTTGTAGAGAATGCATCAGCCAAGGCTTGAAAAGCCCCTGAATTAGTAGGGCATGCTAAACTGGTCTAACCAAGAGTATAGCTTTGCTGGTAACTGAAGACTTATAGGGGTCAATTACAAAGCAGTACTCCTTAGTGTCTGGGGTCTTAAAAGCTAGCAAGTGGCCATCTAAGATACAACTATTGGTTTCTACTCATCTAGAGCAAAAGAGAAGAAAACCAAAGACTCAAAGAAACTAGTCTACAGGACAAACAGTCTACATGAACCACAGCCTCATCTACCCTGGAACCAGAACTAGCTGGTACCTGGCTACCACTACTGACCATTCTAATCAGGTCCACAATAGATGGACCCTGATAGAATGGGAGAAAAAAATGTGGAACAAAACCTCAAATTCAAAAAACAAAAGGAAACAAAAAAACTAGACCTACTGGACCGGTTGAGACTGGAGGACTCCCCAAGACTACTGCCCTGAGATACTCTTCAAATCTTGAACAGAAACTAACCCCTGAGGTCATCTTGGAGCTAAATAACAAATTGGCTCAAAAAAAAAAAAAAAATATCACCCATAAGTACTGTGCTCCTTTAAAAAAAACCACCAAATCAGACCAAAGAGTCAACAATTACTTTAAAACAAAGATGAGACTGTAAGGGGGCAGGGAAACTAGATTAATGGAAACAGATCAACCAAAATGGAAATAATGAGAACGTTTACGCATTGTGAAGAAGGTAACCAATGTCACTGAACAACTTGTGTCAAAACTGTTGAATGGGAAGCTAAACTGCTGTGACACTTTAACCAAAAACACAATATTATTTTTTTAAAAAAGCAGTACTCCTGATACTTATTGAAAAGGTAACTGGGTTTCTATCACTTAAGAAAGTTACTCTGAAATATGGCTCGTCTAGATCTTGACTCTAGCTTTCTCTGCCTGATTGTTGAGAATTGCATAAACATCCTAGCCTTGTCACTTTCTCAACAAATGTGATCAGATATAGCTTCATAATACTACTTGGTCATTTGATTGAGTTCAAGAAACAGGCTGCTAGTTCTATCTGCAACATACTTGTAAACCATCTTCCTGGGTGGCTCAGTTTTCAAAAATGCTTACCATATCCCTTATTTGTCCTGTTGTTGTTGCTGTGGTTGTTAGTGCTTTACCAGTGTCAGCCTCAGAGAATGACACTCTTAGCCACGTTCACTTGCAGACACCTCTGCCCAGTTGCCACAAGACAGTGGTAAAAGTGGAGGCTTGGGGTCTAGCCCTGCTCCTGCCCCTAACTTGCTGGGTCATCTTGGACTAGTCACTTATCTTCCTCCCCCTAAACCTGCTCCATTCTGGTCTCAGTGAATGGCATCTGTGGTAGGCAGAATAATGGCCCACAGATGTTGCTGTATGCCAGAGTCGATTCCAACTCATAGCGACCTTATAGGACAGAGTAGAACTGCCCCATAGGGTTTTCTAAGCTGTGATCTTCACAGGATCGTATCTCCAGGTCTTTTATACCCAGATATCACTTCCTAATCCCTGGAACCTGTAAATGTTACTTTATTGGGAACAAGGCAAGAATTTTGAGATGCAGAACTTATCCTGAATTATCTGGGTAGGCCCTAAATGTAATCACAAGTATCCTTGTAAGAGAGAAGCACAGGGAGATTCGACACACAGAGGAGAAGGTTATGTGAGCAGAGATTTGAAGATACTGGCTGTGAAGACTGGAGTGATGTGGCCATAAGCTAAGGAATGCCAGCAGCCACCAGAAGCTGGAAGAAGCAAGGAATGGATTCTCGCCTAGAGCCTCCAGAGGGAGTGCAGCCCTATCAACACCTTGTTTTCAGTACGTTGATACTGACTTTGGATTTCTGGCCTCCAGAACTGAAAGAATAAATTTCTCTTGTTTTAAACCACTAAATTTTTGGTAAGCTGTTACAGGAGCCCCAGAAAACTAATATAGCATCAACATCAAATCAGACATAGAGGAAAATCTATGACTCTTCCATTTTCTCCTCCACCTATAAATTCCATCGCCCTACCCTGGTGGCACAGTGGTTAAGAGCTCAGCTGCTAACAAAAATGCTGACAGAATCCACCAGGCACTCCTTGGAAACCCTATGGGGCAGTTCTACTCTCTCCTATAGGGTCGCTATGAGTCGGAATCAACTTGACAGCAATGGGCTTGGTTTTGGTTTGGTACCTACCCATTGCCTCACCAAGACCACCACAGCAGCCTCTCCTCTAGCCTGTCCCTCCACCCCCATGTCCAATCTTGTACACCTTCCAATCCAGCCACATGCTGTTGTCAGAGGGGTGTTTTTTCCTCAAATGGAAGTCTGACCACATTAATCCACAGTTAAAATCCTTTAATGGCATCACAGCGCTTCTAAGATGAAATCAGAATTCCTTGGCCTGACTCCTGGTCTTCTACCATTCCCCTTGTACACACACTCACTCAAATGCTCACACCACATACACACTCACACACTTAGTTATCTAGTGCTGCTATAACAGAAATACCACAAATGGATGGCTTTAACAAACAAATTTATTTTCTCACAGTTTAGGAGGCTAGAAGTCTGAATTCAGGGTGCTCGCTCAAGGGGAAGGCTTTCTCTCTCTGTCAGCTCTGGGGGAATGTCCTTATCTCTTCTGAGCTCTGCTCCTGGGCAATATTCACATGGCTTCCCCCATCTCTGCTTCCTAGCATGCTTGTTTAATCTCTTTTATATCTCAAAAGAGATGACTCAAGATACACCCTACACTAATTCTGCCTCATTAACATAACAAAGACAACCATTTCCCAAATAGGATTATAACCACAGGCAAAGAAGTTAGGATCTACGACGCATATTTTTGGAAGACACAATTCAATCCACAACACAAATGCACATACTCACAAACACACACTTGAGTCATGCTGAACTACTGATTAGGCTGTTTTCCGCTTGTTTGGCTTTCATGTGCTATTGTCACATGGGGTACAAAGAAGTGATCTTATCTCAACCAGATGCTAGCACATGCATGGAAAATATCACTTCGTTCAGTATATAACAGAAACTGTTTCTGTGAAATTATAAATCAGAACCAGGATGCCAGCACCGGGAATCCTTTCCTCAAAAAAACTGATCGTTGAAACCACCTCTCTAAAATATAAAAACATATTTACGTCTCAAACTATGTTTTTCTATACTGTTAAAAATGCCCATCAATAAAAATATAATATTTCAACATTAAGTGGTTACTAAAAATATTCAATAAAAATATGAAATTCTGACATAAATGATTATGTAGAAAGTTATGTGGTTGTAAAAAAGATCAAAGCAGCTCTTCATGTTAATGACAAAGGTCTCCAAGTAAAAAAAGCAAGTGGCAGAGAAGTGCGGATAGCTTGCTACCGTTTCTAGAAGAAAACTCTTGTGGGCGCACAGGCTGCGGCTGACAGCCCGCTAGAAGGTGAGGGTGGGTCTTCTGGAGAGGTGAGTGTGGCCGAGGGACAGGAAAGACAGGCAGACTTCTTCAGTGAGTGCCCTTTTATAACCTGTGCATTTATGGCCTATGAAAATTTTAAAAATGTTCTCGATTCAAACACTTACAAGGGTTGTATTCTGGCCATTAACCTAAATGAAAGTTGCTGGGCTGATTTTTCCCTTGAGCTCTGAAATAATCAGTAAAACTCAGATAAAAAGAATTTCGTTTTGTTTTGGAGATGTATTTTGCAAGATCAATTATTACTGCAGCAATGATGTAAATAAGATTTGCTTTCGCTAGCATTAACATTATTTTGTGTTCCCTGCCTAAGTACCAACTAGTACCAGGCTGGGCAGCAGGAGGAAATTAACCTGGGGTTAAAATGTGACCACTGATGATTCAAGCAGTTTACCAAGAGTTGACTGTAGTTCAATCTAAATTTGCCAGGGAATTACCATTATGTGCAAAAACCACTCCTTCATGTGGACTGCCCACGTAGCTACATTTCAGCCCTTCCAACTGTGAAAGTGAAACGCACCTTTGCAGATTTATTCTTCTCTCTTCAGGGCTACTACTTTTCTCCCACTCCAGCTGAAAAGATCTACATCTAACTTTTGGTCTCCTGAATGTATTTTCAGTTTATTTCAGATTGGTGATATAAAAAAAATTACAAATATAGAAATTGTGAATTAAAAGTAATTCCTAAAATTATTAAAACAAGCTTGCTCGTGCAATATGGTATAAACTTACGATATATGATTATTCTGAACATTACATCTTTTTAAGATTTAAAAAAAATTAGGTGCTATGAAAACATAACATCATTTTTACGTGTATCGGATGAAGTAATGTTTAAGAAGAATGAAATTCTCCTGAGATCATAAAACACTTCTTAGATGTTGTATATGTCCTCCACCTCTCAATCTGATATGGTGTCCAGACATCGAGGACATCTAAATAAAAATAAAATTTCAGAGAAGTTAAATGCTGATATTCTTTAAAAGTATCTGAGGTGATCAGGTAAAGCTTCCTCTGTGTAGGTTTGTAATGAAAATATCATTGTATTTCTTACGATCGTAACAAGAATAAAGTTGTTGTTGTTATGAGGTGCCATCAGGTCAGTTCCGACTCATAGTGACCCTGTGTACAACAGAACAAAACACAGCCTGGTCCTGTGCCATCCTCACAATCATTGTTATGCTTGAGCCCATTGTTGTAGCCACTGTGGCAATCCATCTCATTGAGGGTCTTCCTCTTTTTTGCTGACCCTCTGCTTTATCAAGCATGATAATATTTTGAAGATAGTCACTTGGCATATTCTTGATTTGCCTGAAAAGCATACTCTTCTCTCAGGAAGCTGAGAGTTGAGAATTACTCCACTTGTCATGGGCCAGCTGTTACAAGGGGCAAAGTGACACTGCCATATGGGCACAGCTTAAACCTGGGATTGGATGGAGGACACCACTAACTCTCAGAAGACGTGCAGGGCCAGCCTGCACTGGCCCCCGAATGTGTGCAGAGACCATGCCATGAGCCTCACCAGTCCCGGAATGTGTGCAGAGACCATGCCATGAGCCTCACCAGTCTTGGACTTCAGCAGGACATAGCCAGTAGGGTGGCCAGTGACATCTCTGCACAGGTCAGGGAGGAACCAGAGGGCCTAGCCTTGGAACAGCTACTGCACCGCAATGAGGCCACATCCACTTTCCTGACACCATCTTGGGAAGAAGGTAAAGGAGGAGGACTGAAACCTTGAATTGACTATTTATGTAAAAGAGACTGAGCTAGCTTGAAAGGATTTTAAATTGCAAGAGATGGAGACACCTCATTTAGCATGGTTAAGTACCCCTGCTTCCCTCATTATCTAGGGGGATAGGAGCGAGTGAGATTTAGACCAACAATAGAAAATAATCTACAATTTTTTTTTTTTGCATATCCAAAACGTAGTATTTAAGATTTTGACTCTACCTCACTATTATTTAGAAATAGAATAGTAGCTCCATGAGGGCAAGGATTTTTGTCCGTTTTGTTCATGCTGTATATCCTCAGCATTTGGAACAGTGCCTGGCACATAATAGCTGCTCAACAAGTTGGTATTTGTTGAGTGAATCAAGGAATGAAAAATCACATTTAAACCAATACACATGGATAAATTACTGTTGTATAATTGGACTATGACAGTTACAATACCATTTTTATAACTTGGTATATGTGAAGGGGAAAAAAAAAAAACCCTCAATTTTCCAGCTCTTTGAAAAGGTCTGGGGCAAGGGAATCAGAATTCAACAACATGATTTTCTCAGCTGAATGAAAGATGGCATGACTCAAATGATTCATTGGCTGACTGGTACCTTCTATAATGATGAGGAAACTTCTAAAGTCACAGGGAAAATTAAACGTAAGTAGCTGGGAACGAGCTGACTTTATTTGGGATGTGGGAGAGTCCCAGATACAGGCTGGTTAGGTAATAATGGACATCTCCTCCCGGTCCCTGCTCTCAGACACTGAGTTGACTATGCTTTTTAAATACTTTATGAATTCCAACTGGATCTCCTCAGGGTCCTCCTCAAGATTTGAGTGCACCAGCTTCAGCTTGTTCAAGGGTGACGCTGGAAAAAGAAAAAAAGGTAATTAGGCACATGATTTTAATGAGGGGCCATTTCTAGCTCCAAATGATCTGAGACTTATTAATTTTCTGCCGCCCAAAACTACAGTTTGAAGTATCTGCCTTGGTCTAATTTAACAGAGCCAGGCTTCACCACACTGCCACCCAGTGACAGGATAAAAACTCTACAAACCTCTTCCACGTCCTCCTTGTTCTTGAATCAGAAAGGAAGAGATTCTCTCTTGCTCTCATTTTGCTTCTGGATATTTTCTAATTGAGTCGTTTCCCATGCTCATTTTGTCATCTCTGTAATGTGTGTGTCATACGTGAATTGGAGACTTTTCTTGAGAAAAGGTCAGGAAAATTGGTCCCTAACTACCAATTAGTGGCTAAAATCAGGTTTTTCCCTTCTTAATGTCTTCCCACTTTTAAAGTGTGTACACCCTGGCCTAGATGGTTCAGCAGGTCTTCCAGCTGCCTGGCAAGTCTGAGTTACATGGTAAGAAAGACAACGCCTAGAATGCAGTAGGTGCTCAATAACTACAGGGAGCTGCTGGTTTCAAACACATATACCCAACCAGCTGCTGTCCAGTCAATTCTGGCAACCCCATGTGTGTCAGAGGAGAATTGCGCTCCACAGGGTTTCAATGGCTGATTTTTCATAAGTAGATCGATAGGTCTTTCTTCTGAGGTGCCTCTCGGTGGACTCAAACCGCCAACGTTTTGGTTAGCAGTTGAGCACTTAACTATCTGCACCACCCAGGGCCTCCCAGAGACATAGAGAAATATAAAAATCCATAAAAATTTCAAAAGAAAGGAGAAATTCCAGTCTCCTTACGCAAAGACAGGCTTCCTCTATCGCTTCCAGAGCCTGGTTTGTGGTGTGCAATTAAGAGACACTGAGTATCCTGTAATAGCTGCTGCTGGACAAAGCAGGAATACCACATTTCAATTTCCTTCAGGTGGCTTGGGATGTCAGCATTGAATATGATCACCACTCCATGAGAGTCCTTCATCAGGGCTGGCCAGCAAGACTCGAACCTTCAAGGCAGAAAATGAGTCAGCGGGAATGTTAGGTCATTTGGTTTCTAACTGCGAACTTTACAAATAGTATCTTATTATTAATAATTGATTGATGACTTCTAATTGCATCATAACCCAATTGCTAAAGTTCATAAAAAAAATTCACATCACATTTAGCAAGTTCCTAATATGTGTCAGGAACTGTACTAGGCCTGAGTGCAGGGTGCCTGGTGGGCAGCTTATTTTTAAATCGGTTGGTGATGCAAACTCTCCTTAAAGCAAACATACTTTGGATCACCGCCACAATCCCACAGCTCAAACTCACACCCCGTGCCTTTGTTGTTGCCGGTAACATGGGGGTTCTCAAATTCCAGGATCCTAAAAATAAAAACAACAGCGGCAAAAGCATCAGACTTTTGGGATGTCAACAGCACAAGAAGTGGGAGGGTAATGGATGGGGACTCTTGGGGACACAGATGTATCAGGGCTCACCTCACTCCTTGGGTTGGGTTGTATTCAGTGATGTCAGAAGATTCTGTCAGAAAGTTGGCCAGAACAGTTTTTCCACTCTGTGAAAATGAGAGCAAATAAAAAATCCTGGCTGAATAGCAGAATAGTAAATTATAAATGAGTTCTTCTTCCCCCAATCAGCTGGCTTGGAACCAGTTATGATGGAATGAAGACCATGGCTTCCCTGAGAAACCCAAGACAGAGGGCTGGGTGGGCCTCGCTGCCATGTTCTAGTGTGGTGGGGACAGCCTGGTCTGGGAACCGGTGAGCATGTTGAGTACAAGGATTCTAGCATCGGCTCTGCTGCTGGATGATTTTACCCATATTGATTTCCCTGGCTGGCTCAGTCAACTTAGCAGAGAGCAACAGAAAAAAATTGTTAGTTTGTGTTGCTCTCTTTTTCCTTGCTCCTCTCCACATCTTCAAGAAACCACAATGTGTCACAGATATGAAGCCACTGAGACGCAGAGAGGGAAGGGAGTTGTTCAAGGTCACACAGCGGGTCAGAGCAGTGCTGGGTCCCAAGGCTTGGGACTCCTGGCTGGCTCTGCCACGCTCTCACATACGGCTGTTTCTCCTCCTAGATTATACAAATCAGCACATTCTTATTTTAAAAAAAATCAACTAAATAACAATAAAAAGCCCTCCTGATCACCTCCACCCAAACCATCCATCCATCCAAGTCCTCCCATTCCCCTCCCGAAAGGTAACAACTATCAACTGTTTGTATACATTTACATCATTCCTTTAATGAATACTGTATATACCTGAATACACAGCAAGCTTTTTCTCCCCTAAAATTCTTCTTCAGAAAAAGGGAGTCTCTTACATTTGAGTCCTTATAACACCCTCTCAAATAATGCCCTTCTCTCTTAACTACTTTGTTTTGAACAACTGCTTGACCAAAATGGCCTCAGTCAATCGTAGTTTAGGGGGCTTGTAGAAGTCACTTGACAGAATCAGGCAAAAACGGGGAGGGAATTTAACACAGCTTCAGCAATTTTTTGTGAGGATACGACCTCACAAATATCACTTAAAAACAACACATTAAGTGGTTACGTTGCAGAGATCATGGATATTGATCTGTAGGATAAATGAGTAAAGCTAATGTCCTGATGTTATAGAATGGTCTCTGTGGCTTGGAATTTATTTTCAGAAAGAATGTCATACGCAGATTCAAACAGTGCTGTATCCTCAACAATCTAGATAGGTGAAGAGATGATGGGCTTTGGAAACTGTGTTAAAAAAGCCCGTTGCCATCGAGTCGATTCTGACTCACAGCGACCCTATAGGACAGAGTAGAACTGCCCCGTAGGGTTTCCAAGGAGCGCCTGGTGGATTTGAACTACCGACCTTTTGGTTAGCAGCCGAACTCTTAACCACTGTGCCACCAAACAATCTATAGATTGGTGAAGAGATGATGGGCTTTGGAAACTGTGTTAGGTGATTTAAAAAGTGGCTCTGGACACGAAGAAGACAAAGCTGCAAAGGTGCAGGGGAGGAGGTTGAGTAAAACTTTTGTGAAATTGAATGAATCCAAATTTCTGAATATATTCTTAATGTGCTTTTCAATGTGTATATAGCTACATCAATACAGTACACATTATAAAAATATACTTGTTTATTTCATCTATGTCCTACATTTTATATATATGTAAGTTTGGTAAAAACAATTTATCGGGGGAGGGGAGATTCTATGAGAAAATGAGGAAATGGCCTAGGAGTCTGACATATAAGTTGTTTTTAAGTGTCTACCTTGTGCTAGGCACTGCTGAATAAGTAAGAACAAATTAGGTAGTGATAAGTGCTAGGAGGAGCCCTGGTGGCAGTGGTTAAAGCGCTCAGCTGCTAACCAAAAGGTTGGTGGTTCAAACCCACCAGCAGCTCCGTAGGAGAAAGACGTGGCAGTCTGCTTCCGTAAAGATGACAGCCTTGGAAACCCTATGGGGCAGTTCTGGTCTATCCTATAGGGTCACTACGAGTCAGAAACGACTCGACGGCAGGGGGTTTAAGTACTAGGATAGTTCAGTGGTAGAATTCTTGCCTTCCACATGGACGCCTGGGTCTGATTCTGGCCAATGCATCTCACGCACAGCCACCACCCAACTATCGGTGGAGGTCTGCATGTTGCTGAACAGGTTTCAGCGAGCTTCCAGACTAAGACGAACCAGGAAGAAACGTCTGGCAATCTACTTCTGAAAATCATACAATGAAAACCCTATGGATCACAATGGGATTTGTTCTGTTGTACTTAAGGTCTCCCGGAGCTGGGCAACTTGATGGCAGCTAACAACAACAAGTGCTAGCATAAACATAAAACAGGGTAATGTGATAGAAACTTTGAATTGGGTGGTCAGGGGACTATGATTTGAATGGCAATGAGGCAACTAAGGTTTCCAAGCAGAGGGATGTTAAAGGAACAGAAATGCTGGTAAGTTTGAAGAGTAGTGAGGAAGGGAGAGAAATGTATGTGCAGAGATATATTTTGTTGTTGAAGCAGAGTGACGGGTACAGGAGTTCATTGTTCTCTCTCCCTTTGTAAACATTTGAGGATTTCCACAATAAAAAATTTAAAAAGATACCTATGCTTAATTTGCTTTTCATAATTTTGTGCATACTATTTTGTTATTTATTTTACTTAATAATTTATGTGTTGGAAATTTTCCATGTCCGTATACACAGAGTTGTCTCATTTTGTTCAACTGCTGCACAGTGTTCTAAAGTAAGAAAGTGCCTTAGTTTATTCAGACACTCTTTTACTGATGAGCACCTCAGGTGTTTCCAACTTTTCAATATAGTATATGAATCACTGGTAACATGGACAAATATTTTGCTACAGTGGATTCTGAGAAGTGTAACTGATGCATTAAAAGCTATGCACATTTTTAAACTTTTAATAATTTGACCTCCAAAAAATACCAGATTACTCATTTCTCTACATGCCCACTGATACTGTATTTTATCAATGTTTTAAACTTTTTCTATTCAATATGATGGGCAAACAAATGTCATCTTTTTTTACTGAATTTGCGTTCCTCTGATTGTGAGGTTGAGCATCTTCTCATGCTTATTGGACAACTGTATTTCTCGTGTGAAGAACCTTTCCTCGATTTTCTATTGAGTTGTTTCTCTTTTCTTTACTGATTTTTAAACATTCGTTATGTATCCTAGCTATTAATCCTTTCTTTGTAACGCATCTTGCAAATACTTTTCCCAGGCTTTAAAATCACTCATTTATGGCTTCTTCATTTTTGTGTTGAGCCAACCTTAGCTGGCTCACTGCCATTGAAAGCTTAATCCCCTGATCACCCAATTCAAAGTTTCTATCACATTACCCTGCTCTTTATTTTTATCCTAGCACTTGTAGTTGTTGTTAGCTGCCATCAAGCTGCCCAGCTCCTGGAGACCTTACGTACAACAGAACAAATCCCATCTCCCAAATCTCACCTTCCCTATCTCAAGATTAAAAACCCATCTTTCCACATATCCATCTGTTGTGTTGTTAGCTGCTGTTAAGTTGATGCCGACTCATGACAACCTCATGTAAAACAGAATGAAATACTGCCCGGTCCTCTGTCATCCTGGCAATCGCCAGCATGTTCGAGTCTATTGCGCCAATCCATCTCACCGAAGGTCTCCCATTCCCTTGCTGGCCCTCTCCTTCACCAAACATGATGTCCTCCTCTAGCCAGAGATGGATTACCTAATAAGCAAGGTAAGCATGTGCTTAGGGCATCAACAAAACAGGGGCACCAGCTGTCCAAACCAAAACCCCACAGATGCCAAGCAAACAGGACACAAGGAAAAGTGAATGTTGCAGTGGAAGGGAACTTGTAGGGCACTAAATGAAATTGATCCATTTTATACATGTTGTATATGATAACAATTCTATTTTCCTTTTCATTTCAGACTGATCAAGTATAACCTCATATTCAGTTCTCTCTCACTGACCACGTAAGAATGCGCCAGCAGCACTATAATCGTGTGAATTGCGATGCACCTGGTTCTGTGCAAAGCACACCAAAACGTGTTTTCAGATTGAGCATACCTTGTATTTGTATCATGCTCTTTGGGATTGCTCTTGCCTGCGTCAGTTATCAGCAGTAGTCCAATGAACCATGAAGACACAGTATCAAAGGAAGGAAAGTGAGTGTGTAAGTTTTTAAGTATTATTTCAAGACGAAAAACGCTTCGTGGAGATCTGTGAAGGGCCTGCCAACATTGTATGACAAACTAATGAAATTTCCAACTGGCTTGTAAGTACTATTTCTTTTGACTATTTCAGGCCTGAAGGACAAAATCACATGTTCCAAATCAATTTTGTTACTTACTAATTTTCAAATAGAAATTTTTTGTGGCTAACGTCCAAATTTGAATGTAAATTTTATTTTATAAGTTTGCTTGTTTTATACATTTTATTTATTTTCAATCATTTGAATTTGCTAGAGTAGAACCAAATTTAAAAATTGATATAATTTTATATCCAGGTAAAATGAAATGGCAACAACCAAGTGGAGTGCAAAAATGAAAACTGGCATAAGATAAAGAGGATTTGTGAATCCCTAAAGACAATTCCAAAATTAACTTCCTTTTTAAAATGTAATGAATCAGAAGAGACTCCTTCCATTGAATGCTTGAGTTTAATGGGTGCGAATCGTGCTAGTACTGCTAGTGCTGAAATTACTAATAGCAATGGGAATTTAACGGAATCTGTTCCAAATTCTGCACCCATTCTTTGCTGTAGTAAAAAAAAAAAAAATTAGCAATGGTGTCATGGTTTGAATTGTCCCCCCAAAAATGTGTGTATCAATTTGGCTAGGCCATGATTCCCACTGTTGTGTGGTTGTCCATTTTGTGATTGTAATTTTACATTAAAGAGGATTAGGGTGGGATTGTAACACCACCCTTACCCAGGTCATATCCCTGATCCAATGTAAAGGGAGTTTCCCTGGGGTGTGGCCTGCACCACCTTTTATTTCTCGAGAGATAAAAGGAAAGGGAAGCAAGCAGAGAGTTGGGGACCTTACACCACCAAGAAAGCAGTGCCAGGAGCAGAGTGTGTAGTTTGGACCCGGGGTCCCTCTGCAGAGAAGCTCCTAGTCCGGGGGAACACTGACGAGAGAGAAGGCTGACAGAGACAGAAAGCCTTCCCCTGGAGCTGATGCCCTGAATTTGGACTTTTAGCCTACTTTACTACGAAGAAATAAACTTCTCTTTGTTAAAGCCATCCACTTGTGGTATTTGTTGTAGCAGCACTAGATGACTAAGACAAATGGCTTAGAAAGTGAAACTATTTTAGAATCTGAAATTGTCACATCTGTGGACTCCATAAACAACAGAAATACAGATCCTGCTTTGTGGAATAATTTTTCTTCTAATGATGTAAATTATTGGATCAAAAGAGGGCCAAGTGATTGTCAGCATCACAGCGGATCATTTGAAAATTTGTGCTGAAAATTTCTGGATGGTAAACAAATAAGGTTCTGTAGCCAGAATATATTTCTAGGGTGCAAAGCTAATAGTGAAAATTATAAGAGGTTGTAGCTACTTTATTCTCCATCAGTTGCCTCTGTATATTGTTTTGTCTGTAAACTATTCAGTCTTAAATCATTTAATTCTCGATTTGCTATGGATGGATTTAGTGATTGGCGCAACTCGAATATGATTGATAAACATGAAAACAGTTCAATTTATAGAGATTGTATGTTGTCATATTTAAATTGAAGACATGATTTTGGCTTAACTCATGAACTGGAAACACAAATTAATGAAGAACGTCAGCACTGGGAAGTCATTTTGCAGCAAGTTGTTGCTGTCGTTATAACAGTTGCTGAATGTGGACTATCTTTTTGAGGAGGAAATGAAGTGTTTGGGTGCCCATAAAGTGGAAATTTTTTGGGTTTACTTGAACTTGTTGCTCAGTTTGATCCATTTTTAGCAGGTCACATCTCAAAATACGGTAACACAGGAAAGGGCAACCCATCGTATATGTCTAAAACAACATGTGAAGAATAAACTATTTTTGGTGAAATAAGTATAGCCCGACATTTCAGTTTGTCTGTAGATTCCATGCCTGCTCTTTCTCATACAGATCAGCTAAGTATTGTTTTAAGATACGTATCTCCAACAGATGGAAAACATGTCAAGCGATTTATCACATTTACTAGCTTAAAAATCATACCGGTGAAGAAACTGCAGATCAAGAACTTTACTACCTTTATGAAGTTTGCAAAATTGATTTTCCTAAGTTCAGAGGCCAGCCCTATGACAGTGCTGCCAATATGTCAGGGCACTATAAAGGCATGCAACAGAAAATTTTAGAACATAACAAATATGTCATTTTCATACCATGTGCTGTACATTCACTTAATCTTGTAGAACATGGCACAGCAGATTGTCCGGAAGCAGATGATTCTTTTTCTACTGTTAAGTTACTCAACACATTTTTTCTTTTTCTTTTTTTTATTCTGCTTGAAGGTAAAGTTTACAATTCAAGTCAGTTTCTCATACAAAAATTTATACACACATTGTTATGTGACCCTAGTTGCTCTCCCTATACTGTGACAGCACACTCCTCCTTCCCACCTCGGATTTCCCGTGTCCATTCAACCAGCTCCAGACCCTCTCTGCCTTCTCATCTCGCTTCTGGACAGGAGCTGCCCATTTAGTCTCTTGTATCTACTTGAGCTAAGAAGCACACTCTTCAAGAGTATCATTTTATGTCTCATAGTCTAGTCTAATCTTTGTCTGAAGAGTTGGCCTTGAGAATTGTTTTAGTTTTGGACTAACAGAGAATCCGGGGGGCCATGTCTTCCTGGGTCCCTCTGGTCTTCAGTCAAACCATTAAGTCTGGTCATTTTACTAGAATTTGAGTTCTGTACCCCACTTTTATCCTGCTCCATCGGGGACTCTCTGTTGTGTTCTGGGTCAGGGCAGTCATTGGTGGTAGCCAGGCACCATCTAGTTCTTCTGGTCTCAGGCTGATGAAGTCTCTGGTTTATGTGGGCCTTTCTGTCTCTTGGAGCTAATATTTTCCTTGTACTCTAAACATTTTCTGCTACCTCTACTCACCGATGGGAAGTTCTTAAAACATTCAGGCAATGATCGAGTATTAAAATGTCTTTCTAATACACTTTGGGAAGTACATGCTGTAGCAACAAGTGTGTCATGGATTGAATTGTGTCCCCCCAAAATATCTGTCAACTTGGCTGAGTCATGATTCCCAGTATTGTATGATTGTGTACCATTCTGTAATCTGACGTGATTTCCTTATGTGTTGTAAACTCTATCACTAGGATGTAACAAGATGGATTAGCAGCAATTACACTGATGAGGTCTACAAAATTAGATAGTGTCTTAAGCCAATCTCTTTTGAGATATAAAAGAGAGAAGTGAGCAGACACACATGGGAACCTCATACCACCAAGAAAGCAGTGCCAGGAGCAGAGCGCATCCTTTGGACCTGAGGTTCCTGCGCAGAAAAGCTCCCATACCCAGGGAAGATTGATGACACGGAACTTCCTCTGGAACCAACAGAGAGAGAAGGCTTTCCCCTGGAGCCAGTACCCTGAATTTGGACTTGCAGCCTACTAGACTGTGAGAGAATAAATTTCTTTTTGTTAAAGCCATCCACTTGTGGTATTTCTGTTATAGCAGCACTAGATGACTAAGAGAGAGTGCAATTCTGGAATTGTATACTCAGAGTCTAGATGCCTTAGAAAATATTGCTAAAGACCAGACACAAAAAGGATACCAAAAGAGAAGCTGAAAATGTCATCAACAAAATGCAAATGCTGGAGTATGTATTTATGTTGGTTATGTGGAATAATATATTGCAGCATTTTCATCGTACAAGTCAAGGCCTCCAAGATTCAGAAGCAAATTTAAAGACACGCACAGGTCTCTACCAGTCATTAACAGGGCATTTAAATACTTTAAAATTTTGAAAACACAACAAAATAAATATTGCCAAATACTGATTATCAAGCAGCTCACCACTGCAGAAGCATAAGAAAGAAAGAAGTAAATGACGAAGTGCTCCAGAAATATCACTGAGTGCCAAAGATCAATTTATTGTAACCATATACTACACCACCATTGACACACTTGAATCTTGCATGAAATGAAGGGAAAAAGTGTATCAAGTTCTTTCATATAGATTTTCTTTCTTAAACAATGTGGATATACCTGATGCAGAACACATGAAGGCATCAACAAAATTAGCACAGGCTTATCCCGATGACTTAAACACAAATTTTTACAGAGACGTTCGACAATTTCTTCTTACATGAGAACTAAGTTTACAGATTCAGGAAAGACAAAATTTACTTATGTAGGCACGTATGATTCCATAATAGAAGATAAAATACAAAGTGATTTCCCAATGTCAAAATTGCTTTACATGTATTGCTGTCATGATCACGAACTGCACAACTGAATGCTCATTTTCATCCCTAGAGACTGAAAAACCCTCAGTGTACAAAACGATTCAGGAAAGGCTCAATTCATTATCCTTATGGAAGTAGATATTGTTCGGCAACTTGTGACAAAATTATTGAAGAATTTGTAAAAGCATAGAAAGAAATGTTTTTAATTATAACATGTTAGAGATGAAAGATCTATCTAAAAATAAAATAATTTGCTGTAATATTTGTTTTCTGATCATTAAATTTTCTTTAATGGCATCTTTTCATTTGTTTGTTTATAATTACAGCATTTATTACAAAATAAGCATCAAAACTGAAGTATGAGTCGTTTAAAGCAAAATTGATGAAAATCAATTTTTCGTTGTGGGAGGCAACAGAATTTTATTGACTGAAACAACTAAGTTCACTGACTCATCTTTGTTACAGAATATGGGGGATATTCTGTTTGTAGAAAATGTGGTATATAGTAAAAATCTTAGTACTCCGCATCCACTAAAATTTTATAATCCAGTTCATCTCATCTGGCTAAAATAGCATACATCACTTTTGTGTTCAATTGGTAATATTATCCGAAAAACCAAAACTCACCGTCAAATCGATTCCAACTCATAGCAACCCTACAGGACAGAGCAGAACTGCCCCATAGGGTTTCCAAGGAGTAGCTGATAGATTCAATCTCCTGACCTTTTGGTTAGCAGCCGAGCTCTTAACCACTGCGCCACCAGGGCTCCACTAATATTATGTTGTTGTTGTTGTTAGGTGCTGTGAGGTCAGTGCCTACTCAGCGACCCTATGTACAACAGAACGAAACACTGCCTGGTCCTGTGCCATCCTCACAACTGTTATGCTTGAGCCTACTGTTGTAGCCTGCATCTGTCACTTTGTCGTACTGTGGTGGCTTGTGTGTTACTGTGATACTGGAAGCTTTGCCACTGTTATTTCAAATACCAGCAGGATCACCCTTGGTGGACAGGTTTCAGTGGAGCTTTCAGACTAAGACAGACTAGAAGAAGGGCTTGACGGTCTACCTATGAAAAAATTGGCCAGTGAAACCTTATGAATCGCACTAATATTATAGTCACATTTAAAAAGAAGTTACATCATGGATAGCCAGGACATACACACACACATACATATACATACATGTGTATATATAACACCTGTATCCCGTTTGAATATGTGAGTAAGCAGAGGAGGGGGCGCCACAGATTATCAGTGCTTAGTGCCCTCACTGTCTTGGAAGAAGTACAACCAGAATGCTCCTTAAAAGCAAGGATGGCAAGACTACGTCTGACATACTTTGGACATGTTGTCAGAAGGCATCAGTCCCTAGAGAAGGACATCATGCTTGGTAAAGTAGACGGTCAGTGAAAAAGAAGACCCTCAATGAGATGGATTGGCACAGTGGCTGCAACAATGCGCTCAAACGTAACGACTGTGAGCATGGCGTAGGACCAGGCAGTGTTTCCTTCTGTGGTACACTGGGTCGCTATGAGTCAGAACCGACTCCACAGCACCTAACAACAACACTGCCCTCACATGCCTTAAACTGGCTTTGCCTCTAGCGATTGATCCCTCTTGGTGATGTGTCCAAAGCAAAAGAGTCAGACAATGTTCTGTTGTGATTCATAAGGCTTTCACTGACTAACTGCAAGAAGTAGATCGTCAGGCATTTCTTCCCTGTCTGTCTTAGCTTGGAAGCTCCACTGAAACCTGTCCACCATGGGTGATCCTGCTGGTATTTAAAACACTGGTGGCATAGCTTCCAGTAGCATCAGTCAAGCGACTACAGTGTAACAAACTGATTGACAGGTGGTGGTACACCCATCTAGGGCAGTGGTTATCAACGTGTGCTCTCTGGACAAACAGCATCAGCAATACCTGGGCACTAGTTAGAAATGCAAATTGTCAGCTCCCTCCCCAGACTCACTGAATGAAAAGTTGGGGGGTGGGAATTGGGGGGCGGGGAGAAATAGGGAATGGGTGGGCAGCAATCTGTGTTTCAACAAGCCCTGCAGGTGCCTCTGAAGTTTGAGTACCTTTATTTACTGCTTCTACAGGGTTTCTTTTATAAAACGTTTAGCATTTTAGTACCTCTGAATTTTATTTTGTGTACGGTGTGAAATACATATGTAAATATAATCCCCACTATTACCATCACGAAGGAGCCCTAGTGGCACAGTGATGAAACGCCTGGCTGCCAACTGAAAGGTCAGCGGTTCAAACCCCACCAGCTGCTCCATAGGAGAAAAATGTGGCAGTCCGTTCCCGTAGAGATTATAGCCTCAGAAACCCTGTGGGGCTCTACTCAGTCGTACAGGGTCGCTATGAGTCAGAATCGACTCCACGGGAACGGGTTTGATTTTGGTTTATCACCACCACACATATATTAATTGTTCCAAGACCATTTAATAGTCCAGTCTTTCCTCCTTTTGGTTCTCTTGTCCCACAGACATATTCATGAGGGACAAACTAGGGTACAAACGGAAGAGTCATGAGACCCAGGCTCTGGTTCTAACGATGCCACTAGCTGGCTCTGGGCTTTCGGGCCTCAGTAAAACAGGGTTAGCGTCCACCGTCTCTTTCCGGCCGTGGCTGGAATCAAGGTCTGGTAGCTCCAAGTCCACCGTAAGGTGAGCGCGGCGCACACGCGCGCGGGCACAGTTGGACTGGGTTCCCTGCCCCCTGGGGGAGTCCCGGAGCAAAGCACAGACCAGTTGCGCCACTTGCGCTCCACCAGACCCCGCGGCCCGGTTCCCCAGCCTCAGGCGCCGCTCCCGCCACCGCGTCCCCGGACCTCACCTCACAGGGTCCCACGAACAGTATCTTGGCCTTCAGCATCGCGGTTCGCGGCGAGAAAGCCCGCCGGAGCCCACCTGAGCGCAGTTAGAGCCGGCGTAGGAGGCAGAGTGTAGTGAGAGTCGCGCGGCTGATTGGCTGCCTTCGTGTCCATGGAGACGGGGAGCGGAACGCAGGGGCCGACGGGACTCCGTCCGTTTCCGGCGCGAGGCGCGGTGGGTGTCCGAGAGCTTTCCGCGATCTCCTGGCTGAGGCGGGGGGCGGCGCCGGTTTCGGGCTGAAGGCGGCCGGGCGAGGGAAGAGGAGAGGGTGGGAAGGTAGGAGCGGGATAGAACTTGTAGTTAAGATTCGCTTCTGGGCGGGAAGGACAGTAGAGCTCGAGAGACGGGCCTGCCTTTGTGGAGAGGCGAAAAGTGAGACTCCGGGAGGGGGTGTAATTCTCAGTTCCTAACTTCATTTGGGAAGCCCTGGTGGCGCACTGGTTAAAGCCCTAGGCTGCTAACCGAAAGATAGGTGGTTCGAACCCACCAGCCGATCCATGGGAGAAAGTTGTGACAGTCTACTTGAATAAAGATTTACAGTCTTGGAAACCCTGTGGGACAGTTCTGCTCTGTGCTGTAGGTTCAGTATGATTCGGATTTGACTGGATGGCAGTGGGTTTTAACCTCATTTGAGGAGCCCTGATGGCATAGTGGTTAAGCACTGTGCTGCTAACCAGAAAGCTCAGCTGCTGGAACCCACCAGCTGCTCTGTAGGAAAAGGATGTGGGAGGAAGATTTACAGCCTTAGGAACTCTGTGGGGCGGTTTTACTCTGTCTTACAGGGCCACTGTGAGTCGGAATCTATTGGACAGCAAATGGTCAACGGGTAACATCATTTATTCTTCCCAGTTACCCCGAGAGCTAGGACAGGCCTTAGAGCTGGTGAGCTGGGATTGGAACCTGGTCTTCTGACTCCTTTATCATTCTGGCATGGTACTGTCCACGTTGGTAATGGATTTATCACAGCCCTGGTTCGGTCTAGAAAAGGTCAGGAAGGAAGTGTCCGTGGTCTCTGTAAAGGGGTTCACCACTCACCATCATTTGGATGATGTGGGAGAAACCAAAAGGATGATACTCTGGCATTGTTCAGAGTTGATGCAGGTGTCTGGAAGCATTGCTGCTAAATTCATTCCCTGCATCATTAGTCATTAAACCAAACCATACCAACCCCCTTGTGGTCCAGTCAATTCGGACTCATAATGGCCCTATAGGACAGAATAGAACTGCCCCCATAGGGTTTCCAAGGCTATAATTTTTATGAGAGCAGACTGCCACATTTTTCTCCCATGGAGCGGCTGGTGGGTTCCAACCGCTGACCTTTTGGTTAGCAGCCAAGCACTTAATCACTGAGCCACCAGGGCTCCTTGCTAGCCAAAAAAGTCATTAGAGTGTTTTGAGTAGAGGATTGACATAATCTGTTTTATCTTTTTTTTAAAAAGATTTCATCTTTTAGAGCAGTTTTAGGTTTATGGAAAAATTTTGCAGGAAGTACAAAGTTCTTTTTTACCTCTCCCCCCTGCACATTGTTTTTCCTATTAACATCTTATATTCCTGTAGTATATTTATGTGTTCCATCTGGTACATCATTTGTTATAATTGATGAATGAATATTGATACCTCATTATTAAGTAAAGTCCATAGTTTACATTAGGGTTCACTCTTTGTGTTACACAGTCCTATAGATTTTGACAAATGCTTAATGTCACGTGTACTATTACAGTATCGTTAGTCATTAGGGAAATGCAAATCAAAACCACGATGAGATATCATCTCACCCCACTAGGATGGCTATGATCAGAATACGGAAAATAACAAGTGTTGGCAAGGACGGAGAAATTGGAACCCTCATCCAGCAGCATCCAGAATGCAAAATGGTACAGCCACTGTGGAAAACTGGTGGTTCCTCAGAGTTAAACTTAGTACTACCATATGACTCAACAATCCGAACCCTAGGCATATAGCGAAAAGAATTGAAAGCAGGAACGCAAAAACTTTTATACCAATTTTCATTGCAGCATTATTTACAATAGTTAAAAGGTGGAAACAACGTAAATGTACATCAACAGATGAATGGCTAAAATGTGGTATATACAGACAATGGCATATCATTTAGCCATAGAGAGAAATGATGTCCTGATACCTGCTATAACATAGATGAATCCTGAAAACATTATGCTGAGTGAAATAAGCCAGACACAAAAGGACAAACGTTGTATGATCCCAGTTACATGAAATATCTAGAATAGGTAAATAAATAGAGACCAGTGTTTATTAGTGGGAGGAAGGGGAAGGGGAAATCATTACTTATGGGGTACTGAGTTTCTGTTAATGGTGGTGCAATAATTTGGAAATGGATAGTGATGATGGCTGTACAACATGAGGAACAAAATGTTACTGAATGGTACATGTAAAAAATGTTGAATTGGCAAATGTTTTGTTTATATATATTTACCACAATAAAACAACTTAAAAAACTACGGGAACTGGTTTAGAATTTTGGATAAGACCATGAAATTAAATGTCTATGTTGCAAGAGTGTGGATACAAAATATGTGAGAAGTGCTATTATGACCAAAAAATAGGAAAATAAGCCCAGTATCGTATCTTTAACTTTAGGTAGAACAGTCATATAGCCTTTGTATTAAAATACTGCTGAGTGAACTCTAAGGAAGCATCTTCCTCAATTTCAGGATGTCGTTAATAGATGATTAAATAAATATCTTTTGAATTCCTACTTTATACCAGGCGCTCTTCTAAGTACTGGGAATATGTCTATACTTCTCGAAGCTTTTATTTCTGTGGAGTAGATAGATATTAAATAAGTAAATACATGACATACTCTCAAGTATTTTAGGTACTCTCAGTTTTAGGTAGTGGTTGGTGATTTGAGTTTACTCAGAGGTGCATTGAAAACCCTATGGAACACAGTTCTAGTCTGACACACACGGGGTTGCCATGAGCCAGAATTGACTCAGTGGCAATTGTTTTTTAGTGCTATGAATAAAAATAAATCACTAAAGAGTTAAGCATGTGAGGGAGCCAATTTTGAATTGGTAGTCAAGGCAAGGCCTTTGTATGGGGGTGGCAGTAAAGCAGAAAACTGAAGAGAAAGGTCAAGCAAACCAGGTGAAGAATCTGGGGAAGGGTATTCCAGACAGAATAGCAAGGGCAAAGACTCCGAGGTGGAAATCAACATGACATTTCAAGGAACAGCCCAGAGGACTTGTGATACCTGTGTAGAAAGAATAAAGAGAGAGTGGTAGGGGTGCAGTTGGAAAGATCATGCCCGCCTTTGGGGATTTATTTTAAGGATGATGGGAAGATTGTGCCAGGATTGCATTTGGCTGCATGTAACAGAAACTCCACCACAGTGATTTAACCAGATAAGGGGTTCATTCTTCTCTCACATAACGAGGAATCCAGAGATGGGCAGCTGCTCGAGATGCAAGATCTCTTTTTTCCTCCCTCTCCTGACATCTTTCGTATGACTGCTGTACTGTTGAGTATTTGATTTCAAGATAGAAACAAGGGAGAAGAGCAAAGGATAAAGATATGTGCCATTACAGTCTCCCCCTTTATCAAGAAAATAGGAGCTTTCTTAAATCCCTATCCAAGGATTTCCATTTGTATCTCATTGGTTAGAACCGGGTCACATGGTCTCCTTAACTGCAAGGGAATCTGAGAAACATAGATTTTTATTTCGCACATTACTTTTCCCAAAAAGAAGGGAGCGGAGTTGACATTGGCTAAGAAACTAACCAAAAACAAACTTGTTGCTGTCCAGTCAATTCTGACTCATAGTGACCCCATAGGTCAGAGCAGAACTGCTCCCCAGGGTTTCCAAAGCTGTAAATCTTTATGGAAGCAGACTGCCACATCACGCAGCAGCTGGTGGGTCCGAACCATCAACCTTTCGGTTAGCAGCCCAGCACTTAACCATTGCACCACCAGGGCTCCTTGCTAGACAAAAAAAAGTCATTAGAGGGTTTTGAGCAGAGGATTGACATGATCTGACTTATCTTCTAACTGTAATTTTTAAAAGAGTTTTAGGTTTATGGAAAAATAATGCAGAAAGTACAAAGCTTCTATTTACCCCTCCCCCCTGTACATTGTTTCTCCTATTAACATCTTGCATCCCTGTGGTATATTTATGTGTTACATGTGGTACATCATTTGTTACAATTGATGAACCAATATTGATACATCATTATTAACTATTATTAAATTAAAATAGTCCATAGTTTAGGGTTCACTCTGTGTTATACAGTCCTATAGATTTTGACAAATTCTTAATGTCATGTGTCCACAATTACAGTATCCTACAGGATAGTTTCACTGCCCTAAACATGTCCTGTGCTCCACCTATTCATCCTTCCTCCCTCTCTCTCACTCCCAAGGCAAACATTGATCTTTTCATTGTCTCTATAGTTTTGCCTGTTCCAGAATGTCATATAGTTGGAATTATACAGTATGTAGCTTTTCCGGACTGGCTTTTTCTCTTAGCAATATGCATTTAAGATTCCTCCATGTCTTTTCATGTTTTGTTAGCTCATTTCTTTTTATCATTGAATAGTACTCCATTGTATGGATGTACCATGGTTTGTTTATCCATTTACCTATTGAAGGATATCTTGACTGCTTCCAATTTGGGACAATAAAGCTGCTATCAACATTCATGTGCAGGTTTTTAGGTGGATGATTTATCTTTTAAAAACGATCACTCTGGTTGCTGTGTGGAGCAAAGGAGGCAAGAGAGGAAGTACAGATAGCAATTAGAAGGGTATTCAGATAGTTTAAGGGAGGGATGATGGTGACTTGGACTAGGGTAATAACTGGAGGTTGGACTGGGGACAAAGTACATTGACTTAAATGGTTGAATGAATGATTTTGCCATTTCTTGACTTGGGAAGACTGAGACAGGAGCAATGTTAGGGAATGGGAGATTAAGAGTTCTGTTTTGGTTATGTTAGTTTTGAGATGCCTATTAGTTGTTGAGGAAGAAATGGGATATAAGAGTCTGCACCTAATAGCAGAGGTCAGGACTAGAGATATAAATCTGGAAGGTATCAACATAAGGACAGTCATGAAAGCCATGGTCTAGATGAGAACAAGTAGGGAGTAAGTGTAGCAGAGAAGATAAGTGGTAGATAGGGTGCCACGAGGTACTCTGCTATTTAGAGGAGAATCTGTTGAAGAAGACTGAAAAGGAACATCCAGAGAAGTATAAGGAAAACTAGGAGAGTATGGTGTTATGAAAACCAAGCGAGAAAAGTGTTGCAAGAGAGGAAGTGATCAATTTTGTCAAATGGTTCTAAGAGGTCCAAGCCAAACCAGTTGCCATCGAGTCGATTCCCACCCATAGCGACTCTACAGGACAGAGTAGAACTGTCCCATAGGGTTTCTAAGGAGCAGCTGGTGGATTCGAACTGCCAACCTTTGGGTTAGCAGACTTAGCACTTAACCACTGCACCGCCAGGGCTCCAAGGGGTCCAGGGAGATCAAATAAGCTGAAGACTGATGATCACTTTAAAAAAATTACTTTTCACTTAATATCTTTAAACATATGTCCACACATAAATGCAGTTTTATAAAGATGCATAAATATGATTGATTATACACATGCTTTTTATGCAATCTTTTTCTTTTATGTTTTTTTGTTTGGCTCCCTTACCTCATCCTTAACCTCCACCTTTGACTCCTTATCACTAGAAGAGACAGACGATAAGTAAACTCCCAACAGAGAGTCTATGATAACAACCTAGGGTGCATTCTTCAATATTTTTCTCCATATGTCCTATACATCTCCATCCTACACAGACTTACATACACGTATAGATCTGTAACAGCTTGTTGAAATGTGATTCTTTCTATCCCAGTTTTGGCTGAGGCTTTAACAGCTGACCATTGGTGTTAAGTGTCTCCAAATTCTAGTTCTTCTCTGTAGAATTTAGCACATCACCTGTAGGTTATCTAAGAATTGTAAGGTAGAAGAAGAAGAGAGAGAATTTTTTTGGAGAGAGTGCTGTGTCCTCACCTCAGGTCAATTGAATGAACCCGTGTTCCCTGGAATTTAGGCAGCATGAAGATGAGTGTGAGAAGCTCTAGTGATATTTAGCCCAAGGCAGGAGGGTAGAGAAAGAAAAGAGCTGTCCAAGGAGTCGCCAAAAATGCAAGACATTTTCTGGGGACCTGAGGTAGGAGGCAGCTGGTTTGAGATTTTCCAGGGACCTGAGGTAGGAGGCAGCTGGTTTGAGATTTTCCAGGGACCTGAGGTAGGAGGCAGCAAGTTTGGGTCTTGCCTGAGAGAACCTCCTGAAGGGGGCAGGCCTCTTAGAGAAGATGGAGTGGAGGATGCCCAGGTGAAGGAGAACACAGGGAGGCACCACAATGAAGTGGCTACCAGAGGCCCTTGTCATCTACCCCTAAAAGCTCCTCATTGAGATAAGAATCATCATCGGGGAATTTGCTACTTCCAGAGGGCTCCAGTGCTGAATTCTATTAAGTAAGATCTTTTCTTCCATCTCCTTCTTTTACCTCCCCAACAACTCAACTCTGGAAGATCCCAGAGTAGCCCTGTGGAGTGAGACTTGGGGGAGCAGGAGTAGAAGAATAAGAGTAGTAAAGAAAAAAAAGGTGAGCAAGCCCCTTTTCTCTGCAGTCTTCCTAGGCTGAAGCTGGCTTAGGACTTGAGGATTGGGGATGAAGAGTGGCAGCTTTAACTTTGAATAAAGCATATAGTTTTGATTAATACAGTGGACTGGATATTTTAATTACTGAAGAGAGATGGTTTTTAGAGCTGAAAGTGCTAGGGGGACTTACTGTTACCTAGGATTGACTGAAAAGTTATGGCCAGTGCCTGAGATTTCATGTGATTTCAACAATACCTGGTAGAAATTTCTCCAAGTCATTTGTTGTAGTTCCATTTAATTCCTTTTAAGGCATACTATTTTATAGTCTAAATTTATCATAGTTTATTCAGGCATTTTCTTAATGATAGACTCACTATTTTTCCAATATAGGGCTACTAAAAACAAACCTGAAATAATGATCCTTGAATGTATGATTTTACGTACTGGTGCTTTACCTTCTCTGGAATAGATTCCCAGAAAGAGAATTGCTGAATCAAAGGGTATGTGTATTTTAAATATTAATAGCTTTTGCCAGATTACTGTGTCACTTGGCTGTTTTAACACTTAAAGTTTCCATTAGTATTACTTTTTGTCAGTAGTTTATATCTTATGATAGTTGGTGATCTTGACAAATGGTTTCAGTAGAGTGATAAGAAGTAGGTTAAAAAGAGAATGGGAGGTATAATTGTTATCTATTACTGCATAGCAAATTACTCCAAAACTTAGTGGCTTAAAACAATAAACATTTATTAGCTCACAATTTCTGTAAGTCAGAAATCTGGGCATGGCCTAGTAGTGCCTCTGGCTCAGGGTTTCCACCAAGGCTGCAATCAAGATGTCAGCTAGGGTGCAGTCATTTCAAGACTTTACTGGGGGAAGATCCGCTTTCAAGCTTACCCATTTTGTTGCTGGCCAGATTCAGTGGTTGTGGACTATTGGTCTGAGGGCCTCAGTTCCTTGCTGGCTGTTGGCCAAAGACCTCCCTCACTTCCTTGCTATGTGGGCTTCTCCATGGGGGAGTTTATAATATGACAGCTGGCTTCCATCAGAATGAGCAAGTAAGAGAGTAAAAGAGGATGAGCAAGACGGAAGTCACAGTTTCATTGTAACCTAATCTTAGAAGTGAAATCCTATCACTTTTGCCATATTTTATTCCTTAGAAGCAAGCCACTAGGGTCAAGCCCACACTCAAAGGGAGAGGATTATATAAGAGCATGAATACCAGGATTTGGGTGTCATTGGGGGTCATCTTAGAGGCTGCCTACTACAGGAGATGATTATAAGATGCTGATTCTAAGACAGCATCAATTTAACAACAGCTTTTTCATAAAAGAAGTATACTGCCATATTACATGTATTTATTGATTATAAGGAGGAGTTTGTGCTTCCTGGATAATTTCCTGTTTGTGCTAAAGGTGGTATAGGTAATTTGGACCAACCCTCCTACTGTGCAACACATAGAAAAGCTAGAAGAATAGACAAATTATTTCCTTGGAGGCACCAGAGAGTGAACTAAGTAAAGAAGAGTTACCTGGCCAGGCTCAGGTGAGGTTGAAGGCCCAAAGAGGGGAGCCCCATTTTGGTGCTGGGTTTCCCCTGGGTGTGTTTGCCTATTTTAGAAGAGACAGCCAAGAGGCTGAAAGACTGAGTAATAGAACTTCTTGGTACTTGGGACCATGAAATGGAGTCTAGGTTCTGCCAAGTAGGGAAGGGCATTGATGAACCTCCTCTCATTTGGGGTTAAGACCCTGAAGGGCTGCACCCTAGGATCAAGGTAAAGTGGAAGTAGACAAATTCTGGCAGGGACTATGGCTCAACCTAAGGTCTTCATAATTCCTGGGTCTATTTAAAGGTCAGCCAAGATTATGCCCTCATGTACCTGGGAGAAGAAAACATAGATCCTTTCTGGAGAAAGACTCATCATCATCCCAAGCCATAAATTATTTCTACAATTTTGTAATTACAATGTCCAGCACATAATAAAAAATGTTCATATATGTGAAAGACAAGGTACATGAATAAACAAACAGTAGAAACAGGCAAAAAAAAAAAAAAAGGACTCCACATTGTGAAGTTAGTATATACAGGTTTTAAAATAAATATACTTTCTATGTTCAAGGAGGTAAAAGAAGGAAATAAAAGATAAAGGTAGAGAATTTCAGAAGACAGAAAACCTGAAACTATATTATGGATTTACACACACACATGTTCATAAATAAAAGAAATGTAATTGAAACTCTATATAACTGAAAAAACTCAAAAACTGAAATTAAGAATCAAATAGATAGGTTTAACAGCAAATTGGGAAAAGTTGCAGAAAGAATTAGTGACAAGAAGATAGATCCGAAAAAAACACCCAGAATGAAGCACAGAAAGAAAAAAGGATGGAAAAATAGATGGGAGGATAAAAGATATAGAGGATTCAGGGAAAGGATCTAACATATGGTTAGTTGGAGTCCCAGAAAGAGAGAAGCGAGTGAATAGGAGCACAGCTATTGAAGAGCTGTGGGCAAATACTGAAGAGCTCATGGCTGAGATGTTTCCAAAACTAATGAAAGCTGTCAAGCAACAGATTAAAAGAGTCTGATGAAACACAAGCAGGATAAATAAAGAAAAATATACCTTGACATAAACAGAGTAAAACTTCCAAAAACAAAACACAAAGAGAAGATTTTAAAGCAGTCAGAGAAAAAAAGACAGATTACCTTCAAATGTGCAGTCATCAGATTTTCAGCCAACTTCTCAACAGAAACAATGGAAGCCAGAAGACAATAGAATGATATCTTTAAAGTACTGAAAGAAAGTAACAGCCAGCTTAGGGTTCTACATGTAGCAAAAATATTCTTCAAGAATAAGGTGAAATAAATACAGTTTCAAATAAACAAAATGAGAGATTTGGTCACCAGCATCCTAGCTCTAAAGGAAATAATAAAGAAGAAAAATGACTCAAGGTAGAAACGTGGACATACAAAAATAAATGAAGAGCACTAAAAATGATAAATATGTGGATAAACCTAAATACATATTGACTGTATAATATAATAACAACATCTTTTTGGGTTTAAAAATATATATTGCATTTTGTATATGTTTAAATTTATATTTAATTACATATTATATAATGTAGATATTATATATAATCTATATAATACATAGATTATATATACTAGAATATATTATATACAGTTTAATATAACTCAGAAGCTGGGTAAATGGAGCTAACGTGTTCAATATCCAGAAAAAGAGTAAAGTTTCCAATTAATATTAGACTTTGATGAGCCAAGAATACATGTTTGAGGTGCAGACAAGATGGTGGCATGAGTAGCCGCAGCTCCCATCTCTCCACACAAACACCCCAAAAAACCAAGTACTCCTCACTTATTGACTGTCTCATTATCTGACATTTCACATTTATGAAAATAGTAAAAAAATCTACTATCCAACTACTTTGTGCATGAACAACATATATCTGGCAGTAACAAACTCTGAGTGCGAGGCAAGAGTAACACTGGCTCTCATGCTTAAGGTTATGTGTCAACTTGGCTGGGCCATGATTCTCAGTGACTTGGCAGTTATGTAATGCTATAACTTGGTCGGTTATGTAATGATGTAATTTGGCAGTTATGTAATGATGTAATTTAGCAGTTATGTAATGATGTAGTCTTCCTCCATTTTGTGATCTGATGCGGTCAACCTCTATTTTCGCATAACACTGATTTTCGCATACTGACCTGATCTTTGGAACTTAACCATGTCAATAAGTGAGGAGTGGCTGTACGAACGGGCAGAACCAATTTTATCAGAACTCTGGAAATCAGTCAAAGGGTTACAACAACTAAGTGAATGCTGAACCAAGAGAAAGATGACATAGAAATGGTAGAAGAACATTGGTTTTCTATTTGACCGCAACCCAACCCTTCCCTGGCTCAGTGTGGTCATCTTAAAGTGCCAGTGGCTCGCACTCCCAAAAGGGAGCCTAGCCTATAGCTGTAGAGGTTCAACAGCAGAGTTCAGCTGGTAGAAGAAAGAATCAGCGAACTTGAAGATAAGACAACTGAAATTATTGTGTCTGAGAGAAAAAAAAAGGAATGAAGAAAAGTGAACAGAACCAAAAGAGATTTGTCAGACACCATCAAGCAGTCCAGTATGTGCATTATGGGAGTCCCAGAAGAGAATAAAGAGTCACAAAGATTATTTGAAGAAATAATGGCCAAAAATGCCCCAAATTTGGTGAAAGACATCAATCTACATATCCAAGAAACTCAATGAACTACAAGTAAGATAAACCCAAAGAAATCCACATCAACACATATTATAATCAAATTCTCAAAAGCCAAAGATAAAGACAGAATCCTAAAACAGCAAGAGAGAAATGAATTGTCACGTACAAAAGTTCCTCAATAAGATTAAGCTCTAATTTCTCCTCAGAAACCATGGAGGCCAGAAGGCAGTGGGATAACATATTTAAAGGGCTGAAAGAAAAGAACTGTCAACCAAGAATTCTATATTCAGAAAAACTATCCTTCAAAAATGAGAGTGAAATTAAGACATTCTTTGATAAACAAAAGCTAAAGGAATTTGTTCCACAAGACCTGCTCTACAGGAAATGCTAAAGGAAGTCCTTCAGGTTGAAATGAAAGGACACTAAATAGTAACTCAAATCTATGTGATGAAAAAAAGATCTCCAGTAAAAGTAATTTCATGAGTAAATATAGAGGCTGGTTTTATGGCCTTTCTGTGTTGTAATTCTACTTTTTATGTCCTACATGATTTAAAAGAGAAATGCATAAAATAATGATAAATTTATTTTACTGGACATACAATGTATGAGATGTAATTTGTGGGAGGAGCAGTATAGGGACAGAGTTTTTGTATGTTTGTGATGACAATAACGTAAAGAGGAAGAGGAGCTGTGTAGGAATAGAGTTTTTGTATGTTTTTGAAGTTAAGTTGGCATCAATTCCAACGAAGTTGTTAACAAATTTAGTATGTTAAGTTTAAGGGGTACTGAATTTCTGTTTAGGGTGATGCAAAACTTTTGGAAATAGATAGTGATGATGGCTGCACAACATGGTGACTGTAATTAATGTCACTGAATTGCACACTAGACAGTTAAAATGGAAATTTGTTTCAGTTATATATATTTTATCACAATAAAATTTTTAAAAAAGAGTGCAGGGTAACTATTAAAAAGTTTTTAAAGAATGTGTAATTCACAAACTAATGGAGATGAAAATAGCATATTAAAAAGATAGTTTAGAAGCCCAATATGACAAAGCTTATTTTAAATGTTAATGTTCCACTAGTCAATGAGGTTGCCTAAAATGTTAGGTATACTACTGGTTGCCCTATGACATTGGACAAGTGTAATGCCTTGAAAATGCCGCATAAAATGGCTACTATCTACCTACCCAGTTTCATTCCCTTTTATCTCTGCTGTGGATCCTTTCCTCCATTGTCTCATCAACTCCCAAGGCTACTATACTGATATTCATGCGTTCTCTCGACTTCTGTTTGAATTTCTTCTTTGAATCCTCCATCTTGACTGGGATAACTTACATTAATCTTGAGGATCAGAATAATTAACTTCACTTAACTCCTATTTTGAAAATGTACCTTTGAAGGTTGTGTGCTTGACTCCTTGGTTTGGGGTTCTGAGGGAGGAGGAGGGATGCATTCTCAATTGATGAAAAATGAAGATGGAGTGGGAATAATCTGGAGCCGAGGGTTTTGTATTTTGACTGGGAATTTATGACTGAAATAACAAAGCCCTACTACAGTGGCAGCAAGGTCTGGAAGTGGACAGTCTAGAGTTCAAAAATGACCTCAGGCACCATGATCTTTCCATTTTTTTTTCTTTCTGCTGTCTTGTAGGTATAGTCTTTTTCCTCATGTTTGTTGCCTCATAGCCACTAGGTAGCTACTGTGCCTCTAGGCATTATGCCTACAATTAAGGAAAGAAAAAGAGGGAAGGACAAATGCTTTACCAGTTGAGTCTGTCCACCCCGCTTTAAAGTCAACATTATTGAGTTATAATTTACATATAATAAAAAGCATCTATTTTAAGTGTTTTTTGAGTTTTGAAAAATGTATACACCCATATAACTATCATCACATTCAAAATACAGAATATTTCCATCACGCAAAAACTTCCCTCATGTTCTTTTGCATTCAACTCCTTCTCACCCCTGACCCTAGGAAAACTTTGTTGTACTTTAAGTCACTATAGATTAGTTTTTCCTGTTCTAGAATTTCATATAAATGTTGTTGTTGTTAGGTGCCGTTGAGTCAGTTCTGACTCATAGTGACCCTATGTACAACAGAACGAAACACTGCCTTGTCCTGCACCATCCTCACAATCATTGTTATGCTTGAGCCCACTGTTGTAGCCACTGTGTCAATCCCTCTTATTGAGGATCTCCTCTTTATCGCTGACCCACTACTTTATCAAGCATAATGTCCTTCTCCAGGGACTGTCTCTCCTGATAACACGTCCAAAGTACGTGAGACGTAGTCTCTCCATCGTTGCTTCTAAGGAGCATTCTGGTTGTACTTCTGAGACAGATTTGTTTGTTTTTCGCCAACAGCACAATTCAGAGGCATTGATTCTTTTTGGTCTTCCTTATTCATCGTCCAGCTTTCGCATACATATGAGGTGACTGAAAACACCATGGCTTGGGTCAGGTGCACTTTAGTCTTCAAGCTGACATCTTTGCTTTTTAACACTTTAAAGAGGACTTTTTTTTTTTATGAGAACTGAGTTTTTTTTTTTTTTTAATATTTTATTGTACTTCAGGTGAAAGCTTACAGAGCAAATAGTTTCTCATGAAATAGTAGTACACATGTTGTTCTATGACATTGGTTAACAACCCCACAACGTATTAAGCCTCTAAATTCTCAACCTTTTTTTTTTTGATGAAAATTACAGATGGCCAAAGATACACCGTTTCAAAAATTTCTACATTCACAGTTCAGTGACATTGACTACGCTCTTCCAACTGTGCTGTTATTCTCACTTAAGATGAAGGCTTACAGAACAAAATAGTTTTTCATTTAACAGTTACTACACATGTTGCCCTATGACAATGGTTAACAATCTCACAGCACATCAAGAATATCCTTACTCCACCTTGTGTTCCCTATCACCAGGGGGCTTCCTTGTCCCCTTCTGTCTTCTGGACCTTGTCAGTGGACTATTGCACCTTAAAGAGGACTTTTGCAACAGATTTGCCCAACGCAATGCATCTTTTGATTTCTTGACTGCTGCTTCTGTGGGTGTTGATTGTGGATCTGAGTAAAATGAAATCCTTGACAACTTCAATCTTTTCTACATTTATCATAATTTTGCTTACTGGTCCAGCTGTGAAGATTTTTGTTTTCTTTATGTTGAGGTGTAATCCATACTGAAGGCTGTGGTCTTTGATCTTCATCAGTAAGTGCTTCAAGTCCTCTTCACTTTCAGCAAGCAAGGTTGTGTCATCTGCATAACGCAGGTTGTTAATGACTCTTCCTCCAATTCGTATACCCTGTTCTTCTTCATATAGTCCAGCTTCTCGGATTATTTGCTCAGCATACAGATTGAATAGGTATGGTGAAAGGATACATCCCTGATGCACACCTTTCCTGACTTTAAGTCACACAGTATCCCCTTGTTCTGTTCCAACCACTGCCTCTTGGTCTATGTACAGGTTCCTCATGAACACAATTAAGTGTTCTGGAATTCCCATTCTTCGCAATGTTATCTATAGTTTGTTATGATCCACACAGTCTAATGCCTTTGCATAGTCAATAAAACACAGGTAAATATCTTTCTGGTATTCTCTGCTTTCAGCCAGGATTCATCTGACATCAGCTATGATATCCCTGGTTCCATGTCCTCTTCTGAATCCAGCTTGAATTTCTGGCAGTTCCCTATCACTATACTGCTGCAGCTGCTTTTGAATGATCTTCAGCAAAATTTTACTTGCCTGTGATATTAATGATATTGTTTGATAATTTTTTCTGCATTCTGTTGGATCACCTTTCTTTGGAATGGGCATAATATGGATTTCTTCCAGTCAGTTGGCCAGGTAGCTGTCTTCCAAATTTCTTAGCATAGATGAATGAGCACTTCAGCGCTGCATCCATTTGTTGAAACATCTCAATTGGTATTCTGTCAATTCCTGGAGCCTTGTTTTTCACCAATGCTTTCAGTACAGCTTGGACTTCTTCCTTCAGTACCATCGGTTCCTGATCATATGCTACCTCCTGAAATGGTTGAATGTAGACCAATTCTTTTTTTTCTTTTAATTGTTGTACTTTAAGTGAAAGTTTACAATTCCTGTTAGTCTCTCATACAAAAATTTATACATACATTGTTATGCGACCCTAATTGTTCTCCCTATACTGTGACAGCACACTCCTCCTTTCTACCTATGATTTCCTGTGTCCCTTCAGCCAGCTCCTGACCCTCTCTGCCTTCTCATCTCACCTCCAGAAAGGAGCTGCCCATTTAGTTTGGTGTATCTACTTGAGCTAAGAAGCACACTCTTCACGAGTATTATTTTGGATGTTTCATAATCCACTCCAATCTTTGTCTGAAGAGTGGACTTCGGGAATGGTTTTAGTTCTGGCTTAACAGACCATCCGGGGCCATGGCTTCAAGTGTTCCTCCAGTCTCAGTCAGACCATTAAGTCTGGTCTTTTTACTAGAATTTGAGTTCTGCACCCCACTTTTATCCTGCTCCGTCAGGGACTCTCTATTGTGTTCTCTGTCAGGGAGGTCATTGGTAGTAGCCAGCCACCATCTAGTTCTGGTCTCAGGCTAGTGCAGTCTCTGGTTTATGTGGCCGTTTGTCTCTTGGGCTAATACTTCCCTTGTTATCTTTGGTGTTCTTCATTCTTCTTTACTCCAGGTGGGTTGGGACCAATTGATGCATCTTAGATGGCCACTTGCTAGCTTTTAAGACCCCAGATGCCACTCACCAAAGTAGGATGCAGAACATTCTCTTAATAAACTTTGTTATGCCAATTGACCTAGATGTCCCCTGAAAGCATGACCCCCAGACCCCCGCCCCTGCTACTCTGTCCCTCAAAGTGTTTGGTTGTATTCAGGAAACTTCTTAGCTTTGGTTTAGTCCAGTTGTGCTGACTTCCCTGTACTGTGTGCTGTTCTTCCCTTCACCTAAGATAATTCTTGTCTACTATCTAGTTAGAGAATAACCCTCTCCCTCCTTCCCCAGCCTTGTAATCATCAAAGAATGTTTTCTTCTGTGTTTAAACCTTTTCTTGAGTTCTTATAATAGTGGTCTTATATGGTATTTATCTTTCTGTGACTGACTAAATTCACTCAGCATAATGTCTTCCAGATTCCTCCATGTTATGTTTCGTGGATTCATCGTTGTTCTTTATCATTGTGTAGTATTCCATTGTGTGAATATACCATAATTTGTTTATTCATTTGTCCATTGATGGGCACCTAGGTTGTTTCCATCTTTTTGCTATCGTGAATAGTGCTGCAGTGAACATGGGTGTGCATATATCTATTCATGTGACGGCTCTTATTTCCTAGGATATACTCCAAGGAGTGGGATTGCTGGGTCGTATGGTACTTCTATTTCTAGCATTTTAAGGAAGCACCAAATCGATTTCCAAAGTGGTTGTACCATGTTACATTCTCACCAACAGTGTATAAGTGTTCCAGTCTTTCCACAACCTCTCCAACGTTTATTATTTTGTGTTTTTTTGATTAATGCTAGCCTTGTTGGGGTGAGATGGTATCCCACTGTAGTTTTGATTTGCATTTCTCTAATGGCTAATGTTCGTGAGAATTTCTTCATGTGTCTGTTAGCCGCCTGAATGTCTTCTTTGATGAAGTGCCTATTCATATCCTTTGCCCATTTTTTGAGTTATTTGTCTTTTTGTTGTTGAGGTTTTACAGTATCTTGTAGATTTTAGAGATTAGACGCTGATCGGATTTGTCATAGCCATAAGATTTGTCCCAGTCTGTAGGTTGTCTTTTTACTCTTTTGGTGAGGTCTTTTGATGAGCGTAATTGTTTGATTTTTAGGAGCTCTCAGTTATCTAATTTCTCTTCTGGTGTTTGTGCATTGTTACTTATGGTTCATATTCTGTTTATGCCATGTATTAGGGCTCCTAGCATTGTTCCTAGTTTTTTCTTCCATGATCTTTATCGTTTTCCATTTTATATTTAGATCTTTGATCCATTTTGAGTTAGTTTTTGTGCATGGTGTGAGGTATGGGTCTTTTTTCAGTTTTTTGCAGATGGATATCCAGTTATGTCAGCACCATTAGTTAAAGAGACTTTCTTTTCCCTAGTTAACAGACTTCGGGCCTTTATCTAATATCAGTTGCTCATAAGTGGATGAATTTATGTCTGGATTCTCAATTCTGTTCCATTGGTCTATGTGTCTGTTGTTGTACCAGTACCAGGCTGTTTTGACTACCGTGGCAGTATAATAGTTTCTAAAATTAGGTAGTGTGAGGCCTCCCACTTTGTTCTTCTTCAATAATGCTTTACTTATCTGGGGCCTCTTCCCTTCCCATATGAGGTTGGTGATTTGTTTCTCCATCTCATTAAAAAATGCCATTGGAATTTGGATCAGGATCGCATTGTATCTGTAGATGGCTTTGGGTAGAATTGACACTGTCACAATGTTGAGTGTTCCTATCCACGAGCAAGGTATGTTTTTCCACTTATGCAGTTCTCTTTTGGTTTGTAGTTTTGTATAGGTCTTAGGTCTTTCACATCTCTGGTTAGATTTATTCCTAAGTATTTTATCTTCTTGGGGGCTATTGTAAATGGTATTGATTTGGTGATTTTCTCTTCAAAGTTCTCTTTGTTGGTGTAAAGGAATCCAACAGATTTTTGTATGTTTATCTTTATCCTGATGCTTTGCTGAATTTTTCTATTAGTTTTGGTAGTTTCTTTGTGGATTCTTTCCTAGTTTTCTGTGCATAAGATCATATCATCTGCAAACAGAGATACTTTTACTTCTTCCCTACTAATTTGGATGCCCTTTCTTTCTTTTTCTAGCCTAATTGCTCTGGCTAGGACCTCCAGAACAACGTTGAATAAGAGTGGTGATAAAAGGCATCCTTGTCTGGTTCCCGTTCTCAAGGGGAATGCTTTCAGACTCTCTCCATTTAGGATGATGTTGGCCGTTGGCTTTGTATAAATCCCTTAATTATGTTGAGGAATTTCCCTTCTATTCCCATTTTGTTGAGAATTTTTATCATGAACGGGTGTTGGATTTTGTCAAATGCCTTTTCTGCATAGATTGGTAAGATCATGTGGTTCTTGTCTTTTCTTTTATTAATGTGATGGATTACATTGATTGTTCTTCTAATGTTGAACCATCTCTGCATACCTGGTATAAATCCCACTTGATCATGGTGAATTATTTTTTTGATATTTTGCTGAATTCTATTGGCTAGAATTTTTTTTGAGGATTTTTGCATCAATGTTCATGAGGGATATTGGTCTGTAATTTTCTTTTTTTTTTGTGGTGTCTTTACCTGGTTTTGGTATCAGGGTTATGCTGGCTTCATAGAATGAGTTTGGGAGTATTCCATCCTTTTCTATTCTCTAAAATACCTTTAATAGTAGTGATGTTAACTCTTCTCTGAACGTTTGGTAGAATTCTCCAGTGAAACTCTCTGGGCCAGGGCTTTTTTTGTGGGGAGTTTTTAAATTACGTTTTCAATCTTTTCTTTCATTATAGGTTTATTTAGTTATTCTACTTCTGTTTCTGTTGGTGAGTTTCTAGAAATTTGTCCAATTCCTCTAGGTTTTCAAATTTGTTAAAGAACAATTTTTCATAGTATTCTGTTATGATTCTTCTAATTTCAGTTGGGTCTATTATGATATCACCAATCTCATTTCTTATATGGGTTATTTGCTTCCTCTCCTGTTTTTCTTTTGCCATTTTGGCCAATGGTTTATCAGTTTTGTTGATCTTTTCAAAGAACCAGCTTTTGATCTTGTTAACTCTTTCAACTGTTTTTCTATTCTCTATTTCATTTAATTCTGCTCTAATTCTTATTATCTCCTTTCTTCTGGCACCTGGGGGCTTCTTTTGCTGCTCTCTTTTTACTTGTTCCAGTTGTAGGGTTAATGTTTTGATTTTGGCCCTTTCTTCTTTTTGGATCTGTGCATTTATTGCTATAAACTGACCTCTGAGCACTGCTTTTGCTGTGTCCCAAAAGTTCTGGTAGGATGTGTTTTCATTCTCATTTGATTCTATGAATTTCTTTATTCTATCCTTAATTTCTTCTATAACCCAGTAGTTTTTGAGCAAGGTGTTGTTCAATTTCCATGTGTTTGATTTTTTTTCCTTGCTTTTTCTGTGATTGATTTCTACTTTCATGGTTTTATGATCAGAAAAGATGCTTTGTAATATTTCACATCGACCAATTCTTTTTGGCATAGTGACTGTGTGTTCCTTCCATCTTATTTTGATGCTTCCTGCATCGTTTAATATTTTCCCTGTAGAATCCTTCAATATTGCAACTCAGGCTTAAACTTTTTCTTCAGTTCTTTCAGCTTGAAAAATGCCGAATGTGTTCTTCCCTTTTGGTTTTCTATCTCCAGATGTTTGTACATGTCATTATAATATTTTAGTTTGTCTTCTTGAGCTGCCCTCTGAAATCTTCTGTTCAGCTCTTTTACTTCATCATTTCCTCCTTTTGCTTTAGCTCTTTGACATTCAAGAGCAAGTTTCAGAGTCTCTTCTGACATCAATTTTGGTCTTTTCTTTCTTTCCTGTTTTTATTATTATTATTATTGTACTTTAGATGTAGGTTTACAGAATAAACTAGCTTCTCATTAAACAATTAGTATACATATTGTTTTGTGACATGGGCTACAAACCCCACAACATGTCATCACTTTCCCTTCTCAACCTTGGGTTCCCTATTACCAGCTTTCCTGTCCCTTCCTGCCTTCTAGTCCTTGTCCCTGGACTGGTGTGCCCCTTTAGTCTCGTTTTGTTTTATGGGCCTATCTAATCTTTGGCTGAAGGGTGAACCTCAGGAGTGACTTCATTATTAAGCTAAAAGGTTGTCCAGGGGCCATACTTTCAGGGTTTCTCCAGTCTCTGTTAGGCCAGTAAGTCTGGTCTTTTTTTTTTTTTTTTTTTTAAATATTTTATTGTACTTCAGGTGAAAGCTTACAGAGCAAATAGTTTCTCATGAAATAGTAGTACACATGTTGTTCTATGACATTGGTTAACAACCCCACAACGTATTAAGCCTCTAAATTCTCAACCTTTTTGTTTTGATGAAAATTACAGATGGCCAAAGATAACACCGTTTCAAAAATTTCTACATTCACAGTTCAGTGACATTGACTATGCTCTTCCAACTGTGCTGTTATTCTCAATTAAGATGAAGGCTTACAGAACAAAATAGTTTTTCATTTAACAGTTACTACACATGTTGCCCTATGACAATGGTTAACAATCTCACAGCACATCAAGAATATCCTTACTCCACCTTGTGTTCCCTATCACCAGGGGCTTCCTTGTCCCCCTTCTGTCTTCTGGACCTTGTCAGTGGACTATTGTACCTCTTTAGTCTCATTTTTTTATTTTTATTTTATTTTATTTTATTTAAACACCATTTCAAAACTTTTTACTTACACATTTAAGTGATATTGACTATGCCCTTCCAATTGTGCTGCCATTCTCGCCCAAGATGAAGGCTTACAGGACAAAACAGCCTCCCATTTAATAGTTACTACAAATGTTGCCCTATAGCAGTGGTCAACAATCTCACAATACATTGACAGTGTCCTTATTCAATTTGTGTTCCTTATCATCAGTTTCCTACTCTCCCTCTGCCTTCTGGCCCTTGTCACCGGACTCCTGTACCTCGTTAGTCCCATTTAGTTTTACTGGGCTGTCCATTCTCAGGCTTAACATTGAACCTTGAAGGTAACTTCACCTCTGAGCTGAAAGGGTGTCTGGGGGCCACACTCTTGAGGTTTCTCTAGTATTCTTTAGGCCAGTAAATATGGTCTTCTTTTTTTTTTTTGGGGGGGGGAGTTAAAATTATGCTCTACATCCTTCTCTAGCTCTGCCCAGAACCCTCTGTTGTGATCCTGGTCAGAGGAGTCATTGGTGGTAGCCGGGCACCATCCAGCTGTACTGGACTCAGTCCCGTGGAGGCCTTGGTAGCTGTGGACCATTAGTCCTTCGGGCTAATCTTTTCCTTGTATCCTGTTCTCTTCGTTCTCCCTTGTTCCCGAAAGGATGAGATCAGTGGAGTATCTTAGATGGCCGCTCATAGCCTTTTAAGACCCCAGACACTACTCACCAAGGTAGAATGTAGAGCATTATCTTTATAAGTAGTGTCATGCCAATTGAGCTAGATGTTCCCTGAGATCATGGTCCCCAGAGCCCTCCGTCCAACAACTCAGTCCCTCGGGGGGTTTGGATGTGTCTATAGGGCCTCCATGACCTTTCCTTGTGCAGGTTGTGTTAGTTTCCCCTGTACTATGTACTATCTCACCTCTCACCCAAGTTACCACTTACCTATTACCTATTTAGTATTCCCCCCTCCCCATCCCTGGTAACCAACAAGGATTGTTACATTTTGCATGTGAATTTTTTCATGGGTTTTTACAATAGAGGTCTCATACAATATTTGTCCTTTTGTGATTGACTTATTTCACTCAGCATGATGTCCTCCAGTTTCATCCATGTTATGAGATGGTTCACAGATTCATTGTTGTTCTTTCTCGTTGCATAGTACTCCATTGTGTGTATGTACCATAGTTTGTGTATCCATTCATTGGTCTTTTTTTTATGAGTTAGAATTTTGTTCTACCTTTTTCTCTAGGTTTGTCTGGGATCCTCTATTGTGATCCCTGTCAGAGCAGTCAGTGGTGGTAGCCAGGCACCATCTAGTTGTGCTGGACTCAGTCTGGTGAAGGCGGTGGTAGTTGTGGTCCATTAGTCCTTCAGACTAATCTTTCCCTTGCATCTTTAGTTTTCTTCATTATCCCTTACTCCTGAAGGGGTGAGACCAGTGGAGTATCTTAGATGGCTGCTCACAAGCTTTTAAGATTCCAGATGCTACTCACCAAAATAGAATGTAGAACATTTTCTTTTCTTTTCTTCTTTTCATTGTACTTTAGATGAAGGTTTACAAAACAAACCAGTTTCTCATTAAAATATTAGTACATATGTTGTTTTATGACATTGGTTAACAACCCCACGACATGTCAACACTCTCCCTTCTCAACCTTGAGTTCCCTATTATCAGCTTTCCTGTTCCCTCCTGCCTTCCAGTCCTTGCCCCTGGGCTGTTGTGCCCATTTAGTCTTGTTTTGTTTTATGGGCCTGTCTAATCTTTGGCTGAAGGGTGAACCTCAGGAGTGACTTCATTATTGAGATAAAAGGGTGTCCAGGGGCCATACTCTTGGGGTTTCTCCAGTCTCTGTTGGACCAGTAAGTCTGGTCTTTTTTTGTGAGTTAGAATTTTGTTATACATTTTTCTCCAGCTCAGTCTGGGACTGTCTATTGTGATCCGCGTCAGAGCAGTCACTGGTGGTAACTGGGCACCATATAGTTGTACTGGACTCAGTCTGGTGGAGGCGGTGGTAGTTGTGGTCCATTAGTCCTTTGGACTAATCTTTCTCTTGTATCTTTAGTTTCCTTCATTATTCCTTGCTCCTGATGGGGTGAGACCTCTGGAATATCGTAAATGGCTGCTCACAAGCTTTTAAGATCCTAGAAGCTACTCACCAAAGTAGAATGTAGAACATTTTCTTCAAAAACTGTGTTATGCCAATTGAGCTAGATGTTTCCCAAGACCATTGCCTCCATAGCCCTCAGCCCAGTAATTCCGTCCCTCAGGGAGTTTGTATGTGTCTGTGGAGCTTCCATGACTTGCCTTGGACAAGTTGTGCTGGCTTACCCAGTATTGTGTACTGTCTTACCCTTCACCAAAGTACCACTTATCTGTTGTCTATTTAGTCTTTTTCCATTCCCACCCCTCCCCTCTCTCGTAACCATCAAAGATTGTTTCTTTTTGTGTGTAAACCTTTTCATACATTTTTATAGTAGTCTCATACAGTATTTGTCCTTTTGTGACTGACTTATTTCACTCAGCATAATGCCCTCCAGATTCATCCACGTTGTGAGATGCTTCGCAGATTCATCATTGTTCTTTATTGTTACATAATACTCCATGGTGTGTAGGCCCGATAGTTTGTTTATTCATTCATCTGTTGATGAGCATCTAGGTTGTTTTCATCTTTTTGCTATTGTAAACAATGCTGCAATGAATATGGGTGTGCATATGTGTATTCCTGTGAAGGTTCTTATTTCTCTAGGATGTATTCCTAGGAGTGGGATTTCTGGATCATATGGTATTTCTATTTCTAGCTTTCTAAGGAAGCACCATATTGTTTTCCAAAATGGTTTTACCATTTTGCATTCCCATCAGCAGTGCATAAGAGTTCCAATCTCCCCACAACCTCTCCAACATTTGTTATTTTCTATTTTTTTGATTTGTGCCCGTAATGCTAGGTTGAGATGGTATCTCATTGTGGTTTTGATTTGCATTTCTCTAATGGCTAGTGATCGCGAGCATTTCCTCATGTGTCTGTTAGCCACTTGAATGTCTTCTTTGGTGAAGTGTTTGTTCATTTCCTTTTCCCATTTTTTAAATGGATTATTTCTTTCTGTTGTACAGGTATTGGATTTTCCTTTAGACTTAAGAGATTAGACCTTTGTCGGATTTGTCATAGTTAAATTTTTTTTTCCCAGTCTGTAGGTTCTCTTTTCACTCTTTTGGTGAAGTCTTTTGATGAGCACAAGTGTTTAATTTTTAGGAGATCCCAGTTATCTAGCTTATCTCCTGGAGTTTGTGTGTTGTTAGTTATGGTTTGTATCCTATTAATACCATTTATTAGGGCCTCTAGTGTTGATCCTATTTTTTCTTCTATGATCTTTATAGTTTTTGGTTTTATATTTCGGTCTTTGATCCATTTTGAATTAGTTTTTGTGTATGGTGTGAGGTATGGGTCCTGTTTCATTTTTTTGCGGATGGGCATCCAATTTTGCCAGCACTGTTTGTTAAAAAGACTGTCTTTTCCCCATTTGATGGACTTTGGGCCATTATTGAAGATCAGGTGACCATAGGGGGATGGATTTATATCTGGGTTCTCAATTCTGTTCAATTGGTCAATGTATATGTCACTGTACCAGTACCAGGCTACTTTGACTACTGTAGCTGTATAGTAGGTTCTAAGGTCAGGTAGTGTGAGTCCTTCTACTTCATTCTTCTTCTTCAATAGTGCTTTACTTACCCAAGGCCTCTTACCTTTCCATATAAAGTTAATGATTAGTTTTTCCATCTCTTTAAAGAATGCTATTGGTATTTAGATCAAGATTGCATTGTATTTGTAGATTGCTTCAGGTAGAATTGACATTTTCACAATGTTGAATCTACCTATCCATGAGCATGGTTTGCTTTTCCATTTATGTAGATGTCTTTTGGTTTCTTGCAGTAGTGTTTTGTAGTTTTCTTTGTATATGTCTTTTACATCTCGAGTTAGATTTATTCCTAAGTCTTTTATTTTTTTAGGGGCTATTATAAATGGTATTGTTTTCCTGATTTCTTTCCTGTCTTTTTAATGACCCCTTGCTTTCTTCATGTATGATGTCCTTGATGCCATTCCACAACTTGTCTGGTCTTTAGCCATTTATGTTCAACTTGTCAAATCTATTCTTGGAGATGCTCTCTAAATTCAGGTGGGTTATACCAAACGTCGTACTTTGGCTCTTGTATGCTTGTTTTAATTTTCTTCAGCTTCAACTTGAACTTGCATATGAGCAATTGAAGGTCTGCTCCGCGGTCAGCCCCTGGCCTTGTTCTGACTGATATATTGAGATTTTCCATTGTCTCTTTCCACAGACGTAGTCGATTTGATTCCTGTGTATTCCATCCGGCAACACCCACGTGTATAGTTGCCGTTTATGTTGTTGAAAAAAGGCATTTGCAATGAAGAAGTCACTGGTCTTGCAAAATTCTATCATGTGATCTCTGGCATCGTTTCTATCACCAAGCTGTATTTTCCAACTACCAGTCCTTCTTTGTTTCCAGCTTTTGAATTCCCATCACCAGTAGTTATCAATGCATCCTGATTGCATGTTTGATCAATTTCAGGCTGCAGAAGTTGGTAAAAATCTTCAATTTCTTCACCTTTTGCCTTAGTGGTTGGTGTGTAAATTTGAATAATAGTTGTATTAACTGGTCTTCCTTGTAGGCATATTGATATTATCCTATCACTGACAGCGTCGTACTTCAGGATAGATCTTTAAATGTTCTTTTTGATGATGAATGCAACGCCATTCCATTTCAAGTTGTCATTCCCAGCATGGTAGACCATATGATTGTCTGATTCACAATGGCCGATACCAGTCCATTTCAGCTCACTAATGCCTAGGATATCGATGTTTATGCATTCCATTTCATTTTTGATAACTTCCAATTTTCCTAGATTCATACTTCATATGTTCCACATTTTGATTATTAATGGATGTTTGCAGCTGTTTCTTCTCATTTTGAGTTGTGCCACATCAGCAAATGAAGGTTCCAAAAGCTTGACTCCATCTACATCATTAAGGTTGACTCTACTTTGAGGAGGCAGCTCTTCCCCAGTTGTCTTTTGAGTACTTTCCAACCTGAGGGGCTCATCTTCCAGCACTACATCAGACAATTTTCTGCTGCTATTCATAAGGTTTTCACTGGCTTATTCTTTTCAGAAGTAGACTGCCAGTTCCTTCTTCCTAGTCTTTCTGAGTCTGGTAGCTCAGCTGAAACCTGTCCACCATGGGTGACCCTTCTGGTATTTGAATACCAGCAGCATAGCTTCCAGCATCACAGTAACACTCAAGCCACCACAGTATGACAAACTGACAGATGCGTGGGAGTTTTTTTTTCTTTTTCATATAAATGGAATCATATAATACTCTTTTGTTTCTGGCTTCTTTCATGTAATATCTTTGATACTTATCTATGTTGTATGTATCAATAGCTTATTCCTTTTTATTGCTTAGTAGTAATTCACATATGAACATACTGTAATTTGTTTATCAGTTCACTTGTTGAGGACATTTGGGATGTTTCTAGTTTCTGGCTATTATAAGTAAACATGTTTTCATTTCTCTTGTGTAAACACCTAGGAGTAGAATTGCTGGATCATATGGTACACATATAACTTTGCAACAATCACAAACTTATAGAAAAGTTGGAAGTATAGTACAAAGAACCATCTTTTCCTGGAACCATATAAGAATACATTTCTGATCCGATATCTATCACCTCCAAAACTTTAATGTCCATTTCCTATAATAAAGGACATTCTTCTATATACCTACAATATAACCATTAAATTCAGGATATTAATACTGATACATTGCAACTATCTAATCATCATACCTCATTAAGATTTCATTAATTGTCTCAATAATGTCATTTATAGCAGCAAATGGATACAGTTTAGAATCACACATTGGATTTATTTGCAATTTCTCTTTAGTCTCATCAGTCTGAAACAGTCTCTCCTTTTCTGACCTTGATACTTTTGAAGATTACAAGTCAGTTATTTTGTAGAATGTCCTTTAGTTTCGGTTTGTCTGATTTTTCTTCATGATTAAATTTGGATTATTTTTACCAGGAATATCACAGAAGTAGTGCCACCTTCTTATTACATCCAGTTTAGATTCCTTTACTGCTTATTTTTACTTTGATCGCTTAATTAGTATGGTGTCTGTCAGAATTCTCTCCTGTAAAGTTGCTTCTTTCCTTTTGTCATTAATGAGTATCTTATGGAGAGGTACTTGGAAAATTTGTAAATATCCTCTTCTTCATCAAATTTTATTATATATGAAGTACACACACACCCCTGGCTTCCTATTTTATTCACTGGGTTGTGATCTGTTATCATCCTTGTTTATTTTGATGCTTAAATTGTCCTTTGATTTGGTTACTGAAAGTTCCTTCAAGCTGGTTTCTGTGTCCTTTTGAAATATATTTCTTTCTTTGAGTTCTTGCTTATTTTTTGGAATCATTAGATGTTCCCAGGTGGTTATTTTATTGATATTGCTTCATAACTGTCATATATGATATACATTCTTTTATATGTATTAAAACGTTAAAAATTCCAAAAATTAAAGCAACTTCAAAAAAGCTATTCCTTTTCACACCTGGAAATTTTTTTTTTTTTTTGCATGAAACATGAACTTAGATCTCTGGTTTGGGCTTTAGGAGAACTGGCAGGGTGGATTACCCAATAAGCAAGGTAAACACGGTGATTTACCTTGCTCCCTGGGTAATCTGTCCCCGTCAGGGATTGTAAATTCTAAAAGAGGCTTTGATTCTGTAGGAAGGTGCTGTGGGGTTGGGAGAGAGACAGGTGCCAGCCATACCTAGAAGCAGAATCTTTGATGTGGTGAAAAAATGTGAAATTGTTCACTACAGATGATCTGATAAGCAAGGTAAGCACTGTGCTTACCTTGCCTATTGGATAATGCACCCCTGAGAACTGGTGTCAGGCACTTAGGTAGATGCAGAGTTCTAGAGATGGATCTGCACAGTCCTTGCCACCAGGGAGCTCCTAGACTAGTTGGGGGGACCAATATGTGTACTCCATACTTTCGTGGAGTGCCTTTCAATGACTGAAGCTGTTATTAAAAGGCAAATGATGTGTCTGTGTCCTAAACTGATGTCAGGGAGAAGGCAGGAACCATGAAGCTTTACAGCAGTGCCAGTTTTCCTTTCTATGTGGAAAGATGTCACCTCTTTGTTTGTGCACAGAAATGGCTTTGCCTCTCTTAATCTGCCCCAGCTGTGTCAGGTCCAGAGCCCACACTTCCTCAGCTACTATGTTTACTTTATTGCCCTGGGAGGCAATTGTTTGTGGGCTATGCCCCGTCATGGATTGAATTATGCCCTCCCAAAATGTGTGTCAACTTGGCCAGGCCATGATTCCCAGTATTGTGCAACTTTCTATCATTTTGTCATCTGATGTGATTTTCTTTTGTGTTGTAAATCCTACCTCTATGATGTTAATGAGGTGGGACTCAATCTACAAGATTAGGTTGCGTCTTAAATCAATCTCTTTTGAGATATAAAAGACAGAAGCAAGTAGAGAGATGTCGGGGACCTCATACCACCAAGAAACAAGAGCCAGGAGAATAGCGCGTCCTTGGGACCCGGGGTACATGCGCTGAGAAGCTCCTAGACAGGGGAATATTGATGACAAGGGCCTTCCCCCAGGGCCAACAGAGAGAGAAAGCCTTCCCTGGAGCTAGCATCCTGAATTCAGACTTCTAGCATCCTAGACTGTGAGAGAATAAATTTCTCTTTGTTAAAGCCATCTACTTGCGGTACTTGTTATAGCAGCACTAGATAACTAAGACAACCCTTAACCACCTGTGATTTTTTGAAGAGTCTCATTCATCTTTGGGTCCACTGGACCTAGCTCAAAGCCTGGAAGACAGCAGGCGCAAAATAACTATCAATTCCTTCTCCGTCTCTCCCTAAACATGCATACACAGACACACATACACATATATACTCATTCACTATATAAAAAGCTAATGAATGTTACCTTAAACTTGCCATGGGGCTTTAGTTTTTCTTTCCAGGTGAGAGAAATTAAAAAATGTGAAATGCTCTACATTTCACAGATATAAGTACTACATAATTTTGGGATTATTATTACTGTAAATTTTTGAAATATTTTGCTTTATGACTTCCATTTTAATTAGAAGAGGTTGACTGCAGACTACTTAATACCCAGCCTTTGATTCTGAAGGGAGCAATATGGCACTGGCAGTGGTGAGGACTGGATGACCTAAGAGCAGTTTTTCTCCTCACTCTGTGACTCAATGCAATAAAATCTCTCGCTTGGAAAAACTTAAAGAAATAAGTCTGACATATTTCAGACTCTTTCTATAGATTGTTGTAAAGATTTAATATAACTGCCAGTCATAAAATCTTTCATTTGAGTTGACCTTCCTTGGTCCCATTTCTTACACATGCAATTTTTATTACTAAGGAATAAATTGTGGATTTCCTGTTATTCAAGGAAATAAAAGTGCCCTCCAATCACCTCCTCATACAACACATAAATTTGAACATATTAAGTTTAACTCTCAAAAATAGAAATTATCATAAAACAGTTTGTAACCTGGAAATATTTTCTTTTCTATAAATACAAATATCCCTTATTTTTTAAAAAAGCTCTAGCCGTGGATGAAGTCCAGCAAGTTTGGTTTAGGGCAAAATCAATAAAGTAAAAATCATTTTTTTATCAATTCCTGTTAGAAAGCCTGAGCTATGTTCTCAATATAAAAATATTTCTGAGCAGATTGAAGATAAAATTTTTGGCAAAAGCAATGAAACAGAGATCTGGCTTAATTAGGACCTTACAGTCTTCACTTGGTGTTGTCCTGCAGGAAGGTTGTTGGGGAGGGCAGTGTTGTGTAGGGAAAGGATATTGATTCTGGAATACGGCAAAATTTGAAATTAGCTGAGTGATCTTAAGAAAATTACTTAAACTCTTGGGCTCTGTGGAAGCCAGAGTCCAAGATGATTCCAGTGATTCTCATCTCCTGGTATTCATGCTTTTGTGTAGTCCCCCTCACATGGAATAGGGCTATGTAACCAATAAGATATTGAAGGATATGTGACTTCTGAGACTAGGTCACAAAAGACATTGCAAATTCCATTTTCCATTCTCTTGGATCAACTGCTCTGGGCAAAGGCAGCTGCCATGTCTTGAGAACACAAGCAACCCTATGGAGAGCTCCATGTGATGAGAAACAGAGGCCTCTTGCCAACCAGCCATGTGAGGGAGACATCTTGGAAGCAGATCTTCCAGCCCCAGTTAAGCCTTCAGATGACTGCATCCCCAGCCAATACCTTGACTACCTCATGAGATATCCTGAACCAAAACCACCTAGCTAAGATACTACCAAATCCTTGACTTTTAGAAACTGTATGGGACAATAAATGTTTACTGCTCTTTTAAACTGTTAAATCTTGGGGGAATTGTTACATAGCTGTAGATAACTAGCATAGAGCCTCAGTTTCCTCCTCACTAAAATGGGGATTCTAAAACCAACCGTATTCGTCACAACAGAATATTGTCTGATATGTTGGAAGATGAACTCTCTAGCTTGGAAGGCATTAAAAATACAGTGGCCGCAACAAACAGACTTGAGCATACCAACAATTCTGAAGATGGTGCAGGACCAAGCAACGTTTTGTTGTGTTGTACATGGGGTCTCCATGAGTCAGAGCTGGCTCAAGGGTAACTTAAAACAACAACAACAACAACAAAACCAATCCTATCAGGTAATCAGGAGGATTGAATGAGATGAGGCATGTGAGCCATTTAGCCTAATTCCTGGCACATAGTGGTTCATTCCTGGTAGCTGTCATCTGTTGTAGCACTCTCAGGCCTTTGTAACACTTTTGTGATGCTTTTGACCCACCTGTTCCGTGCCCCTGACCACCAGAGTTTTCCCACTACACTGATTGTAGCTTTGGAGCATTAAAACTCTACATTCTTCCTTTGTCTTTTTTGAAGGGGTGAGGTGGGGTGGGGCTCACACAAATTTAAGCTATCACAAATAACTTAATGCCTCTAACACATGGTATGTTCCTGCTAAAATTTCTTTTTATATGACTGGTTCACTTTTGCTAAAGTTAACTAATGACCTGCTTGTTAAACTTAGTTTGCTCAAAATTCTATATACTATATGTGCTTAAAATGATGGCTACTGTACATTGAATGGGCAGCTGCCAGTCCCAGCTGCGTCCATTTCCTAAAGAAATCTTCATTTACATATCTTCCACACTGAGTTTATACTCAAGAGCAAGTTAGACAACATAAGCATGTGAAACTAGCCAACAATGCCTGGAGTGATGGTGATACGCCTGTGGACTGCTTAGGTCTGCACTATGGAGTTTGCAATCTTTACACACTCGTGTAAAGATTTACCTTTCTAAAATAGCTTCAGATTTGGTGCATTACCTCTTCTTGGTTCAGGCTTTAACCTGAAATTTAACCAAGATGGAAGCAGCAGTCAAGAAATCAAATGACGTATTGCATTGGGAAATCTGCTGCAAAAGACCTCTCTAAAGTGTTAAAAAGCAAAGACGCTACTTTGAGGACTAAGGTATGCCTAACCCAAGCCATGGGATGTTTAACTGCTTCATATGCACGTGAAAGCTGGACAATGAATAAGGAAGACCAAATAAGAATTGATGCATTTGAATTATGGTGTTGGTGAAGAATATTAAATATACCATGAACTGCCAGAAGAACAAACCCATTTGTCTTGGAAGAAGTACAGCCAGAATGCGCCCTAGAAGTGAGGATGGCAAGACTTTGTCTCATGTACTTTGGACATGTTATCAGGAGGGACCAGTCCCTGGAGAAGGACATCTTGCTTGGTAAAGCAGAGGGTCAGCGAAAAAGAGGAAGACCCTCAACGAAATGGATTGACATGGTGGCTGCAACAATGGGCTCAAACATAGCAATGATTGTGAGGATGGCACAGGATCGGGCAGTGTTTCATTCTGTTATACACAGGGTCGCTATGAGTTGGGACAGGGTAGCTATGAGTCGGGACCAACTCAACAGTACCTAACAACAACAACCAGGATGATTTTAGAGCCTTCTTTTAAGGAAAATACCACTGTCATATAAAACACAACACTTAAGTTAACATATTATAGAACGTACCTTTTGACTTTTCAGAAAGGCATTTATTTCCATAGAGTTAATTTTTACCACTCGCTATGGTTTGAAGGTTTTGTTGTTGTTTTAACACTATGAATTTAAATATGTTTCTAATAGGTTGTATTTGGAGAAGTAATTATTGTGTGAAGAGGTGAAGGGAAACTCAGACCCCTCTTCAGCAGGTGGGAGAGCCAGAATCAGACTCTCGTGGGAGGCTTGGATCAGGTACTGTTGGAGTCCAGCACAGCAAAAGGGAGCAGGTATGGCCATTTCAGCATGATGGCTCCTGTGCTGCAGGCCAGGCTCAGGAAAGCATCAGATGCACCCTGGCAGAAGAATTCCAGGGGACAGGAGAATGTTTTTTCCCCTCCTGTAAGGCTAGATTATGTTGTCTCCTGAAACAATTAATGTTTGACTTGGTGAGATGTGCTTGCTTCTTAAATAATTAGGAGCAAAATTGTCTGCAGCCTCATCCAGTGGAGAGTCTGGAGTGAGACCCCCAGCCTCCCTCAGCCCAGGGACCAGAACCCACGTCTCCCCTTAGTTTTGTCAGCATCTCAGTAGCTCCTGGCCAAACCCTGAGGCTCTGGAGTCTGCCAGAGTCAAGAAGGCATAGAGGGAGCAAAGTCTTCTCTATCTAAGATGGAACACTGAGCTGGATGACTGGGAAAAGGAAGGGAAAAGAAAGAAAAGAAGAAGGAAGGAAGGAAGAGGAAGGAAGGAAGGGAGGAGAGAAAGCTCAGGAGACCTTGGGTTAAATGTGATACTCTAATATCTGCACATTAACTTCCATAAAACTCAAGACTATAAATTTTGCTCTCTGTGCTTATTTTTTAATTTTATTTTGTTGTTTTGAAAAGGTAACAAATTCACATTGTTCAAAATAAAAATGTTATGAAAAGATAAATCCTGAGGAAGTCTCTCTCCCACCCTGTTCCTACCCACCACATTCCCCATCTCCTCCCCCAATAGGTAACCACTTTTATTAGTTTCTTATGTATCCTTGCATTATTTCCTCATGCAAGCAAATATGAACATACGATGTTATTTCTTACACAAAATGTATCATACTCTATATATCCTGTTCAGCACCTTGCTTTTTTTCACTCAGCAATACAGCCTGGAGATTTTTTCATGGTAGTGTAGGAAGAGCTTTCGTCTTCTTTTTTATTGTTGTTGTTGTTAGGTGCCATCAAGTTGGTTCCAACTCACAGTGACCCTATGAAAAACAGAACAAAACACTGCTTGGCAGCCTGGGAGTGGACAGCCCAGTAAAACTAAATGAGACTAACGAGGTACAGGAGTCCAGTGACAAGGGCCAGAAGGCAGAGGGGGAGAAGGAAGCTGATGATAAGGAACACAAGTTGAGTAAGGATACTGTTGATGTGTTGTGAGATTGTTAACCACTGTTATAGGGCAACATTTGTAGTAACTGTTAAATGGGAGGCTATTTTGTCCTGTAAGCCTTCATCTTGGGCGAGAATGGCAGCACAATTGGAAGAGCATAGTCAATGTCACTTAAATGTGTACGTAAAAAGTTTTGAAATGGTGTATCTTTGACTATGTGTATTTTCACCAAAAAAAAAACACTGCTTGGTCCTGCTCCATCCTCACAATCGTTGTTATGCTTGAGCCCACTATTGCAGTCACTGTGTCAATCCATCTTGTTGAGGATCTTCCTCTTTTTCACTGACCCTCTACTTTACCAAGCATGATGTCCTTCTCTAAGGACTGATCCCTCCTGATAACATGTCCAAAGTATATGAGATGTAGTCTCTCCATCCTTGCTTCTTAGAATTGTACTTCTTCCTAGACAGATTTGTTCGTTCTTTTGGCAGTCCATGGTATATTCAATATTCTTTGCTATCACCACAATTCAAAGGCATCAATTCTTCTTTGGTCTTCTTTATTCATTGTCCAGCTTTTGCATGCATATGAGGCTATTGAAAACACCATGACTTGGGTAAGGTGCACCTTAGTCTTCAAGGTGACATCTTTGCTTTTCAACACTTTAAAGAGGTCTTTTCCAGAAGAACTAGATGGTGTCTGGCTAGCACCAATGAACGTCCTGACAGGGAACACAACAGAGGGTCCCTGATGGAGCGGTAGAACAATAGGATGTAGAACTCAAATTCTAGTAAGAAGACGAGACTTAATGGTCTGACTGACTGGAGGTGCCCTGGAAAGCATGGTCCCTGGTCTATCACCCCAGAACTAAAACAATTTCCAAGGGCAACTCTTCAGACAGGGATTGGACTGGACTGTGGGACATAAAGTGATACTTGTGAAGAATGTGTCTCTTAGTCAAGTAGATACAAGAGACCAAAGGGGTGGCTTCTGTCCAGAGGTGAGATGGGAAGGCAGAGACAGTTAGGAGCTAGTTGAATGTTCAGGGGAATCGGGCGGAGGGGAGGAGTGTGCTGTCTCAGAATGGGGTGAGTGGTTGGGGTCTCATAACGATGTATGTAAAAAAAAAAATTCTGTATGAGAGACTAACTTGAAATGTAAAGTTCATTTAATTACAACAATAAAAAAAATAAAATAAAATAAAGAGGTCTTTTGCATCAGATTTGCCCAGTGCGATATGTTGTTTGATTTCTTGACTGCTGCTTCTATGGGTGTTGATGGTGGATGTGAGTAAAATGAAATCCTTGACGACTTCAATATTTTCTCCGTTTATCATGCTGTTGCTTATTGTCCAGTTGTGAGGATTTTTGTTTTCCTTATGTTGAGGTGTAATCCATACTGAAGGCTGTGGTCTTTGATTTTCATCAGTAAGTGCTTCAAGTCCTCTTCACTTTCAGCAAGCAAGGTTGTGTCATTTGCATGATGCAGGTTGTTAATGACTCTTCCTCCAATCCTGATGCCCTGTTCTTCTTTATATAGCCCAGCTTCTAGGATTACAGACTGAATAGGTATGGTGAAGGAATACAACCTTGATGCACACCTTTCCTGACTTTAAACCATGAAGTATCCCCTTGCTGTGTTGGAACAACTGCCTCTTGATCTATGTACAGGTTCCTCACGAGCACAATGAAGTGTTCTGGAATTCCCATTCTTTGCAATGTTTTCCATAAGTTGTTATGATCCACATAGTCGAATGCCTTTGCATAGTCAATAAAACACAGGTACATCTTTCTGGTATTCTGTGCTTTCAGCCATGATCCATATGACATCAGCAATGATATCCCTGGTTCCACGTCCTCTTCTGAATACAGCTTCAATTTCTGGCAGTTCTCTGTTGATATACTGCTGCAGCCGCTTTTGAATGATCTTCAGCAAAATTTTACTTGCGTGTGATATTAATGACATTGTTCAATAATTTCCACATTCGGTTGGATCACCTTTTTCGGGAATGGGCATAAATATGGATCTCTTCCAGTTGGTTGGCCAGGTAGCTGTCTTCCAAATTTCTTGGCATAGATGAGTGAGCACTTCCAGTGCTGCATCTGTTGTTGAAACATCTCAATTAGTATTCCATCAATTCCTGGAGCCTTGTTTTTCACCAATGCCTTCAGTGCAGCTTGGACTTCTTCCTTCAGTACTATCAGTTCCTAATCATATGCTACCTCCTGAAATGGTTGAATAGCAACAAATTCTTTTTGGTATAGTGACTCTGTGTATTCCTTCCGTCTTCTTTTGATGCTTGCTGTGTTGTTTAATATTTTCCCTGTAGAATCCTTCAATATTGCAACTCGAGGCTTGAATTTTTTCTTCAGTTCTTTCAGCTTGAGAAATGACAAGTGTGATCTTGCCTTTTGGTTTTCTATCTTCAGGTCTTTGCACACATCATTATAATACTTTACTTTGTCTTCTCGAGCCACCCTTTCAAATATTCTGTTCAGTTCTTCTACTTCATCATTTCTTCCTTTTGCCTTAGTTACTCGACACATAAGAGTAAGTTTGAGAGTCTCTTCTGACATCCATTTTGGCCTTTTCTTTCTTTCCTGTCTTTTTAATGACCTCTTGCTTTCTTCATGTATGATGTCCCTGATGTCATTCTACAACTTGTCTCATCTTCAGTCATTAGTGTTCAACATGTCAAATCTATTCTTGAGATGGTCTCTAAATTCAGGTAGGATTTACTCAAGGTCGTACTTTGGCTCTCGTGGACTTGTTCTAATTTTCTTTAGTTTCAGCTTGAACTTGCATATGAGCAATTGATGCTCTGTTCTGAAGTCAGCCCCTGGCCTTGTTCTGACTGATGATATGGAGCTTTTCCATTGTCTTTTTCCATAGATGTAGTCAATTTGATTCCTGTGTATTCTATCTGGCAAAGTCTTTGCAATGAAGGAAAAAGGTATTTGCAATGAAGAAGTCGCTGGGCTTGCAAAATTCTGTCATGCAGTCTCTGGCATCGCTTCTATAACCAAGGCCATATTTTCCAACTACCAGTCCTTCTTCTTTGTTTCCAACTTTCACATTCCAATCACCAGTAATTATCAATGCATCCTGATTGCATGTTTGATCAGTTTCAGACTGCAGAAGTTGATAAAAAATCTTCAATTTCTTCATCTTTGGTTTTAGTGGTTGTTGTGTAAATTTGAGTAATAGTCATATTAACTGGTCTTCCTTGTAGGCACATGGATACTATCCTATCGCTGACAGCGTTGTACTTCAGGATAAACGTTGAAATGTTCTTTTTTCCTCTTCAAGTCGTTGTTCCTGGCATAGTAGACCATATGATTATCTGATTCAAAATTGCCAATACCAGTCCATTTCAGCTCACTAATGCCTAGGATATCGATGTTTTTCCATTCCATTTCATTTTTGGTGATCTACAATTTTCCTAGATTCATACTTCATACATCCCATGTTCTAGTTATTAATGGATGTTTGCAGCTGTTTCTTCTCATTTTGAGTTGTGCCACATCAGCAAATGAAGGTCCTGAAAGCTTGACTCCATCCACATCATTAAGGTTGATTCTGCTTTGAGGAGGTAGCTCTTTCCCAGTCATGTTTTGAGTGCCTTCCAACCTGAGGGGCTCATCTTCTGGCACTGTATCAGACAGTGTTCCCCTGGTATTCATAAGGTTTTCACTGGCTAATTCTTTTCAGAAGTAGACTTCTGGATCCTTCTCCCTAGTCTGTCTTAGTCTGTAAGCTCAGCTGAAACCTATCTGCCAAGGGTGATCCTGCTGGTATTTGAATACTGGTGGCATAGCTTCCAGCATCAGAGCAACACAAAAGCCCCACAGTATGACAAATTGATAGACACTTGGGAGTCTTTTTTATTGTTGTATAGTATTCCACTGGGTGGATGTATCATACTTTAATTAACCTGACCTATTTGATAGATGCTTTGTTGTTTTAAGCCTTACATAATTGCAAAGAATGGTGCAATGAACAATGCTATATGTACATCATTTCTGATGTGTGCTGGTTTATATGTAGGATAAGTTCCCAGAAGTAGGATTGCTGAGTTAAAGGGAAATGCACTTTTTTATATTATTTTATTGTGGTGAAATAGATATACAGTAAACCCTGCAAAAGCTGGAACCTGTGTGAGACAGGAACCTGTCAGAGAAGGAAAAGTAAAATATTTCCCACTAAAACAAGCGATAGAAAAGTGGTAAGATTGCACCCTGTCAAAGATGGAAAACTTGTGAGACCTGGAAAAACAAGGCAGTCCCATTGAATTCCAGCTTTCAGAGGTTCCACTGTAATAAAACATTTGCCATTTCAACAATTTTTAAGTGTATAATTTGGTGGTGCTATTTACATTCCCCATGTTGTACAACCAACACCACTGTTTCCAACTTTTTTCATCATCCCTACCACAAATTCAGTACCCTTTAAGCAATACCTCTCCACTTCCCCCTCTCATCTACCTCTGTTAACCGCTAATAAACTTTGATCTCTATATACTTGCCTATTCTGGATATTTAATGGAAGTGGGGTCATACAATATTTGTCTTTTTCTGTCTGACTTACTTGACTTCGTATAATGTTTTCAAGGTTCATCCATGTTGTAGCATGTACCAGGACTCCGTTTTTCTTTATAGCTGAGGAATATTTAATTGTATGGCTATACTACATTTTGTGTATCCATTCATCCACTAATGGACAGTTGGGTGGTAAATGCACTCTTGAAGAAATCAAGTGAATTGACCTGCACTGCCACCAGCAACAGTTGAGAGTTCCTATTTCCCCACACTGTCATCAGCAAAGTGTATTATATAATTAACTTTTAAAGTTCCCAAACCAGTAACACCTATGGTTTAGGATAGGAATATTTACATTGAAAACACTGGCTAACTTCTATGATGCGTTTCCTCTTTTACTTATCAGCTAATAATGAACATACAACCCACCCAGTGTATATAGGTACTCAGGCACAGGCTGGGTGACCACCTGGCCTTGACAGGAATGCAGTCTGGGAGAAAGGAATAGACTTAAACATGGATGGGGTTGGATTAAATGCTCTGGGATGTTCTTTCCCATCCTGTCTTTGGTTTGATGATATATCTCATCTATTCAGCTTATATTCTCCCTCCCTCCTGATATAACTTACATATGGAATCGTGTTCTAAACGTTTGTAATTGTTTTTCACCCAAGACACATTCTTTAAAAAAAAAAATTTTTTTTTGGTGAAAATATACACAGAAAAAGATATACAATTGCAACAATTTCTACATGTACAATTCAGTGACATTGATTATATTCTACAAGTTGTGCAACCATTCTCGCTATCCTTTTCCAAATTATCCCACCGCAGAAACTTACTGCCCCTAAACTTCTCACTTGACCTTTTAAGTTGCTGTTGTCAATTTGATCTCACATTGGTAATTCATTACAAGAGCACAAAGCTCAAGGTAGACATACTTTACTATTAAAGTTAAACTACTGTTTGGATCAAAGAAAACTTCAGAGGATAGTTTTGGTTTGAGGTTTAAGGTTTAAAGATTATCTCAGGGCAGTAGTTCCGAGGGTTCATCCAGCCTCACTGGTCCAAAAGTCTGGATTTGACACTCTGTTCTGCATTTTCCCCCTTTTAATCAGAATTCTTCTATAGAATCTTTGATGAAAACATTCATTAATGGTAGTTAGGCACCATCCAGTTCTTCTGGTCTCTTGGCATAGGACCAAGACACACTTGACATTTCGACGGGTCCATGGTTGAACTGACTACATATGTTTTCTTTTCCTTATGTGAGAGCCAGTATTTCCAAGCTGAAGGAGGACATGTATGGGTGTGGAGTGGAGCTGGGTGATTTTGGCAGCTCCTCTAGGAGAAACATTTTGGGAAACAATTCCTTTCCCACACAAAGAAGCCCAGTGACCTGAGCAGACCTATTTATCAGCCTTAATCTGGCCTGAAGTGCCCTGGGAATCATTCCAAACATAGGGTGTTTCTGACATCACTTGTCATCAAAGCATGTTGCCACCATTATCTAATCAATTGACACAGCAGGTTTTGGAACAGAAAACGGTTTCCTTCATGTCATGGTTCCTGCAAGTCACGACAGCACAAGGTGGTGTGACAGGAGCAGAAGGCAGCTTCCTGTGGCTTTCTCCCTTTGCCGCCTGGGGGAAAGTTTTCCATTCTGTTTTCCTCCATCTTCTCCCTTCGAATCTCTTGACGGAAGGCTGGGATAGTAGCCACGTTCCCTACTCTATGAGCTAAAGGCTGTCACTGGTAGCCATTGAAAATTCAGACTCTTCGGACACTGTCTAAACACTAGCAATGTGACTTAGGGTAAGTCTAAGTCTTGTCTGAGCCTCTGTAACTAGGAACTGTAATCTTATGTCATGGAATGATTGGGAAGACAAAATGAGATAATGTACATGAAGATGCTTGACACATTGTACCAGTGGTGTCGAGTTGATTCTGACTCTTGGTGACCCCACGTCTCTCAGAGTACAGTTGTGCTCTGTTGGGTTTTCAATGGCTGATTTTTCAGAAGTAGATCACCGGCTTTGTACATTAACCGTTTGCATTATCCAGGGACTCCAGACATATAGCAGCCAGACATGAATTCATTTAGCAAAATAAAACAAACAAACAAACCAAACCAAATAAAAACAACCGCCAAAAGTCAATTTGATTCAATCAGTTCAGTGACCATCAGGAAGACATCACAACAAATCACACTGGAGTGTTGATGATGTCCCTGCCTGTCCTTGGGTAGATTGCTGTGAAAGGCAGTGATGTGTGAGTAAGAAGTTTGGGCTCTGCAGCCAGACAGCCCAAGTTCAAAACTTGGCTCCACCACTTCCCAGTGGGGTGATCTTAGACTAATTACTTAACTGCTTTGTTCTTGCCTGTAAAACGACCACAATAATTGCACTGACTTTGTGAAATTGTTGTGAGGACAAATGAGCTAACTAACCCAAAGTCCTCATCTCAGTTCCTGGCACCTGGCAAGGACTCAATCAAGGTTAGATTTTATAATTGTGAAAACCTAGTTCAGCTCCTGCATAGTGCTGTTTCATGGACCAATTTTCCTCTGTGTGCATGAAAAATTGCAAAAGAAAGGCATTTAGAGCTGAGAGAGTGCTGGAAAGAGGCTTGATTGTGTTGTGTAATACAATCAAATGTAAACAGACTAGCTAAATACCTGTCCTGAAAGAGCAAGTGTGCTCATATGAGGCTTCAGGTGTCCAGAAAGGCTTCCTTTAAGCATCCCTCAAGCTTTCAGCCTACGGTGCAGTTGTAGTGTTAAGGCTGGACAGGTCACTGGGCTTAGCGACCACAGAACAGACCACAAACCAAAGCCAAGACAGAGGGAGAACCCACCTCCCTTTTTGCAGCGGGTATCAGTGTCTGTACTTAAGGACAAACAGACAGGCCTTCATCCCTGGGGAAATGGGGCACTGAGAATCAGCATCATATTGCTCTGTCATTAGTTAGTTATGCGGCAAGACCAAAGAGGTTTGGCAAATTCTTATTTGAAAAGAGATCTTGTTGACCCAAATGAAGCCTTTGAAAGGGATTAATCAAATTGTTTCTGACAAAGACCGTGAAAACAAGAGAATTTTATTTGGAAATTAGGAGTATGTGAAACTAAATGGCAGCATTCTGGCCAAAGGACTTGAGGCAATTCTGAGCACTCACATGGGATAGGTTAGGAACCAAGGAGAAGCTGGGAACCAAGAGACAAGATGCTTTGGCCACCAAATTGTAGTGGATGTGGCAACACGAGGCATTATGTGGGAAGAAAATGATCTGCACTGATGATAATAAAATTGGTTAACATTTACTGAGGCCTTACCTGGTGCCACATCCAATTATAAGCACTTTACAGGTATCAACCTATTTAAAATCATCAACAGCCTATGATGTAGGTACTATTAGTATCATCATGTCTATTTTATAGAAGGTAAAACCAAGGCAGAGACTAACCAGCTTGAGGCTGTGTGATGCTAGGACCCAACTTCCAACTGCTAGTCTGCACCACTATTCTTAGCGGTGGTCATCTTACAGAGGACAACATGCCACCAGGGAGACAAAGCAAGCTGGTGGCCAGATTGCAGCCTGTCCCATCTCAGAGGGAAATCTCCAACACGTTAATGGGGAGGGGGGCACACGGAGTGCTGCCTTCTTCCGCTGTTCCTCCTTTCCTCTCTCCTCCCTTCCTCCTCCTCTTTCCTTTCCTTCCTCTTTTCGTCTTCTTCTCCTCCTCCTTTCTGTCTGCCTCCACTTTCTCCTCTTTCTCTCCCTCTTCCTCCCCTCTGTTTCTTCCCCTCCTCCTCCTCTCCTCTTCTCTCCTTCAAAACTTGTTAATATGGTCAATTTAAAATACATACTCATGATCAGCTTCAACAAGTATCAACCATTTTCCATCTCTTTTAATCTACCACCATCACCTTTCCCCCCTCTAGGGCATTTTAAAGCCAACTTCAGACATCATGTCCTTTCACCAGTAGATACATGTGTTTCGCAGATAGGAGCTTTAAAGAAAAAAACAAAAACACCATGTCATTATCACACCTCATAAAATGAACAATGATTCCTTAACATCATCCAATGTCCAGTCCATATATGAATTGCCCTGATTGTCCTAAAGATGTTTTTCCAGTTGATTTGTTCAAGCTAGGATTCAAACAAGGGCCACCCACTGTATTTGGCTGTTACAGTTTTTAAGTTTCTCTCTCCCTTTTGAAACATAAACATTTTGGGATAATTTTAGGCTTACAGAGAAGTTGCAAAGATAGTACAGTACAGACAGTACATCCAGTTTTCCCTGACGTTAGTATCTTACACAACCATAGCACGTTTGTCAAATGAAGAAAGGAAGAAATTAACATTGGTAACTATTAATTAAACTTCAGAGTTTATTTGGATTTTCACCAGTTTTTCCACCATGTCTTTTTTCACTTACAGAAGCTAATCAAAGATATCACATAAGTAGATAGATAGATAGATAGCTGCTCATGGTGACCTTATGTACAACAACAAAAACTCTGCCCAGTCCTGAGTCAGCCTCATGATCATTAGCATGTTCAAGTCCATTGTTACTGTGCCAATCCATCTCACTGAGGGTCTCTCTTGCCCTTGTTGGCCCTCCACTTCATCAAATATGATGTTCCCCTTCAGTAATTGACCCCTCCTGATGATGTGTCGGAGTCCGGGTGGCGAAGCAGTTAATTGCTCAGCTGCTAACGGAAAGCAGCTCCGTGGGAGACAGATGCAGCAATCTGCTTCCAAGGGAGGAAGATGTGGCCACCTGCTTCTGTAAAGGTTACAGCCTTGGAAACCCTACAGACAGTTCTATTCTGTCCTATAGGGTCACTATGAGTTGGAACCGATTCAATGGCAACGGGCTTGGTTTTTTTTTTTTTGGATGATGTGCCCGAAGCAAGCGAGTTGGACAATGTTCTGCTGTACTCCATAAGGTTTTCATTGGCTAATTTTTGGAAGCAGATTACCATGCTTTTTAGTAAGTCTCTTTTAATCTATAACAATCCATCTTCTTTTTTTAACTTCATGCCATTGATGTTTGGAGAAACCAGTCCTCTGGCCCATAGAATGTCCCGCTTTCTGGAGCAGGCTAATTGCTCCCTTTCGGTGTTGCTTAACTTGTTTTTCTGTCCCCTGTATTTCCTGTAAATCAGTAATTAGATGTAAAGGCTTGATTAGATTGTGGTTTCATTTTTTTTTTTTTTTAGGCAAGAATTCTTCATGGATGGTGCTGTGTATCCTATTGCTTCACATTATGAGACACATCATGCCTAGAGATCCCACTTTCAGTTATTTTTGAAAGGCTTTCTGGAACCCACACTCCATATTTGTTCTAGAAATCATTGCACTCTCCCCAAAATAAAATTTTCTCTCTTTGGATTAGTGTGCTTAAAGATCTTTTTTGAGATGCCTGGTTAAGATGTTTCTCTAATCAACTTTTGCCAAGGGCAAAGTATTAATTCTAGTCTTTTTACCCTTAAAATAAACACAGTCAAAAGCTCTTATCATTATCAATGGTAAGTAGTTTGCAAAATAGGAGCCAAGATGGGTAGCATTTTCCATTCTTCAGACAGACCCTGCAAATGTGGATGTGCCAGTGGCTGAGCTGTGAATGCAGTAGTTGAAATGTACTTTGCAGCTTTGCTCAACTCATGGGAAGTAGGGCAGAGTGGAGAGATGGCTTGGAGTGGTGCAGCAGTCACAGACATGGGTCAGGACAGTGGCTGCGAGTCCCAGTAGCTGGTTAAGCTTGGACAAATTCATGGCCATTGGGTTCAGCGATGTAGACTGTGTGCTGCATAAATCCAAGCGCACCATCCATGTAGATTATAAAATGAATGGCAATCCCTACAGCGGTGTAGTCGACAACCTACATAAATGTATGTGACCACCCTCGGAAGCTACAAAGCTCTCTGTGGGTCCCAGCTTCATCTTCTATAAACTGGCTGCATCAGTCAGGGTCTTGGTAGGAAACAGAAGGTACCCTGGTGGTTTAAATGAAGAAGCTTTAATGAAGGAGACCCCTTACAGAGGTGGGGGCAGGGTTAAGAGAGCAAACAAGGGGTGGGGAGGCATTAAGGGACGAACGCTCTTGTGGCCCAGTGAGAGCTGGAGCCATGGAGGAGGCCCCTGGCCACAGCTGGAGCTGCAGGATGACACAGCTATTGCCAGAGACCTATTGCTGAAGTGGAGGGAGCAGGGAAGAAATACCTCCTGCCCTCCTCTCTTTTGCTGGTTCCTCCCATTGGCTAACCCCTGCCAGGGCAGAAGGCAAGGCAGCCAGGTGAAGCACTCCTCAGGGCTCAGCCTCCCTGGGCTTAGAGCAAAGCAGAGAAGCATGGTGCTAGGGGTGGGGGGCATTGTTAAACAGAGAAAAGAGTACATCAGGGGTTGGCTCTTAGATCTAAGACCCCTTAGAGCTCAACATTCTTCCATTCCAATCACAGCTCTGTTTAAATATTGGGCTCTTTCTCTTCCTAAACCGTGTTGGACTGTGACTGGAGTAAACAGGGCCAGGGTTGGTGTGGGCCCTCCTGGAGGTGGAGGTGGGGAAGTGTCAAGGATATGGGTGGAGGCCTTGGGAAGAGCCCTCTGACTCCCTAGCACCTCACTCAGAATGGACACCTCTCTTTGCCCTGTGGACCTAGGAGAGGGGAACCTTCGTTTCCATCCCAACTCAAGGGTGGTCATGGATATGAACCTCTGTTTAGCCTTTGCTCTGAGTCTCTTCATTGAACCTGTTCTGCAGGGGTCATCCTGCATTAGCAGCTAGCATACACTGAGCTTGAAGGTTTCCTGTTTACGAGAGGGGTGGGTTGGATGGAAAAACATGCAGATGAGATGAGCAAAAATGGTGGTTCTGTCTGTGGGCAGTCTCGCTGTGTCTACTTTTGATCTCTGCAAAGGCGAGAGAATACCAGGGCACAGCAAGTGAGGAGCGATAACCAGACAGAAGTTCCCTGGGAGAGCCTCCATCACAGGACCTCACCCGTGGGAGACTCTCCAGAAAGCAACAGGGAAGGGAGTGGGGTCTCAGGGCTGAGAGGATGAAGCCCTTCTCCTTTCTTCCTTCCCCCGCCTCCCTCCCTCTCTTCCTTCCTTTGTTCCACCTACCCATCTAACAACCAGTAAAAATCAAGCATCCATTGAATTTCACAACTTAGGAGACACAGAGAAGTCTTTTAGAGGGAGCTCTTGAGAAGCTTGAATTCTCCCTGGGAACATACACAGAAAATGAAAGACAACACCAGGTGTTATGGATTGAATTGTATCCCCCCGCAAAAGATATGTTGAAATCCTAACTCCTGGTATGCGTGAATGTGTTTGGAAACAGGGTCTTTGAAGATATTATCAGTTTAGTTAACATGAGGTGATACTGGAATAGGGTATGTCCTTATAAAAGAAAAGAAGAGACATAGAGTTCAAGAAATGTAGAGGGAAAATGGCCATGTGAAGACAGAAGTATCTACAAGCCAAGGAATGCCAAGGATCACTGGCTGACAATCAGAAGCTAGGACAGAGGCATGGAAGAGACTCTCCTTCAGAGCCCTCAGAAGGAATTAACAGGGCCGACACCCTGATTGTTGGTTTCGAGCCTCCAGAACTGTGAGACGATTGATTTCTGCTCCTATAAGCCACTCAGTGTGTGGTATTTTGTTACAGCAGTCTTAGGAAACTAACACACCAGCACTGAGCAAGAACAAAGTCTTGGTTCTGATCGTGATGAGGAAATGCACAGTAAACACAGCCCCCTTCAAGTGACTGACTTGTTTTTAAAGGGGGGGGGGTCTCCCTACTTTTTAAATCAAAATGTCTGATTTTTTCACCATAATCTAATGTGGGCATAAACATTTTCCTGTTTTCTGAAGTCAAATATTCTTCTTTACCTACACTCGCTCCCTGGATTATTTAATCTAGTCTCATGGCTATAAAATTCATACACATGAAGCCACTGTGGAAAACAGCTTGGTGATTCCTCAAAGAGTTAATACAGAATTACCATATGACCCAGCAATTCCACTGCTAGGTATATACCCAAATGAACTGAAAGCGAGGACTCAGACAGATACCTGTACACCAGTGTTCATTGCGGCATTATTCACAATAGCCAAAAGGGGTAAACAACTCAAGTGTCCATCAACAGATGACTGGATAAACAAAATGTGGTATATCCATACAATGGAATATTATTCAGCCATAAAGAGAAATGACGTTCTGATACATGCTATGGCATGGATGGACCTCGAAAACATTATGCGAACTGAAATAAGTCAGACACAAATGGACAAATATTGTGTGATCCCATTTATATGAAATATCTGAAATGTAGAGGCAGAAAGTAGATTATTGGGTACCTGGGGTTAGAGGGAGGAGGAATGAGGAATTATTGCTTAATGGGTACTGAGTTTCTGTTTCAGTGATGAAAAAGTTTTGAAAATAGATAGTGTTGATGGTTGCACAACATGGTGAATGGAATTAACGCCATTGAATTCTACACTTAGAAATGGCTAAAATGGCAAATTTTATATTATATATCTTTGTTGTTGTTGTTAGGTGCTGTCAAGTTGGTTCCATCCTCACAATGGTTGCTATGTTTGCAGCCACTGTGTTAGTCCATCTCATTGAGGGTCTTCCTCTTTCGCTGACCTTCTACTTTACCAAGCATGATGTCTTTCTCCAGGGACTTGTCCCTCCTGATAACATGTCCAAAGTATGTGAGACACAGTCTCACCATCCTCACTTCTAAGGAGTATTCCGGCTGTACTTCTTCCAAGATTTGTTGGTTCTTCTGGCAGTCCATGATATATTCAATGTTCTTCACCAACACCATAATTCAAAGGCATCAGTTCTTCTTTGGTCTTCCTTATTCATTGTCCAGCTTTTGCATGCATATGAGGTTATGGAAAATACCATAGCTTGGGCGAAGCGCACCTTAGTCCTCAGAGTGACATCTTTGCTATTTAACACTTTAGAAATGTTTTTTGCAGCGTATTTGCTCAGTTCAATATGTCATTTGATTTCTTGACTGCTGCTTCCATAGGCATTGATTGTGGATCCAAGTTAAATAAAATCCTTGACAACTTCGATACTGTCTCTGCTTATCATGATGTTGCTTATCGGTCCAGTTGTGAGTTTTGTTTCCTTTATGTTGAGGTGTAATCTATACTGAAGGCTGTAGGCTTTGACCAGTAAGTGCTTCAAATCCTCTTCGCTTTCAGCAATCAAGGTTGTGTCATCTGCATATCACAAAATATTGATGAGTCTTCCTCCAATCCTGATGCCCAGTTCTTCATATAGTCCAGCTTCTTGGATTATTAACTCAGCATACAGATGGAAAGGTACAGTGAAAGGACACAACCCTGGCGCACACATTCCCTCATTTTAAATCACGAAGTATCCCCTTGTTCCGTCTGAATGATTGCCTCTTGGTCTATGTACAGGTTCCACATGAGCACAATTAAACGTTCTGGAATTCCCATTCTTAGCAACATTATCCATAATTTGTTACGATCCACACAGCTGAATGCCTTTGCATAGTCAATAAAACACATTTAACTAGTGCCTCACAGTCCCACAGCCCTGCCTCATTCACCAGTTATTCTTAATTCCTCTTCTTCTCTCACCTCCACCATTATCCATCAGAAGGTCCAGGAGGCACTAATGTCAAGATGTAATAATTTATGGCTGTTGTTTAAAATCCATCCCCTGTGAATATGATAACATTGGCCCACAAATCCCCTAATGATGTGTCCCTGCTAGCCCAGCGCACTGGTCTCATCCCTTGCCCTCCCCCCAGGCCCTCTATGCTCAGCCATCTTCTGCAGTGCTCCCTGCTCCTGGTCTTCCTTCGTGCACACCCTCCTCACGTTCTCTCACTGAGTCCTCTCTCCTTAGGACTTAGCTCATAGGGCTCTTTTGGGACACACTAACTCCTCCCTCCTCCCAGGTTGATCTAACTGTCAGCTCCTCTCCTGGGTACTTCCAAAACTCCCCGTGCATATTTCTGCCTCTGCAGATGTCACACTGCTGTACCTAATGGGCTCATTTATGTGTTTCCCCATCTCAACTGTGAAGTCCCTTAGGACAGGTACTGCACCTTTCACCTCTAGGTAGGTCCTGGCACTGAGCCTGGTGCTGCCACATGGAAGGTTTTCCAAGTGTATCAAAGAATGCACATATAAAAAGAATAATCCTTAAGTGCTGCTAGACCCATTGCTCTAGATATTAGTATGGATTTTCATGGAGTTCATGACTCTGTAAGGAGCCTAATAATGCAATTGCACTGAGCAGACATTTAGTACTCTCCCACTGTGTATAAGTCCCTTTGCTGGGTTCCTGTAGTCTAATGAAGGAGACAAACATATGAACAATCAACTCTAACCCAGATAGAGGGATCCAGGTGACAAGTAGTATATTACAGGGGTGTAGAGAGAGGGGATGCACGTGAGAGGGGCTTCAAAGACTGACATGGAGCTTTCACAATCTAACTATATAAGTCACTCCTGCCCATGGTAAAAATTCAAATAGAACGGAAGTGTATAGAGTGAAACAAAAATCTCTCTTCACTCTCCAAATCCATTTCTCCCAAGGTAGCTGCACCTAGCAGTTGCTTCAGTGACCTTCTAGAAATAATCTATGCATAAATGAGTAAAAATTTTGACACAATGAGAACAGATTATACATAAAGCACTGCAACTTGCTTTTTCACTTAACATTTTGTTTTGGTCATCTTTTCAGAACAATGCATAGGGAGCTATTCCATTCTAATTGCGAACTGCATAGCACTCTATTGTATGGACATGCCATACATACATACACATGTATATGTATACATATGATATACATACAGTGGAAACCCTGGTAGGGTAGTGGTTAAGGGCTATGGCTGCTAACCAAAAACTCAGCAGTTCGAATCCATAAGGTGCTCCTTGGAAACCCTATGGGGCAGTTCTACTCTGTCCTATAGGGTCACTATGAGTTGGAATCGACTCGACGGCAATGGTTTTTTGTTTTTTGTTTTACAGTACCACTTTTTACAAAGTAGTCTGAAAGCATGTCTTTATTTTTTTATTTCTTTCCATACAAAAATTTATACATACATTGTTATGTGACCCTAATTGCTCTCCCCATACTGTCACAGCACAATCCTCCTTTCCACCCCCGATTCCCCATGTCCACTCAACCAGCTCCTAACCCTCTCTGCCTTTCCATCTCACCTCCGGACAGAAGCCGCCCGTTTAGTCTCTTGTATCTACTTGAGCTAAGAGGCACATTCCTCACAAGTATCACTTTATGTCTCACAGTCCCGTCCAATCCCTGTCTTAAGAGTTGGCCTCGGAAATTGTTTTAGTTCTGTGCTGATAGAGAATCCAGGGGCCATGCTTTCTCGGGTTCCTCCAGTCTCAGTCAGACCATTAAGTCTGGTCTTCTTAGTAGAATTTGAGTTCTGCATCTTTTTTTTTTTTTTGGTTATATATATAGTGAAAATATACACAGCAAAACATACACCAATTCAACAATTTCTACACGTACAATTCAATGATAATGACTACACTCTTCAAGTTGTGCAACCATTCTTGCTATCCTTTTTCAAAGTATTCTACCATGAATAAGATAAACTTACTGCCCTCTAAACTTCTCATCTAACCTTTTTAGTTGCTGTTGTCAATTTGATCACATATAAACAATTCCTTAAAAGAGCACAATGATCAAGGCAAACATTCTTTACCAATTAAACTAAACTATTGCTTGGTTTAAAGATGACTTCAAGGGATAGTTTTGGTTTAAGGTTTAAAGATACCTTAGGGCAATAGTTTGAGGGGGAGTGGATCATCTAGCTGCAATTGCTTCAGATAATCTGTATTCATACCATAGTTTTTGAAACCACTCCTCTATTAGTGTAGATTTTATAGTTTGGGAACTGTTGTGAACAGTTCAACGTACACGTAAATATCTTTGCCTGCTAGGATAAATTCTTAGAAGTGAAACTGTGAGGTCAAAGAGAATGCACATTTAAGATTTTAAAAGACATGAGATGGATTTTGGTAGGTAAAGAGTCGGGGGAATGATATTTCAGGGTTGGGAAATTGCATGAGCTAAGATGAGATTTTACATGGCTTGTCTGTGATCTGTGCATGTGCAGTGTGATGGATCACTTTTGTGTGGCCTTTCTAACCATGGTCTTGTAACTCCCACCCAAGTAATTGGGTAGGACTGTGCAGCTATGGTAATTGTGGCCCAGCAAAGGGATTGGTCAGTTTTGCCATCCCGCTGGGTTTGAAAAGAGCCACCCCAGAGGTGGGAAAGAGAAGAGCCCATCACCACCAAGGAGAGAGACTGGCAGGAGAGACCCACAGGAAAGACCCACAGGAGACAGTGCAGTGGGCTTCCCAGCCCATGGAGAGAGAAAGCTGAGTGCTGTTGGGCAGAGACTGAGGGCCGGGAAGAGGCATGCCTGCAAGCATGGCTAGGAAAAGGCTGTCCTGATGCAAGAACTGTATCCTTGAGTGTTCCTGAGCCTGAATTGTAACCTGTTACCTCCCTAATAAACTCCATAATTGTAAGTATGGTCTGTGAGTTCTGTGTGGTCATTGCAATGAATACTCAAACCCAGCAGAGAAGTAGAGAATGCTGTGGGAGGGATGGTTGGTGTCAGAATTGGTGAACACAGTGGAGAGAGGAGGCATGTTTGACCTCCGTCTCATAGGAATCAGCCTTGGGCTGTTGATCTTGAGTCTCTTTCCCCCTTGGGAAGTTTAGAGGAGGTCAGACAGTGCTGCCATGCCATTTCTACAGTTGGTGTCAGAAGCAGGATTCTTTGCAATGACTCCAGACTCATGGAAGCATGGAACTTTGTAAGAGAAAAAATGAAAGAGCTTGGGAAATGAAACTTTTGATTCTTGGATGGTTGCTTTGGTTGTTGTTACCTGTAATGGCTGAAAAGCTGCAGCTGAAGTGGCCTGGGGCCAAAGCCAGGCCAGATAAATGGTTGATAGGGGGCCAGGGTCTACTGGTTTCACCCAGCCAGAGGCCCAGGGCCATATGCATATGAATGGGAAGATAGTTAAGGTGTAGAGGAGACTAAAATGGAATGCTTTTAAAAGGGTTATGTGTTTAGAAGTATGTGTTTAATTGAATGTACTATGGATATTGGATGTTTCTCCTACCTAGTGTTGTAAAGCAGACCTAAATGTATGGTAGAAATGAATATTGGGTATTACAGATTACAGAGAGTGTGTAACTCCACCTTCAGCCAATACTTGATTGGATATATTACAATAGAACTACCCAGAAGTGCTGAGAGAACAGGAGATTTGCATTTGAAGGCATGACCTACAGGAGGGAAAAAAAAAGTGACTGGTTTGCTTTCTGAATTTCGAGCAATTGGTTTGCTCTTGGATGCACTGAGGCAGTAAAAGTCAGCGTCCATCAGAAGGAACTCCCTTCCAGGACTAGAAGATAAAGGGAGCCAGCAAGTAGACAGCTTGGTCTGCTCACTTGTGGTGACCATCTGGGTCCACTCAATGAGTGGAAGTGGAGGAAGTGCAGCAATGAAGAGATAGGCTGAGTTTAGACATGTTCCATTGGTACCCAGTGACCCAGCCCATGGGCGCTAGGGATGAGAAAGACAGGAAGGGCTGTCTGGTCAGAAGTAAAAGGAGTTGTTGGACTCCTGAACTTTATGGGTGGAACCCACTGACCTAGCCCAAGAGGGCTAGGGATGAGAGAGGGTGAATGGGGCTGTCTGAAGTGCGGGAAGGTGTGTGTGAACTCTCGAGCCTAAGGTTGCTACCCATCGTGACCTAGTGTGGATGGCTAGGGATGAGTTGACCAGAACCTGACCAAACGAAGACAAAGACGTTGACACCATGAGCTGGTGTAGATTTCTGCAATTTGATGGTTTGCTCTGGACTGGACTTTGTTTATGGATGTAGATGCTCAAAGTTCCAACCAGAAGAGAAAATTCTTCAAGACCAAGGAACATACTTATCTCCTCAGAGTACTGGTTTGATAGGGATGGGCAATTTAAACATTGGCTATCTAAAACAGGGGGAGATAAAGTGGCTGGTTTACACGCTTTTGTGAGTGTGCCTACATTAAATGAGAGGGTAGGGAGGATCCCCACTGAATAGATTCCTCTTTTCCTGATGGGTCTGGGGAAGAGGGGGTGGGGGAAGATGTTAAGATTATATGATCTAGTTGTGAGCGTAGATTGTTAACAGGGTTAATTGTGATTGCAAAAACTGTACTTGTAGAAGCTGTAAGTGTGAAAGAATGGACTAAGGGGGAGGCACTGCTGGCTTAAAGTACAGTGGCTGAACCTGAAGTCCCTTAAAGGTTTTGTTATACTGATATCTCCTGAGGCTCAGAGCAAGTGAATAATCTTCTCTAAGTTAAATTTTTATCAGACACCAGAAAAGGTGAAGCTGAGATGAACTGTTGGAGAACCTGACCAGATCAGATGGAAACCTGCAATAGACCTGAGTGGCTGGTACCTGAGTAACCTCACCCTGAGGACTCTTTGCCCTACTGCAGGACTAATTGTTAATGGCTGTTTTGGACTGGTAAAATAATTAGGAAGAGGAAGTTATCGTCCAACTATAAAAGAACCATGGTTAGAAAAGCCAGGGGGTGGCCTGCAGTGTGATGGATCACTTTTGTGTGGCCTTTCTAGCTGCCATGGTCTTGTAACTCCCACCCAAGTGATTGGGCGGAACTGTGCAGATATGGTAATTGAGGCCCACCAAAGAGATTGGTCAGTTTTGCCATCCTGCTGGGTTTGAAGTGAGCCACCCCAGAGGTGGGAAAGAGAAGAGCCTACCACCACCAAGGAAAGAGAGACCAGCAGGAGAGACCCTTAGGAGATGGTGCAGTGGGCTTCCCTGCCCATGGAGCAAGAAAGCTGAGTGCCTTTGGGCAGAGACTGAGGGCCAGGGAGAGGAATGCCTGCGAGCACAGCTGGGAAGAGGCTGTCCTGATGGAAGAACTGTATCCTTGAGTGTTCCTGAGCCTGAATTGTAACCTGTTTCTTCCCTAATAAACCCCATAATTGTGAGTATGGTCTGTGAGTTCTGTGTGGCCATTGCAATGGATAATCGAACCCGGCAGAGAAGTACAGCATGCGTGGGAGGGATGGTTGATGTCAGAACTGGTAAAGATGGCAGAGAGAGATGGCATGTTTGACCTCCATCTCATAGAAATCAGCATTGGGCTGTTGATCTTGATTCTTTCCCCCTGGGAAGTTAGAGGAGGTCAGACAGCACCCCTACTCCATTTTTACGGCGTGTAAAATAAAGCTATGAGAGATGGTTCTAGAAAGGTAGTTGAGGCCAGGTCATGAAGGGCTTTGAATGCCAGGGCATGGAATTGACTTTATTCTGTAGACACTGGGGAGGCATTGCAGGTATTTGAGGAGAGCAGCTAGGTCATCAAGGGATGAGGCCAAGAGGGCCTTCTGTCTTGAGCTTTAGGCTCAAAGTGAGGTCAAATTCAAACCCTTGGCACCCTCTGAAAGGGCCCTGAAGGGTATGTGTAAAATGCAAGTAGGAGTATTGGCGTCAGAACCTGTCTAACTTCAGAGGGGATAATGTGAATCAAGATCAGCCCGAAGCTGATTCCTATGAGGTGGAGGTCAGACACACCACCACTCTTCAAACTTTTTACTAATTCTGACACCAGCTGTCCCTCCCATGCACTCTCTACTTCTCTTCTAGGTTCAGTAATCCATTGCAATGGCCACACAGAACTCACATACCACATTTACAGTTAAGTGGTTTATTAAGGAAGCAGCAGGGTACAACTTGGGATCAGGATCAACAGGCTACAACGTGGGATCAGGATCAGGAAGCTTGTAGGCTAAGTCTCCTTTTTTTACTGCAGGACATCTGTCTCAGCCCCTCTCAGCCATGCAGGCCTCCTCTCAGAGTCCTGAGGACAGGCTCCTCTCGGCCTCCTGAGGATAGCCTCCTCTTGGACTCTCAGTTCAGGCTCTTCTTGGCCCTGATCTGTCACCACCTACTCTGCCACAGGGTCCCTTCCGGGCCTGTTACTGTCTTCAGTGTTACAGCCCTTGACCTGTGTTACAGCTCTTTTAGGAGTTTCCTTGCCTCCTTTCTCTCTGCCCTTTCTCTTTTCTGCTTCTTTCTACTCCTGTCTTCCTGCTTCTTTCTGTCTGAAAAACCTCTCTGGGGTTGGCTGTATATGTACACAACTCCTTGTCAATTTCAAGGCATGGCCCCTCCCAGCTGGAGAGCCACAAACTGACCAATCCCCTTTCTGTAGGTCACAGACACTTCATTTGCATAGTAGGCTACAGACACTTCACCTGCATAGTCTAGAGTCATTTCACTTGTATAGTCTATAGTCACTTCATTCGCATGACTATACTGACCAATCCCTGCAAGATGTATACCAATCACAGGGCAGGCTGCAGCCCAGGACCACACAAAAAGTATCGAACCACAAGTTGTTTACAGCCTACCCAGGAAATGTCAATCAACCTGGACAAAAGTAACAAACCCTCTGGGGTAGAAAACTAGGACACAGGTAACTCCTCAGGACATAGGGGAAGAAAAGTCTCTCAAACTGTTTTTCCGAAGAACCAAGGCAAAAGGTCACATAAAGGAACTCATTTCACCACAGAATGGCATGATCTGCATTCTAGAACCATCTTTTCTGAAGGCCACTTAGGGATGGGTGGAGAGGGAAAACAAGGAAGAGAACTACCATGTGCTCAGCACATATGCCTCTGTCTTACCTTCCTAGTGCTGCCATAGCAAAATACCACAAGTGAGTGGCTTTAAAGAACAAATATTTACTTTCTCACAGTTTAGGAGGGTACAAGTCCAAATTGAGGGCATTGGCTCTTGGGAGATTCCTTCTTTGTCTCTTTCAGCTTCTAGTAAAACAACAGCAACAACAAAAACAGTTGCTCTCGAGTCAGCTCTGACTCATGGCGACCCCATGTGTGTCAGAGTAAAACTGTGCTCCATAGGGTTTCCAATGGCTGATTTTTTGGAAGTAGCTGCTGGAAATCATTGGCATGCCTGAGCTTGTAGATGTTGCATGGCGTCTTGTCTTCCCCCAGTGTGTGTCTCCCTGTCTGTTTTCCCTTTTTATAAGACATCACTCAGAAGGGATTAGGCTCAGGACGCACTTTACTCTGGTATGACCTCATTAATATAACACAAGAAAACCCCTATTTCCAAACAAGGTCATGTTCACAATTACAGGGGTTAGTACATCAATATATCTTTTTGAGGGACACAATTCAATGCATAGAGGGCTTTGGTGCTTTAGGGGTATAATTTCCACCTTCATGCGGAGACCTGGGTTCAATACCTGGCCAATGTACCTCATGCGCAGCCACCACCCATCCATCAATGGAGACCTGCATGTTGCTATGATGTTGAGCAGGTTTCATCAGAGCTTCTAGACTAAGACAGACTAGGAAGAAAGGCCTGGTGATCTACTTCAGGAAATCAGCCAATGAAAACCCTATGGATCACAATGATCTGATTGGATCTGCAGCCCGTCAGAGGGATGGCGCAAGACTGGGCAACGTTTCGTTCCTCTGTACACAGAGTCGCCATGAGTTGAGGCCTACTCCATGGCAGCTAACAACAACAACAATTCAATTCATTCCAGCCGGGCCCTTTTCAAACTTTAGAAATGTGTGAATTGTCCTAGTGACTTTACTATGAACATATTTTTTCTAGTTTACAGAGAAGAAAACTGAACTTCAGGGAGGCTAAGGAAGTTGCCTAAAGCACCCTGTAGCAAGGTGGCAGAGCTGGAGTTTCATCAGGCTTGAATGCAAGGCTGTGAGGTGGCAGCAGGGTAACCAGGCAGAGGCTGAGTGGGGACCAGGCCTGAGCTGTGCTCTGGGGCCCAACCCAGGCACCCGTAGGCAGCAGCCTCTGGGCCCTTGGTGCCCGCTGGACTATGGGGATGCTTCTCTATGGCAGTCACTCTGGGCAGGTCTGTGCAGGGACACAGGCCCAAAGGACCTCTGAGTGGAATCAAACAGCTGGATCAGACTTGAAAGAAAATGGGTTACTTGCTGTGTCCCCCTCACCCACATTAGATCTTCATTCAATTCACAGGGTCTTTTGGTCACAACCAATGCCTTAGCTTTAATAATGCCTTAATTTAACAATCTCTGACATAATTTTTGGCTCTTTAATATGAAAGGATTTTTCCCAAAGCCTTTAATTCTGCAGTCATCTATTTTTCCAATCACAGGTGATTCCACTGGGCTCTGCTGGTCCTAATTAATGACTCTATAATCAGTCCTCCACTCTAAACTCCATTATCCACCCCCACCCCCCTTCTTTCTGGTTTCTCAATGAAGGGCTTATCTAGAACTTGTTTCAACTTCAAACAAACACTTCACAATAGCAAATTGCAGTAGGGTTTCATCAAGTGGAACAACATTTCCATTCTCTTTCTTCTGGGTCTTAGGATCAGTGCAAAGTCACCCTGAGGAAACATGCCCCTCTCTCGGGTTTTTAGCAAACATACCTTCAGTTGAGCTTGGGAAAGCTGTTTTAAATCACGTACAACAAAGGCCTCTGTAGTAAATCCTTATATGACAGTGGCTGATATTTACGAGACTATCTGGAGACTTTTCCTTTGAAGATAGCAACTGATAATCCTTCCTTAAGGGCTAAAATCAATAATTTTGGATTATTCTGATTAGTGTGAGGAGGACAGGCAACAGTCTCTCGTGGAATGAAAGGAGAGTTTCTTCTTACAGACAGCAGTCATTTTGGTTTTGTGATCCGCAGGACACAGCTTACATTTTCATTTGTGCTGTCTTTCTTTGTCACATAAAAAATAAATAAGAAGGTGCAGGGAACAATCATGTAGGTCAGTGTCTGAAACTTTAATAAATGGCCTCCAGATGCCACTACAAACTATTTCTTTCTTTTTATAATTTTATTTGTTGTTGTTGAGAATATACACAGCTAAAGATACAGTAATTCAACATTTTCTACATGTGCAATTCAGTGACATTGATTACATTCTTCAAATTGGACAACCATTCTCACCCTCCTTTTCCAAACAGTTCTTCCCCCATTAACATAAAGTCACTGCCCCCTAAGCTTCCTATCTAACCTTTCGAGTTGCTGTTGTCAATTTGATCCCATAAAGATAGTTCTTAAAAAACTCCATGTGTATACAAGATAAACATTCAAAAATCAGTTGGATTCCTATACACCAGTAAGGAGAACGATGAAAAGGAAATCAGGAAATCAATACCATTTTCAATAGCCCCTAAAAAGATAAAATACTTAGGAATAAATCTGACCAGGGATGTAAAAGACCTATACAAAGAAAATTATAAAACACTACTGCATGAAACCCAAAGGGATCTACATAAATGGAAAAACATACCATACTCATGGATAGGCAGACTCAACATTGTGAAAATGGCAATTCTACCCAAAGCAATGTACAAAAACAACGCAATCCCGATCCAAATACCAGCAACATTCTTCAAAGAGATGGAAAAACTAATCATTAACTTTATATGGAAAAGGAAGAAGCCCTGAATAAGTAAAGCACTACTGAAGAAGAAGAATAAAGTTGGAGGACTCACACTACCTGACTTCAGAACCTACTATACAGCTACAGTAGTCAAAACAGCCTGGTACTGGTACAACAACAGATACATTGACCAATGGAACAGAATTGAGAACCCAGATGTAAATCCATCCACCTACGGTCACCTGATCTTCAACAAGGGCCCAAAGTCCATCAAATGGGGAAAAGACAGTCTTTTTAACAAACGGTGCTGGCAAAACTAGATATCCATTTGCAAAAAAATGAAACAGGACCCATACCTCACACCGTATACAAAAACTACTTCAAAATGGATCAGAGACCTGAATATAAAGCCTAAAACTATAAAGTTCATAGAAGAAAAAATAGGACCAACACTACAGGCCTTAATACATGGCATTAACAGGATACAAACCATAACCATCAACGCACAAAACCCAACAGATAAGCTAGATAACTGGGATCTTCTAAAAATCAAACACCTATGCTCTTCAAAAGACTTCACCAAAAGAGTCAAAAGAGAACCTACAGACTGGGAAAAAATTTTTGGACAGTACAAGTCAGACAAAGGCCAAATCTCCATAATCTACAAGAAAATCCAACACCTCTACACCAAAAAGACAAATAATCCTATTAAGAAATGGGCAAAGGAGATGAACAGACACTTCACCTAAGAAGACATTCAAATGGCCAACAGACACATGAGGAAATGCTCGCGATCACTAGCCATTAGAGAAATGCAAATTAAAACCACAATGAGATACCATCTCACCCCGGCATTACTGGCACGAATCAAAAACACTGGAAATAACAAATGTTGGAGGGGCTGCAGGGAGATGGGAACTCTTATGCACTGCTTGTGGGAATGCAAAATGATACAACCATTTTGGAAAATGATATGGTGCTTCCTCAGAAAGCTAGAAATAGACATACCATTCGATCCAGCAATCCCACTCCTAGGAATATATCCTCGAGAAATAAGAGTCGTCACTCGAATAGACATATGCACACCTATGTTCATGGCAGCATTGCTCACAATAGCAAAACGATGGAAACAACATAGGTGCCCATCAACAGATGAATGGATAAACAAACTATGGTACATACACACAGTGGAGTACTATGCAACGAGAAAGAACAACAATGAATCTGTGAACCATCTCATAACATGGATGAAACTGGAGGACATTATGCTGAGTGAAATCAGTCAATCAGAAAAGGACAAATATTGTATGAGACCTCTATTGTAAAAACCAATGAAAAAGTTCACACACAAAATGTAACAATCTTTGTTGGTTACCAGGGATGGGAGGGGTGGCGAAATACTAAATAGGCAATAGATAAGTGGTATCTTGGATGAAGGGTGAGACAGTACACAATACAGGGGAAACTAGCACAACCTGTACAAAGAAAGGTCATGGAAGCCCCATAGACACATCCAAACTCCCTAAGGGACTGAGTTGCTGGGCGGAGGGCTCTGGGGACCATGGTCTTGGGGAACATCTATAGCTCAATTGGCATGACACAGCTTATAAAGACAATGCTCTACATTCTACCTTGGTGAGTAGTGTCTGGGGTCTTAAAAGCCTGTCAGTGGCCATCTAAGATACTCCACTGGTCTCATCCCTTCGGGAGCAAGGGAGAATGAAGAGAACAGGATACAAGGAAAAGATTAGTCCGAAGGACTAATTGTCCACAACTACCAAGGCCTCCACTGGACTGAGTCCAGTACAGCTAGATGGTGCCCGGCTACCACCACTGACTGCTCTGACCAGGATCACAACAGAGGGTTCTGGACAGAGCTGGAGAAGGATGTAGAGCATAATTCTAACTCACAAAAAAAAAAAAAAAAAGACCAGATTTACTGGCCTAAAGGAGACTGGAGAAACCTTGAGAGTATGGCCCCCAGACACCCTTTTAGCTCAGTGGTGAAGCAACCTCTGAGGTTCACTGTTCAGCCTGGGAGTGGACAGCCCCGTAAAACCAAATGAGACTAACGAGGTACAGGAGTCCAGTGACAAGGGCCAGAAGGCAGAAGGGGACAAGGAAGCTGGTGATAGGGAACACAAGATTGAGTAAGGATATTGTTGATGTGTTGTGAGATTGTTAACCATTGTCACAGGGCAACATTTGTAGTAACTGTTAAATGAGAACTATTTTGTTCTGTAAGCCTTCATCTTAAGTGAGAATAACAGCACAATTGGAAGAGCGTAGTCAATGTCACTGAACTGTGTATGTAGAAATTTTTGAAACAGTGTATCTTTGGCTATGTGTATTTTCACCAAAAAAAAAAAAAAAAAAAAAAAGGTTGAGAATTTAGAGGGTTAATACATTGTGGAGTTGTTAACCAATGTCATAAAACAACATGTGTACTACTGTTTCATGAGAAACTATTTGTTCTGTAAGCCTCCACCTGAAGTACAACAACAAAAAAAAAACTCCATGTGTTTTTCATGGCTGTGGCTTTATAGCTTTTTTTTTTTTTTTAAATAACTTATTTTATTTGTTGTTGTTGAAAATATACACAGCAAAATATACACTGATTCAACAGTTTCTACATGTACAGTTCAGTGACACTGATTACATTCTTCAAGTTGGGCAACAATTCTCACCATCTTTTTCTGAGTTGTTCCTCCTCCTTAACATAAACTCACTGCCCCCTAAATTTCCTATCTAATCTTTTGAGTTGCTATTGTCAATTTGATCCCATATAGATACATCTTAATAGTATAATGCTCAAGGCTGACATTCTTTCCTAGTTAAGCCAAACTATTATTTGGTTCTAAGAAGACTTCAGAGGATATTTTTAGTTTAAGGTTTAAAGATTATCTCAGGGCAATAGTTTTGGGGGTTCATCCAGCCTCCACAGTTCCAGAAAGTCCAGATTTCATAAGAATTTGAAATTCTGTTCTGCATTCTCCCCTTTTTGATCAGGATTCTTCCATAGAATCTTTAATCAAAATGTTCAGTAATGGCAGCTGGGCACCATCCAGTTCTTCTGGTCTCAAGGCAGAGGTAGTTGTTCATGGAGGCAATTAGCCACACATTCCATTTTCTCCCCCTATTCCTGATTCTCCTTCTTTCTCTGTTGCTACAGGCAAATAAAGACCAACTGTTGTGCCTTGCATGGCCACTTGGAAGCTTTTAAGACCCCAGGCACTATACAATGAACTAGGAGGTAGAACAGAAGCACTAAACCCACATCTGTCAGTTTGTCATACAGTGGGGGCTTCCGTGTTGCTGTGATGCTGGAAGCTATGCCACCAGTACTGAAATACCAGCAGGGTCACCCAAGGAGAACAGGTTTCAGCTGAGCTTCCAGACTAAGACTAGGAAGAAGGACCTAGCAGTCTACTTTTGAAAAGAATTGGCCAGGGAAAAAGTTATGAATAGCTGTGGAACATTGTCTGATATAGTGCTGGAAGATGAGCCCCTCAGGTTGGAAGGCAAATAAAATTTTGCTGAAGATCACTCAAAAGCAGCTGCAGCAGTATATCGACAGGGAACTGCCAGAAATTCAAGCCAGATTCAGAAGAGGATGTGAAACAAGGGATATCATTGCTGATGTCAGATTGATCCTGGCTGAAAGCAGAGAATACCAGAAAGATGTTTACCTGTGATTTATTGACTATGCAAAGGCATTCGACTGTGTGGATCATAACAAATTATGGAAAACATTCTGAAGAATGGGAATTCCCGAACACTTCATTGTGTTCATGAGGAAACTGTACCTAGATTAAGAGGCAATTGTTTGAACACAGTAAGGGAATACTGCATGGTTTAAAGTTAGGAAGGTGTGCGTAAGGGTTGTATCCTTTCACCATACCTATTCAATCTGTATGCTGAGCAAATAATCCGAGAAGCTGGACTATATGAAGAACGGGGTATCAGGATTGGAGGAAGACTCATTAACAACCTGTGTTATGCAATGACAGAACCTTGCTTGTTGAAAGTGAAGAGGACTTGAAGCACTTACTGATGAAGATCAAAGACCACAGCCTTCAGTATGGATTACACCTCAACATAAAGAAAACAAAAATCCTCACAACTGGACGAATAAGCAACATCATGATAAATGGAGAAAAGATTGAAGTTGTCAAGGATGTCATAATTTTACTTGGATCCACAATCAACACCTGTGGAAGTAGCAGCCAAGAAATCAAACGACGCATTGCACTGGGTGAGTCTGCTGCAAAAGATCTCTTTAAAGTGTTGAAAAGCAAGGATGTCACCTTGAAGACTAAGGTGCACCTGACCCAAGCTATGGTGTTTTCAGTCACCTCATAAGCATGTGAAAGCTGGACGATGAATAAGGAAGACTGAAGAAGAATTGATGCCTTTGAACTGTGTTGGCGAAGAATATTGAATATACCATGTACTGCCAAAATAACAAATAAATCTGTCTTGGAATACAACCAGAATGCTCCTTAGAAGCAAGGATGGCGAGACTATGTCTCACATACTTTGGACATGTTATCTGGAAAGATTAGTCCCTGGAGAAGAGGATCATGCTTGATAAAGTAGAGGGCCAGTGGAAAAGAGGAAGATGCTCAACGAGATGGATTGACGCAGTGGCTGCAACAATGGGCTTAAGCATAACAAGGATTGTGAGGATGGCGCTGGACAGGGCACTGTTTCGTTCTGTGGTACATAGGGTCACTATGAGTCGAAGCTGACTCAACAGCACCTAACAACAGCAACAACAAAACAGGTTATGAGGCCAATTAACTGAGATGTCCCATGAAACCATGACCCTAAACCTCCAAACCAAGGAACCAAATCCCATGAGGTGTTTGCTTGTACATAAGCAGCCTCAGCACCTACTCTTATTTTTATTTTTTTTGTCATTGCTGTAAATATATCTATTGCACAAATTTTGCCAATTCAACATTTTACGGGTGTACAACATATTGGTAGCAATTACATTAATGGACTGTGCAACCCTTCCCTTCAATAGTGTGATATTTCCATCACGGTAAACTGAATCTCAGTACTCCATAAGCAATAAACTCCCTTCCTCCCTCCCTCCACCCTGGAAGCCACTAACATACTTTGGTCCCTATACATTTGTCTTTTTTTGTTTTTTGTGTAAGTGAAGTCATACAATATTTGTCCTTTTGTGATTGACCTTTTTCATCGAGCATAATATCTTCAAGTTCTATCCATATTGTAGCATGTATCAAGACTTCATTTCTCCTATTGGCTGAGTAGTATTCCATTGTACGTATGTACCACATTTTGTTTGTCCATTCACCCTTTGATGGTTACTTAGGTTGTTTACATCTTTCGGGTATTGTGAATAGTGCTGAAATGGACACTGGTGTACAAGTCTCTGAGTCTCTGCTTCCAAGTCTTTTAGGTATATACCTATGAGTTGCTGGGTCATATGGTAGTTTTATTTTTAGTTTTTTGAGGAACCGCCACACTGTTTTCCACAGAGGCTCTACCATTTTGCATTCCCACCAGCAATGGATAAGGGTTCCAATTTCCCCACATTCTCACCAACATTTGTTATTTTCTATTCTTTTTATCTTAGCCATCCTAGTGGGAGTGAAATGGCATCTCATTGGGCTTTGATTTGCATCTCTCTGCTGGCTAATGACATTGAGCACCTTTTCATGTGTTTGGTGGCCATCTGAATGTCCTCTTTGGTGAAATGTCTATTCAAGTCCTTTGCCCATTTTATGATTGGGTTATTTTCTTATTGTTGTTATGTTGTTGAAGTTATATATAGATTTTGGTTATTAGATTCTTTTGGATACATGGTTTTTGAAGATATTCTCCCAGTCAGTAGCTTGTCTCCGCCCCTCCTTTTTTTTTTGGTAAAGTCTTTCGGTGAACAGAAGTTTTCAATTTTTATGAGGTCCCATTTATTTATTTTGTCTTTTGCTGTTTGTGTTTTTGTTACCATATTAGATAATCCATTGTTAAAAGCTAGGCCTGATAGCATTGCCCCTGCATTTTCTTCCAAGAATTTTATGGTTTTAGTTTGCACATTTAGCTCCTTAATCCATTTGAATTTGTTTTTGTGTATGGTGTGAGGCATGGATCCTATTTCATTTTTCTGCATGCAGAAATTCAGTTTTCCCAGGACTATTTATTGAAGAGACTCTTCTTTCTCCATTGAATGGATTTAGCACCCTTGTCAAAAATCAGTTGTCCATAGATGTGTGGGTTTACTTCTGGACTCTCAATTCTATTTCATTGGTCTATGTGTCTATTATTATACCAGTACCAGGCTGTTTTGATTGCTGTATCCATATAATATATTTAAAAATGAGAAAGTATATGTTCTCCTATTTTGTTCTTCTCTTTGAACATTGCTTTAGCTGTTCAGGGCCTTTTGCCAATCCATATAAAGTTGAGAATTGGTTTTTCCATTTCTGTAAAGAAGGCTGTTGGAATTTTGATTGGGGTTGCTTTGAATCTATAAATCACTTTGGCTAATATGGACATATCGCAGACTGTTTCTTTTGAACCTACAGCCCAAGCTATCAAGTGTAAAGGTGCACACTGCTTGAGCCTGGCAGGCTACATCCTAAGTGGCCAGGGTGGAAGCCAGGATAATGGGCCTACCCCTTGAAGGGCAGCTTGTGGCTCTCTCCATCCAATCTTTCCCCTCTCTGGGGGGCTTGGGAGAATGGACTTAATGATTTATTGATTTACTCAGATATCTGTTGTTGTTGTTGGTTGCTGTCAGCTCTAAATCATGGTGGCCTCATGTACAACAGAACGAAATGCTTCCTGGCCCTGCACTATCTTCAAGATCATCGGTATGCTTGAGTCCATTGTTGCGGCCACTGTGTATATTGAGTGTCTTTCAACCTAAGGGGCTCATCTTCCAGCACTATATTGGAAGATATTTTGTTGTGATCCATAAGGTTTTTATTGGCTAACTTACAGAAGTGGATTGCCAGACTTTTCTTCCTAGTCTGTTTTAGTCTGGAAGTTCCACTGAAACCTGTCTACCATGGCTGACCCTGCTGGTATTTGAAATACCATTGGCATAGCTTCCAGCATTACAGTAACACACAAGCCACCACAGTACAACGAACTGACAGGCGGTGGACTCAGATATCTATTAATATTTATTAAGCTTTGATTGAATGTGAGGCTCTCTGTTAGGTACAGGGATACAGAAAGGAATGAGAAATGATCCTTGTCCTTGGGGTGTGCTCTGTGTTGTGGTGGAGATAAACATGGAAAGAAGTAAACATGGGAAGGAGAGATGGGTGCCAACACAGAAGGTTGTGGAAAGATCTCTGGGAGGACAGAGTGGGTAAAGAGCTGGATCAGGAAAGAGGATTATATGCTTACCAGGAAGAGACAATGTGAGGGTGGAAGAACATTACAGGCAGAAGAAACAGAATATGTAAAGTCATGGCAATGGAAATGATCTTGACCTGTGTAGGGAATGCAAGAGTTGCACTGTGGTTGGAGCATTGGGCGGGGGAAAGTGTAAGTTGGGGTGGATGAAGGTGGAGTGGGTGAGAGGATAGGTAGGGAAGGCTGGTGGGGAACAGGTGACAAAGGGCTAGTGCCTAGTCAAGGAGGTAAGGATGTGTTCTGTGAGGACGGGAAGCCAACAGTTTTTTTCAACACTTGGGTTTGGAAGGAGCTTTCTGGCAACCATTTAGAAGAAATGGCAGAAGGAGGGGAGATAGGCCAGAAGACCGCTTGGGCGATTACTCTAAAAGCTTGTAGAAGACCTGACCAAGGACAGGCTGGAACAGGGGCTTTGGCAGTGACCATGAGAGCTGGCAAGTGTGGGAGTGTGCAGGGAATGCATTTAAGAGTTATCGCCGATAGACAAGATTGGGAGACCTATCTGATATGGCAGGGAGCAGGGCCTAGATTTTAGTCTAGGTGGTGGGGTAGGGGCATGGTGACACTGTGGTAAGTGTTCAGGTGGAAGAGACACAGGTTGGATGGGGATGGCCCACAGGGCAGCTGAGTAAGTCATTCTGGTTGTGCTCTACATAGGATATTCAACTAAAGGAGTGAATGAGGGGGAGATCCAGTCTGCTGGTCATGCCTGATGGGGACTGTGCACACCCAGAAGAAAAGCAGCATCTTCTCCTAATTTGCATTAAGGCAAGTGTGGCTGGCAGCGACCCGGGAGGGAGTTCAGTTTTTAACCTGCTGAGTTTGAGGATGCAGATATCCAAGAACGTTTGGTGGCAGCAGCAGGTGTTTGGAGGGCTCAGGGCATCCAGAGTGACAGGCCTGAGCAGCAATGGCAGCACTCTCTGGTGATCATCTGCACTCCCAGCACCCTGCCTCCCCACCCCCACACAGCCCCTCCAATTTTGGACCTGCTCTTAAGCAGACTTTTGCTCCCTACTGCTGACTCTAGCCTGAGTCTAGTCCCCAAAGTCCCACAAATGACTCCTCCTCATGGGCCTCAAGGGTAGGGCGGGAGGTGAGGATGTGGGGACACTGGTCTGCAGTTGTGGGAGAGGATGAGATCCTAGAGTTAGGGGGAGGAAGATGGCGGGGATAGACCACATAACAACTCAGAGTCCTTGCTCACCCAGACAGATGCCTTCAGGAGGTCACCTCTGTCCAACTCTTGGCGTTTTTTGTGCCTGCACACACACACATGTACCTGGTGTGTGCACAGGTGAGTCTGCCTGACATGCACCCTCTGCTTGAACCAGCACCTCTACTCCTCAGCACAGGTGCAATCCCACCTTTGCCCTTGGCCATGCCTCTGCTTGTGGTGCCTTCCCGCCTTTTCAGCTTTGTCTAACTCCTTCCCCTTTCTTCAAGACCTCTCTTGACATCACATGGATTTCCCTGGCACCTGGCCTCGGCCTTCACTTGCTCCTCTGAACTGCTAACTTTGAACAGACGGCCTCAGGGACAATCTATCTTTCTCTGCATCCTTCGCAAGGATCCTGTAAGCCCAACTGAGGGTAGAAATGGCGTCCAACTTGGCTGGACACCACCAGGGTCTACCGCAGAGCCTTGCTATGGAATTCAGCTTGTCATGGATTGGGATTTGCTCAGTGAGAAGGAAGGATACAGCTGGGAACGTGAAAGAGAAGGATGTGACCTAGGTCATGCAAAAATGCAGATGGACAGGCATCAAAGAAGTCCAACCTTGCCAGTGTGAGGTCATTTTCTAAGAGTTTTGGCAGAGCGCAAGGTCCCTTTGTACCAAGCCATCAAGCCATGCCTATTTCCTTAGGGTATTATTCAGGAAAGGCTAGGTGATATTGCAACAACTTAACCCTGACATCTCAATGGCTGAACAAAACAAAGGTTTATTTCTCACTCACTATATATGTCCTTGGAAACCCTGGTGGTGTAGTGGTTCAGAGCTATGGCTGCTAACCAAAAGTTTGGCAGTTCAAATCCACCAGGCGCTCCTTGGAAACCCTATGGGGCAGTTCTACTCTGTCCTTTAGGGTCGCTATGAGTCAGAATCGACTCGATGGCAACGGGTTTTGTTTTTTTCTTGCTATATACATCCAATGCTAGTTAGAGGATGGGGTAGGTGGGTGAGGGTCTTCTGCACAGTCACTCAGGGGATCCAGGCTGGCAAAGGGCCCAGCCAGGGAACACATGCCATGGCAGGGACAGAAAGGGCTGGGAGAACTCATACCTGCTTTTCTATCTTTGGCTCAGAAGTGATGCAAGTCTCTTCTGCTCACTGGCCACTGGCCAGAACTAGTCACACGGCCCTGCATAGCTTCAAGGGAGGCTGTCAAGGGAGGTCTTCTTTGTGCCCGGAGAGGAGAGGAGAGCCAGATACTGGTGAGAATTAATAGTCTACTACACTTATTAATGGCTGTTTGGGGAAACTTGCCACAGTTGATCAGACCCCTTTCTTGCCTCTACAATGTAGAATCCCAGTCTCAGGGCCATCATAGGCATCCAGTGCATTCCCTCCAGTTACAACATTCCTACCAGGTATTCCTCAACTCTGCTTGGATACTTCTAGTGATGGGGAACTCACCACTGCTACCACGCAGCTTATTTCAACTGTGGACAACCCTGACTCTTAACGAAGTTCTTCCTTATATTCAGCTGGCATCTCTCACCCTAGAGCTTTCACCTGTTAGCTCTAAATTCATCCTTTGGGGCTCAGAGAACAAGTTTAATTCTTTTTTCCTTCATAGATTTGAAGGTCTGGATCATATCTCCCTAACCTTTTCTTCTCTAAATTCAACACCCCTTGTGTGACTCAGCCTGGTGATGCTCCTCTTAACTCATGGTTGGTTTGTTTTACCATCATCTCACCCCTGAGTGTTGAATGCAGAACCGGGCAGTGGAGGGGGTGTGGAGGGCTGAGGTGGGGATCTCCGGGCAGATCCCTCACCATAGACCTTCAGCTCAGGCCACGTGTAGGGGGAACAACACCATTATGAGGATTCGTATGTCAGACATATGAATTTATATGTCTGAATCCTTTCCCATCTTCAGGCCTGTGCCAGAGTAAAGCTTATAAGGCCAACACTCCCCTAACAGTTGCCTCTTCTCTATTTTATAGCTTTAGTCTCCTTTCTTCATCTTGTACAGATGGTCTTGTTAAGCTCCTTGGAAAGCATTTGTTTAGCTGTGGCTACATTAGCGAGAGGTTAAACTGATTCTTATCATCACTATCTGGGCTTTCAGTGTTGGCAATTGGGCAGATACCATCTTTTAGCAGAAAACTTCTTTTTTTCTTTTTCCTTTTAGCACTTTTTAAATTTTGCTTTCAACACTTTTTTCCTTTCAAACTTCTTCTCTTTAAGATCATGTGCTACTGTGGTAGCCATTTAATTTTCTGTCTTCTGAACATCTATTTCACCACCAATGTTTGGGGAAACAGGTAGGCTTACACTTGGAGGTATACTGACAAAAGGAGAATCCATTCTTATAGGGCATGGGTGGAATTTTGAGGACCAGGGATAACTGTGGAACAGACCATCAATTGCTCATATACAAGTTCAAGTTGAAGCGGAAGAAAATTAAAACAAGTCCATGAGAGCCAAAGTATGACCTTGAGTATATTCCATCTGAATTTAGAGATCATCTCGAGAAGAGATTTGACATACTGAACACTAATGAAGGAAGACCAGATAAGTTGTGGGATGACATCAAGGACATCAGACATGAAGACAGCAAAAGGTCATTAAAAAGACAGGAAAGAAAGAAAAGACCAAAATGGATGTCAGAAGAGACTCTGAAACTTGCTCTTGAACATAGAGTAGCTAAAGTGAATGGAAGAAATGATGAAGTAAAAGAGCTGAACAGAAGATTTCAAAGGGCAGCCCGAGAAGACCAAGTAAATTATTATAATGCCTGTTGGGGATTATAATATAATGCCTGATGGGGATTATAATATAATGCCTGATGGGGCAGCTTGAGAAGACAAAGTAAAGTATTATAATGCCTGATGCAAAGACCTAGAGTTAGAAAATCAAAAGGGAAGAATGCACCCAACACTTCTCAAGCTGAAAGAACTAAAGAAAAAATTCAAGCCTCGAGCTGCAATACTGAAGGATTCTGTGAGCAAAATATTGAATGACGCAGGAAGCATCAAAAGAAGATGGAAGGAATACAGAGTCACCGTACCAAAAATAATTGGTTGACATCCAACCATTTCAGGAGGTAGCATGTGATCAAGAACCGATGGTATTGATGGAAAAAGTACAAGCTGCACTGAAGACATTTGTGAAAAACAAGGCTCCAGGAATTGATAGAATACTAATTCAGATATTTCAACAAATGGATGCAAAGCTGAAGGTGCTCACTCATCTATGCCAAGAAATTTGGAAGACAGCTACCTGGCCAAATGACTGGAAGAGATCCATTATTTGTGCCCATTCCAAACAAAGGTGATCCAACAGAATTTGGAAATAATCAAACAATATCATTAATATCACACACAAGTAGAATTTTGCTGAAGATCATTCACAAATGGTTACAGTAGTATATTGATAGGGAGTTGCTGGAAATTCAAGACGGACTCAGAAGAGGACAAGGGATAGCATTGCTGATGTCAGATGGATCTTGGCTAAAAGCAGACAATATCAGAAAGATGTTTGTTTACCTGTGTTTTATTGACTAAGCAAAGGCATTGGACTGTATGGATCACAATAAATTATGGATATATTTCAAAGAATGGGAATTCCAGGACACTTAATTATGCTCATGCAGAACCTGCACATAGACCAAGAGGCAGTCGTTTGAACAGAACAAGGGTGATTTAAAATCAGGAAAGGTGTGTGTGTCACGGATTGAGTTATGTCCCACAAAAATATGTGTCAGCTTGGCTAGGCCATGATTCCAGTATTGTGTGATTGTCCACCATTTTGTCATCTGATGTTCCTGTGTGTTGTAAATCCTACCTCTATGATGTTAATGAGGCAGGATTAGAGGCAGTTATGTTAATGTGGCAGGACTCAAGCCACAAGATTAAGCTGTGTTTTAAACCAATCTGTTTTGAGATATAAAAGAGAGAAGCGAGCAGAGAGACGTGGGGACCTCATACCACCAAGAAAGCAGAGCCAGGAGTGCACATCCCTGCACTGAAAAGCTCCTAGATCAGGGGAAGATTGATGACAAGGACCTTCCCCCAGAACTGACAGAGAGAGAAAGTTTTCCCCTGGAGCTGGCACCCTGAATTCGGACTTCTAACCTTCTAGACTGTGACAGAATAAGTTTCTCTTTGTTAAAGCCATCCACTTGTGGTATTTCTGTTATAGCGGCCCTAGATAACTAAGACAGTATGCGTCAGGTGTGTATCCTTTCACCATACTTATTCACTCTGTATGCGAAGTGAATAATCCAAGAAGCTGGACTATATGAAGAAGAACGTGCATCAGGATTGGAGGAAGAGTTATTAACAAACTGCGATATGCAGATGACAAAATTTTGCTTGCTGAAAGCGAAGAGGACTTGACGTACTTACTGATGAGGATCAAAGACTACACCCTTCAGTATGGATTACATCTCAATATAAAGAAAAAAAAATCCTCCAAATGAACCAATAAGCATTCTCATGATAAATGGAGAAAATACTGAAGTTGTCAAGGATTTCATTTTTTGGCTCCACAATCAACGCCTATGGAAGCAGCAGTCAAGAAATCAAACGACATATTGCATTGGGCCAATCTGCTACAAAAGACCTCTTTTAAGTGTTAAAAAGCGAAGATGTCACTTTGAGGACTAAGGTGTGCCTGACCCAAGCCATAGTATTTTCAATTGCCTTATATGCATGTGAAAGCTAGACAATAAATAAGGAAGACCAAAGAAGAATTGATGCCTTTGAAGTATGGCAGTTGGAGAAGAATACTGAACATACCATGGACTGCCAGAAAAACAAGGAGCCCTGGTGGGACAGAGCCCTGGTGGCTGCTAACCAAAAAGGTCGGTGGTTCGAACATCATCCACTCTGCAGGAGAAAGATGTGGCAGTCTGCTTCCATAAAGATTTACATCCTTGGAAGCCCTACGGGGCAACTGAACTCTGTCCTGTAGGGTTGCTATGAGTTGGAATCGACTGGATGGCAGTGAGTTTTTTTGGTTTGCCAGAAGAATGAACAAATCTGTCTTGGAAGACGTGCAGTCAGAATGCTCCTTAGAAGTGAGAATGGCAAGACTTCATCTCACATACTTTGGACATGTTGTCAGGAGGGACCAGTCCCTGGAGAAGGACACCATTCTTGGTAAAGTAGAGGGTCAGCGAAAAAGAGGAAGACCCTCAATTAGATTGATTGATTGACACAGTGGCTGCAACAATGGGCTCAAACATAGCAACGATTGTGAGGATGGGGCAGGACCAGGCAGTGTTTCGTTCTGTTTGCATAGGGCCAATACGAGTCAAACTGACTTGATGGCACCTAACAACAACCACAACGGGTAAAGAAAATTCAGTGTTGAGGTCTTCCATAATATCCATGATTTGCTTGTATTTTGGAGTCCCTGGGTGGTGCACAGGGTTAATGCGCTCAGCTGCTAACCAAAAGACTGGCAGTGTGAGTCCACCCAGAGGCACCTGGGAAGAAAGGCCTGGAAATCTTTTGAAAAATCAGCCATTGAAAACCTCGTGGGGCACAGTTCTACTCCGACACGCATAGGGTCGCTATGAGTTGGAATCAGCTTGATTGCAACTGGTGGTGATGGCTTGTATTTTGCCTTGGCCAAGTGTGGAAAGCCTGGAGCAAAACACAGAGGGCCTTTCGTTGTGACTGTTTGCTACTTTGACTCAACTCCAGCCCGTCTTTGAGTTGTCTTGGGATTTGGAACAGCTGGGAGCATGGGCTGCTAAAGAAATCAGTATGAAAACGACACAGCAACTACCACTGCCTTCCTGAACTTCTGGGTGAAATGCGGAATCCATGTCCTTCAATAGGGCGATCTCGTGGGGGAGATTTCTGTTTTAGATTAACAGAAGATTTATCATGCCAGAAGGTCAATATTTACCTTGGCTCCAACTTGATGAGTATTTACGTCTCTGTTCACTGGCTCTCTGTGCTGACTTCAGCAGAACTGAAGATCTGCTTTTTGTCTGCTGAAGAGGATGCTGACTGATATTTTCTTATCAGAAAGGTCTGGAAACATGGTTGCCGTGGAGCACACTTCTCTGGTGTAGCTAGGGGTTTGTCTTCTTTCATCAGTATGTCTGCTCTCTTTGTACAAACAACTGTGTTTGCAAGTTGTGTTCACACATGCAGACTGGGGACAGCAAAGGTCCTGGACAAGTCACATTCTCTCGTGTCCTCGTCTATAGACTGGGGATTATGAGAATTCCTGCCTGGGCATGACAGAGGGTTGCCATGAGGAGTTAAAGTGACAAGGGCTGAGGGAGCACTTTGTAAACAGTGAAGCCCTTCTAACCCTTATTTGTCTTGCTTCCTTTCTAGCGAGGTTCCGGTGGGTTATGTTCTTGCCAAAGGCCACCCAGGAAGTGAGGAGGAAGGAGCTAGAACTGAAGCTGGGTCCCAACTGCCAGCCTTTAACACTAGATTTCTTCGTCTCTTTGGGAAGAGGGGTTTCTGACTCCTCCAGAAGTTTTTAATACGTATTTGGGGATTGCCGAGGGCACAGTTTTGAAATACACAGAGACAAGCAGTTGTGTGGAGATGTGGGTGACAGCCCTGGCCCAATCTGATGGGAAGCAACTGGGGCAGCTCAGCAGGGGTGGACTGGAAGGGGGTAGTAGCAGGAGCAGCAGTAGCTAATGTTGAAAACGTACTAGGACTTCTGAGAGCAACTCCACGTCCTTCATTTTGGGGCTGCTCAAACTTTTCCACTTCTGCTGCCCCCATAAGTGTACCTTATCTTTAACAATTATGCAAATTGCACATTCTACTCAATAGTATTTCTGCGTTTGTTTTAAAATAAAGTTTTATTTGAAATCGTCTACCATGGAGTAAAATTAATGCTCCAGAAAGGTGTACCAGGTTAATACCATAAGCCTACTGGCCAGCCCCATCCTGGGAGATTGAGAAGCATGGTGTCCTTCATTTTTATCCTCACCAGAGCCCTGTAGTTAATAATAGTTAACATTTATTGAGCATTATGGGTCCCTGGTAGTGCAGTGGTTAAGAGCTTGGCTGCTAATCAAAAGGTCAGCAGTTCAACTCCACCAGCCACTCCTTGGAAACCCTATGGGGCAGTTCTACCCTGTCCTACAGGGTCGCTATGCATTGGAATTGACTCAACGGCAATGAGTTTATTGAATTAGAATGCCTCAGATACCCCGTTCCAAGCACTTGATACATGTAATTAATTTGGAAGTCCCTGAGCAGTGAAAATGGTTAATGTGCTTCACTGCTAACCAAAAGGTTGAAGGTTTGAGTTCACCCAGAGATGCTTCAGAAGAAAGGCCTGGCAATCTATGGAAAAATCAGCCATTGAAAATCCTATGGAGCACAGTTCTACTCTGACACACATGGATCGCCAGAAGTTGGAATCAACTTGTCAGTCCTTTCAGCAAATCCATAAGTTAAGTACTATGATTATTATTGTTCTGATTTAACAGATGAAGATACTCAGAGAGGTTAGGTGATTTGCCCAAGGTCACACATCTGGCACTTTTGGGAGCTGGACTTATACTAATGGGTGTTCTCTGAGGGAGGAGAGGGTGTGTTGCCACAGTACCTTCCCCATTCTTCTTGGCTCCCAGGGCCCTGCTGGGTGCTTGTCATGGATTGAATTGTGTCCCCCAAAAATATGTGTATCAATTTGGCTAGGCCATGATTCCCAGTATTGTGTGATTGTCTACCATTTTGTCATCTGATGTGATTTTCCTATATGTTGTAATTCCTGTCTCTAAGATGTTAATGACATGGGATTAGCGGCAGTTATGTAGACTCAATCAACAAGATTAATCTACAATTTAAGCCAATCTCTTTTGAGATATAAAAGACAGAAGTGAGCAGAGAGACAGGGGGACTTCATACCACTAAGAAAGCAGCGCTGGGAGCACAGCGCATCCTTTGGACCCGGCGTTCCTGCACGAGAAGCTCCTAGTCGAGGGGAAGATTGATGGCAAGGACCTTCCTCCAGAGTCGACAGAGAGAGAAAGTCTTCCTCTGGAGCTGACGCCCTGAATTTGGACTTCTAGCCTATTCGACCGTCAGAGAATAAATTTCTGTTTGTTAAATAAATCCACTTGTGATATTTCTGTTATAGCAGCACTAGATAACCAAGACAGTGCTGTTGCAGCTGAAAATCAACTTGCCTACAAAAGTGACAGCTTCAAACAGTTGGGCGTATCCCGGGCTGCCTGGGAGACGGGGAGTGGAGGATGAAGGGAAAGTGACTTACTGAAGGGCAGAACTGGAAAGGCCTTCCAAGACAAGCCAGCCCACTCTCTTCATCTACAAAGGAAGAGAATGCTGGGGAGGACCGCAGAGGGGAAGGGTTTACTCCAGGTCACCTAGCAAGTCAGTGGGGGAGCTGGGAGCAGACTTGAGGCTTCCGGGTCTGGGAAGTGGGGGTGAGTCCATGGTTTTCTAATTGATTTGATGCATCTTCACCCTCTAAATGGAAGCTCTTCTTGTTTGGGGAACACTTGTCAGCCTGCCTGCTATCTTTTGAAAGAAAAAAGGCCATTTTAATGCCTTCCCAAAGGATAGTGTGAGCACCTTGAGGGTGAGTAAGAATCATGTATTTGCCTCTTTAGCAGCCTTGCTTGCACCCAGCACAGAACCGGATGCAGGGAAGTTGCCCTGCAAATTCACATACTAGAATGAACTTACTGTCTTAGACACAGAGAGTAGGACCAAACTTGGACAACTGCCTCAGCCCTGAAGTTTGTTGCGTGTGTTCATTATTTTCCTAAAGCTTTTCGTCCTAAAATAAACCTGTGTCGACCCTTCCTTTCTCATTTCTTCTTGGTCTCTCTAGCTTGCGTAAAGCCCATGACACTGGGAAAATGAATTTAAGATAAAAATGAGATTCCTGTTCCCTTGCTGTAATGCCCACAGCACAAAGCCAATTTACAGCAATGTGAACTTTCTCTGGTCGTTAAGATCTCATTCTGCAAGTAAAGGAGAGGAAGGTGGAAGACAGAAAGCTTATAAATTCCTGGGGGTGGGGGTGGGGAATGACCTCACCGTTTATTAGGTGTTGGCCAAATGCCCAAGGAGCACAGTTCAGATTCCTTTTGGGGAGGCACTGAAAATCCCCCGATAACCCAAATTCTCCAAATCTTTTAAACCTCAAGGGAAGGATGGAGGGTGAGAGGAAGTGTCCTAGGTCCAGTTACATTTCCCATTAGGGGTTGTCCACTCAGATATGATCAACCCTGAGTCCCACACTGAGACTCAGGACTGACAGCGAGCCAGGTCTCAAAGCTTGGGAAGTGTGAAAGTGCCATCAATAAGGCCCAAGCCAGGATGAGAAGAAATTGACTGAATATGGATGAAAGGTTTGGGGTGAGGGTGAAGAGGGTTGGATAGGTTACCTTGTGATATGTCCCCAGAATAAGAGGGCAAAGCCTCCTTAATGGGCCTTTCACACCATATTTTCAATAGCATCTTCTTGTCCACCTGTAACAACAATTGCACCAGTCCTTTACAAAGTATGCCACAGTCCATAAAGCACCTCCATATTGGACTGTTTCTCCCAGCCTTATAGGTAGTTTACAGGTTAGGAGCTTCCCACTGTTGCCAGGGGTGCTAAGCCAGCCTCAGGGCCTCTGCTGGCCCTTAGGGCACCTTTGGGAGGTCTAGACAAAGACTCCCTGGCAGAACACAGTCTGGAGCAGGCCCCACATGTCCCTTGGGCAGGGTACAAGCAGTACAGACAAGACCACTTGGGCCTAGTTGATAGGCGGCTAGCTATGTAAGCTGGGACGCAGGTCATCCACCTGTAATAGGTGTTCCGACCTCTTCCCCAAGGTCTTTCCCAGATTGGAAGCCTCAGGGATCTGTGACTCTAGGCGCCAACGTCTTCTCACCCCAAACTGAGTGTTTCCCCTATTCTCCACTGTTTCTCACCTTGGAGAGAGAAGGCAGGGTAGCGGGTGGAGGTGAAAAGGGAAGGAGAGGATTCCAGAAAGCCCTGGTCAGCGGTTTGGTCCAAGAGGCCTATTTTTCTGACTTAAAGTTTTTAGACTTTGATTTCCGCCTCTGAAAAATGGGAGTGGACCAGGCAACCTTTCATTGTTATTCACAAGGTCGCCGTGAGTCTGAGCCGATTTGACCCACAACTAACAACCACCACCACACCTAACCTAGAAGGCCGAGTCGTAGGTATTAAAGAACATTGCCTGGCTGCAATTGACGCTCGGTGGCGGAACCAAGAGAGTTCGGTTGGGAAGGTGCTAATGAATGCGAGTGGGGTTGTGGAGCGCAAGGACCGCAGGGGAGCTCGAACTCGAGTTCTGCTGTCACTGCCACTGCCGTCTCCTCCGCCTCGGACCGCCGAGGGTTAATGGGAAAGTCCCACGCCCCCTTTGACGGCGCAGAGCCCACCTCGGCGAATTTGAAAAGGCGGCCCTGGAGAGGCGTGGGCGCCGCAGACACCACCAGCTCGGACCCCGGCTCTGCTTGCTCGCTGGCTCGCTCCCTCTGCTCCCGGCCGGGGCCGCGGGTCCCCGCGGGCGGCCGCGCAAGATGAAGCTGGCTCTCCTCCTGCCCTGGGCGTGCTGCTGCCTCTGCGGGTCGGCGCTGGCCACCGGCTTCCTCTATCCCTTCCCGGCCGCAGCCCTGCAGCAGCACGGCTACCCCGACTCGGGCGCCGGCTCCCCCGGCAGCAGCTACGCGAGCCACCGGTGAGTAAAGATAGCGGCCGGGGCTGGGGGCGCGGGGCGGCGGGGACTGGGCGAGGGACGCTGAGGGCTGGGGGCGCGGGGCGGCGGGGACTGGGGCGAGGGACGGCGGGGACTGGGGGCTAGGGGGACGGGGCGGCGGAGACTGAGGCGCGGGACGCTGAGGGCTGGGGGTGCGGGGCGGCGGGGTTGGGGGCGGACCGCGGGGACTGGGGGCGGGGGACAGCGGGGACGAGGGACCGTGGGAGCGCCGGACAGCCCGAGCTGAGGGTGCTGGGCCGGGGCTAAGGTGGTCCTGGCCGCGCCCACCCTCTATTCTTGCTTTCCCACCCTTCGCCTCTTGAGCTGTGGGCGAGTAGAGGTGGCTCAAACCTGCTGCTAGGGGCGCGCAGAAGGGGGAGACCGCGGCTAGCTGGGGCTGAATGGCTCAGACCCTGAACGTTCACCGGCTCACGTGGCTCCGCCGCGCTCACCTGCTCGGCCGCGGCTTTGTGCTGGGGACCAGGTTCCAGGGGTTGCCAACGCAGTGTGTCTGGGTCTCCCGACTCTCCTGTCGGTCCCCAGGAGGCACTGGAGAGGCGATTCCATGTAGTCTTGGGGCTGCCGCCAAGGAAGACCCTCGGTTGCGTCTCTCCAGCCACTGGGAACGTGGAACCGCCTCTGATCGGATGGATCCGCTGCAGGGTCGGAGAAGGAGCGCAGTCGAGACTGCGGTGCCGCGACCTACCTCCGCCGGCAGGTGGCGCCCTGCCCACCCTCGGGACGGTTAGGGCTGCGGCTCCTTACCCGCAGTTGAAATGCCCTCAGGAAACGATAAACTCGCAATTAAAAGGTGCCAAAAGCCTCATTTACGCAACGCACTTAAACTTAGGTTTTCCTCGTTTAATAATAATTACAACTCACACAGTTATAATAGCTCTCTAGAATCCCCAACCTGCATTCCTACCCTCCATTTCTTTGGGTCCTTGAACCAACCCTGGTTTAGCTATTACCAGGGGCTGATTGGCCAGTAAGCAAGGTACGCACAGGCTTAATTGTATTTATTTACTAATCTGTAGGGCACAATTTCACACGGGTTTCACCACATCAAAAAGCAGGTGAAATTGTGCCCTACAGATTAGTAAGTAAGCGGAAGTAAGCCCATTCGTACCTTACTTATTGTGTAATCAGTCCCTGACTATTACAGCATTATCTTTCCTTTAACTGAGGAAACTGAGTAGAGAGGTCCCCAGGTTCAGTGGCAGCGTCGGAACTCACTGCTTGCCTTCTTTCTCTAAATCCTGTGCTTTCTACCGCACCACTCTGCATATCGTTATGGAGGAAGCCAAGAGACATGTCCCAGTTCTTTTATCTCTTTGATCGTTACCAACCCTCAAAGGACTATCAGGAGGAATTCTGGCAGTGTGTCTCAGAGCAGGGAGGCAGGAATAGTCTGTGCTGGAAAAAAACGTGCATCTAATGGCTGGATAAGGCAGGACTCAGAAAGTCATGAAGGGCTTCTGGAAAACTTTGCATGCAATTTTACTTCCCTCATTTTGTTTGGAAATACTTAACCGGAGACTTCTATTAGGATTATTCTCCAAACACCCACACTAGTCTGGCCTCTGCACACTTCCATATGAGAATAGCCTAAAAAATCAGCTTTTCAAGTTGTAGAATAATATGTATAATATGATCTCATTTACAAAAAAAAAAATATGATCTACAGCTAGGTATATAAATGTTCAGAGAAAGGTTTATAAGAAACCATTTATAGCAGTTATCTATATGGGTCTGGATCAGGGGAGGGAGAGAAAGAGGACTCCCATTTTTTGCTCTGTGTGCTGTGCCTCGTTTGCATTTTTTACAAGGAGTGTGTATTCATGTATTACTTTTGCAATTAAAAAGTATGGGAAGGACAAGAGACAGAAAGGGCCACATAAACCAGAGACTTCATCAGCCTGAGACCAGAAGAACTAGATGGTGCCCAGCTACCACCATGACCGTCCTGACAGGGAACACAACAGAGAATCCCTGATGGAGCAGCAGAAAGATGGGGTGCAGAACTCAAATTCTAGTAAGAAGACCAGACTTAATGGGCTGACTGAGACTGGAGGTACCCTGGAAAGCATGGCCCCTGGATTCTCTATCAGCCCAGAGCTAAAATAATTTCTGAGGTCAACTCTTCAGACAGGAATTGGTCTGGACTGTGGGACATAAAGTGATACTTGTGAGGAGTGTGCCGCTTAGCTCAAGTAGATACAAGAGACCAAAGGGGCAGCTTCTGTCCAGAGATGAGATGGGAAGGCAGGGAGGGTTAGAAGCTAGTTGAATGGACATGGGGAATCAGGGACGGAAAGGAGGATTGTACTGTCGCAGAATGGGGAGAGCAATTAGGGTCACATAACAATGTATGTATAAAATTTTATATGGGAGACTAACTTGAAATGTAAACTTCATTTAAACTACAACAATAATAAATACATAAAATGTGTGGGAAGGAAAAAAAAAAGGCTTCTGCCTTCTGGAATATGCATGCTGAGAGGAGCTGCAGGGAAGGCTAGGAAGGGTGAATAAATGGGGACAGGGATTCTGGTGCTAGTGAGCTGGAACTTGGGGACCTCTGCAGAAACTTGAAAGGGTTTGTTGTAGCACAAACAAAAAGAGCTCCAAACAAATATGGTAATTTTCCAGACGTCTTCCCACCAAAATTGGAGCTGGGAGAGGTATGATTAGGTTCAGGGAGAATCTAGATGAATTTGTGGAAGATGGATTCCCAAATAGGATACCAGGAGGTGTCAGGAAGTCTTGGAGCGTGTTCCAGACCCTTGAGGTATATGCTCCAGAGTGTAACTAAGCGCTTCCACTGAAGGCCTGCATGACCATTGCAGGTACCTGGTTTGTGGTTGGGAGAGTTACAGGTTTGAGCTGGCCTGGGTGTCCTGTGTTCCTGTGTCTCATGTGCTATCAGCCACAGGTAGCCCCTGTTTTTGAAATTCAAGAACCTCAGAAGCAGAGGGCTGGGCACAGCGTTTGGCATGGTGCTCTTTGCAGCTTTGACCTCTGATTTGGCTCCATAAGTGTGTTTACAGTAGGCTTGGTCCCAGTAGATGGGCAAAACAACAGAGCTGTTTCTGAACAAGTAGTCTTCCTTTCTTTCATTGTTATTGCTGCTTGTTGGAGTCTGATTTTTGGACCCGGTTTGTGGTCTTCTTTCAGTGTGCGTATGTGCGTGTATGTACACGTGTGTCCAGGGTCTGACATGTACCGCAGCCTCTTTCCTTACTCGGCGGTGCACTGCTCTAGCTGCTCCACATCAGAAGGCCGGGGTGGACCCTTCCATTCAAGTTATTTTGGCAAAAAGCAGAGGACTCCATGAGGGCCATTTCCAGTAGAATCTTGCAGCCCTAGGTATGGACCACTAATGATTTCTGCCAGCAATGGAATTGTTGAGATGCTAAATAAAAGCTGAGGGGAAACACAACTTTAGTTGGCTGAGGATCATTACTAAGGCCTGATCCCCCAAATTCTTTCCCCAAATTCTCTCATTCTACCCCAATAAGGATAATGCATTTGTGAAACATTTTAAAGTATATAAGTCTCACTCCTCTACATCATCTGTGTCCCTCCCTCCCACCTTCCACAGATTTATTAGGAGCCTTGCCTATCGTCTCCCCCCCACCCCACAGCACCTCTATATCCAAACCTAAAGGGGCCACAACAGCAGCTGTGAGCCGAGGATAAAGAGTGTGAATGAGAAGGGGCCCTGCACTCCTCCCTGCTGCACATCTCCCACCTGGAGGAGGGAGAAGCTTTCACTGGGATAAAAGATAAAGTTTTAACATTAATTCTTGAAATGGGGGTGACTAAGAGAAACCAGAGATGCTGTGGGACCTACCTGAGATTCCATGCAGAGGAGGGAATGGACGTGTCCAGTGAGCAGGTTAGCAGGGCAGGGGACAAAGGATACAATTGCTTTAGCTTTTACCCTGAAGGAAACCACTCCTTCTATTAACCCGTTTCTCCTGTGCAGGGCCCAGGGCAAGAGAATCAGTGGAGAGAATCAGTATAGGCCCACGTCCTCCAGGACTACACGTTCATAGGCTGTGAGTCAAGCTAACACATGGCTCAATAAATAGGTTTCTCCTCCAGCCTTGACAAATGTACCTTCATAATGACCTGGAAGGACAGATTCAAGTGAGGCCTTCTAGACTCCTTGGGGTTCTGCTCTGGAGAATGGTAGCATGGGGTGAGCCAGCCCCCAGCCCACTCTCTTCTCTTCCTACCCTGGCTTCTTCCCACACTGAAGGGGCTTCACAGACAATCTCATGGGCCCATCAGCCTACACCTGTAAGCTCAATCCACACTCCTCACAAACAGCCACCCCTTGGCCTAGGGGTGTGCACACTGGCTGCCCTCAGGGGTGTGGCCTGGGAGAAGAGGCCCTGGAAGTGGGCTCAGGGCCGTCTGGGCAGGAATCTGAGCCTGGGAACGAGGTCTAGAGGAGACAGAGGTCTGGGTGGGCACAGCTTCTTGGCCCAGTGTACTTGTCACCCCACCGGAGGGGCAGACCCAGAGGAGGGCCAGAGCAAACCCAAAAAACCAAACCCTTTGCTGACGAGTCGATTCCGACTCACAGCAACCCTACAGGACAGAGTAGAGCTGCCCCATAGAGTTTCCAAGGAGCAGCTGGTGGATTCGAACTGCCAATCTTTTGGTTAGCGGCTGTAGCTCTTAACCACTGCACCACCAAGGCTCCAATGACCCTATAAAGTGCAGGGCCCAGGGCAGGGCCCCTCTGCAGGGTCTAAGGACTGCCCTGCCCCCTCAACTCAGTGAGGTGGCGTGGAAGGAGCATCCGCTCTGGGCTCTGCCCGAATTCCCTATATGAACATGCACACATTACGTAGCCTTTCTGGTCTGGATGACGAGGATACCATGATGGCCATTGTGCCCAGGGATGCTGGGCTCATGGCTCACCAGGAGGGCATGTGTGCAAGGGCTCCAAGAGCCGAAAGGGATGCCAAAAGTGAGAGGCTGGGTTTGCAAATGCAGAACTGACCTCATTCCTCCCAGCGTCACACCCTCCAGCCACTCCTACTGCCACCAGGAGAGTCTGAGCTGCTTAGCTGAGTGAGTGCACCGCCCTGCTCCAGCTGGCACAGCACCCTCTGGCCCCTATCCTGCACACCACCCATCGCTGTCTAACACAGCTGAGCAGCGGCTCTTGTGGGTCATCCAGATGTGCTAGATGCTGTCCCTCCAGGTCACATCTTCAATGATGAAGATAATTACTAATAGTAACGGCTTCTCGTGACCAAAGCCCTGTGCCATCCCGGTGCTTTACCTGTGTGAGCCTGTAATCCTCACCCCAACTCCATTCTGCCAGATGTCCAGGTGTGTGGCCCACCAGTGGTCTGTGTCACTCTTCTAGGCCTCCCCCTCCCTTCCACTCCACGGCAGCCATACCCCCTTGGCCTCACCTTGGCTCTTGCTCCCCACAGGAGCTGAATATCTCAACAACTTAAACTCTGGACTCCGTCACATCAATGGCTGACCCTCAGCCCTTTGCCTACTCCACTTTCTCTCAGCCTATCAGCCTATCCCTTCTTCACGTCCTTCCCAGTCCAGCTTGGCACTGTCAATACCCTCAACTTGACCTACTCTCATAGCTGCCTAAAAATGCCTCCATCCTCTGCACAGGGGTCCGGAGGGCTCCGTCTGTTTCAGCAAAGCTGTTGCTTGTTGACAGTGCAAGAGGGCCTGGCATTGTGGCTTCCCTTCTCTCTGCCCAGTATATGGAGGTGTTGGCAATAGTCAGGGCACTGGAAATGTGAGTCCTATGACAGGTCCGGGACCAGGCCTGGAGGCCTAGCAACCTAGCCTTTATCAGATGGAGCCCAATTTTAATTTAGTTACCTGCCTTCCTCCTCCACACTGCTGCTGGAGGGATCTTTCTCAGTTGCAATAGTAGCCATGTCTCCACTGGTTAAAACCCTTTGGGGTCCCACCATCTTCTACATCAGGATGGCAGAGAGGTTTCAACTCTGAGGTCAACTGGCACTGATTGGTAGGACAGCCCAGGCCAGTGTGTTGAGAATGATTCTGAGGTGGAGTCTGGGCTCTGCAAGAAGGATTGCTGGGACAATAGAGTGATATCACTGTGAGTGTGGGACAGGAAGGCAGAATCAAGTGGACTTTATGATAAAATCTGCTGTCTTCCATGTTGCATCAAAGGATGCCTTTTAACAGCTCTGTTTGCTGCCTCCCTATCCCAGCTACACTGTATTGTTTTCAGATTCCTGGACATGTTTTCTCACTGCCCTATTTCTTTCCATATGCTATTTCTTTTGCTTGGAATGGTTTCCCTACTGGGTTAGATGCTCTCCTAAGAGTGCCTAGAAGACCCTGCTTACCTCCGTCTCAAGGTTTCTCAACCTTGGTACTCTTGACCAAGGCTGGATAATTTTCTGTTGTGGGTGCCGTCCTGTGCACTGTAGGATGTTCAGCAGCATCCCTGGCTTCTACCCATTAGATGCCAGTAGTCCCCCACCCCTAACCCCTGCAGCTATAACAACCAAAAATGTTACCAGATGTTGTCAAATGTCCCCTGGGGGCAAAAATCACACTCAGTTAAGAACCACTGCTCTCTCTGAAGCTGAATATTTTGCTTGGGTGGGTGGGGGGGTTGTATTTCACAATATTCTGTTTTTTAATTTTTCAATGAAAAAATTCAAGCTTATACAAAAGTACAAAGTAAAAGGGACCCTCATGTGCCCACTACAGGGTTTTAACCGCAGTCACATTTTGCCATACTTATTTCAATACCCTCTCTTTTTTGTGGGTGGAGTATCTTAAAGCAAATCCCTGATCGATGATTATTTAAGTCGTAATATTCAGCATACACCTGATTCATCACCACCATGCCATTATCACACCTAACAAACTCACAATGATTCCTGAATATCATCTAAAATCCATCCACATTCAGATTTCTCCAGTTGTCCAAAAAGTGTTTATTGTTTGTTCAAATCTGGATCCAGATAAAGTCCACTTACTAGTTGTGGTGTCTGTTAAGTCTCTTTAAATTTAGAAGAGTCCTCTTTCCTTTAAAAGAATGTCTCCCGCCCCATGCCACTGACTTGTTAAAGAAGGCCTGTTGTCCTTTAGAATGTCCATGTTCTAGATTTAGTGGATTAGTTCCCACTGTGGTGATGGTATTTATCTTCTACCCACTCCATCTCTTCTATACTGGAGGTTAGATTTAAATGTTTGGTAAGATTTAGGATTTTTGTTGTTGTTGTTGTTTGTTTTTGTTTTTTGGGCAAGAATGCTTCATAGGTGATCCAGTGTATCATATCATAGCAGAAGGGCATGACTTTTTTTTTCTTTCTGGAAAGCTGGGTTTTAAACACCAAAGCATCACTTTTCCCATAAGTTTCCTCTCTCTTTTTCTTAACGCTTATTTGTTGAAGAAACCAGGCCTGATAGAATTTTCCGTATTCTCATGGGGCCTGTTAACATGTTCCCTGTCCTCCCTGTATTTCCAGTAAATTGGAAGTTGGATGGAGAAACTTGATCAGATTTTGGTTTCTCCTCCTCTTCCTCTTCATTATTATTATTTGTATCATTTTTGGCAAACTTACCTCTTGGATGGTGTCATATTCTCCCACCAGGAATCGCATAATTTCTAGTCATTACTCTTCTTCTCTCGTGATGTTAGCAGGTGTTGATGATCATTGCCTACATCCATTATCTCATTCCAAAATCTGTTGCCGTTGAGTTGATTCAGACTCGTAGTAACCCTATAGGACAGAATAGAACTGCCCCATAGGGTTTCCAGAGAGTGGCTGGTGGATTTGAACACCCAACCTTTTGGTTAGCAGTCGAGCTCTTAACCACTGTGCCACCAGGGCTCCATTATTTCATTAAGGGTTGCAAAATGGTGCTATTCTTATTCTGTCATTTCTTTTTCATTTAGTTACTAGAATATTTTTATAAATAACTTTTCCCTTATCTACCATTTGTAGGTAACCATCTTTTGAATTAATATTTGGTTTATCTTTCCATTGTTTCTTTTTGCAAATATAAGGAAGTATATGTGTATCTTCCTGCTCCCTCTCTTACACAGAGGTGGTGTGCTAGTTACACTGTTCTGCACTTGGTATTTTCCACTTTACTACAGGTTGTGGCGATTGCTCTATATCAGGGCATAGAGTTCTTCCTCATTCTTTTTATAGCTATTTAGCTCTGCGTAGTGTGAGTGACTGGTTTATTCAGCTAGTCTTTGACTGATGGACATTTGTGTCATCTCTAATTTCTGTGCCACATATAATGCCACAATAAATAACCTGTGTGTTATATTTTTCATTTCATATTTTTGCAAGTGGACCTTTAGGATAAAGTTCTGAAAGAAGATTTTCTAAGTCAGAAGGTAAATAAGTGCATGCTTCATTTTGCTGGATATTGACATATTTCCCTCCATTTTGCATTCCTGTCAATAACGAACAAGAGTGTCTCTTTCCTTGGCGTACATTTTGATGAGGCCATTTTAATGATGCTAGGTTAAAATGGCCTTGAGAGAATGAGTGTAGACTTCCCTGACTTTGTGCCACTTTTGAGCCCGGGCTACCCCTGACAGTTGCAGGATCTGGGACAAGAGTGCAAATGGAAGCCCACACACCGTATGTCTAAATATTTAAAAGTTATAAATCAAGCTAACAAATTACTAAATAAAATATATCCTGTCACCCACTTTGACAAGTACACCCTGTTAATGACTTGGGGGGCCAGGCTTATGTTTAGACCTCCTGGCCTCCTGGGGTTTTGTGCCAAAGCTTAGTGTTGGGAGTGCCACCCTTTACTTACTTTCTGGTCCCACCCAATACCCCACCACTGGGGAGGCCTCATGTGCACATTTGTGGATACCCTCGCCCAGCCCAACTGCACCCACATTCACCCTAACAGCTGCCTCTTGGTCCCACTTGGTCAGTCTGCCCCTGGACAGAAAGACCCAGGAAGGGGGCCCCTGGAGGTCCTGGAGGGGGCGCCACTGTCTGGGGAGAAAATTCCAGGCTCCTCATGAGGTCTAGAAGGTGAGCATGGGCTCTGTGTCTTGTCCTCTTGGCCCCACAGACTTCTCACCCTGTGAGGAGGGATGTAGTCCTTTCAAGTACAGCAACAAGAGTAGGGATGACTCTTGCCCAGGTTTGAGGGTGGTTCTGTGTGCCCCTCACCTCTGGAGGAGATGTGGACTGACCCTGGGGAATGGAGAAAGGATGAAACCAAACCAAAAACCAAACCATTGCCGTCGAGTCAATTCTGACTCATAGTGACTGCCATGGATTGGATTGTGTCCCCCAGAAATATGTATCAACTTGGTTAGGCCATGATTCCCAGTATTGTGTGGTTGTCCTCCATTTTTTTATTGTAATTTTATGTTAAAGAGGATTAGGGTGGGATTGTAACGCCACCCTTACCCAGGTCACATCCCTGATCCAATGTAAAAGGAGTTTCCCTGGGGTGTGGCCTGCACCACCTTTTTATCTCTCAAGAGATAAAAAGGAAAGAGAAGCGAGCAGAGAGAGGGGACCTCATACCAGCAAGAAAGCAGTGCCGGGAGCAGAGCACATCCTTTGGACCTAGGGTCCCTGCGTGGAGAAGCTCCTAGTCCACGGGAAGATTGATGAGAAGGCCGACAGACAGAGAAAGACTTCCCCTGGAGCTGACTCCCTGAATTTGGACTTTTAGCCTACTTTACTGTGAGGAAATAGATTTCTCTTTGTTAAAGCCATCCACTTGTGGTATTTCTGTTATAGCAGCATTAGATAACGAAAACAGCGACCCTATAGGACAGAGTGGAACTGCCCCGTAGGGTTTCCAAAGAGTGGCTGGTGGATTTGAATTGCCAACCATTTGGTCAGCAGCCGAGCTCTTAACCACTGTGCGACCAGGGCTCTGGAGAAAGAATAAGTGTACCCCGAATCCTTGAAAGCTGAATGACCTTTACACATATGCCTCTAGCCGAAAAAAACTGCATCAAAGTGACTAAGCTAAACTTTGTCCAAAGGTCATTTTCTCTCCTAGAATCACTCCCTGTGGCAGCTTCAGACTTAGCCCAGGACTTGAAGTCCGAGCTCCGCGACTTTTGGTGAATGAACTAAAGGGTACCCACCAAGCGCCAACTGAGGCTGTGAATCCACGTGGGATGTGGTTGCTGCCAAGGATAACTTTCCATCCCACAGGTGGGGGTGGCGTTGGGTCTGAAGTCACCATGGAAAGACAGCTGCCTTTTTGAAATGACAGGAAACATCAGGGGAGGGGGGGCTCCCAGGTTCTTCATGTGGATTTTTGTCTGCTCCTGTAGGAACATGGCTATATTTTGGCCTGAGGGTTAGGGTTTTTACCCATTTCCGACTTACCTAAGCAATGATGGGATGGAATTGAGAACTTGCAATTGATTTTTGTTTTCCGTTTAGAAGCTCTCTAGCAAGTCAGTTTTGGAAAGGGTGTGATCCTGGTTATGATGATACTGCTAGCTCAGGTGCCCCCCTCCTCCTTTCCTCTCTGTCTTTCCTTCATCCCCCACCCTAACCCCATGAAGGGCCAGCTTCCTGGGCGTTTGACCAGTGCAGTAGTACAGGGCCCCATATTCAAAGGGCCCTGACTGAGGGTTTACGCTTTGTGGTCACCATCTTGCTCTTCTTAATATTTTTATATTTGAACTTGTGTTCTTCAAGTGTGATCTGATGGGCCAGCGGAGCATGGGCTGGAGCCCTGGAGCCTCAGCTGACCCTGCAGTGGGCTCGCAGTGCTCGCTCCCTGCCCTCTGGCACTCCAGGTCTAGCTGACCTCTCCCTCTACACCCCTGCCCAGGACTGCTGTGCTCTGCTCGGACAGGGCCTGGGTGCAGGCTCAGGGAGGGTTGGGATTCGGCATGCACACCCCTTGGCATCTTGGGCTGGGCATGACAGCTGCTGTCCCTGCACTGGGCAGGCAGGGCCATGGCATGTTCAGCAGACAATCTGGTGGAGGATTGCTTACCTCCAATACAGGTACCTGCTGCATCCCAGCAGGGAGGTTGCAATACCATGGGGTTCACCTGTCCACCGTGGGGTGGCAGGCCATTGGAAAGAGGAAATGATTGGCTTGATTTCCTGGCCCCCAGCTGGGGCTCAGTGCTTCAGCCCAGCAGCTGGTGGGAAGCGGAACCTGGTAGCTGGTGGGTTGCGCATATGCGTGTATGTGAGAAGTTGCAGGCAGGTCCCCGGGTGCCTGTGAGGATCTACGCTTGCCCCACGAGTATCCCTGTGCATTAAATAGCAAATAAATGACAGATCAAGAGAGAGACCACAGAAGAAGGGAAAATGTAGTACTTGTAACGGCACTTTTCTCCTTTTTACATGAGGGGCCCTGCGTTTTCATTTTGCACTGGTCCCTGCGAATTATGTAGCTGGTTTGGGAGGCACTCCATTGAGAACGGTTTTTTTTGAAGTTCTTTCATTATGACCCGTAGTAAGAAATAGCTTTTACATGGTGACAAGTACACACACACTCACTCATATCTGAAACAAGTTTCACAAAGTAATACTTACTGTTACCATATGTGAAGCTCCCTTTTTTATTGTATTCTATGTATTTTGTAATAAAAGTGCTTGCCATGACTCAGAAGATTGACTCCACAGCCTACCAATGGGCCAATACAGGCAGCTGGAAGAGCCTTGATCTGAGGCTTGGGGGAATCTGGCGCTTCCTGCCTGCTCTGTTTCCTATGCCTGGCTCGCAAGGTTTCCTCTGTCTTGGAAGTTTTTTTTCTTGTTGTTTCGGCTGAGCTGAGGTGCTTGGCGTGTTCCGCTTTTCACTCTACCTTGACTCCGACGTCCCTGGGTGGTGCAAATGGTTTGTGCTGGACTGCTAACCTAAAGGTTTGTGGTTTGAACTCACCCAGAGGCACCACAGAAGAAAGGCCTGGTGATCTGCTTCTATAGAGATTACAGCCAAGAAAACCCTGTGGAGTAGTTCTACTCTGTCACACATGGGATTACCATGATATGAGTCTCAGAATTGACTAGATGCCAACAGGGATACATATGTTGCTGTTGTTATTAGGCGCCGTCGAGTCGGTTCCAACCCATAGCAGCCCTATGTACAACAGAACGAAACACTGCCCAGTCCTGTGTCATCCTCACAATCGTTGCTGTTTTTGAGCCCATTGTTGGAATTACTGTGTCAATCCATCTCGTTGACGGTCTTCCTCTTTTCCGTTGACCGCTACCTTACCAAGCATGATGTCCTTTTCCAGGGACTTGTCCCTCCTGAGAAGTTGTCCAAAGTATGTGAGACGAAGTCTCACCATCCTCGCTTCTAACGAGCATTCTGATTGTACTTCTTCCAACAAGACAGATTTGTTCCTTCTTCTGGCAGTCCACGGTATATTCAATATTCTTCACCAACACCATAATTCAAAGGCATCAATTCTTTGGTCGTCCAGCTTTCTCATGCATATGAGACAATTGAAAATACCATGGCTTGGGTCAGGCGCGCCTTAGTCTTCAAGTGCTTTTTAACACTTCAAAGAGGTCTTTTGCACAATATTTGCCCAGTGCAATATGTCATTTGATTTCTTGACTGCTGCTTCCATGGGCACTGATTGTGGATCCAAGTAAAATGAAATCCTTGACAACTGTGATATTTTCTGTTTATTGTCATGTCGCGTATTAGTTCAGTTGTAAGGATTTTTGTTTTCTTTATGTCGAGGTATAATCCATACTGATATATAGGAGCCCTTGTGGCACAATGGTTAATTAAGCCCTGGGCTACTAACTGAAAGGTCCATGGTTAGAACCCACCACCCACTCCACGGGAGAAAAGACCTGGAGATCTGTTCCCATAAAGATTATAGTCTAGGAAACCCTATGGGGCAGTTCTACTCTGTCATATAGAGTTGCTATGAGTTGGAATCAACATATAGGAGCCCTGATGGCCCAGTGGTTAAGGTGACTGACTGAAAGGTTGGTGATTTGAACCTACCAGCTGCTCCTTGGGAGAAAGATGTGGCAGCCTGCTTCCATAAACATTTATAGCCTTAGAAACATTATGGGGGCAGTTCTACTCTGTCCTATAGGGTTGCTGTGAGTTGGAACTGACTCCATGGCAACGAGTTTGGTTTTGGAAAATGTGGTGAAAAACAGGTGAAATTGTGCACTGCAGATTAATAAGTAAGCACAAGTAAGCCCATGGTTACCTTGCGTATTGTGTAATCTGCCCCTGATATGAACAAATGAATGAATGAATGAACAGATGCGTTGATCCTCTCTCGCTGGAAAACCAAGGCGTGGTCACCACTCGGGTGCAGGTCTGTCATTCAGAGGGGTCCTGGAATGAGGTCATTGTCTGCTGGTTTAGGAAACCATAGAAGCCACGGCTTTAGGGGGGTCCTGCTTCTTCCTTTGAAGTAAGAATGTGGTGGAGAAGGGGGAATTTTCCAGAAAATCTTGTGAGACAGCCTCAATGTAAAAATCTGGTGAGGTGTTTTCCTAAAGCTCCGGGGTTTTCTGCACCTCCTCTCCCTTTGGCTCGCCCCCTCCCCCAGCTTGTCTGTTATTTTAAAATCCATTCCCAGAGAAACAATTCCTATGGCAGAAAGCACAGGACTCTAGGCTTCTCTTGGCTTGAATGGGCCGACACTTCATTGCTGCTTCTAGAGTGTGTTAGCTGGACCCCGACCAACTCTGCCTGGGGCAGGGGATAGAGCAACAATAACTAACTGTTAGAGGATTTTCGGGAATGTTAGTACAAAGTGCCCTGGAGTCCTGTGGACTATCATATGGAAATATACACACGGCACACTGTTCTTGTCTCAGCGGAGTCAGTCAGGGGTCCCCAGCCTTTCTGGCCTGGTCTTCCTTTTCTTGCCTCCCAGAAACCAAAATCTAGATGCTTCCCTTTGGTGGCCTCTAAGAGACCACCTTGAAATAAGCTGGATCCTGTTCAGGTCAATTCTGTAATACTCGAGAAGAGAGGGGCGGGCCCTGCCTCCTGCCCACTGCCCCCTGCCCCCTGCCCCTTGCCCCCAGCTGCCTACAGAGCTAACATGATGACTTTTGGTAGCTCCCTGCCGACCAGAGCAGTATTTCCTGAATTTGTTCCCTCAGGTGTTAATGGATACACTGAGAAAAAACTTGGGAAGTGCTTGTTAACAAAGTTCAAAAGTATCCCTCATAAAAAGAGAGTTGTGACTAGCAGGCACTGGGGCCAGGCTGCCTAGGTTCGAATCCTGGCTCTGTGTGGCCCTGACTGAGTCTCCTGATCACCCTGTGCCTCAGTTTCCTTGTCTGTAAGATGGCGCTGATCATAGTATTTACTTCATCAGCTTGTTCTGGGGCTTAAATGAGCTAATACTAATAAAGTGCTCAGGACAGTAGATAGTAAATACTCTTCACAGGCTTGTGAAATGATAAAAACTTTCCTGGACCTCGTAATGCACTGACGTGTCTTGTAGAGTTTGCAGATGGGGGGGTTTCACAAACATAGGAGGCTGTGGAATCCTTCTAGGGAGCATTTCATTTTGTCAGGGTGTTCCAGACTACACCCTCTGGGAGTGCTGCCTAGTGCATCAAGACTACGTGCCCCCCTCTTCACACCCCTCCTCAGGAGCTGGTCCTACATGCTCTTGCCAAGGTCCCTTCCTGCCTCACCCTGCAGTGGCCACCCTCAGTGCCGCGGCACAGCCAGAGGAATATAGAAGCAAGGATCCCGTTATTGTTTCCTAATTTCTTAGGACCCTGCTTAAGTTTTCAAGGCCAGCAGTGAGGGGATCAGGCGAATCTGCAATCCCAGTCCAACCTCAGCCGCTAGGGGAGCCAGCACAGAGGGGCAGCCCCTCAGAATGCGAGTGAGGGGCCTGAGGGCCCTGAAATGCCGATGGAACGCAAAGAGTTTTGTGAGGAGCTCTGAGGAGATTCATATCCCAAGAAGTGTGAGAGCTGAGGGAACCCTGTGTGGCTCCAAGGTGGGGGAAAAGAGACTTTTTCTGGGGTGTCTCGTCGGCGGCCCTGCTGTAACTCACTGAGGGACCCACATTCGAGCTGGTATTTCCCCTCCTTGAGTTAGTACCTCATAAGAAAAACGAAACTGGCAGCACTGGGCCGAGATCAAATGAGAAAATGTGTTTGTTAAGTATGTAGACTATATGGCTGAAATGGCAAATGTTTTATTATCTGTTTTACCACAATTTAAAAAAAAAAAAGCAGACTAATTACTGCTCAGTGCATTCCTGTTCACTTGAGTGAGGGCTCCAGCTTCACGGCTCCCTCCATCCCACTGCCACCTCAATCGAACAAGATGGGGTGGGGGGCACCTACACTGCATGTGTTTCTTTTATTTTTTTAAAGTTGTTTGCGCCGATGACTAAACCGCAGTGTGTCTTTGTCTGTAAGTATCTGGTCTCCCCACCCCGCTTCCTCATTCTGGAGGGGTGGGGACTGTGTGGTATTTGCCTCAGTAGCCCCTGCAGTTCCCAGTACTCAGGAGGCCCTGTAGAGGGGCTTCCCTGCTTGAGCCTTTGTGAAAGCCTCAGGCTTCCCTCTCCCCTACCCCTCCACCGGCCTTGCCTCTGGAACCATGCCCCGTGGCAGGCTGCCTGTGCCCCTGCCCAACGCCAGAGTCTCCCTGGGGCTTCCCCAGCCATGTGTGGTGATGAAGCCTTTGTGGAGAAGGTGGCAATTTCCTCCTCATTTGGCTCTGGCTGTCTGGGCCCAGCCAGTTTTCTCTGGCATCTGTCATTTTTCTCATCCCTGCTTCCTGGAATGGCTTCTCTGGGGAATCAGTGCTTCTCTCTCCTTGTCCCTCTGTGACTGACTTGGCCACATGGCTGATTCTCAGTCTCTGAAGGTCTCAGCAGCCCAGGCACCCACCGTTTCTGTGATGATGTGGTCCTGGCCTCTGCAGGGTTTGCTGCAGGGTTGGCTGGGCTCTCTCTCTCTTTTGTGCCCATGATTGATTTCGATAATTAGCTCAGACCCTGAAACTCTTCATGCAAGAACTCTGTACATGTTTACTTCCCTGGAGAGGCAGCTGAGCAGGCAAGAGAGACTCCTACATCAGGGCCTGACAGGAACTCGGGCTGGATCCTGCCTACCCCACTCCTTCTCTAGCTTGGTGTGCTGTGTGCACACCGCCTGCCTTTTAACCTCAAGCTATTGCCTGCCTCGGGGCCTTTGCACTTGCTGTTGCCGCTGCCTTGATCAGTCTGCCTTCTCTTGCTCAAACCACAGAGCTCAGCTTAAACATCACATATTCAGGGAACATTTTTCTGTCCCCCAAGATAAAGTCAGGCAACTTTGTTAAATGCTGTCAGAACTTCCTGTACTACTCAGAGGCTTAAGACAACTGTAAGTAAATCCTACAACTAATTGATTTATAGCACTCGGCTGCTAACCTAAAGGTTGGTGGTTTAAACCCACCCAGCAGCTCCACAGAAGAAAGACCTGGCAATCTGCTCATGTAAAAATTACAGCTAAGAAAACCCTATGGGGGCAGTTCTACTTTATCACATGGGGTCACTATGAGTTGAAAATCAACTTGACGGCACCTAACAACAACAACAGTCTATACCCTGGGACTGTAGGTTTTCTGAGGGCAGAGATCCTGCCTGTCTTGTTTGGTGTGTACCTCCAGGTTCCTGCAGAGAACCTGGATTAGAGTTGTGGTTGTTCATTGCCGTTGAGTTCATTCCAACTCATGGCAATCCCCCCGTGTGGAGAGTAGAACTGTCCCATAGGGTTTTCAAGGCTGTGACCTTTCGGAAGCAGATTGCCAAGCCTCTCTTCCCACGCACCACTATTTGAACAACCAGCCTTTTGGCTAGCAGTTAAGTGCTTAACGGTTTATGCCAAAAGGGCTCCCGGATTATAGAGAAAAAAATAAACACACAAACAAAAAAGCAAACCCATTGCTGTTGAGTCGATTCTGACTCATAGCGACCCTAAAGGACAGAGTAGAACTGCACCATAGGGTTTCCAAGGAGCAGCTCGTGGATTTAAACTGCGGACCTCTTGGTTAGCAGCCATAACTCTTAACCACTGTGCCACCATTACAGAGAGTACCCAGGAAAGAACCAACCACTTTGCAAGCTGTGCTAGTTTCCTGTTGCTGCTGCAACAAATTACCACAAACTTAGTGGCCTAAAACAGCATAACTTTATTATCTTATAGTTCTGGAGAAATAGGTCTCATTGGGCTAAAGTCAAGGGGTTGGCAGGGTGGTTCCTTCTGGAGGCTTCAGGAGACAATCTGTTTTCTTGTCTTTGCCAGCTTCTAGAGGCCACCTGCATCCCTTAGGTCATAGCTCTTTCCTCCATTTCAAAGTACATCACTCCAACCTCTCTTTCTGATGTCACATCTCTTTCTCCTACTCTGATCTTCCCGCCTTCCTCATATAAGGACCCTTGTGATTACGTTAGACCCACCTGGATAGTCCAAGATAATTTTTCCATCTCAAGATCCTTAATCACGTCTGCAAAATCCCTTCTACCATGTAGGATAACATATTCACAGGTTCTGCGGATTAGGATGTAGACATCTTAGAGAGCCCATTATTCAGCCTACTGCACAAGCAGAAATGAAAGGAGAGAGAGATACAAGACATTTGAGGCATTGAAGGATTGGACTGATCCTAGACCCCAAACAATAAGTATTAAGTGGCTATGAGCATCAAAAGCCTGTTAAGACTCAGCCTTGCATGAAGGGTCATGTTAAGGGCATGTCCTTGCCAGCCACATTTTTAAATAAGCTGTGAGGTAGGGATTTAACTTTAGTTTTTCCCCAAATGGTTACCTCCCTCACATCTTTAAATAATCCATCCTTCCCTCCTAATTTAAAATGCCACTTTTAGCTGTACTAATTTCTCCTATTTGTGGTCACTTTTCTGAACTCTTCATTTCTGTTGAACTCTTTATCTTGTTTGGTGCCCAAACCATAATATTTTAATTACTATATCTTTGTCATATGTTTTGTTAGTTGATAGAGTAATTCCTCCCTCACCGGTCATCTTTATCAAAATATTCCTGACTATTCTTGAACATTTTCTCTTTTGTACGAATTTTAGAATCATCTTTTTTAGTTCTGTATAAAATGCTTTTGGGATTTTGATCTAAGCTGGTTTAAATTAATGTCTTAATAGAATTAAGTGTTTATAACATTGTATGTTTTTCAGGAACAAGATACACTGCTCCACTTATTTAGGTTTTCTTGTTAGATTTATTCTTAAGCATTTGATAGTTTTTATTGCTATTGTGATTTTTTTTTTTTTTTTTTTTTAGATTCCTTGACATTTCTAAATTCTTATGACTGGCAAATAGGAAAGCTCTTGATTTGGGGCATGCTCATCTTATTTGCAGCTATCTTCATAATCTTTGAAAAAAATCTTAAATGTTTTTTCAGGTGGTTCTCTAGCGTTTTCAAGGTGGAGAATCCTGTAGTCTTCCAGTGTGTGTGTGTGTATGTGTGTGTGTGTGTGCTTGTGTGTGTGTGCTGGTCATTGTGTAATGTTGAAACCTTGCTTGAGCTGGAAGGATGGGGTTTCATCTTTCTTGTAAAGGCCTGGCAGAAGTAGAAGGCTCTGAGGTGAGAAAAAAGGGGTTCAGAAAGTGGTTGACTGCCTCGTCTCTCCCATAGTCAGCTTCTCCGTTACCTTTTCCCTACTGCTCCTTGTTCACTCTGAAGAGAGGCAGATGGTGTGGAGTCAGGGAATGGTTGAAGGAGGAAGGTACCTGCATTTTGCTTCATGGTTTGTATAGATAGGGTTCTTCTTGGAGTCAGGGGACCCTGGTTAATTCCCCTTTCCTCCACTGCCCCTTCTCATTTATTAAATGAAGAGACTAATAATGGACTGTGTGGTTTCTAGACTCCTTCTAGGACTAATCATTATGATTTGAGGCTAAATTGTTAGTAGCCATTATCACTGTCTTCCCCCCCACCACCAGTAACAACTTATTCTTCCTGAAAACAGTCCTGGGCCTAGACCATGAGCAGTCAGCTTCTGTTTGGTCTTTCTCCTTCTCCCAGAGCCTAGCACTTGTGTGAGGAGGGGCCAAACGTTGAGCTGGGGGTAGGGAGTGTGCAAGTTTCCTTCTTTCCCCTCCCAGCTTATTTTATGCGGGAGAACACAGCTAAGTGAAAACCAAATGCCATCTTGATCAGCAGAGCCAAGAACATAAACCTATGTCCCTCCACACAGGAGTCCCAGGTAGGTGGTGTCACCAAAAACTGCAGGTGGCCCAAGGTGTTCTTGAGGGTGCATGAGCAGTGTTTCAGGCTGGCATGATGTCCTCTTATAGACTGATGCCAAATCTATTTTAGTCCACATGTTAGCTGTCCAGTTGTCTCATAGGGGCCAAGTGGGCTGACTCTGGCCCCTCTATGCTTGTTGGTGTGGTTGTGGGGAGAGCTAGGGCTGAGTCACAGCTGTGTCCCAAGCAATACAGAGGGTCAAAATTGTGAGTACCTAGAATCTTGGGACACTGTCTAAGTTATCTAGTGCTGTTATAACAGAAATGCCACAGGTGGATGGCTTTAACAAACACAAATTCACTTTCTCACAGTTTAGAAGGCTAGAAGTTTGAATTAAGGATGCCAGTTCTAGAGGAAGGCTTTCTCTGTCGGCTCTAGGGGAAGGGCTTTGTTTCTTCAGCTTGTTTTCTGGTTCCTTGGAGATCTCCATGTGGCTTGGCACCTATCTTCCCCCATCTCTGCTTGCTTCTCTGTGCCTAATCTGCTCTTTTTATATCTTGTAAGAGATTGACTCAAGACACACTCTATAGTAATCCTGCCTCATTGACATAAAAAAGACAACTTATTCCCTAACAGGATTATAACCACAGGCATAAAACCAAACCCGCCGCTATCAAGTGGATTCTGACTCATGGGGACCCCACAAGACAGAGTAGAACTACCCCACAGGGTTTCCAAGGCTGCAGATCTGTACGGAAGCAGACTGCCACATCTTTCGTCCACAAGGTGGCTTGTGGGTTTGAACTGCCAACCTTTCAGCTAGCAGCCGAGTGCACTTCACTACTCCACCACCAGGGCTCCTTCAGGCATAGAGGGTTACCACAGGCATAGAGGTTAGGATTTACAACACATATTTTGGAGGAACACAATTCAATCCATAACAGACACCGAGCAAGGGATCTTACTGGGGTCCAGAATTGTCTGCCTTGTTCATCACCTTGCACCTGCCACACTGAATACAGCCAAAATCAGTTTTCCAGACTCAGATGCCAATATAGAGCCAGAATAGGAGGTAAAGCCAAGGAAGTTCATGCCAGGTGGGCTTCTGCTAGGTGTAGGTAGGTGGGTAGGTGGGCTGGTCAAGACCCTGTGGACTCGGGTGAGGGTGGGTGGGGTTGAAAGCACAGACCTACTACTCAGAACTGTGCAGTCAGGCCAACAGGTCAGAAATTCGGCTTCCCCTCTAGCTTGGGGCACACTCCTTTTAACTTCTTAGGGCTTCAGTGGATTCCTCTGTAGCCAGTTCCGAGGGCTATGGGAACATCAAGTGAACCGTTTGAATTGGGACTGCATGTTGCACGTAGAATCCAGCAGGAATAGTGTCCCCTGGAGTTGGCAGGCTGCATTCTGAATTGTGTAGCACCAGGCAGTGTCTGTCATGAATAGGCCTCCCCCGTCTTGGATGGGCTTGCTTTGTTCTTATTTCCCGGGCTTGTTCTGCAGGTGGGCTGCAAGCCTCCTGGGGTCAGGAGCCTTGTCTTAGCTTTGTCTCCCGCAGCAGGTAACTGGGGCTGAGCATAGGGCAGGGACAAAAAATCCCTTATTGGTTCATCTGCAGCCAGATCAACTGGGACTCCGCTGTGTGAACTTGCAGGCAGAGAAGTTCAACTCACTAAAGAGTTCATGACACTGGAGTTAAATTCTAACCTGGAGCGGCCTGAGGAGTGCACAGGGCACCTTATAGGCCCAGGGACACCGTGTGAAGGTCCAGGCCATTGCCTAAACAAAGGGCTTGCCGGGAAACCTCCATTTGCTGCCTGGCTGTTGGCAAGAAGGTGGTAGCATTGGAAGTTGTCTGCCTGCTGGGCGTGGGTCTGGGGCAGCTGCCAGGTGTGGGTAGGTGGGTAGGTCAGCTGGTCAAGACCCCGTGGACTCGGGTGAGGGTGGGTGGGGCTGAGCATGGGGACGGCTGTCTCAGCTTTAGACATAGGATCTGCCTGGCTGTGCCCCGTGGGGAGTGCAGGGGCTTGGGTTACCGAGCACCAGGAGGCATGCCTTCCTTGCCTGAAAGCAGGTGGGCAGTGAGCAGGATGGATGGGCTCTCGGGGCTGGAGGTGGCCAGGCCGGGCAAGGCAGCTTGCTGCTGGCCAACCAAATCCACCCCCCGAGATGTAAGCTGACCCTCCCAAGGGCTGCTTTCTTTCCGCTGGACCTGAAATTGGCACGAGCTGATCTCCAGCAATTATGTGAAGAGCTGGGAATGGAAACCAAATGTTGGTGTCAGGTAGGGAAAGCCGATGGAAGGCCACTGCACGTAAAGTAAACCCAGCGCGGAATGCTCGGCGGCCCAGTGGACCTGGGAGAGGCTGGGCTCCAGCTCCTGTGGCCAGCCTAGACGTTTGGGTGAAAGGGACCTGAAATAGTTTCTTTAAAAAAAAGTTTTCTCCCCCCCCCCCAATTATATTTATTATAGAAAATTTGGGAAATATGGAAAAGTGGAAAGAAAGAAATCATCTATAGTTCCATTTTTTGTAATTCCATTTTTGAGAGGCATTTTGGCATATTCCCATTCCGTCTTTGCCTGTGCTTGTTGATGTATATATCTCTTTCAGCCGAGTTGAGATCACACAGATATATTAAGGATGGCCAGTGTATTTAGTCTTTGTTGTTGTTGCTGTGAGCTCCCTACTCGTGGTGACTCCACCCACAATGGAACAAAATGCTGCCCTGTCCTGTGCCATCACCATAATCCATTGCAGGTTGGACCCTTATGATCCATAGAGTTTTCACTGGCTGATTTTCAGTAGATCGCCAGGCCTTTCTTCCCAGTCTGTCTTAGTCTGGAAGCTCCGCTGAAACTTGTACAGCATCATAGCAACTCACAAGCCTCCACTGACAGATGGGTGGTGACTGAGTATTGGGTGCATTGGCCGGGAATCAAACCTAGGTCTCCTGCATGGAAGGCGAGAGTTCTATCACTGAACCACCAATGCCTCATCCTGTTTTGTCTTGGGTCCTGCCCTTACCATCTGACACGTTTGCCCAGAAGTCTCAATAAAGCAGTCTCCATTCATTCTATAGACATTACGGATGCCCTTGGTTTACCAGGGACTGTATCTGTTGCTGAGTATACAAAAATGATTGGGAAAGGATCACTACCTCCAAAGTCCAGTGGAGGAGAACAAATGAGCAATTATAATATGAGATCTGGACAATGGGTATGAAGAAACAGAGGCTGGAGCAATGTGGTGTCTGCACAACTCCTTGCACTTTGAACCAGCCAGCCACTCCTCTCTCTTTTTAGCCCTTGGGGCTAGGTCATGAGCTAGAAGGAACTTCTCTGTCCTCCAGCCACCCAAAGCTGGTTCCTCATGCGTTAAGACTCGGTCTTTTCAACTGCCTGCCCAGCCCTCCTCTGAATTAGCCACCCCGAGCTAAGTCAGAATCCCATTGTCCCTTGTGTATCCCTTAATTCTCTATAATGGCTCACAAAATTCGTGGAGACTATTACCTCTACAAGGAGCCCTGGTGGCACAATGCTCGACTGCTAAGCAAAAGGTCAATGGTTCAAATCTACCAGTGGCTCCGAGGGAGAAAAGACTGGTGATCTGCTCCTCTAAAGAGTTCAACCTAGAAAACTGCATGAGGCAGTTCTACTCTGTAACATAGGGTTGCTGTGAGTCAGAATGTACTCAAGAGCGCATAACAAGAACATTACCTATACACATTGGGTCTCTATGAGTCAAAAATTAACTCGATGGCAGCCAACATTACCTATACTTACAGTTACGTATTTATTATAACCAGAAAGTATACACGTGAAGAGACTCATCAGGCAAGGTCTAGGAGAGTTCCTGGCACGGGGCCTCCATTGCCCTGGGGAAGTGCCACCCTTGATCCAGAAGTCCCCCAAAAGAGAGAGCTCCAAGGTTCAGCGTCCTGTTGTCATTGGGACCTCAATGAATATACATAACCGGGGCCTTAATGTATAGATATGATCCATCCAGTCAATGAATATGCATGACTGCATCATGGCCCCTATCTTTTTGAGGCCTGTTGCCAGGGTGGGCACTTATTTGCACATGTTTAAATGTTGTCTGGCTGTTTTTGGAAAGCAAAGAGCATCTTAATTGCTCTGGCTATTCCAAGGGCTATTTTCAGAAACCAGAGACAAAGACCAAATCAAGTTCTTTACCCTACACGGGTATTGACTCTCCACTATGAAAGATGAAGTGGAGCATGGTCCATGCACCATCTCCCCTCCCCACACTCACATTTCCTGTCTCTTCATTCTCCCAATACACTGCATTTGTACCATAATTATGGTTAGCTTAGTATTCAGGATTTACATTCTATGCCTAGTGACAGCTGAGCCATGTAGTGTTCTATGAGGACTTTTCCTCCATGCATGTTTACCCTCCTTATTATTGTTTACTTAGCTTCCTATGTGGTTATTCTTAATCCATTTCCAAAGACTCCCCCAGCTGTACAAATTCCTTTCCGATATTTTCTAATGCATTAGATATTCTTTTACTTTCATCTTCTTGGAGAGGTTGCTCTGTGGGCCTTCTCATCTGCTGAGATCTGGGCTGGTTGAGATTGAGTTCTAATAATCTAAGCATCACCCTTCACCAACATCCTGGGAATTTCATTTGCCCCGTGACTTTCCCTTGCATCAGACCTCCTCTATACTGCATCTCACATGCAGTATTTTCGGTTTACTCCCTCATTTTGATGGAGCACGTCTTCCAATAGCTTTCTGAGAAGTGGTAAATGGAGTGTTTATGAGGGCTGGAGTTAGGAAATCTCCACTAGAGCCAAGCCTCAGATATTTATATATCTCCCTGTCTACCTCTGCCATAAAGTCTTTCAGGGGTTCCAGCTTTACACCAGGGCCTCCCACCTGACTTCCTACCCTCTTCAGCCCCAGGTTAGGCTGCCAGGATCTGTAAGCCTGGCACTGCTAGTTTATCCCTATGAATTCACACCTTCTATTATTCCTTGTCTCTTAGAAATTCCTTTTTTTCCTCTCCACTGTAGACATTCATTAAATAATATGCATTTTTTAATTTGATATTTTAATAAGCATCATTCCTTGTGCTGAACCAGGAAGAGTTTTGTGAGCAAGATAAAGGCCTTGGGTAGGGACAGGGATGCGGAATCACCTGGAGAAGATGAGAATGCAGGCGTCTCTCCAAAGGTCCCAAGGTTGGGAAGACTTTGCTGCTGTGTGTAGGGATTTCAGACTCGAATGCTCTCTGAGAGCCCACTTAGTGCTAGGAAGTGTGGGGTCGACTGAGGCCAATGCAGCTGCATCCAGGGACTTATACTGGGAGGTGGGGTTCAGACACATACTGAGAGTAAAGATTCCAACTGGGGCTCAGACACCTCCTGGAAGCACCTACTGAGCTACATACCTCAGCCCAGTCACTGGTGCAGACGACTTAGAACAAAGCACAGGATAAATAAATGAACACGTAAAGGAGTGTCTGACCCACCCTCCTCCAGGAAACCAAAGCAGTCGCCCAGCCTTCAGAGCTGGTCTGTAATTTTGAGGGATCCTGGAGTGGGGCCCTTGTCTGTGCTTTGCTCCCACCAGGCCAGCTTTCTGGAAGCCACTTTTAAGGGAGCCACAGAGGCCAGCAGCTTTAGGGTCTTGCTTCTCCCTTTGAAGAGGGAGTGTGGAGGAGGAGGCTTCAGGGTAAATATCTGGGGTGGTCTCTGGGATTGGGGGTACTGTTCTGAGGCTGGAAGCTGAGGCCAGCCACAGGCTCTGTGCTGCCAGCAGTGCAGAGGCGGGAGGCCTTGCAGAGGGTCCTCCCACCGGCCCCAGAGTTCTGCTGCCCCTGCCTCTTCTGGGTCAGGAGAGCATTTCCCCTCTCCAGGGCACTTCTTTGGCCTGTGCCCTTTGTCCCCCGCCCTGCCTCTCTGGCTTGACCTGCTAACGAAAGCCTTCTGTGCAGAGGTCATGAGGCTGCCTGGCTGTGGTAACAGAAGCCTCACTGGACCAAGCGAAAGGAAGGGGGAGGGGAATGCCCCCAGCCCTCAGAGCCTGAGCAGATGGTGAAGAAAAACACCGGCTTGTTTGCCTCTGGGGCATCTGGTTCTAGTATAAGCCGGGAGTTTCTCTGTGAGTGTGGGGGTGCTGCTCACCCCCTTTACTGGAAGCCTTGGGCCTGGAGGGGATTCTGGTTGCTGTTTGCCCTTCTTTGGCTGTGTGTTCATCCTGAGCAGGGGCTCTGACCCAGCCACAAGCCTGGCCTATCCGGGGCGTATCAGGGCTTCAGCGAATGACCATCCAGTGACAGAAGGACCTAAGAGCTTTCAGGAGGAGAGGAGAGGAGAGTCTTCATCTTCTTTCGACCCATCCTCGTATGTCTTCCAAATCCTGCAGTCTGTGTGGTTAGGGAACTGAACATTAGCCTTGGTGGTGTTAGGCTGACATTTGTTCCTCAATACAGGGGCAGGATGGGGCAGACCTTGTTACCCTCAGGGGTACAGGCTAAGGGACTTGGAGGGACATGTCCACGGTCATGCAACTGGGAGTAGGTTTTTGGACCTTCCACCCTGTGCCGTCTGCTTGGGCTGTGTGGGATCTGTGATCGGAATGAGGGTGTGCAGGCGTCTGCGAGCCCATGTTGAGTACTGCCAACTCAGAGAAGCAGTGCAGATCCGGCTGGTGGGGACTGGAGCGGCCGCTGTTATTAGCTGGTGTGGATCCGTGCAGACCTTAGACAGGGGCTCATGTTACTGCTACCCACAGTTTTAGCTCAGTAATTAATTATTTAGCTAATTACTTGCTTAGTATCTGTGTTCTCTGTTCGATGCTAGCTCCCTGTGTTTAGATAACACGTCACTGCTATGTCTGGAGCATCTTAGGTACGTACCTACCTACAATGGCAGACAATGAATGCTTATTATGTGTGTGATACACATTAATTCGTTTATTCCTCACAATGAGGCTTTTGGTTAAGTGCTATTATTCTTCCCATTTTACAGGTAGGGAAACTGAGACTCAGAGAGGTTAAATAGCATGCCCTGGTTAAGAGCACAGCTGCTAACCAAAAGGTTGGCAGTTTGAATCCACCAGCTGCTCCTTGAAAACCCTATGAGGCAGTTCTACTCTGTCCTATAGAGTCGCTATGAGTCAGAATTGACTTGACAGCAATGGGTTTGTTTTGGTTTTGGGTTACATGGCTATTAAGTGCAGAGCCAAGGTTTGAACTCAGGCTGTCTGGCACCTGAGCCCATGTCCCTAACCACTGTGATACCCGACCTTTCAGTGCTTGAGAATGGAGGCTGAGTGATGAAGGAGTGAGAACAGGGTTGCCGGTGACCTGGCCACGGTCTGCCTCATGGGGAGAGGACCAGAGCATTTGTGCCTGCCCCCATGGCTGGGTGTGGAGGTGCCCATGCAGGCAGCTGAGTGGGTGCGGGACGGACACGGGAGGGAGGGGATGTAAACAGCTGGGGAAGGAGTTTGTTCTAGAAGAAGGAGGAGAAGTTGGCCTGGATTTCACAGCAGAGGTGGGACGGAGGCTGGACCTTGGTAGACAGGTGCAGAGACAGGAAGGCTTGGTGGAAACAGCAGGAACCGAGGAGCCTTGAGGGCAGCGGGTCTGGCACAGCTGAGCATCCTCACCTGGAGGGTACCTGTCTTAGTCATCTAGTGCTGCTATAACAGAAATACCACAAGTGGATGGCTTTAACAAAGAGAAACTTATCTTCTCACAGTCTAGCAGGCTAGAAGTCCAAATTCAGGGTGTCAGCTCCAGGGGAAGGCTTTCTCTCCGTGTTGGCTCTGGAGGAAGGTCCTCGTCATCATCAATCTTCCTCCAGACTAGGAGCTTCTCCATGCAGGGAACCTGGGTCCAAAGGATGCGCTCTGCTGCCCGGCACTGCTTTCTTGGTGGTATGAGGTCCCATCTCTCTGCTTGCTTCGCTTTCCTTTTATCTCCTGTAAGATAAAAGGTGGTGCAGACCACACCCCAGGGAAACTCCCTTTGTGTTGGATCAGGGATGTGACCTTAGTAAGGGTGTTACAATCCCACGCTAATCCTCTTTAACATAAAATTATAATCACAAGATGGAGGACAACCACACAATACTGGGAATCATGGCCTAGCCAAACTGATACACACATTTTTGGGGGGACACAATTCAATCCATGAGAGTACCTCTGCACAGTTCCTTTAATTGCTTTGAACCATGAGCCTTCTATGCCAGCCAAGGATCACATTTCCAAACCCAGGCATTCGATGATGTCTGAGAACCCGGAAAGGGTTCCAGCTCCCCACTTGTCCAAAATGTGTCTCCTCCACAGCGTGGTTCATCACCCATCCAGGTGAGACCTAGTGCCAGAAGGCCTGGATTCTAGGCCCAGCTTGGCCACCTGCTGAATAACACCCCCACCCCATATATGTCTCCACCCTATTCCCCTAGAACCTGTGACTGTTCCCTTACATGGTGAAAGGGACTTTGCAGATGTGATCAATGATTTTGAGATGAGGAGATTATACTGGGTTATCTGGGCGGGCCCAATGTAATCACAGGAGGGAGGCAGGAGGGCAGAGAGGTATAGGAGATGTGACAATAAGCAAGAGGTCAGGGGATGTGAGGAAGGGGCCACAAGCCAAGCAGTGTGGGCGGCCTCTAGAAACTGGAAAAGGCAAGGAAACAGATTGTCCTCTCAGAGTCTCCAGAAGGAGCCAGCCTTGCCAATACCTTGCCTTAGCTCCATAAAGCTTGTTTCAGACTTCTGACCTCCAGAACCATAAGAAAATAAATTTGTGTTGTTTTAAGCCATTAAGGTTGTGGTAATTTGTTAAGCATTGCACTGGGCAAATCTGCTGCAAAAGACCTCTTTAAAGTGTTAAAAAGCAAAGATGTCACTTTAAGGACTAAGGTGCGCCTGACTCAAGCCATGGTGTTTTCTGTCATCTCATATGCATGGGAAAGCTGGACAATGAAAAAGGAAGACTGAAGAAGAAATGATGCTTTTGAATTGCGGTGTTGGCGAAGATTACTGAATATACCATGGACTGCTGAAAGAACGAACAAATCTGTCTTAGAAGAAGTACAACCAGAATGCTCCTTAGAAGCAAGGGTGGCAAAACTATGTCTCATATACTTTGGCCATGATATCAGGAGGGATCAGTCCCTGGAGAAGGACATCATGCTTGGTAAAGTACAGGGACAGCGAAAAACCAGAAGACCCTCAACAGATGGATTGACACAGTGGCTGCAATAATGGGCTCAATCATAATGATTGTGGGGATGGTGCAGGACCAGGCAGTGTTTCGTTCTGTTGTACATTGGGTGGCTATGAGTCAGAACTGACTCAGTGACACCTAACAACAACAAATTTGTTAAGCAGCAATAGGAAACTAACCCACCAGGTCCTCTCTCTGAACCACAGTCTTTTTATCTACAGAATGGTCACAATACCCTTGTCCTGACTTCCAGTCTCTGAGAACCGGAACGCCGAGACCTTCAAGCCTTCATGGTTGTTGCTGGAATTTTCTCTGTCAACCTAAATCAGGTTTCCAGGCCTCACTGTCATATGGTTCCAAATGTCCTATTGTGAGGTCTCTTCTAGAGGAGAGAAAACCTTATTCCCAGGAATTTTAACCAAAAGCCCAGTGAAACCACCACAGGACTGATTAAAAGAAACCTTCCTGGTATAAAAACTGCAAGTCATTATTTTCAGCTTTTTAAAGTGTGACCCATTGGGTGGCCCAGTTCAGGGCATCCTACACTTGAGATGGGTTTAATTTTCTGTTTTGATCCCATGGCGAAACCCACAAACAAACAGAGCAGCATTAGCTAGGCTGCTGTGCTGCAGCATCCGCACCCCTGGGGCTGGGCCTAGGTGCAGAAGTCGCCACTCCTCTGAGGGGGCTCTGTGGGAACTGCCTTGTCTGCAATGGTTCCTCTGGAGAAGAGCTCTTTAATCAGTGGGACTTGAGGGAAAATGGCTCTGCAGAAACAAATCAAGGACTTGAAATAGCGTCTTTCCCACTGGTTGCCTGGGAAGAAGTTGCAATTCTTCTCTGGTGACGTCACGTCTTTCTTGTGGCCAGCCCTGTGGGGCCTGAAGGACTTCAGAAAGCAGCCAGATGAGAAGGGGAAGGTGAGGGGAAGGTGGGCTGCTCGACCAGAGGGACATCTGCCTTTAATCATCACTGAGAACAAAGGGAGTCAAGTAATTGCATTTGACCGAGGGCAGCCTGGTTTCTCTTGAGGCTGCAGCCTTCTGGCAGGGACTTTGCCTCGGCCTCCCCGCCTCCAGGCCCTCTTGCACAGGGGCTGCTGGAGGAAATCTTCTGGAGCACAGCCTTGTTCACATCTTGCCCTTGCTTGAAACTTCCTCTGATGGCTCCCTACAGCCTCAGGTCAAGGTGTAAATCCCTTAGCGTGGCATTCAAGGCCACCCCACTCCAGCCTCATCCTCACTTCCTTCCTCCTGAGCAGGCCACCGCATCCCTACAGAACTGCTTCCCAGCAATTCCAGAACTCATTTGCCTTTGCCAAAGTCAGTCCTCCTTCTCATGGATGCTTGCTCCGTTTACTCTGAGTCAGGCTGATGCTGGATGCTGAGGGTAGAACAAAAGTGGATACAGTATGGTCCTTACCATCCCTGCCCCTTGCCTGCATGGTGGCGCCCGGAAGAAGCTGGATTTGGTGTGTCCTGGGAAAGACCTGAGACCTGGATGGCACTGCAGCCGGAGCTAGAGAGGAGGCAGCAGGATGCTGAGGAGGCACAGTGGAGACTGTGGTTGTGGGTGAAGAGGGAACAGCAAGGCCGAGAGGAGGATGCCTCCCCAGTTCCTGGCATGGCTGAAGGGGGGACCCAGGAGGGCAGCCATGCGGAGTGTGGGGATGCTGAGTGTGCATCTGAGCATGTGGAAGGTGCGGTGCTGGAACTTCCCTGGAGAGGTCTGGAGGGGATGAGCTCCCTCGAGTGGGGCACAGAGGGAAACAAGGAAGGGCTTCGTGGGACCTGGGGAACCTCAACATCTAGAGGAGGCTCAGAGAGGGAGGAGGAGAACCAGGAGCTGGTGGAGCTCAGAGGACCCGGGAGAGGGGAGACTTAGGAGACAGGGATTCATGAGGTGAGTCATACCACTGACAGGCCAAGGATGCTGAGACAGCAGAGGCCCTGGGCTGGACCTTGGAGGTGTAGTTGGTGGACGGGAGGGGACAGGAGGCCAGCAGGATGAGGGCAGGCTGAGGAGAGGAAGCTGAGCCTGGGAGTGTAGACTCTTGTTTTGACAGCCAAGGCCTGAAGAGGAGGTAGGGAGAAAAGGACAGTGGCATGGGGTGTGGACCAGGGTTGGATGGGAGACTGGGGCATGCGGATCCTGTGGGAAGTAGACAGGAAAATGTAAGAATTATGCAGGAAAGGGGGTGCATGGAATCCTAGGCATGGCCTCCTGATCCTGCCTGATCTCAGGTAAGGGAGGAGCTGAGAGCTGGCGAGGGCACCAGCTTCCCTGAGGCAACGTGAGCAGGAAGGGGAGGATGCAGCCGCAGCCAGGGTGAGCTTGGAGGGGCCGGGAGGAAGTTGGGGGAACGCTCCCCACTGGCCTTGGCCTTATCAGGGGTTTGGGAGGTAGAGCCATCTGCATCTGTGGGAAAGCAGGAGGAGAGGTGGGAGGCCCAGCAGAGCCCTTGGGAAGACAGACTGCCTGGCAAGCAGAGCACCCTCTGTAGGCTGGGGCTGGAGGTTTGTGGGGCTCCATGCTGTGTGGCTGGGGATACTCTCCAGAGTCCAGGACTGGGGTGCTGCTGGGTAGACAGGGCCGCAAGACAAGGAGGTAGGGGAGGATGGAGATAGACAGGGGCTGCTGGATGGGAGGGAATGGGTGGGTGCCAGGGTGAGGCTTTGGTGAGGCTGGAGTGCACGTGCTGTGGACAAGCTTGACTTTTCTGTCCCTCCCAGGCCTTCCCCAGCACCTCTGTCCTTGCCTGTTCTCACCACATGTGCCTTATTTCTGTGGCTCTTTGTGTTGGCTGTGTCCTCTCATCAGACCACAGGTCCCCTTTTCTGCTCTGTCCAGCCCATGACCATCTCAGGGTCTGGCTCCTAGAAAGGATTGAACAAATGACTTAGAATTGCCCTATCCTGCTTTAAAAAATATACATTATTTGAAGTATAACTTAAATACAGTGAAGTGCGCAAGGCAAATCTGCTGCAAAAGATCTCTTTAATTGTTAAAAAGCAAAGATATCACTTTGAGGACTAAGGTACATTGATCCAAGCCATGGTATTTTCAGTCACCTCATATGCATGCAAAAGCTGGACAATGAATAAGGAAGACCAAAGAAGAATTGTTCCATTTGGACTGGAGAAGCCCTCAGAATATGGCCCCCAGACACTCTTTTAACTCAGTACTGAAGTCACTCCTGAGGCTCACACTTCAGCCAGAGATTAGACAGGCCCATAAAACAAACAATAATACACGTAGTTCAACCACGTATACGGACTAAAGGGGCACACCAGCCCAGGGGCAAGGACGAGAAGGCAGGAGGTGACAGGAAAGCTGGACAAAGAGAAATGGGGAACCCAAGGTTGACAAGGGGAGTGTTGACATGGTTCGGGGTTGGCAACCAATGTCACAAAACAATATGTGTATTAATTGTTTAATGAGAAACTAATTTGTTCTGTAAACCTTCACCTAAAGCCCATGTACGCACACACACACACGCACACACGCACACACACAAAAGAATTGATGCATTTGAATTACGGTGTTGGCAAAGAATATTGACTATACCATGACTGCCAGAAGAATGAACAAATCTGTCTTGGAAGAAGTACAGCCAGAATGCTCCTTGGAAGTGAGGATGGCAAGACTTCTCACATACTTTGGACACGTTATCAGGAGGGATCAGTCCCTGGAGAAGGACATCATACTTGGTAAAGTAAAGGGTCAGCAAAAGAGAAGACAACCCTCAACCAGATGGACTGACACAGTGGCTGCAGCAATGGGCTCAAGCAGAGCAATGATTGTGAGGATGGGGCAGGACTAGACAGTGTTTTGTTCTGTTGTACATAGGGTCTCTGTGAGTTGGAACTGACCTCACGGCATCTAACAACAACAGAGTACACAATCTTAAGTGTACAGCTTGATGAATTTCTACTTGCGAAGCACATTCACGTAGCAACTGCTGGAAACGCCCCAGAGTAACCACTATTCTGGTTTCTATATGAGTTGGAATTGACTTGACAGCAATGGAATTTTTTTTTTTTTAATACCATAGAATAGCTTCGTCTGTCCTTGAACTTTATGGAATACAGTGCCTATTCTGTTGTATTTGGCTTCTTCCACTCAACATTATGTCTGTGAGGTTCACTTACGTTGTTTCAGGCATCTGTAGTTCTTTTTATTGCTGTCTAGTATTCCATTTGTCTTGGAAGAAATACAGCCAGAGTACTCCTTGGAAGTGAGGATGACGAGACTTTGTCTCACATACTTTGGACGTGTTATCGGGAGGCACCAGTCCCTGGAGAAGGAGATCATGCTTGGTAAAGAAGAGGGTCAGCAAAAAAGGAAGACCCTTGATGAGATGGGTTGACACAGTGGCTGCAACAATAGGCTCAAACATAGCAACGATCATGAGGATGGTGCAGGACCGGGCAGTGTTTCGTTCTGTTGTACACAGGATCGGTATGAGTCAGAACTAACTCGACAGCACCTAACAACAATAACAACAACAGTATTCCATTGTATGACTATTCCAGTGAGTGAAATTGGCACTGTATTCATTCTCCTCTTGATAGACGTTTGGGTTGTTTCCTATTTTGTTCGTTTTACAACCTCTCGCTGAGTATGAGCTGGAGAGCGCCAGCTCAAACCCGTCATTTTCAAATAAGGAAATTGACACCCAGAAAGTAGGGATCCCACAGGGAGTCATGGGTAGAGTCAGGATGAGACCCCAGTTTGCTCATTCGTAGCCCAGTGGTTTCCCTGTAGAGGACAGAAATAGAGACTCCTGGGGCTTTTTCAACAAACACATCCAGCTGGTGCCTCTTGTCGGGGCGAAGGCAGCCAAACCCACATGTTAGCGATAGTTGTGGACAGAGCCTTGACTGCCTACCACCCTGTGAAAGCCAGCAGTTCACCACGGGCTGTGCAGGCTTGAGGGTGCTCCTCTCTCTGTCAGACTTCTCGCCTCCTTACCCAGGATAACAGCGAGAATGAATGGTGCAGCAACTGCCTTTCCTTGTGTGCTGTCTCTGAGCCTGACCCTGGCCAAGGGCTTCCATGGATTATTCTCTGCTGTCATTCCCACATCCTAGTCTGTGCCTTGGACAAGGGATTCAGTCCCCTCCCTAATTACCATTCCTCCCCAAAGCAGCGTGCAGTGTTCTTAGAGGGACTCTGCAGGGGAGCTGTGTGGACTTTCCTGGTCTGAGGTCCTTCATCATTAGCTAATAATGGGGTGGCAACCTGATTAGACTCAGTTGCCTGCTGGAGCTGATGCGGGAGGAGGGGCTGACTCAGCCCTGGGGAAGGTGGGCCAGGGATGCTCCCTCAGGCATGTTCCCCACCAGCACGGGGTGTGGACCTGGCTCTGAAGTACTCATCATGGGTCGGAACTGTTCTTCGAGATTAGAGATGACAAGGTGTGTATAGAGTTAGTAGGATACAGTGGACGTTCAGATCTGTCATTCTACCCAACTCCTAACTGCAATCCTGGGAGGTGAATACATTAGTAATAGTGAAACTAGCTGTCGTTTCTTGAGAGTTTCTCAAGTGCCTGGCATTCTAGTGCTTTAAAGGATTTAATCATTCAACCCTCACAACATCCCTCTGAGGGCTGTTATTCTCCTAATTTTGCACATGGGGAAATGAAGCACAGAGAGGTTCAATAACTTGTCCAAGGTTGCACAGCAAGATGTCTCAGTCACACCTGTTTTACAGGTGAGAACAGTGGAGTGAAGAGGGAGAGTAGACCCCCTTGGTCCATGGTGATACCTGTTCACTGTGCCCCAGATGCCTGAGGGTGCCAGCTGGGTGACGACCCGGTCAGGTGATGGCCAGGAAGAGGACTGACCCCTCCGGCAAGCCCAGCCAGTCAGAGGCATGATTCTTTCTCAAACACATCTGTGCATTGCACTTTGCAGCTTTTATTATAAATAGTCCCTAAATGTGGGTAAAGCAAATATTTATATAAAGACTCCTATTTCTAACTGGCTTTCATTATAATTTCAAAGATGCATTCCTGGGAAATAATCTGATGGTAAAATATGCTAAATGTCAAATGTAGGAATCCTAAAGTTGCTCCTTCCCATGCACAGTTATGTACATTTAATTCTCCCACTGACCTCACCTCATTGATTCATTCATTTATTCATTCATTCAAAAACACTTGTTTATCATCCACTCAATGCCAGACACTGCCAGGGAGATACAAGTTGAGAAAGTTTTGCTCTCAGGGACCTCAGAGAGAGATGTTTGTGTGGGACCCCAAGTGTTCTGAGTGATACAGTGGCTGTGAGTGCTGTGGACAGAGCGGGTGGGGACCAAGAGGAGGGGGTCAAGCCTGTCCACAGGGAAAAGCAAAGACTTGAAAGAGGAGGCCTCTTGAGTAGGATGTGGGAGATGGATAGGCGGCCCCCAGGGAGTGGGGAGCGCACATTCCTAGCAAAGACTACTGTTGGTCAAAGACCTAGGCCAGAGGAGGGGGGGACCACAACCCAGCATGGTGGGAGTGGCGATGGTCCAGTGTTGAAGGGGCGCTTGGGAGAGGGGCCGCCGGAGATCCAGGGCTTGTTCCTTCCAGACCTCAGACCTTGGTCCACACCTTCTCTGTACCTTCTTTCTCATTCATTTGTTCAGTCAACAAATATTTGCTGACATGAACCTGTGCTAGACATGGGCAGGGGGCTAGAGAGACAGGAACTCAGGGTGTCTGTCTCTGCAAGCTGGCCGTTATATGGCCCAAAGATACTTTTGACCAGTGGACAGCTGCACACATCTGCATGTGGCATGCCCCACACAGGTGGCTCTGTGTTACTGCAAGTTCTCACCGAGTCCCTGGTGTGGGGATGATTTTGCAGGCCTGGGATGGCACTGTTGTACAGGTGTCTCAGAGCTACCTACGTAGAGGGGCCGTAGGGCTAAGCTTTTCCCTGACATCCAAGCCCCATAAGTAGTAGAATCCTGTCCCGTGTGGACTGGAGAACCCTAGAGGCCATTCCTTGGCCGATCTGGGTTACTAGTGGCCGGACTTTTGGGAGAGAGGCAGCTTTGCTCTGATACACGTCCTGAAGTGAGTGTGAAGGCCTCTAATGCCCCTCCTAGCTGCAACACTGCCTTTGCTGCTCTGTCTGCTGCTGAGGAGGAGACAGAGGTCCAGAGAGGTGAAGGGCTCAGCACAAGGTCACACAGCTATTCCCGCAGGGGGACTCCAAGCCGATCTCTTTACAGCCACTGAGGCAGCCCAAGAACCCACCTGCTCATAGCAAGTAGAAAGCTGCAGGAGCCAGCAGTGGTCATCCCACATCTCCGCCTACCTGCTGGGGGTTTAATGAGCTGCAAACAATCCTCTACTAGCTCCCTAGTAGGGAGTCACCTCCAAGAGTAGGAAGAAAAGGCAGGTCTGAAAAGAAGTGACTACCAGAAGGAAAAGGCAAACTCCATAACCAGCAGGATTCGGACACCACGTTCATTTCCCCCGGTCCTGAGTTGCTTCAAATTCTCCAGGGCCTGCCCTTTGCAAGGAAATTCGAGGAATTCCTTAGAAACTCAAAGTGGTGGTGGTTGGCAGCGGTGGGCGGGGGGTGGGGGGGTGGGGGGGGTGGGGTGGAAGGATGGGGTGGCGGGGTGTGGCACAGGCCACCAGCTGGGCCCTTTCTTCTGGAAATGACTCAGACCCAGAAGGTATTCTGCTAACCTAGAAACCCCTGGGTTGTGCTTATGTGTGACCCCCTGCATGGGGATCAAATGCCAAATTCCACAATTCAGTCCCTTTGAGAAGCTACATTCCTCAGATTCTTATCAGTCTTTTTTTCCTCAAGTGAACCCTGGGAACCAGTCTCCCTACTGATGGCAGGAGGACGATGGGAGAAAATTAAAACCAGGAGTCCTGGCTTTTGTCTCAGCTCTGCCACCAGCTTGCTGTGCCACTTTGGGCCCTTCCCTTCTCTGGGCCTCGGTTTTCTCACCTAGAAAAAGGGATGGAGCAAGATGATCTTTCCCAGACCCCTTCCAGTGCAATTCCTTCATAATTCTCCATCCAAGCCCTAGCCAGATGTTTTCAGGAGACTAGACACGTAAAAGCAAGATTCTGTCTTTGTCCCAGCACAGTTGCAGCAGTGGGAGCTCAGGAGTGGTGGCAGCCTTTAGTTGTGTCCCCTCCCTTATGGGGAAGAGTCCCTCCCCCTGAAATGTCACAGATGAGTCTTCAGAGACTGGCATTCCAAGTTCTGAGGGGCTCAGCCCTCGGGAACATTTTAGTGAGCTTGCACCTCCTTGCACAGCAGTCCCTAAAATGGGCTCCCTGACTCTACCGGATTGCAATAATGACCATGAAGTAGCTACCACTGATGTTACTTTACAAGTTACAAGCTGCTTACACATTCATTTGTTTTGTTGATCTTGGGCTGCATACTATTACTCCCATTTTAGAGATGAGGCAACTGAGGCTCAGGCTTGGTGAAGCTCATTCAGCTAGGCAGGGCAGAACCAGGACTTGAGCCTGGTTCTCCTGGCCCACTCCACATGCTGGCACTTTCCACTATCTCAGGGTGTTTCAGGGCATTGTGGTGGCCACATAGCTTATTCTGAGGTCTTGCATGTGGCAGGTGCTCTGTGGACATTTGTGGAATCAATGAATGATGCCACCTTGGCCTACACCATCCAGAACTGGCATCTTCCCTGGCGGCCAGCATAGGAATCTCAGGGTATGTGCTACATGGAAGTTTATGGAAGTGAGATAGTGACGTCCTGAGGAGCCTAAAACTCAAAACCAAGGGGCTGGTGAAGCCAGAGCAGTCTGACCCTCACTGGCCCAGCTAAAGTCTATGAGACTGTCTGTGAAGATAATCTAGTGGAGAGAAAAATGCAGGTGTCATATGGGTAAAGACAGCACATGGTCTCCTTTTGTTCAAGAAGAAAAGAGGTTAAGCTCATTCAGGGTAGTGATTATGTTTCCATTCTGAAGTGAAATTACTTACAGTTCAATAGTTGTTTTTAGCTGCCACTGAGTCAGTTCCAACTCGTAGCAGCCCTATGTACAACAGAACGAAACACTACCTGGTCCTGCGCCATCCTCACAATCGTTACTATGTTTATACCCACTGTTGCAGCCACTGTCAATCCATCCCGTTGAGGGTATTCCTCTTTTCCGTTGACCCTCTACTTTACCAAGCATGATGTCGTTCTCCAGAGACTGGTCCCTCCTGATAACATGGCCAAGGCATGTGAGACCAGGAGGCCTGGTGTGTGTCCTAGTTGTACCACTTACAACCTGCATGGCTTTGGGCAAGTGTCAACTTTAAAACCTCAGTTTTGTCATCTGCAAAAATGGCCACCCACCTTCCAAGGGCTGTCAGATGTCACTGTCAAGAGCAATCCCATCTTGCCGTCCTCGCTTCTAAGGAGCATTTGTTTGTTCTTCTCGTGGTCCATGGTATATTCAGTATTCTTTGCCAACACCATAACTCAAAAGCATCAATTAAACTAGTTGATAGTTTAATACTAACACCTACCATCTACCTAGAGGTTTGCAGTCCACAGATTACATTCATAGAGATGTCATTGCTCTTGACCGTGACATCTAACAGCCCTTGGAAGGTGGGTGGCCATTTTGCAGATGATGAAACTGGTTTTAAAGTTGAAACTTGCCCAAAGCCATGCAGGTGGTAAGTGGTACAACTAGACACACATCAGGCCTCCTGGTCTCACATTCTTATATCTTGATCTTGCTGTTTGATAACAGGTTGTTTTGGTTAGGATGCTTTCAGATATGAATCATAAAAACCTGGTAGACAAGGGCTTAAGCAGCAAGGTCATCCATACTCTCACATGTGAAGAGGTAGGTGGCTCCAGGGTTGGCTAACTCAGCAGCATCACACACTCAAGCACCCTGCCTTTTGCTCTGCCTTCTCTACTCTGTCTCCCCTCATGGCCATAAGATGGCTGCCACAGCTCCAGGCATCATGTCTTCACACTACTATGTCCAGAAATAAGCACAAATTTCTCTTCCTTCATCCCCCTTCTCCCTATAGGATAACTTTTTCCAAAAGCCCCTTGGCAGACTTCCTCTTACTTGTCATTGACCAAGACAGAGTCAACATGCCACACCTCAACCAATGACATTATGACTTTGCCCACTGTTCTGGAATTTATTGCTGTCCAGTATCTGAAGAAATGGATTGACACAGTGGCTGCAAGGATGATGAAGCATAGCGATGGTTGTGAGGATGGTGCAGTGTTTCCTTCTGTTGTACATAGGATCACTAAGAGTTGGAACCAACTCCATGGCATCTAACAACAACAATATATTTGAAAAAAAAAAACGGAGGGTCTGTTGGCAGGGAAGGAGGAAGAGGAGATGACTGTTGGGGACACAAGTGTCGTATATGATGCTGTGGGCATATGAGAGGTCGGTGATGTACTTGTCTCCATCACAGTCCCTTCTAAAGGAAACAGACCTCAGAGTTCTTGCTGACAGGGAGTCCTAGGCCACCACCCATTTTGTACCATGCAACTTTTCTCCACAGCTGACTGGACCAGGGGTGTGCTTCCAAGGCCCTGGCATGGACAGAGGCACTGGGCCAGTCAGGGTTTCTGTCTCTGTCACAGGAAATGAAATTGAGAGAGATTGAGGCCATTAGATCAGTGCTACTCCAAGTGTGCCCTGCAAGGAAATAAGACATGCACACAAATAAGATGCCCACGCCTATGTCACTAAGCACATATTTTTCTTTTGGGGGGGAAGTTATTTAACCTTTCTGGAATCTTCATCTGCAAAAGAGGGATAATAATAGTTCTCACCTTGTAGGTTTTTATAAAGGTTACAGAAGTGAGATGTGACAGGGGCTTGGCACAGTTCCTGGCACATAGTAAATACTCAATAAATGTTACTTTTATTGCTGCTTCATTTTCCAACTTCCAAAAAGTGGATAGGGTCACCATATTCATTTCCTAGGGTTGTTGTAACAAGATACCACAAGCGAGGTGGCTTATAAGAACAACAATTTATTGTCTCAGACTTCTGGAGATCGGAAGTCTGAATTTAGGGTGTCAGCAGGGCCATATTCTCTCTGAAGGCTTTAGTGGAAGATCCCTTTTTGCCTCTCCCAGCTTCTGGAAGCTCCAGTCTTGCAGCTGCAGTGTAACTCTGCCTTCATGTGGCCATATTCCGCCTGTGTGTCTCTGTTTCTCTCCTCTTTTGTAAGAACACCACTCAGATTGGATCAGGACCCACCATGCTCTGGTGTGAGTTCATATTAACTGATAACATCTTCAAAGACCCTATTTCCAAACGCGGTCACATTCACAGGGATAGGTGTTAGGACTTCAGCAGAACTTTTTGAGGGACAAATCAATCCTTCATAGTCACTTTTCCTACTTTGGTGGCCTTCAGCATCACCTGGGAAGTCTGTTACAAATGCATATTCCTGGGCCCATCCCCAGAAAGTCTGAATCAGTAGGTGGTTTGAGGGGTCATCCCACTGAGGAAGACCACTGTCATGGATTGAGTTGTGTCCCCCAAAAATATGTGTCAACTTGGCTGGTTCCCAGTATTGTGTGATTGTCTACCATTTTATCATCTGATGTGATTTCCCTATGTGTTGTAAACTCTATCACTATGATGTAATAAGATGGATTAGCAGCAGTTATAGTGATGAGTTCTACAAGGTTAGGTAGTGTCTTAAGCCAATCTCTTTCAAGCTATAAAAGAGAGAAGTGAGCAGAGAGACATGGGAGCCTCATACCACCAAGAAAGCAGTGCCAGGAGCAGAGCGTGTCCTTTGGACCTGAGGTTCCTGTGCAGAGAAGCTCCCAGACCACGGGAAGATTGATGACACGGACCTTCCTCCAAAGCCAATGGAGAAAGCGCTCCCCTGGAGCTGACACCCTGAATTTGGACTTGTAGTGTACTGGACTGTGAGAATAAATTTCTCTCTGTTGAAGCCATTCATTTGTGATATTTCTGTTACAGCAGCACTAGATGACTAAGACAACCGCCAAGGACTGCTTGGTCCTGTCCTGGTCTTAGACACACAGAAAATTCTGGCTTCTGCACAAGTCACTTGCTGGCCAAACACTTTATGGCCCACATTTGACACTGAAGACTGTGGGCAGTGTCTCTGAGTCATTTTCAGAACAAAGGGACAGTGCCTTCCTGGCACAGAGCAGGCCCTCAGGACAAATGCCACTGGTTCCAGTTCTGGTAGTGGGCTTGCATAGCCAGAGCGTTTCTCACACATGGCCTTCCCAAATGAGTGCAGGAACGTTGACCCCCTGGAAAGCATTTGGCGCCAAGTTATCATGACTTGCCAGCTCTGGCACTTCTCCCACTAATACAAGTAGCTGTGGATCACTCTCAAAAGGCTCAAACTACATGCTTGGTTCAGCCAAATCAGATACTTAACTCCCTCAGCTGCCCCATCTGGATGGGAAATTCAGTTCACAAGTGGCCCCACCAGCCCTTCCTGGTCAGTGTGCTGGGAATGAGCTGTGGCTCCTGGGGGCTTTCTTCAGTCTTCTGTCAGGTGGTGGAGGCCTCTGGAATCCCCACAGTGGAAGGTCCTAGAGGATGATGCAGACAATGATGAAGTGGAGGGAAGCCGTGCGGCTGCCTGCGGCCCAGCTGTGCTCCCTGGCATGTGTCCATCTCTTGTGGATGTGAATCCACACACCAGGTTTGCCTTCCAGGCCTCAGTGCTAGACCAGAAAGTCCCCGCCATCACCCTGGTGTTTTTATAAAAAGATTTGGTCAGTTGCCCTTGGGGTTTCAGATCAGTATCCTTTCCCTCTAAAGATCAGTGACCTTAAGTTTACTTAAATTCCTGGTCTGTATTGCATCAAAACGGGCAGTTGCAGTAAAAACAGTTGTAACGAAACTCAAGAAAAATCTGTCTGCTTATGCAAACACCCGTACTGTTTTCTGCAGCTTAAAAACTGATCAGACCTTAGTGCAACATGCACTCAGTTCTCCTCACATAAACAAAGCTATGACTCTGCACAATTGCATAGATGGATAAGGGATGACGAGGGGACCCTCAGCCTAGAAACACTTTACTGGGGGAGATTTTGTGACGGTCCCTGGGGCTGGTCCAATTTGGAACACATTTGCTCAAATGGCAGACAGTCTACCCTGCCTGGATCTTCCTGGGAGCAGGTACCTCCTTAGCCTGAGCTGAAATCTGTCTCCTGGTGGCCTTCAAGTTCTGATCCTCTAGGGGTATATGAGCAAGTCTGATGTAGGTTCCTGGCAGTCCCCGCAGATATCTCAGCATAGGGAGCTGGACCTCCCTCCCCAAACTGCCTTCTCCCACCATGATTCTTAGTTAATTCTTCTCACTCTGTCTGGGGACATGGCCCATTCACAGCAGTCCCCACCATGACTGCTGGAGAGGTCATATCTGAATCTGGGTGGAGCAGGAACCTTGTAGAGTGTGAGAATTCCCCTCCACTTCACCAAACCCTGGTGGCACAGTGGTTAAGAGCTTGACTGCTAACCAAAAGGTCAGCAGTTTGAATTCACCATCTCTCCTTGGAAACCCTGTGGAGTAGTTTTACTCTGTCTTATAGAGTCGCTATGAGTCGAAATCGACTTGACAGCAACAGGTTTGGTTTGGGTTTTTGTTTTTTTACCAAATCTTGGGCTTATGACCTGTGCTCTTCTTATGGGGCTCACTGCTCTGCAGGTCAACCCCCTCTGCCTCCCAGCTCTGTCATCTCTTGCTCCAAGGATGTTATGAATTGAATTGTGTTCCCCAAAATATGTGTTGGAATTCTAACCCCTATGCTTGTGGATGTAATCCCATTTGGGAATAGGGTTTTCTTTGTTATGTTCATGAGGCTGCATCAGTGTAGGGTGTGTCCTGAACCTAATCACTTCTGAGTTATAAAGAACAGCACAGACAGAGACAACCAAGCACAAACTGGGAGGAAGGGGTGGAGATAGATGCCATGTAAAGATTGCCAAAGAACCGAGGAACGCCAGGGCTACAGGTGCTGAGACAAGTTGCTCTGAATTCAGACTTCTAGCCTCCTAAACTGGGAGAAACTGATTTTCTGTTCTTTAAAGCCACCCACTCATGGTGTTTGTGTTACAGCAGCACTGGAAAGCTAAGACAGAAGATGGAGGCCACGGCTGTCTCCCCCAGCTGTGAATTGCAGCTGTGGTGACCAGCTCTTTTCCTTTTCTTGTTGGGGTTTGTGGCAGATGCCCAGGTGTAGTCTCAGAGGTTGAGCCCCCAGAAGCAGACTAAGATGGAATCTTACGTGGAGGATGTTTACTAGGGATTGACGTCCGTAGGAGGAAGGCAACTGAGCAGGAGCGAGCAGAAGAAGTTGAGCTGTGATGCAAGTCCAGCAATAGCTTCCACCCACCCCACGGAGAGCCCTGCAGCTAGAATGGCCCTTCTGAGTTGTCCTAGTTGGGATGAGGTGGCCAGGCCTTTAGTCTCCCACATCCATCAGTCCCTGGATGTGGACTGCCCTGGCAAGAACATAGCCTTGGGCGAGGAAGCTCTGGGTAGCGGAGGCAGTCCCTGATGGGGCTGACCGCTGAAGGGTGTTTACTGACAGCATTTCCAGCAACTGGGATAAAAAGTCCTACATGGAGGAGATCTGGGTGGCACAGCGCATGTCTACCACATTGTGGCTGCCCAGGTGTGGTGGGGAGCAGGCTTGTTTTCAACATCGTTCTGCTATTGAGACAACCTGAGGTTGCCTTTGCTTTCTGGAGGCCATGACACACACCACTGACTCACACTGAACTTATTGTTGGCGAGAACCTCTCAGCTCCATCTGGATTCGTCCACAGGACTCCACATTCGTCTGGTCATGTTTCATCTTGTTAGATTTGGCTCTTTGCTTTGGGTTGTAGAGCTCTACCTTGGATCCTGACTCTCTTCTAAGACCCAAGCTCCTGTCTCTGCCAGGACACAGTTTCCATCAGCAGCCTACTACTAAGTCTGCTGCATATCCTCTCCTGGCACCATGACCCCAAGTTAGGAGACCATTGTTTGCCAAGACCCAGGTACTCTAGGGTGAGCTTCAAGTCAACCCAGTAGTGTAGCAAATTGGCTGAAGGTTTGGGCTTGACTCTTAGTTGTCCACAGACTTGTTCGGGGACCTCAGGCATGGTGTTTACCCTCTCCCTTTGCCTTAGTTTCCTTAGCTGTAAAAGTGGAATGTAACAGTACTTACCTCCTAGGGTTGTTTGGGGATGAGTGGGAGGCCTAACATAGGTAGCAGCAGTGAGGAGGGGAAAGGGAGCAGGACTAGCTTGGAGTCCACCCCTGTGAGCTCTGCTATGGCTTAAAGTATCACTCAACTGGTGTTATTTGGAATTACATTCAACTGGTGAATTACATTCCATTGGTTCCACCTGTTGTCTCATGATTTCAAACATGGAGGTGGGACAGTTCTTCCTGCTTGCTGTTGTTTAGGTGAGATAGTCCCTTGATGGAGGTGTTCAAGGGCCTACCAAGGAATATTTTATTTGCTCCCTGACTATCTATCCATCCTCATTAGAAGGCAGAAACAGTATGGGGTTTGGAATTAGAAGACTGGGTTTCAAGACTTAAACTTACCATTTACTCATTGAGTGACTTTTGAGTCTTCTTCTCTTGAGTCTCCATTTTCTTATTTCGAAAATTCCTATGCTGCTGAACTTTCGAGAAGATTAAATGAGATATGTGAAAATGCTTCACCATCCATAAAACTTTAAGGAAATGTTAGGGATCACAAATGGGCCTTGGGTGCTGGGCCCCTCTCTGCCTGCAGAAGAGGGTCTCTATAGCCAGGAGCTAGATGGGCATGAGGCTGGCTGACTGTTTGTGCCAGGGAGTTGACTTGTCTCTTCTTGGTACTGGCTGGTCTCTGCATCTCTCTTGGGACTAGCCAAGGGACCATGGGCCCTGCTTCATGGCTGGTGGCCTCTAATACATCCAGGTTGTCCTTCCAAACTGCCTTTGAACTGCAAACTTTACTTCTACTTAGTTGTACTTCTTGAACCCCGCTGGCAGGCAAACCCACTGGAATTGGCCTCTCTTAGAATTGGGTAGGGTGTATGTAGGTAATTAGAACAATGTGGGATGGGTTGGGGAGGGACGGGTCTAAAACTAGACACTCCAGCCTTGAGGTGGGTGGCTGCAGTGATGGGAGCTGAGGATCAGGGACGGCACATAGCAGGCTCCTGAATGACTGGATGTGGACAGGTGAAGGTTCTTCTGGAACACAGGACTGGATCAGTACACCTTTATGGAGGCCTGCCCTTAGCCTGCTGTGCTCAGAGGTCTTCCATATAGAGGCTAAGACAGAAGCGTGCACCAGGCCTCTGGAGCATGATGTGGGAACCCCGTCCTGGCCGGGGGTTCTGGGCAGGCTTCCAGGAGACAGAGGTTAAATGGAGACTGGCTAGGTGAGTAAGAGTTGACCAGATGAAGGAAGGTGGAATGGCATTCCAGGGAGAAGGAAGAGAATGAGTAAAGTCAGGACGACATGACAGTGTAAATAGCAAGATGGAACGCAGTAGAGATGACACTGGGGAGGTGGATGGAGAGCTTGGCATTTTCCCTGAGTTAATAAAAGGTTTCAAGAGGTGCGGTGACATGGCCCAATTTGTATTTTAGAGGGCATCTTGGGTGACGTGTGGAGGAGAGATGTCTGGGAGGCAGGCCAGAGGCTGGGAGACTAGGAGGGGCTGAGGCTGTGCTGGTGAAGATGAAAATGCCTGAATCAGGGTGATGGGAGGAGGGATTAGGGAGGGGAGACAGGCCGAGGGGTGCTGGGAGGTAGCATTGCCTGGGTGAGTGTTGAGTTGGCTGTGGAGAGGGAGGGAGGGAGGGAGAAGGCAGAGTCTTGGGTGCTCCTGGGGGTTTCTGGGTAAGGCAGCAGGGGCATAGTGGAGCTGGTCACCAAGATGGAGGAGCTAGTTGCGGGTAGATAGTGATGAGTTAAGAATTAGAGAAATTGAAATCGTGTGCCTTGAGGTATCCCACGGGCTATGATGATGTTTGACCACTGTCCAGGCAAGTGGGCAGATACAGTAGGGTTCAAGAAGAGGTGTTTAGGTGACTCAGCATGTTGCAGGGATGGGGAAATATGGTAGGTCAGATTGTTTTATGGAGAGGAGGTCACATCAAAGCTGGGACTTTGTTCAGGCTCAGAGCTTAGGGTCCTGGAGAGGAAGGGAGGGTCAGAGGGAGATCAGTTCCAACAGCAAAGCTCAGATAGGAGACCTGGGGCTTGGGGAAGAACCAGGGCTGGGGTGGCCGTGCCTGAGCCTGAGTGATGGAAGTGCTCCCACATCCTGGCTATGGGGAGGAGGGCCTGGCTACAATGGCATCTTTCCTGGGTGGCAGGCAGCATTGGAGGTGGTTTGGTATAGTCATGCTCAGGGGTAAGCATGGGTTAAGGGTGTCTTGAAGGCCCCTCTGGTCCATTGTGACATGATTTCCTGAAACTACCAGGACTTGTTTTCCTGAAGGATCCTAAATTAAGGATTTCACTGCTTGGCGAAGCTACAAAGCCAACACTTAATGTGGGACCAGGCCTCCAAGCCTGGGGATGTCGCCAGTTCAGCTTCTTGGGGTCTCTTTTGCTCATTCGTGGCGTGGGCCTCTTTTCCTAGGAAAAGGGATCTTGGAGGGATGCAGATCCCATGCCCAAAGACTGCTGTGAGTAAGTTTACCATCTTAGTCAGAAAGATGAAGAAACATGGCTGAGATAATGCCCAAAGATAATGCCAGTCCCTGCTATCTTGACAAAGGCTACTGAGGGCACACTCGTTTCTCAGGTTGTCAAAGACCAGCGCTACCACAACTGAGTTCTTTCGCCCTGTAAAAGAGATGTGGCTTTCCTGCCTTGCCTGTCTCTGGGTGGAGTCATTCTATAGCCCATAGAGCAGTGTTCACCCACCACTGCACACCTACGAGGGTCAGGGGTAGGTGGGGGCAGCAGTGGTGGGGTTGGCGAGATGCCACCCACCAAACAGAAGGCATAGACAAATACTCAGGACCTGGGGCCTCTAAGCTGGAGGCCATACAGAGCAGAGCCCTGACCCCAAGAATCCCTGGAACCACGTGTGACTGGGCAAAGAACGTGGTTTTGAATTCCATCTGAAAAGGCACCGAGCCCTCTTCTCTTGTCTCTGCCTGCCTTCTTCATTGTTTTTGGCCAGCTTTTGATTTTTGGAAGCCATTTATAGCCCATTAAAAGATCAAATGTCTGGAGACAATGATTTGAGGCATTTGAAAATGTTTTCCAATTCACAGCTCATTTCCCTATAGACAGCCTTGACCAATGTGGGCTTCAGGGAGTGGCTGGACTGGCTGGACTCTGTTTCTTCCGGATGCTGGGACAGAACTCTGGGTGAAGCATCTGCCCTCGAATAGTCCAATAGTTCATCCCAAAGAGAATTGCACTCTCTTTTTTTGGAAGCACATGCTGAGTGCTCAAGGTGTCTTTGACACTTCTTGGCAGAGACGAAGGAAGGACCCAGGTGGCTGATGTCTTGCACCATTTCCTGACCTGGTTTTCCTGGGTATCTGGCAGACATGGGAATCCTGGTTTGTATTGGGTAGGTGGGGCCTTGCTGGTCCCCTGGGCAGAAGGGCTGGGTTCCCTTCCCAGCTTAGCCTCTGGTTTGAGCTGTAGCGATGGTAAAGGATATTTAATCTCTCAGTCTCTTTCCCCATCTGCAAAATAGGAAGGACAATCCTTAGTCTGTTGTTAACCTCTGTTTAGGTAGCCAGCTAACCAATAATGACACCTCGGTTTAGGTAGTGCTGCACAGTTTACACAACACTACCCTGGATATGCTCATGTAGTCCTTACAGGAACCTTGAGAGGTAGAATTTTTTATTTAACTGAGGCTCAGAGAGGGATGTCACTTTGCCCAAGTCGCACAGCAGGTTGGTGGCAGAACCATGTTTTGTTTTTTAAATACATATATATATTTTTTTTTGGTAAATGTACACAGCAAAACCTGTTCCCATTCTACAGTTTCTAGACACAATGTTCAGTGACAGTGGTTAGATTTTTCACACTGTGTCAACATTCTCGTTATTTCTATTCTAGTTGTTTCACTTCCGTTTACTTTATCTCCCTGTCCACAACCGTCTCATCCATGCTTTAAAGTAGCAGTTGACCTTTTGGTCATATATATATATATATATATACACATGTATATACATATATATATTTATAAACCTGTTGCCGTCAAGTCGATTCCAACTCATAGCGACCCTATAGGACAGAGCAGAGCTACCCCATAGGGTTTCCAAAGAGCAGCTGGTGGATTAGAGCTGCCGATCTTTTGATTAGCAGCCAAGCTCTTAACCACTGTACCACCAGGGCTCCTGTGTGTGTGTGTGTGTGTGTGTGTGTGTGTGTGTGTGTGTATACACAGATGTATATATATGTATATGTTCTACAGTTTAAGTGTATATATACATGTATGTGTATACATACATATATATATTTTTAAACACAATACTCAAGGGTGACAATCTTTACTTTTTGGGCTAAACTGTTGCTTAGTTTAAAGGTGACTTCAAGGGATAGTTTCAGTTCAAGGTTTGAAGGGTCATAGTGTCAGGGACTCCTTCAGCTTCCAAAGGTCCAATTAGTCTGGATTCTTTAAGAATTTGAAGTTGTGTTCCACATTTTCTCCCTTTTTATCAGGATTTATCTATTGTGTTCCTGATCAGAATACTCAGTGGTGGTAGCTAGGGACCATCTAGTTCTTCTGGTCTCAGGTGGAGGAGGCAGTGGTTCATGTAGACAATTAGTCCTGCAGTCCAGTTCCTTCTCTGATTCTTGGATTTCCTTTTTCTCTTTTGTTCCAGACGAATAAAGACCAATAGTTGTATCTTAGATGGCTACTCGTAAGCTTTTAAGACCCCAGATGCTGGGAGGTAGAACATAAACTTTAAGAACTATATTATGCCCATTGCCTGGATTGTCTCACGAGACCACGGCCTTAAGCCCTCAAACAAACAAAAAAAAAAACTAATCCCATGAGGTGATTGGTTATGTCTAATTAGTGTCAGCATCTTTAGCCTCCCCCCCACTTTTTGGTTGTTGTTATTGTTTCAAAACCATGCGCAACCTAGCACTTGCCCATTCATCCCTTTTCCCTATGTACAGCTTATTGACATCAGTTACATCAGTCATGCTGTGCAAACTTCACCCGTATTCGGTGCCACTTTTCTCATTTCTATAAACAAAAAGTGACTCCTACCTAGGAGCCCCGGTGGTGCAGTGGTTAAGAGATCGGCTGCTAACCAAAAGGTCAGCAGTTCGAATCCACCAGCCGCTCCTTGGAAACCCTATGGGGCAGTTACTGTGTCCTATAGGATCGCGATGAGTTGGAATCAACTCGATGGCAACGGGTTTGGGTTTGGTTTTTACCTAGAGAGTACCTTCTCCTTCACACCCTCCTCCCCGGTAACCCCTGGTAACTACCAGTGAACATTAGTTCCTGTGTATTTACCTATTCATGTCATTTTATAAAAGTGAGAACATGCAATACTAGGTGTTTTGTGATTGACTTATTTCGTTCAACATAATGTCCTCCAAGTTTATCCACATTGTAAGATGTTTCGGAAACTCATTTTTCTTTATCACTGAGTAGTATTTTGTTATATGTCTGTACCACATTTTACTTATCCATTCATCTGTTGATAGGCATTTAGGTTGTTTCCATCTTTTTGCTATTGTGAATAGTGCTGTGATGAACATAGGGGTGCATATGTCTATTCATATCATTTCTATTAGATCCCTGGGGTATATACCTGGGAGTGGAATTGCTAGGTCATATGGCAGCTCTACCTCTAATTTTTTGAGCAACAGCCAGACTTTTTTATAACAGCTGTAACATTTTGCATTCCCACCAGCAATGGATGAGGGTTCTGGTTTCTCCACGTCCCCTCCAACACTTGCTAGTTTCTGTTTTTTTAATCTTAGCCATCCTACTGATAGTGAAACTACACCTCATTGTGGTTTTGATTTGCATTTCTCTGATGGATAATGATGTTAAACATCTTTTCACGTGTCTGTCGGCCATTTGAATATCCTCTTTGGTGAAGTGTTTGTTCATGTTCTTTGCCCAGTTTTTGATTGGGTTATTTGGCTTTTTGTTGTTAAGTTCTAGAGGTTTTCTATATATTTTAGACATGAGACCTTTATTGGGTATATCGTTTTTGAAGATTTTTTTTCCTGTCTGGAGGTTGTCTCTTTGTTCTTTTGATACAGCCTTTTGATGAACATTAAGTATCTTACTTTTCTGAGGTCCCAGTTATCTGTTTGTTTTCTGTTGCTTGCGCATTCATTGTTTTGTCTGATAATCTCTCATTAAAAAAAAAAATTAGGTCCCAAAACTTTGCTTCTATATATTCTTCCAAGAAATTTATGATTTTAGATTTTACATTTAGGTCCTTGATTCATTTTGAATCAGTGGTTTTATATGGCGTGAGGTGTGGATCTTGTTTGATTTTTCTGCATGTGACAATTCAGTTTTGCCAACACCATTTGTTGAAGAGTCTGTTCCTTCCCCGATGAATGGATTTGGCTCCCTTTTTTGAAAATCCATTGACCATAGATGTTTGGATTTACTTCTGGGTTTTCAATTCTATTCCATTGGTCTACGTGTCTATCATTAAACCAGTGGAGGTATCCCCTGCTTTTGAAAGTTCCCTTTATGCCATTTTGCTTTTATGGAAGGATTATATTAGCACCTGTTTTCGCTAACCAAAAGAAGTCCAAAGAGGATTTTTACTTCTACAAAAAAAGCCAAAAAGCGGAAATAGCATTCAGGGTTTGTTTTGTGGTGAGCCGTTAAAGAGGAGCACACCCCTGAGCAGCGAAAGAGTGGCATCGCCAAGCTCCTTCCCCGAGAACTACAGTCAGCATCTCAGCTTTTACTATATGTTAGTGTTATTTTAGGTTTTATCCATTATTTGGTATAATTTGGTTATTTTTTGGGTCTGGGAACGCTTAAAAATTTTTCTCATTTAAATTAATGGTAATTGCTTCTTTGCTTTACGCCATTTTGGCTTCTGAAAGGTTTCATAGGAATGCACTGCTTTCTGACGGTGAGGAAAACTGTACCAGGCTGTTTTGATTACCATAGCTGTGTAATATGTTTTGAAGTCAGGGCTTCCTACTTTGTTCTTCTTCAAAATTGCTGTGGCTGTTCGGGGTCTCTTGCCAATCCATATAAAATTGAAGATTAGTTTTTCCATTTCTGTAAAGAATGCTGTCAGAATTTTGATTGGGATTGCATTGTATCTGTAGATTGCTTGAGTAGTATTGACATCTTGACTGTATTAAGTCTTCCAACCCATGACCATGGAACGTCTTTGTTTCTATTTAGGTCTTCTTTTGTATCTTTTGGGGCCTTGGTGGTGCAGTGGTTAAGAGCTATGGCTGCTAACTGAAAGGTTGGCAGTTCGAATCTACCAGCCGCTCCTTGGAAACCCTATAGGGTGGTTCTACTCTGTACTAACGGATTGCTATGAGTTGGAATTGACTCGACAGCAAAAGGTTTTAGTATCTTTTAGCAGTGTTTTGTAATTTTCATTGTATAAATCTTTCACATCCCCAGGTAAATTTATTCCTAGATATTTTACTCTTAGATGATATTGTAAATGGAGTTGTTTTCTTAATCTTCTTTTCAGATTTCTTGCTGGCAGAACCAGATTTTGAACTAGATTTCATGGTGCCTTCAGGAAGAGGGATTGGATTTGACTACTTTTTTATTTTCTTCTATGGTATTGCTGATTCATATTTTTGACCTGCCAATATTGAGAATTTATATTTCCCTAGAAGTTGTCCAGTTGTCAAGATTTTAAAAAGTTTTGATGTCAGGTCATACATAATATTTACTTATTTTAATTCTGTACCTGGAATTTTTTTCTTGCTCCTGATGTTGATATATGTCTTTTTTGATTTCTTATTAAACTTGCCTGAGCTTTGTCTGTTTTTTATTTTTAAAGCCATGTTTGGTTTTGTTCATTCACTTTTTTCAGTTATCAGTTTATTTCATTAATGGAATACATCCTTTAGTAATTCTTTCAGAGAGGGTGGCTGGTAAACTTTCTAAATCCTTGTGCATCTGAAAATGTTTTCCTCTTGCCTTTAATTCTGAAGGGTAGTTTGGCTGGGCATAGAATTCCCCTCAGAACTTTGACGTTATTGCATCATTATATTCTTCAATCTGATGTTGCTGATAAAACTTGAAACCTGTTGCTGTTGAGTCGATTCAGACTCATAGCTGCCCTACAGGACAGAGTAGAACTACCCCCATAAAGTTTTCTAGGCTATAATTTTTACAGAAGTAGGCTGCCATATCTTTCTCCCGTGGAGTGGCTGGTAAGTCTGAACTGCCAACCTTTCAGTTAGCAGATTAACCACTGCACCACCAGGGCTCCTGATGTTGCTAATAAGAAATCAAATTTCAGTTTATTGCAAGTTATCTGTTTTTCTTTTGTTTCTGCAGCTTTTAGCATTTTCTGTTTATCCTGAGTGTTCTGAAATTTTGCCAGTATGTCTAGATGTTTGTCTGTTTTCGTTCATTTTGCTTAGCACTAACAGACCCTTTCAAATTAAGAACTGACTTCTTTCTTCCGCTTCTGGAAATTTTATTTATTATTTCTTTAAGTATATGCTTATCTTTGTTCTCTCTGATTTCCCCTTGTACAGCTACTAATAGATGGATATTAGAACTTCTCAGTCTGGTCTCTAGATCTCCCATTTTTTGCTCACATTTTCCATCTCTTTGCCCTTTTGTGATGTGTCTTGGGAGAGCTCATAGCTCAGATTTCCAGCTCACCTCAGCTGTGTTCATTCTGTTTCTCAGCTCGTCTGTTGAGCTTTTTATTTTTACAGTCATACTTTTCATTTCCAAGAAATCTAATTTTTTTATTTCATTATATTTTTTATGGGTGAAAAATTCTCTTATCCATTTCAGAACATTAATTATGCTTTAAAAATTGTCTTTGTCTACTTGCTTTATTGTTTTTCCTGAGGTGTGATTTATTGTCTGATTTATTGGGGCTTTCTTTCATGGTGTTGGCGTTTTTTTCTCAAATAATTTGAAATTCTTGGTATTTGGGGTTTCCCATTAGCCTTTCTCTGTTTTCTACAGCTTTGCCTCTTGGAGGGCTGGTGGTATGTGTGAAGGGTGTGGAAAGGTGTGTGAGAATTCAGTGTCTGGCCTTGGGAGAGTCTCCATTCCTCCTGGGGGTCACTAGCTTTTAAGACTCTGCCCAGTTTTCTGTCCAGGCACCTACTCTGACCACACCTGTCTCAGGGCTGGTGAGTCCAATGCTTGATTCTTGACACCAGCAGGGATGGGGGCCAGGTCTGCCTGTCTTGCTCCTTTTACTATGGTCCTCCAGCCAATCCCTCGGCAGTCACCTCTGCGTCCCTCTCATGCCCCATTAGTCACATCTGCTGCTGCTAGGCTGCTTCCACCATTTGCCCCCATCCTTCCTCCTTCCAGTTAGTCCCATCTGCTTTCTGTCCCTCAAGATTCCTCAAAATTTCTGGCCTACTGCTTCCTGTTTTCCAGTGTTGTTAGGGACTCTTTATATTTAAATTTCTAGGGAAAGAGGATAGGAGGGTGAGGCAGGAATATGTGCTACATCTGCCATCTTGATCCACTCACCTTGTTAATATTCTTTGCGATCTCCTGTCCCTCTCCACTGTTACTACCCAGGCATAGGCCCCTCCACCTCTTTTCTGGATCTCAGCCCTCTAACTGGCCTCCTTGCCTTCATCTCTCCTGGCCATTCTGTCCTACACACTGGCGCCAGAGGGGCTGTTCTAAAACAGAGATCCATCCAAGTCACTTTCCTGTTTGGAATCCTTCAATGACACCCTACTGACTTCATGAAAAAACCCGCCTCTAACCTGGCAAGTAATGCACCTCTTCCCTGGCTCCTATCCTTCCTCTAGCCTTCCTTCTAGCCATGTCTAATAACATGCAGGCCCCTGGACAAGCCATGATCTCTTTGACCACCGTGGCTTTGCTCACTCTGTTCCCTCCTCCACTAATGCTGTTCCCTCTCAATTCCCCCAAACTTTTGCTCAGTTAACACTTATCTTTCAGTTCTCAGCTGATTGGCTTTTCTTAGGATCTGTTGGGTTGGGGGTCTTTCTCTTTCCCATGGCTCCCTGTGTTCATCATGGGTTGTACCCATTACCCTGCATTCCTATGGGCCTGTCTTTCTCACCAGAGTAGGGTTTCCCAGTGGGCAGGAATTGAGTCTTTTCATTGATTCTACAAGGCATATTTGATGACTGACTGACTGAGAAATTGAAATGATACCGGGGCTTGGTGGCTGTCTTGGTCATCTAGTGCTGCTATAACAGAAATACCACAAGTAGATGGCTTTAACAAACGGAAGTTTATTCTCTCACAGACTAGTAGGTTAGAAGCCCAAATTCAGGGTGCCAGCCTTCGGGGGAAGGCTTCTGTCTCTGTTAGCCCTGGAGGAAGATCCTTGTCATCAGTCTTCCCCTGATCTAGGAGCTTCTCTCTGCAGGAACCCTGGATCCAAAGGACACACTCTGCTCCGGTGGTCCCCCACTCTCTGCTTGCTTCCCTTTCCTTTGATCTCTTGTAAGATAAAAGATGATGCAGGCCACACCCCAGGAAAACTCCCTTTAAGTTGGATCAGGGATGTGACCTGAGAAAGGGTGTTACATCCCACCCTAATCCTCTTTAACGTAATCTAATCTTCCCTCATTAACCACAGGCAGAGGTTAGGATTTACAACACATAGGAAAATTACATAAATCACAAAATGGAGGACAACCACACAATACTGGGAATCATGGCCTAACCAAGTTGACACATATTTTTGGGGGACACAATTCAATCCATGATAGTGGTCAAGGGGTATAGGTGCTCTCCCTTTCCCCACCAGCATGGACAGAGCGTCTCAGTGGCCTCTTGCTCAAGAGAATGAGCTCCCTAGATTTGTGGAGGGCCTCTCAGCCAGCAAGGCCTTCTGACCTGCAGTCAGTGCCTCTAGGAACACGCAGGCTGATGTGACTGTTCCTCTCCCCACAGACACTGGTGCCATCACACGGTGACACGGACTGTGTCCTGCCAGGTGCAGAATGGCTCAGAGACGGTGGTCCAGCGTGTGTACCAGAGCTGCCGGTGGCCCGGGCCCTGCACCAACCTCGTGAGGTAAAGGCCATAGGGCTGGCCCACTCTGCCCTTCCTTTCTTTTCCCTTGGATGAATCCAACTCCAGCACAGGTGCTGGGGGAGGCTGGGTTGACACTTGGAGGCATGAGTTGAATGTGCATTTATCAAGCACTTTCTGCGTACACGGCATGTGGGGTGTGTGTGTGCAAAGATGAAAGGAATGTGTTCCCCACCCTGATGGGACCTCACAATCCAGTGGAGTGTTAGATGGGCAAGGAATGCCACAGCAAATGAATGGGGCCAAGGAACAGAGGGGGAGGGGAAGGGCCAGGTGGGCCTGAGGAGGTTCCCTTGTGGCCAGCTTTGGGGCTCCAGACTAGAATGTGGGTATATGATGCCCTTGGGAATCCAGCCCTGCCTCCAACCTGCCTGTCTCACCAACCCCACCCTGGGCCACAGCTCATCAGTGGCTTGACAGCCCCCTCCACCTCCACAAGGAGAGATCTCTGTGAGTGGCCTGTCATTTATGGCTTCGGAGATCATACTTCCCCTGCCTCTCCTCCTCCTCCAGGTCCTTCTCCAGCTCAAGGGACTGACTATTCCTTCTGCCCACCCCCCGCCCCCCTTTCCAGCCCCAGGCCTCTGCCTCAAGGACCTTCCCCATCTCTGTCTGGACTTCTACTCCTTAAACTCCTCTGTCCCTGCCTTCTTTGCACTAAGAGAGGATTTTGTACCCGTTCTAACAGAACTCATCTCATCTCATAGCAACACTTAGCAACCCTATAGGACAGTGTAGAACTGCCCCATAGGGTTTCCAAGGAGCAGCTGGTGGATTTGAACTGCTGACCTTTTGATTAGCAGCCAAGCTCTTAACCAATGTGCCACCAGAGTGTGTTATGAGTTGGAATCAACTCAACAGCAGTGAGTTTCTTTCTTTTTTTTTTTGATTTCTGACAGAACATTTTTGCGTGGGGTCATCATAAGTTGGATTTGTTTTCATCGCCAAAAATGCAGAGTGAGCTCATGAGCCAGGGCCTCTGCCTTTGTCCTCACTAAGTGCTGCCCCCTATATGGCTTAGCATTGAGCCGACCCCGGAACACGCTTAGTCATGAATGGAAAAAAAACCAAAACCAAACCTGTTGCTGTGGAGTCGATTCCGACTCATAGCAACCATGTAAGATAGAGGGTTTCCAAGGAGTGCCTGGTGGGTTTGAACTGCCGACCTTTTGGTTAGCAGCTGTAGCTCTTAACCACTATGCCACCAGGGTTTCCTAGTCATGAATGGAAGAACCAAAAAATGTGGCAGAGACTCTGGTCTTAGGCCACAGGCCACCAAGCTGGTCATCGGGAGGGGGCAGCTTTTCTTATTTTCTAGATTTGCATTTATTTTCTAAATTTACTTTTTACTGTTGTTGTTATTATGAAGAAAGTGATATACACTCATTCTAAAAAAAATCCAATTATTACAGAACTCTATAAGGTAAAAAAAGAACATTCTCTTCTCTCCCTATTCCTCTATAATCCCATTATTATTATTATTGAAAGTGTGCCATTTCACACATTTTCTCCAGTTATACATATATATCTGATATGTGTGTAAAAATAGATGTATTAGATTATATTATAAAATAACATAATCTAATCTCCCACTTACGGAACTTTTTTTCCCATGAAGACAAATCAGTTTTAATAGAATCACACAGAGCTCTCCTTTCCCCTGTCTCCCCCACACCCCCAGGAGATAAATTTCAAGGCTCTCCTGCCTTTCTCATCAGCAGGGAGCTTTAGATTACCAGGTCATGATCACTTAATCTTGGGAGCATCTTTTGAGAAGAAACATCTATGGAGTCTGGTCTGTAAGTGACCACTCCCTCCCTCCACCCTCCCCACTCAACATGACGGAGACTCCACTACAGACTGCTGCAGCCTAGAACACAGGGCTCCCTCTACTCTAATTGGAGGACTTTCTTCTAAGGAGAATCAGGACTTCAGCATTTATCATCCTCACCCCAGCTACCTATCGCTGAGGCTAAGGCCTAGTTGAGTATGGTTGAGAGGTAGGCGCTTCCTTCTTCTGACCAGGCTCCTGTTCATGGAATAGAGGTTCTGCCTTGGAGGCAGCATGCTGAGAGTACAGGGGTTCCAACCACCCTTGCCCCATCTCCTGAGTCGCTGGTTCTACACTAAGAAAGGCAAGCTTGAAATGCCTCAGACTATTCCCCCTCTGAGGGTTCAGCCCCTAGAGTGGGGATATTACTGAGAGAAGTTTGTCTTTGTCCCTATCCCTAGTTCCAGAGTCCTGGCTCAGAGATTTTGCCTGAGGGGAGAAGCATGTTCCACATCCTCTTCTCAAGGGAAATGATTTCATTTGCAACAGAGTGTGGAGAAGTTCAAACCTAAGGGTGCTCTCAAGAACAGTGGAGATTGTGGTGAACAACAATTGGGAGATTTGTAGATTTAATGAAGATATAGGCTAGATTATAGGCTGGCTAATATGTAAGATAGAACTGGGGAATAAGACAGCTGGGAGAATCCCTTCTGGGGTGAGAACAAGTATCAGACACTGACCTCAGAAACTATTCCTTCAAAGGACTCATATTTCATTGGATTAGTCTGTGGAGCAATTTATATCCCAGGGCATCCCTGAAAAAAAAAATAGAGCAATTAGCCAGCATTTAGTGGACTTTAACAGCTGATTGTGGTCAGGAAAAGAGAGAAAGAAAGCTTTACCAATACTACTGTCCTCCCAGGGTGACTGTGGACATACCCAAAACAGTACTCCCCTGAGGAACAACATAAAAGGCTTAGCTCTGTGTGGGGGTGGTGGTGGGAGGGGGGAGTTGGGGGTAGGAAAAAAGGAAAATGAGCTTCACTAATATAATTCAACCAGTCATTAAGCAAATAAACAAGCAAATAACAATAAGTCCTGGGTGGGAGGACACTACCCACAGTTGCTACAATATATATTATAAAACGTCCAGTTTTCAACAAAAAAATTATGAGGCATGCAAAGAAACAGAATGTGCCAGATAAAAACACAACAGGCAACAGAAATTGCCTCTGAGAGTGACTAAAGGTAGGATTTAACAGAAAAAAACTTCGAAGTAGCTGTTATAAATATGTTCACAGAAATAAAAGAAAGCATGATTAAATAAATAAAGGAAAGTATGATGACAATATCACATCAAATAGAGACTATCAATAAAGATACAGAAATTATAAAAAAGGAATAAAATTCTGGAGTTGAAAAGTACAATAATTGAAATAAAAAATTCAGTTAATGGGCTCAACAGTAGATTTGAACTGGCAAAAGAAAGAATTAGCAAATTTGAAGATAGATTGATAGAGATTATGCAAACCAAAGAGCAGAGAGAGAGAGGAAAAAAGAAGAAAATAAACAGAGCTTTAAAGAAATGTGGGGCATCATTAGGTGCATCAGTATACATGTAATGGGAGTATCAGAAGAAGAGAAGAGAGAAAGGAGAAGAAAAAATAGTTAAATAAATAATGGCTGAAAACTTACCGGATTTATTGAAAAACAATAACTAAACATCCAGGAAATGTAAAAAGACCCATAAACACATATATGATAAAAATCATGAAAGTCAAAGACAAGAAGGAAATCTTGAAAACAGCAAGAGAAAAACAACTTGTCTCTTATAAGGGAACTCAAATAAGATTAACACATGACTTTTCAGCAGAAACAATGGGGGCCAGAAGGCAGTGGGAGAGCATATTCAAAGTGCTTAAAGAGAAAAAACAAAACAAAACAAAACTCAGTCTAGCAAAGTACAGGCAGTCCCTGAGTTAAAAATGTCCAATGTATGTACTACCCATAGTTACGAACCAACCCCTGTAAAGCCTATTAGGAAAAAACAGACTTGGAGTTCAGGCCTCCAAGCTCCCAGATGGGCTGAGCTTCTCCCGCGTGCAAAGGTGCTGCAGCAGGTCCTTGAACAACTGCTGGTGGCAGGCGGGCCCCTGCAACATGGTGCGCCCAGCTGCAGACTGCAGCACGGAGTGGAGAACCCACATGCATCTGCCTCCCTTGGAGCTCGGAAAGGGCCATCCCCACCATCTGCATGCCTCAATCACTGTTGCTCCACTCTGCGTGGCAGGGCTGCAGATGGTGGCAGCTGGTGGCCAGGATGCGGTCACCATGCTCTATGTGTTCTCTGAGTACAACCGATCAGTGCACCATGCTGAGCACATGGCTGGCCTCCACAGCACGCTTTACCCAGCTCTGATCCACCCTGCCCTGCTGGGCTGTCTGTGCTGTGTAACCTGTGGCCATTGTAGCACGTCTCTAGGCTTCTGTTTCCCCTTCCTTACACATGTGGGGTTTCACTATTGCATCCGTTCTCGGCCTTTTGGTGGCTGGAGGAAGGGGCAGTCTTAGATTCCTGACCTCTCTATGTCCATATGGTTTCTGGGGGTCTGTGGAGAACTTTGGACTTGGGTTCCACTAAGCATCCTCTTCCCAACTCTTGGGCTCCGGGCTTGCTCTTAGCAGATCCTGAATGGCACTTTCTCCCTTGCATCCTTAGGCAGAGGCCTCATCGTTAGTCCATGTGGTTAGCAGTTCTGGTGAGGAGGTGATGGTTGAATGCAGAAATGTGGCCTGGTGGTACAACATAGATTTTTTAGTTCAGAGTCTACAATGAAGTATCTAATTGATCTCAAAGATTTTACAGAAAAGAATCTTCTAAACATTTTGGGTAACATTTGCCCTGCAGGTGTCTCTTCATCTGCAGAGAAGGTATATATAATGGTTCATGATAACAAACAGGTGATACTTCACAACATGCATCAAAACATTATTATTATTACTGTATTATTAAGTTAAAGATGTTTTATTGTATCTGGAAGTGTTCCTTTAATATTTTTTATGCATAGAAAATGTCTTAGTTTTCTAGTGCTTCTATAACAGAAATACCATAAGTGGTGGCTCTAACAAACAAAAATGTATTTTCTCACAATTTAGAAGGCTAGAAGTCCAAATACAGGGTGCCGGCTCTGGGGGAAGGCTTTCTCTTTCTGTCGGCTCTGGAGGAAGGTCCTTGTCTCTTTGAGCTTCTGCTCCCGGGCAATCTTCATGTGCTTGGCATCTCTCTTCCCCTATCTCTGCTTGTTTGCTTTCATTTAATCTCTTTTTATACCTCAAAAGAGATTGACTCAAGATACAGCCTACACTATTCCTGCTTATTAACATAACAAAGATAACTCATTCCCAAATGGGATTATAATCACAGGCATAGAGGTTAAGATTTAAAGCACGTATTTTTTGGGGACTCAATTCAACCCATAACATTCTACCATTTGTTGTTGCTGTTAGGTGCCGTTGAGTCAGTTCCGACTCATAGCAACCCTGTGTACAACAGAATGAAACACTGCCCAGTCCTGTACCATCTTCATAATCGTTGTTATGCTTGAGCCCATTGTTGCAGCCACTGTGTCAATCCATCTCGTTAAGGGTCTTCCTCTTTTTCGATGACCGTCTACTTTACCAAGCATGATGTCTTTCTCCAGGGACTGGTCCCTCCTGATAACATGTTCAAAGTATTTGAGATGAAGTCTCACCATCCTTGCTTCTAAGAAGCATTCTGACTGTACTTCTTCCCAGACAGATTTGTTCGTTCTTCTGGTAGTCCATGATAGAGTCAATATTCTTCACTAACACCGTAATTCAAAGGCATCAGTTCCTCTTCAATCTTCTTTATTCTTTGTCCAGCTTTCGCATGCGTATGAGGCGATTGAAAACACCATGGCTTGGGCCAGGCGCACCTTAGTCCTTAAAGTGACATTTTTGCTTTTTAACATTTTAAAGAGGTCTTTTCCAGCAGGTTTACCTGATGCAATCTGTCATTTGATTTCTTGACTGCTGCTTCTATGGGCGTTGATTGTGGATACAAGTAAAATGAAATCCTTGATAAATTCAATCTTTTCTCTGTTTATCATGTTGCTTATTGGTCCAGTTGTGAGGATTTTTGTTTTCTTTATGTTCAGATGTAACCATACTGAAGGCTGTAGTCTGTAATCTTCATCAATAAGTGCTTCAAGTCCTCTTCACTTTCAGCAAGCAAGGTTGTGTCATCGGCATAAGGCAAGGTGTTAATGAGTCTTCCCCCAATCCTAATGCCTCGTTCTTCTTCATATAGTCCAGTTTCTTGGATTATTTGCTCCTCATACAGAGTGAATAATTATGACAAAAGGATACAACCCTGACATACACCTTTCCTGACTTTAAACCACACAGTATCCCCTTGTTCTGTTCCAATGACTGCCTCTTAGTCTAGATACTGGTTCCTCATGGGCACAATTAAGTGTTCTGGAATTCCCATTATTCACAACATTGTCCATGATTTGTTATGATCCACATAGTTTATTGCCTTTGCATAGTCAATAAAACACAGGTAAACATCTTTCTGGTATTCTCTGCTTTCAGGCAAGATCCATCTGACATCAGCAATGATATCCCTGGTTCCACGTCCTCTTCTGAATCTGACTTGAATTTCTGATAGTTCCCTGTTGATGTACTGCTGCAACTGCTTTTGAACGATTTTCAGCAAAAATTTACTTGTGTGTGATGTTCATGGTATTGTTCAATAATTTTTACATTCTGTTGGATCACTTTTGTTTGGAATAGGCATAAATATGGATCTCTTCCAGTCGGTTGACTAGGTAGCTGTCTTCCAGATTTCTTGGCATAGACGAATGAGCACTTCCTGCGCTGCATCCATTTGCTGAAACATCTCAGTTGGTATTCTGTCAATTCCAGAAGACTTGTTTTTCTCCCACGTCTCAGTGTAGCTTAGACTTCTTCCTTCAGTACCGTTGGTTCTTGGTCGTATACTACCTCTTGAAATGGTTGAACGTCAACCAGTTCTTTTTGGTACAGTTATTCTGTGTATTCCGTCCATCTTCTTTTGATGCTTTCTGTGTCGTTCAATATTTTGCCCATAGAATCCTTCAATATTGCAACTCGAGGATTGAATTTTTTCTTCAGTTCTTTCAACTTGAGAGATGCAAAGTGTGTTCTTCCTGTTTGGTTTTCTAACTCTAGGTCTTTGCACTACACATACACATATAATAAAACAAGAAAGAAATATTCATAACAATTACAGTCCCATTTCATGGTCATAACTGGTATTTAGTACTACCTTCTTCCATGACCACTTCATATTCCCTTTGCCCTCAGCAAACACCTGATCTGGTGGTGGTTCTTTGCTTGATAGGGTAACCCAAACCTTCATTCATGAAGGGTCTGGGCCATTAGTAGTCATGTTGGAATTGGGTTGCTTAAGTTTTCCATTGACTTTAATCACAGAGCATGGTAGTACTAAGAGATGCCTAAGAGTATGTATTCCAGACATACTCTTTTTTACCTCCATTATATAATATCAATCCAATTTCCCCTCAGTAATAAGGATCAATCAAACCAGCTCACAGGATAACTCTGTTCTTTACCTGTTGATCCAGAGAAGCCCAAAGTGACTGGTGGTATTCTTAACTTCCAGTTCATTGAACTTATTGCTGTGTCTCCAGGTGGGAACATTCCTCCCTTTGGAACTAAGACCTCTAGACCTGCACAGCATAGGGTTGTGGGGACAGGAAGCAAAAAATCTCGTGAATGTGTCACTAGGGGTATTAGTGAGTGGTGCCACTCCCATTTCCACCCCTTGATTCCTGGACCCGTGAATTTTGGCTATGGGAGAAAAAGCACCATATATTGGATGCTAGTTTACAGCATATACAGCCTCCTGGAGAACATTGCCCCACCCCTGCAAAGTATTGCCACATAGCTAGAGTGATAATTGTGTCTTTAGAAGGCCACTCCATTATTCTATCAAGCTAGCTGCTTCGGGATGATGGGGAACATGGTAGGATCAGTGAATTCTATGAGCATGAGCCCATTGCCACACTTCATTTGCTGTGAGGTGACTCCCTTGATCTGAGGCAATATTGTGTGGGATACCATGATAGTAAGTCCACAGATGGTAGTTTTGGCAGAGGCATTGCATGCAGGGAAGGCAAATCTGTATCCAGATTAAGTGTCTATCCCAGTAAGAATGAAACACTGCCCTTTTCATGATTGAAGTGGTCCAGTGTAATCAAACTGCCACCAGATTGCCAGCTGATCACCTCGAGGAATGGTGTCATATGGGGGACTCAGTGTTGGTCTCTGCTACTGGCAGATTGGACATTCAGCAGTGTCTGTAGCCAAGTCTGCCTTGGTGAGTAGAAGTCCAGGTTGCTGAGCCCATGAATAACCTCCATCCCTGCCACCATAACCACTTTGTTCATGAGCCCATTGGGCAATGACGGGAGTGGCTTGGGAAAGAGGTTTCCACAGAATGTGTCATCCTATCCACTTGATTGTTAAAGTCCTCCTCTACTGAGGTCACCCTATGGTGAGCATTCATTCACATGAGACACAAATATCTTCACTTCTTTGGCCCATTCAGAGAAGTCGATCCACATACCTCTTCCCCATACCTCCTTGTCTCCAATTTTCCAATCATGTTCCTTCCAAGTCCGTGATCATCCAGCCAAACCGTTGCCACAGCCCATGAATCAGTACACAATTGCACATCTGGCCATTTCTCCTTCCAAGCAAAACGAACCAGGTGCCCTGCTCAAAGTTCTGCCCTTTGGAAGGATTTCCCTTCACCGTGGTCCTTCATAGAGATCCCAGAAAGGGGCTGCAGTGCTGCCGTTGTTCACTTTTGAGTAGTGCCTGCATGTGGTTCAGAACCATCTGTAAACCAGGCACGGGTTTTCTCTTCCTCAGTTAACTAACCATAAGGAACCTCCCCATGAGGCCATAGGTGCAAACTGGGAGAGGGCAGATAATGTGACAGGAGTGGAGACCATGGGCATTTGGGCCACTTCCTCATGCAACTTACCTGCGCCTTCAGATACTGCTCAAGCTTGATCTCATGAATATCACTTCGATTTAACGATGGAGTGCTGCTGTGCACATCTGACTTTATGGCTCTGTAGGTCAGACAACACCCAGTTCATGATGGGCAGCTCAGGCTGCGTGATGACTTGGTGGCCATGGTTAAGCATTCAGTCTCTACTAAGGCCCAGTAACAAGCCAAAAGCTGTTTCTCAAAAGGAAAGTAACTGCAGAGGATGGCAGGGCTTTGCTCAAAAATCCTAAGAGTCTGCACTGTGATTCACCAATAGGGACCTTCTAAAGACTCCAAACAGCATCTCTATCTGCCACTGACACTTCAAGTACCATTGGATCCACTGGACCACATGGCCCAAGCAGCAGAGTGGAATGCACGGCAGCCTGAACCTGCTGCAGAGCGTTCTCTTGTTCTGGGCCCCACTCAAAACCAGCAGCTTTTCGAGTCACTTGATAAATAGGCCAGAGTAGCACACCCAGATGAGGTGTATGTTGCCTCCAAAATCCAAAGAGGCCCACTAGGTGTTGCGCCTCCTTTTTAGCTGTAGGAGGGGCCAGATGCAATAAGGTATCCTTCACTTTAGAAGGAATTTCTTGACATGCCCTACATCACTGGACCCCTAGAAATTTTACTGATGTGGAAGACACCTGGATTTTTGTCAGGTTAATTTTCCACCCTCTAGTACACAAATGTCTTACCAATAAGTCTAGGGTCATTGATACTTCTTCCTCACTAGGTTCAGACTGCGTAATGTCATCCATATAATGGACCAGTGTGATGTTTTGTAGAAGGGAAAGGTGATCAAGGTCCCTGTGGACTAAATTATGACATAGGGCTGGAGAGTTGATATACCCTGGTGTAGGCCAGTGAAGATGTATTGCTAGACTTATGGAACGCTGGTGGCATAGTGGTTAAAGTGATCAACTGCTAACCGAAAGGTTGGCAGTTCCAAACCACTAGCAGATCTGCAGAAGAAAGATGTGGCAGTCTGCTTCCCGTATCTGTTTCACTTGATTTCTCAGTTCTTTGCTGTACCATGCTGTGTTGGCATGGTGTGTGTGACTAAGCTGCCATCTTGGGTCATCTCTTAGGGTTTCTTTTTGAGGTGTTGAAAATGTTCTAAAATTGACTGAGGTGAAGGTTTCACATAAATGTGAGTATACTAAAAACCAGTGAATTGTACACTTGAGTTGGGTGAATTGTATGGTATATGAATAAATCTGTTTTTAAAAAAGAAAAACTAACATTATCTTTGGAGCGGAGGTATAAACAGGGAGAGTTGTGAATTTCTAACTTACTTTTCTACTCTATAGATATCAGCCAAATTGGACTTTTGCCACAATCCCATTATTAATGTGTTCAATGCCTCCACAGTCAGCTACCAGGGTGGAAGCAAAAAACAGTACGTGTGCATGCTGCCTTGTGTCTGTGTTTTAGAAGATAAACTGCCAGGATTTTTTACTGAAAAACCTTGTAATGAAGAACACGGTGGGCTGGCTCTCTTAGTGTCAAAATTACAAGTTGAAGTTTTTATACTTTTAAAATACAACAATGTGCCTCTAAGAACAGCTGAATAAACTACTGAGTCACTGAACTTGACTGAAACATTTTCAAATGATCATTAATTTTTGCACTTGCTTTCTGCTTTATGACTTAAGTGATTATCTGGATAAGGCTTCAGAAGCGTTGGTGTCTTCAGTGTGGGTTTTTATCGGTCTTTCAAAGCGTTCTTTCCTACTTCGGGTTAGGAGCTAAGAGCAGAAAGTTCAGTCAGAGCCAACAGGCATTTGTCATAAATTTTTCCTTTGCCTTCAAAATTTAGCTAGTGGGAACTTTGGTGATTAAATGTTAATTCCCATTCTTTCAGAGAAATTCCATTTTTCTGATCTCATTTAACATCGCTGCTACTATTTATCATCCACCACTCTTCTGTCAGTTTGCTGTACTGTGGTGACTTGTATGTTGCTGTGATGCTGGAATCTATGCCACCAGTATGTCAAATACCAGCAGGGTCACCCATCGTGGACAGGTTTCAGCAGAGCTTCTAGACTGAGACAGAGAAAGAAGAAGGACCTAGCAATTTACTTCTAAAAAAATTGGCCAGTGAAAACCTTATGAGTAGCAGTGGAACATTGTTTGACATGGTGCTGGACGATGAATCCCTCAGGTTGGAAGACACTCAGAATAGGACTGGGAAAGCAGAGTAGATCTTAATGACATGGATGGACTAAAAGATTTTGGGAACTTCATTTGATGATGTGGCATGACCCAAAATGAGAAAAAACAGCTGCAAACATCCATTAATAATCAGAACATAGAATGTCAGAAGTATGAATCTAGGAAAATCGGAAGTTGTAAAAAATGAAATGGAATACTTGAGGATTGATATCTTAGGCATTAGTGAGCTGAAATGGACTGATATTAGCTATTTTGAATCAGACAATCATATGATCTACTACGCTGGGAATGACAAATTAAAGAGGAATGGCTTCATATTCATCATCAAAAAGAACATCTCAAGATCTGTCCTGAAGTACAATGCTGTCAATGATAGGATGATATCCATATGCCTACAAGGAAGACCAGTTAATATGACCATTATTCAAATTTACGCACCCACCACTAATGCCAAAGATGAAGAAATTGAAGATTTTTTACCAACTTCTGTAGTCTGAAATTGATCAAACATGCAGTCAAGAGGCATTGATAATTACTGGTGATTCGAATGTGAAAGTGATAAAGAAAGAAGAAGGATCAGTAGTTGGAAAATGTGGCCTTGGTGATAGAAATGACACTGGAGATCATATGATAGAATTTTGAAGACCAACGACCTATTCATTGCAAATACCTTTTTTCAAAAACATAAACTGTGACTATACACATGGACCTCGCCGGATGGAATACGCAGGAATCATATCAACTACATCTGTGGAAAAAGACAACGGAGAAGCTCAATATCATCAGTCAGAACGAGTTCAGGGACTGATTTCTGAATAGACCATTAATTGATCTTATGCAAGTTCAACTTGAAGCTGAAGAAATTAAAACAAGTCTATGAAAGCCAAAGTACAACCTTGAGTATATCCCACCTGAATTTAGAAACCATCTCAAGAATAAATTTGACGCATTGAACACTAATGATCGAACACCAGACAAGTTGTGGGAGGACATCATACATAAATAAAGCAAAAGGTCATTAAAAAGACAGGAAAGAAAGAAAAGACCAAAATAGATGTCAGAAGAGACTCTGAAACTTGCTCTTCAATGTAGAGTAGCTAAAGTGAATGGAAGAAACCATGAAGTAAAAGAGCTGAAAGGGTGACTCAAGAAGATGAAGTAAAGTATTATAATGAAATGTGCAAAGACCTGGAGTTAGAAAACCAAAAGGGAAGAACAGCTTGGCATTTCTCAAGCTGAAAGAATTGAAGAAAACATTCAAGCTTTGAGTTACAATATTGAAAGATTTGGGGGCAAAATATTGAACAATGCGGGAAACATCAAAAGAAGATGGGAGGAGTACACAGAGTCACTGTACCAAAAAGAATTGGTTGAAATTCATCTATTTCAGGAGGTAGAATATGATCAAGAACTAGTGGTAATGAAGGAAGGAATCCAAGCTGCACTCAAGGCGTTGGTGAAAAACAAGACTTCAGGATTTGCTGGAATACCAATTGAGATGTTTCAGCAAATGGATGCAACCCTGGAAGTGCTCATTCATCTATGCCAAGAAATTTGGAAGACAGCTACCTGGCCAACTGACTGGAAGAGATGCATATTTGTGCCCATTCCAAAGAAGGGTGATCCAACCGAATGCGAGAATTATTGAACAATATCATTCATATCACGCACAGGTAAAATTTTCCTGAAGATAATTAAAAAATGATTGCAGCAGTACATTGACAAGGAACTGCCAGAAATTCAGGCCAGATTCGGAGGAGGTGGAGTGAGGGGATATCCTTGCTGATGTCAGATGGATCTTGGCTGAAAGCAGATAATATCAGAAAGATGTTTACCTGTGTTTTTATTGACTATAAAGGCACTGGACCGTGTGGATCACAGCAAATTATGGATAATATTGCAAAGAATGGGAATTTCAGAACACTTAATTGTGCTCATGTGGAACCTTACATAGACTAGGAGGCAGTTGTTTAAACAGAACAAGGAGATACTGAGTGGTTTCAAAAAGGAAAGGTGTGCATCAAGTTTGTATCCTTTCACCGTACTTATTCAATCTGTATGCTGAACAAATAATCCGAGAAGCTGGACTATATGAAGAAGAACGTGCAGCAAGATTGGAGGAAGACTCATTAACAACTGCCTTATACAGATGACACAACCTTGCTCGCGACAGTGAAGAGGACTTGAAGCACTTACTGACGAAGATCAAAGGCCACAGCCTTCAGTATGGATTACACCTCAAAATAAAGAAAACCAAAATCCTCACAACTGGACCCATAAGCAACATCATGATAAACGGAGAAACTATTTAAGTTGTCAAGGATTTCATTTTACTTGGATCCACTGTCAATGCCCATGAAGCAGCAGTCAAGAAATCAAATGACGTATTGCATTGGGCAAATCTGCTGCGAAAGACTTCTTTAAAGTGTTAAAAAGCAAAGATGTCACTTCGATGACTAAGGTGCACCTGACGCAAGCCATGGTCAGTCGCCTCATATGCTTGTGAAAGCTGGGCAATGAATAAAGAAAACCGGAGAAGAATTAATGCCTTTGAATTATGGTGTTGGTGAAGAATATTGAATATATCATGGACTGCCAGAAGAACAGACACGTCTGTCTTGGAAGAAGTACAGCCAGAGTGCTCCTTGGAAGCTAGCATGGCAAGACTTCATCTTATGTGCTTTGGACATGTTATCAGGAGGGACCAGTCCCCGGAGAAGGACATCATGCTTGGTAAGGTAGAGGGTCATTGAAAAAGAGGAAGACCCTTAAGGAGATGGAGTGACATAGTGGCTGCAACAATGGGCTCAAACACAGCAATGATTGTGAGAGTGGTGCAGGACCCAGCATTGTTTCGTTCTGTTATACATGGGGTCGCTGTGAGTCAGAAGTGACTGGATGGCACCTAACAACGGTAACAACATCTGGATATTGATATGTTGATGCAGTCAAGATACAGAACATTTCTGTTACCACAAGGATCCCTCCTATTGCCCTTTTTATAGTCATACCCACTTCCTTCCTGCCCCAATTCTCTTCCTTAACCCTTGGCAACTGCTAATCTGTTCTGTATTTCTGTGTTTTGGCATCTTTCAAGAATGTTATGTAAATGAGATCATGCAGTGTGTAACATTTCTGGGTTGTCTTTCTTCACTCAGCATAATTCTCTGGAGATTCATCTAGGTTCCTTTTCATTGCTGAGTAGTATTCCATGGTGCGAATATACCAGAGTTAGTTTAACCATTCACCCATTGAAGGACATCTGGCTTGTCTCCAGTTTTGGGCTATCATGACTAAAGCTGCTATAAACATTCATGTACAGATTTTTTTGTGTGAACATAAGTCTTCATGTCTCTGGGATAAATGCCCAGGTATGCAATTTTTGGGTGGCATGGTAGTTACACATTTGTTTTTCTAAAAAACTGCCAAACTGTTTTCCAGAGTAGCTGTGCCTTTTTACCTTCCCATCAGTGATGTATAAGGGATCCAGATGCTCCATATGCTCACCAGCATTTGGTGGTGTCACTATTTTTTATTTTAACTATTCTGACAAGCATATAGTTATATCTCATTGTGGTTTTAATTTGCATTTATCCCTAATGGCTTAATGATGCTGAACATCTTTTCATGTGCTTGTTTGCCAGCTGTATATGCTCTTCAGTGATATGTCCCTTCATGTCTTTCGCCCATTTTCTAATTGAATTGTTTTGTTTTTTTACTGTTGAGTTTTGAGATTTCTTTATGTGTGCTAGGTACTAGTCCTTTGTCAAATATGTGATTTGCAAACATTTTCTCTCCCAGCCTGTAGTTTGTCTTTTCATCCTCTTAATAGAATCTTTCACAGAGCAAAAAGTTTTAATTTTGAGGAAGCCCAATTTATCAGTTTTTCCTTTTATGGATCATGCTTTTGGTGTCAAGTCTATGAACCGTTTGCCAGCCGTAGATCTGGAAGATTTTCTCCTATGTTTCTTTTTTTCTAAAAGTTTTATAGTTTTACATTTCACACTAGACCATGATTCCTTTTGAGTTAATTTTTATATAAGGTGGGATGTTTGGGTCAACATTCTTTTTTTGTTTTTTTTCCTGTCAATGTCTAGTTGCTCCAGCACCATTTTTTGAAAAGGCTATTCTTCCTCTACTGAGTTGCTTTTGCACCTTTGTAAAAAACCAGTTGGGTATGTTTGTGTGGGTCTATTTGTAAGTTCTCTGTTCTCTTCCACTGATCTGTGGGTCTGTCCCTCTGTCAATACCATGCAGTTTTGTTTATTGTATATAATATACTATATAATAAGACTTGAAATTGGGTAGACTGATTCTTGTTTTTCAAAACTGTTTTAGCTCTTATAATTCCTTTGCATTTTCTTATACATTTTAGAATAATCTTGTCTATCTTGCTGACATTTTTATAGGAATTTCATTAAGCCTATGTATCAATTTGGGGAGAATTGACAGCATTACTATATTGAGTCTTTCAATCTACGAGCCTGGTATGTCTCTCCGTTTATTTAAATCCTTTAGATTTTTTTGTCAGCATTTTGTAGTTTTCAGCATACAAGTTCTGTACATGTTTTGTTTTATTTATACCTAGATATTTAATTTTTTGAGCAATTGTAAATAGTATTGCATTTTAAATTTTGATGTCTCCATGCTCATTACTAGTATATAGAAATACAGTTAATTTCTGTGTGTTTATCTCATATCCTGCAACATTGCTGAACTCTCTTATTAATTCTGGGAGTATTTTTTTAGATTCCTTGAGATTTTCTACTAGACAATCAAGTCATCTGCTTATAGGGATAGTTTTATGTCTTCCTTTCTGATCTGTATGCCATTTATTTCTTTTTCCTGCCTTTTGCACTGCCTAGAACTTCCAGCACTATGTTGAATAAGAGCGGTGAGAGTAGACTTGCTTGCTTTGTTCCCAGTCTTAGGGGAACACATTTCACCATTAAGTATAATGGTAACCATGGTGCTTTTGTAGAAGCTTTTTATCAAGTTGAGGAAGTTCTCCTCTATTACTATTTTTCTGAGCATTTTTATCATGAGTGGGTGTGGAATTTTATCGATTTTTTTGCATCAATTGACAAAATCGTGTGATTTGTCTTCTTTAATCTGTTAATGTGACGGATTACACTGATTGATTTTCAAATATCGAACCGGCCTTGCATTCCTGGAAAAAACTCCGCTTGGTTTATTTATTCCTGAATTCTGTTTGCTCATCTTTTGTTAAAGATTTTTGTGTCTATATTCATGATGGATATTGGTCCATAGTTTTCTTTTCTTCTTTGTGTGTTTTGTATATTTTTGTGTGGTTTGGGTATCATGGTAAAACTCATCTCATAAAATGATTTAGGAAGTGTTCCCGCCTTTCTTTTTTTTGAAGAGATTATATAGAATTGGTGTCAATTCTTCTTTAAATGTTTGGTAGAATTCTCCAGTGAAACATCTGGATCTGGAGATTTCTCTTTTGGAGTTTTAAAATTTCGAATCCAATTTTCTTAATAATTATAGGGCTTTTCAAATGATCTGTTTCATAGTGAATGAGTGTGGTAATTTGTGTTTTTTGATGAATTGGTCCATTTCATCCAAGTTGTTAAATTTCTATGTAGAGTGATAGCTCCCATTTCCTTCATGATATTGGTAATTTGTGTCTTTTCTCTTTTTTTCTTTGTCAGTCTTGCTAGAGGTTTGTTATTTCATTGATCTTTTCAGAGAAGCAGCTTTGGTTTCATTGATTTTCTCTGTTGTTTTTCTGTTTTCAGTGTCATTGATTTTTGTTCTTACCTTTCTTATTTCCTTCCTTCTGTTGCTTTGCGTTTACTTTGCTCTCCTTTTTCTGGGTTCCTGATTTAAGTTTCGAAAAGACCACTGGCTACTATGTGGAGAACGGACACAGGCGTGAGATGATGGTAACTCATGCCAGGATGATGACTGGGGACATGGAGGGAAGTGAGTAGATTGGGAAGTCTTTTGGAAGCTGAGATGACAGGGCTGACTGATAATTTAAATGCAGGGAGCAATCAGGATAAAGCCTCAACTTTTGGTTTGAGCTACTGGCTGGCTGGGCATTTCATTCATTGATATGGAGGATACTAGGAGGAGGTCAGGGCTGTGGGCTGGCAATCAATAGCCCTGCTTTGGCCATGTTAAGTTTGAGACACTCATGGGACACCATGTGGGGGTGTCAAGTAGGAGATTGAGCAAGAAAGTCTGGAGTAGCAGGGAGATGTCAGGGCTAGGGACATATTGTATTTTATTGGTTTTAAGATGCCGTTGTTTGTAAGAAGTGCATTATTTTATTCTCACTAAGAAAGCTCCTGGAGCCCTGGTGGCACAGTGGCTAAGAGGCTGGCCGCTAACCAACAGATTGGCAGTTTGAATCCACCAGCTGCTCCTTGGAAACCCTATGGGGCAGTTCTACTCTGTACTATAGGGTCGCTATGAGTTGGAATTGACTCAATGGCAATGGGATAAGAAAGCTGCTAACTAAACTATCACACACTCAATAAAAATCTCAATTTCAGAGATGTTAAAATATAAGAATATGTGCATGTTACAAGGGGGAGAAATGTGGTATGATTGAAAATTATCAGCATATAGGTGGTATTTAAAGCCGTGGGACTGGATGAGGTCTCCTTGGGGGTGAGTAGATGGAAAAGGGGCTCTGATCCCAGAACAGTCCTGGGCACGCAAACCGTAGAGGTGGAGCTAAGGAGGAGGAACCAGAAGGAGGACCTAGAAGGAGCAATCAAGGCAGGAGTAGGGACATCAGGGAACCTGGTGTCCTGGGAGCCGATGAGGCAAGTTACAAGAGGCAAGGAGAGCTCAGCTGTCCCAAATCTGCTGAGAGGCCCCATAGGATGAGGACTGAGAAGTGACCATTGGGATGGCAACGTGGGGTCACTGGGGACCTGATAAGTGCAGTTTTGGGGAGTGGCGAGGATGGAGGCTGAATGGCATGGGTGAGGTGAGCAGGGGAGGTGAGGAAGTGGAAACAATCAAAAAATAGAAAACTCTTTCAAGAAGTTTTGTTGTGAAGGGAGCAGAAAAATGGGTCTTGGAAGCTGGGGGCAAGCACGGGTCAGGGGAGGTGATTGTTTTCCAGAAGCATGTTTGTAAACTGCCAGGGTACTCATTTCCTAGGGCTTCTGTAACAAAGTACTACTAACTGCGTGGCTTCTAAGAACAGACATTTATACTCTCACACTTCTGGACATTTGAAGTCTGAATTCAGGATGTCGGTGGCTGTCTTCTCTCTGAAGGCTCTAGGGGAAGACCCTTCCTGTCTCTCCCAGCTCCTGGCAGCCCCAGGCATTCCTTGGCTTGTATCTGCAGCATGACTCCATCTCTGCCTTGGTCTTCACGTGGCCATCTTCCCTCCGTGTCTCTGTGTCTTCTTCTCTTTTATAAGGACACCAATCAGCTTGTATTTGGACCCACTATAATGTTAACTGATAACATCTTCAGAGACTTTATTTCCAAACAAGCCACATTCACAAGTACAGGGGTTAGGACTTCAGTATATCTTTTTGGGAGGACACAATTCAATCCTAAGCAGTCAAGAATGATTCAGAAGAGAGGGGAAAACAGATGGTGCAGGTGGGCAGGGGATGGCTGTGATGTGAAGTGCTTGAGAAGCTAAAAGGAGAAGGGCTCAGAGCAGGAGTAGGGTTGGGGGGTGGGGTGGGGGGGGCCTTTGTCAAAAGCAGCTACAGGAGGGAAGGCAGGGAAGGGGGCACCAGGGCGAATTTTTCGTCTGACTCTTCCCACCAAACTGTGAGCCCCTGGAAGGTAGGACTACAATGTCCTCATCTCATTATTCCCAGGGTCTACTACAGGGCCTGGCACACAGTAGGTGCTCAAGAAATATCCATTAAACAAAAGCATCCATCTTCTCATTAAATGAAGAAAAAAAAAAATAATAACAACTGTTTCCTGGGAAGATTTTACCATTCTATGATTTTTAAGTGGATTTTTGTAGTGTATATGAAAGGAGCCCCGGTGGCACAATGGTTAAGTACGCACCTGCTAATCGAAAGGAGACAATCTGCTCCCGTAAAAATTACAGCCTAGGAAACCCTATGGGGCAGTTCCACTCTGTCATATAGGGTGGCTATGAGTCAGAATTGACTCGACAGTACACAACAACAGCAGTGTGTATGAGTGTGTTGGGGGTGGAGATAGGGGTAGCATCAAAAATTAATGTTCAATAAAATAATGAGGCAGAGAGGACCGTGCAGGCACCCAGTTAGTCAGCAGACTCATCTGGAAGAGAAAACAGTGTTCCTGCCACCTGGCCTGCTTGCCCCTGTTGGGGGACTTGGCTTTGCATGGGGCTTCTCAAGTTATTTGTTCCTTTGCTCCGTGGTTCGTTCAGTATTGATGGAGCACCTGAGTGCCAGGCACTGGTGTGCAAAAAGAAACAGAGACACTTGTCAAACAAAGATCCACAGCAATGGCTGCAACACTGGGCTCTGGGGGCACCTCCATGCGCTGCAAGAGGGTTGACCTGGCTGGGGTCGTCCTGGGGGTAGTGGGAGTGGAGCAGAGACTGGGGGGATAAGGTGACTTCACTAGTGGAGGGGTGCAGGTGGGGAAACGGGAGCCCTACAGAGGAAATGGCCTGTGAGGGCATACAGTGGGCCCTGGAAGGAGCCCCCGTGTGGGGGTGGCACCCTGGACAAGCCCTGCTTCTCCCACCGCCTCCATGGTGTGGGGCTAGGCTGGGAGTCTGAACTGAGAGGGCCCTTTGGGCCTGACTCCCAGGGCCTGGCTTTGAGGCCAGCACCCATCAGAACCAGCTGGGGACCAGAAGCAAAGAGCATAAGCTGTGCTTCACCTCGCTGTGCCCTAGTTCCCTTTTCTGGGAAATGGGGACAAAAAACCCTGCCTGGCTCTTGCGTGGGTAAAACACCTGGCTTGGGCCTTGTTCATTACAGGCAACATCTGGCATTCTTGACACGGCCCCCTTCCCTCCCAGCTCCGCCATCAGCTGAGAGAGCTGGAAGGACGAGTCCCAGGGACTCGGGGTTAAGTTTTCCTAGTCTGGCTTCCCCTGCCCACTAGGCTGTCTCTCCGGCCCCATCAGTGAGGCGTTCTTTGATGGCATCAGCGAGCCAACCTTTTCCAGATGTGCTGAGCAAAGGGGTTGCTGGAACTATCCCAGGCTTCATCTGCCGCCTTCATTCCCCTCTGCCAGACGGCCCCCTGCCAGCCAGCCTCGCTGCTGCCCCCTCCCATGGGGACGCCCACTGTTCAGTGTGGACGCTCAAGGCCCCCCAAGCCCTGTACTTCAGGACTTTCTTAGAGCACTGCCTTTCTTTCCCACTTCTCCTCGGCCTGGCCTGTTTGGATTTAGAAGCTCCTAGGCTGCTTCTCTCAGCAGTTGGAGCTTGTCTGACTGCGTCCCCCCGCTGCCCCTCAAGTGGACTGTGGGAGGGCAGTCCTGTCCCTTCTGTCTGGTACTTAGGAATGACTAGTTTGGTTTGGGGGAGGCCAGAGGCCAGAGAGAACACCCCCTTCCTGCCTCAGAGCTGCTGCGGGACAGCCCCTCCCCTTTCTGCTGGCCCAAGGCTATTAATCAAGAGATTAATAATCTGCCTCCCTCTCCAAAACCCCCATTCCCATTTCCTGTTGGGTCTCCAGGCTGTCTCTGTACCTCCCAGCCTGTCCTTCTCTAGCTGGTCCCTGGTGATGAACTGGGGCCAGGCAGGAGTGGAGAACGTGGTCCACGCAGAGTGGGGGTGCCTGGCTCCCGCAGGCGAGGTCTCTGGGCTGGCAGAGCCACTCCCAGCAGGTGATGCCCTGACGATGGCAGTGTTCTGGCACCTGCTGAGGGGCCTCACGTTGCTCTGAGGACGTTGTCTTTGGAGGCCAGAGAGTGGTGACCTCTGCTTGTACCCTGCTGGTGAAACGGGCACGTCACCCGTCTGGGAGTCCTTACCTCAAATCCCCTCTCACGTGACCTTGTGAGCCCAGGGTCCCCTTTGGGCATGCACGGGACACAACTGCCCCCTTCCCAGGACAGTCATTGAGGGGCTGTGGACTGTGGCCAGGCCCCTGGAGTCTTCTACAGGCTGAATGCCTCGAGCTGCTGCAGCAGCTCCTGCATGGACTGCGTGACCTTAGTCCTCTGTCCTTCCTGGGAGGGGCCTGGAGGCGGCTGCAAAGGGCAAGCTCCTCCTCCCACTGAGGGGTAGCTCTGGTTTGAGGGCTCCAGGGGAGGCAGCTTCCTGTATTGTTGACCAGGCGCTGTGACTCAGTTAAGCCTCTGCCTCTTTATAATCAAGAGCGTGACCCAATGCTCCCTTTTGCCGCAGTTTCCTCCTCTGTAAAGTGGGGCCATTCATACTTGCCTTGCCCCCGTCCCAGCCAGCAGCCTCCTGACTCGACTTTCCGCTTCCCATTCCTCCCCTTCCCATCAGGTCGCTATGCCAGCCAACACAGGCGTGGTCTTTCCTGAAAGCAGACCTGATCTAAGCAGCTCGCTCCTCTGGTTAACAGTCTCTGGGTGCCCCCCATGGCCGAGAGGGATGGGCTCCCAGGTTTGCACACAAGGCTCTCTATTGAGGGGCAGAAAAACCACATCAGGCCTTTATTTTTAATATACAAAATAAATAAGAGAAATCTACTGATCTTTAATGTATGCAAAGGCAGTAAAAAGCACATGTGTATATGTGTATAGTCCCTGGATGATGCAAGCAGTTAAGATGCTCAGCAGATAACAAAGGTTGGAGATTCAAGTTCATCCAGAGGTGCCTTGGAAGAAAGGCCTGCTGATCAATTTCTGAACAATCAGCCACTGAAACGTCTGTAGAGCACAGTTCTACTCTGACATACATGGGTTGCCGTAAATTGGAATTGACTCTGTAGCAGCTGGTTAGATGTGTGTAAGTTAATATGCATATGTTGCAGGCTCAAAGATATTTTACTGATCAGGAGCATGATCAGAGAAGGGCAGCACACAGTACTCAGTCCAAGCTCCTTGCCTGCCTTCAAGGTCTTTCGCAGCCTAGCCCTTGTGAGCTGCCTCGTCCCTGCCCCCTCTGCCCATTGAAGCGCTCTGGTCTCCAAATGCACCAACATGATTCCACAGCCTCTGGTGCTGTCCTTGCGCTGGATGCGTTCTCCTCCCTCAGTTTCCCCCAACACAGGAGCTGTTTCTAACCCCTCCTAGTGGAACTGGCCGTGCCCGACGCCCCTCTCCTTTCAGCCGTCAGTCTCCAAGGCTGGCACTGGCGCACACTATTCACGGATTGCTGGTTGCCTTCATTCCACCAGTCTTTACTGAGCACACATGATGTGCAGTACCCTGAACTAAGCCTGGGTACAGCCAGTGGCTTGGTGGACGCTGACCTCAGACAAAGAACTATGTAGGTGGGTGAACAAGGATAAGAGTGATAAATGCCTGGGAGAGACGTCAGGGTTCTATGAGGGTGTAAGTCAAGGGGACCCAGCCTGCTGTGGGGACAGGATGGGACGGAGGGTGGGCTAGTCACGAGGGCCTTTCCAAGAGGGGCTCTTCAGCCAGGGTCTGGGGCTGTGTTGGAGTTTGTTGGGATCTCAGGCAGAGGGAATGGAACATGCACAAGCCCCGGTAAGGGAAGGGGCTCGCAGGGTCAGAAAGGGAAAGGCAATGACGCTGAAGTTCTCAGTGGGGCAGGCAGGGGTGGATGGGGAGGTGGCCAAGGTGGACTGTGGCCAGACCTTATAACGCCTTGGGATCATGCTAAGGATTTGGATTTTTTCCGAATATTGATGAGAAGCTACAAAGGGTTCGTGGAGATTTGTGCTTTAAAAGCATCACTGGGGCTTTTGCATGGAGGCAGGATTATTTGGGGAGGGAGTGGTGCTGGGACACCAGTTTGGAGGCCGAGATAGACGTCTGGGAGGGAGGGAGGTGATGGACCCTGGTCCAGGGTAGACCAAGGAGAGCAGGGTACAGGTAGAATCTACTCTGTGGAGGTAGTACTCCCTGCTTTTGGTGATGGGAGGGGCGAGAGAGAGAGAGAGGTGTCAAAGTTTCTGTAGATATTCTCTGAGTGAATAACAACCCTCAGGAGAATACGCATTCTTGAACTTGCCACATGACAGAGGGAAGTCCCAGGATCTGCCTTTCGAAGTAAGCAGATACAAGGAGGTCGGAAGTCCCTGGCATATGGCGGCCTTGGGAAAAGGCGAGTGAGGTGGGAGGTCCAGAGAGGTGTATCTGAAGAATTTCGGGTAGGAAGGGGCCTTGTGGTCATTACATCTTAGCACAGACGTTACGGCGGGCCTCAGAGAGGACAGGGACTCCTCCAGTGGCTGACAGATGAGCAGAGCAACATCAGAATCAAGTGGAAACAAAACAGCCAGTAAGCTCAATTGTCCTGACTGGCTTCGCTGGGGAGTAGCCTAGTCTCCTGGGGCAGAGGTGGAGGGGGGTTCACCCAGCACGTACTCCCCAGCATCTTACTTGCTTGTTCCAGGCTTGAGTGGGTTGACAGAACCAGGAAGCCTCATTTGACCTCTGGGGCACTTCAGGCTAGGAGGCAGGTAGGGGCAGAAAAGAGTCTGAGGTATAGAGTCAGGGAGGGAGGCAGCTGCTGGCAGGCTTCTCCACCTCCTGACGGTGCCAGGCCAGGGCTCTGCTGCCCCCAAATTGCACAGCCCGGGACAAGCACTCAGGGTCCTCATCCTCGAAACAGGGACAGCGATACAGCTAGGAGTGACTGACCACCCAGAAGTTCCATGAACACAATTCCCTTACATCTCCTTTTCTTTTTCTGGGCTAATTTTGCCATCCATAAAATGGAGACACAGCACTTGCTGTGGACCAGTGAGGGGCTTCCCCACCTCTCACTCTGGCCCATTTCCACAGTGGGTGGCCTCGATGCCTATTGGACCGTAGGCCCCTAGAGCGCCGCCTCACAGCAGGGGTTCCATAAATACTGAGGGTGGAGACCAGGTAAGTCTGGGCCTCAGGGGGATGCACACAGGCCCAGAGGAGCTCAGATCCCTCAGATCAGTAGAGCTACATCCCTACTGTGTGCCAGGCACCCGGCTAGATTCTGGCAATGCAAGAGAGGAGACAAGGTCCCTGCCCTCTTGGAGCTTATGGTGTGGTGGGAGACATGGCCATCAATTAATAACCACATGTGGGAATAAAATGTACATGTGAGTAAGCGCTGTGAAGAAATGCATGGGGGGGCAGCCTAGGCACCCTGATATGGTTGGAAACCTCAGGAGGGCTTCCCGGAGGCACTGATCTTTGAGGTGGGAGGGGGTAGAGGTTGGTTCAGCGAGGACGCATCCTGCACAAAGCCCTCAAGGGGTTAGGAGCATGACCTTGGTGAGCAGTGAGAAGGCCAGTGTGGCTGGAAAACCAAGTGACAGACATGAAGGGCACCAGGGAGGCTGGAGAGGATGTGGGGCCAGACCTTGCAGGGCCTGGTGGGCTGTGAGTGACCTAAGTCTCCACCGCCATGTGGACACTGCAGCGCCTGGGGATCTGAAGGAGGTCAGGGATAGGCAATGCATCTCTGCGTGGGGAGAAGTCAGACCTCAGAAACAAATCGTGTTTCTCTCTCCTTCCACTACCCAGGAGAACTTAAAGTCTTGGTGGCAGGAGGGACGATCCCAAGTCTATGTGGGCCTCATCCTTGGTCCTCGATGTGGAATGAGCCCTAGGCCTAGGGGTGGTCTCTATCTTACCCAGGGTACCTTGGGCTCGTAGGGCCTCAGTGTCCTCAACATAGAACAGCTCTCTAGGCTATCAGAGGGTTAAATGTAATAATATAAACCCCAGGATTATTACCGTTTGTCTTACTATGGAAGTGGTCTGGAGGGGCAGGCCTGGTTTGAAAGAATTACTCCCTGGGGTGAGGGGTGAAAGGACTGTGAGAGAGGACTCTCTGCTCCTTAGGAACAAACTAGAAGCAGCAACGGATGATACAATCCCCTCCTCAGTCTCACTTAAGCCCTCAAGGCAGCGCAGGGGAGGAGCCTTGTTAGTCTGTTCACGCTTTTGCTCATTGATTTGCTTATTTATTTATTCATCAGTTATTTATTAATGTGACTGTGCTTTAGTAACATTGCTCAGTAGGTGAGTGTAAAACTGGCATGGCAGAGGCATCTGACCTCTTCTAACTTCACAAGGGGGAAGGAGAACCAAGATGGACAGCCCAAGGCTGATTCCTGTGAGGCGGAGATCAGACATGCCTCCTGTCTCTTCCATCTTTACCAATTCTGACACCAATCGTCCCTCCCATGGCACTTGCTACTTCTCTGCTGGGTTTGATAGTTCACTGCAATGACCACATGGAACTCACAGACAATACTCATGATTATGCGGTTTATTAGGGAAGTAAGAGGTTACAATTTAGGTTCAGGAATGCTCAGGATACAGTTTTTCTATCAGGACAGCCTCTTCTCAGCCATGCCTGCAGGCACACATCTCTCTGGCCCCTCAGCCTCTGCCCTGCTCCAGCAAGTGTTACGAAGCTCTTTTAGCTCTGCTGATAAGTGCTCCGAGGCACCTCACTCCACCAGTAAGACTCGGCCCATAGACGCTCAGCTCTTTTGCTCCATGGGTCAGTGAGCCTTGCCCGGCCAGCAAGTGCCGGAGGCACCACACTCTGCCAGTAACCCTCCTTCCTGCCTGAAGTCACTCAGCTTTATCACTCCATGGGCTGGGAAGCCCACCACACTGTCTCCTGCTGGTTGCCTGGCAGTTTCCTTGTTCTGTACCTCTGCTGCTGCTGTTTCTCTACTGCTGCTTCTCACCATACTGCTGTCTTTGGTGTTTCAGCTCTCTCTCTAAGTCTTCTAATTCTAGGAGCTTCTCAGTGCAGGGATCCAAGGCCAAAGATGTGCTCCACTCCTGGCTCTTCTTTCTCGGTGGTGGTAACATCCTCCCCTCCTGCCTCTGGGATGGCTCATTTTAAGCCTACCATAATGGCAAAACTGACCAATCCCCTTGGTGGCCCGCAATTACCTTATTTGCATAGTTCCACCCAATCACTTGAGTGGGAATTACAAGACCAAGGTGAGAAAGGCCATGTAAAAGCGATCCATTACACTGCAGTGAGGGAGATGAAGTCCTGCTTACGGGGACTTCACAGTCTGGATGGGGCAGTTGCTAAGTAAAGAATAGCTTTGTCATCATTATTATATTTGATAGTAGTAACGTTTATTAGCACTTACATCTTCTATCTGAGCACCATGTTAGGCACTTAGTATGCATCATCTAATTTTTAATTTAACATTTACAATTTTATTCCTTTCTGAGTTATTCAAAAGGTGCAAAATTCAAAATGTTCAAGAGTGGAGTGAAGTGAACTGCATAGTGAAAACGAATGCCCCTTCCACCCTGGAAATTATCACTGTTACTTACGAGTTTCTTGTCTATTTTTCAAGGGCTCAATAATTCTAACAGCATCCTTTATGAATATAGATGCAAAAATTAGAAACAAATTATTAGAAAATTGAATCCAGTAGGATGCAAAAGAATAATACATCATGACCGAGTGGGATGTATCCCTGGAAATCTAGGTTGGTTTAACATTCAACGTTAATGTGAGTCACCAAAACAACGGAGTAAAGGAGAAAAACCAAGTAATCATCTTAATCGATGCAAAAAAGATCACCAGTTCATGATAAAAAGAACTCTAAGCAAACTAGGTATAGGAGGGAACTTCCCCAATCTAATAAAAAATATTTACAATAAAACCTACAACTAATATCTTACTTAATTGATGAAATATTGCACACTGTCCCCTTAAGTCTGGGAACAAAATAAGGATGTCCATTATCACTATTTCTGTCAACATTGTACTGTAAGCAAAAACACAAGGAAAAGAAATAAAAGGCATACAGATCAGAAACAAAGAGGCAGAACTCTTTATTCACAGATAATGTAATTGTGTACGTAGAAAATCCAAAAGAGTTGACAAATATGCTACTAGAACTAATGAATTTAGCAAGGTCACTGGATACAAGATCAGTATAAAAAAACTTGTATAGCAATATACTAACAACAATCAGAAACATTAAATACCTGGGAATAAATTTAACAAAAGATGTACAAGACCTCTATGCTGAAACTATAAAACACTGCTGAGAAAACCTAAAGACCTAAATAACTGCAAAGTTATGCCATGTTCATAGAAAGGAAGTGTGATGGTTAAGATTGTGTGCCAACTTGGCTGGGCGGTGATTCTCAGTGGCTTGGCAGTTATGTAGTGGTTTAATTTGGCAGTTATGTAATGATGTAGTTATCATCCATTTTGTGATATAATGTAATCACCTCCATGGTGTGATCTAATGTGATCAGTGAATTAGTTGTAAGGGGAGTTTCCTCAGGGGTGTGGCCTGCATCCAATATACATGGACATTCTGGCAGACCCCACTGGCTGTTGCTTGCTCTGGGTCCTGCATCTGGCTCATTATCATCTGACCTCTAGTTCTTGGAACTTGAGCCAGTGGCCTACTATACTGCCTGCAAGATCTTGGGATTCATTGGCCTCTGCAGCCCATGAGCCAGCAGCCTGCCATCTGACTTGCTGATCTTGGGTTTGTCAGCCCCTGCAGCTACTTGAGTCAGGAGAAGCCCCACCTTGACACCTGACCCACAGACTTGGGACTTCCCAACCTCTACAACCTCGTGAGCCATTTCCTTGAGATAAATCTCTCTCTCTCTCTCTCTCTCTCTCTCTCTCTATATATATATATATATATATACACCTGTTGCCGTTGAGTCAGTTCCAACTGATAGCAACCCTATAGCAAACCTATAGGACAGAGTAGAATTGCCCCAAGGAGTGGCTGGTGGATTTGAACTTCCGACCATTTGGTTAGCAGCTGTAATTCTTAACCACAGCGCCACCAGGGCTCCTCTCTCTCTCTATATATATATATAGTGAGATTTTTTTTTTTGCAGAAATTGGCAAGCCACTTACAAAAAGTATATGAGAATGCAAAGGATGCAGAATAGCCAAGACAATCTTGAAGAACAAAGTTAGAGGACTCACATTACTAGATTTTAAGACTTACTATAAAGCAACATTAATTAATACAGTGTGCTTTGGGTGCAAGTCTAGAAAAATAGACCAATGGACTAGACTAGAGTCCAGAAATAGACCCACATATAAATGATCATTTGATTTTCAATAAGATACCAAAATAATTCAGTTGGAAAAAGAGGGTCTTTTCAATAAATGATGCTGGAGCAACTGGATATCCAAATGGAAAATAACGAACCTTGACTCCTACCACACAAATCATAAAATTAAAAAAAAATAATAAATTAGACTTCATCAAAATTAAAAACTACTCATTACCTTTATGAAAAGGAAAAGGTAAGCTACAGATTAGGAGGGAACAGTCACAATACTTATTTCGGCAAAGTCTCATATCCCCAAAAAAATTATGTAACACACACACACACACACACACACACACTGCCCTGGTGCAATGGTTAAGCACTTGGCTACTAACCAGAAGGTTGGCAAAGATGTGGCAGTCTGCATCTGTAAAGATTTACAGCCTTAGAAACTCTGTGGGGAAATTCTATCTGTTCTGTAGGATCACTATGAGTCAGAATCAACTCGATGGCAGTGGGTTTGCTTTTTTTTATGTATATATTACAAATCGATAAGAAAGAGATGAAGAACTCAATTTAAATGTGGACACAAAACTGGAACAGGTACTTCACAAAAGAAGGTATCTAAATGACTAATAAACATGTAAAGGGGCTCAAATTTATTTAGTTAACAGGAATTTTAAATTAAAACCACAGTGAAAGATTATTACATATACACTAGAATAGCTAAAATAAAAATGACAGACACTATCAAATGTTGGCAAGGATATGGAGCAACTGGAACTCTCATATACTGCTAGTATGCATGTAAGTTGGTTCAGCCAAACAGGTTTTGGAAATCTGTTTGTAGTATGTATTAAAGTTAAAAATATATTCTATGACCCACCAGTTCTATTTCTAGGTATATGCCCTAGAGAAATGAAAACATATATTCACAAAAAAGACTTGTACAAGAATGTTTATAGCAGCTTTATTCATCATAGCTCAAAACTGGAAACAACACAAATGCCCATCAATGGGAGAATGAACACATCGTGGTATATTTATATAATGAAATATTATTTAGCAATAAAAAGGAAGAAAATACTGCTACACTTAGCAACATGGATGAATCTCATAGACATAATGGAATCAGTGAAATAAAAAGAGTACATACTGTAAGATTTCATTTATATGAAATTCTAGAACAGGCAAAACTGATCTATGATGATGAATTCAGAATAATGGTTACCTCTGGGGGCTGGGTAATTGACTTGGAAAGGGTGGAAGGAGACTTTTGCAGTAACAGGAGTGTTGGTGTACGTATGGTTAAAAATTCATCAATCTAAACACCAGATTTATACATTTTGTTGTTGTTGTTAGATGCCGTCGAGTCAGTTCCGACTCATAGTGACCCTGTGTACAACAGAACAAAACATTACCCTGTCCTGTGCCATCCTCACAATCGTTATGCTTGAGCCCATTGTTGCAGCCACTGTGTCAATCCATCTTGTGGAGGATCTTCCTCTTTTTCGCTGACCCTCTACTTTACCAAGTGTCTTAGTTATCTAGTGCTGCTACAACAGAAATACCATAAGTGGATGGCTTTAACAAAGAGAAATTTATTCTCTCACGGTCTAGGAGGTTACAAGTCCGAATTCAGGTCACCAGCTCCAGGGGAAGGCTTTCTCCTTCTGTTGGCTCTGGGTGAAGATCCTTGTCATCAATCTTCCCCTGGTCAAGGAGCTTCTCAGTGCAAGGACCCTGAGTCCAAAGGATGTGCTATGCTCCTGGTGCTTCTTTCTGGGTGGTATGAGATCCCTGTGTCTTTCTACTCGTTTCTTTCTTTTAACATAACTGTAGCTAATGCCATCTCATCGACACCATAGAGATAGGATTTATAACACACAGGAAAATCACATCAGATGACAAAACAGTGGACAATCACACAATACTGGGAATCATAGCCCAGCTAAGTTGACAGATATTTTTGTGGGACACAAAAGCATGATGTCTTCCTCTAGAGACGGGTTTCTCCTGATAACATGTCCAAAGTATATGAGACAAAGTCTCACCATCTTAGCTTCTAATGAGCATTCTGGCTGTACTTCCAAGACAGATTTGTTCATTCTTCTGTCAGTCCATGGTATATTCTGTATTTTTTGCCAACACCATAGTTCAAAGACATCAATTCTTCTTTGGTCTTCCTTATTCATTGTCCAGCTTTTACATGCATACGAGGTAATTGAAAACACCTTGGCTTGGGTCAGGCACACCTTAGTCCTTAAAGTGACATCTTTGCTTTTTAACACTTTAAAGAGATCTTTTGCAGCAGATTTGCCCAATGCAATGTGTCATTTGATTTCTTGGCTGTTGTTTCCATGGGCATTAATCAGACATTTTACCGCGTGTAAATTATATTTTAATAAAAAAGAAAAAATTCCATAACATAAGGAATGATTCTGGTGCTTTCTTTCATAATACTTATTACAGCATATAATCGTTATTCACGTATGTGGTTATATGATTGATTAGTGTGTCTCCCTTACTAGCTGTAAGCTTTGGAAGAGAAGAGCCCATGTCTGCAAAAAGCAGGCACTTGGTAAGTATTTGTTATGTGTGAGAATGAGTTTCAGGTTGTAAATGTGATATATAACTGTACAAGGTTTGTGAGAGGGTAGAAGTGGGAGCCTACTAACCCTGGACAGGGGGTAGGGGTGCTTCATAGAGGAGGAGGAGGAGACATTTGAGTCACATCCTGAAGGCTCTTTGGCATTTTCTAGGGCAGAGTAGAGAAGGAAGGGCAGTAGGCAGAGGAGCCGGTATGTGCAAAGGCACAAGGGCCGGGGCAGCTTGTTGTGCCACGTGGTGGGAGTCTCAGCTGGTGGTGGTAGAGGAGGTAAGGTAGAAAGGTAAGCAGGGTTTATTTGCTGACCTAAAGAGTTTGGTCTTTAGTCTGTGGGAACCATGGAAGGTTTTGAGGGAGGGCAGTCACAAAATCGAATCTGTGTTTTAGAAAGATCACTGAGTTTGCAGACTGGACCCCAGTGGCAGGGGCTGGGAGTTTTTCATGGACTTAGGAGGGCAAAGCTCCCTCAGGCTCTTGCCCAGACTGTGAGACAGACACACCAGGAATACCGAACCTTCTTAGGCATTCAGGTGAGACTTGAGGGTCTGCCATTTTCTGAGCCCAGGCCCTTTGGGCTGGTCAAGCAGTGCCACCTGCTGGTGAGCCCTGCACCTGGACGTCCCTGGCCATCTAGCTCCTTTGTAGTCTTAAGGTCCCAGAGTGGGACAGGCGAGCTTCATGGCCCACAGAATGACGGACAAAAAGGACTTTCTTTGAGGCAAGCACTCTGTTTTGGTGCAGGGGCCGAGACTAGTATGCTTGTGCAGATATAGGAAGGAAAATGCCACCCCCCACCCCCATACTGAACAAACACAAACTAATATTCCTAGGCTTTAGAACCAATTCTGCCTGGTTCAGATCCTAGTTCTACCATCATCTAGCAGTGTGACCTTATGAAATTACTTATCCGCTCTGTGCCTCAGTTTCCTCATTTGTAAATTAGGAATAATAATATCCATCCGTTAGGGTTGTTATAAATCAACATATGTAAAATACTTAGAACAGTGCCTGGCACACGGGGAGTGCTTAATTGAAGGTATCATCATTAAACATGTGGACTGAAGTGAAAATGTCTGGTGCATCTGGAGGGCTCATGGGCTGGAGGGTGAGGATCAGCATGCGGGACAAGGGCCAGAGGGTGCTGTGCCAGCTGGAGCAGAGAAGTGCACTTGGCTAAGCAGCTGGGACTCTCCTGGTGACAGTGGGAATGACCGGAGGGTATGACCCCAGAAGGAATGAGGTCAGCTCTGCATTTGCAAACCCAGCCCCTGAGCATCCATTTCAGCTCCTGGAGCTGGCACATGCGCCCTCCCAGTGAGCTTCACACCCAGCATCCCTGGCCTTCAGGGTATTCTTGTCATCTGGACCAGGAAATGGGATCTAAGAGGCTAAGCAACGTGTGCAAGCTCATATAGTGAGTTAGGGCAGAAACCGAAGTTGAGGGCTGTGTCCTTTCAGCCTAGCCCTCCATCTGCCCCGTTCTGCTGAGGTTATGGGAGGGACCGGAGTATGGCATCAACTGCACTGGGCAGGGCTCAAGCAGAAAGCATATTGACCCTTTCCCTGCTCTGCAACTAGGCTCTGGTGGATTCCGTAGCTTTTCTGGTCTTAGTCAGAAGAACACTTTTAATAAATAATTTTAAAACTGCCATTTAAAAAAAATCTAAATGAAAGCTTCTTCCTTCTGCCAGGTGGGCCTGCTTCACGTTGGGAGATCTGCAGCAGGAAGAGTGTGGGGGTCCCCTTTTCTCTTTCTTACCCCTCATTCCTCACTTACTAGTCTCCATGAGTCAAAATGAACTCTGCAGCAACTGGTTTGGGTTGTTTTTTGTTTAGGAAAGAAGGTGGTTCAAAATTGGAAAAGGTGTGTGGCAGGTTTGTATCTTTTCACTTTATTTGTTCAATCCGTATGCTGAACAAATAATCCGAGAAGCTGGAATGCAGCATCAGGATTGGAGGAAGACTCATTAACAACCTGTGATATGCAGAAGACACAACCTTGCTTGCTGAAAATGAAGACAACTTGAAACACTTACTGATGATGATCAAAGACTACAGCCTTCAGTATGTAATCAAAGATTACAGCTGAACATGAAGAAAACAAAAATCTCACAATTAGACAATAAACAGCATGGTCTTTTCATTGGCCTCATATGCATGCGAAAGCTGGACAATGAAAAAGAAAGAAGAGTCAATACATTTGAACTGTGGTGTTTGTGAGGAATATTGAATATACTATGGACTGCCAGAAGAATGAACAAATCAGTATTAGAAGAAATACAACCAGGATGCTCCTTGGAAATGGGGATGGTCAGACTTTGGCTTGCTTGCTTTGGACAGTCATCAAGAAAGACCAATGGCTAGAAAATGACATTATGGTTGTTAAAACAGAGGATCAGCAAAAACAAGGGAAACCCTCAATGAGATAGCTTGATATAATAGCCACAACAATGGACTCAAACCTACCAACCATCATGACGATGACACAGGAATAGGCAACATTCGTTCTGTTATACATAAGGTCTCCGTGAGTGGGAGCCAACTTGGATAGAAGGATAGAAGGAGAAGCAAAGTAAAACAAGGAGCAGGCGAGGTCTTCCTTGGCTGGTACTGTCGTAATTTGGCAATGGAGCCCCAGCATGTGGCTCGTATAAATTGCTGACACCTTCGTGGGGTGTGTTCCGGGATCCCCCACACTTGGAGCATGCCCGACGTGGGCATTTCTGCCTTGCAGACCCCTTGACTCAGGCAGGGCCTCCTATGACTGCCAGCTCATGGTCTCTCCCTTGGTCTCTGGTGTCCCATGAGTTATCCTTGCTGTGGGGGGTCACCTCATCTTCCAGGTGGCCATCTTGGGCAGAGTCCCTGTGAAGACTCCCAAGTGTTGCTTTCTTTAGGAGGTGGTGTTGCACATCTGGCTGACATTAAAGGCACACATATTCTGCCCTACCCAAACCTGAGGGGAGCCAGCCACTCCCACTTGGCCACGGCTTGTCCCTTTCAAGCAAGAGTCAGATTCCCACCCCGGAGCCCTTTGAACTCCAGAACTGTGTCATGCTCTTCCCAGTTCTCTTGAGCTGGGGTTGGGGGACATCCTACCCTCTCCTCCCCTCCTCTAAGTTTTGAAGGATTTGACACACATTCTCCAATGACATCCTCACTCAGCGCTTTGCAACCCTAAGTGAACACTGTCTTACGTAGCCTGGCTAAGGCTGGCAGAGCCAGGTTCACAGACTGCGGCATCTCCTGCGTGGCTGGTCCAGCCCCTCGCTTTGGGGGTGTTGGGTGTCTATGATATTGTTCTCAGCCTTTGGGATCTCTGCTGAAATGCTGTGACTGGGCAAGTCCCATTTTAGCATCCTGTTAAACAGCCATGAAATGTGAGTGTGTGTGTGAATGTGTGTGTGAGTGTGGATGTGGATGTGAGTGTGGGTTTATTATGCAGCGTATTTGTACTGCCTTGGACACAGGCTCTGCCTTGGACCCAGCGTGTGTCCCACCAGGCCACTTGCTGTAAGGAGGGGTGATTCTGCGGCTCTGTTGACCTCTCTCCCCATTGGGCTACACCAGTTGCATCCTGGGGATGAATGCATGATTCCAAAGGCCTGGGTTTGCTTTCCAGGTCTCAATTGTGGGCACCTCTCTGGCTGACTGCTGGCTCCTCTCCCGAAGCCACAAATCACTTTTGATTCCTGCCTGGGGTGCACACAGCCATACACCCTCTCAGGTCTCCAGGGGGAAACTGGTTTTTAGGAATGTTTATGAAATATGAGTGGGAGGATTTTTTTTTTAAAGGAGAAATTAATGTAACAGGATTTTTCAGATTTAGAGCAGGATTTTGGAAATTCAAGAAGTGTTTTTATGTTTTCCTGTCAGCAGTGCCTCTCAAAACGTCATGCCCGCTACTACCAATTAATTCATAATTTTTCCATTTACCGATTTAGTTGCTCCAGGTCAGTGAATTTAAGTTGTGTGAAGTTATGTAGTTTTTGTTTAAAAGAGGAAATTGCACAAACTTGGTCATGCAGCAAAAAGTTATAACAATGTATGTAAAGTAAAAACCACAAGCCGAATGTATACCCTTTGTGAAATTTGGTTGTCCATTTTATAGTCACTATTTTTGGACTTGTGCAAAATAGTATCACAACTTATTTGTAAGAAAAATTTCAAAACTGTAAGGGTGTGAAATTTTATCACGGAATCCATGGCGCTTTGCAGGCACTTTTTATTGTTGCAATGGTCCTACTACTGCATTGCAATGTTTTGTTTAAGTGTTTCTCTCTTCTACTTTGTGACCTTCTTAAGGACAGAGACTCAGTTTTATGAACCTGTGGCCACAGTATAGTATATAGCTGGCACTCAATAAGTATTCATTGAGTGAATCAACCAAAAGAATTAATGATTGAGGAAAACATCGAGTGTGGTTGGACGTTGGATAGGTTCTAATGATTTTTTTAAATTATTATTTTATTATCTTGGTCAGGAGTCCCTGGTGGCCCAAATGTTTAAGCGTTCAACTACTAGCTAAAACGTTGGCAGTTCAAACCCACTCAGAATCGCCTCGGGAGATGGGCCTGGCAATCTGCTTCTGAAAGGTCACAGCCTTGAAAATCCAATGGAGCAGTTCTACCCTGCATGCATGGGGTCGCCATGAGTTGGAATTGACTCAATGGCAGCTAACAACAATGTTGGTCAGTGTGCAAGACATAGGTGGCCACATTTAGAGAGTTATAAGAGACGGATGCAGAGTTATAGGGACTTTAGAATGCTCCTGACACAGACAGGGGTGGTGATTTGGCCGGGGCGACACAGCCCGTGAGCACAGAGCCTTGGGCTGGACAGAGCAGCCTGTCCTGGCAAGGTGGGTTGTCTTTACAGGTGTAGGATCAGGTCTGGGGGTGAGCGTGCGAGAGCTGGTGCTCCACTGACCCTGTCCCTGTGTTAGTTACAGGACTCTGATCAGACCCACGTACAGAGTGTCCTACCGCACAGTGACTGCACTGGAGTGGAGGTGCTGCCCTGGTTTTACTGGGAGCAACTGTGACGAGGGTAAGTAAGTCCAAGGGGGCTGGCCGCGCCTGGGCAGAGGTGTCTCTGGGTGTGTCTGTTCTCTTCCTCCCTGCCCTCCTCCTGCAAGCAAGACTCCTTCCCTCCACCGTGCTCAGTGACTTTGAGTTCTTTCCTTTTCCCAACCAACTCCCAGCCAAATGTTCTGGACTGCCCACACTGGCCAGGTCACCTGGGTGCAGAGGCAGGTCCCTGTTTCTGAACTGCGCGCACTCACCCCTGTTTGCCTTGGGCAGGGGTGGAGGAGCATCCTGAGCACTGGCTGGGGAGGGGCTTTGATTTATAGCCTGTTTCCTCCTCTTCTGGCTCATACTCACCCAGGAACTGGGGCAGGCAGAGTCAGACATTTGGGCTCTGAGCAGACGGAGATGGCCCACCAGCCTTGAAGCCACGTCTTTTGTAGAATGAGGCAGATGGCCAGGAGATCGGGTGGGCAGCAGCGGAGAGGACTCGCTCGGTTGCCCCCTGCCCTCTGCCCTGCTGGTGTGCAGAGTGGGGACGGGAGGATGGGAGGACAGGGTGCAGCCTGCCTCCGGAGCCCAAAGGGGCCAGACTGCGGCACTCAGGTGGAGGTCGGAGATGCTGACAGAACAGAGCCCCATGGCGCTCACAGCCAGGGTAGTGGGTTCTGCCTAAGGAATAGATTTGCAGCCCACCTTGCTCCCCACTTTAGTTGGTCGGTCTCAAATTCACAAACAGTACTCTCCTCAACCTACACTTTCTGAAAAAAATTATTCTCTCTCATCTTTTTTTATTACCTTTTTTTTTTTTTAAATTTGATTATATATATGTTGTTGTTGTTGGGTGCCATTGAGTTGATTTTCAACTTGTAACAACCCCATGTGACAGAGTAGAACTGTTCCATAGGGTTTTCTAAGCTGTAATCTTTACAGGAGCAGATTGCCAGGTCTTTCTCCTGAATATGTATTAATATTCTATTAAAAAATATCAATTATATTATACGTTAATATTATATATAGGTTATAGATATACTTTCATTGTAAGCTACATGAAATCCTCTTTGGGTTATAAACAATAAAATAGTAACAACAGAAATGGCAATAAAAACAATGTTGGTGTTTGATGGGCCTACAAGCCTGAGGCAGAGCTGAAGGAAGGAGCTGGGATGTAAAAGGGTCAACACAGATGCAGCTTTTCCTGTTTTACAAGGTGCTGCCTACTGGGAGGGGGAGGGCATCCTTGGGGGCTGGGCCACGCTGGTTGGGAGCACAGGACCAACCTGGGGCTTTACTTGAAGAGGAGCAGAGGGAATGGGGTGGGGGATGTGAGAGGAGGTTGGGCTCCCCCAGGGGGAGGCATGGTTGGAAAGACCCGGTGTACTTCAAGTGTGAGTGACCACACCTCACATCAGACCCCTCACTGAGGTCTGTGACCCTCAAAGCCACAGGATTTGGAGTTTCTCCTCCCATTATTTCTGTGACTGTGGGGAGGCATCTGGTCTCCACAATAGAACAGAGCAGACCTGCTGTCTAGATTTTGCAAGGGAAGTGGTGGATTTACCCATAAGTAACTGACTGAGCCTTTGATGGTGATCAAGAATAAAAGGAGCAACGTTGGGATCCACCAGTGGTGTGCTGGGTGGGCCTCTCTTGGGCTTCCATCTTGGCTGCATCTCTAGAAGCCTTCCCTCAGGATTAGGAGAGCTTCCAGGCCCTTCTCTCACTCTCACAGCCCTCTGAGCTCCACCTGCCCCCCCATCATTGCCTCAGCCCACGTGTCTGCCTCCCCCAAAAGCCCCTCGCCGCCCTGTCTGTTTCTTCTAGGTGTAACTGGGCCTGACCCCAGGTCGGGCCCCTTCCTCTCTCTCTCTCGAAAACCACTGCAGTGCTTGAGCATATATTTTTCATGTCTCTTCATATTCTCTTTATTGAATAAATGGATGAATTAATACATGAAGTATAGGCTCAAAATGTTAAAGTCATAATTCTCTTACAGGTAGCCAGTGAGCATGTGTTTTATTTAATTCATTTGATGTGGGAACCAGTAGAATGACAAAGCTGATTTAAAAGAGGATACAAGAAACTGATGTACGCACACATACACAATTTGACAGTCCCTAGGATTACCCTGCTTCTGACACCAGTTGCCAGTTTGGAGTTCCCAAGACCACCCTCAAATTTGGTAATTTGCATGCATATCTATGTTTATTGCAGCATTGTTCACAATAGCAAAAAGATGGAAACAACTTAGATGCCCATCAACAGATGAATGGGTAAACCAACTATGGTACATACACATAATGGAGTACTATGAAACGATAAAGAACAGTGATGAATCTGCGAAGCATCTTACGACATGGATGAATCTGGAGGGCATTACGCTGAGTGAAACAAGTCAATCATAAAAGGACCAATATTGTATGAGACCACTACTGTAAAAACTCATGAAAAGTTTTACACACAAAAAGAAACAATCTTCAGTGGTTACGAGGGAGGGTAGAAGTGGGGATGGAAAACCACTAAATAGACAATAGGTAAGTGGTAACTTTGGTGAAGGGTAAGACAGTACATAATACTGGGTCAGCCAGCACAGCTTGTACAAGGCAAGGTCATGTAAGCTCCATGGACACATCCAAACTCCCTGAAGGACCGAATTACTGGGCTGAGGGCTATGGGGACCATGGTCTCAGGGAACATCTAGCTCAACTGGCATAACATAGTTTATGAAGAAAATGCTCTACATTCTACTTTGGTGAGTAGTGTCTAGGATCTTAAAAGCTTTTGAGCAGCCATCTAAGGTACTCGACCGGTCTCACCCCATCAGGAGCAAGGGAGAATGAAGAAAACTAAAGACACAAGGGAAAGATTAGTCTGAATGACTAATGGACCACAAACACTACAGCCTCTACCAGACTGAGTCCAGGACGACTAGATGGTGCCCAGTTACCACTACCGACTCCTCTGACAGGGATCACAATAGAGGGTCCTGGTCAGAGCTGGAGAAAAATGTAGAACAAAATTCTAACTCGTAAAAAAAGACCAGACTTATTGGTCTGACAGAGACTGGAGAAACCCCAAGAGTATGGCCCCCAGACACCCTTTTAGCTCGGTAATGAAGTCACTCCTGATGTTCACCCTTCAGCCATAGATTAGACAGGCCCATAAAAAGCCCAGGAGCAAGGACTAGAAGTCGGGAGGGGATAGAAAAGCTGGTAATAGGGAACCCAAGTTGAGAAGCGAGAGTACTGACATGTTGGTAACCAACGTGAAAAAAAGAAAAAAAAAGTTAATAATTGGCTAGAAGGACTCATAGAACTCACTGAAAGCTGCTATACTGATGGTTATGGTTTGTTACAGTGAAAGGCTACAGATTAAAATCAGCAAAGGAAAGAGACACATGGGGTAGAGTCCGGGAGAGTTCCAAGCACAGAACTTCCAGTTGTCCTCTCCCAGTGGAGTCACGGACAGCATTAACTTCTTCCAGCAACTATCTATGGCAACATACATGAAGTATTGCCAACCAGGGAAGCTTGCCCAAACCAGAGTTTTATTGGCGCCCAGTCATTTAGACATGGTTGACGGCTTGTGAGGCTGATTTCAGTTTCTTCCCCAGAGGTTGAGCTAATACTGTGTGGCCCAAAACCTCCACCATAAATTACGTTGCTAGTTTAGTCTACCTGGCGTGGCCCAAGGCCCGCAGGCAAACAAAGACATTCTTATCAGGCAGGACATTCCAAGGGTTTAGACCTCTCTTTGGGTAAGATTGGAGCCCTGGTGGCACAGTGGTTAAGAGCTTGGCTGCTAACCAAAAGAGTGGCAGTTCGGATTACCAGCTACTCCTTGGAAACCCTTTGGGGCAGTTCTACTTTGTCCTATAGGGCCACTATGAGTCGGAATCGAACTTGATGGCAACGCATTTGGTTTTTTTGGTTTTTGGGTAAGGTTAATCCTTTACCACACAATTGATCAATCGATTGATTTATAGATAGATAGATATAGGTAGATATAGATAGAGGTAGATCTAGATAGATAGACAGACAGATAGATAGATACAGACATAGGTAACTATAGATAAGTATAGATATATAGATAAATTCCTGAAATAAAATCACTAAATTAGATCCTACTGGACAATACAAGCAAAACCTTTGAGCTTAGCCTTTCTCCTGAACATAAACCATTTGCATCTTACCAGTTTTGTATAAGTTACCATCCAACTTTGCAGAATCTGGTTCCTAATTTATAGTAAATGATAATTCACACAAGGTAACATTCTCCTAGGATATCAAATGACTCTTAGGTGAGCTCATTAGATGGTCTCTGGCATGACATTAAAAAGTCAGGCAATCACCTTTTTGCCCCACTTCTAAGTTTTGGATAATTCTTTCAGACTGAATGAATGAAGTGGCCAGCAGACCATGGAGAACAGTCACTATTGTCCTCAAGGTTCTGCCCATTAGGGCGGGAATAGGGCTGCACGTCCACCCTTTTTGGTTAGTGGAGGCAGGTCTCAGAGAAGAGGGACAGGTGACTGTGAGCTGGTCAAAAGCAGCCAAAGATGTCAACCCCCGAGGCCTTGACACCTCACCTCTTACCTGATAAACCACATCCACTGCATTCTCTAGGTCTCCTGGGCTAATTATTAAGTTGCCGGCACCTCACTGTCGGCCCCAGAGCACCCCTCCCCAGTGGATGGACCTTCCCTAGCTCGCCCACCTTGATTGGGATGTGTCTCTCCCTCAGGACCAGGAGAAGGCTCACCTTTTTCAGAGAATCTCAGAGTCAAGAAGCCCCTTCCCAGCTGTGAGCATGAGGGTCCTGAACCCCACGGAGGAGAATTGGCAGTTGAGGAATTCCTGGGAGTGTTGGGCCTGGGTTACAGTTGGGACTGGTTCCTGAAAGCCCTTGTAAAGATTTTACATTCCCGAATATGAAACAATAAAGGCAGCAGGCTAAATAAAGTCCTGGTCCATGACTTTAGGCACATTCCTGAGATGGTTGTGGTGGCTCCAGCCTGTGAATTCCCATTCAGTTCTCATTCCGTCTCTCTGGAAACACTGCAGGGTCAGTGGGGTACAGCTCAATGGGTTTTGTTTTGTCTCAGACAAGATACCCCTGGAGAAGTTTCCTTTTCTTTGGTTGTGTCTGGTCTTCCTTCCAAGTGTTCCGGCCTCTTGGGTTTTATGACTTGGGGCTTATGACAGCCTGGGGGTGGGGTTGGGTAGGCTGCAGCCTCCCGGGTCTTCTCTCCCTGCGCTTGCTTCCCTTCTGTGTCTCCTCAGACTCTGCTCCCACCTGCCCCCTCTCCCTCTCCTGACACCCCAGGAGTGCAGTTCCAAGGCTTGGGGATACTTTCCTTCATGTTGTTGTTAGTTGCCATCAAGTCAATTCTGACTCATGGTGACCCCATGGGAGATATGTCTGTAAATCCAGGTCTGTAACTATATCTATACAACTGGAAATAATTTTTTTCTTATTACAAAAGCAAGTAAATGTTCGGTGTAGAATAAGTGGAACTATCCAGAATTCCAACTCTCATGGTAAACTCTGGTCTCACTTTGGTGAAAAGTCTCCAGTCCTCTTTGATGCTTACATGTTAGTTGTAACGTACATGCTGTTTGGTAACATTCTTTTTCAAGTAACTCACTGTGAACGTCTGTCTTTGTCAATAGATAGTTTTCTACAATATCATTTTTAGTGGCCGTGGAATTTGGCTATACATATAACTTTATTAACTAAACCCATACTAAGATATCAACCAGTTGCCATTGATTTGACTCCGACTCATGGCAACCCCATGTGTGTCAGAGTAAAACTGTGATCTATAGGGTTTCCAATGGCTGATTTTTCAGAATTAGATCTGAGGCACCTCTGGGTGGATTCAAACCTCCAACCTTTCGGTTAGTAGCAAACGTGTTAACTGTTTCCATCACCCAGGGACTCTAAACCTCTACTGCAGGATTTTTAAGTTGCTTCTACGTTTTAATTAAATTTTAATTAACATTGCTGTGAACTTTCTTTTCTTTCTTTTTTTAAACTGAGGTAAAATTTACATATACTGAAATGCACAGATCTTAAGTGTACCATCTGGTGAGTTTGGATAAATGCATATACATTTCCATCACCTCCCAGAAAGTTCCCCTGTATTCCCTTTCCAGTAAATCTTTATCCTGCCTAAGCAACCACTGTCCTGATTTCTATCGTCATAGATCAGTTTTGCCTAGTATAGAATGTCATATGAATGAATCATACAGTATATACTCTTGTGTATGGTTTCTTTAACAGTTTCTTCAAGATTCATCCATGTCTTTACGTGTGTTTTAGTAGTTTATTCTTTTATATTGCTGGGTATTACTCCATTGTATAAATACTCATAATTTTGTCCATTCTCCTGTGGATAGTTATCTGAGTGGTTTCTAGTTTGGGGCTTTATGAATAAAGCTTCTATTAACATCTTGTGTGTGTCTTTCTGTGGACATATGCTTTTATTTATCGTGAGTAAATCCTTAGGAGTGGAATTGCTAGGTAGTGATGTATGTTAACTTTATAAAAGTCAAATTTTTTAAAAGAGGTTTTACCATTTTATACCTCCCCCAGCAAAATATGTTCCAGTTGCTCCACATCCTTGCCAACATTTGGTGGTGTCAGTCATTTCAGTGTTAGCCATTTGAGTGGGTATGAAATGGTATCTTGTTGTGATTTTAATTTGCATTTCCCTGATGACAATGACATTGAGCACGTTTTCGTCTGCCTCTTTGATGTGCTTACAAGTCATTCTTATACCTTCTTTTGTGAATTGTCTGTTCAAGACTTTTGACAATTTTTAATTGTTGTTAGGTGCTATCAAGTCAGTTCCAACTCATAGCAACCCTGTGTACAACAGAATAAAACATTGCTTGGTCCTGCACCATCCTCACAGTCGTCATTATGCTTGAGCCCACTGTTGCAGCCACTGTGTCAGTCCATCTTGTTGAGGGTCTTCCTCTTTTTTGCTGACTCTCTGCTTTACCAAACATGATGTCCTTCTCCATCACCTGATAACATGTCAGAAGTATGTCAGATGAAGTCTCACCATCCTTCCTTCTAACAAGCATTCTGGCTGTACTTCCAAGACAGATTCGTTCGTTCTTCTGACAGTTCATGGTATATTCAGTATTCTTTGACAAATACCATAATTCAAAGGCTTCCTTATTCATTGCCCAGCTTTCACAAGCATGAGAGGCAATTGAAAACACTATGGATTGGGTCAGGGGCACCTTAGTCCTTAAAGTGACATCTTTGCTTTTTTTTTTTAAGACTTTAAAGAAGTCTTTTGCAGCAGATTTGCCCAGTGAAATGTGTTGTTTGATTTCTTGACTGCTGCTTCCATGGGCGTTGATTGTGGATCCAAGTAAAATGAATCCTTGACAACTTCAATATTTTCTCCGTTTATCATGATGGTGCTTATTGGTCCAGTTGTGAAGATTTTTGTTTTCTTTATGTTGAGGTGTAATCCATACTGAAGACTGTGGTCTCTGATCTTCATCAGTAAGTGCTTCAAGTCCTCTTCACTTTCAGCAAGCAGGGTTTTGTCATCTGCATATCGTAGGTTGTTAATGAGTCTGCCTTCAATCCTGATGCCGCATTCTTCTTCACATAGCCCAGCTTCTCAAGTGATTTGTTCAGCATACAGATTAAATAAATATGGTGAAAGGACCCTGATGCACATCTTTCTTGATTTTAAACCACCCAGTATCCCCTTGTTCTGTTTGAACAACTGCCTCTTGGTCTATGTACAGGTTCCATATGAGCACAATTAAGTGTTCTGGAATTCCCATTCTTCACAATGTTATATATAACTTGTTATGATCCACACAGTCGAATGCCTTTGCTTAGTCAATAAAACACGGGTAAACATCTTTCTGATAGTCTCTTCTTTCAGCCAAGATCCATGTGACATCAGCAGTGATATCCCTGGTTCCACATTCTCTTCTGAATCGGCCTTGAATTCTGGCAGTTCCCTGTCAATGTACTGCTGCAATTGTTTTTTAATTATTTTTAATTGGGTTGTTTAAATTTATGAGAAACAGCAAACTATTTTCCAAAGAGGTTGTACCACTTTACATTCCACCAAGCAAAATATGTTTAAGTATTAATTGTTCCACATTCTTGCCAACATTTGGTGGTGTTAGTCTTTTTTAATTTTAGCTGTTCTAGTGGATATAAAATGACATGTATTTGTGTTTTAATTTGCATTTTTAAGATGATTATGTTTTCTTCTAGAAACTATAGTTTTAGCTTTTATGTGTGATGGGAAGTACGGATTGAAGTTCTTTTTTTATTTTTTTCCTTTCTCATATGGGTATCCAGATGTTCCAGTACCATTTGTAAAAAAGATTTTCCCATCTGTATTTAATAACCATGCTACCTTTGTTGCAAAATCAATTGATTGATTGAGTCAGTTTCGTTGATCTGTTTGTCAATTGTTATATTGATGTTTCACATTCACTGTCTCGATTACAGACTTTGCAGTAAGTCTTGAAGACATGTCATGTAAATTTCTTAAACTATTTTCTTCTTTTTTCGACTGCTTTGACTCCTCTAGTTCCTTTGCATTTTCATATAAATTTTACAATCAACTTGTCAATGTCTCCAAAAAAAATATCGGTTGGGATTAGGATTGGGATGAATTAGTTTATAGATCAGTTTGGGAGAGAATGGATATCTTAATAATGAGTTGTCTGATCCATGAACATGGTATAGTTCTTTGTTTATTTGGTTCTTTTTTATTTCTCTCAGTAATGTTTCATAGCTTTCAGAGTAGAGGTCTTACTTATCATTTCTTCAATTTATTTCTAAGTATTTTGTATTTCTGATGTTATTTTTCAGTGGGGTAGCTTTTCAAACTTTTATTTTTATTTATTTTTTGCTGCTAGCATATAGAAATACATTTAATTTTTTATTATTGATCTTGTATCCTAAGACCATGCTAAATTCTGTTATTAGCTCTAGTAGCTTTTTTGTTGTTTCTTCCGGATTTTCTACATAAATGCCCATGTCCCCTGCTAATAAAGACAGTTTTGATTCTTTCTTCTCATCATTGTGCCTTTTATTTCTTTTTCTTGCCTTATTGGCAAGAAATTTCTAGTGAAATGTTTAATAAGAGTAGACATCCTTGCCTTGTTTCTGATCATAGGAGGAAGTGCTGAGTATTGCACTATTAAATATGTTGTTATTGTTAGTTGCCGTCAAATTGGCTCTGATTCATGGCAACCCATGTACAACAGAACAAAAGGTCCTACACCATTGTGTATTTGAGTGCCTTCCAACTTAGGGGGCTCATCTTCCAGCACTATATGGATCAATGTTCTGTTGTGATCCATAGGAATTTCATTGGCTAATTTCTGGAAGTAGATCACCGGGCCTGTTTTCCTAGTTTGTCTTAGTCTGGAAGCTCCACTGAAGCCTGTCCACCATGGATGACCCTGCTGGTATTTGAAATACTGGTGGCATAGTTTCCAGCATCATAGCAACATGCACATCAATCACCATAGTATGACAACGGAAGTATGTTGTTAGCAGTAAATTTTTCGTATATGCCATTTATCAGATGAGGATATTCCCTTCTTTTCTTTGTTAAGAGTTTTCACCATGAATAGGTATTGAATCTTCTAAGATGCTTTTTTGTGCATCTATTCAAGTGATCACATGTTTTTGTAGCCTTCATTCTGTTAATATTGATTGATTTTGGAATATCAAATCAACGTTTCATTCCAGGGATAAACATCAGCTGGATGTATTCTTTTATATATTTCTGTATTTGATACTTACCTGTAATTTTCTTTTGTAGTAATGTCTTTGTCTGTTTTCGGTTATGAGGTTTATTCTGGTCTCATAAAATGAATTGTGAAATGTTTCTTCCTCCTCTACATTCTCAAAATGTTTTTTTTTTTTTTTGTAAAGTTGATATTATTTTTCCTTGAATGTTTGATAGAATTCACAGTGAAACCATCTGGACCTGTAATTTTCTTTGTGGGGAAGTTTTTGATAAATTTATTTTCTTTAATAGTAAGCAGTGCTATGTATGTGTTCTATTTCTTATTTTTAATAATTATATATTTAAAAATAAATGTTATTGAGGTATAGTTTACATACATCTTATTACATGCATATAATTTACACACCTCAGAAGTATACAGTTCAGTAAGTTTTGACAAATTTTTACACCCACATAAACACCATCCCAATCAAGGTATAGAACTTTCCTGTCACTCCAGAAAATTTCCTTGTGCCCAACTGTAGTCAATCTCCGCCACCTCCTCGTTCCATGCAATCATTGATCTGATTTCTATTACTGCAGAGTAGTTGTAGATCTTCATATATAGAGAATCATGCGGTAGGTATATGTTTTTGTGTCTGAATTCTTTTGCTCAGAATAATGTTTTTGAGATTCATCCATGTTTTTGTGAATATTGTAGTTTGTGTCTTTTTATTGCCTCTTTGCAGTCAATGTCCCCCCACCCCTGGCCCCAGGCTACCACTGATTTGATTTCTGTCACTATAGCTTAGTTTTGCCTGCTGTAGAATTTCATATAAATATAAATTCAGTATGTACTCTTGTGTCTGACTTCTTTTCCTCAGTATAATTTTTAAGATTCATCCATCTTGTTGCATTTATCAGTAGTCATTCCTTTCTCATTTCTGAGTAATTTTCTATTATACGGGTATATTATAATTTGTTTATCTGTCCACATGTTGGTGGACATTTGGGTTGTTTCTAGTTTTAGGCCATTAAGACTAAAGTTGGAGCTCTGCGGTGCAGTGGTTAAGCGTTTGGTTGCTAACCAAAAGGTCAGCAGTTCAAATCCACCAGCTGTTCCTTGGAAACCTTATGGGGCAGTTCTACTCTGTCCTATAGGGTCGCTATGAGGCAGAATCAACACAATGGCAATGGATATGACTAAAGTTGCTATGAAAATTCTTGTACAAGTCTTAGTATGGGCATATGTTTTCATTTCTCTTGAGTAAATACCTAAGGTTGTATAGTAAGTGTATTTTGAACTTTAAAAGAAAATTTCAAAGTGTTTTCCAAAATGGTTGGATGATTTTGCATTCCTGACAGTAATGTATGAGAATTTCAGTTGTTCCACGTTCCTGGCTGGTATTAGCTAGTATTTGGTACTGCCAGAATTTTAATTATAGCCATTCTAATAGATGTATAGTGAAACCATGGTTTCACTCATGGTTATAATTTGTATTTTCCTGACGATGTTGAACACATTTTCATGTGTTTATTGTGTTACAAATACATGTGTATTTATATATTTTTTGCTTAGGTCTTTTGCCCATTAAATATTTTTTTGTCTTCTTACTAAAGAGTTGTAAGAGTTCTTTGTATATCCTGAATGCAAGTGCTTTGTCAAATACATGTATATTGTGAATATTTTCTCCTAGTCTGTGGCTTGCCTTTTGTCCTCTGAACAGTTTTTTGCTCAGAGAGAGGAAATTTTTTTTTCTGAGAAGAGATGTTTTTAATTTTGGTAAAGTCCAAGTTATCATTTTTTGTTCTATGTTCCTGTTTTTGTGTGCCTTATCGCAAAAATCCTTATCCAGGGTCATAAAATTTTCTTTTATGTTTTCTTGTAAAAGTTTAGTAGTTTCATCTTTTGTATTTACGTCTTTTATCCATGATCCACTTAAAGTTAGTTTTTAGTCTGGTATGAGATAAAGATCTAGATTTATTTGTTCCCATACACCTATCCAGTGGTTCCAGCACCATTTGTTGAGAAGACTTCTTTCCCATTGAATGACTGTGGTATCTTTATTCAAAAATCAGTCAACCATATAAGTGTGAGTCTATTTCTGGACTCTGTTCCATTAACCTGTATGCCTATCCTTGAGCTAATACCACATTCCCTTGTTATCTGTACCTTTACAGTAAATATTGAAATCAGATAAATGTAAGTTCTTCAACTTCAAGTTTTTGTAAAATTGTTTTGGCTATTCTAGATTCTTAGCATTTTTTAATAAATTTTAGGATAAGGTGTCTATTTCTACACTTTTGATTTTGATTGAGATTGCATTGACTCTACAGAAAAATTTCAGGGAGAATGGACCGCTCAACAATTTTGAGTGTTACAGTCGATGATCATGGTATACCTTTTTATTTGTTTAAGTCTTTATTCAATCATCCATTGAATATTGTTGCATTGATTTATTTTATGCCATCACCATACTATCTTAATTACTGTAGTTTTATAATGAGGACTTACATTAATTACATCACTAAAACATTCAATGACGTTTTGGAGTTTTCTAAACTCCTCCAGAGTTTCTCTCCCTACCCTCCTTTTAAGGACTCTAGTTTACACGTATACCAGGTTTCTTGTGTAAATTGTCCCACAGCTCGCTGATATTGTGTTCTTTTTCTCCTTCTTCTTTCTCTGTGTTTCATTTTGTGTTGTTTCAGTTGCTTAGTCTTCAAGCTCCTTGATTTTTTTTTTTCCTGCAGTGTCTAATTGTTCACTGCTGCTGTATCAAAACAACTGATTTTTGTGTGTTGATCTTAACCTTGCAACTTCGCTGAATTCATTTGTTAGCTGTAGTAGATGGCTTGTGAATTCTTTGGTATTTTCTACGTATAGGATCATGTCATCTGCAAATAGAGATACTTCAAATAGTTGTCTTTTAAAAATATTTTATCTAGAGTTTATAATCTTTATTCAAAGGTGTTCGCCTGACACAAGCTACTCCATCATTACTGGAACTAGAACTTTTTGTGAACTTCTCTTTAGCTAAACCTTTTCCCACACCTTTAATAGTTTCTTTAAGGTAAATTTCTTAAAGCAAAGTTGTAGGGTTAAAGGGCATACACAAAATCAAGGCTTTTCAATCATATGGCCAAATCAGCTCCTAGAAAGATTGCCTGGTAACACTGCCACTGACAAATCATAAGGTTCTAGAGGGCAGAAAGTATGTCTTCACCATCACTTTCCCTTTGTGGTGCCCAACACAGGGCCTGGCACTTAGTTAGGTTCTGTATTGACTGACTGTGTACCTGGAACCTGATTTCTGCCAGTGTTGGCTAAAGGGGTCAGCATTAAGCATGGGATAAAGTACCATTACTTCACTACTAGATTGAATTTTTAGAGCAGCTACTTAAGCCATACTTTACCAGTAGCTGTCTCTCCAGTTAGTTCAATCTGGCTATCAGAGGAGGTGATATCATCACCTTTATCAACATCATGTCATCGTGTGAGTATTCTTCTCCTTCAAAACGGCATTTGACAGTTTAGAAAGGGCTTTCAGACACCTTATTATAGATTCTCATTTTATAGATGAGGAATCTGAGGCTCAAAGGGGAGAAGAGACTTGGCCAAGGCCATCCCACTAAGAAGTGATGAATCCAAAACTGGAACCTGAGTCTTTTTGCTCTTGGTTATGCACCCTTTACCCTAAGCCACACATAATTATTGAGGTCTTGGGAAATCCCACTCAAACTTGTCCCAGCACAACGGACAGGTGAGCTGGACTCTGGGCCACCTCCTTCCTGTAATACTTAAGGTGGCCCAATCCCTAGTGCTTCAGAGGCCAGTCTCATACTGTGTTGTGGGGAGATTTGCCACAAACAAAGCCGATGGCCTCAACTATCGGGAGATGATAAGTTTAACTTAAGTAGGGTTTTTTTGCTTTTTTTTTTTTTGCCTCTTTTTTCCCCCCAACTGGAGTTCTGGCCAAGACAGGAAACGGGAAACGGGAAACGAATCCCCTAGGCCCCCATATGGATGAGGGCAGGCCTGGGTCGAGGTGGTTTAGCTAGTGCATCCAAGCGTTGAGCTGATTGATTTGCATCCAAAACGATGCCGACCTTTCACCCTTGGCTCTAGCTCTGTGTATGAATGTGTTCATGTTTTGAATGGCTGAGGGTTCAAAGCCAGAAGAAGTTCTCCTGAGAGGAGGCTGCAGCCTCCTGGACAATCTGCAGAGCTCAGCATTTTAAGGGAATGATTCTTAGTGACTCTGGTGACGTCTCTGGGACTTGCCTTCCACGGCTGTTATTAAAGCTAAGCACAAGCAAGCAGAACCATTTGTTCAAATTAACTCAGTGCCTCGGGTGGTGTAAACAGTCAATGTGCTCGGCTGCTAATGAAAAGGTTGGAGGTTCACATCTACCCACAGGCATCTCAGAAGAAACGTTTGGCAATCTAGTTCTGAAAAACCAGCTATTGAAAGCCTATTGAGCACAGTTCTACTCTAACACACATAAGGTCTCCAGGAGTCAGAATCAACTTGACAGCAACTGATTTTTGGTTTAGGATGTTCTAGGCACTGTACTCGGTGCGTGGGTCACAGAGATGAAAATGGGACTCAAGACTCCCAGACTGGGTATGTATGTGGTCGGGGACCAGAGGAGTGAGCAGATAATCCTGATACTGTGAAGTAAAGGCTTGTCTAGAGATACAGTTGGGATATGTGAGACCCAAAGGAGGTAGGGAAAGGGAGTTCCTCCCCCAGTTCACAGCCCGGCCCTCTGTATCCCACTCTGCTCACTTTCTCAGGCCTCCCTCCACTGAGCAGCCCTTCTCCTACAGATTCCACCTTTCTGACCTGCCAGCTCCTTCCCATTAGCACATAAGGATAATCGAGCATCTCTCATCTTTAAGAAAATAACAACAGTCTTTTTGAATCTACCCTGTCTCTGGCTTTCCTTTCTCAGTCAAGCTTCTTGGGAAAACAACCCACCTTCTCTGACTCAGCTTCCTTGTTTCCAGGGTCCTGTTTAGTCTATGAGGTCAGCTCTCTGACCCAGCTACCACTCAGAGAGTCTCCTCATTGAGTGGCCTCCATGTAGGCGATGTCCTTGTCACGCTTATTTCTACTTCCCCAGCTCAGCAATTGGCCAAGAGCGGGAACCTGATAAGTTTATTGAATAAATGAATGACAGCAAAGGCAGTTTTCAAGTGTGGGAGATATGAGGTTTAGATGGCAGACACCTGACTATCCCCATTCTATAGGTGAGTACCTGAGGCTTAGAGAAATGCTGGTTTTATTTGTGTGGGGCTCTACTGGAGCCAATGAAGGAGGTGCAGACAGATTGATGGGGAAGAGGAAGGTGCTGTTGATGCTGCCAGCTCTCTGACTGGCTCAGCTGAAGGGCACATTTCACAGCCCCTGACCACTTGGTCACTTCTCATACCTCCTCTTCCTTGGCATCTCCTGGGGACCCCAGGCCCTGGTACTGGCCCAGGGGGGATGGGCTGAGGGCCTCTTCTGTTTATCATCTGCTCTTGCTCTCAGCTTTGCCAGACAGTGTGGCCTCGCTGACGAGATTCCAGGCCCTTTGACGTTCCATTCCATCTGGGAGTGGCTTCAGCATCTGGATGGGTCTTGTTAGATAAGCATCTTTTGGCACCTCGCGTCATGCTCTGTGGGGCTGTAAATTTCCACAGACGTCACCTGCCTTTCCATTTTCTGGAAAGCTCTCTCACAGTGGCTGGCCCTGGTCACAAAGTGCATCTCTCTGCTGCTGGTCTGTCTGAAGGCCAGAGAGCTCTCCGCAGCCCCTATGCAGCTTCTTCTTCTCCCACTGCCATGCAGAGGCCATGGCCAGGGCCAAAGGGATGCTGTGGAAGGTGGTTGCTAAACTTGGGAGTTTCCTGGGACTCTTCTGGGCCAGGCTTAGATCACCCCAGGGGACATGGGCATTTTCCTAGGGGTCTGGGGATCCTGCTTCTGTCGTGGTGGAGGCTTCAGGTAACAGACAGAGTTCTTCTGGCACCCACTCCAGTATGGGGAGCCCAGGGTGGGGGAAAATGGATGTCTCCACTGATATGTGGGAAAGGTGCAGCTAGAGAAAGTGTCTTTTTTGCTCTAGAAAGATCTTTGAAAGATCAAGTGTCGTTTAGCCCAGACATAGGAGGCTGGACCACGTGACCCCAAGGATTGCACAAATGCTCTGCGAGTGAAATGTGGAGCTATGGGTGGGAGAGAAGGAGGGTCCGGCCAAAGGTAGCAGACATGCATTCCACCCGCAGAGTGTGGGCCAGGACAGCCTTTGGTGGGGCCGGGGATTCCCTGATGAACCTCCGAGACTCTAGTGAGAACTCTCCATCCCCCAAGTGGCCTGTAAAATACCAGTGGGCTTCCCTCCCACTCAGGAGGGAGTAGAGGCCTTTCTAGAATGTGACTTGGCTGTTGAGGGGTGGGGAGTGGGGAAGGGGTTGTATTGAGAAAACAGGGAAAAACATAAAGAAAGGGGTGGTTATGATAATTCAGCCCGGAGTGCACAGGAGTCCTGAGAGTGATAGCCAAATCAGGCTGCCTTTGTGAGGAGTGAGCCTCCATCTCTCAAGGTATTCAAGTGGAAGCTGAGGAACACCTGTTGAGTGTGCTGCAGGGAGCAGGGTGGGGGCGGTTTATGCGCAGCATGGTGTCAGCTCCCCTCAATGCTTAAGAAAAGGATTCTGAGGCCACAGATTCTAAGAGGGACAGCCTTCCAGGCAGCCTGTGAAGTATTGAGGGGAGGGGGTGAGTAGGAGAGTGGGGGGGGGTAGGATGAGGGTGGGCATGACCTTGGTGGGTAAAACCCCTTTCCTCTCGGAGTCACTGGCTAGTCCTGGCTCTGAGGTTTGATAGTTCTTGGATTTTAGCCTACAGATCAGGGAGCCTGGTTTTCCTCCTCCCCCTCCTCTTCCTTCTGATTGTGACCTTCGCTGGGGCCAAGGTCATCACATGTTGGTGTTATAGTTGCTGTGGAGTTGGCCGCAACTCATGGCGACCTTGTATAACAGAAGGAAATGTTGTCTGGTCCTATGCCATCGTCATGATCATTGGTATGTTTGAGTCTATTGTGTCAATCCATCTCACTGAAGATTTCCCTTGTTTTCATTGCTCAAACATGATGTCCTTTCTAGTGATTACTCTTTCCTGATGATGTGTCCAAAGTAAGCAAGCTGAAGTCTCGCCATCCTCACTTCTAAGGAACATTCTTGTTGTCTTTCTTCTAAGATTGATTTGCTCATTCTGCTGGCGGTCCGTAGTATATTCAATATTCTTCACCAACACTACAATTTGAATGCATCAAGATCATCACATACTGAGGCTCAGTTAGGCTTTGGGTGGCAATTTGAGTGGCAATTTCCAGGGCCAATGTGCTGAATAAGACTGTGCTGGTCAGAAAAACCATCAACCAGTCTAGGGGAAGCATTTCCAGAACCTCCTGGCTGGGTCTGGAGTCCTAAGCAGTGAACATATCACATTCACACTGTGGCCAGGAGAGGGGAAGGCCTTGGCTGAGGTCATTAGCCATCAGGTGCCATTGGTCTTAAAGGAAAATCTGAGGGTATCTAGTCCATACCACGCTGGCCCAGGCTGGACAGAGCTGGTGGCCAGCTGAGGCTGTCAGTCCACCCCAGCACCCACCCTCAGGGACTATCGGGGTGATTTCTTGGGGCCTTCCTGTGCTTAGCAGGGCCCTTGGCCTGTTATAGTGGCTGGAGATGGATGGGCTCCATGCAGGGAGCTTTGTTAACTTGACAGCTTCATCTTCTGCTTATTGCATTCCTCTTCCTGAGCCTCCAGGACTGTGACATCACCAGCAGCTCCGGCAGCATGTGCTCCCCACACTGCTCACGGTGAGCTCCACGCCTTGCATAGAAGGGTTTAGGGCTAGGACACACTGGGGACAGGAGGAGAACAGAGGCATCCGCTGGACAAGCCTGAGCCCAGCAAACCTGTGAGCCACGAGCCTGAGCTAGGGGGTTTGGGGCTTACAGGGAGAGTCTCCCACAGTGACTCAGTCAGATGCAATGAACTTATGGAGTGATGGGGCTGAGAACCACCCTGTCTTCACAGAGAGGGGTCTCCTCTCTTGTAGGAGGTCTGCCGTAATGCAAATACCCCAAGTGGGTGACTTTAAAGAACAGAATTTAATTTCTCACAGTTCTGGAGGATAAGAGTCCTTCTGTGAGCTTCTCTCTTAGTTTCTGGCGCCTGACCCTAATTCTCACCGCAGCCACGTTATAGGTGGGGAAATGTGGGCCTGGAGCAGTGGGCGGCGTGTACAAGGTCTTACAGCTGGAGGTGGGAAGGTGCTCAAGCCCCACTTGGGTGTCCCCATAGCCCATCTGTTTCTGCCTCTGCAAGCTGCATCCAGGGGCCCCGAGAAGTCTGTGAGGCTAGGGGCAGCTGGGGATGGGGACCTGCCCTCTGGCTGCCACCCTCTGGGCCATCCTGGGAAGCCTGATTTCTTTTTATGCAGCAACAGCACATGTAGTCTCGTGTAGTCAATTATGGACTCTTTTTCAATCCACTTTTTCTCCCAAGTCCTGAACAGTCAGGGGTGGAAGGGGACACTTGGCCACTTGACATGCCCCCCCACCTTTGCCTGCATGTGATGGAGCCTGCCTCTTGGTGTTGCCAGCGTTACCAAGGGAGCCGAGGGCTTGGGCCAGCACCCTGTAATCTGCAGCTTCCACCTACCCAAGACTTCCTGGCAGACCCTGGGCTCTGGGTGACAGCAACCATCTGGTCCCGAGTCCCCAAGGTGCCCTGTGGTCTCAGCAAGCACCACTGATGAGAATCTGAGTTTTCAACAGTCACCTCCGATCCTGCTCAGATCTCAGCCTCAAATCCACCCTTCACACCATCAGAGAAACCCCTCAACAGGCAGATGGGATCTTGCCACTGGCTTTCAGAAACCCTCCATCGCTCCCCTTCCCCCATAGGAAGACATCCAGACTCCTCGGCCTCGCGTCTCTCTCTGGCCTTAGCTCCACGTCTCCTCCCCTGTTGCTTTAAGTTCCAGCAAAACTGAGCAGCATTTAAAAAAATATAATTTTATTGTGGTAAATATATAAGTAACAAAACATTTACCATTCCAACATTTTTTACACGTACAAGTTCAATGACGTTAATTACGTTCATCATGTTGTTCAGCTATCACCATTATCTGCTTCCACATTTTTCCATCACCCTGAACAGAAGATCAGTGTCCCCTAAGCAGGGAGTCCTCCTTCCCCCCGCCCCTCCTGCTGCCCCTGGTAACCATTAATGAACTTTGGCCTCTATGCTGTTGTTGTTGGGTGCTGTCGAGTCGATTTTCGGCACATAGCAACCCCATGTGAGAGAGGAGAACTGCCCTATAGGGTTTTCTAGGCAGTAATCTTTACGGAAGCAGATTGCCAGGTCTTCCTCCCATGGAGTCACTGAGTGGGTTTGAACTGGTTCGCAGCAGAGCACTTAATCGTTGAGCCACCAGGGCTCCTACTGACCTTCATACACTTGCCTATTCTAGAGATTTCATATAAGTGGGATCATGTAATATTTGTCCTTTTGTGACTGACTCATTTTACTCATCATCATTTTCAAAGTTCATTCATGTTGTGGCATGCATCAGAACTTCATTGCTCTTTATGGCTGAGTAATATTGCATTGTATGGATGTGCCACATTTTGTTTATCCATTCGTCAGCTGATGGACTTTAAGGCTGGTCCCCCCTTTTGGCTATTGTGAATAGTGCAGCAATGAAAATTGGTGTACAGTATCTGTTTGCATTCCAGCTTTCAATTCTTTGAGGGTATACACCTAGGAGTGGAATTGCTGGGTCATGGGGTAATTCTGTGGCAAACTAAGCAGCTTTCAGTAGTCTAAACCCACCAGATTGCTTCCTGATTCTATGCCTTTGCACTGACTGTTCCCGGGCTGAAATGCCCTTCCCCATGTTGCCTCGATGTGGAATTCTTCATCATCCTTTAAATTCTTGCTTGCGTGCCCCTTCTTTCTGGAGCCTCGTGAGAGACTTGAGCATCCTTGGTGCTCCTGCCCCCTGAGTGTGCTTCTCATGGCAAGTAGTGCACCCATGGCAAGCTAGTGGATTTCTTGTCAGATTCTCTCACTAACCTCTGAGCCCTGGATGGCAGGAGCTAAGAGATGTTCAATGAATGTTTGTTAAATTATACCAGTTTGGTCTCTGGGGCTCCGATGCAAAGCCAAGAACCCCTGCTCAGAAGACCCGGTCTGGACTCCAAGGAGTCTGTTTCCACATCGCTGTTCAGGAGCCCATTTGACATTGGGCAAGACTTTTGCTCTGTTTCTTCATCTGTAAAATGAGGGCAGATTAGACTTGGCCACATCAAAGGTGCCTCCTGGCTCAGGCCTCCTCCAGGCCGTAGGACACTGGGGCTTTGCCCCTCTAGGCCACAGTTATCTTGGACCAAACAGCTGGGCCTCTTCTTCCTCAGCATTTTAAATGAAAAATGTCAAACATACGGAGAAGCTGAAAGAACTTAACAGAATATAACACCCTTATAACCACCCTCTGGATTCCACATTTAACATTTTACTACGCTTGCTTTGTCACATATCTATCCATCTAGTTCTTTTCATGCATTTCAAAGTAAATTGCAGACGTCAGCACGTTTCTTGCCTAGGCTTCTTGTACACATTTGTATCCAACAGGCATTTAATGCTGGAGACTGTGAACTTTCTTTCTTTTTTAATTATGGTAACAATATATGTAAAACAAAACATTTGCCAATTCAGCAATTTTTACATGTACAGTTCAGTGACATTGATTATGTTCATCATGTTGTGCAGCCATTACCACTATCTATTTCCAGATTATTCCACCACCATTAACAGAAACTCAGTGCCCCCTAAACTTGGATAATACCAATTTTCATTACTTCACTGGAGGGTGAAGCCTCGGCTGCTGATGAAGAGGAGGGAGGGCACCTTGTGGTCTGTGACTCCTAGACCCACCTGAGGCTCAGAGTCACTGAGGGAACAGGTTAAAGATGGAGATACCTGGGCCCTCCCCAGGCCCCTGTGCGTTTAACAACCTACCCAGGTAAGGTCTCTCATGCAGGTGGTACCCGTCAGGAGAGTGAGAAGTGCTACAGGAGCCCTGTCCTATGGGCCAAGTTGGACCTTCTGGGGTCACTGAGGGTAGATCTGGAGAGGAAGTCCTAGAGCATCCTGCCAGTTGACCTTCTTCCCTGAGGAAGGCCCCCAGCCGCACCCACTATATCCTGAGAAAACCAACTCTGTCCTCAGGGTCAAGGACATGTGACTTAAGAAAGCAGGAAGGCCAGAGTGCTGGCGCAGGGTGGGATCCCTGGGAAGGAGACTCTGGGATGGAGATTTGTGTGCAGGAAGTTTACTGGGGCTGCTCTAGGGGTCGACACCTGTAGGGGAAAGAAGGAAGATGAGTTGAACAGTGTGAGAAGTTGGGCTGCAATGTAGCTTCAATGGAGGCCTCAGCTAGCCTCACAGGGAGCTCTGAAGCTGGAATGGCCCTTCAGAACTGTCTCAAGCTAGGGGCAAAGAGGTTGGGCCTTGACACTCAAGTTGGTTGGTGATTGGATGTGGCCGCCCTGGAACAGGGCATGACCTTGGGTGAGGTGACTCTCTTTAGCTGAGGCAATTCCTGAAGGGGCTGTCTGTAGAGATCTGCTAGCCTACAACTTCCCATTAGCTGAGGAGTGACCGTCAGTCCTGAGGGTGGGTCTGGGCAGCACAGCAGCTGTGATAAGGGCCTTGCCTGAGGCCAGTCCACATGTTGCAGTTCTTAAACAGGAACTTCCAAAACTGGACCTTGTTTGGTTCTCCCTACAAAAGGTCACAGAATTTGGGCAGAACCATGTTCAAATCCCCACTCCTCCACTTCCTTTCAGTGTCAAGTGACCCTTAAGAAATTGCTTGAACCTTGAGCTTTAGCTATCACACCTGTAAAATGGCCCAAAGTCTGCTATTTTATGAGGTTGTTATGAGGGTGGGCACGACTCCCTGTGAGGTAAATAAGTGCCACTGTAATCAAATGGGCCAGAGGGAATAAATAGATCAGGATATGAAAATGGAAGTTTTAACCAAATTGTTCTCACATTCCAAAGTGAGATGGGACAGTTACGGATACTTCTTAGACATAACCAAAGACCTAGCGGATTGGTTTCCTGGATTCGAAGAATTAAGACCATAGTCTCGCGGGACATCTTGGTCAATTGGCATAATATAGTTCATAAAGTTTATGTTCTACATTCTAGTTTGGTAATTAGTGCCTGGAGTCTTAAAAGCATGTGAGTGATCATCTAAGATACGACTATTGGGCTATACTCATCCGGAGCAAAGAGACAGAAGAAAACCAAAGACTCAAGGAAGAAACTAGTCTATATGACTAATAGTCTACATGTACCACGACCTCATCTACCCTGAGACCAGAAGAACTAGATGGTGGCTGGCTCCCACTATTGGCTGTTCTAATCAGGGCCACAATAGATGGACCCTGGTAGAAAGGAAGAAAAATATGGAACAGAACCTCAAATTCCTACAAAAAAAAAAAAAAAAAAACTTACTGGAAAGGTAAAGACTGGAGGACTCCCTGAGACTTTTGCCTTGAGATATTCTTTAATCCTTGAACTGAAACTAGCCCCTGAGGTCACCTTTTAGCTAAATAACAGATTAGTTCACAAAATAAAGAATTCACCTATGAGTACTGTACTCCTTTAAAAAATCATCTGTGTGTGACTAAATGGTCAACAATTACTTTAAAACAAAGATGAGAAAGTAAGGGGACAGGGAAACTAGACTGATGGAAACGGAACAACCGAAACGGAGATAGTGAGAATGTTCACGCATTGTGAAGAATGTAACCAATGTCACTGAACAATTTGTGTACAAATTGTTGAATGGGAACCTAAACTGCTATGTAGACCTTCACTGAAAACAGAATAAAATATTATTTAAAAATAATAACAAAAAAAAAAGTGAGGTGCAGGATCAGCATGTTGGACACATAAAAGTTGGTGGCAGAGGGGGTCCCACAGGGAGGATCTGGCAGGGCAGAGATGAGCAAGGACTTTGGAGAAAGTTGGTGTGCTGTGAGTCCCCTCTCTCACCTGATGGATGTCAGGAGTGAGGACCGTAAGCTGATGTCAAGTTACTTACCACGTATCCCCTGCAGTGTGGACGGGGCTGGCTGCAGCTCTGATGGGGTAGAAGAGGCAAGGCCTGGAGTGTAGCCTGTACCCTGGGTTTGAGGGCAAAGAGCCATGAGGGCTCCTGTGGCCAGAGATGACCACAACCAAGAGAGAGCCTGAGTAGGATGCTTTTAGATCCTCCACCAATGTTGGTCCTCTCCCCTTGCATTAGGAACTTTGCTCAGACCAGAGACACACAGAGGACCTTCTCTACCTGCAGAGAGCCTGGGCCAGAAACATAGTGCCAGTACCGAGGAGTCTTTTGCTTCTTGTTTCCTGGTGCTTTTCAAGCCCCAAACTCTCTGGCAGTTGGTGGAGGGACAGCTGGGTCCCAGCCCAGCAGCCATCTGTTGTTGTTAGGTACCACTGAGTTGACTCTGACTCATGGCGACCTTGTATAACAGAATGCAGTGTTGCCTGGTCCTGTGCCATCTCCATGATCACTGGTATGTTTGAGTCCATTGTTGTAGCTATTGTGTCAGTCTGGCTTACTGAGGTTTTCTCTCATTTTTGCAGACACTTTACTTTACCAAACATGACGTCCTTCTCTACTGATTGGTCTTTCCTGATGACGTGTCCAAAGTAAGCAAGTCAAAGTCTCACCATCCTTGCTTCTAAGGAATATTCTGGTTCTATTTCTTCTAAGACTGATTTGTTTGATCTTTGGGCAGTCCATAGTATATTCAATATTTTTCTTCATCACCATAGTTCAAACCATTGATTCTTCTGTTTTCCTTTTTCATTGTTCAGCTTTCACATGCATATGAGGTTATTGAGAAAACCATGGCTTGGGTCAAATACACCTTGGTTATTGTTTTAGTTAGCAAGTGCTGCTACAACAGAAATACCACAAGTGGATGGCTTTAACAAACAGAAATTTATTCTCTCACAGTCTCCAAATTCAGGGCACCAGCTCCAGGGGAAGGCTTTCTCTCTCTGTTGGTTCTAGGGGAAGGTCCTTGTCATCAATCTTTCCCTGGTCTAAGAGCTTCTCAGCACAGGGACCCCGGGTCCAAAGGACATGCTCTGCTCCTGTCTCTTCTTTCTTGGTAGCATGCAATCCCCCGCCCTCTGCTTGCTTCTCTCTCCTTTTATCTCTTTTAAAATGCAGGCCACACCCCAGGGAAACTTCCCTCACACTGAATCAGGGCTATGACCTGAGTAAGGGTGTTGCATCCTACCCTAATCCTCTTTAACATAACCTAATCTTGCATCATTAACCACAGGCAGAGATTAGGAGTTACAACACGTAGGAAAATCACATCAGATCACAAAATGGTGGGCCACCACACGATACTGGGAATCATGGCCTAACCAAGTTGACACATAGTTTGGGGGAACACAATTCAATCTATGACAGTCATCAAAGTGATGTCTTGCTTTTTAAAACTTTAAAGAGGGGTTTTGCAGCAGATTTGCCGAAGTCGTCAACAGTTTCATTCTACTTGGATCAACAGTCAACATCCATTGAAGCAGCAGTCAAGTAATCAAATGACATGTTGTACTGGGCAAATTTGCTGTAGAAGACCTGCCCTCTACCCCCAAGGTAGCCTCTCAAAAGATTTAGGCAGGGGCTGGAAGGCCTGAGGTGCAGTGGTTAAAAGCTTGACTGCTGACCAAAAGGTCAGCAGTTCGAATCCACCAGTCACTCCTTGGAAACCCTATAGGGCAGTTCTACTCTGTCCTATTGGGTCACTATGAGTCAGAATCGACTCAACGGCAATGGGTTTGGGAAGGCCTGAGGAGCTCATGGCCCTTGAGAGGTTGTGGTCCTGGCCCAGACCAGAGATGCCTGGCTCCTCCCGTCCTAATGGAGTAGCTTTTGCCTCCAGAGAATCCTTCTTTTACATCTCATCTGAGTCATGCCCATGGTGCTCGTGTCTCCATGTATTTGCCGTCTCCCATCATATAGTGTTTCCACTTCTTTGCTTGCTGCATGGGCAGGCTGTGTCCCTAATCGTTTTTTTTCAAACCAGACAGGCCACTGTGGCCTCCATCGTTGCTGCTGTGCCTGATTCCCCCACCCCTGAGAGTGTGGCGGATGGATTATGTCTCGGGCCATGTGCTCCATTTTTGAATTGTTCTTCCTAGTGTCACATGCCTGACCAAAGCCATCTTGAGATCTGCTGGGCCCAGAACTTTCTCTCTGCTTCATTTTAATGGAGGACCCGTAGTCCCTGAGCTGGGGGCCTGGGAAGGGTGGGCAAGGGGGAGGGCTCCAGCTGCCTGGGGTCATCCCGGTTTCCTTCTTGCACTCCCTAAGCAGGACAAGACCTAGAAGTGCTCGCAGCCCAGCTGATACAAGACATCAGGCCCCTTCCCAGGTAACCGGAAACCCATGAGTAGAGTGTGGTGGTTTTACAAATAGGACAAATGGAAAATAGAGGGTCTTACCTCTTCAAGGGCCATACACGCTGTGCTGAATTTGAGAGTGGTCGGGGCAGTGGCTCTGGGAGGGGGCGCCCTGCCACACTGCCGGTCAGTGGCAGTCCACCCGTCACCCCTCCCCATTTCTCTGTAACTCGCTGGCTGCTTTGCCTGTGTTGGCTGCTTCCCAGCTGGACCACGAGCTCCTGGGTGAGGGGCTCTGGGTGTGGCTTGTGTATCCCCCATTGCTCCCAGCCCAGTGGTGCGATGAATCTGTCTCCACCGAGTCTGTAGCCCTCACCCGTGCAGATGACAGGCCTCAGGAATCAGCATTCCCTAGGCCAAGGGTTTAAATCCTGGCTCCACATACATTCACTCTGTGAACAAGTCGCTTCCTCCCCGAATCTCAGTTTACTCATCTGTAAAGTGAGCACAGTGATCCTGTTGTCCAGATTAAATGAAGCAGAGGTACCTGATATGGCACAATCTGTGGCACATAGTAGGTCCTTAATAAGTTGTTCCTGTTACTATTATTATTCTCCTAACGTGCCCAGTGCTAGACACATTGGTATCAGAAATACACATTGACTAATTGATGTGTCTTCTTCTTCAGAATTGGGGGCTCAGAACCAAAATGGACCCTAAAGCCTTAGTTATGTCCTGAGGGGTGTGGGTGTAGGTGTGTGTGTGAGAGAGCGAGAGAGAGAGAGCTAGTCAAGCTCCGTTTTTTATTTTATTTTATTCTTTTAACATGTGGGTTTTAGACCCACAGATTCCCTGGTGGATGCAAGGGGTCCCAGGAGTGTGGTCACTCAGCTGCCAGTGACCCTGAGGGGCACCAGGAGTCCTTGCTGCTGTGTGGGGACCTCTGGGACTGAGAGCCCAGAAGAGGTGACCTATGGCCATCAAGATGCAGTTCTCAGCTAAGGAATGGGGATTAGGAGCTGGGGCCCAAGGTCAAGCCAATTCCCCTCTCAGGGCAGCTGGTCAGCACCTGGGAGGTCAGTGAGTGAGAGTTGGGAGGCTGTGGATGGTGTGGACAGAGCTTGGGGTTTGAGACTAGAAGTTGTGACTGTGAGTGGCCACGTGACCTCGACTCTCAGTTTCTCCCCTGGAAATGGGACCACAGCCTGCCTCGCAGGGTAGTGTGAGTAGCAAATTAGATCATGTAGAGGTCACTTGCCTTGCAGATCGAGAAGACAACAGGCAGGGGGCTTCAGAAAATGTTCTGAACTAGGCCAGGGCTTGCATTCTGTCTCCTCCACTTGCCACGCTGGTTCTCTCGAAGCCTCTGGGTGCTTCCGCCACCCCCACAGTCTCCTGCACTCTGCAGGCTCAGCTGTGCTCTCCTGCAGCCCGTGGGAGGGGTCTGGAATAGGGGGGACCTGCAGCAGAGATTTCTGCACCTCGGTTTAGCTTATCAGCACTCACTGCTTGTCCTGTCGCCATGAGTCAGAATCGAATGGATAGCAACTGGTTTAGGAGTCCCTGGGTGGTGCAAATGGTTAATGTGCTCGGCTGCTAACCAAAAGGTTGAGGGTTCAAGTCCACCCAGAGGCACCTCAGAAGAAAGGTCTGGCGATCTACTTTGAAAAAATCAGCCACTGAAAGCTCTCTGGAGCACAGTTCTACTCTGACACACATGGGGTCTCCATGAGTTGGAGTTGATTCAACGGCAACTGGTTTTACTGATATTAGGCTATTCCATGATCTAGCCGCTCCCCAGTACTGCTGGGGCGGGGATGCCTTTGAGATCTGCGAGCCTGCAGCTCTGTGGTCTCTGCGGTGTCACTCTGCGGAGCCAGGCGCAAGACCACCAGTCAACTCTGGTTCTTGTAAACTTCCTGCAGAACGAGGCATACCTCACATGATGTCATGTCTAGACAACCAGGCCAGGTATAAATTATGGAGACAGAGTAGCATGCTCAGTGGTTAAACTGTAAAACTTTAACGAGAGATTTCTGTGTCTTGAACATGTGCTGGGAGGGAGGAGAAGCTGTGTTCACTTCCCTTCTTCCTCTCTGGCCATCTGTAGGGGGGCAGGCAAGGCCCTTAGGACTTAGGGGCTCTGGCCTCAGATGTTGGCGTCTAGAGAGGGAAGTGCCCAGGGCTGTTTCTGTAGACCTGTATCTGGAGATCTGCCCAGCTGCACTGGGTGGACCTTGAGCAAGTCACAGCCTCCCAGGGCCTCAGTTTCCCTGTCTGTAAAATGGAGGTGAGAGAGAGAATCTTTCAATACCAATGTTTCCATCTCGTGATCCTTCGACATCTGGCAGGCAAACTGGTAGATATGCATGTTGAGCCGAAGGCATCTTTTTGAATTGAAAACCTACTTCCTGGGGCTCTGATGTTGAGAAATGTGGCAAGACAGAGGAACTGTAAAGCTGTAAAGTGCCGTGCTGACGTGAGGGGCTGTCCTGGAAATTCTGGGGTCTCCTGTGCCATAGGCTGAAAGCTATGCTGGTGGGCTTTCATGGAAATGGAGATGGCTATGAGACCTCCCGACCTGGAGTTGGATGCTCCTGAGTGCCCTGAAGATGGTGCCTGGGACCTTGTGTTTGAGGCAGAGGTGGGTCCTGGAGTGGGGCAGTGACACTAGATGATGCCAGCAGCCATGTGGCATAACATAAGCGACCACTACCATGCCAGTGTGAGGGCTCTGCTTTAAGTATGCACATGGCTGACAGATGCATTTGAACAGAGTAACTGGTGCTCCGTCACGAGTGTTCCTTTACGGTGCGGATGGTACCGTTCAGTCACAGCACAGCTGTGGTCCCACTCGATGGTGAGCCAAGTGTGCTGAGGCTACAATGCTGCACAGTCCTAGTACATGTGGACCGTGTGGCCAGGGCTGTGTAGGAAAGACCGAGCCCATCGCACCTCAGGAAAGTTATTCCCAGGAGACCATGGAGCACCTGTGATGAGGACAGCTCTTCCTCTGCCAACTGTTCCACCATCAAATCACATTTATGCAGTGCCCACGTGCTCTTAGGAACACATAAACACTGGAATCTATGGCTCAAACCCTCACTCCTTCCAGCTGAAGTGTTGCGGGGCCCCAGGGGACCCTCCAGCTCTGTGGAGGGCGTGCATTTGGCCCTGGGAGTCTGGTTCCCACAAGAACCTCCGAAATGCTCTTTACGGCCAAGCATTGCCTGGAGTTTCCCTCAGGAGGGCCTGAGTTTCCCGACATTCCAGGGGCCATATGCCTCGCTCTGCCTCTGAACTTCTCCACAAGTTACTCACTGCCTGAGCCTCTCTGTCAGCACTTCTCTCACTGGTCTGGGGTTTTCTTCTTTTTCTCTCAGTTGCCTGCATGTTTTATCTTCCCAACTAGTCTGTGAGCTGCCTGAGGGCTGGGATTCTCTTTGGTGCTTTTGGTCCGCGATGACCCAGCCCAGAGGAAAAAACAAAACAAAATGAGTTGGGAGCCCTCAGACCTGCAGGCAAATCTGGCCCCACCACCTCCTAGCTGTGAGACTTTGGACAAGCTATATGATTTCCCTGAGCCTCACTTTCCCCATCGGTGAAATGGGAAAAATAATGCTTACCCTGCAGGGGTGTTAGGAGGTCTAGAAGTTTCTGGGAAGTGCCCAGCTTGGTGCCTAGCACTTGGTGGGCACCCAGCAAGTGGGCCTATCGCCCGGCCCTGCTGCCCTGTCTGCTTTAGGATGCCAGGCAGCCTCATGGTGCCTGAGAAGCAGGTGCCGTCTGACAGCTGATGGAGCACTGCCCTATGGCACAATTTCTTTTTTACCTTCCCAGTAGCCCTACAAAGCAGGCAGGCATCATTGTGTTCCCATGTTACAGATGACAAAGATGGGGAAGTGGTTAGATGAAAGCACATGGATAGTGAGTGATTGATCTTGAACCAGAACCCAGGTTTTGCCTTTCCGTTGCACCATGCACAGTAAGGAGGAAATGAATGAATAAGTGATTAAAATGTGGGTTGCGGTGTTGCTGGGGCTGCCCTGGGACTCAGACCTGTGGTGAGAAGGCCAGGCCTGATGAAGAGGATCTGGCGGCCAGCTGGCTTGTTTGGCAACGACATAGATCTTCAGGGCCTCAGGACTGCCAGGAGCAAGGGTGGATTTCAGGGCCACTTGGCCCAGGCTGGACTCACGGAGCAGGGGTTTATGCGTACGTATATTGTGTGCATTGTATGTATCTGCATTGTGTGTTTATGATGTGTGTGTGTAACTTGTGTGTACAGTATTGTGTGGTGATTATGCATATTATCCATGTATACTTATGTGCGTACCCGTGCATGTGTGAAAGGGTTGGGTATACTGTGTGCTTGGTGTTTGTGCACGATGTGTGTGAACATGTGAGGTGTGTATATGTTAGTGTGTGTTGTGGATTGGGAGGAGTGTTTGTGGGTCTGTGTGGTATTTGTGTGCTGTGCCCATTTAGTGAGTATAAATTATGGGTACAATGTGTTTGTGCGTAGTGTTTGTGGGTGTGCACATTAGTGTGCAGGGTGAGAAGTTTATATGTGTGTGGTGTGTACAGATGCATTGTGAGTGTGTAGTGTGTCTATAGTAAGCCCTCAGTGGCTGCCTCTTGGGCCGGCTAGATTTCCCTGAGAAAATCTGTCTAATCTCCTACCGGAGGGTCTATGTCTGCCTTCTGGAAGCCGAGTAAGGGAAAGGGGGCCTGGACTTGCTCTTAATCCCCCAGTTTTCAGTATGGTTCTTTCCCTTCCATCACTCCTGATATCCTTCAGTCATGAGATCCTTTGTTTTTTTCTCTCCAAAAAATAAATCTCCAGTTTTCCTGAGCCGGGGAGAGGATCTGGAGACTACCTACTACTTCTTACAGAATTTGAACATACCTTTCTGGTTTTAGCATCTCCATATACCTTCACTTCTCCAAGTACCTGATGTCCTGCAGTTTTTTTTTTTGTTTTTTTTTTTTTGAGTGGGGGTGGTGGTGGTGGGGAGCTGCAGTGTAAATGAGGTTTCCTCAGCTCTCCCCTCTGCTGAGCTAGAACTCAACTTTCTTGGAACAACAAAGTTAGCTGCCATTTGTCCATTTGTTTTGCAGTTTCTACGTTTTTGCTGCTCCTCTCCCATTTTCTTTATCCTTGTAGAGTTATGTCTTTCAAAGAAAACATTCTGCCACTTTAGTGGGGTTTCAGGAGGGTGTGGTGGTTAATGTGTATCAGCCATCTGTGCTGAAAACAGGTGAGCAGAGGAAAATGGAATGTCCCTTAGTGGAGGCAGGTCACACAACGCGGCACCTGCACTCAGCCACCCTTAGTCCTCTTATCATCCAAATGGTGAAATTGAACTCCTAATTTAAAAAAAATAATAATTAAGAAATATTTCAAACTAACCAAAAAGCGCATAAAACACCCCTAGGAGATACTCATGTACCCACACTGAGATAAAATCATTGTTAGCATTATGTCATATTTGCTTCAGAACACTGTTGTGTTTTTTAAAAAAAAAAAATTCTATTTTTGAAATAATTCAGAAGAGAGCACCATATTTTTTCACAAATAACACACACACACACATAACATGCAGCATAGCTAACTTAATGAAAATAGTGAGGAGGGGTTGCATGGTTGGGAAATAAACGTGCAATGCATGTGTTATTTGTGTAAAAATATGGTATTATAAAGAAGTTACAGGTATGGCTAAAGCCCCATTCTCCATGCCTTTTCTCTTTTCCTTTCCCAGACATAATGCTAATTTCAAATTGGTATGTATCACTCCTGAGCGAATTTCTGTACTTTTATTACATATAAGTTTATATCTACATCAATAAACAGCATATACTGTTGTGTTTTAAAATTTGTACACATGATGTTTTGCTGAACTCATCCTTTTACAGCTTGCTTTTTCACTCAACAAGATATTTGTGAGATCTATCTATATTGATTTTTTTAGCTCTAGTTCATCTATTTTAATGGCTTTATAGTATTCCACTGCATGAATATACTGCAGTTTATTTATATTCTCCTATTGAGAGAGGCATTGCTTCCACTTTTTCACAATTAACAAGCAAGGCTATAAAGAATATCCCTGGGTCCTTGTACATATGTGCAAAGGCTTGCCCAGACAGGAAATGCTTATCTTTACCTCTTCTAGATATTGTAAATTGCTCTCTAAACTCATTGTTCCAACTTCCATTCCAGTCAGCAGTGTATTAAAGTTCCCCATTATTCTATATCGTAGCCAATATTTGGTGTTGTGAGACTTATTAATTTTTGCAAATTTTGCACTCCTCTAATATGTCTGAGTTTCACCTACTTTGTTTTTGTTTGTTCAGAAAATTACTGTATTTAGCCATTACTCTTGAATAATAGTTTAGTTGGGTATAAAATTCTAGGTTGACAGTTATTTTTCCTCTGCACTTTGGAGATATTATACCATCATCCTGTAGCCTGTATTGTTGCTTGGAAAGTCTACTGAAGATGTCATTGTTATTCTTTGGAGGTAATTCATCTTTTTCTCTTTGTTTGATTGTAAAATTTTGTATTTGTGTTTGGTGTGCAGCAGATTCACTGTGATTTGTCTACATATGTGTTGGTTTACTTATCCATTTGGGACTCATTGCAGTCCTCGAATCTTTAATATATGAGGGTCCATATATTTCCAGAAAATCCCAAGCTGTTACCTCATCAGATTTTACCACTTTACTATTTTCTCTATTCTTTGCTTCTGGAACTTCTTTTAGACAGATGGTGGGTCTCCTCATTCTGTCTACATTTCTATTAACCACTCATGCTTCCCATTTCTTTACTTTTGCAATTTGGGCAGTGTCCTCAGATCTATCTTTCATTTTATTAATCTTTTCACCAGTATCCAATACACCTTTTCACCTATCCATTTGATTTTAATTTTTAATTATTATAGTTTCAATTTCTACAAGTTCTTTTTCATTTCTTCCCTATATTTAACTCCTTCTTTAAGCTCTTTAATATTCTTTGTTGTTCTTATGAGTTGCCTTTATTAGTTGCTGTCAAGTCAACTCTGACTTATGTATAAAAGAACCAAAAATTGCCCAGTCCTGTGCAATCCTCACAATTATTTGTATGTTTAAGTCTGTTGCTGCAGCACTGTATCATTCCATCTTGTGGAGGATTTCCCTCATTTTCACTGATGCTGCACTTTACCAAACATGATGTCCTTTTCTAGTAATTGATCTTTCCTGATGATGTGTCCAAAGTAAGCAAGAGGAAGTCTTACCATCCTTACTTCAAAGAAGCATTCTGACTGTACTTCCTCCAAAACTGATTTGTTCATTTTTCTGGCAGTCCATGGTATAACAAAATTCTTCGCCAGCCCCACAATTCAACATCCTTATTTTATATATATATATATTTCATTTTGAAATTCTATTTCCTCTTGTTGTTAGGGCTTTGGTCTTCCTGATTGTTTTATTTGCTCTTTCATGGTAGATTGTTTTCTTGTTTGTTTTATAATTTTTTATGGTGAGCTCATCTTTGTCACAGCTTGTTTTCCTGTGACAATCCCTTGCAGCCTCAATTTTGGAATCATTCTTCCACCAAGATTTACAAGTGGCTTCAGAGTATCACAGGACAGACATTTATTTTCATGTTATTTGCTTGGTTTGTGGGTTTCTGGGCAAATTCTAGTGAATTCCTAGTGTAATTAAAACCTCAGATCCACAGAAGGCACAGGCCTGAGGTTTGGATGTATTAGAGGAGATTTTGTGTTTAAACCCAGGCAAAACGGAGAAGCTTCATTGTTTCCTCCCTGTGCTGGCTGGCAGGTTGCTTTCTAACAAAACTTTCCTGAAAACTTCTCTATTTCATTGACCCTCAAAGGTCATAGATGTGAAAATCCCAAACCCGAGAAGCAGAGTTAGTGTGGTGATAACAGCCATCCTCACCCCAGATCAGTCACAGCATCCGCTCATATAGTAGCTACTCTATTTTCAATTCCTTTTTATTCTTGTAAGCACCTCCTTTCTTGGAAACTCAACTACGCATTTTAAACAATTTTTGTTATGTTTTATCCAGCATTTCTAAGGGTTTGTAGCAGGAGATTTTTCGGATTTTCTTATCAACCATCTTGTCAGAAGCAGAGGTTCTGACTTAACCTCCTGAGCGTCAATGTCTTCATCTGTGAAGTGGGAATAATGCTGCCTTCCACAGAGTTGTCAGGATTAGGTAAAATTTTAAGTATTCAATAAATGCTAACAATTATTGTTATATCGATGCCATGTGTATTTTTTTTCTTTTTATTGATATTTTTATAGAGCTTAGTTGGAGACCTTTGAAAATAAAACACCTAATTTCCTCCCATTGCCAGTTGTGATAGTTAATTATGCCAAATTTATCCTGAGAAGGAGACGGGGGAAAGAAGCGAAACTGAAAGTTCACGGTCACATATCATATTAGTTACTTTAACATATATCATCTCATATCATCCCCGTAATAATCCCATGACATAGGATATTGTAATTGTCAGGAGGGACTAGGTTACACTTTGGCAATAAACGGCCCCAAGATTTCAGGGCGTCAACACAACAAAAGTTTCTTTCTTGCTTATGCTACTGTCCAGTGCAAGTCAGGAGAGCTCAGCATCACACAGTTCCTAGGGCTCCAGGCAGACAGGTCCCACCATCTGCAGCTGCATTATCTGAAACAGGTAAAATTGTACAGGGACTTTTCATGACTCTATCTCTCCTAACTTATTGGCCAAAACTAGTCATGTGGCCCTGGTGAGCTCTAAGGGGTCAGGGAAATATAGGGGAGAAGAAGGAATCTTTGCTGGCTACTTCTGCCTCTGCTACAGGCAGACTAGAAGGAAATGAACTTTTATCAGATACCTTCTAAGTGGCCAGCACTGTGCTAGGCACATTTTCCGCAGTCTGTTACATCTCAGCAATGCTGCCAGGTAGCTCTGCATGTGAAGAAGCCAAAGCTCAGAGACGTTAAGGAACTTATCAGGATGCCACACTGGATTAGTACAGCGCCAAAATTAGAATTCTACCTTCTGACTCCATATTGTATATTTCTAGTAGGAGGAGGGAAGAAGCCAGAGAGGGAGGGATGAGCAGACACAGAGAGAGGTGAGAGAAGTCCAGGGGTCGGCTCTGGACAAGGTAGTGCAGAGAGGTAATGCTGTCTTTCACGTTTGAGACCCAGGAGCAGCCTGAGTGAGGTGTTGACAGCAGGGCTTCGAGTACTGTCATTTCATACCAGACACGTGCAGATTTAGAGACTTGCTCCAAAGTCAAGCATGAATGCTATGATAAATGTTAGTTTGGGTCATTCATGCCATAGGCTATTGTGCTGCAGGGACCCCCAGGGGCCCCCCTGGGGACAGACCTGAGAACTAATGGACCAGAAAGGATGAGGGCCTCACAGTCACTCCTTCTCTATGGCTTGTCCCGACCTCTGCCACAGCTCTCACCTCCCTGACCCACGGCTGCCTTTGTTTTCGTGGCAGCTTCAGGCAGGATTGTGGGGTCTTTGTTACATTCATCTCTGCCTCCTCAGTGCCTGGGACAGAGCCTGGCCCAGAGGCGGCCTCAGGAAAGGCTCTTTGGTGAGACAGAATGGACCGTTCTGGCATCTATGTGAGCAGGTTGGTGCAAATCTGAAGATGCCCGAGCTGTGGTGGGTTGCCGTGGGAGGAGAGTGAAGGGCAGTGGCTGGCCCTGCATCCTATAACTTTGGTACGGTTACATCATCTCCTTCCACCTCGGCCTTCTCACCTCAGATGGTGGTGTGGGGGATAAAGTGGAATCAGGGGCTGAGGTGGGCTGGGATTCTATGCACAGTTGAGCCTTGGGAAAGGGGCAGTGGGGGATCATCAGCCCCGCAGAGGAACCAGGCCGAATTCTCGGATCCACGTCCCCTCCAGACGTAAGGATGGCTGTGTCCCACCCCATGAGGAGTCCTCTACCCGGGCCATGGGGTCCACAGATCAGGCTCACAAGAGGGACACTGGGGAGTGAGGGGCTGTGGCTCTGACCTTGAGCTGGGGGTCCCCCCACAGTCAGCTCTGCTGGGGAGGGCTGGAGCCACCAGCAGCTGTGGGGAACAGGACAGGGCTGCATTTATAGAATTCCTGTCTGCAAAGGCCACGCAGTTGTTTTAGATTAGCATACAAATCGACATTAGTGTAGTACAGCTGTTGTTAATCCACATTCTGGTGCAAGGGAGATGCCAACACGTCGTTTATTAGGCACGTCGATCCCATAATGTCCTTTTTTGCTGCCTTTATCTTCTATCGGAGTCCATAATGGGTTCCAGGATGTCTTTTATTTTGCTACAGACCACGTTTCCTCCTGCCTAAGAGATCAGAACGTAATGGATTCCAGAATGTAATTTATGCTATTTTGGAATCAGTCTCTGTACTATTAACTCTGAAACCTTTGGGCAGTTCTCCAGGGACGCCCCGGCCCTACATTTGCCCCTGGTCATCAGACAGCACCAGGAACTGGGCACAGTCCTGGGGCTGGAGGGGAGGAAGGAAGCCCATGCCGACAGCTCCCAATTAAGGGAATTCTAGGCAGGAGTGGGAGAGGGGTCCGGAGGGTGCCAGGGGAGACAGACAAAGGAAGCTGAGAGCATGTGGGGTGGGGGGTGGGGGTGGGGGGAGTGTACAGATGTTCTGAAAACCTAGGGACAGGCAAAACCTCCCGCAGACTGGTCACAGACACTGTGATATAAACCAGGTTTGAGAGCCCTTGGTGGAGAGAAGCCTGTCTCTGGGAGACCGAGCCCTAGGGAGGTGCCACCCCAGAGGAGGGTGAGGTGGTGTGAACAAGAGCACTGCCATCAGAGCCAGCAGGCCTGGGTCTGATGCCCAGGTTTGCCACTTGCTCACTGTGTGACCCTGTGGGTCACTCCCCCTCTCTGAGGCTGGAATTCTGTGCCCAGAGCCATCACTCAGCCTTAACAAGATATATGAAGTGCTGTGTCCATGGGTCAGTTCTGGAGAATCTGCAGAGATGTGTTCCTGAGGGCATTGCCCAGCACACACCCAGCCAGGGTGGGTCCCCTACACCTCTGTACTGAGTAGGTGACTTGGGACTGGTGGATAGCATGCTTGCTCCTGGTTGCAGCAGCCTTTGAAGGAGTTAGAGAAAGGCGCCCAAGCTTGGAGGGTGGGCAGGCCAGCCATGGCCTTGGGGACATCTGTCCCTGGGCCCTGATGGTGGGACGTGACAAGGGCCACACACCTTAGTCCTCTGAGCCCCTGGGTCACTGCTCCAGTTTGTATCAGGGAGGATGAGGAGGAGACATGAGCTGCTGAGTGGTCTCTATCTGCTGAGTCTCCAGCGGCTGCAGCCACTCACTCTTGTCCTGACAAGGTGCTCACTCCCTCCCTGGTGAGGCAGCCCCTTCCCTTTGGGCAGCCGAGGCTGTGAGGACCCCGTCTAATGGGTGGGGCTGTAGTGTGCACCCCCTCACCCTGAGTTGGCCCAAGCTCTCCCTGAGGGCTCCCAGGCCATGTCTGCCCCCTGCCTGTGACCAGGCCTCGGGGCCTGGCAGGTGATGTGGCCCCTGGGGGGAGGGTCTTCCCATGTTCCATCAGCTTTTCCTGTTACAACATGCTATACGATCCTCTCTTCCCCACCACCCTAGACACTTTCTTGGGCACGCTTGGGCTCAAGGGGCCTCATCCCTCTCAGAGAGAGAGATGCTTAGAACCAGCCACAGTGCTTGGGGGTGGTGTTGTGTGGGTCTGTGGGAAGGGTGGAGTCCAGGCCTTGCCTTCCTCCTCTGACACTTGCAGACATTGTGCCCATGGGTGGACCTGAGGCCTTTGGCCCCTCTAGCCACTGCCCTGTGTCCTCAGGGCATTCTGCCTGCATCCCCCACCTCTTTGGTTGCCCACCTTTTGCCTGTGGGAAGCCCACCCCTGTAGTTGAGTCTTGAGGGGTTCTGGGCAGAAAAGGCCACTTCCTAGGGTGGGTCAGAGCCCTGTACAGCACTGGTCTTGGAGACCACGAAGCAAACTCACAATGTCACAGCTTGGGCTAGTGCAGTGTCTTTTTAAATTGCAGACTTTTAAATGGACACACACAGTTTACTGAGTCTTCTGTCTAACAACTTATGGATTGAATTGTGTGCCCCCAAAATGTCTGTCAATCTGGCTAGGCCATGATTCCCAGTATTATGTGATTGTCCACCATCTTGTCATCTGATGTGATTTTCCTAGGTGGTATAAATCCTAATCTCTATGATGTTAGTGAAGCAGAATTACAGGCAGTTATGCTACTGAGGCAGGACTCAATCTACAGGATTAGGTTATATCTTGAATCAATCTCTTTTGAGATATAAAAGAGAGAATCAAACACAGACGATAGGGACTCTGTACCTCCAAGAAAGCAGAGCCAGGAGAAGAGTGCATCCTTTGAACCTGGGGTCCCTGCACTGACAGGCTCCTAGTCCAGGGGAAGACTGATGACAAGGACCTTCCTCTAGAACTGACAGAGAGAGAAAGCCTTCTCCTGGAGCTGGCACCCTGAATTCAAGCTTCTAGCCTCCTAGACTGCAAGAGAATAAACTTCTGTTTGTTAAGGCCATCTGCTGGTGGTACTTCTGTTATAGCAGCACTAGATGACTAAGACACACACTCTTCTGGGTTACCTCCCCCCACATTCCTTTCATTGTCTTTGAGCTATTCAACAGCTCTGTAAAGTTGCACAAAACTAATAATAAGGCAAACAATTCTTGTCCACACAAATGTAAATTCATTGTGTCCAGTGGAATGCGGTGGGTTATGGCCCTGTGGGTGGATCTGTTTTGTGAAATTCATTTCAGCATTCCTTATTTGCCCACCTAGGTGTGTGGCTCTGTGAATTTTCCTTTGAACTCTGTTGTAGCATCTTGCAGGTTTGTTCCCTTTTTAGTGAATGTGTTAAATAAAATCTTTGACACGTGTTCATTTTGTATTTGTATGAGAGCCGTGATATTTCATTTTGTTAAAGTCAATCCGTGAACAACAGATTTTTAGTGCAGAGTTGGGGGAATCTGTGGTTTAACCCCTACAATTCCTCAGCCAAAGTCACATTCTCACATGGGATAAAATGAGGTCAGAACATGAGGACACTCAGTGGAGGGGAATACCCTGCCTCCCTCCCCGTATTCCTCATGATAACCTGTGAGGTGGACAAATTCATATATTACAGAAGAGAAAATCATGCCTAAAGTCCCTCAGGGAGCACAAGCCTGAGCCGGGGCTGGGACCCAGGCCCTTTCCTCAGTCATGGAAAGGGCGAGACCTGGGGTCTTCTCAGCTCCCACAGGGCCAGTCATACTCCATCCTTTTCACCCTGGGAGTGATCCAGCAGTTACATGGGCAGCTGGCCAGGGCTGGAAGGGACCCCGAGACCCTCTCACCAACTCGCTCATGCTACTGCTGAGGCCCGGGGGCTGTGGAGAGCTGTGGACTCCATCTCTCAACCACTGAGCACTTCCAGCACGCCAGTGCCTACCTGAGCTCCTTACAGACCCCTCTCACTGACTCTTGGGATTTCCCTGTGTGGTATGGGTATGAGCGCTGCTTCTGGTTTAGAGATGAAGGTACCGAGCCCGAGGAAGTTTAAGTGACCAGCCCGAGGTCACGCAGCGACCAGGTGCCCTGTCTTCACACTGACATCTGGAAGTCAAGAGGCAGACACAAGTGGTCCCCAGTGGAGCAAATGGCATTCCAGAGCGCCTGGAACAGCTCAGACAATGGACTTTTGTTTGGTTCAGAAGAAAGGGAGTTGTTAAAAAAAGAACCAAAACAATAAAAAGTATTTGCAGGAGAAATGTAAATACCGCCTGCTGGGTGGCTGTTCATTTGGTTGGAAAAAGGCATTTGTCACTCAGGGGAGCAACAAGGGGAATTGTAGGCTGTTTTCCTTTGCAGCTGTGCCTGAGCAGGCAGGTCATCTTGGGCCTGTCCTGAAGCAAGCCCAGGGCTCCGCAGGGGGCTGGGCCTCTTCCAGGGGTCTGTGGATGGTGGAGCCCCCGCTTGAAGCCAGCTCCCCACATTCCCTCTCTGTCCATCTGTTCTTCTGGGCAGCTCTTCAGGGCCGTTCTGAAAACAGCACCGTTTTATGGGAGACCTTGTGGTAAAGCAGAGAGACATAAATTCAGAGTCTCTGGATGTAAGAATGTAACGCTGCTGAGCCTCAGTTTCCTCGCCTGTAATGTGGGGATGATCATGCTTTCTTTGCAAAGTTGGTGTATTGGGGCTGCCTCCTCCTAGCTCATGAGAGGCAGTTTTGCACATCACCTCCCAACTCCGTGTTTAGTGACTTCATGTTGGTAGCTTGAAATCAGTATTTACACCATGGAGATTGACAGATGCTACAAATCTGGACCTTTTCCCCCACAGAGCTGGTTGTCATCCTTTTCCAGCACACTGCTGGTGGTCGTGCATGTGTGTGGCAGGCGCTTGGTGCCTAGCCCTGGGAAAGCTCGGCCTCTCTGGGTGTGAGAACTTTGGTATAAGTAGATTCAAGAGCAGTAGCTTGCAGGGCTGGGCTCCTCTGTGGTGGACAGTGCGATCTGCCCGCAAGTCTGGGAGAATCCTGCTTGGATGGGCTAACAGGAGTGGAATCTTTGAGGGAGGCCAAGATGCTGGGTGGCTGAGGGAGGGAGGTGGGAATGTTGAATTTAAAGAGGCTGAGACTTGAACTCTGTGGCAAGTGATGTTTCCTCCTCTTTCCACTTGCCCAGACAGCAAGATATTCAGGGGAAAGGCTTCTTGATTTTTCCTTAAGAAAAATCAGGAGATAGACGTCCTGGTAAACATAATGTCAATAATGTTCGCAGTGACTGGCCACCATTTCTTGAGGAGCTGCCAGGTGTGCTGTGCAAACAGTGTCATTTAATCTTCAAACAAGGTGAGTATTGTCATATCCTTTCACGGGAGCCATTCAGCCAGTAAATGCCAGAGCTGGGCTGGAACTGGGGTCTGTCTAAGGCTGAAGCACGTCGTTTCCCCTCTGCATGATAGCAGGCAGAGAAGCCAGGATGGACCAGGCTGCCCTCCCATCCTGGCTGCCCCCCATCTTGCTGCCCCAGAGGTAGCATTTCCACCTGGCCACCTGCCTCCCCTCCCCCACCCAGACTGAAGCGACACCTGTCCCTCAAGCCAGCCACTTCTTCCCTCTTTCACCGAAGCTTGGACTGAAGAGCCTCCTGCCTCATCCCCTCCTGTTTGCCCCACAGCCTCCACTTGTCTGCAAAGGCCCAGCTCAGGAGCCACCTCCTCAGTGAAGCCTCCTTGATTCTCCAGAGGCCTTGCATTGGGTTTACTCCAGGGGTCAGAGTCCCCCCCACCACTATGTGGAAACTGCTTATGCCTCCAGGCCAGAGGTTCCACTCTTTTGGTCCCTGGGCCACTCTGGCTGTCTGCTGAAGCCTGCAGACCCTTTCTCAGAATATTGTTTTTAAATGCATAAAATAAACTATCAGGATTACAAATTACTGTGAAATACAGATATGACAATATTGTTTTTAAAAAACCAAATTTCGCATAGAATAATGCATGTACTTCTTTATTAACACACTGAACAGCAAGATCTAACAGTGGGTCTAACGACTTCCAGAATTTCAAAGTTGTGATGAGAGCTTCGACAATTGGAATAGGATGTGAAAATATCTGTGAATTCTACTGGGAACAAAGGCACAGGAACTTCTAACTTTTTGTGGATTTTTTTAAAGACATTGCATAACAGATAGAAATGCTAAATTTCAGTTAGAGGTTGGTGAAAATAGAGATGGAATTATATTTCTCATCAAAGTTCCCAAACCCCCGATTCCTCTCCTTGGATGCTGGCTGCGAGCCTCTGATCTGGTGTGTGGGTTCCTTGAGGACCAGGACTGGGTTTGTCTGCATTTCCAGAACTTGGCGTAATGCCCGGTTTGTACCATGGGGACAACTGAGTCTAGCGTAGAGCAGGTTTGTTGAATGAGTGAGTGAGTGAGTGAGTGAGTGACTTAAACCAAGAAGGTGAGGCAGAGGGCCAGGTCCCCTCCTCCCCAGGCTCAGGTTCCTCCAGCTGCGCTTGTTGAACAGCTCAAACGTGACTTGGCTTGGCCCAGCCCTGTGATAGGAAGCATGGGCTGCCCGGAGCACTCCAGGTTGAAAGCGAGATCCTCGCCCTGAATCAGTGCTTGCTCCGAGCTGTCCAGAAATCACTGTTTCATCTCATCTCAGGGGGAGAGGGGCTGTGCTCATCCCAGCTTGGCTTCTCTGTGGCTTCCAAACCCTCCTCCGGCCAAGGCAGCCTGAAGGAGCTGCTGTGGTTTGAGAAATTAATCGACCTGATACTATTCTGGTTTGGAGAAGAAAAGACACCGAGTGTTGTCTTAAAGAGGCATTACACTATCCACAGAGAATGTCAGGCTATCAGGGAGCGCCTGGGAAGAGGAGCCATCGGCCCCAGCTGTAGCCGGCATGCACGCAGCGTTGTAACATTATCCCCTTATCCATAGACACAGCCCTGGTGTCTGACAGTCAGACCAGGCTCTGGGGGCTCCGGGAGTTGGGGCTTTCCAAAGCACATTGATTTGATTTCCCTTTCTTCCCAAGAGAAGCCGTCTACCTCTTCCAGGTTCCCAGGTGACCCCTGGCAGTGGGGTTTGATGCAGGGCTGCTGGTGGCGCTATGGGTAGCCCCCGCATGCGGTCACTCTAGGCTCAGGGCCTTCAAAGGCCTCACACACAAGCAGCATTACTCAGCATGGCCTCTGCCCAGCAGCCTGGGTCTCCTGGCATGCTTGGTGTCACACTTCCTCAGATTATGTGCTACCCTGTAGAATGGAGTGATCCTACTGGACAGAGTCTTAAGCCACCTCACTCCTGGACCAGTCAGCTGTGACCAGGGCCCCAGGGCTGACTTTAGGCCCACCCCATGGAAGCCATCTGTCTTAACTTCCTAGTGCTGCTGTAACACAGATACCATACATCGGTGACTTCAAAGAACAGAAAGTGATTTTCTCACAGCTCTGGAGGCTAAAAGCCCAAATCAGGGTCTTGGCTGTGTCAATTCCTTCCTTGTAGGTACTCCCTGGTGTTGCTTGGTTCCTTAGCTTGTAGATGATCATCACATGGTGTCTGTCTTCCCCTATGTGTTCGCATCTCTGTGTCTAATCTGCTCTTTTTATAACTCAGAAGTTATTAGATTTAGAACCCACCTCAACTTGGGTATGATCTCATTAACATAACAAAGAAAACCCTATTTCCAACAGGATTACATTCACAAGTATAGGGGCTAGGATTCCAAAATATATTGGGGAGGGGAGGACATAATTTAATCCATAACACCACCAGAACCAAAAAAAAAAAAAAAAAACCCTTGCCGTCGAGTCGATTCCAACTCATAGCGACCCTATAGGTCAGAGTAGAACTGCCTCATAGAGTTTCCAAGGAGGAGCTGGTGGTTTCAAATTGCTGATCTTTTGGTTAGCAGCCAAGCTCTTAACCACTGTGCCACCAAGGATCCGTCAGAGCTCAGGAGAAAAGAGTGGCTTGGGCCGCTGACCATCAACATAGGCCAGGATGGGGTACACTGCAGCCAGACACTAGGGTCTTATGGCCTGTTCAGGGCAAGCCCTAGCAAAAGGGCCCCTTGGTTGCCTTTGCTTCCAAGGGGTGGATGCTTGTGGCTCACGAGCATGCTCGGTCTAGTAAGCTGGAAGCATTGACTTCACCCTGGGTCTTTGTATCTTTCTTCCTGTGGATCTAGTTTGTTACTAATCTTGGGTCTGCAGCATTTGGGGGTGGGGCTTGACCAGTGTTGCTGTTGTTAGCAGAGGTGTCAATCATTTAGAACACGGCTGTCTTAGGCTGGTTTCTCTAGAGAAGCAAAACAATGAAGCGTATGTATATATATATATATATATATATATATATATATATATATATATATATATATGTATGTATATATGTGTATATGTGTATATATATATATATATATATATATGTATGTATATATATGGAGAGAGAGAGATTTCAAAGAAAAGGCTCATGCGGTTGTGGAGGCTGACAACTCCCAAATTCCATGGGTCAGGCATCAGTTGGAGGCTTCTCCTGACTCACATCATTACAGGAGCTGACCAACCCAGAATTGGCAGGTCAGACGACAGGCTGCTGGCTCACAGGGCTGCAGAGCTGGCAAATCCCAAAGTCGGCAGGTCAGATGACAAGATGCTGGCTCAAGTCCTGGAGGTCAGATAATGACAAGCTGGAAACAGGATCCAGAACAAGCAAGTGAGCTTTGCCAAAACATCCACATATATATTGGGTGCAGGCCACACCCTTGAGGAAACTCCCCTTACAATTGATTGGCTGATCACATCAGATCGTATCACAGAGATGATTACATTATATTACTTATTGGAAATCGCAAAATGGGGGATAATTACATCAGATCACAAAATGGAGGGCAATTATCTAATACTGAAAATCATAGCCTAGCCAAGTTGACATAGAACATTAACCATCACAACAGCCCATGGCCTGGGGAGCAGGAGGTTCATCTTATTTCATGTTCTTCTTATTTTTACTAGCAGGTACCGAGCACCCTGTATGCCAGGCATTGGGCTGAGTCCTTTAAAGACTTCACTTAATTCCTGCACAAGCCTAAGAGACAGGTATCATTTTGTAGATGAGGAAGTTGATATAGAGGAGTTGAATAATTTATCCAAGCTCACCCAGCTTTTAAGTGCCAGGGCTGGGACTTGAACCTCTAACGATCTATGCTCTGAACCACTATGCTTGGTAGCTAGAATTTTCCAAACACCATCTGTTTGTCAGACCCTGCACTAAATGCTGGAGATTCAAAAAGGAATGAGACCCAACCTTTGTCCCCAGGAGCTCACGTCACTTAGTGAGGGGACAGACACAGAGGCAGGTAGACTCAACACAGCATGCCAAAATAGGGGTAAACGCGGCCGCAGTGGTCTGAGAAAGCTTCACAGAGGAGTTGGGCATTTGAGCTGGACCTGGAAAGATGAGGAAGAATTTACCAGCTGCAACAAGCTGAAAAAGCCCTCTTCGTGGAGGAAACAGCAGATGCAAGGACAGGAGGGAGGCATGGACAGGTGTGGCATGTGCAGAGTCAGCAAGTGGTTCTTTGTGTCTGGAGCGCAGGGTGCTTGGAGGGAGGGGTTGTGGCTGGAGATGTTCATGCTGCCTGCCTGGCCTTGCTGGACTGGGTCCTTTTGGCAATCGGGAGCCATTAGGGTTAGTGAGCAAGCTCAGATCCTGTTTCAGAAAGACCTCCCTAGGGTGCATGGAGGATGGAGTCTGGAGAAAAGAGGGGATTCAGGGGCTGTGGGGACCACTGCTCTGCTGTTTCCCTCTCACTCACCACATCCCTCTGAGAAGGGCCACATGAACTGGTGGAAGGGGGAACTATGGCCTCTTGTCCAGCAATTCCTCCAAAGCCCTAGTTTGCCTTACAAAGAAAGTAAACCAGAGGCTGCCTGCAGGCTGAGCGCTGTGTGCTGCCCCCTGGGACCATCAAAGTTGCATTGGAGTGATTGACAGCAAAGACCTGGGGTGGGCACAGCAGCCTGGGGGTGCAGTCCTGAGGATGTAGAACGAGCACCAGCCATGCAGCTGGAGCCCTGGGTTCTTGGGCTGGCTGGCTGAGCCACCTGGGCAGGCATGGGCAAGCCCCTGACGTCCTTTAAGCTTCATTTCCTCATCTTTAAATGGTAGCCTGGCCCAAGGCACACGGCTACTGTGATGTGCCCTGTGCACTCGATGCGGTGCCTCATGGGTTCTTTCTGTGATGCTTGTTTGAGGTTAGGGGTGGCTTTTTGATATAAGCAAGCAGTAGTGTGCTTTACTTGATGTTTGTCGCTGGATTTGGTGAAGTCCGAGTGGGTGTTTTCCCAAGACAAAGGGTGTTGTCTTTTGGAGACACATGCTAGAAATGGATTCTTGGGGGTCTTGCAAACATGGGCGGCAGGGAGCCTGGCGCTGGTCCCCGCCAGTTCCCTGGGAAGCTGGTTTCGGTCGCAAGCCCGCGGGCACGGTGTGTAAACCGATCCTGCACTGCAGTGGCGCATTAATGAAAGTTTTGACAGAGAGATTTCATTTTGGAGCTCACATTCCCTGAAGGGTTTGTAATAATTGCACTTGAAATGGAGCCATTCAGCCTCAATGCTTTCCAGATTGGGAGAGCAGACATATGCTCCTTCCTGGGAAGGCTGGCTGGGGAGGGGGAGCAGCACCACGGGAGTCCCCCGTCCCTCACTCCAGTCAGCCCCTCTCATGGACGCAGGGCCAAAGCCAGGACTTCCAGGTCCTCCCAACAATCTCATGGGGTGGACGTTAGGGCTGTCGTTCTAGAACAAACCAAGGGGGAGGTGGGGCCTGCTGGAGGCTGAGTCACAGACTGGGGTGGGGGGCAGGTAGAGGGGCCTCTGACCTTCCCCAGGCTCCTTACTCCTTGCCCCAGAAGTGCACTGGAGAATGTCTGCCTTCCAGGGCCTGGCCTTGTTTGATCTGTTCTCAGGTCCTTCTCCTCCTGGTGTGTCTGCTGCTTCTGCCCAGGCTAGAGGGGTAGCTGCCAAACAGGGCAACTCCTGGTGCCCCCCTGCCTCTCTGACCCACTCTACCACAACCTCCCTGGCTCCTTCCACCTCAGCCCCGCTGGTCGCCTTGTTGTTCCTCAACACCTCAAGCCCACTCCTACCTCAGGGCCTTTGCACTCACTGTTTCCGATAGTTAGAACGCTCTCTCCTACTAGCTTTCTTGATCATGCTATCCAAATAAGCAATCAGTCTTCTCTGCCCCAGGACCCCCACCCCTTTCTCTACTCTGCTTTACTTCTCTACACAGTATCTGTCACCCCAACATACTACAGAATGTGCCTGTTTATTATGATAATTATCTTTCTCTTCTGAGTAGACTATAGATTCCTCTAGGGCTTTATCTGCTGTGTTCCCTGATGTATCCATAAGTATTTGCGGAAGGAATGAATGAATGAACACAACAGGACCAGGCATCTTGAAAGGTGACCTCTCACCACATGTCACTAAGGTCTGTGGAGGAGTGGAGAGGCCATCACCACATTCAAGGAAGCTTGTCTCATGTGTCAGTTTGGGTCAGTTCTGCTTAAGGTCTTGTTTTCTATTGTGTCCGTTCTATCATCTTGCCCCATGAAGTTATAGACAGTGAGGCCGTGCTCATCAGCTACCCACACGCTCCTGCATGTGCTCCCCTTTGCCTGGGAGGAGGCAAGTCAGGAGGATCACCCCACTTTGCATATGGGGAAACTGAGGTTAAGATTCCACCCCTAGGTGATTGGCACTAGGAGGAGCTGTAGAGCTTGCTGAGTCTAGCGCCCTCACTTAGAGCCCCTGACGTGACAGGGGAATAAGGGGACCCACGGATGCAGATCCGGGAGAGGAGGAGGAATGTTGGCCCGGGCTGCAGGCAGACCTGGATTCAAGTGCCAGCGACACTTCCCAGTGGCTGAGATTTGGGCAAACTGCTGTACCTTCTCACTTGTGAAATGGAAATAATAATGCTTTCCTCACAGGGTTGTCGGGGTGGGAGACAAACTGACATCATATTTATGAAACAGCTGTGTAAGCTGATGAGCCCTCTGCCAAGTGGAATTTTGATGGGGGTCGTCAGCCTTCGTGGGCTTGTGATGGTGGGGGTTTGGCTCCAACCCAGTGGTGTATGATTCTGTAGACCACTGGCCTCTCTGAGAGGGGGGCTCCCTCTCTGCTTTTCTGGGGATGGCTGAATTTATCTAGATGCCTTCAGCTGTAAGAGACAGGCCTAATGCACACCAGGGGAATCCCGTAGCCAGACTGCAAGGGGAGTTGGCCTTGGGGCTGGACAGGAACAAGAGATCAGTCCCCACCCTCCTCCTGGATCTCTGTCTCTTGTCTCTGAATCTCTCTTGAACATGTCGCTTTCATTCCCTCAGAACAGCCTCTCCCCCAAGCATAGGGCATGGCCAGAAGCGACACAAACTCACAGCCTTACCGCTTGAGGCCAGAGAGGAAAGGGGGTTCTCCCTGATGCTGGAGGAGGAAAAATTCCCAGGGAAGGATTCTGATTGGCCCAGCTGTGGTCACATGTCCACACTGGCCTCCCCACTGAGCCAGGGAGGCAGGGATATCTGAGAGGATGTCATCTCAGCTTCCAGAGTCAGGGGTGGAGTTGGGGAGGGCGGCAGGGGGATGAAGGACTGTCCACAAAAGAAGGTGGTGCCATTACCTGAAGATTGGGTGCTGTTACCTGAAGATGGGAAAAGGGGCTAGAAAACAAGTAATTAAATGCCATTCCCTGGGGCAGATGCCTTTATCCTAGGATCTAGTATGTGAAGCAGGACCCGTGGATGTGATCAGAAAACACCTTTATTATTGTCTCCCATGGGAGAGTTCCACTTCTGCTCTGGGTAGAAGTGGAGCATCCCCATGACTTGCCTGTCCCTCAGTAGGTAACAGAACCTTTGACAGTTTAAGTCATGAACTGAATTTAATCCATTAAGAAGAAATGTCTGGTTTCATGTAATAATCAAAACTCCAAACTTGATTTAAAGTTGGATCTGCTCCCTTCCCCCAGCTAGGGCCCGCCACGGGCTGGCTGTTCCGAGTGCGGTGGGGGCACCCTCTCCTTCTTTGCCCACATCGCGTGAGGGAAGGGGAGGAGGAGAGCTGCTTTGCGTCTGATGCGCACAGACGGCTTTCTTCTCTCTGGGCTCCTTTGAAGGAACCTCCCTCCTTATGCCTGGGGTTTGTTCCCTACAATTCTCTTGCTGCAGGTAAATGCACTCCCTTCTGGAAGTTGCTTTTACCTTTTTCAGCCTCCAGGAATTCAAGGCCACCTCCAGCTTCTCTTCTGCCACTGCTCCTTTGCGTTGGAATGGAGCAGAAGTGACGTCCTTGCTTGTGCATGTGGCCCATAACTGGCCCAGGGGACCAGAGGAAGCTCAGAGCCTGCAGGTTGATACTGTTGATCTTGATTCTACTGCCAAAACCACCAGACAAGCCAGGCTCTCGTCCTCTCGATTTCCAGGTCAGGAGTCATTGACAGTCTCCCGTGTCCTGTAACTGCAGGGACTCCCGTTAAGCTCTCCAGGTGGTCCTCGGTCTTGCGGTGAGAGGCAGGCCCCTCTCAAGTTCTACAGCACACCCCATCCTCTCCATACTTCTTCCAACATTCCCTCAATCTCCACTCTTCGACCCTCTTAAGCTTTGATGTGGGTGAGTTGTCTAACAAGTTCTCGGTTACCTACTTTGAACTTTCTGGTTTGTTTTGAAATTCACTTTAGTATTTGACAGCTTGGTGCTTCTATGGAAACTTCCAATTTAACATCCTGATTCATAGTAGAAGCATAGCCATGTGTAGCGGACACTTTCTCCCCGACAGGCACTGCGTGAAGTACTTTGCAAATGTGCTTCACCATGTCCTAAAGCAGGCCCTATAGTTATCCGCATTTACAGATGACAAAACTGAGGCTCAGAGAGACTAAGTAACTGGCCAAAGTTTACACAGCCAGCAAGTTGAAACCAGACCTCTCTTTATCTACAAAGCTTTTCTGCCTTGATCCAAGTGCCTTTTTGGGTTCGTTTTGCAGGAAATGAGGGCAGAGCAGGCTGGTGGCTTCAGCGCAGCCTGAACTGCACCTTCTTGGAAGAAGCAGGCTTAGTCTTGCAAACCATTCCTTTCCCTCCTGAATCTCCAGGGATTGCAGGGCTCCATGGGAAGTTGGTGTGTTTGAGGAGGGCTGTGCAGAAAATACTCAGTGGGGTCTCTCTTTCCACTGGCCAACATGCCCAGGGCTTAGGTACCAGGGGCTGGAAGCCCATGCAAAAGTGGCCCAGTGGGCATGAACCAGGTCGAGGGAGCTGGCAGGCTGGAGGCGTCTCTTCCAGATCATGGTGAGGCCTGAGGAGCCCGCCATACCTGGCCGTATGACGAGACCCCAGATCTGGGGAGAAAGGGAATCTTTTGACAACAAACCCCCTGATCCCAGACTTCCAGGATGCTCCTTTTCGGCATTAGTCTTTGGTCTCTCCAAGTCACATTCATCCTTAATCATCCTCTTGTGAGCACACCACCTGGATTGATTCAGCGTTCAGGGCGGGGCCAGGCCTCTGGGGCGGGGCTCTCAGCTTCATGACAGGCAGATTCTTACTGCAGAGCCCAAGAGTTGGGCCTCATAGCTGGAGGTGTTGTATTTTTATTCTTATTAAAAAGAAAATAGCCCTGATCATCTAAATGAGGCTGTTAAATTTTGCCTAGGAACCTGCCAATTGAAATAAGCCGGCAGGATTAGTGAGGAAATTTGTTGATGGCTCTGAGAGCTGTTGGCTGGGAGGCGGCCCACACCCCCAAGCCCGGCTTGGAGCCAGTTCCAGCTCCCACTGCCGCCGCTTTGGGTCTGAAAGGCTCCCTGCTCTGCGGTGGTGGTGAAGTTGAGAGCCACTGTGGTTCAGCTCAGAGGTGATCACCTTTGGAGAGGGCCCATCTCTTCAAGGCCAGAATCTTCCACCCTTCCTTCCAGATCCATGGGGCACCTCCTCCTGGCTGCCCTCTGGGGTCTGTCCTGATGACTGCCAGGCCACCCACTAGGAGCTGCCCCTCTTCTCAGCCCTTGTCACCCTCTGCCTGTTGTTTCTGCCCCAGGCTCGAATCCCCTGCTCAGCCACATGCTCCTTTTAGGCAAGATGGTCATTGGGTTCATCATTCCCACAGTGGCGGGCACAGGCCCTTGTCCATGGTGGTGCTTGGACTCTCGGTGGTGTATGTGCGTGTGTGTGTGTGTGTGTGTGTGAACATGGAGTGTGTGTGCATACAAGGGCTGAGCATTTACACAAGTTGTGTGTGCAAACATGGGCGGTATGTGTGCAAGAGCTGTGCATGTACACGAGCTGTGTATGTGTTAGGCATAGGCTGTGTGTGTGTAAGCATGGAGTATGTGTGTGGGCTGTGCAGGTATATGGGCTATGTGTGTGCATATTGTGTGTGTGAGCATGGACTGTGCACAACTATGTAAGTGCACAACTGTGTTGACTGTGTGTGCATGGGTTGTGTCTGCATAGTGTGTGTATGAGCATGTGTGTGCACAACTATGTGTATGCATGTGCTGTGTATGCATGAGCTATGTGTATAAGCATGGGATGTGCACAACTGTGTATGTACACAACTGCATGTGTGCATGGGCTGTGTGGAGTGTGGGCTGTGTGTGTATGCATGGGCTGTGTGTGTATGCATGAGCTGTGTGTGCACACAGTGTATGAGCATTGTCTGCACAGCTGTACGTGTGTATGAGCTGTGTGTGTGTGTGTAGGCTGTGTGCACATGGCTTTGTAATCCCAGTACAAAGCAGTTCTCCAGAAAAATACGTATGGGATATATTAACCCTGCCAAAGCCTTAGAGGTCATTTGGCCCTAATCCCCACTTGTTCTCATGGGGAAACTGAGGTTCAGAGAGGAGATTGGGCACTCCATACCAACTGGCCGCTGACTCAGAAACTCCTTCAAACTTCAAGGCTGAGCCTCCTAAGGAGCTGGGGGCGACTACAGAGGAGCACATGGCTTGGGCTCCCTCCAGCTGGGGAGGGAGGTGGGCTGGAGCCCCACTTTCCCCAGGGATCCATAAAAGGGGCCGCCCATCTGCAGCCTGGGAGGGCAGCTTGACCAGGAGCCCCTTCCCCTGGCCTGATGTGGGTGGGCGGCTGGGCCTAAGGTGGCTTCAGATCATGGGTTCTTGGGGGACTAGCCCTCCCCTCAACATGCCCACCAAGTAGCTATATGGCTAGGGGCAGCTCTCTCCCAGCTGGGCAGCCTGACTCTCTGCGGAAACTCAAGCTACAAGCAAGCTCCTCCTCAGACAGAGCTGGGAACTGTGCTGGGTGCTGTCTGACCACAGATTCTGGCTCTCCCTGGGGGCCCTCTCCTTGTTCCCCCTCGACAGCCATGGGCCGTTTGAGGTCTGCAGCAACATGTGGCTTTCCCTCCCTCTGGGGGACTTCCTCAGTCCCTTCCTTTGCTGCCCCAGAACCTGCCCTAGTTTGCCTCCGCCGCTCCCCGCAAGGAGTGGCCTGGCCACGCATACGCTGCACCCCCATGTCACCCACTCCTCATTACTTACTTCTCCTCTCTCTGGTCTTGAGAGCGAACATCGCAGGGCTCTGTCCCCTGCTCTTGCTGTGCTTTCTGTTGTGGACCCCGTCCGTCGGTGTCCAACGCACGTCTCCATGGCCGGAAAATGAGAAGCAAACCAGCGCCTCTCAGACGGCCCCGCTGGAATCACAGGGGATCCTGATAAGATGCAGGTTCCAACTGGGAAGGTCTGGGTGGAGCCTGAGACTGCATTTCTAACCAGCCCCTAGCTCATGCCAATGCTGTGGTCTGTGGACTACACCTGGAGGCCTCAAGTAAGGCCCTGGGACTCTCAGCTCTCCTCCTTGAAGTTAGAGATTGGAGAGTGTGAGCGTGGCCCGGCAATCAAAGAGCTGAGCTGGGGGCGGCAGTGGCATGCGATTCTTTTTCTCAGGCCATTGATCGAGCCATCTTTCTGGTTAATGAATTCAGCTCCAAAGCTGATGTCCAGTTTGGGTTGGTCTGTGTCTGCCATTTCCTGTTTTACAATGTTTCAACATCTACAGTGATTTGGGGAAGGGAAGTGTGTGTAAGGTGAGAGCCGACCCTCTGCAGCAGGCCTGGGATGTGCTTCCTCTGGACCCCTACTCCCTGGTCCCCGTGGCTCATGGCCTGGCGTGGGAGCCAGTGCCCCCTCTCCTCTGCCTCAAGCTCATCTCCCTCAGCCTTTCTCACGCTTTGGGGTTTAGAGGTGGAGGCTTTGTTCCCTTTCACTGTTACTGTTCCTGACTCGGGGGGCTTTCCACCATGCTCCTGTCCAAGCCAAAGAGGCAATTCTGCCCTTTGGGTGGCGCCGATGCTGCTGCTGCTGACAAGTGACATTCATAGCACGGTCTATGATTTACAGATCACAACCCTGTTGGCTCATTGCTCCTTCTCAAGGCCCCCAAAACTGGCAGGGCATCAAGGATTTCTTATTTACTCATTATACACGAGGCTGCTGGGCTCAGGGGAATTCAGGAAATTGTCCTTAGCCACCAACGACCAGAGCCAGGGTTCTTGATTGTTGCCCAAGCCTCTGACTCCCAGCAGGGGCTTGGCCACTGTCTGTCCTGCCCCTGTGTGTGTGTGTGTGTGTGTGTGTGTGTGTGTGTGCATGCCTGTGTGCACCTGTGTGTGTGTGGATGAGCATGAGAAGTGGGTTTGTGCTCTGGGTTTGTGATATGGGTGTGTGCTTGTGTGTGTGAGCAGTGTGTGTGTATTTGGCCCTGATATCCACTCGTTCAAATGGGGAAACTGAGGTTCAGAGAGGAGATTGGGCTCTCCATACCAACTGGCTGCTGACTCAGAAACTCTTGTGCAAGCTTGTGTGTGTAAATGGACGTGAGTTGTTTGGGGATCTGGGTGTGCCTGTGTGTGAGCACTGTGTGTGTGTGTGTATGAGTGTTGTACACGTGTATGTATATGTATGTGTGTGTGGAGGCATTGGTGGTTCAGGGGTAGAATTCTCACCTTCCATGCAGGATACCCAGGTTCGACTCCCAGCCAGCACACCTCGTGTGCAGCCACCACCCGTCTGTCAGTGGAGGCTGGTGTATTGCTATGATGTTGAACAGGTTTCAGCAGAGCTTCCAGACTAAGATGGACTAGGAAGAAAGGCCTGGTGATCTACTTTTGAAAGCCAATGAAAACTCTATGAATCATAGCAGTCCAATCTGCAACTGATCATGGGGATGGCACAGGACCGGGCAGCGTTTTATTCCAATATGCATGGGGTCACTCTGAGTTGAGGGCCACCTTGACAAGCCAGGAACAATGTGTGTGTGTTTGTGTGTGTGTGTGTGTGTGTGTGAGAGAGAGAGAGAGAGAGAGAGAGAGATTGCCCTTCCCCTGTCACTCAGAAATGGCCTGGAGACTGGGATAACTATCTGAAACCTCAAACTGCAATATATGCTTTTAATTTTGTGTCCCACTCTGAACTTCCTTGAAACCAGATCCCAGAACCAGGTTCTGGTAAGTGGGGCAGGGTACCTGGTGGGACAACAGGAAGTTGAACAGGAAAGAACAGCAGGATTTGTGACTGGGGCTCAAGCCCCCAGCCCCTCAAGTGGAGTCTGCACAAGGCTTGGCTGATAGCTCTGGGGAGCAGGGCGCTCAGAGCCTTTAGAACTTGGTGACGTCTTCTAGAGTCAGTAAGGCTTTGTCACCTCTCAAAGAAGCAAATGTGGCCTTAGTCTTCCCTCCTGAAAGAGGGTCCTCCATGAAGAGGCTGTTTGTCCCACACACGCTGGCAGGCTCAGATGGAGCCAGGGTTATCCAGCAGCCCCATCACTTTACCGTGACCTCCCCCATTTGACGAGCACCAGCTCGGGGCCAGGCCATATGCGCAGTGCTTCAGGTGAATTAAGTCCTCACCACAGCCCTGTGAAGTGAGTACTATTACTGTCCTGTTCGTGTGTGAGGCTTGGAGCAGTTAAGTGACTTATGATTCGCCCAGGCTCACACAGCTAGGAAGTGGCTGGACTTGAGGCCAGGTCTTAACCACTGTGCTTCACTGCCCCTCAATACTTCTGAGTGCTCCATAGGAGTCATATGACTTTGGGCAAGTTACATGGCTCTAAACAGGGTTACCCACCAGGAGAGTGGCAGAATAGTTGAAGGAAACACAGCGTCTGGCACACAGCAGGTGCTCAAGACAGGTCAGCTCCCTCTGCCTTCTCTCCTCACACTCAGCTCTGGGGTCCCCCATAGGAGGGAGGTTAGCAGAGGGAGCTGTTGTCCACATGAGCCTGGCCAGGGTGGCCAGGCCTGGACACCATGACTTCTAGGTGGTGGCTGTGGGAGCGGGGATGTTAGGCCAAGGACACCAAGATTCAGGGGATATTCACCTACGTTCCCCAGACATCTGGAGGGCTGTCCTAGATCGGGGAGGAGGCAGGCCTGTGTCTGTCTGGGGAGGATCAGCAGGCAGGCCTGCGGTCAGTGGAAAAAAAAGGAGAAATAGCCCAGGGGCAGATTCCAGTGTGTTCTCAGGAGGGACCTGCTCATAGTCAGAGGTGTCCATTAGGTGGACTGGACAGGCCCCCTGAGAGCAGTGGACTTCCTGTTCCAGAAAGGGAGTAAGAAGAGGCTGTGCAGCAAGTCAAGGAGGGTGTTGAGGCAAAGAATCAAACAATATTTAGGGGTGGGCTTGATAATGTTTAAGGTACCCTTTATCACATGGAGGAGTCCCTAGGTGGTGCAAACGGTTAACGTGCTCAGCCACTAACCGACAAGTTGAAGCTTCGAGTCCACCCAGAGGCTCCTGGAAGAAAGACCTGGTGATCTATCTCTGAAAAATCAGCCATTTCGACTCTGACACACGTGAGGTCACCATGAGTCAGAGTTGGCTTGACAGTAACTGGTTTGATTGCATGAACCCCACAAGATCCAACTGGGGCTTGGGCCCTGACTCCACCAGCCCTGGTCCAATGTCCCCACCCAGAGAAACCAGAGAATGTCAGAGACGGAAGGGATCTCTTATTATCTAAGCCAAACCTACTCTTATAGATGGGGACACGGTGCTATTGCAGACTGGAGCCCGAGTCTCCTGATCCCGCCACTAGTGTTTTGCCTTGTTCCTCCTCTGAGGATCCTGAGACACACTTGAGCTGCCTCCTGCCCATTCCGCCCCCTCCCACAGCCCTTGAATTCTCCCATTTGGTCCTCCCCCTTCCCCCGCTGCCAGGCTCCAGAAAGCCCTGGCTGTCTGCAGGGAAAGGACACGGGGTGAAATTCTGCCCATTCTGAGCCTATAGCCCAAGTACTTGAGAGCCACCAGTTACCTGATACTGAAAGACACACGTTTCACTTCCTTCCTGCTTATCCTGCTTGCCAGGCAGGCAGCCTCCTGAATCCTGACTGTGACAGGCATATTGTGAGCACATGTCTTCTGTGCAGAGGGCTGCTCACAATAAACAGACGCTGAAAACCACATTAAAATGAGTTGGAGGAGAAGGAATCACTTTGTAACATGCTTTATTTTATTTTATTTTTGACTTGGAAAGGAGCATGTCTTGGCCGCTAATCAAAGAGCTGGTGGGGGCCTCTTAGCAGAAACCAAACCAGTCATGGCTGGTCCCCTCAGACAGCGGCTCCAGACCGTGGGTGGGCCACTTGGCGAGTCTAGAACCTGAAGGTCCCCAAGTCCTGCCCTGGATCCATTGCATCCAAGCTTAGGGCCCTGGATCAATTTCCTTTCTCCCAGCCTCAGTCTTCCCAACTGTAAAGAAGTTTCTGGAGCACCAGGAGTCCGTTTGTTCCCAGAAACATGAACTCCTCCTCATTAATAGCAGGTACTTCAGTCCTCATGGAGAGAGTATATTTAAAGATCTTGGCGTAGTAGGGGGACAGTGACTCAGGCTCCCATCATGGTGGGATGGAAAGAGCAGAGACTCAGTTGCATTCTGGTGTCCCCCCAGTTTGCTTTGAGACCTTGAGCATATCACTCTCCTGCTTGGCTTCAGATGATATCTGTGCAAGATGAGGTTGTTTGGATCATTACAGGGATTCTTAGCCAGAGTACTGGCATTTCGATTGGTTGATCACACTCTGAGATCTATACCTTTATGTCCAACCACCTCCGAACGTCCCTCTTAGATGTCCCACAGGCCCCTCACACCCCACACTTCCAAAGGCAAATTCATGGCCGCTCCCTAGAACCACTTCTGCTTCTCCTGGCAGCCTTGCTCAGGAAAGAGCATTGCTCCGTCTCCCAGCTATTGAATCCAGAAACATCCAAGCCCCAACTCTCTCCTCTCCTTTGCTGCCCCAGACCCAGGGATCACCAAGTTCCGTGGACTTTTCTGCCCACACAGCCCTTGAACCCATCCCCTTCTCTGCCCCCCTGCTGATTTCTTAGTTTACATCTCGTACTCCTATCACCCGGATCACCTATCAGCAACCTCCAGTCTCTCCCCACCAAGAGACAGCTGTCTAAAATGGAAATATAAACATCCCCCTTCTCTTTTAGACCCTTCGATGACTTTCCACCCCTTCTGGATATAAGCCAACAGCACCACCACTGATGCATATGGTGTCTTTGTGTGAGTTAGAAAAAGGCGCTCCTTCCTCAAGGCACTTGACTGCCATCTGCTGGAAACCTATTGTAATAGATATGCAAAGTGGTGATGACTGATGTGGATGGCATCCCCTAGAATTGTGCATGCATGACGTCCAGAATCCAAACACCTCATGGCATGTCTCATCCTTCCCTCCCCTTTTTCCCATTCACATCTTACCCCCCAGTGATATCAAGCTGTTTGTGGCTCTCCAAATGCACCATAGCGTAGTGGTTAAGAATGTGTACCCACGCTCTGCCACAAACGTATCTGCTACAAAATCATGTAACCTCTGCGTTCAATCAGTTTCCTCATCTGTAAAATGAGGATAATAATAGTACCTTCCATATGAGGTTGTTGTGAAGATTAGATGAATTAATATTTGTAAAGTGATTAAGGTGTAGCACATTAAACCTGTCACCGTCGAGTTGATTCCGACTCATAGCAACCCTGTAGGACAGAGTAGAACTGCCCCATAGTGTTTACAAGGCTGCTGTCTTTACAAAAGCAGATTGCCACATCTTTCTCCTGCAGAGCAGCTGGTGGGTTCGAACCACTGACTTTTCGGTTCGCAACTGAGTGCTTAACCATTGCACCACCAGGGCGCCTTGATGATAATCATAAAAAAGAAAATACTGATATAGCAATGTTCATGTGTGGCACATTAGAAATTAGTCTTTTCTTTTTAGTAGCATTATCTCTCATCCCAGTACTTCTGCATGCATTCTTTTCGGTAAAAACTCTCTCGCCCACCCTACCCTGCTTCTTTTCTACTTGGTCAACTTCTAGTCATACCTCAAGGCTCAGAAAGTCTTTTCTGATCCCAGGGACAGGCTAGGTGGTCCTCCCTTCCCTCCAGCCTCCCCTGGGTGCTCCTCAGGCATAGCTCTAGTTGGCTGGTGTTGCTTCTTCACTTCTGTGTCCCTTAGATGATCCTGGGCTATGAGCTCCTTGCCAGCAAGGGCTTGATCTTATTTAGGTCAGACTCTCTAGGCCTGGCCTAATGCTAGCTGTCTTAGGCTGGGTTCTCTAGAGAAGCAAAAACAGTAAAGTGTATAAATATGTATATATATATAGAGAGAGATTATATCAAGGAAACAGCTCACGTGATTGTAGAGGCTAGAACGTCCCAAGTCCGTGGATCAGGGTAGAGGCCTCTCCCAAGTCACGCAGCCACAGAAGCTGGTGAGCCCAAGATTGGCAGGTCAGAGAGTAGGGCTCCCACTCACAGGCTGTGAAGATCGATGAATCCCAAGTTCAGCAGATAAGCTTGACAGCTCAAGTCCCAAGAACTGGAGATGAGAGGAGGCAGCCGCGGGATCCAGAGAGAGCAAAAAGCCAGAACATCTGCTTATATTCAGATGCAGGGCACACCCCCAAGGGAACTCCCTTTCATCTGATTGGCTCCTCATAGTATATTCAATCATGGGAGTGATCACATTTAAACACTGAGAACCTTGGCCCAACCAAGTTGACACACAATCTTAACCATCACACTAGCCTCAAAGTAGAAACTTCCTAAAGTTCGTCCTAAAAAAATCACATCAACTCATTAGGTGCATTTTGCTATTTAATACTGATTTTAAGCAAAGTAGCCATTACATGGGTTCCCAGTTCAAAACAGTAAAATAAATGAAATATTTCCTAGTAAATGTCATGTATTTAATAGATAAACCCTTTTACAAAGGGAGCTGAAAGGGAAAAGTGAATAAAAGTGATCATTTATTGAGCATTAAGGTGAGCACTTTCCCTCACTTAATTCTCACAGCAACAACCCTATTCATAGTCCCGTTTTATTGGTGAGGACACTGAGGCCCTTACTTGCCAAGGAGTCTTGGCAAGTAAGGGGTGGAACCAGGATTCCAGCCAGGTCTGACAGACTGTGGAGGTGGCATCTGACCACTACCCGTACTGCCTCCTCCACGGGGAAGAGGTGGGAGGCATGCTGGTCTCTGAAGCTTGCTGGCTTCTGCCCTGGCGTCCTTGGGCTGGGAATATGATGGAGGTGGGCAGGGTCTGGAGCCCCGGGAGCAGAGAAAGGGAGAGGGTAAGGCTTGAGCAGTGGGAAGGGCGATGCCTAGGGCATTGCCCTATTATCCTTGGGTCATCTTTTGTCCTGGCATCACCCCAGCCTGGAGATCAGAAGACCTGGCTTAAGTCCTAGCTCTGTCACTCGCTATGTGATCTGGGAGAGTCATTTACTTCTCTGAGCCTCAGCTTCATCCTGCTAATGCCGTATCTACCTGGGGCTTGCATGCAGGCTCAAACAGGCAGCTTGTGATACAAGCTTTGTAAGTAGGGCCCAAAGAGAAACATTGCCTGTGAGGCGGGCCAGGATGACACTCTATAGGGAAAGAATTATCTAGTGAGGTTGGCAGTTACCTCTTTGAAAGCCTGGGATTGAGGACGGGATTTACATTTTAAACCCCAAGTGGCGCTGTTTCAGAGCAAGATCCTTCCCTGTTGGGTCATGCAGTACCAGCGAAGTCCAATATCCTGGTGCTCAGTTTGGGGGAAAGGCTGATCTGAGCTTCCCATGAGGTGGAGATAGGGGCTGGATCTTACTGGTTCAGGGACCTGGAAGGGGTGGGGCCCATCCAGCCTGGGCAGGGATACCCTGTGGTTTATAATAGGTTTTCTGGTGTATTTTTCAAGCCCCAGATGTTGCCCTGTCACTGCCACTTACCACTGCACTATGGTGAGGGCCTTCCCTCTCTGAGCCTCCGTTTCCTTGTTTGTGAAATGAAAGGATTGGGTTTCCTGACTCAAGGCCTCATGTTCTGAGAGGTGGCTGCCATGGGTGACCAGTTCTGGGTGGCTTTGCCAATAAGACCTGGGGATCATCCTGCCTTGCCCCCATTCCTTGCTGACCTTTTCCTGGCTTCTGCAGAAAGCATACCACCCTTTCCCTTTGGTTTAGCTACTGAAAATCTTTAGGGACAGTGCAGCCTCCTGCAGCTAATTCTCTCTGCAGCCAGGTGTTGGAGTTGGGTTTTCAACCTTCTGGGGGGTCACTAGTCTTCCCATCCACCTTCCTGTTTATTATTCCATGATGTCAAAAGAAGTTTCCCAATAAGTTGGAAACGAAATCCCAGAATTGAGCCTGAGTCCCTGCTGTGCTTCCAGGGTATGGCTCCATTGGCGGTGCACTGGGCATACTGCCGTCTTGAAGATGCCAGAATACTGGAGCCCCTCCTTGGGGGCTCCCCCTAACTGATGCTATCTTAGTCATCTAGTGCTGCTCTAACAGAAATACCACAAGTGGATGGCTTTTTACAAAGAGAAATTTATTCTATCACATTCTAGTAGGCTACAAGTCCAAATTCAAGGTATCAGCTCCAGGGGAAGGCTTTCTCTCTCTTTTGGCTTTGGAGGAAGGTCCTTGTGATGCATCAGTCTCCCTTTGGTCTGGGAGCATCTCAGCACAGGAACCTCAGGTCCAAAGGATGCACTCTGCTCCCCGCACTGCTTTCTTGGTGGTATGAAGTTCCCGTGTGTCTCTGCTCGCTTCTCTCTTTTATACCTCAAGAGAGATTGGCTTAAGACACTACCTAATCTTGTAGACCTCATCAGTATAACTGCTACTAATCCATCTTATTACATCATGGTGACAGAGTTTGCAACACATAAGGAAATCACATCAGATTACAAAATGGTACACAATCATACACTACTGGGAATCATGACCCAACCAAGTTGACAGATATTTTGGGGGGACACGATTCAATCCACGACAGATGCGCACCCCATACACCCCCCAGTAGTACTTGACCATGACCACTGAGAACCTATCCTAGTCCTTCCTTACTAAGGAAGGAAACTCACATTTGTATGGAGCGCTTGCCAACTCTGGGCCAGGCCGGGGGTGGAGGTGGAGGCTCCTGCCCACTCCATCCTTTAATTATCACCACAACCTTGTGAAGGTGGGAGAACGGCCCCATGCTCCAGAGGAGGGCGCTGCCTTGCCCGGCTCTCTGGGGGAGGCCGTGTGAGAGATGGCCCTTAGAACCTGACTGCTGGGTCTATGTGAAGGTATTGGGGACATCCCCACCTCCTCACTCAGCCTTCTGTTGGGAGGCCCCTGGAGATAGTTCAGACCTCAACCAGAAGTCACAGTTGCGTTTTCTCAAGCTTCTGCCAGTTTCTATCCTAAAGGTGTGGTAATTGTCGTAACAGGTTGCTGTCTTTCTTTACTTCACCCTCTAGAGAGCCTGGAGCCCATTTGTGTCTGACAATTGACAACTGGGGAGGTTCTCCCAGCTTTTTATACCTAACTCCTCCCCTCTTCCATTTTACTTTTCTGCTGATTGTTCCTCCCTCCATCACCCACCTGTGTTTGGCCTGTTGCCTGTATATATAAGTGTGTTGGCATCTCCAATGAGTTTTACTTCAAAGTCCTCATGGTGCTATGAGCTGCTCTGGGAAGCTGGTGAGGGGAAATGCTGACAGGGGCCAGAGCCGGTCCCAGTCTTGCTACTATTTTGCTGTATGACTTTGGAAGAATGACCCTGTCTTTCTGGGCCTCAGTTTCCTCATCTGTAAAAGGAAGGGTTAAACTGGGTAATCCAGGCAATGGTCTTCATATTTAGGGGCTCATGGACCCCCATTTGAGAATCAGTCTACACTTTGGACACTGTCCCTTGAAACATGCCCAGACACAAGACCCAGAGAATCTGGCTTACCTGAACCCTTAGGGGGTTCCCCAATCTCTTGTTAAGGAGCATGAATCTAAGGTCTGTCAATTTAGATGGTAGAACAGGGACAGGCCCCCTAAACCTTGCTGGGCCCCATTTTATATGGGTAGGGCTCACTTTCAAATTCTTGGGCACTTTCCCACCCACCAGAGTGGCCCAGACCTTTCTCAGCTGGTCCATGGGGGATGAATGCCCTTTGTTCAGACAGCAGGGAGTCTCTCTCCCCTCCTGTTATAGGTTGAATTGTATCCTCCCCCAAAAACGTGTGTCAGTTTGGCTAGTCCATGATTCCCAGTATTGTGATTGTCCCCCATTTTGTCATCTGATGTGATTTTCCTATGTGTTGTAAATCCTACCTCTATGGTGTTAATGAGGTGGGATAGGCAGCAGTTATGTTAATGAGGCAGGGCTCAGTCTACAACATTAGGTTGACTTTTAAGTCAATCACTTTTGCTATATAAAAGAGAGAAGTGAGCAGAGAGACATGGGGGACCTCCTACCACCAAGAAAGTGGCACCAGGAGCAGAGCATTGGGGTCCCTGTGCTTAGAAGCTCCTAGACAAGGGGAAGATTGATGACAAGGCCCTTCCTCTAGAGCCAACAGAGAGAGAAAGCCTTCCCCTGGAGCTGGCACCCTGAATACAGACTTTTAGCCTCCTAGACTGTGAGAGAAAAAATTTCTCTTTGTTAAAGCCATCCACTTGTGGCATTTCTGTTATAGCAGCACTAGATGACTAAGACAGGTCCTAAGAGAGAAAGGAAACAGATACTCTTGGGATAGCAAAGCAGCGTACTGAGAAGGTGGTCTCAAGACCCAGCTCAGCCAATTTTCCCCTGAATTTGGATGAGACATGGGATTACTGCAGGGCCTGAACTGAGAAACCCCAGGTGGGAGCACGCTAGTCCAGGAAGCTCGAGGCTCCGTTTACAGTGAAGGGCTGAAAGAGCCCTCTGCCACTTCCCATAAGTGGAGTTCACGCCTGTCCTCCCTAGATGAGACTGAGTCACAAAAATTCTTTTATGACCCGTTTTCTGGCCCTTAGCCCTGTTTTCTTTGGAAATCCAAAGCAACATCCTAAATTTCCTCAGCCTAATTTTAGTCTCTGAGAACTGCAGCCAGATGATCTCAGACTAAATATTAGATGACATTGGTCTTCCCAGGCCCGAGTCTGTCACCAGCTCCCTGCAGCTGCCCTGTCTTGCAGGGTCAGGTGTGGGCCTGGGAGATGTCACGATCCTTAGCCGCAGACAGAGCAGAGGCTGGAGTGAAGGGAGGCTTTCTTCTCTGAAGAAAATGCTTTCAGCGTGTGGTATCCATCTAAGTACAGAGCTGAGAAGATTTCCCCGATGGAAGGGGCAGTTCTCACGCCATCAGCAAGTTTTTCTGGAGCACACACTGCACGCCAAGCACCTGCTGCATGTCCCTCAGGAGAAGTGGGCAAGACCTTCCGCTGTTAAAGTGGGCCCCTCCACCTCACACACAGCCCGGAACACCTTCTTTTTTTTATTTATTGTTTAGTTTAAGTGAAAGTTTACATTTCAAGTTAGTCTCTTATACAAAAATTTGTACATACATTGTTATGTGACCCTAACTGCTCTCCCTATACCGTGACAGCACACTCCTTTTCACCCCTGATTTCCCATGTCCATTCAGCCAGCTCCTAACCCTCTCTGCCTTATCATCTCACCTCCGGACAGAAGCTGCCTTTTAGTCTCATGTATCTACTTGAACTAAGGAGCACACTCTTCACGAGTATCATTTTATGTCCCATGTCCAGTCCGATTTTGTCTGAAGAGTTGGCTTTGGAAATTGTTTTAGTTCTGGGCTGACAGAGAGTTTGGGGCCATGCTTTCTGGGGTTCCTCCAGTCTCAGTCAGACCATTAAGTCTGGTCTTTTTACTAGAATTTGAGTTCTGCACCCCACCTTTCTCCTGCTCCATCAGGGACTCTCTGTTGTGTTCCCTGTCAGGGCGGTCGTTGGTGGTAGCCAGGCACCATCTGGTTCTTCTGGTCTCAGGCTGATGCAGTCTCTGGTTTATGTAGCCCTTTCTGTCTCTTGGGCTAATACTTTCCTTGTGTCTTTGGTATTCTTCATTCTTCCTTTACTCGAGGTGGTTGGGCCCAATTGATGCATCTTAGATGGCGGCTTGCAAGCTTTTAAGACCCTAGACGCCACTCACCAAAGTAGGATGCAGAACATTTTCTTAATAAACTTTGTTATGCCAACTGATCTAGATGTCCCCTGAAAGCATGGTCCCCAGACCCCCTCCCCTGCTGCTCTGTCCCTCGAAGTGTTTGATTGTATTCAGGAAGCCTCTTAGCTTTCATTTAGTCCAGTTGTGCTGACCTCCCCCAAAGTGTGTGCTGTCCTTCCCTTCACCTAAGATAATTCTTGTCTACTATCTAGTTAGTGAATAACCCTCACCCTCCCTTCCCACCCTGGTAACCATCAAAGAGTGTTTTCTTCTGTGTTTAAGCCTCTTCTTGAGTTTTTATAATAGTGGTCTTATACAATAGTTGTCCTTCTGTGACTGACTAAATTCATTCAGCATAATGCCCTCCAGATTCCTCCATGTTATCGGATATTCCATGGCTTCATCGTTGTTCTTTATTGTTGCATAGCATTCCATTGTGTGAATATACCGTAATTTGTTTATCCATTCATCCGTTGATGGGCACCTAGGTTGTTTCCATTTTTTTTGCTATTGTGAACAGTGCTGCAGTGAACATGGGTGTGAATAGATCCATTCGTGTGATGGCTCTTATTTCTCTGGGATATATTCCAAGGAGCAGGATTGCTGGATCATATGATACTTCTATTTCTAGCTTTTTAATGAAGCCCCAAATCGATTTCCAAAGTGGTTGTACCATTTTACATTCCCGCCAACAGTGCATAAGTGTTCCAGTCTCTCCACAACCTCTCCAGCATTTATTATTTTGTATTTTTTGGATTAATGCTAGCCTGTTGGAGTGAGATGGTATCTCACTGTAGTTTTGATTTGAATTTCTCTAATGGCTAATGATCGTGAGCATTTCTTCATGTGTCTGTTAGCCACCTGAATGTCTTCTTTGGCGAAGTGCCCGTTCATATCCTTTGCCCATTTTTTAATTGGGTTATTTGTCTTTTTGTTGTTGAGGTTTTGCAGTATCTTGTAGATTTTAGAGATTATATGCTGATTGGATTTGTCATAGCCAAAAATTTTTTCCCAGTCTGTAGGTTGTCTTTTGACTCTTTTGGTGAAGTCTTTTGATGAGCATAAGTGTTTGATTTTTAGGAGCTCCCAGTTATCCAGTCTCTCTTCTGGTGCTTGTGCATTGTTATGGTTCATATTTTGTTTATGCCATGTATTAGGGCTCCTAGCATTGTCCCTGTTTTTTCATCCATGATCTTTATCATTTTCGATTTTATATTTAGGTCTTTGATCCATTTTGAGTTAGTTTTTGTGCATGATGGGTCTTGTTTCATTTTTTGGCCCAGAGCACCTTCTAACAACCAAATCCAATTTTGCCATTGGGGTCGGGTCTCGGTTGGTGGGTCTGATGCTTAAACAATTTGGGAGCTCTTTAAGAAAAGGAATCCATATTAAAAAATCTCACTTTGACAAAAAACACTGAGCGTGTGAGCACCTTGCCTGAATATTTCCCAGGGCCCTGAAGAGCCATTGCAAGCGAGGGGTCCTGAAGCTTAAGCACCATGTAACTCCTCCTGTCCTTCTCAGTCCCTGTTTAAAATTCTCCATCAGCTTTTGCCTCTCTGCAGATAATACCAGGGTCCTTAGGAGGCTCTCGGAGCCCAACATGATGAGGCCAGGGTCTGAGTTCTAGCTACCCCAACTGTCTTAGTTACCCAGTGCTGCCACAACACAAATACTACAAGTGGGTGACTTTAAAGAACAAGGATTTGTTATCTCACAGTTTTGGAGGCTGGGAGTCCAAATCAGGGCATTGGCTCTGGGAGTCCTTCCTTGTCCATAGCTCCCAGGAACTCCTTGGCATGTAGACAGATCCTCACATGGTGTCTGTCTTCCTGCCATGTCTGTGTGCTCTTTCTTTAAAAGGCCACCCAGAAGGGATTAAGCTTAGGACCCACCCTACTGTGGCATGGCCTCATTAACATAGCAAAAGAAATCCCCTATTTCCTAATAGGGTCATATTTACATGGATAGGGGTTAGGACCTCCACGAAACTTCTTTGGGGAGCACAATTCAATCCATAGCACTGACCTGTTTTCAATCTCCAGAATGTTCAAGCTGTCTCCTTGCTCTGGGCCTCTGCACAGGCCGTCTTCCCTTTCTTCTGACCGTCTTCCCTCTGTCTTTACCTGCTGGTGCTACCACTGCTTACGTGTCCCTTCCTGTGGTGAGACCCTGCTGACACCTTAATCTGGATTTGAGGCTCCATTCCGTGTTCCCAAAGCACCCCATCTTCTGCCCACAGCATGTATGACACCGATAGGTGCTTGGTTACTGGCAGTCTCCTCCAGCAGACTGTAAGGTCCCTGGGGACAAACAGCATGCTGGACCCTCCGGCACCATGGGCCCTGACACGCAGCAGGGCACAGTGAACAATAAGTGGGCAGATGGAAGGTTGAATGTGGAAAAGGTGGAAGGAAAGGAATCCTGAGTATGTCCTCATCCTGCTGGAAGCCTCCCTGAGCCCTACTGTTGTCAGGCCTTTTGGGTTGTGGCTGCTGGGGTTTCCTGCCACTCAGCGGGACTCCAGGGTTCACCTGAACCCTGCTGAGTACAGCTTGGGCGATGCATTTAGGGAATTTTTCCCATCCTTTCATTGGGATGAATTTTCCCGAGTGTTCCTCTGTTTCTGGCCTCAGCCAGGGATCCTCCTCTCCCCCACCTCTGATAGCTTTAAAGACCTGTTGCCATTGGCCCCCAGCTGGAGGGAGGGGTGAGGAATGGACACATGGGGTGCGTACTCCCCTGATCTGGGCCCTTCCCTCCTCCCCTCCTCCGTGCCTGCTGCAGCCGCCCCAGGTTGGTGGCAATGGAGGCAGTAGTGCCAGCCCTCCAGCTCTGCCTCCTCCTCCACCACCCAGGATGGACCAGACTGATTCTGCCTCCCTACCAGGCCCCCAAGTGCTCCAGCAGCTGAGCCACTGCAGCTGTAGGAGCTGCCTGGAGCGCCAGCTGGGCCTCCAAGAACTCATCAGGTCCAGCAAGCTGGAGGCGGCCCTTTAGGGCAGATGCTGGAGACAGAAGCTTCTCTCTTGTAGAAGTTCCCTAAGACTTACCCTATCATCAGGCCATAAAGTATGGAGGCCGCCATCTCCCTCCCAGGCACAGAAAAGCAGACCTCCCAAGTTCTTGGATTCTGGCTGGTTTCACATGAGGTTTGTGAGGGTTCGGTGTCCTGCAGAGAGATGACTAGTCCAGGGCAGAGGTATTGACCCTTGACTTGAGGACCCCAGAGCAAGCCCCTCAGCCTGGGAGCCAGGCAGACTGGGTTCAAGCTGGCTAATGCCATGGACTGGCTAGGTGATGTTGGCTAACTCCCATTTCCTCTCAGTCAGTCTTTATTTCTTTTTTGTTAATTTGGGTTAGAAACTCCACCCTCCTTTTTCGCAGAGAAGGGAGGATGCTTTGGGTCCTTGACTTTGCATTTGGCCTGGGACCTGCACTCTATGATCAAGTCCACATCCCCATGTCTTGTCCCAAAAGTGGGGCTGCAGCCTCCGTATGAACAAGTGGTTCTAAATATAGAGAAAGCCCAGCCCTGCCGAGAGCATCAAAGGGCCAATGGTTTTCTCCCAGCCCCCAGGGACCTCAACCACCCAACACGGGCCACCAGTCCTTCAGTGTTCATCACTTGGGTGTGATTGGGGTACGTGGGAGGACAGCACATACATGAACATGCTTCCTCACATGTGAACACACTCCCTGTCATGAATTGAATTGTGTCCCCCAAAAATGTGTGTCAACTTGGCTAGTTCATGATTCCTAGTATTGTGTGATTGTCCACCATTTTGTCATCTGATTAGATTTTCCTATGTGTTGTAAATCCGTCCTGTATGATGTTAATGAGGTGAAATTAGCGGCAGTTATGTTAATGAGGCAGGACTCAATCTACAAGATTAGGTTGTGTCTTAAGTCAATCTCTTTTGAGATATAAAAGAGAGAAATGAGCAGAGAGACAGGGGGACCTCATACCACCAAGAAAGTAGTGCTGGGACCCCTTTGGACCTGGGGTCCCTGTGCTGAGAAGCTCCTAGTCCAGGAGAAGATTGATGACAAGGACCTTCCTCCAGAGCTGACAGAGAGAGAAAGTCTTCCCCTGGAGCTGATGCCCTGAATTTGGACTTCTAGCCTACCAGACTGTGAGAGAATAAACTTCTGTTTGTTGAAGCCATCTATGTGTGGTATTTCTGTTATAGCAGCACTAGATGACTAAGACACTCCCTCATATGAACATGCTTACACAGGCACACACAACACAGCCCAAGAACTTGCATACAAGGCAGACATGAACAAGAAACACACATGCATGTACGCTTATGCACAGGCATATGCAACACAGCCCTGTAAACATGTCTACCTGTGTGTCTGCGTGACACATTTACACACATGCATAGACATGCACACACTTACAAACACGCCCACACTCAGACACATAAGCCATGGCTTCTTTACCCTCCCTCTTGGGCTATCTGGCAGCTTCTGCTCATGGAAGGGCTGGCTTGGAGCAGAAGGAGCTCTGGAGATGGAGGACAGCCTTTCCTCCTGCCTTGGCTCCTGCCTCATGGTCACACTAGCCCTCTCTGCCAAAAAGTCAGGATACTGGGATACCAGCCAGCTGTCTGTGGCTGGCCAGTGTAGCACACCCATGTGCTGCCAGGTTCCCCTTGAGGGATGTGCTCTTGGAGGAGAACAAGCCCTGCCCCTGGATTCCCTGGGGCCAGGCTGAGGGACCCAAAATGGGCCACAATTCCGCCTCTCACTGAGAACAAGAATGCCTCATTGAGGCCAGCGGGCTTGCTAACAGGATGCTGGTCTAACCAGCAGATGAAGGCTAGGACTGTGCAGGTGTGAGGGCGGGATGGAGCTGAGAACCAAGGCACGCCAGCACAGGGCTTGGCTCCTGGGCCTCCTGCAGCACTGGCTTTTCTGAGCCGGCCTCAGGTGGGGATTCAAAAGCACTTGAGCCTGTCATTTCTTTTCACAAGTGTTCCATCTGAGTCCAGGTGGATGCCAGGCGTCTGCACACGGGCAGGGCAGCTTTCTGTACTTCCATGGCCCGGCCACTTAGATGAGGGTCCTAAGAATGGGGACCAGGCACCCCTGGGTGCTCAGTGTGAGGGCTACAAATTGAACCCCCAGATGCAACCCTCTTGCTAGCTGACCTGGTCCTCTGGGATGCCAATGTTCTGAATGTGCTTGTTTTAGAGTCAGGTCAAAGTTTATCGGGCACACTTTGATCATAATCGTATTACTCGCTGTGTGACTGTGTGTGTTCTCTGTGCCCCAGTTTCCCTATCTGTAAATGGGGCTAATAGTAGTCCCGACATCATAGGGTTGTTGTGAGAGATAGATGAGTTGATCTATGTGATGTGCTCAGAATAGTTCCTGGCACCTAGTGAATCCTTTGTAAGTGTTAGCAATTATAATTATCCCAATGAAATCATGAAACAGTAGAACTGACCAATGGGTTGACCCATTTTCTGCAGAGGTCACATTTTGTACTACCTGCATCCCAGGTGGCAGCTGAATCTTCCTGGGCTTGAACAGTGGTACTGCCACTCACCCCAGGGGCTCCTTGGGGAGCCTCAGTTTCCCCATCTGTCAATTGGGACGTGTAGAGGTTGGGTGGAATGGTGTGCCAACGCCCGGAGCCAGGGAAGAGTGTGGACTCTTTTGGGAGCTGCAAGCTACATGGTGCATCACGAGCAAGAATGTGGGTAGGGAGAGAGGTCGGGGAGACAGGCTGGGAGGCACAGACGCCACACTTTGAGAGCCTTGAAGGGTGAGCTTTCCCTTTATACCACGGTGATGGAGAGTCTGTTGTCCAGAGAATTTGAAACTTTCCTTAAGAGAGTTGGTAACAGCCTGGGGAACTCTAACCCAGGGCTGAGGACAGCTGCAGGGTAAGAACTTGCAGAGGCCTGAGTCCTGCTGGAAATTGTACATGGGCCCTGGGCTCTGGCCCGGCTTTGCCCCTGACTGGCTATGTGTTCTTTGGCAGATCCCTTCTGCAGTGCTGTGGATCACTTTTATATGGCCTTTCTCACCATGGTCTGGTAACTCCCAAATGACTGGGTTGTCGTTATTGTTAGGTACAGTCAAGTTGATTCTGACTCATAGCGACCCTGTGTACAACAGAATGAAACACTGCCTAGTCCTGTGCCATCCTCGCAATCCTTGCTATGCTTCAGCCCATTGTTGCAGCCACTGTGTCAATCCATCTTGTTTAGGGTCTTCCTCTTTTTTTGCTGACCCTCTACTTTACCAAGCATAACGTCCTTCTCCAAGGACTGATCCATCCTGATAACATGTCCAAAGTATGTGAGACATAGTCTCGCCATCCTTGTCTCTAAGGAGCATTCTGGTTGTACTTCTTCCAAGACAGATTTGTTCCTTCTTTTGGCAGTCCATGGTATGTTCAATATTCTTTGCCAACACCACGGTTCAAATGCATCAATTCTTCTTCAGTCTTCCTTATTCATCATCCAGCTTTCACAGGTATATGCGGTGATTGAAAACATCCCGGCTAGGGTCAGGCACACCTTAGTCTTCAAGGTGGCATCTTTGCTTTTCAACCCTTTAAAGAGGTCATTTGCAGCAGATTTGCCCAGTGCAATGTGTCTTTTGATTTCTTGACTGCTGCTTCCGTGGGTGTTGATTGTGGATCCAAGTAAAATGAAATCCTTGACAACTTCAATCTTTTCTACATTGATCATGATATTGCTTATTGTCCCTGTTGGGAGGATTTTTGTTTTCTTTATGTTGAGGTGTAATCCATACTGAAGGCTGTGGTCTTTGATCTTCATCAGTAAGTGCTTCAAGTCCTTTTTACTTTCAGCAAGCAAGGTTGTGTCATCTGCATATCGCAGGTTGTTAATTAGTTTTCCTCCAATCCTGATGCCCTGTTCTTCTTCATATGGTCCAGCTTCTCAGATTATTTGCTCAGCATACAGATTGAATAAGTATGGTGAAAGGATACAACCTTGATGCACAACTTTCCTCACATTAAACCACACACTATCCCCTTGTTCTGTTTGAACGACTGCCTCTTGATCTATGTACAGGTTCCCCATGAGCACAATTAAGTGTTCTGAAATTCCCATTCTTCTCAATGTTATCCATAATTTGTTATGATCCACACAGTTGAATGCCTTTGCATAGTCAACAAAACACAGGTAAACATCTTTCTAGTATTCTCTTCTTTCAGCCAGGATCCATCTGACATCAGCAATGATATCCCTCGTTCCACGTCCTCTTCTGAATCCAGCTTGAATTTCTGGCACTTCCCTGTTGATATACTGCTGCAGCCGCTTTTGAATGATCTTCAGCAAAATTTTACTTAAGTGTGATATTAATGATATTGTTCAATAATTTCTGCATTTGGTTAGATCACCTTTCTTGGGAATAGGCATAAATACACATCTCTTCCAGTCGGTTGGCCAGGTATCTGTCCTCCAAATTTCTTGGCATAGATGAGTGAGCACTTCCAGCGCTGCATCCATTTGTTGAAGTGTCTCAATTGGTATTCCATCAATTCCTGGAGCCTTGTTTTTCCACCAATGCCTTCAGTGAAGCTTGAACTTCTTCCTTTAGTACCATTGGTTCCTGATCATATGCTATCTCCTGAAATGGTTGAACATCGACCCGTTCTTTTTGGTGTAGTGACTCTGTGTATTCCTTCCATCTTATTTTGATGTTTCCTGCATTGTTTAATATTTTCCCCTAATAATCCTTCAATATTGCAACTCAAGGCTTGAATTTTTTCTTCAGTTCTTTCAGCTTGAGAAATGCTGAGAGTGTTCTTCCCTTTTGTTTTTCTATCTCCAGGTCTTTGCATAAGTCGTTATAATATTTTACTCTGTCTTCTAGAGCTGCCCTTTGAAATCTTCTGTTCAGCCCTTTTACTTCATCATTTCTTCCTTTCGCTTTAGCTGCTCGATGTTCAAGAGCAAGTTTCGGAGTCTCTTCTGACATTCATTTTGATCTTTTCTTTCTTTCCTGTCTTTTTAGTGACCTCTTGCTTTCTTCATGTATGATGTCCTTGATGTCATTCCACAACTCGTCTGGTCTTTGTTCATTAGTGTTCAATGCATCAAATCTATTCTTGAGATGGTCTCTAAATTCAGGTGGGATATACTTGAGGTCGTACTTTGGTTCTTGTGGAGTAGTTCTAATTTTCTTCAGTTTCAACTTGAACTTGCATAGCAGCAATTGATGGTCTGCTCTGCAGTTGGTCTCTGGCCTTGTTCTGACTGATGATATTGAGCTTTTCTGTCGTTTCTTTCCATAGATGTAGTCGATTTGATTCCTGTGTATTGTATCTGGCAAGGTCCATGTGTATAGTTGCTGTCAATGTTGGTGAAAAATGGTATTTGCAATGAAGAATTCGCTGGTCTTGCAAAATTCTATCATGTGATCTCCAGCATCATTTCTATCACCAAGTCCGTATTTTCCAACTACAGATTCTTCTTCTTTGTTTCCAACTTTTGCATTCCAATCACCAGTAATTATCAATGCATCCTGATTGCATGGTCGATCAATTTCAGACTGCAGAAGTTGATAAAAATCTTCAATTTCTTCATCTTTGGCCTTAGTGGTTGGTGCATAAATTTGAATAATAGTCGTATTAACTGGTCTTCCTCGTAGGTGTACGGATATTATCCTGCCACTGATAGCATTGTACTTCAGGATAATCTTAAAACATTCTTTTTGATGATGAATGCAACGCCATTCCTCTTAAAATTGTCATTCCTGGCATAGTAGGCCATATCATTGTCCGATTCAAAATGGCCAATACCAGTGTATTTCAGCTCACTAATGTCTAGGAAGTGGATGTTTCTGCATTTCATTTTTGACGATTTCTAATTTTCTTAGATTCATACTTTGTACATTCCATGTTCCAATTATTAATGAATGTTTACAGCTATTTCCCCATTATACAGACAGGGAAATCGAGGCCCAGTGAGGGAGGGAGCAGAGAGGATCAAAACCTTGGGCCTCTACCTCCCACAGTTTCAGGACTAAAGTTTAGTCTACTTCTGTGGTCCAGGAACACAAGTCACAAATTGCTTCTGGGTTGGAGCTATAAAATAAGGAGTTCTAAAATAGTTTAAGTGAAAACTTCAAAATAAAATATTAGCTATTCAAATCCAGCAGCTTATAAAAAAGTAACCTAGCAAGACCAAGCAGGATTCTTTAGGAAGTCTGTTAATGTAATTCACCTCACTAGGAGATTAGAAGAGGATAGCATTTGATAAAATTCAACACCTATTCATGATGAAAGCCTGTGGAAAACTAGGATGAGAACAGAATTTCCTCTATGGGATGGATTCCAGCTACCGAATGCCCGTAGCCACACCACCCTAATGGGGAACGTTAGAAGCACCTCTTTAAAGTCATGAATGTGATTCCAAGGCAGCTGTCACGGCTTCTATTCAGCATTGCCCTGGGAGTTCTAACCTGTGCAATAAGACTAGTGAAAAGATACACTGAGAGAAGGTGTTTGCGACACATAAAATTGACAACGGGTTTGTATCAGAACTACACAAAAAGCTCTTATGAATCCATATGAAAAAGACAGAATGATTCAACAGAAAAATGGGTCAAAGACATGAACAGGCATTTCATAAGGGGGGAAACAGAAATGGCTCAAAAACCTATGGAAAGCAATCCCACTCCTAGGTACATACCCAAAAGACTTGAAAGCAAGGACTCAAACAGAGACTTACACACCAGTGTTCATTGAAGCCCTATTAACAACAGCCAAAAGACAGAAACAACCTAAATGCCCATTAACAGATGAATGATAAACAAAATGTGGTACATACAATGGAATACTGCTCAGCCAGTAGAAGAAGTCTTGACACATGCTACAGTATGGATGGAGCTGGAAGACATTATGCTGAGTAAAATAAGTCAATCACAAAAAGACAAATATTGTATAACCTCACTTATATAAAAAGACAAGAAAAGGCAAACGTATAGAGAACAAAGTTTATTAGTGGTTACCAGGGATGGGAGGGAGGGGGATAGGAGAGGCTAACAGTGATGGAAAAATTGCATTGATTAAGGGTAGGTTGCACAGCCAGTTATTGAAATTGCTGTCAATAAATTGTACACCTGTAAAAAGTTGAATTGGCAGAAATTGTGTGATAGATATATTCACAACAATGACAAAAAAAAAAAAAAGTAACTACCAAGGCTGCTTATGTGCAACCAAACACCTCATGGGATTTGATTTCTTGGTTTGGAGGTTTAGGGTCATGGTTTCATGGGACATCCCAGTTAATTGGCCTAATAATATGTTTAGTGCCTCTATTCTACCTCCTCATTCAATATGTAGTGCTTGGGGTCTTAAAAGCTTGCAAGCAAACATCCAAGGCGCAACAGTTGTTTTCTATTCACCTGGTATAACAGAGGAAGAAGGAGAGTCAGGAATAATTGTAGGATATGGAATGTGTGGCTAATTGCCTCCATGAACAACTTCCTCCTTTGCCATGAGACCAGAAGAACTGAATGGCGCCCAGCTACCATTAGTCAACATTTTGATCAAAATTCCATGGAAGAATCCTGATCAAAAGGGGGAAAATGCAGAACAGAATTTAAAAATTCTCATGGACTCCAGACTTTCTGGAGCCATGAAGGTTGGATGAATCCCTGAAACTATTGCCCTGAGATAATCTTTAAACTGTAAACCAAAAATATTCCCTGAAGTCTTCTTAAAACCTAACAGTAGTTTAGCTTAACTAGTAAAAAATGTCTGCCTTGAGCATTATGCTCTTTTAAGAACTATCTATATGGGATCAGACTGACAACAGCAACTCCAAAGATTAGATAGGAACCTTAGGTGGCAGTGACTTTATGACAATGAGGGAAGAACAACTCAGAAAAGGGGGGTGAGAATGGTGTACAACTTGACGAATGTAATCAGTGTCACTGAATTGTACATGTAGAAACTGTTGAATTGGTGTATGTTTTGCTGTGTATATTCTCAACAACATCAAAATAAATAAAACTATATTTTGAAAACAAACTATGGAAAGATGCTCAGCCACATTAGTAATGCAGAAAATGCAAATTAAACCCACAAGGAGATACCCTTTCACACCCACCAGATTGGCAGAGCTTTTGCAGTCTTGGACGGTGCTTCTTGGGCTTCGAGGTGCAGGGCTTATTGGAGGAGGCCCCCATTGGGGGGCTTGTTCCTCCTTCTGCTTGTCCTTCAGGGCTTGGCTCGGGCTGGCCTAGAGGGCAGGGGAGTGAGCAGTGGCCAGCAAAGCAGTGCTTGTTGGGATCTTACCCCGGGCCCTGCCACCCCCCTCCCCCCCCACCCTCAGCCCTCTGGGGCTGCTTAGACTCTGCTGCTTCGGAATCTGCTGGTGTCAGGGCCCCTCACCACCACAGGCAGCCAGACGTGCCTCTGGCTGAGAGCGTCTGGGCCTGGCCTACAGAGCTGGGGGCAGGAGAGAGGAAGGAGGGGCTTAGGGTAACCTGATTTGCATTTGAACAGACCTTCCCCCAAGAGAATCTGCACCCTCAGTCTTGCTGCTTGCTCCCTACCACATCCCGAAAGCTCAGGGCAGCAGAAGGGAGGGGATTTGGGCTCCATTCCTAACTCTGCAGCCCAGCTGTGAGCAGAGAACAGGCATTAGACACTGAGGCCAGCCTTTGGCTGTCCTCCAGTGTCCCCTGCAATGGCTCTACTTCTGGCCTGAGCCTTCTCCCGTCTGCCACTTGGTGAGTCCAGCTGGGCTTCTAGCCGCCAACACTGTGGACGCCAGCCCTGCCTGGGGGATGGCTGCCCATGAGGCAGAGGCTTTTCCTGCTGCTCTAGACCAACCTCTGGGTCCTGGAGCCCGAACCCAGTAGCCACACTCTGTGACTGAGCAGAGGGGTTCCTCTGCCTTCCTCAAATCTGTGCACAGATGGAGCCACTGATCAAAGAGCCAGTGGGATTGGCATTCTTGGATCCCTGGCCATCTCTCTCACCGTTTTGGGGCTGTGTCACCTCTCTCCCCTCCTGAATTGTGGGATACTATTACCTCCTTCTTAGGACTCCTGGGAAGATTAAAGGCAAGGTGGTGGGGAGAGTGCTTTGTAAAGCATTATGCCCTCAGAGGTACTACATGAACTCATTCTTACTATAGTGTAAATGACTAAGGGGGAGTAATGAAGCGCCCGCCCTGGGTGCAGAAGAGTGTGGAGGGTAAAAAGTCTACTGAATACACACCCAGAACTGGGTTTTAGCCCTGGGTCTGCCACCACCTCAAAAGCAGCTTGGAGCCACTTACCATCCGAGCCCTATTTTCTCTTCTGTAAAGAGAAATGGTTGGGTGAGATAACTCGAAGATCCTTCCTGTCTTTACAATTGTGTGAGAGATTTGCTTTTTAATACAACGGTACAAACAATAGCTACCCTTTCTCGGACACACACTCTGTGCTCATCCTGTATGCTCTCTGAACATTGCAGGGCCCCACAGGGTGACCTTGACTATCTTTATCTTACAGGTGAAGCAACTGGGGTTCAGAGAGCTAAGGAACTTCCCCCAGGTCACACGGCCTGTCAGGAGCAGGGCCCAGAGAGATGTTTGAGCCTTAAGCTATTAGGCAACTACTAAAATCCTGCACAAACGCCTTCGTGTGTTTCAAGTGTGTTTTAAACTATTCAGAAGGGGGAGAAAAACAGAGTGGGGAGTGTCTCTAGGAAAGAACCAGGACGGAAACTACACGCAATTAACAGAAAAATTCATCCTGCGTTAAGGTCTATGCCTGGTGAGGGGAGGGGACCTGTCAAGTGCCCTTTTGTTGCCATGGCAACCTCCTCCTGTCCAGAAAGATGCAGTCCCCAGGATTGACCCTGAGAGTCCAGGAGTCATCTGTCACATGCCCGTCCTTCTGCCATCCCTGCCTCCTCCCCCACCCATACCTGGATGGCCATGGTGAAGACAGGATGCCAGGTAGCCTGAGTATACCCAGGCCTACTCCTGGTTGGAGGGGTGGAGTGGGAGCTGACAGTGGATAGTGCCCCTGGGGAGTGGTGTGGTGGGCAAGACAGGCCAGGCTGCCCCTCTGCTGCTCAGAAGTAAGTAAGCCCAGATGGCCCAGTGCCACAAAGCTGGGAGGAGTCAGGATGGATTGAGTCCACATGCTGCTCCCTTGGGTGTCTGAGAGCCCTTAGGGCCACTGAGCCTTGCCCACCTCTTGTTCCATGTTCCCTGAGCCCAGGAACAACCACAGGGGACAAGAGGCCCCAGACTGGGTGGGCTTCAGGCTCCCAACCCCTGCAGTCCAAGCAGCTTCTCTTAGATTTGTTACCGATCAGAGTTCTGGACGTAATATTGGGGAGGGGGTTTGAAAACCACTGCTCTTTGGGTCCTTCTCTAGCAGAAGGTCGACCTGTGGTCCCTTCAGCTGGGACTGGGCCTCTCATAGTAAGCTGGGGCAGCCCTGTGTCAGAGGGAGCCCCACGCTCACCTCCCACCTCCCCCAGACAACCGTCGCCAGGAAGATAGCCCCACGGGTGAGAGTGAGGCTTTTTCTACCGTCCTGCTCAGCCCAGATGTAAAGCTGGAAGCCACCTTGGGGACTTCAGGCTCAGCCCTCACTTTTTGTTTTCTTAGATTTTACTGAGGTAAAACATATAACAAAAAAATTGCCATTTTTTGGGATAAATTTCTAGAAACACACAGCCTACCCAAACTATAACAAAGTGATGTTGAAAATCTGAACAGACCCATAACAAGAGAAGTGATTGAAAAGGTAATAAAAAAAAAAAAACTCCCAACCAAAAAAAGCCCTGGCTCAGACGGCTTCACTGGAGAATTCTACAAAACATTTACAGAGGAGCTTGTACCAGTACTACTCAAGCTATTTCAGAGCATAGAAGAGGAAGCAACACTTCCAAACACTTCATTCTATGAAGCCAGCATAACACTGATACCAAAACCAGGCAAAGACGTCACAAAAAAAGAAAATTACAGACCAATATCTCTCATGAATATAGATGCAAAAATTCTTAACAAAATTCTAACCAATAGAATTCAGCATCATATCAAAAAAATAATACACCACGACCAAGTAGGATTCATACCAGGTATGCAAGGATGGTTCAGCATTAGAAAATCAATCAACGTAATCCACCACACAAATAAAAGGAAAGAAAATAATCACATGATCATCTCAATTGGTGCAGAAAAGGCATTTGGCAAAGTCCAACACCCATTCCTGATAAAAACTCTCAATAAAGTAGGTATAGAAGGGAAATTTCTCAACATAATAAAGGGCATCTATGCAAAACCAACCGCCAACATCATTCTTAATGGAGAGAGGCTGAAAACATTCCCCTTGAAAACAGGAACAAGACAAGGATGCCCTTTATCACCACTCCTATTTAACATGGTGCTTGAAGTTCTAGCTAGAGCAATAAGGCAAGAAAAAGAAATAAAGGGCATCCAAATTGGTAATGAAGAAGTTAAACTGTCTCTGTTTGCAGATGATGTGATACTATACATAGAAAACCCTAAAGACTTCATGAGAAATCTCCTGGAACTAATAGATTCAGCAGAGTAGCAGGATACAAGATAAACATTCAAAAATCAGTTGGATTCCTATACACCAATAAGAAGAATGATGAAAAGGAAATCAGGAAAACAATACCATTTTCAATAGCCCCTAAAAAGATAAAATACTTAGGAATAAATCTGACCAGGGATGTAAAGACCTATACAAAGAAAACTACAAAACACTACTGCGTGAAACCCAAAGGGATCTACATAAATGGAAAAACATACCATGCTGATGGATAGGCAGACTCAACATTGTGAAAATGGCAATTCTACCCAAAGCAATTTACAAGTACAACGCAATCTCGATCCAAATACCAACAACATTCTTCAAAGAGATGGAAAAAATAATCATTAACTTTATATGGAAAGGGAAGAAGCCCCAAATAAGTAAAGCACTACTGAAGAAGAAGAATAAAGTTGGAGGACTCACACTACCTGACTTCAGAACCTACTATACAGCTACAGTAGTCAAAACAGCCTGGTACTGGTACAACGACAGATACATGGACCAATGGAACAGACTTGAGAACCCAGATGTAAATCCATCCACCTACAGTCACCTGATCTTCGACAAGGGCCCAAAGTCCATCAAATGGGGAAAAGACAGTCTTTTTAACAAACGGTGCTGGCAAAACTGGATATCCATCTGCAAAAAAATGAAACAGGACCCATACCTCACGCCATATACAAAAACTACTTCAAAATGGATCAAAGACTTGAATATAAAGCCTAAAACCATAAAGTTCATAGAAGAAAAAATAGGACCAACACTACAGGCCTTAATACATGGCATTAACAGGATACAAACCATAACCATCAATGCACAAACCCCAATAGATAAGCTAGATAACTGGGATCTTCTAAAAATCAAACACCTATGCTCTTCAAAAGACTTCACCAAAAGAGTAAAAAGAGAACCTACAGACTGGGAAAAAATTTTTGGACAGTACAAGTCAGACAAAGGTCTAATCTCCATAATCTACAAGAAAATCCAACACCTCTACACAAAAAAGACAAATAATCCTATTAAGAAATGGGCAAAGGAGATGAACAGACACTTCACCTAAGAAGACATTCAAATGGCCAGCAGACACATGAGGAAATGCTCGCGATCACTAGCCATTAGAGAAATGCCAATTAAAACCACAATGAGATACCATCTCACCCCGGCATTACTGGCACGAATCAAAAACACTGGAAATAACAAATGTTGGAGGGGCTGCGGGGAGATGGGAACTCTTATGCACTGCTGGTGGGAATGCAAAATGATACAACCATTTCAGAAAATGATATGGCGCTTCCTCAGAAAGCTAGAAATAGACATACCATTCGATCCAGCAATCCCACTTCTAGGAATATATCCTCGAGAAATAAGAGTCGTCACTCGAATAGACATATGCACACCTATGCTCATGGCAGCATTGTTCACAATAGGAAAACGATGGAAACAACGTAGATGCCCATCGACAGATGAATGGATAAACAAACTATGGTACATACACACAATGGAGTACTATGCAATGAGAGAGAACAACAATGAATCTGTGAACCATTTCATAACATGGATGAAACTGGAGGACATTATGCTGAGTGAAATCAGTCAATCAGAAAAGGACAAATATTGTATGAGACCTCTATTGTAAAAACCCATGAAAAAGTTCACACACAAAATGTAACAATCTTTGTTGGTTACCAGGGATGGGAGGGGTGGGGGGAAATACTAAACAGGAATAGATAAGTGGTATCTTGGGTGAAGTGTGAGACAGTACACAATACAGGGGAAACTAGCACAACCTGTACAAGGAAAGGTCATGGAAGCCCCATAGACGCATCCAAACTCCCTGAGGGACTGCACTGATGGGCAGAGGGCTGTGGGGACCATGGTCTCGGGGAACATCTAGCTCAATTGGCATACCACAGCTTATAAAGACCATGCTCTCCATTCTACCTTGCTGAGTAGTGTCTGGGGTCTTAAAAGCCTGTGAGTGGCCATCTAGGATACTCTACTGGTCTCATCCCTTCGGGAGCAAGGGAGAATGAAGAGAACAGGATACAAGGAAAAGATTAGTCCAAAGGACTAATTGTCCACAGGTACCAAGGCCTCCACCGGGCTGGGTCCAGTACAGCTAGATGGTGCCCAGCTACCACCACTGCCTGCTCTGACCAGGATCACAACAGAGGGTTCTGGACAGAGCTGGAGAAGGATGTAGAGCATTATTCTAACTCACCAAAAAAAGACCAGATTTACTGGCCTAAAGGGGACTGGAGAAACCCCGAGAGTATGGCCCCCAAACACCCTTTTAGCTCAGTTGTGAAGTTATCTCTGAGGTTCACCATTCAGCCTGGGAGTGGACAGCCCCGTAAAACCAAATGAGACTAACGAGGTACAGGAGTTCACTGACAGGGTCCGGAGGGCAGAGGGGGATGAGGAAGCTGGTGATAGGGAACACAAGGCTGAGTAAGGATATTGTTGATGTGTTGTGAGATTGTTAACCATTGTCATAGGGCAACATTTGTAGTAACCGTTAAATGAGAAACTATTTTGTTCTGTAAGCCTTCATCTTAAGTGAGAATAACAGCACAATTGGAAGAGCGTAGTCAGTGTCACTGAACTATGCATGTAGAAATTTTTGAAATGGTGTATCTTTGGCTATGTGTATTTTTACCAAAAAAAAGGGTTGAGAAGTTAGAGGGTTGACATGTTGTGGGGTTGTTAACCGGTGTCATAAAACAATATGTGTACTACTGTTTCATGAGAAACTATTTGTTCTGTAAGCCTTCATCTGAAGTACAATATTAAAAAAAAAAAAAATTGCCATTTTGACTGTTTTAAGTGTATAATTCAGTGACATTACGACTATCTCTTTCCAAAACTTTCCATCACTCCAAACAGAAACTTGGCACCCGTTAAGCAATAACTCCCCCATTCCCCCTCCCATCTTCTCCTGGCAACCACTAATCAGCTTTGGACTCCATGCATTTGCCTATTCTAGATATTTCATGTAAGTGGGATCGTATGAATCTAGCTTATTTCACTCAGCATAATGTTTTCAAGGTTTATTTATCCATGTCATAGCAGACATCAGAACTTCATTTCTCTTTCTCGTGGAATAGCATTTCATTGTCTGGATATGCCATATTGTGTTTATCCATTCATCTGCTGATGAATACTTGAGTTGTTGCCACCTTTTGGCTACTGTGAATAACTCTGCTATGAACATTGATGTACAAGTCATTTAAGTCCCTGCTTTCAATTCTTTTTGGTATATACGTAGGAGTGGAATTGCTGGGTCATACAGTAATTCTGTGTTTAACTTTTTTGAGAATCCTCCAAACCGTTTTTCACAGTGGCTGTACCATCTTTCATTCCCACCAGCAGTACATGAAGTTTCCGGTCTTTTCACAACCTCGCCAACACTTGTTATTTTCCATTTTCTGATGATCACTTTGCCTTTGGAGGAGCAGGGACCCTGGGAGGGGAAAGGCCCTGCCCAGGTGCACACGGCCATAGAGGAGGACATGGAGCTAGTCCCCAGGCTGTATTCCCTCTGCTGGGGCTCTTCTTCACACCGCGTTACAGGGGAACAAGCCACTGACTTTGTCTTTAGTTCTTCAATTCTGCTACCATTTCCCTCTGACAGCCCCAGTGGCCAGAGAGGCTCACCCCCTCCTGGCTCTATTTGTGGGCATCTCCTCTGTTCCCAGAAAGAGTTCAGCCTCATCAGCCTTTCCTGAACCTCGGCCAGCGTGGCAAGGGCCTGGACCCCACCTTGGGTCCGAGGTGGTGGGTGCTCCTCACAGCCCCTGTGGCTCAGCAGCTCCCACAGAGCCAGGCAGCCCCTCCTCTGGTCTGGAAACTCCCAGTCAACTGGCTTCACTTCACTGTCCCCGAACCTTGACCTTGGGCTTGGAGCCCTGTTACAGGGATTCTTTCCCAGTGACATACAGCAATGGCAGCACCAATTGGCATGTCCGAGTGGGTCGGGAATTGCCACGTTCATCTCCCTCAGCTGCACTTGGTGTCATCTTTCAGGCCGAGGTGAGGCTGGCTGCCAGCTCCGTGGGACCCTGGAGATATTTATGATTTCTTTATGGATGAGGAAAAAAGGGTAAGAGCACTTCAAACAATAACTTCAGATTAACAATATGAGATGAAGAAATCCACCCAAGAGAAGCAGCTGAATCGCTGAACTCTTAAAGAAACAGTATATACAGGGATGACCTCCCCAGTGTCCTAGCTCCACAGAACAGCAGCTAAGACAGGACCACTTATCTTTATTGTGCCAAAATCCCCTTCAAGTCCTGAGAGACCTTCCTGGAAGCCTTGAAATTCCTCTGAGTGGATTGTAGCACAGCTGCCCTCTTCCGATCATCCCCAGCTGCAGGCTGTGCGGACTCCAAGCCGGCCCCAACCCAGGGCCCAGAAGGATTTTATCCTGCGAGGTTCTTGTCCTATCCCACCATGCTCCTGCCATTGATTTCTGGAGGTTCCAGCCAGCCTTGGCTGGCTTGAAGGAAAGCTACTTCACAGCCTGTTGGGAACACTCCCAATGAGAAATATATTAATCTAATCAAAAAAGCCTGCTATAACTTGGCATACCTCACCTGCCCAGAACTCAACTCCCAGTGACCCATCCAGTACATGACCCATCCAGCAGGTGGTCCAGCTGGTGCTGGAGCAGCCCCAGCACTAAAGCTCGTGCTCTTTTCTCAGGAGATCTCACTTAGCGCTGACCCCCACCTTACTGTTCTAATTCACTTGTTCTTTGTTGCTGTTGAGCTGGCTCCAACTCATGATGATCTTATGTATAACAGAAGGAAACATAGCCCGGTCTTGTGCCATCTTCATGATTGTTGGTATGTTTGAGTCCATTGTGGCTATTGTGCCAATCCATCTCATGGAGGGATTCCTTCATTTTTGCTGACCCTCTACTGTACCAACCATGATGTCCTTTGCTAGTGATTGGTCTTTCCTGATGACGTGTCCAAAGTAAGCAAGCTGAAGTCTCTCCATCCTCACTTCTAAGGAGCATTCTGATTGTATTTCTTCTAAGACTGATTTGTTCAATCTTTTGGCAGTCCACAGTATATTCAGTAGTATTCTTTGTCAACACCACAGTTCAAATGCATCAATTTTTCTTCTGTCTTTCCTTTTTCATTATCCAACACCACATGTACATGGCTTGTGTCAGATGCACCTTAGTCATCAAAGTGACATCTTTGCTTTTTAAAACTTTAAAGAAGTCTTTTGCAACAGATTTGCCCAATATAATGTGTGATATGATTTCTTGACTGCTGCTTCTGTAGACGTTGATTGTTGATCCAAGTAGAATGAAATTATTGGCAACTAATTCACTTGCTCATGAGGTTTCCAAGGTCCCCAAAGCAATCAGAACCAGGAAATTGTTATGGAAAGAGTAGGGGCTTTGGGGCACCTATGAGCCGGGTTCCTGTCCCTTCCTGCTTGTACGACCTCTGGCAACGTCATAACCTCTCCTCATTTCGAATATCTGTAAAAGGGGGATCATAATACCTAGGTGAGGATGCCTGGTGCAGAATTGCAGTGCCCTGGAGAGCATTATGGGTGCCCAGGGGTAGCAGCTCTTGTTGTCGTCATTGCCATAAACAGCTAATGAGAACCGGGGAGAAAGCACCTGCTAAAGGCAACACTATCCACAGGGAGGAGGACTCAGAAAGACCCTGGAGCCAAACTCAGAGTCCAGGGCTCAGAAAGCCCACGGTTGGTGGGGGTGTCCTGTGCTTCTGCCCTGTCTGGATGCCTCCATGCTGGCAGGCTGCTGCCCCAGCCCACGGAGGGCCTGGACTGCTTCTCAGGGGATCACATTTCACCACAGAAGCCTGAGAAGGAGCCACCATGAGGTGATCCGTGAGGTGATCCATCTGCTGGCAGGAGGTAAAGCCCGGCTCCTTTTGTCTTAGAGGGTTCTCTCCACAATGGCTCAAGGGCTGGCTCTCTGCCCTCCAGAGCCTGTGAGGTCCCCAAGGCCCGTGTTTTCTGTCTCCTTGCTGCCCTACTGTCCCAGGCAGGTGTTTGGTGGGCTTTCCCCACGAGTCTGCCGTGAGACCCTAGGACTGTCTTCAGCCTCACAGTGCCCCTGACAGTTTCTGGATACGGCAGCTGCCTCGGCCCAACATGGACACAGGGAGAGCTCCCCAGTCCCTACATGTCTTCCCTGGACAGACAGTGTGAGCTGCAGGCCACCACTTCCTCCATGGGACAATGACACGCTCCGAGCCACAGGGCCTTTACCAGACCTCACGTACACACAGGGCCAGAACTGTTGCCTCATTTTATTCTTGAGAGAAACTGAGAGTCTGCTGACAGGAAGCAGGCGCACTGAGAGGGGACCAGGCCTCTGGCTTCTGGTCCTATGCTTTGGCCCTGTCTGGATGTCCCCATACTGGCAGGCTGCCGCCCCACCCCACGGAGGGCCTGGACTGCTTCTCAGGGGATCACGTTTCACCACAGAAGCCTGAGAAGGAGCTGCCATGACGTGATCCATCTGCTGGCAGGAAGCAAAGTCTGCTCCTTTTCCCATGGGAGAAGATGGGGTGGGGAGAGGTGGATGCCTGCTGATGCACCTTCTGGCTCCAGTTACAATTACTGACTCAGAGAACGACAGGGCTCAAGGCCTCAAGAGCATGGAGTCCCTCCCTGCATTTGACCGATGGGAAGCTGAGGCCCAGAGAGGGCTGCACCGTGCCTGAAGATGCACAGTACAGTTCTGATTGTCTGGCCCCACTCTCCGACCAGGGAGTCGCTAGAAGAGGCAGGACCCAGCTTGTTGGTGTGTGCATCAAAAGGTGGTGTGCCGCTACAGGGGAAGTCAGCACAACTGGACTAAACCAAAGCTAAGAGTTTGCTGAACACAACCAAACACTTCAAGGGACACAGTAGCAGGGCTGGGGGTCTGGGGAGCATGCTTTCAGGGGACATCTAGGTCAACTGGCATAACAAAGTTTATTAAGAAAATGTTCTGCATCCTACTTTGGTGAGTGGCGTCTAGGGTCTTAAAAGCTTGCAAGCAGCCATCTAAGATGCATCAATTGGGCCCAACCACCTAGAGTAAAGGAAGAATGAAGAACACCAAAGGCACGAGGAAAGTATTAGCCCAAGAGACAGAAAGGGCCACATAAACCAGAGACTTCATCAGCCTGAGACCAGAAAAACTAGATGGTGCCCAGCTACAATGACTGCCCTGACAGGGAACACAACAGAGAGTCCCTGATGGAGTAGGAGAAAGGTGGGGTGCAGAACTCAAATTCTAGTAAGAAGACCAGACTTAATGGTCTGACTGAGACTGGAGGAACCCTGGAAAGCATGGCCCTCAGATTCTCTATCAGCCCAGAACTAAAACAATTTCTGAGGCCAACTCTTCAGACAAAGACTGAACTGGACTGTGGGACATAAAATGATACTCATGAAGAGTGTGTCTCTTAGCTCAAGTAGATACATGAAACTAAACGGGCAGCTTCTGTCTGGAGGTGAGATGAGAAGGCAGAGAGGGTTAGGAGCTGGCTGAATGTACATGGGAAATCAGGAGTGGGAAGGAGGAGTGTGCTGTCACAGTTTGGGGAGAGCAATTAGGGTCACATAACAATGTATGTATAAATTTCTGTGTAAGAGACTAACTTGAAATGTAAACTTTCACTTAAATTACAACAATAAACAAATAAACAAAAAAGATGGCATGCTTATAGAGCAGCGGACGAGGGCCTCCAGCCCACAACACGGCCCTCAGGCCTCGGCAGCACATAAAGAGCAGCGGGTAGCACCACCACCGGGCCTGGTCACTCCTTCTTCTGCAGCCTCTTGATGCTCATTTTGGTTCCTTTTGCTGGAGAGGCCATGGGTGGAGTAAGTCGGGTGGGAGGACCCCTGAACTTTCCCAGAGGAGGAGATTGGGGTTTGGGTCATAGCTCTGCCACCGTGACCTGGGCAGTTCTCCTCTCCTATAAATTGGACCATGGATTGTCTGACCTCACTAGCTACACAGATACCAGGTAAGGTCAAGGTTGTGGAAACTCTTTGTAAACCACGGGCCCTATATAAATGAAGAATGTTGCTGTCAGGATTAGGACCACACACACACACACACACACACAGAGGCACATACACAATAGGCACACAGACGTCACAGAGATGCTCTGTATGAGTTGCCTATGCCCGCCGAAACAAAACACCACAAACAGAGTGGCTTTAGAACAGAAATTTATTGTCTCATAATTCTGGAGACTTCTGTTGTTGTTGTTAGTTGCCATCAAGTCGATTCCAACTCATGGCGACTCCATGTGTGTTGGAATAGAGCTGTGTTCTGCAGGGTTTTCAAGGCTATGACCTTTTGGAAGGAGATCTCTAGGACTGTCTTCTGAGGCAGCCCTGGGTGGGTTTGAACCACCAACCTTTCAGCTAGTAGGTGAGTGCTTAACCATTTGCACTACCCAGGGACTCTTCTGGAGACTAAAGTCCAAACCAGGGTATTGGCCATGTTGGTTCTTTCTGAGGGCTCTGAGAGAGAAACTGTTCCATGCCTCTTTCCTAGCTTCTAGTGGCTCCCAGTAATCCTTGGCGTTCCTTGGCTTACAGATCTGTCTGCACGTAGCCATCCCTCCTCTGTCTCCCTGCCTCTGTGTCTGTTCTGCTCTTTTATAAGTCCACCACTCAGATTGGATTAGGAACCACTGTACTGCGGTATGACCCATGTTAACCTAACTGATGATGTCTTCAAAGACCCTATTTCCAACTAGGATCACATTCACAAGTAGGGGTTAGGACTTCAGCATATCTTTTGGGGGACACAATTCAATCCGTAACACGCTCCCGCAGAGACTCCCCCACACTTACACCTGAGTGTACACACGCACACACTTGTACACACCCACACACAAGAAATGTGTTCTTGCATGTTTCCACTCTGGCAATAGGCAGATGGGTTTGCCCCCCACCCTGCCCTGCCCAGCAGGAACAGCAGTGTCTTGACCCTCTCTGAGCCACTGCTGCAGCCCTGAGGCTGTGGTGGCTTCACACCCTTCTTGGGTGTCACCTTGGAGAGGGTTTGTCCCTCTGCCCCTTATGGCCTCCACCCCATGCCAGCTGCCATCTTGGGTTTCTTAGCTGGGGCCCAGTTGCCTTCTCAGGGAGAGAGGCAAGGCAATAGGGTAACCCTATTGAAGCAGCAGTCAGGAAATCAAATGCCACATTGGGTTGGGCAAATCTGCTCTAACAAACCTCTTTGAAGTTTTAAAAAACAAAGATGTCACTTTGATGACTAAGGTGTACGTGACCCAAGTCATGCTTTTTTCAATTGCCTCATATGCACGCGAAAGCTAGACAATGGAAAAGGAAGACAGAAGAAGAATTGATGCCTTCTAACTGTGGTGTTGGCAAACAATACTGACTGTACTGTGGATGGCCAGAAGAATGAACAAACCAGTCTTAGAAGAAATACAATCAAATGATCCTTAGAAGCAAGGATGATGAGACTTTGACTTGCTTACTTTGGACATGTCATCAGGAAAGACCAATCGCTAGAAAAGAACATCATGTTTGGTAAAGTAGGTCATCGAAAATGAGGAAAGTCTTCAATGAGATGGATTGACAATGATATCCACGACCATGGACTCAAGCATTACAACAATTGTGAAGACGTCATAGGACCAGGCAACGCTTCATTGTGTTAGAGCTGACTCGATGTCACCTAACAACTAACTTTTTGGGAGGTGTCTCATTTCTTAAAGAGATGTGTTTGTTTTTTCTGTTTCCCCTACAGAAGTTGAGGGTCTTAACGTTTTAAAAAGAAAATGCCATGGTGCCCTCAGCTAGTGCAAGGGGCCAGGATGGCGTGTGGGGACAGGCTGTGAAGAAGCTGGGATGACCCTCAGAGGACAGCAGGGTGGGGGCTCAAGTCAGGAGGAAGTTGGCAAAGGCAGGGCCCAAAGGGCCCGTTGGTCCTTCAGGCCTTATCGGCAGGTTGGTTCCAGAGGCAAGCAGGCATGGTGGTTAAGAGTATGACTGCTGTCTCCAAACTGCCTGAGTTTAAGCCCAGGTTCTGCCATTTACTAGCTGTGTGACTTTGGGTAAGTTACCTAACCTCTCTGTGCCTCAGTTTCCTCATCGGTAAAATGGAGATAATGGCCTCTACCTGGTAGGGTTAGATGAATTAGATGAATTTACATGAAAAAGGATTCATTAGCATGTGTCAAGCACTGCACTTGAGGTGCTGCTTTCTTCTTTTAAACATTATTGTGCCTTCCTTGCATTGCTCCAGATGGGCGAGACCCTGTACTCTAGTGAAACCGGAAGAGAACATTTCCTTACCTCCCACAGTGGCACCAACCACAATATAATGAACTTCAGCATCAAAACATCTTCCTTACCTCTACCTTAAGTCCTGTTGCTGTAGTGTAAGCTCTTTTCTGCCTTTTCTGGCCTTAGTGGAAAGGGAGAACAGCTGCTCAGGGCTTCGGGAGAAGCATTTGCCCTGGACCATGAGGAGGCGCTATGCTCCCAGCTCAAATCTGCCAGGATGCGCCTGGACAGACAGCCACTAGAGCCATACACCTCCCCTCCCAGCTTCCTGGGGTCTTCCAGGGCCAGGGTGGGGGCGGGGGACAGAGAGGGAGCACCAAGAACAGCCTTCTCCAAACGCAAAGCAGGGAACACCATGCAGTGGGTCCCCAGGGCCCTGCTCCAGCCTCACTCCTGGGTAGGTCCTCTTGGGCATCCTCTTCAAGCCCTCACATAACGACCCCCGTCTAGGGCCTCAGATTCCACCCCCACCTTTTCTGTGTTTCTGATCTGGAAATTATTTCTTTAATGTGGTAAAATATATATAACAAACACTCTGCCATTTTAACCATTTTTAAGCATACAATTAAGTGTTATTAATTTCATTCAACATGTTATACTACCATCACCACTACCCATTTCCAAAAGTTTTACAGAAGCTCAGAACTCTTTCAGCAATAACTGCCACCCCTACAACCCCTGATACCCATAGAAACCGAAAGCTTTGCCGTAGAGTCGATTCTGACTCATAGGGACCCTATAGTGCTAACCACCAATAAACTTTGTCTTTATGCATTTACCTAATCTAGGTATTTCATAGAGTTGGGATCACGCAGTAGTTGTCCTTTGGCGTCTGACTTCTTCCACTTGGCATAATGTTTTCAAGGTTCATCCATGTCATAGCATGGATCAGAACTTCGTTTCTCTTTATGGCTGAGTAAAACTCCATGTGTGTATGTACCGTGTTTTGTTTATCCATCATCTGTTGATGGACACTTGGGTTGTTTCCACCTTTTGTCTAGTGTGAACAATGGAGATAAAGGCTCAGTGAACATTGTCTGCCTGAGTCCCTGCTTTCAAGTCTCTTGAGGATATTATCTAAGAGTAGAGTTGCTGGGTTAAATGATGCTGATTTGGGACACTTGACACTCAGTCTTCCTGCTTCGAGCTGACATTCTTGAGCACTTGGAGGAAGTTAAGCAGCAAATGCACAGGTGTGCTGCCCCTTCTGCCCCAGCAGCAGAGCTGGGAGTGGCTGTGACCTGCTGGGCTTGTCCGCTCTGCCCTTGCTGTCCCTGCCAGAGAGCACTGGGTCTTCTCCCAGCAGGATGCTCACCTCTAGGGGAGGCTGAGCTTGACCCCCAGGTTGCTCCCTGGCAAGGATGATGGGGCAGGGGCTTCACCCAGGTCTGACATAGGAGGGTGTCTTAGGTATCTGGTGCAGCTGTAACAAATACCAGAAGTGGATAGCCTTAACAAAGAGAAATTTATTTTCTCACAGTCTAGTAGGCTACACGTCCAAACTCAGGGCGCCGGCTCCGGCGTTCTCTCTCTGTCGACTCTGGAGGAAGGTCTTTGTCATCAGCCTTCCCTTGTTCTGGGAGCATCTCAGTGCAGGAACTTCAGGTCCAAAGGACGCGCTCTGTTCCAGCACAGTTTTCTTTTATATCTCAAAAGAGATTGGCTTAAGACACTATCTAATCTTGTAGACCTCATCAATATAACTGCCGCTAATCCATCTTATTACATCATAGTGATAGCATTTACAACACATAGGGAAATCACATCAGATTACAAAGTGGTAGACAATCAAATAATACTGGGAATCATGATCTAGCCCAGTTGACAGATATTCTGGGGGGACACAATTCAATCCATGACATTGGGTGAGAAAAGGCAGGCAGGGAAGATGAATACTCAAGAAATAGTCCCCATCCAGGATGCTAAGTGCTAAAGCAAGGTGTGCACAGGACACATGATAATTGATTGGAAGATGGATGTGCCTAAGTGTATCTTGGGCAGTCAAGGAAGGCTTCCTGGAGGAGGTGGTGCTTAAGTAGACGTTAACTGGCCAATGGGGTGGGTTGGGAGCCATTTCTAGATGAGATAACAAGACAAGCAAAGTGCTAGAAGAACAAGAGGTGCTCAGAGTGTCACAATTATTCCCCACTGCGGGGTTCGTCCTTGGGGCAATGGGGAACATCGGAGGTGACATGATCCAACTGGTGTTTTAGGACAATTAGGAGAACAGCTTGACGTGTTTTTCACAAACTAACCACTCTTTGTAACCACCACCCAGATCAAGAAAGTGAACATTTTCGCCCCCTCAGGAACCCTCCTCCTGCGCCTCCCCAAAGCTGTGGGTGAGACCACCCTCCCCAAAGCTGTGGGTGAGAGCACAGGCCCAGAAATTTCAGACAAACAAGGGAAAAACTCACCCCTAATCCTCTACTCTGCCACCACAACGATTTCTATTTTTCCACGTTCCCTTCCATTCCCTGACTATCCCTCTTTTTAAAGCAAGAACGCAGGTGCAGTTTTGTATCTTTTTCATATAACATCATAAGCATGTTCTATATTTTTACCCCTTTAAAATTTTTTCATTATATTATTATATTAAACATGTACATTGTTTTTAAAAGTCAGGTCATTTTTCAAGGTTTACAATGAAAAAGAGCAGTCCCCTGAACCCCCTCTATCTTGAATTTTTACTCCTTGTAGTCAGGTTGGAAACCCTGGTGGCATAGTGGTTAAGAGCTACAGCTGCTAACCAAGAGGTCGGCAGTTCAAATCCACCAGGCACTCCTTGGAAACCATATGGGGCCATTCTACCCTGTCCTATAGGGTCACTATGAGTCGGAATCGACTTGATGGCAACAGGATAGTCAGGTTTTCTTTTCTCTTTTTTTACCTTAACTCTGTAGTGCTGGATACCACTCTCCTGACTCCCCTGTGGACGGCGTCTGGCTCTTTATTGACGGTAACCTCTGCCCATCTTCCACATTTTCTCCTTCCGTCCTCCCAACACAATTGTTATCAGAATTTCAGTTAGCTCAATAGACAGCAAATAGAGTGTTATAACAAAGTAAATAGTATTCACAGCTGAATCAGCTAGTATACCAAGATGGCTTTGCTTTCTTTACATTTTTCATTTTCCTGGAAGTTGATAATTCCGTTTTTTATTTGCTTCATTTTCTATACGATATTAGAGATGTGTATCACTACATATATTGCTGATTTAGCCCCAGGTTTTCCCCAAGAACATGAATTCTGCCTTCATTATGTTCACACACATCAGGTGATAGCTCCTTTTTAGAACCCATAGTGGACTCACTATGCCTCTTTAGATTTCTCTGCAGTGGAGACCCAGGTCTTCTGCCCTATCAGAGAAGCCCCCTGGGTTCCCAAGCTTTAGAACCCAGCCCCATTCAGGAGGTGAACCCTGAGTTCTGCGGCCAGAGCAATCACCAGTAACAGTGCTGGCCAGAGGCAAATGGCAGGTGGACTTGGCAACTGATGGTTCTGCAGTGTGGGCCAGAGCTGGAAGTGAGAGGCTGAGGACAAAGGCACAGACAAGTGGCAGAAGCAGAGTCCTGGAGCCTGAGGCCGTTGGAGCTGAGCCAATGCAAACTCATTTTACAGAAGGGGAAACTGAGGTGCAGAGAGGGAGTGGGCCTCACCCAAGTCACAGTGAGTCGGTGGTAGACTAGACCCAGGTCTCCTATGGTTCTCTTTCCTTCACCATGCAGCCCCCCTCCCCGCTTCTTTCACACACAATGTCTTGCCTACACATCCACACATCCACACTTCCGATGTTCAGATGCCAGCAAAGATTTCCTGACACTGGTCTTCGAGTCTGCATCCTAGAGCCCAGAAAATGTCCTGTGTGTGTTGTGGAAAGGTGCTGGGAACACGTGGGCATCCTGAGAATCACAAGAAGTTAGCACCCTCAGGGCCCTCATCCCAGAGAGGGAAACAGAGGCCTGAGCAGGGCCGAGCAGGCAGGGCAGGGCCTCGGCTGGTCACAGGGCCAGGCAGTGGCAGCACTGGCCCCACCAGCACTTTTTCTGCGTTTCCACAGCTCCGACGAATAGTTAAAGCAAATTAAACACACGTTGTTTAATTGCCTATGAATGACAGAGTAGCTGGGGAGCCATAAAACCTGCCCCACTCAGGGCGTTTGCCCGGGCAGGTAGCACGGGGAGACTGAGTTGGCTGCTTCCCCTTTGCCCTGGCTGGCTGGGCCTCTCGGGCCTCTCCGTGGCTGGGGAGCTGGACACCCTGTGGCCGCTGACAGCCAAGCCGGGTGCCCAGTGCCAGAGCAAACTGGGCCCAGGCCAGCACACTTTCCAGAAATAGGTTCCTTTGAGGCTGAGGTGCGTCCCTCCCTTCTGACCCTCCCTCCTGCAGAGAGCCCTATTTGTTGCCTCAGAACCTGGAAACGCTGTGTTTCTGGCCTCTGAGCACCTCAAGAATGTGCGGTTTTCACAGCTCCCTCGTGGGGTAACTGGTTGTTTTCTGTGACTGCAGCTCCATTTTGCAACTCACCCACATCCATCTCTACCTCCACTTCCCCACTGCCCTGAGGGGTACCCCCAGTGTGGAGGAGGGACTGAGGCTTCAGCGGGAGAGTCACTGTTTTCAAGGTCATCCAGGTCAGTCCTGCCCCACAGTCTGCACTTCATCCCCACAACACACGGCTGCTCAGGGTTCATGGAACTTTTCTCCAACTAGACAGTGTCTTAAGGACCGGCACCGCGTCAGTGTTAGCTCCTGGCCACCAAGGGCCTCATGAACACACCTCCAAGTCGACGAAGCAAAGGTTAGGAGGGTGAGGGGGTGGGTAGGTAGATGGGTGGAGTGTAGGGTGGGTGGGGGAGTAAGGAATAGTTTGGGTGGATAAGTGAGGGTAAGGCGGGTAAATGGGACGGTGGATGGGTGATTGGGTGAGTAGATGAATAGGTGCATGGGTAGAGAGTAGGGTGGGTGGATGGGTGGGGGATGTTGTTGTGTGCCCTTGAGTCAATTCTAACTCATAGCGACCCCATAAGACAGAATAGAACTGCCCCATAGGGTTTTCTAGGTTGTAACCTTTACAGGAGCGAATCACCAGGTTTTTCTTCCATGGAGCAGCTGGTGGGTTCAAAGTGCCGACCTTTCGGTTAGCAGCCAAGCACTTAACCATTGCCCCACAAGGGTTCCTTGGGTTGGGGATAGGGTGGGTGGATGCATGGGTGGACAAATGGGATCCTGTTTGTTGTGGTCTCTGTCTTCCTCATTAAAGGCTTTTAGCAGCTCAGAGATCCTTGGCTGTCTTTTTGCATTTAAGAGGAAGATGCTAAAAACAGCCCTGTGTCTGTCTACATTACTGGGCCTTGTTGACTGGGGGCTTCATGGAGGGCTGGTCTCATGACGACTCAGCCTTTCGTGGGGGCCTCCCCAAATGTCCACGTGTGTGAGTCTTTCTTCTTGGTTTTGCCATGGGGGACCCATCTCCTCTCCCATCTGGGGTTATTCCTAACCCTCAGGAGAGCCTGGGGTCTCCGATCTCCCAACCCTCCTTTGGTTTGCTAAGCTGCAACTTCTCACCTGGCTGCATTCCATCTTGCAAAATGTTATTGGCATCGCTCGTCTGCTGAGAGGTCACCTCTGCCCTTCTCTTTGCCATGTAGCTTTATTCCTTTTTACTTTTTTACCATGACTTTCCTGGGAAGAACTAGACAGAACATGTGTATTTCAGCCCACCATGTTTAACCCAAAACCATCTGCCTCTATAAAGTCCTTCCCCATCGCAGAGTCAGGAAAAATGTGTACATTCCTCTAGTTGTTTTAATGTTCCAATGTTTATACCTCGGTCTTTAATCTGCTCTATGTATTAGGGTTAATGACAAGGTTTTATTGAGGGGGAAAGAGAGTTCTGTTCCTAAAAAATGCTTGTAAACCACCAACTTGGCCCAGCCAAGGGGAGGGTGGGAGGGAGATGAGGGTGAGCAGGGCCCCTGCCAGCCCATGTGGCGCCTTTGTGTAAACCAGGTATGGCTGGGTGAGCAGGAGGCTAGCCAGGTTTTAGCACCCCTTGCCCAGTGGCTGAACACCCTCAGGGGGACAGAGCCTGGACTACCTAGTCCCATGATCTTAAGACACCTAATAATCTCTCCATATCTCTCATGGAGGAACTGATATTTTAGAAGAGGAGAATTGGCAAGGTGATTTTTGTTCAGGCCTGAAATAAGCAACAAAGATGGGGGAATCTCCAGGGACAGGTGGAGACTAACAGTGTCAGGACCTGTAGACTGGCATGGTGAGCACGCAGGGCTTGCCCCATCCAAAGGGCCCCCAATGGTCAGCCCCAGCACGCCAAATGGGACCAATTGAGTTACCCAGAGACCTCCTGGTCTGTGTGTCTGTTTAACCAGAACGGGGTTCCTGTGAGGTCAGGCTTTGAACTGAGCAAGGAAAGGGAGGAATGTAGGCCATCCCTGACTTCTAGAGCAATAAAAACTCTTCAGAGCAGCTTTGAACCTTCTATTTCCTCATTAAAGAGCTCCGGTCTCTGGGGGAGAGAGACATAAATAGAAAATTATGGCACAGGCAGATGCGTGCCTGGGGGTTCATCCATACTGCTCTCCGAATTGGCCCTCCTGCCTCCCGTCTCCCCACTCCCACCCAGTGGAGCTTTTTAAAAGGCAAAACTGACTTGGACTTTCACCCACATAAACCCTCCAACAGCTGCCCGGCGGCCTTAGGACACTGCCCAACTCCCCACTCCAGGCCCTCTGTGCTAGGCCCACCCACTTCTGCAGCCCCAGCCCCGTCCCTGTCCCATGTACCCTGGCTCTGAGGGGCTGCTTGCAAGCCCTGCCCTGTTCTCTCTCCCCTGACCACAGAGCTTGTTCTTCCCTCCGCCTGAACCTGGCCTCCCTTCTTCCTTACCTGGCCAACCACTGTCTACCCCTCGGGTCCCCTCAGCTGCCACTGTACAAGGACACACCCTGCACCCCGACTGCACCCCCTTCGCTGGCTCTGGTGCACCCCTGATGCTCTGGTGCATTCTGTACAGGCAGCCCTAGGGCAGCCCTTCCCAGCTGTGTCTATCTGCCTGCCTCCTTTCCCAAGCCATGGTTCTCAAAGTCAAGGAATGCATCTGTGTACTGTTCATTCATTCATTCACTTCATTATCAGAGAGTCTTTGAGCCCCTACTTTGTGCCAGGCACTGGGAGTCACCAGTGAATAACACAAGGACTCCTCAACCCAAGCTCACATGCCAGCAAGGCCACCCCGGGACTGGCTTAGTGCCTAACACAGACCCGACACTCGGACAGTCCGATGTGCTGTGGGCAGTCAGAAAGGGGCTTAGAGGTTGGGCAGGCTGCATGGAGGAGGGGGTGCTGAGGATAAGGCCCTGAAGGCTGGGTAGGAGTTTTCCAGGCAGAATGAGCAGAGAGATTGTTCTTCCCTGCCCAGGCCAGCACTCTGCCTTCACCTCTGCTCCTCTCCTCTTTCAGAATGCATGAACTGCACCCGGCTGAGCGACATGAGCGAGCGGCTGACCACGCTGGAGGCCAAGGTCAGATGGGCTTGGGAGCCTGGGCCAGGGGAGCTGGCGGGAGAGGGTGACCATCAGGCACCTGCCAAGTGTGGCAAGGGAACCCCCATCCTAGAGCTCAGCAGGCCTAAGCAGCCTAGTCCCGGGGGCTAGTGCTGCTGGGGCCTTGGTGTGGCCCTAGGTGGCCTCCTCAGGCCTGGGCCAGCCTCCAGGGGTAGGCGTGGGCATGAGGACAGTGAGGACAGCAAGAAACCAAAAGACCCCAGACAGCAGTCTGGTCTGGATACAGGGTGGGCAGATAGCTCTGAGCTCTCAGAAGTTGGCCCTTCAGCGGAAAAGGATCAAGGTGCTGTCCCTACCATCCCAGGCTGCTGTCCCCAACTCTTGCTCCTCCTGCGCCAGGAGATAGCAGCCCCCAGAGTGGCACATGCATGCTTCCAGCTGAGTGCCCTGGAGTCCTGGGAAGGCCTGGGACCTCCTCCCCCTGCCCAGCAGCTGGCTCAGGCCTGCCCACAGAGGAGCTGACAGGAAGCTGCAATGGAGGAGTTGCCAAGGACACCAGCAGTTTCCAGCCAGGTCTGCATCAGTGAAGGACAGGGTCTTAGGGCAAGTCTCCCCCAAGGCAGACCCTGAGACAAGGACTTGAGGACAAGAAATTCACTTGGGAGTGAACCCAGGCAGCACTGGGAGAAGAGAGAGGAAGTAACGTAGGGAGGGAGGATGTGCAGATTGAAGGAGTGCTGATGGACAGGCGAGCCGTGTGGGCAACGGGGGCTCAGTCCACAGGGCCTCTGGGGGGCTGTGGGGAGCATGCCCCAGAGCTGGCCCACCGAGGGGTGAGGAAGCTGGGCGATTATCCCGTCTCCCCAGTGGATGAAGTCTCTCCTGGCGGGTTATTCCCTGTCACTTCTGACCTGCCCCATTAGCCGGCTGAGTCCACTCCTGTGTCCAAAGAAAGCCCTCAGCAGAGAGCGGCAGGTGCCTGCGGTGAGACGCCAATGGTGTCTCAGGATAAGAGGACATGTGTGGGGCACAAAAGCATCTGCCCCAGATGGTCACATGCAGGGTGTGGCTAAAGCTCCACTGCCTTCAGGGAAATCAGCTGCTGTGTGGTTGGCTAGAGGGACTCAGCAGAGGACAGGCCTAAGAGGCTGCTGTGGTCACCTCCAAGTCTCTGTGGAGCCTCTTGGGGTGTCAGGAACTGCTGGGGGCACCTGGCTTCCAGGGCAGAGCCAGGACCAGGGAGGTTGGATCCATCTGAGCCCAAGACAGAACTCTCACAGCAAAACGGTGGCAGGCTGGAGCAGGTGGCGGCGTGCAGGGGAGAGCTCCCCAGTGAGAGGTGTGCAAGCCTGGCCAGCTGGCAGGGCGGCCGGAGTAAGGACAAAAGCACCAAGGTAGGGACTGAGGGTCCTGACAGCAAGAACCCCTCCGAGCAGGCCTCAGCGATCTGGCTGTGCCCCAGCTCAGAAGAGCTTGACACACGTCTCCCCTGAGGGCACAGGCACAACACACACACACACAAGCACACGTGGAAACGCACATGCACACACGGATGCATGCACACCCAGACGTATGCACACACGTGCGTGGATGCACACACATGCACACACAAACACACACACAGCCCTTGCCAGCCCTATGCTGCCCTTTGGCCCTGCCTCCTACCTTGAGAGCTGGATCATAAGGATAGCTGCCTAATGCATGAGACTGCCAGGTAACTGTCACCTGGAGTCAGACATAGGTGGGAACACCACCCACCAGCTGGGAGACTTGGGTAAACTCTGAGCCCCAACTTCCTCATCTGTAGAATAGATCAGTGTACCAGGCTTGCAGGGCTGCTAGGAACCTCAGGGGAGATGGTGGGGGATTGACTTTGTAAATGCAAGCACTGGACAGATACCATGGACCATGCTGTGTCCCCACCTTCTGGGGAGAGAGACAAGTATGTGAGAAGACACCCCTGCAGGACACCTGTTTTGAGAAGCCCCCAGGCATGAACAGCTGCCCTCGGACTGCCAGTCCCTCTGGGTTCCCCAGCAGCCCAGGCCCCTGAGCACAGGCAGTCTGGGGCAGCCTCCCCTCCTGGAGCCTAGAGCCTTCTCGGGGTAGGAAGAGAAGGCTTCAAGAAGCAAATGCTGCCAGAAGACAGAGCTGGGGCTGGGGCAGCATGGGGAGAGGACATAGCCTGGGGAGAGGGGCCAGGACAGCCCAGCTCCTCAGGAGGTGCACAGAGGCCAGGAGTCATAGAGAACACAGAGGAGTCACAGAGAACATAGAGAACATGAGGTGGGCTCAGGTCAGAGCCTGGAGTCAGTGTGGTTGAAGGCAGCAGCCAGGTGGGCAGACCCCAGACAAGGAGTCAGAAATCAGACAGCTGGAATAAGTCAGTGGCAACCCAGAGGCCTGGAAACAGAAGCTTCTGCTCCCTCAGCCAAAGAAGCCTGTTTAGGTTTGTCAGGTGACATGTGTTCACTACAAATAACAGAAACCCAACCGTCGGTAGCTTATTTCGTAAGGGCATTTATCATTTGTTCAACAATAGGTGGTGGCAGGATTGGTTTGGTGGCCAAGAACCTAGGCTCTTCACAGCTTTCCCCTTTGCCTCCTTAGTGAACTGGCTTTTGTCCTCCTGTTTGGTGCTTCATGGTTCTAAGACAGCTGCCACAGCCCAAGGCATCACAGCCCCTCTCCCTGTGTTCAAAGACAGGAAGTAAAGAGTGGAGCAACCCCCCCCCACCCCAGTAGACTCATTATGTCTCATTGGCCACTTACTGGGCGTATAACTACTTGTTGCAAAGCAGGTTGGGAAAGTGAGTACCTGGCCAGGAAGAAAGAGATTGCTATGATTGGCTTGGGCCAACTGTGATTCCTCTTCTGAGGTCCTGGAAAAAGGCAAGGGGGATTGGCCAGCAGGGCACCCCTGCCCCTTCCTCTCAGCCCCCTGAGCTTACACTCTGACTTCATGGTCCATGAGAGTGGGAGGGAACCCAAGCAGATCACACTGCGTGAGGGCCATGGCAGCTCAGCCAGCCTCTGGTCCAGAAGGGCAGCGTCCTGGCCAGTCATCGGACTGCAATGACATCACTGGGCTATTGCCCTTGAAGGCTGTGGTCTGGTGTTCTTGGGCCGAGGCCTCACGCCCATTGCTGCCCACCCTGGTGAGCTCATGGCTGGGGCCAGGATGGGCTCGGTTTCTCCAGAAGGTTGGCCGTGGCCAGCCCAAGAGGGCCTGGACTCTGGCCAGGGCTGGTTCAAACTTGGCCATGGCCAGGACGCCTCAGCCTAGTGAGTGGGCCTGTGGGTGATGTTGTCCATGTGGGAGGTGCCCCAGAGAGAACCGTGCCAGGCCTTCTGCACTGGAGCAATGCCTCAGGTGGCAGGTCCCCTGCCACAAAAGCCCAGGGAGCTCTTCCTTGAGTTCCTGCCACCCCTCCTGCTGTGCTGCTCCTTGTTCCTGACTCCTCCACCCCTCCCCTCCTGCTTGCTTCCTTGGCTGCTTTAGATGGCCCCACCTCAGCTCCCGACCCATGGGGCCACCCCGTGCAAGTATGCCCAACTGCACTCACCACCTTCACCCCCAAACTTGCTCCCTCCCGTGCCCCCCAGCAGCTAGGCCAGAAACGGGGGAGCCATGCCAGCTTCCACCCACCCTCCTGCCCCCAGTCCCCAGGGTACCAGGTCCTGGCATTCTCTCTTACCCCATCCTCATGCCCACTGCCCTGATCCAGCCTGTCGTGCACCACCCACAGCCACAGTCACCTCCAGCTCCTCCACTGTCCCAGAGCCCCAGCTTTGGCCAGAGCTAGTCACCTTCCCAGAAGACATCGGGACTAGAGGATGCTCAGTGGTTGGGGAAGGAATCAGAAGCATACCCTCCTCATAGGGAGCCCAGGGGATTCCGATTCTACTCCAGGCTGCTGTGTGACCTGAGGCAAGCCGCTTCCTGCCTCTGTGCTTCTGTGAAGCTCAGCCGAACTGGCTGTGCTGAGCTGTGAGGAGGGGCATCCACTGTAGTTTGGGGGACAGGGCACTGCACAGGGCCTGGGTCCACCACCCATTTGCTGGTGGCCTCGGGCAGGTCATTTACAGTCTCTTTGCCTCTATTTCTCACCCATGATGTGGCTGCGGGGATCCTTCCTGTGTCATGGACCAGAAAGGGGAGGGGCTCAGAGAAGTGGCCCTGGGGGTCTCTGGAACTTAGCAAGACAGGAACACACCTGCCCAGCCCAGTCGGAGATACTGAGGCCTGGGGCAGGAGTAGGACTGGGGACCCTGGTACAGGAGAGGAGCTGAGTCCTGCTGCATGGCCCAGAACAGGCCCAGGGCGGCTGGGTCAGAGCCCTGAGCACAGCTGAGCACTCAGCAGCTCCCCCACATGCTGGGGCTGGGAACAAAGCAGGCCACTTTTTCCCAGGGACCCCCGTGATTGTCACCAGCCCAGGGACACTGTAGAACTGCTGGTGATGAGGAGGCTGAGGGAGCCTTTGCCTGCTCACATGAGACCCTGCCCAGCCCAGGCCCAGGCTTGGTTTCGTGGATCCCCCAGCATCAGCAGCAATAACCAGAGCCCTGGGCTACATGCTCACTCTCCGTGGTCCTCAGGGGCCATTTTGCTGACAGGAAAACTGAGGCACACAGAAGTCACAAAACACTTCCCCAAGGTCACACAGTGGGAGAGCTGGGATTCAGACTGGCCTGTGTGGCTGCAGAGCCTGAGCCTTTCCCATCTCAGTCCCTCAGCCCGAGCTGGACACCAGGGTCTGGCAGGAAGGGGCTGTCACTCCCCACCATCCCTGTCTGATTAGTTTTCAGAAGGAGCTAGAGCAGACCCTAAGCTCCTGAGGGCTCCCCACAGGCCCAGCCCTTGGCCCAAAGAGATTGGGGTGGGATTGCAGGGACACCCAGGGGGAATGGCCACCTGATGAAGGTCAGGATGGAATGCAAGACCCGACCCCTTGCCACTGAGTTGATTCCAACTCATAGTGACTCTATAGGACAGAGTAGAACTGCTCCATAAGGAGCGCCTGGTGGATTCGAACTGCTGACCTTTTGGTTAGCAGCCGTAGCTCTTAACCGCTGTGCCACCAGGGTTTCTGAATGCAGGACAGAGGACAGCTAATCCGACTGAGTCTCCAAAGGTCTTCCAGGTCAGGGGGCAGGGCGGAGCAGGGCCTGGAGTGGGAAACAAAGGACTAGGGGCTGAGGCGCTGGAGTAGAGCAGATTGGGGGAGCGGTGGGTGAGGCCTATGAAGGGCAGGGGTGGAGCACCCATGTAAGAAGAGTGGGGACACTGAGGTGGGGGCAGCGGTGTGGCCAGGCTCACTTTGCACTGGGATGCTGACTCCACTGTTGTTTGAGGGGGCTTCAGGGGGCCAGGGCGGCAGATGGAGGTGGGGGAGGCTGGAGGCTGGTTCAGGGTCTGGGGCCAGAGGCCCAGGGAGGCCGCTGGAGCAGGCTGAGGGGTCATCAAGGAGGGGGCCAAGGAAGCCACTGGGGCAGGCTGAGGGGTCATCGAGGAAGGGGCCGGGGAGGCCGCTGGGGCAAGCTGAGGGGTCGTTGAGGAGGGGGCCGGGGAGGCCGCTGGGGCAGGCTGGGGGGTCATCGAGGAGGGGCCCAGGGTGGCCGCTGGGGCAGGCCCTTACCCTCCTGGAAGTGGAGGATTTGGAGGGAGGCAGGTCCGGCAGAGTCCGCAGCGCTCTGGTGTTTGGAATGGGGGTCTGTGCGGGTGAGGGGTGGGAGTCCTTTGGGCGGCGGCCCTTGTGAAACTGGTTATCAGTGGTTATGGCCCCATCACAGTGCCCCAGCCCAGCCCCAGAACCTCTCAGCCCTCGGTGTCAGGCAATTCCGCAGAGTACAGGGGTCTTGCTCCCAAGAGCTAGAGGGAATCTGAGACACGGAGGAAACTCTTAGCTTCCGCTTTGGGCAGATCAGGGCATTAAGGCACAAAGGGAGGCAGAAGTGGGATGGTGGGACTCCATCTGATATTGCCTGGGGCGCACAGCCACTGTCTGCCCTCAGAGGGCCTAAAAAAGGTTCTCAATCCCACTCAGCCAGCATCTACTGGCCAGCCCTGTGCCAAGCCCTGGCATGCAGCGCCCCCTGCTGGCCTCTTTGGGGACAGCAGGTATGCTCTGGGGCCTGTGAGGTCTGGTTTTCAGCTTAACTCAGTTAAGGAGAAACCTCCTGTGGCCCAAAGCCCTGGTGGTGCAGTGGTTAAGAGCTCAGCTACTAACCAAAAGTTTGGCAGTTTGAATCCACCAGCCACTCCTTGGAAACCCTATGGGGTAGTTCTACTCTGTCCTATAGGGTCAGTATGAGTCTGAATCGACTTGACAGCAATGGGTTTTTTTTTTTTTTTATGGTTCCTGTGGCCCAGGACCTGGGTCTTTGAGGTCTTTGATCCCTGCCCTCCTCAAAGGGAGAGAAGGAGTGGCTGGTCCTGGGAAACCACAGCCACTCTGTTTTCCTGGAACTCTTACTATGAACCATGCATTGTTATGGGTCCGTTTATACCCTCTACCCATCCACTGGAGCCCTGGTGGCACAGTGGTTAAGTGCTCGGCTGTTAACCAAAAGGTCAGTGGTTCAAACCTACCAGCAGCTCCATGGGAGAAAGATGTGGCAGTCTGCTTCTGTAAAGATATACATCCTTGGAAACCTTATGGGGCAGTTCTACTCTGTCTTGTAGGGTCACTACGAATCAGAATCAACTCAACAGCAATGGGCTTCTTTTTTACCATTCCATCCATCTACCCATTTATCCACCCATCCGTGCACACACACATCCCCTCATCCACCTATCCCTCCATCTATCTATCCACCCACCCATCCATCCACCCACCCACCAACCCATCCACCTACCCACCCATCTATCCACCCACCTACCAACCCATCCATCCATCCACCTACCCATCCACCCATCCATCCACAAATACTCCCTGAGCAAGGAATTTGTGCACTGTACAGATGGTCTGGGGAACAAGACACACAAAGCCTCTCCCTGAGGGAGCTAGCTGCCAGTGAAATGGGGACAGCTGCAGTCATCACTTAAACAGTCACAAACCTCATATCACAAACAACGATGCATGCCACAGACGACAAGAATGTGGAGTATGACAGTGTCTGATGGGGACCTGCTCAAGCCCGGGGGTCCAGGAGGACTCTCCTGAAATGGGAAGGAGAGCAGGTTGAGGAGAGAGAGTGTTCCAGCAAAGGGAACGATGGCCTCACTGAAGAGCATGGTTGACCATACTCAGGGATGGGCAGCTGCAGACTCATGGGGCCTATCTCCCTGCACGAGTTGTGTCCCTGCATGTGTGTGTCCCTGCATGTGTGTGTCCCTGCATGTGTGTGTCCCTACTCCTGGCCTGGCCAAGTCTGACCCTCTGCTCTTCTCCTGGCTCAGGTTCTCCTGTTGGAAGCAGCAGAGCTACCCTCAGGCCCAGACAACGACCTGCCGGCCCCCCAGAGCACCCTGGCACCCTGGAACGAGGACTTCCTCCCTGACGCCATCCCTCTCGCCCACCCAGGGCCCCGAAGGAGAAGGCCTGCTGGCCCGGCGGGTGAGAGAGGCCTGAAAGGGGAGGGCTTGGGCGGGTCTGGGAGGCTCGGGACACGGCCTCCCAGGGCCTCAGTAAATAGGTCACCACCAGTCCCTCTGCATCAAATGGCCCTCAGGGGGGTTTGCTTCATCCCACATGGCATTTTAAACAATTGAGCTAACATTTAAAAATTGGGGGATTTCACGTAAAAATCAGGATGTCTGGCTTTACTTAAAAACCAGAAGATCCGGGGCTGGCAGTCCCTCAGGAAACAATTGGCTGCAGTTCAGGCTCAGCTGCCCCTGCAGACCTAGTCCAAGCTCTGCAGTTTGCCGCAGTCTCCGCCATTCCCGACTGTCTTACAGCCTAGCTACTGTCCTCATTACCCACCCTGCCCCTCGACATCGGCACACAAGCCCCCAGCCTAGCCACATCTTTGCTTGGCTCAATTCTACAACTTTCCATAATCTCCTGGAGGCTCCTCCCTGAACGCTGGTTGGAACTGGAAGACATGTGACTCCCTTAGGTCAGGGCTAAAATTTTCTCTCTGCTGCTTTTACTTATTAGTCTGGGCTCTGCACTCTGGGCCTGCAGAATAGTAATACAATTGTAATAATAATAGTTACAATTGGTGAATGTCTGCTTTGTGGCAGGTGCTGTGCTGGGGTTTTACCCTAGGCAGTTGTTTAGCTAGCTCATGTCAGTACAGCTGAACCCAAGGGTGGAAGGCTGGTGTCCATTCTAACTGATCAGTATCCGTGCTGTGCCAGTTATTAAATCTTTTTATATCACCCTGGTCTGTAGAGATATCATTTCTAATCTTTGTAATAAGCTTGTGGAGTTTGGGGTTGCAGGGGATAAAATCGAAGCTCAGAGAAGTTAGGTAACTCTCCTGGGGTCGCCCAGCAGACCAGGGCATTTCTCCTCACTAATTCTCTATCCCACAGAGCCCTTCGGAAGGGACGCCTCCTTCCCCTGCTCTCTCCCATTTGAGCCCCAGCATCTTAGCATCCTCTGCTAGATTCAGCTCTTTGACCCCCACCCCCTCTCCTTCCTCCTCTGTCCTGTTTCTGTGTCTGAGTCTGTCCTGGTGCTGGGGGCAGTGCAGACCCTCCGCAGAGTTGGGCTTTCAGGTTAAGCCTGTGTCTCAAGCAGAGATGTCCTCCAGGGGGGCCTGGGAGGAGGAGCGGGTATTCATCATGCTTCTGAAGGGGCTGGAGGCTGTGGAGACCTGCTACAGGGAGGGGCCCCTGGGGGCCTTATCTCACCTTGGGCCCCTTGGTTTGCCCCTCTAGCCACTGTCCCAAGGTCTCACCCTTAGAGATCTGCCCACCTTCTTCAAATCTTCCTTCTAGAAATGAGGATAGGAGCTTCTCACCCTCCATGGGCCCAGGCCCCAGACCCTCTTGGTGGAAGGTAGGGATGGACATTGGGTGTCCTGGGCAACTCTACCACGGGAATGTGCAGTTCCAAAGTGTGGCCACCAGGTGGTGCACAAACCCTACAAATGGTTAAACCGGGGCATGCCTGGCTGGCCCTGGAGTCCCTGAGAGTGGTTGGGAGTCTCTGGTGCCAGCAGCCTTGGCCAAGCCCCTCTTTCCAGACCACAGAGTCATGCTGTCTGAGCTGGAAGAGCCTTAAGTGCAGGTTGGCTCCATCAGTTCTGCAACAAAACAACTCTGAGCATCCTTTGCTGGCAGCCCAAAGGGAGACGACTACCCAGGCCACACAGCTCCGTTTTCCACTCTTAACCACAGAGACTCCGGAGCCAGAGCTGTGTCCTTTGGAGCCCCAGTGTGCCCATGCCCGTGCCTAGAAGGCCGCACTGGGGGACACCTGCCACAGCCTGTTTCTCTGACAGTAGTAAGTGGTGAGCGAGAGGGACCTGGAGTTAAGAAACCCGAGTGTCTTGAGTGCGTGGCTCATCTACTTCCTGGCTCTGTGACCTTGAGCAAGGGACCAAACCTTTCTAAGCCTCAGTGTCCCCACCTGTAAAATGGAAACAAAAATACCTCTTGGGATTTGTTGTTGTTGGGTACCATCGACTAGATTCTGATTCGTAGTGACCGCATATGACAGAGTAGAACTTCCCCATAGGGTTTTCTTAGCTGTAATATTTATGGAAGCAGATCACCAGGTCTTTTTCACATGGAACCTGGGTGGGTTCAGATAGCCAGCCTTTCGGCTCATAGCCAAGTACTTAGAAGTTAATGGGTATAAAAGTGGTTTATAAACTACGATGACTGACACAGTTGTTGGTGACTCCTTAGCCGGTATAGGGGGCTCCCCAATGGGCAGGGATCCTGGGGGAGGTCAACCAGACAGCCCAGGTGGGCAGGCCTGGAGCCATCGGTGAGCAGCTTGGCCCAGGGTGTGCTTTAACTCATTCCCTCGGCAGGGCCCCCGGGGCAGATGGGACCACCAGGGCCGGCAGGCCCCCCAGGCTCCAAAGGTGACCAGGGTCAGACAGGAGAGAAGGGCCCAGCAGGGCCTCCCGGTAAGGATACCCTCTTCCCCGACAGGGCTTTGTCCATTGGCAGGGTTGGCTAAGCTTTCTCTCTCACTCGAACAGGTGAGGCGTCCCATACACTTCTTGATCTTGCTGGGGTGCAAACTGCCCTCTTGGAGCTCTGGGTTGACTCCTCCTATCCCCCATCTCTGCCCCCACCCAGGATCACAGTTAGATGGGCAATAGTGGCCAAACACAGGCCTGTCCCCTCTGTGTGAGCCAGACATCCCACCTTGTGGCCTCAGGAAGGCTCCAGCGGGCTCACAGAGAGGAGGCCCCGAGGAGCTTTGGGTACAGGTCTGAGGATGGGGCCTACTGGGGGTCAGGGGGTTGTTCTCAGGTCCCTCTCCACTGGGGCCTGTGGGGGAGTGACCCCTGGTCAAGGTAGGTGCACAGCAGGCCCAGGCTGGTGCCCTTGCGCCAGAGTTCAGGCCCCTGGGAGGCACAGCTGGATGCTACTGTGCTAGAGCAGTGCAGGTTGAGTCCCCATTGTCTTGCCTCCCTCACCTCCCACCCCCAACCGTGCTGGACTTGGTGGGAAAGGGGAAGCCATTTCAGTTACATTCCGGGATGTGCCCTGCGAGACGGGTCAGGAGGTCACCACTGACTGACCATGTGACCCTGGTCAATCCCATCCCCTTCAAGGCCTGTTTCCCCACCTATAATGTCTCAGCCGCCAGGCCCAGCCCCTCACAGAAACTCCTCTTCTCCCAACTGTAGGGCTCTTGGGGCCACCAGGGCCCCGTGGGCTTCCTGGAGAGGTGGGGCGACCCGGCCCCCCTGGCCCACCTGGCCCAGCAGGCAGCCCGGGCATCTCCACCAACGGCCCCCAAGGCGTCCTCTATGCCCTGCAGCCACCCACGGACAAAGACAGTGAGTGTGCGCCTGAGGGGCTCAGTGGGCAGGACTGGGCTGCTGTTTCCTGAGGCATCAGCTTTGCCCCCAAGGATCTGGGGAAACAAACCCTGCTCAGGGAGTGGGGGATAGGTTTAGGAGCGAGGCTGCACCTGGGTGGAGGTTTGTGGGGGGCAGTGCTAGACCTCTGCTACTCTTGGCCGCAGAGTGGCCTGTCCCTGCCTCAGTGCTCAGCCCTCTGCTTCTGGGGTCCTGACCCCCCAGTGGTCACTCTGTTCACTGGCCTGTACCAGTCAGGGCCTCCTAAGACAGGACCCCCAACCTTGGGATCCACAAGGGAGGGAGGTGTTCCCGAGGGCTGGGTAGGGAGCGTTCGGGAAGGCTGGAGATGCCCCAGCAAGGACAGCCTGTGGGGATTGTGCGGCTGGCGGCCTTTCAGGGTGGGGCTGGTCCAGGGGTGGGGTGGTCCTGTGTGGGGGTGGTCCAGGGTGAAGGTGACCCAGGGGTGGGGTGGTCCAGGGGTGGGGTGGTCCGGGGTGGAGTGGTTTAGGGGTGGGGGTGGTCTAGAGGTGGGGTGGCCCTGGGTGGGGGTTGTCCAGGGTGGGGGTGGTCCAGGGTGGGGTGGTTTAGGGGTGGGGGTGGTCTAGAGGTGGGGTGGCCCTGGGTGGGGGTTGTCCAGGGTGGGGGTGGTCCAGGGTGGGGTGGTTTAGGGGTGGGGGTGGTCTAAGGGTGGGGTGGTGTAGGGACAAGTTTCTGTAGGGGGTGCTGAGGAGCGGCCACCCAATCCCAGCCATTTTCTAGGCCCTGGCTGCTCTGGGTCTGACTCTGAGGCTGGTATGGAGGGAAGTCACATCAGGGTCCCAGGCCAGGAGAGACCCCCCTCACCCCCGGCAGTGTGATTACCATGATGGAGGCAGCCCAAGGCACCGCAGCTCAGAGGTGGGCAGGGAGGGCTTTCTGGAGGAGGCCCGAGGATGGAGCCAGTCGGGGCATCAGGACAGGCATGTAGGGTGGAGCCTGGAGGAGAGGCCACCTAGGGGTCTGGCTGTTGGTGCCTCAGTGTGCCTGGGCGTGGTGTGGGCATGGGAGGGGGTGGGCAGGCCGGGGTCTGAAGGTCTGGAATGTTCCAGTGGAGGTTAGTGCCTGCTGCTCTGCCCTTTGACTGCTGGGCCCAGTGTGCTCTTCTGAGCAGTGAGAGCAATAGTGTCCGCTGGCCGGTGGTGTCACAGGTGCCCACCCTCTCCGGGGCCTGAACGCTGCTATAGGTCACTCTGCTGTCCCCACAGGCGGAGACTCACAGCTGGCGTCTGCCGTTGTGGACACAGTGCTTGCGGGTGTCCCAGGACCCCGGGGCCCCCCTGGGCCACCAGGTAAGGGAGAGGGCAGTATCCCAGGCTGGCCTGGATTGGGGCACCCTCTCCTGGGCTTGGCCCAAGCCCAGGGGCCTTGAGGAGGCTGACGCCTGTTGGGGGCCCCTGGACTTGGCAGGGTGCTGGGGCCTGGGTCAGCCCCACCGTCAGGGCTGCAGCTCTCCTGTGCAACAGAGCAGAGGAACCCGCGTTTCTTGGGCCCAGCACCCACATGAAGCAGCCCTGGGCTGTCCTTGTGTGGCCAGAGTGGGGAAGTACTGGCATACCGGAGGCCCAGGCTGAGGTGGAGACATGGGGCAGCATCAGGGCCCTTGGGAAAATGGTGGGAGAGGTCCAATGACCAGCAAGGAGGCCCTGGCCAGCAAGGCCCAAAACAAAAGGCCCAGGGGATGAGCATGACCTCCTGGTCTGACCCTCATCCTCCTCTCATCTTCGCTGAGGGAGGAGGAAGAGTATAGGGCCTGGTTGACTGCCCAGCTTGGCCCCACTGCCCACCCAGGTGTGTGGATGTTGCGCCTGCTGGTGTGCTACCAATGAATGAATGAATGAATGAGCCGCAGAGGCCAGGAGCCAGCTGACAGGGCGCCTGACTGCAGCTCCAGGCCTGGGAACTTGTTCCTCATCATTCACTTACTTTGTCGTGTATTCAAGAAATGTGTATGGAGCAGTGTGCTGAGCAGGGCTCCAGGCTCCCAGAGACTTTGGTGAACAAGATGAGGATTCCTATCCGTGTGGCATGTATGGTCTGGCAAGGAAGAAAAAGAACAACCCAAACCCATTGCCGTCGAGTCGATTCCGACTCATAGCGAGAAAAGCAAATCCTGTTAAGTCAGTTTTTCAAGAAATGGGAACGTGGTCAGTGAGAAGCAGAGCGGGCAGGAGTGGGGAGTGGGGAGGCCGCTCCTGTGGTCAGGGTGGGCCTCACTCAAAGGAGAATTTGAACAAACACTCGAAGCAGGTGAGGAGTGAGCATGAGCCATCTGAGAACTTCTAGAAGTTTGCTGTGGCCTCGGAGTGCTCTGATGGGGGGAGTGTATTTGTTTGCTTGTTGACTAGACTGAGCCAGATCCACGTTCCACCGACTGGTGCACTGCAGCACAGGAGGCACAGGGGCCACTGGGGACAGAGGCTCATTCTTCCTCCCAGCTGACCCTGGGAGGGGGCCTGGCACATGGCATCAACCCCCCACCACCTCAGACCCAGCCTGCCCGTCTGGCACTCCCTGGCCCCTGGGGGAGACAGACATGCAAACCAACAGAGGCGTGGCAGGTGGCTGCTGGGGTAGGTGCCAGAAGGCTTCCTGGAGGAGGATGCTCAGCCTAAAACTAGTAGGAAAGGGCTTGCTGGGGAAGGTGTGGGATAGGGAAGGGCATTCCAGGTGGAGGAAACAGCAGTGGCAAAGACACAGGCAGAGAAACTTTCCAGTGGGGCGTCTGGGGAGATGAGGGTGGAGAGGGGCCAGGCTGAGGGCTTCAGGAGCCCTGAGAGGGACCTGGCTGGATTTGCATGGCTGAAAGCTAACTCTGGTGGCCTCATGGAGGTTGACGGTCAGGATGCTGCTATCGTGACCCAGGCAAGGTGGGTGGCCTTTGAGGGGCGGGGTCCGAGGTTCCAAGGAGGGGTAGATGTGAGGAGATTTATCAGGGGACTGACTGGCTGAGGTGGGAGGGGAGCGACTGGGCTGACACCCTCCCTGGCCTCCCAGCTCTTCCAGGCTTGGGGTGACACACGAGTGAGGCCCTGGGAGTTGGGGCAGGTTGAAATGTAGGGGCTTGCGGGGGTCTGGGTCACAGGAGGGAGGCCCAGGGGGCGGTTCAGGTGAGGAGTCGGGGTGGAGGTGGGGCCTGGGGATGCATACCTCTCCTGCTCCCCACCATTCGTTCAACAAACCTTTGTTTGTCTCCCACGGGAGACAGACCCAGGGCAGGGGCTGGGGCAGGAGGGTGGGGAGTGTGTGCCTTCAGAGCTGATAGGGGTAGTGGGCTTCTCTGGCCCTAGTTGACTATCTGTGACTTTGCCAACAGGTCCCCCCGGACCGCACGGCCCCCCAGGGCCCCCAGGTGCTCCCGGATCCCAGGTAGGAATTTTCCCATTTCTAGCCAGGAGGGATGGGGGCAGGGAGGGCACTGTCTCCCCAAGAAAGGTGAATCCAGGCCTCTTAACACCATGGATGTCTCAGAAAGGAAGCAGCCATCAGTCCCGACCCATCTGGCCAGATTCTGGTTTTCTTATCAGCAGCCTCCCTTTCCTGCCCACTCTCCCTGTGCCAGGCTCTTTGAGGGAGCTGTTAGCATCAGACCCATTTCATGGATGAGTTAACTGAGACCCAAAGAGTGGGATTGTCACAGGGAGCGAAAGAGAGGTGAACCGCGAGGTGGCCATGCCTGTGCAGCGGGTCCCCTGTGGGAGCCGGGGACAGAGCGAAGGCACCAGAAGACCCCGCAGAGAGGCAGAAAGGGGGTGGCCCTCCCTGCAGCCCCCATGTGGGCCTCATTGGGCTGTACAGAGCCCCTCCCTGGAGCTCAGGCTTTGTAGGGTGGGGGTGGCTGGAGAGGTGGCCACTAGGCTGTGGGGGGACCTCTGGGGTCCCACAGGTTCGTTCATCAATATTCACAGACCGAGTTAGGTGCTAAGGATACAGCCTGGAGCAGCAGCCTCAGTCCTGGCCCTCAGAGAGCTCAAGTTCTAGGCACCAAAGAACTAGAATTGCATAGCTCCTGCCTGTGCCTTGTCCCTGCTTTGTGCAGGGGGGAAGGATGGGTGAAGAACACAGGAGGTGGAGAGGAATGGGCAGGAGCCCTAACGGTGGCCATGCCTGGACACACATCACAGGGTGGACTCAGGTACAGATGAGGCTCATGGGCAGGACGTGCATGGGGGGAAGGCCCTCCTGGCCAAGGGACAGGAGTGGGGAGGCCCTCAGGCCTGATCTGCTCCTGAACCAGGTTGAACAGGACAGGTGAACCATGAGTCTAGGTCCACAGCCTCCTGGCCCCTAGGAGCCCTGGGCACAGGCTGGGAGAGGGCCAGGGTGCGGGAGAGAAAGAATGACAGTGATCGAGGCTGGGGAGGGCAGAGAGAAGGTAGAGACAGAGGCACAGGAGCGGGGTGAGGGACAGAGAGGCCAGAGGAGGCGGTGGGGAAGGGAAGTTGTCTGGCCATGGCTCACACGCCCCCCAGGAGCTGCCCAGTTCTCGGGTCTTTCCTCCCTCCAGGCTGGATGTGTGCAGCCCTGACAAAAGCTAAGGGAGGAGGGAGAGAGGGAGTGAAAGCTGGGGACTGCCAGGTGCCCCAGCTGCCAAATCCACAGCCAACAGGGCTGGCCAGGGGCAAGAGCCAGACCTCCTCATGCCAATTGCTTTCAGTTGATCCCATCATTTAATCCCAGCAGCAATGGGAAAGGGAAAGCTCAGTGAGGTTTTGTCACTGGCCTGGGTCACATGGCCAGGGGGAGGTGCAGAGCAAGGGTCCCAGCTGGGATTGGGTGACTCCAAGTCCTCTCAGCCTTTCTCCAGCTGCCTCATCCCTGCCAAGGATGAATGCAGTCCCCATCCGGCTAGGAGGTCTACTTTCAGGGTATTCCAGGTCTTTGGGGGCAAGGCAGCCTCGGTGGCTGTACAGACCATGCCCACAGCAGCCTTGTGGGGATCCAGGCCAAGAGACCCAAGGAGGCTGGAGGAGACTGAGGCAGAGCTGCTGGTCCAGCCCCCTCAAGAAGATATGACCAGCACCAGTTTGGGGACTGGGGTGGGTGGGGGTCTCTGGCTGCTGGCCATTTTGACCCCTTCCCTCCTTGTGGTGGCCCAAACCTTGGTCCTTCTCTAAGGCTGAGGGTCTGTGGTGAGGGCAGGAAAAATAGAGAGCACCAGGCAACACCAGCCTGTCCTAAGCTCCCCAAGGCCCCAGTGGAGAGGCCCCAAGGAGCCCTTTCTGGAACCCACCACCAGAGCCTGCCGAGGCCATCACGCTGAGGGATGAAGTGGTTCCGTGCTTAGTCCCCAGAGGCTAATGTCAGAATGGCCTCCCGCCACCTCTGCTCACCACACAGGTGCTGGTCTGTGGCTTCACCATGGAGCAGGGGACAGTCTCGCCATCTAGCCACTGTAGCCTTCCTTTGCCAAGGGGCTGAGGCCTCTGAAGACTTACAAGGACTGGCAGGGGGACCCAAGGACAGGTGTTAGAAAGGGAATGAGAAGGGACCATGATGGTGGCCCCTCCTTTCTCCTCTGAGCAGGGCAGACAGACCTGGGTTTGAAGCCCATCTCTGCCACTTTCCAACTGGGTGACTCTGAGCAAGGCACTGAGCAATTCTGAGCCTCAGTTTCCCCACCTGTGAAAAGAGGATAAAATCCTTCCCGGGCAGGTTTATTGTGAGAAGGAAACGGGATAAGAGATGTAAAACGCTCGGCCCACAGGAGACCCTTCGTAAATGCTCTATTCATGAAACTATTTCCCAAGGCCTCAGTTGCGTCAGGCACTGTACTAGGCATGGGGTCACAGCAGAGGACAGGAGAGTCAGGATCGATCCCTGCCCTCTGGAAGCTGACAGTCTAATGGGAGATGCAGACAGTGAAGATGCAAGGAAGGGAATAAACAAGAAAGTTACAGCGTTTGGTAAGAACTAAATAGGGTGATGTGATGAAAAGTCAGCGGAAAGGGAGGCTGTGTGACAGGTATCGAGAGGTGATGCTTCAGCTGAGACCTGAGTAGCCAGGAGGAGCAACCATGCAAAGATCTTGAGAAAGAGCATTCTAGATAGAGGAAAGAGCAGGTGCAAAGGCCCTGAGGCAGGAGCAAAGATGAGGTTGAGGAGTGGGAGGAGAGGGGCCAAAGCGTGGACTTCTGTCAAAGTGGACCCAGAATTCATTGAGTTTCAGGGACAGAGGTTCCAGGATTGGATTTACATCTTTAAAAGGCCCCTTGGGCTGTTCTGGAAGAATGAAGGTCGTGGTAGAGAGGAGTAAGGCTGGGAGACCAGGAAGAGGCAATGGGGAGGGAGACGGAGACTTGACGACAACTTGCATGAAGGTGGTGATGGTAGGAATGGAGGGAGACCTGGTAGCACAGTGATTAAAGCCCTCAGCTGCTAACCAAAAGGTCGTTGGTTCAAACTCACCAGTTTCTTCTCAGGAGAAAGATGTGGCAGTCTGCTTCCATAAAGATTTACAGCCCTGAAAGCCCTATGGGGCAGTTCTACTCTATCCTACAGGGTCGCTATGAGTCAGAAAACTCGATGGCATGGGTTTTGTTTTGTTTTGTTTTGTTTTGTTTTGCTAAAAATGGAAAAGTGGATATTATTGTTCTTGTTAGGTGCCGTTGAGTTGGTTCTGACATTGCCCGGTCCTGCACCCTCCTCACAATCATTATGCTTGAGCCCATTATTGCAGCCGCTGTGTCAATCCATCTCCTTGAGGGTCTTCCTCTTTTTCACTGACCGTCTACTTTACCAAGCATGATGTCCTTCTCCAGGGACTGCTCCCTCCTGATAACATGTCCAAAGTATGTGAGATGAAGCCTTGCCATCCTTGTTTCTAAGGAGCATTCTGGTTGTACTTCTTTCAAGACAGATTTGTTCGTTCTTTTGGCAGTCCATGGTATATTCAATATTCTTCACCAACACCATAATTCAAAGGCATCAATTCTTCTTTGGTCTTCCTTATTTGTTGTCCAGCTTTTGCATGCATATGAGGCTATTGAAAACACCACAGCTTGGGTCAAGTGCACCTTAGTCCTCAAGGTGACATCTTTGCGTTTTAACACTTTTTTAACATTTTAAAGAGGTCTTTTGCAGGAGATTTACCCAATACAATGAGTGAATGGACAGATGGAATGAATTTGGGAGTGATGGAAAGGGAAGGCCTAGGTTAACCCCCAGGTGTCTGCCTCAAGCAGCTGGGAGGATCCTGGGGCCATTTCCTGAGAAGGGAAGACTGAGGGGGCAGGACTGGGGGAAACCAAGAATTCCACTTTGGACAGGTGGAGCGGGGTGCCTCCTGGTGAGCTGAGTGGAGATGGAGGACAGTGGGACACACACTTCCGGAGCTCTGGGTGCCATCTGGGCTGGCCACCAGCACCAATAGGGATGCCATGCAGGGGACCGTCATGATTGTCATTAATAATATCACTCATTCTTTCAGGGTCCTTCTCTCCAATGCTGGAGGATGTGTGCTTTGCTATTCCTTTCCCTTCTTCCTGTGGTAGCTGAACTTGGTGTTGCCCCACTTCACAGATGAGAAGACCAAAGGCTCAGCTGGGCCCAAGACCATACACCAGCCAGTGAGGGTGCTCCAGGACCTGGAGCTCCCCGCAGCTCCCCACTCCCATCCCCAAGTCTGGATTTCCTCCATACCATCCTCCTCCCATCCTGTCTTTCAGCCCTGGAGCTCTGTGAGGTGGGGTGGGGAGGCCAAGGAGTTGGGTCAGGGTAAGCAGGGCCTGACCATCTTTGTTTGGTTTTCTACAGGGCCTGACTGGAGAGTGGGGCATGATGGGGCCATCTGTAAGTGTGGGTCTGTGCGGATTGGCCAGGGGCCACTCCCTCTGTGGGGCAGTGGGCTCTGACGAGGGCCCAGGGCACTGGGTGGGAGCCTGTCCTGGGCAACCTTGCCTGAGCTCAGCCCCACAGCTTTCTCAAGCTTGGCCTTTTCCACCCTGCCAAGACAGGCAAAGGGGGGAAAAGGGGCAACCTGAGTGCAGTCCAAGCTGCCCAAACCAAGAAAGGGTGACCTTGGGAGGGAACCTCAGTAGGGGAGTGCAAGAAAGGGCTGACATAGCCTCCTCTTAGGATCAGAGGCCTGGATGAGAGTCCTGTGGTCTCCTCTAGAGAGCCTGGGCCCCTGGGGCAACTCTGTATGTGACCCTGGGCTCCTGGGTCAATGTCCTGTGTGACCTGAGTCCCTGAGTCAATATCCTGTGTGATCTGAGTCCCTGGTCAATGTCCTTTGTGACCTGAGTCCCTGGGTCAATTTCCTATGTGACTTGATTCCCTGGGTCAATGTCCTGTGTGACCTGGGCCCCTGGGTCAGTGTCCTGTGTGACCTGAGTCCCTGAGTCAATATCCTGTGTGACCTGAGTTCCTGGTAAATGTCCTGTGTGACCTGAGTCCCTGGCTAAATGTCCTGTGTGACCTGGGCCCCTGGGTCAATGTCGTTTGTGACCTGAGTCCCTGGGTCAATGTCCTGTGCAACCTGAGCCCCTGGGTCAATGTCCTGTGTCACCTGAGTCCCTGGCTAAATGTCCTGTGTGACCTGAGTCCCTGGGTCAATGTCCTGTGTGACTTGATTCCCTGGGTCAATGTCCTGTGTGACCTGAGTCCCTGGGTCAATGTCCTATGTGACCTGAGTCCCTGGGTCAAAGTCCTTTGCTACCTGGGCCCCTGGGTCAGTGTCCTGTGTGACCTGAGTCCCTGGGTAAATGTCCTGTGTGACCTGAATCCCTGGGTCAATGTCCTGTGTGACCTGGGCCCCTGGGTCAGTGTCCTGTGTGACCTGAGTCAATATCCTGTGTGACCTGAGTCACTGGATAAATATTCTGTGTGACCTGAGTCCCTGGGTAAATGTCCTGTGTGACCTGGGTGCCGGAATCAGTGTCCTGTGTGACCTGAGTCCCTGAGTCACTGTCCTGTGCGACCTGGGCCCCTGGGTTAAGATGCTTTGTGACCCCGGGCCCCAGAATCTATGCTGTGAGACCTGGAAAGCCTCTTCCCTTCTCTAAACCTCCCGAAAGTAAGAGGCTTAGACAAGCTGGCCTGTAATTGCCCTTCTTGGAAGCAAGACTTTATGAGTCTCAGCTCCTACCTCCAGGGCCAAGATGCCCTGGCCTGCTGCCTTATGTAGGAGGCATAGGGCAGTGGGGAGGAACTACGTGAGGGCCACCATAGAGACACTCTCCCATCTATAAGTTTCACAGCAACCCAATGAGACCGTGCCTTATTATCCCCATTTGCCAGAACTGGCACCTAAGGCTCAGAGAGGTTAAGCAACTTTCCCAAGGTCACACAGCCACACAGCTGGGCAACCGCAGAGCCAGGATTTAAACACAAGCGTGTCAGCTCCAAAGCCATGCTTCCTCCCATGTTTCTGCTTGGTAATGGATAACAACAATGTGAACACCTTCATCATACTTCTCGGCACCAGGCTCTACTCTAAACTATTATAAATGCTGATTTACTTAATCTTCTTAAAAACTCCATGAGGTAGGTACTATTGTTACCCCCATTTTAGAGATGAGGAAACCAAAGCCCAGAGAAGTGAAGTAACTTGCTCAAGGTCACATGTAGCGTGGCCACAGAGATGTTATTGTGAGGCTGATGTTGTTGGGTGCCATCGAGTCCGTTCTGACTCATAGCAACCCCATAGGACAAAGTAGAACTGCCGCATGGAGTTTCTTAGGCTGTCATCTTTATGGAAGCAAATTGGCAAGTTTTTTTCTCCCACAGAGCTGCTGGTGGATTCTAAGTGCCAATCCTTTGGTTAGCAGCTGAGTGCTTAATCATTGCACCACCAGGGCTCTGATATTGCAGGCTCCATTTTAGAGACAGAAAAGGCACCCTGAAAGGCAGAGGGCTTATTTCCTAAAGAAACAAACCCTGAGCTTGCAAGTTCCCAGCCTGGACTCTCCCTGCCCCATGAGCAGAATTAATTGCCTAAAGCTGACCTAGACACCTCCCCACGCCAGGCTGTGCAGAGGGTGCCCGGGACTGCAGCCCAGGTCAGAAGTACCGCCACTGGGTGTGACTGTCAAGGCCCAGGGCCCCCAGCATCTGGTCCCAGGGCTATGCCTGCCCAAAGTGCCCCTGACTCCCTGGCAGGCCCCCAAGGTCTGCCCAAGACACTGAAGAGGGTGGAGAGGTCCTCCCTACCCCCGCAGGGCTGTAGACCCATGATTTTGCCTCCTAGGGAGAGCCTGGAGTGAAGGCGGAAGAAGGGGAGAAGGCCGCAGAGGTAACATATGCCTTCCGCCGGAGCGCATGCACGAGTTTCCTAGGGCTGACGTGACAGAGCACCACACGCTGGGTGGTTGATAAGATCAGATGCTTATTGTCTCACAGCTCTGGGGGCTGGGAGTTTGAGATCAGGGTGTCGGCTGTGTTGATTCCTTCTGAGGACTCCAAGGACAAATCTGTTCCCTGCCTCTCTCCTCGCTTCTGGTGACGGCCATCAATTCTTGGCGTTCTAACTTCTGCCTTCATCTTCCTTCTGTGTGTCTGTGTCTCTTCTTGTCTTTTGTAAGAACACCACTCACAGTGTACTAGGACCCACCCTACTCCGGTATGACCTCATGTTAACTGATAACATCTTCAAAGACTTTATTTCCAAATGACGTCACATTCACGAGTACCAAGGGTTAAGACTTCAACATCTTCTGGTAGACACAGTTCAATCCATAATGAAAGATGTTTCCCTTACAACCCAGTAGGATGCTTTCTGGCTTTCTTTGGTTTTGTTTTAAGCTTAATTAATCTAAACCTGACAGGTCTGACATGTCATACCAGCCCAAGACACCAGTTTTGCAACTGATGCCTGGGGCTGGGCAGGGACAGTGGCCTTCTCTCTTCACCACCACTTTCCCTTACAAAGTGGGTTTGACACCTATTTTCTCAATAAATCAGCATCCTTTCTCAGCTCATTCATGGATCTCAATGCACAAGGTCTTCTGCCTATGTGTGGACCGGGCCCCTTGATCACCACGCCTTCCTGCCTGAGCTCTGAGGAGCATCAGCCGCCCTTCTCTCTCTCTTGTCTAGTGTGGCCACACGCAGCCTGCCCCAGGCCTGCTCTGCAGGGTTTCCTTGAATGGGTGAAAGAATGGATGCAGGCCAAGTGCCAGGAGGAAACGAACGAAGCACCTCCACCTGCAGGGCCCTGTGCTCAGTGCTCTGCCCCCGTTACGGTGTCTTCTGGAAAGAAAGGGGTGCAGGGGGAGCAGCCAGGCAGCCATGGTAGAAGGAAAAGCCCAGGCTTGAGGCCAACAGGTCTGAGCTTGAAGCCCAGGTTGGCCATTTGCAGGCTGTGTCCACAGGGACCTTGGCTCGTCTCTCTGTGCTTCAGCCTCCCTGTTTGTAAACAGGATTAGAATCTGGACCTCACAGGGCCTGGCACATAGTAGACGCGCAATAAGTGAAGGCTGTTTGTAGTGACAATGGTGACAGGTGGGAGGAGATGGGGAGAGGGCTGGGAGGACACGAACTGGGTAGCAGGATGGCCCTACTCCATCCTGAATCTGGCCCTGACCAAGCCTGTTCCTCACCTGCCAGGGCGAGGGGGTGCAGCAGCTGCGGGAGGCCCTGAAGATCCTGGCGGAGAGAGTGCTTATCCTGGAGCACATGATTGGGATCCACGGTGAGTGCCAAGGGCCTGGGGACAGGCAGGTGCAGCCTGGCCACCTAACTAGGAGTCTCCCTCCCCCGACCCCCCGCTGCTCCTGGAGAGCACTGGTCTCCCTGCCTCAATGCCCTCCACTCAGCTGCCAGATGGTCTTCACCAACCCCCAGACTGACCTTGTCCTTCCCCTGCTTAAAGACCCTCCCCAGCGGCTCCCTGCTGCCCACAAACATCATCCAGACTCATCAGCCGAATTTTCGAGTCCCTCCCAAGCACAGCCCTATGCACAGTGACACAGAGCTACCACCCAAACATCACAGGCTCCTTCCCATCACCCTGACTTTGTCCCTCTGCTGTTCCCTCTGTTGTCGAATGCTGACTCATACTCCAAGCCTGCTTCAAAGGCCTCTTCCTCGGGGGCCCTTCCTGAGCTCTCCCCTCTGTCCCCACGGTGCTGAGACTTCCAGTATAGTGTGCAGTGCTGTTTCCATGTCTCTCCTGGCAGGCTGGGAGCCCCTTTGTCAGGGGTGGTGACTGACACCTTTCTCCGGGTCAACATTTATTGAAGAAAGTGTGAATGAATGAATGGGTGAATGGATAGATAGGTGAATGAATGAGCGTGCAAAGAGCCAAAAGCCTCCTGCTGCCAAGCTCTTAACCACTGCACCATCAGGGCTCCGTGAATGAATGAACAGATGAATGAATAGGTGAATGAATGAATGAATGGGTAAATGGATGGATGAGTAAATGAATGGGTAAATGGATGGATGAGTGAATGAATGGATGGATGGGTGAATGAATGAGTGTGTGAGGAGCCGAAAGCCCTCCGCTGCTTTGCCTTGTCCATGCAGGCACAGGGTCTATTTCTCTGGCCAGGGTCTGGAAGCAAAGACTCCTCGGAGTGTTCCCAAGGGCCTGTGTCAAGCCTGCCCCCTGCTCTCCTTCCAGATCCCCTCGCCTCCCCTGAGGGGGGCTCTGGCCAGGATGCTGCCCTAAGAGCCAACCTCAAGATGAAGCGAGGTGGTCCCCCAGCTGATGGCGCCCTTGCTGCCCTGCTTGGCCCAGCCCCTGGGCAGAAGAGTGCTGGCCATACCAGCAGGAGGAAGTAAGAGCCCAGCTCTCCAGGACAACCCCGGCCCCGGTCGGAGACCCAGCTGTAAAGCCTGTGCCACTGCTGGTTCCTGAAGAAGTCCCAAGTGGAGCGGGCTGGGCTCTGGGCATGAACAGTTGTGAGGGACACTGGCTCCCAGGGCCTGGGGATCCTGGGGACAGATGGCACCTCCAGGGGCAGGGTCTGGAGAGGACTGGCACCCTCGGCAGGCCCTCCCCTTGTTCCTGCTCTCCCCCACCCTGGAGACAGGGTCTGGGTGGGCTGGGAGATGGAAGTGAGAATAATCATAATACTCATCATTTATTGGACCCCTGCTGTCTGGGGCCCTGTGCAAGGAGCTTTATGTACATTGTCTCATTTAATCCTTAGGAGGTAGGCTTACTATCCCCACTTTACACAGGGGAAAACAGGCTCAGAGAATGTAAATAACCTGCCCACAGCCAGGTCAGGATTTGAACCCGGGCCTCTAGGCTCCAGTGTTCTCTCTATCCTACCAGCTCCCTCCTCTATGGGGAAACTCAGACAGGGAGTATGCATAGCAAGCTCCTCTCCGGCCAGCAGGAAACCCTGGGCCGCAGGGCCCTGAGCCCCCATTCCTCAGCCCCCTTGCCAGAAGCCTGGTGTCTGCTCCACAGGCTGGGGGCGGCCTGGCCTATAGCTACTCTCTGAGGCCGGGGAGACCCTGAATGAACCCACAACATTCCCGTGGACTCGGGAACAGCGTGAAAGGAGCCCTGTGGAATTGAGGGCCAGAACCAGGTTGGCATCACCCATGGCCTCCTTCCAGTCTCCCTGAACCCACCCACCGGCAGCTGCAGCCAGGCCCTGCCACACCCTCACCCTGAAGAGTGGTGTTAGGGGGGTGGGGCTTGCAGGCCCCTCCTCTCCCCCACCCCCACCCCCACCCCCAGCCTCTGGGAAATCTGTAGGGACCTGTGTCACTCAGCAAATCCAGTGTCCCCTAGACAACCCAGAAAAAGGAAAGCTGTTGGAGCCAAGGCTCTGCTGGGGAGAAATGCTCCTGCCCCTCAGGCTGTGGGTGCTCAGGTGGCCCACCGCACCGCCTCATGAGCAGCCCAGAACACGTCCCTCAAGGCCCCTCTCAGGCCATGGTCTCCTCGTGACCCAGCCCACGCCGGTGTTCCTCTCTCTCTGGTCAAGACGCAGGACTCAGCAATGACAGCAAACTCATAGGTGCTAGTGCCCCCGGCATGTGTCCCCGCACAGCAGGGGCGACTCATCTCCAAGCTCTTGGTGCTTGTGTGAGGCTGTGGGCTGGTCCCGCTGGGCCCTGACTGCCCCTCCTTGAGGCAGGCCTGCCCTCGGCCCCTCTCTGTCTCCAGGTGGGGCCATCACAGGCAGGTAACGCTCTGACAATAAAGGTGCTCTCCCTACCGTGGGCTGTGCCATCATGTGTCAGTGGCGACTGTGTGTGCGATGGTGGGCTGCGCTGCCTGCTGAACCTCAGGAGAACCCAGGCTGGGACTCCCAAGAGCCAAGGTGATGGCAAGGCTTCGGAGGCAAGACCCCGGGGAGGAAAAGTGGCCAGGAGACTGAAGAGAGCTTCTTCAGAGGCCTCCCACCCAGCAGGGCCACATCTAGGGTGGGCCCAGCCCCAAGCTCTGAAAGCTGGGCTGCAGAAGGAGTGCACAGTGGGGTTGGCCTCAGGGCTCTGGGCAGAGGGAGCCCACCCCCCATCCCCCTGCCTAGGCCTAGGATCAGGGACATTTTCTCCTCCTTGCCTGAGGGTGGAGCCCTGGTGGCCCAGTGGTTATGAGTATGGCTGCTAACCAAAGGGTCAGCAGTTCAAATCCACCAACTGCTCCTTGGAAACCCTGTGGGATAGTTCTTTTCTATCCTACAGGGTTGCTATGAGTTGGATTTGACTTGAGGGCAATGGGTTTAGTTTTTGTTGGTTTGGTGCCCCAGGGAAGACACATGCTCTAGTTGGGAGCCTCAGGGGCAACTCTGAGTCCCAGAGTGCTGCTGAGTCACCCTGTGACCGTCATTTTTATGTATTTAGTGTCTACTATGTGCCCAGGACCCACCAATAAACCAGAACCACACCGCTGCTGGGAGCTAGATATCTGGTAGTTAAATGGATGTTACCAGTTGCCTGTGGAGTCAATTCCAACTCAAGATGACTACAGGTGTGGTGACCCAGTGGCACAAATGGCTAAGTGCTCAACTACGAACAAAAACGTTGGTGGTTCAAAGCCACCCAGAGGTGCCTCTGAAGAAAGGCCTGGCAATCTGCTTTCAAAAGGTTACAGCCTTAAAACCCTATGGAGCAATTCTATTCCATTGTTGTTGTTAGGTGCTATCAAGTCGGTCCTGACTCATAGAGACCCTGTGTACAATAGAACGAAACACTGCCCAGTCCTGCACCATCCTCCCAATCATTGCTATGTTTGAGCCCATTGTTGCAGCCACTGTGTCAATCCATCTCCTTAAGGGTCTTCCTCTTTTTCCCTGACCCTCTACTTTACCAGGCATGATGTCCTTCTCCAGGGACTGGTCCAAAGTACGTAAGACAAAGTCTTGCCATCCTTGCTTCTACTTCTAGCTGTACTTCTTCCAAGACAGACTGATGAAGATCAAAAACTATAGCCTTCAGTATGGATAACATCTCAACACAAAGTAAACAAAAATCCTCACAACTGAACCAGTAAGCAACATCACGATGAACCGATAAAAGATTGAAGTTGTCAAGGATTTCATTTTACTTGAATCCACAATCAACGCCCATGGAAGCAGCAGTCAAGAAATCAAATGATGTATTGCACTGGGCAAATCTGCCGCAAAATACCTCTATTCCATTAGTTAGGGTTAACTCGACAGTGACTGGCTTTTGATTACCTGGATGTTAACTGGGCTCACCAGCTGACCCACATGGAGGAAGGAGATCTCAGGCAGCTCTGGGAACCCAGGACACAGAGGGTTGGTGTGGGGAGGATGGCCAGGAGGGGAAGTTTAGAAGGTAGTTGAGAGAGTGCCTAGCTGAGTTTCACACTGTCTGTATTTAGTAATGAGTGCATGACAGGTTTCCCAGCAGGAGCTTGGCTTCCAGGCCCTGTGGCAGGTGGGACTCTTCTTCCAGCCACAGGGTCCTGCGCCTGAGCTAGCAAGGCTCACTCAGGGACTGGGAAGACCCAGGGGTTGGGGGAGGGCAGGGAGTGTTGCCTGAAACCTTGGCAGGAACAGCTGGGCATCTGTGTGTGTTGTGATTGGGAGTTGGTCCTTACCTCCTTTGATTACTTTTCCCAGGACCCAAAAAATCCCAAACCCATTGCCACGGAGTAGATCCAACTCATACACCGTAGCGACCCTATGGGACAGTGTAGAACTGCCCCGTGGGGTTTCCAAGGAGTGGCTGGTGGATTCAAACTGCCAGCCTCTTGGTTAGCAGACGAGCTCTTTAACCACTGCACCAGCAGGGCGCCTTTCCCAGGACGGGCGTTACGAAATCACGTGCCATCCCTTCATTCATTGGCTCGTTGAACAAATCTTCACTGAGCCCCTTCATTGAGCCACGTCCTGTTCTAGGCCCTGGGGTTACGCAGTGACCAAAAGAGACAAGAATCCCTGCCCATGGAGCTGACAATTCCGGTGGGAGGAATAAATATATACATTTAAAGTAAATAATATGGCAGGCTAGAAGGAATAAGCGTCTTGGAAAAACGAAGAGGCTGGGGGGTTGGCAGTTGTGTTTTAAATAGGGAGGTGGGGAAGGCTCCACTGAGAAGGTGACGTTTGAACGAACACTGCAGCTGGAGAGGGAGTGAGCTGAGCACCTGTGTGGGGGAAGAAGGTTCTAGGCGGAGGGAATAGCAAGGGCCACAGTCCTCAGCCAGAGGCTCAAGGAACAGCCAGGAAGCCAGGGTGCCGGAGGCAGCGAGGCGCGAGTAGAGGAAGCCAGGTGCAGGGACTAGGTGGGGTGGAGGGCCGCGGTCAGGGCTTTGGCTTGGTGAAATGGGGCACCTATGCAGGGCAGAGCCGAGGAGGGGTTGTCTCCTCCCAGCTTGCCTTATGAGAGATGCAGAGGAACACCCTCTCCCACGTCTTTAGAGAAACAAAAATCAAGCAGGCCCACTCTGTCCGCAGAGGGCATCTGCAGCCAACATGCCAGTAGCACTGTTCTCGCCCCTTCTGGAACCTCGGAGACTTGGGGGCCTCGAGCCTCACAGGCAGTTGTCCCAAAGACCTCCCAGACACGAGTCCAATTTGGGACGCAGTACCTGGGTTCTTCCCCGGAACCCTCAGTGAGGGGCTGGGCTGTAGCGCCAGCTGTGGTTTGCTACCCAGGGCTCTATGCAGGCCTGACTCCAGGGGGGCTGTGTCCAGGTCTCAGGGCCTTTTGGGGCTGCCTCATCCCTCACATGAAGGGGCCCAGGGGAGGCTGCTCTCATCCACACTATGCGCCGGGGGGGCCCTTACCACTGCAAGACCCCACGTTCCCAGCTGGAACCTTCTGGCTGGGCACTGGCTCTGTGCCCCATTGTTGTCTCCCTAGAACATCCTTGTGCTCCACTGACACCTCCTGAGCCACTTGAGGGCAAGGTTGGGTCCTGGTTGGTTTCTGTCTTCTCAGCCCCGAGCCCAGGGCCTGGCCCAGAGTAAGTGTCAGTTTATTTGATAAATGAATGCCGTGTGGGACACCGACCTGAGTACTTAACAAGAACACTTAGCAACAGCTACTAAGAGTGACCCTGAGCCAGGCCACGGTGACCCAAAGGTGCTGAGGGGGCCATCCCTTAAGGGCCCACCTCTAGTGGCAGAGTGGGATGCGTGGACAAGTGAATCCAGGCCAGTGTGACAAGTGTGGGGTGGCCACATGGCCACGCCTGCACAAAAGAGGGGTGGCTAGTCTGCTGGGTGACTGAGGAGGGGCCATGGAGGAGACAGGGACTTAGGGTCAGCGGGAATCAGCTATGTAGGAATGGCTGTTCCAGGCAGGGGGAGCAGCATCTGCAAAGGCTTGGAGAAGGAAGGAGGGCAGCTCATTGGTTCAGCCCCTGGGCAAGAGTGTACCCAAGAGTGTCCATGCAGGGGTGCAGGAGGGGAGGAGGAGGGGGCAGGGCCAGGCAGCGGTGTGGGGGCTTCCCCCCCGAAGGGCTGGGGAGCCAAGCATAGGACCACTGTTCTTTTTCTGGGCCTTGTTCTCCGCTTCCTTCAGCCCCTACACCCTGCCCTGAGCCCCTCCTCCACTGGGTGACACCCCACAATAATTACTCAGGCAGAAGGGCACTGCCTCCCAGAGAGACTGAACACCATCTGACCAAACAAATCCTCTAGCCCTGAGTGAAGCCACCAGTAAGCTTCAATTCTCTCAGACCTGGTGGCAGAGATGGGACACTTAAGAGAGGGACTGTCAGATTATGGATACGCTGGATGCTGGGGGTGGAGGGAGAATTGACGTGTAAAGGACAGGCGGATGTGGTGGGTTCTTTCTGGTCAGTCTGTTCTTTCTGCTCCATCTGGCTATAGAACGATCTTTCTGAAATGTAGACTTGACTGTGCCCCTGCCTTGCTCACGAATTTGCTGTGGCTCTCTTGTCCTGGCCCCGAAGCTGGGCTCTGCATCCTGGTCCCTGGCATCTTGGCTTGTTCCCCCTGCTTGTCTCATTGCATAGTGGCTCCAGCTCAGAAGTCTGGGCAGAGCTCTTCTTTTTGCTCCGGCCTGCTCTTGGGTGCCGTCTCCCAGGCCATGTGGAGGTGCGTGGTGCTTGCAGGAAACGAGAGAGCAGGTCAGGAGGGGCCTGGCGCACTCTAGCACTTACAGCCCCAACCAGAGCATAGCACCTGGCTTTGTGCAAAATCCTCAGACCCATCACCTTGTCTGACCCCTGCAGCCCAAGGAAGCAAGCTGGGCCCATTTGGTCCTTGGTTCTGTCCTGCACCATGAGGGCCTTTCTGCTGTCTATGGAGGCCCCAGACAGAACTTCTAAGCTCAGTTCCCACCCCAAGACTCAGATGGTGAAATAAGCACCCAGAATCCCAGCTGGGAGGCCATGGAGCTGGCCTGTCCCACCGTCCCACCAGCCCATTTCATGGTCTCCAGGGCCCAGCCCTGCCCGTTGCTCCACTGAGCAAGTGGGTTCAGAGGTCAACCCAGTGCAGCATGGGCTCTCAGGTCCTATCCTGGGCTCCAGGCCAAGCTCTGAGGGCAGGCAAGACCACCCACTCCCACTCTGGGGCCATCTTTGGGGCCACCCAGGGGGTTAATGAGGGACAATTAGCACCACCCCTTCACCTCACCCCACCTTGGCTCCTCCCCAAGTCTGCTCTGCTCTCCATTCCCTCCACCATCCTTGGGGACACATCCCAATGTCCCTCTCCCACCACTGTGTCCTGCACACGCCTTCTCTCCTACAGCCCCAGTGTCCAGATCAAAGTTGTCTTTTCTTCTCAAACCCAACTGTCTCCAGGCCCTGCTGTGTGTGTTGAGTGGGTGTGCAAATGTGTGTGCGTGTGCAAGTGTGCTAGAGGGTGTGCATGTGTGGATGCATGTGTGAGTTTGTGTGCATGTAGGTGTGCATGCTTGTGTATGTGTGTGCTAGTGTGCATGCATGTGTGTGGTGAGGACATGGCATGGTCCCTGGCCTGTGACTGAGTTTTCTGGCTCCATGGGACTCTGTCTTCCTTTACCCCTCTGCCTCACTGAGCTCCTGCATGACACAAGGCGTTGAAGGACTCCGGGACTCAGACAAGACCCTGACTCAGGACCTCCCCTCTATCCACATGGCGAGAAGGATCTGAGGGTCTCCCTGACTATGACATCGCTAGACAGGGCTGGTGGAAGCCCAGAGTTTGGACCTGAATGTAGCTCCTTGGCTTACAGCCAGAGACCCCTGCCCTCTCCACCCCAGGCAGCTACCAACCAAAGAAGAAATTCAGGACCCTTCAGCCAGACTGTATCTGCTGGCCTGTGCCCCGATGTGGTGGCCACAGTGTGGAGGGGACAGGGGCTGGGCTGACCTTCAAGGGGACCCACTGAGGCAGGGAAACTTTTGTTGAAATATTGAAACACCCCCGTACTGATTGGTAAGGAGCTGCTGACCACAGCCTCCCACATGTCCACCACCATCCCAGCCCTTCCCTGAGGACCACCACAGTTTAGGAGCCAGCTCTTCTGATTGGTGGAGGCTATACTGCTCATAAACTATTTGGAATATTGCCCAGGATGAGAAGCTGATGCCAGAGCTGGGAGTGGGGAATGCACACTGCCTGGTCACACTTGCTCACTCGGGCCTCAGACACTCTCAGGGCAGTGAGGGAGCTGGCGTCTGTCAGAAGAGGGGGGCTCGGAGAGGCAAGGAGTCCGAGGAAGCTCTGTGGGATGAAGAACAGCCTAGGCACAAGTCCACGGATGGATGCACTGCCTTGGGTGGAGGGCAAGCAGGAGCTGGATGGCCTTGGTCAAAAAGTCAGCCCTGGACCTCCAACTCCCAAGCTGGTGTTCCTCCTGAGAATCATGATAAAATAAAACCAGTTGCTGTCGAGTTGGTTCTGACTCATGATGACCCCACGGGTGTCAGAGTAGAGCTGTGCTTCATAGGGTTTTCAATGGCTGATTTTTTTAAAGAAGTATATCACCAGGCCTTTCTTCTGAGGCACCTCTGGGTGGAATCAAACCTCCAACCTTTTGGATAGCAGTTGAGCACATGAATTGTTTGCACTATCCAGGGACTGCAGTGTTGGCAGTTGCTGTGGAGTTGACTTCAACTCCTGGTGACCTTATACACACCCACTCCTCACTTACCAACATGGTTAGGTTCCAAAGACCAGGTTGTTATGTGAAAATTGGTGTTATGAGAAAATGGAGGATGACCACATCAGATCACAAAATGGAGGATCACTACATCATTACATAACTAACAAATTACATCATTACATAACTGCCACACCACTGAGAATCATGGCCCAGCCAAGTTGACACATAACTATCCCAGCCAGTATTACTCTCACCTCGTAATGAGATAGTCGATAAGTGAGGAGTAGGTGTATAACAGAAGAAAACATTGCCTGGTTCTTTGTCATTTTCATGATCACTGGTATGTTTGAGTCCATCGTTGTGGCTAAGGTCAATCCACCTCACTGAGGGTTTTCCTTGTATTTGTTGGTCCTCTACCAAATATGATGGCCTTTTCTAGTGATTGGTCTTTTCTGATGACAAGTCCAAAATAAGTGAGTCAAAGGCTCATCATTCTTGCTTTTAAAGAGAATTCTGCTTGTATTTCTTGTAAGATTGATCTGTTCGTTCTTTTGGCATCGATTCTTCTTCTGTCTTCCTTTTACATTGTCTAGCTCTTGAATGCATATGATGCAATTGAAAAGACAATGGCTTGGGTCAGGGACACCTTAGTCATCCAAGTGACATCTTGCTTTTTAAAACTTAAAGGGGTCTTTTGCAACAGATCTCTTGACTGCTGTTTCCATGAGCAGTGATTGTTGAGCCAAGTAAAATGAAATTATTGACAACTTCAATTTTTTCTCCAATAACAACAACAAAAAACCTCATTGCCATTGGGTTGATTTCAACTCATGGTGACCCCATGTGTTACAAAGTAGAACTGCTCCATAGGGTTTTCTTGGTTGTGATCTTTATGGAAGCAGTTCACCAGGCCTTCTTCTGCAGAGCCATTGGATGGGTTAGCAGCCCGCTGCAAACCACTTGTGCCACCCAGGCTTCTTTAGTATTTCGTATATCCTGCTACACCCCCTTGAGACTGGGACTCAAGAGACTACGTTGTGATCTACTTCCTGGAACAGGAGGGCATCAGGATGAGGCTGGAGGTTAATCAGACACTCACCTGCACCCAGGGCCTCTGGGACCCTGAGTCCACACCCAGGAGTATTCCAGGGCACCAAGCATCTCCCTTTCCAGAATGCACAGGGAATGGTCTCTCCTGGACGTTGGCTCTGTGTGGCCCACTCCAGGCTGGGCAGGAAGGGCATTTGGAGGACACACCCTTCCCACCCTGCCCTTGATATGTCCCAAAGATCCACAGGGCAATTATCTGGATTGACAGGAACTGGCTGATTCTGAGCCCAAGCTCCAGCCAGAGACAGTTGAGCTCAAAAGGTGCCCTCATGGCTCCGCCTCCTCCATTAGGCTGTGAGTTTCCTGTGGGAACGGTTCACATCTGTGTCCCCAGTTCCCAGCTCTGAGCCTGGTACAGAGCAGTGGAGAACTGAAAGACTGTGCAGTGAGTCACTTAGTGAATGACAGGACATTCACAGCAGGAAGGGGACTCCTTCCCGGACCCCAGGAGGCAGTGACCGAGGCAGCGGGCAGGTAGGCAAGTGGGCTGATACAGGCATCCAAGTTAGAAAGAACAGAAGGCCCCTCTCCCACCCCAACTATACCACACCTGCAATTCCAACCACCCCAGAGGTTTCTGGAACACCTCTCTTCCAGACCTTTTTTATGGATTATAAAAAGAGAATTTCATGAGGTTTTCAAGTAATTGAATTCCAGGGAGATTTATTTCCAACATTATTAATAAATTCTAATGCCACCTTTAACTTTCAATTGCCAGTTAATTAACTTGAAATCAGTGCCTTGTAAAAGGTGCATTAAATACTTTTCCAGGCAGGGGCTGGTAAATCTAATGAGCTGGTGTGTCCCAAAGGACATCCCACATAACCCAGCCCCCCTGCTTATGAGAGTGTGACCTGAGCACATGACTACTGGGCCCTGGGCCTCAGTGTCCTCATCTGTCAAAGAGGATCATAGAACCTATTTCCAGAACTTTCATGGTACCTAGGGTTGATTCTGGTTTTTGTTCACAGACAAACACATGAAGGGTCCTAAGTGAGAGTTGGGATCCCGGTCCTGGCTCTGACCTTGTGGGAGGGACTGTATCAATCTCCTAGGGCTGTTGTAACAAACTACCACAAGCTTGGTGACTTAAAACAAGAGAAATTTATTCTCTCACAGTTCTGGAGGCCTGCAGTCTGAAATCAAGGTGTCGGCCAAGGCATCACTCTCTGGACGCTCAGGGGGAGAATCCATTCCTTGCCTTTTCCAGCTTCTGCCAGCATTCCCAGGCTTGTGTCTGCACCACTCCAGTCTTTGCCTGTCTTCACACAGCCTTCTCCTCTGTGTGTCATTGGATTTAGGACCACCTGGATAAGGCAGGAGCCCTGGTGGCACAGTACTTAAGAGCTATGGCTGGCCAGTGGGACAGCAAGGAGAGGACGGTTGAAAAGTGTTTGGGAGGTGGATGGGCAGCCCTTGGGGACCGGCTGGATGTGAGACGGCGGAGGGTTGTTCTCACCCATGGCCCTGCTGTGTGCTCCATAACCACCCCCTTAGGCTGTTCCTGAGGGTGAGGGAAGGGGAGAGGTGGAGTGAACAGGCCTGTGTGGCTGAGGTGGGGAAGTATAAAAGGAAAGACACCTGGCCTGGGCTGGAGCAGGGGGCTGGAGACCTAAGGCCAACCTACAGGCTTGCCAAGTCAAAGGCCTAGGGCACCGTACCCAGCCCCTGCACGCTGACTTGGGGCTACTTAGCAGCATTGGGTGTAAACAGCAGAAATCCATTCAAAGTGCCTCAAGTAATGGGGGTTTATTGCAAGGCTAGGGGGTTCAGGGGTGGCAGAAGGGGAGCCCGGAGGAGTGGTATGGGACCTGAGGCAGCTCTGGGGGCCTTTGCGGCAGAAGGAGGCTGCTGACTCCCCAGGCTCAATGCTGGTGCAGCCCTCCTCTTGCAGTGATCCGGCATTCTGTCTCTGGCCTCAGAGCTTCTGCCTGTTCACGTCTCCGGCTCCTTCCCACCCCCGATGGGCTAAGCCTCGAGCCTCTCCCACCCCACATGCTCTCCCACCCCACATGCTGCTGTCACTGAATCTTAATCTTGTCCCCCCCGCCCCCCGCCCAGCAGACAGACTCGCTGGGACCTCCCCAAAGGCAGGGCTCCTCCTCCTCCTTCTTCATCCCCCCAAGCCTGGAAAAAGATACCTGATATGGCAGTAGGACTCCAGGGGCCTAAGGTGGAATGCCACAGACAGCGGACATGGTTGAATATTTGATCTTGATGCCAGTGAAGACTTTCTAAACATAAAAGCAAAGGAAAAAATACCAAAGAATAAGAGTTTAATCCACAGACATTTAAATTTTTTATGGCTTTGTCGCCTGCTAATGGCAGAGGCTGCAATCCCAGGAGAGGAATGTTTAGGATCCCAGGCTGGCTCTCGCGGGGCAAACAGCGCAGTCTCGGCTTTATTTTGCATTGTTGTTGTCTGCCGTTTTCACATCAGAACTGCATTTTTCAAGCATGACCGTCCTGCCCCTACTCCGCAGCTATTGAAGGACTTCCGTGACGTCCCTCCAGGTTCTCAGGAAGTAGCAGGTCCACTTCCTCACCTTGCTGCCACCACCCCCTGCTCCAATCACCTTGGTCCGCCCAGCCCATAACAGATTGGGCATGAAAGGGCTTTAGCCTCAATGTTTGTTCTACATTGTGGATCTAATGGGAGAATTTATTTAAAAGACAAAACCAAAACGTGCATCTTAATTAGGGATGACATGCAGTGAGACCAGACTGAGCTGGGCCGGGCACCACTTTGTGAGAACAAACGCTTTTAACGCAGCTCCGTTGCCATGGTGATCACCGAGTCTCAGCTTACTGAGGTGGCATTGCAAATCTGTGGGGAAAGAACAGATTATTTAATAAATGATGATGTGACATTTGGTTAGCTATTTGGAAAGAAACAAAATTAGATCTTTCCATCACACCATACATCAATATAAATTCCAGAGGATTTAAGAATTAACTCTAAAAGGAGACATCATAAAAAAAAGAAGCCATAATGAATATTTGATCTTGACATGAAGAAATACTTTCTAAACATAAAAGCAAAGGCAAAAATAACAAAGAATAAGATAGAATTTAATACATAAAAATTGAAATCTCTTTATATATTAAAAAGACATTTAATTAAATTTATTGGAAAACTGCAAACAATGATAAATAGTTGCAACAAATAAGACAGTTAATATTGCTAATATATAAACAGCAATTACAAATCAATAAAAATGAACATTCCAGTAGAAAAGTGGTCAACACTTTTGTACAGGAATGTACAAAGGAAGAAATAAAAACATGAAATAAACATTTAAAAATATTTAGCTTTCCTGGTAATCAAAGAAATGCCCATTAAAACATCAATGGTCCAGATACCAACAGCATTCTTTAACAAGATAGAAAAACTAATCATCAACTTTATATGGAAAGGAAAGAGGCCCCAAATAAGCAAAGCGTTATCAAAGAAAAAGAACAAAGTAGGTCTCACACTACCTGATCTCAGAACCTACTGTACAGCCATGGTAGCCTCAACAGCCTGGTATTGGTACAATGACAGACACATAAACCAATGAAACAGAATCGAGAACCCAGATGTAAATCCATCCACCTGTGGTCGGCTGATCTTTAACGAAAGACCAAAGTCCATTAAATGGGGAAAAGACAGTCTTTGTAACAAATGGTGTTGACAAAACTGGATATCCACCTGTAAAAAATGAAACAGGACCCATACCTCACACCATACACAAAAACTAACTCAAAATGGATCAAAGACTTACATATAAAACCTAAAATGATAAAGATCATGGGAGAAAAAGTAGGGACAACACTAAGGGCCCTAATACATGGCATAAAGAGAATATAAACCATAACTAACAATGCACTAACACCAGAAGAGAAACTACATAACTGGGAGCTCCTAAAAATTAAACACTTAGGCTCATCAAAAGACTTCACCAAAAAAGTAAAAAGAGAACCTACAGACTGGGAAAAAAATTTTGGCCATGACATATCTGACAGGGTCTAATCTCTACAATGTATAGAATACTTCAACACCTCAACAACAGAAAGACAAAAAATCCAACCGAAAAATGGGCAAAGTATATGAACAGACATTTTACCAAAGAAGACATTCAGACAACTAACAGACACATGAGGAAATGCTCGAGATCACTAGCCATTAGAGAAATGCAAATCAAGACTACAGTGAGATACCATTTCACTCTGACTTTACTGGCATTACTAAAGGAAAAAAAAAAAAACAGAAAATAACAAATGTTGGAGAGATTTCAAGGAGATTGGAACTCTTACGTACTGCTGGTGGGAATGTAAATTGGTACAACCACTATGGAAAATGATATGACACCTCCTTAAAAAGCTAGAAATAGAAATACCATACGATCCAGCAATCCCCCTCCTAGGAATATATCCTAGAGAAATAAGAACTGTCACATGAATAAACATATGTACACCCATGTTCACTGCAGCATTATAAGCAATAGCAAAAAAATGGAAACAACCTAAGTGATCATCAACAGATGAACGGATAAACAAATTATGGTACATACACACAATGGAATACTACGCAACTATAAAGAGCAATGATGAATCCACAAAACATCTCACAACATGGATGAATCTGGAGGGCATTATGCTGGGTGAAATAAGTCAACCATAAAAGGACAAATATTATATGAGACCACTATTATAAAAAACCAAGAAAAGGTTTACACAAGAAAGAAACAATCTTTGATGGTTATAAGGGAGAGGAGGGATGGGGAGGGAAATCACTAGATAGCAGACAAGTGTTAACTTTGGTGAAGGGAAAGACAACACACAGTATAGGGGAAGTCAGCACAACTTGACCAAGGCAAAGTCACAGAAGCTTCCTAGACACATCCAAACACTTTGAGGGATCGAGTTACTGGGACTGAGGGCTGGGGACCATTGTCTCAGTGGACATCTAGGTCAACTGACATAACATAATTCATAAAGAAAATACTCTATGTCCTACTTTGGTGTATAGCGTCTGGGGTCTTAAAAGCTTGAGAGTGGTTATCTAAGATACATCTGTTGGTCCCAGCATGTTCTGAGAAAAGAAGGATGAAGAAAACCACAGGCATAAGGAAAATAACAGTCCGAAGGACTAAAGGACCACATGAACCACAGCCTCCACCAGGCTGAGCCCAGAATAACTAGATGATGCCCAGCTACCACCACTGACTGCACTGACAGGGATCACAACAGACGTTACCAGACAGAGCACGAGAAAAATGTGAAACAAGATTCAAATTCACAAAAGAAGACCAGACTTACTGGTCTGACAGAGACTGGAGAAACCCTCAAGAGTATGGCCCTGGACACCCTCCTAACTCAGAACTGAAGCCACTCCTGAAGTCCACCTTTCAGCCAAAGATTAGACAGGCCTACAAACTAAAAAAAAACACATGTGAGGAATATGCTTCTTAGTTCAATCAAGTCTCTGAGGCCAAATGGGCAACACCTGCCCAAAAGCAAAGGCAAGAAGGCAGGAAGGGACAGGAAAACTGGAAGAATGGACATGGAGAACCCAGCCTGGAAAGGGAAAGGGGTAGAATGCTGACACATTGTGGGGATTGCAACCAATGTCTCAAAACAATTTGTCTATAATTTTTTTTAAATGAAAAACTAATTTGCATTGTAAACTGTCATCTAAAACACAATCAAATTGAAAACAAAAAAAATCAATGAGATTTCCCTCTATCAGATTACCAAAGATCGTTTAAAATTATAATACCCAGTCTTGTCAAGTGGAGTGAAATTGAGCATTCTTACCTGTCTCACATGTGAAGGCACAAATTGGTATAAAATTTGACTTTATGCCACAAGAGCTTTTAAAGTGTTCATACCATTAATACAGTAATTTCATTTCTAAAACATCCTGAAGAGATGGCCTGGTTTGAAGCTAAAACTTTGAGTACAATAATATTCATTATAAGTATTTAACAGAAATTTGTAGTCTATTTAAACACCAGGGCTTGGTTAAATAAATGATGGTACATAAATATTACAAAATATTATGCCACCATTAAAATAATATTTTGAATAATATTTAATGGCATGGAAATATGTCTGTCATAGAATGTTAAGTGAAAAAATAATATATCAATTGATGTTTTTAGCTGCTGGCAACTGAAACTCACTCTGCCTGGGTAAAGCAGAAAAGGAATTCATTGAAAGAATATTGGAGGGCTCACTCAGAATCAGCAGGAACATGGGAGAATCAACGGAGAAAATGACCAAGAAGTAAGACAGCTGCAAACAGGGCAAATCAGAAAACTTCTGGTGAGGAAAACTTCTCAGAGTATTGCTCTAAGCAGAATACCGTTCCTTGGGTTGGCAAATTCACCCTGAAATCTCAGTGGTTTAACCCATTCAATGTTTATTTCTCACTCACATCAAGTAAGTATTTAACAGGTTGGGAGCCTTTCTCCTTCTTGTAGTCTTACCATCTGGAATATGTGGCCTCCAAGAATGCCATCGGAGGGAAGAGAGGGATGGAGGAAGCACACTGGCTCTTAACTGCCTCAGTCAGGAGATATCATGTCATGTCTGTTCTGATTCCATTGATCAGAACTAGTCACATGGCTCCAACTTAACTGCAATGAAATCTGGGAAATATATGGAAGTGTGTCAGTCGGGGTTCCAACAGGAAACAGATGGCACACTCAAGTTAGGATAATTTGAGGAAGATTTAATTTCAAGGAGACTATTTTTAAAGGTGTGGGTAGTGTGTAGAAAAATCAGAAGGGAGAGAGTAGTTGCTAGAGCTCACTACAAATGAACCAAAGGTATGAAGGGCAGAAGAGGTTGCAAGCACCCTGAAGGAGAGAGTTGTTTGGAGGAAACCATTATGAAAGAAGCAGTAACCTTTGGTTAAAGGACGTCATTAGGCTGTATAAGGCAACCCCACAGGGAGAGATACAGGCATCCATATCCATCTTCGTTCTACTTACCTTCTTCAATCTCCTACTGAGGGCTCCCCACTGGCTAAATCCAACTGGAAGCCAGAGTACAAGGCTTCACATTGATGTCATCTTCGTAACTTGGATGCAATCTCCTGGGGCACAGAACAGGGGCTAGAAGGGTGGAGAGTGGATCTGAAGTAGCAACAGTGATATCTAGCACAGGCCATCCCATTATCCCTTCAGCATCTACTTTTATTTTTCATCTAGGTGAAAAGTTTTTATGCTCAACACAGAGCATAAACAAAAATCACACTAGCTATGGTGCCATCACAGGATGATTTGAATTCAGTCACATTCTTACCTGAAACCTAAAGTATTAGCCACCATCAATGTTCAGGATGCATAGCTAGAATGGCCACTGAAAGAATTTTACAAGAATGCATAACTGAACAGCTAATGAAGAGGAAAATAGAATAACAAAAAATACTTGATTAATCCAAAAGAAGGTTTAAAAAAAAAAATCTATATAAAGGCAAAAATAATGGCGCAATAAATAAGCAATTAGCCTGATGGTAGACTAAACCCAATTATTTCAGTAATTATATAAATTGTAAACAAAAGAAAAATAATCCAATTAAAAGATAAAGATTGGACTTCTGGCAAAACGGCACTCTAGATAGAAGCACCACGCCATCCCTCCACAGCAAAGATCCGAAAAACTAAGCCGAACAGAGAAAACAACAATCCTGAAACCCTAAAACATCAAACGAAGAGATAAAGAACTCAGCCAAGCACCAAATGGAGTGAGAAAACTGACAGAGAAGGGAGAGCAAGGAGAGATTCATGCAGAGGTCCCCTATCAGTTAAAGCAGCACGGATCCGCCATCTTGGACTCCTTTCGGAGACCAGCAAACAGGGGGTACGAGAAAGCAGCTTCACAGAGCTTCCAGCGGGAGACAAAACAACCAGTAATTTGCGATATATGCTTTCCCACCCCCACCCTTCTTCACCCCAACTCGGCCTCCTCTGCTTCCCGTGGCCACAATCTCTTGTCTGGGAAATACCGGCTGCTTGGATTCCACCCACCTGAACAGGACAGCTCTCTGAGTGCCATTTGTTGGCTGCTGGTACTGTTTTTTCTGCTTCTTTTGATTTCTTCCTTACCTCTCACCACCTCCTTCTCCTTTCGCTCAAATACCTGGCTCCGTGCGCCATCTTTGCTTCTTCCTGAGGGGCTGTGGAGCTCCATTCGAGTATGGAGCTGCTTCCCAGTCTGGGCTGCTGTGCTGGTGGGATCCCGGGGCTTTGTTTGTTTGTTTGTTTTGAATTGTTTGTTTGTTTTCCTTTTCTTGAGTTGGGAGCCCATTCTGGCCAGGTGGTGCTGCGTGGCTTGGAAACTACCCCCTTGGCTTCCACAGATGTGCAGAGGGATCCCTGAGGACATTTCTTTCTTGGCTGGGTTTTTTTTTTTTTTCTTTTTTTCTGTTTTTTGGGGGGATTTTCTTGTTCTTTCTTTTTTTAAAAAAAAATTGTTTTGTTTTCTTTTCCCTCTTTTTCCCTTTTTGTCTTTCTTCATTACTCAGTTTATGGTCTCTCTATATCTTCCTTCTCTTTCTGTTCCCTGAATACCTGGTGTTGTATACCTCTACACCTTCTAGCCAGGCTGTACTGCAACACCTGAGAACAACTTCTGCAGGCCTCATAGCCGCACTGGTGGGATCCCTGGGAACTTTGCTGTTCTTTAACCTTTCTGATTTTTATTTATTCATTCTTTTTTTATCTTCCTCTTCCCCTTTTTGTTTTTCTCCATTTCATAGTCTCTCATCTCTCCAGTCCAATGGCAAGCTCCCCTAGCATTCTTTTTTGTTTGTTTGTATTTTTTAGGCTCCTGTTCCTCTCTTCTCTCTCCCATATCCATCTTAGCTCCACACATAACAGTCTTCCTGCTACATCCTGCCTACCTGCACCATGCACTTAACATCACACCACCAAGAAGCACAGGCACAGCCTACTGGAACCTGCCATGCACTGATTACCAACCCGCCTTGGTGGTTGTAGTAAGTGCCACAAACAACCCATCCCAGTAACTCTGCTTCAGCTAGACCTGCCCTGCCACACCATATCTGAGTGACTGACCCTGCCAGTTGGAGAAGGAGGTGAGAAGTATTGTGCCCACAGACAAGCAAACAACAAAGAACACATAGCCCGCCTGCTCAGACATAGCCAAATTTTTTTTAAAAAAGGGATGCAATGAACAAATCTACAATAAATAAACAAGAAAAATAACTACTGAGTGCCCTGAAGACAGCAGACAATATCAAAACATTTACAAAAACAGGACAGGATGGTTCAAGTAGGCGTCCAAAATAAAACACGAGATGACTTTCCAGTGGAAGAAAAGGCACTAGAACTACCCGATAAGGAATTCAAATCTCTAATACTCAGAAATCTCCAAGAGCTGAAGCAAAAAGCAGACAAAAATGAGGAAAATATAGACAAATTCATGGAAAATACAGACAAAAAATTGGAAGAATTCAGAAAAATAATGCAGGAACAAAATCCCAAAATAAATTCACAACTAGAAATTATACAAAAACAACAATTAGAAATCCAAAAGATAAACAACAAGATTTCAGAAATGGACGGTGTCATAGAAGGGCTGAGAAGCAGATTTGAAATGGTGGAAGACAGAATCAGTGGAATTGAAGACAAACACTTGGATACAACTCGGTTTCAGGAAAACTCAGAAAAAAGAACAAAGAAAAATGAAGAGACCCTGAGAGTTACATGGGATACAATCAAAGGCAAAAATCTGTGAGTGATTGGAGTTCCAGAACAGGGGGAGAAAACAGAAAACCCAGAGAGGATCATTGAAGAACTGCTGATAGAAAACTTCCCCAATAACATGAAAGATGAAAAGCTGGCAATCCAAGAAGCTCAACGAACCCCACATAGGAGAGACCCCCCCAAAAATCACCAAGGCATATCATAATCACACTCGCCAAAACCAAAGACAAACAAAGAATCCTGAGAGCAGCTTATGAAAAACAAGAAGTCACATACAGAGGAGAAACAATAAGACTCAGCTCAGATTATTTGGCAGAAACCATGCAGGCAAGAAGGCAATGGGATGACATATATAAAATCTTGAAAGAAAAAAAAAATTGCCAGCCAAGAATAATATATCCTGCAAAACTCTCATTCAAATTTGATGGTGAAATTAGGTCATTTCCAGATAAAAAGAAATTAAGGGAATATGTAAAAGTCAAAGCAAACTTACAAGAATTATTAAAGGGAGTTCTTCGATCTGAGGACAAACAGCTTCAGCTCACAGGCAGAATCTAGGATGCAGATTCATACCAGCCAGATACCAATCTAGAAAATGAACTCACAAGGATTATCCAAAACCAAAAGAAATACAACAGGGAATCAGAGCAGTTAATCAGTAAATGACAACAACATCAAAACAATAAAAGAGGGAATAAATGACATAGGTATAGAACCTTCTAATAGAGAGGAAGGCAAGGAGATACCAAGTAATGGTAGACTGCTTCAAACTTAGAAAGATAAAGGTAAAATTCATGATAACCACAAAGAAAGTTAACAAACATACTCATAAAAATAAAGAGGAAAAACATAGTCTCAGCAAAAACAAAACTACAAAAACAAAAGAAATTTAAAAAAAAAAATCCACAAACAAAAGTAACTCAGCACAAGAGAGTAAGAAGAACAAGAAAACTTCAGCACCACAAAAAAAAAGCACTACAAAATGACAGCAACAAACTCACATCTATCAATAATTACACTGAATGTAAATGGACTCAATGCACCTATAAAGAGATGGAGAGTGAAAGAATGTATAAGAAAACAGGATCCATCAATATGCTGTCTACAAGAGACACACCTTAGAAACAAAGATGTGAATTTATTAAAAGTCAAAGGTTGAAAAAAAAATACATGAAGCTAACAACTACCAAAGAAGAGCAGGAGTGGCAATACTAACCTCAGATAAAATAGACTTTAAAATAAAATCCACCATAAAAGACAAAGAAGGACACTATATAATGATTAAGGGGATGATCCATCATGAAGACATAACCATAATAAACATCTACGCACCCAATGACAGGGCTCCAAAATACATAAAACAAACTCTAACAACACTGAAAAGAGAAATTGACAGTTCCACAATAATAGTAGGAGACTTCAACACACCACTCTCAGTAAAGGACAGAACAACTAAAAAGAAACTCAGCAAAGATACAGAAGACCTAAAGGACACAATCATCCAACTGGACCTCATAGACATACATAGAACAATCCAATCAACTGCTGCAAAGTACACATTCTTTTCCAATGCACATGGAACGTTCTCCAGAATAGACCACATCTTAGGCCACAGAGCAATCCTCAACAAGATCCAAAACGATGAGATAATTCAAAGTGTCTCCTCTGACCACAATGCCATCAAGGTAGAAATTAACAATGGAAAGAGCAAGGAAAAAAAAATCAATTACATAGAAACTGAATAATACCCTGCTTACACATCACTGGGTAATAGAAGAAATCAGAGATGGAATCAAAACATTCCTAGAATCAAATGACAATGAAAACACATCATACCAAAACCTTTGGGACACAGCAAAGGCAGTCCTCAGAGGACAATTTATAGCAATAGATGCACATATCAAAAAAGAAGAAAGGGACAAAATCAAAACATTAACTACAGAACTCAAACAAATAGAAAGAGAACAGCAAAAAAAGCCCACAACCACCGGAAGAAAGGAAATAGTAAAGATCAGAGCAGAAATAAATGAAATAGAGAACAGAAAAACAATAGAAAGAATCAACAAAACCAAAAGTTGGTTCTTTGAAAGAATCAACAAAATCAACAAACCACTGGCCAGAATGACAAAAGATAAACAGGAGAGGACACAAATAACCCCAATAAGAAATGAAATGGGGGACATTACAACAGACCCAACTGAAATAAAAAGGATTATAACAGAATAGTATGAAAAACTATACTCCAACAAATTTGAAAACCTAGAGGAAATGGATAAATTTCTAGAAACACACAGCCTACCCAAACTACAACAAAGTGATGTTGAAAATCTGAACAGACCCATAACAAGAGAACAGATTGAAAAGGTAATAAAAAAAAAAACCTCCCAACCAAAAAAAAAAAAAAGCCCTGGCTCAGATGCCTTCACTGGAGAATTCTACAAAGCATTTACAGAAAAACTTGTACCAGTACTACTCAAGCTATTTCAGAGCATAGAAGAGGAAGCAACACTTCCAAATTCATTCTATGAAGCCAGCATAATGCTGATACCAAAACCGGGCAAAGACGTCACAAAAAAAGAAAATTACAGACCAATATCTCTCATGAATGTAGATTGAAAAATTCTTAACAAAATTCTAGCCAATAGAATTCAGCATCATATCAAAAAAATAATACACCATGACCAAGTAAGATTCATACCAGGTATGTAAGGATGGTTCAACATTAGAAAATCAATCAAAGTAATCCACCACATAAATAAAAGGAAAGAAAAGAATCACACGATCATCTCAATTGACACAGAAAAGGCATTTGACAAAGTCCAACACCCATTCCTGATAAAAACTCTCAATAAAATAAGTATAGAAGGGAAATTTCTCAACATAATAAAGGGCATCTATGCAAACCAATGGCCAACATCATTCTTAATGGAGAGAGGCTGAAAACATTTCCCTTGAAAACGGGAACAAGACAAGGATGCCCTTTATCACCACTCCTATTTAACATTGTGCTAGAAGTTCTAGCTAGAGCAATAAGGCAAGAAAAAGAAATAAAGGGCATCCAAATTGGTAATGAAGAAGTTAAACTGTCCCTGTTTGCAGATGATATGATACTATACACAGAAAACCCTAAAGACTTCATGAGAAATCTACTGGAACTAATAGAAAGATTCAGCAGAGTAGTAGGATACAAGATAAACATTCAAAAATCAGTTGGATTCCTATACACCAATAAGGCGAATGATGAAAAGGAAATCAGGAAAACAATACCGTTTTCAATAGCCCCTAAAAAGATAAAATACTTAGGAATAAATCTGACCAGGGATGTAAAAACCTATACAAAGAAAACTACAAAACACTACTGCAAGAAACCCAAAGGGATCTACATAAATGGAAAAACATACCATGCTCATGGATAGGCAGACTCAACATTGTGAAAATGGCAATTCTACCCAAAGCACTTTACAAATACAACGCAATCCCAATCCAAATACCAACAACATTCTTCAAAGAGATGGAAAAACTAATCATTAACTTTATATGGAAAGGGAAGAAGCCCCGAATAAGTAAAGCACTACTGAAGAAGAAGAATAAAGTTGGAGGACTCACACTACCTGACTTCAGAACCTACTATACAGCTACTGTAGTCAAAACAGCCTGGTACTGGTACAACAACAGATACATTGACCAATGGAACCAAATTGAGAACCCAGATGTAAATCTATCCACCTACAGTCACCTGATCTTCGACAAGGGCCTAAAGTCCATCAAATGGGGAAAAGACAGTCTTTTTAACAAATGGTGCTGGCAAACTGGATATCCATCTGCAAAAAAATGAAACAGGACCCATACCTCATGCCGTATACAAAAACTACTTCAAAATGGATCAAAGACCTGAATATAAAGCCTAAAACTATAAAGTTCATAGAAGAAAAAATAGGACCAACACTACAGACCTTAATACACGGCATTAACAGGATACAAACCATAACCATCAACGCACAAACCCCAATAGATAAGCTAGATAACTTGGATCTTCTAAAAATCAAACACCTATGCTCTTCAAAAGACTTCACCAAAAGAGTCAAAAGAGAACCTACAGACTGGGAAAAAATTTTTGGACAGTACAAGTCAGACAAAGGTCTAATCTCCATAATCTACAAGAAAATCCAACACCTCTACACCAAAAAGACAAATAATCCTATTAAGAAATGGGCAAAGGAGATGAACAGACACTTCACCAAAGAAGACATTCAAATGGCCAACAGACACATGAGGAAATGCTCGCGATCACTAGCCATTAGAGAAATGCAAATTAAAACCACAATGAGATACCATCTCCCCCCGGCATTACTGGCACAAATCAAAAACACTGGAAATAACAAATTTTGGAGGGGCTGCCGGGAGATCAGAACTATTATGCACTGCTTGTGGGAATGCAAAATGATACAACCATTTTGGAAAATGATATGGCGCTTCCTCAGAAAGCTAGAAATAGACATACCATTTGATCCAGCAATCCCACTCCTAGGAATATATCCTAGAGAAATAAGAGTCGTCACTCGAATAGACACATGCACACCTATGTTCATGGCAGCATTATTCACAATAGCAAAACGATGGAAACAACCTAGATGCCCATCAACAGATGAATGGATAAACAAACTATGGTACATACACACAATGGAGTACTATGCAACGAGAAAGAACAACGATGAATCTGTGAAGCATCTCATAACATGGATGAAACCGGAGGACATTATGCTGAGTGAAATCAGTCAATCACAAAGGGACAAATATTGTATGAGACCTCTATTGTAAAAACCCATGAAAAAGTTCACACACAAAATGTAACAATCTTTGTTGGTTACCAGGGATGGGGTGGGGGTGGAATACTAAACAGGCAATAGATAAGTGGTATCTTGAGTGAAGGGTGAGACAGTACGCAATACAGGGGAAACCAGCACAACTTGTACAAGGAAAGGTCATGGAAGCCCCAAAGACACATCCAAATTCCCTGAGGGACTGAATTGCTGGGTGGAGGGCTGTGGGGACCATGGTCTCGGGGAACATCTAGCTCAATTGGCATAACACAGTTTATAAAGACAATGTTCTACATTCTACCTTGGTGAATAGCATCTGGGGTCTTAAAAGCCTGTGAGCAGCCATCTAAGATACTCCACTGGTCTCATCTCTTCAAGAGCAAGGGAGAATGAAGAGAACAGGATACAAGGAAAAGATTAGTCCAAAGGACTAATGGACCACAGCTACCAAGGCCTCCACCAAACTGAATCCAGTACAGCCAGATGGTGCCTGGCTACCACCACTGACTGCTCTAACCAGGATCACAACAGAGGGTTCTGGACAGAGCTGGAGAAGGATGTAGAACAAAATTCTAACTCACCAAAAAAAGACCAGATTTACTGGCCTAAAGGAGACTGGAGAAACCCCAAGAGTATGGCCCCCAGACACCCTTTTAGCTCAGTGGTGAAGTCATTTCCAAGGTTCACCGTTCAGCCAGGGAGTGGACAGCCTCATAAAACCAAATGGAACTAATGAGGCACAGCAGTCCAGGGACAAGGGCCAGAAGGTAGAAGGGGTCAGGGAAGCTGGTGATAGGGAACCCAAGGTTGAGTAAGGATAGTGTTGATGTGTTGTGAGGTTGTTAACCATTGTCATAGGGCAACATGTGTACTAACTGTTAAATGAGAAACTATTTTGTTCTGTAAGCCTTCATCTAAAGTCAGAATAGCAGCACAATTGGAAGAGTGTAGTCGATGTCACTGAACTGTACGTGTAGAAATTTTTGAAATGGTGTATCTTTGGCTATGTATATTTTCACCAAAAAAAAAGGTCGAGAAGGGAGAGGGTTGACATGTTGTGGGGTTGTTAACCAATGTCATAAAACAATATGTGTACTACTGTTCCATGACAAAGTATTTGTTCTGTAAGCCTTCACCTGAAGTACAATAAAAAAAAAGTTATTTTTTTAAAAATAATAGTTATTTTTAACTTAAAAAAAAAAAAGATAACGATTGTCAGATTGAATTAAAAAGATCCCAATATATGCTGTTTATAAGAGGCACACTTTGAATAAAATAAAATAAAATAATTGAAAACATATAACACTCATCAAAAGAAAGGTGGTGTTACTAAATTAATATGAGAACAAATAGAATTTAAGAAATAATTTAGTGGTAAAGAGAGAGCTATTCTAACAGGTCAATTCAACAAGAAGCTATAAAAATCCTAACCTTCTATACACTAATACCATAGCTTCATAATATGTAAAGAAAAAGCTTACAGAACTAAAAAAGAGATAGACAAATATACATTGGTAGTTTGAGATTTTAACACATCTTTCTCATTAACAAGGAACCCTGGTGGTGCAGTGGTTAAGTGCTGGGCTGCTAACTGAAGGGTTGGCGGTTTGAACCCACCAGCTGCTCGGCTGGAGAAAGATATGGCAGTCTGCTTCCATAAAGATTTACTGCCTTGGAAACCTATGGGGGCAGTTCTACTCTGTCCTACAGGGTTGCTATGAGTCAGAATCGACTTGATGGCAGTGGGTTTGGTTTTTTGGTTTTCTCTCATTAACTAACAAGACAAGGAGGAAACAAATCAGTAATGATATAGAAAATTTGAACTATACAATTATCCAAATTGACCCAGTGGACAAGATATAGAACCTGCATCTACCAAACACGGAATACATGTTCTTTTCAAATACCCATGGAACATTTTCAAAAATATATCATATGCTAATCCATAAAGCAAATCTCAATAAATTTACACAATTAAAATTATACAGAGTATGTTTTCTGACTGCATTGAAATTAAACAAGAAATCAATAAAAAATTAGAAAATATTCAAACGTTGGAAATGAGGTTACACTCTTCTAGATAATCTATAGATCAAAGAAGAAACCACAATGGAAAGTATAAAGTATTTTGAATTAATGAAAATAAAAACATGACATACAGAAATTGTGATATGCAGCTCACATAACTCTCAGAAAGAAGTTTATAATTCTAAATGAATATATTAGAAAAGAAGAAAGGTAGAAAAATGATCTATGCTTCTGTCTCAAGAAACTAGAAAAAGAGCAACAAATTAAAAGAAAGTAGAAGGGAAAGTAAAGGAAATAGTAAAGATGAGAGCAGAAATCAGTATAACAGAAAGCACATCTATAGAGAAAATTTAAAAAGTCACAAATTGGTACTTCAGAAGGTTTCTAAAATTGATAAATTCTTAGCATGGCTGATCAAGGAAAAGAAGGGAGAAAATACCAATTACCAATGTCAAGAATTGAAGGGGAGAGTTCACTACAGAGCCCAGAGACTTTAAATAGATAATACAAGAATATTATGAACAGCTATTTGCCAACCATTTGATAGTTTAGATGAAATGGATGAACTCATTGGAAAATCACCTTATCAAAACTTCCCTAAGAAATAGAAAATGTATATAGTCTCATTTCTGTTCAAGACATTGAATCCATAATTAGAAACCTTCCCACAAAGGAAATTCCAGCCTTAGATGGTTTAACTGGTGAATTCTACCAAATATTGCAGAAAGAAATATTACACATTTTACACAAAATTTTCCAGAGTTGCTTCCTAATTTGTTTTGCCAAACTGATACCAAAATATGACCAAAACGCTAAAAGAAAGAAAAATGAAAAAAAATCCCTTACGAATATACTGTAGATGAAAAAACCCTAAACATATTATTAACACGTTGAATTCAGTGATATATAACAAGGATAATACACATATTCTAGGACTACAAGGTTAGCTTAACATTTGAAAATAAGTTTGTATAATTTATCACACTAACAAAATAAAGAGGATAAATAAAAAGAGTTGTCATCCAACAACAACAACAAAATTCATAAGACTATTCTCATAGATGTAGATAAAGCATCTAATTCAATATTTATGGTGTTGAATAGGGATATAAGGAAAGTTCCTTACCTGATGAAGTATATATACAAAAAAACTACAGCTAACATAAAACATATTGATAATATAGTGAATGCCTTTCTCCCGGTGCTGGGAACATGACAGGATATACACTATCATCACTTTTATTCAACCTCGTATGCGAGCCCTAGACAATACAATAAGGCAGGAATCAGCACACAATCGACCAGAGGTCATATCCGGCCCCTCTTCTTTTAAAAAAAAAAAAAAAACAGCTTTGTTGTTGTTAGGTGCCGTTGAGTCAGTTCTGACTCGTAACGACCCTATGTACCACAGAACAAAACACTGCTTGAGCCCGTTGTTGCAGCCACTATGTCAATCCATCTCTCTGAGGGTCTTCCTCTTTTTCACAGACCCTGTACTTTACCAACCATGATGTCCTTCTCCAGGGACTGATCCCTCCTGACAACATGTCCAAAGGATGTAAGACGTAGTCTCTCCATCCTTGCTTCTAAGGAGCATTCTGGTTGTACTTCTTCCAAGACAGATTTGTTTGTTCTTTTGGCAGTCCGTGGTATATTCAATATTCTTTGCCAACGCCACAATTCAAAGGCATCAATTCTTCTTTGGTCTTCCTTATTCATTGTCCAGCTTTCACACGCATATGATGCGATTAAAAACACCATGGCTGGGGTCAGGCACACCTTAGTCTTCAAGGTGACATCTTCGCTTTTCAACACTATAAAGAGGTCTTTTGCAGCAGATTTGCCCAGCAGATTTCCCTAGCCCCTAGAAACCACTAATCTACTTTCTCTCTATACAAATATATCTATTCTGAACATTTTATATAAACGGAATATACAATATGTGCCCTTTTGTGTCTGACTTCTTTCATTTAGCATAATGTTTTAGAAGTTCATAATGTTGTAGCATGTATTAGTACTTTATTTCTTTGTATGGCTGAATAACATTTCATTGCATGAATTTATCACATTTTGTTTACTTGTTCACCAACTGATGAAAATTTTGACAGTTTGTACCTTTATGTACTATTTTGTATTCTATGTACTTTTATTGTAGTATTATTAACTATGTTGCTATGAACTTTTGTGTACCAGTTTTTGGATAGACATGTGTTTTCATTTCTCTTGGACATATACCTAGGAGTGGAATTACAGGGTCATATAGTAACTCTGTGTTTAACGTTTTAAGACATTGCCAAACTATTTTCCAAAGTGGCTCTATCATTTCACATTCCCACCAGCAGTGTAAAATTTCTCCATATCTTCACCAATACTCGTTATTGTCTGTCTTTTTTTTTTTAATTATAGCCATTCTAGTGGGTGTGAAATCATATCCAGTGGTTTTGATTTGCATTTCCATTTGGAAACCCTGGTGGCGTAGTGATTAAGAGCTATGGCTGCTAATCAAAAGATCGTCAGTTCAAATCCACCAGGTACTCCTTGGAAACTCTATGGGGCAGTTCTACTCTGTCCTGTAGGGTTGCTATGAGTCGGAATCGACTCGACAGCAACGGGTTTGGTTTTCTTTTGAGTGACCAGTGATGTTGAGCATCTTTTCATTGTTTATTGGCCACTGTATGTTTTCTTTGGAGAAATGTCTATTAAAATCTCTTGCCCATTTTTAATTGGGATATTTGTCTTTCTATTGATTTGTAAGAGTTCCTTTATCAAATATATGATTTGCAAATATTTTCTCCCATCCTGTGGGTTGTCTTTTCACTCTTGATAATGTCCTTTGATGCACAGAAGTTTTTAATTGTGAAGTCTAGTTTATCTGTATTTTCTTTTGTCATTATGCTTTAGGTGTCATATCTAAGAAACTTGTCTAATCCAAGCTAAAAAATGTTTACACCTATGTTTTCTTATAAGAGTTTTATGTCTTTAATTTCAATCTTATAAAATGATCCATTTTGAGTTAATTTTAATATGGTGTGAAGTAGGGATCCAAATTCATTGTTTTGCATGTGGATATCTAATTGTCCCAGCACCATTTTGTTGAAAAGGCTATTTCTTCCCCATTGAATGGTCCTTGGCACTTTTGTTGAAATTCCAGTGACCACAAATGTAAGGGTTTATTTCTGGTATCTCAGTTCTATTTCATTGATCTATACATATGCCCTTATGCCGGTATCACACTATCTTGATTACTGTGGTTTTGTAGTAAGTTTGCATCCTCCAACTTTGTTTTCCTTTCAAGAATTTTTTTGCTATTCTGGGTCCCTTAAATTTCCACAGAATTTTAGAATCAGCTTGTGAATTTTTGCAAGAAAGCCAGCTGGGATTTTGATAACGATTGATCAATTCGGGGAGTATTGTTATCTTAACAATATTGTTTTTCAATCTATGAACATGTCTTTCCATTTATTTAGGTCTTTTTAAATTTCTTTCAACCAATGTCTTGTAGTTTTCAGTGTACAAGTCTTGCACTTCTTTTGTTAAATTTATTCCTAGGTATTTTTGATGTTATTGTAACCAGATTTTTTTTTAATTTCATATTCAGATAATTCATTAGTAGTGTATAGAAGTAAATTTCATTTTTGTGTATTGATCTTGTATTCTGCAGCCTTGATGAACCTGTTCATTTGTTCTAACTTTTTGTACGTTCCTTAAAATTTTGTATATACAATATCAGGTCATCCATATACCTCTCCAATCTGGATAACTTTTATTATTTTCTTGTCTAATTATCCTGGCTAGAACTTCCAGTGCAATATTAAATAGAGGTGAGAGAGGCCCTGCCTTGTTCCTGATCTTAGGGGGAAAACATTTAATCTTTCTCATTAAGTGTGATGTTAGTCGTGGGCTTTTAATACATGCCCCTTACCAAGTTAAGGAAATTCCCTTATATTACTAATTTGTTGAATGTTTTTATCGTGAAGTGTGTTGGATTTTTTTCAAATGCTTTTTCTGCATCTATTGAGATGATCATGGGTGCTTTGTCCTTTATTCTATTAATATGGTCTATTATATTTATTGATTTTCATATGTTAAACCCATCTTACATTCTTGGGATAAATCCCACTTAGTAGTGATCTATAATCCTTTTACGTGCTGCTGGATTTCATTTTCTGGTATTTTGTGGACAATTTTGGGGCCTATGTTCATAAGGGATGTTGGTCTGTAATTTTCTTTACAAGTGATATCTTTGTTTAGTTTTTGTATGAGGGTAATCCTGGCCTCATAGAATGAGTTGGAAAGTGTTCCATCCCCTATATTTTCTGGAAATGTTGTGAAGGATTTGAGTTAATTTTTCTTTAAATGTTTGGTAGAATTCATCAGTGAGGCCATCTGAGTTGGGCTTTTCTTTATGGGACATTTTTTGAAATTACTATTACTAATTCACTCTCTTTATTTGTTGTAGGTTTTTTGCAGATTTTCTATCTCTTCTTGAGTCAGCTTCAGTAATTTGGGTCTTGCTAGAAATTTGTTCATTTCATCTAAGTTATCTAATTTGTTGGTGTATAATTAGTCACAGTATTCTCTTATAATCCTTTTTTATTTCTGTAAGGTTGGTAGTAATATCCCCTTTTCATTCCTAATTTTAGTCATTTGAGCCTCTCCCCTTTTTCTTCATCAGTCTAGCTAAAGGCTTGTCAATTTTGTTAATCTTTTCAAAGAACTAACTTTAAAAAAAAAATACTTTCACAGTGTTGACATGTAGTGGGGTTGTTAACCATTGTCCTAGGGCAACATGGGTACTAACTGTTCAATGAGAAACTATTTTGTTCTGTAAACCTTCATCTAAAGTGAGTATAGCAGCACAATTGGAAGAATGTAATCTATGTCACTGAATTGTACATGTAGAAATTTTTGAAATGGTAAATCTTTGGGTCTTCCAAGGTCAAGAAGGGAGAATGTTGACATGTCATGGTGTTGTTAACCAACATCATAAAACAATATGTGTACTGACTGTTTAATGAGAAACTATTTATTCTGTAAACCTTCACCTAAAGTACAATAAAAAAATTATTTTCTATATTGTTTTTCTGTTCTCTATTTCATTTATTTACACTCTAATCTTTAGATTTAGTTTGCTCTTCTATTTCAGGTTTCTTAAGGCGGAAAGTTAAGTTTTTGATTTGAGATTATTATTCCTTTTTAATATAGGCAATTATAGCTGTAAATTTCCCTCGAAGCACTACTTTAGCTGCATCACATAAGTTTGTATATACTGTGTTTTCATTTTTATTCATCTCAAAATATTTTCTAAATTCCCTTGTGACTTCTCCTTTGACCTATTGGTTATTTAGTGGTGTGTTGTTTAATTTCCACATTTTTTTTTTTATTTTCCAAGTTTCCTTCTGTTTTTGATTTCTAATTACATTCTATTGAAGTTGGAGAACATACTTTGCATGACTTCAATTCTTTTAAATTTATTGAGTCTTGTTTTATGGCCTAACATATGGTTTATCCTGGAGAATGTTCCACATGAACTTGAGAAGAATGTGTATTCTGCTGTTGTTGGGTGGAGTGTTCTATAGATATCTGTTAGGTTCAGTTGATTTATAGTGTTGTTTCTTTAATTCTTTAGAATCATTTCCTTTAGTTCTTTGAACATATTTATAATAGAAGATCTAAAGTCTTTGTCTAGAAAGTCCAATGTCTGGGCTTCCTTACAGACAGCTTCCTTGGTGTCATGGGTTGAATTGTGTCTCCAAAAAAATATGCATCAACTCAGCTAGGCCATAACTCCCAGTACTGTGTGGTTGTCCTCCATTTTGTGATCTGATGTAATTTTCTTATGTGTTGTAAATCCTAATCTCTGCCTGTGGTTCATGAGGCAAGATTACACTATGTTAAAGAGGATTAAGGTGGGATGCAACCCCCTTACTCAGGTCACAGCCCTGATCCAATGTGAAGTAAGGGTAGTTTCCCTGGGATGTAGCCTGCCATAACCTTTCACCTTACAAGTGATAAAAGGAAAGAAGTGATCAGAGACAGGGACTTCATGCCACCCAGAGAGAAGCACAGGGGCTGGAGCATGTCGTTTGGGCCCGGGGTCCCTGCACTGAGAAGCTCCTAGACCAGGAGAATATTGATGACAAGTTCCTTCCCCAGAACCGACAGAAACAGAAAGCCTTTCCCTGGAGCTGCTGCCCTGAATTTGGACTTCTAGCCTACTAGACTGTGAGAGAATAAATTTCCCTTTGTTAAAACCATCCGCTTGTGGTATTTCTGTTATAGCATCACTAGGTAACTAAGACAATACTCTAACTAGGTTCACCCATTTTGCCACATTTGCTTTATCATTCTGTCTCTCTCTCTCGTAATATAAATTGTCATTTATATTATTTTCTGCAACACTAGAGATTTTAGTTGCACACTTGATAGTCCTTTACCCCTAAATAGTGTGCATTTCCCAAGAGCAAAAACAATGTCCTACATAACCACAGTACAATAGTCAAAATCAGAAAATTAGCATTAATACAATACTATCTAATCTACAGACTTTACTCAAATTTTCAAGTTGTTCCGATAATGTCCTGTACAGCAAATTTTCCTTGTCCAAGTCCAATCTAGGATCCACATACTGCATTTAGTTTTCATGTCGCTTTAATCTTCTTTGATCTGGAACACTTCCTTAGTCCTTCTTTGTCTTTCGTGACACTGACATTTTTTAAAAAGACAGGCCATTCATTTTTAGGAATTTCTCAATGTTTGCCTGATGTTACCTCATCATTAGATTCAGATGCTTCACTTTTTGCAGGGTTACCACAGAAGTGATGTTATGTCCTTCTCGGTGCATCAAATCAGAAGACTCATGATGTCAATTTGTCCCATTACTGGTGATATTAACTTGCCTGTAATTTGGAGTTTGATTTTCCTTGATCACTAGAGAGATTCATCATTTTCTCCTATATATGTGCTTCCTGGTTGATATTCATACATAATTTTAAGAGAAAAAAGGCAGACTTTCAAAACTGTGTTATAATTTTAATTATATAAATATGCACATGAGCAAGTGTTCAGGAGAGAGGGTTATAGCTGATCCTCAATACTTTTTATTTAATATTAACACCATATTGTTTTCATGATAAATAAAGCTAGCAATATAAATATTCCCAGTCCCGAGTGAAGGGTGTGTTTATTCACAAGGTGACACACCACATTTCTTCTTACAGACCCATCACACACTGGGCTTTTGACCACTGCTATACTTTGTTGTGGAAATCCTGGTGGTGTAGTGGTTAAGAGCTACATCTGCTAACCAAAAGGTTGGCAGTTCAGATCCACCAGGTGCTCCTTGGAAACTCTCTGGGGTGGTTCTATGCTGTGCTATAGGGTTGCTGTGGGTCAGAATCGACTCAACAGCAATGGGTTTGGTTTGGTATACTTTGTTGCTGCAGACCTGCAATGTCCTCTCCACCCATTCACATCTTCCTGCCTGTTCTTTAAGGTTTCTGTTCCCTGGGGGATCTCCTTGAAGGAGTCCTTTCCCCTCTGTTTCTATGTCCAGATCCAGCCCTTCTTCCCCTCATCCCCAGCCTGATGCCTGCTTGCACACACCAATCCTTAGATAGTCTACTTTACCAAGGGGTTTGCCCCATGGCTCCTTAGGTAGCCTCCTCTTTAATGTGGGTGAAACAATGTTTAATCTATAAAAAAAAATCTCTGCACACATCATATTCCAGGGACCTCCACCTCCAGTTCTCCATGAAGTCCTTTCAATTAGCTTCTAAATTGTTCAAACTTGACCTCTTCTCTCCATCCCATCTTCTGATCGTATTACGACAACAAAACCCATTGCCCTTTAGTCAATTCCGATTCATAGTGGCCCTATAGGAAAGAGTAGAACTGCCTCATATGGTTTCCAAGGAGCAGTTGGTGGATTCAAACTGCCAAACTTTTGGTTAACAGCTGAGTTCTTAACCACTGCACCACCAGGTCTCCGTATTACAACAATAGCCTCCTAAAACTGGTCTCCAAGCCTCCAACCTCGATTCCAGCCCATCTGAGTACTGTTGCTCAAGTGGCTTCCTCACACAGAGACCTGATCGGGCAGCTAACTTGCTTGCAAGGACCCTCTGGCTCCATAAGGCAGCTGAGGCCGCTCTTGACCTCTTCCCAGCCTCTCTCCTGCCTCTGCTCCAGCTCCACTGAACTTTGCTCCCTCCTGCACCCATCACACTGTCTTCCAGGGTTTTCCATCTCAGGGAAAAGGAACACCTCCCACCCAGGCACACAGTCAAAAAGTGAAGTGTTGTTCTTGACGACTTTACTATCTTTTTTTTTCCTTCAAACTGTTCGTATCTAACTTCTTAATCTTTTAATAGAAGATAAAGTTCCATAGTTTAAGAACTCAGAGCAAAATTGCTTGTAATGAAAAATAGTGGTCTCCTGGCTCTTCCCCTACCCCATGAACCATCTTTAAAACTCTTAACTATTTGCCTTGGTACTTACCTCTATATTTCTAAATAATATGCACATATAATTTTTTTCTCTCGATTCATCAGTTTTGGACATTATATATTGATTTCATATTATGGTAGATGAGGATTCTAGCTTATTTGCTTGCCCTTTCCCTTCTTCGTATCCTCTCAAATATAGTTATATCACAATTTTTATAATTTTATGTTCAGTGATTTTGTTATTGACTATATAATGATGGTTTATTGCTGAATCAAGTAGGGCACTATGATTTTATTTCAATTTCGTATATATAATTTTTTGGTTTTCATGGAGATAATGACTACCTCCTTTGTTTACTGCTCCTTGAGTCTTGCTGGCACCCTGGTGATACAGTGGTTAAGAGCTGTAACTGCTAACCTAAAGATCGGCCATTCGAATCCACCAGCTGCTCCTTGGAAACCCTATGGGGCAGCTCTACTCTGTCTTAGAGGGTCGCTATGAGTCGGAATCGACTCGACAGCAACGGGTTTGGTTTGATTTTTGAGTCTTGCTACGTGTTTCCAACTCCAGCCTCAACGTGCAAATCACTCCCAATACAGTATCCCACTCTGCTCAGCATGTCAAGCCATTCATAACCCTTTTTCCTGGAGCCAGGTCCTAGGGCCGTTGTAAGAAAATACCACCAACTAGGTGACTTTAAAGAACAGAAATTTATTGTCTTACAGTTCTGCAGGCTAGAAGTTCAAACCAGGGTATCACTCATATTGATTCCTTTGAGGGCTCTGAGAGGGAAAATATTCCATGCCTCTCTCCTAGCTTCTGGTGGCTCCCAGCAATCCTCGACTTGCAGCTGTATCTGCCTCCAAAGTCACATGGCTGTCCTTCCTCTGACTATCTCTGTCTCTGTGTCTCTTCTCCTCTTTTATAAAACACCGCTCAGATGGGATTAGGACCCACCCTATTCCGGTATGATCTCATGCTAACTGATAACATCTTCAAAGGCCCTATTTTCAAGTAAGGCTACATTCACAGGTACCAGGGGTTAGGACTTCAACATATCTTTTTGGGAGACACAATTCAATCCACAACAGATGGCATCCTGAAACTCCCTTCCTTTCCCTCCTATGTTGGATCCCCTGATTCCTAATGTCCACGTTTTCCTCCTGTTTGCCTTTTCTTCTCTCATTTTGGGACTACTACTTCTTGTAACAACCTGAGATAAAGAGCATGGGAGGTAAACTTTTGTGAATTTGCAAATCTGAAAACATTTTTATTCTACCCACACATTTTATTCATCGTGTAGGAGTCTTGATTGAAAATCATTCCCACTCAGAATTTTGAAGACTTTACTCCATTCTCCTTTCGTCTATCCATCATTGTTATTGAGAGTCTGATGTCATTCCAATTGTCAGTCCTTTGTACATGATCTTTTAATTTTTTCCCCAAAAGCTTCTAGGATTTTCTCTTAATCCCTGGTAATCTAAAATTACATCTTGATGTGAATTTATTTTTCACTCTTGAATAGTGTGCTTGATGAACACTTTCAATCTGAAAACTCATTCCTCTGGCTGTGGATAGATTTCTTGGATTATTTCTTTTATAATTTCTTCCCCTCCAATTCCTCAGGAACTCATAGTAGATGGATGTTGGCCTCCTAGATTGACCCTCTAATGTTCTTACCTTTTCTCTCCTAATATCCAGTCACTTTCCTTTTAGTTCTTTAGCCAGCCATTCTTCCTGCCACTACTGGGCCTGTCCTTTGTATATGCCATTTCCTCTTTATGGTATCTTTTTCTTGTTCCTCTTTGCCTATTTGATTCCTACCACTGAACCTTCAGATCTCATCTCAAGCATCTCTTATTTAGGAAAGCTTTTGTCTTCTTCTCCAACTAGTCAAATGCTCCTATTTCACAAACCATGTTGTTTTCATTCATAGCACTAATTTGAGTTGTACCTTTGCATTTACTCATGTGATTATTTAATTGCTACCCATCTCCCGTTCAGTCCATAAGTTCCATGAGGACAGGGTCATTCACCATTGTGTCCCCAGAATCTAACATGGTGTCTGGCATATAGAGAGGCTCAGGCATGTTTACTGACTAAATGATGAATGTCTTTTTGTCTTTGCACATGCTGTTGCCCCTGCCTGGTATGTTCACTCCCTCTATCTCCTGCCAGCAAAGCTCTGCATCTTGCAGGAACCAGCTCAAATGCCACCTCCTCAGGTCTTCCCTAGAGCCCTAGGCAGAGTCATTACTTCTGCAGCACAGAGTACATGTGGTACACATAAAAATGGGCTTAAAATGATTCAACAGCATAACCTTGAGCTACTGCAGCTTGAATCTTATTGTATAGATTGTTGCAGAAAAATGTCAGGGTTTCCATATTTTTTGCCATAAGGAAGCCAGTTTCAAGCATGGCATCAACATGGAAAATACTCCTCTTAGCTGAAAATCCAGAGTTCAGAACATGCCTACCATGGAGCACTTGGCAGAACACAGGGGCAGAACCCAAGGCCCTGGATTAGAGTGAGGTGATGGAAGTTATGTGTGGGCCCTACAGAGTAGGATCGTACAGATTCTGACCCAGGTACTGCTGTGGAGGCATATCTGACCTGTCAGCAGCAGAGACTGATATTGAGTCCTTGAGGAGACCAAGTCATTGGTGGCAAGTTGTTTACATAGGATCTCTGCCACCCTAGAGAGGGCAACGGTGCATCCTTACAAATGACAGCTAGCTCAGATATGTGTTTGCCCCTGCTGCCTGCATACCTCTGCCAGCACTAGGTATAGGCTTACAAAATAACTGATTTCCTGACCTGAGATCCTGTACAACATTACGTTGGACCATGAGATCCGTTTTATAGAAAAGGAGGGACCATAGATGCACGATGATGAGATCCACTGGTCCTACCACTACCACATCACCTGGAAGCACCAGCATGGTTCGGCACTGGCACTATTAAAGGCTCAGTGAAGGGGTCAGTTTGAGGAAAACACCTTGTGGGGTTGGGAGCTGTCCTCCAGGATGTGGTATTTGCATTGAACCAACAGGTGGTGTGCTGTGCCCCAACAACTAGAATGTAAGGATTGGCTCCTCTCAAATCATTCCCAGTGGCCCACTTGTGGAATTTGTGCTGTACCAGAGATTAGACTCTGTTCCCAGGAGCTAGGGAAACACTTTCACCAGAAAGCCAAGCAAAGGTTCCACTGAACCTGCATCTACAGATGTTACCTGGTCGCTTTGGATTTCTTATGCCAGTGGAATAGAAGGCAAAGGAAGGAGTTACTATACTGATAGGGACAATTCTCACCGATTCTCATGAGGAGTCTGGTTTGCTGCTACACAGTGGAATAGGGAGGAGTATGTCTGGAACTCAAGTTTCCACTAGGATGTTTCTTGGTGCATCCATGCCAGGTGATAAAGGTGAACAGGTAGCAATCATGGCCTGAGAAAGGCAGGCAACCAAGAGCTCAGATTCCTCAGGGATAAGGGCCTGGTTCACCCTTGCAGGCAAACAGTTTAGACCAGTTCAAGCACTGGCCAAGGTGAAGGTAATCTTGAATGAGTGCTGCAGGAGGGAGATGAAGAATATTGATATGGACTCAAGACTGGTCACAGCTGCAGGGACTGTAGCTTGTTTCAATATGCCTCTGAATTAAGTCTTTTTGTAGATCATGACTCAGCACCACAGTAAACTTAATGTAGGGCACAAATGGATCTGAATGGTGCAAGGGGTGGAGTGTAGCAGATCCCTTCTGGTGCCTCACCTCACTTCCTTTCAGCCTCCCTCTGATTTCCTTAGCAGCTGTGGTAGACAGTTATATGCAAGCTTCACCACACTGAAAGTGTCCCACAGCACTTGACCTGTGTCTTTCCACTCTCTAGCTCAGGCTTCTCCCCAACAACAATGCCAGCACAGTCTATGAGCAAGCACACCCTAGAATTGTGGGGAGTCAATATCCCCAAAAGAAACCCTCAACCGTTGGGGTACAGGAGTCTGTGGACCACTGCTCCAACCTTCTTCCTTCAAGAGGACAAGTCTGGAAGATATTCTGTACTCTTCTCAGGGGTTCCTACAGAATCAAGCCCCCACGGCTGAGAGCAGCAGCCATGGTAACACACCCTGCCACTGCCTTTTCCTCCTTCCCTTCAACACTCTCCCTGCTTCTTCCACCTGTTTCCTGAGAAACTCCCAAATCAACTCCCAACTCCCAAGTCCTTGTCTCAGGCTCTGCATTAGGGGAAATCCAAATTAAGATACTCCTTAATCAAGAGGTCCTAATGGAGAGGTTAAGATGGCCAGGGCAGCAGGAAGGGCACTTTCAGTGTTTAGGGTGTTAGCTACTTACCAACACATCTGAAAGAAACAGTCATATACTGGTGTGTACTGGATGAATGCCAGCTCTTGTTTCTACTTATGCCAAACTTTTGGGCTTAGTAAGGCAACTACCGTTCTGACTTGAGCAGATTAAGTCATTCACAGCAGCTCTTTCATGTATTCCTAAATGTCATGGATTGAATTGTGTTGCTCAAAACAATTTGTCAACTTGGCTGGGCCGTGATTTCTAGTATTATGTGAATTGTCCACCATTTTGTCACCTGATATGATTTTCCTATGTGTTGTAAATCCTGTCTCTATGATGTGATGAGATAGGATTAGTGACATTTATGTTAATGAAGCAAGACTCAATCTACAAGATTAGACTGTGTCTTAAGCCAATCTCTTTTGAGATATAAAAGAGAGAAGTAAGCAGAGAGACATGGGGGTCCTCATACCACAAAGAAAGCAGCGTCCGGAGCAGAGCACACCATTTGGACCTTGGGTACCTGTGCAGAGAAGCTCCTAGACCAGGGGAAGATTAATGACAAGGACCTTCCACCAGAGCCAACCGAGAAGAGAAAGCCTTCCCCTGGAGCTGAAACACCCTGAATTTGGACTAGACTGTGAGAGAATAAACTTCTGTTTGTTGAAGCCATCCACTTGTGGTATTTCTGTTATAGCAGCACTAGATAACAATGACAGTAAAATTCTAAGATTAAAATCCCTGCAAGACGGTTGTCTGACTGGCTAGGGCCAGCTCCACTCTGGTACCCAGAGAGTACAAAACAGTGAAATGGTCTTTCTTTAACTGAATGGAGCTTCAGCCAAAAGTTTTTTTTTTTTAATTTTGTTTTGTGGTCAGGTTGTATGAAATTTTATGTATGATGATTAGAGTAATAATAATGGTGACAACTCTTGGGCACGCCTCCTGATGATACTCTGAGGTGGCTATCATTGCTACTTCCATTTTCTTGGCAAGGAAATTGAGGCTCAGAGAAGTTAAGTAGCTTGCCCAGGGTCACTCAGCAGTTAAATGACAGAGCTAGTATTTGAACCTGAACTTATATTGTCACTGTGATGGTTAAGGTTGTACATCAATCGTGATTCTCAGAGGTTTGGCAGTTATGTAAGGATGTGATCATTTCCATGATGAGATCTGGTATGAGTAGCCAATCAATTGAAAGGGAGTTTCCTTGGGGGGTGCATCCTGCATCCAACATATATGAACTTTCTGGCAAAGCTTGATGGCTCTTGTTTGCTCGGATCCTGTATCCAGCTAGTCATCATCTGACCTCTGGTTCTTGGGACTTGAGCCAGTAACTTGCTGTATTGCCTATCAGTCTTGGATCTGTCAGCCTCCACAGCCTATAAGCCAGCAGGCCTGCCATCTGACCCAATTCTCCAGCTTCTGCAGCCCCAGCAGCCTGTCGTCTGATCTTCCAATTTGGGTTCATCAGCCCTTGCAACCATGTGAGTCAGGAGGACTTCAGCCTGATGCCTGACCCACAGACTTGGGGCTTTCCAACCTCTACAACCACGAGACATTTCCTTGATATAAATCTCTCTCTCTCTCTCTTTGTCTCTCTATGGTTTTACTTCTCTAGAGAACCCAGACTAAGATAGTCACCCTCTTTCTTAGTGTTGCTGGTGAACTCCAGTACCCAGCTCATGCCTGGCACAGTGGGCGGCAGGGCCCTGTGAAATGCATCCATCTCTGCACATTGGCTCCAGTGCAGAACCCTGCTTGAAGTATCATTGGCCAGCGTCCACTTCTTGAACTTGTGCATATGCAGATGGGACCAGCCCCTGGCGTCCCTAGGAAACTAGGAGAGACCTAAATTCCACACGGATCAGCCCTTTTCAGTGCAGATTAATTGCTGTTGATGTCTTTGGACATAATTTTCAGTGAGACAGGATCATTTGGAAAGCCATAAATACACATTCAGATGCACGTGATGGATAATAAACCTGGGCTCCAATGAGTGACTCAAGCCCCTGTAAATCCTGACTGCGTTTTCTTCCCTGATGCCTGTAAATCTGCCCTGATCTCCGCCTTCCTCTCCCCTCCTCCTGGCGACCCTCCTTGCCATCCATTATGCCTCAGGTGGGGCGTCTGACAGCCAGCCCCACACACTGCCCTCCTGCCCCTCCTACATCTATCACGTGGCCGACCCCACATCCTGCCGCGTCCTGGGCTTCTGCCTGGTTTTAGGCCTCCCCTGTGCTTTTCTCAACAGCAACCTCTCTCTGTCATGGTTTACATGAGCCTGATTGGGTTTTAATAACACACAATTGTTAAAAAGCAGTCTGTAGCTACTCCTGGCCTCTTCCTTTTCCTGGGCCTGTGCCCTGTGGGCTATTGTCAACAAGCCAGCAATGCAAGGAGGAGGGAAAGCTCATGGGGCTAGGAGTCAGATACCACTGGGCTAAGTGGCTCTGTGGCTGAGAGGTTGCAGCCAAGTCCCTTCCCTGGGCCTCAGTGCCCTTCTCTGGAAGAAGGTGTGTTGGTTTCCTTGGCTGCCGTAGTAAAGTACGACAAACTGAGCAGCTTACAACAGAAATTTATTCTCTCACAGTTCTGGAAGCTATAAGTCTGAAATCAAGGTTTCAGCAGGGCCACGCTCCTTTTGGAAGCTCTAGGGGAGAGTCCTTCCTTGCCTCTTCCAGCTTCTGGTGCTCCTTGCTTGTGGCTGCATCATTCCAAACTCTGCCTTTGTCTTCACGTGGGCTTCTGCTCTGTGTCTTCTCCTCTCCTATCTCTTATAAGGACACTAGTCACTGGATTTAGAGCCCACTGGGACAATCCAGGATGATCTCTTCATCTTGAGTTCCTGAGCTTAATGACATTTACAAATAACCTTTTTCCAAATAAGGGCACATTCACAAGTTCTGGGGGTTAGGATATGGACATACGTTTTTTGGAGCTACCATTTCAGCCCACCACAGATGGAGATAATAATACCTATTTCGCAGGATTGTACTCAGGGTAATGCCACATTAGAAAAAGCCCCAAACCTCAGGTGCTTAACCCAATATAAAGGTTTAATTTTTGTTCATGTGAAATCCACTGTGGGTCAGGCAGCCTTCCATCATCTTACAACTTCATTATCTGAAACATGTGTCCTTCTAAGATGGCTGGGGCAGGAGAAGAGAGAGATGGAGGAAGCATACTGGCTTGTCACTACTTCAGCCCAGAAGTGGCTCAAGTCACTTCCACTCGCATGCTATTGGCCAGAACAAGTCACATGAGCGCAGGCGAATCACAAAGGATACTGAGAAATAAAGCACACGGCAAATTGGTGAGCATTTACATCCCTGCCAGAGGACTGTGAGTGTTTAATTAAACACAGTTCACACGAGAGGGTACGGAAGGGCTTTAGCAGAGGCTCAAGATGTCAGAAATGAATCTAAACCAGGATTGACTGGTGGAGGATTTATGTCCAGCTCACTTCCAAGATGGCATCTGGTGCTTCCTGTTTCACAGGCAGAGAGTTCACACGCATGCTTAACTTGGAGCCTGGCTGGGGCAGCACAGGCTGCACACTTAGGACACTTCTTTGTGCTGGTTCAGCACCCCTGCCCACTCCTCCAGACAACCTAGAGTGTCTCTAGGAAGATCCCATTGCCTGAAATGGCCATTCCTAATTGTCAGGGTGCAGGCTCTGAGGTCAGACAGGTATGGATTCAAGTCCCAGATCCACTACTGACTCACTCTGCACTCCCAAGAAAATCATGGGTCCTTCCTAGCCTTCTCAGTTTTCTTCTCTGTAAAATGGGGGGTAATGAGGTCACTGTGAGAATTCCATGATGTTTATACGGGCCCAGAGCTGGGTTTCTAACAGGTGCTCAGGGAGGAGGTTCGTCTAAGGCTGCTTCGCCTTCCATGATACAAGACAAGCTCCCTGAGGGCCAAGCTTTCACCCCCTCTCACTCCACCAACACCACCACCCCTCCCTTGGGCTGGCACCTCACAGGACACATGGCCTTCCCCACCAACATCTCTACCAACCTCTGTTGTGGCATCAGGCTCCATTACTTAAAAGACACTCCAAGCCACAACTGAGCCCTGCCTGCAGGAAGCCCTTTGTGATTTCCCCCAGCTCTTGTGAGTGTGGTGAGGGGATGGGCTTCTGGCGGTCCTGGGGTGCTGGATACGGAGGAGGTAATCCAGCAGATGAGGATCTCCCTTGTCCTTGGATCCTGCCTACCCACTGAGCAGCCTCCCATAGCTGGGTGGTATGGATGCACAGCTGGAAATCCTCATTCAGGATTCTGCCCTCTTCAAGCACAGCAGCAGCAGGCCATAGAAAGGCAGGAGGCAGGAAGTCCAGGAGGGCAGGGCCTGGTGTGGCTTGAGCAAATGGGCTGATAAGGTGCTCTGTACTATTAGGGATGGGAGGGTGGAGACTCCCAGGGAAACTTCCCCCCTCGCTGGAGACAACTGAGCTGGAAAGAACCAGCCTAAACTGTGGGGGCAGATGTACCAAGTTCTAGTCCTTGCCCAGCTGCTGATTTAGCATGTGGCCTTAAGCCAACCCTTTTCTGTTCAGGCTTCAATTTGCTCCTCTGTAAAATGGGGTGTTGTGGATTGAATTGTGTCCCCCCAAAATGTGTGCTGTAATCCTAACCCCTATACATGTAGAGGAGCTCTGGTGGCACAGTGGTTAAGAGCTCCACTGCTATACAAAAGATTGGCAGTTCGAATCCACCAGCAACTCCTAGGAAACCCTATGGGGCAGCTCTACTCTGTCCTATAGGGTCGCTATGAGTCGGAATAGACTCAGTGGCAATGGGTCTGGGTCTGGTATACCTGTAGATGTAATCCCATTTGGGAATAGTGTTTTCTTTTTATGTTAATGAGGTCATATCAGTGAAGGGTGTGTCCTGAACCTAATCACTTCCGAGTTCTAAGGAGCAGCATAGACACAGAGGTGAGCAAGAACAAATGGGGGTGGGGGTGAATAGATGCCATGTGAAGATTGCCAAGGAGCCAAGGAACACCAGGGCTACAGAAGTTGACACAAGGATCTTCCCTCACCGCCAACAGAGAGAGAGCCTTCCTTTATAACTGGTGCCCTGAATTTAGACTTCTATTTTAGCCTCCTAAAGAGTGAGAAAATATGTTTTTGTTCTTTAAAGCCACCCACTTGTAGATTTTGTGTTACAGCGGCACTAGAAAACTAAGACATGGGGTCATAACTCATCCTACCTACCTTACAGGTCTAGCTGCAAAGCACTTGGGAAGGGGCCAGTGTGGGGCTGGGAGTGGGGATGGAGGGTGTGTGAGCCAGAGGGACCCTCTGCTGGGATCCAAAATCCTGCCTTGGGTCAGCTCTGGGCTGGGCAGCAACTTGTCAGGAATCCAGGCAGGGCACAGAGGGCAGCGCTGGGCCTCAGGGCTGTTCTTGCATGCTCCCTCGTCCCATCCCAAGGATGAAATCTGCTGCTTGTCCCGGGTGGAATTCTCTTTTTCCATCTCCCATCCTCAGAAGCACACTATAAAATACCAAAAATAAACACCGCACATGGCTTTCATTTGGGGAGAGCTGTCTTTCTGCTTTTATGACTTCTTACCACGATATACTGGCCTTTCATCTCTGCACACTTGGGTCAGTGACCCTGGGAGCCGGGCTAAGGGTGGTGCATCCAGTCCTTGGGCAGATGAGGACTAGCCTCCTTGAATGATGGGGTAAGCACAGAGGGCTGCCTGGGAGAGGCAGGAAACTGAACAGATGAGGAGACCCTGGGCCTGGGTCTTGAAGGATGAGTAGAAGTTGATCAGGTAGGAAATGTGGGGGGAAAGCATTCCCAGTAGAGGAGCAGTATGTGCAGAGACAGAGGCAGGATGGACTGGTGGGTTCAGTGAGCAATGGAAAACACAGCAAGACTGGAGGTTTGGGTACCTGGGGGAGGAGAGGAGGCTCAGAGAGGTGGGGACTCTATCCTGAGGGCAGAGGTGAGCCAGGGAGGAATGTAAGAAGGGGAGGGGATGGAGGTGGGGTTATGCCAGGACACCTGCCCCAGAGCTAGCTTTTGTGGTAAAATCCCATCTCGTTGTGTAGGTGGGGGGCCTGGCAGTGGGTAGGGGGCGGGGTGGCAGTGTGGCTCTTCCTCTCCCCGAATTCAACTTCCTCTTTGAGGAAAAGATAGTCTTAAAAAAATCTGAAAGAAGCCACCACATAAAATGACTCTTTTTTTTAAAAGTCAACATTTCCGTGATTTTTGTAGAATTAATCAGGAACACGTGTTCTATTTTTCATAAACTGCATGGGATCAAAAGGGAAGGAAAAACCTCTTAGGGTAAAAGAGAATGTGAGTTCCATCACCAGGGCAGCACCCACACTGCTGCCTCGGAGTGCCAGGCCTTCCTGCCATCCAGCATCCCCTGGGCACCCACTGGACATGGGCCCCAGGGTGGGCACAGGACACGGAGGGTTCAGATGTGGCCCAGACCCCCAGATGCTTGCAGGTGGGAGGAGCACTGGGCACTGGGTGATGGCAGTCAGTGTGACCCGTGTGGGAGGGGAAGCTGAGGCTGAGGGCCCCAGAGGAGGCCTCCAGCCCAGCCCTGAGTAGGGAACAGGACAAGAAATGATTTGAGATGAGGCTAGGTGGGTGAGCTGGGGACAGGTCAGGACTGCTAAGGAATCTGGATTTTTCCTAGAACTTTTCATCATAGCCATCTTGTTCCACTATTCAAGAGGAAGGGGGTGTGGGAAAGGCCCTGGACTTGGAGTCAGAACCTTGATTTGAGCTCCCTCTTACAGCCTGACCTCTGGCCTAACCAGTACCTCTGTGGCTCAATGCTCTCATCTGTGAAGTGGGGATCATAAAGAGGCCTACTTCCCCACCTAGGGAAGCCATGAGGAGCTGGGGCCATGTGGACAGGTGGGGCCTCACTCACTCTGTCCTCACCCCTTTGGGCCTTGCCTGGGGTCTGCCAGCCTTGGAGGCTATAGTCAGGGGCAGGAGAAGGCAGGAAATAAAGTCCCTCAGGCCTCAATCCAGGTGATGCCCTGCATGCCCCAAAGGCCGGGTCGTTTCCCAGCAAAGAGGGGCCGAAGCCTCTGTTGACCCATATGCTCCTGTGTCCATCCTAGGACAGAGTGAGGTGAGGAGCCCAGCTGAGACATGGTGCTAGGATGCCCTCTGGTACCTCAGCCTCAAGACCTCGCTCCCTCCCGTGCCCCCACCACCCCCGGGTGAGCGCAGCACCCTGCTGGCCACCAGCCCGCCTCTGCAGTGGGCACCCTTCCAGTCTGCTAGGCGGGCAGGCACACCAGGAGGCCTCAGAGGCTGAGGTAATCTGGCTAGACTGGCTGCCATCTTGGCACATCCCGAGGCACCTGGGGCTGGGAGGAGCTTCAAAAGGAAAATGAAGGTCTCTTACCAGCAATTAGAGGAAATTATGTAGATAGAAATCTTGTTTTATATCTCCTTATCCTTGTTTTTCAATCCCTGCCCTTTGATTTCATTTTTCTGCAAGGATTCTCAGAAAGACACACTGAAAGCCCTGCTACACATCAGCATAATTAACGTAGGGCACACCTGGTGCAGCAGCCTTGCTTCTGGAGGCTTCTTTGAGGCACTGTGCCTTTAAACCCAGCCCTGAGGTCTTCCAGAGGGCCAAGGGGGTGCCCCTCAGTGGGCAGTCGTGGGTGGGCCCTCAGCTCTGCCCTGGCTGCTTTTCTGCTGCCCAAGGCGGGGTGACACTGGGGCCACAGACCCAGTGGAGGTCACAGTGTAGGAGAGTAGTGTGGTGCTGTGGGGAGAGGGCTGCAGGGCGGCCTTGGTGAGAGCCAACACCCTTCCTCTCTCAGCAGGGACCCCGTCAGGCCCCTGCGGTCCTACCTCCTCAGCCTGGCACTCAAAGCCCTGCAGATGCATCCCAGCCAGCTTCCCTGGCCTTGTCCCCTGGGCCCCTCCACCACGTAGCTCCCCACTTCAGTCCCCCAGATGCCTGGCTTCTCCCAGACGCACTCAGACTTCTGCACCTTGGCCTGAAATGTATGACCTTCTCCTCTTTCCCTAGCTTGCCAACCCCTGGTCCTCCCTGCAGGTCCAGCCCTACCTCCCCTCCTCGAAGAGGCTTACTCGGATCCCACCCACTAGAACCACTGCAGCCCCCAGCATTAGGCCCAGACCTTTGCCCTGATCCCATCACACTGATTTATAACTAGTCTCAAAGTCAGGGAGCAGATCTGCTTCATCTCCAGGCCTCCTGCACTGGGCTTGGCCCAGAATGGGCTTCAATAATCTTCTGCTTCAATAAACAACACCCAGTGATAATGACTGCCTGGAAAAATGAATGAATGAGTAAATGAATGGAGTTTAATGGAAAAGGCATCAGGAATAAGGTGTCCAGAGACTAATCTAGACTCCTGCTTCAGTCTCTTTTTCCCTGTGTGAAATGGGGTAAGCTGCCTTACCTCTCTGAACCTGTTTTCAACTTTGTAGAATGAGATTAATGGTTCTAGCCCTGCCTTCAAAACAGAGTTGTCAGGATAAAACAAAATAAAGAAGTTGAGGATGCTTTGCAATTGTATTAGAGGTCCGTATCATTCACCCAACCATCCATCCACCCAACCATCCATCCATCCACCCATGCATCTGCCCATCTAATCATGCATATATCCATCCACCCATCCTTCCTCCACCCATCCATCATCCATCCGTCAATCACCCATCTACCCATCCACCAACCCATCCATCCAATCACCCATCCAATCATCTATCCATCCTCTCATCAATTAATTTAACAACAACTCACGGAGGCCACTGTATGCCAACTCACTGTGTACCAGGCATATGTTGGGACCGGAGGGACAAAGAAGGGTCATAGGCAAGACCTATCCTCCAGGACACCCCGCTCCCAGGGAGAGGTCAGCAGTAACAGCAGAGACACACAAGCAGGAGCTGAGGGGAGAAGACAGAGAACAGTTTCAAGAGTATTGCCACAAACTGCTGCTGCTTCTTACCACCACCTATGCACCTGTTCTTTGCAAGTTCAGCTTGCTTTGGGAAGTCCTAGGAGACCAGAAATATTTCTACCAGGAGTCTGGTTAGGAGGGTATGTGGAAGACATAGACATGGAGGTAGAGGTGAGAAGGCAGGAAAACCCAAGCACAGAAAAATTAAGAAATTTGCCCCAGACTACATAATTAGGAAGCTGCTGAATTGGGATGTGGACACAGAGCCATGTTCTTCACCTCTGCCTTGTACTGACTGATCAACAAGCTGGACGGGATGGGCCCTCTAGTCAAGGGCCCAGAAAGCCTCTGATAAGTGTCTGTCCACTGACAAGAGGCTTACTGCCTTCCCAGGTACAAGGCTCATCTATGAACAGCTCTGCTCTTTCTTGGACTGAGGGTCCATGCTGGCTCTAGTTCTGCCCTCTGAATCCTATGTGTTCTTGCTGCCCCAGAACATCCCTGCAGAAGAGAGCGCCCTTGAAGAGAGAGGTGGTCTCCCTGAACCTTCTCTTCCCAGCCTGGGTAGTCCTTCTCTCTCCCCAGACTCTCATCTTCCAGCTGTCAGACTGGCACAGAAGGCCCAGCACATAGTTGAGACCACAAGGGAGGGAGGGGCAGCCCAGGGGCTCAGAGGAAGGAAAGTACCTTGTAGCATTAATTTGGGTATCTTAACTTCACCCCTGGCCTTCTCCTATTCCTTCTAAGCATTAACTCACCATTCCATAAATCATTATTTATTATTATTAAATAATAGTCTTCAATACATTAAGTCTGGCTAGTGGCCACAGCTGGATCCTTTCTCCCTCACAGTCACTAGCCCACCCTTCCCATTTTACACACCCCCAGACCTCCATGTGCACCGACCTTGCCCCATGCAGGGAAATGGTGGGGGTGAAACCTCACCCAGTGGTTTGCTGGAGCCTGCACATTCCAGCCCCAAGAACTGATAGTAAATGTTTCAGGATTGTTGTAGTCCAGTTGACATCATGGTGATATCTTGAAATCAGCCATGGTGAGAGTATTTATACCATGGTAATTGGCAAATTCTATAAACCAGGGCTCCCCTCTCCCCCATGAGAGAATTTACCAGCACACAACTCAAACTACCCCTCATCTTTCCTCTCCCCTTGGATTCCTAGCAGCCAAAGGGGAGGGGACTAGGTCTGCCTGACCCTAGAGACCCCAGTCTTTCCAAGAGGCAGACAGGAGTCCTCGGGGGACTTGCCTGATGTAAGCCCCTCCTCTGTGCACACATTGTCCTGTTCTGTGTATAGCAGTCTCCTAGGAGCTGCCAGGGATTCAAGGATGCATCCACTCATTGTTGAGCAAACGTGTTGAACACCATTATCTGCCAGGCACTGAGCTGAGGGATGAGGACATAGTGACATAGTGCTGTCCTCTGCTAGCTCAGAGGGAAGGCCTACTCTGTGCCACATATATTTCAAACACTATCCCATTGCCAGGTGAGTAGTCTAGATCTGTCCAACTTCAAAGCCCCAGCCTTACACCCCAAAATGATGGTGGTGGTGAATGTTTTTCTTTTTTGACCTTCACTACGGTTCTAAGAGGAAGCCATTATTTGCCCTATTTGTCTATAAGTACACTGAAACTCAAAGAAGTTGACTTGTCCAACTTGTAAGCGCGAATGGAAATGCAGAACTCTTGCCCCTCACCCTGGGAGTGGTGCACAGTTAGCCCCTCTTGGGAGATGTCTTGATTTGGGAGCCCTCAGTTCTTATTTCAATTCTACTCATGACCCCTGGGATGACTTGGGAGAAGTCACTCCTCACCATCTAAGCCATTCTGCCTGTCAGCCCTAGCCTTCCTCTGACCCCAGACCCCAGTACCCGCTGCCACCTGGGTTTCACCGTGAGGGTGTCTCAAGGATGCTGCAACTTAGCATGTTCTAGATAAAACTCCATGCCTCTGTTTCCTCATCTATAAAGTGGAATAACAATAGTTTCTATGTCACTAGATATTGTGAGGATACAAACAATATATTTTCTATGGGCCCATGGTAGATAATCAATAAATGTTAGTTATTAATTTGCTGGGGACACATTCCCACTGTTCAGCCGGCAGTGGTACCCATGTGTATAGCCCATCCCCTGAACACTCAAGCATCCAGCCATTGCTTTAAATCCACACCAGTTCCCCATCAGGGTTGACACTGACTGGTGTTTGGTGGATTAAAGATGGCCACAAATTGTCACTCCCATCAAGACATCTATTTCCTCTGAGTCTAGGCTGGCCCAGTGACTGACTAATCAATACGATTCAGGGGAAGTGATGCTGTGCCAGTTCCAGTTCTTGCCTTTAAGAAGACTGACAGCTTCTTCTTCCTCCCTCTTGGAACACTTGTTCTTGTGACGCTCCCTCTCAGAACCCATACATCATGTTACAAGAAGCCCAAATATATGGAGAGGCCACATGTAGACACTCCCATCAATACCCCAGCCAAGGTCCCAGCCAACATCTAGCATCAACCACCTCCATGTGAGGGAGGTATCTTTGATGTTCCAGCCCAGTCAAGCCTCTATATGATGGCAGCCTCAACCCACATCACTTGAAGCATAAGAACCTCCCAGCTGAGCACAGTCCACCCACAGAATCATAAGATTTAATAAAATAGTTATTGGTTTAAGCCACTAAGTTTTAAAAATTATTATTTTTGCTGTTGTTGTTGAAAATGTACACAGCAAAACATACACCAATTCAACACTTTCTAAATGTACAATTCATTGATATTGATTACATTCTTCTAGTTGTGCACCCATTCTCATTCTCCTTTTCTGAATTATTTCTCCTTTATTAACATGAACTCACTGCCTCCTAAGTTTCTTTGCTAATCTTTTGAGTTGCTGTTGTCAATTTGATCCCATACAGATAGTTCTTTAAAAGAGCACAACCCTTAAGGCAAACATTCTTTACTAATTAAGCTAAACTATCGTTTGTTTTGGTTTAAGGCTTAAAGATTATCTCAGAGCAATAATTTCGGGGGTTTGTTCAGCCTCTGTGGCTCCAGAAAGTCTAGACTCTAAGAGGATTTGAAATTCTGTTCTTTATTTTACCCCTTTTGATCAGGATTCTTCTATAGAATCTTTGACCAAGCATTCAGTAATGGTAGCTGGGCACCATCTGGTTCTTTCTGGCTCATGGCAAAGGAGGCAGTTATTCATGGAGGAAATAAGCCATGCATTCCATTTGCTCCTTCTATTCCTGATTTTCCTTCTTCCGCTGTTGCTTCAGGCGAGTAGAAACTAATTGTTGTATTTTGGATGGCTACTTTCAAGCTTCTAAGACCTCAGGCACTACATAAGGAACTAGGAGGTAAAACAATAAGCCACTAAGATTTGAGGCAGTTTTTTAATGCAGCAATATGTAACCATTTGTGATATTTATAAGTATTTCTAAGCACTTACTTACTTTTTTTTCTTTAGAAGATTACTCTTTCCACACTGCAGAACAGAGTTCAGAAAACCTCAGCCACCAAGCCAAATTCAGTCTGTTGCCTTTTTTGTGTAGCCTGAAAGGTAAGAGCATTTTTTACAGTTTTAAGTAGTTGGAAAAAAAAACAAAAGAATGTTATTTTGTGACCCATGAAATTCAAATTTCAATATCCATAACTAAAGTTTAATTGGAGTATGGTCATGGTTCATTCATTTACATATTGTCTATGGCTATTTTTGAGCTACAACGTTGGGACAGAGACTACATGGCCCACAAGGCCCAAAATATTTACTAGCTGGCCATTTACAGAAGAAGCTTACTAGTCCCTGCTGTATAACATTAAACATGTGTCACCTGTTTTGAACTTGAAACCTTGCATAAAAGGATTTCTACATTTCTGGGTGTTTATTTACTTAATCCACTAAGTAAATAAAATCACTGTAGACTTTTTTGCTTACTTATTTTTTTAATTAAAGGTTTGGAAGTTTTAAGAAGAGTAAAAATGCCTGAACTGAGTGCAAAAATCTAACAAATTATAGGAGGAGTGCTAAGAAAGCATTTGAAAAGAGATCAGAGTGAAACTCTATGATGATGGGAGGACCAGAGGACTTTGAAGAGAGTAAGGATTGGAAATGGGGCCCGGCTGGACAAGGATGCTCCCTGAGGCTCACACGGCATTCCTGCAGCCTACCTCTTTCTCTTCTTCCTACCAGCCTGCCCTAGCCAGTGCTCTAGGCCTCATTCCTCTCACTGGGAGGCTACCTGAGCCATTCCAGTACCCTCTCCCCACCATATCCCCTGCCTGTCTCCCTGCCTTCTCTTCTACCAGTGTTCTTACAGGCCTTTGTGTTGGCCCAGCCCCGAGATGGCTGCAGCCCCAACTATCAAATGGAGCAGAAGAGCCTCCTAGCTGAGCACAGTCAAACCACAGAATCCTGAGATTTGATAACATGGTTAAAGTCCTCCATGGATCCTGTGCTCTCTCACATCTCCCCTTTGTCCTCACAGCTTCCTTTTTCTGCCTGGAAGTCAAGGCCTAGCTTGAAAGCCTCTCCTCTCTGAAGCCTTCCTTCATCCAATCCCAGGGGATGGGCCAGCCTCCACTCCCTTCTCTCTACTTTTCCATCTCTAATATCCCATCTGCCACATCATACTGTTGATACCCACTTCTTGTTGAGCTGCTCCCTGGGCTGGAAGCATCTTGAGGGTGGCAACTGGGCGTACTCCCCTCTGGTCCCCCAGGCGAGGCATCAGGACCCGTCTGCTGAATGAAGCCTTCCCCAGAGCCCTTATGGAACATTTGGGTATCAGAAATCCCTATGCTGAGGAGGCTACACAGTATACAACTCTGTGATACAGCACCCACATCCCACTAGCCAGGACGAAGAGTGCAGAGAAATCAGAACTCCCCCCAACTAGTGAGCACTTTCAGGACCAGTCCTGAGCTGCCCCCTATTCTTGCACAGTTTCTGGCAGGGCTTCTGGCTGGGCAAGAATGACTGACAGAGCCACTGCTGGTTAACAAGCTGGGCACTGATACAGGTTCTGGTAGAACAAGAAGCCCATTCAAGGTGCGGGCCAGGCAGGCCTGCTGTCCAGGTGCATGATCTCACTGCATGGAAACCCAAAAGCCCTGCCAAAGACCTCATAAAGCCTTTGATGACCCACTGTGCAGGATGCAAATCACAGGCCACCAGGCCTCCTGGGGCCTGGCTGACACCCCACTCCACGGACAAATGTTCCTGCCCAGAAGAGGTATCCAGACAGAGGCCTGCAGAGGGAGGTGGGAAGCTGAAGGGTGCACAGCAGACAGGCAGGACGTCCACCCTAGAGAGCAAGCCTAGGCCAGACAAGGTCAAGAGCCCGCCAAGTGTCCTGTGCACTTGATGGGGCAAGGGCAGCCCAGCCCTCCCTCAGACACGGCAGCTTGTGTGTTTGGTCAGTCTACTTCAGCAAAGCTGGCTGTGACATCAGGCAGACATGCACTGCCCCAGGCCAGTGGCCCTGACACACTGGGCCCAGCAGAGGGCTAGAACTCAAGGAGATTGCTCCCAGCCTATCCTGGGTCTGGGCTTTGTTCTCTGATGACCACCAGCTCCCTGGGGGAAGGGACTGGCCAGGGGGAACTGTTGGCTTCATCTTGGATGGAATCTGCCAGAACTCCTTGGCCTGCAGTTTGCTGGAGGCCCTACTTTTCCATGCATTTACCCATTTGCAGAGTGAAAGTCAGATGGCCCTAGAAGCCAGGCCACTGCCTGCCGCCCTCTTAACGTGCCCCCTTGGATCCCTTCATGATGAAGTGGCCTGCAGTCTCTGGCTTTGCCAAGTACTCCTTAGGGTAAGTGTCCAGGACAGGGTTCAAGGGCCTCTCACTGAGCCCAGCTCTGTGTCCTGCCATGGCCTCTGTCATCCCCTCTGTGGCCGATAATACAGGCCTCCCACCCATTCCTCACAGGGACAGCCATGCCACAGTGCCTGTGTGGGCCCCCATCCCCTGAGGGCACTCCCCGTGCTTTCAAGATGAACATCTAGCCCTGGCTGGAGTTCCCAAGTCTCTGCACCTCTGACCCTAGCAACCTCGTTCAGCCTTGCTGACCACCCACCATGCTTGGCTTCCCACCAGGCTTTTTGGTGCCTCTCAGCTCCTCCTGCTCTGGCATGCCTGGCTTATCGATGCCCGACGGCTGGCTCCCTCCTCCCCCGGGACTCTGCAAAGGCCGTGCCATGGACATTTATGGATGCATCCATTGCTCTCTGACATCAGTCGCTCAAGATTGGAGGCTGGGTGGAAGCTGTTCGGTTTCCCCGCACCCAGCACAGACCCAGCCCAAAAGAGGCACCCACAGGTGTGTTAACAGAGCGACTGAGCACATTCGGGAAGTCTCTGGCCAGCAGGGAGGCAGACTGGCCATGGCACTGGGCAGGGCATCCTTGGCCCATGAGTAAGTGTTTTAGTTTCACTGAGACTTATTTCCTCATCTGCAGAAGGGGAATATTAGCACCCACTGCCCCACAGAACCTGGTGGCACAGTGGTTAAGAGCTACGGCTGCTAACCAAAAGGTTGGCAGTTTGAATCCACCAGCTGCTCCTTGGAAACTCTATAGGGCAGTTCTACTCTGTCCTATAGACTATGAGTTGGCATCAACTTGACGGCAACCAGTTTGGGCCGCAGAGAACAGTATGTTCACATGAGGCTGATGAGCGGTTCAGTGTGATCAGCCATGGGAAGGCCCAGGCCCAGGCCCAGCACACATGATGCTCAATGAATGACTGTTCCTTCTCCAGTTGCAGGCCTCTCCTGTCACTCCTCAGGTCCCCCTCTGCTCCATGACCAGATCACCTACAACTTGCCTTTCTTCTAGGCCTTCACCCCATCCCCCTTGTCTGCCTCTGGGCCCGTGTCAGCCCCATTCCCAAGCTGCAGAGTCTTCTTGGGAGCAACCCAATCTTGAGCACTCTTCGAAAACCCATATCCTTCAAGCCCAGCCCCCAGAAAGCAGGCCAGAGCCAGGAGCTGGAACCCCATGGCAGGCTGTGGGGAGAGCTCTGTGCCCAGAGTTCACAGCTCTCTGCCACTTCCTGCCTGTGTGTCCAAAGGCAAGCTCCCTTTTCTCTCTGAGCCTTAGCTTCCTGGTCTATAAAATGGGCACTCTGGCCTGCCTGGCCAACCCCCCAGGTGGTGGCAGGCCATAACCTGAGAGAGGAGGCGCAAGTGCTGTGTAGGCTGTCAAGGGCTATGTACCAGGTGGCCCAGCCACCCCTGTACTTGGAACAGGGAACTCCTCCCTCACTGGAAGGTCTGTATAGAGGCAGCCCTCTCCAAGAGTGTCTGGCCAGGCAGTGGCCCAGTGACCAACCCAGCCCCCAGCCAGGGCTATTCTGTGCCCAGCTTGATCCCAAGTCTCCCACGTGGGACAGCAAATTTCCGGGCAACTGACCCCCTTTCAATGGAGCCTTGGTGGCACAGTGGTTAACAGATTAGCTGCTAACCGAAAGGTCGGCAGTTCAAATCCACCAGCGCGTCCTTGGAAACCCTATGGGGCAGTTCTACTCTGTCCTATCAGGTCACTATGAGTCAGAATCAACAACGGGTTTGATTTTTATTTGTTTTTTTGTTTGTTTTGCCCCCCGTCCACTCTATTTGGATGTGCTTAAGCCGACCCAGACCTCCAGCTTTTACTGCGGATTCATGTCTTGGGGAGAACTGGACACAGGTTGGGGTGAGGCAGGAAGGAGAAGAACCAGATTGATGGGGGCATTTTGGAGACAGAGTGCTCCACTGAGCAGGAGGCCGACATGGGGAGGAGCAGGGGACTGGCATGGCCCGAAGCTGCCCACAGGGCTGACCCAGAACCCTAAGCCACATGCCTCATCCTTCCCACAGCAGGGTGGTGGCAGTTCAGGCCAGAAATGGACATTTCCTATGGCTGCACCATGCCCTGGGAGGCTGCCTGGGCTCCTGAGTGGCAACTTCAGGTCACAGGCCACAAAGGAGGCCTTTGGAGGCCACGAGAAGGGAAAATGTCCTCCTGATCAATTTGGAGAAACATGCAAATCGGGCTTTTGCAGGGAGGCCCTTCCACGCTGTGTCTCCCTCCACCCGAGGCCTCCAAGGGCTCACACAGTCAGCCCGCTGCCCTGAACACAGAAGCCAGGATGAAGGTCTTTCCCTCTGGTGTCCAGGCCCTCCTCCCCACATCACCTGTCTCCCAGGGGGACCCAGGACTGTGGCAATGTGAGGATGCTGTGTGGTCCATCAGATGAGCACACGGGAAGGGCAGGCAAGGACAGAGATCTCCACCACTGTGGAGATGTGAAGATCTCACTCCCAACAGCCCTGGATGCCCTCAGGGCTTCATCTCTGATGCTCACGCCAACACCAAGAGGAGGGGAGCTGGTATTGCCCATTTCATAGATGAGAACACAGAGGCACCAAGATGTGGGGTGGCTTCCGAGGTCCCACATTAAGTACTGGAGCCAGGATGTGGGCCCAGACTAGACACAAAACCTGTGCTTGAGTCACAGGAACACACCACCTTGAGCCCAGGGTTTCAGCTGAAGGCAGGTACCTCAGCCACATTCTACTCAGCTTAGTGGATGCAAGTATGGGCTATGGAGTCTGGGTTCAAATGCCAGCTGTGCCTCTTACTGACTGTGTGACCTAGGGTCAGTGTCTTACCCACCCTGAGCCTCAGTTTCCTATCTGTAAAGTGCAGATAGTAATAGGAGCTACCTCACAGGGTTGCTGGGAGGTTACCTGCATGAATGCACACAAATCACTTAGCACAGTGCACAGCACACAGGCTGTGCTCTCTACAAGTTTGCTATTATTTTTTTATAGGAAACTGAAACTCAGAGATCATTCAGCCAGGAATTGAGACAGCCGGAACTCACATTTAGTCTTGCCTGCTCCAAAGCTGAGCTTTTAACCCTGTGCCCATAGCTGTTGAGAAGATGCCCAGGCAGGAGCCATGGGTGGTTAAAGGGAGGGGCCTTGGGGAAGCCTGGGCGTGGCAAGGCTGCTCGACCATCAGTAGATGGCGCTGTGGGGCCACAAGGGCTGCGCTGTCTGCTTGCACACACCAGGTCACACACAGACTCAGGCACCTCCTACCACATCAGGCCCTGCACCTGGTGCTAGCCCAGGAAGAGGCTACCACTCGCCCTATTTCTCTAATGAGGCGTATGAGGCCCAGAGAGGCTAAGTCACTGTCCCGAGGTCACACAGCCCTAAGGGGCAGGACCCAAATGTCCCCACTGAGATTCCCAGCCCTGCCCCCATGCCACCCAGCCCTGAGAGGCTGTAGTTACTCTCTGGAACTTGATGGAAAACAGTCGCATCCCACCCTCCCCCTGCCCCCCCGCCCCCGCCCCCGCCCCCGCCCCCGCCCCCGCCCCCGGGCTGGACATTCCACCGAAGCTGAAGCCGCCAGCTTTGAAGTCAGAGCTAAGCCCCAGATTAGGGCAGCTCCGGGGCTGGTCTCTCCCTCCCAGCCCTGTCTCCAGGCCCACGCCCGCCGGCCCACTCCAGTCCAGTGTCCTCGTGGCACAAAGGGGTCTGGGCCCAGACAGGGAAGGGCCTACTCAGCAGGTCAGGGCAAAACTAGCCACAACCCCTAAGGAGCCCCCAGGTCCCCCAGACCTGCCAAAAAAGAAAAAGAAAAACCCTGACCTGCCACAGCCCTGATATTCAAACTTCAGGCCCCCATCACCACTTGAGTTAACCACATTGCCCACCCCACCCCCCCCCCCCACACACGTGGACACCTATCACCCCAGTAACAGGTCGTGGGCAGGAATGTGTTCTTGAACATGTTCAGGGATGTGGGAGAGGCCAGATCAGATGAAGAGGTGAGCAGAAAGGGAGCAGGGATGGGGAAGGTCTGGGCTGGAAAGGGCGCTCTCCTCTGGGCGTCCATTTCCTCAGGGGTTCATGGGCCAGTCCTTTTGGCTCAGCCTGTCGTGGGCTCTAGGATTCTGGCTGGGACACATGGAGGTTAGATGGGGGAGGGAGGCAAGACACCCACTGTGTGCCAGGCAACAGGCCAGGTATTTTCTGTGCCCTTATCTTTCTGCTGGGAGGAGTGACCAGTCAGCCAGTCTGCCCCATCCCTGCCACACAGCCACCAACCTGACTTGCACACCGCCAATCATGGGGGGTTCACTCTCTACCAAGAGGCCTGTCCTCTGTGATGGCTCAGGCTGAAAGCAAGTACTTCCTCAGAGTAGTCCAAAGGTGAGGTCCCTGTATCTCCCAGCTACCTGCCCACTGTGCTTCTGGAGTATCTGAGGCCATCCAGCCTTTCTGTCTAAGACAGGGATTAAAAGACAGGGTGGTCCCCATTTTGCTCCATGGGCTCACAGAACACTGTTCCCAGCCTTCTCGCCACCCTCCATCTGGCTTCTCCTTCTTGGACTTGCCTTTGTCTGTCTTTGTCCCCTTGGAAGTGAACCCTTGGGGTGAGCAGGACCATTCCCCACCCCCTACCTCCCGCCCCGTCCTGGTTGAGGCAGCTTCAGATGCTGTGAGCTCCTCTGGCCACCACATCCCACTGCGGAGTGACTTGGCTTCTGGTCCGTGGGGCCTGCTGACCCCAAGGGGAGAGGCAGAGGTCACAGCGCTGGTGGTCCTTGCCTCAGTTGTCTATCCAACTGAACCAAGAACAATGACTCAACATCCAATCTTGTTCCACCCTCACCAGGTAAGCACAGGATAAGAATGGCAGAGGCCTGTGGCAATTAGTTTTAAATTGCTGAAGGATCTCTCACAGCTGGCAATGGAAACTGCTCATTGGCGGGTCCCCCCTTCCCCCCTCAAGTGGTGCCCAGGGCATGCGCCGTACCTGCCATACCCTAGATACACCACTGGCAAGAGCCCCAATCCCACAGGCTAATCCTCGTGTTGGCTGGGAGAGTCTGGGGCAGAGAAGGCAGGTGAAGCGGGGCAGGGGTGGGCCCTGGGCAGGCTTTAGGAAGTGCCAGGTGCGATGTGCAGAGTGCTGTGATGCCACACTGCAGGACTGAGTGACGCCTGAATCACTTGGAGAGTTTGGCTTCACGAAGACCAACCATGAGCTTATGTGCTTGCCAAGCCACAACCTCCATGTGACTGGAAGCCTGTCTGTCTGTTTGTCTGTCATCGAGCAGCCACACTCTCCTGGCCCCACCCTGCCCATTTGAGGCCCAGGATGGAGCCTCTTTGTTCAAGGGGATTTGAACTCAAGAATGAAAGCTGACACATTGGAGGAGGCACACGGGTTCTGGAACATTCTACTTCAGAGTAGTTTCTCACAGCCTCTTCTCTAGAATTCAGCTCTTCCCAGACCTCAGTGATTCCCATTCTACTTTCATGATTTTTGCCTGAAATGGTGTTCACATTAATATTTTTCCTTAAGTCAACTCATGTAGGTATATTTATTTTTAAAGAAAACTGTTATAAAAACCTCACTACCAAAAATGAAAAGCTAGTCCCATGTGTCATAAGCAGAAGATGACCATAAACATATGTACGATGAAAACAAAACACCATTCCTCACTTCTAGCTGGCTGACATGGCTGTGGAAGGCTCTCAGGCTACAGCCTGCTCCCGGTTGCTTATAAGGCCCACTAACTGGCCAGAGAGGGTTAGAGATCTGCAGACCCAAACTGAGCCTCTCTCCTGGCAGTCAGGAGCGAAGGTTCTGAAAAAAAGACTCCCTCTCTCCGTCCTCTGCCTGGAGGGCCATTCTTCAGGCTGTCACCTCCTCCAGGAAGTCTCTCAGGCTGGGTGAGCATCTCCTCTGTGCTTCCACAGTTCCATGGGCCTTTCTTGACTGTGCACTTTTCACCCTGGATTAACAGCCTGCAGAGTTTGGCATTTCTGATCACTCCACTCTCAATGGGACCACCTTAGCATGACCTACGGGGTTGTGATCCACTCCCTCCTCCTCACGCTGTTCACTGTACCCTCATGAGTCCGTCTTCCATCTCCATCTGCCATGTTTGCCTCCCCTGGATGTAAGCTCAGGGAGGGCTGGGACAATGCCTGCTTGGATGAAGGAACAATCCTGTGAGATTAGCACTATTATCTCCATCTTACAGATAAGGAAGCTAGTGGTCTGCCCAGGGTCACGCAGTTAGGCAGTGGTGGCGGATTCAGGGCGCCCATAGACTTGAGGGACTTTTCTCCACTTTTGTCAAATTAGAGTTAATGGCTTTGTGTATGAGACAGACAGAGTGAGATAGACACAGACAGACCCTGGGGGAGGCACACACCAACCCTCAGCCAGACAGAAATTCCTGGCCCAGCCCAGGGCTCAGCTCACAGCAGGAACAGAATAGAATTTCCACCAAACAGACTCTGTGGCTACTGGGGCATCCCCTCAGAGCCCCACCCCGTGCTGTGCCGTAACCACCCCCTGAGGCCTGAAATTCCACCGGGACATTTCATTGCTCTGAGGCCCAGTGTCCCCAGCTGAGAACACTGTCAGCTCCCTCCCCCCAACTCCAGCCACTTCCTGGCTGTGAAAAGGGATAGAGTCACCTCCAGGGTTGCCAAGTGACAGAGGAGCCCAGTGCCAGGATAGGGTCTCCCCACGAGCCACAGCTGTCCTGGAGGTGCCTCGCCCTCCTGCGGTCAGGAGAGGCTCCCTGCGAGAGCCCGAGCCCAGTGGGCTCCAAGCCCCTGGGGTCCTCCCTGGAAGGGCCTTCAAAGGACTTGGCCATTCTTGAGCGAGTGCCAGGAGGGAATCTGCTCTCAGAGTCAATTTAGCCAGCCACACGGGTGGAAAGAATTTGGCGTTTCTCTTAACATCGACCCCCTTGTGATTTATACAGGGCCACTGTCCGAAGGCCCCAGCTGATGGATCACAAGTGGAAAATGAAATGCCAAGACCCAGGCGTCTAGCTGTGCTAATTACCCTCAGTGAGGCCCAGCTGGCTAGGGGAGCAGCAGCCGGGACAGGGCCGGTTCCCCTGCACCCAGCTCCCTGGGGATGTGCGGGCCGGCCACAGCCCTGCCTAGGCCTGCTGCGTGTCACCTACCAGGCCACGACTAGGGCCACTAAGAATTCTGGGAGACCCAGTTTGGCCAGCTCACAAGTCACGTCATCTTGGGCAGCTGACCTTTGGCACAGCCCAGCAAGGCCGGCCCAGGGATGGTCACAACCTCAGGGGTCCCAAGGCCCATGAGGTTCCATTCTGCTCATGGGAAGACTAAGGCCCAGACAGACAGGGCAGGCCCCGAGTAGCCTGGGGGTGGCTCTGGGCTGGATACAAGGCCTGGCCCCAGCCTCTGGCCCACAGTGGCCTCTTGTGTCCGGAGCCTGCAGCAGTCTGTCACAGATGCTACCCAGAGGCCCTGTGCAGTTCAGGGCTGGTTCTCTGGGCCTCCTGGAAGTGGTCAAATGTTTCCTGACAGTCTGCTATGTGCCAAGCCCCATGCAGGGCACTGGGAGAGACGGTAGAGGGCAAAAATCCAACCTGATCCCTACCCTCAGGGGCTTAAGTCTTGTGGGAAAGATAAACATCACTCACATCTTCCAAACAAAAGTGCTTGTGCCTTAAAAGTGCATAGGAGGGGCTGTGAGGGTCTGAGAATGTGATATTAAGCTGAGATGGAAAGCTGGGTAGGGAGTAATTGGGCAAAGGGGATGGTGGTGCCAAGCAAGAGCATGTTCCAGGCAGATGGAAGAGCACATGCAAAGACTCTGTGGCAGGAGGAAATGTAAGGCATTCCAAGAACTGAATGAAGCTGTGTAGCTGGAGTCCAGAGCAGGTTGGAACAGTGTCACGAGGGGAGGCTGGGGAGGCCAGCAAGAGTTCTCTTAAGAAGGTGATTCCAGCAGTATGACTCAGGATGATAGGTGGTGGGTCCATCAGTGTGCACACTCCTCCCGATTTCTTTTCTGACTTTCGGAAGATAAGCCCCACCCCGGAAGGGGCAACTCTGGGACCACCTCGGCAACCTGGGCCAGAGGAGAAGCCAAGGGAGCCTACGTAGGGTTGAGACAACCTGGTTTTCTCTGGAGGACTGATTGGACAGTCCTGGACGCTGAAGGTGGTGGGCTCAGGTCAGTGGCAGTCAAGACCACAAATGAACCGCAGTTAGCAGGGAGAAGAGACCACAAGTAAGCAGCAATGTGGAGGCGCCAAGAAAGACACCGGCCAGACCCATGGAGCTGGCAGCAGCCTCACAACTGGCTCAACACCTCCAAGACAGCCCCCCTGCCTTTCTTTCCCTGGGCGTCTGGAACTGGGTCACTCCTGTGCCTATGGCCCATCTTCACCCCCACAGCCCCAACCCAGAGCCTCCTGGGGCAGTGGTGGGTGTTATCAGTCACCTCTGGACCTTGGAGCAGAGGAGATGTTGAAGGATGGAGGAGATGAGCAATCCTCAACCTGGCCTCCTCTTGCCACCAGGCATGGAGCCCCCCTGGCCCCACCCCCGGCCACCTCTGTGTCCTGGCAGAGCCGGGTGTCTGCAGGGTGGGCAGGCCTGGTTGTCCCAGAGCAGGGCATGTGAATACCCACAGCCTCCACTCCCTCCAGCCTTGGCTTCGGCCTGGTTCTATGAGGCACAAACAGATCTGACGAGGGCCTAAGCAGCTGAGAGCCAGGGTACAGTCCTTGCCATGGTTTTTGGTTTTCTAGGAAAGGCAAACTCTTAGACAGCAAGAGGGAGCAAGGCCCAGGGTGGAGGGGACGGTGTTTCAGAATATTCCCCCTCCCCTGCCATGTGCCTCCCCACTCCCGGATCCTGACCTTGCTCTTGGGTCCTGAGCCAGGAAGCTCCAGGCTGAAGGTGGCCCTCCCCCACCACCTTCCTCAGATGGAACAAGGGGCTCAGGAGGGGGAGGGCAAAGAAGGGACTAGGAGGAGAAGGAGTCTGTCCCTACAGCAAAGCTGCTACCATCAAAAGCCAGGCCTGGCCCTCTGCAGAGCCTAGCTCCCTGGACCTCCTCCCCTCTGGCCTCTCAGGTTCTGAATTCTAACTGCCTAGCTCCACTCTCACCTCTTAGCTCCAAAGACCTCCTCTGCCACCTCAGTCACCCTATCCAAGGCCACACCCTAGACCTGCCCTTCTTGAAACACTGGGCTCCAGTTCCACCCCGCACCCCACTCCACAGGAGGCAGTGTGGAGTAGAGGTTCAGGGTGTAGGCTCAGAGCTAGGCTGCCTGGGTTCAACTCCCAGCTCCACCATTGACCTTTGGCAAGCCCTGTGCCTCTGTTTCCACTCCTGTGCTCACAGGTCATTGTAGGGATGAGATGAATAAGCCCAAGTACAGAGCTTGGCTGGGCTGGCTTATCTGATTGGAGGTTGTTGGTATTTCTCCACCGATCCTTGACCTCATCAAGTCCTCCATCCCTCAGTTCAGGTCTCCCAGCCTAGCCCTGACCACCGGTCTGCCTGATCTTCCTGTTCTAAGAGCTACTGGCCTTCAGCTTTGGCTTAGGGTCTCTTCTTGTCCCCACTACCTGCTTTCCCTGCACAGGCTCACCCAGACCCCTGGCTCTCCATCCCACACCAGCCATTGCCTCCACAGCTATAGACATAAACATCCAGCCATCTCCTAGACCTCTCTTCCTCACACTCCGCAGGCCCCAGACTGAACTCAGACTCACCCCAAAGCCTCTTCTCCTCCTGAGTTCTCCCAACTCAGGGCACAGTGCCATCAATCACCAAAGCCAGAGTCCTGCAAGTCCCCACAATTCCTCTCCACACCCATCAGTCTCCAATGCTCTCCAGCTACCTCCTGAACATGTTATCTTTTCCTTCTTTCCTTCCTTCCTTCTTTCTTCCTTCCTTCCTTCTTTCCTTCCTCGTTTCCCTCCTTCCTTTTATTGGGATGTTTTATATATATACATACTATATATATATATACATAAAGTGCATGAATCTTAAAGGTACAACTCAATGATTTTTCACATACATTTACACATGAGAACCCACCACCCAGATCAAGATGTACAGCATTTTCAGCTCCCCACAAGATTCCTTCATGGCCCTTTCCAGTCTATACCTCCCCCCATCCATCCCAGACATAACTCCATAAATTCGTTTTGCCTGGTTTTGAACTCCACATAAATGGAATAAAAAAGTATGCACTCTTAGATATATGAATCAATGGAATAGAATTGAGAGTGAAGAAATGAACCCATTCATCTATGGTCAATTGATGTTGGACAAGGGTACCAAGTCTTTTCAACAAACAGTGCTGAGACAATTAGATATTCACATGAATTTGGACCTCTATTACATGCCACGAGCCCTGGTGGCACAGTGGTTAAGAGTTCAGATGCTAACTAAAAGGTCAGCAGTTCAAATCCAGCAGCTCCTCCTTGGAAACCCTATGGGGGCAGTTCTACTCTGTCCTATACGGTCGCTATGAGTTGGAATTGACTCAATGGCAATGAGTTTGGTTTTGGGTTTTATTACATGCCATATACAAATATTAACTCAAAAAGAATCGAAGACTTAAATGTAGGAGATAAAACTATAAAACTCTTAGAAGAAAACATAGGTGGAAATCTTCATGACCTTAGATTGGCAATGGTTTCTGAGATATGACACCTAAAGCACAAGCAACCAAAGAAAAAATAGATAACTTGTACTCAAAATTTAAAACTTTTGTGAATCAAAGGACATTATCAAGAAAGTGAAAAGACAACCCACAGAATGAGGGAAAATACTTGCAAATCTTATATCTGATGAGGGTCTAGTATCTAGAATATATAAAGAACTCTTACAACTCAATGACAAAAAAACAAACAACTCAATTTAAAAATGGGCAAAGCATTTGAACAGACATTTCTCTAAAGAAGATATATAAATGGCCAATAAGCAACTGAAAAAATGTTCAAAGTCATTATTCACTAGGCAAATAGAAATCAAACCCACAATGCAGTACTACTCATATCCACCAGGATGGCGACTCATAGCTACCCTATCTGTGTACGACAAAATGAAACACTGCCTGGTCCTATGCCATTCTCACAATCATTGCTATGTTTGAGCCCTTTGTTGCAGCCACTGTGTCAATCCATCTCGTGAGGATCTTCCTCTTTTCGTTGATCCTCTACCAAGCATGATGTCCTTTTCCAGGGACTGGTCCCTCCTGATAATACACCCAAAGTACATGAGACAAAGTCTCACCATCCTCGCTTCTAAGGAGCATTCTGGATGTACTTCTTACAAGACAGATTTGTGCATTCTTTTGGCAGTCCATGGTATATTCAATATTCTTCGCCAGCAGCACAGTTCAAAGGCATCAATTCTTCAGTCTTCCTTATTCATTGTCCAGCTTTCGCATGTATACAAGGTGACTGAAAATACCATAGCTTGGATCAGGCCTACTTTAGTCCTCAAAGTGACATCTTTGCTTTTTAACACTTTAAAGAAGTCAGTTGCGGCAGATTTGACCAATGGCAATACATAGTTTGATTTCTTGACTGTTGCTTCCAAGGACATTGATCGTGGAGCCAGGTAAAATGAAATCCTTGACAACTTCAATATTTTCTCAGTTTTAAGGTTATAACAACAACAAAAAAAAAAAAAAACAAGTGTTGGGGAGGATGTGGAGAAATTGGAACTCTCGTACATTGCTGATGGGGATGTGAAATGGTGCAGCTGTTTTGAAAAAGTTTGCCAGTTCCTCAAAAAATTAAATTCAGATTTACCATATGACCTAGCAATGCCATTCCTAGGTATACACCCAAGAGAATGGAAAACAAATGTTCACACAAAAATTTGTACACTAATGTTCACAGCAGTATTATTCTTAATAGCCAAAAAGTGGAAACATCCCAAATGTCCATCTACTGCTGAATGAATTAAGTAAAATGTGCTGTATCCATACAATGGAATATTATTTGACCATAAAAATGAATGAAGTTCTGATACAGGCTACAATGCAGATGAATCTTAAAAACATTATGCATAGTGAAAGTAGCTAGGTACAAAGAGCATGGATTATGTGATTCCATTTATATGAAATGTCCAGAATAGGCAAATCCATAGGGACAGAAAGTAGATTCGTACTTGCCAGGAGCTTGGGAGACAGGGGAATAGGGAGTGACTGCTACAGAGTTGCTTTTTGGAGTAATGAAAATGTTCTAGAATTAGATTGCTATGATGGTTCTACAACCTTGTGAATATACTAAAACCATTAAACTGTACACTTTAAAATGATGAATTTTATGGTATGTGAATTATATCTCAATAAAAAAATACAAAAAGCTTCCACATTTTTGTGTACGTTTTCTTCCATGCAGCATAATACATGTGAGTCATCCATACTGCTGTATGTATTAACAGCTTATTCTTATTGCTATGTAGTATTCCAATGGAACAATATGCTATAATTTGTTTTTTAATTCTCCTGTTGATAGGCGTTTGTGCTGTTTCAAATTTGGTACTATTACAAATAAAGCTCTAGATTCTTACAAATGTCTCTGGAGGGATATCAGATGGACATTTCTACTAGTATATTCCTAGCAGGGGAATTGCTGGGACAGGATATGCATATATTTAACTTCAGTAGATACTGCCAAGCAGTTTTCCAAAGTGGTTGACCCATTTTACACTCCTGCCCCCAGGGTCCAAGAGTTCCGGTTGCTCCACATCCTCGCCAAACACTTGATATTGTCAGTCTTTTTAATTTTCTCCACTCTGGTGAGTGTGTACCTAACTGAAGTTTTCATTTGCATTTTCTTATGATTAAGGAGATTGAGCATCTTTTCATATGCCTACTGGCCATTTGGATATCCTTAGTTGTGAAGTACCTATTTATTTAATTGGGCTGTTGTCTTTCTGTTATTCATACGTAGGATTTTTTTAAAAATATGTTCTGGATATGAGATCTTTGTCAAGATCTACGGCTTGCCAATATCTTCCTCCACCCCGTGCCTTGAATTTTCACATTCTTAATGATGTCTTTTGATCAGCAGAAGTTTTTAATTTTGAAGAAGTCCAATTTACCCACTTTTTATTTTATGGCCGGTTCTATTTGCTTCTTACTTAAGAAATCTGTGCCCACCTTTTCGCCATCCCTTGAAGCACCCCCCACCCCCCGCCACTTCTTTGCTTCCACCTAGCTCCTTGCTGCCAGGTTTATCCTGGGCTGACCATCCTGCTCCCCACTGCAGCCCCCCACTTCATCTCCTGCTCCCCCCAGGCCGTCTCCTCACTGCAGTCTGCATGATCTTTCTGCCCAGCGACAGGCCTAGCTCACCTCCCCAGTGTCCCGGGGCTGGCACAGGGTCTGGCGGACACTAGGTGCTCAATATAAACTTCATAAATGAGTGCAATGTCCCTCAGCCCAGCTGGGGATCATTAAAGCTGTCAATTAGTTCTAAACACCAGCTCATCAGGAACATTTGAGTAAAGCCAGGGAAGTAAAACGTTTTGGAAAAACCCACAAGATAGGAATGTTTAGCTTTCTCCCCAACTGGAGCATTAATCACGAAAACTCAGACCTTGTTAGCATTATTTATTCTTGTTTCTGCCCCCATGGGACCAGGGGGCCTTTCTCCTGCCCAGTTTGGCCTCAGGAGCACCCCATCAGTCCCCTGAATTTGCTGCCTCTGAGCGGGAGGGATATCTCTTGTCTCCTTCTAGTCCTTCTCTTCGCCATGGGTGATGACGTAGCACAGGTTCCTGTAGTCCAGGTTACCACACACATCTGGTGGGAAAGCTGCAAACATCTGCTTGATCTGGAGAAGGAGCATGGGGTCAACCTTAACCAGGATGGAATGGGGCCAAAGGTTGGGGGTTGGAGCAGCGAGTCATCCAGAGTGTCAGGCAGCACCTTCCTCTCTTTCTTGCATCAGGGTGCGGGGCGGAGGGGCCAGGCCAGGAGGCCAAGGTCCTACAACCAGCCAGCAGCCCAATTCTAACCCCTATAACCCCACCCACTCCTTGCTTGTTCTCAACCACGGAGTCAAGGGGGGAGATCAGCTCTGCACCAAAAGGAAATGGATCCCAGGGAGAGGTGGGGCTGCGGAGCAGGGCCCTAGGCAGGGCTAGGCCCCAGGAAGACCCTCCACAGCAGTGGGAAGGACCCTGCAAAGGGCACACTTACCTCCTCCTCACTGAACCTGTCTGCCTGAGTCATGAGCTTCTCCTTGATGCTGCTCAAGGAAAAGAAACAGAAACGGCATGCTCAGGAGAAGGGCTTCCCCAATGTGGGCATGCAGGTCCCAGGTGATGAGGGCAGGTAGGCGGGGGCAGTCCTGGCCCAGGAGAACATCACCTGGGCCTGGCCCTCCTGGCCCTTGGCTGGCCATGTGGACTCAGGCAGGCCACATCTGTGCTCTGCACTTCAGCCTCCTCATCTGTAATGCCGGCTCTCCTCATTGGATGGGGACCAAATGAAACGACCTAGAAACCTGAAATGACCCTGGGAGCCACTTTAACTTCTCACTGTGCTAAAAATCAGCCTCCAGGTCACCACAGGGAGATGACCTTCTTTGCCTTAGTTCCTGATGTACAGCTTGGTATACTTCTGGTAATCCCTGAAATCTGCACAGTGCTTTACAGTGTACAAGGCACTGGCACCCGATAGAGAAGGGCCTGGGAGGCCTGCCCAGGTCTCACTCATCCTCGTGGCCCTGGGAGGCTAGTATCATTATCCCCCTTTACCAGAGGGGGAAACTGCGGTTCAGGAGGGGGTTGATTTGACCAAGTTCCAGAGGGAGGTAATGGGAGGCGCGCAGCTGCCCCGCAGGAGCCAGAGCTGGCCTGGGGCTGGAGGAGCAGCGTGGGAGCCACGTTTGAGTCTGTGTGCAAGGGGCCAATGCCCCCACACTTGGAGGGCCCCTGAGGGCTCACAGGGGCCCATGGGCAGGGTGGGATCAAACGGCTGAGCGGGGCTTCCCTACACCCAGAGTGTCCTCTGGCGCCGGCAGTGGCAGGCCACACTAGGGACCAACGCACATTTTCCATTATTTATCTTACTGTGGGACAGTCCCAATTTCCAGCTCTCCAAATGGGGACTTTTCAGACTGTGTTTTTGCAAAACACACTGCACAGTGAAGGGCCTCCGCCAGAGCCTCCCTGGCCGCCTGGCCGGCAGCCCGGCTTCCAGGTCCCATATCCTGGCATGCAGGCGAGGGGCGGTGCCTCCAGTTCCCAAATTGAGTCCCCAAAGGGCTCCTCTCAGTCTGCCCTCACACTGGTGGGAATGAAGGTGGGTGACAGCAGAAGAGTTGGCCCAGGCCACTCCAAGAGTGTCCCTACTATTCCCCCAGGTCCCCAAGGTAGGGATGGGAGCCAGGGACCCCGAGGGAGGGGCAAAGAAGGAGAATCCTCAGCAGCTTCTACCCCTACCCCAGGGGAGTACATGACTCACAGCCTTTTGGGGGCTGGGGGGGAGGTTGGTGAGAATGTGTGGAGAGATCCTCCCTTCATGATCTGATTATTCTAATATGAAGTCAAATTATCCTCAAAACGTAAAAGCCAATGCATCATAGTCCTTAACCAGGAAGTCTGTGCCCACAAGCCCAGTGTGGCCTTGGAGGCTCTAACAGGGCTGCATGGGGGCAGTTCAGAGGTTACCTCGGCCTCCTGCCCCCTGGGCAGGCTGCCTACCCTCTCACTGGCCCTAGGCTCCCAATACAGCGGGCCATCTGAGCCAGTGCCTCTTGCTCCAGGTGCCCACCAGACAGTGTCCATGGCCACCTCCAACTCAATGCACCTTTCCTCACCTCCTCCAGGCTGGCCTCCACGTGGTCCCTGCCTAACTCCTCCTCAGGCTTGCCAATGGCCCCAGGGCAGACCCGGGGTCCAGGACCCAGTGAGTGAGACACCCTGATGCAGGCCCTGCCTACCTCTCTGTGCTCAGTCTCTGGACCCCACATCCGCCTGCACCCTCCAGCTACGACGGACACCTCCTCATGGACCCTGCACACCCCAGCCCTTGACCTTTCACTCATGCTCATCTTCCAGGCTCATGTCTGCCCTTCCCACCCCCGCCACTGGGAAGCCCTCCCCAAGTGACCTCACATTGCATATACACTTTCACAGCCATGTAGAGGCAGGGGACAGGCCCAGAAAGGGAAAGGGACGTCAAGAAGATAGCTGGGCTGCTCAGCGGCCCCTGGCTCCTGGCCAGAAGCTGTCTGAGCTTGGCTGAGTTCTAGATGGAAGAGGGGACTGAGCTGCCCCCCACCTGCCCCCACCCCAGCTCCTTTATCTCCTGAGCCTTTGGGGAAAGAAAAACCAAAACCAGGGCAAGAAGACTTACAAATCAGCCTTGACGAAGCCTTTCCCTTCAGTGTCAAACACCTTGAAGGCATGCAGAATGGTCTCTTCGGGGTCTGTGCCTGGAAACAGCACACACAGGGCAGGGAGAGCGGCAGGGTGAGGAGGGTCCCACGGAAAAAGGCCAGGGCTGAGCAGGAACTGGGGTGGAGCCGGTCCATGGCCCCTGCAGAGGGGAATGCAGGGGAAAGCTTCCTCCCCAACTTCCACTCCACAGCGGGGCAGAGCCCACTTGAAGCAAGCGCAGGGCAATTCAGAGAACCAGTCATAGTAATGATAGACAGGGCGCTGCCTAGAACTGTAAATGACCTGCGCAACTATACATGGAGACCCTGCCTGAGCATTGACTATGTGCCTGTCACTGTACTTATCCTTCTGAGAGCTGTCCCTATTTTACAGATGAAGAAACTGAGGCTCAGAAAGGTTAAGTGACTTGCCCGAGGTCTCGCAGCTGGCAATTGGTAGCTACCATGTGATCTGTGAGGTCCGCGGGGCAGCAACTCTAGGGCTCCTAACCCAAGATGTGCGTGAGACACTGTGGGTGGAGGAGAAAGAGCGCTGCCCTGGAGGCAGAAGGCTTAGGCTCAAGCAGTTGGGTTGCAGAGGCCTTTGATATTGCCCAGCCAGAGGAGGGAGAGGTGGGCTCAACACACCTTGGATGGGGGGATTGGGCAACAAAGCTAGAGTAGCTCTGGTTTCATCACTTTCATGGTGTGGGCTTTTGGGAAAGACATCTTTAGAAGAAATGGTTCTGCTGCCCACACCCGGCCCCTTCATTGTACAGACGGGGAAACTGAGGCCCAGAGAGAGGAGGAGTTTCACTCAAGGCCTCACAGGCTGTGTGAGGGACAGCAGGGGCTGGACCTGGGCCTGAGACCCTCACTCAATGCCCTTTCCTTTCGGTCACACTGGCAAAGGGATTTGTTAATGGGAAAGTGAGTGATAAACACGAATCTATCCTGTGCTGCGCTCCGTGCCTACGGCTTTACCCCTTTACTCCATTAGGCCCCAGAACAACCCTGTGTGGCAGGTATTGACACTCCTAATTTGTCAAAGAGGAAACTGAGGCTCAGAGAGGTTCTGTTACTTATCCGAGTTCCTACATCAAATAAGAGGAGGCAAAATTCCAACCCACCTCTGTCTATCTCCAGAGCCCCTGCTTTGTGCTCCTGCTCACAGCAGACCAAGGCCCCATTGGACTGGGTCAAGGCCCCTGGACCTCCTCCATCAGATCAGGTCAAGGGTCCCTGTATCTCTCTCATCAGACTTGGTCAGGGCCCTCCTTGTCTCCACCATCAGACCAGATTGGGCCACTGTGTCTTCTCCATTGGATCGAGGCAGGGCCTCTGTGTTTCCACCATCAGACCGAGTCAAGGTGATCCATGGTTCACCCATTGGACCAGGTCAGGGCTCTCTGTGTGTCCCCTACAGGACCAGGCCAGGGCTTCTGTGTCTCTCCCACCAGACCAGGTTAGGGACTCTGTGTCTCCTCTATCGGACTGGGTGAGGGCCCTCTGAGTCTCCCCTACTGGACCAGGTCAAGGCCTTCTGTCTCCCTGAGGTGCAGTGAATTACTTAATATGGCAATTCTAGCCATGGTCTTGTCACTCCCACAAAATAATTGGGTGGGACTATGCAAATAGGGTGCTTGTGGTCCACCTAGGGGATTGGACAGTCTGCTAATAATGCAAACAAGGTGTATGGAACCCTTGTTGGGGTGGGACCATAGAAATTAGGTATACAGAATCCTAACAGGGGGATTGATCAGCTTTGCCACCCTGCTAGGCTTAAAATAACCTCTCCCAGAGGCAGAGAGGGATCCTCACTACCATCAAGAAGAACAGTGCTGAGAACCTCCTAGACCCAGGTGACAGAGAGAGTTGTAACACTGGAGACAGCACAAGACAATGACAAGCAGCAACAGAAAAACAGCAGCAGCAAAACCAGGAGACCAGCACAAGATGGCTGTGGTGGGCTTCCTGGCCCATGGAGTGAGGTGTCTACAGTGGGCATGCCCACCCATGGAGTGAGAGAGCTGAGTGCCTTCGGGCAGGAGGCTTGCTGGCACAAGTGGGATGCCTCTAGGCACTTGTTGGCAGAGCTAACTAAACAGCTGTAACAGTTGCCTAACCAGAGCAGAGGTCAGGCCGGGGGGCCAAGGGAGAGGTCTGCCTGTGGGCACAGCCGAAAAGCTGTCCTGACCAAAGAACTGCATCCTGAGTTGTTCCTGATCCTGAATTGTAACTTGTTATTTCCCTAATAAACTCCATAACTTTGAGCATAGTCTATGAGTTCTATGTGGCCATTGCAATGAATTTTTGAACTCAGCAGAGTAGAGTGCCATGGGAGGGATGGCTGGTGTCAAAATTGGTGAAAAGGTTGGAGGGTAGAGGTAAGTTTGATTTCCACCTCATAGGAATCAGGCTTGGGCTGATATTGATCTTGATTCTCCTACCCCCTTGTAGAGTTAGACAAGGACGTCTGACACCGCTGTGCCATTTTTACACTCCCCCATCACACTGGGAGCTTCTCCAGGGCAGGACTATGTCTGAGTCACTTGGCATCTCTGACACTGGCCCAGAGTGACCACATCCTGCTGATCTACAAGCTCATGGTGGGCAGAGCTGTGAGCTTCCTCTGGGCAGGGCAGCTTGTGGGCTCAGCCTAGGGTCCAGCTGGGGATGGCTCCAGGCCCTCATGACAGGGGGCACGGAGAGAGAGACAGCTCCAGGTGACTGGTCAATCAGTCGTGGTGGGGGGCTGGCGTGGGGTCCCTGCCTCCCAGGCCACAGCTCCCAGCTCTCACTGATGCTTGTCTTTGAGCAGAGACCTCCCTGCTGGGGCAGGTTTGTGGCTGAGGACAGCTACTTGTGGACTCAGTTAGCTCAGGCCCAGGACGAGACGATCCCCACAGCTCGCTCACTTCCTTCCATGGTTCCTCCCTGCTGCTAAGAGAGGGCTCATAAAATGGGCGCAGAGTGGCTGCTTCCCCCATTGTGGATGGGAATCTCATGACAAAGTCTCCTCGTCCCAATTAGTGGGATGAGGCGGTGCCTGCCCCAGCCCCTGCTCCTGTCCCCACCCTCTGGCCGTTCATGCAGGCTTGGCCACATTTGAACGACAGGCTCTGCTGGGGCCCCATCCTGGCACCCCTGCAAAAATGAGAAAAAGCTGCTGCCCTGAGGCCTACGCCTGGTATGGGTGGTGGCTTCAGCGCTGCCCTGGACCTACGCAGCTTCAGGCCTCAGTCTCCCATCTGTTAAACAGGCCTGGGGCCCATCGTGATGTGAAAGCTCCTCCTATTGCCCTCCTGTCCCCCTGAGCATCCAGAAAGGGCCCTCCTGCACCTCCCGATCTCAGAGCCTGAGCCCCCTCTGCCCATCCCTCACACACACAAGTCCTGGGACCGGAGGTGCCACTGCCTCGCCCCAGGACTCCAGGCCCAGGAGTGCCAGGCCAAATCCTCAGGCAGGCCAACCCAGCAGGCTCAAAGGCCTTTTCCCCCGGCCCTTCTGCTGGCCTTTAGCAACTTTCCCCTCAGTTAGGTTCCTCAGAATAAAAGATAGAGGCCTGTCCATCTGCCCCCCTTAAAGTCGCTAGCTGGAGTCACGCTGGCCCTTCCCACAGCTTCTACACTCCGCCCCAACCTCCTGGGCTTCTGAGCTCTTGGAGAAGGCAGCCATAGTCCCAAGAATAACCCCTAGCAGCTGCCTGGAGCTCTCAGGGGGCCCAATGGCTCTCCTGATTCAGCTGGACAGCCCTAGTTCACAGTGTGCCCCAGATGAGAGTCCCCGGACCTCTCTGGCCCTCAGTTTTGTCATCTCTAACACAGAAGGGTGGGGTATGGGCTAATAGACACTGTTGGCCTCCTTCTAGCTCTAAGATCAGCTAAGACATTATGTCATAACCCCGTGCAAGAGTTTTATGATTTTTTACCAAATAAAATTTAGGTAAGATCACCCCCATTTTACAGACAAAGAAACTGAGGGACAGAGAGGAACCAAGCCTTGCCCAAGGTCATCCTGGGAGTCAGTGGGAGACAGGGAGGCAAAGGGAGTGCATCAGGCTGGGCAGACCAAGGATGGAATAACAAGTCCCACTTCACAGGGAAGCCATGGCCCAGGCTCGCTCTTCCTCTGATCACAGAACCTGCCAGGGAAATCATTAAGGAGGGCAGAGATGGCCCAATCCACCCCAGTTCCCCACTGCCGGCCACATGCTGTGTCTCAGGAGAGTGCAGTGGTTTGAGCCAGGAGCCAGGGTTAGAATTCTGAAAGCTGGCCACAGTAGCTTTCAGAAAATGGTGATGATTCATCCCACTCTAGCACCCCTGGCGGCCGGAGAGCAGTGAAGCAGAGTAGACAAAATTGAGGGGGGTGGGGGGACTGAAGGATGTGGGAGTGGGGCACTGTCTTGATGGCGAACAAAGGGCCAAGGTCTTCCCCCCACATTGTTTCACTGCATTCCCTCTCAGCTCTTCATGGTAAGGGTTATTACAATTATCCCCACTCTGTAGTGTGAGGGAGAAACCAAGGCAGGGCCCAGGAGGATGTGTACGCCCAGCACCTGGTATCTAGAGCCACACCATGTTCCCAGTGGCAGTGAGTGTCCATGTGTGTGGTGGGTAGAGGGGCGTGTCTGCACCCAGAGCCTGGCCTGCCCCCACCATCCCCTCCCCAGGGCCACCAGGAGCCTCACTCACCCTTCAGCTTTTCCCCAAACATGGTCAGGAAGACCGTGAAGTTGATGGGCCCTGGTGCCTCCTTCACCATGGCCTCCAGCTCCTCGTTCTTGACATTGATGCGGCCTGGGGGCAGAGAGAGTTGGGGACATAATGGGGGTCACAAGGGGCCCTGCCTCCAGGCAGCCCAAGAGACAGGAGCTTCCCAGCTCCCAGCTCTGCAGACCCACCCATCCCCTACTTAGCCCTAGGGCCCTGCCCACTTGCTGGGGGGCCAGGGCAGGGAGTGACATTCAGCCCACAGCCAGCAAAGGGCTGCCCCCAGCCTCACCCTCACCTCTACCTCAGCCTCCCTGGAAAGGAGAGCAAGTCAGTCATTATTCTCATTTTAGAGAGGAGGAAACTGAGGCCCGAAGAGGCTGAGAGTCTCAAGGTACAGGCTGTGCCCAGGGGCTGGAAGATCTAGTTCTCCCTGGGCTTCAGGTCACGTGCCCCAGGAGGGATCAGTGAGCTGCTGGGTGGGGGGAGGGGATGGGCTTTGGGATTGCGCATGGTCCCAGTGAACAGCCAGACCTCAGGGGTCCAACACCCAGTCTAGAGATAACTAGGTTATGTCCCCTTCCCCCACTCCTGCCCCCTCCTTAAGGCCCTTCTCTGGGCCCTTAGAGAGAGTAAAAGCCTCTTCTGGCATCCGAAGCCCCATATCCTCAGGCTCTGCCAATGTCACCAGCCCCACGCCACCTCCAGCTTCTCCCTTGCTCTTGTGAGTCCTCACCACACCCCTGACCCTTCCATGCCAGGCCTTTGCGCAGGCTGTTCCTGTGCCTGAAATTCCCTTTCCTGCTCTGGCTGGGTCCTCCTGGGCTTTGAGGCCCAGCTCTAACCCGCAGTAAACTCCCTTTGACCTCCCAGGAGTGGGCCACCCTGTTCCTCCCCATAGCACCTGTGCCCATCATGCTGGCAGCAACCACTGCCCTAGACTCCCACAGCCCCTCCCTCAGCCCCACCCAGCAGGAGCGCCTCCTCATGTCCCTGGCACCCACTCAGCGCAGCCCACAGTGGTCATCAGAGGTGTTTGCTGACTGACCATGAACCCCAGGTCACCCACCCAGTGCAGCAAATGTGTCCCTCAGGTCCTGCTTATCGATGAAGCCATCCCGATTCTGGTCCATGATAGTGAAGGCCTGGCAGAGACAAGGACACTGAATAGCCACCACCACCAAAGCCCAGTTCCACTCTGGCACCCCCTCCCCAAACCACTGCCTGAGGAACCTCAGTGCAGGACCCTCTGGCCACCCTACTGGGGTTTCAAGTCCATTGCCTCATTCAATGTTCACAGCAAGCCCATTTTACAGACAGGGAAACTGAGGCTCAGAGAGAATAGACTTGTCCAAGGCCACACTGAAAGCAAAGACTCAGGTGCACAGATAGGAAGGGGTTGCCCAAGGGCAGAAAGACACATGTCTCTAGACTCTAGACTCTGAGGCACCCTGTGGTGGCTTCCAAGAATGATGACATATCCCTCCCCAGGGAATGAGATCTGGCTGTGCGCTAAGCTTGCTAAGCATTTTACGCACATTACTTCATTCCTTCCAACAACCCCATGGGCAGCTGACCAACCTCTTTAAACTCCTGGATCTGGGACTGATCAAACATGGAGAAGACATTGGAGCTGGCTCCACCCTCTGCTCTTTTTCTGGCTCTTCTTGGTCCCTGCAAGGTACCAGGTAAGGGTTTGCAGCAGCTCCTTCTTTGGGAGGTCAGCCTTCCACCCCCCAACCCCCACCCCATCTACCAGAGCATCACAGTCCGGAATGGCACAGACCCACCCTCAGGGCCAGATGCCACCACAAACTGACAGGCTTGTAGTAAAGCCTTGCAGACAACCAGGGTGTTTTGCCAGCCCACGGCAAGAAGCTTGCTGAGTGCCCACTCAGAAGGCCAGACAGCTGCTTCCTGACCCAAGCCCCGGGCTCCAGAAGGTGAGTGGCCAGCAGTCAGGCTGTGGAGCAGAGAGGCATTGTTTCTATAACCAGCCTTCATGGGGCTTCCACCTAAGGTTGGAGGGTGCCTTAGAAACAGGGATCTAATGCTGGCATCCAGCTGTTTAAACTTTCCCTAGTGCCCTCAGATAACATCTAGGCTCCTTAGCCCAGCAAGGCCTGCCCCCATGCCCCTCTTCCAGAGTATCCCCTCCCACCCACTCCCTACTCTGTCCCAAACCTGCTTAGCACTTCCTTCTCTCCCAGTTTCTTCTCTTACCATTCCTACTACCTGGAATGCGTTTCCTCCTTCCACTTGTAATAGCCCTTCAGGCTCAACCTCTCTGTGGCCTCCTCTGAGAAGCTTCCCTGACCCAGGCCCTCTGCCCCCACCTCCACCTCGTCATCTTGTGCTGCCACTCCCCACAGGGCCCGCCACACTGCCCTGCACCATGTCTGTCTCCCCAGACAAGGGCAGACCTCCAGGGCAAGCCCCAATCTGTCTCATCTCAGGTCACTCTAGCGCCCCCACCCCACGCCCACCCAGGGCCTGGCTCCCAGTGGGGATCAGCCAACGTTTAGAAATGGCTGCCCAGAGCAGGTGACCCCTCACGGAGCAGGTGGAGGGGATCTAGCCAGCTTTCCTGCCTCCAGATGTTTGTTTCAGGATGTCATAGGGCCTGAGAGTCCACCACCATTAGGCATTTGCTGAAAGCTCTCCGGCCCCCAAGACACCCTGAGGGGCTCACCTTTCTCTCAGTAGCCATCACTAGAGCCCCAGGCGCTGCAGTCCTGGAATTGGCTCTGGAGGGGAAAAGGGCGGCCCAAATTTCACCGGGCGCCCTGCCCCCAGCTCCCGCCTCCATCTCAGCTTCTTTGCCAAGTCCTTGTCTTCCCCGCCCCCACCCCCAGGCGATCTTATCTCCTGAGCAGGGCTTCCCTTGGCTCCCCCGCACCCCCAGTGCCTGTGTGGTCCCTCTCCCCCAGATCACCCCTGTCCCCTCCCCACCCCTCCCATTTCCCTTCTGGCTCCTGGGCCTGCTTCAGGAGTGAGCAGCACCCGGCTGACTTATAATTAGCTTTTACTGGGTGCTTTGTCTCCACTAATCCTTTGAAAGGGGGCTGGCAGGGCGACTGGGAAGTTATGATGCTGTAAAACCTCTGTAATATTTATAAATCCCTTCAGACATCTTAAAGAAAAGAACCTCTCTGCAGAGTTCATCTGACATAATTACATATACATTTCCCTCTGATTAATAAAAAATGATCACTTCCGTCTGTGGAGCGCTCTGCCCTTTCTCTCTGCAGACCTTAGCCTCCCCCACCCCTGCCTAGCCCCAGCCCTTTCATGTCCATCTTGTTAAATGTCACCCTACTGTGTGTCAAGCCCTGGTCTGGAAACCCCAAAGGCAGGAAGGAATTGTTCTCTCTGATTGTACAAAGGGGCCCTGAGGCCCAGGGCCTTAGCCAGGCTTCTGCCCTTCCAGCCAGGATTTTTTCTAGCCCAGCTGACTTGGAAATTTACCTTGATAAGGTGCCCCACCCCCCCCCCCCACCCTGCAAAATAATATTTCTCTGAAAGGAACATCTCAGGGCAGAAGGGACAGCCTAGTATAGGGGGTCACTCAGACCTGGGTTTTAATCCTTACTTTGCTGCTCACAGCCTGTGTGATGTTAAGAAAATCACTTACCTTCTCTGAGCCTGTTTCCCCATTTATAGACCGGGATAATACCTACCTCAAGGAATCCATTGCATTAGACATTTGTTAAGCACCTGTTCCAGAGCCCCTGAGCTGAATCAGACCCCATCCTTGTCCTCAGGGAGCCCACAGTCCAGCTGGGAGACAGGCAACCAACAGAGGACAATGGAGAGAAGGACAGGTATACGAGCACAGAAAAGCCCTATGCTACTCAGGGACTCAGGGCAGACTCCCCGGAGGAGGTGGCTGCTGAGCTGAGACTTGGCAGCTGGGCCCAAATTCTCAGACCAAGCAGGACTAATGGAGGTATGTGAGGCAGAGGCATAAATGAATAGCACTGTTGAGGGCCTGCAGGGAGATCCATGAGGCTGAGCACAGGGAGGTCAGCAGGACGAACTCCACCTGGCCTGACAGGCAAAGGTAAGGGTGAGCAAGAGGACCTTGCAGCAGAGCCCCATGCCAGCTCCAGAGAACTCTGCTGACATACCCCAATAGGAAGTGAGTCCTTTCAGCAGGATAGAGCCTCAGCTTCTGCTGCTGTGAAACCACCAACTCTACTGTCTGTCTGTGCCTGCCTGGCCCATCCTGGCTTCCTCCACCCTCCTCTTCCTCATTACCCTCACCTTCATCACCCTGGCCCCCAACAAGCCAGGGGAAACAGAGACCCAAATCAGGACCACATGGCCAGTCATTAAGGGCAGACTAGGGTGGGTCAAGGAGCCCTTGGGGTGCAACGGTTAAGCACTTGGCTGCTAAACAAAAGGCTGGCAGCTCAGAAGCCACCAACGGCTCAGTGGAAGAAGAAACCTGGCCATCTGCTCCTGTAAAGATGTCAGCCTAGGAAACCCTATGGGGCAGTTCTACTCTGTCATGTAGGGTTGCTATGAGTCAGAATCGACTCAATGGCACACAGCAACACCAACAAAGGGTGGGACAGGCCCAAGGATGACACCAGGTCAAGGCCAAGGATGTCAATGAGAAGAGTAAGGTCAAGGTCAGGTAAGTTCAGGGATGAGGTCACACTCAGAATCACAAATGAAGTTAAGGTCAGGGGATGAGATCAGAGTTGAGTCGTGATGTCAGGGTCAAGGGTGAGGTCAGGATTGAGGTCAGGGCTGGGAGGGTAATCCCCATGGATGGGAGGGAGGAGGACCTTCATGAAGAGGAGAGTGGAGGGGCAGGGGCGACAGCCAGGGGAAGGCAGGGCAACCCCAGCCTACCATGATGTGGAGTTCTCTCTCTTGCTGCAGCGGAGTGGGGAGTGCTCAGGGCTGGCTCTTTAAATAGTGCTCCTTCCCAAGCATGGTGATGTGCCAAATCCAGACAACAGTTTGGAAGGTGACAAAGGACAGGATGGAGACCTCCCTGCCAGGCACCTGTCCTGGGCCATTGAGAGTGGGTGGGGTGGTGGGATCATTGGGTAAACACCATGATCCACAGTCTGTTCAAGCCACAGGACCTCCATGAGTACTGGGGCAACTATCTTCTCTACAGCCCAGGAGCCAAGGCCAACAGTAAGTTGAGGCCCAGAACCAGCTAGAAAGACTTAGCTTTAGGCCATTGAGGGTCAGGAGAGCCCCCCAAGACAGAGCCACCCATGCTACCTGGAGGAACTCGGGGGCTGCTATTTTATTTAGTGCTGCTATAACAGAAATACCACAAGTGGATGGCTTTAAGAAACAGAATTTTATTCTCTCACAGTTTAGGAGGCTGGAAGTCCGAATTCAGGGCACCAGCTCTAGGGGAAAGCATTCTCTTTCTGTTGGTTCTGGGGGAAGGTCCTTGTCATCAATCTTCTCCTAGTCTAGGAGCTTCTCAGCGCAGGGACAGAAAGACAGATCCAAAGGAGATGCTCTTTCTTGGTGGCATGAGGTCCCTATTTCTCTGCTCACTTCTCTCTCCTTTTATCTTTTGTAAGATAAAAGGTGATTCAGGCCACACCCCAGGGAAACTCCCTTACACTGGATCAGGGTTGTGACCTGAGTAAGGGTGTTGGCATCCCACCCTAATCCTCTTTAACATAACTTAATCTTGCCTCATTAAGATTTACAATACATAGGAAAATTACATCAGATCACAAAATGGACAACCACACAATACTGAGAATCATGGACTACCCAAGCAGACACATGTTTTTGGGGGATACTATTCAATCCATGACAGCTGCAATTCGGCAAATCCTTTGAGCTGCATGACTCTGGGTGGAGCACAGCCTGCTGGAAGCCTCAGCCATCTCACAGGGAAAGCAGGGAGGAGAGTGACACCTCTGTCAGCTTGTGGAAAGGGTTTCTGTTCCAGCCTGGGCCACAGGGGCTCTAAACCAATACAGCTATTGCTCCGTGGTTACTACTGTCACGATTACCCACCCAGCCAGATTCTCCTTAGGCCACTGAAAATGTCCAGTGTGTTGTAAAAGCAAAGAAAAATGGAGGCTCTGACCAGGGAGAACTGAAAAGTCAGACCTCCCACCCCACCCTGGCCACACACACCCTAGACATGGCCTGTCCCCACCAGGTTGGCCCGGCCCAAGAATTCTCTAGTAGATGCACCAGCAGAGCCAGCACCTGCCCCTGGCAGGTCTCTCATGTATCTAGGGCAGCCCTGGCTGCCCAGGCTTGGCCTCAAAGGTCACCCCTGCCCATCTGGCCCAGTCGGCTCCTGTGTGGGGCCTCTGACATCTGATCGACTGCCAGGGCTTGCGGTGTTGGGTTCAGGAAGGGAATCCATCCCCCGGTCCCCAGGAGGTGGAGAGCTTAACTGTCCCTGGGAGCTGGCCTCTGGCGGCCAAGCCCTGCTGACCGGCAATGGATTAGCCGTACCGGGGCTCAAATCTGGAAACACTTGGGGGAGTAATGTGATAATGATAAGAAGAAGAGTAGCTAATGTGTATGAAGTGCAAAAGGTGAGGCTATACTCTATAACAGTGCTTGACGTGTGTCCTCGCATTCAATCCTTACCCCATTTTCCAGGTGAGGAAACTGAGGCACGGAGGAGTTAAGTCACTCACCAAGGCTGATCAGTGGTAGTGCCAAGGTATTGTTGTTAGGTGCCGTTGAGTTGGTTCCAACTCATAGTGACCTTATGTACAACAGAATGAAACACTGCCTGGTCCTGCACCATCTTCACAATGTTTGAGCCCATTGTTGCAATCATAGTGTCAAGCCAGCTTGTTGAGGGTCTTCTTCTTTTTCGATGACCCTCTGCTTTACCAAGTATGATGTCCTTCTGCAGGGACGGGTCCCTTCTGATAACATGTCCAAAATACACCAGAGGAAGTCTAGCCATACTCCTTTCTAAGGAGCATTCTGGCTGTACTTCTTCCAAGTCAGAGTCTTTCATTCTTCTGGCAGTCCATGGTGTAGCCAATATCCTTTGCCAACATCATAATTCAAATACATCGATTCTTCTTCCGTCTTCCTTATTCATTGTCCAACTTTCACATGCCTATGAGGTGGTTGAAAATACCATGGCTTGGGCCAGGCGCATCTTAGTCCTCAAAGTGACATCTTTGCTTTTTAACATTTTATCATGACCCATGGGACATATATCACCCATCTACATTTTCCGCCTCTGAGGTTTATTGGGAAGCTGCTTTCTCATTTACAGGGTGTGCTGCTGCAAGGCGAGGGCCTATTTAACTGTATGAAACTGAAGAAAAGGGCCTTGGTACTGCAGTACCGTGCGGAGAGGGTATTGTATTAGGTGTTGCATCCTGGAGGTGTGATTTTGCAAAACTTCTGTCTCTTTTGGCTTTTTTACTGGGAGATAAGCCTTGTACATATATTTCCTGGTTCTTATGAGTTATTTGGAAGTTATGATGGGTCCAGGTTCATGTGATTACCTCATTTTCAGGTGCCATACATTGTATGCACCTGTCAAGGGATCTACAAGGCTTTGTGGAGTCTAGAGGGACATATGTGCACCACATAACCTACCCCTAGCATCCAGAGGGCTATATGTGCCTCACATAATATGTATCAAAATCTATATATCATAATAACATTTCAAAAATGCTCCTTGATTCAGCATGCCTTCCATTACTGAAAACATATGGTATCAAAAAAAAAAAAAAATTCAAAGTAGAAAATAATTGGGTCGTGAAAGGGTTAACCCTTTGGTGACTGAATTATTTTCTGCTTTAAATTTTTTTTTTTTTTTTTTTGATACCATGTGTTTTCAGTAATGGGAGAGATGCTGAATCACTGAGTGTGTCTGAATTTTTGGTAAGTATTATAGGTAATATGTGGGACATCTATGTCCCTGTGGACACTGGGGGTAAGATTATGTGGGGCATCTATATCCCTATGGACTCTGGGGGTATGATTGGTGGAATCACAGGTGCATACAATGAATGGCACCGGAAAATGAGGTATTCAAGCAAATATGGAATCATTGCAAGTAACGCAACTTACAAATAACAGAAACACAAAAATATAAGCTTATCTCCCACTAAAAAAGCCAACAGAGACAAAAGTTTTGCAAAATCACACCTCTAGGATATGCCACCTAATACAATACCCTGTAAAAACAGTAATTTGTGGCACACACCTGTTTCTTCCATTTCAAACAGTTATACAGGACCTAACCTTGCAGTTGTATGCACTGTAAGTGGAAAAGCAGCTTCTTAAGAAACCCCGGAGGCATAAATTGTAGGTGGGAGCTATATGTCCCGCAGGTCACCAAATTAAAAAAGTCTTTTGCAGCAGATTTGCCCAATGTAATACGTCATTTGATTTTTTCATTTCTGCTTCCATTTGGATCGAAGTAAAAGGAAATTCTTAACAACTTCAACATTTTCTCTGTTTATCATGATGTTGCTTATTGGTCCAGTTTTGAGGATTTTTGTTTTGTTTATGCTGAGGGGTAATCCATACTGAAGGCTGTAGTCTTTGATCTTCACCAGTAAGTGCTTCAAGTCCTCTTCACTTTCAGCAAGCAAAGTTATGTCATCTGCATATTGCAGGTTGTTAATGAGTCTTCGTCCAATCTTGATTCCACATTCTTGTCTTATAGTTCAGCTTCTCAGATTATTTGCTCAGCATGCAGATGTAATAAGTTTGGTGAAAGGATACAACCCTGACGCACACCTTTTGTGATTTGAAAACATGAAGTATCCTCTTGTTCTATTCGAATGACTGCTTCTTGGTCTATGCACAGGTTCCACATGAGCACAATTTAGTGTTCTGGAATTCCCATTCTTCACAATGTTATCCATAATTTGTTACGATCCATATAGTTGAATGCCTTGTGTAGTCAATAAAACACAAGTAAACATCTTTCTGGTATTCTCTGCTTTCAGCCAAGATCCATCTGACATCAGCAATGATATCCCTTGTTCCCGGTCCCCTTCTGAATCCAGCTTGAGTTTCTGACCGTTCCCTGTCCATGTACTGCTGCAACTGTTTTTTAATTATTTTCAGCAAAATTTTACTCGCATATGATGTTAATGATACTGTTTGATCATTTCCACATTCCGTTGGATCACCTTTCTTTGGAATGGGGACAAATACGGATCTTTCTTCCACAAAGAAATCTGGCAGACTGGAAGCTTCCCAGAGTGAGACGGTTGTAAAACATTTCCCTGGGCAAGGAGGTGTGAGTGTGGAAGTGTGGGCAGAGGTGAGAAGGGGAAGCCATGAGCTCTGCCCTCGCTGTGGGGCCCTCACTCAGCGACGCAAGGACCCTATTTTTCCCATCTGAGAAACAGTACCAGCAACCTAGTCCCTCAAACTTGTCCTTGGGCAACCTAGTGCTGTGGAAAGGAGATGGGCTTTAGAGTATGGTGCCTGGGTTGGAAGGGCTGACTACTCCCATCCCCCACCCCACCCACTGAAACAAGCACACAGGCTCTCCAAGCCACAGTTTCCTTGCAGGCCAAAGGGAGCTGTGGTGAGTCAGCTGTCATTGCTAGGTGACATTTTTGACTCAGCTGTACAGGAGGCAATGGTCCGTTCTCAGGGTCAGAGACATTCCTGAGGGCCTATGGACTCAGCCCAGGGATCTCCGGGAGCAAGGACCCTCTAGAGCTGAAATTCGGGTCTGCCTGGGGTAAGCCAAAGGAATATTTAGCCCCTTGTAGCTTGTCTAATAGTTTAAAGTTTGGCAATTCAAACCCACCCAGCAACACCATGGAAGTAAAGCCTGGCGATCTGCTTCTGAAAAGATTACAGCCAAGAAAACCCCATGGAGCAGTCCTACTCTGAAACACAGGAGGAAGCCATGAGTTGGGATCAGCTCAATGGCAACAAGTTTGGTGTTTTGGTTTTAGGTAAAGAGCACATCCACTTTCCAGAGGGTAGACTGAGGTCCTGTGAGAGACCAAACCAGGAAGGGAACTTGGAAGGGGTCAGCTGTCTTTGGAAGTTGCACCTAGACCGCACAAGAGCAAGCTGGGGTAGGTGACTTCACTCATCACCTGTCACTCCTAATCTCTCACCTGGTGACTTCACTCATCACCTGTCACTCCTAATCTCTCACCTCTAACCCTTCACGGTCAGCAGGCTGTCCCAGTTCCCCTAGGCTCACTTGGCCCTGGCCAGCCACCACCCGGATGTCTACTATTCTCAAACGTTTCCACAGTGTCCTACCTCCAAGCCTTGCTCACATTGTAAGTGTCACCGCCTCCCAGAAGTCTTCCTTGGTCTCCCTCTCCTATCCTCTCCCGGTGGCTTCATGTCTCCCTTTGACCTTGACTCTGCAGGGCAAGGACAGCTTGCCTTTTCCTTGACCATCACCAAATGGTGGCACTCACCACCACTGACCCTCAACTTCTACCCACCTTGGCTCCTGGATGCTGGTAGCAAAGAGGGGCCTCAGAGGCAGCCCCCACAGGCCCTGCCCTTTCACCAGGAAAACTACCCCAAGCTCTTATGCAAGCCCTGACTGCTTTTCCTCCCAAAGGCCTCAGGCCCCTAGAGGCTTGTTCACATACAGCCTTCCACTTGGGGAGTGATTTTTTTGGACTTTCTGGTCAAAGGAACCTCAAAGGCTCAGTGGAAATCCTGGGCCTCTGAGTATAGCCCTGTTAGCTACTGAGTGTCCTTTGCAGCATCCCCATCAAGTGGCCTTTGCTTGCATACCACCATTCCCAACTGGCTTTCAAAGGCACCTCAAATCAGCAAATCAGCAAATAGCAAATTAGCAAATACTGTGGACCTAGTCTGGGTGCTCTGGGGAACTAAGAACTTGCTTCTGAGGATCTGGGGTTTGGAACATTTTAGTAATCAAGTTAGACGATGCATACTGAGTTGAGTCATTCATTCATCAAATATTGACTGAGTAGTTATTGAGCGCTGGGTACTGCAGACACAGAGGTAAACAAAACAGGTGTGGTTCCAAGCCTCATGGGAACTAGACAAAGAGTCTGTTGATTCAAAGAGGGCACTGAGGGCTGCCACTCAACACACTAGGCCTTGAAGGATGAGGAGAACACAGTAAGGGTTGTCAGTGTTCAGGAGAACAGCCAGATTAGCATACCCAGAATGTGAAGATGTGAAGCATGTGGGGCCTGGGTCAGGAGAAAGTGGGGAGCAGAGGGGACAGGGCTGCTCGGAGGTGATGGCTCCAAGGCCCAAGCAGGACCCAGCAGAGTGTCCTAGACCTGGCCTAGGGCTCTTTCTACTCATGGTTTAAGGTGATTGCAGGCCTCCTGGGCAGAAGAGGAGCCTTGGTGGTGCAGTGGTTAAGAGTTTGGCTGCTAACCAAAAGGTTGGCAGTTCGGATCCACCATCCGCTCCTTGGAAACCCTATGGGACAGTTCTACCCTACCCTATAGGGTCATTATGAGTCTGAATTGACTCAATGGCAATGGGTTGGGCAGAAGAATCCTGTTCCTTCCTCCTCTCAGCCATCAAACCCACAGTTATTTTTACAGCAGGATGTTTGTGGCCACAGGTCCCTTGAACAGGGTGCCTTTGCGTGCTCTGCCAAGGGACCACATTCCCCAGGCCTCTCAGCCTTAGTTATAAAACAGACAAGAGGCATTCTGGAGACATTCCTCCTAGCTTTAAAAGTCCCCTTGTCTTCTCTAAGTGGCTTCCAATTAGAGGAAGGCTCCAGACAGGGGTGGGGAGTCGGGGGGCGGGGAGGGGACACCAGGGCTTTGGGTATAGAAGAACCTCCCCTAATTGTCCTCAGAATCGCAGCCATTCCATGTGGTGCTTAGAGAGCTGACGAATGAGAAAGGCAATTTCCTCTGTGGGGAGAGAGAGAAAAAGGCTCATTGACTCCCGACTCAGGGTTTTGCCTGAAATATTAACTCTCGAAGGGTTAGCTGCTCTGGTCTGGCCTGGCCTCTGGCCCTTGGTCAGCTCTAGCCTGTGGGAAGCCCTGCTGGTCTCCTGGGCAGGGTTGCAGGACTGTGGGGGTTGTGCCCACCCCGCCACCCCCAGGTCTGCAGCCTTTCTCTGAGGCAGAAATGGAGCAGGGGGGTAGGGGGTAGGGGTCATGCCAAGCAACAGCAGCAGCCACAGCATTCTGTGGAATGTGGGAGTTCCCTGTGGACCCAGCCCCACCGACTGGCTTTGGGCCATGGATGGTCGGAGGAGATTCGTGGTTCGAGGACATGACATTTGGAAGCGGTGGATGGAGAAATTCCAGGAGCCCTGGATCCCTGAACAAACCCAGTAGGCCATGAACTCAAAAATATGCACCTGCGCCAAGCCTCGGTCGGTTGTGAGCAGGGGGTTACTGTGGCCACAGCACATTCTCAATGTCCCTTGGCTCAATGCCAGGTGTATTGGTCTGGATTGGAGGGGTCTTCAGGGAGGAAGCACCCACCCAATGTTAGGACCCTGCCCCCCAGAGATCATTCAGGCAATCTTCCAGGGGGAAGGGAACCTGCACCTCCACCCAATCCCTGAATCTCATCACTGAGGAAGCAGATGGGGAGGTGAGGGTGGTGAGAGAAGCAGGGATCAAAACCCACTCTCCCTGGACCCTGCGTCCACATCACCTTCTTCAGAGCTGGGTGACTTCAGAGGTGGGCAGGGCTGGCCTGGTGGTCCCAGGACACAACCAGAAGGACCCAGGGGACAAGAGATGCAGGTGGGCGGCTTTCAGACAGTGATGATAAGATGTCTGCCCAGGCACAGTAGCCACAAGGCAGATCAGGCCTAACATCCACGAGATAAGCCTTGCCCTCACCTGTGCCCAAGGAGTCTCAGGGACTCATAGCAGTGTAGAAACCACCCAGAGGTTGTTGTTCAGTCAGCTCAACTTGGACATGTGGTTCCAAAAGTGAAGGTATTCTTGGGCTGCAGTAATAGAGGTCCTTAACTGCTCATATTCAAGTTCAGTTGAAGCTGAAGAAAGTTAAAACAAGTCCACGGGAGCCAAAGTACGACCTTGAGTATATCCCACCTGAATTTAGAGATCATCTCAAGAATAGATTTGATGCATTGAAAGCTAATGACCGAAGACCAAATGAGTTGTGGGATGACATCAAGGACATCATACATGAAGAAAGCAAAAGGTCATTAAAAAGACAGGAAAGAAAGAAAAGACCAAAACGGATGTCAGAAAAGACTCTGAAACTTGCCCTTGAACGTAGAGTAGCTAAGGCGAATAGAAGAAATGATGAAGTAAAAGTGCTTGTTATGGACTGAACTGTGTCCCCAAAAAATGTGTATCAACTTGGCCAGGTCATGATTTCCAGTATTGTATGTTTGTCTACCATTTTGTGATCTGATGTGATTATCCTATGTGTTGTGAATCCTAACCTCTATGATGCTAATGGGAGCCCTGGTTGCGCAGTGGGTAAGAGCTCTACTGCCCAAAAGTTCAGCAGTTCACATCCACCAGCCACTACTTGGAAACCCTATAGGGCAGTTCTTATCTGTACTATAGGGTCACTATGAATCGGAATCAACTCGAGGGCAATGAGTATGATATTAATGAAGCAGGATTAGAGGCCATTATGTTGATTAAGCAGGACTCAATCTACAGGATTAAGTTGTATTTTGAGTCAACGTCTTTTTCAATATACAAGAGAGAATCAAGGAGAGAGGAGAAGGACCTCATGCCATCAAGAAAGAAGTGTCAGGAGCAGAGCATATCCTTTGGACCCAGGGTCCGTGCACTGAGAAACTCCTAGAGCAGGGGAAGACTGATGACAAGGACCTTCCCCCAGAACTGGCAGAGAGAAAAAGCATTCCCTGGGAGCTGGCAACCTGAATTGGTACTTCCAGCCTCCTAAACTGTGAAAGAATAAATTTCTGTTTGTTAAAGCCATTCACTTGTGGTATTTCTGTTATAGCAGCACTAGATAACTAAGACACAGTTGAACAGAAAATTTCAAAGGGCAGCTCAAGAAGACAAAGTAAAGTATTATAATGAAATGTGCAAAGATCTGGAGTTAGAAAACCAAAAGGAAGAACATGCTCAGCATTTCTCAAACTGAAAGAACAGAAGAAAAAATTCAAGCTTCAAGTTACAGTATTGAATTCTATAGGGTCACTATGAGTTGGAATCCACTCAATGGCAAAGGGTTATTTGTTTTTGTTTTTGTTTTTTAATGGGTAAAATAATGAACAATGCAGGAAGCATCAAAAGAAGATGGAAGGAATGCACAGAGTCACTGTACCAAAAAGAATTGGTCGACATTCCACCATTTCAGGAGGTAGCATATGATCAAGAACCAATGTTATTGAAGGGAGAAGTCCAAGCTGCACTGAAGGCATTGACGAAAAACAAAGCTCCAGGAACTGACAGAGATGTTTCAACAAACGGATGCAGCACTAAAGTGCTCACTCATGTGTGCCAAGAAGTTTGGTAGACAGCTACCTGACCAACCAACTGGAAGAGATTCATATTTGTGCCCATTCCAAAGAAAGGTGATCCAACAGACTGTGGAAATTATCAAGCAGTATAATTAATATACGAAAGTAAAATTTTGCTGAAGATAATTCAAAAGAGGTTGTAGCTGTACATCAACAGGGAACTGCCAGAAATTGAAGCCAGATTCAGAAGAGGTCGTGGAATGAGGGATATCATTGCTGATGTCAGATGGATCTTGGCTGAAACAGAGAACACCAGAAAGATGTTTATCTGTGTTTTATTGACTATGCAAAGGCATTGTGTGGATCATAAAAATTATGGATAACATTGCGAAGAATGAGAATTCCAGAACACTAAATTGTGCCCTTGTGGAACCTGTACTTAGACCAAGAGGCAGTCGTTTGAAGAGAACAAGGGGATACTGCATGGTTTAAAATCAGGAAATGTGTGCGTCAGGGTTGCATCCTTTCACCATACTTATTCAATCTGCTTGCTGAGCAAATAATCCTAGAAGCTGGACCATATGAAGAAGAACGTGGCATCAGGATTGGAGGAAGACTCATTAACAATCTTCGATATGCAGATAACACAACCTTGCTTGCTGAAAGTGAAGAGGACTTGAAACACTTACTGATGAAGATCGGAGACTACAGCCTTCAATATGGATTACACCTCAACATAAAGAAAACAAAAATCCTCACAACTGGACCAATAAGCAACATATGGTAAGCGGAGAAAAGATTGAAGTTGTCAAGGATTTAATTTTACTTGGATCCACAATCAATGCCCATGGAACTAGAGTCAAGAAATCACACGCCATATTGCATTGGGAAAATCTGCTGCAAAAGACCTCTTTAAGCTGTTAAAAAGCAAAGATATCACTTTGAGGACTAAGGTGCACCTGACCCAAGCCATGGTATTTTCAGTTGCCTCATATGCATATGAAAGCTGGACAATGAAAAACGAAGACTGAAGAAAAATTGATGCCTTTGAATTACAGTGTTGGTGAAATATATTGAATACACCATGGACTGTTAAAAAATACAGACAAATCTATCCTGGAAGAATTACAGCCAGAATGCTCATTAGAAGCAAGGATGGTGAGACTTCATCTCGCATACTTTGGACATGTTATCAGGAAGGACCAGTCCCTGGAGAAGTACATCATACTTGGTAAAGTAGAGGGTCAGCAAAAAAGGAAGACTTTCAATGAGATGGATTGACACAGTGGCTGCAACAGTGGGCTCAAGCATAACAACGATTGTGAGGATGGTGCAGGACCAGGCAGTGTTTTGTTCTGTTGTACATAGGGTCTTTATGAATCGGAACCGACTTGACAGCACCTAATAACAACAACATATATGTAGAGAGAGAGATTTAACTCAAGGAAATGGATAGCACGGTTGTAGAGGCTGATAAGTCCTAAATCCATTGGTCAGGCGTCAGGCTGGAGGCTTCTCCTGGCTCACAAAGATTCAGGGGCTTATGTAACCAAGATTGGCAGGTCAGACAGCAGGCCACTGGCTCACAGCTGCAGAGGCCAATGAATCCAAGATCAGCAGGCAAGACAGCAGGCATCTGGCTCAAGTCCCAGGAACCGGAGTCCAGATAAGAGGAGCAGGCTGCAGGATCCAGAGCAAGCAAGCTTTGCCAGAATATCCATATATGTATTGTATGTAGGCCACACCTCCGAGTAAATTCTCCTTACAACTGATTGGCTGATCACATCAGATTACATCATGGAAGATGACTACATTGTTATATAATTGCCAGACTACATCATTACATAACTGCCAAACCACTGAGAATCTGACCCCAGCCAAGTTGGTACACAACCTTAACCATCACATTCCCCAAGCTCAACACCTTGGAAAGAACTTTCCCCTTTTCGCTTCACTTCTCGTTTTTTGATTATTATTTATTTCTGTATAAAGAATCACCCCAAAATGTGGTGTTGTAAAACAACAGCCATTTTTTCATGCTCACATCTTCTATGGGTCAAAAGTTCAGAAAAGGCAAAGCAAGGATGGTTTATGACTGCGCCCCAATGTTTGACACATCAGCTAGGAAGACTCGAAGGCTGGGGGGACTGCACAGCTGGTGCTAGAATCATCTATAGGCTTGGTCATTCATATATTTGGTGTCTTGGCTGGGAAGATTCAAGGACAAGGACTGCCAACTGGAGCACCTACCTACACAAGGCCTCTCTAGGTGGCTTGGGCTCCCTCACAACATGGCAGCCTCATGGTAGTTAGACTTCTCACCTGGTGGCTCAGGGTTCCAACCCAATTGTTCCAGCAAATAAGAAGGAAGCTGCATGGCCTATTGTGCACCTAATCTCAGAAGATACATAATGACACTTCCACACTACTCTCTTGGTTGAAACGATCACAAAAGCCTTCCCAATGTCAAAGAGAGATAATATAGACCTCACCTCTGATGGGAAGAGCATCAAAGAATTTGTAGAAGCAGTTTACAACAGCCACTCCCACCCAGACTGGGCTCAGGGGGGCTTGAGAGGGCCTAAGATCAGACATGGTAGGCAGAGCAGCCAGAAGTTAGATCCAGGCTTGAGGGATTCTATCTCTCAGCATGTTCCAAGTTTGTGAGCCCAGGAAGGCCAAGAAACTCATCTGGGGCGAGGGTAAAGGGGCAGGTGGTCATTCTCTGTCCAAGGCCAGGAAGGCCTGAGTTTGAAAAGGGGCCTACAGCAGGGTAAGAGATCAGGCCCCCTCTCCTGCTGAGAACAACCATAAGAGTAGGCCCAGACTTTGCCATACACCACCCCTCCAACTTGGCCTGGACATGGGATATGGCTCTTCTGGATCTCAGCATCCCTGCTGTGAGACTTCAGTGGATAAACGATAAAGAGGTGTTCCGTGGACTAGCCATCACAACACAGGCTACCCTTCCTGAGCCCCTGGACTAGTCCCTGGCAAAAGAGGGGCTTACCTCCTATTATGGTTGAAATATGTCCTCCAAAACGAGATGCTGAAGTCTTAACCCCAGCACCTATAAACATGACTTTATTTGGAAATAGGGTCTTTGAAGATGTTATCGATTAAGTAAGTGTGAGATCATACGGCAGAAGGGTGGGTTCTAATCCAATCGGAGTGGCGTATTTATAAAAGAGGAGAAGAGACACAGACACAGAGGGATGAACATCATGTGACAAGGGAGGCAGAGAATGGAATGATGCTGCCACAGGTCAAGGAATGTCTGGGTTACCAGAAGCTGAAAGAGACAAGGAAGGATCATGTCCTAGAGGCTTCAGAGAGAGTGTAACCCTGCCAGCACCCTGAATTTGGACTTCTAGCCTCCAGAACTGCAAGACTATAAATTCCTGTTTTTTTAAGCCACAGAGTTTGTGGTACTTTGTCACAGCCATCCCAGGAAACTAAGACAGCTCCTCTCTTCTCACTCTCTTTTTGACCCTACAGAAACTGAGGCTCAGAGAGGTGAAGAGACTTGCTCAGGCTTCACAGCAGGGAGGGATTTGAAGCCAGCAGTTGCCTCTAATGCTTTGTTCTTTCTGCTGTGTGAGTCCCCTTCCCAAAGGTGGGGTGACAGGGAGGGGAGGATCTGGATCAGAGTCATGCAATCCCTGACTGCTCCCCCAACCCTGGGCATTTCTGCAGGAGCTCAGAGCAACTGAGAATGGTCTGGTGGGACAAGCCCAAGGGGTCTTCCTGGAGGAGGAGAGAGGGATGAGCTGGGTCATGGTGTGTGATGGGGCTTGGCCCCTAGCTTCTCCCCAAGAAGCAGAATGTCCTCATCCCATTAGATAGCTGGAGAAACCAAGGCCTGGAGTGGGGAGGTGCTTGTTCAAAGGGCCATAACAAGCCTTCTAATCCGAATCCTGCCCAACCCATCCTTAGAAATGCCACCTGGGAGCCGAGAGGATGGGGGCCCTCCCCTAAGATGCTGGAATACCTGCAGCAGACCAGTGGCTTAGGTAGTACCTGAACTCAAGCCCTCCAGGGGCCTGGAAGCTGCCAAGCAGGCCCAATTTGTTGTGCTAATGTGTGCTTTATGCTGCAAGGAGCCTCCACACACCCTTTTCCATAAGCCAGGCCAGCAGCAACAGGACAAGCTATAATTACATCAAGCCACGTCCTGCTGCCTTAGCTGAGTAATTAGCTAGGTTGCCCAGCTTTTCCGAGCTTACACCCAGCTGGGCTCTAGGTGGGGTCCAGCAGCAGCAGTCAATCAGGGGGAGAAGGGCAGGGGGACCACTTATGTCTTAGTCATCTAGTGCTGCTATAACAGAAACACCATACATGGATGGCTTTAACAAAGAAAAGTTTATTCTCTCACAGTCCAGTAGGCTACAAGTCCAAACTCAGGGTGTCAGCTCCAGGATAACACTTACTCTGTTGGCTCTGGAGGAAGGTCTATGTTACCAATCTTCTCTTGGTCTGGGAGCTTCTCTGCACAGGAACCTCAGGTCCAAAGGACACGCTCTGCTCCCGGCACCACTTGCTTGGTGGTATGAGGTTCCCATGTGTCTCTGCTCTCTTCTCTCTTTTATATCTCAAAAAAGATAGGCTTAAGACACTATCTGATCTTGGGTACCTCATCAGTATAACTGCCGCTAATCCATCTTATTAGATCATAGTGATTGAATTTACAACACATAAGGAAATCACATCAGATTACAAAATGGTACACAACCATACAATACTGGGAACCATGACCCAGCCAAGCCAAAAGAGATTTCCAGAGGACACAACTCAATCCATGATAACTTACTAAACACCTCCACATCCACCCCAAGAATGAGTCTACAGATGGGGGCTCCCTTCCCCAGCTAGTTACCCATCACTCCAGCCTGACCTCAGCCACCCTCCAAGGGTGACCCACTGAATAAGGATGTCTCCCACCCACACACAGGCCAGGGTGCCCACAGTGGAGAGGACAATGGGAAGCAGGAGCCCTCCCTGGAAGACATCCCTCCCCAGTGCCCAGTCTTGTGGGCTGATGTGTTGGGGAACCAGCAGTATAGAACAATCTACTCCCCAGGGCTCTGGGGGTTATAGAAAGACTGGTGCCTGAATTTGGAATCAGATAGGCCTAGGTTCAAGTCCTTGGCCATTTGCCCTGTGAACATTATTTAATTTCTCCAAGCTCTCGGTTTCTTCACCTGTAACGTGGAGTTGGCCATATTCACGTCACAAGATTGTCTTGAGAATTGGAGCACTGTGCCTGAAACAAAATTGATGCTTGATAAATTGTAGCTAAAAATCCTGTCTGGTAATTGGCAGAGGACATGGTTTGACTGTGACAAGGTCCACTTCAACTTCCAGGCCACATGGCTCAACCCTCCTTGGATCAAGCACACATGTGAGCAGTTATGTCACTGCACTTCCAGATGGTGAATTCCAAGAGAACACTGACTGTGTCTGCTTCTTCTTTGCACCTCAGCCCCTTGCATAGAACCCAGAACACAGCAGGAGCTCTATCCATGTTTGTGGGTTGGCATCTTTGAGTTGATTCCTTCCACAAACACTGGCTGGCTCACTTACGCCAAATTCTGCACTGGATACACTGATGGGAAACTGGGTACATTGACGGGAGAGGCTCTGTTCAAAAATCAGAATGGTTTCAGACTTGTCCCAGCAACACTGAAAGCAAGCAGATGATTCAGTGATGTCTTCAGAAATCTGAGGGAAAATAATTTCCAACCTAGAATTCTATACCTCAGCTAATCAATCACTCAAGTGTGAAGGTAGAATAAAAGACATTTTCAGCTGTGAAAATTCTCAAAATACTGAACTCTTATGCATTCTTTCTCAGAAAGCTACAAGAGGATGTACTCCACCAAGACAAAGAAGTAAAGCAAGTCAGAAACTTCCAGGATAAATTTCTCTAAGTATATAAAATTAATAGAATACTTGCTGTGTCTAAACATCTTGAGAGGAAATTTAGGCAATTTGCAAAGATTTGGGGTTAAATAAGTATATAGAAAACTATGCAAATGATGGGAAAAAGAGACAATTATCATCTCCAGGAAAAACAAAAGCAAAGCAGATTTGATGGCGCATGGGTATGTTGGGAGGGTGAATTGAGAAATGTTGATAGATGAAGTGTTGTGGGGACAGGGTATGGCAAGAGCTAAATGTTCACCTCCCACAGCGGGAAGTCCATAGTTAATGTAGACCCTGAAAAATCAACAAGTAGGAATGCAAGCATGTTATTCAGTTATATGGAGGGAAATATCAAAAGAATTGGCTAAAGGAGTTGAGAGCAGTTGCCTCTGAGGCAGGGGAAAAAGGGGGATAGGAGGAAGATGACTACTGTTGTTTAACATAAGCCTGTATAATTATATAATGATGCAACTCTTAATACTGATTCTAACTTAGGTGCATGCATAAACTTGAAAAATTAAAATTAAAAAAAGAAATGTGACAAACAACCCAATCAAAAAATGGACAAAAAACTTGAACAGACATTTCCCAAAGAGGATATTCAAATGGCCAACAAGCACATGAAGAGGTGCTTAACATCATTAGACATTTCAAACCAAAATAACCAAACTTGTTGCCATCAAGTTGATTCCAACTCATGGTGACCCCAAGTGTTACAGAGTAGAACTGTTTCATAGGGTTTTCTTGGCTGTAATCTTTACAGAAGCAGATTCCAGGCCTTTCTTCAGGAGCGTTGCTAGAAGGGTTCAAATCACCAACCTTTTTGTTAGTAGCCAAGGGCAAACCATTTGTGCCTCCCAGAGACCTCATTAGCCATTAGCAAGATGCAAACCAAAACCACAGTGATATACCACCTCACTTCCATTAGAATAGCAGTGGTTAAAATAAAAAAAAAACAGAAAACAACAGGTGTCGGTGAGGTTGTGGAGAAACTGGAACCCTCATCCATTGCTGGCAGGAATGTAAAATAGTACAGTCATTGTGGAAAACAGTTTGGTGGTTCCTCAAAAAGTGGAGCATGGAACTACCGTATGACCCAGCAATCCCAATCCTAGATATACATCCAAAAGAGGTGAAAGCAGAAACCTGTACACCAATTGTCATGGTTTGAATTATGTCCCCCCCAAAAAATGTGTAGATCAGTTTGGGTGGGCCATGATTCCCGGTACTGTGTGATTTTCCTATATGTTGTAAACCTGCCTCTATGATGTTAACGAGGGAGGATGGGTGGCAGTTGTGTTAGTAAGGCAGGACCTGATCTACAAGACCGGATTATGTCCTGAGGCAATCTCTTGAGATATAAAAGACAGAAGTGAGCAGTGAGACAGGGGGACTTCATACCATCAAGAAAGCAGTGCCAGGAGCAGAGCGCGTCCTTTGGACAGGGGTCCCTGGGCCCAGAAGCTCCTAGTCCGGGAGAACACTGATAAGAAGGCCGACAGAGAGAGAAAGACTTCCCCTGGAGCTGACGCCCTGAATTTGGACTTTTAGCCTACTTTGACAGTGAGGAAATAAACTTCTCTTCGTTAAAATCATCCACTTGTGATATTTCTGTTGTAGCAGCACTAGATGACTAAAACAGAATTTGGTACCGAGAGAGTGGGGTGCTGCTCTAACAGATACCTAAAATGTGGAAGCGGTTTTAAAACTGTGAACGGACAGACATATGGCAGTGATAGAGGACCAGCACCAGCAGAGAACCTACAGCAGCAGAGAAGCGGCAGCGGCAGAGAACCAGCAGCAGCAGAACCAGGAGACCAGTGGGAGATGGCGCTGGACCGGACCCACGGAGCAAGAGAGCTGACTGCCTGTGTGCAGGAGGCTTCCTGGTGGAGTGGGGTGCCTCCGGGCACTTATACCGGTGGAGCTACAGAGCTTTGGAACACTTGCCCCAGCAGGGCAGATGCAGGCATGAGGCCCAAGGGCCAAGAGGCCACAGGAAACAGAAGCAGAAGCTGAAGAGACAAGGGACACAAGAAACCGAGCTGCCTCAGTTTCAAAAGGTATGGCCATGACCTCAGGGGTTTCAAAGGGTGGGGCAATGGCCTCTGGTGCTTCTAAGGGTGGAGTTGCCACTCAGATGGACTGGGAGTATGGTGCACCTAAAGCCAAGGGAGCAAAGTTGCTGTCCCAGTGGGCCTGGAAGGCGGAGCTGAAGCCCCAGGCTAATAGGCCTCCACTCAAAATCCACAGACTGTGGCCAATACCTAGAGTCTGGAGGGCAGGGCTATTGTGTAAATTGTCTCAGAGAACAGATTATTTTCAAAGCCTTGAGGGCTAATGTAATGTGTTCCGCTGACTTGCTTGATGCCTGTTTTCGCTTCTTTTCCTCTAGTTTCTCCCATTTGTAATGGAAATGTCTAGCTTGTGCCTGTTTTGCCATTGTACCTTTGCAAGCAAATAACTTGTGTTCTAGATTTCACAGATGAAGAGGAATTTTTGGATTTTGGACTTGGAGTTAAGACTTTTGCTATGATATGATGAGATGAATATGTTTTCCATGTTGCAATGAAGTGATTTTTTGGGGGCCAAAGGGTGGAATGTTATGGTTTGAATTATGTCCCCCTGAAAATGTGTGTATCAGTTTGGCTAGGCCATGATTCCTGGTACTGTGTGATTTTCCTGTATGTTGTAATCCTGCCTCTATGATATTAATGAGGGAGGATGGGTGGCAGTTGTGTTAGTAAGGCAGGACTAGATCTACAAGACTGGATTGTGTCCTGAGGCAATCTCTTGAGATATGAAAGACAGAAGTGAGCAATGAGACACGGGGACATCATACCATCAAGAAAGCAGTGCAGGGAGCAGAGCGCGTCCCTTGGACCAGGGTCCCTGAGGAGAGAAGCTCCTAGTCTAGGGGAACACTGAAGACAAGAAGGCCGACAGAGAGAAAAAGGCTTCCCCTGGAGCTGACGCCCTGAATTTGGACTTTTAGCCTACTTTGACAGTGAAGAAACAAACTTCTCTCCATTAAAACCATCCACTTGTTGTGTTTCTGTTATAGCAGCAGTAAATGACTAACAATGTTCACTGCAGCACCTTTCACAATAGTCAAAAGGTAGAAGCAACTGAAATGTCCATCAACAGAATGGATAAACAAAATGTAGTGTATACATATAATGGAATATTACTCACCTATAAAAAGAAATGAAGTCCTGATGCATGCCACAACATAGATGAACCTTAAAACCATTATGCTGAGCAAAATAAGTCAAAAGGACAAATACTGTATGCTTTCACTTTTATGAAATAAGCAAATATATAGAAACCAAAGATTATTAGTGGTCGGGGGAGGGGGCAGAAAGAGGGAGTTTTTGCTTGGGGAGCGTTGAGTTTATGTTAAATGGCAGTGGAATAATTTGGAAAAGAATAGTAATAATGGTTGCACATGAAGAATATAATCAAAGTCACTGAATTATACATGCACAATTTGTTGAATTGGTGAATGTTTTCTTGTGTATATTTTCACCACAATGAAAAAAAGTATACTAAAAAAGAAAGAAAGAAATGTGTATCACTGAGTCAGCCTCTGTCTCCCTGTCCTTGGGGAGCACAAAGGGGAATAGGAGAGAGAGGGCAAGGGTGGTGTAGGGAAAGGTAGAGAGTCCTGAAGTCAATGGCCTGGCCTCACCAGGCCTGTCCCACTCACCTGAAGCAGACTCTCAGCCCACCTGGACCAAAGAGGCTGAGAACTCCAGTGAGGAAACTCCATCCCACCCTGTCACCCCTTAGTTCACTTTACTCTTCCTGGGTAGGACTAAGTACTCGGGACCATGGGAGTCCCTGAAAGCAGACACACCACATAAAGCACTTTCTCTCCTTGGTTTCCTCCAGAAAAATCCAAAGCCTCACCCCCTCTCCCTCTTACTCAACCATCTGGGGTGAAGCCTTAGGGAGTTGTGGTCACCTGGTTCCTCTCAGTGGGACACCCAGTCCAGCAAAGCTATGCCTGTTCTCTCTCTCTCCTCCCTCCCCTCTCAGTCCCATCAGAGAAGAGGAGGCGCTGGGAGAAGGAGGAAGGTATTCCAGGCTGAGATAGCAGAGAGGCAAGAATGTGGGAGAAGCCTGCCCATTTCAAGGAGTAGGGGGAGTTCTATTCGTGTGGCGCACCAGCAGTGCGCAATCTGACTGGCTGTACAAGGTGACTCTTCTCCAAGGCACAGGTTTTTGACTCTTTCCCTCAACCAGCTACAGTATTTTTCCTAGAGACACAGGGCTAGCTACCCAGCTGACCCCTCCTGGGACTGCGTTCCCAGAAGGACAGCATTCTGTATAAAGTGGGGAAGGACTTCATATCCTCTGAATACAGTTCTGGCTACTTTGGGAAACAGATAAACCAAAGAAGAGATTCCGGGGTGAGGAGCTTGGGAGATGGCAAGCGCCCTGACCCACATTGTCTGGGTGTGATTGGTGCCTTTTAGTCAGGAGGATGGTCCAGCAGAACCTCTTGGGTCTCACATTTACAGAAATGGATTAACCCATGGTCATTGGTTCATGGGACACCCTCATTATTGGCCCATGCTTGACTCTCTTTTATTTTCTCCATTTAATTGATTGATTGATTGATTGATATAACAAACCCATCACCCAACCCAAGAACTTGAACATCATAAATTACATCACGTATACTTACATCACATATACTTTGCTATCCACCTGTCCTCCTACCTTCCAAGTAATCCTGAATTTTTTGTTTATCATACCCTTGCTTCCTTTTGTTTTATCACAGATACATGTATGCCTAAATTACGTATTATTTAGTTGTGCTTATTTTTTAGTTGTGCTTGGCCATGTGACTTGCTTTGGCCACTGGCATGAGATTATAAGTGAGCACGTGCCAGTTGCAAGCCTAGGCCTTAAAAGGCCTTGAATGTCTCTCCTGCCCTCTTGCACTATGCAGTATCCATGAAAAGAGATTCTTTGAGACGCGCTGCCCCTTCAGCCTGGGCCCTAGAAAGAGCAAACATGGAGCAGAACAGCCCTGGCCAGTCAACAGACCTTCACCTTAAGCAGGGCTTCCAGCCAAACTCAGTCTAGATCAGCCTGGATCAACCAAGCACCAGCCAAGATGCAGATCCAGGGAATTAGTGATGGTTGCTTTAAGCCACTGGGGCTTGGGGGTGACCTGTTATGCAGCATTATTGTGACAATAACTATTCATTATACCAAGGTCCATCCACATTGTTATATGAAGCTGTGTGTAGTTTATTCTCTATTATGTGATTTTAACACCATTAACTTATCCATTTTCCTCCTGATGGGCCCTAGTGTTGTTTCAATCTTTTGCTGAACAGTGCTGCCTTGGACATTCTTGTAAATGTCTCTTGGTGCATGTGGACAGGGGTTTCTCTTGGGAATATAGCTAGAAGTAGAAATCAAATATTCAACTTTGCAAGACAGTGTCAAATCGTTTTCTAACGTGGCTGTATCAATTTTTACTCCCACCATCACTGTTGATCCTGTTCTCTCCAACACTGGCTGTCAGACGTTAATTTTTGCCACTTGAAGGGCTCGAATGAGTATCTCATAGTGACCTTGATTTGCATTTACCTGAGTACTATTGAGGTTGAGTGTGTCCTATGCTTATTGAGCATATTTCTTTCTCTTGTATGAAGTTCCTGCTCTGGTCTTTTGGCTATTTTTCTGCTGGAATTTTTCTTATTGCTTTGTAGGAATTATTTAAATATTCTTGATACCAAGCCTTTGGTGGTATTTTCTCCCAGTTTGTAGCTTGTCTTTTTACTCTTGTTAGTATAGCTTTTATGAGTAGAATTTCTTAATTTTAAAGTAGCCAAATCTGTCAATCTTTTCTTTGATGTTTGGTGTATCTTCTTTATTAATAGCAAACAAACTGGACACTAAATATTTTGTAATGGGCTAAGTTAAATAAATTATGTGATATTCACATGATGAAATACTATACTGCAATTGAAAATTCATATTTTAGATGAATATATTTATAAAATATTTCACATTGTAATAAGTAAAAATAGCAGGTAACAAAATATTGCATATGTTTCTATATTTGTATGTGTTGGGATGAACTCCCCCCCCTTCCATTAGGCACACACTTTGAATAAACGACAATCCTCTCATGGATTGCCATGTGTTGGAATCGACCTATGGCAACTGGTTTTGTTGTTTTTTAATTCAAGCTGGATCCATCCCTGCAGGGAAGAAAAAGAGAGCCTTTAATTGCGAAAACAGGCTCAATTATGATACAAGCCAGGCTATGTGGGCAAATCTACTGTTCCAAAGGGGGCAAGGCCAAAGTCATAAGGACAAGGGAAATATGTTCACCTTGATTTGAAATTGGCCTGTGTTGTTTCTGAGAAAAAAATAACAAAAACAGTGCTTACTCTAGTGAGATGTGCTTAGCTCTTGTCCTTATGAGCCCTCCCCACAGCTCTCTCTGGGAGGATACTGAGCTGGGCCTGGGGTCCGACCTTCGTCCCTGAGAAAATTATCAAAATTGGGAGTGGGGGTGGGAGGAGATATAAGGGGAGTGTGATGGTTAAGGTTGTGTGTCAGTTTGGCTGGGCCATGATTCTAGTTGGGCAGTTACGATGTAGTTTGGCAGTTATGTAATGATGTAATCACCTTCGTGATGAGATCTGATATAGTGTAATCATCACCATGATGAGATCTGCTATGACAAGTCAATCACTTGAAAGAGCATTTCCTTAGGGGTGTGGCCTGCATGCAGTGTATGTGGACTTTCTGGCAAAGCTCCCTGGCTTTTTCTTACTCTGGATCTTGCATCTGGCTTGTTATCATCTGACCTCTGGTTCTTGGGACTTGAGCCAGCAGCTTGCCAATTGCCTGCCAATCTTGGGATTCATTGGCCTCTGCAGCCCATGAGCCAACAGCCTGCTGTCTGACCTGCTGATCTTAGGTTCGTCAGCCACTACAGCTACGTGAGTCAGGAGAAGCCTCCAGCCTGATGCCTGACCTATGGACTTGGGATATTCTAACCTCTACAACAATGTAAGCCATTTTCTTGAGATAAATCTCTCTCTGTATATATACATATATATATGTGTATATATGTATGTATGCACTTCACTGGTTTTGCTTCTCTATACAACCAGCTTAAGACATTTGGTATTGAGAGTGATTCTAGAGAAACAAAATGTAAGGATGAGTTTTCCAAATTGATTCTCAAGTCTGGTTAGTCTTAAAGACGCTGATGAATCTGCTTCCAGAAGTAAAGAAGGCCCTGCTAATGCATGGTGTGAGGTGGCAACAGAAATGTGCAAAATATTACCACCAATAGACCAAGTATTGCTGAGAGGTGAGGTTCTTGGTGATCACATGTTTGATACTTTTCTACAATTTTGTCAGAATGAGAACTATAAGGAAGCTGGTTGGTTAGTCCTACTTTTGCTAGGCAAAATAGTGAAAGAAAGAGATGAGCTCAGGGCTTCAGAGTTAAAGCTCAACAGCCACATAAACAACCTCAAAGTTGCCACTTGTGCCCTAAAAGAAAGTCATATTTCTTGTAGTAGCAGAGCTGATATGGTCAAAAACCAAACCCAGAGTTTTATCATAAGAGTGGCTGAATTACAATGCCAACTGAATTCCCAACCTTGAGTGACTTCTGAAGTTAAAGTGAGGGCATTGATTGGAAAGAAATGGGATCCTGAAACTTGGGATGGAGACATATGCGCAGATAATCAGGAAGCTGGGAACACTGACCCCTAAATTGTGTTGACTTTCTCTTGCCAACAAAATCATTAGCTCCTCCACCCCCATCTAATGAGATTAACCCAGATGTATCTGAAGAGCCTTTGTCTGAGACATCACCTGGGGCAGTGTCTCAGTCATCACCTGGGGAGGTGTCTGAGTTATTGCCTAGGTCATCGTCTGAGGCAGATGCCTTACAAGATATCGCTGAATGTTCTCAAAACACATCCCCACCACCCATTTTTGCTTCTAGACCTGTAACTAGACTTTAGTTCCAGCCAGCCCCAAAAGGTGAAGTACAAAGTTCGTCCCAGGAAGAAGTTTGCTAAGCTCCAAAAGATCTGTTTGGCTTTTCTAATATGTACAAACAGAAACCTGGGGAATATGTGTGAGAATGGTTATTAAGGGTGTGGGATAATGGTGCAAGGAACACTAAGTTGGATCAGTCTGAGTTTATTGATGTTGGCCCACTAAGCATAGATTCTTCAATCAATGTTTCAGCTTGAGAGGTTAGGAAAGGATCTAATAGTTTATTTGGTTTGGTAGCTGAAGCATTGATTACACTGTGGTCTACACTCTAAATCAAGTTGAAGTACTAGACCTGCCTTGGTATATGGTAGAAGAAGATATTCAAAGATTTAGGGAAATTGGAATGTTAGAGTGGATTTATCAGGTTAGACACACAGACTCACACATGGACTGCCCAGAGAACACACCTTTTACCACAACAGTGAGGAACAAATTTGTGAAGGGAGCTCTAGCATCCTTGAAGACTGCTGTGATTACGATTTTATGTAACTCAGATTTGACAGTGGGAACTGCCCGAACTGAATTAAGACACCTAACTAAAATGGGGCTGATTGGACACCATGGTTGTAGGGGCCAAGTGGCGACAGAGACAAGGTTGTCATGGTTACCATAATGGACAGCGGAGTCAAAGCAATAATCAGAATAGTTTGACTCATATGGACTTATGGCATTGGCTACTTAGTCATTGTATCCCTAGGAGTGAAATAAATGGGAAATCTACTAAATATTTACTTGATCTGTAGAAGCAGCAGAATTCTAGATCTAGAGAATGGAGTCCGACTCAAATTGCAGAATAGAGAGTCACAGCCCCTCAATCTATTTCCAGACATGAGCCAGTTTACAGACCCACAAACCCTTGAATGAAGGGGAGGTCGAGTTCCCTTGAGGAAATATCCCACTACACTGCCAAAAATTTATACTGTTAATCTTTCTCCCAGTCTTCCCCAAAGGGATCTACAGCCTTTTACAAGAGTGACTGTTCATTGGGGAAAAGGAAATAATCAGACTTTTGGGGGATTACTGGATACTGGCTCTGAACTGACACTAATTCCAGGAGACCCAAAACGTCACTGTGGCCCACTGGTCAGAGTGGGGGCATATGGAGGTCAGGTTATTAAGAGAGTTTCAGCTCATGTCCGTCTCACAATGGGTCCAGTGGGTCCCTGAACCCATCCTGTAGTGATTTCCCCAGTTCCAGAATACATAATGGGAATAAATATACTCAGTAACTGGCAGAACCCCCACATTGAATCCCTGACATGTGGAGTAAGGGCTATTATGGCAGGAAAAGCCAAGTGGAAGCCACTAGAACTGCCCCTACCTAGGCAAATAGTAAACCAAAAGCAGTATTACATTCCTGGAGGGATTGCAGAGACTACTGCCGCCATCAAGGACTTGAAGGATGCAGGGGTGGTGATTTCCACTGCATCCCCATTCAACTCGCTTATTTGGCTTGTGCAAAAAACAGATAGATCTTGGAGAATGACTGTGGATTATTGTAAACTTAACCAGGTGGTGACTGATTCACAGGCTGTGGCCATTGTTTTGGCTGGATGGTCAGGGACTTGGAAGGAACATAATTGGAAAACTAGAGACAAGGAGGTATGGGGAAGAGGTATGTGGATAGACCACTCTGAATGGGCCAAAGAAGTAAAGATATTTGTGTCTCATGTGAATGCTCACCAAAGGGTCGCCTCGGCAGAAGAGGATTTTAACAATCAAGTGGATACAATGACATGCTCTGTGGAAACCAGTCATCCTCTTTCCCCAGCCACTCCCATCATTGCCCAATGGGTTCATAAACAAAGTGATCATGGTGGCAGGGATGGAGGTTATGCATGGGCTCAGTAACAGGGACTTCCACCCAACAAGGCCAATGTGGCTACAGCCACTGCTGAGTGCCCAATCTGCCAGCAGCAGAGACCAACACTGAGTCCCCAACATGACACCATTCCTAGAGGTGATCAGCCACAAACCTGGTGGCAGGTTGATTACATTAGACTGCTTCCATCATGGAAAGGTCAGCATTTTGTTTTTGCTGAAATAGACACTTACTCTGGAGATGAATTTGCCTTCCCTGCATGCAATGCTTCTGCTAAAACTACCATGCATGGACTTACAGAATGTCTTATCCACCGTCATGTTATCCTACACAGCATCGCCTCAGATCTAGGGACTCATTTCCCAGCAAATGAAGTGTGGCAATAGGCCCGTGCTCATGGAGTTCGCTGGTCTTACTATGTTCCCCATCATCCTCAAGCAGCTGACTTGATAGAACAATAGAATGGCCTTCTAAAGACACAATTATGGTGCCAGCTAGGTGGCAATACTTTGCAGGGTTAGGGCAATGTTCTCCAGGAGAGGCTGTATATGCTCTAAACCAGTGTCCAATATATGGTCCTGTTTCTCCAGGAGCCAGGATTCATGTGTCCACGATTCAAGGGGTGGAAATGAGAGTGGCACCACTCACTATTACCCCTAGTGATCCATTCACAAAATTTTTGTTCTCTGTCCACTTGACCCTAGACTCTACCAGTCTTGAGACCTTAGTTCTAAAGAGAAGAATGCTTCCACCTGGGGACACAATACTGATTCCATTGAACTGGAAGTTAAGAATGCTAGCCGGCCCCTTTGGGATCCTCATGCCTCTGGATCAACAGGCAAAGAAGGGAGTTACTGGATTGGCTGGTGTGATTGACCTGATTTTCAAGAGGAAATTAGATTGATATTACATAATGGAGGTAAAGAAGATGATGTCTGGAATACAGGAGTTCACTTAGGACGTCTCTTAGTACTACATAGCCTGTGATTAAAGTCAATGGAAAATTACAGCAAGCCAATTCCAACATGACTACTAATGGCACTGACTCTTCAGGAATGAAGTTTTGGGTAAGACCACCAGGCAAAAAATTATGATAAGATGAGGTTCTTGCTGAGGGGTAAGGGCATACAGGATGGGTGGTGGAAGAAGGTAGTTTACAGTACTAGCTACGACAAAGTGACTAGTTGCAGAAATGAGGACTGTAAGGTTATGAGTATTTCTTTCTTGTTTTTGTGACTCAAATGTTTTTGTTTTCTTCATTTATAAAATATGAGATATAAACAGGGCTAATGCATTTTCAGTTGTACGTGTTTCACTCCTATCATGTTAGGCCCAAGTATGTCTTAATAATTGTCTTTATTTAGAGATTATGTATGATTTAAGCAGATGTGTACTGGTGTCAAGTTGACAAGGGATGGACTATGATGGTTAAGGTTGTGTGTCAACGTGGCTGGGCCATGATTCTCAGTAGTTTGGCAGTTATGTAATGGTGTAATCACCTCCATGATGAGATCTGCTATAAGCAGCCTATCAGTTGAACAGGAATTTCCTTGGGGCTGTGGCCTGAATCCAGTATATATGGACTTTCTGGCAAAGTTCGCTGGCTTTTGCTCAGTCTGGTTCCTGCATCCAGCTTGTCACCATCTGACTTTCTTGGGACTTGAGCCAGCAGCTGGCCATATTGCTTGCTGATCTTGGGATTTGTCAAACTCAACAGCCTGTGAGTAAGCAGCCTGCCATCTGACCTGCAGGTCTTGGGTTCATCAGCCCCTGTGCTACAAGAGTCAGGAGAAGCCTCCTTCCTGGCAACTGACCCACGGACTTGGGACTTTCCAACCTCTACTACTGTGTGAGCCATTTCCTTGATATAAATATATACACATTTTGCTTCTCTAAAGAACCCCACCTAAGAAAGGGAGGAAGGACACTGGTGGTTCAGAGGTAGAATTCTCACCTTCCATGAGGGAGAACTGGGTCTAATTCTCAGCTGATGCACCTCTTGTGCAGTTACCACCCACCTGATGATGGAGGCTTGAATGTTGTTGAACTGCTGAATAGATTTCAGGGGAGCTTTCAGACTAAGATGGACTAGGAATAAAGATCTGGTGATCTACTTCTGAAAGTCCAGCTAATGAAAGCACACAAGGGTCCATTCTGCAAGTGATCATGGGGATGGCAGCATTTCATTCTGTGGTGCATAGGGTCCCCATGAAGTCAGGGGCCAAACTGACAGTAGCTGACAACAAGAGGGGGAGAGTCAGAATTTATCAGAGAACCTTAGGAGCATCTGTTGGAAGGAGGGTGTCTTAAGCTGGGTTCTCTAGAGAAGCAAAACTAGAGACAGAGAGAGAGAGATTTATCTCAAGAAAATGACTCATGCAGTTGTAGAGGCTGGCAAGTCCCAAGTCCATGGGTCAGGCATCAGGCTAGAGACTTCTCCTGACTCAGGTAGCTGCAGGGGCTGACGAACCCAAGATCAGCAGGTCATCAGGGCAGAGAGCAGGCTGCTGGCTCACAGACAGCAAAGGCCAAAAAATCCCAAGATCAGCAGGCAAGATAGCTGGCGGCTGGGTCAAGTCCCAAAAACCAGACGGTAGATGATGAAGAGACGGATGCAGGATCCAGAGCAAGCAAAAGCCAGTGAGCTTTGCCAGAATGTCCATATATATTAGATGCAGGCCACACCCCCAAGAAAACTCCCCTTACAACCGATTGGCTGATCACATCAGATCACGTCATGGAGGTAATTACATTATATCACAAAATGGAGGATAATTGCATCATTACATAACTGCCAAACTACTTCATTACATTGCTGCCAAACCACTGAGAATTATGGCCCAGCCAAGGTGACACATAACTTTAACCATCACCAAGGGACTTTAAGATTTGTCTTAAAGTTACATCTGTATTGCAAATGCCCTGATTTATTTATGTTGTCTATTTCAAGAGTCTTGTGTGTGCTAGGAAGCCCCTATAGACATTGGTGGCAGCTAAAGGCCTCCTAAGCCACCTTTTGTGCCATGTCTGGTCTAGAGCTAAAGGAACAGGGACTTCTTTCTCCATTTGGGAGGGGAGGCACATTTGAGACAGGGAGGCAGGGCCTAGGAAGTACCAAACAGAGGGACTTAGGAGAGGGAGCAAGGGAGCCGGAAAAGAGCAAGGTGGGGAGGAGGACACTTCCCCTCTGGAGGAACTCTCCTTATTGATAACAGACTGCACTAGGTTTCAGTTTCCTTCCCCCACACTTCCCTGCCCTCAAAGACCCTAGCCTTGGGCAAAGACCTGCTTGTCCCCACCTCACCATCTGCCACCTGGGGTACTGAACGAGGAGTTAGCCGTGGTTTGCATGAGAAATAGTTGCAGGAACTCAATGAGCATGGGTTGCGGGGGCAAAAAAAGAAGTTAGATTTCATCTCCACCTGGGGAAGAATAGAGGTAGTGAGTTCCCCGTCACTGCCACAACAGCAGCAGGAGGAAGTGTTGAATCTAGCATATAGGAAGTGCTCCCTACATATTGGTCAAACGAATGGTAAGTGAATGAAGGTTTTGGAGGGTCCTCAGCCCTGGAGAAGGAAGAAAGGCTGAACTCTTCAAAGAAGGGAGAAGGGCCTCTCCCTGCCCCACCACAGAGCCCCGCACATGGTTCTCACCCTGACCTGGCTCTGGGCACGGAAGTACAGCAAACAGTCTGCGCTGATGTCAGGGTGCTCAAGCGGTGGGAAGCCTGCACCGCGCCGCAATGAACCGACGGTCTGTTTGAAGTCCCGGCACCCTCTAAAGATTTGATTTAACAAGCTTGGAGTTGTGGGCACTGGGATAAAAGACACTATGTAAAGACATGATATAATGAGCAATTAAAGCCGTTTTCCTTAGAAACAAGAAGGTCCCATTTGCCAAGAGTAATCAGTGGGGGCAGGCCCTGCCCAGGCAGTCAGAAAAGTCAGTCCGGGTGGGCTCAGAAGCCAGGGTGAGTTAGACCCCAGGGTCAAGTAAGGCCAGAGTGCTCCCCCCCACCCCAGGGGTGAAGAGTCAGCAGAGATAACAGCAGGGGCCCCTGGGTGGCTGGAGGGGCCACCCCACTGCCCTCCACCCTGCCTAGCAGGAATGAAAGAATTACTGGGCCAGCCCTGATGGTGGGACCCCCTCCATCTCTGCAGGAGCACCCCAACATCTTCTGCAGGATGTTGCCTTGATGAACAGGCAAACAGGAAACTTGTCTCCTTTTTTACTAATTTCACAAGTATTTATGGGCTGCTACCTGTGTGACACTGGGTGTCTGGTATTTCAATGGACAGCAGACAAGCAGGCAGTCCTTGTCGGGCTTACCTTCTAGTGCAAAATCCTACTGGGTACTTACTATGGACCAGACACGGTGCTGAGTGCTTTCTGTGGGTGGGCTCATGTAATCCTCAACACATCCTACAAAGTGGGCTGTTAGGGTCCCCATTTACAGATGAGGACGCCGAGCCACCCAGCTAGTACGTGGGAGGCTGGGATTCAAACCTAGACCTGCTCCAGGATCTGTGCTGAGAATCACTACACCGCCCTGCCCTTCCCCAGCTCCCCAGTGCCCTGTCCCTACCTGTAGCTTGAAGTGCCCCTCCTCAGCAACCATTCTGCAATGGGCACCTCACCTTGCAGAATTCCAGCCTCCAGATGGACCCCAGAACCAGTCACCAGCGCACCTCTGTCTCCCTGAGGCCCCTCATAGCCAGGTTGGGAGCCAGGCTCACCGTCCACGTGTCCACAAGGGCCTGCTCGTCCTTCCCCTGCATCCCTGTCACACGGACTGTCCACTCACCCTTCCGTTCCCAGGAGCAGCTTCGATTTCTCCCACTCCTCCACCCCATCTCATCAGCCACTGGGCAGTGTCCCACACTCTTCTGAAATAATTCTGTTGCCTACCCCTTTCTCACCTTCCCATACCTCACCCAGACCACTTCAACAGCCTCCAGCGACGGAGCTGTTCCCCTTCAGTCCCTTCCACAGTGGGGCAAGGGGATCTCCATCTAAAACTCTTCACACAGTTGTGTTTCCAACCAATCACTGTAAAGCCTCCCCCCACCCTCAAGTTGTTCTGCCTCCTGCTCTTGCAACTTCTAATCAGAATATTGTCACCTAGTTCCTGGTTTCCAACCTATATCTGTCCCCCAAAAGCAGCCACCCTTCGGATTCCTTGGTCTTCACTCTGTGTGGGCTAACGTCTCTCCATTCCAACGTTTCTTATGCTTTCAATAAATCTTTGTTTTACTTTAGCACCGTCTGAGAGTTTCTCTCTACAATAGTCCCCACACCCAGTGCAGGGCTGGCCATCACTTGTTGAGTCAATTGTCCTGGTTTACAAATGGAGAAGCTACCTGGCCTGCACTCACTCAGTGGCCAGAAGTCGGGTGGCACACCCTCTGCCTCCAAGTCCCTCATCCATGCTGTCATTACCACAACTCCATGAATCCTGGAGGGTTTTCTTTAACTTGAAAGTGCCTTCTTCCTCTGGGGCTCTGAGGATGTGGTAGGGTAAAGGGCATTCTTCCTTGCTGCTCCTGCCTGCTCCCCCTGAGCCCTGGGCATCTGCCAAGAGTCCTTGTTCGAGGGGCCTCCATATCTGTGTTTCAAGGTGAGTGAGGCTTGAAGGGAGGCTTTGGCACAGCTGCAGGCCACCAAAGAATTCTTGGCCACACTGTGGCATTGTTGTCCCTTAGGTGCCCCCAGGCTCAGCACTTGGGTGGAGCCTAACCTGGGAGCAGGCATGACAGTGAGTGTCAGCCTCATCCAGGCCTGCAGGGCACACAGGGAGCAGAGGCTCCACATCTCCAATGGGCCAGTCAGGGCCTGGAGCCAGGACACAGCAGCCCAGAGCAGATCCAAGAAGAGGCTCAGCTCTGTTTACCTCCTGCCCTGGCTTACTGCTCCCTTGACCAGGAAACAAGTCTTATAATTCTCAAGTCAAATGTACAGACATAGCCCAGTTCCCCCAAATTACATGGTGCTCGGAAATGATTGTGTTCAACATTCCACAGGGGGAAGTGATCTACTGTGCTCTGGCACCTACTATGATAACCCTTCCTTACAGATGAGGAACTCGTTCCTCAGGGAATGTAAGTACTGCCAGAAGTGAGGGACAGCCACATCGGAGCCTGGGTTCTTGCCCCATTACTTCCTGAATTACTTGTCTATTGCTGTATAACATATTACTACAATTTAGTGGCTTAACACAATACACACATTATTAGTATCCCTGCTGGGAGTTTCACATCAAAGGCCTGATGACAAATTCTCACTTTCTTGGATTCTAATCTCAGGAATTTCCTCTAAGTCAAAGGGCTGAGCAGCAGGCTGGATTCTGCCTCCACAGAGAGAGCTCAAAGGGCCCCCCCAAGACCCTCTGGTCCATCTTGCTGGTCCTGTGGATGGGAAACTGAGGCCCAAGGAGGAGAAGGACTTGCCTGAGGTCACACCAAGGGTCGGGGTGGAGTCCAGTCACACTTAACTATTTCAGCTCCTGGCCCCTCTCAAGCCTACCTTTCCTGTCTGCCTCCCCAGCTCCTTCACTGCCTTTATGCCTTAGCTTCCGCCCTGCCACAACTGTTTGCAATCTGGCCTCTGACTGTCCTCTCCTCTCTACTGCTTCCCCAGAACGGTGGTCTCATCAGGGTCTCTCAGGACCAGCCAGTCACTGAAATTAATCACTGCATCCTGTGCAGATTCCCAGCAGCAGCAGTGGATGGGGCTGAAAACCTGCTCCGCATGGGACATTTTTACCTCCCTTGAGTCTCCTATCTGACCAAGAACTCATCTTGAGAGGAATCTATAAGATTAAAAGCAAAAGGAATTATACATAAGCACTGTACTCTAGTTGGTAAGGTTGTTTCTCATGAGTTATGGATTAACAATTCTGAAAACGTTATGCATATACACTGGAATTGAACAGTTAAGTAAATGGGTGGCAGATGCTGGGAACCTGGTTTCTCACTGTGGGAGTGAGTGATCACAGATAAGCAAGGAGAAGAAGTCTAGAATGATGCATGTGATAGGAGACATCAGTATGAACTTGTGTTTAGCTTAGTATAGAGATGGTTATATAAAGAAATATTTATAGATATGTGTATATACATGGGTTAGTATACACAAGTATTTCATTGCTCTGTCAGCTGAGAGGGCCTGGAAGCAATGGTACCCTGGTAGCAATAAGCACATCTAGAGACTAGATCTTGCTTTTTGATACCATTCTCCAATAAAAGGAACCAAGACTTCTTAGAAAGATGGCTGATTCTAGGACTGGGGTGGGAAATATACAGCACAAGCCTGGAGCATCTTGTAATGCCAGAAAGTAAAGAATTGCTAAAAAAAAACCCACAATGATGGTGTATGTCTAAGGGACATAGGAGCCAACTGAAAGAGCTTCTAATGTCCAAAGCTGAAACAATTTGAGCAAGAAAATAAAGTAGTACTGGATTACGGGAGTTCCTGAGTGGTGTAAATGGTTAACGTGCTCGGCTGCCAGCGGAAAGGTTGGCAGTTTGAGTCCTTCCAGAGGCTCCTCAAAAGAAAGTCCTGGCAATCTACTTCTGAAAAATCAGCCATTGAAAACCCCCCTGAGCACAGTTCTACTCTGACACACATGGGGTTACCATGAGTCATAATCAAATCCTCAGCAACTGGTTGGTTAATTGGATTTTAACCCAAAGTATAAAAAAAAATTCATTTATTTTATATCTATGTTATATAAATAAATGATTAGACAGATAATAGATAGAAGACAAATCTTCCGTGCAGAAGAATTCCAATTAATTTAGGTAGATGTGAAGGAGGTGGAGCATAACTCCCCACTCTTTAAGTATGGGCTGTGCATAGTGACTTCCTTCCAAAAAGTATACTATAGAAACAGGGGGGAAGTAACTTTACAGTGAAGAAACCCGACAAATACTACCTCAGCCAGGTGATTAAGGTCAACATCAAAAGTGATAAGTCATGTTGGTAATACTCACCCTAGATCTGATGTGATGACAATGGCACTTTACCTCTGTGGTCCTCCTCCTAAAAACCCATAACCTGACTCTAATCATGAGAAAAACATCAGACAAATCTTAGCTGAGGAACATTCTACAAAATACTAGACCAGTGCTGCTTAAAACTGTCAAAGTCATCAAAAACAAGGAAAGTCTGTTGAAGATAAAGCACTTGACATCAACTTATTTGAGGAAAAATCAGATAAAAGAGTTTTAAAAATTAAAGAAATCCTAAGAATTATGTGGGACTCTATCAAGAGGAATAACCCACGAGTGATTAGAGTACCAGAACGGGGTGGGGGAGGAGGGGAATAACAGAAATTACGGACAGTATTGTTGAAGATTTGTTGGCAGAAAACTTTCCTGATATTGTGGAAGATGAGAAGATATCTATCCAAGAAGCTCATCGAACCCCACACAAGGTAGATCCCAAAAGAAAGTCACCAAGACATATTATAATCAAACTTGCCAAAACCAAAGATAAAGTGACAATTTTAAGAATGGCTAGGGATAAACAAAAAGTCCTCTATAAAGGCGAGTCAGTAGGAATAAGCTCGGACTACTCAGCAGAAGCCATGCAGACAAGAAGGCAATGTGATGACATACATAAAGCCTTAAAGGAAAAAAGTTGCCAGCCAAGAATTATATATCCAGCAAAACTGTCTCTCAAATATGATGGTGAAATTAGGGCATTTCCTGATAAACAGAAGTTTAGGGAATTTGCAAAAAACAAACCAAAATTACAAGAAATACTACAGGGAGTCCTCCAGTTAGAAAATCAATAACATCAGATAACAACTCAAGACTAGAACACAGGACAGAGCAACCAGACATCAACCCATATAGGGAAGTCACAAAAATAAATAAAAACTGAAAATAGGGAAACAGAGACATCAATATGTAAAAGATGACAACATTAAAACAAAAAAGAGGGACTACATAATGTAGTCATAGATCTTTCATATAAAGAGGAAGTCAAGGTTATATAAAGAAATAAAAGATTGGCTGAAACAGAAAAATAGGGGTAAATATTAAGGTATCCACAAAGGAAACTAACAATACTACACATCAATAAAAAACAACAAAAACATAAAGACTCAGTAAATACAGAATCAACAACAAGGAAAAAGACAAGAAGAAAATACATAAAGAAAAATGACTCAGCATAAAAAATTAAGTGGAACAGAGAAAATGTCAATAACACAAAAAAAAAATACATCAAAATGACAGCACTAAACTCATACCTATCAATAATTACACAGAATGTAGGTGGACTAAATGCACCAATAAAGAGACAGAGAGTGGCAGAACAGATTAAAAAAACACTATCCATCTGTACGCTACCTACAAGAGACACACCTTAGACTTAAAGAGACAAACAAACTAAAACTCAAAGGATGGAAAAATATATATATATCAAGCAAACAACAATCAAAAAAGAGCAGGAGTAGCAATATTAATATCTGACAAAATAGACTTTAAAGCAAAATCCACCACAAAGGATAAGGAAGGACACTACATAATGATTAAAGGGTCAATACATCAGGAGGACATAACCATAATAAATATTTATGCACCCAATAACAGGGCTCCCAAATACATAAAACAAACTCTAACAGTATTGAAAAGAGAAATAGACAGCTACACAATAATAGTAGGGGACTTAAACACACCACTTTCAGTGAAGGATAGAACATCCAGAAAGAAGCTCAGTAAAGATGCAGAAGATCTAAATGCCACAATCAACCAAAGTGATCTCATAAACATATATAGAACACTCCACCCAGTAGCAGCCAATTATACTTTCTTTTCCAACACACATGAACATTCTCCAGAATAGAATACATATTAGACCACAAAGCAAGCCTTAACAGAATCCAAAACATCGAAATATTGCAAAGCATCTTTTCTGACCATAAAACCATAAAAGTAGAAGACAATAATAGAAAAAGCAAGAAAAAAAAATCAAATACATGGAAACTGAACAACACCTTGCTCAAAAACTACTGAGTTATAAAAGAAATTAAGGACAGAATAAAGAAATTCAAAGAATCAAACAAGAATGAAAACACATCCTACCAGAACCTTTGGGACACAGAAAAAGCAGTGCTCAGAGGTCAATTTATAGCAATAAATGTACACATCCAAAAAGAAGAAAGGGTCAGGACAAAAACATTAACCTTACAACTTGAACGAGTAGAAAGATAGCAGCAAAAGAAGCCCTCAGACGCCAGAAGAAAGGAAATAATAAAAATAGAGCAGAATTAAATGAAACAGAGAATAGAAAAATAATGGAAAGAGTTGACAAGACCAAAAACTGATTCTTTGAAAAGATCAACAAAACTGATAAACCATTGGCCAAACTGAGGAAACAGATAACCCGTATAAGAAATGAGGTGGGCGATATCACAACTGACCCAACTGAAATTAAAAGAATCATAACAGAATACTATGAAAAATTGTACTCTAACAAACTGGAAAACCTAGAGGAAATGGACAAATTTCTAGAAACACACTACCTACCTAAACTAACACAAACAGAGGTAGAACAACTAAATAAACCTATAACAAAAAAAGAGATTGAGAAGGCAATTAAAAAACTCCCACCCAAAAAAAAAAAAAAAAAAAAAACTCCTGGCCCAGATGGCTTCACTGGAGAATTCTACCAAACTGTCAGAGAAAAGTTAACACCACTACTAACTACTAAATGTATTTCAGAGCACAGAAAAGGATGGAATACTCCCAAACTCATTCTATGAAGCAAGAATAACCTTGATACCAAAACCAGGTAAAGACATCACCAAAAAAAAAGAAAATTAGGACAATATCCTTCATGAACATAAATGCAAAACTCCTCAACAAAACTCTAGCCAATAGAATTTAACAACATATTAAAAAAATAATTCACCATGACCAAGTGGAATTCATACCATGTATGCAGGAATGGTTCAATATTAGAAAAACAATCAATGTAATCCATCACATAAATAAAAGACAAGAAAAAAATAAATAAAGACAAGAACCACATGATCTTATCAATTGATGCAGAAAAGACATTTGAAAAAGTCCAACACTTATTCATGATAAAAACTCTCAGCAAAATAGGAATAGATGGGAAATTCCTCAGCATAATTAAAGGCATTTATACAAAGCCAACAACCAACATCATCCTAAATGGAGAGAGTCTGAAAGCATTACCCTTGAGAAAGAGAATCAGACAAGGATGCCCTTTGTCACTACTCTTAGTCAACATTGTGCTGGAGATCCTAGCCAGAGCAATTAGGCTAGAAAAAGAAATAAAGGGCATCCAAATTGGTAAGGAAGAAGTGAAAATATCTCCATTTGCAGATGATATGATCTTATACACAGAAAATCCCAAAGAATCCTCAAGAAAACTACTGGGACTAACAGAAGATTTCAGCAAAGTATCAGGATAGAAGATAAAAATACAAAATTAGTCAGATTCCTCTACACCAACAAAGACAACTTCGAAGAGGAAATTACCAAACTAATACCGTTTATGACAGCCCCCAAGAAAATAAAATACTTAGGAATAAATCTAACCAGAGACGTAAAAGATCTATGCAAAGAAAACTATAAGACACCACTGCAAGAAACCGAAGAGACCTCTTAAGTGGAAAAACGTACCTTACTCATGGATAGGAAGATTCAATATTGTGAAAATGTCAATTCTAGCCAAAGCGATCTACAAAATACAATGCAATCCTGATCCAAATTCCATCAGCATTTTTTAATGAGATGGAGAAACAAATCACCAACTCCATATGGAAAGGTAAGAGGCCCCAGATAAGTAAAGCATTACTCAAGAAGAAGAACAAAGTGGGAGACCTCACACTACCTGACTTTAGAATCTGTTATACCACCACAGTAGTCAAAACAGCCTGGTACTGGTACAACAACAGATAGATAGACCAATGGAACAGAATTGAGAAACCAGACATAAATTCATCCACCTATGAGCAGCTGATATTTGACAAAGGCCCAAAGTCCATTAAATGGGGGAAAAGACAGTCTCTTTAACAAATGGTGCTGGCATACCTGGATATCCATCTGCAAAAAAAATGAAACAAGACCCATACTTCACACCATGCACAAAAACTAACTCAAAATGGATCAAAGACCAAAATATAAAATCTAGAATGATAAAGATCATGGAAGAAAAAATAGGGAGACTGCTAGGAGCCCTAATACATGGCAAAAACAGAATACAAACCATAAGTAACAATGCACAAGCACCAGAAGAGAAACTAGATAACTGGGAGCTCCTAAAAATTAAACACTTATGCTCATCAAAAGACTTCACCAAAAGGGTAAAAAGACAACCAACAGATTGGGAAAAATTTTTTGGCTACAACATAGCTGATCAGGGTCTAATCTCTAAAATCTGTAAGAGACTGCAAAACTTCAAACACAAAAAGACAAAGAACTCTATTAAAAAATGGGCAAAGGATATGAACAGGCAGTTCATCAACGAAGACATTCAGGCGGCTAACAGATACATGAGGAAATGCTCATGATCATTAGCCATTAGAGAAACGTAAATCAAAACTATGATGAGATAGCATCTCACCCCAGCAAGGCTAGCATTAATCCAAATAACACAAAATAACAAATGTTGGAGAGGTTGTGGAGAGACTGCAACACATATACACTGCTGGTGGGAAAGTAAAATGGTACAACCACTTTGGAAATCGATTTTGCGCTTCCTTAAAAAGATTGAAATAGAAGTACCATACTATCCAGCAGTCCCACTCCTTGGAATATCTCCTAGAGAAATAAGAGCCATCATACAAATAGATAAATGCACACCCATGTTCACTGCAGCACTGTTCACAATAGCAAAAAGATGGTAACAACCTAGGTGCCCATCAAAGGACGAATGGATAAACAAATTATGGTATGTTTACACAATGGAATGCTACACAACAATAAAGAACAATGAGGAACATCTCATAACATGAATGAATCTGGCAGGCATTGTGCGGAGTGAAATTAGTCAGTCATAAAGGAACAAATATTGTATGAGACCACTGAACTGAAGAAAAGGTTTAAACACAGAAGAAAACATTCTTTGATGGTTAAAAGGGTGGAGAGAGAGGGAGAGGGTAATTCACTAACTACATAGTAGACAAAGAATTATCTTAGGTGAAGGGAAGGACAACACACAACACAGGGTAAGTTAGTATGACTGGACTAAACAAAAAGCTGAGAAGTTTCCTGAATACAACCAAACACTCTGAGGGACAGTGTAGCAGGAGCGGGGGTCTAGGGACCATGGTTTCAGGGGACATCTGGGTCAATTGGCATACGAAGTTTATTAAAAAAATGTTCTGCATCCCACTTTAGTAAGTGGCGTCTGGGGTCTTAAAAGCTAGCGAGTGGCCATCTAAGATGTATCAATCAGTTCCAACCCACCTGGAGCAAAGTAGAATGAAGATCACCAAAGACACAAGGAAAATATTAGCCCAAGAGACAAAAGGGGCCACATAAATGAGAGACCCCATCAGCCTGAGACCAGAACTAGACCGTGCCCAGCTACCACAAATGACCACCCCGACAGGAAACGCAAAAGAGAGTCCCTGACATAGCTGAAGAAAAGTGGGGTTCTGAAATCAAATTCTGTTAAAAGATCAGACTTAATGGTCTGAGACTGGAGGAACCCCAGAGGACATGGCTCCCCGGACTCTCTGTTAACCGGAACTAAAACCATTCCCAAGGCCAACTCTTCAGACAAAGAATAGGCTGGAGTATAAGATATAAAATGATACTCATGAAGTGTGTGCTTCTTATTTCAAGCAGATACACCAGACTAAACGGGCAGTTGCTGTCCTGAGGTGAGATGAGAAGGCAGAAAGGGGTAAGAGTTGGTTGAATGGACACGGGAAATCTGGAATGGAAAGGAGAAATGTGTGGTCACATTATAGGGTTAACAACTAAGGTCACATAATAATGTGTGTATAAATTTTTGTATGAGAAACTAAATCGAGCTGTAAACTTTCACTTAAAGCACAATTAAAAAATTTAAAAAAAGGAAAGTCTGAGAAACGTCATAGCCAAGAGGAGCCTATGGAGACAGGAAACTAAATGGAACGTGGTATTGATAGCCAGCACAGCCAGGAGCTGCTTGGCAATTGTCAAGCAAGACATACTCCTCCTGTCCATTAGCAAACAAAACCATAGGTGATGGCAATGGGTGTGGCTCAACTGGGAGCTGCTCAGACCGAGTGGAACCTGTCCCCTCCTGTCCATTGTCCTCAAAGTGCTGGGTGTGTCTCAAGCCAGTCAAACCCAGTTTACTAGCCTACAAGCCAAAGGAGACAAATGCAATTTCTCTTACTGCGCCTGCGCCATGATAACCTATTTACTTCATAATGTTTGTATGTACTTCCTTGTGAGAGACGATATGAAAGGTTCTGCCTCCCTTTGTTCAGGGAGCTTGATTTGAGGTACACAGCTCCTTGCCCCTTTCCTGCGAGCATGCAGTAAACGCTCTTCCTCCCTCCTCTCCTCGATGTGCCTTTATTAGATGAGAAGCCACACCGAGCAAGACCTTCTTTGGGTAACAGTATCCTGGATGGAATCCTAGAAGAGAAAAAGGTGACAAAACTTGTTTTGATTCTCCTGGCATCCAGATTTCTGGGTTCATGGAATTGGGGTGACCCACTCAGGCCAACTGCCCTTAGATGTCCTTTTGAACCTTGAGCCTTTAAGGAGCTGTTTTCCTAAAATCACCTTCAATTCAAACAATAGCCTAGTAAGTAGCTTAGTGGAGATGGTTTTGCCTTAGGCATTGGGCTCTTTTAGAGAATTATCTATGTGCAGTCAGTTTCCCAGAACAGGAACCCCAGGGTCTGACTGGAAAATGTATGGCAAGTCCTTAGTGACTGTTTTTCCAACCGCCTGGAACCCAGCACATGGTTTGAAGCTATCTCTTGATAAATTAACATAACAATTACCTATATAACCTGCTTTCTCTGTCCCCTCTTCAAGCGTTTTCCGGATATGTTTGGGTTGACCCCGCCTGATTTAAGTCATATCTACTCACAATAAATATATTCTGTTAAACACTAATTTTTGGTGTTTCTCTGTGCCTTTAAGGTTTTTGACAAACACTAAGGAAATCTGAATGAACTTCAATCAAGAATACTGTATCAATGTTGGTTCATTAATTGTGACAAATGTACCATACTAATATAAATTATTAAGGAAACTTGGGTGTGGGATATATTGGGAATTCTATGTATTAGCTCCACAATTTTTCTGCAAAACTACAACTATTCTAAAATTTAAAAAGTGTACTTTTAAAAAGAGCACATATTGTATGATTCTATTTATGTAAAATTATAGAAAATACAAACTAATCTGTAGTAACAGAAAGTAGATCAGAGGTTGCCTGGGGCAGAGGGAGGGGGAGCAGGGCAGGAGGGAGGGATTCCAAAGGGGCAAGAGGAAGCTTTTGGGGGTGATGGATATGTTCATTATCTAGCATCTAGATTGTGGTGATGTTTTTATGGATGTATACATACATCAAACTTAGCAAATCATCACTTAAAATATGTACAGTTTATTGTATGTAAATTATATCTCAATAAAGCTGTTAAAAAAAAGTCTAGGGGAGGCAGGAATGGCTTCACCTTGCAGAAAAGGAAGGTCAGACTTTTCCATTCTGTATGGCTTTTCCCTCTTCCATTTCCTTAGCTGGCTATTCATTTATAGATGAACTGAGTAGCTCCCCTGAGGTGCAGGGAAGTCAGCAGAGAAAAGTGCATGCATGGTAGGTGTTGTAGGGTAAAAATATCACAACATTTAGTAAAGCAAAAAGAAAGTTTTATTCAGCATATATTCAAAAAGAGCAAAAAGGGGAAATGGACAACCACGCTGCCAGAGCCATGCCTGCCTGATTCCAAGGAAATATTACAGAACAGACAAAAGTGGGAAAACGGACAAGCATGCTGCTAGAGCCATGTCTGTCCAAGTCCAAAGACTATCACAGAATAGGCAAGAGTGGGAAAACGGACAAGGAGGTTGCCACAGCCATGTCTGCCTGAGTCCCAGGAAGGTTACAGAATCATCAATATATATTAACATCACAAAATGGGCAAAATCATTGAAAGCTTCACCTTTTCACAGATTGGCTATAAACTGTGATCCTACATTTTGAATTGTCTTTGTTAACAGTCATTGGTACAGGCTGCAGTAACAACAGTCAGGAGGGTCTTCATTAGTCCAACAATTTTCTATTCACTGAAAGTTAATAGAAAAAGGTAAGAGTGGAAAGTCTTTTGTGTTCTGTTCGATTGGCTTATGTGAAAGGTTCCCTAAAAGGTAATTCCCAAGATTATCTTAGCTATTGTCTTTATACCTTAGGGCCCAGCTGATGTGTCCTTGTGAGCCCAACTCCAGCTGGGTCACATTCTCTATGCTCAAGGACAGGGAATAAATGATTCCAATATTATTTCCTAAATCATTGGGTAACCATCTTCACCAAACAAGGGGCAGGTGGGCAAATCCTACCTATCTTAGTTATCTAGTGCTGCTATAACAGAAATACCACAGTGGATGGGTTTAACAAAGAGAAGTTTATTTTCTCACAGTCTATTAGGTTACAAGTCCAAATTCAGGGCATCAGCTCCAGGGGAAACCTTTCTCTCTGTCGGCTCTGGCGGAAGGTCCTTGTCATCAATCTTCCTCTGGTTGAGGAGCTTCTCAGGCACAGGGACCCCGAGTCCAAAGGACACACTCTGCTCCTGATGCTGCTTTCTCGGTGCTCGCTTCTCTCTTTTATATCTCAAAAGAGATAGGCTTAAGACACTATCTAATCTTGTAGATCTCATCAATATAATTGCCACTAATCCGTCTTATTACATCACAGTGATAGACTATACTACACATAGGGAAATCACATCAGATGACAAAAGGTAGACAATCACACAATACTGGGAATCATGACCTAGCCAAGTTGACAGATATTTTGGGGGGACACCATTCAATCCATGATACCACCTTTATTGCTAACTGCATAGTGAGGCTCAGCATGAATCCAATTCTCACCTGAAGGTAGATCTAGTCCTCACCTTCCCACTTCTCCATTCTTATTGCCAGCTCTCTAACTCACCCCTAGCCACCCTGGGCCAGGTCAGTGAGCATCAGTCGCAAGCTAAGGAGTCCATACAGCTCCCTCCACTTCAGACCAGCTAGCCCCAAATTTGAAGATTTCCTCTACCCTCTCAGGGTACCAGCCACAAGCTCAAAGGTCCTCAGCCTCCTAACTTCTAACCTGATGGCTTCTTCTTTCTCTCACTCCTAGCTACCCAGTGCTGGGTCAGTGGACATAAGTAAAAAGGGCATAGTCCTTCAGACTGTCAAATAGGCAGACACCAGAGGCCCTGCTGGCTCTCACTGACCCTGTGGGTTTGATAATTCCTGGAACAACTCACAGAATTCACAGGGAGTATCTATACTTATAGTTAGTGATTTATTATAACCAGAAAGGATACAAAGGAAGACATGCATAGGGTGAGGTCCGGGAGGGATTCCAGCACAGAGATCCTAAGCCCTCAGGGACATGCCACCCTTCCAGAGCAGATGTTTTCGCCGACCAGGAAGCCCAAGCTACTTCTGTGTTGAGGGCTTTTTATTGGCTTCATTGCATAGTCATGACTGATTAAATCATTAGGTATGCATGATTGATTAATTATGCCCCCCTTCCTTCCTGAGGTTGACTGACTAGGTGTGGTCTGTGTAGCTCCCACTCATTTGCACAAATTTTCAAGTGTTGCCTGGTGGGTTTTAGATAACAAAGACACCTCAATTACCCAGGAAATTCCAGGGATTATCTCTCAGGAGCCAAGGACAAAAGACCAACTTATTTTAGGTACGGTAATTCATTATCACATAAACCATTCTGGTTTGTCCACGACTGACAGGGTTCTGGGGACACGGGACTTTCAGTTACCAGGAGGAGTTGGTAACCCTAAGTGGCCACGTGGGCTGGGGTGGGGGGTTGGAAGCAGATGGTAAAGATCTACTGGGTGAGGGGGAAAGGGAGATACACAGGGTGGCCACAAGAGTCCCACTGGTAGCTGCAGCTTGGGGTGGAGAGAGTTCAGAGACTGGTGTGTCTTGGTGGGGCGGGGTGGGGGGGGGCAGTCCCGACAAAGTTTTTCCCTTGAGGGCTTCTCCAGCTCACCCTTGGAAAAATTCTTTTTCCTCTCTTTACTGGAGTCCCTCCATCCCCATACTCCCCAACAGGTGCTGGAAGACATCTGGTAATGGCAGTGTTGGGATTCAAACCTAATAGCTTGGCTTCATGTACGCACTGAGAAGCCCTACACCATCCTAACTCCAGAACAAACACGGAGCTTGCTGGGAAGGAGGCATTCACTCCCTATTTGTTCTTTACCTGCCATTCTTAGGGGCCAGGTTTTTCCCTTGGAGTTGGGAACTCAGACCTGAGGAATCAGACAATGGGCAAGAACCCACTCCTCCCAGCAGCTGTGAGAAAGGCTGGTCCAGGGGGCTGGTGGGGTGCAGGAGACCCTGCTCCCATCTAGGTTTAGTGAGAGTGGTTTGCTCACTGCTGGCTGCTCACCCAACATCCATTCTCTCCTTCCTTAGTAACAGAAAGAACCCTGACTCTATTAGAGGCATCAATATGCTCAGACAGGATACTACATTTCTCAGTCTCCTTTGGAGATAGAGGTAGCTATGTGATAAAATTCTTGCCTATGACATGTATGGGAAAGTTGTTGAGTGCTGTTTCTAAGAAAGTACCTTCAGAGAGAAATGCAGACTCAGAGACTCAGATGTCTTGCACCCTTTTGCACTTCCCCCTTCCTCCTTTGTACTGCTGAGAACACGGATGTGATGGCTGGAGCTGCAGCAACCATATTAAGACCACAAGGAGACTTTGAAGATGAAATCACACACTAGGGATGGTAAAGAGGAGAGAAGGACTCAAGAATGTTGACAGCATCATGGAGTTACAGCATCAGCCATGACTCCCCTACTTCTGGACTGTTTGTTACATGTTAATCCCCCTATTTTGTTTAAGCCACCTTTGGGGGAAAGGAGAGGTTTCTGTTACTCACAGTCAAACACAATTCCTGACTGACACAAAACACTTTCTGGAAGTGATACCTGAGCTTCACCTTGAAGGACAAACAGGAGTTTGGTGGACAGATTGAGCAGCAGTTAACACCAGCACCTTGTATGTGTCCAGGGCTTTCCAGCTGCAAAGCAGCTTTCCACCCATTGCCTCTGGAAATCCTCATGAGGGCCCTGAGCAGGAAGCAGGCAAGGATTGCCATCCCTTCATGTGCATGAGGAAGCCAAGGCTCCTAGGGTCTGTGACCAAGCTCTGCCTAGCTCCCAGGCCTCCTGCCTCCCTCCAGCTCTCCTGCTACCCCCACTTCTCCAGCCCAGCATGCAGCCCCTAGGTGCTTGGAAGCCCCAGCATAGCTGCCCTCTGCCCTGGTGCTAAGGCTGTGCCACTCCTCCTTGTCCTGCAGAGACAATTTGCCAGTGCCGTTGCAGCCTCCAGCCACTGCCTTTTCTAAGCGCTGGAGAGTCGGGGCTCAGCTTTCTAGCAAGTGTGTTTCCTCAGCCTTGTTTACAGTTGTTGAACTATTTTCGTCAGATTAATTAAATACACCCTAAATCCTCTCCAATTTGTTGTGCGATAAATTAAAGATGCTAAGATTGTGAAATGCACAACAAAACCTGTTTATTCTGATAAAAGCCCGCACGACAGCTCCGAGTCAAGCGTCAGATGGTTCAGACTCTGCTTCCTACCGGCAGGGTTTATCAGAGCCAGGCTTCCGGCTGCCAAGCGTCTGTGAAGGGAGGCTCAGAGAGAGAGGGAATCCGCCTCAGGTCACTAGAGATAATGGTGCAGAGCTGCCAGCACAGCCAGATGCAGAGCCCCTCCCCAGAATCTCCTGCAGTGCTTCCTACCCCCCACCCACATCAGCAGTTTCTGGAGATAATAACAGCTAACATTGACCAGGTGCTGTAGTGCATACAATAACTTATTTGTATTAGTTTCTTAGGGCTGCTGTAACAAATTACCCCAAACTGGGGGCTTAAAATAACAGAAGTTTATTCTCTCACAGTTCTGGAAGCTAAAAGTTCAGAATCAAGATATTCATGGGGCCGTGCTCATTCTGAATACTCTGGAGAGAATCTTTCCTTGCCTCTTCTAGCTTCTGGTGGTTGCTGGAATCCCCGGCATTCCTTGGCTTGTGGCAGCATCTCTCCAACTCTGGTTCTCATCACATAGCTACCTTCCCTCTGTGTCTGTGTCTCTATGTCCATGTTACCCTCTTCTTATAAGGACACCAGTCATATTGGATTTAGGGCCCACCCTAACCCAGTATGACCTAATGTTAACTTGATTACATCTGCAAAGAACCTATTTCCAAATAAGGTTCCATTCACAGGTTCTAGGTGGACATGAACTTTGGAGGAACACTATTCAACCCAGTACATGATGTTATCCTCATGACAGCTTTCTGAGGGAGGTGCTGCTGTTGCCCCATGGTACAGAGGAGGAAGTGGAGGCACAGCAAGTAACTCGCCCAAGTCCACACAGCCTCCAGGATGGGGCTGAGTTTCCAGTTGCAGAGTACGTGTTGGTAACCACTGTGCACACAGGATCCTCCTCCAGCTCTGGCCATCCATTCCAGGTACAGCTTTAGCAGACCAGCCAGGTCATACCCCTAGAAGCCCTCAGGGGTGCAGGATACACACCCTCCCCACAGCCAGCCTCCACCTCACTCTATACCTGCTTCTGGGCAATGAGTGTCCCATTGGCCTAGGTGAGCAGGGCAGGTCACCTGTGAGAATTCCTTTCACCCATAGCCTTTCCCACTCCCAGGGAGCAAAGAGCCATACAGGGTCATCCCTCAGCTGTCCTAGAGAAAGAAGACATGGGTGTTCCAGCCAGAGAAACTGAGGCACAGAGAGCCTTGCATCCCGTGAGACTGTGGCCCAAGAACTGGGATGTACAAAGTGACTCCACAGCTACTGCCCCAGTGAGTCACTCAGCCAGCCCTGCAGTCATGTTTTATTATTCCCATTTTTTGGATGAGGATACTGAGGTCCAGAGGAAAAAATGTACATCCCATAGAAAGATAAAGGGGGAACTGAGTCCAGACCCAGGAATTGCTAAGCTACCAGAGCCCAAAGCCCAGCCCCTCTGCCTGCACACCTGGCCTCTCACCCTGGCACCCATGTCACCACCACCCCTCAGCCCCTCAGCCACACCAGGCTGTCTGGGAGCCTTGGTGTTCGAACACATTGAACAGACACCTAGATGCTCTGGTCCTCAGCTCCTCTGCTGTCAAGTGGGCATGGCGATGTCCCACTCACCAAGCCCCAGAGAAACCAGCACAATCATGGATTTGAAAACATCTTGTAAACTCTGAATCTCAAAAAGGATGCCAATTGCTAGTAGTGATGATGCTGAAGAAGAGAACAAGGACAAACTGGGAACACCCCCACAGACCTAGTCCTGTGTGTCCACTCAGGCAGGCAGCAGCCCACACTGCCGGAGCCTGGCCTGTCTCAGGCTTCTCTGCCCTCAGGGATATCTTTAGGACACTCTGACCCAGCCACAGGAATCTCTTGCCTCTGTGAGGTCCCAAGTGTTGGGCTTGGCTCCATTGCAAACCCTTTCCTTGCAGGCTGAACACATAGTTCCCACTGAGTTCCTGCTGCCCTTCAGCCCATTTCCTCCTTCTACCTGGACACACAGGAGATCCTCAGCCACCTCCTCCCTCCACAGACTTTCCCAGGCCCCTCCTCTGGCCTGTCTGCTAGGCCATGCTGAGGACGCAGGGACAGATCACACCCAGTGCCTGCTGTCTAGTCACTTGTAGGCAGAAGGAGACAGAGAGAAAAAGGTCACTGTGATCTGGTAGGATAAGGGCTAGGACACAGGAAGCTCAAGGAATCTAGGAGATGGGGAGAGTGTGAATGGTTCTAGCTGGGGCCTGTGGGGAGGGTGTGGTCCAGGAATGAGTAAGCAGAGGTGATACTGAAGCTGTGGTTTGAAGGATGAGTGATGACCAGAAGTTTTCCAAACAGAGATGAAAGGATGGGGAGAAGGAGGGTCCAGACAGGGTCTGTTTGCAAGACACTACCTTTCCCTCTTATCTTTTCCAGATGACACTGCTGCAGCAGGGGAGATGTTTGGAGTGGCTAGAACACAGGGCACAGTATGCAGAGATGGTAGGAATGTGTCTGTGAAGGCAGCAGGTGCCAGGCCCTGAGTGGCTGTGAGTTCCAGCTGCAGTAGCAGGCCCTAAAATCCAGAGGCCTTTTGGGGCAGGTTTCCAGTAAAGGGGAGAGGAAGAAAGAGATGTGGTATCATGCTTGCTTCTGGAAACATGTAATGCCAGGAACCGTCTGACAAGAAAGTTAATCATAAAACAGTAACTTAGGCTGTTCTTAGATGGAAAGTAGATTAACTGATCAGTGGAAAATATGTAAAAAACAAGTTATTTTAGAAATCTTTATGGTCATGGTGACTAAGCTTATCTGCATGTATAAAGGACCTTTATTCCACTTGGACTTCAGAGCACATTGTACTTTCACTACTGTGCTGCCCAGTTCAAACCGCTGCTATTCCTCAATAAAACTCTTTGCTTTTACACCTAAGAGAGTATGGAATTTTCTTCATTGACATATTTGCTGTCAGAAGTGGGAATTCGAAGATGCATTGCCTTCAACCACCGCTGAAGTGCTGAGGACTTAAGCTTTGGCAACAGCCAAGCTGTTTGGGCTCTCTGCTTCCACAAAATCTTGGGAATCGACCAAAGGTAAATAACCTCTAGAATCCGAGCTCCACTCTCTAGCACTGGAAGTGCTTTGAGTTTTATTGAGGATTTCATTCTTGCAAGTAAAAGCTTGTTTTGCTGCAGTGCAAACTCCAGTATTTATTGTGAGTTTTAGTGAATCATAGCACTTAGGACTATCTCAGTATGGGGTATGCTAAATCCAAGGAAGCAGCTGATTTCCCTAGTGAAACTTTGGCTTGCTACGTGGCCAAGAACTATGGGTCTACGTTTTGTTTGTATTTGGATTTTTGTTTGTGCTCCCTAACAACAGTTTGGAAAATCAGTGGCCACTTTAGGATACTTTCCAACTGGGGAGACTAGTGTGTTTAAAATAAGTCACTGAGTTTCTAGCCAGCAAAATGAATTCACCTCAGAAGGGATGAAATCAGGTTTTGCATGGCCGTTATGAAGTAATCCCAGAGTCTTTTAAGCTGCAAAAATGTATGAGTATGGTCTGAGCATCTTAAAAGCCTCTAGGGTGCTCACCACCAACAGAAAGGCACCCATGAAAGGATAAGCTGGGACATGAGATGGACTAAAGCATTAGGCTGCCCACCAGCCTCAAGACAACTCTCATGCAACAGAAGTACTCTGTGAAACAAAGCACTGACCAAACACGGTGGCAGACTCTCTGCTAGGAATTTTATTTGGGAGATCAAAGTTTCAAACTATTCCTAACATCCTTAATAAATGAGCCTGGATTTCCCCATACCAGGATGCTGGTTTGGAATTCATGTCCGAAAACATTATAAGCTGAATATATCTGAAGTAATTTGGAATTTCAGTGATCACTTTGAGAAAATGGGTTTCCATCTACTCTTTTTCCTTCCATTTTAGGAAAACAAGTTCCCATTTGTGCTGTCTTTTTTTCCCTCTGGGGAACTTTAGTTTGATGCTCAGGTTTTGTCAGAGGGTATGATCTCCCTCTACCCGAGACTCTGGAAAATTAATGAGTTTAGTTAGGACCTGCTTTTCTGTTAAACTGAGTTGATTTCATGCAAGAATTTCTGTATGTATTTTAAGAAACTGGGTTGGTGCAACAGTTAAGCATTCAGCTGCTAACCAAAAGGTTGGTGGTTCGAAGCCACCATCTGCTTCTTGGAAACTCGAGGGGGCAGTTCTACTCTATCCTATAGGGTCACTATGAGTTAGAATTGACTCGACGCCAAAGGTTTTGGTTTTTCGGGGTTCCCTGTATGTTCTTCTTGTGTGATATTGTATAAGCCTGGGTTTTAAGCTGGCCATTTTATTCTGAAAGCTTGCCTCTTGTCTAGAGCATTGTGTCTGAGTTTTATTGGATTGAAAGTCATGACTCGTATTTCTCAAGGAGCTGTCTAAAATCTCAGTTCTTTTCTCCTCCAAGAAAAACTGCTTCTTGCATCTATCTTATGATTTGGGCTTTTAATACCTACTATGAGAAACTTTGGAAACCCTGGTGATGTAGTGGTTACGTGCTATGGCTTCTAACCAAAGGAATGACAGTTCGAATCAACCAGGTGCTCCTTAGAAACCCTGTGGGGCAGTTCTACTCTGTCGTATAGGGTCGCTGGGAGTTGGAATTGGCTCGACAGCAACGAATTTTTATGAGAAACACTGATGTAAATTGAAAAGCGCACAGACAAAAAAAATGGGTTGTTTATTTTGATCGGTATAACCAGTCCTTAGAAGAGACAAATTATTCTAAAATTGCTTCTCTTAAAGATCTTGTAAATCATGCAAAAAACAAACCCATTGTCATCGAGTCGATTCTGACTCAGACCAACCCTGTAGGACAGAGTAGAACTGCCCCGTAGGTTTTCTGAGGTACGGCTGGTGGATTTGAATTGCTGAGCTTTTGGTTACCAGCCAAGCTCTTAACCACTGTGCCACCAGAGCTCCTAAAAAAAAAAAAAAAAAAAAAAAAGGGTTATGAAAATAAAATATTTTCCTATCTCTCAGTGGTATTTTTAAAACTGGATTATAATATTCCTTCAATTTTTTTTATTCTGGTTGGTTTAATGATAAATAAGCATGCTTATACAAATTTAATAGCCCGAATATTTCCAGGAATTAATGAAAGTGAATTCATTCTGACAAAGACTTTTATGTCAATCTTAAAAGCAAAATCTTTCAAAGTAACTTAAGCTAGATATTATATGAAATGTGTTTTATTAAGGAAAATGGGTAATTTTATCTTAAAGTAAAACTAGGAGTTCCGGAATGGGAAAGGGGAGGCATAGGACAAGCCTGGAGTTGAGTTCATTTACAAAATTTCCAAAGAGCTTTGGTATTTACTAGGTGGATAAAAGGTTGTGATAAAAAGAAGGCAAAATTGCTCACCAAGAGAATAGTAAAAGAGAAAGAATTTGGTTGTCTTTTGTCTTTCAAAATATTAGACCAACTTAGACATATGTAAATGAATTGGGATGACCAATTCTTATCTTTGACCATGACCCAAAAAATAGGGAAGACAGGACAGGTTAAGGCCTCCTTGGCCACCAGCCTCTGAGGACGTGTAGTTCCAGGGAAGCTTTTGAAGGATCCTTCCCAACTAGGTGAAGACCTTTTAAGAAAAAAGAAATAAGATGATGTCTTACTATAGTTATCAAAAATTGGGTGGATCCCCACCATAAAAGAACTGTACACAAGTTCTCTATATTTTGGAGGAATTCTAAGAAGCCAAAATATAGAAATTACAATGAGATACACCTAAAGTGAAATGGTAGGGTGGAATGGAGACATTTAAACCCCCCCCAAAAAAAAAGTTGATAAAATCTAAGCTTAGATTGAAAAATATATAGGAAATTATAAAGGTTTCAATGAAAATATAGACTATTTAAACAAAATTTATTTCAACAGTAATTATGTTTTGTGGTATATAGGCTTAAAGATCTTTAGGTAATTTATTGGTATTGTTGTTGTTAGGTGCATTGAGTTGGTTCTGACTCACAGAGACCCTATGTACAACAGAACGAAACACTGCCTTGTACTGCACCATCCTCACAATCATTGCTATTTTCAGACCATTGTTGCAGCCTCTGTGTCAAACCGTCTTGACAAGAGTCTTCTTTTTCGCTGATCTTCTACCTTACCAAGCATGATGTCCTTCTCCAGGGACTGGTCCCTCCTAATAACATGTCCAAAGTATGTGAGATGAAATCTCACTATCCTTGCTTCCAAGGAGCACTCTGGCTGCACTTCTTCCAAGACAGACTTGTTTGTTCTTTTGGCAGTCTGTGGTATATTCAATATTCTTTGCCAACATCATAATTCAAATATATCAATTCTTCTTCTGTCTTCCTTATTCATTGCCTGACTTTCGAATGCATACGTGGCAACTGAAAATACCATGGCTTGGGTTAGACACACCTTAGACTTCAAGGTGACGTCTCTGCTTTTCAACACTTTAAAGAGGTCTTTTGCAGCAGGTTTGCCCAATGCAATGCATCGTTTGATTTCTTGACTGCTGCTTCCATGGGTGTTAATTGTAGACCCAGGTAAAATGAAATCCTTTTCAACTTCAATATTTTCTCCATTTATAATAGAAACCTTCAATATTACAGCTCAAGGTTTGAATTTTTTCTTCAGTTCTTTCAGCTTGAGAAATGCCAAGCGTGTTCTTACCTTTTGGTTTTCTAACTCCAGGTCTTCGTACATTTCATTATAATACTTTGTCTTCTCTAGCCACCCTTTCAGATCTTCTGTTCCGCTCTTTTACTTCGTCATTTCTTCCGTTTGCTTTAGCTACTCTACATTCAAGAACAAGTTTCAGAGTCTCTTCTGACATCCATTGTGATCATTTCTTTCTTTCCTGTCTTTTTAATGACCTTTTTCTTTCTTCATGTATGGTGTAATTGATGTCATCCCACTACTTGTCTGGTCTTTGGTCATTAGTGTTCAGCGTGTCAAATCTGTTCTTGAGACGGTCTCCAAATTCAGGTGAGATATACTCAAGGCCGTATTTTGGCTGTTGCGAACTTTTTTAAATTTTCTTCAGCTTCAACTTGGACTTGCATATGAGCATCTGATGGTCTGTTACGCAGTCAGCCCCTGGCCTAGTTCTGATTGATGATATTGAGCTTTTCCATTGTCCCTTTCCACAGATGTAATCTATTTGATTCCTGTGTTTTCCATCCAGTGAGGTCCATGTGTATAGACATCATTTATGTTGTTGCAAAAAGGTATTTGCCATGAATAAGTCATTGGCCTTGCAATATTCTATCATTCGATCTCCAGCATCATTTCTGTCACCAAGGCCATATTTTCCAACTACTGATCCGTCTTCTTTGTTTCCAACTTTTGCATTCAAATCACCAGTAATTATCAATGCATCTTGATTGCATGAAGTTTCATCAATTTCAGACTTAAGAAGTTGGTAAAAATCTTCAATTTCTTCATCTTTGGCATTAGTAGTTGGTGCATGTCATGTATTGAATTGTGTCCCCAAAAAATATCTGTCAACTTGGTTAGACCATGATTCCCAGTATTGTGTGGTTGTCCTTCATTTTGTGATTGTAATTTTATGTTAAAAAGGATTAGGGTGGGATTGTAACACCCTTACTAAGGTCACATCCCTGATCCAATGTAAAGAAAATTTCCCTAGGGTGTGGCATGACCACCTTTTATCTTACACGATATAAAAGGAAAAGGAAGCAAGCAGAGAGTTGAGGACCTGATACCACCAAGAAAGCAGCACCAGTAGCAGAGCACGTTCTTTGGACCTGGGGTCCCTGTGCCTGAGAGGCTCCTCAACCAGGGGAAGATTGAGGACAAGGACCTTCCTCCAGAGCTGACAGAGAGAGAAAGCCTTCCCCTGGAGCTGATGTCCTGAATTTGGACTTCGAGCTGACTTTACTGTGAGGAAATAAATTTCTCTTTGTTAAAGCCATCCATTTGTGGTGTTTCTGATATAGCGACACTAGATGACTAAGACAGTGCATAAATTGGAATAATAGCCATATTAATTGGTCTTCCTTGTAGGATGGATATTATCCTATCATTGACAGCATTGAACTTCAGGATAGATCTTGAAATGTTCTTCTTGACGAATGCTACACAATTCCTCTTCAATTTGTCATTCCTGGCATAGTAGACCATACGACTGTCTAATTCAAAGTGGCCAATAGAGTCCATTTCAGCTCACTAATGACTAAGATATCAATTTTCATGTGTTCGATTTCATTTTTGATGACTTACAAATTTCCTAGTTTCATACTTCATATATTCCACATTCTGATTATTAATGGATGTTTACAGCTTTTTCTTCTCATTTTGAGTCATGCCACATCAGGAAATGAAGGTCCTGAAAGCTTTACTCTAACCATGTCATTAAGGTCGATTCTACTTTGAGGAGGCAGCTCTTCCCTAGTCATATTTTGAGTGCCTTTCAAACTGAGGGGCTCATCTTCTGGCACTATATCAGATAATGGTCTGCTGCTATTCATAAGACTTTCCCTGGCCAATTTTTTTTAGAAGTAGACTGCCAGGTCCTTCTCCCTTCTCTGTCTTAGTCTGGAAGCTCAGCTAAAACCTGTCCACCATGGATGACCCTGCTGGTCTTTGAAATATTGGTGGCATAGCTTCCAGCATCACAACAACATGCAAGCCACTACAGTGAGACAAACTAATGGATGCATGCTGGAAATTATTGGTATTAAAATGAGTTAATATTCAAGTTTATATAGTTTTGCTTTTTATGCTGCAGAGAAAACATATATATATTTAGGTCAGCTGATAAGCATGCTTATTATTGCCACTTAAAGAGTTGTACTATAAGAGGTATAAGCACTTTTGATTAAGATCAAAGACTACAGCCTTCAGTATGGATTATACCTCAACATAAATAAAACAGAAATCCTCACAACTGGACCAATAAGCAACGTCATGATAAACGGAGAAAATATTGAAGTTGTCAAGGATTTCATTTTACTTGGATCTACAGTCAATGCCTATGGAAGCAGCAGTCAAGAAATCAAAATACACCTTGTATTGGGCAAATCTGCTGCAAAAGACCTCTTTAAAGTGTTAAAAAGCCAAGATGTCACTTTAAGGGCTAAGATGTGCCTGACCCAAGCCATGGTGTTTTCAGTCATCTCACATGCGTGCAAAAGCTGGACAATGAATAAAGAAGAAGGAAGAAGAATTGATGCCTTTGAATTATGGTGTTGGCAAAGAATATTGAATATACCACGGACTGCCAGTATAACAAACAATCTGTCTTGGAAGGGGTACAGCCAGAAAGCTCCTCAGAAGCAAGGATGGCAAGACTGTCTCATATACTTTGGACGTGTTATTTGGAGGGACCAGTTGCTGGAGAAAGACAAGATGCTTGGTAAAGGAGAGTGTCAGTAAAAAGAGAAAGACCCTCAAGGAGATGGACTGACACAGTGGCTGCAACAACAGACTCAAGCATAACAACAATTATGAGGATGGCACTGAACCCAGCAGTGTTTCGTTCTGTTGTACATAGGGTCTCTATGAGTTGGATCTGACTTGACAGCACCTAACAACAACAACCATAAGAGATAAGCAACAAAAGACAAAGTTTAAAAGGTTTATTAAAAAGGGAATTTATTTGATATGGTCAAGGTTTTTAGCAGTCTGGCTAAAGGTTTGATGGGTTAATTTACAAGAAATTTCAAAAGCTTTAATGTCAAATAGCAAAGAATTGGATTTCTCACTGTTAAAATAACACTTTTTTTTAGATTACTGGGTTAAAGAGTTAGTTTATTATTTGTGCAATCTGCCTCAAAGGTAAGGGTTTGTCATCTCATTAGAATAAATTCCTGAGTTGAAAACCAAGCCGCATGGCTTTAAAAGAAGCTAAGGTTTTTACCTTTAGGGTCTTTGGTTAAATAACTTAAGTATTGTTTCTCAGTGACCTGTGATAAACTCCTGACAATTGTGAAACTTTGTGGAAAGCCACAAAAAATTTGTTTCTGTTTTATAAGAAGAAAAGTGCTAAAAACGTGAATTTAGATTATTATGAGTTACATGAAACGTTGTCAAATTATAAGAAGTGTCTGATTTTCTTGGGTTAAAATTTTGCATGTTAGTGCTTCCTCTTACATCTTTCCTTGATATTAGACAACAAGCATATACTATTATGTCATAATATTATTTTTTTAAATTGTTATCTTGGTGGAAAATTTATTTCTTTTGAATTTAGCATCATCAGAGCCAGTGATTTTAACTGGGGAATTCACATTTTTCATCCATGGAGTTTTTTTATTACTATTCAAATGTTTAGAGACTTGACAATCTTGGTATATTCTTGTTATATCCTGACTGTGTGGCATTATGTCTCAAGATTATTATGTGTTATATCTGAAGCTCTTTGAAAACAAGGTGAATCATTATGTTTAGAGATATATATTTTGTCTGAAGTTTTTTTTTTTTAATTAACCTTATTTGGCTTTGCATTACTTTTGTAATTAATTCCCCATCAGGCCTTTCACTTTTAAGAAGTATTATTATTATTACGGAGCCCTGGTGCCACAGTGGTTAATAATTAGGCAGCTAACCAAAAGGTCGGCAGTTCAAATCCACCAGCCGTTCCTTGGAAAACCTATGGGGCAGTTCTACTCTGTCTTACAGGGTCTCTATGAGTCAGAATCGACTTTGACAGCAACGGGTTTGGTTTTTTTGTTTTATTATTATTATAAATTAATCATGGTCATATTGTTTTGTTATCTGCAGATAAGCTTTTACTTTGCTGATCTGCTGAAAACACTTGACCAAAATATCTCAACAAAAAGGTGGACTATATTGGACTTATGAAAATAACTGTGTCAATGAATAAGAACATGTACTCTGTTAAAATAAAAGCAAAGAGATTTACTGACAATTCAAACAAGTTCAAACCAGGGACACGTCTGATCTCACAAAGTGAAATCAAACACTCCAAAATGGTGGAGTAACAGAGGCATATTTACGAGGTAAAATCAAAAACTAAAGGTACAGCATTTTGACTGGAAATTACGAGCCTAGGGAAGCTGGAGGAGGGACAACTTAAAGTGGGGGTTTTACAGTGATTGGTTGGAAACATGAATGTAGGCTATTTTGGATTGGTTAGTTTAAATACATGACTAAGGGACATTTGACAGGGTGATCACAAGGTCATTATCTTAAAACATATCCTGATGACTGATGAGGGAATTTCTAATAAGGGTCTTGTGTCAAGAACCTCCCTTAGGAACATTCTTTCCATATCTTTAGTTTAACCACAGAGAAATACATTTCATTTGTTATGTACTTAAGTCTGTCTAAGGGTTTGAGGATTACAAGAGAAATAAGTAAGCAAAAGCTAAGATGGAGCTTGTCTTAGGCTGGGTTCTCTAGAGAAACAAAACCAGTAAAGTGTACAAATATATATAGAGAGATAATTTATATCAAGGAAACAGCTCACACGATGGTAGAGGCTGGAACGTCCCAAGTCCGTGGGTCAGGATAGAGGCTTCTCTCGATTCACGTAGCCGCAGGGGCTGGCAAACCCAAGATCTGCAGGTCAGAGAGCTCTTGCTTACAAGCCTTGAAGACTGATGAATCCCAAGATAGGCAGGCAACACCAAAAGGCTTCTCCTGATTCACAGAGCTGCAGGGGCTGGCGAACTCAAGATCAGCAGGTCGGAGAGCAGGGCTCCTGCTCACAGGGTGTGAAGATTGATGAATCCCAAGATTGGCCAATAAGCTGATAGCTCAAGTCCCAAAAACTGGATGTCAGACAAACAGGAGGCAGCCGCAGGATCCAAAGTGAGCAAAAAGCCAGAACTCTGCTTATGTTCAGATGAAGTCCACACCCCCAAGGAAACTTCCTTTCAGCTGATTGGCTACTCACAGCAGATTCCATCAGGGGAGTGATCACATATAAATACTGAGAATCATGGCCCAGCCAAGTTGACACACAATCTTAAGCACCACAGAGTTTATAGCTCATAGTGACTCATAGCAACCCTATGATGGCAATGAGTTTTTTTGCGTTTAAAATGGAGCTGGGGCTCGGCCTGGGCTGATCATTCTGATACGAGTCAAGTGCCTCAATTTTGGAACTCTCAAACAACTGTGATATTTTGAATATAGATACTACTACACTGAATCAAGATTTCCAGAACTCTTGTGTAGAAGCTGATGGGTTCATAGACTGCAACTGATCCAGACTCACATAGAACAGAAGTTAACTACATAGGACTGAGTGGACTAAAGGATTGCTATGGGTTTTATGTGGGAATATTGCTGATGTTTTAATGTTCTATTTTCTGGATATAAGAAACCATTTTTCTCCTTTCTCCTAAAGTATCTAACTAATTGGTTTGTTTATTTTTTAACCTGATATATATAACCATGGAAACCCTGGTGGTGTAGTTGTTAAGAGTTACAACTGCTAGCCAAAAGGTTGTCAGTTTGAATCCACCAGGCACTCCTTGGAAACTCTATGGCGTGGTTCTACTCTGTCCTATAGGGTCACTGTGAGTTGAAATTAACTCGACAGCAATGGGTTTTTATATATAATCAATTAGCCAAGAGGAAAAATAAGAACTATGAGAAGAACATAAAACTGAGACCAGAAAAGAAACTTTAAAAACATTAAAAAGAGGAATTAGGAGATGAGAAAAATCCTTATTGTAAAATACTTTATAGTCAGCATAGTACTATTAGTTACTGAAATAGTTGGTTCTTGCATTAAGGGAAATCATCAGAGTTTAAATAGGGTTAGATATCATAACTCTCAAATTAGAAGTTTCTGTTGATAAACTTAGCAAAATTGTAAAGACCATAACTAGATAAGAGTCTGAACTTTGTGCTATGATTTTACAAATAGAATAACGTTAGATTTCCTTTTAAGTCTCCCAAGGCAGAGTTTGTGCCTTAATAAATGAATGATGCTGTGTTTATTATATTATATTAATAACATGCAATCTGAGGTTTTGTGGAATGTAGCTCCTGCTGAGACACATGAAAAGCAGTTACTGATGCTGCTTATATATAAACAAATTTCTCGTTGGACTTATTTCCTTGGTTCAAAGACCTAGGGCCATGGCTTTGTCATTTCAGTCAATTGGCCTAATATTATTCTATCTCCCAGTTCATAATGTAGCATATAGGGACTTAAAGGCTTGCAAGCAGACATCCAAGGTGAAACAATTGGACCTCTGTTAGTCTGGAGAGGCAGAAAAAAGGAGTACCCCAAACTGAGGAAATCAGAGGAAATAACTTTGCTGATATGGCAGCCAGATGAGCTGCCTCTCAAATTATTTCTGCACTTATGATAATAAAAACAGAGACTCCCTAAATTTACTTACTGACAATTCCAATCATCAAGAATTGACTTTAGAAAAGCTTGTAAAACACCAACAATTGACCCAGATGGATGAGACTGAGACATGGAAAAAGGCAGAGTATTATCAAGGTCTTGTTACTAAATTATGGACTGGGCCTAATAAGAAAACTGTCTTACCTAACTTTATTAAATTATTGTTAATATTTAATCCAATATTCTAAACAGTATCTTTCATAGATGAGAGAAGATTTTAATGAACATAAGTTGGACTCTCGAAGCCTGCCTAACATAACTCTGAGAGAATATGTATATTGGAAGAGATATCGACTAAAGGACTTACTTGTTGGAAGGGACCATCCCTAGTTCTTTTCACCAACTTATGCAGCCAAACTTGAAGGCGTTAAACCTTGGATCCACCTGTCGCAACTCAAGAGGGCCAAATCTCCCTCTTTGGATTAGTCAGCTCTCTGGAGAATTAAAGATTACTTTCAAACACCCCTGTGGCCAGAAGCAGATGACATTTGAGGTAGACAGCTAATCCCAAGATCATGGAACAAGGCTGTATGAATTTTGCTGAACTTTGTGGACTTCATCTTATAATTGTGTCTATTCTTAAATGTTTGTTTAGGCTTTGTACTTCTTCTTCCAGTAACTTTTTCTAATGCTTGGAGAGAGAATTTTATTTGTTAAATTGGCCCAATCAGTAGCCAGTGCCAGTAACTTAATAGATGCTGTATCTATCATCCCTCTCCATGATCTGTGCATGAAAATTCAGACCTATTGGTCTATCCTGAGTCTAATTACAATCATGTACCAAGTGCTACTGTTAACCCCAACATTACCATGTTAGATTATGGTGCCCCCCTGGATTATCAGCTCAGCCTCAGGGACCAGGTTTTAATCTAACCCTAATCAGAACAAAAAAAATTACTCTGAGGCTGCTTGGGACCCTCTGATCCCAACTGCCAAAATGATTTTCTAGTTTCCTATGCAAAACTCCCTAGGTTTTGGACTGATGCTCATGCGGCCAACATAACTGTATGAATAAATGTGGAAGGATCTTCTGTGCTAAATTATGGAGTCCAGACAAATTAGGGTTAGGATGATTGTCTATTTGTAATAATTCTTTAACAGAAAGTTGACTTGTGCAGATAAATCAAACCATCCCCTTCCCACAAAATGAAGTGTTTGATTTGCACACCTTGTGGATATATGTTTTTATGTAGGGGATCAAATTATCCCAGAATAACAGAACCAAATCCCAGAGATAAACCTTACACTTGGGCATTACCCTGTTTGGATGTCTGGAATATGACAGATCGATGTACTTCAGGACATTTAGGAGTCCCTTTAGATATCCACTCCTATAATGAAAGCATGCACTGGACCATTGATTTGAATATCTTTATTTGCCATAAGAGTGATACAGACCCTTTAAAGTGGGCAGAGCAAATGAAATACCAGAACCCTAGCTCTGAAAAACCCAAATTAGGGTGGGTATTTCTTCGAGCCTTTTTACCCTGGTATGGTGTCTCCCAATTTGAAAAACCTATTTGCAATTTATCTACTACTATGGCTCAAATTGCTAATTGCAGAAGAGGTGGCAGCTCAACAAAAATCATTAGAGTCACTTTTTAAACTTGTATTAGATAATATAATAGCCCTTGATTTTATTTTAGTTCAACAAGGAGGAGTCTGTGCCATTGCTAATACCTCTTGTGCTCGGGTGAATACCTCAGAGGAAGTAGAACATGATATTGAGAAGATTCATTAAAAAGCAACTTAGTTACATTCAATACCCCCTATGCCTGATACTCCCTTCTTAGACATTTTTAGTTAGTTATCTAATGGTATCAACTCTTGGTTATGTTTTGCCCTGCAGACTGGATCATTTCTTCTACTAGTCCTGTTTATTATAACAAGGTTAGTCAAATGTAACATGAAATGTTTGTCCAATGCTTTTAACAAGAATGAAACTGCTTTAGTCATGCATAGAATCATGTACTTCAAAGAAACTGAGTCTTTAGAATGAAAATTGAAATCATACCTATTAATCTTTTGTCACATATTATGTTTTCTTGAAAGTTTTATTAATGTTTAATCAATATAAAGAAGTCTCCTCTGCTTTCTTTAAATGTCTTCGGGTTGGCCCTTTGTTGACACTTACCCCCAAATTGTTCATCGCATTTGGCCTGGCCCATTTAACCCCAATCAACTCACCTTGAAAATGGGATCCATAAGCTTGGCAATGTGAAGAAAGAGATAAATTTCCCTTCACTAACAACTGATATTGTTGAAATCCCTTAGACAGAGTCCTTGCAGAAGAAGGGTTACTTGATTGTGGGTGATCAGTGCCCTCTAATGGGGGCTTGATCAAAAGAGGGGAATTCAGTAGTGGGCCCTAAAATCTAGAGGTTTGGGAGGAGGTCTCCAGTAGAGGGTTGATCCAGACCTCTTTTGAGAAACCAGAGGGGGATGTAGAAAGAGGTGTGATATCAGGCTTGTTCCTGAAAGCATGTAACATCCAGGAAAAGACTGATAAGAAAGTTAATCATAAAAAGATAACTCAGGCTGTTCTTGGGTGGAAAATATATTAGCTGATCAGTGGAAAATACATTCAAAAAAAAGTTGTTTTGGAAATCTTTGTGGTCAGGGTGACTAAGCTGATTTGCATGTATAAAGGACTTCTTAACTCCACTTGGACTTTGGAGCACATTGTACTTTCACTATTGTGCTGCCCAGTTCAAACTGCTATTCCTTAATAAAACTCTTTGCTTTTACTCCTAACAGAGTATGGAATTTTCTTCTTTGACACAGGTAAAGATCTTGGTCTTGGGGCAGAGAGAGATATGAAGCAATCACTCTGGCAGTATTCAAAGAAGGGCTGGCTGAGGTCAGATCAGAGCTAGAGACTCAGAAAAGACTGAAGAAATAGTGCAGGCAAGAGATGATAGAGCCCTGAAGGGGCATGAAGGAGCATTGATTACAGGGACACACAGAGCCTTTGAAAACCCTATGGAGCACAGTTCTGCTCTGACACACATGGAGTCGCCAGGAGTTGGAGTCGACTTGACAGCAACTGGTTTGGTCTACGATTTTTGGAATGGGGTAGAACCAACAGGAGGGTGGGAGGCAGTTCTCTGTGAGACGAGGGAGAGGGAGGGACCCAGGTGTTCCACTTGGGTAACTGCGTGGATGTCAGTCAGACCCAACTGAGGAAGTAGAACCAGGAAGAGAATCAGAGAAGAAGGGTTTTGATAGGGGAATTAGACTTCACATGATTCCTGGGGGATCTAGGGGAGTAAAGGGCCAAAGAGGGAGATTTCCTGGGAATCAGGGAAAGGTTACCACCCAGCCCTCCTAATGCAGGAGTACAGTGGGACAAGTCCACTTGTTCTGGGGAAATCTGGAAGCCTAGTGTGTCCAGCTGGTGCAGTGGGTACAAAGATGGGGGCCTGGGTAGACATCTATGTGAGTCTATGGAAGACTGCTGCCAATTCATAGCTTCCGCCTCTGTGAGGTCCCAGGCAAGCATCCGTGGAAGGCCCAGGTCATTGGAGTCAGCAGACACCGCAGGTAGAAAGAACTGGACATAGATCAAGGAAGGGGAAGCAGATAAGAAGGAGCCAGGACAAACCAGAACATGCTGCCCCTCTGTACATGTCTCTCACCACCTCTAGTCATGATGATCCTTGGAGCACAAATTTCTCGTTACGCATTAGTTTCCTAGGGCTGCCATAACAAAACACCACAAACTGTTCTGGAGGCTAGGAGTCTGAGATCAGAGTGTTGGCAGGGTCATGCTCTCTCTGTCCACTCTAGGGGAAGATATGTCATTGTTTCTTTCAGTTTCTGGTACCATCAGGCATTTCTTAATGTTTCTTGGCATTCCTTGGCTTGTTGCTGTATCTTCACGTAGCCATCATTCCTCTGTCTGTCTCTCTGTGTCTCTTCTCCTCTTTTATAAGGACACCACTCATACTGGGTTAGGACCCACCCCACCAGGATAATCTATGAAAGAAGAAAATCTCATACTCTTGTTAGGAGTGAAAGAAAAGAAGTTTTATTGAGGAATACTACATCTTGAGTAGGGCAGTGCTAAGTAAAAATACAAAGTAGTCCATTGTTCATGTGGAGAGAGGGGTCTACATACACAGAGAACTAAGGAAAGGTAGGGAGTTAATGATTAACTGTAGATAAGATCAGCTTCAGCTTGAAGTTCTTTGAAATGTAAAGGTTGGCTAGGAAGGAGCAAATTACTACCTAGGTGAATGGACCAGCTGGTTCAGTTGTACATGATTGTAGTCACTTATACACGATTGGAGTCATTTATACATGATTGGAGTCATGAATACATTTTTTCCGGGAACAAATTGTTTACATCTTGACGCATTCTTCCCAAATGGTTTACATCCTGACCTTTTGTTTCCTGGGAATGCATGTTGGCCCATCATTCTTATGTCTGACACGAGTGCCTCCAGTTTGAAACTTTTCTGTTTATAGAGCTCAGGTTAATTTAACTGATAACATCTTCAAGGAGCCCTGATGTCACAGTGGTTAAGAGCTAGCTATAGCTGCTAACCAAAAGGCCAGCAGTTCAAATCCACCAGCTTCTCCTTGGAAACCCTATGGTGCAGTTCTACTCTGTCCTTATAGGGTTGCTGTGAGTCAGAATCGAATCAATGGTAATGGGTTTGGTATCTTTGGTTTTGATACCTTCAAAAACCCTATTTCTAAACCAGGTCACATTCACAGGTACCAGGGGTTAGGACTTCAACATATTTTTGGAGGGACACAATTCAATCCATAATACTTAAATTTTAATTCAGACCCAGAGTAGGAAGGGGATTCTGTTGTTGTTGTCGGTTGGTGCCATCAAGTTGGTTCCAACTCATAACGACCTTATGTACCACAGAATGAAACAGTGCCCAGTCCTGCTCCATGCTCACAGTCATTGTTATGCTTAATCCCATTTGTTGCAGCCACTATGTCAATCCATCTCGTTGAGGGTCTTCCTCTTTTTTGCTGACCCTGTACTTTACCAAGCATGATGTCCTTCTCCAGTGACTGATCCCTCCTGAGAACACGTCCAAAGTATGTAAGACGTAGTTTTATCACCCTTGCTTCTAAAGAGCATCCCGATTGTACTTCCTCCAAGGCAGATTTGTTCGTTCTTTTGGCAGTCCGTGGTACATACAATATTCTTCTCCAACACCACAATTCAAAGGTGTCAATTCTTCTTCAGTCCTCCTTATTCATTGTCCAGCTTTTGCGTGCATATGATGCGATAGGAAATACCATGGCTTGCATCAGGCGCACCTTAGTCTTCAAGGTGACATCTTTGCTTTTCAACACTTTAAAGAGGTCTTTTGCCTCAGATTTGCCCAATGCAATGGGTCGTTTGATTTCTTGACTGCTGCTTCCATGGGTGTTGATGTGGATCCAAGTAAAATGAAATCCTTGACAACTTCAATCTTTTCTCTGTTTATCATGATGTTGCTTATTGGTCCAGTGGTGAAGATTTTTGTTTTCTTTACATTGAGGTGTAATCCATACCGAAGGTGGTGGTCTTTGATCTTTATCAGTAAGTGCTTCCAGTCCTCTTCACTTTCAGCAAGCAAGGTTGTGTCATCTGCATAACGCAAGTTGTTAACAAGTCTTCCTCCAATCCTGATGCCCCATTCTTCTTCGTATAGTCCAGGTTCTCGGATTATTTGCTCAGCATACAGATTAAATAGGTATGGTGAAAGGATATAACCCTGACACACAACTTTCCTGACTTTAAACCACGCAGTATCCCCTTGTTCCGTCCGAACAACTGCCTCTTGATCCATGTACAGGTTCCACAGAGCACAATTAAGTGTTCTGGAATTACCATTCTTCACAATGTTATACATAATTTGTTATGATCCACGCAGCCAAATGTCTTTGTATAGTCAATAAAACACAGGTAATCTCTGCTTTCAGCCAGGATCCATCTGACTTCAGCAATGATATCTCTGATATCACGTCCTCTTCTAAATCCGGCCTGAATTTCTGGCAGTTCCCTGTCGATACACTGCTGCAGTCACTTTTGAAGGGGGTTCTAGAGAAAGAAAGTTCCAGCTAGGCCAAACTTAATCTAGTACCCAATGACCTGGCCCAGGGAGGCCAGGTGTGTTTTGACCTGGCCGAAGGTGACCAATATTAACCTGACTATGTTGTTGTTAGGTGGCTTTGAGTCGATTTCAACTCTTATTGACCCCATGTGACATAGTAGAACTGCCCCATAGATTTTTCTATGATGTAATCTTCACAGGAGTAGATCACTGGTCTTTCTCTCACTCAGCTGCTGGGTGGGTCAAACCACCAACCTTTTGGTTAGCAGCCAAGTGCTTAACTTTGTGCCACCAGGGCTCTTTAACCTGAATATCACCACCACCACCCATTGCAGTCGAGTTGATTCTGACTTATAGCGACTCTACAGGACAGAGAAGAACTGCCCCATAGGGTTTCTAAGACCGTAAATCTTTATGGAAGCAGACTGCTACATCTTTTTCTCATGTTGCAGCTGACAGATTCAAACTTCCAGCCTTTCTGTTAACAGCTGAGTGTTTAATCACTGAGCCACCAGGGCTCCTTAACCTGACTATACCCAAACCAAACCTGTTGCCATCTAGTCGACTCCAACTCATAGTGACCCTATAGGACACTGTAGAATTGCCTCATAGGGTTTCCAAGGAGAGGCTGGTGGATTCAAACTGCCAACCTTTTGGTTAGCAGCCAAGCTCTTAACCACTGTGTTACCACTATACTAGGCCCAAAATGAAGTCACTTGTGCTGGGCTCCATGTCAGTAAACCAGAACCTAAGTTTCTATTTCTTGTAAATGTCTAACCTTCCTAAGAGCCGAAATCCAAGTCAATCAATTGACTTTCCTGGAAATGAAAACCTAAGCTAGCCAACTAGGACTTGCTTGCTCAGTTTAACCTAATTTTAAATTTCCCCTTAATCCAAAATGAGGAAAGAAAGTGCCCTCTAGCCAGTCTGGAATTTTCCCAGTATAGTTTCCTTGTTTGTGTGTCTGTGCTTACAAAAATGCTTCCTCTTTGTATTGCTCTGGGGAACTCTTGTTTGACTTTCAGACGCCCCGTACCCCACCCTACCCCACCCAATTCATGAGTTGTAACAAATAAAGCTTATGAGTTTGTACACAAATTTAATATTGTGGAAATTTTAATATTAACACCAGGCATGATGTTTTGACCTAACTCTGGATGGTTAGGGTCAGAGAGAGAGAAAGCACCACGTGAAGTGGCGGCAATGAGGAATGGAGGTGTGGGGAGGTGAAGTCTGGATCCACTTCCAGAAGGGAATTGAATTTGTGCTGACACTTACCACACAGTTAGCAACAAAGGTGGGACTAGCCCACCTTGCCCCTTGCTTAGTGTAATCAGTGACAGCACACTCTCCCAAGGTCTGTTTCCCCATCTGCTGCTGACACCGAGGAAAGGGCCAACTCCTTGTAAGGGCCCTGCACACAGGGTCTTTGATAATGGTTGGACTAACCAACAATAGGCTCAGGGTATATAGTGATGGTCCTAAAATCTTCAGAGGGCAGAGCTAGACCCAAGGAAAGAGTACAAAAAGGTCAGTTTACTGGGAGGAAGAATTTTGACCTGAGCAGGGCTGTTTCAGATAAAATGAGCTGTCTTTGGAGTTGGTGAGCTCCCTGCCACTGGAGATGTTCAAGTAGGGCTGGATGGATGGTTGGAGGGTTTGGTGCAGGAGACGGTCCCTCCTGAGCTATGAGTCAAACAAGGAGAGACCTCAGAGGTGGGAGGGTAGGGATTCCCATCAAGTTCCCCTCGGCCTCCCTCTTCACTGCTTTTTGGAACCAGCTTGGGTACTTAGAAGATTAATTTCATGTTTGTGCAAAGCAAGAGATTAGGAGGGGAAGAGACTGAGGTTCTCTGTAGGTTGTTAAGAAAACATCATCTAAAAAAAGACTGGCTTTTGAGACAAGTTGCAGCTGAATGCGCTGCTCACCACCAACAAGCCAGGGCTTTCCATCAGTAATTTGCTTTCCTCCTACGCAGTCTCAGAACCAACACACTTAGGCTCTGGGAACATTAAGAGACAGAGCAGATGGGGTGGCCTGAATCCCTCAGAGCAGAGAAAAGTGGGTTATCCCACTGCCACACCTGTCCTGCCAGGGTCCAGGCCACAGACCTCGGTCAGGATTCTTGTCTCCCACTATGGCTCCTCTGTCCCTTACTGCCTCCTGCATCACTTCTCAGGCCTTCTGGGTGGAGTCAGAGGGGAGACTGAGGCTCATAGAGGGCACAGGTTTATTCTAGCATGCATAGCGGTTTGCTGACTCCCAGGCCAGAGCTTGCTCCTCTGCACTGCCACTTGAACTTAGAGCGGGAGCGGGAGCAGTCAGACCACAGTGGCCCTTCTGAGGGCCTTGGACTGAGGCCTGGCCCCGGGGCCTCCGTAGACACAGCCCATGCCTTCCAGGATCTCCTATCCTGTTTGGTTTTTGTTTTGTTTTTGGTAACAGCTTTATTGAGACATAATTCATACATCACACAATTCACCCATTTGAAGTGTACGGTTCAATGGTTTTTAGTATATTCACAGAGATGTGCAACCATCTCCACAAACAAGTTTAGAACATTTTCATCATCTCAGAAAGAAACTCCACAGCCTTTAGCAGGCTGTTATGGACTGAACTGTGACGCCTAAAAAGATATGTTGAAGTCCTAACCTCCTGTGAGTGTGACCTTGTTTGGGAGCAGGGATTTTGAAGGTGTTATCAGTTAACATAGGTTATACTGGAGTCAGGTGGGTCCTGATCTAACATGAGCGGTGTCCTTGTAAAAGAGAAAAGTCACAGACACACAGTGGAAAGAGAGCCATGTGAAGACAAAGGCAGAGATTGGAATGCCAAGGCTATCACCAGAAGCTAAGAGAGAGGCAGGAACCGATTCTCCCTGAAAGCCTCAGAAGGAACCAATACTGCCGACACCCTGATTCCAGACTTCTAGCCTCCAGAACTGTGAGACAATAAATTTCATTTCTTATAAACCACCCAGTTTGTGACACTTTGTTATAGCAGCCCTAAGTAACTAATACACAGCTAGTCTCCAATCTCTCATCCTCCTCAGCACTAGGCAACCTCCAGTATGCTTTCTGTCTCTATAAATTTGCCTATTCTGGACTTTTCATATAAATGGAACCATGTACTATGTGGCCTTTTGGAACTTCACTTAGCATAATGTTTTCAAGGTTCATCCATGTTGTAGCATGTATCAGGACTTCAATCCTTTTCATGGCGGAATCATATTCTATTGTATGAATATCCCACCTTTTGTGTATCTATTCATTAGCGGTATGAGTAATGCTGCTATAAACATTTGCAGACAAGGTTTTGTGTGGACATACGTTTTCATTTCTCTTGGGTGCTCCTATTCTTTTGAAGAGAAAAAATAAACATATAGTATGCAAGAACAAAGCGAGAGAGTGATAAGAAAGGAAGGCAAAGAAGATCACCAAAGCAGGGGGAGGGTGGCCTTGGAGAGCTTCCAGGAGGAAGAAGCACTACACTGGGCCTTAAGGACAGATCTGAATTGGAGAGGCATTCCCAGCAGGAGAAACAGCTGAACAGAGGCATGGGGAGGAGGTGGTAAGGGGTCTCATCCAGGTACCTCCATTGTCTTGGGCCCCACCCTGCCCTGTAGACCAGGGATCTCAAAGTGTGGTCCCACAACCAGCAGCTTCAACATCACCTGGGAATTTGTTAGAAATGCAAATTCTCAGACACCACCTCAGCCTACTAATTTAACAATGCTGGGTGTGGAGCCCAGCACCGTAGTTTTAACAAGCCACCCAGGTGACTGATGCTTGTTCAGGTTTGAGAGCCACTGCTCTTGGTCTAAGGCAGACACACAGGAGTGGACATCCTCAAAGACAAGAGGAGAAAGAGAACCAGGAACCCACCATTTAGACGCAGGAGCGAATGCACAATGCACAGCATCTCTTCCAGCCTCCCAGCATCCCTGACCCCACCCTGCAAGCTGCTCTGCTCAGAGCCCCCAGTCCTGCCTGTGCCCACGTGGCTCCCTCCCCTGAGGAGCATGTCCTTGCGGCTTAGGGTGTGCTCTGTTACCTCCTCCATGTCATGCAGCACTTGCCTTCTCTCACCCCCCACACCAGCTGACCCTTAGCCCTTTCCCTGCATTTTAACCCCTACCCTGTCCTTGGCAGGAGCCTTGTTGGTGCAGCGGTTAAGCATTCGAGTGCTAACTAAAAGGTCGGCAGTTCGAATCCTTCAGCCGCTCCTTGGAAACACTATGGGGCATTCTACTCTGTCCTATAGGGTCGCTATGAGTCGGAATTAACTCGACAGCAATGGGTTTGGTTTTGGGTGTCCTTGGCAGGACACTGTTTTTCTTTATATCCTCTTCAAAGGCCAGCACAGGCCAGTGCACACAACAGGTGCACAGTGTAGACTGGATAGCAAAAAACAAAATCAATGACTCAAGGACCTCTGGAGGCATCCATGGTGCTCTCTCCCTCTGGGTGCTGGTGCCTTGGCTATTCAGACCGGCTAAGAATCCCCAATACGTTTATGTGATACCAGCAACAATGTAGATGAATCTCATGCCATTTTGTTGAGCCAAGAAGCTAGGCACAAAAGGGCACATACTATGTGATTCCATGTATATGAAGTTCAAAAGCAGGCAAGACTAACTGAAGGTGGGAGAAATCAGATCTGTGGTTGCTGACATAGGGGTAGGAGGGGAAATTGACTGCAAAGGGGTCTGAGAGGACTTCCTGGGGTGATGGGAATGCTCTGTATCTTGAATGTGGTTGTGGTCACTCTGGTATCACTGCCACCACCAGTTGCCATTAAGTTGATTCTAACTCATGGTGACCTCATGTGTATCAGAGCAGAACTGTACTCCATAAAATTTTCAATCGCTGATTTTTTGAAAATAGATCACCAGGCCTTTCTTCCAAGGCACCTCTGGGTGGACTAGAACCTCCAACTTTTCGGTTAACAGCTGAGTGCTTTAACCATTTTTACCACCCAGGGACTCCTACCCAGGTATACCTTTGTCAAAACTATTGCACCTTACACATAAAATGAGTGCATTTTATTGTATGTAAATTATACCTTAAGAAGTGATTTTATTTAATTAAAAAAAAATCCCCTAGATGGAGGCTCCTCTCTTGGGAAGGACAGACCTCAAAGATCCACCTGATGGTAAATTCTCCTGCAGCCATCTCTCCGACCCATGCACTGCCTTGAGGGGTTGAGCCCTCCCTGACACCGTGCCATGCCGCCATTTCTCCCTGAAGCTTCTAATCCCCAAAGTGTCCCTTTTGCCACGAAGTCAGAACCAGAGACCAGCTAATCCTAGAAGTAAACTGGGATCAGGGCCAGCCCCACCCTGCCTAGGACCTCTCCTGTCTCCCAGGCATTGGGCTGTGGGATAGCACTCCTCCAGGCCCTCGGGCAGGCATGCTGGCATATCAGATCTGGGTCTGAGCAGGAAAAGCTGGGGTGCAGGGCAGGAAGGGCAGAGATATCTAGAAGGAACTGATGCATGGCTTGATGATCACCATGTAAGCAGAGACAAGGGGACATTTCATTCTTCCTGTCCCCTTTCCTAGAACCCCAGCACCCCAGGCAGCCCACCTGCAGACAGACAGCAAACCCTCTCTCTCCCTTTGGCTCCTGCATGCCCTGCCCCAGCTCTCAGACCCTACAGCCCTGACTCGGGAATTCTATTCATGCATTCACTCAACCAGTCATTACTGAGTCCCTGGTAGGTGCTGAGCACAGCACAGAACTAGGCCCAGGCTCCAGCTTGAGCAACTGGGAGCCAAGTAGGGACACAAACACAGCAAGAGGTCATTGCTATGGGTGTGTACAACATGCCAGTTGGCACGAAAAAGGGACAACTAGCCCATCTTATGGGGTCAGGGAACACTCTCTGCAGGAAGCAGTGCTTCCTCTAAGGACTGAAGGACAAGCAGAACTTGGCTAAGCAAAGGAGAAGGAAGATACTTCTTGGCCCAGGGGTGAAAAAACTGGCACATTCTATAACAACACATGACTTGGTATTGATGCAAGTAGGGTTCATAGAGGATCTAGAGGTAAACTAGGTTGGCAGGGCCTGAGCTACAGAGCTGTGGAGATCAAGTGTGATAAGGAACATAGTTATCCTGAAAGTGTTGAAAAGCCATAGAGATCTTCACAGGGAATGAACCGGAAACCGACAGAATGATAGTTGCTTAGACCAGGTTGATAACAGTAGATAAAGCAGAGATTGCTAGTTGTTCACCAAAACATTTCCTTTTTTCCCTGGGCACACAGCTAGACTACATTTCCCATCCTTCCTTGCAATTAAGTGTGGTCTCATGACTGAAAGGAGGCGATGTGCACACTTCAAGGTCTGGCCCATAAAAATCACCCATTTACAGTTCTCTGTGCTCTTTCCCTTTCTTCCAGCTGAAGGTCAACATCAGGCTGGCTTAGGAAGCTACCAGATGACCATGGTGGAGTTGCTGTGAACCTATGAATGAGGTGTTGTGGGTGGGAGAACGTGGGAGGAATGATAGCTTGGAGCAGACTCCCACATAGACACAACTAGGAAAACCCGCACTGACTGCATGTGAGTGAAAATAAACACCTACTGAATTAACCCACTAAAAGAGTTTGTTGCAGCAGCTAGCAATACCCTAAGTAGTACAGATATCGGAGTCCCTGGGTGGCACAAATGGTTAAGTGCTGGGCTACTAGCCGAATGGTGGGCAGTTCTAACTCACTCAGAGGCACCTCAGAAGACAGGCCTGGCAGTCTCAAGTCGCAGCCTTGAAAACTCTATGGAGCAGTTCTACTCTGCACAGATGGGGTTGCCATGAGTCAGAACTGACTTGACAGCAGCTAATGACAATGACAACAGTACAGAAATTAGTCACTTGAAGTGGAGTAGTACTGCTATAATAAAAATCTAAAACAAGTGGCATTGGCTTAGGGGTTGGGTGGCAGATGGCAAGAAAACACACATATCAAGTTGGAAGGCTGGGGAGCTCTGTGATACAAAGGCAAAACGTGATAATACAGCAAACATTTGGTTTGGGATGACTCAAAAGGCCGACCATGTGCTCACTGAGCCTGTAGCTTTGGGGAAAATGGTTGAAAAGAGGCCAAGTAATGTGTGTTGGCTATGAAGGGCTGACTTTAGTAAGTTACTATAAGGAAGACATGAGCTCAGGAAAGATTTGGCTAGTTTGTAAGCAAAAATAGAAGGAACTGAGAAGAATCCAGAAATTTGGGGCTTTACAGGGTTTCAAAAGCCAGTTCTTTCTGGATTTAACTTTATGTATGCTTTATGTCAATAAAGTTTACCCTAAAAAAGAAAAAAGAAAAAACACACTCGAAGGAAGCAAACATCATCCAGAAGACAACTTGAAAAAGCACTCCAATTAACATCCCCAGAGGATTCAATAAGTAAACAAAAAAGAGCTCTGGGAAATTAAAGGTGTTTGTTAGAATTTTAAAAATATATATAAAAAGTTTAGGAATCTCCTAGAAAGTAGAAAAAGAGAGAGACGGAGAGAGAGGGAAGATGAAAGAAAAGCTTAGACACACAGGGTCAATCAAGGACATCCAATGCCTAACGCTGGGAGTTCCAGAAAGAGAAACAGGGAATACAAAGGGGAAGAAATTATCAAAGACACACAGAAGAGAAGTTCCCAGAGGTCACAAGCCTTCCCTTTGAAAGGACCTAGCTGAGCATCCAACATAATGAATAAATCTAAATGAAAAATACCTAGAAATATCACCGGGAAACTTCCGTGAGTGCAACGGTGATAAACAGATGGCCGTAAACATTGCTGGTGGGCAGAGGTGCGAACAAGTCACCTACAAAGGAACTAGGAATCGGTGATGCTGTCCCTTTTCTGAGGAGAAATTATTATAACTAGAAAACCCTATGGTGTGGTTCTACTCTGTCACATTGGGTCTCTATAAGTCAAAATCAACTCAAGGGCACCTAACAACAACAAGAATTCTATACCCAATCAAACTAGCAATCAAACCTGAGGATCAAGTAATTGTTCAGACATGTTATGACTCAACCGAGTTTATCACCTATTTTCTCCTCTGGGGGTAGAGGTGGGAGGGAATAAGTAAACCAAGAAAGAGGAAGAAATGGCACCTGGACCACAGCGGTTCCAGCCCAGGGGAGTAATGAAGAGAAGTACTGAAGGCTGACGGGGTCAGGATTAAACAAAGAAGATAGATGAGTAGAAAGCACTAGTTAGAAGGAGCCCAGGAAAACTGTGGGACTCCACAGATTTGATCCCATCCCTGAAGCATCAGAAGAATTTAAGCTGCAACACATGTAGGCAAAAGAACGACATTTAGAAACTCCCAGAAAAATAAAAGCTGGACTCTACAGAAAAAGGCCTTCACAGAATGCCAGTGAATTTCACAGTGAGCACTATTTACATAATCATAACAGTGTAAGCACCGTTTATTTTCAACTTTCGTAATCAACCTATAGACAAAGCAAAGGAGACTTAATTCAGGTTAAGGAATACAAACGTTTTCAACCACAACAATGGAAAACTACAAATGGCAGATGTAGGGAGGGAAGAGTGAGGAAGAGAACCGGCATAAATGCCAGAGGCATCGATATCCTTATCTTGTGCAGCGGGCTGTCAATAATAGATGAAACAATTGAAGTTCGCAAGATAACTAATAAAGTCATTAAAAATGGTGAGGTAACTATGTTGGGAGATGGCACTGGTGGGGGGGAGCCATAAACAAATTAAATCTTCAGCTCTCAGAGCAAGAAGTCATCAGATATTATCTAAAATTGATAAATCAAGAAATACCAATGTAGTGGGCACATGTCATTCTTATTGCCCACTCAGCACGCGGACTCCTCCCTGTTGTTGGAAGGATCCTCCTTCTTATGAAGCAGGGCTCCCTCCCACCTATAGAAGGGGAAAATGCCAATTACTCTTTCCCAGCCTCCCTTGTAGCCAGGGGTAGGCTGGTGACCTGGCTCAGCCAATCAGATGCACTTGCTCAGACTTCAAAACGAAAGCCATGAGAGGAAGAAGCAGATGCCAGGCTGGTAAGTCCACATTCAGCTCCTGGAAGTGACAGGGACCCCAGAGCAGTGCCCAGCATCAGTGTGCTAGTACTACAAGCTCCAACATCTGAGCCCAGCAGGGGTCTTCACCTGGCCAGTGCTGGGCCATGAATTGGGGTGTTGTTCCTGTGGGTGTACCTCTACTCCTCCCCGGTTCTCCAGCCTCCCATTGATTTCGTGAGCTTCCCAATATACTTCTAATAAATGCCTTTTCCACTTGAATTGCTTGGAACTGAAACTGCTGACTGAGACAAGGGATATGAGCATGTCCCTCAGAGAAAGGAAGGGAGTCTCCAGGAAGCACTCCTGAAAACCAGGGGGATGTGGGCAGGGAAGAGTGAAGCAGGGCCCTATTGTTTTTCAAGATATAATCCTGTTTTTTAACTCTCACAGTCCTCTTTTTAATACTGTTTTTAAACTCTTGGGAATTGATTTGCTTGATTAAAATTTATATATATATATATTTTTTTTATTTCAAGGGTCAGGTGTGACAAGGCCAAGGTGTGAAAGTTGGGTGTTGAGGGAGTGGCTAAGTGGTGTGGAGAGGAAGTCGCTGGCCAGGGTATGGGATGGGTGACCCCCAAGGCACTGAAGCCACCAGGGGGATGGCATGAGAGAAAGCCTGGAAATGGGGACCAATGTCTTCACTGAATGAATGGGATGGCGGTAAGTGAGTCTGGCCTCTAGAAACGCTCAGAGGAGTTTCTGCGGCCAAGCCAGGCCAAGCTCTGTACTCAGTCCATTGCTGCAAGCTCCCTCCAGGCCCCAGGCTCATCTGCCTCCCTCCCTCGCAGCCCCTCCTGCCTCCTGCCTAAGCCCACCTAAATTCTGACAAAGGCTAGTAAGAACTGTTCCCCAGGCCCTGTCAAGCCTCACACTGGTACACGTATAGGAGGGAGGGAATTTGGTTTCAGAAAGGTCAGCTGTGATGTGGTATGGAGAATGAATGGAGACACTAAAGAAGGCATTCTGGAAGGAGAAGACTTGGGGGTGGGGCCGAGGGGGTGCTCAGTTGCTGTTGACAAGCATCTGCAGAACTGCCAAGGAAGGGGAGGACCGCAGAGAGCTGAGCCATGGCAATGGTAGTTGCTACAGGGAGTTAGATTTGGGTTCAAACAAGGAAGCCTTTATCTCACTGCCCAGAGATGGACCATTTTGGAGGAGGGAGTTCCCTGTCAGAGGACGTGTGTAAGCAGAGGCTGCGTGTCTACCCTGCTGGAATGGTATTGGTAGGATTCATGCATGGGATCTCCTCCAGCCCCGAAACTCTAAGAAAAGGAGACAGAGTAAGTGGAGGAGGGAAGAGAGAAACAGGGCCCAAGGCGAGAAAGGAGACGCCACAATAGCAGCTGCTGAAATAGCAGCTCAAGATGGAAACATGCCCTTATTTGTGGGGAATTTGTTTCAGCAAATGAAAGACAGTGATGATGCTCAGACTGTCTGCTGAAATGAAAGCCATCTGGAAAAAATACCAAACTCAACAGGACCACTTTTTTCTCCACTAATGAACTAAACCAAGTTTTTTGCCCGTCCTCGTTTATCTGTTTAGAAAGAAGCTATTCATTCCCATGAGCCAGGCTACCTTCTGCGCAGACGAGGCTTTTAGTAAATAGTTAATAGCAAAATATATCATATATACAACGAGTAAACTAACTGTATAACTACAGTTTAAATAATAATCATTAACACCCAAGTACCCTCCCACTGTACACCTCCCTCCACCCCACTAAAAAATTAGAATATTACTAGAACCTTAGACAGAATACTACTTGAAACTTAGAGGCTCCCTGCGTGCCCCTGGGGGTAACCACTCTCCTGAATTTCAGATTAACCATTCCTTTGCTTTTCTTTGTCTGTGACTTTAATATAAATGGACTGCTGATGTATGTATTCTTCTGTGACTTTCTTTAACTGAAAATGTTTTGAAATTCATTTACATTGATGCCTGTAGTTATGTTGCATTTATTTTTATTCTCTATAGTATCCCATCAAATGAATATATCGCTATTTGTGTATCCATTGTACTATTGATGGACATTTGGGTTTTATGTCTCCCGGTGCGCACGTAAGTGCAAGAAAGTCTACTAGGTGTGTTATTAGGATTGGAACTGTCAAGTCATGGGGTGTATCTCTTCATTTATGCAGATGCCCTCTACCAAGTTAAGGCAATTCCCATCTAGTCCTAGTTTGCTATGAATTTTTATCATTACTATTTGTTAAATTATATCAATTACTTTTTGTACCTATTGAGATGATCACATGGTTTTTCCCTTTTAATCTTTTATGCAGGCAATTACATTAATCAATATTCAAGATATCTAATATTCAGCCAGCCTTACTTTCTTGTGAACCAACTTGGCCATGATGTATTAATATTTCTCTATACCTCGATTCAATTTACTAATCATTTGTTTGGAATTTTTGCATCTATATTCATACATGAGTTGGTCTGTGATGTTCTTTCTTCTGGTTTTGGAGTAAAGTTCTTGATAGCTTAATAAAATTACTTATAACATGTTTCCTCTTTTTCTGTTCTCTGGAAGAGTTTTGTAAAATTGAATTATCTGTTCCTTGAATATTTGGAATATTCTACTTCTAAAGTCATTTGGGGCTGGTGTTATCTTTGTGGGAAAAATATGCCTAGGAATTCAATTTTTTAAACGGTTATAAGACTCTTCAGGTTTCCTGTTTCTTGAGTCAATTTTGGTTTTGTGGGTTTTTTTTTTCTTGTAATTTATCCATTTTAACTAAGTTTTCAAATTTATTGCCATAAAACCAAAACCAATCCCATTGCCATCGAGTAAATTCTGACTCACAGAACTGTCCCATAGGGTTTCCAAGGAGTGGCTGGTGGATTCAAACTGCTGACCTTTTGGTTAGTAGCCAAGCTCTTAACCACTGCACCACCAGGGCCCTCATAGCCATAAAGATGTTCATAATATCGTATTAACTATTTAATCTATAAAGCATTTTTAGTATGATCCCCTTTGTGTTACAAATAGTATTTTACTTATGCTTTATCTCTTTTTTCTTGATTAACATTGCAGAGGTTTGCTTATTTTGTCTTAAAGAACAAACTTCAGATTCATGTTTTTCAACAATTCTAGAAAATTCCTAGCCAGTATCATTTCAAATTTTGACTTTTCCCCATTCTTCCTATTACCTCCTTCTAGAGCTTTGATCAGATACACATTCAACCTTTTCTATCCTTTACCTGTCTTCACTACTCTTTTATATTTTTCATATCTGTTTACGCTCTGTATTATGTGTTGAATAATTTCCTTCAAATTCTCTTCACATTCACTAATTTTTCTCTTAGCTGTGTCTAGTTTTTCTTTACAGTTGTGAGCATAGATTTTTTTCAATTATTGCAATTTTCATTGACAGGAATCCTGTTTCTGTGCTTCAAATGTGTTTGTTTCATGTTCATATTTTCAAGCTTACACATCTTTAAACATATGAACAAAGTCATTGTGTACTCTGTCTTTAATAATTCTAGTATCTAATATCTTTGTGGGTCCATTTTTGCTATCTTTTGTTTCTGTTGGTGTCCTGGTTCGAATTATGTCCCCCAAAAAATGTGTGTATTGGTTTGGCTAGGCCATGATTCCTGGTACTGTGTGATTTTCCTGTACGTTGTAAACCTGCCTCTATGATGTTAATGAGGGAGGATGGGTGGCAGTTGTGTTAGTAAGGCAGAACCTGATCTGCAAGACTAGATTGTGTCCTGAGGCAATCTCTTGAGATATAAAAGACAGAAGTGAGCAGTGAGACAGGGGGACCTCATACCATCAAGAAAGCAGTGCCAGGAGCAGAGCGTGTCCTTTGGACAGGGGTCCCTGGTCCCAGAAGCTCCTATTCTGGGGGAACACTGATGAGAAGGCCGACAGAGAGAGAAAGACTTCCCCTGGAGCTGACACCCTGAATTTGGACTTTTGGCCTACTTTGATTGTGTGGAAATAAACTTCTCTTCATTAAAACCATCCACTTGTGGTATTTCTGTTATGGCAGCACTAGATAACTAAGACAGTTGGTTTCCACTCATGGTGCTTTATTCCTTACAATTTTTGTGATTTTTTGCTGTAAGGTACTCATTTTCCCTCGAAATTTATTTGTGAGGATTGTTTGAGGCCTGGGATGAAGGGTATTAATCTGAGAGTTTCTAGTGTCCCAAGCCTCCTGTCATGGATTGAATTGTGTCACCAAAAAATATCTGTCAATTTGGCTATGCTGTGATTCCCAGTATTGTGTGGTTGTCCACCATTTTGTCATCTAATGTGATTTTTCTATGTGCTGTAAATCCTACTTCTATGATGTTAATGAGATGGGATTAGTGGCAGTTATGTTAATGAGGCAGGACTCAATCTACAAGATTGGATTGTGTCTTAAGCCAATCTCTTTCGAGATATAAAAGAGAAAATCAAGCAGGGAGACAGGGAGACCTCATACCACCAAAAGAGAAGCACTGGGAGCATAGCGCATCCTGTGGACCTGGAGTCTCTGCAGTGAGAAGCTCCTCAACCACAGGAAGATTGATGACAAAGACTTTCCTCCAGAATTTACAGAGAGAGGAAGCCTTCCCCTGGAGCTGATGCCCTAAATTTAGACTTCTAGCCTACTAGACTGTGAGAAAATAAATTTCTCTTAGTTAAAGCCATCCACTTGTGGTATTTCTGTTATAGCAGCACTAGATGACTAAGACAGAATTTGATGCCAGGAGTAAGGTGCTGCTCTAACAGATACCTAAAATGCGGAAGCAGTTTTGAAACTGTAAATGGATAGAGGCTGAAAGAGTTTTAAAGTGCCTAATAGTAAAAGGGTGGAATTAAGGACGTCAAAGACAATTCTGGTGAGGACTCAGAAGGAAGTGAAGAAAGCTGTTACACTGGAGATGGCACAGATGTCGAGAATCAGCAGCAGAAAACGGCAGCAGCAGAACCAGGAGACCAGCATGAGACAGTGCTGAAGCGGACCCATGGAGCAAAAGAGCTGAATGCCTTTGCGCAGGAGGCTACCTGGCAGAGTGGGGTACCTCCAGGCACTTACTGGTGGAGCTAGGCTTGCCGACCCACGGAGCAAGAGAGCTGAGTGCCTTCTGGCTGAAGTTTATTAGCAGAGTGAGGTGCCTCCAGGCACTTATCAGTGGAGCTACAGAGCTTTGAAACACTTGCCCCAGCAGGGCAGATGTGGGCAATGAGACTCGAGAAGCCAAGAGGCCAAGGACCCAGGAAGCAGAGGCTGAAGAGACAAGGAACACAGGAAGCAGAGCTGCCTCAGCCTCAAAGGGTGGAGTAAGTCACCACTCAGATGGACTAGGAGAATGGGGCAGCTCAAAGTCTACAGAGCGGCGTTGCCGTTCCAGTGGACCTTTCTAATTTTTACTATTCTAATTGCTGTAAAGTGATATTTTCACTTATTTTGCATTTCTTTGATTACTGGAGAGTTTTAGCATCTCTTCAATATACTTGCTTGCCATTTATCTTTCTGTGAATTGATTATGCATGGCCTATGCTGATTTTTCTATTGGATTTCCTGTCTAAACAATCCACTCTTGTCCCATGCTTTGTGCCACTTTAACATATTTTCCCTTTTCACTTACACAGGAGTATATTTCAGAGCTCCCTATCCTATCCGTTGGTCTATTTGCCTGTTCCTCCAACAGTAGTTTACTGTTTCATTAGTAAGGCCCTATGGTAAGTCTCAATATATTTATAGAGCAACTCCCCCTTCTTTGCTCTTCTTTTCCAAAATTATCCTAGCTCTTCTTTCACCTTTATTTTTCCTTATCTGTTTTAGAATGCATTTAATGAATTCCTCAAAAACTCCAACTGGAATTTCAAATGGGATTGCATTGAATTTATAGATTAATTAGTAGATAATTAATAACTTTACTAGGTGAAGTTGTCCCATACAAAAACAAGATAAACTTCTCCATTTAATCAGATCTTAATTTATGTCCTGTATTGGAGTTGCTATTTTCTCTGTAAAGGTCTTGTGAATTCTTCGTTAGATTTATTCCTAGATACCTTACAATTTTTTTGTTATAATTTTGGTACCTTATTTTCTATTCTGTTATCTAACTGGTTATTGAGGAATGCTGTTATATTTGAATTTGGGGAAAATGCTATTTATTTTTGTAAGTTAATCTTATATCCATCCATCTTGCTGTACATTCTTATTAATTCTAACAGTTTCTCTGCTGATTCTATTGGATTTTCTACACAGAGATAGTTGCATCATCTGCAAACAATAATGGTTTTATCTTCTTTTCTGACTGTTCAGATCTTTTTTTATCTTATAACATTGGCAAGAACCTCCAGTGCCATATTAAACTATATGATAATGAGCATCTTTGCCTTGTCTCCACTCTTAATAGTAATGCAAATAAAGTTTCTCCATTGAATTTGAGTGCATGCATAGGTTTTCGATATTGTATAAAACAAGGAATTTTCCTCTCTAACTAGTTTTCTGAGACTTTTATTATTGTTGTTACAAATAAGTGTTGAACTTTCTAACATTCTTTTTCTTTCATTATAACAACAATATGAATTTTCTCTTCTAGTTCCTTTTTTTGGTGAGTTACATTAATAGATTTTCCTGATACAGAATCACCCCTGTATATCTGTGATAATCCCTACTTGATTATGATGTATTATTTTTTAATGCAATAACAAAATCATTATATTTTATTAGAACTTTGCATTTATGTTATTAAATAAAATGAACCTCTAGTTTTTCCTTGTACTTTCTTTATCCAGCTTTTGAATCAAGATTTATGTTAGTCTCATAAAATGAGTTGGGCAGCTTTTCTGTCTTTTTATTTCCAATAAGATAGAGATGATCTGTTCTTTGAAAGTTTGTTAAATATTAGCCTGAAAAATATTTGCACCTGGAACTTTTTTGGAAGGGAAATCTTTGTCTATCATTTCTGTTTTTAATGCCTATTAGAGTATTTTAGAGTTTTCTATTTCTTCTTGTGCAGATTTTAGCATTAGAGAATTTTTCCTCTTTTACTCAAGTTGTCATATATATTAATATACAATTATTCATAATATTTTTATTTTTAAATTTGTGTTGTGTGTGTAGATATTTTATTATCCTCTCAAGTAAATTAATCTAATATGCCTTATTTTTTTGCTAATATTTCTCCACTTATTACTTTGGGTGAACAACAACAACAAAAAATTTTTTTAACTAAAAAAAAAAACCCTAAGAAGGCAGAGAAATAAATTGGACATTATGAAAACTAAAAAATTTTGTGCTTTAAATGACACATCAAGAAAATGAAAAAGAAAATCCACAGAATGGGAGAAAAATTTTGCAAATTATATATCTGGTAAGGGACTTGTGTCTAGAATATATAAAGAACTCTTATAACTCAATAATACAAAGACAAATAACCCAATTTAAAAATGCACAAATGATTTGAATAGGTATTGCTCCAAAGAAGGTACACAAATGGCCAAAAAGCACATGAAAAGATGTTCAATGCCATTATTCATTAGGTAAATGCAAACCAAAACCCTGTGTGGTACCACTTCATATTCGTTAGAAAGGTTATAATAATAATAACAAAAATAACAAGTGTTGGTGAGGATGTGGGGAAATTGGAACCCTCATACATTGCTAGTGGAATATAAAATGGTACACCCACTTTGGAAAACAGTTTGTCAGTTCCTTAAAAAGTTAAACATAGAGTCACTATATGACCTAGCAATGCTACTCCTAGGTATACACCTGAGAGAATCTAAAGCAAATGTTCACACAAAAACCTGTATGTGAATGTTCATAGCAGCATTGCTTATGATAGGCAAAAAACAGAAACATCTCAAAGTACATCAATCGATGAATGGATAAATGAAATGTAGTATATTCATGGAATGGAATATTATTCAACTATCAAAAGGATTAAAGTACTGATACATGCTACAACATGGATGAACCTGGAAAATATTATGCGAGTAAAAGAAGCTAGGCACAAAAAGTCACAGATTGCATGATTCCAATTGTATGGAATGCCCAGAATAGGCAAATACACAGAGACAGAAAGTAGATTGGTGGTTGCCAGGGGCTAGAGGAGGGGGAAAGGGGTTGTGACTGCTAATGTGTAGAGTCTTTCTTGCTGAGATGATGAAAATGTTCTAAAATTGGTTGTGATGGTTGCACAACTCTGTGAGTATACTAAAGACCACTGAATTATATACTTTAAATGGGTCAATTGTATGGTATGTGAATTATATCTCAATAAAGATTAAAAAAAAAAAAAAAGGAGGAAGAATGGGACAGAGTGTGACTATCATACCTTAAATTTTTATCCCTCACATGCCCACACTCCGACCCCTGCCCCGGAATTCACTGCAGTCCTCTTCAAAAAGAAGCATCATAGGTAAAACTGTCCCTATTCACAGATGACATGATCCTATATATAGAAAATCCCCAAGAACCTACTAAAAACCTTCTAGAACTAATAGAGGAATTTGCAAAGTTACAGGATACAAGGTCAACACACAAAAATCAGTTGTATTTCTCAACTTGTACAAGGAAAGGTCATGTAAGCCCCATAGACACATCCAAATTCCCTGAGGGACTGAATTGCTGGGTGGAGGGCTCTGGGGACCATGGCCTCTGGGAACATCTAGCTCAATTGGCATAACAGAGTTTATAAAGACAATGTTCTACATTCTACCTTGGTGAGTAGCATCTGGGGTCTTAAAAGCCTGTGAGCAGCCATCTAAGATACTCCACTGGTCTCATCCCTTCAGAAGCAAGGGAGAATGAAGAGAACAGGATACAAGGAAAAGATTAGTCCGAAGGACTAATGGACCACAGCTACCAAGTCCTCCACCAGACTGAGTCCAGTATAGCTAGATGGTGCCTGGCTACCACCACTGACTGCTCTGACCAGGATCACAACGGAGGGTTCTGGACAGAGATGGAGAAGGATGTAGAACAAAATTCTAACTCACAAAAAAAGAGACCAGATTTACTGGCCTAAAGGAGACTGGAGAAACCCCAAGAGTATGGCCCCCAGACACCCTTTTAGCTCAGTGGTGAAGTCATAGTTCACCGTTCAGCCGGGGAGTGGACAGCCCCATAAAACCAAATGGAACTAATGAGGCACAGCAGTCCAGGGACAAGGGCCAGAAGGCAGAAGGGGACAGGAAAGCTGGTGATAGGAACCCAAGGTTGAGTAAGGATAGTGTTGATGTGTTGTGAGGTTGTTAACCATTGTCACAGGGCAACATGTGTACTAACCGTTTAATGAGAAACTATTTTGTTCTGTAAGCCTTCATCTAAAGTGAGAATAGCAGCACAATTGGAAGAGAGTAGTCCATGTCACTGAACTGTGCATGTAGAAATTTTTTAAATGGTTTATCTTTGGCTGTGTATATTTTCACCAAAAAAAAAAAAAAAAAAAAAAGGTCAAGAAGGGAGAGGGTTGACATGTTGTGGGGTTGTTAATCAATGTCATAAAACAGTATGTGTACTACTGTTTCATGAGAAACTATTTGTTCTATAAACCTTCACCTGAAGTACAATAAAAAAAAAAAGTTAAATTAAAAAAAAAAAAATCAGTTGTGTTTCTATTCACCAACAATGAGAAATCTGAAAACAAGATTAAGAAAACAACTCCATATACAATGGCATCTAAGAGGATAAAATATCTAGGAATAAATTTACCTGAGATTGTGAAAGACTTAGGCAATGAAAATTATAAAACACTGCTGAAAGAGACTAAAGAAGACCTAAATAGATGGAAAGGTGTTCCATGCTCATGGACTGGAAGACTTTATATAGTCAAGATGTCAATATTACCCAAAGTGATCTACAGATACAACACAATTCTGATCAAAATTCCAACAGCATTCTTTACAGAAATGGAAAAACTAATCTTCAATCTTATATGGAAAGATAAGAAACCCCAAATAGCCAAAGCAATTTTGAAGAAGAACAAAGTAGGAGGTCTCACACTTCCTGACTTCAAAACATATTACATAGCTACAGTAATCAAAACAGCCTGGTACTGGTTTAATGATAGACACATGGACCAATGGAATAAAATCCAGAAATAAATCCAAATATCTATGGTCAATTGATTTTCAACAGTCTCTTCAACAAATGGTGCTGGCGAAACTAGATTTCCACATGCAAAAAAATGAAACAAGATCCATACCTCACACCATACACAAAAACTAATTCAAAATGGATCAAGGACCTAAATCAAACACTTCTCATTTCAGCTTGGTTTCTCCTACAAGTGCAAGAAGATGAGGGTGTTCACTAGTCCTTTCTCTCACAGGTGCAGTCAGCTAAAACACATCCTACATGCTAGAACCAAGAAAAAGCTGGGCATTTCTGCCTCCTGAAATCCCAGACGCTCCTAGCTGTGATGCTGGATCTGCTCCCCTGGAGCTGAAGTCTGCATAGCAATCACTGTTCCCATTTGTGAGGGGCCTACCTCACTGGAGCAAATGTAGGTGGGGTTCAGCCTTGATTGGACCTCAAACTGCCTGCAACAGGTTCCCAATTGGTGGAGAGAAACCTGTCAACCCCCAGTCACCAGGACCTTCTTGAGCACCCTTAAGGCAGGGCAAAAGGAGCCCCAGTCCTGGTCCCCACACTTTAGGGAGCCCCTCCCTGGCCTTCCCCTGGTTGTTCCCCTCTAAATAAGGTGACAAATCCACAGGGTCATGCATATGAGTGGACTGAATCTTCCACCTTCCCAATTCTAGACCAGGATCCCAAGACCCTTACCCAAATGGCACTGAACCCACTTCCAAGACCTGCAAACATATTCTTTTCTCAAAAGTGCACTGCACTGCTGCTGGGCACTGTAGACCCAAGAAGTGGGCAAGGAGTGGCTATTTGTAGATGTGTGGATAGAGCCTTGACATGTGGGTCAGGATATCAGGTAGGCAACTAGCTCTATGAGTGAAGAACTCAGTGGAGAGACTGGGAATCATTGACATATGATGGTACTTAAAGCCACGAGATGGAAGAGATCACCTAGGATGTGAGTGTGCACAGGGAAGGGAAGAGGTTCAAGGACAGAGCCTGGGGACTAGCAGAGGAGGAAAAACCAGCAAAGGAGCAGCCAGCAGGGAAGGGGAAAAGTGAGGGGTCCTAAACAGAGAACGCTTTTCCAGGAGGAGAAAGCTCAACTGTGTGATATGCCGCTGAGAAATCAAGTATCAGGCAGACCATAATTACCTATTGGACTTGGCAGCTTGGGACTGTGAAGAGAATGACATCATGGGAGAGGTGGAGGCAAAAGCCTGAATGAGGGAGAACCAAAACCAACCCCATTGCCGTCCAGTCGATTCCGACTCATAGAGACCTTACAGGACAGAATAGAACTGCCCCACAGGGTTTCCAGTGAGTGGCTGGTGGATTGAACTGTCGACCTTTTGGTTAGCAGCCGTAACACTTAACCACTGCACCACCAGGGCTCAAGAGAAAATGAGAAAAAGAAGGGAAAGAATGAATGTAGACAAGGTTGGCTTTATGGCATGCGACCGGCACTTGGTTTAATCCTATGCTGTCGTCATTTTGAAATTCTTAATGATTTCTGAACAATGTGACTTGCACTTTCATTTTGCATAGGACCCCACATCTATGTAGCCAGGTCTGCGTGTAGAGAACCCTTTTGAAGAGGTCTGCTTGGTAGCGGGTCAGCGGAAAAGAGGGAGACCCTCAGTGAAATGGATCGACACAACAACAATGGGCTCAAACATAGCAATGATTGTGAGAACGGCACAGGACCTGGCAACATTTCGTCCTGTTATGCATAAGGTCGCTACAAGTCGGAGATGACTCAACAGCACCTGTTGTTGTTGTTAGGTGCTGTCAAGTCGACCCTATGCACCACACAGGGTTGCAGCCATGGAGTCAATCCATCTAGTTGAGGACCTTCCTCTTTTTCACTGACCAATGGACCCTAGCAAGCTATAAACACCAAGCCAAACCCACTGAGTCAATTCCAACTCATGGTGACCCAACGTTACAAAGTAGAATTGCTCCATAGGGTTTTCTTGGCTATAATCTTTATGGAAGCAGACTGTCAGGCCTTTCTTCCACGGCACCCTGGGTGGGTTCAAATCACCAACCTCAGGGTGAGTAGTCTAGTGCAAACTGTTGTGCCACCCGGGAACCTGTCTGCCATAAATGGGAGCAGAAAAACAGTGATAACTGGAACAGGTTGCAGGATTAAGAGTAAATTTTGAAGGTGGGAGGGGTGGTGTTATTTTTTTAAAAAGGAAAGGCTACATGCAGTAGGCTTGTGTACTGATGGGAATTATCCAGTAGAGAGAGAAAAATTGATGGTGCAAGAGAGAGAGGAGAGTTGCAGGAGGAAAGTCCTTGAGAAGCAGGCAAGAATGAAATGCAGCACACTGATGGAAGGGTTGCTTGAGATAGGAATGAGGACAGTTTCCCCATCATAGGTAGTGTTACAGATTGTATTGTGTTCCCAAAAAGTTTATGGTGAAGTTCCAACACCTGGTATGTGACCTGGTTTGTCAAAAGGGTCTTTGAAGCTGTTATCAGTTAACATGAGGTTATACCAGAGTAGGGTGGGTCCTAATCCAATCTGAGTAACTTTTTATAAAAGAGAAGAGACAAAGGGAAGATGTCCATGTGAAGAAGGAGGCAGAGATTGGAGTAATCTACAGAGTTATGCCGCAACTGCAAGCCAAAGAATGCCTGGGGCTACCGGGAATCCGAAGAGTTGCAAAAGAATTTTCCTTTAGAGGCTTCAGCGAGAACAAGACTTTGCCAATACCCTGAATTCAGACTACTAGCCTCCAGAACTATGAGACAATACATTTCTGTCCTAATAAACCACCCAGTTTGTGGTACTTTGTTACAGCAGCCCTAGAAAACTAATACAGATAGGAAGGCAAAATACCTACAGATGCATAGGGCAGAAGATTTGTAGCATGGGGATGCGGAAGGCCTCTTCCCATGACTCCTACTTCCTCAGAGACGTAGTAATGGGGCCATCAGCTGAGAGTGAGAAGTGGTGTAGAAGAGAGAGGAGCTTTGAAATAACCATTTGGGAGAGTGGAAGATGAACTGTTGGGGAATAGGTTAGGATTGCCTGAAAGCACTCAGGGCCCACCCACAGTGTGAGGTTATAAATTTAAAGTGAGACCAGTGTGTGAAGCCATCAAGTTTTTCTTTAGCCATTCCAGCTGCTTGGGTGCAGGCACTGAGAAAGCAGAGAGTTTGGTTTAACCAAGATTGGGATTTTGCCAAAGGGCTTAATGGACAGAGAGAAAAAAAGGGAATGAAAGGGAGTTTAGGGTGGGTGCAAAAGCGTGATTTGAGTGGTGGTCCACAGACTAAACCAGCAAAGGAGAGAAATGAAGATACCAGAGGGCTGATGGGCAGTGAAAAGAAGGCAGGTCTAATGGACTGGAGGTGCCAGTGGGGGCCAAAGAGTTTTCAGAGTTAGAGTTCCAAAAAGGAGGGAGGGGAAAGAACAGGAGATGGTGGTTAGATAGTAGGGCATCTGATATTGAGATTTTTTTGGAAGAGAAACAATAATGGGTAATTAGACTAGATCTAAGTCCTTGGGTAGTGCAAACAGTTAAGTGCTGGACTACTAGCTGAAAGGTTGGCAGTTCAAACCTCCCCAGCGGCCACTCAGAAGACAGACCTGGTCATCTGCTTCTCAAAGGTCACACCCTTGAAAATCCTATGGAATAGAGTTCTACTCTGATACACATGAGGTTGTCATTAGTAGGAAATGACAACAACAACAGACTAGGTTTAAAACAAACTACTGCCCATGGCCCAGATCTAGCCCATAGCCTGTTTTTGTATGGCCTATTAGCCTAGGAGCCCTGGAGGCACAAGAGGTAAGCACTTGGCTGCTAACAAAAAGGTCGGTGGTTTGAATCCACCCAGCATCTCTGAAGGCAATCTGTACCTGTAAAGATTACAGCCTAGAAAATCCTGTCACATAGGGTCTCTAAGAGTCAGAATCAATTCAACAGCACCCAGCAACATGAGCTAAGAGTGGTTTTTACATTTTTTAAGTGTCCTTAAGAAAAAGAAAAGGAGGAGGGGAAAAAGAGAAAAAAATGAAACAGACACTGCTGTGGCCTACAAAACCTAAACTATTTACTCTCTGGCCCTTTCAGAAAAAGGGCCTGGTCTAGAGTATGACCATGGAACAGTGGCTGAGGTTGACAGGAAGTGAGGGGTCAAGGTCAAAGTGTTAGCTGGATCTTCTCATGGACATTGAAATCACCAAGAATGATGACAGAGGTAGAGGTGGAGAGAAAGACAGTGGGCCAAGGATAAAAATACTTTTTGACACAAGAGATGACTATCAGGAAGAAGGCAGTGGTTGACCAAAACAAGAAAGGCCTGCGGTTGGGATAGACTGAGAACGCGTGCTTCAAAGGGACTGAGGCGTTGTGGAAATAAGAAAGTGCTCATTTTGTAAAAATTCATTTATTTGCACACCTATAATTTGTTCACTTTTCTGCATATGTTATACTCCAATAAAAAGTACACATTAAAAAAACAAAAAACTAGACATTTGTACACTAATGTTCACTGCCACAGTATTCACAATAGCTAAAAGGTGGAAACAACCCAAATGTGCATCAGCAGATGAATGGATAAACACAATGTGGTATATCCATACAATGGAATATTATTTAGCCATAAAGAGAAAGGAAGTTCTGATACACGCTACAACATGAACGAACCTTGAAAACATCATGCTGAATGAAATAAGTCAGACACAAAAGGACAAATATTGTATGGTCCCACTTACATCAAATATCTAGAATAGGTGACTACAGAGAGACAAAAGTTTATTAGTGGTTACCAGGGGCTGGAGGGAGGTGGGGAATTATTGCTTAAGGGGTACTGAGTTACTGTTGAGGGTGATAAAAATAATTTGGAAATGGATAAGGTGATGTTTGCACACCATGGTGAGTGTAATTCATGTCACTGAATTGTACATGTAAAAATGGTTGAAACGGCAAATGTTTTCGTACATAGAGTTTATCACAACAAATTTATTTTAAAAAAGCTAATAGAAGGCCAAGTAACACATGCTAAATGTAGGGTGGACCGATTTAACAAATAAAAATACAGGACCCCCAGTTAAACTTAGATCGGCCACAAATGATTTTTTAGTATAAGTTAAAAAAAATGAGTAGCAAAACTAAAAAATTATTTTTTGTTGTTGTCGTTGTTAGGGGCTGTTGAGTTGGTTCTGACTCATAGCGGCCTATGTACTACAGGGTTATGCTTGAGTCCATTGTTGGAGCCACTGTGTCAATCCATCTTGTTGAGGGTCTTCCTCTTTTTCACTGACCTTGTACTTTACCAAGCATGATGTCCTCCTCCAGCGACTGATCTCTCCTGATAACGTGTCCAAAGTGTAAAAGACATAGTCTCGCCATCCTTGCTTCTAAGGGGCATTCTGGTTGTACTTCTTCCAAGACAGATTTGTTCCTTCTTTTGGAAGTCCACGGTATAGTCAGTATTCTTTGCCAACACTACAATGCAAAGGTGTCCATTCTTCTTTGGTCTTCTCTATTCATTGTCCAGCTTTCGCATGCATATGAGGCAATTGAAAATACCAAGCCTTGGGTCAGGCGCACCTTAGTCCTCAAGGTGACATCTTTGTTTTTTAACACTTTAAAGAGGTCTTTTGCAGCAGATTTGCCCAATGCAATGCATCTTTTGATTTCTTGACTGTTGCTTCCGTGGGTGTTGACTGTGGATCCAAGTAAAACGAAATCCTTGACAACTTCAATCTTTTCTCCGCTTATCATGATGTTGTTTATTGGTCCAGATGTGAGGATTTTTGTTTTCTTTATGTTGAGGTGTAATCCATACTGAAGGCTGTAATCTTTGATCTTCATCAACAAGTGCTTCAAGGCCTCTTCACTTTCAGCAAGCAAGGTTGTGTCATCTGCATAATGCAGGTTGTTAATGAGTTTTCCTCTAATCTTGATGCCCCGTTTTTCTTCATATAGTCCAGCTTTTTGTATTATTTGCTCAGCATACTGATTGAACAAGTATGGTGAAAGGATACAACCCTGACACCAGCTTTCCTGACTTTAAACCACACGGTATCCTCTTGTTTTGTTCGAAAAACTGCCTCTTGATCTATGTACAGGTTCCACACGAGCACAATTAAGTATTCTGGAATTTCCATTCTTTGAAATGTTATCCATAACTTGTTATGATCCACACAGTCGAATGCCTTTGCATAGTCAATAAAACACAGGTAAACATCTTTCTGGTATTATCTGCTTTCAGCCATAATCCATCTGACATCAGCGATGATATCCCTCATTCCACGTCCTCTTCTGAATCCAGCTTGAATTTCTGGCAGTTCCCTGTTGATACACTGCTGCAGCCACTTTTGAATGACCTTCAGCAAAATTTTACTTGTGTGTGATATTAATGATATTGTTTGATAATTTCCGCATTTGGTTGGATCACCTTTCTTGGGAATAGGCATAAGTACGGACCTCTTCTTGTTGGTGGCCAGGTAGCTGTCTTCCAAATTTCTTGGCATAGACAAGTGAGCACTTCCAGTGCTGCATCTGTTTGTTGAAACATCTCAATTGGTATTCGTCAATTCCAGTAGCCCTGTTTTTCTCCAATGCCTTCAGTGCAGCTTGGACTTCTTCTTCCTTCAGTACCATCGGTTCCTAATCATATGCTACCTGCTGAAATGGTTGAACGTCAACTAATTCTTTTTGGTATAGTGACTCTGTGTATTCCTTCCATCTTCTTTTGATGCTTCCTGCATCGTTTAATATTTTCCCCTTAGAATCCTTCAATACTGCAACTCGAGATTTGAATTCTTTCTTCAATTCTTGCAGCTTGAGAAATGCTGAGCGTGTTCTTCCCTATTGGTTTTCTAATTCCAGGTCTTTGCACATGTCATTATAATACTTTACTTTGTCTTCTTGAGCCACCCTTCAAAATCTTCTGTTTCTCTCTTTTACTTCATCATTTCTTCCTTTTGCTTTAGCTATTCAGCATTCAAGAGCAAGTTTCAGAGTCTCTTCTGACATCCATTTTGGTCTTTTCTTTCTTTCCTGTCTTTTTAATGACCTTTTGCTTTCTACATGTATGGTGTCCTTGATGTCATTCCACAACTCTTCTGGTCTTCAGTCATTAGTGTTCAACTTGTCAAATCTATTCTTGAGATGGTCTCTAAATTCAAGTGGGATGTCCTCAAGGTCGTACTTTGGCTCTCGTGGACTTGTTCTAATTTTCTTCAGTTTCACCTTGAACTTGCATATGAGCAGTTGATGGTCTGTTCCAAAGTTGGCCCCTGGCCTTGTTGTGACTGATGATATTGAACTTTTCCATCGTCTCTTTCCACAGATGTAGTCAATTTTTCTTTTGTGGTTGATCTGAAGTCCACATTTAACTGGGTGTCCTGTATTTTATCTGGCACCTCTACTAAATGCCTCCACTGTGCCAGGCTGGGCATGCCCACATATATGTCTCATTTAATCCCCATAAATCCCTCTGGGGGTGGGTGCAGAGAGGACAGTAACTTGGCAAAGGTCACACAGAAGGTCAACAGGCCGGAGGTGTCAGAGGCAGGGTTTAAATGTCAGGTGGCTGCCCCCACTGAGGGCTGCTCTCCTGGACCCACGGCAGCCTCTGGGCAAGAGCCACTTGGGCCTCTGAGCTGATGTCCTGAGCTATGACAGCAAACCTTCTGGGAAGTAACAAGGAACATTTCCTGACCACTTAATACCCCACAGGCCTGATTCTAATGCCTGGCTCATTAGACTACTGCTCCTCATAGCAGTCTTGGAACAGTCTGGAAGGTGACAGACTGGGTGGGAGGTTGGCATTTCCCTCCAAGGAGAGGCCTCAGAGTCCTCTCTCATACCCATTTCTCAGCTGCGGAAACTTGCCCAACATCACCCAGGTCCATGGCAGAGCTGGGACTTGAACTCCTGAGCCGTCCTCGTAGCCACTGTGCTACATCACCACTGAGTATCATTCAGAAAACTCCTCCAGTGTGTCCCTCCTGAGTCGAAACCTTTTAAAATCACAGAAGCTCAGCTCTAGCCTTGTCTAATCCAGTCCTGAAGGCCTGGCTGCCATCGGAACCCCTAGGCTGGATGGAGATGGGATGGAGGCGGGAAGGGGCCGGAGATGGGAAAGAAACTGCACTTGTCTAATCTAAACATCCAGCTGTTTTCTGCCTTGAGTAAGAAAGGACCGAGAGGGTCTCTCATCTCCAGCCTGGCCAGAACACTCCGGTTTTTATCTGTTTGATTCATTTACCTTTCCTGGAAAGATTTCATTTGAAGCAAGGGTCCCTGAGGCCAAGGGAGGGAAAAAAAAGGTTTAAAAACCAGTGACCTCAAATTCAGCTGTTTTCAAACTTCAGTGTGCTCAGAGTCTCCAGGATGCTCGGTACCCCTGCAACCAGATGAGCCCTGAAAGCCACTGAGTGACAAGACGCCCAGGGAATTCTGGGACACTGGCTAGGGGCCCAGGTGGGGAGCACCAGCCTTCTTCCTAAGGACCCTTGTAGCTGGAGGTCCCTGGGTTCGGCAGGGTCCCCCTGCTGGTCCTGTCTGCAAACACCCAAATCTGAGCACATCACTATGGTGGCACACAGGCCTTCCCAGGCCTGGGTGGAAGGAGGGTGTCCCTGAGGGCACATAGCCCCTCCTCTCTGCCCGGCCCTTCCCTGAGCTCTCCACAAGCTCCTCATTAGTGACTGGAAAGCTGGCCCCACTGAGCTGTAACTGCAGCCCAGAACTGCCTTCCAGCAATCCATCATTATATTATTCCTTCCCTTGCCCAGTCCCACCCACCACCAGGTAATTCCATTGTTAATTAAAATCCTGCAGCCTTTAATAACACGGCTGGTAATTGCTGTTTTCACCAGGCCCTGGCTGGCTGTGCAGGCCTTGGGGGGACCAGGGATTTTGTTTCTAGCTTTGCTTTTGTAGAGCTCTCCAGCTGCCAAGAATCCTCCATGAACTTCGAAAGTGGGGCGAGTGGGGACCAGACGCCCCCGGGGGCCACCCTAGCACCCCACTATGTCTCCTAGGGAGGGAGGTCAAGGAAGAAGGCAGGCTCTCCACCCCTCCCCACTAAAGAGGGTTCCAAGGGTACAATCCTGGCAGTATAACTTAGTTGGAGGCTGGCCCTTGCACACCTGTGAAGGCTCTGGAGACTCCAAGGCTAGAAGGAACTATAGAGGCCCCTGCTGGCCTTGTCTACATGCAGCAGTGCCCTGCAGTTATAGCTCTTTCACATCCACCATCTCCTGTAACACTCACCTCAGCCCTGAGTGCTCGCTTTACAGGCAAAGAAGCTGCAGATCAGAGGGGGAGGTGAGTTTCCCAAGGCCACACAGCAGGCAGGTGGCAGAGCTGGGAGACCTGGATGCCAGAGTCAGTTCTTCTCACCATACCACTCTGCCCCTTGACCCTCACCAACTGGTTCACATTCTTGCTCTCACCCCACAGATGAAGCAAGGAAGCTGGAATAGGAAGAGGACCAGAGGACCACAGCTAGAGGCCACAGGAGTCAGAGGCTGGAGGCCCTGGTGGCCACAGTGGAGCTGGGACAACAGAGTTTGGCCCTGTCCTAATTATCTACTGGAGTGAACACTGCTGCTCCATCCAAATTCCCCTAAAGTCTACAGGCTTATTTGCCCAGCTGCTGGGACGGTGATTGGGAATTACCCTCTGCTGAAGACCCAGGCTAGCCCCTTCCTGGGACAGCCTGCGCCCAATGCCTGATGGATGCAGGCTAAGACCCCCAGCTCCCGCTTTCGAGGTCCCCACAGGTTGGCTGAGAAGTTGAAACCATCCGTCTCCTCCTTCGGCCCCGCCCTGCTTCTGTCCCTTCCCTCTCACGGGCTTCACCACCAGAGCATCCACATTGAATTTCTGGTACACACATCTCTACTTGGAGTCTGCTTCCAGGGTCCTGGCCTGCACCACCCTCCTTCCGGAGAAGTCCTTCCCTTTGGGACTTCCAGGTCCTATTCCCTTTGATCTGTGTATCCCCTAATCATCCCCCCTGGGACCCCAGACCCTCCTTACCACTGCCCATTGCCCAAGCCTGGCTCATGCTCCTGGCTTCTCTGCTCCTTCAGACCTGGAGAACACAAACCTGTCTTCTCATGCTAGAGATAACCTCAGCTGCCCCCAGCAGGAAATACCTGGAGGCCAAGGACCCCTCCAATGCCCTTTATGCCTCTGAGGTAGGGTGAGTTATCCCCATTTTGCAGACAAAGAAACTTGAAAAGCTGTCACCTGCCCCAGTTTGCATCGCCAGGAAGTGTCAGATGCAGCTGGGACCAGGTCTGGTTCTAATCTAATACTCAGCTCACAGCTGCCTCTGCTGACCTCCTAAAAGGGTCCTTTGCTTACCAGTGGCTTTGTGAGGATCAGTTCCCTAACTAACCAGCCCTCACTGAGCCTCTGAAGTAGGATCGTGTTTACAAAGGAGTGCTTTCACCAGTGTTGGATTGCATAGTAATCAAGGTAAGCAGGGGCTTACTTGTGCTTACTTAGTAATCTATAGTGAACAATTTCACATTTTTTTCCCACATCAAAGATTCTGCCTCTAGGTATGGCTGGCATCTATCTCTCTCCCAACCCCACAGCACCTTCCTACAGAATCAGCCTCTTTTCAAATTTACAGTCTCTGATAGGGATGGATCACCCAGTGAGCAAGGTAAGCATGGGCTTACTTGTGTTTATTTGCTAACCTGTAGCTGTGGTGAAAAACACGTGAGTTGGTTCACTACAAGTTAGGAAGTAAGCACAAGTAAGCCTCTGCTTAACTTGCTTATTGGATAATCCACCCCTGGCTTTCATTCATTCATTCATTCAACAAATATGTTTTGAGCACCTACCTTGCACTAGGCACTCAGTGAACAAGATAAACAAAGTCCCTGTCTTCATGGGACTAGCTTATATTCTAAAAGGAAGACACATAATAAACAAGATAAATAAGTGAAATAAATATATAATAGGTCATATGGACTTTATTTAATAATTTGTATCATTATTGGTCCATCAGTTTTAATAGATTTACCACATGAATGCAAGATGTTAATAACAGGAGAAACTATGTCCATGGGGGGAGAGAGGGTATATCCCTCTTTCCCCTTACTATCTGCACAATTTTTCTGTAAACCTAAAACTGCCCTAAAAAATAAAATCTATTAATACACACACACACACACACACACACACACACACACACACACACGTATTAGATATTGGTAAGTGAAAAAAATAAAGCAGGAAACAGGGACCTGAAATGTATGGGGTAGATTAGATCAAGGGGATAGTTTAGACAGAGAAGGCCTTGCTGGAAAGGTGACCTGCACTAAAGGGTTCAGGGCCATGATAGGTCATGGAGCCCTTTTTCTAGGCTCTTGATAGGGGGTAGGGGAAGCGCCTTGTCTTAGGCTGGGTTCTCCAGAGAAGCAAAATCAGTGAAGTGTGTATAGAGAGAGAGAGAGAGAGAAAGAGAGAGAGAGAGCTTTATCTCAAGGAAATGGCTCATGCAGTTGTAGAAGCTGGAAAGTCCCAAGTCAGTGGGACAGGCGTCAGGCTGGAGGCTTCTGACTCACATAGGTGCAGGGGCTGATAAACCCAAGATCCGCAGCTAAGACAGCAGGCTGCTGGCTCAGGTCTCAAGAACTGGAGGTCAGATGATGATGAGCTGAACGCAGAGCAGAACAAAAGCCAGCAAGCTTTGCCAGCAAGTCCATATATATGGGATGCAGGCCACACCCCCAAGAAACTCTCTTTCAACTGATTGGCTGCTCATAGCAAAGCTCATCATGGAGACGATTACATTGTGTCATCTCATCATGTAAGTGATTACATCATTACATAACTGCCAAACTACATCATAACTGCCTAACCGCTGAGAATCATGGCCCAGCCAAGTTAACACACAATCTTAACCATCATAGCCTCCAAAGAGGAAGACCAGGCATTGATGAAGCAGAGTCCGAGCAGAGGCTGAGACTTACTTCCCTGTCTGGTTGTCCTGGTAGGGGCAGCTGGCAGGGTGCATGGCTCCCCAGGGGAAGCAGCTTGTTAGCAGGCAGAGGGCCCCCTTGACCCTGCACTCCAGACAATTCACCCAATTCTGAAGGCTGTCCAGGGCCACCTCACTTCTCTGGGTAGCCTTCCCAGCACTCAGAACCTCAGCTGCTTCCTAGTAAAGAAATGCCTGTGGGCTCCTTGCAAAGATTACTACATGCTGGGAGGGCACTCTGAGATTCCGTATGAAGGCATTCACTTACCCAGAGGTGTCATATGTCCCCACTGCAGATTCCAGTGGGCCTAGACTACTGGACTTCAGCCAGAGCCCCAACCCCCTGTGGACAGTGTCCTCGGCATGGTTCCTGGGAACCCCTAAGCAAGTCACCACATTCAGCAGATCTGATTAGCTGCTTTCCTATGTCTTTATTTCTATCAGGGACCCAGTCAGTGCCCAGGTCCAGGCCTAGGCTAGAGCCCTGTGGCATGCCACTGGAGACCACTAGTGAACCTGTGCTGGCCGCCCTCTCTGTTTGAGGGGTCAGGGACAGACACCAAGATCTTGCCACTGTATGATCAGACGTCTCTGACTCCTATCTATGGAGGAAAGTAGGGGAAAGGTGCCAGCTGAGACTGAAATGGCACAGAGAAGGCAAGACGACTATAAGACAAATTATCCAGGGGGCCTTTGGAACCAACCAGGCTCTGAAGCTGTCTGAATCCATGATAAAGATTCAGTGTCCTCCAAAAAGATGACCTTGTTTGGAAATAGGCTCTCTGAAGATGCTATTGGTTAATATGAGGTCATACTGGAGTAGGGTAGGTGCTAATCCAATATGAGCAGTGTCCTTATAAAACAAGGAGAAGAGACAGAGACCATGTGAAGACAGAGGCAGAGACTGGAGTGATGCATCTATAAGCCAACAAATGCCAAGGGTTACTAGAAACACCAGAAGCTGGAAGAGGCAAGGAAGGATCTTCTCCTAGGCTCTTCAGAGAGAGCATGGCCCTGCTAACACCTTGAATTCAGACTTCTAGCCTTCAGAATTACAAGGCAATAACTTTTTGTTGTTTTAAGCTACCGAGTTTGAGATACTTTGAGACATTAAGACAGTGGAAGTTAAAAAGAAGCCTTCTGCTCAAGACTGGAGGGTGGCTGGAATGATGCTGAGTAGTAGTTGGACAACAGTTACAGATTCATGAGGAAGGAAACTGCCATGCCCTGGGTGGCAAGGCCATTTCCTTAGGATCATCAATTTAAAAAAAAAAAAGCTCTAAAGTAGCATCATCAAAAAAAGAAAAAGAAAAACCAATCGCAGTCAAGTCGATGCCAATTCCTGGTGACCCCATGTACTGCAGAGTAGAACTTCTCCGTAGGGTTTTCAAGGCTGTGACCATTTGGAATAGATCACCGAGCCTTTCTTCCAAGGCACCTCTGGGTAAGTTCAAACCATCAGTCTTTCGGTTAGTAGTCAAGTGTTTAAACATCGGCACCACCCAAGGACTCCTTTACCCGCTTTTTATTTATGAGGAAACTGCAGCTCAGAGAAGTTAAGTACCATTCCCAAGTGGTGGAATGGGGATTCAAAGCTGAATGTCTCTGGCTGTCTTTGCATCTTTCTCTCTAAGAGACAGAGATGGCCAAGTCCTCAGGATGTATGTGTGTCCCCTGCAGGTGGGCCCCTGGTCTCTGACATTGGCCTTCAGTGAACCTTCCTCATTTGGTCTCAGGGTGAGCTGTCTGAAGACTTGAGGTTTTTCTTCTATGAGTCGGAATCAACTTGACAGCAGTGGGGTTGGTTTTTTTCTTGTTTTGACAACGGCCCTCTGGCATTCAGAAGGGGAGGCCCACCTCTGGCCAACATTGGGTCACAATTCCTTTCTACTCCCACTCGTGTTTTTCTGCTCTGTCGCCCAAGGCGCTCAGTTCCCTGGAACTCAGCCCTCTTGCACAGCCCATACTAAGGTCCATAGAGGGCCATTTAGCCACCTTGAGTGCCAGCAGGAGGCAGTGTGGAGCAGAGGAAAGAGCAAGAGCTCTGGGGTCAGACTAACCAGGACAGGATCCCAGTGCTGCGCCATCCTGGGCAAGTTATTAAGTCTCTCTGAACCTCACTGTATTAGTTTCCTATAGCTGTTGTAACAAATTACCACAAATTTGTTGGTTTAAAACGACAGAAATCTACTATCTTGCAGTTCTAGAGGTCAGAAGTCCGAAATGGATCTGTCTGGGCTAAAACCACGGTGTCATGGGGCTGCGTTCCTTCTTCAAGGTTCTAGGGAAAAATCTGTTTTCTTGCCTTTTCTACCTTCTAGAGGCCACTTGCATTCCTTGGTTTGTGGGCTCCCTTCTATCTTCAAAGCCAGCAGCTTAGCATCTTCAAATCTCTCTCTGATCTGTCCTCCTCTTCTGCTTTAAAGGACACTGTGACTACATGGCCCCCTGTGGCACAGTGGTTAAGAGCTCAGGCACCTAACCAAAAGGTTGGTAGTTTGAATCCATCAGTTGCTTCTTGGAAACTCTATGAGGCAGGAAACTCTATGAGGCAGCTCTACTCTGTCCTATAGGGTCACTATGAGTTGGAATCAACTTGACGACAACAGTTTTTTGTTTGTTTTTTCCAGCATGATTTCATTGGGCCCATCAGGATAATCCAGGAGGGCCTCTTTATTTTAAGGTCAGCTGATTAGCATCCTCAATTCCCTCCTGCCATGTAACATAACATACTCGCAGGTTCTGGGGATTAGGACATGCACATCTTTGGAAGGTGAGTGGGCATTATTTTGCTACCACACCCACTTTCCACCCTGAGCAACTATGGATTTAAGATGACTCTGTGCAATAAGAGGAGCCCTGGTGGTGTCGTGGTTAAGCGTTCAGCTGCTAACCAAAAGGTCGGCAGTTCGAATCCACCAGCTGTTTCTTGGAAACCCTGTGGGGCACTTCTATTCTGTCCTATAGGGTCACTGTGAGTCGGAATTGACTCGATGGCAATGGGTTTTGTGTAATAAGAGCCCCAACCACAGTGACTAGCACACAGCAGATGTTTTGTAAATGGTTCTTATGAGTATATATTTTTATAATAAATTACTCAGTTACAAAATGGAAGGTGATCCCCTCACCAAAGGGATCAAAAGCCTTAGGGGAACTGCAGGCATGTCCTCCCTGTGACCCCCAAGCCCTCTGTGTTCTGGCGTGGGCAGGCTGGGCCACGGAAGGCCTGACAGTGAGGGCCCCCCCAAGGGAATCGCTACCTCTGGCTGGAACCATGCTCTGGCTGGCAGGAGAGCATCCTGGGAGGTGGGCTGGCCTGGGGCATGCACCAGGACTTAATTACCTCTGGCAGAACTGGACCTCCCAAGACAAACTCTGGTAGAATGACCCACCCCAGACCTGGCATTTCCCTAAACAAGCCCAGGTGCAACGAGCTGGGGGGCCACCTCCCAGTCAGCCAAAGCCAGCTGGATCCTGGCTTCTGGAAGTTCCAGTACTTGGGGTCCACTCAGCTTTATGACTCTTCTTCAGATATTTCAAAAAACTCTCGCTTAAGCCAATTCACTATTTGAGGTCTTATACATTTAAGTGAAATTCAAGTCACTGATTCCCAGAGTTGATGTCGCCAGCTTGTTTCACAAAAAGACATGCAAAGTCCCAGGATCCCTCAGCCTTTTCCTTAAGAGACTGGAAGTCAGATTTCTCCTATGAGATAAGCCCTGAGCCCCAAAGATTCAACTTCAGGGAGGAAAGCGAGGTTCAGGCTCATGGCAATCTGTGCACTGCAGAAATGCCCCCAGCTGAGGTGGCAGGGGTGGAGGGAGTGGGCCATGGGCTGAGATCTAGGCCACTCTGTGCTCACCAATGTTATTTGTGAGCCCGAGTTGACGTCCTCCCAAAGGGGACGCTTATTCTATTTTGCACAAAGGCACAGTACAGGCAGGCTCAAAATCTGCTTCTCAAACTCTCTATCCATCGTGGACAATACACAGCCTGCCTGCACATGACCAGGATGCTGCTCAGGTCAAATGTGCCACACCACATCAACTGCTCTACACCTTGTTCCAGGAGACAAGTCCACAGATCACAAGCTTGACTGTCATGGCAATGTCAAATTTCTATAAACATACCTAGATACTCTCAATTTCTGTGCTTGTCTCAGTAACGGCTTGTGCAGCATGGGGCCTGAAGGTATCCCTGTGCCACCCACTCTGGGTCCCCAGGGATACTCTTTGGGAGATGGTCAAAAACCGAGGCCAGAGGTGGGGTCTGCGAGTGACCTGAGATAGAGAAAAGCTGGCCAGAAGGGCAGGGAAGAACAAGCATCTTCCACAGACCCCCAGCAACCCACCATTTCTTCACAAGCTCTCATGGCCTCTTAGCCAGTGTGAAGAGGCCATCTCAGAGGAAACACTGACCTTCTGGGGTCTGAGAGGCTGCCTGGCTGTGTCCTGTTTGTGGAAAGTCTGGTGCAGAAACTTCCACATCACCCTGGAGTCCAGGTCCCAGCCAAGTGACATTAGCAATGTAAGGTATTCCAGTTATCTATTGCTGTATAACAAGTCACCCCAAAACATAATGGCTTTAAACATTTTAGTGTTCTCTCTCCTGGTTCTGTAGGGTTGACTGGGTTCAGATGGGTGGCTCTGGTTGGTGTCACTCATGTAGCTGCAGTTAGAGGATAGCAGGGGCTGGAGTCAGCTGAAGGCTTAGCTGGACTAGAAATCCAAGATGGTTTCTTCATTCATGTATGGTGCCTCAGCTTCCAACTAGAATAGCTGGGGCTGACCAGATCTCTCTCTCTCTCCATGAGACTTCTCCATGGGGCTAGATTGGCCTTCCTCACAGCATGGTGGTCTCAGAGTAGTCAGTCTTCTTACATGATGGCTGGCTTCCCCCAGAGCAAGCGTTACCAGAGACCCAGATAGAAGCTTCAAGGCTTTTTCTGACCTGGGCTTGAAAGTCACACAGAGTCACTTCTACTGCATTCTATTGATTATGCAGGGCCAGCGTATATTCAAGTGGAGAAGGCTATACAAGGGCATGAGTACCAGGAGGTATGGCTCATTGTGAAGGCCTCTTTGGGATACCTATGAGGGTGGAGGGAGAAACGGGCAGAGGGGAAACAAGACCAAAGGCAGGCAAGGCAGGACAGCCCAGCTGTCCCTTCTGGCTTGGAACCAGACTGGGCTTTTTCAAAAACATTATCATTCATTGCACGATTGTTCTCTGAGTCTGAGTCACGGTGGTGACTCAGCCCCAGCCCTGCCCTCAGGGAGCCCAGAGTCACCAAATTTCCCATAGGAAATGGTCCTTCCGGTGGAGAAACAGTGTGAGCTCTTCCTGTCCTCGCTATTGAACTCAAATCACTGATTAAATATCTGTGTTTTATTAACGACATTCCACTCCATGATCCAGCTAGTTCAGAAATATTCAGGCATTTTTCTTCCCAAAATGCCCTGATGGCACAGTGGTTAAGAGCTATGGCTGCTAACCAAAAGGTTGGCAGTTCTAATCCACCAGTCGCTCCTTGGAAACCCTACGGGGCAGTTCTACTCTGTCCTATAGGGTTGCTATGAGTTGGAATTGACTGATGGCAATGGGTTTGGTTTTATGGATTGAATTGTGCCCCCCCAACCCGACCACCACCAATATATGTTGAAATCCTAACCCCTGTACTTGTGAATATGACCCTATTTGGAAATAAGAGTTTTTCCTTTGTTACATTAATGAGTAGGGTAAGTCCTAAACCTATTCCCTTCTAGGTGGTGTTTTATATAAAGGGAAAACAGACACGGAGAGGCCAAGGAACGTCCGGGGCTACCAACAAGGATGGATGTTCCCCTAGAGCCAACGCCCTGATTCGGACTTCCAACCTACAAAACTGTGAGACAATACATTTCTGTTATTTAAAGCCACCCATATGTGGTATTTTCATTACAGCAGCACTAGGTAACTTTGTTGTTGCTGTTGTTAGATGCCATTGAGTCAGTTCCAACTCATAGAGACCCTATGTACAACAGAAAGAAACGCCCCCCAGCCCTGCACCATCCTCACAATCATTGTTATGTTTCATCCCATTGTTGCAGCCACTGCAACAATCCATCTCGTTGAGGGTCTTCCTCTTTTTCACTGACCCTCTACTTTACCAAGCATGATGTCCTTCTCCAGGGACTGGTCCCTCCTGATAACATGTCCAAAGTACATGAGATGAACTCACTTAGATTTACTGCCAGACCAAGGAAGACCACCACTTATCTTCACTCTTCCCCTTCTGGGCCTCTGTTTTCTCCTATAAGAAATGGAGAAATAGGGGTTATGCAGAGGGAGAGGAAGTTGACCAGATGACTGGACAACAAAAGACACCATCATGACCAACAGGCTGTAACTCACTCTGTGGCCTTGGGCATGTCTCCACCTGTCAGGGTCTTAATCTCCTACCTGTAACATGGGAAGTCGGACAAGATGACTCTACCGGTCCTTCCAGCACAGTCATTCAACAACTTAGTCTTCCATCTGGATCCACTTCAGCATGTTCGGGAAGGCGTCCATTGCCTTAGGATTAGGATTCAAGCCCGGCTGTTCAAAACTGCTTGTATTTTCTCAGATCCAAGCCTGCTGGCAGTTTAAACCATTGCAGACACACAGACAACTACCACAGAAATTGATTTGGAATTCATCCACTGGCCCCAGCTACTGCTGAGGGATGGGCCAGGCTGGGCAGCAGTTTAGAATAGGAGAAAAGATTGAGATTAGGGGTCAGACAGGCTGGGTAGGAATCCAGGCTTCTCTGCTTGGTTATGGTGTGAGCTCAGGAAAGTCCTTAGCGTCTCTGAGCCTTAGTTTCCCCATCTGTAAAATGAGGGTAATAACGCCCACTTCTGGGGAAAAGTCTGAGGATTCAAGATCCCATCCAAGAAAGTCCAACATAGTGTCTGTTATTGTTCAAAATGCACCCTGGGAAGCACCGTCTGTTTAGAGGGCTGTGGCGCTGATTCTTGTCACCACTGCAGAGCCTTCCCTGGGATAATTTAGGAGGTCTGGGCTCGGGAGCATTCCCAGGCGGAGCTGCCAGCTCCCCACTGCCGGCTGCTGGATGGATAGGATTGCAACCTGGCTGAGGAGCTCTCCGTGTCGCCGCCTGCAAAGATGCCCTGTGCTGTCATGATCTCTGGCACGCCACACTAAAAAATGACTCCAAAGAAAAGTAAGCAGACACTCCAGGCCATAAATATTTCAGAGCGGAATGAACGTCCTTTCCTCAGCACCGACTTGCCATATGTATTATTTATAAAACTATAACTTGAGTTGAAAGGTAGTCCTCAAAAGAATAGACAGTCTCACTCAGATTCACTTGGTAATTGGAAAAACCATCTAGAGGGGGAGAAAATATGTGTCTGGGCTAGATGAGGTCACCGGAGTTCATCTGGCCCTGCCCCCCAGCACCAGCCTGACCCAGAAGGACTCTAGCCCAAGTGACAGGACATTACACCTGGGAGAAGCCCTGGACACCAACAATCCTTGAGGTCCCCACAGCCCAGGGCCTTCTGGGATTCTCCAGAAGTTGCCATTAAAGTACAAACTAAACTCCACAAACGGAGAGTTTCAAAAATCTTGTATTCACCTTTGTAATAGGAGGTGGGGCCTGTTCTCAGGAGGCTGAAGAGGGCTGCCCAGAAGCGACGGTGGGCGAGCAGAAAGAGCCCTGAGCTGGGAGTTGGGAGACCTGAGTTCTAGTCCTGGTCCTGTTGGTTCATGCTGTGACATCCTGCCTGGACTCAATTTTCCCATATGTGAAATGGAGGGGAGAGTAGTCCTCAGTTCCATTCCCCTTCTATTACAAATACCTTGCAGCGCTTTTTCTCTCTAGAAACAAAGGTTATTAATAATATAGCCTATCCATGTGCAGAGTACCTCGGTGACGCAAGCAGTTAATGCACTCGGCTGGTTGGAGGTTCGAGTCCATCTGGAGGTAGGTGCCTTGGAAGAAAGGCCTGGCAATCTAATTCTGAAAAATCAGCCATTGAAAACCCTATGGAGCACAGTTCTACTCTGACACACATGGGGTTGCCATGAGTTGAAACCTACTTGATGGCCACTGGTATGGTGTATCTCTCCTCATACACAATTTAAAAAATCAATATAGTAACTTGCGATATAAAGGAAAAATAAAAGGAGAGTGATTTATAATAAAATGATATGTATTTTAATATGTAAGTGCTTGGGCACATCTATACTAGGGGACATAATGAAGCAGTCGAGTTGGTCACCTGTTCCCAGACTTGCTCAGAACGTGGCATTTCCAAATGCAGGCTGATGTAGTTCTGCTCTATCGGCACCTCAAATACCACGGGCAGCCTGCAGCCAGGGACGTGACTGAAACAGCGAACACTCTTGGTAAAGTCCTCCAGCAAAACAAAGGACAATCGCTCTTCAATTTACACTGTGCAGAATGTACTGCGTGTTAATATGCAAAACAGAGCTTGGTTCTAGGCTCGGATGATTATAAACAGGTTTTTCGCCCACAGGAACTGTGAAACCTTTGTAATTTGTGCGGGATGCAGTACCATTCTTCATGGAGCGGGACTCTTGTGTGCGTTACAGAGAGCCTGGCATCCCTGACCACCCCACTCCACTCAGTGCCAGTAGCCCCCCAAGCATTGTGATGATGATAAATGCCCACACACGTCTAAGACATGCCCCGGGGTGGAATGACCCCCACAGAGACCCACTGGACAATTCAAGGCCCCTTCTACTCTGCTCTGATCACCTAACACCACTCATGGCCACCTCAGTGACAAACAATAATGTAAAGGCCATACCTGCCACACTGTGGCCATTGCAGGGCCACTTTGGTGGCAGTGGAGCCCTGGTGGTGCAGTGGTTAAGACCTATGGCTGCTAACCAAAAGGTAGGCAGTTCAAATCAACCAGGCACTCCTTGGAAACCCTATGGGGCAGTTCTACTGTGTCCTATAGGGTTGCTATGAGTTGGAATCAACTCAACGGCAATGGGTTTTTTGGTTTGGTGGCAGCAGTGGCTGGACCAAGAGGATGAACCTGATTTCAGGAGTCGGCTTGTCCGGACACGCTGAACACTGCTGGAGTAGAGCCTGGAACCAGGAGGCAGGACACCCAACACTCCCCCCTTCACTGTGCCCACTCAGGGAGGTGGCCTCTGATGGGAAGAGATGGAGTCCAGAACCAGGACTGGAAGCCAGGCATGTGTGCTCACAGCAGTCCTCAAGCACTCTAGAGGTGAGGGGGCCCAACCAGTCTCATGGGGCACTGAATATCCACTCACCCACCCCTCACCCTACCCAGACTGTTTCCATCCTGTCCCAGTAGGGGATGCTAACGTCAGAGGAAAGGGAATGGAAAGGGGACAGCCATGGCCCAAGGGGTGAAGAGAGAGGACGAGTTTCATCCTCGAGCTTTGGCAGTGGTGAGGGCTTGTTGCTTGATTGAATACATAGGAATCTAACTCATTCTCCCCCCTCTTCAGCTGAGGAGCAACGACACAATTCCACAATTAACTGGAAGGAGTCAGACATCTCAAAGATAGCAATAGTTGTGGCATTTGGAGAAGATGAGGTGCCACCCATGGGCATATGGGATGGAGTTCCCTTTGGTGCAGTCCTGTGGGACTATGGTTAATTAGTGCAAAGATAGCCTTCCACTCTTCAGGCAATGCCAGACCAAGGATTAGTTCTCTGTAAGCAATCCTGAGAGGGATTCATGTGAATGCGATTTACTGGGAAATGGTCTTAGGAAAAACTCAGTGAGGTGGTGAGGAAGTGGGACTGGGAAGGGAAGGGGGCCAAATGAAGATGCAGTCTCCAGCAAGGCCTCATGGAGGGCACCTTACTCAGTGTCAGGGGGGCGCCCTGGGTGGTCTTGCTTAGGGGCCTAGAGCTGGAGTATCTTTACCTCCAAATCCAAACCGGTCAGTCATCGGTTAAGAGCTACATCCAGGGGGACATAAATTCCCAGACACCCCAGCTCTCTCTGCAAAGTGGTTCCCGTCACTTGAGGGCAACCCCCAACCAAGAGGTGCAGGTGCCGGTGCTCAGATTGAAGTCCACTGGGAGAGGGCGCCAGAGCACTGACCCATCGGCTGCACCTGGGCCCAAGGTTGGGCCTTGGAAGGTCTGCAGGCCATCAGACTCTCAAATGGGGCCTGTGCTCCAGAATGGCCACAGTTCTGCAGGAGGGCCTTCCAGCCCCCTCAGATCCTCCCAGATCAGGTGGAGCCCTGAGGTCGGATTATGGGTGCCCTGAAAAGTCTCCCTCTCAGCTACAGTGGACACCTGAGTTCTCCTCCCTTGCCAGTCACACAGTGTTGTGGTCCCCTGGGCTACTAACACCCCCAAGGGGCACCACACCACCCATGTCCTGGAAGTCCACTCCAGAGCTGTGGGTGGCCAGTGTGAAGGGCACTGCAGCCTTCTCCAAGGGCACCACCTTCATTGCCTCCCAAGCTCCAGCACCATGCTGCAGGGCACCAGGGGAAATCCTCCTCAGGCTCCCCTCACTTAACTCTCTGGGATGGCCCACTGGTGGCAGCCCTGGCCACTTCCTACCACCCACAGCTCTCACCCTCTTCCCTCAGGGTGATTTTGCCCCAGGAGGTCCTTACCATAAATAAGTACCTCCCGCCCTCCCCAGCACCCCACAGCCCAGTCTCCCACAACCACCTCCAGCTGCCCACCATCTCCCAGACAGGGCCAGAGGAGCCAGGGTCCTGAGGGAACCATTGGTCAGGCCCAAGATAAGCTTCCGGTTACAATTGCCTCAGATGGTGGAGGAGCTGGTTTGTTTTTTCGTTCCACAGGACTCAGTAACCAGTTACCTGTAGTAAGTCATATTTCTCTAACTGTTGCCCCCCTGCAAATGTAGGTTCTCCCCTCCCAAAGTCTCACCCAGCAGCTGGACATTCCCTGGAGTATCTCAGGTGAGCTTGTTTTCTCTGCTACCGGTGGTCACCATCTTGCTTTCTCCTTCTCAGCCCTGATTTCCAGGCCCCACCCCCCCAACCATCTGCAGACCTCCTAGGCTCAGAATAGCCCCACAGTCCCTGGCAAAGATGGGAGAGTGGCCTTCTCCCCATTCCGAGCTATGTCCAGGCTCTGGGCAGAGGCCCTCGTACCCTCGTCCTCAGGACCCAGTGCCCCAGCCCCTGCCTGCAACTGCCTTGCCGTGGGCCCAGATCCCAGTCCAGGACACAGGCTGGATACAGCCCTTTCATCTCCTCCCTGTCCTCATCCCACTGACGCCCTGCTTCCCTATGCACAAAGTCCCCCTCAGACTGATGACTTGGGGCCAGCGACCCATCCCACTCTACGTCCCATGCAGGCTGGGACATGTTTCCATCCTCACAGTGGATGTTATCTGGCACCCACTGTCAGCAGTATCATGGTACAGAGAAATGGGAGAGGGCACATGGCTGCGTGTGTCCTGGAAGGCTTCTTGGAAAAGTAGCATTTGAGCTGGTAGGGCCACGGCAGTGATGGGGTCTGATGCCGAGAAAGGGTGGATCTCCCTGAAGAGAAATGATGTGCACCAAATCCCCAGCCAGGGGTAGGCGTCACCTGGCTGCTCAGAGCCCACAAGACCACAACCTCCTCAGGGAACGGATGCCCAGGGTCTGCCCATCGGTTACACTCAGGCTCATTGTCCAGGCACGGCTCTTCAAGATCAAATAACTTTTGTATCCCCCAACATCTGAGGGGAGGAAGAGTTCTTGGCTCTACTGAGAAATTAAGGGAGCAGGGTCTGGCATCAATGAGTGAAGCTGGGTGGGGATTTCCCTTTCTCAGAAGGCTCAGTCCCCTCACCTGTGAAATGGGAGTTTGTGGCACCCACCTTAGACAAGAGTAGATATGAGAACGAAGTGTAAGAATATGAAAGCCCTAAAATGGAAGGGAGTCCCACAGTACCCATGGGAGTGACTGTAGTGTAATTGTTCATACACAGACAGGCCTGGTGGGATCTTCTGGAATGGTGTCTTCTAGCAGTGGGATAGTATGTTCAATGAGGCCTCCTCAGTGCTTGCTCACAGCAGTGCTAGGATGCTCTTCTGGTCGTTGGGCACAGACAAAAGAGTCCAGGAAATGGTCTATGGACTGGGAAGCTCTTCCTCAGATGTGCGTTTCCACCCCAAGGCCCCAGCAGGACAGAGGCCCCAGCAGCCCCTGCTCCAGGCTCAGCCCTGACCCACCTTTTCTCCAAGTCTGTTCCTGAGCGGCCCCAAGGGCCTTCTCACAACAGCTGCTTCAGCTCAGCTCAGGCCTCCACCAACCTCTTCCCCCTCTGTAACCACCCAGCCCCCAAATTAAAAAAATAAAATAAAAAACTAGATGAGTTAATTTGCTAAAATGGACTGGAGTGCAATAACTGATTACATTTTTCCCCAAAGGAAACTTTAGTTAATTTGGCCGGTGACTCACATACCAGGCTGCCAGTTACAACACACATCATCACAGACACAACTCTTGCCGAGCCCCAGCTGGCAGCCACCCACCCCTCCTCACTGCTGCAGGCCCAGGTTTCCTCCTATGTATGAAAAGTGGGGGCGGGAGGCAGCCAGAAGTGCCCACTGGATACAGTTTGTGACCCTTCTGAAAGTGCAAGGCACACACACACATACTTACATGGACACACATGTATCATGTGTACATATACACATACCTGACACAGACAAGCACAGGAGTGCATACACACACACACACACACAACACAGGGTGCCACAACTTAACCCTGGCATGTGACACTCAGAAAATCATTCAATGATAACCTCTGCATACCAATACTGGGGGGATATCCAATCAAAGTAACATTACTAAGTCATTCCTGTTTTCCCAGCATCTTAAAGCTCCTGGGGAGAGAAGGGAGGGAAAGGCGGGAGGGAACTTGAACTCTAGTGGGCTCTGGGTGAGAATTCCTGGCCCAGCATCCCATGGATGGAGGCCTCAGATGGGCTTTCTCTGTCTATTTGGGGTGAGGGAACATTGGGACCCCCTACTCTACTCCTATATTCCTCACATAGGCACAGCTCTTAATGAAAATAGCACATAGCTCCTATAGAAACCCTCAAGGCAGGCCCTGGAGTCAGAAGACCCATGAGACAAAGTCTTGTCATTCACATGCTGTGTGACTTGGGACAAGGCACTTAACCTCTCTGAGCCTCCATTTCTTCCATAAAAGGTCAGCACTATCATCATACCAATCTCACAGGGTCATGGGGAAAGCACTTTGTAAGCTAAAACCATCCAGAGGGGTTAGTTGGGAGAAGGATGAGAGATATTCCTTGGATGCCTCCTGCAATGATCCCCAGCAAGGGAACATGGCCCAGGAATCAGGGACTGGGTTCTGGCCCTACTCACCCACTAACTTCTGTGTGACCCTGGGTAAATCATTTCCTTCCCTGGGCCTCAGTTTCCCTGCCTGTCTTTTGACATTAATAGTATCAGCCTCAATATTTTTTAATCTGGTGAATGAGGGGCCCAAGCTGACAACAGACAGGACACCATTCTGCAAAGAGCAGACAGGAGCAAGAACAGGAGTCAAAGTCCATCTGACGGAGGGTCAGAACAGAGAGGGCTGAGGGAGCCCACAGCACCTAGGCTGTTTCTTGCTCACCTGGTCCTATTGCTAAGCCCATCTTACAGGACAGTAAGCTGAGAGAAGGCAAAGAGGCCCGAGCACTGGCCAGGGCCCAGTGGGTAACCAGGAAGAGCAAGAGGTCCAGGAGAGAACCAGAGTCCCAGAGCCCAAGCCCCACTGCACAGGTGCAGGTGGTCAGAGCCTTCCAGAGCCCTATGCCCTATTCCAGGGCTCCTGTGGCCTCACGGCTCCCACTGCACCTGGGGTCTCTCCATTAGAGCCTCAGTTTGTGGGTTGCCCTGGTTTCCCCCTTGAAGGAAAATGAGCAAAGGACCCTAGCAACCAGCCCCAGGACTTGGGGTAGAGGAAAAAGGGAGGGAAGGAGTCAAGAGCTGAGAGGAGGGAGAAGTGGGGAAGTTTGCTGATTTCCAGGATGGGAGTGGAGTGGCTTCTTGGCTCCTTGGGAAACCCAAGCCTTGTTATCAAGAATGAGGGACAGAGATCCTTGTCGCAAAAGAAGCTCCAAGAAATCCTCTTCCTTGTGAGCTGACCCCTGGTACAGTTCTCAGAGTGGCAACACCCCCCAGAATCTGGCCTAAAAAGAGAACCAAGCTTGGGACCAAGGTCCAAGCACAGAATACCAGTCCGCCCACAAACTCTGGGCAGCAAAACAAGCTGTGCCCACCCTGGGGCTCACCCAGGCCAGACATCTTCTTGATACTTACCAGCACCCCGGCCTTTAGGCATCTGCACAGCCTTGAGGCCAGTGGAGCCTGGGTGTGGATCCTTTGTCACTTACCAATGAGAGACTTTGAGAAGGAGGTTCTCTAACCCTGGGCTTCAGCCCCTGCCTCTGTAAGGACACACCTCCACTCAGGCTGTGAAAGACTAACACGTGGAGCCGCCTGGCACACAGCAGGCTGTCAGTGGGACCCTCTCGGCCGCTGCCCTGGACACCTGTAACTTGGGAAGAGGATTATGATAAAGGGGATTATGAATGCATTCATTCATATCAGTAAAGTACATGGTCAGCATCTTCCAATTTTCCCAACCATTGTCACTTTAAGGTGTAAAACACGTGCTGGAATGTCTCCTCCCTCTAGAAAATGGGGGCTCCAAGTGTGGCCCAAAAATAAACAGGCCCAGTCACTGCCTGGCTCCAAGAGGGCTTGCTGAGCATCTGGGTCTCCATGCTTCTCACTCAGGCCTGGTATGGCAGGTTCTGGACTTTTCCAGGCTCCAGGCACAGCAGAGGAAACATAGGGGTCCTCATGTACTTGGCTTTTTAAAGCCCACACCAAACACTGCTGAATGTCCTCGTATTTTCTACCCAAATATTCTTACACAGGACTCACAGGCTGAAGTCATAAAGCTGTGTGACCCAGTGTCCAGCTTTCAGGAGAGATTTCCCTCAGCAGACATTGCCCAAAGGAGCATCTGCAGGGAGTGAGCTGTGGGACTGGGCTGAGGGATGGGGATGGGGATGGGGTGGAGGAGAGATGGGGGTGCCTACCTGGAGGAGTCTGCATGTCCCTCTGGGGAGGAAAGAGGGCACCCAGCTGCCAGAGGAAGGGGTTCAGAGAGGGTAAGGCAGGTTTTCCCAAAATGCACAGCCCTAAGGGCAGTTCTTCACTGTTCTTCACATACACAAATACAAAAATGTACACAGTCACACAGTCACACACACCCACATCGACAGCCACTCACACACATACATTCATATATACACATAGGCACATACTCATACAAGCACACACACATAGACATTCACAGATTCACACACAGACACACACACACACAGACACCGCCACTACACAATGCCCCTCAACGTCTAAAGCAAGTGTGCGTGGCCTTTGCCATCCACTGAGTTTCTGTTAGGAATGGGTTCCACTCACTCCTTGGCAAATGGGCCACAGACACCTTCAGCCTCACAAGCAGGAATTACTCAAGGCCAAGGTCACTGGTGAATTTATGGCAGAGCCAGGGCTAGCTCCCTCCAGGCTTGAGAAGCAGAGCACATGCCCTCCCCAAGAGTGTTCAGACTGTGTAAGCCCCGTAATTGGGTTAGGCGAAGATGTGTGTGCTTTACTTGACTTAAACAACAAGGGGAAGGAGGATAAGCTCTCAGGGCAGACAGTGGGGGACGTCCCAGGTAGTGTGTACTTGTAAGGGATGACCTCTCAACGTCTGGGGATCTGCCTCCCCGTACCCTCTGAGGCCCCCTGGGCTCTTTGGCCAGCACCAGCCTGCCTCGTACCTCCCTCCCTATTCCCTGTCCTACCCTGAGCCCCAGGCTTGGGCCCAGACATCAGCCACCCCCTCCTGCACCCTGGGGCCTTTCTTCCCCTCAACCTGCCTGGCCCTCCCCTCTTCACTCTTGCCTCCTCCTTGACCCCCCTGGCTGGGCTTAGCAGAGGCTTCTGCCTCACGAGGCTGGTGCTAAGAAGAAAAGTCCCAGACTACAGGAACTGGGGTCAAGGTCAGGGCCTGGGTCAGGGCCAAGCTCTGGTCAATCCCCTTGCCACTCTCCAGCCTCCTTCCTCGCTGTTCATACACTTCAAAAAAAAAAAAAAAAAACCCGTTGCTATAGAGTCAATTCATCTCCTTAGGTGTCAGGAGCTACAGCCTAGCCTGTCACTTCCTGCTCCTCTGGAGGAGATCCTGCCCGCCGCCTGGGGCCGCACTCCCCTCCTTCTTCCCCACTCCACCCCGGTCCCTGGGGACGCGAGGCCCTAGGAGCTGCAGACCAGAGAAGGGCAGGGGACGAGGTCGCGCCGCCAGTTACCCCGGGCGGCGCTAGGTGGCGCCGCGCTAACGAGGATTGGGACGGCCGGGACAACCGGGGAGCGAGGGCCCGGAGCCTGGACGTTCCGCAGACCCCTCCCACCGCAGCGGCTCCCACCCGGGTCCCCAGAGCTTCTGGCGCCGGCCCTGAGCTCCCCTCCACGCCCCAGGCGGTCCCTAGGGCTCAGCTCACAAGCACCTGGGGCCCCTGCCCTCTCCTACTGCACTTCCCGGGGGACTGCACTTCCGCCCCCGGGCAGCTTCTTGGGTCTTATGGGCCTGGCCAGCTGCCCTAACCAGTCGCCTGTAGTGCCTTGTCCTCCCTGGAGGTGGCCACCACGAGAAGACCCTGCACAGCACAGAGGTGGATAAACAGAACCTGGTGAGGAGGAAAAGACCAAGAGGAATGACACCCAGTCCTTCCAGTGAAAGAGATCAGCATGCAAAACACCTAGCTCAGGCATTGCACAGTCTGGGTGCTGAGTGAGTGAGCACCTCAGTTTCCTCATTATGTCCCTCCAGGATTGTACCTCACCACTGCCTTTGCCCCCTCAGTTTCAGGGTGCCTCAGGTCTCCTCGCAGGCTGTACAGACTGCAGTAGAAGCGTCTAATGAACAGCCACCTCACCCCACCCCTTCCATCCCCAGAACAGAAAGACCATGTTCCTCTCCCTTGGCCGAACTGGCCCCACCCTCGCGCCCTTTGGAATCCAGAGAGACCCAAGGAGGGCTTTAGGATGTCCCCACTAACTAAACTCCTCCTGACCTGAGTCTTCCTGTGGATTCACCCCACCCCAATTGCCAGACTGTAGCCTCCTGAGGACAGAGACCCCATCTGCTCCGTGTGGATTGGCACAGGGATGGGGACAAGTAAGTGCTCAATACGTGCTTGTTAACGGCACTAGTGTGAGAAAGAGACAGGGCACTGCCTATATTGACCCTACTCTGCCAGCCACTGTGCAAGGGGCTTCTTTAATTTATCCCTTCAACAATGCTATGAATGTTACACCAACATGGAAACTGAGGCTCAGAGAGCCCAAGGTCACACAGGGGACAGTGGCAGAGCCAGGGTTGGGGCCCAGGTCTGGCTAACATCAGAACTGGCTCCTGCTGTACTCTGGATGCCTGGGGCCAGTTTGGCCCCGAGAGCCCTGCTTTACGGAGGGTCCCTCTAGACCTGAGCTGGCAGTGGCCCCCAGGCCCTTGCTGTGATGAGCCCCTCCCACTCGTTCCCTGCCCCATGAGCGGACCCTCTCAGAATGCCTGACTGAGACTCTCTCTTGCTGTCCTCACACCCACCTCCTGGCATTGCAAGTGCTGATCCTCCTGCCCAGAAAGATGTTGCTATGGATTGAATTTTGCCCCCTAAAAATGGGTATCAATTTGGCTAGGCCATGATTCCCAGTATTGTGTGATCGTCTACCATTTTGCCACCTGATGTGATTTTTCTATGTGTTGTAAATCCTACCTCTATGATGTTCATGAGGCAGGATTAGAGGCAGTTATGTTTATGAGAGAGAAGTCAATCTACAAGATTGGATTGTGTTTTAAGTCAGTCTCTTTTGAGATATAAAAGAGAAGCAAGCAGAGAGACAGGGGGACTTCCTACCACCAAGAAACAAGAGCCAGGAGAATAGCACATCCTTTGGACCCAGGGTCCCTGCAATGAGAAGCTTCTTGACCAGGGGAAGATTGATGACAAGGGCCTTCCCCCAGAGTTGATGGAGAGAGAAAGCCTTCCCCTAGAGCTGGCACCCTGAATTTGGACTTCTAGCCTCCTAGACTATGAGAGAATAAATTTCTCTTTGATAAAGCCATCCACTTGTGCTATTTCTGTTATAGCAGCACTAGATAACTAAGACAAATATCTTCCCCAACCTCACCTTTTAGGGCCCCATGGCAGCATCACCTCCTGCAGGAAGCCTTCCATGACTCAGCCTTAAGTGAAGGTTTCAGCTGGACCCTCCATAGCACAGGGTCCCCAGGCTCAGAAAACTCCTGCCTGAGACCCTCGCGCGGTCCCTGGCTCAGGGGCACTACAGGACCAGTTGAGAACACATCACCATTTGTGGGGGGGGGGGGGGTCCCGTGGGAGTGCTTGCACCACGTCCCAAACACTCACTTTACAACGAAGCCTTTAAAAGGGCATTTTGGATAGAAGATGAAACCAGGGCCCAGAGGGGCCAAGTGACCAGCTCAAAGTCACACAGAAAAACGGAGGCAGGGACTAGACACAAACCAAGGTCTCCTGTCATTACCTTGAGTGGGAGTGGGGGCGGGGGGAAGGAAGAGTAAAAGGGATGAATTTAAAGCACAAATGCACATTCAAGGGGCCAGGCAGAGTGAAGTTGTGGAATGAGCTGGGAGGTGACTCAGTGCGGAGAGGCCCTGCTCTGGGCCCCAAGTCGCCAAGAACAGCTCCAGAAGCCACCTTCAGCGCACAGCTCAAGCCAGGTCCCTTTTGCAGGCACATCCCTGAGGACAGGTCTGTCACCCCACCACACGGTTCTTCATCACCCACCTGTATGACCGAGAAAGCTCTGCCTTCCAGTCATCAGGGCAATGTCATTGTGACCAGTACCCCTGAGAGCCTGGGGGGAAGCTGGGCTGGGTCAAGCCAGGCCACCCAGGCAGCCCCCAGACCCCAGAAACCCACTACCACCCATCCCCTCAGGGGCCCAGGCTGACAGCCATAAAGCACTGTGGACATTCCAGAAAGTGTGTCCCATGGAGTGAGACCTGAACTCTGCCCTGCTCTGCCCTGACCCTGTGTCACCCTGGGCCCTTCTTTGGGCTTCATCGATACAACGATGGGCTGGGTGGATGCATGGGCTCTGAGCAGTGACATGTGCATCTGGGCCGTGGTGGGGGATTCACATCACAGAATGCAGGAAACGCTACTTCTTTCTTTCTTCCTTCCTTTCTTTTTTCTTTCTCTCTCTCTCTTGCTTGCTCTCTTTGTTTTTTTCTTTGAGAGAGAGTTGTTGATCATTTACCTGCAGGATTAGGGGAGCAACTCGTTCCTGTCCATCGACAGGCCCAGGAAGCAAGCCAGAGCCTCCCAGCAGCAGGCCCAGCCCCTCCCCGGTGCCCCTGCTCCGCGCCACACACAGGAAGTCCACAGCAACTGTTCTTCCACTTGTGTTAGTTCTCTTCCTTGCATGAGCATGGGAAACCATGCTGATCCCCTGCCCTCCTACTTAACATCTGCCCCCAGTATGTCTGATTCCAGAGTGTCCCTGCAGGAGACAATATTTTACCAGCATCCCTTCTGGCCTTCTTGGGGACAACCAATAAGCAGGTGATGGTTTTCTGAGGTTCCACACAGGACAAAAGCCGCAGCAGCCTGAGCTACCCAAGAATACGTATGTCCCCACCAGCCCGGTGAGAGCAGAGCTGATCAATCAGTGAGGTCGGAAGGCAGGGCCTTCACAAATCCAGGCAACACCTGCATGGTATTGGCCTGATTTGGACATGGGCTCAGCTGTAGCCGGCCTTTGAACACTGTAAGAAAAAAATAGGGCCTTGCTAAGCTATAAGGATTGCAATGGAGATGCTTAACCTACTTAAGAAAGCTGATCATTTTCAGGCTCTTTTAGCACGTCCACTTAAGCACACCAAAAACTGATATCCTGATTACAGACTGTGCTTTGTTTCTTGAGGTCGACGCCCTCCTCAGCACCACCCGCAGTCAGGATTGCCACCTGCGCGGAGCATTAAGGAAACTCCCTTTGAAGAATAGCCAGCCAGCCAGCCAGCTTTCCTCTCCTTCATTTAGGAGTGTTCTCAAAAAGATCGCTGTGGCCAAGCCCTGTTGAGTCCCACACTCAGACAATTTCTAGGCCACATTGACGTCCCTGCCACCTTGGTGGGATCTGACTGCAGAGGCTCTCAGACGGGCATCACTGGACCAATGTACCCCCATTAGCCCGGGGGCTGTGGCTAACTGCCTTCTCTCTCAAGTCTAACTTGACTTCTCAGAGTTGCTGCTCAAAGTTTGCCAGTAGTGGTTGGCTAGTCCTGCTCATGCCTAGGGGGGTGTGGGGGACCAGTAACTGCCTGCTCAGGCTAGATCAGTGGCTTTTAATTCTTTTTCAGCAGCAGGGCCCTTTTCATAAGTGAAATCATAGGCAGAGCCCCAAGAGATAAACCAGATGAGAACAAAATAGCTCTAGCTAAAGGGGGTCCTGCCTCGCTGCCCCCTCTTCCCCGGCCCTTCCCAGCAGCCAAACCCCTGGGGGACCTCCCCTGGATCCTCTAGCTCCAACGTCTTTGGTTTCTCTCAGACTGATCCTCCCTTCGTCTAGGCACTCAGGTCTAGAGGCCACTCCAGCCTGGGCATAGAAAAGACATATAAGAACAAAAACTGCAGGTTAAAATAAAAACAAAAAAAAAGGGAAACCAAACTCATTGCCATCAAGTCAATTCTGACTCATAGCGACCCTATAGGACAGAGTAGAACTGGCCCAGAGGGTTTCCAAGGAGCAGCTGATGGATTCGAACTGCCAACTTTTTGGTTAGCAACCCAGCTCTCCCCCAGAATGCTACTTCTTGGGCTCCGTGCTCACCTGCCTCACCTGTATTTGCTCTGTGGGTACTCCGGCTCTCCCAGAGTCCCCAGACGAAACCTCTTGTTTCCCACAGGATGGCAATCTTCTATTCCAGGTCCCTATGACAATGATGTTCCCGATTACACCAGTAACCGGTTGCCGACATGTCAATTCTGACTCATGGCAACCCCGTGCATGTCAGAGTCGAACTGTGCTCTGCCAGGTCTTATTAAAAACCTCGGCTGATTTTTTAGAAGTAGATTGACAGAGCTTTCTTGTGAGGTGCCTCTGGGTGGACTTGAACTGTCAACCTTTTGGTTAGCAGCCAAGCACGTTAACCACCCAAGGACTCCATTTCTGGTTATAGTCTCTCCAAATCAATAGCTGGGATGCTGAGGCCCGTAGAAGACTTGGCCACTGTTGCCACTGCCACCAAGTGGGACACAAGGCTGGGCCAAAGAGCCAACTCCTGTGACTACCCAAGTGGCAGTAAATTGCTCACTCCCTCATTCATTCCACAACACCTATGGGCCAGACCCTGCGTCAGGCACCAGGGACACAGTGTGGCCCAGGACAGACAAAGCTGCTGCCCTCGGGGAGCATGCAGTGGGTACTGGCAAGGAAACAGGCAGCATGAGGGCAGGAGGGGAGCTTTGGGACTCATGGGCAGAGGTCAGGGAAGGCTTCCTAGAGGAAGTAGCCTCTGAGCTGTAACTGGAGAGTTAGACAGGAGATAGTGCAGGTAAAACTGGTTCCACCAGAGGAAACAGCATGTGCAAAGGCCCAGAGGCAAGCAAGTGGGTGGGAGTAGGAGTTTGGTGGGCTTGGAGTGCAGAGGGCAAGGCAAGGGTCCCGGCTAAGACCAGGCTAGAGTGGGGCCTGCAGGCAGCATGGGGCTGCAGCCCAGAAGAGGGTGGCGGCCAGCCTTCATCGGGAACAAGTCTTTGCTGCAGGGCTCACAGCCGGGGTTGCTGTGGGGAAGTGATGGCTACATTGGTCCAGATGTGCCTCGAGGAAGGACCAGGAAAAGCAGCTGAGATCTGGATAAGGCCCTTGCTGCTCACCTTCATGCTTCCGGTGCCCCAGAACCTCTCAGGAAGCATGTCTCGGGCTCTCTACTGCTCTTTACCCAGTCCTCCCCTGGGCCTTGGGCATGGATCTGTGTGTGGGCCTCCTGGGCATGGTTGAGTGACAGCCCAGCTCGTGTGTCCACGAATGAGGTAGGCCTTCTGCTGCTCCAGGATTCCAAACGTTCCTAGCCAGAGGGAATGTGTCCCAGGTCTCAGTGGGTTGGGTCCTCACAGAAAGACTGCTACCAGCCTGCACTTGGCCTTGGGCTGCCAGTGTGTCTTTTCGATGGGGCTGTTGTCCAGAAAGCTGCCCAGCACCTGCCAAGGTGCCCACACTATGGGATAGCAGAAGGCCTTTCTCCTAGGCCCCAGTGCCCGGAGACACTGTCCGTTTCCCCAGCAGCTGCTTGCGTTTCCCCTGAGGGGCCCAACTGCCAGGCATAGCTAATGGTCCCCAGGACACACAATAATCACAGTAACATTATTGATTCTTGGTTATTGACTATAGATTGATTATTATTTTTTGAGTGCTCCATACCAATCACTATGCTGAGTGTTTCACAAGTTTTTATCTCACTTAATCCTTACAACAGCCCAAGGTTCTATATTATCCCCATTTTAGAGATGAGGAAATGGAGGAACAGAGGTCACTCGCCTGAGGTCTCAAAACCGTGTGAAGCTGGGATTCGAACCCCGGCAACTCCAGGCCTGCAATCCTCTGCCTTCTGGGAACCTCCTATTTCCTTTTTACACTCATTCCCTTCTTTTTCATCCTATTGTCTATATGCATCACTGCACATCTCATGAAATCCCTTTCTGAACTAACCAAACAACAAAAAAATACATTTATGAGTCATCCCTCTCCCATCCCAGCACTGACCCACCGTCTTTCAGCCAAAGATGTGGGTCCTGAGGCCTATGGGAGGTGACTTTATTCCCAGGATGTTCTGGGCTTTTCATGCAAATGTGCCCCGGGCAGCCTGTCTGCCAGTTGTCCAAGTGTCCAGACCTGCCGGGGGACAATTCATGGGACAGAGCTAGGACCTCCCTGACTCCATTCATTCACTTGTTCAGCAATGATTGGTCTGAAACTCAGGCCTAGGCTCACACTCTGCTAACCTGTGCCCAAGGAAGTTGATTGGCAGGGCCAGTGGGGTGACAATGCTGCTCATTAAGGCAAAGCTTGCTGGAGTCAGCTCTGAAAAGTTACGGTGGGCCTCTGGAGCTGGGGTCTGTCCTGGGGGCTGCTCCCTGAGCTGATGAAAGCTCCCAGGTCTGGGTTCCAGAACCACTAGCCCTGCTCAATGCCTGTAACCTTCCTCACCTGCTCAGGTGGCCTGGGCCTGACCTGCAGACAGACACCTGCAGCATCAACCTCTCTGAGCTAGGTGCCATGGCCACCATCCTAGAGAGCCACCACCCTAGAGAGGCACCAATCCCGTTCCTCTTCAAAGCTGTCCCAGGCCTACAGTGCCCTGGAACCAGAGCTCTTAGGTCTTTGAGAGGTACTGAGACCCCCGTATCCCCCGCCCCCTCCACCTCAGCCTGGCCTTCCTTTCCCAAGATAAGAGACAGTGGGAGGTTTGAGGCCTCCTTTCCTCCTTTGTGCCAACAGACCAACAGACAGAAGGACAATAAGCTGGCTTGTCAGTACTTCAGGATTTCCAGGCCTGGCAGAGACTTGATGACAGAACAGGATGGCAGATTTCCCCTTGCCGGTGGTGATGAAGCATGTTGGGGAGGGGGGGGGGCTTCTGAATGGTGGAGAACAAAGACAGGGTGAGGGGGCCGCCTGGCTCTCCCGCTGGGCCACCCGGCTATCACTTCCATCGGCCTCTGCTGGCCCATAAACTCTCTGTGGCTCCCAGGGGCGTCATCACCCTTATTTTACAGAGGGCGCCTCTTGGGGCTGAGAGGTGGGGAACAGAGAGGTGCATTATTGTGCACTTTTTCTTAAGTCTGTGATAAGCTCCTTCTATTAGACTATAGATCTCGTCACATAAAACAGATTTGTGGACTCTCAGCCAGGAGAGCCACGTTCCAGAGCTGCAGAAATGGCTCTTTTTTCCCCTTCTTCCACGAGTAACTGATGGTCATGAATTTTTCACCCAAATGTCGCCACTAAAGACGTCACCAGCTTTCCTCCCCTAGAGATTTTATGATCTTTCTCTAATGGGGTGGGGGTGAGGGGCAGGAGGAGAAGTGACTGGCTGTGTCCTAGAGCTAGAAAAGGAGCACTGTCCCTGGGTCGGGGTGGTGGTGGGGACACGGGGTCAGAGGCTGGGGTGCCAATTCTGGCAACACTAGTAGCTCTGTTTATTGGACATTTACTTTGTGGCAGACACTGAGCCAAGGGCTTGATATCCACAATCTCACTTAATCTTCACAACAACCTCGTGAGGTGGGTGATAGATGGGCTGGGACTCAGAGAGGCTGAGTAACTTGCCCAAGATCACAAAGCTCATTAAAGCAGCAGAACAGGAGGCCAGCCCAGATCCATCCAGTGCCAGAGCATGCACCATTAACCACTGTGCTTCATTGCCTGGTCAGACACTCAGGGGTGATCTCGGCAGGCTGATGATTCACCCTAGCTCGAGATCTCCAGGAGCAAATAGCATAAAATAGCAGGGCCAAGAGGTGAAACATACACTTGCATTCTCGCCTATGTGGAGGGATGAACTCTTCTGCAAGGATTAGGGTCAAAGTCACATTCGATGGCGAAATGCCCTTTCCTCCTGTAAGGCTAAACTGTAGATTTGGGGAAATTGAGATGCTCGCTTCAGCAAGGTGTATTTTCTTTTTGGAAGAGGATATGGAATTGGGACTAGAAACGCCCACTGTCTCCCTTCTTATGGGACCACAGCCAGACCCCACCAGCAAGGATGAAGCTCACCCCAGAGGGCCTTCACTAGTGCCTGCAGCACCAGAAGTGATGGCCATGAATACTTCACCCTCCAGGAGGGGTGGGCTGCCAGATTGAAAGAGAGGGCTCTGGAAAGCAGAAGGAGGAGAGAGCCAGGTATGAGAAGGGAGAAAGTCCTTGTGGTCCAGCTCCCCCAAAGTGGGTGAGGCCTGCTTCCCTTGGACAGTGCAAGGAGCAGTGTGGGTCAAACTTCCATCCACTGGTCTTCCCACTCTGAGCTGTGACATGGGGAGGATCAAATACCTGTGGAACCTCTAGCACAGTCCAGTCTCCTTTGGTCTGCAGAAGACTGCCACCAAGCAAGAGAGACTCGGGGCAGGGTTGGTGGGTGGCTTCCTGATCATCTGAGGGCCAGGTGTCCATCAGAGAAGGGGAAGAAGTGCCCCCTCTTCCCACCCCTGCCCAGGTAACTAAGTAGTTATTGAGAATCATCTTTTTTTTTTTTCATGCCCCTTTGTAATCCTTCCCTTCTCCACCCCCTGCCCCCACTATAGTTTGCATTTTCTAGGATACTATATGAATGAATTATATAGTATTAATATTTTAATTATTATAACTCTCCACTCCCTGGTAGCCATTAATCTACTTTTGTCTCTGTGTACTTGATTGCTGGCCATCTTGAGCCAGAGGGACCCTCCGACTGGCTGTGGCCAAGATAACACCTCAGGTGTCAAGCATTCGATGTAAGCCTGAGGTTCCTGGTCCCTGCTTTTCTCCCCACACTGCCTTACCATACCCAGATCTGCAAGACAGGGAAGGAGGGGGTCCTGGAGGAGGGGCACATTTGAAGGGCAGAGTAAAGGAAATGAGACTTTAATAGCAAATGCCAGTGACTTCCAGGGCAGGAAAGAATAGAGTTGTATCCAATGCTTGTACCTTGTCATAGCCTCCTTGCCAAGGGAGCCTCCAGCTTTGCTTTCACCCAGTAACAGGTAGCCCACTACCTCTCAAGGCTGCTCAGTTCATCTTATAGCTCTGATTGGAAGCAGCCCCCCTATAACTCTGGCCTCCTTCTCCAGCCATTCCCTCTGGGGCCTCTTGGAGGCCTCATGGAGATCTACGATAGTAGTCATCAAGCACTGAGTCAGCCCTACTGAATATCAGGGCCAATTTCACTGCTCCTAGAACATCCTCCTGTCCACTGTCTGCTTGATGCATAATTCTTTGGGATAGGAAGGACAGGCCAGGGTTACTATCCCCATTTTTCAGATGAGGATATTTGGGCCACATGTGGAGATAGGGGAGGAGAAGACTTGAAGTGGTGTCCAACCCAGCCTCTGGGCCAGGGCTCTGTCCCCTGCCCTGGGGTGACCATGCCCAGTCCCTACCACCCTCTTTTCCCCCAGCTTCAAGCCACCTACTTAGAACCAGCTCCAGCTGGTCTCAGCCCCTGCAACAGGTCCAGCCCTGACCATGATGAGCCCTCTGGACATGCTCTCCAGTAACCCAGGATATAGGACCATAATGAGGTAGCATCAGAGGTCTTCTAACTTCGGAGGGAGAGATGAGAACCACCAGCAGGATCAGCCCAAAGTTGATTCCCATGAGGTGGAGGTCAGACTTACCTCCACTTTCCAATCTTTTTTTAACCAGTTCTGACATCAGCCATCCCTTCCACGGCACTCTCTGCTTCTCTGCTAGGTTCAATAATTCGTTGCAATAACCACACAGAACTCATAGACCACACTCACAATTATGGAGTTTATAAGGGAAGTAACAGGTTACAATTCAGGATCACGATGAAGCTGGAAGTAACAGAAACAACTCAGGAGATAGTATACAGTTTGTCAGTCAGGACAGCTTCCAACCTTTCAGCTCCTTCTCAGCCATATCCACAGGCAGGCAGGCTTCCCTCTCAGCTGTGCCTACTGCCAGCCCTTGCTCTCAGCCACTGCCCTGCTCAGGCAAGTGTTACAGCTCTTTAGCTCCACTGATAAATGCCCAGAGGTACCCCACTCCACCAGAAAGCCTCCTGCCCAAAAGCACTCAGGTCTCTTCCTCTGTGGGTTGATGAGCCCACTGCAGCTGCCTCACTCTAGGGGCCAGGAAGACCAACGCAGCTGTCTTGTGTCAGTCTCCTGCTTCTTGCCACTCGTGCCATCTTGCACCATCTCATGCTGTCTCCAATCTTACAGCTCTCTCTGTCCCTTGGGTCTAGGAGGTTCTCAGTGCAGGGACCCTGGGTCCAAAGGACACACTCCACTCTTCTTGATGGTAGTGAGGTACTCCCTCAATCTTTGTGGGATTGGCTCTTTTAAGCGTAGTGGGATGGCAAAACTGATCAATCCCTTTGGTAGGCCACAGTTACCTTACTTGCACAGTTGCTGTGCTATCCCTGCAAGAGTTTTACTTGCCTTATTTGCATAGTCCCAGCCAATCATTTTGTGGGAGTTAAGAGACCATGGCTAGAAAGGCCATATAAAAGCAATTCACTGCACAACAAGGATGCTGGCTGGAAATTCAGGGTACTCGAGGAAGCCCTATGGGGCTTCCACTGCCAAAATGTCTCCACACTCTGCCTAGCCTGCAAAGCAGGAAGCCCCAGTTCTAGTCCCTTCTGCCTTTCCCAAACTCAGCGTTAGCTTCCTCCTTTGGAAGATGAAGGGGTTTCTTCAATAAGGTGAGAACCCTTGACTGCATCTTCCATCTCAATACTGGCCAAAGCACAGTCCCTTTGTGACTTGTTGTCCAGTGAAGTTACCCAGGTCTGGGGACAGGACATCAGCGGGGCCTGTGGAATCCTGGGGAGGCCTGGTGTGCCATATGGAGGGAAACCCTGGCAGGGCCCAGGGAGGCATGGCAGGAGCTCTTTAGTTCTCCAGGACCTGGATTCTAGTGTGGAGGGCCCAGCCCTCAGTCACTCAGCAAAGTGCTCTCCCCAAGGGTGAGGAGGCCCAACAGGGGGAACTTGCCTGTGGAGGGGCAGCAAGGCTGAGGGGTGGGGGCAATGGGGAAGAAGAGACAAGTCCAGAGCCACATCCCTAGAGGAGACACAGAAAATACCTATGAATTGATTATTATTTCACAAGAATCAAACACTTTGCATGCGGCACTTCAGAATATAGCCAGATTATTGACCTATAAATGAGTAAGAAGCATGTTGACTGATTCACAACCAGACTGAATGGAGCCTGAGACAAGTCAACAGCCAATTACAATGCAGCCCAACAACTCTGATAGTTGCTGTGAGAGAAGGAGGTTCAGAGTGCTTGCTGAGCAAGTGACCAACTCCGCCCAGGGGTAAAGAGATGTCAGGAAGGCTTCCCGGAGGAGGAGATAACTCAGCTAATAACCATTAGGGGCACTTCCATTGCAGTTTTCCTGGTAGCAGAGAGTGATTCATACCCCCAAGGTAGTCAGTTGTGTAGAGGAGAGATGAAGTGGGAGAGCAGAGGGAGGGGGAGAGGGTTGGGGACAATCTCAGAATCTCTTTGAAATTTAGAGCTTTGTTTTAAAAATACAAGCAAATATTGCATTCTTCCCGATAATATTGCTGTAGTTTTCATATAAAAACAAGTTTGCTTATTATAAATAGATGGATAAACCAATAGGACGGAAAAGAAAGCCCAGAAACACATCCCCAAACATGCTGGCATTCAGTGTATGATAAAGGTGACTTCTTACATCGGTGAGGTAAAGATGGGCTTTTTAATAAATGGTGTTGGCACAACAAGAACACCATCCGGAAATTAATAAAGCTGGATCTATTCCTTACCAGAACACCGGGACAAACTCCAAAGGGAGCCAAGGTTTAGACATAAAAATGAAAACCATAACAGAACCAGAAGAAGGCATGAGGGAATCCCTGGATAACTGTGGAGTGGGGAAAGTCTTACAAGAACTATGACTTGATATTCAAAAGCCAGGAAAAAAAAAGATGATAGATTATGTTAATAATACAGTGAAACCTGTGACAGCTGGAACTTGACGGGATTGCCTTGTTTTTCCAGGTCTTGCAGGTTTTCCACCTTTGACAAGATGCAGCCTTACCACTTTTCTGTCACTCGTTTTAGTGGAAAATATTTGAGTTTTCCTTTTCTGACAGGTTTCCACCTTACACAGGTTCTGGCTTTCACAAGTTTTACTGTAATAAATTTCTGTATGACAAAGAACACCATAAGCGAGGTCAAAAGAAAATGACAAGCTGAGAGAAAATATTTGCAACTCATATCACTGACAAGGGGCTAATCTCCCTAATATACAAAGAGTTCCTAGAAAACAAGAAGAATAGGGCCAACAACAAGAGAAAAGTGGGCAAAAGGTTTGAATAGTGCATTCAAAGAAAAAGAAATGTAAGTGGCTCTTAAACATATGAAAAGATATTCAACCTTATTCATATTAAGAGAAATATGAATTAAAACTATGCCAGGAAATCATTTGTTACCTATCAGATAGGCAAAAGTCCAAAAGTTTGACAACACACCCTGTTGGTAAGGCTGTGTGTGTTGGGAAATAGGCACTCTCATACATTGCTGGTGGAAATCCAAAATGATATAACCCCCATGGAAGATGATTTAGTAATTAACGCTCATCACAGTTACAGATGCACTTACCCTCCGACCCAACAATCCCACGTCTGGGAATTATCCCAACAGATACACCCTGAACATGTAAGAAATGATCTATGTACAAGCTTACTCATTGCAACTATCTGTAATAGCAAAAATCTGGAAACAACCAGGCATTCATCTGAAAGAACTAGTAAATAAACCATTGAACAGCCACACAATGGAATACCATGCAGCTGTAAAAAGACAAAAATGAGGCAGCTCTCTATCATACTAATTATTGTTATTTAATATTACTGTTCTTCCTCTGTATCCACAGGGGATTTGTTCCAGGATCCCTTCGGATACCAAAATCCAAGGATGCTCAAGTCCCTTATATAAAATGGCATAGTATTTACATATAACCTATACACATCCTCCTGTATACTGTAAATCATCCCTAGATTACTTACAATACTTAATGGAATGTGAATGATATGTAAATAGTTGTTTCATCACAATTGAAGACTTGCTCTGGAAGGTAGCCTTTCTCTTCTATGAGTTTCTGGAACTCTTCTGAGACCGCTGAAGCTGCCTCGGCTCAGCCGATGCCAATTCACCCATGATCTAGAAGTTCTTAAGGCTGTAGCGCTTTACATAGCTAGGCAACCATCCTTTACCTGTTATGGTTAGCCATAGCCGTGGAGTCAATTATGACCCTATAGGACAGAGAAGAACTGCCCCATAAGGTTTCCAAGGAGCAGCTGGTGGATTTGAGCTGCTGATCTTTTGGTTAAAAGCCATACCTCTTAACCACTGTGCCACCAGGGCTCCCTTACTAGCCTGAAACTCCTTCCTCTCGCTTTCTCAACCTCCTCACACTTAGCCCTTGAGGAATTGCTTTGACCACTTCATTGCTTTTCAGGAGCTATTATTTTCACATAAACAAAGGGTGCACACAACACAAGTAGTGACTGAATGAGACACAAGGTGAACAATGCTCAAAAAATGAGTGCTGGAGAGATCTGTGAAATGGCAGGAGGCTGCAGCAGGGTGTGCCTACACATCATTTCATTTCCATGGATTCAGCGTAGTGCTCAGCACACAGCAAATTCAAGCTTTGCTTGTTGGATCTTTCCTTCTATTCGTGTGACGGCTCTTATTTCTCTAGGATATATTCCAAGGAGTGGGATTGCTGGATCGTATGGTACTTCTATTCCTAGCTTTTTAAGGAAGCGCCAAATTGATTTCCAAAGTGATTGTACCATTTTACATTCCCACCAACAGTGTATAAGTATTCCAGTCTCTCCACAACCTCTCAAACATTTATCATGCTGTGTTTTTTGGATTAATGCTAGCCTTGTTGGGGTGAGATGGTATCTCATTGCAGTTTTGATTTGCATTTCTCTAATGGCTAATGATCTTGAGCATTTCCTCATGTGTCTGTTGGCCACCTGAGTGTCTCCTTTGGTGAAGTGCCTGTTCATGTCCTTTGCTCATTTTTTTAATTGGGTCATTCATCTTTTTGTTGTTGAGGTTTTGTAGTACCTTACGAATTTTAGAGATTAGACCTTGATCAGATTTGTCATAGCCAAAATTTTTTTCCCAGTCTGTAGGTTGTCTTTTTATTCTTTTGGTGAAGTCTTTTGATGAGCATAAGTGTTTGATTTTTGTGGAGTTCCCAGTTATCTAGTTTCCCTTCTGGTTTTTGTGCATTGTTACTTATGGTTTGGATTCTGTTTATGCCATATATTAGGGGCTCCTAGCATTGTCCCTACTTTTTCTTCCATGATCTTTATCATTTTAGAATTTATATTTAGGCCTTTGATCCATTTTAAGTTAGTTTTTGTGCATGGTGTGATGTATGGGTCTTGCTTCATTTTTTTGCAGATGGATATCCAGTTATGCCAGCACCATTTGTTAAAGAGACTGTCTTTTCCCCGTTTAATGGACTTTGGACATATGTCAAATATCACCTGCTCATAGGTGGATGAATTTACATCTGGATTCTCAATTCTGTTCCACTGGTCTATGTATCTGTTGTTGTACCAGTACCAGGCAGTTTTGACTACCATGACAGTAGAATAGGTTCTGAAGTCAGGTAGTGTGAGGCCTCCTACTTTGTTCTTCTTCTTGAGTAATGCTTTACTTATCCGAGGTCTCCTCCCTTTCCATATGAAGTTGATGATTTGTTTCTCCATCTCATTAAAAAATCCCATTGGAATTTGGATCGGATTGCATTGTATCCTGTAGATTGCTTTGGGTAGAACTGACATTTTCACAATGTTGAGTCTTCCTATCCATGAGCAAGGTATGTTTTTCCACTTATGTAGTTCTCTTTAGTTTTCTTGCAGTAGTGTCTTGTAGTTTTCTTTGTATTTGACATCTCTGGTCAGACTTATCCCTAAGTATTTTATTTTCTTGGGGGTTATTGTAAATGGTATTGATTTGGTGATTTCCTCTTTGAAGTTCTCTTTGTTGGTGTAGAGGAAGCCAACTGATTTCTGTATGTTTATCTTGTAGCCTGCTACTTTGCTGAAATCTTCTACTAGTCCCAGTAGTTTTCTTGTGGATTCTTTGGGGTTTTCTGTGTATAAGATCATATCATCTACAAATACAGATACTTTTACTTCTTCCTTACCAATTTGGATGCTCTTTATTTCCTTTTATAGCCTAATTGCTCTGGCTAGGACTTCCAGCACAGTGTTGAATAAGAGTGGTGATAAAGGGCATCCTTGTCTGTTCCCATTCTCAAGGAGAATGCTTTCAAAGTCTTTCCATTTAGGATGATGTTGGCTGTTGCTTTTGTATAAATGCCCTTAATTATGTTGAGGAATTTCCCTTCTATTCCTATTTTGCTGAGAGTTTTTATCATGAATGGGTGTTGGACTTTGTCAAATGCCTTTTCTGCATCGATTGAAAAGATCATGTGGTTCTTGTCTTTTGTTTTATTTATGTGATGGATTACATTGATTGTTTTTCTAACATTGAACCATCCCTGCATACCTGCTGTAAATCCCGCTTGATCATGGTGAACTATTTTTTTAATATGTTGTTGAATTCTATTGGCTAGAATTTTGTTGAGGATTTTGGCATCAATGTTCATGAGGGATATTTGTCTGTGATTTTCTTTTTTTTGTGGTGTCTTTAGCTGGTTTTGGTATCAGAGTTATGCTGGCTTCATAGAATGAGTTTAGGAGTATTCCTTCTTTTTCTGTGCTCTGAAATACCTTTAGTAGTAGTGGTGTTAACTGTTCTCTGGAAGTTTGGTAGAATTCTCCAGTGAAACCATCAAGGCCAGGGCTTTTTTTTTTGTTGGGAGTTTTTAAATTACCTTTTCAATCTCTTCTTTTGTTATAGATTTACTTAGTTGTTCTACCTCTGTTTGTGTTAGTTTAGGTAGGTAGTGTGTTTCTAGAAATTTGTCCATTTCCTCTAGGTTTTCAAGTTTGTTAGAGTGCAATTTTTTGTACTATTCCGTTATGATTCTTTTAATTTCAGTTGTGTCTATTATGATACCACCCATCTCATTTCTTACTCAGGTTATTTGTTTCTCTCATGGTTTTCTTTTGTCAGTTTGGCCAAAGGTTTATCGATTTTGCTGATCTTTTCAAAGAACCAGCTTTGGGTCTTGTTAACTCTTTTTTTTTTTTTTTTTTATATATATATATATTTTATTGTACTTCAGGTGAAAGCTTACAGAGCAAATAGTTTCTCATGAAATAGTAGTACACATGTTGTTTTTTTTGACATTGGTTAACAACCCCACAACGTATTAAGCCTCTAAATTCTCAACCTTTTTTTTTTATGAAAATTACAGATGGCCAAAGATACAGCGTTTCAAAATTTTCTACATTCACAGTTCAGTGACATTGACTACGCTCTTCCAACTGTGCTGTTATTCTCACTTAAGATGAAGGCTTACAAAACAAAATGGTTTTTCATTTAACAGTTACTACACATGTTGCCCTATGACAATGGTTAACAATCTCACAGCACATCAAGAATATCCTTACTCCACCTTGTGTTCCCTATCACCAGGGGGCTTCCTTGTCCCCTTCTGTCTTCTGGATCTTGTCAGTGGACTATTGTACCTCTTTAGTCTCATTTGTTTATTTTTTATTTTATTTTATTTAAACACCATTTCAAAACTTTTTACTTCCACATTTAAGTGATATTGACTATGCTCTTCCAATTGTGCTGCCATTCTCGCCCAAGATGCAGGCTTACAGGACAAAACAGCCTCCCATTTAATAGTTACTACAAATGTTGCCCTATAGCAGTGGTCAACAATCTCACAATACATCGACAGTGTCCTTATTCAATTTGTGTTCCTTATCATCAGTTTCCTACTCTCCCTCTGCCTTCTGGCCCTTGTCACCGGACTCCTGTACATCGTTAGTCCCATTTAGTTTTACTGGGGTGTCCATTCCCAGGCTTAACATCGAACCTTGAAGGTAACTTCCCCTCTGAGCTGAAAGGGTGTCTGGGGGCCACACTCTCGAGGTTTCTCTAGTATTCTTTAGGCCAGTATATCTGGTCTTTTTTTTTTTTTTTTTTGGGAGTTAAAATTATGCTCTACATCCTACTCCAGCTCTGCCCAGAACCCTCTGTTGTGATCCTGGTCAGAGGAGTCATTGGTGGTAGCCGGGCACCATCCAGCTGTACTGGGCTCAGTCCCGTGGAGGCCTTGGTAGCTGTGGACCATTAGTCCTTCGGACTAATCTTTTCCTTGTATCCTGTTCTCTTCGTTCTCCCTTGTTCCCGAAGGGATGAGATCAGTGGAGTATCTTAGATGGCCGCTCATAGGCTTTTAAGACCCCAGACACTACTCACCAAGGTAGAATGTAGAGCATTATCTTTATAAGTAGTGTCATGCCAATTGAGCTAGATGTTCCCCGAGATCATGGTCCCCAGAGCCCTCCATCCAACAACTCAGTCCCTCGGGGGGTTTGGATGTGTCTATAGGGCCTCCATGACCTTTCCTTGTGCAGGTTCTGTTAGTTTCCCCTGTACTATGTACTATCTCATCTCTCACCCAAGTTACCACTTACCTATTACCTATTTAGTATCCCCCCCCCCCCCATCCCTGGTAACCAACAAGGATTGTTACATTTTGCATGTGAATTTTTTCATGGGTTTTTACAATAGAGGTCTCATACAATATTTGTCCTTTTGTGATTGACTTATTTCACTCAGCATGATGTCCTCCAGTTTCATCCATGTTATGAGATGCTTCACAGATTCATTGTTCTTTCTCGTTGCATAGTACTCCATTGTGTGTATGTACCATAGTTTGTGTATCCATTCGTCTGTTGATGGACATCGAGGTTGTTTCCATCGTTTTGCTATTGTGAATAATGCGGCCATGAACATAGGTGTGCATATGTCTATTCGAGTGATGACTCATTTCTCTAGGATATATTCCTAGGAGTGGGATTGCTGGATCGAATGGTACGTCTATTTCTAGCTTTCTGAGGAAACGCCATATCATTTTCCAAAATGGCTGTATCATTTTGCATTCCCACCAGCAGTGTATAAGAGTTCCCGTCTCCCCGCAGCCCCTCCAACATTTGTTATTTCCAGTGTTTTTGATTCGTGCCAGTAATGCCGGGGTGAGATGGTATCTCATTGTGGTTTTAATTTGCATTTCTCTAATGGCTAGTGATCGCGAGCATTTCCTCATGTGTCTGTTGGCCATTTGAATGTCTTCCTTGGTGAAGTGTCTGTTCATTTCCTTTGCCCATTTTTTGATAGGATTGGTTGTCTTTTTGTTGAAGAGGTGTTGGATTTTCTTGTAGATTATGGAGATTAGACCTTTGTCTGACTTGTACTGTCCAAAAATTTTTTCCCAGTCTGTAGGTTCTCTTTTAACTCTTTTGGTGAAATCTTTTGAAGAGCATAGATGTTTGATTTTTAGAAGATCCCAATTATCTAGTTTATCTGTTGGGTTTTTTGTGTTGATGTTTATGGTTTGTATCCTGTTAATGCCATGTATTAAGGTCTGAAGTGTTGGTCCTATTTTTTCTTCTATGAATTTTATAGTTTGAGGCTTTATATTCAGGTCTTTGATCCATTTTGAAGTAGTTTTTGTATATGGTGTGAGGTATGGGTCCTGTTTCATTTTTCTACAAATGGATATCCAGTTTTGCCAGCACCATTTGTTAAAAAGACTGTCTTTTCCCCATTTGATGTATTTTGGGCCCTTGTCAAAAATCAGGTGACCGTAGGTGGATGGATTTACATCTGAGTTCTCAATTCTGTTCCATTGGTCAATGTCTCTGTTGTTGTACCAGTACCAGGCTGTTTTGAGTACTGTAGCTGTATAGTAGGTTCTCAAGTCAGGTAGTGTGAGTCCTCCAACTTTATTCTTCTTCTTCAGTAGTGCTTTACTTATTCGAGGTTTCTTCCCTTTCCATATAAATTTAATAATTAGTTTTTCCATCTCTTTGAAGAATGTTGTTGGTATTTGTATCGGAATTGCATTGTATTTGTAGATTGCTTTAGGTAGAATTGCCATTTTCACAACGTTGAGTCTGCCTATCCATGAGCATGGTATGTTTTTCCATTTATGTAGATCCCTTTGGGTTTCATGCAGCAGTGTTTTGTAGTTTTCTTTGTATAGGTCTTTTATATTCCTGGTAAGATTTATTCCTAAGTATTTTATCTTTTTAGGGGCTATTGAAAATGGTATTGATTTCCTGATCTCCTTTTCATCGTTCTCTTTACCGGTGTATAGGAATCCAACTGATTTTTGAATGTTTATCTTGTATCCTGCTACTCTGCTGAATCTTTCTATTAGTTCCAGTAAATTTCTCGTGGAGTCTTTAGGGTTTTCTATGTATAGTATCATATCATCTGCAAACAGGGAGAGTTTAACTTCTTCATTACCAATTTGGATGCCCTTTATTTCTTTTTCTTGCCTTACTGCCCTAGCTAGAACTTCCAGCACAATGTTAAATAGGAGTGGTGATAAAGGGCATCCTTGTCTTGTTCCTGTTTTCAGGGGGAATGTTTTCAGCCTTTCTCCATTAAGAATGATGTTGGCTGTTGGTTTTGCATAGATGCCCTTTATTATGTTGAGAAATTTCCCTTCTATACCTATTTTATTGAGAGCTTTTATCAGGAATGGGTGTTGGACTTTGTCAAATGCCTTTTCTGCATCAATTGAGATAATCATGTGATTTTTTTCTTTCCTTTTATTTATGTGGTGGATTACGTTGATGGATTTTCTAATGTTAAACCATCCTTGCATACCTGGTATGAATCCTACTTGGTCGTGGTGTATTATTTTTTTGATATGATACTGAATTCTATTGGCTAGAATTTTGTTCAGAATTTTTGCATCTATATTCATGAGAGATATTGGTCTGTAATTTTCTTTTTTTGTGATGTCTTTGCCTGGTTTTGGTATCAGCGTTATGCTGGCTTCATAGAATGAATTTGGAAGTGTTGCTTCCTCTTCTATGCTCTGAAATAACTTGAGTAGAACTGGTACGAGCTCTTCTGTAAATGTTTTGTAGAATTCTCCAGTGAAGCCATCTGGGCCAGGGCTTTTTTTGGTTGGGAGTTTTTTTATTACCTTTTCAATCTCTTCTCTTGTTATGGGTCTGTTCAGATTTTCAGTATCACTTTGTTGTAGTTTGGGTAGGCCGTATGTTTCTAGAAATTTATCCATTTCCTCTAGGTTTTCAAATTTGTTGGAATATAGTTTTTCATAATATTCTGTTATAATCCTTTTTATTTCAGTTGGGTCTGTTGTAATGTCCCCCATTTCATTTCTTATTTGGGTTATTTGTGCCCTCTGCTGTTTTTCTTTTGTCAGTCTGGCCAGTGGTTTGTCGATTTTGTTGATTCTTTCAAAGAACCAACTTTTGGTTTTGTTGATTCTTTCTATTGTTTTTCTGTTCTCTATTTCATTGATTTCTGCTCTGATCTTTACTATTTCCTTTCTTCCGGTGGTTGTAGGCTTTTTTTGTTGTTCTCTTTCTATTTGTTTGAGTTCTGTAGTTAATGTTTTGATTTTGTCCCTTTCTTCTTTTTTGATATGTGCATCTATTGCTATAAATTGTCCTCTGAGGACTGCCTTTGCTGTGTCCCAAAGGTTTTGGTATGATGTGTTTTCATTTTCATTTGATTCTAGGAATTTTTTAATTCCATCTCTGATTTCTTCTATTACCCATTGATGTGTAAGCAGATTATTATTCAGTTTCCATGTGTTTGATTTTTTTTCCTTGCTCTTTCTAGTGTTAATTTCTACCTTGATGGCATTGTGGTCAGAGAAGATACTGTGAATTATCTCAGCATTTTGGATCTTGTTGAGAATTGCTCTGTGGCCTAAGATGTGGTCTATTCTGGAGAACGTTCCATGTGCATTGGAAAAGAATGTGTACTTTGCAGCGGTTGGATGGATTGTTCTATATATGTCTATGAGGTCCAGTTGGCTGATTGTGTCCTTTAGGTCTTCCGTATCTTTGCTGAGTTTCTTTTTAGTTGTTCTGTCCTTTACTGAGAGTGGTGTGTTGAAGTCTCCTACTATTATTGTGGAACTGTCAATTTCTCTTTTCAGTGCTGTTAGAGTTTTTTTTATGTATTTTGGAGCCCTGTCATTGGGTGCATAGATATTTATTATGGTTATGTCTTCATGATGGATCATCCCCTTAATCATTATATAGTGTCCTTCTTTGTCTTTTATGGTAGATTTTGTTTTAAAGTCTATTTTATCTGAGATTAGAATTGCCACTCCTGCTCTTTTTTGATAGTTGTTAGCTTGATATATTTTTTTCCAACCTTTGATTTTTAATAAATTCACATCTTTGTTTCTAAGATGTGTCTCTTGTAGACAGCAAATAGATGGATCCTGTTTTCTTATCCATTCTGCCACTCTCCGTCGCTTTATGGGTGCATTGAGTCCATTTACGTTCAGTGTAATTATTGATAGATGTGAATTTGTTGCTGTCATTTTGTAGTGCTTTTTTTTGTGATGCTGAAGTTTTCTTTGTTCTTCTTACTCTCTTGTGCTGAGTTCCTTTTGTTTGTGGATTTTGTGTTCATTTCTTTTGTTTTTGTAGGTTTTGTTTTTGTGGAGACTTTATGTTTTTCGTCTTTATTTTTATGAGTTGGTTTGTTAACTTTTTTTGTGGTTACCATGAATTTTACCCTTATCTTTATAATTTTGAAGCAGTCTACCATTACTTGGTATCGCCTTGCCTTCTTCTCCTTTAGAAGGTTCTATACCTATGCCGTTTGTTCCCTCTTTCATTGTTTTGATGTTGTTGTCATCCTTTGATTGATTTCTCTGATTCCCTGTTGTATATCTTTTGTTTTTGGAAAGTCGTCTGTAGTTCAGTTCCTAGAATGGTATCTGGTTCATGTTAACCTGCGTCCTAGGTCCTAGGTCCTGCCTGAGGGCTTAAGCTGTTTGTCCTCAGATCGAAGAACTCCCTTTAATAATTCTTGTAAGTTTGGTTTGACTTTTGCATATTCCTTTAGTTTCTGTTTATCTGGAAATGACCTAATTTCACCATCAAATCTGAATGAGAGTTTTGCAGGATATATTATTCTTGGCTGACAATTTTTTTCTTTCAAGATTTTATATATGTCATCCCGTTGCCTTCTTGCCTGCATGGTTTCTGCTGAATAATCTGAGCTTAGTCTTATTGTTTCTCCTCTGTATGTGACTTCTTGTTTTTCACGAGCTGCTCTCAGGATTCTTTGTTTGTCTTTAGTTTTAGCGAGTGTGAATATGATATGTCTTGGTGATTTTCTTTTGGGGTCTCTTCTATATGGGGTTCGTTGAGCTTCTTGGATGACCAGCTTTTCATCTTTCATGATATTGGGAAAGTTTTCTGTCAGCAGTTCCTCAATGATCCTCTCTGTGTTTTCTGTTTTCTCCCCCTGTTCTGGTATGCCAATCACTCGTAAGTTTTTGCTTTTAATTGTGTCCCACATAACTCTCAGGGTCTCTTCATTTTTCTTTGTTCTTTTTTCTGAGTTTTCCTGAAACAGAGTTGTATCCAAGTGTTTGTCTTCAGTTCCACTGATCCTGTCTTCCATGGTTTCAAATCTACTTCTCAGCCCTTCTATGACACCGTCCATTTCTGAAATCTTGTTGTTTATCTTTTGGATTTCTAATTGTTGTTTTTGTATAATTTCGAGTTGTGAATTTATTTTGGCATTTTGTTCTTGTATCATCTTCCTGAATTCTTCCAATTTTTTGTCTGTATTTTCCATAAATTTGTCTATTTTTTCCTCATGTTTGTCAGCTTTTTGCCTCAGTTCTTGGAAAATTCCGAGTATTAGTGATTTGAGTTCCGTATCAGGTACTTCTAGTGCATTTTCTTCCATAGGAGAGTTATCTGGTGTTTTAATTTGGACGCCTATTGGAGCCATCTTGTCTTGTTTTTGTAAATGTTTTGATATTGTTTGCTGTTTTCGGGGCATTCAGTAGATATTTCTCTCGTTTATTGATTGTAGATTTTTTTTTTTTTCGTTCTTGTGGTACAGCTGGGCAGATCTAGTTGAGGAGGAGCCACTGGGATGGGTTGCTTGTGGCACTCACTGCAGCCACCAGGACGGTCGGTAGTCAGTGCTGGGCAGGTTCCAATAGGGCGTGCCTGCACCGCTTGGTGATGTGATGTCTAGTGCACGGTGCAGGTAGGTAGGGTGCAGCGGGAAGATGGTTATGTGTGAAGCTAAGCGGTGGTTCTGTCTCCGGCCAGATGCTCTGCAAGGCTGCTCTCCCGTTTGCTGGTCTCCGATAGGAATCCAAGATGGTGGATCCGCGCTGCGTTAGCTGGTAAAGAATCTCTGCCTGAGTCTCTCCTCGCTCTCCGTTCTCTTTTAGTATTCTCACTCCGTTTGGTGTTTGGCTGAGTTCTTTATCTCTTCATTTGGTGTTCTAGGGTTTCAGGATTGTTGATTCTCTGTTAGGCTTAGTTTTTCGGATCTTTGCTGTGGAGGGACGGCGTGGTGTTTCTGCCTAGAGCGCCATCTTGCCGGATTATATCGGGTCTTGTTAACTCTTTCAATTGTTTTTCGATTCTCTATTTCATTTAATTCTGCTCTAATTCTTTTTATTTCTTTTCTTCTTGCACCCAAGGGCTTCTTTTTCTGCTCTCTTTCTACTTGTTCCGGTTGTAAGGTTAATGTTTTGATTTTGGCCCTTTCTTCTTTTTGGATGTGTGCATTTATTGCTATAAATTGACCTCTGAGCACTGCTTTTTCTGTATCCCAAAGGTTCTGGTAGGATGTATTTTCATTCTCATTTGATTCTGTGAATTTCTTTATTCCATCCTTAATTTCTTCTATAACCCAGTAGCAAGGTGTTGTTCAGTTTCCATGTGTTTGATTTCTTTTCCTTGCTTTTTGTTATTGATTTCTACTTCTATGGTTTTATGGTCAGAAGAGAGTCTTTGTAATATTTCGATGCTTTGTATTCTGTTAAGGCTTGCTTTATGGCCTAATATCTGGTCTATTCTGGAGAATGTTCCATGTGTGTTGGAAAAGAAAGTATACTTGGCTGCTGTTGGGTGGAGTGTTCTGTATATGTCTATGAGATCAAGTCGGTTGATTGTAGCATTTATGTCTTCCGTGTCTTTATTGAACTTCTTTCTGGATGTTCTGTCCTTCACCAGAATTGGTGTGTTGAAGTCTTCTGCTATTATTATGGAAGCTGTCTATCTCTCTTTTCAATGCTGTTAGAGTTTGTTTTATGTATTTTGGAGCCTTGTCACTGGGTGCGTAAATATTTATTATGGGTATATCCTCCTAGTGTATTGACCCTTTAATCATTATATAGTGTCCTTCCTCATCCATTATGGTCTATTTTGTCAGATATTAATATTGCCACTCCTGCTGTTTTTTGATTGTTGTTTTCTTGATATATTTTTTCCATCCTTTGAGTTTTAGTTTATTTGTCTCTTTAACTCTAAGGTATGTCTCTTGTAGGCAGCATATAGACAGATCGTGTTTTTTTATCCATTCTGCCACTCTCTGTCTCTTTATTGGTGCATTTAGTCCATTTACATTCATCGTAATTATTAATAGGTACGAGTTTAGCGCTGTCGTTTTGATGTCTTCTGTGTGTGTGTGTTGTTGACAGTCTCTTTGTTCCACTTGATTTTCTGTGCTGAGTCGTTTTTATGTATTTTCTTTTCATAGTTTTCATTGTTGCTGATTTTGTGTTTGCTGAGTCTTTATGTTTTTCTTGTTTTTTATTTTGATGTGTAGGATTGTTAGTTTCCTTTGTGGTTACCTGAATATTTACTCCTATTTTTCAAAGTTTAAACCACTCTTTTATTTCTTTATATCACCTTGACTTCCTCTCCATATGAAAGATCTATGACTACATTTTTCGTCCCTCTTTTTTGTTTTAATGTTGTCATCTTTAACATATTGAAGTCTTGGGTTGTTATGTGATGTTACTGATTTTCTAACAAGAGGACTTCCTTTAGTATTTCTTGTTAATTTTGGTTTGGTTTTTGCAAATCCCCTAAACTTCTGTTTATCTGGAAATGCCCTAATTTCTCCATCATATTTGAGAGTCAGTTTTGCTGGATATATAATTCTTGGCTGGCAATTTTTTTCCTCAGGGCTTTATATATGTCATCCCATTGCCTTTTTGCCTGCTGGTTTCTGTTGAGTAGTCCGAGCTTAGTCTTATTGACTCTCCTTTGTAGATGACTTTTCATTTATCCCTAGCCACTCTTAAAATTCTCTATCTTTGGTTTTGGCAAGTTTGATTATAATATGTCTTGCTGACTTTCTTCTGGGATCTAACTTATGTGGGGTTCGATGAGCATTTTGGATAGATATCTTCTCATCTTTTGTGATATCAGGGAAATTTTCTGCCAACAAATCTTCAACAATACTGTCTGTATTTTCTGTTATCTCCCTGGTTCAGGTACTCCAATCACTCATAGGTTATTCCTCTTGATAGAATCCCACATAATTCTTAGGGTTTCTTCATTTTTTAAAAATTCTTTTATCTGATTTTTCCTCAGATAAGTTGGTGTCAAGTCTTTTATTTTCTGTCTTACTAATTCTGAGTTCCATTGCCTCAGTTCTGCTCCTATGACTTTCTATTGCATTGTCTAATTCTGAAATTTTATTGTTAATCTTCTGGATTTCTGTTTTCTGTCTCTCTATAGATTCTTGCAGCCTCTTAAATTTGTCATTATGCTCTTCTATAATCTTCTTAAGTTCCTCTATTGCTTTGTCTATGTGTTCCTTGGCTTGTTTTGCATTTTGACTGATCTCCTTCCTGATATCTTGAAGAGTTCCATGCATTAATCTTTTGTATTCTACCTCTGGTAATTCCAAGAAGTTCTCTTCCTTTGGAAAATTTCTTGATTCTTTGTTTTGGGAGCTTGCTGAAGCCATCATGGTCTGCCTCTTTATGTGATTTGATATTGACTATTGTCTGCAAGCCATCAATAAGTTACATTTATTTATTTTATGTTTCCTTACTGTGTCCTAGCTTCTTATTTTGTTTTGTTTTGATATGCCTGAATAGGCTTCTTATGTGAGCTGGTTTGATTATTGGCACCTTTGAAGCTCTAATGTCCTGTCATCAGGTAGTTAGATCTGTTACTAGGTATGTGAGCCCAGGAGTCTGTTTACTTTTCTTGTACACATTCACCTCACATGTCCAGGTAGTCGGTCACCAAGTGTGTGGTGCAGGCTCTCATCTATAGTCCTACACAGGCAGGGGTGATTGGTGTAGGCACAGGTATCTGGCTGCAGTAGGGGGGGTCACATGCTGAGCAAGGCAGGGGGCTGATGGCTACCCCTGAGTGTCTGAGAGGAAAGCATGTCCCTGTTCCCTACAGCACGTAGGTGGGTAGGTTTTGCAGCTGGACTATGGGAACCCAGTGCTGTTGGCTGTAAGGACTGTGAGGCACCACTTATTCTTGGACCCCTGTCACAGGTGGCTATGAGGCATGGGTGGAGCCACCAGTCCTCAGGCCCCTGATGTGGGTAGGTAAGGACCCTGCTTAATGGGCAGAGCAGTGTCAAATGTCACGAACCTACCACCCCACCACATAGTTGATACAGCTGAAGTTAGGCTTCAGGTATTTACTCTGTTGTACTGTGTTAATGTGGGCCTATGCTGTTGAAATGGGCCCACACAGGTCTATGCAGGGGTGAAAGGCATTCAAAGTCCATGGACCCCTTATGTCTGTGCCTAGGCAAAGGAGCTGTGCCTACCCTGAGTTCCCAGCTTAGGGGAGCTGGCAGATTATTGTTTCCTGTTTGTTAATTTGTCCCATCTCCAAGGCCAGGAGAATGGCTCAGGGTGTGTGACAGGTCCTACTTCTGGCCCAGGGGACATGGCAATCACTGAAGCCCACTCGGGATCTGGTGAGCAGGGAGGGGACAAGTAAATGGGACAGAGATTTTTCCCAAAGGAGGTGTTTTATGATCCACACGGTAGGTCAGACTCATGTACGTATCTTTTGCCGATTGAGCACTGCTTTTCACTGGTTCTGGAGGCCCCAGAAGACTCTTTGCTGCTGGGTCTCTCCTGATGTGGAAAATGCCTCCTGAGCGCCACTACTTGCCTCACCATGCACGCTAGCTGATCTGGCCTGAAGGGTGCTGGCTCCCACCAGCTCAGGTCTGGCAACTCCTCACTGTTTCCAAACTGTCTCTCCCTCCCCCTGTCACTCAGTCTGATTCCTCAACTTTGCCTTTGATGTTCAGGGCTCCTAGATTGTCATATATAATCAATTCACTTGTTTTTTTGGGTCTTTGTTGTAAGAGGGACCACTGGAAGTGTCTGACTACTCCACCATTTTGGCCCTACCCTCAGCTCTATGGGTTTTGACAAATATATGTCATGTGTCCACCATTATAGTATCATGCAAATAGTTTCACTTCCCTTAGAATATCCTGTGCTCCACCTGTTCATCCAGACCCCACCCCCTGCCCCAAATCCCCATCAGCCACTGATCTTTTTACTGTCTCCATAGCTTTGCCTTTTCTATACAAGGATGCCGTTTATAGAAATTTGTATTATGAGCCATATAAACATAGGGCATATTCAAATGTTTATAATGATGTTAAAATAAATAACTTGCTATGTAACTAAACACAGGTATTTACCAGGTATTTTGTGGTTTGTTGATCCCCAAATACCAAGTCCTAGACTCATGGGAATGCACCCACCGCCCCAATCTGAGAAAAGGGGCTGTAGACAATGGGGATCTACTGAAGGGTCCTGAGCAGGGTAGGCACATGACAAACCCAAAAAAACCAAAAGCCCCACACAGGGCTCGGGGCCAACTGCAATAAGAGCTGGGAACAGAGCAAGGGGACCTGTGGCTGGAACCCCGGTGCATCTCTGGATCAAGGCAGGGCCTCATCAGAGCCAAGCTCTCACGGCCCTTTTCCCCAAATTGGTGAAACATTCCCATGGGTCTGGGACTTGGTATTTGGGGTAAATAAACCCCCAGTGGTCCTGGAAGCATCTCAGCACCTGGCTCCTGGCTTCTAAGCGGGCTGCTTTCTGCATAGGAGGAGGTTTCTCTCATACAGGAAGAGAGGCCAAATAAGTCCATGAGAGCCAATTTCCAAGCTCAGAGTCCAGGGGCTGGCTGGCTGGGCCCAGGGGCCCTCAGCTGATAAGATGGCAGGTGGCTGAGGAAACCCACCTGACAGTCAGGTGTTCAGTGGGCTCCTTGCCTTCCAGCTTCAGACAAGTGATTTGTTGTTGTGAGTTGCCATCACATCAACTCCAATTCATGGTGATGTTATGTACAACAGAAGATAACATTGCCCTGTCCTGCTTCATCTTCAGTATCGCCAGCATGTCCGAGTCCATCATTGTGACTATTGTGCCAATCCATCTCACTGAGGGGCCCCCTCACCCTCACTGGCCCTCTAGTTCACCAACCACAATGTCCCCCTCCTGTGACTGATCCTTCCTGATGACGTGTCCAAAGCAAGCAAGTCAGACAATGTTCTGTTGTGATCCACAAGGTTTTCATTTGGCTAAATTTTGGAAGTAGATCACCAGGATTTTCTTCCTAGTCTAGCTTAGTCTGTAAACTCTGCTGATACTTGTCCACCATGGTGACCCTACTGGTATTTGAAATACTGGTGGCATAGCTCCCAGCATCACAGCAACACGCAAACCACCACCATATGATAAACTGATAGATAGGAGGTAGAGATGAGTGATAGATGGGGAAGAAGGGTTCCTTGGCTCACTCTCCACACCCCACCCGCTTCAGGAAGCCTTCCTGGGGCAATCAGGATGGTGGACCATAACCTGCCCTACTGCCTTCCCCAAGTCCTTGGTCCTGTCTGCACACCACTCTGTGACCCCCTTACCCAGGTCTGATGTGTTGGTCCTCCAACCTGGAGGTCTCAGCCCCTCACTGCTCCGGTCTCAGCAGGTGAGTCTGGGGCTCTGTCCATACACATGAACACCACCAGATGCTGGTGGAGGCTGGGGAAGCACTCTGCTAACTCTAAACAACCATGCATCACAAATGTCTCCCCTAGGGTGGGGAGGAGTAGAGGAAGAAGAGGCTGTGGTTTCCCCATCGCATGTCTGGTTTTACTGCCTGAATTAAATGCTTTGTTTGTGCACACCCCACCCAGCAGCTTGTACACACCTGTACACAGAAGGCTGTAATTTTTCTGCATGAATCACAGGTAGGATCACACCCAAGTTACCGGAACTCCACTCCTTGGGGCAGTGTGGCCAGAGAGTCGCCTTTGTCTTCCGATTATACTGTCTTTTATTGCTCTCTTAACTGTGACAGAAACACCCAAAGAGGCAGGGTCTGGAGGGCAAAGCCACGGGATCTGGGGCCCTAGAAAGCTCCGTGGCTGGACACGCTCTCACCTGGGGTGTAAGGAGGACCTGTGTGCACTCTGGCATCCCGCAGGCTTGGGTTCAAATCCTGGCTCTGGTACTAACCAGCCGTGTGACCCTGACAAGTCTTGCCACTCTGAGCCGCCACTCCCTTATCTGCAGGAGGACCCCAGCGATGAGGGTGTGAAGGCACCTGCTGCTCAGTAGACGTTCCATCACTGTGACATCCCTCCAGGCCCCTCTTGCTGTCAGGGCTTTCTGTTTTACAGGTATATTTCTCCTCCCTCCAACGACTTATCATTTCCTACAGTCCCTAGCACACACCATGCACAGCGCAAGTCCACAGGACAGTCAAGAGCATGTTGGTTTTGAAGTCATTTTTTCATCTATTCCATAAACATTCGTAAGACATCTACTAGGCACCAGGTACTGGGGTTCAGAGATACAAACCCTGACCTTGAGGGACTCATGGTCTTGGGGAGGAAGACACAGAGCAGTGACAGGCAGTGAGAAGGCAGGTGACAAGCACCACCATCAAGTGAAGCCTAAGGGACATCCCTACCCCCAGCAGACCCTATCCTGGCCCTGAGGGTGTGGAAAGGGCCCTAAGGGGTGCATCGTTGACTCTGCATCCTGGAGAAAAGAAGACGTCAGGCAGACAACAGAGAGAGATGGCGTCCCAGTGTCACTGGCAGGACTATACTTGTGTGGCTTGGAAGGTGAGGCAGAACTGGTGGCAGTCTGGGAATGACAATCATGGAACTGGGGGCAGAGAGATGGGGCCCAAGGAATCACCTGAGGTCAGATTGTAAGGGTCTCTTCATCCAGGCCAAGGGCTCGATTCAGAGGACGGTGAGGAACCACTGTAAGGACTGAAACAGGTCTGGTTTCAGCAAAAATGTCCTGGTGCTCTGGTAGCAATTGTGTTGTTGGTGGGGTTTGAATTGCAAGGCCAAGAGTTGAGGCAGCCACACCAGTGTGTACTGCCACACTGCTCACAATAGCCAAAAAGTGGAAATAACCAAAATGTCCATCAACAGATGAATGGATAAACAAAATGTGGCATATACAGGCAATGGAAATGAAGTTCTGATGCATACCACAACATGAATGAACCTTGAAAACATCATGCTGAGAGAAATGTCAGTCAAAAAAGGACAAGTATTGTAAGACCATATTTATATGAAACAAGCAAATATATAGAAACCAAAGTTTATTAGTGGTTACCAGAGGTGAGAGGGAGGGAGAAAGGGAGAGTTTTTGCTTGGGGGGTGTGATGATTAAGGCTGTGTGTCAGCTTGGCTTGGCCATGATTCTCAGTGGTTTGGCAGTTTTGTAATGATGTAAGTTGGCAGTTATGGAATGATCTAATTTGGCAGTTATGTAATGATGTAGGCATCATCCATGATATGATCTGATGTGATCAGCCAATCAGTTGTAAGGGGAGTTTCCTTCAGAGTGTGGCTTGCATCCAATATATATATGGATGTTCTGGCAAATCTTGCTTCTTGCTCTGGATCCGGCATCAGGCTTGTCATCATCTGACCTCCAGTTCTTGGGACTTGAGCCAGTGGCCTACTGTATAGCCTGCTGATCTTGAATTCATCACTCTCTGCAGCTGTGAGCCAGAGGCCTGCCACCTGACCTGCTGATCTTGGGTTCGTCAGCCCCTGCAGCTATGTGAGTCAGGAGAAGCCTCCAGCCTGACACCAGACCCATGGACTTAGAACTTGCCAGCCTCTACAAGTGCGTGAGCCATTTCCTTAAGATAAATTTCTCTCTCTTTCTTTCTTTATATATATATATATAGAGAGAGAGAGATAGAGAGAAAGAGAGACAGCCCTGGTGGCTTAGTGGTTAAGAGCTCAGCTGCTAACCCAAAGGTCAGCAGTTCAAATCCACCAAGCACTCCTTGGAAACTCTATGGGGCAGTTCTACTCTGTCCTATAGGGTTGCTATGAGTTGGAATCAACTTGATGGCAATAGGTTTTTTGGTTATACACACACACACACACACACACACACACACACACACATATATGGGGCCCTGGTGGCGCAGTGGTTAAGCGTTTGGCTGCTAACCCTATGGGGCAGTTCTACTCTGTCTTATAGAGTCACTATGAGTTGGAATCGACTTGACAGCAATGGATTTTTTATATATATATATACATATATATATGTATGTGTGTATATGTAAACCAAACCAAAGCAAAACCATTGCCATCAAGTAGATTCTGACTCATAGAGACCCTATAGGAGAGAGTAGAACTGCCCCATGGGGCTTCCAAGGAGTGGTTGGTGGATTCAAACTGCTGACTTTTTGATTAGCAGCTGAGCTCTTAACCATTGCTCCACCAGGGCTCCATATGTATACACACACACACACACACACACATACTTACACTTTACTAGTTTTGCTTCTCTAGAGAACCCAGCCTAAGATAACTGGTACCGAGAGTGGTTCTAGAGAAACAAAATCATAAGGATGAGTTTTCTAAATTGGTTCTCAAGTCTGATTAGTCTTAAAGGAGGTGATGACTCTGCTTTCAGTAGTAAAGAGGGCACTGATAATCCATGGTGTGAGGTGGCAATATTAATATGAAAAATATCACCACCAATAGATCAAGTATCAGTGAGAAGTGAGGCTCTGGGTGAGATTGCATGTTTGATATTTTTCTACAATTCTGTCGGCATGAGAAGTATAGAAAAGCCAGTTGGTTGGCCCTACTTTCACTAGAAAAAGTGGTGAAAGAAAGAGATGAGCTCAGGGCTTCAGAGTCACAGCTCAAGCACTGCATAAAATACCTCAAAGTTGCCACTTGTGCCCTGAAAGAAAGCCTCATTTCTTGTAGTAACAGAGCTGATATTGCTGAAAACCAAACTGACAATCTTCATAAGAGTTGCTGAATTACAGCATCAAATGAATTCCCAGCCTCAAATGGTATCTGAAGTTAAACTGAGGTCATCGATTGGGAAGAAATGGGATCCTGAAACTTGGGATGGGGACATGTGGACAGATAATCAGGAAGCAGGGGACAATGAGCCCCTAAATTCCACTGAATTACTTCTGCCAACAGAACCAGTCCTTTTACTCCTATCTGAAGAGATTACTCCATCTTTGTCTGCTAAACCATCTTCCAAGTAAAACCATTATCCCCTCTACCCCCATCTGATGAGATTAACCCAGCTGTGTTTGAAGAGCCTTTGTCTGAGTCAGTGCCTGGGGCATTGCCTGGGATAGCTGCCTTACAAGACATTGCTGAATGTTCCCAGTCCCCACACCCACCACCCATTTTTGCTTCTAGACCTGTAACTAGACTTAAGTCCCAGGGAGCCCCAAAAGGTGAAGTATAAAGTGTTACCCAGGAGGAGGTACGCTACACTTCAAAAGAACTGCTTGACTTTTCTAATATGTACAAACAGAAATCTGGGGAACATGTGTGGGAATGGCTATTAAGGGTATGGGATAATGGTGCAAGGAACATAAAGTTGGATCAGTCTGAGTTTATTGATGTGGGCCCACTAAGCACAGATACTTCATTAATGTTTCAGCTCAAGAGGTTAGGAAAGGATCTAATAGTTTATTTGGTGGGGTCGCTGAAACATGGATTATGTAGTAGCCTACACTAAATCAAGTTGAAATACCAGACCTGCTTTGATATACACTAGAGGAAGGTAACCAAAGTCTCAGAGAAATTGACACATCAGAGTGGATTTATCAGGCCAAACCCACTGTCTTAGTTATCTAGTGCTGCTATAACAGAAATACCACAAGTGGATGGCTTTAACAAACAGAAGTTTATTCTCTTACAGTTTAGGAGGCTAGAAGTTTGAATTCAGGGCAACAGCTCCAGGGGAAGGCTTTCTCTCTCTGTCGGGTCCGGGAGAAGGCTTTTGTCTTAAATCTTCTCCTGGGTCTAGGAGCTTCTCAGTGCAGCGACCCTGAATCCAAAGGGCACGCTCCACTCCTGTCTCATCTCAAAAGAGATTGACTCACTATACAATCTAATCCTGTAGATTGTGGCATGCTTCATTAACATAACTGCCTCTAATCCTGCCTCATTAACATCATGGAGGTTAGGATTAATAACACATAGGAAAATTATATCAGATAACAAAATGGAAGACAACCACACAATACTGGGAATCATGGCCCAGCCAAATTGACACATATTTTGGGGTGACACAATTCAACCCATAACACCCACAGACCCACACATGGAGTGCCCGGAGGACACACCTTTTACCACAACGGTAAGGAATAAATTTGTGAAGGGAGCCCCAGCATCCTGAAAGACTGCCCTGATTGCTATTTTATGTAACTCAGATTTGACAGTGGGAACTTGCCTAACTGAATTAAGAAACCTAACTACAATGGGGCTGATTGGATCCCATAGTTGTAGGGGCCAAGTGGTGGCACTCAATCAAAAAAGGCAAGATGGTTTTGGTAATGGACAGTGGAGTCAAAGCAGTAATCAGAATAGTCTGACTCATATGGACTTCTGGTGTTGTCTACTTAGTCATGGTGTCCCTAAGAATGAAGTAGATGGGAAATCTACTAAATATTTACTTGCTCTCCACAAGTGGAAGAATTCTAGGTCAAGTGAATGGCAGTCTAACTTGAATCATCAGAATAGTAATGGCTCATCAAAAAATTCCCAGACTTGATACAACGACAGATACATTGACCAATAGAACCGAATTGAGAACCCAGATGTAAATCCATCCACCTAAGGTCACCTGATCTTTGACAAGGGCGCAAAGTCCATCAAATGGGAAAAAGACAGTCTTTTTAACAAATGGTGCTGGCAAACTGGATATCCATCTGCAAAAAAATGAAACAGGACCCATACCTCATGCCGTATACAAAAACTACTTCAAAATGGATCAAAGACCTGAATATAAAGCCTAAAACTATAAAATTCATAGAAGAAAAAATAGGACCAACACTACAGGCCTTAATACACGGCATTAACAGGGTACAAACCGTAACCATCAATGCACAAACCCCAATAGATAAGCTAGATAACTGGGATCTTCTAAAAATCAAACACTTATGCTCTTCAAAAGACTTCACCAAAACAGTCAAAAGAGAACCTACAGACTGGGAAAAAATTTTTGGACAGTACAAGTCAGACAAAGGTCTAATCTCCATAATCTACAAGAAAATCCAACACCTCTACACCAAAAAGACAAATAATCCTATTAAAAAATGGGCAAAGGAAATGAACAGACACTTCACCAAAGAAGACATTCAAATGGCCAACAGACACATGAGGAAATGCTCGCGATCACTAGCCATTAGAGAAATGCCAATTAAAACCACAATGAGATACCATCTCACCCCGGCATTATTGGCACGAATCAAAAACACTGGAAATAACAAATGTTGGAGGGGCTGCGGGGAGATGGGAACTCTTATGCACTGCTGGTGGGAATGCAAAATGATACAACCATTTCAGAAAATGATATGGCGCTTCCTCAGAAAGCTAGAAATAGACATACCATTCGATCCAGCAATCCCACTCCTAGGAATATATCCTCGAGAAATAAGAGTCGTCACTCGAATAGACATATGCACACCTCTGTTCATGGCAGCATTGTTCACAATAGCAAAATGATGGAAACAACCTAGATGCCCATCAACAGATGAATGGATAAACAAACTATGGTACATACACACAATGGAGTACTATGCAATGAGAGAGAACAACAATGAATCTGTGAACCATCTCATAACATGGATGAAACTGGAGGACATTATGCTGAGTGAAATCAGTCAATCACAAAAGGACAAATATTGTATGAGACCTCTATTGTAAAAACCCATGAAAAAGTTCACACACAAAATGTAACAATCTTTGTTGGTTACCAGGGATGGGAGGGGTGGGGGGAAATACTAAATAGGCAATAGATAAGTGGTATCTTGGGTGAAGGGTGAGACAGTACACAATACAGGGGAAACTAGCACAACTTGTACAAGGAAAGGTCAGAAGCCCCATAGACACATCCAAATTCCCTGAGGGACTGAATTGCTGGGCAGAGGGCTGTGGGGGGGGGGACCATGGTCTCGGGGAACATCTAGCTCAATTGGCATAACACAGTTTATAAAGACAATGTTCTACATTCTACCTTGGTGAGTAGTGTCTGGGGTCTTAAAAGCCTGTGGGCAGCCATCTAAGATACTCCACTGGTCTCATTCCTTAGGGAGCAAAGAAGAATGAAAACAACAGGATACAAGGAAAAGATTAGTCTGAAGGACTAATGGACCACAGCTACCAGGGCCTCCACCGGACTGAGTCCAGTACAGCTGGATGGTGCCCATCTACAACCACTGACTGCTCTGACCAGGATTACAGTGGAGGGTTCTGGACAGAGCTGGAGAAGGATGTAGAACATAATTCTAACTCATAAAAAAAAAGACCAGATTTACTGGCCTAAAGGAGACTGGAGAAACCCCGAGAGTATGGCCCCCAGACACCCTTTTAGCTCAGTGGTGAAGTTATCTCCAACGTTCACCGTTCAGCCTGGGAGTGAACAACCCTGTAAAACCAAATGGGACTAATGAGGTACAGTAGTCCAGTGACAAGGGCCGGAGGGCAGAAGGGGACAGGGAAGCTGGTGATAGGGAACCCAAGGTTGAGTAAGGATATTGTTGATGTGTTGTGAGATTGTTAACCATTGTCATAGGACAACATGTGTAGTAACTGTTAAATGAGTAACTATTTTGTTCTGTAAGCCTTCATCTTAAGTGAGAGTAGCGGCACAATTGGAGGAGCATGGTCAATGTCACTGAACTGCATGTAGAAATTTTTGAAATGGTGTATCTTTGGCTATGTGTATTTTCTCCAAAAAAAAAGGTTGAGAAGTTAGAGGGTTGACATGTTGTGGGGTTGTTAACCAATGTCATAAAACAATATGTGTACTACTGTTTCATGAGAAACTATTTGTTCTGTAAGCCTTCACCTGAAGTACAATAAAAAAAGAAAAATTCCCAGACTTGAGCCAGTTTACAGATAAGTAACCTCTTGTATGAAGGGGAAGCCAAGTCCCCTTAAGGAAGGACCCTACTACACTGCCAAAAATGTATGCTGTTAATCTTTCTCCCAGTCTTCTCCAGATGAAGCTACTGTCTTTTACCAGAGTGACTGTTCATTGGGAAAAAGAATAATCACACTTTATGGGGATTACTGGATATTAGTTCTGAACTGGCACTAATTCCAGGAGACTCAAAACATCACTGTGGCCCGCCAGTCAGAGTAGGGGCATATGGAGGTCAGGTTATTAATGAAGTCTTAGCTCAGGTTCATCTCACAGTGGGTCCAGTGGGTCCCAAACCCATCCTGTAGTAATTTCCCCAGTTCTAGAATGCATAATTGGAATAGGTATACTCAGCAACTGGCAGAACCCCCATATTGGATCCCTGACATGTGGATTAAGGGCTACTATGGTAGAAAAAGCCAAGTGGAAACCATTAGAACCAACCCTACCTAAGAAAATAGTAAACAAAAAGTAATACTGCATAGCTGGAGAGATGGCAGAGATTAATGCCACCATCAAGGACTTGAAGGATGCATGGGTGGTGATGTCCACTGCATCCCCATTCAACTCCAGTATTTGGCTTGTGGAAAAAACAGATGGATCTTAGAGAATGACAGTGGATTATCATAAACTTAACCAGGTGGTGACTCCAAATGCAGCTGCTGTTCCAGACGTGGTTTCATTGCTTAAGCAAATTAATATATCTCCTGGTACCTGGTATGCAGCTATTGAGTTAGCCAATGTACTCAGGTGGCAAGGCCAGTAATATATCTTCACTGTCTTACCTCAGGGGTATAGCAACTCTCCAGCCTTATGTCATAATTTAGTCCACAGGGACCCTGATCAGCTTTCCCTTCCACAAGACATCACACTGGTCCATTACATTGATGACATTATACTGATTGGACCTACTAAGGAAGAAGTGCCAATGATTCTGGACTTATTGGTAAAACATTTGCATGCTAGAGGGTGGAAAATTAATCCCACAAAAGTTCAGGCACCTTTCATCTCAGTGAAATCTCTAGTGGTCCAGTTGCGTGGGGCTTGTCAAGAGATTGTCAAGTGAAGGCTAAGTCTTGCATCTGGCCCCTCCCACAACTAAAAAGGAGGCACAATGCTTGGTGGGCCTCTTTGGATTTTGGAGGTAACATATCCCTCAGCTGGGTGTGATACTCCAGCCTATTTATCAAGTGACTAGAAAAGCTGCTAGTTTTGAGTGGGGCCTAGAACAAGAGAAGGTTCTGCAAAAGGTTCAGGCTGCCGTGCAAGCTGCTCTCATCACTTGGGCCATATGATTTGGCCGATGCAATGGTGCTTGAAGTGTCAGTGGCAGATAGAAATGCTGTTAGGAGTCTTTGGCAGACCCCTATGGGTGAATCACACCGCAGACCCTTAGGATTTTGGAGCAAAGCCCTGCCATCCTCTGCAGATAACTACTCTCCTTTCAAGAAACAGCTTTTGGCTTGTTACTCAGCCTTAGAAGAGACTAAATGCTTAACATGGGCCACCAAGTCACCATGCAACCTGGGCCGCCCATCATGAACTGCGTGTTGTCTAACCCAACGAGCCATGAAGTCAGATGTGCATAGAAGCACTCTATCACTAAATGGAAGTGGTATATACAAGATAGGGCCTGAGCAGGACCTGAAGGCACAAGTAAGTTGGATGAGGAAGTGGCCCAAATGCCCATGGTCTCCACTCTTGCCACATTACCTGCTCTCTCCCAGTCTGAACCTATGGCCTCATGGGGAGCTCCTTATGATCAGTTGACTGAGGAAGAGAAAACTGGTACCTAGTTTACAGATGGTTCTGTGTAATATGCAGACACCACTTGAAAGTGGACAGCTGAAGCCCTACAGCCCCTTTCTGGGGCCTCCTTGAAGAACAGTGGTGAAGGGAAATCCTCCCATAGAGTAGAACTTCCAGCAGTGCACCTGGTTGTTTACTTTGCTTGGAAAGAGAAATGGCCGGATGTGTGATTATATACTGACTTACGGGCTGTGGCCAATGGTTTGGCTGGGTGGTCAGGGACTTGGAAGGGACATAATTGGAAAATTGGAGACAAGGAAGTATGGGGAAAAGGTATGTGGATAGAGCTCTCTGAATAGGCCAAAGAAATGAAGATATTTGTGTCTCATGTGAATGCCCACCAAAGGGTGACATCGGCAGAGGAGGATTTTTAACAATAAAGTGGATAGGATGATGGGTTCTGTGGAAAGCAGTTATCCTCTTTCCACAGCCCCTCTCATCATTGCCCAGGGGGCTCATGAAAAAAATGACTATGGTGGCAGGGATGGAGGTTATGCATGGGCTCAGAAACATGGATTTCCACTGACCAAGGTCAATTTGGCTCCAGCCACTGCTGAATGCCCATTCTGAGAGCAGCAGAGACCAACACTGAGTCCCCAGTATGACACCATTCCTCAAGCTTTATTGCCTGCTGATCTTGGATTCATCAGCTTCTGCAGCCTGTGAGCCAGTAGCCTGCTGTCGTACCTGCCTATCTTGGATTTGTCAGTCCCCGCAGCCTGTGAGCCCGTGGCCTGCCATCTGACCTGCCAATCTTGAGTTTGTCAGCCCCTGCAGCTACATGATTCAGGAGAAGCCTCCAAACTGATGCCTGACCCACAGACTTGGGACTTGCCAGCCTTTATAACCATGTGAGCCATCTCCTTGAGATAAATCTCTCTCTCTCTCTCTCTCTCTCTCTCTCTCTCTCTCTATATATATATATATATATATATATATATGTGTGTGTGTGTGTGTGTGTGTGTGTGTGTGTGTGTGTGTGTGTGTATACACTCTTCACTGGAAAACCTGGTGGCATAGTGGTTAAGAGCTATGGCTGCTAACCAAAAAGTTGACAGTTTGAATCCACCAGGCACTCCTTGGAAACCCCATGGGGGTAGTTCTACTCTGTCCTATAGGGTCGCTATGAGTCGGAATCGACTCAACGGCAACAGGTTTTTTTGTCACTGGTTTTCTGCTCTGGGGAACCCAGCCTAAGACAAGGGTACTGAGTTTATGTTAATGGTGGTGGAATGATTTGGAAAAGGATAGGAAGAATGGGTGCGCAACTTGAAGAACGTAATCAGTGTCACTGACTTGTACATGTAGAAATTGTTGAGATGGCATATGTTTTGTTACGTATATTTTAACCAAAATAAAATTTTTAAATAAAGAGTCTAGGCAGAGAGCTGGTGAAGAGGCTGCAGCAGTGATCCAGGTAAAAGGTAGACGAGTCTGAACAGTACTCACCTGGATCCCTCCTCAGCCCCTCACCGGCTATGAGACCTTAGGCAAGTGATTTAGTACTCCGTGTCCCCCCTTCTCAAATAGAATAGTGATGCCTCGTTCTCAAGGTAGTAAGTTTTAATCAGGATTAAAAGAGGGACAATACCATATTGAGATAAACAAATAATTGAATAAATAAATAAACAAGGGAGGAGGGGCTCTTCCATGCAGTAGAATGACAACTAATAACTACAGAAACCCCCCCCCCAAAAAAAAACCCATTGCTGTTGTGTCGATTCTGACTCCTAGCAACCATAGAGGACAGAGTAGAACTGCCCCATAGAGTTTCCAGGGAGCATCTGGTGGATTTGAACTGCCAACCTTTTGGTTAGCAGCGGTAGCACTTAACCACTATGCCACCAGGGCTTCCAAATAACTATAGAAGGAAAGTGGAAATAGAAGAAGAACCATTAGACACACATCACAGTAATAATTGTTGTCAATGGTATCCATGAATCAGTGCTAAACTTGATGGAGGAAAGGTTGAGGAGAAAAAGGATTTGCCTTGTCTCAAAGTATCACCCCCAAGATAAGTCTTAACTACAGAGGGAAAGGAAGTACCTTTACAGTGGAGAAACCTGGAAGATCCCACTTTAACCAAGCCTGATGCAATGAGGACACGCACCATTTTTGTAGTTTTCTTGCCCAAAATCTATTACCTCATCCCAACCATGAGAAAACGCTGGACCAACACAAACTGAGGGAAATTCAAAAATAATGGATAAGTACTCTTCAGAAGTATCATGGTTATGAAAAATGAAGAAAGACTGTCACAGACTGGAGGAGGCTAAGGAGAAATGACAACTGGATGCCATGTGGGATCCTGGACAGAATCCTGGTACAGAAAAAGGACATTAGTAGAAAAACTATTGAAAATTGAACAAGATGTATACTTTACTTAATAGTATTGTACTAAGTTAATTTCCTGCTTTTAAAAATTGTGCTGTGGTTTTATAAGATGTTAGGAGCCTAGGTGGCACCAGCAGTTTGCAATCAGCTGCTAACTTAAAGGCTGGTGGTTCGAACCCACCCAGCCACGCTGTGGAAGGAAGGCCTGGCGAACTGCTTTCGTATGGAGCAGTTCTGGTCTCTAACACGTGGGGTCACCATGAGTCGGAATCACCACAATCGCATTGAATTTAGTTTTTTTATGTAAGATGTTAAATTTAGGGGAAGCTGGATGGGAGATATACGGGAACCACTGTAACTATTTTTGCAACTTTTTCTGTAAGTTCTAAAATTAGTTCAAAATTAAAAGTCAGAACCCTTGAAACTATTACCCTGAAATAATCTTTAAACCTTAAACCAAAAATATCCCCTGAAGTCTTCTTAAAACCAAACAAGAGTTTATCTTAACTAGTAAAGAATGTCAGCCTTGAGCACTGTGCTTTTCTAATATCTATCTATATGGGATCAAACTGACAACAGCAACTCAAAAGATTAGATAGGAACCCTAGGGGGCAGTAAGTTTATGTTAATTAGGGAGAAGCAACTCAGAAAAGGAGGGTGAGAACGGTTGTACAACTCGAAGAATGTAATCAATGTCACTGAATTATGCATGTAGAAACTGTTGAATTGGTGTATGTTCTGCTGTGTATATTCTCAACAACAACAAAAACAAAATATTTAAAAAATTAAAACTTAAGAAAAAGTGGGGGGACTATATCTGTTTCTCAATCTTGGTGACACATTCAAATCATCTGGAGAGTTTTTTTAAAGGCTGATGCCCAGGCCCTCCTCAGACCAATTGAATCAGCATCTCTAGGGGAGGGGCCCAGGATAGGTAGTCTTTAAAAGTCCCCCAGGTGATTTGAATGGCAGCCACAGTTGAAGGATGGACTATACATAAATCACTTGGCCCATTGTAGACCTTCAGTAAACGATCCCTACATATAAATGTGTTGACTCGTCAATTCACACCTCAAACGAATATTGATGGAGCACCGGCTATGTGCCAGGTGCTGTGAGACATAGCAGGGATGCAGTGGTGGGCAAGAAAGACAAGGTTCTTATATTCTAGTGGGGGAGATTAATAAATGAGATTATTACACATGTGATAGGGACTTTGAAGGAAATAAATGGATGTGAGATTGGAGGGCTGGGATGCTCCATTAGACGGTGTGGTCCTGGAGGGCACTGCTGAGGAGGTGACATTTCAACTGGAATGATAAGAAGGGTGGAGCCTCAAGAAGAGCTGGGGAGTCTGGAAGCATTTGATACAAAGTTTCCAGAGTCCTGAGGCATCCCTGGAGCTGGGGAGGGTGGGAGTGGCAGTCCAGGGGCCATGATGAGGAGTCTGGATTTTATTTTATGTACAACGGGAAGGCTTCAGTAAGGATTTAAGCAGGGTGGGAGTGGGGGAATGTTCTTTGATCTGATTTGGGATTTTAAAAGATCCTTCTGGAGAACAAAAAGATCACCCTAGCTGCTGGGTAGAGACCAGACAGTGGGGAGCTTGTTAGGAGGCTCCTCAGTCTGTCCAGGAGAGAGATGATGGTGGCCTGGAACAGGCAGGAGGCAACAGAGAAGGTGAGATGTCAACCCTTTGAAACCACCCTCTGTGTTCAGCCAAGGTCTGGGGTAAGCAGCCCCCTGACTGCCCAACTCTCCCTGCAGCCCCTCTGCTGGGCAGCAGAGTCAAACTGCCCTTTGAGCCAGCACCTACAGTTAGAGCCCTACTGTGCACCAGTCCCCCAGCCCAGCCTTGCCATGGCCATGAGACCCTCTCCCCTCCTGCAGAGGTACCACACACCTTAACATATCACATCCCACATTAGCCCCGTAGGTCACATGCTCTCAGGGTCCATAATACTGATGTGGAAACTGAAGATCAGAGAGAAGGCATTCTCCCAACATCACACAGCAAGTGGAACTGAGGGAGAATTGTCCCACTGCCCCAGGCAGGAGGATAAGAGGCAGTGTTGGCAGAAAGTTGTGATGATGTCCTTGGCAAACAAGGGCAGCACTGACAGTCAAAGCCAGGCTGGGTCACACAGCCCAGAGATGGCAGCACTGTCATCCCCAAAGTGCCAAGTACCTGAGCCCAAGAGATGTCATTCTACCTGCCCATGCCCAGTGCCTGGATTCCTCGACACCCTAGTCCAGAGAGACCAAGCTCCCAAGAAAGCTATTCTCACTAAGGTGTGAATGCTGATAGTAGCTTCTTTCCTGAGAGGGGAGAGAGCACCAGGACTTTGGGCTCCAGAATTAAGGGGAAGGCACCAAAGACAGAAACTTTGTCCCTGTTCCAAGTACACCTTCTTGACAGCTAGAGCCCCCTGGAGGTCAGTTATTAGCTGCAAACTCCTCCACTTAATTCACCCAAATTAGCTCAGCCTTAGCCCACCCCAACTAATGTTGGGGTCTCCTCCACAGTGAGCGCTTGCCTTCCCTTGGTTTGGCTGCCTCCAGTGACAGGGCCTGATGCTTACTCAGGGAATTTTGCTATTTGGCAATGGCTATAAAGTTCCTCTGTGCAGGTATGCAATATGTAGGGATTATCTTACTGGTAGATTTATTAGTGTCTCTTTTATAGATGAGGAAACTGAGGCACAGGGTGGTAAAGGAATTGTCCAAGATCACACAGTTCATAAGGGATGGAACTGGGATTCAAACCCAGACCAGAGGAAGCAGTCTGATTCCTGAAAATTCTCTAGCAGGTGATCTGAGGACCCCAGGCCCTGGTCTGCTGGCCCCACCATTATTAGCTCCATCTTTGTTTAAACTGTAGTCTCCCAAAGGCCATTGCCAACTCACTCCTGTGTGTCCTGGGAGACATGGACTTCCAGACCCAAATCACAGCTTTGAACATGCATTTGAAATCCCTAGTCAAGGCAGCCTAAAAACCAGAGGATTGAGTGGGTGATACAGGGACCCCCAAACGCACGCCCCGTGACCTCCCTCGACCCGCAGTTCCTCTTCCAGACCCACCCCCAACCGGCTGGGTGTTTTTAGCATCTCCCACTATGACTTCAGTCTGGGTCACAAAGATGAGGAGGAGGAGGAGGCCATATTCCTCTGGCCCCAGAACAGCGTAGGTGGGTGGGAGACCTTGTGATGAGGGAGCTGGTGCAGTCCTCACCGTCTGGGCTGGGGCCCTCTCTCAGAGCCACGCTTTCCCTGATAACAAGGTAGAGCTCGTGTGCCTGCTCCTGGGCCCTGAAGCAGATCCCCACAAAACTGTCCCACCATGTGGAGCACACAGAGGTTCCCCTGCCACCACCCGAAGTCTGTTAAGAACCCCGACGCCCCCTGCTGCCTGTTCTTCCACTTCTCCAGCTCTTGCATCTTTCCAAGACTCAAACAACCTCTTTCCCTGTCCTCTTGGGAACCCCAGCCGCCCTCAACTCTGGCCTCATCCTCCCACCCAGGCTGCCTTGATCCAGGCCCGCTCCCTCCCTGTAAGAGGCTACAAACGCTTCTGAAGCCTGGAACATCTGGCTAATGACGAGGGAAGTGCTGAGATGACAGGTTATTTCAACACTGTCATCATCGTTGGGGATTTCAACACTCAGTGCTTGTGCAAGAGACATAATGGGACTGTCATAAACCCGCACTGTCTCAAAGCTTGGGCACGTCACAGCGGGGCTGACGGGGAGTTGTTGGGGTTTAGCAATTGAGGCTGTCTTGGGGCCTGCAGCCTCCTTCGGGTTATTCTGGCTCCACACAGAAAGCCTGGAGAGAAATCTCGAGGTGTCAGAGAAAACACAGAGCAATTACCTCTTGGGGTAATTAGATGGTAGCAGAGATAGGCCACCTTCCTGCCTGCCAGAGAAGGAGCTGGGGAGGACCAGCCTACCCGGCCCACTGGGCCAGCCCCCACCTAGCCCAGCCCCTGGGGAGCAGAGGCCCAAGGTGACCTCATGGAAGCAGTGGCAGTGAATCATGGCCCATCGTGTTCCCATTTCCCTCCAGGTGCGCAAGCATGTGGGCCCTCAGGAGGGCAGCCTCCACCCCTAGGAGCCACACCAGCCACCTTCCCATCGTGGCAGCTTTTCCAAAGAGCTGCGAGGAACCGGGGGTAGGGGGCACCTCAGGGACCTGCCAGCTACTACTAGAGACCAGGGTCAGGACTTGAAACTGGAATCTTTGATTTAGCACAGCCCTGATCCAAGATTTCCTCTGAACCCAACCACTTCTGTAGGAGGCTAAATGACGGTGGCAGCTTGAAAAGGGAGATGAGGTTCAGAGGAGAGCTGTCGGGGACAAGGCTGAGCTCCCCATCACAAGCTCTCATGTGGCAGGTCAGAGCCAGCAGCCGGAGCCGGCAGAGCCGGAATTGGACAGAGCTGGGAAGGGCAGGAACTCCAGGTCCGAGACACTCCACACTGGTTGTGAAGAGGCACAAGGCACAGCCATCAAGGCCTCCCAGCCTCCAGGGAATGCGGCCCCCAAGCAGTGAGTGATCAGAGGCCCCCAAAGCCAACAGCAGCCCACACTGAACATCGCTAGGCTCAGAGCCAGCCCCTACCCTACTCCGGGCCCCCTGCTTCATGCCCCACTCTCCCCTGCCACACACACACCCACATCTCCAAGGTGTTCTGGGAGAGATGGTTCTGGTGAGAGCGTATGGAGGACAGGCTGGCAAGGAGTATAGGACTCCCACACCTAGAGGGAGGTGCCTGAACAGGACACCAGCGAGCAGAAAAGTGTGGACAAAGACACGGGGTTTAACAGTATGAGTGTATGATGGGAGAAAGTGACACAAGCCATGTGGGTAACACACAGACATCTGCCAAGGCTGGCAGGGAAGGCCCAGAATGACTATCCCCTTTAGTAGACACTGGGGAGCCACAGAAGTTCTTTGACCACAGAAGTCACGGTGCACGCCTGTGCTTTGAGCCCCCTTCCTAGGCTCGGGGTAAGCATGGGGGGTGGGAGGCCCAGAGTAGGCCCAGGAGGCTGGACAGTAGCCAGAATGAGGGGTGGAGAGCGTAGAGAGAGGGAGTGTGCCTGGGGACATTTGGGAGTAGACTCCCCCACAAGAATGGGTTCTGGGGTTAGTATGAGAAAGGGAGGCATCAAAAAATGACTTGGAGTCCAAGCTGGGAGGACTGGGATGATGAGGGGACCCTTCTCAGAAACAGCCTCAAGGAGGGAAGGGAGGACAGGGAGGGGGGTTCACACAGGACTTTGGGGTCTTCACAGAAACCTGCCCCCCAGGACCTAGGCCAGTCTCATGACCCATTACTAGCAAGACGATGATCCTCTGCTTTGACTAAACCCTTGGGAGCCAGTCAGACTTATGCCCAAGGAGACACAGTAACCAAGGATGGGGGCTTGCGTGGATCCTGGCTCCTGCTCCGGGGCTCAGATGCCTCCTTCACCCAAAGGCTTCTCTGCCCTGGTCTCACCTCCTGGCCTGTTCGCCCTTCTCCAGTTTCACCTCCATGGCCTCATCCGAGGCTCCTGCAGGATCACTAGCGTCACCTCCCAACCTCCTAATCCCTGCCTTCTGCTGGTCCTCCCCAGCCTGGCTCACACTGTCCCTCCACTGTTCGCATGACTCAGCAACCCACTCCAGGCCCTACCTCCTACCTGGACTCCTGCAGCCCCTCCCTTCAGCCCACCTACCTGAGGCTGCAGCTGAGTCCCCTCCTTCCGAGCCCAGCTCTGTGGGACTCCAAGCCCACGCCCCACAGCCTCTATCCCTACCCAGCTTGCCCACAGGAAGCGTAGACACCTGGCCCTAAATCAGCATCCATTTCCTTTCCAGAGGCTCGGAACCTATCAACAGGACTGTCACATTCCCACTGCCAGAGGCTACATTCCAGTGCTGTCTGTACAGGAGAGCCTTAGCATCTCCAAGCCTGAGGCAAAGGCAGCCGCCCAGCCATCTTCACGTGGTCAAGGCTCTGTAGTGGGCAGTTTCCTGTGAATCGTACCTGGGTCCCACCTGATGCTCACATCTGTCCTAGGAGGTGGGCTCATTATCATCCCATTTTTACAGATGAGAAGACACACCTTTCACACGTGGCAGAGCCTGGTCCCAGCTGCCCCACTTCCTGCATGGAGTGTACAGGGTTCAGAAAGGCCCTTCTCTATTCCTGGGCAACAGCCCTACCTAGGCTCCCCAGGACAAGGTGGGAGGCACCCAGTCCTGCCCCTTACTAGCACCTCGTGTGAGTTCCGTCAGGCACCTCTCTGTCCTCCACAGCTCAGAATCCCTCTTGCCCACATTCACATACCCAAGCTGAAGCAGAGGGAAAGCAGGAGTCTCTGATTTGCTTCAACATGTTGAGGGAGTCATTGACCACTGCTGGGTTCTGTTTCTTCCCCTGCCAGAGGAGGCAGGTGGCCTCAGTTTCTCTGATCAAGAGTTGCCATCATGGTGTGGTGGAGAAATGCCTCCGAGGACAGGCTGGCACCAGGGCGGGTTTTAGCTCTGCCTCTCAGAACTGGACTCTTCCTTCCAGAGCTTTGTTTTCCCATCTGCAAATGGGGTATAATATCATCTCTGCCATACCTAGTCCAGAGCAGACACAATGTGGGTACTGTGTGACAGCCAAGGTCCCACCTTGCTCTAGAACCATCCGTTGTTCCTTGACAGACCATCCCCTGGGAGACAGCTGAGAATCTGTAGGCTAGGCCAATTGCTGCCAAAAACAGGTCTGTGGTCTTAGCAAAACCTCAGCTGCAAACCCAGCAATGAGCCCATTCGACAGAAGCCCCAGAGAGGTGCCAAGTCAAGCCAAGGGGTCTCCATAGAGATTCAATACCCCTGAGGCTGGGCCATGACTCAGAGGCCCCATAGCCAATGCCTACCTGGCCGCCCAGGCCAGCTCACACATGTTCACTCACTCCATCTACTGTTTATGTCCTCGCCCTCCCCACTGAACGCCCACTCAGGGACCCTCTTTGCACTTGACTCAACCCGCCCAATGTAAGGGACAGGCGAGGGATTTAAGCCTGACTCAATGACAGGTACCCAAATATACAACAGGTGAATGCAATGAGACTCAAGAAGGAGCACAGAGGAGGGGGCTTGTCTTGGGGGTGGGGATTAGAGCCAGGAGTCCCCCGTGGTCTCTCTACGGCACGGGTGTTCCATGTCCCATCGCTGGCAGAGGCAAGGCTGGGAGGGCTGGGGCGGCAGCAGACAGGAAAAGCACACATTCCTTTGTGCCCACCTGGCGCTAGGCCCCACACTCGTCACCAAGTCCAGAGTGACTCAGAGGAGGACCCCGTGGCCCCTGAGGAACCTGTGGCCACTGGGGATCTAGACAGCATGAAGAGAGGCCCCCCCAGCCCCATCAGAATAGGGCCCACCAGCCGGAGGGTCCAGTCTGACCCGGCCTCTCTGGGAACCAGAGTGGCCTCCCTGCCTGGCCTCCTGCTTGGTGAGGGGCAGCGAGATGCTGGTCCAGGCAAGGGCCTCTCTCATTGCCTCCCCCACCACTCTACCGGATGGCACCGTCTCCTAATGCATCTGCCTGTTTACATTCCCCCAACGAAAAGCAGCTTTGTTTATGGAAAAGAGCTATTTTGGTTCCACGTTTTCTCTCTCAGCTCCTCTGACTTGCAGGCGGAGTGGCTGCTGCTCTCTTGAGGAGCTGTGAGGAGCCACAGAGCCTGTCCCCACTTCCTTGGGGGAAGGTGACCACCAGGACAGTGGACCACAGACACGGTGCCATCTCCTCCACGAAGGCTCTAGGAAAGGGACCTGTGCATGAGCCCATGTTCACAAAGTTCAGGAGCAGTCCTGCCCCACGAGCAGGTGTCTGAGGACACAGACCCCCTCAGTACTCCTCATTACACCTCCGTCAGAGGCATACTGGTCACTAGTGCCCTGCTCTGCCAGGTGAGTAATATGATTATCCCCACTATACAGGTGAGAAACTGAGGCACTGAGAGGTAAAGTGGCATCTCCAGAGTCACATAGCTAGTGAGGGGCTGAGTCTCTTTCTGGGATCCAGGGGCTTTATTCCAAATCTTACACTCTCTCCCACTACACCACCCTGTGATGGAAACAGATATTCATATCCAATGACGGGGGAGGGTATGGGAGACGCTGGTTACAGTCATTTCCACGAACAGCCATGGCAAGCATTCAATGCCAGTCTCAGGAGACAGTGAGCAAAGGGTGAGAGGGATGATCAAGTTCTATGACATGGATGCCTGCTTCTCCTGAAGGAAACTGCTGTTTTCCAGAAGGGAACCCCAAAGCTCAGAAGGGGTAGAGGAAACCAGTCACGATATCCCTCCAAGGAAACCCAAGAGGCTGGTCCCCTGTGCAGTCCCCAGCCACTGCCTCTCCAGGAATTAGGAGAAAGTTGCTGGTATGTGGCAGGGGGTTCTGCCGAATGCTCTCCTATGACTCCGGACTAAGACGCTCTCCCATTCTCCCTTTCTTTCTGCTCCTATTACCTCCTCCAACGAATTGTGTTTCCTGATACAGGCAGGTCAACCACTGTCACCATGACAACAAAGAAAAAGTAAAAGCAATGGGAGATGGAACACCCACGCCCTAGAGAGACCACGGGGGACTCCCAGCTCTAATCCCCACCCCCAAGACAAGCCCTGATGGGGCAGGTGCACCCTGGGGACAGGGACAAGGGGATCATTAGAGAAGAGTATAAAGTTCTCAAAAAAGAGGCAGAACCTTCTCATAGCCCTGTGGTGCGCTTCTCCTAGACACCCCTTGGGGATGCACAGTCCACACTCTGGCATCTTTGGAATCTCTGCTTCCTCAGGGCCTGGAGCAGCGGTGTGGGGTGGGGTCAGCTACCACATCAGTTTCCAGAAGCAGGGCCACAAGTGGGTCAGAGCCTGGGGGTGTCAGCCAGGTGTGCCCACCTCTGCAGGTCTGCGGTGGGATTTGGGGAGCATTCTTGGGTATGTAGCCTTCCAGCCTGGAACTCTGGCTTTCCCGAAGATTCTGTGAGTATCTTTTAATAAATTCCTTAAAAGATTCACAGTATCTTTTAATAAATTCCTTGTCTGCCTAAAAGAGCCAGAGTCAGTTTCTGCGGTCTGAAAATGCAAACTCTGGCATGTTCACCTCATGATGATGAAAATGGCCTAGGAAGCCCTAGGCTCAGCCCAGTTGAAGAGAGTCAGAGGTCAGCCTTGCCTCCGCCAGACCAGGCTGGGGGTGGCACGGACTGAGGTCTGCCAGGCCAGATCCTTCCTGTGAAATGCCCATCCACCAAAGCTGGACCAGGACGGAGGAACAGAGGTCTGAGCAAGAACTGCCTTCTGATCCCAACAGCACACCCAGGTGCTCCCAGAAGGGCACTCTGAAGCCTGCCACCACTGACACTGGGCGTAGCGCCTCCCTCTACGCCTTGCCTTTGCTGTTTCTTCTGCCTACCACTCCCTCCCCACAGGCTCCCGTTAACTCCTTCTCATTTTTTTTAAGATTCAGCAGCTCCTGCCTCTTCCAGGCAGACTTCCAGACCCATTCCTCTGGGCTAGGTGCCTCCTCAGTTTCCCAGCGCCCCCGGGACATGTCCGCCAATGCACTTCCACACTGGATTGTAACTGGCCTTTCACACGGCCCATCTCCTAACTGGATGGTGACTCCCTGAGGGCAGGGGTCATATCCGGTCCACTCTGGGCACCCAATGCCAGAGATCATTCTGACACAAACTAATGTGCTCAGCAAATGTCTGCTGAATGACAGAATGAGTGAGTGAGGGAACCTGCTCCCCGTAGGAGAAGTGAGGGGTCACTCAGCTGAGTGAGAGCCCAGAGACAGAAGAACTGCCAGGGTGGTCATGAAGGTGAGTGGGCAGCCCACCCAGCCTGAATTCTCTGGGACAGCAATAACCCACTCAGCTTTTATCAGAGCAAAGGGCACGTGTGGGGTTTGCCAAAGCCGGCAGCTCCAGCCACCATGGATTCATTAGCAAATCCGACGGAAAAAACGTTCCCCGGGAAATAAATCTGGAGCTGCCAACTTGCTTCAATTCCCTCCTTATCCCGCTATTGATTTGTATCTCAGAGATTTAAGCCTCTCTATTTGTTTGCCAGAGACGCTTGTCTAGCAGACGTCAAGGATAAATACGGGATAGCGAGGTGCCTGAGCAGCTCTGTGTCGAAATCAAGCACACACCTCTGAAATTGCTCTTCCTGCCCCTGGCATGGACAGGCGAGGGAGGTTTCCGGAGACCCTCAGAGGGGATCTGGCAGCTCTGTCCCACCACGGCCCAGCTCCCGCTGTCCACACAGGAGGCCCAGCCCAAGTGGCCTCTGCTCCAGGCCGTGCCAACAGAGACCCACTCATGTCCTGCTGTTGCAAGCTGGGGTCAGCGGGGTCACCTTGACCCTCTGGGCTGGACCAGGATGACTCACATCCAAGTCTGGCCTCACTGTGGATGGCAGAAGACTGAAAGCCTTTCCTGAGATGTCTGTGCGTTCTTCCTGAGGGAGGGCAGTGGGGGCAGAATGGTCACACTCTCACGGTTGCCTGTGACCCAGAGACCTACTGCCACTGAATTTTAGTTTGGAGATGTTCTCAGCTTCTTGTACAAGATGGTGCAGTCCCCCACCACAGTCACACAGACGTGGGTGTCCTTTCCTTAGGTTCTATTCTCAAACTCCCTCACACCAAGCATTTTGTGGGCAGGGAGTTTACTGGCAGTTGAAGACACAGAGGCATTTGCTTTGCAATTATAGGAACCTATTAAAATCCTTCTCCCTAAATGTTTCTCTGCCGTTTCTGCCCCGATCGTCACCTTCCTCCTTCCTCCTCTGCCCCTCAAATCCTGTAAACTGTGAAGCAGAGCAGTCCAGCCCTCATGGTCCCACCTCCTCTTCTGATGGATTTTCCCAAACACTTTAAAGTGGAATTTGATGCCAGTTCTTAAAATGATGGATTTTTATCCCATTACGCTGGTATCAGCCTCACCTTCACAACAGACATAAGTCGTGGCACCTCCTGCCTTGGGGACCCAGAGCTAAGATGAGCAGAGACCCTGACTCCAGAGTCTCAGCAGGAGAGACAAACCTTCTAAATAGACAACAGCAGAAACGATGGTGAGATGCTGGATGAGACGAGCAAACACAGACTCTATGAGGACAGATGATGGGCAGCTCCCTCCGCTTGGAGGAGCCAGAGCTTCCCCAAGAGGTGATGGGAAAGCAGGGCAGTGAAGGGATTTCCTGAGGGGAAATGGCGGCTGGAACAGAACTGGCCCCAACAGAACTGGCCCCCACACCTCTCTGCAATGCTCCCACTGTGCTGTATGGTGGTTTCGTGTCTGCGTACCCACCAGATAGTAAGCTGCTCAAAGGCAAAGGCAGGAACTGGACCATGTTCAACTCATCCCAGCCCAGGACCCAGCCCAGGGCTCAGCACCAAAGCCTTGGCAGAAGTTTGTAGGATGAAGAAAGAGAGAGAGAGATGAAGGGAGGCATTGCGACAACAGCACGGAGGCCTGAGCGCTGGAAGCCCCAGGATCCCTGACTCTTTGGTCAAAACAAGAGGTGGAACTGGCTGGATTTTCATCCTACACAGCTCTGCTGATCTGCTTTGTGGGATTCAGGTCATCAGGAGGCCAGAGGGGGATGCTTTTGGCTTCAGTGGGTTTACATCTCTAAAGACGGAGATGCCAGGCCCTCGGAGATGGGAAGTATGTATGACCAAGCACCCCAAGGCCAGCTCCAAAAGTTCTCCAAGCAATGAGGCAGCCAGGCCCAGGGACAGTCCTTGTCAGCAGACCCAATCACTTCAAACTGAAAGTGAGAAGGACTGGGGGCTGTGGGTCCTTGGGCCACACCTATGCAAGGGCTTTTACATCAAGCATTTGTGATCCACCATATATCTCAGCATACACTCTCTGCTCTAAGAAGAACTATGATCTCACATCTGTATAGCACTTAACACTTAGGGAGATGTTCTAATACCCATGAGCTCAGAGCTGAGGTACAGACCCTACACCCCACCCATGACCTCCCAGGATTGAGGGAGAGAATGGAAAGGAAACACATGGTAACCCCTGAGCACTATGCATCATGTGGGATTAGGTGGTCAGTTCTCTAGTCCCCTCAACCTTCGTGTTCTTAGAACTTCCAAAGCATTGAAAGTGGGCAGCAAAAACTGAATATATGCTGCTTTGCATTGCTGCCTGCTATTGCTTCAGGTTCATGAGGCTCCTCACCTGCACTGAATCCTTGGAGTTAAGGACGTGTGGCCTGCACATCCCCTGTGCCGTCCACCCCTGCAGTACTCAGCCTGGTACCGGGCCCCCAGCATGTCTTCAAACCAAGTAGTGTGGTCAGCAGTTTCTTCTACAAATTGGCTACACATTAGAATCATCTAGGGACTTCAATAAAACACTGATGCCCAGGCCCCTCTTTCAGGAATACTGATTTAATTAGTCTGAAGTGGGACCAGGACATCAGTATTTTATTAAAGTCTCCAGATGATTCTAATGTGCAGCAGGGGTTGAGAACCACTGCTGTGGCATCTGCAGCAACATGCAGAAAATGCACTTGTGAAATGTGTACCTGGAAAGTTGACTCTTGGCACTAAGTTCCATCATTTCAGATCTCACCCACCTCAATGGCTTCAATTCTCCACTGTATCAAATGGCTTCTAAATCTCAATGTCCAGCCTGGGGTTCTCTCCTCAGAGACTTTACACTCCAATATACAATTCCAGGTGGACAGCTTTAGCTACATGCCCATAGGTAATTCATGACAACCCCCAAACAGGTGTCTCCACCTGTACATAGGACCTTGGCGAATGACACCACTACCGTGGTGAACAACTGTATTAGTCATATGTTTTAAGCTATCTGTGATGGAAAACCAACTTGAACTAATCTAGCAATGGAAGGATTTGGATATATCTTCTGTAGCTATGGGGTGCAAGGTACAGCTGGGCCCAAGCAGCATTTGGCTCTAAGGCTCACTAACACCACCAACACCTGCATCTCTTCATGCTGAAATATCCTAGGGAAGGACTCTGACTGGCTTGGTAAAGTGCCCACCCTATACCAATCATCTGAGGCCAGGGGTATAGGTCTTGTAGCATAGACATGGCTGCTAGGGCCCACCTTTGAGTTTAAAGACAGAAGAACTTCCATTTAAGATGGTGATGTAAGGTCAGATCTCAAAAATATCTCTTCCCCCAAAGACTAACAATTCATATTTTTAGATGAATAACAACAATAGCAATAAATAGTATTGCTGTTAACTGGGTGTATTAGTCAGGGACCTGGTAAGAAGCAGATATAACACTCAAAGGGTAACGGAAGAAATTTAATAAGGAGACTATTTAAAAGGTAAGAGATAAGAGAGTTAACAAGGAATGGTGAAGCAGCCAAGGATTAGCTGTTACCACCCTCATCCCTAGGCCTAAACGAGGAGGGAGTTGTTACCGGAATCCAACGAGAGCAGTAGTCCGGGAGAGGGCTGCCCAACCGGAACCGTGGCCTTAGTTAGATGAATACAGTCACTGCTAAACTTGGAAGAGTAGGAATTGGAGGAATAAATACCGAACCCTCTCTCTCTTCCTGCCTTCTAATCTCTTGCTGGCCTCTCATTGGCTGAACATAACTAGAAGCCAGAGAGAGCCCAAGTGATGCAATCCATTGAGGTCAGCCTTCCAGGCATACAGCAGGTGGAGAAGGGTGAAAAATACATCAGCAGGGACAAACGTAGGACATCCTACACACTGGGCAGCCACTCAAATGGCATCTACTCTCTCAGTTTCAGTGGCCCAGTGTCAGTAACCTTAAAAGTCACCTTTGCTCCCTCCATTTTTTCTCCCCCACATTCCATCACCAAGTCCTACTGATCTCACCTCCCAAACTTTCCCAGGGTTTGTCCTCTCCTTTGTCTCCCTACCCTTCTTTGGTTTAAGCCTTCATTATCTCTCCCTTGGACTATTGCAATTATTTCTCAACTGGCTTCTGTATGTCCAATTAAATCTATTCCCAAGACTCAGCTTATCTGAATATGACCCTTCCCAGCTAAAACCTTTCCAGGGCTCCCCACTGCCTTCAGGATAACAGGCAGCCTCCCCAGCATGCTCCCCAGCAACAGAGCTGCTCTAAGTGGGTTGAAGGAAGATCATCAAGGTTGGTGACAGTCTGGGTAAGGTATTTGGAACTCCTCTCCTAGGCAATGGGAGCCCAAAGGAGCTTTGAAAGTAGGATTTTGTTGTTGTTGTTGTTAACTTTCATTTTAAATACTATCAGAATTTCCAACCCACCCACCCACTGCCATCAAGTCAATTCTGACTTATAGCGACCCTATAGGACAGAGTAGAACTGTCCCATAGGGTTTCCAAGGCTGTAAATCTTTACGGAAGGAGACTGCCACATCTTTCTCCCGCAGAGCAGCTAATGGGTTTGAACCACGGAGCTTTCAGTTAGCAGCCGAGGGCTTTAACCACTGTGCCACCAGGGCTCCGAGAATTTCCAGAAAGTTGCAAAAATAGCATGAAGAATTACCATAAACCCTTCATCCAGACTCTCCAGATGTTAACATTTTACATAGTACAATTATCAAAATCCTGAAATACTATTATCTAATCTGCCCTGGTGGTGCAGTGGTTAAGAGATTGGTGGCTAAACAAACAGGTTCGGCAGTTCAAAACCACCAGCCGCTCTTTGGAAACACTATGGGGCAGTTCTACTCTGTCCTATAGGGTCACTATGAGTCAGAATCGACTCAATGGCAATGGGTGAATCTACAACTTATTTGAATTTCACATATTGTCCCACTAATGTCCTTTTTCTGGTTCAGCATCTAAATCTAGGATCACCTTGCTTTCCATTGTCTTGAGTCCTTAGTCTCCTTTAATCTGGAACAATTCCTTGGTCTTTGTCTTTCATGGCCTTGACACATTTGAAGAGTACTGGCCAGTTGTTTTATAGAATGCCCTTCAATTTGGCTTTATCTGATGTTTCCTCATTATTAAAGTCAGCTTATACATTTTTTGGTAAGAATAACGCGGAAGTGAAGTTGTGTCCTTCTCAGTACATCTTATCAGGAGGCACACGATGTCAGTTTTTCCCAATACTGATAACATTAATTTTGATCACTTGGTTAAGACGGTGTCTGCAAAGTTTCTCCAGTATAAAGATACTATTTTGTTATTAATAAGTATCCGGATGAGAGATGCTTTGAGACTATGTAAGTATTGTTTCTCATCATAATTTTGCCTACCAATTTTAGCACCTATTAATGATTCTTGCCTGAAACAATGATTACTGTGATGTTTGCCAAATAGTGATTTTCAAGTTCATCATTCCTTCTCCATTTTAGTTGAAATTCCACTATAAGGAGGGGAGGAGAGAAGCAGGATATCTACCCACCCAGAAAATGGTCTCCAGGGATCAAAACAACCTCACGACAACCCAATTTTAAAATGGGCAAAGGACTGGAATAGACATTTCTCAAAAAATAAATATATATAAATCGTCGATAAGCACATGAAAAGATGCTCAGCATCATTAGCCATCAGGGAAATGCAACTCAAAACCACAGTGAGATACCACTTGACACCCACTTGGATGGCTATAAGAAAAATAATAATAACAAAAAAACAGATAACTAATGTTGGCAAAGATGTGGCACTATTGGGACCCTCACATACTGCTGATGGGAATGTAAAATGGTGCAGCCACTGTGGAAGACAGTCTTGCAATTCCTTAAAAGGTTAAACATAGAGTTAACCATATGACTTAGCAGTTCTACTCCTATGCTCAAGAAAAATTAAAACATATGTCCACATAAAAGTTTGTATACAAATATTCATAGTAGCAATAAAGGGTGTCTCTTTGTACACCTTCTCTGAGGCCAACTCTAAATATCTTCTCTGACACCAACAGCAAATGTAGTATTTCTAGATTTACACACAGGAAAAAACATTCTTTGATGGTTATGAGGGTGGGGAGGGTGGGGAGGGTGGGAGGGGAAATCACTAACTAGATAGTAACTAACTAGATAGTAACAAATGTGAACTTTGGTGAAGAGAAAGACAACACCCAGTATAAGGGCAGTCAGCACAACTGGATTAAAGCAAAATCACAGAAGTTTCCTACACACACCCAGACACTTTGAGGGACTGAGTGGCTGGGGCTGGGGGCTGGGGACCATAGTCTTGGGGACATCTAGGTCAATTAGCATAACACAGTTTATAAAGAAAATGTTCTGCATCCCACCTTGGTGAGTAGTGTCTGGCATCTTAAAAGCTTGCAAGCGACCATTTAAGATACACCTATTGGTCCCAAAGGAGAATGAAGACAATGAAAGACACAAGGAAAATATTAGCCCAAAGGACTAAAGGACCACATATACCAGAGACTTCACTAGCCTGAACCCAGAATAACTAGATGATGCTCAGCTACAACCACAGACTGCTCTGACAGGAATCACAACAGAGAGTCCCAGACAGAACAGGAGAAAAATATAGAACAGAATTCAAATTCACTAAAAAAGACCAGACTTACTGATCTGACAAAGAACTGGGGGAACCCCCGAGACTATGGCTTCCAGACACTCTGCTAACTCAGAACTGAAACCACTCCCGAAGCCCACTTTTCAGACAAAGGTTAGACAGGCCTGTAATACAAACAATAACACACATAACAAACACGCTTCTTAGTTCAACCAAATACACAAGACCAAACTGGCAACTCCTATCCAAAAGCAAGATGAGAAAGCAGAAGGGACAGGAATCGGACAAATGCACACAGGGAACCTGAGGTGGACTGGGGAAGCATGCTGTCACATTGTGGGAACTGCAACCAATGTCACAGAACAATATGTGTATAAATTTTTGAATGAGAAATTAACTTGAGCTGTAAACTTTCACCTAAAGCACAATATAAAATTTTAAAAATGCAGTACTTCTTTCTCTGACCCTAACCACCAGAGCTACATCAGATCTCACAAGTTAAAGGTCACGGTCCTTCAGCTGCCAAGACTTCAGGTGCCAGCCACAAATTTGAGATCCCCATGACCCTCGCTTTTGCCCTGCTGGCTACAAATTTAGGGATTCCTATTACCCCCTCAGGTTCACTAGAACAACTCAAAGAACTTGGGAAAACACTATACTTACAATTACAGTTTTATCATAGCAAAAATTATACAAATGAAGAGATGCATAGGGCAAGGTCTGTGAGGGTTCCCTGTGCAGAACTTCCTTGTCCCAAAGGATGCACTACCCTCCCCCATACATCAGTGTCTATCACCAACCAGGAAGCTCTCTGAGCTTCAGGGTCCAGAGCCTTTATTTGGGCCTTGTTACATAGGCACGACTGATTGAATCATTGCCCACATAGTTGAACTCAACTTCCAGAGCCCCTCCCCTGAAGTCGGGTTGATATCATGTGGTGGGTCTTTCAGGCATGGCCAGCGCCCCACCCTCATAAGTCACCTCATTAGCATAAACCCTCCAGTGCAGTCTGGAGCCCTTAGGGATAACTAAGAATGTCATCACTGGGGAAATTCCAAGGTTTTAAAGATTATCTCTCAGAAACCAAAGACAAATACCAAACTCTTTGGGTAAAGTTCATTGTAAACCCTAGAGCAGCATTCATAATAGCCCAAAAGTGACAACAATTCAATGTCCATCAACAATGAATGGATAAATAAAACATAGTGTATCCACAGAATGGAATATTAGTTGACAATAAGAAGGAATTAAGTACTGATATAACATGGATGAACCTTGAAAATATTATACTAAGTGAAAGAAACCAGACACAAAATGTCATATTTTATTTTTATTTTTATTTTATTTTTATTCCATTTAACTGAAATATCCAGAATAAACAAATCCATAGTGACAGAAGGCAGATTTGTAGTTTCCAGGGGCTGGGGCAGTGGAGGAAGGTTGGTGTCTTAGTTATCCAGTGCTGCTGTAACAGAAATACCACAAGTAGATGGTATTAACAAAGAGAAATTTATTCTCTCACAGTTTAGGAGGCTAGAAGTCCAAATTCAGGGTGCCAGCTTCAGGGGAAGGCTTTCTCTCTCTGTTGGCTCTGGAGGAAGGTCCTTGTCATCAATCTTCCCTGGTCGAGGAGCTTCTCTGCGCAGGAACCCTGGGTCCAAAGAACACATGCTCCTAGCTCTTTTGCTTAGTGATAATGAGGTCCCCATGTCTCTCTGCTCTCTTCTCTGTTGTATATCTCAAAAGAGACTGACTTAAGACACAACTAATCTTATAGATTGAGTCCTGCCTCATTAATATAACTACCACTAATCCCACCTCATTAACATCATAGAGGTAGGGTTTACAACACATAGGAAAATCACATCAGATGACAAAATGGTGGACAATCACACGATACTGGGAATCATGGACTAGCCAAGCTGACACACATTTTGGGGGGGGACACAATTCAATCCATGACACATGAGGAATGACTGCTAATGAATATGGGGTTCATTTTTGGGGTGATGAAAATGTCCTAAGATGAATTGTGAGGATGGTTACACAACTCAATGAATGTACTAAAACCATTGAATTGCACACTTTAAATGGGTTACTTGCATGGAATGTGAATTATAACTCAATAAGCTATAATTAAAACAACAACAACCACTGTTCCGTTCCATACCCCCATGAGAGTGGGAGGCCTCCTCCTTCTCCCAGCCTGCCTGAGTTCCTACCTCCCACTGCATGCAAAGGTGCTTGAGACCCAACAGGCCAAGTAGGAAAGTGAGGCTCTCTTGGGCCAAGCAAATAAATTGCACCTTGACAGAATTTCCAGTGATCATAGCTGGGAAGATTCACTGCTGCTTGTTGACCAACTATCTCTTTACTCCCCAGTGAAATGTCCTGAGCCAGACTGTGGTTTTGTGACTTGAAGTCCAAGGCCATGAATCAACATAATCCACTTGTCAAGACCAAAGGCTGTGGTTGTCTTGCATGCAGAAGGAACAACTCACATTTCTGGCGCCTGCATGTCAGAGGGCTGGGTTGCATGCTCATGCCCACAATGGTGGGGGCTGTGCCCATGGATACCTCTGGACTAACCACACACCACCATGGGCCATACTTTTCCCACAGCTATTGCTGGCTCAGCCGCTCAGAGCCTGAGAGTCTCAATCCCCACTTTCCAGCTCAATTTTGTGATTCCTGGTGGGTTAGCCGGGCCCATGCTGGGTCCTCTGGCTTTTGCTTTCTCGTTCATATTGACACTGTTGTAAAAGACAACTCCAATCAGGGCCCCTCCTTCAGTTTAAAGCCCTCTGGTGCCTTCCCATTTTGCCTGGGATAGAGCTCTTAAACCCAGCCTGGTGTGGCCGCATGAGCCCTGACTCCACACTGGCCTCACCAGCTCATTGCCACCTTGGTCCCCTACTCCTGACCACACCCTGACCACGCTGGCCTTATTTCAGTTCCTCGGAATCCCCCATCCCCTCTCACTTTCAGATCTCTGGATAGCGTTCCTGTCCTGCTTTCCTCACCCCTTGTTAACACTCCAGGAGTCCCTGGGTGGCACAAATGGTTAAACGTTTGACTCCTAACTGAAAGGTTGGAGTTCAAGCCCATCAGAGGTGCCTTGGAAGAAAAGCCTGGTGATCTGCTTCCAAAAGGTCACAGCCTTGAAAACCCTATGGAGTGTACACATGGGGTTGCCATGAGTTGGAATCCACTTGACAGCAGCTAGTTTAGTCGATGCCCTCTCAGTCTTGAGATCTCTGCTGATCTCTCATCCCCATATGACTTAGGTCAGGTTCTCTGCATTCTTTTGGATGAGCAAATGGGGGCAAAGGGAGGCTCTGTGATTTGTCCAGAGTTATAGCCAATGGGTCAGGACTCCCAAGGGGTCTTTTCAGTTTGCTCGCCGCCTCCAGAGACAAGGCTGGGAGCCGTGTGTTTCCTACACCTCTGCTCACAACAGTAGAGATGGAATGAACAGAGCTGGGAGAAGAGACATGATGGGGACCCCGTTCTCAGAAAGTATCAAACAGGGTCCTGCTTAACAACTAGTCAGGCAGCGGAAAGCCTTGAGAACTCTAAAATTTCAACAGAAAACACCAGGCAAAGGAAACATTGGCCAGTGGGCAGAGAAATCTTGGCCAGGAAAATAGCCTCCTGTTCCAGTTTCCGCAGGTGATTAAACATAGATTCGGCCACTCTCATCCAGCCCCAGAGAAGTACCGCTACTGTCCAAGCATCAGCACCCACATTATGATTCATTCTGTCCTCACCACAACCCTTGGGGGGGGTAGGACAAATTATGCCCATTTTACAGATAGCGGAACTGAGTTGCAGAGAAGGCAATGACTTGTGTAAGGAAGCCAGGCCTCCTGCCTTCCCCAACCCTATGCCCTGCCCTGGCTCCCCTCACAGGCCTCCAACTTTCCTCCTTCTCACCACCTGCCTGCAGCCCTGTGGCTGCTCCTGATGGAGGAATTCAAGCTTCTCCTGGGCCCCCATCCTGAACATTCCATAAGAAGGGAGAGGCCAGGAACTTCAGGCCCAGCATGAAGGACATTAGTAGGTGTTAGAAAAAATAGCCAAGTGTGAAATGAATTCCTGCCACCTCGCTGAGCATGCCGGGAACCTTTGTTTTACCATTGGACCAACTCACAGCTAATAAATCAAAGAGGGTGGCCAGGGCTGGAATGACCAAAACCAAGCTGAGCTGGATCTGCAGGAGCCACCAAGGGAGCAAGAAGCAACTGCAATGACTGGTCAGCTCTCCCCTTTAACATCCACCTCCTGAGCTTTCTGAGTTGGAGGCCTTATTCTCCCCGGTAAGCCTAGAATCTGGGACTCCCCAGAGGTAGCTCCCTCACAGTCAAGGTCAGGTCGGGCCCCTTCAGGAAGGGCTGCCAGAGCTTCTGGACAGGCAGGCCAGCTGAGTGGTCTCCAAGAGGAAGCCTCCTCTGAGACCACAGCTCCCTGAATCCCATTCTCAGCTGACCAAGGGTGCCTGTCCCTTCTCACTTTAAGCCTAAGCCCACGAGGCAGGAATTTTGCCCACAGAGCAGAAGAGACTTGTCCAGAAGCTCACCTTGAGTTCATACCCTCTGCGAGCCCCAGCAAGTTGGGTCTGTGCCTCAAGTGTAACATTGACCACCCAACTTCTAGTGAGGGTGTATGAATTCCATCGTACTGCTCACCCAGAATGCCAGCTCTGTGAAGACAAGGCCAAGGTTGGGCCTAAATGCTGTTTGCTAGAACACCAGCTCAGAAGGAAACAGCAAGTGGGGGAGCGAGGAGAGGAGGAAGAGGAAACAAAGAAGGTTGCATCATTCAGGAACTGGGATTTTACTTTGGCTGGGTCAGACACTGCCCTAGTTTCCCAGCGCTGCTGTAACAGAAATACAACAGCAGGTGGCTTTTAAGAACAGAAATGTATTTTCTCACAGTTCAGGAGACTAGGAGTCTGCATTCAGGATATAGTTCTAGGGGGAGGTCCTTCTTTGTCTATTTCAACTTCTAGTAGTTGTCAATCCTTGGAGTTCCTGGGCTTGTAGATTCACCTGCCTTCCTTGCTGTCAGATAGCATCCGTCTTCCCCCTGCACATCTCTGGGTCTGCTGCTTGTTATATAACTCAGAAGTAATTAGGTTTAGGATCCACCCTACATTGGGTATGACCTAACCGATTACTTAATTACATTACACTAGATTACATTATGGAAGGTGATTACATTACATTACATTACATCACATCACATCCACTGGTATAGGAGTTAGAATTCCAACACATATTCTGGGGGAACACACTTCAATCCACAACAGATACTGTTCGTTTAACACATATTTATTGAGCATCTCTCACAAGCCTAGTGTTATGAGAGACACTGAAGCTACAGCAGGGACAAAGCCAGGTTCTTGGTCTCTGGTGCTTACATTCTAGTACAACTTCCCAAAAAGGCAGCAGTTAGAACTCTTTGGATGCAAGTAATAGAAAGTCAACTGGAATAAGTTTAAGCAAAAATGAGGAATTCATTGGCTCAAGTGGCCCAAATGCAGGTCAGGCAGGGGAGGTCTAGCCTTTAGGTTGATGGGAGCCAGGGTGCTGCATGTCTCAGGGCTTGGCGTCTTGTCTCTGCCTCTCTTGGTGGGCCATTCTCATCTGGTCCCACTACAGACTCCTCTCTCCATGAGGCAGGGTACATGAGGCAGTTTCATACTCACTTCTTCAGAGCTCCAGGATCAGAATAGAAAAGGAGTTTTACTCTCCTGGCAACAGATTTTAAAGTCCTAGGCAAGGATTGTGATAGGCGCAGCCAATGCCGCTTGCCCACTCCTTGGACCGATCACTATAGCCAGAAGAATTGGATCTGTTATTAGAAGAAGCAGGAAAGAGTGCAGGGCAGATAGAATAACGATGTCTAATATACGTGGGTATTATTTAGTTTGCTCCTCACATCAGCTCTAGAAAAGAGAGCAAGAAGAAAGGGTGAGTACTGTAGCCTCCATTTTCTGACTGAGAAACTGCTAAGTGGAGCCTGTGCCTGCCTTAAACTCAGCCCCCTGACAGCCAGGCCAGAGTTCAGACCCCACACCACAGCTGCCCACAACATCAAAGGGAAACTCAGTTGGGACTTAATTCCTGCTGGGATTGAAGTGGAAGAAGGGAAAATGGATTTCAAATATGTTTTGAGAAATTTCGTCAAGAATGAAACGGCATTTTTCTAGCACTTTCCCATGCAGGGAGAGGGAGGAAGCTTTGTGCAGATCAGAATCTAGGTGTCATGCATATTAGAATCACAAGGGGTTTTAGGAGTATTGTCATCTATCCGAATGGGTGGTCATAGGAGTCAGTGCAAAGCTGGGAATAGGATCATAATGGCTACTCTTCATTTATTTAGTGCTGGACACTCTACATATATGGGGTGAACACTTATTCCCCACCGAGGGTAGGTAAGGCCCTTTTCACTTCCTGCTCCCCTGCCGTACTTCCTTCTTCCCAGGGGAGGAGGAAACACTCACCTGATTTGGGAGAAGGAAGTGACCATGCCCAGCTTAGTCCCTTCTGGCACTCTCCATTCTGATCAGCTGCCTTCTGAGGGTGCCTTCTGATCGCAGTTGGTCCAACTCCTGCAAGTGTCTCTCAATTTGTTCTGAACTTGGGGAGGGAAGAAGTCTTATTTTCTGGCCTCCAGGACCAAGGGGGCAGCAGTTAGAACTCTTAGGATGCAAGTAATAGAAACTCAAATGGGCTAAACTTAAGCAAAAATGGGGAATTTATTGACTCAAGTGGGCCAAATGCACACATAGTAAAACCTGTGAGAGCCAGAACTTGATGGGATTGTCTTGTTTTTCCAGGTCTTGCAAGTTTTCCACCTTTGACAGGGTGCAGTCTCATCACTTTTCTATCGCTCGTTTTAGTGGAAAATATTTGAGTATGCCTTCTCTGTCAGGTTTCCGCCTTACACAGTTTCTGTCTTGCAAAAGTTTTACCATACTATCTCCAACATGTACTATAGGAAGTCCCCCGGGGTTATGAATGAGATCCATTCCTAAATCTGTCTTTAAGTCAAATTTATATGTAAGTTGGAACAGGTACATACCGTTCTTATTTAGCAACAGTCAAACATTTGTCTTAATATATAGTATATATTTTACATTTCTATGCATATAAATGTCTACCAATTCTTTTTGGTACAGTAACTGTGTATTCTTTCCACCTTCTTTTGATACTTCCTGCATCATTCAATATTTTGCCCATAGAATCCTTCAATATTGCAACTTGAGGCTTGAATTTTTTTCTTCAGTTCTTTCAGCTTAAGGCATGCCAAGAGTGTTCTTCCCTTTTGGTTTTCTATTTCCAGGTCTTCGCACATTTCACTAAAATACTTTACTTTGTCTTCTCAAGCCACCCTTTGAAATCTTCTGTTCAGCTCTTTTACTTCATCATTTCTTCCATTCACTATAGCTACTCTATGTTCAAGAGCAAGTTTCAGAGTCTCTTCTGACATCCATTTTGGTCTTTTCTTTCTTTCCTGTCTTTTTAATGATCTTTTGCTGTCTTCATGTATGATGTCCTTGATGTCATCTCACAACTTGTCTGGTCTTCGGTCATTACTGTTCAGTGTATCAAATCTTTTCCTGAGATGGTCTCCAAATTCAGGTGGGATATACTCAAGGTCATATTTTGGTTCTCATGGACTTGTTTTAATTTTCTTCAGCTTCAATTTAACCTTGCATATGAGCAATTGATGGTCTGTTCCACAGTTGGCCCTGGCCTTGTTCTGATTGATGATATTGAGCTTTTCCATCGTCTCTTTCCACAGATATATTCGATTTGATTCCTGTGTACTCCATCTGGCTAGGTCCACATGTATAGTAGTCATTTATGTTGCTGAAAAAAGGTATTTGCAATGAAGAAGTTGTTGATCATGAGAAATTCTATCATGTGATCTCTGGCATCATTTCTGTTACCAAGGCCATATAGTCTAACTATAGATCTTTCTTCTTTGTTTCCAAATTTTGCATTCCAATTGCCAGTAATTATCAATGCATCTTGACTGCATAAAGTTTGATCAATTTCAGACTGCAGAAGTTGGTAAAAATCTTCAATTTCCTCGTCTTTGGCATTAATGGCTGGTGCATAAATTTGAATATTAGTTGTATTAACTGGTCTTCCTTGTAAGCATACGGATATTATGCTATCATGACAGCTTTGTACTTCAGGATAGATCTTAAAATGTTCTTTTTGACGATAAATGTGATACCACTCCTCTTCAATTTGTCATTCCCAGCATAGTAGACCGTATGATTGTCTGATTCAAAATGGCCAATACCAGTCCATTTCAGCTCACTAATGCCTAGGATATCAATCTTTATGCATTCCATTTCATTTTTGATGACTTCCAATTTTCCTAGATTTATACTTCGTTCATTTCCATGTTCTGATTACTAATGGATGTTTGCAGCTGTTTCTTCTCGTTCTGAGTCATGCCATATCATCACATGAAGGTCTCGAAAGCTTTACTCCATTCACATCATTAAGGTTGATTCTATTTTCAGGAGGCAGCTCTTGCCCAGTCATATTTTGAGTGCCTTCCAACATGAGGGGCACATCTTCTGGCACTATGTCAGACAATGTTCTGTTGCTGTTTGTAAGGTTTTAACTGGCCATTTTTTTCAGCAGTAGACCACCAGGTCCTTCCTCCTAGTCTGTCTTAGTCTGGAAGTTCTGCTGAAACCTGTCCACTATGGGTGACCTTGCAGGTATTTGAAATATCGGTGGCATAGCAGGAAGCGTCAAAAAAAGATGGAAGTCCTGAGGTTCACCCTTCAGCCAAAGATTAGACAGGCCCATAAAACAAAAAGAGACTAAATGGGCATACCAGCCCAAGGATGAGAAGGCAGGAGGGGACAGGAAAGCTGGTAACAGGGAACCCAAGGTCAAGAAGGGGAGAGTGTTGACATGTCATGGGGGTGGCAACCAATGTCACAAAACAGTATGTGTATTAATGAGAAACTAATTTGCTCTGTAAACCCTCATCTTAAATACAATTAAAAAAAAAAAAAAAGATGGAAGGAATACATAGAGTTACTGTACCAAAAAGAATTAGTTGACATTCAACCATTTCAGGAAATAGCATATGATCAAGAACCAGTGATACTGAGGGAAGAAGTCCAAGCTGCACTGAAGGCTTTGGTGAAAACCAAGGCTCCAGGAATTGACAGAATACCAACTGAGATGTTTTAGATGAAGCACTGGAAGTGCTCACTCCTCTGTGCCAAGAAATTTGGAAGACAGCTACCTGGCCAACCGACTGGAAGAGATACATATCTGTGCCCATTCCAAAGAAAGGTGATCCAACAGAATGCAGAAATTATCAAACAATATCATTAATATCACACACAAGTAAAATTTTGCTGAAGATAATTCAAAAATGGTTGCAGCAGTACATCAACAGAACTGCCAGAAATTCAAGCTGGATTAGAGGACATGGAATGAGGGATACCATTGCTGATGTCCGATGGATTCTGGCTGAAGGCAGAGAATACCAGAAGGATGTTTACCCGTGTTTTATTAACTATGCAAAGGCATTCGACTGTGTGGATCATAACAAGTTATGGATAACATTTCAAAGAATGGAAATTCCAGAATACTTAATTGTGCTCATGTGGAACTTGTACATAGATCAAGAGGCAGTCATTCAAACAGAACAAGGGGATACTGAGTGGCTTAAAATCAGAAAAGGTGTGTAACAGGGTTGTATCTTTTCACCGTACCTGTTCAATCTGTATGCTGAGCATATAATCGGAGAAACGACTATATGAAGAAAAACGGGGCATCAGGATTGGAGGAAGACTCATTAACAACCTGTGTTATGGAGATGACACAACCTTGCTTGCTGAAAGTGAAGAGGACTTGAAGCACTTACTGATGAAGATCAAAGACTACAGCCTTCAGTGTGGATTACACCTCGATGTAAAGAAAACAGAAATCCTTACAACTGGACCAATAAGCAACATCATGATAAACGGAGAAAATATTGAAGTTATCAGGGATTTCATTTTACTTGGATACACAATCAATGCTCATGGAAGCAGCAGTCAAGAAATCAAACAACATACTGCACTGGGCAAATCTGCTGCAAAAGACCTCTTTAAAGTGTTGAAAAGCTAAGATGTCACTTTGAGGACTACGGTGAGCCTTACCCAAGCCATGATGTTTTCAATCGCCCCATATGCATGTGAAAGCTGGACAATGAATAAGGAAGACCAAAGAATCAATGCCTTTGAATTATGGTGTTGGTGAAGAATACTGAATATACCGTGGACTGCCAGAAGAACAAACAAGGCTTTCTTGGAAGAAATAACAGCCAGAGTGCCCCTTAGAAGCAAGGATGGCGAGACTTCATCACACATACTTTGGACATACTATCAGAAGGGACCAGCCCTGGAGAAGGACATCATGCTTGGTAAGCTAGAGTGTCAGCAAAAAAAGAGGAAGACCCTCAAGGAGATGGACTGACACAGTGGATGCAACCATGGGCTCAAACATAGCAACGATTGTGAGGATGGCACAGGACGGGCAGTGTTTCGTTCTGTTGTGCATAGGGTCACCATGCATCAGAACCAACTTGATGGCATCTAACAACAACAACATGCATATAAAACACTTAAGAAACACTTCCAAATACATGAAAACATCTTAAACATAATAATATAGCACATAATGATAATGATACAGTAAGAATAAAAGTAACTACATATGGTACTATACTAAAGAGGGAGAGATAATCTGTGTGTATGTGTGTAGTTATACAGTACTATAAAAAAAAACTTCAAAGAAACAGTTCTTAAAACAGTTTAGAAAGAAAAAAAATAGCCTTTCCATTTCAATAATTAAACCACTGTGTTGCTTAGTAATAATTGTAGCTTTCATTGGGGCAGAGCCTTTTATACACTCCTTTATTCTCATTTTATCCTTTAAAATTGTTCCGATCATTGACCTATGGTAGCCTAACACTTTTCCAGTGACCAGTGGTGTTGCAGGTGGACAAACCACAGCCTGGTGGGAAGAGGTGAAGCTAGTGGGTAGAGCACTGGAACTCTGGGATGGGTACTTTGTCACCCCTCCCCGCCCCCGCCACCACCACCACCACCCCACCCCAGCCTGGGAACTCCAGAAGGCCAAGGGCTGGCCCTCTGATTCACCTCAGTTTCCTCAAACCCAGCACATTCCCTGGCGTCCAGGAGGGGCTGGGTGGATGGCTGTGGAGTGAGTGAGTATATGAGTAAGTGAGCATGTCAGTCAGTGAGTTAGATCCACAAATATTTACTGTATGCCTATTGTGTGCCAGGCATTATGAATTGAGAAGGAAATAAAATAAGACACTGTGTCTGGCCTCAGGGAGCTTACAGTGTAGAGGAACGAGCTATGAAATGAACATAAATAGATCTATCAGGTAAGGCCTTGAAGACTATGACAAAGAATTTGGATTTTATCCTAAGTCCAATGAGAAGCCAGTTAAAAGTCTTAGGCAGGGGAGAACTGTGATCTGGTTTACTTTTTTTTTTTAATTACTCTGGCTGCTGAGTGACAAATGGAAGGGAGGTACAAGGTGGAGCCTGTGAGGAGGCTGCTACCATTTTCCAGCCAATGGACCATGGTAGCTGAGACAGGGGTGGTAACAGCAGACATGATGAGAAGCAGTTGGAGTAGGGGTATATTTTGGAGGCAGAATCTACACATTTTGGTGTCTATTTGGTTGTGGAAGTGAGGGAGAGGAAGGTGTCAAGAATGATTCTTAGGGGAAGAGTGGTAGTGTTTTCCTGAGATGAGAAAGAGTAAGAGTTGAGTTTGGGTCATGGGGAGCTGAGCATGCCCTGGAGACCAAGTGGAGGTGCCAGGTGGGCAGCAGGATGCATAGGTCTGGTGCTCCTGACCCAGAATGAGTGAGTGCCAGTGGGCAAGAGGCCAAATGAATACCAAAGGGACTGGATACATGAATAGATGAGTCAGTGAGTGTCATTGCTAATGCCTGAGGATGGACCTGCTGTCCTTAGAAACAGCTTTTCAGAGGACCTAGAAGGTAAGACTCTTTCTCTGGCTAGGCATACCTGGATGGCCTTGACCCCTCCCTCCCCATATCCCACTCCTCACAAGTCTAGGTGAAATATGGAACCTTCTAAGGACTTGGTTCTAAGCACAGCAGTGCACATTCCTGCAGTTTTCAGGGAGAGAATAAGGTGGGGACAGAAGAGGCGTTGGTGGGGAGGAAGGGAGATGGAGGGGCTCAGCCAACTCCAGAGGGGAGGGGAAGGGGAGATGGCATGGGGTGTGGGCCTGGAAGCCCCCTCCTCAGTCTGTTTGCACAGCTGTCCAGGCTGAGCTGGGCCTGAGAGTGAGTCACTGGCTTCTGGTTCACTTCCCCACACCTAGTGGAGCGCAGCTTGTCTTAAAGGAGGGAACTTGGCAATGGAGTCCACTCATCCCTTTTCCCTCCTCCCCAGGCCGTGCCACTGTGAAGACCCAGGCTAAATGTTCTGAGCCCCTCACCCTGGCCTCTGAACCTAGAATGCCCTCCCCTCTCTGCTTCCCTCCCAGCCACCTCCCATGGCCCAGACCTGCTTCCTGTCTTTCTTGCACTTTCCCACATCTGAATGTCGTCCCTCCTCTGTTCACCCCTCACCACAGCCTGGGTTAGGGTCACCCATTTCCGGTCTTCCCACCAATTGGTGGGCAGCTCAAGGACCTCTACCATCTTTTCTCTCTCTTTCCCTGCACACACTAGATGCTTCATCAATATTGGTTGATGGAATTAAAAAGTGCTTAATTCACCCTGCTTAATTATGAGTAAGAACAAGGATGTGTCTCTCTCTCTTTTTAATCCATGCCCCTGTGATAAGATGGTGCTCAGGAGGCAAGAGGGGCTTCTTCTCTGGGGAGTCCTGTCTTTGGCTCTGGATAGTAGAGAAAGTTTTCTTCCAACAGATTCCAGGTCTGCAAAATGGACGAACCGGCCTGTCTCCAGCCCCAAAGCATTGCCAGGCCATGGATGAAAACAATAAAAAGCTCCATTTATTGAGGGCAGGTGCTGTGTTTAACCTCTTCACCTGCTTTACTTCAGTTAATCTTTCAACAACCCCATGATGTGGGCACTATTGTCTCCATTTCATGGTTTACGAAGTAAACTCAGCAAGTCAAGTGACTCAGGAAGGTCAAGTGACTTTCCAAAGGCACTGGGTAAATACTTGGTGGCCTGGGATTTGAACCAGGGCCTGTCTGACCCCAAGAACACTGCTCCCAGTCACTTTGCCTCCTGACTGCCTGGCCCCTCAGGAGGCCCTCAGGGGTGGCCAGGAGACCCCTAGGTAGGAACCAGAGGATCATGGGAGGAAATCTCTCTCCTCCACACCATGATTTAGTCAGCTGCTCTCCTCAGCCCTATCCACAGCCCCAAGGTGCTCATAGCTCCCCCTTCTCTGACTCCCTGTCTTGCCAGCCTGGGGCTGGCCCTGGGAGCTAAAGGCACAGTTTCTCTCGCCTGGGAAAGAGAGATGCAACCCTCACAGTGTAAGTAACGGTTTACCCACTTGGCTTCCTGTTAGGTTTTTTCTTCCTTCCCCCAAGGGGTGTCTCTTATCTCAAGGTTCTTAGGAGGTTTTGTGCTGGACTGTTTACCATTGGGTGACAGTTGGTGCCAGAACCAGCTTCTCCAGAAAAATGAGGAGGAGAAAAGCAAGCCCAGGCAGGTCCTCAGTTATCCGCATGGCCACAGGTGTCCAAACTGGATAGGACATGCAGGTCCTGAGCTGTGAATGATCACATCTGGGGATCCTGTCAATGTCATGCTCCATCTTCCAAACAGACCTCGCTCAACTGCAGAGAAGACGCAGGGAGCTGTAAATAATCCATCAAATAGGTAGTGAAGAGGCAGCTGTGTCTGCTGGACTAAGGAGCTGGCTTTGGTCCCTGAATTAGGAGCTCTGGGTTATTTGTGGATTAATGCAAAGTGAGAGAATTTGCTACAGAATCTGGCCCTTCCTCATCCACCGACTTCCTAGCACTCCTTGGGTAAAGGCCTTTGATGCTCCGTGGTATGAGCTCTGTCTGATCTTGTGGCCCAGTCCTAATAAGTCTCCAGTATCCTCCTGGAGGCGCCCTGGTGGTGCAGTGGTTAAGAGCTCAGCTGCTGACTAAAAGGTCAGCAGTTCAAATCCAGCAGCCACTCCTTGAAACTCTATAGGGCAGTTCTACTCTGTCCTATAGGGTCACTATGAGTTGGAATCAACTCAATGGCAATGGCAATGGCAATGATATCCTCCTGGAGTCAAGCCCCCATGTCATATCCCAGCCCCAGATCCTGGGCCCCACAGCACCCCAGGCCTGAACTTGCCCTTGTCAATCTGCCCAAAAGCCTTGGCAGTCTGGGGCCCTCTCCACACCTGGACACTCTCACTTCTCCTAGACAGTGGAACACCAACCTAAGCTTCACTCAGTGCTGCCAGGCTGCTTACCTCTCCTCCTTTCTGCTCCTGCACCCAGGTGCCCATCCACACAAGGGACACCCACCTCCTGGTCAAATATTCCTCTGCATCTCACCCTGGGAGGGCTAGGGTCTAGACTCCTGATCATCAATCATCTGTGAGTCAGCCAGCTCCCAAGCTTCTGAATATCCTCTGGGCCTGTTCAGGGTCCAGGTTCAAGGCCTACCCAGATCTAAGTAACCCTGAACCTCTGTCCAAATCCTCCTGACATATGCAGGGTCTGGGCCATGTTCGTACCAGATGAAATGGCTGGACAGAGAGGTACAGCTGCCTGGGCTTCAATTGCAAGAGATTCTACATGACCTCAGGCTGGGATGGCCAAACTCTGACCAGACATAGAAAAAGAGTTTTCTCACCATGTTGCCCAGAAATGGGATTCCCATAGTAGGTAGGGCTCAGAGAACAAGTCCATTGGATCAATGACTTTAGTGAGAAGCAACAAACACACAGAGGAAGGGCTCAAATGAAATTCCAACCGCCTTGCTAGCCCACCAGACCTACAACTTTGGGATCTGAGAAAGAAGTCAGTGCAGAAGAGGGTCAGGTAGCCTCTGAGAAGCTGGCTCAGATCATGGCAATGAGAAGTGTAGGTGAAAAAGCAACACCTGAGGAGGGAGGAGATGGTGTGAGAGCCTCAGGTGGGCCATCTCCAGTGCCCAGGCTACCTCACTGCCCCTCCACAGCCAGGTGTTTAGGGAGGCTGAGAAACCGGAGGGAAGGAGAGAGACAGCTAAAAATTCAGAGAGACTTGTGTTCTCAAACTGCCGCAGTCAAAATACACAGGGGGAACCTCACGCGCCCAGGGACAGGGGTAAGATGGAGACATTGAGGCACCAGGCAGTGGAGGATAACTGACACGTGTGAAAGCCTCTGAAATCATTCATTCATTTTTCCATTCATTCCTTCGACAGCTACTCATTGAGCATCTCCTATGTATAAAGTTCAATGCAGATTAAGAGCACAGACTCTGGAGCCAAAGGGCCTGAGTTCAAATCCTTGCTATGCTCTCATGATCTTATTAATGTCTCTTCCTTGTCTGTAAGATGGAATAGCTACCTCATAGGTTGAGGCACTGTGACCATTAAGTTGGTCAGTGTGTGTTAAAGCATTAGGGCAGTGCTTGGTACACAGCAATTGCTCAGCAGGTGCTAACCCCTTGCTGAGCACTCAGCCTTGGCCTGTGGCAGGCTCTGTGCCTCTTGCTCCTCCTTTCCAACATCTATGCAGTATGCATGGACTCTTGGGCATGAGATCATGGAAAGAAATCCAGCTGTGCCTCCCTTGGGCAGGTCACTACCTCTCTGAGCCTCACTTTCCCGATCTGTACAATAAGGTGGCTGGACCCTTCCAGCGGGGACATCCTAAGAGTCCCTTTTTGTCACTCATGATTCCTGATGGAAGGAGGGGGAGCAGCTCTTTTGTAGAGAGCAGGAGTGCTCCTCACATCCTGCTGTGCCATCCATCACCTACAGGCCAGCCAGCTCCAAGGCTCCTGCCCATACCCCTGGGCCTGTTCAGGGTCCAGGCTCAAGGCCTCCCAGATCTGAGTAACTGTGAACCAATGTGTCAGTTGTGTTCCCAGCCCCCTCTATGCTACTGCACCCAATGATGTCCCCTAAGTGAGGCCTTCAGGAGGCCAAACCCACCTTCTCAACAGTCACTCCAGACAAGTGAGTGCAAGGACTCCTCCATCCTCTGGGGAAGAAGTGGCCTTCCTCACCCCTACCCCTTCCTCAGCCCTACCCCCTTCCCCACCCCTACCCTCTTCCTCACCCCTACCCCCTTCCCCAGGAGGAGTTTCACCCATTGCCACCTCCTGGTCAACACATCCCTCCCTTAAGCCATAAGCATCTGTGTCTCCCCTAAAAAGCCTTCCCGGTCTTCTCACTGACCACCGGTCCACCTTCCACCTTCCCTCTTCTCAGAGTGGTCAGCATTGGCCCAGCTTCCTCATCCCCTCACCTAGTCACTTTGAAGGTGCCCAAGCGTCCCCACCCTCACATCCTCCGGCCTTTCCTGCCTCCCAGAGGGCGCTAGTGCTTCGGTCTCCAAACGGAGCTGGGCCCGCAGGGCTCTCGGCTTTTCCGAGTTAGAGAGGGGCGGCGGGCCGTGGGAGCATGAGAAGCGCAGGAATGAAGCGTAAAGACTTTCCTGCCTGGCCCACTACCCCCCGACCACCACCTCGCACCCCCTCCCCTTTGCCGCCACCCCAGCTCAGCCCTCGCCCGGCAGGGGGCGCCCTTCCAGGCCCGCCGGCCCTGCGGCCGCTGCGCCAGGCAGGGTCCCCTAGGGAAAGCCCTCTTAAAGAGTTTTTCCTTTCGCGTGAACTCACCGCCTGCATCCAGCCGCGCGGTCTCAAAGGTGAACATCGCATAAATGCGTTACAGATGTGCTTCCTTCCATTTTTGGCTACTGCATCACTGCGCGCCTGGGAGCGGCGTCCACAGCGCGATCCAGGCCGCGTTTTCCTTCCCGCCCGCCAACTTTTTCAAGCTGTAGTTATTTGATAAAGATTTTTTTTTTTTTTTTTAACCTCTCCCAATAATTGTTACCCTCCCAACCCGGTGCAATTCAGGTGATGGGCACTGACGGCAGACTCCTCCTCCTCCGGGTGCTGGGCTCTGGCCCTAGGTGAGAGCCGCTGCGAATGCGCCTTCTCCTGCCAGGCCAGGACTAAGAGTCCGCTTGCTGGCCCAGCCCGGAAGGATGACCCCCAGAACCCCCCACGGCGGCCTCTGCACATTGCCGCCCCCCACACCCCGACCACGCCGCCTCCCCCAAGGCCCACTCTCCCAGGCTGTGGCATTCTGATGGATGCCAGTGAACAGAGGGGTTGCTTGGCACAGAGTTCAATATCACAAGAATTTATTGAGCACCTGCTGTAATATCGGAGTCCCTGGGTGGTGTAAACAGTTAACACGCTCAGCTGCGAAGCGAAAGGTTGGAGGCTGGAGGTCACCCAGAGGCACCTAGGAAGAAACACCTGGAGATCTAATTCTGAAAGATCAACCGTTGAAAACCCGATGGAGCACAGTTCTACTCTGACACACCTTCATGGGGTCACCATGAGTCACAATCAACGTAACAGAAACCGGTTTTTGATTGTTTGTACTGTATTACCAGGTCCCTAGCAAAGCTTTGGATCCCTGGTTACCCAGTGGTTAAGTGCTACAGCTGCTAACCAAAAGATCAGCAGTTCGAATCCACCAGCCGCTCCTTGGAAACCCTACAGGGCAGTTCTACTGTGTCCTACATGGTCACTGTGAGTCAGAATCGACTCAACGGCAATGGATTTGGTTTGGTTTTTTAATAAAGCTTGGGCCTCAAAATCAAGTGAGACCAGCCCCTGGCCTCCTGCCTCTCAGTGCAGAGGAGATCCAGGAGCACACACCACCTGACTGGGAACGCTGAGAGGGGCTTCCAGGGTGGAGGTTCCCCAGATAGAACTTGGCCCAAGGCTGAGCTCTTCCCCATCCAATTCCCCACCCCCATAACCTTGTTTCTTTCCTTGAGCCCCTGGGAAGGGCCTCTCAGAGCTTCCTCTAAGAACCTACAGGGTTTAGAAAATTGGGTCACAGGGTCCCAGACTGCTAGGGATCTCCGAAGCCACCCAAGCAGGTGGCTGAGAAGCACACCCCAGGCAGAGGCACTAAGCCCCGTTTCAGTTCTCCCTCCAAAGGGAGGGGTGGGCTGGGGAGCAGCTCAGATGGGCTCCTGCCTCCGCACCTGGGGGCCGCATCTGTTTTTAATGCTCAACCACAAGCGGTTGGAGAAGAACACTTTGCTGGGGGAGAAGTGAGTCCAAACTCCACTTGGTTACACCCACAGAAAGCCCAAAGTTCTCTTGTTAAGTCTCAATTAATTTTAAGTTTTTACGTTGGTACATTGGAGGTGGAACTGTGGACAGCCAGCAGCAGGTGTGAAAGAGGAGGAAATGCAAAGTTAGGAAGGCAAAGGGGCAGGGTTGGGGGTGCTGGGAAGACAGGGGCACAGCTAGGGGACCCGCCCTCTCCAGAGAGGGGTGTCCTCCGGTAAGATCGGATTGCCCTGTCCCTACCCCACCCCCCACCACAGACCGTGAGGCAGCCCCTCCTCCCCTCAAAGCATTGCCCCTTCCACCCCCCAATTCAGAGGCCTGGCTCAGGGACACAAGGTGAATCAAGTGCTGCTAAGGAGCAGGAGGTGGAGGAGATGCTGCAGCAAGCCCAGTGTCAGGGAAGTTTCCTGGAGGGGCTGGGGCAGCACACTTCCTAACTCATGGTGGCTCCTTGTCCTTCACTGGATAGAACCAGACCTCGAAGAGTGGCACCACGGGCTCTCTTCCATCATCTGGCACCTGCTCTGAAGCAGCTCCTGTCCAGCCTGGTCAGTGTACAGGGTCACCATGGTTGAGGGAAGGCCATAGAGTTGCCAAGAGTCAGTTACCACCCAGCCTGTCTCTCCAGCCTCCTGCCTGGGTGCACCTCCACCACTGGTGCCTCCACACACCAGGACTCCAGCCATACACAGCCATCACCAGCCTAACACACCTGCATGTTCTCAGCCCTCTCGTGGTTTGAATGCCCACCACACACACACACACACACACACGCACGCACGCACACACACTCAAACACACGCTCACCTCTTCTGCCTTCTAGTCTCCACCCAGAAACACGATGGGTAATTTACCTGAGCACATGCGTATGGTACCTGCAGAACCAAAAAAAAAAAAAAAAAGACAAATATTTTCTTGATGAACTCAACCAAAATTTTCCAATTAGAAAATCTTGAAAGAAGCTATTTTAATTTTGGCATATGTGTTAAGTTGTATGAGTTTGGGTTTGGTATTATTTTTAATTATCTATGGGCAGGGCTTCATAATCTTCTCAGTGTACAAGGCCCAGATCAGGGTTACCTCCTCCAGGAAGCCTTCTGGCCTGCCCAGGACAGGTCAGACCCTCTCTGCCGGGCTCCACCAGCCCCATGCTCCCCACCATTACCACCCCATCGCACAGAATTGGAGTTGTCTGTTTGCCCATCCATTTCCCTCACCCCACCAGCAATGGATGAGGGTTCTAATGTCTCCATGTCTTTGCAAACACTTGTGTTTGAAGCTCCTGAGAGCAGAAACTAGGCCTTATTCCTCCCTGTGTCCCCAGCAGGCAGCTCAGGGCCGGTGCAAGGAAGGTGCCAGGGACTGCCAGGGACCAGAAGTGAGCCTGGTGAAGGAGCTGGGCTAAGTGATTTCCCTTTTGCCCCAGCTGGTGACATTCGAGGCTTGCTGGATAAACTGTCCCCAGCTGGCCCTTTCACAAAAGCCTGCCAGCCTCCCCCAGTCTGTTGTGGGACCCTCTTCGGGGCCTTGGAGGAACCCTTCTCTTTCTGTCTCCATAGGTCCAGCCATGGCCCTCGAAGTCCACCAGGAGGGGGCTCCCGGAGACGCCTCCCCGCCTCCGGCCAGCCTGCTAGAGGGATCAAATGCAGGGCTGGAGGCCCCCTGTCTGCACAGGGGCAGGATTTATCTCAGTTTGGGGAGGTCTGGGGCCCCAGAGCCCTAGATCATCATTAGTTCCATCAAAGAGGCGACTATGATCTGAAGGAGCAAGATGCATGGTGTCCAAATTGGAAACAGCCTGGTGGGCTTCAGGGCAGGAGCCAGCAGGAGAGGGCTTGGCCGCCCTGGGGGAGCGCAGGACACTGGAGGAGTCCCACAAACAATGCACAGGAAGAGGAGGAGGAGGGAAGAGAAAACATTCCACTGGGGCTCCAGGGAAGAGAACCGTGCAGAGGTGGAATCAAGCCAAGTCTGGAAGTCAGCTCGACCTCCCCAAGGAGGCTCAGGCCCGAGAGGCCGGAGAGAAGGCGGAAATCCCATTCACCATCATGGAGGGCCTACTGTGTTCTGGCCCCATGCATACACCTTCCTATGCGCTGTCTCACTTAGAGTCCATGGCACCCAGGGAGGAGGAGGGGGATAGAAAGCTTTGCCTTTGCTTTGTTGTTGTGTGCCATCAAGTCGATTCCAACTCATAGCGACCCTATAGGATGGAGTCAAACTGCCCCATAGGGTTTCCAAGTCTGTAATCTTTGCTTTACAGATGGGGAAATGGAAGCTCAGAGGGAGAACTGTCATGCCCAAGGTCACCCAGGGTGTCTGGCATAGCTGCATCCTAGCCCAGGTACCTCAAGGGCATTCCTTCCTCTCTGAAAATACAGGAGTGAGGCATTGTCCAACTGCTAAGTGTCTCTCTCCTCTTGTCTCCCTGTTAGTGCTGGGCACAGAGGCAGTGGTCTGATTTTAAACTCCAGGTTTAAAATAGAGACAGAGAAACAAAACAGAAATATCTTCTAAATATCAGGAAGTGGCGATACTGGTGGACAGAATGGAATGAAACTAGCACGTTCGATTATAAAGACAAATTTTAAAGATCTCTCCCACCCTACTGCTCTTTGATGATAACCATCCCCCATCTACCTCCCCCCCAGGATGTCCTCTAATCCCTGTACCCCACAGACCTACAGACATCTGATCCCCGCACCTCCCACACTCCCCAACAAGCCCCTGTCTAAAGTGGAAAGAAAGTGGCTGAAGCTGCAGTTGCTAACTTGCTGGGTTCAGTCCCTGTCCCTCCCTGAGCCTTAGTGAAGTGCTTGGGAATGAGTGGCTCTGCTGGGGAGCCTCTCTGACTCCCCAAGAAGCAGCCCAGGAAGGACACTGAAATGGCAGAAATGAGGGAGAGAGAAGACTGGGGAGATTCTTTAATGGGAGATGGAACCAGAGAACTATGCAGGCTAGGAAGCTGTTTTGAGGAAAGGGAGCCAGAGATGAACGACCAAGTTTCTTCTGCCCAAGGGTATTCCAGAGGCCTTATTTATAATTGTGAAAAATTGGAAACAAAAAGATGCTCAACATCATTAGTCATGGGGGAAATGCAAATCAAAACCACAATGAGATATCACTTCACCCCCACTAGGATGGCTATGATCAGAAAAACAGAAAACAACAAGTGTTAGCAAGGACATGGAGACGTTGGAACCCTCATCCGTTGTTGGTGGGGATGTAAAAGCATGCAGCCGCTGTGGAAAATAGTTTGGCGGTTCCTCAAAAAGTTAAACATAGAATTACCATGAGATTTCACTGCTAGGTAAATACTGAAAAGACTTGAAAGCAGAAATGCAAACAGATAGTTCTACACTGGTGTTCATTGCAGCATTATTCACAATAGCAAAAAGTTGGAAACAACCCAAGTGTCTGTCAGTGGATGAATGGATAAACAAAATGTGGTATATTCCTACAGTGGAATATTATTCAGCCATAAAGAGAAATGAAGTTCTGGTACACACTACAACATGGATGAATCTTGAACATATTATGCTGAGTGAAATAAGTCAGACGCAAAAGAACAAATGTTACATGATCCCATTTATATGGAATTATCTAGAATAGACAAATGTATAGAGATCAAAGTTTACTAGTAGGGGAGGGAAAAAGGGGAGTTGTTGCTTAAGGGGCACTGAGTTTGTGGTAAAGATGATGGAAAAATTTGGGAATGGATTCTGGTAATGGTTACACAACACGATGAACTTAATGTTCCTGAATTGTACATGTAAAAATGTTGAAATGGCAAATGTTTTGTTATATATGTTTTTACCTCAACAACAACAAAACAAGGGAAACAGCCTAAATTTCCATCAATAGTTAAGTGACTAAGTTAAGCCATGGAGCCCCCATGTGCTGGAATGTCACAGAGCCATTACAATCGATGCTGTGGACTTCTTTCATGGGGTGAATGTTGTCAGTAAAACATGAGGATCACATGAGATAACCATGCAAAGAGCTGGTACATTATAACACTCAAAAACTGTGGTTGTTGGACTGAAAAATATATATACAAACTGATTCCAATTTTGTAAATTATAACCGATGAATGCATAGAGAAAGATTAGAAGGAATACAGGAAAATATCGCTGAATTGTGGGATTATTGGAGATTTTCTGTATTTGATAACTTTTCTACAATGAGTAGATTTTTTTAACTAATGGAAATTTTTTCCAACATTGTATTATGAAAAATTCAAACATACAGTAAAGTTGAAATAATTTATAGTGAACTCATATACACCTCTTCCTAGATTCTACCACTAACATTTTGTTTTTGTTCTATAATATATCCTTTCATCTATCCCTCCCTCTAACCCATTGCCATCAAGTCAATTCCCTCTATCCATCCATAAATTCATCTTTTTTATCATAAATTTCAAAATAAATTACAGACATCAGTGCACTTTCCCCTGTGTGCTTCAACATGCATATCAAGAAAACTTGTTTTTAATAATTACCTAGAAGACAGAGGCTGTCCTTACTGCTGAGAAAGGCAGCCCCGCACCTCATCCTCCTTGAAGCAGACTAGTCAGAAGGTCTGGGGCTGGGTTTGGGGTGAGGCCCGGCTCTCCTGCCTTACCCTCTGGGTGACCTCAGGTCAGTCCCTGTAGCCCTGTGGTTTCCTTCCACCTAAGGCAGGGATAATGAGATACAAATAAGCCTCTCCTCTCCCTATCACCTGAGGGTGTGGTGAGGGTTACCTGTAAGACCTACACTCACCTGGGACTTCCTGCAGGGTTGAGTTGCCAAATTTAGCAAATAAAATACAAGATGCCCAGTTAAATTCGAATTTCAGATAAATAACAAATTTTTTTTAGTATAAGTTTGGGGTCCCTGGGTGGTGCAAATGGTTAGCATGCTCTACTGCTAACCAAAAACTTCGAGTCATCCACAGGAAAGAAAAGCCTGGTGACCTACTTCCAAAAAAGTCAGCCACTGAAAACCCAATGGAGCAAAATTCTACTCTCACATACGAGATCTCCAGGAGTTGGAATCAGCTTGATGGCAACTGGTACTGGTATGTCCCACGTAATACTTGGGACATATTTATACCAAAAAAAGTATTCGTTGTTTATCTGAAATTTGGTTTTAATTGGGAGGCCTGTATTTTCTCTGGCAACCCCATACAAGATGTGGAAGCCAAAGGCCTGGGAAGGGAAGTGTGCCAGAAGTTAGGATCCAGGTTGGGAATTTTTTTTTTTTTTTTTTTTTGTAACCATCACAACTATTTATTTTCACCTTTTCATCCCCCCAAACAGACAGTCTGTACCCATTAAGCATTAACTCCTCACTCAACCCCTGGTAATCACTAATAAACTTTGTCTCTATGCACTTACCCATTCTAGATATTTCATATAAGTGGGATCATACAATATTTGTCCTTTCTTGTCTGGCCTATTTCACTCAGCATAATGTCTTCAAGGTTCATCCATGTTGTAGTCTGTATCAGGACTTCATTCCTTTTTATGGCTGAACATATTCCATTGTGTCTAATATCCCCATTTGTTTATCCATTCATCTGTTGATAGACACATGGGTTGTTTCTACCTTCTGGATACTGTGAATATTGCTGCAGTGAACATTGGTGTACAAATATCTGTTTGAGTCCCCGCTTTCAGTTCTTTAAGGCATGTGCCTAAGAGTGGGATTGCTGGTCTGTATGGTAATTCTATATTGAACCACCAAACTGTTTTCCCAGTTAGGATTTTTGATAGTAAAGTCTCTCATTTGTGTGTGTTTCATATTCTACGAAGTATTTTTTCTGCCTACCATCTCACCTGAGACTCACTACCACCCTCTGTTGTTGCTGTGTGCCATCGAGTCGATTTTGACTCATAGCGACCCTATACAATAGAGTAGAACTGCCCCATAGGGTTTCCTAGGCTATAATCTTTACAGGAGCAGATCACCAGGTGTTTCTCCTGTGGAGTGCCATATTATTATTTGATTCCCATTTTAGAATTGAAGAAACTGAGGCTCAGAGAAGCTCAAGGCCTCTACCCAGCTGACAAGGCACAGAATTAGAATTCAGCCGCAGTCTCCTGTGTCCAGTTGACACTCTCCCCAACCACAGTTCCTTCCTCTCTTTGAGACCTCAGCAGACCACAGACGTTGATCCTGAAACCCACCAGGGGGCTCTAGGACATAGCTTACAAGCCCACAGCTCCAGTCCTCAAGGTCCACCATCTCCCTCAGAGGTGTTGCCTCGGTCTCTGGGTGCCCGCCACTTTTCCCACCCTGGGGAGCTGGGAGGAGCAGATGTGAACTAACACCCTTGAACAGAAACCTCACCAGGTCACATGCCACATTGTGGAAAAGAGGCTTTGAGAGGTCCTGGGCAAGTCCCCCACAGGACAAAGGGAGCACCCAGACCTCCCACCTCATCGGTGCTCCTTTCTGGCCCCTCAGGCCTGACACGTGGCTGCTGGGGAGGAGACAGCTGCAGATGGTGGCAGTAAGGAGTGATAGCAGCAACAGGCTAAGGCTCTGGAGAGGGCGCTGCAAACGAAAAGAGGTAGTATTGTTACGGTGGCTCTTGCTGAATCCTCCGTCAGACTCCCAAAGCTGGTGGAGTCCCACCCAGTGGCAGCCTCTACCTGGAACCCAATGCAGCATCCTTGAAGGAGTTGGGCCCAAAGTGTTGAGTCTTCGGAAAGGAGGATGGGCCAAGATTTTCTCTGCTACCTTGGCCCTCCTCAGGGGCCTGGGCTCTTCACTCTGCAGTTGACCAATCCTTTCTGCCTGGCTGCAGCCACCCTAGAGACTTGCTGTTTCACCCATTCATTCATTCATTCATACGATCCAAGCGTTTAACAGGCAGGGGAGGATAACCTTTTACTCGCCTCAGTGATAACCACCCTCTCCATTATTACACCTAACTAATTAGCAAGAAGCCTATGAGATGTTTCTAGTTAACTTTTTTCCCCCCAAAAGCCTTATTTGTTGTTTATTAATCTGTAAATAAAGAGCCTTGGTGGTGCAGTGGTTAGGCGCTCAGCTACTAATCAAAAGTTCTGTGATTTGAACCCACCAGCTGCTCTGAGGGAGAAATATGTGGTGGTCTCCTTCTGTAAAGATTACAGCCTTGGAACCCCTATGGGGCAGCTCTACTCTGTCCTATAGGGTTGCTGTGAGTCAGAATCAACTCGATGGCAATGGGTTTGGTTTGGTTTGGAATCTTTGATTACAGGGATGGATTACCCAATACCCAAGGTACACATGGGCCGAATTGTGCTTTCTTCTTAATCTGTAGTGCGCAATTTCACCTGGGTTTCAGACGGCGGGAAACCCAGGTGAAATCGGGCACTACAGTTTAGTAAGGAAGCACAATTAAGCCTATATGTACCTCACTCACCGTAAGCCGGGGCATATCGTGCTCACTAGATAATCCCTCCGCCTCTGTGAATGTTTTCACAAAATAACATGATTACTCCTACTATGTCATTCCCACAACCACACCAGCATCTCCTTCAACTGAAACCAGGACAGCCAGACTGGGGACACGTGAGTTAAGGTTTGGAGGGTGAAATGTGGAAGCCAGACCCACCTTACAGCAAGCTTCTCAGAGGTGACGCAGAATTCATACAGCACCACTCACCTCGCAGACAGTGCTGTGAAGTCCTCCTCAGCACCATGGAGTTCATCATTGTCCCTCATTTTGGTACCCACTCCTGCCCAGCTGTTCTCAGGGTCAGCCACCAGGTCTCTGTTCGGGTTTAATCTTGTGACACAGGGTCAGAAATGACCCTCCTCATCTGCCACAGGGCTTGGCCAAGCCAGGGCCATGAGCACAGCCAAGACATAGGCACTTACTGGGTAATGATATTGAACCCACCACCAGTTAGCCCCAGCGATCAAGGCAGAAGCTGAACTCTGTGTGGCTTTGGTGAAACTAAAGCTCTGGGCTTATAAATTGGGTCTGCAAACTTATTCCATATGTCTGGCCATTGCTTCATATATTGGTTTATTGCATTCAATTACTTTAAAATATACTTTGTTCTGCTGTAACCATTCTCTGAAAAGCATGTATTTAAATTAAGCAATACAGTGTCCAAACCTTTATAGGTTGGATAGTGTTGGATCCTGTTCTGGCAAAGTGGGGAAAATCACTATCTGATTTCCATGATCTCTCCCACACACACATCCTGCCCCACACCAGAATTTTCCCTCTCTGAAAGAAGGTTTTCTTGTTTTGTTTTTACTTTGAACCCTTGAGATTAGTTTTTGGCAAGTTTCCTTTGCTCTTTACCAAATGGTTTTGAAATAGTCATCATTTCTCTGAGATGATAAACGGTGAAAGATTGTTTTACTTTTGAAGGCAATGAAAACATGTCTATGGTTTCACTTTGAAGCTCATCAGAAAAAAAAGCTCCTATAACATTTAGCACGTGTAAAGGAATCCTCAATTCATGGGCCACCTGTGTGTCTGATAATCGTTTAATGCTGCTTCCAAAATTTCAATAATCTCTGCCAGCAGCTCAGTCACAGTGGAGAAAGCCTGGTGATGCACAGCCCAACGTGTTTCCAGCAAACTACCCCGCGTCCTGCATGTTGCTTCACCATTCCCTCTGTGTTTCAGACAATCTCCCATCTTTTCACATATGAATGGATAGAGTAGAACAGAGAATTGAACACAATGAAAGCACATTGCAGTTTTTTTCGTTTTTCTACAAAAGCCCGATCATCGCAAAATCCAAGGAAGGGATAACAATATGCATACCCATCTTTCTTCTTCCTCCTTACACCATGCTGCAGTCCCACCAAATTTTACCAACATCTTCAAGCCTTCCATTGCGGCTTTGACCACCCATGTTATTAAGTCCGTAAATCTCTACAACCGTATAGACGTTGGTCTTAACCATCTTTCCAACACCAGCAAAAAATCTAAGCATCTCTGTGATTGAGAGAGTGGTTGAGATTTTTCTTACATAAACAACAGTGGTTCCTTTACTGCCCAGCCAGTGGTCTTGTCAAAGTTAGAAAACATTGATTTCATCTGCAATGCCCTGAAACATTTCAGGTTTTCTTTTTCCATGATTTCATTTTGAATCTGCTAACTTCTATAGGTATCCACAGACTCATAAGTTAGACTAAACCTCTCCTTTATCTCTTCTCTTCCAGCAACTCCCTCCAAATTACCTTTATTCACAGATGAAATACACTTGTCATGACTTCTTAACAATAAACACTGTTTTCCAAGAAATAAAATACGTTTCACTCTGAATTTCAGGAATGTTTTTGTTTCCTCAAGCTGTTATGAGTGAGCAGATAATAATTTGTTAGTGACAGTTTCACCAGAAAATCAATATTCTCCCCCCTCAATTGCAATGATTTCAGATACATTATACTTCTTCTGTGTTTTCAGAATTTTTACAGAGCTTTTTTCTTTTTTCTTTTCAAAACAGAAACTCCTTGTGCTATGCGAATGAGTCTCCTCTGCAGGTATATTTTGTTGGCAGAACCATTGGCATGCATAACAAGGGGTGTACACTTTATAACCCCATTACCTCCTTTTGCAAATCTGAATAGCAAGAGTCCTCAAAATTTCCATACTTGCTTGGCACTTCGTAGACATTAAAAATACATTTTAGCTCATCCACCACGAGTTTCAAACTGTGTGGTCTCCTGGCATGACACTGTATGATTTTCTGTATCTATATTAGCATCATTTGTAGGTTATTGTGGTTCGGTGCCATCTAGTTGGTTCCAACTTATGGCAACCCTATGTATAAGAGAATGGAACACTGCCCGGTCCTGTGCCATCCTCACAATCATTGCTATGTTTGAGCTCATTGTTGCAGTCACTGTGTCAATCCATCTTCTTGAGAGTCTTCCTCTTTTTCGCTGACCCTTTGCTTTACCAAGCATGATGTCTTTCTCCAGTGATTGGTCCCTCTTGATAACACATCCAAAGTAAGCGAGCCATTGGGTTAATTATTGATGATAAGAAAACATTTGAAGCACTAGATCCTACCATTTTTACTCCATCATTAAATGTAATACATTGTTGGTGTTCCTAAACATGGGGTCATGAACCCTCAGGGGCAGACTGTTCTGTACTCAAAATACTTGTTTGAGCCATATTTCGAGTATAAGCATGATTTTTAGATTGGCCAAGCCAAACTCTTATAAATATGAACAAACACAGACTTTGATATGCACATCTTTTTCCAATAACTACACTTAACCAAGAAAGAAACCATAGCTGACCATGACCAATATATCCAATAACTGGAAGAGAGCAAGGCATCTGTCTTCCTGGCAACACAAAACTATGCATTTGTCAAAGTGAATACGGGATTTCCATCAGTGAGCGGGCAGAGTGCTTGTTGGTAGAGAGGGCATAACTGATGGATTCTGCTACTGTGCATGTACTATTCTCAGTTTCATTTTATATCTTGATGAGATTACTATTTTTTATACTACTACTGAACAAAGAGAACTATGAATTGTGCTTCATGTATATGTAGCTGATCCCATGTTTTTTGACTCTTCTCTGTCACATTTCTGACAGTTAAAACCATGTTTTGTTCTCTCTCTCTCTCCGGGAAGCTGGGGTGATTCCAAAAAACCAAAACGAAACTTGCTGCCACTGAGTCGCTATAGAACATAGAGACCCTATAGGACAGAGTGGAACTGCCCCATAGGGTTTCCAGGTAGCGGCTGGTGGATTTGAACTGCCAAACCTTTCAGTTAGCAGCCTGAGCTCTTAACCACTGCACCACCAGGGCTCCTGGTGTGGTTCCCAGGATGCTTCTTTCATCCTCTTGCTCCTTGGGCTTTTGCTGAGCACTTTCATGTCAGGTGTCTGCTGGGCCCTGGGTATACAGAAGGATTCATTTCACTTCCTGGGAAGCTCATAGCTCAGAGAGAGAGACAGATGTTGACAATAAAATGTGATAACTGCAGGAGACAATGGGGAATGGGTCATCGTTTCTCCTCTGCTTGGGGTGAGAGGGGAAGAACGAGGAAAGAGTTCAAAGAGGAGGTGAGTGGCAGTGGCAGGGACAAGGGGTGTCTTGTCACCCATTATAGTCCCTGCCAATGCCCTGAGCCACCTCCCAAGGAGATATATGACCTAAGTAAAAAGAACATGCAAATTCTGTTCCAAGACAAGTCCGCTAGCCCCTCTGCTCAACCTGATTTCGACCCTCAAACCTCCCCCAAATAGAAGTAGGGGGTTGGCTCTCTCGGGATCCTCTGCTCATCTTTGGGGAAGACAGGTTTCTCTGCCAGCACTAGGAAAATGCTGGTGTGAGCTAATGCCATTCTTCACATCCAGAGATGACTCTTCTGGCCCCCAGTCCCCAAGGGAGGCCTTGTTCAATGGGTACCAGAACCACCTGTGATGAGTATAAGTTACAAGCACCTGGGCCGGGCCGCTTCAGACACTGAATCAGTCTCTGTGCATGGGGCCTGAGTGTTTGCACTTTAACCAAGTGCCCTGATCTATGTCTCATAGACCAAAGTTCAACAGCAACTGCACATTCACTTGTATTCCTGGGAATCCGTACCCCCCTGGACTGCTGTTTGGCTTCAGTGATGCCCATTCCAGGGTGGGTCTTGTCCCAGAATGAAAAAGCCCATCTGGCGAGGACCCTGGGCTCTGTCCAACAGCTTCACCAGGAAGAAGATTCTCTGCCATGCCAGCCTGAGCTCACCCAAGTGAATCCTTGGGAAGGGAAGAAACCAAATGCAGCCTCTGGATCCCACCAGCCCCTGGGCATTCAGAGCACTTGTGGTGCGATGGATTGCTTTTATATTGCCTTTTTCACCATAGTCTTATAACTCCCACCAAATGACTGGGTGGGACTATGTAAATGAAGTGCTTGGATCACCAAGGGGATTGGATAGCTCGCTAATAATGTAAATAAGGTGCATGGCACCCTTTGTGGAGGGAGGAGGGACCATGCAAATAAGGTGTATGGAACCCTAACGAGGGGATTGGTCAGTTTTGCCATCCCACTAGGCTTAAAATGAGCCATCCTAAAGGTGGGAAGGAGGGAACTCACTACTTGGATGGGATCAGAGGGCATCCTTTGGATTTGGGGTCCCTGTGCTTGGAATCTCCTAGACCCAGGAGATACAGAGAGAACTGTAACATGGAAGACAGCAAGAAACGACAGCAAGAAGCAGTGGCAGAGAAACGGCAGCAGCAGAGGCAGCAGAACAAGAGACTGGCAGGAGACGGTGTGGTGGGCTTCCTGGCCCACGGAGCAAGAAAGCTGAGCACCTTCGGGCAGGGGGCTTGCTGGCAGAGTGGGGTGCCTCCAGGCACTCAGTGGAGCTAGGCTTACCAACCTACCAAGCTAACAGTTGTAACACTTGCCCGAAAAGGCCTGAGCAGGACCCAGGGGCAGAGGGCGAGAAGAAGCTGTACTGATTAAGAATGGTATTCTGAGTTGTCCTTGTTACTTCTAAGATGATCCTGATCCTGAGTTGTATCCTGTTACTTTCCTAATAAAGCCCATAATCATGAGTATGGTCTGTGACTTCTGTGTGGCCACTGCAGCAGAGAACTAGAGAGTGCCATGGGAGGGACAGTTGCTGTCAGAATTGGCAAAAAGATTGGTAAGAGAAGGTATGTCTGACCTCTGCCTCCTAGGAATCAGCCTTGAGTGGTTGATGCTGATAACGATTCTCCTCCTGCTTTGTGAAGTTAGAGGAGGTCAGACGCCTCTGCCACCACACCATTTTTACAGTACCTTACCCAGCGCATTTACCAGAAGCTCAGCCCACCCCTCCTCTCCATATGCCCTGGCACTGCCTTGGATCAAGGCTCATCATCTCCTACGACAGTCTCTGCTCCTCCAACTCATACACCACACTGCTACCTCGGCAATCGTCCATAAATGCAAACTGATCTCATTTCTCCCCCATCTGAATCCTTAAACGACTCCGCATTGTCTACAGGGAAATGTCCAACTCATCAGCCTGGCATTCAAGACCTTTCAGAATTTTGAGTGCCTTTCCTATCTCTGGGTAACTCCATTTGTTCACCAACCCCTACCCATCTGCTCCCTCAACCTGGCAGTGGAGTATCGTGGTTCCGAGTTCACACTCTCAAGCCAATCTGCTTGGGTCCAGATCCTGGCACTGCCAGTCACAAGTTTTTGGGGAAGTGAATTCGAGCAAGTTGCTTAAATTCACTGTGCCTCAACTGCCATGTCTGTAAAGTGAAGATACTAAAGATACATATCTCACGACATTGTAGTTTGGACTAAAAGATTTAACATGTGTCACTTGTACACCAATGTTCACTGCAGCATTATTCACAATAGCCAAAAGGTGGCCCAAATGTCCGTCAACAGATGAATTGATGAAGTATGGTATATACATACAATGGAATACTATTCAGCCATAAAGAGAAAAGAAGTCCTGGACACATTACAACATGATGACCCTTGAAAACATGATGCTGAGTGAAATAAGCGAGGCTCAAAAGGACTGTTACTCTATGATCTCACTTGTATGAAATGTCCAGAAGAGGCAAAGCCATAGGGTCTGAGGAGAGGGATGAACAGGAAAGAATTGCTGAAGAGAATTTCTGTTTGGGGTAATGAAAAAGTTTTAGAAACAGATAGTTGTGATGGTTACATAACATTGTAAATACAATTAATGCCACTGAATTGTACGCTTAAAAATGGTTCAAGTGGCAAATGTTATACATATTTTACCACAATCAAATTTTTTTAGGTAAAAAAAAAAGGTTTAACATGTACAATGCCTTTGGAAGTATATCTGACACACAGTAAGCATCTAACAAAACATTTGCTATTATTATTATGTCTTTAGGAGCTATGTGTGTCACAAATGGTTAAGCACTTGACTATGCACTGAAAGACTGGTGGTTGGAACTCACCCAGAAGTGCCTCAGAAGAAAGGTCGGGCAATCTGCTTCCAAAAGGTCACAGCCTTGAAAACCTTATGGAATATGTTCTACTCTGCCACACATGGGGTCGCCATGAGTTGGAATCAACTCAATGGCAACTGGTTTGGTTTTGTTTCGATTGTGTCTTTGCTCACACTGTTGCTTCTGTCTGCAAGCCCTTCCATTCCTCTCACCTTGTGAACTCCTATTCATCTTTCAAAACAAAACTCAAGTCTAGCTATGGAGCCCTCTGTGACTCTTCTGGAATATTTACTCCCTCCTCTGCATTCCCTCCACTTCCGGGGCTTACTGCCATCCCAGCACACTGCACCCTAAACCTGCTTGCTTACCTGCCTCCTCCACTAGACTGTGCCCTATTTACCACCTCTCCCCAACCCCTACAGGGCCAGTATGCTGAATGAATAAATTTTCAGAAATGATGACAGTAGGAGATTCTTACTTACTGTCATCTTAGGGAATAAACACTAAAAGCCTCATTATAAAAAGGAACCTGATTTCTATTTATGTAATCTTTCTTAAGGCCATAAAAGACTATCAATGTCTCTAAAAAGGAGAAAAATTTGAACAACTGAATAATAAAGTGGACTTTTTTTTTTTTAAATCAGACAGATAATAAAATAGAAAACCTTTTTTGTTTAATTAGTCATTATGATCAGGTATCTATGGAAACAACTGGATGCTCATGCTCAAAATAGATAATCATCCATTCATTCAACAACGCACAATCGACAGGAAAGTTGGAGCTGTGAGTTCATTTTTCAACAAGTATTTCTTGACCACAAATGATGTGATAAGAAAACAAAACTCAATACCTGTCTTCAAAGGTTCTCTGGGTCAACAGGTAACTTTAGAATGTCTTGTCCTGGCAGGGAAGTGTGTGGAGTCAAGGGAGGGAGGAGCTACAGCATGTTTGCCCACCAGTGGGTGAGACCTAGTAGCCAGGGAGATGAAGTGGAGGAGACAGAAGGGAAATATAAGAACAGAGTCCTTGAGAAGGCTGGCTGGGGGAGGAGAAGATCAATAACAAGAGGGCAGGAGGGAACTTTTGGGGGTAGTGGGAATGTTCTAGACCTCAATGAGGGTGGTAGTTACGTGAGTGTATACAACTGTCAAAATGGACTTAAAATGGGTATATTTTATCATATGTAAATTATATCTCAAGAAAAATGATTTTTTTAAGAACTTGAGAGGAAGAACTCGATGGGGATGCTAACTAGCATGGTGGAGGACGTAGGACAAGGGCAGGCAGAGTAGGAAGGAAAGATATGAACTTGGTTTTTAACATGTTGAGTTTCAGTTGTCTGTGCTCTTCTACTAAAAGTGCAGTCCCTGAACCCACAGAATCAGGGCCACCTGGGAGTTTGTTAGAAATGCAGGATCTCTGGCCCCACCCTGAAACTACTAAACCCCAATTTGTGTGTTAGTAAGATCCCCAGGTGATTCGTGTGCACGTTACAAAGTTTGAAAAGCACTGATTTATGGGACAACACACACAACTGTGGAAACTAAAGGCCACAAAAAAAGAGGGCTGTATGGCGTAGAAGGCCTATATGGGGTGTCCCAGGAGGTGGAGTAGCCATCCTTAAGAGGCAACCGAGTCAAACACAAAAGACAGTGCAAGGAGTTGAGGGATCCAGTTTGGGTCCTGGTCATTTCCCAATGAAAACCAAGCTAGTCAAAACACAACAGAATTCACCGAGAACTTTCCACACAGGTGGTCCCGTTTGAGTCTGATTTAAACCACAAGAGCCCTGCAAGATCAGCAGGATCCTCCTCTCCATTGGATAGATAGAGACAATTCAGCTCAGAGAGTTGGAGACTCAGTCAGGGTGGCCTGGCCCTTTACTCTAGAAGGCCTCATCCATAGACCCGAGGTTGGGTGCTATGGTCTTCTGTGGCAGTCTCAAGAGCCCTGGGAAGGAGGGGCCATCCCTTGGAGGGCCTCCCAGAACAAGTCCTTGCTTGCCCAGGTGTCCGGCTCCAGGCTAGCTCCACTTCCAGGAATTCCAGAGCAGCTTCCTACCACACCCACTCAGACTGAGGAGGCTTCCAGGTATCAGGCTGATGGGGCAAACCTCATTAATTGCTGGCCCAGTCACCTGGACTTGCAGGGAAGCCAGGGAGAGCTCTGCCTCAGCCACTGGTGCCTTCTTTGAGGCCTGTCCCTGCAGCAGCTGAAACCAGGGAGAGTGAGGGGCCAGAGTTCGCAGAGCTTAGGGACAACTTCTGTGCTGGTGCTGGTCCATTTCCAGCCTCACTGAGGGCTGCCTTCCCACCCTTCACTCCACTCCTGACTCCTACACTACAGGCCTGTTTGCTGGTCCCCCGATTTCAGACTCACTCATGTTAGAGGACACCCTTGGAGCTCAGGCCTTTCATTGTGCAGAGAGAGAGATAGGGTCCAGAGACAGTAAGGGAGCTGTCCTTGTCACACAGTAAGCTGGTGGCAGAGCCAGCCCGGCACCCAAGCTTTCCCTTCTCAGACACCAGCTGCATCCCTGCTGTGTGCCCCACCTACTATGTGCCCCACCTGGGCCTACCCAGAGCCTTCTCAAAGGCAGCAGTCCATGAGCAGCAGTGGTGGTGTCTCTGTGCTCATGTGCCTGCCACACCCCTGCCCCAGGGTACTTGCACCTGCTCTTCCCTCTGCCTGAGAGAGTCTTCCTCTCAAAATCCACCTGGCTGATTTTCCCAGTACACACTGGTCTCTGCTCACAAGGGAACTTGTCAGAGAGGCCCTCCTGGATCTCATTTCATAAAACAGTCCCTATCACCCTGCTTTGGTGCTCCGCATAGCTCTTAATGTTTCCTGATGCTAAGTTCTACATTAATTGTTTTTCTTTTATTTATTTCCTGTCTTCCCTTGCCAGAATATAAACACCATAATGGCAGAGACTGTTTTTTTTCATTGCTATAATCCCCAGTACCTAGAACAGCACTTGGCATTTAAGAGGCACTCACTAAATATTTGTCACATGAATGAAGGAATTGAACCCATGCTTTCAGAGTTCAAGACTAGCGAGGAATTCTCTCATGTGTTCAGAAACGTGTGAACACATCCCTGTCTCCTCCCTCCATCCCCTCCCTGGTTTATAGATTCAGCTTCTCACACTTTGCTGGTGCAGGGAATTATATTAGGGAGACAGGAGCCTCGTCTTTTTCTTCCGCACAGTCCTGACCACCACCACCAATGCCACCACTATCCCCTTGGTCCTTTTAATTGCTTATCTGAGACTGGTCTTTCCTGCCCATGACAGGCAGCAAGTAGCTCTGTCTCACTGACTCTTTCATCCTCATAACCACCTGAGGAGGAAAACACAATTGTGCTCTGACTCGGAGGCTCAGAAAGGTTATGTAACTTTCCTGAGGCCACACAGCTCATAAAGGAGCAGAGTGGACGTCCAGACCTAACTCCCCTGATTCAAAGTTCTGTTGTCTGCCCTCATCTATGCCAGTCTAGTGTCTGGCATGAGGGATGGATGCCAGTACTGAATCACCACTGAGGTAGGAAACACAAAGGCCTAGCAAGTAGTTGGTGCTCAGTAAAGGGTAAGGGCCTTTGGACCTAGGCAGGGTTCTCCTACAGTCTGCTCTTCTGGAATGTTGTACAACAGGTCAGGCAACCCTCTTTGGTCCTTCTTTTAGAACACCCACCAGGAGAAAGCAGAGCCCAGGGAAGCGAATGCATCACACTGAGGGGCACTCCTTTTGGCTCTGTAGATGATTCCAATCATCAGGAGCAGAGGGGGCCCAACCAGGGGACTAGAGAAGCACAGGCCATGCTGAGCAGCCCCTCTTTCACACTTTGGCCTCAGCCAGCTGTGAGGTTTAAGGACCTACCCAAGCCCTGGGACCTGACACTTCAGAGACGGAGGTCCCACCACCACAACAAGCCTTCCCTTAGCCTCAGCTGGAGCCAGCAGTTATAGACTACTCATCACCCCATCGCGTTTTTCGACACCTCTGATGGGAAAGTATGTTCTTTCTTGTATTGAGCTGCAGTCTTCCATCCAGGAAGCTACACCCATGAGCCTTTTGTGGCTTCACAGAACAATCCTTCTTCACCTGAATGAGGGTCTCCTGATCCACCAAGTTTTCTCCCAGTGAAATGATGATAGATCCCCTAACCAATCTGCATGTGACGGAGCTCCCTCACCAGCCTGCTCTTTCTCTGAAAACAAGTGTTCTAGAGAACAGGACTGACACCTCCCTTTTTGTAGACACTACCAGTTGCCGTTGAGTCTGCTCTGATACATGGCGGCCCCATATGTTCAGAGTAAAACTGTGCTCCATAGGGTTTTCAGTGACTGATTTTTCAGAAGTAGATCATTAGGCCTTTCTTCAAGGCACCTCTGGGTAGACTTGAATTGCTGACCTTTTGGTTAGCAGCTGAGCACTTTAGCCATTTGCACCACCCAAAAACCCATTGCCGTTGAGTCGATTCCAACTCATAGCAACCCTATAGGACAGAGTAGAACTGCCCCATAGAGTTTCCAAAGAGCACCTGGTGGATTTGAACTGCTGACCTTTTGGTTAGCAGCCATAGCATTTAACCACTACACCACCAGGCTTTCCTTGCACCACCCGGGGATCCTTTTATGAGCACTAAACCAAAAACAGAACCTGTTGCCATCGGGGGGATTCCAACTCCCAGCGACCCTACAGGACAGAGTAGAACTGCCCCATAGGGTTTCCAAGGAGTGGCTGTTAGATTTGAATTGCCAACCTTTTGGTTAGCAGCCAATCCCTTAACCCCTGCACCACCAGGACCCCAATAGGCCTCTAGTAATTCAGCCTAAATTCACATTTGCTCTTTGGGCAGCCATCTGCTAGAGAAGGAAAGGTGTGAGTGGAGCCTTGAAGAGTCACCGAATTTTAATCCAGCACAGTAGTAAGCATTAGCTGACCTTCAAAGAACAGAAAATAAGCAGAGAGAGATGGAAATATTTAAAGAGGTAGGATAGTATGGCCAAAGCCATGAAGCCGAGGATGATTGTGGCCTATGTTGGAAGAAAAGCACGTCTGGCTGAGCCATGGGTTCATGATGAGAGTCCTAGGAACAGGGGAGTTGGAACAGATCCTACAAAGCCTTGAATGACAGGCTGAGGGGTTTGGACTTCTTGCAGGCCAAAGGAAATGATTGCAAGTTCATGAGCAAAGTGACATAATGGCCCATGATTCACAATGTTTATGGGAGCTTATGGGATATACTAGGGGGTGAGGCACAGAGGAGGAAGGGCGCTCCAAGTAGACAGTGGGGAATTATAGAAAGCCACCCTAGGAAAACACTTAATGATGATCTACTTCCCCCTCATTCACAGACAAGACATCAGGACCCAGAGAGGGAAGGGGACTTGCCCAAAGTCACACAGCTATCAGGGAACAGAGACTGGACCAGACTCGATTTTTTTTAAATTTCCAGCCAGATGTCTTTCTGTTATATCAGGCCCTCCCAGACCTTGCTACCCAGTAAGTAGGAGTTCAAAAAATAAACGTGGGTTTGGTTTGATGTGTGGCCGGGCCTAGAGTGGTGGTGATAAGAAGGTATAACAAATGTGTATGACAGCTTGGTGATTGATTGTGGACTTAGGGGGCAGGGGGTAGTGACCAAAAAGAGCCTGAACCACCATTACAGAAGGGGCAGCAGCAAGAAGGAGGTCGGGTCAGGATTTTACTTATCTGATATTAGGGTGAGCTCATCCATCCTCAAGGCCCTTTCACAGGAGGGTTTCCTCCAGGGTTCAAGCTGCTGAGAGCCTCTGTGGTCAGAACAGCTTCAGGGACCTCCTTGGCCTCAGGGCCAGGGTGCTGGGCACACAAGTGGGGGAACCACCCGGTCAGCCTGACCTCTGAGTGGGTGGTGCTCATGAACCCCCGGAGGGCCTGCTGCGGGTCTGCCCCAAGGGCTTTTGAAGACCTCTCTCCACATTGGGAGACCCAGGACTCCACCATCCTGGGAGTGGGCTCTCCTGATAACCTCTTTGAGTCTTGGCTTTCTCATCCGTAAAATGGGGATGATGATACTTACTACCTCATCGCCCAGTTATGAGAATTAATTAATGTTTATAAAGGACTTGGAGATCCACAGATGAAAGGCTCTATAGAACTACAAAGTATCATTACTGTAATTACATTACACTATTATATCTCAGGCCAAAGGCTTTCTGCAGCTTCACTTATTACTGAGAATGGGCGATGGGGTGCAGATAAAGCCCAATCTCTTCCAACCATCACTCAAAACCCCAACCAAACTCCATCCAGATCTAATCTCTGGAAGATTCCGTCAGGCTTGGAAGACATGACAAGCCTCTTCAGCCCCAGAATTCCCTGGGGGAGAGAGATAAGGAGAAAGACAATCTTCTGAGTCTCCCCTGAAAGCAGCAGTTCTGGGGGTCTTAGGAGACTAGGGAAGCTTCTGAATTCACGCAGAGATTGGACCCCATTGGCCAGTCTGAACCCTGGGTCATCTGGCCAGACTCTCTTCTTCTGGGGAGCCCTCTCTGTGTTAAACCAGGGCCCTGTGGGGGCCATTTCCATAATTCCCCCAACCCCATGTCAGACCCTGCTTCCAGACCAAAAAAGAAAAAGACCACTTGGCTTCAGCTGTCAAGATCCCCGTGCTTATTGAACATCCAACAATTCCAACACCTACCCATCATCACTTGTTTCACAATACCCTAATCTGACTGGGTAGGTGAAAGCTAGATCAGAAAGAAATATAATTACCTTTTTACGAGCTTATGACATGGTTGCACCCTTCTAGCCTGCCAGCTTGTCCAGTCACTCACAAATGATGATATACATACTATAAATTATATCATTATCAACCTATAATTACAGGCAACATATATATGAATCCCCCTGAAGGAGACTGAGGCTCCAAGATTATTTACCCTTGACCTTCAGTCCCTTGGGAAAAAGCAAGAGGGGAGTTACCTATTTCCAAATTTCACGGACGCTTGGTTAAAACAACAGAGATGCTCCCCACCTTCATACACAGTACACACCCTGGGGCTCCCCCAGAACATATCAGCTCCCCCACGGCATTCACAAAGCCTGAGACATTGGTATGAACAACTCTGGACATGTGGGGGCAAACGATCGGGGGAGACAGAGCAGAACCGCTGGCCTCAGGGCTTCAGGGGGAAGGCGAGTTGGACAGCAGACTCTAGCATATTCTGGCTGGGCTGGGCTGGGCTCAGAGCCAGGAGCCCTGTAGCTCCCCTGTGGCACCTCAGAGGATGCCTTCAAGGACACCTCTGCCTCCCGGACTGGTATCCTAACCCACAGGAGCGATTCCCTGAGGCCAGGCTGGCATCTGCCAGGCAGTGGTCCGGAAACACTCCTACCCTGTACCATCTTGCAGGGTGAGCCATGGATGGCGGCGAGTGGCACAACAGCTTAGCTTCTCATGTGGCCCCCTGGGCAGGAGGGAGAGAGTAAACTGGGGGGGGGGGGGGAAGAGGAGAGGGGCAGCCCCTCCAGGTCATACCCCAGCTCCCGCTGGACCCCTGGAGTCCTCCACTCCGCTCTTCCTTCCCGTAGGAGCAGTCATGTAAAGGGCATAGACCCGTCCTCAAGGAGCTCAGTGAGAGAGGCCCGTGGCCCAAAGCGTGCCCACCCTGAGGCCAGTGTGCCACCAGAAGGAGCCTGTGCCGGACTCAGGGCAGAACACAGGCAGGCGAGGCAGGCTGGCCAGGGAGGGCAGAAGACGGGTTTTGGGGGAAGACCAGTAGGGAGTTTCCAGGTGGACAAAAAGGAAGGACATTTTAAACAAGAGCACACCTTGCATAAAGGCCTGGAGGGAGGGAACAGAATGGTCTGTTTGGGCAGCAGTGAGAATTTCTTTGGTACTTAAAAGGCCAGCAGGGAAAGGGGGGCTGAGGCTGGATCCCCTGGCCAGAACCCACCCCACCTCATCTGATCGCCTGCACTTCCTCATACAAAACTCCACTCCAGCCAGCTCTGATCCCTCAGCAGGCCCTTTGCTCCCTTCCGCTCCCCCCTACTACCATGGCCATTTCTGTGACCTCCTCCTGCCAGCCAAGTCAGGTGACCTCTCCGGCCCCAACTGTGAGTCCTCCTCCCCCCGTGACATGCCATCCTCCAGGTCCCACCAGGACATGTGGTCACTCTTGGTGTGTGAGGACCTGAATGTTTCTCTGTTCAGGTGTGCACACCTGACTCCCAAACAGCCTGGTCCTGGGGATGCCTTGAACCAGCCCCCGGCCCTCCACACACAGCAAGGAGCAGGAAGAAAAGGATGCCAGTGAGAAAAGGGCTTTGCCCAGAGTCACAAGTGGCAGGCTCAAAGCAACCGAGAGCCTTCTCCATCTGGATAGCAGACGACCCCAACTGGGGCTCGTCTTTGAATCACATCTTGTAAAAAATCATTTGCACATTTGAATTCAAAGCCCCTCAAAACAGTATAAACACCACTATTCCGAGTACCATAAAAACCACATTGAGCATTTATGGAAACTCAAACATGTGTATTAACATATGGCAAAAATTTCACTTACTACATCTTTTTAGCATTGGACTGATGCACAAGGCATGTGTGCTAAAAGCATTTGAATGGAAGGTTGAGAAATGAGCAGAAAGAGAAAAAGCCTATCGCAAAGGCTGGGCTGGCTGGCAGGGCTGCAACAATTCCAAGGACTGGTCCCTGGCAGGGGCTGGCAGCTTTGGCAGAGAGGCGGGGGTTGCCCCCAACAGGGCAGCCCTGGGGCACACATGCAGCTCCACGTACCCCAGACCCTCCAAGCAGGGTCTCCCTCTCCTGCCCATCATCCTTCCTCTTTCTCTTCCCTTATTTTCCTCGCCTCCTACCTCAAAGGAGCAGATGGTGTCAGGAGAGAGAATGGTCACAGCTGAGAAGAGGAGAGGGAAACTCTTGAGTTCTTTTTTCCCCACCTCTGGTCCCAGCAGGAGAGGGGTGAGTCTTTCAGCCCCTACGGCCCAGGCATCGAACTCTGACTGGAGTCCCAGAGCAGGGCTTTTATCAGCTTCCACCTGGAACCATCCACCAATAGTCTCTGTGACTCCTCTAGGTTCCCGTGGCCCCCATTGCCACCCTTGAACCCCATCTTAAAGGCCAGGCAGGAACAGTCCTCTCCTGCTTTGAAGAGTTGTCCATGGTCCTATGGCCTGTGGGTTCCTGCTCACCAGGCCTAGCTCCTCATGCTGGGTTCCATTTCCAGGTGTGACAGATCCAGGTAAGAATGCCAAGGCCCTTACAAAACTGAACATCCTGATGGTCAGTGGGTTCTTGAGAATCCCTCAACACCAGGTTCAGCCTCAGCTTGGCAACCGGGGGTACCACCAGCCTTGCAAGTGGAGCTCTTACTTGATTCCTCAGGTCAACGTGCAGCATGGTACCATGCTAGTCACTCTGAATTGTCTTGAAAGAATAAGCCAGCCTTGTAAATAGCTACTTGCCCAGGGTGAATTATGGTATAGATGAGACAAGAAAAACATTTGCTTTGATTTACTTTGCTACTTATGTGTCTTTTGAGAAGAGGCCAGATGGGCTTTCAACTTCCCTCTAAGTGAGAGGCCATCCCAGACAGTGATGCAAAGAGCATTGACATATGGCTGCAGAGCAGGTGTGATGAGTGCTTTGCTCCAGAGTCATCCTTCTAATTACGTGAACATCAAGTATGGAGGTAGTAGAACCTTGACACCTTGCAGGTACAGACCTGGGGCTGGCTCTCTGCCATCTGATTAGGGTCTCTCCTAATTGGAGAGGGTGGGAGGGTGAAAACCCATGTTCCTGGTAGCAAGCTTAGCATGCCATCCTCATTCTACAAATATGCTAGGCATTTAGGAGTGCCTCAAGAAAGGACCCTTGAGTTTTCTTGTCCAGCATTGAGCAAGTCTGTCTTCTCTCCTGCGACAAGCTCACAGTTGGAGGCAGGCAGCACGGGGTAACCAAGGCGGTCTGGAACTGGGAGCCTCCATCGATTCTTTCTGATGGCAGATTTCCAGGTCAGCCCTGATGATTTGCTCAGCATCAGTGTCCTATTTGTTAACTGATGGCATGGGACAGACCAGGGACTGCTGGCAAGATTCCCACAGTGCCTATTAAAGAATGACATCAAGTTCCAGTGCTGTGGGGAAAGAGGAAATTAATCCATTGAGCTCCTATTCATGAGAATGCTCCTAGCTCCACCCAGATGTGCAGATTTCAAAGTGCTTTCAGACGCATTGTCACAGTTGAGCCATGCAGCCACTCTTTGAGGGAAGCATCATGACCATTGTCTCCTTTTCCATCAGAGAATTTAAGTAAAGAGTCCAGACCACATGGTTGTCAGGTGGTAGAGGCAGGACTCAGAATAGCAAACCCCACGCCCTGCTCCCTACCCCATGGCCCCTTCCTCCCCAGAAGACCTTCAGTGAGAAAATACTCACTCTACGGAAAGCCTATCTCCAAGAGTGAGTCCCATCTCCTTTCTTGCCCAGCAGGTGCTGTCTGGGTGCTTGCTATCTCTTATCAGAAAGTGACCTCTAGTAGTCAACCTAATTGCCTGGCACTCTGTCTTAGTTATCTAGTGCTGCTATAACAGAAGTACCACAAATGGATGGCTTTGACAAAGAGAAATTTATTCTCATAGTTTAGGAGGTTAGAAGTCCAAATACAGGGTGCCGGCTCCAGAGAAAGCCTTTCTGTCTGTGTTGGCTCTGGGGGAAGGTCCTTGCCCTCAATCTTCCCCTAGATCTAGGATTTTCTCAGCACAGGGACCCCAGGTCCAAAGGATGCGCTCCACTCCTGGCTCTTCTTTCTTGTTGGTAGGAGGTCCCTCTCCTCTCTGCTCTAGTCTCTCTTTTATATCTCAGAAGAGATTGACTCAAGATACAACCTAACCCTGTAGATTGAGTCCTGCCTAATTAACATAACTGCCTCTAATCCTGCCTCATTAACATCATAGAGGTTAGAATTTACAACACATAAGATAATCACATCAGATCACAAAATGGTGGGCAATCACACAATACTGGGAATCATGGCCTAGCCAAGTTGATATTCATTTTAGGGGGACACAATTTAATCCATGTTGTTGTTGTTGTTAGGTGCCGTCAAGTTGATTTCGACTCATAGCGACCCTATGCACCACAGAATGAAATACTGCCCGGTCCTGTGCCATGCTCATAATCGTTGTTATGCTTAAGCCCATTGTTGCAGCCACCAAGTGAATCCATCTCCTTGAGGGTCTTCCTCTTTTTCGCTGACCCTGTACTTTACCAAGCATGATGTCCTCCTCCAGGGACTGATCCCTCTTGATAACATGTCCAAAGTATGTACGACGTAGTCTCACCATACTTCCTTCTAAGGAGCGTTCTGGTTGTACTTCTTCCAAGACAGATTTGTTCCTTCTTTCGGCAGTCCATAGTATATTCAATATGCTTTGCCAACACCACAATTCAAAGGTGTCAATTCTTCTTCGGTCTTCCTTATTCATTGTCCAGCTTTCACATGCATATGATGTGATTGAAAATCCCATGGCTTGGGTCAGGTGCATCTTAGTCTTCAAGGTGACTTCTTTGCTTTTCAACACTTTAAAGAGGTCTTTTGCAGCAGATTTGCCCAGTACAATGCGTCTTTTGATTTCTTGACTGCTGCTTCCGTGGTGTTGATTGTGGATCCAAGTAAAACGAAATCCTTGACAACTTCCATCTTTTCTCCGTTTATCATGATGTTGCTTACTCATCCAGTTGTGAGAGTTTTTGTTTTCTTTATGTTGAGGTGTAATCCATACTGAAGGCTGTGGTCTTTGATCTTCACCTGTAAGTGCTTCAAGTCCTCTTCACTTTCAGCAAGCGATGTTGTGTCATCTGCATATCTCAGGTTGTTAATGAGTCTTCCTCCAATCCTGATGTCCCTTTCTTCTTCATATAGTCCAGGTTCTCAGATTATTTGCTCAGCATACAGATTGCATATGTATGGTGAAAGGATGCAACCCTGACGCACACATTTCCTGACTTTAAACCACGCAGTATCCCCTTGTTCTGTCCGAACAACTGCCTCTTGATCTATGTACAGGCTGCTCATGAGCACAATTAAGTCTCCTGGAATTCTCATTCTTCACAGTGTTATCCATAATTTGCTGTGATCCACACAATCGAATGCCTTTGCATAGTCAATAGAACACAGGTAAACATCTTTGTAGTGTTCTCTGCTTTCATCCAGGATCCATCTGACATCAGCAGTGATATCCCTGGTTCCACGTCATCTTCTGAATCTGGCCTGAATTTCTGGCAGTTCTCTGTCGACATACTGTCACAGCCACTTTTGAGTGATCTTCAGCAAAATTTTACTTACGTGTGATATTAATGATATTGTTTGATAATTTCCACATTTGGTTGGATCACCTTTCTTGGGAATAGGCATAACTATGGATCTCTTCCAGTCGGTTGGCCAGGTAGCTGTCTTCCAAATTTCTTGGCATAGATGAGTGAGCACTTTCATTGCTGCATCCTTTTGTCGAAACATCTCAATTGATATTCCACCAATTCCTGGATTCTTGTTTTTTGCCAATGCCTTCAGTGCAGCTTGGACTTCTTTCTTCAGTACCATCGCTTCCTGATCATATGCTACCTAATTTAACCCATAACAAAGTCCAAATTCAGGGTGCGGGCCCTAGGGGAAGCCTTTCTCACTCTGTCAGCTCTTGAGGAAGGTCCTTGTCTCTTCTGAGCTTCTGCTCCTGGGCAACCATCATGTAGTTTAGCATGTGCCTTCCCCCATCTGCTTCTCTTACTTGTTTAATTTCTTTTATATCTCAAAAGAGATTGACTCAAAACACACCTTACACTAATCCTGTCTCATTAACACAACAAAGGCAACCCATTCGCAAATGGGATTATAATTAAAGGCATAGAAGTTAGTATTTACACACATATTTTTGGGGGACGTAATCCAATCCATAACATTCCACACTCTGGTCCCTCAAAATTCATGTCCTTGCCACATGAAAAACACATTCACCTCATCACATCGTCACAAAAATATTAAATCAACTCCAAGTCCAAAAATCTCATCTCCTAAATCATCTAAATCAAATATGAGTGAGATTTTAGGCATATTCCATCCTGGGGCAAAATTCCTCTTCATCTGTGAACCTATGAAATCTAGAATACAAGTTATCTGCTACCAAAGTACAATGGTGGAATGGACACAAGGTAGACATTTCCATTACAAATTGGAGAAATTGGAGGGAAAGAAGAGATAACAGGCACCAAGTAAGTCCAAAACCCAGCAGAACAATTTACATTAGCTCAAGGCTTGAAAATAATCCTCTCTTCTCTGAGACCATGGGGGCAATGGCCCTGCGCTCCAGACTCTGGGTGTTGACAACATCTTCTGGATTCTGGGTGGAGGTCCCTTGGTTCTGGGCTTCAGCTTTGCCTCCCAGATCCTCTGGGATGGCAGCTCTGCTCCCTTGGCTTTGGGTAGCCCCATTCTTCTAGTCTATCTGAGTGGCAACCCTACCCTTCAGCCCCAGCAGGCCCCATTCTTCTGCCCCTTGGGCATGGCAGTCCCACCCCCTCAGTTTTAGGCAGTGGCCGTATCCCCCCCAGCACACCTTAACTGCAGCCGCACACTCCGGAACCAAGTTGGCAATCCGACTCTTTGAAACCTAGGAGGTTATGGCCCCACCCTTTGAGATCCAGGAGACCGTGGCTCCACACTTTGAAACACAGAAGGCCCTGCTTCCCATGCTCCTTCCAACATTTCTGCTGATTTCTGAACTTCTCCAGGGATGGTCCTCTCCTTTTCTTGAAGGACTACAGATATAGCTCCTTTGGCCTGTTTCCTGCCTGTAGAATTCCAAGAGGCAGACAGCTTTCTTTCCTTTTGTTCTTTCTCTGTCCCCCTCAGTCTAAGCTGATGGGTTTTCTGCTGTGGTAGTTAGAGCCATCAGTCACAGCCTTAATCTCTTTAACAAAAGATTGCATAGCCACATCCTTAGTGAACATTCTAGGACATGTGTCCTTAGTTTGTACAACAGAATTTTCCAAATATTTAACTTTTGTTTTCATTTTGCACAGTTCATTTTTAAGTCTATCTCTTTCCTCTCGCATTTTCCTATAAGCAGCAAGGAAAAACCACATGGCCCCTTTAAGATCTTGCTTAGAAATCTCATGAGCCAGATATTCAAGTTCATCACTTAGAAGTTCTACCTTCCACCAAACATTTAAACATAATTCAGACAAGCTCTTTGCCACTGTATAAAAAGCATCGCGCTTCCTCTATTGTCCAATCCCATGTTCATCATTTTCTTTTAAAGCCTCACCAGAAGCACATTTAACATCTACAATTCTGGCAATATTCTGTTGCTGGCGCCATATGTATCCTCTAAGACTATAGAGACTTTCTGTATAGCTCTCCTCACTCCCTTCTGAGCCCTCACCAGAATTGCCTTTGACGTCCATAATTCTACCAACAGTCTCTTCAAGGCAATCTAAGCTTTCACTATTATACATGTTAAAACTCTACCAGCCTCTACCCATTACCCAATTCCAAAACCACTTCCACATTTTAGGTATCTGTTGGAGTAGCACCCCACTCTTCCAGTACCAAATTCTGTCCTAGTTATGTAGTACTGCTATAACAGAAATACCACCAGGAAGTGGCTTTAACAAACAGAAATTTATTTTCTCACAGTTTAGGAGGCTAGAAGTCCAAATTCAGAGTGCCAGCTCTAGAGGAAGCCTTTCTCTCTCTGTTGGCTCTTGAGGCAGATCCTTGTCTCTTCTGAGCTTCTGCTCCTGGGTGATCTTCATGTGGCTTGGCGTGTGTCTTCCCCCATCTCTGCTTCTCTCACTTGCTTGTTTAATCTCTTTTATATCTCAAAAGAGATTGACTCAAGACTCACACTACACTAATTCTGTCTCATTAATATAACAAAGGCAACCCATTCCTAAATGAGATTATAACCATAGGCATAGAATTTAAGATTTACAAAGCATACCTTTAGGGGATGTAATTCAATCCTTAACACACTCCATCTCTTTAACCATCAGAACTTGTTATTGAGACAAAATAGTACTAGCTTTCCTTCCTTGCTTTGATAAAAATCAAAGCCCCAAAGGTAAAGTCAAAGATCACCAACCCCTTCCTCCACATTAGCCAGTATGCTGGATTTGGAGTTTACAAGGGTCTCCGCCAGGCAAAAGAAAAACAGAACTTCCTAGATCACACTATCTTTCTTTCCTGCTCCTCTCAAAAAAAAGAAAAACAAGGCAGTGGCCTGGGGCACAGACAAGTTGTAAGGAGATAAGATGATATCCTCTTGTCACCATCCTGGTATTTTGATATCAAGAGATGGTGAGGAGTGGAGGAGTGCTTGCACTGGCAAAGAAAGTGGGGTAATTGATCTACCTTACAACATCTTTCAGGATGTGCTCCTCCCTGCTTTAATTTCAGCCTCAGGTGTGGAGATACAGGCAGCTTTCTGAAAAACAAGAAAAACACATCCTTCTGTTAACCCGTGTGCTAAATGGCTGCCAGCTTTTTACTTGGGGTCCTTTGGTTGCCTAGGAGCCCTTTAAACTGGACCTGTCCCAGCTTCTTCCTGCTGGAAAGATGGGTTTAGATGGCCTCCACCATGATCTGTCCTCAGTGGTCATGGAAAGCCATGCTGTGGCCTCTGGAATCTAGGTCTGGAGACAAATCCATGAGAAGGGGGCTCTAAATAACCTCAAGACATGATTGTGGGGTGGGGTGCAGTGGGAGATGCTTGACTTTGGCATTCAACGCTCCCTGTGATGGGAGAAAGAAGCCCTTCCTGGTTCCCAAAAGGAACTTTGGGTGGCCTCGGAGAAAGCAGACACTTCGGTGTTGTATTAGTTCTTCAGGGCTGCCATAACAACACACCACAAACTGGGGGCTTATAAGGACAGAAACAAATTATCTCATAGATCTGGAGGCTAGGAGTCCAGATTCAGGGCATAGACCATGTTCTCTCTGAGGGCTCTAGGGGAAGATCCTTTCTTATCTCTCTCAGCTTCTGGTATTCTTTGGCTTATAGTTGCAGCATGACTCTGTTATCACATGGTTGTTTTCCCTCTATCTCCCTGTGTCTCTTCTCCTCCTTAGTAAGGACACTACTCAGATTAGATTAGGATCCACCCTACTCTGGCATGACCATATGTTAACTAATAACAGCTTCAAAGGCCCTATTTCCAAACAAGGTCACCTGCACAGGTCCCAAGGGTTAGGACTTCAATATAAATTTTGGAGTACACAAGTCATCCATAACAGGTGTCCAGTGGGTGTTTTCCAAGAGAACTGCTGAGGCAGAGGCAGGACCTGTTCATCGGAAGTGCTTCCTGGGGTGCTCATGTTGGAAAGGGGTGCTTCCAAGTGACTAGGAAGACTGGAAGAACTACTTAGAACTTAGCCCATCCAGTACCACTCCATGGACATAACACGATGGGGAAAAGGCCACAAAGGGCCCTGAGCACCACTGGTTGGGTGAGCTTATACTGCACTCAGTGTCTCTGGCCTCCATCCCCTCCTCTGTACTAAGGGGTGGTAACTGATCCCCCAGAGTTGCTATAAGGCTAAAGTGCAGTGGTGGGAGTGCATGAGCTTTGCACACTGTAAAGCTCTCTTCAAAAGTCAGGAGGAACCAGGGTGAGTGGGTGTTGGTCTAGACTGAAGCAACATTTCCTAAGTGCCTCTGAGACTCCACTGCCATCAGCATTCCATTGGGAAGAGCCTCTGTCTCAGGACTGCCATTAAGAAGTGGGTAGGAGTGGGAACATTTATGATTTTCAGAGGAAGAAAAGAAGTGGTCGTTCATGCTGGCTTAAGGTCCCACAAATTTCTGTGTCCTTCCCTAGCAAGCAATGACATCTGGTAACCCCATTGTCTGCTATCTGCAGGGAAGAAAGTGTTAGACACGAGGGGCAGATGGAGTTTGCCTAACGTGTCTGTTCTTTTCTCTGCTGCCTTTTCAACTCTTCTTGGGAATGCAGCAAAATAGCAGCTGTTCATAATTTCATGAATAAAGAACTATGTAAATTTCAACTATGAAAATGTGTTGCATCTCTTGTGGGCAAAGTGTGGTGTATGCTCCCGCTCTGTCTCTATTTCCATCTCATGCGCATCTTGGAGTTTATCTAAACGGCATTCTCTGGGCAACTGCTGAGTTTCAGAATCAGTCTTGGCTAATCAGTAACAAATGGCATCATTACCTATTTGCTGAGGGAACCCTACTGGTCAGAGAAAGAGGCTTGGAGGCCAACTTCATCGGTTTAAATTCCAGCTCCCTTGCCTCTGAGTGGAGCTCTGGTGGGGCAGTGGTTAACCATTCCATTACTAAACAAAAGGTTGGCAGTTCGACTCCACGAGCTCCTCCTTGGAAACCCTATGGGGCAGTTCTACACTGTTCTGTAGGGTCTCTATGAGTCGGAATCAACTCAACGGCAGTTGGTTTGTTTGTTTTTTTGCCTCTGAGTGGGACATCCATCTTTGTTTCTTTTTACTGATCTGTAAAGTAGATATAATAATGTTGCTCTCTTTCACAGAACACTTGCATAATAATTATGCACCTGTGTACTAACCTCCAGCCACTTTTGGATGATGAGGCCAGATATGTTTAGTTTTTTTTTAGATACTTGCATGAGACCAAACTTGCCAGCTAAGAATTCCAGCCGTGTTTGTGCAGCCCCTAGAAACTTGACTGGGTCTGAACAGGTATCTGCAGCTCTGGAGCTGTCCCCCACCCTCCCACTCCATGGCCTCTCCTCCTGCAGGTTTCCAGGCAGCCTCCACACTCTGCACTTACATAGCACTGCCAGGAACCAAGCTGCACTCTTCAGTAACAATCTTTCCAGCTCAGTTCTGTTTGCTGGGTGTCAGATGGGAGAGATAATGAACCTCCTGTGAATGGATTAAAGGTGTGGAGTTAGGACTCATGGGTGGAAGCTCTAGAAAATCCACTTTCAGATCCTCAGAAGTAGGAGATTTCTCAAGTGCCCCAAGAGATGGATCAGGCTACCTTGGAATGATGTGAACAGATGCCTGGTGGCTAGTCGGTCAGGGTGCTGCAGGGAAGCATGTCTGAGACTTCAAGGTGCACGCAAATCACCCAGAGACCTTTCTACCAAGCAAATTCTAATTCTGCAATCTGGGTGGGGCCCAAGATTCTACATTTCTTTCGAGCTCCCAGGTGGTCCCTGGACCACACTTAGGACTAGTTGATCTTTGAGATCTCTTCCAGCCCCAAGTCTTATAATTCTGTGACTCTTTAATTAGTTGACTTTGGCGACTTGTTTGTGTCAGAGTTAATTTCACAGGGGTTCTGGTCTGCTTGGGCAAGAGAAGGTATCAACAGGGAGTTTGAGAACCTCCCTCCACAAGATAGAGCCCTGGTGGTATAGTGGTTAAGAGCTTAGCATCAAACCAAAAAATCAGCAGTTCAAATCCATGAGCCACTCCTTGGAAACCTTATAAGGCAGTTCTACTCTGTCCTATAGGGTCACTATGAATCAGACTCTACAGCAACGGGTTTGTTTTTGTTTTTTTTTTTTTCTCTACAAGATGTTTCTCCTATGCCTCCTACTTTAATCCTCTTAGACAAACAGTTTTCTGTTCTGTGATCAGCAAAGCGAATAGGGCTGCTTTTGACTGTTATTGTGGTTAGGTGCCATCGAGTCTGTTCCGACTAATAGTAACCCTACGTACAACACAACGAAACACTGCCAAGTATTGCGCCATCCTCACAATAGTTGCTATGTTTGAGCCCATTGTTGCAGCCACTGTGTCAATCCATCTCCTTGAGGGTCTCCTTCTTCTTTGCTGACCCTCTGCTTTACCAAACATGATGTCTTTTTGCAGAGACTGGTCCATCCTCATAACATGTCCAAAGTACATGAGAAGAAGTCTTGCCATCCTCACTTCTAAGGAGCACTCTGGCTGTACTTCTTCCAAGATAGACTTTTCCTTCTTCTGGCAGTCCATAGTATATTCAATATTCTTCATCAACATCATAATTCTAAGGCATCAACTCTTCTTCAATTTTCCTTGTTCTTTGTCTAGCTTTCCCATGCACATGAGGCAATTGAAAACATCATGGCTTGGGTCAGGTGTACCTTAGCTTCAAGGTGACATCTTTGCTTTTAAACACCTTTAAAGAGGTCTTTTGCAGCATATTTACTCAATGCAATAAACTAAAACTAAAACCTATTCCCGTCAAGTGGATTCTGATGCACAGCAACCCTGTAAGACAGAGTAGAACTGACCCATAGGGTTTCCAAGGAGTGGCTGGTGCATTCGAACTGCCGGCCTTTTCGTTAGCAGCCAAATGATTAACCACCGTGCCACCAGGGCTCCACCTAATGTAATACATCATTTGATTTCTTGACTGCTGCTTCCATGGGCATTGATTGTGGATCCAAGTAAAACAAAATCCTTGACAAAGTCAATATTTTTTCCATTTATCATGATGTTGCTTATTGGTCCAGTTGTGAGGATTTTTGTATTCTTTATGTTGAGGTGTAATCCTACTGAAGGCTGTAGTCTTTGATCTTTGTCAGTAAGTGCTTCAAGTCCTTTTAGCTTTCAGCAAGTGAGGCTGTGTCATCTGCGTATCAAAGGTTGTTAATGAGATTTCCTCCAATCCTGATGCTATGCATTCATACAGCCTAGCTTCTCCGATTATTTGGTCAATATACAGATTGAATAAGGAGCCCTGGTGGTGCAGTGGTTAACTTATGTGGCTACTAACTAAAAGGTCGGCAGTTCAAATCTACCAGCCACTCCTTGGAAACCCTACGAGATAGTTCTACTCTGTCCCATAGGGTCGCTATGGGTCAGAATCAACTAGATGGTAAGGGGCATACAGATTGAATAAGTATGGTGAAAAGATACAACCCTAACACACTCCTTTCCAGATTTTAAGCTACTCAGTATCCCCTTGTTTTATTTGAATGACCACCTCTTGGTCTACGTACAGGTTCATATGAGCACAATTAAATGTTCTGGAACTCCCATTCTCCACAACGTTACCCATAATTTGTTATGATCCACACAGTCAAATGCCTTTGTATCGTCAATAAAACACAGGTAAACATCTTTCTGGTATTCTCTGCTTTCAGTCAAGATCCATCTAACATCAGCAGTGGTATCCCTCGTTCCACATCCTCTTCTGAATCTGGCTTGAATTTCTGGCAGTTCCCTGTCAATGTACTGCTGCAACTGCTTTTGAATGATCTTCCGCAAAATTTTACTTGTGTGTGATATTAATGATATTGTTTGATAATTTCCACATTTTGTTGGATAACCTTTCTTTGGAATGGGCACAAATATGGATCTCTTCCAGTCGGTTGGCCTGGTAGCTGTCTTCCAAATTTCTTGGTATAGACCAGTGATCACCTCCAGTGCTTCACCTGTTTGTTGAAACATCTCAATTGGTATTCTATCAATTCCAGGAGGCTTGTTTTTTGCCAATGCCTTCAGTGCAACTTGGACTTCTTCCTTCAATACCATTTGTTCTTGATTGTATGCTACCTCCTGAAATGGTTGAGCATTGACCAATTCTTCTTGGTACACTGCCTCTGTGTGTTCCATCCATCTTCTTTTGATGCTTCCTGTGCCATCCAATATTTTGCCCATAGCATCCTTTAAAATTGCAGTTCAAGGCTTGGATTTTTTCTTCAGTTCTTTCAGCTTGAGAAATGCTGAGGGTGTTCTTCCCTCTTGGTTTTCTAATTCCAGGTCTTTGCACATTTCATTATAATACTTTACTCTGTCTTCTTTAGCCACCCTTTGAAATCTTCTGTTCATCTCTTTTACTTCATCATTTCTTCCATTTGCTTTAGCTACTCTACGTTCAAGAGCAAGTCTCAGAGTCTATTCTGACATGCATATTGGTCTTTTCTTTCTTTCCTATTTTTTAATGATCTTTTTCTTTCTTCATGTATGATGTCCTTGATGTCATCCCACAACTCATCTGGTCTTCCATCATTAGTGTTCAATGTGTCAAATCTATTCTTGAGATGATCTCCAAATTCTTTAGCTCTTGTGGACTTGTTTTAATTTTCTTCAGCTTCAACTTGAACTTGCTTATGAGCAATTGATGGTCTGTTCTGCAGTCGGTCCCTGGCCTTGTTCTAACTGATGATATTGAGCTACTCCATTGTCTCTTTCCACAGATATAGGCGATTTGATTCCTGTGTATTCTGTCCTGCGAGGTCCACATGTATAGTTTCTGTTTATGTAGTTGAAAAACAAGTATTTACAGTGAATAAGTTGTTGGTCTTGCAAAATTCTAGTGTGTGATCTCCGGCATCGTTCCTATCACCAAGGCCATATTTTCCAACTACTGATCCTTTTTCTTTCTTTCCAACTTTTGCACTCTAATCACCGGTAATTATCAATGCATCTTGACTGCATGTTTGATCAATTTCAGACTGCAGAAGTTGGTAAAAATCTTCAATTTCTTCATCTTTGGCACTAGTGGTTGGTGTGTAAATTTGAATTAATAGTTGTATTAACTGGTCTTCCTTGTAGGCATATGGATATTATCCTATCACTGACAGCTTTGTACCTCAGGATAGATCTTGAAATGTTCTAACTGTCCTACCTCAGGCCATTTGGGAAATCTTGGAGACAGGCTGCACTGAAAGATCAGCCCCAAAATGCTTCCTACCTGGTCTCATGTCGGTATGGTCATTTGGCTTCTGAGAAGACAAAGAGAGGCCCTTTCCAAAGTCAAGGTGAACAAGAAAGCAAGATACAAAAATGTTATTGTGTCCAAGGTAACTGGATAGCTGGGGCAATGGAATCTGTGAACAAGACCCTCTCTTTGCCTATTTGTCCTTTGTTGCCCAAGCTCCCTCCCATTCCCCAAGTCCCAGTCCATTCCTGCCCACTCTTGATCAACACTGAAGTTGAACAAGCATTTTCCAGGGGTTTCGTTCCTTTCGACAGGCACCATATGTGGTGCTGGGGGCACAGAGGTGGGCCAGGCACAGGACCTTTCCTTGCATTGCCCACAGGTGTACCGTGAAGACAGAGCACTCAGTTTACAGAGAGGAAGAAAGAACCTGTGCACTGGAATAGTCAGGGAGGGCTTCCTAGGGAGGTCAGATTTCAGGTGGGCCTTAATGATTAGAAAGATAAAGATCATTGGAAATAGGACAGGAATGAACGACAGGGATGAAGAATGCACATCCTGGAAAGATCCCACAGGAAAAGCCCATTCAAGAAGCATGAGGGTTAGACTGCTGGTGGGAATGTAAAATGGTGTAGCCATTGTGGAAAATAGTCTGGCAGTTCCTCAAAAAGTTAAACATAGAGTTGCCATATGACCTAACAATTCCACTCCTAATTATACACCCAAGAGAAATGAAAACATATTCGCACAAAAAACTTGTACACAAATGGTCATAGCAGCATCATTCATAATAATGAAAGAGTGGAAAAACCCCAAATAAAATATGGTACATCCATACAATGGAATATTATTCAGCCATAAAAAGAAATAAAGTATTGATACATGCTACAACAAGGACGAACCTTGGAAACATTATGCTAAGTGAAAGAAGCCAGTCACAAAAGATGACATATTGTATGTCATTCAATGCATACATATGACTGTATATGTATTCCATTTATATGAAATGTCCAGAATAAGCAAATCTATAGAGCCAGAAAGTAGATTAGTGGTTGCCAAAGGTAGAAGGAGGGAATAATGGACAGTGACTGCTAGTGGGTAAGGAGTTTCTTTTGGGGGTGATAAAAATCTTCTAAAAGTGATTGAGATGATAGTTGCACAAGTCTGTGAATATACTAAAATCATTTAACTATCATTTAAATGGGTAAACTACATGTTATGTGAATTATATCTCAATCATCTATTAAAAAATAAGAGGGGAAGAGGGTATCTCTTAGCCAGAGAGTCATCAGCCTTGTTCTTGTAGTTCTATCCTTGACAAGCGCCCCTGATCCCCTCAGCAGCCTCTCTCTTCCCAGTCACATCTGTTCCCAACTCCCTGCTGTCTTAGGTCAGGTTCCCCAGGAAGCCAGCTCTGGCACAGAGATTAGTTTGCAGGAAGCTTATTGGGAATGCCTTCAGGACTTTTAGAGAAGTGAGGGAAACAGTGTTGAGCAGCAGAAAGAGTTGAGCTGTGATGCAGTCACAAAAAAAGGCTCAGCTGATCCCACGGGGTGCTCTGGAACTGGGATGACCCATCAGAATTATTTCACCTACAGGCAATGAGGCCAGGCCATTATACCCTCCTCATTAACCAGCCATGGATGCAGGCTACCCCCAAAGGAGCATTACACTGAGCAATCCTTGAAAAGGAGCTCAGCAGACTGCTGTCAGCCACCAGCATTCCCAGCAGCTGGAGGGCCGAGGGTGTTAGTCCTGGAGGGAGGACCTGGGCCACGCCCCCATTATTCTCCATGCTGCTTCTCCAAAAGACTGGCCCAATCCACTCTGCACCTGGTTAGAACCAGGAGCCTCACCTTGGACAGGTGAGCCTGTTCCCATGATCTCACAGCACAGATAGAGCCAGAGAATGCAAACTTGTTCCAAAGTGACTGTAATAGGGATATTCTTCAGAATTAGCTGTATCGTAGGGCATTTCTGGTACAAGAAGGAGAAACCCAATCTTTGAATTCTCTCCCATTTCTTCCTTGGATTTTTTTTTTTTTTTAACAATAAAGATAAAATTCAGGTAATGTAAAATTCATTCCTCCTTGTTTTTAAATCTTTTTTTTTTTTTTTTCCTCTCCCCTTATGCTGTTTGAAGGCATTTTGGCACAAGGCTCACCCTTGAAGCAGCAGCAACTCTGGCAGCAGAGAAATAAAGATCAATGAGAGTTTTAAAATGGCGGTAACAATGACAGTAATGAGCCACCTAGCTACTTACTGGGGAGTTGGGGAAGTCAGTCTTTACTCAAAGATATGGGATTCTTAGCAAAGTTATAACACGTCCCTTACTTGTTGTGTGTTTAAGCCAATGAAAAACATCGATGTAAAATGAAAAGAGATAGCCTAGTCCTTTCAATATTCTTTCAGCAGAAAAGAGAGAAACTGACTTTAGGATATTATTGCAGCTTTTTTCGTTGTTGTTTTTTTAGTAATACATGATGTTCTGTCCCACAAATGAAAGCAAATTGGATCGTCAAATTGCCTGAGTCACCTGAGAAGCCACAATTTAATGCCACCTTCCAATACCCAGAGTTCCTGTCTCCAAATCAAATTAAGTAGAAAAACAAGTAATGGGGAAAAAAAATCTTTAAATAATTATGGAGGTGGGCAGAGTTTTTTTGTGATCAAAATGGTTGATAACGCTTGTATTAGGAGCGAAAAACATCTCACATAAAAATTTAATCTGGATGTTTTTGTTGTTAAAAATCTCATGTGAATCATGAATTATGAAAAACATGACTGGGAAAAGCTGTGAACAAGTTGATTCAAGTATCTCAGGCATCTGATGATCTCACACCCCAGTCCAGCTTGGCTTCTGGGACTGTCAGGATTTTATCAGGTTCAGAGCACGCGATGGCCTAATGCTGGCTCCAGGCCTCACCCGGCTCCTCTCACACTGGCGCCAGATGTTTGGGAAATTGTGGAAAACCAGGGCTCAGTCTTAAATACAGACATCCTGAAAATGATGAGCACAGCGAAATTGACTTAGATGTCAGACCCTTGACCTTTGACTCTTGGCTGAGGAGTGAACCTGGGTCCTGCCTTCCTTTATTCATCAAACATTTATGAAACACCTACTATGTGCTAGGCAAGAGCCTTGGTGGTGTAGTGGTTAAGAGCTTGGCTGCTAACCAAAAGGTTGGCAGTTCGAATCTACCAGCCACTCCTTGGAAACATTACAGGCCAGTTCTACTCTGTCCTGTAAGGTCGCTATGAGTCTGAATTGACTAGACGGCAAAGGACTTGGTTTTTTTGGTTTATGTGCTAGGCCAGTAGGTGATGCAAGTACAAAGAGAAATAAGACAAGGTCCTCAAAGAGCTCAGTCCAGTGGGGGAAACTGAAAAATACCGGCAATGCCGCGTGACAGATTGCAGGCAATGTTCGATTCTGTGATAGAATCCATGTGATGTGCACTGGGGGCCAAAGGATGGCCTCCACCTAGAGGGACAGAGCAGCCTGGCCCAGAGAACCACTGACTGAGCTGCCTTGTGAAGGGGGAGTGGGGACTCACCTGTTCCTTGCATGGGGTCATTAGATGCTGGGCAAAGAAAGAAGCCAGTGACAAGTCTGGTGCCTGGCATGTTCAGGCAGGGGTGATGTTAGAAAGCTCTAACAACTAACCAATCAGAATAGGCCAATCAGAGTGGTCACTGGATATTAGCCAACCCAGTGGAGCCAGACAGGTGGGTATGGTGTGCTCAGGGAGCACAAAGGCGTCTGGTGTGGCTGGAGCATTGGCCACACAACAGGCAGAGGCAGGTCAGAGGTGGAGATGGCAGAACAGGACTGAGAGGTCTAACTCCCGGGGAAAATAGAGGAGAGCCTGAAGGATTAATAGGACAGGGGCCAGAAGAGCATTCCAGAATGACCTCCCCCTGCTACCCTCCCGCTCAGGGAAGGGGGCTCTATAGACTGCCTAGTGGATGATTTGATCCCTATACCCTTGGTTCTTGGGAATACAGAAGCCGAGATTGCAAGAATGAAGGGGAATGAAAAGCAGAGAGGCCTGCACCATTGTTCCCAGCCTGGTTCTCTTTCTTAATACGTGGCCAGGGCCCAGTCACTGGACATCCAGTTTCACCATGTCACCACTGCCCATCACTTACAAACCAAAAGCAAGAACTAGCCCATGCAGACTTGATTTCAGCATCACCTTCTAACACCTATTCTACCTAACACCATGCAAGTCAGGTGCAGCCTAGCCCAGCCTGGAGGAAAAATCCACACTTAATGCCCTCTGCAGGGCACTGCTTTCACCCATCGAGCCTGGCCTCCTGTAAGAGTTTGGTTCAGTTGCCTTACCACACTGCAGGCAGACAAATGGCATCCATGTGGAACCACAAAAGGATCCCAGGTACTTTACATGCACTATCTAAGTTATGCCCCCAGCAGGCTGTAAGCAGTTCCTCCCTCAAATCACAAAGTTACAAAATATACTATGCCCTTGTTCCTTGCGTCCAATAAAACTGCAAGGTAGCACATATCACCGATCTTCAGGGTTGGTTCCAAATCCTGGACCCCACAACATTAAGTCCATCAGTGCTGAGGGTCTGAGGAATTATTGCTACTTTACAGATGAGGAAACTGATGCTCAGCCAATGTGACTTGCCCAAGGTCTCCCAGTTAGTGGCTGTAGAGCCAGGATTCAAGCCAGGCCTGCCCTACCCTGAAGTTTGTCCCATTTTCACTTTGCTACCCTTTTTCTTTTGGTTGTGACCATACCCAAGTGATCATGAGATGTAAGGTGCATGAAATCCCACTGGAGCTCAGAGTTGTTTTTTATTTTTATTTTTCCTCCTCCAAGAGGGACTATGAAAGTTGGACATGCCCACATTCTTTCCATGCTCTGGACACTCTCACATAACTCATCTTCAGATCAGCCTTTCAAGGTGTGTTATTGCTCCCCTCTTCAAATGGAGAATCTGGAGATCCCTCAGCTGGTTACTGGCCTTCCTTCTCCATGTCACAGTCCCCCAGTGATGGGGGATATCTTAGTTTCCTAGTGCTGCCATAACAAAAAATACCACAAATGGGTGGCTTTAAATAACAGACACTTATTTTCTCAAAGTTCTGGAGACTAAAAGTCCAAATCAGGGTCTCAGCTGCGTCAATTTCTTCTGTGGGCCTCTCTGCTAGTTTCTGGTGTCTGCTGCAATCTTTGGCATTCCTTTGCTTGTAGATGGGTCCTCACATGGTGTGTGTCTCCTTCTATGTGTATTCGCTCATTTTATAAGACATCACTCAGAAGTGATTAGGTTTAGGACCCACCCTTATCTAGTATGACCTCATTAACATAACAAAAGAAAACCAGGATTATATTTACAAGGTACAGGGGTTAGGACTTCTACATTTCTTTTTGGGGGACACGATTCAATCCATCACAGGGGAAAGAGGGTGCTTTCCAGCTCAGGTTCTGTGCTGGACTTCAGTTACAGCCTCACTTTGCAGAAGTAGCTTTCCCAGTGGCCACCTCAACCCAGAAGCCACAGGTCTCCCTGGAGAGCAGAAGTTCTCCCTGGAGACTTCTCAGGGCACTTTGTGAGCCTTTTACAAGAGTGTATTATCTTTAACTGCCCTTCCCCACTCTACATGCTGCAGGAAACAGGGTCAAACTGCTTATCTTCAGAGCGAAGTGCCCTCAAATAAGAACACCAAAGGACTACTGCTTCAGTCCCAGCAGAGGTGCTATTATTGAGTCATATCAGCCAGGAATGCCCTCAATCATTCACCACATCATTACTGAGAGAGCCAGGCCCTGGAGACAACACAGTGAGGGGGAAGACAGAACCTGGTCCCTGCCTCACTGTGCTTACTGGTTAGCAGGATGATAAGCAAACCTGGAGTGCTTGCTTGGGAAGTTTGGTATTGTGCATACTGACAACAGGATAAGTGAAGCAAATCCTAACTGAATGCTACTTTGCTGAGTTACATACATGTTTTCTTTATTTATTTTCATTTACTTATCTGCTAAGCAAATATATAAGTATATATACATACATACATACATATATATATATATATAAACTCCTGCTGTATGAGTCAGGGGCCTAGCAGGAAACAGAATCAAACTTAGATGACTCACGAGAATTTAAGAAAGGATAAGGTATAAGGTGTGGGCAAAATTAAGGGTGCTAACAAGGGATGTTGAGGCACCCTGAGATTAGCAATAGCAGGAAGCTGTCAGCACCCCTGGGTCTGAAGGCGCAGAGGAAGGAAATGGTGTTCCTGGAGTCCAACGACAGCTGGAGGCATGGTGGGGGGACCATCTGGTGGGAGTCATAGTTATGGGAGGACGTAGCTAAGTCAGAACTCCAGAGACAAAGCCAGGAGGGGAGGGAGTGGGGAGGCAAAGCCCCAGCCTTTCCCTTCTCCCACACTCCAGTCTCCAGCAGTGCCCTACCATTTGCTGAACCCAATGGGAAGCCAGGATACAAGGGGGCCCCGGCACCCCAGCCTCCCTGGGGCACAAGGCAGGGTATGAATGAGAGCAGAGTGGCTGGGGGGGTGGAGGAAGGTAAATGAAAACAACCATGAACAATTGGAGGGGGGACCCCACAGAGAAATAAACTAAGGGGTCTACCCTCAAGAAGCTTTCAGTCTGGGAGCTCACTTGCCAGGGTAAAGTCATACGTAGTGGCCGAATACTGCTGGGAAAGAGGAGGTGTTCAAGAAGAAAGGGGAAAGTTAGGATTTAGCTATTTAATCTGTGCTTTTAAGATAGTCAGAGTGCATAATTCAGTCTCAAAATGGGAGGGTGGCAATGGTGATGGTAGTAATGGTGGTGGCTCATCATCACCAGTCCTGTCTACTTGGATCAACTACAGCAATAACCACCAGCTGTCCCTGCGTTTGTGCTGGGAATTTCAAGCCATAATGTGTGTGCATCTGGGCCTTAACGAGAGATCATGGAGGCTCAGTAATGTTTGGAGGGAGAAAAAATTATTGCATTAAGCAATACGATCTTCAGCAATCGACAGCTGGTGATTCAGAAGCTTTCAATCTTTTATTTTGTCTGAGGCTGAGCAGCTAAGTCTGGTGTTTAGCTATATTTTGTATTGATTTTCAAAATGACAAAGGAAATTTCAAAAGCTGTCAAACAAACAAGAGACATTTATAAAATGAAGTTACGTTTCATTGCAATTTATGCTTTCCTCCTCATCTATTATGGATATTTCATTAGCAATTAGTCAGAAACTTTTGAAGCCAGCTTCAGAGTTTGTCATTTAGAGCTTTCATATCAATTTCCTTAAAACATAAGAAATAACATTCCTATAAATAAGCAAAAGGCTAAGTATGTAGGCAGATAATGCAATGCAGAAAGGAAAACATAATTTCCAAACATATGCAATTATGAAAAATAGAATAACAAAGTAGGCAATGTTGCAAATTAAGTTCCCAAATGTACATTTCATTTTAGCTTAATAAAATATCACTTATATTGCAGTAATACCACTTAATTATTAAAATTCCTATCCAACCAGATTAATAACTATGTAAAAGATGCTTGTCTAAATTCTAAATTTCCCCATCCACTCAGCAGTCCCTCATTATGAAGACAATCCCTCATTTTAGAATGAATTCCCTTCTGTCCCTCAAAGACCTGCTGTTAACTCATTTTTAACACTGCAAATGATTTACATCAGATGTCATGGATACATCATTTTACGTTTATTTTGCACCTACTATATCTTCCATGTAAAAGCTGGACAATGAATAAGGCAAACTGAAGAAGAATCGATGCTTTTGAATTATGATGTTAGTTAAGAATATTAAATATACCATGGACTGCCAGAAGAACAAACAAATCTGTCTTGGAAGAAGTAGAGCCAGAATGCTTCTTAGAAGTGAGGATAGCGAGACTTTGGCTCATGTACTTTGGATATTTTATCAGGAGGGACCAGTCTCTGGAGAAGGACATCGTGCTTGGTAAAGTAGAGGGTCCGTGAAAAAGAAGAAAGCCCTCAAGGAGATGGATTGACACAGTGGCTACAACAATGAGCTCAAGCATAACGACTGCGAGGATTGTGCTGGACTGGGCAGTGTTTCGCTGTGTTGCACATAGGGTCAATATGAGTTAGAACCAACTCAGCAGCACCTAACAACAACAACACATCTTCCTAGTCTGGGGACCCAGCAATGTATCTTCCTAGGTTCAGGCAAATTTTAAAGAAACACAGTTCATAAAGAACTATGTTTTGAGGAAGAAAAACAATTTTTACATTAGCTAGGTACCTTCCCAGACACTTGACATACATTGCCTTAATTACTCCTTATAACAAGTTTGTGAGGTAAATATTGTTTCCCCCATTTTACAGATGAGGCAAGAGAGGCTTAAGGAGATCACACAGCCAACAAGCAGCAGAGCCTAACCTGAACCCATATCTTCTGCTTCACCATTTGGGGCTTTTTTCCATTCCCCCCCAGACCACACTGCAAAGGCAACTAGTAATAATTACCTAATATAATTTCCAACATAGCTATTCACATCAAATTCCATTCACTTATGATTTGGCTTTTGCTGGATCATTAGCAACCTTAATGCCTGGTAATAGTGATGGGACCCGTCTCCATCCATGACACATTGTGTGAGTGTATCTAAATTGATTGTTTTATTAATCAGTAACATGCCATGGAAATTCAATCACAGAGTAGGAGTTTGACTGGGGACTAGACAACCAGACAGGATATGTTGGGGAAAATTTTGTCTGTGTTAAAATATGTTTTTGAAGTTTCTGCTGTCCTTTTGTGGTTTCTCTTTACTCAATGGTTATTATTATCTTGGCCTCATGACACCAAACATTAAGACCTCAGTGGGATTCAAGTCAGGTGGGAAGACTGTTTTTACTCCACGGGATCTGTTGCCTCTCGCGCTTAGTGGGAGCACCGAGGTTTTGGAATCAGGGAGAAGCTTCGGTGATTAACTCAACCACCGCACCATTTCTAGCAAGTCAGGATGATCTTGCCAGTGGCTTGAGGGTCCAGAGCCTCAGAAAGGCAAGTCCCTTACTTCGGTTACAGCGACTTCAGGCCTCTAAAGGTTGTGTGTGGTTGTATGGGGGGCAGAGAAGAGACGGGAATGGGCACGTATAGGTGGTACCTCCTGCTCTGTGAACTTGCAGATAAGGAGACAAGAGCCTCAGGGATACTGGTCCACCCCCAATGCTACTTACTCCAGAAGTAAGGAGACTGTGAAGGGACCTTAATCCAGAGACCCCTGGCCAGGCCAGAAGTGTGACCTGAGAATGTTTCCTGTCTGTCTAATACCTCCAGAAGGACAAAGCTCGCTCAGTGTGGGCCATTAGCAGGATAAGATGGCAGTTGTTAATTTCAGCGCAATCCGTGGAAGGGATGCTGTCGCTTCCTGGCTGCTGGTCGTTATCTGTGAGTGTGTGGTGGGGAGTGGGGACATACAGGAGCACCTGTTTTACCTTGGAGATGATTTTTTGGTTTTAATTAATAGACTTTATTTTTTAGAACCATTTTAGATCTACAGAAAAATTGAGCAGATAGTGGAGTTCCATGCGACCCTTCCCCTGCACACAGTTTCTCCCATTATTAACATCTTGTATTAGTATGGTACATTTGTTACAATTAATGAACCAGTATTGACACATAATTGTTAACTAAAGTCCATAGTTTATATTAGCATTCACTCTTTGTGTTGTACAGTTCTGTGCGTTTTGACACATGGATAATGTCATGTGTCCAATACTACAGAATCATACAGAATAGTAGCATCCTCCCAAAACTGCAAAACTATGGATACATTCCTCAGGCATTTTCATCTTCCTGAAGTTAACCAAAAATAATTCTCCAGGGGCAAGGAAATATGAACAAATATCACACTCCCGATGGGCTACCAACATTACATGGCATGGACTGGGGCTGGTGTGCAACGTACTGTGACCACCATGAAAAGAGTTGGAGAGCAGAAAAGTGTGCAACAGTTAATGAATGAGAAAAAACCAAAAAACCCGATGCCGTTGAGTTGATTCCTACTCATAGCGACCCTACAGGACAGAGTAGAACTGTCCCATACAGTGTCCGAGGAGTGCCTGGTGGATTCAAACTGCTGACCTTTTGGTTAGCAGCTGAGCTCTTAACCACTACACCACCAGGGTTTCCTAGTGAATGAGAGCAGGGGCCAAAGATTCCTTTTGGGGTAAGGAGCAAGGAGCAAGAAGAGTAAAACTTTCACTTGAATGATAACTATGCTCAGGCCCCATTCTAGTGCTTCCTGTGTATTAACTCATTTCATCCTAACAAAGATCCTGTGAGGTCACTAAGATATTTTATGTATTTTATAGATGACGAAGTACAGGCACAAAGTTTAAGTAAATTAAGCCAAGGGCCCGGAGATAGCAAGTGTTGGAGCTGAAATTTGAATCCAAGTAGTCTAGCTCTTATCCCCCCACCCCCCACCCCCACCATTTGGCATGAGTTTGATACATTGTCTTTCATTTTCATCACAGTCTATGGGATGGGTTAGTTATGGTTCAGATGTTACATGGAAGGAAACAGACTCAGAGAAGCTAAACAGCTAGCTCTAAGCCACCCAGCTTCAAAACTGCAGAGCTAGGGTTTGAACACAGGTCTGTTCAGTCTGCTGTCAATGCCTGTGGCCTTTTCTGGTCGATGATGATAACGCTGTCTCATGTGAGACAGAGAGTGAGCAAGGACTTAGCTCTTTTCTTCATCTGCAAAGTGGCCTCGATTGTTCCAGGGAGGGTGAGGGGAGGCAGTTTCAGAGAAGCAGTGACAGGAAATTTGGTCTATTGTTTGAAACATGAGGTGCAAACAAGTCCCCGCTTTGAAGTGTTGAACAACAAATTCCGCTGGGAATGGAAAGGCGAGAAGCTACATGATTCTTGAGCTGGTGTCAAATGTGCCCGCGGATGGCACAGGGGAAGAGATGGACCTCGAAAAACTGGGGCAGAATTTGTTTGAAGAGTACTTACGTGTCTTAAATAGATCAGGCTACAGGGGGAGGTGAGGGGGGCAGTGAGTCATTTCTTTTTTTTCTAAGGGAGCCAGTGTTTGAAGGAAAAAATAGCATTCAAAGGTGGGGGTCGGAAGCAACCAGCTCAACAGTAATACAGACCAGTTTTAAAAGAAAACAAAACCAAGCCCCAAACCCCACCACCTGGTCTGACTCGGTTGGTAATAAAATGCTATGGGATAAACGGAGCTTGTGTAAACTAATCCCACCTCCCACTCACATGTAAGTATTAAATTTAGGAATGAGAGAGGCTGAGATACTGGGTTACCGTGCGGCAAACTTGGAATGACTTGAAATTGTTTTACTGAACTGTGAGTCTTAACTCTAATAATCTATGACCCCACCCTCCCAGCCATACATGAAGCCAAAATGGGTTTGCTAATCAGATACTTCCCCAGACAGTCCATTAAACCAGACTCCCCTACAGTGAAGAAGCAAGAACCCTGGGCAATTAGCAAGTAGATTCCCAACGATGACTAGGAAAACACACCCTTTTCCAACTACTTAGATTGCCAAACATTCCGTCTCCCTGTACTTAAGGGGGACTTTTGACTCTCTTCATTGTCTCTCATTTGCAATCAATGTCTCATTCAAGACCGAGGTCAGGTTATCCATCTTTATTATAGATGCCCTGGACCAGGGTGTCTGGAGCCTCAACTGTCATAGAGAGATGTCTGCAGACAAGACCTCCACAGGGAAAGACTGCTGGCAAGTGGACTGCTGTAAGGTAAGATGAAGCCATCGCTCCTGGGCAGGCAATACCCAGGCCTTCCTGCAGAGGTGGAAGGGAGGCTCCCAGGTAGGTTCCGGCCAGGTGGAGACCCAGGGATGATGGAGCAGCAGCATGTAGGCATAATACGGTACAAAGAACCCAGGCTTTGGCTTACCCGTGAGTCAGTCACGTTGCAGAGTTCCTTTACAACTCTGAGCCTCAACTTTCTTATTTGTGAAAGGGGGATAATGATTCCGACCTTGCAAAACTGCTGTGAGGATTAGACATAAGCTTGTGGTATACATAGTAGACACTCAGTGAACAATAATTGTTGTTAGGTGGTTTTACAGGCAGAGATGACTCTTCCAGGCATGTGACTTTCAATCTGGCCTTTCCACCCTCAGGAGATCAGTAGATAATAATGATGTTCTCCATGGCTCTATTCCCAATCATCTGCCAAAGGTTTCCATAAATGCAATTTATTTGGGGGAGGCCTGACCTCAGAAATCTCCAAAGGGGCAAGAAGTCTAAGGGAGGTGTGTGGCTGAGTCAGAACTGGGCTGGAGCCTTGGACCCTGGTGATTCAAGAGCAGTGCCTACCAGCCACAGTGACAGACCTGTATGGGGTTGTTTTGTGGAGTCTATTTCCACCAAATATCATTCTTTCGTGCACATTACATGACTTACAGGATGTAACCAATTATATGTTTTCAGGGTCTTCCAACCAGATTTTAAGCTCTCTCCAGGGCAGAAACTACTGCATTTCAGGATTTTGTATACACCATTCCCCACCTTCACTTTCCCACCTGTCCCCAGCACGTGAGCATGCATGTGCACATGTGCCTGCGCCCGTGCATGCGGACACCATGCTGGGAACGTGGATACAGACTTCCGGAGCAGTTGTGGATTTGTGTTGACTTTATTTCACTTCGCATTGGGGAAAGCAGGGAAGTTTGCTTCTGTCTGTATCTGGTTGTAGTCTCACTCCTGATTTTTGAAATCAAAGGTCCAGGGTAAAAAGGCCTCGAAGCTGAATATTGGAATAACCCTTGCCAATGTCAGAGACCCACCAAAGACATATTTCACTGCGGTAATAAGTAGTTACATTGCCAAAACAAAGAAGGCTGAAGGATTACAATGCTCTGTGGCATGAAGAATGTATGTCAGGGAAGTGAAAGGCATTTTAATAACCAGCAATGACATGCCACAGGATGAGAAGACCGTGAGGGGGATCCTCCCTCTCTCAGAGTTTCTTCCCACAGTGCTGAGCCCTCAAATGGAGAAAAAGCAGACAACCCCCCAGGCTCCAGACCTGGCACACAGTAGGCCCTCACTAGATACTTACTGGAGGAAAAAATAAACAAAGGCATCAGTTGTTTCAGAAAGGCATTTGAGAGTGGACAGCTGAGATGTCATTAAAACGTGGTCAGAAAATGTGCAGGTACTTGGGAGTCTGGTTGAGAAATCCAGTCTCTTCGTCAAACAACAGCTTTTTGGTGCTCTGAGCATCAGTCTGCTGGTCTGTACAATGGCACTAAAATATCAGCAGGGGTGCAGAGAAATGAAGTTAAAATATATGGGTGTAATGCGGTTGATGAGATTAAATAATAACAACTAACTTATACTGGGTGCTTCCTGTGTGCAAGGAGCCTGGTGGCCCAGTGGTTAAGCCCTTGGCTGCTAACCAAAAAGGTCGGTGGTTGAGCCGTTCCTTGGGAGAAAGATGTAGCAGTCTGTTTCCGTAAAGATTACAGCCTTGGAAACCCTATGGAGCAGTTGTACTCTGTCCCATAGGGTCGCTATGAGTCAGACTGGCAACCGGTGTTTTGTTTTTTGTTTTTTTTTTACTGTGTGCAGGTGGCACCCTGAGCATTTTATGTGGATTTCCTCATAATCCTCACTGCACACGATGAGTTTGCACTTCTCCGGTGGAAATGGAAACTCAGGGGCGGTTAGCCAACTTGCTCAATGTCAAATAGTTCTTCCCCAGAATTTGCACCCAAATCTGGCTCAGGGGTGTGTGCTTCAACAGGAAACTACCTTTCCTTAGTTCTGCTGTGTTTTTCTGACTAGATCGATTAGACAACAGTCCTTTTTGACTCAGTGAGTTAGAAATGGGCCCGCATGTGGGAATGAGCCATCTGCAGGAATTGCACATCATTTGCAGTGCTGTGACATATCCCCCTAAATGTCGGTCTCCTGAGTTGCCTCTTCAGAGATGCCGTCTTCCCATCTAGCTGCTTTTAAAATGCCAGGCTGCTCTCCACCTCCTTGGCTCCAGGCTGAACAGCCACTCACTGTTGCCCCGGCACTCCTTGTATGGGCTCAGTCTGCGCCACTTAGTGCATGCGTTTCCTGATCCCAAATACCCTCTTCCTTTCTTTCCAACCCTTAAATCCTGTTCTGTCCAAGACTCCATCATTTCTGAAATCTTTCACTCACCTGTGCTGAGAATTAATCTTACCTATGGCATGTGTTAGCATTTCATCAATTCCTTTCCCAGATATTGTTCATCTTGTGCTTAAGGTGGAATCTTTTCTGTTGTTGTTTTTTCCTCACACGTTAATGCCCTATTCCCACTCCCAACTAAATTGGAAGCTTCTAAGGGCAGGGACCTTGTCCACTGCTTTGCGGTTTCTTTATAGTGTCTGGCACAGTGCTTTGCCTAACAGATGTCTGGTGATTGGACAGTGGACTTTGCAACATTATTGGTGACATCCTTATCTGTCCCACAGAACCCTTTTTAAGAACTGGCGTATCCTGCACAGCTGTAGTTTGGCATTGTATTTGCTGTGCCTCCCTTCACATGGAACATAACGGCTTCAGTTTCTCTCAAATGCCTTTGTATTTTATATTCACTTCAATTAGCATTAATAGAACAACACTTTGCACCTTTATAGGACCTTTCTTTGGAGAGCCCAAAAGCATTTTACAAGAAAGTATTAATTATTCCCATTTTACAGGCAGGAAACCCGAGGCAAAGTCAAACAGTGACTCAGTGGCAAAATTAGGACATGATTTTCCCTCTCTGTTTTCAATTGTCTTTTATTAATCACTAAATCATGTTACCCCTTCTAGGGTAGAGTTAAATTACTGTTTAAGGAAATGACATGTCAGACTTTATCAGCATCATTTTAAATAATATTTGCTATTTTCCTGCATTATAAGGGTAATATAGTCTTATGTAGAAATATGTAAAATACAAAATATTAAAAAAGATAAAAGTCACCCGTAAATTCATCGGCCAGACATCCACTATTAACATTTTACTGGATCTTCTTTCAACATACTATAAGCATATATAATATGCTAGTCTTTGTAATTGAGCTCATGTGATATCTTGCTTTTTTTCTTATTATGTAGTAAATGTTTTACATGCCACAACACATTTTAATAAACATAATTTTAATGGCTACATAATATTTCAGTGTTATTTAATAATTCTCCTGTCACTGATTGTTTCATTTTGCTGTTTCTTTGGTTTGTTTGTTTTGTTTTCAGGAATATTTCTGTGATAAAAATATTTGCATTTTATTTTATTTAATATTTATGCTTTTCAGATTATAAACGTAGGTGAATATTTTAATAAGAAAAAAATAGTCACTAGATTAGAGGCCCATTTGCCTGGCTTTGTACCCACTTCTCTCTCACACACAAAAAGTTGACATGCTATGAAATTCTGCCTTGGTTAAAGCTAGCTACTTAAATCTCTATAGATATTATAATACAGACTCTCAAAAACTGACACCAGCTCAAATATTTAATCTGAACAGAGCTTGAGGGAATGAAAAAAGTTTTCTACTGACTGCTAGAAATATCAGCTTTTTCCATTGGAACGAGCTTTCAAAATCTTGCAAACCACACTTACCCAGGAAAAAAAAAAAAAACACACAATCTGACAGTACTTATGACAAAAGAAAATCTAATTACATTTCCTGAAAACAAATCATCATTCATCTCTAACTGTACAACTGCAGAGATGTGTCATAAAAGATCTTGTGGAGGAACAAAACAATTCTTTGCTTCGTATTGTGAATACAATTTAAAAACAAAAAACAGGTCTATGTCCTATATGATCTGGCACTAGGGACACAGCTGTGTGTTTAAAATATTGAATGGCAAACTGGTATAATGAGAGCAATATTAACAATGAAAGCTCCATATAAATAGAATGCATATGGCTCATAACTCCCAGGAGGAAAGGAAAGGAATTAATATAAAGTCTTAGCACAGAACTTGAACTTTGCATTAAGCAAGATAATAATAATGTTTATATAGTGCTTTACATCTTTCAAGCTACTGACTAGGTACCCTATTAATTTCTAGCAATTCAGCAATGACATCAGTGAGAGTCATAGAGGATGGCATTTATTTTAATAGTGTACAGGGAATATGTAATATGATACTCACATGGCATCTTATAAGTGGGAGGAGGTAAAGAGGGAAAACTGAGATGTGATATTCTAGTCAATTCTAAATTTCAAGAGAATTTATATTAGAGTATAAGTTTAATCAGAGATTGGAGCTGAGGGTGAGTGGCTAATGAGGTGGGGTTTGGGAACTTGTGTGAGAATAAGCAGCCCTAGATGCCCTCTTTGGGGTTTGGAAATCCTGGAGCAGTGAGCAGTTGAGTCAATTAAGCTAGATGTATTTTCAAAGTATAAGCTTCCATCCGAGAGAGCAAGCTGCACATTTTCTTGTTTAAGACAAGTGGAGGAGAACAGAAAGTAATCATTAGAGGTGTGGAAAGATACCTAGAGTGAGTGTCATCAGCATATGCTGTCCAGAAGTGGAAGGCAGAGTTAAATGGAAGGCCAGAAGACATTAAGTCTTTGAAGATTCCAGAAAGGGTCTTGGAGACTGAGAGATGCTGTCACCAGAGAGAGACTGCGAGGGTGGTGGATAAGAGAGTCTACTGTTTAGAAATCATTATAGTTTGCTCTTACAAGTTTGGCAGGTTCTTGGTACAATTATGTAACTACACATACATTTGGCGTATAGAGATGAATTATCTACTATGCATGTAATTACATGTGGCTAAATGTGTACTTTTATTTGGTGGGTATTTACATAGTACAGTGAATAGTGTACTCAGAAATAATTAACATAAAGTGTTATTTAAAACACAAAACAATTAAAAGTAGTTTGGTTTTCTTGAGCTAAAAAATAAAAAAAATCTGCAGTCTTCTTTTTATGTCTTCCAGTAGTCTATGCCAAATCGTTCTGGAAGACAATCACCAAAGACAAAAGGAAGAGAGTGTAATTTCCCTCTGTTATTCATAATCTTTTGATTTAAGAAAAAGGCCTTTTAAAATGTGAAGTGTCTCAGAACTTCTGTCGGGCCTCTTAGATACTACTAAATTTAAAACATTTACAAGTTCAGTCACCTTGAATGGATACCCTGGTATCATTTTGAACTTCCATATTTGTAAAATCAAGATTACCCATATGCCTTATTAGGAGTATGCTTGTTTTACCATGCATCAGATTCGCCATGGTTTTAAAGTATGTCTATTCGTGGATAAATTACGATGCAAATATTTAGCATTGTGTATTGTCTCCGGTTATTTGAAATGTTTCTTATTGAAAACTATTCAAAACCAGTTCTAACTTGGATGCAAAAAATATTCAGAAAATGAATTAAAGTTTTAGAAGGAATCTCTTAATTTTTCTTTTTAACATATCACATAGGACAGAAGATTTGTGAATTTTTTCATTATTCTTGGAGTTGGGTAAAGAGCCTAGATTATTCCTCAACTTTTTCTGGAGATAAAATTTCTAGGTGAAATTTTATTTTATGAGTGCATAAAATAAATAAGATCTCAAAACATGAGGACTCTTTTGTGAGGGAAAAAGAGTATAGCTTTTTTAAAAAAAAAATAATAATGGCATACAGTGTAAGATATTTTTTAGTTTGGAAGAAATTCTTGATTGTTAATTTTTTCAAGGAGTTAGGTTACGGGCATCAGAAAAATTACTAAATTTAAATCTTTAGAAAACAGCACAATACATTTTCAATTTAGTAATAATTTCATTTTAGTAATAATCCATATAGTATTTTGGAAAATGATCAATTTATACCTTAATGGATTTAATAAACTGCATGTAGATGATGAAGGAGTGGCATGAATTCTAGGAGGGTAGGGAAGAGTGAACTCCTGAAAGTGCCTTACAATTTTCTGTAAGTGACATTAGTTAGTATTATCACATCCCCAATATGGTCACTAATTTTTTTTTTTTTTTTAAGGCAAAATAAAATGGACCAGAAAAAGAACTGAGGAATTCTTGGTTCATATGTTGCCTTATTTGGTGCTAAGCTGTTATTTCTTTGAAAGATGTGGGGAACAAACATCATTTTGGTCAGTCCCTCATCTGATTACTGGGGCGGTGAATTAGTCATATACTCGGGAATTGTGAGCTTTTTTTTTTCCTAAAGGGAGGGTCTGACCGGCAAAAGTAACTAAATACCCCTGGGCTATTTTTTTTTGGGATTCATTCTAAGTAATCTCAATGACAAATAAAGGTGCTTCTCTAGGACTGGGCCGGTTGTCTTACTGAGCTGCCCTTTCTCACACTGTGCTCTGGTGGGGCATAGCTATTATGTAATTATACTTAGAGGTGCTAATGGAGATCAAGGTCCTAAAAGCTTCTATTTTCTAAATATTTTATACAGTACACGGCTTTGTAGATCTACTGTATTTGGATGTCAGTGAGTCCTCCTGAGCTTTTACAACGGCGAGGCTGAAAGTCATTCTGAAGAAAAGTAAATAAATTAAAAAACATTATTTATTTATATAGTTGTAAACTATATAAATATATATAGTTCTTATATATATAGTTCTTAGTCTATGTCTATACTCACTCAAGAAAAATAAAATGTATTTTATAATATTTTTTAGGTCCCTGAAAATTATTTTGCTCAGCTAAGATCACTTTTGGTCACTGGTTTATCTTGAATGATTTTCCTTTTAAAATGGTAGCATTTCCTTTTTAAATGATGCTGGCAAAGTTTTTGTAAACTTTTTCTTCCCTGTAGAGAGCAATAAGCCTTGTATAACCCAAAATGGTGATAGAAATTAGATTTTATTTAAATAGAGCTTAGGACTCTGGCTATTCGATATAGTATGTCTCTATTGAATCTGGTTAGCATGCAAATAATATAAATACAACCAGAAATGTAACAAGGATATTTAATACTACTCAAATTTATTTCTAAAATATTGCCATGGATTCACAACCCTGAATTCCAACCAGATGTATTTCTGGAGTATAACACAGGTCATATATATTTCACTTTTTTGGTTCAAACCCAGGGGATTGACACGATAATTAGATTGAGAACATGTGCACCAAATCCAAACCATTTCCCTGATCCTTCCTTCAGCCTTCCCCACGGGAAGTTTTTTTTTTGTTTTTGTTTTTGTTTTTCAATTTTTAAGCCCCTGCACATTTTGTCTAGCCACCTTTACGGCAATTCCGAGGTCTCGCCTGCCTGCCACCGCACAAGCAGGGGAGAGGGCAGACGGACCCCCAAGCGTGGGCTAGGGGAGAAATCCTTAGAAGACACATTTCGTCGGGACAGGAAGCGCCAGAGCTGGCGATACCGTTTCCCGCCTGGAGCCAGGCTCTGGGACAGGGCGTGGCCAGGCACGGGGCTCGGGGTGCGCTGGTGGGCACGTGCGCGGGGACCGGAGGACGCGAGTGTCGGGGCGCCGCTGCCCTCTACTGGGCGGCCCCGTCGGAGCTGCAGCTGCGGCCGCCCGCCGACTGAGCGCGCGGGCTCCCGCGCTGCGCACCCCCGCAACCCTGGGAGGCCCTAGGTTGGGGGTGCCTTACCTGGCGCGAAGTGCCAGCATCTGGGACCCGGGCTCCGGACGCGCCCCTCGACGCCCGTGCGCTCTCATCCCACCCGTTTCCTGTCCTTCGGGCGACTCAAGGCTGCGACAGGGGCGCAGAGTGAACTTCCTCCCAAGCTCAGGAGCTGCCGTTGGATGGAACTGAGGCCCCTGGTCCGGAGTGTGAGACCTGGGGACACGCATGTTCTTTAATCCTGGGTACTTTCATTTCTAGTTCCTTCACTAAAAAATGCCGAATTCACTCCAATGATCACTCGAACTCAGTTGAAAAGCAATTATTTTCCACTTACACATTTTATTTTGTATTCCATACAGATTTCATTTACATATAATTTTCAAGATTATGGAACACGGGAATTTGTTTTAACTGCACGTTAAATGAAGTGCGGGCGAGTAGAGTACGGTAATCTACTGGAAACAAACTCAATTAAAGACGATCATAAAACATGCTTTTGCAAGATTTCCGTGAAGAAACAAATAAAAAGATAACCTTTTTTTTCTGAATAAATTTTAGCATTTCTGTAATCTTCGGACCTTGCTTTCTGTTTTAAACAACTTTCCAAGTTTCTGCACCCCAAGTAGTAAAAATCGAGGGGTCTCAACCACAGGAAGTTTCCAGGGCTGTTCCGCTGCAGAGATGTAGGGGCAGAAATGACTGTGCTCCGAGACTTTCCCTGTCGTGACCTAAGCTGAGGCAGCTCGGTGGACCTGGGCCACCGGGACTCCTGCAGACTGCGGTGACGTGGCGTTCTGGTGTGCGGGGACTCCGTGGCCCCGGCGTGGGACATTGCCATGTGCAGCTACATGAGGGTCAGGGCTAATTCCTTCCAGCTCCCATACATGCAACGCAATTCAGAGGTGCTCAGTCTCTGAGTACCTGCTGCTGAGGCGCAGAGGGCTCGGTGTGTGGCCTCCGACGGCCAACATGCCCGGCACACGCGCGGCTGCCCTAGGGCCTGGGCCGTGCAGGGTCTAGGCTCAGGCAGGTGGTCCCCGCTGCTCCGCGCGCTCGGAGCCCTGCAGGAGGGCGAGCGAAACCCGGCGCGCCGCCGGCGCCCGCACAGAAGCAGCCGACAGCCCCTACCGACTCGACGTGGTAGGGGCTCCGAAGGCTCTGCGCTCGGCCGCCTGCTGCGATCCACCCTCTTCCCAGACACTCCCCAGGTGAGCCGGGCCTGGGGCCTCCCGCGGGTCTTAGGGCTCCCCTCCCGCAGCCCTCCAGCGCCCCCTCGGGGCTGGGCTGGGCCGGGCCGCCACAGGCAGGGGCCGGGGGCCGGGGGCCGGGGAGGGGCGGGGGTCGCGGGCGGGTCGCCAGCCCTCTCGCCCGCCGGGGGCGGGGGCCAGAGGCCGTGTGCGCGAGGATCGGCCAGCGGCTGCCGCGCCCTCGGGCTCCGACTCCGGCCCGGCTCGCCATGGCTGCGGCAGCGCAGTGAGGAGAGTCCGCGCTCCTCCGTGGCGGCGGCGGCGGCCGGCTCCAGGCCGGGTTTTGGCGCCTCCCGTCTGCTGCCTCCTGGCGGCTCCTGAACTCCAGCCCCCTCTCTATCAGCCTCTCACTCCGTCTCAATATGTCTCAAGATGGCGGCCAATGTGGGATCGATGTTTCAATATTGGAAGCGCTTTGATTTACAGCAGCTGCAGGTCAGGCTTCTCCTCTCTCGGCCTCTCGCCCGGGGGTGGAGGCTGCGGGCGGTCGCGGCCTCCCCCGGGGCCCCGGGCTGCCTAGCCACCGGGGGGCCGCGGCGGAGGGGAGGAGGGGGTTGCCGGGGAGAGCGGGGCCGACTCGGGGACAAGTCCCTCTCACTCCCCGGACCCCATTGATAACTCGCTTGATCAGAAATTGATCCTCTTTGTTCAATTCATCGATCAGCCCAAGATGGCGCCGGGAGCCGCCGCCGCCACCGCTACCCCCGATGTCTGCCCCCTCCCCGGGCGCCCCCCCGGCCCTGAGCCGCCGCCGCCACCGCCGCCGCTGCGGGACCGGGGAGGGGGCGGCCCCGGCGGCTCGCGGGGTGCGCGCGCGAGCGAGGAGCGGGCGGCGGCGGTGAGGGAGCCGCACCGGGGAGGGGGCTGTGGCCCGGCACCGGCGCCGGGCCCGCGCGCCCCCGGTCCGTCGTATTCCCGGGGAAAGTTTGTGGGGAGTTGCTGTGGGGGGTGAAGCGCCTGCCTCTCCAGGAGGAGCCGCCGCCGCCACTGCCGCCGGCGCGGCGGAGCTGGGGCTGGTGGCGCTGTGGTGCCGCCGGCTCGGGGGAGGGTCAGAGCGGCCACCGGCCAGGCGGCGACGCGGCCCGGCTCCGGCTAGGCGGCGGGTGGCCGGGCGGGCACCAGCGTTACCCGGCCCGGGCCCCGGCCGCCGCCGCCGCCGCCGCCGGCGGTCAGCTAGCCCGGGCCGCCCCTCCCGCGCCCGGCGTTCCTCTTTCTGCGCGGTCCGCGGGGTTTGTTTACGTCCCTGGGAGCGCCCCGGGGGCACCCGCACACCCCTTAGCTGCCCGGGTCTTTTGTGTGCTCGGAGGAGTGGCGCCAACCTGCCCCTACGCAGCAAGGGACCTCCTTAGGGTGCTTTGGGGAAACTTGCGAGGGGCGGCGGGGTGCCCCAGGCGAAGTGCCTGAAGGTCGGGGCGCCCGGGACCGCTTGGTGGACGCGGGTGCGGGAGCAGAGCTGCAACTTCCCCCGAGCGCAGGCCCTGCGCGTTGCCCAGACGCGCTGTTTCGGCGAGGGGCACTTCCTCCTAGTCTCCTGTCCTGGCGGCCTTCGCCCCGCACTCAGGGGCCCTTGGGGTCCCCATTGACCCGCTGCCCGCTCCATTCGCGTTCTCTACTCTGGGGCTCTGCTCTCTAAGCAGGGTCCGCGAGCGGAATGGAGCGCGCAGCGGGTCCGCTCCGAAATGCTTTTTCAGGCTGGGTTCTTGAAAGCAGACCTACGGGGACCCCACAGGACTGTGGCATGCTGGGCCGTAGTTCTTGCTCCGAGCCCCAGGCACGACGAGGGGATCGTGCCGGGACTCTCCATCCGGCGCCGGAGTTGCCGCCACTCCTCGGGGGCGCTTTTCTGCTCGTCGCCCCCCACCCTAAGGAGCGGTGCGCCCTCGGGGTCCGCCCGGCACATGCCATCTCCGCGCTCGCGGCTCCTGATCAGTCTCGGGACTCTGCCAGGTGGATGTTGCGCGTAGCCGAAGCTAAGTTGAAGGTGAGGTACCTGTGGGCCAGAAGCTCCGTGAGCGCTGGGGCGGGGGGTGCAGCTTATAAGGGCTCAGGGGAACCTGGTGCTCTGGGGTCCCTCAGCGTCACTATAGAACAGCTACTGCTGCCAACTTTAAGGTGTGTGTGAAGGTAGACTTGGCTGAACTTTCCTAACCGGGAGACTGGTGACTGTGACCTACGGTACCTGTAGGAGTAAAGCAAATGAACTCCAGATGCAGGCTTGTATGGAATGAAGCGGATGGGATTAAAACATATATAAATGGAGTCTGACGACTTTAATTGTATATCCTTGTTTTCTGCTCTTCCCTACGTAAAAACGATAAAGTAGACTCAGTCGTTATGAAATTTACTCAGATTTCTCGCTTAACTAGGAAGAAGGCTATGTGAAATATGTATTTCCGATAAGATTAAACTTAAAGTTGAGTTTGAGTATTTATTGACTAAAATAGATTACTCCAAAGTGTCTATTGTGTAAATTAGATTCCTGAATGTAATGAACACAACCGAATGGCATTTTTGATAAATTGGTCTACCCTGTTTTAGTAAAAATAGCTCCCTTTTACCATAATTTAATTTCTGTGCTTACTGTAAAACCCGTTGTGGAGTTTTAAAAGACAAATCTTAATTTTTTCTTTTCTTGCCTTAGTAAGTGTGACATCCTAGCTTAGTATCAATGAAGTTTCTTTTTTAAGTATCCTGGCCAAACTGCCTGGGAAATAGATTTGGTGTCTAGAGAGTTATTAGATTTTGTGAACTCTCTGGACCCACTCCCTCTCTTGCCAGTGATTAGCTACATCATCTGGGATCATGGGGACATTTAACTGTGTGGCTCTAAGGCTAGAGTGAGAGTTTCCTTCTCAGTGTGCTTGAATGAACTTCTAATATGTTGATTTAAAAAAAATAATTCTTTATCTGAGTATCATTCTCTTTCTTGAGCATCCAGTGCCTTTTGGTGGTAGATAATAATTTGGCCTTGCGTCATTTCCAATTGCCGCTTTGTCGCATGTTTGAAAACTTCAGTTGAACGTGGAATGCCAGAGTGGAAGTGTAAGCCTAAACTGGTTCTTTCCTGGGCCCTGAAGAGGCCTTTTGAGTTATCTGGTTTAGGTCATCTCTGTTCCCACTAATGGTAAGTTGAGTCAATGAGACTGCGGTTTGAGAGAGAATCCAGTAGTAGTTTCAGACTCTCCTCGTCTTTCCAGAACCCCTTACACTGAGATCGGGTTGCCTGTGGAGCCCAGTGTGCATTGTGGCATTGCCACCTGAGGGTAAAGAGCCTGGGTGTCAGCTCTCTGTGAGTTCAGGTTAGAGAGGTCTTGAAAGCGCTCTGGATCTCAGTGGATCCAGTGGGGGACGCTGCCATCCTGCGCCTCCCTGAGGATGCAGTGAGCCAGGGCTGTGCCCTCCTTGTCCCTCTGCTTGGTCTGTCTTGAAGGCTGCCATGGGACGTGGAGTGAGTGCTCAGGAAGAGACTTTCTGATGATTGAGCCTTGTTTCGTTTCCTTTTTAGTCCTAAAGCCTTGTAGTATGGAAGTTTCAGTGCTTTGGCGCTGCTAAGACTAGTTGGACAAGTTTTTATCCTGTCTCAGACTTGTAAAAACCAGGCTTTAAATTATTATTTTTTTTAAATAAGAAAAACACTATTGTATAAACATACCTTTTAAATGCAAATACATGTTTGAAAAGAGGACACTTTCTGAAACAAGTTCCTGTAACTCTGCATGTTAGTGCCATTGTGACCTTTTGGGGTTGGGGCCTGCCGTTGACTGCCTTCCCTTTTGGGCATTATTCCTCCATGGGGACCAGCGCTCCCTTTCAGGTTCTTAGGAGCCTTTACAAAACTAAACTTTAAACGTTTTACTCTTTTTCAAAATAAGAAAACAAATTTCATTTTGCTGAAAGTCCACTTTCTAGTTGCTTTTATTTTGTTTTCCCCTGTTTTGGAAGTGTGTATGTTGCCTGCAGCCCGGGACTCTTCCCCATAAGAATTACATTATTTTAATTAAAGTACATATACCACCTAGTATCCTTTATAAAACACAATAATGAGTAAATAGAGGGCTTCTACACTGCTGCTTTTTTTTTTTTTTTTGGGGTTATTTTAATATTGGTGTCTTTGAGATTGGATGTGTGAAGGGGTCATTATCAGTCATCGGAAGTTTTTTCCTGTGTGAAGCTCTGTGGGTTTTTTCTTTTTCTTTTTTTTCAACTAGATGCGAGTCAGTGAAGGGATGGAGTTACACAGTAACTCCTGATACAGCTGGGCCCACAGAGACCCCTTCTGCGTCTTCACTTTCACATCACTCACGTTGGTAGTTAGCTACGTGAGGAAGTTGGAAAGGGAAGGGACAAACTGCCAGTCCCCTAAGGAATTATTCTTCCCCGTATCCACTAGGCTGACCTTAAAAATGCTGTCTGGTGAGCCCATTGAGCCCAGGACCTTTACTGGCCGTTTAAAAAGTCCTCTGCCCTGCTGCTGTACAATTAAAACAAACCCACTAGGGTTTGTGCTGGAGCTGTGCGGAAACAATGGTTTATGTTCTTGCACTCCCTCTCCGGGCCTACCTGTAGAAGCTCACAGTCAAAACCGCTCCTGAGGCTGTGCTTACATTCTTAGTAGAGAAAACAAGGCCAGAAGTAGAAAACCTGTATTTGTTTCAGCCGATTTATAAAACCCAAGGACTATCCATGGTGAAATGAAGGAAGGACAGATGTGGAGGGGAAACTTGTACCTTTTAAAAAAGTTCATCATATGAAAAATCCTCCAGAGCTAGGCTAAAATTCCTACCTGTTCTTCCGTTTAATGTAGTTCACGTATTTGACCTTATGTAATGGAATGTAAGGAGCCCTGGTGGTACAGTGGTTAAAGCGCTGGCTGCTAATCAAAAAGGTCAGTGGTTTGAACCCCGCTGCTCCGCGGGAGAAAGATGTGGCAGTCTGCTTCTGTAAAGATTTACAGCCTTGTAAACCCTATGGGGCAGTTCTACTCTGTCCTATAGGGTCATTGTGAGTCGGGCAGTGGGGCTGGTTTTTTGTTAATGGAATGCAACACAAATGCTACATAAAAGCTACTGTAAAAGTTATTTTAATATATAGCATTCATAAATTAATTTAGAAATTATTTAAAAGCCTATCTAAACTAATTTAATGTGTAACATTTTAAAATATAATTATTTTTCCTTGTGAAATGGCTGATTTTTATAATTGTCACTATATGTGTCTCTCTAGTCTTATTGTTTTTCTAAAGCTATGCATTACGGCTTCAGAGAGAGAGTTTCGATTTCAGTTGAAATTTCACTGCCTCTGACTGTTTAAACCAGACCCTTAATCTTATTTTAACGTATTTAAAATGTTCAAAAAACCTGGAAGAATTGTTTTGTGTAAGTAGCAAGTGAATGTAGTTTAAACACTCAAGCAATTCAAGTATCTAATTGGAAACAGGTGGAATTCTTGGAATCTTGTATTTGAATCTTACTATTGCAAAGCATAAGGAGCCCTGGTGCCACAGTGGTTTAGTGCTCGGCTGCGAACCGAAAGGTCGGCAGTTCAAACCCACTAGCTGCTCCTTGAGAGAAAGATGTGGCAGCCAGCTTCCTTAACAATTTATAGTCTTGGAGACCCCATGGGGCAGTTCTCCTCTGTCCTATAGGGTCTCTACTAGTCGGAAAGGACTTGATAGCAGCAGGTTTACAGCAAAGCATAGGGACAGTTTTTACTTACTGCCATTCGTTTTGTTGAAGCTATTTAAAGAGGAGCCCTGCAGCCTCTCACTATGCCCCACCGCTGTTTACCTGGATGTTCCAGTCATGCCGTCTCAGAAACCGGGTGCCTGGATACCCAAGAGAATGGAGCATTTGCAGATGATGGAGTGAAAAAGAAACTGTAATGGCATAATTAGACAAGCCGTTTAATTTCTGTGTTATGTAACATCTATAACAAAGAAGTTGTGAATTCATTTGTGACTTTTGATTTAATAAACACTTATTGACCTGAGTATTTGGGTACATTTTGTTACATCCTAATACTGGCTTAGAATTCAGAAAGAAATCACTTTCCTTTAAAGTTCTCCGTTTAGAGATACAAGATTAAATAGTAACCCCCCTCCAAAAAAAAAAAAAAATTAACTCTGTTAGGGGGATATTTATTAAGACATAAATGGCGGGGCCTTCTGAATTATCTTTTTTCCCATTTGAGTTTCTAAGCTATGTTCCTGAAAACCAGAAGACAGCCCTGGTTTTGCTATCTGGTTAAGAACCGAGCTTTGGTTTGTGCGTAGATATGACCGCGAGTATGTTGGATTTTACTTAAGATGACAACTAAGATTTTATTGAGCTGTTGGCCCTGTCCTGGCTTTGGATTTGCTGCGCCTTAATCCATTCCTCTTTTAAGCTGTATTCTGAGAAAGTTGTTAGAGGGGAGCAGTCTGGCTGGAAGGGAAGAGTCCCTGCCAGAAGCTAATAGAGCTTGAGAGTGAACCTGTGGTGCTGCTCTCATTTACTCTGTGCCTCAAGGAGCTTTGAAACACCTGGGCTAACGCAACTGGGTGGTGACTTAAAGATTTTTTAAAGTCTTGTGCTACTCTGTTCACAAAACATGACAGTTAAAATACCTAATGAGGGCAAGCAACTCTTTCTGAAAGACATCTAATTTGTTGCAAAACCTATCAACTGCTTTTCCTTTGAAAAGTAAACAACTCTAATAAAAATAATTTTAACTCTTACTGTAATTATAGGATAATGTTAGGCACATATGTTGTACACAAAATAAATGCTTGTTAATTTCTTAATTTTAATCCGAAATCTTTATCCTCTTTTATGTTTATGAGAGCCCTTGGGCTAGGGGCAGCCCAGGAAGCTACTGTGACCACAGGGTTGCCAGGCTCTGGCGTGGATCCACCCACGGGGGTCTTCTTCTAAGAGGAAGCTGCCTGTTCTTCCCCATGTTGTTCCCAGCTAACACAATCAGACAGTTGACTAGAAAGGAGCTGGGTTGGGAGTATTCCTCCTCGGGACATACCTAACACTACAGAGCAACTGAAAAAATAGTCAGGTAGGAGATTCACCTTAAATGAAATTGGCTAGATCCTGCTACCTGTCAATGAAGCATTTGTGAAATCAGTTGGAATTGCAACAAAACGGCCCACGCTTTTCTGAAACAGAAGAGGCTGTGGGAGTGGACAGGGCCCACTGGGTGTTGCACATGGCAGATGCTCCATCAGTTGACAGTTGAAATCCTGGATGCTTTTGATTGTGATTTATGAAGTTAACGTAGGAGGAGGTTACCAGAGCTTACCCCGAAACTCCAGGGAAGTAGCTTCTTTTTCCTTAGTATTTCTCTTACAGTGGCACGGAGCCTGCTTTCTTAAAGACACCTTTCTATTAGGCTGTGTTTATTCAATAAGCAGATGCAGTTAACATTTCTCAGAAAAATTTTTATATATGGTTGTGAGGTGTTCTGAGCTTCGTTGGGGAAAAACAAATTGACAAATTAGCTCTTAAGTTGAGCATTGCAAACTTGAGAGAAATAGAATGTCATTCTTACTGTCATTGAAAATTTTTTTGGGTGTTGACAGCCTTTCGTTAATGTAAGACATTGAGATCCTGTCCACCAGGTTTTATTAAAAGAAAAAAAAAAAAATTCAAAAGCTGCTTCCCATTTTCCTCCTAAAAGCAATATAGTCTTTCTTAGACTGGGGTTTTCCCCCCTAGTAAATTGTTAATGTTTTATCTTCTAACTTAATTTTATGTTTTTAAACCCAAAAGGAATATTAACTTATTTTAGGCACCCTTGTTTTATTGTTCTTTTAAACCTGTCAGGTTCATTTCCTCTTGTTTTAAGGGGTAAATTACTATTTAGATAATAGTAATTTGATAGAAGCAAGTAAGTTTACACCGAAGATAAGTTGTCATGAAGAGCCTGAAGCTGCGAACATCAGCAGGGCCTGTGGGCTGTGGGTAAGGGAAGGGGTGTGATGGAGATGCCGTCAGCACGGGCAGTGCCAACCCCCAGCGCTTGATGCCACCACTGCCTGTCACTTCTTACCCTTCTCTCTTGTGCTCCTGCCCTGCCAAGCCTGTTCACCTCCTTTGTTGTGATGACAGTTTTTTTTTTTTTTTAAAACAAGTATTTATGGCACTCCATTACTTTGAAATTCTGGAAGAAAGATACTATGTAAATGAAAATTAAAAATAAAATTCTTGCTGGAGGGAATTGTACATTTAATTTTTATGATGAGGTTTGGGAAAGATTTTTTTTTCTCTCCCTGAAAATAGGAACATTCTGTTGTTCATATCGCCATTTTTGCATCCTTCTGAAAGGTGTGGCAGATAATGGTAAGACATGTCTTTATTTTGTTTTTCATCATGGCACTTGATCCAGAATCTGAACCCACGCAGTTCTACAGGCAGTGAATTATTTCTATTTCACATTGTTGTGCTCTACCCTGACCGAGAGAGTAGAACATAAACTCTTAAAAAAGAGCAGATTTTTAGTCACCAACATATAGAAATCACAACTAAAATTATAAGTAGACCTGGTAAGTGAGATTCCATCGTCCCTTCCTATTCATGCAACAGAGATGTTATAAGCTGTACAATTTGAAATGGGAAACTGAGCACAGGAACATTCATTTAAACCAGTGTAGAAACATTAATTTACGTGAATTGCTTCATTTCAGCCGTATCTCAGCTCCATGCTTATGCAAGAATATGTGCTGTACCATCATTCAGCCAAGTGGGAGACAGGTTCAAGTTTGGAGTCATGTTTCTGCTTGGTAGGCATGTGTGGGACCAAGGAGCCAGACAGGAAACTCAGGCTGTTGCAAGACACCCCTTGCAGGTGATGTCTGCCATGGACCTCCAGTCACGGACAAGTGTGGAGGACCACGGAGGAGTCAGTGGCCACTTGGAGAAAAAGAAACTGTAATGGCATGCAGTGCTACTTAAATCAGGAAGATGTCATATGGGCTTGTTCCAGAGGGATTGCTCGGTCATCCCCCCTGGCCTAGCTCTCAGCCCTGGTACCACGATTTGTCAGCACTGATGTGGTATAGGGAGAGGAAGGATATTGCCAGTTATGGCTGAATGTCATTGTCAGGAGAGTAAGAAGTAGTTTGCGATTGTTTTACATTGCTCTGTGTTGGTATATAATTATGCTGTCATTTTAAAATGCAGTGATACTTTAATAAAATCTGTTTTGTGTGTGTACGCAGGTAGTTTTAGGAGCTGCTTATTGTCTGTGAGAGCCAAATCTTTCTAACGTGCAATAGCTGAGTGTGTAGTATTTACTTGTTTCAAAATTGTCCATTTGAACCAGGTCACAATCCATTAGAGATGTGGCTGCCAGATTAATCTTCCCAAACCATTGATTTCATGACGTCATTCCTCTCCTTCAGTATCCATGATAGCTGACTTTGGCACTGGATAGAGGCTGTACTCATCAAGCTGACAGACAGAATTCCTGATGGTTGTCTCTACCTTATCCAAACCTTCTGCTCCAGCAGGAGTGACTTCAGACTGTTGCTTATTTTGAGGAGCTCCCTCATCCTCCCATCTGCATATCTGAGTATCAAGTCCTATTTCACATGTTCCTTCTTTCCTTCATTTAACAAGTGCTGTCGGAGGCCCTGTGCATGAGGCACTGGAGATGCACAGGATAGTAGTCGTCCCACCTGGAGGAATGGACATCCTTCCACACAGTGGATAGGGTGGTGGGGACTAGGCTCTGACAACATGAAGTGTGGGAGGGCTGCAGAGGAAGGGTGGGAGTGGGCAGGGGAAGCCCCCTGGAGGGGAAGTAAAGCTTGAGCTGAGCTCTGTTTGCTTGGGGAAGAATAGAGGAAAGGGCTTTCTAGCAGAACAGTTGTGGAGCAACCCTGGGGTCTGCTGTGAGGCCTCCCCTGAGAGGCCTCCCCTGAGCTGCCTCCAGGTTCCTCCTTCAGTGACTGTGACTGACCTCATTGTAATGTACCACAGCATCCGGCTGCCCTGCCACTTAGGTTCCTGCTCGCCAGCTTACATTGCTATGTGCCCATGGCTACTCTGCTATAGTGCCCACCGCAGTCCTTGGTACCCAGTGAGTGCTGCATGAGAGGACCGGGGGCCTCTTTTAAGGGGCATTCCTGTATGTAACATCGAGGATATGGTCAGCTAGTTAACTTAAAAATGTGAACTTAGTTCTTTTTCATATTATGAAAGGTAAGTAGGTAGGCTGTATTAAAACGGCCAGGTTTTGAAAGCTGCTGATCAGTATACTCAGAATATTTGTAGACTTGTTGGTGTGTGTTTCTTTTTTATTTCCATTTATTAACTTGTTCTCTTTGCAAAATGGCATATATATTGGTTAAAATATACATGATTGTATTTGTGGCACATAAAATATAAAAATTCTCATTTTCGAAAGTAGAATTGGGCAGAACAACTCTTTGACAGAGATTTATTCTTTGGCTGTGTTCACAGCCCAAATCGGAGGAAGCTCTTCACCATATGAACAGGGAAAGCATGTACTGTAATGATCAGAACCAAACAAATGTCAGCGAAAGCGAGTGGCGAGAAGCACAGAGGTTTTGGTGTCAGCACTGAAGAAATGTCTCCGTGTGCTCACCACCCCTCCGCCATGGCTTTCACGTGTGGCTGGCGGGCGGCTGGGCAATGGTATGCCCCTGCCCCAGGCGAGTCCCTGCCCCACTGAGCCCCATTTGGAGCAGTGGCCTTCACAGCCTACATGCTTGCTCTGCTGCTTCATGTAATCAAAGTACCTCAGATATTTTTGTAGAGGGGACGTCACTGTCTATCATCATAAGCATTTGCATGGATTTGGGGAAGTGTGGACAGCCAGGACTTCACCAAGGGGGACTGAGAGGAGCCAGAGACGGCCAGGTCCAGTGCAGTGGCTGACAGGGGGATGGGGCCTGTCGCCTACGGGAGCAGGAAGTAGGAAGAGGAACAAACCCAGGAGGGGAAGAAGGTGTGCTCCTTTTGGGATGTCGGTTTTGAGGGACTGGTAGGAACTCCAGGGGAGAGCCTGGGGAAAAGGAGGGTTGGTGTTGAAGACTGGAAGAAGCTAGTTGCCACTTGGAGTTTGAAGCCTGTGGAGGATTTTGTTTGCATTTTGGTTGGTGCTTAAGAGTTTAGCATCATCTGAGGTGAGGAGGAGTGAAAAATTAATTTTAACTGGGGTTCCTCCCCATCTTAGCTTCCTTGCTTCTGGAGCTAGGACTGCTGTGAGTGGAGAGAAGGAAAGCATTGCTGCTAGTATTGGAGTGTACATGTCTACATATTGTACCCGGCTTTGTGCCTACCTTGACAAGCCAGGAGCCTTTATTTTTTTTTTTTAAAACAAACAAACAAACCAAAAACACTAACAGCTACCATTTTTGAAGTGTTAACCATGAGCAGACATGGGTTTAGGCTGTCAACTTATTTTATCTACACAACAACCCCACGGAGGAGATAGGGACCCTGCCCTATAGTTGAGAAGCTGGAGTCCAGTCTTTACTTTTCGTGCTGACTCCTGTTAATCCCTAGACTGACTCTCAGTTGAAGCAGTGGGGTAGTTGTTAGGATACAGGGGGGACTCAGAGGGACCCCTGTCCTTGGGACACAATGAGCTTAGGAGTGAGCAACTGGTGACGGAAGCAAACTCTCTGGGGTGGATGTGAAGGTATCTGGGTTGACTGATAGGTTAACACCTTCTGGTTGAAGCCATGCTGGATAGAGAATTTTTATGGTTTTGTAGAGCCTCCTTCTGGCCTAAGATTGAAGAGTCAGCTCAATGATAAAGCTCCAAAGAGGATTATCTAATAGATAGAATTACTGTTGCCCATGTTCCTGGCCTGAGGATGATTCATGTTAGCAGACTTTTATCTGATAGTTGAGGTGCAAATATGATGGTGTCAGGCTGAGAGTAGCCTTCCTCATCACATTACCTGCTGGTCTCAGGTGCCCCTTTTCTACAGCAAGTTTGTTGGGAAGGTTTTGGGGAAATGTTAAGGATGAGAAAGTCCTGTTAGTGGAACCTGGATGTCTTGGAGGAGGAAGGCCAGGCACCGTCCAGCCCACGTTGTGGGGTGGGGATGATGATTCTTCTGACCGAGACTTTTCTTTGAGACCCTGGCGGCACTAAGACACAGGGGCTGGGGGGTGATCTGCTGCTAAATACTCATGTCTCCATTTAAATCCATGATGACCAAGACAAAATCCCCACTCTCAAGATTCCTGGGAGTCTTGTTGATTTAGTCATTGCCATGATATTGGACTCAAATTCATGTATATCATGAGAAGTTGTCAGGAAAGCAGCGATTAAACAGGACGTTGTTCTCAGTTATGCAGAGGCAGGATCAGGGGGTGGATGTCAGTAAGAGACCAATTTTTATAAGAGGTCTGTATTTGGGCATCAATCTTGAGAGAAGAGGCCTTGTCAGAATGACAGTCTTAGACCTTATTAAGGAATTATCATTGAAAAAACTGATCTTTTAGGCTACTGTGGGTTCTGATGACTTATTTTGCATGCTTGATTTTTTGTGATGATGCGGATTGTTTTATTATGAAATTTAAAAAGAAAATATGCAGAAATGCGCACTGGTCTTTGGAATAATACGGCAAATTTGAGTGAAGTTAGTTACAGTTTTGTTTTTAGAGCGACTTGTTGTTTTCGTAGACTGTTAGGGCCGTTCATGCATTCGTTAACCGAACATATCTTTGTGGCACCAGGTCTCCCAACCAGATCTTGCTTAAGCCCCTGGGGTCCCAAAAGGCATAAGGCCCCAGCCCTGCTAGTCAGAGAACTGCAGGGTGTACAGTGTCCTGAGACATCAGGCTGTAAGGGACTGGGTGTGTCTGAGGTCTGGGGTTGCAGGTCAGGGGTCTGGAAAGACGGGCTTGGGCTAGCTATCCTGCTTGGTGGACTTAGTCAGTTACTCAGAATTTATTGAGCATCTTCTAATGACCAGAACAGCAGAAATTCTCTGCCCTCAAGGAACTTGCATGCTAGTGTGGGAGAGGGAAAATAAACATAATGAATAAGTAATTTATATAGGGCAAGTGTCACGTGCTGTGGGAAAAAACAGCAGGACCTTCATGCAAAGCCTGAGTGGGTTTTTTTTTTTAAATTGTATTCTGAAGGCCCTGGGAAATGACTGATTTTTAAATTGATTTTAAAATTCCAATTTTTGGTTTAGAGGATGGTTCTGGAAGCCCCATATGAAAGGCAGACCACAGTGAGGAGGGCCTGGTGATAAAAAATCGAGCCAGGAGGGTGTTGAAGCCATAACCTAGGTGACAGAACCAGAAAAGATGTTGAGATGTTAGTTAACTTTGCCAGACAGGGACTGAAGTCTGTGGGAGTGAGGAAGAGGAAGGTGTCTTGGCCCTGGCATTGCTGGTGAGGCCGATGATGGATGAGTGGTGGTCACATTAGAGATGGGGCTGGTGAGCAGCAGGCTTGGGAGCTGAGAATACCTATTTTGACAGGCCACCTGCGGGGCTGAGGTGGAGCTGGCTGCCCTAGGTGGAGGCTGTGGCCGTGGGGGAGGTGTCAGCAGAGGAAGCTGAGGCTGGGGAAAGCAGCCAAGGAGGGGGCAGCAGAAGCAGTGCACGCAGGGAGCTCTCATCTGTCGAGTGAAGCCAAGCACCCAACAGTCGATGTCACAGGCTTCTGCGTATCCAGAAGTGGACCCCTGCACAGCTGTCTGTCTGTGTGGGCCCCACAGGTTATTAAAAACAGGTGTGCTGAGGAAACCAAGTGTCAGTATTGAATGTGACTCAGATGTGCATGGAGTGAGCGTGGAGTTTATTCATCCCTATTTGCTTTTTGTCGGTAATCCTTTGTAATTCCCCAGTTTCATGATGTAATTTTAATGGAATTAAACTTGAACACTTCAAAATTATGTAATTAATTACATTCAGCTTCAATTACAATGACTAATTATAGGGTGATACCTGGTGGCAAGTCAGTTACATGCCAGTGGGGGGGTTTGTGTCTGCTAGCTGTTTAGGGAAGCCAGTTTTGTTCGGAATCTGGGTGACTGCACCTAGGGGTGAGGCTGGCTGCCTCTGGCCTGTTCAGAGTGCCTCTGTGTCCCTACCTCACCCAGGGCAGCTCCGTGGGACATGTGGGAGACCTGCTCCAGTGCAGACCTCTCTTTCAAGGACTCCAGCGATGTGGCGGGGAACCAGTGAGGGCCAGAGCCTGCAGGAAGGTTGTTTTAGGTTCTGTTAGGTTTAGGGTGGCTAGAGGGAAGCTGAGAGTGTTATTGTGTGATTTTTCTATTTTCCCTGGGAAGCAGGAAGAGGGTGCATTCAAGTGAATGTGAGGGGTTCAAGGATGGGAAAGATGGCTTATGGTGAAAGGAAGAAGTCTGCAAGAACCACCTTGGGATGCTGTGAAAGGGAAAGACAAAAGTCAGGGTAAAAAATGTTACTGTGTTGTATTATTTCCAAGAGGTGAATGCACGGGGCCTCTGAGGCCAGTAAACCTAAGTCCCTAAAACAGAGCTTTGTATTTGTGTACTTCCCAGAAAGTCTGCATCCTTTTTGCAAATAGTGATGGTTTTAGTTTGTGTTAGGAGAGTCTTCTTGCTAAGAAATCTTCACATCGATTAACTGTTACTGCTAAAGCTTGGCACACCTGCATCTCCCTCTCAATAGGAGAAATGGTGTCCCGTTGGAGAATGAGATGTGCAGTGTTAGCAAGAAGTGCTGGGTGGGTCAGGGTGCCAGCGCTGGGCCCTTTGGTCCTGTCCTTGCACAGCTACCTGCCTGCCTTTCCTGACTCCCCAGAGGTACCTGCCATCAAGCTACTTTTACAGAAATGGACTTGAAACTCTGGCACCCAGGTGTGGCTCCCAGTGGCCAAGGTTCCGTTTTTGAGGTGCCTGTGACTTATTTGAGAGGCTTAGGGCATTTTTTCCCCCCACAATTGTGGGGTTTATTAGGGAAGTTTATTACGATTCAGTCTCAGGAATACGCAAGATACCATTCTATCATCAGGATAGCCTCTCCCCAGCTGTATTCGCAGGCATGCCTCTCCCTGGCCCTCAGTCTCTGTCCAGAAGCACTCAGCTTTCTCTCTGTGGGCCAAAAAGTATATCGCATTGTCTCCTGCTGCCTGATCTGTGCTTCTGGGTCTCTCCTGTTCCTTGTTTCCTTCATCATTTCTTCCATTTGCATTAGCTACTCTACACTGAAGAGAAAGTTTCAGAGTCTCTTCTGACATGCGTTTTGTTCTTTTCTTTCTTTCCTGTCTTTTTAATGACCTCTTGCTTTCTTCGTGTACGATGTCCTTGATGTCATCCCACAACTCGTCCTGTCTTCACTGGTTAGTGCTCAATGTGTCAAAACTATTCTTTTTTTTTTCCCTTTTATTGTTGTGCTTTAAGTGAAAGTTTACAATTCAAGTTAGTCTGTCATACAAAAATTTATACATAGTTTCGTGACCCTAGTTGCTCTCCCTGTACTGTGACAGCACACTTTTCCTTTCCACCCTGGATTTCCCGTGTCCATTCAACCACGTCCAGACCCTCTCTTCCTTCTCATCTCGCCTCCAGATGAGAGCTGCTCATTTAATCTCATATATCTAGTTGAGCTAAGAAGCACAGTCTTCATGAGTATCATTTTATGTCCCATAGTCCAGTCTAATCTTTGTCTGAAGAGTTGGCGTTGGGAATGGTTTTAGTTTTGGGCTAACAGAGAGCCCGGGGGCCATGTCTTCCAGTGTCCCTCCAGTCTCAATTAAACCATTAAGTGTGGTCTTTTTACTAGAATTTGAGTTCTGCACCCCACCTTTCTCCTGCTCCATCAGGGACTCTCTGTTGTGTTCCCTGTCAGGGCAGTCATTGTAGCTGGGCACCATCTAGTTTTTCTGGTCTCAGGCTGATGAAGTCTCTGGTTTATGTGGCCCTTTCTGTCTCTTGGGCTAATACTTTCCTTGTGTCCATGGTGTCCTTCATTCTCCTTTACTCCAGGTGGTTGGGACCAATTGATGCGTCTTAGATGGCTGCTTGCAAGCTTTTAAGACCCCAGATGCCACTCACCAAAGTGGGATGCAAAACATTTTTTTAAAAAACTTTGTTATGCCAGTTGACCTAGATGTCCCCTGAAAGCATGGTCCCCAGATCCCTGTAGGGCATCTTTTTGAAAGGCTAATTCTTAAATGTTGCAAATGAAACAATGTTTTTATTTCAGTCATCTGAGTTTTCTAGTATGTTTAATGTGCAGAGTGTACTGCACTGGCAGAGGAGCCCTTTGTTTCAGAAGCTCTAATGGAGGAGATACTTAGGTTAGGTCCCACTAGGATACCTACAAGTTTATTATAGAGGTGTAAAAATGGAATGGGAACGGCATCTGACTTCCCCTAACTTCACAAGGGGGAAGGAGAATCAAGACCAATGGCCCAAGGCTGATTCCTGTGAGGAGAAGCTCAGACAGGCTTCCTCTCTCCGCCATCTTTACCAATTCAACACCAGCCATCCCTCCCATAGCACTCTCTACTTCTCTGCTGGGTTCAATAATTCTTTGCAATGGCCACACAGAACTCACAGACAATATTCCTGATCATGGAATTTATTAGGGAAGTAATAGGTTGAGGAATGCTTAGGATACAGTTCTTCCATCAGGACAGCCTCTTGTTGGCTGTCCCCCAGGCATGCCTTTCTCTGGCCCCTTGGCCTCTGCGCTGCTGGGGAAAGTGTCACAAAGCTCTTTCAGCTTTGCCAGTAAGTGCTTCCAGGTACCCCACTTTGGCGGTAAGCCTCGGCTCGAAGGTGCTCAGCTCTAGCTCTGTGGGTCAGCAAACCTAGCTCCACCAAGTGCCTGGAGGCAACCTACTCTGCCAGCAAGCCTCCTGCCTGAAGGTGCTCACCTTTCTTGCTCCTTGGGCCAGGAAGCCCACCACGCCATCTCCTGCCAGTCTCCTGTTTCTGCTGCCTCTGCTGCTACTGTTTCTCTGCTACTGCTTCTGCTGCGGTGAAAATCCTTATATGTGTCTTTTGATGAATGTCCGGGAGTGGGGTTGCTGGGTCATGGTGAACGTGTGTCCCCTTTAATGTCACTAAGTGCTGCCAGATTTTCCAGAGTAGCTGCGCCACTTAACAGGCATTCCTTGGGTTACGAACAGTTACGAACCAACCTCCTGTAAAGCCTATTATATTAAAAATTCTAGGTCTATATACGATGGTTCGTAAGAACAAATGAGCGCTACTTTTCGACAAGCATCGGAACATTATTATTATTACTGTATTATTATGCTAAAGATATTTTAGTGTATCTGGAAGTGTTTCTTTAATGTTTTCATGCATAAAAAAGTACACCATATACTATATACAAACATTTGACTAACTGATGTTAGGTATGAAGCATAACTAACTGTTCCAGTTTAAATGTAGAAATTCGACTTAAAGACAGATTTAAGAACGGACCTTGTTCATAATCCCGGGACTGTGTGTACTCTACAGCCAGCAGTACACGAGGGTTTCTTTTCCTCACGTTCTTATCAGCACTTTGTAGGTAAATATTTTTTGCCATTCTGATGATCTTAAAGTGGTATTTCAGTATTGTATAATATTTCTCTGATGACCAGTAAGGTTTATATTTGTTATAAACCTCATTTTATGCTTGTTAGCCTTTCAGTTTTCTCCTTTGGTAAACTGACTGGTTATATACTTTGTCCTTTTTTTTTTAGAATGGGTTTATTGCCTTTTATTTGCAAGAGTTTCTTGTATGTTTCACGTGTTAATCCCTTGGTCGGTTTTAGCTGTTGCAAATATCTTTTCTCGGTTTCTCACTTCTTTGTTGATTCATCTATGGTGCCCTTCAATAAATATAAAAAATTTTCATGATGTCAGATCTATCTGTTTTTATCCTCATGTTTTTTGTTACTTCAGTCCTGCTTAAGAAATATTTCCCTACTCAAGATCACAAAGATACTCACTTTCTGTAGCCATATAAATTTCTCTTTCACATTTAGATTTTTAAGTTAGATTGGGGTTCATTTTTTTGTATATTGAACGAGGTATCAAATTTACTAGTTTTTCCAACATTATCTGCTGAGTAGTCCATCTTCTCCCCTCTGGTTTGGGACTTTGCCCATAACATATTCCAAGTCTCCACATACACTGGATATGTTTCTGGGATCACTTTTCTGTTCTGCTGATCTCGTATTAGTACCCCACTGTTTTAATTACTATGGCTGTATACTGTGTCTTAATTTTTAATTGAGTGAATTTGTGTTCTTTTTCAAAATATTTTAGCTATTCAAAGTCCATTAGCCTTTCATATACTTCTGTCAAGTTCTTCCTAAATTCTCCTGGTAGTTTTATTGGATTTGCAATAAATATATAGATTAATTTGGGGAGAGTTAGTAACTACTTTAAATTTTCCCATCCTTACACAAGGATATTTTTCCATTTATTTAGGTCTTCTTAATAAAGGTTTTGTGCATTCTTTGTTAGATTAATCCCTAGATCGTCACAGTTTTTGTACGTAATGTGAATGCTATCTTACTTTTTTTTTTTTTTTTTTTAAATTTCTAATTTATATTGCTGGTATAAAGGAAAACAACTGGTTTTTTGTTTATTGATTTTGAAACTGGCAAGCTTGCTGAATCTCTTATTAGTTTTACTAGTTCACTTGATTCTATTGTATTTTCTCTGGAGAGGTTCATCTCATATGCAAAAAAATGATAGTTTGTCCTTTTCCTTTTAATCCTTATACTGGATTGATTTATTTTGATGCCTAGAACCTCAAGGACTTTGTTGCATGGTAGTGGTGATAGTGGCTATCCTTTTCTTTCCTAGTCTTAAAGGGGATGTGCCTAAAGGAGATTTTTCAAAAAAAATATTTTTGTTGTCATAGTTGCGAATATACGCAGCAGAACCAGTTGCAACAATTTCTGCCCGTACAATTCAGTGACATTGATTACATTCTTCGAGTTGTGCAGATGTTCTCACCATCCTTTGTTCCTCTTCCATTAACATAAACTCAGTGCCCTCTAAGTTTCCTATCTAATCTTTTGAGTTGATGTTGTCAATTTGATCCCATATAGATAGATCTTAAAAGAGCACAGTGCTTAAGGCAGACATTCTTCACTAGTTAAGCTAAACTATTGTTTGGTTTTAAGAAGACTTCAGGGGATATTTTTGGTTTAAGGTTTTAAAGATCATCTCAGGGCAATATTTTCAGTGATTCGTCCATCCTCTATGGCTTTTGAAAGTCTGGATTCCATGAGAATTTGAGATGCTGTTTTGCATTTTCCCCCTTTTGAACAGGATTCTTCTATAGAGTCTTTGATCAAAACATTCAGATGGTGCTGGGCACCATCCAGTTCTTCTTTTCTCATAGCAAAGGGGACAGTTGTTCATGGAGGCAATTAGCCACACATTCCATTTTGTCCTCCTATTCCTGTTTCTCCTTCCTCTGTTGCTTCAGGCAGATAGAGACCAAGTGTTGTCCTTTAATGGCCGCTTGTAAGCTTTTAAGGCCCCAGACACTACACAACAAACTAGGAGGTGGAACTAAATGAGAGTTTTGGTAGAAGCTTTAATTGGATTAAGGTAGTTCCCCCTTTTCCTTAATTTTCTAAGAGTTTTCATCATAAGTAGGTGTTGACCTTTAGCAAATGCTTTTCCTTAAAATTTATTCATGGGATTTTAATCACTTAGTCCATGAACGTGCTAAGTTACATTGATGTTCTGATATTGAATCATCCATTGTGTTCCTGGAATAAAGTCTTCTTCATTTTGTATTTTAAAATTACTGTTGGGTTTGATTTACAGTTTTCAGATCTATGTTATTAAATGAAATTGGCCTATAATTTTCATATCCTTATTCAGTTGGAATTGGAACTGTATCTCATAAAATGAATTAAATTTATTTTTGAATAGTTTGCATAAGATGAGGTTTATCTGTACCTTAAATTTGATAGAGCTCACCTGTAAAACCATCTGGGCCTGAGACTAGAGCGGAGCTGAGTGGGACGCGGTTAGGGGTTGCTCACTTTCTTTGTAATTGATCTATTTAAGTTTTCTATTCTTGTAACAATATTGGCTTTTCATAATTTTGTATAAAAGTACCTATTTCATCTAGGTTTTACATTTTATCATGTATGATTATTCATAATATTTTCATTATTTTGTGAATCTATTTTAGCCGTTTCTCATTTTCTTTCTATAGTCTGTATTTCTGATTTTATTTACAACTTTTTATTTTCAGCCTTGCATAGAGTTTTCTCTCTTATTAATCACTAAAAATAACCAGCTTTTGGTTTTTTTAATCTTTGTTTAGCTTTGTATTTTGTCTATGTGGTTGATTTCTCATCTTTATTTCACTCTTGTTTCTTTGCATAAGGAGCCCAGGTTACGCAGTGGTTAAAGTGCTCGGTTGCTAACCAAAAGTTTGGCGGTTTGAACCCATCTGCCGCTCTACGGGAGAAAGATGTGGCAGTCTGCTTCCATAAAGATTACAGCCTTGGAAACCTTATGGGATGGCTCTACTCTGTCCTGTAGGGTCTCTATGAGTCGGAATCAACTGGACGGCAGTAGGTTTGGTTTGGTTTTGGTTCTTTGAATTCACTCTCCTATTTTTTTTTTTTTAAATGGTTAGCTTTCTTATTTGAATTCTCATTTCTGATTAATGTAGTCAAAACCATAAAATTTTCTCTAAGTATTGCTTTAGCTGTGTTCCACAAATTTCGACATGTAGTGCTTTCATTTTTATTCATTTATTTTGTAATTTCCTCTTTAACCCAAGGGCTATTTAATAGTATGTATTTTTGAGGACTCTGATTCTACCAACTGCACTATAAAAGGAGCAAGGTGGGAAAACCTCACCTTTATCACTGACTGCTTATCAAGGATCAGCATGAAGCCAAATCCCAGCTATATTTTGCTAATTTTCTTCCTATAATTTTAAAAGTTGTTACATTATGTTATATTAAGGCTATATTGTTAAGTGCATATGTGATCATTATCTCTGTGTCTTCTTGATTTATTGTTCCCTTTTCTGGTATGTATATATTTAAAAAAAAACAAAAACAAACCAAACCCATTGCCTTCGAGTCGATTCTGACTCAATAGCAACCTTATAGGACAGAGTAGAACTGCCCCATAGGGTTTCCGAGGCTGTAGATCTTTATAGAAGCAGACTGCCACATCTTTCTCCTGCAGAGAGGCTGGTGGATTTGAATTGCTGACCTTTTGGTTAGCAGCTGAGTGCTTAGCCACCACGCCACCAGGGCTTCTCTGGTATGTATATATTTATATATAAACAGAAAGTATTGAAGTTGTCAAGGATTTTATTTTACTCGGATCCACAATCAATGCCCATGGAAGCCACAGTCAAGAAATCAAACGACGTATTGCATTGGGCAAATCTGCTGCAAAAGACTTCTTTAAAAAGACCTCTGTTAAAAAGCAGAGATGTCACTTTGAGGACTAAGGTGCACCTGACCCAAGTATGGTATTTTCAGTTGTCTCATACGTACACGAAAGCTGGACAATGAATAAGGAAGACTGAAGAAGACTTGATGCCTTGGAATTGTGGTATTGATGAAGAATATTGAATGTACCACGGACTGCCGAAGAACAAACAAATCTGTCTTGGAAGAAGTACAGCCAGAATTCTCCTTAGCAGGAAGGATGGCAAGACTTCATCTCACATAGTTTGGACATATTTTCAGGAGGGACCAGTCCCTGGAGAAGGACATCATGCCTGGTAAGTTAAAGGGTCAGTGAAAAAGAGGAAGACCCTCAAGGAGATGGACTGACACGGTGGCTGCAACAATGGGCTCAAACCAAGGTTTTGTACAGAATCTTTCTGGTTCAGTCATGACTGACCAAATAAAACCGAAATGGACCTGAATTTGTAAAATGTGGGTATACTGGAACGATAACCTGAACAGGAAAAATTATGGGTCATTGCCCTGCTAGAAACCTAATCTCCCTCTTAGAAAACAAGGGCAGGGTGTGCATCGCATAGCACCCAAACCTCTTGACTGGCAAAGTCGTAAACAACAGTGTCCTGGCTTAAAGATGGCAGCTAACCACACCACTTTGAGTATGTGTCGCTCTCTACTGTTCTGACAATAATCCAGTCTCCCTCATCAGGGCTCAGTGTTCCTTGTCTGAGTCTTCTGTTCCAGGGCTTTGATTCCTGATTTTTCCTGTTTAGTTACTCTGGTACACACAAGTTTTACACATTGGAGTTTGTTCGGATTTCATAGCATAGGCTGTGGCTGAACCAGTTTGAACTGGTTCAAAGCCCTGGCTCAGACACAGCAATGATTGTGAGGATGGCATAGGACTGAGCAGTGTTTCCTTCTGTTGTACATGCGGTCGCTGTGGGTTGGAACCGACTCGATGGCACCTAACAACAATAGCATATATATATGAGTATATATATAGATTCCTTTGTCCTTTGTGGTGTTTTTCACATTGAATTCTATTTGCTTGGATAGTAAATTACTCCTTTTTTTTTTTTCCTGTTTTTGGTTCCTGTTTGCCTGATACAGCATTTTTATTCCATTATTTCCAACTTTTGCGTCCATGTCCTTTTGCTTTAAATGTCTCTTCTAGATATATGATACAGTTTCTTGTTTTTTAAACCCAGGTTGAGAGTTTGTCTTTGATCAGTAAATGTAGCTGGTGTTCCTTTATGGTAGTTATGATTATATTAGGGCTTACATCTGCCATCTTTGTGTTTTCCGTTTACCTTTACTTTCTTTTGTGTCTTTTCTTGTAATGCTTTGTTGGGTTGAATTTTCCTCTGCCAAGTTTTAAAGTTGTACAATCTATTTTATTGTTCTGGAGTTCAGGATCTGGAGTATTCCTAAAATTAGTAAGACCGCCTTGTGTTTATTTTTTCCTCTCAGTTTCTAGTGCTTATCAGTATCTCTGTCTTTCCCTCAAACAAGTTAAGTGATAAGTGTGTTTCCTGCCTTGTTGGTATCATCTGTATTGGTAGACTGCAGTGGTACCATCTAGAACTGTATTCCCTAGGCAAACCGAGTCAGTGTTACATGAGAATTTGGTAGAAATACAAATTCTTGTGCCTCATGCCTAAGACCTACTGAATGAAAAACTCCAGGTGGGGACTGGGGCCCATTAATCTATGTTTTAAGGAGCCCTCTAGAAGATATTGATGCATGTTAAAATTTGAGAACCACTGGTCTAGAATTTTGTTCTTGATTGTTGTATTTCTCTGTATAACTGTATATATGTGCACATTTGCTTTTAATTTTTGTATTTTTTTTTCTTGTGGCTTATTGAAATAGTAACAGATTTTTCTCCCCCTCCTCATATGTCATTTTTTATTTTCAGGATTATTTTCTTTCCTTTCTAGAGTATTTCTAATAAGTACATTTAAAGGGGGCTAAAGTTTATCTGTGATAAACTTTCTGAGACCTTAAGAGACTGAGAATATACCTATTCCTTGTATTTAAATAATTTAGCTGGATATAAAATTCTAGGTCACAGTTATTTTTCTTCTGCACTGAAATTATTACCTTGTTTTTGTTTTGCATAGAGAATTGTGGTTGAGAAATCTGATGATAGTATGATTTTTGTTTCTTTGTAGGTAGTCTGATTTTTCTTTTTATCCTTTTCTTTGTTCCTAAATATCACCCTAATATACCTAAATATAGGGTCTCTATGAGTCGGAATCAACTCGGTGGCAGTGGGTTTGGATTTTTTTTATACCTGAATGTGGATTTTTCTTTCCTTACCTGTCTTATTTGCCACTTTATGGGTCCTTTCATTCTGATGTCATATTTTTCTTTAATTCTGGGGAATTTTCAAACATTTATTCAAATGTTTTCTCTCTATTTTCTTTCTTTTTCTGACTCCTACTGTACAGTTGTTGACACTTCTGTTTTGCATATTTCTTGATTTTAACCCCATTCTTTTCATCTCTGTCCTTCTGTGTCACCTTACAGGAGAGCCCTTTACCTTGGTCTTCGAGCTTATTTATTGATTTATGTTTCAGCTGTAACACATGCCTGGAGTTTTTTATTTCAATAATTACGTTGTTCATACTCTGTCTCCAATTTGTTGTTTTTCAGACTGCTTGTTCCTATATCCTGTTTTTACCATCCTCTCTTTTCACTCTGCTAGTATTAACTATGCTCATTTTAAGTTCGTGTGCAGTTAGGTTCATTAACTCTGCTTTTTCTGGTGTAGGTTGCTCGGTTTGTTGGCTTATGTCTTCTGGTTCTTGCTTTCCTCTTGGTTATTTCTTTTTTTCTCTTTTTTTAAATAGTTTATTGTACTTCAGGTGAAGGCTTACAGAACAAATAGTTTCTCATGAAACAGTAGTACACATGTTGTTTTATGACATTGGTTAACAACCCCACAACATATTAACCCTCTAACTTCTCAACCTTTTTTTTTTTGGTGAAGATACACATAGCCAAAGATACACTGTTTCAAAAATTTCTACATGCACAGTTCAGTGACATTGACTACGCTCTTCCAATTGTGCTGCTATTCTGACTTTAGATGAAGGCTTACAGAACAAAATAGTTTCTCATTTAACAGTTACTACAAATGTTGCCCTATGACAATGGTTAACAATCTCACAACACATCAACAATATCCTTACTCAACCTTGGGTTCCCTATCACCAGCTTCCTTGTCCCCTTCTGCCTTCTGGCCCTTGTCACTGGACTCCTGTCCCTCGTTAGTCTCATTTGGTTTTATGGGGCTGTCCACTCCCAGGCTGAACGGTGAATGTTGGAGATAACTTCACCACTGAGCTAAAAGGGTGTCTGGGGGCCATACTCTCAGGGTTTCTCCAGTCTCCTTTAGGCCAGTAAATCTGGTCTTTTTTTTGTGAGTTAGAATTATGCTCTACATCCTTCTCCAGCTCTGTCCAGAACCCTCTGTTGTGATCCTGGTCAGAGCAGTTGGTGGTAGCCGGGCACCATCTAGCTGTACTGGACTCAGTCCGGTGGAGGCCTTGGTAGCTGTGGACAGTTAGTCCTTTGGACTAATCTTTTCCTTGTATCCTGTTCTCTTCATTCTCCCTTGCTCCCGAAGGGATGAGACCAGTGGAGTATCTTAGATGGCCCCTCACAGGCTTTTATGACCCCAGACACTGCTCACCACCTCTTGGTTATTTTTCCCTATGAGTCTGTAGTCCCCCAAGCCCAGGCCCTAGGGAAACCAACTTTGTTAGCTGATCATATGCTCTTGGGGGGAAGGGTTGAAGTTAGGCCACAGTTTGTCTGCCCATAGGGGAATTTGATGGAGAGGGGGCTGCCTCAGGGTAGAGGGCTTCAGGTGGTGGAATAAGGTTCCCCAGGGAACCTTCTGCTCAGTGCCTTGCCCCGGGTCACAGCCATTTTCCAAGGTCTGCCTGCCTCTGTTGTTATTGCCTAAGGGCAGATTCTCAACCCTCCTTGTGCCTCAGGATCACCTGGTGGGGGAAGAGGTACCTTCAAATTCTGATTCTGTTATTCTGGAGTGGGGCCCAGACATTGGTATTTTAAAGAAGTTTCTCAGGGTGAGAATGTATAGATTAAACAAGACTGGCCATGAATAAATAGATATTTGTTGAAATGGGGAGATGGATATGTAAAGATTCATTATACTGTTTGTTTACATCTGAAATACTTAGCCTGCTTTCTCTGTAAAACGATCATAATAAAATGACTTACTTTATAGGGGAACATAAGACTGAGCTTAGGATAATGCCTGCTATATTACCCTAGATATGTTTTAGCCTTGAAATGAAAAAGTCCAGTAAAGTCCTCTGGTGTTGCAGTCCACCAAGAGAGACTGCCTTCTATCCAAAAGCTCCTAGCAGTAGTAACCCAGACTGAGGTGTCACCGTGTCTACATTGGGGCCTGGGCTGGCTAGGTCACTGGGGTCATACTGATGCTGACTTGTTTACTGTTTTTATTTCTTTTATGCTTTTCCCAAAGATTTTCCCCCTATCGAATAAAGACATCAGATTACATATTAAACCCAACTTGGTATGTGCAATATATTTTTAAGGCACAAGCTTGCCTCCTGTATGTGAGCAGCTTCCACATCGAATGTTCAGTGGGCAAATGAAAAATATGAGTCATACACTTGACGCCTTCCTTTGGCTTTTAATATTTGGTGGCAGACTTCCTATAGAGAGGAGAAATTTCAAAGGGGAAGTTCTTTCAGATCCAGATGGTGAAAGGATTATTTAGATGAAGCAACTTGATTCTTTTTAAAAAAATTTTATTGTAGTTAAATATATATAACAAAAATTTCCATTTTAACCATTTTAAGTGTATAATTCAATATCAATTAATTATAGTCACCATGTTGTATAACCATCACCCCTATATCCATCTCCAAAAATCTTCTATCACCCCAAACAGAAACTTAGCACCCGTCAAGCAACAACTCCTCTTTCCCCCCTTGCCCATCCCTTGGCTACCAAAAATAAGCTCTTGTCTCCATGCATTTGCCTATTTTAGGTATTTCATATAAGTGGGATCATGTCATATTTGTCCTTTTGTGTCTGACTTATTTCACTCAGCAAAATGTTTTCAAGATTCATCCATGTCATAGCATGTATCAGGACTTCAGCAACTTGATTCTTAATGTTGGTTGGGACTAGAAATTGTTTCCCTTCCATTTTCTCAGCCTGCTAGGCCTCCACGGGGGCCAGATTTAGTTCAGAATTTACCACTTTTATGCAGATGGAGGCTCCATGTATGGAATGTGTTTAACTAGAAAGGTAAGAGCAATTTTAGTAGTTTCTTAAATGCGCAGCAAATAAGAGGCATGTTTTTAGACTGACAATACTTGCAAGGCATTTTTCTTTATTTTATTGTGCTTTAGGTGAAAGTTTACAGAGCAGATGAAACAGTTAATACTCAAATTGTTTTGTGACGTTGGTTGCCAGCCCCGTGATATGTCAACACTCTTCCCTTCTCAACCTCAGGTTCCCCATTTCCATTTGTCCAGTTTTCCTGTCCCTTCCTGCCTTCTCATCTTCGCTTTTGAGCTGGTGGGCCCATTTAGTCTCATATACATAGCTGAACTACACGTGTTACTGTTTGTTTTAATAGGCCTGTCTAAACTTTGGCTGAATGGTGAACTTTAGGAGTGATTTTAGTACTGACTTAAAAGGGTGTCCAGGGGCCATACTCTGGACGTTTCTCCAGTCTGTGTCAGACCAATAAGTCTGGTCTTTTTTTTTGTGAGATTGAATTTTGTTCTGTATTTTCTCTTGCTCTGTCTGGGGCCCTCTGTTGTGAGCCCGGTCAGAGCAGTCAATGGTGGTAGTCGGGCACCATCTATTTTTGCTGGACTCAGTCTGGTGGAGGCTGTGGTACTTGTGGTCATTAGTCCTTTGGACTAATCTTTCCCTTGTGTCTTTGGTTTTCTTCATTCTCCTTTGCTCCAGACAGGGTGGGATCAGTAGATGTATCTTAGACTGCTCACTAGCCTTTAAGACCTCAGACATTACCAACATAGGATGTAGAACATTTTCTTTATAAACTGTGTTATGCCAGTTGAGCTAAATGTCCCCTGAGACTATGGTCCCCAGCCCTCAGCCCTAAAACTCGGTGCAGGGCATTTTTCTGGTTATTTGGAGAGCTTGGGTTTTCTCTCTCTAGTGATTGTGATAGCAATGAGCAAGGAGATCAGCAATTTTGCCATGTGACTTACATGTTGGACTCTTGTTTTCTTGGCTAAGATCTTGAGGACTGTTTCCAAGTAGGTGTTTCTTACTTGGCAGCAAGTTTGGGCTGCTCTGTAGTCAGCCATGTCCTTTTCTGAAGGGAAGGTGGTATGGGAGAGGGAGCAGGATAGCAGGTATTAGTGTTCCCTTCAGTACATGTAATTTTTAATGAAGTGGCACCATTCTCTGAGTTGTGACCGTAGGGAATTCATGCAAAACACACTTTGATCTAGTTTCAGATACATAATGTAGAGAAATATAAAATTTGGAGAAATGGTAAAGCAGTTATATAGAATAAGGATCAGTGAGGATTTCAGAAGCAAAGTCAGAGAAAGTGCATTGGTAAAAAAATCTTCCATAACAAGAAAAAAGAACTAAATCTGGATAATGGCTCTGCAGCTCCCTGCCTGCAGGTGCTCCCAGCTAGCTGACAGGCCCAGGACTACAGGGGGCCGAGGTAGGGACATGGCTGGTGGGTGGCCAGGTGTCCAGGCCTCCTGGGCTGTGAGCAGCTGCTGCCACCAGTATTTCCAACCCTGCAAGATCTACATCTTGAATCAATGTATTTTATTAAAAACAAAAAAACAAAAAAACCCACAAACTGTCATTGTTTTTGCATGTTTTCTTTCTTTTGAAACATTTCATTTTTAATCAAAATTCTATAAAGCTTAGTATTAAAAAAAGTGTCCTGCCTGACTTCTTCCCACCTTCAATTTCTGCACCCAAGAGCAGTCTCTGTTTTTCTAAGAAGCAGACTTACATGACTATTGTTTTTCAGTGTTAGATATTTATCCACTGACATGGTCTCCGAGAGATGGCTGAAGAGTTAGGCCTTAGGAAGGTCCCCTCCCCCCATTTCTCATTTTTGCTTAACTGATTTAAAATATTCACTATTCGGATAACTACAACTATGTAAATATTAGTTTTCAGTGTCTGATATTAATTGATCCCTAACCTCTCTAGCAATACAGGTCTCTTAGAACACGGAAACCTGTCAGACATGCAGTGGTTTCATCTTGTTCTTGGCAGCGCCACTCCTGCTCCCTCTGTTCTCTGTTCCAGCCTGGACTGGTTGCTACTAGTCCCGGGCCTAGCTGCCCTCCTGGGTCTTCCCTTTCCCATCATCTCGGGGACCCCCTTGACCTCTCTCCTGCTTTGGATCCCCTGTATTTCATGGTCTCACCTTGCTTGGTTTAGTCTCTCAATGCGGGGAGCTCCCCAGTAGCTTCCTGGCAAAAGGCATCCCTGTCTGGGGATCTGACAGTCTCTTTGTTCTTCCCTCTCATTGGTAGTTGGCAGGCCATGGACTTCCAGGCTGGGACGTACTTCCCTCCGAATCTCACAGACTGTTCCACACTCTGATCATCCAGGGTTCCCATCCTTGTGTGCATTCTGATTTCTGTCCTTTGCTGTTTGTCTCTCACATCTTTTAGAGTCGTCTTTGTATCCTTCTTATTCTCAGCTTTCATGACAATGGACCTTGGTGTGGGACTTATTTTCCTGGCCTCTGTGTTGTGTTCTCTGGAGCACTTGTTATTCAGATGTTGGACATCTTGGACTGATCTGCTCATTTTTCTTACCTTTCATTTCACTTTTTGATATACTTCCTGTGAGAATTTTTCAACCTTCCAACCTTTCTGAACTTTTATTTATCCTGTTTTTAATTTCTGAGTGTTCTTTCTTGTTATCTGAATGTTCCATCCTTAATGACCTATTCTTGTTTCATGGATGAAGCATCTTTTGTCACACTGGCTATATTCATTACAGTTTTTTCTTTTTTTTAAAGTTTTCTTCTGTTCTCTGTATTGTCTTTTTTTTTTTTTTTTAATTTGTTTTTACTTTTTAAAATCTTCTAAAATATGTTATTTAATACATGTAAACAGTTATATGTAATGCATTTTGGTTATAAAGTATAACAACATAATGAATGCCCATGTACCCTCTATCCAACCCAGGAACCAGAGTATTAGTAATAATTTGCTTCTACCTGTACACTTCTCCTCTCCCATTGAACTGCCTCCCTATCCTGGACAGGTGACTACTGTCCTAAATTTTATATTTTTTATGCCATAGCCTTAAAATAATGTAGTTTTATCACAGATATAGGTATACTTAAATAATATATTATTTACTTTTGCTTAGTTTTGAGCTCTGTAAAAGTGGTATTATAGTTCTGCACGTAGACATCTGGAACTTGCTTTTTTTGACTCAAGTTACATTACTGAGATTCATCTAAGATGTTGCAGTAACTAGGTGTATTCATTTCTTTGACGTTTAAGCCCAATTGTGTGACTAGACCCAAATTTATCCTTTCTCCTGTTGATTTTTCTCTTCGTTCTTTTTTTCTGTCTTTCTTTTGGTCCTAGTTAGAGGCTTTCCCAAATGTCTGGTGGCATTTCATCATCTGTTCATATATAAGAGGAAGGCACTAACATGCTTATATGGAAGCTCTGTGTGTGTGCTGGAGGGCAGTTGACTGGTGACCCTCACTGTAAGCCATCACCCCAGGTGTTTTGTTGGGAGAATCCCTCCAGGGTCAGTATCTGTGTCTCTTTCCTCTTGGGCTGATCAGTTTCTCCAGTGACAAGCCCTTAGTTTACCTGCTGCGGAGGGTGAGGGTAGGATATATGTCTGGCAGCCTGTCTTCTAGGGGCTAGTCTAGGGAAGGGGCTGGAGAGCGTCACTCACTCCCCAGTCTTCTGCCAGCATCAGGGGAGGGGGCTCCCTTGGCTGCATGCAGTGGGGGGGCAGGTCTGACTGCTCCTTTTTAATGCATTTCACCCACCCTCCACCTCCACCTTCAAAAGTCCCTGCTGCCTCCCCTGCCTGAGCGTCTTCAAGTTCTGCAGCACGAATTAGCTTGCCCTGTGGTGGCTTCCTGTCTTCAGGCAGAACTGTGAGTTCCTCTGGTCCCACAGCTTTCCAGCTCCAGTTTTCTTTGTTCTGTGAATTTATACTTCTTTGGAAGGAGCAGATAGCTTGTGTGCTAATCTGCCATATCAAACTGGAGGTCAGTGTTTTCAAAATACCTAAATGTGTGTATGGGGTAAGTCTACATGTGATGACACCAGTGTTATAGGAAACACATCAGTTCTGTCTTTCAAAGTAACTTTAGGAACTCCTTCCCACCCGGCTGCCAGTGATTGACACTTGATTAACACATGTTTGGGAACGGTCTTATGAAACCCTAAGAAAGCCAATCTCATTAGTGTTGAGGTTTGTTTGGTTAGTGGTGGGAAGAAGGACACAGCAAGGGTCTTGGAGGTCTGGGTTCAAATCCTGGCTCCATAACTTAGTGATTGACTCCATTTCCTCACGTGTAAAAGATGAGACCTTCCTAACTGGGTTGTTATAAAAATTAGGGAATATATGCTAGTTTCCTCTTGATAGCTGCTCAGTAAATGGGAGATACTATTAGCCATAGCATCATCCTTTACTTACTGGACTAAGTAATTAGAGCCACCATCTCACATATATGTGACACCCCATTCTCAATAATGTGCTTCCGTGGTTTTTATTCACATTCACACACACAGGAACTAAAAATGGATTCGACCTGGATTGCAAGTACAGCTTGGATGCTCTACTACAGCGATTATATCCCTTCTCCCTGTTATTTTGTCTCCTTCCCTCTTGCTTGCAATCCTCCACAACACGCTGACATCTTATTTCCTGCTTAAGTGAATTCTGAGGGCATGAGGGGCTGTTCTCCCTGTGTATGGAGGGTGCACCCCATCCCTTGGAGCCCCCAGCTTGGCCCTGCCTCCCAGCGAATCCCTTTCTGTCTTCGCAACCTCAGGGGCTCTATCTCCTCCAAAACCCTGTAGCCATTACCATTTACCCGGTACCTTGTGGCACTCTCTGAATTCCATCAAATCAGCCTGCTGGTCTTGCCTGCCAGGGGGTATCTGGGAGCACTCTGTAGTGCTGGGGACCCAGGAAATGCTTGGTCAATTTTCATAGATTGATGAGGAGAACAAGACCGAGGTAGGGAAAGACAGGATTTTGCCTGAATTTACAGATGGTACAATGGAAGAGTCCTCACTGATTTTGCAGGTATTTTATAATTTGAGTCACAACACTCTGATACTTTATCTGTGTTCCTACCATGTGTTAAAAAAAAGCTTAGATCAGCTGGACACGCCCAAGTAAAGCACAAGTCTGAAATCAAAGCGGGGAGCCGTTAATCACAATATATAATGACCAGCATGTTATTCCATAGTTGCAGTTTGTTTACTTCATTAGTTGTTTCTCCATCCATTTTCCTCCCTAACCTTAATTGTTTATCTGAGTTGGTGTTTTCCATTCTCTAATTGAAGGTTCTAAAAATGGTCACATCAAGAAGTCTGGTAGATAAGGGAAATGAAGTCGGCTTTACTGAAAGATGACAAGAGCAGACCAGTTTTCTGCTGCATAGATGGAAAATCCTTTAGAGTGTTGTGGGTTTCCGAGCCAGGACAGACCCAGTGACACAATCTGTTTCCTGCAGGCCCAGAAGGGAATACTTCCTCCTTGTGGTTAGTGACTTCAAAAGCTGCCCCAATTAGACGGAGTTAAACTGCTTCTGTAATTTTGACGACTTTCTGGCAGCGATTGGGCTGCCGTCTTGGGCTGCAGTCGCACTGTTGCTTTCTGACCCTGTGAAAACCTTTCTTACGCACTTGGGTGAAAAAATACTCCTCATGACACTCCGGGAGTTTACAGGTCTTTATCTTCATCATTTAAACTGAAAATGCTTTGTTGAAGCCAAACTAATTCTTTGGTCCCTGCTCAGGCCTCACGCTCCTTGACCTCTCTGTGTCCCCTCACTTGCTGATTGCTGTCGCCTCCCTGAATCTCCCCCACAGGTGCCCACCCGGCCCTGCCGCACTGGGTGTTTGAATGCACCCTGTTCTTTTGTGCCTGGGGCCTCTGCTCCCGCTGGCTGTGCCTGCTCCCTGGACCGCCCCCTCCCCCCTAACTCAGCCTCTGAAGTCCTGCCCAGCTCAAGTTCCTGTTTCTGTTCGAACGAAGCCCTTCAGGTCCCCTCCAGCACATGGAATCTGTCCTCTTCTGAACCCCAGGGCACTTTGTGCCTGCCCTATATTTTTGTCCTTACTCTACCTAGTATTACAGTCAGCTGGGTCCTTGTTTTATTCCTCTTCCAGGTGGCAAGCTTGTCAGAACCAGGTACTGTGTTTGACTCTGAATCCCCAGCGCTTCCCACAGTGCCTTGCATATAATAGGTAGAGTATTCAATAGATGTCGTATCTTTAAAATATCTATAGAAGTAAAAAAGAAGTAATTTTTTTTCCTGGGAGTCAAAATGCATGGCTTTTATCCACTTTTCAACACATAAAGGATGTTTTCATCATAGAAAGGCCTTTTGCTGCTCTTACTTAATAGTAGGCTTTTGGTATGATGTGGGCTGTAACGAAGTGAGGAGGAACACCTCTGAAATCGGCTGTTTTGAATTAAATGAAGCCGAGTGAGACTGGAATTAGGTGAAGGAATGGTTGGGGTTTAACCAGTTGAGGATTAATATGCTGCGCTCCTTTAAACTCCGAAGGACTGTCTCTCCGTAACTGAGGCAGGGAGGGAGGGACAGAGCTCAGTTCTGGCCAGAGTTGGACGTGTGACTCGCATTCCTGCTCCCTCATTAGGTTGACATAGCTCAGAATGACTTAGCCCTCCTATGGCTTTGCGTAATTATGAAGCGTTTTTTTGCAGGGCTCTTTTTATTAGCCATTCTTCCTGGTGATTTGTGGAGATCAGCTTCATCATGCTTACTTAATAGATAAGGACACTGAGGCCCTGGGAGCAAGTTATCTGAATGATGAGGTTGAGCGAGCCTGCTTAGGAGGCTTTTTTGCTCCGTTGACATGTGCAACTGTGTTTGATGGATTGCGTGGCCAGGTACTAGGCTCTCAGTTTGCCTGCTTGCTCCACATTGAACTTGGTGATTTGGATGTTCTGCATTCAGCTGCTGTACAGTAGCCAGGCTTGCTGTGCAGCTCTGCACAGAGACAATATGCTCAGTTAGCCGTATGAAAACTGATGAATGAAACTAACTGTGAAACAAACACTACCGAGTCCTTACCACATGTGCCGAACTGACACCTGTTTCAGTGGAGAATGTGGGGTCCCATAAGTAGGACTACGGTGGTGGCGGTGGTGATTTTCCTGTGTTGGGGTAAGCGCTATTAATAAGCTTCACCAGCATGTTAAGGACTTTCTTCTTACTGGCTGGGCCAAGAAGCTGCCTTGCCTTTGGCTATCTGATAGAACTAACACTAAGAAATTCTGGAATCTCTCCAGAGCTGCTGAAGTCCACTAACTTCCTGTAATGAATTGCGTGGACAGTGTGCATCTGAATTTGTCTCTTCCCACTTGTTTTCTCTGGCAGGCATGGAAAAGAAGACCAGCTGTCTTAGGGTTCCCTAGAGAAACAGAACCAGTGATATGATATTATATATTATATATATACATACATATATATATATATAGAGAGAGAGAGAGAGAGAAAGATTTTCAGTAATTGGCTCATGCAGTTGTGGGGGGCTAACAAGTCCAAAATCTATAGGTCAGGTGACACATTGGAGATTCCTGAAGTCTTATGTCCCAAAATCTGAAGGTCAGGAGATGGGAAGAGTAAACAGTGAGAGAGTTCTAGCGAAGTTTTTTTTTTTAAAGTCTGGAGGGAGAACGCATCCTAGGGAAACTCCCCTTTTGCTCTTAAGGCCGTCAGCTGATTGGATGAGAGCCATCCACACTTAGAGGGTAATCTGCTTTTTGAATTACAGTGTTGGTGAAGAATATTGAATATACCATGGACTGCCAGAAGAATGAACAAATCAGTTTTAGAGGAAGTACAGCTGGAATGTTCCTTAGAAGCGAGGATGCCAAGACTTTGTCTTGCTTACTTTGGACATGTCATCAGGAAAAACCAATCACTAGAAAAGGACATCATGCTTAGTAGAGTAGAGGATCAGAGAAAATGAGAGAAACCCTCCATGAGGTGAACTAACGCAGTAACTGCAACGATGGGCTTAAACATACCATCAGTTTGTGAGGATGGCACAGGACTGGACAGTGTTTTGCACTGTTATGTATAAGGTCACCAACAGTTGGAACCAACTCCAGGGCAACTACCAACAACAGCAACAATCTGCTTTACCTAAGGCCAACTGATTTAAACACAGGTAACTATCTTTCAATATACTACTTTGATTCCAGCTACTTTTGATCACCTCATATGCATATGAAAGCTGGACAGTGAATAAGGAAGACCAAAGAAAAATTGAAACCTCTGAATTATGGTGTTGGCGAAGAATATTGAATATACCATGGACTGCCAGAAGAATGAGCAAATCTGTCTTGGAAGAAGTACAGCCAGAATACTCCTTAGAAGTGAGGATGGCAAGACCTCATCTCACTTGCTTTGGACATTTTATCAGGAGGGACCAATCCCTGAGAAGGACATCATGCTTGGTAAAGTACAGGGTCAGCGAAAAAGAGGAATATCTTCAATGAGATGGATTGACACAGTGGCTGCAACAGTGGGATCAAACATAGCAATGATTGTGAGGATGGCGCAAGACCGGGCAACGTTTTCATTTTGTTGTACGTAGGCTCGCTATGAGTTAGCGCTCATTGGCACCTAACAGCAACATCAACTGCTACTACTACTGCTTCATAACAGAGTCCAGACTAGTGTTTGACCAAACAGCTGGGCCCCAGTTTGACCAAATAACTTAGCCAAAGTAACACATAAAATTAACCATCACACTTGCTAACACGCATTTGTTCTCTGGGTAGGGGGCCACTTCGTGCTTGCAGTTCTTTCAGGAGCTGAATTCTCCCTTGGAGCCACCCATTCCCGGTGCTGTCTTAATGGCCACCCTGGACCATTCCACACAGTATGGTTGAATACCAGATAGCATCATGCATTAAAGACCACAGCCTAACATTTTAGCTTAATGCTGAGAACAGATAAAGCCCAGGGGCTCTTCTCAGTGCAGGTTTAATGCTAGAACGAAGAATATGTATTTTGAAAACAGAAGAGTGTTTCATTTGTTGCCCAGGAGTTCGGCTCAGCACTAGGGAGCTGGTTAAAAAAAAAACAATAAATGCAGTATCTAGATTCCTCAAGGTTATAGCAAAGCTAAAGCAGCTTGTAACTAAGTAAACGGGTGAAGATCTTACCCAAAGCATCTTAGTTTCTATATTCTTGGGGGTGGCAGTGGTGGTGGTGATTCCTGTTTTAGAGGTTGACGTTGGTTTGTGTTGATAGTTTCACTTCCTTCAGGTCTTAGATGCCACCTTTTGAAAAGAAACCTTACTGCCCACCCTGTATCAAATGGTACCCCCTCCTGGCCCCTCTCACTCCCTTTCTGTGAGTTTTTCTTTCTCAGTTATCTTCACATGACTCACTACCTATGTGTTTTTGACCTGTTGCCTCCCCTGCCTCAACCCTGAAAATAGGGGCTTTGATTGCAACACCAGCAACAGTAGGTGCTCCATGAATACTTTATTCATTGACTAGACGTGAAGTGTGATTGCATTATTGAAGATACACTTTGGCCCTTAGAATGGGAATGGCTTTTGTTTTTTTAGTTTTATTGTGCTTCAGGTGGAAGTTTACAGTGCACGTTAGTTTTCATTCAAAATTTATACACAGTTTTGTGACATTGGTTGCAATCCCCACAATGTGTCAGTGCTCTCCTCCTTTACCTTTACACCCCAGGTTCCCCGTGTTCACTCATCCAGTTTTCCTGTCCCTTCCTGCCTTCTTGCCTTTGCTTTTGGTCAGGTGTTGCCCATTTGGTCTTGTATACTTGATTAAACTAAGCACATTTCTCACTTGTGTTATTATTTGTTTTATAGGCCTGTCTAATCTTTGGCTGAAAGGTGGACTTCAGGAGTGGCTTCAGTTCTGAGTTAGCAGGGTGATGGGGGGGCATAGTTTGGTGGGGAGCGGGGACTGGCTTTTTAGTCCCGAGAAAGACCTCCTATTCATTGATCGTGAAAACAAGTACACTTTTTTTTTTTAGTTAAAGAAATCTTGTGATAGGCTTTCTAGATTTAAAGTAGGTCAGGTGGCTAATGATTGAAAATGGATTGGCAGTCAGAGTGTCTTCAGAAATGTAAAGCCAGACTTTAGACTGTATTTTTGTTTATACTCTTGCCATTAAAATGACTGCCGATGAAAGCCGAGTTTGCAGTCACTGCTGAACCAGGGGTTGAGAGCAGAGCTTCTGTTGGGGATGAAGTTAAGGCACTGCTCCTCTTGACCTGAGCTAGGAGAAAGGTGAGCTTATGATTAACTCGATGATATCTGCAATGAAATTTCTGGAGGCTGAAAATACTAACTTTTAAAAAACGATTTAAAATTACCGATTGACCATATCCGGGCTGAACCTGCATGATTCAGCTCCTTTTAAAAATATCTTTTCTCAACAAATTGCTTCCTTAACATTTTAATTTGTTGATCATAAAGGAAGCTTGCCAAATATTAGCTGTTCTTTTCCATTTCCTACAGCTTCAAGCTTTCCTTATTTGGCATCCTTCAGTGGAACTGTAAGGTCACTCCCTATTTTTCTTCCCAAGTAACTGTATTTATTGCTGTCAAGTATTAGTGGGTTTGATCCAGCTGTCATCAGAGCATTCTGAAATATTGTTTTTTGCCAGAATGCTGATTTAATGATCTAATACTGACATGGCTTGTTTTCCCTGCTGACTTGATAACTTGTTGAATAAGCTCCCTTTTCTCATTGGGCAGTGGTTCCCCCTCCGCTCCCCACCCGCCCCCCCAGCCATAAGACTTTATGGGCAGTGTCTTCAAAACAGTAGCAGAAGGTAGATATTTCCCCCCTTTATTTCTTCTTTCTCTTTCTTTTGTTCTTTCTTTTTATTTTCTTTTTCCTCTTCCTTTGCTTCCTTCTTCCTTGTTCTCTCTCTTTTTGAGGTGGAGGGAGGGCAAGACCTAGACTGGTAACAAAGACTTGGTGAATAGGATGGTGTTGCTGCTGTCTGGCATATTGAAGAATATTCATGAAATTTTTTTCTTCAATGGAGCATTTCCAACATACACAAAAGTATAATGAACCCCAGTGTACCATCACCCAGCTTTACCAGGAAGTACAGCCAGTCTAGTTTCATCTCAACCCCCACCCACTTCTGGGATTTTGAAAAGGGCATCATATTATTTTATCCATAAATATTTCAATATGTATCTCTAAAAGATAATGTCTTTGTTTTTTTTAGGGAAAAAAAAAAAAACAATACCACTGTCTCATGTAAAAGAAATGAGCAATATGAAGAGTAAGTTTTACTGTGTGGCACAGTAGTGAGACAGTCCACGGGTGTCACAGGGGATCGGAGAGGTGCTTGATGAAGAACTCTCAGCTGGGTCCAGTGCTGGTTCTGCTCTCGCCTGCCCTAGGGCCTGGGGCTAGTTACTGCTCTTTTTTAAGTTTCAGTTTCTTCATCTATAAAACTACGGAGTTGCACTAGTTTTTTTGACTCTGAAAAGCTTAAGTCTCTGAATGTGTGAAGTCCTGACTTGCTTTAGAGTTTGTCTCTGTCACTCACCTCTGTTGAAGGAGGAGACGGGTGTGGGCTTTTTGTTGACTGTGCCAAGTTCTCGAAAGCCACATTTTATCTCATTACTGCTAGCTGTGGAAATTTGAATGCATTACTTTGGCTGCATCTACCTTGGTAGTTGAGCATGTATTCCTGGTCACCGTTTCCGTCCTGGTGGACAGTTTCCCGTGCACTAGTCTCCTTTGTTGTTCTTGCTGTTCATCTGAGGGTCAGTGTCACAGTTGATTCTCTGAAGGGCATTTCTCTGACTATAAACCAAAAAAAAAAAAAAAAAAAACCAAACCCGTTGCCACCGGTCGATTCCGACTCATAGCGACCCTATAGGACCAAGTAGAACTGCCCCATAGGGTTTCCAAGGAGCGGCTGGTGGATTCAAACTGCCGACCTTTTGGTTAGCAGCCGAGCTCTTAAACCCCTGGGCTCCTAAGTGGAAGGTCTGTTTCTACATTTAGTAGTTAGCTGTTCAGGGTCAGTAACAGGTGTCAGAGTTGCAACCCATTTTCATCCCTGTCTTTTCAAACTGAAATGTTTCAGTCATTTGTATGTAACAAACTGCTTGGCACTGCTCCAGATGCTGGGGCTACAGAGTTGGGTTCGGTGCTGGCTGTACCTCTGGGAGGACCTGTCACCTTAACTACAGCGAGCAGGGGCTGGTGGTAGGGTGGAGAACAAGTACGGCCAGTCCTGATTTAGAAGTAATAGTACTGCTGAGCCTTGAAACATGAGTGGGATTTCCACTACCAAGGCTTGGGGGAGGTGGGGTGGTGATGGTGGGTAGTCATGTGATCTAGTGTAATTATTCTCCCCTCCTCCCCAAGGTATGTTAATTGTAGTCTCTTGCAATCTTTTTTTGTGAGTTTACAGTGTTGTGTGATTATAGACGCAATAGATGATTGTTGTAGAAAAATTAGAATGTACAGAGAAGTATAAAAATGAAAGTAACAATCACCCATAACCTCACTACCAGAGTTATAATACATTGTTGATGTTATGATTAATTTCCTTTGGATTTTTTCTATGCATATATGGATTTATAATAGCTATTCATGTAGCCAGTAACTCAAGAAACATGTACTGAGCATCTGGCCATGTGCCAGATACTCAGTCTTCTTGGGACTAGAGGTTCAAGATAGTTCTTGCCCTCAAGGAGCTTAAATACCCATAGGTTTATATGATAAATCATATAATAGAATAGATGAAGTTTGTGTTCTGTTTAGTTCACTTTACAGATTACACCAGGCTGTCTGTAGAATTATCTGTCTGCCTTTCCAGCCTGAGACTGCCCTTCAGCTTTACAGAGAACAGCTGCCTTTTTGTGAAATGTGATGTGATCCTTTCAATGACAGCACCCCAACACAGGTTCTGAAGGCCTCAAGAAGGCTGTTCGATTGGGCAGGCTCAGGATTGCCCCCATTTCTTTGACTTGCCTGTAAATGGGTGGGCCTTTTCCTTTAGTTGAATAACTGTATTGACCTAATTTGCATTGAGGGACATATTTAATCCTGGTATAATTTCCAACCCAAGTATGCCCTTAAATTATTACATTATTGTGCTTGGCATAGGGGCAGTTATGGTGTTGATTTTCTTATGATTTATAAATGTGTGGCATGTCTTTGGAAATGTCACATCTGAAGTTTAGAGCTCAGAAAGGATAAAGACCCTTTATCTTTAAATTGATCTGGAAAATTGGGCTCCAGATATTTTCTTTTGCAACAATAGTTTCATTTTATTTATTTATTATTATAGAAAATTTCAACTATGTATCAAAGACAGACAGAGTGTAATGAATCCTTTTGTACCCATTGCTCAGCTTCAGTAATTATTTACTCATGGCCAATCTTTTTTTTTTTTTTTAATCTGCACTTTCTCTTCCTCTACCTCTAGTTAATATTAAAGTAAATCCTAGACATCGTATCTTATTTCATCCATAAATATTTCAGTGTATATCTCTAAAAGGTAAGGACTTTTTTTTTTTTTAAAACACAACCACAATACCATTTATCATGCCAAAAAAATGACAGTAGTTCATTAATATCAACTATCCAGTCATTCAGATTTCCATTTTCCCGTAAATATCATCATCTAAAAAAAATTGTTTGAATCAGAGTCTGAGATTCTCATGTTAGGATTTGGTTCATATGTCTTTTTAAGACTCGTAATCAATCGATTTCTCACTATTTCTTTTTTCCCCTCCCTTGTAATCTCTTTCTTGAAGATCTGATTCAGGTCTATTTTGGCTAGATTACTTCCTAGGCAATGGTATGTTCTTCCGTCAGGAGGCCGTAATAACTGGCTGTCTCTCTTTGTGAGATGGAAGTTATTTTTAATAATTTATTTTAAGTTTTATGTTTCATCTACGGGTGCTTCAAGATGGGGAGTATATTTAGTGAGCCACTCTAATTATTTCTATTAAAAAAAAAAAAGGGAAATATTATCTCCCACACAGTATTTACGATGTATATCATTTGTTTGGAATGCTTCACAGACTCACCAAAATTGGACAATCCTTTAGATTTATCATGAGGAAACTGAAACCCAGGGAGCTTGAGGCTTTGCTCATGGTCTCAGCCCTGTGAGATGGAAGAGTAGGCTGGGACAGGAGGTCCATGTTTCTTCCTGGTCCTAGCTGCCTACTCCTTCTACACTGTTTTGTGCTCTCTTGTGATCCTTTGGTGGGTAGAGCCAGGTACGCAAGCCCTGTTTGTTTGACTGCGCGTGCCCACCAGCAGTTGCTCTTACTGTAGAGTGGTTATTCTTACTTGTCAAGAAACCCAGAACAACTGTTTTTATTCTTACTCTAGATGTTTGTGCACATGACCTTTTGAGAACATATTTCCAGATGCTGCGAAGGCACTGATATTAATGCAGATCAGCTAGTTAAATCTTTATTTCAGCAGACATTGCTTATCTGTTCCTTTAAGAATTTCTCTTTGTAAAGTTACTATTGTCTTTCTCATTCTGTTACATGTTTATTAGTAATCCTGTATAATTTAGTATATTATTTTCAGGAGAGCCTCTTGGCGGAGAGTCCAATGTTAGTTAAACGTTACCTCCGATGATGTATGGTGCTGGGTGTCTGATGCACGTAGGCAGGATTGGGGGTGTCGAGCGGTCTAACGGCAAGTAGTTGGTTGTGTCATGTAGCATGTACTTCTGGGAGCAACAGGCATCCGCTGACACGTTTGTTTGTAGTCTATGAACAGATGATGCTTATGAAAGTGGGAAGTATGTGCATACACCTTTTGTGAGGGCAGAGATTCGTCAACTGCTGTTTATAATGGAAGGAGCCCTGATAGTGTAATGGTTAAGTGCTTGGCTGCTAACTGAAAGTCAGTTTGAACCTACCAGCCCCTCTGCAAGAGAAAAGACCTGGTGATCTGCTCCATAAAGATACAGCAAACAAAAAACCCATTGCTGTTGAGTCAATTCTGACTCATAGCAACCCTATAGGACAGGGTAGAGCTGCCCCATAGGGTTTCCAAGGCTATAATCTTTACAGAAGCAGACTGCCACATCTTTCTCCAGCGGAGCTGCTGGTAGGTTCAAACCACCGACCTTTTGATTAGCAGCCAAGCGCTTCACCATTGTTCCACCAAGACTCCTGTTGTGTAGGGTTGCTATGAGTCAGAACTGACTCTGTGGCACACAACAACAACATTTATGATGGCCATAGTAGAAAGGTTTGTTCATTCATTAAGCTGGTATTTATTGTTTGCTTAGGAAGGGTTGGGCACAATGCTAGGTACTGGGGAATAGTGCTGAAAAAAGACAGCCCCTATTCTCATAGAATTTACATTTTCGTGGGTTTGAGGAAAAGCAGCAGCTGTTTTTGAGAGACCTTGGCAGGGCAGGTGACCTTGAAATCTACCAGAGGAAGAGAGATTTGGAATGCTTGTTTTATAGTCTCCAGACCAGAAAAAAAAAAATAATCATATGGGACCCTTTATTGTAGACATGAACGTTTAATTTCAAGGACTCAAATTAAACTAGGACAAATGAGCAGGCATAGTTGTTTGCTGATCGTTTATGGTTGATACAGTGAACACCTCATTAGATTGTTGGTGACAAATGAAATCACGAGAATTTCAACAATGAGACAGTCTAAACAACACGAGCCATAAAAAGCTGAGTTAGAGGTGAATCTCCTTTGTCCTCTAAGCATCTGATTGACTTCAAACCTTGTAAAGAAGGCACCACTGAGCCTTTGGGAAGATTGCCATGTAAGAATGAGAAGGTTAAAAAATTTCACAGAAGTTACATTGGAAGTTTCAGGGTGATTTGATTTTCCATGATGATAATTAATGTTCTCCATGTTACCACGGCATTTTCCTTCTGTTTTTTTTTTTTTGCGTACTTAAATTTACGACACGGAGAAGAGTCAGCAGCAATGGCTGAAATGACAGCAGCTCCAGACATGTGTGATAGTGCCGGTCAGGCAGCAGCATTCTTCCCGGTTGTTCAGGGGGCTGTTTCGATGCTCAGTGTTAATGGCAGCCTATTTATGAAGTATGGCCACCAAGCCGTGAGCCCCACAGCCAGAGCCACCAACTCCTACTCCTCCTGGTGTGCCAGTAGCGGCCAGGCCAAGGTGGCGTGCTGTGGCAGAGCTGAGGCTCCTGTAGCAGGGAAGGAAGGATGAGGACAGGCACGCATGACTCTGGCGATCTTCTGAGCAGCACACGGTGTGTGGCCTCCCACGGACACATAGGGCTGGGGATGAGCATGCCATGGAAGCCAGCAAGTGCATCAGCTAATCAACCCTAACCTGGCTGTTCTTTTTCCTTCTGGACCTTCGTCTTTGGGCATCTCTTATGCTCAGACTTCGGATAAATTGATTTTCTCTTTTTAAGCCAACTTCTTTGTAGAGGTACTCACTCGTGGCTTTAACTGTTGTTCACTGTTGAGGAGTCCAAAGTCCGGTCCTATAGGACTTGGTCCCTGGATAGCCCGATTTTCCTTCAGTAGAGTTAAAACCATTCTCGTCTGCATTCTCCTTTGCAGAGCTGGTTCATGCTCGTGGTGAAGCTGGCTTTTGCCCTTTTGTTTGCTGGAGCTTAACAGTGGCCTTGTCTTGGGCTTTTCTGGTGACTCCTTTGGCGAACAGTCAGTTATCATGTCGGTTGCTATTTTCTGGGCAGAAAGTCTTGAATTTGCCCCTTTCTCCAGTCTCATTCTTACCCCTTCAGTCTGTGTAACACCCCCAACTGCCAGGCAGTGTCTGTAGGTTGGCAGACTGCCACCCCCCTGCCCCTGCTCTGTCTTGCACTCTGCACACACATGAGCTGTAGGTGCCCACAGGGTGAAGCGCTTACTAGGCACACAGCACCGTGCTCGATGTTGACTACACACCTGTCCCTGCTCTCAAGGAGCTGGGCGATGAGATGCTTATGGGAAGGGTAACATTGTAGGAGCTGGTTTAAGTTAAGTGTGCAGGAAATCTCGTAGGCAGCCCAGAATTCAGAGTGAACAATTAAGTGCTTTAGGAATTGATAGGAGAAAGGTCACTGGTATGGAAGTGAGCGAGAAAGGCTTTGAGGAGGATACTTTCCTGCAGGAGCACAGCATGACTTCAGCAGTGTGTTAGGAAGACTTCCTGGCTTTGGGGAGTAGAGTGAGAAGAAGGGCCTGGAGCCTGGACTCCAGGCGCGTGAGGCTTGAGGTAGGTGTCAAAAGGAGGGAAGGAGTAAGAGTAACAGACTGGGGCCAGGGTGCCCCCCCAGAACATAGTAACTGCTGGTTCAGAGACAGGGGAGGAAGAGACTAGGATGAGCCTGGGTGGTGTGCACGTGGGCATGACTGGGAGGCAAATCAAGTTCTTGCTCAGAAACCCGGATGGTGGGAGGAGCAGCAGTGTCGGAGGAGGACGGATGGCCTTTCAGACATTTTGAATAAATAAAAATGCTCAAGAGACAGGGAGGGACTGCACTGTCTGTGCTGAATTCCCAGCATCCAGGACAGTGCCTGGCACTTAGTAGGTGCTTAATAAGCATGTGGACTGAATGTGTGAGGTTGAGAGCAAAGTTAAAATGGGCCACAGGTATTTCTAAAGCCTGGCTTCTTGTTGGTTGCCGTCAAGTCTATTCCAACTCATGACAACCTCAAATGTGCAGAGTAGAACTGCCCCGTAGGATTTTCAAGGCTCTGACCTTTCAGAAGCAGATCACCAGGCTTTACTTCCAAGGGGCCTCTGGGTGAGTTTGAACCGCCGGCCTTTTGGTTAGTAGTCCAGCACTTAACAGTTTGTGCCACCCTAAAGCCTGGTAGTGTTTGTAAAACTGTGCAAGCGAATGAGTTTCCTGAGTGGTTGAATTTAAAGAGGAAGAGTAGAGGGCCAAGGGCTGAGCGTCTGCTTGGGGAGCGCTGCAGTTAGGAGGGCGGTGGAGGAAGAGAAAGCCTGCAAAGGAAGCAGGAAGGGAATGCTCAGAGGGTTAGGAGGAAAACCCGTATGGCACAAGGTCAGCCAAGGTCAGGAGGACCTGGAGCTCCTGAAGTGACGTTTAGCGTGCACGAGTGAGAAAACTTGGATTTTCGCTGCAAGGAAGCCTTGCCCTCTCTGTGGAGGATGTAGGTGAGTGGCTACTGCTGTGAGTGGGAGAAAGAAGAGGCAGAATAAGAGCTTGTGGGGCAGCAGCATCACAGGAGGCCGCACTTTTGCTTTTCACAGGGAGTGTTAAGTGTTGTTGCAGGTTGCCAGCAGCTTCCCTCCTTGGCTTCTGTCAAATCTGAACACTACTGCTAAGACCCTTCTAGTCCTTCTTTCCCTCTCAGCCTCGTTCCCACTTCTCTTCGGGCCACTTGCTTCATGGCTGGCAGTTGGTCTGTCCACGCCCCCACCCGGACTTATTGCTTCCTGGGAAGCTGAGTCCTCATCTGTTCTGGCTTAGGCCCACCCTCCCCAAACGCTCTTTCTGACTCCTCCTGAGGTGGCCCTGCTGGCCAGAGTCTGTGTCTCTCACCCTCATTTGCTCTATTGCACACTTTAGCACCTTGTTGTATTTTGATCCCTGTGTCTGCATCCCCTTTGCAGTCGGCTGCTTGTAGAGCATCTTAAACTTGCTGCGGTTTCTGAGGTCACGTAGGCAGGGAGAAGCTGCTCAGTTCGGATTTTCAGTTTTATGAAAGGAGTCATGTTACTGACTTGCATCCAGACAGCCCAAGTAGGGTGTTGGTGAATGGAGATAAATGCCTTCTCCGGGCTATGTGATAACTCAGTCAAAGCTATGTCTTTACTGACTTTCATGAAACACTTGTCTAAAAATTAATGGACAAGAGAATCTAGGGAATCTTGTCAGATTATTTCTTGAGGAACCTTAGTGAGTATGAATCTAAAGGGAAATATTATAACTATCTTGATTTGACTGCAAGATGGTAAATACCTTAGCCTTAAGTGGCAGAGCTGGTTTAACAAGATTTTTCCAAGTCTTTGTGGTGGAATTTTCATTTTTCCCCTTTTAAAGTTACTCAGGTAAAGCTGTGAGGATAGTATAGCGTTTTCTTTTTTAAATTGGTAATGAGCAATTTTAGGATAGATGCTTATGAAGTCTGTAAATCCAAAAAAAAAAAAAAATCAAAACCCCTGCACAGTGCCGCACACATACCAGTTTTGTAAATATTGACTGTAGCAGAAATCACCTGTCTACCCTTTGGTGGGGCCAAGCAGTTGGGTGCAGCTCCCGAGCAGGTAGGGAGTGTGAGGGCACATGAGGGTGTAGGTGCCACCTGACGAGGTGCCAGATGTGCAGTAAGTCACTGTTTCATTAGCTCTCTGAGCCCTTCTTTTGGATTAATGTTAGCCTGTGATCATATCATCCATGGTTTAGGAGATTGTACATTTTATGCTCCTGAGTTTGCTGACGTGATTGGACTATTAGGGACCACCTGGCCAGTCGGCAGAATATTGGCCTCAACTCAGTTTAATTCGGGACCATAGTGAGGACCAAGACGTGATATTCTCAGTTATATGTATGGCTTTCAAAATAAACCTTTTTTTTTTTAAACACCCATCAGGGTGGCAAAAGTTGAAAGTCTGAAAGTTTCAAGTGTTGACATCTAAGCATCTAGCAGTGTGAACTCTGTGTCCTGTTGTTGGGGTATAAACTGAGATAGCCACTTTGGAGAGCGAGTTGTTGAAGGTGCACACAGTGTGATGGAGCAGTCACCTAGATTAGAGACATTCCTGTGCACACGTGTGTACAAGGGGACATGTTCAAGAAGGTTCATTGCAGTACACTTCATAGGGGTGAAGAATTTGGAAGAAGGTAAACATCCATGGGAGGAGAGTGGCAGTTACCTAGAGAAGTTCTAGCAGATGTGACCTAAGGTCACTGGTACCACGCACAGCTGCGTGGATCAACCTCACAAACACAGTGCTGAGCAGAAAGGCCACCTGAAGGGTATGTGCAGTGTAATCCCATTGATAGGGAGTTCACATCTGCAGAACAATACCTTATGTTGTTAATGGAGCCATAAAGAAGTAGTAAAATATAAACTTTCTGGGAAAGCTAAACTCCAAATTCTGGAAGGTGATTACTTTAGGGAGGAGAAGGGGAGAAAACAGGATAGAGAAGGTAAAACTGGCGCTAAACTATTATGTTTTATTCCTTTAAAAATAGCAAATACGACAAAAGGTTAAAATGTGATGAAGCCGGGCCCTGGGTACCTGGGAATCGATACTTTTCTGTATGCTTGAAACATCATTATTAAAATATAGATACATATAGTATATGAATGAGCAAGTTTTAATCTATAGCCTAGAGTTTTCAAGATTGGGGTGTTCTACGTGGGACCCTGTATATGTCTTTTTCCTGCTCACTTACAGAATCCCAGTGTTATGGTGGCTTTAATTGTATTTATTAAAGAACTTTTATGTTTTCTTATTTTAAGTATTGGAATGTAGGAGAAACATTTTAGGTTTCTCTACATTTTTAAGAAGACAGTTTTGAGGCATATTTTCTCCTTTGTGTTAGGCCTTTTGATAGAAAAATAGGTCTTTGCCTGTGTTTCTGTTTAATATCAATGACTTTTCTACAGAGAACTGCTGAAGCTATGAGATCCGGAACGCCACATTTCCTTGTCTTATGGAGTACTTAGAATATTCAGGAGGCCTAGAAGAAAGTCAACTCTAAATTGTATTTAACATTATCCAGGTCCCGAGCTTGGAATTGTTTCACATTGTCCCTGAAACAAGAGGTGCTTCTCTGAGTGAGATTTCTGGCTTAATTGAATTAGGATTATTGAAGCCAGGATGGGAGTGAAATGGTACATTCCTTTCGTGCTGGTGGTGGGGGATGATCTTAAAGCAGGCCGTTGATAGAATAATATCCTGTACTTACATGGTGTCTCTCTCTGAGGAAATAAGAGCTTAATATGTCCCATTCAATTAATCCTCACAACATCCTTAAAGGTGAATAGAAGGCAGATAGCATTATCTCTATTTTACTTAAAAAGCAGCTGAACCTTGATGAATTTGAGCTCCTGGGAGTCCTCAGCCTTTTCTCTAAGTACTAGTTTGGAGCACATTAACCCGACCGGTAGCTAAGATGAACGAGACACATGGCAAGGAGGAAGGAAATATTTATGGTGCGTTACCTCGGTGCCAGGTGCTGTTGGAAGCTTTCAGGATTGTGATCTCTTTAATCCTCAGAACAGTTCTGCAAGGTGATAGGTGATGTTGCCCTGTTTTTCTCAGAGAGGTTGAGTCATTGGTCCAATACCCCCAAGCTAATCAGTGACAGGCTTGGCTCTTGCCCTCGGTCCCATTCTTAAGGTCTCTGGTTTTTCTACCTGGCTGTGCCTGCAGCCTGGTGTTGTGGAAGAGCAACTATTGGTTTCTGATATTGTAGGAGACAAAGGTTTAATGTATTTGAAGCAAAACTGATGAAATTCAGTTGTGGTAGATTTCCATAACTCTGTTAATACCATTGAAATTAATTTTTACCTAAATGAAATAATTTTTTTTTCTTTTTCTTTTTTTTCTTAATTGTACTTCAGGTGAAGGCTTACAGAACAAATAGTTTCTCATGAAACAGTAGTACACATATTGTTTTATGACATTGGTTAACAACCCCACAACATGTCAATCCTCTCCCTTCTTGCCCTTTTTTTTTTTTTTTTTGGTGAAAATACACATAGCCGAAGATACACCATTTCAAAAATTTCTACATGCACAGTTCAGTGACATCGACTACGCTCTTCCAATTGTGCTGCTATTCTCACTTTAGATGAAGGCTTACAGAACAAAATAGTTTCTCATTTAACAGTTAGTACACATGTTGCCCTATGACAGTGGTTAACAACCTCACAACACATCAACAACTATCCTTACTCAACCTTGGGTTCCCTATCACCAGCTTTCCTGTCCCCTTCTGCCTTCTGGCCCTTGTCCCTGGACTGCTGTGCCTCATTAGTCCCATTTGGTTTTTTGGGGCTGTCCACTCCCTGGCTGAACGGTGAACCTTGGAAATGACTTCACCACTGAGCTAGAAGGGTGTCTGGGGGCCATACTCTCAAGGTTTCTCCAGTCTCCTTTAGGCCAGTAAATCTGGTCTTTTTTTTGTGAGTTAGAATTTTGTTCTGCGTCCTTCTCCAGCTCTGTCCAGAACCTTCTGTTGTGATCCCAGTCAGAGCGGTCAGTGGTGATAGCCGGGCACCATCTAGCTGTACTGGACTCAGTCTGGTGGAGGCCTTGGTAGCTGTGGACAATTAGTCGTTTGGACTAATCTTTTCCTTGTATCCTGTTCTCTTCACTAAATGAAATAGTTTGATGTTGTTAAATAAAGTTTCAGGGAATTTGACCTCATACTTTCGGACTCTTCAGCAGGGCTGCCTGCCTCAGAGCTGCACAGGTGGCTGCTGCCTTTCATAACCTCTATTGATAGACCTTGCTCAGTCACTTTAATTGGGGGCCCACCATGTTCTGGGGGCTAGAATATTTTAACTTAACAATTCTGGTCAAGGAAGGGGAAGAGGCGAAAGGGGGAAAGAAGGCTGGTTGGGTCGGTGTCTTGAGAGGGCCTTATATACATCCTGTTTTATAGGTGGAGCCCTGGTGGCACAGTGGTTAAGAGTTCAGCTGCTAACCAAAAGGTGGGCAGTTCGAATCCACTAGCCGCTCCTTGGGAACCCTACGGGGCAGTTCTCCCCTGTCCTGTAGGGTCGCTATGAGTCCAAATCAACTCATCAGCAGTGGGTTTTTGGTTTTGGTTTTATGCAAGGAAAACCGAGGTTTTCAGGTTTAGAAAGGTTAACTTGTCCGGGGTCACTTTTTATCACGTGGCAGAGCCGGGATTCAAACCCAGATTTATTGGATTACTAAGTCCACAGTGTTTCAAGTACAATATTCTGTGTGTTGTGTCTCTGGTGGGGTTAGTGTTTTTTGCTGTTTTTTAAAAACATTGTTAACCACTCATGATAAATAAGGACAAGGGCTTAGATTTCAGCTGCTTTGAATTAGACAATGATTTCTCTTATTATAAGCAGAGCTCTTTATTAACCGAAAACACTTGGCTGTTAGACACGGTGTTTAATTGCTGTTAGAATGTATTTTTGTCACACTGTTCTATAATAAGCCAAAGAACTGTTTGTGCCAAACGTAGAAGGAAAGAGAAGGGAGGATGAAAACCATTCTGCTCCTCCAACTCCCCATTTGAGCCCCTGGCATTCTGTTTGCTATTTTGGGTCTAGTTTTATTCATGACTTGTACCTTTTATGTGAAGAGCACCTGGTCTGAAAGCTGGTCAGGACCGGGGCATGGGAGAGACCTCGCCTCGATTTTCCGGGATGAGCGCACCCATCTCTGTGCTTTAGCGGACGGCTCTTCTTTTTCTGAATTTGTAGATTTCTTTCATTCTCTGTTATGTATGCCTTGAATTTTGCATAAAGGAGGAAAAACAATTTATTTGACTTTTTTTTTTTTTTTTGGCAAAATGGAAATGACTTTACCTCTGCTTTAAAAAGAAATGCTAGTTAAGAATAAGAAACTATAAAAGAGTAAAATGAAGGAAATAAAAGTTGCCACTAAATCCTTCCACTGTGAACATTTTGGTGTATGTCCTTCCAGATACTCCCCCCTTATATAAACATAAAACTGGATGGGTGAAGTAACACTTTAGATACTATTTTGTAACCTTTTTTTTGTTCTAACCTGGAGTTTACTGTGTGTCTTAGTCATCTAGTGCTGCTATAACAGACATACCACAAGTGGATGGCTTTAACAAGCAGAAATTTATTTTCTCACAGTTTAGGAGGCTAGAAGTCCGGATTCAGAGTGCTGACTTAAGGGGAAGGCTTTCTCTCTCTGTCGGCTCTGGAGGAAGGGCCTTGTCTCTCCAGCTTCTGCTTCCTGGTTTCTTGGAGGTCTCCATGTATCTTGGCATCTATCTTACCCTGTCTCTCCTCTTCTTGCTTGTTCAGTCTCTTTTATATCTCAAAAGAGATTGACTCAAGATACACCCTACACTAATTCTGCTTAATTATCATAACAAAGAAAACACATTCCCAAATGGGATTATAATCACAGGCATAGAGGTTAGGATTTACAACGCATATTTTTGGGGGACATGGTCAATACATAACACTGCTATTAAGAATATCTTTCAATGTTGGTTAAAAAAAATTAATATACTATTTGTTGAAGTTACATTATATTCCACTATATAATTTACCATATTTCATTAAATTGATCTTCCCTTTTTGAACTTACCAGTTCCCAGTTTTTTACTACTCTGGACCACACTGGGATGAACATCTTTGTACATCCATGCATCTTTTGTATGACTGTTTTTAGTATCTGATTATTTCTTTAGGTTAAATTTCTGAAAGTAGAATTACTGAGTGAAGGATGTGTACGTTTTAAGACTTTGGATGCATATTATTAATTGCTTTCCAGAAATATCGGGCCAGTTTCTAGCAGCGATTGCACTAAATTCCTGTATTATTTATTTATTTATTTATTAACAGGTAATGCAATCTCATGGTTAAAAAGGAAAAAAAGCTCCCTCTTTTTTTAAAAGACATATAGAGAAGTCCTCTATCTGCCTGAGGTTCACTCCCCCTGCTATTGATGATTTTTTTGTGTGTCATGCCAGAGTTTTTTGTACACACAGAAACGGATATGAATGTTATCATTTCCCCCTACTGTACACAGTCTAGCATGCTACGCACTTCCCCACCTTGCTTGTTGTTGTTGTTAGGTGCTGTCAAGTTGAATCCGACTCATAGCGACGCGGTGTACAACAGAACAAAACACTGCCCAGTCCTGTGACATCCTCATAATCGTTGTTATGTTTGAGCCCGTTGTTATAGCCACTATGTCAGTCCATCTCGTTGAGCGTCTTCATCTTTTTCGAAGATCCTCTGTTTTACCAAGCATGATTTCCTTCTCTAGGGACTGGTCCCTTCTGATAGGGTGTCCAAAGTAAGAGAGATGTTCTAAGGAACATTCTGGCTGTACTTCTTCCAAGACAAATCTGTTCGTTCTTCTTGCAGTCCGTGGTATATGCAAGATTCTTTGCCAACACCATAATTCAACGGTGTCAATTCTTTGGTCTTCCTTATTCATTGTCCAGTTTTTGCACGGATATGGGGTGATTGAAAATACCATGGCTTGAGTCAGGTGCACCTTAGTCCTCAGGATGACCTCTTTGCTTTTTAACACTTTAAAGATGTCTTTTGCAGCAGATTTGCCCAATGCAATACATTTTTTTTTAAGTAACAGTATTTCTTGGAAATCTTTCTGAATCAGTAAGTACATGAAAGCTTAAAGTGTGTGTGTGTGGTGTGTGCGCGTGGTGTGTGGTGTGTGTGTGTGTGTGTGTGTGCGCGCGCGCGCGCGTGCGTGCACACACCTACGCAAGCTGAACAATATTCCGTGGTATGGACGGCCACATTTTATGTAGCCAGTTCCCTTTTGCCAGCTATTTATAGGGTTGCTTCCAGTCTTTTTCTCTTACAAGCAATGCTGCCGTGGAGAACTTTGTACATGCACCGTTTGACACGTGTGCAAGTATATCTGCAGGATACATTCCTACAAGTGGAGATGCGGAGTCTCAAGACATGCATTTGTGAGTGATAGACACTGCTAAGTCAACTGCCACAGGGGTGAGGCCAATTTAGACGCCTGCCAGCACCAGTGGAAAGAGCCTGGTTGTCCACAGCCTGCCGACAGAGTCCACATTTAGTTCTAATTCTTTCATAATCACTCTGGTCGTGCAAATAGTGTGAACCTCTCTCGTAGGTGGGTGTATAAGTGCATGTTGAATCAAGGAGTCCAGGCAGAAGAGGGAATAAAATTAGGTTAAAATCTACCCTCCTCCCTCTGCAGTGTATACACAGAAGGGAGTGCCAGCTCGCCCTCCCTGCCTGCCTTCCTCAGGCTCCTTCCTAACCTGAACTAATACCACTTCCTTTCAGAGAACAGGCTATGACTCTCAGTAAACTTGTGCGACTAGAAAAGCCTTTTTTCAAGACTGACCTCACGGATAGCAAGTAACAAGCTACGGCTTAGGTAAATGGCATTTGCAGTGAATATTCTGACAATGAAAAGTTTGAGGAAACAAGATCATTGCCGCAAAGACGGCAAAATGTAGGCGAAGCCAAATGAAGTAAACGTGGGTAGCTTCTGTGTTCTCTTCAGACCCGGAAACCACCACCCAGCACTCTGAAGTGAGTTCTCCTAGTGTCCAGGAGAGTTAGATGATGTAGCTGTAGTTAGGATTTGGGTGAACTAATAAAAATTTGGACTTTTTAAAAAATAAAAGCCCACTTTAATGCAGTTTTGTTCAAAACAGTACAGTTTTCCAAACACCAAAAGCAAACTGGTAGCTTTTACTACAATGTGAGTTTTTAAAAATACACTTTATTTTTTTAGAACAGTTTTAGGTTTACAGAAAAATTGCACAGAAAGTACAGAGAATTCCCCATATACCCGTCTCTCCCCTGCGCAGTTTCTTCTGCTGTTAACATCTTACATTAATATGGTACATTTGTTATGATTGATGAACCAATATTGATACATTGTTTTTAACTAAAATCCATAGTTTATTTAGGGTTCACTCTGTGTTGTGGAGCCCTGGTGGTGCAGTGGTTAAGAGCTCGGCTGCTAACCAAAAGGCTGGCAGTTCGAATCCACCAGCCGCTGCTTGGAAGCCCTATGGGGCAGTTCTACTCTGTCCTATAGGGTCGCTATGAGTCAGAATCAGTTCGACAGCAATGAGTTTGGTTTTGGTTTTTCTTTATGTTTTACATGGGTTTAAAAAATATATTAATAAAGAGAAAAAAGATGAACTGGCTGTTTACAAGTTCTTCAAGCAGAAAAGACCGTTTTCTTCAAGAACAATATTAGGGTAAGAAGCCTGTTTACAGTGTGGTAGGATGTTGACTGCCTTGGCTAGTCTTTGTAAGAGTTTTCTGTACTGATGCAACCTGATATGCTCAAGTATCTCAGAGTTCTGGAATTGTTGTATTTTTAAGTATTTTCCAGTGAGGAGTTTCATACTGGGGACAGTGCCCCCTGCGGCTGACCTGTGCTGTTGAGCTGAGCCCATGAGAAGTCCCTGGGGGTGTCCCAGGGGCCTGAGCTGGGAGAACGCAGAGCAGAGGCCTGTCAGCTTTGGGCCACCTTGGCCCCCTTCCTCCCCTGTTCGGTTTCCCTTTCTTAAATTTTAACATACAAGTATTTATAAGCCATATCTACTGTGTTTCAGAGGGTTCTACTCTAAGAAACACCTTTCAAGTTAGGATGGGTCCTTCCCTCTCTTCTCCTTACTTCATTTCTTGTTTCTAGCCCTTTAAAAAATGTAATGTTTTGCCTTATTCTTCTAAATAAATACAGTCTAACCAGTGGTGTTTCTAAGTTTCTTTCTCCAGGCCATTAGCTCCTCTCTGTGGGTCAGGCTGGTTGGATTGCTCCTCTGGCTCTCCACCCTCTCAGACTGGCTGCCTCCCTCTGCAGGCTGGGTCCTTGCATGGTAGGCACAGCCTGGCCACCCTGCTGTCCCTGCTGTAGTCTGCCCCCACCCCCACAGCGGGCTGGAGCCCAAAGGAAGAACGCTTGCTTTATTCTGTGATCTGGTGTGGTCAGGTTCCTTTCCCCGCAAAGCGGTTTCCCTGGGTCTTTGTGAGCTGCCTGCAAAGGCCCTGGGTGGAATTCCTAATTCCACATCGATTCAGCCTGTTAAGTTCACTCCTGCCCAGAGGCAACACAGCAGCTCCGCGGAGGGTGTCCAGCTGGGTAAGTCATGGTCATGGTCACTGTCTCAGTCTCAGTTATCTAGTGCTGCTCTAACAGAAATACTGCAAGTGGATGGCTTTCACAAGGAGAAATTTATTTTCTCACAGTCTAGTAGGCTAGAAGTCCAAATTCAGGGTGTCACCTCCAGAGGAAGCCTTTCTCTCTCTGTTGGCTCTGGAGGAAGGTCCTCGTCATCAGTCTTCCCCCAGACTAGAAGCTTCTCTGCGCAGGAACCTCGGGTCCAAAGGATGCGCTCTGCTCCCGGTGCTTCTTTCTTGGTGGTGTGAGGCTCCCATGTGTCTCTGCTGGCTTCTCTCTTTTATATCTCAAATGAGATTGGATTAAGACACTATCTAATCTTGTAAACTTCATCAGTATAACCTCATCACAGTGATAGAATTTGCAGCACATAAGGAGATCACATATAACCTCATCATAGTGATAGAGTTTACAACACATAAGGAAATCGCATCAGATTACACAATCATACAATACTGGGAATCATGACCCAGCCAAGTTGACAGATATTTTGGGGGGACACAGTTCAGTCCATGACAGTCACTAAACACAGGACAGCCTGCTTCCGCGGGTGTGTGTGTGTGTGTGTGTGTGTGTGTGTGTGTGACTTGTCGAGTCATGCTCTGATCTCTCCCCCACTCCCCGACTTTGGTGGGTGGTAGGTGGTAACAAACAGCCAACTGGGACTGTGGAAGGAGAAGGTGACCTTTATGTGGGGAGAAAAGGATATATTTTTGGATTGCATTGGCCACCTTGTCCAGAACTATATACTTTGTTGTTGTTGTTAGGTTTCATTGAGGCAGTTCCAACTCATAGCAACCCTGTGTACAACAGAACGAAACACACTGCCTGGTCTTGCGCCATCCTCACAATCTTTGTTATGCCTGAGCTTATTGTTGCAGCCACTGTGTCAGTCCATCTGGTGGATGGTCTTCCTCTCTATACTAACCTGTAGGAAATGGCATGCTTTATAAAAGCAACTAAAGACAAAACTCAAAGGACAAAAATATCCCTATTGCATTATATAACATACCCGATTGAAAGGAACTTTGAACAAACTTAGGAAAAAAAATTTTTTAAATTGCTTTTCATAAATATACTCCTAGGAACGGATAATAGGTGTCTGGAGAACTTGCCTGCAGAAGGTGTTATTCTGGCACGTTGACTATTTATTGAAGCTTGTGGTGGAACATTCAGAAGTCCATATTGGAAACACCGTCTTAGGATTGCTTTCCCTACAAGAATTGGCTTTGGGGGCCTTTCCTGCCTTATCACACATCCCCCAAACCCCTCTCGCTGGCCTCGTAAAGAAACAGATGGTATACCAAGAATAGCTCAGAAATCACATTGGCTTCTGGCTGTGTAAAGAGAAAAGACTGGGACCATAAAAATTTGAAATCTCCCAGGAAAGGAAATTATTCCGTCCGTGAAATATCGATGTGAGGGGAGCATTTTAGAAGATAAAAATTATGCACCCAGATTCAGGTTGAACCAGATACTATACTTTAACCTTTTTGAGAATTGTTCATTTGAAAGCAAATGGAAAGTAATATAGACTATAAAAGCAGATTAAATCATTTTTATTCTTCCTGATGCTTTGGCATCTCATGATCCTCAAGAGTTAATAGCGAGAAGAGCGGGTTTTGGAGCGAGGACAGCATGACTCCTGTCAGGTGAAGCGCAGATCGTGGCCCTTTAGTAGCAGTGAGAATAGTGAGCAGAGCAAGGGCCTGGGCGTGGGGCACTCTGCAGACCCAGGAGGGAATTCTCTAGTAAGAGCTTTTTTATTTTTTTTTAAAAAAAAACTGAAAGTGCCTGACCCATGTCCAGCTAGAGGGAGCAGATGTCTAAGAAACATGACTTTGACTGATTTTGGGGGAGCCCCAGCGGTCAATGTTTTGTGTGGAGGTTGGGAAAACTGGGGCTGAGTTACATGTATCTACCTGCAGAAATAAACAATTCTTTTGAAACATCACTAGAAAAAAGGCAGCTTAAGATTTATCTGAAAAGGAAGTAGAAAGTTAAAGTTGCTAGAGATCTCATTACTGTCTGTCTCGCTAACTGTAATTAAAAAATGCCTGAATGATCTTAATAACACATGATTCAGCTGACAAGCACTAATTGCCCTGTATCAGGCCAAGAGAAGATGAATGTTGTCAAGAAAACCACAAGTCAGACAAGCTGATTCTCTCTTAGTCTAACACCGTGTTCCCATGTACAGACCAGTTTTTACTGGAGCCTTTCCAGCATCAAAAGAAACTCTTTACCTTCCCATTAATTTTCATTGCTGGCAGGCCCTTGTTGTTTGTGACGCGCTGTTCTCATTACTCCTGCTTGCTGGCTCCGAGAGCTTGGGTCTGCAGACAAAATGTAAATATGTTTCTTACTCTTTGTCCTTTGAAAAAAAAAAAAGAAATCCCTTCCCATTCAGTAGAAATGCCCCGGTGGGCTTGTCAGTAAATTACATGGCATTTGGGAATTCATTTTCTGACCCCACAGATTTGTCAAGAATTTCTTCTGCCATTTCAGCGATTTGACAGAACCTGTTGGGCCGCAGAATCAGGTGATTGGGTATTTCGCCCACAAAGAAAAGAGAACCAGCGACTCCAGGGCACCTCAGCATCTAGATACCTCCTTGAAGGTGGAGACTTGTTGAGGAAGGAGGGGGAGGAACAATGATATTTGTTCTTTCCTGTGCTTTTTCTGAACGCCGAGTCTTTTTGTTGTACTAAAACTGAATCGTAGCCTGGATCAAATATTGCGGTTCAGTTGTATGGAATGTGCTGAGGGCCTCTGTACGCTGGGCAGCATGCTTGTCGGCGAAGGAACCATGGAGATAACATCCTTACAACCCTGGCTACTCACCAAGTACTTTTCACACCTGCATGTGTTGGACTGCTTGGCGCCAGGCCCCACGCTGGGAGGTGAGGCTGCCACAACAGGGAGGCGGATAGTTACAGTACCTGTCCTCACCTGGGGGACCTCAGCTGGAAAACACAGTGGCAGAGTGTGCTAAGTTCAGACCAGCATTTTCATCAACAGCCCTGTCCCTGTCCTCCCGACAGGCAGGGTAGCTCGAACAAAGAACGTTGGCTCTGAAATCCTACTGTGACCCCACCGCCTGCTAGCTAGGGGGCCGAGGGCACGTTTCTTGACATCCCTGAGCCTTTTTCCTGATCTGAGAAATTGCAGTGACCTCATAGCGTCATTGTGAGGGTTGAATGAAGGGAATGGATGCTTATTGTAAAGGTGCTTAACTTACGCTGTGCTTGGCACTTAATAGGAGCTGGTTAATGTTAGTGTTGTTATAACCTCAAAGAACTGGAGGAATAGTTGAGGACGTTCAGTTTGCCTGGTGCAGTGAGGTGCACATATTAGGGGCACGGTACATTGTGGAAAAAGGAACTTGTTTCCTAGTAGAAAGAGGCTGATAAAGCTAGTAAATAAACAGGTGGTATAACATAGAGTAAATAAGCTCACTGCCTCTGAAACTGTGGCTACTAATCACAGAGTGTTTCCTCACTGGAGAGTGCTGACTGTCAGACAGGATCACCTGGGAGCCACCCACACATAGAGCTCTAGGTTTATGCTAATTAGCCAGATTTCCTCTTCAGAGACCCATTTTCCAAAACTTAAAATAAGGCGAAAATTTGTGATATTTCTCAAATGGTGTCAATGTGACTTAATTGTAGAAATAAAAAGCATCATAAAGGAAGCCGGGCATTAAAATGCCCATGGAAATAAAGCCAGGCTGCACGTTTTGGTCTCCCATTCAGAGCCTGTGGTTAGTGGCATTAACTTTCTACTTTGAAACTCGGGGCCTTTTCACAGTGCCTGGCATGCAGTAGGTGCTCAGGATGTGGCCCTAGTTATGTACAAATATTCCAGGAGGAACCAGCAAAGGAATCTACACCTTGACATTGAGCTGGGCTCTGTCTGTGGGCGTGGGATTGGATCCTTCCTTTCTTCCCTGCTGGCAGTGGGCACGCTGGCCCCTGCCTCCCCCACCGTTAGGTGGTCCTCGTGATTCAAATATAATGGATCAAGCTTTTGCAGATTTTTAAGGCCCTGCTGGCTCTTAACTTCCCTCTGCGAATACTAAGTAACAGCACCTCTGTGTGGTGGTATGTCACCTAGCTGTTTAATTTATGCATAGCCCTGAGTCACTGGAAACAAGGATCAAGAGACTCAAATCAGCAGCTACTTACCAAACATAGGCAGTGTGGGCTCAGTTTTTAAATTTTAGGCTGTGATGGGGACGGTTGTTCATTTAATCTTCATAGTTTGCCAGTTTTTTTTCGTATGTAGAAGTGGTGCTCATCTCCCTGATTATTATTGTTATTTTTGAATCAAGTTATTTCTGCTGTGGGGAGAGTCTGTCACACAGACGGATTCGGAATGTTGCCATCGTTGTAATCAGAATTCTGCCAGTAATTTCTGTTTACAGTAGAACTATTGAAATTATATTGGGACGAAACAAGCATAATGTAGAAACTGTTGACTTGTGTGGGATTTTTCTAGTATGTACATAAGAACAAAGTTGGTTTTAGTTCATAAAGCTATTTCTATTTATTGTGCTTTTGTCTGCTAATGTTATAGAGCCCCAACAGCGTGCCAGATGCTATTAAGAAATATGGGAAATGGAGTCCCTAGTCATAGGTCTTGCAGTCTCTAGTCTTATCTGTAGTTAGTTCAGAGTCTTCTGATGGAGTCCCAGAAATATCTGATTCCAGAACTCCTTGCCCCTTTCCTATTATTAAGATACGTGCTTTTCTCTCCAGTCATTGCTGCAGTGTTAGTTTTTAGAGGGGTGGGGAAGGTGGTGTGCCTGTGGGGGCCTCATCCCAAAGACCTGGTGCTGTTTTGGAGGGGTCATTGCCTAGGTCCCCAACGTGGCCAGTATGTGGTACACTATCTCCCACAGTGTCCTGGCCCACCCGCACCATTGGGCAAGCAGAGTGCAAGGAGAGTAGAATAGCTAACAGGCAGTCATTTGAGACCAAAGTACATGTGATTGTCAATTTTATGGATTACGGTTAATTCTGTTTAATGTTTATTTGTTTTGTTTTGTTTTCTTCCCATTTGGAGAGTCCTATGCATTATAGACCATTGGCTTTAGCATAGAAGTGTTTAATGCTTGATTTGGCACTTTCATGGATGTTTACACACTGACACAACAAATGTTGGATAAACGGGATTTGTTTTAAATGAGACCTTCAGTCATTTGCAGCCACTTTCCTTCCCCCTGGCCTTCTGGAATCCTGGGCTGTGGTTCTGCGTAGATCTGGGAGTGCTGCAGCAGCCTAAGTGCTGGCTAAAGGACTTGACAGTGTCCTCCTGAGGCGCTCACCGTGCTCCAGGCTCGCTCTTGTCTCCTCTCTGGGTTGGTTATATGCTCTTGGAAGTAGTTGCTTCCTCCTGGCTCCTCTGTGTGTGTCTCTGCAGCTCCCATGTCTGTGATCTGCTTGTAGTGGAAATATTTGTTGAAATGAATTATTTTTACACACTAGCCTTTTATGTGGCCGCCAGCATTTTGAGGTCTGTTTTCCTTTGGTTGGAGGCTGGGAGCAGTCTTTCAATTCACTGAGGAGCGTTTGATAGCTTCAGGTGTGGGGGGCTATGATCTGGCTGGCTGTGGCCCTGTCTAGCCCAAATAACCCCAGATGGTTTTTAGGAGAGTTGAGTTTTGTCTAGAAGGCCTCTGGATTGATGCCCTGAAGAGCTGCGAAGGTGTGTTGGGCTAAAAATAGAAATGTGGTCTTTGGAGCATAGTTGAAGCTGTTGGAGAGGCAGTTTCCTCCTGAGAGTCTGTGGAACAAGAGGGAAGAGGGAAGAAATCAAAGATAGAAGAAATCTCTCCAGGAAACCTCCATACACAGCTGTTCTGGACAGGCCTCTGCACCCCCTTCTCCTGAAAGGCCCAGCTCAGGGCTGTCTTCTCAGATCCCACCCCCATAGCTCCCAGAGTGCAGAGCAGGTATTACCTTGAAACGATTTCCTCTTTTGTATGTTGTGAATTAGTTAATAAATATTAATGTTTTCCAGGGATGTTTTGCCTGACTTTTTCTGATGAGGCTGTTGGCGTAAAGGAATAATAATAATGGCTTACACTTATGGACTGTTTCTTCTGTGCTAGGGACTGTTCTGAGCACTTCAAATGCACTAACTCAGTTGGTCCTCACCAGCTCATAGGGCAGGTGCTCTCACTATCCTCATTTTACATAGGGGGAAGGTGAGGCACAGGGCCATTAAGTGACGAGACCACGCTACCATGGGCAGGTCTGGAGCTCGAACCCATGTAGCCTGGCTCTAGGTTCCCAGGCCTCTGTGGAAAGACACTTTGGGAGTAACAGGTGAAGGCTTTCTAAGGCCTCTCTGCATCTCCCCATAGAGCTGAATGTCTGTGCTGTTCTCAGCACAACTGTAGGTAGTCACCCTCTAGGGGTGCTGCTGGAGGGACTTCCTCCAGCTTTTTGTACTGACTTTTCTGTTGACTTGACACTCACACAATACTGCTTATAGGAGAGAAGTGAAGCAGGCCCTCACTCCACTCACTGACCGCCTACAGTCCATGCAGGGACCTGCATGGACTGTGGGCATTTGGAAAACCCTAAAGTCTCCATGCTACCTTAGCTGAAGGTGAGTTTGTCCCCAGGGGGAGGGCTCCAAAGGTCCCTGGGCAGTCGGGTGGTCCTGACCTTTGCAAGCACCCCCCCCCGCCGTCTGCTCCCTGCTGCTGGCTCCCAGGTCAGTCACATTTGCCTACTTGCCATTTGCAGGTGGCTTTAGAGTGCACAGCATTTTCTGGCAGGTGTGGTTTTGAAGCTTGAGACATGCCAAAGGGTAGATGCCGTTCAATGGGGACAAAAGACTTGGTCAGAACTCAGCCACAGTGCAGCCACGTTTTCTCCCCTCAGCACTACCGAACGGCACCATTGGCCCAATGACAGACCAGGGAAAGCAGTTGTGCACAAGAATGTATGTTCCTGAAAATGAGGGCGAGCAAATTAGATACAGGTTAATGATGAACACTGTTGGGAGTCATTTCTGGGGTCAGCGGGACACTTTTTAAGTGAAGCTTTTTGAAAGGGGATATGCTAGGAGGGGCAGGAGATTCTAGAATTGGCAGCCCCTGAGCAGGGCGGATGAGTCGTTGGTACCATCTCCTTCTCTCTTCCCCAGAAGGGATCTGAGGATGGGCTTTCAAGTCTGGGAGTATTGGAAGCTGTGTGTGTTGACCCTTATGTGAGTGTGTGTAGGGGGTGAGGGGGGCTGGCATCCTTTTTTTTATTTTATTTTATTTTATTTATTGTTATTGAGAATATACACAGCAAAACATACACCAATTCAACAGTTTCTACGTGTACAATTCAGTGACACTGATTACCTTCTTTAAGCCGTGCAACGGTTCTCACCCTCCTTTTCTGAGTTGTTCCTCTCCCGTTAACATAAACTCACTGCCCCCCTAAGTTTCCTATCTAATCTTTCAAGTTGCTATTGTCAGTTTGATCCCATATAGATAGAAAAAGAGCATAATGCTCAAGGCTGACATTCTTTACTAGTTAAGATAAACCCTTGTTTGGTTTTGTGAAGACTTCACGGGATATTTTTGGTTTAAGGTTTAAAGATTATCTCAAGGCAGTAGTTTCAGGGGCTCCTCCAGGGGGCTGGCATTCTTGATGGGCAAAATCTTATTCCTCTTTTCAACCATTCCTCCATCCCCCTACTCTTTCTGGATCATTGGGACCATGTACATGAGCCCAAGGCCACAGATGCCACTGGCCTTGATTGTTGGAGCCTTTCTGGAGTAAGCTAGTGGGCAGGCCCGGAACCCACAACTACTTTGTGGTGCAAGTCAGTAAGCTAGATCTTCTCTGGAATTTGTTCTCATAAGACGTTTATTGCTCTTAGTACCTATGGATTGAAAAAGTCGAATCCTATAACTGTTTCTGGTGGTGAAAATGACTTTTATTTTGCTTAGTACCTTATCATTTCTTAGGTCTCTTTATGGTTTATGTGCAACTCAGCAATCATGGGGAACTTTGATGTTCACTCTGGAGCATACATCCAATGTCAGGAAACCCTCTGGTATTTAAAGTTGAATGTAGGGATTTCTAGGATAAAGTTCGTTGAGGATCAGTAAGGACGATAAACATTTTTTGAGCCTCTTCCTTGTGCCTGGCACTGTACTTTGTCTCATTTAATTCCATTGGTTAATAAATTAATATTAATTTATGCACATTTGTATATTCATTTACTTACAAATAAATTTATTTTAATACTTGAATAAATTTATTAGTTTGTTGGCTTTCTCCTTGTTGATACTATCAGCTTGAGTATTGTGATCACTGTGGTAACTGTAATGCCTGAAACATCAGCTGATTAAATGAATGAATGAATGGCTGTACAGGTTCATTCTTTCCTTTCTTGCCAGGATCTTGCACATAGTAGATGGTCATTAAAGTTTGCCAGATGTAATCGTTCCTCACAGAAAACCTACACGAAGTTGCTTTCTCCCCTGTTTTGGAGTTCAGAAAATTGGTGCTGAGAGAGAGAAAGTGTTTTCCCTGAGAATCTTCAGGTAGTTTGTGGAAGAACCATCCCCTTCCTCCAAGTCCAGGCCCTTTTTTTCCTACATCACAACTTTGCCTCTGGGTTTTTTTTCCCTCTCTCCCTTAGGTTTTTACTTACTTCAGGCTTTAAAAGATTCATAAAATGGGCTCGAGAAAAGTAAACCAATTTTGTCCCCTTCTGAAACATCCAGTGCATGTGACGTGCTCAGGAAATCATTTCTTAGAAGGAACTCTGCAGTTTCAAATGCGATCATACGTGGTACTGAAATTCTCCTTTATTCTAGATGATTGGAGTGGCTTTGTTTTCTGGAAATCCAAGCTTTCCCTCCACGGTTTAATTTAGATGTGGTACCAGGATCTCTATACCAGAGACATAGCTGCCCTGCTAGTAGAACTGTTATTGCTGGTGTGTGGTGGGTTGTCCCCAAGGATTGGGGGAAAGGGAAAAGCCAGTGGCAGGGATAGACCAGAAGAAGAATGCTAGGAAGAATCCCAGGTCACAGATCAATAGGTGTTAGTACCAGGGGTGTGTAATGTGGGATGATTGGGCACCTTGGCAGATGAGCATGACAAGGAGCCCTGAAGCTGGTGATATTTAGACATCCCAGGAATGAAGGACACTGGAAGTCTGTTGGCTCATAGCAGCAACCCCAACCCATTGTGGGGTAAGGGGACTGGTCAGAGAAGGGCAGGGTATCGGTGCTAGAGATACCGATACCCCAGACAGTGAGCAAAATGGGCACATGAGAGCTTGGGGATCAGAGAAACCAGCAGGAAGGGTGCATTGCTGATGGAGGTCCATGGGTTGGAACTGGCCAGAGAGTCCAAGTACATACTGTCCTGCCGCCAGAGTGTGGGTGGGGGTGCACGTGCTTTACAGGACTTCACATTAGATTTATTCTTGGGATTTAAGCGGAACATGCTTCTTTGTTATTTTTGTGGGTGAGCGTGGGACCAAGTGGTGGGTCTCTTATAAAGCAGATAACGGCTCGTTTGAAAAATAGCAACTTGATTCTACCTTGTGTATTTTTACTCAACTGCTGGAACACAAATCTACCTTTCTATTTTCTGAGTTGCATTTATTCTATCATTTAATCATTATTTACTTAATGAATTGCACAGCTTAACCTTGAACCTTTTCATGCCTGTGGATATTACCATCTATTGCTTCTCACTTTACATGCTAACATGAGATCTTGTTTATTTCTGAAGTGTGGTTTGACATTGTTTAGGCTGTTGCTTGCTTCTTATTTTTAACTCTTCTTTTGACACTTAAGTAGGATGCCTCAATTCTTAGCGTTAGAACATTTAGCAGAATTTCTTTATTTCTCTTTGGAATATGTTTTTTGTATTGAATTTTGAATACTTTCCTGTGGAGGTACTTTTTAGAATTCTTACGGATCCTGTAATTGTTTGCAAAGACAGTTTACTATTAGCTGTAGGCATGAAAAACGCTTTCTTTAATCATTTCACTTGGAACTCCAGTCCAGGGAAGTTGGCTGTTTGGAATGTCCTCCAGAGTCTGGGCCTAGCTGATTTGAGCCCTGACCCATTCAGTGACTGCAGAGCACTGTTAGCCTACCTTGGGTGCTGCGTAGAATCCCAGTATGATCAAGACAGTCCCTGTCATCGAGAAGCTGTGTTTAGGAGGGTCAAGAAGACACATGAAAAATTGAAAACAACCAGAATGTGACACGTGCCACAAAATGCAGGAGAGGGAGAAGATAGTTCTGGCTAGGGTGAGAGAGCAAGGAAAGGTTCATGGAAACAGCGATATTTGAATTCTCAGTTCAGGGCTGTAAGGTTTAAATAAGGAGCTCTGGTGGCGCAGTGGTTAAAAGCGCTCAGCTGCGAACCAGAAGGTTGGCGGTTTGAACCTACCAGCTGCTCCATGGGAGAACTGCATGGTAGTCGGCTTGCATAAAGGTTTATACCCTTGGAAACCCTGTAGGGTAGTTCTACTCTGTCCTATAGGGTAGCTATGAGTAGGAATCGACTTGATGACAGTGGGTTTGGTGTTTGGTTTTTATTAGGGTTCAGATATTGGAAACTGAGGCAATTGTTGTTTACTTTTATTTTCTCCCCTAAATTCACAGAAATTGTGATTCTTTTTTTCCAACCAGTTGAGGTGAATTTCTCAATGGAGAATGCCCATTATTATCATCATCTCCTTCATTGCATAGTGTCAATAAATGTTAAATTGAATTATTTTTTAAGACTTTACTGTTGTTGTCGTTAATTTTCTTCATCTGGGTCGCTATATTTTGTTTCCCGTATGTTGTTAGACTGGAAATTCCATGTGGGTAGGGGTGGTGCCCATTTTAGCCATTTATCCCCACAAATCGGCTTGTCTGAGGTGGGGGCTCAACAAATGCTTGTTGAATGAATCCGGTCCATGGAGCATCTTCTTTGTGTTTCAATGGGGAGTTTCTCTGTGTTCTCTACCTCTCCTTGCTTAAGAGCTGACTGGTGGCAAGCTGAGGACAGTTGGACTTCTTGAGAAAACTGCATCTAGAAGCAATTTGTTGATCAGATTGTTTTAATTTTAGGTTGAGTAGTGCTCCTCTTTCTCCCATTTGGTGAAGTGGTGTAATGCTTTAACACATTTTAAATAAGATTACACAAGCTGCTGTTAGTTGGCATCAAGTGTCTTTTAATCCGGAGAGAAAATGTTACCTCCTTCATTTGCAAAACAGAGTGTTTCTGGCACCATATTCCAGAGTGTCTTCTGGTTGTTCAGTTTTTCAAAACTTATTGTGGGCTTCTAATTACCCTTATTTAGACATCCAGGACAGAAATTGCTACTTCAACAAGAAAATTTTGTAATGAGCCAGAGGAAATGGTCTCATCATTCCTATGTTATACACAGCCTAAAAATCTACATAGATTTTTATATCACCAGAATGGGACTGTTTAATTGAAAAATGTTGTTAAAATGTCCTTTGTCTTCCTATCAGTCTGCCGTTAGTGCTTATACATCTATGTTAGAGTCAGTTCAAACTGGTACCCCTTTGCCAAAATACTTATTTTCTTTCCATTTTTGTGTAGAATTTTTGTGATGCTAGATCTATTTTTGTTTAATTAGGCCCTGCAAGAAAATGAGAGAGAGCTGTATGTAAATTTTTGGACCATTAAAGGGCCTGATTGAAAGGTACTAGATGAAAGGCACAAAAAATTAACTTTAATATTTATTATATGAATAAAACCAATAGGGAGAACATTTCCAGAAACCCTTTCTCTTTTTCCTCTTTCAGACAGCTGGCTAAGATTAATAGCAGGCCTGAAAAGCAGGCATGTTTGGCTAGTTTTTCTTGTTCTATTACTAGGAAATAACTCTGAGAGGGAACAGTGTCTGTTTTTTTGGGCGGGTTGTAAATTTTATAACGTACTAATATGATTGTTTGTTGATAACATTATCATATTTGCTTTCGGATAGGACAGTACTAATTTGTATTTTTATTGGGATTTCTTTTTAAATTTTAATCTAAAAAATCAAACAGCGTGTAAAATATCTGCCCTGTGAAATGAACATTCTTGGAACCAAGTCTCCAAACACCAATTCCAGGGTTGTGGAATCAAGCTGGAGCCCTGGTGGTGCAGTGGTTAAGAGCTCGGCTGCTAGCCAGGAGGTTGGCAGTTCGAATCCACCAGCCACTCCTTGGAAACCCTATGGGGCACTTCGACTCTGTCCTACAGGGTTGCTATGAATCAGAATTGACTCAACGACAATGGGTTTGGTTTTTTTTTTTGGGAAATAAGCGGGCTGGCGAATGACCCAAGAGAAGCTTGGTAAGAAGTGTGTTTTGGGCATGGCCAGGCACCCCTCCTTCTGCAGTCTTCCTGTCACTTTTTGAGCAGTAACACCCCTTTTGGGCTGTGGATTTACCTACGACTCTGATACAGAAAAATGGACAGACCTAGTTGCATCAGTGAAGACAATGAGCAGGAAGAAAGGGACATTCTTTGTCTAGCTTGAGCTCTTATATTCCCCCTATAGGTTTCTTTTCCCAAATTGGATCAGCTGTTGTGATTGAAAAGATTGTCAGCACTATGTAAATGAGAAGGAGAAGTCAAAGTGCATCTCATGCAGATAATTTCTATGTAGATAATTTGCCATAAAAATTTATATTGCAGTCCTTAAAACCTTTGGAGGTTTAGTCTGTCTAGGGAAAGGTGATTTATATGGTATTAAAACACTTTTTATGTTCCAGTCCTTTAGATTTAATGTTTATTGCCTATAAAAATGAAATCTTCTTGTGGATATTTCAAAATTTTGGTACTGTGTGAAATACATATTCAAGTTAGACTCTAAAATGCTTTGGAGATGTTGTAAATAAGTGACAAGTCCTTAGCTCCGAAGTCCGTGCTGCTGTTTGGGCCACGTCTCTGCTTTGCAGAGTTAGAAGGCTGCATTAGGTACTGGTGTCTCAGCCCTGTGGTGAGGTTGCCAGGTAGGAAAATGTCTTATTTGGGGATCGAATGGTTGTTTTTAAAGGTAAATTCACTAAGAAGTATGGAATTATTGTAATTCCTCAGAAAGTAGTGCAAGGTGTGACCAGAATTTAATTCAAATCTGAATTATGGCCCATGTTTCAAACAAGGGAAGTGCTTTGGCAATGCGATATTAAGTGCAAAGCAGTTTTTGAACTTTTGTAGCTCCTCAGATTCATAAGTAATGACATGTTTGGGAACCTTGGTGATGCAGTGGTTAAGTGCTCAGCTGCTAACCGAAAGATCTGTGGTTTGAACCCACCAGCCACTCCATGGGAGAAAGATGTGGCAGCCTGCGTCCATAAAAATTACAGCCTTGGAAACCCTATGGGGCAGTTCTGATCTGTCCTATAGGGTCAGCATGTTTAATGTCCATCTTAAATAAGATTTTTATGCGATAAATCACATGGTAGGGCAGTGCTGCTGGAGATGGCAGTCATTTAAGCACTTTGGTGCTTTTGGAGATGTCTCTTGAACTGACAGCCCTGGAGCACCTTGTTTGACTGTGAAAGGGAGGTGTGGTTTCTGCAACAGAAGTGTGTGCATCGCTGTGCAGCTCTAATGGGATGTTCTCTGCACGCGGGGAGAGGCTGGCCACCGGAGTGCAGGAACGGTGGCCTTGCTGAGCCTCACATACCAGGTACTGGTCCCAGGTAGAGCCACGGTAGGTTTCCCAGGCCCCTTAGTTGCTGGGCATTTTAGAAATTGCATGGGGAGATGCCTTTCCTGGAGATTTGCAGATCCGTGAAAACGTGGACTTCATCAGCTAGGCCATCCCATTACATAGCACATTGTTCTGGGATCATGGCAGCAAGGGCCATTGGAGCACCTTTGTCTGGTAGTTTGGGTGAGCCTGGCTGGGGGCACTGGCTTCTCTCTGAGGCTGGGAGACGGTGGTTGGGCTGCTGGGTTTGGATACTACGCGGGATAAAGGGACTTGAGTCGTTGAGACTGTGATGACAGGAGTGGTTTCACCGCATAGTTAAGGATGCTTGTCCACCCAGAGTTGTCAGTCGGCTTTGCTGGGTGGCTGCTCTGTGAGTGGCCTCTGCCCAGCCTCAGAGCGGCAACAGGAAGCTGCATTCTCAAAGAATTCCAGGGCAGGAAAGCCTGGGAGAGCCCCTGAAATCCTGAAGCCCTCGAGATGGACTGGGGCTGTCTGCAGTAATCTGCTAGTCAGAGTCCTCTGAACAATGCCACCAAGATAGAATTTTCAACGGTTCTCTGTGGGAAGATGATAACTTTTGTCTACCTATTTGTGGAAGTGAAAGTCGTGGCAAAATATCAGGGGATGGATTCAGGGCCAAATTTCCTTCTGTCAGCAGTAAAATGAAGCTGGATACACATGTCAGAAAAGCAGACCATGGTTAGCAGTCTCTGGCTTTCAGCTTACCTACGCCCACACAAAAGCCTTTCCAGATTGTCTGTGATCAGAGTTGTTTGGGACAGGTGAAGGTTGAGAAGTGGGACAAGGGATCAAGGGATTTAGCAGTTTTCAGATGAAAAAATTTGCTCAATTAAAAATAAAATTTTATGCGGGAAATCTGGAGCCTTCTCCCTGATGAACTAAATACAAAGTTTTTAATTTTAGAGGATTTGTTTGCCTTTTTGTATTCATGGGGAAGGTACACATTCATTCCGGAAATTCAGAGACCTTTTAAGTGTTACCCAGGTATCAGAATAAAGAAACACAAGGGACTGTGGGGACAGTGCTGGCACATAGGAGGTGTGTCATCAGTATATCTGTGTTTAAAGGTAAATAAATGAGTATGTGTGGTAACAGTCCTGCCCCAAGTGGGACAGGACAGAGGTAACACTGCAGTCAGCTTCTGTGTAAAAAGGGCTTGTGAGCAGATTGCTAAGACCGGCTCCGACAGCTCTGTTCCACGAGTAGAAATTGTGAACTCACTAACTTTAGACTTCTCCTTTGTCAGTTCAAAATATACTATCTGAAAGGAATGTGAAAATTCAGCCTTTCCAGTGACAGTGTGTTAAGTGAGGCCAGTTACACAGCTTACATCTATTAATATTTTTGGTTTAAAGCAGTTACTAAAATTAGTTCCAGCCTGAAACTTGATGAATCCTCAGTCATGGATTTAACGGGTTTCACATGGAAAAATTAGCTCAATTAAAAATAAATTTTTATGCTGGAAGTTTGGAGCCTGTTCCTAATGAACTAAATACAAAGTTTTTAATTTTAGAGGGTATGTTTGCCTTTCTTGTATTTATGGGCAAGGTCCATATTCGTACCAGAAATTCAGAGACCTTTAGGTGTTACCAATTCCCCGCAACCTCTTAAGAGCAGTCAGCATTACCCTTACAAGTGTTGTCCTGTTGGGGCCATTAAGGCGAGCTGTCAGTCCGTAGGAAGAGTAAGATGGGAACCTGGACTCTGTGGTGTCCTCCGAGCTTGCCTTGATACACAGTAACATCACACACCCTACCGTCTTGGAAGGGCAGCCTCCTCTCAGTCGGCATACCCAGTTTGCCTCTAGTTTGTATTAGACCTTCCCCTGAAATTCTATCAAGTAACTGTTTAGGACAGTTGTGAAACAGGAAGTATGTTTCATTTTGTTTTTAGTGAGGTTCCGAGCTACCTGTGCCCATCTCTGTCCTCCGAATGACAGCACAGCGTTTGACATAATATGATCCTAGCAAGCTCATAGTTGAATACCCTGTGGTATTTTAGGTTAATGTAGCAAGAAGAGATCAAGGGGCTATTTTTTTTTTTTTTTTAAGAATTTAGAGATTCTGTACTTAATTAGACAATTTCTAACAGTGAAGAATAAATTAGGCCATCTTTTTCTTGCTGGTGTAAGTATCACGACGTGGACCATAGTAAGCAGTTTATATTTTCATGTCCAACTTCAACGTTATGGATAACACCCGCGTATAGCATGACTAGTCCACTGTTCTTGTCCCCAAATCTCTGTACACTCGGTTGTAGGAATCCAAAACTGAGTACCCAAATAATTTCCAGTGTGGTGGTCTTCGGGTTTGGCTTAACTATGTGTATTTCAAGAGAAACTTCTGTTTCTGGAGTTACAGTTTAAGGGGCAACAATAATGCAAAAAGATAGATTTTTAGCAATAGTTTTTGTAAAAAAAAAAAAAAAATCAATCCTTAACCCAGGTGCCGCTGTAGCCCTGGTATTTTGAAATAAACTGCCTTTCTGCCTCTGCCCAGCCTTCCTGTCAAGACCTAATAGCTCTCAGACTTGGCCCCATCAGGCCTTCTGGCAGCAGGCGGGTCCGGGATCCAGCGGGGTGATGTCACCGCGGGAACGGCAGATGCACTCGGAGGGAGCCCACTCCCCTGCTTTAAACCACAAATGTCTTTTGATAACTTGTAAAATTGGCAAGCAGGATGATTGAAAACATGTGAGAGGTAACTGGATCTAAGTTTCAAGTAGTACGTATTTGAGAAGTTTTCCCCAATGTAAAAGTTACTCTTTAAGAGCCTTAAACTAATAAAAACGAGGAAATTCCATGTTACGGCTGCCACTCGGCCTTTCCATTTTTATTCCAGCAGTCAAATTTGACAGGTTAGCCGCCGACTGGCTCTAGGATCCCAGGGTGCATGTACAGCGGGCGGGAAGAGAGTGAACGCTGGCAACAGCTGGGGTGGAGACAGTCTCGACAGCTCTGGAGTGCCAGGTCCATAATTCCATTGTAGTGTATCCCATTTTCTCTTCATGTGGTTGCTTCCTGTATTTACTTTATTCACTGAAGCTGATTCAAGATTCTTTTAGAAACAATTCTGGTTTCTTTTGTTTCATTTATCTTGATCTCAGTGTAGATTTTACTTGGGTGCTACCTTCTCAGTGAACTGGGTGGTACACATGGTTAACACATTTGGCTGCTAACCAAAAGGTTGGAGGTTCAAGTTCACCCAGAGGCACCTTGGAAGAAAAGCCTGGAGATCTACTTCCAAAAAATCAGCGATTGAAAATCCTATGGAGCACAGTTCTGCTCTGGCACACAAGGGGTCGCCATGAGTCAGAATCAACTCAGTGGCAACTGGAGCCTTCTTGGCAAGAGTTAAGGCTGGACCTCTCTTGTTCTTTGTGACCCTGTCTGCCGACCTCTGGCCTCTTTGCTAACTGCTGAGCTGCAGTGACCTGCTTTTATTTAGCCTCTTCTCCCCCAGTACATTCTTCTGTTGCTTCCAGAATGAGCTTTCTAAAGCACTGAAGTGATCGTCAGTAGCCTGTTCAACAACTGCCTATAGAATGCAGTCCACATTCAAAGCCTCTGAGTAGTTGCCTCAGTCTGTCTTCCTAGACCTGCCTCCTTCCTACCTTTCTTAGGGATGCAACAAATAATGAGTGACTATGGCACCAGAGAACCAGCCTTTTCCTTTTTTTTAATTAGGCTTTTCTTCCCCTTTGTACCACCATAGTCCACTGTCCACATATCAACGATACACCTGTTGTACTTTTGAGAGCTTTCTGCTGTAGTGGAAGGAGCAGATTTAGGTGCAGAAAATGTTGTTATTTGTTGTTAGGTGCCTTTGAGTTGGTTCTGACTTATAGCGACACTATACACAACAACGAAACACGGCCTGGTCCTGTGCCATGCTTGCAATTATTGTTATACTTGAGCCTATTGTTGCAGCCACTGTGTCTGTCTGTCTCCTTGAAGGTCTTCCTCTTTTTTGCTGACCTTCTGCTTTACCAAGCATGATGTCCTTCTCCAGGGACTGGTCCCTCCTGATAACATGTCCAAAGTAAGTGAGATGAAGTCTTGCCATCTTCCCTTCTAAGGAGCATTCTGGCTGTACTTCTTCCAAGACAGACTTGTTCGTTCTTCTGGAAGTCCATGGTATATTCAGTATTCTTCACTATCACCCTAATTCAAATGCATCAGTTCTTCTTTGGTCTTCCTTATTCGTAGTCCAGCTTTCACATGCATATGAGGCGATTGAAAATATCAAGACTTGGGTCAGGCACACCTTAGTCCTCAAAGTGACATCTTTGCTTTTTAACACTTTAAAGAGATCTTTTACAGCAGATTTGCCCAGTGCAGTGCAGGATCTCTTGACTTCTGCTCATGGGCGTTGATTGTGGATCCAAGTAAAATGAAATCCTTGACAACTTCAGTCTTGTCTCCATTTATCATGATGTTGCTTTTATGGGTCCAGTTGTGGGGATTTTTGTTTTCTTTATATTGAGGTGTAATCCATACTGAAGACTGTAGTCTTTGATCTTCATCAGTAAGTGCTTTAAGTCATCTCCACTTTCAGCAAGCAAGGTTGTGTCATTTGCATATCACAGGTTGTTAATGAGTGCAGAAAATATTTGCTTTAAATCTCATTCTGCTACATATTGACTGTGTGATCTTGGTCAAGTTACTTTTATCTCTCTGAACAACAGTGTCCTCCTTGGTGGAGTGGGCATAATAACCATCTGGTAGGATTGTTGTGGGAATTAAAAACAAGGAAGTAAAGCATGAGCCAGTGACTTTTAGCCACAGGTGTTTTTATTGCCTCTGCCCCTTCTGTGTCTTCTGGAATCCCTCTCCCCACCCCTATCCAGTGAAACCTCACCCATCCTTTAAGTTCCATCTCTTGCTACTTTTCCTGTGAAGTCATCCTTGATCCTTTCAACAGGTCACCTCCTTTCCTCTCCAGTCGTTTGGTACCTCTTCCACAGTATTCTGCCTTACAGTTGTCCAGTTATTTTACTGAATTGCAAGTTCTCAGAGTACCAGTATAGTTTGTTGGACCTGTTATTCACTGCCTGTTCCTATCCCCACAGGGCAAGCCCAGGAGGTGCTCAGGAATGATTTTTAATCACTTGATAGGAAGTTGACAGAGGGGCTGGGTGCTGGAGGAGAGCAGTTTCATGGAGCACTTGGACTGTATGATGTCCCATGTGAGTGATACTCTTGACCTCCTTTGACCCTCATTTCACTTAAGTCTTTGCAAACTTGATCCATAAGTGTCTGAAACTGGACACATTCTTTCTTCTGAGAGTCTTTGGGATTCAGATGGATTCTTCATGATCCCATTGGACCGCCGCCCAATTGAGGTACTCCTGCTGCAGGCGCACATGCTGAGGTTTTGCTCTCAGCGAATATGTGCAGTCACTTGAGTATAATACAAATGTATAGAAACCCAGGGAAACTCATTAAGCAGACCATTTAGGGGTTGGGATATAAACGAATAATTTCTTTTATAAGGATTAGTACAAAGCTGGTTCTTACGAGGCGGAGGTTAAACATGTCCCAAATGTCCAACTTTTCCAGATTGCTGTACCACTCCATCATCTCTAACATCAACTACTCCCTCTCGCCTCAGTTCTCTCCTTCCTTGTCTTTGAGTTCCCTAATTCGCTGCAATGTCATGAACTGTATAAAGGAAATGGCTCATGTGGTTGTGGGTCAGGCGTAGGCTTCTCCCTGACCCTCAGTCTCTGCCCATAGGCACTCGGCTTTCTCGCTCCGTGGGCTACACTGTCTCCTGCCGGTCCCTCCTTCTTTTGTAGTGGTGGGCTCTTCTCTTTCCTGCCTCTGGGGTGGTTCATTTCAAGCCCAGTGGGGATGGCAAAACTGACCAGTCCCCTTGGTGGGCCACAGTTACCCTATCACACAGTCCCACCCAGTCACCTGGATGGGAGTTACAAGAGCATGGCTAGAAGGCCACACAAAAAGCAATCCATTACACTGCAGGATACAACTAGTAGTAGACCAGAAAATCCTTTGTTTCAGCTCTTAACAAAATATACTAGTGTGCTTTCCAGAATTACTGAATATACAGAGTATAATTGATTGTTTTTGTTTTCGATGATTGAAGATCTTGATTATCATTTCAGATCTATGGCAGTATTTCCCTTATATTACATTCGTTTGGCAGAATAAAATATTCCCTGGCACAGAAGACAGCGGTGCACATGGGCATCCCAGAATCCCATCCACTGGCCGTGCTGGTGCATCCCTCCCTGGCGTCCTGCCTGTGATGGAATGACAGTGGGCAGAGAAATAGCCATAGTATAGCTGAGGCTACTCTGGCCAGAGTGGCTTCCTGATGCTGCCTTGGCGGTGTCCTGGGCTTTGGCTGATAGTGCTGAGGTGGTGATGAGGTGGAGTGGGAGCTGTCTTTTTTGTAGATCACAGTCAGTTGGGAGCTGCCTTTTACCCCCAAGCCAGATCAGAGTCCACTCCTGCCCCTCTGTCCCTCAAGAAGTCATAAGAGGCACAATGCATGGGGCAAGGAACACAGGGTATAGGTGGATGTCATTCATGGCCCAGACAAGCAGCTGCCATCTTGCTGAGTTTGATGGAGAAAAATCTTCATATCTGTATAAGAGCCGACATCTAGAGTTAGAGAAAAACACGTGATGAGAACCCAAACTTGGAGCAGTCACAGGCTGAGAAACCGGGGACGCTTTGTAATTGGCATTAATTTCCTGCAGCAAGAAACCCCGTGCTCCTGTCGCCAGCCAGCCCCCATGGGCAAGGCAGTGTGGGACCTAGAGGAGCCTCTGGAGTTGAGGCTCTGGCTAAAGGGAGGACCTCCTGTGGTGAGTCAGAGCTTGGAGGGTGTTGGGAACTGCACTGGCTGAGGGCGTTGGATGTGACTCAGTGTCAGGACTCTTATTTTATACATTTATGGAGTGTTAATAGTTCTGTTGTGCTTCTTAGTTGTGTGGCCCTTCTCCTTTAGTGTGAGTTACACAGTTACCAATAGATAGCTGGCTTTGTAACATCTGAGTTAAAGAGCCCCTCTAGTTTTATTGTGAAAGCTCTCTGGATAGGATGGAGTGCCTCTGACTGACAACTGGAGCCACCATTCTGGTGCCCAGAGTGGGCAGACTGGAAGCAACAGTTTCGGGGCAGCTCCTGGGCCAGCCCGTTGCCTCCCTGGGTGTCCCTCACATCTAGTGTAGATAGCTGGAGGTGCAACTCCAGAGGATTTAAATGGCACCTTTACGATCCCATCTCTGTTCTTGGCACCAGGAGCCCCCCTGCAGTGTAACGTGTTGGTGCCCAGCATCCACATTCCCTGATGGCAGCCAGCAGCGCAGGTGCCAGCAGAGAGTGAAGGAATCGCACGGGAATCTCACATTCTCTGCCATACGAGTGCCATTCTGCTGGGCCATCTGGCTGGCAGCAACTCTCAGCCAGTGACAGGATGCTATAAAGGGTGCTGTCTGAGCATGACACCAAAAATCTTGAAAATTAACTGCAAAAATAAAACCAAAGCTGTTTCTGGGGTGGTGCGTCTTGGCCTGACACAAGCTCTTCAAATGAGCTTGTTCTGTATTGTTGATAGAGGTCTGCTCCTAGTTTGGTTTTCCCCACGAGCTGGTTGGCATCTTTTAACTTTGACTTATAACTTCTGGGCAAAAACATTTTGAGAGCTTTTCGGAGTTTTTATTTGCTAATTAAAATGTGAGAAGGGAATGCGGCTACAGGTGGAGTTCTAGTGCAAGCCACAGCTGTGATTTAAAAAAACAAACAAACCCGACAGTTTCAAAATGAAGTTATTAGCACTTCACCTGTAACTGTGATAGCTTTTTAACTTTCGTGATCTGTCTCTTAAGCACCCTCCCCCACCCCCATATACAAAAAAAGGGAGCTAAGTGAGGAAATTAGAGGGTACTTAAACCTTGCAGAAAATAACTACCGTCTGTATGGAACTTTTTAACGAATAAGAGCTTTTCTTAATCTTTATGCCACACAATTTTATATCAACCCTGTGAGGTAAGGTCGGTGGTGTATTTTACAGATGAGGAAACTGAGGCTCAGGGAGTCTTAGTGACTTGTCCACATTCCTGTAGCAAGGTGGGGGCGTGGTGGGCCTGGCCCTGCAGGGCTGTGTGAAAAGTCAAATAGTAAAAATTAAAAAAAAAAAAACAAAAAAAAAAAACCCTTTGCCGTCGAGTCCATTCCAACTCATAGGGACCCTCTAAGACAGAGTAGAACTGCCCGGTAGGGTTTCCAGGGAGCAGCTGGTGGACTCAGACTCCTGGCCTTTTGGTTAGCAGCTGAGCTTTTAACCACTGCACCCCCAGGACTCCAAATCAAATAGTACGGGGTCACAAATCTTCTACCATTTGCTAAATAATTAAATTAAATCTATCCTGATTATGAAAATCGTAAGCAGCCAGTTGCCCACAAAGCCCAGTTATATTCTAATAGCCTCCAAAGCTGCTCTGCTCTCTGGCGCACTGGGTGGTTTGTTTTGATTCACAGCCCATGTCTGCACTGGCAGATGTTTGTGGCTGGGATAGCCCAAATAGCGAGCGAGTGAGTGAGCGAGCAAGCAAGCGAGCGGCAGGGTGGTGAGGGTTTTACCAGCCAGTGTTTTCCCAGTGAAGTAGGAGGGAACCTTTGCCAGGGTGGCTGGTGCCCTAACAGATTGATTCCTGCCAAACAATAGAAATAAATATTTTCAACAGACAGAAATTTTGGCTCCTAAAGTATTCAAATTAAAGGCTTCTTTCTGAAACAAATACTTTCAGCGGAAAACATTTACCCATGTAGATGAGATCAGAGTTATTCCTTTTGGCAGTGGCATAACTATTTTTGAGATTAAAACACAAATGTTTCCCTGTCCTTGCCTCGCTTTTAGCTGATGACCTTGCCTCCTATTTCCTGGAGAAAAGAAAATGCATTAAGCCCGAGTGTGGGCAAGAGATGGTGGTGGGGTTTTTTGCAGAGAGCCTCCGCTTTGGAGTTACACAGGCCTGGATTCAAATCTTAGCTCTACCCCTTAATGGTCTCCTCAGTCTGTGAAATGGGTCAGTAGTTACTGTGTACTTTCTGACTGTTAATAATATGGTCAGTGGCCCTCAGAACCTGGAGAGTCATTCTACACCCGCACTGTCCAATAGAACTTTCTGGATGGAATGGTCTGTATCTGAGCCATCAAATATAGTAGCCACTAGTCACGTGTGGCTCTTGAGAACTTGAAATGTGGCCACTGCAACTGAGGAACTGAATTTTAAATTAAATTTAAGTAACCACATGTGGCTAGTGGCTACCATTTTGGGCAGTGTGGTTCCTGTTCATCCCCCTCATTCAATTAATTGGCCCAGGGTCCAATTAAAGTGCTTGACACGTTGACTCACTAAAGGCCTCTCAAGTCTCTCTCCTCCATTTCAAGTGCAGCTGTGGCATTCAGGGGTATCTGTTCTCTCTCACATTCATCTTCTGTACTGCAGCTAGAGACGAGTGGCAGGTCCATAGAGCTAGGCAGAGGAATGAACGTTTCAGCCACAGCCCCCCCGCAAAGCAGCCTTCTGAACTTTTTTTTTTTTAATTTTAACAAGTTACCATTTGGTTTTAAAATTTGTTTCATAAGCACATACTAAGTGTAAAAAGACTAACACAAGCCATTAAGTCAAAGGACCGGTTCCCTGGCAGGTGACTTAGGCTTCTAAGCCTTGGTTTCCTTCTCTGTGAGATGAATGAGCAAACCTCCTGTGCTGCTGCCCTCCCAGATTCATCCTGAGGCCCACATGAGAGGTGGTGTCAACAGCAGGTCAGTTCTCTGCAGCCCCCTCCCCCATGCTGCCCTGTAGGGGAAGGTGGAGACTGTGGTCTGGGGACACAGGGGAAGCAGAAAACAAGGGACCCACCCAAGGGGAAGGAATCCCACTTCAACCCAATCGGCACAAGGCAATTAGGAGAAACCAATAGAGAACATAGCCAAGTGGAGATAATCAGACATCAAGGACCAAAGCCCAGATGGCACAGTGGAGGGGCTTGTGATGAGATGGAGGGGTAGGGAAGGGCTTTTTGGGTCCCTTGGAGAAATCGAAGAGTGGAGAGGGCGAAGAACTTCTGCCACTTGGAGCCGCGTGTGTCTAAAGGCCGAGGCTGGCAGAACTGACGTTAGTGTTGCTTTGAGATGTATACAAGAGAATAGTGCTTTTTAAACTGCCATTTTTGTCGCTGAAAAATGGTCAAATATCAGCAGTTGCATATGGTTTGACTTAACATTTAAAGTAGAATCCTTTTCGTTTGGGTTAAAAGACACCCTTCCCTCTCCCTGCAACAGCTCTGGGCCACGTGTGCGTCCTCTTAGCGACTCTGGTCGTCTGATTCGCCTTGTAGTTCATTATGCATCACTGAGACACAGTCTCTCGCGTCTCACTGTTTAAATGAGAGTCTAGCAAGTACTATATGTAGTGCAGTGCTTGTTGGATACATCTGGCATTTTTGTCTTCGCATAGTGGATTTTCGGCGGGGTGAAAAACAACAAAAACCAAAATCTTGATTCTCTGTTGAAATTTCTGAATCCTGAGAAATTCACAGATAGGCTTGTATGAAAATTTTGTATTCAGTTTTTGTTAGACCAATTTTTTAATTTTTATTTAATTTTATTTTTTGAACAGCTAATATATTTACTTGGTCCAAAAATCACAGCTGTATAAAAAAGTATACATGGAGAAATCTGGCTCCAACTTTGGCCCTTCCACCCTATTCTTCCCAGCCCCACCATTCACTCCAAGTCAGTACTTTTATTAGCTTCTTGTAGACGCGGTAGACAAATTCCACAGTGTGACCTTTGGATATAGAGGCCACAGATAGTTAAGTGTATGTTGAATTAAATCATTTCACTTGAATTTCCTAGACTGGGATTAACATCAAGTTATCTCCCAGAATCAAGAAACATTGAGTACATATTACATGTATAATACGGTTTTAAGAGTTAAAGGAGCATGAGAAAATAATCTTTATACAAGGTGAGGTCAGGTTGAATAGCAAGAGGAAAGAAGGAACTGACGTTTATTGTCACTCACTGTCCTGGCCATTTTATCTTATTTAATTTTCACACCAGCCTATGAGGTACATAGTGTCCTCATTTTACAGTTAGGAAAAGAGGTTAAATAGCTCGCCGAGAGTCATAGAGTTGCGAAGGTGAAAGCAGAGGACCCACCCACGCACACGTCTCTGGGTCAGGTGTGCACACTCTCTCCATCGTTCCCCAGGTTCTTGGAGGTGGAGTAGATAGCAAAAACCAGATAGGGTCTAGTGAAACTGTATTAACTGGAATGGAACCAAGTTTTCTCCTGCCTTCTGGTTTTGGGAGAAAGATGCAAAGGGCCTAGGAAAGAAAGATGCAATCAGGAGTTTATCCTTTAAAAGCTTTTCCAAGTGTGCCTACTGTTCACCAATTTGGGAGTCACGTGGGGCCAAGGGAGTAGTGGTGACAATGATGACAGTTACCTTGGTCTGCCACTGCACTGGGTTCATATGTACGTTATTTCTAATCCTCATATGAAAGCTGCAGGGTAGGTGATATTACACCCATCTTACAGATTTGTAAAGGCAAGGTGGCTTGTTGAAGGTGGTGGGAGTCCACATTCTAACTGGGTCTGTCGGATCAGAAATTCAGTGTTCTCTCTACCATCCTGCAGATGCCCTCCTCCCCCATTCCTGTTCCCCAGACATTTTCTCTTCTTTCTCTAGGGGGCCAGGGGACAGGATCCCCCCTTGTGGTGGGAAAACCATGCTATCAAATACAGTCCCTGAGTGCTGTGAGATCTGGCTAAGGGGTTTTGTTCTGGTCATTTGACTCTGATTCCCAAGATGGGAAAAGATGGCTAACGACACGGTACAAAGATTTTCAACAAGGGTTGAAACACACAGTGTTTCTGATTAGCCCCCAGATAACTGGAAAATCGAATTATAGGCAAACTTTCCACATGCCCACATTTTTGTTCCCCAAGAACCACGGGAGTGATTAATCCAGAGTTCTCACTTCTCGCCCACCCAATTTAGCCAGCGTTTATTGAGCACTTCCTAAATGCTGGGTTCTGGGCCGGGTGCCGGGAACTCCTGCGCTGGCAAGGACAGTTAGCCCTCCCTTCCAGGAAAACTGGGGTGGAGAGATGAAGCAGACTCGGCATGCCTCGGCAGCAAACACCACGTCTGGTTTGCTGCTGTGTGTTTTCCCAAAAGCACTGTTGGAGTGTAAGTTTCCCTGCTCCCTGTTTTTGTGATGGAGCGGTTATGAGGGTTACTTTCTAGGCAGCTAGGAGAGCTTGGCCAGGGTGGCTTCATCAGGGGAGGAGCCTTCCTTAGCTGTATGACCCTAATTCTTATATAGTGTTACCATTGTAGGGTTGGACCCAGAATCCTTTGAGGCTGAGATGGAGGGGACACTAGATCCCATGGTAGAGCCTCTTACTTGGTCTCCTCCAGGCTCCCCTCCGGGTACCCTGCCTTCTCTTCCTCACCCAGCCTTGCCCTACTGCTAGGCCTGTAAGAAGCTGCCCAGTTTACCTGTCCACTTCCTCTTCAGTCCATGATGGCTGCCAGAATTGGGCCCAGACTGTTCTGCCATTTCATTCATTTCCTTGCAGCCTCTCTTCTCTCCTCCACTCCACGATATGGAATGTCCTGAAAGCATCTGCCTGACTGGAAGCCTTGCCAGTCTGCAGAGTTTTTAGGCTCTCTCCACCTCTCCTTTGCTGGTTCCTCACCTGTGCAACTCTGTCCCGCTCCTGCCTCCCTCTTCTCGTTGCCCTCTTGCCTCTTCTTCAAGGTCTGGCTCTGCTGTTGTTATTTTCACGAAGCTGTTTCTGATTTTCTCCCTAGCAGAAATAGTCTCTCCTCCTTTGAACAATTTTTGTACTTTTTCTGGACTTTTGTTCTAGCATTTAATGTATCTTAGCTTGTTTGTTGTCACTTATTCTTCACCTAGCAAATACTTACTACCTGCCTGTGCTGTGCCCTGTTAAGTGCCAGGAATCCTGCAGTGAGTAAAACTCAGGCCTTGCTGGATGGAGCTCACGTCTATGGGGAGATGGACATTAAACAAGCTGTCACACAAACATAGAATCGAAAACTAGGAGGGGGAGGCCCAGTTCAGGAACTTGGCACACAGGGCAGTCTCTTCCCCAGTGGGAGGGGGCTCAGGGAAGTGGTGTTTGAGCAGAGGTCTGCACATTGCATGGAGTTCACGTGAGTATCCCAGGGGGAAGAAGGGGACCCAGCCCTCTGTTACCAGTATCTAGTATCTTCTGTAGTCTTCCAGAGGTATCTTGTATATATATAAGCCAATTATGTATGTATATCTGTGTATTTGCAACGGACATTTTCATCACTGTGGATATATTTTGGGGGAAATGGTTTTTAAATTTCTAGTAGAACACAGTTATTTCCAAATTGGCTCATAGTGGTTAAAAATTCGGCTGCTAACCAAAAGGTCGGCAGTTCGAATCCACCAGCTGCTCCTTGGAAACCCTATGGGGCAGCTCTACTCTGCCCTGTAGGGTTGCTATGAGTCAGAATTGACTTGATGGCAATGGGTTTGGTTTTGTATTTTTTTTTTTTTTTTTTTAATCTCTCAGCAGCCCTGCTCCCTGATCTTATTTCCTGCCTCTGCATTTCCCTGGGAGACCCTGGCCAGGCTCCTGGATTCCCTGGGCCGCAGTGTCTTCATCTCTGACAGCAGTGACCCCGTGGTTGCTGTGCAGAGCATAGTGCCCAGTGCTTAGTGAGTGCTGATGAGGAGGAAGAGGGTAATGGGGATTGAGCCTGACCCATCCACAGGCCCGGCTAAGGTGGGCATCTTTCCAAAAATTTGGAGATCTTTCTTGCTGTGGAGGTATCTTCTCCCTTTCCTAAGCCCTTGCTATTTTTGTCCCACGGGCCTGGTGCTCTTGTCTTGTTGCTCTTTCATGCCTGCCTAGTTCCTCTGTTGGACTGTGGACACCTGGAGGTCAGAATCTGCTTCTGAGTCATTCACGCTTCCCTGGATTTCCCAACCGAGTCAGGATCCTGGTGGCAGAATGAATTCAGGTCTGAGGTCAAGTACATGACTCTGATAGTACAGAAGAATTAACCTTGATGGGACATTTACCATGCCATGCACTTGACACATATTATCTTAATTATCTCCAGAAAGGCGAAGTCATTTGACCAAGACCACATAGTTCACAGTAGCTTGGAGCCTGGATTCCAATCCAAGGATTTCTCACTATAGGAAGGGTCTTCCCATGTTTTGTGTAGGGGCTTGAAGGGGTGACTGAGGGAGGTTGGTGAGTGGGCTTTTGGGGCCTTTCACCCCTTTTCTAGCCAGAGGAACTTCCATTAGTCACAATGATTCTGTTGCTGAAAATGAAACAAAAAATGATCTGAGGGCCACCTCATGCAGACACTGCGGCTGGCCTTACCTTTTTTGCACAAGTGATCTTGATATTCACTAGGAGTAAAGCCATTTTAAATTCTTATATATGATTTGTTGTTTGAATAATTTGGCAGATAATCCCTAAGGACACATCAGATGAACTAACTCATTGGATTAAAGTTAGAGATAATTAGAAGAGAAAATACTTTACTTGCATTGCTGATGCCATTGGCTGGGTGTGTTTTCCCTGCCAGTCCAGGGTGCTGGCGGGAGAGGTGTCCCTCACAGCTCCGGAAGGAGCCCGCCCTGTCTGAGAGCCTAGCCTGTGTGAGCATGTGCAGATAGCACTTGGGGGCCTGGTCCGGGCCTTCAAGAAGAGAGCCTCAGAGAAAATGGTAGCAGCACTGCAGGTACCTCCCCTGCATTTCAGACAAACAACTGATACCTATATCTATACACACACAGACCTTAAAAGTGAGCAGTTGCAAACTAGATCCTTGACATTATTGTTGTTTTATTTGGGGAAATTTTTTTCTGCGGACCTTGTGTTTTTAAAAAAGTTTTTGTTTTTAATAAATCATTCATACTTGACTGAGAGACTGGAGTCCAAACACACAGAAGCTGAAAATGTTTGGAGCTTTGCCCTTTGAAGATCTGTCAGAAATGGAGAAAAAGCATGTAAGAAATTTTAGTCAGTGAAGAAACAGGGTTCCAATTGTACCCAGCTTCCAGAAGTACACCTGTTTCATAGAGTGAGGCCTGCCTGCGTGCACATAGCCCTTCCCTTCCGAGATGAGGGACCAGGCACTCCTGCACGACTTGGTGATGGGCTTGTGCTCCGGGAGCCGGGTCTGCTCCTGCTGGTGCCAGTCTGACTGCTTCGGCTGCAGAAGCTTGCCTGAGGAAGGGCAGGAGCTCGGTCTTAATGAGCTTGGTCCTAACGTGTGTGGAACAGCCTTGGCAGGAATAAGACAGCAACACCCATGTGTTGAGTTCACCCCGTAGCTCTCAGTCAGCATGGCCGAACGTGTTGTCCTCACACTCAGGATGGGCGAGAGGAGGCTCAGCAAGTTTAAGTATGTATTTCACTGGCTCCTCTGTGAGGTATGCTGGGCCACATGGCTGCTGAGAGGCTGAGGGGGCTGGAACCCAGGCCCATGTGGTTCCAAAGCCAGAGATCCTTCTGATGATTAAAGAAAAAAAAAATCTATTTCTGCATTTAAGGTCCTGTCCATGTAAGACTTTTTCTCAGTAAAAGCCCTGACTCTTTTGGCCTAGTTGGAAGTGCGGGATTCAGTCTTTTGGCTTGCTGCCAGCACTGCTGACTTCCCGTTACCTGGTCCTGGGCCCTCAGGTGTCACCAGGGGGAGAATAATTCTTAGCAGTTCCAAGCAGATGCCCCTCCAAGGAGAGTTCTGACTGGGCTGAGGGGTGTTTTCTGTGACTGACTCGGCCTCAGCAAGCTGTGAGACTGGTCATTGGGCTGCACATTGTGCAAGAAACAGCTGTTGTTTTGACAAACGACGTGCTAGGTTCAGTTTTTGAATCACCAGTGATTCATGAGGTCATCTGTTCCAGGCCCTACCCTCTGGGCAGGTGGACATGCAGACTTTGAAAGCAGAGGCTGGTAGTATGTTATACAGGTATATGTTTGGCATACTAGATAAAATATATAATTTTATGTGTGTATATTTTTTCACATTAGCAGGATTTTTAAGATTAATAAATATTGCAGTTTGGCCAAATAGATGATACATGCGCATGGTAAAATAGTGAAAAGATACATGCTGAAGAGTAACACCCCTTCTGCCCCCAAGCCCTGGTGGTAGAGTGGTTAATCACTTGGCTGCGAACCAAAAGGTCAGCAGCTCGAATCTAACATCTGCTCCTTGGAAACCCTATGGGACAGTTCTACTCTGTCCTGTGGGGTCGCTATGAGTCAGAATCCACTCGATAGCAACGGGCTTGGTTTTTCAGTTTTTAAGCCCCCCTCCAAGCTAGATCCCTCCTCAGAGTTAAGCACATTTACAAGTTTCCTTTGTATTTTTCTAGAGATTATCAAAGCATGTGCAAGCATAGGTATAGATATTCTTTTAAATGATGCTATCATCTTCAGCACTTTGCTTCCTTTGCTTAAATAGATTTTGAAGATCATCCCTCCCCATACAGTGACAGTGTAGGACTATATTTCTTTAACCATTGCAGAACAATCCATGATGGATCTGCCAGTATACTATTGCTGGACACTTAGGTTGGCTCCAGTTCTTTTGCTATTTGTGAGTTTTTAATGCCTTTCAGATGTGGGGATACCTACATGCTCCTTTTTACATGTGACCGATGACTCGGGCTAAGGACTCTGAATTTTAGGTCCCCACCTTCACTTCCCCTAAGCACGTTAAATTCCGTTGTTAACGTGTTGTTATATTTGACACCTTGAGTATAGGCAGACTTGGTAGATAATGAAACAGTCTTAGGCTTACGCTTAATACCCATCTCCTCTTGAGTTGTCTCTACAGCGTGAGAACTCCTCCATGTCCTTCAAAAGGATTTGGTGGGGCGGGGAAGGATTTGGTGATGTGTTTTTAAAGATTTAAAGTGAAAGATTGTGAGCCTTAAATCTGACCAACCAAAAGGTTGGGGCTGTGGCTGTGGGAGTGCAGTCTCTCCTCCTTGCTATGCCAGTCTGTTTCTGTTGTGGTGGATGGCAGCCCACTATTACATTTGGAGACCCCTGTTGGTTTCTCATGTCAACCCGCATATATCTGCAAGTGTGGGCAGAGCAGTGTGGTGGGCTCGTATGGAGCCCCCGACCGTCAGCAACAGGTTCCCTAAGGGACGCTGGCGCTGTAGCCCTGTGATAAAGATGGGTGCTTCCCACCAAGGGACCTGTTTCAGGCTCAGCCCTCCTCAGGCTTTCTGATGGTGAGGGACTAAGAGTGAGCAGACAGGTGGGAAACTGAGGCAAACAGAGGGTTATATAGACTATGTGTTCTCCCACCACCTCCTCGGTGTTTTCCCACTCACTGAGCTCTTCCCACTGGATGGCGAGCCTTCAGGGTTGAGGCTGGGACCCCGAAGTCACCTTTGCTCCCCCAGCATCCTTCGCCTTGCTTGGGTGGCAGAAGTCAGCCTTCCATTCAGTGGAGGAAGTAGGCCTCGTTGAAAGCAGTCAGTGCTCTCTTGTTTTTCTCTTTAAGTTTTCTGCGTCTATGTGTGATTGGAACGAAACATCAATTTTTTTTTTTTTGTCGTATTTCAGTATTGGCTTTTTTTCTTCTTGAAGTCTCCTTTTATAACTTCTTCTTCTGCTGCTTAAATATAGACGTCTAAGTCCTCCTCACCAGATTGTTTATATTTTTGAAAAGCCTTCTGCTTATCTGTGATTGCTCTCTCTTCTCCATCTCCATCCCCACTTTGCCACATTGGTTTCAGTTGCTCTTTTTTCCCCGCCTTCACTTGACTGGGATGTGTTTCAAATGTGGTCTATCAAAATGTTCAGTGTTTCCCTCTTTTCTGCAATAGCTTTGACATCTGTTCTTGAATTCTAGCCCACATTATTCTTTTGGACTTGTTTTCCCAAGATTTGCTTTAATGCCAGAAATAATAAAGGGGAAAGTGTGGTGTGGTGGGTTTCTCTCCCCCCACCTTTCTTTTTTTTCCTTGCCCCCTTTTTTAAGCTGTCTAAGATTCCCAGCGTGGCAGCAGCACTCTGGTTGTTTGCTCCAGCACTTTGTCATCTTGTCTGGCTTCTTTCTTGAGTGGCAGTGGCCCACCCCATAGTGGTACGAGTGAAGCCGTTCGACAGGAGGGCCTGCAGACGAGTTCAGGTATTTCTGCCAAAAAGGAAAGCAGGTGGAACTTTATGAGGTGGGGGGAGAAAGACTCTAACGTGCCTCCTTGATTTACGTGAAAGGCTCTTAATCTTTGATTTTCCTTGCCTTTTGGCCTTTGATTTGGTCCTTTCTCTGCTCAGCCCCAGGAGGATAGTGCACGCCATTGAGAACCACGTGAAGCAGCCGGCTTTAATCTTAAACAGAATGTGCCCATGTGTGTCTTCAGTAACTGAAGCCACTCAGCATGGGAGGGAGCCTTTTGGTGCCTACAGAAATGTGTCCTTGCACTCCTGCTGTTTGCCCGGAGCACCATCCTGGGCCCATCTGCTTCCGGCTTGTTTGAAACAGATCCCCTTGGCAACTCCTCCCAGAATTTCCAAGGCCAGGGCACTGGTTCTCTGAGTGTCAGTTTGTCACGTGGAGCAGAGCCCAGAGCCCTCAGTTCTTGACAGGCCCTCTTACTTGGAATCTACCCCTGGTGGTTCTAAGAGTTTTAACAGTTTGAGGGTAACTACCCTTTGCAGGTGCCACATTTCTGAAACTTCAAAGAGACTGGAAATAATTAGTTATTCTTGGAATTTGCCTTCAAAAGGTTTTCTTGAAAATAAATACTAGGTTAATTTTAATGGTACCTAACTTGATGTTATGTATCAGAATCAACTTGACCACAACGGTTGTTAACATGATGCCTGTCGTATAGTAAACTCACAATAAATATTTATTTGATGAAAGCAAATCAAGTATGACTACAAAAGATTCCAGGCCCACACTGCTGAAGGACAAACAGAATGCCCCAATCAGAAGCACAGAGTTAAACAGCAATATGAGCAAGCAGTATGGCAAGAAGAAACAACTTGTTATGTACAGAAACGGGGCCACTCCCAGAGGGCTGTTATCTGGGCATTGGCCTGACTCTGGTTTTAGCAAAGAAAAATGCATCTGCTTGTTTTATTATAGAAACATAGTCATTGTGAAATGCATGTTGAAGTGTGTCTGAGGGTAGCACATCAAGTTGAGCAAGTTTGGCTTTCTCAAACCAGCCCATGTGGAATACATTGGAAACACAACATGGTATTGTTAATCTCCCCTTCTGCTCAACCCAGCCCCTCCACTGCCAATGAGTTGATAATCTCTGGAGCCGTGGGGGTATATCCCCAGTGTCCTGGTCAGATGTGATCCTCTCTGGTCCAAAGTGCAATTACAGTCTTATTTTTTGTTTCTATTTCTCTTGACAGAGAGAACTTGATGCCACCGCAACAGTATTGGCTAACCGGCAAGATGAAAGCGAGCAGTCTAGAAAGCGGCTTATCGAACAAAGCCGAGAGTTCAAGAAGAACACTCCAGAGGTGAGGTGGAGTTACTGTCAAGACCTGTTTGAAGGGGTCTTATTATTTTAGTACATATTCAGAAGACATCTTGTAAAGCATTTCATTTTTATCAGACAGATGTACCGCAAATAATTCCATTGCCTCGTTTGTTCCCAGTCCCCTTCTCACATACTGTGTACCACTACGTGGGCTGTGGTAATGCGAAAATTCATAGGTTGTTTGAAAAAAAAAAAAGCACAAGCTTATTCCAAATGTGCATAGCGTGTGAGGCCAGGTATATGGGAATGTAAGATCTTTGAGGCCCCCAGCCCCTGACACCTGAACTCTGTCCCCAGGTCTGATAGCACGTCCTTCAGAAGTCCATAGGGACCAGTGAGCCTAAGGACACTGTGAGGGCAAGGGGCCTTAGAGGACCTGCTTTCCCAGTGGTAGGACAGATAGAGTGTCTGAAGGGTGCACGCATCTGAGGACAGCAATGTACCGATATTTCTCATAAGCTCGACATTTAGTCTGATAGTGCTTTTTAAAGGGTCTGTATGTTTCTTGAAATATGCTTTAGAGGGCACTGGAAATGTACTCTTTATGTGCTCCTATTTTTTTCTTGTAAGTATACATTAGACAGACAGTGTTTAGAGTTGCTGGGGCAGCATTTTCCTGGTCTGTTTTCTAGGTCCCTTGTTCCCTTTAGTCGCTATCAAAGGCGTATTAAGAAATAAGAAGAAACGAGGGTTTGCAGACAGTTGAGCAGATGTGGGAGTTGCTTCCAGGGAACTTCTGCCGGTTTTGCCTGCACTGGTTTTCATGCCCTGGTGCCTAGCTCTCACCCAAGCGTCCTGCACCCTCTGCCCAATGTGAGCACATTGTAGAAGGCCGGAGTTTCGGCCTCTGTTCCCAGGCCTTGAGATTTCTTCTGTGTAGGACAGAGGAACAGGCTTGGAAGAACAGCTGCTTCTGGGAGAGATGCTGCTAACTTTTACAGTATAATATTCCTGAAAAATCATGTGTCAATTGAAGTTTTAAAAGTGGGCTCATTTTAAATGTTTTAAAGCAGTTTGCTTATTTAAGGGAGTGCCATTGTGAATCATTTTGGAAAACAAATCATTAACCCTCTGTTTTCAGTATAAATATTTTGAGAGAAAGGCTGGTAGCACAGTGGAAAGAAAGGGCTCTAGAGGTTGACTGCCCTACGGGTTTCACATCTTAGACCCACTACTTACCGTCTCTGCCCCTTTTGCGCTTAAGTGTGGATCTTAGGTTTCATCAGACCAAAAATGCAGATCAGAGTAGCACATACTGGGGGATTGTGCCTTCTGGGTAGCTGGGGGGCTGCTGTTTTTCGTGTCCAACCTTGTCACAAGTAAAGACAGAAAGGAAAGGATCAAGTGACGGAACTTCCTCCTTCTAATTGCTATCTTTCTCTCAGACTGCTTGAGGGTTTAGCTGTGGGAATTTCCTTGACTCCATTTCCTTGGGCAGACCCCTTTAATGCAGCCTTGTGAGCTGCTCTGAGTATCATTCCAGTAACTGGCTATCATATGCTGTCCTGTATTCTTTCTACTCTTGTCTTGGTACGGGAATAATCTTTGGTCACTCTATGTCCTGGGGTTTCCATAAAAAGATCAGTTGCCATTGAGTCATTTTGACTCATGGTGACCCCCTTGTGTTAGAGTAGGTCTGTGTTCCATGGGGTTTTCAGTGGCTGATGTTTTAGAAGTAGATCACCAGGCCTTTCTTCCAAAGTGCCTCTGGGTAGACTCGAACCTCCAACCTTTCAGTTAGTAGCTGAGTGCATTAACTCTTTGTACCACTCAGGGACTCCAGAGGTTTCCATAGAAAATCTAAAAAAGAAGGTTGAGTCCGTCCCTCTGGGCAGGTAAAGTGACAGACTGCAAACTAACAAGGATATGAGACATGTTGTACAATAAATACCGTGAAAAGATTAAGCAGAGAGCTGGATTCCTAGATGTTCCTCTAGAGCCCAGACTCTTTGTCAGCTGCTAAAGGCAAGTGCCAGTCAAGGAGGTGGCATGCTCCCCTTCGGCCACCCAGTGCCCAGCACATGGTTGATAAATGTTGATTGGACTGAACTGACTTGTGTCCCACCATTGGCATTTTTGTTGTTGTTGTTAGGTGGTTTGAACCCACCCAGCAGCTTCATGGAAGAGAAGACCTGGCAATCTGCTCCCGTAAAGGTTACAGCCTAGGAAACCCTATGTGGGCAGTTCTTCTCTGTCTTACAGGGTTGCTGCGAGTTGGTATCAACTCGATGGCACACAACAACAACAACAATTCCAAAAAAATAGAAGAGGCCTGAGGAGGAAGCAGCCTTCTTGGTAAATGCCCTTTAGGACGTTGCAGGGCACATTTTGAAGACGTTGTCATCCCCTGAGAAGGGGAACCTTCTCAATGGGAAGATTGTTGTGTTTGTTTCTTGTCCCACCTTTGCCAGTTGGTTTCTTCCACAACAGGAGAGTCTTACTGCAGTGTGAATTTCTGGGGAGGCTGGAAAGGTGAATCTGCTTGCAGTCTCCTGCCCTGGGGGCTCCTGTTGGTTTTCTCTCTGAGGACTATCCTGGAAATTTGTGTAGGGCTCCTGTGAGAACCCGGAGGCTGAGACCCGGTGGAGAACTGATTGTCAGGGTCACTGACACCCACCAACCAGAATCTTCTGCTTGAAAATTTGAAGCCACTTAAGGCCAGAGTGGGGGTGGGGGTAGGTAGCTGCAGCCGAGGTCCTCTGGGTGCAAAGAGGGACTCTACCAGCCCATGTGTGGGTCCTCAGGTGAATGCTGGGCCTGGGCTTCCAGGCCCAGAAGGACATATTGGGTATTTACTTTGTTTGAAATGTCAGCCCAGAGGAGCCACTCCAGATTCAGTCACTTGTCTAGCTATGTTGTTGTTGTTGGGTGCCGTCTAGTTGATTCCCACTCACAGCGACCCTGTGTGACAGAGTAGAACTGTCGCATAGGGTTTTACTGGCTATAATCTTTACAAAAACAGATTGCCAGGTCTTTCTCCTGTGGAGGTGCTGGGTGAGTTCAAACTGCCAACCTTTTGGTTAGCAGCTGAGCACTTAACCGTTGTGCCACCAGGGCTCCTTTTATCTAGCTACATCACTGGAGAAATTATTAAACAACTGAAGAAACAGGTTAACACTCTGTAGAGATAACACTTCTAGAAACTGAATGTGTAAAAAGGAAGGTTGCTTAGATCTTTGTTCTGAGGGGTGAAAAAACATTTGGCCTGTCAGAGGGAAAGGCATATTCCTCTGTTACAGACAGCCCCCCAGTTTTCGCCCACCTCACACTGTTAACCTGCCTCAAGGGGAGCCAGCACGGGCAGATCCAAGACTGGTGGTGTTTCTTATTGGTGTAGCACCAAGTGCGTTGATTCTTGATGACCATGTTGAAGTCGTCAGACTTTACCAGAACAAGAAGACGTTTTTCTCCCAGTGTTGATTGAGTGTCCAGTTTGCCTAATATGGAGTATTAGGCATCAGGGAGAATACAGAGCCGAGTAAGATTTAGTCTTGCCTATCAAGAAGTTTATACTGTACTAGACTGGCACCACTCAAAGGCAATGGAAAAAAGCCCAACTCCAGGAGGGACAGGATGGGCGCTGCTGAGGACCTGGAGGGAGGAAGAGAGGGCTCGTAACCTGACAGGCAGTGTCAGTTCAGGAGCAGAGAGAGGAGGGTGCCGATCTAGCTGGAGCCTTGAATATTTTTTGTTTGGAATAAATTTTTCTGAAGTTTCAGCTTCATGTTATTGGGTTAATATATTCATAGTCATTTGCTATTGTTGTTGTATCTTTTTAATCCAAAAATTACATAGTCATCCCTCAGTATCCATGGGGGATTGGTTCCAGGATCCTCTGCAGATACCAAAATCCACAGATGCCCAAGTCCATTATATAAGATGGTGTAGTATTTGTATATAACCTACGCACATCCTCCCGTGTATTGTAAATCATCTCTAGATTACTTATAATATCTAATACAATGTAAATGCTATATAAATAGTTGTTACACTGTATTGTTTAGGGAATAATGACAAGAAAAAAAGCCTATTTTTAACTCCCCGAATATTTTCAGTTTTTCAGTCCGCAGTTGGTTCAATCAGCGGACACAAAACCTGTGGATATGCTGGGCCAACTGTACTTAATTTGTGGGGGGTTACAGTTATTCTATGAATAAAATTTAGGAGTTTCTTTGAATCAAAAACGAGTTCCTTTCCAAGAAAAAACATTGGTTTTTTTTTTTTTTTAGTTGTGCTTTAAGTGAAAGTTTACAATTCAGGTTAGTCTCTCATATAAAAATGTATACATACATTGTTATGTGACCCTACTTACTCTCCCTATACTGTGACAGCACACTCCTCCTTTCCACCCCACATTTCCTGTGGCCTTTCAACCAGCTCCTGATCTCTCTGCCTTCTCATCTCACCTCTGGACAGGAGCTGCCCATTTAGTCTCATGTATCTCCTTGACCTAAGAAGCATACTCTTCACGAGTATCATTTTATGTCCCATGTGCAGTCTAATCTTTGTCTGAAGAGTTTTGGCCTTGGGAATGGTTTTAGTTTTGGGCTAATGGAGTCTGGGAACCGTGTCTTCTGGGATCACTCCAGTTTGAGTCAAACCATTAAGTGTGATCTTTTTACTAGAATTTAAGTTCTGCATCCTACCTTTCTCCTGCTCCGTCAGGGACTCTCTTTTGTGTTCCCTGCCAGGGCAGTCATTGTGGTAGCCGGGCACCATCTAGTTCTTCTGGTTTCAGGTTGATGAGGTCTCTGGTTTATGTGACCCTTATTTTTTTTTATTTTCTAACTGAACATCAATTCCCTAATTGACTTAATAATTTAATAATTGGTAGTCGAACATAATAGCCTGTTGGGTACTTCTAGGTTGTATTGGTTTTCATATTTATTCTTGTAGGTGACTTACTGGCTGAGTGTCTTTGAACAAATAACTTAATTGCCACAAAATCCCAGTTTCCTCCTCTGTAAAATGTGTGATGACAGGGCCCAGCTCCCAGGGCTGCTGTGGGGACAGGACATGGTGTGTGTAAAGACTCCACACAGGGCAGCGCTGGAGTAAAACCCATGTTTGTGACTTGTGTTAACTTGGAACGTGTAGAACATAATGCGCTAGGCAGTTGATTTCTGCTCCTCCGAACTAGCTCAGGGAACTTTAAAAACAACAACAACAAATGTAGATAGTTTCAACTTAAAATGTTCCAAAAGCTAGCTTGGAATAATGGTTATTAATTTCACAAGTATTTATTGAACACCTTCCATCTTCAGCCCTGGGGATAAAATCCTATCCCTGCCCTTTAAAAGGTTCTTTTCTTTCTTATCAAGTAACTAGAACATTGTGATAAAGCATGTTAAGTGCTGTGGTAACACAAGTGACATCTTCTGAACAAGACTTTTCCCACAGAAACATTGTTGTATGAATAGTGGTAAAGTTCTCTAGCTAAGCCACATACGCCTCTGTAATCCTTACTATAGATAAAACAGTTCTGCTTTGTGAACCTTGGTTCTTAACCTTTTAAAATTGATGAAAACTAATGACCTGCTTCACTGAGAAATGCACATTTGCAAACAATTTCAGGGTCTCCTGGACTCCCTGGAACTCATCCATGAACCCCTCGGTTAGCACCATAGTTCTGTAGGTACAGGTTCGCAGTTTCCAGGAGGATGAACAGGATGGGAGGAGATAAGAGAGAGACGTGGTGGTGGGGCCAGGACTCCAGAACTCTGGGGTGGGCAGGAGGTGAGTGCCAGGGCCCTAACCGCTGGGCAGAGGTGAGCTGTGCTCTGGGCACCGGGCTGGGTGCTGGGGTGGTGGGCTATTCCTGTGACGAGGGTCCTGAGAGAATGTGGCACAGGTGCCATTGCAGCTGGGTAGCACGTTCCTCCTGCCTGAAGCTGGTGAAGAGTGTGGGCTGGGCTGGCGGCAGCATGTGGAGGAGGGAGACACTAGCAGCTAAGCCTCGTGCTCCTAGAACCACCTGTGCAGTGGAGGCCCAGACCTGGCTCCCACACACCCCAGGGAATTTTTCTGAGTCTTCCTGTTAGCCTTCTGCTTTTCCGTTGCTTTGATCTGAGACCTGAGGTGTGGCTGAGCTATCGATTTCCTGTGTGGGAGTCCAGTGTTGCTTTCCTGCTCCAGGCGCCTGTGCGGCCACCTCAGGGAGCTGCTGAAGCTCAGGATTACCTTTTAACACCCAATATGAATATAAAGCTGATGAGATTGTATCACCAGGTACACGCAGAGCCCTGACCAGAACCAGCCCAGGTGTCGGAGCCAACCCCTCTTCACTCCCTGGACGGGGCATCTCTCTCGAGTCATTCTGAGTTATTGCCCATCAGGGACCGCAGGAGGGATAGATTTAGGGTTTCATTATTCAACCTAAGAACAAAAAACCCCTTGCAGTCAGAAGATTCTGATCCATGGTGATTCCATGTGTTTCAGAGTAGAACTGCACTCCATAGGGTTTTCAATGGCTGTAGTGTTCTGAAAGTAGATCACCAGGCCTTTCTTCCATTGTGCCTCTGGGTGGATTCAAACTGCTAACCTTTTGGTTAGTGGTTGAGCACAAACCATTTACACCATGCAGGGACCTTATTCTGCCTAGGAAATACCTTTTTTTTTTTTTTTTTTCCATTCAATTAAGTTTTACATTTGCTCTTTGGGCCAAGCTTGTCACGAGGATCTTACAACTACTGCTTGTCAGATCAGGGAATCGAACCCAAGCAGTCTGACTCCAAAGTCAGTGCTTTTAACTGCTGGACTGGGCCACTTCCCAGACGGGTGTCTAGAGCAAAGATGGATGTGGCTTAGTGCATTGGAGGAGCTTGAAGGTGAAGTCCTGTGACGTTTTCTGGTGAGTATGCTTTGTTTGACTTGCAGTGGGGAGTTAGGAGTGAAAAGAGGGGCTGCTCAAATTGAGGACTGAGTGACCTGCAGTGTTCTCCTTCCTTAAGAAACCTTGAGGCTAACTCTGTCCTCCTGTGACTTAGGCCTTGCTTAAGGACTGTGCTGTTTGACCATGACGCTTGACTGTTAGAAAGAAAGGTCTCCAGCATTAAACCTGCCTCCAGGAAGAGCACAGGGATGTTTTTGTTTTGTTCTAATCCTTTTTGGTAAGGGAAGAGCCGTCATCATTTACTGAGGAAACAGAGGAAGAAAATCACAAACCTGAGATGCAGTGATTTTATCATAAAACTGTGCCCAGGGCTCATTTTTGTTACGTCAGGGTGTCCAGCTCCTGCCCCAGAATGTTTCTTAGGAGTCTGACTTTGTTGGGTTAATTTACGTCTCCTATAATATGAGCGCCTCCCTTACGTGAGGAAAACTGAGCTGCAATCCTGGAGCTCCCACTGATAATTCTGTTTCTGATATATTTTTACCTAAACATGGAGCGTTAATCCTAATAGCACCTCATCCACTATGCTAACAGTCTGTATCTGTGTTTTCTACATTTGTCCTGCCCAAACACATGTAACTTTTGTCCTCAGGGCACCGTCTCTTGCCCACACCATCATCAGCAGAGTCTGGCTTCAGCTCCGATCGTTTTGGGCACAGCTCTCTGTGATCGGGACCTGGAATGGAACGCCTCTTCCTCCCTTGTTGTCTCCAGCCGGGGGAGGTTGGCCAGGATGGGACGCCCGCTGCAGCCTCCACAGTCCTGCCTCCAAAGCCAGCGTTCCCACTTTGTGCCGGGGGACATTCTCTTCATTGCTGACACAATTGGTTTTTCATTGGCTATCATTTCCTGAGTGCAGAATCTTAATTTGCCCTTTCTATCACAGACTAGGGTATTTTTCAGATTTTTACATTCTTGGGGGAACAGTTGTAAAATATCAGGTTTGGGGAGTTGTCTTGAGATATGACTTGGACAAACTCTTGCACCATCGTTGAAATGAACTAGATTTGTAGATTCCTTCTGGACTCTAGCAGAAGGGAGAGACTCCCTTCTTTAGGAAAGCAACAGTTGTCTTTTAACTGGTCAGGATAAACTGTTTCTGAAGTAAGATATGAAATTATGTCAGATTATGTCAAGCTCAACACCATCTCGTTAACATTTAGCTGCTCACTTTTTGCCAAGGTAAAGAAGACGCTGTAAACTTGATGATTTGCTTTTCGCTCCCTGTGAGAAAAGGAGCTACAGGATGGGCGAGGGAGTGGACGGTAGTAATATATAGCTGGGGCCTGGGCCCAAATGCATGTAGTCACTGCCTCTCCAGCCTTTATATAGGCACTGCAGAGAGTGACTCAGCCTGGAAAAAGAGAGTCACTTGCAAATAAATCTGTGACTCAAATGGTCACGTCGCACACAGGCTGCCTTGAGCAGCGTAGCTAGGGCTTGATGAGACGCCTGAGAGGGCATCTTCGCCTGCGCGACCTTGCTGGGCATGTCACGTAGCTTGCCTGAGCCACTTACTGTTTTTTTTAAATATCTCTAAGGTGAGGACAATAATCATAAATACCTCATGGAGTTGTTGTGAGGATTAAATGGGGTCAGATATGATTCCCTGTAGTTTTAAAACTATGCAGTACAACATTCAGATGCTATTAGCTACTACTTGACATGTTTGTGTTAGTGGCTGAGTTCTCAACTCCTCTTTTGTTCTTCTTTTTTATTGTACTTCAGGTGAAGGTTTACAGAACAAATAATTTCTCATTAAACAGTCAGTGCACATATTGTTTTATGACATTGGTTAACAACCCCATGACATGTCAACCCTTTCCGTTCTTGACCTTTTTTTTTTGGTGAAAATATACGTAGCCAAAGATACACCATTTCAAAAGTTTCTACATGCACAGTTCAGTGACATTGATTATGTTTTTGTAATTGCGCTGCTATTCTCACTTTAGATGAAGGTTTACAGAACAGAATAGTTTCTCATTAAACGGTACACATGTTGCCCTGTGACAATTGTTAACAATCCCACAACATGTCAGCACTGTCCTTACTCAACCTTGGGTTCCCTGTCATCGGCTTTCCTGTCCCCTTCTGCCTTCTAGCCCTTGTCCCTGGACTGCTGTGCCTCGTTAGTCCCATTTTGTTTTATGGGGCTGTCCAATCCCTGGCTGAACGGTGAACCTCGGGAGTGATTTCACCACTGAGCTAAAAGGGTATCTGGGGACCATACGCTTGGGGTTTCTCCAGACTCTTTCAGGCCAGTAAATCTGGTCTTTTTTTTGTGAGTTAGAATTTTGTTCTACATCCTTTTCCAGGTCTGTCCAGAACCCTCTATTGTTATCCTGGTCAGAGCAGTCAGTGGTGGTAGCTGGGCACCATCTAGCTGTACTGGACTCAGTCCGGTGGAGGGCTTGGTAGCTGTGGTCCATTAGTCCTTCGGACTAATCTTTTCTTTGTATCCTGTTCTCTTCATTCTCCCTTGCTCCCGAAGGGGTGAGACCAGTGGAGTATCTTAGATGGCTGCTCACAGGCTTTTAAGACCCCAGTTGCTACTCACCAAGGTAGAATGTAGAACATTGTCCTCTTTTGGTTTTGACAAATTAATAGAATATGAAGGTCTGTGTGACTCTTCAGTTTCCCACTCAGGTTTTGTTTTGTCATAGTCCTCATCAGGGTATAAAATCAATGCAAGCGAAAGAGTAAAAAGGCCAGCGTACGTTCCTTGTATCATTTAGGACCTGTGAGTGGGTTAGTTGAAGGCCCATAGCACTGATTTGACAAAGAGACCCCTACCGACTTGAGCCTTTCCTGAAAAGGCAGTGATGGGAGAGGAGGCTTTGAAGACCATGGGGTGGCAGAGTGCTCACCAACTAGGAATACAAAACCCACTACCACACAACAGCTCGTAGTGGGATTTAGGAATCTAGCGGCAGCAGCTCTGCTGAATCTACAGCTCTAGTACCATTATTGTATCACTTTCTCCCACTTCTAAAGTGTGAGGGTTTGCAGGGTAGGAAGTGTGTCTTCTCCATGTTTTCATTTAGCCCCGTACCTTGAATACCACGGACACGTAGTGATGATTGTAGTATGAAAGGTCCTGTCATATTGGTGGCATTTATTTAGGAAGTTTTTCTTTCTAAAATATAAGAAATTTTAGAAAAAGTTAATTACATCCTCTTATAAGATTAATTAAAACAAGCAGAGAATAAAATTTTATTTGACTCTTCAATTTTATTTTTTATGCACAACGTTAAAAAAGAATCGAAGAAATACCTTTCTTTGGCAGCTCCTCAAAAAATTAAACATGGAGTTACCACATGACCCAGTAATTCCACTCTTAGGAATATAACCCAAGAGAATTGAAAATGTACATCCACACAAAAACTTGTACACAAATGTTCATGCCAGCATTAGTCAAAATAGCCAAAAAGTGGAAATAGTCCAAATGTCCATCAAGTGGTGAATAGATAAACAAATTGTGGCATATCAGTGTAATGGAATATTATTCACCCATAGAAAGGAATAAAGTATTTGATATATTCGACAACTTGGATGAACATTGAAAACGTTATGCTAAGTGAAAGAAGCCAGATACAAAATGCCACACACTGTGTATTCCATGTATATGAAATGTCCAGAATAGGCAAATCCATAGAATCAGAGAGTTGATTTGTGGTTGCCAGGAGCTGGAGGGGAGGGGAGTATGGGTACGAGGTTTCTTTTTAGGATGAGGAAAATGTCCTGGAACTAGATTGTTTTGATGATTGCACAATTTGGTGAATGTGCTAAAGACCACTGAGTTGTCCACTTTCAAAGAGTGAATTTTATGGCATGTGAATTGTATCTCTGTAAAGCTATTATTAAAAAACAAGCCTGTCTTCATGGGAGTGGGGGAAAGCCCTGCACAGGTGTTTTATTCAGCTGGGCTTCCTTATCTTCCGAAGGAACTCCGCACATAAAAGTATCTTGTGAATTTTCATTTTGACAATGGCAACTTAGTTTTAAAAAGACCCCTGTGATATTTGGCAAAATTATAAAGCCCAGATAATCAGCTGGGAAGTTTAATCATTCTGGAATCACCTACCATTACGTTATAATAAGACTTTAACTAGATAAAGCTTAAAAATAAACAGTGAACTTTTAACTGTTAACAATTAAATGCTTTAAGTCAGTTTATCAACCAAAGAAGTTATTTTCTTGTTTCTTTTGGGTTCCCAAGGGAGAAAACCTGCCTTCAGAGTGTGATAGAGTAATGAATGCAATTAAAACTTAATTTGCCCCAAGTCAGCAATGTCTGGTGGCCACATTATTCCCCCACATTCCAGAAAGCCCTGCAGCATGCTCTGGAGGACACCAAGCAGAGAAAAGCGCTTGGGCTTGGGCAGATTGAACTCGAGTCAGGTCCTAGCCTCGTTGCTCAATAACATTGCAACCTCAATAGTGTTGGGACAGGAACTTAACCTCAGTTCCTTCAGCTGCAAAAATACATTCTGCCTACTTCATGGGGTCATGGTGAGGAGTATGTGAGATTCCTGGAAGGTAAAATGGCCAGTCCCAGGTCAGGAGTGGAGTGAATGTTCAGGCTGCGTGGCCTTGAGCAAACTCACTAACAGTCTGAGACTCGGTCCCCTGATATGTGGAGGGGAACTGATAGAAAACAGCTGCTGGGAGGATTGGTACATGAATTCCAGTGAGTGCAGCATGTAGGAGGTGCTCAATGGATACTTGCCTCTGTTCATTCCTCGCTTCCTTCCTTCTATCTTTCTAGGGGCTAGGGACAGTCTGAGGTGCTGAGATACCCCAGTGACAGAGAAAGAAGTTTCCAGCTCTCATAGAGCTTTCACCCTACCAGGGGCAGGCAGGCAGGGGTCAGGTAAACAGATGACACACAGGATAATGTCAGGTAGTGAGAAGAACTGAATCAGGACAGTGTGGCAGGGAGTGAGGGTGGATGGTACTTCAGGGTATCAGGGAAGCTTTTATGAATCTAAGACTCTAAGAAGGAGGGTACTCTCCTTCGCACTTGGCCCTCAAAACAAAGAGTTTAGTGGAGATTTTGAAATAACTGAGGATGCACTTGGGCAGTTGTTAAGCAGTGGAGTTCCTAAAATTTCTTTTTAAGCAAAGGGCCCCTCATCTTTGTTTTCTTTAATCACTCGATTAATTGTAGATAGGGATTCAGTCCTTCTACTTTCTAGACCAGAGATACTGTTTAATTTGGAACATTAGAAAATTCGGTTCAATGAACATTTGAGTTTGAGTAAGACCTTATTTTATTTGATTGCCTTTGGCCCAGAAAAATGAATTCTTAAGTAATCACTGAAGAGTTAATCTCCCAGTTTTTCTGTTCCGGTGACAACAGCCCTGGGCAGCAGGGTGGCATCTGAGGGGCCTCCAGGCCACACCTTCCTTGAGTGTCTCCCCAGGACCATCCGCCTGCCTCAGTCAGTGAGGGGTCCACGGGACTGGCGTGCCCTTTCCTTCCTGAGCCCATGAGCGCACTTCCTTTGTGTGTCTAGCAGCTTTTAAAGGGCTATTTTAAGTATAACAGACAAATTATTTTAGAGTTTAATAACTGTCAAAAGGAAAAGACTGTAATTAGATTCATGTGGTATGGAACTTTAGTCTACCGCCTGCAAGCACAAGACCAGGCTGAGTTATATAACCTCTCTGTACCTCCATTTTCTCAACCAAAAAATGGGAGTGATGACAAGGACCTCGGTGTCATTAAGTGCTATAGAATGCCCCAAACAGCTTTGGCAGATAGGATAAGCTCTGTAAGTGGCATGGGTGTGTGTGTGTGTATGCTAATAAAATCTACTCTTTTGAAACGAGAACTTGTGTTCATAGTGAATTTTAAAGCTGTAAATGAAAACTAAAATTAATAAGAATAATACAACTCTTAAGGCATAGATAGAGTAGATCCTAGTTTATCCTACAGATTTGAGTATATTCAGTAAAATAAAAAAAAGTTGCTCCTTCATGCATGTCTAGACAGTTATTTTCCCTCCCTTTGTGTTAGCTTTCCTGTTCATAGGGTGGAAATATTTGCTGCTGAACTCTCTTTGGAAGCTGTTCTTTGGGAGTAGCCCATAAGTTGTTTCTCTGGTCGATAACCTAAACTGAAATGCATTTTGAATGGAGAATGTCATCCTGTATAGTATGTAATAATAACTTGGGTATAGAAAAGAGCTCTTGGCCTCTTGTCAATAAATATCCTTGTTGCGTAAAGTTTTTAAGGTATAATGGCTAAATGTGAAAGCCATAAAATTTGGTTGAAATCATGATGAACTGCTGTTTATTAATATTTATTGAGTACTTGCTAAGAGCCAAGCATTATGCTAAGTACATTACGAACATTTCATTACTCCTCACAGTCACTCTAAGAGGTGGGTATTATTAATGCCATTTTGTAGAGTGTAAGTGACCTGCTTATGAGGGTTTGAACCCAGGCAGACTGAAGGCGTAGCCACTGGGAAAAACTATCTCCTTTTAGTTCTAGAAGTTGACTTGTGATCACTTACTGTAAGTGGTTTTCTCTTCTATTAGTTAAACTGTTTTTTGAGCATTGTTTTGAAATGGCATACTCATTTAAAAGGTTTGTGGGCCGGGGGGGGGGGGGTCTGTTTTGTGGGCGTGTACTCAGGGATGAGCAGTTATTGGCTAAAATCTGACATTAGCCTGAGAACACTGATTAACTTAGGGGATTTATTATAAACCAAAACACTGGAAGGTTGTCTCTTACTCTTGGAGTTTATTTTGAGAAAGAGATGACTGAATGACAAGTGCCACTGACATGGAGATTTGTTGTCTTAGGTTTTCTGTTTTGGGCTAGGTGGTAGACGTGGGGCTGGTGGGGCTAATGGTTGAACAGTGATTATTGACTAATGTTGGTTTTAAGTTGCAGATGTGAGTTGCATAAAAAGCTAGCTTACAGGAACATTACGAGCCTGTTAGTCAGAGTGGTCCAGTGTTTTAATAGGAAGACATTTTGGTATGGTTGGTATAGTTTCGAAGGAACATTTACTCGGGAATCAGGACACTTAGACCCTAAGCCTGGCTCTGCACTGACTAGATTTGGGATTTGAGCAAGACACTTCACCTCTGTTTTGATTTGCGAATTGAGGCCGCTGGTGGGATGCTTGGTGGTGGGGAGCCCCAGGCCTTGAGTGTGTGCCTCTCACTTGCCGCAGGTTCCCAAGTTGCAGTTGTTTCTCCCCGTGGGCTCAAGACTTAGGCCTTCTGCTGAGTAGGCCTTGCCTACTGGGGACTTTTCTATTCAGATGTTCATTCATGCAAGCAGCAAATATTCGTGGCAGTCCCTTAGTGTGTGGAGTGGGATGCACCACGGTGATATTGTTTTTAGGGCTCTGATAACTTCAGGGGCAGACAATTATAGCTAATAACAATTACTGACTGATTTTGCACTTAGTGCCAAACGCTTGAAATGCATTAACTCATTTAGCATTCACAGGATCCCCACGAAATAGGTACACTCTTTATCTCCATTTTAAAGAGTGGAAAACTGAGGCCCAGAGAGGAGGAATAACTTGCTTGGGTGTCACGTCTTTAGATCCACTGACCGCAGGGCTGTGTCAGAGCAGGTCCTTGGGGAGCATTTACTGAGTCCCCATGGTGCACTGAGCCTGCCACAGGGCAGTGGGTGGGCTGCGGGCTGCATCCCGGAACCTCCTCTCCTCCCCACTCATAGCTATCCCCCCACCCTTTTTCTTCAGAAGGGCCCTGTCTTCCCAGCAGATAGACTTTCCAGTGCTGTTAGGGAAGAAGTTTGAATGGCTTCTCAAGTTGGTAGTTTGTATCCTGAGGCAGCTTCAAGCTGCAGGACTCCCCTGGTGGTTGCTTCTCTACATCACCTTTGAAAGGTCACCATTTTCTCTCAGAAAATTATTTGGGACCCCAATTTGACCTCATACATTCACTGACTGTACTTGGGACACTTCAAAGAGGGTTTGCTACAGAGAAGGTCTGTGATAAAGTGTCCTGCGACTTGACTGTGGAGCTCTTGCTGGGGATCCCCAGCCATGGGCCCCTGACCTTAGCTCCTACACTTCCCACACCACCTCTGACATTGTGGCATTGAAAGGATAAGTTTCTACTCTTAACAAGTTTTGTATCAAATAGTTTGATGCTCATGCACCTTTCTTCCAAGAACTTCTTGTCTGAGGGAGTGGCCACTTAACGTGGAATGACCCAGAAGGCACAGCCACCTTCGCTTTCTCTGAGTGACACGCACGGGCCTCACACAGCATTTTACCTGCAGTGGTATAGTTATTTTATGCACAAAGCCATGTAACCAGGCTTTAAAAAAAAAAAAAAAATGTTTCAAGCATACTGAAAAGTGTAGAAAACAAACATTTCTGTACCCTTCATGAAGATCAGATAGATGTTGACATATGTTGCTCCATTTGCTTCTGATGCCTTTTATCAAACAGAAATAAAATATTACATACACAGCTAAAATCCCTCTTCCATCCCTTCCCCTCCTTTTGTTCTCAGATATAAACACTGTCCCCAAATTGATGTTTCTTTTCCATATTTTTTTTTTTTGCTTGTATAACCATGCTTATGCATTCAGACTATTGTTTTTTATGTATTGTTTCTTACTATTGATACAAACAGTGTATACAAATGCTGTCTCACAGGTTCATATATATCCTTTTACAACTTCCTTGTTCAACCAGCAGTACCTTTTAGAAGTTTAGACGTGTGGGCATGTACATATAGTTTATTCATTTAAGCTGCAATACAGTATTCCATTGTGTGCATAAACCACCGTCGATTATCCATTACCGTACTGAGAATGTCAAGTGGATCTTTGGGGGTTGTTGCCACTTTTTGTTTACTCTTAAAAGTGCCCTTGGTGAGTTCCGGAGTTTCTTAGGGTTGACACCCAGAAGTGTACTTGCTGGGTCACGGGGTGTGCACAGCCTCAGCTTGACCACGTGTTGCCGTTGATTCTCTGGGGTAGTTGAATGGTATTTGCATGCCCCACTGGTGATCTCTGGGTGCCTGGTCCCCCCGCATCCACACTGACTCTCCATGTTAGCTCGCAAACCGATGCCTGCTAAGTTGATGAGTGTGAAATGGCATCTTGTTTACTTTGTGTTTCCCTATTTCTCATGTGGGTGAACGTTTTTTGTATAGTGACTGGCCTGTAGGATTTCCTCTTTTGTTACTTCCCTGTCTGTACCCTTTGCCCAGCTCCCTTTCCAGGCCCCATTTTCTGTCCCTGTCATCTGCCTGCATACCCCAGCATCAACACCAAGTGGTATTGATTACTGTTACTATATTATTACCATAGTGGCTACTTTAGCACTACTGCTGATATCTGGTAGGGCAAGGGCCCTGCCTCGTTGCACTTCAGAATCACCCAGACTACCCTTGCTGCTTTATTGTTCCAGATAAATTTTAGAATCATTTGTCCAGTTTCATGTAAAAAATTCTGTTGGGATTTTTATTGGGATTTCACTGAATTTGTAGACTAATTTGGGGAGACTTTGTAAACTGAAGTTTTGATGGAATCGTTTCAGAGCTCATTAAGTGGGTTTCATTTCATGTGTGACTTGAGGGATGCATGAAAACTACATAGACAGAATTTACTCTCATTCATTGTGTGCATACAAAATAGTCAGAATTGAAGGACTGATCATCAGAGCCAGGCATAAAAATAAACCCCACTCTGTTATCATAGGTGGCTGTGATTAAGATCAGGGGAAAGGTCAGCCGTGGGCCTCCTAACACTGACAGTTTCCTTCAGAAGATTAAGTGGTTCTTCATTTTTGGCCCAGGTCATCGGTAGCTTAAAGCCATTACTGTCTATTGGCTGTTTAGTTTGTCTGAAATATGGGGCTGGTCTCAGCCTATTTCCCTGGGGTCAGGTGTGTTCACATAATCAAAGTGCCAGAAACCCATTTTGTGTGTGTGTGTGTGTGTGTGTGTGTGTGTGTGTGTGTGTGTGTATGTGTGCGTGTGTACACGTACAAATTAGCCTTCTCTGGGGAGGAATTCACAGTGCCAGGAATACAGAGATGTTCTTTTACACCTCTGCATTTTAAAATGTGCGTCCTTATTAGTGGAGTGTTTTCAAGCTTCTTCTTGAGATAAGCTTGTTCAGCCACAGTCACATGTGCTTTTGAAAATGACCGTTTGTGTAGCTGTCAACCATTGGCAAACTGAAGAAAAATGAAGATTCCTTTTCTCTTGATGTGTGTTCAGGGATTTTCATCAGCCCAATGCAGTTCCCATGACCTGTTCAGAAAAGGGTGATCGCTTCTGTTTCCTTTAATTACAAGTTGAAGATAGATAGATTTTTTTAAAATCTATTTTTTGTTTAGATATAAACAACCCATGAAAAGTATTTCATATATACTTAAATGATTGCTGTATCTGCCACAGTAAAAAGAAAAATAGTGGTTCCGATAGTGATATGAGACAAGAAAAAGTGATCTGTGAATATGTGAATAAGGATGAATTAAAGTAAGAAATATGATCAGGCTAGCCTGGGGTAAGAAGAATAGACCTTGAGGTTTTACTACTTTTGCTGTTATAAAATAGGGAAAGTGATATTTATATTTTTCTTCTTAATGAAATGAGATTTTTGAGATACATTTTGTTTGAACAAATTCATTTGCACTTGAAACTAGATAAAATGTTAGACTGTACAATAATTGTCTTGTTTATAAGTATGTCAAATACATTCGTTGGTAACCCTTTTAAAGTAGATGAACTGATATGTTAGAACCAGAAGAGTTAGGGGTAATTTTTACTTTAAAATTCTTTTTGCATTAACACATCTGCAGTGTTGGGGAATATATGGAAAATTGAAATAGTGCTTCTATCCTGCCGTGTCTCCAGTGCGTCAATAAATCACCTTTTCTTCCTTTTAAAATGTCTGGCCTTGTAATTTATGTTTGCATAACCCATTACTAAATTCATAGTAGGTGTTTTAGTTGGCAGGCATTATTCCAGGGATTCTGAAGATCTTTAAAAAAAAAAAAATACAGAGCCTTTGTTAGTGTTTATACGTAAGTGGACATTTTCCTTTTTAAAAAAAATAATGAATTAGATTTTTAAAAAAGAATTTGGAGCTAGCTATTTACCTTTTCCTTAAGCAAACAATATGAAGTCTATATTCCCACATTTTCAGTTGTCATGGATTCCTTAATGGACTTCACGGTTTTTCTTTCTTTTTTAAAAAACATTAAAATCAGTAGAAAAAAAAGATTCTGATATTGACATCATACTAATTTCTCTATGATTTTCAGTGGGTTTAATGTTGCAAAGAAAATAAAAAATTCATGTTTTAGTCATTTTTGAAAATCTAAATGCAGCTGAACTATTTTAGTTATAAAGTGAAGATGAATATATTCATTCATGTAGTACACTGTTTGGTACTTGAACAGAAATAGAAATGTTTGGGGTTACTTCACATACTTGTGGCTTATCTTTGAGACTTTCTAACTTTTAACCAGACATTTAAAAATAATCATTATGTCTTCTAGCCCTGTGTCAGGAAAGCTTTCAGTGTTTTACTTTGAAATGATGAAAAAAAAGTTATTTCTTTTTTTATTGTAAAGATTTTTAAAGATGACTATATATTAGCTTAAAAAGCCACAAGGGCCATTTATAGCTTTCTTAAGAAGCTTGCTTTATTTGATCATTCTCCCCTCTCCCCTCTACCCCCAATCAGCTGGTTAGTAAGGTTTTTGGTATTAAATATGTATTTCAGCCCATCGAAACCATTGTGGCCCACCAGAAGAGGAATTGTTCTTCCCCAGAGAACTTTTTTATAGTTATCAGGAAGTCTGTAGCCTCTTCGGTCTCTTTGTGAAGTAGAATGTATGTTATTGTCCAAAGGATAGTGGTGTGTTAACAGATATTCAGGATTTAACATATACTAACTTTGATCTAAAAGGCAGACTGTGCTGTATAAGTTTGAAGACCTCTCTTCTGACTGCCTCCAACTTCAGTGAGAGATTTAAAGTCATCAGAATTTTGTTTTATTTTAAAGACATAGATAATTTGACATTAAAAAAAATTTTTTTTTCATTGTACTTTAGGTGAAGGTTTACAGAACAAATAGTTTCTCATTAAACAGTCAGTGTATATATAGTTTTATGACATTGGTTAACAACCCCACGGCATGTCAACACTCTCCCTTCTCGGCCTTGGAGGACCTTTTTTTTTTTTTTTTGGTGAAAATATACATAGCCAAAGATACACCATTTCAGAAATTTCTACATGTACAATTCAGTGATGTCGATTACGTTCTTCTGGTTGTGCTGCTATTCTCAATTTAGATGAAGGTTTACAGAACAAAATAGTTTCTCATTAAACAGTTAGTACACATATTGCCCTATGATAGTGGTTAATGACCCCACTACATGTCAACACTGTCCTTACTCAACCTTGGGTTTTCTATCACCAGCTGTCCTGTCCCCTTTTGCCTTCTAGTCCTTGTCCCTGGACTGCTGTGCCTCATTAGTCCTGTTTTGTTTTATGGGGCCGTCCAATCCCCGGCTGAACGGTGAACCTCGGGAGTGACTTCACCACTGAGCTTAAAGGGTGTCTGGGGACCATACTCTCAGGGTTTCTCCAGTCTCGGTCAGGCCAGTAAATCTGGTCTTTTTGTGTGTGTTAGAATTTTGTTCTGCATCCTTCTCCAGCTCTGTCCAGAATCCTTTGTTGTGATCCCAGTAATTTGACATTTTTTTAAAGTGCCTTATTTTCATTATTTTATTTCATTATCAGAGATGTTTATTTTGGTTATGTTGCTCTAATAACCTTCCACACGTACAAAATAATTTCATTTGACTTAAAAGGTGCCTCTTTTATTTCTGCATTTATTTCTAGAAACTTTGGAGGGTGCTATCCATTCTTCCTGGTGAGATGCAGGGTTTCAAGACTCCATCCTACTTTAAGAGCTCAGCTTTCAGACCAGAGTCTCCCACGACTCTCAGAAGAACACTGATAGTAGATTATTTTAGAGAAACGGCATTATAGCTTTCATCAGACGAAGAACACATTTTCATGGCTTTTTGTAGCGTTTTCTTCATCCTGTTCCCTCCACCTCCTCTTTCTCTTCCTCGTTCGGCCTCGGGACTTGGTGGTCCTGCTGTAATGAGACTTGTTGTGTCCCAGAATGCCTTTCCACCAAGGGAAGGTGCTGTGCAGAAGCTGGAAGAAAGGAAAAAAGAGGTGTTTATTGTCCCAAAGATGCCTTCCAAATTTTATTATTAATTCTTTTTCCAAAGTACACTTTCAGATTTGTTTCAAGTAAGTTCTGGCCACGGTGCAGTTGAGTTTGCTGTGTTCTCTAGGAGTAGAGGCGAAAACAGCATCACTCCCAGGCGAGGATGATGGGGTGAAGGAGGAGCTTCTTTAGTGAAGCAGAGGGAGTCTGAATGACAGCTCCTGGGACAGTGGGGACTTGAAGAACTTGGTGCAGAAGAAGGCACACCTTCAATGAGCCCTTTCATGGTTCTTTGTAGTACAGCCAACACATTGGTCAGCACGTCTGCTGTGGGTTAGGCCTTCCAAGGGGAGCTGAGGGTCCTCAGCACTTTTCTGGGGCACTCCTGGCCCTGCTGGGGAGATTGGTGTGGTAATAGACTGTTTCAATGGAGAGGTAAATGAAGATCAGGGAAATGCCTGGTGGACTTTTGGAGCAAAGGGAAAGGGCTCTGGGGGTATGCAGGAGCACTGAGCTGGCTGGGCACCACCGTGGGGCCATCTCTGGGAGTGAACTCTAGGCCATGGGAGGTGGTGCGATGGCCTGGGGCTGGAGAGCCTTGAGAGCGAGGCTGAAGAAGATGGACTTTATTCTGTTCAAAGCTTGCCAAGTGCTCATAGGGTACAAGTTTAGGGGTGACAGGGCCAGGTTTACATTTTGAATAGTTGGTGCTACAGGCTGCAGTGTGGAGGATGGATGTCTAGGGAACAGGGGTGGCGCCAGAAAGGCTTGGATGCTGTTATAGTGGACTGGGTGAATGGTGGTCATGTCTTTCAACAACTGTTTATTGTGCCAGGCACTGTTCTAGTCCCTGAGGATGCAGCAGGGAGTGAAATTATCAAAAGTGCCTGCCCTTATAGTGCTTACATTTTAGTGGACCAAACTAGTTGTTGTCCTGTCAGTTCTGACTCATGGTGACCGCGACTCATGGTGACCCCAAGTGTGTCAAAATAGACCTGTGCTCTTTAGGGTTTTCAGTAGCTGATTTTTTGGAAGTAGATTGCCAGGCCTTTCTACTAAAATGCCTCTGGGTGGACAGCCACACATGTTAACCACCCAGGGACTCCTCTAGTGGAGGGACAGACAATAAACCAAGATGGGGAAAAATTGTTCCTGGAAATGTAGGCATGGGAGTCCGGTTGGGGAATTGAAGAGGTAGAGACAGTGAATGTAGCTGTCTTTGAAAAAACTTGGCTGAGAAGGATAGGAAAGGGACAGGGTGGTTTTCCCTACCCTGAGGGGAAGACATGAGCATGTTTCTAGGTGGGGGTGGGGAGAAGGGGAGAATAAGATGAGAGACAGAAGCCTGAGCAAGGTCAAGATCACAGAGGTTTGGAAGGAGATGGGATCAGGTTCACAGGCTGGAGGGCAGAATTAAATAGGTAGTTTATGGCATCAATTTTTCTGGAGAAGTAGGAGAAAAGATTGTCCTTCAAGAGTAGATTGTCCATCAGTAGTGAGCAGTGGGGTAAATGCTAGGGGAAAGTGGACAAGTTTTAAAATAGCTGCCAAGGCAGTGGGAGAGGGATTTGGCAGAGAACAACTAGAAGGAATGGGGAGTGATGGTCAGGTTTCTGCTGATATGGAAGGTCTTAGATTTGTGGTGGCACCTGTCCACCAGTGGTGCTCAGCAGCTAGGACATAGGTGTGCACAAGGAGACGGTTGGGTTGATAGAGTAAGTGGTTTGTTGAGGATGGCAGAAGGACAAGTGTCCTGGTTTTGAAGAGGAAGTTGCCCAGGTGACCAACTGTGTAGTCACCACTGGCTTCCTTGCTTTTGGGTTTTGCTTACTTTGCTCCATTAGGATTTCCTGTCCCTTTACCTTCTTACCATTGCTTGGATGCCTTTGAAATGATACAACACCAGTTATTTGGAGGTCATTAAATCAAGGTTCCTATTTCTCAGAATTTCAATCATTAAGAAATCAGTAAGTTCACTTCCAGGCATGAAGGAGACACCCTATCTCAGTTTCCTAATTTAGCCAATCATAAAAATCCCCTGGGTGGGTGCTTGTTAAAAATGCTGTTCCTGGGTGCCACCCTAGACATGTTATTGTTGTTATTAGCTGCCGTGGAGTTGACTCCGACTCATGACGACTTACGTACAACAGAACAAAACATTCTGTATCATCCTGTATCTTCCTCACAATACCTAGCATGTTCAAGTCCATCATTGCAGCTGTTGTGCCAATCCATTTCACCAAGGGTCTTCAACGCCCTTGCTGTCCCTCTACTTCGCCAAACATCATGATCTTCTCTAGCGATTGATCCCTCCTGATGATGTGTCCAAAACAAGCAAGTCAGACAATGTTCTGTTGTGATTCATAAGGTTTTCAGTGGCTAATTTTTGGAAGTAGACCATCAGGCTTTTCTTTCTTGTTTGTCTTAGTGTAGAAGCTCCACTGAAACCTGTCTATCATGGGTGACCCTGCTAGAATTTGAAATACCACTGGCATAGCTTCTAGCAGCACAGCAACACACAAGCTGCCACGGTACGACAGACTGACTGACGGGTGGTCGACCCTAGACACACTGAGACATAATCTTCTGGGAAGGGCTTAAGGACCTGTATTTAGAACAAGTGCCTCAAATTCTTGTGAGGAGACAAGTTTGGGGAACCGGGGCTTTTGCTTGGTCTGCCGTATCTGCTGAGGTCCGTCCACTGCCTCCCTTGGCCTCCAGGATCCACCCAGCCAGCCTTGCACTGCTGTTCCTGTGACTCCAGAGGATCAGCCAGGATTGGATTCTTTCTTTCTCCCTGTATTTATTTTGAGCGTTTCCCCTGCTGGGGCATGGGAAAGCCCCTTTGGTCGTTTGCATTTCTCTGTCTCCCCCGTGGGGCTGAACAGAAAGTGGATGCTGTGGAGTGTGTGTGGAGTGGCTGGCTCAGCTCTCGCTGGGATGGTCAGGGAAGCCCGAGGAGTCTGCTGGGAGGAGAGAGGCCACATGTGAAAGCACTTCGTGAACGATGTTGGTGCTGTTGTTCCTGGAGGCTGGCTGGGAAAGAGCAGGGGTTTAGGAAGGCCTAGTGGAAACGAATATGGTCACAAATGTGTAGACTTAAAAGGGTCCTCGGGGGCTATCTAGTCCAGTCTCCTTATTTTATACATGAGGAAATTGAGGTTGGTGACTTGTCTGAGGCCACAGCACTGTACGGAGGCAGAGCTGGGCATCTGTATTGTTGCTTTTGATCAAAGACTACCTGGGCTTTGGCTTTTAGGCAGGGCTTTGAAAGTTACCCAGATATCAGAGCCCCTGGTAGTGGCTGGCTAGGACCCTTCCCACATAAGCACTTACTGTCTGAGGCACTGTGGGCAAGTTTTGAAGTGGAGATAACATCTGCCTTCAGAAGCGTGATGAGGGCGAGAAGTCCTCCCTGTGAAGCCCCCAGCCCATGGCAGAATTCAGTGGTAGTGGTTTCTGTGATGCTGTTTGTACAGTGAGTTAGAGAACTGTCATGTGTGTTTTTTGAATTAAAAGCAGTTACAAAAGCAGAAAGTGTGACTTTAGTAATAATCGTAGAAGCTAGCATCAGAGCTTACGACGTCCCAGGCACTGTGCTTTACGTGTGTGCTTGATGTACTTCTCACACCGGCCTCTGAGGTGGGACAGTTATTGCCCCATCTTACAGAGGAGGAGACTGAGGTGTGTGAATGACAGAGTCAGGTGTGAGCCCCCAGCCTGGCCCCTGAGCCACACTTTACTGCTTCGTTCTGCCTCCTTCCGGCAGTATCAAACATCGCTCCATCTGCCAAGCCAAGCAAGTCTCCAGTTCTTTCCATTAATAATATTAGTAGTTTTCTGCTTATTCATTGTATCATAACCAGCACTTTTTGGCAGATTCAGGTGTAGCAGGCACGAAAGCTTTTTATAAATAATGGGAGAAAATCTTAAATTGAGAAAAATCTGTTAATTAGTCTCTTCTGCCTGCCCCTTACCCACCCAAAACCAGGAGAAAGTTGAATAATTGATTCATTATACTTCAGCTCCTTATTTTAGTACTGGAATGGTGATACTGGTATAAAATCAGTTTTTCATCTGGGGAGAGAATTTTTTAGTGAGGTTTATATGGTAAAATTCACCCTTATTTAGGTGTCCACATTCTGTCATGTACCACCACCGCAGTAAGATAGAGAACATTTCCATCACTCCCCAGAATGCTTCCATGCCTCTTTGCAGTCAGCCCCTTCCCTGGCTCCAACCCATGGTAACCACTGATGTGTTTTCTGTTCCTATAGGTTTTTTCCTTTTCCAGAATGTTACATAAATGGAGTTCTACAGTATGTAGCCATTGGATCTGGCTTCTTTCATTTAGCATCTTTTCATAATGCTTTTGAAATATAACCATGTTGTTGCATTTATCAGTAGTTTCTTCTTTTTCATTGCTGAGTAGTATTCCATTGTATGGATGTACCACAGGGAGTAGGGAGAGATTTTTAAAACAGGTCAGGCAGTATTTATCTCAGGATCCTCAATATCCAGTCCCTGGGATGTTTAAAGCTGTGTACAGCCTCACATCGAATCCTGCCTGATAATCTTGGTTGGTTTACTAGGATGGTCATGTGCTCTACCATTTCTTCTCTGAGTGGTCTTCATTGATGAAGGAGATTTTAGTGTTGGTAAAGCCGACCAATTTGTGGTCTTCTCTAATGAGGGAGAAAAGGACTTAAGTGGTTTTGGAAATAGAAGCTGACCCAGAGACACACTCCATGAAGATGATAGTGCCTGTACCTATGAGCACACAGGTGTGGTGAGATGGATGGTGGCAGTGTATTAATTACTCAAACGAGCAGCACTGCAGTGAAACCAGATGTCTTGCTCCCTGTGTTCTCTGAATTGTAGACGCTCTACTAGTATTTCTTTGTATTATTATTTGATTCCTCTATCCCTTAATTCTCCCCGTGACTATGTTTTCACTTTGTATAAGCCCCGGGAAAATATGAACCAAAACCAAAAACCTGTTGCCGTCGAGTCGATTCTGACTCATAGAGACCCTATAGGACAGGGAAGAACTGCCCCATATGGTTTCCAAGGAGTGGCTGTTGGATTCAAACTGCTGACCTTTTGGTTAGCAGCTGTAGCTCTTAACCACTACACTGCCAGGATTTCCTAGGTATGAACAGATCCTCGTAAATACTTGGTTGAGCACATTATTGTTCAATAAGCTTTTGTTGATTGGTTAATTGATTACCTGGTGTAATGCAGATGTTCATGGAATGGTCCAGACCCCCGCTGGCCCAAGTTTGCCTCAGAATCTGAAAGCTGTCACAGCTGGGTGGAGCTTAGCAACCAATAGCCCACCCTTTGGAGTTGTTCAGGAGAAAATTTAGGCCCAGAGAGGGACAGCAACTTGCCCAGAGTCAATCCATTGCCGGCTCGGGGCAGGACTCAGACCAGGCTCAGGAGTCCCTACCCTGAGGCTTCTTTCTGCCCTCTTAGAACGTCAGCACTACACTTGGGGGGGTCTCCTTTCCCGCCTGTGATCAACAGCCATGCACATTTCATTTTCATATCATGAATTAGAAGATTCAGAAGGAAAAGGGCAGAGTTCCGTGCTTCCTCGAGGCAGGTGGCTCCTTTAAAGCCAAGGTTTGTTGTTGCCGATCTGACCTCGTTTCCATGGAAGCAACCAGCAGGGCAGCTTGTTCCTATCAACCTGAGCCCTGGTGGAGCCTCATCCCCTGACAGGCTCCAGGAGCCTGCCAGCTCTAGTTGGAGAAGAGGGACCTGAGGAGCCTTGGGAGGTTCTCTTCTACTTATAAGTTTTTGTCATAGGAGCTTAATTTAAGGGAACATCAGCTCATTGATAGTCCCAACCTGCACCTTCCCAAGAATGGGCACAGCAGTGGCCTGGTCCTTGCAGTGGGTGGACCCCTCCTTTGGGGCCTCTGCTCAGTGGTGGAGTATCCATGAAGAGCGTATGGCTTTCCTCGCTGTCCGTGGAAAATCCTAAAGATGAAAACAGGAGAAGGCTTTAACATTTTTGTTCTGTGCTGCAAGGAACTCATCAAGAAAGTAAATATACCAATGGAATCTATTTCTTGAAATTAATTCCATCAAGCGACTGGATTTCCTTTCTTGCTGAGATCGCAGTTGGGCGGTGGTGGTTTGATAACCCGGTTGTGAGATATGACTTGTCTCCTCTCTTCTCCAGCAGTTTTTATGTCTCAACATTCCTGAGCTTGGTCTGTTTCGTTTCATGCTGGGATCACAGCTCAGTAATGAAGCCTTTATTATATTAACTGGTCAATAGATACATTCTTTGAAGAATTTGGAGTTTTAATTACTCCATGTAAGCCTTTGAACACATTGGTTCTGAGGGGCATTTTACATTACTAAATTCCAGAGTCGGCTGTGAACCTTAAAAGACTAGAAAATGGTGAGACTAGCTTGCTAAATCACAGCAGGGGGGAAAGGCCTGGGTCAGTCTTCCCACTCATTCTTGCTCGCTTTCCCCACTTTTAAGCCCTTTTAGTCTGTGGCGTGACGGCAGTATTATCAAACATGCCAGCGTGCATTGTTTCTCAGGTCTGTTTTTGCATTGGTTAGGGTAGAAACGTCTCCAACTTCTGTTCCAGTAGGTGGAGAAAGATGCTTAAATCCTAGAAGTGCTGCTTACCTACCTTTTTAGGGTATTGCAGGTTTAGCTCGAGGGCTGGAGGACTTCCAAAAAAGTATGACTAAGGGGGAAAAAAGACTACTCCCAAAGCTAACAGGGTGGAGCATCACGGGACAGGAAAATTCCCAGCAGGGAAACTGCCTGTCTGTAAGGCAGATACATTGGGTCATAGGTTTGCTTTCACAGAACAAGTGAAACGGAACAGAAGTCTTTTGAATTCTCATTCCAAGAGGCCCCGTTTCTGCAGGTGTATCTTTCGGTCTTAACTTGTATTCTGTATTATTTCAAATGGTTTTTATTTTAGGCAGTGTCTACTCCAAACCAAAATAGCTGGCTCAAAAGGGAAGCATTCTGCTGCCCCCTCACCCTACGACCACCCCCTTATCTTAGGGCAGAAAGTGAGCGTCCTACAAGACACGCTTGCCAGGTATGTGCCTGCCTCCGCTGGTTGCCTCCTCCCGTGCTCATGACTGGGTGAAAGTCCCTCGAGCCCAGGTTTTCCCTCCCCTGCTGTCATTCCTCCTTCGCCCAGGAGCAGCTGGCTGTGCACTCCCAGCCCTCAGAGAGCCCGCCTGGTCGCCCAGGGCCAGGGAAGGCCTTTCATGTTGCCAGGGCGGCTTGTGCCCCTCCCATGGCTGCACCCCTGTGTCCTCAAGCTCCAAGTGCCTGGCCCGCATGGTGTTGACGGCTTGGGCTTTGGAGCCGTGCAGACCTGGGTTCAAATCTTTGTTCCTTTGGCTGCTTGCTGGTAAATTACTTAACTTTTCTGAGCCTCAGCGCAACTCTGGGGGAAATCTGTCCTTCCTAGGGTGGCTGTGATTAAATACTTGAGGCCACGCGTGTGCTCATGTAGCTTCATGTACCACACACAGGTGCCTGGTGAACGTTACTTTCCTTCCCAGCCTGGTAAATACTCAAACACTGAGTAGTAGAGAAATGCCCGATTCATCTGGAACTGAGGAAGCGGGTAGAGTCTTGCCTGTACTGATGGGGCTGAATCTTTGGGCATCTGTGGCCCAGGTTTAGTATTTTCTCTCTGGTGGGCTCTCTTTGGAGCCCCCTGGGAGGTACAAACAGTGAACACGCTTGGCTGCTCACCAAAAGGTTGGAAGTTTGAGCCCACACAGAGGCTCCTCAGAAGAAAGTCCTGGCCATCTATATCCCAAAAATCTGCCATCGAAAACCCTATGGGGCACAGTTGTACTCTGACACACACAGGGTTGCCATGAATCAGGATTGACGTGATGGGTTTGGCTTTTTGGTTTTGGACTCTTTTCAGTATTGTGTGCTGTACACAGACTGCAGAGGGAAGAGTCTGGCTCAGAGGCACCTGGTGTGAAAGGAGGAGCTGGGGCCCAAAGCAGAGTGGGAACAGTGTCTTTTAATAGCATGCATTTGGATTTAAAAAATAAAATGATAGTGATTAGGTTTGTTGGGTACCTTTTGGATTTTGGAAGTTCAGAATGTAATTTCATTAGGGCTCTGCCATGTACACACAGCACAATGCCTGCCACTTAGGCACTCAATAAATGTTAAATCAATGAGTAAATAACTTATGAAATATCGTTGATGCTGTTGCATTTGTATAGCGATAGACCCAATGACAGCTTTTTGTTGACTCTGTCTTCGGTCACGTGGATGCTCGTGTGTTGTCCTGCAGTGGTGTATGAAAGCTCTCTGAATCACGTCCCACCCATGGAGCACATCTGTGTTGGCTCTTTCAAAATGGAAAAAGAAAAAGAAAAAAATCTCACTGTTAGGATAATATGGGCTAACTGTAAAACATTTAATTAATGAAGAAATTTAAAAAGTCGCCCCAAATTATGCCATCCCAAGGTAACCACTGCTAACATTTTGCGAACAGCTTTTCAGATGTCTCTGTATGCTTAAGTACACATACAGGCTAAGTTCTGTTTAATAAATATTGAAAAGCACCTACTATGTGCCCAGGACTTTGGGATTACACTATACATGCTCTTTTGTATGCTGCAAGTCTTGCATATGTGCCGTGGATGTCTTTCTACAGTCGGAGTGTTGACACAGACTGTGTTTTTAATGGCTACATAATATGCCAGTGCTTGACTCACCCTGATTTATTTAGCCAATCCTCTATCGATGGAATTCGAGGTTGCTTGTTATTCTAAGTAAACCATTTCTAATCAAACAACATGACAGCCTGAGCAACACACCAGTTCTTGCCAAACTCCATTAATGCTGCGACTCAGGAAAGAAAACTTGTTTTTTCTTCAGTTGATTAGGCTCAATCATTCCCAGAATTGGGTGATCCAAGCCTGGAGAGCAGGTAATTGATCTGTCAGGGCCTGAAGGGGAGCCTTGTCCCTGCGGAGAGGGACTGCCCAGCCCCTCCCAGTGGCTCCTCCCATCTTCCCAGCTGCTCGCATGGACAGGGGCTGTGGGCAGCGGGGCGGTCTTTGGGAGAGTCTTGTCAGGGAAGGGGCCCCCCAGCTCTTCATCAGCCCCACCTCAATGGAAACAAAACTGCTTTTCCCAAGGAGGATGCTGATAAGTTCATAGGACTTCTGTTACATATTAGATATAGATGTCAAGTTTATGGCATTAAAAGTAGGGCAGTGCCCTGGCAGTATCAACATACTGCACTGACTTAGCTGCTGAGAGGTGGGGAGCAAGGTCTAAGGGAAACACCGGGTATTAAGGCCCCAGGAAGACAGGTCCTCTGGGGCAGTGGGCCCGTGGAAGGGGAGGAGAGTGACTTCCTGCTGCTGTTGGGGGCACTCTGCCCTTCACCCAGGCTTACCTCTGCTTTCCCCTGGCAGTGCGTGAACCCCTGTGGAGACCATTGGTCCAGTCCACCCTGTTTACTTCGAAGTTAAGGGAAGTGAGGACCAAAGAGGTGAAGTGACCTTCTCAAGGTCATTTTTCAAATGAGTTGGCAAATCTAGCCTGGTGCCTGGGGCTCCTGCTGAGAGGGTCATGTCTCCAGACCCCCTAGTCAGTCTCCCCTGGTTTTGTCAGCCCCGTTTGCCACAACGCATCTGTGTTGGTGCTTCTGTTTTTGGCTTTTCCTAAGACCCTGTGCCTCTTGGTTGGTGTTCTTACTCCTTGAGGATCCCACTGGCCTACAGCAGACGCCTCGGCCTGTCCAAAGGGAAGGTGGGGATGTCCAGGTGGCTCTCAAGAGTCAGAGCCCCTAGATTGCCACAGTGGTGCAGACTGTGCTCCACACTCTTGGCACCCTTTGTGGTGAGATCACAGGGCCTCTTTTCTGAATTGAGGTGTGCAGTTCAGCCTGGAGACGACTTGAGGGTCTGGGTCAGCCCAGCCTCTCCAGACCCCACAGCTCAGACCTGCTATCATGATAACTGAGAAAGTAAAGAGGCACTTTTCTGAAATGCCGTGCATTCTGGGCACACCACCACCTCAAGCCTGCTTAGTTGTCCAGAGACTAACGAGTCTGTGGGGTTGGGTACGTGGTGTGTGGTGGGAAGCGGGTGGTCAGTCCTGTGAAGCGGATGTTTGACCTAACCTGCTCCAACCCAGGTAGGCTCTGGTTCTGTATGTTTAACTATGGGACATGTTTGCTTTTGACATACCCACAATTATTTAGATACCAAGCCTAACATGACTGAAACCATCCAGTGCAATGTAGAGTTTATTGCCAGGAAAATAAAATAAATGTAAGCAGTCCTTAATGATTTTATTTAAATTGGGAGCAAATTCCCTCTCTCGTATTTTGTAAATCTGTCTAGGAGTCAATGTATTATCATTTAAAATTGCACAAGGACTTGGAGAGACCCTATGTTTGTGGACTGTCCACTCTGTGCTAGCCACTGTGCTTAGTGCTGGGGATGTCCCTGCCCTCACGGAACTGGTGTTCCGAATGAGAGTGGAGTTCCCGTGGTTTTGATAGGAAAGGTTGTCCAGGTGGAGTTGGTCATGAGAGTCTGATTCAGGGCAGGGTCAGGGCTGTGGGCACTGAGAGGTAGATCTGGATGGACAGAAGAAGCAGAGATAGAATCCACAGGATTCTGAACACAGGACTACGGGCCGAGAGCAGAGTCAAAAGTTCTGGCCTGGGTGCCCTACTTTTGTGGTACTGATTCTGGGAAGTGGTGTCTGGGGCAGCTGTCTTTCTTCCTTTCCTCCATCTATAAGTCTGAGTGCCAAGAAGGATAGTGGCTCTGTCAACTGAGGCTGGGAACACCAGAAGCGAAGGGCTTAGTTTTGGGGAGTCAAGAGGAGGCCTTTGCTTATTTAAACAGTGAATTCTAGATGTTTCCCTTTGAGTGTGTGGCTACAAGGGTGACGCTTAGAAGGGAGGTCAAACCAGGGTGGCGGGTTTAGAAGGGGATGCTATGGAGTCCCCAGGTGAAGCCAGTGGTTGGGGGTTGAGGAGACATTGGTGTTCTCTAGCATGAAAGTGTAGACAGGATATTGGCCTTTGATCTTGTCTCCAGAAGTGGCTGGCAAATCAGATGGAAGCCCTCTGAGGACTTGGAGTTGGGGAGCTTGGGGAGAGGAGGGCTTCAGAGGGAGGGAAGTCAGTGGTAGCCAAGACTGTAGTCAGCGAGTGTTGGATTTGGACAGCTTCGAAAGCAGTTAGGGGGCGGTGGTTCAGGCTGTAATGGAAAGGGGTATGTGTCTCTCCATGGCCATCCAAGGTAGCCTTGTTGAGTTTGTAAAAGGAAAATGAAACCAAGAGAGGCTTAGCAACTTGCCCAGGGTCACTCATCTGGACTTCAGTGTTGCGCTCAAACCACACCACCGCCAGGGAGGGCTGAGGGACAAGTGTCGAGTGAGACCTCAGAGGTGGCCCCCTGGACCAGTTTCTCAATAGGCTCGGCAGAGAAAAGAAGAAGAGGCAGAGCTAAGGGAACCGTGGAATGCGCCAGGACTTACTTTTGTGATTTCAGCTGGGAGGATAGTTCTGTAGGGAAGGAAAAATGGAAGCAGGTCTGAAAAGCAAGAATGCAACGATTGGCCTTTTATTTTTAAATGCTTTGGTGACAGATTAAAAACTTGACTGACTTCCCTCCAAAATAATCTCACTCTCCAGGAAAGACGCCAAGCTTGTTTCCCTACAAATCCATAAGGTAATCCTGCACCCGTCTCCAAAGCTTCATAAAGAAAGGAACTTCATGGTGTAGGACATGCTAACATATCTGGTAGTCAATTACTTAGACTTGGGCATGAAAAGAATTCAGTCTTAAATTTTATTTATTTATTTTAATTTTTGTTGTGAATACACAGCAGAATATACAACAATTCAGCAGTTTCTTCATGTACAATTCAATGACACTGATTATATTCTTCAAGTTGTGCAACCATTCTCACTCTCTTTTTCTGAATTGTTCCTCCCTCATTAACATAAACTCCCTGCTCCCTAAGTTTCCTATCTAATCCTTCCAGTTGCTCTTGTCAGTTTGATCCCATATGGATAGATCTTAAAAAGAGCACAGTGCTCAAGGCTGACATTCTTTACTAGTTAAGCTAAACCATTGTTTGGTTTTAAGAAGACTTCAGGGGATATTTTTGGTTTTAAGATTTAAAGATTATCTCAGGGCAGTAGTTTCAGCAGTTCACCCAGCCTCCATGGCTTCAGAAACTCTGGATCCTATGAGAATTTGAAATTCTGTTCTGCATTTCCCCTCTTTTGATCAAAGATTCTTCTAAAGAATCTTTGATTAAAAAGTTCAGTAATGGGAAAGAAAAAAAAAAAAAAGGTTCAGTAATGGTAGCCGGGCACCATCTAATTCTGGTGTCATGACAAAGGGGGCAGTTGTTCATGAAGGCAATTAGCAACACATTCAGTTTCTTCCTACTGTTCCTGACTCAAATCTTAAATTTTAAAGTGAACGAGAAAATCTCTTAAAAGGAGGGTTTATTTTTTAAAGCCCACAGTGAAATGTATGTCTCAGTCTGGCTAGAGCTAATTTGGGTAGAATCACATATTTTGATATCTGTGATATTTTTTTTGAAGGAAACTTTTTAAAGCAGTAAATTAAATATTTTTGGACGTAGACTAGGATGACTTACTTAGCCATTACATTGGCAATATGGAAACCGTGAATACAGATTTGGGGTTAGCAAGGATGCTTTCAAAAAGTTTGGCTTCTGCAGATTGTTGACCCCTAGCAATAAAATGTCTGTATTTTATTAGGGCCATTGCTTAAGAAATTAATTGGGATTCATTTCTGTTGCACCTGATCTCTAGCCAGAATATTCACATTTTGCCTCATCTGCAGAGACCTGAGCTGAGTTTTATCTCTGCGTCATTGCTAAGTGTTCCCACTCTGTTAACAGAGTTATAATTAACTCACAGGACGCCAGGCAGCTAGATTCGGCCAGGTGCCAAGAATCAGCCCCAATTACTATATACACATTGTCAGTAATGCCCACTTCACAGCTTCTGCTAATTTAAAATGGCAAGTTCCAACTTTCCATAGTAAAATTACCATTTTTGTACTGTTCTATTACATGGTGATATTTGTCCATTATTTTGCCTATGTAAACTTGGTATTATAATGACAATTAGTTGTTGAGCTTTTTCTAAAATGATTTGCAATTACATATCTTAAATGGAAAAACCACGTCTGCCCTGAAGTGAGCAATACATTCTCTCCGTGCACCAGACACACTTTAGGAGTCAACTTTTCATAGGGGAGTGACATGCCTTGGGGCTTATGATAAAGGTGAGCACTTAAAATAAGGGGTAGCTTAGAATCGCATCCATTTTGTAAATTTCTGGGGTTCAAGGGGTCTACTTTCTTTATCAGCTGCTAACTAAAAGGTTGACAGTTCGAATCCACCAGCTGCTCCTTGGAAACCTTATGGGGCAATTCTGCTCTGTCCTATAGGGTCACTATGCGTTGGAATCAACTAAATGGCAACTTTTTTTTTTTTTTCCTTTATAAAAACAGAAAAGTGTTCCTGCTCCTTGTCTCCCTCACTTCCATGGGCCCACAGGGGCTGGTCCTTTGGTTGCTTCTCTGGCCACTCATGCCTGCTGCAGTGTAACAGCCATGGTTTTGTGGGAGCTCCTGGTCTGTGGCCCAGAGAGGTGGTCAGGAGTCGCCTGTCGCTGCTGACCTTTGGCCTGTGGTGGGGCTGGTTTTTCCTGCGGCAGCACGCTGAGGTTCCTCATTTTCCAGAGCATCTTGTTGCTGAGTGATCACCTGCCCGATTCCTGATCAGCTGGGGTCTCACCAGCCTGACTGGGTTGTACATTTTGTTCTGTTTCCAAAAGAGAAACTTCAGGCGGCATGATCAAGCCCAGTGTGCTACCTAGTGAGTGTCACAGTGTGGTCCGGGGACCTTAAACTGTTCATTAAGTACCGAAATTCAGAGTAGACATCAGAAACTTCTAACAGTTTGTCATTACAGAGACATCCAAGTGGCAGTTTTATTGTATTTTATTGTATTTTAGTCTACAGCGGATTGGAAATTTAAAACTCCATGATGTGTCCCTTATCACTGATTGTTTGAGAAGCATTGGTCATTATTATTTAACATCCTAATCTCTGATTGAATTTCATAGTAATACTTTAATTTGGATAAGGCACAATATTTATTTTTCTGCTGGGCGGTGGTCTTAGGACACAGTCACTGGGGGACAAGGAGGGGTTTTGAAAGGAGAAAGAGGTGATCCATATACAGCAGAAGCAGGCAGGCCCCCTGTGGGGGGCTCACGATGCTCAGTGACTGGCAGCCTGGAGCATTGACCTCTCTGAGGGGCTGGTCTTGGGAGCACATCCTGTGAGTGGGCTGACTGCAGCCCATCAGGATCTGACAGTCCAGGCCTGTCTCTTGAGCCCCAGAGCTTTCCTTTCACATGCAGACTGGACTCCTGAACCCGCCCCAGCTACCTGCCACCCTGTACTCCCTTCCACGATTCCTGGACCCTAGTGGAGAGTAGTAGCCCAAAGACAGAAGCTCAGTCCCTCCTGGCCCCTCAGCCAGTCAGTCAGCAGTTCTGACCTTGATTTCCTTACCAGCTGGCACATCTACTCCTCCTCTTTAGTCCCATCACTCCAGTGCAGGGGCCACATCCAGCCTGCCACTTGTGGTTGTGTGGCCCATTAGGTAAGAGAAATCGAAAGAAGATTTTATGACATAAGAAAATTATCTGAAATTCATATTTCAGTGTCCATAAATAAAGTTTTATTGGAATACAGCCATGCTCGTTTGTTTTGTATTGTCTACGGCTACTTTTGTGCAACAGAAACCATATGGCCTGCAAAACCAAAAATATTTACTGTCTGACCATTTGCAGAACTTTGCTTACCCCTGCCCTCGTGCCTACTCTTGTTACTTCTTGTGTAGTTACTATAGCAACCATCTAACTGGTCTCGTTGCTTCTGATCTCATTCTCTTCCAGGCTTTCTCCCTGCCCCAGAGTGATTTTTCTAAGATAAAATTCTGATCTGTTCACTTCCTTGGTTTAAATCTTTTCATGGCATCCCATGGCCTAATGTCATGTTCCCTGATATGTTCCTAGGAATACCCATCCCAGAATAACAACACTAGTTATTAAAGACTCTGAAAAGTCCTCCAGAAAAGAAACCTACTGAACATTGATTAATCCGTTACCTTTCAAAGCTAACTGTAAAAGCCTTTGTTTAAAAATTATTATTATTATCTTTTAACATCCTATAGCAGGAGTTGGCTGAAAAGATCCACATAGTAATACTATAGGCCCTGTGGGCCATACTGTCTCTGCTGCAACCATTCAACTCTGCTCTAAAGCAGCCATAGCCAGTATGTAAATGAAAGGGTGTGGCTGTGTTCCAGTAAAACTTTAAAGTAACAGGCAGTGGGCCAGATTTGGCCTGTGGGCCATGGTTTGCTGATCCCTGTCCTATAGAAGAGTACGTGGGACTAGCAGCATCACTATCACCTGGCAGCTTGTTAGAAATGCAAATTCTCAGGCCCTACCCCAGATCTAGTGAATCAGAGACTCTGGGGTTGGTGCCCAGCCATGTGTCTTAACCAGCCCTACTGGTGAGTCTGATGCACGGTAAGGTTTGAGAGCCACTGCTATAGAACCACGGGATACACTATGGGAAATGTGGACCTCAAGAATAGAGGCTACCATTAGCAGGGATGCAAGGTCCTCCACAGTCTGGTCTCTGACCAGTATTCCTCCCTCATTTAGTAGGTACTGTACTCAGGCTGAACTACATGTAGGTTCTGGAACATGCCGTTGTTTTTTCCAACCCATGTGTTTGCACAAGTGCCCATCTGTGTGGCATGGCTTCCTTCTCCTGCCACCACCTGTCTTTTCCCTATCTTCTACTGGTCATTTATGATTCATCTCAGGTGTTACCTCATCTTAAAAGTGTGTTTGGAGCCTCCCACCCTTACCTGTACCCCTGGCTTATTAGGTTTTCATCTCTGTGGTTCTGTGCATATTGAGCAGAACACTTCTTTTGTGCGTTGTACTGTAATTGCTGACTTTCTTATCTGCCTTTTCCACTTGGTTGTGGGCTCCTTGAGACAGGGCCCGTTTTCCCCATCTATATATTCCCAGTACACATTTGGCACCCGAAAAATGTTTGAGTAGTTAAATAAATGAGCAAAGCAATATACTTGGTGCAGTAACTCAGGAACCACAAAACCTGGTTTCCAGTTGACTTGCCTTCTGACCTTGGTCAAATCACTTCCCCTCTCTGAACCTATTTCTCCATTTTTAAAAGCCAGGTCGAACTAAATAATCTTTTAGATAACACATTGCTTTAGAGTTCGTTGAATGGTGGCTGGATTTTTATTGTGAAGAGGACTGGGTTCCTGACTTTCTGTGGTTCTGGGAGGTGCTGGTGGTGTTCAGCTTCGCAGTCATTTCCTCCTCTGCCCACTCTGACTCACTGATTGATTAATGTTTGAAAATTGTGACTCATCTTGTTAGAGAAGGAAAAGGAAATTTTATTCTCCTCCTTCTCCCTCTCTTTCAAATAAGTAATAAATAAAAGTGGCTGACATTGCACTTGGTGCAGTAAGACGCATTTAAATACATTCCTGGTTTTCATAATTGGTACTTCCCTGTTGAAAGGTATTTATTAGAGGAAAAAAAAAACTTTCTTGCATATTTGTTTTTTACTTCCTCATGTGTAAACTGTAAAGTGAATTAACGTATGAATTTGCCCTGCCTATTTTTAAAAAGATTGGTGCCAGCTCACATTTTACCATTGGAGACTTAAGCTACTTCTCTTTTAGTAAGAAATGTGAAGTGTTGCCTCTCCACCTTCAGAGTTTCAAAATGAGTTCACTAGGATGGTGAATAATGATGTCTTAAGCATGGCTTATTAAATTTGAAAGAATAAGATGTTCTGATTGACATCATGTACCAAATGTAGATAAGGCCTGGAGCAGCTAGACTCTAGGCCTGGGGCTCGTGCTGGTGCCAAAACACGGTGGAATCTGATGATGTCTTTGTTGTCTCATGGAATTGAGGGTCCAAGACTATGGATGAACATCCTTTAATTTTAAGAGTCTTCTTCTGGGCGGGGGGTGGGGGGCTGGGCATCAGTTCACTTGTCACTGTAATATTAGAATTATATCTTCAAGTTCAGCAGGTCCTAACTATTTTAGGCTCTTAGTTCTTCTACAGAACTTACCAATGAAGTCAATATCTTTTCAAATCTAAAGGAAAGGCTTAATAAATGTTATAGAACAAAAGTACTTGCTGTCAAGTTGATTTCGACTCATGACAACCCCTCCTGTGTCAGAGTAGAACTGTGCTCCCTAGGGTTTTCAGTGACTGATTTTTTCTAAAGTAGATTGCCAGCCTTTCTTCTAAGGTACCTCTGGGTGGATTTGAACCTCCAGCCTTTCAGTTAGCAGCTGAGCACATTAACCAGTTGCTCTAACCAATAAATGCTAGCTATTATAATTATTTTATTATTGCTGTCCTTATTACTTGCTAGGCATAATACCAAAAGTTTTATGTACTGTACATACATTATCTAATTTAATCTGTAAAGCAGCCATTGTATCCTCATTTTAGAAATGAGGAAGCTACAGCTTAGAAAGGCTCCAGAATCGTGCAGTCAGGATGCACACCTCGGCCTGTCCCACGTCCTCAATGACTGAGCAGTAACTAATTGCATGTGCTCTGGTGTCCCTGGCTCTGGTGATCGGCATCACATGAAGTGAGAAATGTTATTACATATGTAGTTTAACTGGGAAGCTATTGAAATGCAGGTTCCAAGGAAGGGAGAGGGCTACTCAGGTCCACCTTGCCTTTCTCCCTCGCCAGTCCTCTTCTCCCAGGGTGCTGTGCCCGTGGCCTGGGCAGTCTGAACACTGAAGGAAGAGAATGTCTTTCTTCTCAGTGATAATGGTAGCAAACACTTGCTTTCAGTGTGCTGGGCACTTTGTATTTATTCTCTGATTTAATCTTCACAACTGCCCTATTTTATAGACGAGGAAATTGAGGCTTAAAAAAGTTAAGGAACTTGCCCAAGCCACCCAGCTGATGAATGGCAGCATTGGGGTTCTACCCAGGTCTGTCTGATCCGGCAAGGTGCTTCACCCTTGTGCCTCCCACCCGCACATCCTGATGTCTCAGGGAGTGCATGGCTGGGACCTGTCTCCTAGTTTTGGCACTCCTGGGCCAGTTTAGATGTCCAAGAGTGTGATCTAACCGATGGCACTGCCACCTGGCCCTCTGGCAGATGGGCCTGTGGACGGTACCATGGGGCTAACAGCTTCAACGTTTTGCTGGGTTGACCTGGGGAGTAGGCCGGAGAGCTGTTTCCCAACATGGGGAAATCCAATAATGGGAACTTACAGAGAGTGCGGGGGCCACAAGCTTGGACTTGGGGACTTGTAGCTGCCTTTCATAAGGGTGATGTGTGACAGAGCTAAAAGTCACGATTTTTATCCTCGACTGTAATGCAATCTGATACTTGCAAAGCCTTGTTTATAAGGTCAGAAAGGCATCCTTGGTGGAGAGAAAATCAGCTTGTTGTCTGCCCACATCTTTATAAGGGCTGAAGTGCACACACCCCATGTTTGCAAGGAGATTCGCAGTCCTCAGTCAAGGCTTTGCTCTCCCTTCACTGGGAGCCAGGTTTGGATCATTGCCCTTTCTGTGTGAGGAATGGCCTTTTACAGAGGCACTGGTTATATTTATCAGCAGCTAACTTGTTAGCGTATGACACCAGATATGCAAAATTGTAACCTGACTCATGAAAGAATATATAGCTCATGACTTGATTGTAGAACAGATCTGTTTCTGAAAAACCAAATGGATTCTTAAATCAACTCTCCCCCAGAAAACTTTTTAAAGGATGCAAGTGGAATGTCAGTTCAGACCTTTCTGGAAACAGTTATGTATCTGCAAACTTAAAAATGTTTATACACCATTGATTCAGCACTCCCACTTTTAAGAATCCATCCTAAAGAAAACTGTTAGAAATGTGGTCAAAACTTTATGAACAAGAGTGTTCTTTATAGTATTATTTATAGTACTAAAAAAAATGGAATAGCCTAATACCCAATATAGGGTCACTGTGAGTTGGAATCAACTCCATGGCAGCGGGTTTGGTTTGGTTTTTTTTTGAATGCCCAATATAAGGGAATGGTTAAATTATGTTAAATTCATTCATTGAAATTATCATATAACTGATCATGTTTTCCAAAAATGTCTGATAACCTGGGAAACGGTCATGATATAATAAAGTAAAAATTAAAGATGCTATGTATTTTAGTTTTATGAAAAAATATATACAACATGAATACATATATATGATACATATATTTGTCACACATACACAAGGGCTAGTGAACATGTGTGCATGGAAGAAGGTTGAGGCAGAGTAACTCAAAGTCCTGTTACTGTTAGCTCTGAGTTACAGTGACAGCAGAACAAAAATGTTGCCCAGTCCTATGCCATTCTCATAATCACTGCTGTATTTGAGCCCTTTGTTGTATTTGAGCCCTTTGTTGTAGCCACTATGTCAGACCATCTCATTGAGGGTCTCCCTTTGGTGTGAGAGGGTTTGAATTTTTAATTTCTTTGTTGTACCTTGGAACTCTCATGGTGCAGTAATTAAGAGCTTGGCTGCTAACCAAAAGGTAGGCAGTTCGAGTCTACTAGCTGCTGCTTGGAAACCCTATTGGGCAGTTCTGCTCTGTCCTGTAGGGTCGCTACGATGGGTTTTGGGCTGTTTTACTTTTCTATATTTTCCAAATATTCTACAGTAAGAATGTTACTTTTTAATTTAAAAAAAAAAAAAAAAAAACCTAAGAAAATGTTCAACTTTGCCAAAAAAAAAGAGCATTCTTAAAAGACTGTTAATTCATTCACAATTTTATTTATTTTTTTTCTTTTTCCGTGCCTAGCAGGGTGTCTAGAACACAGTAGGTGTTTAATAGATAGTCAGTGAAAGAGAAAATGAAGAAGGATGGGAGGGAGAGAGGAAGGGAGACAGGAGGGAAGAAAGAAGGAAGGAAGGGACTCTCACAATTTTAAAGTGAGAAACAGTGGTTAAGCACAAGGGCTTTGAAGTCCAACAGACCAGAATCCTAGCACAGCCATTTTACTAGCTGTGGCAAGCTATTCAACCTCCCTAAATCTCAGTGTCCCTACCTCTAATGTGAGCCGAGTTCTGGTACCTGTCTCTTCAGAGTTGTTGAGTGCATAAATGAAACAAAGTACTTGAGCCCTCAACTGGAACACATATCTGGAACATTTGCTATTATTATTAGTATTATTATCGTCGTCATTAAAGTCCAAGCTGTGTGCCAGACACTGTTCAAGATACAAGGAGTGCTAAAGTGAGTAAAAATAGCCCTCTTCTCCAGGAGCTCACTTCTGGAGGTGGGGAAGGGAGTGCACAAGGTAAAAAATACTGGCACTGAAGTCTGGTAGGTGCAGTGCAAGTACTAGCCGTGTGTGCTGAGCCCCATGAGAGCTCTGAGAGATCAGAAAGGAGTCTTGTGAACTGAGCCTTAACGGGGTGGGAACTTGCAGCAGTACCCAGATTCCAGAATATTTAAATTCCAGACAGGAGAATCTAGAGAACTGGATTTGGTGGAAGGAGTGATCAGAAAGGAGTTGAGGGTGGACTGAGGTTTTAGGTTGGGCATGTAACTAAGAGAGCTTTCTTTTTAAATCATAGGGACCTGATATGTTTATTTAAAGGGAACGTAGTCTTTTTCAGAGTGTTCACCTCACCTAGGCTTTGTGTGTGTGTGTGTGTGTGTGTGTGTGTGTAGAGGAAGGTAAAGGAGATTAGAGATACTTAACCTGGCATCAGCATTTCTGAGTTGCCAATACTTTTACTCCCCCCTGCCCCCCACACACATTTTAACCCATTACCTAGGACTGTTTGATATTCCTGGTCACCCCCTCTTGCATAAGAAGCATTTAATTCTTTTCTCCTGTGTGATTTGTTTTTCTCATCGTTATGTCAGACCAGAGCGTATTCCCACTCTAAAACAGGCTTCTCTTTAGTTTGGGGTCCAGGGCGGTGGTGCTCTTCCCCACCCCTGTGCTGGTCAGGCGGTTCTTTCTGCTTTTCATAGCAATGTGAAGAAACCATGGAAGCCCAAGTAAGATCTCTAATTATTTCTGTTGAAACTGATTATATTGAGGGTGGAGTGCATTGCCTTTAATTTCTTTGTGTGCATATGTGTGTGTGCGTGCATGTTTTTTTTCCACAAGAAGTATATTCTCTCCTGTTTGTTCCTGCTTGATTTTGGGAGGCTGCTATTTTCATTGTCTAATTAATGGGAAAATGTTCTGTTTAGGATTTCATCGTGTGCATGTTCTCTGTTTGAACATGGTGCAACCTGTGGACCCTTTTAAACATAGTTACATGCTTGACTCTTTATAGAGCAATAACTAGATTAATTTTGCAATGCTTTTCAGAATACCATTGTTCTTTTTGAAAGAATAGGTTTGCTGTTTTAATAAGAGTTTAATGCCATCAGGACACCTTAAATTGGCACAGTTGCTTTGTAATAGCACGGTCCCTTAAAATGAATTTTAGAGAACATTTTATGGCTGCCTGGTTGTTTAAGACTGCCTCAGTTAGAGGCTTCTTCCACCTCAGACCACAGTTATTAACCATGTGTACCTTAATGTTCTTTTCAGTTTCTTCATTCTGAAATTTCTTAGGAATCTTTTTAGCTTATAGTGAGGTTCATTATGTTTGTCTTGCCGCATTCTAGATTTCACTAATAAGATTCATTTGTAAAGGATTATTGAAAATTAATTGGATGATTAATTACAAGAATCTTATTCTTACCAAGGAAAGCTATAGAAGTTGTAGCTTCGGATAAAATTCACAATGGGCCCTGAATACACGTTTTTTTACTTTTAAAATTTAAAAGCCTGGGTACGTAAAGAGAATTTTGTGAGATGGAAGTTTTTTTTTTTCTGTGCATTTGCCACAGACTTCATACCATTGTAAGACAGTGTGTTGTTATAAAAAAGCATAGTGTATGGAGGCAGAAGACTTCTCCTTCCTTCCTACCATCTCCCTGCCTCTCAGCTGATGTTCACTGAGGGTTCGTTCTTTACCAGTTTCTGTCGCATATGACAGAAGGTAAACTTGACCAAGGCCTCTCAGTGTAATGCGGCCATGCCTTGGGGAATGGTTGGATGTAGGCGTGAGAGATGGGGGAGCAGGAGAAGTTAGCTTTCTGACTTGGGCTGCTGTGGGTGGTGCTGTTCAATGAGAATCTGAAGGAGATTAGATGTGGGGGCATGGTGAAGTGAAGAATGAGATTGGTATTAGGATAGTTTGAGATACTAGTGGGACCTCCAAGCGTTGCTGCTCGGGAGTTAGGCTGGCCCTGGAAGAGTAGTGTTGAACTGAGTGTAGACTGGGGAGCCATCGACATGGAGACAGGACTCATCTGTGTGTCCTCTGCTCACTTCTGACAGCGTGATCATGACCTCTAATCCTTGGTTTTCTTTATCTGTAGAGATAATAAGAACTACTTTAAGGTTGCTGAGGACTGAATGAGCTTAATGCACTTGAAAATGCTTTGTGAACCCTAAACTAGCTGTAAATATTAGTTATTATTGCTGTTATTCTTAAGTTAAAATATAATTTGCCAAAACCATTCGGGAAGCACTGCATACTATAGCCCCTGCACACATGGCAATTTGCAGTGCATATTATTATCTGTTCATTCAGTCACCATATTGATTAGTATTAGAACAACTAAAGCAGTAAAGTAAAGTAGTAAATGGAGAAAATATTGAAGTTTGTCAAGGATTTCATTTTACTTACATCCACAATCAATGCCCATGCAAGCAGCAGTGAAGGAATAAAACGACATATTGCATTGGGCAAATCTGTTGTAAAAGGCCTCTAAAAATGTTAAGCAGTAAAATGTCACTTTGAGGACTAAGGTGCCCCTGACTCAAGCCATGGTATTTTCAGTGACCTCATATACGTGCGAAAGCTGGATAATGAATAAGGAAGACCGAAGAAAAATCGATGCCTTTTAATTATGGTGTTGGCAAAGAATATTGACTACACCATGGACTGCCAGAAGAACGAACAAATCTGTCTTGGACGAAGTATAGTCAGAATGTTCCTTAGAAGCGAGGATGGCGAGACTTCGTCTCATGAACTTTGGAGATGTTATCAGGAAGGACCAGTCCCTGGAGAAGGACATCATGCTTGGTGAACTAGAGGCTCTGTGAAATAGAGGAAAACCCTGAACAAGATGGTTTGACATGGTGGCTGCAGCCACGTCAGTGGGCTCAGTCATAGCAACCATTGTGAGGATGGCCTAGGACCAGGCAGTGTTTCGTTCTGTTGTACATGGGGTTGCTATGAATCAGAACTGATTTGACGGCACCTAACAACAAATCGGGAAAAAAAAAAAAAAAAAAAATCTAACACCAGCAGCCAGAAAAGAAACACAGGTAGGAATTAGAGCTGTCTGAAAAACTGAGAAGACAAATATATTGATTTCATCTTTTTAATATTTTCCCACAATTTATCTTGCCTTAAATAGTGTTTTCTATCTGGCAGTGGGAATGTGATTGCCTGGGAACTGTATGAACTCAACCAAAATGTCCCTAAGCAGGACCCTGAATTACTCTGCCCTCCTGGGATCTTCTATTTAAATTTTTAGGTAATGAAATTTGATCTTGATTTTAACTGAAGCTATTGTGTATTAATCTAACATTTCTATTTACTGAGTATTTTAAGCAGTCCTTAGAGGCCAGAGATAATGGTTATCTGTTTTGCCCGTTTGTTCCATGGATTCTACTTTGTAGGCATATGGATTCTGGTTCTTTATGCCCACTTCATATAAAGGGGATAACAGAAATATACTGAATATTCTTTTCTAGGAGGAGTAGATTTCTCCAGCGCTTTTATAATTTCTGACTTCCCTCCTTCTATGGAATAACCATATTAATGTATTTATCAATCTCAGATTCCTAATTTGGCCTAAGGGACTTACTACTGAAGTGTAGCTGTAATTTATGCCTCTTTTCTGTTTTTGCTGTCCTCTTGTTTTCCCTGTCTAGGACTCTTTCCCCTGCCTTAATTGTTGCCACTACCTCTTCTGATTCTCCTTGCTGATGCCTGCTCTGCCTGCCACCTGCCATCTCCCCTGGCTCCTGCTACCCACTGATCCCTTAGTTGCCTGCCACCTTTCTCCAAAACCATCCCCTTCTCTCATCTCCCAGGAAAACTCGCTGTATAGCATCCACCCCTGCCACCAAGTTCATTGTGAGAAAATGTGCTGTCCATACTGTATTTGGATAGTCTGTCCTCCTTTTAATTGCTACTTTGCTAATTGAATAGGGAGGAGTTGTGTGGTGTTAATTGCTTATCCCTCCATTCACTTACTCAACACATATCTAAGTTCCACAATGATGGGGCTCCTGTGTTGGCTTCTGGTGTGGTAAAAGTGAACAAGAGAGACACCATCCCTGCACCAGTGCTGGACCCAGTAATTCATCCCTGGATCCAGAGATCTGCCTCGTTCACTCTCCTCACCTCTTCTCACTCACTCTTTGGAGAGGTTAGATGATGAAATTTGATCTTGATTTCAGCTAAAGGTACTGTGTATTCATCTAGCATTTCTATTCAGTTAATGTGTTAAGCAGTCCTTAGGGATAGGAGGGCATTGCGTGGAGGAAAGAATAATCAAAGAGTCAGTGGATGGAGTGGCAGACCTGAGTCCTTCTTGTTCTATCACTAACCAGTCAGTCTCTCGATCTGAAATTGGAGTAATAACCTTGGTAAGGGTACCGGTTATTTATTGCATATTGCCTTGGGCCAATATCATAATAAGCCCCTTATTGATGCAGTTTCACTTCACCTTCTCAACAGCCCTGTGAGGTAGGTTGGATATTTTTGTCCCCGTTTCATGTAAGAAGAAACTGAAGCTCGAAGACATCTCAAGAAGTGACAGAACAGAGATTTGGATCCAGGTTTGGGGACCAAGGCCTGCACTCTTTGTTACAGTAAATAGCAGATTGACCTGAATGATGATTTCCCAAAGCATGTTCCAAAGAGCACAAGTTGCAAAAGGTATTCCTTAAAAAGAGGTTCGGTGACTAGTTAAATTTAGGAGCTCCTGTGCTCTGAGTTTCCAGTCCACACCAGTGTTCCTTCCTTCATGTGGTGCTTTATTCATCCATTCAACACATTTCTTGAACACCTAGGGGGCAGTGAATGGTGGCTGAAGTATGCAGGTGGGGAGCCAGATCCCCTAGGTTTGAATTCTGGTCCATCACTTCCTGTGTGTCGTTGGCCCAGACACTTCACCTCTTTCTGTCTCAGCCTTCTCAACTGTAAAGTGCAAAAACAACAGAACCCACCTCTTTGGGTTGTTGTGAGAATTAGATGAGTTAATACAAATGTAGTACTTAGACCAGTACCAGGCATATGATGAGTGTTAATAGTATTAGCTATCATTATTGCTGTTACTTGTTGTTGCTGATATTGGCTCAGGGGATATAATGGTATGCAGAAGCACTTCAAGGCTCAAAGAAGTGCAAAAAGAAGAAAGCTTTGTTTTACTCTTGAGTTTTCCTTTCTTTTTTGCCAGGATACTCCTTTGATCTTGACACTCCCACCTGCATCCTAGAAACCAGAGCAAAAGGGGACATACTGTTTGGAAATACTGGTTTGAATGACTTTGAGACAGACAGAGGCACAGATCAACATCCAGCCAAAAAAAAAAAAAAAAAAAAAGACTAAATCTCTTTCACACAATCTATAGAATTGGAATAGTGTCACTTCAGGGTTTGGAGGGCTGCGGCCGTCAGCCAGCCCAGACTCTCCAGTTGCAGGCCTCCCTTGGAGGATGGTTTAATTTGGACCAGGACAGAAAAGGATATCTCTTTCCTACAAGCCTAGTAAAGAAAAAGACCCGACTGACCAACCTGTTGCTGCCAAGTTGGTTCCAACTCATAGCGACCCTATCCAAGGGCTTGTGAAAAAGGCTTCTTATCTAATCTCCACCAAATCTCAGAAGCCTGATTCATTCCATGGTTGAGAAGACCTTTTCCTTCCTAACACCAGTTGTGGGTGGAGGGCTGGTTAATGGTGATGATGAATTTTGACAGAGCACTCACTGCCTTTACCTTTATGCCTTTGGTTCTATACCGAGCCTAGCTCTGGTGAGCACATGATAGCAATGCACCTATTTCTGGCCAAATAGAAAAGAAATTCTCTTACTTTTGCCACTGTGCATCCTCAGAAGTGGCAGATCTGTGTATCAGGAATTGTTTCTTCCTCAAACAAGGGCCTTGTGAATGGGGTTGCTTCCCTGACTCAGCTGTATGGATGTCACCAGCAAAGATGCCTCAGTGGCACTGCCCCTTCCTTGATGGCCTCCATGATGGCTGGCTAACCATGCAGGCAGATCTGAGAGGGAAACCAGTGCAGGCCAGCAGGCTGTGTGATGAGCCAGGGAAAAGGGCCACGTAGGGGGTCAAGACCTTAGTGCCTGGGGGGCCTGGAGCTAGGACCAGCAAGACACAGATCACCTCCCCACCAGTACCGCACCCCTGGCCGGGACTGGAGGCGCACTGTTCTGCCTTCTGCTGACACTCGCCCCAGGAGCACACAGTGTAGTCAGCTCCATTCGGCCACACTTCAATGCTATGCCCAGTACTCCTCAGCTGGACTTTGGGTACTTTTGATTTCTCAGCCACCCATTCTTAGATTATGGCCCAGAGTGAGTCACTTTCATGGGTGGCTGATCTCACTCTGCTTTTTCCATAATTTTATTCTTAGAGGATAAGCTTACCTCCTGTATTTTGGAGCTATCTTGCCCTTGTTCCCTTAATCGTTTGCTAGTAGTGTTTAAAGTGAGGAGCATCCTGGAGAAGGAGAGTGGTCTTGGGGGAATGATGAGCCATCCTGTATTGCTGGATTACTGGGGCCTGGGAATTCGTGAAGTTGTTGTTGGGTGCCGTCAGGTCGATTCCGACTCATAAAGCGACAACAGAAGGTAACACTGCCTGGCCCCGCGCCATCCTCACAGTCATTGCTGTGCTTGAGAGCACATCCTTGCAGCCACTGTGTCAATCCATTTCATTGAGGATCTTCCTTTCTTTTGCTGATCCTCTGCTTTACCAAGCATGATGCCCTTCTCCAGGGGCTGGTCTCTCCTGATAACTTCTCCAAAGTATGTAAGACAAAGTCTTGCCATCCTCGCTTCTAAGGAGCATTCTGGCTGTACTCCCTCCAAGACAGATTTGTTCATTCTCCTGACAGTCCGTGGTATATTCAATATTCCTTGCCAGCACCATAATTCAAAGGCATCTATTCTTCTTCAGTCTTCCTTATTCATTGCCCAGCTTTTGCATGCATATGAGGTAATTGAAAATACTATGGCTTGGGTCAGGTACACCTTAGTTCTCAAAGTGACATCTTTGCTTTTTAACACTTAAAAGAGGTCTTTTATAACACATTTGCCCAATGCAATGTGTCGTTTGATTTCTCGACTGCTGCTTGCATGGGCATTGATTGTGAATCCAAGTAAAGTGAAATCCTTGACAATTTTGAAGCAATGTATGTTAAACCCTTTATTACTTATGGAGGAAGGGAAGGAGGAGGAGAGAGAGAAGAGAAGGAAGGCAAGCAGAGGTGAGCAAGTGTGAGGGTTTGAGGAGGGGAGGGAAGAGTTTTAATGGGATGATTGTGCAGATGAGTGAGGCCCCGCCCTGCCCTGATGAAGCTTCTGCCGTGGTATGCATGGTCAGTCAGATTTTGCATCCTTGGTAGAAATTGGAATAAAAGAGAGAAGTAATGAAAAGGAAGGTCCACCTATTCTTGGGATTATAGATGTTTTTCCCCTAAGAGCTGTCCTAATGTCATCCTAATTGTCATGCCCCCTGTAAGTTTCTGATCTTTACCAACACCATTTGTCTTTCACATCTACGGTGGCCAGGACACTGCTGGATGGTGCAGGCTCAAGTATTATTGCCTGGTTCTGTCTTCTGCACGGAGGTGACAGGTTCAGGTTTGTGCTTTAGGAAGTCCACTCTGGCTATGATTGGCAGAGACGAGGAGCAGAGTAGTGCCATATGCCCTTGATGTCATAGAGCTGGCAGAGCCTGGCTGACTGACTCCCCCATCCTGCTTTTGTCATCCTCCGGGGCCCTCAGCACCATCGTGCACCCCTTCTCCTGTGCTCCTTGGACCCCACTGAGGTAGTGCTGAGAAGGGAGGGCGGGACGCCAGTGGTGCTACATGGCTGTCCCTGGTTATGGCGGCTCCCCCTGGGCCAGAGCCTTTCCATGGGATAGCGCTTGCCTTTCTCCTGGCACGTGGTTGGTATTCAGCAACCATTTGTTTAGAAGGGTCATTTTTTCTGCAGTTATTTTCTGAAAGGCAGTATTAGAAACAGATCCAGTTTAATTTTGGCTATCTTATCTGTCTCATCCTTTGCCCCATTGTATCATTGTGACAGGAGCATTTTCTTTCACTTTGTATTAACCTGATGTTGTCACCCAGACAAAGACAGCAAAGTCTCGGAAACATTTAGGTTATAAAGGTTTTTGTAGACGCTGACTACAGCTGACATTCACTGGGGACTCACATAAGACACTGTGCTTGGTGCCCCTTTCCTTATTCCCCAGCAGTGCTGCTAGAGGCAGGCCTCATAGGTGACACTCGAGAACCCCGAAGAGATGACCAGTTTGCCCAAGTCACGTGGCTGGAGTGATGGGCCAGCACTGGAGCCACGTGTCTCATTCCCAACATTTCCCTTCAGTGATCCTGACGGGAGGCAAGCTAGGACTTGGCTGTTTGGTTTGCCTGTCTGATGGTGGAAGGGGAAGGGCAGGGCCATCGACGTGCAGTTGAGTTGAGTATCACAGTGTTAGAAAAATAGAATTAGTCGCCAACATTAAAAATGAGGACATATAGATTAAAAGAGAAGGAGGAAATTTAAGGGCCAGGTGCAACGTGTGGACCTTATTTGGGTCTAAATTTGAACAAACCTCACAGTAAACCTACGGTTCTGAAACAACTGGGGAAATTTGGCTATACTAAGGAATTACCATTTTTACTTTTAGGAGTGATAACGGTACTATGATTTTTTTTTTTCTTTTTTCCAGAAAGCATCCTTATCTTTTAAAGATTCACAGATGGTATTTACAGATGAAATGATACACTATCTGAGATTTACCACAAAATAATGCAGCAGGGAAGTTGTAAATGAAACAAGATTGTCTATGAATTGATAATTGTTGAAAGTGGATGGTGGGCATATGGAGCTTGATGTTACTATTTGTTTGATGTTTGAAATATTCATAATAAGGTTGTATTTCACACACAAAAGCCTGGCTTTCTGATTTGTCTTGGAAAATTGAAGTATCTGGTGGTTCCGACCTGCATTCTCTCGGGGCAGCTGGAGCTGAGCAGCCGCAGGAGCGTCAGGCTGGTGGGGCCCACCCACGTGGCCACAGGGAGGGAGGCATAGAGAGAGCCTGGCAGTGGTGGGGACAGAGCTGATGCCACTCCCGGATAAGGTGGAGGTCAGCTGAAAAGCGTGTTAGTGGAGGCAGAGGTCCGCCGAGAGACCTGTGCTCTTGGAAGGTAGGGTGTATTACTCACTGGTCAGAGCTCTCTAGCTGTTTCAGTCTGAACACCACCCGGCTCCCCTCTGAGCAGGTGACACAGCCGTCATGAGGACCAGGGTGATGTCTGGGCTGAGCTCCGAAGATGGGCTGGACGAATGGAGCAGTGGGGCGTCTGTACCGAAGGAAAGGACAACAGACCATTTCTAAGCGGCTACTTTGTGCTAGCCTCATGCCAGGAAGTGCTCATCTGAGTGGGATTTGCTAAATCCACCCCAGTACCCACACCCAACGCATGACTTGGTCCCTGACTGTCTTTGGAAAGGGATTGTTTGGAATCTTTTTCCATTTAACACATTTGTGACTTAGCGAAGTGTCTCTTTCAAAGACTAATAAAGCCTTAACAGCTTCTGAAACACCACACTAGACCTGAGAGTTAGCTGACAATTTGGATGCAGTCTCCAGTGGGAAAGATTCAAAATTGCAGGTTTTAGAGGCTTTTAAAAGCTTCTTGTTTGTGTAATGTTCATTGGATGCAAATTTTGGGCAAACAGTGGTCTGTAACTGCTTTAAAGAAATAAACAGAAAGTAGCTTAGCCTGGGTATGTATCTGTCAACGGTGAAAACCACAAACACCCATTCTACTTACTGAATTGTTTAATTAAACCACATCCTTGAAATGATGCACGATATATGAAGGGCCAATATGTGTACTACACTTTTTGAAAATATATGTAAAGGATCCCCAGAAACAAATAATCAGAATTTATCCTAGACAAGTCATTTCCTCTCTCCGGACCAGTGTCTTCATCTGTAAACTAAGGGAGTGAGACTAGGACATCACGGAGTCCTTGGAGAAATGAAGTTCTCAAGTTCCCTGTTACTTGGATTAATTGTAACACCTTAGGTTCAGTTCTGCTCTGTCCTGTAGGGTCACTGTGAGTGACCTGCTGTGGCCTTGGGCTGGGCACCAGCTCTGTAGGCCCCTTTCCTGTTGGGTAGAGAGGGCTGGTCAGGCCACCTTATGGGCTTGTGGTGAGAATGAATGAGTTAGAGCCTGTTATAATTTAATAGACTTAGTTCCATTGCCAGAATTTCAGTGGGGACCTATTATGGATTGAATTGTGTCCCCCAGAATGTGTGTCAGCTTGGCTAGGCCATGATTCCCAGTATTGTGTGATTGTCCACTATTTTGTCATCCAATGTGATTTTCCTATGTGTTGTAAATCCTGCCTCTGTGATGTTAACAAGGCAGGATTAGAGGCAGTTACGTTAATGAGACAGGACTCAATCTACAAGATTGGGTTGCATTTTGAGTCAAATCCCTTTTGAGGTATAAAAGAGAGAAGCCAGCAGAGAGACGGGGACCTCATACCACCAAGAAAGCAGTGCCGGGAACAGAGCGCCTCCTTTGGACCCGGGGTTCCTGTGCTGAGAAGCTCCTAGAACAGGGGAAGATTGATGACAAGGAGCTTCCCCCAGAGCCGACAGAGAGAGAAAGCCTTCCTCTAGAGCTGGCACCCTGAATTTGGACTTTTAGGCTCCTAGACTGTGAGAGGATAAACTTCTCTTTATTAAAGTCATCCACTTGTGGTATTTCTGTTACAGCGTTGCTAGATAACTAAGACAGCATCCTATAGCCAATGGCTATCATTAACCTAAGGAAGTTAAACTTCTTGGATTAAGAGTTAAAAAATAGGCACCCAAATGTTCCTGAACCTCAAAGAGAGAAACTGACTTTAGATTTGAAATGTCAGGGTCTGTTATCAACAAAAGTGACCAAATCATACATTTTGAAATTTGAAACTCACCTCCTTTTTACAAAACTGGAATCCTCCTAATAAAACACGGATGTCAAGTTAGTCCTGAATTGACAGCTTTTCCAATGTGTAGGTTTATGGAATCATATGATTTCAGTGGTTGAAGGGAACTGAAGATGTACCAGCTATTTCTAAGTTGTGAAGCATAGACTAAAATAGTTCGAAGCTGAATTTTAAACCTCTTTTGGCCGGATCAAAGAAACCCAAACTTCTATAAATACCAAATTAGGTTTTTAAGCATAGTTTCTATCTTTAGTTGAAAATGTATGCAGTGTGTGCTACTGGAGCCCATAGAAGTGGATCCACTGAAATTAGCATTTACCTTGAAAAATGAGGCATTTGTCCTGCCCTTAACACACCCTCCCCGCTTCCATGTTGGAATTTCACCCTTTTCCTTTCTGAGTTCATCCCTATCTGCTCACTGAAGTACTTAAGGTACAAAAGAGGTTATGCTTTTGAAAACCAAGAAAAACACACATGGGGATAGAACTTAAAATGGATGTTCCTCCATAGTGCATAATCTGTATTTGGGTTTCAAATGTGTTATTTAATGCTCTTCGCAGCAGATTGGCCATTCTAATTGCTATCCTTGTTAAAATTCAAATTAGGTTTTACTCTCCTAGCAAACATTGACTGACAGTTGAGGAAAGTGGCCCAGAATCATGCCGAGTGATGGGGACAGGCAGCCTGGGATAGAAAACTTATTTTCTTGATCATTCTCAGAGAAGTAGAGACTTGACTTTTGTACTTCCATTAGCAGGTATTTTAGAAACAGAGCTTCTGTCCATATAGTTAGCTTAGCCTTGAGTAGTGGGGAGGGAGCTGTCCTCCCTCTGCATCCACTGAGGGCACATCTACCTCATATACAGGCTCAGTGTGGACAGAGCAGCCCCTGGCCTGGCAGGGTCCGTGTTATCTGCAGCAGGCCACATGGCCAGGATTGCAGAGTCTAATCTCTAAGAGTGGGAGACAGTTGCCCCAGGACTCTTCAGACTATCGGATCTTCACGTTCCTGATCAGGGGATTGACCTCTGGGCTAGCTGGCCCCCTTTGGGGTACAGAGGTTCCCCAGGGCTGTCTGGGGTGAGATCTCTGCCAGTTTTGCCTTGTTAAGAGGAAAAGGAGATAGGGAAGCAGTACAGTGGGAAAAAAGGGAATTAACTTTTACTCAGCACCTACTTTGTACCTGAACACATTTGCATACATTAGCTAATTTAATCCTCACAAAAACCCTGAAAAGAGTCTTTGTATCTCAGAGAGGTCAGTGGCCTTCCCAAGGTTGTGCTGCCAGTGAGTGAAGGAGCTGATACTGAGTCCAGGTTTATCTGATTCTAAAACCATGCTCTTGTCACTATGCCAGGCCTGCCCTATCAGGTGGTTATGTTCTGCCTACTTCTAAAAAAGATTTTACATGGCTTGCAGAGGTACATATAGCATGGTATGACAAGAAGGCAGTCAGGCTGGGGTCTAGTGGGAAGGAGGAAAAAATAACGGGAGGAAAAAAATGGTGAATTGGGCCAGAGTTGGGCAACTCTCCAAAGTGCGTTCTACAAGGCCCTGTACACTTAATAGAGATGAACCACAGCCTTGATTGTGAGCTTCCTAGCGCCCACTTCAAAGAGGGTAACTTGATGGGCCACGTGACTCACAGTATCCATGAGCTAAACACAAAGCACTTTGTTTAGGAGAAGCTCCTCTGGTATTGCAGAAATTTCTCCTAGGATCCTCATAAAGCGGGCACACTTAGTTTTCTTGCTGGTTGCAAGATCTGGAAGCCAAATGCCATGGACAGGTGTCTTTTAGATTATTAGAGATAGCATTACATTATCTGAAAGAAGAAAAAAAGAGAATTGAAGGTCCACTGTTTGGCGTGTACACCTATTTCTAAAGGTAGAGGGACTTCCGTCTGGATTTTTGAGCTGTGGCTAAGACATTTTGATTTCAGCTGCAGAGCAAATGTGGCATGTGAAATATTTGATCATTAGAAGCAGAGAAGATGTCGATATCTCTGTCTCTTTCTCAGTCTTCTTGGTTTTCTCTCTCTTTTTTGGGATATGTGTGTATTGTTTTGGGATAAGGAGGTATATAAGAATTTTCTTGGCAACATTTGATACTGGCTGGTTTAAGCAGTAAAGGGGATCTGCTGGAGGGAGAAGGGTGTCTCATGGAGTCCACACCATAAACATCCAGGAAGAGGGCCGGAACACTGACGGATCCAGGGAGGCTGGGCACTTCTGCTCTCTGACTCTGCTTTTTCTGTTGCTCTGCCAGCGGCCTTTCTGCTATCACTCTGCTGTTGGAATGGGCCCTCACGTCTCCTGTGTCATTGAGTTTAGCCACAGAGAGAGAGAGAGAGAGAGTTAGTTCCATTCCCAAAATTTCAGGAAAGAACTCTGTCCCACTGCGGGCCAGATGCCTCCTTTAGAATCTGCTGCAGCCAGTGTGTGAGGTCCTATGTACAGATATGGTAGATTGAAAGAGGCATCATTTTCAGGAGAAGCGGCAGTGCTGGTGGCAAGACAGGCAGCTCCCAAAGAAGAAGGGATTACTGGGACCCAAGGGCACTGTCTTATTAGCAGTGGGTGGGTGTTAGGAGGGACCCAGGGACCCTGTCTGTGTGGTGACCAGCACAGGGCAGTGCTGAATAAGCCGATTCAGGGATGCGGCCAGATGCCTGCCAAGGAGTAATGACTTTCTGTCACCACTGACCTGGACAGGTTTTTAATCAGTGACCTTAAGGTGAAAAGCTCTAGATCTTATTACTGACCAGTCCATCCAGCTCCTGCTTTCCTTTATTTGATTCTAAAAATGATACTTGGGTTTTAAAGGATTGCTTTTCAGGCAGCTGAAATCGCTGCTAGCACATTCTGGTAAGCCAGGAGAGAAGAATCCAGTCTTTTTGCCTTCTCCTTGTCCAGGCCCTCAAATCCATCAGAGTACATTTTAGATTGCAGCAAAGCCAGGCCTGACTCTCAAACATAGGTTGGACACCTTTGGATTTTCCTTGTGGTCTGAACTCACCTCCCAGCTCTTCCCTACTCATTGCCCACGGCCCCCCCGGGCAGCGTTTGCCTCCTGCTTGTGGCTTTGTGACCTCAGCTGGACTCGCCTCACATGCCTGTATGTTCCAGCCCCCTGAAGGCACGTGTTTTCCATGAGGGCTCCTCTCAGCCCCGCCCCGTCAAACCTATGCCAGGACATGGTCTGCTAACTGGAGAACTTTGGACAGAGTGGATTGTCATCGTTTTACTTTGACCATTTAAATCAAAATTTTATATGCATATGGAAAAATGCATGATTCATTAAGTGTACACTCAATTAATTTGTGCAGTCTGAACACAACCCATGTCACCAACCCACAGATCAGGAAACAGAACATTGTCCCTCCCACCCCGCTAAAGCCCCTCTCATGGCCTTTGAATTGGAAAGAATTTTAAAGGAAGAGAGAAAGGAAAACATTTACTGATTAACTATGAGACGGAGACTTTGCATACTTTTCATCTTGTCCCAAGTCCTGATTTTAAAGATTTAGGAATCGGACACAAAAAGGATCCGTGACTTGCCCAAGGCCACAGAACACCACCCCCCCTCCAAAAAAAAAAAAAGACAGAAACTAAACCAGAGCAGTTGCCGCCCAGTCCATTCAGACTCATAGCAACCCTATAGGACAGAGTAGAACTGCTCTCTAGGGTTTCCAAGGAGCAGCTGGTGGATTCAAACTGCCAACCTTTTGGTTAACAGCTGAGCTGTTAACCACTGTGCCACCAGGGTTCCGTCTCCCAAATTCTCCCTTCACTACTTTTTCATCTCAACCACTCTGTTGAATTTCATTCCCTCCCTATCTTTTGTAAATTGTTAGGAAATGAAATACTGTATTAATATTTTTGAAACTTCTTATGAGATCTAAAGTGTTGTGTAGTGATTAAGATAGAAATGAGAAACTAGGAAATGGGAGCTTTTAATCGTAGCTTACAGGAAATTCTAACTAGTAGGAAATCTAATTCAGGCAGTCCTGGGAAACATCACACGCTATGAGATGAAAGTCAGCTAACTTGAGATCTAATTCTATAATCTAAATATAGACGTTAGATATATTACAGGTTGGCCTTTTCAGCTTGGGAGGGTATCATTCACTCTAAAAAGGTCCTTTTGTATTGTAGAGAAAAGAGCAGGTCAGTGTGACAGCTGAGGAGGAGAATGAGCTTGGGCGTGAGGGGCTTTTCACTCTTTCGTCTTCAGTCTTTATAGTCTTAAATTTTGTAATAAATAAGAATGGATTTGTGCATTATATGTGTAACAAACACATTAAAAAGACAAGAGGAATGGCATCTTAGAGGAGTGTATTTGGTGGAGAAGGGTATCATGATGTGTGTATAGAGAGAGGCTTGTATAGTGGTTGCTTTTCCTGGTGACCGTGGAGGGTAAAGGAAGTTAGTTCGCTGTCCCCCATCCGTGGGATCGTTCTGTGGGCTTGGACACAGATACCCTCCGTGAAATGACTAGTTTGTTGGCGTTGATACGGCAAAACCAACCAGTTGCTGCCGACTTAACTCTGACTCATGGCGTGTGTCAGAGTAGAACTGTGTGCTCCATAGAGTTTTCAGTGGCTGATCTTTGGGAAGCAAATTGCAAGGACTTTCTTCCGGGGCACCTCTGAGTGGACTTGAACCTCTAGCCTTTCTGTTAGCAGCCGAGCATGTTAACCGTTTGCACCACCTGGGGACCCCTCTGTATGGCAGGGGCTCTTTTATTTTAAAAAATATTTCATTATAAAAGTAATATATGCTCATAACAATTAAACCACTACGGACATACATAACATAAAAGAAATTAAAGTCCTTCATCTCCCGCACACTCTGGAGGTCTCCACTGTTAATAGTTTAGAGTATACCCTCACTGATCTGTTTTCTTTGCACGTGGAAACTTACATATGTCTTTGTCTTTTTAAGAACAAATATAGATCTTTCTCTGCATGTTCTTCCACATCTTGCCTTTTCCACTTAATGATATGTCTTGGACAGCCTTCTTTGTAGTGGGACAGCTCCACCTCATTCTTTTCACTGACTGCCTGCTCTTCCTCAGTAGGGTTGTAACCTGATTTACTACCTTTTCCTCTACTGATAGACATTTGTGTTGTCTGCAGCTTCTCACTGTTACAAATAGTGCTTTGGCTTTCTATGCTTTCCTTTGGCTTATAAGCCTTGATGTCGTCCTTGCCTCCTCTTTTTCTCCAGTCCGTTGGGAAATCCTGCTGGCTCTCCTTCCAACATTACCCAGAATCCAGACCCTTCTACCCCACCCACTGCTGCCACCCTGGTCTGAGCCACACCATTATCACCTTCCTGGATTATTGGTCCCCCTGCCTTTCTTGCCTCCTCTCAGTCTGCTTTCAACATAGCAGCCAAAGTGATAGTTACAAAGAGTTAGTCAGATCCTGTCACTCCTCAGAACCCTGCAGTGGCTCCTCATTCCATTCAGCGTCAGAGACCAGATCCTTACAGGAGCCTCCAACACCTATTACCTCGGTGACCTCACCTCTTAGGTCTCTTATCCATTGCCCATTCCAAGCATACCAGCTTTCTTGCCATGCCTTGTGTACCTCAGGACCTTTGCACTGGCTGTTTCCGCTGCCTCGGACACTTCCTACAGATACCCGTATGGCTCCCTCACCTCCTTTTGGTCTTTCCTCAAATGTCACCTTGCCAAAGGGGAACACCCTGATCACCCTATTTAAAATTGCAGCCCCACCCCTTGACTCTTCCAATCCCCCTTAACCTGATCTCCTTTTCCACAGCACTTACCACCTTCTGACGTAGTGTGTAATTATTTATTATGATTATTGTTGATTGTCTGTTTTCCTCTATTAGAAGATAAGAGCAGGGACCTTAGTCTGCTTTGTTCACTAATGTATCTCAAGCACCTAGAACAGTATCTAGTACTAAGGGCCAGTGGTGGTCCCCAAATATCTGTGGAACGAGTGAATGCTGCAGCAGCTGTCTCTATACATATATATGTCCTTAATCACTTGTGCAGGTATTAAGTGTAGGATGGATTCTTAGGTGTGAAATTGCTGGGTCAAAGGGTATGTATATGTTTTTATTTTGCTGTTACTGCTGGCTTGGCATAAAAAAAAATGGCTGCCTTAATTGTCGCTCCTCACCAGGAGTGTGTGGGACTGTCCTCACAACCTCACTGGGTAGTGTAAAAAGTGAGATTGGACATCTTTTAGTATGCTTGTTAGCCATTAGTATCTCTTGTGTAAATTGTCTTTTAATATCCTTTGCCCATTCTTCTAGTGGGTTGCTTGCCTTATGTTATCGGTTTATAGAAGTTTTGTTTTTTTAAATTGTGGTAGAACAAATTATCTATCTATCTATCTATCTATCTATCTATCTATCATCTATCTATCTATCATCTATCTATCTATCTATCTATCTATCTATCTATCTATCATCTATCTATCTATCTATCATCTATCTATCTATCTATCATCTATCTATCATCTATCTATCTATCTATCATCTATCTATCATCTATCTATCTATCATCTATCATCTATCTATCTATCTATCTATCATCTATCTATCTATCTATCTATCATCTATCTATCTATCATCTATCTATCTATCTATCTATCATCTATCTATCTATCTATCTATCTATCTATCTATCATCTATCTATCTATCTATCATCTATCTATCTATCTATCATCTATCTATCATCTATCTATCTATCTATCATCTATCTATCATCTATCTATCTATCATCTATCATCTATCTATCTATCTATCTATCATCTATCTATCTATCATCTATCTATCTATCATCTATCTATCTATCTATCTATCATCTATCTATCTATCTATCTATCTATCTATCATCTATCTATCTATCTATCATCTATCTATCTATCTATCATCTATCTATCATCTATCTATCTATCTATCATCTATCTATCATCTATCTATCTATCATCTATCATCTATCTATCTATCTATCTATCATCTATCTATCTATCTATCTATCATCTATCTATCTATCTATCTATCATCTATCTATCTATCATCTATCTATCTATCATCTATCTATCTATCATCTATCTATCTATCTATCTATCTATCATCTATCTATCATCTATCTATCTATCTATCTATCATCTATCTATCTATCTATCTATCTATCTATCTATCATCTATCTATCTATCTTTCATCTATCTATCTATCTATCTATCATCTATCTATCTATCTATCTATCATCTATCTATCTATCTATCTATCTATCTATCTATCATCTATCTATCTATCTTTCATCTATCTATCTATCTATCTATCATCTATCTATCTATCTATCTATCTATCTATCTATCTATCTATCTAATCTATCTAAAACAAACCATTTGCCGATGCAGTAATTTTTACATGTATAGTTCAGTGACATTCTTTGCATTCATCATGTTGTACAACCATTACCACTATCCTTTTCCATTTATTCCACCACCATTAGCAGAAACTCTGTACCCCCTAAGCAGTGACTCTCCCTCCTTTCCCCTCCCTTCTACCCCTGGTAACCACTAATAAGCTTATTTGCCTCACAGCAACCGTATGTACAACAAAAGGAAACACTGCCTGGTCCTGCACCATCCTCACAGTCGTTATTATGCTTAAGCCCATTATTTCAGCCACTGTATCAGTCTGTCTCCTTGCGGGTGTTCCTCTTTTTCCCTGACCCTCTACTTTACCAGGCATAATGTCCTTCTCTAGGAACTGATCCCTCCTGATAACATGTCCAAAGTACATGAGATGAAGTCTTGCCATCCTCACTTCTAAGGAGCATTCTGGCTGTACTTACTTGCCTATTTCATGTAAGTGAGATCATAAAGTATGTATTTCTCCTTTTGCGACTGACTTATTTTAGTCAGTATAATGTTTTCAAGGTTCATCCATGTAGCATGTATCAGTACTTCATTTCTCTTTATGGCTAAGTAATATTCCATTGTATGTATGTACCACATTTTATTTTCCATTCATCTGTTGGTGGACATTTAGATTGTTTTCTACCTTTTGTCTATTATGACTAGCACTGCAGTGAACATTGATGTACAGGTTTCTGTTTGTGTTCTTGCTTTCACTTCTTCTGGGTATATACCTAGGATTGGGATTGCTAGATTATATGGTAATTCTGTGTTCAACGTTTTGAGGAGCCATCAAACTTTTCCACAGTAGCTGTACCATTTTACGTTGCCACCAGCAATGGATAAAAGTTCCAATTTTTCCATGTCGTTGGCATATCCTTTTAAAAAAAAAAAAAAATCATAGCCATTCTAGTGTGGGTTAGGTGGTATCTCATTGTGGTTTTGATTTACATCTCCCCAATAACTAATGCCATTGAGCATCTTTTCATGTGCTTGTTGGCCATTTGTATAGGAAGTTTTTATAGATTACGGTATACTTTCTCTCTTATGTCTAGCATATATTTTCCCTGAATCTATCATTTATCTTGTAAATAGAAATATTTGTTTTACATCCTTTTGTAGTAATTGTACAACTCTAGTTTTTCCATTAGTTTCTTTACTCTGACAACAGTTTCGTGTATATGGTGTGAGGTGTAGGGATCTAACTGTTTTCTCCAGTGTAGTATTCTTTTAAGTACTCTGAATAAAAGAAAACAGCAGTCTGCCTTCGAGAGATGGAGGATGTGAACCAAAAATATGCATTAGCAATTTTTATTTAAAAACACAGCCAGGAGCAGGAGTTTGAAATGAATTTCCCCTAAAAGCTGAAACTTGTAGAAGTGGTAGCCTGAGGGCTTTCAAAAGAGCCCTAAGGGAACGTTTCTACCTTTAGCCTTTTCTCCTCTTTACCTTACTTTTTTGAGCAGCCATTAAAGATGACTAGTGTGAAAGTGATAGCATTTTGACATTTAGGATGGTGGCATAATTACACATACTGAAAAATTTTAAATTTACATTGGTTAATCTCCTGTGTCTCATTATACTGGAGGTGTAAAAATTCCATGTGTCTGTTTGTACAATTGTCCTGTTACATCACAGTTTGGGGAAACAAGAGTAACTATAATTTACACAGAATTATTTGAGTTTGACTTTATTCCTTTTAGCTGATAATGAATCTAGAATTTTCTTTTCTGCTTTTTATTTCCACACTCACAAAGATATCAACTGTTACGTAACCTCTTCCCATCCTTAGGAAAGCATCACTTTTTCTTCAGCTCATAGGCATTTTAGAATTCTCGGTGCTCTATGCCTGCCACCATTCCTTCTCGTCTTTGCTGAGACTGTGAAAATGGTTTGGCTAGGCTGAAGCTATTCTTTGAAGAAGTACCATTATTTTAAAGTAAAGAAAAAATTTCCTTCTCCAGGGGTCAAGAACTAAGAATCTCAAGCTGAAATCTTGTCTTTTCAGCATGATGGTGCACAAGGGAGCAGGGAGAGGAAAAATCATGAGTTACATGATGAAACCATACTGAGCTCTCTATAGCTGACCCCTCTCTCCTTCTTAAGCCACCCCTCCCCCGCCACCCGACTCCTGGGACACCAAAGGCTCCTGGTTTATCCCACCTCATTAGTCCCTCTTTGCTGGATCCCTACTCCTGCTCAGCCTCTAATGTTGGGGTGTCTAGGAGTTTTGGGCCCCTGGTCTCTAGTATCTTCATCTCTGTCCCTAGGAGATCCCATTAACTATCTTGGCTTTAAATACCATCCTTAGAAGGATGTTGTCTATATGTTGTTGTGTTAGGTGCCATTGAGTTGGTTCCAACTTATAGCAACCGTATGTACAACAGAAGGAAACACTGCCTGGTCCTGTGCCATCCTCACAATCGTTATTATGCTTGAGCCCGTTGTTGCAGCCACTGTGTCCATCTGTCTCCTTGAAGGTCTTCCTCTTTTTCCCTGACCCTCTACTTTACCAGGCATAATGTCCTTCTCCAGGAACTGGTCCCTTCTGATAACATGTCCAAAGTATGTGAGATGAAGTCTTGGCCATCCTCACTTCTAAGGAGCATTCTGGCTGTACTTTTTCTAAAGCAGATTTGGCAGTCCATGGTATATTCAATATTCTTCACCAACACCATAATTCAGAGGTTTCAATTCTTCTTTGTATTCCTTATTCATTGTCCAGCTTTAGTATACATATGAGACAATTGAAAATATCATAGCTTGGGTCAGATGCACCTTAGTCCTCAAAGTGACATCTTTGCTTTTCAACACTTTAAAGAGGTCTTTTGCAGCAGATTTGCCCAGTGCAATGCGTGGTTTGATTTCTTGACTACTGCTTCCGTGGGGGTTGATTGTGGATCCAGGTAAAATGAAATCCTTAACAACTTCAATATTTTCTCTGTTTATCATGGCGTTGCTTATTGGTCCAGTTGTGAGGAGTTTTGTTTTCTTTATGTTGAGGTGTAATCCATACTGAAGACTGCAGTCTTTGATCTTCATCAGTAAGTACTTCAAGTCCTTTTCACTTTCAGCAAGCAGGGTTGTGTCATCTGCATATTGCAGGTTGTTAATGAATCTTCCTCTAATCCTGATGCTGTGTTCTTCTTCACGTAGTCCAGCTTCTCGGATTAGATTGAGTAAAATATGGTGAAAGGATACAACCCTGACACACACCTTTCCTGACTTTAATGTCTACATATTAACCCAAATTTCCAAATGTCTGCTCTACTCCACATCTCAACTTCAAGGGACATCTCAAACTTAACATGGCTTAAAAAGAGTATTGATAATTCTGCTTACCCTCCATCTTTCTTCATCTCTGAAACACATCATAGGCCGTGCAGCTGCTCAGGTGAAAACCTAGGTGTACCCCTCCTCCCTTAATCCACACATTCAGACCACAGCAAGTCTGCCCTACCTCCTGAATATGTCTTGAATCTGACCACTTCTCTCCATTTCCACTGCTGTCACGTTGTGTAAGCCAGTCATCTCTCACCTAGCCACTGCATCCATTCTCGGCCTCATTCTTGACCCAGTAGCCTTGGTATTACTTTTAATTAATGCCATTCAGAGGATGCGGCTGCCCTTCGTAGACCCTCTGATGCCTTCCTGTTGTCTCACCTTCCACAGTGCCTGGGGCCCTTTGGGACCTGGCACCTGCTGCCCTCACTCATTGTGTCACGGCCACTTTGGCCCAGTTGTCAGTCCTTGAACTTGTCAAGCGTGCTCCCTCCTCAGAGGCACTGCACTGTGCTTTCTCTACCTGGCAGGCCCAGAAATTCCATGGCCAGCATCCCAGTCTAAGGCAGGGTTTCGAACTGATCTGAACCGGTTCAGTCACGGCCGATGAAGCGAAACTGAACAGACCCGAATTTTTACAATTTGGGTGATTCCGGAATGATAACCAGAACAGGAAAATTTACGTCAAAGCCCTGGAATGGGAGGCTCAGAAGAGGCAGAGTGGGCCCTTTTAGGAGCCTGATGCACGAGATTGGATTATTGGCAGGACTGTGGAGAGTGACATACATTCAAAGCAGAGCTGTCCCCCACCGTCTTTGAGGGGGCCCCCTCTGTTTCTCACTCTGCGGGGCAAGCAATTTGGTTGCTATGCAACGCATACGCTGCCCTTGTTTTCTAAAAAGGAGACTAAGTTTCTAGCAGGTCCTCAACCTGTAATTTTTCCCATTCTGGCTCACCCAGATTTTAAGTTTGGGTCTGTTCTGGTTTCACTTCCAGTTTGAAGCCCTGATCTAAGGTCATTTTCCTGTTACTATCGGACATTACCTTGCCTGTTTTTCTCCTTTTATGTCTGTCTCTCTCTACCAGAATGTTAGCCCCAGAAGAAACAGAGACTGTTTTTGGTCATTTCACAGCTGTGCCTCCAGCTCCTGGCACAGAGCCTGGGGTGTAATAATGCTCTTGTAAATAGGCTAGGTGCTTTTGTGGCAGTGATCACTGGTTACCGAGTGGTACCCCTGCCTTCTGCCCTTCCCCATAAAGCTGTGAGTGCCCCATTTAATAGATGAGGTATCTTGACTTCTAGACAAGCTGTACAGATAGAAGCTCTTAGTGGAACATTTTTACTACTCAGAAAATGTTCCAGGAGATGACTAGAAAGAGACTAACATGCCCCAGACTGTGAGGCCGGGAAGTGGGTTCTGGGCAGGAAAAGCAGGCTCCCTGGGGCCAGTGTTGGCCGAGGCAGAGGAGGGACTCACCAGTCAGTCGGGAGGCCACTCAGGCTTTTACCTGGACCAGGTCATCACACCCAGGGGTGGAGCCAAATTTGAATTACATAATGTTTAAACGTTTGAATTTTTGGCGAAAGCCCCACTTAAGGAAATAGCATGAAAAATTGATGTTCTTAGATCTTGAATTACAATTAGATAGCCCATGTAATTAATTATCAGTATAACATTATAAATCAAATATTGGGTCTTGCTAATATAACAGTAACGTAAAAACAGCCGTAAGTAAGAGAATGTGAGGTTGACTTCCAGCTGCTCTTAATGAGTTTGTGAGTTTGGGCAAGATCATCTCCCTCCCTGGGCTCAGGTATCTTGCTGCTTTGTTCATTTGTTGATTCAAGAAATGTGTTTTGAGCTGGTAGCTGCCAGGCCCGTGGTAGGTGTTGGAATGCAGCGAGCAGGGCCTGTGGTTTAGCTGTGTAATGGAAAGGCTGCATCCAGCTCTGAGCTGATGAAGCAGGGACCCACAAGGTCATTCTGGGTCAGAGAGGTTGTGATTAATATTGTGATTAAGGAGAGGGCTGCCCAGAGCAGTGATATTTCCTCCCTAGGAACAAGACTGTATAGAGTGAGAACTTTTATGTGAACAAATCTGACTAGTTCTCTACCTGGTACTTGAGAGGACAATGACAATATAAAGTAGGTGGCAAATTCATTCCCAGGCGTCCCTGGAAGACTTGGGCTTTTTCCCTTATCTGACCACCCTTCAAGGGAGAGTCTCTGTGGTGGTGACAACCTCCTCTTGATCTTAGTCAGCTCTTCACTGTTTACATTCTCCTTCCCTTCCGATGATCCTCACAGTATCCTTTGGACCCTCACCCCAGGAGAGGGCTCAGACAGGTCCCGGAACCAGCCAGCCACATCCAGACTGGGACCCCCTGCTGCCTGCAGTGCTTTCTCTCTTTCTCTCCTTGCTGGAGTCCAGCCTTTGCCTTAGACTGTCTACTTACTTAACTCTAGAGATTGTTTTTTCTCCAGATGTGTGAGGTTTGAGGCTCCATACTGTGTCTTTTGGAATTTTGAAATTAATGTGTGAATGTCAAGTTGTCTTTGGGAACTCTGCACCTGGCCGCACCGACAACAGTAGTTCAGCAGGATCGGTCCACAGAGTGAGCCTCTACCTTCTTTTCATGGAACTGCACACACACACACACACCCGCCCCCCCCCCCTCCCCCCACCTGTCCTCTTTACCATGCCCTAGTTCTCCAGGGTTCGAACCCCTCCTGACACATTATACATCTGTTGCCTATCTTTCTCCACTAGGATGTAAATTCCATGAAGATGGAAACCTGTTGCGCTTTTATGCCCACAATCTGGACTGTAGCTGGCTGGCATGTAGTAGATAGTGAAATATTTGTTGAATGAGTGTGTGAATTATCAGTCTGGAGCACTAAAAGTGAGTCTGGCGTGGGCTTCATGGGGCAACTGATTAGTGACTGTTGGAAGGGAGTGAGCCTCTCCAGGAGGGCCTCGCAGTCACTCTCTTCTACAGGTGTGTGTTTATTAAAATTACGTTTAAAGAGTTCCTAATGGTATTCAAATTGTGAATGCCCTGAAGTCTTGAGTAGCAATTGTCCGAGACTGTCACATTCCAAGTCTGGACTCTAATTAAACCAGGGAGGTTTCAACTGGTCACACTGGCCTGAGGGAAAGGCAACTATTGTTTCCGGCATTCACCAGGATGATCTGAAATAAGAAAGTAACAAAGGAAGAAAAAAACAACCAAACCGTGTGAGGTTGTACAAGTGTATGTGTGCAGGTATTTTCTTGCCTGTTGATTGCTGGATTTCCTCTTTACCTGCACTGCAGGCTAAAAAGTATGACTCAGAGATGGCCAATAATACACCAATTCAAAGTTGTTTACCGTTCGAGCTTTCTCTTCTTCCTGGTTGTGGGTGCAGACAGTACGTATCCACCACAAGCAGGGAAAGCTGAGTATGTTCTGGCTGCCTCCTTTTCCTGGCTGAGGTGTTGTGGACCTGTTGGGGAGGCCGGAAGCTGGTGCCTAGACTTGGCTGCTGGCCCTGCCGTTGGTTTGCTCGGGGCCTGTGGGTTTGTTTCTGCCCGTGCCGGACCCTCCAGGAGCCCATGCTCAGAGCTGCCTGCCTTCTTCTCTGCTGTCACTGCTGCTGCCGCCATCACCACAGCACCGCTATCTCTGAAAGCACTCCCCATCTCCTAGATAGCACAAGAGGACAGCAGTCCTAGAATTATAGTGTCAGGAGGAGGGAAGACAAGTCACATACCTCTTGAGCCAGTGTTTCCTCATCTGCAAAACAGGAACAATGTTAATCTCTCTGGGCAGTGACAGGAACCCACAGAAGTGTTTGTCAGAGTGCTTTGTGGCTGCAAGTGTGTGGTGCCCAAGGAAAGCACTTACTAATTGATCCATTCATACGTTAAACAAATGGTTATTGACAACCCGCCTTAAGAGAAAGAAGTATTATACAGCCATCAAAAACTAGCATTATAATGTTATTTAGAAGTAAGGAAACATTTATATTGGAGGAATAATGAGGCGGGAGCCAACCGCAGACTTCTGTGTTGGCATGACTTGAGGGACCAGGAGGCAAAAAGGAAACAGCTCTGTGAGGGACATGGGATTGAGTATAGGTGTTTTGAATATCAATTGTTTCTTCAGTGCTATTATAGTCACACTGCTTACGGTAATTATTCAGATGGTGGCAACCTCTGTCTTACAGCGTAAACCTTGAAAAAGAAAGAGAAGCAAACATTTCTATAAAACTCAGCCCAAGTGTGGTCCAGGTCCCCAGGAGCCTTCACTGACACCCCTACTCCCCAGTTATTCCTCCTCCTGTGGTATAAGGGGTTAAGTCCTTTTCCTGTGTGTTCCCATGATCCTCTAGGCCTGCCACTGATGACTACACCGAACAATTATTTATGTGTCAGTCATGGCCATTAATTAGCCTATAAGATGTTTGAATAAAGGCCCAGTGACTTATTTATCCTTACTTCCTTGTTGGTAAGGTGTATCCCATGTGGATGGGACAAATGGGTGAATTACCTTTCTAAAGCTGTTTCCTGATCTGTAAATGTACCAAGCCTGCAGAAGTGTTGAGAGACAATGCGTATGACAACCTCAGTATATAAGTCCTGGTACACATAAGCACCCAAGAAATATCCTGTCCTATATAGTGTGGATTCCATTTTCTGCTGCTCAGATTCTTCTCTGGGGGAAAAAAAAAAAAAGCATGCAATAAGAACCCACCCTGCGCTTTATTGCCCTGCGCTTTATTAGGCTGTTTTTACTTACTGTTTTGCATGTGTCCCATAGGATCTTTCTTTGAGGCCCACACACTCCCCCGTGCTGCACTTCCAAAACGGCACTCGTGTGGCCCCGGCCAGGTGGACAGTGGGGCAGCGGATTCAGTCTGGGAAACCTAGATGTCAGTGAAAAATGCTGGAGGCGGTTGGCATTCACTAAGCCTGGTCATAAAACCAGCACATTATCGGTACAGAACGAGCACTGTTAAAAATAAAACGTATGAGAAGAAATATATTTGAATATGAGGGCACTGCAAACAGTTTTGCAAGGTATTAAGACCGCATTAATCTTAATTTTATTATATATTAAAGTTTTTAACTTTTCAAATAATGCAGTTTCGTTGCTTTAAAACATCTGAGAGTTATAGAGCTATTTGGTGTGGCTGTCAGGAAAGGGCTCCTGCCATTTATTGGGGCCCTGGTTTTATTTAATAGCCAGATGAATGGAACAGTTAATAAAAGAAATATTGCTTTATTCCCTGACATTTATGTCCTTGGTTTCCAATAAAGAATTGAAATTATGAATAGTTGATGGTTTAAATTGATGTTTTATGTTGAACGCTAGCTATAATTTGCCCTCTGAGGATTGTAATACTGAGAAACAGATGGTTTTTCACAGTAACAAATTGCTGTGTGTATACAGTCTATAGTCTTGGCTTTCAGATACTTTCACCTTTGATTCAGAGCTGCCCTGCTGCTGGCAGACCGGGGAGAGATGCAGCCTGCCTGGGAAGGGGCCTCCTGCCCTGGGGGAGACACACAGGCCCCAGGAGTGCAGCTGTGGCTAAGGTTGGATGGTGGGGAGGTATGGCCAGGCTGTTCTCCTAGCTGCAGCTGAGACCTGCCCTGCAGCCCGGCATTTGGAACCGGCCAAGAGGAGTGTTCTGCCTTTGGAGACAGCTTGTCCAAGGTCACAGTAGCAGCTCTGAGGCAGCGCCTGCGGCATTGCTGCCTGTGACAGACTGATACCACACCCTCTGCATTACAGACTTCATAATCCTTCTAGAACAGGCAAAGAAGAGGAGAGTAGAAACGTGTTTTGGCAGTTCCTAGGTGCTTGCAGTACAGGGTAAGAGCTCGGGCCTTGGAATCAGGAGGCCAGGATCCTGGTCTGACTGCTGCTGACTGGCTGGGGACCCTGGGGATGTTTCCTTAACTCCCTGATCTCAGTTTTCTCATCTGTAAAATGTGAATAATAGTAGAAGCTGCCTCCTTGTTGTGATGATTAAGTGAGGTTATCCTTGTAAAAGAGGTCTTAGACCTCTTTACCGTGTTAAAAAGGAAAGATGTCACCTTGAGGACTAAAGTGTGCCTGACCCAAGCCGTGACATTTTCAGTCACCTCATATGCATGCGAAAGCTGGACAGTGAATAAGGAAGTCTGAAGAAGAATTGATGCCTTTGAATAATGGTGCTGGTGAAGAATATTGAATATACCATGAACTGAAAGAACAACGAACAAGTCTGTCTTGGAAGAACTACAGCCAGAATGCTCCTTAGAAGGGAGGATGATGATACTTCTTCTCACATACTTTGAACATGTTATCAGGAGGGACCGGACCCTGGAGAAGGACTCAAGCTTGGTAAAGTAGAGGATCAGCGAAAGAGAGGAAGACCCTCAACTGGATGGATTGACACGGTAGCTGCAATGGGCTCAAACATAGCAAACATTTTGAGGATGGCGTAGGATTGGGCAGCGTTTTGTTCAGTTGTACATGGGGTTGCCGTGAGTCAGAACTGACTTGACGGCACCCAAGAACTACACATCCTTGTAAAACAGAACTGAGCACGATGCAGGGTACAAATAAATGCTTAGTAACTAGTGGCGATGATGCGTAGCATGAGAAACCAGAATTACAAAACAGATTGATTTGGTGTGATTTTTAACATTACAAAAGCTTTGTTGTTTTTCAGGGCAAGTTACCACAGGGGTTCTTTAAGCAGCAACAGGTTTAAAAAAAAATACCTATTAGTGTCAGGTAGATTCCGACTCATAGAGACCTTGTAGGTCAGAGTATGGTTTCCAAGGCTGTAATCTTTATGGGAGCAGATTGCCACATATTTCTCTCGCAGAGCGACTGGTAGATTCAGACCTCTGATCTTTTTCAGTTAGCAGCCGAGCGCTTAACCACTGCACCACCAGGGCTTGCTTCAGCAACACTTCAGAGTTACACAGATTTCTTCTCCAGACAGTTTTAAAGGAACATGGCTTCCATGAAAATGAGGCATATGAAATGGTAACATTTACAAAGTGTCTATGTTTTGTTGGCCTTTGAAACACTCTGGGCTTCTGGGAGGAGACCTGGGCCGTTGCAGGTCTAAAGGCCGAGGCTGATGGGTCTCCACCATCAGCTTGGAGATTGTTAAAACTGGTAGACCGTTTAGGAATATTACCAGGTAGAAAGTGGCAGGCCTGGTTTTAAGGTGTAATTTTGCATAAGTGATGACAAAGATGGAATTCTTAGTAATATGTTGGGGTAAGATCTTAATATTTTATAAAATTTTATCGGTTGAGATCGGTAGCTGTTTTTGCTAAGAAGAGTGTTGAATTTAGTATTTTTCTTTCTTTAGGTTGTGCCCCGAGAGCTTGTTTTCAAGACATTTATTTGTACTTAGAATGCAAAGTTCTTTTCCACAGGAAAGGAAGTATTATAAAAGTGTTTGTGTTCTTGGTTAATTGAATAAAAACCTATTCATCTCATGAGTCACTAAGAGAGAGTTAGCAGCATTTCCTGAAGACCTATTGTGTGCAGCACTTTATAATTCCCACTTGATCTTCCCAACAAGGATGAGAAGCAAGGACCTTGCCCCTGCTATCTCGCTGCCTCCTCCGCCATACGGACCTCGAGGATGAGCTCTAGGGCCATCCCCACGTGCACTGTGGTTGGCTGTCAGCCTGGGTTCTGGCTGTAGCACGGAGCTGAACAAGTAGTTTGTGTCAATTGGTTGTTGTTTGGAGATAAGAAAAAGCAGACTGGAAGTGAATTTACTTGGCATGTGGAAACTAGGCCCCTACTCTGGACCTTCCTACTCTATAGCAGATTTCTCTCTGGACCTCTCCCCATCTGTAACATGAGATTATTGAATGGGAATACTTTCTTCAGCGCTGATATCATCCTCTCAGGGCCCTGCTCCACATCCTTCAATGTCTCTCTGTGGCCTAGAGGACAAGTCCAGCTCCTTCTTGTAGAGCCATTGGGACGTGGCTGTAGCCTGCGCTCCAGCCTTTACTGAGCTCCGTGGAGTCCCAAGCCCAGCATGTGGTTTGTCTCTGTGGTGCTCATAGGAGGCATCAATAACTGGAATGGATAAAGTGGGTGTGCACATGCCAACATACTTGTGTAGTCATGGTGAGAGAGTAGGGGATGCTTCTTCTCTCCTGTTTGTGAAATTTTAAAGGTCTAAGGAGGGGTGCGTATCACCCGCTGCTTGGCTATGGCTCAGATACTTTCATAATCACAGTAGTTTATCGGCAATGGCTACTAGAAGATTTTCATATAAAAGTAGGACCACTTCTTGTCTTGAAGTCTGTTGTAGATTATAGTCATGTTTACAAGTTTAAAAAGAATTTTTTTTTCTTAAGTAATTTCTTCCATTTGTTGGCTGTGAGGGGCCATTTCCTGGCTACTCTGCGTGGCTGTAGGGAACCTCAGGCTCCCTTCCAAAGTACTCTGACTCCTCGACCTGTTCCAGGTCTGTCTTCCTCACTAGAAGCAAGGGCAGGGACAGTGCCTTTCTTGGCCACCTCAGTGTCCTTAGCACCCAGCTCACTGCGTGGCACAGAAGATGTGCCTAGAGCCCTTGGCAATCAGGGGGCTGCATCACGGTCTTTGAAGTGCTGGTGGTGTAACCAGAGACAGCAGATTAATGGGATTGGTTTGGATCCATAGCATTCCATATTACACTGATTAAAAACAAATAAAACACTCTGTTTTAGACTAGAAATAAGTTTAAGTGAACTATAGACAAGAAAAACAAAGATCAGAAAAGATGAAGATCTTTGTGTTAAAAGCTGTTTTCCATGAGTCAGCCATGGAGTCTAATAAAAGTGCCCCCGGCTAATTCCACAAAGCTTGTATCAACCCATTTTGGGGGCTAGGGTGGGAGGTGAGAAATCCAGACAGAACTCTGAAGTTCTCTGCAAGCTGCAAAGAAAGTGTTACCTCTCTCAGTCTCTGAAGGCTCGTAAGCTCTATTTGTGGTGTCCACACTGTGATGTATCTTAACTGTTCTTCCAACTCTTTCTTGTCTGCTGTGGCCTCTCAGATGAGTCATCACCAACTTTTCCTTTCTTCACCTCCTACCTCAGATCTGCTTCCCAAAGTCTCATCTCTTTACTGCTCTTTCCCTTTCTTTCCCAATTCCACAGCCCTGTTCAGGCTTCCCATCCTTCGTGTGCTTTACTGCTCCAGCCTTCTAATACCTCCTGCCTCTGGGATGGGGTCTGGCCAATCCTTCCTGTCTCCATAGTTATTTCCCAATAACTTCCCAGTTATTTCAGCGATCTTCTTGGCTTCCCAGGGCTTTTGGAATGACGCCTCCACACCCTGCTGCACCCTCAAGGCTTTTTGTGAGAGGTCCCAACGCCCTGTACCAGACAGCCTCTGCCCTGGGAGCTTCAGGCATCCTGAGCTCAGGCCACTTAGATTCCCTGCTGGAAGCAAGGGCCCATATTCCGGAGCCTTTGTGGGTGCTTGTCCTTCCCTTTCCTGCCTGTTAGCATCCTGCCATCTTTCAAGGCTCCACTCCGGTGCCTGTCCCTGTGTGAAGCCTCCCCAGGCCCTCGCTCCTCCTCCTCTCCCTTCCCATATCACTTACATCATTTTGTCCTGTCTCACTGCGGGGCAAGTCCTCCAACAGACTGTGGAACCAGAGGCCTTGTGTGGTATGGATTCCATAGGTGGACTCTGGGCACTTCACCCCGAGGTCTTTGTGCACGCTGAGTAGTGATAACAGCAATATTGGCAGCTCAGTGCAGGCTTTCCTTCCCTTACTTCATTTAACCACACAGATCCCAGTGGGGTGGGTCATGATGCCTTGACTTTCCAGATGGGAAAACGCTTAGAAACATTGGGAAAATTCTCCAGCTCACATGCAGGTCACGGAGCTGCCAGGGGCAGAGCCTGCATTCACACGTACACTTGAGCTTTCCACCCCTATGCTGGCTCTGCTCATTTTAACCAAAGGTTTGGTCATTTTAACTAGTGTTTGAAGGCACTTTTTGGTGTTTGAAAGCACTTTGGGGTAATGAAGCCCCACTTTATGGTTTGATGGAAGCTGAGGCTGGTGAAGTGATTGCTGGGTTCTCGTAGTGACTTAGGGCCAAACCACAGGGCTGGCTCGGGTGTCCTGACTCTCAGCACAGGTTCCTCCAGATGCTCCACACTGTGGTTTCTGAGTGCCCACTCTTAATCCTCCATTGTCCTCACCACACAGACTCTTAACAGCATGGAGAGCAGGAGGGCACCTGCTAACCACCACCACTGAGGTAGCTACAGACAAAGTGGGGTAGGGGCATGAACTAGCCTGACGGAAGTCACTTGAAATACAATGTCTCTGCAGCTGTTTCTGTGGCTGTAGTTTGTGTGGGTGCTCCTTATGCTCTGAGGAGTGACTACAAGCCAACTGTGGACGCCACCACTGTGGAGACAAGAGTGGTGTGGAGAGGCTGGGAGGAGAAGGCGTTCAGATTCCCCAGACCTCAGCCCTGCCTGGATGAGTTGGTGCCTAGAGCACTGATTCAGACATTCCCGCTGATTCTCCCCGGGATTTCCCCCATGTCCATGTTGTATGTCCTGCTTCGGCAGGTGAAGAGCCCAAAGGCTCAGCATGACACCGTGCATACAGTCAGTAAGCAAAAGAGCCTCCTTGGCTTCATGGCGCTTGTCCTTCCCTTTTGTAGATGTTTTTCCTGGTTCATCCGTGATGGATGAGTGTTTAGTGCAGGATTTTGTATTAGGATGGCGTCTGCATGCAGGTAAGCGAAAGTGGAGAGAATGAGCTTCAAACAAGACCATATAAGTAAAGTAGCTGCTAAATGTGAGTAATAGGAGCCCAGGATTTCCCTAAGTTCCCGGCAGTGGTCAGGGAGGACTACTTGGCTGTATTTCTTTTGTAATTATCCCTCAGCTCTTAGCACTTTGCTCCTCGTAATGCTGCTGATGTTCCACCGAGGTAAAGTACTGTGGCAGAGGGCTGAGGGTTGCAGTCTGATAGGCTGAGGGCCACAGGAGGATTCTGAAGTGCCCTTTTCCCTTCTGGTGGGTATTTTTTCATCACTGAGCCTATTCAATGCTTTTTGAAACCTCCCATGGGATGTGAACTAGTGTCTGTAGACAGGTGGCTTGTCAGGTCACCCAGGTGCTACTGAGCCAGCAGTGCCTACCCCCCAGGCTCAGAAGGGAAGCACTTCCCTTTGATGGTTCACGAGACCAAGCACTTCTAGTTTCACTTCATTAAAAGCATAGTACAAAAGGAAAAGGCTGTCAGAAGACAAACAACACTGAAAACAAAACAACATGGGTTCACCACCACCATCACCACCGTGGGCGAAAGAGTCAAGTGTTACAGAATGCAGCTAAAATTTTGTGCCCAACAGAAGCCAGGGCACAGAGCAGGTTTGTGTGTCCTTACAGAATTTATGTGCACATCTAGTTTTGTTGATGAATTTTTGCTAGAATTTACAGCTATATAGCTGATCTTATTAAATTTTTATTTCCATTATTTCTGCTTCTTTTTAAAATATCAGTTGATTAATCTGGACTTTGTTATATGAGCCAAGTGACTGAGGTCATTTCTTACAGTTGTGATCTGTGTCACCAAGTAAGTACAGCTGGAGTCCCAGAGGGTCAGGGTGGGAAGGGCCTAAGAGGGCACTCTTGTAGTCCAGAAGTTCCGCACCAAGTTCCTGCAGGTCAGGGAGAAATGGGGAGGGGAGCAGCCTAAAACCCACCTCACCTGTTTTCAGCTGTAGCCTCTCTGTTTTTATGTGCTTTATAGTATTGTGCATTCATGTAGGTGTCGTTTGAAAATAGTGTTCTACAACTAAAAATAAACAAAGGTTGAAAAGCAATACCTTAGAGTACAACCTCTTTTTTTTTTTAAGTTTAGTATACTTTATTGTAATGTAATTTTCAGAAAATTGGCAATCTATGTATGGTACGTGGTACGTGGAGTTAATCTTTACTAAACAGAGTATATTATTAATCAGAATACTCTATGCCCAGTAACAGAGTTTACTCAAATTTCAATGAACTAAAAAACATTTTAGTTAAAAAAAAATTTTCTAAAGCCCAAGTTGCCTCTTCAACAACATATCAATGAAACAGTTATCTGTTCACCTTTAAAAAACTAATTTGAATACATTATCCGTAATGATTTCAAGCCGGATTCAGAAGAGGATGTGGAACCAGGGCTATCATTGCTGATGTCAGATGAATCCTGGCTGAAAGCAGAGAATACCAGAAATATGTTTACCTGTGTTTTATTGACTATGCATAGGCATTCAACTGTGTGGATCGTAACAAATTATGGATAACATCCAACCTCTTTTTTTGATGTGGGAAACTGAGGCTCACAGAAGGGAGGTGACCTGCCTAAAGTGACCAGTTAGTGAGCTGGGTCCAGACTGTTACCTTGCCTCAGTCTCCTACCTTGGCTGCTGAATTCCCGAGGGCTGGCAGCATATGGGTCCTGACTATGTCCAGTCTGTGAGCATCTAAAGCAGGGAAGAGTCAAGAGCTCACCTCCATTTGTTGAAGGTCACTCTGGGGGGTGTGCAGAGTAGGGAGGCAACAGTGGAAACAGGGAGACCGTGGAGGAGGCTGTTGTAATCAAACTGTGGGAAGTAATGGTGCCTTAGACTAAGGTGGAGATGGAAAGTGTGGTTGCCTTCTAGATGTGCTTTTAAGTTGGACATGCCAGTGAATTGACCATGTAAAGAGAGGGAAAAGAAAAAAAGAAAAAGCCAGGGTAAGTCCTAGGTGTTTAGCCTGATAAATTGAGATGCCATTCACAAAAATGGGAAAAAGGGCTGGAGGAACATTGGAGGAGAAAATCAATAATTGAAAAAATTGTATTATGAACAACTCTTACTTTAAAACATTGAAAATACACCACTGACCAACAAAAGAATTGAGCTGGGGAAAATTACATATATGTATAAAAATATATATTATTAATATATCCATATTATAATATTCCAGTTGCCCCAGAAATGTTTGTAAGATAAAACAAAGAGATGTTTCCCATGGCCATGTGGTAACATTGTTTAGGTCTTATTTCAGCTTGGCTGAAGTACAGCCAGATTGTACAGCCAAAAAATACAACCAGAATGCTCCTTAGAAGCAAGGATGACGAGACTTCTTCTCACGTACTTTAGACATGTTATCAGGAGGGACTAGTCCCTGGAGAAGGACATCATGCTTAATAAAGTAGATGGTAAGGGAAAGAGAGGAAGACTCTCAACTAGATGGATTGACACAGCGGCTGCAACAGTGAGCTTAAGCATAACAATTGCAAGGATGGCACAGGACTGGGCAGTGTTTTATTCTGTTGAACATAGAGTCGCTATGAGTCAGAACCGACTCGACGGCACCTAACAGCAACAATAGAGATAAACTTAGAATATGAAAGAGCAAAAATCTGACCATTACGATTGTGCCTGAAAGGTGATACACCAAATTGTTAGCAGTGGTTAAATCTGGGGAGTGGTGCTACCAGGACTTTAATTTTTACTTGTATTATTTGAGGGTATTTTTTGTTTACAGTAATTGTATACTACTGTAAATTAATGTAAGGAGCCCTGGTAGCGCAATGGTTAAGTGCTGGGCTCCTAACCAAAAGAATGGCAGTTCGAACCCACCTAGTGGTTCCACAAGAGAAAGACCTAGCAATCTGTTCCGGTAAAGATTATAGCCTAGAAAACCCTATGGAGCAGTTCTGCTCTGTCCTGTAGGGTCGCTATGAGTCAGAATTGACTCAATGGCACACAACCAAACAACAACATAAATTAATGCAAGAGGTTCCAGGGTGGTGCAAATGGTGAAGTGCTAGATGACTAACTGAAAGGTTGGCTGTCATACCCACCCAGAGGCACCTTTGAAGTAAGGCCTGGCAATCTACTTCCCTACGGAGCAGTTCTTCTCTGCACACAGGGGGTCACCGTGAGTCACAGTCGATTCAGTAACAACTAATAACAATGAATAAATAAATAGAAAATAATATTAAAAAAATACCATACCTCCAGCCTTCACATCTGGGGAACCTCTGGTTACTCCAACGAGGGCCCAGGTCTAGTTTGCCATATTACGTCTGGTTTCAGCCCTGGCTGATCGGGTGGCCTTGGGAGAACTGCAGATGTCCTGATGGGGGTGGTGTCAGGATATGTCTGGGGGTGGCTGTGAGTCTCCCAGGGGAGTGCCTACCTTTCCATTTTATAGTTTGTCAGAGAATTGCTGGTGCAAGAAAGAAGCAAATTGCCACTCACCGAGACTGCCGTGGGTTCATTAATTTGTTCACCCCTTCCATACACCCACGGCAGAGTAGAAGGAGCTGCGCCACCACTCACTAGCTGCATGGCCTAGTCAGTTTCTTAACCTTTCTGAGCAGTTTGGGTAGTTTTCCCTGGAGTCTTCTTGGCTGTCATCCTCTCCTCCTGTCCTACTCGTTCCCCGACCCTGAGCCTGCAGCCATGTCTCTAGGTGGAGGACACTCTCTGGCCTTGTTTAACACCCCTGCATCTGCAAGTACACTCCTGGCCTCTGTGGCATGGGGCCCCACCTGACTTTCCTCCACCACATCCGACCCATCCCAGCCTCCTGGGCTCCGTGTCTTCATCTCCATGGTGCACCCTTTATGCCTTCAGCCTCTCATCAGGAACCCAGGTCGCTCCCAGCACTTCGGGACTCTGTCCTTTCAGCTCCCATATCCGTCCAGCTCTGGATCATTTACGAGCTGCTACCCATTTCACAAACACGGCATGTCCAAAGCTGATCTTGAAATCTCCACGTGCTCAGGTTTCCCACCACCTTGGAGGTGGCCCCATGGTCTATGGAGCCACTCCAGCCAAAGCCTGAAGGTGACACATGGCAATGCCCCTGCCTTTCTCCACCTCTCTTGTTAACACGTTACTACAGCTTGCCAATTTATCTCCTCAGTACCTTGGCTTCATTAATTTTCCCTCCATCTGTCTTAGTCATCTAGTGCTGCTATAACAGAAATACCACAAGTGGATGGCTTTAACAAAGAGAAATTTATTCTCTCACAGTCTAGGAGGCTAGAAGTCCAAATTCAGTGCACCAACTGCAGGGGAAGGCTTTTTCTCTCTGTTGGTTCTGGGGAAGATACTTGTCATCAATCTTCCCCTGGTCTAGGAGCTTCTCAGCACAGGGACGCTGGGTCCAAAGGACACTCTGTGCTCCTGGCTCTTCTTTCTTGGTGGTGTGAGGTCCCTCTCCTCTCTGCTTGATTCTCTCTTTTATATCTCAAAAGAGATTGACTCAAGATACAACCTAATCCTATAGATTGTGTCCTGCCTCATTGACATAACTGCCTCTAATCCTGCCTCATTAAAATCATAGAGGTTAGGATTTACAACAGATAGGATAATTACATCAGATTACAAAATAGAGGTCAACCACACAATACTAGGAATCATGGCCTAGCCAAGTTGACATACATTTTGGGAGGACACGGTTCAATGCATAACCCCATCATACCTTCATAGTCAACATTTTTTCTCTCCTAGATCTCGGATGATGTTATTTTGGTAATAATCTCTTTGGGACATCTTTGTCTGCCTTGCAAACCTTATTTGACTACTCTTCCCAGAGTCATGCTTTTTAACATGGGCAGAAGACTTCATCTCTCTCTGTTGTTGCCTCCAGGAGCCTACTTGTTACCCTACCTTCTAAGGCTGGTACAAAAGGTCATGGCTTAATTTTTGGAGGGCATTTGAAAACTCAGAGAGTTGTCTTGTTTGACTAGAAGGCAAACTTAGAAACACAGGTGACTTTGATGCCTGGCTCTTGATGGTTGTTGGGAAATGTTGGGAACTAGAGTCTTCAGTCTCACATGCCTCCCCCAGCTGCAACCATTTTGCCTGGATTGCTTGGGAGAGCCCCACCTCACATTTCCCTGAGAAGGCCCTCTTAAAGCCATTCTGGCTTGCTTATTCTTGCCACATGGACTTAAAAAAAAAAAAAAAAAATTCTTTATATAAACCCGCAGAAACTACGTGGTGATCGAGGGCACTGCTTACTGTGTCAGGTTCACCCTGTTCTGTCAGTCTCTTGAAAATGAATGAGTCTCGGTCCCTACTTCTTATAAAATAACACCGTCTGAATCTACTTGGTTAAATTAAGGCCTTATGCATTTTGGCTAAATGACTTTAATCAGTTTAATCACCCTCTAAGTTAAGGATGATTTATAATAAACATTGTCAGAGCTTCAGTTAACAGTTTACTTGGGAAGTACTTTTGGTCACAAAGTAGAAAAACAAGTGCAAAAACTAACCCCGCAGGCGATTGTAAAAAGTTTTTAGATAGTAGTTGTAAAATATTAGATTTACTAGCACAAAACTCTTGCTGACATTTGAAAGTGTCCTTTGGCTGGCAATAGATGATTGGGCCATGGATGACACCCTGGTGAACACAGAGCATTTGTGTTTATGGGGTTTAGCAGATTGATGTGGTGAGGAGTTGGCAGTATGCTTGGTGATGCTTATTCCTATTTATCCAAGAGATGCAGGGCCATCTGCGTATTTTACATTTCGATGGAGATGCCTGACCTTCTTGTGAATGGAGAACTCCTTACTACACACCGTATCAGCCCAGAACAGGGCCCGGGGAGCCATGTTGGCTTCTTACCACCCAGGCATTTTAAGTGGAAGGGGACAGAGTGCACATGAGGCTGGCTGGAGGGTGACTGTGAGCTCTTCCCGAGTCTGTCTTCTTCTCCAGGTCAGTGTTGGGTGCCGGAGCCAGGTGGGGAGCCTGCACAGAGGCAGGCCACACGCTTGCAAGCCCTGCTGACCCTCTGGGAATCCCCCTCCCGGGCCTGGGTAAAGTACAGGCCTAGCTGCTCAGGTGTACTGCCGCACGTCATTGTCCTGGTTTGTCTCTACCCAGTCTGGCGGAACTAAGACCGCAGAGGCTCTGAGCAGCTTTGCCGGTTGCTGTAACAAGGCCAAGGCAGGAGCTGCGTGGTTTCTAATGGAGAAAATGACATAACGATCCAAAGATGCAAAACTTCTGTTTCCTTTCCTGCTTCCCTCCCTCTCATCCTTTTTCCTTCTTTCTTGGTTTTTGTGACTTGCCAAATGTAGCTTCCTTGCTCTCTTCTCTATGGCCGTGTCCTTGCCTTTCCATCCCATGTCCTTCCATTAAAATCTTACAACCCCACCTTCAGGAGACTTCTCTGGCTGGCTCCCCTGGACAGGGTCGCCTCTCCTGGGACCTCTCCTTGGCAGCATGTGGTCACATCAGCCTAACCTTGAGTTGTCATCATCTGTGCATGTGTCTGACCTACCCTGGCCACATGTTAGGTCCTTACATGGGGGCTTTTTCTAGAGTGCAGTGATGAGAGCATGGTCCTTGTCAGCACCCTGATCTCAATCTGCACTAGGCCCTTCCACTTACTAGTGGTCCAAAGACGAAGTCCTGTCATCTCTAACCCTCTGCTTCCCCTCCATGAAGTGGGGATTATGGGGGCACTTGCTGTCATGGCGGCGGGGCCGGGATGGGAAGATTGCATGGGTGTCCGTGAATTTCACACCTGCAGTCAGGAGAGGCAGCGGCGTTGATGTCTTCAAAATCTCAATGGACATTTTTGTGACTTTTCCATTTACCAGCATTAACTCCCAGTTTGTATCCTCTGAGCTTCATATGGGCTCTACAAGGCTGACATTATCATCCCAGTTTTACAGACAAGAAGACAGACTTGGATGTTAGGAAGCCGCTGGAAGCCACCCAGCCCATCAGTGGATGAGGCTGGTCCAGAGCTGTTCAGAGCCTGGTGCTCTGGGACAAGGCCTTTCTTGGGATTCTCCCTCCCCAGGACTGGTATCAAAGTATCCAAGAATAAGGCTGACTTGGGCTCCTACCTTCCAGCCCCCAGTGCTACTGGGCTCTGCTTGGCCCCATGGAGCAGCTCTCTGGCTTGGCGCCTGCTCTGGAATCTCAGTGATTCCTGAGATACAGGAGCATGGGCTTCCCCACTGTTTAGCCCTTGGCTCAGTAACTGAGTCCAGTAGCAGGACTCAACTCAGGGCTGTGCCCCTCCAGCCTGGGATGGAGCACAGAGCTGGGTTCCGTGCTAGCAAGCCTCAGTGCGGCGGCCCTTTCCTTCCCACCCATTGACTGGCTGCCTGCAGGTGAGGATTGCAGAGCTGTATCTGGGACATAGAGGTCCTGCCCTCCTGGGGTGGGTAGGGGTTACCAACTAAAGCCTCAGGCGTCTGGCACAGCACAGGTTCACTCAGGACAGCTTAAAGAGCTTCACTCATCTTATGATACCACCAGCATTGCCTGTTTGGGGAAAAGCTATTTTCCTGCTCCACACTTAGGCTGGTAGGGTTCAAGGAAGAATAGGAGGGAAGGGTTTTGGCTTTCCCGACCTGAGTCTTCCTGAAGGTAAACCTATCACCATTGAAAACACTGGCTCTTTGGAATCAAGAAAGTGGTCTGGGGCTCTGGCCCTGGGAGAGGCGTGGTTTGGGGCAGAGGTCCCCCTTCCCAGGATGCTCTGCAGCTTGCACAGGCAGGATGCTGTTTCCTATGCTTAAGTGTCAGTACCCAGCCCTTTCTTCCTCCCTCCTTAAGTCAGGGGAGTTGTTATGTCAGGGATATGAGAGAGCAGGCCCCACCTTCCAGGCTGTGGCTGGGCTTTGAAGTGCATTTCCTTCTGGCTCAGACCACTCTGCTATAGGGCGCCTCCTGCAGTGTCTTCCTGCCAAGGAACCTGACATGTCAGCAAGGAAGTGCCTTGCCAGGCTCCACGCTTCACCAGGCTTCCTCCCTTCGACTCAGAGAGCTTGCCGGTGCTACCAATAGGCAGGAAGGACATGTTCGCCTCTGCCACACCACCCACCCCTGTCCACCTCACACCACAGAGCATCTGCTGGCCTTTTACCAGCACTAGACGAGGTAACCTGACAAGTGGGAAGCAGGGAGGCTGGCTCCTGGGCTACCCACAGGTCTCCACCATTAACTAGGCGTGCTTGGTAAGAAGCAGTGCTTCCTTCCTCTGCCTCAGCACGTTCATCTTTCCTGCTGGCCTCATCATTTGTACCAAGCCGCTTCCCTGAGCCTAAGCATGGCCCCTTGACCTTTAATGACAACAACCTTGAGAAGATTACTTCAGAATCTCGATTCACTGGCAAACACACAAGCTCAGAGGAGCTGACTATTCCTTGATTTATGTCAGCTACTTGCAGAAAGCAGGCTTGCCACTGCACCTAGCCAGCACGCCACAATTAGAGTGTGAGCACAGTGCTGCTCTGCTGAGACCAGTGACAGATTGCCTGAGAAGACCCCCTGACAGAATATGATGTGTTCATCTGCAGCAAGGCCACTGGTGGCCCAATTGCTTCCAAGATTAAACTTTCCCGAGGTCGTTCAGGCTGCCCCGAGGGTGCTCAGCCTTCTTGGTTTAAGATTACTGACAAATGTATTGAACTGTATCTAGTTGAAACATACATAGGTTTTGAAGTTTTCAGGTTTGGTAAGAAAATGAAATTCCTTTGTCCCAAACCAGGCCTTGCTGGTCTTGTTGGTATTGTGTGTATGTGTGTGTTTTCAAGAGTCTCTATTTTGAGCTGTTTGGAGAAGCAGCTGCTCTGAGTTGAGACACATGTGTCTTAAGCTTGTTCTCTGATCTTGGCTCTAAAATAGAAATCTGTCTGCAGTCTTTCTTGCAGGCAACTTGTCAATGGAACCACTTTCAAATGTTTCCCAAGTGAGAGAGGTTTGACCCAGGCGTCTGTCTCATCAATATTTTATAGAAAATAACATTTTTAGTTTTAGAGATTTTTAAACAACTTCCTATCCGGGAAGCAATATACATCCTATACACGTTGCAGTTTGAAAACGTTCTTGTGTTATCAGTCACCCTAGTCCTGCCTGGCCCTAGAAATAACCAGATTGTGGTTACACAGAGGCCATAGCAAACCATGCAGCACTGCTTTATACGCATCTGGTTTCCTTCTTGAAATCAGATATGTTAGTTTGTACTTCAGCAAACTGATTATTTGGTGGGATATGTGCAAGTCCCTGTAATGCATTGGGTTGAGTGAGAGTTACTCAGGTTTTAGGGGAAGATATATAAACATTTGCTTTTGACCAACGTCCTGCACCCTTTGTTTGGAGAATTTACTGGTTAGCGCTCGTCCTCTGAAAAGGACTGAGCCAGCACCCATCTTGGGCTGACTTACAGTTCCTCTCTCTCTCTCTCCAACAAAATTATGTTTACTTTTTGTGTTCTTTGCCTTTTTAACTGAAAAGCTCTTGCTTATTTAGCTGTAAGTTGGGGGAAAGGGTGGGGAGTCGAAATGCTCTTTCTCCACCTTTAAGTTCGTTCAATAAATGTTTGTATTAAATGCTTCCTATGTGCCAGGCAGAAGGTGATGCAAATGGCTGACGCACTCAGCTGCTAACTGAAAGGTTGGAAGTTTGAGTCTACCCAGTGGTGTCTTGGAAGAGACACCTGGAGATCTAATTCTGAAGACTCAGTGATTGAAAACCCTATGGAACACAGTTCTGTTCTGACACACATGGGGTCGTCAAGAGTCGGAATCAATTCAATGGTAGCTTTTTTTTTTTTTTTTTTTTTTAATGTATCCGTCCCTGTCCAAGGAATGTAAACAGTAAGACATGGCCCTGTCTTCCAGGGTCTCTCAGTGAGGCCTCAGCCCTGTGAACACAGTAGTACACAAGAGAGTTGTGGGTACTGAGTGAAGTGTATACTAGGAGCAAAGGGGACACAGAAGGCTGGGCAGTCAGTTTTTCCTGGACTGAGTGGGCTTCATGCAGGAGGTGTGACCCAGCAGAGGAAGATCCAGAGCAGCCAAAACCCATTGCCACTGAGTCGATTCTGACTCATAGCGACCCTATAGGACAGAGTAGAACTGCCCCATAGGGTTTCTAAGGCTGTAAATCTTTACAGAAGCAGACTGCCACATCATTCTCCCGTGGAACTGCTGGTGGGTTTGAGCCACTGACCTTTCGGTTAGCAGCTGAGCTCTTTAACCACTGAGCCACTAGGCCTCCTTCCAGAGCAGCCAGGTTTATTTATTCTGAGGCCTGCCCTCTTCCAAGCTCTGTATATACCTTGGACGTGCTCCTGGTTTGCCTTGTTTCACATCATACTACCATGATTTGCATGTTTATCCTCCTCACTGCACTCCAGCTCCAGGAGGCCAGGCCCATCTTAGCCATGCTTGTTCAGGGCACACAGCAGGCGCTCAGTGTGTGCTGAGCAAAATCAGTCTTTCTTTTTCGATAGATTCATCACACATTTGCTTTAAGCAGCAAGCATTTGTCCTTGCTTTGAAGTACTTACTTACGAATTAACTGTTTTTACTGAATAAGCTGAAGTTTGAGACATCACTGTTTATTCTTTAGTTATGTCAATAGAAAAATGTGATTGATTGACAAAAACTTGACTAAAAAGGTTGTTTAGAGAACTGTCCCATAAAACAAGATACAACTGTGTGTGGTTGCAACTCATGGAGGCGCCTTGAGTTCTGGGGGTGTGTGGGGGGCAGGCACATTTGGCTTGGTTTCCTCCTCTCTTGCGTGGGTGGCTGTGGGATTTTGTTTGTGTCTGTTGCTCCATGGCATGTTTTTTCCCTGGAGCTCTCTGTAGAGGTTAGGGCCTTCCACTCTTACCTGGCTCTCCTAGCACAGAGCAGAATTCCAGGTGATGGTGTCCCAGGAGCGGAGGCTGGCAGAGCAGATCCCAGGCTACAGACCCTAGAGAGCGCCCCATTGGCTGGAGGCTGCAGTGAGGTCTGGAGGTCTACTTGGGTGCTGTTTTGAAGTATGCTCCCTGTTTGTAAAATTATCACATGGTTTTTCCAAGCTTCCGAGAAAATGAGCACTGTCTAGATCACTGAGAACCTTGCAGGGCTGTTCCTGAGTCCTCCACCTCTAGCATTTGCATTATAAAAACCCAAAGTCTGTCCTGTCTGCCCCCATGTCACCTTCTTTCACTCCTTCAAAGGGAATCTTAGCTGCTGCTTCCTATTCAGGAACTCTTCGAGAAATGGCCCTGTGATCTCACAAGGGAGGGAGGGTCTGTATCCCACCCCAACTACCCCACCTCACCCACTGCCTGGTGCAGGGTTCCCAGACCAAATGGGCTGCTGCTGTCATGCATCTCCCTGTTGCTTCAGGCACACTTCAGTTTGGGGTGACTTGAGGGAAGCTGAAGAGCTGTTGTGTTGTCAGAATATTCTCATTGTTGTCTTGTAAATAAACAGTATCATAATGAAAGGGAGGTTACTTCTCAGCTGCCCCGAAAGTGGACTAACTACCGTACCAGCCTTGTTCTTGCAATTAACAACAGTCGTGAGCTTTATTGAAAAGCTACTTGGAATTGGAGGAAATCCAGGATTCATTTCTGAGCTTGTGGTGGGAAGGGGCTTTGTGCAGTGGACAAACCCAGCCTCCCTGGAGTGAGGCCTGGATTCCAGTCTTAGCCCACACCCTCCTAATCTGGTGGCCCTAAGCTTTTTAAGCCTCTGTTTCCTCATCCTCAGAATGACATATTTGCCTGCCTCGTAGGCTGTTATGAACACTAACTAAGATGGATTCATGACGTATGGGGTAACCAAGATGTCACGTAAACTTAAATTGCAACTCCAGCTTTGGAATGACCTAAAATATTATATATCACACTTCTTGAATTGCTAAGAGACCTCAGTGTTCTTTGTATAAGAAGTTCAGTTACTCTTGGTTTCCTGAAATAATATAGTTGAATCTTCTGTCTCCCTTCAGTATATCTGGATGCAGAGGCAGAACGATTTTCCAAATGGCAGAAGGTTGACTGGGTGAGCTCTGTTCAAGCCACTGGTTTTTAGCATGAGGCCCCAGCCAGATGGGTTTAGCAAGGTAGGAAGGGAATGCATGAGAAGGGAGGTTATCCTGACCTGGGGAGGGAATTAGATCCTGGGAGCAGGGATTAGATCACAGGTCATCCATTTGGAAGCTGAGCAAATCCTCCTAACCTCTGCCCCTCCCCACACACACTACGTTTGTGCCGACTGGGAAGGAATGTCAGGTTTCAACATTTATGAGGAGAGAAAATAAATTTTGATGACAAATCAACTCATAAATAATCACAAGTAACAATAAACTTTCATTCCAAAAATGTTCTGAGCTTTAAAAAAAGAGTATATTCATATCCTGCATCTTACTTGACGTTTTACAGTAACCTTTTACCTGCACAGGTCACACAGGTGGTGAGGGATGGGGTCTGTGTTCCGCTTGACCTGATTTCCTGGATGGGAGATAACACACATCCTCTGCACAGGGACACACACCTGAGAATGTAGGAACGATGAGGCAAAGAAAAAGGAGATGAAATGGATGGAAAAGAGGGTGGAATAGATCTGGCCCACCAACTTCCTCTTAAAGGGCCAGATACTAAATACTTCAGGCTTTACCAGCTAAGAGGCAAAATCAGGATATTATATAGAACTTATGTAACCATTTAGAAATGTAAGAACCATTCTTAGCTTTGGTCCATAAAAGCTGCAGTGTGCCAACCCCTGGGGTGGATCATTGGCTGCTTCTTGTGGGGAGAATTCTGCAAGGTTATGTACCTGTGCACACCTCCTTTAGCCTGCTGCTGAAGGCTTCTAGTAATAAGTCACCGGGAGTTGGTGGAGTTGCACAGTGTCATAGAGAACTTGGCTCTTGATAGAGTCGGAGGGGACTCCCAGGAAAACTCTCATGGCTCCATTTAAAAAATCTTCCAGGGATCCTTTTCCAGTGCAGACTAATGTCATTGTTCTCCACACACAAAGCCTGACCACTCTGCAGGTGTGCTGAGCCCCAGAGCCCCAGCTCCCTCATCCTGTATCCAGTTTGTGGGACTCCCAGAAAGATAGGGTTTTTGGACCATTTGAAGGTCCTGCATGCTCTCCCCTTCCAGGATTTATGAGGACTAATCTCAGTGCTGCCCATCCCTGTGGCTCGGAGAAGCAGTGGCTGGCCCAGGTCCAGCTCCTGTGTGCCACCCTCAGTTGTAGAACCATCTTTGTGTCCAGCGGCAGTCCAAGCAAGGCCTGAGTCTGGCTTTTCTGCCTGTGTCATTCCAAAGCTCCACCCACAGGTCCTGTCCTTCTCTCCACGCTGCCCACTGTGGACTCCTGGCCCACCTCCTGACACCCACAGGCGGCACGTAGATTGTGTTGCCTTCTGGAATGATCACAACCCTTCTGAAACTGGCTCCTAGAAGTGCACATGGTGCAGCTTGTATCAGCCCTTTCCCTGCAGAACAGCACCTCCACAGAGTCCCAAGGCGGTGCTCCAAACTCTTTACTTTTAGCAAACCAGAAGGCCCCAAAGAGAAGAATAATGAGGACTTGCTGGGCATGTAGATGAGCTTAGCCAGAGTAATTGGTTTGTTCTTGGAGATGGTGGTGCTTAGCTTGGAAAGATGAGGCCACAGGAGTTTAAGTCGATCCTTATTAGTTGCAGACGTAGGGGAGAAGTAAGAACCCAGGTTCCAGGGTGGAGCTGCAGCCCTTCAGAAAGAAGCTGCCTCTTTGGTTTCAGATCCGGCCTGCAAATGCAGAAGAAAAAAGATATTCACAGGGATTAACTGGCATGTAATTCGCTCTGCTTTGGTTTGGACTGGGCATCGGAGACTCAAGTTGGTAACTTGTCTGTTAACGTCCAGGCTGTCGTCTAGTTACCACTGAAGCAGGGAGTCTCTTGATTGCACACTGCACTCTTCCTTGCGGGAGAACCCTGGCTTGCCAGTACCTATCAGAATCTAGGTAAAATGGGTTTCTTTCGGGACAAATAAAATAGTTTAGGCTCAGTAAATGAGTTTGGCCTTCCATCTCCAGAAGCTAATTTAGAGCGAGATGTGTTTGGCAGGAGTGGAATAAAACCATTTATTTGCCATGTCAGATTAAGCATTATTGCATCTACCATGGCAAGAAACCACTGTGTACTGGGGGTCCAAGAGGAATGGGGAGTAGCCCCTGCCCTTCCACGGTGTAGAGTAGGGTGCCATGGGAAGCCTTCGCTTTTCCAGATTTTCCACGTGGAAGTATATTTCCTCTGGATTTTGTTGTGGTCATTGCAGTCACTCCCCAAGAGCTTCCTTGGGATCCATCTCTGTCTCTGCTACTAGCACTTCAGAGGAACAGACTCTACTCACCGCCCATAGTTGCTCCTGCTGCCTTCACTGTTTGCCCTCTGACTTTTAACCCTCTGTTCTCTCTAAGGTTATACCACTCATCAAAGTCTTCGGCTTTTTCAGAAGCCTTATCCTTTGTCCCTTTTAGCATTTGAATCTTTTCTGTGGTCTGTCTTCTCCTTCTGCTCCTCCTCTTTCCCTCTCCAACTAAGTGGAAACTTCTCCCAGGGCCTTGGCTTCAGGCCCTTCATCCTACACCCTGGGCTCCAGCAGACTACAGTCCCTCGTTCTTCCAGATCATGATCTCGTACCTGGAAGTCCTGCTGGTTCCTCAGTATTTCCAAAAGTGGATCCCTGCTTGTCTTCACTATCCACAGACCTGTTCCCACCCCGTGTTCCTCATGTCCACATGAAAGGCCCTCGTTCCCTCCCCAGGCTGAACACTCAGCATTTACTTCATATGTGACTTCTCCTTTTCCTCTTCACATCAGCTCAGTGGCCAAGTCCTGTTTATTTTAATTCTGGAGAACATTGTTTTCCTTCTCCCTCTGCATTGCTACCACCCCATTTCTGGTGTTACTACCTTCTACCTACACTATTTCACTGGTCTCTTCACCCCAGGCTTTCCTCTCTGGCCTGGCCTGTAAACTACTCTCAGATGAATCTCCCAAAAGCAGAACCCCAATCTGGTCCCTGCGGCCCCTTAACATGGTTGGTGGCTCTTTATTGCCTCCTGGGCTATGTCTGGGCTCCCTGAGTGGCCCTGATGGCCCTCCAGACCTGGCCTCACTGGCCTTGCCGGTTCTTTCTTGTACAGGCCTTCAGCTCGCTTCTTTCTTTCCTCTCCTTCTGCTGTTGTTTCTTCCTAGAAAGCCCTCCCTCTCCACTCACCCCATGTCCACACCCTGCCCTGCTCACATGCCCCTTCCTCCTCAAGTCCTTCCTTGATCCAGGGCTTTGCTGTCCCATGGGCCTCCTTCCTATTTTACCTGCACTTTTCTTTGGCACTTTTCCCGTCTTACCTTGTATTATTATTTGTGCACATGTCCTTATTCTTCTGTGTACCATGCTCATCTCTGCTCTCTGTGGGGTTTGAGGTATGACAGGTGCTCAGTCACCCTTTGAATGGGCACATGATTGACAGTTTTCTTACTCTGTCCTGCTCTGCTATTACCTTAGATGTCTGGGAACAAGACCTATTTCCTTACCTTGAGTAGAACAAGACACACGAAGGATCTTAACAGTTAGAGAATATCAAATTGCATATTTAAGGTGAACAAACACAGTTTTCAAGAGGAGAGACTAAGATACGGTGTTCATGGTAACTTAGGACTTTCCCCTAGCAGGCTGTTTAGCAGGCATCTTTCCCCTGGCAGGCACAGGAACTCTTGTAGCATGTCAGATTTATATTGGGCCCTTGCTCACACAGTTCAGGCTCCCCAGAGGTCAGGATATGCCAGCAGGTCTGAGTAAGGAATCAGAGTCATAGATACAAAGACTTGGCTGCCAGCGGTGGCAGCTTCAGATGAAATGTGGCTTAGGAGTCAGTGTGGCACAGCAGCTGTGGTGCCAGCCCGCCCCTGGGTTTTCATTATAGCTAAGTGGCCTTAGGTGAGACACCCAACCTCTCTGAGTCCCAGGTCTCCCATTTATGCACTAAGGATAATTCCACACACCTGAAGGGCTGCTGTGACACATAAATAGGTCACGTAATCAAGTGCCTTTTGTGATGCTGCCACCTAGAAGGGGCTCAGTGAATGGTTGGCCCAGAGCTCCTCATAGCACGTGATGGGGCACAGCTTGCCCAGGTGACCCCACCACAGTACAGTCTAAGAAAAAGCTATGCAGGGGCAGCAGAGAACTTCAGATCTGAGAAAGTGAAGAAATCGTGCAATCCAGGTTCGTGAGCCCAGCCTCTCTGTACAAGTGAAATGATTCAAGTGAGTCAAGGCCCGGTCCCGGTCTTGAACCTGGGCCTTCCGCCCTCTGCCCTCCCCCTCTTCTCTCTTCCTGCAGGATCTTTCTACTTCTCCAGACTAGGAGTGGGGGACAGATTGGCCTACTGCCTTGGACTTCTTTATCTCTAGTGTATGTTTCTGTAAATTTAAACTTTCTCAGTTGGGTAAAAGCTTTAGAATTACTAAAATTCCTTTTGTGTTGCCTAATGTTCTTGCCATTTAAAAGATTAACAGGCATAATTTCAGTGAGCCTGAATGAATGGCATGTCTCATTTACCTTAATCTCTGTTCAGTACATGTTAAAACATATAAAGAGAGTGTCTCTAGCGCACACGGGGAGCTTGAAGTTGAAAGGTCACTCTGATCCCATCTCTCAGAACAGTGGACGTATTATAAAACAGAAGCACGAAGTGAGCGGCCTGCCTTGCTGACAAGCGCTGGAGCCCCTGATGTAAAAGTGTGAGGTGCCTGCGGGACGTGGCTGTGAAGTCATTCCCAGTACATTCAGAAGGCAAGTTGTTAAGAGTTTGGTGTAACCTTGGAGGAAACCAGTGATGTTTTAACCTTCCCTGGTCACAAAGCAGCAGGCAGAGATTGCCTTTGGAAGTTTTTGTTTGGAAAAAGCCTTCTCTGCCAAGCCCTAAGACACCATGGGCCGCGATTGGCAGCCAGAGGGACAGAGTGGGTTTATTGGAGACTGCGCGGCTACCCCGAAGTCAGCAGCATCTACTGAGCACACTGGCAGCCAGTGAATACAATGCTCACTATTAAGTTAGACTACCTGAATACCTGCCTCTAACAAAAGAACACCTTTCAGACCAAATAGGTAAAAGACATAGTGGTTTGGGGAACTCTGAATAGTGCATATGTAAGGAGGGGATAACATCGTGGTCATCATTGTCCTTGTCACAGCTACATTGAATACCTGCTGTGTTTAGTCAATCAATCAAAAATATTTACTAGATGCCTGCTAGGTGCCGAACACTACTGATCATGCAAGAAGGACCTTATAAGGCAGGTAACATCATTCCTACCTAACAGAGAGGACAGTGAGGTGCAGAAAGGTAGAAGTTAAATACGTAGCCTCACTTCACACAGCTTTAAAATGGCAGAGCTGGGATTCAAACTCGGGTCAAATTGAATTTTCCTGTAAAAATGACTTGCACATATACTCACATAAGAGAGATTCACAGAATGACTGAGCCATGCATAGCATTTCCTGAATCAAATCTATTCATGCAATACGTATACTGGGCGTCGATTTTATACATAAGGTCACGCGCAGACAATGTACACACAGGGGAGCTTGCAATCTGGAAGGGAAAAGAGACAAGTAGAGATGGAGTTGTTTGTTTACTTTGTGTGTGTGTGTATGTGTGTGTGTGTGTATTAATGTTTGCCTATATATATCCAGGATCCCTGGTGGTGCAGTGGTTAAGAGTTCGGCTGCTAACCAAAAGGTTGGCAGTTCAAATCCACCAGTCGCTCCTTGGAAACCCCATGGGGCAGTTTTACTCTGTCCTGTAGGGTCGCTATGAGTTGGAATCAGCTCGACCACAGCTGGTTTGGTTTGGGTTATATATATCCCTATTCAAATGATAACAGTGTCCAGAGAGGTTAAGTACTTATGGAGCTGGGGGTGAGGTGGGGGAGGGGAAGAGTGAATGCCAGTGTTTGGCTGATCTGAAGACCACTCCAAAAGATGCCAATCATCCTCTGTTGGTTTACACTGCAGCAGCCCAAAGTGTATATTGTATTTTAATTGATTAAAATTGACTTCTCTGACGTTTCTTTCAAATGGATTTTTTGTTTGGAAAAAGCCTCTTTGGGTGTATTTTTTCATAGTATATCCATGCTGCCTTTTATTTTCACAGCATTCCTACCAAATAGAAGGGATCAGATAAGAGCCTCATGTTACAGAGGAAACATCGGGAAGAGGGTGATACCTCAAATCACTGTCAAGTCTAGTACTTGAACTGCAGGTGACATTTGAAGAAGGGCACATTCTGATTTCATGATATCTCCCCCTGGCAGTAAACCACTCGTTTCTCTAAAGTTCTCTCTCTAAGACCACCAAGAAATGCAATTCTGGTCAGGTTTGCTGTTCTCTTAGGATAGTATTTTGGGACAAAGACTGCCTCTCCTGCCTATTCTGATTAACGTTGTCTGTGTAGGAGAACCACCATGTGGCAGTACCTAGCCAGGGCAGGGCACTGAGGTATGCCCCTTCGCTTTTGGGAGGAATTTTTATTATTTTGCCTAGATATTTGAGGGTTTTTAAATTTTTTTTTAATTTTCAGATATCTTTGGACTCTAGAAAAGATTTTCCTAAAGACCTGTTGTGACTCATAGTGACCCTATAGGACAGAGTAGAGCTGCCCCAAAGGGTTTCCAAGAGTGGCTGGTGGATTTGAACTGCCGACCTTTCGGTTAGCAGCGGAACTCTTAACCACCGCACCACCAGGGCTCCTTTCCTAAAGAGGATTCTAAAAATAAATTTACCAAATAAGTTTTTAGTATGGGTTGCAATATTGTTGATTACATATATGCTTTTAGAAACAAGCCTCCCAATTGTCCTCCAAATATACATGAACATTTTCAACAGACACCCTTTAGTTCACATATGTTCGGGAGGAGCACCTGTTGGCGTTGCATGTCTTAGGTTATTGGGCGTATCTGGAGTTAAATAATTTGATTCTCAGGTTGGACAGCAGATTGTTTGAACCATGCAGTATACAGCCATTTCTCTGCACTTATCTTTTGTGGATCTTAAGCATCTCTTTAAAGGTTACATCTGAAGAGTTTAGATTTGTCACATGGGGTAACCTGAAAATAAAAGCAGAAGATAGAGTGGTAACTTTATTTTGCCCTGCTTTTTCTCTGGCTGGACTCGCTTGAAGTTCAGGTAGTGGAAGACTTCTCAGGCTCCTCCCTGCCAAGTGCAGCCCCCTGTGTGGTCCTCCCAGTCATCCTCCCACCCTGCCCCATGCCTTTCCTCCAGGTGGCTCAGGAGCCTCTGTTAGCCCAGCCTAGCCTTTCCTGCTTTTGTGCCGTTCCCTTTCCAGACCACGTTCTTCTTTTTCCTCAAAGCCCCACTAATCTCACCCCACCCACCACCACTCCAAACCAAAGCCTTGTCTCTTCAAAATCTGGGAGCGCTCTGCCCCTCACTTCTGATGCGTTCTCATCCCACACAGTGTCCTCTCTGGTGGGGCTTCCCTGAGGCAGACCTGGGGCTGTTCATCTTTGCATCTTTGTAGGGCTTGGTTCTCAGGACAAAACTGAAGAATGAATGAATGAACGTAATAAGCAGACTGAAAACTATTTTGGTATTTGTCTCTTTAAGGAATATATATATGCAAATCAATACCAAGTGTTATTTTTCAGCTAATTCCTGAATGTGTGATGAGAAACATGATTTCTTGGGGAGGGAAAACTTGTTCAAGTTAAATTCTTATAGAAATCCTTACAACCTTGTATTGTTCTACTAAGACGTAGCAAGAATGTAAATAAATACCTAGGTACTTTGACCTCCCTCGAATGTTTACTGATGTAAACATTCTGTCCTCATACTGAAGGAAGAAAAAAAAAAAAGTCTGGGGTTATGAATGCCAGTACTGTGATTGGGTGTGCTGTCTTCTGTGGCTGGGTTGTATAGCAAGGAACGCTCTTAAGAAAGGCAATAAGGTAAGAAAAACGCTAAAGCTGCAGTTGAAATGATTAGAGATAAATAGATCTATATTTGCCATATATGGTAATAAAAGAAAAGTCTGTGCAAATGCTCTCGACATTTATGGACTTCTCCATGATTCATCTAGCAGGGCCAATAGCTCCAGCCAAGAGATATAGAATTTGTTAAACTGTATCTCTTTCCTAAATTGTTCCACTAGAAAGAAGCCATGCTTGTGTATTCAAAAGAAATTCCAGTCTTACGTAAAAGTTAGTCTTTGGTAACAGGCTTGAGAAAGAGTGCCACAGAATTCCAAACGTGCTTTACAGCCATTTGTTTACTAAAACCCGCAATACCCCTCTACATGTTAGCAGTTTCCTGTAGACCCAGGTTCATGTGCTGATGGATTTTCTGTGGCTGCTCACTCTCCCTCCCATGCCAGAAATAGAAGGGTCTGTGTTTTTTCGGCTGATTTACTCATATACAAACTCTTCTCATTTTAATCTGTTATTGAGTTAAGTGACACTTGTGGCTGCATTTCTAGGGGCAGGGTAAACAATGAGCACCCAGCCCCACGTTTCCTTCACCCAGAAAGTTCTGAGCTGTGTCTGGTTCTTGCCGTCCAGGTCCCTGGCATTCCTCTTCACACTAGGCCCAGAAGAGTGAATTTGTACGGACTTCGCAGTGGATTGTTGCTGGAAGTGCTGTTAGAAGCTTCATTTACGGCATCCCAGAGAGCACACAGTGAGAACACTCACCATGCCGCTCACTCCCACTGCTCAGCCCCTATTTCCCACCCAGATGTCCTGTGAAATGGGCTAATTAGGAAAGGGCACGCATGTTTAGGAACTCAGCAAGTAGGATATCCAAATCAACACCAGACGACTTGTTTTTAGATGTACTCTTTGAGCTGAGAAGACAAAATCAAGTGTAAGTCATGGAATCAATTATCTTTTGGATGTTGCGGCCAGAACATAAGCAGCAAGCTAAGTAACTCACCTTTTCTTCCTTCCCTTTCCTGGCATTAGAAATGTCATTTCCCTTACGTTTGCGCTCTCTGACCGGTGGGACCTGCTGGATAAAATCGGATGAAACTAAGAAGGTGCTTCTTTGGTGTCCTCAAATTGATTTTCTTTGGTTGAGTAAAGTTGGGACCTCTTCCTAACAGCATGCTAGCCCATCACTGGGGATGCTGAAGTGGAGAAGGGCTGGAAAGTCTACAGGGAGTCTTTCTTTGCCCTGGCAAGCTTTTGCTTGTCCTCACTTGCTAGGATGAGGTAGTCACCAGGAAGCCTCTGCACCTCTTGTTTCAAAGGTTTAAATCCCCTCCTTGCCACTGAGCCACATATGTTCCATGAACTTGGTTTGGTATAAATAATTCTGTTTAGAAATTAAGAAATTATAGTCTGCATTTCGTATGCCAGTGGCTCTGTAGTATTTTCTAAGAAAAGGCAATCAATGCATGTGAAAATACAAGGTCCCTGTTTGGGTCACACATCTGTGGGGACTTCTGGCTGTGTGTGGCTCACCAGGCGCCTTGCTCTGCTCTGAAAAGTGGGAACCCTGTCCATGAAGGCTCCTACCTCTCTTTCCATTGGTGTTGTAGTAAGCATCTAAGCAAACATTTGCAGTGCGTTATCTCTGCCAGTAGATTTTCCCATCGTTTATTATTAAGTATTCTTCTGAACAGCTCTGTGAAGCTAGTAAATGTTAATAAACAGTATGTGCTGATGATTAAGCTCAGATGAAGGTATGTCTTTTCCATGCAGCTTAATTTTTGGTAAGCAGTTGTTGTTAGATGCCGTGGGGTCGGTTCCAACTCATAGTGACCCCACGTACAATAGAATGAAACACTGCCTGGTCCTGTGCCATCCTCACAATCATTGTTATGCTTGAGCCCATTGTTGCAGCCACTGTGTCAATCCATCTCCTCAAGGGTATTCCTCTTTTTCACTGACCCTTTACCCCACCAAGCATGATGTCCTTCTCCAGGGACTGGTCCCTCCTGATAACATGTCTTAAGTATGTCGGCTGAAATCTCACCATCCTTGCTCCCAAGGAGAACTCTGGCTGTATTCTTCCAAGACAGACTTGTTTGTTCTTCTGGCAGTCCATGATATATTCAATATATAAGCCCTGGCAAGCTTTTCAGTTACATAAGCTAGTTGCACACAAATGGTGAATAAATTTGAAGGCGTTCAGATGGGGAACCAAAGAAAACTAAGACCAGAACTGGGAAGGAAAATGATTGCAATCTGATTTTAAATCTTACTGTCTCCTTGGTGAAGTCTTTTTTTCTGATTTGCCTGCTGAATCATCAGTGTCATGTCCACACACCGGGGGCTGTGTCTGGCCCTTTGGTGTTAGTTTGAGGTGGTATCTTAAATCTCCCCAATATTCTCTGACGTCTGTGACTCCATCCTCTCATTATAGAAAGAATGAATATTCCATATAGAAATTTGAGAAATACATACAGCATAAAGAAGAATCACCTGTAATCCTAGATGTAACTGTTTAACATGTTGCTTTCCATCTTTCTAATCGTTTTTTTTCATTTTTATTATAAAACAATTAGGATTGTGCTGTATGTATTATTTTGTAGCATAATTTTCCTTCAACCTTAGTATTTTATCTAAACAAAATATATAAAGCATATGATGGACCCCATGATGGGTCAGGAGATTTCTTGCAGACACTTGTTATAAAATAATTTCCCCTGGAAGAAATATGTGTAGAGTATAGCTGTGGATTAGCAGGTACAGTGTGTCTTTTCTTTTGGGTTGTTCACAAACTAAAACAATGCTTGGCCCTGGGTCTTGTCGCACAGTTGGCCACTAGGACATTTTTGTGTCTGGGGATTGTCGTGGGCTGCAGGGAGTAGACTGAGGGTTCTTTCTAATTTTAGAAGTCTTCCTAAGTTTCTTTAATATCACTTTTTCCCCATCCTTAATTTTAAAAAGGTTTTTTTGATGTTAAAAGGATAGTTTATTAGAAGAGCATTTGAACATTAAAGACAAAGAAATTAAAAATAAGCCATAATTCCACTCACTTAGAGATAACTCTTATTTAACACTGCTGCATTTCTTGCCTTTCTTGTCCAAATGCATATATACGTGGATTTATTCTTTTTTACAACATTAGGGTCATAGTGTAAACACACTTTGTAGTTTGTGGCTCCTTGCCTACTTTTTTCCCCACTTAGCTTCCCCATTTAGCCCCTACTCATCCCCTGGATCTGGGTGCAGACACCTCTTCCACAGAGGAACATCCCTCCCCGCATTCTGGGTCAGGTTGGCCCCTTAGCCCCACACGATTCCTCTTCATATTACTAACCACATATGAGTTTTCTCTGTGTACTTGGAGATTTGATTGATTAATGTCTGCCACCCCACTCTTCAGAAGCCCCATGAGGCATAGGAACTCATAGGTTCCTAAGTAGCACCTCAAACAGTGCCTGAGGTTAAACACTCCGCTGCTAACCCAAAGGTCAGCAGCTGAAACCCACCAGTCGTTCCACGGGAGGTAAGACCTCTGACTGTCTGCTCCAGTAAAGATTTCAGCCTAGGAAACCCTATGGGACAGTGCAGTTCTGTCATATAGGGTTGCTATGAGTCGGAATTGATTCAACAGCACACAACAACAACAAATATCCCATGGTATTGCTTTACTAAAATTTATTTAATAAATAATAAATAATCCCCTATTGCTGGAGTCTGTGTTTATAATTTTTCACTACTTTAAACACATATTTTGTTTATAAATCTATACCTACATCTCTGATTATGTTTAATGGATAAACTTCTAGAAGTACAAGTACTAAGTTGAAGGGTTAATCTGCATTCTAATGTTAAATATACCATTTGGCTAGATGTAGACAGCATCTGAGATGATCTAGAATAAATTACAGATTGGGTGTATGTGGCAGAAGTGGCAGTCACACTTGCTGGTTCATTTCAGAGTCTCTGAGTGGAAAGGCACCTTTAGGGCATGTCCCCTGTCTAATACTTGAACCTCCTTTACAACAGCTCCCATGCAGGGTTAGCTTGGTGATGAGTCTGGGCAGAGGATCTCTTTTGTTCGTTCATTCATTCCAGAAGCTTTCCCTGAGCATGTCTTCTGGATCTGGCACTATGAATGGCTCCAGGAACGGAGCTGAGGTTTATATGGCCCCATAATAGTGCATGAGAAATCTAAGCTGGGTTCATCATTCTCAATAGGATGTAAGTTCTATGAGGGCAGGGACTTGACTCTCCCATTCACTGCATAGTATCTGACACATGGTTAAATGCTCAAATATCTTTTGAATAAATTAATTATATAAAAATAATATGAGGTTCAGATCCTTGTGAAACTGTCTATATCAAAATCGATTGATTTTATATACAGTCGTACCTCGGTATGCAAGGGGAGATTGATTCCATGATACCAAAATCCAAGGATGCACAAGTCCCTTATATAAATTGGCGTAGTATTTGCATATAACCTACAAACATCCTCTCATATACTGAAAATCATCTCTAGATTACTTATAATACCTAATACAACGTAAATGCTACGTAAATAGTAGTTTTATCACAATTGAAGACTGGCACTGGAAGGTAGCCTGTCTCTTCTATGAGTTTCTTGAGCCCTTCTGGGATTGCTGATGCTGCCTGGACATCAGCTGATGCCAGTTAACCTGTGATCATGAAGTTCTTGAGGCTGGCCCACTGGCCACCCAGAGTCTGGCAGGAAGTCCTTATGTCTGGTGGGCTGCCCCAGCACACATGGCTCTCCAGGCTGGGCAGGGGTGACATTACCCAAACTATGAGAGCCAGCTCTTCCAAGCCCTCCTGGCTGGGGATCAGACCCACAGATGCTGGTGAGACGCAGAGGGTAGGCTCCTCTCCCCCAGGGCAGCTTACTCTCTAAGCTGCCTCATGGGATGTGTGCACATCATCAGAGTGGACAGCCTGTCTTGAAATAGTGACCAGGAGCAGTTCTCACCTCTGAGACTTGGAAATGTTAGAACAACCATTTCTTAAATATTTTGGCCTTTTAAAATTTCTTGAGGACTCCAAACAGCTTTTGTATACGTATGGTGCATCTATCAATGTTGACTGTGTTAGAGATTAAGACTGAGAAGTTTTTCTTTTTAAATTGTACTTCAGGTGAAGGCTAACAGAACAAATAGTTTCTTATGAAACAGTAGTACGCATATTGTTTTATGACATTGGTTACCAACCTCACAAAATGTCAACCCTCTCCCTTCTTGACCTTTTTTTTTTTTTTTGGTGAAAATATACATAGCCAAAGATACACTATTTCAAAAATTCCTACATGCACAGTTCAGTGACATCGACTACGCTCTTCCAATTGTGCTGCTATTCTGACTTTAGATGAAGGCTTACAGAACAAAATAGTTTCTCATTTAACAGTTAGTACACATGTTGCCCTATGACAATGGTTAACAACCTCACAACACATCAACACTATCCTTACTCAACCTTGGGTTCCCTATCACCAGCTTTCCTGTCCCCTTCTGCCTTCTGGCCCTTGTCCCTGGACTGCTGTGCCTCATTAGTCCCATTTGGTTTTTTGGGGCTGTCCACTCCCCGGCTGAATGGTGAACCTCGGAAATGACTTCACCACTGAGCTGAAAGGGTGTCTGGGGGCCATACACTCGAGGTTTCTCCAGTCTCCTTTAGGCCAGTAAATAGGGTCTTTTTTTGTGTGTGTGAGTTAGAATTTTGTTCTACATCCTTCTCCAGCTCTGTCCAGAACCCTCTGTTGTGATCCTGGTCAGAGCAGTCAGTGGTGGTAGCCGGGCACCATCTAGCTGTACTGGACTCAGTCTGGTGGAGGCCTTGTTAGCTGTGGTCCATTAGTCCTTTGGACTAATCTTTTCCTTGTATCCTGTTCTCTTCATTCTCCCTTGTTCCCGAAGGGATGAGACCAGTGGAATATCTTAGATGGCTGCTCACAGGCTTTTAAGACCCCAGACGCTACTCACCAAGGTAGAACGCAGAACATTGTCTTTATAAACTGTGTTATGCCAATTGAGCTAGATGTTCCCCGAGACCATGGTCCCCACAGCCCTCCACCCAGTAGTTCAGTCCCTCAGGGAGTTTGGATGTGTCTATGGAGCTTCCATGACCTTTCTTGTACAAGTTGTGCTGGTTTCCCCTGTATTGTGTAGTGTCTCACCCTTCACCCAAAATACCACTTATCTATTGCCTATTTAGTATTTCCCCCCCACCCCTCCCATCCCTGGTAACCAACAAAGATTGTTACATTTTGTGTGTGAACTTTTTCATGGGTTTTTACAATAGAGGTCTCATACAATATTTGTCCTTTTCTGATAGACTGATTTCACTCAGCATAATGTCCTCCAGTTTCGTCCATGTTATGAGATGCTTCACAGAGTCATCATTGTTCTTTCTCGTTGCAATAGTACTCCATTGTGTGTATGTACCATAGTTTGTTTATCCATTCATCTGTTGATGGGCATCTAGGTTGTTTCCATCGTTTTGCTATTGTGAACAATGCTGCCGTGAACATAGGTGTGCATGTCTATTCGAGTGACGACTCTTATTTCTCTAGGATATATTCCTAGGAGTAGGATTGCTGGATCAAATGGTATGTCTATTTCTAGCTTTCTGAGGAAGCGCCATATAATTTTCCAAAATGGTTGTATCATTTTGCATTCCCACCAGCAGTGCATAAGAGTTCTGATCTCCCCGCAGTCCCTCCAACATTTGTTATTTCCAGTGTTTTTGATTCCTGTCAGTAATGCCAGGGTGAGATGGTATCTCATTGTGGTTTTAATTTGCATTTCTCTCATGGGTAGTGATTGGGAGCATTTCCTTATGTGTCTGTTCGCCATTTGAATGTCTTCTTTGGTGAAGTGTCTGTTCATTTCCTTTGCCCATTTTTTAATAGCATTATTTGTCTTTTTGTTGTAGAGGTGTTGGATTTTCTTGTAGATTATGGAGATTTGACCTTTGTCTGACTTGTACTGTCCAAAATTTTTTTCCCAGTCTGTAGGTTCTCTTTTGACTCTTTTGGTGAAGTCTTTTGAAGAGCATAGGTATTTGCTTTTTAGAAGATCCCAGTTATCTAGCTTATCTTTTGAGGTTTGTGCATTGATGGTTATTGTTTGTATCCCATTAATGCTGTGTATTAAGGCCTGTAGTGTTGGTCCTATTTTTTCTTCTATGAACTTTATAGTTTTAGGCTTTATATTCAGGTCTTTGATCCATTTTGAAGTAGTTTTTGTATACGGCATGAGGTATGGGTCCTGTTTCATTTTTTTGCAGATGGATATCCAGTTTTGCCAGCACCGTTTGTTAAAAAGACTGTCTTTTTCCCATTTGATGGACTTTGGGCCCTTGTCGAAGATCAGGTGACTGTAGGCAGATGGATTTACATCTGGGTTCTCAATTCTGTTCCATTGGTCAATGTATCTGTCATTGTACCAGTACCAGGCTGTTTTAACTGCTGTAGCTGTGTAGTAGGTTCTGAAGTCAGGTAGTGTGAGTCCTCCAACTTTATTCTTTTTCTTCAGTAGTGCTTTACTTATTCGGGTCTTCTTCCCTTTCCATATAAAGTTGATGATTAGTTTTTCCATCTCTTTGAAGAATGTTGTTGGTATTTGGATCGGGATTGTGTTGTATTTGTAAATTGCTTTGGATAGAATTGTCATTTTCACAATGTTGAGCCTACCTATCCATGAGCATGGTATGTTTTTCCATTTATGTAGATCCCTTTGGGTTTCTTGCAGTAGTGTTTTGTAGTTTTCTTTGTATAGGTCTTTTACATCCCTGGTTAGATTTATTCCTAAGTGTTTTATCTTTTTAGGGGCTATTATAAATGGTTTTGTTTTCCTGATTTCCTTTTCATCATTCTCCTTATTGGCGTATAGGAATCCAGCTGATTTTTGTATGTTTATCTTGTATCCTGCTACTCTGCTGACTCTTTCTATTAGTTCCAGTAGATTTCTCGTGGAGTCTTTAGGGTTTTCTACGTATAGTATCATATCATCTGCAAACAGGGAGAGTTTAACTTCTTCATTACCAATTTGGATGCCCTTTATTTCTTTTTCTTGCCTTACTGCCCTAGCTAGAACTTCCAGCACAATGTTAAATAGGAGTGGTGATAAAGGGCATCCTTGTCTTGTTCCCATTTTCAAGGGGAATGTTTTCAGCCTCTCTCCATTAAAAATGATGTTGGCCATTGGTTTTGCATAGATGCACTTTATTATGTTGAGAAATTTCCCTTCTATACCTGTTTTATTGAGAGTTTTTGTCAGGAATGGGTGTTGGACTTTGTCAAATGCCTTTTCTGCATCATTTGAGATGGTCATGTGATTCTTTTCTTTCCTTTTATTTATGTGGTGGATTACGTTGATTGATTTTCTAATGTTGAACCATCCTTGCATACCTGGTATGAATCCTACTTGGTCGTGGTGTATTATTTCTTTGATATGATGCTGAATTCTGTTGGCTAGAATTTTGTTAACAATTTTTTCATCTATATTCATGAGAGATATTGGTCTGTAATTTTCTTTTTTTTGTGACATCTTTGCCTGGCTTTGGTATCAGTGTTATGCTGGCTTCATAGAATGAATTTGGAAGTGCTGCTTCCTTTTCTATGCTCTGAAATAGCTTGAGTAGTACCGGTACAAGCTCTTCTGTAAATGTTTTGTAGAATTCTCCAGTGAAGCCATCTGGGCCAGGGCTTTTTTTGGTTGGGAGTCTTTTTTATTACCTTTTCAATCTCTTCTCTTGTTATGGGTCTGTTCAGATTTTCAACATCACTTTGTTGTAGTTTGGGTAGGTAGTTCGTTTCTAGAAATTTATCCATTTCCTGTAGGTTTTCAAATTTGTTGGAGTATAGTTTTTCATAATATTCTGTTATAATCCTTTTCATTTCAGTTGGGTCTGTTGTAATGTCACCCATTTCTTATTTGGGTTATTTGCATCCTCTCCTGTTTTTCGTTTGTCAGTCTGGCCAGTGGTTTGTCGATTTTGTTGATTCTTTCAAAGAACCAATTTTTTGTTGTGTTGATTCTTTCTATTGTTTTTCTGTTCTCTATTTCATTTATTTCTGCTCCGATCTTTACTATTTCCTTTCTTCCAGTGGCTGTGGGCTTTTTTTGCTGTTCTCTTTCTATTTGTTTGAGTTCTGTGATTAATGTTTTGATTTTGTCCCTTTCTTTTTTTTTGATGTGTGCATCTATTGCTATAAATTGTCCTCTGAGGACTGCCTTTGCTGTGTCCCAAAGGTTTTGGTATGATGTGTTTTCATTCTCATTTGATTCTAGGAATTGTTTTATTTCATCTCTGGTTTCTTCTATTACCCAGTGATGTGTAAGCAGGGTATTATTCAGTTTCCATGTAACTGATTTTTTTTCCTTGCTCTTTCTGTTGTTAATTTCTACCTTGATGGCATTGTGGTCAGAGAAGATACTTTGAATTATCTCACGTTTTGGATCTTGTTGATGAATGCTCTGTGGCCTAAGATGTGGTCTATTCTGGATAACGTTCCATGCGCATTGGAAAAGAATGTGTACTTTGCAGCGTTTGGATGGAGGGTTCTGTATATGTCTATGAGGTCAAGTTGGCTGATTGTGCCCTTTAGGTCTTCTGTATCTTTGCTGAGTTTCTTCTTAGTTGTTCTGTCCTTTACTGAGAGTGGTGTGTTGAAGTCTCCTACTATTATTGTGGAACTGTTAGTTTCTCTTTTCAGTGTTGTTAGAGTTTGTTTTATGTATTTTGGAGCCCTGGCATTGGGTGCGTAGATGTTTATTATGGTTATGTCTTCATGATGGATCATCCCCTTAATCATTATATAGTGTCCTCCTTTGTCTTTTACAGTAGATTTCATTTTAAAATCTATTTTATCTGAGATTAGAATTGCCACTCCTGCTCTTTTTTGGTAGTTGTTAGCTTGATATATTTTTTTCCAACCTTTGACTTTTAATAAATTCACTCTTTGTTTCTAAGGTGTGTCTCTTGTAGGCAGCATATTGATGGATCCTGTTTTCTTATCCATTCTGTCACTCTCCATCTCTTTATGGGTACATTGAGTCCATTTACATTCAGTGTAATTATTGATAGATGTGAGTTTTTTGCTGTCATTTTATAGTGCGTTTTTTTGTGGTGCTGAAGTTTTCTTTGTTCTTCTTACTCTTGTGCTGAGTTACTTTTGTTTGTGGATTTTTTTTTTTTCATTTCTTTTGTTTTTGTAGGTTTTGTTTTTGCTGAGACTTTATGTTTTTCCTCTTTTTTTTTAATGAGTATTTTTGTTAACTTTTGTTGTGGTTACCATGAATTTTACCCTTATCATTCTAAGTTTGAAGCAGTCTACCATTACTTGGTATCACGTTGCCTTCCTCTCCATTAGAAGGTTCTATACCTATGCCGTTTATTCCCTCTTTTATTGTTTTGATGTTGTTGTCATTGACTGATTAACTGCTCTGATTCCCTGTTGTATTTCTTTTGGTTTTGGATAGTCCTTGAGAGTTCATTTCCTAGATTGCTATCTGGCTGGTACATTCCTCCATCCTAGATTCTGCCTGTGAGCTGAAGTTGTTTGTTCTCAGATCGAAGAACTCCCTTTAATAATACCTTTAAGTTTGGTTTGGCTTTTACATATTCCCTTAATTTCTGTTTATCTGGAAATGACCTAATTTCACCATCATATTTGAACAAGAGTTTTGTAGGATATATTATTCTTAGCTGGCATTTTTTTTCTTTCAAGATTTTATATATGTCACCCATTACCTTCTTGCCTGCATGGTTTCTTCCGAATAATCTGAGCTTAGTCTTATTGTTTCTCCTCTGTATGTGACTTCTTGTTTTTCATGAGCTGTTCTCAGGATTCTTTGTTTGTCTTTGGTTTTGGCGAGTGTGGTTATGATATGCCTTGGGGATTTTCTTTTGGGATCTGTTCTATATAGTGTTTGTTGAGCTTCTTGGATGGCCAGCTTTTCATCTTTCATGATATTGGGGAAGTTTTCTGTCAGCAGTTCTTCAGTGATCCTCTCTGCGTTTTCTGTTTTGCTCCCCCTGTTCTGGAACTCCAATCAGTTGCAGATTTTTGCTTTTGATTGTATCCCACATAACTCTGAGTCTCTTCATTGCTCTTTGTTCTTTTCTCTGAGTTTTGCTGAAACAGAGTTGTATCCTAGTGTTTGTCTTCAATTCCACTGATCCTGTCTTCCACCATTTCAAATCTGCTTCTCAGCCCTTCTATGACACCATCCATTTCTGAAATCTTGTTTTTTATCTTTTGGATTTCTAATTGTTGTTTTTGTATAATTTCTAGTTGTGAATTTATTTTGGGATTTTGTTCCTGCATTATTTTCCTGAATTCTTCCCATTTTTTGTCTGTATTTTCTATGAATTTGTCTGTTTTTTCCTCATTTTTGTTTGCTTTTTGCTTCAGCTCTTCTTGGAGAATTGTGAGTATTAAGAGATTTGAATTCCCTATCAGGTAGTTCTAGTGTCTTTTCTTCCACTGGAAAGTCATCTGGTGTTTTATTTTGGATGCCTACTTGAACCATCCTGTCCTGTTTTTGTAAATGTTTGATACTGTCTGCTGTCTTCGGGGCATTCAGTAGTTATTTTTCTTGTTTATTGATTGTAGATTTGTTTGTTTCATTCCTTTTTTTTTTTTTTTTTTAATTTGGCTATGTCTGAGCAGGCGGGCTGTGTGTTCTTTGTTGTTTGCTCATCTGTGGGCACAGTACTTTTCACCTCCTTCTCCAACTGGCAGGGTCTGTCACTCAGATATGGTATGGCAGGGCAGGTCTAGCTGAAGAGGAGTTACTGGGTCGGGTTTTTTGTGGCACTTACTACAGCCACCAGGGTGGGTCGGTAATCAGTGCAGGGCAGGTTCCAGTAGGCCGTGCCTGTGCTGCTTGGTGGTGTGATGTCAAGCGCACGGTGCAGGTAGGCAGGATGTAGCAGGGAGATTGTTATCTGTGAAGCTAAGATGGATGTGGGAGAGATGAGAGAGGAACAGGAGCCAAAAACATGCAAACAAACAAAATAGAATGCTAGCGGAGCTTGCCGTTGGAGTGGAGCGTTGAAATACTATGAAATGGAGAAAAACAAAAAGGGGAAGAGGAAGAAAAAGAAAAGAATGAATAAATAAAAATCAGAAAGGGAAAAGAACAGCAAAGTTCCCAGGGATCCCACCAGTGCGGCTATGAGGTCGGGGGAAGTTGTTCTCAGGTGATGCAGTATGGCCTGGCTAGAAGGCGTAGAGGTATAGAACACCAGATATTCAGGGAACAGAAAGAGAAGGAAGATATAGAGAGACGAAAAACTGAGTAATGAAGAAAGACAAAAAGGGAAGAAGAGGGAAAAGAGAAGAATACAAATTAAAAAAAAAGAACAGGAAAAGCCACCAAAGAAACGGGGGGAAAAAAAACTAAGGAAAAAAGAAATGCTCTCAGGGATCCCTCTGCACGTCTTTGCAAGCCGAGGGGGTAGTCTTGCCACGCAGCACCGTCTGGCCAGAACGGGCTCCCAACTCAAGGAAAAGAAAACAAACAAACAATTCAAAACAAACAAAGAAACAGAAGCCCTGGGATCCCACCAGCGCGGCAGCCCAGACTGGGAACTAGCTCCACACTAGAACAGAGCTCCGCAGCCCATCAGGAAGAAGCAAAGATCACGCGTGGAGCCAGGTATATGAGGAAGAGGAGGGGGAGGTGGTGAGAGGTAAGGAAGAAATCAAAAGAAGTGGATGAAAAGCAAAACTATCAGGCAATAAATGGCACTCAGAGAGCCAGCTAGTGCGGGCTGGTGGAATCCAAGCAACTGGTGCTTCCCAGACAAGAGACTGTGTCCATGGGAAGCAGAGGAGGCCAAGTGTGGGTCAAGAAGTATAGGGGGTGGGAAAGTGTATATCAGAAATTACTGGAGCTCTGCAGCTCCTCAGGAAGAAGCAAAGATGGCACACGGAGCCAGGTATTGGAGCAAAGGGAGGGGGAGGTGGTGAGAAGTAAGGAAGAAATCAAAAGAAGTGGAAAAAAGCAACACCAGCAGCCAACAAATGGCACTCAGAGAGCCAGCCTGTTTGGGTGGGTGGAACCCAAGCAGCCGTTGCTTCCCGGACAAGAGATTGTGGCCGTGGGAAGCAGAGGAGGCCGAGTCGGGGTGAAGAAGGGTAGGGGGTGGGAAAGCGTATATCGCAAATTATCGGTTGTTTTGTCTCCCGCTGGAAGCTCCGTGAAGCTGCTTTCTCGTACCCCCTGTTTGCTGGTCTCTGATAGGAGTCCAAGATGGCGGATCCACACTGCGTTAGTTGATAGGGGACCTCTGCATGAGTCTCTCCTTGTTCTCCATTCTGTGTCAGTTTTCTCAGTCCATTTTGTGCTTGGCTGAGTTGTTTATCTCTTCATTTGATGTTTTAGGGTTTCAGGATTGTTGTTTTCTCTGTTCAGCTTAGTTTTTCGGATGTTTGCTGTGGAGGGATGGCGTGGTGCGTCTGCCTAGAGCGCAATTTTTCAAGACTGAGAAGTTTTAAGACACAAGAATACACAAGCACTGGTGCCTTTAGCTTCAGAGTGATGATGTCATCACATGTCATGTAGTTTCTGGAAAGCTCCATTGTACATTCGTAAGAGAATGAAAATGGAAAACGTAACTAACAAAAATGATTTTGACCTCATGGAAACTTGAAACAGCCTGGGGGACCCAGAAGTTCCCAGACCACACTTTGAGAAGTGCTGGCTTTCCAGCATCTTGTATTCTCCTGTACCTCTAAGCTGCCACCATGTACTGTTGTTCTTCCTTGAGGTGGTAGCCTCTGTGGACTTCAAAACTGTCCTTTCCTTTTATCTATCTTCTTGCAACACCCTGAGCCTTATCACCGTATGTCCAAATCTGAGCATCAGCCAACATGATAAACCTGCCACTTTTTAACATCAGACAGACTTCCTAATGAAGGAACACCACTCATAGTTGCTCAGGAACTCAGAGATCCTCCCCACTGCATGGTTCCTTGGGTCTCCTTGCTCTGCCTTCAAGGTGCCCCAGCTGGTGCTCCCCACCCACCATCAGGAAGCCTCTGCTCCACCCCTGCATATTCCTCATCTTTGCCATTGCTCCCCTCCAGCACCACAAAGCCAAATCCTACCCATTATGCAATTTTATTAGGTACAGTGCTGAAGACACATCCATCAGTATTAGAGTCTTTCTGCCAAGATACAGAACATGTCTCAAATGGAGCAAAGAAATTTAAATGGGAAGAAATTATAGCATGACTGAGTTTATCCCTTTCAAGATAATCTTATTTAATAACTAAAAAAAACTCACAAAGATGTGCATTTTATCCAGATACAAAGGCAGCATGGCTGGTTATATATTGTGGTGATTACATGTTTGGGGTTTCTTTCCTTCTCTAAACTAGATTTCTATTATTTCAGAAAATCAACCATTGTAGAAAAAGACTATTCATTTATTTTGTTGGCTGGTTGGCCCATACACTGTAAAAATAGGTCAAGAACAGTAATCTAAATTGACTGCTGATAAATAATTAATGCTAATGGAATTTTCTCAAATCTGTGAACTAAAATCTTTAAAAGAAATTGCGGGGACATATTGTCTGTTGTTGTACACAAAGATGTTTTTTATTTAACACTTCAGTTTAAATGCCATTTAAAATTACCATTTTCTCTCACAAAGACTGGAAGAATGTATGTTCATCTAGAAACGTAACCAGAAGTCCGATGCTCCTTCGATAGCTGCATGACTCATCTGCTAATGATGAAATGAGAAGTGAAGGTTTCAGTATTCTGGAACAAAGAGAAACTTCCATTTCTCCTGCACGATAGATATTTTAAACTGAACTCTGTAGTCAGTGTATCACATAATATATCTTGTTTTGTTTTTAAAACTTTGTACCTGGTCTGAGCTCTTATGTACACGATGGCGGAATTATAGCTCTTGTAAGTAGCATGCAAGGAAATCCAGGAAGTATTAAGAACAATTTTTCTTTTTAAGATAATATGATTCTCTTATTGGTGCTGCCCCTGCAACTACCTTATAAAAATACGCCTGACAGTGATACATAAAAGTTCTTTATAGAAGAGAAGGTTTATCAATAAGAAGGATTACGGTCAGTCAGAGTAAGATATGATGCACTGTGTGGGTTTTCCTAATAAGGATAATTTAGCTGTCATCAGGATATTTTAGAATCCTGAAGACATCCAAATAAAGAATCGGTGGCTAGATGCTTTGGGACAGTGTGTCTTCAGTAATTTGGCTTTAACGTGTAGAAAAGGGGTTATCTTCTTATTTCAGCTTGCTTTAAAAAAATTACCCATTTGCTGTACTTATATCTAATGTTACATTTGCTATGTTTTAATATATTTGTAAACAGTGAACTCAGTTTCTGTAATTAAACTTATTTAGATTAAAAAATATTTTATACAGAAATTTCTTGATTTAAAAGAAATTATACTGTTCCGTTTGTACATCTAGCATTTGTGTAATGAGGGCAGTGGTGGTTCAGTGGTAGACTATCATCACCCGCCTGTCATTGGAGGCTAGTGTGTTGCTATGATGCTGAACAAGTTTCAGTGCAGCTTCCAGAGTAAAGCAGACTAGGAAGAAAAACCTGGCAGCCTACTTCCAAAAGTCAACCAGTGAAAACCCTATGGATAACAATGGTACAATGCAAAACCTATCATTAGGATGGTGCAGGACTGGGCACCATTTCCTTCCATTTTGAATGAGGCCACTATGAGTCAGGGACTGACTTGACAGCAACTAACAACAACAAGCATCTGTATAATCTGGAATCTCAGTATTTATATTATGTACTTTTAAATATCTTTAAAGTTCTTTATTGGAGGGTAGCCGTGTAGATCTAATGGGTATTTTCGGTGGCTATTATTAGAATCCTATTCCTTTCTTCTTCTCTAGAACTTTCTTTCAACATGACTGGGCAAAGGACTTGAATAGACATCTTTTTTTCCCTTGGTGTAGCATAAAAAAGTGGTACATCTTACATTCAGCAGTATAAAATTTAATGAAATACACTATATTACACAATGATTTTCTTCAAACATATACTTAAAACACTTTCAAGGCAAAATTTTCTTGCTTTGAGGCCCAAGTAATGAGGGGGAAAACCAGGGGTAGTAGATTCGTTTGGGTTGGGTGTGTAACAGGTCACCTCCTTATGCATGAACATTTCCCACGGTTATATGTTTGCCTGGCCCCTATCAAGGGTTAAACCCATCCCAACTCTTTACCAGCCAAACACAACAAAGAAAATGTGAACTAAGACCAGGAGAAGAAGAAATGCGGGGTGTTATCCCTGAGTCGAGGCAGTTCTGAAGTAGAAGATGACAGCTGAAGCAGTGAAGTCACTGCTGCTGACACCAGGGGTTGGGTCCACGATGGCACCAGGGCAGGGCGGTTTGCTGGCAACCCTGCGAGAGTTGCAGAGCCAAGCATTTCAGAGGTGACCTAGTTCAGCACTGACACTGCCCCCACTCTGAAAGCCAGTGCTCTTGGGAAAACTGTGTTGTCCCTGAAGAACACCAGGACCCTGTACTCCTTGCTCACTGCCATAGAGAGTGAGGGTCCCACCAAGAGATGTGGCCAGACAGTTGCAAATTTTAAATGCTGTTGAAATTGTTCCACAGAAACACACTGTAAGTTACTGTGGAGTAAAAGTTAAAGGGCATTATAATTAGTAAAACACCTAGCGAAATTTGGATTGTGTAACATTTAAAGGATAGACACCATTTTATGACTTTGAGGCTGCTTTTGTAATTAATAGCTTCCTTTTGAATAATGCTTGTGCTGTAACCCTTCATCCACTTGTTCTTTAAAAATGTGTACGACATCCTGTGAGCCATTCTTTCCCAGACGCTGAGGGGGATGGGCCTCCGGGTAGCAGCTCAAGTGGTCACCAACTCTGCATTCATGGCACATGACGCCATGACTCACCTAACTCCTGGCCACACGGCCTCTCGGCCTGCCCCTGGCAGCACGTGTGAGTTGAGGCAGGAGAGAGTTGTGGGGGTATTAGGAGCACAAGACCCCAGAGAAGGGAACAGAACCCTGCAGAGACCCCCAGGTTTCCCAAATGGGCAGAAAATCAAAAGGATCATCTCGGGTGGGCCCAGGAACGTATGTCTTACCTCTCACTCCCACAACATGTGCAGCTGAACATTGAATGGGATTTTGTGTTTTTGTTTCTGTTTTGCTTTCAAATCAGAGTGATTTTCTCAGTAATTGTCATTACTTCAAAAACTCCTTAATAGCATTTTGCTGTTAAGTTTTCAGATCTAAATGGTGAGTTGTGAAATTAGTGGTTTGGAGAATAATGAAAATCTTTTTTACACAGAAGCATCTCTATATAAACATTATTTATTGTTTGCTATGTATTCAAGGGAGAGAGGGTTGAAATGCACTATTTTGGCTTTTGCCACCAGACATTTGATGTTAATAGATCTCAAGGACATTACTTTCCATGTGTTAAGATGTTTGTTGCTTTTTCACTCGATAAATAAGCCAGGATCAAAGAAAATTTGAAAACCTGCAACTGAATTAAGTGTGTAACACTAAATTTTTGTTAGGTTTCTTAGCCTAGTCTTTGACTGGCCAGACCACGCTTTCTTCAGTTTGGGATTGTAGAAACGTGACTGGGAGGAAGCCCGCGAGGACCAGCAGTGGTGGTGATGGAGCTCTCTCTGGTGCTCAGAATCAAGCGTCCTTCTTCAGGCTCAGTGCAGTACAGAATGGGGAGCATTCGCTTTTGCATCAGTCTGATATTTGCAGGCAGCAGAAATGGATAAGGCATTTCTCAAACTGCCAAGGATAAAATTGAAATGAATGATTTTTAGCTGGTGACTTGAAGTACATATGAGCTGGTGACTTGAAGTACATACGTATTAGTTTGTGTGTGTGTCTTGGGCCTCAGATATCCTTCTCTGTGGAATGTAGGTTTCAATCCCTTATGTTGGCAGGGTCATTTGAAAAGTAAATGAATACAGAATATCTGAGTCCCCACCATGGTGCTCAGCACATGACAGGTACTCAGTCATTGACTGTTCTTAACTTCTACGCAAGGCCCTGTTCCACATGGCGCTCCCCAAGACTTGCTATCTTTTCCCCTCTCCTTTTCCTGGACTGCTGGGTTCTCAAAAAGTTCCATACATCGCTGCTGCCTCTTGCTCAGAACTCAATCCCCCCACTAAGCTCTTACAGGGTGGTTTCTACCCCTGCCACTCAACACCACCAGTAATTCACTGGCTGCTAAATCCAATATCACTTTCCCAGCCTTCCACTCCATAGCAGCATTTCATATAATTGAGCACCTTTCCCCCCTTGAAACTTCCTCCTCCCTTAACTCTGTATTCTCCCAAGTTTCCTCCTCCTCCTTTGAAGACTCCTTGTTCTTTCACCTCTCCCTCTAGCTGTCCGGGAGGGTGTGAGGACCTTGAGTGTTATATTTTATAGTTCTGAGTGTTATATTTTATTCCTGATCTTTCTTCAAAGTACACTGGGCTAAGTGAGGTAGTATATTAGTTTTCTATTGCTGCTGTAGCAAATTACAAGGTACTTAGTGGCTTGTAACAACAGAAATGTATTAGCTGACAGGACTGGAGATCAGAAGTCCTTAAAGAGCTTGACACCCTCTCCGAGGAGAGGCGTGAGTTGTGAGTGCATTTCTTAGCCCTGCAGTGTCCAGTAGTGCCAGCCACACGTGGCCATGGACCATTTGACACACGGTCAATCTGAACTGAGATGTGCTGTAAGTTGTAAAATGTACGCCAGGTCTCAAAGACTTAGTACAGAAAAACAATGTAAAATACCTCATTAATAATTTTCATATTGATTACATGTTGAAATGATAATATTTTAGATATATTGGGTTAAATGAAATATATTATTAAAATTTCATGTGTCTCTTTTTGATTTTTTTGTGTAGCTACTAGGCAAGGTTTAATTATGTTGGTGGCTAGCATTGAGTTGTTCTGGAACAGCGCTGTCTTCGGATATGGAGCCCAGCCTGGAGGGCCCTTTCTCCAAGTGCACCAGTCACCCTATTTGTGCCACACTTTGGGAGATTGTTCACGCATTCCCCCAGGCCCACGTTCCATGTCTTTTGAGTTTCCCTCTCTGCCAGGCCCTGCCCTAGACACAGAAGAGACGGAGACACACACTCCTACAGCTGCAGCCCAAGAGCACATTTGCTCTTTTAGTAGCAGTTCCATGTTGATGGCTTGTGTGTCTTTGTGCTAACCCTCCCAGCCTGATGGAGGTGGCTCGCCAGGTCCCTGCAACAGAGAGTGCCTTGTCCACTAACCACGGCTACCCCCTCAGCACTCACTGACGTACAGTGTTAGGATGGGACCACTGCAGGGTGGGATTGACAGGAGCATCTGAGATGACTCCTCTGGAACAAGGCACATGGGACCTGAACAGGCATGGAATGTAGCCAACCTTCTGGAGACGTAAAGCCACTTGTGCATAGGTCTGCTTGGTAAAATATTGTTGAGCCCTGTGTAGGATGCTGGACACTGAGAGGTGACCAAAAGCCCTGCCCTGCCCTGACCTCCAGGAGCCCACAGTAGTCCGGGAGGCAAGAGGATGCACAGGTTGCATGCCTCACTGTAATCACGTGGATGTTTACAGACATAAAGTGAGAATCGATGGGAAGCATAACTGCAACATTTGGTCCTGGCTGCTTCCAGTTCTGCAGTAACCAGATCTAGGGAGTGTTGGGAGCCTTAGGGGTCCCCTTTCAAGAGCCCAGGGGCCATCAGCTATCACGCTGCTGTCAGATGAGACACACACAGGGTGCTCAGGCTGCCCACAGTACACACACTCCCACGCAGCCTGCTCCCAGAGCACCTGGGGGTGGTGAGAGGGCTCAGCCATGGTTTCTTGAAAAGCAAAGGACCAGTCCCAAAGCCCAGGCCTGGAAGGAGCCACAGTTTTCATTGACAGTTGGAAGACAAGTGTCCCATTGAGGCTATTTCCTTGAATTTTTTCACATCTCATTTTAAAAATTGAGGTTAATACAGGTCTGTGGCCTTTTCTCCCTTGAGAAGAGCAGTCACCGCAAGTCTAGCTTTTAGAAGAGACAGTTGTGTGTGTACTGGGCTGGCACACCAGGGCTTCCGTCAGCTTGGCTCAGCACAGGCTTGTTTATCTCTTCCTTACTCCTGCTGTTGCTTACCTTAGCACCCTGCTGGTGCGAACTCTGGCTAATGCAGTGACACCTCATTAACGAATTGCCTTCGTACAAAGTCAGCCTTTTTGGAAAACAAACAAAAACAAACTCGATCCATCACCTTGTATTTGCAGCCTGTGACAGAGTAGCTCCCTGTAGTCATTCTGCTTGTTTGTCTTTGCTAGATTGCAAGGGAAGAAGGAGAGCAGGCTGGCCCAAAGAGAGTTGAGGAGTCTTTCTGCCATCACCCTCCCCCTTTCCCAAGGGGCTCCCCTCTCCTCCTGGCAGGAAGTCCAGGCCATGCCACCCCTAACCCGGCAACACCCATGCAAACAGACACAATGAACTCACGCATATTTACACCTCCTGCATCCTTACCTGTGGTTAACAAGGTTCTGAAAAAAAGTGTGGTTTATTCCTTGTAGTTAAAACCTAGGGTTTACCATAGACCCTGACTGGAATAAAATAGTCGTCTTTCCTCCGTCATTCCTCACCCTTTTTATTCTCTTCTCCCTCATTTTCCCTTGGAGTTTTATATTTTATCCCCGATCTTTCTTCAAAGTACAATAGGCTAAATGAGATAGCGTATTAGTTTCCTGTTGCTGCTATAACAAATTACCATGTACTTAGTGGCTTATAACAACAGAAATATATTTGCTGACAGGGCTGGAGATCAGAAGTCCACAAAGGGTCTTACTGGGTGGGGGAGGGAGGGAAGGGATTTAGAGGTGGACGTGGCACAGATAAGTAGACTAAGATCTGAGTGCTTTGACCCTCTTCTCCCTTTACCTATAAAAGTCCTGCCTGTCTTCCCAGCTCACATGCCGCCGCCTCCGTGAAACTGCTCCTCATTTCCTTAATCTAAATCTAACTTTCCTTTTGTCGTCTCCCATAACATTGGATTTGTTTTTCTGAAATAACGTCTTTACTTTCTTCCTGTATTATGGTTTAATTGATACATATCTGTTTTTATCAATACAAGTCCATTTCAGATGAGTGGGTGTATCAGAATCAGCTCTGGAACTGTACAAAATGTAAACACTTAGGCCTTGTCCCAGCCATACTTAATCTGATACAGCGCATAGATCTTGCTCAGTATTCTTACTACATTAATTTAAATTGTGGAGCAGCATTTGGCATTATTTATGTTGTAGGACAGAGGGGCATTGGAAGTACCAGGATTGCTTTATATAATGATAATCAGCACTGAATTAAAAGCTGTTTTCAGGAAGCCTTAACAAATTTTTTCCTTCTCTTTCCTTTTCAAATGGCTGTTTCCTGATCCATCCTTCTTGCTCCAGGATTTGCGCAAGCAGGTAGCACCACTGCTGAAGAGTTTCCAAGGCGAGGTGAGCTTTTACATTTAATCTATATCCTGAGCAACCCTTCCTAGTTAATAGATCTTTCTTTTTATTCACGTTAAAAAAAAAAAAGGCCATTGGCCCAAGCTACTTACCCAGGTGGAGCCATTCGGGCTGCACCTCCAGGGCCAAGCAGATGTGGAGTTTTACAGTGTTATTTTCACTGAGTCCTCAGTCAAAGCCGCAATGGAAGGAGGGACGATATTCAGAATGTAAGAAGGTTTAGTGGATTCAGTGGAGAAGTGCCCGGTGTGGTTGGCCTTCCCACGATGGAGTATACAGACCTCCTCATGCTCAGCTGGGGAGCCGTCTTCATCCCTGAGCTAGTCTGGTGCTTCATGGCCTGGACTGTGGAGAAGATGGAATGGGGCCATCTGGTGTTTTTATGAGAGACGCTGTAGGAGGGAAAAGGAGTTTTACTTGGCCCAAGGCTTGGAACAAAGAGCAACAGGCAGAAGCCACGAGGAGTAAGTTTGGGTTCAGTATAGGGAAATTTTCTACTAGATACTTGCAGAGAAGGATTGAGCTCTCTATCAAGATGATGGTAGGGTGGCAAGTCAGCTGAGACATCCACCATGGCTACCTGTCCTTGGGAATAGTATCTGCAAAGAGAACTGGGGACAAATGTAGGTGACATCAAGCTCCTTCTCAACCTTCTGTGAAGAGATGCAGTAAATTTTAGAAAACCAGGAATTTTGTTGTTGGTGGTGAGTTATTCACTCTCACCTCTTTAGCCTCTCCCATTAGAATATGGACGTAATGAAAAATACCAAGCTGATGAGGGCAGGGAGAAGGGTTTTTAAAAAGCCCTTTAAAGAAGTCATATTGGTATGGTCTTAGGAATTATATTTTTGTCCAACTACCCAATTCACAGGAATCACAGAACATGGAGGAAGGGCAAGGATTAAGGGAAATGAGGTGGTAAATTCTGTTGGAGGTGCCAGTGATGTGAAGGGTGGGCGAGGTGGATGCCTTTAGTGACATAGCCTGGAGTGAAAGGTTAGGCTACTGTTTGGCACGTTCCTCAGCATCCGGGTGATCGCAGAGGGTAAGGAGATGAATGAAGGTAGTTATGAAGACCATGGTGGGAGGCCAGAGAGGGGATCCTAAGGCATTTAAGGAACGTGTGTAGAAAGAAAATCCAGCAATGACTGTTGATGATAATTACTGAAGATTTTAACCAGTTGCCATTGAATCATTTCCAACTCCTGGCGACCCCATGTGTTTCAGAATAGAACTGCACCCCATAGGGTTTTCAGTGGCTGTGTTCTTTTGGAAGTAGATTACCAGGCCTTTCATCTGAGGCACCTCTGGGTGAATTCAAACTGCCAACATTTTGCTTAGTAGCCAAGTGCTTAACCATTTGTGCTGTCCAGGGGACTTCCTGAAGATTTTAGAAGGGTAGAATAAAAAGCAAAAGCAAACCCATTGCCATCAAGTCATTATGATTCCACCTCATAATGACCTTATAGGACAGAGAAGAACTGCCCCATAGGGTTTCTGAGGCTGTAATCTTTATGGAAGTAGACTGCCACATCTTTCTCCCGTGGAGTAGCCAGTGGGTTCAAACTGCTGACCTTTCAGTTAGCAGCGGAGCACTTTACCACTGGGCCACCAGGGCCACTTGAAGGGTAGAATAGTGGCCTTATTTTGGTTTGTTTGTTTCTCATAGCCTGCTTGGTGATGCCTGGATGTCCTCAGCCTGGTAAGGCACAGAAGCGTAGTGACATCAGATCTTTGAAGGACTTGACTAGTCTTTTCCTCAGAGTTCTATCTCCAAACCTTCATTTTATGAGTAAAACTGTTACCTTACACTTTACCCACATTTAATCTTATCTGTTCTTTTACCTGTTCAGCAGCCTTGTGAGACCTTTGGCTTTGTATTTCTTTGGCTGAAATAGCTCAACGCACTTTTTTTATGTGCTTTTTTTTTTAATCCTTGAAAATTTTCAAATATACATAAAAAGTAGAAAACTCAGTACAAGGAACACCTGTAAACTTTCACCTATTTTCACCACTTGTTAATGTTTTGCTACAATGTTCTTCCACCCTTTTGCTGACCAGTGGAAGGTAACTTGCAGGCTCCATGGTGCTGTACCTTTAATATACACATGGATCTTCCAAGAGTAAGGACATTCCCCAGCATCACCACAATAACCACAAGCATCACATCTGAGAAAATTAACAGCCATTCCATGATATCTAAAAGTTGGTCCAAAATCAAATTTCCTGTTATCCCCCAAATCTCTATTATAACTGCCCTTCCCCCAACCGGGATCCAGTCAGGTTCATGCAGCACATCTGGTTATATATCTCTTCAGTTATTTTAGTGTAGAATATTCTCTCCACCTCCAGCAGTTTTGTTTTTAATTCTTATGACATTGACTTTTTTGAAGAATCTAGCTCACTGTCTTTTTGTTGTTGTTGTTGTTGAGAATATACACAGCAAAATATACACCAACTCAGATTTCCACATGTACCATTTAGTGCCATTGATTACATTCTTTAAGTTGTGCAACCCTTCTCACCCTCCTTTTCTGAATTGTTCCTCCACGTTCACATTAATTCACTGCCCCCTAAGGTTCCTGTCTAAACCTTCCAGTTGCTGTTGTCGCTTTGATCGCATATAGATAGTTCTTAAAAAAGCATACTGCTCAAGGCAGAAATTTTTTATTAGTTAAGGTAAATTACTGTTTGGTTTTTAAGAAGACTTTAGTGGATACTTTTAGTTTAATGTTTAAAGATAATCTCAGGGCACTAATTTCAGGAGTTCATACAACCTTTATGGCTCCAGGAAATCAGGTGTCTAAGAGAATTGAAATTCTGTTCTGCATTTTCCCTCTTTTGATCAGGATTCTTCTGTAGACTCTTTGATCAAAAGGTTTAGTAATGGTGACTGGGTGCCACATAGGAGGCTGTTGTTCATGGAGGCAATTAGCCACACATTCCATTTCCTCTGATTCCTGATGCCCTTTCTTCCTCTGTTGCTTCAGGCAAATAGAGAACAATTGTTGTACCTCTGGAGGCCACTTGGAAACTTTTAAGACACCAAGCACTAAACAACAAAGTAGGAGGTAGAACAGAAGCACTAAACATGTTATTAGGCCAATTAACTGAGATGACTGGTGAAACCATGACCCTAAGTCTCCAAACCAAGAAACCAAATCCCATGAAGCTTTTGTTTGTGCATAATCAGCCTCAGCAGCTACTTTTTTTTGGTCATGTTGTAAATATATCTATCACACAACTTTTGCCAGTTCAACTTTTTACACTTATACAACTTATTGACAGCAATTACAATAATTGGCTGTGTAACCCTACTCTTTATCAATGCAATATTTCCATCACCAGTAACCCCCACATTTTCCCTTCACTTCCTCCGGTGGTAACCACTAATAAACTGTGTTCTGTGTATATACATTTGCCTGTTCTTGTCTTTTTATGTAAGTGAGGTCATACGATATTTGTCCTTTTGTGATTGACTTACTTCACTCAGCATAATGTCTTCCAGCTCCGTCCCTATTGTGGCATGTATCAAGACTTCATGTCTCCTACTGGCTGAGCAGTATTCCGTTGTATGTATGTACCACATTTTGTTTATCTATTCATCTGTTGATGGGCATTTAGATTGTTTCTACCTTTTGGCTATTGTGAATAGTGCTGCAATGAACATTGGTGTACATGTCTCTGAGTCTCTGCTTTCAGGTCTTTTGGGTATATACCTAGGAGTGGACTTTCTGTGTCATATGGTAGTTCTACTTTTAGTTTTTTGAGGAGCTGCACGGCTGTAGCATTTTGCATTCCCACCAGCAATGGGTAAGGGATGAAGTTTCCCCACATCCTTGACAACGTTTGTTATTTTCTGGGGTTTTTTTTTCGTTTGTTTGTTTTTTTGTTTTTTAAGTTTTATCTTAGCCATCCTCAAAAAAAACCAAACCTGTTGCTGTCTAGTTGATTCCGGCTGACTCATAGTGACTCTGGGAGTGAAATGGAATCTCATTGTGGTTTTGACTTGCATCTCTCTGATGGCTAATGATGCTGAGCATCTTTTCATGTGTTTGGTGGCCTTTGAATATCCTCTTTGGTGAAATGTCTATTCAAGTCCTTTGCCTATTTTATAATTAGGTTGTATGTGTTTTTGTTAAGTTGTTGACGTTTCATATGTATTTTAGTGATTAGATTCTTGCCAGATATATGGTTTCCAAAGATATTCTCCAAGTTGTTAGCTTGTCTCTTCACTTTTTTGATAAAGTCTTTGGTTGAACAGAAGTTTTTAATTTTTATGAGGTCCCATGTATTTATTTTGTCTTTTGCTGTTTGAACCTTTGTTTTTGTATTAGATTATCCATTGTTAAAACCTAGACTTGACAGTATTTCTGCTGCTTTTTCTTCTAAGAATTTTATGGTTTTAGTTTGCACATTTAGGTCCTTAATCCATTGTAAATTTGTTTTGTGCATGGTGTGAGGCATGGATTCTGTTTCATTTTTCTGCATGTGGAAATCCAGTTTTCCCAGAACCATTTATTGAAAAGACTCTTCTTTCCCGGTTTAATGGACTTAGCACCCTTGTCAAAAATCAGTTGACCATAGATGTGTGGGTTTGTTTCTGGACTCTCAATTCAATTCCATTGGTCTGTGTGTCTGTTGTTATACCATTACTAGACTGCATTGATTACTGTAGCTGCATACCCAGACCTGTTGCCATCGAGTTGATTCCAACCCACAACGACCCTATAGGACAGAGTAGAATTGCTTCACTGCATAGTATGTTTTAAAATCAGGAAGTGTGAATCCTCCTACTTTGTTCTTCTCTTTCAACATTGCTTTAGCTATTTGGGACCTCTTGCCATTTCATATAAAGTTAAGGATTGGTTTTTCTGTTTCTGTAAAGAGACTGTTGGAGTTCTGATCGAGATCACATTGAATCTATAGATTGCTTTGGGTAGTATTGACATCTTAACAATCTTACGTCTTCTAATCCATAAACATGGAAGTTCTTTCTGTTTATTTAAGTCTTCTTTAATCACTTTCAGCAGTGTTTTATAGTTTTTGTTGTATAATTTCTTCATGTCCCTGGCTAGATTTATTCCTAGGTACTTTATTCTCTTAGATGCTACTGTAAACGGAATTGTTTCCCTAATTTCCCTTTCAGATTTCACTTTGCTGATGTATAGAAGAAACTGCTGATTTTTGTTTTTTAACCTTTTACTCTGAAACTTTGCTAAATTCCCGAAAGTTTTCTCGTGGACTTTTTGGGATTTTCTATATATAGAATCATATCATCCATGAATAGAGATAATCTTACTTCTTTTCCAATCTGGATACTTTTATTTCTTTTTCTTGTCTTACTGCTCTATCTAGGACTTCTAATACAATGTTAAATAGAAGCGGTGAGAGTGAGCACCCTTGTCTTGTTCCCAGTTTCAGGGGTAAAGCTCTCAGTCCTTCTCCAGTAAGTATAATGTTGACTGTTGGCTTTTCATATATGCTGTGAATCATATTGAGGAATTTTCCTTCTATTCCAATCTTCTTTAGGGTTTTCATCAAGAAAGGGTATTGGGTTTTATCAGATGTTTTTTCTCCATTCATAGATGATCATGTGGTTCTTTTTCTTTGCTGTGTTAATGTGGTGTATTATGTTGATTGATTTTCTAATGTTGAACCATTCCTGCGTTGCTGGGATAAATCCCACTTGATCATGGTGTACAAATCTTTTAATATGCTGTTGGATTCTATTCACTCATATTTTGTTGAGGATTTTTGCATCTATATTCATGAGAGATATTGGCCTGTAGTTTTATTTTCTTGTGGTGTCTTTGTCTGGTTTGGGTATCATGGTTATGTTTGCTTCATAGAATGAAGTAGGATGTAGTCATTCCCTCTGTGTCTTTTGGAAGAGTTTAAACAGTATTGATATAGATTCTCTATTAAATGTTTCGTAGAATTCCCCAATGAAGCCATCTGGTCCAGGATTTTTTGTTGTTGTTGTTGGGAGGTTTTTGATCAACTGATTCAATCTCTTCAGTTGTTGTGGGTCTGTTGAGACTTTCTGTTTCCTCTTGAATCAGTTTGAGTAGGATGTGTGCTTCTAAGAATTTGTCCATTTCATCTGGATTATCCAGTTTGTTGCCATACATTTGTTCATAATATTCTGTCATAATTCTCTTTATTTTATCAGGTCATTTCTTATTTTGGTTGTTTGCATCTTTTCTCTTCTTTTCTTTTTCAGCCTAGCTAAAGGTTTGTCTGTTTTATTGATCTTTTCAAAGAACCCACTTCTGGTTTTACTGATTCTCTCTCTTGTTTTTCTGTTTTCAATTTTACTTATTTCTGCTCTGATCATTGTTATTTCCTTTCATTTGGTAGGTTTAGGCTTAGTTTGCTCTTCTCTTTCTAGTTCTTGGAGTTGTCAAGTCAGGCTTTTGATTTGAGATCATTCTTCTTTCTTCATGTAAGCACTTATTGCTAGAAGTTTTCCTCTGAGTACTGCGTTTGCTGCATTCCATAAGTTTTGGTATGTTGTGCTTTCATTTTCATTTGACTCTAGGAAATTTGTGATTTCCCTTTTGATTTCTTCCTTGACCCATTGGTATGTTAATAGTATGTTGTTTAATTTCCATATGTTTGTGTATTTTCCAGGTTTTGTTTATTTATTTTTTGTTACTGGTTTCTAGCTTCACTCCATTGTGATCAGAGAAAATACTTTGTATGATTTCAGTCTTTTTAAATTTATCAAGACTTGCTTTGTGACCTAACATGCTGTCTAGTCTAGAGAATGATCATGTGCACTGGAGTAAAATATATATAGTGCTGTTTTTGGGTAGAGTGTTCTGTCTATGTCTGTTAAGTCTGGTTGGTTTATAGTGTTGTTCAAGTCTTCTGTTTCCTCGTTGATCTTCTTTCTGGATGTTTTGTCCAGTATTGAAAGTGATGTATTGAAGTCTCCTCCTATTATTGTAGTGTACTATCTGTTTCTCCCTTCAATTCTATCAGTGTTTGCTTTATATATTTAGGTGTCTCAATGTTGGGTGCATATATATTTATGATTTTTAAATCTTCTTGATTAATCAACCTTTTTGTCACTGTATGATATCCATCTTTATCTCTTCTAACAAATTTTGTCTTAAAGTCTGCTTTGTCTGATATTAAGATTGTGACCGCCAGCTCTCTTTTGGTTATTATTTGCATGAAATATTTTTTTCTATCCTTTCATTTTCAACCTATTTGTGTCCTTGGGTTTAAAGTGTGTCTCTTGCAAACATATATAGCTGGATCCTTTTTTTTTTTAATCCATTCTGTCACTTTCTGCTTTTTGATTGGAGCATTTAGTCTGTTTACATTCTCTGTAATTACTGATAAGAAGTGATTTACTCTTTAAGGAAGCAGGTCACCAGGTCTTTCTCCTGCAAAGCCACTGGGTTGGAACTGCCAGCCTTTCAGTTAGCAGCCAAGCATTTAACCATTGCACCACCATAATGAGTAAATATTATGACCAAATTTATGCCAATTAAATTTAACAATATATATGAAATGTACAAACTCCTTGAAAAACACAACTTAATAAAACTAACAGAGAAATAAATACGAAGTTTGAATAGCTAAAAAAAAAAAATGTGATTTACTTCTGCCATTTTGTTATTTGTTTATTGCATGTCTTAAGCCATTTTTGTCTTTGTCCTTTATTGCTGCTTGCTTTTGTGTTTTTTTGGTTTATTGTCTTGAGCTGTTTTGGTTCCCTTCTCCTTTCCTTTTGTGTATATATATTTTTTAATATATTTTCTTAGTGGTTACCATGAGTATTAAATTTAACAGCTTCTATTTATACCATTCTGGGGTAAATTGGTAACGACTTAACTTCAGTAACATACAAGAAATTCTATATCTATACCATTCCTCTCCCCGCTTTGGTTGTTGTTGTCACTAATTATGTCTTTATATTTCAAATCCCCAGTAACATAATTTTATCCTTGCTTTTTATGTATTTTTTATTAAAAAACATAATAAAGACAAAACATTTGGAATTATCAACCATGAATATCTTATTACTAGCCCTTATACTTGTCCATGCATTTCCCTTTATTAAGGTTCATGATTTTTGTGTATAGCTTTGAATTACTTTCTAGGGTCTTTTCCCTTCCATCTACAGAACTACCATTTGTACTTTTTGTAGGGCCAGTCTGGTGGATATAAACTCTCTCAGCTCCTGTTTGTCTGAGAATGTTTTAATTTCATCCTCATTCTTGAAGGGTAGATTCGCTGTGTATAGTATTCTTGGTTGACAGTTGTTTTTTTTTTTTTTTTTTTTCCTTACATCAGTTTGAATATATCATTTCATTGCCTTCTGGCCTTCGGTGTTTCTGAGGAGAAATTGGCACTTAATTTTATTGGGGATCCTTTGTATGTGACTGTATGCTTCTCTCATTGCTTTCAAGATTCTCACTTTATCTTTACTTTTTGAGAGCCTAACTATGATGTGTCTTGGTGTAGATCTCTTTGAGTTTATCCTGCTTGGAGTTTTTTGAGCCTCTTGCATTTGTAGATTCATGTCCTTTGTTAGATTGGGAAAATTTTCTGTCAGTATTTCTTCAGTATTTTTTCCGTCGCTTTCCCTCTCTCATCTGCTTTTGGAATTACCCTGATGCGTATATTAGGTCTCTTGTTGTTCTGCCATAATTCCGCTAAACTGTGCTCAGCCTTCTTGAACCTCCGATGTTGTTGCTTTTCAGCATCTGTAATTTTAACTATCTTATCGTCTAATTTGCTGATTTTTTCTTCTGCTTCATTACATCTGTTGGCAAGTCCTTCCATTGTTTTTCTCGTTTCAGTTATTGTCCCTTTCAGTTGCAGTATCTCTTTTTTAGATCTTCATTTTGTTCTTGCATTGTTTTCCTTAATTCTTTTAGCTCTTTATCTATATTTTCCCTTAGTTCTTTAATTATGTTTAATGTTGTTGTATTGTATTTTTCCTTTTTTTTTTTTTAATTATTTGGTCATCCCTAGATGCGCTTTCACTCCCTTTGTGATGTTCATTTGGATGGGCCATCATGGGCCATCATTGTTTCTGTATTCTTTGTGTGTCTTGTGGTTTTGTGTTGGAGCATTGAAATTTTTCGAGGATGTTAACTTTCTCAGTTTTCCACAGTATATAGTGTTTTTGCCTGCACTACTTTATGCAAAAAAACTCTTAGGCTGGCAAAGCCTTCGACCTTCGCTTGCTGTTTCCTCTCCCTCTCTGTGATAGCTCTTTGTCCCTCTTGGTTTAATCAGGATTCGAAAGTTCCAGATCTCATTTTTCCACTTTCAGTCTCTCCCAAGATCCAGACAGTTTTATGAGAGTGGTCTATCAATCATTCATGAAACAGATAGTTCTAATCTTTTGCAGACTCCTTCAGAAAATAGAACAAGAGAGAATACTTCCTAATTCATTTTATGAGGCTAGTATAACCCTGGTAGCACAGTAGATAAGAGCTCAGGCTGCTAAGCTGACAGTTTGAATCCACCAGCTGCTCCTTAGAACCCTATGGGGCAGTCCTACTCTGTCCTGTAGGGTCACTATGAGTTGGAATCTACTCAACGGCAGTGGGTTTTTTTTTTAAATAACCTTGATACCAAAACCAGACAAGAACAGTACAAGAAAACGGAAACTAAAAGCCAATCTCACTTATGAATAGATGTGCAGAAGTCCTTAAAAATGTATTAGCAAACTGAATCCATCAATTTTGATGTATCCCAAGAATGCTGTTTGGTTTAACATGGGAAGATCCTTCATGTAAATTCATATCATTAGCAGATTAAAGGAGAAAATTATCATCTCAGTAGTTACAGGAAAAGAATTTGATAAAACTCAAAGTCCATTCATGATAAAAACTACTAGCAGACTAGAAATAAAGGGGAACATTTTCAACCTGGTAAAAGATATTTATCAAAAAGCTACATCAGTCATCATTCACAGTGGTGTTAAAAACATCCCTTTATAATCAGGAACAAGACAAGAATACCTACTATTGCTACTTTTGTTTAACATTGTACTGGAGGAAGTCTTAACTAACATAGAAGACAAGAAAAAGCAATAAATTATAGGTATTGTAATAGAAAAAATAAAGCTGTCATTTTTATGTGAGCCTCAATTATTTAACAAAGTTTAAAAAAAGAACCAACCTGTTGCCATCGAGTCAGTTCCAACTCACAGCAACCCTACAGAACAGGGTAGAACTGCTCCATAGGGCTTCCAAGGAGGGGCTGATGGATTCAAACTGCTGACCTGTTGGTTGGCAGTTGTAGCTCTTAACTACTGCGCCACCAGGGCTCCTTAACAAGGTTATTGGATACAAAAGCAACCTGTACAAAAGTAGTTACATACCTCTACATCAACAGTGGATCCCTGGTGCAAACTGAAAATGTAATTTTTAAAAAGGATGCCACTGAAAATAACAACGAAAAATAAAAGGTACATGGAAATAACTATAACTATATATAGGAACTCTTTCTGGAGAAAAGTGTAACAACTACATCAAAGAATATTACAGAAGATTTAAATGAAGAGAGAGAACATAATCAAGGATAAAAATTCCCACAATAATTAAAAATGTAAATTTTCCCCAAATTGGTTATAGTGAGTCATTGTTGTTCTAGTCAGAATTCCAAAAAGATTTTTCATGAAACTTGAAAAGCTGATTCCAGAATTTGTATGCAAGAGCAAATGATCAGTGAGAGCAAACGTCATATTGAATAAGAACAAGATGGAGGGTTTGTCCTATAAGATTACCAAAGCTACAGTAATTGGCACTGGGAAAGATAAGATAAACACAACAATGGAACATAATCAAGGAACCAGAAACTGATCCATGAATATGTAGAAACCAAACCAGTTGCTGTCGAGTCAACCCCCTGTGTTTCGGAGTAGAACTGTGCTCCATAGGGTTTTCAAGGCTATGACCTTTCAAAGCAGATTGCCAGGTCTTTCTTCCAGGGTGCATTTGGCTGGGTTTGAACCACCAACCTTTTGGTTAGTAGTTGAGTGCTTAGCCATTTGTGCCACCCAAGGACTCCTAACCAGTTACTGTTGAGTCGATTCCAACTTATGGTATTCCCATATGTTTCACAGTAGATCTGTGCTTCTTAGGGTTTTCATGGCTGTGGCCTTTCAGAAGCAAATCCCCAGGGCTTTCTTCCAAGGCACCTTTGGATGTGTTCAAACCATCAGCCTTTTGGTTAATAGTCAAGGGCTTAACCGGTTGTGCCACCCAAGGACTCCTGTGTATATGTAGAAGCCAAATATATTGCAAAGATAGCATTGCAGATTAGTGAGGAAAGGCTGGAGTCTCAGTAGTTGGTCCTCTGACAACTGGAGTAAAGGGAAATTTAATCCTTACCTCACACCATATGCAAGCATAAACTCCTGGCAGAACTTTAAACCTTTAGAAGAAATATAGACTGTGATGACTTCAGGGTAGGGTAGAATTTCTTAAACAGGAAACCATAAAGGAAGAGAGTGTTACATTCAACTATATTAAAACTTATAAGTAGGAGCTTTTTTCATGGAAAGACACCCTAGAGAAAGGAAAAGATAAGCCCAGGGCACTACTAGCTCAGTTGTACCTTTGTGTGAATTAGGAAAAGTCTTCACCTTTCTCAACATGTTTTTCATTTTCTGTTGGAAACTCATCATAATGAAGATTCAGACTTATTTGAATCTTTATCATAATAAAGATTCACATGCCTGTGATGTGAATAGAGCCCTTTTGGCACAGTGGTTAAGACCTCAGCTGCTAACCAGAAGGTCAGCAGTTCAGATCCACCAGCTGCACCTTAGAAACCCTACGGGGCAGTTCTGCTCTGTCCTGTAAGGTAGCTATGAGTCAGAATCAACACAATGGCAGCGAGTTTAGTTTTTTTTGTGATGCGAATTGTGCCCCCTAGGATTGTACTGTGAATAGCCTGCACGTTCCTATATGTGGGCTAGCCTTGGCCACAGCCACAAACTGGGAGAAGATAGTTGCCACACACATAATTGACAAAGGATTAGTGTTCAGAAAATATTTAAAACTCTTACATATCAATAAGAAAAACATAAGCATCCGAATAGGAAAATGGGCAAAAGTCATGAATGACATTCTCAGAAGAAAAAATCTGAATGGTCAAAAATATATGAAAAGAAGGGTCACTTGAGTAGAAATCAGGGAAATGCAGGTTAAAATCATTTAAATGCAAAATTTTCATATCTACCAGATTGGCCAAAATTTAAAAGTTAAGATAGGAGTGTAAGTTGGTGTAATCCTTTTGAAAACCAATTTGACATTAGATAATAAAGAAGCACATATGACAGGGCATTGCCACTCCCCCTGAGTATATACCCTAAATAAACTTAAACATGTGCCCTAGTAAATAAATTCAAGGATATTTGAAAATAGTGAACATGTGAAAACAACCCAGATGTCCATCAACAGCAGAAAGAATAAATAGTGACATAGTCATTTGCTAGAATCCAACATAGCAGAAAAAAAGTGAACGAAATTCAGAAACGTGAAAAACAAAGCTGATACTGTTTAGGGACATATACATAATAAAACCATCAAGAAAAGTAAGAAAAGAATACACAGGAAATTCAGAATAGAGGTTATCATAGAGGGACACAAAGGAGGTTTCAAAGATCTTGGTAATGTTCTCACAGGTGTTCATTGTATTATTTATACCTTATGTATTCTTTTGTGCATAGGGAATATTTTTTCCAAAAAGAAGTAATCTTACTTACAAGGCAGTAGCTACATAATTCTTTTCTTACATGTCAGAGGCTGAATATTATCTTCTCCTTTCTCTTCACATTTCATCTATGACAAATTTTAATCTCCCAGGCAAATGGATGCTTCAGGTGAGGCATGTACTTAGGAAGGCAGAAGGGGAAAACATTTGTAATAATGTTCAAAATGGGACCTTATTAAACTACTGTTTGTGGAGCGCTGAGCAAGTCCAACCATTGTGCTGGGAGCTTTTCAAGCATATGTGCTCATCCAATCTTGACAATTCTGAAAGTAGCTACTTCTTTGATCTTCCTATCACCAGATCTACAAAGCCGTATCCATCTTTTCCTTTAGCTTTCGTCTTTCACTGGAGGAGGAGGTGCCCCTTCATCAAACACCAGTCCCTTCACACACACTCTGGAGCCCACCTTCTATTGTTTTCTCAGGAACCACAGTCTTCGATTATCCCTTCTCCTGTATCTTCAGTCTCTGCTATTTACTGAATTGTTCTCATCAGCGTTTCTACAAGCTTTAGTATGTTCCATCTTGGGAGAGAGAGAGAACCTCTCGTGTCCTCCATCCCTCTTAGCGAAGTTTCTCCAAGGGCGTCTCCACTCCTGAGCATGTGTATACTCATTATTCTTCACCCCACCGCAGTCTGGCATCCACCACCCTCTCCATTGATATGTTAGTCCTCAGTGCTCTTACTTCAGCAACATTTAGCTCAACCAGTGACTCCTTTCTTGATATATTCTCTTCTCTTGACATCCCATGATATTATGCCCTTTGGGTTTTCCTTTCACTTCTCTATTGACTTTTAGTTTTCTTGGACCATTCCTCCTCCTCAGTCAGACCTCTGAATAATGGCATCCTTCCTTATATAATCTTTCACTGGCTATATGCTGAAAACTCTCATTTATATCCCTAACTGAGTCTTCTCTTTTGAGTTCCAGGCTCATATGAGACTGCTAGTTGATATTGCTTCTTAGTTATCCCAGAGGACACAACTCTTAACACACAACCACATCCATTTACTCCAACTTCCGTACCTACTTAAATGCCCTCCTTCTCCTTTCTTTCCCTTCTCAGGAAGTAATTCCCAAGTCTAACTAGGTGCCTAAGCTGGACATCTAGGACACCCCGTGCACTCACATAAACCCCATATCTCCTCCACCCTACCTTCAAAGTATGTCTAAGATCTGCCCAATTCTTTCCATCCCTACTGCCCACATCTTTATCAAAAGCCACTGTCATGTATCACTGTGGCCGTTAATAATGGTTCCCTAACTAGTCTCTCTATTTCAACCCTTACCCACTCTACCCCTGTCTTTTCTCTGTGCAACAGGATCAGGTCAATTCCTTGCTCATAACTTTTCAGTGGCTCCCCAGTACTCTTAAGGCAAACATAGGACCTAACCTAGGCCTTTGGGGTGTCTTGGCCTGGCCGCTGCCCATCTGCCCAGCCCAGCACTCTCCCTCTGCCTGTGTGCCAGCCACATGGGCTTGGTTCATGCTCTCTGATGAGCCTTTGTGATGTCCCTTTGTACAACCTTCCTCACCCAGCTCCCTGCCCAGCTCTCTCCTGCTCATCCATTAGGACTCGACTTTAATGTCACTTCCTCAAGAGGTCTTCTCTGACCATCAGTCTAAATTAAGACCCTCTTATGATTTCTCTTGTAGTACCTTGTTCTTTTATTTCAGACTACTTTTCTCAGTTTCTTTGTTTTATGTCCTCTGCTCTCATTAGAATGTCTGTATCAGTGCTGGCCGTTAGTCAGCACTCAGTAAGTGGATGGATGGATGGGTGGGTGGGTGGGTGAATGGGTGGATGGATGCATGGCGGGGGCAGTGGATGGATAGAAACATCATCCTCATTTCATAGATGAGGAAACTAAGCTCCAGAGCAGGTAAGTAAATTACCCAAAGTCACACAGGTAATAATGGCAGGACTTGGACTTGTCTGGGATCCCAACCCATGTTCTTTAATGTTGGTGTACTCTGTTACCACATGGGGAAAGGAGAAGCAATGCCTTCAGCCCCTCCTTGATCTCAGCCAGCTTCCCCAGGCTTTGATGTGGATAATTGATGTTCATCTTATGTAAAGTGCCTTCCAAACACTGCTTCAAGCTCCCCTCCCTTTCTAACCAGCCGCTCCTGTATATAAATTCTAGAGCTCAATGCCTTGTCTCACATGTACATAAGTATACGTAATTGTGCCTATGTACTTTGTCACTACCCTGGTCTACACCTCTTGGAGGAGTGGAGCCTGGGTTCATTGTGGACCTTGATTTCATCACAGTATTACCTGCTGACGTGGCCCACGTGGCTGACCAAGTAATAATTTGAAACTTCTCTTTGTACTGAATGCCTACTTTACACTGAATGCCTGCTTTACACATAACATGCCTGTAATGGTCAACACTGCAGGCAGGCCATGTCAAACCCCATATTGTCTCTGGTGCTGTGTTTTACTCTCTAATCACAGCAATAATGATATTCGTTCGTGTATCCATGCAATTAAAGCTTTCTGAGAGCCTACTCTGTACGCGATGGTCAAATACGGGCTGAGGCTGTTGCAGCAAATGCAGTCGACTATGTCCCTGCTCTCTTGAAGCGTATGTTCTAGTGAAGGGAGGCAGGTAAGAAATACAAAAGGTAATATTAGGTAGTGATGAGATGGTATAATGGGGTAGAGTGTGTGGGAGCAGGGTGATTTCTTTCGAGAGCATTGTCATGGAAAGCATCTCTGAGAAGGTGACATCTAAGATGAGTGATGAGAAGAAACCAGCTGTGCAGAGAGGTAGGGAGTGAGCATCAGGCCGAGGGGAGCAGGTGCCAAGGCTCTGAGGAGAGACTGCATCCTGTGTCTGAGAGCCAGGAAGAAGGCAGCGTGGCAGGAGCTGCGTGAGCGAGGGCAGAGAAGCAAACAGGGCCAATAGTGCAGGGCCTTGTAGGCCATGGCAGTAAACTTCTCTGGAAGAGTCCAGTCCACAGGAGAAAACGGAGTGCAGTGGGAAGCAAAGTCCCTATGCACATTTGCAGGACGATTTGACAGATTTTAATCAAATAACAAATGAAATGGATTAAGTTGGGTAAATAGTCTAAGAATTACTTAAAAGTGACTAACAGTTTCAGGCATGTCCTGTAGCCTTATCAGTTGAGCTGTGACATATTTAAGTGTTCAGATCTACAGGCTGTTTCTAAATAAAGCCAGGGCGTCTGTGTGGCGTACTCCAGAGAGCATTGCTCAGAATTAGAAGACTTGTGAGCTGGTCCAAGCCCTGCTGTTCACTATCTCTGTGATCTCAGGCAAGTCCCCAGGCCTCTAGCTGCCTGATTCTCCCCATCTGTAAAATGAGTGGATGAGCGAGGTAGTCCCTAAGGGGCCTCGTAGCTCTGAAATTCAGAGTGACTCAATGGACTGTTACTATTGACTGTTACCAGAACTCAGAAAACCAAAAATCAAACCTATTGCCATCAAGTCAATTCCAACTCATAGCGACCCTATAGGACAGAGTAGAACTGCCCTTGTAGGGTTTCCAAGGCTGTAATCTTTACAGTAGCAGACTGCCACGTCTTTCTCCGGCAGAGTGCCTGGTAGGTTTGAACCACTGACCTTTCAGTTAGAAGCCAAGTGCTTAACCACTGCACCACCAGGGCTCCTCATTAGAAGAGCAGGAGGGGAAAATTTCCAGCAATGTAGATCTGTTCAAAAATTGAATGAACATAAGGTAGTGAGTTTCCCATTGCCAGGAGTGTTGAAACAAGGGCTGAAGACCACCTGTCAGGGATGTTGTCCAGCTGTTACCAATTCAAGGCCTAACTCAAATGCCAGATCCTCCAAGTCATCCCAAAATACGCCAACCAGAAACAAAATCTTCCCCACCTGATCTCTGGGAGGCCTTCTTTTGTCTCTCTCTTGATTTTGAGCCTGTAGACGTTTAGCCCTTATATTTTGGTTATTTGCATACAGATTAACTTGTTCTATACTGAGCCTTATGCTTCTAAAATCTAGAGGGTAGGAACTGTGTGTGTGTGTGTGTGTGTGTGTGTGTCCATATATTTATGTCCCCTTAATGTTTTGTGCTTAGCAAGTACTGCTCAAGTATAATGGACAGAATGGTATAGATGAGTATTAGACCAGATCAGTGCTGTCTGAAGCTGGTCCTTGGACCTGTGCTGTGCTGTCTGCATGGAAATCACCTGTGTGTTTGCAGAAAGACAGCTCTCTGGGCTCCTCCCCCCAAGTGTCTAATTCAGCAGGCCTAAGGTGAGCCTGATAATCTGTAATTTTACAAAGTCCACACATGGTTCTCATGCAAAGCAAGTTTTAAGAACTGCTAGCCAGGTTCCCTCAAAGGGGCTCCACCTACAGCTAAAGTTCTGTGATTCTGTGCCCAGAGTGTAACGCTCAGGCCCCTTAGATTGATGTACAAGGAGCTCCATGATTTGCCTTTAAAATATATTTCTAGGCTTCAAGTCCCTGACTTCTGCTCCACCCACACTGGTCTATTTACTGTCACCTGAACACGTCTTTGACTTCTGCCCCTGACCTTTTCCTAAAGCCATGGCCTCCATTATTGTAACCTTTTGCTCTTCTCCACCTATAAAATCATTTCCATGCTTTAAGACCTAACAGAAATTCTGCTCCCTTCATTCGTTTTCCTGACTACCTCAACCCGTTTTTAACTTTTCCCTGTTTATGTCCTGCTCTTCTACCAGATTTGGCACTTTTTGAGGTCCTGGTCTTATTTTAGGCTTTTCATCATCTTCTTTGCCTGAGTGATTTAGTAAGGTATCTTACGCTGAATTTCTCCCATCCTCTCGCCTTCTCCCCCTTTAGTAAGTACTTACTAAGTACAGTGAGCAAGGCCCTATACTAGCTTCCTAGAGACTCACAAGAAAAATAAGTTTGGTTCCTTGCTCAGGGACATCAGAGCCATCTGTGAGTTTGGGGCCAGTGTTCCTGACAGGCAAGTACAGACTGGGCATCCTGAGGACAGACTGACTAGTTCTGGCTGGAGGATGTAGGGAGATGCCACAAGAACCCCAGCATAGTCTGCTGTCCTGCCTGACCCCTCTGTCGGGGATTTCCTTCTCACACTCATCTTCAAGCTCTTGGCTCTTTCACGTGTGTGGTAGTCAAGGTGATGGTGGTGGCAGTGGTAGCGGTAATGCCGGTGATGGTGGTGGCGTGTTTTAATTATCATACAGGAGAACTCGAAGGCCTAATTAATACAGTTTCTTCCTATAGGTTCACTCCATGATGGCTCAATTAGGGTAGCAGTAGAACTGTGGTTAAGTATCCAGGCCAGCTTCATAATTGAAAACACATTTTCTCTTCCAAAGCTGCAGCTGGTTTGGTTCTGCTCATGCAGAAAAGGATATAACCTTGCATAACATAGGAAATGAACGGTTGAGAGAGAAGCCAAATTCAATTTCAGTCAGATATGTTGAGGCTGAGTCCATGATCTATGGAAGCAGGAGAACGCGAAGTGTGTGGATGTGGAAAGGCACGCACTCAGCAGTCTATTAATCACGCCGGCCAGCCGGCCGGCGCTGCCGCCGCCGTGTGCCACTGCATTAGCACTGCTTCTCCAGCGGAGGCTGGAGAGCAGCCAAACACTCCAGAAGTTAACCTCTTAAAGACCCTGAGCTGCTTTCTGTTGAATAAATGTAATTTTGTGGTCAGAAATAAATGCTTGTGATGTAGCAGGAGCTTTGAAAACAACAGTGAGCCAAAGCTATTACAGATTGCTCTGTGTTGTGGAAGTCAACAGCATACATCAAAATTCCGAGTGTATGGCAAATTGATTTCGGCCCAGAGCTCTGCAGCTATTCAATAAAAGTCCTATTAAACCATTGTATGTAATGAACAATCCAGAGCAAATCTAATATTTTTGGTAGATAATTATTTTTAACATCCTCTTGGTAACTATCGGTAGGTTTCTTGGATGTTTACAGCATGCACGGCACGTGGCGGTTCCTCCTCAGCTGTAATTTCGCCTCTGCCGGAGGATGCGTGCCAGGCACCGAGCCGTCCGCCCTGCTCCCTGAACATGGAGCTACATAACTTGGGCTTAACAGCAGCAGGCCAGCTCCAGGCTGACCCAGCTCCTGGGGAAGGGCCCCAGGAGCTCCAGTGTCTCCCAGTGCCTGGCACATTGTTGGTGCCTGGTAAATGTTTGTTGAATTGAACTGGACTGAGTTGAAATCAAGAAAAGAAAGCTCCAGGAGCTCTAGAATGCATTGATAAAATGATGTGCTAGCACAGTTGACTTGGAACCTATAGAGGCCAGTGGATCACAGGTAAGAAATCGAGGTCCCGTGCGATTATGGGTCTGATGTAAGGGCACAGGGAGCCAGGGCAGGGCACAGGGAGCCAGGGCAGGGCACAGGGAGCCAGGGCAGAGCACAGAGCCCAGGACTTGCCCATGTCACTTTTGTTCCTTGACAGCTCAGGAAACAGATCCTGTGTCAGGGAACCCACACTTGAGATGTCGTTGCTAGCTGAGTGAGTCGCCTCAGCAGGGACCACTGCACCCTCCTTGGACTGCTCTACTGTTTTGTGTCTGGGCCATAATCGTTGTCACACTGAATTGTAATTCTTTTGGCAGTCTACCCTTCTAGACCATAAGCTTCTTGACGACAGAGACTACTCATTTGTTCTTCTGTTCGGTATATTTATTGAGCATCTACCAATTGTCAGGCACTGAACTTAGACCCTGGTATAAGGTGATGGGGAAGTTGATGCAGATGCTGCTTTCATAGATCTGTGTCCCCAGCATGTGGCACAATGCTTGGTACATAGTAGGCCCTCAGTAAACGATGAATGGATGGGTGGGTGGGTGGATGGATGGATGGATGGATGGATGGATGGATGGATGGATGGATGGATGGAGAGCTAACACCTCAGTGGATGAATCAAAAGCATTCCACTGACCGAAAAAAAGCTCTATGTTCCCTTTGCTTACACTCTTAACCCCATGCAAGGAATCATGTAATACCTGGAGGCAGTTGTGATGTGAAGGTAAAAGCACCGGACCTAGATCATAAGGCCTGGGCGTGAGGCCTGACTCAACCACTGACTTTGACCTTCAGCAAGTCACTGATCTCTCAGTGCTTCTGTTTCCTCCTATGATAAATGTGAGGGGTCCGGGGAATGGATTTGAATGAGAATTACAAGTTGTATTTGTCTGTAAGAATAGATGGCCTCTAATAGTTTTCCTTTCTAGACTGAAATTATCCAACTTGTAGTATTCAGTCATATAGTATTTATTTGAATACCATGGAATTTAAATTATTATGGTATTTTATTTTGCAGATCTCTCTTCCCTTGGAAAAACTCAATCTGGATGTTAATTAGGTTTTACTAATGTTCGATCAATTTAATGCAGTAATTCCTTAAATGAAATGGACACCAAGGACCAGATGGTCAAAAGGAGGGTCATGTCCATATGAGTGTGAGTCTAGGGAGGGAATTCAAGGATTCTGTTTGATAATAGCTGAGTGCCCATAGAAGATTTGTTGATTGAATGTGCAGTGTTCCACTTTCCACCCCTCCACCAAGCTATTGTAGATTGTGCCACTGCTCTCTTTGCTCATAATTGTTTGCACAGCATTTTACATTTACAAAGCACTATTTCTACAGCCTCACGCAGCCTTCCCCCCACCCAGTGCAGTGGACATTCTCACCAACCAGAGACCAGGCCGAGGGGCAGCAGTGAGTTTGAAGAGCAGAGCAGTACCTACAGGGGAGGCCTCGGCCCCCAGATCCTGGGACCTCTGGCTCCCTCAAGCCTTGTTATGCCACTTCTTGTCACTACATCCTCACCCCCTCCACCTCTTCCAGCAGATTGTCCTAGACTGAGGGAGCGTACCACCCAGACACATTCAGGACCACAGACCAGCCCCCTTGCACAGACGAGCCTCACAGTTATCCTGTGAGGTAGCAAGTGGGCTGACTAGCATCACTCAGCTAGGAAGGAAGAAGCTAGCATTTGAACACAGGTGTTTGGACTCATTCCACTCACCCCACTGTGGGAGAGGACATGACTACTGTTAATTTAAAAAAAAAAAAAAAAATCCAGGCTCTGTGTCTGTTTGATCTGTGTCCCTGTAAATACCAACTTTCTAAGCCTTGTAAGAGGCCAGCTAGGAAGAAGCAACCAGTCAGGGTGGTCAGTGGCCACCAGAGTCCCCTCCTCACTGGGAGACTGGAATAGGCCTCTTCCCCTGCCTTCTTGGCTTGCCACCGCTCTGGGCTGCTCGTTGGCCTCCTCCCCTGGCCCATCTCTCCCTGGCTACCTAGGAGAGCCCAGACCTCTGGGGTTAAGAGTTGGGACAGGCTCACCTTGGAAGCTGCATTAATTAGCCAGGCCTCTAGTAGGAAGTGCAGATTAACCTGGAGAGCAGGTTCCTCTAATCATGGTGGACTCAGCCCAGCCCTTTGGTTAGATGAAGGAAGGGGAGAAGAACAGCTTTCAGCTCCAGCTGGGTGCCAGAAACTTTGCATATGTTATCTCATTTAATCTACAGAGTGGCTCAGATGTATTTTCTTGTGTTTGGTGATGACAGTGTGTGAGGTGGAGAATACATTTCTGAGAAGGCCAAAGGGGGAACTCCAGGAGGCTGCTAGAGCCCAGGGAAACCTTATGGACTAGAGGCTTGGGCCAGAGACACTTGAAATGTTCAGCCTAAAAATAGTCCAGATGAGGCTACTCAGGCACCATATTATGAGCACTTCTTTAGAGAGGAGGAAATAGGCCCAGGCAGGTCAAGTAACTTCCTTGAGGCCATACAGCTTGTCAGAGATTTGGGCCCTGATGTGGACTATGACATCTGACTCCAAAGCCTGTATTTGTTCCATAAAGCTTGACAAGTGTCTTGAAATTGCTTCAGAATTAGGCAAGGAGGGGGAAACCTGTGAGATTACACTTTGTTCTCCAGGTATGAAAGAAGAGAGAAACCTACTAGGTTAACATGTAGGAGCATGAAAGCGAAAGAGTCTGGTTCCTAGGACTGTGGGGGAGGTAGCCTATAGGGAGCTCACCCTCCGGCTCCTGACTCATATTTCTTACCCCCCACTCCTACCCCAGGCTCTCAAACCCCATTCCTCCCAGGCCTGAGACCATTGGTGTTTGGGGATGTAGAATGGTAAATCTCTGGATGTGCCGTGGCCAGGAGATGGGGCCTGGCATCCTCCCGGAGCAGATGAGCACATGTTCTTTGGAAAACCAGCAGACAAGACCGCTTGCTCTGAAACACAGTCACGTTCTGCCATGGGCATGCCGGCGTCAGAGTCCTGGCTGGCCACTTCTTAGCATCTGCATTGACAGTTGCCCCTGTAGGCCAGAGCACCTCTAGGGATACAGTGCAGATTGCCGGGATGCTGGACACTGCCCTCCTTCCTGCCTTGGCACTCACTCCTGGTTTCTCTCCTTATGGAAGTTCCTTCCTGAGGAGGCACTTAGAGCAACAGAGAAGTCAGACAGATCTGGATTTGAATGCTGACATCATCGGCGTGACCTTGAATAAGTCATTTCAACTTCTCTATGTCTCATCTATATAACGGAAGTAAACCTGCATTGCAAAGTGAGACACCAAATGAGTGTACATATACAAACGTTTTATGTATTTAAAAATCATGGCATAGAAACAGCACTGAATAAATGGTGGCTCTAGTTACTGATCATAGAATCCTCTGGATCCTGTGTTCCCCAGAGTCGAACCCTAACCTTCTGGAGTTTTCACTGTACATGTACCTCATTCATGTTTCTTGAGTAGCCTTATTTGGACCATTTTTGTACTGAACATTCCAAATATCTCTGGCCAAGCCTCTTGTCTGTAAGGTCTCCCTGGGCTCCAGCAGCCTCCTGGAGTGCCCCCTTGGAGCTTCTCACAAATGTAATCTCCATCTCACACACTGTCATCACTAAACACACTCAATTCTGCCATCAAGGCCTATAAATTGTTTCCTTAAGCTCACTCATATTGGCTCTCTCCTTCCAAAAACACTGTTGCCATCCCTTTCCTGGACTATCGCCACCCCTCATTGGTCTTTCTGCCTCCTGTTGAGTTGCCTCCCCATCCAGGGTGATCACTTCATGTCACTTCCTGATGACATCCTCAGGGACTCCCAATGCCTTTCTGCATGAAACTCTAGCCCCCAGCCTTCCTTCCATGATCTGGCCTCTGCCTGCCTCTTCAGCCTCATGTCTCCCCACTCGCCCCTCTGCTCCCAGCCACATAGATCTCTACAGTTCTCTGAACAGGGCATGCTGTTTCAGTGTATCTCTATGCCTTTGCATGGGCCTCCCTGTCTACTTCCACCTGAAACCCTACTCCTCCGGCCACGAGTGAAGCTGGCCTTCATCAGCTTTAAAACTCACCTTAAGCATGCAAAACACAAGATACAAAACAATGTCAGTAATATCCTACCATGTGTGTTAGAAAGGGAAGAGAATGTGTATATATAGATACTTGTAAATGCATAAAACATTTTTGGAAAGATGTACAAGAAAGTCTTTGCCTCTGGGCCAGGCAACTGAGTGACTGATGGACACCGATGGAAGAGAGACCTACTTTTCACTATAAATTTCATATATATATATATTACAATTCATTGGTTTTTAGTGTATTCACAGAGTTGTGCAACCGTCGCTACTCTCTAATTCTGGAACACTTCATCATCCCAAAAAGAAACCCTGTACCCATTAGCAGTCACTCCTTAATATCCCCCATCCTCATCACTAGATCTAAACCCCAAAACCAAACCCCGTTGCCATCGAGTTGATTGCAACTCATTGCAACCATATAGGACAGAGTAGAACTGCCCCATAGGGTTTTCTAGGCTGTAATCTTTACGAGAACAGATTGCCAGATTTTTTCTCCTGCAAAGCCACTAGCGGGTTCGCACTACTGGCCTTCTAGTTAGCAGCTGAACACTTAACCAGTGCACCACCAGGGCTCCTTTCCCTACCTCTAGCAACCACTAATCTACTTTCTCTCTCTGTAGATTTGCCTGTTCTGAACATTTCATATAAATGGAATCATGCAATAAGTGGTCTTTTGTGACTGGCTTCTTTTACTTAGCATAATATTTTCAAGGTTCATCCATCTATCAGTACTTAATTTCTTTTTTTATTGCTGAGTAACATTCCATTGTGTAGATTACCATATTTTGATTACGCATTCATCAGTTGGTAGACATTTGGGTTGTTTCAACTTTCTGACCATTATGAATAATGCTGCTATGAATGTTCATGTACAGGTTTTTGTGCAGATGTCTATTTTCATTTCTCTTGGGTATGTACCTAGGAGTAGAATTGCAAGTCATATGGTAATTCTGTATTTAACATTTTGAGGAACTGTTTTAGGCTAGGTTCTCTAGAGAAGCAAAACCAATGAAATATATATATATAGAGAGAGATTTATTTCAAGGAAGTGGCTTACACTGTTGTGGAGGCTGGCAAATCACAAAGTCCGTGGGTCAAGCATCAGCTGGAGGCTTCTTTTGACTCACATTGCGGCAAGGGCTGACGAACCTAGAACCCGCAGGCCAGATGGCAGGCTGCAGATTCACAGGGCTGCAGAGCTGGAGAATCCCGAAGTGTGCAGTCCAGGCAACAAGCTGCTAGGCAGAAGTCCCAAGAATGAGAAGTCAGATGATGACAAGCAGGAAACAGGATCCAGAGCAAATAAACGAGCTTTGCCAGAACATCTATATATATTGGGTGCAGGCCACACCCCTGAGGAAACTCCCTTTACAACTGATTTGGCAGATCACATCATGGATGGGATTACATTATAGAGGATAATTACATCAGATCACAAAATGGCAAATAAAATTATGTAATACTGAGAATCATGACCTAGCTAAGTTGACACATAACATTAACTATCACTGTCTACCCCATGTCAACTTGGCACCTCTACACATCTCCTTAAATCATACATAATCTCTAAAAAAAGACAATTATAAAGTTATACTTTCACCTAACAAGATACAACTAGCATGCATACAGCTGAAAACACACTAGCTCTGTTTACATCTTATAAGTGATAAGGGAGGGAAGAAAGCAAAAATATTGTGTGTGTGTGCACACGCACACATAAACGTATAACAAAACAAGAAAGACTCATAACAATTACAGTCCTTGTTTGTGCAGCTTGTCCCATGGCCATAACTGGTATTTAGAGCTACCTTCTTCCACCACCCATTCCGCATTCCCTTTACCCTCAGCAAGTACCTCAGCTGATCATGGCCTTTTACCTGGTGGGGTGACGCAAACCTTCATTCCTGAAGGGTCTGGGCCATTAGTGGTCATGTCAGAATTGGGTTGCCGTGGTTTTCCATTGACTATTCCATTCCAATCACAGGGAATGATAGTACTAAGAGATGCCCTAAGGGATCTCCTGTATTCCAGACATACTTGTCCCTTTACCTCCATTATGTAATATCAATCCAATTTCCTCTTGGTAAACAGGATCAGTCACACCAGCCATTATGGTGACTCCCTTCTTTGCCTGTTGATTCAGAGGCATGAGGAGCCCAAAGTAGTCAGGTGACGTTCTTAACTTCCAGTTCAGTGGAATCAGTGTTGTGTCTCCAAGTGGGAATATTCCTCCCTTTGGAACTAAGACCTCTAGACCTACAGAGAATAGGGTCACGGGGACAGGAAACAAAAACTTTGTGAGTGGGTCATTAGAGGTAGTAGTAAGTGGTGCCACTCCCATTTCCACCCCTTGTTTCCTGGACCTGCAAATCCTGGCTGTGGGAGAAACAACACCATATACTGGACACTGATTTAGAACATTTACAGCCTCCTGGAGAACATTGCCCCAACCCTGCAAAGTATTGCCATCTAGCTGGGACCGTAATTTTTGTCTTTAGGAGGCCATTCCATCATTGTGTCAAGCCAGTTGCTTTAGGACAATGGGGAACATGGTAGGATCAGTGAGTTCCATGAGCATGGGCCCATTGCCACACTTCCTTTTACTGTGAAGTGAGTCTCTTGATCCAAGGCAATGCTGTGTGGGATACCATGACAGTGGATAAGGCATTCTGTCAGTTCATCGATGGTAGTTTTGGCAGAAGCTTTGCATGCAGGGAGGGCAAATCCATCTCCAGAGTAAGTGTCTATCCCAGTAAGAACAAAACACTGCCCTTTCCATGATGGAAGCAGTGCAGTGTAATCAGCTTGCCACCAGGTTGCTGACTGATCACTTCGAGGAATGGTGCCATATCAGGGACTCAGTGTTGGTCTCTGTTGCTGGCAGATTGGGCACTCAACAGTGGCTGTAGCCAAGTCAGCCTAAGTGAATGGAAGTCTGTGTTGCTGAGCCCATGCATAACCTCCATGCCTGCGACCATGACCGCTTTGTTCATGAGCCCCTTGGGCAGTAACAGGAGTGACTGAGGAAAGAGGATGACTGGTTTCCACAGAATGCGTCATCCTATCTACTTGATTGTTAAAGTTGTCCTCTGTCGAGGGCACCCTTTGGTGAGCATTCACATGAGACACAAATGTCTTCGCTTCTTTGGCCTATTCAGAGAGGTTTGTCCACATACCTCTAACCTATACCTCCTGTCTCCAATTTTCCAATCATGTTCCTTCCAAGTCCCTGACCATCCAGCCAAACCATTGGCCACACCCCATGAATCACTATACAGTTGCACATCTAGCCATTTCTCCTTCCAAGCGAAGTGAACAACCAGGTGTACTGCTCAAAGTTCTGCCCATTGGAAGGATTTCCCTTCACCACTGTCCTTCAGGGAGATCCCAGGAAGGGACTGTAGTGCTGCTGCTGTTAACTTTCGAGCAGTGCACGCATGTCACGAAGAACCATCTGTAAACCAGGCACGAGTTTTCTCTTCCTCAGTCAACTGATCATAAGGAACTCCCCATGATGCCATAGGTGCAGACTGGGAGGGGGAAGGTAATGTGACATGAGTGGAGACCAAGGGCATTTGAGCCACTTCCTCATGCAACTTACGTGTGCCTTCTGATCTTGCTTGAACCCAATCTAGTATAGACAATTTCCATTTAATGATGGAGTGCTGCTGTGCACATCCGACTTTATGACTCAGTGGGTCAAACCCCAGTTCATGATAGGCACATGGTGACTTGGTGGCCCATGGTAAGGCATTCAGTCTCTACTAAGGCCCAGTAACAAGCTAAAAACTGTTTCCCAAAAGGAGAGTAGTTATCAGCAGAAGATGGCAGGGCTTTGCTCCAAAATCCTAAGGGTCTACCCTGTAATTCACCAATGGGGCCTGCCAAAGACTCCAAACAGCATCTCTGTCTGCCACTGACACCTCAAGCACCATTGAATCAGCCAGATCATATGGCCCAAGTGATAAGAGCAACTTGCATGGCAGCCTGAACCTGCTGCAGAGCCTTCTCTTGTTCTGGCCCCACTCAAAACTAGCAGCTTTTCTAGTCACTTGATAAATAGGCCAGAGCAGCACACCCAAATGAGTGATATGTTGCCTCCAGAATCCAAAGAGGCCCACCAGGCGTTGCGCTTCCTTTTCAGTTGTAGGAGGGACCAGATGCAATAACTTATCCTTCACTTTAGAAAGAGTATCTTGACATGCCCCACACCACTGGACCCCTAGAAATTTCACTGAGGTGGAAGACACCTGTATTTTTGTCAGATTAATATCCCACCCTCTAGCATGCAAATGTCTTACCAGTAAGTCTAGAGTCATTGATACTTCTTCCTTAGTAGGTCCAGTCAGCATAATGTCATCAGTGTAATGGACCACTGTGACGTCTTGTGGAAGGGTATGGTGATCAAGGTCCTTTTGGACGAACTTGTGACATAGGGCTGGAGAGTTGATATACCTCTGCGTGGACAGTGAAGTTGTATTACTGGCCTTGCCAGCTGAAGGAAAACGGCTTCTGGTGATCCTTCGAAATCAGAATTGAGAAAAAGCCATGGACTAGATCAATAGCTGCATACTAGCTACCATGAGATGTATTAATTTGCTCAAGCAGTGAAACCACATCTGGAACCGCAGCTGCAATTAGAGTCACTACTTGTTAAGTTTACGATAATTCACTGTCATTCTCCAAGATCCATCTGTTTTTTGCACAGTCCAAATAGGCAAGTTGAATGAGGATGTGGTGGGAATCACCACATCTGTATCCTTGAAGTCACTAATGGTGGCAGTAATCTTTGCAATCCCTCCAGGAATACAGTTTTGCTTTTGGTTTACTATTTTCCTAGGTAGGGGCAGTTCTAATTGCTTCCACTTGGCTTTTCCTACCATAATAGCCCTTACTCCACGTATCAGGGATAGAATGTGGGGATTCTGCCAGTTGCTGAGTATGCCTTTTCCAATTATGCTTTCTGGAACTGGGGAAATTACTACAGGATGGGTTTAGGGACCCACTGGACCCACTGTGAGACAGATCTGAGCTAAGACTCCATTAATAACTTGAGCTCCATATGCCCCCACTCTGACTGGTGGGCTACAGTGATGTTTAGGGTGTCCTGGAATTAGTGTCAGTTCAGAGCCAGTGTCAAGTAATCCCTGGAAAGTCTGATTATTTCCCTTTCTCCATTGAACAGTCACTCTCATAAAAGTCCACAGATCCCTTTGGAGAAGGCTAGGAGAAAGATCAACAGTATAAATTTTTGGCAGTGCAGTGGGGTCCTTCCTCAAGGGGACCTGGCCTCCCCTTCACTCAAGGGGTTGAGTGTAAACTGGCTCATGTGTGAGAATTGATTGAGGGACAGTGAGTCTTTATTCTGGCGATTCAAGTTAGACTGTTGTCATGGATTGAATTGTGTCCCCAAAAAATACCTTTCAATGTGGCTAGATCACGATTCCCAGTATTGTATGATTGTCCACCATTTTGTCATCTGATACAGTTTCCCTATGTGTTGTAAATCCTATAGCTGTGATGTTAATGAGATGGATTAGTGGCAGTTACATTGATGAGATCTACAAGATTAGATAGTGTCTTAAGCCAGTCTCTTTTGAAATATGAAAGAGAGAAGCGAGCAGAGAGACATGGAGACTTCATACCACCAAGAAAGCAGCCCGCGAGCAAGGCACGTCCTTTGGACCCAGAGTTCCTATGCAGAGAATCTCCTAGTCCAGGGGAAGATTGATGAGAAGGACCTTCCTCCAGAGCTGACAGAGAAAGAAAGCCTTTCCCTGGAGCTGACACCCTAAATTCGAACTTCCAGCCTACTAGACTGAGAAAATAAATTTCTCTTTGTTAAAGCCATCCACTTGTGGTCTTTCTGTTATAGCAGCACTAGATGACTAAGACAGAATTCGGTGCCGGAAGTGGGGTGCTACTCTTACAGATACCTAAAATGTGGAAGTGGTTTTGAAACTGTGAATGGATAGAGGACTCAGAAGGAAATAGAAGAGCTGTTACACTGGCGACGGCGCAGACAGAAGCAGCAGAACCAGGAAAGTAGCGCGAGACATCACTGGAGCCAACCAACAGAGCAAGAGAGCTGAGTGCATGTGTGCAGGAGGCTTCCTGGCGGAGTGGGGTGCCTACGGGTACTTATCGGTGGAGCTGGGCTTGCCGTCCCATGGAGCAAAAGAGCTGAGTGCCTTCAGGCTGAAGAATATTGTCAGAGTAGGGTGCCTCCAGGCACTTACGGGTGGAGCTACAGAGCTTTTTAACACTTGCCCCAGCAGGGCAGACGTGGGCAGAGAGGCTTGAGGGGCTGAGAGGCCAAGGAACTGGAAGCAGAAGCTGAAGAGACAAGGAACACAGGAAGCCAAGCTGCCTCAATCTCAAAGGGCATGGCCACGACTTCTGGGATCTTCAAGAGTGGTGCCAGGGCCTCTGGAGTTTCAAAGGATGGAGTCACGACTCAGATGGACTAGGAGAATTATGCACCTAAAGCCAAGGGAGCATGGTTGCTGTCCCAGTGGGCCTGGAAGGCAGAGCTGAAGCCCAAGGCTGAGGGCCCTCTACTCAGAATCCAGACAGTGTGGCCAGTACCTAGAGTCTGGAGGGCAGGGCCATTGTGTAAATTGTCTCAGAACAGAGGATTATTTTCAAAGCCTTGAGGGCTAATGTAATGTGTTCTGCTGACTTGCTTGGTGCCTGTTATGCTTTCTTTCCCTCCAGTTTCTCCCATTTGTAATGGAAGTATCTAGCTTGTGCCTGCCCATTGCACCATTGTATCTTTGGAAGCAGATAACTTGTATTCTAGATTTCACAGATGTAGAGGAATTTTTGGATTTTTATTTAAGACTTTTGCTATGATGGGGTGAATATGTTTTACATTTGGCAAGGACATGAATTTTTGGGGGCTAAAGATAGAATGTCATGGATTGAATTGTATCCCCCCAAAATATCTGTCAGCGTGGCTAGATCATGATTCCCAGTATTGTATGATTGTGTGCCATTTTGTCATCTGATGTGATTTCCCTATGTTCTGTAAATCCTGTCACTATGATGTTAATGAGATGGATTAGCGGAAGCTACATTGATGATATCTGCAAGATTAGATAGTGTCTTAAGCCAGTCTCTTTTTTGATATAAAAGAGAGAAGTGAGCAGAGAGACATGGGGACCTCATACCACCAAGAAAACAGCCCCGGGAGCAGAGCACATCCTTTGGATCCAGAGTTCCTACGCGGAGAAACTCCTAGACCAGGGGGAAGATTGATAAGAAACACCTTCCTCCAGAGCTGAGAGAGAGAGAAAGCCTTCCCCTGGAGGTGATGCCCTGAATTTGGACTTCTAGCCTACTAGACTATGAGAAAATAAATTTCTCCTGGTTAAAACCATCCACTTGTGGTATTTCTGTTATAGCATCACTAGGTGACTAGGACAGCTGCCGTTCAGTTGAGCTAGAATTTTTCCACTTGTACAGATTAAGTAAATATTCAGTAGGTTTCCCATCAGTTTCTATCCTAGAGACACCATGATTAAGTAGCCAACGCATAAATCCGTACAAGTCAGTCTGTTCTGATCACTGCTTTGATTCTGCTGTGTCCATTATGATAACCACACCCACCTTGTCTTTGTTGATTAAGTGATGCCACTTGGTCCCTACCACCTCGAGGTCCGATCAGCCCCTTGTAGTTAGGTATCAGTTCAGTTAGGGCAGTTCCCACTATCAAACCTGACTTACATAAAATAGCAATCACAGTAGTCTTCAAGGATGCTGGGGCTCCCTTCACAAATTTTTTCCTCACCATTGTGGTAAAAGGTGTGTCTTCTGGACACTCCATGTGTGGGTCTGTGGGTCTCCCCTGATAAATCTACTTTAACATGCCAATTTCCCTAAGCCTTTGTATACCTTGTTCTACTGTATACCAAGTTAGGTCTGGCACTTCAGCTTGATTTGCTGTAGGCCACCGCTTAATCCACACTTCAGCGAACCAACTAAATAAACTATTAGATCCTTTTCTAAACTCTCAAGCTGAAACATTGAAGGAAGGTTCTGTACTTAGTGGATCCATATCAAACTCATACTGATCCAACTTTATGTTTCTTGCACCATTATCCCACGCCCTTAATAGCAATTCCCACACATATTTCCCAGGTTTCTGTTTGTACTTAATTAGAAAAGTCAAGCAGTTCTTTCAGAGTGTAGTGTACCTCCTTCAGGGTCACACTTTTACTTTACCTTTTGAGGCTCACTAGGACTTAAGTGTAGTTACAGGTCTAGAAGCAAAAATGGGTGAGGATTGGTCCTGGGGACATTCAGCAGTGTCTTGTAAGGCACCTGTCCCAGGCAGTGCCCCACAATGACTCAGACCCCACCCTAGACGATATCTCTGACAAATGGTCTTCAGACACAGCTGGGTTAATCTCGTCAGGTAGGCATGGAGGGGATAATAGTTTTGCTGGGGAGGGTGGCTTAGCTGACAAAGATGGAGTGATCTCTTCAGATGGGAGGGCTAGTTCTATTGCTAGGAGTGATTCAACAGATTTTAGAGGCTCACTATCCCCAGCTTCCTGATTATATGCCCATATGTCCCTATCCCAGGCTTCTGGATTCTATTTCTTCTCAGTCAATGCCCTCACTTTAACTTCAGAAACCATTCGAGTTTGGGAATTTAATTGGCATTTTAATTCAGCCACTCTTACAATAAGACTCTGAGTTTGGTTTTTGGCAATATCAGCTCTGTTCTACAAGACATAAGGCTTTCTTTCAGGGCACAAGTGTCAGCTTTGGGGTCTTTTATGTAGCACTTGGGCTGTGACCCTGAAGTCCTCAGCTCTTTCACCGCTTTGTCTAGTGAAAGTAGGACTAACCAACCAGCTTCCCTATACTTCTCATTCTGACCAAATTGTAGGAAAGTACCAAACATTTGATCACGCATATCCTCACCTCTCACTAATACCTGATCTATTGGTGGCGATATTTTGCATATTAATATCGCCACCTCATTCCATGGATTAGCAGTGTCCTCTACTAATGGAGGCATAGTAGTCAGTGCCTTTAAGACTTATCAGACTTGAGAACCAATTTAGAAAATTTATCCTTATGATTTTGCTTCTCTATTACCACTCTCAGTACCAAATATCTTAGGCTGGGTTACCTAAAGAAACAAAACAAGTGAAGCATATTCATAGAGTGAGAGATTTATCTCAAGGAAATGGCTCCTGCTGTTGTGGAGGCTGGCAAGTCCCAAAGTCCGTGGGTCAGGCGTCAGCTGGAGGATTCTCCTGACTCATGTGTCTGCAGGGGCTGACAAACCCAGAATCAGCAGGTTAGACAGTAGGCTGCTGATCACTGGGCTGTGGAAGCTGGCAAATCCCAAAGTGGGCATATCAGACGACAGACTGCTGGCTCACGGGACTGCAGAGCTGACAAATCCCAAAGTCAGCAGATCAGGTGACAGGCTGCTGGCTCAAGTCCCAAAGACCAGAGGTCAGTTGATGACAAGCCAGAAACAAGATCCAGAGCAAGCAAGCAAACTTTGCCAAAATGTCCATATGTATATTGAATGCAGGCCACACCCCTTAAAACTGATTGGCTGATCACATCAGATCACATCATGGATATGAGTACATTATATCACAAAATGGAAGATTATTACAACAGATCACAAAATGGAGGATAATTACATAATACTGAGAATCATGGTTTAGCCAAGTTTACACATAACATTAGCTATCACAAGTTGATAATTTGTTTTTCAAAGTGGCTGCGCCATTTTACGTTTTTATCAGCAATGGATGAAAGTTCCAGTTTCTCCACATCCTAGCCAACACCTGTTATTGTCCGTCTTTTGTATACTTTTTGACTACGGTCATCCTAATGGGTGTGAAGTGGTATGTCGTTGTGGTTTAATTTGTATTTCCCTAAAAAGTATTGATATTGAGTGTCTTTTCATGTGCTTATTGGTCCGTTTGTATATCTTTCTGTTCAGAGCCTTTGCCTGCTCTTTAATTGGGTTATTTGTTCTTTTTGTGGTTGAGTTTTAAGAGTTCTTTTTATCAGATACATGATTTGCAGATATTTTCTCCATTCTGTGAGTTGTCTTTTCAGTCTCTTGATAGTGTCCTTTGATGTATTAAAGTTTTTAATTTTGATAAAGTCCAATTTATCTATTTTTACTTTTTGATGCCTGTGATTTTAGTGTCTGAGATCATGAAGATTTACCCCTATATTTTCTTCTAAGAGTTTTATAGGTTTTACATTTTGGTCTTTCATCTGTTTGGATTAATTTTTCTATATGATGTGAGATAGAGTTCCAACTTCATTCTTTAGCATGTGGATGTCCTGCCACTGAGCTATGATCTTCCTTCCTGTAACTTCTACCTGTTGGTTCTGGTTTTGTACTCTGAGTTGAGGGAAGACAGCTAATCCTTCTTCCCTACCACAGCCATTCAGATATATGTTTATAGCCAGAATGTTAAATGTATGTGAAAGGGCTTTGTAAACTGAAAAGGAGTATAAAGCTGGTTACTGTTTTTATTATTTTTACTACTGTTATCATACTTTCCTTTGCCGCAGATCGTCTCTGTGGCCCCACATCCTCTTTCCTCACTATTTCTTCGTGACCTAGTCTTCTTCTAGTCATCCCTAATTTTACATCTTATAGAAACGTTTTTGGGGGAGGCATTTAAGGGATATTTCTGTCAGATTTTACAAGAAGCAATTTTGTGTCATTATCCAGGTCTACAATGCACTGTTTTTACAACAAAAACTGCCATATGGAATATGGCCAAACTTTGAGCAGAGTGTAGGGATTTCCAGCAAGTCCCATTCAGTTCGCCGGGATGGAGAGTAGCACGGATGTGAATCTTTCTCACTGAACTCTGTGCTGGTGTTGGAATCATGAAGGGACATGACCTTGAGAAACAAAGCTGATGGTGGCTGCTAGCTCCCACCCCCGTGTCCAGTGTCTCTTCTCTCTGCACCACTCCAGAGGTGACCAGTGTGCTGGGAGAGGGGCTCCCTCTGCACCAGGGTCATCTCTGGTCTCCTGTAGAACCTCATGGCAAAAGCAGGGCCAGTGCTTTGCCAAAAGTTGAGTGACATATACTTAGAGGGGATTTACTGGGCTCTCTGCTATTTTTACTTTTGTTCAGAAAATATGTTTATTTCTTTGACATGTCTATGTTGAGTTAAAATTAGAACTCTGGAGGTTTGCCTGTATGTGCCTCTCTTGGACTGGCCCTTGGTAGTTCTCAATTGACTTCTGGTGTGGCTCTCTAAATCGTGTTTTGCTCTTGAAAAAAAAAGTTCTGCAGCCAGACTTACGGTTAGACAAAACTGGTCTATCATATCCTGCAGCACTTGCTGATCTTTATTGGCCTGTAGTCCAGCAGAGCACATCGATTCAAAAATTCTTTTAATGGTCTGTGTTTATTTCTAAATCATTATCTTGTAAATTCCCAGGGTATAGGCTAGTGGATTGTTCCTGAGAACACCCTTGCCTTTGTAGTGTCTTCAGTGTTGTTTAAGCTGTCTCTGTCCCCCAGGACTTTAAGCATTTTGGCTTTCTGCTTGTTTTGATAGCAAAGGGGAAAAACCTACGGTGTAGTGGAAAGAGAGTGCTGGATTTGGATTTATGAGGGAAGGTTACTGGCGTTTACTCAGTTTCTGTACATTCCAGCCTGCTGAATACTTGATGTGGGAGGTTCACATTTAATTATCACGGCGGCTTAACAAGGAGGGAGTTAGTATTCTCACTTAACAGATGAAGAGACCAAGGCTAAAGTAGTGTAAGTAACCTGCCTCCCAAATCACTCAGCAAGTATATAGCAGAGCTGGGTCAACCCAAGTCTGTCTTTCCTTCAAAGCCTGCATTCTTCCCACCAACCATGTGGCCTCAAAGAGCCAGGTCCCAAACCCAGCCCTGGTGCAGTGTGCACTGGTGTGTCACCATATCCTTGGTGTGGGGGAGGGGGGTGGGGATGGGCATACTTAGGGGCCTGGTGCACCTGAGAAGTGGAGCTGATACTCTGGTGGCTCCTCCCCAGTTTCATCTTCATAGCAACCAAGGTATATTCTTCTCACTTTGCAGATAAAGGAACTGAGGCACAGAGAGTTTAATTCAGTGGTCCGGGATAGCGTGCCTACTTTAGTGATGGAGCTTGGAATCAACCCTGATCTTCTGGCAGCATACCCAAGCTCTTGGCCCTGCGTGGCCCTACCTTGCCTGCTACCCGTGTATGGCGAGGCTCAGATGACTCTCTGGAAAGATGAGCCGTTTCCATTTCAAACTCCATCTCTGCAGATAGTTTGAATACCAGTCTTCCTGTTTTGTATCTTTTTGGTGATCCCTAGGTCCTTGTAAAAGTCCACGTTGTTGTATATATCTGTGATGCACAGCTGGTATGCCAAAGCACTGTAATGTGTAGCATACGGAGGTGGAGCAGCTGGGTAGCACTAGGGCGCCTAGAGCCCCCTGCAGTTCCCCTGAAGCCTGCAGCAGCCTGATCAATGTGCCCCAGTGTGCCGAATGAGTGTTACCCTTTGCACTGTGAGCTGGCTGTGCAGTGATCATGGCACAAAGACCACCACCCCCTCCACCCCCCGCCCCTAGAAGGTTTTGGAGTCACTGCTGTACAAGCAGAGAGTAATCATTGTGGTGTTAATAGTAATAGCCACAGTGTATTCTATGCCCACCAGTGCTAGGCACATTTGTAGACACTTTACTTACCTTCCTGTTTAATACTTACAAAGAGCCGGTGGATTTCCTCCATTTTAGAGATAACATCACGTAGCCAGCACGTAGGGAGCCAGGTTTTGAGCTGATCTCTAACTGCAAAGCCCTCCCTTCTCTTTTTTTACTACGCTGTATTGCCTCGCCAAAGCAAAGGGAAGGTTTTTCTGTTCTGACAAGGACTGTTTGCTCTTCCCTAAACTAGATCAGAGTTTGCTCTTGTAGTTCTGTTTCACGACTTCCCACTGTGTAGACTAAACTGGTGGATATTAAAAGTTTTCTTGAAGCTTTTAATTCTAGGAAGCTGCCTTCTCCACTCTGATCTTCCAACATAATCAGTGTTGAACAATTCAAGAATGAGTTTCAAGAAATCCCCTGGCCTGTACAGCCTTCTTTGTCTGGTGTCTACCTTCATTCATTCAGCAGGAACTTCATGAACAGTATCCCTGTGTTGGGACCCGTGCCACATACTGGAGGTGAAGAGGTGAAGGTGCCGCTGGCCTTGACCCATGGTAGACTACGGGGCAGTGGAGAAGAAACTCATGGAAATGAGTAATTGTAGCCCAATGTGGAAGGTCGTTAGAGAGGGATTTACAAAGTGCTCGGTGGCACAAAGGCCAAGTAACCCACTGTGCCTGGGGAGTCGGGAGGGCGGGACAAAAGAGGTGCTACCTAGACTGACTCTTGAAGGGAGAGCTGGGGTTCTCCCATGGGCCAGGCAGAGAATATTTCTGGCAGAGGAACTAGTATGTAAAGACCCAGAGGCATGGAGGGGCCTGGTGTGTTGAGGGGACAAAGGCTTGGAGTGTAGAAGCCCAGGGTCAGTTGTGGGCTTTGATGGGAGGTGAAGTTAGCAGGATAAGCAAGGGCCATGTCATGAGGGGTTCTTGAATCACAGCCTAAGGAGTGTGGACTTTAGTCTAGAGGTGAGAAGAAGGCATTAAAGCAAGGTAGCGACATAGTTCTGAGTTCTGGGATGATGGCCGAGGGCCATTGTGGAGAACATATCATGCACAGTGGCAGGGAGAGGCTGCTGGTAGGGAGTTTCTGCAGAATAAGCAGAACTACTTTTTTTTTTCTAATTGTTGCAGTTTAAATGAAGTTTACATTTCAGAGTAGTCTCCCATACAAAATCTTATACATACAGAGTTATGTGATCCTAATTGCTCACCCCATTCTGTGACAGCACACTCCTCCTTTCTGCCCCTGATTCCCCATGTTCATTCAACCAGCTCCTAACCCTCTCTGCCTTCCCATCTCACCTCTGGACAGAAGCTACCCCTTGGGTCTCTTGTATCTACTTGACTAAGAGGCACATCCTTCACGAGTATCCCTTTATGTCCCACAGTCCAGTCCAGTCCCTGTCTGAAGAGTTGGCCTCAGAAATTGTCTTAGTTCTGGGCTGATAGAGAATCCAGGGCCCATGCTTTCTTTTTTTTTTTTTTTTTTACCTCCAGTCTCAGTCAGACCATTTAGCCTGGTCTTCTTACTAAAATTTGAGTTCTGCACCCCATCTTTCTCAAAACGAGCAGAACTTCTTGATTGACTGCTGATGAAGGCTACAAGAGAGGTGGGTTTACATGTCTCTGTTACACTATTTTTTCCTTTTTTTCAATTCTAAGCAAAGTGTCTTCTAGGTTAAAATTCAGGCTTGCACTTCTTCCTCTACAGAAAACTAGAGACTTCTACTGAAAATTTGAATAACAACCCCCAAAGCCTTGGTCCCATTAATGTTCTGAATTATAGGTGGGTTAGGGATTTTCTTCAGGGAATGTCATTTTAAGTCATGAGCATGCCCCTAAAAGTTGTACCCACACATTATAAATGCTGTTTAAAAGATGATCCTAACAGGTAGAAGTCTTTTGAAAGTGGAGGATGTATTTCTATTATAGCTAATCCTTCGAGCATGTGAATTCACCACTAATTAACCCTCTAAAATCTTGACACTTAATTTAGATGATATTTGCATGGTATTTCTCCTTCTAAATACATCACAGATCAATAGTGATCACTAACACTGAAGACTGGCACTACGCTGTGGTTACATCTTCTGTCTCATTCCATCCTGTTTGGCTTCGTACAAGATAGGCATTCTCATCATTCCCTTTTCCTGGACATTGGAAATAAGGTTCAGAGAGGCAGAGGCTCAATATTCCGAAATACACAGTGGAGCCATGTCTTAAGTCTTCTGATTTCAAATCCGGTGTCCTTTCTACTTTATCAAACCACACCTCAATTTGGCAAAAATAAATAACCAAGCTTCAAAACAAACCAGGTCCTTTATTCCTTATTTTTATTTTGTGTTATATTCTTAGAGATAGGACCACCTTTTCAGACCTGTAATGGTCAGCTTTTACTAGCTTATGCTATATTACCAAACAAACCCAAATCTCAGTGGCTTGTGACAAAAGTTTATTTGTCATATTGGCTGTAGGTTGACTATGATTGCTCCAGTACCATGTGTTGTCTTCATTTGGAGATACTAATGGTAGAAGCAGCTCCTATCAGGACATGGCTGTTCTCATGGCAAAGGGAGTGAGCACAATGGCTGAACCATACATGGCCCTTAAATCTTATGCTTGGTGCATACAGCGCTATTACATTCCATTGGACAGACTCAAAACTCAAAGCAATTCATGCGGCCAAGCCTGACATCAGTGGGACAGGGAAGTACACTTTTCTTACATGGGAGATGCTATTACACCACAAGTCACGTGGCAGTGGACAGAGATTTATAGTTCTCATAGGGAGGATGGACAATGACTCCCAAAACACCACAGTGCGACCCTGCTGGTGCCCAAATGGTTGGGCATTTTTTCACTCCTTCTAACTCAGAGATCTCCTGGTTAATTTCCATAAACTGTTCTCCAAACCTGGGCTCTGCATTTTCATACTACTGTAAGCAAGTATTGATATTTTGAGATTTAGTGTAAAATACTTTCATATAGAAATTTCTCTTTAAGTTTAATTCTTACTGCAGAAAACTAAGCATTGTGAAAGTGATGGTGTTGAAAGGATAAGTGTTGAATCTAAGAACTGCACTGTAGATGCCTCTAGGCATCTTGTGTGGTGAAGACATGTAGCTCACTGCAAGAAGACAACCTGAGAGAACCCTCTCAGAGTGTGCATATCACAGCAGAAGAAACAGACGCTTGTTGAACAGAGAACTGTTGACATGCTAAGCATTTTCATAAAGTTTTCAAACTGGATAGTTTCACTATTTGCTAACTTCTGCAGATAAAGCAGTTGATCAATGTAGTTAAATTGTCACTCACATAATAAAAATTTATTAAACACCTACTATGTGCTAGTCTTGGGAGGAAAGGCAGTTGAGATGAAAGCAGAGTTTGGGCCTTCAAGGAATTCAGGCTCTCCTGAGGGAGCCTTATCTGTGGTTCAGCAACTTCAGGACAGTCTGATGTGGGTGGTGGGAGTGGCCCTTACCAGCGGGATGGATCTGCACTGAGCCTCCAGGATCAGAGGAACATTCCAGGGAGGCGCCTTCCAGGCTGAGGGGAAATTGCTCATGTATTCAGGGAACAGGGAGTATTCGGGTGTGGCTGGAGTGTAAGGTGTGGCAGGAGGTGAGCTTGACAAAGTAGGCTGATCCCAGACTAAAGGGATCCCTGGGAGAAGGACAGGTTTTACCTTAGGGAAGGGCCTGATGGCAATCAGATCTTTCAGAGATCTGCCCCAGTTCTGCCATTATAAGTGGTACCTCTGTCCTTACCACTTCCTCAAAATGGTTTTAAGGGAGCGGGGATGATAGAATCTGGTTAACATTTGTACATTAAGTAGCCAGAATGTCTAACCTAGGACCTTGATGTCAACTATCTGTTCGTTAAGTCCTTACCCAAACCTCTTCTCATTCACAAGTCTCTTCCCTTCTTGTAAGGTGCTGCCACATGGGCCATGGCTCCCCATCTCTAAGTCACCCAGCAAACAAGGCCAAGCAGCTGTGGCAGACAGGTGTGGTGGGTGGAGGGCGTGACGATGCAGATAACCCTGTCTCTTCCCCTCTGCATCACAGAATGCTAAGGGGAACAAACAGGAGGGCCCCCTTCCTGGTCAGTAGCTGTGTGTAACTAACTTGTACCCATGGGCCAACAGCAAGTCACTCTTATGTAGCACTTCCCTGTGCCAGGCACTGAGCACTTGACTCATAATAGCTCATTGGATCGCCCAGCCCTGTGATGTACGTGCTGTTAACCCTGCTGTGTAGATAAGGTGCAGCTGGCTTTCAAACCCAGACAGCTGGCTCCAGAGTCTGGATACTGGTCCACATTCCCCCCTTCAAAGCCCAGAGCACTGCTAGCTGGAGGGAGCGCGGCACCAGCATTCTAAGGGAATGGTGCTTGCGCTGGGTCCTGGAGCGTGGGTAGGTCTTCAGTTAACAGAGAGGCCACTGGAGGGGAGTCTAAACAACAGCATAGAAGGAGGCTGGAGCAAGAATTCACAAGTGTCAGTAGTAAGAACAGAAAAGGAAATGAACTGGGGAAGGTGAGGATAGACCAAAACACACACTTGACTAGGGCGATGCATGGGGAGGAGTCAAAGAGTTAATCTGCGTAAAAAGTATCAAAAGTCCCAGAATCATCTAGGGCTTCCAGGCAGTTTTGAAAATCTTGGAAGTGGCTTGCAGGGGGATCCTGGGGGAGAGTTTTCATCATGTAGAAACTCAGCCACGAGTGGAGTACTGTTCATCACCATAGTCCAGTGGCTTAATGAATTAATGAACTCATTGGCCTGGCCTTGTTCTCTCAGGATTGGGCTTGTATTTTCTTGCCTTTGTGGAGAAGGGGAAGGGATAAGGGCTCAGAATCATGGTCTCCAAGTGTGCTGTGTAGATTGCCACCCCACCCTCATGAACAGCCCAGACAGGAGAGACGAGGCTCCATCCAGAGCCCATCCAGCGCCCACCGTGGAGGCAGCCACCCTTTGTACCCTGAGTTGGAGTTCCCGGGCAGTGAGGGCCCCTCCCTGTGTGGCTGTGGAGTGGAGGTCAGCCAGGCATCTGTCCTGCTCTCTGGACAAAGACTGTATCCCCCATGGCCACGCTGCTCTTTGGAGGTGGCAGAAAGACCGAGTGCACAGAGGGTGTTCTCGAGAGGCAACTCCAAATCCATTTGTATGCAAAACATTGATATATATGGCGGTCAGGTGCAGCTGAAATACTACTAATACTTTTTCTAAAATTTGTAATAGATGTAGTAAAAGATTTATGATATGCTAGTGAAAGGAAGCACAATACAAAATTTTACATACGGTTTGATTTCAACCATATATATTTTTAATAGCTTTATTGAGATATAATTCATATGTTTATGATCCACCCATTTAAAAGTATACAAGTCATTGGTTTTTTAGTATATTCACAGGGTTGTGAAACCATTACCATAATCAATTTTAGAACATTTTCATCACCCCAGAAAGAAACCTCACACCCTTTAGCTGTCATCCTCCATCCCCACATCCTTTTCCCTCCCCCCAGCCCTAGGCAACTACAGTCTGCTTTTCGTCTCTATAGATTTCCCTATTCTGGACATTTCATTCAACTATATAATTTTAAATTTGGAAAAAATATTTAAGGGAAATACAGACCAGAGTATGACTTCGACTAGTGAGTGGAAGATTGTGATTTTAATTTTATTCTTTATATTTGTGATGGTTTTTGATTGTAAAATGAGCATGAATTACTAATAAGAAAAATACAACATTTCATTTTTAAAAATAGGGAATGTCTTTTTTTTTATTATTTTGTTGTTGTTGTTGTTGAGAATAAACAAAGCAGAACATACACCAATTCAACAGTTTCTGCACGTACAATTCAGTAACGTTGATTACATTTCTTCGAGTTGTGCAACGATTCTCACCCTCCTTTTCTGAGTTGTTCCTCGCCCATTAACATAAACTCACTGCCCCCTAAGTTTCCTGTCTAATCTTTCCAGTTGCTGTTGTTGATTTGATCCCATATAGACAGATCTTAAAAGAACACGACGCTCAAGGCAGACATTTTTTGCTAGTTTAGATAAACTGGTGTTAGGTTTTAAGAAGACTTCAGGGAATAGTTTTGGTTTAAGGTTTAAAGCTCATCTCAGGGCAGTAGTTTTCGGGGTTCACCCAGCCTTCATGGCTCTAGAGAGTCTGGATTCCATCACAACTTTTTCCCCTTTTGATCAGGATTCTTCTATAGAATCTTTGACCAAAATGTTCGGTGATGGTAGCCGGGCACCATCTAGTTCTTGTCTTATGGCACAGGAGGCAGTTGTTCATGGAGGTAATTAGCCACGCATGCCACTTCCTCCTCCTATTCCTGACTCTCCTTCATCTGTTGCTCCAGGCAGATAGAGACTAATTGTGCTTTGGATGTCCACTTGTAAGCTTTTAAGACCCCAGGCACTATGCAAGGAACTAGGAGGTAGAACAGAAGCACTAAACACATTATTAGGCCAATTAACTGCAATGTCTCATGAAACCATGACCATAAACTAAGGAACCAGATCCCCTGAGGTGTTTGGTTGTACATAAGCAGCCTCAGAAGCTACTGCAAAGAGAGAAGTTCTTGTATTGAGGTAGCCCTTGTGGATCATCCTGAGAACCTCCCCAACACCGAAATCACAACCTTACTTTATGGAATAAGAAAAACGGAAGTGTCCAAGCTCCAAATAACTGACTTCAAATAGTAATTTTGGAATGCATCTTGCATTGAACCTCTATGCTTTGCATTAGATCTCCTCAGACACGGCTCCCACTCCTTAGGGTCTTCACACCCTGGGCCATAATCAGGTGAACTGTCCCAACCTTAATAAATTGTTGGTTGGCTCAGCGTGAGAGGCCTTGTAACTAAACCACATCCTTCTGCCTCTTTAATAAGACTGTAGACAGACAGTATAATTCTATGAGGGGACAGAAGGAATATATAATTTAGTGTCCTTTTCCTGAGCCAATTTGAACCTTGTGCGTGTAAAATCTTGCATGCTTCAGGTGTAAAAAGTGATCTGTTGTCTCAGCAATTGTGTTGTGTAAGCTAAATAATGTCATGAGTCTATCCAACAATCAGAGGTTCTCTGGTTATGTGTCCTGCATACTTAAGAGTTTCACACATCACCTTTCTCTCATGAATAGACATCTACACTGAGGGAAACTAGCTCAGCTGAGTTCGTTCACAAGCAAACTTATGCCGGCCACCATCACAGAAACTTGCCTGTTGTCTGAGGTAGAAACTCAGGCGTTGTCCTTGACTCTCATGTTCCTTCATGCCTCACATGAACTCAGTTTGACCCAGTCTCTCTGATTGACCTCTTGTGTTCAATCCCCATGGCCACTGCCCTCATCCAAGCCCCCTCATTTCTTAGCTGGATGAGGACAACAACCTCTGAACAATCTCCCTCCTTGTTGCCCCCTCCCATCCTTCTTCCACTCTCACTCATGCCGCACATGAACCTTAAGTCCTTCCCATGGCTCCCATTGCCAGATGATGGTGGTTGTCCTTCTCCACCTGGCCCTGGTGACCCTTTGTGATTTGACGCCATTTACCTTTGCAATCTATTACCCCATAGCTCCCTTACATGTATCTTTGGTCCCACCACAGTAGATGGCTTGTGGATCCCCCATGTTCCATGGTTTGTTACACCTCCGTTCATAGGTTCTTATCCTGGATCCATGGAGAGAAGAACTCAAGTGGACATGTGAGTGTCCTAAAATAAGAATACAGGATTCTGTGTGTGTGTGTGTGTGTGTGTGTGTCTAGGAGGAGAATCCTTAGTTTTCATAAATACTTCAAGAGGAACTATGAAACTCTTCTTCTCTATAAATTTTAGAGAACATGTCCTTCCCCTTTAATGCAGTGTCTCACCTCTCCACCCTGGTGAATGGTTTTTGAAGACCCTCCTCAAATATTGCCTACTTTTCTGCTTGTTGCCCCTTTCTTGGTGTTCACTGTCACTGGTTACCTAGCCTGTATCTGATTGTGCTTTAATTCCATGTTTACATCCCTGTTGCCTCTATTAGACCATGAGCTGCTGGGGGTAGGAACTATCTCACTCTTCTCTACCCTATTCTCCAGCACAATGTCTAGGATATAGTTGCTGTTGTTGGTGGTGGCAGTTGCCATGGAGTCATTTCCCACTCACGGCTACCCAAGTATGCAGAGTAGAACTGCCCTACAGGGTTTTCAAGACTGTGTGGCCTTTTAGGAGCAGATTACCAGGCATTACTTCCAAGGTGCCTCTGGATGGGTTCAAACACCCAGCCTTTCGGCTAAACACTTAACCATTTGCTCCACCCAGGGACTCTAGCATATAGTTGTTGTTGTTAGGTGCCGTTGAGTCAGTTCTGATTCATAGTGACCCTGTGTACAATAGAATGAAACACTGCCTGGTCCTGTGCCATCCTCACAATCGTTGCTATGTTTGAGCCCATTTTTGCAGCCACTGTGTCAGTCCATCCCATTGAGGATCTTCCTCTTTTTCACTGACCCTCTACTTTACCAAGCATGATGTCCTTCTCCAGGGACTAGTCCCTCCTGATAACATGTCCAAAGTACGAGAGACAGAGTCTCGCCATCCTTGCTTCTAAGAAACATTCTTTCTGGACTTCTTCCAAGACAGATTTGTTTGTTCTTCTGACAGTCCACGGTATATTCTGTATTATTCACCCAACACCATAATTCAAAGACATTGATTCTTCTTCAGTCTTCCTTATTCATTGTCCAGCTTGTACATGCATATAAGGTGATTGAAAATACCATGGCTTGGGCCAGTCACACCTTAGTCCTCAAGGTGACATCTTTGTTTTAACACTTCTGCAGCATATTTGCCCAGTGCAGTGAGTCATTTGATTTCTTGACCGCTGCTTCCATGGGCGTTTATCGTGGATCCAAATAAAATGAGATCTTTGACAACTTCCATATTTTCTCCGCTTACCATGATGTTATTTACTGGTCCAGTTGTGAGGATTTTTGTTTTCTTTATGCTGAGACGTAATCCATACTGAAAGTTGTAGTCTTTGATCTTCATCAGTAAGTACTTCAAGTCCTCTTCATTTTCAGTAAGCAAGGTCGTGTCATCTGCATATCGCAGGTTGTTAATGAGTCTTCCTCCAGTCCTGATGCCGAATTCTTCTTCATGTAGTCCAGCTTCTCAGATTATTTGCTCAGCGTACAGATTGAATAAGGTTGGTGAAAGGGTTCAACCCTGACGCACACCTTTCCTGATTTTAAACCATGCAGTACCCCCTTGTTTTGTTCAAACAACTGCCTCTTGGTCTATGTACAGGTTCTCCATGAGCACAGTTAAGAGTTCTGGAGTTCCCATTCTTCGCAGTGTTATTCAGGATTTGTTATGATCCACACAATCCAGTGCCTTTGCATAGTCGGTAAAACACAGGTAAACATCTTTCTGGTATTCTCTGCTTTTAGCCAAGATCCATCTGACATCAGCAGTGATATTCCTTGTTCCATGTCCTCTTCTGAATCCAGCCTGAATTTCTGATAACTCCCTGTCAATGTACTGCTGCAACTGTTTTTGAATTATCTCCAACGTACTTTTACTTGCATGTGACTTTAATGATATTGTTCGATCGTTTCCACATTCCATTGGATCACCTTTCTTTGAAATAGGCATGTATATGGATCTCTTCCAGTCAGTTGGCCAGGTATCTGTCTTCCAGATTTCTTGGCAAAGACGAATGAGTGCTTCCAGCTTTGCATCTGTTTGTTGAAGCATCTTAACTGGTATTCCATCAATTCCTGGAGGCTTGTTTTTCGCCAGTGCCTTCAGTGTAGCTTGGATTTCTTCCTTCAGTACCATAGGTTTTTGATCATGTGTTACCTCTTGAGTTGTTTGAATGTTGATCAGTTCTTTTTGATACAGTGACTCTATATTCCTTCCATCTTCTTTTGAGGATGCTTCCTGTGTCATTCAATTTTTTGCCCATAGAATCCTTCAGTATTGCAACTTGAGGTTTGAATTTTTTCTTCAGTTCTTATAGCTTGAGAAATGCGAAGTGTGTTCTTCCCTTTTGGTTTCCTAACTCCAGGTCTTTGCATATTTCATTATAATACTTTACTTTGTCTCCTTGAGCTGCCCTTTGAAATCTTCCGTTCAGCTCTTTTACTTCATCATTTCTTCCTTTCACTTTATCTATTCTGTGCTCGAGAGCAAGTTTCAGAGTGTTTTCTGCCATCCATTTTGATTTTTTTTTTCCTTTTCTGTCTTTTTAATGATCTTTTACTTTTTTCATATATGATATCCTTGATGTCATCCTACATCTTATCTGGTCTTTGGTCATTAGTGTTCCGTGCATCAAATCTGTTCTTCAGATGTTTCTGTATTCAGGTGGAATATACTCAAGGCTGTACTTTGGCTCTCATGGGCTTGTTTGTTTGTTTTTTGTTTTTAATTTTCCTCAGCTTCAACTTTAGCTTGCATATGAGCAGTTGATGGTCTGTTCTACAGTCAGCCCCTGGCCTTGTTCTGATGGATGATACTGAGCTTCTCCATCATCTCTTTCCACAGATGTAGTCAGTTTGATTCCTGTGTATTCCATCTGGCGAGGTCCACATGTATAGTCATCATTTATACTGTTGAAAAAAGATATTTGCAATGAATAAGTCATTGGTCTTGTGAAATTCTATCATGTGATCTCTGGCGTCATTTCTGTCACCAAGGCCATACTTTCTAACCACTGATCCTTCTTTATTTTCATCTTTTGCATTCCAATCTCTGTAATTATCAGTGAACCTTGATTGTATGTTCGATCAATTTCAGGCTGCAGAAGTTGGTAAAAATCTTCAGTTTTTTCATCTTTGATGTTGGTGGTTGGTACATAAATTTGAATAATAATATTAACTGGTCATCCTTGTAGGCATATGGGTATTATCCTGTCAATGACAGTATTGTATTTCAGGTTAGATCTTGAAATGTTCTTTTTGACGATGAATGCAACACCATTCCTCTTCAGTTTGTCATTCCTGGCATAGGAGACTACATGATTTGTCTGATTCAGAATGGCTAATACCAGTACATTTCAGCTCATTAATGCCTAGGATATCGATCTTTAAGCATTCCATTTCATTTTCGATGAGTTCCAGTTTTCCTTGATTCATACTTCGTACATTGCATGTTCCGCTTATTAATGGATGTTTGCAGCTGTTTCTTCTCATTTTGAGTTTTGTGACATCAGCAAATGAAGTTCCCGAATACTTTAAAGAGGCAGCTCTTCCCCAGTCATTTTCCGGCACTGTATCAGACAGTGTTCTGCTGCTGTCAGTTTTTCAGTGGTCAATTTGTTCAGAAGCAGATCGCCAGGTGCTTTTTCCCAGTCTGTCTTAGTGTGGAAGCTTCACTGAAACCTATCCACCATGTTTGACTCTGCTGGTATTTGAAATACCAGTGGCATAACTTCCAGCATCCCAGCCACACGCAAGCCACTGCAGTACGACAAACTAACTGATGAGTAGCGGAGCATATAGTTAGCTCTTAATAAGTACTTACCGAAAAGGCGAACAAGACTAGGAAGGGCACACCAGACCACTTGTCTCTGTGGAACACTCACACCCAACTTGGCCATAAGATTCATGGTCACTTCTCAGTGTTTTGAGTGGCTTCATAATCTCAGCACTGCTCCTGCCTACATTTTCCCTCAGGACTGGGCCCCACATACTCCTTGTCTCCTTGTATTTGTGGGCGGGCATTTACTCTAAAAGTTTGAAGGCCCGGTAGTCCAGCAACTACATGGAGAAGTCAAACTTCCATTTGCAGCAGGAACTTGCTTGATGTATAATGATTTTTAAATTACTTCTTGACAAATTTTGAGCTCTTTGTTTTTTTTCTTTTTTTTCTTTCTTTCATTCCCTTTCAGATTGATGCACTGAGTAAAAGAAGTAAAGAGGCTGAGGCAGCCTTCTTGAATGTCTACAAGAGATTGATTGATGTTCCAGGTAAGCATTCATGTCCCCCAGCGGGGCTTGTGTCTGGTGAGTTGGTAGGTTCTGGGAACATGTATTCTCCAAAACCCAGACTTTTGATAGGTATGGAAATTGGATGTACTTGTTAAAGTAATGACTTAATCTCTAACTGATGCCTCTGTAAAGCAGAAACCCAAATCTATGGGACTACCTTGACATGTGGTATAAAATGCTGCATGTATCATAGAGAAGAAATGAACAGCTATGTGGGCTGTGCAGACATCAGGGTTCTGGGGTGAGCCATCCTATGTTTAGGAATGGCTTTAATAGGATCATCCAGGTAATCAGTGACCTCTGACCAAGTCTCACTTAAGGGCTGTCTTGGTTATCTAGTGCTGCTATAACAAAAATACCACAAGTGGATGACTTCAACAAACAGAAATTTATTCTCTTCACAGTTTAGGAGGCTAGAAGTCTGAATTCAGTGCGCCAGATCTAGGGGAAGGCTTTCTCTGTCAGCTATGGGGGAGAGTCCTTTCCTCCTTTGAACATCTGTGGGCCTGGTGTTCCTTAGAGATCGCCATGTGTCTTGGCATCAGTCTTCCCCTCAGTCTAGGAGGTTCTCAGTGCAGGGACCTCATGTCCAAAGGATATGCTCCAATCCCAGCTCTTCTTTGTTGGTGGTAGTGAGGTCCCTCTCTCCTCTGCTTGCTTCTCTTTCCTTTCATCTCTTGTAAGACAAAAGATGTGACTCAAGCAAGGGTGTGACTTGAGTAAGGGTGTGACATGAGTAAGGAGGTACAACTCAAGATATACCCCACCCTAATCCCACCTCATAGAGGTTTTAGGATTCACAACACATAAAATGGAGGGTAGTTAACGTAATATCACAAAATGAAGGATAATTATATACTACTGGGAATCATGGTCTAGCCAAGTTGACACATATTTTTAGGGGGACACAATTCAATCCATGACAAGGCCTATAGCCAAAGGGCAACTGGCAGCCTCTTTAGTTACAACTAATTATGTGGATTGTTGCATCTTTTAAAGCAACTGAAGAGTTTAGAATTTAAGTAATGCTTGTTAGACATTGAGAGATGATGGCTTCCAATTCTTTGTTTTAGAAAAGTGGGGCAGGGTTTAGAGTGATTGAGCCCACCAGTCCTGCTGGTCCTCTGTTCCCGGGTGTTCCACTTGCCTAGAGTCCATGGGGCAGGTGACAGACATGACCACAAGGGTCCCAGCTCAGTCCTGGAGAGACACTTGGATGTCTTCCTCCGTCAGCCAAGGAAACCAAGTTACCACAACCCTCCCTCCTCCCCTCACCACCCACTGTTGTTTCATGTTTACTGCCCTTACTAGTAATTGTCTGAGCAGCGTTGACATTGCTGGAGCTAGTTTAACAAAGCAAAACAGAAACAGGACTCATTTGAACCTCTACTTGTCTTCTGATTCACGTCTGCTGTAAGCTCTGCTGTTCTCTCTTAGAGCCAGCCCCAAGGTGTAAGGGGCAGCGTTTTGGACACAGAGTGGAGAGATCCAGATTCTCCTGCCAGGAGCTGCTTGTGAGGTCTTGGTCACGTTACTTTTACTCCCTGGACCTCAGTTTTCTCATCCGTTAAAAAAAAAAAAGGGGGGGGGGTGAGGGGGAAAGCCTAGTGATAGAGAATGGTTTTCTTTCTGTTCTGACATTATATGGTTCATGATCTTACGTCTTCTTTGGATGGCACATTCTTTCCCCTCCCCTGTATTGCCCCTTTCTGGGGTAAATTCTATGTGGTGTTTAGCCTGAGATTTTTCCTCAAAGAAGGTCAGTTTAGTGTTGGCACTTTCCTTTGATGTCACTGCATCATTTTGTGCAGTGTTGACCTGAGACTTTCTGTTAACCTTTTGCTGTCTTAGGAGGTCCTCCAGCTCTTAGTTCCAAATTCTAGACTTTTGATTTTCTGCAAGAGTTTGTATTCAACTAGGCATTCCCTGAGGACTCTGACTGAGGCTCATGAGGAGTCTCCTTCACAGACAGTTGATCATTCGATGCCCAAGGTGTGCTATCCTCAGGTGTCCTTCAGTTTGGTGGGGCATCTCCTGCATTTCCTTGTGCTTAAGGTGGTGACTTAGAATTTTTTCTCCAAACCATGTCATGTCCACACTGACTCAGTGAGAAAGAATTTGCAGGGAAAGTGCAACCTGGGCTTCTGAGAAATATAACTTTTTGTTTCCAAAGATGCTTCATTCTTTATGTTTTCTGTTTTTACCTCCTACTCAGAAGGGCTCTCCTCCATCGTGGGCTTCAGCAGCTCCTGCCACCACAGAGCAGAAGCCAGAAAGGGAACGTATTCCAGCTAAGAACTCTGTCGTGTTGGTGGTGTAGTTAAAAGGGGCTGGCTTATTTTGTCTCGTCCGAAGACCCAGAGAACGTTTACTCTCTTTTTTTAAAATAAGAAATCGAGTTTCTACCTGGGCTTTCTCCTGGTGAGATTTCTGAACTGGGCTACCACTTTAGCAAGTCATTGGATTTCTTTTTCTGCAATTATTTTCCCTCCTAATTTCCCACAGAAAATGAAGAGACTTTTTTTTTTTCCATCAACATTGTTCTTTGTCTGAGCAGACCTTATCCGTGTGTAATTTTTATGTAATTGTGATCATAGCATGAATGTAATTTATGTCAGGCTTTTTTCACTATAGTTTCACCATAAGCATTACTCATATATTGGTGATATCCTTTATGATTATCATTTTTCGCTGAAGAACAAAAGTTTCCAGCTTAAATTTCACATGGTGAGAGTGAATGATTTATGATGTTTTCTACAGTAAAAAAAAGTCAAGCCAAATACATCTGTATGCCTTGTAGATCACTTTTACCCGCCTCCCAGGTATGTCTTCCTTACAAGCGTGAAGGTGTGGCCTGACAGAGCTAACAAGCTTCTTGAAAAGCAGGAATGAAGCATGGAGCCACTCTACCTGTGTTTTGCAGCCTCATGATTGCACAGATGAAGTAATCCTGTGGCTGATGCTTACAGGAAGCGTTACATTTACTGACAGTCACACCTTTGGAGGGAGTCAGTGTGCCTTAGCTGTCTGTGTGCTTCAGGCTTCAGCCCAGTCGAGCCCAGAAACAGTTGTGGGGTGCTTTAAGTTCTTCTAGTTGCAAGGAACAGCAGCTCATGCTATCTCAAGAAAATGGAGGAAAAGCTTTTAGGAATCATGAAACAGGTATTTCAGCTATGTGCCATGTGGCCCGCCTCCAGGAACCCAGGAAAGCTGACCAGCCAGCCTGGGAAAGGGGTGGAGCCAGAGTCATGCCTGGCCTTAGATACTGGTATGGGAACCCCGACTGGACCAGCCCCCACACACCATCCCTTCCTGACATCGTGTTTACTTACATGTTTTATCATTATTTGTCATTATTTATCATTATCATTATTTGTCCGACCCACTAGAATGAAAGCTCCTTGAGGTCAGAGCTTTGCTTCACTGCTATATCCTTACCGCCTAGAACAGGACCTGACATACAACAGATGTGCCATGACAAATGGCTGAATGAGTCAGTCAACCCAGAGCCACCCTAGAGTCCTCAGCAGCAGATTTTATGAAAGTTCATACTAGTGACTCTTAAAGCTTTGTCTCCAGCACCCGCCCCCATCTCTGGTCACCAAATCATAGCCAGGTTACCTCCAGAATGTTTCTCAGTTCCATCCACTTTTCTCCATCCCAACGTCTGCCCTCCGCTCTGCACTTCAAGCCGCTGATCTCGTGTCTACAGAATTGCCACAGCCTACAAACCAGTCTCCTTGCTTGCGGGTTTGCCTGCTTCTCATCCATCCTACACACTGCAGGCAGTCCAGCCTCAGCCTGGCGCCAGGCGCCTCCACAGCTGATCCCTATTGACTGTCTCAGATTAACTCGTTTGGACACTGCTTCCTGATAGAGGCCTTCCCTGACGCCCAGTCTGGCTTAAGTGTGCCCTTCTCACACACACACCCCTCTCCCGGGACCCGTGTTTACCCTCAAGTATACTTGGTAACTCCTCTGTTTTCCTTTCTAGCTGGACAGAGACTGGGACAGTGTGATCTTGTCCCTAATTGTTTCCCTGATGTCTAACTCAGTGCCTGCCACCTACCAGAAACTTAATAAGTATTTGTTGAGTGAGTAAATAAATTAATGGATCAAATTATTTCTTCAGAATGCTTTCTGAATGCTTTTGGTCTCAGGCTTTAATTGTTCACATTGAACCCAACTGTGGAGATTGACACTTCCGTTGAGAGAGAGCACTCTGGAGCATTTAACAACCTAAACTGCAAGAGAACAGAATGTATCTTTCATTGAGTTGTAGCAGTTCAATAGCTCTCTGAACTCTCATTTTGCTTTAGTGTCACTCTGTAAAGATTTACATGCCTGCATAGACATTTATATGGCACTTAGCATTCTGTGTTCATCAGACCAGCATGTGAGCTTCTGAGGCCTCCAGTTTTGTAGCTAGTACTTGATGTCCAGAACCGGTGTTTGGCTGAGGAGCTGTCCTACTGACGTTCCAAACTTCATATACCCAGCACCAAACATGGGCTGTCCCTCCTCCCCAATCTGTTCGCCTCCTGCCCTCCTCTCCTTCAGGACTGTGACTCAGCTGTTCAAGAGTCACCCTTGTCTCCTCTTCCTTCTCCATCTTCCACATCCAAAATCCCAAGTGATGTTATTTCTCCTTCCAAAATGCCCTTCGTCTTAAAGACACTGAATTAACACTTAAATAGGTATTAGCATTGAACTAATACTGCCCCAATAAGTCCTCTGGACAATTAAAATAGTTAAGACACCATATTTGCATTCTTTCTTGTTTGGGACCAGGTCATTTCCTCATTCCTTAGTCAAGTTTTTAGAGGCATGTTTTTAAGACACCGTTTGTCAGAACTATTCTTCTTACTTTAGCCAAATCACACTCTTCTAACAAATTGCAATGACTTTCCTGTCCCTGGACGTTATTTGCTCAGCACCTTTGTCCCCTATCCCCACTACGTGTCAGGAACCATGCTGGGCCCTAGGGATATAGCAGTGAACAGAACAGAGCCAGGGAGATTGCTACCCTCAGGGAATTTAGACTCTGGTGGGGAATATGGACATTAAAAAGTAATTACAGAAAATAATTATTGAATTTTAAGTGTGATAAGTGGTATGGAGGCAAAGCCCACTGGGCAATGAGTATAGAACAGGGAGGATTGAACAGAGTCAGAGGCAGCTGCCCCCGGGCAGTGACCGCACAGAAGAACCCATAGGAGGCAGCCAGGTGGCAGGTTTTCTGAATGGAGAGAACAGCATGTGTGAAGGTCCTGGGCCAGAGCACAAGGCCATGGAGCTTAGTGAGCAAGAAGAGGTGAAGGACAATAACAGGAGTGGTCTAATAATATATCGTCCAAACCAAGGCACTCCCAATGCTCAAAGGGTGCACTGTTGATAATTACACTGGGTAAAGGACATACTTGCAGCTGCAAAGGCAGGTAGTAACCTGGTAGATCATGTGAAGGATTCTAGGACCCTATCTAACACAGCGAAGCCATTACTGGATTTTAAGCCAGAGGAATGACATCATCAGATTTGTATATTAGAAAGTCATCCTGGCTGCAGTTTAGACAACATTGGAAAAGGGTCCAAGGCAAGGTGGGAGAACCAGTGGGGAGGGAGAGACGAGGTCACCTGGGTCTCCAGTGTTGAAGAGGAATGGACAGATTCCAGCTGTATTTAGGAGGCAGATGGGATTTGACTCTGGTTGGATGGGGAGTTAAGGAAAAGGCAAGCAGGAGAGCTCAGTCCCACAACCCAGTTAACACAGCATTATTATCTTTATCGCTAGATAACAGGACATGTTTACATGGTTCCATCTTGTTCACAGAATTAAAAGGAAGACGAACAAAAATTTGGAGAATTAATCTTCTGTTCCTAATTCTGTTATCAGCTCTAATTGTTACTCTAATTGAAAATGGCTTTTGCCTTTATTGTCAGAATCACAGCTGTAAGGAGAGTGGTTTTACGTTCAGAGTCACCAGTAGGTTACAATTTTACATCATTAATTTAGGGGGCTTCCTCTATCAATTCGTTCAAGGTCAGATATTGTATCAAAAATATTACATGATGGATATATAGAAATTACCTTAAACTTACAAATATTTAATTTTTAAAAAATTTTAATACACTTTTAATGAGATTTATATGTATTAATTTGCTAATGATTAACCACATGAGGAAAGCATCATAGCTGTCTGCTGGAATCATGACTTGATAAGGACAGCTGGTGAGCACCCCTCGTCGCCCCCAGCAGGACGTTTCTCTGTGATAAAAACCAAAACCTGTTGCCCTCCAGTCTGTGCTGACTCATAGCGACCCTATAGGACAGAGTAGAACTGTCCCATAGGGTTATAGTGTTTCCAGGGAGCAGCTGGTGGATTTGAACTGCTGACCTTTTGGTTAGCAGCCGACCACATAACCACTAACTGCTATGCCACCAGGGCTCCGTCTCTGTGATAGTAGATCCTTAATCAGGAGGCCAGCGTCCTTCTGCATTGGTGTCTGTGTCTGTGGGTGAGGGCAGAGTTCAGTGTCTGTCAACAACAGAGACCTAGGTGTGTGAGGAAAGATTCAGGGTGTGCTGTTTAAGAAGTCATGTTCACACCGTCACTCAGCGAGCACTTCTGACAGCCCACCATCCGTCAGGCCCTGGACACAAGTGTAAATGAGACATGGCCCCTGCCCACCCTCAGGTGGCTCCCATTTGGGTGATGGAAGAATCTACAGTGCCTTTGAGGAAATATTCTGAAATTTAAACAGGTAGGATGGACAGCCTCCATCCTTACTGTAATAAAACGAGAAGTAGATGTCTCAGCTCTTAAAGTGCAAACCTCTTAGATAGCTAGAAGTATTCTGGAATGACTTTGGAAAGGCTCTTGCATAGCTGGGATTTTACTGTGTTCTCAGCAAAATTATGATGGTATGCGTAATCTTCTCGTAATTAACCTTGTGTAGGTGACTTGCTCTTGCTTCTTGATACTTTTCAGATTTTTTTACAAGAATGTATTTCTGCAATCAAGAATTAAAAAACATAAATCAGAAAAATAATGAACTTACTATCTTAATTTCTGAATAAACCAAACCAAACCCATTGCCATCGAGTCGATTCCAACTCATAGCGACCCTGTAGAACAGAGTAGAACTGCCCCATGGGGTGTCCAAGGAGCAGCTGGTGGATTTGAACTGCTGACCTTTTGTTTAGCAGCCGAGCTCTTAACCACTGTGCTACCAGAGCTCCAATTTCTGAATAGCCCTTATTAATGTATTATAGATAAGAACTTCAGCAGTAGTCATGTTAGTATTTGTGGGATATTTATAAGTTTGTTTAAAACACAACCTGTGACTTTTCTATCCCTGAAACATCTCCGTAATGGTATTAAAAAATAAAAAGTTCTTAGAAAGGAGAGAGAGAGAGAGAGACAAAGTTGGTGTAGCTACCGCATGTGCATTGGTGCTGCAGAACTTCTCTGTGAAGTGACTGTAGTCGCAAAGTTCACTGAAAGAGCCTCCTTTGCAAGCTGGCGTCGCCTCCTTTCTCTGTCTGTGCCTCCTTTACAAGAATCGTCTTTCACTCATTGCTGAGATGTGGTTTAGGTCCTACAGACACAAACCCTTCAAACACAATGACAGCGCCTGGAAGAGTTTATTTTAAGATTTGAATCGTAGGAGACACATTACCAGTGATATAAAATATTCATTGACTCATGAAACACTGCTAGAATTCAGTGTTTCATGACTTCTCTCAGTTTATTTCCATGGGTTAACTGGCTTGTAATTGTGAAAAGTAGTTGTTGGTTTTCAGAAGTTCTAAAAGAAGTGGCTGAAGAGGAACCATTTTGTGGGGCTTCCATTTGCAGAACCTACTCCAAGGGGAGGCTTCGGTTTGGAGTTAGGAAAACCTCTCTGGTGAAATCCCATCAGCCTGGCATTTGAGGATCCAGACATAAAGGAAAATGTCATCATTTTTGAGAACTGCTTTTTAATGTCCCTCCGTAAGAATGAAATAGTAATCTGGTCCTTTGTATCCATTACCCTAGTTTTACCATATTATAGGTTAAAATTAGAAAGCACTGTTCCTTCCATTCTTCTTCCTTCTTCTCTTCCTGTCCCTCATTCAGGGATCCCATAGTAAGACTTCTGAAAAAAAGGATGACATCTTAAGGTTTGGTTAGAAATACCCTTGTTTCTGAGAGCCAAGATTTTAATCAATGTGCTACTTGGTGGCACTTTCTGAAGGCCACAGAAGTGTCACTGTTCCAGCCTGATCCTGTACAGATACTCCGGTCCATGTATTGTAGTCCTCCGTGGTGTGTGCCCGTGGCCCCTCCAGAGACCGTGCTGTAACTTCAGCAGCCTGAGACTTGTGGATCCCTTTTACAAATTTTCAGTTTGCCTTCATAGGACGTTTTCGTTCACGTGTAAGAGTCAACCACAGACACCAAGATGGGACAGAAAGAGGAAGCGGGCTGCAGCCTCCGATGCCATTGTGCTTCGTGCCTCTGCTGCAGGGCCTGGCCTGGTGCTGGACCTGTGCAGGCTTGCCCAGACTAGGGGAGCGGAAACTCGTCAAGGAGGCAGCTTTTCCACCTCCAACCTTGTTAATGAATGAGTTTGGCCCTTTATCAGCCTCTGTTTTGTATACAGTAGCTTTGCAGGTTGAGGAATGAGCTTTGAACATTTGAAAGAAAGGCAGACATGACAAATAGGGCATCTGCTTTTGAATTCTGCCTTTCATTCTCTGGGCTTTCGTCCTTGGTTCCTTTTCCCCAGCCTTCAACGTTGTGCTAGAGTGCAGGAACTGCTGAGATGCAACTCAGGGCTCCTCCTTGGTTGCGGATGTGGAGAGGTGTGTTGCCTTTTTTCCGCTTTGCCGTAGCTGGGGTGGTCCTGGCACGCTCAATATCTAGACAGCTTTTCATCAGTTGCTCATCAGCATGCTAATTGCTGTATGACTAATTATGCCCTGAATTCCAGTTGATTTTCTTAATGAGACAGCTGGGTTAATTATGTAATCGTATGATTACATTAGCCTAGAGTGCCCTGGCGAAAAGTAACGTCTGCTGCGCTGTGATGTCATTTCAGGAGTGGTGCTCACAAGGGGTGCTTTCATCCTCTGGCTAATGGCAGGGGACGACGGCACTGTCGCCCGCAGAGCCCTCTGTGCAAACTCAGGCCTTGGATTTATTAAGCTCGATCTTTTCAGGCCTCACAATATGTGGAGAACCAGTTCACCACAAGCCTCCTTGCCACCCTTCTCCCCACTTCCCCCAGCACACCCCGGCTAACTAAATCTGAAACCCTGCTTCTCAGCCCCTACAGCACTCCGGGAAGTTCTGCAGTGTGCTCATTGTTCTTCCACGGCTTTCTTACACCAAGACCCTTGGTGTAACGCTTCCTTACAGCAACTCAGGGAATCCAAAATGAAATGTTTATATTAAGCTCCCTGGAGGATCAAAGTAAGTTAGTCCGCAAACTAACTGGCCCCAAACTTATATCCCCCTGTTCCCTACACATGTCCTATTTCATACCTACTTTCTGCCCCAGGTTCTCACATGCCTCGTATTTCATTGAGAAGATGCATGAAGTCAGAGGAGACTCACATCTTCACTACAGGCCTAGTTCTCTGCTCCCATCGCAGCAACACTCCTTTGAGAATGGATTATACCTGCTGACTGTACTTCTTTACATGTTTACACTCTTCCCTCTCAGACTTTTGCAGCTGCCTTCTCTTTCTCTGCCAGAACTCTAGAGACTTTGTTCTAAGCCTTTGTCTTTTCTTCATTTACTTCTTTTTCATTTTCTTCTCTCCCTAAATGACCTTCGATGTCTTTTAGGCTCCATGGCCAAAAGAAAACAATTGTTTTCCCTCCAAAGCACCCCCTCCCCACCCCCAAGACCTAAATGGCCTCACCACCCGTCCAGTTGCTTAGGACACAAATGCAGGAGTCATCCTTGATTCCTTTCTTTCCCTAACACCTTATACTAATCCATCAGTGTAAAAATGGCATGGTGACAGCATCATCTGACCTCCTCAGCTAACTTTCACAACTGGGTGGAGAGAATTACTGTCAACATCAGCCCAAGGCCGATTCCTATGACGTGAAGGTCAAACATACTTCTACCCTCCAACCTTTTTATTAATTCTGATGCCAGCCGTCCCTCCTACAGCACCCTCTACTCTGTTGGATTCAATAATTCATTGCACTGGACACACAGAACTCAAAGACCATACTCACAGTTACGGGGTTTATTAGGGAAGTGACAGGTTACAACTTGGGATCAGGATCAACTTGGGATACAGTTCTTCAATGAGGATGGTCTCTTCTTAGCCATGCCTGCAGGCAGGTCTCTCTCTAGATTTTGGCCTCTCGACCCCTTGGCCCAGCCTCTGCCCTGCTTGGGCAAGTGTTACAAAGCCCTTTAGCTCCACCAATAAGTGCCCAGGGGCATCCCACTCCACCAGGAAGCCTGCCCAGAGGCACTTCGCTCTCTCTCTCTCTGTGGGTCAGCTGCCAACAGGTATACCCCACTCTACCAGGAAGCCTCTTGCCCAAAGACTCTCAAGTCTCTCGTTCCATGGATCAGCACACCCACTGTAACCACCCTGCTCCATAGACTGACAAGTCTGCTGCGCTGTCTCACACGGGTCTCCTGGTTCTGTTGCCGCTGCTTCTCACCATCTCGCACCATCTCCGGTGTTGTAGCTCTCTCTGTCTTTCTCTGCCTCCTGGGTCTCGGAGGTTCTTAGCACAGGGACCTTGGGTCCAGAGGATGCGCTCCACTCCTGTCTCTTCTTGGTGGTAGTGAGTTCACCCTCTGCTTTTAAGCCTAGTGGGATGGCAAAACTGACCAATCCCCTCATTAGGGTTCCATACACCTTACTTGCAGGGTCCCACCTCCACAGGTATTCCATACACCTTATTTGCATTATTAGCTAGCTGTCCGATATCCCTGGTGGGCCACAAGCACATTATTTGCATAGTCCCACCCAATCATTTAGTGGGAGTTACAAGACCATGGTGAGAAAGGCCATATAAAAGCCATCCATTGCACTGCAGGCCACCCCCTGGCTTTTCTAGCCATGGTTCTTTCATATTTGGAGGAAAACTTCCCCCCTGCCAATCATTTTACCAGTCCAAAACAGTCATTAATAGTTAGTCCTTCAGTAGGTCCTCAGGGTGAGGTTACTCAGGTACTAGCCATTCAGGTGTGCTGCAGGTGTCCATCTGATCTGGTCAGGTTCTCCAGAAGTCATTTCAGCTTCATCCTCTCTGGCTTCCGATAAAATTTAACTGAGAGAAGATTATTCCCTTGCTCTGAAACTCTCTCGAGGTATTAGCATAGTGTTAGATTTCCCCTGCTGCATAACCTGTTTATTCATTCCTTTACCTTCAGCTATTATTTCACCTTCCTTCCATTTGTCATTTATTTTTACCTAAACTTTTCCACCTTGGGGAGGGACATCAGGTTCAGCTGTTGTGCCAGTCCAGACTGCTGGTAGCAAGACCAGTCTAGCAAGTGCTTCCCCCTCAGTCCACTCTTATTCATGTTGGCTAGGGTTACATAGGTACAACACTAGTGGGCTGTCTCAACCGGTGGGCAATACAGCAGTATTGACTGTCAACCCCAGTTTTGCCAAATGAGGGTGAAGGTAAAATTCATCCCATCAGGCCCTTGGGAATTCTGCATACAGGTTCAGGGGTATAGTTACAGCCTCTCGCTTAGGGATTACCCCTGCTTCCAGCATCTGCAGCTGCATTCCTGGTCCTGGGAACTGCAGCATCTGACAGGAAAAAAGCAATTTTAGGTGATGTGGGGAAGAACTGTACAGTGGCACCAGCATCCTTCCCCACCCCCTCTTCCCCAGATCCCCCAGAGAACTGTAGAAATATGTCTAGTGGTGATCATCCCTGGCCCCTCATTTAATGTAAGCACACTCAAGAAAGCGCGTAAGCTAGCCACTTTAGGCCTTTATGGCCCCCTCCCTTTTAGATAGCCAATGTTTAAATTCCCCATTCTTTTCAAACCCATACTCTGAGGAGACAAGTATGTTCTTGGATCTGAAAATTTTTCTGTTCTGGTTAGAATTTTGAGCATTTACATCCATAAGCAACGTCCAGTCCAGAGCAAGCCATCAAATTGTAGCAATCTACACCAGCTTACGGTGTCAGATATCTTTCTCTTTGGTTGCGTTCTGGTCGGTACATCCCTAGCCCCTGTAGGCTAGGTCATTGGGTACCAGATGTAAGCTCAGGAGTCTACACACCTCCCTGCACTTGAGACCAGCCAGTCCCTTCTCTCTCTCATCCCTACCCACTGTGGGCTAGGTTAACGGGTGCTAATGGAACATGTTCAAACTCAGCCCAGCTCTTAATTGCTGTACTTCTCCCACTTCCACTCATCTCATGGCCCTGGGTGGTCACCTCAAGTAAGCATACCAGGCTGACTACTCACCAATTCCCTTTAGCTTCCAGTCCTAGAAAGGGATTCTTCTGATGGACACTGACTATTCCTGCCTCAGTGTATCTAAAGTCAAACCACTTGCTCAAAATTCAAAAAGTAAAACAGTCATTTTTTTTCCTGCAGGCCCTTCCTTACAAATGCAAATTTCCTGCTCTCTCAGCAGTTCTGGGTGGATCTGTATGTGTTTTCAAATGCAAACTTCCTGACTCTAAAAGTTCTAGGTGAGGCTCAGGTTTTAGACCTAAGCCCCCAGTACTCTATACACAGAGCTACTGCTTTCAAACCAACAGCCTGTGTTTCTTTCTGGCAGACCCTTGTTCCCCTTTATAGCATATCCAATCAAGTATTAGCTGAAGGCAGAGTTACATGCTCTCTGATATCTATAATACAGTATTCATTTCCATCATACGTTTAGGTCTGTTTTATAACACTAAGTAGGAGAAACATTCAGTATCCATAGCACATTCAAATAAACACATAACCCTTTTTAAAACATTCCAGTTTCATCTTCTCTTCTCCACACCTTGAGTCTCATCCCATTCATATGCATATGGCCTTGTGCCTCTGGTGGGTGGAACCAGTCAGTCATCTTGTTTGACTGCCCTGGCTTTTGCCCCAAGCCACTCCAGATGTGGCTTTTCTCTCCTCAGCTGCAGTATAACGTCTTTCTTTCCTTTCAGCCATTACAGACAACAACCAAAAGTAACTATCTAAGAATCAGAAATTTCACTTCCCATGCCTCTTCATTCTTTCTCTTACAAAGTCCTATGCTTCCATGAGTCTGGAGCCATTGCAGCAAATCCCACTGCTGACACCAGCTGTAAAAATGGCATGGTTACAGCATCATCTGACCTCCTCATCTGACTTCACAAGAGGGAGGAGAGAATCATTATCAATATCAGCCCAAGGCCGATTCCTGTGAAGTTGAGGTCAAACATACTTCCACCCTCCAGCCTTTTTATTAATTCTGATGCCAGCCACCCCTCCCACAGCACTCTCTACTTCTCTGCTGGATTCAATAACTCATTGCAATGGCCACACAGAACTCAAAGACCATACTCACAGTTATGGGGTTTATCAGGAGACTAATAGGTTACAATTCAGGAACAGGAAAAACTCAGGATATAGTTCTTCGATCAGGACAATCTCTTCTCAGTGATACCTGCAGACAGGCCTCTCTCTGGCCCTCAGCCTCTCAGTCCATCAGCCCAGCCTCCGCCTTGCTCAGGGAAGTGTTGCAAAGCACTTTAGCTCTACCAGTAAGTACCCAGGGGCACCCCACTCTACCAGGAAGCCTCCTGCCTGAAGGCTCTCAGCTCTCTTGCTCTGTGGGTTGGCACACACACCGTAACCACTTTTCCTCTGTTGACTGGGAAGCCTCCTGCCCATCTCTTGCTGGTCTCCTGGTTCTGCTGTCACCATTGCTCTGCTGCTGCTGCTTGCCATCTTGTGCCGTCTCCAGGGATACGGCTCTCTCTCTCTCTCCCCCTGTCTCCTGGTCTAGGAGTTTTTTTAGCACAAGGACCTTGGGTCCAAAGAATGGGCTCCACTCCTGTCTCTTCTTCTCAGTGTTGGTGAGGTCCCATCTGCTCTGGGATTGGCTCTGTTTGAAGCCTAGTGGGATGGCAGAACTGACCAAGCCCCTCGTTAGGGTTCTGTACACCGTATTTGCATGACCCCACTCCCACAGGTGTTTCATGCACGTTTTTTGCATTATTAGCAAGCTGTCTATTCCCCTTGACTGAACCACAAGCACATTATTTGCATAGTCCCATCCAGTCATTTAGTGGGAGTTACAAGACTGTGACAAGAAAGGCCATATAAAAGTGAACGATCGTACTGCCATCAGTAAGTCCTATTGACTCTGCCTCTAAAACGTGTCCTGAACCCAACCACATCTCATCACTCCAGCCACCACCACCCTAATCCAAGCCACAGTATCTCGCTTCACTAGGCCACCACCATCACTTGGCCTACTGGAGTCCATTCTTTGCACAGCAGCCAGACAGGTCTATAAGCCAGTGGTCTCCAAACTACTTTTGCTCGTGTACCCCAACAGGAAAAAAATTTGAATTTGTACCCCCAATATATTCTTAATTGTTTGTTTATAGGTAATATACATGTATAATTACAACAATAGAGTATGAAACACATTATAAATCACATACTAAAAATGGAATTAAAAGGATGAGATGAAGTGTAAGGACCTTAATTTTTTATTAGCAGTACAAGAAACTTTCTACTATCACTAAAAATTATATTTTTAAGTCACCTTTATTGAGATATATTTACATACAATAAAATGCACTCATTTTAAGTGTACAGTTTGATCTTGTGAGCACCCTCACAACCAAGATATAGAACATTTCTGTCATCTTAAAAGTTTCCTTCTGATCCCAAACCCCAGCAAGCACTGATCTGTTGTTCTCTGTTATTATAAGTTTGATTTGTCATTTGTAGAGTTTTATATGAATGTAATCATTTAGTATGTACTCTTATGTTTCTAGAATCTTTGACTCAGCATAGTGTTTTGGGATTCATCCATATTGCTGCTGGTGTCAGTAGTCCTTTTTATTGCTATGTGGATAGATAATAATGTACTTAAGCCATTACCTGTTAATGGACATTTGGATTGTTTCCAGTTTGGGGCTATTAGGAATAAACCTGTTGTTGTTAGGTGCTGTCAAGTTGGTTCCTACTGATAGCAACCCTGTGTACAATAGAACAAAACACTGCTCAGTCCTGTGCCATCCTCACAATCATTGTTATGCTTGAGCCCATTGTTGGCAGCCACTGTGTCAATCCATCTTGCTGACCCTCTACCTCACCAAGCATGATGTCCAGGGACTGGTCCTTCCTGATAACATGTCCATAGTACGTGAGACAAAGTCTCATCATCCTCGCTTTCAAGGAGCAGTCTGGCTGTATTTCTTCCAAGACAGACTTGTTCGTTCTTCTGGTGGTCCATGGTATATTAAATATTCTTCGCCAACACCATAATTCAAAGGCATCAATTCTTTGATCTTCCTTTATTCCTACAGTAGGAATAAACCTACTGTAAACATTTATGTACAGTTTGTTGTATAGACATATGTTTTCATTTCTCTTAGATAAGTAGCTAGAACTGGAATTAACTGGATTATAGGGTAAGTACATGTTTAATTTTACAAGAAACTGTCAAACTGTTTTTTAAACCTATAAGAAGAGTTCCAGTTGTTCCGTGTCTTCTCCATCATTTGGTATTGTTGGTCTTTTTGAGACATTTAATTTGAGACATATCATTGTGGTTTTAGTTTATATTTTCCTGATGACTAATAATGTTGAACTTTTTTTCATGTGCTTATTGGTCGTCATATACCTTCATTTTTAAAGTGTTTTAAGTCTTTTGCCTGTTTTTTAATGAGTTGTTTATCTTATTATTGACTTGTCAATACTTTGTATATTCTGGATACAAGTCTCTTGTCAAATATATGCATTGTGAATATTTTTTCCTAGTTTGTTGTTGTTGAAGAATAGAAGTTTATTTTTGTAAAGAACAGTTTTTAATTTTTTTTTTTTCCTTTGGTTCTTGCTTTTTATGTTCTGAGAAATCACTGGTCATAATCTTTTTTCTCCTATCTTATTTTTCTTAGGGAAATTGCATAGTTTTATCTTTTTCTTTTACGCCTGTGATGCTTTTTGGGTTAGTTTTTGTGTGCTATATGAGATAAGAGTCAAGGTTCGCTTTTTTCCATACGGATATCTAGGGGCTTTGGCACCACTTCTTGAAAAGATTATCCTTTTTGTGCCTTTGTCAAAATTAATTTACAGTATATGTGTGGGTCTTTTTCTAGACTGTTTTATTCTGTTGATCTATATACCTATCTTTGCACCACTACCACACTATCTTGAATATTATGGCTGTATAGTCAGTCTTGAAATCAAGTAATATAAATCCTTTATCTTTGGTTTTCTCTTTCAAAATTGTTTTGGCTAGTTGAGAAAATTTTAGATTCAGCTTGTCAGCTTTTAAAAACAAGCCTGCCAGGATTTTGATTAGAATTCCACTGAATCTATAGATTAATTTGAGAAGAATTGATAATTTAACACTATTGAGACTTCCAGTCCAAATATGGTATGTTTATTTAGGCCTTCTTTAATTTCTCTTAACAATATTTTATAGTTTTCCATGTGTAGGCCCTGTACATATTTTGTTTAATTTATCCCTAAGTGGATCATGTTTTCAGTGTTACAGTAAATGAGACTCTTTTTAATTTCATTTTCCAATTGTTACTTTTATATAAAAATGCCATTGATTTTTATGTATAATAATAATATATTCTGTGACCTTGCTGAACTTATTTATTAGCTCTAGAAATTTTTTGGTAGATTCCCTAGGGTATTCTATCCTGAATGTTCCATGTACCCTTTAAGAGAACGGATATTCTGTGGTTGTTATTGTGTGTGTTCTATAAATGTCAATTAGGTCGGATTGGTAGGTCGCATTCAAGTTTTCTATATCCATATTGATTTTCAATCTGTATGCCTTATATTTCTTTTTCTTGCTGTGTTTGCACTGGCTAGGTCCTTTAGTACAGTGTTGACTAGAAGCAGAGGAAGTTGGATATCCTTGCTTTGTTACCAATCTTAGGAAAAAGCATTCAGTCTTTCACCTTTAAATATGATGTTAACTGTAGTCTTTTTGTAGATGTCCTTCATGAGACTGAGGAAATTCCCCTCTGTTTCCAGTTTACTGAGAGTGTTTGGCATGAATGAATGTTGAATTTTGTCAGATGTTTTTTCTGCATTTATTGAGATCATCATATGATTTTTCTCCTTTAGTGTCTTATGGTAAAATTGTTTGATTTTCTAATGTTAAACCAATCTTACATTCCCAGGATAAATGTATTATGCTTTTAAAAATTTGCTGAATTCAGTTTGCTAATATTTTATCAAGGATTTTTGCTTTTTTTTTAAATTGCTGTAGTTAATTGATTTGCATTTGTTTATGAGGAATATAGGACTAGTTTTATCATTGTTGTTATTGTTGTTTCCTCCTAACATCTTTGTCAGGTTTTTGGTATCAAGGTAGTGCTGGTCTCATAAAACAAACTGGGAAGTATTCCCTCTTCCCCTGTTTACTGAAAGAGTTCGTGTAAGATTGCTATTAGTTCTTTTTAAAGACCTTTTCTAATTCACCCATGAAGCCATCTGGGCATAGGATTTTCTTTGTTACAAGGTTTTTAATTACAAATTATTTTCTTTAACAGATGTAAGTATTCAGATTTTGCATTTTTTCTTGAGTCAGTTTTGGTAATTGAGCAGTTTTTTTAGGGAATGAGTGCTTTATATCTAAATTATCAAATATATTTGCTTAATGTTCAAAATATTCCCTTATTATCTTTTAAATAGCTATAGGTTGTGTAGTGATGTCCCCTCTCTCATTCTTGATGTTGGAAATTTGTAGATTCTTTTTTTTTGCCTTAATCACTCTGGCTAGAGGTTTACCAATTTTAACATTTTTTTTTTTTTTTTTCTTTTCAAAAACCAGCTTCTGGTTTCATCAGTTTTTCTCTTTATTTCCAGTTTCATTGATTTATGCTTTTATCTTTATTATTTGCTAATTTTCATTACTTTGAGTTTAATTTGCTCTACTTTTTCTAGTTTCTTCAGGTAGAAAATTAGGACATTGATTAGGTCAGAAAACTTGCTCTGTATTATTTCCATTGTTTTAAATTTGTGTTTTATGGCATAGTATATATATGTTCTGTCTTAATGAGTGGTCTGTGTACACTTGAAGAGAACGTGTATTCTGTAGTTGTTAAATGGTGTGTTCTATAAATGTCAATGAGATCAAGTTGGTTGATAATATTGTTCAAGTCTTTTTTATCCATACTGATTCTATGTCTTCTTGTACTTTTTATCACTGAGAGAGGAGTTTTGAAATCTCTATTATTGTGGATTTTTCTTTTTCTCCTTTCACTTCTGTCAAGTTTTTGAGTATATATTTTGAAACTTTGTTTTTGGTTTTGTTTAACCAGCCTACACATTTAAAATGGTTATAGCTTCTTGATGATTTGATTTTTTATCTTTATGAAATGATTTTCTTTATACCTGGTAATATTCCTTGTTCTAAAATTTCCTTAGTGTGATATTAATGTAGGCACTCCAGCTTTCTCTTGATTAGTGTTTTCATAGTACACCTACTCCTCACTTACAGACATGGTTAGGTTCCAAAGACCAAGTCATTATGCGAAAATTGCGTTATGGGAAAATGGAGGGTTTTTTGTTTTTTGTTTTTTTTTTTTCTGTTTTCAGATCATCCATTTGTCTGATTTTTTTTTTATTTAGAAAATATGATCATAGAAATAATAACAGCTCAGATTTACTGATGTGCTAATCCATAATCCAATTATGGATTAGTCCTCTGCAGAGAAGGAGGCTTGGAGAAGACAGAGCTGGATAAAGCCAGGCTGTATGACTGGAGGGCCCACAACTTAGCAGCTTCACTGCCTCCTGGGCTCTGCTCCCACCCCTGCAAGCCCTGCATTCATGATCCTGATCCTGGAGCCTGCTCTGCCCTCTGGGCCTGGCAAGTGAACTAGGCTCAACTCTGGTCTTCCTGCTGGAAGCCTGGTCCCGTACTCACCTCCAACGAGGTGGAGGCTTCAGGCCCAGCTCACTTTGGGATGTCATCAAACTCGCATTCATTTCTTCCAAACACCCTCTCCTTTGCCTCTTTCTTTCTTCCCTTCAGTTTTTTTTCTTTCTTCCCTCAGCAGTTTTGATCTATAGGGCCTCAGGCCACATAGGAGCTGGGAACCCAGAACAGGCTCGGTGCCTGCGCATCTGCCTGGAGGCCTTGGCCCTAGAGGAGGCAGCAGGAGGGAGCCGGGGAGTACAGCCCACCTTCCCAGCGGCCATCCAGAGACCCTCCTTGAGGAAGGGAGGCTTTCCAGTCGTCGCGACCATGACCGCCACCTCATTAATGAGCAAAATAATCAGATAGTTGATTTTTTATTGTAGTCTTAAATGTGAAATGTCAGATGATGAGATAGTTGATAAGTGAGGAGTAAGAGTATATCTTTTTCTATTCTTTTACTATTAACCTATGAGTCAGGATCTACTCGATGCCAACAGGTATTCTGTGTCTTTATGTTAAAGTTAAATTTCTTGTAAAGGGCATATAGTTATGACTTGCTTTTGATCTAGTCTGACAGTCTGACTTTCATATTTACATTTAATGTGATTAGCGGTAAAGTTGGGTTTAAGTCTACCAGTTTGCTGTTTGTTTTCTATTTATCTTTTCTGGTTTTTGTTGTATTTTTTCTGCTTTATATTCTTTAATTGTGTATTTTTTATGATTTTATTTTATCTCCCTAATTATCTTATTAACTGTAAGTATCTTCTTGGTGGTTGCTATAGGCTTTACAGTAAGCATTTTTAACTTATCACAGTCTACCTTAAAGTAATATTATACCACTTTACATATGATGTAAGAACTTTCTAGCATACTTTTTTTTCCTCCTGTTGTTTGCATGTTGTTATACATTTTACTTCAACATACGTTATAACTCTACACTACATTGTTACTACTTTAGCTTAAGCAGTCCATTGTTTTTTAAAGAAATTAAAAATGGGAAAAAATAAGTATTCTATTTTTACCCACATATTTACTATTTCCAATGTTGTTTATTCCTTTATGTAGATCCAGGTTTCCATCTGGCATTGGTTTCTTTCAGTCTATAGAATTTCCTTTAACATCTATTATAGTGTAGGTATGGAGGCAATGAATTCTACCAGCTTTTGTTCATCTGGAGGAAAAGAAAAAAAGAAGACTCTCTTTGGCCTCATTTTTTGAAGAATATTTTTGTGGGCTGTAAAATCGTACGTTGGCGGTTATTGTTTTGTTTTGTTTTTCTCTTCTTAGAACTGACTTTGTTTCTGAGGTCTATAGTCATTCTTACTCTGTGTGTAATGAGTTTTCCCTTCTCTGACTTTTATGATTCTAAGATTTTTTTTTTAATTCTTGTTTTCAAAATAATTAGATTATGATACGCCATAATTTGGTATTCCTTATGTTTATCCTGCTTGGAGTTTGTTGAGCTTCTTGGGTTTTTGGCTATATAGTTTCTCCAGATATGGGAGTTTTCTTAGCCACTGTTTCTTCAAATACTCCCACCCCTTTTCTGGGATGCATGTGTTAGACTGGTTCATACTGTTTTCAGGTTACTAAGGTTTTCGTCACTATTCTTTAGTCTTTTCTCTTTGCTTCTGTTCAGACAGTTTCTATGACTGTGTCTTCGAGTTTACTGATCTTTATTTCTTTTGCAGTGTCTAATCTGCTGTTAAGCCAACCTAGTGTTTTGTTTTGTTTTGTTTTTTCATTTTAGATGTTGTATTTTCAGCTTTGGATTTTGTTTGATTCTCTCTTATATTTTCTGTTTCTCTCCTTGCTGTGTTTATGTTTTCCTATAAATTTTTGAGCATGCTTATAACAGCTGTTTTGGTCTTTGTCTACTGGTTCCAATATCTCTTTTTCATCTCTGGATCTGTTTTTTTTTTTTAATTGTACTTTAGATGAAGGTTTACAAAACAAGTAGTTTCTCATTAAACAGTTGGTACACATACTGTTTTATGACAATGGTTAACAACCCCACGACATGTCAACACTGCCCCTTCTCAACCTTGGGTTCCCTATTACTAGCTTTCCTGTCCCCTCTTGCCTTCTAGTCCTTGTCCCTGGACTGTTGTGCTCCATTATTCTCATTTTGTTTTATGGGGCTGTCTAATCTTGGGCTGAACATTGAACCTCGGGAGTGACTTCATTACTGAGCTAAAAGGGTATCTGGGAGCCATACTCTTGGGGTTTCCCCAGTTTCTGTCAGGCCAGTAAGTCTGGTCTTTTTTGTGAGTTAGAATTTTGTTCTACATTTTTCTCCAGCTCTGTACTGGCCCGTCTGTTGTGATCCCAGTCAGAACAGTCAGTGGTGGTAGCCGGGTACCATCTAGTTGTCCTGGACTCAGTCTGGTGGAGGCCATGGTAGTTGTGGTCCATTAGTCCTTTGGACTTATCTTTTCCTTGTATCTTGTTGTCTTCATTCTCCCTTGCTGCCAAAGGGGTGAGACCATTGGAGTATCTTAGATGGCTGCTCACAGGCTTCTAAGACCCCAGACACTACTCACCAAGGTAGAATGTAGAACCTTTTCTTTATAAACTATGTTATGCTAATTGAACTAGATGTTCCCTGAGACCATGGTCCCCACCGTCCTCCATCCAGCAATTCAGTCCCTCAGGGAGTTTGGATGTTTCTATGGAGCTTCCATAACCTTTCCTTGTACAAGTTGTGCTGGCTTCCCCAGTATAGTGTACTGTCTTACCCTTCACCAAAATTACAACTTATCTATTGTCTATTTAGTATCCCCCCCCCCACCCCTCCCATCCCTCTTAACCAACAAAGATTGTTTCTTTTTGTGTGTAAACTTTTTCATGAGTTTTTACAGTAGAGGTCTCACACAATATTTATCCTTTTGTGATTGACTTATTTCACTCAGCATAATGTCCTCCAGTTTCATCCATGTTATGAGATGCTACACAGATTCATCATTGTTCTTTATAGTTGCATAATACTCCATTGGATCTGTTTTTGTTAACTGTTTTTTTTCTCCTGATCATGGGTCACGTTTTTCTGCTTCTTTGTCTAATAATTTCTTATTGCATGTTGGATACTGAGAATGTTAAGTGTCTGGATTTTGTTGTCTTTCTTAAGAGTATTGAAGTTTGTTTTGACAGGCAGGAAAGTTACTTGCAGATCAGCTCAATGATTCTGAGGCTTGCTTTTAAGCTTTTTTTTTTTTTTAGTTTTTTTTTTTTTTTTTTTTTAATTGTACTTCAGGTGAAGGCTTACAGAACAAATAGTTTCTCATGAAACAGTAGTACATGTATTCTTTTATGACATTGCTTAACAACCCCACAACATGTCAACCCTCTAACTTCTCAACCTTTTTTTTTTTTTTTGGTGAAAATACACATAACCAAAGATACACCATTTCAAAAATTTCTACGTGCACAGTTCAGTGACGTTGACTACGCTCTTCGAATTGTGCTGTTATTCTCACTTAAGGTGAAGGCTTACAGAACAAAAGAGTTTCTCATTTAACAGTTACTACAAATGTTGCCCTATGACAATGGTTAACAGTCTTTCACAACACATCAACAGTATCCTTACTCAACCTTGGGTTCCTTATCACCAGCTTCCTTGTCCCCTTCTGCCTTCTGGCACTTGTCACTGGACTGCTGTACCTCATTAGTCTCATTTGGTTTTACGGGGCTGTCCACTCCCAGGCTGAATGGTGAACCTCAGAGATAACTTCACCACTGAGCCAAAAGGGTGTCTAGGAGCCATACTCTCAGGGTTTCTCCAGTCTCCTTTAGGCCAGTAAATCTGGTCTTTTTTTGGTGAGTTAGAATTATGTTCTAGATTCTTCTCCAGCTCTGTCCGGAGCCCTCTGTTGTGATCCTGCTCAGAGCAGTCAGTGGTGGTAGCCGGGCACCATCTAGCTGTACTGGACTCAGTCCAGTGGAGGCCTTGGTAGCTGTGGACAATTAGTCCTTCGGACTGATCTTTTCCTTGTATCCTGTTGTCTTCATTCTCCCTTGCTCCCAAAGGGATGAGACCAGTGGAGTATCTTAGATGGCCGCTCACAGGCTTTTAAGACCCCAGACACTGCTCACCAAGGTAGAATGTAGAGCATTGTCTTTATAAGCTGTGTCATGCCAGTTGAGCTAGATGTTCCCTGAGACCATGGTCCCCACCGCCCTCCACCCAGCAATTCAGTCCCTCAGGCAGTTTGGATGTGTCTATGGGGCTTCCATGACCTTTCCTTGTACAAGTTGTGCTGGTTTCCCCTGTAACTTTTAAGCTTTTTTGTATGAATCTAGGATAACCTTTACTTTAAGACTAGTTTAGCCATCCACTCTGATGATGCCCTTCCATTGTTTCTACTAAATGCCCCAACTGGTTGTAATTCATTTTCCCAACCCTCTGAGAACTCTGAGAGTTACTCAACTTAAACCACCCTGGTCTAAAGGAGCCCAGCCTGTGAAGATTCATCTGATGCATATGTACCTTAGCTGTTAGCAACAGACTCCCGATTACCCCTCTGCAGATTTCTTTAGCTCTTTTTCTACATAGCTCCCTCCTCTCCAGTGCTCTGCCCTGCAAATTCCAGCTGCCTCAAGCTCTTAAACTCTGAGCTGTCTTTTCTACCCAGCAAAACTGCTGTGTTCTGCTTGAGTTCCTCATTCCCTGTGCTGCAGTCCAGAAACTTCCTCCTGATAAAAAACCAAGGTGACCATAGGACTTACCTATGTCCGTTTATTTTTTAAGGGATCTGCTCAATGCCCCCTCCTCTTAAAAAAAAAAAACAAAAAACTACTTTTCTTTGTTTTTCTATTTGGGAATAGTCTTCCTCTGATCTGATCTTCAGTGTGGCCTTTCTTGCTTTACGTAAACTTTGTTATTTGTGTGTAGTTTATGTCTGCTGTGAGGCTGATCCCTGCTGCCTCTGCTGAGTGTCCATCCCAGAGCCTTACCCAGAAAAGATACATGCTTAGGAAATACTTGTTAAATTAGTACTTGAAAAGACGCTTTAATTTAGTTGACTGCTGGTTCAGGAGGCAGACATCTTAATTAGAATTGTACATACTGTTTCCGTGGCCGACTTCTTGCCTCCTTCTGTCCCTGTGTGAGATGCCATCCCCTGACACACTGCAGAGCACCCTCCCCGGGCTCTGAATGCAGTGGCTGGGATTAATAAGATAATGTTATACGTACTTAGGAAAAGGTGCTGAATCATATAGGCAATGGTATTGTTGTTGTTTGTTATAATTATGTTCTTTGAGTCCTGTGTTGCACAACGAGCTATATAAACCTCAGACAGTTTAGGAATTAACTATTAGATGATTGTAAAGCACTTTGCAAGTTTGTCACACTAGGTGGATGGAACTGGCCATAAAGCATGCTGGGTTGGAGTAGACCGGGAAGACAGGGGTTACAGGATTTCGTATGTTCATGTTTTACGTATGGGTGTGTTCTCTTGCCTCCCCCAGACAATTCCCTAATTGAGCTGCTTAAATCCGAGGCTTGTGATGTGCAGAATAAGATCTAACAATACTTGTGTGGGGTTTAAATGGCATTGGAAATCATTAACGAGACAAAAAGCTATGATTTCCCTAGATTAACATGCAGGTTGGGGTTTGGCATGCCAAAATTCATTGTTTTGGTCTGTAGCCCAAACATGCTGGAGTCATTATATTGTCATGTGGTAATTAGCTACTCCTTTAATACAAGTAATAAAAATTAAGCCTAAGAGGTACTTTAGCAATGCCTTTTACATATCCCAAAACAATATTCAAATGATGTAGGCGTTTAGTCATTCAACTGTAGTGTAGTAAAGTTTGAAGTTTAATGCATAGAGATGTTTGAACATTCAGTTCATTCTTTATTCTGTAACCAGTTTTGCTACTTAGGCATTAACCTTTAATAGTGTTAAATTAAATATAAATGCCATAATGAATAATTATGAGATTGCCAGAATTTTCATTTACAATATAATGCTTTGTGAGGATTGAAAACTTGTCTAAAGGTCTAGTTGCTATTCAGTTGATAATGTGCATGTTATTTTATATTCACTGAATTCCTTGCTGATTTGAACGAGGGAAGCTATTATTTATTCGAACAGACATGGTTGGTCCTGGCCTTCTAAAAGGAATGAACTGGAAAAATTGTTGACAGAAATTTTAGGGATGGAGGACAGTAAGTATACTAGCTTAGTTCTTTAAAAATATAATTTGTACTGGCAACTGTACTAGAAAGGCTATGTGAGCAAATGTTGTTAGAATTTTATACAAGTGCAGCAATTCTCATCCTTGCCTCTCCTTCCCTGACCTCTGCATCAAGTTCAGGTTGAAGTTCTATATGAAGGGGGCCAAGGGTGTGCTGTTATTTCCTTCAAGCCATTTGCCCAGCAGGAGGCCATGGGAGAGCCGGAGGAAGGAGAAGATTCCCTGGGAAAATAATGGAAATTAAAAAAAAAAAAAAATTGTACCTGGAATGATCTGAGGAATTCGGGTTTTAGTGTCCTATCTCCTCCTCCTTACAAGGAACTATCTCCCCAAATAGCCTTTAAAATCAAATTTAACATCAGTATTTTAATGCCAATTAAAATAATAATGAAGAGCCACAAGTGAAAAAGTAAGGCAGTCAGAAACTGTGTATGCACGGGCTAAATGCCCAGCAGCCAGGGATTTTGCATGATGGACAACGTTGGTGTTGAACCCTGGCACACAGAGTCTGCTGACACTGTGCCGGACATATCCCAGGGCTGCCTTTTGTAAACTCTGAAAAGACATTGGCATCTTGAAGAGTTCCTGGCTCATGGTTAGCACGTTGGCTGAGGCATGGTTAGACCTAGCCCCCCTCTCCAGGAACCAAGGGTGGCCTGAAAAATTAATGGCTCTGGTATTTGGAAATTAAGTGAGCGCTTGAATATATACCCTTGTTGATCCAGTGTGCCTGGTGTTTAGCATTCCTCAAGAGGAGACTAAATCTTTGCAGCCGTTCCACGAGTGATGCTGGCGCCTATACCAGAAATTTATTCAATAATCTTTTCTAAGTCCCGTGGACTTGAGTATTCTTCTACTCCGATGGAGCCTGAGAATTCCAGAGGAAGTTCTCTACTGGTGCTCAGCAGGTGGATGATAATTGCCTTTTAGGTAACAGAAGAAAAAATAAAAGATTGAGTTGACGCTAGAAGATAATTTAATGTTGCTCCATTTTGTGCAGAGCTATTGGTAAATGCAAAGGACTAAGTATTTGTACCTCTAAGTACAGTAAATTCCATGGCTACAATCTCTAAGTTCAGGTTAAAACCCAGTTTTCTGTAAATGAATCTGCTGGCGGATGTCACAGTGAATTGGCCACAAGACCTCACATAACTGGCCCAGATGCTGTCTTCCTGCTCATGTGGTCCACTCTTTGTATTGTAATCATGAGTGCAGTGGCCTGAGATAGGCCACAGTGCCTGCTGGGTCACCACCAGCTGTGCTTCTGGGGAAAGGCAGACCCCAGGGCTCTTCGGTCTTCAGATCACCCCTGACTCTTCCTTCCGAACCTCCTTCATTAGTAAAGGAGGCTTGTGATGAAAAGGGATCATGTTCCTAAATGGGATGGCTTCTTACTAAAGCTCAAGGGTTTATTTCCTCCGTTCCACCAGGTAGTATTCCTTGATACAAAGACTGGTCATTTGGAGCTAACAGACTTGGATTAACGTTCAGTCTGCCTGCTAACTAGCTAGCTTGGGTAATCTTGGAGAAGTCACGTAGCTTCGAGCTTTAGTCTGTGCCCTATAAAATGAATGTCATATCTATCTCACATCTCTTTCCCAGAATTGTGGTGAGGTTCGAAGGAGAAAATATCCATGAAATATTTTGTGACCTATGGGACACCTTCAGAGTTATTTCACCTTCATGAAAATTATTGCAAACTTTAAGCTTATGTGGTCCTTTTCACAGACTCTTCATCCTCCAGGGGCAGCTCCAGATATGTTGTTGATTTTCCTGGGGCTCCTTCCCTTGCCCCTGCCAGATGTATTCCTCTTATTATCAGATCAAAGAATGAGAAGTCATTAGAGAGTTATACCGCACCAGAGTAGTTTGCAAGTACCAGTGAGTTCCCACAGCCTTTCCCATCCTGTTTGAACACTTTGAGGACACCAGGGTGGGTCTGCATGCTGAGTCCTTGCTGCTGTCTGTGTAGACATCCTGTATAGAGCAGCAGAAAAGTGTCCGCCTCTTCAGCCAGAGGCTCCTGGGGCTCTGCTGTGGGAGGCGAGGCCCCAGGTTTGGGAGTCTGGCCTCCTGGCTTACCCATCCTGGCAAGTGGTGGCAGCCCTGGGGGAACATTCAGGGCATGGGGGGCTGACCTTCTGGGTGCCCCAGGAAACCTGGCCTTCTGTGCCTATGAGGGTTGCACATTTTCGTGCAGAGTGAACTGACATGTCTCCTCGTGTTGTGCAGATCCGGTGCCGGCGCTGGACCTCGGGCAGCAGCTGCAGCTCAAAGTCCAGCGCATGCATGATATTGAAACGGAGAACCAGAAACTTCGGGAAACTCTGGAAGAATACAACAAGGAATTTGCTGAAGTGAAAAATCAAGGTTGGTAGAAAATGCATTCTTTGCTTTTTTTTTTTTTAATTGCCTTCCCCATGCTGTTGGGACTAGCTCTAATTGTAACAGACGTCATAAAGTCAGGTGGGGCAAGAATCATAGCAGTCATTAAAGAGAGATAATAATAATGCCCTGCTATTTAGAAGTAAAACTTTTCCTCTGCACAATGACTACGTATGATTTTATTGCCCTCTGACGGGACTGATCAGGATTCTTTTCAGATTCTCCCTCTATCGTCATGTGATAGGATCTGCCTTTTAAAAGGCTGATGCTCTGTCTTCGGGCGACACCTGTCAGAGAGCCAGCTTAGGATCAAAGGGTCACATACACTAAGTCGCTGAATCACTGCCGCCGATACATTAAGGCTTTAGACGCATCCTGACAGCTTCATGCTTATGCAGTACGAGTTCCTCGGCAGAGTCATCTTTTCGTTACTGACTTAATGAAAGAAAACAACCTCGTGGTGCGGTTGCCCAGCCATCAACAAGGCAGACAGAGCAAAGGTTGCCTGGCTTTTTCTGTCAGGGAAGAAGAAGGAAACTCTCCTAAACCTAAAAATCAGATGTATTCAGAGTCAGGGAAGCTGACGACTTCCTTGGCTTGAAGAAGACTCACAAGCCACCTGACAGCAGCTATGAGCTCTTCCACCATCTCCCAGTCAGAAGCCTGCCTGTTTGTTTTTGTTTGGGGATGTGGGTGAGGAAGGAGGTACAAAGGGGAGGCAAACTACTTGGCTGCGTTACCTCTCTGAGGGGCCTTTTCCTTAATATGCTTCTTGTGGTTGATGAGGTAACCAGTGAAGATGGTGAAAAGCCTCTTTTGGCTTTGAGGACGTTAGGGACAGGCTTGGGAGGAGGAGGCATTTTCCATGGAAAGGATCCAGGAAGAGACTGCCATGCATCCCGGGGCCCAGGCTGTGGGGCAGCACCCCCAGGGCCCTTCCTCAGGGTCTCCAGGCTATGGGGCAGCACCCCCAGGGCCCTTCCTCAGGGTCTCCAGGCTGTGGGGCGGCACCCTCAGGGCCCTTTCTCAGGGTCTCCAGGCTGTGGGGCGACACCCCCAGGACCCTTCCTCAGGGTTTCGGGGCTGTGGGGCAGCACCCCCAGGGCCTCTTACTTGGGGCCTCTGGGCTGTGGAGCAGCACCCCCAGGACCCTTCCTTAGGATCTGGGAGCCGTCTCTTTCACAGGCCAGCAGAGCCTCCTTGGTGGAGTTGGGGACGTGGGGGTGATGGGAAACTGGGGGATCCAGAGTCAGCTCTGACCCCACTTCCATGTGGTTCACAGAGAGCAGCTGTGCCTTGGAACTAGAAGGGACTGCTTGGCCCTCCTTGAAGAGAAATGCTGGACTTACCAAGCTGGGGTCAGTCTGAGAGAAGGGACTGCTTCCCCCAGTGGGAACCGTTTCTTGTCAGAACCGCCCGAGCACGCTAGCGAGAGGCCGGTGAAAGCACATACTTGCTTCCAGAGGAGCTCTCCCCAGAAGGGCTGTACTTTTTTGACTGCTGACTTCTACTTTTGACAGACCTACTCTTTGTTTTTCTATTTAGTTTGATTTTGCTTTGTTGGGAGGATGGTGCAGGTGGGGCCCAGTGGGCTGGGCATTATTTTCTGTCCCTGCATGGAGCACCAAGTCTGGCAAGGAGCCAGAACTGAGCTGTGGGATGTTCTCCTCCCCAAAGGCCTCATCCAATGGACGCTTTCAAATGAAATATGTAATCCAAGACTTCTTAAGAACAAAGGCTCCAGAGGCCGACAGCTCTGCTTTGAGTCCCTGCATTGCCACTACTTAGCTGTGTGACCTTGGGCAAGTTATCTCACTTCGTTAAAAGCCTCATTTTCTTAGGGGGTGATTCTCATAGTTACCGCAGCTACAGGCAGGGGCCAGTCCACGCTTCTGACAGGCCAAGCAAGACCTGGCAGGTGGTGTTGTCACTTGAGCCTGGAGCCTCCTTGTCACGAGCCCTGTCTGGGCCTCACCCTGGTCTGCCGGGTTTGGCTTGTTTGTTCATTCGTGCCTCAGTCACGTCCTGAGCACCTGCCTTTGCAGGGTGCTGGGAACACAAAGAAGCTCAGTCTTTGCCTTCTCAGAGATGGATGCGTAAGCAGCGGGTACATCCCCCAGGAGCTGAGATCAGAGCACTCCTGCCGAGGATCGACCGGTGCACAGACCACCGATGTGGGGTGGATGTAAGAGAACCACCGGCGTGGGGTGTATGTGGACGGAAGTGGTCCTGCTCTAGGACCAGCCCACAGGTCTGAGTTAGGACTCTACTCGTTCATCCGTGTCTGCTTTGGCAGTCCCGTTTTGGGTTATTGAAGTGAAGGCTGTAAACATGCAGTTGGTGGTAGTGGTGGTGCCATAACCGAGAGATGTCTAGATCCGGGCTTTGCAGGGACAGCCTAGCTTCCTAATGGGCCCTTTTCCAGGAGCAGCCAAACTGCAGGGCTGGTTCATTGCACGGTGCTGCCAGTGCCCTGGCTCTCATGCACCATGCTGCAGGGCACTTGGAGGACGTCTGCCAGTCGTTGGGAGCTTCTTGCTGGATGTGGTTCTCCCCCAGGCCCTGCGTCCTTTGCTCTGCACCCACTGTCCAAGTCCGCCAATATCTGCCCTGGGTAGAGGGTGCTCTCAGCACCCAGGTTCTGGCTGGTAGCTGAGGAAATGCACACGTTGTCCGCCCTGCACACTGTGTTTTCCATCACCTGTGAAGCAGCCAAGCTGCAGCCCATGGCCAGGGCAATCTGTAGACTTCACCTGACTCAGGCTAAGACTACTTCTTCCAAAATGTGCATACCATTATGAACTGTTTTCTTTGTAAGAAAGTACTTAAACCCATACTAAAACTTTATTAATCTTCCCTCGGTAGGGGACTAATTTAAGAAGACTCGTCAATAAGATGATATTATATTTTACCATTGATTTTTCCCTCCTCTTTTTTTTTTTTTTTTTTTAGTTATATTAGAGAAACCATAGCTCCTCTTCCCAGCAAAACCCATTGATCCTTCTCAACCTAAACGTTTATAGTTCAATTTAACATTTAGGGAGTAAAAGGTCTCCAAAGGGACTCGTAACCATTGATTTTGTGTCAGAGTTGAAGAGCTAAAGTTTAAAACATACTGATCCTACTAGCTTACAAAAGCCTTGTATATATATAGCCACATGGAATTGTGCTTCTCTCATTGTAGGTTTTTTTTTTTTTTTTTTTTTATTCTTCTTTTCCTTTCTGCAGAGGTTACGATAAAAGCACTTAAAGAGAAAATCCGAGAATATGAACAGACTCTGAAGAACCAAGCTGAGACTATAGCTCTCGAAAAGGAACAAAAGTTACAAAATGACTTTGCAGAAAAGGAGAGGTGAGCGTGTGGTCTGATGTGCACATCCTGGCATAATGTCCTACCTCTAAATGTCACATTGCAAGGCAATTTTTTAAATGTATCTGTGGAATAAACCCAGGCTGTGAGCAAAAATCCTAGGGGCTCTAGGCAAAGTATGGCTTTAAAAAAAAAAAAATAAAACAGTTGCCATGGAGTCGATTGCAATACGTGGTGTCCCCATGTGTGTCAGAATAGAGCTGTGCTCCATAGGGTTTTCAATGGATGATTTTTTGGAAGTAGGTCACCAAGCCTTTCTCCCAAGGCACCTCTGGGTGGACTTGCACCTTGAAGCACCCAGGGACTCCCAGAAAAATAAAAAATGTCCCTTTATTCTTAATTTGTGGAATTCCCTCGAGTGAAGATCCATCTTACCTGTTGTCGGATAGTGTCAGTGTGTTTGTCAGGACCTCACAGTCTAGAGGTAGAGCACAAGGCATTTTAAGTGACATGGTATTTGTACCTGAGATGAGATGAGAGAAGACAAGTCATCTCTGCTATATGTCCTCTGTGGAGAAGCCCTGGGGTACATACTGAACTCCTTCTTCTGCCTTCTTTAGTGAATTTTGATATTTGTACTTTAATAAATAGTTCAGAGAATATCATGCACAGGTGTGTGTGTGTGTGTGTGTGTGTGTGTGTGTGTGTGTGTGTGTGTGTGTAAAATTTGGAAAGTTTATTTTATTTTATTATTTATTTTACCTGGTTTCATTACCACACCATGCTTCGTATATCAAGGAATTAATACCTGTAAAATATGTTGATGTACCACCCACACTGATGTGAAATTTAGATTTCTAATGGTCTATTTTACCCAAAATATTTTCCACAAATAATGAGTGGTTTTGCACTAGTATGACAATTTAATAAAAGTTAGATTTCTTTTAGAAACTGTTTAAGCTTCCGAAATTGTATGAGTCATATTTTTTTTAACTCTTGGTTAAATTAAGATTTTAAATTTTAAGCCTGCCATGGAGAAATGCATGTATCCATTTAATAAGAGGCACTAAATTGTGATTACAAGGAAGGGACCATGTCATAGGATTTGTTGTGTTTTTTCCGCTGACTTCGTATGTGCTACTTGGAATTCTACAAAGCAGGCTCCATATAGATCCCAGGTATTAGTGAGCCTCTCTGGAGGACTATTAAGTGACTTCATTAAAAAAAAAAAAAAGAATAAAAATGTCAGCTACTACTTACCGAGTGCCTGTTCTACATCAGAACTTTGCCAGGTCCTCTACGAACATTATCTCACTGAATCGCCATGACAGCCCTGCAGAGTGGACCATTTGACAGGTGGAGAAACCAGAACACAGATTAGGTACCTACCCAGCCTTTTGCAGCTAGTCAGGGCAAGAGGTGGGACCAGGTGACTCCAGACCAGAGCCCCCAGTGGGGAGGGAAGGGAGCAACAGGAGTCAGGGCTCAGAAAGATGGGCAGACCCTTTGACCAAGGGGATGTGGAATTGGTCATACGTAAATGCTTCCTAGGGAAGCACTTTATGCCCAAAGAGATTTTTCACCATGTTACTGATAATGTGAGAAAATGCAAGCTATCTAAATGCCCAACCAATGAGAAATGGGTGAGTAAAAGACAGTCCATTCCCTAACTGGAACATTATGCAGCCATTAAAATAATAGTTTATAAAGGGTTTGCAGTAACATGAGAAATACATACAACATAATATTAAGTGAAAAATGCATAACTCACAGTTATATCTAGTGTAATGTTATCTGTTCAGAGTAAACTCATGCTGTGTGAAAGTCTGGAAATAGAATAGACTCATGAGCATTTAATATATTATTAAGCTGACTTCTCAAATTACATAAAAGGATTAATTAAGATTAAAAATATAAATAACTGGCTATTTTGGGGGAGGGGAGCAATAAAAGCTAGATCTTCACCACATTATCTGCACCAAAAAAATTGAGATGGATTTGAGATTTAAATATTAATAATTAAATTATATATATACTAGAAGAAAATTTGGGCAAATATTTTAGAGTGAGGAAACCTTTCTAAGCATAAAAAAAGTTACATGAATAAAACTTAAAAACAGAGTACCATAAACAAATTTTCAAAAGCATCAAAAACTAGGAAGAAATATTTACAACACAGATGGTAAAGGGCTAATTTTCATAATATACAAAGAACTCTTACAAGGTAATAAGAAAAAAACAACTCTACCAAAAAAAAATGGACAAAGGAGATAAGCAGAAAAAGAAATACTCAGCTTTACCCAGCAGTAAAATTAAGTTTAGGAGCCTGTGGCACAAGTGGTTTGTGATCCTACTGCTAACCTAAATGTTGGCAGTTCTAACCCACTCAGTGCTGCATGGAAGAAAGGCCTGGCACACTGCTTCTGTAAAGAATACAGCCAAGAAAACCCTATGGAGCAGTTCTACTCTGTAATACATGGGGTTACCATGAGTCGGGGGCTAACTTCACAACAAGGAAAAACATAACCACAAAAATTAAGTTTAATTTTATTCAGTATTGTCAAGAGCGTAGGAAAACAGATTCATACATACTATTGGTGGGAATTTAAATTGATTAGGTTTTTGTAGGAATATCTGTCAAAACAAAAAACAAACACACCTTTTGACCATTGTAATTTCTCTGTTAGAATTTTATCCAACCGATTCAGTCTCAAAATTATGTAATAATATCTACATAATCATCATTGCACAATTGAAACTATAAACAATTTATGTCCGTTTATAGAGACCTGTTTAATAATAAGGATGAGGAAGAACTAGATATGCTGAAGTAGAAATTTTCCAAAATATAGAGATAGGTGAAAAGCAAGCTGCAGAATAATGTGTGGATAGTGTGAACCCATTTGTATTAAAAGAAAGGGATAGATAGGTAGGTGGGTGGTGGGTGGGTGGATGCACGCATGCTCTCAAGTCAGTTCCTTTTTATGGCGACTTTATATACAACAGACCAAAATGTTACCTGATCCTGTGTCATCCTCACTGTCACCAACGTGTGTAAGTCTATTGTTGAGGTTATTGTGCCATGTCACCTCACAAGGGTTTCCCACGCCCTCATTGGCCCTCTGTTTCACCAAACATGATGTCCTTCTCCAGGGATTGATCTCTCCTGATGACATATCCAAAGCAAGCGAGTCAGACAGTATTCTGTTGTAATCCTTAAAGTTTTCAATGGCTAATTTTCAGGAGTACATTGCCAGGCCTTTCTCCCTGTTCTGTCTTAGTCTGGAAGCTCTGCTAAAACCTCTCCACCATGGATGACCCTGCTGGTATTCGAAATACTGGTGGAAAAGCTTCCAGCATCACAGCAACACGCAAGCCACCACAGTTCAACAAACTGACAGATCGGTCGGTATAGTGACTTTATATTACACTATAGTGTGTTACATATTACATTGTATTTCTGTACATCAACAAAAATTTTTAGAAGGATATAAAAGAACTATACCTGCCAAGGAAGGGAAAAGACATTTTACCTCCTGTGCTCTTATGATATTTGATTCTTGAAAACTCTGACCATATAGTTTTATATTTGAAATACATGAAAGTGTTAGTAATGTTTTTCTGTGTTGTTGTTGTTAGTTCCCATCCAGTATATTCCGACTCATGGTGACACCTTTCTTCTCTATAGTTGATGAAAATTTGCGTGATTTTTTAAATAACTGTGATTTCTACTTTTTTGTATTCCCAGGTTTGTTATTATGAGAGCATATGCTGTATTCATATGATGTAAAAATAATAAACTTATTTTTAGAGATTGTCTGCAGATCAGGAGGAAAGGAATGCTATTTATTGACCAGGGAATTCATTTAGAGATCATGGGAAATATAAATATGTGGAATGTAGCTTAAAACATTCAGAATTTCCCCACTAGGTATTGCGGTTGCATTTGCATTCCATTATAACAGAGATAGAACAGCTGTCACATCTATTTAGTACATCCTTTATTCCAGCAAATTCCTTCATTGTGTCAGCAAAATGTAAATGATCATTCTTCTTGGGCTAACTTCAGAAAACAATGAGTGCATGATGATGTTTTTTTTTTTCTTAAATATCTGGCATTTCAAGAATGAGTTACATTTAGGATAACCTTCTACACAAATTGCCACATGTCAAGCCCTACAGGGTACACTCTTCACATTATGTAAGATATGGTAACCAAGCTGGGGTGTTAAAGATTAGTAAGAAGGTTCATAATGTGATATTCCAGGTGAGACCCGTTGGCAGCTGTGTGTTAGTTAGGATAGCTGATCACTGTAGTTCAAAAGCGCATAATACATTTCAGTTGGTAAACAAGATGACCAATCTGGCTTCATTCTCTTCCTTTTCAGAAAGCTGCAGGAGACACAGATGTCTACCACCTCAAAGCTGGAAGAAGCAGAACACAAGGTTCAGACTCTGCAAACAGGTCTGATGTTCTTCATCCTAGTCAAGTTGATGGAGGGAAGGCTGGAGGGAGAAAGTCTGGTCAATCTCCTGCTCCCTCTGGGTTCCCATTGGTACCCGTTGTCCTGCTCTGGGTGAGCCCACTGGAGCTTCTGAGCCCACACTCCAGACTTACTGAGAGCCCCAGTAACTTCTTTGCATTTACTTCATTAGTCACCAGCACTGAGTTGTTAATGTCAGGGTGGGAGGCTGTGAATTCCCTTTTCATCCTTTCCACACGCCACCATTCATTTTGCGCTTTTTCCAACAGATACACCTAAATCTCCAAACTCTCAAAAGATTGGCATTTCATTTAGAACAATAATAGGAAAAAAACATATTTCTACCCTACGTGAAGTTTAAGGGGAACCCTGATAACAGACCTTTGAAATTTAAAGAACACGAAAAAAGATTATGCCAAAATTTTTATAGTTTCTTTAAACTTTTTTCGGGGGGGATGGTGGGGATATCTCCTGAAAGACAAACAGCCCCAGATGTTTAACTTAAATGTAGAAAAAACATTAGAAGCTATCATAATCCAAGTTAAAACACAAATGACAAACCAACACTAACACACATGAGGAGCATGCTTCTTAGTTCAGTCAAGTCTGTGGGACCAAATGGGTCGCACCTGTGCAAAAGCCAAGACCAGAAGGCAGGAAGGGTCAGGAAAACTGGATGAATGGACACTGAGAACCCAGGGTGGAAAACAGAAAGGGGAGAGTGCTGACGCATTTTGGGGATTGCAACTAATGTCACAAAACAATTTATGTATAAAATTTTTGAATGAAAAAACACACCCACATAAATGAGAATGGGAGTAAATAATCACAAATTTAACAAACAAGTGAGTAAAATCAATAAAAACAGATAAACAATCCAGTAGAAAAATGGGCCAAAGGTATGAACAGGCTATTGGCAGAAGAAAGGCAAATGACTGATAAACATCAAGCTCATTAAGAATCGGGGAGATGCAAACAAAAGTCAGTGAAAGATAGTTTTGCCTATCAGACTGTCAGAAATCGTTTTTAACTGGTATTAGTGAGGGTGTGGGAAAATAGTCATGCTCATACTATTGATAGGAATGGAAATTGCCTTTTGGGAAGCCAGCTGGGTGGTGGTTATGGCAGTTTAAATGTGTAAGGTCTCCCCTCCAGCAGCTTCACTCCTAGGTGTCCAGCAGTGCCTGGCACATGGTTGGCTGTACACAAGAGCTGGCTGTTAGGACTAGTTCTGTGTCCTGATGTGGAGAGATTTCCATGACACACTGCAAAAGGAGAGGAGCAAAGCCCAGGCAATACTCGTATTATCCCATTCATGGAAAAAATATATATGTAATTATGCATGTAACTATGTTTTTAAAAGCAGAAAATCTATACACTGAATTAGTACCAATGGTGAGCTCGAAGGAGGAGTGTGGGATGAGATGAGGCAGAAGGAAATGGACTTTTGTAATCTTTGACTCTTTTGAGATGAAAATAGATTGTATAATTTTCTTTTTTAGATTTATTTAAACTGTTAGCATTTTATATTATGGTTTTGTGTCCTCTGCCTTTCAGCCCTGGAAAAAACTCGAACAGAATTATTTGACCTGAAAACCAAATACGATGAAGAAACTACTGCAAAGTAAGTCTCTGCTTGCTTCCCCCATCAGTATGCGTTTGGTCAGGTCTCACCTGATTTTGCTGATCCCTAAAAGATTTACCCTGGATTCACCCAACTGTCTATTGACTTTGCAGAGTGGGGCAGGCTTTAGAAAGTGCTTGATCTCTGCGCTGCTGCGAGGGATGTACTGTCACAGGGATGCATCAGTTTAATGTTCCAAGTATTATAGCAAGTTCTAATGTGCTCTACCAACAGTTCCAACTGAAACTTTTTTCCTTGATTGTTGTGAGAAGGTTAGGAAGAAAAAAGAATCAGCTTATAAAAGATGAAATACATGAGATATTTTGTGGAGCTTGGTCTGTGCAAATCATGTCACCTTTTACCTGTACCAGAGTCCTTCATTCTCCCAGGGCCCTTCAGTAAGGCCAGTATCAGAAGAAGCATACCCCACGTAGGTCTGTTTCAGTATGCCATGCCTTACATTGCTAGGTGTGCCTGTGGGGACACACACACATAGAGAGTGTACATATTTGGGCAGACAAAGTCAAACGGGGCTTACTTCCTACCTGGCTCTTGTCAGAAGGAAATCAGAATGATCAACTACAGTATGCTTGTTACTGGCGCACCTTTCCTACAGTATGCCCGAAAGAAAGAAATAATATTGATACAAATCAAGAAAAGAAGCAGCAGCAACAGAGATGGTTCCTGGCCACAGCCTCCTCTATAGATTCTAGGCAGGCAATACCAGGCTACCATTCAAACCACTTTTTCCTGTTTGAGAGTCTCATCCCATCTCCCACAGAAGTGCATCTTCCCACTGACAACTATCTTTTGGGTTGCCCTGCTCCAGTAATAAAGGTCTCCTGCTGTGCTCACACAGTGCCTCAGTGGGCATTGGTGAGTGGAGAGTGCCTCTGAAATGGCACCACCCTCCTCCCAGGGTTCTATTCCATCTGAGGTGCTGGTACTCAGTGTCCCTCTGGCCCCTCACCCTGACCCTTGAGCTTTGAGGTTGTTGCTTTGTCAGTGGCTCTCAACACTGGTAGGAGGTAGACTCTTGACCCCTTACTCTGCATTGTTTAGTAGCCTGAGACCTTGACAGCCCATCTACCTAGCCTTGGTAGTCAGAACCAATTTAGACTATGAGCATGGAACGTCTGCACGAGGTTAAAATATCCTCGTCTATCTTGGCAACTCTGGCTGACTTGTTGACGTTTCTAATCCCAGAGGAAACAGCCAGGTCATTTTAACCTCTTCTCTTGATGTACTGCAATACTACTCTTATGTAGTATAGAAGGCGCTGGTTCTAAGGTAGGGTCATTGTTAAAATTTCATTTTGAAAATTGGTGACTGGTGTGTACTCCTTCCAACCCTGGGGCCGCCACTTATCTGTCGGTTTGTCGTACTATGGTGGTTTGTGTGTTGCTGTGATGCTGGAAGCTATATGTCACCAGTATTCTAAATACCATCAGGTCACCCAGGGTGGACAGGTTTCAGAGGATCTTCCAGACTAAGACAAACTAGGAAGAAGGACCTGGCGATATACTTCTGAAAAAAAAATTAGCCAGTGAAAATCTTATGAATCGCAGCAGAACATTGTCTGATACAGTGCTGGAAGATGAGCCCTTCAAGTTAGAAAGCACTCACAATACCACTGGGGAAGAACTGCCTCCTAAAAATAGAGTTGACCTTACTGTCGTGGATGGAGTCAAGCTTTTGGGACCTTCATTTGCTGATGTGGTATGACTCAAAATGAGAAGAAACAGCTGCAGACATCAATTAGTAATCAGAACGTGGAATGAACAAAGTATGAATCTAGGGAAATTGGAGGTTATTGAAAATGAAATGGGACACTTGAAGATTGATATCTTAAGCATTAGTGAGCTAAAATGAGCCGGTATTGGCCATTTAGAATCAGACAGTCTTATGGTCTGCTATGCTGGGAATGACAAATTGAAGAGGAACAGTGTCGCATTCATTGTCAAAAAGAACATTTCAGGGTCTATCCTGAAGTACAGTACTGTCCGTGATAGGATAATATCCATCTGCCTATAAGGAAGATCAGTTAATATGACTATTATTCAAATTTACACACCAACCACTAATGCCAAAGATGAAAAAATTGAAGATTTTTACCAACTTCTGCAGTCTGAAATTGATCAAACATGCAATCAGGATGCATTGATAATTACTGATGATTGGAATGCAAACGTTGGAAACGAAGGAGCAGTAGTTGGAAAATAATGGCGATGGTGATAAAAACAACGCCAGAGATCACGTGATAGGATTTTGCAAGACCAATGAGGTATTCATTAGAAATACCTTTCTTCAACAACATAAAATGACGACTATATACGTGGACCTCACCAGATGGAATACACAGGAATCAAATTGACTACATCCTGTGGAAAGAAATGATGGAGAAGCTCAATATCATCAGTCAGAACAAGGCCAGGGCCAACTGCGAAACAGACCATCAATTGCTCATGTGCAAGTTCAAGTTGAAGCTGAAGAAAATTAAAACAAGTCCGCAACAGCCAAAGTACGACCTTGAGCATATCCCACCTGAATTTAGAGATATCTCAGGAACAGATTCCATACACTGAGCACTCATGACCAAAGGCTAGACGAGTTGTGGGATGACATCAAGAATATCATACATGAAGAAAGCAAGAGATCATTAAAAAGACAAGAAAGAAAGAAAAGATCAAAGTGGATGTCAGAAGTGACTTTGAAACTTGCTCTTGGACATAGAGTAGCTGAAGCAAATGGAACCAATGACGAAGTAGAAGAGCTGAAGGGAAGATTTCAAAGGGTAGCTCTGGAAGACAAAGTAAAGTATTATAATGAAAAGTGCACAGACCTGGAGTTAGAAAACCAAAAGAGAAGAACATGCTCAGCATTTCCCAAGCTGAAAGAAATAAAGAAAAAATTCAAGCCTCAAGTTACAATATTTAAGGACAAAATGTTGAATGGCACCAGAAGCATCAAAAGAAGATGGAAGGAATACACAGAGTCACTGTACCAAAAAGAATTGGTCAACATTTAGCCATTTCAGGAGGTAACATATGATCAAGAAGTTGAAGTTGAAGTCCAAGCTGCACTGAAGGCATTGGCGAAAAACAAGGCTCCAGGAATTGATGGAAAACGAATTGAAATGTGATTTCATTTCATGCAACAAACAGATGCAATGCTGGAAGCACCCATTTGCCTATGCCAGGAAATTTGAAATACAGCTACCTGGCCAGTTGAGTGGAAGAGATACATATTTGAGTCCACTGCAAAGAAAGGAAATCCAGCAGAATGTGGAAACTATTGAACAATATAATTAATATCACTCCAGGTAAAATTTTGCTGAAGATCATTCAAAAATGGTTGCAGCAGTACATTGACAGGGAACTGCCAGAAATTCAAGAATTTGGATTCAGAAGAGGACATGGATCTAGGAATATCATTGCTGATGTCAGATGAATCTTGGCTGAAAGCAGAGAATAACAGAAAGATATTTACCTGTGTTTTATTGACTACAAAAGGGCATTCGACTGTGTGGATTATAACAAATTGTGAATAACATCACAAAGAATGAGAATTCTAGAACGCTTAATTGTGCTCATGTGGAACCTGTACGTAGACCAAGAGGCAATCAGTTGAAGAGAACAAGGGGATACAGCACATTTTAAAATCAGAAAAGGTGTGTGTTAGGGTTGTATCCTGTCCATATGCTGAGCAAATGATCTGAGAAGCTGGACTGTATGAAGAAGAACACGGAATCAGGATTGGAGGAAGAATCGTTAACAACCTGCGATATGCACGTGACACAACCTTGTTTGCTAAAACTGAGGAGGACTTGAAGCACTTGCTACTGAAGATCAAAGACTATACAGCCTTTGATATGGATTACACCTGAACAAAAAGAGAACAAAAATCCTCACAACAGAACCAATAAGCAACATTATGATAAACAGAGAATACATTGAAGTTGTCAAAGATTTCATTTTACTTGGATCCACAATCAACGCCCATGGAAGCAGCAGTCAAGAAATCAAATGACGTATTGCGTTGGGCCAATCTGCTACAAAAGACCTCTTTAAAGTGTTAAAAAGCAAAGATGTCACTTTAAGGGCTAAGGTGCACCTGACCCAAGCCATGGTGTTTTCAGTCACCTCATATACATGCAAAAGCTGGACAATGAATAAGGAAGACTGAAGAAGAATTGATGCCTTTAAATTATGGTGTTGGTGAACAATATTGAATATACCATGGCAGCCAGAAGAACAAACAAATCTGTCTTGGAAGAAGTACAGCCACAGTGCTCCTCGGAAGTGAGGATGGCGAGACTTCGTCTCACATACTTCGGACACATTATCAGGAGGGACCAGTCCCTGGAGAAGGACATCATGACTGGTAAAGCAGAAGGTCAACGAAAAAGAGGAAGATCCTCAACGAGATGGATTGACACAGTGCCAACAACAATGGACTGAAACACAGCAGCATTGTGAGGATGGCACAGGCCCAGTGTTTCGTTCTGTTGTACATAGGGTCACTATAAGTCAGACCAACAGCACCGCTACCAACAACAACCCTGGGACATTGCTGAGAACACTCCCTCAGCCTGTTGCTGTGGCAGCAGATGTACAGCTCCACCCCACCCTGAACTGACAAAACAACCTGAGAGTTCCCATCCCTCAGATGTAACCACAGCAGAAACCACACCAACTGCCAAGATGAAAGCCTGATCCCTTTTAGGCACCTCTGCGGCCAGTTTGCTTTCCTTTCTCCGCCACCGGGTCATCCGTGTTTATCTGTTGTTTCTGTTTGCAGTCTCTTCTACTAAGCAAGTTGGCTTTCTCAGTAAATTTAGTTTTTTTCATTGTAATATTTTAATCCAATGTATAGCATTCAGTATTTGTTTTAAATAGCTCTAACATTAAGTAGTTTGCAGCATTTCTTTTCTAAAATAGTTTGATTTGTAAAAATGTGCTAATTGTTTACAACTGTGTTTACAGTGTGCTAATTATCTGCCCACTCTTTTTTACATCCTTTTACTTATTGACATAATTCATAATGACTTTGGTGGTAATATATTTGATTCTTCCACTAGTTTGTATTTATTGGTTTTTTTAATTATTATTAAACCATACTCTTTCTACAAGGCTTGTGTATAGATACAGCTTGTGTATCTATAATTAACCAAAGTCTGATTTATTTAAAAAACAAAAACAAAAAACTTGCACAACCAGCCTCTAAGCCAGTCTTTTTCAAACTGTGGGTCACAATTGTGAAATGAGTAGCCAGCTGCTAGTTGGCTAATAAAATAGGATGTAAAACAAAATGATAGAATAGGAACTGTCATAACTCATTGCACTTAGTAAAGAGAAGTATCGTCCTGTGACACTTTTGTTTCAACTATATGTATAAATGTAAAAATATAAACAGATAATTATTGGACCACAGTTTGAAAGTGTGGTTCTTCCAGTGGCTGTCAGTCAAAAACCTCTTTGAAAGCCATGCCCAGAGAATGTCATCAGACCTCAGCGTCCAGGAGTTGGCATCTCCTGTCATGCCGTCGTATACCCGCGGGGAAGCATGCTTCCCATTAGCCATGGACAACCACCTGCCCGTGGGAAAGAAACTACCCAGTAGCATAAAGCCACTAACAAAAGGTTCAGGGTTGACAGCAAAGTATGCTGCTTGTCACTGTGGCGTACAGGGTAGTTAATTACTGATCCATAATTTGGATTTGTAATTTCTTGTTTTCTCATTGGGCCTCTAAAAAGCTGCATGGAGCATTTGTGTCCATTTCATTGCTTCGTTTTGGGGGTTGCGGTTAAGGAAACAACGGCAAACAGTGTTCTCTGAGGGGGAGCAGTGATCTAGGAATGATTTAAATTTTTTCTCCTCTCACTCGGGTTTTCATCTCATCTAGGTAGGGGATGTAGGGCCTGGAGAAGTGACTGGGGAGACAGAGCCAGAGAAGGAGGGGATGTTTCCTGTCCTGTCGCCCCCCTTGTCTGGCCTTGCCCTTGGCGAAACTGATGCTGGCGAGTGATTCCCTCTTCTCTACCAGAGGGGCCAGTTAACAGTTAACAGCTCAGGCATCGCTGGCCTGCTCGAAGGTGACTGCCCCCTTCTATGGTGTCAGAGCTTGTCTCTTGAGAGGATGGTGAAGATTTTCAGGCTTCAGTGTTTTTCAAGTTACTGTTTAGACTCATTGACTCCTGGGCTGTTCCTTAAGTAGCCATCGCTGTCATTTTACAGGTTAGAGCACGAAGTCCCAGAAGGGCACCTGATTTAGCAAGATCACCCAGGGAGGACAAGTGGCTGGTTACCCTGTCCCCCAGCCACTCATAGAACTCTGGCGCCATCAGCGTCGTATGAGAAGTGGTGCTCATTGGTGTGGTGTTGGTGAAAAGCATTTCTGGACGACACTTCCCATTATATCATGTAGTTTAAGGCCAAAAGGATTTTTGTACCACAGTCCAAATAGGTGAAATTCCCCATGTTACTTGTTCGGTTTCATCAAACTATGGTAAATGGAAAACATAATTGAAGAGTAGGGGGGTAGATCGTTGGAACATGTGAAATGCTTTTCTTCAGAACCACTTACTGCTGCAGGGCCACGGGCGCTTCTGGAGGGTGCTCCGTCCTGTGACATCATGCTACCGTCTCAGGAGGCCAGAGTGATAGTAGCAGGAAATACCTTTTCTTCTCTAGTGCTCAGTGGGGAAGCAGGGGACGTGGTGTCTGTGTGTGCGTGGAGAGAGACTCACTCGGATAAATGATGACAGCTCCACTCGTTAATTGAGCAGTTCACGGAGGCCTCCTTTGTACCTCACCCTGCGCTGACACGGGAAGTCCCTGGTCTCGCCAGGAGCTCCCAGATTAGTGAGGAGAAAAGCTGTTTGCAATCCAGTGTGACCACTGCCGTGATAGAGGGGGAGAGGGGTGCTGTGCTGTCAGATAGGATGGGTTCCTGTGTCAGGGTCCCTGCAGAGACAAACGAGAATGATCAGCTTATAGGGTGTGGCGTGGGCCCAGAGGAGGGAGCCTTACAGAGCAGTACAGTATCCTGAGCTTGTACTCATGGTGCTGTATCCACCCCTAGGTTTGAAGGGAGAGGCTACTGGAATCCAGGAGTTGGGCTGCTTTAAGGGGAGCTGTAGCCTTTGAGAGGGGAAATGGAGTCAGGGGAGCATCAGCGGCCCCTGTCCTTACCCTCCTCCCTCCTCCTGCCAGGGCACCTCATGGCCAAACCCCTGGAAGCCAGAGGGCAGCCTCCAGGGCAAGAGCAGGTGGAGAAAGGGGAAGGAGGGAGCAAGAGATGCAAATAGAAGCTCTCCAGCACAGGACCAGTCCAAGTCGCAGCGAAGGAAAGAATTGTCAAGGAAGGCTTACCAAAGGAGGGGACACGTGACTGAGATTGAAAGATGAGTTAAGATCTGGGGTTGCAGATATAGGAGCAACAGGGGAGCAGTTTGAAAACTCAGCAGTGAGCCTGATCTTCAGGGGCCAGCAGAGGTTCCAGAGGGTTTTTTTAGGGGGCTTGGTGGGTGCAAGAGGGCTAGACTTAGCATTTCCTAAATCAGAAAAGGACTGAATACTCACAGAAGGCAGCCTAGGGGCAAACGTTTATTGTTAATAGTTCCCAGAGGAAGTAATCCACCAAACAATGTAGAGAACGGACAGAGATAATAATTGCTACTTTCTTTTAACTTTGGAGGCAGTTGCTTCAGTCTTGGAGATCCCATATGAAGCTTCCTCCTCTGCATTCCTTTTTTATTGTCAGGGAAAGGTTTGTCACTTTCCCATCTGCTTCAGGCCCAGCATAAGTATATTTTATTAGACTAGACATCTTTTCATTAATACATATGAATATAAGCCCCCCAGGGGCAAATCTCTTCACAAACGGTCGTAAAACATTTCAAAACGATTTCTTTTCTCTCTTTGAAAGGAAGAATTCTTAAATATTTGTTGACAGAAAATGTAGGAAGAGAATTGGGGAGGCATGGTGGAACAGTGGTTTTGGAAATAGACCTGGGGATGAATTGGTGGCTTCACTGCTCACTCTCTGTGGGACCTTGGACAAACTACTTACCTGTAAGTCTCACTTTTCCCACCTGTACGATGGGCATAATGACCCTCAAATCCCTGGGTAGCTGTGAAGAGTAATGACGTATGTGTACAGCCCCCAGCACCGTGAGTGTCACAGTAGCTGTCACCAGATAGTATCTATTCCTGCCAGGCCAACATTAGTGCTTGGGGTACATTTCTGAAATTAGCAGGCCTTGAAGATTAACCTGAATAACATCACCTCCTGTGAGACTGGCAGAGCACGCATTGCCTGTCTGACATTGGGTGGTGTCGCAGGAGTGACCATCCCTCACCCCTGTTTTGGAAAAAAGCCTCCACATCGAAGGCACCGAGGCTGCTGAGACCTCAGTTCGTTGTGTAGGATCATCGCTGCCACATGTCAGCTGGGAAGGCAGGGCTGGTGTGATGAGCATGGCAGCAGTAAAGTTTTCCATGTGTAGGCTTGAAGCAAAATGTAATTAGCCTTTATGTGCAGAACAAGGACCCATTGATGAATACAGCTGGTCTTTGTTTTGTCCTGTCATTGAGAGTGGGAGGTAAAAGTGTTCTTCTTCATGTTTATTAATGCAAGATTCCTGAGACAAATGGCAAGCACAGTTTAATATTTGTTGGCGCATAGAAGGCTTTGCCAAAACAGTTGTTGTGTAAGAAGATTGCAGGGTTTCGGATCATAATCGTTTCTGGGTTAAATAAATAAATTATTTCTTTGCCTTTTTTTTTTTTAGATAAAAAAGTACCTCCAGCTTAGATGGTCATCCGATATACAGGTCCTTCCACCTCTCTTAGCAAATGGAGATTTAGCACCCTAATTGATTTTAACCTGGAGAGCCCAGCAAAGCAAAGTGGTGTGGATTTTAATATTTAAACAATTCCCCAGGATGGCTTGGAGGTGGACAGGCGTCTCTCGGCAGGCAGCAGCTGGTGCGGAGAAAGGCCTGGGCTGCACCCCGTCCCTTGTTTCTGTCCCTGTCTTTGCAACTGTTCACTTTTCGCTGGGCTTTGGGGGGCTGCACACAGCGCTGCTGCCCAGGAGGAGTTAGGAGTGTTCTGGACAGAAGTACAGGAATTCCCATTTTTGCTCAAGTCCACAGCCACCTCTTTGCTCTGTCCCCCAGAATCCTGGTTGGCAAAGGAGCTTCAGTTGTAGCCCATGCAGTCAGCTTATTACATTCCTCTTAACATGTGGGCTGAGGCTTTGAGCCGCCAATGAAAGAAAATATTGAACTGCACTGAAATACTACATTTTTTATAGCTACTGTTAGGAGAATTTGCACCTCCCAAACCTTTCCTGCCAGTAAAATTCATATTTCTTAAGGTTACTCATGTTGTATTCTTTGCCTACAGTCTTTTTTAAAAGAACGACATTGTATATACATTTACATAGTACATTACAAAAGAGACATTTATGAGGGACTTCACTTGAGTTAATTTTGGAGTATTTCCTTTGTACCATGTATGTAACTAGGATTTTATCAAAAGATGTGATATGCTCTGGGAAAGCAGAAGACGTTTCCCTTAGCTGACTTCGCTTAGGGCTTTATTAAACTTGTCTAGGGAAGCCTGCGCCCGACGTTGTGGGGGTAGGGGCGTTGTAGGGGTATAAGGACGTAAAATGTGCAAATGAGCGGCTGGTGACACAGTTCTGTGCATGAGAAATGCATTCACACTGGGGAGTGCGTTCCATACATACTGCTCTGGACTGTTCTGTAGAGTCTCTCATATGTTGCCTAGTTCACTCTTCCCCATAGTCACGAGGAGGCTCCTATTGTGCCTGTTATATAGATGAGGAAACAGTCCCAAGAACGCAGAATCAGGCCCCAAGCTAGTCCTTTGGCAGTGAGTGGCCTTTGCACTCTACCGTGGTAGCCTTTAAAGTCCCTCTGTGGTGCTGCTTTGTAAAGAGCGACGTGTTGCTGTGCGAGGGCTAACAGGGTGACAGCAGTCCCCAAGTCTTCTCCCATCGGCCCATTGTGTTTTCCCTGTTGGATGGGTGTCTCATTAATTTCTTTTGTTCTACTTCCATATGAAGGACTCAGGAAGCTGGGGCAGATAGAGCATAGACATTCGAGCAAGCCTGAGACTCACAGGACTGTTCTGACAATCATATTAGACAAATAACTGCTTCCCCTGATTGAATTTGAAGAGACCAACTTAAGTGTCCTGGAACTGAGTCTCTCTGCTGTACCTTTAAGAATGTAAAATTCTCTATTTCCTGTCTTTTTGATGAGTCATCAATTTCCAGTTCGGGTTGCTGTAATTATCCTGGCTAGATTAATTTCCCTAAAAATAGAGAAGCAGCTACTTTTATGGTTTTGAGGGGTGTGGGCTTGAATGAAGAACTTAGTGTCCTTAAACCTCAGAGAGAGCTAAATCAGACTTGAAGGGGAAAACTGGTGGCTTCTTTCCCCCTATCTTATCTCCAAAAGAATTTAACTGCATTTTGTAGAATGCCTGGGATTTTCCACCCCATACGAGTATTTTGCTTCACACCTAAAATTCGAGGGTTGGGTGAGACCTAAAAGGTTTTCCTTGGTGTTTGCACTGCCAGCAGCCCTCGGCTTCCTCTAAGCAGCACAGGCCTGATCTGATGTTCTCCAGAGACCAGGCAGCCTCAGGTCTTAGCGGAAAAAAGGGGGTGGCTTCATATTTGCAAATCCAAGGATCCTTGACCTGTTCTGTGGATTCCACATGGGCCTAGAAGTTACAAGACATCAATAAGAATTGGCAGCCGTTATGCTTCTTCCCTTCAGGAAGTCTTTACTAAAGGCCTGCTTTTTGGCGGGGATTGTGTCAAGTGCCAAAACTACCGAGCGAACGGAGGGTGGGGGCTTAATAGTTGTGATATGCCCACAAACACACAGATTCACACACTCTATAAAGAAAAACACGTACCTATACATGAACATATGTATGTACAATGCACACATATATGTGTGTATACACAGTCAATTCTTGTTATTCACAGTGGTTACGTTCTATAAAGCCCCGCAAACACTGAATTACCTAATACTGAACTCGCCTTATGCGTCGGGGGACTCAGATTTTTCTCCACTGTGCACATGTGCATGTCCACGAATGACTGCAGAAGTGCCACGAGTATTGATTTTAGTGATACAAATAAATTTTAGCAAGTAGGTGAATTTGCCACAAATAATGAGGATCAACTGTGGATAGATACAGATATATATAAACATGTTTCTCAGTATAGATGTAGCAGTCATTCACCTAGCATCCTTTGAGAGGGTATTGTAGTTCAGTGTGCTTTTATACAAAGTTTGCCCTCTTTAGAGGTTCTTGAAGTTTTTCTGATTCACGGTAAATATAAACCTTGGGGAACTCACAGTTTAAAGTAAATGAATGGAGGGGATTACTGGGGAGACACATCAGTTTTTGGAAGATTATAGGCCATCTATAAAATGTAAAGGAGGCCTTATACTGTGTGCCTTCCTGCTTTGCAGAATTGTGGGGATCACGGAAGGTGACGGATGTGGTGTGTGAAAACTGCACAGTGCTCTTGAGAGTAGGTGGAAAGCAACTCCAGAGGAGGGCCTTCATCTTATTCTCTGAATATCGAGTACTTAGCCCAGTTCCTGGTACATCACAGACGTGCATGAGCCTTCATTATTGAGGATAAGTAGATCAGGGCTAGAGCAGAGGGAATGGTTTCGGTGGTGTTTGGTTTGGAGCCCGACCAGCGAGAGGATGTTTGCTCTCCAGAAAGGCAAACTAAGGAAGCCGTTGGCGTATGAGAAGAAAGCAGGAGGCTTTAAAGAGCTTCAGGAATGAAAAATTATGATGGAGGCCTAACCTGGAACATTCAGACCATCTTCTGCCCCCAATAAAATTCTTTTAAAAGCTCTGCGGTTCTGACTCACCACAGGGAGTCCCCAGCTGCCGCCAAGAGGGCCGTGGACATGCAGGTCACTGTGATGCAACACATCTGAAGAGGCTGCAGAGAATGAGATTCGGCTCACATTGACCCAGTCCCTGCCAGCAGTCCTTCTGAAGGGGGACAGTAAGGCTGGCAGAAATGGGAAATTATCTTTCCCGTAGCATACCACCAAATTAATGAAGACTAATTCCTTTTAAATAACATTTATTTCTAATTATAAAAGTAATGCAAAATATCATACAAAATTTAGAAAATTCTAAAAGGTTTAAAAAATAAAACAGCTAATCACTCATAATCCCACAATAGAGATAGCAACTGTTGACATCTTTGCATGTTTCCTTCCAGTCTTTTTTCTATATAGTGCTTTTTATTTTGTTTTTCACAAATGGCATCAGACTGATCGGCGTTTTTGATTTCTAGTTTTTTTTTACTTGACAGACTGTAAGCATTTCTTTTATATCATTAACTATTCTTCAGAAACATAATATATGCCACATGATATTCCATCAAATAGGTGGACCATAGGTAGTTCCCATTTATCTGCCTGTTGTTGGGAGCCTGATTTATTACTCTGGTTTTATTGCCTTATGGCTTTTAAAATTGGAAGCTTTTACTTGCTGTCTCTTTTTATGCCTTTATGTTCTGCCAGTGGCCATAGCATCTTTAGATGGCTTCCCGTATGACATCGTCAGACGAGAGAGGTTAGAAGCAGAAAATGCTCCAAGGGCTCACATTCAGCTGTGCTGGTCCGAGGCCCCTGTTTCTAGACTATTTTTGTGATGTTAAAAGTCACTAGGCTTAGAGTTAAGAGACCCTGGTTCCAGTCGTAGTTCTGTCACCAAGTGTGGCCTAATAAAATTTGGCAGCATCAGCTTCCTCATAGTAGAATGAGAAGACAGGACTGAATGATGTATACAATCAAAGAGCCTTCCCATTTTTTAGCCTCTTGAGCTTTAGCACCCCGTTGCTTCCCAGAAGCCCCAATCTCCTGTGCTTTCTCCCAGCAGTGACTGTACAGTCTGTTTGTAGAGTGGTCTTCAGAGAAGGTTTGATCCAGGGCATGGGGAGGCAGTGTGAGCCACAGTGGGAAGAGCCTGGATGTCAGGGTCACAGAGCCAGGTTTGATCTTTGACCCCATGAGTTGGGAACCCTTGGATAGGGCACTCAACTTCTTTGAGCCTTAGTTTTCTCATAAGTAAAATGAAATAACACCACAGAAAGTACCTGGTGCAGTATCTGCACGCATGCCCCGAATGAGTAGCAGCTACCATTGCTGCATGCTGCTGTCTGTAAGGCACCTAGCATCATGCCTGGTGCATTTTTAAAATGTTGGGTTACTTCCCCCAATTTAAGATCTCTTCCCAACACTGAAGAATCCTATCTTTTTCCATACGGAACTTGTGAAAATCAGTTTGCCTGTGTTGCAAAACCTACATTTTGTTTGTATGAGCATGTGGAGGCTGTTGGAGTAGCAAGTACTGCTTTGTGTAGCATCGTCTTTCTGAATTTTAAAAATCTTACCATTTGGGTGCTGCTAATAATGGGGGCAAAAAGTTCCGAGTGCAAACCAGTTACAAAGCTGTTAATGCCTTAATCCTAAAAATGAGCTCTGGGGAAAAAAAAAAAGAGCTATGGAGATTCAGAAGCGTGTAGTCATTGTCTTCTGAAATCCAAGTGCCACATTTATGCAGGACCCATCTTTTCACGTGAGAATAAACCATTCAGTACGTGGTCTTCTCACGGAGGGCTGTCACGTCCAGGTGGTGGCTGTATGTTGGAAAGACTGTTTAGTTCTGGAGAGATCTGACTCCATCTGGCTTGGAGACTTGGGGGCTCTGTGGGCTGGTGTAAAACAAATTAGGAGGGGTCCCGAACAGCTGGGCACCCAGCAAGGTTGTTCAGGGCTCTTGTTCTGGGATGCTGTTAAAAAAACTTTTTGGAACCAGCCTTCAGAATGAAAAGTTTCCTGTAGGAAAGTGCAAGAGAGCTAGATAATTGAACTCATTGATTTCTTCACGGCTTGTTTGCCCTTTCATTCTCTTCCTAAGGTGCTGTTTGTTGAGGAATGTCTTCAACTGCCAGAGAGACAGTGGGGTGTCTCATATTTCCCCGCCAGCTCCCCGTTCAGCCAGAGCCGGGTTCTGAGGCAAGCCTGCAATATGAATTTTTAATGCAGAACTTTATAGCATCACTCTTGCAGCCCGACTGCATTGCTCTCCTGAGCTTTCAGATTTAATGCTCTGATGAACAGCGCGCAGACTCGGGGCATTCAGCGTCAGTGAGAATTAACCCCCACATGACCACACATATACCCTCGAATGGCCCCAAAGGCAAACCTAAGGAGTTGAGAGAAAGCCTTAAAATTATGTCGTGTTTGGAAAAATATCAGATAGCCCAGAGCACAAAAGCAGAGCGTATTCTTGAAGTCTTATTGGATAGCTTATATTTTTACCTTTTCATTTATTTTTTAAGTCTAGTCATTTTCATTTTTGATACATTTTTTTTTTCAATCTTTCCACCCTTAAAAAAAAAGCTTTGTAATTTGTAGGATTTATGGAATGTATTGATGCCTAGGTATTTTCCAGTTTCCATGCTAAGCCAAAACATAATTAGGCATTCAGAATCAGTGAATCAGTCATTGATAAGGGCCAGTTGTGTTAAGTGGTTAATCCTGGGTGTAGGCATATGGTTGGTTGTTATTTTGTTCTGGGACTTTCCTGTACTTCTGAAAGTTCAAAATTAAGAAAAAAAACGTTTTGAAAAAGTGGTGTATAAAAATTACTTGCATTTAGCCCCCAGACACCCTTTTAGCTCAGTGGTGAAGTTACCTCCGAGGTTCACTGTTACAGCCTGGGAGTGGACAGGCCCATAAAACCAAATGAGACTAACGAGGGACAGGAGTCCAGTGACAAGGGCCAGAAAGCAGAAGGGGACAAGGAAGCTGGTGATAGGGGACCCAAGGCTGAGTAAGGATATTGTTGATGTGTTGTGAGATTGTTAACCATTGTCATGGGGCAACATTTGTAGTAACTGTTAAATGAGAAACTATTTTGTTCTGTAAGCCTTCATCTTAAGTGAGAATAACAGCACAATTGGAGGAGCATAGTCAATGTCATCTAACTGTGCATGTAGAAATTTTTGAAATGGTGTATCTTTGGCTATGTGTATTTTCACAAAAAAAAAAAAAAAAAAAGGTTGAGAAGTTAGAGGGTTGATATGTTGTGGGGTTGTTAACCAATGTCATAAAATAACATGTGTACTTCTGTTTCATGAGAAACTGTTTGTTCTGTAAGCCTTCACCTAAAGTACAATAAAAAAAAAAAAAAATTACTTGCATTTAACCCTTTCAAGTTTAGAAAAGGATGGCATCTTCAGTAAGTGGTGCCAGGATAATCGGTTAACTGTATAGAAGATGGCAGAGTTAGAGCTGAATCTCATGAAAAATAAATTCTAGATATTCTGAATATTTCAATGTGAAAAACAAAATCATCAAAACACTAGGAGAAATTTTAGGTGGATGTTTATGTAATCTGGGAGTAGAAGAGGTCTCTGTAAGCATGATGCCAAAGGTAGAGAAACAAAGGAAAATTCAGATAGACAGGTAGATAGATAGACTGTCAAAATTTGCAGTCTGTATATCAGAGAAAGTGATAATATATTTAAAGAGCCCTTACAGAGCAATCCATTGCCGTCAAGTCAGTTCCAACTCAGACGATCCTGGGGTGGCACAGATGGTTAAGCACTCAACTACTACCCGAAAGTTTGGTGGTTCAAACTCACCCAGAGGTGCCTCTGAAGACAGGCCTGGCGCTCTGCTTCCAAAAGGTCACAGCCTTGGAAACCCTATGGAGCAGTTCTACTCTGCACACATGAGGTCTCCATGAGTCAGAATTGACTTGATGGCAACTAATAATAACCAAAGGGTGGAAATCTTTGGCACCCTGGTGGCACAGTGGTTAAGAGCTTGGCTGCTGACGGAAAGGTCGGAAGTTCGAATCCACCAGCCACTCCTTGGAAACCGTATAGTGCAGTTCTCCTCTGTCCTGTGGGGTGGCTATGTGTTAGAATCAAATTGACTGCAGTGGGTTTGGTTTTAGTACAGTAATGAGGAAAAGGTTAATACCCCAATAGAGAACTCTGTATTTTCAACTCCTCATCTCAAACTGAAATGAACTCATTGTCCTCCATAACTTCCCTCTTCATTACAGACAGCTTCCCCACTCCTACCTCCACCCCAGGTAAACATGCTGCTCCTTCCTTCTAGGAATGGAGTGTCCTTATTGACTCCTTTATTACCCCTCCCATTCAATCCATCCTTATTAATTTTGCCTCCTGAAAACAATCTGAATTCCTCAGTTCTTTCTTTATCTCCACAGCCACTATCGTACTTTTAACTCTTTTCGTCTCTTGGCCTCACCTTCCTAACTTGTCTCCCTGCCACCACTTTCTCCCTGAAAGAGTCCATCCTCCAAATATCTGCTGAAAGTATCTTTCTAAAATACAGGTCTGATCCTGGCACTGTCCTGCTTAAAAATCTTTCCCATGGTTCTCTCTTGCCTTCACAGAAAAGGCCAGAATCAGAGCTTGGTCCACCTTAGCAGCCTCACGTTACACCAAGTCTGAATCCGCCCCCTCTACCCCCATAGAATTAGGGGCCTTTCCCAAACTTACTGCATTCCTACTCACATCCTAGTTTATATCTATCCACCTTTCTTCACGAGCAGGCCCCTGCCTGCCCCTTCCTGGCTCAGCGCCCAGTTACGTGTACGAACCTCTTCATCTCTCGCCTGAGAAGGGCTCTGGCTGCTCATGTTCCAGGGACTGTCAGCCTGGGGTCCACGGAGAGAATTCAGCGTTTCATGAATTTGGATGGGGAAAAATCTATCTTAAGTCTCACTAGCGTCTAACTGCAATGTATTAATTTCTTTCTATGGCAAATTAAGACAGCAAACCAGAGTAACAGCAGACCTGTGACTTGTCCCTAGTAGAAACTCAGAAATTTTCACAGTAGATTACAATTGACTTCAAAATGTCAGTGGTTCTTAGACATGCCACCAAATTTTGTTATTTAGTGCATCAGTAAAGAAGTATGGGAGTCCCTGGGTGGTGCAAGGATGTTAACCTAAAGATTGGAGGTTCAAGTCCATCCAGAGGCACCTTGGAAGAAAGGCCTGGCTATCTACTTCCAAAAAAATCACCATTGAAAACCCTGTGGAGGATAGTTCTTCTATTTATTTTTTTATTTAATTTATTTTTTCCTATACAAAAATTCATACATACATTGTCATGTGACTCTAATTGCTCTCCCCATACTGTGATAGCACACTTCTCCTTTCCACCCCTGATTACCCATGTCCATTCAACCAGCTCCTAACCCTCTCTGCCTTCCCATCTCACCTCCGGACAGAAGCTGCCTATTTAGTCTCCTGTATCTACTTGAGCTAGGAGGCACGCTCCTCACGAGTATCACTTTATATCCTACAGTCCAGTCCAGTCCCTGTCTGAGGAGTTGGCCTCGGAAATTGTTTTAGTTCTTGGCTGACAGAGAATCCAGGGGCCATGCTTTCCAGGGATCCTTCAGTCTCAGTCAGAGTATTAAGTCTGGTCTTACTAGAATTTGAGTTCTGCACCCCACCTTTCTCCTGCTTCATCTAGGACTCTCTGTTGTGTTCCCTGTCAGGGCAGTCATCGGTGGTAGCCGGGCACCATCTAGTTCTTCTGGTCTCAGGCTGATGAAGTCTCTGGTTTATGTGGCCCTTTCTGTCTCTTGGGCTAATACTTTCCTTGTGTCTTTGGTGTTCTTCATTCTGCTTTACTCCAGGTGGTTGGGACCAATTGATGCATCTTAGATGGCCGCTTGCAAGCTTTTAAGACCCCAGACGCCACTCACCAAAGTAGGATGCAGAACACTTTCTTAATAACTTTGTTATGCCAGTTGACCTAGATGTCCCCCGAAAGCATGGTCCCCAGACCCCTACCCCTGCTACTCTGTTCCTCAAAGTGTTTGATTGTATTCAGGAAACCTCTCAGCTTCAGTTCAGTCCAGTTGTGCTGACTTCCCCTGTAGTGTGTGCTGTCCTTCCCTTCGCCCAAGATAATTCTTATCCATTATCTAGTTAGTAAATAACCGTCACTCTCCCTCCCCACCCTCTTAACCATCAAAGAATGTTTTCTTCTGTGTTTAAACTTTTTCTTGAGTTCTTATAATAGTGGTCTTATATAATATTTGTCCTTTTGTGACTGACTAAATTCACTCAGCATAATGACCTCCAGCTTCCTCCATGTTGTGTTCTACGGCTTAATGATTGTTCTTTATCGTTGCATAGCATTCCATTGTGTGGATATACCATAATTTGTTTATCCATTCATCTGTTGATGGGCCTATGGAGGATAGTTCTATTCTGACATAAACAAGGGGTCCCAACACAGCAGCCAAAGAGATCCTTTCACATGGTAAGTTGGATCCCATCTGTCCTCTCAGAACCCTGAAGTGCAGATTCCTTACAGCTGGCTGTGTAGCTGATCGTCCCCCTCTCCCCCCGTCAGACTGACCTCCTCCAGCCCGAACTTTAGCAGCACCAAGTGTGTTTCTAGCAGGGTTTCTTTGCTGGCTGTTCGCTGTGCCCAGAACACTTTTTCTAAATGGAACATGGCTTGCTCTCTCACCCTCCTCAGGCCCTTATTCATAGAAAAAAAACAAAACCAGTTGCAATCGAGTCAATTCTGACTCATGGCGCCCCCGTGTGTGTCAGAGTAGAACTGTGCTCCACAGGGCTTTCAGTGGCTGATTTTTCGGAAGTAGAGAAGCCCTATTTAAAACTGTAGTTGTCCTCCCCCTCCTACTGGTAGTCTCTGTCCTTTTCCCTGCTTTAATTTTCTCTGCAGCGTTTATCACCTTATGATCTATCAGGTATTTCCTTATTTGTTGTGCTCTCCTTACTCCCTAGAATAGAAGTTCCGTGATGCTTGTTATCTTGTACACTGCTGTATCCCCAGTGGTAGAATAGGGCCTGCTAGGTACTCAAAATATATTCCTTGAAGGATTGAAAATTAAGTTCCTGCCCTCCTGAAGGCAATCTTGAAGCAAATAAAAAGATTAATATATAATAAAAGTTTAGTGTTAAGTGCTGTGAAGAGAATTAAGGCAAGTTAAAGGACTGGAGAGTGAAGGAGAAGGGAGTTGCTAGGTCAGAAAAGGTGGTTGGGGAAAGCCACTTTGCTGAAGATTAAGTGTAGATGCCCCTAGCATAGGCTCTGTGCTGCATGGTTATTAAATTGGATCCATGTGTGCTTATACTGCTATTTGTCTTATAAACGGCACTTACTCATAGATTTTTTAAATGAGAGGGAAGGTTGGACCTGGCCTCCCTATGAGAAGGCCAATGCTGAAATAGAGACTACTCCTAATACATTTAAATCATAAAATATAGGGTAGTTTAGGTGCCTTCCAGTTATGCATGGTGGAAGCTAAACGCATCTGTAACTTCTAGCAATATTTAAAATTATCAGTTCTCCTAGGTATAACCCCAACTCCTTAAGCTTTGTAATTAGGTGAATTGCCCTTCATCACACATACCGCTCATAACTGTCTAAGCTTGAGTAGGATTCCTTGGAGCATCAGCTACACCTCAGAGTCTGACTTAGGTCTGGGGTGTGACCCAGGAATCTACAGCCCTCCAGGGAGTCTGATGCATAGAGTTTGATGATAACGCTTTGGAAAACTTTGATGCAGTTATTCTAGTTTAATCACCAGTTCTTAGCTTAAGGAAAGAGTTGTCCACGTATCAATCAAAGGACAGTGCTGGGATAGTCCTACTGGTCTCTGTTCCCGTGGCTGCAGTGCTTACCCATGAGGCCCCACCACGTTGTGTTGTGTTGACCTGGGTGTCTTAATATCCCATCTGGCTCATGAGACTGGTAGCTCCTCAAAGCCCCTCTTTGGGTTCCGAGGACCTACATCCAGGCCAGCACACAGGAAGACGTCAGTAAGTGTTTGGATAATCCATGTCTGCGGACAGTTACATCATGAGATGTTATTGCCTTCAGGACTCTCACAGCCTCTACATCCTGCCCCTTGCCAGAAGGTCTAAAGAGCATGTTTCTTGGAATATTAGCATATCTTAAAAGACCAAAAAATATATATATATATATATCACAGGGTTTCCAAGGCTGTAAATCTTTTACAAAAGCAGACTGGCACATCTTTCTCCCATGGAGCAGTTGGTGGGTTTGAACTGCTGACCTCAGTTAGCAGCCAAGCACTTAGCCGCTGTGCCACCAGGGTTCCTTTTGTGTGCATGTGTGTGTATATATATGTGTATGTGTGTCTCTTTCTATATATACATATGTTTATATTTGTCTGTGTATATATATGGGATAAAATAGATCCCATCAACCTTATCATTAATAATTTCTAATATAGTTTCTCAAAAATAGAAAATTCCTTCCCAATCCATTTCCTTCTAATTTTTTTTAATGATTTATTGCTTCTTTAATCTGTCTGGAATTTATTAACATATGGGGTAAGATGTGTATGTTTATTATTCTTCGTATTAATACTAGTTTGCCCAATAGTATTGGTGATTCTTATCCCCCAGTATTTAACAGTTGACAAACCAGGTGTAAATAATTATATATATCTTTGGAATTCCATCTGGAATTTCATTCCATTTGGTCCAATTTTTCATTCTAATAAATACCATACTGTTTTGATAATTGTCTCTGTATTTTCTATTTTAATGTCTTATACAGCCTTTAATGTTGTTTTTGCTTCTTTAAAAAAAACCTTTGGTATTTTGGTCACCTGATTTTTCAGTATACATCTTACTTTATCAAGTTTTATAAATTAACTTGGGAGATTATTTATGTTTAGTGTAACAGCAAATAAGAGAAATGTCATCATTAGCTTTCTTTGCCGCTAGCATTTTGTAATTCGATTCTCTATAGGTAAATTATATCTTATTTTAATTCCCGCACATTTATTATTTATATCTGTATTGTAGATGTGATAGATCTTTTATTTCATATTCTTGACAGTTTTTACTAGAATATAGGAGTTTATTTTCTTGTCTTTACAAAAAAGCATGAAACTTTGCTGAACTCATACATTATCTGTGCTGATTTGTTCAACGAAACCCCTTGGATTTTGTAAGCATGTGGCCATATTGCCTACAAGTAGTGAATTTGCACCCTTTTGTGACAGCCTCAGTATCTGATCCCCTTCTTTCATTCCTGTTGTTAAAAGCAGCACTGCTGTTCCTCTTTAGAGCATAATGGTGGCTCTTGGTTTTACGTACACCCACTCCTCACTTACGACATGGTTAGGTTCCAAAGACCAGGTCATCATGCGTACATTGACGTTACGTGAAAGTGGAGGATGACCACGTCAGATCACAAAATATTATGTGGCACGCATATGCCCCTCCGGATCTGAGAGGTGAGAAATGTATGTCGGTGTGTATGTCCCACTGGTCGTGAAAAGGCTACTGCCAGACATATGTCGTTAATGCACAAAATAGTTGGATAGTAGATTTTTTACTGTTGTCATAAATGCGAAATGTCAGATGACGAGATAGTTGATAAGTGAGGAGTAGGTGTATATGCCCTTTTTCTTGTTGACCAAATGCTGAATTCAGCTGTGACCTGGTTTTTAGATTCCATGAGGTTGGAACTCCTCAGCTGTGTTTTGTTACTTGTTTCTAGTCTATTTGCTTTGGGGTACAGAAAGTAATTCATTTTAGAGGGAAACAAATAGAGATAAAGCATGTTATGGACTGTGTATAGTGTTAAAAAAGAAAGTATTTCCTGGTTTTTGCATTCAATTTTCATAACATATCTACTAATTCTGACTTCATCATTTGGACAGGGAATTTATTATTTATCTCTTTAATTGATTTCTCATATTCTCCTAGTGGTGTAATAAGTTTTCTAATAGGATTGCACTTGTTTCAATTTTTATTTTGCATAGTTTACAGATTTTCTTGCCTTAGTATTTGAGACAAGTTCCAGCCTGTGTTTTTATTATTTACCGTGCCTTTTCAAGTTACTTATCTCCTTAATGAGAGGAGCCCTGGTGGTGCAGTGGTAAAGTGCTCGGCTCCTAACCAAAAGATCAGTGGTTCGAACCCATCAGCTGTTCCACGGGAGAAAGATGTGGCCATCTGCTTCCGTAAAGATTACAGCCTTGGAAACCCTACGGACAGTTCTACTCTGTCATGTAGGGTCTCTATGAATCGGAATCGACTGGATGGCTGTGGGGTTTTTGTTGTTATCTCCTTAAGAGGGGCAGTGGTGATTCAGTGGTAGAATTCTTGCTTTCCATGCAGAAGACCCAAGTTCAATTTCTTCGCCAGTGTACCTCATGCACAGCCACCACCCATCTGTCAGTGGAGGCTTGTGTGTTGCTGTGATGCTGAACAGGTTTCAGCAGCATTTCCAGACTAAGACAGTCTAGGAAGAAAGGCCTGATGATCTCCTTCTGCAAATCAGCCAGTGAAAACCATATGGATCACAGTGGTACAGTCTGCAACCAATCATGGGAATGAACAAGGACCCAGCAGCATTTAGTTCAGTTGTGCCTGGGGTCACCATGAGTCAGGGGCCCACTCAGTGGCAGCTAACAACAACAACATTTCTCCTTAATGTCATTATACTACGTGTAATATTGGTTATTGTGATTTAAGAGCTTACCTTAGCCTTTTAAAACAATCTAGTCAATCTGCTTTTTAATGTGAAATATGTTTTTACTTTATTTTCTTAGATTTTAAGTTTTCTTCAAATTTGTATTACCTTTTTATGGATGAATTTGGCCTGATACATGTACTGATATACTGTATGTTTATGCAAATAACACACTTGACATACTTTTTTGTACACTGCACAACCTACCCGCACGATATTTTCATAAGCATGCTATACCAGTATTTTTTTTACATGTTGCTGACTTAAGTTTCAGGGTTTTTTTTCTTCTAACGGATGTAATGTTAAGTCTTCATCTTGGTGCCTATTCATGTGGAAGTTTGGTTCCCAGCAGCAGATTCTCACCAGCGTACCCTCAAGTTTCTAAAGCAGCCCCTCTCCCAGCAGGATTGTTTCTTGCTCTGTAAACCGCTTTCTCCAATACAGGAAGGAATCACTTTTTCCGGCCTGGAAACAGCCCTGCCCAGGAGGTGCAAGGGTCTGTGTCCTGGGCCAGAGAGACCACTCAGGCCGGTGAGGCCCGTGCCCGATTGCCGCACACATTCCGCCCTGCTGGCCGGCCAGCCTCCATGCTTGGGCCGTTGGAATCTCCCGCCCACTTGGACGCCGTGGGACAGGCCTAAGAGCCATGGGCACAGAGGGGTCCCACATCCCTTGCTCAGACGAGATGGGTCTAACTGGGACCAGCCTGCACTTGAGCTATGGCAGCCCCTTCTGTAGCCCTCCGCCCGATCCTCCACCCATCTCCGGCGCAATGCAGCATACCACGGCACAGACTGACCACAAGAAACTCCACCCCTCTCAGGCCTGGCTATGAACTGCCCCAGAGCAAACATACAATTTAAGGAGTTTAATTTCCAATTACTGAGGTACTGTCAAACTCAATCCATGACTTCTTGACCGTGACTTACACCTTTACTATACAAATATGATCAAAGTAACATTTTCAGACTATTGAATGAAGGTGAATGAGGCCGAAATTCCCTTCTAGAAATGTCGTAAGACATGTGCAGTACGCCGGAAGTTTTTAACATAATTTCGGCAGTTCCTCACATTATATGTGCACGTTATTTATGTGGGCACATTATTTGTGAAAAATACAGTAACTCTTCTGTTTTCATGTTCCTCTTTTAATTTATATTTTTCTGTATTAATATTCCTTTTTTTTTTTTTTTAATAGTATCTCTGTCACAAGCTTCCTGGTCTATTTAGAAGATTGGCTGAAAAGTTTAATTGACTATTTAAATGTCTTTGTGAGTCTTCTGACTGATCCAGCACTGCTTTGAGTTCACTTATTACTGAAATTCAGTTTCAGCTAAAGAATCATTGAGCCTCCTTTCTTCCGCAAATCCCTACCAAAATCCCATAGTTATTTTTCACTGTGAAGCCTTTAAAAAGCTATATTTTTCTTTTAAATTCTCTTACAATACAATATTGTATTTACATTATATGTCTAGTGTTACATTAACCTGCCACTTCCCTCTGCAGTGAGATCCAGTCTTTCATAAAATTCTCTGAACCTACGGATTTCTGCTGGTGAATTCTGTTATTTGGATTTTGCATTGCATGATTTCCTACTGCCTTCAGAAGGCAGATGCTGTTTAGCAGGATTATCAACTAGTGATAAGAATCTACTGTTCTCAGTATGGTTATTATTTTTCACAAATTTGAGAAATGCCAGGTAGATCCCAATGGTTGACATACATAGTTGGAGGATATCCTTATCATTAAATTATTTTAAACAATCTAGCTATCTCTTGGAATCGGATGATCCTATCGTCTACTATGCTGGGAATGACAGACTAAAGAGGAATGGCTTCACATTCATTGTCGAAAAGAACATTTCAAGATCTATACTGAAGTGTACAGTGCTGTCAGTGATAGGATAATAGCCATCTGCCTACAAGGAAGATCAGTTAATATGATTATTATTCAAATTTACACGTCAACCACTAATGCCAAAGATAAAGAAACTGAAGATTATTCCCAGCTTCTGCAGTCTGAATTGATCACACATGCTGTCAGGATGCATTGATAATTACTGACAATTGGAATGCAAAAGTTGGCAACAAAGAAGGATCAGTAGTTGGAAAATATGACCTTGATAGAAACGATGCCGGATATCACATGATAATTTCACAAGACCAATGACCTATTCATTGGATATACCTTTTTACAACGGTATAAACAGCGACTATACCTGTGGACCTCACCAAATGGAGTACACAGGAATCAAATCAACTACATCTGTGGAAAGAGATGATGGAGAAGCTCCATATCATCAGTCAGAACAAGGCCAGGGACCGACTGCGGAAAAGACCATCAATTGCTCATATGCAAGCTCAGGTTGAAACTGAAGAAAATTGAAACCAAGTCCATGAGAGCCAAATTACAACCTTGAGTATATCCCTTCTGAACTTACAGACCATCTCAAGAATAGATTTGACACATTGAACACTAATGACCAAAGACCAGATGAGTTGTTGGACATCATACATGAAGAAAGCAGAAAGTCATTAAAAAGACAGTAAAGAAAGAAAAGACCAAAATGAATGTCAGAAGAGACTCTGAAACTTGCTCTTGAACATAGAGTAGCTAAAACAAACGGAAGAAATGATGTAGTAAAAGAGCTGTACAGAAGATTTCAAGACAAAGTAAAGTATAATGAAATGTGCAAAGAGCTGGAATTAAAAAACCAAACAGGGAGAACACACTTGATGTTTCTCAAGCTGAAAGAACTGATGAAAAACTTCAAGCCTCGAGTTGCAATACTGAAGGATTCTATGGGCAAAATATTGAATGATGCAGGAAGCATCAAAAGAAGATGGAAGAAGTACACAGAGTCACTGTAACAAAAAGAAGTGGTCGACATTCAACCATTTCAGAAGGTAGCATGCGATCAAAAACCAATGGTATTGAAAGAAGTCCAGGCTGCACTGAAGACACTGGTGAAAAACAAGCCTCCAGAAATTGACAGAATACCAATTCAGATGTTTCAACAAAAAGAGGCAGTGCTGGAAGTGCTCACTGAGTCTATGCCAAGAAATTTAGAAGACAGCTACCTGGCCAACTGACTGGAAGAGACCCATATTTGTGCCTGTTCCAAAGAAAGGTGATCCAACAGAATGCAGAAATTATCAAACTATATCATTAATAACACACACAAGTAAAATTTTGCTGAAGATCATTCAAAAACAATTGCAGCAGTACATGGACAGGGAATTGCCAGAAATTCAAGCCTGCTTCAGAAGATGATACAGAACAAGGGACATATCACTAATGTCAGATGGATCTTAGCTGAAAGCAGAGAATACCAGAAAAACATTTACCTCTATTTTATTGACTACGCAAAAGCATTTGACTGTGTGGATCATAACAAATTATGAATAGGAATTCCAGAACACTTAATTGTGCCCATGCGGAACCTGTACATAGACCAGAAGGCAGTCATTTGAACAGAACAAGGGGATACTGCATGGTTTAGAATCAGGAAAGGTGTGTGTCAGGGTTGTATCCTTTTCACCATACTTACTCAATCTGTATGCTGAGCAAATCGAAAAGTGGGACTATATAAAGAACAGGTCATCAGGATTGAAGGACGACTCATTAACAACCTGCAATATGCAGATAACATAGCCTTGGTTACTGAAAGCAAATAACTTTGAAGCATTTACTGTTAAAGATCAAAGACAGCCATCAGTATGGCTTACACCTCAACAAAAAGAAGACAGAAATCCTCACAACTGGACTAATAAGCAACATCATGATAAATGCAGAAAAAATTAAAATTGTCAAGGATTTCATTTTACTTGGATCCACAATCAACGCCCATGGAAATAGCAGTCAAAAAATCAGATGACGTATTGCATTGGGCCAGTTGGCTGCAAGGGACCTCTTTAAAGTCTTAGAAAGCAAAGATGTCACTTTGAGGACTAAGGTGTACCTGACCCAAGCCATGGTATTTTCATTTGCCTCATATGCACATGAAAGCTGAACAATGAATAAGGAAGACCAAAGAAGAATTGATGCCTTTAGATTACAGTGTTGGTGAAGAATAATGAATATACCATGGACTGCCAGAAGAACGAACAAATCTGTCTTGGAAGAAGTACAGCCAAGAAGCTCCTCAGAAGCAAGGATGGCGGGACTCCGTCTCATGTACCTTGGACAAGTTATTAGGAGGGACCAGTCCCTGGAGAAGGGCATCATGCTTGGTAGAGGGTCAGTAAAAAAGAGGAAGATCCTCAACAGGATGGATTGACACAATGGCTGTGACAGTGGGCTCAAACAGTAACAATTGTGAGAGTGGCACAGGACTGGTCAGTGTTATCCTTCTGTTGTGCTTGGGGTGGATATGAGTTGAAACCAACTGGACAGCACCTAAAAACAGCTATCTTTTAACTCTTACTAAACTCAAATATGTGTTGGCTGGCTATCCGGGGTTCTTCTGTAAGGGTTAAACTGGAAAGCTCCCTATTCTGTCATTTGAAAAGTGCCAATTTCCTGTCCAAAACTGCAATGACATTGTGCATTGATGATCAAAAGCATAGCTGAGCTGAAAGGCTAGTTTTTTGATATACGTGTCTTCCTGGTGGTGAGGCCTTGTGATTATATCAATTACAGTTACTCAGCCATTGACATACGGAAGAGGGTGTGACTTGTCCAGTAAGAATCCCTTCCAAATGAATTCTGTAATAATTCATCAGGGTTGGTTTGTTTGTTTGACTTTCCCTACATAGGGCTTTCAAGAGTTAAGTATTACAGTGATATCCTAATGTACTGTTGGCTTGACTATGAAGGAAAACTGAATGTTGAAGCTAACCTTTCTACTTTCTTCCCTATGTCTAAGTACTGTGAACTTCCTTTGTGGTATTTTAGTGATTAGACAGGATGGAGGGTGTTCTTAAAGATTCATGGCCAAATTCAGTGATGTCAGAATGAAGGGAAGGGACGGACTTCGTGGGGCCAGCAAGTCTGGCCCCATCTGAATTGTTTGTATAACACTTCCCAAGTAGAATAGGAACCACTGAATTATTCATTTTCAAGTTGCCCTAAAAAAAAAGGCACTTATGCTGTAGAAATGCAGACTTTTGGTGCCAGTGAGAGGAAGAGGAAGGATGCTGATTTTCCTATGAATGTTCTGCCGCCTCCGTTGCCTTGTTACACAGTTTCACTTCCTAGCTGCTGTGAGGTGAAGGAAACCACTGACTTGCTTAAGTGCAGGGCAATTAAGTGGGGAGGGAATTGTGGGCAAACACAGTGAGTGACTTTGAAGCCACAGGTAAGCAAAGCATTTAATTTGTTGGAGGGCCACCAGGTGGAGGAAGGTTTAGAAGGAGCGTTCAAGCAGGAAAGAGCTGTGTATTAGAAGGCCTGGGATGTGAGTGTGGACAGAGTACAGCCCATGCCTGGGAGATGGGCCCCTGATGTCATCTGTCACCTGTCCTTGGGCGTGGGGCTGGGGGTGGGAGAGGGTGAGAGTAATAACTGGTATACAATTGGAAATCTTTTCTTAATTTTAGCTTCTCTGCCACCAAACCTTTTCTTAACAGTTCCTACCGAGTGGCACTTAGGGGAGAAAGGGGGTAATTAGAATCCCTTACATTTGAGAGTAAAAGCAGGGTTCTTACCGTAGACGGACCGCTTGCTGTGACCTTGAGTCTTCACTGCTCCTCACGGGGCCTCAGTTTCCTCACCAGTGAAGCCCAAGCCATTTCTTCTGCATGTCTGGTTCTCATTTGTGTGCATCCTTCGTACAGGAGACGGGTGAGAGAACCCCTATGCCAGTGATCATGAATTTTCTAGAGCAGTCTAGATCCTGGCCAGCACCCGCTGGGTGCAGGCAGGATTTTTATCACTTAACAGGGAAAGGGAAACAAAATCTAAAAGGTGATTCTGAAAGAAAGTATGTTCCAATTGAGCAAGCAGTGCTCCAACTGCAGGAAAAATGTGCTGGTAGATGTTTATACTAAATATGTGATGGGGACTCTTGAAATTTATATATTTTAAGAGTCCTCGTCACATGTTTAGTATATATATGTATATATTTAATATATATATACATGTATCTATCAATATAGATAGATAAATAGATACACGTATACATATAGATGTTGTAACAGCAACCCCGTTTTTACTCCGAGCGAGTGGCAGCAACCCAGACCCACTGCCCTGTCAGTGTTATTCTCAGCCCCATGAGCTCCTGGAACAGGATTTGCAGGCTCTCAGAGGACAGGGACAAGTTGGCTGCATCTTCGCAACTGCCCTAACACCCTGCAGAGCCCCTTCTTACAGAGGTGTGCGGTGAAGGGTGGATGGGGGGCTGCAGGGGGACATGAAGTGAGCAGGACCCCTTGGTCTCCATTTCCTCTCTTCACCTACATGGAGGAGGCTCGTATGAGAGCTCCCTTTCCTGATTCGGATGAAGAAGGGGACTTTAGCATCCCTTCCAGAGCTCATTCTCTTCCTGGTTTGTTCTCAGCTACTATCTTTTTATATCTCAAAGAGAAAAAATACATACGTATGATTTTTAAATCATGTTCTTCTTACAGGGATGTGCTTTTTATGTATGTTTCCATACATTTTCTCCCCTTTGATGAGTGAGTAGACTGAGATTCTGAGAGGCTGCCTGTCTTGACTAAAGTTATCAAAATACTGAGCTGGGGCAGGGCTGGGATTCCAGCACAGGACAGACTTATGGGCGTCCACCCCCCAAATTGGGTGTTTTCTCCCCAGGGTCCCCGGGCAGCATCCTCACAGGCACAAATGTCCACTGCTTGAATGTTTTCTCATATTGCTCATTGCCTCATTTCCGTGCAACTGGAATAATAGCAGCTAACACTCGTACAGACGTGTACAGTTAATAGGTGGTGATGGGGGCGGGGATACAGAACTACTGTGATTGCCTTTGGTTTACATTGTCTCACATTTTGTTGTTGTTTTACTCTTTATTATGGAAATGTTCAGCCATACAAAAGAGGACAGACAAGTACAATGAACCCATAGCTGCCTGTTGCCCAACTCCTGCCATCATCCATCTTGGCCCATCTTGTCCCACCTGCCCCCCACCTGGTATTATCTTGAAGCTACTTCCAGGCTCCTATCATTTCCTCTATAAACATTTTAGCATGTGTATCTTCACAATAAGGACTCTCCTTTTTCAACGCAGACACAATACTATTATCATATCAAAAAAATAAATTTCTTAATATCATCAGGTGTATCTAGTAGATGTTGAAATTTGTGTTGCTATTGTTAGTTGCCGTCAAGTCAGCTCTGACTCATGGCAACCTCACGTACAGCAGAACAAAACCTTGACCAGTCCTACACCATCTTCACCATCATTGGTATGCCCGAGTCCATTGTTGTGAGCGCCTTCCAACCTAGGGGGCTCATGTTCCAGCACTACATCAGACGATATTATGTTGTGTTCCATACGATTTTCATGGGCTAATTTTTAGAAGTAGATCTCCAGGCCTGTCTTCTTAATCTGTCTTAGCCTGGAATCTTCACTGAAACCTGTCCACCATGGGTGACTCTGCTGTATTTGAAATCCCAGTAACATAGCTCCCAGCATCATAGTAGCACACAAGCCACCACAGTACGATAAACTGACAGACCAGGAAAAAAAAGAAAACGGTTGCCATCGTGTCGATTCCAGTTCTTACAAGCGGCGCTAAATGTCATAGCTGGTTTTATTTTTTTAATTTGTTTGAATCTGGATCCAAATAAGATCCACATATGTGATTGGTTGGTATGCCTTTTAAGTTTCATTCTCTTTTTCATCTCTACAGTTTATTTGTGGAAGAAACTGAGTCATTTGTCCTGCAGAGTTCCCCAAAGTCTTTGCTTTATCGATTGCATGCCCGGATGTAGTTTAACATGTTCCCCTGGCCTCTAACTCCTGGAAGTTTGTAGTCATACCTAGAGGCCTGATCAGCTTCAGGTTTGAACTTTCAGGCGTCAGCTCTTCATAGGTGGCTGTGATTCTCTTCTGTCAGTCTCAAGTACTGAAGATTAGCTCTAACCAGAAGAGAAAGACCTGATTTTTAGTGCAACAATAATAATTATTATGTGTATAGGTGTGTGTGGTTTACAAAGCTCTTTTCCACTCCGTTGACGTTCTTATTTTATCCTCAGGCCAATTTCTTTGAGAAAAGTGGCATTATTCCTCCTGTACAGACGACCAATGAGTTCAAAGATCTCCCCAAGGTCACACAACTAAAAAACGGTGGAGAACTCAAGCCCTGTTTGGTTCCCAGCCTCCCTCTGTTGGTTCCCAACGTCACGGTTTCCTCATTACAACTCCAGGAGCTCCACTGTACTCTGACCCCATGGCACTTGACTTAAAGAAAGAAAAGGTTGTTCACATCCAGCCTACCACCCATTGTGCTTGGTTGAGCAGTGCCATCAGAACTCTAGAAAAATGGCAAGAAGCATCCAAGGATTAATCCAGAAGCTTATCCTGAGAGCCTTATGCTGGCTTCAGTAGCAGAAACAGAACAAATTTTGCAATATTATAACTTAATTCTCTGGGCTACAGCTGTCCCATGTCTCCTGCCCAAAGATGACTGAATTTGACTGACAGTCACAGGCTGTTTCTCATCACACTGAGCGTCATACTCTGGGGAGTGACCAGTCTGCTGAGGGGCTCCTGCCATCCCATTAGGTCGGCACAGGTGGAGCATTAACCCTGCATAGGTTGTAGAAGGCCCCCTTGTCTGTTTGATTGACCTAAAGGAAGATTTTATTTCAATTGCTTTCACATGAACAAATGAGCTAAACAGTGGGGCAAGAAGGGAAATTTTCATTCTGATTGGGATTAAAAAGATGAAACTTAACTAAAATTGGTTTTAATTGTTATTGTTTTATCATTTAAATTTAATACGGTGGTCTCTAAAAAGAACAAATCATGGTTCGTTTCTGAGCCTGCAGACGTGACGTTCTAGCCCCTTAACTGTTACTTGGCACTGTTTCATTTCCAACAAAAGTAAAAATCACTATTTCCAGAAGATTCTCCCCAGGGGTCAAGCTCTACCACCCATCTCTCTGCTCCGCCCTGGATTTGACTGGGGAGGGATGGGTTCACGCGAGAGCAACTCATTTGTTCAGGGACTTGGAAGGATGCCAGATGGCTGTCCCTTTCCCCTCTACTCCTGCCAAAGCAGGGGCGGCCCTAAGGCCCTCCTGGGGAGAAAATGAAAGGGAGGGCCAGTTATACAAAAGAGGTTTATCAAGATAATCTCTCCCTAAAGGGGCACTTTTTCCCACTCCTTGCTCCTTCCCCCTGCCCCCAATCAGCCCAGGTATGTTGAGTCCCTGTTTTGTGCCCAGCACTGTGTCAGGCATTAAGGATGAGTTGAGTAGGCAGATGGCCTCACCTGCTCAGTCTAGTGGACAAAAGGAAGCTTAACTCTGGGTCTTCCTGGACTTTTTCCTTTATTCCCTAACAGGACTGATGCCTTGTTTTCAAAGACTATAAAAAATGGTTAAAAAAAAAAAAAATTATTTTCCTTTCACAAAACACTTGTAGATTCCTTTCTTAAAAATCATATTCACAACTTAGCAAAATAGCCCTGCTCTTTCTGCTCTTGAAAAGAATAGCAATGAGTGGTCTGGAAGTGCAGAGTGGACCTCAGTTCACACAGATGTTTTTATTTTGCATATTTAGTCATCCAGTAGTCACTGAGCACCTGCTGAGTGCTCTGGGGTTATAGTGGGGAATAAACAAATAATCATATGAACAAGGTATTTTCAGATAGGAATAAAATAAAAACAAAGCAGGCTGGGACAGTGCAGGCAGGCCTGAGCCGAGACCTGGGTGGTGACAGAGGCTGCCCATGAAGTAGAAATAGCAGAGGGGACAGCAGTAGCTGCAGAGGCCCATAGGTGGGACAAGTGTAGTGATTTCAAGGAACAGAATAGAATAAAGGAATACTGAGAGTGTTTGCTGACTGGGCTACAGAAGGAAATTTACATGTAGTATGTGTTACCAACAGACTGTAAAAAAAAAAACCCATCCACGAGAAACAAAGAACAAACCAGCACAAAGGCTCTGATAAGGAAGCAGTTCTGCACTTAGGCTTCTTTGTCTGGAAGACTAGACTGAAAAGTAGGGTGGAAAGTTGGAAAAAGAGGTAGTTCTGTGATCTTCTGTTGACCCTCTGCCTCCTGCAGGGGTCTGGGCCAGCAGGGGGTGAGGGGATCCCTACCCATAAGACACTTCGGGTGTAAGTGGGAGAGAGGGGTCTGAAAATAGGCTCATGGAGCCATACTCAGCCCTCCAAGGCAGGCTCGTGGCTGGCAGGTTGGATTTGAACACTAAACGCCTTGGGGATGCAATGGAGGGAGGAGGCCCCCAAACCTGAGGAATGGCAGTGGGAAGGCTTTGCTGAAGAAGGCAAAGCTGGGGAAGGCTGCCTGCGTGTAAACACCGCCAGGCTTGAGAGCCGGGCGACGGCGGGTTGTTGGAATATGGGTCTAGAATGTTTTAAGAGTAATTTGTGAAGGCTTAAATTGTTTTGATAAATCCACCCAACAACAAATAAGACAAAAGAAACCAAAGGCCAGTCTCACAAATATAAATATTTATGACAAAAATACTAAGTAAAATATTAGCAAATAGAATTCAGGAGCACATTAAATGCATAGTGTACCACAACCAGATGGAGCAAATAACTGTCAGAACAATTTACCATTTTAGTGGGTCAGAGGAGAAAAACCATTTAATTGGCTCCATAAATGCTTAAAAGGCACTTAATGAAATCAACATCCATCTTTTATTAAAAAGTCTGAACGAAATAGGAATAATTGGATATTTCATTAACATGAAAAATACATAATATATATGATTTCATGAAGTACCTTTTAAGCATATATATATATATATACACACTTAAAGTAAAAAACCAGCCATATGTTTAATGGTGAAACACTAGATGCATCACTGTTAAAGTCAGGCACCAAACATAAACCTCCACTATCATCGTTAATGTAGTTCTAGAAATGCATAGACCAAGAGGCATTGTTCGAACAGAACAAGGGGGTACTGTGTGATTTAAAGTCAGGAAAGATGTGCATCGTGGTTATATCCTTTCACCATACTTATTCAACCTGTATGCTAAGCAAATAATCCAAGAAGCTGGACTATGTGAAGAAGAAGGGGGCATCAGGATTGGAAGAAGATTCATTAACAACCTGCTGTATGCAGATGACACAACCTTGCTTGCTGAAAGCAAAGAGGACTTGAAGCACTTGCTGATGAAGATCAAAGACCACAGCCTTTAGTATAGATTGCACCTCAACAAAAAGTAAACAGAAGTCCTCATAACTGCACCAGTAAGGAACATCATGATACATGGAGTAAAGATTGAAGTTGTCGAGAATTTCATTATACTTGGATCCACAATCAACACCCAGTGAAGCAGCAGTCAAGACATCAAATGGCATATTGTATTGGATAAATCTGCTACAGAAGACCTCTTGAAAGTGTTGAAAAGTAGAGCTGTCACTTTGAGGACCAAGGTGCGCCTGACCCAAGCTGTGGCATTTTCCGTCACCTCATATGCATGCGAAAGCTGGACAGTGAATAAGGAAGACCTAAGAAGAATTGATGCGTTTTCACTGTGGTGTTGGCAAAGAATATTGAATATACCATGGACTTCCAGAAGAACAAACAAGTCTGTCTTGGAAGAAGTACAGCCAGAATGTTCCTTAGAAGCAAGGATGGCGAGACTTCATCTCACGTACTTTGGTCAAGTTATCAGAAGGGACCAGACCCAGGAGAAGGACATCATGCTTGGTAAAGTAGAGGATCAGCGAAAAAGAGGAAGACCCTCAACGAGATGGATTAACACAATGGTGTAACAATGGGTTCAAGCATAATAACGATTGTGAGAATGGCGCAGGACAAAGCAGTGTTTCATTCGTTGTACATGGATGGGGTCACTGTGGACTGGAACCAACTTCACAGCACGTAACAACAACAACAGGAAGTACTGACAAGTGCAGTTATACAAGAGAAGGAGGTGAGAGGTAGAAAAGGTGGGCAGGAAGGCTATAGCGTCCTTATTTGCAGAATGAGAGCATAGCATACCTGGAAAACCCAAGAGAGCAACTGAAAACCTGTTACAAAATTAAACAGACACCAACCACTTAAAAAATATAATGGAGAAAAAATACCTTTATAATAGCAACAAAAAAACTGTAAAATATCTAGGAGAAGTAACAGGATATATACAAGGTCTGTAAGAAGAAAACTTTAAAATGCTATTTAGTCTCATAAAAGAGGACTGAATGGAAAGACATCCCCAGTTCTTGGATAAGAAGAGAGTCGGTGCTGTCAGAGTGCCAAATCTCCCTGATAAATCTGTCAATGTCAAACCACAAGCTGATGCCAAAGTTCATATGGAAAAATAGCAAGCAAGAATAGCCAAGAAAATTCTGCAAAAACAATAATGAGGGAAGACTAGCTCCATAGATAATAAACATATTATAATTCTAACAGCAGCAGTTTTTGGTCTCACTATGAATCAGTGAATGAGAAAGGAAAATCCAAAATTTGGCCCAAATCCATCCAGAAATTTTGTAAATGATAACAAGCTGACGTTGTAAACCAGTGGTGAAAAGATGGATTATTCCGCTTTAAAGAAATACAAATGTAAAACAGAATGAACTTATTTTTGTGATTTTGTCTCTAGAAGATTGTACCTCCCTCTGCTCCACAAATTTGGATTCATCCTCCAGGATGTAGCCCAGATGTCGCCTCCTCCATGAGGCTTTCCCTCTTGTGTTTGCAAAGCTCTTTGTCACCATACTGAAATTACTTGTGTCTCTGTTCACCTCCCTTGTGCCTACCACTGTGTGCCTGCCCATCCTTCCTACAGTCATGGAATATTTATTGTGCTCCTAAGCTGCACGGGGTGTACTCCTGCATGCTAGCAATAAGGCAGATGCCAGTGCCTTTGCCAGCTTGGCACCTGGATATTTGCTTCCCTCTCAAAACCAAAGAACCATTGCCGTTGAGTCAATTCTGACTCATAGTAACACTATAGGACAGAGTAGAACTGCCCCACAGGGTTTCCAAGGCTGTAAATCTTTGTGGAAGCAGACTGCCACATCTTTCCCCCATGGAGTGGCTGGTGGGTTCAAACTGCTGACCTTTTGGTTAGCGGCGGAGTGCTTAACCATTATGCCACCAAGGCTTCTGCTTCCCTCTCATGGGGGGTGGGGTGGTGTATAGTAGGTGCTCAGTAGGCATTATTGAGTGACAACTGCTCTCCCTACAAGCAGTCTGCAGCCCACCCTGGTCCAGGTGGGCAGTGTCCAATGCTGGAGCAGGGCGCAGTGCACGGTCTCGGGTACCATCTTGCCTTGCTCGCGTGTGACTGCAGACCATTCTTTCCTTTCATTGAGAGTCGGGCTTTTGTGCAGTAATCAGCTTTTTGTAGAGTCTTGTCTACCCCCTTACCCAGTTCCTTGTGTATGTGGTGTACCCGCTCAGGAGAGAAGGGTACCTTTCCTGAGGCATTGTCCCCGTGACTAAGGGGACTCCAGGCCCATAACCAGGAAGCTTTCCTTCAAGCCTCCCCTTTCCACCTCCTTTTCTTCTGCTCTATCTGAACTCAGTCCAGTGAGCACTGCTTCTGTCTGTCCTCTTCCCCTTATGAGAGCCTGGCCTGGATGGAAGTATAGGTCGTTGTGAAAATGATCCCCGTTGCTGACAGATTAGGTCATCAAATGCGACATTGGGTTAGAGGGCGAGAGTTCATTTTATTAAACATACTGAAGCCTTTATTTTGTTGTTTTTTAAGCAGGAAGAATTCATCTCTCTATATTTCTCTTTTTTATGCCAAAGAACTTTACAATCTAGTATTGAGACTATTGGCTTTTGACTTGGATCCAAGAAGACACCCTGATCTTTGAAAGCTGCCCTGTACATTTTCTCAACTGCCTTGACAATATACTTTGTTTTAACAACCCCTGATGTCAGCGGGGTTGTATGAGTGTTGAAATATACTCCAGCCTCGCCCTGGTGCCATACCTTGGGATGCAGGGAAGTAGATGCAGAGTTACTAACATGGATATAATTTCAGCTCCATCGACCTTGACCATGTCTTTTTAAGTTCCTCATAAAAACGAAGTGTTGGCCCAGAGAATGCCCTGAAATGATCAGTAGGAAACTGATTGAATGAGGTACATATTCTAGGCCAAACTGAAATGAGCCGCTCTTTGAAGTCAGAGGGGAGAACAATGCAGTGCAGGTTAATAGATCAGTGAAAGCTGTTTTGTCAGCTCATAAAAAGGTGCGTGAACTAAATTTTTATAATAAATAGTTTTGCTGAGCAAACAATATGTGTGGTTATTATAGACTTTGGAAAATAAATGATTTCAGACTAATGTCAGGCCGCAGATGCTGGCATGGTAGTTGCCCCTTCAAAATGAAAAGACTGAAAAACCTTTGGAAGATTGTTGACACACTATGAAAGCACATGCCATTTAATTCATTACTGCTCTTTTAAGATAACATTTGTACTTGTGGTATTAACCTCTGGGCATTTTCTTATTACCTATTGAGGGCAGTTTGGTAGGATTAATTTTGTTGGGGAGCAGATAGTGGTTTGGAGAGAGACTGAATGATGAAGACCCAGTGGAGGACGTGTTCTAAGACAAGGCCAGCACAAACATACGAAGAGCCCTGCCATCTTGATCCTGTTCTGCCAATGCCAGTGCCTTTTCATTCTCAATTAGAAGACACAGAGGATTGCTGGGCTTAACATCTTCAACAGCCTTGGTCACATTTAAATACTCCACTAGTTGTATTTTATTTGACCTTTTCAAGAACATGTCCCCTTGGAAAACTGAATACCAAGCCTACAGACTTCTAAAATAATATCCTAGATTTGCTTCTTGCCAACTGCATTTCCGGTTCCTTCCATTGTTTCCTTCTGTGGTTTCTGGTCCATTCTGTGAATGGGCACTGTAGCCCCTCTGGGCCCTGCTGTCATCAGGATCCTGGTAGAGAATAGCCCTGTTGTATTGCAGCAGAACTCAGGGTTGTCATTATTGTTTGAAAGCTTTGGAAATTCGAGAGTTGCTCTCGTAATGAAAGGTAAGTGCAGTCGTTGTTATCACGTTCAGTATTTTGGTCAGTTTAGCAGTTGCTTAGTAACAAGTTAAACTGACCAGAAGATGGGAAACTTAAAATGCATTTCCAGTGATTGGCTCCAACTGCCAAGAAGGCACCTTCCTGTTTAAAGGTGCCTTAGAGTTTTTTAAACATGATTTGGAAGTCTTTTGGAGATGATGCATTGTTTTCTGGATATTAGACATATTAATGAACATCCGAAACCGTTCACTGTCTGACAGGAAATCCGGAGTGTCTGTGTATTCACCAGGAGGCCCCCAAGCCCAGCCCCAGCCCTTTAAACCAGGCAGGATTCAGACACCTGTAGATCCCGGCCCTGCGATCCAAGCCTCTGGGGAAGCAGGCCTCTTGGGACCCCTCTCTCTCTAGCCCTGGTGTGTGTCTGACACCCGAACTGGCCCTTTCACCACTGGTGACAGCCAGGCAAGGTGAGGGTGGGCCTGTGGCCCCCAGGCAGCCACTCCTCCACCCCTTCAACTCCAAACCAGGACTGGGGCTTTCCTCCCAGGGAGACTGCCTCCTCTAAATGCTACTTCTTCCCTTCCTTAATTCATGGAGCAAATATGTATCGAGCACCTTCTGTGTGCCTTACTTCTTAAATTTGTTTTAAGAGACATCTAGCGGGCCTGCCTCTCTGTCTTCCCCCATATACATCGTCAGAAAGAGTAGCTGGTGTCCCAGGGGAACCTGATCTTACAGAAAAAAACAGCTAGGCCCCAGGGGAGAACAACCATTCTGAAAGACAGACCCCAAACTGAGCAGTGTATGTGGTCTGAACAGGACAGGTGGGCCACAAATACGAAGTAAGCATTATAAATATATTTACCCAAGGAAATAAGGGACAGTATTAGCAGTATGAAGTGAGAACAAGGAGTAATTTTTTTTTTTTTTTTTAATGAGCCAGCTGGAAATAGCAGATAGGAAAAATAGAATAACTAAACCAGGGAACAAAAGAGAAAAGATAAATTGCAGGGTGGATAAGCTAAAGTACGGTTAGAAAAAATTGAAGAACCTTCCAGAAGACAGCAGGAAAGGGTCAAGAAATAGCAAGTGTAAAAGGGAGTGGATGACAGGAGGACAGAAGTAAATGTGCCAACGATATCCATATGATAGGCATTCTATACAGAGAGGCAGAAATATTTAAATGATGAAGATAAATTAGCCAGAATTAAAGAAGGATGAAAGGGCTCATTGAGGGCCAAACAGGGGTTTAGGAAAGCCCTCACTGAGGCTGAGACGCTGGATGCCTTTGCCCACCCAGTCCAGGCCATCCCCCATCAAACTCCTAAGCTCCACAGCCAGCTCTCCTGATGTACTCAAGAGAGAATCTGGACGTTGTCAACCTCCTTTCCCCTGTAAATCTTTTCTGGGGTACTCAGCAGCTACGTATCTGTCCCTCTCTTCTAAATATGTGGCACTGACAAGTTATTCAGGAATGGTGTCTACCGTCTGTATGTGCCCAGCCCATAGCCCCAGCCCGGTGCCAGGAAGTGTTCACGGAACCAAAGAGTGAAAGAATGAATGATGCTAACCAGGGAAGTTTGCCGTGTGTATCTGGACTTTGTAAATGCATGATGAATAATTGTCTGATTGAAGTTCCAAACTGTGTTTAAAAGTTGCAGTTTACCTTAAGAAAAGTTTGTTAACTTTTAAGTTTCATTTTGTACCCACGGAGTTTACACTCTGAATCCTTCATCAACAAGTTGCCAAGACAGCAGTTTCCTCTGTGGACTGTCAAGTATTCTTTTATGTTGTGTTCAAGACTTAACACTGTGAATGGTTTTTTGCTGTTGTTGTTGTTCTTTGCAATTATTAGAATATCTTTTCCATTGCAAGGCAGTTTTCCTGCAAGAGCCTGGTGGTTGTATTTTGAGATGACACGGTGATGTGTTTCATAATTTGAGCTGCCCCACCCCATCCTCTGCATTGCAGAGGTCTCGGTGGGTATTCCTCTTACTAAGAGACACTACCAAATTGCCCTAAAAATAGCTTCATCTAACTAGGCCATTTTACAAATGGTTTCAGACTTTCTCAGACCAGGCCGAAAACAGGATACTATTTCAGAGCAGGTACAATGAGCATTGATCCTGATCACAAGGCATCTAGGAGCCCATTCAGGCCGCTGGGAGGTGATAAGATGGCTTCAGGTCACCACGAAAGCTGGAAAAGCCTGGGGCAGAGGGAGCGCTTGATGTGGCAGACGGGAAACTGACCACCAGGGCCCAGTACAGTTTTCCCACCTCTCGTTATTCAGGATGGATGACACCCTTGTTCAGCACACATCTCATTTGGATCAGTGAAGCAGGTTTCAGGATACAGAAGGACTTTCTCATGGCAGGCCAGCCCAGGGGTCTTGCACTGCCCCTCACTGGCAGGACGGGCCAGCGTTCAGAAGCTGACCTCCAGCCCTCCAGCCCTCAGCCAAGCTTGTGTAAGCACCAGGAGTGTTGGGCAAAGGAGCCACAGAGCCTGGTCTCCAAAGAGCTTGAGTCCGTGAGGGAGTCAGTGGGCACAGCTACAGCCTGGGTGGCGGTGACTGCCGCCCCCCGAGGGCTGGGAGGGTGTGGTAGAAGTAGGAGTGGAGGGCAGTCCAGGTAATCTAGGTCAAGGCCTGGTGCCATCCAGGGGCTGGAGATGGGAGTGTTTTTGGAGCACAGGGGTGTGGGAATATGAAGTGACCAGGCGGGGAGGTGGGCAGGAGCCACATGTACAGCACCAAGGGGTGGGAGTAAACCCTGAAGGCGGCAGAAAGAACTCAGGCCCTGTGGAGGGTGGAATCAGAGCAGGAAGCCAGTGAGGAGGCTCCAGCAGGAGCAGGCCCAGAGTCCCCCAGCAAGGGTCTCCGTGGCTGTGATGTTCTGCTCTGTTTTCCACGGATGTGGTAAAAGCTCCCTCAGTCCCAGCCAGCCTCGGCCTGCAGCCTCCTGACGGGGCGGTAGCTGGAATGGTGGTTTGTCCAGGCGCTCTGTTTGAAGTGGCTGTGCCCTTCTCGGGAGGACTCTCAGCATTCCTCTTTTTCTTATGACGTTGTATGTTGGAACCATATATATTTACCTTCAGATCACTCAAGGAGGTACTTTCAAACGAGAAGGGAAAAAAAAGAAACTGGAAACTCTGTTTTTATGAGCTGGTGCAGTGGTGACCATTAACTCAGGTGTTTTCAGAGCCTACTGCAGAGTCCCCCAACCTGCATTTCTGCCCTCACCTGCTCTTTTCCCCACCAGCCCCACCACCTTCTGGTGGTTCTCTTTGTTGTCCTCTCAAGTCCTTCACCATCACTGCCTTGGTGCATGCTGTTCTTTGTCTCCGAGTAGCCTTTCCCCAGCTTCCTTCTCTCACCCCAGCCTGGTAAACTTCTAATCATCCTTCAAAACCCAGCCCACAAGTGAGCTCCTTTGAAACATTCCCTGACTTCCTACTCTGTTTTTCCAGAGCATGTGGTCCAGACTTCTATTCTAACTCTTGGCAGGATACACTGTATTTTATCTTTTTTTAAAATATAATTTATTTTATTTTTGTTGTTGTTGAATTTACATAACAACATACACCAATTCAACAATTTCTACACGTACAATTCAGTGATATTGTTTACATTCTTCCAGTAGTGCAACCATTCTCACCCTCCTCTGCCAGGTTGTTCCTTCCCAGTAACGGAAGCTCACTGACCATAAGTTTTCTGTGTTATCTTTCAAATTGCTGTTGTCAATTTGATCCCATATAGATAGATCTTAAAAGAGCACAATGCTCAAGGCAGACATGCTTTACTAGTTAAGCTAATATATGGTTTTTAAAAGACTTCAGGGGATATTTTTGGTTTAAGGTTTAAAGATTATCTCAGGGCAGTAGTTTCAGGGGTTCATCCAACCCCCATGGCTCCAGAAAGTCTGGAGTCCGTGAGAATTTGAAACTCAGTTCTGCAGTTTCCCGCTTTTGGTCAGGATTCTTCTGTAGAATTTTTTATCAAAATGTCCTGTAATGGTAGCTAGGCACCATCCAGTTCTTCTGGTCTCATAGCAAAGGAGGCAGTTGTTCATAGAGGCAATTAGCTACACGTTACATATCCTCCTCCTATTCCTGACTCTCCTTCTTCCTCTGTTACTCCTGGCGAATAGAGACCAGTTGCCATGCCTTGAATGGCTGCTTGCAAAAAAGCTTTTAAGATCCCAGGCACTACGCAACGAACTAGGAGGTAGAACAGAAGCACTAAACATGTTATTAGGCCAGTTAACTGGGATGTCCCATGAAACCATGATCCTAAATATCCAAACCAAGAAACCAAATCCCATAAGGTATTTGGTTGTACATAAACAACCACAGCAGCTATACTTTTTCTTTTCTTTCTTTTTTTTTTTTTTTTTTTTTTGTCATTGTGGTAAGTGTATCTATCACATAAATTTTGCCAATTCAGCTCTTTACAGGTGTACTACTTATTGACAATTACATTAGTTGGATGTGCAACCCAACCCATCATTGATGCAATTTTTCCATCACTGTAAACCAAGTCTCAGTATTCCGTAAGCAATAACCCCTCTTCCCCCTCTTCTTCTCACCCTTAAAAGCCACTGATAAACTTTGATCTCTGTACATTTGCCTGTTCTTGTCTTTTTATGTAAGTGATATCATATGTTTGTCCTTTTGTGATTGAGTTATTTCACTTAGTATAATCTCTTCAAGTTCCATCCGTATTGTAGCATGTATCAAGATTTTGTTTCTCTTTTTGTCTGAGTAGTGTTCCATTTTATGTATGTACCATGTTTTATCTATTCATCCACTGTTGGGCACTTAGGTTGCTTCCATCTTTTGGCTATTGTGAATAGTACTGCAATGAACATTGGTGTACACATCTCCAAGTCTCTGCTTTCAAGTCTTTTGGGTATGTACCAAGGAGTGGAATTGCTGGGTCATGTGGTAGTTCTATTTTTAGTTTTCTGAGGAACCGCCACACTGTTTTTCACAACAGATCTACCATTCTGGATTCCCACTAGCAATGGATAAGGGTTTCAATTTCCCCACATCCTTGCAAACATTTGTTATTTTCTGTTTGTTTATTTGTTTGTTTTATCTTAGCCATCCTAGTGGGAGTGAAATGGTATCTCATTGTGGTTTTGATTTGCATCTCTCTGATTGCTAATGACGGTGAGCATCTTTTCATGTGTCTGGTGGCCATTTGAATGTCCTCTTTGGTGAAATGTCTAGTCAGATCCTTTGCCCATTTTATGATTGAGTTATTTGTTTTTTTTTTTTGTTGCTAAGTTGCCAAAGTTTTATATATATTTTGGTTATGAGATTCTTGTTGGATATATGGCTTCCAAAGATATTCTTCTAGTCGGTAGCTTGTTTTTTCACTTTTGGGGAGAGTGGGGTGGGGGCAGAATAAAGTCTTTCGATGAACAAAAGTTTTTAATTTTTATAAGGTCTCATTTATCTTATCTTTTGCTGACTGTGCTTTGTTATTATATTAGATAATCCATTGCTAAAAGCTAGGCCCAACATTGTTGCCCCTGCATTTTCTTCTAATAATTTTATGGTTTTAGTTTGCACATTTAGGTCCTTAACCATTTTGAATTCGCTTTTGTGTGTAGTGCGAAGCATAGATCCTGTTTCATTTTTCTGCAATGTGGAAATCCAATTTTCCCAACACTGTTTATTAAAGACACTCTTCTTTCCTCATCAAATGGACTTGGCACTGGTGTCAAAAATCAGTTGACCATAGATGTGTGGATTTATTTCTGGACTCTCAATTCTGTTCCATTGGTCTATGTGTCTATTGTTATAACAGTACCAGGCTGTTTTGATTACTAAAGCTGTATAATATGTTTTAAAATCTGGAAGTATGAATCTTCCAACTTTGTTCTTCTCTTTCAACATTACTTTGGTTATTTGGGGCCTCTTGCCATTCCATATAAAGTTGAGGATTGGTTTTTCTATTCCTATAAAGAAGGCTGTTGGAATTTTTATTGAGATTGCATTGAATCTGTAGATCACTTTAGGTAGTATTGACAGCTTAACAATGTTAAGTCTTCCAGCCCAAGAATATAGAACATCTTTCCATTTAAGTCTTCTTTAATCTCCTTCAGCAATGTTTTATAGTTTTCATTGTGTAAGTTTTTCACATCTCTGGTTAAATTTATTCCTAGATATTTTATTCTGTTAGACGTTATCGTAAATGGAATCATTTCCCTTATTTCCTTTTCATATTTCTCATTAGAGGTGTATAGAAACCCAAATGATTTTTGTTCGTTGACCTTGTACCTTGTGAGTTTGCTAAATTCCTGTATTAGCTCTGGAAGATTTCTTGCAGACTCTTTAGGAGTTTCTTTATATAGGATCATGTCATCCACAGGTAGAGATAATTTTACTTCTTCTTTTCCAGTCTGGATATCTTTTATTTCTTTTTCTTTTCTTATTGCCCTGGCTAAGACTTGTAATAAAATATTGAATAGAAGTGGTAAGAGTGGACGCCATTGTCTTGCTCCCAATTTCTAGGGGAAAGCTCTTGGTCTTTCTCCATTAAGTATAATGCCGGCTGTTCACTTTTCATATCTGCCCTGAATCATATTAATAAATTTCCCCTTTATTCCAATCTTCTTGAAGGTTTTCATCAAGAAAGAGTGTTGGATTTTATCAAATGCTTTTTCTTCATCCACAGAGATGGTCATGTGGTTCTTTTCTTTTGTTCTATTGATGTGGTGTCTTATGTTGATTGATTTTCTAATGTTGAACCATCCCTGCATTCCTAGAATGAATCTCATGTATTTTATCTTTTTATGGCTCTGTCTGCCCTATGAGATTGGGATCCTCTCAAGGGCAGGCAGCCCCTTACCCAGCCCAGGCTCCCTCCTCATGGTGGACAGTGACATCTCCTTGCTGGTCTGCACAGCTGGCTGCTGCTCTCCCCTACAGTGTGAATGCATGCGGGTCATTCTGCCAGGACCATGAAGTGCTGTCCTGTTAATCACCTCCCCAAGCCTGCCTTGTTGCTGACTAATGTGCTCTCTCCCTCTCCCCTTCCTAGGGCTGACGAAATTGAAATGATCATGACGGACCTCGAAAGAGCAAATCAGGTAGGATTTTTAATGGCTTTAGGCATTAAACCACAATAGTGTACCCATTTCTGTCATCTTGGAAGGTGTTTCTAAGTTCAAAAGCCAGTTATTCTTACATTTTTTATGTACAACTTGTCAACATTGACTCTTTTTCTGATGTCACAAAAAGTAGAAAAATACATGAAAAGTCCCAGGCATTTTTCCGCAGCAAAGTCTCTGATGTGGTCTCAGCATCTCAGACATCCCCTGCTGAACATCAACCACAAAGTGGCTGCTTCTTTCTTTTTCTCAAACCATCTCTTAAAATCTCCATCTTTGTACCCATGGCATCCATTATACAATAGAGTTATACTGTAGAGAATTCCTTATTGCCTCCTTCTAATGGAGAACTCAGTGGTTCCCTGGGTTGAAGCCAGTTGCTTTGGAGAGGGCTACCCAACCGATGGCCCACTCCTAGCTCTGCACTTAGTTATCAGAGATGCTTTGTGGAAAGTTCCTAGCACGATATCCAGAGCAAAGTGGGCCCACAGCATTTGGTGGCTGTAAGTACTCAGCTGCCTAGAAAAGTCAGCACCTGAAGAACTCCTTCATTCCCAAGGACTCCATGTAACAGTGAAATATTTTGCTTTAGCAAATGGTGCTGCTGCTTTGGAAAGGAACAGATTCCCCCATTTATTTTCTTTTTTTTGTGGGAGAAGCAGCCAAGTCTGTGATGTGTTTCTCAGCCCCAAAAGGCCACAGACATGGCCTCTCCCCACTCAGTTTTACAGCTGGGTAGCCACAGGCACAGGAAAGTTAAGTGGTTTGCCTAGGGTTGCCTAGGCAAGCACAGCCCCAGCAAGATGAAATTCTCCTTGGATCTCAGCAATCTCTGCTTGCCACCTTGTGCAAGTTGTGCAGGGTGCCTGCCCCTTGCTGGTGTTGGTTACTAGACTTTGGCAAACTCTCCAGAAAGTGTGCCTTGCCCATTTCCTGGCCACTAAAACATCCTGAAGTCTCATGGAAATATAAAAGTCAGTTTATACATGGGAGTGATCATGGACCGTGCGGATTTTTTTTTTCTTCAAGGAAACCTTTGTGGGTACAGTGTTGGATACTCAGACTCACCGAGTATCTAGGGCTTGGCACATAATAAGCACTCAGGAGAGATGTGTGGAGTGAATCATGTAAGCGAGTGTTGTTATAGTATTAGTTATGATAGACGTAATAATATTAGCTAACAAATATTTGGTACTTGTTTTGTGCCCGGCTCTGTTCTAAGCACTTTACGTGAAGTAACTCCCAGCAACCCAGTAAGGTTGGTGCTATTATTAGTCCCATTTTACAGGTGAGGAAACTGAGGTCAGCAGCTGGTAGTTTGCAGAGCCAGGACTAGAGCCCCCAAAGTCTGACTTCAGAGCCTATGCTCTTCCCCGCCGCCTGGGAAACGGACACCAAACCCAGGCTCACTTTGCCTTTCTCTCAATACTGTCTAGTTTCACAGGCACATTGATCCACATACCTCATTGCTGTAAAGCACTGCTTCACCTCACAGAGGTGCTTATGTGTTTATTTACCTTTATTTGCTCCTTCATTTTTACTCAGCTTGCACTGCTCACCTTTGCAAAGACCTTAGGCCAAAGGTAGTTACTGGGAAGAGCTAGCCTTTGTCTCATGATTGCCATTCGTATTTCTCCAGTTTACACACACACACTCTCACACACACACACACACACACACACACACACGCACATGCACACACAGGCATGTCTCCCCTTTTCATGGCACTTTGGGGTAAGCTCTGGTTTGTTAAACAGGTGACTTTATTCTCTGAATATCATGTGCACTGCTAGGGGCCAGCTCTCTGTGGTGTCAGTCCCTAGGGCACCAAAGAAGGACAGCAGAAGGAGGTGAGACAGCAACATAAGGACCTTTGGGAAAGGTACGAACTCAGAAAGGACACTTGGTCCGGGTCCTAACTATGTAATTCCAGGCTGTGTGGCCTTGGGCATGTCTCTTCTTAAATTTCACTATCTTAAAAGACAAAAGAAAGAAAGAGAAGGAGGGAGGGAGAGAGGAGACAATAACTAGTACTTCCTTTGCAAGATTGTTTTGCAGATTAGAGGTCAGATACCTGGGTAAGAAGTAAGTGTTGAAATGAATACTAGTTTTATAGTTGCCAAACAAGCACAGATTTGGCAGAGAGAATTGTAAGGTTCTGCCCTAGGGAAATACCAACAGCAACACTTTCTTTTTTGGGGGAGGAAAGGGGGTGATGGTAGGAGAGTTTTAATCAACAATTCAGTGTGAGTGAACAGCCTAATATGGCTGCCAAAAGAAATCAGTGCAACCTCAGGCTGCATTAATAGACATAGGAGGTTCTAGAATAAAGGAGATGGTGATTCTGCTCCAGTCTGCAGCAGTTAGTGTGTGCCAGGGGAGTAACATTTTATTCTGGAAGCCACAGTGTTAGAAGAGCAGCTACCTGGAGTGCCTTCAGAGGCCCTCGATGACCAGGACAGGGTAGGGACCTTCACACAAAAGAAACCAGGAGGTTTGGGACATTCCTCATCTTTGAGGGGAAGGAAGACAGAGGAACTTCACAGGAAGATATAAGAGGAATCATTTCAGGAAGCTGGGATGTGAAAAGATTAGAGAAAAGTTTCAGATGGGGACCTTGTGAATTCTGTCCTTGTAGCTTGCTTTCGAGGGCTGGCCAGGGGAAGAGGGTTAGATTTGTTCTGAGAGAACCCAGAGGATAGGAGTATGGCCAAGTGGGGGGACTAGTGGGAGGAACCTTACTCCAAAGTCAAGACGTTTTCTCTTGGTGCTGGTTCTGCAGGTGCGAGAGCTGCCTTGGAAGGGAGTGAGCTCCCCGTCAGCAGAGCTGTGCACACAGGTGCAGGCAGCCCCAACTGGGAGTATGAGATGAGGGACCAGGCCCTGAGGGAACAGAAGGAGGGCTTGAGCTTAATGACCCTGAATTCTAGGATATTATAAAGTGATAAGAGCCCACTGGTACAAGAGAACATCTAAGAAAGAGAAATAGAAAGCAGTGGAAGTTGAAAGAATATACGTGGGGGAAAGATAGAAGGAAATGGAATTGAAAGTCTGAAGGAAAGCCAGAGAAGCTGGCATGTGGCCTGGGCCTTCAGCAAGGGGAAAGCCTCCCCAGGTGGACATAAGGAGGGGCCAGCTAGCCGGAAGGTGGGTGAACTCTGGGCACGTAGGTCCTTCCGTAAAACCAGAACTGCAGGGAGGACGCTGGATTTGGTGGAGGGCCTCAGATGAGTGGGGGACTTCAGTGGAGACATGCTTGGGAGTGAACGCTCAGATTTGAGTCCTTAGAGGAGCACCTTGGGGAATGGATGCGCGTGGGGAGACCGGAAGCAGCAGAGCAGTGAGGAGCTGCCTGATAGAACAGGGAGAAGAGGCCACGCACTGGCTGTGGTGGTGAGGCAGGCGGGCGCAGTCGGGCAGGAGGAGGGAGCTGCAGGTGGGTGCAGCGCAGCTAGGTGTCTGGATCAGTGCCTCTCCCATTGGGGAGAGCCCCAGGAGGAGCAATTTACTAGTTCATTGGCATATAACATTAATTTTGCGCTAGACTCATAGTCAAAATGTTCTACTGAGACCTGACAATTTGTTTTATTGCTAAAGTACTTGTGTTGCTATGGTGGAAAAATAGACAAGCAGTCGGCAACGTCAGTTAAGGGTGCGTCTCATTTCCACCTGTTTATTAAACTTCAAAGCACCTGCATTAATACTCCATCATAATTGGCAGCAATAAAGGTTCAGAGCTTTTGAGACTTCATAATAAAAAGCAGCCACAACTTGGTACCCTGCAACCATATGAGCCCCTGTCTTGGGCTTGGGTAAGCCAGTGAGAGTTTAGTAGGTGCCAGCTTCTCTGCTCTCAGCAGCCCTCCCTCCCACTGGGCGTGCAGCTCCATTAGAACAACCCTCATATGGGTTGCCAGAGCACAGAACCACAGCACGGGGGCCAGGAGGAAGTCATTTCAGTGAGTTGCCTACCTCCTGTTAACTTTCCTGATTTTTATGGAGCAAGACTGCCCTAACAGAAGACCGTTCAAGCTGAGGTTAGGGTTGGAAACCACAGTTTAAATTGACTAAGCAGAACAAGCCAAGTGTAGAGAAAAATGCAGAGAGCAAAAGGAACTTGTAGCAAGTTGTGGCATTGTCTTTGATGCCACTGTTTGTGTTCTTGTGGGGAAGAATTACTGGGTTTGGAGTCAGGAGACCTAAGTTCAAATCCCAGAATCCCATGCAGCCTTGCACAAATCTCTGGTCTCCCACTGCCTCCATTTCCCCATCTCTAGAATGAGAGTAATTATGCACACTTCAGTGAGAGTCCCCATTCATTTTTGTCCCCATTTATTCAGCCAGTATTTTGAGCACCTACTGCAATCCAGACCTTGTTGGAGGGGTTACCCACCCGTGCTTGGCACCTGGTAGGTGCTGAGTAAATGCTGGTTTTCTGTGGCTTAGACAAGGGGCTCTTTTCCAGTGGGCAAGCCACATGCCTGACTGTTACTCCTTGGCCTCCTGGGGACCTTGATTTCTCCGTGTAATAAATTGGGCTCCTAGCCCAGGTCAGGCATGTCAGCAGGGCCTGGAGAGAGCCCCTGGGCCACATGTGGAAGGCCTTTGTAGGAGGAGGAAGTAGGAAGATTTCCTCTTCTGGCAAGCAGTGTTGGCATGGGTGGTGATGGTGTTAGTTCCAGCTTTCAGCCTGGTAAAAAAAACCAAAACCAAACCTGCTGCCATCATGTCAATTCTGACTCGTAGCGACCCTTTAGGACAGAGTAGAACTGCTCCATAGGGTTTCCAAGGAGCAGTTGGTGGATCAGAACTGTCAACCTCTTGGTTAACAGCCTGAGCCCTTAACCACTGTGCCACAAGGGCTCCATCCAAATCAATATCCATCCTGCCCGCCCTCCACAGATACACAGGCAATGGATCTAAATGGGGGCTTTGGCTTCCAGTGCACTGTCGCTTTGGACACGTGGCAATAAATTTTTCATCCCCAGTCCTTGGTAGATCTTTCTGACCTCCCTCTTGCAAAATCACTGAAGTGGGGTCTCTGAGATTCTGAATAGTGTCTGCAGTCACATGTGGATATTCCTTTGGAAAGGTGTCCAGAAGTTTGCCATGTAGTTTCCAAAATGATGAGATCTGTTGATTTGGAATGGCCATTTGTTGGTCTCTGTTCTGTCACTCCTTTCTCCCTCCCCCTAGAGTAAAGGGGTTTGGGAGGGACAGGTCAAGGAGTCATCCCCAAGGAGAGCTTGCTTTCTCCTTGAAGGGGTTCAGATGTCTTGTTTGTTATTTGACCTTGAGATTGGTGGTCAGAGTAATGCCCCCCCACCCCAGAAATGTCCATGTCCTAATCCCTGGAACCCGTGAATATGTAGGTTACATGGCAATGGGAAGTTAAGCTTGCAGATGAAATTAAGGTTGCTTATTAGCGGACCTCAAGGTGAGGAGATTATCCTGATTGGTCCAGTATAATCACAAGGGTCCTTCGTTAAATGTAGAAGGAGGCAGAAGGGTCAATGTCAGAGTGATGTCATATGACAAAGACTCAACAGGCCATTCGTTGCTGGCCTTGAAGATGGAGGAAGGGGCCATGAACCAAGGAATGTGAGCAGCCTCTAGAAGCTGGAAAAGACAAGGAAACAGAGTCTCACCTAGAGCTTCCAGAAGAAACAGCCCTACCAGCACCTTGCTGTTAGCCCACTGAGACTCATTTCAGACTTCTGACCTCCAGAACTGTAAGATACATTTGTGTTGTTATAATTCACTAAATCCATGGTAATTTGTTACAGCAACAGCAGGAGAGGTAATACAAGGGGGTAGAGAGGGGAAACCAGTTGCCATCAAGTTGGTTTGACTCATGGCAACCCCATGTGTGTCAAAGTAGAACTGTGCTCCATAGGGCTTTCAATGGCTGATTTTTCAAAAGTAGATCACAGGCCTTTCTTTTGAGGTGCTTCCGAATGGACTTGAACCTTCAACCTTTTGGTTAACAGCTAAGAGTGTTAACTATTTGTACTGTCCAGGGAGGCCATACAAAGAGGGGCCTCCTACCAATAGGCATGTCTTCCTAGGGGCACAGCTCATCTCCAGCCCATATGGCTGCTTTGTTCCTGGAGGGACTTGTCTGTCTCTGGTGTCCCTCAGCGCAGGTTTCAATGGCCACACATATAGAAGGGGACAAGAGGCGAAACCTAGGGCCAAGAAAGGTGGAAGTTTGGATGGAGATAGTCACATAAAGCCAGGAACCCCAAAGACCACTCCATAAATGGGTGAACTGGGAACAAGCCTGCCCTACAGGAGAGACAGTAGGGATTCTCTCACGTTTCCACCTTGGTTCCAGAGTGGGGGGGGGGGAAGAAAACATGTCTCCTAACTACAGCCACCTCTCTATAGATGTGGGGCCGGCGTTTCATGCTAGCTGTGACTGGCCTGGCCCACTCTCTCCCCTGGGCCTTGCCCACCATCCTAGGCTGAGGTCCCCGTCCTGGCTGCTGCCTCCTGCTCCTCCCTGTTGTCTCCTATGATGCCTCTCCTCCACCTTATGAATCAAATTGTTCAGACTTTAAGATCTGGAAATAAGCTGTCAGCATCCTTTGTTCACATCTAATACATGCTCCCTTAGAGGGTGAGATGAGGGGAAGTGCATTCCTTTACTGCCTCTCCCTGGGGCCTCCTGGGCCACACATGCTTCCCTGTGGGCCTTCCTCTAGCACAGGCTCCGTGTTTCCCGGGCACTGAGGGCCCACAGAGTAGGCTGCCCTTCCCTGAGTCACACGGTGACCCATGTGCAACTTTCACAAAGGGCAGCACAGTGCCTGTCACCTCCCCTAATGACAGAAAGCTTCCCTGATGAGCTGGCCGGGGCTGCGTGGGTAGGATGCATCATCACCAGGGCCAGATTAATGCATGTAAGGGCCGTAAGCACTGGTAATCTGTGGTGTCCCCCTCTGCTTACTCACACATTCGAGCAGGATATGTGAGTTATACATATACGTGTGTGTGTGTGTCTTATCTATCCATGATGGTACTTCTTTTTAAATGTGACTGTAATATTAGCAGTTGAACACAAAAGTGGTGTGTGCCATTTTTGCAGAAAGAGATGAACTGGATTATAAAATTTTTAGTGGATGCGTGGTACTAAGATTTTTACACCTACTCCTCACTTGTCGACATGGTTAGGTTCCAAAGACCAGGTCATTTCGCAGAATTGGCATTATGCAAGAGTCACCACCTGTTGGACACCCCCGGTGCATTTCTGGATGTGTGTGGCACAGTGGGTTCCCTTTCCTCACCACCACAGAGTCCACAGGGGTTGAGGATGGTGGTGATCAGGGTTTGCCCACCACCTCTGGAGCAGCAGGTGCCCACTGTCATCTGACCACACTCCAAGCCTCCATATGGACCCTCGCTCCTTGCCTCTTCACCTTCTACTCCACCAGCCCCGGAGATGGGCCTCGATGGTGGGTGGCTCCCAGGCCTTCGGGCAGGTGAGGCCCAGCCACCTGGGTCTGGAGGGAGCTGCAGAGGTGGCAGAGAGGCCTCTTAGGAAGAAGAGACTTCCAAGCCCCCCGCCCAACTCCTACATCCCCAGTTCCCACAGCCTCCTCGCAGGCCCGCTGAACCCGCCTCCTGTGTGCCACCTGCCCGGCCCACGCTAGCTGCAGGCCTGGACTGGCTCCTCCACTACACCCAGGTAATAGGAACTTCTGGCAGCCCATCTGGCCTCGCTTCCTCTCACAAACACTGCCATCCTCCTCCTCTTCCTCCCCCTCTCACCTCAGCGCCTCCTTAATGCGAGAAATGGTCAAATAGTAGTTTTTTTCTATCGTCATAAATGCAAAATGTTGGATAATGAGATAGTTGATAAGTTAGGAGTAGGTGTACTATATACCACATTTTCTACGAAAAGAATATTCCACATATTCTACAGCAAAGAAAATGAGTCAGTGAACTCAGTCTTTCAATAATCAATGTAAAATTCTGGTGATCTCCCACAACAAAAAATTGACTTTCACCAATTTTGCTTTAAACGGCTCATAGTTCTGTTTTGATGTTTGTTTCCTAATAAATGCTGTAACTATAAATGAAAAGATGTCATAAAAGAAAACAATGGTCAGAAAAATATTATAACAAAATACTATTTTATTTTTAGATAGATCTTTCGTCTCTAATATGTTATAATTAAAAACATTTCTTTCTATTCTTTGCTCTACAACTTCTTCGGTTATTTTGTCACATTTAAGCCGCTAAACAGCATCTGCTTCCGTATGTAAGAAGGGTAATGAATTGAGTCTTTCTTGAATCGTTGTATGCTAAGGGTTTTTTAGTCTCTTTAGGGATGAAAATGGGCGTTCCGTTGTGCAGTTTATGATGGCTAAAGTTAGGAATATGCAGAAAGCAATTTCAGCATGGGGAAATAGGCATTGTATTTTATCTTTCTATTATGGTGTCATATATGGCTACATGAGTAAAATTTGTCTTTCCTGAATCTGTAGACTTAGTTCTCATGTAAGAATGAAATTGTCCCACTTCTCCATAAAGGTTTGTATTTAAGTCATCGGAATAAGCCCACACTAATTTCTTGGATGCCTTCTTCACCAGGTTTATCCATGCCCTTTGTTGCTTTCTTGGAAGACGAATTTAGAAACACACTCATTGTTGCAAAATAGGAACATTTTGCACGATACATAAATATTAAATTTTGCATCCTTTTAATGTGGCTAATACCTTGTTTATTAACTATGTAGAGTAATATCAAGCACTGTGTCCCGCACAACAGACCATAAAAAATGAAAATCACTTGATACATAAATTAAAATTTTTCATGTTAAATATTAATATTTCCAATATTTTTTGGAAGTTTGCTATGTTAGTAGTATATTAAATTATTACCCATGTTAGTATTATATTAAATGTATGCTAGATTGCTTCCACATGTATGCCAAACATAGTTTAAACTAAAAGTTTACAAGTATTATTGTTTTCAAAACTTAGGACAAAGCTCTGTATGTAAACGCTATACAGTTAAAAAGTAACTTGATTGAATTAATTGCAGTGGTTGACTTACTCGAGTTCCCTCGCTTTTGCGCATCATCTAGGACTGGAATTGTCATTGTTTGTTTGCCAGGATGTGTGCAAGAGCACGCTTGTGTTTGTATCATGGCAAAGAGCATTGCTGGCCCTCCTGGCTAGAGTTGCTGGATCAGCAGACATGGATGTACAAGACGGTTCTCTCAAAATGGATCAGAGACCTGTTATCTGTTAATGTAATCTATCTTTGCCCAGTAACTGCTCATGTTGAATCCAGTTGCATATTGGGTGAATGTAGCAAGAGTTAGACTCAACAGCCCACCCCCACCTCTTGTTTATTAAAAAGAAATAGTATACTCTGAAGAGACCTGCTGAGGTAAGGAATTTCAGTTATACAAGAGGGGGCCATAGGAGACATGTCAACGAAAGTGGTAGGGGCCTCATAGCTTAAACACCCTTGCGCATGGGTGCCCTCTTGACCCTGCATGAACTTTATTTCCAGCCAGCACATTCTCACACACTGGAGCTGAACCAATTTCAGTTAGTGCCTTGCCAGTTCCCTTCCACTGTGGCACTCACTTTTCCTTGTGTCCTTTCTGATTGGCATCTGGACAACTGATACCCTTGTTTTGTTGATGCCCTAAGCACATGCTTACCTTGCTTATTGGGTAATCCGTCCTTGATCATCACTGTCTGCTGACATGACTAACATGAAGAATTATTGAAACAAGGAGGGACTCATTGCTTTCTACCTTCATGGTGACTGCTGAGTGGAGGCGAGGAGCAGCTTACAGTCAACAGCTCCACCCCCTAAGAAAGCCTTCCATTGTAGATGAGGAAAGACTAATGCTGACCTGAGGCAGCCCAAGAGGGGGGCCTTAATAATGACGATGACATTTACTAAACACTTGTTTTCCATGTGGTGGGCACTACTGGCAGTTGACCATGTCATCTTGTTGGTCCTTAGTCATTCTGCGAGGTGATCATAGTGGTCAGAGCTACCACCAAAATGCAAGCAATGTCCTCATTTATTCACCTACCATCCTTCATTACTTTTCCTGTTTCCACCACTTTCCCTGTTTCTCAGAAAAGTACAGAAGGCAAGCAAGAGAAGCCTCCCAGGAGGTCCACTCCGGCCTGGCAAGCACTGTTGTCACCATCGGGTGGCTGTAGCCAGCCTGGCAGGCTATAACATGGCTCAGTCCTGACCGAGACCTAGACGTGTGTCCCCGTGCCTCTGTCTCCTTGGGGACAGAGGAGGAAACAGGGAGCTCGTCAGGGACAACAGAGAGTTGGGTGACTCATAGTAACCACAGCTGTGCGTCTGGGGTTCCAAAACAGAAAACAGTACTGAAGCTTTCCGTCTCCATCATTGATCCCAATTCTAGCCGTGCACAGCTTCAGCGGGTTGAGTTGTGGTCGTCAGGAAGATGAGAGAGCTTGGGAGCAAGTGATACCAGTGATGCTGAGGCCCTGGCCCAGCACTCACCCTTTCTTTCTGCCCTCGCTGTGCACGATGGGGTTCAGTGTGGCTGTCGAAGACAGAAACTCATCATCCCAATTGCTTCTCAATGCCTGTTTCCCTGCTCCCTCATTCAACTGCTTCTGTACTTGCTTTTATTTTTAATTGTTCTGCTCTGTGCACGTTTAACTCTTTTGTCGGGGGTGGCACTCAGGATATAAACCCTAACTAAATATATAATCAAAAAGTTACGCTAAAGTACCAAGTCAGGCCAAATGAGATAAAAGACTGCGACTACAAAGGGAGAGGCCAGAGTGATTCTGTTCATGAACTTGGAAATGGAAAGCAAGTGCAAAAGGTCTGGAGGAATTATGCAAACTGAGGAAGAAATTATCAATGTCTGGATGCTTGTCCTGGAAGCCATGTGCTTTGATCAGATGGGACTCTGCTCTGAGCGGGGCTCCTTGTCAGCCCATTACCCATGCTGTCCCGAGCTCTGCTCATTCCAGAACTTGTCCCAGGGCCAAGTGTATGAGTCAGGGTGGTGATGATGCTACCTTGTTGGCTGCCACCAGGACAGCTTCTCTACTAGGTTAAGAACTATGTCAAAAGTGTCCAATAAATTATCATCATTCCTGGCAGAGTTATGAGGATTCTATGCCCAAGGATTTAGCTGAAAAGAAAGCGAACTCTTGGAATGAACGGAGCGTCTGGAAATAAAGTGGACTCACTGAAGAGGGAACCTTCCCGGAGCTGTGCGAGTTGAGCAGTAGGCACAAACCAGAATCACCCCTGCTGCTTTAACCACACTGGTCACATTGCTACCTCTCTTGATAGAAAACAGCCACCTCGCCAGATGACTAAAGGACCTAAAATGGGGTGATTCTAGATACTGTTTGGAACAGAGAAGGTGGGAGGAGATTGGCCATAGGCAGGTCTGGCCAGGTGCTGAATTGGGTTGAGTGCAATTCTGAGAGCTTCCCGAGAAGCAGGCAGGCAGGAGGCCATCAGCACCACCTGGGCAGACCAGATGCTGTTGGAATGTCCTCATTTGTCTGTATGCAGAGCAGGTAGAGTCTCAGAACAATGCTGCCGGGAATGGAAGCCAACCTCAGAGCCACTTAAGACCGCCAGACCCGCTCCTCATGCAACACTCGACGGGTCATCAAGGACCAGGCAGGCTAACTTCTTATCCGTTTTCAGTGCTTTCTTAGCAGTTAGCAGACGCATGCTAGTCACCCCACAGATAAAACACACATGCTAGCCTTGCTCAGCCAGGCTTTCCTCGTTCATCTTTTCCATTAGCCAAATGGGAGTTAGGTGGGAAGAAGGGCCCGTCACTTTTCGTTCAGATCGCCTGCCCGTTGTCAGTCAGTCACCGTTTCCCACCCACCCAAGAGTTTTGTTTCCATGATAATTGTGAAACCAGCACAGGCTCTTTAATAAGATACTTCTGATGAATGCTGAGTACAGTGCACTTCCATGGACCTGAATCCTTGCAAGGTCTCTGAAGGGGGTGATGTTCCATTTTAGAGATGGAAGGATAGATGCTTAGAGAAGTTAGGTAACTACCCTGGTACCTCTGCTTCCAAACACCCAGATCTCTTACTCCACCTCCTGCCTGCTGCTCCATGTTGTCCAGTGGGAAATCCTGGTTTGCTCCCCTGTAGCATTGCTTTCCTCTCCGGGAATTACCTGCAAACGACAGAAGAGTCCAGGCGCTTCTCTTGCAGCCTCCCTCCTGCAGTCGGCTCTCTTCTTCCTGGAGCCCCAGCACCAGGCCCGCTCTCCCTCCTCTGGCCTCTGATTGGCTAACAGTATCAGCACTGGTGTTAGAAAGCTTTGTCAGATGAATGGTTAAATATGTTGAAATAAGCCTGGCTTTCACAAAAGAAAGAGCATTTACACCCTTTACGTTTATGGAAATACTTTGTGCAGGAAAACAACTACCACATTGTGCATGTTTTAAGAAGAGAATGGCCAAAGTGTCTTTAATTCACTGTTTACTCATGAGAATTACTCCCAGGAGCAATCCTGCAATAAAATCTTCTTAGTCTATGAGAATAGAAAGAAATTGAATCAAAAGACTCTATTTCCACTTGTATTTATTCAGTCTGGGAAATTCAGTGGGCCGGAGCATTAGTACCAGCAGGGGATTCCTTGCTGCTAGCGTTAAATTACTGTCATAATCGCTCAGTTGTTTCTTCCTTGTACTGTTTAAAATAAAAATCCATCACATTCTGTGTTTTTTCCTAGCAGTTATTAGGTTGAGTGTTTAGGAAAATCAATTATAGTCAGTCAGGCATGAATTGATAAATGTTCTTGTAATAATTGTCAGTTGTTCAACTGAATGTACTTTCTCTCCTCACCCCTTTTCACTTCCTTCAGAGGGCAGAGGTGGCGCAGAGAGAGGCGGAGACCTTAAGGGAGCAGCTCTCATCAGCCAACCACTCTCTCCAGCTGGCCTCGCAGATCCAGAAGGCTCCGGATGTGGTGGGTAGTCACGGCTGTCAGGCCCCTGCCTGCCTGGCATCTGCAACTTTATGTTACAGCTGCTTTGTTATTTTTGTTCCTCGCGTCTCTTTTTGGAATAATATTTTAAACAGAACCGCTTTCTTGGTGGCGAGCGCTTTTAACAATTTAAGGGCGAAACCTGTTCAAGTCAAAATGACAAGCCTTGCTAATTATGCACGGATGCTTCACGGTCAGCATGAGGCCTCCCAGTGCAGAGCTGGAGGCGGGTGAGAGGGGATCACGCTGGCCCAGAGGGTAGTTGACAGTGTCCGGATGGAGATCTTAAACTGAATCCTTGCCAGAACTACAAGGGAAAATTGGAAGTTTGTTCTCCTGGATGTGTACTGCCGTGGTGAAAAACTGTTCCTGGTGAGCTGGGAGGCCCATGAGGTAATAAAATAACCACCTGCTCTGACTTACATCAGCACTGGACTCTCACGTCTGAAGTGCTGGCATTCAGGAAGAGCAAGGCAAAAACCTCGGTCATTTTGCTTCGTGGTTTAACAAAAGTAGCTTGTAGCTGCAACTTTCCCAGCTTGACCAAGAGAACTTTGAATTACTGGTTTTCAGACTCTTTCCTTTGAATACTATGCAGTGATTTGGAGCAGCATAGTAGGTAAGACCATGGATATCAGCCATACTCTTAGGTTCACATCCCAGCTCTGCAACTTATTAGCCGCGTGACTTTGGGCACGTGGCTTAACTTCCCTGACTCTCAGTTTCATCTCCATAAAGCGAGAGTTTTACGAGGATTCAAAAAGTTTTTGTGAGAAAAGCACTTAGAGCAATGCCTGGCACAGAGTAAGTCCTTAGTAAACCTTTGCAATTACTCTCAATACTATTACTGTGGTTGGTGTCATTGTCTCTGATCCAGGAGTCCTAGTTTCTACCAGGTTCAACTCTGTGGCTAGTTGCCTCATCTGTAAAATAAAAATTAAGTGATACTGAGGTCCCTTTGGAGCCCTGGTGGCACAGTAGTTAAGAGCTGTGGCTGCTAACCAAAAGGTCAACAGTTTGAATCTACCAGCTGCTCCTTGGAAACCCTGTGGGGCAGTTCTACTCTGCCCTGTAGGGTTGCTATGAGTCGGAATCAGCTCGACAGCAACGAGTTTGGTTTTTTAGTTTGGTAAGGTCCCTTTAGCTCTGATAGCTTATGGTAAGTGTATTGCAATTGTAGACGTCCTTTTATTCAACAAAGATTTATCGAGCCCTTGCTGTGTGCCAAGGCTTGTAGCAGACACTGGGAAAACAATGAAGAACGAGAGTAGATCCTTCCCTGAGAGACAGCAGTCTAGTAGGAAAAGATTACTGTTGTAATAAATTCATATGTCAATTTGACCGCCATTATTTCACCTAATCTGTGAAACAGGGTATTATTTCTTTATATAGGTGAGGAAGCAGGAACTCTGTGACCATAAACACCTTCCCCCAGAGTTAGTCAGCATCTGAGCTTAGGCTGGACTGGGGTCTTCTGACTCCCTCAACCAGTTGCTATTGAGTCCATTCAACTCATGGAGACCTCATGTGTGTCAGAGTAGAACTGTGCTCCACAGGGTTTTCAGTGGCTGACTTTTTGGAGGTTGATCACCAGGCCTTTCTTCCAAGGTGCCTCTGGGTGGACTTGAACCGCCAACCTTTGTTTAGCAGCCAAGTGTGATAACCATTTATTCCACCCAGGGACTCCTGACTCCCTAGACCAGGCTTTTAAACTATAGTGAAACCTGTGAGAGCTACACCACCGTGGAACTGCCTTGTTTTTCTGGGTCTCGCAAGTTTTCCACCTTTGATAGGGTGCAGTCACCACGTTTCTAGCACTTTCTATTTAGTGGAAGATATTTGAGTTTTCCTTCTCTGACAGGTTTCCGCTTTGCACAGGTTCTGGCTTTCACAAGTTTTACTGTATTCCCTAGGAGTAAATCTGAAACACAGCATTTTGGAACTGAAGCAGATTTTCCATGTTAGGGCTACCTTTTAAGAATGGATTTTAGTTTTCTTTCTTTAAATTACATTAAATAAAACATGATTTAAGTGTTTCAGAATATGGAGAAAAGTTTTCCATTAAAGGGACCATCATGTCCTTGGTACTTTGTGGACTCTACTACTTAATCCTAACCGAAATGCACCCTTTGCTCTGTTACTTTGCCCTCACCCAAGTTCAGAGGGCCTGAATACCATGCCATTGCTGAAAGGAAGCCCTCAGGGATAGGATCAGCACCAGCCTCTCCGGCCTGTATGGTTGTACTTGGTTCTCTAGGGGAAGCCATGCATTCTAACGTGTCTACACAGGGCTCCTGAGTTAAATGTTTTTATTGAAAGGATTTTTGGCACCATTCAGGACTGTAGCAACCCAAACATTTGAGAAGGAAGTGAATGTTTTTGCAGGTAGAGTAAGTTGTAGATCGTAGGGGTGCTTAAACACTTCATCATTGGTAAGTGCAGTGTTTACATGGCATCAATTCAGTCTTCAAAGAGCGAGCCTGCTGGGGTTTCCATCAGGTCTGCATTTCCCACATAGTCGGTGTGTTCCAGGTCCAGCCAGTTGGGTAGCGAACATAGGAAACGGAGCCAGCGGAAAAACGGTCTGTTGGGTTTGGCTGGCATAACACGGCAGAGAAATAGTAGAGTCTGTAGATGTAGCAAAAGCCCAAACTGATCCTTTGGGGGTCAGTGGAATCGCCGAACCTAGAAGGTGAGCGGTCACCCACAGAGCTCTGATGGGGACCGGCCGGGCTTCATATGAGTATCTCATTTCTGCCTCACAACACCACAGTCCTTAGAGGTGCTGTTATTATCATCGTTCTACAGCTAAGCAGACTGAGGTTCATACCAAACCTGTTGCTGTCAAATCCGTTTAGACGTGTGGCGATCCCGTGTGTTACAGAGTAGAGCTGCTCCATAGGGTTTTCTTGGCTGTAATCTTTATGGAAGTAGATCTCCAAGCATTTCTTCCGTGGCACTGCTGGATGGGTCCAAACTGCCAACCTTTAGGTTAGTAGACGAGTGCAAACCATTTGTGCCACCCAGGGAACTTCTGAGGCTCAGAGGAGTTAAGTAATTTGCCCAAAGCCACACAGCTTGAAAATGATAAAGCCGGAATTTAAACCTAAGTTTGCCGTACTCCAAAGTCCATTCTTCTTCCCCAGCACCAACCTGCCCCTCCTTCATGTGCACTAAAGGAGACATTCTAGATGAAGATACTTTTAAAGTGTTGTTAGGTTGTTATTAGGTGCTGTCAAGTCGATTTCCAACTCATAGCAACCCAATGTAAGAGTAGAACTGCCCCATAGGGTTTTCTAGGCTGTAGTCTTTCCGGGAGCAGATCGCCAGGTCTTTTCTCCCACTGCGACACTAGGTAAGTTCAGTCCACCACCTTTCGGTTAGCAGCCGAGTCCTTAACCATTGTGCCACCAGGGTTTCTTATTTCGTGACGTATTTGGAGACAAATATGATCAGTTCAGGGGTCTGGTGCACCAGAGGCTTTTTTAACCTAAACAGACCATAATATTAGAAAAAGCGAATACCTATGATAGAAGCCAGCCCGCTTTGTTTAACTGGTGGTGGCAGGAATAGAGGTGGCAAAAAGAAAGAGATATGAAATGGAGGCTTCTGTTCCCTCGTCTTTTCCCCTCAGAGGGGCAAGTAGAACTAGAAGCTTAGCCTTGACTGCCACTGTGTGTCTCGGGCCAGGGTTCTGTCCTTACCATCATTCTGCAGTGAGGGTTTCCTTGTATTGAGTAGTACTTCTGCATTTCATTCGTATTTAATACAGAAATGGCTGCAGGATAAGAGAGCCCGTTATCCAGTTCCTCTCAGTCTCAGTGCTCCAGTCTCAGTGGAAGTACTCTGTAGACAGACAACTTGTGATATTTCTTGCAAACAGGCGGGAGTGAGGGGAGGCAAGCAGGTTCAAAGAGGCAAATCTGATGGAAGGCCCCCTGAATAACTACTGTTTTTATGTTTCCTCTTCCCTTTGAAAACACACCTCACTACTGGCGTCATAAGCCCTTCCGTTTTTTCCACGTTTTAAAGTTGAGGTTCCAGGCTTGGGGAAGTCCATTTCTGCTCCTTACTTCACGAGCTTGTCTGAGCCAGGGTCCTGACTCCTGCCTTCACGTGCTCGTCTGAGCCAGGGTCCTGACTCTTGCCTTCATGTGCTTGTCTGAGCCTGGGTCCTGACTCCTGCCTTCACGTGCTCGTCTGAGCCAGGGTCCTGAGCCTGGCTCCCACCAGAATCCCTGGGGGAGCTCCTAGGCCCTGCCCCAGCCCTCCTGAACCCCAGTCTCCAGGCTAGGGCCAGGGAACCTGTATATTTTCCAGAGATCCCAAGTGATTCTGAGGCAATTGAGCCTTGGACAGATGTAAGGGGACCAGTGGCCCTGGCCCACTTTGAATCTACATGTACCCCATTGTGACTTTCTCGAGTAGTGATCTCAGTGACTCTGAATGGCCTGACACCAGCCTCCCTGAACTTGTAACGGCTGCCCCTTCACCTCAGCGCACCCACCTTGCTTGCTGTTACATAGATTTTCTTTCTGGATGGTGCTCTTTGGACTTAGAGGCCCTGCTCTGTCACTCTGGCTCAGGCCTCTCTTGCCCACCAGCCCTGGATCATCCCACAGGCCCGTCTTTATTTCCTTCTTAGTTCCCTGCCGTGTCCTGATGATGGGACAACCAGGGCTGCCCCCCATCCTGGAGACAGGAGTGACCAGGCCTAGGCTGAGAGGAGATGATCTTTTCTTACCTCCAGGGTTTTATGGCTTTGGGGTCTGTTATCTCACATTGCTTGATACGCAACAGGAATGATTTCTGCTATGTTATGAATGAGGAATGTGGCTCGGGTTCCTGAGGGTTAAATGACATGCCGAGGGTCACACACCAGCTTGTGGCATAGCTGGCGCTGGGGTTGACAGAAGGACTGCCCACTCCCAGGTGCCTGTCCTGGCTCCAGGGTCAGCACCAAGAGCTGCTATCCTTATGCCTAGTATCTAAACCACTTATCCCTGATGTATTAACAAATACTTGCCCCGTTTAAAACCTCCGATCATCTTTTGGCTTATTTTACAGGCTTTTTTCCTAATGGCACTTTAAGCACTTTTTTTGGCTGATAGGAGGTTGATAAAATGAATTAAATTAGGTAGACATGGATCAGTTTACACCCACCATCAACTGTCCTATCCCCTTCTGCACCAGAGCCTCCAGTGGCTTCCTGTGGCCGCCCCAAGTCCAGGTGCCTTGGGCTGCCCCCCTAAACGTTCCCCAGTAGGTGCCAGCATGATCCTTCAAAAGGTAATGTGGACCACTTCTCATGCCCTACCCCCTGTTCCTCCCAACCAAGGTGCCTACCCTTTCCCTAGGCTCCCACCGTAGAACGGAGCCCTTCTTTTTTCTGACCAGCCCTGCAAGCTAGGCTCGGCTCTCCCTTCTTCTCCTGCCTCCTCCCGTGACTTCCTCGTTGTTCTGTTAGACTCTACTGTCCTGCCGCGTGCTGCCCAGGCTCCCTGCCGTGGGTCCCGGCCATCGTTGTTTAGGGCAGTGCCTCCCAGGCTCTGTCTGGCCAAGGACAGATTTGTTCTGTTTTTTCAATTCCAATCTGTTGCAGACTAACAGTTTTACAAAGGACAATGAAGGTGCCCCAGCATTGTGGAGTTGCTGCTGTAACAGTTTCCAGGCATTCACTCTCACTTTCTGTGCTTCTGTCTTCGGGCACCAGCAGCAGTTTGTTAACTGGCCAAGGTCCTTGGCCTGCACTTCAAGTTGGACTGGTCTGGAGAGCACGTGCCTGCTAAATACACCTGCAGGAAGATGCTCACTGGGCCCCAGGGCTGAGTGCAGATCTGCCAGGGGTCAGGGGAAACAAAGGCCTGATTTTACAACTTGACACAAATCAAAGACACACAGAGGAATGACTGCATCCCACACAAAGCTGAACAGTCTTAAGTGGTAAAGACCTTAATGTCCCAGGAGGAACATCTGAAACGTTGTTTCCCTGGCTGACTGACTGTCCCCAAATGCGGAAACCCCATGACAAGCGCATTGGGGCATGGGAGGGCATGGCTGCACGTGCCAGCTAGGGTCTGCCACTGCCACCCAATATGGGTAAGATCGACACAGAGCGGTGCACTTCAGGGGGAAGGGATGACAATGGGGATGGTGGCATTTTGGCGGCAGCATGAGCTGCCCCCATGTTTTGCCATCGCAGGGGCCAGAGCTGTCCTGTCCTCCACATCCTGTCACTCACTCACACACGTGCTTCTGCCACACAGAAAAGTTTCCCAGATCGTTCAGGAGCCGGGATTATTTTTAAAACTTGAAAAAATACTGTTTTAGCCTTTGAAAAGTAGAATTATGGATGAGTTTTTCTTTTTTATACCTTTTCTCTGTTTTGCATATTTTCCACAATGAGCATTTTTTGAGGAAAAAAAATTTAAAAAAAAAAATCAGATATCATAAGAGTTTCTAAGCAAAGGCACGCCAAACATACATTTTCCACATGCATCTTTTAACTTATTTGAAAATACTGACTCTGAGAATCAGCTCATCAAACAGTATCTAAGCTTCCAGATAATTGATTTAATAATGAAACCAAAGAAGATCGATTCACATCATGTGATAGAAAACCTGAATGCTTTGGAACGTTCTGGGTGTGCACCCTTCTCACCTCCTCAGAGCTTCCTATTGCTGTTCCTCTATCTGGAACACGCTACCCCTCCCCACCTCCTCCCAGATCTTTGCTCAAATATCACTCAACAAACCTTTTCCTGACCATCTTAATAAAGCCTCTCCCAACTCCCAGCCCCCATGCCACTTACCTATATTTTTCTGTAGTGCTTATCACCACCCAGCACACTGTGTAATCTACTAACACATTTATTTATTGCGTCTCCCCCTCCCCACCCATCCCCACTAGAATGTAAGCTCTGTGAAGGCAAGGATTTTTGGCTTTTTGTTCGCTCCTGTATGCCAGTGCATTGTGGGCACTTAATAAATATTTGTTGAGTGAATAAATCAAGATGGCAGCTAACTACAATATACGTGGGAAGGTGGTGTGGGGATTCTTTGGCAGGCTTGGTCTAAGCGGAGGCAGGAAGTCATGTCTTGCCATGAGCTTACCATCCGCGCCCATGAGTCTGTGTGTTTTCACCTTGTTGCCAGCACAGTTGCCCCGAGCACCTGCCTGAAGCTGGTGCAGTTTTGTCATTTTCTTTCTTCTTCCTAGGAGCAGGCCATAGAGGTGCTGACCCGCTCCAGCCTGGAAGTTGAGTTGGCCGCCAAAGAGCGGGAGATCGCCCAGCTTGTGGAGGACGTGCAGAGACTCCAGGCCAGCCTCACGAAGCTGCGCGAGAACTCGGCCAGCCAGATCTCCCAGCTTGAGCAGCAGCTGAGTGCCAAGAACAGCACGCTGAAAGTAAGAGTGCCGGGAGGCTGCAGGATGGGGCCACCCAAGGAGGGAGGGCCTGGTGTGCGCACACAACCCCCCATGCCCCCTCCGTCCATGCACGGGTCCTGGGGGCACTGAGGGACTGCGAGGTCTGCAGGCGGGTCAGGCTGGCACAGTGCTTCTTGGTCCCATCAACATCCTGAGCTCTTCAGCAGGTCACTTCTGCCCCCGAGGTCTGGGGTGTGTACTGGTCATAGTGACAATGGCAGGAGGCCTCATCCCAGAAGCTGCCTTATTTACCCTGCCTTGGCCATGGCATAACACATAGCTAATTTTTGTTGTCTGCAAAGGTAATGGTTAAAATGTCATTCTCTTCTAAAGGCAAAAGTGCCTGCTTGGGATTTTTTGTCAGTCTGAGCTTCAGCAAAAGGTTTCCCCTGAAATGAGAGCAGCATAAACAAGGCCTGAGGTTCCCCTCAGACGCATCACTCAGATGCACATGTTCGCTCTCCGTTGGAGCTCCTTTCTGGAGGGCGTCTTGTGTGGGAGAGAACTGCTCGTCAGCAGCAAACATGGCAGTCCTGAGTCTCTGTACGAGCTCTAGCAGAGCTCCCAACCCCGAGGCAGGGAGACTGAACTCTAGTTAGCTTCTGCCTGGACTGTTTTTCCCTCCCAGTGGGCCATTCCTGGCATGCACCACAAGTGTCCCTGGCACTTGGTCTCAGTCCCCATCCTCTAGCATCTCTCCACTGTACTGTTGGACACATGAGAACTCCCAAGACAGAAAGTCTGGTGTCTGCCTGGAGGCCCTGTGTGTTCTCGCTGTGGGGCCTGAGGTGTTTGTCCAGGTCAGAGGCCGTCTCTGCAGATGTGCCTGCAGGCCAGCTCCATTGGGCTTCCCTGGCTTTCTGAGGATGATCCCAGCAAGAGAGCTTCAGAACCCAGTGCCTGAAAACTATGGCTTGCTGTGTGCCTACAACCAAATGGAAGCCAAGAGGTTCCTTGAGCTCAACTGAGCTGAGACCTGGAGACCACACGCCTGAGCGACAGGATGTTTTTGGGTCCCGGCGCTATGCCCTCAGGCCTGTGCTGTACCCAGGGGCCCAAAGATCATTGCTGCTTCAGCACAGGGGTGCCCACAGGTTCAGCCTCCTACCTCCCAACACGGGATTGTTGGCCAGCCTATTCAGAAGATAGATGGTCTTGAGGTTTCTCATAAATTTGTATCTCAAATCCAGAACCTGGAGTCTTTTTCATATGTTAAAAATAATACTTCATTTAAGGTATTTACAATCTGTTGAACTTAGTATAATGGAAAGTAGTTCTGGAATCCTAGGATCATAGCATGTCAAATCCAGAAAGGACTCCTCTGGAGGTGTCTTATTTGACAGATGTGGAGAGTAGGGCCAGAGAGGGGACAGGGCTCCAGGCTAGAGGTTTCCCCACCCTGCCGTCCCTCCCCAGCCAGTATTAACGCTCACTCAGATTTCTTCCTGCCCCTCTCAGTCTGTGTGCGAATGAGTGACTGGCTATAAAGTATATCCATTATGTGTTAAATATATTTAACACATAATGGATATACTTTATATATATGTAAAGTACAGTGAATCGAAGTTTGCTGTAAAAATGTAAAGAAAATTTTTGTTATATTAGATAATTCTGCCAGAGCCCTGGTGGCACAGTGTTAAGAGCTCAGCTGCTAACCAAAAGGTCAACAGTTGGAATCCACCAGCTGCTCCTTGAAAACTCTATGGGACAGTTCTACTGTATCCTATAAGGTCACTATGAGTTGGAATTGACTTGATGGCAGCGGGTTGGAAAGATAATTCTAGAACGTGGTTCGGCTCATTTTCATTTAAAAAAAAAAAATTAGCTTTTCTTCTCAATACATCACGTGTTTCTAACCCAGGACTAAATTGCTACAGCTTCCCGCAAGCCTGTCCTCCTGGTAGCGTGCTGACCGGAGCTCACTGACACTGGCTGCACCCATGGCTCACCCTCGCTGGTTTCTTCATTGCCTCTTTGGGGTGGGTGCCTGGTTCTCTCTGAGGAGACAGTTTTGCCGTCTTTGGGGAGATGGTTGAAATCTGGTCACCTTTGTCATTAGCCATGGGGACAAATCCTGAGGTTTTGATTCTCTTATCAGCTTACCAATAAGTGCCCAGGATTCCTGCCCACAATCATTTTCCATTTCTAGATTAAATCTAATTTCTCATGTGATGGCCATTTCTGACCCTAGCAATAGCATTATTATTAGATAATTTGCCTTTCTCTCCTCTATTGGCAGTTAAAGGTCCTGGCTCATACATTCTGCATCTGACGACATGAGAGGGGGGCATAGACCTTCCATTTTCTATGATGGAGCAACTTCTTCTAAATCAGTTAAGATTGTAATGTTTGCCTTCATAAAAAAACGAAATGCAGTTTCACAGATTAATGTTCTTTATCCTTATCTTGGGGGAATTCTTTAATACTGTGCAGTTAATGAAATAGTTCGGCAATACTTCTTCCAAAATTATTTCTCCCTTATCTTCATCTGATCTAATAATCAAAACATGTCCTCTAGTAACAAGACTTCTCTGATTTTAATTATCTTAACCCCTTGTCACCAGGCGTAAAGATTTCCCTAATATCAAACCCATGCACAAAAGGCATTACCCTCCCCAAGTGAGCACATCTACCACCCTCACCCCGAAGGAATAAGGTTAATTGAATGAGATACCTTCTTGGGGCTTTTTTTTCTCCTGATGTGTATAATTTCTAGTCTCAAATCTAAACTAAGCAGTTATACAATTATTAGGAAAATATTTTATGAATGGGACCTGTCAAATTGGCTACCTGATGCTTTCGCAATGAGAAAACTCTGACCAGGCAGTGGGGCTTCTGGCCGTGGTCTCCCAGAGGCTCACCGTCACTCACCGTGAGGCTTTTTCTTCCTTCCCTCCTTCTCCCTTCCCCTCCTCCCGTGGCCCCCCTCTCGTTCTTTTTGCTTCTTGGACCACATTTTTCAGCTTTGAAGGACTCTAGAACACATCCTGGGGGCTTGGATGGGGTTGCTATTTGGGAAAGGATGCCCAGCTTCCTGCTGGTCTCAGCTTCTTGGAGTTGAGGGTGGTTTTGCTATGAACGGTTGACAGTGGCCTTAGAGACAAATATGTTTGATGACAGTCACTGACAAGGGGTGGGAGAGGTTCTCCCATGGGCCGATGGATCAGTGGGCAGAGTTTTTAGTCTTTAGTCTTGTGGCTTTTTCCACCATGCAATATAGAAGTTCCTTGGTGATGTACTCTGTGTCGAGTGCATTAGGGGACTAATTGGCTTGCTTTGTCTAGCACTGGAAAGCTCTCCATCTTTTTGGAGTTCCACTAATATTTCTTCCCGTCCCTTAGACAGTTGATTAGTGATTCTGTGGGGTGCATGATGGCTGAGTGTTTACCAGGCTTCCTGTCCCATGTTCTCCTTTTCCCAGCAGAGTTCCCATCCATATAGGGTGGAGCATCTTCTAACCCTGTGTAGACATTGAAACAGACTCCGAAGTGGGAGATGTTTCTCCCTGCTAATCTGACAGGTCTTCAAGCACAGTACTGCTTTTAAAGGATAACTCTGCATTAGTAATTAATGAAACAACCAGACTGCCATTACAAGGCTACTATTTTTGATAACTCTGTTCTGTGGTCTTCTGTTGGAACACTTTCATATAAACGCAGTGTAATTAGGCAGTCACCTGCATGGTACTCACTACAGCACAGAAAATAATGCTACCAATACCTTCAATTTAAAATGGATATTTATAGGAAAGGCTGACTAAAAGAACGCCAGTCTCCCATAGGAAGAAATTCTATCTTCTCAAGATGCTTTGGAGATCAGAACTTCCCACTGGGTAGGTAGGCACATGTATTAGAATCACCTGAGAGACATTTCCTAAAATGCTGATGTTCCCCCAACACTCCATATCCCCTCACAGATTCTGACAGGTCACATTGAGCCACTGTGGGAACCTGATGTATCCCCCAGAGTGCTGAGACGGAACAAAAGGCTGATAACCAGACCTCTGGAATCCTTCAGTGCCTTTAGAGTGTGCCTCTACAATTAGGTCAGCTCCCCCGTCCAACAGCGTGTGCCTGCTGCCTGCTGCAGCCCAGCGCATCCACTGTACTGAGCTGCCCCCACTGATAGTTTACCTGGCATCTGACAGACGTCCCAGTTTATAAAGCTCTAATGTCCGTATCCCGTTTGATTCTCACCATGTGGGTTGGGAGTGGTGACAGCCACTGTCCTGTGGAGGAGGTCACTGGAGCTCGAGGAGATCAGGCCTAGGCCATCCCACGTGTAGGTATAGATCAGAGGTACCACTGGTGTTCTGACACCACGGCTCATGCCATCCCTCCCTGCACCCTCCCTCCTCCTGGCAGCGTGGGGTGAGGAGGTGAGACTCATACCTGGGGTGGACAGGTGAGGTCTAGGTGAGGTCTAACATCAAACGTCCCAGGGCACTAGGGGCCCCGGGGACAAGCCTCCCATAGCGTGGTTTTGGCTGGGTCTGGAAGGCATTGCGAGCACAGATTGGAGGAAAGAAAGGAGTAAGCCTTCCACGGGGAGGAGAGAGGCGAGTTATGGTCACGGACACCGGCGAGACTCTGCCTGGCAGGAGTAGGAGGCCTTAGGGGAGCATCCTGGGAGCAGTTTCACAGGATTGGAGGGGCTTGTTGTTAGAGGGCCTTGAGTTCCATGTCAGGATTGAGGCGGCATCTGGCAAGCAATGTGAGGTCAGAAAGGGGTTCCTATAAAATTGCTATAAACAGTTGGTATCACTGAACTGCTTTAGAAGAGCTAATTATTTATAAGAATCTTACGGTGAACCCTCTTGAAAAGACAACAGTTGCCCCGAGTCACTTGTGAATAAACCCAGATACTTCACATGCAGATGGTCCTTGGCTTAAGGGATGCCCCACTGATCATGACACACAACGTCCAGGTGGCCTAAATTTTACTCTGGTGCCTCTTGGTCAGCGGTGGCACTGCTCTGTGTGGAGTTGACTCCTGTCCGCTCCATGCCCAGGTCTCACCTGGATTGTAGCTCGTGGAAGTTGGAGACGGTCGGTGTATTAGTTCTCTAAGGCTGCTATAACAGAAATACCACAAGTGGATGGCTTTAACAAACAAATTTATTTTTGCACAGTTTAGGAGGCTGGAAGTCTGAATTCAGGTTGCTTACTCTAGAAGATTTTCTCTCTCGGTCGGCTCTGGAGGAGGTCCTTGTCTCTTTGAGCTTCTGCTTCCTGGTTCCTTGGAGATCTCCATGTGGCTTGGCATCTGTCTTACCCCACCTCTGCTTGTCTCATCTGCTTTTTGTGTGTCTTGTAAGAGATTGACTTAAGACACACCCTACACTAATCCTGTCTCATTAACATAACAAAGAAAACTCCTTACCAAATGGGATTATAACCACAGGAAAAGAGGTTACATATTTTGGAGGGACACAATTCAATCCATAACAGCCTGTGACATGTTTACTATACAGGCACCTGCCTTTTCTGTCCAGAGTCAGACTTAAGCCCAGCTGCTCTATCCACTCTAATTCACTCTGTTTGGGTGCCAGAGTCCTGCCGTTAGGGCGAAAGAACAAGCCTTCCAGTGTAAACGTCACCCCCTCTTCTGGCCTTGGGGGTGGTCTCATCTTTTCTCCCTGTGTTCTCAGCATCCCTGTAAGCTATGCCCACACCCACCCGAGTGTTCTGAAAGGATTCCAGGAAGATTCAGGCACCAGGGCACCCCTGGGATTCACCCCACGCCGACTATCAGTAGGTCATAAATTTACTGAACGGCTGCCTCTAACCCGAGGACCCATGCAGCCATGTGTTCTAACCCAAAAGAGGGTCCCCACTCAGTAGAATCAGTAGAAAGGGAAGCGGCCTTGTCTAGTCTTGGAAAACAGATGCAGTGTCAACTCAGGGGGTGTTGCCCCTACCTGGCCCCTTGACCAGGAAGCCCAGTCACACTTGCCCAGAGCTACCTGATGGCCCCTCAGCCCAATGCAGGGTCCAAGTAAGGCCAAGGGGAGGCACCCACCTACACCCCTAACCCAGTGGTGTCACTAGGGGGGTGCAGACCACACTGGGAAGCACCATCAGAGAGGGTGACACCAAAATGACTATAAAATTTTGTACATTATTTGAGCAGAAATTTATTATTTTTTATAAAAATATTCTCGTAGTTAGATGTAACAACAAAAACATTTTTTGTAAGCCCAGCTTACATGTGTCAATCTATCTACAAGGCTAAAACTCTGTGCTGATTGACTTTTTGAACCTTCCAGTGCTCTCCGGGCAGAGCTGTCATGATCACCCAGTTACAGTGAGCTTCAAATCCCATGGTTTCGTCCATACAGGCTACAAACATATACTGTTTTCATTACCGGTGTCTTCATACTGGCTGATTTTGTCAAATTTTCTGACCTTTTAGCTACAATGTTTTGGTGATTAGAATTTGTGAACCTGTATCAATAACTTTTTTGAGGATTAAGTAGTAATTAAAAGGAAATGAGATGATATTCATAAATTACAATTTATGAGTAATGTTAGTATAAAAAACATTACTAAGGATTCTTTATGGTCTGGTACAGGAGGAGGTCCATGGGAAGGGGGAGGGTGACACCATGAGTTACCACAGTGGGTGACACCAACCCTAGTGACACCGCTGCCCTAACCTGCGCTGGCCAGCCCTCAGACAGCACTGCGGCAAACCTGGCTCCCCTTATCCTGAAGGGAAGGATAGAGCCATCAACAAGCTGCAGCGCAGATGCCTCTGTGCTGCCTCAAGTCTGTGTTTTGTGGCAAAGAGGTATTGCTGCTTGACCGTCACCGTGGCTCCAGAAGACTCGGCCTCTCCGCGGGTGTTCACATTAGTCAGACCTGCCCAGAGGCCCTTAAAGTTGGTAGCCCAAGCGCATGAAGGGCTGTACTTCATAACTTGACTAAGATTGATCTCTTTTATAAATTTAGTGCCTAATTTGCTGCACGCCAAAATACTTTGCATTTTAAATTAAATTTTCTTAGTCTTTAAGTCTTAGTTGGAATTTTAAGAACTTCATATACATAATTCTTCTAACAATTCAAGACACGTTTCATGAACACCTATGAAGTTTCTGGAACCACATTATGAGCTCTGGACACATAAAAGTGGTCATGTTTGGGTGGCATGTGGCAGCCTGCTCTCCTTGTCCCACCACTGCCTTCAGAAAACACTTATTAGTGTTTACTCTTCCCATTTTTCAGATGAGAAACATGAGACCCAGAGAGGTCACACTCGGCCAGGGCACGCTGGGTCGGCCGCCAGGTCTCTGACACTTACTTTGACTCACCTCTGTATAGAGCCAGTGTGTGTTCCTCAGACATGACTTCTCACTGAGTGCGTTTTTCTGAAAGATGACACCAGTTCCCAGGTTCCACATTCCTGGCATCAGAGGTGAGGCTGCCTTTTCTGCCTGTCAGCCTGTAATAGCCAAAGCTGTTCCCAGCATCTGTGCCACCCCTCTGTGGGTGTGCAGAGTAGCTGGGGACATGGGACATGTCTGGTGACAGAGCTGGGGAGCCTCTTGAGATATAATTTAGTCCTATTAATACCACTTACCAGGGATAAAGTAATAATGGTAATAACTACAATAACAATAATAACTATCATTTGTGGAGGGCTTACCAGGTGTCGAGCGCTGTGTTAAGTACTTAGTATGCATTATTTCACTTAAACCTCACAATAGCATGGTAACGTGTACCGTTATCCCCATTGTATAGATGAAGAAACTGAGGCTTAGAGGAGTTAAGGGTCTCGTCCAAGGTCACGTCGCAAATAAGTAGCAGAGCCAGCACTTGGCCCAGTCTGTTGGACTCCAGAGCCCAGACTCACAGAGAGCACTTGGCATGGCCTCGGCACACCTGGGTTTCACATCCACTCCACCACTTGCCACAGGCTGGCAGGGACCAGCTTAAGCACTCTCCAGGATCCGCACCGTAGAACTCCAGTGATTTGTTCTGTCTTTGGACAGATAGACGCTGGGCAATAATTAAATAAGATAGTGTGTGAGATGTTAGGACCAAGCATAGAAGCTAGCACACTGCTGCCTGAGTGTGAGCTGAATCTGAAAGAGAGTCTTTCTTCAGAGATACTAGCAGACTAGAACACTTATTGCTCTTTCCAGATTCCAGGACTTTCTGGGTAACCAAAAAGGAGTTTCTGAGCAAAGAACATGAGGGTGGTCTTCTGTCAGTGTCAAAGGGCAGTGCAGCCTTACCTCACATGACTTGAGGAAACTCTTGTGGTACTTCCTCCCCTTTCCCACCCATAGCAAATGTAGTTTTGAGATGCAGCACTCGCAGCAAGATAACTTGTACAGAGATCCACGGGAGAGCAGGGCAAAGGCAGCGCAGGTTAGGACAGCCTCCTTGAGGCAACCCCAGCCAGCCATGTGCCCGGCTCATCTGCCCAGAGATGGAAGAGGTCTTGGGCATTTCCTGATTAAGCTGTCCCAAGTTAGATGGCAGAGATTTCAGTGGAAGCCATTTAGTTCCCGGTGAAAACATCATCACCAACTAACCACATAGACTCTAGTTCTAAAGCCTCCTGATCAGGGTCAGATGCAGGTCTGCAAAGGAAATTATCCCCATATCCTTCAGGGGGCTGGTAACTGGGAACTAGCATGCACTCAGGGCCTTGCAGGCACCACCCGACTCCGGCCGTTCCATCTGCACCTTCATTCATTGATCCTCACACACCCCTTTGAGGTAACTGCTGTATTAGTCCCATTTTACAGATGAGCGTGATTAACATGCCCACAGACTCCCAGCTTGTAAGCTGCAGAGCTGGACTTGAGGCTCAGGCCGTCGGCCTCCTTGGTCTGAAGTCTGCCTTGGTTTCCTCTCACGGGGCCCTTTTTCCCGTCTTTCTCCCATTCTCTGAGTATGACCAAGTTTTATGTGTCTTCCACATCCAACTCGAGTGAATTCCACAGTCTCAAATATGTTTTGCATCCCAGAAACACTGGATAATCTTTTGCTGGGGAGGGCTGGCACGTTAGCACTCCCTGCTATTTGACTACAGGGAAAAAAATGAAATAATCACTTCTTTATGAGTACCTTCTGAGAATCTTTTGTAGAAAAATGAATGCATAGTACCCCCTGTTCGATTATGAGCTGAGAAAGCCATTATAATATATAAATTTGGCAAGAGGGCTTGAAAAGGAACTCGGGCAGAACAATTTTACTCAATGGGAAATACGTACGCAAGACATTGCCACAAAGGCAGCAGGAGAAGATGGGTTGACTGAATTCAGTTTAGGAAGCACCTCCGTTCTTGAAACAGAGGGCAGGTTGGGTTTCAGATGAGCACAGAGGCCTGGTGGGCCAGATGGGCATCTCCCCCCGGCCCTCTAGAATATACCCCACTGCTTTGAACTGTTATTTGGCATGGCTGATCAAGTAGAACCTAAAAAAGCACCTGGATATTCTGTGATTGAGAAAGTGGTGGCAGTTTAGGAAACAACAATTGTTCACCCCAAGATTGTTTACCCCCAAGCTCGGAAACTCGCAGAATCATCAGGTTCCTCCCCCGTGTCTTCACACTTTATATTGAGCTGTCGTATTGCCCCCAAGGAGATCCCTTTGGAGGAATATCACAAGCAGACTAGTCCAAAACCACCTTCATGGAAGGAAGCACCTTTAATCGGCCACCCTACACCAGAGGGCACTTCTAGCAAGAAAGCCCTGCAGGGTTCTGGGCAAACAATAGCCACATGATAAGACACTGGCATCATTATACCTTGGAAAGGGATGTCACTCCCTAGGACCCTGGGCCTTGCTAAAGGGCTGTGTGGGCCAAAGCCCTCTGCCTTCCCACTGAAGGGCTTCTAGGGCCAGAGAGTTAGCTGAGGCCTGCTGCAGCCCTGCTGTCCAGGGCTCCCAGGGTGAGGAGGGTGGGCAGCATCTCTGCCAGGACTCAAAATACTGACCACCCACTAACCAGGCCTCCTCTCCTAAAATCCCAGCATCTGAGGGCTCAGGGGTGCAGATGCTTTCTCCTGGGGCCTAGTTGATGCTGTTTCATACAAAATGGACTTCTCCTTGTTCTGTTTTGTAACACTTTTTCCTCCTACTTTCATTACATTTTATAACCTTATGTGGGTGGTGGTGGTGGTGGTGTGTGCATGTGTTTGCACATGCAACAGACCGGAAGAGTGACGGACAGAAGATGACACCTGTCCATTGTCAACTTCCATTTGTATACATTTATTCTCCATCTCGGGGACAGGCTGCATGTTTTACAGGGAGTGCAGCTGATGAATTTCATCGACCTATTTTGAGACATTGCCATTAATAGAATCCCCCTCTCTTTTCAGCAACTGGAAGAAAAACTCAAAGGGCAGGCTGACTATGAAGAAGTGAAGAAAGAATTAAAGTAAGTGTGGAGGTACCTGCTTGACCTTTCACAAGCCATGGCTTGTTAGTCACGTTTGCCAACAAAAACCCAGGCGGCAGTGGTGCAAGGACGGCCGGCGTTAGCCACGGTGCCTGGTGCTCAGCCTCCTGGATACGTGAATTCGTCCTGGGTGCTGCCACTGAGCAGTGTCCCAGGCTGCCCAGTGTTGGACAGAGCTGTGGGCGTTTGCACTCAGGCCTAGCCCTGCATTCCTTGGGCTTTTTATAAACCTTTGTGCATTTAAAGTGTGCCAGCGTGTGTGGAATCGGGAGAGACGTTACCTTTATAGAAATTATAAAATATGAGCTTGCGTTTCAGCTGTAATTTTCCAAACAGGAGCAGAGGAGAGGAACATTTTCCAGTTTAAAGAATACTCATGGCCTCATGCTTCCTTGGCCTCCTGGACTCTGGACCCTTCTTCTCTCAACCTCCAGCCCCCTTACGTACAAGACCCCAGCTGAAGGCTTGTCATCCCTTACATGACCACGCTACATTCTGAAGCCCAGATGTTTCGCATTCCCTCCGCTGAACCTGCCCTTGGCCCTCTGGAGCTGCCAGGCCCCTGGTCCCTCCTGTTCCCCCAAGTCTATCACTCCCCTGGGCTTCATCAACCCCTCCCCAGCCTGGGGCTCACGGTCAGCCCCAGTACAATGCCCACCTTCTCCCTTAACCATCCACCTTGCCAGCAGTCTCACCCTTCTCACCCCTGCCTCTAATCCCAGGTGGTCACAGCTACAGAAGAAAGTCCCTGCCCCGTGCTGACCAGCCCTGCAGCTCCCTGTGCTCACCTTGCCACTGATGCTGTGCACTCCCCACCCCAGAGCCTGTTCCCTGCCCTTCACCCCTCTCTCCAGTCCCCCTGGCCTCTAGCAGACACCCTTAGCCCCTGCTTTCTGGAGGTCTTGAGGGCAAATCTCCTTCTGGTCTTTGCTTCCACCTCCTCTCTCTCCAGACCAAGCCCCTCTGCCTGGGCCTTGGGTCCCTTCCTTCCTACTCCCTCCTCCTAGTCTATCAGTTGCTGTCACTCTTGCTGATCTTCTCAATGTCTCCCATGAAGATAAGCCTACACCCACTCACCATGCCATTCTTTGTAGTCCTAATTCCATTCCCTCTGGTCTGCTAATAAAGCTCACTGGAGGCTCTGTGACCTCTTCACTCCCACATCAGTAACATCTCTCAGTCATGATCTTTTCCAGTTTCCCTGGTCACTACTGCTTTCGTGTGGCTCTCCTTGGTCTCTGTGTCCAAGCTCTCTCTCCAAGCAGTCATACCCCTCCAGGGTGCAGACAGCCTCTGCCAGTACCGCCTCTGCTTCTAGCGTCTACAAGCTGAGTACCCTTCCCCGTGCCCATTTCCAACTTAGTGATACGTATTTTTTACCTGGAGTCCCTGGATGGTGCAAACAGTTAATGCATCTGTTGCTAACTTGGACTTGGAGGTTCAAGTCCACCCAGAGGCACCTTGGAATAAAGGCCTGGTGATCTGCTTCCAAGAAATCATCCACTGAAAACCCCGTGGAGCACAGTTCTACTCTGACACACATGGGATCGCCATGAGTCGCAATCAACTCAATGGCAACTGGTTTTTATTTTTTACCTGATTGACCTTCTGTACTTGCCTCCCCATCCCAGTTTTCCCTTCTTCCCCTCAAAGAAAAGTGTCCCTTCTTCACCCACACCCACTGCCCTTTCACTCTGGGATGCTTACGCTTACCTGAACCCTGGGGGTCTGCCGCCACACCTTCTCCTCCGTGTTCACCCCTGTCCCCAGTAACCACAGCTTTCGTCTGTACCCTCTCCCCCATCTGCCTACCCTGCTGCCCTCTGGTCCTCACCCTCCTTGGAGCTGCCCGCCAGCCCCCGTTCGTCTGCCACACCTGTGGCCCTCTTGCATCCCGTACACTGTTGGCTGCTACCACCGCGGACTCTTCAAGCTCTACTTGTGTGGCTTTTCTGCTAAGATATGTTCTGGCTCCCACGTGCTAGTGATTCAAATGGGTCTGTGGCACAGTGCTGCAACCCTCCCATCTTCACCTGTCTCCACGTTCTCCACTCTGCTGCCCCAAATTGGCCTTGCGCATTCTCCATCTCATCTCCCAAGGCCCCCCACCCACCACAGTGGACTCTAAACAGCCTGCTTCTCCAAGCCCCATTGCAGAAACTTACCTGCTTGTGAAACCGAGCCCCCATCTCCACCAGATGAGAGCTTGCCTGCCCAAGGGTCCCCACCAAGTTTTCACATGCTATTTCGGTCTTTGGTATCTATGGTAGATTATATATTTCATGAGGTGAGAATCATTCCATCTTCTGTTCTCTACAGCACCAGGCAGCTAACAGGTTATTGGTAAATGTTTGTTGAATAAATCAGGAGACATTTGCATTTTAAAATAGATGTTAAACTCACTTAGTGTTTTATGACATGATTGGAAAGAAAATATCAAAAAAGAACAAGGACGTAGTAGCAAACAATGTAGAGACCACTGAGAAAAGGCCACTTGTCAGGCTGCTTGTCCATCTCACTGTCTGTCCTGATGTGACCTAGAGCTCTGTCAGCAGCACCCTGTAAAATGCAAGTCTCAGTTCACCCCGTGGTAACTCCTGTTTTGTTCCTTTGCATGATGAGGGTCACTGCAAAGACACAGCCACAGGTAAACTGGAGTGAGCAGATCCTGAGTTTCAACAGGTCAGCAGCCAGGGCAGAGACAGGTCTACCCATGTTCCAGGCATCTTTGCCTGTGCTGCCAGTTTCACGCTTCGTGGTCTCTTGAGAATACATCCTAAACTGCAGCTGCCAGAGGGCAGGGCAGTGCAGCATGCTCCGTGCCTGGCGCCTTCCTGTGCACCTGCGGGCCGGACATCTGACCGTGCAGCCCCTCATTCCACCGCCTTCCCCTCCTCGGTGTTCAAAAGGAGCAGTTGAAGCTCCTTAGGACAATGCCAGTTCGTTTACCCTTTTCTCCATGACAGCCTCACAGATAGAAAGGAACGTCCACAGCCAAAGGAATGCTGCAAACGGGCATTGTGGTGACGTGAACGCACTCAGGTTTTGGACTTGAGGGAACAGTTCAAAGAGACTGAAATGACCATTTCATGATAGGGAAACCAGTGGTGGTAGAGCTCTTCTTTTGCCACATGTTTGCCGAGGCTGCAGAGGAGGGTGGCTTGCAACACTTTGGGACATTTAATAGCGGGACGTTTCCCCTGGTCCCAGGTGCCACGGTATGAAGTACGCATGTGATGCCGAGGCCAGAGGAGGCATGCATTCCCTCTCTTGCTTCCTTGGAACAACGTCTTCACTCCCTTTGAGCTATACAACTGCATTCTAACTGCAACAATATTATGTTTGTACCAAACTTTAAAATTTTACTCTGAACAGACTTGCTATGATTCCATATGAAATGATTTACATGCTGGGCAAGAAACTTTTGCTAGCCAACTGCTAGTTGAATAGTTATTCTAGAGACATTATCGTATTATATTACTGCTAGGGAGGTTGTTAAAGTTGTCGGGGACTTGGTTCCTGGAGAGCAGGAAATTGTAACGTTAGCGCTTATTAGTGTGGCTGTTATTGAAGGTATAAGGAGAAAATAACCACTCTGTCTTGCTCTCCACAGTATTCTGAAATCCATGGAGTTTGCACCGTCTGAGGGAGCCGGGACACAGGTACACAGTCACACTTTGCTCTTAGCGTTGGCATAGCCCCACGGCTGGTCACTGTCCCCCCATCCCCACCCCCCACCCCAGGTGTGCTTCACAACATGTGCCAGCAGCTCCACAATCTCAGTATTTCTGTGAGAGCTGTCTTTTTGGAGGAGAATGGCACCCAGCTGCTGAATAAATCTTCAAGAACATTAAACCAAGTTGAAGCAAATTGCTCTGAATTAAACAGAGGCAAAAAGAGACAGAAAAAAAGTTCATGTCTTCTGAACTGGTAACTCAGTTCAAATGAAGTTGTGATGTAACTTGGGCAGGTACTAAGCATATGAATAAAAAGCAACTTCAGACTGTTAAAGATCAGCCTAAAAGGGATTGGTGTAGGAACTTGAATTACCTGCTGCCTCACCTGGCGAGGGCGCAGGATGACAGTGGTGTAGGGTCATATAGTGGCCAGACGGATTCCTGATGCCCAGAAGGCAGCTTCTGTCTTTGACTGCTTGAATTTGGAGACAGAATGGAGAATAATTGTCTAGAAGTTATGTGAGTTCTAGAAAAAGGGGGAAAAAAATAACTGAAATTAATTCCGTTTAAAAGGAACTTTAATTTGTTCCACGTGTGCATTAAAAATCTTTAGGGGAAATGAGATTTCTCTAACATATGTTAGAGCCCCATGGAGAGAGTGGGTGGGAAAGCTGTGAGACAGGCAGGGGTGCTGGGCCTGGGGCCTTGGGGGCAGGTGGCCGGCCCAGAGTGAGCCCTGCTCTGCCCCATCTAGGATGCGTCCAAGCCCCTGGAGGTGCTGCTGCTGGAGAAGAACCGCTCACTGCAGTCCGAGAACGCCACGCTGCGCATCTCCAACAGTGACCTGAGCGGTAGGTTGACGGGGTCGCTAGTGTGGTGCTGGGTTCACTTTGCAGGGCCGAGAAGAGGCAGGTGAGCTGTGCGCTGGGCTGATGCATGGCGGAAGCCTCGCCGGCAGTGCGAATCCTGACTAACGAGCACTGGTTCCCTCCTTTCCTCCTCACTGCTCCTCTGCCCTGCCCTCCCCGCCCTGCTTAGATGGGCAGTGTGACGAGATTATGAGCCTCACCACGTCCGAGGGGTCAGGTAGAGGAAGTGTTGCAGGCAACCCGAGAGGGACACTCGAGGATATTGGCTTTCTGGTCTCTTCTCTAGTTGTGCTGTGAGTCGGCGGGAGCAGAGGTGAATGCAGCCTGTCTCCTGGTGTTTCTGGGGGCTAATTCTGTGGTCTCCCCCACCCTTTCAGGCTCAGGGGAGCTTTTCTTCCTTGGTCAGGTTTCCATGGGGACGCATCCCCCATCCTTAGCCTTTCTTTGCTCATTCCAAAATGGTGGCGTCACTGACTGTGCTTCTGGTTTTGGCAGCTGGTAAACCGTTCAAAGGTGTCTTGGGCTTTGATGATAATTCATTCTTAAAATGTGCGTGCCTTCGATCGAGTGGACTCATTACAATGCATTCGCCTCAGAGCAAGTGGTGTGAGAGAATCCAGGGGTCCTAAAATGTCAGTGTTTGCTGCTCCTCAGGTGGGGCCTTCTAGTAATAGCTACAATGCTAGAGGCCCGCCGAGGCCTGCGTCCTGTCAACTCCGTACCGTGTGTGTTACCGGCTCCTTGCCACTTTTAGGAGTTTGAATCGATGTCAAGGGGATTCTCCAGGCTGCAACGTACAAGAAAGGCGCAAACATGAAATGCATGTTGCTTGTTTTGGGGGGCCTCGTTTGGCTAATTAAAAATTCAATTGAAAAACAAACCAACACACCTCATTGGCCCTTGTAAAATCTGCACTTTTTTTTTTCCCGTTTGTGGGGCAAACTTTGCATTTTGGTCTTGGTTTTTTTTCCCTTTTGAATCCCCCATAATGCATTATGTTTGCCCTTCCTTGTAGGGTCAGCCAGGAGAAAAGGGAAAGACCAGCCTGAGAGTCGGCGTCCTGGACCTTTGCCGGCCTCCCCTCCTTCTCAGTTGCCCCGCAACACGGGGGAGCAGGCTTCCAATACTAACGGTACACACCAGTTCTCACCAGCGGGGTTAAGTCAAGACTTTTTCAGCTCATCCCTGGCAAGCCCCAGCCTACCCCTGGCTTCTACAGGAAAATTTGCACTAAACTCTCTCCTCCAACGACAGCTAATGCAGTCCTTCTACTCCAAGGCCATGCAGGAAGCAGGAAGCACAAGCATGATTTTTTCAACAGGTCCATACAGCACAAACTCCATAACTTCCCAAAGTCCATTACAACAAAGCCCAGATGTAAATGGCATGGCCCCGTCCCCCAGCCAGTCAGAAAGTGCTGGGAGTGCCTCCGAGGGCGAGGAGATAGACACGGCCGAGATTGCCCGGCAGGTGAAAGAGCAGTTGATCAAGCACAATATCGGACAGCGCATTTTCGGACATTATGTCTTGGGACTGTCTCAAGGGTCCGTGAGTGAGATTCTGGCCCGGCCCAAGCCGTGGAATAAACTGACTGTACGAGGCAAGGAACCATTTCACAAGATGAAGCAGTTCCTCTCTGACGAGCAGAACATCTTGGCCCTCCGCAGCATCCAAGGCAGACAAAGAGGTGAGATGCTTTCACGGGCTGCCACAAATGTGTAAGCCCTTCGCAAAGCTGGATGTGTGTATTTGTGTGTCTGTGTGTGCGCTAAAACATTTGTACATCACATCAGGTGAGATACTTCTCAGTTCGCTCATTTCCAGAGCTCAAGGGTCAACAGGCATGAGCTAAAGCTGATAGATTTTGGCGATCCGGTCTTTCCATTTTACTCAGCTTGCACGTATAAACTCAGTGAGCGAGTATTGGATTGGAGGGAATTGTATTATGGACAACATCCCAGTGTATTTAGCGTCCGGTGGTCAAATTGACCCTCGGTGCTGGCCTCACATTGGAGGAGCCCTTGGGCACCATCCAGCCCTATAGCAGCAACATCCACTAGAATTAATCCTTCTCCAGACCTGGTTTCCGTGGGCAGAAGGTAATCAACAACGCCTTCTCTTCTCTTCTCTTCCCCACCCCACAGAGGAGAGTGTGTTCTGTGGTCAACTTATTTATAATATCTACATTCCATTATTGATTTGTTTAGCATTAGGAACAAAATATGCCTGCCTTGAGAAAAACCCATGAAAGTTTTATTAAAAAAACCATTCCTACCCCACCCTCCAGAAAAGATAAAAAGTCAGTCACATCCATAATTTAAAGAAGTTCTTCCCTCTTTAAGAGCAAGGGGATCATTCCGATAAATCACAGTGATATAGGGAGATAAGTTTATCAGACTCATTTGAAACCTCCTGAAATTGAGACTCAAACAAATGGAGAAGGGAGATGTTTTGAGCAGCATCAATTTGCACAAAGAACATGGAGCTTTTTATAGTGAGGTTAACTGAAATTGAATGTCTCTGGATGATTAATGTGGGGCTTGGTTCTGGGGGCTGGTGGGTAATTTGCTTGGAGGCAGTTCTCCCTCCCTTTGGCCCTCTTTGTATTGATGCCATAGGCTGCTGTTTAGGTTGGTCTGATCTCTTGCAGTAGAACCATAGCTTGTGCTGCCCAGGCAGCAAGGGAAGGGCCTCTCAGAAGTTTCTAGTAACTGCCAAGTTGCACAGGAAGCCCTGAGCCCAGGAGCCCTGAAGCCCTTTATTTACTGATAGGCGGCTCAGATTTCATGTCGCACAGCCCATATCGTCAACACCACCATTCCCCGGATTGTTTTGTTCTTACCACACTTGTTTTTCAACAGAGAATCCAGGCCAGAGCCTGAACAGACTATTTCAGGAAGTACCGAAACGAAGAAATGGGTCTGAAGGTATGTTGCAGGCAGGTGTTTTTCTTTGCAGTCAGTAATCAAGGAAGCAGCATGTCCTTAGCTGTGTATTTTGCTTAAAACTGTGCAGTGTGATTCTGGCCTGGAACCTGATGGAAAAACAGAGCTAGTAAGTATAAAACAAAGCACGGGTTCAAGTACTCACATCCCCCTCCCTCCCGAGCTGCCGATCCCAGGTTTACGGGGTGCAGCGGAGGTGAAAAGAGGGCAGCATCACTAAAAAGCAGCCCCTTAAGTATGAATCCCAACCCCTTAAGATTCAGATTACACCCTCCGGTTTTCTCGGAAGCAGGTGAAAGAATAACAGTCGTTGCTCTGAGAAAAAATCAGGTGATTTGGTTAAACCAGATACTGCTGCTTCCTCGTATTTTCAAGTCTGAAATATGGTAAAGGTCCTCCAGAGCGGACAAATTCCAAATGTAATCAGTTTTCCCATGGACCTTGGCAAGCCGATCCCCACTGCACTCTTTGGAGCTGTGTCTTTAATGGGCTGAGTCCCGGTGGTATACTTGTTTTTAAATGGTTTCACGTGGCGGTTCATGTTTAGTAAGGTAGTGAGAAATTAAAATCTTTGGATGGCTTCCAGAAAGAACTGGGGCCAGCCCCTGGGCTGCAGTAGCTTTAGTGTGTCTGCACACGTGGCTACCCTGCAGAGCATCACCATGTGACAGATAAGACGAATTCTTGTCCTTTAGGAATTTTTGCAGGCTTCTCTCCTTGTTCACAAATTTAAAAAAAGATAATATGTGATAATGGATCAGAAATGTTTTAGTTGAAGCTTCTGCCTCTTTATCTTGTAGATGCTGACAGTCAGCCTCAGTCCTTTTCTCTCCTTTCCCATTTTTTTCCCTGTTTGGGATACCAGCCTCGAGTCTGAATATAGTCCCAGGCCAAAGAAGTTGGTGTCGTTTTTAAATGACTCAGGAAAAAACATTGCCTTTTAATTCCTCATCTTTTTTTCATACTGGATGAAATGAGTTGTTCTCCCTGATACGAACCCATGGGTGAGGTCCAGCTGGGTAAATGTGAGAGCTCTCACTGGTAGACCGGTATTTAATATAAGGTAGATTAAGCAGGAAGCCTGCCCTGCAGTGTCACAGTACCCGCTATGACACTGCATTCACAGAAAGTGCAGGTAAATGGGAGGCCACGCCTGCCTCCTTGCCATCACTGGCCTCACCTCGGGCTCTTTGTCAGAACGCTGTCTTCATGCAGCACTGTATTTTGTTCAAGGTGTGGGTTTAATGTCATTGGTGTGGCTTCTCTCCACAGGTAACATCACCACCCGGATCCGTGCCTCAGAGACCGGCTCCGATGAAGCAATCAAGTCCATCCTGGAACAAGCCAAAAGGGAGCTGCAGGTGCAGAAAACCGGTACGGCCTCCTCTTCTGCTTCAGTGGCTGCTGGCTTCCAAACTTAATTAAAAGAATTGTCATGAGCGTTCTGGTCAGCAGTAATTAACTTTGTTTTTTTTTTTTAAACAATAATGAATATGTGTTTTCAAGCATTTAGACAGTTGCAAAGGAGACCAGGTCTGTTTAATATCTGTCTTACTAATAGTTAACATTCTTCCTATAATGTCATTCCCTAGCATTGACTCAGGAATGTACCCCTGGCCTGGAATCTCCTTTTCAGTAGCTAAATTCATTTTAGCCACTTAGAGACTTAAATTAGCAAGCAGTTTGTATCAGGTTTCCATTTTAAATTCAATACAGGCTTGTTGTTTGGGTAGTAGCATACATGCAAATTAAAATTAGCCTCTTAACCAAATGCAACTGAAAAAATGAGTGAAAAATAAGTGTTTAACAGCTGCTTAGTAGAACTGAATGTTGCTAGGGAGGAGCAGGAAGGTTTTGTGGCCGAATGTCACCTTTGTGGCCAGCCTCAGCTCAGAGGCCCTGAGAGCTGTGTTTTTTAACCAGTTGTGGTCAAGTTGACTTCCACACATGGTGACCCCATATGTGTCAGAGTAGAACTGTGCTCCACAGGGTTTTCTTTGGCTGTTTTTTGTTTTTTTTTTTTTTTTAAATGGTTTTAATGAAGAGAAGTTTATTTCCTCACAGTTAAAGTAGGGTAAAAGTTCAAATTCAGGGTGTCAGCTCCAGGGGAAGGCTTTCTCTCTCTCAGCCTTCTCATCAGTGTTCCCCCAGACTAGGAGCTTCTCCGCGTAGGGACCCCTGTCCAAAGGACACGCTCTGCTCCTGGCACTGCTTTCTTGATAGTATGAGGTCCCCCTCACTGCTCACTTCTATCTTTTATATCTCAAGAGATTGCCTCAGGACACAATCCAGTCTTGTAGATCAGGTCCTGCCTTACTAACACAACTGCCACCCATCCTCCCTCATTAACATCATAGAGGCAGGATTTACAACATACAGGAAAATCACACAGTACCAGGAATCATGGCCCAGCCAAACTGACATACACATTTTTGGGGGGACATAATTCAAACCATAACATTCCACCCTTTGGCCCCCCAAAAATCACATCCTTGCAACATGGAAAACATATATTCATCCCGTCATATCTTAGCAAAAGTCTTAACTCCAAGTCCAAAATCCAAAAATTCCTCTTCATCTGTGAAATCTAGAATACAAGTTATTTGCTTGCAAAGGTACAGTGGCAGAACAGGCACAAGCTAGACATTTCCATTACAAATGGGAGAAAGTAGAGGAAAAGAAGCAATAACAGGCACCAAGCAAGTCAGCAGAACACCTTACATTAGTCCTCAAGGCTTTGAAAATAATCCTCTGTTCTCTGAGACAATTTACACAATAGCCCTGCCCTCCAGACTCTAGGTATTGGCCACAGTCTCTGTATTTTGAGTGGAGGCCCCTCTGCCCTGGGCTTCAGCTCTGCCTTCCAGGCCTACTGGAACAGCAACTCTGCTCCCTTGGCTTTAGGTACACCATTCTCCTACTCCATCAGAGTGACAACTCCACCCTTAGAAACACCAGAGGCTATGGCTCCACACTTTGAAACCTCTGAGGTCATGGCCATACCTTTTGAGACCGAGGCAGCTCAGCTTCTTGTGTCCCTTGTCTCGTCAGCTTGTTTTCTGGTTTCTTGGCCTCTCGGCTCCTCGGGCCTCATGCCCACATCTGCCCTGCTGGGGCAGGTGTTCCAAAGCTCTTTAGCTCCACCGGTAAGTGCCTGGAGGCACCACACTGTGCCAGAAAGCCTGGTACACACAGGCACTCAGCTCTCTCGCTCCATGGGTCGGCTCCAGCACCGTCTTGCACCAGTCTCCTGGTTCTGCTGCTGTTGGTTCTCTGCCACTGCAGGTTCTCTGCTGTTGCTGGTCCTCTGCCACTGCTGCTCCTCCATCCATTCCCAGTTTCAAAACCACTTCCACATTTTAGGTATCTGTTAGAGCAGCACCCCTCTCTCTCAGTACCAAATTCTGCCTTAGTCATCTAGTGCTGCTACAACAGAAACACCACAAGTGCATGGTTTTAATGAAGAGAAGTTTATTTCCTAACAGTTAAAGTAGGCTAAAAGTCCAAATTCAGGGTGTCAGTTCCAGGGGAAGGCTTTCTCTCTCTCGGCCTTCTCATCAGTGTTCCCCCAGACTAGGAGATTCTCTGCGCAGGGACCCTGGTCCAAAGGACACGCTCTGCTCCTGGCACTGCTTTCTTGATGGTATGAGGTCCCCCTCTTTGGCTGGTTTTTTGGAAGTAGATCCCCAGGCCTTTCTTACAAGGCACCTCTGGGTGGACTTGAACCTCTAACTTTTCGGTATTTGCACCACACAGGAAATTCCCACATTCCAGCTTTTCCCCAGTTGATATTTGGTTGTTTGAGAGGCAGGTGCCATGCTGCAGAGTCAGCTCAGATCTTCCACTGGGGAGGAAGCTGAGTGTCTGGGTTCTTTCCCTGGGGCTCCACACACAGATGCCTGCCTGCCGCGGGCTCGTGACACTCCCGGCACCTGGTCACAGGGCTCCTGCCCGGCCTAGTGGTAGGAGCCATGGCAGCTAAGTACAAGCCACCACCTGGTTACTTGCTCCTCTCAGCCGAGCTCTCCCCAGAGCTTTCACCCACACGGGTTTATTCAGTGGATGAGCTCCCTTCTGAGTACCAGGCCTGGGCTGGGCATTTCCACCTACATTTTCCTGTTCAGAATAAATCCTTGCAACAACCTTAGAAGATAGGTTTTGCTATCCTAGTATTCCTGATTATCAGACTCAGGCTCAGAGTTGAAATAATTTGCCCAAACTCATTAAATGGATTTAAACCCAGATCTCCCAACCCATGTCCAGTAGAGGGGACCCCTCTATTGCTGTCTGCCTCTTTCCAATGACCCCAGAACAGTAAGAAACCCTCTTTATGGGCTCTGAAGCCTGACAACAGATGGAGCTTGCTCTGATAGGCCAGGGGTGAGGCTTAAGCCAACTTCCTCCTCTAGGTGACTAAATAGCCAGGACTGTTAGCAGGGCAACCCTGGCCGGGTAGAAAATACACCTGAACTTAGAGTGAAGCCCTGCTCCAAGGCCTGACTCTCTTTATTGCCTGTTCCCTCCTTGAGCCTTAGTTTCTCCATCTGCAAAATGATGGTGGTGCTGCCTGCGTGATAAGGACGCTGCAGGGGTCATTGAATTAGAGGAGGGAAGACCCTCTGTTAATCAGTAAAGTACTCGAAAGGCATTAAAGGCTGTTACTTTGCACACATTTAAAGCAGATGAAGAGCCAGCATGTATGATTTCCTCCCCCAGACATGAAAGCATATTATATGGGGAATGTGGCACAAAGGCAAGGAGGTTATGGACTTCTGAAATGTCAGCTGGAGCACCTGCAGAAACACCCCATCACTGCTTCTCACCAAGGCCTCACACCACCCTCGCCCAGGAGCTGGTTAAAAACGCAGATGCTGGTCCAGCCCACATCTCCTTCTGAATCAGACACTCTAGGCCTGGGCCTGGGTGTGTGCATTTTAACAAGCTCAACGGGTGAGCCCTAGCTAAGAGTCATTGATCTAGTCTGTTACCATTCCAACTTAACAGGTGGAAATGCTGAGGCCCAGCAAAGCCCGGGACTTCTCCAGGGGCACAAAGTCCTGGGGCCCCTGGGCTAGGGATGTCCATCTCAGCCTTATTTTGCTCCTCTTCTCCCCTCCCCTGGAAGAGGTTCACTGTTGCTGGCCAACCACAGTGAGCCACTAAGACAAGGATTCCTCCTTATTCACCCAAATGTGCTCATTTGTCATTGGGAGACACTCGTCTCTCAGGTCAGTTGTCAACAGAAGATGTATTTCTAAAGTTTGACCAACGCGCTAGAGTTGTGGAATATAATGCACGACAATATGAAGTTTAGAAATTACCATGAAAAGAAGGTCCCAGATGGCACGTCACTGAGCATGTCCACACTTCCCCTTCTATCCCCCTCCACGATCAGAAATGCTTCTGGTTGCCTGTGCAGTGAGGGCATCAGGTCACAGAGCAGGGTGGTGTTCTGTTGTCACTGTTCAGACACAATCCATGAATGCTTCCCTGATGGGGGAAATGTTGGAAAAATAAAGCAGTGTAGTTCTCCTAAAGAATCCACAATGTGTGGTAGGTCAGGTTCTATAGAAGCTGGAGGGAGGAAGTGTGTGCCCAGCCGAGGGCATCACCTCACCACTGTGTTTTCTCCATGCAGCTGAGCCGGCCCAGCCGTCTTCTGCATCCAGCAGCGGGAACTCTGACGACGCCATCCGCTCCATCCTGCAGCAAGCCCGCCGAGAAATGGAGGCCCAGCAGGCCGCCCTCAACCCTGCCTTAAAACAAGAACCGCTGTCCCAGACAGACATCACCATCCTGACCCCCAAGTTACTGTCCACCTCACCCATGTCGTCGGTGTCCAGCTACTCACCCATAGCCATCTCCCTGAAGAAACCCTCCTCAGCTCTAGATCCCAGCGTCTCTGCCCTGCCAAACCCCTCAGCCATCAAAAAGGAGCCTCAGGATGCCACTGGGCCGGAACTTCCCGGAGCGAGTGAGGCTGCTCAAGGGGTTCTGAGACACGTGAAAAACGAGTTAGGCCGCAGCGGTGTCTGGAAGGACCACTGGTGGAGCACGATCCAGCCGGAGAGGAGGAACACCACGGTTTCCTCTGAAGAAATGAAGGTCGAAGAAGCCAGCAGTGGGAAAGAAAAAGCCAGCAGCAGCCAGGCACGGGCCGAGCGCAACCAGCTCCAAGGACCCTCCTCGTCGGAGTACTGGAAAGAATGGCCCAATGCCGAGTCGCCGTACTCCCAGAGTTCAGAGCTGAGCCTGACCGGGGCCAGCCGCAGCGAGACACCCCAGAACAGCCCTCTGCCTTCCTCCCCAGTCGTGCCCATGTCGAAGCCATCCAAACCTTCAGTCCCTCCGCTGACCCCTGAGCAGTATGAGATTTACATGTACCAGGAGGTGGACACCATAGAGCTCACCCGGCAGGTGAAAGAGAAGCTGGCCAAGAACGGCATTTGTCAGCGGATCTTCGGGGAGAAGGTAAGGGATTCCATGCAGGGTTTGGGTTTTCCCTTATCTTTTCATTGCTTAGGACTAAGTGTTTATCTTGGAGCAGGTGGTCATCACCCTTTTTAATGAATCAAGGAGCCTCATGTCGCCTCCATTCCCAAGCTGGCAGAGAGGCTGACTGTGAGACGTTCCAGCTTCCAGGTGACATTGACAGAGTGCTTGTTGCAGGCCAGTCCCTGGGCCTGGCCCTCCCACCCATGCTCTCCTGGAAACCCTCAGTTACACCGTAAGGGTACAGATGAGGAAACTGAGGCTTGGGGAAGTTAAATACTTGCCCCAGCAGTTGGTGGCTGAGTTCAGTCCAGCCACCATGGCCACATCTCAGCTCCAGAGACACCTGTGCAAACTGTTTTGGCCACAAAAGAGGCATAGTCTGACCACACAGAGAGATGGTCATGTGCCGATATCCAGGAGGCACTGACAGAAGAGCCTACACGAAGCATAATGGTACCTTTCTGGTATAATTCAGAAGGCACCTGGGTATCGTCCAGCAGAGAGGTGAGGCGGCTTGCCTGGGAATACACAGGCAGGGGCAGCACGGGCAGAGCTGCACAGGGCAGGCCGGGCCCAGGACTTGCCCTGAAAGTCGGGTCCCGATTTCCTTGTTGTCCCTCCTGGCTCAGGAAAGTATACTAGCTTGTGGATGAGCTTCCAGACCCTTTCTGCTCTTGGTACTTCCATAATGCGGGCCTGCCATATGTGTAAGATATAAAGTAGGAATAATATACCAGTATTGTTGTAGATTGCATTGTGATTTGCTAAGCAGAAGGGCTCTGCTCCCTTAAGTGCTGCCTTCCTGAGGGGCGCATGGCAGCAGTGGCCTTGTCCTGCCTTCACTTCAGCGTGCAGTGAATCCTTGCAATATCTGATTGTGAACTCTTTGTCCTGATTTTGCAAAAGGTGATGGAGTGACTAGAAATGAGGATGAGAATTTAAAGCCCCTTGGAATTTCTAATTTAGTGTTGTGAAAATATCATTTGAGAACATTTAAATAGACATTTGTGCTCATGCCTTAAATTTAGCAGAGACTTAATAGTGTTGAACTTGTTTGGCCCGTGAGTGCAGTTTATTCTGGAACTTGAGAACTTTTTAAGAGAGTGATGGGGCCTGCATCTGAGTCCTCATGAGGGTGGCTGAGTCTGTGCATTTGGACGGCCAGATGTGCGAGCAGGGAGCCCCGCACACACATGCAGTTTGTCGAGGGTCTGCAACCAGCTTTTACTCCAGGCTGGCTCCCCGTCGCCCCCAGCCCACCTCTAGGCCCCCACCATAGAGCAGGATGGGGTCAGAGAGTAAGCCTCTTCTGAATGCCGGCCTGGCCCAGCTCAGCACAGAGACTTGCTGCCCAGGTATCACTACAGCCACTGCTCCTGCCTGAAGGGACGCTTGGCCCCACACCGCAAACTTCTCTGGTGCCTGCAGGCGAAAAGCAAGGTGGTTCCAAATGCTTCTTCAGGTTTCCACAACCGCAATCCTGCACCCTTAGCAGGATCAAGACCCTGGGGCGAGAGCACCTTCCTTTCCCAGCCTGCTTTGTTGTTAGCTGAAAGCCGTGACCATACTGTGGCTGGGGTGTGAACACACTGGCCCCAAATGCCCTGAGTGCCAGGGTGGCAGGCTGTGGTGAGCTTGAGATGCATATCTCCCACCCAGGTTGTTACCCTCCACCAGGTGTGTCCTGTGCTCAGAGTCAGCCCTGAAAGTGGTCCCTGTGTTGCCATCTCTGCCCTGCCCCGACATGGTTTCTTTGCATTACTCACCCATTTTGCAGCATCGCACTGAAAACTTGGCCCTGACGGCTGTGTGTCTTTGGTTGCCACTCAAGGTGCTGGGCCTCTCCCAGGGCAGTGTCAGCGACATGCTGTCCCGACCGAAGCCGTGGAGCAAATTGACTCAGAAAGGCCGTGAACCCTTCATCCGGATGCAGCTCTGGCTGAATGGCGAGCTGGGCCAGGGTGTCCTTCCTGTCCAAGGGCAACAGCAAGGACCAGGTAACTGCAGCCCTGCCCTGGGCTGGGCTGGAAGGGGGAGTAGGGAACAGAGGATCTTTGGGGGGAGGCAGTCAACCACGTTCTTAGCCATGGCCAGGGGGCTACTGCAGGCTGGGAGGGAGTGGGGATCCATTCAGGCACACAGCCAGCCACTCGCAGCTGTTGGCTGACGCAGGGAGGCAGAGAACTGCCCCTCTCCCTCTACCACTTGTTGCCATGGCACTGACTTTAGTTTTTAGGAAAGAGAAGATTGTGCCTAGCTAATTTTGTAAGCAACAGAAAATGAGTTACCAATTAAGAAAAGCTGTTTATACATAAATATGGGTAAAAGTCAAGTAGCTAAGGCAGAGAACTGGGAAAGAAAAATCAGTCGAAGGCATAGAGGTGAAGGATGGCAGGTGAGAAGCTTCCCCTGCTCCCAGACCTGGTGTCTGGTGCTATACCAGCCGCATGTCTCTGTCTGCAGGGCCCTCTGCCAGTCAGAAGTGGGACCCCTCTCTTGCACCCCTGTGGCTCAGACACTCTCCCTTGGTCTGCTGGGTTCTGTGCATTAGGCAGCTTGAAACCCTAGAGCTGTGTTTCCTCATCTAATTGTACCCTTTCTCTTATTCAGTCATCCAGTCGGTGATGTCACTCCACGACCCCCTGCTTCAGGGCAGCGTGAGCTCAGGTAACTCGCTGCTTCCTACCGGCTTTGGGCCGCATGGCCTTTCCTGTTCCTCTTCGGGTCTGCTCTGGACTTAGCTGAAAACACTGTATGCTGTTGACAAACTGGATTCCTGCTGGTCTTATTTTCTAGTGGAGAGTGGGAGACTAGGCAGCTGAGTGAAGAGAGCCCACTCACATTGCTTGCTCGTTAACTGTGTTTCATCAGTGAGTCATTTGGCTTCCAGGTGTAAAGCCCTGTGTTCAGGGCTGGAGGTGGGGGTGTCCAGGTCAGAGACAGATGACTGTCTGCACTCAGGAGGCTTCCAGTCTAATGAGGGGATGAGGTATAGGCACACGTCGCACCCACCGTGGGGTCACCAGGGGGAGTTGTGTTCATCTGGAAGACTTCCGAGTAGCCCTCGGCAAGAGGGATAGAGAAGATTTGAACCTGAAGAGATGGGGCAGGAGGAGCAGCTGGAAGAAATGGCAGAGGGCCTCCTGGAACAGCTTGGGGTGTGACTGGAGGATCAAGCTGGTTCACCAGCCGGAAGAGAAGGACTTCAGTGGGAATCACAGCTGGGCAGGTGCTGGAGAGCTGAGCGCAGGCGGAGGTGGTCAGGTCGCAGCCCATCAGCCTTCAAGAACCCAGCAGGTCTGTGAGGTCTCCAAGTGGCGTTCCTACTCCTGCCATGAAGACTCCTTGCTTGGCACCTTGATACAGCCTGCCACCAGCGGCCCATGTCCCTTTGCTCTGGAACTCCCTCCCCTATCCTCCTTCCTGCGTCCTCTTCGGCTGAGCTTTTCTCACCCAGCTTGGAGGAACAGCCAGCATCATGAGCTGTTCCTCTTTTTTCCTTTCTTTATTTTTCTAAACATGTTGATTAGTCTCCATACCCCTCTGATGCATTGAAAACACAAACAAAGCTAAGTGAGGCGTGTGAAGCCCGCCAGCTTGCTTGAAGTTTTACCAGGGAAAACGTGTAGTGCGGGAACAGCTGGGCGACAGCGGCTGCTACTACTGCAGGATCCCAAGCCCACGCACAGATGCAGCCAGGAGCACTTAGGTTGCAGTCACGTTCCGGTCAAGATTGTCTGGGCTTTAGGTGTTCTTACTGACTTGGACCAAAATGGGGGGCAGAAGGCTGTATCTTCCCTGAGCCTTTGGTTTTCTTGGCTGGCAATCTAAATGGAGTGGTTGTCCTTCTAAAGAAGGCTCAGGTGTGATACCTTTTCACTTAATTTCTGGGTTGGCCAGTTTAATTGGCAAGCACCAGAGAACTTACCCAGCACTGGCTTGTATTCAAAGTAAATTAGGGAAAGTAATGAACATAGTTGTTTGTGCTAGAGTTTTGTGGACATTTGTGTGGAAAATTAGACTTGCCTCCTGCTCTAACGGAAAGTTGGCCTCCCCTTAAACTCTCTGGGAGTATTTGCTGCCCCATTCAAGTCAGGGCTGAGCTTGGCAGAATGTGACTAAAATGTTTTAGATCGAAACCCCTTGTTCCTAAATAAAACAGGAAGTCTTGTGCAGTCCAAGTCTGTTCTGACTGATGCCAAAACCTTCTGTGTCCAAGCAAATCCCTGAAGAATGGTTTCTCACTTTTTATTATAGCAGGTAATGGCCACTGTGCTGGAACATTCATACAAGGGTCAGGTTTACAAACTAGGAGAAACATTCTGGGCTCCTAAAACCAAAAACCAAACCATTTACCGTTGAGTCAGTTTTGACTCATGGTAACCCCTAAGAGGAATATAAATAATATTTGTTAAAATAAAAGTAATTTAAAACTCTTGAGGAGAAGACCTTGGACCTCTGGATAAAGCCGAACACAGTGTAATTTCTTTGTGGTTTTGTGAAGAGGTGGCAGATGGGCTGTCCCTTTGTCACCCTGGAGAAAGGAGAGATTGATTGTAAGTTTGCCTACCCAGTGCTCCCAGTGACAGTCAGCAGTAGGGAAACCACCCGTAGAAACAATAATTGTGATGAGTATGAGAAAAATGGAAAAAAATATTTCTTGTATTGTAAGAAGATTTTTTAAAATTGTTTATCATGATGGTAGCTAAGCAAAAATGTTTCTCTGTGGTTCAGGAAGACTAGAGATGCTTGTCAAAATGATAAGAGAGATTGTCATATTGTGGTAAGATTGTGGGTGGGAGTTTCCCTCATTTGAGATTTCTTTACTATCACTGTTATCCTTTCAAGAGTGTTTCTAAAAATAAAGGTAGCTTTGTTCTCAGTGTATGGAATTTAGAAAAATAGAATTACACTATAGTGGTCAGTTGGTGAGTCACTGGGATGAATGACTATAGAAGGCTGTAGAATCTCTTCCTTGAGAGCTGAGAAATATCAGTGTCTGGGAGAGTGTTCAATATTGCTCCCCCTGCCGGCAGGGAAGTAAAGCCTCAGGTCCTAGGACTTCCTCAGGGTTCTGAGTCCCTGCCCTCACCATGGCCACAGTGGAATCCTTCCACAAGGACCCTAAACTCAGATGTGCTGTCTGTCCGCGATGGCCCCAGGCAGCTCAGCGTGGTAGAGCCAGATGGCTGCTAGAAGGTAGTTCCAACCCTGGGTTTGTTTGTGGCAAAGGGAGGAAGCCCCTCTTCCTGAACATTAGGAGAAGTTCTCAGTGCCTAAGAACCCAGACTCCCAAGCTAGCTTGGCAGGTGGTTTTACCTCCCAGATGTGATATACCTTGTAAGACTTGCCTTCTCTTGCCACCCAGCCAGTCACAGCCCTTCTGCAAGAGCTACAGTCTGAGAGCCGAAACTGTGTTGGCCTAATGAGATGGAGCTCTGCTTGGTTACCATGGTGATAAGGTGCCACATAAGTGGAGTGACCTCACTCATCCAAACAGCAAACTGCTGACACAGGAATCTGTCGTCCTCTGAAGAATTCCTGTTTGCCTCTTTCTGCCCAGCTCCAGTGCCCCTCAGCGTCTCCATTTCCCTTAATGATTTATATGTCAAACTTGCTGATCAGTTCTATGATAAGAAGAGATAAACTGAAGTTTCCATGGCATCACTGTTTTTTCCCTCATGGTGGATATCGCCGTTTCTGAATGTCCCTTTGATGTGCTGAGCGTTGGGGTGATGGCCTTAGGCATTAAGGAAAGTTGATGCCATTTCCACCAGCAGTATCACTAATGACCTGTGGCTTTTCCTTGGGAGCTGTGGAGGCCTAGATAGAGAGTAAAGTGAACAAAGGGTTCCGTGCCAACCGTGAGCAACCTTTTTAAAACAATGTTTTTAAAGGACAGAATTTCAGATCAGCTACCTGTTAATGTATTTCTTCGTAGTCTAGTTTTCTATATGTTGTTGTTAGGTGCCGTCAGGTCGGTTCTGACTCATAGCGACGCTGTGTACAACAGGACGAAACACTCTCTGGTCCTGCACCATCCTCATAATCGTTACATTTGAGCCCACTGTTGCCGCCACTGTGTTAATGCATCTCGTTGAGGGTCTTCCTCTTTTTCACTGACCCTCTACTTTGCCAAGCAGTTTTCTGTAGAGCAATGAGCAAACTTTTTTGTGCTGTCTTCTTTCAGAAGTCTCTCGTGTTTTATAGGTGTGTGTTGGGGGAGGTGGTTATAGTCAGGGTCATCTTTGATGTAACATGGAAAACTTCATCTGAAGATACAGTTGCAAATGATCCTTGGAGACTGATTTCTCTGGGTCTCCTTTTGTTTGCCTTCCATTCCAGGTGCCATCCATCATTCCTGACCTCATGCTGCGTAGTAATAGCAGTGCCCAGGGGAACAGGAGGAGGCACTTATAGAGGGACCAGGGAGGGGCCAAGTAAGACTTGTGTTTTCAGAGTGTAGCCGGCAGTCGTTGCTTATCAGCAAAGATTTTAGAGAAAAAAATCTTGAGCTATAGATAAAGGTGTGTATGTGTAGATAGATAGGTAGGTAAATATGATCTATTAAACCACTGTATTTTTTTTCTCTTTTTATTCCTTAAAGCTCATTTCATATTCGCAGTTCCTGGAGTCATTAATTTTTTGCCCCTAGGGAAGGAAGGAGACAAGAGACTACTCTAAAGGGAGTTTTTCTCCTCCCAGGCACAATCTCACCTGTTTTTCACCACATAAAGATGTGGTGAAACCCATGGGAAACTCTTCACTACAGATTAGTAAGTAAACACAAGTAAGCCAGTGAGTACCTTGCCTACTATAAGCCAGTGCATACCTTCCTTACTGGTTAATCCACCCCTGGGAGGAGAAAGAGAGAAAGGCCTAGAGATTAGCTGGCTGGATGTTAGCCATTCCATTATGGAGAACTGATGGAGGAGAGTAGCCCAGTACCCTCTGCTGTTTGACTTTTAATATGGGAGCATTTCATTACTGTAGCTAACAAGCTGGTTCTGCTCTAGTTCACAAACCAGGTTCAGATGTATCATTGCAGGCTGGCCAAGCAAAAGAATGGCCCAGTCCGCTCAGATTAATCGTAAGATATCTGACTTTTTTCAGTGTTTCAGTCAGGAATTTCAACTTCCGAGTCTTCTCTGCCATGGAGAATTAGCCAGCTCCATGTTGCTGTTCTCAGTCAGCAGAGTATCAGCTGCCTCTTTGAGAAGACAGCTGCTGCCGTCCATTTCTAACGTGAGTAGTCTTAATGTTGCCACTTTCCTGACGTGATGGCTACAGGGCTTTGTGCTGTGGCCTTATGAAGCCAAGAGATTGTCATGGCCACAGCACCTCGAGAGGGAACAGGGCCAGTGATGCTCTTGTTAATATATGTCATGCTCTCGTTTTCATGCCCACCAGATGACAGGGGACATGTGTACAGGCTTTGGTGCTTTGAACTCAGCCATAGGATTCCATTTTCTTAAACAAGCAATCAGTTCTTCAATTTTAATGACTAACAGGCAGGGTGGAGCATTTGGATGGCATTTAGATAGCATGTGAATGGGCAAAGGAGGGGCCGGTTGCAACAACAGAAAATTTCATTGCAATGTCCAGAGTAGGCAAAACTCTTCATTCAGCGCCTTAGGCTGGATTTCATTTTATTTTTTCTCTTCTCTGTCATCAAAATAAATTAGTAAAAGTAACTGTTGGCCACTAAACACATGAAAAGATGCTCAGTGTCATTAGCCATCAGAGAGATGCAAATCAAAACCATAATGAGATATCATTTCACTCCCACTAGGATGACTAAGATTTAAAAAAACAGGAAATAACAAATGTTGGTGAGGATGTAGGGAAATTGGAACCCTTATCTATTACTGGTTGGAATGAAAAATGGTACAGCCATTGTGGAAAACAGTATGGCAGTTCCTCAAAAAACTGAAAATAAAACAACCATATGACCCAGCAATTCCATTCCTAAGTATATACTCAAAAGACTTGAAAGCAGAAACTCTGTAGAGACTTGTACACCAATGTTCATTGCAGCACTATTCACAATAGCCAAAAGGTGGAAACAACCTAAATGCCCATCAACAGATGAATAGATAAACAAAAAGTGGTACATACATACAGTGGAATACTACTTAGCCAGTAGGAGACATGAAGTCTTGATACGTGCTACAATATGGCTGGAGCTTGAAATCGTTATGCTGAGTAAAATAAATCAAATGAAGAAAGATGAATATTGTATGACCTCACTTATATAAAAAGACAAGAAAAGGCAACTGTACGGAGACTAAAGTTTATTAGTGGTTACCAGGGCCAGGAGGGTTAACGGTGATGGAAAAATCACATTGTTTAAGGGTAGGGTTGCACAGCCAGTTATTGTAATTGCTGTCAATAAGTTGTACACTTATAAAAAGTTGAACTGGCAAAAGTTATGTGATAGATATATTTACTATAACAACCCTACCCCCACCCCACCACCACCAAAAAAGAGTAGCTGCCTGAGGCTGTTTATATACAACCAAAAGCCCCATGGGATTTGGTTCCTTGGTTTGGAGGTTTAGGGTCATGGTTTCATGAGACATCCCAGTTAACTGGCCTAGTAACATGTTTAGTGTTTCCATTCTACCTCCTAGTTCATTGCGTAGTACCTGGGGTCTCAGAAACTTGCAAGTGGTCATTCAAGTCATAACAATTGGTCTATTATTTGCCAGGAGCAACAGGGGAAAAAGGAGAGTCAGGTACAGGAGGATATGAAATATGTAGCTAATTGCCTCCATGAACAACTGACTCTTGCCGTGAGACCAGAAGAACTGGGTGGTGCCCAGCTACCATTACTGAACATTTTGATCAAAGTTTCTATAGAAGAATCCTGATCAAAAGGGAAAAAATGCAAAACAGAATTTCAAATTCTCATGGACTGTAGGCTTTCTGGAGCCACAGAGGCTGGATGAACCCCTGACACTATTACCCTGAGATAATCTCCAAACCAAGGAACTAAATCCCATGAGATTTTTGGTTATACATAATATCCCCTGAAATCTTATTAAAACCAACACTAGTTAAGCTTAACTGGTAAAAAAAAAAGGTCTGCCTTGAGCATTATGCTTTTTTAAGAACTATCTATCTGTATGGGATCTAAGTGATAGTAGCAACTTGAAAAATTAGATGGGAACCGTAGGGGGCAGTGAGTTTATCTTAATGAGGGAGGAACAACTCAGAAAAGGAGGGTGAGAATGACTGTACAGCTCAAAGAATATAATCATTGTCACTGAATTGATCATGTAGAAATGATTGAATTGGTGTATTTTTTTTTTTTAATTTTTTTTTTATTGTACTTCGGGTGAAAGCTTACAGAACAAATATTTTCTCATGAAACAGTAGTACACATATTGTTTTATGACATTGGTTACCAACCCCACAACATGTCAGCCCTCTAACTTCTCAACCTTTTTTTTTTTTTTGGTGAAAATACACATAGCCAAAGATACACCATTTCAAAAATTTCTACATGCACAGTTCAGTGACATTGACTATGCTCTTCCAATTGTGCTGCTATTCTCACTTAAAATGAAGGCTTATAGAACAAAATAGTTTCTCATTTAACAGTTACTACACGTTGCCCTATGACAATGGTTAACAGTCTCACAACACATCAACAATATCCTTACTCAACCTTGGGTTCCCTATCACCAGCTTCCTTGTCCCCTTCTGCCTTCTGGCACTTGTCACTGGACTGCTGTACCTCATTAGTCCCATTTGGTTTTACGGGGCTGTCCACTCCCAGGCTGAAAAGTGAACCTCAGAAATGACTTCACCACTGAGCTGAAAGGGTGTCTGGGGGCCATACTCTTGGGGTTTCTCCAGTCTCCTTTAGGCCAGTAAATCTGGTCTTTTTTTTTTGTGAGTTAGAATTATGTTCTACATCCTTCTCCAGCTCTGTCCAGAACCCTCTGTTGTGATCCTGGTCAGAGCAGTCAGTGGTGGTAGCCGGGCACCATCTAGCTGTACTGGACTCAGTCTGGTGGAGGCCTTGGTAGCTGTGGACCGTTAGTCCTTCAGACTAATCTTTTCCTTGTATCCTGTTCTCTTCGAATTGGTGTATGTTTTGCTGTGTATATTTTCAACAACAACAACAAATTTTTTTAAGTAACTGTTGATTCTGTCTAAACAATTAATCTAGCCCTTGTTTACTTTGAACAGCTGAAAAGATTTGTACATAATTGATTTACACATAACCATAGACAGCTGATCAAAAGCAAAAGAGAATTATGGAAAGTCACATGTAAATATGCAGTGCCAGTTGGGGCACTGAAGTTCTCCCCCCACCCCCCAGCAGCTGGGCTGTTGCATACTGTTTGGTTTGGGATTTCAGCCCTTGGCCACCTACTTACTAATTGTAAATATGGTGACCTAGAAGAACTAAGTGTCCCCATCTGTTTCTTGCTGGTTTGTAACCTGCATTCGGGCATTTTTATTTTATCAAAAACCGGAAAACCAAACCCATTGCCATCGAGTCAATTCCGATTCATAGCAATCCTACAGGACAGAGTAGAATTGCCCCATAGAGTTTCCAAGGAGCACCTGGTGGATTCGAACTGCTGATCTTTTGTTTAGCAGCTGCAGCTCTTAACCACTACGCCACCCGGGTTTCCTTTATTTTACCAAGAGTGGCATAATCAAGTAACTCTCCACTCTCACCTCAGAAAAGACAGGTTTCTGGGTTCAGACACCACCCACCTTCCTACTGGCTGTCATTTGTTATGTGTGGACACAGAGCTTCAAGGAGACCCTGTGGTACTGAGGGAGCCTAGATGAAAGACTGAGTGCAAAGGGTAAAAGGGTCATGGCAGAGAACCTTCCAGGTGGAGAACTCTGGGTGTGCAAAGGTTCAGAGATGAGAAAGAACATGGCAGGAATGGGAGTGTGAGGCTGGCTGACAGAACCTTTGAAAAGCATGAAAGTATTAGAAACCTCTAATTCAGAAGGCTTTTTTTTTTTTTTAGTAAAACGGATTGTGAAGGAATTTTGCTTTTTCTTTGTGTAGAACACTACTGATATTGCTGCTGTAAAATTGGTATCGTAAGAAAAATGTAAATGGGCAGGACCAAAAGGAGGCTCCAAGCTCATTTGAGGTGACCTCAGTGACCTGCCTCCAGGTGGTGGTTCAGCACTAGGACGATCCACTGGCCTCGAGTCGGCTCACCAGAGAGTGCCTCTTCTCCACTGTGGGGTTCTTTCTTGAGGGAAGATGAGCACGGCCCATGGTGGTGCTGATGGTGGTGGTCTCGTAGCCGACTGGCATTCTCACCAATCTCATTCTGAAGAGAATGTGTTTGAAGTTCAGGGGACAAATCTCTCATCTAAGAACTAAGCAGATGATCCACAAGGGTGCCACAGATTCATAACCAGGGGAAATAGTTTTCTCTGCTTGACCACAGAGCAGCGGGCGGGCCAGGGTCACATAACTTGACAAGCAACAGCATGGCCTCCAGGGCATGGAGTGTCTCATTGTTGAGAGCACCAGGGGACAGCAGTAGCAGCTGCAGAATATGTGTATGCAGGCCAGACAGTTCAAAGACAAGTGCCTGAAACTACAGGTTGAGACTTGTGATCCTAGAGAACTTCCAGGAAAAGCAAAGATGACGCTGTGGAAGAATGGAGCATTAGTCAGTGGGCTACAGTGGCCCAAAGCTCAAAGGGTAGATTCTTTGGCCCCAAGTAGGAAAGAGCTTTCTTCAGCCAAAAGACCTGGATGAGGAGGCTGCACTGCAGGAGGAAGGCATGCCTAGAGCCAGCCAGGGTGGCCAGGGGCCCTTGGCTGAAGGCAGAGCTCAGAACAACCATCTTCCCAGGGAGTAGGAGGCATACTCCACCTCGCCTTCAGTGCCTGCCAAGATGGTCTAGGGGTTGGCTTCATTGTCTCTGGGATAAGGAATCCGTGCTCTATAATGTTATCTCTTATCAGCTTCTTTTGAAAAATTACAAGTTTACCTCAGCAGAGCTATGATAAAAGGATTTGGTGATGTGCTGCAGCTAACCTTTCACAAGAGATGAGCAAGGGATGCTAGATACACAGCATCCTCAGAGCAGTTCCGGAGGGTGAGGCAGGACAGCACTGCCATCAGGCTTTAGGCCACAGGCCGGGAGGATGCACTGCTCAGGTCCACTTGAAATGTGGCTTGTTCAAATTGCCTTTGTTGGTGACTGATGTCTGGGGTCCTAAAAGCTTGCAAGCGGCCATCTAAGATACAACTATTGGTCTCTACTCATCCAGAGCAAAAGAGAAGGAAGAAAACCAAAGACTCAAAAAAGAAATTAGTATACAGGACAAATAGTCTACACAAACCATGGCCTCATCTACGCTGAGACCAAAAGAACTAGATGGTACCCAGCTACCACTACCAACCGTTCTAATCAGGGCCACAATAGATAGACCCTGATAGAATGGGGGGGAAATGTGGAACAGAACCTCAAATTCCTTTAAAAAAAAACCAGACCTACTGGACTGGTTGAAATTGGAGGACTCCCCGAGACTATAGATTGCCCTGAGGTACTCTTCAAACCTTCAACCGAAACTAACCTCTCAGGTCACTTTGTAGCTGAAAAAGAAATTGGCTCAAAAAATAATATCACCCATAAGTACTGTGCTCCTTTAAAAAATCACTTATATGAGACCAAGCAGTCAACAGTGTCTTTAAAATAAAGATGAGAATATAAGGGGGCAGGGAAACTAGATTAATGGAAACAGAACAACCAGAACAGAAATAATGAGAATGATCACGCATTATGAAGAATGTAATCGACGTCACTGAACAACTTGTGTAGAAATTGTTGAATGGGATCCTAAACTGCTGTGTAAACCTTCGCCAAAAACACAATAAAATATTGTTTTAAAAAAAAAAATCGTCTCTGTCCTCAATGGAGAGCCCACTCATCACCTATGCAGTGAGCTCCTTTTCAGCTCTCCTGGCCATTTTGAACATTTGTGGCGATACCACATGACCCTGCAGCACAAACAGCTGAGAACAGAGGGTACGTGGCAGTCCCTTTCACACCTGTGACAAGGGGGTAGGAAGAGCCCGGTCTGTCCCCTCACCCCAAGAGCAAGCCACACCTGCAGATCCCTGAGACCTTCGTGGAGGCACCATGCCAGTGGGCAGCCCACTTGATGTTTTGTGTCAAAGCAACGTTTGTCATCACTGAGTGAGGAAAAGTACCCGACACAGGCTCCAACTGTCACAAGCCATCTCGAAGCCCCGCACATGCACCATGGTTAAAAAATGGAAGATTTCCTCCTGTTTTACAGCTATGGGAGAATTCCTTTATATAGATATACCATGTTGTATTCAACCAATCACTATTGATAGATATTCAGATTGATTTCAACAGCAAAATATAAGAAACTGTCCCGCACAACCACTCCTGAACACCTGTGAACAGCAGTGTGGCGTGGTGGGCTCAGAGCGACTGCCAAGAACCAGTCCTGTCTCTGCCATTGTGAGACTCTGTGACCTTGTGCAAGTAACTAAACCTCTCTGTGCCTCAGTTTTTTCTTACATAAAATGGGAAAAATAAAGTACCTATCTCCTAGACTGCTGATAGATGTAAATGAATCAATGTAGAACAGCCCCTGGCTGGCATAGAGTGAAAAAACCAAAACAGCCGTTGCCATCGAGTTGATTCCGACTCAAAGCGACCCTGTAGGACAGAGTAGAACTGCCCCATAGGGTTTCCAAGGAGCACTGGTGGATTCAAACTGCCGTCCTTTTGGTTAGCAGCTGTAGCTCTTAAACCACTAGCCACCAGGGTTTCCGGCATAGGGTAAGTGCTATTTAAATGTTTACAACTAGCACACTACAACCACTACTATTGTACGTCATTCCGTGGGTTCGTGGTGATCTGTGGAATAACAGACATGAAAAGCAGTGACGTCCCTTTGGTGGAGACGCTTAAGTGTGTTGCTGGATGGGGCCAATGCTGTGGGTCTGGTGCATAGTGGCCTGCAGCAGCTCTCCAGGTGTTGGCTTTTGTGTACTGCCGTTCCATCTTTGGAAATTGACCATCCACCTACCCTTCCTTAAAGTTGACCCAAAATCTCGAGCTTCAGGAATAAGGCTACAGGCCAAAGGTCATCGCTGGAACCATTTGGGCAAACTAGTGTGGAGCCCTGATGGTGCAGTGGTTAAGAGCTTAGCTGCTAATCAAAAGGTCAGCAGTTCGAATCCACCAGCTGCTCCTTGGAAACCCTATGGAGCAGTTCTTATAAGGTCACTGTGTGTCAGAAATCAGCTCAACGGCAGTGGATTGGGTTTGGTTGGTTTAGTATGGAGCCAGGCCATCTTGTCTTAAAATAGTGATGACTTTTAGCAAGGGTGAGGTACCACCAACTCGCTCACAGTTCCTCTGGTTGCTTTGCCTGGGCATGTCCTTGCTGGTGCTCAGCAGGCCCTGGTCACAGGGCCTCTGGACACATCTCCTTTCTCTTCCCCTTTTAGGTTTTCCTTGGGAAACAGAATTTACAGTACATTGGACATTCAGTACAAGAGGCAAAAGTAGGTCATAAGAGCAAATGAGGACTTCGGTTTTCAAAGGTTTCATTCCAGGGAAGTGTAAATGCCCAAAAATCCTCAGGGAATTTCAGAAAGAGGTGGAAACACACGTCTGCATCTTTCATGTGCCGTGCACAGTGCTAACACACTACTGCACAGAGTGAGCCCTTTAATCATCAAGGTAACCAGTAAGTGAAATTTCTTTTCCCTACCTTACAGGTTCAGGAAACCAAGGCTCAGAGATGAGAGGCAGTTTGCCCCAAGAGGGGGAGGCGGAAGAAGCTCATGTGGTCCTCAACCGATGGCTTCTGCTAGGGAGTTTGTCAGTCAGCCTGAGCACTTGTCCCTCCTGCCTCTCCCCTACCCCCAACCCGCACTCAGAACTTAAAGCCACATTTCAAAACGGGGAACTAAATTGAGTTCAAACTATAAATAGACAGATACCAAAAATTAGGTCCAACAAGACAAACAATTGATAGAAAACTCGGTCCTTAGTTACTCTGGGGTGACCCTTGTGTTCCAGCTGGGAGCTGGACAGGAGAAGGGAAGGAGACACCAACAAACTAGTGGCAGCATTGGACCCAAGTTTGTGGAATTCTGCAGCAGAAAGTGTATAGTCCACCAGGCCTACGGTAGAGGTCCATGCTTCTTTGAAACCACTTCCAGTCAAAATTCAAGGAAAATATACACCGTGGCCTGAGGGCCTTGCCCTTCAGCTGTCAGGCTTCCTCCCTGCCTACTGCCTGGAGTACCCCAGTGCCCGGCCGCCTGCGGGCCCCATGCAGACTGGCCTGTGCCAGCCTCAGGCCCCTCAGGAGGGTTAAGAAGGGGAGTCCCTTCTGACTCTGTCCTGGATAGGATTGGAGTGAGCCAGGAGGCTTCCTCCACTGGCTTCATCTTGATTTTTTTGTTTTGTTCTCCCCTTTGGAGCGTGATTCCTAAATATAGCCAGAGTCTGAATTGGCAGATGTTGGGTTTGTCCTTTACAAGAGGTCCAAAATTAGCCTGTCGTTTGGCACCTAAATAAAGCTGCCAAACTGCCTTTGTACCTACTTTGCAATTAGGAGGTACTAAAGTGGCGGCATTGTATTTGATAAGGAAACTTTTACGGATGCCACAGCAGCCCCTCTGAAGTCAGAAGGCTCCGGAGAGAGGCCAGAGAGTCCAGAGGGACATTTCCGTTTCCACTAGACCTGCTCGTTCCTGAGTTAAGGTCAGCACTGTTTCACACGATGTAAATACCTCATGAAATCAGAAAGGAGGATCAATACTCAACAGAAATAGCACGAGAAGAGACCAGCAGCAGCTATGGTGATTTGGGGAGGAAAAGACAAATCTGTCCTGAGTGCCCGGAGCTGGGTGAGCAGTGGGGCTCCCCAGGGGCCACAGAAAGATGTTATAATCAATTACCACATCACAACACTGATGTATGATAATTACTGAGTGTTTCTCCTGAGATAGTGCAGCATTTGGCTGGGATGCAGTTCTTTCATGGTCCACTGCCTGATTAGTATGCAAATAATAGGCTGATTGCATGATGAATGCAGAAAATGAGTTCGCTGATAACGTGCGCACTGAAGCGGGAAGATGATAAATTACTTTTACTGACTGTCCTACATTAAGTACCCTTTCTCAACAGTTTCATCACAAATTAAGTAAAGCAGTATGGAGAGATTAGGAGGATGTGTAAAATAATGTACCTTAATAGCTTTTCTAGTATCCGTCGCGTATAACGGAAGTGTCGCTTAGTCTCTGTTCAGCAAGGCCTGGGGCTGTGTAGGGCCCGACCAGTTCGATCACCTGCATTTTGTTGTAAAGATGGAAAGCAGCCCACCACACCAGCCGGCTTGACTGGCGGCAGTCAGCTGTGGGTTCTCTAAGGAACATTCCGTCACCACCTGAACATCATCACCTGCACGCCAGGCTGACGGGCAGCGTCACTGAGAGGGAACAGGCTGCTCTTGAGGCCAACACTACATCCTGTGCACAGATGGACACTTTGAAACTGGCTGTCCACCATGTGCCTGAGGGGAAAGGAAAAGTACCCGAGCCGCAGGCCTAGCATTGAAAACCACTTTGTAGCCCCTCCAACGCTTAGTAATCTGGGGAAATTAATTCTGCTATCAGGATCGCAGTGCAAGCTGCCTGCCAGAGAGTGTGGCCATTGGTGAGGGGTGGGCAGATAAGCCCAAAGCCAGAACAGGACCCTGGAGGAAAAAGAGAGGACACAAACCCTCACACACACAACGCGAACACACACACTTTCCACATGCTCACGCACGGTGATTAATCTTTGATTACAGCAAAGCAGTTTAACTAGAGGGTTTGTTTTTTCTCATCACAGTAATATATATTTAGAGTGTTTGTATGACATACATTTTCTCTTAATGCACAGGAACGCATTGATAAGTGTTCATACACACAGCTGGTTCGGTAATAAGGTTATTGAAGGTAATTTGAAAGCATTATTTCTCAATCAGTATGGGTTTGTGGGAGGTGCGGGAGTGGGGAGCTCAGGGTGCTCCTGACACAGGGCCAAGTGTGTCACCAAGTGCCGCTTCTACAGCCTTGCCAGGCGGAGTTTGCTGTAAAACCGAAACTGGAATTTAAGGAGGGTTTTTAATTTTTAATATTCCCAAACTCTGCATCTGATGTGCACATTTCCTTAAGAGCTTGTAAAAGATACACAAGAAAAATAATAGTCTGAGAGCAGAGCACATTTATGCTCTGAACTCTGTGCAGTGCCCACCTGGTGGGTGAGCGCTCCATCGGTCAGCTCGGGCCTGAGTCTTGGCCGCAGGACATCGTTACCTCTGTGGCTTCCACTACATGCCTTTCAAGTCAACACAGAATTCCTAGGATCAGTTTCCCCCAGTGTACTTTCCCAGTTTGGGAACAAGGAAAAGAGGAGCGTGAAATGCAATCCCAAGAGGGAGGGACATGCTGGGTGCACAAGATGGTTTCTAGCTGGAGAGGCTGAATGCCTAGGGGGATTTGATTTGAATTCTCCGTAGCAACAGCAGCACTGGCATTTCCTGCACGCCTGCACCATTTGCAGGCGCCACCGCTGTGTGAAGGACTACCCTACACCCACTGCTTTCTGTGGGCTCCTCTGTCACCAGACCTGCCACCAGTCTCCAAGGCAGCTCATCCATACTTGATCTCAACCTTTTCTCCCTAAACTGTACCCCTTCCAGTGTTCTTTGCCCTTTTTTGTTGTTGTTGTTGAGAATATACATAGCAAAACATACACCACTTCAACCAATTCCATATGTACAACTCAGTGATGATGATTACATTCTTTGCGTTGTGCAGCCATTCACACTCTCCTTTTCTGAGTTGTTCTTTCCTCGTTAACATAAACTCACCGCTCCCAGGGTTCCTGTCCAGTCTTTCGAGTTGCTATTGTCACTTTGATCCCATATAGATAGATCTTAAAAGAGCACAATGTTCAAGGCAGACTTTTTTACTAGTTAAGCTAAACTATTGTTTGGTTTTAAGAAAACTTCAGGAGACATTTTTCGGTTTGAGGTTTAAAGATTATCTCAGGGCAGCAGTTTCAGGGGTTCATCCAGCCTCTGTGGCTCCAGAACGTCTGGAGTCCATGAAAATTTGAATTTCTGTTCTGCATTTCCCCCGCTTTGATCATGATTCTTCTATGGAATCTTTGACCAGAATGTTCAGTAGTGGTAGCCAGGCACCATCCGGTTCTTCTGGTCTCATGGCAAGGGAGGCAGCTGTTCATGGAGGCTATTAGCCACATATTTCATATCTCCTATTCCTGACTCTCCTTCCCCTGTTGCTCCTGGCAAATAGAGACCAATTACCAGGCCTTAAATGGCTGCTTACAAGTTTTTAAGACCCCAGGTACTATACAGCAAACTAGGAGGTAGAACAGAAGCACTAAACATGTTATTAGGCCAGTTAACTAGATGTCCCATGAAACCATGACCCTAAGCCTCCAAACCAAGGAAGCAAATCCCATGAGGTTTTTGGTTGTACATAAGCAGCCTCATCAACTACTCTTTTTATTATTGTTGTCGTTGTAAATATATCTGTCACAAAACTTTTGCCAGTTCAGCTTTTTACAGGTGTACAACTTACAGCATTTACTATAATCAGCTGTACAACCCTCCCCTTGATCAACTCGATTTTTCCGTCACTGTTGACCCTCCATTTCATACTCCCTCCCACACCTAGTAAGCCCTGATAAACTTTGGTCTCTGTACAGTTGCCTTTTCTTGTCTTTTTATATGAATGAGATCATACAATATTTGTCCTTTTGTGATTGACTTATTTTGCTCAACATAATGTCTTCAAGCTCCATCCATATTGTAGCATATATCAAGACTTCGTTTCTTATACTGGCTGAATAGTATTCCATTGTTTGTACGTACCACGTTTTGTTTATCCATTCATCTGTTGATGGACATTTAGGTTGTTTCCACCTTTTGACTATTATGAATAGTGCTGCAGTGAACGCTGGTGTACAAGTCTCTGTTTGAGTTTCTGCTTTCAAGTCTTTTGGGTATATACCTAGGAGTGGAATTGCTGGGTCATATGGTAGTTCTACTTCTAGTTTTTTGAGGAGCCACCACACTGGTTTCCACAACAGCTGTACCATTTTGCATTCCCACCAGCAATAGATAAGGGTTCCAGTTTCCCCACATCCTTGCCAACATTTGTTATCTTCTGTTGTTTTTTTGTTTTTGTTTTTTATCTTAGCCATCCTAGTGGGAGTGAAGTGGTGAAATGGTGTCTCATTGTAGTTTTGATTTCCATCTCTGATGGTTACGATGTCTAGCATCTTTTCATGTGGTTGGTGGCCATTTGGTGAAATGTCTATTCAAGTCCTTTGCCCATTTTATGATTGGATTATTTGTCTTCTTGTTGTTAACGTTGCCAAAGTTTTATATGTATTTTGGTTATTAGATTCTTGTCGGGTATGTGGTTTCCGAAGATATTCTCCCATTTGGTAGCTAGTCTTTGGTCCCATTTATTTTGTCTTTTGCTGATTGTGCTTTTTTATTTGATAATCCTCTGTTAAAAGCTAGGCCCAACAGCATTGCCCCTGCATTTTCTTCTAAGAATTTTATGGTTTTAGTTTGCGCATTTAGGTCCTTCATCCATTTTGAATTTGTTTTTGTGTATGGTGTGAGGCATGGATCCTACTTCATTTTTCTACATGTACAAATCCAATTTTCCCAACACTATTTATTGAACAGACTCTTCTTTCCCCATCGAATGGACTTAGCACCCTTGTCAAAAATCAGTTGACCATAGATGTGTGGGTTTATATCTGGACTGTCAGTTCTGTTCCATTGGTTTGTGTGTCTGTTGTTATACCAGTAATAGGCTGTTTTGATTACTGTAGCTGTATGGTATGTTTTAAAATCAGGAAATGTGAGTCCTACTTTGTTCTTCTCTTTTAACATTGCTTTCCCTTTTGGGTTATTCCACATAAAGTTGAGGATCAGTTTTTCCATTTCTGTAAGGAAGGCTATTAGAATTTTGATTGAGATTGCACTGAATCTGTAGATCACTTTGGGTGGTATTGGCATCTTAACAATATTAAGTCTTCCAGCCCAAGAACATGGAACATCTTTCCATTTATGTAAGTCTTCTCTAATCTCTTTCAGCAGTGTTTTATAGTTTTCATTGTATAAGTCCTTCACGTTTCTGGTTAGATTTATTCTTAGGTATTTTATTCTCTTAGATGCTATTGTAAGTGGAATTGTTTCCCTAATTTCCCTTTCAGATTTCTCATTGCCGGTGTATAGAAACCCAACTGATTTTTGTTTGTTGTCTTAATAACCTGCAACTTTGCTGAATTCCTCTATTAGCTCTAGAAATTTTCTTGTGGACTCTTTGGGATTTTCTGTATATAGGATCATATCATCCACGAAGAGATAATTTTACTTCTTCGTTTCCAATTTAGATACCTTTTATTTCTTTTTCTTGTCTTGCTCTGGCTAGGCAGTGTGCCTTGTCTTGGTGAGCAGTACCCCATCCCGTCCCCGAGATTGTCTAAGCTAGGAACCTGGTGTCCCATCCTTGACTCCTCTCTCCCATTTGTCCCCTCTCTCCTCCTGCCTCCCCACACACATTGTTTCTATTTCCTAAAGGTATCTCAGATTATTTCTTTCTGTTCCTAAAGCCCCATCCAGCCCATTCCTCCAGGTCATCTCTGTCTACAATCTTGAGCAGGCCACCAGTCCTCCCCACCCTCAGTCTCCCGCTCCCTGCCAGGCTTCTCCTCACTGAGGCCAGAACCATCATTCTATGGCATACTCTCCTTACTCACGCCTGCTCCAGCCCCTTGCATTAGGGTTAAAGTTTCACCTTCTTAGTGTAACCCGCCTCTGCCCCCACCTTCAGGCTCATCTGTCACCAACTCTCCTCTCATGCTGGTTCCCCAGCCCTGTCTCAGATCCACTGTCCATCCGTTCATTCATTTGTTCATTCTCTCTCTCCCCGCCTCCGCACCTCCGTCATTTTCCCCCACCCCACCCCATGTGGCCACACTCTCTGGCAGGCAGCTTATACCACCATCCTGACAGTGAAATTAATTTCCCCAGATTTCTAAGAGTTGGAGGAGCAAAAAAGTGATTTTCAATATTCTTTTCTTCCTGAGCCTGCTGGGTCTGCAGCTCACTTCTGCTCCCACCCCTGCCCCAGCCTCAGGGTCATCTGTGTCATGAGCTCCCACTGCTTCCTGCCCTGACCTGCCCCTGTCCTGGCCCTCATCCCACTGTGTTCCAGTGACAATGTCTGTCTTCCCCTTCGGCTGCAAGATCTCTGAGCCGCAGCATCTGCCTTGCTCACCACTGTACCCCTGTGGTGTACAGCACCCTGCCTGGCACTTAGAAGGTTTTGTAATTAAATGAAAGGCACAGGTTCTGTCTTCAAGTGGCTTAGAAGTCAAGCTTGGGAAATATAGATATAAATAACCAACCAGTTGCTGTGGAGTCGATTCTAACTGATGATGTCCTCATGTGTGTCAGAGTAGAACTGTGCTTCACAGGGTTTTCAATGGCTGACCTTTTGGAAGTAGTTCACCAGGCCTTTCTTCTGAGGTGCCTCTGGGTAGACTCAAACCTCCAACCTTTCAGTTAGCAGCCAAGTGAGTTAACCGTTTGCACCACCCATGAATACCAAGAATAACTACCTTGCATTTGTTAAACAAGTTTTCTTTGTTTATTATTTTGGCTTCTGTAGCATTATAAGAGTTCCTTAAACAGACTTTTTTTTAAAATGTATTTTACACACACACACACCAGTGCCTACTCTGTGCCGGGGACTTTTATCTCCTCTTATCTTGTCCTTACTTCAGTTCTGGCAGGGGTGAGTTGTATGTGTGTGAGAGAGAAGAGAGATCACTGCTGTTCCATTTTACAGAAGAAACTAGAGCTGGCAGAGGGGATAGCTACTTTTCCAGGGCTGAGCAGAGCTTCCAACCCAGCCCTGCAGATCCCCTACCAGGTCTGCCCACCACCCCGTGCTGCTTTTCCACCCCCCTCCCGGCCTTCCTCAGTCCACTCCTCTCTGCTGTTGACAGAAAAGTGACTTGTTAGATTTGCTGAGATTGTCAAGGTTGAATGCCAAGGTTGGCTGAGGGCCAAAGAGTAGTTGCCAACTCCAGGCCAGTGAGGAGGGTGGGCACTGGCCTGGGCACAGGAAAAGGATGTGTTGTGATACTCATTGCTGCCCCTTGTTTGTGAATGGGCCTTTCCAAGGAGTAGAGAAGGTCGGGGGGCCCGGGAATCGGACCTGCGATCCTGAGGGCCCCCCCCCCCCCCCCCCCCCCCCCGTTACTCATAGCCTCCCTGAAGTCAGATGTAGGCCTGGAGAGAAGGCTGCTTTGTGGCGTGGGCACTTTGGGTGCTTCTCTGCTATACCCTAGAACATAGGTGGGTTCGTTTTGTTTCGTCCTTCCTCAGAGTAAAGGGGACTAAGGAAAGAGCCTGAACATCTCTGTGATCTCTATTCAAGTCTTCACATATTTTGTTTCAAGCTGCTGCTAATTAGTCAAAATACACATATTCAAAAGAAGAAACCTCTGTGTTTTTACGTCAGCTATATCTAACGGAGCCCTGGTGGTGCAGTGGTTAAGAGCTCAGCTGCTAACCAAAAGGTCAGCAGTTGGACTCCACGAAGCCATTCCTTAGAAACCTATGGAGCAGTTCTACTCTGTCCTGTAGGGTCGCTATGAGTCGGAATCGACTTGACAGCAACGGGTTTGTATCTAATGGAGGTATGTGACTATAGGATATGGTAGGGCCCTCAAGGGGAGTGTGAGCATCTGCCGTTAGATTCACCGGCCAGGTTCAGGAACTGAGGAGCTCGTTGAAGCTGCTGCCACAGAGGAAATGTTTGGTGCTCAGAACTATCATCAGAGCTAGTCATGCAAGAGGGTCTCAGGTTACTGTGTGGCACAGGCCTGGCCAATTTATGATTAAAACACAGGAGGTCAGATTAGTGTTGCTTGTCACTGTCGATGCAGAGGCACTCATTATCTCCAGGGGGACCAGTAGGCCGTAAATCCTCTCGTGCTGCTCCTCTTCAGAGATGAACAATGTGAGCGCGCGCGGCCCCACATTTCAGCCCGGAGGTGGTGTCTCCATTGTGACCTCGACGTCTGACCTTGGCTGGAAAGAATGCCAGACTAGAGGTCACCTGGTGTGGCTTCTGAGGCCGTCAGGACTGTCAGCTGGAAAGGCCTAAAGCTGGACAGAGGACTGCGGGCCACCCAGGCTCCCGCTGGTGAGGACAGCAGCAGCCAGGCATTTGCAAACTCCGTGCTGCCGAGGCTCCCGCCCTCCCTCGGTGCCAGCTTCCCCTCTCTGCTTCTCCCTGCACCCTGCTTTTCCTCTTCTCTGGTGGGTGCCCTTGCTCACACTTAACACCTGCCAGGCTGGACCATGCTGCTCTTGTCCCTGCTCAGCACCCTCCTCTCCCCTCTCACCTTCTCCCTCCCATCTCTCCACTCTCGCCTGTCTTTACTGTCGCTTGGAATTTCCTGGCTTGGCATGGACTCAACACCCAAACTATGGACATAATGAAATGTGGTGCATCAGACCAGCCGCCAGTTAAATAATGTTTGGGTTCTTGTCAGAATGTCACAGAGGGCCCTGTCATTTTGTTTCAGCAACTTGTCCTTCTGTATGCACGGTTCGCCTGATGGCATGCCAGCAGTAAAAATGTCACTTACAATAATTACTTTTTGGTGAAAATGCTTGCTGACTTCCTACCTTCAAGCTGTTTTTTACACAGTGGGGAGATAATAAGAAATGACTTTATCCTGACTGCTCAAATGAACACTAAGTGGCATTTGGGTTATTATTACTGCAGATAGAGGGCTGGGTATGGAAATTTAAACAGGGATTGGATAAACTGCAGAGAGATTTGTCTCTGGAAATTATGGCGGGTGTACATTTTCAATGGGCTTCTGTTGAAAACTTAAGACGGCTGTTGTTTGCCTGCTGTTTATGGAATATAATATTTTTCATAATCCTTTTATAGTTCCCGAATGCTGTGTGTATTTCAGAGGGCCTTGCGTCGCCATCTCTGCTTGCTGTATTTTACTAACCAAGCTATCCTTATGCAAGAGTCGAAGTCTTGCAAAAACATTAATCCACATAGATCACCTTGAAAATGTAACACCTTACTATTGCTGTCAAAATTGGATGGACAGACTGTGTAGCTAGATTTTTAAAATATGCGAATTACCTACTTTCAATTGTCCCAGTCCCACAGGCTGTGGACGCCTTGAAAGCCAGGTTTTTGCCTAATTTCTCTCTTATCCCCAGTGCCTAGCAGAATGCATGACCTAGAGTAAATTTGTTTACCAACCGCACCCTCCCCCAGGAAGTATTTTCATGTTGCTGTATAAAACAATTAGCATAGTGCCCTTTCAAAAATACCTTGTTGGGGAAGGCGAGGTTAACTAACAAACATAGAAGGCTGCATTATTTGTGTAAAAATGCAGTATCTGTAAAATGAGTGAGTGGGTGAATGGATGAGTGAGTGAAGAGAAGGCAGGCAGGCTGTCATGGTTTAGAATCACTGATCATTGCCTGCGTCAGGATGGGTGGAAACATTGAGCCTCCGCTCCTGATCTGGCTCAGATCCTTGCTCCATTCCTGTGACCCTGACCAAGTGGCATAGCCTGTCTGAGCCTCAGCTTTCTCACCTGGAGTGTGACATCTGTTTGCACCACAGGCAGGACTAGTACGAGAATTGAGTGCAGCGGTGTGTAAAAACCCTTAGCCCCCTGCCGAATTCACACTCAGTACTAAACACATCTTGGCTCCCTTCCCTGTTCCAGCAATGGATAGGCTTGGATAGCTCGTCATTGTGTTGTTGAGTTCCATGCGGGTTAGTACGTGGATTGTTGAGAGGCCGTGTCCTGGGAGGCAGGCCCAGTCTCTCAGCCACCAGTGGACACATGAACACGGGGTGCAGGCCTTGCCCAGCTCTGCAGATAGGCTGCTTGGAATATGGAACCCCTCAGTGGTTCTGGCTGTGTAACTTGGCCGCACTATTTTATCTCTGTACAATGAGAGAGATAAACATGCTTCCTCACAGGGTGGTTGTGAGGATTGGATTAGTTCATTCATGTAAGCCTTGCTCAGTACCTGGCGCACAGTAAGAGCACAATGAATGTTAGCCTAAATAGTAGCTGCTCTTAGAAAGGATGATGATAAAACATGGTTTCCTAAGGTCATCTTCCTCCTCACCTCAGGATGCTTGCCTGTAGTGTGCCCTCTCAGTAAATGGCACTACACGCACTGCTATCCCCCACCCCCCACCCAACCATTCCTAAATCTGTCCTGAAACTTTCTCTCCACCCCACACCACTCCCACTCTAGGCAACCTTCAGCTCTTCCCTGCAGGATGCAGCAGCCTCCTCAGCGTCTCCCTGCCCCAGGTTCACTGCCAGCCCATCCTCCACACTGAACTTACTGCTTTCTTATTTCATGTTTACCAGTTTCCATCAAGTCGACTCTGACTCTGGGCAGCCCCTTATGTGTCAGAGTAGAACTGTGCTCCATGGGATTTTCAGTGGCTGATTTTTTTGGAAGTACACCGCCAGGCCTTTCTTCCGAGGCACCTCTGGGTGAACTGGAACTTTCAGCCTTTCTGTTAGCAGCCAAGTGTGTTAACTGTTTGCACCATAATGTTCGAAACATAAAGAAAATTATGGAATAAAGTAGTGGATACCAATGTACGCATCATCCAGGCTTTATTTAACCTTAATTTTTGGTCATAGTTTAATCATGCATTTTTAAAAGAAAGAAAACATTGAAGAAAGAGTTGAAGCCCCCTCCCTGATATCATTCCTCCTAAAAGTGAATTGAGGTCCCTGGAGGGTGGGAACAGTTTGCACGTGGCTGCTAACCAAAAGGTTGGTGGTTCGAACCCATCCAGCGGCGCCACAACAGAAAGGCATGGCGATCTACTTGCGTAAAGATTACAGCCAAGAAAACCCTACGGAGCTCAGTTCTACTCCTGCAACACATGGAGGTTGCCATGAATGAGTCAGAATCGACTCGACAGCAGTGGGTTTTTTATCCTAAGTTTACTATTATCATTCCCGTGCTTGATTTTACATCCTCACTACTTATCTAAGTGGCCACACATATAGGACTTGTTTGCAAGCTTTCATACTGTATGCAGTGTTGTTCTGTTTTGTTCTGCATCTTGCTTTTGGGGCTCGTCGTTATGCTCGTGATGTTGATCCAGTGGCTCCAGTGTATTGATAGGACGTAGTGTAGGGCACGAATGTGCCTCAGTTTAGATCTCTGACCTCCTGGTGATAGACATTGTTTCCAGTTTTCTGCTATTTCAGACAAGGCCTCAGTAAGCTCTCTTGTGCCCACTTTGAGTCTCCAAAAGAAGCGCTGCTGGGGTGTAAGGTGGTCCTATCTTCAAATACACCTTCCCCTGACTCCCCCCACTGCACTAGCATTAAATCACAGACGTCTTGATGCAACTGATCGAGAGGCCCTGCACAACCCAGCCCCTGAGGGCCTCTGCCTCAGGTTCTTGCTGCGCTAAATATTGACCATGCCGCAAGCCCATCAGGCTCCCGCTCACCCCCAGGCTTTGTACATTCTGTTCTAAATGTCTGGAACTATCTGCCTCCCTCCTCGTCCCTCCCACTTCTCCCGACTTCTAGCTAATTCCTGTTTCTCCCTGAAGTTCGCCTGAAGTACCACTTTTCCAGGAGGTCTCTCTGGTCTCCAGGCTACATTCGCGTCCTCAGCCCTACCCCAGCTCGCCCTGCTATGTCCTCCCATGCCCCCTCATCATCACCCTTGGTAACATTCATCTCCCTCTAGGTTGTTGTTAGCTGCTGTGGAATGAGCTCCCAACTCATGGCGACCCCTTGCACAACTAAATGGAACACTGCCCAGTCCTGTGTCATCCCCATGATTAGCTGTGGATAAGACCATTGGGATCCATAGAGTTTTTATTGGCTGATTTTCAGAAGTAGATCACCAGGCCTTTCTTCTAGTCTGTCTTAGTCTGGAAGCGCCACTGAAACTTGTTCAGCATCATAGCAACACGTAAGCCTCCACTGACTGACGGGTGATGTCTGCGCATGAGGTGCACTGGCCAGGAAGCGAACCCAGCTCTCCTGCGTGGAAGGAGAGAATTCTACCACTGAGCCACCACTGCCCCCCCCCTAGGTGTTTCTTCTTTAATGGCTGTCTTTCCTCTTAGTCGTGAGCTCCAGGAGGACAAGTTCACCCCTAACTTGTTCACTGCCATATTCTCAATAGATTTACTGAATGAGTGAAAGAATGAATGAAATGACATACCTTCATTCATTCTTTTAACCAGGACTTTTTTTTTCCTATATGTTTTTATTGAAACAAAATTCATTCTTCACTCAGCACTATTCTATGAGTTTTGACATTCAAGATTTAGAACAGTTCCATTACCCCCTCCACCCAGAATTCCCTTGTGGCCCTTTGTAGTCAACTCCTTCTCCCAGCCACCACTGCTGTTTTCTGTCCGTGTGGTTTTCCTTTTCCAGAATGTCATCTCTGTGGTTTCATATGGGATGGAGGCTTTTGAGTGGATGGCCAGCAGCTCAGCCATGGGCCAGGCACTGTGGGGGAAACAGCAGTAAGTCAGGTGGAGATTGCCATTGAATGCAAGAGAGCTTCGTAGAGACAGAACATTTCAGTACAATTTAATAACTGCTCGTTTTAAACACCAAGTTCAGATTGTGTTTGCTTTGCACCAACCTTGGTACAGCCTCATTCCTCGCTGCAATCCCGTAAGAACAGGTGTTGCTGTCCACATTTGTCAGATGAGGAAACCAGGGTGTTCCAGGAAGTTAAGAATCATACCCAGGCTCAGTACCTGAACCCCAAGCCCAGGGCTCTCCCTTTTTCTTTTCTTAATATATAATTGTTATTTTTAGTTACATGGAGTACAGCAAAGCCCTGTTCTTTCAGAAAGCATTATTTTAATCAGAGGGTTTCATTTGCTAATTTTTGGAATAGGAAAAAAAAGCAATGTTGACAACATTTCTTTGTTCTGTCAAGATGGAGAGGCAACTAGCTTGGCCCCACCCCACCCCCATCAGAGGGGCCTGGCCACCTCTCCTGGGGGGCCCTGGGTGTTTATCAGTGGGTTTGGTTTTGTCAGACTGGTCCTACAGCTGGAGCTGCAGGGCTTTCTGTAAATAGCTTTCTAAAGAATGACTGTTTTTTCCAAAGTGATGTCGTGAGAGTATGGATTTGTGTGTCTCCAAGGAGGCCATTTGCTGTTGCATCTGTCCATGCCTATCCAAAGACGTGGGCTTGATTCTGCTCTCTGTGACCCGAGACCTGGTGGTGTGTATGCGTGTCTATCCGCGAGTAAACTGTCTCCAGGAGGAGCGCTCATAGCTTGAGTTGTTAGCTGTATTTTAGACACCAACTCAGAAGGTAATGCCTTAGAGTGGAGAAGCAGAGACAAGCCTGCTACAGCAACTTGCCTTCTGGGATGGCTCACTTCCCCAAGAAGCAATTTCAAGGCCCTGACAGGACAGGGTTTTGATCTTCAGGGTTTTCCTTCTCTGTAGTCATGGCCAGGAGCACAGAGAGACCTCAGTATTGTGTGATGAGGCCTCTCTTTAGCTCTCTCAGAGGTTCTTCACAGCAAAACAACGTACAAGCAGCTTGCTGAAAATGCCTAGAAGAAAGAAACAAGCAGCTGCTCCAGTGACTTGGTGAGCGCTGCTCCGCTGGCAGCCAGGACAAAACAGGGAGGCATGAGAACAGCCAGCACCATGTGGTCTGTTAGCCGGGCAGCCATGATTTTGACCTTGCTGTGGGTTAAAGGACACAAACCTGAGAAGAGATCTGTTTATCATGTGGGGAATTCATGCCATCCTTGACAGTATATAGTGAGCAAGATGGATGATCTGCCAAATTGGTCCCTCGCACGAGTGAATCAGGGCAAATTCACAGTACAATTCCTTTGCTGCTTCAGATACAAAAATAACATTTGCTGGGTTTTATATCCAGTTGTATGATGACTTGGAGGTGAGCAGCGAGAAGAAATCTGATTTGTAGGATTCATATTGCCTTAAAGATTTATACGGGCCATTTCTGCCCTTTACGCCTGTCTCTTTTACATCTTGCACAAACCAGTTTTTTTTAAACCTGATTTTCTAGGTTTGAGGATACAGCTTTATGTGATTGTGGAACTCTGTACAGGTTCAGGAAATAAACGGGTTTATCGGTTGAATTGCAGTTGTTTTATTTGAGATTTTGCTCTTTCTAGGTATTTACAGAGACTATTCCTCATATTTGGAATACATTTTTCATCCTCTTAAGTTCAAAATAGGTTGTTATCCTGGATGTAATATGTCCAGCTAAGGACATTCCAGTTATATGGTAAATTGAAATTAAATTAGTACTCGGTATATTTTCTTTTTAGTCAGGTAACAAGTATTTTGGGTACCTACTATGGGTACTGATGTTGGCTGAGTGACCCACTAGGGCTGAGAGAGAAGCAAGCAAGAGGGAAACCTAACCCTGCCCTGTGACTTATCATCTCTCTGGAGCCATAGAGCCAGTTCTCATGAGCCTACGCGAGACTATCTGGTCAGCCCTCGTATGTGGCACTGTGAGGACTTACATGTAGTGCTCAGCACGGGTGGGGAAAGAGAGTGCACCAAGACACAGGGCCAGAGCAGATTTTACACGATGGCCTGGACCCCAGCACTAACTTGCTGTGCAGTTTTCCTCCTGGACAGTCTTTCTCTCTCTTTAGAAAGTGGCCAAAGTCTTTATTCCAGACATCCCAAAACTAGAATCTAGCCTATTTTGTTGACTCTTATGGGTGATGATATTGGAGAGGCCAGAAGGTCCCATCACCAGTAGAGTGTGTGGTGACCATTCCGCCTGGGCACCTGTAATCATGCCAACAAGGCAGAGGTCCTTCCAAAGGAAGGAGAGTGTGGAAACCCAACTGTCTACACCAGCCTAGGTCATTTCTGCTTTCTGTTACAGCTTAGCATAGAGGAACAAAGAACTTGGTTTTCACAACCAAGCAGTACTGGGTTTGCCCTATAGAGCTTGAAATGGAAAGGCAGGAGAACAGAATGAGTGCTCCTTTCTCTTTGGTTTCCTCAGTCTTCTTCTAGAGGTGGGTGGTATGGAGCCTTCTGGGCATCACAGTAAAAACCAATCTGGGATCCTGAGCAGCAGCATATTTACTCAAGGAAGACTCAGTACTGGGCTCTCGGGGGGCCAGCAGAGAGTCACTGAGGCCTTAGGCTTCTTTTTCAAGGGTCTTTATAACTGTGGTGACCACACATCATAGGCAACCTTCATTTAAAATAATCTGCCCTTTTTTTTGTTGTTGTTTTTCTGGAAAATGCGGACAAAATAATTATGCAAGTTACAATCTAGCCAAGGTACTTCTGAATTATAGAATTATGGGGCTTCTTCAGAAGAAATCATGACAGTGTTAATACATGATTAATGTGAAAGATACTTTTTAACAGAATGTGCTTATTTCATGCCTTCAGAAACCTCTTATTTAAATCCTTAGTTTTTCTACTGTTGCTGTTGTTTGTTGTTTTTAAAAAAAGATTAGCAATTACTCCATCAAAAAAACTATGAGACAGTCATTTAGATTCATACAGTACCATAGTGTTTATGTCTCATATAGGGCATTTAATTAGTATTTCTTAGATAAGTAAAGTGAATGTACGTGGTGAAAAATAACTGTTTTAAGCTGTGGTTTCTCATGTGTTTTAATTACAGAAAGCACTCCAAAGACCTCTGCCAGCTGTAGCCCTGCACCCGAATCACCAATGAGTTCTAGCGAGTCAGTGAAGAGTTTGACTGAACTGGTCCAGCAGCCATGTCCCCCCATCGAAACAAGTAAGGAGGGAAAACCACCCGAACTGAGCGAACCTCCAGCTTCAGACTCCCAGCCCACAACCCCACTGCCTCTTTCCGGACACTCAGCTCTCAGCATTCAAGAATTAGTAGCCATGTCGCCAGAGCTAGACACCTATGGCATAACCAAGAGAGTCAAGGAGGTGTTGACAGACAACAACCTCGGTAGGTTCTCTTCTCAACTACTAAGTCTATTTGAGTCTGTGAAATTCTATTAGGAGTAGTAGTAATAGTAGCAACAAAACCTGTCTAACTTCATAGGGGGTAATGAGAATCACCAACAGCACAAAGCTGATTCCCATGAGGTGGCGGTCAGACAAACCTCCACTCTCCAACCTTTTTAGTAATTCTAACACCAGCCATCCCTCCCACAGCACTCTCTGTGCCTCTTCTGGGTTTGTTAATCCATTGCAATGGCTCACAGAACTCATGAACTGTACTTACAGTTAAGTGGTTTATTAAAGAACAGGGTACAACTTAGGATCAGGATCAGCAGACAACAGCTCAGGATCAGGATCAGGAAGCATGTAGGCAAAGTCTCCCTTCTTCTGTGCAGGACAGTTCTCTCAGCTCCTTTTTACCATGCAGGCCTCCTCTCAGTCCCCCTCAGGATTAGGCTCCTCTTGGCCTTGCCATCTGTCACGTCACCACCAACTTTTGCCACAGGGCCACTTCTGAGCCTGTCACTACCAGCTCTGCTGCTAGACCTGTCACTGTCTGTCGTGTTACAGCCCTGGACCCATGTTACAGCTCTTTTAGGAGATTCCTTTTCTTTTACTCTCTCTCCCCTTTTTTCTTACTTCTACTTCTTTCTGTCTCTAAAAAACGTCTGTGGGGCTGGCTGCTTAAATACACAAACTCCTTGTCAATTTCAAGGCATGGCATTCCCACCAGGGCTATAAACTGACCAATCCCCTCTCAGTAGGCCATAGGCACTTTGCTTACATACTAGGCTACAACTCATCTCTTTTACATAGCCTATTAACCAATCCCTACAAATGCATACCAGTCACAGGGCAGGTTGCATCCCAGGGCCAAACAAAAAGTATCAAACCAAAAGTTGTTTACAGCTTACCCAGGAAATGTCAAGTCAACCTGGACAAAAGTTACAAACCCTCTAGGGTAGAAAACTAAGGCAAAGCTCAGGGCTTAGGGGAAAAAATCTTTCAAACTCTTTCTCAAAGAGCCAAGGCAAAAGGCCACATAAAGGAACTCATTTCACTGGAGTCCTACGGAAGAGTGGCACCTGGAAGGGAACCCTCAGGCTGAGCCAGCAAAGGGCCTTAAACTTGTATAAGCTACCTCTAAGAACACAGAACTGCCTAAAGTTGTGACTACTAAGGGGCTAAGAAGGGTGCTTCTACAGGCCAATCCTAACCCCACTCCCCATCCCTGTGCCCCTTCTGGGACCACCTGGAAGACACAGGTGTGGGCCACAGCAGGCTTAGGCAGTCCACTCAGACTGTCCCTGTTGGGACACACCCATTGGAGCACCAAATCTTTGGTGGGCACCCGAGCTGGGCAGGATCCACATTGGCCCAGCAGCACCTGGGACCTCCAGTATGGCTTAATGGAAGAGTATAACAGACTCTGGGTTCAAATCCTAATTCTTCTATTTACTGTGTATTATTTAGTGTGATACTGGGCCAGCTACTTCTACTCTCTGCACCTCCTCAGTAAAACTAGAATAATAATACCTAAAGTCAGGTTTGTGTGAGCAGCAATAATCCCTAGCACCATACCTGGCAACTAGTAATCTATTAGTATTGTTGTTCCTGCTGTCTCCATGCCCCAGGCCACCCCTCGGATGAGGCAGCCCCTGGAGAACTGGGTTCGTTACCCCTTCCGTTTGTCCAGCATGTGCTACAGCCTCCTGGGGACTCTGCTGAGAAGGCTTTCCCTGCGGGCTCCATGTCACCCCCCTCGTCAGTTGCTGTGACTGTAAGAATGTTACGGTGTTTAGTTGTTTTTAAACCATTGTGTTCCTGCAGCATAGCCTTGGCCAGACATGGTTCTCCTGGCTTAGGCATCCAGGAAATGGAAACAACCATTCCCCCACATAGCTATGTCCTTCTTATTTCCTGGGTGTAAAAGTTGATTAAAGGAGCTCCGTTCTCCTCTGCAGTACATGTTAGGACAGCCCCAAAGAGTGGTCAGAATCTGTCCAGTGCCTTCAGGAGGGACCTCGTGTGTCTTCTGTTTTTTCCCAGGGGAGAGGAAAAGGGAGTAGCAGTAAACTGCGTTCCAGTACAGTTTGCCTAGTGCTCTAACAGCCTGGGGACTAGCCCGGCTCGTCTGGTTGAGGCCTTCTACCCCACACAGCCTCTGCAAATCATTGCACAAAACAGAACCAGAAGCAAGTCATATCAACCGAGAGTGTTTTTCATTGTCAATTCATAAAAATAAAAATTTAGCTATTGACTGAAAAATTTCCTGAGTCCCGGTTTTAGTTATCTAGTGCTGCTACAACAGAAATAATACAAAGTGGGTGACTTTAACAAACAGATTTAGTTTCTCACAGGAGGCTGGGAGTCTGAATTCAGGGTGTCAGCTCTAGAGGAAGTTTGTCTCTCTGTGACGGCTATGGAGAACAATCCTAGTCTCTTTTGAACTTCTGCTCCTGGGTGATCTTCATGTGGCTTGGCATCTCTCTTCCCCCAACTTCCCACATCTCTGCTTGCTAGCTCACATTTAATCTCTTTTATGTCTCAAAAGAGACTGACTCAAGATACACCCTACACTAATCCTGTCTCATTAACATAACAAAGAAAACTGATTCCAAAATGGGATTATAACCACAGGCATAGAGGTTAAGATTTACAACACATTTTCGTGGGGGCACAGTTCAATCCCTAACAGTCCCTTATGTTGATCAGTTACTGAAATTACACAGATTCCTAGACTTCGAGTCATCCCCTACTTCACAGTTTTGTCACAAGTCCAAGGAAGCAGGCCCGATATATTATTGCTGTCCACTCCCCTAGAAGAAATGTCATTTCATGTAAAAGTTGAAAGCCATCAGAAGAAAGCTCTCATTTTAAAACACTAATGAGTTGTAAGATGGTGGTTGCAAAGCTGTGAATATTGAGATCTCATCCCTGGTATTTCCATCATTTCTCCACCATTGCTGCAGTTTTCAGCTGAGTGGTGCAGCTGCTGTTAGGTGCTGCAAAAGGAGCACCCCAGTGGCCTAAGGAACTTCATTTTCAAATGCTGGGAAGCATGAATCAGTGATCTTAGGGTGAAATTTTTCATCCCAGACAGATGATGTCCTCATCTTTGAGCAGGAACTTCCAGAAAAGCTTGGTAGCAGTGTCAGCCTGGGTTCAGAGATCAGAAGCAGTCTTTGTGGTTGCCCTAACCGGTCTTAGCTCCTCAGGGAAAGTGGCTCCCTCCCCTCCTGAGGTCTTAGTGGAGTAGTGAACACAGAGGGGCCAGATTAGAGCTGAATTAGGCAGCAAAGATAACTCCTTGGTCAGAACCAAAGCATCCTCTTAACTCTTGACCTGGGATCTTGTGGTGTTTGTAGGTAACCCCCTGAAATGATAGGCAAAATGTTGTGTACGTGTGCATCTTATCAGGTAAGGGCGTGTAGCTTTCTTCAGTTTCTCAAAGAGGTCTGTGACTCAAAAAGGATTAAGAACCACTGCTACGATACCTCTACAAGTCATACAAATAATTGTCCAATACAGCCGGGTGGGCTAACAAATAATTAGCTGTTCATATATTTTGCTTTCCTGAACATAGCAAGCTCTTTGAAATGGAAGGAGATTAGTTTGTCAGATTAGAATTGGGTAAAATTCTGTACTACAACTACCACAGCCTCCACCAGACCGAGTCCAAAACAACTAGATGGTGCCCGGCTGCCACCATCGACTGCTCTGACAAGGATCACAATAGAGGGTCCCAGACAGAGCAGGAGAAAAATGTAAACAAAATTCAAACTCACAAAAAAAGACCAGACTTACTGGTCTGACAGAGACTGGAGACACCCTGAGAGTATGGCCCCCAGACACTGAACAACCTTTTAACTCGGTGCTGAAGTCACTCCTGAAGTTCACCCTTCAGCTAAAGATTAGACAGGCCTATAAAACAATCACACACATAGTTCAACCATGTATGAGACCAGATGGGCACACCAGCCCAAAAGCAAAGACGAGAAGGCAGGAAGGGACAGGAAAACTGGACGAATAGAAATGGGGAACCCAAGGTCGAGAAGGTGAGAGTGTTGACAAATCACAGGGTTGGCAGCCAATGTCTCAAAACATTTTGTGTATTAATTCTTCAATGAGAAACTAATTTGCTCTGTAAACTTTCAGCTAAAGCACAAAAAAAAGGTAAAATTCATTTAAAACAACAGCAAAATACTACTAAGGACTTGGGGCATTTATAGGCTAAACTAAGAGTTTGAAAAGCAGAGAAACAATGGGTTGTCAAAAATCAGTAAATTTATCTTTAAGTTAATATGACTAATGCAAAAATAATTACTTTCTCAAACTCGAACCTTAACACACAGTAAGCCTTTACCCGGGGCCTGCTCTTAAAAGGCAGTGCTACGTCACTTCCTTCTACAACTACTCTGTGAGCACAGGCGGAGGTGTTTCCATTTCACAGATGAAGGAAGTGAGCAGCAGAGGGAATAAGCCAGTCACCCACAGTCACCCTTCTGAGGGGGGAGGGTGGGGAGGTGCTCTCTGACCCGGGTGTTGGTGGTCTGTACGCTTTGTGGTACTAAACACTGGCCTCGGAACACAATCTTCATTTCCACCTAACAAATCCCATGCATTTACCTTCTCTCGCTGGGTCGTTCAGGTTCTGGCTGGTTCTCATTTGTACCTTTAAAAGTGGTGATATTCTTAACCCACAACTGAGTGGCTCTCAGAGAAGTGGAAATTCTTTTTAAGCTTCTGAAAAACATTGGAACTGTAATGCTGCTTTGCTCTCCAGACACGCCTCCCTCTGTTGAGCCTGAGAAGCAGGCTGCTCACCACTGCTCAGAGAAAGGTGCGAGGAGGGGGTTTGATCCCCTTTGAGCCACAGCCAGCAAAGGCAGTTTTGGCTGCAGGAGCAGACTGTGGATTTAGAAATGGCCTGCTTTTCAAAAAAAGGTCGAACTGAGGAGCTCTCTCCTCCTCTTTCCTGCTGGGACCCTGGGTCAAGTGCCCTGTTTTCTCAGCAAGACCTGGTAACCTTGCTGATTGTGAATGAGGCAGTGCAGCAGGCCCTCTGGCCTGAGGTCGACAAGAGAGGTCTCCCAGTGGGAGATTTAGCTACCTCTGGTAAGTGCCACAGGTGTCATCCAGGCCTAGTTCGTCCAAAGCCTTGAAGCTTTTTGGAGAGAAATGTTGTTTGTTGTGTATGAGCAGAGTGCAGTACCAACTCAATCACTGATGGAGTCAGTTAGAAGTCGGCCTCCTCCGAGCCGTTGCTCTGAGCGAGGACCCAGCTGGCCAGACTCTGGGCCTGCAAGCCTGTGTCTGATTTGAACCTTGCTGTCATGCACTTGTCCTACCAGATGCCTGGATCTCAGTGATGACCTCTCTCGGTGGTTTTGTTTCCTCTAGGCCAGCGCCTATTTGGGGAGACCATCTTAGGGCTTACCCAAGGCTCTGTCTCCGACCTCCTTGCTCGCCCGAAGCCCTGGCACAAGCTCAGCCTGAAGGGACGGGAGCCCTTTGTCCGGATGCAGCTATGGCTGAATGACCCTAACAACGTGGAGAAGCTGATGGACATGAAACGGATGGAGAAGAAAGGTAACTCCTGCCCTCTGCCCTGGTGAATTGCTTTCTTATTTACAAACACACTGTTTCTTTTAAATCCTTCCCATGGAGCTCACTGGGCACACTGACTGGGCCAGGGCACTGTCAGGCAGGCAGAGGAGTTTTTTACTGTCACCAACAACGACTACTCAAGGGCACTGGGAAAATTGGTGGCTCTGTCTACCCAGCAGACTGAAGCCAGAGTTTGAGCATTTGGGGGACACTAATGATTTCTCATAGTTGCCCGGCAGTCAGTTCACCCCTTTTCTTCCTCTGAGGAGAATAAGGCCGCAAAGGAGAGTGACACAGTACTTGGTGGGTGGTGGTTTGTAGTATTTGTCATCTTGTTGGGTCGGTGGGGATAAAACATTTATTGAGCATGTACCATGCACTAGAAGCTTTCTTATATTATTTTACTTAAGTGATAATTAATAAATCCATTTTGTAGATAAGGAAACTGGGGTTCAGAAGGGTCAGGTGCTTCCATTAAGGCCGCCAGCCTAAAACATGGCAGAGCAAATCCCTTCCAGAACAGAGCTCTCTTTCACTCTTACTTTGTAGCCTGTAGGGACACAGCCTCCCTAGAGAGAGAAGGGCCGGTATTGTCTCCAAATGCATTCAGAGCAAATGTTGAGCAGGCTTCTTGTCCCTTGCAGACTACAAAATAGAAAATAGTAAAGAGGACTGCACCTTCCTGGTGGAAAGTAAGGCCTACTTTGTCTCACGGTTTGCAGCCCCAAGTACCAGCCCCGTTAGTCAGTCCACCCCTTAGAAGGGCACCAGGGGTGGATTAACCAGTAAGCAAGGTACACACGGGCTTCCTTGTGCTTACTTACTAATCTGTAGTGCACAATTTCACATGTGGTCAAAGATATGGTGAAAAACAGGTGAAACTGTGCACTACAGATTAGTAAGTAAGCACAAGGAAGCCTGTGCATACCTTGCTTAGTGGGTAATCCGTCCCTAAGGGGCACACAGTCCCCAGGTCACTAGGAGTGCAGTGTGCTCATGAGGTGGCTGAATTTGAATACCTTAAATGTAGATACTGGACCCAGCTGCTGGTCTAGCTGTAAGCAGCTGTGATCGCCCTCCTTAATCAGTTGATCTCAACTAAGAGTGGATGTCACACCGAGCTGTGGGGCTCTGCCTGGCCCCATCCCCAGAGCATGTGGGGGGTGGGGAGCCAAGCCAGTATTGTCTTAACTCACAAGGGGACTCTGCTGTTGACTCCAGCTGAGCCGTTAACTGTTCTCACCCAACTAGGGAAAGGGCTGGAGCTCTGGGAGGGAGCAGGATGTCTCTGTAGCTGCCTCCTCCAGGAACTCCGTGGGACTGGGCCCTTTTATAGTAATAGACTTCCACTTATTGAGCACTTACTCTTTGCCAGGCACTGTGCTGAGACTTCACATAGTCCACACAGCCCTATAGAGTACAGATGTCATTACCCTATAAACATGAGGAGCAGACAGTTATAAAACGTACCTAATTTCAACAGCTGGTTTAAGCAGGGGCTAGGAATTCAGACTCAGGGCTAGACTCAGGGCTGTCTGGCTTCACAGCTGGAACACTTCAGTATATGTTCTGCCACCTGTGCTCAGAGTCTGCCAGTCTGGCATCCGAGGACACTGCTGGCCTACTGGTGACCACTCAGTTACGGCCTTCCCTCCACCAAGGGCCCCAGTGGGCTCTGGCCCTACCCCAGGCATGCGAACCAAGGCTCTGACACAGGCACAGCCTCCTGGGCAGAACCAGGCAGCACTTCCATCTCCAGAGGCCTGATGCCACATCACCCAAGAAAAAAAGTCAATTTTAACTGTTTAATTACGGGAACTTCAAACATAAACAAGAGTGGAGAGCAGTATCACAAACGCAATGCGCCTGTCTATCACTGAGTTTCAGCAGTTGTCAGTACTCACACAAACAGTTCTAAAGCTTTCTACAGTCTATCAAAAGGCAGCACCCCACAGCCGCCTTGAGCATGGTGAGGCTGCTCACTGCCCCCTCCCCGCTTGGAGCCAGTATCTCCCAACACCATGGCCAGCCCCTTGGAGGCCACCTGTTGACCAGCCTCCCGTTGCTTCAGAGATCAGGAGAGAAGAGAGTTCTGGTTTTACCACCCTGGTGTGTCTCTCATCCTGGGCCAGTAGGAAAGGACCTTAGCCTACCACAGATGGCTCTTCAGGGGCCTCTCAGGCCTCTGCTCTTCCTTCTCCATGGGCTCTGGGCGCCATCTTGTGTTACAAAAGAGTTATTGTTTAACCAGGACACAGGCCCTTCCTAACATCCCAAGGGCCCTTAAGAGCAGCTGTGGCCCTACTGTCTTCGCTCCACACATCTTCCCTCCACACATCGGGCAGAGGAGTCTTCACTCACCCCTGCGGGAGACCCAGGCACCTGACCTGCCACGTGGGGCAATGGGTGGCCATAGTACAGTATTGCTCAGAGTCCGTGGTTACTGTCAGCTACTGTTGATCCCTCCACCCCAGGGAGGGCACTGGAGAGAATCACAACCAGAGTCCAGCTCACTTCTTTCTGACCTTTGACAAGGTCATATTCATTTTCTGTGGGGGTAATTTATCTTCCCAATTGTTTCCTAGTTCTAATAATAAAATGGCAAGTTTGTTAAATAACTGTCTGTATCTGTAAAATGAGGATAATAATGCCGACTTTATCAGGTGGTAAGGATTAGAAAAAATATACCTGGTAAAGCAAAAGCACATGTAAGTGCTCAATAGATGGTAGTTACTAAAATAATTTCTGTTCCTTTAAAAATATTAAAATAATTTGTAATCCAGGCCACGTGATTCATACGTATACTACGCTTCTTTCTCCTCCATAAGCTTTTTTCTTCTCCTTTTAGCGCTAACCTTTTATTCCTTTCCTTATTTCTTTTTTTCTTATAAATCTTCTTTCTCTACGCTAGTCTGCCTTCTGCCTTTCTGTCTCCTTCATGAAAAGGCCCTTGAACCACATGTTCACACAGCCTCTCTCATGCGCACCCAACACGGTCTCGGTGGTCTCAATGGGCTCAGATGGACCCTGACGATCTATAGTCCTCTCTGACATGTCCTTGAGACCTGAATTCCAGTGCTGCCTTTGAAGTGCTTAGGGTCCTGGGGACACTGCCTCAGGTGCCTGCTCACGTGCTACAGCATGGCGGGGCAGGGACACAGCCACCACATGGCATGGTGGGGCAGGCAGCACTGCCCCAACAGCCTTAGGTCAGATCTCAGTTCTGTCACCTGCTATGTGACCTCGGGCAAATCCTTAACCTCTCTAAGCTTCCATTTCTTCATCTGTAAACAGGGATCGTAATGGTATCTCCCCCACAGTGTGACTATGAGGATTAAACAGTAAACGTTAGCGGTTGCTACTGTTGATGATGATTACTGCCACTCTTACTATGACATGCCAGTTGAATTAAATATTATTTCTCATCTTCTATCAGTTGTGAGAATTTTTAAAGACTTTTCAGGCTGTATTCCACGCTAACCCACTGGAAAGATTGATATGGATGAGTCATCTGCTAAGGAAGTCAGAATGGTTTTTAACCATTCTGAAGCATAGCTGGCAATTAATGATGCATAGAAACAGATAGGAGTAGATGAAGCACAAATAACTTCATCTCCAGAACATATAATCCAGAAATTATGTCCCTTTTACTTAACAGGCCACTCAGTAACACATCTCCAAGTGACAGTCACCACACGTTGAGTCTTTGAGCCTAGTCTCAGCCTCCTCTTAACCCTCTGTTCCACAGTAAGAAGACAAATTAACAGTACATGTGCTCCCCTATATCCGCACGTCCCCAGTCTTTTTGCCACCTGCTGTCTCTCCTGCCGCCCCATAATCTGCTCTAGCCACCTCTCCTCCATTCTTGGGTTGCACCCCTGCTTCCTTTGAAGTCTGGGCAGGCTTTGCCTTAATTCCCCTGCTCATCTCCATCGTCTACCAACCTCCTGCTCACTCTCTACTTTCTGTCAAGACTCTGGGGGAGGAGCATAGCCTTCCTTCATATGCCTGGGGAGTTTTACTGCCCATGTGGGAGACCCATCTGACCTGTCTAACACCCAGGCCTCAAGTTCTTTAGCCTCCTTAGCCTGTGGCTCTTCCCTAAATCTCATTATCACCCAGAACTACTGTGTATCTCAAACCCTACATCCACGTACCCCATTCACTGGCCACATTCTGCCGTCTCACCATCTTCCTCTTTACATTCCACCTTCCCGTCCTCTAGCCCCAGATTGCCTCCAGACCCTTGATGTCCTTTCCCATACTTTCCCCATCACTTTGCCCTCTGCTGCCCTTATTTCCTTTCCCAGGCATCCTAGACACCATGACCCATCCCTTCAGTACTCTGGCCAGTATACTCATGTCTCTAGTGTCTTCCCATTCCTCTTCCCCTAACCTTGGATTAGTGCTCCTGCAAGTTTTCTCCACTTGGATACTGCAAGTTTTCTCTTTGGCTTCTGGGTCCTGCTAGAGAATATCCCAAAACTAAATGCGTTAGTGCCACCTCAGGCTTGTAGTCTTCAACCTCAGTGGGATCTTCTGTGCTTCTCTCCCACATCCTTAGCCATCTGTCTCCTCATCCCCCACCACAGTTTCATACTACCCCCGCTCCCGTCTCCTCAAGACTCCTTTCCCATCTCCTCTTTCACACTCTCATTACGTCACCTTTCCTCCTACCTTCCTACGTCATAAAGAGAGCAAAGGCCATCAGCTTTCCCAACCTCAATACCTGTGAACTTGTGGGCATCTCTACCCATCCTCAGGTACCTCCAGTGACTATCCTCTCTCTCACCTGTATGTCCAGCTCTCTTTTTCTGTCGTCTCTCTCCCCTCAGCTTAGAAACATTCGCAGCTCTCTTTCATCTTTAAAAACCCAACCTCAACCCTGGATTTCCCATCAGAAGCCACCCTGTCTCTTGCTTTTCTTTTAGTTATGCTTCTTAAAATAGTAATTTATACTCCTTGACTTCAGTTCCTCATATCCCATTAACTGTCCAGTCTACTTCAGTCTGGTTGCTGCTCCCACAACTCCAGTGTGTCTGCTCACCAAGGTTACCAATAATCTCCTAATCACTAAGTCTGAAGGGCATTCTGGGTCCTTGCCAAACTTCCTTTTCTGTAGCATTTGACACTGTTGACCACACCCTTCTCCTTGAGAGTCACTCCTCTTCTGTAATGCCATTGTCTCCTGGTTTTCTTTCTGTCTCTCTCTGTCCCTCAGGGGTTCTTCCTTCGAGCATCTTCTGCGTGTTGGTGGTTTCTAGGGTCCCATTCTTGGCTCTTCTTTCTTTCTTATCTACATTTTTTACTTCAACTATACTTTCTATTCTAATGGTTCCCAAATTTCTCTCCCTAGTTCAGACCATTCTTCTGAGCTAAAAACCTATATATCCAAGTGTCACGTGGACATGTGGATGTGGGTGGCCCAGAGACTCCTCAAATCAACATGCTGCCCAAGACTGATCCATCATCTTCCTTCTTTAATCTGCTCCTTCCATGGTGCCCAACCCAAAGACACCACCACCCACCTCATCTCCCAAGTCTCCAGAGAGCCATCCTTGGCTCCTCTCTCCTTTACTTTCTAATTTAATCAGTCACCAACATCCTGTCAATTCTACCCCTTAACATTCGCAAAATCCATCTGCTTTTCCCCAGTCCCATTACTGTTATCGTTGTGTGCCATCGAGTTGATTCCGACTTATAGCAACCCTGTAAGACAGAGCAGAACTGCCCCATAGGGTTTCCAAGGCTGTAATCTTTACGGAAGCAGACTGCCACATCTTTCTTCCCCGGAGCGGATGGTTAGTTCGAACAGCCTTCCTTTTGGTTAGCAGCCAAGTGCTTAACCACTGAACGAGCCACCAGGGCTCCTTCCATTATCATTACCTAAGTTCACATCTTTATCATTTTTACCTCCTAACGGAACCCTTCCTTCCAGTCCTTCCCCATCTCCTCCATTCTCCAAACTGCAGCCAGAGCAGCCTTTCAGAAACATGTATCTATCATTGGCTTGATTAAAATATTTTCATTCTCCCCATTACCTTCCGGGTGAAGTGCAAACTTTTGGCCCTCCCTGGCTCTGCCCATCTCTCTAGCTTTATCTCCTACAGCGTCTCCTCCACCACCAACCCCCGTGCAGGCATGCACGCGCGCGCGCGCACACACGTACGTACATACACGTACTTTAACGGGCTGTTTTGCGCCTCTGTGTCTTTGCACATACTGTTCCAACAATAGCCTCCTGCCATCTTCTACCTCAGTCCCTATTTTTTCTGGCTGATCCTTCCTTGTCCTTCAAGATTCCGTTTAAACATCCTCTCCTCTGGGAAGCCTCCCCTGACCTCTTCCCAGGCTGAGTTGAGTAATCTCCATCTGTGTCCCCCATGGTACGCTGTGTTCACCTCCCTTATCACACTCTACTGTGGCCATCTGTCTATCCATGTCTCTGTGTCCCCCCTAAACTGTTAGCTGCACCAGGACAGAGAGGGACCTCATGTTACAACAGAGCAGACCCTCAGTGAGTGTGTGTTGGGTGACAGAATGGCTCTAGTCCAAGTGCTTTGAGATGCTCTTGGAAAGAGCAGGGCAGAACGACCAGCTGCCACAATCTACACAACAGGAATGGAGAGCTGACGGTGCATGGTCATGCTAGCGGGGGTTGGGTGTGGGCCCTTTCACTCTGGCCTTACATCTCAGTCTGACTCCTCTTCCTCCCCAGCCTACATGAAGCGGCGGCACAGCTCAGTCAGTGACAGCCAGCCTTGTGAATCCCCCTCCATTGGCATTGACTACAGCCAGGGTGCCAGCCCCCAGCCCCAGCACCAGCTGAAGAAACCCCGAGTGGTGCTGGCCCCTGAGGAGAAAGAAGCTCTGAAACGAGCATATCAGCAAAAGCCATACCCGTCACCAAAAACCATCGAAGAACTCGCCACCCAGCTCAACTTGAAAACCAGCACTGTCATCAACTGGTTCCACAATTACAGGTACGGCCCTGCCATCGCTCAGTAAATGGTGGCTCTGACAGTGAGCCCATTCAGCCCTGGGAAGAGGCTGATCTGTACTCAAGAGCATGGCCATCCATGGCACACTGGGGCTTAGTTGCCTGGCTAGTTTTCTGTGTTTTTTCCTTTTGAGTTTTTAACTCCAGAAATGTAGGCCAAGTCTCTTCTAAATCAGCATCGTGTAGTCAGAGACAATCCACTTCTGCCATGACCAGAAAAAAATCACCTCTCAGTTGTATCATTCAATAAGGGAGAGTGTAGGCATCCATGGTCCATAGCAGCAAACATTTATCTCTGAGCAATTTTTTGATGCTTTCTCAGGGTCTTTTATAGTATTGTTTTCCAAATTAGTTTGCTTAGCTTTGTAAGTAAATAAATTAAGTAGTTTAAGACCCTTTCTTTTGGGAAAGTTTATGAGCTAACAAAGACTTAACAAACGTCTACTAGATCTCCAGACACTGAGCACGTGTTTTGACCAACATTATATCACTTGATCCTCACACCTATATCAGAGATATAATAGTATCTTCATTTTACAGATGGAAAAACAGAAAACTTGCAGGTACAAAGGGCCCAGTGCTCTCCTAATAGGACAGGGTCGACAGGGAATAAAAATGTTTGGAGCAGATAATGGAAATCACTGAAGGATAATGAATTGTTGATCATAGCTGTAACCAAGACTCCCTACTACTAGAAACTAAGAATTCCCAGTGGCCTGATAGAAGTTCCTGCTTAATGCCTTTTAAGTAGCCATCTCGATTGCCAGTTCTCATCAGAGCATCATTTTTTCTAGGGCTTAGTAAAACTGGGGTAGGTAGGTACTCCTGGCTATCCCAGGGTAGCAGGTACACCTGTGTAGCCCATGCAGTTTGAGCCCTCATGGTTACTTACCTGAACGTGAAACCAGTGGCAGGCAGTGTTCAATCATAGACAGTCATGGACTAGCAGAGGAGTTCTGTCCCCGACTGGGCCCTGCCTCTTCTAATAGGTTCCGTCAGAGTTTCTAAAGCGGCCCAGTAAACCACCCCGGTTCTGAATAAACTGGGAATTTTCTAAAATATTAGATGGGCACCAAATAATACCTTTATTGCTGAGAAAGGCTAAGTTAACAGATACCACTTAGTGTAAGCACCAAATGGACCTGCTACCTGCACCCTAGAACCAGGCAAGTTTATCCAACATGGTAGCACTGGCTCTAGGACAAAGAAAGTAGATAAGCTGAGCGCAAACCAGCTTATTCATCCCAAATTTACAATCAGGTAATAACAGAGGCAGAGGGAAGCCAGGAGTTACAATAATGGAGCTCCCCCTACATGGAAGGAAACTTCAAAAGCAATAATGAAGCCCCCTCACTACCCGCACCCCCACCGCCACCCCCCGCAACAACAACACACCAAGTGAAAATGAAGGAGAATGAATGGAAATGTGGACAGAAGTTTCCTGGAGCCTCTCCTTGCCATGTGTTGTACAGTCCCATTTTTACTTTCCAGACACAGAGGTACATTTGAATATGTGCTTTCAAGCCTTCCACAAGTTAGGTCCATTTTAATGCGAGTATTGTGACTCTGGACAGGAGCACGCAAAGCTGTGGATTATTGAGTATTTGGGCAGAGGTACTTGCCAGTTACAAAAAATATCTCCACCCAGTAGAAATTCTTCTGAGTCCTTAGGTCTTGGCATTCTGTGATCCTTATATGACGTGTCTAAAAACCAGAATTGCTCCCGAGACCTGGGCTTCCTGCACCGGAAGATAATCTTCCTTGTGAACACAAAGATAAACCTGAGATAAGAAGGATGATGTCTCACATCTGTTGAGCACCTGGTATGTGCCAGGCAGTGCACTAAGAGTTAAATCTCATTAAATGTTTCTGTCAGCAGTGAGGGTGGTGCTTTAGCCCCATTTTACGGAGAAAAGTTATACACATTGATGGCCAAGCTGGTGAGTGTGGAAGCCGGGGTTCCACCCAGGTTGGAGGGCAGCCCAGATCCTATGCTCCAGGCATGAATTTGTCCTCTTTCTACCCCTGGCCCTTCTCCCTCGGCCTTAGAGCCTGTAACAAGTGTTCTGTCCATCAAAAGGCTGGGTAGTAAGAATACTTACTTTTTTTTTTTAGTGTCTAATTTATGTCCTGTACTATACAGTTAATATTTTATTAACTCTAAATAACATCTCTGCGAGAAGATAATTTTCTCCACATTTGTCAGATAAGAAAACTGAGGCTCAGAAAATAACTTGCCCAAGTCGTACAGCTAGTAAGTAGAAAAGTCAGATTTCAAACTTGACTCCAAAAAGCCTGTACTGTATTCTATCTGGGTCAGGCTGCCCCCTGAGATGCCAAGGTTAGTACTTTGTAGGGCAGTGGCCTGGCTGCCCGTCTAGCCTCCTCCCTCCCCAGCCGGAGTGAGCAGCGATGGGGCATTGACTCCACCTGGCATTCTCAGCTGCCAAGGGACTTAAAAGCAGGGCTTCAAACCAGTTCAGTCATGGTCAACAAAGTGAAACCGGGACAGACCCGAATTTTTACAATTTGAGTGATCCGGAACGGGAAAAAATTATGAGTCAAAGCCTTGGAATGGGAGACTTGGAAGAGACATAGTCAGAACCTCCTGATGCAGGAGACTGAATTATTGCATGAGTGTAGAGAGTGACACACATTCAAAGTGGTACAGTCAGCCACCATCTTTGAGCAGGGCACTGCTGTTTCTGACTCAAAATCTCACAAATAAGAGATGAGGTTGCTATATGACACGTAGGCTGCCCTTCTTTTCTAAGAGGGAGATTAGGTTTCTAATAGAGCTTCGACCTGTAATTTTTCCCTTTCTGGTTATTGTTCTGGTTCACTCAAATTTTACAAAACTTCGGATCTGTTTGGGTTTCACTTCCTACTTCCTCAGCCATGACTGAACCATGAAGAACCAGCTTGAAGCCCTGCTTAAAAGCCAGTAAAAAGCAGGCTCACCCTCACAGCCTAGTGCCCAGGAGCCTATTCCCAAGGCAGGTCCAGAGAAGGAAGAAAGTTCGCTGTTACCTCTAGGAACTTCTGGGAAGTTTCTCAGGACCTTACCCTGCAACTCTAGATCAAAAATCTTCCTCCTGGACGAGGTTCAGAGCTCTCTACATGCAGGGAGCAAACAGATAACAACTCCACCAGAGTACTGACCTGTTGACTGAACTACAGCCGTATTCTCCCTGGCTCCAATACTCAAGAAAAGTTTACCTTTATGGAGTTACATGTAATGCAGAAAATATTTTCATGCATGCCTGCCCCAAGTGCTTTTCTGCAGGCCTTCTCTGTGCAAGACACTGGGCTTGGTGCTAATTGACCTAAGATGCTTTTCCACTAATGATTTCCACGTTATCAGAGGTTTCTTCAACTCGAGGGAAGAAACAACTAGGGAGACCTCTAACTGGGCCTATACTGTGAGCATGATGAGAGGAGTAACTTTGGAGCAAATACAGACTTAAAAAGAGCGCCCTTTCATGGGGTCACCAAGGGCTCCAAAAGAGAAAGCAGCCCTTCAAGAGATGGTAGTGTCCCTGCAAAGTACCAGAACATATTTTCCATTGTAGGTTGAACTTGGCTTGCTTAAAACTGAATTTGTTGGAGCACATATTTGGTCTCTTCCTGCTTGATCAAAAAGTGACCCTTCTCTGGTCTTCTCCTTTCAGAGGAGGCAGTTATTTGAAAATACACAATTTGGTAAGATCCTTACCGTATCCTAGACCAGAAGCCCCTAATTCTGTGGCTCAGGGCTGGAAGCTGAAGATTTTCTCTTTGGGCATTTTCTAATAACTGTTCTCTCTCATGAAGTACTGATGAGGAAGCAGTGGTTATGAGTCAACTTGGCAGTTTCATTTATTAATTCAGTCAGTATTTCCTGTATACCAAGTGCAACGCTAGGCCTGGGGCTTGTGAAGAGTAAATGGGTCCTCTGCTTTCACAGTCTAGTAGAGGGGATTTGCCATTAAATAAATAACATTGGAGTTTTATCCTAGTGGAGAAGAGGAGAATGGCATTCTAGCCAAGGGACAACATATTCAGAAGTAGCAGGCAAGAATGAGTTTGGGAAACCCTGGGAGCTTTGCTCAGGCTCCGTTGTAGGCTAGGGAAGGTGGGCAGTGACACAGGAGTAGGGTGCTCTCCCGGCTGTGGAGAGTCAGTAGGCCACTAAGGTGCTTCGGCTGTGCTCTGGGGGCAATAGGATCCTGGGGGCGCTAGGTGGGAGTGTGACGATGCAGTGCGGTGGGGAGAAGGGGTTTGGACAAGTATATGGGCAGAGATGGTGGGCTGGGTCTGGCAGAAGGCCCGGGAAGGAAGGGCCCAGTGCCCGTGGGTTCACAGCAGCCACCTCATGGCGCTCTCACTGCTTCTGTCTCGTAGGTCCCGGATCCGCAGAGAACTGTTCATTGAGGAAATTCAGGCCGGGAGCCAGGGCCAAACCGGGGCTAGCGACTCCCCGTCGGCCCGAAGCGGCAGGGCAGTGCCCAGCTCGGAGGGCGACAGCTGCGACGGCGTGGAGGCTGCCGAGGGCCCGGGCGCTGTGGACGCCGAGGAGTCGAGCAGCCCTACGGCCGCCACCAAGTCTCAGGGAGGGCCAGCCGAGGCGGCCGCGGCCCTGGAGGAGCGCGAAGAGGCACCGCGGCCACCAGAGAAGGCGGAGCCACCGCTTTCGGGTACCCCGGCCCCGGACGACGCCGATGAGGAGGGCCAGTCAAGGGCTCCGCCGCCACCGCTGCCGCCAGATGGCCCCGCGGACCGACCTGGGCCCGTGCCAAACCCTGCCGCCGCGCCCGCGGCCGGGGAGGACGCCGCTACCTCAGCCGCCCCGCCCGCCGAGGGCCCCGGCCAGGCCCGGGAGGGCGCCGTGAGGAGTTCCGCTTTGCCAAGCACCAGCGCGCCGCCGCCATGCGCCCGCCGGGCCAGCTCGCTGCAGAGCCTTTTCGGCCTCCCGGAGGCGGCGGGCGCCAGGGACTCGCGAGACAACCCCCTGAGAAAGAAGAAGGCCGCGAACTTGAACAGCATAATCCACCGCCTGGAGAAGGCCGCCAGCCGGGAGGAGCCCATCGAATGGGAGTTTTGAGAGGCCGCAGCCCGGCCGAGCCGGGCCCATCGGGCCAGTAGCCGGGAGGGGCGCGCCGACCCGGGGCCTGGACCGTGTTGCGCACTTAACGCCCTGCGGGCCACAGGGCAAAATCGCCATAGGCCAAGGTGCATATAGAAAACAAAGGAGCATTAAGCCCAATCTATGTCGTGTTTTCAAGGAAGAAAACGGAAATGTGTAGTCGAGCTTTTTTGTACCCTGAAGTGTTTTTTTTATTGCCCTAAGTGATTTCCACAGATTCTGGAATAACTCTTAAACAGCTTTGCCTTGCGCCCTCCTCTTTCTTGTGGGCTTAAAAAAAAAAAAAAATCAAACCCACATATTAAAAGGGGGCTTTTTATCTGCCATCTAATGGCTTCAGAGCGATAATACACTATTATCTTCTCAAACCAGGAAAAAAAGTGGGGTGGGGGGGGGATTTTTCAGAAAAATTAAAAAAGTTTTTGTAGCTGTTCAGTTGCCACTAAGAGATTGCACAGTCAAACCGACTCTAAACACACTAGTTTGGATTCCTAAATATTTTCAAGAAAAGAATCTTCTCGTTTGAAACTTTGAATTAAAATAAAATACATTTACTCCACATATTTTTTAACAAGAAGAAAAAGTCACATCAGGAAAATATCTGATTTTGTGGTAGCTGACGTAGTGTTTTCTTGTACATGAATAGAATCCTGACATGTAGTGCACATTGATCCATAGCTTTAACTGACTCTGGGCTTTTGCTGACCAGGGTTTGTTTAATACACTCCATTCTAGGCCAAATCAGGACAAAAAGAAAAGATCCGAATCTAGGTATTTTATAATCTGCTTTTTAACCTCTAACCGCAGAGCACGCTGATCAGACCTCATATCTCGGAGGTTTAGGAGACAAGTTAGAACTGTAGCATGTACCTGTTCATTTTGTTTAATTTATGTCTATGTCTGTGTTAGCGCGTCTGCACGTGTGCAAGCATTTAAAGAAAGGAGGAAAGAGTAGGCCAGTAAGGTCACAGCAGGCAGTTCTGGGGCCCTATGTAGAACCTGGGGCCAAAGTGTGGTCCTGCCCTTGTAGACAGCAGTCTTTCCTTGGCACAGAAGGCACCACACCTCACACCACTCTCCTGGGCGCCTAATGGACTGAGCCCTACCAGGGGAAGATGCTCCCCAGGCCTGGGCAGGGCTTGCGCACACGCTCTCTTTCCCTTGCTTCCCACCACAAGCACTGATGACTATGTTGAAGTCGTGGGAAGCTTCCTTCCCTGCAGAAGAGAGAACGTGGCAATCTGGGCTCTGCACCCACCCTCACAGAAATGGCCCAAACTTACACCAAAACGTTGATGCTCTTCACTTCCAGACCATTTTGCCCTTCACTCATTCTTCCTCTTGGAAAGTTCTTTTATGCACAGTTTAGGATAGTCTAAGTACAAATCAAAAAGTCTAACTTGTCTCTGATTCCTCCTGTTGTCTATGTGTAGATGCGTGAGAATAGAGGCGGATGAGAGTGTGCGTGTGTGCGTGTGTGCAATTTTATACGTCTGTATTTTCTTAAGTACCTGTGCACACATAGAGTGCATTACTGCCACCTTTTTTCAATAAGCTGTTTTATCAGTTATGGCTTCTACAAGTTTGCTAATTTAGACTCCTTTATTGCCATATCTTTAAACTAACAATAGATGATTTCGGTATATATATATATATTTTTTTTTTTTTTTTTGCTTATTTATAGGTGCTGTATTTTATTATCTGATTGTTAGGAAGGGATGAAAGGGGCAAATATTCTTTAGAGGGATAGACTGCCGGCAGTATTGGGTATAATTTACAAGATGTAGTTGTCATACTGTATATTACTGATTGAAAACTTTTTGACCGTATTGTGTATCATTGAAACCTTTGTCTTAGGTCAACATCTTTGGATGACATTTTAATGGTGCATTCATTATTTCTTAAGTTTAATTAATATTACTTTTTTTGATTTGGGGGGGTGGGAGGGAGTTACAATTTTCAAGGTATGCTCCCGCTATTACACCTCAGTGTGCTTGTATTAATTAACTTGTAGGACTTCAACTGTAAGATGTGAAACCACAGTTCTTGCATGATATTTTAGAAATTACGTATTTCATTTACAGTCTTTTTAACCTGCAACTGCAGCACTTAATTCAATATTTCACAAATTTAAGAGTCACTACACTAAAGACAATGCCTTTTCATGAATACGAAGTTTCCAGAAGGCTCTAGGAGGCTGGGAGGCAGGCCGTTTGGTTGTCTTTGGATGGTTGCATTATCTCTGAACTTGAAATCTGATTCAGTGAAAAACAGAATTCAAAACGGAGGCGCGTAAGGGAAAATGGATTACCATCTGGCTCGATTCAGGTGCGTGAAGAAGAGCAAGTTCGCGTTAGTGGCCCTTAGGACAGTGAGTAGCAGAACCGCTGACAGTACTGTGGTGTCCTCTCCACGAAAACCTTGAGGGATTTGTGTCATCGTGTGTGAAGAAGCTCTAAATATCATTAGAATGAAAAGAAGGAAGTTAACAGGAAACATTAGGGTAGTGTTTTAGTTTTAAAGGCATGACTGTTATTTACAAAGGTGTTATATCTGAGGAAATTGAGACGTATAGATCTGTCCATACTAGTGGCCAAATAGTAACAGTCCAGAAAAGCCACTTGGGCTCTTCCAAGCAATTGAATCATTTTTGTTGGTGTTCTGTTTGTTTTGTTTTTTTTAAGCCAGAAGAATTGGTTATTGTTGATTTCCATTCTGTCTTTTTGCCAGACTTACATCTGCGTGCTCGATACAATCAGTTGGTTAAATTTTTGTTTATGGTTCTGTGTATTTTTTCTCGATTATTTATTTATTATTATTATTTTCTCTTTTGAGATCCTAATCCCGTAATCTCTTGTGTTATCACTGTCTGTAATATTTTTAAGAGCTGCCACTAAATAACACAGAAGCTTGTGGAGTGGAGGTGTCCCCCTCATTGGGCCCCTCAGTTTGAGTCTAAGGGTTGATCTCTCTTCATGATAAGCAATATTCAAGTGCCTTGAAAAGCATCCTCTTGTGGTTTACTTTCCACTGGCTGTCGTTCCAAACAGTAGCTCCCACAGGCAGCAGACCCTCCTCTTCCTTACTCTCTATCAGCTTAAAAAGCTGATTTGTACCTCTCCCCTGGGGGAAACGGTCCCGTATAAAACACTAACACTTAATTGCAAGCTCCATCATACCATTTTAAATGGCTTCTTTTTGTTAATTGGAGGCAGTGTTTGTAACTCTAGAGTTAAGGTTTTTGCCATTACTTAGCTGGCTAAGTGGAGACTCAGCATAAAATCAGTGTTCACATTTAGCCTCTTGGCCCTAGTTCCTGCCTGAGTCCTCTGGTGGTGTCTGAATTGGAAGACGTGTGGGTTCTGTCCAAGACCCATCCCTGCTCACTTCCACCTCAGAAAAGGGAGTCTTCTCCCTACGTAGCTCCTAGGTAACCTCCTCTCTCAAACTTCTGAATCAGTCAGGATGTCTGTCTGTGATTTGTTTACCAGATCTCTCTTCTTTGGAAAGGATTACCACGGCCAGTTAGCTCACCTCAAAGATTCTCATAACCAAGCTGCCTGAGGAACCCCATGACACTGAGGTGGCTTAGGTCATTTCCTAGGGCAGGATTGGGCAGATTGGCCCAGAACACAGGTTGAGAGAAGTCTCAAAAAAATGCCAGGATCTTGACCCATATGACTACTATCAAACCATGGCCGCTATGTCTGGGAAAATCAGTGAGGCAAGAGATAACGGTTTATGGCCTCCTTGGAATAGTTCCTTGTACTTCCAAAGCACAGCTGCCTCCCTGCCCAGTTTCCTTCCTGTTGGCTTCTTTGTTTTTTCCCTTATTTAAAAACCAATCTGTCAAATGTAGACATTCAGGTCTGCTGGTTGATGTTACCGGCCCAGAGGGCTACAGAGCTTTGGGGTGAGATTTCGTCTGTGCTCTTTTCACAGCCGGGAGAGACTACACGCGCGCGCACACACACACACACACACACACACACACACACACACACACACACACACACACACACACACACACACACACACACACACACACACACACACACACACACACACACACACACACACACACACACACACACACACACACACACACACACACACACACACACACACACACACACACACACACACACACACACACACACACACACACCACACCACACCACACCACACCACACCACACCAGGCCCAGACCAGCTCTAGGAGGAAGGAAACAGTCCACCCACCTCGCCTGCCCGGTCTGCCTCCCAGCCAGGGCCATGTCAGGCAGCTCATGAGCAAACCAAGGAGGCAGGTTGTGCTCTAAGAAGGGGGGAAAGCTCTGAGCTGCGGCCAGCTGTCCCAAGATAGGGAATCAGTCACACCCCTGAGAGCGATCAGAGCAAAAGTGCAAGTTACCGGGTGAGCACAGGCAGGTGCCTCCCCATAAAGGCTGCACTGGATTCCTTTGTTTCTCCTGGACTCTCGTTCTTTGATAAGGGGTGATTAATGAACTCTGACATTCTATGCAATGTTTTTCATTCCTCTGATTTTAGAAAAACTAATCTCACTGAATTAGCAGAGGAACCAAGGAGAATATATGCATGTCCTTCTGGGATCAGTACAAAGTAAAATGGTGATAATGACTTACTAGATTTTGAGCAGTCTTTGCCTTAAATGCAATATGACAGGCGCCTCTCGGCAGGCTTATAAAAACAAAGGCTGCCCTTAGTCATTCCAGGCCCCTACTCTGAGGCCAGGGAGCCAGCTGTGTTGGGGGGAATGGAGCAATGCAAGGTTCCAGGAATGTGTGGGAAGCATGGTGGGCTGTTATTGGCGTTACTTTAGGCTGGATGTCCTCCCTGTCTTCACATTCGTCATTTGTTCCCTTCTACCTCACTGACCTGTGTTCTCTACTTGACAACACTCCACACCTCCTATCCCTTAGAACTGTGAGGCAAGTGGGGTGAGGGGGGATAAAAGGCTAGAAGTGGGGCAAACGTGAGTATATCTTGGCCTGGTGGGCAGGCTTTTTCTCTGTGAACACGATGAGGACAGACAACTGTGCTCACAGATTTTTCTCTTGGCTTCCACCTGTTTCTGAAGCTCAACAGCTGTTTCCTGAGGTCTGGGGTCTTTGGTCTGCTTTGTTTTTTGCCCATTCCTGCTCAGCTGTTAAGATCCATCACAGCCATTCCCCTTGCCGTGAGCTGCCCCAAATTGGCCACATGAGGACACCACCCCAGGATTCCTGCCTGGCGATGGTGACTGTAGTTACTGTTGTTTCTAGCTGGCACTAGGGGTTGTGATTTTAGTACCGTTGTGAGTTATCCTTTGGAAACATCTAAAAGGATGGAAGAGGATCTGACTTTCTCCAGTCCACAGGCCCAATCTTCAATCACAAGAGCCTTTCTTCCAAAAACAATGTTACAGTTATCACCCAATGCCTAAGAAAGCCAGCTCCCAAGGCTGCTGGTTGGATGTGGCCAAAGTGGTCTCCTGGAGGAGAGAGTTGGGGAATGGGGGGGAGGGGCCTTTATGATTTTGTCATCATCATGAGCTTGGGTAAAAGCTCACCATTAAATTCACCCCCAGTTCTTTTGCAGTTTCATTTGGGCCTGATGACACTAAGGAAGGCTTCATGGCCCCCAAGGCCCTAAGCAGCAAGGTGGGGGCAGTTCCATCTCCAGGTGCATTTAATGCCAGTCTGGCCAGCACACTTGCATACTAAGACAATAGTCCGATTTGACAATATTTTTATTCCTGTTCTGCTTTTTGAAATATAAAACTACCAGGAAAAGAAGGGAACACAAGTTCCCAGTTAAAGTTCCAAAAAGATCCAACTTGTGAAACAGAGATGTGCTGAAAGCTAAGGGCAAAACCCGGCAGGAAATCAGGTCAGAAGAGAAGGGGGCATGGGAGCATCTAGCAGAACCCAAACAGCTCTGGCCCTCCTGGGCTCTTCCCCACCCCGGAAGCCCCAGCAGCCCATGTGCCTCTTCTTGTAAGGGAGGAAGGAAGGGCAATTCTCATACGATTCTCCAGTCTGTCTCACGTACAGAAACTGCCCCCTGCCCGTGCCCTGCCTGCTGCCCTCACCACCACCTCCCCCGCCAAAGAAACCACATCCTTGCTGTCAGTGGCATCATCTTGACTTTTCGTTTTTGGATGAAGTGACATTTAGCTTTAACAAGACATTTCCAAAGCGCCTAGTCTCCTCCAAAATGCTAACTTGAAAAGTTGGGCATTGTAGGCGAAGAATCCTAAAAAAGGCTAGTGAGAGAAAGACATTAGGCTATGCATAAATGTGCACTTCCCTGTTTCCCCGTTAGTAAACTTCAAAAAATACCTGTGAGTTGCTTTTCACGGATCATTTTCGTTTACTCAGTAATGTTAAGTATAGTCTGTTACTGTAATTTCTGTAGTGTTAGGCTTTAACTTCGACCACAAAATATGCTGTATGCTATGTATCAAGCTTTCTGCGATCAGAAAGGAAAGGTGCCTTATATCCCAATGTCACGACTGCATCCCTAGGGAAAATAATCAGAAGCACAGTATGTACGGAAGCGTTGGGACTTCCGTTGGTGAAACAAGACACCGTTCAGCAAGACGCCTGGAAGTGGCACGGGGCTGCTTTTGTTCTTACTTCCCCTTTCTCTTATTCCTTTTTTTTTTTTTTTTTCCTTGTAGTTTGCTTTAAACAAAAAGCACTTAAATAGATGACTGTGCGTAAAAGCTCTGTGCAATAGAAGTCGCTTTTCTTCATTTTTAAAAGATAAGGTATTGCACACCAAATGAACTCAAAGTAAGCTTTAGACCAGGATGATTCAGGTTGTGAATGAGTATGTTCCTTGTAGTTCCATTTGTTCATGAACTGAAGGGAAAACAGACCTCTCCCACCCCCTTCAGTCTCTCAGCCTGCCTCTGCTGACCCCTGAGCTGGGTGTATAGGACCCATGGGCTCTGGCAGAAGCACTGGCTTGGTGTGGCAGGAGGGCGGGGGTGTTGGTGACTCAGCAGCTGAGACCCCTCCCAAGCAAGTGTCTGAGACCACACCATCCCTTCTAGCACTTAAACCTTTTCTCGTTGAGATGGACTAACTGCTACTGACCTGCCAGCGTGCGTGAGGATCATTATAAAAGGATGTTTCCTTGAGGGGAAAAAGAAATTATTTCTATCCTTTTCTATTTATTACTAGGTTAATCATTTGAAGTACTTATCCAGGAGTGTGTTTTGTGTTGTTGTTACCAATGCTTTTGCTGTCACTCCAGTAGTTACTGTCCTCTGCTTCCTGCCCCCTCAAGAGAACTGAAGAGTCTGGGAATTTCATGGGGGGAAGGGGGTGGTTCTCCAGCAGAATCAGACACCTATTTCCAGAGCAGCCACCAAAAGCAGTGGTCTTTGTATTTCTACCTGTTTAAATGAGAGAGTTCATGAACAAAAATCTACCAGTGTGAAGAAGTGCCAAGTTGAAGGACACTCGTGTGAGGAGCTGCAGATGAAGCTTTGCAAAGCCAAGTTCAGTTCCCCAAAGCCTCCTAGAGCCTCTGATAAGACTTCTGGGTTCATGAAGTTTCGGCGACCCCTTTTCAGAAAGGGTGTGGCGGCCTGGTCAAGAGTATTCCAAGTGAGAGAGTGGTTTCTTGCAAGGCTCACATGGGTTGCTGTGTTTAGTTGGTTTATGCTGTTGTTGTTTTCCTTGCATACAAAGTTGGTAAAAACTATCTTGTGAAGCAGCAGTGTTCCTTAGTACCGGCTGTGGCTTGAGACTCATCTAGGAGGTCATGGGGGAGCCCCTTGCTCCTTAATGTGGTGGGCGAAGGAATGTTTGATGTGGAGAAGTTTTCTGTGGCTAGAAGCACAGCCAACAAGACACCCGGTTGCTTCTTACTGCGGTTGTGGGGTGGACCTGTGGACCTCAAGCCCTCCCCCGTGGGCCCCTTAGAAGGAAACTCACCCCAGGTGAAGGTAGGAGCCCTGCCCGCCCCACGGCGGGCAGGAAAGCGGCCTCCTCTCCCAAAGGGCCTGCCGACCATCGGACTCACTTGGCAGAAGCGTTTCCTTTTATGCCATGGCTTTCCCCCTCTCTGAGCTGTTGTTCTTGTCTCTTTGAAAGAAAGCCCTCTAATAAGATAATTGCTCCCATCCCCCAAAGGGTCTTCATTTTTCTCTAATTAGTCTATGCATTTCTCTATCCTGCCGTTTTCTGCCTCTCTTCTTGAGAAAACGGGCATCTCACGTCCCACCCTCTGAGGCCCCTCAGAAAATGCTGTGCATTTTGGAGATGTGAGGACTTGTTCAAAATTCTTAAAGCATTTGAGGATAGCTTGTTATAAAATAAAAGTGAAACAAAGGTGGTTTTCCCCATGTCCCTTTCCACTGAGTAAGAGACCTAGCTCTTTGCATTTGTGCAATAACTACTTGCCCGGAGAGCAGGTAGCGTCACGCTCCTGTCCAGACTACTAACACAGCACAAGACAAGCTCACACAAAGTGGTGGACTTCTTCCTGAGAACTCTTTAATAAGCTCAGTTCCCCCCAGTGTATTGTGGTGTCTTACATTTTAGCAGTATTTTATATTTTCTGTAACGCACTAAGTCGTAGATGTTTTTAGAGCTCGTTTGTTAATACTCACAATCACAGATTTTTTTTTTTTAAATCCTCACAGAGACCCAGTTGACCAAAAAAAAAGAAAAAATACAAAAAAACAAAAACAAAAAAAGCATCATTTTTGTACAAATAGCTTTGAGAAGCCTCTGTTGTGTTGCTGTGACTCATCTCTGGTAACATTTTTATTTCTTGCTATTTGTTTCAACATTAAGAGTCGAAGTTGATCTGGCTGGCGGGGGGTGGGGGAGGCACCCGTCAGCCCCTCGGCATTGTCCCTTCTGTCTTTGGTTAGCCATACGATGTTTGTTCTCAGCACTGTACAACAGTCCCTATATGATACGGAGAAGCAATATCACTGTATGAAACTCACACCATGTATTATTATTATTCACTAGCACCCTAGGTGTGATAATTGAAGTAAATATCTTTTATACAAACACAAGAATGTGTGGGTTGTTTTGTTTTGTTTTTTAAAGTGCTCTGGCCTGAGGAGAAGCAGCAAACACTTTCATTCTGGGTCCAGATGGCACCTCGGGGATGGCCATGACCGAGGTAGCCGTCTCCACCCTCCTGTGCTTCCTCTGGTGCGTGGCGTCCAGGCAGGTGGCAGAAGAAACCGGTGGCCGGGGGTGGGATTTGTGGGGATCTGGGCTACAGGAGGCCCGGCTCTCAACCAGCTCTCCATCCCAGCACACAGTAAATACTCAGTAAGGGCTGTTGTTCATGCTTGCTGTTGTCACCTTTACCGCTTGTGTACCCTTGAACCCTACACTCTCCCTCATGGCATTGCTTCCTGTCTGTAAAATGGAAATACCATCACCTGGCACTTGGGGCTGTTGTAAGGACCAGGAATGATGGCCGGAAGTGGTTGCAGCCAATAAGTCGGGCTCCGATGACTCAGAGCCCCCCACCAGGTACCTCAGTGGAGCAGCCCTGGCCCTGGCCCTCCCCTCGCTTCACCTGCTCTGTGGGGTCTCTTGCTTTGTCCCTGAGTCCTGATGTGAAGAAGGACCAGCCGGGCACCTGTTACCTTTGGGAAAGAGGCGACCGTGTCTTGTGGATTTCTGGAATGGGAGGGCTCCTAAGAAGGGGCCCTTTTTCCAGCCAGGCGGGGCTCAGTGCTGGTGGTGGGAGGGCTCTTCCGAGTTAGCTGCCAGGTTGGTCAGATGTTTGTGACTCTGAGGGTGTTGCTCATCTCCAGATCTGCCGGGTTGGAAAAGAATCATTATCCTTACTGATGTGTGACTGGTAGGGGAGTGTTATTACTTCATTGTGTGCTCATTTGTAGATTTTAGCGTGTGTAGTACATGGGATTCAGAAGCGTGAGCACCTCTCCGGGTTGAACTGGATTTGATCCTTCCCCCGGTGGGAGACCCCAGAGCATAGGACATAGTTTCCCACAAGCATCAGGTGCTCTCCCTGGTCCCTCTGTCTTATCCGGTCACTCAGGGACATGGTGTATCTAGAACTGCCCCCTCAGATGGGAGAAACTGCATAAAACCATAGCGCTCTGTCAGTTTCAAGTTTTAAAAGCTTAAATGTAACTCGGCTAACATTCTGCTCCTTTTCTGATTGCTAGTTATGCCCCACTTTTTTAAAGTCTGTTAACGAAAATAAAATATAAAATGTAAAAATCATGTAGCACAAATGTCTTCTTAGCCAGGAAGTCTCCCCACGTGCTTTTAATGTGCGGTTGAATTTAGCAACACTGCAGTGGCAGGTGGTTCTGCAGGGCTGACTCCAGAGGCAGCAAAGGGGAGTGAGATTTTCCCTGCCCTGACTGCGGTGGCTGATGCCCTGGCCCCAAGCACATTGCTCTCGCTCCCCGTGCCTGGTCTTTCTCCCTTCCCTACAGTTAAATGGATCTGAACAAAGTGTGGTGACTTGTTTGATGCTCTGAAGAAACACAACTTGCAGATACAGAGGGTGATGCTATGTGATGATATAATTATTAGCATAAGTGCAGTGATCTGTCTGCTTGTGTTTTAAGAAACCTCCAAGTAGCTGCCTTGGGGTGTTTCTACCTCCTCCATCATCCTAGGGTACCGCCTTGGGGACACGCGGGTGCTGGCCTCTGCTTCAGTGTACCATTGGTTCCTGGAAGGTGGCTCTGTGGTTGGGAGCCAAGCAGAGAACTCAGACAGCTCGAGAGAGCTGTAGTGATGTTGGCAGGGGCTCATGGCCAGCGGGCCACTGATCTGAGTCTGACCCACCAGATGTGTAGTGAGCAGTGTTCATGGAGCTGGGGTATGCAGTCTGGGCCCAGGCATGGGCAGGTCTTTCAGAGATGCGCCGACTCAAAATGGCAATGGGAAGGAGCTTTTTCAAGCAAAACGGTTTGTGGACAGGTCAAAGAGGAACTGCTCTGATTGGGGTATCATGGAGGCTCCCAGGAGTGAGGTTTGAGGATCCTCGTCATTTTACAGGGGCAGCAGCTGAGGTCAGTTGTAGCAGGCAGGCAGCATTGCACCTGGTTCCCCACATCTCTTGCCAGCTGGTGACTTTGGCCAGCTCTCAGTAGCTGCTCAGGAAATCTTCTGAAAAATCTTTTCTGGATTTCACGCCTTTGAGCTTCAGTTTCCTTCTCTATAAAAGGGATGTAATAATGCCAAACTCACAGGGCCGCTGGGAGGATTAAGTGATAATACCTATAAGCTGTTTAGCACAGTGCCCACATAGGCACAAAGAACGTGTTAGTTGTGGTTGTTGATGAGAATGTTGTTATGTCATCATCTTCAGGTTGCTGGAGCAGCTCCCTCCAGTCAAAGTTGTTTTCACCTTATGTTAGAGCAGGAGTTGCCCTTGACTCCTGAGCCAGTTCTTGACTCTTCCCTACTCAGAATCAGGTACTTCCACGGGTTTGCCTGAAGACCAGCCACTTGGCTACCAGACCTTAACGTCACCACCGGGATACCATGTTGTGCTGATTGGTGCACAAGATGGGCAACAGAGTCCCCCAGGTTCAGCAGCTCTCTCTTCAGCCCCCTATGGGCTCTGGGCCAAAGACTTGGGCCCTGGCTGCCACCCCTGGACTCAGCCACAGGAAGAAAACACCCTTACTCCTCACTCTTGTGGAGGGGGCTGCCTCTTGCTGTGGGTGGGTGGTTTCCTCTTAAAGATCTTTACCTACTTTGGTTCATTTAAGCGTCTGTTAAGACTAACCCCCACCTCATTTTAGCCAAACACAGAAGCCTCCACGTTTGAGGAGATGGGAGCCCCGAAGAGGTTCTCAACTGAGGGTGATTTTGCCCCCTGGGACATTTGGCAATGTCTGGGGGCATTCTTGGCTGTCACAATGGGAGGGGGTTGCTACTGGCTTCTAGTGGGTAGAGGCCAAAGATGCTGCCGAATGTCTACAATGCACAGGACAGCCCCCCACCACAGAGTTATCTGGCCCAAAATGTCTATAGTGCTGAGGCTGAGAAAGCTGCTCCAGGGTGAGGAGCAGGCAAGGGCTTTGCAGTGCCACTCGGCCCTGCCCAGGCACCTTCCCTTTATTTACTCAGCAGATACTTACTCAGAATACTCTATGCCCAGCGACGTCCCCCAGGCTGGTGTCCAGCGGCCTCCCCTCACAGCCCAGCAGGGAGGCGGGCCTGGCTGTAGAACCAAGGCCCAGTGTGACTGGCTGGTCCTGTGACTTATAGTAAGGGGGCGCCTGAGCACTGACTTGGGGAAGGGCTGGAGGGCTTCCCAGGGGAGCAACCTAGAAGTATGGAGAGGAACTGACTGGGCAGGCAGGGAAGGCCCTCCAAGCTGAAGGCCGGCGCTGCACAGAGGACAGGCGTGGTGAGTCAGAAGAGCCCAGAGCAGTCGTGCTGGGGAGGGGTGGACAGGGTGATTGTTTCTTGCACTTGTTCCTGCCACACCACTGATAAAAACAGCCTGGCACTCCTGGGTCTAGAGGGGTTGCTGCTCTGGGTGAAGACTGTTCTTTCAATCTGATGTCTAGAAGGACTCCGTGTAGTTGAGAGTGCTCTACAGACATGCTTGGAGCAAGGGGAAGGGCTCTGAGACGGGGATGTGCCCCTACCCTCACTCCCAAAGAAGGATATGCTCCTTGGTGTGGGTGCAGGATGGCTCCTGGGCTGCGGCACTGGCAGATCTGCAGTCCCAATGCCACAGCATGGCCTGGTGAGGTGGGGCCAGCTGACCCTGCCAGGCTCTGGCTGCCTCTACTCAGCCAGCCCTGTCCAGCCTGGGCGGCCCTGCAGCCCTAGGAGCCATCCTTCCACCTAGATGAAGCGGGCTGCCTCCCTGCTGGGTAGATTCCACTCAGCCAGTCTACTAATATGCATTAAGTGCTAACCAAGTGCCACTGCTCTAGGACCCAGGGTTACAGCAGAGAACAAATATTAGAGCTTACCTTCCAATGGGTGCAGACAGACGGTAAACATAATAAATATGTGGATTACAGCATAGGTTGGAAGGGGATAGGACTCCCTGGGTAGTGCAAACCCTTAATGTGCTTGGCTGCTAACCAAAAGGTTGGAGATTTAAGTCCACTCACAGGCACCTCAGAAGAAAGGCCTGGTGATCTGCCATTGAAAACCCTATTGAGCACAGTCCTACTCTGACACAAATGGGGTCACCATGAGTCAGAGTCAGCTCAACGGCAATTTGTTTTTTAGAAGGGGATAAATGTTACGGGAGAAAAAGAGATTAAGAAGGATTAGAAGAGCAAGTGGAAGGGCTAAAGTTGTTGTCTTAGTCATCTAGTGCTGCTCTAACAGAAATACCACAAGTGGATGGCTTTAACAAAGAGAAATTTATTCTCTCACAGTCCAGTAGGCTACAAGTCCAAATTCAGGGCATCAGCTCCAGGGGAAAGGCCTTCTCTGTCTGTTGGCTCCAGAGGAAGGTCCTTGTCATCAGTCTTCCCTTGATCTGGGAGCATCTCAGCGCAGGAACCTCAGGTCCAAAAGACGTGCTCTGCTCCCAGTACTGCATTCTTGGTGGTATGAGGTTCCCATGTGTCTCTGCTTGCTTCTCTTTTATATCTCAGAAGAGATTGAATTAAGACACTATCTAATCTTGTAAACCCCGTCAGTATAACCTCATCATAGTGATAGAGTTTAGAACACATAAGGAAATCACTTCAGATTACACAATCATACAATACTGGTAATCATGACCCAGCCAACTTGGCAGATATTTTGGGGGGACACAATTCAAACCATGACAGTTGTAAATCAGGTGGTCAGGGTGCGCCTCACTAAGAAGGTGACGTGAACAGAATCTTGACGGGTGAGGGAATGAGCCCTGCAGATGTCCAGGGGAAGAACATTCCAGACAGAGGGTGCAAAGGTCTGAATGTGCCTGGAAGCCAGTATGGCTGGAGCAAAGTTGCCAAGGGGAAGCGAGGCAGGTGATGAGGTCAGAGAGCTAAGGGGAGGGGCGGGCACATGGGGACTTGTCGGCCACTGTAGGGGCTTGAGCTTTGACTCTGAGTATGGGAGCCGCTAGAAGGGTTGAACAGAGTGATCTAACCTGACTTTTTAAAAGGCTCATGCTGGCAGTTGTGACTCGACTAGGTTGTAGGAGTGAAGGTGGGAACAAGGAGACCAGAGAGGAGGCTGTTGCCATAATCAAAACAAGAGATGGCCGTGACTTGGACCAGGGTGGTGACAGTAGTGAAAAGTGATTGAATTCTGGATACATTTTGAAGGTAGAGCCAAAACCAGGACTTTGGCAGATTAGATGTAAGGAGCAAGGATGGCCCAGGGTTTTTGGTCTGCCACTGGGGATAGACTTGCCCTTATAGAGAGCTGGGTCAGGGCCAGCAGCTGGGGACCCTCGCATCCTGAGAATGACACTCCAGGAGCTGTGCGGCAGGGGGTCCTGTTGGGGTGATATAGATTTGGGGAGAGGATCTAGCTTATACTGGCACCTGTTAAGTTTGAGGTGCCAGTTAGACATCTGAGTGGAGATGGGTGTGGGGAGGTATGGGCAGGAGACAGAATCTGGGCAGTCATCAGCCTCTGACTGGCATGTAAGGTGGCGAGGGTGAAGGAGCATACCAAGTACAGATAGGAAAGAGAATGCAGTCCTGGGGCTGAGCCTCAGGTGCACCGGTGGCGTACGGAGCTGAGCAGGGAGGAAAGGACCCAGCAAAGGAAACTGGGAAGGAGCGACCAGCAGGGGAAGGAGGCTGGAGCCAGCCACTGACGGGCCAGGGAAAATGAGGGCTAAGAAATGAGGACGCAGCAACGTGCAGAGGTCATTGGCGACCTTGACAAGAGCAGTTTCTTTGCTATGGGGGTGAAAGCCTGACCAGAAGGGTATAAGAGAATGCGGGAGAGGATTAGAGACTGAGTAGACAACTCCTTGAAGGAGCTTTCTGGAGGGTACGCTGGAGTCAAGCGAAGCTGCATGTGTATGTGGGGGTGTGTTTCAAATAGGAGAAATAATGTATTTGTTTGTGTGCTTATGGTGGCAGTGGTGGTTAGAAGTCTCCCCTTCCTGCAGGAAACCTGGGTTCGATTCCCAGCCAAGGCACCTCATGCATAGCCACCACCCATCTGTCAGTGGAGGTTTGTATGTTGCTATGATGCTGAACAGGTTTCAATAGAGTAGGAAGAAAGGCCTAGCAATCTACTTCCAAAAACCAGCCAGTGAAAACCCTGTGGATCACAACAGTCCAATCCACAAATGATCGTGGGGCTGGTGCAGGACCAGGCAGCGTTTCATTCCATTGTGCGTGGAGTTGCCATGAGTTGGAGCTGACTTGATGGCAGCTAACGTTAGCAACAGTATGTGTATGGAAAGGAGAAGCAAGAATTCATGCTGCAGGAGAGAGGGTAGAAGAGACTTCTGTGGGGACACCCTTGTGTAGGAGCAAAGGGACAGAGTCTGTCAGCAAGGGAGGGGTTGCAGCCATCACTGGTCACCTCTCGGATTACACAGATCCAGAGGTAGGGAGGGGATGGATGTGGTCCTGGCTCCGGCCCCCTCAGAGACCCTGTCTTAGGCTGGGTTCTCTAGAGAAGCAAAACCAGTAAAGCGTATAAATATATATAGAGAGAGAGATTTATATCAAAGAAACAGCTCACATGATGGTAGAGGCTGGAACATCCCAAGCCCGCAGATTAGGGTAGAGGCTTCTCCTGATTCACATAGTCGCAGGGGCTGGCGAACCCAAGACTGGCAGGTCGAAAAGCAGGACTCTGCTCATAGGCTGTGAAGATTGACGAATCCCAGAATCGGCAGATAAGCTGATAGCTCAAGTCCCGCGAACCAGAGGTCAGACAAACAGGAGGCAGCCACAGGATCCAGAGTGAGCAAAAAGCCAGAACATCTGCTTATATTTGGATGCAGGCCACACACCCCAAGGAGATTCCCTTGCAACTGATTGGCTACTCACAGCAGACTCAATCATGGGAGTGATCACATATAAACACTGAGAATCATGGCCCATCCAAGTTGACACACAATCTTAACCATCACAGCCCCCAAGCTGCGAGAGACAGTGCACACTGCAGAGCCCCACTGCTCCTGCCTGGCCTGTGGTGGTTGGTTTAATAACACAGCGTCCTCCACCTTCCGAAAGCAACGGGTACAACACCCCAGGCCTTTGCCATTCAACTCTGGTTGCTCTAAGTTCTGGGCTGTAACTGGTCCACAGTCAGAAATTGTGCCTTCAGTCACAGAGCCCAGTCTCCTTAAGTCTTGACTGTGATATTTGTTTCTTTCTCCCCTCTGAAGAATGCACCCTCCAGGAAGTCTTCCCAGATTCTCCCAGAGGGATGAATCACTGCACATTTCATAAGGGGATTGGGCTGTCAGGGGGTTCTCCTCACATGGGCCCCTTTTGGAGGCAAGGGGGTCTCAGTCTTGTCTGAGGCCAACTCTCCACCTGGTTCTGAACCTTCTGTCTGCCATCCCCTCACCCACATACACACAGCCTCTCCCTCTCCCTGCCTCCCCCCACCCCCAGCTGCAGATGCTGTGCTCTGAAGGCCCTTCTCTTGTGCACCCCAACCCCAGTTCTGCCCATGGCTCTGCCCGTCACAGCCAAGCCTCTGTCCAGAGAGTGAGTTCACCCCAGTCCCAGCCCCACAGGCCCCTAGGCCCCACCAGCTGCCTCAAGCTCCCACTACCACCCTCAGCTTTCTATAGCTTGAGACACCAATGACCCCTCCTTGTCGACACTCTATTCAACGTGGTGCCTAATACCGCTTCCTCCTGATATCCCCCGACGTCCTGCTACCTCTTCTCAGGGTCTAATACCTGAAAATGTCATCTCTGTGGGCTTCCTCATCCACTGCTGGGGCTGCAGCAGCCACCTCCCCACCCCAGCCTGGAGCTCTCCCCCCACATCTCCAGCCGCAGCTGGGGCGGATCCCACCACTCACGTTGTCCCCCTGGCTGCTCCGCTACACCTCATGCACCACAGCCAAGCCTGGCTGCTGCTCTCCCCGCCCGTTAGGGGACCCGTATCAGGTGCGGGCCTCCTGGGTCTGTACAACAGTGGGTCCGTGACTCTCTCACCAGAACCTTCTACTGCCTTGCCCGAAGACCCCATGCTTCACTGTCCAGAGAGCTCCCTTACCTCGACTAGGGGGCCTGGCATGGTGCCGACTCAGGCCAGCCCCTCAGTCCCTTCACCACAGCACCCCCATCACAGCCCAGCTCACCTCCTGGCTCATGGCGTAAGCGGGTTCCTCAGGGTCCCACCTACACACAGGGGCTTCTCAGCATCTGGGCCAGGCTTACCCCTCCTGCCTGGAGGAAGTACCCCTGGCCATGGGATCCTCCTCATCCAGTGCTCCAGCTGCCCCACCCCAGTACGCCCTTCCTCTTGTGCCTGCAGCCCCTGCACCCCTCTCTCCGTATGTTAAGCACCTCCTCCCTCAGCTGCCACTCCCCCTTCCTTACTTTCCATCAAGGTTCCTGAGAAGGTCCTCTGCACTCACCTGTGCCTGCCTCCTCTTTGGGGACAGCGCATTTAGCGTGTTCAGAATCCAGAACCATCCACTGCCCTCTGTCCCCAAGGCTGGGGCCTGCTTAGGACTCCTAAGCCTTCCTGCAACTCCAGAGCTCCCGTCCCTCAGGAAAGCTGCTCCCCCAGACCACAAGGGGGCGCCACGGCGCCCTCACCTCACCTGGCGTCCTGTTTGAGGAAATGCTCGGAACCCGGCTGTTTGTCAGCATCCTCACAGTATTTCCCCATGTCTGGAAATTTCAGACTCTCCCACATTACAGGTTCACCAGTTTTTTCAAGGACACAAATACTTTCCATGACCCCTGCCCATCCCAGGCCAATGGGCTGCATTCACCCACGCACACGCCATGTGCCGGCCCTTCCCCTTGCCCATTTCTCATCAGCCTTGCTTGACCTGGGGAGAAAATGAGATAGAAAAGCCCTGCTTTGAAGGGCATGGAAGAGTGAGGACAAGGTTGATTTGCAGGGAGTGGCAGGCTGGCTATACCAGCTGCCGTGGAGTAGGTTCCGACTCATCATGACCCTGTCTGTGTCAGAGTAGAACTGTGCTCCACACAGTTTTCAGTGGCTGATTTTTTGGAAGCGGATTACCAGGGCTTTCTTCTGAGGTACCTCTGAGTTGACTCAAACCACCAACTTTTATTTTAGCAACCGAGCATGTTAACTGTTTGCACTACCCAGGGACTCCACAGGCTGCCTGTACTCCCTGAATATTCCAAATACCTGCCCACCCTCTTACCTTTGTACAGGCTGTTCCCTTTGCCTGGAAAACCCTCCTCACTTGCCCACCACTACTTGGCAAACTCCTGTTCATCCCTCAAGGCCCAATTGAAATATTACAACTAGAGTGAAACTGCCTGTGCTGCCTGCTGTGCCCCGAGCAGAATGAAGTGCTCCCTCCATGCTCCCACATGGACTTGACTTCCCCAGGGCCTGCAAGCACCACCCCCTGCCCCCTACCCAGGGCAAGGACCAGGGCTGGGGGATCATCTTGTCGTCTTTCCAATGCCCAGTATGATGTCTGGCACACACAGTAGCTTGCTCAATAAAAGCAACTCCTAACTTACAAATGCCTCCAAAACATATTGAGAGCCTTTCCCCAATGCTGGGCGTGATTGGGAAGCGTTTGTGGCCACAGCCTGCTGTCACCTCGGCCTATTCGTGGAGCTCCGGGGAATCGCGAAGGCCTTTGTCCCTCCTAGGCCTTTGTCCCTGCCCGTCTCTTTCAGGTGGGATGGCCAGGCTAGGGCTGGAGCACCACACAGTAGGGCAGCCTGAAGACTGAGGCCTGAGACCAGACTGGCTGTGGGGGAGGTGCTGGAGGCTGGGGGTGGGAGGCATCAGCAGCTCCGCCTGAGGAGAATGAACCCCGCTCTGAAGCGCTGCCCCTCCCCCTCACCGGCACTCCGCGGAGCCCTTAACTCAGAAGTGTTTCCAGACCAGTAAAACTGAGAGTGCCAGCGATGGGCCCAGATGCCCTCTTGCATCTGGCTGAGCTGCAGGAGCACCTCAGCTCTGGCTGGCCTCTCCTGTGGACTGAGCTCTGCTGAGACTGACCCCTTGTGCCGTATCAGAGCTGAGGTGTTCCTTGTCCAAAGTTCTGGGTCTTTGCATCTGTGGCTGCTGCACTTTTCACTCTTTGCTGTGGTAGTGTCCCTCAGTGTTCATGTCCCCAGCACCTGCTTCCCTGGAGGGCCCCACGTGGTCTCCAGGCTTTCTCAGGAAAGCAGTCCTGCTCAACCACTGCCCGGCAGCTGATACAGCCTCTCCAGGGGCCTCTTATCTCCATTTTACAGACAAGACTGGGAGAAGTCAGGTGTCTTGCCCATGGTCACAAAATTCCTGAAAGGTGAGGCCAGAATTCCAGAGAGGACTCCCGCTCAGGCCCTTCCTCAACACTAAGTGGCCTCCAGGAGACGTGACCCCAACTTCCTGGTCTGCATACTCCTTCCTCCAAGGGAGGAGGCAGAGGGAAGCAGGGGCTGGTGGCCAGGGGACTCTCACATGGCAGGCTTGGGTGCCTCTGAGACTATGTCACTGTGGCCCTCGTCATCTCTGAGTGGGGCCTATAACTGAGGCCACACCTCGGGAACGCGAGTGCTGTCTCCCGACCTTCTCATCCACCACCACCCACCCCCAGCCCCCGTCTGGGTGAAGTTCCAAAGCACAGCTCTGGGCGAGGCTGGGATCCCAGCTGGGCTCTGCTGCACCCAGACGGTGTGCAGGGCCTGCCTGTGCAGCCTCAGCTCCCCCAGCGTGCCTTCCCCAGACCTCCGCTGCCAGACGGTGTCCAGGGCCTGCCCATGCAGCCTCAGCTCCCCCTACACCCCTTCCCCAGACTTCCACTGCCCGCCTCCGCCCAGCCTCTGCTCTGTGCTTCCATTCCTGCTGTGAGTGCATGCCGGCCAGCCCTGCATGTCACCCAGAGCGACCTCCCCTCTGCTCAGCGGCTCCCCCAGAGTCTGGGCCAGCATAACAAACTGGCCCTTGTTGGGTGACTGGGCCCTGTCTGGGTGGGGGCCCTCACATGTTCACACGGCCCCAGCAGGCACAGAACAAATGCACAGAAAACCCAGCCCGGCACCCACTTGCCTCCCCCAGGCCCACAGATGGCCACAGGAGCTGAGTCACTCCTGCCCCAGGGACCCTGGCCAAGACCACCCTGGGGGTGGCCTTGGGCTGCTGGCTGAATTGTCCCTCCAGCATTTCATGCGGTGCGTTGGTCCCCTCCGTACATGCTGCTTGCACCCCTCCAAGGACTAGCGTCCATGCCCCGTAGATTCCCCCTCTCCCAGCCCTCTCTGCCCTGTTCTCTGGGTTCGCATCCCTGAAGGCAGGGTGCTGCCCACCTGAGCCTGCGTTCTCTGGGCTCAGCACCTTCCACTCGTCCCAGGGTATCTGTCCACACCCTCTCCCCACATCATCAGTCCCAACACCATTTCTGGATAGGCTTCAGTTATGGACACCCACCCAGTGCCCCTTCCTCAGTCCAGGCCTCCCCTCTAGGCTCCCATCCACCTCCCTCCTAAGCATGATGGTGCAGCAGGCGGCCCTGCTCTCCAGGCCGGCCTGCAGGCCTGGGACCCAGGACTCCATGCCCAGACCGGCGGCCATGCAGAGGCGTAACTAGGGTATGGCAGGTGTGGCAGGTATTGCACTGAGCAGTTTCTGTTAACCTGGTATAGCCAGAGGCGTATCCATGGAAAATGGCGCCTGTGGCAAGCACTGAAATTGCACCCCTGTGCAAACACCTGACACCCCTCTTTTAGATAACTTTACCGTAATATCAGCTGAAAAATACAAGTCAAGCTCATTAATCTTTTAATTAACACGTTGCCGAGCTTGAGAAAGGCCGGTGGGCCGTACTGGGTTAACAAACTGCTCGGTGGTGCAATGCGCCCGGGGCCGTGCAGTACCCTAGATAACACCACTGTGGCCATGGCATTTGTGGTCTCCCCCTGAGACTCAGAATCGGGTCCTCCCTTCTTCCCTGGACTCCTCCCCCAACACAGGACCCTGCTTAAAGCCCGTGGAGGCCACGCAGGGCCTACAGGCTGAAGGCGAGACCCCAGCCCTGCACACGGTGTGCTCCCTCCTTGGCCTGGCCCTACCCTCAGACCTCCTCCCACACCCCACCTCAGACCCCTCACTCTGCCACCTACTGACACCTCCTGGCTGCCAGGTGTGAAGGAGGGGCTCAGTGAGTGACTGGAGCAGGAAATCCACTTGGAGCCATATCTAGGCAAGGGGCCTGAAGGAGTCAAGTCCCTGGTACAGGGGAAGGACTTAGACGTAGCTGGGGTGGACACCCTGGGTTTGGTCCCAGGCCTGGCCAGATATGGCCATGTGACCATGGGCAAAGTTAGCATCCCTCTCTCAGCCTCGGCTGTTTATCTGTAGAGCAGAGATCATCTTGTCTGATAGCGCTTGGAGGTGTGGGAAGGGCTTGGAGTGCGGCAGGCACCCAGGAGATGGAGCGGGTGGGCATGAGGCGGGGCTGCCCCCGCCCTGGTTCAGGGCACTGAGCCCAGTCAGGCTGGTGGGACAGCTGCTCAGCAGGCAGCCTGGTGACTGGCAAGTCCAATGGGGAGGGCACAAAGGCCGTTTCCCTGAGCACAGCCCACAGCCTGGAGCCTTTGGGCATTCCTGAGGCCGCAGTGCCCCCTGGTGGCCAAGCTGTCCTCCCCGGAAGGACAGCGCCGGGCCTCAGGCCTCAGCTGCTTGCTTGTGAGCCCCACAGCTCTGCCACTATTCTGTGTCTGACCTCTGAGCAGGGTCTGTTGGCACTAGTTTGCAAATAAGGCCCAGACCAGACTAGTCGGCTGCCCAGAGTCACACAGCCTACCAGAAGTAGAGCCAGACTTCGAGCTCGGGTCTGCCTGGCTCCCAGGCCACTGCTGTCCCCCTGCCGTGGCTGTGAAGGCACCAAGGGGGAGGCTCAGAACTTCCTCAACATCTCCCACTCTCCAAAAGGGCAGGAGAGTCTCAAACAGAATTCTTGTGAATTTGCTTTGTTGTAAAAAATGACATGTGGCTCCTGGATAGGGGAGAGAGTGGGACTGTGGGTCAGCGCCATCCCCACCACTGCCACCATCTCCACCATTGAGGCTGGGGTGCAGTGCGCAGAAAGTTGGGAGAGGGGCCCAGTAAGTCTGGTGTCAGCTCCAGATGTGAGACCCTCACCCCCTGGGTCTGAAGGAGGACTGCCTCCTGGCGGCCCCTCCCACACCTTCCTCGCCACTCCTGCCCCCAAGGCCAGCAGCACTAGGAGAAACCTTGGGGCTCATTGAGTTCAACCCACTTGCCCTGCTTACAGTGGGAAACAAGGCCTGGAGAGGGAAGGGGCTTAGGGGCACCTAGCTGGCCACGAGCCGAGCCAGGGTTGGACTCATGTCCCCTAACTGCCTAGCCTGGCTCCCACCCCTGCCCAGGGTATTCCAGGAGCACAGGCAGTGCCCTGAGCCCCTAGTGGCCAGGTCTAATGGTGGTCCGTCCGTCAGGTGGTGGCAGGTGGGGAGAGGGCAGCTGGAACTCTCGGCCTGGGTGCTGTCAGCTTACAGAGTGTGGGCTGGAGATGCAGAGAGAGGGGAAGGCACCACCAGGCCCACCAGGCTCCCTCTGATGGCCGTGTCTTCCTCTGGCCACAGGGTGCTGTGCGGAGCTGCAGGTCCAGGTCACTGAGGCAGCAGCCACAGTGGCCGAGCAAAGGGAGCTGATTGCCCGCCTGGAGCAGGACCTCAGCACCATCCAGACCATCCAGCGGCCCGACGCTGAGGTGAGCCCCCGCCCCACCCCCATGCCCAATGCTCAATCAGCCGACTCCCCAGGGACTCCGGCCTGGTCAGTCAGGCAGCTGGTGTCACCTGCGCCTCCTCAAGGCCCAGAGGGGCTGCCTTGCTGTCCCTTGGGCTCCACCCACTCACTCCACACCCAGGCCACCCACCCCAATTCAGGATGCCCGGCCTCAGGGCAGACGGGCAGGCCTTCCTTGAGCCAGCAGCAAGCCCTCCCCGCATTCCCCTCCTCACCCCCACCCTCACCCCACCCGCCCTCACCCCCTTGCAGGCACTGGTTTGGGCCTCTGCCCTGGAGCCCTGGACAGAGGCCCTGCAGGGTATCCACTCAGCTCATGGTTATAGGAGCTGAGGCCCAAGCCCACAGAAGGCAAGTGCCTAAAGGGCCTTCGGGCCCATCCTGTCACCTCAGGGCTCATTTCACAGATGAGTAAACGGACTCCAGGACAGACGCCAGGCTGCCCCATCCCACGGCAGGCTGGCTGCCAGAGCCAGGATCCCCAGGGCTCCTGGTGCGTCAGAGCTGAGTGGCCTCAGGAGTAAGATCCTGGCATAGCCTTGTCTTCCATGGTAGCTCATACTGGGCATCCGGCTCCTGGCCCCTCTGTGGCACCGCTATGCCCAGGCCCCCACCACCAGACAGCACCCACTGCCTGTGCCCCCATCTGCTGTTCCCACTCCACCTTCTCCTGTCACTGCAGGGAGCAGCAGAGCACAGCCTGGAGAAGATCCCCGAGCCCATCAAGGAGGCCACCGCCCTGTTCTATGGTGAGGAGGGCCTGACCCCTGTCCTGGCCCAGGCCATGGGGATGGGGGTGGAGGAGAGCAGGTGGTGCAGCCTGAACCCTGATCCCCAAGAGCTCCTTCCAAGGCTAGGGCCCCCACCCCAGCAGCGCCAGGGCAACTGCAGGTCCAGGGCAGCAGCCCAAAAGAGGGGGTGAGCCTCCACCTGCCACTCTGGGACTTTGCCTGATACCCCACCCCTCAGCCCTGCCCTCTCTTAGGGGGTCTCGGCACTGAACTGCGGCCACGGAGCCCTACAGTCTACAGTGCCAGAGGGGGGGTGGCCTCCTCAGGTGTTGCGGCTGCAACTTGGAGCTGCTGGGCCAGGACGTGGTGGTGGGGGCTGTGCTGATGGCTTCCCATGCCCCTCAGTGTCCCTTTGCTTCCCTGGGGGCGGGTGCCTAGTCCAGCAGAGGTGGGGGTCCCGGATCTAAGGACAGAGTTGGGAGAGAGGGGCCTGGGACAGTGCAGGAAGGTGAGCAGGAGCTGTGCTGGAGCCTGCCTGGGGCTCTCACCTCCTCTCCACCCCATTCACACCCTCCCAGTTCCCCCGGCCCAGTCCCTTCCCTGACCTGCTCAGCACCAGGTGGTCAAACACCTGTGTGGCTTCCACCCCATGGGACACGTCCAGAGGTCCCTTGGGCTAGGGCCCGACCTGAGAGTCCCATACCTGGGCTCTACCTCCTGCCACCCCAAGCCACTGTCCTCATCATCTGCCTCTTAGGACCTTCAGCACCGGCCAGTGGCTCTCTTGCCGACAACCAGGTAGGCTCACTGCTGTCCATCATCTCCAGCCAGAGGGAGCGTTTCCGTACGCGGAACCAGGAGCTGGAGGCTGTGAGTCGTCCCCTTCCCCGCCCCACCCCTCCTTGCACCTGAGGACACAGGGGGCTTGAGGGAGAAGATGGTCACAGCCAATAACCACAGGGGGATTAGTACTGTGCAGTCAGGGAAGGCTTCATGGAAGAGGGCGTGCCATACTTGGCTTTGAAGGAAGAACCAGATGGTCACACTATGTGAATGGAAGCAGGGGGCCAACGAACCAGAAGGGATTTGCAGATGGTGCCTGGGCTGCAGGAAGGAGCTGAAGGGAAAAAACACAGGGCTCAAGAGTCACCAGCTAGTGCCCCCCTGCAACATGGGCTTTACCCTGCAGGCAGGGGGCACCACCAAAGAGCTTAAACGGGGAGTGACACTGTAAGAATGGAGGGAGAGAAGAGTCACCAAGCAGCGCGTTCAAGACAGAAGTCTGGACCGGGAGGATGAGCGGGGGTGGGTACCATTGTCCAGGTCAGGGCGGGAGTGAAAGAAGCAGCAGCAAGGGGTGTCACAGATGGAGGGCTGAGGCCATGTCATCCCCAAGAGGACATGTGGGCATCACTGGCCAGAGGTGACACTGGAGGGGAGCAAGCCAGGGTTGGTGTCTACACGGGGTGCAGTGGAGCCCTTGGAGTGAGTGAGGACACTTGGGAGGAGAGATGTCTTGAGTTCCACTTAAGCCGTCCCTCTGCAGCAAGGTGGCTGGGCACGGCAGTGCCCCCACTCCTCTGCACACGCGCCTCAAAGCACAAAAGGCTACAGGCGAGCAGGGAGTGCTCATGGCTCACAAGTGAAAAGATCGGAAAGTTCTACCCTTTTTTAAAGGTTTTTTTAAAATGTAGTCTTTTTACTTAATTTACTTTAAGCATGTAACAACATTTTGATTTTAGTAACACTGATTTCCATTTTTGTAATGGTTTTTCTCCCAAGTTTTTTTCAAGGACTCTCCCTTTTAAAGTGTACTTTGCTGTTTGCTGACCTCGGAAGGGCGCACAAGCCCCTTCTGATACAAGGGTTCTCTGTATCTGCATGTGGTGCATGGCTTCGGGCTGGTTTTCTCTGTGTCAACTTGGGGTTAAGGGGTGTGGTAGGGTTAAAAGTCACAGCCTTGTGGTGACAAGGGAGCCCTGGAAATTCTGGTTGTTGCAGCCACAAGTGCTGGGCACACAGTCATCCTTTAAACAGAAAATCCAGAAGTGTGAGGGCGCAGGTGAGAAGCCAGAGGAGCTCCTGGAAGTGGCACTGTCCTGGCCTTGGGATACTCGGCTGCCACCCATCCCACAGAGCCGGCCCAGGACACCCCTGATCACTCTCACAGTGGGGGCAGGAGCCGGGAAGGTTTTTGTTGGTGTTCACAAAGGCACTCCTTGGGCTGATGATGGAATTTCTAGACCCTTCCTCTCCAAACCCAGCGTTCCATCATTGGGTGCCTGGGGATGTCGCTGCCTGAGGTTCCCAGGCTCAGGCCTGGGGAAGGCAGGCATTGCTGAGTACCCCAGAAGGCCAGGCTGACAGCTGTGCAGTGGCAAGGGCGGACAGAGCCATCAGATGGGACCCTCATGATCCATGCACTGGAGCCAGAGGCTGTCATTGCAGGACTCCCCAGGGCCCATCGTGGGACCTGGGGATAGCCACTGTAGACTAGCATGCAGCCCTTAAAAGAAGGCCTTCAAGACTGATTAACCAGGGCAGGAAAAGAAAGAGCAGAGCAAGGCTTATAGTATTCTACCTTTTGCTTTGGAAATATAGACTTCTTACCATGTATTTTTTTGTACCGTTTGAATTTTGAATAGTGTGAAGGAAACACCTGTTGGAGCATTTGAATATAGTGTATGAGTCCATTTCTATGAAATGTCCCAAACAGGCAAATCCACAGAGACAGAAAGTAGATTTGAGGTCACCGGGGGCTAGCAGAGGGGAGGAGAGGGTGTGACTGCTAATAGGCACAGGGATTCTTGTGGAGCTGACAGAAAAATTCTGGAATTAGATCATGGGGACCGTTGTACAACATTGTGACTATACTGGAAGAAAAATCACTGAAGTATACACTTTAAGATGGTGACATTTATGTTATGTGGGTTATATCTTAACCATATTAAAAAAAAATACGGAAAATAACAAAACTTGAAGAAACCTGAAGAGAGCTGAGACTTCTGCCTGGGGTGGGGTCACAGGAGGGGACAGGGCGCACTAGAGTGAGGCAGCTTTGAGCAGGGTCTGCTGGTCAAGGAGACATCCATGGGCAGAGAAGGGCTCTAGGTGGATAGAGCAGTACCTGTACCAGGGAGGACCCCTTGCCCTCCCCACCCTTTCCCCTGGGCCCTGCTGCTGCCCACCTGCCTGTGCCCACCACCTGCCTGCCCACAGGAGAGCCGCCTGGCCCAGCACACCATCCACGCCCTGCAGGGCGAGCTGGACAGCCTGCGTGCCGACAACATCAAGCTCTTCGAGAAGATCAAGTTCCTGCAGAGCTACCCGGGCCAGGTAGGTGCCCTCCCCAGACTCAGTCAGGTGTGCCAGGTGTGCCGCCAGGTGTGCCAAGCAGGGGAGGGCTGCTCAGTGCACTCCAAGGCAGGAGGGTCAGGCAGTGACCTGCTGTGCAGCGCTGGGCCTGGGGGACTTCCAGAGGCCATCTGACTCTGCCTGCCAGCCCACAGTCCTCCCTCAGCTGGGGAGAGGCCCCCAGAGTAGAGCTCTTGTGAAGGTTCATCAGAACCAGCCGGGAAGTGGCCAGGTACAGTAAGCAGCAGGGTCACAGACCCCAGGCCAAATGTGGGTGGTCCGTTAGCTGACCCCAGGATCTGGGAATTTAATCCCAGGATGTGGAGCATCAGGACAGGCCCTGGAGAATCTGTTATGTTTTAAACTCACATTAAAAAATCCCAGAATTTGGTCCAACACTTCATACACCAATCAAGAGAATGGAGCAGAAACCTAACCACTCCTTCTCAGCTGGGAAGGCCCATCCCTGGCCTCTTTCAGCCCCCAGCCCTCACAGGGGATCACCTTGTACAAGAAACGCCATCTGTGAGCTGTGGGGAGACAGGGTGGGTGGCAGATGGGGAGGGAGCAGTGACATTTACTGCAGGGGCCTCCCTGGAGACAAAACCTTCAGCCATTACCCCCATTCCCACCCATTGGAGTTGCTCTTTGGCCACTAGAGGGCGCCCGGACTCTGTGCAAACTGGTACCACAGAGGAGGCTGGTGGCAGGGGTTCTCCTCTCCCAGGTGGGCCTGCGACCCACAACCACCCCCACACTCCCAGCACACTCGGCCCAAACCTGCCTCCCAGCACCTGGGCCCAGCCCTCTCTCTGGCCCACTCCAGCACCCTTCCGGCCTTAGTTTCCACATCTGTGAGGCAGGACCGTGCCCTGAGGGTAGAGAGGGTGCTGTGGTCCTGACCTCAGAGAGAGACCTCTGACTGCGGCCACTGTCCCTGCGGCACAGCACAAGCCTCCTTCATGCTGTCACCCTGGGACCCTCTCCCAGCTCTGGGATGTGGGGCCCCCCTCACCTTTTGCAAATGAGGAAACTGAGGCTCCTGTGACCTGACAGCCCTGGCTTCCCTCACACACTTGCCTTCCTGCTGTCCCCAGGGGACTGACGGTCTCTCCTTCCTCCCTCCCTGCACAGGGCAGTGGCAGCGATGACACGGAGCTGCGGTACTCGTCCCAGTATGAGGAGCGCCTGGACCCCTTCTCCTCCTTCAGCAAGCGGGTGCGTGAAGCTGGCTTCAGGCAGGGGAGGGGTATGCTTGGCTGACCCTGTTCTGGGCAGGCCCCAATCATTCAGTCACCCCTCCCCTTGTCCCGACCCCACCAGCCTGTCCATCCCCTCCTGCCCAGCCTCGCTGTGCCTGGTCCTGCACACCCCAACTTCCATACCTATTCAGGCACATGGAAGCCCAGGCTGGCCCAGAGCAGGCATCAGGAACAGCTGCTGGTAGCTACATGAGGGCATGTGTCGGGGAACAAATCAACACCAGGCATGCACTCGGGGGGCAAGAGACAAGCAAAGAGCCAGGCACAGCACCCAGTGTCCAGGGACCCATGGTGGGGCCCACCACCTAGAGCTTCCCTCATCCCATGTATTGGGCTGTGGAAGTCCTGATGGTGAAGAACATTCCCACAGGCAGAGCCATCAATAGAATGGGCCGGCGCACAAGGGACAAGTGGGAGTGGGCACCTGGGGAGGCCCCTGGCAGCTCCTCTAGGATTCTGGGAATGGCGGGGCAAGGCCTGTGGGGCCCTCTGGGGTCCTCTCCTCCTCATCCCTTCCCCTTCAGGAGCGGCAGAGGAAGTACCTGAGCCTGAGCCCCTGGGACAAAGCCACCCTCAGCATGGTAAGTCCTCCACCCTGTGCCCACCCAGGACGGGCCTGAACATGCCACTTGCCCTCCAGTCCAGTCTGGACAAGCCCAAGGGACCTCAGTGCCCCCTCACAGGTCCTGCCCAGTGTGGCTGTGTGACCTGGGACAGAGTCCCTCCCCCTCCCGACAGCTCCTACCATTCTCAGTAGGTCCTGGAGTTGGGCTGCAGGGAGTGCCATCCCTTAGAATTCCTTGTAGCCCAAGTTCACCACCTGTGATGGTGGACTGTGGACCCAGCTGCCTGCTCCTTCCTTCCTCTTGCTGCCCTGGGCCTTCTCTGCCTGAGCAGCCCTGTAGGAGTGGGTGAGGCCTGCCCCACCCCACCCCACTCCATACCTTGGTTGTTCCCCAGGGGCGGCTGGTTCTCTCCAACAAGATGGCACGCACCATCGGCTTCTTCTACACACTCTTCCTGCACTGCTTGGTCTTCCTGGTGAGTGCCTGGTAGGCTGACAGGGGTGCATTCACCACCCTCCCCCAACCTTCAGGGGCAGCAGAGACCTTGTTTCTGTGGCTGAAACAGTGCCTGAGGGAGGACCTGGCACCGAGGCCTGCCCAACCCACACCATCAGCTTGTGGCCATTTCTCTCACCTTCAAGGGCTTCACCCGCCCTGAGGACTAGGAGGGCTCCCCATCTGCCCTTCGCCCAGGGCACAAGCCGCCTGCCCTGTGGAGAGGCCCAGGTGACTCCATCCAGGGCCCAGCCAGGGAAGGGCTTGGTAGGGGGAAGGGCCCCGCGGGAGCGTGAGGCATGAGGAGAAGCTGGTCCAAGTCCACCAGGGGACATTCAGGGGGCTGCCAGCAAAGGGGACATAGTTGGTGGTACAGCATGTGCAGAGGCCTAGCAACGCCTGCATGTGACCATGCCTGTTGAAGGCACCAGCCTCAGGGACCCTGCCCCCAACCAGGCCACAGTCAACATGACCCCTACTGGGCTCACCTGGGCTCCAACGCCGACTTGGATAGAAGCCCAGGGTCCAGCAGGTCCCGGCCCTGCTAGTGGCATGCCCAGCAATGTTAGGGACGGTGAGTCCATGCTGGGCCTCTGACCATCTGTGAAGCAGGCAGCACAGGAGTGGCTTGATGGCCCCCCCACTACCCTGGGCCTGGGCCACGGGAGCCTTTGTGCCCTGGGAGACCTGCAGGAGTGGCTGTGAGGCAGGGTGGGCAGCTCACGGTATCCCCACCCCCAACAGGTGCTGTACAAGCTGGCATGGAGCGAGAGTGTGGAGAGGGACTGCGCCACCTTCTGTGCCAAGAAGTGAGGATGCCACCCTGGGCCCCGGCACCACCCTGGGACCACCACCTAGTTCCTCCATTAAGTCTCCTGCTGCCCCAGCCCGCCACCGTGGGCCCCGATTCTGAGCCCCCTCAGCCCCCACCCTGTCACATGGTGTACCCCTTCTCCGCACTTCCAGAGAGCTCCCTGCCCCCCTCCTCCCACACACACATTTCTCTCCTTTTTTCAGTCAGTCTCAGCAAAGGTTTCTGTGGCCCCACAGGTTCGCCGACCACCTGCACAAGTTCCACGAGAATGACAATGGGGCAGCGGCCGGTGACTTGTGGCAGTGACATCTGGGGCCTCCCCCACATGACAGTGATGGCTGCATTCCCCACCCCTGCTTGCTCAACTGCTTCTAATCACTTAGGCTTCCCTGGAGATAACCCCTTGGAAACTGTCCTTGCCCTGGGCCCTCCTTGAAAGAATGTCTCAGCCATACCAGACCCCCAAGTCCATAGAAACCCCAATGCCCGACCAGGCTGAGCCCAAGGGGCCCCCTCAGGCCCCATCTCAGACCTGACTTAGGCTCGACCCACAGCCTCACCTCCGGCCCTGGTGGCAGAGACCTCCCAGTCATGACGCTGGTTGAGTGACCACTGCTTCTGCCATGGGTAATGGAGTTTAGATTCCCAGGGCTCTGGGATCTCCTTGGGTTCCCCTGGGCCACCCCCCAAGAGGTGGAGGGCCCTTTTCTTTCCAGGCCAGCAGGCTGTAAGTCCAGCCGCCACCTGCCTTTGTCACTGAACACCAAACATAAGGTTTGACAAGGCCTGGTCTGCCCGCTGCCCTCCTCGCCCCATGAAGAGGAAGAGCCTGAGAGGGTGGATCTGTTTCTGTTACCCTTCCCTGTTTCCTAGACCCACTGTGATTTTTGCTTTTTTCTTTACATGACATTCTGGCTTTTAGGTGAGGAGGAATCCCCAGTGAGCCCCATGCCCAGTGCTCCTCAGACCCAAGGACAGGTCTGAGAGGCTGAGTCCTCCCAGTCAAGCAGAACTGGCTGTGGGCCATCCTAATAGGGCCACCTCGGGGCCACTTGGTGACCTTCCTAAATTAGAGCTGTGACTTGCGCTTTGAGCTTTGCACATTTGGAATAAACACATGATTGCAGCCATACTGGATGCCCCAAGCTCTGTGACTCTGGGGCTGCCCTGGGGGTTGGGAGGCTGGTTGGTGCCTGCAGCGCCACCCGGGGTGCTGGGGCTGGAACTGCAGCTGCTCTGTTGATGTGGACGTGGCCCCTGGCACACTGGAGGCCTCACCTCCTCTTCCTGTTATTCCCACAAGTGGATCTGGAGCTTTGTTAAAACCCAAACCCACAAATTCTGAGTTCTCTTGAGCAGACAAGCAACCCTATCAAAGAGAAAAATCCATTCCTTTATTCAAAAATGCCTGTCAGGCCGGTGGCTACAGCTGGGTGAGTCTATGTCAGCTCCTGGGGAATCCCTGCTTCCCTTCTTGTTGGCCCTGGGCCATCCTCTCGACATCTAGAGTGTGCCCCTTGCCTTTGGGCCCCTGTATGCCACCAAGCCCCCTGAGTGCCAGCCTTGCAGCAGAACTGCCCTAAGCCACAGGTTCTGGGTGCCTCACCCCCAGACCAGCCCCTTCATGTGAGTCCTCTCAGACCCAGAGGGAGGAGCGCTTCCTCTTGGTCTGTGGTGGCTGGTGTTAAACCCTACTGCCCAGGTAGCCCACAAGGCTGGCTCTAAACCTTGCGGTCCCACCAGGCCACAGTCCCCCTGAGCTATCTCTGTCTCAATCTTAGTCCTGAACAGCCTAGAGCTTGTGCATCCAGGGGTCCTATCCCCAGCACCCCTCAACGTCTACTCCAACAGAACAGCTTCCAGCCCAGATGGACCTGTTCTCCCTGACCCCATTCCTGTTGCCCCATGACAGCTGCTCTTGGCCAATCACGCTCCCCTGCACCCCCCTCCCCTGTCCCCACCCCACCACTTCCACGTCTCCCACCAGTTCCTCCTTGTGGGTCAGAGTCAGTAAGCAGCCAGCCCCTCCTCACTTCCTCCTCCCTGGGGACCAGAGCTATTGTCCTGCCCAGAGCTTCACACCCAGGACCTCCCTGGCCACTGGCAGCCCACCAGGGGAGCTCAGCCCACCAAGCTGACCAGGTTAGTCCACCGTGAGCCAGGCTCTCCCTCTCTCTCCCAGAGGGTAGGGTCCACAGCCAGGCCACCCAGGGTGTGGAGCCTGCTTCCCTGCCCCCTACACACCACTCCCGACTCATTCATAGGTCTCCTGGTTCCCAGCCAGGCGTCCAGGCCTGTGTGCAGCGCCAATCGATGGCTGAGCCACTGCCTAAGATTTCGTTAAGTGTTTGCTGGCCAGGGCCTGTGGGGAAGCAGCTGATATGTGTGTGGGAGGGAAGGGGCTGGGTACCAGGGCCCCAGACAAGGCCTGTCTTGCCTCTTGTCCCCCGGAGGGCAGTGCCAGGGCTGGTGGGCAGGGGGTGGGGACTTCAGGCCTGTCTCCACCTTCACCCACCCACTGTTCCTCTCTAGGCTCCCACCTTTTCCATTTGTAAGGATAAAAACCGTTGCCTGTCCTGCTTGCTGGGAAATGAGAGATGTGAAATGGCTTTGGGGAAGGTTAAAGGGCTCTCTACAAAGATCAGAGGTCACTGTGACTGGGGGAGGGCAACAGATGGAGACACTCCAGGCTAGCAGAGAGATCGTGGCAGACCACAGAGCTGCCAGAGGGGTTGGTTAGAGCAGAGGCTGTCCCAACTGCCTGCAGGGGACTGAGGGCATGGCAGGGGCAAGGCAGGAGCAGAGGGAAGACAGAGCTCAGCATCCCCACTCTTCCTGAGAAGCACCTCTGAGCCATCCACTTCCACACCTGATGCCTCTACTCCTCTCAGACCCCTTCCAGGCCTGCAGGAGCCCCTCCACCTCTTCGAAGAAGCCCCTAGGAGACTGTCAACACCAGAGGTCAGACCACAAGTTCCCCAAAGGCCAGCAGGACTCCTTGTTTTCTTGGCTGGACTCATCTTTGCCCTAACCTAAGCCTCCGTTAGGGCGGGGTCTCCAGCAGACCAGGAGTCAGGAAACGAGGCCTGGGGCACCCCATGACCTCGAAGTTCTCCCCATCACGGTGAAGGTTGGGAGGTGGGAATCGTGCTCAGGAGGGATTCCCCTCCCTGTGGTCCCGGGGTGACTTCCGGACTGGGAGGGCTGGAGAGAAGGGGCGTAGTGCTCGCCCTCCAGATTTATTAGAACCAGACGTCGACTTCCCCGTTGCGACATCTGGGCCTCCCCGAAGCTCCCATTGTCCCCGCGGCGTAGTGTCTGGTCACAGCAGCTCTCCCTGAGTGGCGCCCATCATCCAGGAGCGCTCCGTGGGCGTCCACGCCCCACACACCCCGCCGCACACGCCACCCACCTGGCCCCCACCCGCCGCACTCTGGGGGGGGCCACTACTCCAGGCTCGGGAGACACCTCTGCGCCGTGACTCCCGGAGCTCGCTCATTGCCCCCTCACAGCCTGCATTAGCGGGAGGCGGGGTCCGACGCCTGGCCTTGTGCCTACATTGGGCGCTGGGAAGGGGATCGAGGACAGCTGCCTAACTCCTTGGGCCCCAGGCTTAGCTCTCCGCCGTAGCCACGGATGCCAGGGGGAAGAGAGCACCAGGTGCCGGCGCCACTCCGGCTCCGCGGAGCGCGAGGGGCGCGGCGGGGGCGGGGCTGGCGCGGCGCGGCGAGAGGCGGGCGGGGGCGGGGCTCGCGCCGGGGGCGGGGCTCGCGCCGGGGGCGGGGCTCGCGCCGGGGGCGGGGCTCGCGCCGGGGGCGGGGCTCGCGCCGGGGGCGGGGCTCGCGCCGGGGGCGGGGCTCGCGCCGGGGGCGGGGCTCGCGCCGGGGGCGGGGCTCGCGCCGGGGGCGGGGCTCGCGCCGGGGGCGGGGCCGGGGAGCGCGCGCCGCTCGGGACGGGGGCGCAAGGGGAGCGGGCGGGGCGCGCGCGCTGGGCTGGGCTTGGAGCGCGCGGGGTTCGGCCGCGGGAGACTGAGCAGGGGCCGCGCCGGGACGCCGGAGCGCACGAGCTTTCGAGGTTGTGGACCTGGGAGGGAGGAGCTGCCGCTGCCGGCCGCCGCCTGGAGGGAGCCTGAACCCGCCCTGGGCCATGAGCCGCTGGGCCCCAGGAGCCCGGCCGTGGTCCGGGCTGCGCTCCGCCAGCGCCCCGGCCCACCCGGCCGCAGCTGCGCGCCTGTAGGTACGGCCTGCTTGTCCCCAGTTGCCCTGTCCCCAGTTGCCCCGTCCCCTCGTCCATCACCCTGGCTCCCAGCCACCCCTGAGGGCGTGCGTGTGTGTGCGCACAGCTGCCCTGGGGAGCGCGGCAGCACGCGCCCCAGTCCGCGCGTGTCGTCTTTGTGTGCGCGTGTGGAAGGGAGAAGGGAGCGCGAGGGGCGAGGGAGGGCTGCGCCCCGCTGCGGCCGGCTTCCGACCCGTTCCCCGGAGATGCCGAGCCGCCTGCAGTGCAGCTGCGCCCCCGCCCCCTCCTAGGGTCTGGGCCCCGCGAGGGGCGAGCGCAGCGGGAGCCCTGGAGGAGGGGTCTCCGGCGGGGGGGTGGAAGGCGACTGTGTCTCTTCCCTAGGCTGGTGGAGGGGGAGCAGACTGGAATGAGGGTGAGGCTAGGGTCCGGAGGGACACAGCTCTCCAAGCTCCGGGCCAGCACGCCTCCGACCGGCCCAGGCGCCCTTTCTCATGGCCAAGGTTCCCTGACCCGCCCACCCGGAGAGCGCCCCCGCAGCCCCGAGATCCGGGGATCGCCGAGGGGGCGCGAGGGGCCGGCGCCTTTAAGTAGGGGCGGGTTCGTGCCCACCATTCAGTCCCTTCGGCCTCAGCCATGGATGAACCTGCCGGCTGCGAGGGGCCCGAACCGCGCCTGTCCCGCCGGCTGAGACCTGGAAGAGTCAGGGCCCCCCCAGGACCCCCAGTGGGATTTTCAAGAAGGAAGTCAGTAGCGACAGGGGCCCCTCAGGAGCCACGCAGGGCGGACCAGACAGCAGCCTCCCGAGTGACGGTGAACAGGTATAAGCCCGAATCTGTTCACACGGAGTTGGTGCAGGGGAGCCTCCGCATCCGGAGTCAGACCTGGGTTGAATCCTACCTCTGTCGTTTTGAGCTTCGTTTCCCTCCTTGTAAAATGGGGATGGTGCCGCCTTCCTTGTAGCTGGGTAACCCACAAGAGTTGCATTCCCTCCAACACTGAGCTTGGGATGAGTGAGCACCCATGGGAGGCCAGGAGGCTGAGGGCTGGTCTTCCTAAGAGGCTCTGGTTGCCTTGTTGGGCGAAGGAGGGCTGAAGCCTCCCCTACTCTGAACACTGCCCCCCTCCCACACACAACTTTGGACAAATTTCTCCCTCCTGGCCCCAGTGGCTCCATCCTAGAGGCCATTGGTTGGGGAGCTTCCTAGAGCTACCTAGCTCTGAGGACTTGGGGAGGGGTCTGGCAGTGAAGGCAATGCCATTAGGCTGATGTGGGTCACAGTGTTTATGGGGGATCTCAGGCAATTTCCCACACACTGCTTCCTTTTACTCCTCTCCCTAGAGATCTCTCTCAATACTGTTTTGAAGTTTCTGAACCACTCCTCCCTTCTCTGTCTGGGTCATTCTTAGGGATGGGGTTCCCTTGGGGATGCCAGGGTTGAGCTCTTGGTTTCTAGCTGACTTGTGCTAGGCTCAGGGCATAAGTGCCATTTCTCATGTAATCTTCACAACAACTCTGTGGGTTTGGTACTATTATTATTGCCATTTTACAGAGGAGGAAACAGATCTAGGGAAGTACGATGATTTGCCCAAAGTCACTCAGCCAACAAGTCAGGCTACCTCTGTCCGACAAGAGCCTGGTTCTAACCTTCTGCGCTGTCTATCCACCTAGGTTCTAGGCATTTGGGACTTTAGGTGCCTCGGGCCTCCCAACTGCCATCCCCAGGGGTTCTGGTCCTCTTCCTCACTGTCCCTGTGGGGTCAGAGCTCCAGGGCCTCTGGGCCCTGGGCCCTGGGGAGATTTTTCTCCCCCCATCACCTGGTTGGGTCTGTTTTTATGGCCATGACTGGGGACTCCGTAGGTGTGACTCCTCAACATCTGGAGGGGGTCACAGCCAAGCACCTGGTTGGTCAGAGCCAGGTGGGGCATCGATGGATGGGAGTACAGCATCTTGTGGCTCTTCTGGGCAAAGCAGAGTTTGGGCTCCATTCTCCAGATGCTTCTAATCCTCTGGTTATGGGACTCACCTGGGACTGGGTGAAACAGCCCTCCCAGTCTGGTGGAGGAGATAGGCGAAAGCCGTTTGGTATTGTGGAGGGTCAGGGAGGCCTGGGTGGAGGAGGGGCAGGATAAAGGGGCATTTGCAAGGCCTCCGTGGGCTGGGGGCCTGCCAGCTGTTGGGGCAGAGGAGTGAGCGGAGGTGGGGCAGTGCTCAACTGGGTAGAGGCAGGGCCATTGCTGAGACATTGCAGGGGACAAGCAGGGGCTGGAGGAAGAGGATGTATTAGAATCTGGATGTGGTAAATTTGAGGTAAATGAGTCCTGGTGGCACAGTGGTTAAGCATTTGGCTGCTGACCGAATGATTCTAACCCACCAGCGGCTCCGCAGGAGAAGGATGTGGCAGTCTGCTTCCGTAAAGATTACAGCCTAGAAAACCCTATGGGGCATTCTACTCTGTCCTATAGGATCTCTATGAGTTGAAATTGACTCAACGGCAGTGGGTTTGTTTTTTTTTTTAAGTTTAAGGTAAGGAGCCTTGCTGGCACAACAATTAAGCACTCGGCTACTAACCAAAAGGTTGGTGGTTCGAACCCACCCAGTGGCTCTGTGGGAAAAATACCTGATCTTCCATAAAGATTACAGCCTAGAAAACCCTATGAGGCGGTTCTGCTTTGTCACTTGGGGTCACCATGAGTTGAAAATCAGCTGGATGGCATCTAACAACAACAAGTTTGAGGTGCCTAGAGGTGGAGCCCTGGTGGCACAGTGGTTAAGAGCTACGGCTGCTAACCAAAAGGTCGGCAGTTCAGATCCACCAGCTACTCTCTGGAAATCCTGTGGGGCAGTTCTACCATGTCCTGTAGGGTCGCTGTGAGTCGGAATCGGCCTGACAGCAACAGGTTTGGTTTAGAGATCAACCAGGCTGGGAGTTAAGGAGCACAGAGAAAGGTCCAGGGAACCTTGACACACACCTGCAGTGCCCAGAGTTCTGGGGTTCTCAGAACTGAGGGAAGGCGGACGGAGGACACTGGTATGTGTACCATAAAAAGTCCAGAAGGCTGACTGGGGGCTGAATGGTGAGGGTAGAGGATGGCATGCAGACCTCAAGTAGAAATAGTTTCCTGCAGGTTTGGGGGGCTGGACCACAGGCCAGGGAGCCTGGGAGGGGTAAGAATCAGGATCCAGGTAAGGCCCATGACACTGGGAGATACAGGAGGCTGCAAGGCTCAAGCCAAGGCTGGAAAGCCTCTGCTTCTGAAACCCCAGGAGGGGAGATGAGTGGGAGAGAGTAGGGTCAGTGCAGCTGGAGCCAACCCAGACTGCTGTCCACCCACAGAGCCTGTCCAGGAACCCTCCGGCACTAGGTGCTCCTGAAGGAGTATGAGACTCCCTCCCGAGCCCCCAGACCCTGGCTTGGCTTGCTCTCCTGGTCTCTGCTCCCTGCTTATCTGATGCCTACTTCCTGCACCTCTGGATTCCCCTGTCCCCCGGCCTCAGAGAATGCCCCCTCTGAGGGCAGACATCTGCTTTCCTGAGGCAGCATACAGGTCCCCCCAGTGTCCCCTCCGAGTGGGAGCCCCCCAGGGACAGGTCCCTGTTGAGAGAAGTGCGTGCTACAGAGACAGACCTAGACTTGGCTCCACCCCTCTGCACCCTTTCTGCCACCTGCCCCATCTGCATGGTGCCTGACACAGTAGGAGCCCTGTACAGACAGACCTGTGGACTAACAGTGAGGGATGGCCCAGTCGCCTCCCCTGCCATTTCCTCATCTGTACAATGGGCTAACCCTCCCTTCCTTGCATGGCCCACTTGGCTGTGGGCTCTAGAAAGATGACATTGGCCACACTGTGGAGCCTGGATTGGTGGGGTCCAGTGGGAAACAGGGAGGAGGCCGCTGCAGCCATCTAGCCAGAAGCAGTGGGAGGAAAAGAGGGGATGGATGCAAGATATTTAGGAAGTAGAAGAGGAGGAGCTTTGATTTTTAAACAAATTACTTATTGAATCCTTATGACAGCATTGTGAGGTTGGTGCTATCACCTCTATCTTAACCGAGGAGGAAACTGAGGTCCCAGAAGGCTAAGTCATGTACCCAAGGGCACAAAGCTAGGAAGCAGGGAGCTGGGATTCAAGCCCAGATGGTTTGGCCCCAGATCCTGTGCTAAACTCCGCTGTCCCATCATGCCAAGTGACCATTTGTGAAGGGAGGAAGCATCTAGGGTGACATCCAGCTAGTGAGGCCCTCTTCGTGATGGGGAGCAGCTGATGGATACAGTTCTGGAGGCCCCCTGGGTCAAAGGGTTTCCATGCCTAGAGCCAGCAAGGCTTGTTGAGGTTGGAGTTGTCATGAAAGCTGGGGGCTCAGCAGAAGGGAAGAGCCTGGGAATTGTGGGAGAGGCATGAAGGGTGCACTGGGCACAGGGCTGGCTCTCACAGCAGCCTCCCCATGATGCTCCTGAGAATGAGCCTGGGACCAGAAGCAACCTGTGGGGGGACATCAGGGCTGCTCAGTCCCACTTCACAGCTATGGAAACTGCTCAGAAAGGGGAGACCACCTGAGTGTCCCCACCCCCACACTCACTACATAGGGCAGGGTCCCAAGGGCTTTCAGTCCACACCTGTCCATCACCAGAGTGCCGCCTTCCCCCACCCACCCTGCAGCAGAGCCCCAGCAGATTTAAGGATGTTAAGACCAGAAATCATGCCCACATCTGCCTTCTACAAGGGACATGGGGTGAGCGAAGATATTCTAGGGAGAAAGGGTTGGGGAATTCCAGCCACTGTAGTAGGAGGTCCTGGTTCAGAGCCTACCCTGAGGGGACAGGGTCTCTGTAGGGCAGGGTAGGGGCCATCTGACTACACTTCCTCAGGAAGAAGGAGAAAGGGCCTGCAGGCAGGAAGCGGGCAGTAGGCACTCCAGGCTGGAAGGGAGGGAGCTGTCGTGGGCCTTGTGTGGATAGGGGTGCAGAGAGTGGACAGAGGTGGCTGAAAGGGAGTGTCCTGCAGAGGCAGGAGAAGCAGCTGCCCTACACCAGGAGGAGTCACTGACACCAAAGGAGGGTAGGCTGGAAAGAGCCTTTGCTGTGAAGTGCCACCCAGCCAGGCTCTGAGGTCCTGAGAAGTCCAGAGGAGAGGGCGGTGGAGAGCAGAATGAGGCCTGTGTCCCCTGCTTGTGTTGGGGGCCTGGGATGCCCAAGAAAAGACCTCTATTTGGGGCCACTGTCCACCCCAGCCCAGGCACAGAGGGACCATAGTTCAGACCTCCCCACCCCCACCCTCCACCCCGGCAGCCTGGCATTTGGTTGTCTGGGTGTCTCCGAGCTCCTAGCTGAGTGAGGCTGCGGCGTAAGGGGTGATCGTGGGGGGAGGGGTCCTGCCTGGGGGTACCCGGACGTGGCGGCCTTTCAGGGTGCTGGGTGGCGAGTTTGCGCTACGAGGTCACAGACGGTGAAAGGGAGCTGACATTGTCCCTTACCTGGGCTCAGCAGTTTCCCATGGCGGGGAAAGTGCTGGGGGCTGGACGCCCGCCGGGACGCTCGCCCTGCGGATCTTGCTGGAGGTGGGCGGGGCTGCCACCCAGGCAGGGTGCCGCCCACTGCGCAATCGATCCTTGATCCATCGATCCATGATCCATCGGTAGTCTTCCTAGTAGCGGGAGCAGCGGGGCCGCCTCATGAATTTTTTTTTTTTTTTTTTTTTTTTTTGGTCCTTTTAAAATCAGCGATATTTTTACCGCTGGAAGGCTGCCGCCCCCTCACCCGTGCCCCGCACGCGCGCGCATCCCGCTGGACTCCCGCGTCTCGCCCGGAGGGGGATGCGGTCCCCGTCTGGGTTCCTGGCTGTGGGGTCGGGAGAGTTGATGGCTTGGAAAGGCGACAGGCAGGGACTCTAGGCTTACTCTACTTCCATCCCCTGCCCTCCCCTCCTGAAGCCCCAGTCCACCCACTATAGCCCTGATGAAATAGAGAACAAAAAAACGCTTTTCCAGAAGGAGAAGCCAGACAGCCCAGCTGAGCCCAGAGACATCCGGGTGATGGATTAGGGGAGGGGTCTGCTCACCCAGTCCCCCGCGTGGGGCTAGCACCTGATCTCCGGACCCCTCAAGAGATGGGCGGATGCTCTTTGTTTCCAGCCCCATTGCCCAGAGAAGAAGCCTGTGGAGGTGAGCAGTCACCCCTGTCTGCCGTGGTCCCAGTGGGCTGACAGCCGTCTTCGTTGTCAGAGGGCCATCGCTCCTTTGTGGGAATCACGGGCCCCTGGTGGGGAGGCCGAGACACAGGGCCTAGCCAGAGATAGAGCCCAGCTCTCCCAAGGCCTAGTCCCATTCCCGGCTTACTCAGCGGGTCTATTCTGCATGGCTGTGACCCTGCCCATGGAAACAGGACAGGGGCCAAGCGGCCATGGAAGCTCAGGAGGGAGTGCCAGTGTAGGAGAAGGCTTCCTGGAAGAAGAGTGGGTTTCATACAGTCTAAAGGCTGAGAGGAGTGAGGAAGGCAGTCCAGGCAAGAGAATGCCAGGCAAAGGCTGGGGGGCAGGGGTGAGATTGCCCACATTGTCTGGGCGCAAAAGGACCCTGCTTCCAGTACCTCTGGGTCCTGCCTCCCACTCCCACCCTGCCCCACATTTTCCAAGTCCGGATGGTCATCACAGAACGCCTTCCTGCTCAAGACAGAGGGCTCGGTCTGATTGATTGGGTGTCACGCAGGCTGGTCCTTGGCAGGTCTGGCAACACCTCCTGGCTCCACCCAATGGCGAGGGGAGCCCCAGCCCTGCTGGTGACAGCACGTGGATTACAACATTGCAGAGACTGACTCCTGTGCTGCCTTCCCTGAGGCTCAAAGCAGGCCTTTCAAAGAGAGACATCCCTATTTTTAAAGGGAGGAAACTGAGGCTGAGACGTTGGAGTGGTGGTGAATGTCACTCACCCAGAGAGCAGTGAACCCGGGTCAGCCAAGATCCCTGCATTTGGCCTCTTCCCTAGTTCTGCCCCGTAGGACAACTGGGGACAGCACACCTTGTCCCTCCCATGGCCAGGCCCTCTTCCTGGCTTGCAGCCTTTCTCAGAGAGCCACGTCTGGGCCTCAATCTCTCCATCGGTAATGGCGTGGGCCTCACTTGGCAGCGTTCACATCCGCTTGCTGTTTTTTTGTTGTGGAGGTACTCTTGTCTCTTGCCTCAACCTCTGACTCTTCTGTGCAGTCTGGGCTGCACCCAGGGGACACAGGGCTACTGTGCTGGGCATCAGGCCAGCCAGCGTGGGCGGGGTCAGAGCAGCCGCGACCTCCCAGTGCCCCCCAGGCCAGTCTCTGCCCAGAACGTGGCCATGCTCATTATACCCTTGGCAGAGCCCTCTCTGAGTTCCACCCCACCTCCAGGGAGGCGCTAACTGGAACCCACCCTATGAAACCCTGTCCCCAGGACCCTGCCCCCACCCACCTCTTCTCCCTGCCAAGGGTTTTCCCAGCCAGCAGGAAGAGTGGGGAGGGACAGAGAATTAATGCCTGAGAACCTGGCACTGGGCTGACTTCCTCCCTGCCCCTGTAATTATCTTAAACAGAGACTGCCGCACCTTTGTGCTGGCCCCTGTACGAGCCATTCCCCTCTGCCATTCATCCACTCTGACCCCCTGGTGGTCCCAAAGATGCAGGGGAAGAGTTAGCCACTGTGAGGAGCACTCTGTGGGTAAACTGATGGGCTGGAGCACAGGGACAGGACCTCATGGGTCCAGCTGCAGGCTCCCGGGAAATGCCACCCCCACAGGGCAGGCCAAGGCCTCGGCTCTCCATCTTCTCTGGAGGCCTTGATGTTGGTGGCAGGTGCTTTCCTTTCCCCACCCCCAGGAGAAAGAGCCAGGAGCCTGGGACATGACTCAGGCCTGCCTTCCACCCCAGACAAGTGCCTATGCCAGATGGGGAGACAAACATGGGAACAGACACTTGGAGCACCCTGTAATTGGCACCTCACTAGAGTGAAGTACAGGAGGGGACTGTGAGAGCTCAGAGGAGATACTTGGGCCAGGCTGGGCAGGGTGGGGATCAGGGAAGACTTTCTGGAGGAAGTGATCCCTGAAGTAATTGTTGAAGATGAGTAGGAGTTAGGCAATGAAAGGAGGAAGAGTGGGGGAGGGGAGGGTCCAGCATGGCCCATACTCATGGACGCCTCAGCTGCCATTCTTCCCAAATCGTCATGGACTCTCAGTGCCACCCCTACCCTGTGTCCTAACCAGTCCTGCTCCAAGCCATTGCTTGTGCCATTCTAACCTGCAATACCCTCTTCGTCCTCTTTGTGGGCATAAAGCCCAATGCAAGCCCTACCTCCTCCAGGAAGCCTTCCTGACTAACTCCTTGCTGCTGTCCCCTCCTTCCCCCCACACCAGGGTGGGCATCTCTGAGGAGAAGGGCTGGTTTGTGAAACTGACCAAGTGTCCCCATTTCCTCCCTGGGGCTGTCCCAATGCCCTCTGGTTACTAACTGCAGACTAATGGCTAAGGTTGCCCCAAAGCCCAGAGGCCCTGCAGATGATCTCACACAAGTGGGGCAGCTATTTTTACCTGGCATTTAATTACATGGTTTGGATCCAGGGGAGAGATGAGATGGTGCTCCCAGGAGCTGTGAGAGAAAGGGCATGCCAGAAGATGTGGGGGACCCTGGAGGGAGCAGGTGAGGACATGACACTCCATCTTAGTTCCTGGGAAGGACAGTCAGGGGCTCAGACAGGGGCTTCCCAAGGCAGGGCAGGGCCATATCACCCCACTTATTCTCTGTCGGTGATTTTTACCTAGATTCCAGGGGCGGGGGGTGTGCATAAACACATAAGGCTGAACCTGTGTCCCCCTGGGTGATGGTCACCTTGGTGGGTGAGGAGGTGAGGCCCTAAATAACTGACTGGACACACCCTGGTGATCCAGGGTGGTGAGGGATGGAGGGGCCTGGGATTAAGGAGGAGAAAGCAGGGTTCTTGGAGAGGTGACCCCTGATTTGGGCCTTTTCAAGGTCAGATTTAGATGGGAACTCGAGGGAAACAGGATTCCAGGAGGTAGGAGTACACGTAGGCGGTGCAAGCTGCTGTGAGGGAAAGAAGTGGAGAAGGCAGGGCCTTCGATGCTGGTATGAAAACTTGGTCATGCTTGAGCCATGTTGGTTGGTGACCCCTGTACGCTGGAGTCAGGCAGACCTGGGTGAGAATCCTAGACCTGCCTCTAACAAGCTGTGTGTCTTCAGGGTCCCACCTCTTTAGGCCTGCTGTGAGAGCTTCAGGAGTCACACCTGTGACACCCCTTGTGTGCTGCCGAACACATTCATTCATTCAGCCTGTGTTCACTGAGCACCTGCCATGTGCCTGGCCACTTAAAAGACTGTCAAAATCCCTGCCTTTGTGGAGCTGGCATTCTCACGGGGCAGGGGACAGGGGTGGACAACACACCAAGCAAGTAAAATACATGGCATGTCAGATGGGGATAAATTCTGTGGAGGAAAATAAGCAGGAAAAGAAGTGGAGTAGGCCATTTATCGTTCTCAACAGAATGGTCAGGGAAAGCTAACAGGCAAAACGATATTTGAGCAGAAACCTGAAGGATATGGCGAGTAGTGGAGGAACATTCCAGGCAAGTGTAAGAAAGAATTGCAAGTGCAAAGGTCCTGAGGTGGGGAAATGACTGGCATGCTTTTAGAGCAGCAAGGAGGCAGGTGTGGCCAGAGCACAGGAGGTCAGCTCCGAGAGGCCTGTCAGGCCAGGGCTTTGACTTTTACTCTATGTACCGTAAGAGTTGTTGCAGGGACTACTGAGGGGGGATTTCAGTCATATGTTTTAGAAATGATGCCTGGGCTCCAGGGTGGAGAACAGACTATAGCGGGTGAGGTCGGGATGCTGGAGACCAGTGAAGAGGCTGCTGAAGGACTGCAGGCAAGAGAAGGGGTTATGTGGATCCTGGGGTCACAGCCTGGATGGTAAGGAGTAGCTGGGTTCCTGGAGGAATTTGAAGGTGGAGGATTGCATGTGAGGGCTTTGGGGCCCTCAGAAGAGTATATTCAGGGAAGTGAGGTCACTGTGGGCTCGTGGGAACACACTTCAAGGCACCTGTCATCCCAGCCTACTCCGGCAGCTGCAGGAATGACTGGGGTCCCTGAGACTGCAGTTTGAGGAGAAAATGAATGCAGCTCCCCTCCCGCTGAGTCCCCGTTTTTCCTCCCAGGTCATTTCTCCTCAGATGGTCGCTGCTCAGAGGGCTGCACATTGTTGCTCTTCCAGCCCCTCCGCACCCATCCCCACACCCAGCCCCAGGAAGCCCAAGCGGCTGAGTGGGAGGGAAGGGGACAGGTGGGGCCCCTGGTGTAGGCCTGGGTCATAAGGCCACTGCCGCCTCTTCTCTCGCAGCCGTAGGGAGCTGCGATGGGACGGGCGTCATGAATGGTGCCGGCCCTGCCGCCGCCGCCGCCGCCGCCGCCGCTCTGGGCCCGGACTGGCGTCAGTTCTGCGAGCTGCACGCTCAGGCGGCCGCCGTGGACTTCGCGCACAAGTTCTGCCGCTTCCTGCGGGACAATCCGGCCTACGACACACCAGACGCCGGCACCTCCTTCTCCCGCCACTTCGCCGCCAACTTTCTGGACGTCTTCGGCGAGGAGGTGCGCCGCGTGCTGGTGGCCAGACCGGCGCCTGGGAGAGTGGCCGAGCCCCCCGACGCCATGGAGCCAGAAACGGCAGAGCCCCCGACCCTCAAGGGGGCGGCATACGGCCACTCGCGGAGCTCGGAGGACGTGTCGGTGCACTCAGCGGCCAAGGCCCGCGCCCGCAAGGGCTTCTCGTTTCGCAACATGAGCCTGTGTGTGGTGGACGGCGTGCGCGACATGTGGCACCGGCGCGCCGAGCCTGAGGCCAGCGTCCCCCCGCGGGCTGCCGAGCCCTCGGCCGAGCCACGCGACAAGTGGACGCGGCGCCTGTGGCTGTCTCGGACGCTGGCGGCCAAAGTAGAGTTGGTAGACATCCAGCGGGAGGGCGCGCTGCGCTTCATGGTAGCCGACGACGCAGCCGCGGGCCCCGGCGGCACTGCCCAGTGGCAGAAGTGCCGTCTACTGCTGCGCAGGGCCGTTGCTGGCGAGCGCTTCCGCTTGGAGTTCTTCGTGCCGCCCAAGGTGAGTGTCCCCTCCCGCATGGGGGAGGGTGTGAAGCACGGAGGAACCTGGTGTGACCCTGAGCTGTGGGAGACTGGCATGCATGGTCTGGTTGACAGGATGGAGTGTTTGGTGGCAGGAGCCTGCGATGTGGGCCGAGCTCTGCTTCTTGGACCAGTCACCCCGTCCAGTCTGTTTCTTCATCTGTGAAGTGAGAGAAGGGTCTCAGCTGAGAAGGGCTCTCTGGCTACACAGGGGCTTGGAGGGTACCGCTCCTAGTGGTGGTGGGGAGCCCTGCTCCCTGCCCTGTGCTCCTTCTTCCTCACCTGGGGCCTCAGGGAGGCTGGCGTATCCCAGAGCTGGGGCTTGCAGAGATGAGGGCTTCTCCGGGTCTGTGTCTGGCTCAGTGGAAATCTGCTCATCCCCAGCCTGGCTCCAGATTCCTGCCCAGCCCCAGCCTAGATGCCTCATCTCTGGTGGAGGAAGCTCAGCTTTGTGTTGCCTCCTGCACCAGGGCTCACCTTCGTGCACCACCACCCCTACTTCGGGACTGACTGTCAGAGCCCTCAGGGCAGCCTTGATCTTCTCCAGGAGGACAAACCTGCTTTGTTTGGAAAACAAACAAAACGGTAACAGTAGTGCTAGTTTTCTGAGCGCTGCCAGGTGCCCAGCCCTAGGCCTGGTGGGCAGGATGCATGTACAAGCTCTTCTCCCTCCAGTGCCCCAGCAAGGTGGCCCCAGGTCACAGAAGAGAAAACGGATACTCAGAGAGGGGGTGTGGCCTGCCTAAAGTCTCACAGCTGGTGGGTGGCAGAGCTGGTTGAATCATACCCACCACCCCAGTGCGGGGGAGGGGAGTGGGGGTCTGGAGAATGAATCGTGTGTGGAGGTGGGTGCTCCTTGTGCACGGGGCGGGGGGCTGCGGGGAGGTGGCAAGCTGTGCTGGTGCAGCAGCTGGCGGCACCCCCAGGAGCCATCCAGGTCTCTAGCCCACCTCAGAGCCCTCTTAGTCACCCTTGGTTCTTACTCCATCTCCCAGTCTGTCAGTGACTCTGGGTGCCCCTCCCACTGGAGCTCTCCAAAGCTGGATGTCTGTGAGCCCCATGGGCTCTAGGGAGTGACTTCTCAGGGACATACTCTCTAAAGGGCAGTCTCCCTAAGTCCCAGGACCCCCAGACTTTCCAAGGGCCTTTTGCCTGTACATGCCTCCACCCTTAGGTTCCTGAGAGAAATCATAGACCACTAAGCCCAGCTTCACTCCTTGCCAGACAGGGAGACTGAGGCCCCAGTGAGGAACTGGAAGTGGGGCAGGGCTTGCCCCGGGTCATCCAAAGGGCAGGGGCAGAAGCCCGGGCTGTCAACTCCTTTGGGCCCTGAGTGGCAGTCCCAGCTGCCCGTCTGAAAATAGCAGTGTCTGTGTGCTGCCCACAGGGGAGGAGTGCAGCAGCTGGTGCCGTCTCAAAGCCCCCCAGCACCACTGCCGCCAGCAGGCGGCGCCCCTGAGGGCTCACTGGGCCTTTCCCAACCCCTGAAGAAGGCAGGTGGGCTCCCACCGCCTTGATCTGGTCTCAGACCCTCCTTTTTTCCCTCCAAACTTTTGGGTATTCAGGAGCAGCCCCACGGGAGGGTGGATGATACCAGGGTGTGTGCTCAGGTTGGATTTCCCAAATGTGTTTGGTCCCAGCAGACCAAAAGCCCCAGGGTGAGGAAGCCCTACAGGGCACCCCTGCTGATACCACCCACAGCCCAGATCAGCCCAGGGAGCAGTGCCCTTGGGAGAGCCACCAGGAATCAGGTATTGACAGGACTGGGTAGTAAGTCTCAATGGGGTGAGCCCTGGGGCCCTGGGACAGGCATCCTGGGAGGCAGGAGCCAAAGGAGCAGAGACCTGCAGTTGTGAGGTGCAGGAGCACGGTAAGGCGGCTGGGGCTGGGGCTGGGGCAGGCCAAGGAATCACAGTGCCTCCAGCCAGCGGGAGCCCCTGCTGAAGTCCCCAATCCAGGCCTCCACTGCAGACCTCTCTGCTCCAGCTGATGGAAGGCCTCAGCCCCCAGCCCCACTGGCTGGTGTGATGGCCTCATGCTGTGGTCAGCCGAGCCCCTTGGTCACCGCCCCAAGCCCAGCCCTGTGCCTTCTGGCCAGGGGCCAGTGCTGCCGGGAATTCCTCTGCCCCTGCCCATGCAACATGTGGGCCTTCCTTTTCCTCCAGAGAAAGTTCCTGTCCTAGAGCCTGAGCCCTGCCGGGAATCCCAGTCTCAGGCCAGCCAAGGGGCCTCAGGGCCCTGGCCAGGAGCTGGGCGGAGAGGGTAGGGCCAGCACGAGTAGCCCTCCCAGGGCGCCTGCCCGCTCACATCAGTTAAACACTGTAGCATTACTGGGAACACTAGACCGTTTTACGCACACCTGCCCCAGCTTGGTCTCCTGGGGAGCGGGCAGAGCCTGAGCTGTGGGCAGGAGAGACACAGCCTTGCCCAGCCCAGGAGCCCGGTTCAGAATGGAGGGTGCAGCTCTGCCCTGGAAAATCTACTCTGAAGCAGGAGACCAGCTTTTTTTTCTTTATTTTTTTTAAATGAACTAGAATAAAATAGAAAATACCACATTCCATCACACACAGTAAGGGTAAATGTTGTCTAGTGAAATGTTTGTTCCACAGGTATTTTTACCTATGGAGATGAGTACTGGGCCACAATATCAAATGCATTTCATACTGTGGGTCAAGTTCAAAAAAGTGTGAAAACCACAGACCTGGTGTGTATACCAGGCAGAAGGGCAGCATGGGTGGAGTTCATTCTTTCAGGAAGGAGGGAGGAGTGTCAGTCACAGCTCTGTCCCTGACTTGTTGTGTGACTATTGAGGAGGGGGTTCATTCACTTCTCAGAAACTGCCTCAATTTCCCCATCTGTGAAATGGGGGTGGAAATGCCTCTGTGCCAGGGCTGCATGGCATTCTAAGCTGAGGGAGGGAGGGTGCAGAGGACTTCAGGAGCACTGGGGCACCACTCTCATTGCCCCTTCCTCTGCCTCCTAGGCCTCCAGGCCCAAGGTCAGCATTCCCCTCTCAGCCATCATCGAGGTCCGCACCACCATGCCCCTGGAGATGCCAGAGAAGGACAACACGTTTGTGCTCAAGGTGAGAGCCCTCCTCTGGCCTCCTCCCTCATGAGTGGTACAGCTCAAGGTCACCACAGGGAGGGATGAGGGTAAAGGGCCTAATGTCAGGCACCAGAGCAGGCTTGAATCTGGGTCCAAGCTCTAAAACCATGGGCCCCTGGTGTTGCCCACCACTGGGTGCCTTGTTCCCATTTCCTCCAGGGCCTGGGTGAAGCTCCTCAGAGTTTCATTTCCCCCCTGCTGGAGCCAGCACATGCCCACCCCACCCTGGACTGGTTTGGGGCCTGCAGCGGTTATGCAAATCCACCTGCCTCAGGGCACTGGAGTGTGGGAACCGGTCCAGTCCCACAGAGGGCACAGAGGGTGGGTGGTGAGGCACCCCAGGGGATCTGGGTACACCCTGCCCTTTTCCCAGCCCCCGTGTCACTAGAGTGGCCTGCTGGGGCAGCCGAGGACACAGCTTCTGTGCCCTGTCACAGCATGGAGAGTGTTTGTGAGGAAGAGCCCCCAGGGAGGCCTGGTGCTGCCCAGCCAAGGCTGCATGAAGCCCCACTCTCCTGTCCAGGCTCCTGGTTGGGTGTATGTTTTTGCCTATCCCTGTTTGTTTAGTCACAGCTCACTTATTCACGTGGCAGACGTTGCCAGCCCCACACCCTGAGCCACCCCATCTAGGGCTGGAGACACGGCTCCTGCCCACCGGCCATCTCATCTGCTGTGTGAGACAGGCCCAAGACAGCCCTGACAGCAGGGCAGGCCACTGTACTGCTGAGTATGCCAGGGCTCCATAGCCTGTCTGTTCAGGGAAGGGCTGAGGTGGTCTCTGAGAAGCCTTTCAGCTCTGAGATGCTAGCAATCCAACAACTGCATTTTAACAGAGGCACATGGCAGGACACAGCACAGAGAACGTCCTGGAGACATATTTGTGTGACTTTTAGCAAGTTACTTGACCTCTCTGAGCCTCCATCTTCTTATCTGTAAAATGAGGGAAATGCACGCTCCTCCTCACAGGGCTGTTGAGAGGAGTTTATTGGACAGCGTGGATGAAAGGCCACACACAGGCCTGGCTTATAGCAGGGACTTTGTCCTACATACTTACCCTTTTGGAGGCTGCTTATGCTAGGGGGGTGGCCATCACGGTGGCATTCCAGGCATTGAGGCATGTGAGCAATGGCCTCTCAGGGAGACCTGAGGGTTGTGATGCCCTGTCATCCATCTCCATGGTGCCAGGCATGGGTTGGGTTGCTAGGCAGCTCGTCCCTTCCCATCCAGTATGGCCTTCTCAGAGGCTGCGTCTCATGGGCCTGGGGACCTGAGGTCAGCTGAGTTGGACACCATCTTGGAGGAGGTGCTGGGAGGAAGGGGCTGCTGAGAGTGTGGGCTGCAGCCTCCACCCCAGGATGCTGGCCTGGCCTAGGTTTGGGGTGCTGCCCAGGCCCACTGTCTTCCCTGCTGTTCACACCAGTAAGCCTGCAAAGGGGAGGGGTGGGATTTGGGCAGGCACTCTGGCCATGTGTCCTGGGGTCTGGAGCCATCCTGCTGAGGGTGGAGGAAGGTTGGAGCACTGAGTCAGGGCTGGACTCCTGGCCCACTCCCTCCCAGGTGGAGAACGGAGCTGAGTACATCCTGGAGACCATCGACTCACTGCAGAAGCACTCCTGGGTGGCTGATATCCAGGGCTGTGTGGACCCTGGGTGAGTGCCCGGATGGCCTTGGGATGGGTGGGCAAGTTGGGGGTCTGTGTAGGGTGTGCCCCTGGTCCAGCCTTCATGAGGAGCAACCTCCTGGTTCAGGCAGGAGCTGAGTGCAAGAAACGGGCCCTTATCGAAGTCCTGCCCAGGTAGGTGCAGACCAGGCTCACATGAGGGCAGCCCTCCCACCCCCACCCCCAGCAGCCTCTGTGAGGTCCGCTCTGCAGGGCCTGGGAACCTGGAAAGAACTCTTGACCTCACCCCCAGGGAGCCTCGGACCACTGGGGCATGGGCAGTAATGGGAGTGAGCCCAAACGGCTGGGGAGGGGGATGCCAGGGAGGTCCCTAGCCCAGCCCCGCGGCTCAGAGACAGCATCCTGGGCTGAGGCTGAGAGAATGAGTGGGCCTGAGCCAGCCAGAGGGGTGTGGGGGCGGGGCAGAGAATAGCACCTGGGGAGGTGTAGCATGTGCAAGAGCCTGGGACCTGCAGGGAACCTTAAGGCCTTTGGGGGAGCTAGAGCTCATGAGGAGACGACTTCGGTGAGAACCCAGGGGCTGGTAAGGCAGGGGCAGTGGGGAGCCATGGCTAGTGATAAGCAGAGGGCAGGGGTGGGAAGGGCAGGCGGGCCAGCAGCCAAGCACTTGGCAGCAGCTCCTGCTTGCTAATAGGGTGAGCCAAGCCCCAGGGGGAGGGGCCCTGCTTTCTAATTAACAGTCTCATTTAAGGCAGCACAATTAAAGTCCTGAACACTGCTGCCGGCCAGGCCCCAGATCCCCTAAGTGGTTGTAACCCCTTCCCTGACACCCTCCCCACCATCTGCTCTGCAGACTCCTCCCCCTGCCCCTATGAAAGTAAACCTCACTGTGCAGTGCTTCAGAGCTGGCAGGGTCCCAGACACCTCATTTTACAGATGGGGAGCCCAAGACCCAGGCACAGCACCCTCCCGCTGCTGGAGTGACTCCATGCAAACCCACCCCAGGGGGTTAGTGGGCAGGGGTCATGTGGCCTCAGGGAGGACTGTACCCACTTGGAGGCCTCACCACATGGTTGGGACACTCACATGGTGACCCCAGGTGAGCAGAGGGCAGGATAGGGCCAAGGCTGGTCATGGGACTGCCAGCCACTACCTGGCTCCATGGCAGCCTGTGGTCCGAGTCTGGGTCCCCTGGTACCACATGTGCTTTCTTGCCTCTGCAGGGACAGTGAGGAAGACAGCGAGCTCTCGTTTGCTCAGGGAGGCTGTCTGGGCAGCCGCGTGGCCTCCTGTAGCTGTGAGCTCCTGACAGAGGGTAAGTGGGGGCAGGGCTGGAGAAGGTGGGAGGCAGGATTGGAGAGGGTGGATGCTCGAGGATGGACAGACAGACATACTTCTTTTCTGCCACTTCCCCAGCAGCAGACCTGCCCCAGCCCCCAGAGACAATGGCAGCAGTGGGTGCTGTGGTGACCGCCCCACACAGCCGGGCTCGGGATGCCATCGGGGAGTCCCTGGTCCATGTCCCGCTAGAGACCTTCCTACAGACGCTGGAGTCCCCGGGTAGTAGCGGCGGCGGTGACAGCAGTAACACAGGTGCCAGTGGGGGCGGCCTGTTCTCCGTGCCCCTCCTCTCCTGGACCCCACCCTAGGCATGGGCACCTCCCTCCAAGCCCACCTGAGCCTCAGAAGCTATGGCATGTCATCCCACTGGGTCCTTCTGACAGCTCCTCAGTAGCTCTGGGTTGAGAGGTTTTGCAGGGGAGGGGAGCCTGGGAACCTGGCCCTTCACAAGGACATGATTTCCATTGAAAATGCTCACACCGAGGGTGTGAAGGGTCAGAACCAGGGCTTGGAGACAGGAGGCTTGATTTGTTCCAGGTTTGTCGATGACTTGTCACTCTGCCTCAGTTTACCTTATGCTTAACTAGTAGGTTGGGCCAGACAACTCCCTGCTTAGTTCTAAAATTATTCAAACAGTGCTTTACATTTAAAAACCGAAGAGATGTTGCATCCCTTATGTCATTGATTTGCCCCCGTCCTACCCCCCCTGACACCATCCTCCCTCCCCAGGGGAGGAGGGAGCAGAGCCCGAGCCTGACCCTGAGCCGGAGCTGGAGCTCTCCGACTACCCCTGGTTCCATGGGACACTGTCACGGGTCAAGGCAGCTCAGCTGGTGCTGGCAGGGGGGCCACGGAGCCACGGCCTCTTCGTGATCCGCCAGAGTGAGACTCGGCCTGGGGAGTATGTGCTGACCTTCAACTTCCAGGGCAAGGCCAAGGCAAGTATGCACGGGGGCCACAGGGGCTGGGCAGACAGCCAGGTATGGGGGCTAAGGTAGCCCTGGTCCTGAAGCTGCATCCTGGAGCAGGCTCCATTGGGTGTAGGCTGGCATGACTTCCCCCAGGCCAGGCCTACCCTGGCCATGTTCTGTGAATCACTGCCCTCCCTGCCCCCCCCAACACCCCCTCTTTGAGGGGCTGCAGGCAGCCCAAGCCAGCTTTTCCATTATCCAGATGGAGACACCATGTGCTGGTGGCCCAGCCCACAGGAGGCTGGGCCCTCTGGGGAGATAACTTTGCAAGTCCTTTTGGACCCTGTGCGTTGGGGCTTCTGAGTATCTTCACCCAGAGCCACCTCAGTACAGGGCCAGGATCAGCCAGGGCCTTCAGAGCCCCCACCTCCTGCCCCACTTCCAGACAGCCCCTCCTCCCTGCTCAGGTCAGTTCACCAGGGCCTCCTGGACCCTAGTTCTGGGCCGGCCCTGTGCTCAGGCCAAGGGCTGGGCAGGAGACGGGGCATGGGCTGGGCAGGAGGGTAGCCCAGGGCCTGGGGGTCCCAGAGGAGGCACCTGACCCCAGCAGCTAGAGTGGGGTCTGAGATATGAAGTGGGAGGAAGAATTGTGCAGGTGGAGACAAGAGAGAAGGGTGACCCAGACGGGACGCAGCATGAGCAAAGGTATGGAGGTGTCCCCAGTCTGTGGAAGGGAATCGCATGCTAATAATAAGCTAAGGTGAAAAGTCAAATGATTGGGGGTGGGGGGCTGGTACAATGTGGCCAAAATGGGCAGGAACCTCAATTCCCCACCCCACCCGTAAGGAAGCAGACCTAGTCCCGGCTTCTCCCAGGACACAGCTGCCATCAGTCCCCGTTGGAGGAGGGGTATCCTAGCAATCCTGCTCCCTGCCTGCAGCTGGTGGTCAGTGTCTGTCTGCAGGCCCCTATCTGCCCCCGTGCCCCACTGGCCCGGCAGCCCTCTAGCATTCCCTGGGCACTCCCTGGCAGCGCTGGCTCTGCCTTGGAGGAGGCAGCACCACCCTGGGGGCACCCCTTGGAAAGCAGCTGCCCTTACCAGTTCCTCCTACAACCAGGCACTTAACGCAGTCACTGGCGGCCAGCAGTTTATCTTGGCCAGCCTTGCCCCAGGCTGCCTCCCCAGAGGGCTGGATCTGACCTGTGCCCACGTCTGGGGCGAGGTGGTGCTCAGCCCAGAGCAGGGCAGGGGGAGAGGTGGTGAAGCAAGGCCTCAAACCTGCCCCTCACCTCTGCCGAGCGGGTACTCAGAGGGAGGTGACTGCCCAGAAGTCAGGGGAGATGAGGAGCCCTAGGCCCCTGCTTGCACACCCCCAGGGCAGGAAGATCCCCACCTTCCTAGGCCACACTTGCACGTTCAGACAGTTAAGAGACTTGGGCTGAGCCCCTGGCCTGGGCTACCATTAATGCACCCTGGGTTTGCTCACACTGCACCTGGTGACTTCTTGTCCTGTGAGTAGTAGAGTTCATTCACAAGGACCACCCCCACCCCCATGCCCCAGAACTTCTCTCCTTTATGTGGCTGCTAGGCCAGCTCCCCTTCCTGGGCTTGGGGTCATATGTATCCCCTGAGAGCCCAGCCCTCACCTCCCCTCTTGCCACACACACCCCAGAGATACCACTCTTCCTCTAGTGGTGATGCTTGTGGAGCATAATAGGGCTGAAGCAGAGATCTGTGGCTCACCACTAGAGACCACAGGCCGATAGCTTCTCACCCTGAGCCTCCTGCTCCCTGTGGACCCTGGAGACCCAGCGAAGGACCAGCCTATTCCCCACGTTCCAGATGCTCCACTGCAGCACAGTCATGTCTACCCAGCCCAGCTGGGCGGTTTCCACTCCTCTGAGTTTGGGCTCTGCAGGGGACAGAAGGCAGACCCCTAGCCTGCTGGGGTGCGGGACTCACACAAAAATGAGTTCTCTTCGTAGCTCTGTGCTCAGTGACTGTGAGCCAGTCATTCTCCCTCTCTGTGCCTCAGTTTCCCCATCTCTAACATGGAGGCATTAATCCTTACCATCTGAGACTTTGGAGGGACTATAGATGGAAGTGTGAAGGGCATGGGTCCAGGCTTGGTGTGGGTTCTCCCAGCATGGGGGCAAGTGCCTGCTCCCTTCAGTCCTGGCCTGGCTCCCTTGCCCCCATTCAGCACGCCCTTCACAGCAGTGACTCCGCCCCCATCTGGCCTCTGAGAGCTGGTCCTCCCAACCACCGCAAAGGCATTTACCAAGCAGGTGGCCAGTGTGGGACCCCATCACTGATCACACCTGCCTATGCCCACAGCACCTGCGCCTGTCCCTGAATGGCCACGGCCAGTGCCACGTACAGCATCTGTGGTTCCAGTCTGTACTTGACATGCTCCGCCACTTCCACACCCACCCCATCCCGCTGGAGTCAGGGGGCTCCGCCGACATCACTCTGCGCAGCTATGTGCCGGCCCAGGGCCCCCCACCTGGTAAGACCCCCCCCCCCACCTGGCCAGTGTGGTGACTTAAGAAGACAGACAGGTGGGGCAGGGCAAGGGTCACCTTCAGGTGGCCACCCAGTAGGTGAGATAAGCACCAGGTCTCCTGACCCCAGTCTGGCCTCAGGGTGGCCCACAGCATCCAAGCCCTGAATGATTGCTGTGCTTAGAGACCCCTGCACAGCTGGGGCTGAAGCACTGGGGTGGGGGGTGGGGGTAGGTGAGGGCGTCCAGCATACCTGATTGCGCACCATGTGTTTGCGCACTCATGGTCACTGCATCCAGTCATTATCCAAGGAGGCGGGTGGAGGAAAGAGGTCTGGGTTGGAACTGCGAGAGCTAGATTCGGGTCCCTGCCTCGCGGTGTGATCTCAGGCCACCTCGGGTCTCTGCACCCCTGTCCAATGTACTCAGACTGGGAAAAGGGGAGTGTGCCCAGGGCTGGGCCAGTGGAAGCAGGGGCGCCGCAAAGGGAGGGCCGGGAGGAAGGCTGATGCCCGCGCCCACCGTTGCAGAGCCGGGACCTGTGCCCTGCGCCGCGCCCACTGCGCTTGCCTGCTGGACCGAGCCGGCCGGCCAGCACTACTTCTCCAGCCTCGCGCCTGGCGCCTGCCCACCGGCCTCGCCCTCCGAGCCGCCCGCCACCTCGTCCTCGGCCCCTTCATTGTCCTCAGCCGCATCCTCCTCCCTGCCCGCGCCCGCGCGCGCCGCCGAGGGCCCACTCAGTGCGCGCGGCCGCAGCGACAGCACCGAGCTCCTGCGGGAACCCCCCGGCAGTGGAGCCGACGAGCCCCCCGAGGCGGGCGCTGGCGAGGGCGCGCGGGGCCGCCCGCGTGCGGTTGAGAACCAGTACTCCTTCTACTAGTGCCCTTGCACTGCCAACCACCAGCCGGCTGGCCACGGCTCCCGGCCGCCCCGCCGGCGCTGGGTGGGAGAAGCGAAGCTCTTCAGTGAAGACATAAATGATATTAAAGAGCCTGTTTTAGGGACTGCACCAGGCCCTCCTGTCGTCCTTTCTCCTGCTCTGGCCTCGGGCCCCCATGCTAGCGGGCAGAGGGGAGAGTTAGGGGCTCCTGCCAGCGGAGACACGACCGGCAGAGCCTGAGTGAAAAGCCCAAGAGCAAGGATCTGAGTGGGAGTTGGGGGGGGGGGGGTCTTAGCGGAGCTGTGAGAGGGAGTATGTATGACCTCAGTAGAGACCTAGGGGCAAGAAAGAGGAGAGGGGAGGGCTCATCCAGAGACTCAGTGAAGGAGGGGGAGGGGTCGAGTCATGGAGGCCTTGAGTGCCTGGATGAGAATTTGCGCCTGGCTAGGATTCCTGGTGGCACAGTGGTCAAGTGCTCTGCTGCTAACCGAAAAGCAGGCGGTTCCACCAAAGGCCTTACCTACTGCCTAGGGCAAGCACTGAAATTGTGCGCCTGCACGGACACATCAAGGGTAACCAGCACCCAGGGGCAATCTCTAAATTGCCCCCCGCCCCCCAATTTCAAGATGAATAGCAGAAACGCCTTACCCCCTCTTGTCCAGCTGTCTCAGTCAGGTGGCTTTTACACTTGTGGAGCTTTGGAATGTCATTCTGCATCTTGTCTGGTGCCCCCTTCAACTTGTGCCCAAGGGCAAGTGCCCCTTTCTCCCCTTTTCTCCCCACGCCTGTCTGCCATGCTTGAGGAAGGACCTTGGGCCCTACTGGGTTAATTAAGACTGCTCAGTGGCGCTCCCCTTCAAGTGGTGCCCAGGGCACATGCCATACCCGCCATAACTTAGATACACCTCTGTTAAAGCTGCTTCACTTCTGTAAAGATTACAGCGTTGGAAACCCCGTGGGGCAGTTCTATTCTGTCCTATAGGGTCACTCTGAGTTAGAAGAGACTCCACAGAAATGGGTTTTGCGTTTTTTTTTTTTTAGGAGAGAGTAACTGTCCTTAAGAGTCTGGCCTGGCGGTGTGAACAGGGCGGCTGGGCGGGATTCCTCAGCATTAGCCCATTGCAGGATTCTGTAGTGAGAGAGGCTAGGTTCCCAGCTCTGACCTGGACTCAAACTTGGAAGTGATCCACCCCCACCTTCATCTCCATCCCATGCCTGCCCAGATGTTCACTCTGGCCTCCCTGCAGGCAGAGATCCAGCTGTGGCTCACCTATCCCTAGGCCCTGGAGACAACTAGTTGGCATCCCAGCACCCCAGCCCTTAGACAACGCTCCTTTTAACAATATTGTTCCTGCTGAGCCAAAGCCCACCCCACCGCCCCTGTCTTAGTTATCTGGTGCTGCTATAACAGAAATACAAGTGGATGCCTTTAACAAACAGAAGTTTATGCTGTCACAGTTTAGGAGGCTAGAAAGCCCAAATTCAGGGTGCCAGCTCCCGGGGAAGCCTTTCTTTCTCTGTCAGCTCTGGAGGAAGGTCCTTGTCATCAATCTTCCCCTGGTCTAGGAGCTTCTGAGCACAGGGATCTCCAGTCTAAAGGACGCACTCTGCTCCTGGCACTACTTTTTGGTGGTAGGAGGTCCCCACGTCTCTGCTCACTTCTTTATTTTGTATCTCAAAAGGGATTGATTTAAGGCCCAACCTAATCTTGTAGATTCAGTCCCACCTCATTAACATCATAGAGACAGGATTTGTTAACACATAGGAAAATCACATCAGATGACAAAATGGTGGACAATCATACAATACTGGGAATCATGGCCTAGCCAAGTTGACACACATTTTGGGAGGACACAATTCAATCCATGACATCCCCCTTCAGTTCAAACTCTGCTCCCCACCTGGGCCACAGACCACAGCTCCCTGTCCCCAAGGGTGCCCTTACAGGACCCGTGCCAATGATTAGTTTTTCATACCTCAGACCACCCACCCAGTGCTATTATAACAGACAGAGGTGGTGTTAAGGAATAGAAATTTATTTTCTCACAGGTCAGGAGGCTATAAGTCCAAATTTAGGGTGGCTACCCCAGGGGACGGCTTTCTGTTCACTCTGGGGAAAATCTTATCTCTTTCAACTTCTCTTCCTCGGTTCCTTGGCAATCTTCCCATGGCATCCATCTTTCCCTCCAGTTGTGCTTCCTTGCTTCTGTGCCTAATCTGCTTCTTTCATATCTCAAAAGTGATTGGCTTAAACACCCTACACGGATACAGGCCCATTAACATGACAAAGCCCGATTTCCAAATGGGATTACATCCACAGGTATAGGGGTAGAATTTACAATATATATATCTGAGGGGACACAGTTCAATTCATAACAGGCACCCACATCCCCTTCCCCATATTAGAGGCACTAGCACCCTTGGTCGCTATAAGGTCTCTATGAGTCGAAATCGACAGTAATGGGTTTTTTGTTTTTTTTTAGCACCCTTGGTTGGCTGCATTGCTGCTCCAGCCATCCAGTCCCAGTTCACAAAACTGCCAGGAAGTGACTGAGCAGCGCCTCCTGCTGCCACCACAGTGCGGGATGAATACAAATTCAGGGTTCAGCAGAACATCTGGCTGCCTTGGCTTCTGGCATCTCCATCCTGTGTGGCTGGAGCCCCTCCGCACTTTCACTCCAATATACTGGTGGGTTGGGGTCTACACCAGGCCAAGTGTGAGTCCCCATTCCACCCCAACAGGAGCAGAGGGGGTTCTGGGATGAAGCACAGACTGGGGCAGAGGAACAGGGGCTATGAAAGCCCATTTTGCTGACTTGACCTCTGGGTCAGCTGGGGTCTCCATTCCAGGTTCTTCCCCTCCAACAAGACAGCTGAGTCCCAAGCCTGGGGCTTCATCCTTGCTTCCCCAGTGCATTTGCCCCTTGGAAGGGTTCAGAGGTAGCCTCAGGGTAGAATTTACCACACTTCCTGTCTCTCTCTCCCAGCAGTTGGCCTCCATGGGGGCCACTTCACGTGCTGAGCACTCAAAATGGGAGTCTGGGCAGGAAAGTGGCGAAAGGCACTGAAGGCTCTCACCTTTGCAGAAATATGTACCAACCCACCCACCCCCCGGCCCAGTGTGAGAGTCCACCCTAAGGGTGCCAGTCAGGCACTGTTCCTGAGCTGTTCCTAGGTCACAGTGAATTCAAGAGAGAACAGCGGAAGAGGATGGCTGAGCAACGGACACCTGGCACTCCTGAGAGATATGGCAGGAAGGCCCAGCTGCAGGAGGTAAGCAAACCCCCTCCTCTTTCCATATGCTGCTGCCAGGGCGAGGCCCTGAGGCCTGTCACTCAAAGGTATGCCTCCAGATAGCCCAGACTTGGTGGGGCTCTGGGGAAAGCACAACAGCTTTTTAAGACCTAGGGCCAGTTGCTCAGATGGCAGCAGCATTTTCAAGGAGGTTTCATTTGCTTCTCACAAGCATTTCAGATGCTTGCTCTGTGCCATGTGGGGCCCACTGCAGTATGATATGGTAGTGACAGAGGGTAGGCCATGCCCCGAGACCACACTGAGGAAGTTCCCTGGCTGTGAGGGCATGACCAAGGGCTACAGGATGCAAGGGGTAGTGAGGGGGTAGAGGAGACAAGCAAAGTTGAGAGGGCCTTGAATGTCAGGCCAGGGAGTTTGGTTTGAAAAGGGAGGCATCAGGGGGCCAGTGCCATTTTGAAATGGGAGCTGAGCTGATCGGTTTTAGGCAGATCACCCTGGGGCTGGGAGAGGATGGATTGGAGGGGCAAAATGAGGCCAGAGACCAGTGAGGCTGTGGTAAGTTGGGGGAGGGAAGCTGAGCTGGCCAGGGCAGCAGAGTACGACAGAGGAACAGGGTGGATTCGTGAGCAATGGAGGAAGGGGCAATAGACTGAAGTGTGGAAAAGGAAGGTTTGGTGGATCTCTGGCTTGATGCCTGGAGGAGAGTTCAGCCCCTACCAAGAGAGGCTAGAACATGGAACACAAATCCATGCCAAGAAGTGACTCCCAGGGTCTGCCAGCCTCTCTCTAGCCCAGCATCACACCACCCAACCCTTTGCTGTCAGATCTCCCAACTTGTCCCTTCAGGTAAGAGACAGGTTATATACTGAGCCAACTTGTTTCTCTACATCAACCACACCAAGAATGACTCTAGCTACGTGTAGTCTCCATGGTGAAGCACCCAGCACCATGGAGAGGTGAGGCACTAACGTGATAAGCTATCCTGGGAAGGGCACTGGACCCAGAGGCAGGCCCAGGGTGAGGCTAGATCTAGGCTGACTGAACCATGGGAGCAGGGTCTTCCTGGGCAGACACCCAGGGCGGATGCATGGACACCCAGCAACCCACAGCCAGACCAAGAAGTAGGAAGATGCTCTGGGTCCTGCATACAGACATGAGACTCTGGTTGCTCCAAGTCTGTCATTCCCATGGGAATCGAGGTATGTGTGTTGGGGGAGGGGTTCACACCTGTGCCTGCCCCATCCAAATGAACAGCTGTGTATTTTATGGCCCTTCAGAAATGGAATTGGTGTGCCAGGGATAATTCAACTAAATGGTTCCCTCTGGTGGGCACTTCTAACTTAGACAAGTTTGAGCCCCTTTGGGGTAGAAGAAGTAAAACTCTTGGGACCTGAAGGGGTTCTTATATGCCTAATATTAAGAAAGAGCAAACCAAAAGGTGGAAACAACCCACATATCCAACAACTGATGAATGGTAAACAAAATGTGGTACATACATACAATGGACTATTATTCAGCCAAAAGAAGAAATGAAGTTCTGACACATGCTATGACATGGATGAATCTTGAAAACATTATGCAAAGTGAAATTAAGCCAGACACAAAAGGACAAAGATTTATGATTCCACTTCTATGAAATATCTAAAATAGGCAAATGCATAGAGACAAAGGTTTTTTAGTGGTTACCAGGGGATGGGGGGAGAGGAGAATGGCAAGCTATTGCTTAGCAGGTACTGAGATTCTGTTGGGAAATAGATAATCTCTTTCATGCCACAAACCCCTTGGCAAGGTAATAAAACCTATGAACCCATGCTTGGAATAATGCTTTAAAATGCATAAATAAAATATGTAGAATTGCAGAGAAAACCAATTATACTGCAATTAAATCAAAATATTAAATACAATCAAAAAGTAATAAAAAAAATTAGGGAAACAATTCCATTTACAATGGTATCTAAGAGAAAATACTTAGGAATAAATCTAACCAGGGATGTGAAGGACATATATAATGAAAACTACAAAACACTGTTGAAGGAGATTAAAGAAGATTTAAATAAATGGAAAGATGTCCATGTTCTTGGATTGGAAGGCTTAATATTGTTAGGATATCAGTACTAATCAAAGCCATCTATAGATTCAATGCAATCCCAATCAAAAGTCCAACAGCCTTCTTTGCAGAAATAGAAAAAGCAGTCCTCAACATTGTATGGAATGGGAAGAGGCCCCGAATAGCTAAAACAACGTTGAAAGAGAAGAACAAAGTAGGAGGGTTCACACTTTCTGATTTTAAAACATACTACGTAACTACAGTTATATACCAGCCTGGTACTGGTATAACAATAGACACATAGACCAATGGAATAGAACTGAGAGTCCAGAAATAAACCCACACATCTATGTTCAACTGATTTTTGACAAGGGTGCTAAATCCATTCAATGGGGAAAGAAGAGTCTCTTCAATCAATTGTGCTGGGAAAATCAAATTTTCACATGCAGAAAAATGAAATAGGATCCAAGCCTGACACCATACACAAAAACAAATTCAATATAGATTAAAGTATTGGCCATTTTGAATCAGATAATCATATGGTCTACTATGCCAGGAATGACAAATTGAAGAGGAATGACATAGCATTCACCATCAAAAAGAACATTTCAAGATCTATCCTGAAGTACCACACTGTCAGTGATAGGATAATAGCCATACGCCTACAAGGAAGACCAGTTAATACAACCATTATTGAAATTTACCCACCAACCACTAAGGCGAAAGATGAATAAACTGAAGATTTTTACCAACTTCTGCCATCTGAAATTGATCAAACATGCAATTAAGACACATTGACACTTACTAGCGATTGGAATATGAAAGTTGGAAACAAAGCATTGATAGTTGGAAAATATGGCCTTGGTGATAGAAAGACACTGGAGATCACACTATAGAATTTTGCAAGACCAGCGACTTCTTCACTGCAAATACCTTTTTTCAACCACACAAATGGCCACTATACACATGGACCTTGCCAGATGGAATACACAGGAATCAAACTGACTACATCTGTGGAAAGAGATGGAGAAGCTCGATATCATCAGTCAGAACAAGGCCAGAGGCCAACTGTGGAACAGACCATCAACCACTCATGTGCAAGTTCAAGCTGAAGCTGCAGAAAATTAGAGCAAATCTAGGAGAGCCAAAATACGACCTTGAATATATCCCACCTTAATTTAGAGGCCATCTCAGAAATAGATTTGACGCACTGAACACTAATGACAGAAGACCCGACAAGTTGTGGAATGGCATCAAGGACATCATACATGAAGAAAGCAAGAGGTTATTAAAAAGACAGGAAAGAAAGAAAAGACCAAAATAGATGTCAGAAGAGATTCTGAAAGTTGCTATTTAACACAGAGTAGCTTAAGCAAATAGAAGAAATTATGAAGTAAAAGAGCTGAACAGAAGATTTCAAAGGGCAGCTCAAGAAGATGAAGTAAAGTATTATAATGAAATGTGCAAAGTCCTGGAGATAGAAAACCAAAAGGGAAGAACACGGTCAGCATTTCTCAAGCTGAAAGAACCGGGGAAAAAAATTCAAGCCTCGAGTTGCAATACTGAAGGATTCTACAGGGAAAATACTAAACGACACAGGAAGCATCAAAAGAAGATGGAAGGAATACACAGAGTCACTGTACCAAAAAGAATGGGTTGACGTTCATATGATCAAGAACCGATGGTACTGAAGAAAGAGGGCCAAGCTGCACTGAAGGCATTAGTAAAAAACAAGGCTCCAAGAATTGACAAAATACCACTGACACATTTCAACAAACAGAGGCAACACTGAAAGTGCTCACTTGTCTATGCCAAGAAATTTGGAAGACAGCTACCCGGACAACCAACTGGAAAAGATTTGTACCCATTCCAAAGAAAGGTGATCCAACAGAATGCGGAAATTATTGAACAATATCATTAATATCAGAAGTAAGTAAAGTTTTGCTGAAGATCATTCAAAAGCGGTTGTAGCAGTACATCAACAAGGAACTGTCAGAAATTCAAGCCGGATTCAGAAAAAGGATATCATTGCTGATTTCAGATGGATCATGGCTGAAAGCAGAGAACACCAGAAAGATGTTTACCTGTGTTTTATTGACTATGCAAAGGCATTCGACTGTGTGGATCATAACAAATTATGGATAACATTTTGAAGAATGGGAATTCTATAACAGCTAATTGTGCTCATGTGGAACCTGTACATAGACCAAACAGAACAAGGGGATACTGAGTGGCTTAAAATCACCAAAGATGTGCATCAGGCTTGTATTTTTTCACTATACTTATTCAATCTGTATGCTGAGCAAATAATCCTAGAAGCTGGACTATATGAAGAAGAATAGGGCATCAGGATTGGAGGAAGACTCATTAACAACCTGTGATACGCAGATGACACAGCCTTGCTTGCTGAAAGTGAAGAGGACTTGAAGCACTTACTGATGAAGATCAAAGACCATAGCCTTCAGTATGGATTACACCTCAACACAAAGAAAACAAAAATCCTCACAATTGGACCAGTAAGCAACATCATGATAAATGAAGAAAATATTGAAGTTGTCAAGAATTTCATTTTACTTGGATCCACAATGAACGCCCATGGAAGCAGTAGTCAAGAAATCAAACGACGTATTGCACTGGGTAAATCTGCTGCAAAAGGCCTCTTTAAAATGTTAAAAAGCAAAGATGTCACTTTAATGACTAAGGTGTTCCTGACCCAAGCCATGGTGTTTTCAATTGCCTCATATACATGTGAAACCTGGACAATGAATAAGGAAGACCAAAGAAGAATTGATGCCTTTGAATTCTGGTGTTGGCAAAGAATTTTAAATATACCATAGACTTCCAGAAGTGTGAACAAATCTGTCTTGGAAGAAGTACAGCCAGAATGCTCCTTAGAAGCAATGATGGTGAGACTTCATCTCACATACCTTGGACATGTTATCAGGAAGGACCAGTCCCTAGAGAAAGACATCATGCTTGGTAAAGTAGAGGGTCAACGAAAAAGAGGAAGATCCTCAATGAGTTGGATTGACACAGTGGCTGCGACAATGGGCCAAAGCATAACAATGATTGTGAGGATGGTACAGGACTGGGCAGTGTTTTGTTCTGTTGTACGTAGGGTTGCTATGAGTTGGAACTGACTGGACAGCACATAACAACAACAAGGATAGCTATGATCAGAAAAACGAAAAACGAGTGTTGACAAGCATGTGGAGACACTGAACACTTATCTACTGCTGGTGGGGATGTAAAATGGTGCAGCCACTGTGGAAAACAGTTTGGTAGTTCCTCAAAAAGTTAAACATAGAATTACCATATGATTCCAGTCATAGGTGTATGCACAAGAGAATTGAAAACATATGTCCACACAAAAACCTGTACATGAATGTTTATAACAGCACTATTCATATCCAAAAAGTGGAAACAACCCAGATGTCCATCAGCTGATGACTGGATAAACAAAATATGATATAGCTATACAATAGAATATTATTCGGTCATAAAAAGGATTGAACTACTGATACATGTGACAACATGGAAGAACCTTAAAACATTATACTAAGTGAAAGAAACCAGACACAAAATACCAAATGTTGTATGCTTCCATTTATATGAAATGTCCAGAATAAACAAATCCATACAGACAGGAAGCCAATTAGCAGTTGCCAGGGCTGGAGGGAGAGGAGGGTGGGAAGTGACTGCTACCAGGTATGGGGTTTCTTTCTTGGGTGATAAAAATGTTGTGGAATCCAACAGTGTGATGCTTGCACATCCTTGTGAATGTACTAAAACCACTGAATTGTACAGTTTGAAGGGTGAATCTTATGGGTGATGTGAATTATATCTCAATAAAGCTGTTGTTAAATTAAAAAAAAAAAAAAGCTGTGCTTAGGGCACATAGCTCAAAAAATAATTCCATACATGGAAAAGGTGATTTTTTGTAAAATTTAAAAAAATTTTAAAACAATTTAGTAAGACAAGAAACTTCCATGTGTACGTTACAATATTTAAACTTCCTTCTGTCATGATTGCGTTTACAAAAATAAATGTGTGACAGTGCCCTGTCAAGGTGAAATATTTAAATGTTTGGAGTAAATATGTAAAAAGCAAGAAAGCTTTGACCATTTCTAGGATAATCCACGAATTCCAATATTCAGAATGGACTTGACTTCAAGACACCCCAATAAAGTGTAATCATACATTGGGTTGGTTTATAAATGGCTAATTTTTATCTTTATGGGAAATGATAACTTTATTGGAGTAGAGCTGAACCGAGATAATAGAGAAGGCTCACCAGACCTCCAAAACAATGGTTATCAGCAAGTTCTCCTCCAAAGCTGACGTCAGATGAGGACGGGGGTTTTTTGGGGGGTAACTTTAAAATCTTGCCTAGAGGTCACAGCTTTAGTCCCTTCTGAGCCTCCATGTTGGATAGGACAAGCTCCAAATTCTTGTAAGAAACGAAGATTTTTAAGAGCTTTGTCTTAGTTATAAAAGGTAATTAATAAATAGAATAGAATAGAAAAAGTAACATTTCTCACCTTGGGGACTTCCTTATATGAGGGTGCTAATTTTTTTTTTTTTTTAAGTTTCATTGGTTTTAGTTTAAAGATAAATTTAAACTTTATTTCCTGTCTGTGGTAATGGTGCAGTTACCTCATATGTAATGTTGAGGGTATAAGCATGACATATTTAACGCATGCAAAGATTTAAATTTTTGCACCAAAGTTAAAATAAAGTGTCTGCTCCAGTTACTATTGCTGCACAATAAATCATCTCAAAACTTTGTGGCTTAAAACAAAAACAATCAGTTTATTATCTCTCATGGTTTCTGTAATGGATTGAATTTTGTCCCCCAAAAAAGACTGGTTGAAATTCTAACCCCTGCACCTGTGAATATGACCCCGTTTGGAAATAGGGACTTTGAAGATATCACAGTTAGGTTAACATGAGGTCGTACTGGAGTAGGGTGTATCTTAATTCTACATGATTGATGTTCTTGTAGAAGGGGAGAGGAGACACAGACAGGGAGATGGAGGAAGGACAACATGTGATACTGCAGCTACAAGCCAAGGAACAGCTGGAGCTACCAGAAGCTAGGAGAGAGGCACAGAACAGTTTCTTTCTTAGAGCTCTCAGAAGAAATAAACACAGCTAAATGAATACTCTCATGAATAAGAATCAGTATCAACACAAAACTGGTTTTTACGAGGAAAAGGTCAGGTATCTCTCCACCTTCCCGTTTCCACACAATTTCTGACACCAGCCGCTCCCCAGACAGCGCTCTCTACTTTCTCTGCAGGGTTCGATAATTCACTGCAATGGCCACACAGAACTCACAGCCCATACTCACAGTTATGTGCTTTATTAGGGAAGTAATAGGCTACAACTCAGGATCAGGATCAGGAAGCACATAGGCAAGGTCTGGAAGACTTCCCCAAAGTGGAGAGTACATCCCTTCCCTCTTCAGCACAGGACAACTTCCAAGCAGTACAGCTCTCTCAGCTGTTCTCTGTAGTCAGGCCTCTCTGCTGTCAAACCTCTCTCAACTGTGCAAGCCCTCTCTCTGCCATCAGGCCCTCTCTCTGTTTTCAGGCCTTCTCGCAGCTGTCAGGCCCTCAGCTGTGCAGGCCTCTGCCGTCAGGCCCCTTTTGGGCCTCTCAGCTGCTGGCTCTGACACTGGGCCCCTTTCCAGGCTTCTTACTGCCAGCTCTGCCACTGGGCTTCTCACTGTCTTCAGTGTTACAGCCCATGACCTGTATTACAGCTCTTTCAGGTGGTTTCTGGTACAGGAACCTCGAGTCCAAACTGCTCCACTCCAGGCTCGTCTTGGTCTTGCAGTTCTTTCTTCGCCTCTCTCTAAAAAACCCCGGTGGGGCTGGCCACTTATATAAGCAAACTCCTTGTCAATTTCAAGATGTGGCCCTCCCAGCAGGACCACAAACTGACCAGTCCTCTAGGTGGACTGCAAGTAGTTCAATCCTATCAAGTGGTTTTACACACCACCTTTCTGACTAGTAAACCAACCAGTCACTGCAAGTTGAGTAAAATAGACCGACCACAGGGCAGACTGTGGCCCAACCAATCATTTTTGGCAGAAGTACAAAACCAGGGCCAGAAAGGCCATATATAAAAGAAACTCATTGCACTACAATGGCCAATACTGTGATTTGGACTTCTAGCCTCCAGAACTGTGAGACAATAAGTTTCTGTTTTTATAAGCTACCCAGTTTGTGGTATTTTGTTACAGCAGCCCTAGAAAACCAGTACTGTTGCTGTGGGTCAGAAATTCAAGAAGGGCTCAGTTGGGTGGTTCTGGCTCAGGGTATCTCATGCAGTTGCAAATAAATGATAGCTGGAGCAGCTGGAGCTGACCAGGCATCTCTCTCTCTCTTCAAGTACTCTCAGGTCTCTCTGAGTAAGTCTACATATGGGCTAGCTTGGTCTTCCTTACAGCATGGTGGCCTCAGAGTTGTTGGACTGTTTACACAATGGCAGAAGGCTTCAAGAGCAAGTATTCCAGCAAGAAAGGCAGAAACTGAATTGCATTTATGACCTAGATTTGGAAGTCATGTGGTATCACTTCTGCACAATTTTCACAATTTTGTTGGTTTAAAGCCTATCCAGAATTCAAGGGGAAGAGAATTGGACTCCATCTCTTAATGTGGTAGTGGTAACATTCTAAAAGAGTCTGTGAGATAGGAGGTATTATTGTAGTCATCTTTGGAAGATAGAATCTGTCACAGTGTCCCTGGCTGTAACTTTCTCACTTTTCTATGCTAGCTTTTATTAAACTCTAAAGTATACCACCCACCAAATTGATATTAGGGAATATATAAATAAAATGCAAACATAGGTTGACAAGTGAAATGTATTATAATCCAAATGTGTTTGTGGTATCTTTTATAAATTGACTCTTAAGGAACTCAGATAACAGTAAAAGATTTCTAAGGAGCTACAGAAATTGTTTCATTTATACTTTCTTGATACAGTTTTTTAAATATAGTATTTGACATATTTCTCTGATAGTTAATATTAACTTTATTTAATATTAATTGATTTTTCTGATGGTGTGGATTGATTTTTGGAAATTTGTCTCTGTATTTACCTCAAGGCCATTAAACCATTAAATATAAACATTAAATATAAAATCACCTGTAATAAAAGATAAATAGTAACACTTTCCAATAGCCAGAGTGGAAAACCTCAAAATTCAGAGAGTATCGTTTAAAGTACAAAGAAGGGTCTTGCCTCAGTAGTGGGGAGAATTAACCCTAGACAAACACAGCCCTGGTTCCATTTAACAAAGCTTAAAATAAGACCTGAAATAAACAAACTGATTCTAAGTGACTTCACTGCATCCCAGAACAAAACTCAAGGATATTTGTAGGAATACAAAAATATCCAACATTCAACAAGGTAAAATTCACAAGGTCTGGTACCCAATTAAAAATCAACAGACATGCAAAGAAACAGAAAAATACAACCCATAATGAGGAGTAAAATCAATCAATCAAAACTGACCGAGAAATGACATGGATGACAAAATTAGTAGACAAGGACATTAAAGTAATTGTTTTAAGTGTATTTCATTTGTTCAAGAAGCTAGAGGAAAGACTGATTGTTAAGTAGAAATATGGAAGATATAACAAAGACCCAAATCAAATCTAGATATGCAAACTATAGTGACTGAGAAAAAGAAATATAGTGGATGGTATTAATGTCATATTAGGCACTGCAGAATTAAAAAATAGTGAACTTGAAGACATAGCATTAGAAACTATACAAAATGAAACATTAAAAAAAAAAAGACAGATTAAAAATGAACAGACATTAATAAACTGTGGATAACTTCAAGCAACCAAATATACATGTAATTGGAATCTCCAAAGGAGAGGAGAGAGAGACGAGGGAATCAAAAAAAATTTTTTTTAATTTTATATATATATATCTATATATATATATATCTTTTTTTCTACTTTAGATGGAGGTTTACAGAACAAATAGTGTCTTATTAAACATTTTATGACATTGGTTAACAACCTTATGACATGTCAACACTTTCCCTTCTCAACCTTGGAGGACTTTTTTTTTTTTTTTTTTTTTTTTTTGGTGAAAAGATACATAGCCAAAGATACATTTCAAAAATTTCTGCATATACAATTCAGTGACATGGATTACATTCTTCCATTTGTGCTGCTATTCTCATTATCCTTTTCCAAATTATTCCATCACCATTATATTCAATTCACTGCCCTTAGGCTTCCCATCAAACCTTTTGAGTTGCTGTTGTCAATCTGATCTCACATAGATAATTCTTTTTTTTTTTTTTGTACTTTATATGAAGGTTTACATAACAAATAATTTCTCATTAAACAGTTAGTACACATATTGCCCTATGACAATGGTTAACAATGCCATGACATGTCAACACTGTCCCTTCTCAGTCTTGGGTTCCCTATCACAGCTTTCCTGTCCCCTCCTGCCTTCTAGTCCTTGTCCCTGGACTGCTGTGCCTCATTAGTCCCATTTTATTTTATGGGGTTGTGCAGTCCCCAGCTGAACAGTGAACCTTGGGAGTGACTTCACCACTGAGCTAAAAGGGTGTCAGGGGGCCATACTCTCAGGGTTTCACCAGCCTCTTTCAGGCCAGTAAATCTGGTCTTTTTTTGTGAGTTAGAATTTTGTTCTACATCCTTCTCCAGCTCTGTCCAGAACCCTCTGTTGTGATCCTGGTCAGAGCAGTCAGTGGTGGTAGCCGGGCACCATCTATCTGTACTGGACTCAGTCTGGTGGAGGCCATGGTAGATGTGGTCCATTAGTCCTCTGGACTAATCTTTTCCTTGTATCCTGTTCTCCTCCTTCTCCCTTGCTCCTGAAGGGGTGAGACCGGTGGAGTATCTTAGATGGCTGCTCACAGGCTTTTAAGACCCCAGACGCTACTCACCAAGGTAGAATGTAGAACATTGTCTTTATAAACTGTGTTATGCCGATTGAGCTAGATGTTCCCTGAGACCATGGTCCCCACAGCCCTCCGCCCAGCAATTCTGTCCCTCAGGGAGTTTGGATGTGTCTATGGAGCTTCCATGACCTTTCCTCATACAAGTTGTGCTGGCTTCCCCAGTGTTGTGTACTGTCTTACCCTTCACCAAAGTTACCACTTATCTATTGTCTATTTAGTTTTCCCCACACACACCCCTCTCATCCCTCATAACCAACAAAGATTGTTTCTTTTTGTGTGTAAACTTTTTCATGAGTTTTTACAATAGAGGTCTCATACAATATCTGTCCTTTTGTGATTGAGTTATTTCACTCAGCATAATGTCCTCCAGTTTCATCCATGTTATGAGATGCTTCACAGATTCATCACTGTTCTTTATCATTGCATAATACTCCATTGTGTGTATGTACCATAGTTTGTTTATCTATTCATCTGTTGATGGGCATCTAGGTAGTTTCTGACTTTTTGCTGTTGTGAATAATGCTGCAATGAACATGGGTGTGCATAAGTCTATTCGTGTGACAATTCTTATTTCTGTAGGATATATTCCTAGGAGTAGGACTGCTGGATTGTATGGTATTTCTATTTCTAGCTTTCTAAGGAAGCACCATATCATTTTTCAAAATGGTTGTATCATTATTCATTCTCACCAGCAGTGCATAAGAGTTCCAATCTCCCCACAGCCTCCCCAAAATTTGTTATTTCCAGTGTTTTTGATTCGTGCCAGTAATGCTGGGGTGAGATGGTATCTAATTGTGGTTTTAATTTACAAAAAAAAAAAAAAACTTTTTAATAATGGCTGAAATGTTTCCAGATTTGATGCAAACTATTAACCTACAGATCCAAGAAACTCAAAGAATCCTAGGCACAATAAACATGAAGAAAATTACGTCAAGGCACATCACAATCAAATTGCTTAAAACCAGTGACAAAAAGAATATCTTAAAAGCAGCCAGAGGAAAAAGAAGCATTACATAAAGAGAAACAAAGATAAGGATGGCAGCAGATTTCTCATCAAAAACAATACAAACAAGAAGACAGCTTTAAAATACTTAAAGAAAAAACTATCAACCTAGAATTCTATACCCAGCAAAAATATTTTGCAAAAACAGAGATGAAGACTTTTTCAGATATTTAAAATTTAAATAATTAATCATCAGCACACCTACATTACAAGAAATGTTAAAGAACATTCTGCAAGCAAAAGGAAAATGATACCTGGAAACCTGTATCCACACAAAGGAATGGAGAACATTAGAGATGGTAATTGTGTGAGTAAATACAAAGACTTTTTGTTGTTGTTATTATTGAAATCCCTTTAAAAGATTATCAATTGTGTAAAGCAAAAACAATAACAATGTACGGGATATTTATAATATATTTGAAAGCAAAATGTATGACAATAGCACATTGGCCAGGACTTGAGAAATGAAAGTATACTGTTATAAAATTCTTAAAATATACATGAGGTAGTATAATATCAGTTGAAGGCTGACTGTGATACGTTAAAAATGGTACTATAAATCCTAAAGAATATATCTACAATATATTTAATAAATCAATAAAGGAGATAAAATGGAATAATAGAAAATATTCAGTCCAAAAAAAGACAGAAAAAAAGAACAAATGAGACAAACAGGAAACAAATAGCCAGGTGGTAGATTTAAACCTAATTTTATCAATTGTATCTAACATTACATATAAATGGTCTAAACACTCCAATTAAAAGTCATAGTTTTCAGATTGGCTAAAAAAAACAAGACCCAACTATATGCTGCCTGTAAGAAAACCACTTTAAATATAAAGATACAAAGAGGTTAAAAGTAAAAGGAAGGAAAAAGATATACCATGTTTATACTAATCAAAATGAAATTGAAGTGGCTATATTAATATCGGATAAAGTAGATTTCAGAGCAAAGAATATTACCAAGCATAAAGAAGATAATTTCATAATGATAAAGGTGTCAATTAATCAAGAGGACATAACAATCCTAAATATTTATGCATCTAATAATAGAGACTGAAAAAGACATAAAACAAAAACTTAAACTACAAAAAGAAACAGACAAATGCATAGTTATAGTGAGAGATTTAATATCCCTCTTTCAATAACTGATACAACAGTAGGCAGAAAATTAGCAAAGATATAAATAGACTTGGACAACATTGTTAACCAACTTGACCTGACTGATGTTTATAGAACATTCCACCCAACAAACAGCAGAATTCATATTCTTTTCAAGTGCACACAGAACATAGACCACATTCTGGGCCATAAAACAAGTCTAAAATTCAAAATAATTTAAGTCATACACAAATAACCATAATGGAATTAAATTATAAATCAATAGCAGAAAGATCCTTGGAAAATCTCCAATTACTTGGAAGTTAACTTCTAAATAACCGATGGATCAAGGAATAAATCAAAAGAGAAACTAGAAAATATTTTAAACTGAATAAAAATGAAAGCACAGCATATCAGAATATGTGTGATACTGCTAAAGCTGTACTTAGGGAGAAATTTATAGTATTTAACACCTATGTTAGAAAAGAAGAAAGGTCTCAAATCAATGACCTCGGCTTCAACGTTAAATTAGGAAGAGAGGAACAAATTAAACCCAATGTAAGCAGAAGAAAAGACAGAATAAAAATCAGAGAGAAAATCAATGAAACCAATATCTGGTTCTTTGAGAAGAGCAATAAAATTTATAAACCTCTAGTCAGACTGATTAGGAAAAAAGAGAAATGAGACAAATTACCAATATCAGGAATGAGAGCAGTGACATCACCACTGACTCCACGTCTACTAAAAAGATAATAAGAGAATATTATGAACAAGTTTATGCCAATAATTTCAACACTGGCATAGTGGTTAAGAGTTTTGGCTGCTAACCAAAAGGTCAGCAGTTCGAATCCACAAGGTGCTGCTTGGAAACCCTATGGGGCAGTTCTACTCTGTCCTATAGGGTCACCATGAGTCAGAATTTGAGGGCAACAGGTTTAGTTTGGTCTTTTTTTTAGATGAAATTGGCAAATTCCTTGAAAGACACAAATTCCCAAAACTCATTCAAGAAGGAAACAAATATCCTGAATAGTTCTGTATCTATTAAAGAACTTTAAATTTTAGCTAAAAACCATCCCACAAAGAAAACTCCAGGCCTGGATGATTTCATAGGCAAATTCTAACAAACATTTAAAGACACTTTGTCAAAGATATACAGATGGCAAATAAGCAGGTGAAAAGATACCCAACCTCATTAGTCATTGTTAGTGTTGTTCGGTAAAGTCGAGTTGATTTCAACTCATAGCAGCCCCATGTGACAGAGTAGAACTGCACCACAGGGTTTTCAAGGCTTTAATCTTTACAGGAACAGATTGCCAAATCTTTCTCCTGTGGAGCCGCAGGGTGGATTCAAACTGCCAACCTTCCACTTAGCAGCTGAGCATTTAACCGTTGCACCACCAAGGCTCCTTCATTGGTCATTAGGGAAATGCAAATTAAACCTTGAGATACCACTACACACCTGTTAGAGTGTGTAAAATTAAAAAGACAGATCATACCAAGTATTGGTAAGGATGTGGAACAACTGGAACTCTCATCCTCACCTAGTGGGAATGTAAAATGGTTAAACCACTTTGGAAAATAGTTAGGCAGTTTCTTAAAAACTTAAAAATACACATATCGTTTATGACCCAGCCATTTCACTTCTAAATATTTAACCAAGATAAATAAGTTATGTTTCTACAAATACTTGCACATGAATGTTCATAACAGCTTTACTTGTAATAGCCAAAAACTGGAAACAACCCAAATGTGTATCAAGAGCTGAGTAGGTAAACAAATTGTACTATATCCATACAATGGATTACTAGTGATTAATAAAAAGGAATGAACTATTGATATACACAACATGAATGAATCTCAAAATAATTATGCTGAATGAAAGTTGTCAGACAGAAAGAGTACATACTATATGATTCCACTTATATAAAATTCTAGAAAATGCAATCTACAGTGATGGAAAGCAGATCAGTGATTGCATTGGAATGAAGGGGGCAGATGGGGTATGAGCAACTTTTGTGGGGTGATGCCTATGTTCATTTATCTTGATCGTGATAATGGTTTCACATTATATACATATATAAAAACTTATCAAATTATATATTTTAAACATGTAGTTTATTTATGTCAATTTTACCTCAATAAAGCTGTTAAAAATGAAATAGTAAAACAGCTAAGGGATTATAGGTATTCTTTTATAATATTCTTGAATGAGATCCAATTTTGTTTCAGAAAATTAAAGCTTACAAAGCTTTAACATTGCTATTTAAACACATAATTTGTTATAACACTTCAAAGCAAAGTAATAAAATTTGGTAAAAAGATGTTACATATTCCAGAGAGAATAAAAGATTCTCTCTCGGTCAAGTGGGAGCCATTGGATCACCTTACCTCTCCCACCTGGGCAGGGTCAAAATAGGAGGCAGAAAGTGGGGTAAGGGGGTTTAAGCAGAGAGAGGGAGCAGAAGCCACCTACAATTGCCTTCCTGGACTGAAGGCTTTCTCCTGCCACCAGCCTTAGCTGGGGAAGAAAGAGAAGTCTTACTCCTTGTAGGGGAATGGCTCCGCCATAGTTCCCTGGCTATCTTGCACGTTTCCATATAGGCTACATAGGCAAGACTTAGCCACAGCTTACCTAAGCCTTGAAACACTGCCTTGTAACCCTGCCAGAACAGGGGAACATAGTAAGATTGTGAGGAGCTGCCTCCCTATCTCTCAGGAACACAGTTTCTGGAGACAGTTTCTCACTGCCTAGTAGATTCTGATGATGCTTGAGACTCTCTGCCTCACCCCATCTTAGGGTACAACTGTAGGCTGAAAATTGCTTAGTGGGAGCATGGAATTAGCTCCTCAGCAACAGGATGCCCCACCACTCATATTGCATTGTCATCTGGCCCCTTTTGTTTTGGTGTCATACTGTTGAACAAGAGACACAGAAACCAGACACTTTCACTGATATTGATTTTGCTGTCTATGTAAGTAATAATCTGTCTGAATCTAAAAAGAGCTTGTTTCATTACCAGCCAAAATCTGTCAGCCTTGATTGACACCCTTCAATGAGCTTAGGCTGAGTTATAACTGGGTCTGAACTAGGACTGTGTTCTGTGACTTAAAAACTGATGATAACGCATTGCCATTGAGTCGATTCTGACTCATACCGACCCTATAGGACAGAGTAGAATTGCCTCATAGGGTTTCCAAGGAGCATCTGGTAGATTCGAGCTGCTGACCTTTTGGTTAGCAGCTGAGATCCTAACTACTGTGCCACCAGGGCTCCAAAGTGACAATAGGACCTTTTAAGAGCAAGCAGAGGGACAATGGCACCTGCTTAAGTTTTCATCTAGTAGCAGAGGAACAATTACTCACTGTATAAGTTTTTAGCATTCACCTCTTTTCTATCAAACCAAACCCATTGCCACTGAGTCAATTCCAACTCATGGTGACCCCATGTGCATCAGAGAACTGCTCCATAGGGTTTTTATGGCTGTGACCTTCTAGAAGCAAACCACCAGGTCTTTCTTCTGAGATGCCTCCAGGTAAGTTTAAATCACCAACCTTTAGGTTAGTAGTCAAGCATTTAACCATTTTTACTACCCAGAGACTCCTCTTTCTTACAAAACCTACTGATTTCCTCCTTGAAATAAGGAAATGATATTAAATGTTTCAGACAGTGTGTCTCTTCATATGAGGTACAGTAATTTTGTTGTGCACAGTAATTTTGTTTCAGAACTGTGTACAAGCTGAAGCTAAACTCTCCTTTAGAACCCCCACCAACCATCCTGATTTCCCAACTCAGAAAGAACCTTGTGCCTAGAGGTTAAGGTCTTGGGCAAGGGCCCAGCAGAAGTTTGATCAACACTGACTTGATTTAAGAGTGTTTTCTTTGTGAACTGAGGGTGAAGACAGTCCTTGAGGAAACACCCTAGGATACCAGTATAAGTATGTTTTCCCTTCCCCTGGCAAGCCATGAGGGGGAAAAAAATACCAGGAAGCAATTCCTGAAAAATGGAAAACAAAATGAAACAAATAACTCTAACTGTATGTCAAGTTGGTGGCATAATTAAGCACAGTGATTTGGGTGACACATCCATAGAGGAATATATCTTAAGGACAAAAGAAAATCTTAAATGTCATTCAGTAATCATATCATTAGTAATAATATTGCTGTTTATTGAATTTATTTTATATATATTGTGAGAAAGCAAATAAGTAATTGTGTCAATGCTATTAGGAACCAAGAGGAAGGAAAAGAGATAAAAATATTAAATCAAAGAAGAGATACAAATATTAAATAGAAAATATCAGTATGTGCTTAAAATTTATTTTCCACTACTTATTTTCCAGCTCTGTCCACTGAAAAAGTCCAGAAACAATGATGACAACCTAGTAGCAATAGCATCACTGGTGCCTTACTATGGTCTCTAACTACCATTTCCCACTAAAAGGAACCAAGGTTCTCTGGTCAACAAGACTGATTCCACATTGGAACAGGAAAGATCTGTTTTGTCTAAGCCTAGAAAATATCATCATGCTAGAAGTCAGACAGAATTAAAAACTACTGGAGTCTATCAAAAAGACATAGAAACCAAGTTGAAGGGGTTCCTGCTGGCCAAAAATTTGACAACTTGGGTCACAAGAAAGAATAATGACTGCAGTGAATTAAAACATACCAAATGTAACCCCAGTCTAAGCATGAGAAAAACATCAAACAAATCCCAGCAGAAGGACAGTCTACAAAATATCTGACCAGTACTCTTCAAAATATCAAAGTCATCAAAACAAGGAAAGTCTGAGAAACTATTACAGCCAAAAGAAGCCCCTAAGGAGATGCAACAACTAAATGGAAAGTGGTGTCCTGAATGGGATCCTGGACAGAAAAAGGACATTAGGTAAAAACTCAGGAAATCTGAATAAATTATGGACTTTAGTTAATCATAAGGTACCAACATTGGTTTGTTAATTATAACAAATGTACCATACTACTGTAAGATGTTAATAATGAGGGAAACTGGATACAGAGTATATGGGAACTCTCTGAACTAACTTTACAATTTTCTTTAAACCTCAAAATGTTTTAAAAAATAATGTTTATCATTAAAAATAGCAAATGCATTAAAATCCATTAATTAATAATGGCATTAAAGAAAAAGTTGTTGTAGACAACTGTTATGGATTGATTGTTTCCCCAAAACATGTGTGTCAACTTGGCTGAGCCATGATTCCCAGTATTGTGATTGTCCACCATTTTGTTATCTGATGTGATTATCTTATATGTTGTAAATCCTTACCTCTATGATGTTAATGAGGCAGGATTAGAGACAGTTACGTTAATGAGGCAGGACTCAATAAACAAAATTAGATTGTATCTTGAATCAATCTCTTTTGAGATATAAAAGAGAAAAAGGAGCAGAGAGACGGGGGACCTCATACCACCAATAAAAAAGTACTGGGACTGCAGTGCATCTTTTGGACCTGGGGTCCCTGCACCAAGAAGCTCCCAGACCAGAGGAAGATTGATGACAAGGACCTTCCCCTAGAACTGACAGAGAGAGAGAAAGCCTTCCCCGAGAGCTAGCCCCCTGAATTTGGACTTCTAGCCTCCTAGCCTGTGAAAGAATAAATTTCTGTTTGTTAAAGCAATCCACTTGCTGTATCTCTGTTATAGCAGCACTAGATAACTAAGAAAACCACCAACTTACTTGAAAATGGGCAAATAAAAGGAAGTAATGATGCATTTATGTGATCTTTCCTGTTCAAATCTGTTTGAGATGTCTTAGTTAAGGTTCCAAAAGCAGATCCTGCAATAAGAACTTGAGTGGTAGATAGACATTTTATAGCACCCAATGAAATAATTGATTCAAAAACAACCACTACAATGTAGAAAGCCATTAGGGAAGGTTTGGGGATGCAGCTTCGGGATTGGAGAAAGACTCATTAACAACCTGAGATATGCAGATGACACAACCTTGCTTGCTGAAAGTGAAGAGGACTTGAAGATCAAAGACCACAGTCTTCAGTATGGATTACACCTCAACATAAAGAAAACAAAAATAATCACAACTGGACCAATAGGCAACATAATGATAAATGGAGAAAATACTGAAGTTGTCAAGGATTTCATTTTACTTGGCTCCACAATCAATGCCCATGGAAGCAACAGTCAAGAAACCAAACAACATATTGCATTGGGCAAATATGCTGCAAAAGACCTCTTTAAAGTGTTAAAAAGCAAAGATGTCACCTTGAGGACCAAGGTGTGCCTGACCCAAGCCATTATTTTCGATCGCCTCATATGCATGCGAAAACTGGACAATGAATAAGAAAGACTGACAAAGAATTGATGCCTTTGAATTATGGTGTTGGCAAAGAATATTGAATATACCAAGGACTGCCAGAAGAATGAACAAATCTGTCTTGGAAGAAGTACAACCAGAATGCTCCTTAGAAGCAAGGATGGCAAGAGAGAAGAAATCTGGTGGAGCCAGTCTCGGAAGAGGGTCAGGGAAAAAGAGGAAGAGCCTCAATGAGATGGATTGACACAGTGGCTGCAACAATGGGCTCAAACATAGCAATGATTGTGACGATGGCACAGGAACCGGCAGTGTTTTGTTCTGCTGTGCATGGGATTGCTATGAGTCGGAACCAAGTCGACAGCACCTAACAAAAACAAAGACAAGGTTTTAGGAATTTTATAATGAGAGGATTAGACTACAATTTCTAATCCCCTAGTCAACCTTAACATGTCTAAAAGCAGGACACCAGTCATCATGGGGATCCTGAGCTGAGGTGATGGAAACAGCACAGCAACTCATATAAACAACAACACAGATTTGAACCTACATCTAATCAAGCTTCTAGATATAATCTGAGTTATATGAGAAAGGAGTGGATAAATGAGCATATTAAAGGACACCATGAAGATGCATTTAGCCAAATCCAGAATTGAGAAATGCTACAGAAAAAAATGACTCTGTTTCTTCCACAAATAATTGTCATGAAAAAGAAAAGAGGCAGGGGAACTGCTATAGATAAAAAAAATATATTTAAGAGACATAGCAACTTAATGTAGTGATCCAACTGTAAAAATGCATTTTTGAGACAATTAGGGAAACTAAAACATTGACTTGGTATTAGATAATATTAAGGAATTATTGTTATTTTTTCTAAGTGTGATAATAGTCTTGTGGATTTTTTAAAGTTCTTATTTGTTAAAGATACATTCAGAAGTATTTACTGAGTAAATAATACTGTATTTGGAATTATATCTTTCCAATACTCCAGCAGAGGGGAAAAGGGGAGGGCAGGTAAATGAACCAAGAATGGCAAAATGTTGATAATTATGGAAGCTAGGTGATGGTACATGGATATGTGGGATTATTTTACTTCTTTGGACTATTTTTAAATGTCTCCATAATTAAGAGTTTTTAAAAAGCAGAAGTTTGGCGGTAAAGGAAAGAACAGTTGAAGTACCTGGAGAAGGATGCAGAGTCTGAGGAGATGGAGCATATTTACATATTGAAGAAGAGAGGAAGGACACCAGAGAGCGAAGAAATAGCTAGTGGAGCCAGTCTCAGAAGGGGTCTGGGAAATCAGGTGCAGGTGGCCTAGGCAAGAGTGGCAATTACATACCAGCCCCTTTGCACTGAGTTCCTACTTATGTCCGAATCACAGTTTGATCTTAATTGGACTTTACAAAAATTCTATGAGATGATTGTAATGATACTCATTTTAGGGATACAGGAAAACCTGCAAAAGCCAGAACCTGTGTGTGATGGTTAAGATTGTGTGTCAGCTTGGTTGGGCCATGATTCTCAGCGTTTTGGCAGTCGTATAATGTTGTGATCACTTCCATGTTGAGATTTGATATGTGAACACCTCCATGATGGGATCTGCTGTGAGTAGCTAATCAGCTGAAAGGGTATTTCCTTGCGGGTGTGGCCTGCATCGAATATAAGCAGACATTCTGGCAAGACTCGGGGGCTTTTTGCTCATGCTGGATCCTGCAGCTGGCTCCTATTTGTTTGACCTCCAGTTCTCGCCTGCTAATCTTGGGATTCATCGATCTTCACAGCCTGTGAGCAAGAGCCCTGCTCTCTGACCTGCCAATCTTGGGTTTGCCAGCCCCTGTGGCTATGTGAATCAGATGAAGCCGCTATCCTGACCCACGGACTGGGGATGTTCCAGCCTCTACAACCATGTGAGCCATTTCCTTGATATAAATCTCTCTATATATACATATTTATACACTTCACTGGTTTTGTTTCTCTAGAGAACCCAGCCTAAGACACTGTGTAAAGTGGAAACCTGTCAGAGAGGAAAACTCAAATATTTTCCAGTAAATAGAAAGCAATATAAAAGTGATCCCAAAGAGTCCACAAGAAAAGTTCTAGAGCCAATAGAAGAATTTAGCAAAATTTCAGGATAGAAGCTCAAAAAACAAAAATCAGTTGGATGTCTATGCACCAGCAATGAAAAATCTGAAAGGAAAACTGGGGTAACAATTCCATTTACAATAACATCTAAGAGAATAAAATACCTAGGAATAAATCTAACCAGGGAGGTGAAGGACTTATACAATGAAAACAATAAAACTCTGCTGAAAGAGATTACAGAAGACTTCAATAAAGGGAAAGATATTTCACGTTCATGGATTGGAAGACTTAATATTAAGATGTCAATATTATACAAAGTGATCTATAGATTCAACACAATCCCAATCAAAAGTCCAACAGCCTTCATAACAGAAGTATAAAAACCAATCCTCAACTTTATATGGAATGGCAAGAGGCCCCAAATAACTAAAACAATGTTGAAAGAAAAGAACAAAGTAGGAGGGCTCACACTTCTTTTCTTTTTCTTTTTTTTTTTTTTTTGGGAAACTGTTGGTACTTTTTAATAGATTGTGGTGAGAAGAGTTCAAATCACAGCAAAACAGAACTCGTTTAAGTGAACCAGTGCAGTGTGTAGTCAGCATAACATATAGCAGTATTAGTCAGTTAGGGAAAATTACAGTTGAAAAACATTACATCTTAATTCCACATGAATAAATGGATAAGTAACTGTAAAATCATCACTGGAAGAATATGTAAATAGCCAAGCATAACAAACCTACAGAAAGAGAATTATCTCCAAGTTTAGGAAGTACATTTACCTGCCTATCCACCTCTTCAAACCTATGCTTTAGCACATGAGGGCTCACACTTCTTGATTTTAAAACATACTATACAGCTACAGTAAACAAAACAGCCTGGTACTGGTATAACAATAGTCACATAGACCAATGGAATGGCATTGAGAGTCCAGAAATAAACCCACACATCCATGGTCAACTTATTTTTGACAAGGGTACTAAGTCCATTTGATGGGGAAAGAGGAGTCTCTTTCAATAAATTGTGCTGACAAAACTGGATTTACACATGCAAAAAATGATCCATGCCTCACACCATAAACAAAAAAAATTTTTTTTTAATGGATTAAGGACCTAAATGTGCAAATAAAACCATAAAATTCCTAGAAGAAAATGCAGGGGCAACACTATCAGGCCTAGCTTTTAACAATGGATTATCTAATATAATAACAAAAGCACAAATAGCAAAATGCAAAATAACTAAATGGCACTTCATAAAAATTAAAAACTTGTTCACCCAAAGACTTCACCAAAAAAGTGAAAAGACAAGCTACCAACTGAGAATATCTTCGAAAAACATATAACCAACAAAAATCTAATAATTAAAATATACATAAAACTTCGACAACTTAACAACAAAAAGGCAAATAACCCAATCATAAAATGGGCAAAGGACTTGAATAGACATTTCACCAAAAAGGACATTCAAATAGTCACCAAACACATGAAAAGATGCTGTCATGGATTGAATTGTGTCCCCAAAAAATATCTGTCAACTTGGCTAGGTCATGATTCCCAGTATTGTATGATTGTGTAATCTGATGTGACTTCCTATCACTAAACTCTGTCACTATGATGTGTTGTAAATTCTATCACTATGATGAGGTTATCTGTGATCTCCTTATGTGTTGTAAACTCTGTCACCATGATGAGGTTATACTGATGACGTCTACAAGATTGGATAGTGTCTTAAGCCAACCTCTTTTAAGATTTAAAAGAGAGGAGTGACCAGAGACACAAGGGAATGTCATACCACCAAGAAAGCAGCGTCAGGAGCAGAGCACGTCCTTTGGACCTGAGGTTTCTGCGCAGAGAAGCTCCCAGACCAAGGGAAGATTGATGACACGGACCTTCCTCCAGAGCCAACGGAGAAAGCGTTTGCCTGGAGCTGAAGCCCTGAATTTGGACTTGTAGCCTACTGGACTGTGAGAGAATACACTTCTGTTTGTTAAAACCATCCACTTGTGGTATTTCTGTTAGAGCAGCACTAGATGACTAAGACAGATGCTCAGCGTCATTAGCCATCAGAAAGATGCAAATCAGAACCACAATGAGACATTACTTCACTCCCAACTAGGATGAATAAGATTTTTTTTAAAAGGCCAGAAAATAACAAATGTTGGTGAAGATGTGGGGAAACTGGAACCTATTGCTGGTAGGAATGCAAAATGGTAGAGCCATCGTGGAAAACAGTGTGGCGGTTCCTCAAAAAACTAAAGATAGAACTACCATATGACCCAGCAATTCCACTCCGAGGTATATAACCCAAAAGACTTGAAAATAGAGACTCAAAAAGAGACTTGTATACCAATGTCCATTACAGCACTATTCACAATAGCCAAAAAGTGGAAACAACCTAAATGCTCATCAACAGATGAATGGATAAACAAAATGTGATACATACATACAACGGAACACTTCTCAGTAAATAGGAGAAACAAAGTCTTGAAAATGCTGCAATATGCATGGAGCTGGAAGAATTATTCTGAGTGAAATAAGTTAATCACAAAAGGACAAGTATTGTATGGCCTCACTTTTATAAAAAGACAAGAAAAGGAAAATGTATAGAGAACAAAGTTTATTAGTGGTTACCTGAGTGGGAAGGAGGAAAAAGGGAGGGGGTAACAGTGATGGAAATAGCTCAAAGATTAAGGGTAGGGTTGCACAGCCAATAATTGTAATTGCCATCAGTAAGTTGTACACCTGTAGAAAGTTGAACTGGCAAAAGTTGTGTGATAGATGTATATATTTACAACAACAGCAAAAAAAAGTAGCTGTTAGGCTGCTTATGTACAATTAAAAATCTCATGCGATTTGGTTTCTTGGTTAGGATGTTGTCATGGATTGAATTGTGTCCCCCAAAAATATCTGTCAACTTGGCTGGGTCATGATTCCCAGTATTGTATGATTGTGTACCATTTTGTAATCTGATCTGATTTCCTTATGTGTTGTAAACTCTACCACTATGATGTAATAAGATGGATTAGTGGCAGTTATACTGATGAGGTCTACAAGATTAGTGTTTTAAGCCAATCTCTTTTGAGATATAAAACAGAGAAGTGAGCAGAGACACATGGGAACCTCATACCACCAAGAAAGCAGTGCCAGGAGCAGAGCCTGTCCTTCAGAGCTGAGGTTCCTGCACAGAGAAGCTCCTAGACCAAGGGAAGACTGATGCATCACAAGGACTTTTCTCCAGAGCTGACGGAGAAAGACTTCTCCTGGAGCTGATGCCCTGAATTTGGACTTGTAGCCTACTGGACTGTGAGAGAATAAATTTCTCTTTGTTAAAGCCATCCACTTGTGGTATTTCTGTTAGAGCAGCACTAGATGACTAAGATAGATGTTTAGGGTCATGGTTTCATGGGACATCCCAGTTAATTGGCCTAATAACATGTTTAGTGTTTCTGTGCTATTTCCTAGTTCATTGCATATAGTTCCTGGGGTCTTAAAACTTGCAAGCAGAGATTCAAGAAAGTGGCCTAGTGAGAGGCAGCACACCGTCTCTCTAGAGCAAAGACCTAAGAAACAAAGTGAAACAGATACAGATGACAACCCTGGAACCCTGAGCATCAAATGAAAGGATACAGAATTAGATCAAACACCAACTGGAAAAAGAAACAGAACGACAGCAGTGAATGGGGAGAGATACAGAGTACAGGTCCCCCACCAGACAGCCCGGCACACCTGAGACATTTTGAGACAAAGCCAGCAGCAACCCTGGGTGAGGAGCACAGGAAGACAACATCACAAAACCCCCAATAGGAGAGAGAGAAACTGTGTCAACATACCTGGAGTGAAGCAAGGTGGGCAGGACATGAATTGTAGCTAAGGAGGGTAAGTACAGGAAGGCGGACAAGAGCTTCAGGGATCCTGGCACACACCGAGCAGGGAGGGAGCCAGGACCCAGAGACAGGGTGACTCTCCAGTGGTGGTACTTGATCAGTAGGGCAGGTGGCAAGCACGGAGCAATAGATGACCCCCCCTTTTTCTGTTTATTGTTTTTTTCTATCCTCCCCTCCCTAGCTCCCCACCCCACCCTCTTCCACAAGACAGAGTGCCAGTGCTCCCCCCATCCCCTGCCTCACCCCTCCCATACCTGGGAGAGTGCCTACACAACCCCCAGCCAATCACCCCCCCTCCCATCAGAGAGAGCACCTGTGCACCCCCAGCCAACTGCCCCTTCCTCCCCAGTAGAGGGAGGCCTTCAGCACCCCCTAGATGCCCACCTTGCTCCTTGCCTGTTGCCAGCCCACCTGGTGAGTGACTGTGAGCATTCCCATACTGCTGGATAGCCCTCGCCCAGTGTGTGCTCAGCCCTCTCACATGTACAGTGAACAGCAAGGAGGGCTCGCCTTGCCATTGCTCCATCCAACTGGGAGTAGGAAGTGAATGCCCCTATGCAGCCAGACAAGTGATCACCGAGGCATGCCTGACCCTCCTGCACTGATAAAACAAAACAAAAATCATAAATAAATAAAATAACATCTTAATGCCTTGGACACAGCAGACAATATCAAATCATATAAAGAAATAAGACAAGATGGCTCAATCGAATGACCAAAATAAAGGGGCAGAAAATCTTCCTGAGGAAGAGATGGTAATGGAGCTGCCTGATAAGGCATTAAAAATGCTTATATATAGGGTCCTTAAAGAGATCAAGGAAAACACAGACAAAACCGTAGAAGAATTCAGGAAAACCATACTAGAACAAAATGACAAATTAAATAGACAATTAGAAATTATACAAAAACAGCAACTAGAAATCCAGAAGATTAACAATAAAATATCAGAAATAGATAATGAAAAGACATAGAGGTAGAACTGAAACAATGGAATAAAGAATTAGTGAAATAGAAGCCAAATCCTTTGATACCAATTTGTTTGAGGAACAGTAAGAAAAAAAAGAATGAAAAAAGCCTAAGAGTTTTGTGAGACACTAAGAAGAGGAATAATTTACACATGATTGGAATCCCAGAACATGAGAGGACCAAAAAAAAATCACGGAGAGAATTTTTGAAGATTTTCTGGAAGAAAACTTCCCCAATATCATGAAAGATGAGATTTCCATGCAAGAAGGTCAACAAACCCCATCAAGGATAGACCCCAGAAGAAAGCCACCAAGACATAACATAAACTTTCCAAGACCAAAGATAAAGAAAGAATTCTGAGAGCAGCTCAGGAAAAACAAAATATCACCTACAAAGGAATTCCAATAAGACTAAGCTCTGGTTTCTCGGCAGAGACCATGCAGGCAAGAAAGCAATGAGATGACATATATAAAATCCTGAAAGAAAAGAATTGCAACTGTTATGAATTGAATTGTGTCCCCCAAAAATGTGTATCAACTTGGTGAGGACACGATTCCCAGTACTGTGTGATTGTCCACCATTCTGTGATCTGATATGATTATTCTGTGTGTTGTAAATGCTAACCTCTGTGACGTTAATGAGGCAGGACTCAATCCACAAGATGAGGTTGTATCTTGAAACAATCTCTTTTGAGATATAAAAGAGAGAAGCGAACAGAGAGTTAGGGGTCTCACACCACCAAGAAAGAAACACCAGGAGCACAATGTGTTCTTTGGACCTGGGCTCCCTGCACTGAGAAGCTCCTAGATCAATGGAAGATTGATGACAAGGACCTTCCCCCAGAACCAATAGAGAGAGAGAAAGCCTTCTCCTGGAGCTGGTGCCCTGAATTCAGACTTATAGCCTCCTAGACTGTGAGAGAATAAATTTTTGTTTGTTAAAGCCATCCACTTGTGGTATTTCTGTTTTAGCAGCACTAGATAACTAAGACATCAACCAAGAATCATATACCCAGCAAAACTGTCTCTCAAATATGATGATGAAATTAGGACATTCCCAGATAAACAAAAATTAAGGGAATCTGTAAAAACCAGACCATCCTTAGGAAGAAATACTAAAGGGAGTCTTTCAGATAGAGAACCAACGACAGCAGACAACAACCTGAGAGCAAGCCACAAGATGGCATCACCAAGATTCCAACCCAGATATGGAAATCTCAAAAGTAAAATAAAGCACAGAATCAAAAACAGGGAACCAGGGATGTCAATCTGAAATTGATGACAACTCAAAACAAAAAGGGGAAATGAATAGTGTAATTACAGAACTTCCACATGGACAGGAAGTCAAGGCAATATCTACAAATAACGGTTTTAAACACAGAATGATAAACATAAGCCTCACAGTAATCACAAAAAAAATTAACAAACTCACCTATTGTCTTAGTTACCTAGTGCTGCAACAACAGAAATACCACAAGTGTATGGCTTTAACAAAGAGAAATTCATTCTCTCTCAGTCTAGTAGGCTAAAAGTCTGAATTAGGGGTGCCAGCTTCACAGAAAGTCTTTCTCTCTCTGTCAGCTCTGGAGGAAGGTCCTCGTCATCAATCTTCCCCTGGTCTAGGAAATTCTCAGCGCAGGGACTCCAGGTCCAAAGGATATGCTCCCCTCCTGGTTCTTCTTTCTTGGTGGCGGGAGGTCCCCTGTCTCTCTGCTTGCTTCTGTCTTTTATATCTCAAAAGAAATTGACTCAAGACACAACCTAATTTTGCATACTGAGTCCTGCCTCATTAACATAACTGCCTCTAATCCTACCTCATTAACATCATAGAGGCAGGATTTACAACACCTAGTAAAATCACGTCAGATCACAAAATGGTGGACAATCACACAATACTGGGAATCATGGCCTAGCCAAATTGACACATTTTGGGGGGCTCGTTACCATCAAACAAGGAGAGACAGGAGCACGTGTACCTTTGAACACAGGGTCCCTGCACTAAGAATCTCCTAGACCAGGGGAAGACAGATGACAAGGACCTTCCCTCAGAGCTGACAGAGAAAGAAAGCTTTTCCCTGGAGCTGGTGCCCTGAATTTGGACTTCTAGCCTCCTAAACTGTGAGAGAATAAACTTCTGTTTATTAAAGCCATCCACTTGTGGTATTTCTGTTATAGTAGCACTAGATGTTTAAGACACCCATCAAAATAAATAAGAAGAAAATCAAAAAGACTGAAAACAAACCAAAAAACTGAATAAACACAAAATCAACAAAAACAAAGGAAATGAAAATACAATCCATGAACAAAAAGAACTCAACACAGAAAATTTAGCAGAACAAAGAAACTGTCAACACCACAAAAAAAGCATTAAAAAAATGACAGCAGTAAATTCATATCTATCAGTAATCACACTGAATGTAAATGGGTCAAATGTACAAGTCAAGAGACAGAGAGTGGCGGAATGGATTAAAAAAAAAAAAATGACCCATCAATATGTTGCCTACAAGAGACACACTTTAGACACAAAGACATAAAGAGGGTAAAAATCAAAGGATGGAAAAAAATATATCAAGCAAACAATAAACAAAAAGTGCATGAGCAGCAATATTACTCTGATAAAACAGACTTTAAATTAAACTTGATCATAAGAGACAAGGAAAGACATTATATAGCGATTGAGGGATCAATCCACCAAAGGACATAAACATAATAAACACCTACACTCCAAATGACAGAGCTCCAAAATACATAAAACAAACCCTAACAGAAATGAAAAGATAAATAGACAGTTCTACAATAATAGTAGGAGACTTTAACACACCACTTTTGATAATGGACAGAACTAGAAAGAAACACAACGAAGATACAGAAGATCTAAACAACACAATCAAACAACTTGACCTCATAGACATATACAGAGCACTCCACCCAAAAGCAGAGCAGTACACATTCTTCTCCAGTGCACATGGATCATTCTCTAGAATAGATCATATCCTAGGCCACAAAGCAAGCATCAATAAATTCAAAAATATCAAAATAATACAAAGCATCTTCTCAGATTACAACACTATAAAATTAGAAATCAATAACAGGAAGAACAAGGGGAAAAAATCAAATACTTGGAAACTGAACAATGCCATACTTAAAACCCACTGGGTAATAGAAGAAATTAAAGAAGAAATGAAAAACAAGAATCCTAGAATCAAACGAGATGAAAATACAACATACCAAAACCTTTGGGACACAGCAAAAGCAGTGCACAGAGTCCAATTTGTAGTAATAAATGCACACATCAAAAAAGAAGAAAGGACCAAAATCAATACCTTAACTCTACAACTTGAAAAAAATAGAAAAATAGCCCCAAAGGAAGCCCACAGCTGCCAGAAAAAGGAAGTAATAAAGATTAGAGCAGAAATAAAAGAAACAGAAAAACAACTGAAACAATCAACAAGACTAGAAGTTGGTTCTTTGAAAGGATCAATAAAATCTACAAACCACTGGCCAAAATGACAAAAGAAAAAAAGGAGAAGATGCAAATAAACAAAATAAGAAATGAGATGGGCGACATTACAGAACTAACTGACATAAAAAAGGATCATAACAGAATACTACAAAAAAATTATGCTCCAACAAATTTGAAAACCTGGAGGAAATGGACAAATTCCTGATCTTAGACACAGGGTTGAAGTTCATTAAATGGGGGAAGAGATAGTCTCTTTAACAAACAGTGCTGGCAAAACTGGATATCCATTTGCAGGAGAATGAAACAAGATCCATACTTCATCCCATACATACACAAAAACTAACTCAAAATGGATCAAGGATCTAAATGTAAAACCTAAAACTATGAAGTTCATGAAAGAAAACATAGGGACAATGCTAGGGGCCCTAATTTACGGCATATACACAATATCAAGCATAATTTAAAATTCACAAACTCCAGAAGATAAACTAGATAACTGGGACCTCCTAAAAATTAAATACTTGTGCTCATCAAAAGACTTTTCCAAGAGAGTAAAAAGAGAACCTACAGGCTGGGAAAAAATCTTTGGCAGTGACATATCTGATAAAGGTTTAATCTCTAAAATATATAGAAAACTTCAACAACTCCACAATAAAAAGACAAGTAACCCAATCACAAAATGGGCAAAGGACATGAACAGACACTTCACCAAAGAGGACATTCAGGTGGCCAACAAATACATGAAAAGATGCTCGCTATCATTAGCCATTGTTATTGTTCTTGTTGTTAGGTGCCTTTGAGTCTGTTCCAACTCATAGCTACCCTATGTACAACAGAACGAAACAATGCCCGGTCCTGTGCCATCCTCACAATCATTGTTATGCTTGAGCCTGTTGTTGAAACCACTGTGTCAAACCATCTCCTTCAGGGTCTTCCTCTTTTTTGCTGACCCTCTACTTTACCAAGCATGATGTCCTTCTCCAGGGATTGGTCCCTCCTGATAACATGTCCGAAGTACGTGAGACAAAGTCTCACCATCCTTGAAGGAGTATTTTGGCTGTACTTCTTCCAAGATAGATTTATTCATTCTTCTGGCAGTCATGGTATAGTCAATATTCTTCGCCGACACCATAATTCAAAGGAGTCAATTATTCATTGGTCTTCCTTATTCATTGTCCAGTTTTCGCATGCGTATGAGGCAACTGAAAACGCCATGGCTTGGGTAAGGAGCACCTTAGTCCTTAAAGTGACAACTTTGCTTTTTAACACTTTAAAGAGGTCTTTTGCAGCAGATTTGCCCAATGCAATGCATCGTTTGATTTCTTGACTACTGCTTTCATGGGTCTTGACTGTGGATTCAAGTAAAATGAAATCCTTGACAACTTCAATATTTTCTCCATTTATCATGATGTTGCTTATTGGTCTAGTTGTAAGGATTTTTGTTTTCTTTATGTTAAGGTGTAATCCATACTAAAGGCTGTAGTCTGATCTTCATCAATAAGTGCTTCAAGTCCTCTTTACTTTCAGCAAGCAAGGTTGTGTCATGTACATATCTCAGGTTGTTAATGAGTCTTCCTCCAATCCCGATGCCACATTCTTCTTCATATAGTCCTGCTTCTCATATTATTTGATCACCCCTTGTTCTGTTCAAATGACTGCCTCTTGGTCAATGCACAAGTTCCTCGTGAGCACAGTTAAGTGTTCTGGAATTCCCATTCTTCAAAACCTAATCCATAATTTGTTATGATCCACATAGTTGAATGTCTTGGCATAACTGATAAAACACAGGTAAACATCTTTCTGGTATTCTCTGCTTTCAGCCAAGATCCATCTGGCATCAACAATGATATCCCTCATTCCACGTCTTCTTCTGAATCCAGCTTGAATTTCTGGCTGTTCCCTGTCATTGTACTCCTGCAATCACTTTTGAATGATCCTCAGCAAAATTTTACTTGTGTGTGATGATAATGACATTGTTTCATAATTTCTGCATTCTGTTGGATCACCTTTCTTTGGAATGGGCACAAATATGGATCTCTTCCAGTCGGTGCACCAGGTAGCTGTCTTCCAAATTTCTGGGAATAGACAAATGAGGGCTTCCAGTGCTGCATCCGTTTGTTGAAACTTTTCAATTGGTATTCTGTCAATTCCTGGAGCCTTGTTTTTTGCCAGTGCCTTCAGTGCAGGTAGGACTTCTTCCTTCAGTACCATTAGTTCTTGATCATATGCTACCTCCCGAAATGGTTGAATGTCAACCAATTATTTTTGATACAGTGACTCTGTATATTCCTTCCATCTTCTTTTGATGCTTCCTGTGTCGTTCAATATTTTCTCCCACAGAATCCTTCAATATTGCAACTTGAGGCTTGAATTTTCTCTTCAGCTTGAGAAATGCTGAGCGTGTTCTTCCCTTTTAGTTTTCTAACTCTAGGTCTTTGCACATTTCATTACAATACTTCACTTTGTCTTCTTGAGTCACCTTTTGAAATCTTCTGTTCAGTTTTTTTACTTCCTTATTTCTTCTTTTCACTTTAGCTGCTCTACATTCAAGAGCAGGTTTCAGAGTCTCTTCTGATATCCATTTTGTTCTTTTCTTTCTCTCCTGTCTTTTTAACAACCTGTTGCTTTCTTCATGTATGATATCCTTGATGTCATTCCACAACTACTCTGGTCTTCAGTCATTAGTTTTTAATAAGTCAAATCTATTCTTGAGATAGTCTCTAAATTCAGGTGGAATATACTCAAGGTCATACTTCAGCTTTCATGAACTTGTTCTAATTTTCTTCAGCTTCAGCTTGAACTTGCATATGAGCAATTGATGGTCTGTTCCACAGTCTACCCTGGCCTTATTCTGACTGATGATATTGAGCTTTTCCATTGTCTCTTTCCACAGATGTAGTCAATTTGATTCCTGTGTATTCCATTTGGTGAGGTCCACATGTATAGTCGCCATTTATGTTGGTGAAAAAGGTATTTGCAATGAAAAAGCCTTTGGTCTTGCAAATTCTATCAGGGAATCTCCAGCATCATTTCTATCACCAAGGCCACATTTTCCAACTACCGTTTCTTCTTCTTTGTTTCCAACCTTCGCATTCCAATCACCAGTAGTTATCAATGCACCTTGACTGCGTGTTTGAACAATTTCAGACTGCTGAATTTGGTAAAAATCTTCAATTTTCTCATCTTTGGCATTAGTGGTTGGTGTGTAAATTTGAATAATAGTCGTATAAACTGGTCTTCCTTGTAGGAGTATAGCCACATACATATATAGGTTAGGCTGTGGACATTTTTACATACATATTTGTATGTACAGCATGTATATGAATATATAGTAGAGCACAAAGGGGATGCAATCATAGAAGATTCTAGACATATCCAAACACCTTGAGGGACCAAGTTACTGGGGCCGAGGACTAGGGACCATGGTCTCAGGGGACATCTAGGTCAATTGACATAACATAGTTCATAAAGAAAATGTTCTACACTCTACTTTGGTTAGTAGCACCTAGAATATTTAAAGCTTGTAGGCAGTCATCTAAGATACATCTATTGGTCCCATCCCATCTGGAGCAAAGGAGAATGAAGGAAATCAAAGACACAAGGAAAATATTAGTCCAAAGGACTAATGGACCACATGAACCACAACCTCCACCAGCCTGGGGCTAGAAGAACTAGATGGTGCCTGGCCACCACCACCGCAGGTTTGACAGGGATCACAATAGAAGGTCCCAGATAGAGCAGGAGAAAAATGTAGAACAAAATTTAAATTTACAAAAAATACGAGATTTACAAGTTTGACAAGGACTGGAGGAACTCCCAAGACTATGGCCCCCGGACACCCTGCTAACTCAGAACTGAAGCCACTCCTGAAGTTCACCTTTCAGCCAAAGATTAGACAGACCTATAAAACAAAAAATAACGCTCGTGAGGAATGTGCTTCTTAGATTAATCAAGTATACAAGACCAAATGGGCAACACCTGTCCAAAAGCAAAGATGAGAATGCAGGAAAGGACAGGAAAACTAGATGAATGGAAACGGGGAAACTGGGGTGGAAAGGGGGAGAGTGCTGACACATTGCAGGGATTGTAACCAATGTCACGAAACAATTTGTGTATAAATTTTTGAATGAGCAACTAATTTACTCTGTAAACGTTCACCTAAAGCGCGCACACACACCCCAAAAAAAGCTTGCAAGTGGCCATCCAAGGGACAACAATTGGTCTCTATTCGCCTGGAGCAACAGGGGAAGGAGGAGAGTCGGGAAGAGGAGGACGAAATGAAATGTGTGGCTGATTGCCTCCATGAACAACTGTCTCTTTCATCATGAGACCAGAAGAACTGGATGGCACCCGGCTACTATTACTGAACACTTAGATCCAAGATTCTGTAGAAGAATTCTGCTCAAAAGGAGAAGATGCCGAACAGAATTTCAGATTCTTATGTTCTCCAGACTTCCTGGGGCCACGAAGGTTGGATGAAACCCTGAAACTACTGCCTTGAGATAATCTTTAAACCTTAAACCAAAAATATCCTCTAAAGTCTTCTTAAAACTAAACAGTGTTGTTGTTATGTGCCACCAAGTTGATTCCAACTCATAGCAATCCTACAGGACAGAGGAGAACTGCCCCATAGGGTTTCCAAGGAGTGGCTAGTGGATTTGAACTGCCGACCTTTTGATTAACAGCCTGAGCTCTTAACCAGTTCGCCATGAGGACTCCGTAAAACCTAACAATAGTTTAGCTTAGCTAGTAAAAAATGTCTGCCTTGAGAATTATGCTCTTAAGAACTACCTACAAGGTATCAAATTGACAACAGCAACTCGAAAGATAAGATAAGAACCTTAGGGGGCAATGAATTTATGTTATTGGGGGAGAAACAACTCAGAAAAGGAAGGTGAGTGTTATGGATTGAATTGTGTCCCCCAAAAATGTGCATCAACTTAGCTAGGCCTTGATTACCGGTATTGTGTAGTTGTCCAACATTTTGTTATTTGACTTAATTTTCCTATGTGTTGTAAATCTTAATCTCTGCCTGTGGTTAATGAGGCAACATTAGGTTATGTTAAAGAGGACTAGAGTGGGATGCAGCACCCTTACTCAGGATCCGATGTAAGCAGAGTTTCCCTGGTGTACGGCCTGCATCACCTTTTATCTTACAAGGGATAAAAGTAGACAGAAGCAAGCAGAAAGATGGGGACCTCATTACCACCATAAAGAAGCATCGAGAGTGGAGTGTGTCCTTTGGACCTGGAGTCCCTGTGCTAAAAAGCTCCTAGACCAGGGGAAGATTGATGACAAAGACCTTCCTCCAGAGCTGACAGAAAGAGAAAATCCTCCCCTGGAGCTAGTGCCCTGAATTCAGACTTCTAGCCTCCTAGACTGTGAGAGAATAAATTTCTGTTTGTTAAAGTCATCCACTTGTGGTATTTCTGTTACAGCAGCATTAAGATAACTAAGACAGTGAGAATGGTTGCAGAACTTGAAGAATGTAATCAATGTAACTGAATTGTACATGTGGAAACTTGAACTGGTGTATGTTTTGCTGTGTATTTTCTCAATAACAATAAAATAAATAAAATTTTTAAAAAGTGTTGACTGCACCCTCTCAAAGGCAGAAAACTTTTGAGACCCAGAAAAACAAGGCAGTTCCTTCAAGTTCTGGCTCTCACAAGTTTCAAAGTAATAAAGTAAGGCTCAGAATAATTGAAGACTCACTCAGGCTCAAACAACCAATAAGTGGCAGACCCAGGATTTAAACTCAAGTTGCTGTAAAGTTGTGGTCTTCATAGCTGTGCAATCTCCCTTCCTTTGAGACAGAATGGAAGGAGAATGAAAATGTCAAACATTTGGAGGGGAAAGAGGGACAACAGATGCAGCCTTCATGACTGATGATGACCTCTTTTCCTTGGGAAGTTAGATGGGAGGCTCTTGCAGGCAATAGTGCAAGCATTTCTGTTCACACTGGGGGTGCCAGGGAGCTAAAGAAGAGTCAGTCACCTTCCTGGCCTAAGATTATCTGAGGTAGCCAGTGAAATAGAGGTGTTCCCACAGAAGGAAATTCAGCAGAGAGAATTGTCAGGTGGCCCCCTTCTATTCTGCAGCAACTTTAGGAGACAAAGGTGCAAATTCAGATGGTGTGAGTTGACTCAAGCTGCATGTGAGTCAGCGAGTGGAGGTCGTCCAAATAAAGCTCATGCAAATTCGGCTGCTACCCAGAGCCTAGAAAGGGAAGGCAATGTCCAACCCTGCCCCCATCTCACCCTGCCCTGATGGAACTTGAAGTTCTGTTTTCTGCATAGTTCTGCCCTGTGCCTAGAGGGAGGCCTGGATGAAGAGGAATGAGGCTGAAGGAAGGGTGAAAGAGTCTTTGATGGAGTCTGTAGGGGGCCCTGTGCAATGGAGAAGGGAGTGGTGAGGCAAGCTGCAGGGAGGAAGCAGGGCTCAATGCCTAAAGAACTTTAACCAAGGAGTTGGGTTGCCTATTGGCATTATAGCAGACTTGTTAAAAATCGTAAATTTATGTTAAGTGTAAATTGGCTAAAGCCTCCAAAGTAGGCTTTTCGGTCAAACTCTAAATTAAAATCCCAGCTCTATCATTTACTGTTATATCACCTTGGGAAAGTTACTTAACCTCTCTGAACCCTGATTATTTGAAAAATGGAGATTAAAAAAATAGTATCTATTTTTTACTATTGCTGGTAACGGCACATTAAGTAACTCCAGCCAACACATCCACTGAGGAAGTTAGACAAGCTGGGCAAAATATTAAAAAAATCTGCTTGAAGGCATTGGTGTGTTAAGAAGATAGTGAAGAATTACAAGGCCGAGATCTGGGAGAAGACGGAAATCCAGAGGGGTGAGTCCAGCATTTCACACCACTTTTTCCTGAAGTTGTATGCCAATTTTGGAAGAGATGTATAAATGTCTAAGAGACTGAACAGTCTTTTGACAGCTTTATTCGACTACAGAACAATTATTGGGATACTGGATCTGCCAAGGCAGGGGTCCTTATTAAATCCACTATGCTTTGGAGTGAGAAACACAAAAGGCTGCATCATAGAAGTCAGAGTGAACCAGAAATAGACCAACCCTTACATGGACTGAAGCTTAGCTTCCAATCATCTCAATTTCTGCAAACATTTAAAGGTAATCCTGAATTGCTAGAACCCTCAAGCACTAGCAATGTAAATCCTGGCAGAAGCAAATGCAAATCCTCTGTAGGTAGTTGACATAATCCTCAATACCCATTAAATAATAACCAAGCCACTGAATTGTACACTTAAAATTATTAAAATGGAAACTTTTATGTTCATGTTTTTATGTTTATTTTTATATATTTTACTATAATAAAATTTTTAAAAATAGGCATACTAGGAGACAAGTTATCATAGGGTAAACCAACTGAAATAACAGCTAATAGAAACAGATCCACAGGGCCTCTAGATACTAGAGTTACCAGCACAAAAATTTAAATATATATATACATATATATATGCTTACTGTGTCCAAGTCTTCTCAAAGATAAGATTGAGAACGTCAACAAACAACTTGAAACTATAAAAGGACAAAGCAAACTTTTAAAAGAACCAAACAGAAATTTTTGAAATAAAAAATACAATAACCTAAATTAAGAACTCAGTGGGTGGGTTTTATAACAAATAAGATACAGATGAAGAGGGTATTGATCAACTGGAAAATATATTAGAAGAAAATATACAGAATGAAACATGGAGAAACAAAAATTGAAAATATAATGTATGGAGGATATAAGCTACAATATACGTTCTAACTTACATGAAATTGGAGTCCCATATAGAGACTAAAAAGAGAATGGGATAGAAACAATATTTGAAGGAGCAGTAGCTGAGAAACTGATGAAAGATGTCAAGTCAAAAATTCAAGAAATCTCACAAACTCCAAGCAGAGTAAACAAAAAGTTAAGATGTTCTAAGGTCCTTGCATTGTTCTGAAGAGGAGAAAACTACCATTTAACTTTAGACTTTGATAAATCTTTAATATCTTACAACTTTCTGGGAAACCACTAAAAGAATGGTAAATGTGTGTATAAATTTCAAACTAATAAAAAAAAACAGTTGCCATCCAGTCAATTCCATCTCATGGCAACCCCATGTGTGTCAGAGTATAACTGCACTCCATAGAATTTTCAATGACTCATTTTTTTGGAAATAGATGCCTTTCTTCTGAGGCAGCCCTGATCCGGGTGGACTCGAACCTCCATCCTTTTGGTGAACAGCCAAGCACATTAACCATCTTCACCAACCAGGGACTCCAAACTAGCAGAGAGTTATAAATGAAGTACAAATGCTCAAACAATCAAAAAGTAGGCAAGAAAAGAGGTTTAAAAAAAGAAACATAAAACTATAATGACAAATTAAAAGTCTGTAGTAAAATATTAAATTCTAAAAATATATAATTCTAAAAACATATAAATGTATATTAATTGTAAATTAACTAAAATATCCAAATAAAAGACAAAGTGTGTTATTCTGTATATTTTTAAATATGTATAACATACGACATATATATCTAAAGGACATACGTAAAACATAATGATCCAGAAAGTTTGAAATTAAAATTAAGAGGACATACCTTGCAAACACTAATCAGAAATAAGTTGATATACGAATAATAATATCAGACAAAAAGGACTTTAAGGCAAAAAGCATTCCTCAAGATAAAGAACAACTCTTCACAATATGAAAAAGGTGAAGTTCACCAGGAAGATATAATAATTCTAAATGTGTATGCACCTAATAACATTGCCTTAAAATGAATAAAACAGAAACGGACAGAGCTACAAGGAGAAATAGCTAAACCCCAAAATGGGAGATTTAACACACCTTTTAACAGAAACTGACATAACAATTAGACAATTATTAAGGATGTAGAAGATTTGAACAACTTAACCTTATGAACGTATATAGTCACAGTGATATGCTGCAGCTGGCTTCTCTTAGCTCATGAGAGTTAATTTTTAAATTTTCAAAAATTTTGTCACTTCAAACCTACCAGTGGTACCACAGGAGAAAAGACCTGGCAGTCTGCTCTCATAAATTTTCAGCCTAGTAAACCCAACGGGACAGTTCTAATCCATCCTATAAGGTTACTCTAAGTTGGAATCAACACAACAGTACACAACAACAACAACTGATGTAACACTGGTAGCTTGAAATTGACCATGGAGGGAGTATTTACAGGATGGTAGGCAAATGCTACAATCAGAGTTTTACCCCCACCCCCTCCCCCGGAAAGCCAGTTGTTAAACATTTATGAGCACACCACTAAACCTTAAAAACTGTTTCTAACTGCAAGTTCTTTTCAAATTACACAAAACATTTACAAAAATTTCTTATATACTGGGCCATAAAGTTAAGTCTCAACATATTTCAAAGAATTGAAATCATCAGAGCATGTTCTCTAACTACAGTTCAATTAACTAGAAATCAATAATAAAGATAAGTTTTGTTTTGTTAGGTGCTGTTGATTCATAGTGACTCTACGTAAGACAGAGCCAAACACTGCCCAGTCCTGCACCATCTTCACAATTGTTGCTATGTTTGAGCCCATTGTTGAAGCCACTGTGTCAAGCCATCACATTGAGGGTCTTCCTCTTTTTCGCTGACCCTCTGCCTTACCAAGCATGATGGATGTCCTTCTACAGGGACTGGTCCCTCCTAATAACATGTCCAAAGTATGTGAGATGAAATCTCACGATCCTCATTTCCAAGGAGCATTCTGGCTGTACTTCTTCCAAGACAGACTTATTCCTTCTTCTGGCAGTCCATGGTATATTCAATATTCTTTGCCAACACCATAATTCAAAGGCATCAATTCTTCTTTGGTCTTCCTTATTCATTGTCCAGTTTTCCCATGCATATAAGGCAATTGAAAATATCAAGGCTTGGGTCAGGCGCACCTTAGTCCTCAAAGTGACATCTTTGCTTTTCAACACTTTAAAGAGGTCTTTTGCAGCAGATTTGCCCAATGCAATATGTCATTTGATTTCTTGACTGCTGCTTCCATGGACGTTGATCATGGATCCGAGTAAAATGAAATCCTTGACAACTTCAATAGTTTCTCTGTTTATCATGATGTTGTTTATTGGTCCAGTTGTGAGGATTTTTGTTTTCTTTATGTTGAGACGTAAGCCATACTGAAGGCTGTAGTCTTTGATCTTCATCAATAAGTGCTTCAAGTCCTCTCCACTTTCAGGAAGCAAGGTTGTGTCATCTGCGTATCACAAGTTGTTAATGAATCTTCCTCCAATCCTGACGGTGTGTTCTTCTTCATATAGTCCAGCTTCTCAGATTATTTGCTCAGCATACAGACTGAATAAGAATGATGAAAGGATACAACCCTGATGCACACCCTTCCTGACTTTAAACCACTCAGCATCCCCTTGTTGTGTTCGAAAGACTCTCTCTTGGTTTATATACAGGTTCCGCATGAGCACAAAGTACTCTGGAATTCCCATTCTTCGCAATGTTAATCCATATTTTTTTATGATCCACACAGCCAAATGTCTCTGCATAGTCACTAAAATACAGGTAAACATCTTTCTGGTATTTTCTGCTTTCAGCCAAGATCCATCTGACATCAGCAATGATATCCCTTGTTCCACGTCTTCTGAATTCGGCTTGAATTTCTGGCAGTTCCCTGTCGATGTACTGCTGCAGCTGTTTTTGAATTATCTTCTGCAAAATTTTACTTGTGTGTGATATTAATGATATTATTTGATAATTTCTGCACATATCTGGAAATTTAAAAATACACCTCTAACTAAGCCAGGTGTCTAAGCCTGGGTACCACAGAAAGCAGAGCTGAGCTATGAGCTGGCATGCAGGTAGTTTATATTGGGGGTGGTCCCAGGAAGCAGAAGAGGACGATTGAGAAGATTGAAAGCGGAAGGAAGGGAAAGCAACTATAGAGCTGGTCGTTGTGAGCAACTGGGGTTTGATCCCACTACAGCCTGAGAAGCTGTGCAGAATGTTTCTCAGAATTGTCCCCCAAGAGATGGAATAAAGGAGTATTCATCCACTGGTTTTTGCTCCCAACTGGTCAAGGATTGCCCCCATGTAATGTTAAGACTTCCTTGCATTTCCAGTTTTGTGCATACTTGGGTGCTGAGCAAACCCTGGGGCAGAAAGCAAGAGATATGCAATTATGCTAAGTTAAGATGCTGTGAGGTTATAACTATACGAAACTGGTTAGGGTGAGAAGATGTGAAGTAGGCACAAGAGATTCTTACATGTCCCTTTCAACTCTCAACTCCAGTCAAGTCTTCCATTAATTCTGACTCATCACAGAGCTTTCACAATCTCTACAAAAGACTTCATAAAGGAGAGTTTCTTTATAACCTTGGGATAAGAAACAAGCTGAAGTCCCACTGCTTTAACTGTTATCATAGCCATAATTGATATTCATCATCTCTCTCCTCCACCATACATTCTAGATTTCCCTCACTCATGGTCAAAACCGTGACATGGTGAGGTGACTTAGATTTTCATTCCTGAGTAGTCAGAGCTCTTAGCTGCTTTATGCTTGTCAGGCCATTTTATTGCTGTATTTATCCATTTAAAATTATCACTGGATGTGGAAGCATTGAGAAATGGCCCCCAATGAATCCCTCAAGTTCTAGATATACTCCTCCAAGACTTTATTATGTAGTAGCAACCTAGCTCCCTGTGATAATCAGGGACAATCATTCCCTATTCCTTCCTTTGGCTGCTGTCCCACTGGCATGAAGAGTCCTAAATTAACAGATGGTAATCATAGCCTCAGATTCCCCCAGAACTCTTACTATATCCCAGTGTTTCCCCACACCAAAGAATCAAAATTTCTCAACCTGCTGAGTTTAAGTTTGAAGATATGCAAAATATAGGTTCTCCAAGTGGATCCCTGGAGTATTAGTAAGAGGGGCCAGTCCTACCTCCACCCTTTGGTTCCTGTCTTAGTCATCTAGTGCTGCTAATAACAGAAATACCACAAGTGAATGGCTTTAACAAAGAGAAATTTATTTTCTCACAGTCTAGTAGGCTAGACGTCCAAATTCAAAATTCAGGGTGTCAGCTCCAGGGGAAGGCTTTCTCTCTCTGTTGGCTCTGGAAGAAGGTCCTTCTCATCGATCTTCTCCTGAACTAGGAGCTTCTCCGCGCAGAAACCCCAGGTCCAAAGCACGTGCTCTGCTTTTGGCACTGCTTTCTTGGTGGTATGAGGTCCCCATGTCTCTGTGCTCACTTCTCTCTTATATATCTCAAAAGAGATTGGCTTAAATTATATAATCTTGTAGATCTCATCAATGTAACTGCCACTAATCTATCTCATTAACATCTTAGTGACAGGATTTACAACACATAGGGAAATCATATCAGATGGCAAAATGGTAGACAATCATACAATACTGGGAATCATGACTTAGCCAAGTTGACATATATTTTAGGGGGACACAATTCAATCCATGATAGTTCCCTAACCATGACTTCTAACTATAGGAGATGCAGCACCATGTATCAGCTGTAGGTTCAATGTGCACTCTGCACCCTGAAGGATATCACCCCAACCTCTCAGGGTGTTGTCTCTTAGAAGACATCTCAACTAAGCATTTAAAATCCACTCCATGCTCTATTGGGTCCTACAGATCCAGAAGATCAGTGGATCCTCTCATCATGTTGCATCTCCTTTGCCATAAAATGAGACCCTTGATCTGAAGAGATGTTGTGTAGGGTCACTTGTCAGAAAATCAGGTGCACCCTGCAAGCCTTGGAATGATGATGCTGGCAGAGGTACTGCAGCCAAGAAAGGCAAATCCATGTCTTGAGTAGCATCAATTACAATATCAATTACAGTAAGGCAAATCAATCCCCTGTTAGGATGAAAGACATCCAGTGTAATCAATTTGCCACCAACAGGTTGACTGGGATCCTCAAATGATAGAGCTAGAGAGTCAGGAGTAGGAGAAAGATAGGGAATGTGTGACTAATTGCCTCCATGAACAACTGCTTCCTTTGCCATCAGACCAGAAGAACTGGATGGTTCCTGGCTACCATTACTGAACCTTTTGATCAAAGATTCCATAGAAGAATCCTGATAAAAATGGGGAAAATGCAGACCAAAATTTCAAATTTTTATGGGCTCTAGATTTTCTGGAGCCATGGAGGGTGGATGAGCCCCTGAAACTACTGCCCTGAGATTATCTTTAAACCTTAAACCAAAAATATTCCCTGAAGTCTTCTTAAAACCAAACAATAGTTTAGCTTAACTAGTAAAAAATGTCTGCCTTGAGAAATATGCTTTTAAGAACTATCTATATAGAATCAAATTGATGACAGCAACTCAAAATATTAGTAGGCATCAGGTTTGTGTCAATGAGGGAAGAGGATGAGAATGGTTGCACAACTCGAATGTAATCAATGTCACTAAATTGTACATGTAGAAGCTGTTAAAAACAAAAACTGGTGTATGATTTGCTGTGTATATTTTCACCACCAACAATAAAATAAATAAAATTTAGGAAAAAAAAAAGTATAATCAAGGGCTCAAACACTGGAGCCTGCTCATGGCAGTTTGGGCATTCATCAGCAGCCTTGGTGAGAGGGAACTAATGCTGTTGTAGCCATGCTTAGCCTTCATGTGCTATTATCCCCACTCCTTCCTTTGGCTGATGTTCCAGTTGCATGAGAAGCCAAAATGAACAGCTGGTAACCATAGCCTCAAATCCCCTAAAACTCACACAGTTACTCTGTGCATGAGCCAACTGCACAATTACTAGAGTGGTTTAAGACAGAGGCCAGTTGACCTCCACTAGACACACCATCCTGTCTACCTGGTGTTGAATCTTCTCTGCAGTGGTTGTTGCCTTGGTGGCCTTCTGACTTTCATAGCCTGCCTTGAGTTGATGATTGGCTAACCTGAGCCTGCAGTTTCTCCTTTCAAACCTTCTAAAGCAGTTAACAGAAACCAGTCAATTCCACAATTCTTACTCTTTCCATTGTCCCACACCTTTCAACTGTCACCAGTAGTACACAAGCCAACGCTGCATCTCAACTCAATCCTTCACAGGAGAGAGAATTAGTATTCCTGTTGCTACCCATTCCAAGGGTTATCACCAACCCACTCACCACCAGCAGAAGGCTCCTTATTGCAGTCTGACCAGTGCATGATCCAATCTCATAATCCCCTTCTGAGGAACTGCTTTCTGAGCCACTTCCAGTACCAACTTTCTTAGCCTGAAAGTCTGGTAGCTTATTTTGGGAAGTGTGAGTAGTTTATTTTGGGATGTGACTTTAATGGGGCAGGAAGTGAGGGACTAGGAAGACTGAAACAGGGAAGAATTAAAAACCAATACAAGAGAGAATTATTGAGTTGGCCACTGCTGTTGGCATTTAGGGCTTCAGTCAGGAGCCAATAGAGAATACATCTCAGAAATTTCCACCCATGGGATGAAAGAGAGAAGCATTTATCCACCAACTCCTCTCCCCCATTGATTAAGCACTGCCACATGCAATGTTAACTCCCTGCAAGTCCAGATTTGTGAGTTTTAAGTGGGCCTCAGGCCAAAAAGTACCTGAGGCAAGGTGCCATCAAGATACATCTGTGCTAAGCTGGTTGCCACCAGCAATGGCTAGAATAAAAATTGGATTGAGAGAATTTGAGGTGAAGCACAAAAGCAGTGAGGAAAGGCAGTTTTTTCAATAAACGGTTCTGGGAATATTAGATATCTGTATGGAAAAAGATGAAATTAGGCCTCTACTTCACACCGAACCTAAAAACAATTTTAGGTGAAATGTAGATCTAAATGTAAAGGACAAGACAATAAAGCTTCTAAAAAATAATATAGGAGAGTTTCTTTATAACCTTGGGATAAGAAAAGATTTTTTTTTAATAGGATGCAAAAAGCCCTAAACAAAGGAAATGGTGTTAAATTTGACTACATTAAAATCAAAAATGTCTTTTCAAGAAAAGATACTGGTAAGAGAGTAAACAGGCAAGCCACCAAGTAGAAAGAAGATATTTAAAACACATTCTGATTGATTCCAAGTTCCCAAAACAGGATAAACTAAACTAGTCCCAGAGATGCAGCCTTAGGTCTTAAAACTATAAAGAAGGCCAAGGAAGCTGAGTAAGCAAATCTTAAAACTGGGTCACTCGGCATAATTAAAAGGCTGACCCCTAAACTGAGACTCCATTTTGAATTTAAAAATGCTGCTTGGCCTAAAAAACCTTTGCTTCTGCTGTTCTGAAGAGACAAATCAGCTTTTTGTAAAAGTTTAACTGCTTGTAACACAAAAGGAGCAAGTGTCAGAATTTTTAGCTAGTGTGAGGAATTATTTGTTGAAAGACACTTGTCAAGAATGTCTGCACAGCTTGTCTTAGAGAGAATACTTTGGTCAACAGGAGGTAAGGAAACAGAATCAATTATGCTAAATGAAAATGAGGCCTGCTATTGTTTTGTAGCTCTGTAACCAAGCTGAGGTAAAAACACCAATCAACCAAGTCTTCGTTTTTATCTTCTGACTCCCTCAAAAATCAGACTTTATTCACTCACTGAAACCTTCACTCCATTTTTGCTGACTCCTTATAAATCTGTAACTAATGTAAAAGTATAAGCATGTTACTTTAAGATAAGAAGACACAATCATGCAGCTGTTACAGAAAATTGACTCAATTGTTCCTGACAGAATGTCTCTTTCAACATACCCTCAACATGTTAACAAACAGACTTACTGATGTTAAGAAAATTGTTTAAGAAAGATTATAGTTTAACAAACCATTTGTAATTTTTGTCTTGTCCCTCTTCCATGCCTGCAAGCATGAGGCCCTTTGTTTACTACACCTGACAAAATCCTCACTCTCTTCTTGCAATTTGGAACACTACAGCATCCTACCTGGGTGCTTGTTTGTCTCCTGTTTCGTGAAATGTTTTATCCTTCAATAAAATTCTTTGTTTTATTTCTAGCAGAGTGCAAGTCTGGTGTTTCACTACGACATTTCTTGGTGACCACAAAGGGACCTGAAGGTGATTTTACCTCTGCAACATCCAGGACAGGAAGAAATCAGCACTTAGGTGCTGGCACAGGCCCTTTGAGCCTTTCCATTTTCATGAGAACCCAGGAGTTGCAGCAAGGTAAATACCTCTCAGGTACAAGCCTCTGCACTCTTTGTGTAGGAAGCTCCCCAAGTTTATTGAAGGATCTGCCTTTCTCTCTCCTTTCTGATTTCATAAAATGGGACATAAGTTCCTTTGGTTTTACGTTCCATATGGTCATTGCTTAAGGATCTCAGAACCTTAAAAAGCCACATCCTAAACCCGTAGCACTCCATTGTTAGGAATATTAGCCAGTTCTGAGAAACAGAAAGCTCTGACCTTTTGTTTGAAAAGCTTCTGAAGCTAACTCTACACTGCCTTTGGAAACATGGGATACGCCAAATCTAAGAGTGGTGCCAAGCCTCCTCAGGGGATCCCACTCATTACATGTACAAACATTTTGGTTCTTCAGCATGTTCGTTTTTGTCTGCTTGGCATGACCTAACCAAAGGAAGTTTTGAAAATCAGTGACTTCTTTGGGGAGCATTTGACCTTTCTAAATTAATTTTTATGGGCATTAAATTAGAACAAAAATGGTCCTGGATGAAGCAATTACAATGGGACATTTATTCTGACTGGTTTTTTGAAGTGTCTAAAAGACATCAAAATAACAAAATAACTTCTCTGCAGGATTCTATTTCTAAATTGCCTAAACACAATAAAGAATTGCAGAATACAGTTTCTGAATTAACTAGGTAAAATAAGGAATTACAAAGTCAGAGCTCTGCTATACTTACACCTCCTGCCCCCCACTGCAGCTCCTTCTGCCCCTCTGCTGGCAGCTTCTCCTCTGTATCCTCCTCTACCTTCCTACCCTTCCAGAAACACTCTGTCTGAACTTCCTTTCTTCCCTGAAGAATCTGCTAAAGATCCAAAGACAGAGAGTCTAAAGCCCATTCCTACAATGCCTTTCTCATTCTTTGCAACACTTAATTGTGCTCATGAGGAATCTGTACATAGAACAAGAGGCAGTCTTTCAAACAGAACAAGGGGATACTGCATGTTTTAAAATCAGGAAAGGTATGTGTCAGGGTTGTATCCTTTTACCATACTTATTCAATCTGTTTGCTGAGCAAATAATCCAAGAAACTGGACTATATGAAGAAGAACATGATATCAGGATTGGAGGAAGACTCACTGACAACCTGTGATATGCAGATGACACAACCTTGTTTGTTGAAAATGAAGAGGACTTGAAGCACTTACTGACAAAGATCAAAGACTACAGCCTTCAATATGGCTTACGCTTCAACACAAAGAAAACAAAAATCCTCACAATTGGACCAATAAGCAATATCATGATAAACAGAGAAAATACTGGCGTTGTCAAGGATTTCATTTTATTTGGATCCACAACCAACACCCACAGAAGCAGAAGTCAAGAAATCAAATGTCATATTGCATTGGGCAATCTGCTGCAAAAGACCCCTTTGAAGTGTTAAAAAGCAAAGATATCACTTTGAGGACTAAGGTATGCTTGACCCAAGCCTTAATATTTTCAATAGCCTCATATATGTACAAATCTAACAACGAATAAGGAAGACCAAAGAAGAATTGATGCCTTTGAATTATGCAAAGAATATTGAATATAGCATGGACTGCCACAAGAATGAACAAATCTGTCTTGGAAGAAGTATAGCCAGAATACTCCTTAGCAGCGAGGATGGTGAGACTTGGTCTCACATACTTTGGACACGTTATTAGGAGGGACCAGTCCCCGGAGATGGACATCACACTTGGTAAAGTAGAGGGTCATCAAAAAAGAGGAAGACTCTCAATGAGATGGATTGACACGGTGGCTGCAACAATGGACTCAAGCATAACAATGATTGTGACAATGGCACAGGACCAGGCAGTGTTTTGTTGTGTTGTATATAGGATCGCTATGGTCAGAACCTACTTGACAGCACCTAACAGCAACAAAATACCTTTAAAATTTGCCCTGAAGAATCTGGGGAGGGCACAAGAGAAAATCCAAAGAGTTCTATTATGTTTTTTACTCCCTGGACTCATACAGAACTATATAGCATTGCTAAATATTTTCCAAATTTATACAAGGACCCTTACAAATTTGCTAAAGAATTTTAAATCCTAATGGAAGCGTATCAGTCTGGGTTGCCTGATTTATATTAACTAATCCATACGTTTGGGGAAGCCAAACTGTGGTTGGAACATGTGGAATGGAATGTGTACAAATCTGACAATGAATAAGGAAGACCAAAGAAGAATTGACGCCTTTGAATTATGCAAAGAATATTAAATATAGCATGGACTGCCACAAGAACGAACAAATCTGTCTTGGAAGAAGTATAGCCAGAATACTCCTTAGCAGCGAGGATGGTGAGACTTGGTCTCACGTACTTTGGACATGTTATTAGGAGGGACTGTCCCCAAGATAGTTTAGCCATGGATACAGGCAAAATAGCTGGAACCCTTCTCACAGGAGCTTGAGATAGGGGCACAAAGATACTTGAAGAATCCCTACAGCCTTTCCTCCAATAATTGATTGGGCTAAAATCCATTCCTGTGTGCAAAACAAAGATAAAGCATGTACAATTATCAAGCCTAGTTGTTCCAGAAATTTGCAGAACATTCCAGGTTAAACCCTTTAGACGAAGGAACTAAAGGGACCTTTAATGCAGTACTTATATCTAGCCTCAAACCTGAAATATCAACCTTAGTTAAAAGACATCATTTACATCGTAAGGCTGTTTCCACTGTGGAATTGACTACTTTAGCTCATGAGCTTGCCCAAACTTTAGAAACAAAGCTGACTGCTCAGGCTAACAAATGAAATAAATTAATGGGCCTTCAATTACAGCAGCTACAAGGAGTTTTAGACCCTCCAATAGACCTAAAACTGGTCTCTGCCACTATTGTAAAAAACCTAGCCAGTGGAAAAGTGAATGTTTTAAATTGGTGCCAAACTACATCATAACTGCCAAACCACTGAGAATCATGGCCTAGCCAAGTTGATACACAACCTTAACCATCAAACCCCTGAAATTATTTCTCAGGTCCTCAAAACACTGTGGGCCACAACGTCTACAGACATTGGATGAGTTCTGTCTGCTGAACCTATTAAAATTCAACTGGACCGATCTAAACCCTTGCCCAAGACTCCCCAGTATCCACTTAAATGAGAAGCAAAGGAAGAACTAACTCCTATTATTTCTAAAGGCTTAATTGTCTCCTGCACTAGTCCTTGTAACACTCCTGTCCTTCCAGTTAAGAACCTCATGGCAGAGGCTGGAGATTTGTTCAGGACTTACAATTAACTGCATTGTTATTCCTAGATTCCTAGTTGTCCCTAACCCACATTTGTTACTTTCTAATGTTCCCTCTGATGCAGTATGCTTTACTGTGATAGACCTTTGTAGTGCATGTTTCAGTATTCCTGTCAACACTGAAAACTAATATTTGTTTGTCTTTTGTCATGGATTGAATTGTGCCCCCAAAAAATATGTGCATCAATTTGGCTAGGCCATGATTCCCAGTATTGTGTGACTGTCCACCATTTTGTCATCTGATGTGATTTTCCTATGTGTTGTAAATCCTATCACTATGATGTTAATGAGGTGGGATAGGCAGTAGTTATGTTAATGAAGCAGGACTCAATCTACAAGATTGGACTGTGTCTTAAGCCAATCTCTTTTGAGATATAAAAGAGAAAAGTGAGTACAGAGACAGGGGAACCTCATACTACCAAGAAAGCAGCACTGGGAGCAGAGTGCGTCCTTTGGACCTGGGGTTCCTGTGTGGAGAATCTCTTAGTCCAGGGGAAGACTGACGACAAGGACCTTCCTCCAGAGCTGAAAGAGAGAGAAAGCCTTCCCTTGGAGCTGACACCCTGAATTTGGACTTCTAGCCTACAAGACTGTGAGAGAATAAACTTCTGTTTGTTGAAGCCATTCCCTTGTGATATTTCTGGTATAGCAGCACTAGGTAACTAAGACATCTTTACTTGGGACAATGAACAATTCACCTGCAGTATCATGTCCCAAGGTTTCACAGAGGCTCCGGCCTATTTTTTCTCAGGTTTTGCATGCAGATTTACAACCTCTGCAATTTCCAAATGAGTCTACCTCATTACAATATGTCAACAATTTACTTGTGTGCTCTACCTCTCAGCAGACATGCCTTGGGGATAGTATGAACTTATTAAAATATTTAGCTGTTGGAAGACATAAAGTTCTAGAGAAAAGTTATGATTAGCTCAGCCTTCTGCAAGTATTTAGGTCACCTGCTTTCTGCAGAAGGCATTTATATTGACCCCAAGAGAAAAGAAGCTATTGCAGCCTTTCCTCTATCTAAAACAAAGAAAAAATTAAGGGGATTCTTGGGACTTTGCAGCTATTGTCAAGCCTAAATACCTAACTTCTGTCTCATGGATCAGCCTTTATACAAATATTTGAAAACCTCTGAGCCTGATCCATTCTATCTTATCCCAGAAGATCAAGGGGGTGGTAACTAACTTGAAAAAGGCTTTGACTAACATGCTTGCTTTAGAATTTCCTAACTACCAATTGAATTTTTCCCTTTTTGTACATGAAGTTTCTGGTAATGCATTAGGTATTCTTATACAGAAACATGGAGGGCAAAATAGGCCTGTAGTTTATTATAGCCTGCAGCTGGACCCTATAGCTACATCCTACCCCCCTTGCCTCAGGGCTGTAGCTTCTATAGCCAAATTAGCAAAAACCACTGCTGATATAGTTTTAGGAAACTTTTAAGATATAAATGTACTGCCCACTGTGTCTGCGTTACTTAATTCTGCTTTAACTCGAGATTTATCTGTTGGCAGATTCACCTCTTCTTCTGGCAGCCTCAAATATTAGATTACATATGGTAGCTACTTTAAACCTGGCCACCTTCTCCCTGTAGCTGGTAAGAATGATTGTCATTCTCATGATTGTTTAGACTTCACTGAACAACTTCTGACTCCCTGTAGTGATTTAAAGGAAACCCCCTTGACAAACCCTAACATGATATTATTTTTAGATGGTTCTTATTTGAAACCAACTCTTAGCTCTTATTATCAGGTTGGTTATGCTGTTACAACTTCTACTAAAGTCTTTGAAAGCCAGCCACTTCCCAAAGCTACTTCAGCCCAACAAGCTGAACTTATTGCTCTTACTCTAGCCTGTAAACTTGCTAAAGTAAAGTGTGGCTATTTTTACAGATTTGAAATTTCTTTTGGAGTTATTCATGATTTGAGGATGGTATGGAAACAAAGAGGCTTTTTATCCTCTTCTGATAATTCTATTGAAAACGGGGCTTTATTAGCAGACCTTTAGATGCCTTGCTGCTCCCTTCTGAAATTGCCGTGATTAAAATACACAGGCACCAACTGAAGGGAGTGCCCCAAACTGAAAAAAATTAGAGGAAATAACCTTGCTAATGCAGCTGCTAAACAGGCTGCTTCTCAAATTATTGTTGCCCCTGTTATAACAAAAGAATTTATAAAGAGGCTTCTGGAAGAACCTATAGAGAACTTTTGCCATGAAATTACTAGTATTTTTGCACCTACCAAAGAAAATCTTTTGAAACATCAACAATTGGCTCAATCAGATGAAACTGAAACATGGAAAAAGTCAGGCTGTTACCAAGACCCTGACACTAAACTATTATTAGGACCTTAAGCTAAAATTGTTCTTCCTAGACTTTTGCATATCCCTATGATGAAGACTCTGCATGAGAACACTTACCTAGGGAGACATAAAGTGATGGAAATTTTAAAGAAATACTGGTGGGGAAAATTTTACAAGGCTGCTGAGCATGTAGTCTTTTACTGCTCTATTTGCCCTTGGTATAACCCTGAGAAATAGCTTAAGACTTCCCCTGGACAATACCCTTTGCCTTCTGGACCTATGCTTGAATAGTAATTAGATTTTATCCAGCTTCCCTTTCAAATGGTTATAATACGTCTTAGTAATGATTTGTAGATTTTTGTGTTGGGTAGAGGCATTTCCCTGCCAATATGCCACTTCTTCTTTTGTAGCAAATAATGCTCCTCAAAAACATACTACCTACTTAGGGAGCACCGAAAATTCTTGGCAGTGGTCAGAAAACACATTTTACTGGACAGATTACTTAAGAATTATGCCAAGTCTTCCCCCATATATCAGAGATTGCATTGCCTTTACCATCTCCAGTCCTCCAGACCTGTAGAAAGAACAAATGGCATAATAAAAACACAACTTACTAAGTTCTCTGAATCTTTAGGTTTGTCTTGGACTAAAGTTCTCCCTTTGGTCCTTTTAAATTTAAGAAACACTCCTTTTGGTCTTATAAACTCATTCCTTATGAAATAGTTATGATGGCCTATGATCCTTTCTCATATTGCCTCTACTGACCTTACCTTGGTACAACCTGAATTATTAAAATACTGTCAACCTGTAATACAATCCTCTAAGAAACATTTTTCGCAAATTAAAGAAGCACTTGAGGAGCATAAATCTGATTCTCCTCTTTTACTTAATATTAGCACAGGAAATTACTGGAAAAGACACCAATTAAAAGACTCTTTGGAGCCTCACTGAAAGGGGCCTTATCTAGTTCTTTTAACTAACCCTTGTGCAGCAAAACTAAAAGGCATTAACCCTCGGATTCATTTATCACAATTAAAGAAGGCTAAAGCTCCTATTGGACCTGTCAGCCAGCCGGAGATTTGAAACTCAGACTAAAGCAACCAGAAACAAACAACTTCAAAGGCAGACAGCTGACTCCAAGATCACGGAATGAGATTACATGCAAGCTGCTGAAATCTTTGGACTCTATTTCTTAACTGCTGATATTTTAATAGTTTTTACTATTTTTGGTCACTTGTGGAATTATTTCTTAGTAGCTTTAATAATCATTGAATGTCTTTAACCCTAACCCAGAAGTTAAACCTTTTTATTCCTCATACCAGTAATTGAAATTGTTACATTTGCCTAATACTTATAACTTTTTGAAATAGCTTTATTTTACCAACTTGAGTACATCTCATGATGAATTACTAGAAAAAGAACATGTTTTATACTTCTTAATTTCTCTTTGCTTTACTATATTACCTGAGTTAATCTTTTCTCCATTATGAAGTCTACATTAAGTTTTCTCTTTCTGTTTATCATAACCATCTCTGATCCTTGGAAAGAAAATTCTTTTATCAAATTAATTCAATCAGTGGCCAGAACCAATAATTTGACTGAATGCTGGATATACCACTCTACCCCCTCAGTCTACACAAGATCATACTGATCCTCTCAGTACCAGTCTGAAATTATAAGTTCACACCTAATTTTACTATTGATTTTGAAAAACCATTTAAATGGATTGTTTGCATCAAATTATGGCTACCTCCAGAATTATCCACTTCTCCATCAACTCTCTGTTTCAGTCTTACCCATATGTGTTTTATTCTTTCCACACCATGCAATTACACTCGATATTATTCCACAGTAGCAGATAACTGTTTTAAAAATGATCAGAATCTCCCACCTTGTGCCCAACTCTGGGATCCCCTAGAATCTGGACAATTATCCATTTGTGATCATTCATTAACTGCAAACTGGCTTGAAAGAGCCAATCAGTCCATTCCATTTCCTAATATTCAAACAGGGACAAGTATGTTGTATACCACAACTGAATATGTCTTTTTATGTAAGAGATCAGATTATTTGAGAAAAAGATCCGATGATTGACCCTATACTTGGGCTTTGCCACGTTTAGATGGTTGGAATATGTTAGGTCAATGCACTTTAGGTACCCTTGGAGTTCCCAGGAGTATCTATTCATACAATCACAACTTACAATGGAACAATGACTTGAAATTAATATCCATACAGAAGAGAACTTGACCTCTCAGATAATCCCATTGCTGATGAGGCAACCTGGATGGGGCTGGTCATTCCTCCAACACTTTGTCCCTCTTATGGTATATTTGAACTAGAAAGATCTATCTGCAATATAACTGTCACTAAGGCCTATGGCTCAAATTGCTGATAATGTTGCTGATGGAATGACAGCTCAACAAAATTTGTTAGAATCTCTTGCCAAAACTGTTTTACATAGCTGGAAAGCCCTAAATTTTCTCCTAGTTCAGCAAAGAAGAGTTTGTGCTATCACAATACCTGTTGTTGTTCATGGATAAATACCTCTGGAGAAGTAGAACAAGATATCTCTGAAATATGCCAAAAGTCCTCCTGGTTACTTATCATTCCTCCCGTGACCATTCCTTCCTTCTTTGATATTTTTAGCTGGTTATCCCAAAGCATCAGATCTGGAATGCTTTCCTTTCTGCTAGCCTGCCTATTCTTCTAATCATTGTAGTTGTCATTATAAGCTCGTTAAATGTATTATGCACTATGTTTCTCATTGCCACAGCCAACCCTCGAGGCATCTGGTTTGCGACGAATCCTGTATTTAGAAGAAACTAATTTTGCTAAGGAAAATGAAGTTTATTTCTGGGATCAGACCCTTTTAGGAATGCCAAGTTGTTCCTCAAATGTGACCTTGTTTGCAACACTTACCCTGACCAGACACCAACACACCCTGAACACAAGGCCCGAACCAGTAGCAAGGTAACATCAGATAGTGCTCAACCATCTCTAACAAAAGAACTGGCATCTGAGGTCTTCAAAGCTCAAACAAGAGCAGCCATCCCTGAGATATTAAATCCTTGTATAAGATGGGCAGCTCCATTTTGGGTAATATCTTAAGTGGTCTACACCCCCCACAAAAGGGGGAAATGAGTAAACAAACCTTAAAACTGTGGCACTTGGCATGGCTGAATGGTTGACCCCTAAATTGAGACCCCATTTTGAATTAAAAAATGCAGCTTGGCCTAAAAATCCTTTGCTTCTGCTGTTCTGAAGAGACAAATCAGCTTTTTGTTAACTGCTTGTAACACAAAAGGAGCAAGTGTCAGAATTTTTAGCTAGTGTGAGGAATTGTTTGTTGAAAGATGCTTGTCAAGAATGTCTGTGCAACTTGTCTTAGAGAAAATACTTTGGTCAACAGGAGGTAAGGAAATAGAATCGATTAGTTTAAATGAAGATGGGGACTGCTATTGTCTCGTAACTCTGTAACCAAGATGAGGTAAAAACACCGATCAACCAAGTCTTAGTTTTAATGTTCTGACTCCCTCAAAAATCAGACTTTATTCACTCACTGAAAACTTCACTCCATTTCTGCTGACTCCTTATAAGTCTGTAACTAAGGTAGAAGCATAAGCTTGTAGCTTTAAGAATAAGAGACAATCATGCAGCTGTTACAGAAAATTGACTCCACTGTTCCTGATAGAATATCTTGTTCAACATAACCAAAGATGTTAACAGACTTACTGATGTTAATTGTTTAAGAAAGATTATAGTTTAACAAACCCCTTGTAACTTTTGCCTTGTTCCTCTTCTGTGCCTGTGGACATGAAGCCCTTTGTTTACTCGACCTGATAAAAGCCTCAATCTCATCTTGAAATTTAGGACACTGCAGCATCCTGCCTGGTTGCTTGTGTGTCTCCCGTTTCGCAAAATGTCTTATCCTTCAATAAAACTCTTTGTTTTTATTTCTAGCAGAGGTTAAGTCTGGTATTTCACTACGACAAAGCAATTACCACCTAGTCAGGAGAGTGGTTACCTTTGGGGCAGAGGGACTGATCAGTGGTTGGCAGGCCCACAAGTGGGACTGGGGTGCTGGCAGTGTTCTGTCTCTGGACCTGAAGACTGGTATATGGGTGTTTGCTTTGTGACTATTCACTGAGCTGTTTGTCTTGTTTTTGTATACTTTTCTGTATGCCTGGTTTTTTTTGGCCCCTGCCAACTGCTGATCTGTTTCATATTCCTATAGTTTCGGCTTTTCCAGAATGTCAAGCAAATGGAATCATTCAGGATGTACCCTTTTGAATTTGGCTTCATTCACTTAGCATAATGCTTTTGAGATTCACCCATTGTTGCAAGTATCAGTAGTTCCTTCCTTTTTATTGTTGAGCAGTATTGCATTGTATCAAATTACACCACAATTTCATGGGCATTTGGGTTGTTTCCAACTGTTGACAATTATGAATCAAGCTGCTACACACATTCACGTACAGGTCTCTTAGTGGACATATATTTTCATTTATTTTGGGTTACGTGGAAAGTATATGTTTATCTTTACAAGAAACTGACAAATCCTTTTCTGAAGTTTTTATCCATCTTTGTTTTTATCCCCACTGGCGGAAATGTTCTCTTGTCATTGACAGCAGGAGACGGAGCTAGACCATTGCAGAAAGAACAAGGACTCACTAATTGTGGTGAAATCAGTCCCTTTATGTGGTCTTTTGCCTCCATTCTTTGGAAAAACAACTTGGGAGATATTTCCCCTAGGCCTTGAGAAGTTAGCTTTGCCCTAGTTTTCTACCCCAGAGGGTTACTTTTGCCAGGTTGATTAACATTCCCTGGGTAATCTGTAAACAACTTGAAGTTTGATACTTTTTGTCTGGCCCTGGGATGCAGCCTGCCCTGTGATTGGTATGCACCTTGCAGGTATTGGTCAATAGACTATGCAGATTAGGTAAGTTATAGCCTACTATCCAAATGAAGTGTCTATGGCCTACCGAGAGTGGATTGGTCAGTTTGTGGCCCTAGTGGGAATGCCATGCCTTGAAATTGTGAAGGAGTTTGTGTATTTAAGCAGCCAGCCCCAGAGATGTTTTTAAGACAGAAAAAATCAGGAAGAGAAGCAGAAGGAAGAAAGCAGCAGCAGAGAGAGAGGGGACAAGGAACTCCTAAAAGAGCTGTAACATGGGTCAAGGACTTTAACACTGAAGACAGTGAGAAGCCCAGAAGGGGCCCAGGGGCAGAATCAGGGACAATAGACAGCAGGACCAAGAGGAGTCTGACTAGAGGGGACCAAGAGGAGGCCTGTCCTCAGGGAGCCGAGAGGAGGCCTGCCCAGCCATGAGGAGCTGAGAGAACTGCCTTGCACTGAAAAAGGGAGACTTTGCCTACATGCTTCCCGATCCTAATCTTGAATCGTAACCTGTCGATCCTGATCCCGAGCTATACCATTTCTTAATAAACCACCTGACTGTAAGTATGGTCTGTGAGTTCTATGTGGCCATTGCAACAGATTATCAAACCCAGAAGAGAAGTAGAGAGTGCCACGGGAGGGATAACTGGTGTCAGAATTGGTAAAAAGGCTGGAGAGTGGAGGTAGGTCTGACCTCCACTTCAGAGGGATCAGCCTTGGACCGATCTTGATTTGCATTATCCCCCCTAAAGTCAGACAGGTTCTGATGATGCTACCAACAGTATTACTATTCCCACCATTTTACACTAATTCAGAGAGAAACTCAAATTATGAAATGCAGTCATGTATCGCTTAATGCCCATGATATGTTCTGTGAAATAGGATGTTATATCATTTGGATATTGTGTGAACACCTGAATCGGGGGGCATGGGGCTTCTGTGTGCATGGGCCTGGGGGCTGCTTTGGAGCATGTGGCCCAGGCAGCTCCCCACTATGGACGCCTCAGGTGATTATTTGGCCAGGTCCCACCCAGTGCACGGCCCGCAGCCCTGTGAAGGTCACAGTGGGGAGGATCCAGGTGCCAGGTGTGGGCCCGGGCAGCAGGGGAGCAGTCTCAGTGACCCGGTGACCCCACCCCAGCTGGGCCCCGCGATGCCTGCTATTTTGGGCACTCAGGAGCAGGATTGGGTGCCCACTCCTCCCAGAGGCAGGGGCGTCTGTTCCCATGAGTTGGGGGGTGGCAGGGCGGGCTTGCTGCCAAATTAGGCTGTGGCATCCCCCCGATGGCTCGCCATACCACAGGTGTAAATGCAGCGTGACGTTGCCCGAACAGATGTTATGTGGCACATGACTGTATTTATTAAAAAATTTTTACTGTTTTAGTGTTTTAAGTACCAACTGCAACTCAAAGAATTGAGGTACGAGTGTCCACCTCTCTAGGGTGACCAACTGACCCAATCTGCCTGGGACTCCTCTGGTTTTAGCACTAAAAGCCCCATGTCCTAGAAAACCCATGGGGGACCAAACTGGGATGGTTGGTTACCTAGTATTGAGTGTCAGGCTCTGTGCTGGTCACATCCATCACATCATTTTATCCATGACCAGTGTCAAGGGTAGGTTTGTTTGTCTCCATCTTGCACATAAAGAAACAAGCTCAGGGAGGTTAATCTCCTTGCCCATGCCCATACTCCAGTGTAAAAAAAAAACCCGTTGTCGAGTGGATTCTGACTCATAGCAACCCTGTAGGACAGAGCAGAACTGCTGCATAGGGTTTCCAAGGAGCAGCTGGTAGATTCGAACCACCAACCTTTTGGTTAGCAGTCATAGATTTTAGCCACTGTGCCACCAGGTGGAGCCAAGTCAGCTAGGCTGAAAGCACTGGTGTCTCACTAGGCGGTAGCCCTGACTCCCTAGTTGCCTAGCTCTGAGTCTCAGGAAAGGTAGATTAGACAGCCCAGTAGATGGACTCCTGAGCGCAAGCCGTGGCATTGGCATGGGTGGAATTTTGCTGCCCTCTGGTGGCAGAGAGGGCAACACTGCAGGTCTGAATCCACTTGCGGGGCAGCCAGTGTTGCTGCGTAGGGGAGAGGAAGGGACCCCTTTCCTTCCAGGTAGCAGGAACTCAAATCTGGTCTCAGGCCTAGGATTTGTTGTTGTTAGTGGCCATCGAGTTGATCCCAACTCAAGGCGACTGTCATCGATTGAATTGTGTTGTCCAAAAATATCTGTCAACTAGGTCCCAGTATTGCATGATTGTGTGCTGTAAATGCTATCACTATGATGTAATAAAATGGATTAGCGGCAGTTATATTGCTGAGGTCTATAAGATTAGGTAGTGTCTTAAGCCAACCTCTTTTGAGATATAAAAGAGAGAAGTGAGCAGAGAGACGTGGAAACCTCATACTACCAAGAAAGCAGTGCCAGGAGCAGAGCGTGTCCTTTGGACCTGAGGTTCCTGCGCAGAGAAGCTCCCAGACCAAGGGAAGATCGATGACACAGACCTTCCTCCAGAGCTGACAGATAGAGAAAGACTTCCCCTGGAGCTGACGCTCTGAATTTGGACTTTGTAGCCTATGAGACTGTGAAAGAATAAATTTCTCTTTGTTAAAGCCATCTACTTGTACTATTTCTGTTAATAGCAGCACTAGATGACTAAGACAGTGATCCATGTGTGCAGAGTAGAACTGCTCCATAGGGTTTTCAAGGCTGTGGTCTTTCAGAAACATATTGCCTAATCTGTCTTCTGTGGCACCTTGGTTGGGTTTGAACTGCCAATCTTTTGGCTAGTAGTCAAGACCTTAACCTTTTGTACCACTCAGGTACTCCTGGGTACCCTAGGAGGGCACCACATAAAGGGCTCCCACCAGGATCTGCTTGGTTCATCCATCTGTGAGTCACATACCCACTCAAGCCCTCATAGACCCAGGGTCAGATGGCTGAGTGTCATGGATTGAATTGTGTCCCCCCAAAATATCTGTCAATTTGGCTAGGCCATGATTCCCAGCACTGTGTGATTGTCCACCATTTTGTCATCTGATGTGATTTTCCTATGTGTTGTAAATCCTATTTCTATGATGTTAATGAGGTGGGATTATTGGCAGTTAGATTAAGTTGTGTCTTAAACCAGTCTCTTTTGAGATATAAAAGACAGAAGAGAGTAGAGAGACACGGAGACCTTATACCACCAAGAAAGCAGCGCCAGGAGCAGAGCGTGTCCTTTGGACCCAGGCTTCCTGTACATAGGAGCTCCTAGATCAAGGGAAAATTGATGACAAGGACCTTCCTCCAGAGCCAACAGAGAGAGAAAGCCTTTCCCTGGAGCTGACGCCCTGAATTTGGACTTCTCACCTACAAGACTGTGAAGAATAAACTTCCATTTGTTGAAGCCATCCACTTGTGGTATTTCTGTTACAGCAGCCCCAGATAACCAAGACACTGGGTTTGAATCTGTGTGACCCTGAGCCAGTCTCTGAGCCTCAGTCTCCTTGTGTGAAAAATTAGGATGATAAATATGTTCAAAACATTTAGAGCAGCCTTAGCCATTGATGTTGTTATTACCAGCTCCTTCACATTCCCCCAACTTTGTGCGTTCATTCACTTCAGTCATTCATTTAACTTTCATCCAGCAGCTATCTGCCAAGCACCAGATCTGTGCCAGATCCTGAGCTGGGAGTGCCAAGCAGACGCTGCCCCTGCCCTTCTGGCTCTGTAACTCTTTGCTAATTTACTGTCTGGTGTGTTCATTCATTCGTTGAGTTCCATTTATTTATATTATTCATTCAAACTTTCCCACACTCACTCACTCACTTCCTTATTCATTCATTCACTTGATCATCTCATTTACACATTCATTCACTCATTTTTTTCCAGCAGTCATAAACTCTCTCCCTCCTTCCTTCCCTGCCTCCCTCATTCCTCTGTTCCCCACACATTCTGCATTCTGGAAGCACTTATTCTGCACCAGGCCAGGGTCAGATGCTGGGATTCTGGCCCAGCCCTCAAGGAGCTCTCAGGCTGGTGAAGAGGCAAACGGTGAGGACTTGCTTAGGGTGAATTATGTGTGCATGGCCTCTGCCCCTACCAAGGCCAAACCCTCCCCAGGTTCCAGTGGCAGGTGGGCTACCCAAGGACTTGTCCTAATTCATCATCCTTGGTCTCTATGGGAATCCACCAGGCAGCCAGGACTGGCCTTTAGAGAGCTAATGCAGCACCCACTGGGCACCTTTCACTTGTCCGCCTGTGTGTCCCGCTGGGGATGCAGTAGGAGAGCTGTCCAGGCCAAGCAGGCTGAGCAGGCAGCAGCAGCAAAATGGAGATGCATGGGCCCTAAAATCCCATGTCCATCCAGGAAATGTTTATTGAGTGCCTTGCCATGATTGAGACTTTGCCTCAGATACTGGGAATACAGCAGATAACAAGATAGAGCTTCCACTTTCTAGGGGGTGATAAATGATAAACAAGAAAACCAACAGGAACACATCTACAGCTGAACATGAGCCACAAGGAGGAAGACCCTCAGTAAATCCCGGTGCCATCCAGTTGATTCTGACTCATAGCGACCCTATAGGAGAGAGTAGAACTGCCCTATAGGGTTTCCAAGGAGCAACTGGTGGATTCAAACTGCCAACCTTTTGGTTAACCTCCAAGTTCCTAATCACTGTGCCACCAGGGCTCCTACCCTCCATAAGAGGGTGTTAAAAAGCACTTACTGTGGGATTGGGGCTTATATTCAGTGATTTTGGGAAGGGTTCCAGTAAGCAACCTTTTACTCTGGATTATATGCTGACAAGAAGCAGGGGCAATCCTACTTTGTTGAGTGGTGTCTGGGGTCTTAAAAGCTTGCAAGCAGCCATCTAAGATGCATCAATTGGTCCCAACCACCTGGAGGAAAGGAGAATGAAGAACACCAAAGACACAAGGAAAGTATTAGCCCAAGAGACAGAAAGGGCCAAATAAACTGGAGACTTCATCAGCCCGAGACCAGAAGAACTAGATGGTGCTCAGCTACCACGAATGACAGCCCTGACAGGGAACACAACAGAGAGTCCCAGATGGAGCAGGAGAAAGGTGGGGTGCAGAACTCAAACTCTAATAAGACCAGACTTAATGGTCTGACTGAGACTGGAGGTACCTGGAAAGCATGGCCCCTGGATTCTCTGTCAGCCCAGAAATAAAACAATTTCCAAGGCCAACTCTTCAGACAGGGATTGGACTGGACTGTGGGACATAAAGTGATACTTGTGAGGAGTGTGCCTCTTAGCTCAAGTAGGTACAAGAGACTAAACAGGCAGCTTCTGTCCGGAGGTGAGATGGGAAGGCAGAGAGGGTTAGAAGCTGGTTGAATGGACATGGGGAATCGGGAGGAAAGGAGGAGTGTGCTATCACAGTATGGGGAGAGCAGTTAGAGTCACATAACAATGTATGTATAAATTTCTGTATGGGAAAAATAAAAATAAATAAATAAAAAGCAGGTGCAGTTCTATTACTGGGTATCAATAAATACTTAAAACGAGAGGAGTGAATCAAGAAGGCTAATGCTATAAAGAAGCATCAGTCACTCATATTAGCCAGTATGGGGAGACGTTTGGTCTTTTTCTAGTTAGAGCAATATTCTTGTTTTTGCCCGAGTTCATATATGATTACAGAGCCGTTTTCTTTATGTTTTGATCCATCACGGTCACAGATGGCCTGTGTCATACTAGTGTCCTGTGAAATTGTTTATCTTCAATCGGAATACACCAAGGCCTATCTCTGAGAGCCAGCCCAGCTCCCAGGTGTGAGGGGCTCCTTTGCTCTTTCTCATAAGAAAGGCTCATTCACTTAGCCAAGGTGTATTTCCTGGATGCCAGGTGCACAGTAATTCGAGGTAGGCGAAGGAGATAAGGCCCCAGTCATCACGGAGCTCACAGAGACACATTTGCGCCCTGTCTTAAAAGAATAGGAGATAGTCAGAAATGGGAGGGGGAGGGCACCAGACCCAAGGAACAACCAGGACAAAGGCCCGGGGCGACCCGGAGAAGATGGTGAGGGCCATTAGCGGGTGTGCGCCGTCGTGCCACGAAGAGCATGGGAGGGAGGAACGGTCGCCTGGGGCCGGACCACTCGGGGCACGCAGGGCCATCTCTTCCCCCAGGGACGCCGGGTTTGGCCGCACTGATTTGTTCAGAAACAGTAAATGAAATCAAGCAGCTTTGATCAAAATAACTCACGCCTGCTTCGGGCTCATGAATATTCAGCAGGTTCCTTTTGGCTGGCGCTCCGCCCTACCCCGTCCGTACTAAGAGAAGGCGCTTGCGTCTCTGCGTGCGGCTCTGTCGTAATAGGTGTGCGCCGGCGCCGTCGTTTGTCTGGGAAGCAGGAAAGCTGCCATGGCGAGCTCAGTAGCTTCCTCGCTGCGACCGCCCAGGCCCAAGAAAGAGCCTCAGGCGCTCGTCATTCCCAAGAATGCGGCGGAGGAGCAGAAGCTCAAGCTGGAACGGCTCATGAAGAACCCGGTGAGATGAGGCGCGGGCTCGACGGCCTCACCGAGTCCACCCACTTCCGTTCCCGGCCCCTCTGGGGGCTCGCGGATGCGCCTTTCTACTTCCTCGTCTCCAATTCTGGAACTAAGTACCTGAACCCCATGACCAGCCCTTGGTCCTTAGGAAGGAGTAGGCTGCCCCGGAGGTAGTGAGTTTCCTGTCTGTCGTCATGTTGGATCCCATCCCTGATCAGGACGCTGTGGAGCGGCTTCTGTGCGCTCAGACCCTTTGCAGTTGAACTTTCAACAAAAGCGTTAGAGTGAAAAGATAGAATCCGTGGGTTAGCCGAAGGGTTTATTTTCTTCAAAACAGCACCCACTGTTAGAGAGGCACTGACCGAAACACCTTGGGTTAGTCACTCCCCAGAGCGGGCCTCAGTCCCCTCAATCATAAAAGCAGTTGGATGAGAAGTTTTCTTATAGCTTTGACTGGAAAGGGTTGACTCTCCTTTAATAGTGTTAGAGTTAGCGATTTCTAGCCGTAACTGGTGACTTACATTTCTGGGTTCTGTTCAAGAAAAATAAATATAACCCTGGCAAGGCTGTGGGCTGTGAAATGCCCCAGGGTATACTGGAGGAAGTAAAGCATAGACAGAAGGAAGAACATAAAATCAGCTCTGGATCCAAGGAGCAGAGCAATCCTGTGTCACTACGCTAGTTAAAATTCTTTGGTTATAGGAGATGTGACTCTGTCAGCAGGGTCATACTTATAAATGCCTTTGTTTTTGAATATTGTGTTTAAATGTTACAGGACAAATCAGTTCCAATTCCAGAAAAAATGAGTGAATGGGCACCTCGACCGCCACCAGAATTTGTCCGAGATGTTATGGGTAATGTCTGTGTGTGTGTGTGTGTGAATATAATTTTTAAAGCATAGACACATAAACCCTGTTAGTATTAGATCTTTGATAAGGGAAAAAAATGAAGGAATGTTGTTTTTTATGGTTTGACATTAAAGAATTTTCTTCTACATTATTCTTAATAATGCATTGTATTGTTTTTTTCTTAATGGAGGTAGTTTTACCAGGGTTTTTTTCTTTTTTTTTTTAATTTGGATCCTCTTTGTGCCCAGTGTCTCATTTATGTTACTTGATGCACACATGTCCACATGTTGTTAGTTGCTGTTGTGTCAGTTCCAACTCACGGTGACCCCATGCGTGCAGACTAGAACTGCTCCATAGGGTTTTCAAGGCTGTGACCTTTCGGAAGCAGATCGACAGGTCTGTCTTCTAAGGTGCCTCTTGATGGGTTCAAACCGCCAACCTTTTGGCTAGTAATCCAGCACTTACTCGTTTGCAACACCCAGGGACTCCTAATGGAAACAGTTTTATTATTGTTTTTGGATTATAAATTAATGTATACTAATTGTAGTAAATAAATATAAATAAATAAAGGTATAAAAAGGTTAGAACCACCTATAATTCCATTATTCTGCTTATAATATTCTGGTATTGCCTTCTGAACCTCTTTATAGTCAAAGCCACTCATGATTAAGAAAAAATGTTTTTACAAAAATTTGTTTGTTTTACACATACTGTTTTGTAACCTACTTTCTTCACATAATATATCGTGAACATCTTTTTAACTCAATAGAAACCTAACATGCCAAATGTGAAATCATCTTGAGTGGAAGGTCACAGGTTGTCTTCTAAGTTACTGGCCACTGAACCGCAGTCTCCTATTCCTCTAATAGTATCTTAGACTGGAATTTTTAGTGACTTTGCATTCAACATTCATGTAACAAATATTTAATGATGCCTATGAGGCACTATGCTAGGTTCTGGGATATAATATGGAAAAAAAAAGCAGACATGGTCCCTCCTGATACTTTCGGTTTCTTTCTTTGATCCCCTTTGGTAACGGTTAGATGTGTTGGTAACTGGATTTTGTCAAGAACTCTGTACTGTCCTGGCTACAGGCTCGAGTGCTGGGGCCGGCAGTGGAGAGTTCCATGTGTACAGGCACCTGCGCCGTAGAGAATACCAGCGACAAGACTACATGGATGCCATGGCTGAGAAGGTCAGTGAGGGAGGGGGTGGACTAAGCCTTTGGGTTTGGGCAACGTATACTTAACCACCTTTAGAAAAAGTGTTTGGAAAGTAGTAGTTACAGCTGGCCATGGCTTGTGTGAGAACTGCCTTCTAAAGTTTGCTCACAAAAGCAGACATCAGGCAAAGTCCAGGTTGCTCCTCAGTCAGTCTCAGGACAGCATGATGCTCCCACTAAGAGAAGAATGAGGGAGGAGACTCCCTTGTGTATGGAAGGACACAGCAGATTCCCCTCCCCCATCCTGGCCGTGAAATGGAATGGCAAGCAGGATTTCCCACATACATCTTCCAATAACTTTTTATGTCTCTATTGTCCTCTCTGGTTTGGGCTGAAGGAGTATAATTCCAGTTAACTGTGTGTTTGGTGTGAGTAGTGGTGTGCTTTTGTGCGTCTGCTTCTTTGAGAATTTAGCTTTTCTAGCTTTAAGGCTGGCATTTCTTTATGACAGGTGTCAAATAATAATTGGTTAATTTAAGAGCTTAAGAATTACTTTAGAAATTGTACTTTAAGAACTGTTAAGCTTTCTATTAATTGGCTGGAATGGCCAGAAACCACTCTCCTGATGTTCTTTTTAAAAACCCTTTTGGACATTTCACCTGTTTTATTTTTCTAATTGAATTTTGGAATGATTTTTATCCCCACCAAAACTCTTGTTGGATTTTTGGCTAGAATTGAGTTGAATCTGTAACTTAACTTGAATGAGAAGGGATGTTATGTTCAGTCATCCCATCTAGAAACTTTGTGTGTTTTTTCATTTGTTTAAATATTGTTTTCTCTCTCTATGTGTGGTAGAGATTTTGCATCTCTGTCACCACATTAGTTGAAATGTACTTTAAATTTTTTGATAACAGTGATGCTGGGTAGCTCTTTATATTTTATAACTGGCTGTGAGTGATAGGAATCCCTAAGTGGTGCAAATGGTTAATGCGTTCAGCTGCTAACCAAAAGGTTGGAGGTTCGAGTCCACACAGAGGAGCCTCAACGAAAGGCCTGGCGATCTACTTCTGAAGACTCTATGGAGCACAGTTCTACTCTGACACACATGGGGTCGCCATGAGCCAGAATCAACTAACAGCGACTGGTTATAGTCAGAAAAACGTATGCTGACCTTTGTATAAACCAAAAAAAAAAAAGCCAAACCTGTTGCTGTTGAGTCAATTCTGACTCATAGCGACCCTATAGAACAGTTGAACTGCCCCATAGGGTTTCCAGGGCTGTAATCTTTACGGAAGCAGCTGCCACATCTGTCTCCCGCAGAGCGGCTAGGCAGTTCAAACTGCTGACCTTTCAGTTAGCAGCCAAGCACTTCAACCACTGTGTCACCAGGGCTCCTGACCTTTGTATACCCACTGCTGTCAAGTTGATTCTGACTCACGGTGACCCTATAGGACAGAGTAGAACTGCCCCATAGGGTTTCCAAGGAGTGGCTGGTGGATTCAGACTGCTGACCTTTTGGTTAACAGCCAAGCTGTTAACCACTGTGCCACCAGGGCTCCGACTCATGTATTTCCGGTTGCCATCGAGTCAATTCCGACTCAATGCTCCTTCATTTGCCTACCTTACTATTAATAAAAATCAAATATTATTTGCCTGATTCCTTTTTTTTTTTTTAGTGACTGATTATTTTTTATTTTCATAATGTAAAAATAGCATAATCAAATATATATCAGAACATATCTGAAGAACTAGTCACCAAAATATTCAACAGAAATAATCTGAGTAGTAGGGTTTTCTTTATAATTTTTTGGAACATCTGATTTTTTTTTTTTTTAACATTTTACTGTGGTTTGGGTGAAAGTTTACGGGCACATTAGTTTCCTGTTCAACAGTTTATGCACATTTTGTTTCGTGACATTGGTTGCAGTCCCCTCAATGTGACAACAGTCTGCCCCTTCCTCCCTGGGTTCCCTATTTCCATTCTCCCATCTTTCCTGCCCCTTCCTGCCTTCTGAACTTTGTTTTTGGGCAAATGCTGCCCTTTTGGCCTTGTATGGTTGGTTGATCTGAGGAGCATGTTTCTCACAGATGTTATTGTTCACTTTATAGACTTGTCTGTCGTTTGGCTGAAAGGTGGTCTCTGGGAGCGGGTTCTGTTCAGGTTTGAAGGGTATCGAAGGGCCATAGTCTCAGGGGTTACCCCAGTCTCCATCAGACCAGTAAGTCTGGTCTTTTTTATCAGTTTGAATTTTGTTGTACATTTTTCTCCTCCTCTGTCCAGGACCTTTGCCTGATTCCTTTTGATTTTCCAAATATACATCTGACTTCTCCTCTGACACTGTATGTAAGGGTTTACTTCTTGTTCTTAATCTTAAAACATACCCAAAAAGTCCTTTTCCACATTCTGGCCATGATGCCTGTTATTTCATAGAGCATATTTGTGCATTTTAGAGAGATTCAGATACTTTAAAATGGTATTTGTCTGCTTTTATGAAGAGAAAGCCACTTTACCCAGTAGCATTTGACTTTCTAATAATTTAAAAGAATCCACTCTTCCCATATAAAACAAATAAAATGCTTTTAAAAATTAAATAATATTTATAAAATACAATGCTATTTATCAATCAAACGGAACCACTGATACATGCAACAACATGAATAATTCTTAAAACATTATACTGAGTGCATGAAGCCCTGCATTAAAGACACCATGTTGTATGATTCCATTTATGTGATCTTCTAGAATAGGCAGAACTGATCTATGTGGGGAAAAAAATTCACCATGGTGGTTGTCTCAGGTGGGGTGTAGGAACAGGAGCTGATTGGGAAGAGGTTTGAGGGAACTTTCTAGGGCGATCAAATTGTACACTGAAGGTTTGACATTTTGCGTTACCTTAAAAGGAAAAGAAGAACCATAAGCAAATACTAAATTCTAGTTAATGATATGCATGCTTAAATGTTTAAGAGTAAAATGTCCTGATGTATGCAGCTTACTTTGAAATGCATCAGAAAAATAAGATGGATTGATGGATGGATAGAGCATATGTGATAAAGCAAGTAAAGCAAAATGTTCATTGTAGAATGTAGGTGGAGGATATATGCACTGTATAATTCTTTCATATTTTCTGTGTTTGAAAATTTTCAAAACAAACATTAGGGAAAAAAATTAAACCAAAGAAACAGCCAAGGTACAGAAGAAAATATGTAAGAACTTACTGGAATGGCCAGAATTGAGTTAGGAAAAATCCTTCTGATTTGGAATCGTTGCTGTGGTTGTTTTCACCTGGCATTTGCTTGTCCCGTGCAGCCTTTCTGGGCTCCCAAAATTTGGTGGTTCTTCTTAAGCTACTGCCATCTTCTGGTAGTGATATTTTCATTCCTAGTGGGAAGTTTCAGGTGGTTTGCCACACAGCTGTACCAGGTCACTGCGATGGGTTTGCCAGTGTCAGAAAGAAACAAAGCTCTGAATACAGAAACTATCAGAAGTGCTTTTATTTTTAAACTACTTTGGACGGGAGGAAGTAGAGCAGGCTATTGTCTCAAACACCATAAATTAGTCTGATGTTTTTATATATCTATTAAATATTCAGGGAAAATACAGAAAAAAGTTTCACAAACCTTGACATCCATGCAATACTGAGGTTTTTATTTTGGACAGCAAGATGGGCTCTGAGGTTTTAAAAAAAAAAAAAAAAAGGTTAGAGGCAAAAGAATCCTCACCCTTTTACACTGACTGATGGATACATATCCCCACTGACAGGGAGAGGGCATACTTACTCCTGCTTGAGACCCAGCCTCAGCCACATTTGACAGCCAACTGGGTCTCCATTCAGTTTACTTGGTGGTAAATTCAGCTTCTTCAGCAGCACAGAGTAAGACATTTTCAACTGAGCTTCTAAAGACACCAAATGCTTTTAGGTTTAAGTGGTTTGCTTTCTAGCTTTCCTCAAATTAAAGCTGTTTTCTGCTTAAAAGGAGGTTCTTCTTTTTATTTCATATTTTCAGCTCTCAGAGAGAGAGCTATGTTATTTTGTTTCACTCAAAGCAGACCCATGCAACCCTGTAGTGCAAACAGCAGGGCTGGTGTAGCCACCTCTTCTTCGTTTGCTAGCTCCTTCATTTATGCCTCATTGACCATGGTGGCTATGACTGGAAGAAATAAGAGATGACACTTTATAACAGTAAACGTCTTTGTGGTCTGTAAATGCTTTTCTGTTATTAGGTGCCATCCAGTTGGCATCAACTCATGGCAACCGCATGTATGACAGAAGGAAGTGTTGCCCAGTTCTGTGCCATCTTCATGATTGTTGGTGTGTTTGAGTCCATTGTCGTGGCTGTTGTGTCAGTCCATCTCTTTTAGGGTTTCTCTCATTTTCTCTGACCCTCTACTTTACCAGATAAGATGTTCTTTCCTAGCGATTGGTCTTTTCTGATGGCATGGTCAAAGAAAGCAAACCGAAGTCTTGCCATCAGAAAGAAATAATACAAGAGAAATAGATACATATTCATGTGTGTCTGAGTTTAGTGGCAGGTGATGGCTGCTTTAGAATCATTCATTAAATAGCCATAGCTAGGATTGTTGTTGTTAGGTGCCATTAAGTTGATTTCAGCTCATAGTGACCCCATGTGACAGAGTAAAACTACCCCATAGGGTTTTCTTGGCTGTAATATTTACGGAAGCAAATCACCAGCTCTGCCCCTCCCCTCCAGAGCCACTGGGTATCTTTGAACTGCCACCCTTTCAGTTAACAGCCAAGCACTGAACCATTGCATCACCAGGGCTCTTAAAGCTAGGGTTAGGACTTGAAAATTCCACCCTTCTGGCCCTGACCATTCCATCTGATGAGCTGCAGTCATTGTCTTCGGCCCTGGCTAAATGGAGACCTCGGTACTGCCTCTGCCCTCAAGGAATACAGAGTGTGCTGTCTCTCATAACTTTCTCTTTTATATTTTATTGCATGTGAGTGTTATCTTAACAAATGGAAAGAGTTACTTTGCCATCAGAGAGCCATACATTGATTTCCTGCCCAGCCTGTGGAGCAACCCCTGTAAGCTAAAGTGGCTCTGGGGGCCCATGTAGCACCCCCAATGGTGTAACTTCTAGAACTCTCATACCCAGCCCAAATGAAACCCCCTACAGTCTACCCAGATCAAGATGTGTTTAGGTGATGTGTTTTTTGCAGCAAAAATTGGATGCAGAGTTTCAGAAGAGACTAGAAAGGAACAGAATTGCTGCAGAGGAGCAGACTGCAAAGCGTCGGAAGAAGCGGTAAGGGCATTGTGGCACCACATAACCACAAGTAGGCGTCAGGGCAGGAAATGTGAACGTAGATGATTGGTGAGTGAGTTGAGTCCTTGCAGTCAAAAGGTCACCTGTATCATCTGTAGAGGTCTTGGGTATTACGACCTGTGCTAGAACAAACCAGTAGAGGGATGACTTTTCTTCCAGTACCTAGGGAGAGATTGAGTCACTTACCCCCAACTGGTTTCAGAGTCTCCAAAGCTTAGTAATCAGCACTTAGGTAGTTGCGTGGATTTCAGTGTCTCCTTCACTTCTATATTTTAACATCAGGTTTAACGAGGTGCTGTAAGCAAACTTCTCATTTATCTTCTTCCTTAAATTAGGGTCTGTGACCTCCCCAAGTGACTACATGATTATTTAGGTTGTGTGTGTGTTTAATAAATGGCCCTCAACTTATAGAGAGCTGATAACAGTCCCTAAATTTCTTGGAATGAAAAAGCATCTCCAGTATTTCTGAGATTGCTTTAGTCACCTCAGGACTCCCCAGGATTTGATCTTGATACGTAATGAAAACAGCTTGTTAGTGCTGATAATGTTGGAGTAGCAGAATCATGAGAAATTGTTTTGTTTCACGTTGTTACTGTAATGTTGGTTTAATTATAAACTTTTTAAAGATGCCGTAAGTAAGTATTTATTTTTCTCAGGTGTGCAGTAAAATAGTTGAGTCAGTGCATTTTATGTTTGCAGTCAGAAGTTAAAAGAGAAGAAATTATTGACAAAGAAGATGAAACTTGAACAGAAGAAACAAAAAGAAGGTGAGTGGTGGTCATTTTTCTTGATTGTGGCCTTTCGTTGTTGATCACAGTGAATGAACTGTCAAGAAATGCCAAGATTTAGAGTTGGGGGCTGGTTGGCTGGCCACTGAACAAATGAGGGCTTATTTGTATTAGTTAGGACTCCTTTAGTTGCAAGTGTCAGAGAGCCAAACTGGCTTAAGCAGAAAAGAAAGATTGGCTCACAGTAAGTCCAAGACAGACCTTCTTTCAGGCTGGCTGGTGAGGAAGCTCTGTAATGTCACTGGCATTCATCTCTCCCTTTGTCCCTGGCTCCCTGTCCTCAGACAGGCTCATGCTCCCCTTATGGTTGGGAGGTGCTTCCACAGCTGTATTCTGCCTTAGTCTTGTCCAGGAGGAAAGATTAAGGGGATGTCCCGGTATTTCTAGCAAAGGTCATCTTGTGTCTCTGATTGAGTTACCTACCAAGTCAGTTAAGAACACTTTTGGCTACAAGAAACAGAAAAGTCTGCTATCAATACTTAAACAAAGAGGAGTTCATTTTTCTGACAGAACAAGAAATCTGGTGGTAGGTAGCTGCCTGGTATGGCTCAGCGGCTCTGAAGTTCTCTTGGCCTTTACCCTGTGGGTATAAGATGGCTGCTGCAGCTTCTGGCATCATACCTATGTTCAAAGCAGGAAGAAGGGGGGGAAAGGGCAGTACCTCTCTGGTCTGTCTGTCTTTAACCAGAGAGCAAAAGGTTCCCCAGAGGTACCCAGCCCCAGCAGATGTTACCATGTGTCTCATTGGCCAGAACGAGGTCATTTGGCCATCCCTAGCTGCCAGCATCATTAATATCACATGCAAGTAAAATTTTGCTGAAGATCATTCAAAAGCGGTTGCAACAGTACATCAACAGGGAACTGCTAGAAATTCAAGCTGGATTCAGAAGAGGACGTGGAATGAGGGATATTGTTGATGTCAGATGGATCTTGGCCGAAAGCAGAGAATACTAGAAAGATATTTACCTGTGTTTTATTGACTGCAAAGGCATTGCGAAGAATGGGCATTCCAGAGCGCTTAATTGTGCTCACGGGGAACCTGTATGTAGACCAAGAAGCAGTCATTTGAACAGAACAAGGGGATACTGTGTGGCTTAAAATCAGGAAAGATGTGCGCCAAGGTTGTTTCCTTTCACCATACTTATTTAGTTTGTATGCCGAGCACCTAGTCAGAGAAACTGGACTACATGAAGAAGAATGGGGCATCAGGATTGGAGGAAGACTCATTGACAGCCTGTGAGATGTCAATGATATACAAGCTTGCCTGCTGAAAGTGAAAAGGGTTTGAAGCGCTTACTGATGAAGATCAAAGACTATAGCCTTCAGTATGGATTACACCTCAACATAAAGAAAACAAAAATCCTCACAACTGGATTAATAAGCAACATCATGATAAATGGAGAAAAGATTGAAGCTGTCAAGGATTTAATTTTCCTTGGATCCACAATCAACACCTATGGAAGCACCAGTTGAGAAATCAAACGGTGTATTGCATTGGGCAAATCTGCTGCAAAAGACCTCTTTAAAGTGTTAAAAAGCAAAGATGTCATCTTGAGGACTAAGGTGTGCCTGACCCAAGCCATTTTTTCTGTCACCTCATATGCATGTGAAAGCTGAACAATGAATAAGGAAGACTGAAGAAGGATTGGCGCCTTTGAATTATGATGTTGGCAAAGAATCTTGAATACAATATGGACAGCCAGAAGAAGGAACAAGTCTGCCTTGGAAGAAGTGTAGCTAGAATGCTCCTTAGAAGTGAGAATGGCAAGACTTCATATCATGTGCTTTGGACATGTTATCAGGAGGGACCAACCCCTGGAGAAAGACACCATGCTTGGTAAAGTAGAGGATCAGCAAAAAAGAGGAAAATCCCCAAAAGATGGATTGACACAATGGCTGCAACAGTGGGCTCAAACATAGCAACAATTGTGGGGATGGCACAGGACTGGGCAGTGTTTCCTTCTGGTGTACCAAGGGTCGCTATGAATCGGAACCGACTTGACAGGTCCTAACAACAAGCAAGCAGGTAGACAAACAGAAAACAGGGTTATCATGACTGACTTAAACCTATCATGATCATTGCTGGGAGCTGGGTACGTTGCTGTTCTGGACAGAATTGGGGTTCTGGTAACAAGGAGGAATGGGAAGAGGATATTGGGTCAGCATCCCACAGCGCTGCCATTTCTGCCCTCTGAACCCACCAGAAGTCCAAGGGTGCCATCTACTCCTCCAGGAGCCCGTAGGTTGAGAATAAGGGAGGGAGGGGGCCCCAGATAGAGAAGGCCAAGGAAAATGATAACTGTCCAACCACATTACTAAATGGATAGTTGTTCCCTAACTGGGTAGACTTGGTTCTGAGGTAGATGATTGTGATTTTTGGTGTTAAGACAAAGTCTTGCTTCTGTTGACATACTGAAATATGATTGGCTCCTTTCTAAGAGCGTTTTCTTATGAGTTGTAAGTTCACTGTGTGATACACTATATGGTTTTAGACTGTTCCTCACTTTTTCCTAGAGGAAATTATTTTATAATGCGAAAATGTGACTGTGAAGACCTCATCCCTCAAATAAACCACTGCATCACTTTTTCCCCGCCTGCCCTCCCCACCAATATATGCTCACAGGGGAATATGGAAGTACATGGGACAGGGACTGGAGGATCGGACACAAGAGCCAGTCTCAGTGTTCTTTTGAGGGGATACTGTAGCTTTGACTATTAGGAAGTAGGTCTCCTTGGCTCTAGGTAATTTGATTGTCCCTTCCCAGGGCTTGTTTTTGCTGTTCCTATTTGTGTGTTTTCACAAAGCAAAGATGACTTGAAGCACTTCCTGATGAAGATCAAAGACGACAGCTTTCAGTATGACTTACACCTCAACATAAAGAAAACAAAAATCCTCACAACTGGACCAATTAACAACACCATGATAAACAGAAAATATTGAAGTTGTCAAGGATTTCATTTTACTTGGATTCATAATCAATGGCCGTAGAAGCAGCAGTCAGGAAATCAAACAATGTATTGCATTGCCCAAGTCTGCTGCAGAAGACCTCTTTAAAGTGTTAAAAAGCAAAGATGTCACCTTGAGGACTAAGATGCACCTGACCAAAGCCCTGGTATTTTCAGTCATTTCATATGTATTCGAAAGCTGGACAGTGAATAACGAAGACCAAAGAAGAATTGATGCCTTTGAATTATGGTGTTGTCAAAGAATCTTGAATATACCGTGGACTACCAAAAGAGTGAACAAATCTGTCTTGGAAGAAGTACAGCCAGAGTGCTCCTTGGAAACAAGAATGGTGAGACTTCGTCTCACATACTTTGGAGATGTTTTCAGGAGGGACCAGGCCCTGGGGAAGGACATCATGCTTGATAAAGGAGAGGGTCAGTGAAGAAGAAGACCCTCAAGGAGATAGATTGACACAGTGGCTGCAACAGTGGATTCGAACATAGCAACGATTGTGAGGATGGCGCAGGACTGGGCAGTGTTTAGTTCTGTTGTACATCATAGGGTAGTATGAGTCAGAACTGACTCAACAACACCTAACAAGAACCTTCACTTCTGCTTGCACAGAGCCTCAGGGTCAGCCAGAGGTAAAAGATGAGAGCCTTCACAGATCTTTCTTGGGTATGCACACAGCCCTATACCTGTACGTGGCCTTCTGGAGTCCCAGGAATATGTTGGGGCTTTTCAAAGCCTCCTATGGACATCTCATCCCCCAGCTTTTCCTCTTAAGCTTCTTGTTTGCCTCAGCTGTTATCATTGCCTCAGGCGGTTGTGATGTTTAAGCAGTGGTTTAGCAGCTGAAAGGTGAAAGGTAAGAAGTTCACTCGGGGAGAAAGATATGGCAGTCGCTTCCATAATATTACAGCCTTGGAAATCTGTGGGGCAGTTCTACTCTTTCCTGTAGGGTCACTACCAGTCGGAATTGACTCCATGGCAAAGGTTTTTAGTTTTTTTTTTTAAATTATTGATCATTATTCACAAACAGCCTGGGGAAAAAGCAGTTCATACTGATAAAGCACTGAGTCAGGTCAAATAGACAGGCCTTGCAAGTGAAGATTTCCAGGGAGCTGCCAGACGGTGAAATAGTTTCGGGGCTCTGAAGATAGAACTTTCTGAGGAGCTCCAAACCCGGTTTGCTCCTTCAGTGGCTCCTAGGGTGCTGATTTTCACAGCTTCCGTGATTGTGAGGCTGTTGGTTTTCAAGGCTACCTCAGAGCTGGTTTAGAGGGAAGTGGGAATAGGACAAGGGAAAACGCCACAAATTGGACCATTCTTACTGAGATTCAGTCATTTTTCCTGAACAATCCAAGAAACATTTCCAGAGTTCTAAAAAATGTTGATGTTGACAATTTTTGCCAGTGTTGCCGTTGCTTTTATAGAGGAGCAGATTGTCGGAGGTCCTTACTCTGCAGTTCTGGAAGTACTTCCATCTTTCTGAATTTTAATCTGTGTATAGTATTGCATTTGAAGTGAGTTTTCTATAGACATCAAATGTTTGCGTCCTGTTTTTTTATTTATTCTGAGCTCTCTGTCTTTTTGTTGATTTGTTTGGATTTAGGTCTGTCATTTTCTTCTTTCTTTTTTTCCTCTGTTTCCCCCTTCCTGCCTTCTTTTGGGATTATTTCAACTTTTTTTTTTTTTTAAATTAGTCCCTTTTAATCTAGCTATTGTTTTTTTTAACTGTATCCCCTCTTTTTGCCTATGGTTTTCATTCTCATAATTTGAAATCACAGTCACATGAACAGAGGTGTATAAAGGTAGGTGTGATTCATATTGCTTTACAGAGATATTAAGCCTTAAATCACTGTAATTTTAAATGTAAACTCACTTTAAAATGGAAAAGAAATACTCTAAAAGATTATGAATTATCTTAGAATATTTCTGTGTATTAAGGAAATTTAAAGCTGATACATAACTTTCAAACTGATTTTAAAACATCTAGCATTAAAGAAATTTCTACATCCTGCATTATACTTAGTATTTTCTGCATTTTTTTTTTATCTTTTTAGAAGAAAAAAGTCATTTTAAATGAAACTCAATCCGCAATATTGTATACTGTCTCTGATAGAATAGCTACGAGAGAACTATAAGTCTCCTGTTTTGTTTTGTTTTTTTAATTATTGTGCTTTAAGTGAAAAGTTTACAGTTAAAGTCAGTTTCTCATACAAAAATTTATACACACATTATTAGGTGACCCTAGTTGCTCTCCCTACAATGTGACAGCACACTCCTCTCCACCTCGGATTTCCCGTGTCCATTCACCCAGCTCTTGTCCCTTTCTGCCTTCTCATCTTGCCTCTGGACAGGAGCTGCCCATTTAGTCTCATATATCTGCTTAAGCTTAGAAGCACACTCCTCACGAGTATCATTTTATGTCTTGTAGTCCAGTCTAATTTTTTGTCTGAAGAGTTGGCTTTGGGAATGATTTTAGTTTTGGGCTAACAGAGAGTCGGGGGGCCATGTCTTCCAGGGTCCCTTCAGTCTCAGTCAGACCATTAAGTCTGGTCGTTTTACTAGAATTTGAGTTCTGCACCCCACTTTTCTCCTGCTCTGTCAGGGTACTATATTTGTTTTGTATTTTTCTAATAACTGCTGTCTTTTTTTATTTATTGTTTTATCGTGGTAAATATGTATGTAACAAAACATTTTTTACACATCTAATTCGGTGAGATCGATTATGTTCATCATGTTGTCCAGCCATCACCGCTGTTCATTTCCAAATTATTCCACCACTGTTAATAGAAATGGAACCGTGGTGGCGCAGTGGTTAAGAGCTTGGCTGCTAACCAAGAGATGGACAGGTTGAATCCACAAGCCACTGCTTGGAAACCCTATGGGGCAGTTCTACTCTGTCCTGTAGGGTCGCTGTGCATCGGAATCAACTTGAGGGCAGTGGGTTCGGTTTGGGTTTTTTATTAACAGAAACTCAGTAACCGCTAAGTAAAGACTCCTCTTTGCCCCCTCCCTTCCATCCCTGGTAACCGATAATAAACTTTGGCCTCTGTATATTTGCCTGTCTCATACAAGTGAGATCATACAATATTTGTCCTTCTGTGACTGACTTATTTCACTCCACATAATGTTTTCTCTCCATTCATGTTGTAGCATGTATCAGGACTTCATTTCTTTTTATGGCTGAGTAATATTCCATTGTATGTAATTAAGGAGCCCTGGTGGTGCAGTAGTTAAAGCACTTGCCTGCCAAGCAAAAGGCCGGCGGTTCAAACCCACCAATATAGCCGCTCCATGGAAGAAAGATACGGCATTCTGCTTCTGTAAAGATTACAGCCTTGGAAATCCTATGGGGCAGGTCTGCTCTGTCCTATAGGGTCGCTATGAGTCAGAATCCACTCGACAGCAGCGTGTTTTACGGGTATGTATATACCACATTTTGCCTGTCTGTTCATCAGTTGATAGACATATAGGTTGTTTCCACCTTTTGGCTATTGTGAACAATGCTGCAGTGAACATTGGTGTACGAGTGTCTGTTTGTTTGCCTGCATTTGGTTCTTTTCGGTACATACCTAGGGTTGGGATTGCTGGATCATATGGTAGTTCTATGTTTTTAGCTTATTGAGGAGCTGCCAAACTGTTTTCCGTAATGGCTGTACCATTTTGCATTACCACCAGCAGTGGATGAGGGATCCAGTTTCTCCACATCCTCACCATCACCTGTTATTTTCTGTTTTTTGATCATAAGCCGTTCTAGTGGGGGTGAAGTGGTATCATTGTAGTTTTGATTTTGATTTTTGCATCTCCCTAATGACTAATGATGGTGAGCATCTTTTCATGTGCTTGTTGGTACGATCCCTTTTTTATAATTGGGGTTTTTGTTTTGTTTTGTTTTGTTTTTTGTTTTTTAGTGGTTGCTCTAGAGAGGAACCATCGATTAACCAGATAGTTAACTGTTTCTGTTGCTTTTCCTTCATTCTTGATGTTTGAAACTTCCCTTTAGTATCATTTCCCTGATCTGTGAAGAACTTCCTTTAGTTATTGATTTAAGACAGGTCTACTGGCTACACATTTTCTTAGCTTTCCTTCATGTGAACACGTAACACCTTCTTTCCTGAAGGATATTCTCACTGGATAGAGAATTCTGGGTTGGCAGCTCTTCTTTCAGCACTTTAGAAATGTTGTTCCACTTCATTCTGGCCTCCATGGTTTCTGATGAGAAATTTGCAGTCATTTGAATCATTCTTCTATCATTGTTTTTCTCTGGCTGCTTTCAAGATTCTTTCTCTTTAAATTTCAGCAGTTTGATTACAGTATGTCTGAGCATGGATTTCCTTGGTTTTATGCTGTTTGGAGTTCACTGAGGTACTTGAATCTGTAGGTGTATGTCTTTTGCCTTCTTTATATCTTCTATTTCTTTGATGCAGTTTTCTGTATTTTTGTTTATTTGAAGAGTGTCCATCTTTACTTCTTGGAAAAGCATTTTAAGTAGCTGTTTAAAGCGTTTGTCTGATAATTCCAACATCTTGGTCATCTCGGCATTGGCGTTTGTTGATCGTCTCTTCTCACGCAAGTTGGGATTTTCTTGGTTATTCATATGCCAAGCAACTTTATAACTTTCTATCCTGGACATTTTGAATTATATCATGAGGCTCTGGGTCTTGTTTAAACCCTGTGGAGAATGCTGATACTTGTTTTAACTGTCAGTCAACCCAGTTGCATTCAGGACATAAGTTCTGTACCAGCCTTCTGTGGATTGTGGTTCCAATGTCAGTTCAGTTTTCAAAGCTTTTACTATGCCATCTATTCTGCAAGTGCATCAGCCAGTGGCCAGTTTGAGCTCAGTTCTTTGAGTTCACTTCCCATACAAAGTGTTTAGGTTAGGTGTGGTTAGGGCCAGATCCATGCATGTGCTGCTCGGGTGGGCCCAGGAGTTCATGCACAATTTTATGGGGTCTCTTTTCCAATCTCGCCCTCTCCATGATCTTTCCTGTAATTTTTGGTTTCCGGGGGCTCCCCTTTTCAGAAAGCTGGGGCTTTAGTTAACGCACCCTGCTGCACACTTCCTGCAACTGTGCCTGAAGCCGGGGTCAAGCAGTGGGAGGACAGAGAGAGAAAAAAAAGCAACAGGGACTTGACCCACTATCTTGGGACTACAGCTCCTCTGATCAGAAAGAAAAATTCCTCTCCTTCAAAGTTTTAGCTGCCTGCAGGGCCCCACTGCCACTGTTGTCACTGCTGCCACTTGCGACCACAGCAAGATTCTTAGGAGCTAGGATGTGAGTGGTTGGAGAAAAGAAGCACCAGAAATTTCCTTGCCTCTGAGCATTAGGAGTCCCCTTTCTCACTTCTTGAACCAGAACTAGAAGGCTTCTCCTGGAGCTCTGTCTGTCCACGCCTGGCCGCCACTTCTGGGTTTTGGGTCACCTAGAGTCTAGGCTGGAAGATACTAGAGGGAAAAAAAAAAACAACAGGATACTCACTGCTGTTCTGGTGGCACTTCTTCCCCAGTCTGCCTGCTGCCATTTACTTTTCAGGGTCCTTGAATAGCTGCTCCATGGTAGAAGTGTTGAACCAGAATGGGCTAAGGGCAGCGTCCATTAGAGAACTCCATCTAGGTTGACCCTGACCTGTTGACTAAAACTCACTGGGTGGGTTTATTCTCTACCTAAGAAGCAGCCAGACTCATTCTTTTGTTCGTCTCACCCACAGAGGTATCATAGGAGACTTCAGAGGAAATTTGAGGCAGTTGAATAAACCTGAATTCTAGGCTTAACTCTCACTGTGCTTCACTCTGATCTTAAACATACAGCTTCCCTTCTTTGAGTGAGGTTTTTTTTTTTTTAACTTGTAAAATGAGTAACTCATTTTTCGATCAATCTAATTCTGCAATTTGATGACTTTGTCAAGTGCTTTGCTGGCATTAAGATATACCACGTCTTGAGGGTTTCCGTCATTGGTAAAGAGCCCTAGTGGGGCAGTGGTTAAGAGCTCGGCTGCAAACCAAAAGCTCAGCAGTTCAAATCAACCAGCCTCTCCTTGGAAACCCTTTGAGGCAGTTCTGCTGTGTCCTAAAGGGTCTCAACAAGTTGGAATCGACTCGATGGTTATGGGTTTGGGTTTTTTTAGGGGGGGTTTGGGTTTGTTTTTCTCATTGGTAAACCTAAGAACTCTTTTAGAAAGAAACAGGTCAGTTTGCTGTGAGTCTGTGCTTAGCGAACCTGCATTGGCTCTTTGGAGTCGCAAATTAACTTTGTAGTAATCGGTTCTTGTGTTGAGGGAGACGGGTGGCAGTATCACAGAGCTGAGATTTCTTAAATCCCCCTCTACGGCCCCTTTTAGACATTAGGCACTGCGATCACACAGTTTCAGTCGCCTTTCTTTGTCTAAGGCTATAAAGAATGTTCCAGAGATCACACAACAGGTTTTAATACTTCAGGTGGTTTTCCTCCAGAGCCTCCAACTTGTTTCACGCTCCTGATGTCCTTTCACTGTGTCTCCTCCTGCCTTGAGCCGACAAGGTAGACCTTGTGGTCATGCTGCCTCATGGAGCCACATCATGGTGGCATAGTGGTTTTCAAACTGAGTGTTGTGAGCCTTTAGTCACTGTGTCATGGATCAGTTTAGATTCTTATTACTATTCAGTGGTGTCACGTGGTAAGAATAGAAAACATCAGTGTGTCACGTGGTAAGAATAGTATTGTTTTGTGAAATTTTCTTTCACTGTCTATGTGGGGTAGAGGCTATAGTCAAATTTAGAAATCATTGGTATAGTATGTGGACCCTGCTCTATATTTGATTCTGAAATTAGTGCCTGTACAAATTAAGAAATGATTAAGTCTGTGTGATTATATATGCTGAGTACCAAATGAGTAGACAAGAGCATGCAATAAGAATAATTGTCGTAAGAATGGTTTGTGTGGCTTTCACCGTGCCTTCTCAGTTTCCCTCCTTATTTTTCATTTTGTAGAAGAGTAAATAGATTTTTAAGTTGTCCAAATGAAGTAGAAATTTAATGTAGTAATACCAGTTGTGCCACAAGGTGGCTTCTGTGCACCTCTGGGTACGTGGACTTGGAGGTGGGTAGATCACTCAAAGTACTCCAGCCTCTTGGCTCTTCTTCTAAAAAGGGGTATGGGGCTGCTGGCTAGGAGTTCTGTTCTATTGTTGGCGAGGAAGTATACCCACTTATTTTCCATGCTGGTCCAGCAACTCAGTGAAGAGACCCTGCAGTGTGGGATTGATGTCTGATGACACCAGTGGATGGCATTACGCCAGTTCAGATTATTATGAAGCCTTGAGCTTCCAAAATGATACAGTCTAACACCAGTGTTACTTATCCTAACATAGACCTGCCTTCCAGAGAAATCCAGGTGACTGTAAGGTGATTTGTTACTAGGTACTTCTAGAGCAGAGTTTCCCAACCTCAGCACTGTTGACATTTTGCGCCTGATAATTTTTTTGTCGTAAGGGGCTGTACCCTGTTCGTTTTAGGATGTTTGAAAATATCCTGGCCTCTACCCACTAGAAGCCAGTAGCACCCTGCCCCCAGCCATGACAATAAAAAAGTCTCCAGAGATTGTCAGATATACCCCAGTGGGGCAGTGGGGGGCAAAATTGTTCCCAGTTGAGAGCTACTCATCTAGAGGCAGGTATCTGGTGTTCAGAAGGCACTCAGTATGTTTCTGTTTTTTTCTTATGCATATTGTGTTGGAAAACTATCCATATCCTTTGTGTCTTTTGACAATAAAGGTAATATATGATGGTTTTAGAAATTTTTGGAATATGCAAAGAAGAATAACAAAAAAAAAAGATCTATACTCCTTACCAGAAATAATCATGTTAACATTTTAATGTGATTTCTTTGCTTTCAGTTCTTTAATATAATTAAAAAACCAGTTGCTGTCGAGTTGATTCCGACTCATGGCAACCCCATGTGTTGCACGGTAGAACTGCACTCCATAGGTTTTCATGGCTGTGACCTTTTGGAAACAGATTGCCAGGCCTTTCTTTATAGGTACCTCAGGGTGGATTTGAACCAGCAGCGTTTCAGTTACTAGTCCAGCACTTAGCCATTTGTGCCACCCAGGGGCCTAATATAAAAATACATGTTATGCATACCTTATTTATGTAAATACCATATTTATAGTCCCAAACTTATCCTGTAACATTGTATCATAAGTACTTACCCATGTCTTTACAATTACATAGTAAAAGGATATTTTTTCTAGTTGACTAATCATCTGGCAAAAAAGAGTTAGGTAATAATCTGCTTCATTTGTGCTCACTGACATTTTACCCAGTATCTCTATAATCAATGAATAAATTCCTGGATTTTATATAAACAATAGTATAACATAATGGAAGTAAGCAATGGAAAAACTCGATACCATCATCCTGATCTTTATGGATCACTTTCTGTCAATTTTCCTTTATTCTCTCTCTATATGCACACATCACTTATGTACTTATATACAGTATTGAACGGTTTGCCATTTTGCTTATTTTATTAACATTATAAGTGTCTCCATTCCTTCATATTTTTTAGTAGTATTCCAACAATTGACATGCTATAATATACCTAACTCTTTCCCCTTTGTTAGACACTAGACTGATTCTACTTTTTCTCTAAAGAGAAGATACTTCCATGAGTATCATGTCCCTATCTCCCTTCCCCCTTTCTGGGTTATTTCCTTCATATATTTTTCCAACAGTGGGAATTACTGTTGACTCTCCTTTGTAGATGACTTTTTGTTTATCCCTAGCCGTTCTTAAAATTCTCTCTTTATCTTTGGTTTTGGCAAGTTTGACTATAATATGTTTTGGTGACTTTCTTTTGGAATCTCCTTTATGTGAGGTTTGATGAGCATCTTGGATAGATATCTTCTCATCTGTCACAATATCAGGGAAGTTTTCTACCAACAAATCTTCAACAATTCTCTCTGTATTTTCTGTTATCCCCCCTGTTCTGGTATTCCAATCACTTGTAGGTTATTCCACTTGATAGAGTCCCACATAGTTTTTAGGGTTTCTTCATTTTATTAAAATCCTTTTATCTGATTTTTCCTCAAGTAAGTTGGTGTCAAGTGCTTTATCTTCAGTCTCATTAATTCTGACTTCCATTGCCTCAGTTCTGCTCCTGTGACTTTCTATTGAGTTGTCTAATTCTGAAATTTTATTGTTCATCTGCTGTCTCTATGGATTCTTGCAGCCTGTTAAATTTGTCGTTATGCTCTTCTCTAATCTTAAATTCCTGTATTGTTTGATCTGCATTTTGCCTAATCTCCTTCCTGATTTCTTGAAAAGTTCTGTATGTTAATCTTTTGTATTCTGCCTCTGGCAATTCCAAGAAATTCTCTTCCTCCGGAAAATTTTTTCATCCTTTATTTTGAGAACTTACTGAAGCCATCGTGGTCTGCCTCTTTATGTCATTTGATACTGACTATTGTCTCCGAGCCATCAATAAGTTATTATATTTATTTATTTTATGTTTGTTTACTGTGTCCTAGCTTCTTGTTTTGTTTTATTTTGATATGCCCAAATATGCTGCTCATGTGAGCTAGCCTGATCACCGGTGCCCCTGACCTCCAATGTCCTGCCACCATGTGGCCAGAGCTGCCACTAAATATGTGAGCCCAGGAGTCTGCCCACTTCTCCTGTATGGATTCAACTCAGGTGTCTAGGTAGTCGGCCACCAAGTGTGTGGTGCAGGCTCTCACCTACAGTCCTAGACAGGCATGGGTGATTCGTATAGGCACAGGCATCTGGCTGCAGCAGGGGGTCACAACGCTGAGCAAGGCAGGGGGCCGACGGCCACCCCGGAGTGTCCGGGAGGAAAGCATGTCCCTGTTCCCTAGAGTGCGTAGGCAGGTGGGTTTTGCATCCGGACTGTGAGCTCCCAGTGCCGTTAGCTGTAAGGACTGGGGGGTACCATTTATTCTTGGGCCCCTCTCGCAGGTGGCTGGATGGCATGGGTGGAGCCACCAGTCCTCAGGCCCCTGATGTGGGTAGGTGACGACCCTGGTAAATGGGCAGAGCAGTGTCAAATGTCACGAACCTGCAACTTCACAGCTGAAACAGTTGAAGTTAGACTTCAGGTATGTACCCTGTTGTACTGTGGTAATGAGGGCCTACGCTGTTGAAATGGGCCCACATAAGTCTATGTAGGGGGAAAGGCACTCAAAGTCCGTGGACCGCTTATGCCTGTGCCTGGGCAAAGTAGCTGTGCCTACCCTGAGTTTCTGGCTTAGGGGAGCTGGCAGATTATTTTTTCCCCTTTGTTAATTTGTTCCCTCTCCAAGGCCAGGAGAATGGCTCAGGGTGTGTGTCGAGTCCTACTTCCAGCCCAGGGGACTCGGCAGTCGCTGAAGCTGACCCGGACCCAGTGCAGAGCAGGGAGCGGGGAGTTAGATGGGAGAGAGGTTTTTCCCAAAGTCGGGTGTAGGGGAGTGTTTTTGACCTGCGCAGTAGGCCAGATGCAAGTACTTGTTTTTCGCCAAGCTGCTTCTCACTGGTTCTGGAGGCTGAGTGGACTTTCTGCCTCTGGGTCTCTCCCAATGTGGAAAACGCCTCCGGAGCGCCACTGCTTGCCTTACTGTGCACCATGAGCTGATCTGGCCTGAAGGGTTCTGGCTCCTGCTGGGTCAGGTCTGGCAACTCCTCACTGCTTCCAGACCATCTCTCCCTCCTCTTGCCACTCAGTCCGATTCCTCAACTTTGCCTTTGATGTTCAGGGCTCCTAGATTGTCATATATAATCAATTCACTTGTTTTTTCGGGTCTTTGTTGTAACAGGGACCACCGGAAGCATCTAACTTCTCCGCCATCTTGGCCCCACCTCCCAGCAGTGGAAATTACTAGATCACAGAGTGTGAAAAGGATTTATGGCTCTTCAAATGTATTGGTGGCTACTTTCCAAAGAGATAGTACCAATTTTTACTGCCATCAGTGATTTGCAGTAGCGTATACTTTTACCATATACCTGCCAGCATTAACTTTTAAAAATTACTCTTCCTCCATGTGTATAAGAGTGATGCATATCAGAGGAAGTCTGTTGGGGATTTAGTAAAAGCCTTACAAAAATGTAGATCCAGATCTTCCTAGGCCACGAGAGCAGCCTTCACTCTCTTCCCATGCCTTCCCCCCCACTCCCCACATACACCCCACCCACCTGTTTACAGTCTCCAAAACTCTTTTTAAAACATGGATTGTCATTCATTCTTCTGCATAAGTAATAACAATAGCTAACATTTATTGAACACTTATCACGTACTACCCCAGTTCTGAGCACATTTTGCGTATTAACTGATTTAATGCTAACAGCAGCCCTGTAAGGTAGTCCATATTCTTATCTCCATTTTACAAATGTGAGGGACCTCAGGCACCGAGCCATGAAGGTGCTCACAGAGAGCTGTAGAGGTAGTGGGTGACAGGGCCAGGGTTTGATCCCAGGTGGTGTGTCTCCATTGGCCATGCACTTATCCACGAGGTTATCTTGCTTAAAACCTAGTTCTGCAGCACCTGGCACTCTTGGCCTCTCCAGTCTCTACCATTGTGGTCTGGCTGCTCCCGTCCGCACACCCTCTGCTCCAGCCTTGCTTACAACCTCTATTCTTCAGCCTCACTGCACATGCTCAGCCCTCTGTGCTCTTTTCTTTCTCATGCTGACTCCTTATCTGCCTGGAGACTCTTACTTGTCCTTCCTGTTGCAGTGTTTTCTCTTTTTGTGAAGCTTTCCTAACCAGGAACCTCAGCTCCAGCCTAACAGATCTAGCCTTTCCCTCCACCTTGCTTCTGTAGGGTTTTGCACATACTCTGCTATATACCTGCTAAATCACATGTTGTGTTTATCCATCAAGCTATAATCTCAGTTCCATGAGGGTAGGACGGTTTTTTTTTTCCTAATAATTTTTAAATTTTGGAATAGTTTTAGATTTACAGAAAACTTACAAAGATCGTACAGAGAGATCTCATGTATTTCACACTCGATTTCACCTGTTGTTAACATCTTAAGTTAATATGGTCCATTTGTCACAATTAATGAACCAACATTGATCCATTATTATTAACTAAAGTCCATACTGTATTCAGATTTCCTTAGTTTTTGCTTCATGTCCTTTTTCTGTTCCAGGATCCCATCCAGGATACCACATTCCATTCATGTCTCCTTAGGCTCCTGTTGGCTGTGAAAGGGTTTCAGGCTTTCCTTGTTTTTCATGACCTTGATAGTTTAGAGGGTCAGATATTCTGTAGAATGCCCTTCAATTGGGATTCGTCTGATGTTCTCTCTTGATTAGAGTGGGGTTATGGGTTTTTAGGAGGAAGACCACAGAGGTAAAGTGCCATTCTCATCATATCAGATCAAGAAGGGTGCCTACCATCAACAAGCTTGTCACTGTTAATGCTGACCTTCATTGCCTGGGTAGAGTAGTGCTTGTCAGCTTTCTCCACTATAACAAAAAACAAAATCAGTTGACATCAAGTCAGTTCCAACCCACGGCAACCCCATGTGTCAGAGTAGAACTGCACTCCTTAGGGTTTTCATGACTGTGACCTTTCAGAAGCAGATCACCAGACGTTTCCTCTGAGGTGCCTTTAGGTGGGTTCATACTGCCAACTTTTCAGTTAGCCTAGTGCTTAACCATTTGTACCACCCAGGGACTCCTTTACTCATAGCATCCCTTTCCATACTCTACTCTTTGAAAGGTAGTCACCATATGCAGTCCATGGTTAAGGAATGGGGAATTATGCTCCACCTCCTTGAGGCGCAGTATCTACATAAATTATTTGGAATTCTTCTGCATGGAAGATTTTTCTGTTCTCCCCCCATTTATTTGTTCAGTTGTTTCTTTATATCAGTATTAACTCATGGGTATTTATTTTATACTTCAGATTATAATCCAATATTTTGGTATTAGGTTATAATTACTATATTTTGTTGCTCAGATTGTTCCAGCTTGGCCATTGAGAGCTCTCTGAGTTGGTTCCTGTGTCCCTTTTGACATATTATTGTGGAGTGGCTTTTTTTTTTTTTTTTTTTTTAAAGTACTTCCTTACTTTCTGGCATTACAAGATATTCCAGGCTTATCTTATGTATTTCCTGCCCCAGTCCTAGAATCAGCCATTTCTCTGGGGAGCCCTCATTTCTTTTCTTGCAGAATGGTATTAGAAGCTAAGATGGGGTGGGGGGAGTGGGCACTGCGTGTCTTCATTGCTGCCGAGATGTTGCTTTTAGGCCCTCTTCAGCTGATAGAGCAAGGAAATAAATGTAAGCATATTAACCAGTACATATACACATCTATAAATATTTCTATATGTAACCAGCTGTATCTATATTAAGCTAAACATGAGTTCATGCTGATGTCTCCACCTCTAATCCATGACCACATGGGTTGTTCTAGCCTTCCCCCTTGTTTTTTCTGTGACCTCCCACTCCAGTGTGAGTAACCTGACTCCCACCATCTGCCGTCCACTTACTTAGTTGTTCAGTTGCATTGTACAGCAATGTATAGTGGTTTCAGAATTGTTAACCTGTTAAGACACCACGGGAAGCAACTTTTTCAAGTAGAGTAGATGCTTCTACACAGGTCCTTTTGCCTTTAGTCTTTACAGACGTCACTCATTTCCAGAGTTGCTTAGGTGAGCATGTTTTTCCCCATCCCCTTCAGTGAGGTTGTTTCCTACATTTGTAATACAGTTAGATTCATTTATCTGTTTCTTCATTCCAGTCTGGGATCCCTGACATCCTTGATGATTTTTTTTCTTTTAATTTATATGCATTCAAGTTCACTCTTTGTGCTATGAAGTTCTGTGGGTTTTGACAAATGTATAGTGTCATGCAGCTACCATTATAATACTGTAAAAGTCGTTTCACTGTCCTAAAAAATCTGTGCTTCACCTCTTCAGCCCTTTCCCCAACCCTCAGCAATCACCGATCTGTTTACCATCTCTCTAGTTTTGCCTTTTCCAGATATGTGAATGGAATCATACAGCTGTAGTCTTCTCAGGCTGACTCCTTTTCTTAACAATATCCACTTAAGAGTCATCATGTCTTAGCATAGCTTTATAGCTCATTCCTTTTCTATTGCTGAATAGTATTCCACCATATGCATGTACCACAGTCTGTTTATCCCTTCACCTATGAAGGACATCTTGATTGCTTTCCATTTTTGGTGCTTTGTGAATAAAGCTGTGATAACCATTTGTGTGCTAGTTTTTGTGTGGACATAAGTTTTCACATCAGTTGGGTAAATACCTAGAAGCATGATTGCTGGATCATATGGTAAAACTGTGTTTAGCTTTGTAAGAAACTGCCAAACTGTCTTCCAAAGTGGCATTCCCACCAGCAGTAAATGAGAGGTTTTTTGCTCCACATTCTTGCCAGCAATTGGTATTGTCCGTTTTTTAGATTTTAGCCATTCTAATAGGTGTGTAGTGGTATCTCATCATTGTTTTAATTTGTGACAGTGTGCTTTTTCTATCTTTGCATCTCTAACACTAAACCTAGTACCTGCAGGATGTAAGCACTTAGTAAATGTTGAATGAATGGATGGATTTTGTTGAATTACTTCAGTGTTCATGGGTCACATACCAGACCTCTAAGTTTCTCCTCATTCAGGCCGTGACAGTGTGTCTCACTCACACAGAAATCCATTCTGTTTACTACTAAATGAGGTAATACATTTTCAGGGATGTTTCAGTCACAAGAATGCTTTGAGCCCTTCCTTGTTAATCATCATCTCAGGCATCCAAAACACTCCCTTCCTCAAACATCCAGGTTAATCTGTATTTTACAGTTTGTTTAAGATCAGGATTAAACATCAAATCCTGTGCTCTTGTCCTGCTGTGTTCAGAGCCATGTAAGTTCTTAGAGAGGTTTAAGATGGACAGAACATGATGAAGTTATGAAACAAAACAGGAATCTTCACTGTCTTCAGCCTTGGAGCCCATGTTCTAGAGCAGAGCTTCCTGCTGGTATGTGGGGAATGGACTGTAAGTGGCAGAAACCCTGCCTGGTCTCCTTGGCCTTCAGGATGGATACTGCACAAGACCTTGGACAAACTGCCTCTGGCTGTGAGCAGTCTCGTGGTTTCCCCTTGGGCCATAGTGATATTATCATTTTCCATGTAGGTTGTGATGTGAGAAAGCTTGGGGAGCACGGTCCAGGAATCTAGGGAGCACAGAGCAAGGTTCCTGACTCATCTCTAGCCATGTACTGGACTCATGGCATGCTTTTTTTTTTTTTTTTTTTTTTTTTTGCTCACCTCCTGGCTGCAGCTCGTTTTCCTTTTGCCTCAGTTTTCTTATGCATTTCTGAAGGCAGTTTAGGGCAATGGTTAAAGGCAGAGGCCTGAAGACTCAAGTGGTCCTGGTTTGAATCCTGGGTCCTTGTCCTACTGATATGAGGCCTTGAGCAGTAAATTACTTACCTCTCTGAACTTTATTTTCCTTCTCTGTGAAATAAACATATAATAGGCTATGTTAGAAGTCAACAAGATAGTATATGTAAAGACTTAGCACAGTGCCTGGCACATAGTAGGTATTCAACAAATATTAACTATTAAAATATCCTTGCCATTTGTACTTTTGAACGTCTCATTCTGTTTGACATGAGGTTGATGAGGAGAAGAAGGGATGTTCTATATTAATTATATCTCAGAGCCGATGTGCTCTGTAGTGTCCCGTCCGAGGGTGTGAAAGTGTACTTCACGCTGTGCTGTGCCTTGGGCAACCAAGGCCGCTCCCTGGCAGCTCTGTGCCTGACCCTGTGTTGTCAGCAGTAGCAAAACTTGGAGTGCGTGTGTGGGTACTGGGGTGAGTACGTTTGCAGGGAGGAGGTCCATTGGTGGGCCTGGGTGAGCCCCTGGTTGTGAGCTGGCGAGGCCACCGTGCCTGCAAGTCGGCTGCCTGGAGTGGACTGAGTTGGAGAATATGGTCTCTAGCTTTGCCTTGTTCCAATCCTCTCCCACTCCCCTGCGCCCAAGAAGAGAGGGAGGAGGAGTTATTATTGGAACAAGTTGTCTCCATCCTCTGTGCTTTGGCCAGCTCAGCTGTACTGGCAGTCATGAAGAGGAAACTTGAAGTTCAGGGCTGCACATGGAGTGTCAGGAGAGAGGGCCTCTGGGTCTGTGTTTGGGAAGAGCCAGGAAGCTGGCAGATTTGTTGTGGGCAGAGTCCTCTGCTCCAGTTTTTGAAAATCCACTTGCAAGACTGCGGTGAGAACTTGAGACTTGAGCAGGAATGCTGTCAGCCTAGCATTAAATGGTAAAGAGCCGGCTGTGGAAGTCACCCTACCCAGCTGGCAGATATTGTCAGTTATGGGGGCCATAGAAAAAGAAGTGAGACCTGATTTACGGGCGTCGGGCTATCCTTTGTGCTGCTGAACCTTTTGATAAGGAAGAGGTCTGTTTGTCAGAGCAGTGGTAGATCAATTCTGTGACCAACCCTTAGTACCTGAGAAGCGGTGTTGGGGACTGATGGATGTGAGGACTGCCTCTGGCTTCTTGCTCTACAACTTGTTCCTCATTTTCCTTAGCTCTCCTCCTTTTTTAAAGAGCCCCTTTATGCTCTGAAGGAGTCCCTGGGTGGCACAGACAGTTAAGCACTCGGCTACTAACCAAAAGGTTGGCAGTTTGAATCCACCCAGAGGCACCCCAGAAGAAAGGCCTGGCGATCTGCTTCCCCAAAAGTGAGCCATTGAAAACCCTATGGAATAGTTCTACTCTGACACACATAAGTGGAATCCACTCAGCGGCAACTGGTTTGGCTTTTTGTTTTTTTCTCAGAGTGAATTTGTATATATATCACCCGAATGTCATGTGATTCCAGGATCCAGTCTATCCCAGGAGCAGCAGTCCAGTAGCTCTGAGGAGGCGTCTGGAACAGAGGAGGAGGAAGAGGATGAGCCCAGCTTCATCATGAGGCGATGACGATGTTTGCCACAGCAGCTGTCTAGAACTTGTGACCAGGGCCTCAGAAACCCTCCACACGACCAGAAGGGAAAGGAGGCTCTGTTTGGACTTAGCTCCCCTCTCCCTCAGGACTGGCTAGATGGAGAGCCTGTGCGCACATCCCTCCCCTCAGCAGGACTCGGCCCGTGGAACAGAGAGGGCTGTCTGCTGCACATTCCAGGACACTGCACGCGGGCTCATCCTTGTTCCTGCTAAAGGGGAAAATGTATAGCTTCCTGCCACTGGTGCGTGTTTTCACATGTTTGAACAGTGATAAGTTTGGGGCTGATTTCTATGAAAGGAACTTTGACTCGGTAAAGAACAGAAAACCTTTAGGTTTTGTTTGAACATGTGAAACATTAATTACAAAAGCTGCAGGGAATGCTGAAAAATGACATAGTAGAGGTGGGGCCTCAAGAGTTCCTGTTAAATGGACCAGACTTAAGGAAGGAAGTGGGTTTGGCTCTCAGTTAACCCCATTGCAGGGTGCCTGGCCCCCATCTCCTTCAGTGGAGGGAGCATCGCCCCCCTGCCCCCAAGAGCTCCTGGACACAGGTGTGGTTGGGGAAGGCCCAGAGTGTGTAAAGGGACATGCAGGTGGCCAGGGCAGAACTGTTGGGCTGAACCCTAAGAAAGGAGACTTGACATGTGAAACGGCCCTTTTGGAGAACAGCTGGAGACTAGAAAAATAAGCAGGGGAGAGAATCCAGGTTGGGCTGAACCATAGTAGGGGACATGGGGAATGTTAGCCAAACTGGGTAGGGGTGGGGGATGAATTGCCCAGAAGCTGCTTTTTCATCCTGAAGTCAAAGGGAATCTAAGCAGAAAAGGGACCAAAAGAGACTTGACCTGGACCTGTGGGTGGAACTGTTGAAACTAAAGCCCTTCAGAGCTTTCACTCTTCAGGCCTTCAACTTGGGTCACATGGGCCAGGGTCAGAAGGGAATGCCCGCAGAGACCAGGAGGCTTGGTGAGAGAGGCCAGGACTCCTGCTATATGTGCCTGGTTGAGTGCAGCCCGAAGCCAGTTCCCACATACTGGCCCAGAGTGGAACGGGTGCCTCTAGAGTGCGGGGTGCTGCGCTGTAGGTACATGGGAGGTGACTGAGGTCAGCCTTTGACATTGAGCACCTTCAGGCCAATGCTAGGGACAAAGACATTTTCTGATTAGAGCCTTTGCTTGCTTTTTTGATTATTTATCTCCAGCCCCAAGTTCCTAAGTGTATTTTGTGCCTTTTATGGCATTTGATAGTGTTAAGGAAATGTCGGTTTTGAGTGAAGGAAACCAAGACACAATTTACTTTTCTTTCACTTCTATAGTATAGATTTCCCCAGCCCCACCCTGAGCCATGCTACTTCTATGATCACAATTGTCCATTCAGTGGTTCAGGTCACAGGAATTTTTCTTTTCCAGAAAGCTGAGATGGAGAAGCAGCCCTAATAAATTAGCACACATCCTGGCCGGACATTTTGAAACCCGCATTTCTCCTGTCTTGTCAGGGACTGGCTGGTTGGTTTTGTGTTTTGTTTCTACTTCTGCTATCTTTGAGCTGTTGGTTTCCTTATCATCCCCCAAAGTATATGTCACAGCTCTTGCTTAGAATCTGCAGCCTGGCTTTCCTGGGTGTTCTCTTCAGTGCCCGAGGCTCCTGGGGCTGTCCAAAGGCCTGGTTTTGACTCCTGACCCTGCCTCTGATGAATCAGGGGACTCTGGGCAAGTCACTTCCTGCCTCTGCCCAGTTTACCTGCCCCATTATTTGCATCTGAATATTCTTTGTTCTTCAGTTAAGTTTCCCATATGGATTTACCAGACAAGATTGAAAAATGCAGAAGGGGACAGAAACTTGCCCAGGGCACCCAACAAGTAAGTGGTAGAGCTGGAATGTGAACCCAGGCAGTGACTCCAGAATCATGCTTCTCAGCCCCTCTACACACTGCTGGGCTGCTTAGCCAAGGAACACTATTGGGTCAGTCTTAGATGCTGCTCTTTTGGTGCCAGGGCTATGGGCTGCAGGCCCTCCCTTAAGGAGCACCGTGGCACATTTGTGTGTGTGTGTGCGCGCATGTAATACAATATAATTTGTTGTTAGTTGCCATCAAGTTGACTCTAACTCCTGAAGACCTTATGTAGAACAAAACGAATTGTTGCCTGGTCCTGCACCATCCCCATGATCTTTGATATGTTTGAGTCCATTGTTGTGGCTAATGGGTCAGTCCATCTCATTGAGGTTTTTCCTCATTTTCACTGACCCTCTACCAAGCATGGTGTTCTTTTCTACGATTGGTCTTTCTTGATGACGTGTCCAAAGCAAGCAAGATGAAATCTCACCATTCTCACTTCTGAGGAGCTTTCCGGTTGTATTTCTTCTAAGACTGACTTGTCCTTCTGGCAGTCCATGGTGTATTCAGTTTTCTTCGCCAGCAGCATAATTCAAATGCATCCATCAATTCTTCTGTCGTGTTTTTTAGTTTTCTAGCTTTCTTATGTATATGAGGCAGTTGAAAATACCATGGCTTGGGTCAGGGGCACCTTAGTCATCAAAGTGACATCTGTGCTCCCACAGCTGCATCCTGCCTCAGTCTTGTCCAGGAGGAAAGATTAAGGGGATGACCCAGCATTTCTAACAAAGGGTCATCTTGTGTCTCTGATTGAGTCACCTACCAAGTCAGTTAGGAATGCTTTTGGCTACAAGAAACAGAAAACTTGGCTACCAGTACTTAAACAAAGAGGAGTTCATTTTTCTCATGGAACAAGAAATCTGGTGGTAGGTAGCTGCCTGGTATTAGTATGGTTCAGCAACTCAACAATGTCAGGCCCAGCATCTCTGAAGTTCTCTTGACCTTTACCCTGTGGGTATGAGATGCCTGCTGTGGCTCCTGGCATCATACCTATGTTCAGAGCAGGAAGAAGGGAGAGAAAGAGGCGGTACCTGTCTGCTCTTTCTTTTTAACTGGAGAGCAGAAGTTTCCCCAGAAGTACCCAGTCCCAACAGATGTTACTATATATCTTATTGGCCAGAATGAGGTCATTTGGCCATCCCTAGCTGCCAGCATCATTAATATCACACACAAGTAGAATTTTGCTGAAGATCATTCAAAAGCAGTTGCAGCAGTACATCAACAGGGAACTGCCAGAAATTCAAGCTGGATTCAGAAGAGGACATAGAATGAGGGACATCATTGCTGATGTCAGATGGATCTTGGCTGAAAGCAGAGAATACCAGAAAGATGTTTACTTGTGTTTTTTTGACTATGTGGATCGTAAATTATGGTTAACATTGTGAAGAACAGGGAATTCTAGAACACTTAATTGTGCTCATGCGGAACCTGTACATAGACCAAGAGGCAGTCGTTTGAAGAGAACAAGGGGAGACTGCATGGTTTAAAATCAAGAAAGGTGTGTGTCAGGGTGGTATCCGTTCACCATACTTATTCAGTCTGTATGCTGAGCAACTAATCAGAGAAGCTGGACTGTATGAAGAAGAATGGGGCATCAGGATTGGAGGAAGACTCATTAACAACCTGTGATATGCAGATAACACAACCTTGTTTGCTGAAAGTGAAGAGGGCTTGAAGCACTTACTGATGAAGATCAAAGACCACAGCCTTCAGTATGGATTGCACCTCAACATAAAGAAAACAAAAATCCTCACAACTGGACCGGTAGGCAGCATCATGATAAATGAAGAAAATATTGAAATTCTCAAGGATTTCATTTTACTTGGATCCACAATCAACGCCCATGGAAGCAGCAGTCAAGAAATCAAACGACATATTGCGTTGGGGAAATCTGCTGCAAAAGACCTCTTTAAAGTGTTGAAAAACAAAGATGTCACCTTGAGGACTAAGGTGTGCCTGACCCAAGCCATGGTATTTTCAGTCGCCTCCTTTGCATGCAAAAACTGGACAGTGAATAAGGAAGACTGAAGAAGAATTGATGCCTTTGAATTATGGTGTTGGCGAAGAATAATGAATATACCATGGATTGCTAGAAGAATCAACAAATCTGTCTTGGAATATGTACGGCCAGAGTGCTCCTTGGAAGCAAGGATGGTGAGACTTCGTCTCACATACTTTGGATATGTTATCAGGAGGGACCAGTCCCTGGAGGAGGACATCATGCTTGGTAAAATAGAGGGTAAGTGAAAAAGAGGAAGATTCTCAGGGAGATGGATTGACACAGCGACTGCAACAGTGGCCTCAGACATAGCAGCGATTGTGAGGATGGTGCAGGCAGGACTAGGTAGTGTTTTGTTCTGTCGTACATAGGGTCATTATGAGTTGGAACCAGCTCGATAGCACCTAACAACAAATACCATTACTATTTCACATTTGGTACCTATCTTCAGCATTTACCTTTTGAAAAATAATAGTAACTAAGTTGAATTAGAGGAGTTAGTTGAGTTCTACTGACTTTGGAAATAGAAATATACTTAAATCCAACTTCCAAGGGTGGGTAGAAGGAGTGGTGTGTGAAACTCTCCTTTGTAATCATCCTTGGAAACAGACTATTTCATCTTTTTCCCCTTTGGAAGTTAATTTATGTTTACTTCTTGGCATACTTGACTTAAGTGACATGCAATTACCACGTATTAACGTATTTCATTAAAGAGAACACCCTTAGAAATTAATTTAGGGGTAAGTCCTATGAGGCAGTTTCAATTTTTCTTATTCCATAGAATGTAGCAAACATTTAAGTGTTTAATCCAAAGGATTCGAAAGAGCACCTTGGTAGGCACTGGGGATAATGGTAAGCAACACAATCCTTGCCTTCAGGGAACTCGTCCAGAACACAGGCAAGAAAAAGGTAAATGCAGTGTGTCTGGTACTGCGTGGGCATCTCTCCCAGGCTCTGGGGTTGGTAATTTAGAACTCCAGGAGTGGTAAGAATACAGCTGAAGAGGGAGCAGGTGCCTTCAGGTAATGGTAAGGGGGTAGCGTGTATGAGGCAACCGGGGAAGCTATGAGGGGCTGGGGGTGGGATGGAGAGTCATGAGGAGCATTTCTCACTTTGCAATGTGGAGGACAGATTAGAAGGGGTCAGGTGGGAGGCTTATGCAGTAGTGCATACCAGAGGTGGTGATAGTTGAGTAGAGTCAAGTGGGCACAGGGAGAAGTGGAGGAGATTCTAAAGACATTTAGGAGGTAGAATTTACAGGGTTTGATGGGGAGGGGAGGAATGAGGGACAACACCAGACTCTGGTGTCACCAGCTGGGTGAATGATGGAATGTTCCCTGAAACGGGTGGCCCAGGAGGCAGACCAGGTAGGTGAGGGAAAGATGAATTCAGCTGTGGGCACGGTGAAGTTAAGGGGCCCTTGGAACACCTGCTGAAGAGATGGCTACCAGACTGAGAGATGAGGGCTGGAGGTGATGTCGGAGTCACCCACGTGGGTCCTGAAACAACGGGAGCCAATGAGACCAGTTAGAGAAAAGTGTAGAGAAGGGACCTAAACAGAACTCTAAGGAACACCCACATCTGGGGGCCAGGCCACAGAGGAAGAGCCTGGGGCGGGGGTCGGGGGGTTAGGGGGGTAGAGTCAGGTGGAGTCACCAGAGCGTTGCCCGACAGAAGGAGGGGTTCCCAGTGACAGGCAAGGCAAAGACTGAGATACTCTTGGGATCTTGCGGCATGATTTGGTGGACTGCAGAGGGCTAAGGAGTAAACCGAAGCAAGGATTGGCAGCTGTCTGGGTGAGCTTGGCCATGAAGTGGCAAAAAGTGGTGGCGGGAGGTGCAAGGAGAATGGTTGAAAGGAGTCAGGCTGAAGAGGAAAGGAGGAGGCTGAGAGGGAGGAATTGGGCCTCAGCAACATCAACGAAGAGAGGTGGTGGGCTGAGAACTGAGGGAGAAGAAAAGAGTGGGATCCTTGAATTTAAGATTTCTTGGAGGAGCTGTTGTGGATGATGGTAAGGGCTAGGCCATAGAAATGAATGGCCAAAGGGACAGAACTGGCATGCCCAGAGGACTGGATGCACTGTCCACATCGACTGGGGGGCCTCCAGGATGATAAGGCCTGGGGTAGAGAGGAAAGCAGGGCCCACAGTCTTCACTGAATCAGGGAGCCGACACTGATGAAGATGCTAGAAGGTGACTGACCCTTGAGATGTGCCTCAAAAAATCGTTCTTTTTCCATTGTGGGGTAGCTGAGGCCATGGAGAGGGAGTGACTTGCCAAGGTCAGCCAATTAGGGAAGTAGCCCAAACTGTGGCCCAGACCTCCACTACCTGTGCACCTGAGGGGCACCCTCCAACTACTAGATTTGTGATTGTCCCATCTCTTTTCAACATGGTGTTGCCACCCTCCTCCATCTTATAGGGAAAAAAATACCATGTTCCGTGTTTGGCTAGGAAACTGGCTCTGAAAAGCACTATTAATTGTGACTCATGTTTTGCTTCTGTCCAGGTGTGCTGGATAAATTTACTTGAGGTAGAGGCGTTGCTAACTGGCATAGGAAACCTGAAGGATGTGCAAAGCCCTGCTTAAAGGGTGAGAACAAGCAAATGGCTGTTGCTGAAAGAATTCTCATCTATGATGCAACTACTGTAGTTTACAAAGTGTATTCTTCCTGTTTTCTAGTTCCTTTTACAAAGAGCTTGAGGTTTGAAAGCCACAGTATGATTGTGTTTTGAAAATGTGGCCACTGACGGGCAAGTGGAAAATTCACATGATCCTTTTCTGTAGCCATCTTTGGGGGGGGGGGGGGGGCGGGCAGTAATCAGACCCAGGGGTTTTCCTGTGCCCTTTGTCTATGAGCCTAACAAACATGCTGGTTAAGTCAGTAGCAGGAGGGGAAAACTGGCTTAGTTTTCAAGTGTCCTCTGGATTAACGCTATCATACTGGCCCTCAGCGATGGCCTCTAAAATGCAGTTTGAGGTATAAGTGGATTTGGCCTGGCATCTGTAACATCTACTCTCCGACTGTCAGAAAGCCTGGACTGACACGAGTGGAATTTTTATTTCCTTTAGCTAAACGTGTCACGGTCTAATGCTCTTGTGACAGATGGAAAAATCCGATGTAGGGCACGAAGCCTATCAAGCATGGAGGAAGGACTCCAAGGGTCCGCCTGGCACCGATGCGCTGCAGTGAACCCATCTCGCCTCTGAGTGAATTATTTATGTGCACTTCCTGAAAAGAACATTCCTGTAGTAATCTGTCAGTCGTAAAACCGGAGAGAGTTCACGGTTAAGGGTGAGCCTTTCCCCGCAGTAGCGAAATGGAAAGGTGGACGCGGGAACACCTTCTCAGGTGCTTCCCGTCCTAGGTCAGCTATGAGATGCCCCTGCACACCTGTCTTGCAGGCCTTAGTGAGAGGGGCGTGCGGTCTGGGCGTCTACCCACCAGCTCTGGTACGCGTTCGTCGTAGTGCTTCATACACCACAGTAAATTCGGCGTGGCCATTAGGCCCTTCCCAAACTGAGCCTCACCTCCTACCCCTTTTACCCACACTAGCTACCTCACACCTGCCCGCTCTGCAGTCTGATAACGGAATACCTATTCCCACTCCCTGCGGGGTGCGCCCTTTTGCCCATTCCCTGCCCCTCCACCCGACCAGTGACCGAGCCTGGGCATCCGCAAGGCGCACGCCTGGAACCCCGTGGCTCCCATTCTCTGCTCAGACCCACACCCCTCGAGCCGAGTCAGGGATACCAGGCCTGTACTAGCTGGTCAGACCCAGGGGTCAGAGAAAGCTCAGCCGCATGGTTCCGTCCCCCAGGACCTGGGCCCAGGGGCCCGGTGCGGCTAGGGGCGCAGGGGAGTAAGTCGTCCCGTTTTCTGGCGCAGCCTCGCCGCCACCGCCCTTCACTGTTAAGACTGGCGGCGCCCGGCTGGAAAGGTCTTCGGTCGCGGGGACAGCAGAGATGCGTATGGTCCGCTGTCTTTCCCTGCCCCGCCGGGGCGTCCCCGGGCGTCCAAGAGCGGCTGCGGGGTGAGTCCCGGCCGGAGGGATGTCCACGCGGCGGGTACCCTGGGCTCCCACAGGAACCGCCACCAGCCCAGCCGCTTAGGCCGGCCCGGTCACGTGGCCCGCGAGCGCCCCCGCCGGGCCGGTAGTGTGACGGCTGTGCGCGGTTGCCTTGGCAGCGGCTGCGGCGGCCGGCGGGGCGGGGGCGCCCGCGGAGGCGGGGCGGGGGGGCCGCGGGACGCCGGCAGGAGGAAGGGGGGCCTTGCTCGGAGCCCGGCCGGGCCACAGGGCCACACGGCCACACGGCCACACGGCGCGCCGCAGCCGCCTGCAGCGAGCCTCGAGCCCGAGCCGGGCGGGGCGGCAGGGCAGCTACGGTGAGTGCTTCGCGGGCGGGCGGGCGGCGCCCAGCCCTCGGCCGCTGGGTTCTGCCAAATGAGGGGGGACCCCGCCCAGCCGGGAGCCCGGAATTGGATCGGGGAGATTCGAGAGGGGAGCAACGGCGCCTTCTCCCGGGCAGTTTGAGGATGGGGCGGAAGGAGAGGGCAGCTGTGGGGCTGGGGGCGGCCAGGTGACCCTACCCCTCGCAGGATCCTCAGGCGGGTGCAGCGGGGAGAGGACTCGGAGGGCGGAGGCGCTGGCTGAGTCCTGGGCCCTGCTGCCGCTGAGGCTTCCCTAGGGAAAGGGACAGAGATGCTGGTGTATGCCTCTCGGAGGCCCCTGAGAGGGCTACAGCGCCCCCTCCCCGTGTAGGGGGTGTGTATGTGTGTGTGTGTGAGAAACAGACGTTGGTGACTGCGGACTTGGGGATAGCCTGCATGGCACTCACCCTTGCCCCAGATGTTTAAAAGTCAAGACAGGCAAACCCCAAAACCGACCCCCTGGAAATGTTTCAGATGGAACTGCCCAATAGAACTCCTTATTAAAAATCCACAAGGTTGAACATCCCTTGGAGCCGCTGCCACCTGATTGATGTGGCCCACACTGGCCCCTGTCCGAGTCCTGGAGTGGGGACCAGACTCTCCTCCAATTGGGGCACAAGGCCTGGCACAGGGGTAGGACGTGAGCGCCTTCAGGTGGAAGTGGCTTCCCTACCTTCAGGACCAGCAGGCTTGTCTCAAGACCCAGGCTCCAAGCAGGCAGACAGCACTTCCTTCCTAACCTTGCCCACTCTGAGGACATCGGCAGGGCTGAGACTGCCCGGGCTGCTCACCAGGAGCCCCCCTCAGACCTCGCTGCCCCGGAAGCTGTTCACCTCCACGATGGCTCAGTGATGGCTCCAGGGCTTCGCTAGTCTTCCCCCCACATAGCTGCCCTTCAGCCCTTCGGAGGCACAAGGCTCTCTCATGCCTCCCAGTCCTCCCAGTCAGCAAACCATTTCACTGGGCACACAAACCAGACTGAGCCAGCAGTCCCCAGATTGCTTGCTCCACTCTCCTGCTTCATCCATGCCCTGCGTCCAGCACAGTCACACCGGGTTTCAGGCAGTGTACGCTGCCACCCCAGCTCTCCATGCTCCCTGAATACTATCTTCCACTCAGTTTACCCAGCCCCACCCTCGCAGCCAGCCCTCCTGCCATGTCCCCAGAAGGATGAGAGGCCTCCCAAACGTGCACCTCAGGCTTGTCTTCTTGCCTTTCACAACTCTTCCATGTGCTCAGCATGTGTCTTTGAGGGAGGGCCTCTCTTTGCCAGGGCTGCCTTCACTACCTGTGTCTTTGTCCCCTAACCTTACTCCCTGGTGTTGCAGGACCTTCCCCCTGGCCAAGGCTGAAGCAGCCAGCCCCTTCCCTCAGCCTTCATACCCCTCCACTGCAGCACTGAGCTGTCTCCGCCACTGGGCAGTGAGATCCCTGAAGGTGGAGATTCTCGCCTCTAGTCTTTGCTGGCTAAGTACTGCAGGCAGCCCTGTATTAGGGCCCAGTAAAAACATCTATTGCATACAAGATGGAGGGATGGATGTTCTGAGGGGCAAAGGTGGTGTTTTTCTTGCCTTTCACCCTTCCACACACTACACTGTTTGCATCATATCTGCAGGCTTGGCTCTGTTACTAGAGAGGGGGAGAAAGAGAGAAAGTGCATTTCCAAATGATGACATTTGAAATTATTTGGAGCTGACCAACAGATCCATTAGTGAGCAGCATTTCTCTGAATTCTCCCCGAGGGAGGGGCCATTCCAGTGATTAAAGTTCCTGAGTGCAGAACTGCTGGCTGCAGATGTGGCCGCACAGGCAGTGAACGCAGCTCCCAAGTTGGCATTCCTATGAATGACCTAGTAGTTGGCATCCCCTGGGAGAACTAGAAGGGCACAGAACTGGTCCCCAGGGATCCTGTTAGCCAGCACCGGCTGTGCCTCTGTAGCCTGGTGGAGAAGACAGAAGGAAGCACACCAAAAGAGGGCCCTTTCCCCACCTCCAGGGCCTTCTCTTTTAAAGATTGGCATTTATGGATCGGATCTGGGGCATTACCTCAGCTAACCACCCCGGCCCTGCTCCCTGCGACCCAGAAACACTGATCTGTTTGTAATAGCCTTAAGTCAGCTTTCCACAGGGCCTGTGTGAGCCTGAATATAAAAGTTAATGCCTGATGCCAAGTGAGCTGCAAGGTGCCTGTGCCCTTGAAGCACACTCTGCAGATTAATTGGAGCGGGATCCAGGCGTGTCGCCTCTCAGGCTGGTCCTGGGGGCTGCGTGAGACCACCAATCCCCTATTTGGATGAGTGGAGATTTGGGCTTAAATTCACAAATCTAGACCTATCAGTCCAGATCTTCAGCCCGTGTTATTGTCAAGCCAGATATGTACCTGGGGGACTTAGGGGGTCTCCAGCCTCAGTTTCACCTTCACATGCCCTCATCTCAATTGGTGGATTGAGGTTTTCATTTAGCTCAAGGTGTCCATTGCAGCCTGAATGTGGCTGTTCTTTAATTATATAAAGCAAGTAATTTTTTAGGGTAAACTTTACTGATCAAAATTGAAGTTGGATTTGAGAAACTAGTGACTGCTTGGAAATGTTTATTTCGTGGTTGCCACCTAGGCACTGAAAAGTGGTTCTGAGTCTTCGGTGTGTTAGTTTGTTCAAGCTGCACAGGAGTCCTGTAGGGTGAGACCGTCCTCATTAAGAGATGAGGGAGGCGAGGGGGGAAAGGGTGCCCAGGTGTCATGCTCAGGGTCATGTAATAAAGAGTGAAATCCAGGTTTTGTAATTTTAGGTGCAAGGCTTTCTCTAAATGCCACAGCGCCCTGTCCCTTGAAGGCAGGTGCAGATCGTAGGATCTGTTAGATACTTTGGGCCAACCTTTGAATTCCTTTCACCCTGCAGCCCAGGAGCCACACTTGTTTTGGAGTCTTTCTGAGCCTGGGGACGAGAGGCTGGGAGCCAGCTTTGCAGAGGGAGCACCTTTGAATGCTGTGGGGGTGTCTGTGGAGTTGTATGCTGACCCTCCTCCCCTCTGAATGGTCCCCACGTTCTGGTTTGGGGGGTTGCCTCTGAGACCAGGGCCCCACACACACGCCACCTTTGAACCCCATGGCTCTGGCAGGGGATGGATGTGTACAGCCCCCTACCCCTTGGAAGGTTAAACGGGCTCGGATTCTGGCTTTTCCAGGCCATGGGAACCCATTAGGATGCCTGAGTGCGTCTCTCTCCTGCCCTAAGCCTGGCTCCCACCATGAGTGCCGAGCTCAACGTGCCTGTGGCCCCCTCCACACCAGCCTGCTCTGAGCCCGGCCACAAGGGCATGGATTACCGGGACTGGGTCCGCCGCAGCTACCTGGAACTGGTCACCTCCAACCACCACTCGGTGCAGGCCCTTTCCTGGAGGAAGCTGTACCTGAGCAGGGCCAAGCTGAAGGCCTCCAGCAGGACCTCTGCCCTCCTCTCTGGCTTCGCCATGGTGAGTGCTGTCATGCGGTGAGAAACGCAGCCGGCTGAACGGGCCTTTGCTAATCAGGATTCTGTGAGGCTTCAAGGAGCACGGCATTCCCTCTGGGCCCCCTGACAGCAGGGGTAGACCATTAGGAATTCCCACCCACATCCCAGCTCCTCCAAGAGGATTGCACTATCAATGTGAGGGGTTTCCGGGGGGTCCAGGGTTGTCCCCAAGCCCCAGAGCCCTCAGAAAGACTGTCCCTCTCTCATGTTCTAAACAAAGTATTTGCCTTCAAGGACATTACAAAAAAAACCAAACAAACCCCTTGCTGTCGAATCGATTCTGACTTATAGCAACCCTGCAGGACAGAGTAGAACTGCCCTATAGGATTTCCAAGGCTATAATCTTTACAGGAGCAGACGGCCTGACTTTCTCCTGAAGAGCTGCTGGGTTTGAACTGCTGACCTTCTGGTTAGCAGCCAAGTGCTTAACCACTGGCACCACCAGGGTACCTTCAAGGAGATTAAAACCAAACAACCTGTTGCTGTCGAGTTGATTCTGACTCATAGCGACCGTATAGAACAGAATAGAACTGCCTCGTAGGATTTCCAAGGACGGCTGCTGGATTCAAACTGCTGACCTGTTGGTTAGTAGCCGAGCTCTTCAACCACTGCGCCACCAGGACCCCTCAAGGACGTTGGTGGGGGTTAATTAAGTATCTCCAATGTAGAGGGTTTCCTGGAAAAAGATACCCATGGCTACCCCGTCTTGGGCAACACCGAAGAATTTGGAAATCAGTGATTTGAGCAGGAACTGTGGGATTGATTGGGGTATGTTCAGTTTAGCCCAGCAGTTGGGGGCGCAGACACTCCCGAATATGGCCTCTGGGTGACGAGGCAGAGCCTCTGGCCTGACTCCCGCTATCCGCTGAGACTTTCCCTCTGAGTCATCCCTGAGGACAAGAGTCAGCCTCAGGCAGAGAGAACTGTGGACACCTCCTGCTGATTCCAAAGCCCCTAGACCCTCCTGGGAATTGTCCTGGTGGGTGAGGCTATGGGGATTCACAGTGAGCATGGACACAGCTGGTTCACGTTGCTGGAGCCACCCTCTTTCTCTGTCATATGCTCAGAGGTCCTGTTTGGCTGGCAGGGATTTTTTTTCCTTATGAAAAAGAATTATTTTCTGTAGCCCAAGACCTCAGTTGTCAGATTGGTGCTACAGAAGATCAGAGGCTGTGGAGTGAGGCAGGGTAGCCACTCCCATGAGCAGGGTCTGCTAGGTCATCTGAGTGGGCCACCCTTGGAAAAATGAGACATTGAGTCACAGAGGGCATGGCTGACCTGCTGGGTGAGGCAGAGAACAGTAAATTTGTATTTATGTCTGTAGTCTAAAGCTAAGGCTTATGTAGGTCTTGAGGGTTTATGTTTTTTTTAACATAATTATAAAAATATACAATCATATTGTGCACAACTTTGGCTAGTAGTGATTTTCTTCCCATGATTTGCATCCCATTAAAAAGACAAAATATTTTCCCAAGCTTAATTTTAAGAAATATGTGTGAGAAGTTTAGATGTCACTACTAAAATCATAGCTTGCTTTCTATACCACAGAAGAATTATAGTATTAAATTCTTCTGGCCTGTCCTTTTTTTTTTTTTTTTTTTTTTTTACTTTGGAAAAATCATTCTGAGAAACTTTGTGTGATCTAATATAATGCAATAAGGTTTCCTTCCTGTGTGAGGCCCAGGTCTGGGAAGTCACTTCCTGTCTGTAGCTGTCTCTTGAAGACCCTGTCTTCCAAATATTTTCATTTCCAAACTTAGGAAGGCGTCAGTGTTTTTCTAGCCGACAAAATGCTCACCCAAGTTGAAGGCCTCACAATCACTAATTAAAATGTGAAAACAAGCCATGCAAATAAAGTTATACAACAGAAAACATGATTTCTGGAGAAGGGGTTTTGAGACTTCACGGGAGCCTCCAAGGTGGGAAGTGGTCTTCGAATGAGAACATGATGACTGGGCGCAGGGATGGGTGTCCTACGTCACCCTGGGCCCCAGGCAGTTCCCCAGTGCTGTCTGTCGTTGGCTTGGCAACATCACACCTTCTATTAACAATTCATTTCTTCATCATTTGTGGAGTATCTCCTCGGTACCAGCGAGGGCTTCCTTAGGCCTTTGGGGTACATTTCCCAGCTTACACAGTACCTGTGCACCCTGACTGAGACGTGCCCTCTCGGGAAGGCTGCCCTGCCTAGCATGCACTGCAGGCTCACTCGAATGCCCAGCTTGGGCGAATGGGGTAGGGAGGGCAGCCATGTGCCCACTCGATTGGATTAGTGGACATGCTGCCAGTAAAGCAGATAAAAAACAGCTCAGACAATGGAGCAGCACAAGGCAAATAAGTGACAAATGCAGAACATCAGATGGTACCTCAGCTCTGTAGTCACAGCTGAATGGGGCAGGGACTGAAAGGGAATGTGGAAAAACAGGCCCTTTGCTGGAATTGAATTGTTGGAGTCCCCGGGTGGTGCAAATGGTGAATGTGCTCTGCCACTAGCTGAAAGTTTGGAGGTTTGAGTCTACCCAGAGGAACCTCAGAAGAAAGGCCTGGTGATCTATTTCCAAAAAATCAGCCAGTGAAAACCCTATGGGGCACAGTTCTACTCTGCCATACTCATAGTCACCGTGAGTCACCGTTAGTTCTCCCTCTAATTAGCATTGTAAAGCTATTCCTTTGCCCAACACCAGCATTTATGTCTAACAGGAAGCTTATCTCTTTATCCTTCCCCTAACACAGAAAACCAGTGATCTGAGGCCTCCTCATAAAATCTCTGCATAAACATTACACTTGAAAATGGCCCTAATTTACTTAGCCTTTTCTCCTAGCGAGGTGGAATAGAACTGCTTTCCTGGTAGGCACTATCCTGGCCTTTTGATCATCTTTTTCTCTTATCTCAGAATCGTCTGCCTTTGCATTATTCTTTTATAATTATAGTTACCACCCTGGGCCCATAACCTTTGTGGTAACAAGAGTTTATCCTAAGCCACAGGGCACAGAGAAAGGACCACCCCTCAGCCTGTGGCTTCTATCTCTTTGGATACTTTTCAGAATGACCTCAGCAATAATCACTGCTGACGCTGTTCAGCTTGTGGTCCACTAAGACTGCCCTATCTTCTTTTTACCTACCACATGTTTCATCACCACAGAAGACAGGATTAGGAAATGATGTATCTTACTCTGAGAGGTAGTAGTTGCTAGAAAAAGTTGTGAAATCTTCTCTCTTGTAGATTTTTAAAAACAAGGATTGTTCGGATCTAGAATGCAAACATAGTGGATAGAAAAGCCTTCCTCTGGCTTCGCTCTTTCTACATCTTACTCCTCTCCTTGCTTCCTTGGCTAGTCTGATTTCTTACCTTTGAGTGCCTGGGAGAAGTCTCCTGGTGCATCTTTGTGGAGTGAGCCCCAGAGTCCTTGCTGGAGCCTGGACTAAACCCTCCCCTGGGCAGTCCGCAGGGCTGGGGGGACAGGAGTAGGAAGCGGTGTTAGGGAACCAGTGGATCTGACTGCTGGGTGAGCTGTGAAAGCCCCTTAGGATGTGTGGTGAGCAGGGCCGGGCCTGACTACGGCAGAGGTAAGCTGGCCTCTGGTTCCCTCTGTCTTTTTTCCCCCTTCCATTAAACAACAACAAAAATTTTTTTTAAAATAAAGTATAATACATGCACGTAGTTAAAAAAAAAAGTTAAGTCCTGCTAAAAGGCTTATGGAACCCTGGTGGCACAGTGGATAAGCATTTGGCTGCTAACCAAAAGGTCGGCAATTCGAAACTACCAGCTGCTCCTTGGAAACCCTGTGGGGCAGTTCTGTTCTGTCCTATAGGGTCGCTATGAGTTGGAATCGACTCGACAGCAACGGGCTTTTTTTTTTACAAGACTTAAAACAAAACTCAGCAGCCCCCAGTCCCCAAGCTCCCCACCCTCAGCCATGTGAAACTCTTGTTTTTTCTGCCGTTCGCTCCATTTCTAAATGCCAGGCTTAGACTGCTGTTTCTCCAGTTATCAGTGTTAGACATTACCTGTTGTCTGCTGTGATTGTGGTTGCTGATTTAACGCACTTTTTCCAGCCCAGCCCCCTTCCCACAATTTCCCCTACTCACCGTTTATCCCCACTTCTGTCACGTCCCTGGGCTCAGCTGAGAGCACCATGTGGTCGGTGTGAGGCTGTCTGTCCCGTGTGCAGCTCCGAGTCTAGGGGCGCAAGGAGCTTCCGTTTTTACCTTTTCAGAGGTTAGTTTTTACTTTTTTACAAAAACAGGAGTTGTTCACCTCAGTTTTAAAATATTAATAATGATAAAAGCACACAGAATACGAGGTCACGACTTTTCTTGAACCCATGAGATACCTGAGGTCTTGGGGGGAAAAAAAGCTGAACACCCCAGTGTGGCTCTGCCTGGGTTGTAGGTGGGCACCCCCGCACACCCCATGTTTGTTTCGGGAAGGCACTAGAGGGCGATTCTTCCCCCCCCTCAGGCTTCTTTACTCTCTTCTTACTTTTAGATTTTTCTGCAGTGAGGTCTTCTTTAGCTAATCCAAAAAAAGGAAAGTTAGAGATTTTAAACAGTACTGGTGTGTCCCTGCAGGTGACTCCATGGGGCCCCCTGCCCTGCCCACCTGGCCCCACCCAGCAGCACCCGAGCACCCGCTCTGCTTTTTTTTCTTATTGTAGTAAAATACATATAACAATAAATTTTGCCATTTGAACCATTTTTAAGTGTACATTTCAGTGGCATTAATTCACAGTGTTGTCCAACTATCACCACCGTCTATTTCCCAAGCGTTTTCACCACCCCAAGCAGAAACTTTGTACCCATTAAGGAATAATGCCCCCTTCTCTCCTCCCCCAGCCCCTGGTAACCACTCATCCACTTTCTGACTCTATGCACTTGCCTATTCTAGATATTTCAGGTAAATGGGATCATGTATCTGGCTTCAGAAACCCTGGTGGCATGGTGGTTAAGAGCTACGGCTGCTAACCAAAAGATTGGCAGTTTGAATCTACCAGGCGCTCCTTGGAAACTCTGTGGGGCAGTTGTACTCTGTCCTATAGGGTCACTATGAGTTGGAATTTACTCAATGGCAACAGGTTTTTTGTTTTTTTTCTTTCACTCAGCATTATGTTTTTGCGGTTCGCCCATGTTGTAGTGTGTATCAGGACTTTGTACCTCTTTGTGGCTGAGTAGTACCCCCGTGTGTGGCGGCACCACGCGTGTTGATCTGTTTGCCGTTGATAGCGCCGCTCTGCCTTGCAGGTGGCCATGGTGGAGGTGCAGCTGGAGACACAGTACCAATACCCGCGGCCGCTGCTCATCGCCTTCAGCGCCTGCACCACAGTGCTGGTGGCTGTGCACCTCTTCGCCCTGCTCATCAGCACGTGCATCCTGCCCAACGTGGAGGCGGTAAGCAACATCCACAACCTCAACTCCATCAGCGAGTCGCCACATGAGCGCATGCACCCCTACATTGAGCTGGCTTGGGGCTTCTCCACTGTCCTTGGCATCCTGCTCTTCCTGGCCGAGGTGGTGTTACTCTGCTGGATCAAGTTCCTGCCCGTGGACGCGCGGCCCCAGCCTGGCCTCCCACCTGGCCCGGTTGGCCACACGGGCTGGCAGGCCGCCCTCGTGTCCACCATCATCATGGTGCCCGTGGGCCTCATCTTCGTGGTCTTCACCATCCACTTCTACCGCTCGCTGGTGCGGCACAAAACCGAGCGACACAACCGCGAGATCGAGGAGCTGCACAAGCTCAAGGTGCAGCTGGACGGGCACGAGCGCAGCCTGCAGGTGGTGTAAGGACGCTGGTGGCACAGGGATGGCTGCAGGGGGGCGGGGGGCTTCCCTTCAGAGGAGGAGACATGGGCAGTAGATTCCCCATGGTGTGCCCTGAGCCCAGCAGAAATGGCCTGCGTTTGGGGGAATTTAAAAAATGCCAAGTGTCAGCGAGGCTGTGTAGACACTGCCAGATAGTTGAAGACCAAAGTTTTACTCCTGTCTTAATGCTGTAGTGTTCTCTGGACAATTCTCCTCTGAAAATGGAAATCCTTAGTGAAACAAGAGACTCCGTTGCTAAGAGCAAAGGAGGCAAAGAGAGGCTGACTCCTCTACCCTGGGCATTTCCCGAGAAGACAAGGGCAGCTGAGAGGGGTCCGAGCGGTGAGATGTTGGAATGGGCGTTGAGGGCATGCTGAAGATGCCCAAGGGCACGTGCCCATCAGCTCCGTTCCAGGAAGGGCTCCAAGCAGCACCCAGTGGTCAAGGGTAATCTCGGAGACCTGGAGCCAGAGGGTGCTGGGAGCCTGGCGGGGCAGGGAGTCTGTGTTCAGAGGACGATTGCTCTGTAAGACCTGAGTACTTCTGAGTAGCATGTCTGACGGTGCCACACTATTGTGGTAGATGGGGACTGGAATATGGGGTGGGGTGGGGCACAGGATCCAGCATAGCTTGGTGCCCCCTCCCCGCCATGGCTTGTGGAGGGTGGGCAGGAGCCCGAGGTACGTGCCCGCTCAGCAGCTCAGTATGGCTCAGGCCCAGGGTGGAGGCCTGGCCAGGGTGGGGGTGCAGGTAATGAGTATCCTGTGTGAGACCAGGCCTGAGGAGGCCGAGCTCACTGAGGTGCTCTAAAGCCCACCAGGCTCAGTGTCTCTTTTCCCAGCTAGCCTGGAGCCCTGGCCACACTGACCCATGAGGCCACCAGGGTAGGAGAAGAGCCCCAAGTCTGGAGGCCTCCACCTCCTGGCCCAGAATGGCCTCTGAGCCTGTGTCAGCCACCCCTCCCTTCTGTGTCAGCAGAAGGCTAGGAGCACGCACCCAAGCAGCAGGCCTGTCTGTCCCCTACCGCCCTGTCCCAGGAGAGAGGGGCAGCCCAGGGGGCTTCCTGTCTAAACAGCACCATTTTCCTGGCCTCTGGGTAGGGGAACCAGGGGCCAGCCCTGGCCAGATGCAGGCCCTCCTGGTAGTGATCCCCAGCCCCTCTGCAGGGAATGCGGGGCCCCCACATGGTGTCCCCCTCCTGGGCCTCCAGGCCTCTCATGTTTACACAGCTGTGCCCAGGGTGGGGCCTGCTGGGGTCACTGAGGGCGTCTGGTAGACTTGAGCCCCGTCCCTGGTGGCTGCATACACGCTGCAGTGCCAGCTTACGTGGAAGCACGCTGTCCCTGCGCAGCTTTTAAAAACCATGTTTGCCACATTTTCCAGTGATAGCCTGGAGAGGGACGCCTGTTCTTCTGTGTTTATAAGTGGGCATTGGACATCTTCCTGCTCTGATCTCATTTCTTGTGACAGTTTAGCATCTCTGTAGGGTCTGGGCTGTCAGTGCCTGGAAGGCCTGGATGGCCTGGTTGGGGCTCTGGGTGTGTGACACACTGGTGAGAAGACAAACCCTAACACATAACTGAAATGTTGAGGCCCTTGTGGCAGGTTTGAGATGCGCCGAGCTTGGGTGTGTGCTGCATCCCAACAGGAGAAGAGCCTGGCGTCCTCTGCAGGGTGTGTCTACATCCTCTTCAGACATCTGTCTGGTCCTTGCTTGCCCTCTGCTGCATGTCTGTCCTTTCCAGGAGCCTTGGTGAAAAGGCTTATCTGGTTTAATCTATGTGTTTGCTTTGCCAAAAAACTTCAGTGACACTCCAAATAGCCACTTTGAGTCCTGCAGGGAAGGCAGACCCCCACTGCCAAGTTGGCTGCTTTCTGGGTATGTGGCACCCACACAGGGAGGGGCAGCAGGCCCTTTGTCTGGCTTGACCGTTTGGGGAGGGGCCATGCTGGGCCATCATCCTGCGACATTCCTAGTCTACCAGGCCCCCTGCCACACTGTGCTCAGTGTCCAAGCTCCAAGCTCCCCCAACTCTGGAAAGCCCCCAGCTCCTGCCTGGGGGCCAGTCGTCCCACCTGGTCCATGTGCAGAGCTTTTGGCCTGGCAGCATCGGGGTCAGACAGGTGGACCTGATGGTGGTGCCACATGGGTAGGGAAGATACCACATACTGTGTCTTTTTTATACTCTGATCAGAAAAACAACATTCTTGTACTTTCTTGTTCTGTCATCCAGAGGACTGCCCCGGCTCCTGCCTCCTAGCTCCCCAAGGCAGAGGGCAGACAGATTTCTGTGGGCACAGAGATGGTCATGAGGACAGGGAGCAGCAGGCAGGAGGGACTGTCTTGGGAGCTGCAGAGACAGCTGTGCAGAGAGTGCGGGAAGTGGGGAAAGCAAGTTGCAGTTAGACCTTTGGCTTCTGGAGGGTTAACCTGACTTGGAAGGGTGTCTCTAGTACAGTGGCCTATGCCTGGTGAGGCAGGTGGCCGCCCTGGAGCTGCCTGGGCTTGTCCTATTTTCCTTTGAGCAGAGCCTTTTTGGTGCTCATAAAACAAATTGCTCAGACATGCTGAATCCCTTCCAACGTAGAACATGTTCTCCATTTAGTACCTGACCAGAAGTTTCAAAACTTCAGCGTTTCTATTTTAGGGACTGTGATGGCAGACGGTTATTTTAGCGGCTTCTAGGAAGGTCTGTCTGTTGAGGCCAAAGCCACCTCAGCCTGGTGGATCGAGGGTCATCTGCAGAGTGGTTTCCTGGCTGTGCTTATCAGTTATTTATGCATGGGCATCATGCAGATCATAAATGGTGTACATAACCCTGTCTTACGTATGGATTTTTAAAATAATTGCCCTGGATTGAACTGAATAAACTGAAGTGATTAAAGCTCCCCCTGCTCTCCGTGGTGTGTGGTGGATGGGGCGGCATGCGAAGCCTCGTCCTTCCCTGGTGTCTGTTGCACAGTTGGCCGTGCGTCCTGGAATGATCGGTGACTTCTGAAGCCCCACACCTCCTCCTAATTGCTGGTCACTGGCCACAGTGCCATAACAGGCTGCCCAGGCCAATGGGGCGTGGGTGTCTCTGGGATGCAGAGGCCGCAAGGCTGTCGCCACAGGGGGCCCAAGAGAAGGGGTTGCTGCTCAGCAGTGAGCGCCTCTGCCTGCTGCTTCCCTTCCCGGGCTGGGCTCTCCCTTCCCAGAAACACAAGGAGGGGCCACCCATGTGTGTGGCTGACCCCACCAGAGCCCATCTGGACAGGGTTGGGGTGCAGGTCCCCACACTCCCCAGGAGAGAAGGAGCCATCAAGGTTCAGGCCCTGCAGTGCCTTCTCCAACAACAGGTACCTGTGGCTCTGGGGCCAGCACTGGCTGCCACCAGGCAGTAGGAACACCCTTCCCACAGCCAGCCAGGTAGCGGCCACCTTCTCCAAAAGAAATTTCATCCTTATTTTTAACTTTCTGGTACTTCAACCTGGAGGCTCTGAGGAATCAGAAGTGCAGTGCAGCTGGCAGTGCCTGTGTTTCTGCCAGCCCAGAGGGGACAGACTGCCTCTTCAGCACAGAAAAAAGGCTTCTCAGGGCCATGGGTGGCACAAAGGTCTGGGGTTGGCACAGTGCCCTCTGCCAGTGAGCCCACTGTTTTCAAGCCTTCGAGCAAGAAAACACTTAAAGTTGAGCCTGCAGTTTCCTCAATGGGAAAAAGGCACACACACACCCATATACCCCATCACAGGCAAAAGAGTCACTGGTGGCTCTGGACCATTTCTGCAGTGAGCCCACAAGCCTGCCCCAGAGGGACCCTGTGACCACCTACCCAGCAGACTGTTGAGGACTCACATCTCAACTTAGAGGCCCTGGCAGGTTGAGTGGTAAGGTCACAGCACCCTGCATGGTCCCAGAGACCCCCTTGCCAGCCCACTCATAACCTGCTAACCCCTTTTCCAGCTCCTGTCGCCCACTGTGCCTCCCATAAGTTGCTGCGGGACATGGTACTAGGTCTAGGCAGGAATAACCCTAGAGGATGCTTCTTGGACAGAACTCAACACCCCCTTCCCAAGTCAGAGCCAGCCTGGGCCTCACTGTCCACCACTCAGAACAAGTAAGCACCACCAGCTTCCCTGATGTCTTCCCAAAGCAGGTCAGGCTGAGGAACATCAGCTGAGCCACCCCTTGACTTACTCCAGAATAGGATGCTGCAGGAAGCTGCCTCAGAGTACATACTTCCATATGAGTGTTATTATCACAGGCTCACACCTTCTCCTTAGTTTGAGACTGCAAGAGGATTAGAACTGACAAACTAGTCTGTACAAAATGTGTCTGGTGCTTACATTTGCTGAATGACTGCATGAAGAGCTATTCAAAATACGGGGCTAAACTGGCATCAGTTACCCTGCACACTGACTGCTGGGGACCAGCGCCTCAGAACAGGAAGTTCACTGGCACCCAGAAGCTGGGTGTGGGTGAAGTGTCCCAACCAGCAATCTTGCAGCCCTATCCCAGTTGGTCTTTGTGAATGTCCTTGTTGGGGGAGCTGTCCCTATGGGAGACAGCAGGTCACATGTAGCCTGACAGTCTTCATATAGTAGCTTCAAGGACAAACTCAACTATTGGGGTCACCAACTTGACTATCCTGTAATGGAACATTCCCTGAAGTGTGTTCTGCAGGACTGTAGGAAGGGCCAACCCCCCAAATGTCTGGCAAGCCCTGGGTTATCCCAGCACACTGGGTAAAGCAGGTTTCTTTGCTGACTGGGTCCCCCAAGCCTTAACATGCCTTTCCTGGGGAAGGCTCGGGGACAGGGTCTCCCAAATACTCTTCCCTACGAAGCCCTTTTTTGGAAGCTTCTTGCAGGCTCCACCCAGGGGCGGGGTTGCTCTAAGGCCCAGCCTGTGAGAGGATGACTCCCACAGGCCCTCTGGAGTAGACCAGCAGTGCTGCTCACATGCAGCAGGGATGGCTGGAGCTTAAGCTGGGTTTGCACTGGGCAGCCAGCCCTGGCCTGCGTAGGCCTATGAGTGCCCTGCGTGGTGGTCGCAACGCTTGGGAAGAAGCCATCCTCCATCCTCATGCTCTGAGTGAGCTGTCTGGGAGTCCGCTTCCCATGTCACCCACCAGGCAGCTGGGCCCCTCGCAGCTACTTGGGCCTTTCCCAGCGTTCTCCAGACCCAGCGGTGGCTCAGCAGTTGGGATACTGCTTAGCAGACAGTGCACCCAGCCAGCAGCTCCTCCCTGCTGACAGCTCCCAGGTGTTCTGAGTGTGTTTGTAAGAACCACTCCCAACCATGACCCTGACCTAGCTCTGGTGGGCCGGCTCTTGCTGAGTTGGCTCCCAGCACATGGGCAGTGAGCAAGTGTATTTTGTTTGGAATCCTAGCTGCTGCTCATGAGTATCAGGGGAGGGCAGGCCACACAGGCCGAGGGCTGGCCACCATCCCCCTCACTTCATGGCCTGCTCCTCACCTGGCCACAGGAGCATGGGGCAGCTGGCCCGTCCAGGATAGCACCCCACACAGCACCAGCACCAGCACCAAGAAAGTGAACAACTTCACAGGGTCCTGGAACTGAGGAGCATCTTTTTTTTTTTTTTTTTTTTTTTTTTAAATTTTTCAACAGTATTATTTGCAGGTAGGGTGAGCCAGGCTCTTGGGTTTTCCTACCCTCATTCATCCCCTACCCCACAGGGTCCAGCAGTGACACGGGCTGAGCCTGACTCAGAGGCTTTCACCAAGACTCTGAAGTCTGAAAGAACAGTAACTTCAAGATACCAATTCCTTTCTCCAATCCAACATGCTCTCCAAATGACAGGAATATTGGGAAACCTCATCAAAGAAATGGATAAAGGAGAAAATAGTTTTAAATGGTACCAAAATTACTTAAGCTTAAATTACCCCACTCTCTGAAAACTGTAACAGATTAAATAACCAAAACCGAAAGTGGCCACAACATAGGTTGAATGGGACAGACCTGAGGTGCGTTACCATCAAAACGTGGTGTCAGGGGTCAAGCTGATTTCCTTATGAGCTGGGAAAAAGACTCTTGCCTGGGCCCCCCTTTAATCCCAGTGATCAGTCAGTCAGCCTGGAGCCCCAGGGCAGGACCACACCAGCTCCGTCCACATGAGGTGGCTCACGTGGGTCTTCCTTGGAAGGAGAAGGCGATCTGCAGGAGCTTCTGCCCCAGTTCCTGCTGCCTCCCTCCAGAGCAGAACTCAGCCGACAGCTCCCTGAAGGTTGCACAGACACGGCGGGCCGTGATGTGTCTCCGGTGGATGGCATGCTGCCACTGGTGCCGTGCTGCACCAGAGAGCACAAGCAGAGACCGGCGGGGCAAAGGGATGGCCACCTCCACATCCTGGCACAGGACAGACCTACTGAAGGCCACCACACCTTCCACCAAGGGCTCCAGGGAGCCAGGAGGAGCTGGGCAGAGCAGCAGGCTGCCGGGTGCCTCATGGGTCATGGACAGCACCGTGGAGGAAAGCAGGTTGAGGCTCACCAGCCGCTCCCCCCACAGCCAGGCATCATCCAGGTGGGGGTCAATGGCCGAGCCCCGCTCAGGGCAGTAGTCCAGGTTACACTGCTCGACAGGCCGGAAGTCCTCTAGGTTAGGGTAGAGGCCCATTCTCCGCACCACCTCCTGGCTAAAGCTAGGTAAGCCTCTGAAGCCAGCAGCCTTCAGCTTCCGTTTGCGAAAGTTGACTTTGGGGCCATAGTCCTGAAGGATGAGAACAAAAAGGAGATGGAGAAGCGTTTGAGTTTACCAAAATGTCTACCACAGGCTGGATCCGAAGACATCATCTTAGTGAATAAGACGGGCAGAACCCCCTGACTTCACAGACCTGACATTCCAGCAGAGGAAGCAGGCAACCGAGGAGATCTAACTGACAGAGCAAGCATCAGAAGGTGGTAAATGCCCAGGGGGCAAACAAAGCAGGGGAGGGGATGAGGGGCTGGGGGAGAGCTGTCTTAGCCTAGGTTCCCAGAAACCAGAGCTACAGACAAAAGGCTTGTGTGCAGGAAGTTTATTCTGGGATGTGATCCCAAAGAGTGGGATGTGGGAAGAGTGATCAGGGAGGGAAAGAAGGCCAGACCAAGGCTGCATTATGCAGTTGGTCAACGTGGGGTCAACTGAGGTTCAAAACCATTAGGGGGAACGTACAGTTACCATAGGACCCAGCGATTCCAATCACAGATATGCTCAAAAATGTATACACAAAAACGTATACAAAATGTTCATAGGAGCACTATTTACAATAGCCAGAAAGTAGAAATAGCCTAAATGTCCATCAACAGATGAACTGATAAACAAAATGTGGCTTATGCAGACAGTGGAATATTATTCAGCCATAAAAAGGAATGAAGGTCTAACACACGCTACAACATGAAGGAGCCTTGAAGACATCATGCTAAGTGAACAAAGTCAGACACAAGGATCACATTGTGTATGATTCCATTTATATGAAATGCCCAGAATAGGCAAATCCACAGAAGACAGGGAGTAGGTTAGTGGTTGCCTAGGGCTGAGGGGAGAGGAGAATGGGGAATGACTGCTAATGGGTATCGGGTTCCTTTCTGGGGTGATGGGGTGTTCTGGAACTAGATAGTAATGGCAGTTATGCAACATTGTGAGCGTACTAAAAATCACTCGAGCATATACTTTAAAAGGGTGAGTTTTATGGTATGTGAACCATATCAAAAGATAAAATAATTTAACAACAACAAAATTAAAAAAAAAAAAAGCCAACGTAGATTATAGTCTAGGAAACCCTATGGGGCAGTTCTATTCTGTCACATGGGGTCACTATAAGTCAGACTCACTCCATGGCACATAACAACAGAGAGAGTGAAAAGATCAGTGATTCCCAGGGGCTCAAGGGGAGGTGGTGAAGTGAAGAGGGAGGGCACAGGGCATTTTTAGGGCAGTGGAACTCTTCTGTATGATACTGTAATGATGGACACATGACATTATACATTCTTGAAAACTCATAGAACTATACAACACACAGAGTGAACCCCAGCATGAGCTACGGATGCTAGTCCTAACAATTTATCAATATCGGTTCATCAATTGTAACCAATGTACCACATGAATGCAAGATGTTAATAGGAGAAACTGTCTGTCCAATTTTTCTATAAACCTAAAAGTACTCTGAAAAATAAAGTGTATTTAAAATAAACATTAGGGAAGAGCCTTGTAGAATGTTCCTCTGAACTGTTGCCTGAGGAATGAGAGAGGGGAGCATTTAACCACCAGCTTGAGGGTGATTCTGCGGTGTCCACGTCTGCATCCTTCCGGCGTGGCCTGCCCCAGGGTGCTGGAGCGAGCTGGCTCCTGCAGGCCAGCTCGGGAGCAGCAGCAGAAAGCGGTGGGGAGAGGTGGGGCCAGGCTGCCTGTCAGCAGTGGAGAAGTACAAGACTGGCGGAGAAGATGACAGGCAGGAATAGGGACAACCCTGAGGTGGCACTGTGCTTCCAGAAAAGGCAGGCCTGCCAGGGAGGCCCTCCCCAAAGGAAGGCAAGGCAGAGCCGGCGGAGCTGCACAGGATGCATGGAGCTGGAGGCGTTAGGAACAGTGAAGAGGCCACGGTGACTGTCACAGGGGAGGGCAGCCCTGGAAGTGAAGGTTGGGCTGGTGGGGTGCAGTGGGGGTTGGGGTGGCCACATCAGCAAGGTCTTCTAAGTCATGATACATACTTGGGTGTTTCTGTGGGGATGGGGGGCACTAGAGAGTTTTTAACAGAGAAGCTACATGATCTGACAGGTTTTAATGGGTCACTTTCCTGCTGCATTGAAAATTAACTGAAGAGCAAGGCTGAAGCAGGAAGCCACTGAGGAATCCCGTGAGCGAGCTGGAGGCTTGGATCAAGTGGCAGCAGGGAGAGGGGGGTGACACGTGTTCAGATTCCGGATATACTCTGAAGGAAGAGCCGGACAGGGATTACCAATAGGTTGGAAGCATGGCATGAGAGAGAAATCGGGAAAAACCCCAGGGTTTCTGGGCTGAGCAGGTGGAAGATGGAATTTGCTGGGCTGGGGACCACCGAGGGGATCTGAGGGGAGAGCCAAGCCCGTTTTAGGGTCTGATACATATGAGAAGCCTGGGCTGATGTTCAGAGCTTCTAAACGCAGATGGTGTTCAGAGCCATGACTCGAGCTCACTGAGGCAGTAAGCCCAGAGAGAAGAGAAGAGGTCTGAGGACTGAGCCTGGGGGCACGCCAGCCTGAGAAGGCCAGGAGACAACCTGAGAGGAGTGGCCGGTTGAGCAAAGTGTTTCAAAGAAGGTGTGATCGACTGCGTCAGAGTGCTGCTCCAGGCACATGGATAAAACCTGAGACGAGAGGTTGGGTTCAGGTCGTGGAGGGCAGAGATGGAATCCATTTTTGAATGGGTGACAAGGAACTGAAGATAGTGAGTATTAGCAACTCCTTCAAGGAATTCTGCTGCAAAGAGAGAGCTGGAGCCTCTTGGTATGCTGATGGCAAAGACCCAGCAGAGGGCAAGGTGAACCTTGCAGGAGGGAGTGGGAAATGCTGCAGCATTAAGGAGAGGGGACACGGCCCTGTGCACAGGTGGGGGCAGGGTGGCCTTGGAGAAAAGCCTCAGCAGCAGGAAAGAAGGTGGCCGTTTGCGCACAGACAGAAGTGGTGTGTAGATGTGCTTTTTTGCTCAGTGACTCACAGTCATCTGCAGAGTGAGGAGGTGAAGGAGAAGGAAAGAAGCTCTGAGAAGGAAGTATTGAAGTGAGCACCTGAGAGATCCAGTGTGACCACTGAGAGTGGAGAGGGCCCAGCTCCACTTGGATACCCTTGTTGGAGGAGGCCTGTGATGGGCTATGTGCCACGTTGCTTCATGGCCAGGTCTGTGTGCAAGAGTGGGCACGGGGCAAGCAGGTGGGCTTCACCAGGGTTGTGGTTTAGCAAAATGAAGTGAGGGCCAAAGGGTAAGGGAGTTGGCAGGGCAGTGATTAATAAGGCGTCATGGCATTGAAGTTGGGTAAGGGAAGACAAGAGGGGTGAGGGAAGGGACAGGCAGGATGGATGGGCCACCGGTGCTGGTGGGATCAAAGGTTCTGAGGTATCAAGGAGTGAGTTAGAAAGAGAGGAGTGGACTGAGGCAGGAGGGAGGATCTGCTCGCCAGCAAGGAGGAGGCCCAGGGCCTCGAGGCCAGGAGGTTAGCAGGAACGCATGAGAGGATGTGTAAACCCAATAGAGAAAGAACTTCACGACGTGAAGGGAGACCGGGAAGGTGAGGCATTTGGCAGTTTCTGTGGCAGCCATGGGTCCTCCTTCAGATAATCTCTCATGACTATCCCCACCCTGAAGCCAGCTAAGAAGAGGGGCACAGAGAGCGGAGCAGCCACATCTGCTTTTGAGACAGCCTTGATGCTGTCTTGTTGGGAAGCTGAGCTGACTCAGCTGGCCGTCCCTTCCAGACATCCCTGCTACCCTCGGTCCCAAGGTTAGGGGAAGCTTGCCCGCTAATGACCCTGGGGGCAGTGGTGGAGGACCCTGAGAGGCTGGCCTGAGAGGTGGGAGGAAGGCTGAGCAAAGGGTCTCTGAGACGAGGATGAGTCTACAGGGCCCCTGGCAGCATGACAGGTCCCCTCTGACGGTCAGGGCCTCCACCCTGAGCTCTGGCTGGCGCACCTGCTTCCTCCGTCCAGACTGTGAGGGCTTCCAGGGGTCACGGTCCATCAGACGCACCAACTCAGCTTCTTCTTCCCGGGTCACAAAGTCCTCTATCAGCGTCACTCCTGGAAAGGGGAAGGCCCAGCCTTCGAAGTCAGACTCCTGGGCACCCACTGCCCAGCCAGTGTGGGAGCAGTAAGTGAAACGTTCTGGGTTCTGCAAAAGAAAGACGGGGTGCTGGAGCCATCACAGCCTTCGAAGATACCCTCTTGGGAGCAGACCCTGCCTGGTGGCCAGCTGCCTTTGACGGGGGCTCCAATGGTTCATTCTTCCCTGCCTTTAAGCCCAGTGAAGTCTGGTGACTCCCATCTCTACCCCAAGCCTTCTCTCTCTCAGACATCAGATCAAAAGCTGTAGAGCAAGCTGCGCCTCCCGTCCTCCCCATGCCCCCGAAGCCACTTTGGAAGGCAGCTGGAGTCTGGAGGCAGGCCACACTGGCTGTGGAGGTGCACCTCTGTCCAGGGCCGCCTCTGAGAAAGGCATTCAACTCGGCCCCTTTCTCACTTTCTTCCTCTGTAAAACGGAAGAGCATCCTCATAGCCAAGGCAGTTATCTCCATTTTACAGATGAGGCGACTGAAGCTCAGCAAAGTTAGGAAGTGGCCCGAGGCTGCACAGCCAGGGAGCAGCCTGTGAGTCCTCATCGTCCCCGTGTCACTGCAGGGTGGTGCCTGTCCTTCCCCGGCCTCATGGATGGGGAGGGAGGACTGAGGGAGAGGACCTGTGTGAAAGCACCCAGCCCAGATGAGGAGTTCAAGGAATATGTGAAACCCAACCCTGAGCCCCTGGGGCTGTGCAGAGGGGAGCAGCACGTTCTGAGAGGCCAGAGGGGAGAAGGCTTTCAGCTAAAGCAGTGGCGTCTCAGGGTCCTGCCCTCCTCTGGCTGCCCTGGAGGCCCACCGCTGGAATCTCTCTTCAAAAATGGATAGAACTGGCAGTTCATCTGCGAGGAGTGCAGTGAGCCAACAACCTCCTGCTGCAGCACCTTCAGGACCCTACCTCAGGTTTCCAGCCAAGGCCAAGCTCTTCCCAGGCAGCCCCAGCAACGCTGAGCCTGGGCCTGGCTGTTTCTGCCCAGCGTGGGCCTCGTCTGATGGCAGTGTTTGCCTGGAGCTCCTAGCTGGACTGGCCATGACTGTGTCAGATCTACATGGTGATCGGAAGTTCTCTCTGCCCAATCAGTTCTGCTTCCTCCCTGTTTATGTTTCATGGCATTACTACCCCCTTGCCCCATAAGCCTCTTCTGCTCCTAACTCCGTCTCAGCATCTACTCTGGAGGACCCAAACTGACGCAGTTGCTGACGCCTCTCCTGTTATCTGTGTACCCGCAATCTCTTCTGGGCCTCACTGGCTCCACCGAAGTTTCTCATGGGCTGGCCACGCCTGTCACCTCTGGGAGGGCCAAGTTGAGGATCTACCTCTTCCAAGAAGCCTTCCCCCCCGCCACCCCCAAGCCACAGTGCAGCTTTCCTGGGGTCTCTCCCCAGGTATAGGTTTGCCTCCCTCCCCAGCAGGAGTCAATGCTCAAATGGCTCAGGATCATGCCCAGCATCCCCACCACAGCCAGGAAGACCATCAGCCGGAAAAGCAGGTCTGCCTCTATGCTCGGGACCAGGCCTTACCCCAGGAGGACCAGCCTCCTCTTGTCCTTGCTGCATGCACTTCACTGAGCAGGCCTTCAACTCGGGCTCCCCCATCACCTCCCCGCCCTCCCATACTTCTCACTCCTTTCCTTCCCTCTCAGTTCAAATCCATCTCCTTCCCAGGTGCAGCACTGATCTCTTGGCTCCTCACCCCCTCAGCTGTCACTCACTAACCTTCTTCCATCTCCTTTTCTTCTTCTCCCCATGGCCTGGGAACACACTCAGGTCTCCCTCATTCTAAGAAAGTCAAGAACATCCCCGCCTTGTCTCCTTCCAAACTACAGCCCTGCCTTGTCCCTTCCTGTCCCACCATCACAATTCCTGCACTTGTAGCGTCTGCCTCCACCACCACCTCATTCCTCACCTCCTCCCCCTTTGCCCCCAGCATCTCACCCAGGGGTCCCCAACTCTCTCAGCTGTCACATCTGCAGTCTCTATTCAGTCTTCCATCCAGTCAGCCTCGACCATGCACCATACTGCCGATTCCAAACCCACTGCCATCAAGTCTGTTCCGACTCATAGCGACCCTATAGGACACAGCAGAACTGCCCCCATAGGGTTTCCAAGGCTGTAAATCTTTACGGATGCAGACTGCCACATCTTGCTTCCCCAGAGTCGCTGGTGGGTTCGAACCACCAACCTTTTGGTTAGCAGCCAAGTGCTTTAACCACTGTGCCACCAGGGCTCCCCATACTGCTGATTAAAAACACAAAAACCTATTGCCTTCGAGTCAATTCTGACTCACAGCGACCCTGTGGGACAGAGGAGAACTGCCCCATAGGGTCCCCAAGGAGCAGCTGGTGGATTCAAACTGCCAACTTTTGGGTTAGCAGCCTGAGCTCTTAACCACTGTGCCACCAAGGCTCCATACTGCTGAATACTACTTCTAAAATCTCTCCCTTGGCTTCTGATACATTTTCCTCTTCTTGCTTGCTTTCTTTCTTTTTTTTTTTTTTTTTTTTGAGGGGAAATATCAATTAGAAGTTTATTTGGTTATAAAATTATGCACATTGGTTATCAACCTTAAATTATATTTGCTTACCCACAAAGCTTGGAAGAAACTGGCTCATTACAGATTTAAAAGCATTTCTTGCTGACATCCCAAGGAGTCTGTGATGAAAGTATTACAAGGATCTCTTTGAAATTCAAAGAAACTAAAGAACATGGTACAAACACTTTTTGTTCTCTGGTACAGAAAGGAATAGCATTTTTTTTTTAGCACTCCTTCCCAGCCACATTTATTTGGAGGAGACAATGCAAAAGAGTACTACTGGTGGTGGAAGAATGGAATTGTTCAGACTGATTTTGTCTTGGAGCATATAAGGCAGTGTTCACTGAGGAAAAAAAAAAATTCCAGGCTTGGACAGTTGCCTGCACCTCGTTGGTGGGCCGCTCGTAAACCTCTGTAGTAGGGGAAATAATTTTGGACTGTTAATATTTGCAATTTGTTAAAAACAGCCTGGCCGCATCTATTCATTAGGAGTAAGGCAATGCTTTTAGTTCCTGGCAAAATTTGCTTCTCTGCTGGAATAATACAAAGGCCATGCATGGGACAGAAAGGTCCAAATCATGCATTTCTAGCAGCATATTAGAGCAGAAAGATTTAACTTCTGACTTACACTTGAAAACTACAGCACAGTTTGATGGTCCTTTGGTGACATAAAAAGTCAGACACATGGGCAACTAACTCATAAAGACGTGTGTTTTATTTCCTTGCAGTGACTTTGAAATCTTGCAAGACCTATGGAAAGGGAGCATCTTGCTGACTCTGAACTATGTCAGTCTTGCATGAGGGCCCACGCAATACTTGAATCATAGAGAACAAATTGCTGGGTATCAGGAATGAAACTGCAGCTTTCTTTGCTGCTCTGGAGCAAGTGGATCAATTACAAGAGGAAAACTTTGCATGTTCCTTTAGACGTAAAGGGTTTATTGAAGAACACCATGGTATGGCACATTTTTCCACTGGCCACCCACATTGTTACTTTGACATTCTGTTGCCTATAAAAAGCCTGTTTTTCTTTCAGATGAAATGATTTGTAGGTTGACTTCTCCCATTTATGCCTAATTCCTCCCTAATCTTTATTTGTTAACCATTTGCCATGGAGTCGACTCCAACTCATTGCGACCCCGTATGTGTCAGAGCAGAACTGTACTCCGTAGGGTCCTCAAAGGCTGATTTTTCAGAAGGAGATTGCCAGGGCTTTCTTCTGAGGCACCCCTGGGCAGCCCCGAACCCCTAAGCCTTCAGCTGGAATTTTACGTTATCTCTGTCTTTTTCTATATGCCACTGCCGTTTTCTTTACATGGTTGTAAATGTACCTATAATTTTATATTCTGCTTTTTATCATAGCAAATGTTTTTCTTTTAATTAAATGCACTTTATAATGTCTACAATGACTTAACCAAACTTGAGGTTAAGGGCACAGTCCTCCAGACTGCCGAGTCTGCCCAAGACTTCGGGCACCAGCTGCAAATTCAGGAGTCCACAGGCCCATCCTCACTTCTGTCCAGCTGGGTGCCAATTTGGGGGCCCCCATGGACTCTCTCAGGTTCAATAAATTGCTAGGATGACTCACTGAACCCTGGAAAGTGCTGTACTTAAACAATTACAGTTTTATTATAGCAAAAGTATACAAATCAGAATCAGCCTAAGAGACGCATAGAGTGGAATCTGGGAATGGGAGAGTTCTAAAGGCGAACCCTCTGTGTTCTTAGAGATGCATTACTTCTGGCGTCAATATGTGGCAGTACACAAAAGGAGTATTGCCAACCCAGGAAGCTCACCTGAGCTTGGTGTCCAGAGTTTTACTGGAGTTTTATCATGTATAAATCATCATACATATTGTTGAACTCAGTCTCTAGTCCCCTCCTCTCCCCTGGAGGTTGAGCTGACATCACATAGCTCAAAGTCCCAACTTCTAATCACACAGTTGGTCTTTCTGGTGTGGCCAGCCCCCATCCTGACTCATCTCATTATCATAAACTGTCTAGGGGCCCACCATGAGTTCTTCTGGCTTTCTTAATTAACGAAAGAGTTAGTTCATAAACTAACTAATATTTGCTGGATTATATGTATTACTCAGTTTTAATCCTCAGGACAACCCCAGAAGGTAGGGACCATAACTGCCCCTCCATGTGAGGCTCCAGCCAGAGCTCGCCCAGCTAGGACTGTGGAGCCCATCAGAGCTCCACCCTAGCCCTCTGTTCTTCTCTCACTGTTCTCCCCCCTCCTAAAGCTTCATCTCCAGCCTCTGACTTCAGCTCAGACACGTCCTGAGCTTTGGGCCACCGTCTCCTGTCTCCTGGGCTTCTCATACTGGACATCTTCCTCTCCTCATCCCACAGCCATCCAAGTTGGGATGGTGCCACCCCCACAGTGCCTCATGTCTCCATGCCCATGGCCACAGGCCTGACCTGTTTCAGGCCCCCAGTACTTCTACTGTGAACACTGCAGTGGTTTCTTTACTGGCTTCCCAGCCTCCATACCTTCATACCATGCCTCTCAGCCTACCCCAGGAGCTTTTTAAAATTCACATCTGACCCTTCAGGAGCTCTGTGTGGCCTTTAGGACACGCCCAGCCTGTTCAGCGGACACACAGGGGCCTTCATGGGCAGGCCCCATTGCCTTCTCCAGCCTGAGCATCACTCCAATTTCCAAGCACATGCACTTCCTCCAGGCCTTTGCCTAAGCAGTTCCCCCAGCATGGACCATGCCTGCAGCCACCTAAAATACTTCCAGGCCCTGGTGGTGCAGTGATTAAAGTGATCACTGCTAAAGGTCAGCAGTTCAAAACCATCAGTAGCTGCAGGGCAGAAAGGTGGTGGCAGTCTGCTTCTGTAAAGATTTACAGCCTTGGAAACCCTATGGGGTCACTATTAGTCGGAATCGACTCCATAGCAGTGGGTTAGGTTTTTGGTGTAATAGGAATTAATATTCTCCTTGAGTGGTTAAGCATTCAGCTGCTAACCAAAAGGTTGGCAGTTCGAATCCACCAGTAGCTCCTTGGAAATTCTATGGGGCAGTTCTACTCCGTCCTATCGGGTCGCTTTGAGTCGGAATCTACTCGACGCAACGGGTTTGGGTTTTTTTGTTTATTTTGCCAGTTTCAGTCCAAGTTCTTTGGGACCCCTTTGCCCTGGCTTTTCCCAGTCTCTATTCTTTCTGTCTTTTCCTCACGTCCCATGAAGCTCAGCACCAGACATGGAGGGGCTAGGTCAAGGTTTGCTGACTGACTACCCAAAGTCCCAGAGGTGAGCTGTGATTGGACAACACCCCACGTGGAGGAGCCCCTTCCCTACACCCAAGACCACTCCTCAAAGCCCTCATCTCCTCACCCCGCAACGCCCCGGGCTCCTGACACAGTCTGATCCTGGCCCGTCTCCTGGCTAATCGGGCCCTCAGTTTCCCCATATGTAGAATGGAGTTTGTGGGCGCAGTCCCTATCCCAGTCCTTACCTGCGGAGGGAGCTGCCAGGGTGGGTCACCACCGCGCTGCCGCTCGCAGATTAGACAGGTCCGGATGCCCTTGCAGCCACATTCCTGAAGGACCTCTGGTGCCTCTGCCACCGTCGCCGCCGCCATAGCCCCGCCCAGGCAGTCAGGGCGCAGGCGTGGGGCCGCGTGGGCCGCTGGGAGTTGTAGTCCGCACCGCAGGGCACGAAGTCCGGGGGCCCTCTTCCTTCCGGTCTTCTCCACAGAAGGGCTCGCGAGGCACCGCCTTCTGGGTTCGGCCACTCGCGGGCGCCAGTTTCCGGCTCCGCGAACCGTGGGGAAGCCGTTGGTGGCGGTACGGGCCACGCTTTCTATCGCCATGAGCCCCCTCTCAACGCGGTTGCTGATACAGCGGGGCCGGCCCAAGAGCGACCGGCTTGGGAAGATCCGCAGCCTGGAGTAAGGGCTGGGCCGGGGACGAGGTTGTGTCCGCGGGGCCGGGACCACCCAGCCCGCCACCCAGCCTGTCTGGGCTGCCCGCGCCTGGGTCGCCAGGGGTCGGGAAGAAAGGCTGGGGCCCTCCCCCACTCCCTGCCCATCCCCATTAGTGGCCCTTCGGTTAGCTATCGCCCCATCGCCAGGCGCCTTGCTCTAGTTATGTATGACACGGGACCGGGCCACTACCCCACCCGTGTGCCCGCTGGGCCCCGAGTGGCCTTACCCCTGAAGAGTGCCCCGAGATAGACTGACAGAAAGACAGTGTTGAGATAATTAGGGAGAGCGCGGGGAGCACAGAGGAGCGAGCCCCCAGAGGATCGGGAAAAGCATTCTGGAGGGGGCCATGCTCAGCTGAGCCCTGAAGTATTGCGAAATTAAAAAAAAAAAAAGGAGGTGGGTGGCGAGAGAAGGGGCTGTGCTGTCCCAGAAATGTGAGGGGAGAAAGCTTTCTCAGGCAGGGGGCAGCCTGAGGTGTGGGGTGGGAGGCCTGTCCATCCCTGCCTGCCCTCTGAGCCTTCTGTGTCAACCTCAGCCTGTCGGGGCTGAAGCTGCGCTCGGAGCACTTGGACCCCAAGCTCCTGGGACGCCTAAGGCAGCTGCAAGAGCTGGACCTGTCCAACAACCAACTGGACACACTGCCCGCCAACCTAGGCCTGTCCCACCTGCGCATCCTCCGCTGTGCCAACAACCAGCTGGGGGATGTTACTTTCTTGTGCCAGTTCCCACAGCTCGAGGAGCTCAGCCTGGAGGGCAACCCCTTTCTGACGGTGAGTGCCCCGCACCACTGGCCCCATTCCCAGTTAGGACTCCGTTGGGCTCAGATGGGCATCCTCTGAGCCCTGGTTCCCTTATCCCCCAGGTCAGTGACAACCTGAAAGTCTCCTTTCTCCTGCCCAAGCTCCGTAAGGTCAATGGCAAGGAGGCTTCCTCAACTTCCTCTCAGGTGGAGAACCTGAACCGGGAGCTGACCAGCAGGGTAAGGGCGGTGTCTTTGGTAAGCAGTAGGAAGCCTTGAGGAAGGGGTGCAGAATTAGACATTTGAAGGACACTGCCCGGACACAAAGTGGTCCTTATGTCCCTTAGGCTGACACGTTACTCTAAACCTAGCCTGAGCAGGGTGCTGCCGCTCCTCTGAAGTCAGATACTTGGGCTCTTGTCCTTGGAGGCCCTGCCCTCCAGGTTTGCAGGCAGGGCCGAGCAGGAGAGGCTGGGTGACCTTCATGGTATTTTCAAAGTATCTTGCCAGGCTTGACCCTGGGTCAGTTCTTCCCCTTCTGGGGCTGTTGCTGATATGTGCATATTGCTTAGGTTTGTGCAGATAAGAAGGACGTGGTTCAGAGAGGCTTCCAGGAGGTGATGAGGTTGAAACACTTGTGGCCATGATGAGTTTGGGAGCGGTGGTATCTCAGGAGGGCCCAGGAGAGCTGGGGTGGATTGGACCTGGATCTGGTCCCTCTTGTACCAGGTCACCGCTCACTGGGAGAAGTTCATGGCTGCCCTGGGCCCCAAGGAGGAGGCTGAGAAGGCCCAGGCAGACTTTGTGAGTTCTGCCGTCAGGGATGTTCGCTACGGGCCCGAGTCCCTCAGCGAGTTCACCCAGTGGCGGGTATGTCCTCGCTGCATGGTTCAGGAAGTTGGCTCTCTCAGTTCCTCGCTGGCTCCTGTGGCCTGCAGCTGCCCTGGGGGGTCTCTGGTCTGTGAGGGTTGAGGGTTTATAAGGAGGGGGTGTCATAAAAGGCCCTTCCCCAACTCCAGAAGCACAGGCATCTGGGGAGAGGCTGGGGGCGCTCAGGACTGTGCCCAGCTTCCGGATTGCCTGGCCCCACCCAGGTGCGGATGATCTCTGAGGAGCTGGTGGCCTCCGGTGGGACCCAGGTGCCTAAGGCAGACAACCCAGAGAGGCCTGTGGAAGCTGCAGCTCCCCACGAGCCCAGGGTGAGTATGAGTATGGTTCCTTGTGGCTCCCCAGTGCTCCGTGTGCCTGCTGCCTCCATCCTGCCTGCCTAGGGCAGCCTTGGGGGAGTTGGGGGTCCTGGAAATGAGCCCAAGTGACAGGGGAGTATAGTGCAGCCTGTGATGGGGAGGAGGGAAGCCCCAGGCAGATGGGCCCATGGTCACAAGGCCCTCGGCCTACCTCTGCCCCCTCCACAGACCAGGCTGGCGGCCTTGAAACGGCCAGATGATGCCCCACTCAACCTCTCTCCCAACAAGCGGGTGTGTACCTCCCCATCAGCGCAGGTGGAGGGCAGCCCCATGGGCTCTGATGGCAGCCAGGTAAGCTGGCAAATGGTAGAGAGCAGGTGAAGGGGTGAACAGGGCCTGTGGCAGCCATGACCCCTCTGTCCCCACAGGCTGGCCTGAAGCTGGAGCCCCTACACTTCCTGCAGTGCCACAGCAAGAACAACAGCCCTCGGGACCTCGAGACCCAGCTGTGGGCATGTGCCTTCGAGCCGACCGGGGAGGAGGGTACATCCTTGATGGGCAGGTCACAGGAAATAAGAGTAGGCAGGCTTTCTGGGTGGGGGGTGCGGGAATGCTCCCTGGAGGGGCTGCCTTGCCATACTGGGGACTTGGGAGGGTCAGAGAGCTTAGAAAGCATCATCACAGCTGGGAGGAGGGAGCCACAGGGGAGAACTTTAACAAAAATGTTTTCACTAGGCTGACCTCCTCCACACAGGGCACTCAGGGGCCACGTCCCAGACCGTGGCCACTTGCGGCGGGGAGGCCGTCTGTGTGATCGACTGCCAGACAGGCATCGTGCTCCACAAGTACAAGGTGCCTGGCGAGGTGAGTGCCAGAGCCCTGTCCTGCAGGGTGGCCTGCAGAGCTCTGGGATGGGAGGTCCAGACTCAGTCACCTCCTCACCATGGGGCGTTTTTTTTATGCTGGGCCTCTATCCCCAGGCTCAGTCTGGCATGCTTGTTCATCCATGTAGCTCAACACCCTCAGTGACTGCTTCCTCTACTCCACCTCCCCCAGGAGTTCTTCTCAGTGGCCTGGACAGCTGTGACGGTCATCACACAAGCGGGCCACAAGAAGCGCTGGAGCGTGCTGGCAGCTGCAGGCCTGCGGGGCCTGGTGCGGCTGCTGCACGTGCGTGCTGGCTTCTGCTGCGGAGCCATCCGGGCCCACAAGAAGGCCATCGCCACCCTGTGCTTTAGCCCTACCCACGAGACCCACCTCTTCAGTAAGACTCCCTCTCCTCATCCCCAGTGCTCCCCCAGCACCCCTGTCATGTACCCCAGCGCCCCCTGGGAGGGTAGGTGCCCATCTGACTGATGGGGCTCATTGGGTTAGCTGTGTTCAGCCCTGGTTTTGGTAGGAAGTGACATGGGCTTCGTGGTCAACTGACTAGGCTTCAAGTCCCGGCTTGACTCCCAGCTTGCTCCGTGGCCTTGGAGTTTTTCGGCAACGTGGGCCGCTTTGTTCCCGTCTGTCGTGGGTTGACACCTCTCGCCCTTCAGTGTGGTGAGCAGAGGCCTGGCAAAAGATGGCTGCCTGGTGCTGGCGTCTTAGGTTAGAGCAATAAGATAGGGACAGGAGGCCCTGAGCCTGTCTGGTCTCCTAGCCATGTCCCTCCCTCCCTGCCTCAGAGGGGCTGCTGGCCTGGGGACCACTGTCTCAGCCTGGGACTCAGTCTGTAGGCAGGAAAAGGGTCTCCTCAGGGCCACCTGTCCCCTTCCCATCCCCTCCTCAGCGGCCTCCTATGACAAGCGGATCATTCTCTGGGACATTGGGATACCCAACCATGATTACGAATTCCAGGCCAGGTAATGCTTTGGGGTAGGGCTGGGGAGGGGCCCGCTGCTAGGGTGGGAGGACAGAGGGCTCACAGACTCCTGCTCTCCCTCTCGCCCTACCTGGCAGCCAGCTCCTCATGCTTGACACCACCTCCATCCCATTGCGTCTCTGCCCTGTGGCCTCCTGCCCAGATGCCTACCTTCTGGCTGGCTGCGAGAGTGGCTGCTGCTGCTGGGATGTGCGGCTGGACCAGCCCCAGAAAAGGAGGTGAGGCAGGCGGGGATGCCCTGGAAGGCAAGCCTCAGAGCTGGGCACCCTGCCAGGAGTAGAGCCCAAACCACCCAGCGCCACAGGGCTGGTCTGTCCCCACCTAGAGGAAAGGGCCCTGCAGCCCCTTCCTCACCCTGGTGTTCAGCTGTGGGACTGGTCTGGGTCAGTCCTCTCTAGGCTTTGATGGCATCACCTTTAACCTGGGGCTTCACTGCAGCCGTGACAGCCAGGCCCTGTTCTAGCTTAAATGTCATCATCTGTAAAGTGGGGACAAAGGCAAGTGTGAAGGGGTCTGGACACGGGTGAGGCTGTTGAAATGCCAAGTTGAGGGTGATCTGCATCACCTGGGAGGTGCCTGATACAGTGCTTGGCACGGGGTCCCTGCCTGCATGGGGCCTGCAGCCTAGTCGGGAGACAGGCGTTAAACAAAGGTGGCCAGGTGAGAAGCCCACAAAGTGTGATGTGAGCAACGGAGGACAGAGAATGTAGTGTTCTGAGAGTGATGGGGAGGCCTGCTCTAGATGGGGGCCCATGGGGACTCTGCTGGGGGGACCAGCAGGCAGACCGGGAGGTGCTTAGGCACCTGCTCTCCTCCATGTGAGACCTACGAGGAAGTCAGCCAGCAGAGGGAAGTGTATGCACAGGGCATGTGGGTGGGGAGAGCTTGGCTATCCTGTTTGGCCTTGTTTGGCCATGGCTTGGCAAAGCCAGTGGATGTGGCCCAAAGTGAGGTGGTGAAGGTGCCTGGGGACCAGGGCCTGCTGGGCTTTTTGGCTGTGGTCAGAAGTTTGAATTAAGCCCGGGAGGGTTGTTGGGCTGGTCGCAGGAGTGAAGTAGCTGCTGTGTGGAGGGGGAGTGGAGACCCACCTAGTGGTGGTGGTGACTTCTCTTCCCTCACTGAACGGCCCCACACCACCCCTAGGAGTTACCCTGGGCCTGCTTCCTCCCTCCCTGTCCCCCCAGTCCCCAGGTCCTGTGGCGTTTCTCTCCATCTGCCAGGTGTGCCTGCTTCTGCTCACCCCTTGCACTACTGCCTCAGTATAGGTCCGGCCCACAGTTGTGCTTAGCTGGCCTCTCCAGGAAGCTGTGCTTGGAAAGGCCACCAGCAGCTGCTCCTCACTGTCCTCAGGGTCAGAGCAAGTGCCCCTTTCAGGAATTCCAGGCCCCAGCCAGTGTACCCAGCATTCCCGTTCTCCAGCCCCCAGCTTCTTGTGGAAGTGCCTGTCCCACTTGGCAGCTGGTGAACCCAGCTCATCTCACACTCAGGCCTAGAGGTGCTGCCTCTCTCGGGAACGTTTCCTGACCACCAGCCCCATCCTGGAAGCAGCAGCCCCTCGTACTTGTAGCTTCTGCTACCTTGTGACACTAAAGCACACTTAGGTGCTAGCTCACCTCCAGGGCAAAGCCGACCCCTCCAGGGCCAAGAACTTAACCTTCTTTGTTGCATCTCTGATCTTCACACAGGGCATGGCCCAGAGCAGGTGTCCAGCAGACATGTGAGTGAATGGAAAGTTTTTTGTACGTGCCAGGAATTCCCAACCCAGTATGTTCTGCTGCCCCACAGGGTATGTGAAGTAGAGTTCACCTTCTCCGAGGGCTTGGAGGCATCTGGGCAGAGAGTGGACGGGCTGGCGTTTGTGAATGAGGATGTTGTGGGTGAGTAAAGCCAGCCTCCTTCGTGGGTCACCCCTCCCTGGCTGGGGTTTAGGTCAAGGGCTGCTGGGGAGCCCCCAGTGTGGAACAGGAAGTGTCTTGTGTGGGGCCCATCCAGGCAGTTCTGGGTTCTCCCCTACAGCCTCCAAGGGGAGTGGCCTGGGCACCATTTGCCTGTGGAGCTGGAAACAGTCATGGGCAGGCCGGGGCAGCCAGGTCACGGTGGCAGTGGTTGTCCTGGCTCGGCTGCAGTGGTCACCCACCGAGTTGGCGTATTTCTCTCTCAGCACCTGTCCTGGTAAGCCACCCTACCCTGCCCCACCTTCCACCTCCTGGCGCTCTGACCCACCACCACCCCACCTTAGGCATCAGTCTGTCCTGGCAGGTGAGGGGATCGTGCTCTGTGGGGACGAGGAGGGCAACGTGTGGATCTACAACGTCTGGCATCTCCTAAATCAGAAGTCCCCGCTACCAGCAGCCCCGCAGGCCCCTACACAGGTACTACACAGCTCACCACCCCCGCCTGTGCTTGGGGCTGGCACAGCAGCAGGGGCCTAGCCTCTGGGAAGCCAGCAGCCCAGCCCCTCTCTGCCTCTTCCCTACCAGATCCTCAAGTGGCCCCAGCCATGGGCCCTCGACCAGACGGTGACCAAGACCATGGTGAACACAGTGGTGGCCAACCCCACCTTTACCTACCTCACTGCTCTGACGGACTCCAACATTGTTGCCATCTGGAAGAGGCAGTAGCTGCCAGCAGGGTGGGGAGGAGCTCTGCCTCTTTCACAGACTACCAGGGACACAACCTACTCAGTTTTGGGGCTAATGACGGGGGGCTTTTTGTCAGTGAGTATTTTTTATTAAACTCTACTATCAAAGAGAAGCTTGTGGAGTGCTGTTCGCAGCTCTGTAGGCCCTACTGTGTGTTCCTGGGAGCACTGAGGTTCTAGAGCAGAGACTTGTGGCGGTACACGTGTCCTCAGTCCCCTTCTGCTGTGAGACTGCCCCTCCCCAGCAGCCCCCCCCCCCCCCCCCCCAAGTTCCAACTTTTTGGTCCGGAATGAGTCTGTTCTGCCAACCTCTCAGATAGAAGCCAGGGTCTGCGTCCTGGCTCTCTGGGCCAACCCAGCAATTGACGTGTGGCCCCTGCGTGGCTTTGAAACAGGTGACCTCCATTAAGCCTGAGACCATTTGCTTGTGAAGTCACCTTCACTTAAGACAGTGAGGCTCAGCCAACACCAGCCCACAACTAGGTCTCTTTTTGCTATACTTTATTAGGAATATAAGAACCTATGTACAGGAGACGTAAGTGTCAGGGGCGAGGGGCTCATGGGCTGTCTTTACAAGGAGGGTCACAGCTGAGAAAAGGCTCTCCTCTGCTTGGTACTCAGAAGTGTCCAGGGTAGGGGAGGAGCTGGACTCCCAGCTGAGCAAGGTTCCTTCCCATCCACTATTCAATTCCTTCTTGCTTGTCTTTGATGGCCACCTGGGGGAAAGGAAGAAGGTAGCGCACTTAGCTAGAATGGCTGGGGGTGATGACCTCGGAAATGAAACCCCAGCATCCTGACCAAGGTTTGTCAGGAAACTGCTTTCACAGCCCTTCTCCCCACAGAGTTGTGCCCACAGGGCCACACTGCACAGCAGAGAACTGTACCAGGTCAGCAAACCAGGGCCCCAAACAGCGCCAGGGGGCTGGGCAGCCAGGAACCAAAGGCACCCTCAGAGCTGGCCCTGCCCATCCCATGTCCAGCTGCCTAAGTCAAAGTCAGGTGGAACACAGGTGCATCCTGGATGGGCTTTTGACTTAAGATGTTGAAAATCTGACTAGCTATGGCCCTTCCCCCCTCTAAATTGTGCCTAGACTGAGGTCCCCCGCCATGAACAGCTGTGGCCACCACCCATTTGGCCTCCTGACCTTGGGAATCCACCCTAGGCTGAGCTGCCGCCTAGACAGACCAATGCTCTGCAAGCAGCAGGCCTTATAAACCAGAGAAGAGACTTAAAGAACAGCTCCACAGGGTGGCAGGCCCTTTGCTTCCACGAGCCACAAGAGTGCACAAGGAGGCAGGCCCTGGAGCATCAGGTGAGGTCCCCACTTAGGGGTGCAGGCAGCAGGCTGCAGGCCTCTGCTCTATAACCCCTTAGTCCAAGCTTCCTGGAGGCTGCTGTGGAACCCCTGCTTTGTCACCACCATCACACCTCTCCCCAAAGTCAGAAGAATTGACCCAGAGGCCGTCCTAGGTGTGAGCAACAGTTTCGAAGGGTTGAGAACGCTGTAGCACTGGGCACACTGACTGGCAGCCAGCCTCTAGTGCCACCCCAGCTGTCCCCCAGGACCTCACCCGGAAGCGCTCTTCCAGCAGGGAAAGCTCGCTGATGAGGTCTGTGATGGCATTGGTAAAGGCTTCCTGAGGGCTGTAGTCGGGTGTGGTCTGCACTCGGATGATGATCTTGTGCTCCAAGGGGTGGGGGACTTTGTAGCCAGCAAACAGCACCTGAGGGTCCTTCAAAAGCTGTCTGAAACACAGGGGTGGGAGGTATGGGGAGGTGTGCCCAAGCCAGGCCGAGGCTGCCCCCACCTCACGGCTCACCAGGCTGTCCAGCAAGAAGTCCACCTGTTAGGCTGAGGCCTGTTAGCAAATGCCTTTAGAGACTGACCCCAAGGGTCCCCTGCTTGATTTGTAGTTTAGTTTTCCCAAAAATTTTCAAGTAAAACAGATGTTTTGTAGAAGACAAACCATGTGAGGACCCCCACCCCCCAATCCATGAGGATCAAGGAGTCTAGCTGGGGAAACAGGGCTGTTAGAAACTTCCTCCCTCAGGGGAAGTCAGGGACCATGCAATACCCCTTAAGGGGCCCCCCAAAACGGTAAACACCAGTCACATCCCTGACCACCTGGCCAGGACATCACTGGTGTAAACAAACGCCCACCGACCAGCAGGTACCCACCAGCAGTACCAGATAACCACAGAATGCCTCACTTCCCTTGTTCTACTGACGTTACACTCTGCCACACACATTGTAGAATGCCAGGTGTGACAGGTCACTGAAGGCATTGTGGCAAAAAAGGGTGAGGGGGACTGCTGCTTGATGTTATCAGCACAAAAGCACAAGTGGGCATTTCCCACTTTTCCAGGTGAATTGTGTGGCTTTTGTCAGATAAATCAGCCCACATAAAAACGTGGCTTGTGAACACATGGGTCAGTGTCATTCTGAAAAAAAGGTGCTGGAATTGTGAAATGCAACAGGCAAGCACCCAGAGGGACTTCCTGTCCCTTTCTCTCAGACAGCTTAAGAATGTCTTAAGAAACCTGTGCTTTGCCCAAAGAGTCCCATTAAATAACAGCCCTTGAGAGCCTTTGACCTGGAACTTACGATTTAATAATGTTTCCCAGTGTGTGGTCTTCTTTGTTGATGGTGAACAAGCAGGCATTGGGCACCTTGGTGTCCTTGTTAATGGTGATCCTAGAAAGAGGCAGAGGCAGCACATGAGGGGCAGGGGCTCTCCCTCCTCCTCTCCCCAAGTTTAAAACCTGTCCTTCAAGGCAGGCTCAAGTCCCTCCTCCTGGAAGCCTTCCTGGGTCTGTTCATCCCATAAAGACCTCTCTGACACAGAGCAGTACTGTGTCTATACCGTGACCCCAGCTACATCCTGGCTGTTGGGACCCCTGCCTCTCTGGATTGCTGCTTTTTTCTAAAGCAGGGTTTCTCACCTTGCAGCGCTGACATTTTGGGCCGGATAACTCTGTTGGAGAAGACATTAGCAGCATCTCTGGCCTCTAGGCACTAGATCCAGTAGTAACCTCCCTTGTGACAAACCAGAAAGTTCCCAGACATTGCCAAATGTCCCCTGGGGAGCAAAATGGCCCCCAGTTGAGAACTACTGCTCTAAAGGGAGGCTGGCAAGGGCCAGACCACTGAGTCCTGGATACCAGATTTTTAAGGGTAAGAAGAGTCATTGTTTAATGGCGGTCTTCTACATGCTGAGCTCTGGGCTAGGCACTTTACATACTCTAAATTACTTAATCTTTCCTGAGACAAAATTCTATGATTAAATATAGCAATAAGCCCATTTCACAGAAGAGAAAAACTGGGCCTCAGATAAGTCACTTGTCCACAGACACAGAGTCGGTAATTGGGGGATCCAAGAACCAAGCCTGGGCTGTTTGACCATTAGACTACATTTGCCCCACCTGCGGGCAGTGAGGAATCACTGAAGGTTTTACATGGGCGAGTGACAGATGGGGTATGACTTGCAGAGCCATCACTCTGGCTGCAGGAAGAAGGATGGAGGTGGCAGTCGGAAAGACGAGTTGAGAGTGCTGCCAGATCCTAGAGGAATAGGACTTTTGGGCCAGAAAACAGGCCCCGACACTTCCTGTATTCGGGAAAAGTTACTCGTCCTCGCTGAGCCTCAGTCTTCTCTTCTGCAAAATGGGTAGCCGCACCACTGCCTCAAATTTGGCAGACGCAGGCTTCGCCCCAGAATCTGCAGGATCCGAAGGCCGAGGAGCGCGCAAGCCCTGCCCCGCACCGCCGGCTCCACTTACTTCTTCTCGCCCTCGAAGAGCAGGAATGACTCGAAGGCGGGAGGGGCGTTCATCCTAAAGCCACAGCCGCAACCACCTCCAAAACCCTGTAAAATGCGACCGCTCCCAGGTTAGCGTCCGCTTCCAGGTTATGTCGGCGGCGCCAAACCCGCGCGAGGAGTCGGACCGACTCATCGCCCCCTATCGGACTGGAGGATCTTGCGCCGACGCAAGTGTTGCCGGCGCGGGGGACTGAGGCCGGCTGGTCGGTCTGCGCATGCGTTAGCCTGGAAGGTCTAGTTGGCTAGTTCACAGGTGGTCGCGCTGGGGCGAATGCTCGGGTGCCTAGGGGCTGCTGTTACTGAAACAGCCTCGTCGAGGCTAAGCTGGAACCTCCAAGCTGTAATCCCTTCCCGCCCGCCTACTTCTTGATCCCTGTATGGAAATGTGTCCTTGGAGTACACAGCAAGAGACATTTGAGTGGAGAATGGGGTAATAATGCCCACGGGTAGTGGGCGGGTGTGGCCAGCAGCAAGTAGTGGGGAGACTGAAGGAGCCCCATGGGCATCCATCCTTTGAGCCAGACGGTTGTGTATGGATGAGCCCCCTGTCAAGGCTACCTGGGCTGACTGGTAAAAGACCCCTGGCTAGGTTGTCACTGGCTTAGGAAGTTTGGACTTAGTGAGCTGCTTGTTAGCAGAGACATTTGGGTGAGGGCTGGGAGTTGGCTGGGGCAGTGTATACAGGCATGAGAGAGGAGCTCAGTGGGATAATTGTATCATACCTGGTTTTGATTCGTTGGTCTTTTGCAGACTACAGTCCAGTATGAAGGCCCAGCCTGAGTTGTTTGAAACATTCTGAAGTCGCAGATTAGCTGCTGGAATCCTAACAGCTTCGCTGTTTGCCCATGGCAGGGCAGCAGCCACTGAGCCCCAAGGAAATCTGGAGTTTCCACCACCACTCTTTCTAGGAAGAGCCATTCCCTACTTGAACCCTTGAGCCGTGGAGTGAGGAAATGTCACTCCCCTGGAGGCCCACACAGAACCTTGATCTTCCAAGATCAGGTAGGTGGGGCCTCTGTCACCAGTGAGGAATTAAGGGCAACAAGGGTAATGATTCTCTGAGGTGGTCACCCCTACCCCTTTGCGTCATCCTGGAAAAAACTGGTCCCAGGACGCTGTCATTGCCAGTACTGCAGGGGCCTGGAGGCGATGAGGCTGGCTGCATTACTGGGTGATGGGCAGGGTGGGAGATTTTTACCCAGCAGGGGCTTCACCTCCCCACCACGGTGGAAGTCTGTCCTCTCTTGGGGAGTGCTGATGACACTCACCTTTTGACTCCTTGACCATGAGATTCTGGGCTCCAGAAGTTGTCAACCCCCCAAAGTCTCCAGTGGCTCCATGTTGGGGTGCCCCAAGATGAGGCCAAGTGACCCTTCCCATCTTCTTGTAAGACTAAGGGATAAGCCTGCCTGGCACCGTGTGCAGTTGAAATCCAGGCTCCTACTGTTGCAGAATAGGAGCCCTGGTGGTGCAGTGGTTAAAGCGCTTGACTGCTAACTGAAAGGTCAGCGATTTGAACCCACCAGCTATTCTGCAGGAGGAAGATGTGGCAGTCTGATTCCGTAAAGATTACAGCCTTGGAAACCCTATGGGGCAGTTCTACTCTCTCCTACAGGGTCACTATGTATCAGAATCAACTCCACAGCAGTGGTTTGGGTTTGTTTTTTCACTGTTGCAGCCCCTTTAAGACCACACCTCTCTTTCTCCCTTCACTCCCTGCATTAGGGCTCAGTAGACCCTAGGGTTCATATTTCCTGAGCATTAGGTCCTTGAATCCTGAGAAGATGCAAAAGGCATGAAAATTTTTGTGAGACCCTAAGGAAGTAGCCAGAGAATCAGGTGTTGGAGATGGTGAGGGGCAGGTAGCAGACTCAGCTACTCCTGGGGGTAGGGAGAAGTCCTGTCCTGCAAAAAGGCTCGGGATGCCCACAGGATGGTAGTATCGAGGTGCTAAGCTTTGGTGGGCTGCTTGGGATGGGGATGGGGTGCTGTGGCCAGGCAAAAAGGTGGACATGGCCCCAAAAGCCACAGGGTAGAGGGAAGGGGGCAGCTCTTTGTTCCTTCATGTCCCCTTTGCCTTTCTGTGTCATCCCTGGAAGAACCCAGAATGGAGTGTACCCCACTGGCCCTGTCCCAGAGCCTGGCTGGTCAGTCAGTTCAGGGATCCTGCCTGCAACCTGGGCCCCCGGAGGCTGTCTTAGGCCTAGGATTCATGGGCCAGGCTCTGAGATACGCTGTCGTCTTATGTTGCAGTTTACTGTGTACCTAGAGATGGGCATGAGGGCAGTGATGTGAAGGCCAATGGGAGCTTTGCTTTGGCCCAGGGTGTGAATGTGTGTAAGCCAGCAGGGCCTGAACCCTCTCAGGACTGGGCTGTCCAGATTCATAGTGCAGAGGTGCCTGGGAAGTTCCTTGCAATGTGGACCCTGGACCTCACTTGCTGGAGGTTTGCAGTCGATAGGTCTTTGGTAGTACCTGGGCACGTGCACTTTTAAAACTTTTTTATTAGGAAAATGTCAAAGATACACGAAGGTAGATTGTATAGTATAATGAGCCCCCACGTACCCATCACCCCCTCCAATAATTTTCAACTCATGGCCAGTTCCCACCCCCTTCCCACCCACTTCCCACCCCCTGCCTTTCTAGGTTATTTTGAAGTTAAATCTCAGAGTCCCATCATTTATCCATAAATATTTCAGTAAAAGATGTTGTTGTTGTTAGTTGCCATGGAGTTGGCTGTGCATCATGGCGACCCCACGAACAACACAACAAAAATGTTGCCCAGTCCTGTGCCTTCTCCCTGATCGTTGATATGCTCAAGTCCACTGCTGCAGCCACTGTGTATTTTGAGTGCCTTCCAACCTAGGGGGCTCATCTTCCAGCAGTACATTGGACAATATTCTGTTATGACCCATAAGAGTTTTCACTGGCTAATTCTCAATAGATCACCAGTTCTTTCTTCCTAGTCGTAGTCTGGAAGCTCTGTTGAAACCTGTCCACTATGGATGACCCTGCTGGTATTTGAAATACCAATGGCATACCTTCCAGCATCATAGCAACAGGCAAGCCACCACAGTATGACAAACTGACAGATGGGTGGTGGTTCTAAAAGATAAGGTTAAAAAAACCACATAACCACAGTATCTTATCACAACTCAACAAATTAACAATTCCTTAATATCGTCGTATAGTCAGCCAGTGTCCAAATTTCCGTCTCATGAAAGTGTCATTTCCCAACATTTTGTTTTCATTATATGTGGTTGCTACATCTCTTAAATCTCTTCTAATTTAAGGGTCCTCCTTCCTCTTCACAATTGGAATGTGATTTTTAAACAGCCTATCCTAACTCTGAGCCAGATGCCGAGCTCAAAACCCAACTCCTCCCTGTGTTCTAGCTGTGGGACCCCGGGTAAATGACCATCTTGCCTTGGTTTCTTGGTAGCTGAGAAGTGAAACTGATGATAGGATCGTGGGGAAGAGTGAGTGGATGCAGGTTTGGGGTCAGAGCAGCACCCACCCCAGGGCTGCTTGGTGAGTGTCAGCTGCTCTTGCTGAGTCTGAGGCCTTGGATGTCTCCCCACATTAGTCCACTCTTGCGGCCGGTGAGCACTGGGCGAGGGTTGGGCAGCAGGGGTTGGGGGAGGGAGAAGGTCCGCAGCCCTGTCTGGTCTGCTGAGGCACAAAGGCCTTGCCCACCCCAGGAGCCTGGCTGCCCACGGCAGCAGCATGTGGCACCTCCAGCAGGTCAGCCACAGGAGGTGGTACCACCCACAGCCTGGGCATTCAGCCACCCTAGGACCTCCCTTCAGCTGTGCAAGCCAATGGCCGTCACCACTGTCCCATGGAGGTGGGGACCCCTCTTGGGCCGGCTGCAGGGCTTGGTGGGAGGCCCTCTGGGAAGGTGGAGTTATGGGGCCTCAGAGAGGACTTACCAAGGAAAGGCAGCCAGGCTCCTGGGATGCTGGGACTCCACCCCTAGGGCCTTGGGAGGTGGGAGTGGATTCGCTTCGCTAACAGAACCAGCCTGGGACCTCTGGTGGTGAGGACTTCAGACAAACCCCCTGGGGGCAGGAGTGGGCTGGGGCCAGGGGGGAACCCCTGGAGTCTGGGGTCAGAGGGTAAAGGAGGCAACTACGCCGCCAAAGCAGAGGCTGGAGGCCTTGTTGGGGAGGGGGCTCTGGGTCTTCTCTCCCAGAGCCAAGTCACTGTGGCTGCAACAGCAGAACGCTCAGCCTGTCACACAGACAGCGGGGAGCCGGGTGAGGGCAGGCTTGTGTGCCTGGGAGAGGAAGGGGCCGCTGCCAGGACGGGCCACGGCTCAGGATTTGAGTTCTAAACCCAGCCCTGCTGTGCAGTTCAGGGGTGCCCTGGATGAAGAGGCCTGTGGACTTGTTTGGGGCTGCGAGGAGACTCATCCAGCTCTGTGGTCTGTAGAGATGGGAGGAAGGGGACCCAGGGATGTGGTGGGGGCAGCACGAAGGAGGAGAAATGAGCCTCTCTGGAGGAGGAGGAAGCAAAGGGGATGAGGACTGCACAGAGGCTATGACGGTGGCCCCAGTCCTTGCTCACCCTCACCAGCAGTTGCTGGGGTCCCCCTGGGCCCACTCTCTCCCCTGAAGCCAACATGAGACCCCAGAGCCAAGGCAGTCACAGCAGGTTTATTGTCAGCCACAGAGCACCACAGTGCTCCCCCCACCCCATGGACACAGGCAGTGGCCATGAGGGGAATGGATGGGTGGGGGCCAGGAGTGAGGGGGGCACTGAGGCTCAAGGCTGGTCTCCTGGGCCCCAGGAGCCTGAATCTCATGAGTGGAAGTGTGGGGTACAAGTTAGTGTGTTCCCGCCCCACCTGGGCCCAAAGAGCCTCAGCCCCGATTTCCTAGGGGTGTTTCTGCTGGGTCTGTCCTGGGCAGGAGAGGAGGCTCCTCGGGAGGCTGGGCTAGTGCAGGGGTGCAAGGGCTGCAGGGAGCAGCCCAGCCTCACAGAGCAGCAGGGGCCCTAAGTTCCCAGGAGACTTCAGGTCGGTGGTAACAGGCCAAAGCCTTGCCCACTCTGGACTTCTGGACCTTCTCACCCCCTCCACCCAGGAGACCCCCAAGCCCGGCACCCTAGTGGGGGGGTTGGGGTGAAGGGCCGAGAGCATAGGGTCTCCCAGCACCTGGCGGGGCGGCAAGGGTGCAGTGGGCCTCACGTCTGCAGCTCCAGGAGGTTTCTGTGCTCCGAAGGCGGGCCAGCAGCGGGGCTGGCGCTGTGGGCCTTCTTGAGGTCCTGCAGCACCTGGAACAGCTGGGTGAGTCCATCCTCAGGGGCTGGGGAGCAGACAGCTGTGAGGGCAGAGCAGGCAGGGCCCCTCACCTGCCAGGGCCTGTCCCAGAGGTGGGAGGGCCCCTGGGTGTAGGCCTCAGGAGCCCTGGGTACAGGTCCTGGCCTCTACCCCTCCCCTCACAGAACCCTCAAAGGGGGCTCAGGCCACCACATGAGTCCCAGATGGGAGAGACCTACCTGCGCCAGGGCCTTCAAGCACAGTGCTTGCCTCTGTGGCCCCCCTCAGCTCCCGGTGCTTCTCCCTGTGGACGAGGACAGAGTGACGGGGAGGCTGGTGAGGGGGCCTCCTGAGTCTGTCAGACCTCTGGACCAGCTCACAGCATCCCCTTCCCCACTCCAGTCATTTGCTCAGTCAGCATTTTCTGAGCTGTGCCAGGCACTGCTCTCTGTCCAGGGTCAGAGCTGTGAGTACCAGTCCTGCCCTCATGGAGCTCACAGTCTAGTGGAGAGACAGGCAACAGACAAGAAACAGCACGTATTTATGATTCAACGTGTAACACAGCTTCAGAGAGCAAGGAGTCTGTGAGGTGATGGGGGGTGGGTGTAACTTTCACAGGGTGCTCGAGGAAGGCCTCTCGGACAAGGTGGCATTTGAACAGAGACCTGAATCAGATGAGAGAATGAGCCATGTGAATACCTGGGGGAAGAGCATTCAGGCAAAGGCCCTGGAGTGGGAATAAGCATGGTGAGGCCAAGAACAGCAAGGTGGCAAGGGTAGCTGCAGCAGACCCATCAAAGAAAAGGGACACTGCTAGAAGAGGCTGGAAGAGCAACCACGAACCAGGCATGGGAGGCCCTACAGCCATGGCGAGGACTCTGGATTTTAAGTGTGATGGGAAACCATTAGATGTTTTAAGCAGGGGAGTGATGTGATCTGCTTCATGTTTTAGAAGATTTCTCTAGTGACTATGTGGTGAGCAGATCCTAGGGAGGCTGGAGTGGAGGCAGGGAGACCCGTTAGGAGGCTCCTGCACAGTCCTGGCCATAAATGGGAGAGCTTGGACTAGCGGAGCAGCAGTGGGGAGAAAAGAAGGGGTAGGATCGGATCTGGATTTATTCTGAAAGTGAAGCCAAGGGACTTGCTGAGGGGTTGGATGTGGGGCTGGGAAAGGTGAGTGGAAGAGAGGAACCAAGGACGATTCCTAGATCTGCAGCTCAAGCACCCAGGTGGGTGGTGGTGCTGCTTACCCAGAGGAGAAGACTAGGGAAGAGGGCTGGAGGTGGGGGAAATAGAAAGCCCTACTGTCTCCAGTTAGGTTTGAGATAATGTTTGGACATCCAAGTGGAGATGGCAGGTAGGCAGCTCAACATATGGAGCTCAGGGAGGAGAGAGGTAGAGTCCTCAGGGCATAGACGGGATTTAAAGGCATGGGACAGACTAAGGAGGAGAAGGAGGAGGAGGAGCGGCCACTGAGTGAGGAAGAAAACCACGAAGTGTGGCAGGTCCTGCAAGCCAAGAGGATGGGGCTAGAGAGGGGGCTGCCAACTGTGTCCGTTACTGCTCATGGGGCGCGAACGAGGGGCACTGAGACACGACCACTGGACCTGGCAACATAGAGGTCACTGGTGGGGGAATGAACCTGTCCCGATTGGGTTTGAGAAAGAAAAGAGACTAAAGACAAGTCTTTCCCAAGTTCTACAATCGAGGGAGCAGAGACATGGAGCAGTGTTTTGAGGGCAGTGTGGGGCCGGCCAAGGGAGGGTTTCATGTTTTAAGAAGGGCAATAGAGTGTTTCTGTGCTGATGAAATGCTCTCGGACAGAAAGAAAAAACCGATGATGGAGAAGAGAGGCAACCACATCAGGAGCAATGTTCCTGCAACAGGCAGCACTGCTTGAGATCTGGGGTGAAAAAACCTGCTGGCACAACTGTGTTCTTCTCCAGACTGGCTGAGCTGCTTGGGTGCAAGCAAGAAGTGGGTGGAGGGCTGGGTTACCCAGGGATGAGGCTTACGAGAGAAGGGGAGGGAGCAGAGGATTAAGGGAGTATACAACAGAGGCCTTACAGAGACAGATCCTGGGATCTACGCTGTGAAAGTGAAGAAGTGGGGGCAGAGGATGGGTGGGTGTAGTAGGCTGAGTAGTGCCCCACCAAGATACTCACATCCTAATCCCCAGAATCTGTGAATGTTACCTTCTAGGGCAAAAGGGACTTCACAGGTGTGATTAAGGCTTTTGTGATAGCAAGATTAGCCTGGATTATCCAGGTGGGCCCTAAATGCAATCACAAGGGTCCTAATAAAAGGGAGGCAAGAAAGTCAAAGGAAGAAGAAGGTAATGTCATAAGAAGGTAATGTCAGAGATTGGGGTAATTCACTTTGAAGATGGAGGAAGGGGCTACAAGCCTAGGAATGCAGGTGGCCTCCAGAAGCTGACAAAAGGAAATGGATTCTCCCCATACAGCCTCCAGAAGGAGCCAGCCCTGCTGACACCTTGAATTTAGCCCAGTGGGGTGGAAGATCTGTTGGCAGTAGGCACCAGAGGAAGCAAGAGGGAAGGAGAGGAGAGTTGCTGGAGTGGTTCTGGAGGCAGTGAGACTCTCAAGGCAGCAGGGTGCAGTGGTTAGGACCGTGGGCACTGGAGCCAGGTGGTCTGGGTTGGAATCTTAGCTCTGCCACTTACAAACTTAATTGGGGACAATAATAGTACCTTCCTGGCTCAGTATTTGCAGATATAAATGATCTAATACACGAAGTGAATTAAAGCAGAGGCTCACAAATGCTGAGGAGGAGGAAGAGGAATGGCAAGTGCCAGGGTGTGCCATGGCAGTGAGGGTCCAGGCGGGTGGACCAGTATGTCTCTGGAAGCGTCCTCTGAGAAGACAGGGTGTGACCGCACCACCTACGTGGAGGATGAGGTCACTGAGCAAGGGAGTAGGAGTGGGGTAGAGAGGAGGCCAGTGAGCCAGAGAAGGTAGAGACAACAGGGTGACCAGGTACGGTCAGTGACTGCAGCTCAAGGGGAACAGGGGCCTCTAGACTGACAGCAGAAGCTCAAAGGGCACTGTGGGAGGAGGGGGAGATAACTTCTGGAAGTGTCAGTGAGGAGCAGGGAGGACACCCACCACCCCTCCAGGTCTTGTGCTCCTGAGGCACCGCAGGAAGTTGACATTGGTAGGCCCGAAGCAGCCTGGCCCTGGACTCCCACAGGACTGCTCCCACCCAGATCTGCAGAGATATGGGTGCCTCTCCCCAAATGTGGCTGCCAAGGGCAGGGGAAGTGCTGTGCCCGATTAGAAGGGAAGTAACCACAGTGCCGCCCAGAGCAACAGAGTCTGAATCCCAGGTCTGGCCCTGCTGGGCAGATCCCCCCACCCCCGCACATGGGCTCTCCACGTGCGATCCACGCAGGCCTCCTCACCGAAGTGTGGCCTCCATGCCCAGCAGGTGGCGGTAGATGAGCTGGGCCTCCAGGTCATGGTCAAGAGGGTCATTCCACTCCTGCAGAGTCACCCGTGATCGGGTCTCATCACAACCCACATCTAGGGGCAGACAGAGGGCAGGGTTACAGGCAGGGAAGAGGGACGGGCACTGTCCGAGCTCACGTCTGACTTCCTGGTTGTAGAAGTGGGCAGAACCAGGCCCCCCAGTGCAAGGCTTGGCTGGGAGCAGAACAGAGCTAAGGAAGGCTGGCCTAGGCATGCCTGTGGCTCCTCACCTCTCCAGGGTGGCAGCTTATCTTGGGTTCAGCTCCTGAACCACAGGACATGGGATACATGATTGCAGTGTGTGGGAGTTGTGCAAGACGCACCTTGGCAGGTCTGGGTAACTTTCTGGAAGGCTACCTGCCTGGAAGATCATGGTCAAGTGGGCCATGGGGTCTGCATCTTGGAATGAGCTGGCCTTGCATCTTACTGGCCTTATGACCTTGGCCAACTCACCTGCCCTCTCTGAGCCTATTTCCTCCATTTTACAGACCCTGCCCCACAGTGCTGAGGTGAGACCCCACTTCACCAACAACAGTGTCCTACGGTGGTAGCAGCGCATGGTTGCACGGCAGGTCAGCCAGCCCCAATGCCACTTGTCAGGAGCCACACTGCAGGGCCCTGGTGGGGCCCGTCTGTAGATAAGCACCAATAGCTGGGCTGAATTTCTACACTGAGAAAGGGAACTCCCTTTCAAGGGCATCTGTGGCCTGATGGTGCCCCAATCCCCACAGATTAACCTCACATCCAGGGCTGGGCTAAAGCAGGTGGGTCAGGTTCCCATGGCTTCCGTGGGGCTTTGAGGGCTGAGGCCGGGCCTGGCCTGGGGAACAGGGGCTCCAAGTGCTGAGTCTACTCTGTGACTGGGGAGCAAGTATTTTGTAAAGCAGGTAGGGATAAGGGGGACAAGTCTCAAAGGTTCTAGAACTCTGCTGTCCAATAGGGTAGCCACTAGCCATATGAGGCTATTTAAATCTTAATTAAAATTAAATAAAAAGTTAAAAACCCAGTTCCTCAGTTGCACTTACCCACATTTCAAGAGCTCAGAAGCCACACATGGCTTGTGGCTAGTGTACTGGATGGCACAGGTATAGCCCATTTCCATCAGTACAGAAAGTTCTACCAGAAGGCTCCCTTCTGCCACCCATCTAGTGCCCAAGGCTCAGGGACCCCTCTCCAGCCCAGCTCAGCTCTGGCACCAGGCTCCCAGGATGGAGTGTGAAGACTCAGGGGCTCTCACCAGCCCCCACTGGCAGGGCATCCCTGAAGTGTGCTCCTTGGAGCACCATTCTGCAAGAAGCTCATCGGACAAGAGTCCCTGTCAAATGAGTGTGGAAGTGTGGCCTTGAACAGCGATAGGAACAGGATCCTGAGAGTCTGCAGGCCTTCTCAGAGCCTTCAACGTACTGATGGTACATCACATACACCCTGTTGCATCTCCCAAACTACCTGGTCATGGAACCCTCCCCCCACCCCAGCATCTGGAGGGACCAGTTTTCTTCTGCTTAGTTTCCCGCAGGTGGCTCCCAGCCAGGCCAGCGAGGCGGGGCTCAATGGCCCCATCTCCCAGTCAGGGAGCCTGAGGCCTGCTGTGGCCAGGCCCCACCCTCACCTGTCTTGTCCTTCTGGTGGCAGCAGCTCCACTTGTCTCCACGGAAGATGCCAGGGTGGTAGGAGCCTAGCAGGCCAGTGTTGTTGACGCTCACTTTCCGCAGTGCAGACAGCCACTGGTTCAGCTCGTTCATGGACTGCAAGGTTTGACCTGATCAGACCTGAGCCATGGGCTCCCAGGCACTCAGACACAGACACACAGATATAAGACATACAGACACAGAGATGCACAAATACAGACATACGAAGACATACAGACACAAGACACAGACATGCACAGAGACACAGGAACATACATGCATACACACACACACACACACATCCTGCTGTATCAAACATGGCTGACGGGGTGGGAGACACTCATTCATTTCCAGCCCACCCAGAAAGACTCCCACGTTCCCCACCCCTGCGGTGCCCTAGTCGGCCCCTGCCCACAGTCAGCACCTTGCACTGCAGGTAGGCGGTCTGGGGCTGGCCTGCGTCATCTGTGTAGATGATCTGCATGACATGTGAGCTGCCGAAGCTCTTCTCCTCCACCTTTTCTGCTGCCCGGATGTTGGCCAGCTTGATGAGGGAGCTTTTCTGGGGCCAGCAGGGGAAGGGAGGCTCAGGGACCCAGCCAGGGCAGAGCCACCTTCTCCCCTGCTTGGCTTCCTATCACTGGGCCTCAGTCTCCCTTCTGCAGCATCAGTTTATGGGGGACCAGGAGTGACCTCAGCCAGGGCAGAGGGCAGATGGATGGTGATGGAGTGCCTGGCAACTGGGAGGAGAAGAGCTTGGTCTCCAGGGCTCCAACAGTCCTGGGAGGTCTGAGATTTGGAATAGTGTCTGGATACCCAGCATTCCCTGGGGCTGGAAAGCAACGCCTGCCTCAGACCTGAGGACCTCGCGCCCTGAGCCTTTGCATTAATTAATATTCCAACTCACCTTTATTTCCCCAGACGCTAAAGGTCATACCCCGTACCCCACCCCCCACGCAGGTAAAAAACAGTGCCATTTAATAGAATCTGATGAAATCCAAGTGGGACAGAGAGAAGCTCTGAATTTAAAAATATCCATATCCCTGAAGGGCCTCGAACCTGCTAATGCTGAATCTATGCTACCAGCCCCCAAGCCTTGCTCTTGCCTCCTAAACACTCTCCCATCAGCTCTCACCGGGGCCCACATCAATGGAATGACCAGTCCCCATGGCCTACGGGGTAATGCCCATGCTCCCTGGCCTGGAATCCACGACCCACCACACCTGCTGGCCTCAGTGACAAGCACCACAGAGGCAGTGCCATTTCTTGGGAGGAGAAGAGTAGGAAGCCTGGAGGGTAGCCCAAGGGGCACACATCTGAGCTGCTTTGGAGTGAGACACACACACACAGATATAGATACAAAAACACTCAGGCAGAGACATACACATACACATGCACACAGGGCAGAGGGAATGGCGGGGTTCTTTGCCCAACTAGAGGAATTGCTGTCTGTGGGGGGTGTGCCTGCTGGAGAGGAGGCAGTGGAGGCGGCGGGTACAGCAGAGCCCAGCGGGCTACACAGGTTGTGGAGGAACAAAAGGGGTGAGGACAGGCCCCATCAGGTAGTCAGGCCAGTGCCCACACTGGACTGGGCTGCAGAAGAAACTGAGGGGATCACAAGGACCAGGTAGCTTCCCAGAACTAGAGCTGCTAGAATGCGGGAGACCTGGGCTTAGGGGTCACCCCAATGAGGACCAGAAGGGATCTGCTTCAGAGCAGGTGCCCCTGTGGGCTGGGAAGAGCACTATAAGCAGGGACAAGAGGGGAAGATGCCCAGCATGGGACAAGGACTGCAAGGGAGCACCAAGCGGGAAGAGAAGAAGGGTAGACATCAAGCAGCCATTATAACCCAAAAGCCAGGGTGCACAGGATGCGCAGAGGAGCCAGAGCTGGGCAAACTATGCTGTGCTCTCCCAAAGGAAGCAACTGGAGAATTCTACCAAAGACTGAGCCAAGCAGAACTCTGGGCCAGAGTCTTAAGAGATTAAAGTCCAGGTGGCAGCTAACAGGGGAAGCTGTGACCACTAAAAAAAAAAAAAAAACCAAAGCCAGTGCCGTTGAGTTGCTTCTGACTCATAGCGACCCTACAGGACAGAGCAAAACTGCCCCATAGGATTTCCAAGGAGTGGCTGGTGGATTCAAACTGCTGACCTTTTTGTTAGCAGCCGAATGCATAACCACAGTGCCACCAGGGCTCCTGTGACCACTAGGGAGTGTCAAAAATCCTTCCCCTCTAAGTGTATTTCATCCTTCCCACCCAAATCACAAAACCAGGAGAAAGGGGGGCCACCATGGAGGGTGACTGTTGATGGAGTATGCCCTCCTTCCCTGGGAAGCCTCAGGAGCAGGCCCCAAGCTTGGTCTCGGCTGCACCCTGGGCACCAGAGTTATTGGTGACTAGGCAAAGACCCAGGGTCATGCTCAGAATGAGAACTGAAAAGGCTCTCAGCCAGCTGGCGCAATACGCTGCATTAAACAAGACTAACGGGGAGCCCTGGTGGACCAGTAGTTAAGAGCTGGGCTGCCAACCAAAAGGTCAGCAGTTCAAATCCACCAGCTGCTCCTTGGAAACCCTATGGGGCAGTTCTACTGTCCTATAGGGTTGCTATGAGTTGGAACTGACTTGACAGCACCTAACAACAACAACTTTAAGAGAAATAAATACTAACTCCCGCTCCTGAGTTAACGTTTTTTGGATTTTTCTTTCCCCCTCTGAAAAGAAAAATAAAAACTACTTGAGTAGTCAGCAGGAGATTGAGTGTGAATATACTGTGAGACGTGACCAAAAAATACAGATGAGTCAAAGTACAGGGGCCAGAATCAGGGAGGTGACCGTCTGCTCTGCTCTGCAGTGTTCAGGTAACACCCACGGTGCTGTGCTCAGTTCTGGATGCCACAGTCCAAGCGGGAACTTGGCAAATTAAAGCATGTTAAGAAGACTGAGCAAAAAAAAAAAAAAACTGAGTGAGACTTGCCTTCTCATCACAATGAAGTGACTAAAAGCTCAGGGGCTTGGGGTTCTAGAAGCAAACACACTTAGGGCTATGGTTTCCGCTGTGCTAGGGTGGAGGAAGACCCTCCTTGAGATGGACTGACACAGTGGCTGCAACAATGGGCTGAAACACAGCAATACTGTGAGGACGGCACAGGACCAGGCAGTGTTTCGTTCAGTTGTACACAGGGTCGCTATGAGTTGGAAACGACTCAACAGCACGTAACAACAGCAACAGGGTGGAGGAACAGACTGGTCCTGCTGCCCCAGGGGCAGAGCAGAGACCCAAGAAGAAAGTAATCTTCAGCTCAGGGTAAAGAACTTTTTAACAGAGAGCTGCAAAGACAGAGGGGCTTTGTGCGGTAGTATGCTCCCCATGATCAGCAGCATACAAGCAGAGTCTTTTGGGGGACCTTGGAGAGGTAATCCATGACCCAGACAGGACTGGACAGGATGACCTTTGGGGTCCCTTCCGGTCCTGAGATTCAGTGATCCCATGCCCTCAACCTCTTCCAGTAAGCCTTCCCTGGTTGTTCCAGCGATCCTCCTCACTCCAGCAGTCTTTACTAGTTTGGCTACTGTTGGGATCCTGGCTTGCTCCTGCCCCACACATCCCCACAGAACTCTAGAGGGTCAGAGCTGAACCAGCCCTTGGCTACCAGCCAGTCCTGGGTTCCCAGCTGGCAAGCAGTAGCATCATGGGAGAACTTGGCTGCAGAGTCAGGCAGACTCGCGTCCCAGTTCTGCCACTTTCTACCAAGTGGCTTTGGAGGCACTTTTGAGCCTCGGGTCCTGTGAAGTGGGATGGCACCCCAATCTTGCAGGGCTGGAGAGGGAGACTGGGTGCGAGGTTTAACAGGTGCCTGGCCCACAGCAGGCACTCCCAAATGGTCATGATGGGAGGCTACAAACGCTGTCCACCACTGCTGAGCTCTATGGGGAAAATATGCGCTTCCCCTGATGGGGACAGAGTCAACCACAGGAAACCATGCTCAGGGAGGAAATCACAGTGGTGGCGACAGCTGTCTCTGCCTCATGGGCTGTTTGACAGGCTCACATGTTGACCATGAACACAAATGGGGATCAGAACTGAGTAACACCCATGTGACAAAGACCCTGGAGGTGATGCATGATAATAACCTGAGGGGTCTTTGGTGGGAAGGAAGCTGGCCCTTCTCATCTGGTGGAACCCGTCAAGGACCAGCTGGCTCCTGAGGGCAGGGGTATGATGAGCTCCTTCACCTGTCCTTGGCCCACAGCATCTGTTCAGGACTGGGCTGGGCATCCCTGGCAGACCCTCCCCAGAGCCTAGCTGACTGGGGGTTGGGTCAGGTCCATCAATGGAGCCGTGAGCTCAACCCTTCTTGGGAGAAGAGACTCAGCTCACAGGAAACCTAGGCCCAGAGGGATGTAAGATTTTCCATATCATTTACCATGTGCCAGGCCTTGTGTTGGCCCTGCTGGCACAGTGGTTAAGAGCTCCGCTGCTAACCAAAAGGTCGGCAGTTCGAATCTACCAGCTGCTCCTTGGAAACCCTATGGGGCAGTTCTACTCTGTCCTGTGGGGTTGCTATGAGTCAGAATCAACTCGACGGCAATGAGTTTGTTTTTTTAAGACCCTGTGTTAGGCCCCTCAGAGAGATCATTTCATCTAATCCTCAACAACCTGGTAAACAGGGTCTATTATCCCAAAGTTACAGGCCAAGAACCCAAGACTCAGAGGAAGACACTTCCCTAGGCAGAAATGGCTGAGCCAAGACTGGAATCCAAGACTCCAGTACCTGTTCCAGCTCCTCTCAGGACCTCTCAGCCCCTCTGCTTTCCTGATCTCCCAGAAGCACCCCTCAGCACCACACCCCACTCCGGTACCTGACCAAGGAAGTCAGGACTGGACACTGCAGCCACTGTCCCAATGACCCCTCTACTGAGGGGCTTCATCCTCACTGGTCGGAAGTGACCCTTATAACTAACAGAAGCTGTTCAGTCACCAGAAGCCAGGTCCGAGCCTGGCCTCCTTCTAGGAACTCCTGGACCCTGGGGTGGGCTCCACGGTGTTAAGAGCCCTGGGGGCCCTACTCACTTGCCTCCCTCCTTACCCACCTTGGAGGTGGGCGTCTTGGCAAAGCTGAGGGCCTCCGTGGTGAGGGAGAAGTGAAGCTTCTTGAAGGAGGAGGACATGAGGGGGCCCTTGCCCTTGGTCCTGTGGATGAAGAGTGGCCCCTCCTTCACCAGCGGTGCCTGCAAGCTCAGCGCCTGCTGCAGGTCCAGCTCTGCCAGGCCAGAAAGGAAGGGTGAAAAGTGAGCTACATGAGTAGGGTTAGGGTGGAGCAAACGAGCACAGCCAGCTGTGGGTGGTGCCACGAGGGCTGGCACAGCACTGGGTGGGCTGCACTCAGAAGCGCTCACCTTCTTTCTCCTCGATGTCCACCAACTTGGTGATGAAGTCCTTCAGCTGGGCCACGCCCTGGCACACAGTGGACTGCAAGGGCTCCATCCACGCCTCCTTGGCCCTGGAAGCTGGCGTGTCCATGTTGCCCACGTTCTGCACTGCCTAGGGGCAGGAAAAGCCAGGCTCCACTGGATTAGGGTGAGGGACCTGGTCACTGCACCCCAGCCGTAAGGTCTGTGCCACTCCAGCTGTAGAGATGGAGGAAGAGGTGGCACAGGCCCTGCCCATGGTCCATCCCAGCCCGGCTGGGGAGCAGGGTTGAAATAATCAGAGTTTGAAGCCTTTTGGGACCGTAATAGGTGAGACCATTTGGGCCCAACCTATTAACCTGCCTCTGCAGGTTCAGCATCAGGCGTTGCTCCACTGGGTATCCCTGCATGCTGAAGACCTGGGCTCGAAGCCCCTCCTACACCACTGACAGCCTGTGCGGCCTTGGGCAACCTCTCAGGCCTCTTTTTCCTCATCTATGAGACTGGGCTTGGGTGAGATGACGTGAGAAATCTTTGTAAACTGAAGTGGGGTGCCAGCATGAGCATTATCAGTGGCGTCGCTACAAGACCTTCCCGGAGTCAGTTGGGTACACACTGCAGTCCAGGCAGGGACAACGTCTCCAACACCCAGCCAGGAATCCCGCCACTGTCCACAGGTATGCACCTTAGCCAACAGGAGCAGGGTGCGGCTGGTGCGGGCGTCTGCGTGTCGCTCTCGAAGGTGGAAGAGCTTGGGTGCCATGATGGCAGGAGACAAGAAGCGCAAGCACAGAAAGCTGGTGACGGCAATGAATGGCACATTCTGAAGAGAAGACAGGGGAGAGCCTGACTGTTCTATTCCCAGGCCTGGGCTCCTAAGGCCCCCTTCCCATTGTCCCTGTTATGTCTCCCCATGACCCCGCCCCACCCTTCCTCAGCTTCCAACACTCCACCCTCACCACCATCCCGGTGGCCCGCAGCTCGTCTTCCCCCAACACCTTCTCCCTTTCTCCCCTCCCTTATCCACTCCGATAGGGCGCACCTCGTGCTGGGCACTAGGGAAGCGCTCGCACACGCGCTGGAAGAGCTGGCGGAAGGTGGCGCGGACCACAGCGGGGCAGGCACGCACGGAGCGACTGAGCGCGCTCAGCAGCGCCCCCAGGTGGGAGCGCAGTGTCTGCGCACTCTGCTCCACCACCTCGGCTTTGGTCTGTGGGCGGTGCAACCCCGAGCACCTGCGTGGGCCAGGGCGGAGCCACAGAGAGAGGGACGCTAAGCACACACGGCGTGGACAGGGGCTGCCGTGGATAGGCACAGAAAGCCATCAGCAGAGACACAGCACAGACACAAGACACAGGTGGAAACGTGGCAGAGTCACAACAGGTAAACCCAGGCAGAGCCATAAACACGTTTAGAGACTGGGCCTGACCTTCCCCCTTCCCCAGGGCTGCCCTTTCCCCTCCCCTGGACTGCCCCTGGCCTCACCCCACATCTTTGACGTCCACTTTGCTCGGGTCCAACTCCACGTATTTCTTCTCTTCAAACACTCTGTCAATGATGGGGCCCAGGACGCCATGCAGATACCGCATCCCAGCCACCTGAGGGCCACCAAGAGTGAGACTGATCCTTGCACCTCCAGCTGCCGGCCATCTCCCAGCATCTTGTCTCCCCAGCCACCCCCTTCCCCTTTCCCTCCCCTTTCGTCTCCCCCCCGCCACCCATACAGCTTGACATGGAGAGTGCTACCCACACAAATAGGATGGTGGGCGCAGTGCACAGCTGCTCCCAGGGTGAATGAATGGAATTCTTAGCCTTAAAGAGCACTGGACATGGAGACAAATGACTTGAGTTGAAGTCCCCTCTGTCGCTTGGCCTCTCTTGGTCTCCTTGTCTAAAACGAGGACAGATACCATGCAACCTCACCTTCAGAAAAGACTCCATGGACTTGGAGGCCAGAGAGTTGCTCCGAAACAGGGTGTTGGCCTCGCCTACAAGGAGAGGTTCCAGTGGATGAGAGAGGTAGGTGGGAGAGGGACAAGGCCTCGAGAAGGACAGAGGGTCTTGGGGGTGGGGGCTCTAAGCTGGCGCCTCAGTAAAGAGCCTCCCTGCCACCTCCCCACCTCATCCCACCTCTGTTCCTTTGCTCTTTCCCTTGCCTCCCTCCTGCCTCTTCTTGTCCTAATCTGACCCATCAGTCTCCTACAGGAGGACTTTCTGGATCTCTCCCCTCCCAGCATCTCCACAGTCCTTGGCTCCAGCTCCCTTCTCAGCCACACCCTTGGACTAGCCACTTAGCCCAGGCCTCACTGGTGTGGCCCAGCTCCAGCTGGAAGAGCAGGTCCAGAAAGTCTTTGGCCAGCCCCTGCCCCAGGAAGAGTTTGAGCAGGTTGGTGGCCACCTCCTGGCGGCACTCGGTGCTGGTGTTCGCCTCGATGAGGGCAATCAGCTGCCCTGGGCCCTGCAGGGGGCAGCAAGGAGAAGCAGGGCTGAGGGATGGGCAGGGACCCTGGCACACCATGGGGAAGGGGGGCACTTTCCCAAGGGAGAGTGAGGGAAGGGCACAGCAGGATGCCAGCCCCTTACCATCCTGACTTGGTTTTTCATTCTGCAGAGTGAGTTTAGGAGGACAGGGAGGACCCCCCTACCTCCCCCCAGGGACCCCTCACCTGGGTACCCAGCTTCACCTCCTGGCACAGCAACTGCACCAGGGGCTGGTAGCAGCCAGACGGCAGCACCGTCTCGTCCCGTAGCCACACCTCCAGCTGCAAGGAGCCCAGGTTGCCCCTGGAATGGGCAGCCCATGACCTCTCCACCAGAGACCCAGGCCATCCTGGGCCATAGCCCCTCCCCACTGCCTCCAGTCTCCCTCCCTGGGGGCCAGTCCCACAGTGTCTCTACACTGTCCCACTCTCTTTGCCCATGCTGCTTTCTCTTTCTGGAGAGCCCTTCCTGGCTCATACTCATGCGAACCCCACCCGCCTTCAAGGCCTGCCCCTATCACATTCAGATTCCAAGCTTGGCCCCTGTGGACATGTGGGGCTCCCTAACCTCAAGTTTGTGAACTCCCAGGTACCACCTCCCTTGGGTGTACACTTTACCCCTGAAGCAGATGCCCCTCCACTGCCTCCCTTCACCCTCATAACCACCTGCCAGGGGAAACTGAGGCTCAGGCAGGCTGAGCAACTTGCCAGTTTAGGCCTATCTTCCAAGCTCCCTTGCTCAGGCCCCTTCCAGTGAGGTGCACTGACTCAGGCTTAACATTTTCAAAGGCCTCTGCCCTCAGCACAGGCAGTTCAACATGTGGCGCTGCTCTGCACGTGGTCGCCTGCAGCGGATGCCCAGTCAAGGCGTGCCCTTGGTTTGTTGTTTGGAATTGCCTTGGTGCCGGATGCGCACCCTTCTATCCATGCCCCTGCCCTGTTAAGAGCGGGGATGGGGTAGGGGTGGGGTGTCTGGAGCCTTCTGCAGGGAGACAGCAGCAAAGCTGAATCATCAGTGCGGATGTGGGGGCACTGCTGAGCCTCCACTTTAGGGCTGAGAGTGGGGGGCCAGGAGGCCAGGGGCTTCCGGGATAGAGCTGCCAGATTCAGAATAATAAAAAATACAAGACGCCCAGTTAAATTGGAAATTTTTAGTATAAATATGTCTCAAATACTACATGGACGTGCTTATACTAAAAAATTATTGTTTACCTGAAATTGAGTTGTAACTGGGTGTCCTGTTTTTACCTGGCAACCTTATTCCTGGAGAATCCCAGGGAGGCAGCAGAGCTATAGCTCGGGGATACTGACTCAGAACCCTGGGGCCTGCACGGAAACCCTTAAAGGGAAAGGGTCTGAGAGATTGTTCCAGAAACTGCCAGAAGGCAGAAAGCAGGAGACCTGTACTGCCTTGAAGCTCAGACGAGAGGGTTAAGTCCGGGACTGTGTCACCTTGACCCCTGACCAGCTCTCCCTCCCTGCCTGTAGCCAGCCCTCAGCCTGCACCCAGGGCCAGAGCCTGCCATCCTGCCACCAAGTCCCCAGCACTCACTCATCCAGCCGACTCTTGGGCTTGTCAGGCTGCAGCCGAAACCAGCCCTCCTCCTGCTGGGCTGCCCACAGTCCTGGGACATTGAACACCACCTGGAGACAGAGCAGAGCCGGGAGGCCACGCTGGGGTGGGGATACTCAGCTCTCTTCCTTGCCAACTCCTGGTCTTGTCGGGGGAGGGTTACCTTCAAGGGTCCCTGGACACCACTGGCATGGGGAGGGGAGTTTCTGGTTCTGGGGAGTCCCAGGCCTTCTGAGTGGCCCTCTCTGGGGAAGCTGGAGGGAGGCCCTTGGAGGTGGGGTGGCTGGAATGGAGATGCTGAAGTTGGCAGATGGAACCTTGGGGGGTTGGGGTAGGGAGGCAGGGCAGTGCTCACTTTGCCCAGGAAGTCGTTGCGGCTGACAAGGTCCCAGTCCCAGGCCTCCACACACAGTGCCTCCCTGGCCCCCTCCTCCAGCTCAAATTCGAATGTCTCATTCCAGCGTGGGTAGCATGATTTCTTCACGACCTGCCCAGCGAAGGGTAAGCAGGGGTGGGCTTGACTCCACAGGGATCCCTAGGTCCAACCAAGGGCAGAGCCACCCCAAACACCTCCCCTGGTTTTCCTGCAAGGGCCCTGATGCAGCCCCTCTCCTGGGGCCATGCAGAGGCCCTCTGATAATAAAGGTAACAACTTCCTGTCCAGCCCTCCCCACCTCCCATTTCTCAGATGGGGACATTGAGGCCCAGAGTGGGTGAAGGAGTTGTCCCAAGGCCACATAGCAAAATGGTGGCAGACTGCACTGAGGACCCAGGTCTCAACCCTCCCCCCCAGGCTGAGCCCACCATCCTGGCCATTTCCCGGAAGTGAGGAAAGCAGTGTGGACAGCACCAGTTGTCTCAGCTTCCCACCCCCACAACCCCCACCCCAGCCCAGCCTGGCTGAGGCCACAGGGCCTGGAGGCAGAAGGGCTGGAAGCCTGGGACCCACTCTGTGCCCTCAGAGGCTGCCCTGCTCTTCTGTCAGCCTCTGTGACTCCCAGCCCCACCTGCCCCCCAGGGGGTGGTGAGGACCCAGCAGGCCCCTGAGCCTCCCTGCCCCCTCCCAACCTTCTCACCGAGGTCTCCTGTGTCCGGCCATTGTAGTGCACTCGGACAAAGGGGTCAGATGCACCATTCCAGTCCTTCGGGGCCAGGTCCCTGGGGAAGGGGGAGATCGACTTGTCACCCAAGCGCCCCCCCCCCGCCCCTCCCTCATTGACTGCCACCCTGCCACCATCGGGTAACTGTACCCATGGAAAGGTCTGGGCTCCTTGGGCTACCCTGTCAAGTGGGGTGCCTGTGGACAGCACCTCTCTCCTTTCCGGGCCCTGATTCCCACAATGATTGTCCTATTGTCCCCCATATGCCCAGACCTCGGATCCCCCAAGGTGGAGGCCACAGCTCCTTCTGGTCTGCAGCTGCCACCCCTCAGTCTGATTGGGGAGGTGGTGGAATTGTAGCCATGGCAATATCCCAGGCCACTGGACCCACTGCTCTCTGCTCCCAGGGCAGCCTTGGACAGGGACAACCTCTCTGGGCCTCTGTTTCCTCAGCAATAAAACAGAGATGATGATTCCTCCCTCACCAAGTTTAAGTGAGATAACAGGCTTCTAGACCCTCCCTAGAACTGAGGAGGGTCAAGATGTGGGGCCCAGATCGTCCTTCCCTTCTCTGCACAGATGGGGCTTTACAGAGGCCAACCTGGTCACAGCACTGTGACTTAGACCCCCCTGGACAACTATGAGGCCCACCCTCTTCCATGTGTTACAAATACTCCTTTCTGCCCTTCTCTTTCCCATATTTTAAGTTGTAAGCCTCTCCTGCTTGCTGTTCTCCCTCAGAACTAAGAGAATTCCAGGGCTTGGCCTCAAGAATCTGCCTGGAAAGATCAGGATAAAATGCTTTCTTCCCCTGCAGCAAATCGGGCTTTCTGTGCTGACTCAGAAATCTAGCAAGGGTCTCGCCACTGCAGACAGTGGGTGACAAGTGAGGCCAGACTGGCCCAGACATTGTGTCCCCAACAGTCTCAAGAGGAGAGAGCCAAGAGAGGAGATTCCTGGAGGGAAACGAGGTGGAGAGAAGCTTTGGCGTTTCCCATCCTGGTGGGTGGGTGGCTGGGAACAGAGGCCCAGAGGCCCCAGGAGCTTGGCGGCATTGTGAGTATGCCCCCAGAAAAGCCTGGGCTACAGGAGGAAGGGGCAAGCCTAGGGTGGTGTGTGACGAAGTGGCGAGTGTCAGGAGGGGTGTGACTTCTGTCCACAGCCAGCCGTTTTCCACCCAAGACTGCGCCTCTTCACAGTTCAGCTCCAGAGCAAAAGTAAACCAGGGTGGGGGCGGGGGCGGGGAAGTGGTGCGGGCAGAGAATGTCCACACTCCTCCCAGCCCTGCCCTCCTTTTACAGGAGAGAAATCTTCACCCCAGAAAGGCTGGCAGCCCCCCCTCCCCCTGCCCACACATGCGCCCCACAGTGCTGGCTGGATGCTGTTCTCCCTGGGGGCACCGCCCTGTGGAGATGGCCTTAGAGCCAGAGAGGAAGGAGCCTGCAGCTAAAAATACGTTGCGGGGTGGCTGCCACAGGTGATTCAGGCCCACGGAGCTAGCACCCACCTTCCCATCTGAGTCACCGCTGTCTCTTCTGGGGAGATCCCCCACCCACCTCCACCATCTGAAGATTCTCACCCTCCCACCCCGCCAAGGACCTCCCCTTACACAAACACACACACACACACACCCCAGACACACCCACACCCACCCTCAGGCCAAGTGTGTGTGGGGTTAAACCCTCTCTATTATGCCTAAGTCCCACCATTAGAACACCACCTCGTCCCCCAAGGGACCTGTCTCCCAGAGCGGGTCACCTAGGAAACACCTTCACATCAGGGAAACTTCTGAGATCCTCTTTCGAAAGCGGGCCTTGGTGGGAGGAGGCTCAGCACCTACCACAGGTTTCTCTAGTATTGTGGGGTCCCTGCAGGCCCACTGCCCCACTCTCCAGCCCCACGTCTCACCTGGCCTCCAGCACAGAGCAGCGCAACCGGCGGGTCCCGGTCCCAGGCAGCACTTCCAGCCGCAGGTGGATCTCACCCTGCACCTCCTCATCAGGGTCAACCTCTGTCAGGTGGGCCCACCCACTGAAACCTGTGGGTGGAGGCTCAGTGGAGGCCTGGCCCTTTCCCTCCAATCCCTCCACCCTCATCCCCCACCAGGCGACCTGTGGCCGCTCCATAATCCCCTCAGGCTCTTCTCAAGCACCTGTGAGGTGGGGGCTGTTATTCCCAGTGACTGATGGGGAAACCGAGGCTCAGAAGCTGAGCAACAGCAGGCAGAAGGAGCCAAGATTAGAATCCAGGTCCTGGTGACTCCAGGGTCTGTGCCCTCACTGTTGTGCCATCCTGCATTTGGCAGCCCCGACCCCAACTCATCATGGGATTGCCCTTTCTGTCCTCAGTTTCCCCATCTTAAAATAAGGGAAGAGTGCCTTTCTCCTCGGGCTGCTTGGAGAAGGGCCCAAGGCCCGGATGGGGCAGTGACCAAGGACCCCGAGGGATGGCATCATTGTGACTGCTGTGGTCCAGAGGGGCTGGCTGAGGCTGTGGGCAGGAGAGGCCTTTGGCCTGGCAAGTGCCAGAAGCCTCATGAGTCAGCAAAGTCCCCTCCTCTCCCCACCCCCACATGCCTGCCCCAGCCTCACAGACAGGAGCAGGTGTGTGCTGGGGAAGCCCAGGAGAGGCTCCGGCCCGCAGAGCCTGAAGCACCTACGAGCTCCTGGTCTGAACCCTCACTGGGATGGGATTCAGCCCAGGAAGGCAGGACCTGCCCAAGGTCATACAGCAACCTTGTCAGCATCCCAGGAGTCATGCCACGGGTCCCTCAGCCCTCAGACATAACCCCTCAGACTGATGACAGAGTGAGGACCCCACAGGCCACAGAAGGAGTTGCCCGATGGGGAGGAGGGGTCCCTACCCTTCAGCAATGGAGCAGGAGGCGGCCCCTTCCCCTGCCTGCACCAAAAAAAAGCCAAACTCATTGCCATTGAGTTGATTCCAACCCATAGCGACCCTACAGGACAGAGCAGAATCTCCCCATAGGGTTTCCAAGGAGCACCTGGTGGATTCGAACTGCCAGCCTTTTGGTTAGCAGCTGAGTTCTTAACCACTGTACCACCAGGGCTGCAGCGGCCTCAAACCCCACCACCAGCAGCACCTCTTTACCCCAGAGGAGATGCTGTCCCAGCCCAGAGGCTAGATGGGGACCTGGAGCCCAGAGGCAGGAGGTGCAGGAGATGGCCACAGGCCCAGGGTTTTGGGGGTTGGACTGAAGGAGCCTAGAGGGAGGGTCCCTGAGTGTGAGGAAGGCAGGGACCAGTGAGGGAGTTGGGAGGGGGGCTGGGGAAGGGGACAGCAGGAGCTGGCGGTGGACTCCCTCAGGGATCTTACCCTTAGGGTAGGCGGCCAGGGTGTCCCTTGTCAGGCAGACCTTGCCGATAACATCATCCTGGCTGGAGAGTGAAGTCAGAGTCAGAGCTGGGTGGGACTATAGCACCTGTTCCCTGGGAGCCCAGGACCTCCTCCCGCCCAGTTCAGGACCCCTGTGGGGAGCACGCTAGTCACTCCAGCCACTTGTGGGGGCCTATCAGAGCAGGACCCATGACAAGGGCCAGTTCTGAGAGACCCTTCTTCTGCAGGCCTTGGATTCTGGACACTCTCGTGGGCACGTACAGTTGCTGCACATGTACCCATGCGTGCCCACATACATGCCAAGCTCATGCTCTGGGTGCCCATTCATAGCTCACGCCCCAGTGCACACATAGCCCATGCGCACTGGTACATGCACATGATTCCTGCATGTGCACACATACGATGTGGTGCAGGCACCATGAATTCACACACACAGACCTACTTGCTCAAACCCTGCATCTGCCAACCCCTCCTGGGCTCCCCCTCCGACTACTGGAGAGTACAAACACAGAAGGGTACACACACAGTTGCAAAGAGGATGCAAAGCACCCAGCAGAACCAGCAGTGGAATGGGCCAGGGAAGGGGCAGATGTCTGGGTCTAGGCTCCAGGTGAAGAGTGGGGCCCACTCACCTGAGGGCATCCTCATCCATGACATAGAAGGCCACAGAGTGGAAGGTGGGTGGCAGGTGCACTTTATACTCCTCACCCCAGAAGGGGCACAAGGTCTTCCACACGGTGGCAGTCCTACAGGAGACGACCCTTAACACCTGCCCAGGCCACCCCCATGCCCTGGGCTGGAGCAAGGCAGGACTGTGTAAAGGGAGCTCATCTTTCTCCATATCCCCTCCCCACATCCAGTGACAATTGGCTGTCCTTTGACATCTTTTTCTTCTCGTCCCAGACCCCAACTTCCACCAACACTCATTCCTTCCCTGATTTTCCTCTGCCCTAAGTGGGGCACAGGGATGTGTCTTTCAAGCCATTTTACATTTGGAGAAACTGAGACCAGAGGTGGCAGTAGCTGGCCTCAGGTTCAGCAGGGTAGCAGCAGAGCCAGGACCAGACCTGGCCTCCCAGCCCCACCTCAGCTACTGATGCTGAGCAGACTTGTTGAGGGCGGAGGCAGGAGGCTGGCCAAACTGACTCTGGAGCAGGGCAGTCCTCTTGGGAGGGACTAGGATGAAGATCCACAAGGTCTTGTCTGGGCAGGTCCTCACCTAGCTGTGGCCAAACCCCTGAGCATCAAAGCCTTCAACTCATGGGACTCCAAAGGGTAGGTGTGGGGGGGCAGAGCTGAAGCCTCCAAGGACTGGGATGAAAGCTCAAGGGACCACCCTTGCCCCAGCCACTTCTCAGGCAGGTCACTTGAGCTCTGGGGCCTCAGTGTCCCTGTCATTCAGATAATCAGACCCACCATACCCCTCTCTCCCCCTTGGTGTCCATGCTTTGGAGAGAATCTAGAGAAAGACTGGGGCCCTGCTTGCAGGCAGGGAAGAACTGTAGTCCAGTGGCCTTGGCCAGGGGTCAGCAATGGAGACTTAGGCAGGCAGAGCAGCTGGAGCACCTCTGGCCATTTACCTAGAGACAGGGGCCTGGATGAGGGAGGGGACAGGACATCAAAGACCCTGCCTTAGGTCTGGCCCAGAGATGGGGAGACCATGTGCGCAATAAAGGATTAACTCAGTGAGTCTGGTGTCCACACCCTGCACCTTAAGGTTTGGCCTTTGACTTGCTCCTGGGATGTAACCTTTAAGCCCTTGGAATATCCTGCCTGATAAGAGTGTCTTTGTTTACCCAAGGCCCTGGGCCATGCTAGATAGTCTAAGCTCACAATGTGATTTATGGGGGGAGCCTTGGGCCATGTGGTATCAACTTGACCTCTGGAGGGGTTAGAGATTAAGGTCAGCCACTTGGGTGTTCAGCCAAGTCCATATGACCAACTCCAATAAAAACTCTGGACACCAAGGCTTGGAAGAGCTTCCCTGGTTGGCACTACTCCACATGTGTTGTCACACATCATTGCTGGGAGAAGCAAACGTTGTTCGCATGACTCTACTGGGAGAAGACAACTGGAAGGTTGGCTTAGTGTCTCCTGGACCCTGCCTTGTGCACTTCTTCCCTTGGCTGACTTTAGTCTTTATCCTTTTGCTATTAATAAACCATAATTGTGACAATAATGGCTTTTCTCATTTCCATGAGTCCTAGTGAATTACTGAACCTGAGAGTGGTCTTGGGGACCCCCAAACAACACAATGGAGAAAGGGGCATCCAGGCGAAGTGATCCTTCTGGGAACAGACTGGAGACTCCCAGCCTAGAGAGAAGCAGCCTTTATAGGGGGTAATCACTGTGGGACTCTCTCAGCGGAGGGGGCCCCGAGTTAGAGCAAGGACTAGGATGGGGAAAAGAGCGCTGTAGAAGGAGCCCAGGCTTTGGGGTCAGCCAGACTTGGGTTCCAGTCTGGCTTTGCCACTTAGTAGATATGTGACCTTGACAAGCTAGCCTCTCTGAGCCTCAGTTTCCTCACCTGCAAGCAGGGTTTAATGATACAGCATCTGGCTCATTGTAAGAATTAAACAGAGACAGTACTCAATTAAACGAGAGCCATTGTTACATGGTTATAATCATCATCATCATTTTGTTACCACAATAACTCGGGTTGGAGCCGCCTGCTGCAATAGCCAATTCTGAGACGGGGTGAGGTGAGCAGCAAGATGTTTATTATCTATCGATATATAGGAGACGGAGGGGAATAGATTCCTCCAAAAAACCCGTCTCCAGGTCTCCCCCACTGGAGATCGGCTGGAGTCTTTTCTAGGGACAGGATTATGGATCTTTTATGGTAGTTTTTCTTTGAGGTGGTGATGTCTTAGATGAGTTAACCTTCCACTGGTATTCTTACAGGTTATCTGGCAACATCTTTGGGGATTATCTAACATCCTGCTTACTCTTGTCACAAGATGGATGCTTTGTTTGGTTTTTCATTCTTAGATCATTATCACTTGTTTTCTACCCTCCAGGGAGGAACATGGGTTAACCTTAAACCTTTCTGTAGAGACTGGAATGGAAGCGAAAAATCAGGAGACAATGTGGCGGTTAGCAGTGGGGAGTAAATAATACTGAGCCGGGCCTATGCAGCCTCTTGCAATTTCTCTCTCTCAGAGAGAGAGGACCTTGTCCAAGCTCCCAGCCCCACCCACAGTAGGAAATCACTGAACAGGCGTTAAGATCTGTGATTAGTAGGATGTTTACAGGTAGGTCTTCCTCACTGTCCTAGGAGGTGTGTCAGGGCATGGTGGGGTCCCGAGGGGATTAGGTGCTCCAAGCCCTCACCCATCTCTGCACAAAATCCACCCCCCATTGGGAGTGTTAGATGGAGTGGGCAGGGGAGGTGAGGTACGCTCCGTGAGGGAGCCCCCCTCAGCTCCCAGTCCCGGGGGGTGGCAGTACCTGATGATGGGCTCATTGTCCACCTTCACGATGCAGTAGGGGTCGCTGCTACCAGTGCTGCAAGACACACAGGAGACAGGAGGGGCTGGGCGGGAGGCCAGCCAAGGACAGGCCTCCTAGCCAGCTCCCTGGGCACTCAGTGACCCCAGGAAAAGGCTTTGGGGTGCTGGGCTGGGGCCCAAAGGCTTCTCAGCCCAAAACATGTGCCCCCCACTCGGTCTGGGTGGGAGGTGATGAGAGAAAGACAGGAGCCCACACCAAAGCTCCCCTGCTCAGGCCTGGGGGGTGGAGGGAGCAGAGGGAGACACTGCTCATGCTCCTGTGGGGGAAAGGAAGCTTCTTCCTGCCCACCCCCACCCCTACCCCAGCTGGCCTGTTCTGCGGAGGCAGGGCACAACAGTCAGAACAATGTCCAAGTGACAGCCCCAAGCAAGCCCCCCTTTGTTCCCACTGTGCCTCCCATCCAGAATGTTCTCCCACTTCTCCCAGCCTCAGCCCCCTCTAAGAACCCCTTGTCCCAGAGGCCGGGGGTACTAGCTCCTTGGGACCCTGCTCAGCTCTCTCCCCCCGCCACTCCTCAGGATGCAAGGACATCAGCGCTTCCCCCACCTGACTGTGTGCTTCTTGAGGGCGTGGACCATTGCTGTGTCCCCAGGGCCTAGCACAGAAAAGGGGTCCTTTGAGTGTTTGTTGAATGAATAAGTGGCTGAATGAACAAACACAGTGGTTTGCCCTCAGAAGCTACCAGCCATCTGGGACAGACAAGGAATCTGGCCAGCAAACCAGGGACTGCCCAGTTCCAACCATCTCTGGATGTGGGGGATTCCTAGAGTTGGAGGGAGGGGCCTCCAGCCAGGCCCAGGGATGGTACTGTGGAAAGGGGGAAGGGAGGACTTCCTCTAGAACTCCCAGGCCTGGCATACATCGAAAGGAAGTGTATTTGCATATCAGAGACTGGGGAATTCCAAGCCCTGCTTCCCTTCTCAAAAGGGGCTCCACCAGCAGAGGAAGCCACTCAGGAAAAACATCTCCAAAAGCTCTCCTGACACCAATGGAAATCCCTGCCAAGACTCAGTTTTCCCACCTGTAAAGTGAGAATTCTAATCCCACCTCATGGGATTGCTCAGTGAATGTCAGCACAGCCTGAGACTCCTTACTCCTCTGCCTGTAAACTACCCCCTCCCCATCAGTCAAGAGCCCCCTCCTCCAGGGAGCCTCTGGGATCACTCCAGCTTGCATCCCACCCACCCCAAAGCCAGAGACTCCAGGCCTCAAGCAATCAGCCTCCTGTGCGCCCCAAGCGCTGGGCTGGGCTGAAGAGCTGGGAGCTGCACACATACAGCTGATTCTTGTTATTGGTGGTAGTTATGCTCTACAGAGTTGCTGCAAACAGTGAATTAGAGAATACTGAACCATCCTTCCTAGGGACTGTGCAGGGTTAGGTTCCTGCAAGCCTCTGGTCTGATTTTTGTCAGCAAGTCAATACATAACTTTTTTTTATGTGTTTCTGTTTAAAGACACCTTATTTAGTATATACGGTTGATTCATTAACACTAAACTCATGGCCAGCAGCACTGAAACTCGTGCCTGAAGGAAGCTTATCTACACACGTATTTTCCCCATAAGGCCCATCACAGCCTTCTTGAGCTCAGGAACACTAGCCAGCACTTCAGCGCGATGCTTAGGGGCCATTTTAAACAGTGAAATCTCCCTAAAAAGCACAAAAATGCAAAATACGTGGCACTAAATAGACCGTGAGAAGGACCCTTGTTTACAGTACTGGAGCTGAGACAAGAAAGCAAAGCATCGCCTTGCTAGACCTCAGCTAAGAACGTGCACGTCAGGCGACTCAAGTTTTCTGCCGCTTACGCTGTGCATAACCAGGAATGCCTACAAAACTGCCGTGAGTGTTGACTCGGGGGTTACAAATGAATTTTAGCAACTAGCTGAGTTTGCAAATACAGAATCCATGAATGAGGATCAACTGCGTTTGTACGAGGAGCTCAGAAGACGGAGGGGAGATCTGTGCAGGCTGAGGTGGGCAGGCCCTGTGACTCTCGGGGCTGCCCCCAGCACAAGGCCGTCTCTTGCCCTGCTACCATCTCAGGGTCGGCGGCCCTTTGTGGGCAGAAAACCTCTTACTTTTCCCTGTGGGTCCAACACTGCCCGCTGCTTAGCTCTCACTCAATGAATGAATATGTGAATGAATGCACGAACGAATGGTAAGGCCTGGGGCTCATGTTTCAGGCAGGATCACTGGCATGGGCAAAGTCCTGGAAGCCAGGACAGATGAGGGGTGCTGGGGCAGGGATGGGCTGGGTGGCTCGATCTGAGGGGTGCAAAGTGGACAGTGTCAAGAGTGGGCTGAGGCCAGGTTTAAGAACCGGGGCCCACCCATGGCTCCCTGGTGAACTGTTCGGACCTGTTCCCCTTGCCAGTGCCCTCGGTCTCAATGAGGCCAGAGCTGGTCCCTTCTCCCGCTTCTTCTTTCCCAGCCAGTCGCCTCTGGCCCAACCTGGCTACTTGTCGGGCCTCTATATTTAGGGCCTTGGCAGTTTCCAGGCTGCAGAAGGGGGAGGATCAGGGCAAACCCTGAAATAGTCCCAGGCCCCGTCCCCAGGGCCACTGGGCATGGGAGCCAGTGGGTCACTGGTCACCGTGAGACTCAGCTCCTGCCTGGCTAACTCAGGCACCCAGGGACAGAAGACAGCGGGAAGGAAGCATGGTGGGAGCAGGCAGGCTCTGGACGCTGTTGGTGATGGAGGGCAGAGCTGTGCTTGTGGCCTTAGAGGAACAAAAATCCATGAGTGGAAGTGAAAGGAGGGCAGATGGCAGCTCTGTGTGAGGACGGCTCCCTCCTCAGAACTGCCTCAGTCAAAATGGACCACTATGGAAGTTTAGGGTCATGGTTTCATGGGACATCCCAGTTAATTGGCCTAATAACGTGTTTAGTGCCTCTGTTCTACTTCCTAGCTTGCTGGGTAGTGTCTCGGGTCTTAAAAGCTTGCAAGCGGCCATCCAAGGCACAACAATTGATCTCTATTCTCCTGGAGCAACAGAGGAAGAAGGAGAGTCAGGAATAGGAGGAGGAAATGGATGTGTGGCTAATTGCCTCCATGAACACCTGCCTCCTTTGCCATGAGACCAGAAGAGCTGGATGGTGCCTGGCTACCATTACTGAACATTCTGGTCAAAGACTCTATAGAAAAATCTTGATCAAAAGGGGAAAAATGCAGAACAGAATTTCAAGTTCTCATGGAATCCAGACTTTCTGGAGCCATGGAGGCTGGATGAACCCCTGAAACTACTGCCCTACATAATCTTTAAACCTTGAACCAAAAATATTCCCTGAAGTCTCCTTAAAACCAAACCATAGTTTAGCTTAACTAGTAAAAAATGTCTGCCTTGAGCATTATGCTCTTTTAAGAACTATCTATATGGGATCAAACTGACAACAGCAACTCCAAAGATTAGATAAGAACCTTAGGTGGCAGTGACTTTATGACAATGAGGGAAGAACAACTCAGAAAAGGGGGGTGAGAATGGTGTACAACTCGAAGAATGTAATCAGTGTCACTGAATTGTACATGTAGAAACTGTTGAATTGGTGTATGTTTTGCTGTGTATATCCTCAACAACAACAACAAAATTAAAAAACAAAAAAGGACCACTATGGGAAGTGGTGAGCTCCCTGTCCTCAGAAGTGTGCAAGCCCCGACTGGAGGAGACACTCTTCAGTAGATAGCACTCAATGAGGGCCACTTTTGTTCTCCAAGTCTCTGCAACCCCTGTGGCCAAATGCTCTGCATAGGATTTGCGAGGCTCCATGCCCAATGAGCCCCACAGCAAGCTTGCAGCCTTGGTTCAACAAGGATCCCTGGCCCCTTCCACCAGCAGACAGAGTGGATTTGAAGCCTGACTTCTCTTAACTACCTGCTGTGTGACCTTGGCAAATTACTTAAGCATCCTGGGCCTCAGTCTCCCCATCTGCAAACGGAGCATATCTACCTTCTGGGCTAATAGATTAAATGGGAAGGTCCTAGACACCTCTTATTCTCCCTACTACGGACCAGACAGGTGTCCCTCAGGGACCCTGAATGTCAAGACAAATAAGTCATGGTCCCTGCCCTTAGGCAGGCAGGCAGCCTGGGAAGGAACAACTGCTACACAAAGGGGGCATTCTCACCCCAGCAGACCTAAAGTGCTGGAGGGCACAACACAGGGGCAAGGAACCCTGTTCAAAAAGTACAGGAAAAACTCTAGAGAGGAGATGTTTGAGAGGGGTACTGAAGGATGAATAGGAGTTCTCTGGAGGTCTCTGAATGGGAGTGCTGTGGAGGCAGAAGGCCTCAAGTATGTGCAAAAGCAGACCTGTGGAGGGCAGTAGTCAAATGTGCAGGGCTGAGGGGGCCATGGCCAGGTTTAAGGGAAGGTTGACGGGAAGGCAGGAAAGAGGTGGTGAGGGGATGCGGGTAGGGCAAGTAGGGGGGCGGGGGGCAGGTGAAGAAAGATTCCAGAGATAGAACCAACAGGACTTGAGGCCTCCAGGATGGAGGCACCTTGCCCAAAGTCCCTCAGCTGTGCAGAAACAGGGCTGGGGCGAGGGGGTGGGGGTGGGGGTGGGTGGGTACTGGTACCTTGGTTCCAGGTAGGCACAGCTGAGCCTCACTGCCCTGGGCTGGTGAGAGCCTGAAGCAAGCATTAGAACCAGCTGCTGTGGGGATGGGAGGGAGGCGACAGACGGAGGAGCTGCTCCTCCCAGCTGCCACCAGACAGAGGAGGCCAAGATGACCTAGTTACTGGTGCCAGCATGGGGGGTGCTTACAAACAGGGCCTTGGGGCTAAGACCCTCTTCAGAGCTTATCTGCCTTCCCACTCAAGAGACCCCATTCCCACCTTCTGCCCACTTCCTCCATGCACAGAAACCTACCCTGAGACCTCTCATCCCCTCCCTCCCTCGTTGCCATGGCAACTGCTGAGCCCGGCCTTAGCAGGCCAAGGGGGCCTTGAACTGGAACTGCTGACAGCACTGAGCATGCATGCAGGGGAACTCACGAAGGAAGTGTATGTGAGAGAGAGATGCCCCTGTTCCACAACCCAGGGTCACCACCTCTCTGCATCCAGGAGCCCGCTGAGGAGCAGAGGGTGGAGAGGTTTCAGCCCAGCAGACTTTGGACCCTATGCAGCCTTCCTCCCCCTGCTCCAGGCGTATGGGAGGGATTTCAACCCCCAGCTTACAGAAGGGAAAACTGAGGCCTTGCGGGCAGAGACCAGCCTAAGGCTGCATACCAGAGAGCCAGTGGCAGAACTAGGATGGGATGCCAGGGATTGGGCAGCTCAGCCCTGGGACCTTCTATAAGGGTGGAACAAGGGGTCTCTGAAACCTTCTCACCAAATCTGGCTGAAGATCAGGGAAAGCCCTAGAAACTAAGCTGGGCCACTTGGAGCCAGCACTTTGTCTCTGAGCCTCTGTTTCCTCGGCCGCAAAATGAGATGCTGAGAAGTGGCTGCTGGTTGTGAGGATTAAAGGGGATGGTTTGGGTAAAGCTGAGGATATAAGGACTGGCACTACCCAGTCTTCCCCGTTTTGCATGAATCCTGGCCTCCTGACCTGTACTGCTCCCTCTCCATACCTGTCCCATCCTTCTCAAGTGCCCAGCACTAAGCCCAGTGACAGCCCCTGGGCCCCAGGTGAACGTGGGAGGGACACATGTGTGTCAGGTGCACACTCCCCAGGTGAAGGCTTGGAACTACTGAGGAAGATCTCTTATTTCTAGGGGGTACCCCCACCCCTCTCCAGCCACACCCCTGGCAGTTCACCAGGATCTCTTCCCAGCATGTGTGCCCGGGTGCCCAGCTCCAGTCCTATCAAAGCCCCTTCCCTTCTAGATTCGCTCTTTGCTCCCTTCCTGCTCACTAAGCCCCTTCACAGACCCCAGCCGCCTCCTCAGTCCCCGGCCTTCACTGACACCCTCTTCCCCTATTGTCATCTCCTGTCTGGTGCTTGCAGCAAATCTTCCCACTGTCCCCATTTTCCCTACCAGCTCCCCATCGCGGCCGCACTCGCCACACCCGCCACACTTTCGCCGCTGCTCTAACTTGCGGGTGAGCTGTCTGAACCCTGGTAAGGTCAGCCGTAAGGGGCGGCGCCCCTCCCCAGAAAGTTGGGGCTCCCATCCCTGGCCGCACTCACATGTCCTTGGCTGGCAGGTTCTTCCCCTCCACGATGCGGATGGATAGCGAGCTGCGCTTGGCCATCGCGGGTCCGCGCCGCGGGGTCTTGGCCCAGGGAGCTGGACGGTGGATCGGGTGCAGCGCGCGGCCGCCGGCGAGCGCTGGACAGAGCGCCGCGCGGGGCGGACTGCGCCGGCGGGCTGGGGGGAGGTGAGCGCGGGGGCGGGGGCCTCGCTTCCACTTCATTTACACCCGCCCCCGTCCCACGTGCGGGGTACACTCCGCCCGGTAGGCCAATCAGCGGCCGGGCTTTCCGGAGTGGGCGGGGCAGGCCCGGGCCGCGGCGCTCATTGGCCGCTTGGGGACACGGGCGGGGCAGGATCTGCGCAGAGGCGCGGGGAGTGCCGTGGGGCGGGGGTGGAAGCCCTCGAGGCAAGCGTAGACTCTCAGCTCCTAAAGGCTTTGCTCCGGGAACGTGTTGGCGGGTGGGCGCTGTCCGAGTGGGAGTACCAAAAAGCGCAGGGGGGTGGGCCGAGTCTAAACTCCGAGGCGTGGGCAAGTGCAGGGGGCAACAGGCCGGCGGGCGGGAGGAGGAGGCACGTGCCGGTACGGTGTCTGACACATGGGGGCCTTCCCTAAATGTGTGTTGAATGAATGAACAATAGGCCGAACTTAGCAGACAGTGTTCGTGTTAGAGCCGCCTGGGCCCAGAAGTAGGCCGGGGAGAGCCAGGACAGCCCAGATGTTTTGAGCATGGGCACCTGGATATTATCCAGAACCCACTTGGGGTGGGGGTTGTCACCTCATTTACACCTCCTATGCCCTCCGCAGTGGGAACCCGCTTCCCCATTGCACAGATGAGGTGCTTAGGTCCACAGAGGGGAAGTTACCTGCTGGAGTTCAGCAAGTCACCCAGCTGGTTCTCCATGATCACGGGTCTTTCTACTGGGTCACCATCCTTGACCCAAATTCAGTGTCCAGAGCTGAATGTCTAGAATTGCCCACCTTCGTGGTTCCCTCCCAGATATAGACGTTCCAGTTTTGTGGCTGGCACAGTAGCGACTGGCCCTGGGTAGCTGACTTCCCAGGGCAGCATTGCCCCAGGTGTGACTACAGACATGGGTTCCAACCCATCTCTGCCGCACCCTTGCTGGGTGACCCTGGGCCGCTGCCTGAACTTCTATGAGCTGGCTTCATTTCATCACCTGGGAAGAGGGAGCAGTAACATCTGCCAAAGGTACCTAGGAGATACTGTGTATGTTGAGTCCTGGCATGGTTCTGGTTTCCGCAACATTTTGTTTTCCTATTTTGTATACACATACACTTTAGCAAATTCAAAAAATACTGGAGTTCACTATGGAAAGTTTAAGTCTCCAGCTCTTTTCTCTAGGCTTTGTTTTCCTTTCCTATTTTGTTATTTATAGTACACATGCACACATTACCAAATTCAAAAGATGTTGAGGGGCTTTACAATGAAAAGTAAGTCTCTTTCTCTTCTCTCGCAGCCATATAAATTCCCTTCCCTGAGGCATCCGCTGTTCCCAGCTCCTTGTGCATCCTTTCAGAGATAGTCTCTGTCTATAATGCATAAGCACACGTGCATTTTTTTCTTTTTTGCACAAATAGTAGCTTACTGTTCATACTTACAATTTTCTAATTTTTATCGTGGAGAACTGTGCATATCTGTATACAAAAAGCATCCTCATTCTCTTTGACCAGTCCCCTGTTATTGACGGGCAGCTTGTTCCTGTCATTTGTTCTCACCGCCAATGCTGCTGCCAACAGCTTGGCTCACACACCATTTTGCATGTGAGCAAATGTAGCCAAGGATGAATTCCTAGAAGTGGAATTGCTGGGCCAAAAGACACGTGCGTGTGGGACTGCCATAGGATTTGCCAAAGTTCCTGCTGCAGCAGCTGTTCCAGTGTTACTGCCACCGACAAAGGAGAGAGTGCCGGCTTCCCCATGTCCTCACCACCACACATGTTATCGATCTCTTGCTCTTTGTCAATGTGATCAGAGGGAAAATTATGGTTTCTCAGGGTATTGAGGGCTATTTTTTTAGGTGGTTTCTCGGGGTCATTGCCAGCCGTCCTTGGTTACTGAGATTTGCCCTCTCTGCCTCAACATCCCCCCTTGGCCACTTGTGGGTTGGGAAGAAGCTTTGTTGGCTTCCCAGTACGGCTGGAGTACACTGCCCCCACCATGGGCTGCTCCTGGGGCCTGATGTGTGGGTGATGGACGGGGAGGCCCTCTGCCAGGTCCAGGGTTAGGATGTTGCTGCAGGCCAACCCCTTTAACCTGGAGAATCACAGCCCAAGGATGTGGAAGGAAGCCCAGGTTGGAGGGACCTTCCCCACCTGTGTTTTTTTAGTCCACTTCATGACTCCTGCTTGTTCATCTCCAGTCTTCGGAAGCTCCCCTCCTCCAAACACAGCTCTGTCCACCTTCAAACTATTCCAGCTGTGAGCAAAGCCTGGCTCCCCTCCCTACCAAACCTACAGACTGGCCCTTGAGGCCTAAACCCTGAATATTCTCCCCAGAACACTCTGGCACATCCCTCCCCCAGGGTCTTCTGCCTGCTCTGCTCCAAGCCAGGCCCCCTCCCCACCATGGTGTCTAGGTCCCATATGACCTCACTGTCACCTAGACAGCCTCAGTCTGTTGCTGGCCCTTCTAGAGTGTGGCATCCAGATTGGAGCTGGGCCTCCTTCTTGTGCCCTGTTCTGTGCAGAATAGGCACAAACAGATTGAACCCTTCCATTTTCTGGGTGCTAGACTTGATGCCACCCACAACTTCCCTTGCTTTGGTGGGCCACACTTCCCTGGTTTTTGGGTCTAAGCCACAGAAACAAGATCTGAGTCATTTAAACTCTTGAGTGTGTTGCAGAGAACCAGGCCTAAAGGCTATACACAGCAGCAACAGCACCCTAAATCACAGCCCGGAAGTGGCTTGGTGCAGATACCCCCACTGCCAGCGCTGGCCCCAGGCTGCAGGCCCCCATTTCACACTGACATAGGACACAGGCCACCACTATAATGGGGCACGCTCATCCTCCTCACAAGAACACCTGGCCTCTGCCGCAAGGCAGGCTGGGAAACCAGTGATGGGCATTTTCAGCATCTGTACTGGGAGCGGCCCTACCTCAGAAGGCGAGGTGGAGGGACAAAGAGGAAGGTCCCTGGGACCAAGGAAAGGGTTCAGATGCTAACCAGCCAAGAGTAACAGTGTTCACTGCACTCATAACGGGCTGTAAGGGGCTGAGGCCCGACCCTTTACGGTGCTGTCCCCCACTGCCACCCCCGCCCCCTCAATACTGGGCTTGGCTTTTTGAGGTGGTTCCAGGGACCCAAGGGCAGGGTCTTGAATTTCTCCATTTTGCACTCAGATGACTTCCCCTTAGCACCCACCAGATGCCAGCCTGGACTCTGGGCACCCGCATTGTTTCCTCTCTTGATCCTCATGACTACCTGTGCTGCAGGTGCTATTAAAACCTTTCCCTGAGGTTCACCTGACATGCCGCCTGGTATCCACAGCATACTCCACTTCAGAAGGAAGGTGGGAGGCTCCATGCCTGGGGCTGCCTGGCAAGTCTTAGGCTCTGCGCCAGGCACCTGGCATTCTGGTCAAAGGCTGCTGCCCAACCCCACCCCTGCACTACCCCTTCCCTCACCCTGCAGCCAGGGAGCACAGCCCTGAGCCCAGGGACTCCTGGGATAACATCGTCCACTCAGCCCGGGCTCAGCTAGGGAGGCAGGCCAACCGTTCAGCATGTTCCCAAAACTGGTCTCTGGGGAGGGGGTGAATCAGAGGGTGGGGTAGGGTGGAGGCTCAGCCTTGGTGCCTCCATTGAGGCCAGACCTTCCCACCGTGAGGAAAGCAGGGGAAACCCCTTTGCTGAGCAGACTACTGAGAAACTACTGCTCTCATTTCCTACCTCTTCCAGTCACTCATTCATTCACTCACTCGCTCAGCCACCTGCTTATTTAGTCAGTGTTCATCTGAGTATCTGCTGTGTGCCAGGCCCTGAGCTGGGCACTGGGGATTCAGAGAGAAACTAACCATGGTCCCTGCCCTCAAGGGGTTCACAGTTGAAAGAAAGAGATGGCTGTAGAAGTACTTCAGCAGAGAAATGAATAGGGAGTATAGAGGAGAGAGGGGCTCAGAGGTCTTCAAAGAGGAAGTGCCATTTGAGCTGGGTCTGGGAGGATGCAGAGGAGAGCAAGGTGTGGTCAAGGTGGAAAGAGAATGCTCCCAGGGGACAGAGCAGCATGAGCAAAGGCTTGGGGGCATGATAAAGGCTGGGCATTCTGGAAACATCCAAGAGGGAGGCGAAGGAGGCTTATGGCACGTGAGCCTGGTGAGGCAGACAGGAACCAGCCTATGAAAGGCCTTAAGTGCTGGCCAGCAAAGACTGTCGATGTTCACTACACTCATGATGAGCTGTAAGGTGGCCAAAACTTGGTGCTTTACCGCCACTGTCTCCCACTGCCACCTTGGGCTTGGGCTTTTTCCCATGAAAGTTTTGGAGCAGAGAAGTGATGTGGGCAGACTTGTTGTTAGATGCCATCAAGTCAGTTCCGATTCATAGCAACCCTGTGTATAACAGAATGAAACACTGCCTGGTCCTGCACCATCCTCACAATCATTGTTATGGTTGAGCCCATTGTTACAGCCACTGTGTTTATCTTATTAAGGGTCTTCCTCTTTTCGCTGACCCTCTACTTTACAAAGCATGATGTCCTTCTCCAGGAACTGGTCCCTCCTGATAACATGTCCAAAGTACGTGAGACAAAGTCTCACCATCCTCAAAGGAGTATTTTGGCTGTACTTCTTCCAAGACAGATTTGTTTGTTCTTCTGGCAGTCCATGGTATATTCAATATTCTTCGCCAACACCATAATTCAAAGGCATCAATTCTTCTTTGGTCTTCCTTATTCGTTGTCTAGTTTTCGCATGCATATGAGGCGATAGAAAATATCATGGCTTGGGTCAGGTGCACCTTAGTCCTCAAAGTGACATCTTTGCTTTTCAACACTTTAAAGAGGTCCTTTGCAACAGATTTGCCCAATGCAATGCATCGTTTGATTTCTTGACTGCTACTTCCATGGACATTGATTATGGATCCAAGTAAAAGGAAATCTTTGACAACTTCAATCTTTTCTCTGTTTATCATGATGTTGCTTATTGGTCCAGTGGTGAGGATTTTTGTTTTCCTTATGTTGAGATGCAATCCATACTGAAGGCTGTAGTCTTGGATTTTGGAAATATAATGGGTTGACATTTTGAAGTGTTAGTATATGCATCTGCCCCCAGCCCCAACCCCTTGTGTCCCTCACCCATTTGGGCAGCTGGATGACATGTCTTTGCCCACATGATACTTTTAGGAACCCACAAAAATGTTTTAATTTAAATTTCTTTTAGAATCAGAAGAAAAAATTAACATAATAGTGATAAGTATATATAATAAAGAATCCTGCCTGGATTATGTTTGTCTATATACCAAAGCAGTTGTAAAATATGAACTTTAATTTTTATTTATTTATTTTTTTTTTTATCAAAAAGGGACCCACACAAGTCACAAGTGCTCAGGCTTATGGAAGTCATAGTACCATCTGGCCACAGGACAGCTGTCTCTTGAGTTTCAATGTATGCTTTGGAAATTCACAGCAGCTCAATCATGTTGAAAGAAAAAGTGTTGAAGTTTCATGAGTGGGTCTTTGAGCCGCAGTAGAGTCCTGGGAGGGCCAGCAGGACAATGACCCCTACCCAGCCTCCACAGGGGATGGGGAAAAAGCACTGGACTAGGGTGAGCACCTTGGGGGCTACCCTAGGGTGGAGGTTCGATGCCAAATTGACTGTGATGAAGTTTCTGTCACCTGTGGAATGAAGGTTTACTTGAGATTAAATTGAGCGATAGAAAGATGAAGAATGCTCATCTATAAATACAATGCAATCCCAATCCAAACACCAATAGCATTCTCTAAAGAGACGGAAAAACTAATCATTCACTTTATATGACAAGGGAAGAGGCCTCAGATAACTGAAACACTTTTGAAAAAGAATAAAGTAGGAGGACTCGCACTACCTGACCTCTGAAACTGCTACACAGCTACAGCAGTCAAAAAGCCCGGTACTAGTACAACGGCAGATGCATTGACCAATGGTACAGAATTGAGAACCCAGATGTAAATCCATCCACCCATGGTCATCTGATCTTCGACAAAGGCCCAAAGTCCATCAAATGGGGAAAAGACACTCTTTTTAACAAATGGTGCTGGCAAAACTGGAAGTCTATCTCCAAAAAAATGAAAGAGGACCCATAGCTCACATCATACACAAAAACTAATTCAAAATGTGTCAAAGACCTAAATATAAAACCAAAATGAATAAAGATCATAGAAGAAAAAGTAGGGTCAACGCTAGAGGCCCTAATACACAGCATAAATAGGATACAAATCGTAACTAAAAATATACAAACATCAGAAGATACGCTAGATAACTGGGATCTTCTAAAAATTAAACACTTACGCTCAGCAAAAGACTTCTCCAAAAGAGTAAAAAGAGAACCTACAGACTGGGAAAAATTTTTGGCTATGACAAATCTGACAAAGATCTAATCTCTAAAATCCACAGGCAAATCCAACACCTCTACAACAAAAAGACAAATAATCCAATTAAAAATGGGCAAAGGATATGAAGACACTTCACCAAACAAGGCATTCAGGCAGCCAACAGACACAGGAGAAAATCCTCACAATCACTAGCCATTACAGAAATGCAAATCGAAACCACAATGAGATACCATCTCACCCCTGGACATTACTGGCAGGAATCAAAGAAACAGGAAATAACAAATGTTAGGGAGGCTGCAGGGAGATTGAAACTCTTATGCACTGCGGGTGAGGATGCAAAATGGTATAACCATTTTGGAAAATGATGTGGCGCTTCCTTAAAAAGCTAGAAATAGAAATACCATATGATCCAGCAATCTCACTCCTAGGAATATATCCTAGAGAAATAAGATCCATCACACTAATTGACATATGCATACCCAAGTCCATTGCAGCATTATTCACAATAGCAAAAAGATGGAAACAACCTACGTGCCCATTAACAGGTGAATTGATAAACAAACTGTGGAACATACACACAATGGAATACTACGCAACGATAAAGAACAATGATGAATCTGAGAAGCATCTCACAACATGGTTGAATCTGGAGGGTATTATGCTGAGTGAAATAAGTCAATCACTAAAGGACAAATACTGAATGAGACCGCTACTATAAAAACTCATGAAAAGGTTTACACACAAAAAGAAAAACAATCTTTGATGGTTATGAGGGAGGGATGGGGTGGGAAGGGAAAAACACTAAATAGACAATAGGTAAGTGGTAATTTTGGTGAAGGATAAGACAGTACACAATAGTGGGGAAGCCAGCACAACTTGACCAAGGCAAGGTCCTGGAGGCTTTATAGACACATCCAAACTCCCTGAGGGACCAAATTACTGGGCTGAGGGCTGGGGACCATGGTCTCTGGGAACATCTAGCTCAATTGGCATAACATAGTTTATAAAGAGAATGTTCTACATCCTGTTTTGGTGAGTAGCGTCTGGGATCTTAAAAGCTTCGTGAGCAGCCATCTAAGATACTCCACTGGTCTGACCACGTCTGGAGCAAGAGAGAATGAAGAAAACCAAAGACACAGGGGAAGATTAGTCCAAAGGATTAATGGACCGCAAGTACCACAGCCTCCACCAGACTGAGTCCAGCACAACTAGATGGTGCCTGGCTACCACCAACAACTGCTCTGATGGGGGTTACAATAGAGAGTCCCAGACAGAGCTGGAGAAAAATGTAGCACAAAATTCTAACTCACATACACATAAAAAAGGCCGGACTTACTAGTCTGACAGAGACTGAAGAAACCCTGAAAATATGGCCCCTGGACTGCCTTTTAACTCAGTACTGAAGACACTCCTGAGGTTCACCCTTCAGCCAAAGATTAGACAGGCCCATAAAACAAAACGAGACTAAATGGGCACACCAGCCTAGGGGCAAGGACTCGAGAAGGCAGAAGGGGACAAGAAAGCTGGTAACGAGAAACCCAAGGTCGAGAAGGGGAGAGTGCTGACATGTCATGGGGATGGCAACCAACGTCACAAAACAATATGTGTATTAATTGTTTAATGAGAAACTAATTTACTCTGTAACCTTCATCTAAAATAAAACAAAATACAGCCATTCAAATTTCCAAAAAAAAAGAATGCTCTACTTCGGGAGTTCCTGAGTGTGTGTGCACTGCTTGTCTTGTCCATTATGGTGGGGGAGGGGGCGCTATTTTTGGACCTGCATCAGCTGGGAGCTCCACTCCCCATCCCAATAAAAATTTAAAAATGCACCCATTCGCCAACATTATATGGTGGGGCTTTTTTTAGCTGTAAAGATATTTGAAAAAAGATTGCGTAACTTAGCTTTTGGAGTTACTTGCGTACAAGTAACTCATTTGATTTGCTGCTGGCTATGCTTGCTTGGTAAACATCATGCCTTCCTAGGAATCTTGGGGATTCTTTCCAAGTGAGAAAATGTGACTTACAAATTGTTTTCATGTGCACTGACACATTTTGAAATACTAAATTTAACAGTGGATGAAACTGACATAATGTTATGGTTTGAAGACCTTTAAGTAAACATTTGCTTTTTTGTTTGTTTATTTTGCAATTTTCATATTTTGGAGCAAATGTATTTTTCCTCCCTCAGACCTCAATATGTTCATGAGCCTGAGATCCCAGGCCCATGGGGCCTCCTGGAGAAAACTGTCCCACCCAAAGAGGAAAGCCCTTCTCACCCCACCCTTCCCTCTTCCCTGTTAGACTCTGCCAGTGGCGCCTGCTGCCAGCCTTGCTGGTGCCAAGCCTCAGCCCAGCTCTCAGGACCTGTGGAGCCCCAAGGGGCTGGCCCTGCGCTCTTGTCCCGCAGAAAGGGGATGGGAGGCAAAGAAGACTTCTGGGAGGAGGGTGGGAGTGAAGGAGGAAGAGGGAACATGGGAGAAAAGTGGGTAACAGGAAGGAGCAGGGAATGGGGAGGAAGCTGCACTGGCAGGCACAGAGGGTGGCAAGGGGAGCCCCCACACGAAGGTCAGAGGGCCCAGCTGTGGACCCTCAAATGCTGAACGCCAGAGTCTGGACTAACTCGGGGCCACAGGAAGCCCTGGCAAGCTCCAGGTCGAGTTACAGCAGTGGGCTGAGAAATCTGGACTAGACAGTGGTGAGAGAGCAGGAGGGGGCAGGCCGAGAGGGGCTCTGTCCCCAGCCCCCACCCATCCTGCCAGTCTTGACACCCTTACCCATTCCATCTTAGACATATAGTATTAATACTATTTTTAAAATAAGAGGCCCACGGTTAAGAGTGTGGGCTCTGGAACGAGACTGTCAAGTTTAACTCCTGGCTGTACTACTACGGGAGAGCGTGCTGTGCGATGGTGGACAAGTTACTCACCCTCTCTGGGCCTCATTTGCCTAATCTGTAAATCAAGGTGCTGATGGCTGCGTCCTATCGAGTGGCTGTGACTAGAGTGTATGCAGTAGGTCTTGATGTCACCTGGACTCCTCTCAGCTGACCTCTGCTGATGAGCAATTTAGCCAGCAGACCTCAGAGGGCACTTTCCTGTGGTGAGCACTTCAGGGGCTATAACTGTCATCCCATTTTATGGATGGGGAAAGCAGGTACTGAGTCCCTACTATGCGCAGACCATGCCTCAACTTTTTGGTCCTCATCAGCAACCTAGGGACAAAATGCAAGTTTTGCCCACTTTATAGGCAAAGAGTGGCAAAGTCACTTTTACAAGGTCACCCGCTCTTAGTGTGGCGCCCAACCCTCCTGGGAAGATAGGGGTTTTATCCACCTGCTCAGACAGAAAGACAGACACAGAGAGAGACAGATGGAGGAACACAGAGTCAGAGAGACACAGGCAGTCAGAAAGAGACACACGGAGTCAGAGAGGACTGCCCCAGCCTCAGCCCAGGTAAAGGAGGAGGGAAGGGAAATGTCCCCCCAGTTCTCCCCAAGGATTGCTTGTGGGGGATTCAGGCTGTAGGTCCCTCTGGGCATCCCTGGGGTGGCTGAGTGTGGTCTCAGGGGCTGAAGTAGGCAGAGGCAGGCTCAGGGCTGGTGGCAGGTGCCCCTTGGGTGCCTGTGGGCATGGGGCCTGGCGGGTGCTCAGCCCTGCTGTAAAGAGAGATTATCCATGTGGTCTTAGACGCTGAGGCCCAGCTTCACCTTTCTCTGGGCCCTCCCCAGAGCTGTAGCCACTTAACCACTTCAGCCCAATCCTCTGTAGGCGAAGCTCTGCCCCTTCCCAAAGTGAGAAACTGAGGCATGGCAAGGCAAATGAAAAACCAGGAATCCTGGGTAGTGCCTGCCAGCTGAAGGCTGGGAATATAAAATTGTGGGTCAAGATCTCTGCCACGCCCTCTGGGAGCACCCAAATGCACCTCTCTCCCATTGTGAGTGGTGATGCTCTGGGTGGGCTTCCTGGAAGAGGCAGTACCATGGCTGGACTTGGAGAAGGGCTGGGGCTGGGAAGTGGAAGTGAAAGGGCCAGCCATGGCTCTGGAGGCACCCCTGAGCAGAGATGGCCTAGTGCTGGGGGAGACAGTGCATGATTCTGAGGAGACCCTGGGATCCGGGGCCCTGAGCAGGACCAGTTCTCACGGGCCTGGCTGGGCCTCTCCTGGCTCCACGGGGAGAAGGATGTGTGTCTGCCTGAGCGCAGGACTTGGGACAGGGCCAGTGCAGCTACAGCCAGGACATAAACCTGTCTGCCTTCGGCGCCACGGCCTCCCCACCAACTGGGGACAGGGCCCCGGCTGAGCTGACAGGAACCAAGAACGTTGGTGGGGAGGATGGAGCCAAGGCGGAGGCGTGGGGGCCAGTGGGGGTAGGGGTGGAGGGGGTGGAGTTGGTAATTCTCAGCCTGAATCCCGCCCAGAGCACTCAGGCATACCCTTCTTGTCCTGGCGCAAACAGCCCCTCTGGGCAGCCCTCCCCTCCACTGCTGCCACCTCCTCTGCTTCCACTGCTCCTGGTGCACTATGGGTAACTGGGACCCTGGCTTCTGGATGTCCCCTAGCTGACCCTAGCAGGACCCCGGCTGTTCCTCCTAGCATTCTCCCTCTGAGGAAGGGGGGGGGGGTGGGAAGTGGAGGAGGTGAGGGGGCCACTCAGGGCTGCTGCTCAGATCAGAGACTGAGGGTGTTGTCCTGGGAGGGGCCTTCCGCTAGCTCCAGCCCCGGGAGCCTCTGCTGGGTTGCACAGCAGAAGGGTGGGAGAATTGGGCATCCCTCCCTTCCAGCCCTAACTCAGCTGGCTCAGGTCTCCAAATTGCCTCTCTCCTACCCTCCTGCAGTAGTTCTTCTGCTGCGCTTTGCAAAATCCAAATGTGCTCTAAGACTCCCCTGCCGAAAATCCCCACAGTGGCCCTTCCCTGACTGGCCCCAGCCCCCCAGCCCGGTTCATCCACTCACCCCAGGCTCCAGCCAGGCTGAGACACTGGTTCCTCAATGTCAGCCACATTTCTGGGCCTTTGCAGAAGCAGCTCCTTCCACCCACAGTGGCCTTTTCTCCTTCTCGACCTGCTCAGCCCCGAGACGCCTGTGGAGACATCCCTGACTGCCCTCACTCCCCCACCCCAGCAGGGTCCCGGTCCCTGTATTTCCCATTCTCTTGGCATTCACCACACCAGGCCTCCATTTCTTCATCTGTAATAGACTAGCCATGGGATTGACCCGAGGATTAGCAGGGCTCCTAGACGTGAAGGAATCCCTGTGTGGTGTAAAGGATTAACTCACTCGGTTGCTAACCTGAAGGTTGAAGGTTTGAGTCCACCCAGAGGTGCCTTGGAAGAAAGGCCTGGAGATCTTCTTCTGAAAGATCAACTACTGAACACCCGATGGAGCACAGTTCTACTGGGACACACATGGGGTCACCATGAGTCAGAGTGGACTCGACAGCAGCTGGTTCTATATATGAACTGCTCAGACGAGTTCCAGGTGCACAGGAAGTACTGTGCAAGGGTTAGCTCCCACCGTTGTCATGTCCATCCCCCCTTCCCACTGTGAGTCCCTCCTCTGAGTCACTTCACCTCTGTGTGTAGCTGGGTTGAAGTGACTGGGGCGGCTGACACAGGGGGTCTAAGTCTCTGACTTCTCTGCTTCCACCAGGGATGGATGGAACGGCCATTCTGTGTGCAGTTGGAGGGATTCTTGCAGATTCAGAGGAGGAGAGATTACCTGCTGTGAAAGCGTGGTTGGCGGTGACAAGGAGACAGCGACATGTGAGTCGTTTTGATGGACAGGGAGGATTTGGGTTCTAGGTGAAGCGGGTAAGACAGCAGCAGGAGGATAACACTTATTATGTGTGAGCCCAGGGCTGCCATTCTGAGGGCACAGGAACCTCAGGGCACACTCTGGGCAGCTCAGACCCCACCCAGCAAGCACAGCATCCTGGGCCTCTGCAACACCAAGTCCCCAGCATCCCTAGAAGTCCCCAGGGTGTCTCAGGAATAGCCTGGGGCTCACTAGTGGGTCCTGGTAGGGAGGAGGAGGCCACCCCCTTGGCCTAGGCTGTCATCCCTCAGAGGAGGGCCCACAGCAAGGTGGCTGGGACCCGAGAGAGACCCTTCTTTCAGGTCACACCAGCTGCATCTTGGTCCCTGAGGTGGAAACATCCCCAGGGAGCTTAGTCTGATGAGGTCAGGCATAGAATGACCCCCCCACCCCAGACTCCTGCGGGAGCCGACTCCTTCTTCTCCTTGGCCTTGTAAGCCCTCCTGCCTGGCTGGCCTCCATCTCCCCAGACCTCCAGACCCTTCCATGTGAGCCAGGGTTCCCAGGAGAGCCCCAGCTCTCCTGCCAAACAGGAAGTGCAAATACCCCCTTGTGGGGAGGAGAGAAAGGAATTTACTTAATTTTCCACAACAGTCTGCTCAGGCCACCTGGGCTCTTGCTATGGAGGACAGTCTGGGTGGCCGGAGTTGGGCCAGGGCATGGAAACAGTGAGAGTGGGGGCAAAGCCAACAGGGAGGGGTTCCAGGGTGGCCTTTTCTGTCCTTGTGTCTGACACATGTTCTCTTTCTCCCTGTCTCCTTCCTTTTCCCCTTCTCCTGTCTGCTCCATTTTTGTCCCTCTGTCCTCCTGGGCCCAAATCTGGAACAGATGCCCCTGCTCTGGTTTTATCCGTGTTTATTGGAAAACGGTGGTACCCATCACTGGACCAGTTCACACGGCTTCCCTCGAGGAAGCAAAGTGAGTTCCCATGGCTTGTCAGAGTTAAAAATAGAGAAGAGATGGAATGAGAAACAGGCAGAGAGGCAAGACAGGGGAACAAAGAAGAGAGACCGAAGCATCGAGAGACGCGCCAGGTCCCTGCTCCCATCCACTTGTTCATTTTCAGGCCGACAACAGGGCTGATTTCGGGCCAAATCTGTTCCCAAATCTGTTTCCCCAGGTTTGTCCCCGGGGAGTTGGAGTGCTGAGTGGGTTGGTTCAGTCACACCTTGTGGTCAGTGGGAGGGAGCCAGTGTCACCCCACTGGCCTCGCTACCCTGTGGGCATGCCAGGAGCCTGCCAGGCTCTGTGGCGGTCCTTGGATACCCCCTGTGCCATCTGCCTGTTGGCCAGTTGCCCATCCTTCACAGCCCACACCTTATACCCCTTTTTAGGTATGCCCTATCCACCAGTGGGGTGTGCCTCTGCCTCCCGCGAGGGCTCCCCTTGTTGTGTGCATGTCTAGCCCCAACTGACATGGGGGTGGCCTTGCTGTGAGGACCACATTCAGCCCCAGTGCCCAGCCTGGTTGGCTGAAGTCAGGGACTGCCTGCTGAGTGAGGGAATGAATGAATGAGTGAGGGGGGAATGAGTGAATAGGGAGGGATCAAGGGACCCAAGGGCCAGAGCTGGACAGGAGCTTCCTCTAAGCTCCATAGGGAAATGGTTAAAGGCTACTCTAGGGCCAGAAGTCCTGAATCAGGCCTTTCCCTCCAGCCAGTCCTGGTCTCCCAGACCCAAGAAGAGCCCAGAGAAGCAAGCCCAGGCTGAGGTTTTTCACCAGGGACTCAGGCTAGAGGAATGAGGTGGGCTGAATAGTGCCATTTCCTCCCTCCAAATTCGTGTTCACTCAGAATGTGACCTTATTTAGAAACAGGGTCTTTGCAGATGTAATTAGCTGAGGATCTCCAGATGAAAAAATCCTGGATTTCAGGTGGACCCTAAATCCAATGACTGGTGTCCTTATAAGAGAGAAGAGGACCCACAAAGAGAAGAAGGGCATGTGAAGGCAGAGGCAGAGATTGGAGGGATGCGGCCACAAGCCAAAGAATGCTAGGAGCCACTGAGCCACTGAAAGCCGGAAGAGGCAAGGAAGGATTCGGATTCTCCCTTTGAGCCTTCAGAGGGAGCACGACCCTACCAACACCTTGATTTCAGACCTCTGGCCTTCAGAACGTGAGAGAATAAATTTGTGTTGTTTTGAGCCACTTAGTTCATGGTAATTTGTATGAAGAATCCCACCCACTTGTGCCAGGCTCTTCATCAGCACCTGATGTTGGGCCCTGGGCTCTATACTGGGAAGATTCTGAGGAGGTGGCTTAAGTTTTTGTGGCCAGGATGTGTCTGTCACAGGTCTGAGGAAGGCGGTGCATGTCCCTGTGGGGACCTGGGGGTCAGGGAAAGAGTGTGGTCTGGGTCTGTTCCCAGCATTCGGCCTGGGTGCCAGAGGAACAGGGAACAAGGAGGAGGAGGGAAGCTGGGGGCAGCTCGAGGTTTGGCTGTGGGGATGGTGTGTTTGTCATGAGCAGCTTCTGGGATGCCCAGTCAGAGACAGCCAGGGGAGAGGACACTTGAGAAGCAGCTGAGGGAAGGGACAGTCGGGGGCGGGGGGAGTGCGTGTCATTAGTGAACACAGGGGCCTGGCTGGAGGGGATGAGTGCCCAGGGAGGGGGAGCTGGGTGAAACAGGCTGGGATGGTGGCCTCCTGTGAGCAGGAGGCCATGGTCTCCCACAGACAAGATGCAGGCCCAGAACATGGGCAACTGTTGGTGGGAGAAGGGGCTGGGGGGAGTTGTGAGCTTGGCCCAGGGCATTTATTCCAAATAGGGGTTGAGGAGCAAAGAGGACCCTCACACTCACTACCTTACAACCCTGAAGCATGAAGGTAGGTTCCACCCACAAGGGCTTCAGGGAGGAGGTGTCCTCAAGGAAGAGGTAAGAAGGTGGTGAAGGGGCTACTTGGGGGCCCCACCTTCTGGCAAATTCCCCTGTCATCCAAGGCTCAGGGGTCAACCCCTCAAGGTCCCCTCTGAGGCTCCATCGCAGCCTCAGGCAACCCTCTGTCTGGGACAGGACTCTGTGGTCATCTGTCTGTCCCTCTCCTCAGTCTGGAGGGTGGAAGGGTCTGGTTTCACAGGTTTGGCAAGAGGTGGCCTGGGCCCTCCAGTTCTGCTCTGGGCCTTCCTCTGCCCTGCTCTGAGCCTAGGAGGCTGGCCTCGTGGGTGGCACCTCCCAGACCCATGCTCTTTTGCTTCTTGTCAGGTTTGGCCTGAGACCAGAGGGCAGGAGGAGAGAGGCTGGGGTATGTATTCCCCCACTCCCTCCCTGCTAGGCCACAGTGTGGCAGTGTTGACACCTCTACCTACAGCCCCTGCTCCTGCTGGAGGCTGACCCTCACCATGGCTACTGTTCAGCGGTTCCGGAAACACCACCCTCTTCCTCCTGTCAGCCCTTCTGTCAGGAGAACTTACGGCTCCCCGCTGGTGCCAGTCCCTGGCCACTCTCTCTTGTTGTTTCCCCTGATCCTGCCCACACCTTTGTAAACTCTCTCAATTGTGCTGTGAGATGGCAGCCATCTGTTTCCTGCCAGGCCGCTGACCTGTGTAGGGCGTTGATAAAGGTTGCTGGAGGGCAGTTCGATCTTTGCTGTTTATATAAGGGGAAACTGAGGCCCAGAGAGGGTACGTGACTTGTCCACGGCTGTCCAGGGTCGGGGCTCGTGACTGCTCGAAAGGGGCTGTGGAGAGGCCAAGGCTTGGGGTCTCAGTGTGCTCCCCTCCTCCCCTCAGCCTGACTCCCCATGGTCATGTGAGCATTTCCTCCACAGCAGGAGCAGGATGTGTCTGCTCTGGCTAATAAACCAATTAGGAGCATTGGTATCTCCCAGAGACAGGCATCTGGGAACCCAGCCAGCACCCTCATTTCCTGACCCCATGACCCCAGAGGGTGAGGCACCTCCACATGGCAGGCGCCTCCCAGACTCTCCTCCATCCCTTACCTCCCTCCCTCTGCTCCAGTGCCTCCAAACTGCCCACCAGCCCCCAAAAGCTCCCACTGTTCCTGCTACCTGGGCCCCCTTCCTGTGCTTACCTGGGCACCACCCTGCTCCTTCTAGGCCACACTTCCCCAGAAAGCCCCCTCTGGAGCCTCAGGCAGGCTAGTGACCCTGCCATCCCTCACACATGGTGTGTCGCTCTCCCCCACACACGGAGCAGTGAACATCTTGAGGGCAGAAGCTGGCCTAGGTCATCTCAGCCCCTCAGGGCCCAGCACAGGTCAGGGATGATGATGATGAGTGCTGGGTGCTCTGAATGATTTGGAGTCAGCTCTGGGCAGAGTCCAAGCTTCTCTTGGGAGCTGGGCTTCACACACACTCTCTGCCCGCATGCCCACGCCTGGGTGGGCCCCAACCAGGAATGTGACAGGTGTGGTGGGTGATGTTTAGAAGCTGTGCCTCTTGTGCCCTCCAGGGAGGAATCTGAGGACAGGCATACTGACAGCTCTAAGTCCTGCAGCCAGGAGAGGCGAGCTGGAGAGAAGGGCCATAGGTGGGTGCTGGGGGTGGGCAGGCCCATAGTTTGTTGGGTAAGGGGAGTGCTGGCTGGCGGGGCAGCATGGGTACATCTCGCGCATGCGCAGTCTCCACAGTCTATGAGGCGCCTCCTTATTTTAGCCTCCCTGTGGCCCAGTGGAGCAGTGCGCTCATCCTCATGTTATAGATAGGGCCATGGAGCCCCAGATGGCTCAGTGAGCCTAGGACCCTCACCTCTTGTCCTGTATCCACCCCACCCCCGACCCCAGCCACCCAGAACCTCCCCCAGAGGAGCTGGAGGGAGGGGTGCAGGAAGACTGCCCAGGTGTACGACGCCACGGACACACAGGGAAGTATTGAGGACCTTTATTTTTCACAGGGATTGGCCCAGGCTTTGTCGCTCAGGACACCGTTCCCCCAACCTCTTTTAAAAAATATCTCTCCCCGGCCAATGACGTTGCGGTGTGTCTCCCACCCCAGGCTCTGCAGCCTGGACTAAGGACAAGGCTGAGGGGCGGCTGGGGGCCCCCACGGCTGGACGGCTGAACATGCGGTGAGTGTTGTATCTTCCAACGTGCACCGACTCCTCAGGGCCAGAAATGGTGATGCTCCCACAGGTGTCCAAGCTTGAAACGGGGGAGGAGAGAGAGAATTGTGAATATAGGGCCCTCCTGGTGGAGCGCCCATAGCCACTGCCTAGAGTTCTGACCCATTGCCTAGGGGAAACTGAGGCACCACTGGCCAGGTCGTATTAACCAAAGAGAACCAGGCTATGGCTGTTTCTCTGTTGTTATTGTTGTTCTTAACTGCCATGGAGTTGGCCAACTATTCATGGCAACTTTGTGCACAGTGGAACGGAATGCTGCCTGGTCCTGTGCCATCCCCATGATCAGAAATTAATCGGACCGTTGTTCTCCATAGGGTTTTCATTGGCTGGGTTTGGAAGTAGATTGCCAGGCTTTTCTTCCTAGTGTGTAATCCAGTTCCTCCTCCGTACCCCTGTCATCACCCAGCCTCGCACCCCCTCTTCTCCCCACATGCCCAGGGATCCCCTGCCTGCCTCTCCTGATTAAAACCCACCACTGGCTTCCTCTACCCAGTTCCTCAGCTGAGCATCAAGGCCTCCTGGCTCCATTGCCTGGCCACCTCCAACCCTCCTGTCCCCTTTCCCCTCCTCCACCTATATTTCAGAGGCCAGGTTCCCCCTTTCCTCTTCAAAGCCTCCCGGACACCCCTCTCCACCAAGCTGCAGCATCTGAGCTCTCTCTGAAGTCTTGAGGCAAAGCTCAGTCCTTGGCCTGGAAGCCATTGACCTCCACCTGGGGGGGGGTCTTCCACTTTGGGAGGGTCTCCTGCACCCCTAATTGCAATTTCATCCATTGCCACCAGGGGACAAGTGGTGCCCACTCAGAAAGCGTGGACCCAATGGGCAAGCAGGGGGCATTGATGGACAGGCAAGTGAGGGGTTAATTCACATAAGCCCCCACAGTGTCCTGCAGGCTTCTCAGCAGGGAGGATGAGGTCTCTAGCTCAGAGCCCACAGGTTCTGGAACGTTGTGGATCCCTTGCTTCCTACACTGTTAGCTCTGCTTGGCCTTCAGGGAAAACCCCTCTAGCAATGGCAGAAAGGGGGAGCTGAGCCGATGGGGCCTGGGCCAGAGCAGCTGCTGGGGGGAGCCAGGAGAGGGGAGGAGGGGCCAGAGGTGGGCCAGGATTCTCCGCCTGCCCACTCACCAGGTGTAGATGAGCAGGGCCAGGAGGGCCGTGAGCAGCACAGCCAGCAGGACTGACAGGAAGGTGATGATGACCACAGTGCTTTCCGTCTGCGGCCCTGGGGCTGCCTGCAGTACCTCAGCTGTAGGGACCACACAGGCAGGCAGGCCAGGTGGGGAGAAAAAGAGGCTTTGTTTGACCTGAGAAGGGGTCCCCAGGCTGGGGGAGGGGCACCTGCAGACAGCAGGATGGTACTGGGGGCTCTGATAGGGGGCTGGCCTACCCCTCAGCCCATCCCCAGTCCTCGGGAGCCCCCAGGCCTGTGGCCTCCAGCCCCCAGTGTCTGAGCTGATACCTTGCTGCAGGCGAGTCTCACCAGACCACTCTGTCTCAGCCACAAGTCCCCTGTCCTCACTCAGCACCAAGAACTTCACCCTGAACGGGAGACCTAGCATTGAAGGTGTGGAAACTCCCCAGTCCTGAAAGCCTGTCATTAAGTCCCCTTGACTCCCCAGGCCTGTGGAGAGCGCCAGGAGGTGGGGCATGGAGCAGGGACTAGGAGCCCAACAGAAGTGGTCCAAATTCTGACTGTGACATTTTCCAGCTGCATGACCTTAGGTACATCCCTCATCCTCTGGGTCAGTGTCCTCAGTTGGGAAGTGCGTGTGGGTGCTGGATTAGCTATCCCAGTACCTAACATCAGTGAATCAAGCACTTAGGAGGAGGAAACTAGGGAACGCCCAGTCTGGGTGGGGAGACACCACCCGCGTGGTTCAGACCGACCATGGAGGCCGGAGCTTGAGGGGGGACCCTCTGCTCAAGAAAGACTGAAAATTCACCAAGGCCCTGGCCCTGTTCACTGCCACACCTCCCGTCTGCAGAACTAGAGCAGGGAACACAGGACTCAGTGGCCCACCTAGGAGCTTTCCAGGCTCAGGTTTAGGCAGCATGGGGTACACCCACACCCCAGCCAGGGGCCAGGCAGAGGCACTCACCGGTAGGGGCCTGGGCCGGGGAGAGGGTGGTTGCAGCCCTTTATGGTCGGGGAGCAGCGGGTGTCATTGCCCACGCGGAGGACTTGGAGCTGGTTGCTGGCCTGGTCACCTGGGTAGAGTGCCCGGTTGGCCCTCAGTGTGAGGTAGTAGCCCTTCCGGGGTAGGTCAGCAGGGGCAGGAGAATCCTTCAACCTCTGTGGGGCAGCGAAGTTCTGGGTGCCTGAGGGTGGCACTACAGGTCAGATGGTGGGGGATGAACAGGCAGGACTCCACCCCATCCCCCCAGGCCAGACAGTTACCCTTGCAGCACCCCCTCCCTCGCACGCCCTTGCCATTGGTCCCAAGCCCGCCTTCTCATGTCACAGAGGGAGAATCAAGGCCCACCCCAGCATACCCACCGTTGCTGTGGGCCACCACCAGCCAGATGGCATCAAAGTCGGAGATGTTTAGGTGACTGAACTGACCCTGCGGTTGCTCCAGGGTGAAGGTGGACTGTGTGAGCTTCCCTGCCAGGGTGGCATTTGAGAGCCGGGGCACATAGCTGATGTGCTCTGGGGCCAGTGGGAGAAGGAGGGCAGAGAGAAGAGGCTGAACAGGACAGGCCTCCCCCAGCCCAGTCTGAGGGTGGAGGCACCATCCTGCCCTGGGAGTCCCAGTCTGGGGGCGGGGCACTGCCCTGCCCTGGGAGTTAAAGTCTGAGTGGGGAGACTTGGGTCTGTCTTGGGAGCCCAGGTCTGAGGGAGGAGTTAGGGCTGTTCCCTGGGAGATTCAGTCAGGCATTCATCAGGAAGTCTCCGTGGCAAGGCTGTGGCCCAGGGGCGGGGATGGACGGCCTCAGTCCAGCTCCTTGCCCCCACTTTGGGATCCTACCAGGGGTGGCTGCTGTGGAGGTCAGGAGAGAGGCTTAGCCAACCCCCCCTTCATTCCCTGCCCCTCCTGGGTTTGCTGGGTGATGGGCCCAGATAAGGGTGGTCAAGAAAGGCACAATGGGCCTCTCACCCCAGCTGTAGGCACAGTTCTCCTGGGGTAGGGGTCTTTGGCCTTGTTGGGGTGATACTCGGATTGGGGGTGAGCCTGAGCCCTCCATCAGACTCTGCTCCTGATGGACCCAGTGATCTTGGGCTGTGACTGTCTCTGGGCCTTAGTTTACCCATCTCTCAAGTCCTTCCAATGTCAACCACATTGGTTTGTATGGCAAGAGGAATGGCTTGGGCAGAAGAGGGGTGGGGGGGTAACACAGGCAGGTCCCTACTGAGACCCCAGTATGTGACGTGGGCTCTGGGGCCAGAGGCTGGCTCAGAGTATAGAACACCCCCTCCTTCCCACCCAGATCTCTGCCATCTTCCACACCCGGCCCCAAGGCACCTTCCCTTTCAGGACCTTGTTCCCCACCCCCACCTCCCTCACAGCCTCTTCTGAGGAAGCATGGGAGGAGGACGATGGGACAAGCAGCCTCAGCCCATATGCCAGTGGAGGCTCCGGACTGACAACGTGGCCTGTGTCCACCTTGCTGTCAGAGAGTTCAAAACCCCTAACTCCTCTTCTTAGCTCAAGTAGACACATGAGATTACATGAGCAGCTCTCATCCAGAGGCAAGATGAGAAGGCAGAGAGGGTCAGGAGCTAGTTGAATGGACACAGGAAACCCAGGGTGTGCTGTCACAGTATAGGGAGAGCAAGTAGGGTCACAAAACAATGTATGTATAAATTTTTGTATGAGAGACTAACTTGAATTGTAAACTTTCACTTAAAGCACAATAATAGAAAAACAAAAACAAAAACCCTAACTCCTGCCTGCACCCCCAAAGACAGAGCAGGGCCTCAGTGGCCCTCCTCTCCCCAGCCCCAAATACTGGGGAGGAGCAGAAGGTGAGGTGAGCTTTCATGCAAGTCTCCAGAACCCTCTCGTTTCAGTTCAGCTCAGTGCAATTCCTATTTAATTCCATTTAATTCAACTCAATTCTAAAGAAACACCTGGGTCCTTACTAGACCCTTTAGGGGTGGGGGGAGCAGACTTGATTCCTCCTTTCTCAGAGCTCCCAGTTTTATCTCTGGGGCCCAGTGCACTTGGCATACAGTAGGCACTTTATGTTTGCTTAATGAAGAAAAAAGAGTGGAGCAGCAGATGGGGGAGGGAGCACTGGATCTCAAAGGGTCTCTAGTTTAAGAGGTGGAGAGTGAACAATGCCTCCAGTCCCACATCAGAGAGCTGTTGTTGGGTGAGGGGGTGGGCATGGGCTGGGAGGCCTGAGTCCTTTGGAAGTCCAAAGTGCTTTCCGTTGTCCTTGTCAGGCTCATTTAAACCGCTCCTCAGTGGGAGGACAAACGGGAAGAAAAGGAGCACATTTGGTTAGAACTGGGGTGGGGGCTCAGGGTGCATGGGGATAGCACCCCAAAGTGAGGGAGATAGCACTACTTGCACCCTGGTCTTGAAGACCTCTTTTGGTGGTCTGACTTGTCCAGTTCCCAGACACATGAGGGGCTTGGGAGGCAGCCAGGGGAGGTGGGTCTGTCCTCCTGAAACGAGACACAAGAAGGCCTCCTGCCTAGGCCCCCACCTTCACTCACCCAGGCATGTCCCGGAATGGAGACCAGTCAGCAGCAGCAGCGGCGGCGGCATCAACAGCCAGAACTGTCCCCCACTGAACCCCATGGCTAGGCCAAGTGTTCCACTGTCTGTCCATCCAAGGAGCTGTCTACAGCGTCCACAGCCCCAGAGACTCTCACTGTCTGTGCTGGGCTGGGGGAGGCTGCTTCTGGCACCTCCTGCTGCCCCTCCTGAGTGCCCTCTCCTCCCAAACAACTGGTTGGACAGGTTTGGGGGCAGAATCTCAGGCCCTGTGGATTTGGCATCACCAGGGAGGGGTCTGAAGAGAACAATCAGGTGCTGACGCCAAGACAAGCCTGGACACTCCCACCCCCACTCCAGGAGGGCCTGGCCAGGGAGGGGCCGTGAAAGGAGGAGGCAGACACCAGGGTCCAGGCTGCCCCAGTAACAATCCTGCCACGCCCGCCCTGTGGCATCTTCTCATCCAGACACTCCCCAATCTGGTAACTAGGGCTCCCCACAGCACCCTGTGTGAAGGGAGTTACCCTTGTTCTCCAGATGAGGTCTAGCAGAAGGTGGCTTGTCCAAGATCACCCAGCCAGCCAGCACAGAGCCCGGGGTCAGCAGTCACATCCACTGCAAGCTCGGCTGCACCCCTGCAGCCCAGCCCCAGGAGGAAGGCTCCCCAACACTACCCTCCCTCCTCTCCATGTCCAGGTGAACATCCAGGAATACCCTCTCTCCCTCCTCCGTCCCCAGCCACTGTCATTTAGACAGAAGATTCCAGATGGGGCCCAGAGTGTGTGGGCAAAGCATATACTGACCCCCTCTCTCTTGGAGTGGAGCAGCACCCCTCATGGGACTCCCTGCCTCAAGCTCAGCCCCCCTCAGTCCAGCCTCCACACCTGGTCAGAGCCATCCTCCTAAAACTCAAATCATGCCAGACGTCTTCTTGGCTGCAAAGCCAACAGGTTTTCATCACCCAGGCTTGATTCCTGGGTAAAGAGAAAGCTTCCCTGGGGGGACTTGGATGTCTACAAAAACAACTACTGGAAGGAACCTCTGTTGTGTAGCAGGACAGGCCAACAGTCTCAAGCATGTTGAGGTGGGAAGAGGTTGAGAACTACTGGCCACTAGGTACTAAAAGCTCAAGGTCTTCTCAACTCACTCCTTACCACGTCCTTCTTGGAGCATCTAGTGCTCCCTTATACCTCTGAACCTTTGCATGTGCTGTTCCCCTGCCTAAAGTCACCTCCTGCCCAAGGAGAAAAGTCCTTTGGTTACTTCAAAACCCAGTTCAGATATCACCTCCTTGATGAAGTCCTCCCAGACACTCTTCCCAGCCTGTTTCCCTGACCCCCAAGCAGAACGAATCCCTTCTTTTTCAGTTTTCCCATGGCACTTTGTACAGATGATTGTTCTTCCTGCTGCTCAATAATCAGTCTGTCATGCACAGTCCATTCTCTTGAGGCCCAGTCTGCACTGGGGCAAGTGGGAGGTTGACCATCATCAGGAGAGTTGGCATTGTCACAGGTCCCAGGAGCCTTATCTCATCAAAGTTCTGGTCAGCAAAGAGAATGCCAGTGTGGCTTCCAGACCCTAGGAGGTACTGCTGCTCATTGTAGGAATGAACCATGAGCACCTCCAGCCTGGTCTCAAGTGTCACATGACACATTAGGACCAACGTGAGAAAAAGTCCTTCTCCACTGAGTCATTTCACAAGTCTCTTCTGGTCTCACCAGTATCAATCACCACAACAACTGCATCCCATAATAAGCAATAGGGCATGACCTGGAGAGAAAAGAGGCACCATCTTTCTATCAAATTTGGCTTTGAAGATCCTTCTCAGCCAAGGTACCTGTCTTAGTTATCTAGTGCTACTATAACAGAAATACCACAAGTGGATAGCTTTAACAAACAGAAGTCTATTCTTTCACAGTCTAGTAGGTTAGAAGTCCAAATTCAGAGCGTCAGCTCCAGGGGAATGCTTTCTCTCTCTGGAAGGCCCTTGTAATCAATCTTCCCCTGGTCTAGGAGCCTCTCCATGCAGGAACCCTGGGTCCAAAGGACTCACTTTGCTCCTAGCACTGATTTCTTGGTGGTATGAGGTCCCCATGTCTCTCTGCTCGCTTCTCTCTTTTATATCTCAAAAGAGATTGGCTCAAGACACAATCCAATCTTGTAGATTGAGCCCTACCTCATTAACATAAATGCCGCTAATCCCATCTCATCAACACCATAGAGATAGGATTTACAACACATAGGAAAATTACATCAGATGACAAAATAGTGGACAATCACCGTTCCTGAGATGTTTGTCTACACTAGATGTCTACACTCCCTCACCACCTACTACTCATTCTAACCCTGCCACAGCCTGGTTTCCACCTCTCAACTCCCATGGCATGGCTCTCACTGAGGTCACTAATGACTGTTATCATGAAGCCCAGCAGCCCTGCACTGCCCTCACTGAGAATGGTCGCGCTTGCTGCCTCTGCACCCTCCTCTTGATGCCACTCACTCTCCCTTTGCTCTTCGATGCTCCTGTCTCTTCTCACCTCTTTGCCTACTCCTTTTGCCTCATTTGGGGGCTTCTTTCCCTGGTCCTGAAAAGGAGGGTCTTCTCTGGCCTCGGTCCTGGACCTGCTGCTCATTTGTCTTAACTCTCTCTGCCTCTGTGATCTTGTCCACTTCAACAGCTTTATTCCTGCCTTTGTGTGGATGAGTCCCAGATCTGAGTTTCCAGCCCAGACCTCTCTTCACATCCCCACCTGCCAAATGATGTCTCCACCTGGCTCTCCTGTAATCTTCTCATTCTCCACAGGCCCAAAAGGGAACTCTTCAACCACCACCCCTACCCACCCCTGACCCACAGACCTGCACCTCCCCCGGGGTGCTTGATGTCAACTAATGGATGCCCATTGACCCATCACCACATGGTAGACCTTGGGTCTTCATCAGCTCCCTCTCCTGGGTGCTCTGCCTCCAGGTTTCCCAAGTCTTCCCCACCTTCCCCACTGCCCCAGCTTCTCACCTGGACCCTTCCAGCAGCATCCTCACTGGTCCCTCTTCAGGGAAGCAGCAACCCATATCATTCATTCACTCACTCAGTAAACAATGATTGTATGCCTGCTCTGTGTCAGGCCCCTGCTGGATGTTGGTGCCTCAGAAATGAAAACAACTATCCCTGACCTCTTGAAGTGCTCATGTAAACCTATGGAGGACAGTCAGAGATGGAGCCCAGATGGAGGAAGAGGGTTCAGGGAAGGCTTCAAGGAGGTGGGGTTTGCCAGGGGAAGGAGACAATGACTTTGGAAAATGTTTTTTTCTTTAAATTTCAAAGCAATAAAATGTTATCTGGTTATTCTGATGTATTTACACTCTCTCTGATTGCCAGCCCACATACACTATTTTTCTTTCCAAATAAACTTTGCCAATTATTTATTATAGTGATCCTGAAAAATTAAAATATTCCTATCAACACTACATAATGACTCAATAGGTTTTGTGTGATCGACTCTTTACTGGGTCATGCTAGCAGACAGTGCCTGACTTTTTAAGTTTAAAAAGTGTTTCAAGAATTATGCTGAGTGAAATAAGTTGGTCACAAAAGGAAAATATTGTATGATCCCACTCATATGAAATAAGCAAAAGTTTATTAGTGGTTACCAGGGTGGGAGGCAAGGGATAAGGGAGAGTCATTGCTTAGGGCACTGAGTTTCTGTTAATGGTGATGGAATAATTTGGAAATAGTGGTAATGGTTGTACAACATGATGAGCGTAACCAGTGTCACTGAATTGTACATGTAAAAATTGTTGAATTGAAAAATGTTTTTTCATATATATATTTACCACAATTTAAAAAAAAAAAGTATTTTATATCATCAGTGATTGACTCAGCCCCAAGGGGACAAGGATTAGGGGGCCAAACACTAGGGCAAAGGCTCAGGGGTGGGCAGATGAGGCTGGGCAGGAGTCGAAGGGAAGCTGAGCAGGGTAGGTGAGTCTGCATGTGCATGAAATGAGCTGCAACCGGAAAGGCAGCCGATCTATCCTCTTAAAACATTGAAGTTGCCACCCATCTCTGCGCCTTTGCTCAGGCCAGTCTCTCTTCCAGAGGTGCCCATGCTCTCTTTCAATACCCAGGTAACGATATCCTTCAGCCCTACTCCGGAGTCTGCACTACTGGATAGAGTCCCCTGGTTGGGCTGAGTGTCCCCTCAAGGGCTCCTCTAGCACCCAGCATGCACCTCTATCTGTTAATCATTGTAATATAATGTATTATTACATCCATCATGTCCTTGTCCACCTGTCCCCTCCTGGGTGAGAACTCCTTGAAGGCAGAAACCGGTCCTTTTGTCGCTCGGGACTCCCAGTGCCTCCCACAGAGCTCACCACAGAGTAGGTGTATCAGCATGCGGGTAGAGATACTGATGGGTTTCAGATACAGGTCACCCTACAATTAGCATTTAGTCATAAGGCACAGGGGTCAGACATGCAGAACTTTAAGCAAACGCTTGAGCCCCCGAGAGCACACAGCCAGTGCTATTCTGCCCAGACGCAGGCACGAGAGCAGGTCAGGTGATAAGGGCATGAGGGGGTCCGACTGGAGCCAAGCCAGCAAGTCCAAGCCAAACCGAGTCCTGGAAGGCTTTCTTCATTCCCACAATGCTTTATTATAGAAAATGTTCATACCTATAAGGAGCCCTGATGGTGCAGTGATTAAGTGCTCGGTTGCTAACCAAAAGGTCAGCGGTTTGTAACCAACAGCTGCTCCTCGGGAGAAAAATATGGCAGTCTGCTTCTGTAAAGATTTACAGCCTTGGAAACCCTACAGGGCAGTTCTGCTCTGTCCTATAGGGTGGCTATGAGTCAGAATCAACTCAATGGCAATTGATTTTGCGTTTGGTTCATACCTATAGGAAAGTTGAAAGAACAGTATGATGAACACCCCTGTATGTACTCTCCACCCAGATTCAACAATTATTAACATTTTGCCATATTTGCTCTATCCTTCCCGTGTGTATGTGTGTCTGTCTGTCTGTATGTGTTTTACCTGTTTTCTCTCTACCATTTGAAATTCAATTGAAAGCAGACGTCATGACATGGGATGATCTTGCTTTATCCTTTTAAAAATATGTTCTTGCTCATTGAGTCATCTCGTTAGATTCCCCAGACGTGGGCAGAGCAGGAATTATTATTACTCTGATTACACAGATGAGAACACTGGGCCCCAAAATGGGGAGGAACTTCCTGCAGCCCTGAGATGGGTCACCAGTGGAGCTGGAAGTCTACCCCAGGCCTTCTGATGACTGGGCAGGAATATCTTTTCCCTTTTTTATCTGTGTTTAATTTGGGGGCTGCAGGAGCAGATGACTGAGTCAATTTTATTTCTTGGTCCATGGCACCCTTCATTACTGCTCTGCACAAGGACCTGCTTTATTTTTTTTCAGTTTTGCTCTTCGTCCCTGTCTCCACCTGTCTTAGTCATCCAGTGCTGATGCAACAGAAACACCAGAAGTGGATGGCTTTAACAAAGAGAAATTTATTTCCTTACAGTAAAGTAGGCTAAAAGTCCAAATTCAGGGTGTCAGCTCCAGGGGAAGGCTTTCTCTCTCTCTCGGCCTTCTCATCAGTGCTCGCCCGGACTAGCAGCTTCCTGGGGCAGGGACCCTGGTCCAAAGGATGCGCTCTGTTCCTGGCACTGCTTTCTTGATGGTATGAGGTCCCCCTGTCTCACTGCTCACTTCTGTCTTTTATATCTCAAGAGATTGCCTCAGGACACAATCCAGTCTGTAGATCAGCTCCTGCCTTACTAATTCAACTGCCACCCATCCTCCCTCATTAACATCATAGAGGCAGGTTTACAACACACAGGAAAATTACGCAGTACCAGGAATCATGGTCTAGCCAAATCGATGCACACATTTTTGGGGGGCATAATTCAAACCATGATACCACCCCACTCCTGTTTCCTCCCCAGCCAACCACTCTAGTCAGTTTGGTGTATGCCCTTGTATCAATTATCTATAGCCACACAACAAATTCCCCCAAAACTGACAGCTTAAAGCAATAAACATTTATTATCTTAAAGTTTCTGAGGGGCAGGAATCCAGGAGCCGTTGACTGGGTGGTTCTAGATCAAGGTCTCTCAGGAGGTTACAGTCCAATTGTTGGCTGGGACTGCAGTCATCTGAAGGCTGGAAGATCCATTTCTAAGGTGGCTTACTCATATGACTCTTGGCACGAGGCCTCAGTTTCTTAATGGCTACTGACAGAAGGACAAAGTCCCTTTGCCACTTTGACCTCCCCACAGGGCTGTCTGAGTGTGTCCTCATGACATAGCAGGTAGCTTCTGTCGAAGCGAGCGATACAAAAGAGAGAAAAGCAGAAGCCACACTGTCCTTTATAACTGAGCCTCAGAAGTGGCATCCCATCCTTTCTGCCAAGTTCTATCAGCCACACAGATCACAGCACCTGGGAGGAAAGCCACTATACAGGGTGCAGATGCCCAGGGACCATCTGGGAGGCTGGTGGAATATGTGTGTAGCTAAACAGAATGTGTAGGGTTGTTTGGGGGTGTTTTTAATTTAAATGATTTTGTACTACAGGCTTCGTTCTGTTTCTTACTTTTTCCACTCAACACCATTAGCTCCATGCGTATGTACATTGAATCGGTTTCTTCTCTCGCCTGCATAAAATTCCATAGTGAACGACCCTCACATGTTACTTGTCCATCCTCCAAGTGATGGTCTTCAATGTGGCAGATAGCCCTCCTGCATGAACATCCTCATGCATGTCTCCTTATGGACCTGTGCGAGGTTTCTCTGGAACTTTCACCCAGGAGTAAGACAGCTAAGTGACAGGGAATATGCTGCCAGGCTGGTTTCTGGCGGAGCAGTATGAGGTTACATCCCCACAGCAGTACATGAGGGCGCCTACTTCCCCACGTCCTGACAGGCACTTGTTATTATCCAACTTTCTAATGTTTGCCAATCTATTGGAAGTAAAGTGCTATTTTGTTTTTAATTGGCGTTTCTCAGCTTACTAACAGGCTTAAACACCTATGTGCTGGCTATTCGAGTCTCCTCTTCTGTGACTTGTCTGTTCATAACCATTTTAAAATGGGACTTTTTTTTTTTTTTGTCTTTTTCTTACTGATTTACCGGTGTTTCTAGGGGCAGATTTACCGAGAGGCTAATGAAGCTTAAGTTTCAGGTAACCTCACTTGTACTGCACAGGACCAGACCAATGGAACAAAGGAAAGTTAGAAATAGACCCTTTCTATGTGATAACTTGATATCTGATACACTGGCTTCACTAGGGTTGCTGTCACCCAGTGCGGTAACTAATGGTATCATCCTCCACCCCAGCCCGGGCTGGCGACAAACCCCCCACCTCTGTGAGTAGAACAGTCTAGCCCCACTCCACCCTCCATGCAGGGCTGAGGGAGGTGCCGAGCAGCCCCACCCCTCCCGGAGCCCCCAGCCCAGCATCCAGAGGCTCCCGCCCTAAGTAGTGGGTGAGGGGGGTGGAGTCTAGGGGATGTAGAGTGGGTGGAGTTGTGACGATTGCCACTGCCTTGGCAGCCCCTTCCCTGGCAGCGCCAGCTCACCTGCCACCACTGCCGTGGCCACTGCCGCTTCAAACCCTGGGGTCATTTTGGTGTCACCCACTCTGACAATGTGAGGGGGTACAAACCGCACCCCCACAGTGACACCACTGATTAAGGGAGCCCAGCAAAGCAATGGGAGGAGAATAGATTGTTAAAAAGTATAAAGTGGGAGCTGTACCTTACCGCTGGAGGATCCCGAGTAATCTTTATATGGTCATACACACTCCTTTTCTTAAAGAGGGCTTCCCACATTATATAAGTTTCAGGTCCCACAAAACCTAGATCTGCCACTGGAAGCTAGGAGTGTGTGTGTGTGTGTATGTGTATGTGTGTGTGTGTATGTGTGTTAAAAAATTAATATATTGTTGTTGTTAGCTGCCATTGAGCTGGCCTCCAACTCACGACGACCCCATGCACAATGGAAGAAAATGCTGCCCAGTCCTGCTCCATTCCCATGATCGGTTGCAGATTGGACCATTGTGATCCATTGGGTTTTTATTTGCTGATTTTCAGAAGTGGATCTCCAGGCCTTTCTACCTAGTCCATCTTAGCAAGTTCCACTGAAACCTGTTCAGCATCTGTCTTAGTTATCCAGTGCTGCTACAACAGAAATGCGACAAGTGGGTGGCTTTAACAAACAGAAATTTATTTTCTCACAGTTAAGAGGCTAGAAGTCCAAATTCAGGGGGCTGGCTCTAGAGGAAGGCTTTCTCTCCGTTGGCTGGAGGAAGGTCTTTGTCTCTTTTCAGCTTCTGTTCCTCAGCAATATCATATGACTTGGCATCTATCTTCCCCAACCTCTGCTTGCTTGCTGCTTGCTTAATCTGTTCTTTTATATCTCAAAAGAGACTGATTTAAGACCCACCCTACAATAATACTACCACATTAACATAACAAGAAAACCCACTCCCAAATGGGATTATAACCACTGTCATGGATTGAATTGTGTCCCCCCAGAATATCTGTCAGCTTGGCTAGGTCATGATTCCCAGTATTGTATGATTGTCTACCACTTTGTCATCTGATGTGATTTCCCTATGTGTTGTAAATCCTGTCACTATGATGTAATGAGATGAACTAGTGGCAGTTATATTGATGAGATCTACAAGATTAGATAGTGTCTTAAGCCAATATCTTTTGAGATATAAAAGAGAGAAGTGAGCAGAGAGACATGAGGACCTCATACCACTAAGAATAAAGAACAGGAGTGCACGTCCTTTGGATCCAGGGTAACCTCTGCTGAGAAGCTCCTCGACCAGGGGAAGATTGATGACAAGGGCCTTCCTCCAGAACCAAGAAGAGAAAGCCTTCCCCTGGAGCTGATGCCCTGAATTCGGACTTGTAGTCTACTAGACTGTGAAAGAATAACTATCTCTTTGTTGAAGCCATCCACTTGTGGTATTTCTGTTATAGCAGCACTAGATGACTAGGACAACCACTATCAAAAAAAAAAAAAAAAAAAAACCCATTGCTGTTGAGTCGATTCCAACAGAGTAGAACTGTTTCATATGGTTTACATGGTGTGGCTGGTAGATTCAAACTGCCAACCTTCTGGTTAACAGCTGAGCTTTTAACCACTGTGCTACCAGGGCTCCATAACCACTATAGGGGTTAGGATTTACAACACATATTTTTGGGTGACACAATTCAATCCATAACAGCATCATAGCAACACACAAGCCATCACTGACAAAGAGTGGTGGCTGTGCATGAGATGCATTGGCTGGGAATCGAACCCAGGTCTCCTGCTGGAAGGGGAGACTTCTACCACTGAACCACCAATGCCTCACTTATTAATATATAATATAAATATATATTTCTCCTTTGTCAGCTTTAGCAATGTAATGTTTTCCCTTATTCTGTCTGTTAATGTTATCCGTGGCATTCTTTGTTGGACAGAAAGCCTTAATTTTAAGGTTGTCCAATCCATCAGTTTTTTACCTTAATAGTTTGTGCTTTGGGGTTTTCATTTAAGTGTTCTAGTCCTGCTTTTAAATCACAAATATGTACTCCTGCATTTATTTTTCACACTTGGGTCTTTAATCCACTTGGAGTCCTCCTTTGTATGTAGTATAAGTGCATTCTTTGTTAGAGTAATTCTAGATACTATGTGTCTTAGTTAGCTAGTGCTGCTATAACAGAAATACCACAAGTGGATAGCTTTAATAAAGAGAAATTTATTCTCTCACAGTCTAGGAGGCTAGAAGTCAGAATTCACGGCACCAGCTCCTGTAAAGTCTTTCTTTCGCTGCCAGTTCTGGGAGAAGGTCCTTGGCATTAATCTTCCCCTGGTCTAGGAGCTTCTCAGTGCAGTGACTCCAGGTCCAAAGGATGCACTCTGCTCCCAGCTCTTCTTTCTTGGTGGTATGAGGTCCCCCCTCTCTCATCTCACTTCTCTCTTTTATATCTCAAAAGAGATTGAAGATACAACCTAATCCTGTAGATTGAGTCCTGCCTCATTAACATAACTGCCTCTAATCCTGCCTCATTAACATCATAAAGGTTAGGATTTACAACACTGAGGATAATCACATCAGGTCACAAAATTGTGGACAACCACACAATACTGAGAATCGTGGCCTAGCCAAGTTGACAGACATTTTTGGGGGGACTTAATTCAATCCGTAACACTATGTACTTTTTGTTACTAGAGTAAATATCTCTTGTTGTTGTTGAATTTGCTAATCGGCATTGTTGGTGGGGAAATTTGCTAGACACTTTCCCCTCACCCCACAGCCACTCAGCAGGCTAAGCCCTAGGCCGTGGAAGTGGGGGTCACTGTGCCCACCCCTAGAATGAGTAGGTACCTCTGGCAGACCCAAGGCCTGGGAAGGAGTCAACTGAGGAGACAGTCTCTTCCCCCCTACCCTCTTCCCAATCCTCAAATTTGTAAAACAATAGCTCCTTGATACAATTAAAGACAAAATTCCTAAGGCTAAACAGAGATCTGCCCCTTTAAGAATACCTGGGGTGGGGTTGGGGTGCAGATGGGGGTCAAAAGCAGAGGTGTAACTGGGCCCTCTAGGACTCCTCCCAAGAGCTGATTGTGCCATCTCTTCCCAAATCACTCTGTGACGTCAAGCTGGAACTTGGCCACAGTAGGAGTATTTCACAACGGAAATGAGCAAGCTCTACAAAGTAGATCTTTTTTCCAGAGACCTAATTTACCAGCATAGTGGGAGTCTTCCCTCCTCCTTCTGGGGCCCCGGCTGCCTCACGAGGCCTAGCCCCAAGACTGGCCTTTCCACTCTCCAAGAACCTGAATGACCAAGAGGAAGTGAACAAGTAAGGCAAACTCACAGACCCAGATCCAGGCCTGGATGCGGGCACAGCCCCCTCCCCAACACCCCTTCTGTCTGTCTCCTAGACCGTGGCTCTCAGGAAGGCAGAAGACTCAGAACCCCCAAAACCCAGCTCTGTGCCTGCAGTGGAGTAGCTCTAAATATATATTTATGGGATGAATGAAAATATCCTCCTAGAATTTATTTTTGCTGTGATATGAGATTCAAATTATTTTTTTCTGAAAAGTTAGCCAGTGATTCAAACACCAAAATACTGAATAAGCCGTCCTTTCCCTATTGCTTTGAAATACCACTTTTATCATATACTACAGATTTACGTAGTCCCCACTGTCAACTCTCAGCTTGATCTGGGGCAAGCACCCAGGCGTGTCCATACCCATAGTCCTGCTCGGGGCACAAGCTTGCTCAGTTTGGCCAAACCCCCAAGAGAAGGAATGAGGACTTCTCCCAGTCCTCTGGGGGTCCAGGAGTCCCCTCTGGTCCTACACTTATACAGAGGCTATTGCAGGTGACAACCCCCCCCCCCCCCGCCACCTTTGGGGCCAACCAGCAGATGACATGGGGCAGAATAAGCAGCTCTCAGCAGTGGCACTAGGTGGCGGAAATGACAACTGCAACAAGGGGGACCAGAGTGGACCAGAGACCCCTCTTCCACCCCTGCCATGTTCCTAGTTTAGGTCAAGCCTGGGGTGCTGGCACAAGCTCAGGAGAGGAGAGAAGCCATACAAAGTGACCCATCCTAGACACACTGTCCTATGGGAGTGACACGGGGAGCCAGATTGGATGTGACTTAGGAAAGTAAAGAGCTCTATGCATCTGACACCTCCAGGGTCATGGAGACTTTTATGCCTATTACATGCCTGTCTGTTCAGGCATCAGTATCAGACTATTTTTTTCACTTATCAATTTTTTCAACGAATATTAATGAGCACTCACTATGTTTCATGCACTGTGTTAGGCAATGAGAATATATCAGTGTGAAAGACTGACTTGGTCCTGCTCTTATGGGACTGACTGTCCAGTAGAGGAGACAGATAAGCAAATAGTTAATTACAAGAGTATAGGGTGTTAAGGTAATGGGAAATTTGGCAACATTATGGATGGTGATTGCACAACATGATGAATGTAACAGATATCACTAAATTAAGAAACCATAAACCAAACCCGTTGCCATCGAGTCAATTCTGACTCATAGTGACCCTGTAGGACAGAGCACAGATGCCCCATAGGGTTTCCAAGGAGATGGTGGTGGATTCGAACTGCTGACCTTTGGTTAGCAGCCGAGCTCTTAACCACTCTACCACCAGGGCTCCATCACTAAATTATACACCTAAAAAATGTTGAATTGGCAAATGTTGTGTTATATATATTTTTACAACAATATATATTTATAAAAGAGCATATAATCAATGCCATGATAGAGAAATGCATAGCTTAAACCAGTGGTTCTCAGTCTTAGCAGACATCAGAGTTATCCAGAAGGCTTGTTCAAACACAGATGGTTGGACCCCTCCCCAGAGCTTCTGATTCAGTATGTCTGCAATAGGGCCTGAGAATTTTCATTTCAAGTTTCCAGGTGATGAAGTATCAGACTATTTTAATCATTATAACTTTGCAATATGTTTTGCTCTATCACTGTAGGAATGACCCCTCACAATCATAATTAACTCATCGATCATGTCATTATTTGATGAATGCCTCTTGTCTCCATTAAACTCTATCCAGTGCCCTGAGGGTAGGGATTGGGTCTGTTTTGTTCCCTACAGTTTCCTAGTGCTTAGCCCAGGGTCTGGCACAATAGTTGTGCTCAGTAACATTTTGACTGATGATATGGGCACCTCTTTGCTCTGGTCTATCTGGCCACGTGGCCCATGGGTGCCACCTTGTTTAAAGCATCAGGCTGACATACAGAGTGCCATAGTTTGTGCGTCCTCTCAAAAGCAGAGGCCAGCTTCCCTGTAGTGTCCCCTCTTCTTGGTCCAGACTTTCTGAGCTTCAGTAAATCCCAGTGTGAGCACACTGGGTCCTAGGTGTCTAGGGGGCAGTAGTGGCGGCCATGCCCAGCCCTGAGAAATAGTCTATACCCTAGCACCTACCTTGCTGTGGAATCTCTGGGGTGACTCCCTGGGCGGGATGGGGCTCCCACCCACCTCCTCACACAGGGAAGGCCCACAAAGGCCCACCCAGTCCCATGTCACCAAACAAGGCCCCAGCTCCATAGCAACTATTACACTCATTCTCAGAGGAGGTCCACAGGGAGAACTGGACACCTCCAAGGGGAGCAAGGTTCTTTCCCAGCCTTCCCAGCACATAAAGCCCTCAGATCCAGGGCCCAGAACTTCATCTGGGTAAGGAGGGGAAGTATTTGGGCCCCCAGCTCCACCCCATCCACCAGCTTGGCTGCTGTCAAATGCTCGTCTATGCTAATATCAAAGAGAAAAGACCTGCAGTTCATCGGTCTTGACCTGGTACTGAACCTTTCTGCTACGTGGTGGTCCAGCCTCATCCAGCTCTGTTTTCATATCTCTCACAACAGGCAGCTTACCACCTCCCCAGTCAAGTTAAAGTGTCATACTCACAGAATCAGAAACCAGAAAGTTTTCTTTTAGTATGAGAATGCTTTCTTTGAATGAAATTTCACCATTTTGGGGCTGAGAGGCAGGAGACTGTGGCTCATCCCTGATCTACCTGAACTTGTGGCCAAGTCCCTTCCTGACTGGGCTTCTGTCTGTGCACTTGAACAGTGAGCAGGTGGAGGTCAGAGCACAGAGGCCTTTTTAGTTATATTCAGTGCAATTGACACATTGTCCACTGAGGGCCTGCCATGTGCCAGGACCATTGTGGGCACAGGCTGTGGGCAGACAGCTCTAAAAGGTGTTGAGAAAAGGGCAGGAACTTTATCCATTCTGTCCTTCAATAGATAGTCATAGAGCCACTCCTTTGTGCCAGGCACAGTCCCAAGCTTTGGGGTCCCCGCCCTGATGGAGCTGACATTCTGGTTGGGAAGAATAGACATTAAACCAATGAACACAGGTATAATAGAATGTCAGGCAGTGATACAGGCTCCAAAGAACAAAAGGAGGACTAAGAGCTGAGAGTTATGGATGGCAGGACTATTTGGGGCAGGAAGATCATGGAACCCTGACAAAATGACATATAAATGGAGGCTGAATGAACTGGGAGAGGGAGAACCATGGGCTTCTCTTGAGAAATTGCCCTATAAGCAGAAGGATCAGAGTGCAAAGGCCCTGGTTCAGTTGCCTTCTGTTGTGTAACAAATGCCCTCAAATGTTAAGGCTTAAGACAAAGGCCATTTTATCATCTCTCAGGATTCTGTGAGTGGACTGGGCCCAGCTGGACGATTCTTCTGCTCCATATGGTGTCAGCTGGGGCTGTTCACGCAGCTACATTCAACTGGGAGCTCAACTCCACTCCCACTTCTGGGGTAGCTGGAATACTCTCTCTGCACATGGACTCTCACTATTCTGTGGTTCAGCTTGAGCTTCTTTACATAGCAGCAAGAATCCCAAGAGGGCAAAAATGGAAACTGCCAGACCTTTTAAGGGGTAAACCTGAAAGTCAAACCACATCACTGCTGCCAGATACCATGCTCAGAGCAAGCCACAGGCCAGCCCAGATTCCAGAGGAGGGGAGGGGGATACCACCTTTTGATGGGAGGTGCAGCATGCATACTGGGATGGGTGGAATTGCCTGCAGCCAGCTTTGGAACAATCTAGCATAAGCCCTGAGTAGGGAGCACCTTGTTGGTGTGTCTGATGGGAGTGTGAGAAATGGTAGGAGGTCAAAGGGTAACACAGATGGTGTGGGGTCGAGCAGGTGATTGTCAGGACTTTGGCTTTTATCATGAGGGAGCCGGGAGTCACTGCACGGTTAGAGCAGAGGAAGGGCGTAGCTGACTAAGGATTTAACAAGATGCCTCTGGCTCCTGGGGGGAGAAGAGGTGCGGCCTTCGGGGACCCAGCAAGGAGGCTACTTGCAGTTGTCCAGGTGAGAAACAAGTTGCCTCATTTGAAAGAGGGGCTCCATGGATACAAGTTTTTCTACGTGATTTCACAGCTCTCTGCACTGTAGCCTACGTAGCTGGGCCTCTGTTCTCTGTGCGCTGGCTACAGCCAGGCTGTCTGGGGGCAGGGGGTATGGAGCCTGACTCCCACCAGGCACCCCCACCCCTCCCTGTCCCAACCCTGGGAGTGGCTGAGTGGCGTGTTCTCAGGCCCCTGCCTTGCTCTGCCTGGGACTTGCCTCTCCCTGTCTCTCACTCCATCTCAGTCCTTGAAGGGTCTTCCAAAACCCAGCCTACCCCCTTGCTTGGACATCTTCTGTGGTGCCCAGCTCCTTCTAACCCCTGCCCCAAGCCACCTCTCCTACTTTACCTCCTGCTACCCCAACTCCACACATCCTGGCCAGTCAAGCCCTCAAGAAACTTACTGTGGTGCCCGGTTCCCTGCCTTCCTCCCCTCCAGCCTCTGCAAAGTCCCCATCTCAGACACCACCTCCTCCAGGAAGTCCCCCTCGTCCCCCACCCCAGGCTGGGCCAGCTGCCTCCCCTGGGCCCCCACAGATGCCCATGTTGCCTCCATCACCGCTCCTACCCTGCTGCACCGTACTTTGCTGTTCCTGGGCCCCCAGCTCCACTCCACACAGAAGGGGTACCCCAAGATGTCTGATGATTTGAGCACACTCTCAATCCTTCACTTCTCCTGCCCAGCCCACTACCCCTACTTCTCTCTCTCCCCTCTCCTCTCTGTCCCCAGCCCTCTGCCCTGGGGACCCTTCCACTACCCTGGCCCCATGGAGTTGGGCCTGAGACATGGACTGGTCTACAGGCCCAGGGGTTGGCGGGCAAAGCTGAGCCCTGAGGTTCCATGAAATACTCCTAGGGGCTTTGGGCTGCTTCAACAGGAGGGAGGGAGGGAGAGGGCTGGAGAAGGGCAGGGAGAGGCCAGGATGATTAATGGGACATTCTTTGTCCCTCAGGGGGAGAAGCCAGCAAGAAAAAAGGTTGTCAAGGGCAACGCATTCTTCCTGTGGATAACCCAGGCCTGCGTCACCCACTGGGGTGTGGGGTTTCAGGGAGGCTGGGACTGGAGTATCTGAGCCCAAAGGAGCTTGGAGATCTTCCAGGTTGAGGACTCATTTTACAGAGGGGAAACCGAGGCCAGAGGAGGAGGGCAGGGCTGCTTGGCGAGGCTCACACAGTTGATGAGGGAAAAGGAGATGAAACCACTTGCTCCTGCCTTACTCCCTGGGCTCTGTCCCCAGAAGTCAGAGACATACAGGCTGGGACCAGTAAGAGAGGAGGAAGGGGCAAAGACCAGGACGTGGCTGTAGGAGCTTCCAGCCTCACTAGCTGCAGGGGAGGGAGGGAGGTACCTAGAAAGCTGGTCAAGGGGCCAGTGTAAGGCCCAGCCTGTTCTGCACACTGCCCTGGTACCTTGCTACCTCCAGGCCTCTGCACTCGATGTTCCTTCTGCCTGAAAGCCCCTCCCTGTCCTTTGCCTGTGGCTGTCAGTAAACATCACCATGGACACTTGTCCCGTGACCCTGCTCTGGGCAAGCCCGGGCCTCTGTGCACACCACTTCCATCAACACGTCATGGGTGTTCACAACTGTGAACCCTGTGAGAAGGACACTCTCTCAGGGTGGGGGCCGGGTCTGAACTCTCTGTTTTTCTGGCTGGCCAGGGAGGTCTCTGGGCTGGGTCCCTGGGCCTGGTGTCCTTCCCAGTGGTAGGTGCAGAAAACCTCCCCACCACTACCACCCACCCCCCGCAGGAGCCTGGATGGGGCTGCTGCCCTCATGGGTGCCAGGCGGGCAGCAGAGTGAGCAGTGGGTGTGGGTATGTCCCTTCTGTTCCTGTATCAGGCCCGGCCCCTCTAGAGATGGTGGGGCCGGCCTGACCCTCCACCCCAGGCTGGGCAGCTTCCCTGGGGCTGCTGTGGCCGGGCCTTTGGTTGGGGCAGGACAGGAGGGGACTCCAGTGAGTCCAGGGAGGCAGTGGGCTCAGCAGTCAGGGGCTCCACTGCCCAGCTATGTGGCCAGGAGTTGGATATGCCCACTCTATGCTCCAGCTTCCCCCTTTGGACAATGGGAGAGGTGGACTTCTTCAGAGGGGCCTGTGCCCCAAGCCTGGGGGAGATGGGGGGGGGCCCTGAGGTCGCAGTAATGAACGGTCAAAATGACAGTTTGGTCCTCTTCTGAAATAACAAAGAATAAGATATCAAAGGAAAAACCAAAAACTCATTAACTGAGCACCTCTAGGTTAGACTGTTATGGGTTGAATTGTGCACCCCAAAAAGATATGTCGAAGTCCTAACCCCTGGTACCTGTGAATGTGACCTTACTTGGAAATAGAGCCTTTGCAGATGTAAGCTAAGGTCACACTGCAGCAGGATGATCCCTAATCCAGCATGACTGGAGTCCTTATAAGATGAGAAGAGGCACAGAGACAGAGGAAGAGACCGCCATGTGACAATGGAGGCGGAGATTGGAGTGACGTGTCTACAAGCCAAGGAATGCCAAAGATTGCTGGCAACCACCAGAAGCTGGAAGAGGCAAGGAAGGATTCTCCCCTACAGCCTTCAGAGAGAGCATAGTCTGACTCTACCTCGATTGCAGATTTCTGGCCTCCAGTACTATGAGAGAATAACTTTCTATTGTTTTGAGTCACCTGGTTTGTGGTAATTTGCTATGACAGCCCTAGGAAATAATATAGGCCTTTTCAACCACCACATCTCATTGCCCCTCAGAGCAGCCCTTCGTGGTGGGAATTACTGTTTTCATTGTACACACAGGAACCTGGGGCTCATAGAGGGGACGACATACCCAAAGACTGTCCCTAGAGAAGCCCTTGCTCTCCCCCCACATTGGCCCAGTGCCCACCCAGCCCACTGCCTCCCTGGACTGACTGGAGTCCAGCCTGTGGTGGAAGGTGAGGCAGGCCCCACCATCTCCAGAAGGGCCAGGCCTGAAATAGGAGCAGAAGGGACAGATAGTCACAAACCCAAGAAATGTTCTAAGAAGCGTCCAGCACTGCATTAGTTACATACAGTGACCATAAATCAAGCATAAACTCCTCGTATTCCCCAGCACCTGGGACTGGCTGCCCTCCTCAGGGTGGAAGATGGTTGCCATTTTCTCCCACTGCCCAATTCTTCCCCACCCTTCCTCTGCCTTGGAAATGACTTCCTGCCTTATGTGTTCCCAGAACCAGCACTAGCCGAATGAGGCCTTTGTGAGGATCACAAGAAGGCATCTTTTCTCCAGGTAGGGTCAGCTCCTTCACCGTGCACCCTGGCACCCTAGTGCACCGCCCATCTATGCAGAAGCCTGAGTCCCTGTCTCCCACTGCAGCAGCCAGAACGTGCGTTTCCGAGCCTCCCTTGGAGCCAGGGTGCTCCACCAGCGAATACACTCTTGCCAGGCCAAGAAGCAGGTGCCACAGCCGGTCCATTCTGGCCACCATGCCCAGCTTCCCAAGGTGTCAGGCCCAGAAGCCCCCACAAAGAAAGCCAGGGAATGCACTACCCAGGGAATGCATGGCGATTCCGGCTGAGACTTGACATTGAAATACCATTCTACCCAGTTAGAAATGATTCAGGAGAGTGGGAGGAGGGGAGGTGAGAGGCAGAACCAGCCCTTCCATTTACTTTTCCCCAAAAATATAGTTCTAGGATGGTCTTGACTAGAGAAGTAGATAATTCGGCGCTCCTTCCCAAATATCAGTAACATTAAAATTAACATTAATTTAATGCTTTGCTGAAACAAACACACCAATGTTGGGTTTAAGAGTATAAAGACGTAGCATTAGTCATGATAGCCCAAGAGCAGAAATAAAAGGTAGCCTACCAGAATGGAATATTATTTGGCATTAAAAAGGAATGAAATGCTGATACACGCTACACCATGGATGAATCTTGAAAACATTATACTAAGTGAAAGAGAGCAGACAAAAAAGACCACATATTGTATGGTTCTATTTATATGAAATGTCTAGAATAGACAAATCTATAGAGACAGAAAGTAGATTAGTGGTTGCCAAGGGCTGCGGGGAGACAGGACTGACTGCTAAAGGGTACGAAGTTTCTGTTAGGGGTAATGACGAAAATGTTCAAAAATTGACTGTGGTGATAATTACACAGCTCTGTGAATATACTAAAAACCAGTGAATGTGCTAAATGCATCTCAATAAAGCCTTTATTAAAAAAAAGAAGAATGTGACAACGTGTTTGTATTTTATAAGGTTCGTTCATCCTACAAGTATTTACTAAGTACCTACCGCAGGCTAGGCACTCCCGGAGTTTACAGTCTAGTAGGGAAGATTCAAAAATCAAGAGCTCACACTTTTAAATGTCTAATTACAAAACGAAAAACATGCTGTGAAGGAACAGTATTCCTGTAGGAGAGCTGAGGGTCCAAGAAGGGCATCCCTGAGGACATGACATTTGAGCTGAGACATTGACTAGGGGAAGGGGAGAGAACTAGAGGGGAGTTCTACATAGAACAAAAAGCAAGTGCAAAGGCCCTGTGGCAGGAGGGGCTAAACAAAGACCAGTGTGGCAGAGTACAGGGAGCGAGGGATGGATGGTAAAGCCCTTGAAGGTGGTGAGCAGGGGTGGAACGTGACCAGGTTTAGAACGGGGTCCCTCTGGATTCTCTGAGAAGAATGGGTGTGGGGATAAGGAATGGAAGTGGGGACACCAGCCAGGGGGCAGCTACAGATATCCTAGTAAGAGACCAAGGTGGCTGGCCTGGGGATTGTGGTAATGATGGAGAGAAATGGATGGTTCAGAGATACCAAGGTGGGGAAGTGAACACAGAGTGGGTGGGGGAGGGTGTCGGCCCTGTTGCCTGGTTTCCACCTGAATTCCTTTGATTTTTGGCCTGATGAATCATCTCCAACTCATCACCCCACAGTCACTGCTATTTTGCCTTTTTGACAACGAACTTGTTTTTAACCACTGAGCCATTACGTTACAGGCCAATGGATTTCACGGCTCTTCCCCAAGAACAGTGCTGGAGAAAATTTAAAAGGCCATTTAATAAACGAGTCTCCACAACCTGGTTGCCACTCTGCGTCCTGCTCCAAGCTGTCACGAGCTGGCCCTCTCAGGGCTGAGGTCTCTGTCAGCCCTCTCGAGCGTGACTCTGCAGCAGGACTCCTCAGCACAGCTCTGTAGCCCACCCTGGGCTCTGTCCTAGCAGCGCTGACCCGGTTCTGCTGCCCCCTCCTCTGTGTGATCCGTGAAAGCTTGGCCTGCTTGCCAGCACACCTGGATCAGAACACCCTGCAGCAGGCCACAGGGTTGCCTCCAGCTGACTTGGGGTACATTTCTTTCTTTGTAAAATACTAGATTTATTAATGTTCTTGTGGAGCTCACCAGCTGTTAAGATGGCATCTTCAAAGGCCCTTTTTCTGAGGATCTGCTCTAAGGGAAGCTGAGACGGTGTAACCACTTGTGAAGTGTTTTGCAGGGAAATGCAGTCCTGGCTGTCCCGCCTCAGGCCTTGGGGACCCCCATCCCATCAAAGTGCCTCCATTTTGCATTCACACACGTCCCCACCTCAGAAACCATCCCACATCCGAGAAGTCGCAATTCCTCTTGCCTCCTTCCTAATATTTCTGGAATCCGTCCTATCCTCTCCAACCCCCTACATCTGCCCTGGTTCTGTCTGTCTGGAAGATCAGGCCAACCTCTCCCTTACTGGCTTCCCAGTTACTCTCCATGCCACAAGGGGCAGGACTGTTACACCTGGTCTCCCTGAGTCTACTCTCTCTTCCTCTCTCCTTTCGCCTCCTAGAGTATCCGACTAACTTCCATTCACCTCCAAGACTCAGCTCATACATCGCCTCCAGGAGTGCCCCTGGGCTCCAGGTGGGATCAGTTGCCTCCCCTGGGCTCCCCCAGCCCCTAGGCTTTCTTCAGTCTTCATTCGGCCTGTTAGATGTGACACTGAGGGAGCCCAGGAGGCCAAGGTGAGAACTGCTCCTCAGTGGGCTCAGGGAGGTGCTCCAAAACGAGGTGGGGCTGGGAAAGTCTGGGCGCCACAGATTCTGGCACTGACAACAAGCCACAGCGGGGCCCCCAGGACACAAAAAAGCCTGTGACCATCCCTGCTCCTAGCTGATCCTCAGGCCCTGGGAGGGTTCCTTCAGCAACACAGGTGGGCCCCCGCTTCTGCCCTTCCTGTGCCAGGCCCCACGCTGGGCATCCCGGGCCTTGAGGGCCTCCCCATTTGGTGTTGGGGCCAGGCCTGGAGAGGAGTATGAGACAAGCTGTGCTGGGGCAGCAGGTGGGGAAGGTGGGATTTTAACCTTCTCCCCTACTGTGGATTGAATTGTGTCCTCCCTAAACGTGTGTCAACTTGGCTAGGCCATGATTTCCAGTATTGTGCGGCTGTCCACCGTTTTGTGATCTGATGTGATTACCCTATTGTAAATCCTAACCTCTGTGATGTTAATGAGGCAGGATTAGAGGCAGTTATGTTAATGAGGCAGGACTCAATCTACAGGATTAGTTGTATTTTGAGTCAATCTCTTTTTGAGATATGAAAAGAGAGAATCAAGCAGAGAGGAAAGGGATGGCATACCACCAAGAAAGAAGCCCAGAGAGCAGAGTGCATCCTTTGGACCCCGGGGCCCTGCACTGAGAAGCTCCTAGACCAGAAGAAGATTGGAGACCAGGACCTTCCCCCAGAACTGACAGAGAGAGAAAGCCTTCCACCCTGAATTCTGACTTCTAGCCTCCTAGACTGTGAGAGAGTAAACTTGCTTGTTAAAATCATCCACTTGCGGTATTTCTGTTACAGCAGCACTAGATAACTGAGACATCCCAATTCCAAGAGTCTAGGGTGATCTGGGCTTCAACACTGACTGTTCAAAGGGGGTGCCTCCCATGGTTAGATGTCAGGCAGGGAACAGGTGCATCTGACTCCTGAATGCATTGGACTGTCTGCTTCTGTCTACATCTAGAGGGTGGGATTGTGGCTGTCAGGCAGGCAGTATTTGGGGTGGAGGCCACCATGGAGTGGGGTTCATGAGCTTTGAAAGCAAAGACTTTCTCCTAGAGCAGATCCTTCCAGGAGAGATCACTGCTGAACCCACACAACTTGTGTGAATGGTGGGCTTCCTGGCACTGTAACAGGTTGAGTGGGTTTCTATGGGGCTGTTGGGAGAGGGTGGCCTCCTAAGTTCAAGCTGTTCTTGTTATGTGCTGTTGAGGTCGATTCCGACTCATAGCTGCCCTATAGGATGGGGTAGAACTGCCCCATAGGGTTTCCTAGGCTGTAATATTTACAGGAGCAGATCACCAGGTCTTTTTTCCTGGTGGACCTGCTGGGTGAGTTCGAACCATTGACCTTTCAGTTAGCAGCCCAGCACTTAACCATTGTGCCATCAGGCCTCCTAAAGTACAAGAAGCAATAGCAATCAAGGGGAAAGGCTCAGGGCAGCCCTGGGCTGGTGGCAGGGGGTGAGCAGGGCCAGGCTGGACAAGGCGAGGCACCCCTCTCAGCACCAGCACGCAGGACCGACGCGGGAGGAGCTAGACCGCATTTATTCTCTTCTAAAGATGGGGGCAGCCTGCTGATCACTGGCCAGGAACCCTTCGCGGGCGTGGTCTGCAGGATGGGAGCCCTGGTCAGACTAGAGGGCTGGGAGGGCGGCCCAGGGTCGGTTGGGCAGTGGACAAAGGGCGGTGTGCAGGTCCCTGGCCCTCGCTTTCTCCATCTAGAAAAGGTTGCGGCTGTGAGTTTAGATGGCTCACAACGGGCTTATTAGCAAGAGCGTGATTGCTCATCCCTCTGGCTTGGACAAGGTGAGGCCTGGAGCCCTGACCTTCCCGGAATCCGCTGAGCTGCCTCCACTTCCCCACATCAGCCCACCAAGCAGGTGGGAACACGCCGGCCAACAGGTCAGTGAATAAGACTGCGCATGCGCCTGGACCGTGCCGTTGCAGCGGCGTACCAGCGCCCCCTAGTGGCGATGGTAGCAACAACCGGCCTTGAGGGTAGACGGATGCTTCGGATTCGAGCCTGAAGCGTTTCCTTCCAGGTGATCCGCTGGGTTCAAGACACTAAGGGGGCTCGTGGGCCCCAGAGAACACTTTGGGGTGATTGTCTGAGGGATTATGAGCCTGAGAGTATGTGACAATCTGAGTGCATAACCCCCTCAACAGTAACAGGTCACATCTGGACATGCGGGTCAACTGAGGTCCAGAGCAGTGAATGAGGTCGCCAAAGTCAGGACCTGCTCTGTCTGTGACCCCATGTCTAACACTGTGTGTGGCACACAGCAGGCTCTCAGCAGATGTTTGTGGAGTGGGTGGACAATTGTGTGAGCCGTCCGTGTGTGGAGCATGGTTGGAATTGGTGGCCCAAATTGGTGGCCAGAATCAGGGACCAGGTGGTCATGTGTGCATCTACGTTCGGCCCAGGAAGTACCCCCCCAACCTGCCTCAGGCAGGGCCCCTACCCAGCGACAATGGAGGTGCCTCTCCGGGCCTCACTCGAGCCCCAGCCTCTGGTAGCTGGGACAGAGGGACAGAGGGAGTCTCAAGCCTCATGTGGCTGCAATGGGCCCAGACCAGTCCCCTGCAGAGGGCAGAGCAAGGCCCTCTGTGGCTTCCTCCTGAGGCCTGGAATCTTCCTGTTAGGATCGCCCCTCCACACGAACTTCACCTTCACTCGCAAGAGGGCCAGCAGAACAGAGGTAGGGGCTGCGGTGGGCACCGGATCTCTCAGCCTGACCACGCCACCCCCAGCTCTCCTGACTACGACTTATAGATGCCTAGGGAGGGAAAGCAGGATGTTACTGGCAGGGATTTCAGGCAGCTGGGGGAAGAGGCAAGGAACCTGGGGAGGGGAATGGGGGCCCAGGGGCTGGAGTTGAGCACTGCACACCCTGCCACCCTCCCCCTCTGCCTATCCCCCTCCTGCTTCAGGCTCCAGCCGCGAAGGCCTGGCTAGGGGCTGAGGCTGGGGAAAGGGTCCAGGCCAGGCTTGAAGCCGACGGGCAGTGTGGTGGCCTCACTGGGTGGGATGTGGTGGGTCGTGTAGCGCTTCCCTGTGAAGGAGTCAATCCGCAGCTGCTCAGGGTACTGGGCCTCCTCAGGCAACCAGAGGCCGAAGCTGGTGGGGAAAGGAGGACTCGCTGTGTCCCTGCAGCAGGGTGGGGTCGGGCTGCCAGACTCGCCTCCCCCTGCAGACCCCTCATCCTGTAGCCTCACCTTTCCTCCTTTCTAGAACCTACTGGAGGGCCTGCCTCTTCCAGGTGGCCCCTGACTACCCTGGTGTAAGTGCACTGCAACCGCGGAGTGAAAAACAAGGCCCAGGAGGAGAAGGGTTGGGCCAAGGACACACTGGAGGCCGGGCTGACTGAGGCCCTTCCCTGAGCCCTGTCCCCAGAGGAGCTGCTGGGCCCCCTCCCTCACTCCCGGGAGGGGCCCTGCCTCATCAAAATTGCAGCGAATGGAGGCCTCTGGCTCTGTGGCTGAAGAGGTCCAGGTGGGTGAGGGAGGGGCCTGCCAGGGTATGGGGTGTGGGCCACTCACAAGCGCACGGTAGAGGCAGCCAGGAAGGCCAGGAGCAGGAGGCCAGCCAGAGAAGAAAGGATGGTGGTGATGACAATCATGCCCCCACTTTGCCACCCTGGCCACGTGTCGATGGAGCCTGGGGCCCTCCCTGCACACACAGCACTGCTCAGAGACTGTCACCTCCTTCCTTCCGGCCCATGCTTGCGCTCCAAGGCCTGGCCATCTTACCTCCCCAGACAGCCTACTGAGCCCACCCATCTGTTCAGCTTGTCCAGGCAGCAGTGGTCGGCCAGCCTGACCACCCACCACACCCCAGCCTGCACCTGGTCTCACAGCCCAGGCTGTCGCCATGAATCCCCCCGCCCCTGGCCTGCCTATGGCAGCAGGGTGGCTGCAGACCTCAGGACCGATCTTGGCTTCGAGGCCTTCAGATGACAACCTCACCTTCCCCCACCACTGCAGGCCTCTCCCTCCCACCACCCCCACCTCTGCAGTCCCCTTACCCCTACTTCTGCAGGCCTCCCTGTCCCCACCTCTGGACCCCGTGGGGCCCTTCTCAGGGAAGTCTCCCTTCTCTGACTCTGCCTCCTTCGTGGGCTTCCCTTCTCCTCCCACCAGGGCATGACTTGGCATGGGGCTGGCTCTCTGTAGGAGAGGAGTCTGTTTCTGGCCACACTGGGCTGGGGCCTAGACCCAAGAGTTGGTAACCCTTAGGGATGGGACTGTCCCATGGCTCCACCCACCACTCCAAGGTGCTGTTGGGTGGGCTGGACTTGGGCAGTGCCTCCAGGCCCCAGCCCCATGGGCGCAGGGCAAGGGTCAACAGAGCTCAGCCATTTTGCAGGTGTCAAGCCGGCCCAGAGAGGCTAGTGAGTCCTCTGGGGCAGACAGGCTCCCCCAGGCTACCTTGGTGGAGAGTGATAGGATCTGACCACCTCATCTCGGCCCTGGGGGAGCCCTCGGTGTCCATCAGGAGAAACTTCACACTGGGGGATGAAGAACGGGAGACTCCTCAGATGCCTCAACTGCCTGGGTGGGGTGCCCCCTCGGCCAGGCCCCAGACCTCTTCTGTGCCAGGCCTCTGGCCTTGTCCATGCTGGGAGGGTGGGGCGGCTCTCCCTGGGGCATTGTTACCAGCCATGGCCTGGCCCTGCTCCCACCTCTCTGGCCACAGTGACCTCTGCCAGTTGTCCCAATCCACCTGAGCTGTGACTTTCCTGATAGATGTCACCTGATCTAGGGGTACACTGGTTTAGGGTACCCCAGGTAATGTCACACACAGTCACCAAAGAGCCGGGAAGGAGGGAGGGCTACTGGGGCTGGCTGGGTGGAGTCATCGAGGGCAGAGGTTGGAGGGAGGGTGTAGCCAGGGAGAGGGGCAGGGAAAGCCAAGGGCGCCAAGAGCCGAGCAGAGGAGCTCAGACTTTATCTTTGTGCAGAATGGGGAGTTCTGGAAAATTTTTGAGCATTTGAGGGACCCAGGCAGGTTGGCCTTGAGGGAAGCCAGCTCTGGTGGCTGATCGGGCTGTGGGCAGGGTGGCAAGACTGGAGGCTGAGCCTGCGTGTGGCCAGGGGGGAGGCAGAATGGTGGAGCTGGCAGGGGTGAGTGACAGGGCAGAGGGAGGCAGCCCTGGGCTCTGCTCTGCTGACTGGGTGGATGGAAGAGTGCTAACAGCCCCATGCCCCGCCCTGCACTCCCTCCTCTCCCTGCTCCCACTTCTTCCAGCTATACTTGGTCTCCAGGGGCTGGGGCAGCCTTGATCTGGACAACTGCTTTCTCATCCCAGCGCTGCCTTTGACCTTGACAGGCCGCTTGACACTCTGTACCTCAGTTTCATTGTCTGTAAAACGGGGTGGTAGCCCAACTCTCCTGCTTCCTCCACCCCTTATACCCACCTGGCTGTGCTCCCAGCCTGTTTTCCTGCCAGATCTTCTGATGGGGGGAACAAATGGAGCATGACCGTGGCTCTGCAGCCCCCTATTTGGTGCCCTCGCCTCCTTGGGCCTCCTGGAAAAGCTGCATTCTGCCCCACTCCCCTGCCAACACTGGGATGAGGACTGTTGCCCACTATAAGGAAGAGACCAAGGCTTGCAAAGGAGGGGCTTGCACTCATCCTGCAGCCAGGAAGGAGTGGGGCCAGGACATGGGGCTGACGGCCAGCTAAGAGGCTGGGGAGGGCAGCCCTTGCCCCCAAGCTCAGCCCCAATCCCAGATGCCAGGTGGGGCGACCCACCTGTAAGGCCCAGGGCTGGGGAGGGGAGCGTTGCAGTAGGGCAACTGTTGGAGGTCAGCAAGGCAGCCAGCATCGTTGCCCACGCGCAGCAGGAAGGCTCTGCCACCACCCCCCACTGAGTCCAAGCAGGGCAGCTGGACCGGGGACAGGGCCAGTGTCATATAGTGGCCATCAGTCAGCAGCTGGGCAAAGGTGGGGATCTCAGCCAGTGTCTTCGGGTTTTGGAAGTCCTTGGAGGCTGCAGGATGGAGGGACAGACAGATAGGGGTGTGGGGGTAAAGGCAAGGTCATATCATACTGACCTGGGTCCTGTCTTCACCGGCCCTCCAGTCTACCTCGCCATAGCCCTTTGCTGGGTCTTAGGCCTCCAGTTTTGGCCCTATATGCCACCTCAGGACCCAGAGGGACCATCTGGACACAAATCAGACTTTGTCACTCTCTAAAAGCCCGGTCAGGATGGAGCCCAACCCCCAAATGAGCTCATCTGCCTCAGCCTCTGCATTCCCCATGGCCTGGATAACACCGGCTCTTCCTGCCTGGAAAACTCCTGCTCACCCTTCAAGCCCCAGCTCAAATGGAAGGAAAGTTTCCTTCACCGCTCGCTCCCACTGCCACTGCACAGTCAGACATTTTGGGCAGGGGCTGTGTCTGAGCCACCTGTCCATTTACATAGCCCCGGTAGGTACTCAAGTTGTTGAAGGTGGTTGCGAGGGGCATGTTGGCCTGGGCTTCCAGGCCTCCTGCCCCCCTCCTTCACCTCCACCCCTCACCCCAGGCCCCAGAGCTGCACCACACACCGTTGCTGAAGGCCACCACCAGCCAGACAGTGTCAGTAGCACGGGCATGCCCATCGAAGACGCAGCGCGGCTGCTCCAGGGAGAACCTGGTGGCCGTGACCTTCCCTTCCAGGTCCCCGGCCGTTATCTGCGGCTTGTAGGGGATCAACTCTGTGGCCACAGGGGACAAGGGTGAGTAGTGGCGGCCACAGAGATAAGAGTGAAGGACTGCTGTCTCTGGGGGCCGCCTCTCACAATTGGGGTGGGAAGGGTGGGTTCCCAGGGTCTGAACACTCCAGCAGGCACCCCAGCCCCGAGGTGTGGGCATGTCCACCCATCCCGGGACCCCACTCACCCAGGCTCCTCCTGGCCCTCAGCCAGCTCAGCACCAGGATCAGCAGCCACGGGTGAGGCTGTGTCTGGGGGAGCCCCATACCGGCCAGCCAGCACCCAGCCTTCTTGCACATCCATAGCCTGGGCAGGGCCGCGCAGTGATTCTCAGGGGCTACCCACCCCCACCCCAGAAGAGCTGGTTAGTCAGGCTGCCAGGCTGGCTCGGGGCTGGAAAGACTTGTAACTGCAAATGCCCCCCCCCCCCCACCGGCCCCAACCAGCCCCGCCCACCACAGGCAGCAGGTGTGGCCAGTGCTCTCCTGTCGGGCAGGCCAGTGCCAGGCCCCACCACCCAGGCTGAAGGAGAGGGGCCGCTGGACCTCCAGATGCCAGCCCGGCCACCCCAACATCCCAGAGTAAACAAACAGACCCTGGCCCCACCAGGCCTCCCAGCCCTGGTGAGGAGGAGCCAGCCTCTGGCCAACACTGGTCAGGGCTGCGTGCCTGAGATTCCTATGCCCCAGATGCCAGGAGCCTCCCTCGGGCCTCCTATCCCCACCCAGGGAGTGGGGAGCAGGGTGTGTGGGGCGGGGGCAGGGGAGCAGGGAGCAGCCCCAACCTGCCCAGCTCCAGCCCCATCACGAGGCCACAGCACTCCCCTCTCGGCCAGCCTCAGTTCCTCAGTTCCCTTGTCCAAAGAAGCTGGACTCAGAGAAATGTCGGCAGTCCTTGACAGCTGATAGCCCTCCACTTACATTATTCCTTTTGGTTCTGTCTATATTTTATTGAAATATAATAAACATATCATAAAATACCCTTTTAAAGTGAGCAATTCAGCGGTTATTAGTATATTACAAGGTTGTGCAACCATCACCACTATACAATTCCAAAACATTTTCATCACCCCAAGAAACCCGATACCCACCCTCTCCTAACTTCTGGCAACCACTAACCTCCTTCCTGTCTCTATGGATTTGCCTCTTCTGGGCATTTCATATACATGGAAATCACACACTATGTGGCCTTGTGTACCTGGCTCCTTTCACTTAGCATTGATTTCAAGGTTCATCGATGTTGTAGCCAAGTATCAGAACTCCATTCCTTTTTATGGCTGAATAGCATTCCATTGTACAGATATACCACATTTTATTCATTCATTAGTTTATGGATACATTCATTCAACACATGAGTGTTTATTCTTCATCAGCAACTTTCTGGCTGTTAGGAATAATGCTGCTATGAATGTTCACGGACAGTTTTTGTGTAGGCATATTTTAAATTCTCTTGGGTCTATACCTAGGAGCGGACTTGCTAGGTCATATGGTAACTCCTGGAGCCCTGGTAGTGCACTGGTTAAGAGCCCAGCTGCTAACCAAAAGGTCAGAAGTTCCAATCCACCAGCTGTTCCCTGGAAACCTTATGGGGCAATTCTACTCTATCCTATAGGGTTGCTATGAGTTGGCATCAACTTGATGCCAACGGGTTTTTTTTTAAATGGTTAACTCTACTGGTTGAAGAACTGCCAAACTGGTTCCCAAAGTTACTGCATTTTATATTTCCACCAGTAGTGTATGTGGGTTCCATTTCTCCACATACTCACTGACACATTTTATTGTCCATCTTTTTGACTGCAGCCTTCTTAGTTACTGCTTCTGTAACAGAAATACCACAAGTGGATGGCTTTAACAAAGAGCAATTTATTCTCTCACAGTCTTGGAGGCTAGAAATCCAGATTCATGATGCCAGCTCCAGGGGAAGGTCCTTGTCATGAATCTTCCCCTGGTCTAGAAGCTTCTCAGCAAGGGACCCCACGTCCAAAGGATGTGCTCTGCTCTCAGCTCTGCTTCCTTGGTGGTAGGAAATCCCCGTTTCTCTGCTCATTTCTCTTATTTGTATCTCAAGAGACTGACTTAAGACAAAACCCAATCTTGCAGATTGAGTCCTCCGTCATTAACATCATATAGGCAGGATTTACAACACATAGGAAAATCACATCAGATGACAAAATGGTGGACAATCACACAATACTGGGAATCACAGTCTAACCAAGTTGACACATATTTTTCGGGGACACAACTCAATCCATAACACCATCCTAGTGGGCATGAGGTGGTATCTCACTGCGGTTTTGATTTGCATTTCGCTGATTACTGATGTTGAGCATTTTTTCACATGCTTGTTGCCCATTTGTATATCTTCTTTGGAGAAATGTCTATTCAGACCCTTTGCCCATGTTCCCGCCTGTTTTTTAATTGGGTGTCTTGCTGAATTGCAAGAGTTCTTTATATATTTTGGATACTAGAGTCCTGGTGGCAGTGGTTAAGAGCTACTGCTGCTGCTAACCAAAAGACTGGCAGTTTGAAGCCACAAGCCACTCACTGGAAACCCTACGGGGCAGTTCTACTCTGTCCTATAGGGTTGCTATGAGTTGAGATCAACTCAATGGCTATGGGCTATGTGTTTTAGACTCTTATCAGATATATAACTTGCAAATCTTTTCTCCCATCCAAATTTTCAGTATATTTTAATGGCTCCCAGCCTTCAAGTGCCCCACTCTTGCGCTCTGGGAGGCAGTATGAGCTCTCAAATTTGGAAACAAACAGGTTTGGAGTAAGGCTGAGCTGAGGTGCTGGGGTTCTCTACCAAGACCTCCCCTGCCCTTTACCCCAGGACCAACTTACCCACTAGGCCACAATGCCTATGGCCTATAATAGTTTCAGGCCCACAAAAGTTTTCTTTTAAAATCAGAAGGAAAAAAATGAACTTCTAGACAGAAGAAAATGTTTCACCTTATATTATATAATATTAATATATTCATCTTTATACCAACATGTTATAATTTTTTTTTTTTTTTAAATGGAGAAGAGGGCTCACCGAGGCAAAAGCACCTCTGGCCCACAACAGTCATAATGCGGCCTTATCTGTCCCTCCAGCCCCAGGTCTGAACCCCTCTTCTCAGGCAGAGCAAGGTCTCGACCCTGCCCTGTTGGTGACTGGGAGTACTGGCGGCTCGCCCTCCTTTTAAGAGGGTCCAGCAGAATGAGAACTTTGAGGATGGAGCCAGGATCAATCCTGGCCCAGATTTCAGTCCTAGCCCTACCATCTAACTAGTCTGTGACCTGGAATTAACCACCGTGCCCTTCAACCTCATTTTCCTCATCTGTAAAACAGAGACAATAGCGCCTGCTCTATGTTAACAACATTTTGTAAACCAGAACCGTGGGGAGTAAGTATGGGGGCTGTTCTGGAATGGTAGGATATGGCAGAGTTGTTGGCCTGAACCCTGGAAGGAGAATTAAGACAGTGGGGGTACTGTGGATGCAGTATAGGTCAGTGCCAGGGGCTGTCCCTCACCCTGACCTCAGCTTCTTCATTTATCAAATGGGGGTTGAACAGGCAGCCTGTGGGAACCCTTCCTGCTCTTGATGTTCTGTCTGCTGCAGGACAGGTGTGTACCAGCACACACACACACACACACACACACACACACACACACACACACACACACACACACACACACACACACACACACACACACACACACACACACACACACACACACACACACACACACACACACACACAGTCTTTCCACTGACAAACATACCAGGGCCTGCTCACTTTGGCTACTGGGTATTTATTGCAAACAGAAAATATGAGGTATGAAAAGCTTACCCAGAACCCATGCCCACCCATGGCTAGGGACAGGGCAATCTTTATTTACCCTGCACCAGGCTCCGGACACTGTGGGCCCAAAGCAGCCCTCTGGATGACAGAGGGGCCCCATGCACTGAGGTAGCTGCATCTTACACCCCCTCTTCAAGTACATCTCTCCAGGGTTGCCCAATTCTCACAAGGATCCACGCCCAAAGGGGAGGAAGAAGGGAGACAGGCAGGGAGGCATAGCCTGGCATCAGGGGAGCATGCCCAGTGCCTGAACAAGCATTCTAGCCTCTTGGGCAAGGCACCTTCCTGCCTGCTCATCCCAGCCAACAATGGGGGAATGGGCAGCTGCCAGAAGAAGTATGGCGGGGTGGGGCAGGCCAGGCTGGAGGGTCACTACTGCTCCAGGCAGTCCTCGGTCACCCCTTGGGCAGCCAGCTCAGCCAGCACGTTCTGCAGGTAGTTAGGGTCGGGGTAGCCGTGGCCTGTCACATTGCGGTCCATCTCTGTCTTGTGGTGGATCTCATTCCATACTACTGTGTCAGTCTCGCCTGTGGTGCTGGATGTCCCCACTGTGAAGATAAGTCGCCTCTTCCAGGCTACCTTCAGGAGCTCCAGGACCTGATGGAGATGGAGATGGAGATGGAGATGGAGATGGAGGAGGAGATGGAGATGGAGATGGAGATGGAGATGGAGATGGAGATGGAGATGGAGATGGAGATGGAGATGGAGATGGAGATGGAGATGGAGATGGAGATGGAGATGGAGATGGAGATGGAGATGGAGATGGAGATGGAGGAGGAGATGGAGATGGAGATGGAGGAGGAGGAGGAGGAGGAGGAGGAGGAGGAGGAGGAGGAGGAGGAGGAGGGAGGGCCAGATGAACAAGTGCCCAGCCTGAACCTTCATGTCCTCACCCTGGGGACAGGAGATGGGAGGCAGCAGGGTGGGAGCATCCCACCGCCCCTCCAGCCTGACTGCAGCCTGCTCTCCTGAAACTGGTTGAAGTTTCCCCAATGACAAGGACACAGCAACACCCAGCCACCAAATGCCAGCTATGTGTAGGTACAGTGCTGGGGCTGGGCCTTTCTCCTCTCCATGAGGCTCAACCCCAATGACATCATCACAGTCCCTGGGCATTAAACACCATCTAGGGGGTCCCCTGGTCTCTAGCTCCAGCCTCAAACCCCCTGGAACTAGTAACTGTCTACCAGATATCCCAACAGGATCTCACACTCAACCTGTTCAAGACACAACTCTTGGTTCCACCCACACCACCCCACCCCAACTCCACCCCCTCAGAAAATGGCACCATCATCAACTCAGATGCTCCAGCCCCAAACCAGGAGCCACTCTTGATTCTTCCCTGCTTCCAAAATCCACCTTGGATGAGCTCCCTTCTCTATAACCTCCATCAAATCCAGGCCTCGCTGGCCTGTCCCATTCTTACCGCTTGCTCTGCCTGCACTCTTGGCCATCTGTCCACTCTCCACAGCAGCCAGTTTTAGGTTTTAAACCTAAAGTAGAGGCTCCTACTCCTCTACTGCCCTTCCCACCCCACCGCCCCCCGCCCCCGCCATGGCTTCACACAGCACTTAGAATAAGACCCAAATACCTGGCACTTGGGGGCCTACTGGCCCCGCCCTCACTCTCTTCACACCCACCAGGCTTTAGCTCCCGACTTTCCTCTGGTTCTTCACACATTCCAGGCCCACTCCCATAGCAAAGACTCCACATCAGCTGTTTTCTCTGCCTGCAATGTACTCCCCTGAACTTCTCATACCTAGAACCTCTCCACTCAGGTCAGGCGCAGCCCTCACTCCTCAGGCACGCCCGACCACCCTCCTTCCCTATCATGTCATGCTATTCTGACTCGATGAAGAGCACGGGACCCCATCCAACAGGCTGCTGGAAGATTCTCTCTCCTCCTCACTAGAGCCCCTTGTCAAGTTCAAGTATCTCTTTGTTATGGATTCAACTGTGTCCCCAAAAACCATATGTTAATGTCCTAAGCCCTGGTACCTGGGACTTTGTTTGGAAATAAGTAAGGTCTTTGAAGATAGTATCAGTTAAGTTAACATGAGGTCCTACTAGAATAGGGTGAGTCCTAATCCAGTCTGAGCAACTCCTTATAAAAGTGGAGAAGAAACAGATAGACAGAAAGGGATGGTGGCCGTGTGCAAACGCATCTAAAAGCCAAGAAACCCGAAGAAGCTGGAAAGGACAAAGAAGTATCTTCCCCTAGAGTGGAAGAGAGAGACAGCCTTGCAGTTGCTCTGAATCTGGACTCACAGCCTCCACAAGTGAGATAATACATTTTTATTGGTGGAGACTAATACACTCTCCCTGTACCCCGGCACCCAGGGATGCCTAATACACAGCAGCTGGGAAGGAATGCTGGCAGGGTGGCAAACATCCCAGGCCAGCCCTCAGGCTCATCCTCACGTTACAGCGAAGAGGGTGAGCCAGAGGCAGAGATGGGTGCGGCAACCAGGCAAACCCCTCCTGCACCCCAGACTACTTTGCACTCTGCACAACCAAACCTTCCAAGAGACAGCAGTCCACTCTGGCCCACTAACCAGAGGCGAGTTCCCGCTTGCCACGGGCAGGTGGCAGGGCCTTACCTTACGGCCCTGGGGATTGTCCGGAAGATAGCACTGGCGGGGAAACCCTCTGGCGGTGAATGGCTTTCCAGGGTTGGGATGTTCGGGGCCCTGCAAGAGAAGCACAAAACCAGGAATAGGAGGGACTGAAGAGAGCCTCCCCAAATCGTGGCCCAGCTGTGGGGGTGTGCAGGACACGGAAGCCCAGCCCCAGCCCTCATCTTCCTGGCTGGGGCCTATTCTTGCACTAAAGGGACCAAACAAAACCCCATCTTAAATCCTAGCCCTTCAAAGACTCCACATAAACCTCACCTCCCACCCACAGCTACCCTTCCTGGTGAGACTGGGAGCCCTTCAGAGGCTAGGACAACTCTCTCCTAGTTCTTAGAATCCTCCTGGGCGCTGGACTCTTTGGACTGACTGGAGGACCTTCCCTAATGATGCCCACACACCAGCACCCAGAACACCCTCCCTCCCTGTCAGGCTGCTCCTAGGTCTAAGCACTGGCTGGGGCAGGGGAGCTGGAGAAAGCAGCAGCAAACCGGAAGGACAAGGGGCTGAAGCAGCAGACAGATCATGCTCCCTGCCCTTTGCCACACCAGTGGCACACCCTCGTGCAACTCAAACCCCCTCTCCCTGCTCTGGGCTCTAACCCTGTCTGGAATGTGTTAAATATCACTTGGAGCCTTGGAGAGAAGTGGAGGAAAAGGAGGAAAGCACGCTGATTAAACAGACCAGGAAAACAACACGCCACCTGCCACAGACTGGCCCCACCTGGCTCTGGGTCCCCATTGCCCCATGTCTTCCCACCCTGTCCCAAGCTCTGAGACCTAAAGGGCCAGGGCTCCCGTCTGGGTCTCCACCGGGGTCTACTGCTTGGGGTTTTTGTCTTGTTCCTGACATCCAGATCCTGCCTTACCATTCCCAACCCAGGCCTGGGTCTGGGCCTGTCTCTCAAGAACAGAGGTCCTGATTCTGGGAAGATGGTGACATAAACAAACCTTCGTTCTGACCCTGCCTCACAAATACAGCAAGGATATGGTGCTCAGCTTTGAGGGACTCTGAATCAGCGAGCGGAGGAAAGCAGTAGGGAACTGCATATAGGCAAGAGTAAACAAATCAACAAGTTGCATATGGTAGGAAAATCATTTCTCCCGTCCCTGCTCCTCCCCCAGCCACAAGGGCTGCCAGCTGCTGTGAACCGGGGTAGTAGCCCCAGAAAAAGAGCCTGCTTCCCTAACCACCACAGCCCCCGCCTGTACAGAGACAGAACCCGAAGCTTCTGCCCTAAAATCAACAAGGCAGACCTCCCTTGGGGTTCGTTTGGAGTGTGCCAGCACCTCTTCCACCCAGACACTGTTCTTTGTAAGCCTACTGCAAATTGCTACAGAAGGCCCATGCAGTGGAGTCTGCTCTCATAGTCAACACTCTATCTGCCTCCCTGTGCACCCCATAGCTCTGGCATCTGAAACCAACAGGAAACACCTCCTGGGGAGTCAGTTCTAGTCTGTCTGCTACCCCTCCGTTTCAGTCAGTGCTGAGAACTGCTGACTGAGGCTGCTGTATCCTAAGCAGCAGGCATATTTATTAGAGGTTACACCCACAGCCAACATACTCCAGTAGGGGGGTCTGATAGCAACAAGACAGACCTCCCTGGGAGTCCATTTGGAGTGTGCCAGTACCTCCCAACTCGGGTACTGCTGGCTGCAAGCCTACTGCAAATTACTACAGAAGGCCCACGCAGGGGAGTCTGCTCCCACAGTGAACACTCTACTGGCCTCCCTGAGCACCCCATAACTCAGAACTCCAAAACCAACAGGAGCCCTCCCTGGGGATCAGTTTGGGTTTGTCTGCTCCTCCTGATAGTCAGCATTGAGGACTGTTCACTGAGGCTGCTGTGTGCTAAGAAGCAGGCATCTTGAGTGGAGGCTATACCCACAGCCAATATACTCCAGCTGAGGGGTATGACAGCAACAAGGCAGTCCTCCCTGGAGGTCCATTCAAATGACTATCCCTCCCCAACCAGTAACTTGTTGGCTGCTGGACTAACACAAACTCCTACAGAAGGTTCCTTACAGTCGAGGCAGGAGGTGGGTCACCTAAATGAAGACTATTCCCCCAACCACCATGGGGCCACTGGGGCTCTGAAACCAACAAGACAGATCTTGCATAGGTTCTTCTGGGGAGTGCCAGACCCTCCTCCTCCTGAAATGGAGGAAAGTCTGCTTACGCGTCCTCTGAATGCCAGCTCAGTTATAAGCAGCACCCACAGCACAGTGAAGGAAACCTGGGGCAAAACCGGAAGGCAACACCCAGCCCTGAAGGGGGCTCACTGGGTATGGGTTTTCTGACTAAAAATGTGACTGCAGAAACTGAGAAGGGAAGGAAGTAATAACCAGAGAGACAGGACTGTGCCCCCTGGTGAACAGACTGATTAGTACACAGTATCTTGCCTGAGTGGTGGTGCATGCTGGTGGACAGACTGACCACAGCATGTTCTCTGGTGAGTCTGGGAGAGACTGAAAGTTGAAAAATGAGATCTGGAACTTTCGAATTCCAATTAAACCAGGGAGGAAGAAGGAGCTATCACAGATAGGGAGAGGAAACGATAAGCAAAAGCTGAAGGCTCTGCTCACCTAAGAGTTTCTTGGAGATAAAGTAGTGCTGGGAAAAAACACCAAATACTGGAGAAAACTGAGAAAATTAACACCCTCAAAAACCACAATGCCACAACAAAATATCACAAGATACACAGAGAATGGAGAAACAATGGCCCATCCAAATGAAGAAGACAAAGAGTGAAAGTACATCTAAGGATGACCAAATAATGAAAAAAAACGGGAGAAAATAATACAACAATATTAAACATAATTAAAGAACTAAGGAAAAACATAGACAAAGAGCTAAAATAAGAAAAACAATGCAAGAACAGAATGAGGATCTAAAAAAAAAGGAGATATTGCTACTGAAAGGGACAATAACTGAAATGAGAAACACAACAGAAAGACCTACTAACAGACTTAAACAGGCAGAAGAATGAATGAGCGAATTATTAGAGGATAAAATAGTTAAAATTACAGATGCTGAAGAGCAACAAGAACGGAGGTTAAGTCCAGTACAACTAGATGGAGCCTGGCTACCACCAATGACTGCTCTGACCGGGATCACAACAGAGGGTCCTGGACAGAGCTGGAGAAAAGTACAAAACAAAATTCTAACTCACAAAAAAAGACCAGACTCACTAGCCTGACAGAGAAACCCCAAGAATATGGTGCCTGGACACACTTTTAGCTCAGTAATGAAGTCACTCCCGAGGTTCACCCTTCAGCCAAAGATTAGACAGCCCCATATAACAAAATGAGACTAATGGGACACAACAGTCCAGGGACAAGAACTAGAAGACAGGAGGGAACAGGAAAGCTGGAAATAGGGAACCCAACACTGAGAAGGGACAGTGTTGATGATACGTCGTGGGGTTGTTAACCACTGTCATAAAACAATGCATATACTAACTGTTTAATGAGAAACTATTGTTCTGTAAACTTTCATCTAAAGTACAATGAAAAAAAAAAAAAAAAAAAAGAGTGGACGCTAAGAAGGCCAAGCACAGTTTGATGGAATTATGAGACAAAAGCAAGAGAACTAACACATGCATCATGGGAATTCCAGGAGATGAGAGAAAGGGATAGAAAGAATATCTGAATAAATAATGACACAAAATTTCCCCAATCTAACAAAGAATATGAATCTACAAATCCAAGAAGTGCAAAGAACTCCAACCAGGATAAACCCAAAGCGATCAACATCAAGGCACACCACAGCTACCAAGACACATCATAGCCAGGCTCTCAAAAATTAAAGATAAAAAAAGAATTCTGAAAGGAGTGAGAGAGAAGCAAACAGTCACATACAAAGGAGTCCCACTAAGATTAAGTGCCAATTTTTCCTCAGAAACATTGGAGGCCAGAAGGCAATGGAATAGATTTAAAATGCTGAAAGAAAAAAACTGCCAACCAAGAATACTATACCCAGTGAAACTATCCTTCAAGAATGAAGGCGAAATTAAAACATTCCCAGACAAACAGAAGCTGAGAAAGTTCATATCCACCAGACCAGCCCTACAAAGAATACTAATGGGAATTCTGTAGATTGAAGGGAAAAGACGCTAGAAAATAATTCAAAGCTATGCATAAAAAGAAATATCTCTAATAAACAGGAATGTATGGACAAGTATAACGGCTGGTAATAAGGAATTCATTCTTGATAATTCTAAATGCTTTGTCCTTCACATTTTTTAATAACAAATATATAAAAGGCAAGGATAAAATTATGTTACATGAACTATCAAGATACAATTAGTGATAACAACAACGGGGGGGGGGAGGGGCAGTATAGATATAGAACTTTTTGAATGTTACCAAAGTTAAGTTGTTACTAACTTACCCTAGAATGTTACAAATACAAGCTCTTAAATGTAATACTTACGGTAACCACTAAGAAAATATATTAAATAAATAAATAAAAGGAAAAAAGGAACCAAAAAGGCTCACTACAATAAACCAACAAAACACAAAAGCACGCAGTACTAAAAGGAAAAAGACAAAGAAGGCTTAAGGCACACAAATAACAAAATGGCAGAAGTCACTTCTTATCAGTAATTACAGTGAATGTAAATGGACTAAATGCTCCAATCAAAAGGCTGAGAGTGGCAGAATGGATTAAAAAAACACGATCCAACTATACACTGTTTATTAGAAACAAACCTTACCAAAGACACAAATAGGTTAAAAGGATGGAAAAAAATGTTTCATGCAAATAATAACCACAAGAGAGTTGGAGTGGCAATCTTAATATCAGACAAAGTAGACTTTAAGACAAAATCTGTCAGAAGAGACTGGATATTATATAGCAATAAAAGGGTCAGTTAATCAAGAAGATTTAACAAGTATACATATATGCACCCAACATTGGGACACCCAAATATATAAAGCAAACACTGATAGAACTGAAGGGAGAAATAGCTACTACTACAGTAATAGTGGAAGACTTCAATACATCACTTTCAATACTGGAAAGAACATCTAGAAAGAAGATCAACAAGGAAACAGAGGACCTGAATGACACTATAAACCAACTAGATTTAATAGACATATATAGAACACTTCACTCAAAAACGGCAAAATATACATTCTTACTTCAGTGCACACAGATCATTCTCTAGGATATACCACGTTTTAGGTCACAAAGCAAGTCTTGATAAATTTAAAAGGCTTGAAATCACACAAAGTATCTTCTCTGACCACAAAGGAGTGAAGATAGAAATCAATAAAAGAAAAAGAGAAAAAACTCTGGAAAATATACAAATATATGGAAATTAAACACCACACTATTAAACTACCAATGGATCAAGGAAGAAATCACAAATTTCTTAGAGTCAAATGAATACGGAAGCACAACATACCAAAACTTACAGGATGCAGCAAAGGCAGTACTCAGAGGGAAACTTATAACAATAAATGCCTACATGAAAAAAGAAGAAAGATCTCAAATTAACAGCCTAACTCGACAACTCCAGGAACTAGAAAGAGAAGAGCAAACTAAGCCTAAACCTACCAGAAGAAAGGAAGTAACAAAAATCAGAGCAGAAATAAATAAAATAGAAAACAGAAAAACAACAGAGTCAATCAATAAAACCAGAAGTTGGTTCTTTGAAAAGTTTAATAAAATCGACAAGCCTTTAGCTAAAAAGATAAATAAGAGAAAGGATGCAAGTAACCAAAATAAAAAAATGAAACAGGGGACATTAACAACTGACCTGAGAGAAATAAAGAGAATTATGACAGAATACTATAAACAACACCTGCGTGGTATCAAACTGGATAACCTAGACAAAATGGACAAATTCTTAGAAGCACACAATCTACCCAAAGCAACTCAAGAGGAAACAGAAAGTCTCCACAGACCCATAACAAGTGAAGAGATCAAATCAGTGATCAAAAACCTCCCAACCAAAAAAAAGTCCTGAGCCAGATGGCTTCATGGGGGAATTCTACCAAACATTTAGACAACTGACACCAATACTATTTAAACTCTTCCAAAAGATAGAAAAGGAAAGAATATTCCCCTCCTGAGGCGAATTCTTCAAAGATTAGACTGGACTATGGGACATAAAATGATACTTGTGAAGAGTGTGCTTCTTAGCTCAAGTAGATACATGAGACTAAACGGGCAGCTCCTGTCCAGAGACAAGATGAGAAGCCAGAGAGGGTCAGGAGCTGGTTGAACGGACACGGGAAATCCGGGTGGAAAGGAGGAGTGTGCTGTCCCAGTACAGGGAGAGCAACTAGGGTCACACAACAATGTATGTATAAATTTTTGTATGAGAGACTAACTTGAATTGTAAACCTTCACTTAAAGCACAATAATAATAATTAAAAAGAAAAACAATACTCCCTAATTCATTCTATGAAGCAAACATAACAATGATACTCAAACCAGACAAAAACACCAGAAAACTACAGGCCAATATCTCTTATAAATATAGATGGAAAATCCTCAATAAAATATGAGCAAACAGAATCCAACAGTATATTAATGGAGTCATACACCATGACCAAGTGGGATTAATTTCAGGAATGTAGGAATGGTTCAACATTAGAAAATTAATGTAATACACCACATCAATAGAAGAAAGGAAAAGAACCACATGATCATCTCTTACGTATGCAGAAAAATCATCTGATAAAATCCAACACCCTTTCTTGATGAAAACTCTAAAGAAGACTGGAATAGAAGGGAGATTGCTCAATATGATTCAGGTCATATATAAAAAGCCAACAGCCAATGTTATACTGGAAAGACTGAGAGCTTTCCCCTTGGAACTGGGAACAAGACAAGAGTGCCCACTCTCACCACTTCCATTCAGTATTGTATTAGAAGTCCTAGCCAGAGAAATAGACAAGAAATAAAAGGTATCCAGATTGGAAAAGAAGTAAGATTGTCTCTATTCACAGATGATATGAGCCTATATAGAGAAAATCCCAAAGAGTCCACAAGAAAACTTCTAGAGCTAGTAGAAGAAATTAGCAAAGTTACAGGGTACAAGGTCAACAAATAATAATCAGTTGGGTTTCTATATACCAGCAATAAGAAATCTGAAAGGGAAATTAGGGAAACAATTCCATTTACAACAGCATCTAAGAGAATACCTAGGAATAAATCTAATCAGGGACATTGTAAAAATGGTGTGGCAGAGACATATGACCTCCTCTAACTTCATGAGGCAGGGAGAGAATCACCATCAGCAACAGCCCAAGGTTGATTCCTACAAAGCAAGATAAGACATACCTCCTCCTCTCCAACCTTTTTACCGATTCTGACACCAGTCATCCTTCCCACGACACTCTCTACTTCTCTGCTGGGTTCAATAATTCGTTGCAATGGCCACCCAGAACTCACAGACAATACTCACAATTACGGGGTTTATTAAGGAAGTAAGAGGTTACAATTCAAAATCAGGAATGACTCAAGATACAGTTCTTCGCTCAGGACAGCTTCTCAGCCGTGCCCACAGGCAGGCCTCTCCCTGGTCCTTGGCCTCTTGAGCTGGCCTGGCCCCTGCCCTGCTCGGACAAGTGTTACAAAGCTCTTTAGCTCCACTGATAAGTGCTCAGAGGCATCCCACTCTGTCAGCAAGCCTCAGCCCGAAGGCGCTCAGCTCTCTTGCTGGGTTGGCAAGCCTAGCTCCATCAACAAGTGCCCAAACACACCCCACTTTGCCAGCAAACCCCCTGCCCAAAGGCACTGAGCTCTACTGCTCCGTGTGTTGGCCAGCCTAGTGCTGCCAACTGCCTGTAGGCACCCCATTGTGCCAGCAAGCCTCCTGCCTGAAGGCAGTCACCTTTCTTGCTCCATAGGCCACGAAGCCTACTGCGCCATCTCCTGGTCCTGCTGCAGCCATTTCTCTGCTGCTGATTCTCACCGTCTCTCCCATCTCTAGTGTTACAGCTCTTTCTCACTCTGTCACCAGGGTCTAGGAGGTTCTCAGCACAGGGATCCTAGGTCCAAAGGACACACTCCACTCCTAGCTCTTCTCTCTTGGTGGTAGTGAGGTGCCCCCATCCACCTCTGGGATGGTTCATTTTACACCTGGCAAGATGGCAAAACTGACCAATCCCTTGTTAGGGTTCCATACACCTTATTTGCATTGTCCCACCATCACAAGGGTGTCATGCACCTTACTTGCATTATCAAAAGCTATCCAATCACCTTGGTGGGCCACAAGCACTTCATTTGCATAGTCCTACCCAGTCATTTGGTGGGAGTGACAGACCACAGTGAGAAAAGCCATATAAAAGTGCACTGCAGAGATGTAGGACTTATACAATGAAAACTATAAAATACTACCAAAAAGATTAAAGAAGACTTAAATAAATGGAAAGATAGTCAATGTTCATGGACTGGAAGACTTAATATTGTTAAGATGTCAATAGTACCCAAAGCGATCTACAGATTCAATGCAATCCTGATCAAAATTCCAATAGCCTTCTTTACAGAACTAGAAAAACCAATCCTCAACATTATATGGAATGGCAAGAGGCCACAAATTGCTAAAACAATGTTGAAAGAGAGGAACAACGTAGGAGGACTCATACTTCCTGAGTTTAAAATAGACTATACAGCTATAGTGATCAAAACAGCCTGGTACTGGTGTAACAACAGACACACAGAACAATGGAATAGTATTGAGAGTCCAGAAATAAACCCATACATCTATGTTCAACTGATTTTTGACAAGAGTGTTAAGTCCATTTGATAGGGAAAGAAGAGTCTCTTTAATAAATGGTGCTGGGAGAATCGGATTTCCACGTGCAAAAAAATGAAAACAGGATCCATGCCTCACACCATAAACAAAAACAAATTCAAAATGGACTAAGGACCTAAATGTGCAAACTAAAACCATAAAATTCTTAGAACAAGAAGCAGGGGCAACACTGTCAGGCCTAGCTTTCAACAATGGGTTATCTAATATAATAACAAAAGCACAAATAGCAAAAGACAAAATAAATAAATGGGACCTAATAAAAATTAAAAACTTTTGTTCATACAAAGACTTCACCAACAAAGTGCGAAGACAAGCTACCGATTGGGAGAATATCTTTGGAAACCATACATCCGGCAAGAATCTAATAACCAATAAGTTGTTCACAACTTAACAACAAAAAGACAAATAATCCAATCATAAAATGAGCAAAGGACTGAATTGTGTCCCCCCAAAATATCTGTCAACCTGGCTAGGTCATGTTTCCCAGTACTGTACGACTGTCTACCGTTTTGTCATCTGATGTGATTTCCCTATGCGTTATAAATTCTATCACTACGATGTAATAAAATGGATTAGCAGCAGTTATATATATTGATGAAATCTACTAGATAGTGTCTTAAGCCAAACTCTTTTGAGATAATAAAAGAGAGAAGCAACTAGACAGACTTGGGGACCTCACACCACCAAGAATGAAGAGGAGTGCAGGTCCTTTGGACCCAGGGTCCCTGTGCTGAGAAGCTCCTTGACCAGTGGAAGACTGATGACAAGGACCTTTCTCCAGAGATAAGAGAAAACCTCCCCCTGGAGCCGATGCCCTGAATTTGGACTTATAGCCTACTAGACTATGGGAGAATAAATTTCTCTTTGTTGAAGCCATCCACTTGTCCTATTTCTATTATAGCAGCACTAGATGACTAAGACAGACTTGAATAGACATTTCACCAAAAGGACATTCAAATGGCCACCAAACACATGAAAAGATGCTCACCATCACCAGCCCTCAGAGAGATGCAAATCAAAACCACAATGATATACCATTTCACTCCCACTAGGATGGCTAAGATAAAAAAAAAAGAAAGTAACAAATGTTGGCAAGAATGTGGAGAAACTGGAACACTTAGCCATTGCTGGTGGGAATACAGAATGGTATAGCCATTGTGGAAAGCAGTGTGGCATAACCATATGACCCAGCAATTCCACTCCTAGGTATATACCCAAAAAACTTTAAAGCAGAAACCAAAAGACTTGTACACCAATGTTCATTGCAGCACTATTCACAATAGGCAATAGGTGGAAACAACCTAAATGCTCATCAACAGATAAATGGATAAACAAAATGTGGTACATACATACAATGGAATACTCCTCAGCCAGTAAAAAAAATGAAGTCTTGATACGTGCTACAATATGGATGGAGATGGAAGACATTATGTTGAGTGAAGTCAATCACAAAAGGACAAATATTGTATGACCTCACTTATATAAAAAGATAAGAAAAGGCAAATGCATAGAGACCAAAGTTTATTAGTGAGAGAGAGAGGGGAGGAGGGGGGTTAACAGTGATGGAAAAATTGCACTGATACGAGTAAGGTTGTACAGCGGATTATTGTAATTGCTGTAAATAAGTTGCATACCTATAAAAAGCTGAATGGGCAAAAGTGTGCGACAGACATATTTACAATGACAAAAAAAAAAAAAAAGAATAGCTGTTGAGGCTGCTTATGTGCCTCCAGAATACCTCAAGGGATTTGGTTCCTTGGTTTGGAGGTTTAGCGTTATGGTTTCATGGGACATCCCAGTTAATTGGCCTAATAATGTGTTCAGTGCTTCTGTTCTACCTCCTAGCTCACTGCATAGTGCCAGGGGTCTTAAAAGCTTGCAAGTGGCCATCCAAGCCACAACAACTGGTCTCCATTCATCTGGAGCAACAGAGGAAGGAGAGTCAGGAATAGGAGGAGGAAATGGAATGTGTGGTTAATTGCCACCATAAACAACTGCCTCCTTTGCCATGAGACCAGAAGAACTGGATGGTGCCCAGCTACCATTACTGAACATTTTGATCAAAGATTCAAGATAGAAGAATCCTCAGCAAAAGGGGGAAAATGCAGAACAGAATTTCAAATTCCCATGGACTCTAGACCTTCTGGAGCCATGGAGGGTGGATGAACCCCTGAAAATACTGCCCTGAGATAATTTTTAAATCTTAAACCAAAAATATCCCCTGAAGTAATCTGAAAACCAAGCAATAGTTTAGCTTAACTAGTAAAAAATGCCTGCCTTAAGCATGGTGCTCTTTTAAGAACTCCTACATGGAATCAAATTGACAACAGCAACTAGAAAGGTCAGATAGGAATCTTAGCGGACAGTGAGTTTGTTAATGAGGGAGGAACAACTCAAAAAAGGAGGGTAAGAATGGTTGCACAACTTGAAGAATGTAATCAATGTTACGCCCTGCTAATGGCACATCCTCACCCCATGCTCTGCCGTCTGGGAGGGTCCCTCAATGCCCACCATGCACGTGGACTCCCCAGTTATCCATGCAGCATTCTTACTGCTTATCTGCTTGGTCTTCTGCCCAATACAAGTCCAGCTAATATGTCTCCTCCTCCAGGAAGCCTTCCTTGGCTCAGGAAAGACTGTGCCATCTCTGCTTTCACATCCCCTATGAGCTTGCCCCTATCCCAAGTACTATCACCTCCTGGCCCAGGCTTAGGGAGAACTGGGAGCCTGAGCCTGGGCACGTGGGGCTCCTCAAAGCCATCCATGGGGTAGACTGCTGGGAGAGGGCATGGAAGGAGGAGTGCCTGGGATGGACTGATTTCAGAGAGGCCCAAGGAGGCTCCTCTGCTGCTGGGGTTGCCCTTACCTGTATGCCATGAGGAATGTTGTAAACTATGAGTATTGTCCCGCAATCTTCATGGCCAGGGAGGGATGCCTGGAAGGTGAACACCTCCATCTTCCCCCGGGGCTGGGTCCCAGTTTTCTCTCCGTAGATGGTTTTGCAGGAAGGACACTGTAAGCTTCCATCCTGAAACAAGGCAGATGGCAACAGACTGAGCTGCTGGGCTCCAAGAGAACTGGATAGTCACAGTCTCGTTGGGGGTATGAGGCCAACAAAGAAGCGGGTTAGCCACAATCCCACAGCAAGTTCCTGGCAGGCCTCTCCTCACAGAAATGCCACTTCCCACAGCTTGCCTGTAAAGATGGACTTTTCACCAAAACTCACTATGCAATTTTCAGTAAAGGGGCGAGATATCACGTAGGAAAATTAGGTTTAAGCAAATGCCTCCACAATCTAATGAGTTTAAAATCAAACAGAAAACCCTGTGGTGGATCTCCTGTTGATGAGGCACCCTGGCTGGTACAAGACAGCACAGGGACACTGCAGAGGGACCGTGCCTGGCCAGAAGTGCTGCCGTGTGACTTGATTCTCATCGTCCCCCCAACCTCTGTCCATTCCGGCTCAATTCCACTAAAGGAAGAGCAGCCAGACGCCAGCTACTGAGGGCCTGAATGGACTCTTTCCATGTGAAACAGCGTAGGGCTGAGTCCACTGTACTTGGTAGCCTGGCTCTCCCATTCCCGGCTGGGTGACCCTGGGCACTTTTCCCTCTCAGGAACTGTTTCCCCATCAGTCCAGTGCCTGCTTCAGAGGGAAGTTGTCAGTATCATGTGAGAGTGTATATAGGAAGCATTTGTTGCAGGTAATCAACAGGTGGCAAAGGCCACAATGGTGCTCTGCTGCTCAGAGAGTTCAGGAATCTAGAGGGCTGGAGTAACCAGCCCAGTTAGTCCCCGTTCCTGAGGACTGGGGCAGGCTGAGGAAAGACAGCTGGGCCTAGAGGAAGGTTTCCAAGCCAGCTCTATGCCCATGACTGTCTTTTGCCAGAGGGGCGATCCCACTCTTGCCCATCCACAGCCTCCTGGTGGCTGACACCCACTCTCCTGCAGGGCAAGGCTGTGTAGACATCACAGGGCTGGCTCCGAGCATGCCCAGTGCCCTCCGGGAGATGCCCGTGCCTAAAGGTAGGGGCTACTGCCAGGTTCCCGGCTCCCCATCCCCCGCCCAGGCCGGCTGTGTGGGCACCTTGTTCCCGTTGCAGTACATGGCCAGCAGGCAGAGCAGGTGGAAGGCATGGCTGCACTTGGTGAGACAGCCCACAGCCACGGGCCCAATGGTTTTGCTGTCGGTCACATCGCTGTACCCAGACACCAGAGACAGTTTCTCCATACAGATGATGCAGTCCTAGAGAGAGACCACACAGGGCATCCTTACCAACGGCCTGTTACATAGGAAGAGACCTTCATCTGCTGAAATGCTAGAATTACAGTGAAAGACAGCTGTCGGTTCTGGGGGCTGGCAAGACAAAAGAGTCCCCCAGGATCTGTGCCCTCAAGAGGGTTCACCACAACAGAAAAGACAACAGATGACACAGCCTGGTGGCAGGTACGATAAAAAACCAGGGCTGGAACAGTAGTGGAAACAGGCAAACAGAGGAAAGAGGAGAGCAGGCTCCACAAGGGAGAGGCCCTTTTACAGGGGAAGAAGGAACTTTTAGGTGGACAAGCATGGGGTCAGGCATTCCAGGCAGAGAGAAGAGAACGTTTGGAAGCTCAGAAGCATGGAAGAGAAAACAGTGGGGTGGGGTGGCACCTAAAGGGTGCAGGGGGACTGAGGCATAAGAAATGAGACAAGAAGTAGGAGAGAACCAGATCCTGGAAGGTTCTTCTGGCTGCCATGCTCAGGAGTTGGGCTTTATCTTGTAAGCCATGGGCCCTGCTGAGGGTTTTGAAGCAGGGATAAGTACCATGACCATATCTCTTGTTGGCTGTGTTGAGGGGACTGGAGGCAAGACAGCCCAGCTGTACCTGATGAGCACAGAGGGAAAGGCAGGAGAGGACGGAGACAGACAAGAGCTGTGGGGCAGAAGGACAGACAGAACTTGGTGAGGGGACAGGACGTCTGAGGAAGGCTTCAGGTCTCTGTCCAAACCTTTACTAATCTGACTCAACTTCTCTCATGTACTTGACTTGCAGGAGAAAGAGGCCAACAGAGAGTCCTAGGTTCTGTGCTGGCCTGACTGACCTTGAACCCATGCCCCTACCGATTCTCTAGGACTCTCCATTCCAACTGGAGACAAGTGGTGCTGTAGCCCAAAATGGGGCTCAGTAGAGAGAGACTAGGGTTCTACTGAAACTGTATGGAGTTTGGCAAGCACTATTGATTACAGGAACCTTGACTGGCTCTCCCGAACAGATAGAGGGGGTAGGACTGGTGCTCTGGATATGCCCATCGTGCTTGTGGAGAAGTGTCCACCTGCAGGGGGTGGGGCAGACTCTCCCATCCCTTGTCTCCAGACCCTCGGTCCCTAGGATGGCACAGGGAGTGGGTTACACAGAGGCCCACACCAACAGGAAGTGCTCTGCACAGGACCACACCTTGCTAGTGGCAAAGCTAAGGCTAGAACACGGCTATCAGGAGCCATGGCCGCCCATCTTGGTGAAGTCTACCTCCTGGGATGCTGCGAGAATAAACAAAGTGCCAGTGCATAGCCTCCACCCCTGGGGGCCCTTGAGAAGTGCCTTCAGTCAGAGAACAGGCTAGTGTACTCTGCAGCTGTGAGGCTAGCCCTCTTTCCTTCCATGACACGTACCTCATCTGGGGGATGTTTCAGCTCTTCGGTATAGTTTTTTATCACCTGCTCTGGCTCTGGCTTTGGAGTCCCTCCTAGGAGAGAGAAGAAGGTAAGCGATGTCCGCAGGAGTACAAGCTGGAGATGGTGATGCCAGAGAGGAAGGACAGGGGAGAGGTCCAAGCTGCCAGGAGAAAACGTTAGAGAGTTAAAGACAAGGAAAGCTAGCGTGCAAGAGAAGAGAGGCTTTGCGCCAGGTGCAAATGCTCCAGAGCTCTCTCCAGCCAGCCCACCCTTTGTGGCTCAGGCCTGCCCAGGCGCCCTGGTGGGGGCAGATGAGGGGCAGGCTGAGAGCCCCATCCCAGCTCTCAGGAGCCACAACTGCTATGCAGCCACACACCTGTGCCCAGTCGGTCAGGAAACCAGGCCCAGGCTCTCTGGAATGCGCCCGAAAGAATGAAAAGCAACTGCTAAGACAAACTAAATGGGAACAGGTCCTGGCAGCATTATTTATTTAACTTTCATTATTCTTGCATGAAAACCTCAGCCAGAGAAGTTAGTTTGAGGAGTCAAACATGTACTGGGTGCCAGTATGTGAGCACCATGTGCTTGCTGACCACCCCAACAGCCCCCCACACCCCCTGGACACAGTGGCTGAGGGTCAGGGGTAGTAACTAGAGGATGCTGGGACTGCAAGGAGAGAGGTCCAGTGGGGGCAGCTCTTGAATGGTCTTGAATTCCATAAAAAAAGTCTAGACTCATTCTGAAGGCCAAGGCACCTGCCCCTCAGAACTAAGTCCTGTCTTCACTTTTGGTTTAAATGGGGCAAAATAAATTCTGGCAGGCTGGGTGAGATACACCTGAAAGCCTCCTCTCACACCTGCCTCTATGGACTATGGGATCTCAGTCCTAAGCCACTTGGTTCCTACGCTGAGGGATTCTGAGAAGCAGCCGAGATGCCGCAGGAAGTGCATCCTGACTGCCCCACATGTAGCTGGGGTCCCCAGACCTCCCCACAACTCCTCTTTGAGTATCCCATTTACCTCTGTGCACGCATGTGCATGAATCTGGGAGGGTGGAGAAGTCCTACTCCAGAACCACCCCCCTTGGTGAGACAAAATCAGCACAGCCTGGGGGTTGTCAAGGCGGCAGGGGCAGCAGCAGAATCATGAGAACCGCAGCAGAGCTCACGTGGGAACCCAGGAGGGGACCAGGGAGCCTGGCACAGGCCTGAGAAAGCGACTCCAACAGCAGCTCCTCATTCCACCTCAAGATCACCATGGAGCTGATCGTCCCAGCCTTCAAGACCAGAGGGGCTTCAGTTGAACACAGGCTCATGGCCAATCGCCTGGGGCTGCCAAGACTCAGAAGCCTGAGGGAGCAACAGCTGCACTTCCAGGTGAGTTATGAGAGGAGGTGGCTTGGTGCAGCAAAGAGGGTTGAGGCTGGAATCAGGGGACCTGGGGTTTAATTCTGGCTATCCTAAGTGACCAAATTCTGTCACCTCTAAGTGTAAGTTCCTTGTCTAAAAAGTGGAAACACAACACCTATACCAAGGCTGCAACTGTTGTAAAGGGATTAGTTGCTACTATCTGAAAGGCAGCTACGGATGTCACACACACACACACACATACACGCACGCACGCACACTCCCCCCGCCCCAGGACCCTGACTCTGGTCACCGTGCTGAGAAAGCCAGGCCAAAACACAATGACCACTGGCACAGGTTGGCCATCCTGGTAACTGGGATGCTCTGCTTGGATTGAGGGGAGGGGCATTTTAGAAAAGTCCGGTAGCTACAGGCCAGTGTCCAGATGAACCCCAAGACCCCATCTGCCCAGACTAGCTCCTGGCCTACCTCTGGTGAGGTCCAGCTCAGCAGCCCATCCCCCTGCCCCTAGCCCCAGCAGACTTTCAGCACTGTAGGTAGCTTTCCACTAGCCACATTTCTCAAAGGGGGTCAGCCAAGTGACCATCCACTCCATTAAAGGGACAGCTGGCCTGTGTTCTTCCTGGGCAACAACCTGAGTGCCGTAGGAAGCTGCCTGCCTGCCCTGCCCAAAGGTCCCATCTCTACCTCCGAGGTACGGTAAGAAAGGAGTGTGCAGAGCCCTGGACTGGGGTGTAGATCATGAAGTTCCACCCCGATTGCTGGGTAAGTAAAACCCTGCCCCTCCCTGGGCCTCCCTCCTCTCCTGTGGGGTAGGGGTGGATATCAGAGCAGATGATGCACACAATGTGAGCCGCCACCATTACTGCACACCAGATATTTCAGGTGCATATATCCTATTCCTTACACAACCAATCTGCTAAGTAGGTGGCACCCAGCTTATAAACGGAGAAAAACGCAAAAGATCACGAAGTATGTGATGCAGCCAAGACTGAGACCCAGGACTGCCAGACCTGAAGTCCTGCTCCTTCCACGATGCCACACCCTCTCAAAGGTCACTTTGGCTTTTAGCATCTTCAAGTCTATGGCCAAATGATGGAGGCTAAGCCACAGTCAGCTTTAGAGAGATTCTAACTTCCTACCCACACAACTCTTGTTGGCACTCAGCAACACCTTCCATGGTCCTGAAATCCCTCCCTCCTGTTGAGCGGGAAGCAGGGCAGTGGTCATCAGGGAGCCCCTCTGAAGTAGCCCCACGGAGGGGATCAGATGGGGCTGGGGGCTAGGACAGCAGGACTAGATTCTGCCTGGTATCTTTTCTGACATCCTAAGCTGGTGGCCAGTGCAAGGCCTTGCCCCACACCTTTGTGTCTACAAAGTCACAGGGTCCTCAAGAACAAGCCCCTCATTCGAATTGTGCCAAGAAGAGAAGACCCGAACTCTGGGTCTTAAGTGGAAAACAGATTCCCTGGGGGCCACCCCTGCAGCAGAAGGCAGGAAGAAGGGGCCAAGAAGCTCATCACCCCAAGGGGCCAGGGAAAGAGAAAAGGGCCGTGGAGCTAAAGGAAGATCAACCGATGCGAGAGAGTCAGAGGCAGCAAGACTCGGAGGAGGCTTAGCAAAGGCCAGAGAGCGTTTGTGAACAGGAACTACCTTTCATGGACATTTTCCTCAATCTCTTAACTGAGCTGTGACTTTTAGAGGCCAGACAGGAGGTGGGAGGGCTGGCGGGCTGAGGTGCACGGCTAAGACACACAGGGAGTCCAATGGCTGACATCAGTATACTCGTCATGCCTACACGGGGTGCAAGATCAGACATGCAGAGAGGGGGAGAAACATTAAAAGGAGTCATTCAGCACGTGACATCAACAAACCCAGAGTCCAGGGAGACAGTACGGTGAAAAGCCATAGGGATCCACAAAGAAGCTCAGTGCTTTTCCTTAGGGGCCTCCCTGAGGGTAGCTTTCTGAATCCTCAGAAACTGGTCAGGGCCTGGGCGCAGGAGAGGGCCTGGGCAGGAAGTGGCAATCCCACATAGTCCCGTTTCCCCCTCTACCCTCTGCCCCATGAAAAGGCCAGGGCAGGCAGTGCTGCCCCCACCAGGTGATGCATAGGAGTGAGGGGACTGTGGGATTCACCAGGACCGGTCATGTGGCCTCCATAGGAAGAACAAATACTCCCAACCTGACAAATGCCCCAGCTCAGGGAAAGAAGCAGAGGCCAGTCAACAGCCTGGGCAGCACAACTGAGACCAGGTACGTGTGTGCCCAACCAACTGTGGTGGCCACTCAGCAGGAGACAAAGTGGGCATCAGACAACCAAGGTTCAGGCCAGGCTCTGTGCTGACCTGCGCTCTAGCTGTGCTCCCGCTTAGTTAATGCAACACCACCGCCACCACAAGGCTATTCCTGAGCACAAATGCGGTTCTCTCGGGAACCGGATGTTAGGTGAACAGAAGGACAAGCAGGCACAAGTGGCAGAGAGGTGGGGGAGAATGGGAGCAGGTATGGTTTTCCTTAAGAGAGCCATGGGCCTTTGTATCCTCTAGCTGGATTGCTTTCCCCAATACCTATCAGCATCCTCACTTCATTCAGACCCTTCCCCTCAAGTATCACCTTCCCAGGCCACCTACCCAAAGTGGTAAGATGTACTCAAAGAATTTGGTCTTTGTCCCTGGTTCCTGGGAAGTAATCTCCAACCAAAACAAAACCAAACTCATTGCCACTGAGTGGATTCCAACTCAAAGCAACTCTATACAACACAGCAGAACTGCCCCATGGAGTTGTAAATCTTTACAGAAGCAGACTGCCGTATCTTTCTCCCATGGAGTGGCTGGTGGGTTCAAACCGTCAACCTTTGAGTTATCAGTCGAGTGCTTAATCACTGCACCACCAGGCTCCTGAGGTAATCTCTAGACACTTGGAATTTCCTGTGACTGGAGTCTTTGTAAGGAGCCCTGGTGGCACAGTGGTTAAGCACTCAGCTGCTAACTGAAAGGTCAGCAGTTCGCACCCACCAGCTGCTCCGTGGCAGAATGATGTGGCAGTCTGCTTCTGTCAAGATTTACAGCCTTGGAAACTCCATGGGGCAGTTCTACTCTGTCCTACGGGGTCACTGTGAGTAGAAATCAACTCCATTGCAACAGGTCTTTTGGTTTGGGGTCTTTGTTATTTGTGGAGGGGCTCCACACCACACCTACCTACCAGGTTATGTTAATGAAGTGACTCTTGGATCAGGGCTAGAAGGTTGAGTTCAATCATGGGCAATGATTCAATCAACCATGCCTACGTAAATGAAGACCCAACAAAAACTCAACACAGAAACTTGGTGAGCTCCCTGGTTGGTGAAAGATATCAGTGATTAGGAGAGTAACACGTCCCTTTTTGGGACATGGAAACTCCACGATGGGGACTCTCTCAGACCCTGCTCCATGGGTCTCTTCATTTGTACCCTTTCTGCTATAATAAAACTATAATCATAAGTACGGTGCTTTCCTGAGTTCTACGAGTCATTCTAGTGAAGTATCAAATCCGAGGGAGTAGTGGGAACCAGTAGGTCAGAAGTGAGGGGGGCTGGAAACCTCTGAACTTATGGCTGGTAACCCAAGGGTGTAGCCAGCAAATATGTAGTCAGCACGTCAGAATGAGGGTGTCGTGGGGACCTGAGGGGGTAGTGGGGAAAAAACTCAATTTGTAGCCAGCAGCTCAGCAGTGAGGGGGACCTCCGGATCTCCAAGCTTGTGGCTGGCATCTGAAGTCTCAGGCAGACATGGCAGCCTGGTGGACTGTGTCCTTTAACTTGTGAGATCAGACCAGGTGGTTAGGGTCAGAGAAAGAAATGCTGCATTTGCAGTTGGTGTCTGAGAGGCTATTTAGAGTTAGAATTAGAGCTGGCCTCCAGAAAGGCGGGGACAGAGAGGCACCCTGTATACCCTCCAACTCTTTATCTCCTTTATTCTGCTTTACTTTTCTTCTAACACTTCTCACCACCTGGAACTACTCATATATCTGGTTGGTTGGCTGTCTTTCTCCACCACTAGCTCCACAAAGGCCAGGATTTTGTTCACAGCTGCATCTCCGGCACCCAGGGTGGTGCCTGAGCCACAGGAGGCACATGTTATATGTGGGCTAAGGAACAAATAAATACATCCTTGACCACCACTGGGTGTCCCTCCATCCTGAGGCCACCATCATCTGCCCAAGGGGCCAGGCTGAACAGCACTCAGGCCCTTTTCAATGCTAGACCCTGAATCCAAATCACAGGTCTGCAGGGCAAAAATGTGTCAAGTTGGAAGCCAGATGAGAGAGCAGCCTGCTCTGTGGGTCCACCATCTTTTGAAAATTTCCTACATCCAACACTTCACCAAAGCATCAGTGTGCAGGGTGGAAGAGAGGTACACCAAGCTTGAGCCAGCACATCTTCCTCAGCTGCAAGGTCTCAGGAATAGCACCCGAAACTCCTAACACTCCCCAAATAACCTCCATACCTTGCACAGCCACAACTTTTCCACACCATCTGACAGGATTCCCACTTTACCTGTTAGAACCCCTGGAGACTGAAGCCCAATACACAGTCAGATTCTCACGTCTCAATTTTCAAACACTACCTTTCTAACACCAAGGGTAAATCTTTCATCTGGGGATCAGGGATTAAGGTCTGAGACTGTCCTCCTTCCCCTGACCTCAACAACTGGATTCAGAGCTTGGCGCTGCCACTCACTGGCAGAACAGTTTTGGGCAGGTTGCTTATCGTCCCTGAGCATCAGTTCAAAGCGCTGACACTACTTCCTTCCTCCATGGCAGGCAGAGTAGGTGGGGTGGGGCAAGGTGGGCATCTGCCCTGGCCCAGTAATATACAGAAGGCTGGGCTTTGCAACAGCACCTGTCCCATCTAGCCATCTCAAAAAGGGGCACTTTGCACAAGTCCTTCTGCAAAATGACCACCTGTTTGTAAATCTACCTGCAAAACCGTATGCCCAAATGCTCACCTCACTGTGGCTGGTGCATTTTCCTGAATCCATAACCATTGCTGAGGATGAGAAAGGACAGTCTCCAGACCTTGCTTCTTGGGGACTGTGCTGTGATCCTCTCATTCCCTGGTGCCCTAGACAAGGGCCCATCAATAGGTACAAACCACAGAGCCTTGGGTATAGGGGAGGCGGCAATCTGCTACATGCTCCTGTCTTGGCTCTACCATTTCCTAGCTGGAGACCAAGTTCCTGAACTTTTGAGGTCTGTTCCCCTCCATCAGTAAGGTGGATGTTAAAATAGCTGACCATCTCCAGGATTACTCTGAGAACCAAGGCAACAGGGGACCCAGCCTGAAAAGGGTCTTCAACCTCAAAAGCAGAGAAAATACACAGCCTGATGAAGATAAAATGATGTCACTAAAAAGTACACAAGAAAGAAGGACCTGTTGATAATTCCTAGGGCAAATATAATTTTGGAACAACCAAAAAATATTATGTATGGGTATAAATGTATGTATGTACGTAGGCATATATGCGCACAGATACATACATGTGTGTAGATATAGATGTATGCATATGCATGTACATCTATGTGACTGTACACACATATTCGTATACATAATAAAGCACACAGGGGACACAGTTACAGATACTTGCTAGACGTAACCAAACACCTCACGGGATCGGATTTCTGGGTTTGAAGGATTAGGACCATAGTCTCATGGGCCATTGCAGTCAACTGGCATAATATAGTTCATAAAGTTATGTTCTACATCCTAATTTGGCAAGTAGTACCTGGGGTCTTAAAAGCTTGGAAGTGGCCATCTAAGATACAACTATTAGTCTCCACCATCCGGAGCAAAAGAGAAAGAAGGAAACCAAAGACTCAAAGAAGAAACTAGTCTACAGGACTAACAGTCTACATGAACCATGGCCTCATCTACCTTGAGACCAGAAGAACTAGATGGTGTCTGACTACCACTATCGACTGTTTTAATCAGGGCCACAACAGATGAACCCTGATAGAATGGAAGAAAAATGTACAATAGAACCTCAAATTCCTAAAAAAAAAAAACCAGACCTACTAGACTAGTTGAGACTAGAGGATTCCTGGAGACTACTGCTCTGAGATACTCTTCAAACCGTGAACCAAAACTAACCACTGAGGTCACCTTGTAACTAAATAACAGACTGGCTCACAAAATAATGACTATTACCCGTAAGTGCTGTGCTCCTTTAAAAATTTACCTATATGAGACCAAACAGTCAACAATGTCTTTAAAACAAAGATGAGAATATAAGGGGGGGTAGGGTGGGACAGGGAAACTAGGTTAATGGAAATGGAACAACCAGAATGAAAAAAAAAATGAGAATATTCACTCATTATGAAGAATGTAACCGTCACTGAACAACTTGTGTAGAAACTGCTGAATGGGAACCTAAACTGCTGTGTAAATCTTCATCAAAAACACAGTAAAATATTATTTAAAATAATAAATACAAAGGCAGAGAAAAGGAAGTAAGTGCTACTCAATATTCCTAGGTAGTGAGATAGGGTGGGGCTTATCCTACCACTTCTGAGAACCATTCAGAAAGGTTATTTAACAACTGTAATAAAGCCTTAGAGATTATACACATCAGGCCTAGCCACAAAGGCTCAGTACAGCCAGGCAGAGGTCCTGGAACACAATGTTCTCCTGTGCCTCTTTCAGAGCCCAGACACAAATGTGGGGGCCAAGCTTGTTACTGACAACCTTGGTCCCAACTCCCTCCACCACCACCAAAAACAACACATACACACTCAGTATTGCCCAAGTCACCTACAACATCTGACACCATGAGAAGACCTAAACTGGCAGCAACTTTCTAGTCACATTTTTGCTCACTCTCTTCTCTCTGCCCCAGCAGAGGTTAATAGGTCAGCAGCTGGAGCAGGCTGAAGAGGGCCTGCTGGGCACTGTCTCCCCTATGACTTGTCCAGCCCTGCTCTCCCCAGTCTTTACCATCTCTGTGACTCTTCTGTTTCCTCCATGGGCACCTCTTCTTTGGCCACCTCCTTAGTTGTGCTGTTGGACAGAGCTTCACCCATGGTCCCTTCCCTACCTACAGTCTCCATGGGGAACTCACACACTCCCTTGTGTTCATCATTCTCCACCGGCAAAGGCCAGACCACTCTTCTGAGCACCACATCTAAACTCCACTGCCTCCTGGACAGCACCACCTGCAGCTCCACCGTCTACAACCGCACTCATCACCTTCCCTTCCAGTGCTCCTGCCACAGCATTGGAAAAGCAGCAGAGTCTCATGGGGAAGAGCCCAGACTCTGGGGCCAGACTGCCGGCAGTAGAACCCCAGCTCTGCCAAGTGCTAGTTACCTGGCCTCGGATAAGTTATTTAAATTCATGAGCCCTCAGTTGCCTCAAATGTAAAAGGGAAGTAACGGTACCTACCTCACAAAATTGTTATAAGGATGAAACAAATTAATATACGTGCAAAGTCCCTAGTCCTTCCTCACTGTCATCATTACTATGGCATTGCCAGTCACAGCTATATATAGCAGCAGTCCTCCTCCTCTCTCACAACTAATCCAAATCACCAAGTCAGAAGGATCTTAGCTCTGAATTTTTTACCTAACCCCCACCCGCCCACTGCCCTAGTGCAGGCCTTCACCGGCTCCACACTGGCCTCCCTGCCTGTCTTAGTCATCTAGTGCTGCTGTAACAGAAATACCACGATGGAATGGCTTCAACAAACAGAACTTTATTCTCTCACAGACTAGGAGGCTACAGTCCAGCTTCAGGGCATCAGCTCCAGGGGAAGGCTTTCTCTCTTTCTTGGCTCTGGAGGAGGGTCCTAGTCATCAATCTTTCCCTGGTCTAGGAACTTCTCTGTGCAGGAACTCCAGGTCTAAAGGACACGCTCTGCTCCCAGCGCTGCTTTCTTGGTGGTATGAGGTCCCCATGTCTCTCTGCTCACTTCTCTCTATCTCAAAAGAGACTGGCTTAAGAAGCTTTCTAATCTTGTAGATCTCATCAATATAACTGCCCCTAATCCATCTCATTAACATCATAGTAAAAGGATTTACAACACACAGGGAAATCACATCAGATGACAAAATGGTAGACAATCATACAGTACTGGGAATCATGATCTAGCCAATTTGACAGATATTTTCGGTGGACACAATTCAATCCATGACACTGCCTCCAGTTTTGTCCCCTCTAATCTATCCTATGTCACTACAGTGACTCCCTAACACAAACTCTGATTTTTTTAGTCCCTTTACAACCTTTAAATGATGGAGGTTCACTATACTATTCTGTCTTCCTTTGCATCAATTTTTAAATTTCCCATTAGTTACAAAAAAAAACTTTCAATGGCTCCCTCATGTCTGTCAAAGGAATTTTAAAAATAGTTCCAAGATGTATGGTTAACAAAAGATCTAACTGGACACAAAAGGAACTTATTCAAGATGTAACCACAGCCACTATGATTCTATGAATTCCCCAGAGGGCCCCTTTAAGTAAATGCCTAAAGCATTTCAGGACAGAAAAGTGACTCTTCAACAATAACTCAGTGTGACAAAAAAATTAAAAAGGCAGAGAAAGATCCACACCCAGGCACCGACCACCATAGAGCCTGGCCACAGAGAGCCCATGGAGGCGGTGCCCAGCCCACTCACGGGGGCTGCACCATCACCAGAAAGAGGCCCTGCTCCCCAAGGAGTCTTCAGGTTTCCATGGGAACTGAGGGTAACAAAGCCCCCGCCCCACCATTTCTTCCTCTGCCCCTCACCCCACATACACTCTCCCCTGTCCCAAACCAAGTCCTGCTGAGCAGTTTGTTCCTAAACCTGAGAGTGGGGAACCTACCTGCAAGGGCCTGCTGGACCCTGCTGGGCTTTGGCATCTGCACAGGCACACTGGCGGGGACGCTCCCAGGGCTGTTGGCGGGACCGCTGGGAAGGGAGGCACTGGAGGAAAAGAGAACAAAGCCTAACATGTGGACCTGACTTAGCGAAAAGAAGAATTGACTGGTTATGAATTAACTGGTGCTGCCCAGGCTCCTTCAAGGTTTTACGTTCATGGCTGCCGCTTTGTGAATGAGGAGTGAAGGGTATGTGGAATGAGGAACAAAGAAATCCACATTTTACCACTCTCAGACACAAACTAACCCAGAGAATCTGAGCACTTAAGCAATGAAGCCCACAGCTGTAATCATTTACAAGGAAGACACCCACATGATACTTGACAGACCATCACATACTGGGCTAAAGTCAAGTTTGAGGCTTCTTAAGTGTGGCTAAGTAAAACTGGAAGCCAGGCTTTAGGGAGGGGGAATGGAACAGCAGGCAAGGAGACAGGGCAGCCCTACTAGCTTTACCACAGGGATAGGAAAGAACACTGCTGCGGGTGGGAATCCCATCTTTTTACAGAATTTCAAGAATAAAAATGTTTTCCTGAGCAATTCAAAGAGTCTCTGAAGACAATCCTAACAAAAGAGCTCAAAATGGTTTGAGCCTGCTAGCTTCATCGAAATGACGGCTTTAATAGCACTTTAAAAAAATTAGAACCAGTTGCTGTCGAGTCAATTCAGACTCATGGCGACCCCATGTGTGTCAGAGTAGAACTGTGCTCCACAGTTTTCAACGGCTGAGTTTTCGGAAGTAGATCACCAGGCCTTTCTTCCAAGGTGCCTCTGGGTGAACTGGTTAGCAGCTGAGCTCGTTAACTGTTTACACCACTCAATGACTCCCAATAGTTAACTTTACAATGGAGAAATCCGGCAGAAATCACTTTAACAAGTGATCAAGATCAACACCAATATGACAAATCAACATCACAAACCCCATGACAGGATGCACTGAGAAGGACACAACACGATTTTTGTGGTATTCCTGTCAAAAATGCGTAACCTTAGTCCAATCATGAGAAAACATCAGACAAGCTCACACAGAGAGACCCATGACGAAGTAAGTTTTCAAAAGTGTCAAGATTATGAAAAATGAAGAAAGACTGATGAACTGTCACAGACTGAAGGACTAAGGAGACATGAAACTGGATGCAACGTGAGATCCTAGATAAGATCCTGAACAGGATCCTGGGACAGAAAAAGATTACTGGAAAAACTGGTGAAAGTAAAAAAAAAAAAAAGGTCTCTGGTTTAGTTAACAGTGTTAAACCAATGTAACTTTCTGACTCCAATGATTTAGTACCTGTGGTTATGAAAGATGGTAACATTAGGAAAAGCTGGGTGAGGGGTATACAGAAACTCTGTATTATTTTTGTTTAACCTTTCTTTGAGTCTAAAATTATTTCAAAATAAAGGTTTTGTTTTACCTTATTAAGAAAATGTCCTGCATCTTACTTCGGTGAGTGGCGTCTGGGGTCTTAAAAGCTTGCGAACGGCCATCTAAGATGCATCAATTGGTCCCAACCACTTGGAGTAAAGGAGAACAAAGAACACCAAAGACACAAGGAAAGTACTGGCCCAAGAGACAGAATGGGCCACATAAACCAGAGACTTCATCAGCCTGAGACCAGAAGAACTAGATGGTGCCCAGCTACCACCAATGAACATCCTGACAGGGAACACAACAGAAGGTACCCGATGGAGCAGTAGAACGACAGGATGCAGAACTCAAATACTAGTAAGAAGACCAGACTTAATGGTCTAAGACTGGAGGCGCCCCAGAAACCACAGCCCCTGGTCTCTCCATCACCCCAGAACTAAAACAATTTCCGAGGCCAACTCTTCAGACAGGGATTGGACTGGACTGTGGGACATAAAGTGATACTTGCGAAGAATGTGCCTCTTAGACAAGTAGATATAAGCGACCAAAGGGGCGGCTTCTGTCCAGAGGTTAGAGGGGAAGGCAGAGAGAGTTAGGAGCTGGTTGAATGTTCATGAGGAATCAGGGCGGAGAGGGGGAGTGTGCTGTCGCAGAATGGGGTGAGTGGTTGGGGTCTCATAACAATGTATGTTAAAAAAAAAAAAAATTCTGTATGGAAAACTAACTTGAAATGTAAGCTTCATTTAATTACATCAATTAAAAAAAAAAAAGGTGTTGTTTTGTTTTTTAATGGGGTTGCCATGAGTCTCAATCAACTCAACAGCAACTGGTCTTAATTTTTTGTTATTAAAGCCCTCATTTTGATGATACTAGCAAGCTCAAAACATTTTGAGCTCTTCTTTTAGGGTTGTCTTCAGAGACTATGAATTGCTCAGGAAGACATTTTTTGACAGCTTCATTCTTGAAATTCTGTAAAACGATGAGAGTCCCACCCACAGCAGTGTTCTTTCCTATCCCTGTGGTAAAGTTCATAGGGCTGCCCTGTCTACTTTCAAGACTCTCATTTGATTCTAAGTCATCATATTTTTAAAAACAATAACAAATCCATGCCATTATGGTTTAAGAGGGAGCCCTGCATTGGAGAACAGTTGGTGTAGATGCCCAAGACCTCTGCCAACTCCTCCCTCTTCCAGTCCTGGGCCCTCCCATCCATCCCTGCCCGTATCAGACATGATGTAATATGGATTATCGAACTCTTACACATAGCTCCTGCACTGGAGCTCCCCAAGGACAGGGCCTAGGCATGTTCACCTTTCTTCCCAGGGCCCAGCCCAGAGCCAGGGACAGAGAAGGTGCTCCAGAAATGACAGCTGGCTCCAGGCTGCTGGGCTACCCCTTAGAGCTGTCAGCAAACCAGTCACTGCCTGGTTACAGCAAATGGCTCCCGGAAGTTTCCCCAGATCCTTCCCTGCTGCCAGCCACAGGTCACCGATCCCGCTGGTGGAGATTTCCAAGGAGCTGGGTGGTTCTGATCCAAACCAGGAAACCTCATACCCAGCTGGGGCTGAAGCTGCCAGAGCCTAGCACAGAGTCTGGAGCAGAGCAGGGGCTCCAATACCTGTCTGAGCAACAAAATGAGATTGTTTTGTTTCAATTCCTTAACTGTTCTCCCCAAACAGGATAACCTGAGTGGCCGTGCTACTCAAATAGCAGCTTCTGGCCTCCTCATCTACTCCCAGCCCAGAGGGAATGCTGGAACTGGATCTAGAGTGCACTGATAATGCAGTGGGAGGGAGGTAGAATGTCTGGGCTAAGGTCTTGGTTTCTCTAAAAACTCTGTTTAACTTCAGGCAAGTTTCTCCCTTCCTGAGTCTGTTTCTCCATTTCTGTTTTTTTTTAAAGGAAGGTGGTTAATCTCTGATGACCTTTGCAACTCTCAGGTCCTATAAGTGAAGGAATTTGAAGAGACACAGCCTCCCAGCATCCTTCACCTCCTCTCTCTGGGCCCAGTCCCCATTCCTCTCCAGCTCAGGTCTCCGAAACCAACTCTACAGGGAGCACTAAGCGTGAGTCCTAGGATGCTCTTGTCATTGGAAGCCAAAAAATCTAAGCTCGGCTCTACAACCCCACAAAGTTAGTGGGCTAGGCACTGTTTCCCACAGGGATGGGTCCCTGACTGCCTCACTCCACAAAAAAAATTAGGAAGTAGGGTTTTCCTCTACCAGGAAGAAGTGCGTATTTTAGAGGAATGGCCTAACTCCACCACCAAGAACTCAAGCAGATAGCAGACATTCAGTGAAGCTTCCAATGGATATCTCACCCTGCAACCAGAGACCAGGAACTATGACTAAGTTCTATGTAAGGTCCTCAAAATTGTGCCACTTCCCCATACTGCTTATCCTAGTTCCTCTCCCATAAATCTTCCTGCTCTGAGCAGCAGGAACTGAACAGTCCAAAGGATCCAGTAGTTTCAAGATGGGGACTCTCAGAGCTGGACAGAACCTCAGAGGTCCCTGACCCTGACCTTCACCCCCTCCATCCTCAAAGGGCTCAGACTGATGACAGAATGTTCCCCAATGTGGGGCACCATTTGCCCCATGAAGTGCCCTTGTCTGGGAATTCTTCTCTCTAATCACTGCCTCAGGAACCCTCCCTCTTCGCAAACAACAAGAAAACAAAACAAAATAAAACCTTCCCTTGTTCCTGGGTCTGGAGTGCCTGGGTGGCACAAACAGTTAAGTGATCAGCTACTAAGCCAAAGGTTGGAGATTTGAGTCCACCCAGAGGCACCGCAGAATAAAGGCCTTGGCAATCTACTTTTGGGAAAAATCAGCCATTGAAAACTCTATGGACCATCTGAAAACCCTATAGTCACCATGAGTCAGGATCAACTCCACATAACAGGTTTGTTTGTGTTGTTGTTATTGTTCCTGGGCCTACCTAACAGCTCCACCTGGCTTTCCTCTCTGGGACCATCTCAAGGAGTTTCCAAATGGAGGTCTAACATGAGAAATGAGGACTTCTAGCCTTCTAATTTTACAGTCCCAAACAAGCGGCAGAGCCCTGGGGGCACAGTGGTTAAGAGCTTGGCTACTAACCAAAAGGTTGGCAGTTCGAATCCACCAGCCACTCCTTAGAAACCCTATGGGGCAGTTCTACTCTGTCCTATAGGGTCGCTATGAGTTGCAGTCAACTTGACAGTGATGGGTTTCGTTTTTGTTTTGTTTTGTTTTTTAAAGTAAGGAGCAACACTAGGAAGCTGGAGAGTAAGGAAACCAAAGTGTCTCTCCAGCTCCCCAAGATCTTCAATTCTGGCCGGTAAGCCAGCACCAACATAGGAATTTCTGACCACATGATGCAGGACAAAGAGCACAAGATGTGGAATCTGGGGACCCAGCTCCTGGTGCCAGCTCCCCCTTAAAGCTGTGGGGCCTGGGCGTATTGAGTCCTCTTTTTGAGCTTCAGTTTCTTCAGCTATAAGATGAGGATAATACCAAAAGGCTCCCAGGGTGCCTGTGAGGCTCAATCTGAAGCCCAACACAAATGTCCATTGTTGTCCAGGACCCAAAGGAACAGAGGGAGCTAAAGCAAAGTTCTCAGGGCCACCAGACACCTTCCTGCAGGGCCCTCATAAATCCTGAAAACCATAGCAATATTAGAGCAAAAGGAAACTTCAGAAACTGACCAGTCCAACTCCCTAATCTTAAAAGGGGAAAAATGAAACATGGAAAGAGAACATAGCTGACCCAAGGGTCTACAGTGAGTCAGGAGCAAGGCCCCGCCTGCAACCCAGGACTCAACTCGCACAAGCGAGACTGCCAGCAGCCAAAATAGGCTGGCCAACAGCAGGAGGGTGTGCGGAGCTATTAGAAGCAGGAAGAACAGCAGCAGATGAACACAAACCAGGAGAGCCATCTTCTAAGACCATTTAATGCAGGGGCAAAGCACCCATAGGCTTAACCACATCACTGAGCTATGTGTGACTGCTGGTCATAATTACTGCCCAAGTCATCAAAATACTAAACAAGAAGTCACACCCTCTATTAAAGAAGGCAAGAACGTGCATGACACATTCTGGGAAGTTTTCCATCCAACATGATTAAACACAAGTTTTAGTGCTTAAAGGGATAAACTTCAGATACCAGGAAATTTACTCAAACCCAGCAGCTCAGTCACCCATGACGTACCTCCCAGGGGGCACAAGGAAATCTATCAGCCAGTGTTACCCAGATTGAGCAAGAGGTGATTTAAAACCACATAGGTTCCACAAATTTCAACTTTACCAGCAAAAATGGCATTTCCGATAGCTACCAGTAAAGACAAGATTCCCCAGCCACAGCTGTCTTTAGACCTGCCCACCCTGCCCAGCCACCATATACATGGTTAACTTTCACCTCATCCTGATGACATTCACCTGGAGTTGAGAACTTTACCATAGCCCTTAGGGAGAACAGGTTGCCAAGTTTCTTCAATCCTCAGCAGGCCCATTCTGCCTCTACAACACCCATCAGAGAAGGGTTAACTGAGGAGGCCCATGCTATAAATTAGGTGTGGGTAACCCATTTTTCAAACCATGGATAGGCCTGTGCAAGTGAATTATATACCCCTCCCAGCTCTGAAGAGCCGGAGGAAATAAAGATGTACACCTACCCCAGGAGGCAGGCCCTTTGAGGCAGTTTCAACTAACTGAGCCTACTGGCCTGGTTCCCTCCTGGCTTACAATGCCGGGCAAGCTGCAACACGCATGTCCCAGCACAGAAGGTGAAGGTAAGACAGTCTGGCCTAATCACCCTCCTTCCTGGAACTTGCCTGACCTGCACCAGGAGGGTCACATCAGCAGTCTCTGCTGGCCCTCAGGCTGGGAGAGGGGAGACCCCAGAGAAAAACAGAACTGGGGATGTATTCATAGGAAACCAATCAGAGAGCCCCTTACCAAGAGAAAGAAATAAAGCCCACTAAGTCATCTGGCTCAATCCCAGGGTCTAGAACGCTCTAGAACTATTTAGAAATTTGCCTCAGTCATTTGTAAGAACCTAAGAAACCCCAGCTGGACTGACAGCTCTATCACACTTTTCTCTAAAAGAGATTGACCCACATATTGAGGGTAAGAGGTGCAGGGAGAACCTCACTGAGCCTCGGGTGTGGCTGGGATACATGAAAGTCCACAGGCAAGGCCCAAATGAAATCTCCCTGTACTCACAATTCCAGAAAGATCTCAGATCCATAAGCCCAACTCATAGGAAAAGCTTCCCAGGAAAATCTTGACCCATCCAAGCTCCTTACTCTCCTCTGGGTCTACAGGACTTCTCACTCATCCCTCAAGATACCTTCAGCCTTCCTAATCCCTCTACCTTTAGAAGAGCTTCAGGAACTCCCCATGTGTGCCACAGAGTCCACTCTTGGGACCTGGGTTTTAGATCCAGTTCCGGCACTTGCTGGTTGAGCTGCCAACCTCATGAGCTTCAATTGCTCATCTGTAAGTTGAAGATACTATCTACCTTAAGGCTGTTATGAGGAGTGTTGAAATCATTCATGCTGCCTGCTCAACAGGGTGTACATATTATGTGTTCTCAACGAATGGTAGCTGCTGTCACTATATCTTGTACAAATTGGCAGGGTTCTCTGAAACCCAGCTTGTAAAAATACTGGAGACCCAAGAAGCTGCCACAGTGGTCTCAGCCACTTTGTGCAGCTTAAGCCCTCAACACGATAAAGTGGGCAGGGATGGAGTCAGGTGACATGCTGACTGGCCAACATCAGCCCAGATCAACAAGATGTTTGCCTATCTGGGAAAAGAGCAGCCCGAGGCCCACACGATTAGCCACTACCCACTGGGTCACTCTCTCAGAAAGCAGCCCCCATGCTAACATTTGAATTCTCACAACGTTCTCCACGCCCACACTCCCAATAATGATTAACAACGAAGCCTCTAGCTTCAGCTGGTCCAGTCACAGACCAACCTAGAAGTATCCACCCATTGGTCAAGCCCAGTGGGTTTTCTCACTTTCAAATGCACCTGGTCTATGCCCTGACATGGAACACAACAGAGTCCCTAATGGAGCAGGAGAAAGGTGGGGCGCAGAACTCAAATTCTAGTAAGAAGACCAGACTTAATGGTCTGACTGAGACTGGAGGAACCCTGGAAAGCATGGCCCCCGGATTCTCTATCAGCCCAGAACTAAAACCATTTCCGAGGCCAACTCTTCAGACAAAGATTGGACTGGACTGTGGGATGTACAATGATACTCATGAAGAGTGTGCTTCTTAGCTCAAGTAGATACATGAGACTCAATGGGTAGCTTCTGTCCGGAGGTGAGATGAGAAGGCAGAGAGGGTTAGGAGACGGTTGAATGGACACAGGAGATCAGGAGTGGAAAGGAGGAGTGTGCTGTCACAGTACAGGGAGAGCAATTAGGGTCACATAACTATGTATGTATAAATTTTTGTATAAAAGCCTAACTTGAAATGTAAACTTTCACTTAAACTACAACAACAAAAAAAAATGCACCTGGTCTAGACTGGGCCTGTTATTTCATCATCTTTCTCCAAGTTCAGAGAGCTCCCGAACACTGAGCCACTCAGGGCTGGACTGTCTGTTATCTGCTGCCACGCCTTCCCCACCTCAACACTTAGTCATCTCAACACACTGGGATGGCGGCCCTCCTTGTACCAGGCCGTGGGCTTAAGCACAAGAACTGTACCTTCCAACTCTGCATCTATAGTGCCTGGCACACAAGAGGAGTTAATGAGTGCACAGTGCTGAAATGGTGTCAAATACACAAGCACAGCTATGTCGCACACCACCACAAGAAAGATGTTTAAATTTGGCTTTACACAGAGAGCTCTATTCTCGTAAGTGAATGAAAGGATTACTGATTTCGACTCCAGTGCGGCAACTAACAGAACTCGAGTAACCAGAGGGCATGCAGGCTCTGTGCGATGCAAGACCGTGGACAGCTGTGGCACATCAGCACCCACGTGGCACATGCAAATGAGACCACTTAACAGGGACAACCGAGGGAGCAAAGGGAGCAGGAGCCAAGTCCACAGGTATTCAGATGGATTTTCTCAGCTAAGTAAAAGCAGAAACATAAGCCTGCTGACAAGGCACATATTGTAGACCTAATGACCAGCAATAGCACAAGATACCTGGCTCCACTAGAAGTGGAAGATCCTGGGGGCAGGTGCTGCAGGTGGGAGAGACTGGAGCGGTAGACAGGTTGGTTCCCCAGAGGTGCCCCACTCCAGGGGCTGGTAGTGTTTAGCCTGGGTGCAGACCTAGCCCCAGAAAGTGAGGGCTTGTTGTATGGGGCGAAGGCCTGATGAGCCCCAAAGACAATGGTCGTCCTGTGGGGGGTCTGAGGGACAGGGTATGAGGGGAGGTTGGTCATGGAGTGGCGGTAGCGGCCTGACACGGGGCCAGTTCCGCTGCCACTGAGGCACTGGTGGCAAGAGCAGGTGACTCCTGTGTGGCCCAGTGGAGCAATGACGGTGGTCACCGGGTACAGGGGCCCTGCTTGGCGCCGCACGCTACGGCAGAAGCTCGAAGTCTTGTTGGTCTGTGTGTGGGTGGCATAGTTGACAGTGTAGTTGTACCCCAGGGGACCCAAGTCCACAAGCTGGTTGCCGCTGGCCACCTGCTGCTCCAGATAGTCACAGACGCTGGCTTCATAGGCTGTCCAGGAGCCATCATCACTCAGCCACTCCCAGACAATGCCTCGGCCTGCGGCTGAATGCTGGGGAAACAAATGCCTCCGCACAGCCCGCATAGTGCCTGTTTAAAAGGAAAGTTGCAGGTAAACCATTAATCTACCAGTTCCCCAACAAAGGGCATTTCAACATTCTTTCTTCCATAACCAAAATAAACAACTTTGATCACTGCATATATACTGTTGTGCTGTTACTTGATCCAGTAGCTGGCATTACTCTTTCCAAATTTTGGGGTGATGGATAGAGCACTCTCTAAAGGTCAAGAACCATGGCCCAAAGGAGTCAAGTGGCACAGGGATATCAGCACTCTTGGGCAGGAGAGGGTTATGTTGGAAGCTTAGGTCAGTGGACAGCTATGGCTTAGATTCAATGAGGCTTTTAAAGATCTAATGCTGAAACTTATACATCCTCATTTTTAAAAACTGAAAAAAGTATGAGGAAAATTAAATCACCCATCATCCAACCACCAGGAGAAAGCACAGTTTATATTATATTTCTTCCCATCTAGTCTTCTAGGGATATATATTTAAGTAGTTAAAACCAGCATACTGAAAACATTTCCTGCTATTTTCACATACTATGCTATAAACTTTACCTATGTCTCTAAAACTCTGTGTAACTCATATCATCCCTTTGACTTGTCAAGTCACAACTGTTGGAAAACACCTACGGTCAGTTTATCATAGACTTAATAAAGCAAACATGAAGATGAAAAAGAAAACCATCTGAGCTACGCTTCTAATAGCTCTTGCCCGAAGATGGATTTTTGTAATTACCTTCTAGCTTGGTGTCTCAACTTCAGCCCTGGCCTCCTCCCCATCCCTTTCATCCACAGTAGCCAGAGGGACACTCTGAAACCCCAAGTCAGATTAGGTCACTCCTCTGCCCAAAAGCTGCCAATGGCTCCTCTTTTCAGAATAAAAGTCGCTTCTCGGGACTGAAAAGCTCTGCAGGACCTGCCCCTGCCCGCCCTCCTTTAGGCCTGTCTTCAGTCCCTTCTCAGTGCCCCAGCCACTCAATCAACCTATCCCAACACTTTATACCCACCTCCCTCACTCGACATTTTCCTCCTTAGCACCTATTGTTACCCAACACAGTGCACAATTTACGTATTCTGTATCTGCTGGCTTTCTAAGTTGGCAACCAACACTATGAAGGCAAGGACTTTTATCTGCATCGACTGATTAGGAGCTGTAGTTTTTAGAGACTCTAGGATGCTGCTGACGGGGAATAAAGCAGGTTTCTCAACCTTGGAACTATCGACATTTTGGGCCAGATCATTCTTTGTTGTGAGGAGCTGTCCTGCGTATTGTAGGATGTTTAGCAGCATTCCTGGCCACTACCCACTAGATGCCAATAGCATCCCTCCCACCAAGTCATGACAATAAAAAAGGCTCCAAACATTGCCAAATGTCCCCTGGTGGGGAGTAGGGATGTAAAATCGCCCCCAGAGTAAAAACACCACTGGATTAGCAGGACACAGCACAGCTTCGGGAGGAAATCGGTGGCCCCATTCTCAGTAATACTCATCAAAACACATTATGGATTAAAAAAAAAACAAAAGCAAAAGCAAACATGACTGCACAGAGAAGTAAAGTCCTCTGCCTAAGTCACACAGCTACTGAGCAGTGGAGCCTGAATTCATCAGGCCCTCGTGACTACTGCGGAGCACCGCCTCCACAACAGACTGTCCAGCCACCAGACCCTCAAGTTCTTGCGTATGAGGCCAGCAAAACGGGAAACAAGAGGGCAGGGGCTGGGGTGGCTTCCTCAGCATGCTCCCACAGCACCCTCTACTACTAAGAGGTACATCCTACACTGTGTGGTAGCACCCACAGTACCCCCCTCCCGACGCTGTGTGTTTCAGGACTGGCACAAAGCTGTGATTTACTTCTGTAACCCTGTACCCTCAACACCTAGCACAGCACCCCACCCAAAGCAGACACTCAGATATATACTAAAGAAAGGGTCTTACCAGTGTCTTGGCGAAACTGGGTCCAGCTGGGGAGGTCGATGATGTAAGGGGCCAGAGAGGGGTCAGCCTGGCCTAAGGGGATGCTGTGGGCCAAGCTCCCCAGCCCGAAGCGCTGGCCCTTCTGCTGGACAAACTGCTGCTCAATGTAGCTACAGACAGTGGCACTGTAGGGGTGCCAAGTACCCAGCTCGTCCTGCCATTCCCACACGGCCACTGCCACGGGGCTGGTGTACACCTGAGCCAGGGAAGGGCCTGGGGCCATGGCCATATTTTTCTAGGACTCCCTCTGCTTTTGCACACAGCTTCAGACCAGTCTGGGCTGGAGTCTCAGGTTCATTGCCCAGTGTCTCCCGCAGACCTGTAAACAGGACAGACACAAGGACAGACACATCAATAGCTCTACCAGACCCAGTGTTTAGATCAATCAACGGCAAATCAATGCAATCTCTTCCACGTCTTACTCTGACACCAACTGAGGGAAACCATTTCAATTCTGTCCCATCTGGCTCCAACTGCACATGCACAGCACATCTTCCTCTCCAATGTTTAGGAAGATGTAGTAGAGTTTAGGTGCTACTCATTAGCCCAGTTCTATATTTTTCCAATAATTTCCCTTTGACCCAACTGCTTAGTATATGCATTTATACTGTACGTATTTTCATGAGTCAGCCCAAACGTTCTGTGGAATAAGGAGGCTATCATGATCCCTTATACCCATGTAAGGGCTTTTCAAAGAAAGTTTTTGTTTGTAACATATACTATCACTATATTATACAAATCAGGATTGGAGGAAAACTCATTTAACAACCTGCAATATGCAGATGACACAACCTGGCTTGCTGAAAACAAAGAGGACTCGAAGTACTTACTCATGAAGATCAAAGACATCAGTATGAATTAAACCTCAACATAAAGAAAACAAAAATCCTTACAACTGGACCAATAAGCAACATCATGGTAAATGGAGAAAAGATTGAAGTTGTCAAGGATTTCATTTTACTTGGATCCACAATCAATGCTCATGGAAGCAGCAATCAAGAAATCAAATAACACACTGCATCCGGCAAATCTATTGCAAAAGACCTCTTTAAAGTATTATAAAGCAAAGACATCACTTTGAGCACTAAGGTGCGCCTGACCCAAGCCATAGCATTTTCTATTGCCTCATATGCATGCGAAAGCTGGACAACAAGGACTGAAGAACTCATGCCTCTGAATTATGGTGCTGGCGAAGAATACTGAATATACCATGACTGCCAGAAGAACGAACAAGTCTGTCTTAGGAGAAGCACAGCCAGAATGCTCCTTAGAAGCAAGGACGGCAAGACTTTGTCTCACAACGTCCTGACAGGGAACACAACAGAGGGTCCCTGATGGAGCAGTAGAAGGATGGGGTGCAGAACTCAAATTCTAGCAAGACGATCAGACTTAATGGCCCAAGACTGGAGCGCCCCGGAAAGCATGGCCCCTGGACTCTCTATCAGCCCAGAACTAAAACAATTTCCAAGGCCAACTCTTCAGATAGGGATTGGACTAGACTGTAGGACATAAAGCAATACTCGTGAAGAGTGTGCCTCTTAGTCAAGTAGATACAAGAGACCAAAGGGGCAGCTTCTGCCCAGAGGTGAGATGGGAAGGCAGAAAGAGTTAGAAGCTGGTTGAATGGTCATGGGGAATCAGGGGCAGAAAGGAGGAGTGTGCTGTCGCAGAATGGGGTGAGCAATTAGGGTCTCATAACAATGTATGTAAAAAAAATTCTGTATGGGAGACTAACTTGAAATGTAAACTTCATTTAATTCCAACAATTAAAAAAAAAAAGTGTTAAAAAGTAAAGATATCACTTTAAGGACTAAGGTGCACCTGACCCAGGCCATGGTATATTCAATCACCTAATACCCGATTATGGTGTTGGCAAAGAATATTGAATATACCATGGATTGCCAGAAAAATGAACAAATCTGTCTTGGAAGAAGTAGTCAGAATGCTCCTTAGAAGTGAGGATGGCAAGACTTTATCTCCAGTACTTTGGACATGTTATCAGGAGGGACCAGTCCCTGGAGAAGGACATCATGCTTGGTAAAAGTACAGGGTCAGTGAAAAAGAGGAAGACCCTCAACGAGACAGACTGACACCATAGCTGCAATAATAGGCTTAAACACAGCAATGATTGTGAGGATGGTGCAGGACTGTGCAGTGTTTTGTTCTGTTGTACACAGGGTCACCATGAGTCAGAACCAACTAGATAGCACCTAACAGCAGCAACCACAATGTAAGGTTGGGTGGGGGTTGCTACAGAAGGGCTCACAGAATTAGTGGGAGGCTGGAAGTGACTCTCTTGCTAGTGGATAACAATGAACAAGAGACTTCCTGTGGAGAGAGGAAAATCATGGCTTCAACCAGGGAACTTAATTAAACCAAATCCCTCCCTCCCTCTCCTGAAATTTTCTGGTTGGTCCTCCAATCTTTTTTCCACACAATTTAAAGTAAGCCAGAAAGGCCTGGACACTGATGGGGACAACTGGTGACTTCCACATGGCCGACAGACCCCACAAGGATAAGAAATAGACCTCTACTACCCTCTTCACCCTCACTCAGGGAGTTAAACTTCAAGTAAGATGAAGACATTATGCAGGAATGATATATTTAATCCTCTCAAACATCATTTCTTCAGGGAGGTCTTCTTTGACCCCAAATTATTTCCTCCTGATACATGTTCCTTTACTAACAAGCAGGACCCTGGTAATAATACCTCTACTTGTTTTAATTACCTATGTATTTTAAGTCTTCCCTGCTAAACTATAAGTTCCCATAAGGACAAGAACTATGATATCTGGCACATAATAGGTACTTGATTTTTTTTAATAAATGAATGTTAGCAATCTCTTTCCAAAAAAAGAAAAAGACTTTGTCTCACATACTTTGGACATGTTATCAGGGGTGATCAGTCCCTGGAGAAGGACCTCATGCTTGGTAGAGGATCAGTCAAAAACAGGAAGACCTTAACGAGATGGACGGACACGGTGGTTGCAACAACGAGCTTAAGCATAACAACAATTGTGACGATGGCACAGGACCGGGCAATGTCTCGTGCTGTTGTACACAGGGTTGCTCTAAGTCAGAACTGACTCGACGGCACCTAATGACAACAATCTTTTTCCAATGATTTCCTTTTGACCCAACTACTTAGTATACATTTATACCGTATATATTTTCATGAGTCACCCCAAATCTTCTGCGGAATGAGGAGGCTATCATGATTCCTTAAACCTGTGTAAGGACTTTTCAGAGAAGTTTGTTTATAACATATATATTATCACTCCCTGTGCTACAGATGGAGTCCCTGGGTGGTACAAATGGTTAATGCAAACTTGGCTGCTAACGAAAAGGTTGGTGGTTCAAGTCCACTCAGAGGCACCTCAGAAAAGAGGCCTATCTGCTTCCAGAAAAGTCAGACATTGAAAACCCTATGGAGCACAGTTCTACTCTGACACTCACAGGGTTGCTATCTATGAGCCAAAATCAACTTGACAGCAACTGGTTTTTATGTTACAGATGACAAAAATGTGTCTCAGAAAGGTCAGGGGGCTAAATGACATCCAGGGCATCAATGGCAAAACTGGGACTCAGACCACAGATTCTGGCTCTTCCCCATATCTCCAGGCTGCCCCTGGAAGCATTACTAGCCATGAAGGAAGCCCTGCATAAACATTAAAATCCCCACGAGTGCTGAAGCCCTCACTCTCTAGCCTTCTCAAGCCCGTCTGCACTCCACTCCCTGTGCCTGGGCTGTGCTGACCAAGCTGTCAGGTCCAGAGAACTCTTTTACCACATCCAGGCCTCCCATCCACCTTCTGAGACTTTCTTCCAGCCACTCCAGCCCCACCACTCCTCTTCCCTTAGTGAATTCTCCTCATCCTTCAGGTCGAGGCTGCGTCATTCAGGGAGGTCTTGTCTTCCTTGGCCACCCACCATGTGACATCATAGCATTCTGCACTTCTCCTCCACTGCACCGATCAGATCTGTCATGACCACATACATGTGTGGTATGATCACTGTTCCATGTCTTTCTGCCCCATCAGACTAGAAGCACCACAATGGCAGCAACCCAGGAGTCTTGTTCACAGCTGCATCTCCAGCACCCAATGAGGACCTGACACGTAGTAAGTGTTCTATACATATGAGTTCATAACGTGGCTGAATGAATGTGGAAGATGATTCTGCTATGAGCGTACAGCAGTAGGAATGGGAAAAGAGTTTTTATTATGGCAACACCCCCCCCCACCGCCCCAACTTCGGAACACCAGCTCAGAGTGTGAGAAGAACAGGAACCGACATTAGTGACAAAAACCAAACATACTATTCTCATTAAAGCTAACAGACTGGCAAGGCTCAAGGAAGTCCAGTAACTTATTCAAGGTCACACATATCCTAAGTGGCAGCAAACCCAGATCAATCTGGCTCTAATGCCCATTTTCTTAGAGAGGAAGGCTCAGCCTGAACTCTACCTTGGGCTCCACTTCCAGGCTCCTCTTAAACCAGGGGATGGAGGAAGGGAGAGAAGAATCTGCACCCTAAGCTCTAAGTACCTGCAGTTGTTAGAGCATATTCATGTAGAACCCCGGTGTTAACAGGGTTCCCACACATGATTTCTTTTGAATCTCACAACTCCCTTAGGTATACACATCAAATTTTACCCTCATTTTGCAGATGTGGAACCAGACCCAGGCAGCTGGAGTGACGTGCTATGGTCATATGGCTAGTAAAAAGGCTGGGACTCCAGGCTCCTGCTTCCCCTTCCCCTGCACTACACCATCATGGTTTCAGTGAGAAAGCCAAGACCACCTGCTCTAGAAGGAAGGTAGAGCTGGAACAACTGTTAGTTGCCTTTGAGTCCGTTCCAACTCATGGTGATCCCATGTTTGCAGAGTACAACTGCTCCACAGGGCTTTCAAGGCAGTGAGACCTTTCAGAAGCAGATCGCCAGGACTGTGCTTCAAAGTGTCTCTGGGTGTGTTCAAACCGCCAACCTTTCGGCTAGTAGCTGAATGCTTAATCATTTGCACCACTCAGGGACTCCTGGAGTAGCACACAGAGAGAATAGGCATGAGCTCTGGCACCAATACTCCTTCAACATTCACTATACCATCTGATGAAGTTACTTAGCTCTCCAAGCTTGCTTTCTTCCATTTTAAAAATGGAGATATCAACAGCTATCCTAAGTTCTTTCCATGGGGATTAAGAGACAGGCAGATATAAAGCAACCAGCACAGCACCAGGCAAACAGCACATATTCAACAAATCTTGCTCCCCTCTTCTTTTCCCTTTCTCCCTCAACCCAAGTACCTATCCACCCCTCACCCCTCATCACTGAGGAGTAGTGGCAAAGGGTGGTACTGAACCGCACATAGCACGAGAACCTAAGAGATGAGTCAGGCCTGCAATAAGGCTGAGCACACCACAGGTGCCAGGCCTGCACTGAGCTGCTAATTCCTCCTACAAAGCCCTAGGGGATTAGACCTGGGCTGCCTTTAGGATGGATGGCTGGCGTAGCTCAGCACCAGCAATTAGAAGTCTGTATAAGCAAATCCAGGTACAAATCACAGGACTGGTTTCAAAGCCAATTACTCCTGAGTCCTGACTTGAAGCCTTCTGTCAGGTGTCACTCATCTCCCAGGCAGTCGGGGCATCCCACATCACCAGCACATGTGCTATGTTCCAACATGTCCACACATCCCTAGATGAACTAACTCACAGAACTCTGTGACAGCAGGCTAAAAAATACAGTCAAGAACTTCAGCTAAAGCTTTACATGAAAGCATTCAACCTTCACAGCCTGAGGGCTCTCCATGATCCAGGCCCGGTCAGGGTACCAGGGAACCAGAGATAAGGAAGACACGACACACGAGCCCCTCTATGACTGGCCACTGTCCCCACTCATATTAAGCCCTACAATCTCAGTATCTTATGTCCAGCCACATCAAATTCTAAAAAAAAAACTAAACCAGTTGCCAGCTAGTTGACTGACTCCGACTCATGGCAATCCCACGTATGTCAGACTAGAACTGTGCTCCATAGGATTTTCAAGGTCTGAGTTTTCAGGTGTAGGTAGCCAGGCCTTTCTTCTTAAGCACCTCTGGGTAGACTCCAGCCACCAAACTTTCAGTTAGCAGCCAAGCACATAACTGCACCACCCAGCAATTCCATCAAATTTTAGTAAGTCACAAAACACTCCGAGTCATTTCCCACCTCCCATCCTGCTCTCTCCACCTAGGCCCAAGCAAACATGGCCATCTTTCCAGACTCAACCAGAGCATGCCCTCTTCTGAGCCCTCTGACCCACTCTCTCACCAGAAAGGGCTGACTACTCTCCTGTGTGTCTTCACCACATATTCCATCTATCCCAACATGACTGCATGTATTGGTTTCCACATCCATCTCCTCACTGCAACAGGAACTCCCTGAGTGCAGAGCTGCAGCTCGGCAAATGCCTACTACCCCACAGGGTCTGAAACAGCAGAGGACAAAGGAGAGGAGAACCTTCTGCTCCAGGGGTACTGGGGCAAATCTGAGGCAGTGCCCAGAGGCAATGTCCAGAAACTCCCACTGGTGTCTACTTGAACACAGCAATAATGCACAATCCAGTGGCCTTATCAACATACCCCTTTCTCAGCAACAACCTCAGCCATCATTCAACGGCAGCTCACAAACCTACCCTGTTTCAGCTTCTAATTATGGGGCTACTTAGAGTATTTTTAATTTTTAAAAATTATTATGAAAAAATGCTCAACGTAATTAGTCTTGTTATGTGCCATCAAGTCGATTCTGACTCATAGCGACCCTACAGGACAGAGTAGAACTGCCCCATGGTGTTTCTTAAGCTGTAATCTTTACAGAGCAGATTGCCAAGTCTTTTTCTCTCACAGAGTGACTCGTGGGTTCGAACTGCTTGGTTAGCAGAGAGGGCTTAACCATCGTGCCACCAGGGCTCCTTGTCAATAGTTTTAGAGAAATGCACATCAAAACCACAATGAGATACCACCTCACACCCACTAGGGTGGCTATTATCAGAAAACAAAATAATGAAGTGTTGACAAGAATGTGGAGAAATTGGAACACATGTGCCCTGCTGGTGGGAATGTAAAATGGTGCAGCTGCTGTGGAAAACAGTGTGGTGGTTCTCAAAAAGTTAAACAAAGAACTACCATATGACCCAGCAATTCCACTCCTTGGAATATATCCAAAACTTCACAGCAGGGACTCAGACAGATACTAGTGCACCAATGTTCACTGCAGCACTATTCACAACAGACAAAGAGGTGGAAACAACCCAAGTAAACGTCCATCAACAGATGGTTAAACAAAATGGGGTATACAGATACAATGGATGACTATTCAGTCATAAAAAGAAATGAAGTTCTGATCCATGCTACGACATGGATGAACCTTGAGAACATTAAGCTGACTGAAATAAGTCAGGCCCAAAAGGACAAATACTGTATGATCCCTAAATATCTAGATTAGGCAAATGTATAGAGACCAAAGTTTATTAGTGGTTACTGGCGGCTGAGGGGGAAGGTAATGGGGAGCTACTGCTGAAGAGAAACAGAGTTTCTGTTCGGGGTGATGAAAAACTTCTGGAAACGGACAGTGATGATGACTGCACAACATGGTAAATGACGTAACTGATGTAGCTAAAGTGTATGCTTAAAAATGGCTAAAAAGGTAAACATTTTGTTATATATTTTTATCACAATAAAATTTTAAAAAAGGTTTAAATGGGAGATGTTTTATTACATTTATTTTATCACAATAAATTTTTATCATTACTATTGGCTAGGGAAAAAAGTCTCAATCTGGAAGCAACCTAAACATCTTACAACAAGGAGATGCTTCAATAAACTATGTACATCCTAATGACAGAATAAAAATGTTTACAAAAGGATTAAGGGCCTACGATAATGCCCATGAGAAATTAAAAATACAGACACAGAATTGCACACTCATTCTGCTCTCTGGTGGCTGTGTGTGCCACTTACCGAGCAGCATTTACTTCGTGGCATGCACTCTGCTTAGTGCTTTTGCCAGCCACCTCTCTCAACCCTTCATGACCACTCTGAAAGATATGGACTATTCCTATTTTTACAGATGAGGGAACTAAGCTCAAAAAAATATTAAGCATTTACACAAGGTCAGGCAGCCAGTCTGTCAAAACGTAAAGCCCATGTTCTTTCTATCTTATATAAGCCAGTTTTATAAAGCTGGAAGGAACAACACTAAAATGTTAATTGGGATGATGGAATTATGGGTAACTCTGTACTTTCGAAAGTTCTACAATGGTCATACTACTTTTTATGATTGGACCAAGGTTTTGTTTTGTTTTTTTTTTAAATCAGCAACTTTGACCAGCTTTCCCATGTACCCGCTCATCAGATTGAGCTGCAAATCCCCGCACAAGCACTGCACTTCTGAGGCACTGAAGAAATGCTGTCATTTTTATCTGAGGCATTTTCACTGAGAGGAAAAAAATTACATGTATCTGAGAATCCTCCTATCCTCAGAAGATTTAGATAAGCTTTACAACAAGATCTGAGCTGGCAGAAGCAGCTGAGTGAAAATCATCCCACCTAATTGCGAGCTTCCAGGTGGGCAAGCCCAGACGAATGAATCCCACTACAGCTGAAGGCCTCCAGGAAGAAGAATTTAATTGGTACTCAGCATGAGGTTCGGTGGCAATCCATTTACAACTGCCAGCGTGTGAGAAATCCATCTCACCCTTCCAAAGCCTACCAAAATATTTAACACTTGGGCTATGGGGCAGAGTTCAACCTCTCATCCTTGCTAAGGCTGCGTGTCCTGTCTGCCTCCCCTCTGCTCTGTCCTGGGTGGAGCCGGAGCCTCCCTGGTGGACTCCTCCCTCGGTTCCGGAGTGCTGCAGGAAGGAGGGCATGCTGCATCCTGCGAGGGACGCCTCCACTCAGACTCCCACGTGCTAGGTGACCTTGAGACAGGCATCTCCTTTCCTCTGGACTTTAATTCTCAGGCGGCTGCATTGGTTTCCTAACTTTTTATAAGGAGCAGAATGCTTTTCCAAATGTGATATCTGCTGCCCATCAATATGCAAAACACAGAACAGCGGGGTAGTCTTTTTGACACAGAAGTGGGCCTCCATTCCTACTCCTCCTCAAGAGGCTCACGAAGCTGCTGTGCAAAACAGAGTTCTGGGGAGCCTGGATTGGAAACCAGGGAGACCAGGTGACTTCAAAAGTCCTATCCGGCTCAGATTAAGCAAATACATTTGTTGTCATTGCTCAATTCCTTTTGGACCTCTCTATGGGCCGAATCTTCCAAACTCAACCCACTTCACTCTTCAAGTCCTACTTCCGTAGCTGCCTCTCTTTCTGACCCTTTCCAAGATGCGTGGGCCTGAAATGCCACACCCCATCAGCTGACACTATTAGCAAGACCTACAACTAGAACATGACCTTCAAAGACTTCTTACAGTGCAGTAAGTCACCAGACGCACTGTCAGGAAGCATCCCCAAAGATCAGGGAAAGTCAAATCCTGTGCACAAGCATATAAAAAATTCTACTTGCTAGAATTTTTTTTTTTTAAGTTAAGAGCAATGAATACTATTTTTTGCTTATCAAATTAGCAAAAAGAACCTAATTGTACTGAGACTTCATACTGCTGGGAAGGACAAAATCTTTCCAGAAAAGCACTTGGTAATATGTATCAAGAGATTTAAAAATGTTCACTTCCTTTCACTCAATAATTAAGAACCTATCTTAAGGGGATTACAGAAAAACTTCTACATAAAGATATTTGCCACAGCATTATTTCAACTATGTAAAAGAAATGCATAGAGAAAACTCAAATGAAATATTAACAATGGCTGCCTTTGGTGAAACTAGAGACTTTTTGTTCACTTCCTTATATATCTGAACTTTTCACATTTTCTGAAGTGAGAAAGCATTACTTTCGTTATCAGAAAAATCTCTTTAAAATGCCAAACATTTTTAGAAGATCTTAAGTATAAACCAAACCACCACCGTCGTTCCCTACTATCATTATTTTAAATGGCTGCTACTTACCCCAGTGCGATTTCACTTAATAACAGGCTTTGTCAAAGTATCATGGCACTTCGTTGCTGACACACAACCCCCCTCCTCCGAGTTTCAAGAAAATGCCTAGAACAGACTATCCAGGTGCCTAAGTTTTTCAAACAGTCCTGTGAGAACTGCAAGATGGGGCTTTTGTTTTTACAAGAGATCTTTCAAGCCAGTACCACCCAGCTGTTACTAGGTCTCTGAGAGATGAAGGGAAACCAACAGGATTTATGCCTTGCACACCAGACAGCTGGAAGGGAAGTGCAATGCCTCTTCTGTTTGGTGCCTGACTTGAGCCCTCCGGGGACAGGCCAGAGCAGAACCCTCCGAACAGGGCTCAGAAAGCCACAGGGCAGCTGAGCTCAGGCCTCCTTGTGGGCACCCTCTGCTGCCAGCATCAAGAACCTGCTGCTCCTGCTTCAGCAAGAGCGACCTGACCACCCACAGCTAGTCAGGGGGCTGAGCCCTGGTTCACAGGCCTACCCCGGGGCCAAAACGGGTGGCTAGTAGAAGCAGTGACAGATGTAATAATAACAGTGATGGCTACCATCTGAGAGCTTACTATACGCCACCACTACACCAAGTACTTTTTAAGTGTTCTTGGTGAATCATCACAATTCTGGGAGGTAGATATTAAAATCATTTTACACACGAGTGTACAAATGAGGCAAAAGAAGATAAGCAACTTGCCTGAGAATGCACAGGGACTAAATAAACCCAAATTTGTTTCTAACATCCCTGTGTTTACCACCAACACAGAAGAGGTAAAGTGATGCTGAACAAACCAGCCTGCAGATGTGTTTTGCTTGGCCTATATGAATCTTTTTTGGTTGGTTTTGTTTTAACTGAGCCAATGTTTAAAAATTGATATATTTACCATTAAAAAAAAAAAAAAAAGATTTTCACCTTCTCTTGAAAACACAGAAAATAATGACAACATTTATAGGCCCAGCCTAGATTAGATCCATTATCCTCCCAGCAAAAACTGAGCTGGACCAGAGCAGTGGCTGATCTGTTCTCTCCAGGTCACCAGTCACCACTACTCCCAACTGCAGAGGTCGGCAAATTTTTCATGTTAAGAGGCTGAAATTAAGTATTTTAGGCTTTGCTGACCATGCAGTGTCTGTCACAACTACTCAACTCTGCCAGCGTAGCAAGAAAGCAGCCACAGCCAATGTGTGAACTAATGGACGTGGCTGTGTTCCAATAAAACTTTATTAACGAAAACAGTGAGCTGGATTTGGCCACGGGAACATAGTTTGCTGACCCCTGCCCTATTGCCTCCCCAACATATTATCACTGTTCTTCCACTGTCCTAGTTGAGAAATACTTCCCTGAACCCATCTGCCTATCAAAAAGCAGGAGAGAACTTAAGTCTCTGGCTAGCCTCATCAGTGACATACCCTGCCCTCTGCAGACATGTCAGTCTTTGCCCAACACCTGAAGATGAAGCATCCAATAGCACAGCAGGTAAAGCGTCCTCAGGGGCCACACCTCCAGGGGTCCTACCTGCTTCTCAGAACCATACCAGGTGCTGATACCTTTCTCTGCATCAGGAAGTCAGGCCCTGGTCTTTCTCCTCCTTCTCCCCCTGGATCCTCTCATCTCTTTCCATGGCTTCAACAACCTCCTGCTTGCTGATCCTAAATCCTTCTCCATGCCTGAGACCCTCAAACCCTCTGCTTCAGCCATATGGACCTCAATGCAGTGCCCAGAACTGGCCAGGCTGTTTCATACCCTTCACAACCCCACTGAGAATGTCCACCCTCACCTGTCCACTTAACTCATCTCTCAATTCCCGCCTTGATACTCTGACCTGTAAAATCTTTCCTACACTGTCAGGAGAGAAATGGCCACTTCTGACAATCAATGCCCAGCTGCTATCTGAGTGTAAGTATGTATCTGCCCTCTACACTAAAGCCTGAGCTCCTTCAAGGCAAAGATTATACTCAGGAAAAGACTTTTTTTAAACAAGACACAAAACACTGACTATAAATGAAAAAATAAATTTTACTATGTTAAAATTAAGAATCCTTGATCATCTAGACTCCTTTAAAAAAAAGTGAAAAGAAGTCACAAGTAGGGAGAACAGATCTGCAACACACATAAAGGATTAAAATCAAGAACACATAAAGAATCCCTACAAATCAATTTTTTTTAAAAGCACAAAGAAACTTGCAGAAAAATTGGCAAAAACATGAATATTTCACAGAAAACACATATGGCCAATAAACACATAAACAGACGTTCAACATCAGTGTTAAGGGACACAGAAATCAAGATCCCAAAGATTCCATTTTATACCCACTGCACTGGCAAAAATAAGTCTATCTATAGCAAGTGTTGACAAGGATGTGAAGCAACTGGAAGGTCCACACACTGCTGTTGGTGGGAGTATAAATTGGTACAACCACTTCAGAAAACAGTTTGGCAATATCTACTAACACTGAGCATTTATTTACCTTATAACCCAGCAATGTCATCCCTAAGTTAATACTCAATAAAACTCTTGCACCTGTACTACAGGAGACCTGTACAAATATGTTCAGAGCAGTATGCTCACAATAGCAAAAACCTGGAAACAACTGAATGCCTATCAATGGAAGATCAGATGAATAATCTGTGGTGTATTCACACCAATGGATATTCCTCAGTGGTCAAAACAATGAACCACATGACATGATGACATACAATAATATGGATAAATCTTAGCAATATAATACTCACAGATATGACAAAACTATATAGAGAGTGAAGGGATGATGGTTACCTCAGGACTAGAAAGGGAAGAAAGACCAAATGATTATATGGATACTTCTATTTCAAGATCCTAGCTCTTGTTTTGAGTAGCTGGATCACAGGCGCTTACTACATTACTAAAAAATAACGTATGAAATGAACTGGTGAAAGTTATACACATTTTTACATCAACAACAATAAAAAATGCTAAATAAATAAAAGCAGGCCAAGCATGGACACTGATAAGTACATTAATCTAATTCTCAGTACCTAAGGTAAAAATTAAAACAAACACAAGAGACTAACTCCAAGCGCCAAGCACAAAGAATTTCTTAAGCGTTTGTGGAACAAATGAATGAATAACATTTTTCCTCTAGCCCAGGGCCCCATTTCTTGTTGGACTCTTAGGAACCTTTGACATATCTGAAGCCAAACTCATCTTCCCCTTTAGTTCTCCTTTTCCTCCTGGATTCCCAGGCTTCACTGTACCTTATGCAGTTAGGAGACAAATCGGGAATTCTCACTCCTCTTCAACCTTCTACGCTAGAGCCCATCAGCTGCCAAGGCCTGCTCACTCCTCCCTTCAGCAGCCCCCTCTGCCCTCACCTCCTCGGCCCCCACCGCTAACATCTGGTTAGGATCTTCATGCCTTTTACCTTAATACTGCATCCCAACTGGTTTCTACAACTGCTGTCTCTCCTTCTAGTCCAAGTCAGATACCAGGCTGAGACTGACCCTGACTCCTCCACACCTCCTCTGGATCTCCAGAATAAAATTCAAGCTACTTAGGTTGACATTCAAAGCCCATCACAACCTAGTCCCTCCCTGCCCACCTATATTTGCCAGAGTACTTCCCTTCGATACCCTCTCTCATCTACACTTCCCTTCCCGAATCTCTCTAAAAGCATTTAAGTGATAACTTTCTCCCCCATATACATCCAGGGTTTCCCCACCTCCACCTCCATGTCTCTGCCCTACTCAGAATCCCATCTACTTAACTACCCAGCTTCAACTTACCTGTACTTTCAAGGCCCAATTTAAATAGCACCTTGATATGCGCAGCAGAAAGTAACCACCCCCTTATAACTTGCACAGTACTGTCTTTCCTTTACATTTCTCTATGTCCACCTTCTCTCTTCAACTAGACTATGAGCAACCTGAGGGTAAAACCTCACGTCTACCTCCCACTACCAGAAGCTAGCATGGTGTAAGGAGAAAGTCAAGAAAATAGGTGAAAGAATGGCAATATGAATCACAAGGCTTAAAAGCAGAGAATAATCCAATCCAACACATGCCATATTTTCCAGCCAGGGTGCTCTTTTAAAATGCCCCTGATGGAAATCTTCTGCTCAAATCCTTTCGCTCCCCCAGAGCACTGGTATGGCCCACAAAAACCTCCATACTTAGCCCCCTGCCTACCTTTCCAGCTTCCTCTGGCCTACACCCACCCTTTGTTGCTCCAGCCACACTGCGCTTCTTACAGTGCCTGTGTCTCATAGTTTCATGACTTTGTTTATCCTGAAGCCCAGCCAGGCTACTTCTCCACACATCCTAAGTCCTACTGCTCCTTCCCAACCAACCTCAGCTATCACCCCCTACAATAAGCCATCCTCTCTCTCCTCCCTCTTCCCTTTCTGGATGAATCTGAGGCCTCTGCCCCGTGCTTCCCCTGAACCTCAACAAGTATTACACTGCCAACACTGTTGTCACTGACTGTTGTTTGTCTTTTCCACCCGACAACAAGCTCCCAGAGGGCAGAGATCTTGTCTCTCATCCTTGCACCCCAAGAACTGAGAACATGGTTTGACAGAAAGGAGGCACCCAGAAAACTGTCCAGTTCAAATACAGAAATCGTGACTGTGTCCTTCATCCCATAAAGCATATCTTAAAGTGGAAATCATGTAGAAAGAATCCTCTAAGACTGGCTAAACAGGAGAAGCAATTGGCAAGAAGCCACTTTATCTGAGACAGTTGGCAATCAACAATCAACTCCCAAGGCTCACTTTTCATTCTGGAGTCGTTAAATTCCACCCTCCCCAGTCCCTACCTTCTCTGTTGAAAACCAGATTGAGAAGGCAGCAAAATAAAAGTCACCATGGCTCTCACCTTTTCTCTCTGGAGAGCCGGCACAAACTGTCTCTTCCTGATGGAGACACCAGATCGTTAGCAGGAATAACTTGTTTGAGTTCCCATCTTGATATAAAACGCAAACAACAAAAACCAGGGAAATCCGAAAGGCTTGCTGACTCAGCAACACAAATTCCAAGGCACCTTTGCCAATAAGAAAGATCAGGTTTTAAATTGAGAAATAGCAGTTAGTGAAAATGAATGCACAGATGTTGGATCCATGTGCTGCAGCTGGGGAAAGGGGTAAACCATCATATTTATTTCCCAACTCAGCCTGGGCAGAGCAAGAAGGTACGGTAGTCTCCCTCCACCCACTCAACAGTCAAGGGGATGGTTAAAAAAAAATACACACACACAATTTTATACCTGAGTCCTTGCATAGAAGGGCCTAAAAGGATTTCATAAGCTGGTCTACAGTGTAGGCATCCAGGAAGTCAACACACTAGAGAGGTAAAAGTTTGGCCAAGGTCACACAGCAAATGAACAAAGAGGCTTAGTTACCCTGATGGCTCATGTAAGGCCTGATTTTGGCTACCAGAAATTCTACTTTCCAGAATTCTTGAGGGGTTAGGATAGCATGCAGAAAAATTTTGAGTTTCTTAATGGTCCAAGCATCTGTACACACCCTATTTCCACTGCTGTGGTGAGGGAAATGGAATCAGTGTAGAAGGCAGCAGCTGACAAATAAAGGCAGGATGAAAGAGTAGCTCCAGAAAAAGAAAGTCTTTTAAATCCTCTTCAGTATACATTACAGATCCCCCAAAAGTGACCAGGAAACAGCTTCTCGGAAAGAGAACCCCACTTGAGAGGAGGGAAAGAGAGTTAGGAAGTAAACTCCTCCCAAGCACAACCCAGCGTCCCAGTTAGTCCTTCACCTGGCGGCAGACCACAGCAGAACCCATACCCTAATCAGGTAGCCAGGTGGCAAGGCCGCCACCACCTCCTCCAAGTCCTGGGGGAAAGGGGTACACGCCTCCCGACGGACTCAAACTCTTAGGGTCTGTGCCCCTCCCCCTGCCAGCCTTTCAGCTTCTAACTAAGCGTTCACCCTCCCTCCTGGCACCCAGTCCGGTCCTAAGCCCCTAGCGCCCCCCAACTTCCCCAACTTCCGCCTCCGGGACCCCAGCCTCAGCCCGGAGGCCAGTCCTCCCAACTCCCGGCGCTCACCCCAAGGGCTCCCAGACCCTGGCCCAGCCCTCCCTCACTCCCACGCCCGCCCCTTCCGGTCCCAGCTCGGCTCGGTCTCCCCCCGCCCCTGGGACCCCAACCCTGGTGACAAGCAGACGACCTGCCCGTCCCTCTCACCGAAGCTGCGGCGGGAGAAGAGGGCAGGCTGAGGGGACCGCTGGCGCTCGCGCTGCGGGTCCGGCTCGGCCTGAGCAGGGCTCGGGCTTGGGACTCCGACTCTGAGGAGACAGCCAGAGTGAAACTCGGCGTCACAGCTTCCGAGCGCTCTGGTACGCATGCCCACAACGCGCGGTCTTCTGGGAAATGTAGTTCCGGCAGGACAGCAGGGACGGGGCTAAACGCAATTTGCACTTGTGCAGGTGTAAGTTCTTCCTTCGCCTCTTCGCTCGTAACTTCATTAATTCACTGGTTCTTTCGAAAAAGTTTTTTACCAGTACTATATGGTGCCAGGCCCTGTGCTGGATATTGGAGATTAAATGGTGAATCAAACTTTCTTTACTGGGAGAGCTTCCTATCTACTTGGAGAGACAGACACTTAAACACACAACTGCAATATTGTGTGTTAAACGCTGTGATAAAGGACTGGAAGCACGGAAAGAGGTGTGCCTAACTTTGGCTGGGGGTTGGTAGTCAGAAGATTTTATAAAGGAGATGGCATCTGAGTTGGATTCTGAAGTCCACGTAGGGGTCTGCCAGATGGAGTACAGAAAGCGCTGCAAAGGAAGGGAGATGTGAAAGTTGCTGACACATTCAGGAAGCAGTGAAAAGTTCCAAAGTTCTTTGTGGCCATAAGGTATATGCAGAGGATGGGAGGGGAGAGGGAGGAAGGAGAAAATGGAGTGGAGTGTGGCAGGCTATGAGTATAGACAGAAGGCTGGTTAAGATCACGATGGACTTTAAATGTCACACAACTGGAACCAATGGAAATATTTAAGCAGGGGAATGACAAGGTCAGCAGTGCATTTTAGAAATATGCCCTGTGTGGTGGGTGGAGGATCTATTAGAGAGGAGGAGAAAGGAGGTGGGGAGACCAGAGGCTGTTGCAGGAGTCCAGACAGAAGATAAGAAGTCCTGAAACCAAGCCAATGGCTTCATCTTTTGAGATCACAGACCTCCTTTGAAAAACTAAAGAAAGCCATTCTCAGAAGAAGGCTCAGATGTGAGTGTTTACCCACGTGGACACACACGTTACATCCATAGGCCGTTTTGCATAGAGCTTCAGGAAATGCAGAGTCCTCTGAATCTTGGGCTCCAGTTAAGTATCCTTACATGACCTAATGTCACTTATACCTTCTCAGGGATTTAAGACAGATTCAGGCTGCTGAAGGAGGAAGAAACCTCCCCTCTGATTCAGTTTAAAAGCTTCATTTTATAAAAGAGGAAACTGAAGCCCCAAAGTGGGGAGTAGCCTGCCCAAGTTTAGTTAAGGAGAGTCTGCAGCAGCCCCAGTCTCTGGTTCCTAGGCCAGGACGCTTTACAGCCCGAGAGCTGCCTTAGAGAATACAGACCTTGTGTCTGGGGAGGCACCAACATCAGATTTACACAACTATGCCCAGAGAATAATTTATTGAAAAATAGAGGGTAGCACTCTACGTGTGATTTATACTAGGTGACTGCAGTAGCTACAGATTAGGATGAGAATTCTCACTTACCCCTCTGAGAGCCTCAGTTGTCTCAACTGTAACCATAAATAATATTTCTAAAGTACTTAGTATGTACTTGGCTCGCATCACCTCATTGAATCCTCTCAGTGAAGTAGGTACTATCGTTATCCCCATTTTAAAGATGACAATACTGAGGCTTAAGTAATGTGTCTAAGATCATATAGTTGGCAACTAACAGAGCAGTTCTTTAAATCCAGGTAGTGGAAGAGCCTGCACAGGCCCGGCTCACTATTATTTACTCCCCATTGCTAACTACCACATTGTCTCATGATCTTGTCTTTCCCTCTGGTTCCAGTGTCTACAAAAGTTTTAAGATTAAACTATGTTCCTCCTTGGAGGGTGGAAAACAAGTGCTAATGACCTGAGGATGAAAAACCGAACAAAGCACCCATCTTGTGACAAGAAAACCAGGATGTCACCAGATAACCCCCAAGAATACCAGTAAAAGATTAACTCATCTGAGACATGACCACCTGAAGGGGGAACTAACACAAACTTCTAAGGCCCATAATCCTGCCCCTATAAAAGCCTTCAGCTGATCTCCAGTTGGGGAGATGGGTCTTTTGGAGGAATCTATTCCCCTCTGTCTCCTGTATATCAATATATAATAAGACTCATGCTGCTCACCTCACCCTTCTCAGAATTGGCTATTGCGGCAGGCGTTATTGCGGTAATGGTAGCGTCTAACTCCAGGCTTGAGCACCCCAATGTGGTTGGCCTCATGGTGAGGAGGGGTAGCGCAGATGAAATGGTCTGATGAATCTATTAGAAAAGCCTTTCAACACTCAGAAGATATTTTCGTAAGGTTTCTTTTTTCCTCAGTAAAATGCTGGAGCAATGGTTATTGTCCAAGAACCCCACTGCACACACACACACCCCTACACTCTCAAATAGGTAGAACAATGGTGGGAGGCTGGGTTAGAAAAGTTCTGGAACCTAGACTCTGGGGAGAAGAAGCTCACTGCCACTGAGACAATTCCAATACGGCAATTCCATGTGGACAGACTAGGACTGCACTTCATGGGGTTAAGACTGCAACCTTTCAGAAGCAGATTTCCAGGTCTTTCTTCTGAGGCACCTCTGGGTGATTTCAAACTGCCAACCTTTCAGTTAGAAGTCAAGCTCTTAACTGTTTGTATCACCCAGGGATTCCTGCGGAGGGGAGGAGACTCCAAATTCAGAGAGCTGGAGGCTTGGTGGGATCCTCTAGTTCTGGCTGGAGAGGCCAAGACTGGGGACCAGTGTGGGAGCCTAGGGTAAGGCCTGGGTAGAGAAGTACCATGACTCCCATAGAGACAGGAAGTAGTACACAACCTGGTAGACTGAGCAGATGGGAATACCCTCCCATGAGGTAGGCAACACAAGAAAAGGGCCAGCTCCAGGGAGCTGACAAGTTGAGAATGTGAGGTACAGGATGGGTAGGAGATAACTAGATATGATCTGGGCTGGAGATAGGGAATTTGGAGTCACAGGCAAGGAGATGGGGATCACCCAGAGAGACCACAGAGGACAAGGAAAGCTAAATCCAGGACAAGGCTGAGTAACACTGACTTTTGAAGAACAGGTGAGAGGTAGAACAGCCTGGGAAGGAAGCTGGAGAGTGGCTGAACTAGGGGACACTGGGTGTGCATGATGTCAGAGAAACTAAGTGGGGTATCTCATGAAGGAGGTGGTCAGTGGGGTCAGATATACCTGAGAGGCGCAACAAGCTAGTCCCCTGGGAAGGGAGCCTAGACCACAACATAGAGCTCCTACCTCCCCGTCCGGGGTTCTCTCATCTTTTAGTTGGCCAACTGACTTCAAGAAAGGTCCTGAACGTCAGACTTAGCTACAGGAAGGTGAACACTGGTAAACATAGAACCATTTCTATTGAGCAGTTTGGGCTAAAGCAGATGTCTGTAGGTTGTGAAGGTTAGGAATGGAGTCTAGAAGTGTAGACAGCTCTTCTAAGAAAAATCTTTGTTTCCTGATGTATTTGGAGAGGGGGGGCAGATGACAGACACACATGGGTGGAATGATACCATTTACATAACATTACCTGTGGCTGTTCACGTGCAGATGGTGCCTGGAAAGACGCTAGCCAAAACGAGGCGATGGCAGGTGGTTTTTACTTTCTTTGTACTTTTTCTATGTCATCTGAGTGTGTACCAATGAATGGTTTCCATTTTTATAACTGGAAAAGGAAGACTAGTTTTATTTGGGAAAAATAAAGAGTTATGGTTGTGAAAAGAAGCAAAATAGGGCAGCAGCAAGAAGAAGGTTGAGGGGCATGGACTTTGATTTTTTAGGCCAGAGGGAGCTGAGGGTGTTCTGAGGCTTCTGTAGGATGTTCTTTAGGAACCTGGAAATGAAGGAAACAAGACTGGCCACTTGAGAACTGAACTTTAACCCAACATACATAGCAAAGGCCCAGAAATAACTTAAATGCCTCACAGGAGGGGGTTGGTTAAATAACCCTGGAACACTAGGTAGCCCTTACAAAGAATAAGGAAGACTCCCAGGTGCTGATCCGGAACACACTGCCAAGGCCTTTTGTTAAGTAAAAAAAAGAACTTTCATAACAGAGGATAGAGTAGAAGGGGCACATACTTGTGTTTAAAAGAAAAAATGCACATAGGCTTGTAGGCATTGAAAGTTTCTGGAAGGAAACTCAAGAAGGCCCTAGGAGAAGGCAGGGGATGACCCGAAAACTTCTTTTTTTTTTTTTTTAATTCACTATGTACTCGTGCTATTTTTTTCTATTAGAAAATTTTGATATGCCACTGCACACAGTAGGACAGGTTAGGTATGCCTTGTCTAGAAGCGCTCAGCAGAGGTGTGATTGGAAGCAGAAATATTCCTGGCTGGGGCTCTTTGACCTCAATTGTCTGCCGGGGTGGGGGGTGGGGGAGCTTTTCTTATGTCTCCAAGGCTTAGGTTTGAGTCACCTGTGTCTGCTCCCCAGCAACTGAGAATGGATAACTCAGGAAAGAATGTGACTGTTGGCCATGGAATGGGGAGTGGTAGCGGCCAAAGAAGCTTGGATTAAAAAAACAAAATCCTGAAATCCACTCTCGTTGGCAAAGTTACAGCCTCTGAGGGTTCCAGTCCCAGAACTAGCCCTGGGCTCACCTGGGAGCAAAACAAGATCAATGCACCTGAGAAAGTTCAAGACACTGGGGCCAGCACTATTGATAACGGCTGAGGAGTTTTCTGATGTTTTGCTTGGAAAGGCAGAATTTTGTTGCTTAGCGCCTCAGCTAATTGGCCTCCATCTGACACTCTGGAGGGATTGTGTCTGATTAAAAGCCACAACTGCTTTGCTCATTATTTCTGATTAATGGACAGCACCTGGCAGCCCTGGGTAACTGCAAACGTGCCTGCTCAGGACCCAGGTGTGACCTACACAGCTGACAAAGACATGATAGCTTAACAGCCCTGAGGAGTGAAGCCGTCCTCCCTAAAAGCATTGTCTTGTGTAGGTCCCAGCCCTTGGAATACATTCTGAACCGGCTGGTCCCTTTTTGCTCGTTCTCTTGCTGCAAGTCGTGCTCACAGTTGATTCATCTGAGAAGTTTGTTTTAACACTAAGCAACCACACTTGATCCTTGCCCCCTACCCCTCAGTTATTGTTCTCATTGTAAATTAATACTCTAGCATCTTGGCTTGGGATCTATGACTTGCCCAAGAGAGGGTTCAGTTGTGGTGAGTGAACAAGTCAGGCTTCTGAGCTTAAAGGTTGAGAGCAAGAAGCCCTTTGGGAAGCACAGCTTTACCTTTCTTATAGTCTCCAAACTTGCCCTGAAAACTTCCATTAGCCCATAGGCGACACTTAAGACACTATTGCTAAAAAAAAAAAAACTGATCCATCTAACACCTGTCAGGAAAAATTGTGAAAGACTTTGAAATGGGGAAAAACACCCTTCCAGGTGTTAAAAAATATAATCATGTATTAATTCAAAAGAATAATAATATTTGATTGCTCTATGATTTAATAAACAATGCAAAATTCACAGAGACATAACTTCTGCTTAAACAATACAGGTTTCCATGGTGATGAAGTACTTAAGGGCTACTAAGTTAACATTAAAAAGGCAACTTCCTGGAAGATTTGCCTCTCCACCCACCTATAGTCCAGAGACCTCTAGAAATTTACACTGAAGAATCCCGGAATCTTTTTCATTAAATCGCAAGTTAATGATTTTGTTATTGTCTGCTCTTGGAACAGGAAAGAAAAGTTGATTAGCAACCTTGGGTGAGAGAGAGGAAAAAAAAAAGCCCACTGGTGGATTAAATTTGAGTGAGGAATTTCTGAGTTCTTAGATAAGAAAAAGCCTCTTGAAATAAAAGTAAAATATTTATTTTTAATACAAATTTGATTCCACACAAGTAATCTGTATGAGTCTCTGCCTTCCCTGGTCTTTGACTAAGCTATTTTACAACCCTGTGAACTGTAAGAAACTGATAGTAATGCAGGTCCCTACGTGGGGCAACGGTTTGTGTTCAACTACTAACCTAAAGGTTGGTGGTTCAAACTTACCCAGCAGTGCTGCTGAAGAAAGGCCTGGCTGTCTGCTTCTGTAAAGATATGTTGTTGTTAGGTGCCGTCAAGTTGATTTTGACTCATAGCGACCCTATGTGACGGAACTGCTCCATAGAGTTTTCTTAGCTAGGGTTTTCTCAGCTATAATCTGCAAAGATGGTAGCTCTGATCTTTGTTCTACTATGTAACACATGGGGTTGCCATGAGTCAGAATCTACTGGACAGCAACGGATTTGGTTTGCTTTGGATAGAAATGCAAATAATTCTTGTCCACCGAGATGCAATTGATTTGTGCCCTGTGGAAGAAGCCATTTTTGCAACTATCAGCAAATTCATTTTAGCATTCCTGAATGCCTATTGTCAGAAACCTAAATGTGCAGAAAAACACCAAAAATTAGTGTAACGGAGTATATTTATTGTGAGTAGATACTATTCGAATCCAGCAGCATCAGTATTGAAGGTATCTGGAAGGCCCTCCAAAGAGGAGATAGTGAAAACAAGTTATATGGGTGGGGTCAGGCAGGCTAATCTCCTGAATGTCATTGTAACTCTCCAAAAGAGCCCAAATCCTAAGGCAAAACAATCTCTACTAAGCTGCTTACTAGGCTGTTGTTTGACCTGAAAGTGACTTTAAACAGTTCCTTAAAGGCTCAAGTTTCAAAAGGACACCTAAGGGCAGATGGCCTGAGTACATCACCTCAACTCCATGGACCCAGAAATCTGGATTCCAGGGGAGTTAAAATGGTTTCTTAATATATTGTCTGTTCTTTGGATTCTCCTTTGAATCTGTTTTTACATCTTAAGGGTTCCCTCAGTTAATGAGTTAAGCAAAATCTTTGACATATTATCATATTTGTGAGTTATGATTTTACCTTTTTAATTGTCCTTTAACATACCTCAGCTCCCATTTTTCCTGGCTACCGGAAGCACAAAGCAAAATTTTAAACCCATACACAAAAGTATTGATTCACCAAGAGTTTCACAAGATATAATAGGACGCTACGCCAAACACTGTAGTTATGGATTGAATTGTGTAATTGTGTCCCCCAAAAAGATGTGTTCAAGTCCTAACCCCCCGGTACCTGTGAATGTAACACCTTGTTTGGAATTAGGGTCTTGAAGATGTTATCACTTAACATGAGGTCATGGGATCCTAATCCACTATGACTGATTTCCTTATAAAAGAAGACACACAGACACACAGAAGGAAGATAGCCATGGTGAGGCTGACGAAGAGATTAGAATGCCAGGGAGCACCGGCCATCATCAAAAGCTAGGAGAAAGGCATGGAACAGATTCTCTCTCAGAAGGAGTCAACACAGCTGACACCCTGATTTCAGACTCCTAACCTCCAGAACTGAGAGATAATAAATTTCTGTTCTTATAAGCCACCTGTCTTGTGATACTTTGTTACAGCAGCCTTAGGAAACTCATACAACTATAGAAAGAGGCAGCTGTCAGTGGACAAACTGAGACAATTCTCATCTCCCTTCCTTGAGACAGGAAGGTGCACGGGCAAACAGCTGCCCTGCTGAGCTGAGACACATCTGGAATTGATGGGAGCTGATATTCAGGGTCATGTCCTTGTCACACTTCCTTCCCACACCAAGCACAGCCACTTCCTCTTTCCACTGAGGAGAGCAGAAGTTGAATGAAAGATGAATTCCCAGGATGTTGCAACTCTAGAAATTTGAGGGCAAGTAACACATGGCTGTTAGGTGTAGGGAATATTCCCCCAGTGTGTCCTAGAGGTAGCATTAGCTTATAGAATAGCTCCAGCTGAACGCATGCTGTATACCAAGTATCACGTTAGGACCAATTCTCATTTAATCTTTACTATAGCCCCAAATAGAGTCCTGGTGGTTCAGTAGTTAAGAGCCGGGCTGCTAAACAAAATGTTGACAGTTCGAATCCACCAGCTACTCCTTGGAAACCCTATGGGTCCTGTAGGGTCACTCTGAGTCAGAATTGACTCTCCGGCAATTGTTTTGGGTTGTTTTATAGCCCCAAATGCTCCTTGCAAGACTTCATCTTGTTTACTTTGGATGCATCATTAGGAAACACCAGTCAAAAACAAAACCAAACCCACTGCCATTGATTTGATTTTGGCTCATAGTGACCCTGTAGGACAAAATAGAACTGCCTCATAGGGTTTCCAAGGCTGTAAATCTTAACGGAAGCAGACTGCCACATCTTTCTCCTGCGGAGCAGCTGGTGGGTTCAGTCAGCCAACCTTTTGGTTAGCAGCTGAGCGCTTAACCACTGCACCACCAGGGTTCCTTGTAGGTCATTGAAAAGGGGGAAAACTCTGAATGAGATGGATTGACAGGATGGCCTCAACAATGGGGTCAAACATATCAAAGATCATGGAAATACTACAGGACTGGGCAATGCTTTCTTCTGTTATACATACGGTCGCCATGAGTTGGACCTGAAGTAAATAACCGCATCTGAAATGAAGATGATACTAATTAGAGGTGTTTCCTTAGTCGGTGTAGAACTGGATGGGATTTGAAACAGGCAGTCAGGCCAGAGGCCTAGACCCTTTCATCAGTGGCCTGCTGCACAAACCATGATTCCAGTCATGATTACTCACTAACCCCTGGACAGTCCTGTTATTCCCATCCTACAGAAGAAGTGACCTGCCCAAGCTACCACCACCACTAAAAGTGACAGTGAGTACGGACTGGGGACCAAGGAACCACCTTTCTCCCAGCCTCCAGGACATACTCTTTACTGCTCCAGTTGATCTTCCTGACCGAGAAGATCTGTTCATATCACTCATCTGCTCAGAGCCCCTTCGGTGGCTCCTTTACCCTCTGGCAGAAGTCCTTATGTTACCACGATAATGCAGATTGGAGCCGCCTGCCACAATAGCCAATTCTGAGACGGGGTGAGGTAAGCAGCAAGAGTCGTATCATATATTGATATATAGGAGACAGAGGGGAATAGATTCCTCCAAAAAAACCATCTTCCCAACTGGAGACTTTTATAGGGACTGGATTATGGATCTTTTGTGGTAGTTTCCCCCTGAGGTGTTGATGTCTTAGATGAGTTAACCTTCTACAGGTATTCTTAGAGGTTATCTGGTAACATCCTTGGGGATTATCTGGTGACATCCTGCTTTGTCGTGTCACAAGATGGGTGCTCCGTTTGGTTTTTCATTCTTAGATCATTATCACTTGTTATCCACCTTCCAGGGAGGAACATCTGGGTTAATCTTAAACCTTTTTGTAGAGACTGGAGAAACAAGATCATGAGACAATGTGGCCGTTAGCAATGGGGACTAAATAATAGTGAGCCAGGCCTGTGTAGCCTCTTCCAATCCCCCCTTTTAGTGGAAGTTTCTCAATCTTGGGAAACAGGGCATCGCTTCTTTCCTGGCTACTTCCTGCTGGTTAGGGGCGTCGCGAGGGTGAGAAACCTCCCGATATCGACCAGGGGCTATAGGCAATGGGTGAGTTAGAGTGGAAATCGGCTGCATCCTGGTGAATTAGATGATATGCATCCCCAGAGCCCGGAAAAGGGGTGTCTCGACTTACGGTAAAAATTTCTCCTGCCTTAAGGGTTTTTGTAGTTCTTCCTGCCAATATTTTCATAAAACAGGGAACACAAAAAATACTAGAATAACCACTGTTCTTAAGGTTCCTCTTTAAGGCTCTTTTATGGCCCACTTAACTGGACCTACTGGAGTTAGGGTTGAGACTATACATGGGAGGGTCAGAGAGTCCCAGCTTGCAGGGTCAATGTCCCCTTTGCCTGTAGGATCACTGGCACCTTTTCTGTCCAGGTCTCCTGGAAAAACAGAAAGATAGAGGGAAACAAGGTCAAAATCATTGTGCTGCAGGCTTCTTGAACTTGTACTTCAGGCCCTGAATTGGAGTACAAGAGTATGGTTGTTCTTTGTTTTCTGCTTCTTTCTCTTCTTCTGGTGGGGCTGCTTTTACTCTGGAGTGATGCACCCACTCAGCTACTCTTGTTAATTTCAGAGAGTGGGTGGTCAGGAGAACTTCAAAAGTTCCCTCCCACTGAGGGGCCAGTTGATCTTCTGGGGCTGATTCTTCCAGGCCTTCAACAGGATCCGATCTCTGATGTCTGGGTTGGAACCTGTGGAGGGAAGTGTCAGAAGGAAAAGACAAACGAGAAGAAGCATACTGATTAACAGTGTTTATGACAGCTCTCAGAGAACGGACCCAGTCTCTTTTCTCTACCTCGGTCATCACCAAGGTAGGGAAAGTCGACTTTGTCAGGAATGGTCTCCTGTATATTAATTTGTGAGGGCTCAATCTGAGCCCACTTCAAGGGGCTACCCAGATTCTGAGCAGGGCAGTGGGGAGAACTTGTATCTAAGTGGAGCTTGTCTCCTGGCAAAGTTTCGCCAAGGCCTTTTTCAGAGTATTGTTCATCTTTTGGTCTTTCAAGTCGATTGTGGTCTCTAGGCTGAGTGTACTTTCCAATTTATATCTGAAACCTTATTGACTTCTTGGGTGACTGTTGCCCATAAAAGTTCCCCTGTTGTCACTCTGTACTGAGATTGGAAGATCAAAACAGGGTATGATTTCTTTGAGTGACACCTTGGTCACTTCTTGGGCTCGTTTGGCTCAACCAAGGAAAGCCTCTACCCACCCTGAGTAGGTGTCCACAAAAGTCAGCAGACATTTAAAATTTCCAGGTGTCCAGGGCATTATACCACTGCCACCTGAAGAGGATCATTGATTGCCTTCAGGAGTTCTAGGATTTCTGGTACATGTTTTATTTCTTTGTTGGCAGATTCAGAAGTCCCCTTTTTTCCTACAAGGCACCATATGAGTGAAGGACCAGATGGGCATATTTATTATCAGTATACACAGTTATGCATCTTCCTATTCCTAGTCGCAGGGCCCACCTGAGGACTATGAGTTCAGCCTTTTGAGCTGAAGTTCTGGCAGGACATGGAGCTGCCTCTAAGACCTCAGCTCGTGTCACCACTGCATATCCCGCCTTGTGGCATCCTTCATATAGAAAGCTACTGCCATCCGTATACATTTCTATCTCTGGGTCAGTCAAAGGAACATCTGAGACATCTGGTCTGCTAGAATAAACTTCTTCAATTATCTCTAGGCAGTCATGTACGGGGGCATCTTCTGAAATAGGCAGCAATGTGGTGGGATTGAGGGAGGAGACAGCCTTCAGAACCACGTTTGAGTTGTCTAACAAGATTGCTTGACATTTGCCCATCCGTCCTGCCATGAGCCAAAAAGACCACCCTTTTATTCCGAAAGAGGCAAAACTGTATGTGGTGTGTTTACCGTTACCTTTTGTCCAAGGGTGAATTTCTTGGCTTCCTGTAAGAAGTCACATGTTGCAGCCACGGCTGGAAGACAAGGGGGCCATCCCCAGGCTGTGTTGTCCAGCTGTTTTGGAAAGTAGGCCACTGGTTGCCTGGCTGGTCCCAGGGTTTGAGTTAATACCCCCACAGCAATTCCCTGTCTTAATATCAGCCCATTCACTGGCAAATAGAGGCTGAGACTCAGGGTGTAGAGGAATACAAAAGAAGGCATCTTCCGAGTCTAGTACTGAAAACCAAGCACACTGACTGGGTATAGTAGCCAAGAGAATATATGGGTTTGGCACAATCGGATGAATGTCCTCTACTATTTGGTTGATTTTTCTTAGGTCTCGAACACACCAGTATTCTCTTGTCCCCAGTTTCAACACCGGTACGATAGGGGTCTTGTACGGAAACTGGCAAAATTTCAAAAGTCCAGTTTTTATGTATCGATGCACCAATGGTGTGATCCCTTCTAAAGCTTCTTTGCAGAGGGGATATTGTCTCTGGTTTATAATAGGTTCTCTATGTTTTAAAGTAATTTTAATTGGTGCAGCTGACTGGCCTCATCCAGGCCTTTCTTGTGCCTAGACCTCTGGATTCACCTTTTGTTGAATATGGAAAGGAATGCCACTATGTGTCACTATTTCTTCTTGTAATAGTGTCACCTGTAAGGCACATGCATTTTCAGGTGGGATTTGTAGAAAATGGCAAGGAACAACTCCACCATCCTATTTAGGTTAATCCGGTACGGAGGACTGTGATTCTTTTAATTATACAAGTCGGAGGTAGAGAAACGAGTACGTACTAACATTGTTCCTCCTTCGGCTGGAATTTTTCTCAAAGGAAATTGCCCTGCCTGAGCCCCGGCAATACACTCACCGAAAGCAGTACCCATGCGGGTGTGTGTCGGTAGGGGAAGACCATATCTGATGAAGTCAGACCCTTTCTTCCCGATTCCCTTCCTTCATCAGTTTCTCTCAAGCTGGCCGGACTAGAGTCAGGCTCTGCCCTTTCACTGGGGAACTCTGTCGTCATTCTTCGACCTGACCTGTTGGCTCCTACCGCACCTTCCCTATATAGCAGGGGGCAGGGAGCCAAAGCAGTTATCGGGGCTATTGCTTCTAAGAGGGGACCGTCCGGTGAGGATTCAGGAAGCACGTTTGCCTTCAGCTTTTCCTGGAAAAGAAGCTGGTTAGAGGGATTTAAAGTTTGATAGAGAAACGTGAAAAGCTTGAATATAGGGAACTTTGTCTAATTTTTCTTAGAAAACAAGTCAAGCTGAAAAATTATGCCATCAGCCAAAGACCCATTTTGGAGACAATGTTTCTGGTCCCCAGCTGGTATTGGGGCCATACATTGTTGTATAAGCATATCATTCTCTTTCTTGTTATAGGCTCGTAGCTATACCTCCTCCAGTTTGTCAGAATGCAGCCTAGAGGAGATTTGGCTGGGATAGATGGACCTTCCCCTATAACAGGTGCTTGTTTATGTATAAGCAGCATCAGTAACTGCTTTTCATGTACCTCAACAGCAACTACATTTTGCAAAACCTCAGACTGAGTATTAACATCAATATAGCAGCATTTATCTATTTGAGCACAAACTGTTTCTTGAGAGACTAACAAGAAAGGCTAACACTATTCTATTTTGTAAAATCATAGCTCAAATTTCAGACACTTCTCTGGTATGATAGTCACAACTTTGCTAAGTTTACCAACAGAACTTCTAATTCAAGAGTTACAATATCTAAACCCCTTAGTTAGATAATTTAAGAGAAAGGAAAATAGTTTATTATATCCAGAAAATAGGACCTTAAGACATCAGCAATATTCCCATATAAAACCCAGAGTTTCCTTTCATTTACTCTGTCTTATGTAGTTAATTTCTGTTCCATGTGATTCTGGATCAGCCACAGTCTATGAACCCATCAGCTTCTGCATAGGAGTTCTGGAAATTTTATTCAGTCTAGTCACAGTCCTTTCAGCAAGTCCAACATAGTCCATCTTTTTGTTGAGATATTTTGGTCAGCAAATCAGCAAAGTAAAAACTTATCTGCAGATGACAAAAATTAATATGGCCATGATTAACTTATAAAAATAACACTCTTAATAGTGAAAGACCTGATAGAAGTTAATTACAAGTGCAACGTAAAGGCCAAATAAAACCAGTTTAAAAAAAAAAAAAAACTTTAGATAAAAATATTTCTAAATATAACCACTAACCGTATTCAAAGAGCTTCAAATGTAATACATAATAATTTTGAGACAAAATACCATATAGTCAGGATATACCAAGAATATATCAAGATTATCAAATCCCTAAATACCTGAATTGTAATAAAAAAAACTTCATAGGTAAATGATGTGAATTCTCTAATCAAACCATTGGCTTTGATGGTGTCAGATTCAAAAAGATAAAGCTGCAACCAAGTTAGCAATAAGGGAATAATAATCTTATAGGCCACTGTGAAACAATACTTAAATTATTTAACCAAAGATCTTTAAGTAAAAACCTTAGCTTTCTTTTCTAAAAGCCATGTAGCTTAGTATTCAGACTCAGGAATCTTAATTCTAATGAGAGGCCAAACCCTCCTCTTCCAGGCAGATTACACAAAGAATAAATTAACCCTTTGACTCAGAAATTAAATAAAACTGTTATTTTAACATCAAGAAACCCAATTCTTTGTTTTATATGCTACTTAACATTAAAACTCCTAAAAATCTCCACTAGCCATTACAGAAATGCAAATTAAAACCACAATGAGATATCATCTCACCCTGGCACAACTGGCCGAATCAAAAACACTGGAAATAACAAATGTTGGAAGGGCTGCGGGGAGATCAGAACTCTTATGCACTGCTGGTGGGAATGCAAAATGATACAACCATTTTGGAAAATGATATGGCGCTTCCTCAGAAAGCTAGAAATAGACATACCATTCGATCCAGCAATCCCACTCCTAGGAATATATCCTAGAGAAATAAGAGCCATCACTCGAATAGACATATGCACACCTATGTTCATGGCAGCATTGTTCACAATAGCAAAACGATGGAAACAACCTAGATGCCCATCAACAGATGAATGGATAAACAAACTATGGTACACACACACAATGGAGTACTATGCAACGAGAAAGAATAATGATGAATCTGTGAAGCATCTCATAACGTGGATGAAACTGGAGGACATTATGCTGAGTGAAATCAAGTCAATCACAAAAGGACAAATATTGTATGAGACCTCTATTGTAAAAACCCATGAAAAAATTCACACGCAAAGAGTAATAATCTTTGTTGGTTACCAGGGATGGGAGGGGTGGGAGGGGGAATACTAAATAGGCAATAGATAAGTGGTATCTTGGGTGAAGGGTGAGACAGTACACAATACAGGGGAAACTAGCACAACTCGTACAAGGAAAGGTCATGGAAGCCCCATAGACACATCCAAACTCCCTGAGGGACTGAATTGCTGGGTGAAGGGCTCTGGGAACCATAGTCTCAGGGAACATCTAGCTTAATTAGCATAACACAGTTTATAAAGACAATGTTCTACATTCTGCCTTGGTGAGTAGTGTCTGGGGTCTTAAAAGCCTGTGAGCGGCCATCTAAGATACTCCACTGGTCTCATCCCTTCGGGAGTAAGGGAGAATGAAGAGAACAGGATACAAGGAAAAGATTAGTCTGAAGGACTAATGGTCCACAGCTACCAAGGCCTCCACCAGACTGAGTCCAGTACAGTTAGATGCTGCCTGGCTACCACCACTGACTGCTCTGACCAGGATCACAACAGAGGGTTCTGGACAGAGCTGAAGAAGGATGTAGAACATAATTCTAACTCACAAAAAAAAGACCAGATTTACTGACCTAAAGAAGACTGGAGAAACCCTGAGAGTATGGCCCCCAGACACCCTTTTAGCTCAGTGATGAAGTCATCTCCGAGGTTCACCGTTCAGCCTGGGAGTGGACAGCCCAGTAAAACCAAATGGGACTAATGAGGTACAGTAGTCCAGTGACAAGGGCCAGGAGGCAGAAGAGGACAAGGAAGCTGGTGATAGGGAACCCAAGGTTGAGTAAGGATATTGTTGATGTGATGTGAGATTATTAACCACTGTCATAGGGCAACATGTGTAGTAACCGTTAAATGAGAAACTATTTTGTTCTGTAAGCCTTCATCTTAAGTGAGAACAGCAGCACAATTGGAAGAGCATAGTCAATGTCACTGAACTGTGCATGTAGAAATTTTTGAAATGGTGTATCTTTGGCTATGTGTATTTTCACCAAAAGAAAAGGTTGAGAAGTTAGAGGGTTGACATGTTGTGGGGTTGTTAACCAATGTCATAAAACAATATGTGTACTACTGTTTCATGAGAAACTATTTATTCTGTAATCCTTCACCTGAAGTACAATAACCCCCCCCCCAAAAAAAACCTCCTAAAAATCTCATAAATTAAACCAGTAAACTTTAGTCAGATAAAACTTGACCATATCAAATAAATTTCTTTTTCAATCAACCTCTTAAACATTGTCTTTGTTGCATATCTTTTATAGTGCATCCCTTTCAATGGCAAAAATGAACACTCATTAGCAGACTTAAACATACATATCTGTCTTTCCTTTCTCTTGTGGCATAAAATCAAAAGTATACAAACTTAACTTAATAACATCAATAAGTTACCCAAAATGTTGAAATTATTTTAAGCCTATATATCATAAAATGTAACAGTGGTTGAAAGGAAAGTCTATTTAAACATTCTAAGATATCGTTCAACATTTACTACTTCTCGTATTTTTCCCAATCTGATTTTAGCCCTTAAAGATTGTATCAACTGGCTTTGGAAATCACAAAGTCTCTCTGCTCAGTTGATCAATGCATTGATATGGATATAACCTTAAGTGTCTGGCTACTGCTGGAAAGTTTCCAGGCCACTTCAGGTGCATCTCATTGTGATTTCTATTTTTTTTTTTTTTTGTCTTCTTAAAGTTCCCCTATAATAGAGAGACCTTGTTTACAGTTTTATGATTAGGATTTACCCAATTTCTGATAACTATAGCAAAGCAGCAATTTTTCTTATCTTTTGTCTTAAAAGAGTCTCCACCTAGCTGAAAAGGGTCTTTCAAAAGCTTCCCTGGAGCTACACGACCTTGGAGACTATGAGTTGGGGAGGCCTGATTGTGCCCTGCCCTCACTCACTTGACTCATGGAAGACATTTACTTTACATATGTTTAAGTTGATGGAAGCATTTTGAAATGCTATCTACCCAGTAAATAGCAAAGCTCTTTAGCAATTTTGTAAATGACTCCAACAATTCTTGGTTAGCAAGACTGGGGCGTTATCCTAGTTCGTTTACATACCTTTCAATTGACCTAGGAATTTAAGGACAAGAGATAACTAATTTCTTTTTTACTGTTCTGGAACTGCTACTTTTACTTTAAGACAAAACTATCCTTTTTCCCTAAATAAAACACATTTCATATCTAGCTTAAGTTACTTAGGTTTTGCTTTTAAGACTGACATAGTATAAAACAAAGATCTTAGTGTACTTCTCAAATAGACAAAATCATATCAAAGTTTCTCCAAGTAGCTTTTAAAAATCTAAATCATAAGACAGACACAAGATGCAGTTTTTTTCTGGACGAAGAAAGAACTGAGGTTCTATGACTAGCCTTACAAAATACTGTAATTCTTAGCCATAGCCACCAATCTAATACAAGACAAACTTAGACACAATGCTCTAGACCAGAAGCAAACTCAGAACAAAAGGGGACAGAAAGACCACATAAACAGGTTCTAGATAAAACTTATTAACTTGCCGGAGCCTCAGATGGAGGAATATTAGACCTCTTGACAAAACCTGAGCATCAAGCAAAGTTCCCTAAGGAAAAAACGGGACAACATAAATGAAAGCTCATTTTCCCAAAGTGGCCACTGAAATTCTAAGTTACTTCTAGTATACTCAGTTTTTAAATATGAACCCCAAACCAGTGAATCAGTAGTAGGGGGGAAATCCAGGCTCATTTATCAAAGATGTTAAGTGATAAGGTTCAAGCTTTTGGTTTCCTTCTTTCTGAAGCTTTCTCAACAGCCAAATCAGAGTGCCCAAGTAGATGGTATAAAACTAGTTACACACAGACAATGGACAGGACAGACACAGAACCACAGTAAACAAATGGACAGGACAGACACAAAACCACTGTAAATGAATAAATCCCACAAGCTGACAGAGATTTTCTCGACCCCCTTCAACCTCTCAGATGGCCCTGCTTGCCAGCAGAGGTTATCTTAGAGAATCTCAACCTCCCAGACACTTACAAGCATTCACACACCAAGAACTAGAACTCTAGAGTCACCAGGAGTCCCTACTGGCGAGTCTACTCACAGGGACGGTCACCTGGGGGTGCCTGTCACCCCAGAAACCAAGGGCTCAGGTCCCGCTCCAGAAATCTCAGGCCTGCCCTATCCGCCCCAGCCCTGACCGCAACAGGGAGAGGAGTCGCGGACTCATCTTGGGATCCCTCCTATACAGGTCTTGCCTTTCTTTCACCCACCTCTTTTGGTGCAGTTGGGGACCAGCGGTGCCGTGACAGACCCAGGTCTGGCCGATAGTCTTCTCAGAGGCAAATGAAACCTCAGGAGAGCCATCGATCAGTCCCAGGCCCTGCCCCGGGGCCGCTGCGTCTCAAGCGGCTTGAGCTCCCTGTATGGGCCCCAAAATTTGTTACTGCAATAACGTGGATTGGAGCCGCCTGCCACAATAGCAAATTCTGAGACGGGGTGAAGTGAGCAGCAAGATCTTTATTATATATCGCTATATAGGAGATGGAGCGGAATAGATTCCTCCAAAAAACCCATCTTCCCACTGGAGATCAGCTGAAGACTTTTATAGGGACAGGATTATGGATGTTGTGGTGGTTTCCCCTTGAGGTGATGATGTCTCAGATGAATTAACCTTCTACAGGTGTTCTTAGAGGTTATCTGGTAACATCCTTGGGGATTATCTGGTGACATCCTGCTTTTTCTTGTCACAAGATGGGTGCTCTGTTTGGTTTTTCATTCTTAGATCATTATCACTTGTTTTCCACCTTCCAGGGAGGAACATCGGTTAATCTTAAACCTTTTTGTAGAGACTGGAGAAACAAGATCATGAGACAATGTAGTGGTTAGCAATGGGGAGTAAATAATAGTGAGCCAGGCCTGTGTAGCCTCTTCCAGTATTCTCGGGGGTTGTCTGGCGACAACCTGGTTTTCTTGTAACAAGATGGGTGCTTTGTTTGGTTTTTCATCCTTAGATCATTATCACTTGTTTTACCCCCTCCAAGGAGGAACATCAGTTATCTTAAATTTTTTGTAGAGACTGGAACCAGAGGGAAAAACAAGATCATGAGACAATGTGGCTGTTAGCAATAGGGAGTAAATAATAGTGAGCCAGGCCTATGCAGCCTCTTCCACTTATGCCATCATCTGCCCTTCAAGACCTCCCTCTCCAGCCCAAGTCCCACCTCTTACTGGAGACTGATACCTTCTGTTACCCCAGCTAGCACCTGCTAGTCCTTTGAGGTTTTGCTCCAGGATCACCACCTCCAGGAAGCCCCCTGTTATGGATTGAATTGTGTCCCCCAAAAATGTGTGTCAACTTGGCTAGGCCATGATTCCCAGTACTGTGTGGTTGTCTACCATTTTGTGATTCTGATGTGATTATCCTATGTGTTGTAAATCCTAACCTCTATGATGTTAACTAAACATAATAACTGAACAGAAGGTTTCAAAGGGTGGCTCAAGAAGACAACATAAAGTGTTATAATGACATGTGCAAAGACCTGGAGTCAGAAAAACCAAAAGGAAAGAACACACTCAGCATTTCTCAAGCTGAAAGAACTAAAGAAAAAATTCAAGCCTTGAGTTGCAATAGTGAAGGATTCTATGGGCAAAATATTGAACAATGCAGGAAGTATCAAAAGAAGATGGAAGGAATGGATAAGGTCACTATACCAAAAAGAATTGGTTGACATTCAAACATTTCAGTAGATAGCGTATGATCAAGAACCAATGGTACTGAAGGAAGAAGTCCAAGCTGCACTGAAGACATTGGCAAGAAACAAGGCTCCAGGAACTGATGAAATACCAAGTGAGATGTTTCAGCAAATGGATGTAGTGTTGGGAGCGCTCATTCATCTATGCCAAGAAATTTGGAAGACAACTACCTGGCCATTTAACAGGAAGAGATCCATAGTTATGCCTGTTTCAAAGAAAGGTGATCCAATAGAATTAGAATGCAAAAATTATCAAAAATACCATTTTTTGGCGGGGGGGAGAGGGGGTCTGTCATGCTTTTTGTTTGTTTGACTTAAATTTTTATTGTTGTAATTAAATGAAGTTTACATTTCAAGTTAGTCTCCCATACAGAATTTTTTTTTTTTACATACATTGTTATGAGACCCCAACCACTCACCCCATTCTGCGATAGCATACTCCTCCCCTCCGCCCGATTCCCCATAAACGTTCAACCAGCTCCTCTCTCTGCCTTCCCATCTCACCTCTGGACAGAAGCCGCCCCTTTGGTCTCTTGTATCTACTTAACTAAGAGGCACGTTCTTCACAAGTATCACTTTATGTCCCATAGTCCAATCCAATCCCTGTCTGAAGAGTTGGCCTCGGAAATTGTTTTTGTTCTGGGGTGATGGAGAGACCAAGGGCCATGCCTTCTGGGGCACCTCCAGTCTCAGTCAGACCATTAAGTCTGATCTTAATAGAATTTGAGTTCTGCATCCCATCCTTCTACTGCTCCATCAGGGACCCTCTGTTGTGTTCCCTGTCAGGATGTTCACTGGTGGTAGCTGGGCACCATCTAGTTCTTCTGGTCTCAAGCTGATGAAGTCTCTGGTTTATGTGGTCCTTTCTATCTCTTGGGCTAATACTTTCCTTGTGTCTTTGGTGCTCTTTGTTCTCCTTTACTCCAAGTGGTTGGGACCAATTGATGCATCTTAGATGGCCGTTTGCAAGCTTTTAAGACCCCAGATGCCACTCAGCAAAGTAGGATGCAGAACATTTTCTTGATAAGCTTTGTTATGCCAATTGACATAGATGTCCCCTGAAAGCATGTCCCCAGACCCCACATCCCAGCTACTCTGTCTCTCAAAGTATTTGATGATATTGAGGAAACTTCTTAGTGTTGGTTTAGTCCAGTTGTGCTGGCTTCCCCTGTAGTGTGTGCTGTCCTTCCCTTCACCTAAGATGATTCTTATCTACTATCTAGTTAGTGAATAACCCTCACCCTCCCTCCCCACCCCTGTAAGCATCAAAGAATGTTTTCTTCTGTGTTTAAACCTTTTCTTGAGTCAAAGAATACCATTAATATCACATCCAAGTAAAATTTTGTTGAAGGTCGTTCAAAGGTGGTTGCAGCAGTATAGCAACAGGGAACTTTCAGAAAATCAAGCCGGATTCAGAAGAGGATGTGGGCCCAGGGATATCATTGCTGATGTCAGATGGATACTGGCTAAAAGCAGAGAATACCAGAAAGATGTTTACCTGTGTTTTATTGACTATGCAAAGGCATTTGACTGTGTGGATCATGACAAGTCATGAATAACATTACAAAGAATAGGAATTCCAGAACAGTTAATTGTGCTCATGAGGAGCCTGTATACAGACAAAGAGGCAGTCATTCAAACAGAACAAGGGGTTACTGCGTGGTTTAAAGTCAGGAAGGGTGTGCGTCAGGGTTGCATCCTTTCACCATACTTATTCAATCTGTATGCTGAGCTATATCCCAGAAGCTGGACTATGTGAAGAAGAATGGGGCATCAAGATTGGAAGAAGACTCATTAACAACCTGCTACATGCATATGACACACCCTTGCTTGCTGAAAGTAAAGAGGACTTGAAGCACTTACTGATGAAGATCAAAGACTACAGCCTTCAGTATGGGTTATACTTCAGCATAAAGAAAACAAAAATCCTCCCAACTGGACCAATAAGCAACATCATGATAAATGGAGAAAAGATTGAAGTTGTTGAGGATTTCATTTTCCTTGGATCCGCAATCAATGCTGATGGAAGCAGGAGTCAAGAAATCAAACAATGCATTGCACTGGGCAAATCTGCTGCAAAAGATCTCTTTAAAGTGTTGAAAAGCAAAGATGTCACTTTGAGGACTAAGGTGCACCTGACCCAAGCCATGGTGTTTTCAATTGCCTCACATGCATGCGAAAGCTGGACAATTAATAAGGAAGACTGAAGAAGAACTGATGTCTTTGAATTGTGGTGTTGGCGAAGAATACTGAATATACTATGGACTGCTGAAAGAATGAACAAATCTGTCTTGAAAGAACTACAACGAGAATGCTCCTTAGAAGCAAGGATGGCAAGATTACGTCTCACATATTTTGGACGTGTTATCAGGAGGGATCTGTCCCTGGAGAAGGATATCATGCTTGGTAAAGTAGAAGGTCAGCGAAAAAGAGGAAGACCCTTAATGAGATGGATTGACATAGTGGCTGCAATAATGGGCTCAAGCATAGCAACAATTGTGAGGATGGTGCAGGACTGGGCATTGTTTTGTTCTGTTGTCCATAGGATCTCTGCGAGTTGGAACCAACTCAATGGCACCTAACAACAACAATGATGTTAATGTGACAGGATTAGAGGCAATTATGTGGACTCAGTCTACAAGATTAGGTTGTATCTTAAGTCAATCTCTTTTAAGCTATAAAAGAGAGAATCAAGCAAAGAGGAGAGGGACCTTATTACCACCAAGCAAGAAGTGCCAGGAGTGGAGCACGTCCCTTGGACCCGGGATCCCTTTGCTGAGAAGCTCCTAGAGCAGGGAAAGATTGATGACAAGGACCTTCTCCCAGAGCTGACAGAGAGAGAAAGCCTTCCCCTGGAGCTGGTGCCCTAAATTCGGACTTCTAGCCTCCTAGACTGTGAGAGAATTAATTTCTGTTTGTTAAAGCCATCCACTAGTATTTCTGTTATAGCAGCACTAGATAACTAAGACACCCCACCCCTGCCCCTAGGGCCCCAGCCTTTTACTGTGTGATACAGAATTCCATAACCTGCTTAAACAAAGAAACAAAAAAAAAACCTCTGTTGCTGTTGAGTCGATTCTGACTCATAGTGACCTTATAGGACAGTCTAGAACTGCCCCATAGTTTCCAAGGAGCAACTGATAGATTCAAACTGCCAACCTTTTGATTAGCAGCCAGAGCTCTTAACCACTGTGCCATCAGGGCTCCTATAACCTGCTTAGGTGGGCACAATTCTGATTCAAAGACTCTGTTGTTGTTAGGTGCTGTCATGTCAGTTCTGACACATAATGATCCTATGTACAACAAAAGGAAACAATGTCTGGTCCTGCACCATCCTCACAATCATTGTTACTCTTGAGCCCATCGTTGCAGGCAAATCCTCTAGCCCAGTGCATTTTAACATGCACCGGAATCACCTGAGGATTTTAATATGCGGATTCTTAGGTTTGGAGTGAGGCCTGAAACTGCATTTCCAACAAATTCTCAGGTGGTGGCAACACTGTTGGAGGACCACTCTTGGAGTGGCAAAGACTGAGTTCAAGGGCCTTTAGTTCTCAGTAGCCCTTGAACAACAGAAAACCTCACTCCAATGCACTTTAGACATCTGCCTTTGCCCAAGTCAGTGCACCTGAACCCCTGCTTTCAGCCAGGCCCCAGGCCACAGAGACCAAGAGCCCTTCCAGACACATGTAAGCACCTTCTGGTTCTGGTCAGTTTATGCCTAACAACCCTGCCCATCAGGGACTAGCCTCATTTCAGCCACCAGAACTGGTGTTAAAAATAATTAAAACTCACCCAAATTCAAACATAAGGTTTATTCTGAGAAGTTATTCTATATGCCTATAGAGTGACCACTTTGATTGCAGAAACAGCAAATGGCTCAAAGAAGCTAGGTACAATGAGGCTTATAGAGAAAAGACAAAAGCAAAAACTCATTGCCATCGAGTCCTCTCGTAGTGACCCTGTAGAACAGAGTAGAACTGCCCCATAGGGTTTCCAAAGAGCAGCTGGTGGATTCAAATTCGAACTGCTGACCTTCTGGTTATGAGTTGAGCTCTCAACCACTGTGTCACCAGGACTTCATAAAGAGGAGAGAAATATAGATCAAACCATTGGCTAATCTTAACATGATTGGTTGAACCCCGCCCTCCCCGTTTTACTGAGATTGGAAGAGGCTGCATAGGCCCCAGATCACTATTATTTACTCCCCATTGCTAACCACCACATTGTCTTGTGATTTTTCCCTCAGGTTCCAGTCTCTACAAAAAGGTTTAAGATTAACTGATGTTCCTCCCTGGAGGGTGGAAAACAAGTGATAATGATCTAAGAATGAAAAACCAAACAAAGCACCCATCTTGTGACAAGGAAAAGCAGGATGTCACCAGATAACCTCTAAGAATACCAGTAGAAGGCTAACTCATCTAAGACATCATCACCTCAAGGGGAAGCTACCACAAAAGATTGATAATCCTGTCCCTATAAAAGACTTCAGCCAATCTCCAGTGGGCGAGATGGGTTTTTTTTGAGGAATCTATTCCCCTCCGTCTCCTATATATCGATATATAATAAACATCTTGCTGCTCTCCTCACCCCGTCTCAGAATTTGCTATTGTGGCAGGTGGCTCCAATCCACGTTATTGTGGTAACAAGATCAATGGCTATCAGTTTACCATATAGTCTCTGCCCCTTCACCCAACCATATCTTTCGAAGAAATTCAAATTTAGTAAGCAGGGCTTCAAGGAGAAAAGAAAGGATTTGCAATTTAGGGTGAAATAAAGGTTATTGGAGCATTAATTTTGGTCAAGGATTTATTTGAAGTCAGTATTTGTTTTAGTGGGTAAGAAAACCCCAAAATCAAAGCAAGAGATATGCTATCAATTTCTCTCTTTGGCACTAGCAAACCTGGGTTCTACAGAGTGAAGGCAAATATCACCCAGTGTTATTGGGAACAACGTGGTCTGGGGCAAGGTTGGAGTTGGCTAAGGGTGTTATTGCAGTAATGCGGATTGGAGCCGTGTGCCACAATAGCCAATTCTGAGACAGGGGTGAGGTGAAAAGCAAGAGTTTTATTATGTATCGATTTATGGGAGACAGAGGGGAATAGATTCCTCCAAAAACGCATCTCCCCCACTGGAGATGGGCTGAAGGCTTTATAGGGACAGGATTATGGGTCTTAGAGGTTTGTGTTAGTTCCCCCTTGAGGTGGTCAAGTCCCAGAGAACTTACTCTTTTCCTGGGGGTTATCTGGCGACATCCTGGTTTTGTTGTCCCAGGATGGGTGCGGTTGTAGGGGAAAAGCATCATAAAGTTGGGTAAAGCAAAAAGAAAGTTTTATTTGGCATATATTCAAAAAGGCAAAAGTGGGAAGTGGACAACCATACACTGCTAGAGCCATGTCTGCCAGAGTCCAAAGAATATTACAGAATAGGCAAGAATGGGAAAACAGACAATCATGCTGCCACAGCCATGTCTGCCCGAGTCCAAAGACCATTACAGAATAGGCAAGCATGGGAAAACGGACTAGCATGCTGCCATAGCCATGTCTGCCCAAGTGCAAAGAATATTACAGAACAGTTACAGAGCCATCAGTATATATTAACATTACAAATAGGCAAAACCATCGAAAGCTTAGCCTTTCCAGATTGGCTAGAAACTGTGATCCTACATTTTGAATTGTCTTTCTTAACAATGTTTGGTACAGGTTTCAGTAATGAGAGTCAAGAGGGTCTTCATTGGTCCAACAAATTTCTATTCACTAAATGCTAACGGAAAAAGAGTAGAAAGTCTTTTGTGTTCTGTTTGATTGGCTTTATGTGAAAGTTTCCCTAAAAGATATTTTCCAAGATTATCTTAGCTATTGTCATTATACCTCAGGGCCTAGTTGATGTGTCCTTGTGAGTCCTTGTGGGCTCTGCTCCAGGTGGGTCACATTATGTTCAAGGACGGGGAATAATAACTCCAATATTATTTCCTAAATCAGTACTTTGTTCGGTTTTTCATTCCTAGATGATTATCACTTATTTTCCACCCTCCAAGGAGGAACATCAGTTAATCTTACTTTTTATAGAGACTGGAACAGGAGGGAAAAACAAGATCATGAGACAATGTGGGGGTTAGCAAGGGGAGTAACAGTAAGCTGGGCCTATGCAGCCTCTTCCAACGGCCAGTCCACTGTGAAGGGCTTCACACCGCACAGCCTAGGGAAGGCGACCTCCTCTCCCTTGTGTAAAGAAAAGTACAGATTGAAAATAAGAGGTTTTGATTCTCCTTGTTAAGAATAAGGGAAGAGGCTTCCCTCCCCCTCTGTTCCTTCAGAATTCTTTTTAGATAACTTGGTAATTGTAAATTCTTTGTCTCTTTGAAAAGTATGTAAATCTAAGAGGTCTTCTCAAAGATCTGGCAGCTACCACCTCTTTGAAATGCAACTTCAAGTGAGCCTCCCCCCACTTCCTGTTTTCTGGAAGGAGATTAGCATAACTTCAGGTATCCTGCTATAAAGATACTGGAAAATTAGCAATTTTATTTTAGACATGAACGTAATGAGCTGTATCCACTCAGCTATGTAATTAAGGATTAAGATTTCTTTTTGTCTTTGCAATCTCTTGCCTGTGGTGCATCACATTCTGGTTTAATGTTTATTTAATAATAAAACTTTACTACTTTTGCAGAAAAGTTTTCTGGACTGGGAGTAGATTTCAATTTTAGTAACTTCTTCCCCAACGCATGCTATGAGCAGCTGGAAGGCAGCTTAGAGATGGGCCACAAGCTCCGTGGGCACCCCTGGCTCACCACTTCCTTGGTAGACACTCCCAGGGGCCAGGACCCGGGAAAAGCACACTGCCTCACTGGTGAGTGATGTGGAGGACGGGGACAGACCAAACAGCAGCTCCTCTCAGTGACAGCAATGCTAGAGCAGGTCCCAGCCCTCCGGAGGCCTCCTACCTACCCTACAAAGCAAAGGCTCCCATCTCAGAGCTGGTGACTTGGCCAATAGCAAGTTCACACCCCGATGTTCTCAACACAGCTCTAGGTCCAAGGTGCCTATTGCCCAAGACCAGAGAGGAAGCAGAACTAAGGACCAATCTTATCATTGCAACCCAATCATTTGAACACACTAGCTTTCTGTCTGCCCCTCCTAGGGAAAGGGTGCTAGAAATCGTCTCTCCTCCCTGCCCCGCAACTCAGTCACATCAGTGGTGTCCAGGAGACAGAAAAGCCTTTGCCAGCCTAGAAGTCAGGTTGGCCAGGCCACTCCACTTTTGCCCTATGTTATGGATTGTGTCCCCCCCAAAATGTGTCTCAACTTGGTCAGGCCATGATTCTCAGTATTGTGTGATTGGCCACCATTTTGACCTGATGTGTTGTAAATCCTAACCTCTATGATGTTGATGAGGCAGGATTACAGGCAGCTGTGTTAATGAGGCAGGATGCAATCTACAGGATTAGGTTGTATCCTTTAGTCAAACTGTCTTGAGACATAAAAGCAGAGAAAAGGGACCTCATGCTACCAAGAATGAAGAACCAGGAGGGGAACACTTGTTTTTGGACCCAGGGTCCCTGTGCTGAGAAGCTCCTTTGACTAGGCGAAGATTGATGACAAAAACCTTCTCCCAGAGCCGACAGACAGAAAGCCTTCCCCTGGAGCTGGCGCCCTGAACTCAGGCTTCTCACCTCCTAGACTGAGAATAAGTTTGTTAAAGCCACCCACCTGTGGTATTTGTTATAGCAACACTAGATGACTAAGATACCCCACATCCATCTAGTCTCCCTAGACATCAGGTCCCAGATTACAGTTGCCCCTGGGAAAAGGAGACCTGCCCCTAGGAAGGCTATGTTGCCTAGAACCCGGAAAAGTACAGGTTTGCCTCCCATTGTACAGGTGGGTGGACTGACACTGAAGGTATAGTAGTACTTGTTGGATTGTATATTTCACCCCATGGCAGACAATCTCAACCCCTACCCCCATCAGCAGTCACCACACTACCCACTCAAGGTTGTTCTTTTATTGGGAAACAGACACAGGGCACATCACAGGGTAGGAAACAGCATGCCACCTGGTGGCAAGACCCAGGACAACAGCAGCCAGAGTCAGGGTCACCACCACGACCAGGCCTAAACCCAGTGCCATGGAGCTGTGAGCAGCAGAGGTCCACCCCGCCATACCATGGTCACTAGTCTTTCCCAGGAAGATCAGTGGCCCCACAGTAACATCTGCTTCTTCTGCCACTGTGAAAAGGAAGAGGACACCCAATGGTTACCTTGGGCCCCTCCCCCTGCTTCAGGGGTCAGCTCGGAAGTTGTTCATGCTTTCCCTCGATAGCTGAGCTAGGAGGTTTTGTCCTAGCAGTTGTATTGTGTTCCCTACACCCCCAGTTAACGTTTCATTAGAACCCCAGGATAATGGCAGCATTGCCCTGGCTGAAGCTGACGTGGAAGCTTGGAGCCCCTCCTACTTAGCCCTAAGCTTTCTAGGAGTGAGCAGCCTGAATGGGGACAAGAGGCAGCAGCACTTGCTTGCCCATGAATTGACAGCAGATGCCCTAGATGGAGGGGCTGGCGATAGCCCTGGGGCTGTCCTAAGGCATACCATGTCTGCGTTTTCGGGAAGGAGACTTCTGCCACTGGCTCATCAACAGCTGGTCTGTGGGGAGCAGCCTCCTGGGAAGGCCTGGCATGGCACAGTCACCCCTGTTACAGCATTCACAGATGTCATCAGTGCCTTCTACTGGGGACCAGCTAAGAAGGAAACAAGAGGCTTATCAGGGTTTTGTTGCCTGCAGGAAACATCTGCTATAACGTATATACTGGAAGAGTAGATACAAGAGGTGACTAGTTGGGTTCTACTCCGGTCATAGGATCTGATCTTACCTATTGGAAGACTTGTTGAAGGAACAGGCTTTGTTTAGTTGGTCTGGGGCTTGGTTGGCTGGAGTGACCTTTAGACGGCAGGTGATATAGATCTGGAAGTAATAGCTATCATTAGGCTGTGCCAATGACATCAGCAAGCCAGTTCTTACATAACCCTTAACCCCATGAGGATGAAGAGCCCTGTTTTGGAAATGCAGCATGAGAGTTCAAAGGTTAACTTGCCTAAGATTGCAGAGCAAGTAGCAAATCTGATCCTAGGTTGGAACCCATGATCTTTACCGCCCCAATCTTTCCTGAACTTGTCTGCTTAGCATGCCTGACCCTGGGCCCGTTAAATGAGAACCTCAGGGATGGTGCTGGGGAAATAGAACACTGTTAAATACTTAGCAGGGCTCTTAAGACTGCCACCCGACTAGTTGACATGCTATTTTTCTTCTTCTCAGGAGGTGTGATCACTGAGTATTGCCCCATTTTTCCACTGAAGAATGGAATGAGGCAAGTTACCTCTGTGACCCCAGGTCCCTAGGTACCATAGAGATCTCTTCAACTAGCTTCTTTGGAGTTCTCATTTCATACCTGGAGTCAGCTCTCTGGCTATTTCCTTAGGCAAGCTTCCCTGAGCTGCTATTCTTCCTCAAGTATATGCCTTCCTGTATGTTGTTAACCGGCCAGCAAGTCAGCCCCTCACTCACAGTGACCCCACATACAACAGGAGCACTGCCCGATCCTGCACCATCCATGATCAGTTGTAGATCAGACCATTGGGATCCATAGGGTTTACGCTGGCTGATTTCCAGAAGTAGGTCACCAGGTCTTTCTTCCTAGTCTTATTCTAGAAGTTCTGCTGAAACCTGATCAGCATCGTAGCAACACACAAGTCTCCACTGACACGAGTAGTAGCTATACATGAGGTATATTAACCAGGAATCGAACCCGGGTTTCCTGCAGAGAAGGTAAGAATTCTACCACTGAACCACCAATGCCTCCTAGCTACCCTGTAGGAATCTCCTATAGGAATCTGTCCATGACATGTAAACTAGAAGATGACTCCAGGCTAGTACCCTAGGCCTAGACCTGGCACAGCCACAATTTCTGGGAAATGCTGCTTGACCACCCTTTTCTAGCAAATGCTCAAGAAGGCACATGAATAACTTACTGGGAGCCAAGGGCTCCAAACCCACTTGAGCTCTCAACTACCCTGTAAGATCATAATCTCCTTATCCCAGTGGGGCTGGTATCCATCCAATCCTACCACCTGAGAATAGGCCCTGGTCCACTTGTCAGAGCCATCTCCAGGTCAGAGTTCCCCTTCATACTCTAGGTAGGGCTTCAACACCTGCCTGCCCAACTTTGCAAGGAAGTGGAGCCTCCTAGCTGCAGCCTTCTGCAGAGCCACAAGCCTTGGCCACCACCTAGTGGCTGAGTACATCAACAGGAAAACTATTTTAAAAACTTGATACCACTTAAGTTCTTTGGGTCTTTTAACAAGCCAGGGTGCACTTCTGCCATCTGTCTTCTGTAAATCTATCTTGCTCTGTGCTTCTAGCTACCCTGTTAGAGAAGGCCTATCCTGGTCTTTTAGCATCCCTATTCCAGGAGGGGAACTGCTTTTATCTTTAGCTTCCTCCCAGTACATTCTTCTGGTGCTACCTGGAGCCTATGCTACCCTGGTGGCCCCCCTCTAGCTATTGAATAAGGTTCCTCCTTCTCTCATGTGCTATGGCTCTGCCAAACCATCCCTCCCTGCTGTTGAGGGAGAACTTTCCCAGAGCTCAGGCTACTGCCCCATGATCAGCACTGCTCTCTAGTCACAGTTACCCCCTTCCCCAATTCCTGGAGGTGCAGATACTAGCTTAGTTTTAACCCATGCTGATGGCTACTACCTGTATTAGACTTTTCCCCCATCCTTTACCCACTGGACCACCTCTGAAGTCAGCCTTGACTCCCTACACCCCACCAGGTTCTTTACTCCATACCAAGTCCTTGTAGCACACCAAGGACTGACTTAAGGACCAGGACCCTTCAAGTCTGTTCTTTTATCCCTACCTCCATCCAACCCAGGACTTGCTGTTATCAGAAGCTCCAGAACATCTCACCAGTTATCCTTGATCCTTGCCCCTTCTGTTATTTACCACTCTGTAAATTACATCTGTTATCTGCTATCATACTAAGGCTGTATCATGCCAATGTAGTCTTCTATAATCCACACTGCTGACCCCTTAATGCTGCCCAACAACATGAGCCTCTGGTTCAGTGGTTTGCAAACCTGGCTGCTTATTAGATCACCTGGGAGCTTGAATGACTTTTGCTACATTCCCAAGTAAAATAGACCAATGGATGGATGAATAGTAAAGCGTCAATGGTAGAACCCAGGTGGTAGATACAAGGTGTTTGCTGTAAAATTCTTCAACTCATTACTGTTTGCAGATTTTCATAAAACATTGGGGGAAAAGTGATACTAGGCCCCACCCCAATTAAGTGAAAATGGAATTATATACAAGGTGTTTTTCGAGCTTTCCAGGTGATTCTTATGGTCAGAAATTCCTCTTTAATCCCATCTCCTGCTGACCAGCTAACCTCACAGCCCCCACCCTACTCCCATATCTCATGGGATTTATATAAAACCTACTTGAGTTTTTACTTGTAGGATTCTGCCAGCATTTTCAGGCTAGAGGTCAGTCCTCCCCTGTGCTTCCTGCCCCCATCCCTCCCTCCCATGCCTTAGTCATCAGGGGCAGTCTTCAAGTTTCCTCTCCTTCCTCCTCCCCCCACCCCACCCCGGTGGTCATAGGCTTTCCAGCTTAGTGGGTTCTCGAGGCATAGCCCCCAGACCAGCAGCATCAGCTTGTTATAAATGCAAATTCTCAGCCCACTGCAGACAGACTGAGTCAGAAACTCAGGTGACCAGCTTGTTATAAATGCAACGTGTTCAACAAGCCCTCAAGGTGATGCTTATGCGCATTTGAGTTTCAGAAACACTGATCTAGACTATGATCAAGTTCAAGAAGCTATCATGTTAAAAAAGACTCTTGCCCCTCAAGAAAACCTCCAGGAAGGCTGATACCTACTTTTTGTCAAGTCCTTCCCTCAACCCTTCTTCATCTGGGTTCCCGCTCTGCTGATCTAGGCAAGGACAAGGTCCATGGTTGTCAGTCCTCATCTTATTTGAGCTGTCAGCTAAACCTCCTGGGCTCCAATTCTCCTCATTTGTTCTATTCCTACGGCCCCTGGCTCCCTCCTTATCTTTCATGGGGTGTTTCAAACCTGTCTCTTTAAGAGTTTGTGTTGCCTATGCCTTCTCTGGGAGCCCTGGTGGTGCAGCGGTTAAGAGCTCGGCTGCTAACCAAAAGGTCCACAGTTCAAATCCACCAGCTGCTCCTTGGAAACCCTACCTCACTAAGCCCATGGCTTTATCTACTTGGAAAGTTAGAACAGGAACAGAGCCATCAAAGTTGGTTGCTTACAGGGAGAGCTAGTGAATCACAGCAGGATTTTGAGCTTGGTCAGGCTGACCCTGGAGTTTAGTCTTATTGCAGACTAGAAAAGAAAGAAAAGCTATTACCATGTTTCTGGAGTCATTAGCAAAGTGGAACACATCCACTGTGAACTGGAGAGTATCTGGCCCAGGTCTGGGGGCTCTGAATACAGAAGAGGTGTCGGAGAGACCGTCCACAAGACAACTGTGAAGAAGCCCCAAGAATGGTGTTAGAGTCTATGTAAGGTGGCTATGGGGTCAACAGGAGCCCCTTGTTATAAAGTTTCCCTAGATGTAGCCCAGCCCTCACCCGTGGAAGTCCACAATGGTGTGATGAGGGGACGTGGTCCTGGCTGGCGTCGGTGTGGCCACACAGTGGTCCACAAACAGTCGCAGTGGCATATGGCTGCCAGTGTGGACCTCTGCCTGAAGGTGGGCTGTGTCTCCCAGCTGGAAGGTGGGACTTGTCTTCTCAGTACTCCAGTCCTCTGAAAAGCAGTCAGGACTTAAAGATGCCAAGAGCTTTCCCTGCCAGACCCCTCCCCAACTCCCCTTGCTTACCCTCCATCAGGCGCAGAGAGAAAGCCAGCTTCTCCTCCAAGAGCACTGTGGTCCTGAAGGGCACCCAGGTGGGCAGGACTGCCCAGCTGCTTACATTTCCCTGCCTGGGAGAGGAGCAACAGCTGCTGCCCACCTTCCCCAGGGTTCACCCCAGCTGGGCCCATGTTGGGAGGTGAATCTCACTTCTAACCTACTGTTCAAGAGTCCTCAGCTGTGACCAAGCCAGACAGTCTAAGCCTGCCCCTTGACCTCCCAGAACCTCTACGTCATCTGTAATGGACAACTCTTGGGTCCATCCATCCCTCCTGTGATGGCATCTGGGTTGCAGCATGAAGACTGCTACATCTGAAATTAGAAGCTCGGTTTCTAGCAGGCTTCGAACCCAGTTAGTTCTGGTTTGGACCCCTGCAGAGAATTTGCATTTCTAATAAGTTCCCAGGCTTTGCTATTGCTGCTGATTTGGGACTAATTCTGAGAACCACTGGTAGAGCAGTGAGTCTCAAAATTATACATAAGAATCACCTGTGGATCCTATTAAAATGTAGATTCTGATTCAACATATCTGGAGTAGAAATGCAAGCCTTGGTTTCTAGACCCAGATCTGTTCCTTGTTAACTCTAGGGGCTTTGGGGTCGGGGTCTGAGGCAGCAGTCCTTTTTCTGCACCCCTCAGGATTCCCCGGCTTCTACTAAGAGGTAGCCAAATCCCTGATGGATTTGGGAGGATCAAACTAGACCCAATAAGTCCTACTTTCGCCCAGGGCTGAGGGCAGTAACTACAGCCTCAAACTATGTAGTCTCTCCCAGCTGGGCTGCCAGGTGCTGCAGGTAGGCGGTAGTCAGGTCTGAGGGTGAGGGGCCTTTTGAGTCAGGGCTGTGACAGGCCCGGTCTTCACTGACCTGGGATAGTGGCACTCGATGGGGACCTCAGCGTGGTTAGTCCTCAGGATGGATAGGTTTCCCACAGGGCGGGGACTGTGGAGCAGGAAGGTGCTGTACACTAGAGCATCGTCAGTCACCTGAAGGTAAGACATGGGATTAACCCTTCCAGGGTCATGTGCCCAAAGTGCTCCTGACCCAGGGAGGCATGGAGAGGGCAGCCTGTTGGGAGTTGGGGAGAGGGAATACAGACTGTAGTAAAATCCAGCTCTATTGACCTGAATGAGAGCCTGGATAAGGTACCATCTTGGCACCTCAGGTTCTTCACCTCTGAATGGTGACACCACCAGAGTCTGTCAACTAAGTGCCAGACACCAAGCAGTGCCTGATGACTAGACATACTGGGACAAGCTCGCTCCTCATGCTAACTGATTCTACCTCACCACACACAGGTTCCCTTTTCAGGGGAGACCTAGGGCCAAGACAGTTTATTTCACAGGGAGGGAAGCTGGTCCAGCAGTTGCCCAAGGCAAGAAGAACACAGGCAGGTGCTATTGGGGCAATTTGTACCCTCCAATTGCACTGTATCCGGAGCCCAGGTAGCTGCCTGGCCCTGCCCTGACTGGCTCAGTCTTCCGGGGAGTGTGTCCCGGTCCTCTACTAGCAAATGCCCCAGGCAGAACTGGCTGCCTATTTGTGGAACTCAGTGCCAAGATGAAAATGTGGAGCCCCTCATTCAAGAATTAAAAATTTCAAGACAGTAGCAGCAGAGCATTAAACTGAGCCCGCAGCACAGATCAAACATCTGTGAAGCTGACCCTGGCCCTGGTGACCCTTACCAGGCAAGACTGATAAACCCTGCACTAGGGAAAGGAATTGCCAAGGTTTGCTCCTCGTTGGAATCAGTTGGGAGTCAGAATACTGAGGTCTACCTCCCACTCCCCTTTTGATTTAATTGGTATGGGGTGCAGCCTGGACATCAGGATTTTTAGAAGTTCCCTCAGGGGATTCTAATATGTGAAGTTTGGGAATTATAAATAACTCCTGCAGCAATCTTGCCACCACCTCCACCCGCCCCCCCACCCCGGAAACAAGGGCCAGGAGTCCTCAGGCAAGTCTGGGGACCATACCTAAGACCAGAGCTCTGGCTAAAGGGCTAGGCTTGCCCACACCTACTGAGAGTCCAGAAGGCTGGGGCTTCATGATTGGAGGGAGAACAGGCCCTCCACAGGGCTAGAATTTGGCCCTGGGGAAACACAGCTAGGGTCCCGGGTTCCGGCCATACCTTGCTGGAAGGCCCCTTCCTTGTGGTCTGAGCCTCTGTTTCCCATCGCTCTGGGGGAGGATCTGCCCATGAGTCTCCTTATATGAGCTCTCTTCCAACACCTGCCTCCCACCCTGAGCCCCTTCCACTGGGAACTACCTTCTGGACTGGATTAAGGTCTTTGAGGTTCTTCAGCACAGAGGTGACCATGCAGCCTTCCTCCTCTTACCCAAGTTTAATTCAGGGTGGCCAAGCCATTAAACATGAGTGAGGAGGAGGTAGGTCAAAGATCTATTTTTCTACAATGATTATTTCTGGGCTTTCTGAAGTGTCAAAAGTCTCTCTTCCATACAGGTGTCTAGTGCCCCAACCAAGTTCCTGATGTCTTATCTCACGTACATACCCACACACCTCCCTGTAGGCTTTTCTTTCCTGGATTCCCTCCAGGGGGTCCATAAATCCTCAGGAGGAATCAGGATAGGGGTGCTCCTTCTGGCCCAGAGTACACTGCTACCTCTGGACTGACCCCACCTCCCAGATTCAGGCAGCGAGAGGCCTCCTGCCCCCATCCCCAGGTTCAGGCCTCAGCTGCTCCACCTCCTCCACCCACAAGTGAGAGGGACCTGCTCTAGTCCCATCTCCCCGACTGTATCTCACACTCCATCACTGTCACCTCCACCTCCCATGACTCCCACCCAAGCCAGGCCCGAGGAGGGGGCCCCAAGGCTCACCTGCACATGGTTGCCACACTCGTGTAGCCCAACCTCAAACCTGATCACGTCGGCAGTGTCCTCAGAGGCTAGGGGCTCACAGTGCTCAGGGCCCAGGGTGAGGTCTGAAGGCCTGACAAGCTTCCCAGTACCGAAGAGGTTTTTGCTGACAGTGACCACCAGCTGGGCCTCCAGACACTCCACCAGCACAGGTTGTGGGGATGACACAGGGCCACGGGCTCCATCCTGAAGAAGCCAGAGGGGGTGGGGGTAGCACAGCTCTGTGCCTCCCCAGAGCAGAAAGCAGATGAAGAGCCTGTAGCTCAGCCCCATGGTACCTACACAGCCACACCAGCAGAGTGTAGACTAGCACCACCTAGCCATCTTATATCCCCAGAATGATGTCCCATTCACACCTGGGCTCCCACCTGCCTCTCTTCCCCAGCCAATCCAGTGGGCTAGGCCCTTGCTACTCAGAGTGGTCCCTGGTCCAGCAGAATGGGTCTCACCTGTGAGCTTATTAGAAACGCAACATCTGAGCCCCCACCCAGCCTACTGCCATCAGAATCTGGGTTGTAGTCATCTCCAAGTGATTTGTATTCACACTGAAGTTGGAGAAGTGCTGAGCTGGCAGCCTGGTCAGCCATGAGTTCTAACCCCTTCTCTATGCCACCCCACACATCCAGCCATTTGCTGGCCCTGCTCTCAGGAAGCTCACAGCCCAGAAGAGAGCCAAGAGCTGTCACTGGGTCCATGGGACCGACCAAGAGAAAGGCCTTGATTGAAGGGTGGGAAGAATTTGATCAGAGATGGTAGGGAGCACATTCCAAGGGGAAGAATAGGAGGTGTCATCAATTAAGAGAAAAGAGGAATTTTATGAGTAGAGGGGAGGTGGGTTCAGACAGAGGCTGCTGTGTGAACGGAGGTGTAGAAAGGGTAAATCACTGGTCCGTCTGGGGGTAGGGGGGCACCCAGGAGCTCAGAATTGCCGAAGCATCAGGTCTTGGTGGGTAGGAGATCAGGTGGCTATTTAGGAGGCTGGGGAGGTGGGCAGGAAGGATCAGGAAGGTTCCAGGCTGAGATGCTGGACTTTGCCTTTTGGGCTAGGGAGGCCATGGAAAGATGTTGAAGTAGGTGAATCATCTGGTCAACTCTGGCTAGGAAGCGGGGGGACTGGAGACAAGAGTCAGGAGGCTGCTGCCCTAGTCCTGATGGGAGATGGTGGAGGACTGACAGACTCAGAGTTTACTGATGGCCACTGTGTGCCGGGCCTGGATGAAGCTCCTTTAGCTCCTTTCCTTTGACCTGATCTGCACAGAGAGCCAGGTGGAAGCTCAGGCTCCAAGCCCACCCCAGTGGCTTATTCCTGAGGAAACCCTTCCCTCTGGGCTTCCTGCCTGACAGGCCCAGAAGGAGGGAGCCAGCTGAAGCTGTGGCACTGGGAAAGTTAGCTGGGGACACTGTGTCCTAGGAGTGGGGCCCGCTGGGGGAGGGGCATCTACACACTTGTTACCTTCAGCTGTGTGTGTCTGTTGGTTGTTCCGAATTAGGGTGGGGTGAGCTGGGGACCAAAGAGCAGGGCCTCCCTGAAGTCTTATATCTGTCTCCTTTTCCTCCCTGCCATGGAGCTAATCCCTTAGAGGGCTTCAGAAAAAGAAGATATGAAGAAATCAGTGAGGGTGGGTGTGAGTGATTCCAAGGGGTGAGCATGTATGAGGAGGTGAGACTCTGTGAGGATGAGGGAGAGGCTGTAGCACATGGGGTGGAGGTGAGCATGTGGAGGGACGCCTGTTTCCCTTTTCAGGAAAGAGGGCATGCCTCCTGGAGACCCCCTATCACCCAACCTCACCCCAACCCCAGCCCAGATTCTAGGGTCTTTTGCATTTTGGGGGGAAGCACTGCCCCCTAGTTGCCAGAATGCACCAACCACAAACACATGGCCACTAGTCCAGAACATTTTCCTTAAAATTCCTTAGAGTCCAGATACTGGTTTCTAAAAAACATCACCCTCTAAAAACAGAATCTAGGGTTCCTTAGAGAAATGGCTGGTTCCAGGGCCAGGAAAAGTACAAAGTGAACCTGGAATATCTTGTTATGCCAAAAAATGCTCAGAAAGTGATGGGGACATCTCAAACCAACTTGAAAGGGGAGGGGGGATACTACTGGCCAAATTGGGGAGATTTGTGCATGTATAAAATGAATGATGACATAATGGACTACACGTTGATAAGAATCCCTGAGCATCCATGCTGATAATAAAGACATATATACACACAAATGCACACATAAATGGGAAAAAAAGGAAACCCTTCTGTACAGTAGAATGCTGGCTAATAATCATAGAAGGAATGATGCAGTTAGAAAAAAAAGATTTTTTTTTCAATCATCATGGTAGTAATAGATTTAGGCAAGAATTATTAGTGGATGTTAAAAATTATTTGATGAGAACCAAAACCATTCCTGAGGCCAACTCTTCAGACAAAGATCAGACTGGACTATGGGACATAAAATGATACTTGCGAAGAGGTGCTTCTTAGCTCAAATAGATACATGAGACTAAATGGGCAGCTCCTGTCCAGAGGTGAGATGAGAAGGCAGAGAAGGTCAGGAGCTGGTTGAATGGAGTCGGGAAGCCCAGGGTGGAAAGGAAGAGTGTGCTGTCATGGTATAGGGAGAGCGATTAGGGTCACATAACAATGCAAGCATAAGTTTTTGTATGAGAAACTAACTTGAATTGTAAACTTTCACTTAAAGTACAACAATAAAAACAATTTCTTGATGAAAGTTTGGATAAGAACAGGACATTTACACAGTCTCAGAGAATCTCCTCACAGATTATTTATTAATTACAAGGGAATCAATGGTTACTTTAGAATGGATAAATCTAGCAGACACCACTTTAGCCAAGTTGACAAAGTTAACATAACCGTTAACGGAATAAGCTGACATTTTCAGCCTCCTGATGGGAAGCAATGGGAAGGAGCCCAAATCACGTCTGTGGGACTCCTGCCAAAAATTCACAGCCTGAATCTAATCATGAGGAAACATCAGTCAAACCTGTTAAGGGACATGCTACAAAACATCTGACCACTACTCTCTAAAAGCTTCAGTGTAATGAAAGAAAGAGAAAGGCTGGAAAACACCAGATTAAAGAAGACTAAAGAGACATGGGAGTCCTTGGGTGGTGCAAACAGTCAATGCCCTTGGCTGCTAACCGAAAGGTTGGTGGTTTGAGTCCATCCAGAGGCACCTCAGAAGAAAGGCCTGGTGATCTACTTCCAAAAAATCAGCCACTGAAAACCTATGGAGCACAGTTCTACTCCGCCATGAGTTGGAATCGACTTGACAGCAAGTGTTTTTTTTTTTTTTGGAAGTGACATGAATCACATGACAACTAAATACAAGGCTGGATCCTGAATGGGATCCTGGTATGGGGAGGGTGACTTGCATAAAGGACATCATAGAGACAATTGTGAGATTTGAATATGGACTGTATATTAGATAATAATATTATATCAACTTTAATTTCCTGAATTTGGAAATGACACCATGATTAAGTAAGAAAACTTCTGTGTTCTCAGGAAATACATGCTGAAGGGGTAAAGGGACATGATGCCAATGGTTTAGAAAAAAATGTGGCTATATATATACACATATATAAGTATAGAGAGATATACACATATCATATATAAAAATATAAATATGTATATACACACACATGTTGTTGTTAGTTGCCGTCAAGATGGCTTCTGCTCATGGCGACCCCATGTATAACAGAACGAAATGTTTCTGGGTCCTGTGCCATCTTCATGATTATCAGTATGTTTGAGTCCATTGTTGTGGCTATTGTATTCACTCATCTCATTGAAGGTTTCCCTCATTTTTGCTGATCCTTTACCAATTATGATCTCCTTTTCTAGTGATTGGTCTTTCCTGATGATGTGTCCAAAGTAAGTGAGGTAAAGTCTCACCACCCTTGCTTCTAAGGAACATTCTGGTTGTATTTCTTCTAAAATGAACGTATTTGTTCATTCTTCTTGTGGTCCACGGTATATTCAATATTCTTTGCCAGCACCACAGTTCTAATGCATCAATTCTTCTATAGCCATTTATAGATACGCAATGTGTATGTACATATGGTGTGTAAAAAAAAAAACCAAAACCTTGACGGAGCTGGAGAAAAATGCAGAACAAAATTCTAACTCAAAAAAAGACCAGACTTACTGGCCTGACAGAGACTGGAGAAACCTTGAGAGTATGGCCCCGGGACACGCTTTTAGCTCAGTAATGAAGTCACTCCTGAGGTTCACCTTTTAGCCAAAGATTAGACAGGCCCATAGGACAAAATGAGACTAAAGGGGCACACCAGCCCCAGGGCAAGGACTAGAAGGCAAGAGGGGACAGGAAAGCTGGTAATAGAGAACCCAAGGTGGAGAAGGGAGAGTAGTATTGACATGTCATGGGGTTGTTAACCAATGTCATAAAGCGATATGTGTAAACTGTTCAATGAGAAGGTAGTTTGTTCTGTAAACCTTCATCTAAAGTACAATGAAAACAAGACAAAACCTGTTGCCACTGAGTCGATTTCAACTCATAGGGATCCTATAGGATGGGGTAAAACTGCCCCACAGAGTTTCCAAGGAGAGCCTGGTGGATTCGTACTACCGACCTTTTTGTCAGCAGCCATAGCTCTTAACCACTACACCACCAGGGTTTCCTATATATGGTGTATATACACAGTAAAACTTGCTAAGGCAGGGACGTGTATAAGGCAGAAGCCTGTCAGAGTAGGAAAACTCAAATATATTCCACTAAAACAAGCAATACAAAAGTGGTAAGACCGCACTCTATCAAAAGTGGAAAACCTGTGAGACACGGAAAAACAAGGCAGTCCCGTCAAGTTCCAGCTCTCACAGTTTTCACTGTACACACAACACACACACACATACACACACAGAGAAAGAGAGGGAAAGCATATGTAGCAAAATGTTCATATTCGCTCAGTGCCGAATCTGGGTAAAGGGTAAATGGGGATTCTGGGTATTATTTGTGCAACTCTTCTGTCAGTTTGAAGTTATTTCAAAATAAAAAGTTAAAGAAAAAAAGAACAAGCAAGAAAGAAGACAATGGGATCTATTTTCAGAAGAAGGTTGTTAACCAAGTTCAAAGAGCAATTGCTGAAACAAAATAAGAGGTTTCTCGAAATAAAACTGAAGATGTATGAAATCTTTGAGGAAAAAATTACAAAACTTTATTGAACGTCATCAAAGAATACCTAAATACACGGAGAGGTATTTCGTATATATGGAGGAAAACTCGACATCATAAGGATGACAGTTCTCCCAAATTATAATTTCTGTCCAAACCCCAATAGGTTTTGTGTGTGTGTATGTGTGTGGAACTTGACAAACTGATTCTAAATTTTATATGGAAGAGCTAAGGGCCAAAGATGCCAAGACTTTTGAAGAAAACAAACCATGTAGGGAGATACATCCCACATTGATATTGAGACATATTATAGAGTCATGGTAATTAAAACAGTGTGATGTTAGAACAGAAGAGACTAGAATGGATGAGAGAGCCCCAAAACAGTCGCTTGCATATGTGGAAATATGATACATGACAGAGAACAGTTGGACTTTGCAATAAAAGGGACTGTGAAAATTATTATCCATATGGGGAAAAATGGGATTTCTACTTTACACCATACATAAAAAATTAAAAACCTGAATGTGAAAGAGCAAATCTTTAAAATTTTTAGAAGAAAATACAATTTCCCTAGGGTAAAATGGTGGCATGGGGGTGGGGTTATTTCTTAAATAAGACCCTCCTCCCGCCCAAAAAAAAGCACAAATCAAAAAAGAAAAGTGACTTTTTCGGGTACATTCATAATAATGACAAAATAGTTGCCAAAATAATTACCATTTATTGATTATTCACAATATACCAAAGACTAGATTAGGTACCTTAATCCTTACACTCATATAGGGAAACATTATTAGCCCCATTGTACAGTTGAGGGGACAAGCACTCAGAGACGTTAAGGAACCTGCCCAAGGTCACACAGCCAGCAAGGACCCAAACCAAGATTCAGTCCCAGATCTATGGGACTCCAATTCCTGTTTTTCTACCTCTACACCTTACTGTCCCCAATAGTTTACAATCACATTAATAACGCCCAATGGGGGGGTGGTGGAGGAAGAGATACACCCAGATACACAACTCCAGCGCAAAGAAGTATTAAAAGTTAACGTGCCTGTCTCCCTGATTAGCTCATATTAGGTATTCAGTAGATGCTTAAAAAACAGTTCTTTCCTTTTTGCCTATCACCCTGGGAATGGCTGGCATGTGATAAAGAATAAGAATAGCCACAAATTGTGAGGCAGCTGGAAAGTGCCAGACACATGTATGCACACACAGATGATCCCACTGCCATTTCATTAATTCCGGAACCAAGCTTTAGCTTGTGGGACCCCAATGGTTTGAGATTGGCAGATGTTTTGAGCAGTGGATGAAGTGAAAAGAAATGTTATGGTATAAAGAAGGAAAGGGGTTCTAGAGTGCGTGGGAAGCTTTTCACTATCTCATTATTAAATGTCAAATGTTATATAAAATATACCTCATAAGTGACCTTGATTGCAGCCAAGGAAAATAAATATTGTGTACCATATTTTGGCTTTTTATTTAAAATTACCTTTAAAAATACAGAAATGTCTAAAGTAGAAATACAATCCATTCCCTCCCACTGCTAGCCATTGGTAACCATTGTCACAGTTAATAGTTTGTGGTGAATCCTTCTAGATTTTTTTTTTCTACGCATGTATAATCATTTAAAAAGACACTTACTAAATGCAGTGTGGTATCCTGGACTGGATCCTGGAACAGAAAAAGAACACTAAGGGGAAAACTGGTAGTATCCAAATAAAATCTGGAGTTTGGTTGATATTAATGTACTAATGTTAATTTCTTAGTTTTAATAAATGTACCATGGTTGTATAAGATGTTAACAGTATGGGAAACTAATGAAGGGTGTATAGAAATTCTCTGTACTATTTGTGCAACTTTTCTATAAATCTAAAATTATTCCAAGAAAAAAGTTTATTTACAAAATACACTTAGGATGTGGAGAAATTAGAACTCTCATACACTGCTGATGGGAATCAGCCCCTGTGGAAAACAGTTTGGTAGTTCTCAAAAAGTTAATCATAGAACTACCATAACTCCACCCAAAACTCTTTGGCATAGAGTTGATTCCAACTCATAGCAACTCTACAGGGACCCTATAGGGCAGGGTGGAACTGCCCCGTAGAGTTTTCAAGACTGTAATCTTTATGGAAGCAGACTGCCACATCTTTCTCCTGAGTGGTTGGTAGGTTTAAACCGCCGACCTTTTGGATAGCAGCCGAGCACTTAACTATTGCACCACCAGGGCTTCTTTAGAACAACCATATGGTCCAGCAATTCCCCTCCTAGTTATATACCTAAAAGAATTTAAAGCAGGTAAGGAACAAATACATGTACCTGCATATTCATAGCAACACTATCCATAATAGCCAAAAGGTGGAAACAATACCCAAATGTCCATCAACAGATGAACGGATATACAAAATGTGGCATATCCATACAATGGAATATTCAGTCATACAAAGGGGCAAAGCTCTGATACGTGCTACAACATGGATGAACCTCAGAACCATTCTGCTGAGTGAAAGAAGCCAGACACAAATTGCACAACATCGTGAATGTACTAAATGCCGTTGAATTGTTATGTGAATTTGACCTCAATAACTTCCTTGTACGTGTATCTTTGCATGTCTCCATGAATATTTCTGTAAGATTAATTCTTAGAAGTGAATTTATGGGTCAAAGGTATATGTGTTGAAAATTTTCATAGATAAAGCCACGTTTTTCCTCCACAATGACTGACCCCATTTTTGTTCTCATCATATGAGGATTTCTGTCTCGCCCATACCTGGCCTTTATACTCCTTTTCCCTAATGTGCACACTAATCCAGCTAGAGGGAAACTATTATCCATATTATATTCCTTACCAGATAGAAAAAAGGGAGTGAAGTGTTAGGAATGTGTTATTGTGAGGATTACATTAGATGATGTTTGGGAAATATCAAACGAACGGCAGTGCTAAGTCAAGGTCTAGTTCTTCTGGTCTCAGGTTAGAAGAAGCTGTGGTACGAGTGGGCTATTAGTCCTGTAGACTAGTTTCTTCTTTGAGCCTTTGATTTCCTTCATTCTCTTTTGCTCCGTATGAGTAGAGACCAATAGTTGTATCTCAGGTGGTCACTCACTAGCTTTTAAGACCCCAGACGCTACTCACCGAACTAGGGTGTAGAACATTATCATTGTGAACTACGTTATGCCAGTTGACTAAGTTGTCCCCCGTAACGTGACAATCTTATCGGAGATACAAGTTTAAGATACACTTTCTTATATCGTTGGTTTTTCCAGGTTTCTACATAATTTCTAGAACTATGATTTAGAAGCATAAAGGTATAAAAATAATATATGCAAACTGTGGTATATCCATACAATGGAATACTACTCAGCTGTAAAAAGGAATGAACTATTGATACATGGATGGATTGCACAGTAATTACAATGAGTGAAAGAAGCCAGACCAAACAATAATAATTACTACATGGCTCTATTTATATAAAACCAAACCTACCACCATCCAGTTGGTTTGGACCCGTAGAAACCCCATAGGGTTTCCAAGGCTGTAAATCTCTTCAGAAGCAGACTGCCACATCTTTCTCCTGCAGAGCTACTTGTGGTTTTGAACCACCGACCTTTCAGTTAGCAGTCGATTGCTTTAACCACTGTGATGCCAAGCTCCTTTCATTTATATAAAATTCTAGAAAATACAAACTAACCTATAGTAACAACACATCAGTGGTTGCCTAGGGGTAGAGAAGGGGTGGGAAGGGAGGTTAGGTTTTATGGAGGGGCAGGAGAAAACCTTTGGGAGTGATAGACATGTTCATTATTTTGGTTTCATGGACGTATCTGTACGTCAAAACTTATCAAACTGTACATTTTAAATATGTGCAGTTTATTGTATGTCAATTTTACCTCAATAAAGCTGTTTAAAGAGACAAAATAGTAACATATGTACATGGTAAAAGTTTAAATGGTAAAAAAAGTATAAGATTAAAATATGAGTCCCTTCTGAGGCACAGCATTTAGTACTCACCCACATATTCCATGTGTCCCTCATGTATTTCCCAGCCTCCTTTGCAGTATGGTGGGGTCATGTGACTGGTTTGGGCCAACGAATTGTGAGCAGAAGTGATATGTGTTATTTCTGGAGACTAAAGCAATTAAAATCCAGTGTGCCTCCGTCATCTTTCTCTACCCCTGATACCACCACCTTGAAGGCCACATTTCTCATGGTAGAATGAGCCTAAGTCTCTGAATTATGGGATGGGGGAGAGTTCTTGCTGATCAGCATCGGACTTGTGAGCAAGAAAATATAAACCTTTGATGTATGAAGCTCTGAATGAGTTTTGGAGTTTGTCTCTTGAAACAGGTAGTATTAATTATTCTAACTAATACACCCTCCTACCCAGATACCACTTTATCATTTGCTTGTGTGCCTTTTCTGTTGCCATCAAGTCAATTTCTACTCCTGGTGACCCCGTGTGTTACAGAGTAGAACTGAGCTCCATAGGGTTTTCTTGGCTGTAATCTTTACGGAAGGAGATCACCAGGTCTTCCTTCCATGGTGCTGTTGGGTGGGATAGAGCCACCAACCTCTTGATTAGTAGCTAAGAACAAACCATTTGCTCCCCCCAGGGACTCTACTTGTGTACCTAGAGCTCTCATTTTTAACAGCTGCCGAATATTACAGTGCTTGGAAAAACCATACTTCTTAACCATGCCTACACAATTAGACTTTCACATTCTTTCCAAACGTTGTTGTAGTATATACTACTAGCTGCCAGGCATCAAGTGAACAGTGGTGAACAAAGCACTCCAGGCTCCTAACTTATGAAGTTTATAGACTAATGCGACCTTATCTAAGTTATTGCCAATCCTCAAAACAAACCTACAAGAAATGGATGAGTATCTCTATTTGCATGTCAGGGTACTATAGGTCTGGGAAGGTAAATATGAGCCGAACACTGTTCATTTTCTAGAGCTGCTGTAACAATGTGCCACAAGTTGGGTGGTTTATAAGAACAGAAATTTATTGTCTCACGGTTCTTGAGCCTCATAGTCTCAATTCAAGTTATTGACAGGGCCGTTCTCCTTCGAAGGCTCTGAGGAAGATCCTGTCTTGTCTCTCCTGGCTTTTGGTGGCCCCAGGTGTTCTTTGGCTTGCCCCTGTAGCATAACTCTGTTGTCACATGGCCATCTGCCGTCTGTCTGTCTCTGTCTGTGACTCTTCTCTTTTATAGGACACCAGTCATATTAGATTTGGGCCTACCCTTCTCTGGTCTAAACTTATGTTAACTTAACTGAAAACATTTTCAAAGACCCTGTTTCCTTTTCAAAGGCCATGTTCACAGGTACCAGGGGTTAGGACTTCAGCATAAATCTTTGGAGGGACACAATTTAACCCATAACAAACACCTAGCATGACTCAGGATAGGGTAGATACACAATCTCTCTTTGAGTCTTGCGGAATCACAAGACTAGCGCCTGATGGAGGCAGGATTCACAGCCAGGCCTGCCTGGTACCCAGGCTCGGGTCTGTTCCACTGCACCCACCGAGCACAAGCTGGCCAGAAGAGCGCACAGTCTCATGGGAGACACAGGTATCAAGCAAGTCCGATATGCTCTCAGAAGTACCTTAATGGAGGCAGGTCTGGACCAGGGCCAGGCAGTGAATAAAGGACAGAGTGACTGGGCTACTGGAGAGAGTCCGGAGAGCTGAGGCCTGGAGAAGAGGTGGAAGCAGGCCTTGCAGACAGCTGTGTGATCCCTCCAAGCAGAAGGATCAGCATGGGAGGATGTGGGTGTGACAGGCTGGCAAGCTGAGGAAACTGCAAGCAGGTGGTTAATATGGCTGGAACAGAAAGCAGACAAGGGTCAGAGATGGAGACAAGACTGACCAAGACGGTGAGGTTGTGCAGGACCTGAAATGTCAGGCCAGAGTTTGTATTTATCCTGAGGGTGGCAAATAAGGACTACAAAGGACTGAACTCGATCAGCCTTGGGCAAGGGCAGCCTAGGGGATGGAGTTTTCCCTCCTTACAACAGAAGGGGACCTTTGACAATGTAACTCAAAGCTGGGAAGCTGATAACACCCTTTGAGTATAACAAGTTCATCTTCCTGCAGTGAAGGATGTGATCCTCCTTAGCTCTTTCAGCCTAAGATTCTGTCTTCTCTCCTCCAGCTTCAGGATCTGAAGCCTTGATAACCAACTTGCCATCCATAAACTGCACACAAGAGGAGGAGGAACCTGGTAGGGGTGTGCAGAGATGCAAAGGAGTAAAAAGACAATGAGGAAGTAGGGGAAGGAGGGCTCAAGGGAAAGGGTGTGGCCACATTCTCTGGCAGCTATGGGTTTGCCATGTTGAACACATCAAGATCTAGGGCAAAGGCCTGATGCCCCTGTGCCTGTCTCAGGCTCAGTTTGTACGGACTATATTACTTGAACTAGAAGCAAAGGGCCATTGAACATTTTCCAGAAGATTGTGTGTGCTTGACTGACTGGGCACTTTCCATGGTCAAGGGTGTGGTACTGGGATTTCAGGAGAATGAAATTTTTTGAACAGGACTGTGGGAGTGGAGAGTGACTGGGTCTGCTAGCTTAGGGAGGGTAGCCCAGAAAGGATGTTCTGGAAAGGTGAGACTTAAGCAGAGACCTGAATGAGGTGATAGAATGAGTCATGCAAATATCTGGGGCAAGAGAGCTGTAAGTGCAGAGGTCCTGAGGCAGGAGGGGGCTTGGCTCCTTGTTCAAGGAATAGCAAGGAGGCCCTAGTGGCTGGAGCAGAATGAATGAGAGAGGGAGAAGTGGGAAGCGAGCTCAGAGAAGTACCTAGGGGCTGATTCATGGAAGGCCTGTGGGCTTTAAAATTTTATTCCACTGGGAAGCCACTTGAGGGTGAGAGCAGGAGAGTAACTGGCCATGATTTACCTTTCAAAATGATACCCTAGTCACTGTGTGGAGGATATATTTAAAGGGGCAGGGATGGAAGCAAGGAGACCAATTAGAAGGCTACCGAAGAGATCCAGGTAAGAGATGATGGTGGTTTGTATTACAGCACGTTTCTCAACCTCAGCACTATCCACATATTGGACTGGATGAGTCTATGTTATGGGAGGATGTCCTGTGTATTGTAGGGTATTTAGCAGCATACCTGGCCTCTACCCACTAGATGCCAGTAGTGCTCTTCTCACCCCAGTTATGATAAACAAAAAAAAAGTCTTCACACATTGCCAAATGTCCCCTGGGGTTGAAATCATCCTTCTTTGAGAACTACTGAATTACAGTGATATAATAGAAGAAGTAAGAAGAGATCAGGCTCTAGACATATCGTGAAGGTAGGCAGAGAAAATTTGCTGATGGAATGGATGCTGATGATGGGATGCAAGAAAAAGAAGAATCCAAAATGACTTCAGTTTTCTGGGCAATAGCGTCTGCCTGATTCACAGAATGTCACAGCTGTTGCCAGAAGTTTCCTCTGGGCCGTTGGGTTGCCCGATAAATGAGCACTTTCCCTTGGAGTTTTTCTGCCTTGGCAGTCCTTAGGCCTGCTGTTTCTGAAAGAAAGTGCTAGACAAATGTAACACCCCTGATTCTGGTCATACAAAACTCTCCCTCAACACAAGCACCTGCTCCCTACTTTAAGGTGTGAGAGTTGTCTGTGGAAAAGTCAAAGAACTAGACTTCAGTGACTGCATGGGTAAATATTTGACACTTTTCTTCTCCGCTCTGGATTTCGCATTTGCAAGTCTTATGGAAATTGTTGTATTTCATAACAGCACAAATGAATTTCACAATGTGAATGTGAAGCTGTTAAATGGGTTTCAGTGGATTCCCACTTCCACCATTTTGCCTATATAAATACACCAAGAAGGTAGTTTGGGCACTCTTTTAGGGTGGGTTCTCTAGAGGAGTAAAACCAGTGAAGCATATATATAAATATATACAGAGAGATTTATCTCAAGGAAATGGCTCACGAAGTTGTGGAGGCTAGCAAGTCCCAGATCTGTGGGTCAGGCATCAGGCTGGAGGCTTCTTCTGAGTCATGTGGTTGCGAGGGCTGACAAATCCAAAACTGGCAGATCAGGCCAAAAGCTGCTGGTTCACAGGGCTGTGGGAGCTGGCGAATCCCAAAATCTGCAGGTCAGGCGGCAGGCAGCTGTCTCACATCCCAAGAACGGGAAGTCAGAGGATGATGAGTTGGATGTAGGATTCAGAGAGCTTTGCCAGAACACCCATACGTATTGGATGCAGGCCACACCCCCAGGGAAACTGATTAGCTGCTCATATCAGATCACAAAATGGAGAATGATTACATAATATCTGCCAAACCACTGAGAATCATGGCCTAGCCAAGTTGACACATAACCTTAACCATCACAGGCACTCTTGTCATATTTAATGTAACAAATTTCCTGGCAGTATGGAATACTAAGAAGTACAGCCGGAGTGCTCCTTAGAATCAAGGATGGCAAGACTTGGTCTCACTTACTTTGGACATGTTATCAGGAGAGAACAGTCCCTGGAGAAGGACATTGTCGTGTTTGAATTATGTCCCCCCAAAAATGTGTGTATCAATTTGGCTGGGCCATGATTCCCAGAATTGTGTGGTTGGCCTCCATTTTGTGACTGTAATTTTATGTTAAAGAGGATTAGGGTGGGATTGTAACACCTCCCTTACCCAGGTCATGTCCCAGATCCAATGTAAAGGGAGTTTCCCTAGGGTGTGGCCTGCACCACCTTTTACCTTACAAGAGGTAAAAGGAAAGGGAAGCAAGCAGAGAACTGGGGACCTCATACCATCAAGAAAGCAGTGCCAGGAGCAGAGTGGGTCCTTTGGACTGGGGTCCCTGTGCAGAGAAGCTTCTAGTCCGGGGGTGCACTGAAGAGAAGAAGGCCAACAGAGAGAGAAAGCCTTCCCCTGGTGCTGACACCCTGAACTTGGACTTTTAGCCTACTTTACTGTGAAGAAATAAATTTCTCTTTGTTAAAACCATCCACTTGTGGTATTTCTGTTATAGCAGCACTAGATAACTAAGACAGACATCATGCTTGGTAAAGCAGGGGGGCAGTGAAAAAGAGAAAGACCCTCAACAAGATGGATTAACACAGTGGCTGCAACAATCGGCTCAAATATAGCAACGATTGTGAGGATGGTACAGGACCGGGCAGTGTTTCATTCTGTTGTATATAGGGTAGCTGTGAGTCGGAACTGATTCAACAGCATCCAACAAAAACAATGTGCAGTACTGTTAGAAGCGCCTGGTCTTGTATTAGGAGATCTCTTCATAACTGACCCAAATGGAGTCATCAAGCATTCGAGTGTCACTGACCTCAAAGGGAAATGAAGGGCAGGAGAGGCTCTTGTCTTGGGAAAGGCATTCCAGAATGTGAGACCCAGGGAGAATCTACTTACAGCTTGTACACCAGATTCTCCTGCTATCCAGACAACTGAATCAAGCCCAGCTGCTTGCAAAGAATCTTTGATAAAGTGAATAAATGAATCACCCCTGGCACCTTCAGCTTCTTGTAGCAGAAATGTATAAAAAAGAAATAAAAAGAAAAAACACTTGTGGGAATACACTTTTCATATTTCAAGGTGATGATTTAGAGAAGTGCTAAAATGTTTGCTCAGTCTGTTTTGCTCTTGTAACACTGGCTTAGATTTCTTAAAAAAACTTTTCATTTTGAAATATTACAGATTCACAAGAAGTTGCAAAGAGATTCAGAGAGGTCCTCTGTACCCTTCACCCAGTTTCCCCCAATGTTTGGTAGTTTCTCAAAAAGTTAAACATGGAATTGCTACATGACCCAGTAATTCCACTCTGAGGTATGTACTCCCCAGAACTGAAAACATTTATTCACACAAAAACTTGCACATGAACGTGCATCGCAATATTATTCATAATTTCATTATTCATAGAAACAACACAAATGTCCATCAGCTGATGAAAGGATAAACAACGTGGTATATTTATACAATGTAATAGTATTTGGCTGTAAAGAGGAATGCAATACTGATACATGCCACAACACGGATGAACCTTGCCTATATCACACTAAGTGAAAGAAGCCAAACACAAAAAGCCACATATTGTATGATTCCATTTGCATGAAATCTCCAGAATAGTCAAATCCATAGAAACAGAAAGTAGACTAGCAGTTGCCAGGGCCTGGGGATGAGGGAAGGAGGGAGTGACTGCTAATAGGTATGGGATTTCTTTTAGGGGTAATGAAATACTCTGGGATTAGGTAGTGGTGATGATTGCACAACTCTGTGAAAATACTAAAAACCAACAAGTTGTACACTTTAAAATGGTGAATTTTGTGGTATGTAAATTATAACCCCAATTTTATATAGATATAAAACCCATTGCTGTCTAGTCAATTCCGACCCATAGTGACCCTATAGGACAGAGTAGAACTGCCCCGTAAAGTTTCCGAGGCAGTAATCTTTATGGAAGCAGACTGCCGTATCTTTCTCCCACAGATGGGCTGATGGGTTCAAACTGCCGACCTTTTGGTTAGCAGCTGAGCACTTAACCACTGCACCACCAGGGCTCCATATATAGATATATAGACACAGATATATAGATTTCTAAAATCTGGCAGGAGGGAGAGAAGTTGGGGCTGAAGATATAAATGTAATAGTCATCTCTCTGCACATAGATGACATTTAAAGACTAGAGATTGTTCAAGATCTCCTAAAGAGGACTGAGCCTTGGGCTCCCCTCCACTTACCATTGATGCTTTGCAGTAGGCAAGTGAATGAATTCTAGCCAATGAGACTTGAGGAGAAGTCTGTGGTGGGTGGTTTCTGGTAGTCTTCCTAGTTTTTGAAAGGGATGTGAGATGAGGATATTTCCCCCTTTCTGGCCCTGAATATTGTCATATACACGAGATACTCAGAATTGAGGCAGCCATCTTGAGTCCTTGAGGGAAGACACCTAAGAGGAGATGTCAGCTTGCTGGGGTTGGCAGAGTAAGCCCACAAGAAGGACCCAGATCCTTATGTTGTTGTCACACCACCAAATTAACCAATCCTGGAATGACCTGACCTCTGGACTTGTTGTTAAGTGAGATAAAAATTCCCCTTGTCTGAGCTACTTTGACTGGGGTTTCTGTTACTTGCAGCCAAAAGCATCATAATTAATAGAGTATCAAATGCTGCTGAGATACCAAGTAATGTAAGGACTATGGCAGAAATTGTTGTTGTCCCCTAGTATCTTCTTACATAATAATAGACTTTTTAGCTGGGCTATGGCCATTAGAATAAGTTCTAGTCATAGGGTCTGAGCAGAAGAGATATGGTTGTGTCTTTAAGGGAAAGAGCTGGTCCTTCCTTTCTCCCTTCCTTCTCTTTTCACTGGCTGAAATAAAAGCATGATGGTAGAAGTTGGAGGAGACTTCTTGCACCAAGAGAAGGAAACCCTGTGTTGAGGATGGCAGAGCAACAAGAGAAAAGGAATCTGGGCCCTTAATGACTGTGAATCATCATGCCATTTCTAGACCTCCTATCCAGACTTGTAGGTGAGAGGGGAAAAATAAATTTGGATATTTGTTGTTTTCTAGTAGATTATAGTTACTATTCAGTGAATATTCACTCTCTCCTCCTCCACTATCAGGGAAGGATATGCTTTTTGTGCCCCACTGATAACAGACGTGGCCATGTGACTTGCTTTAGAAAATGGGACATAAGTAGATGGGATGTATGCCATACCCAAACAGAGGCTTAAAATGTGCTTGTATGGTTAGGCTTGGTCTTTTGGATTCCTCCTCTCCACTATGGGAGGAGTATGCCCCAGGTAACCACTGCTCCTTTAGCCTGGGCCCTGGAATGAGAGACACATGTAGCAGACCTGAACCCACCCACAGCCTAAAGTAGAGCCATCTTTGGGAGACCTATGGGAGAAAAATATTTTAGGGTTGTTTGTTATGCACAGCATCACAGCAAAAGCTGACCAATACAGGTTGTCTCTGTTATAGTGTCAGAGACTATATCCTAACTAAAACAAAGAGTAAAAAATGTCCTTCGAATCTCATGACATGGCGATCATTGATGACCTTAGCAAGAGTTGCCTCTGAGAAGTGGTGAGGAGTGAAGACGGACTGAAAGGGGCTGAGTAGTGAGTGAGAGGGAGGAAATGGAGATGACTGTCCAGATAGCTCTGTGCTGGGGAGAGAGGTGGGGCAGTAGCTGGAGGGGGACGTCTTTTGGCAGCCATGGACATGCGCTGCTCAGATCTTCCTTCAAGAAAGAACTTGCTGATCAGTTGTGAGGAGTGCAGGCAGCTGACAGCCTCCATTTGTGGTACCTTTGGGATCTACTGCACACTCTTCTGGGGCATCTCCCAAGTGACTGAGCATGGTGAAGATACCAGAGCCTGATCATTTCTACCCTGAGAAGACAACTGTCAAGAGGCCCAGGGAGAAGGCGTGACAGTTGTCTATGGAAAAGTCAAAGAACAAGGCTTCAATGACTCCAAGGGGAAATAGTTTTTTCAAGGAATAGCAAGGAGGCCCGAGTGGCTGGAGCAGAATGATTGAGAGGGGGAGAGGTGGGAAGTAAGGTTGCCAAGGTTTTTTTGTTTGCTTTTAATGAGGGAGACCAGAGCATGCTTAGAAGCCTGAAGCAAAGAATCCACTTGGGAAAGGGCAGCTGAATGTGGAAGAGAAAAGATGTGCATATGGAGAGAGGGAGGTCCCTGAGAAGGCAGGAGGAGATGGGGTCTGGACTGCAGGGGAGGGGTTTTGTTTCCTCAGGCCGGAGGAGGGGCAGCTCTGTTGAGGCAGGAGAACAGGAGGAATGGGTGCAGGCACACTTGGTGCGTAAGTCTGGAAGCAAGGGAGTTGTGGAGCTTTTCTTTCTCTGAGAAGTGGGAAGCAAGATCTGGGCTGAGGATCAGAAAACCAGACCCTGTGAGACACATGGGCTGTGTCACTATCGTCCTTTCTTGGACTGAGTCTTCCCATCTGCACAATAAAAAGCTTTGACTAGACCACGGGTCCCCAAACTTGTCAAATCCCAAGGAGAGTTTCAAAAATAAACTTTTAGAGGGTCATCTCCCTGAACTGCTGGATCAGTCTCTCTGGAGCAGGGCTGGTAATGGCAGGAATCTGTACATCTTTTTAAAGTCCCCTGGGTGGGGGTCGGGGGGACTCAAACATGCAGCCAGGCTTGGGAATAGCCCTGCGATGACTCTAAAGTCCCCTCCAGCTCTGAGACTTTGTGGTTCCGACAAGAAGGTGCAGAACCCCAGCACAGCACTTAATTGTAGCTATAAACTACACAATAAGGCACATGTCATTTCCTGTCACCTTCAGAGACCCAAAGGTCCAAAAGGCACCAAAGGTTCAAGAGGAACCAAACAGTAAGGCAAAGTCACCAGCATTTCAGTGAAATCTTGCCCCCATGGAAACATGTGACCATGTTTCTAAACTCCCAGCAGGGACGCAGGTCAGGATATGGTCACGGGGACTCCGCAGGGGCAGAAGAATTAGGAGTTGGATCACAGCTGTCTCAGAAGATCAGGGATGCTTGGCTGCCCTGCAAAGGGGTGGAGATCTACCCAGGCCTTTCTGAAACCTGAACCCTGGGGTGGGAGAGAGGGGGAGGAGGGACTGCCTGGGCCTGAGAATCCATGTCTCCCCTCCCTCGCTCCTCCTCTGCCTGGGTGCCCCTTCTCTGGGGCTGCTCCGGACAGGTGCAGGCCACCTGGACTCTCCCTTTGCCTCCCTCTGCCTCTAAGGTTGAGTGAACAGGCTGGGGCCACTAGGCAGCTCCATGGACAGGGTCTTTACCTCTGCTTACCTTCCAGCTTTGAAAAGAAAAGAAGAAAGGTCCGTGTTGATTTGCACTGGGGGGCTTCGTCCCCCTGCTAAACTTTCAGGGGCAGAGAAAGAGACTCAACCTTGGATTGACTGTGAAAGAAGGGACAGAAAGAGCCCAAGACATTCCCCCAGGTAGGAATCCTTCACTTTTGCTGGGGAGTTGGGGGATGATGGTGGTGGTGGTGGTGGTGGTGTGTGTGACAATTTTCCCACTGGTCAGATTGGGGAGTTGTTCTTGATGATTTCCAAGGGCCCTTCTGACTCCTTCATTCTATGATTCTGCAGCCCTAAACTACATTCAGTCATTCAACAAACATTTCCTGAGTGCCTACCCTGTGCCAGGTGCTACTGCTGAAAAAGATCTGCCCTGCCCTGGAGGAGTCCACATTCTAGATGAGGAGATGGTAATAATAGCAATAGTTACCACATTTATGGTAGGCCAAACCTTTCATCAATGTTAGTTTATTTAATCTAGCAACAGCTGTGAGAGGAAAGGGTATTACTAACTCCACTTTGCAGATGAGGACAGCGAGGCTTATTAAGATGAGGTCACAAAGCTAGCAGGTGGTGGAGCTGATGATTCTAACCACCATGTTATGTGGCTTCTCTGCACTATAAAGAGACAATTCAGGACAGGAGGGACACTAATGAAGGGTAGAGAGGGAGTGTGAGAGTTTTCGAGAGCCACGTTCACTGAAGGCAGGGAAGGGTTAAGCCACATCTTGACCAAGGTTCCCAGGGTGTGGGGCAGGAGCAGACTTGAGCGGGCCAAGCTTGGAGCTAGAGGGGGAGGCAGGTGTCGTGAGGCCACTGGGAGCTCTTGGAGCTGGGATTTGAGGTCAGTGGGGTCTGGATCATGTATCCTTCTCTCTCATTCCTGGCCAGGGTGGTAGGGGATAGAGTGGGGGGAACTTGTGGATTCCTGGCCACTTTCTTGGAAGCTGTCCCCACACTCACAGGGTGGGGGCTGATGTGGCCTATGGGGTCAGTGTCCCAGTGGCCTCAGAGGTGGGTAGCCGCGAAGCCCAGGAGATGGAGGAAGGCCCAGATACCTATGGGTTCCCCCTCCCCACAGTTCCCAGCTCCATCTCCCAGCTGTCCCCAGGCCAGGCAGAGAAAGGACAAAAGCTAATTATTCCACTGGGGGCTGTACTGGGACGCATGAATGGGGTATTGAGAACACTGTGCCCACATCCAGATAGGTTTTCATCCTTTCACCAGGCAGGCTGTCTGTATGCCAGGGCGGAGGCAAAGCCAGGGAGTGATGGGATGGATGGTGGAGTTCCTGCTGGGAGGAGCATCCCCATATCCCCTGGTACCTCAATCTCAATATATCCCAAACAGAACCATCTTCCCCACCACCTCCTCCTACAGTCCTCATCAAGGTGAAAGACCCCAAGGCTGGGAGTCAACTGATGCTCCCTTGTCCCTAGCCCCCACAACCAACAGAAGCCCAGTCCTGCCAATTCAGTCTCCCAGATAGCTTTTGCATCTGTCCTTCGTCTCTGTCCCTCATTATCTCGGATCTGGATGATTGCATCAGCCTCTAAATCAGCCTCCTATCTCTCTCCCATTCGATCCATCGTTCAGACACTTAGTGTCATACTCATGCTAAAAGTCTGCAAGAAAAGGGGACATGGGGGCTTCTGGGGTGTTGGGTACACAGTGTGAATGTTCATTGAGCTCTACACTTAAGATGCATGTGCTCTTCTGCATGTATACCTCAATGTTGTTGTTGTTTGTTGTCATTGAGTTGATTGCAACTCATGGCGACCCTATGTATGCAGAGTGAAACCGTTCCATAAGGTTTTCAAAGCTGTGACCTTTTGGAAGCAGATCACCAAGCCTGTCTTCTGGGACTAACCTTTTGGCTAATAGTCAATGGCTTAACCACTTGCGCTACCCAGGGACTCTTCAAGGGCTTCCCACCCCAAAAAAGGGGAGAGTATTCCAAACAGCGTTCATCTCCCGTTTTGCAGCCACGTGAACTAAAATTTACTTAATATTTTTCTTTAAATTGACTCATTTCTTTTGACTTTAATTTCAAAGGGAAACTTTATGTTGTTCCAACAAATGGAAAACCAGAATCCTTTGCTGTAAATTGTTGTTGTTAGTTGGCTCCAGCTCATGGCAACCCCACGCACAACAGAACAAAATGCTGCCTTGCTATAAATAGAAGGCACTGTAAACAAAACAAAACAAAACAAAACAAAACCAATGAAATTAAACCAATAACTATATTGTCCATATTCCCCTAAAATTATTTGGGTTGCCACCAGATGAGAGATTAACATGCAAGGTGAGGCTGATCAGAAGATACTAGAGGGCTTTGTAGAGACGGCTCCACGGCTAGGACTTTGTCTTCTGGGTATAGTACCTGTGGGTACTGCTAAGGAATTTAGCAGCGGAGTGAGATAAACAGATCTATGTTTCTCCCTAAAATTATATGGGTTGCAAACTTTGGAATACGCTGCCCTAGAGGATGAACTTTAAGCCCTCAGCACAGCTGCACAGGTCTGTCATAGTTTGGGCCCAGGCAACCCTCCCAAGCTTATTTCCGCTTCTTGATTTCACATACTGTTTCCAAGGGTCCCTGGGTGGTGCAAATAGTTTATGCACTCGGCTGCTAACCAAAAGGTTAGAGGTTTGAGTCCACTCAGAGCCACCTCAGAAGAAAGGCCTGGTGATCTACTTCCAAAAAATCAGCCATTGAAAACTCTATGAGCACAGTTCTACTCTGACACACATGGGGTCATCACAAGTTGGAATGGACTCAACAGCAATTGGTTTTTGGTTGTTGCTCCACCCAAATCTAACTCTTCATTAGTTTCGGTACATGCTCCCATCTTTCTCAGCTCCAAGGTGTTGCCCATGCTGTTGCCTGTACTCAGAATGCCAAACTCAAGTGGAAATGTCAGTTCCCCCTGAAGCTTTCACTGCCCGCCCCCACCCCCCAGCTAGAAGTAATGTCTTGGGGATCTTTAATTCCAGATGTTCCATCTGTGTCTTCTCCATGGCCCCTTGATGGGACCATCTGAAAGGCCATCTACTGGCTGGATGCACAAGGAAACAGAGATGAAAACTGGTCCCCAGCCGGTTGAGAAGAGCAAGGGGTGGAGGCCAGGAGATGGAAGCACTGTCCCTTCACCCCTCCCCCCAGCCCTGTCCTTCTTCCTCCTCCTGCCCCTGGGTGAGTGCTTTAACCCCCAATCTTTGACTCTCCCCTTTTCTGGCTCTCAGCTTTCCCAGCTGTAAAAGTATGGTGGGAGGTGGGTTGTGGATGAAGTGGTTTGCAATGTTCTTTTGAGCTCTGACGTCTGCCCAGGGTTGATAAAAGCTGAGGGTATGAGTTTGGGGGACTCAATGCTGGAGGTGAGGGCCAAATATACAGAGTGTGGGCTGTTAGGGGCCACCGGAAACAGGGAAAGAGGGAAAGGGAATGGGCTCACCAGTGGCTATTTGAGAGGCAGCTGGTAGAATAGATGGAATTAAATGACCTAGACTACCTGAACTTAAGAAAGAAGAAACAGAGTCTCAGTTTCTTCATCTGTGAAATGGGTGCACTAGTTTGTGCCTCAGAGGGTAGTTGTAAGGATTCAATGAGGTAATACACGTGAAAGTGTCAGAGAACTGTAATACCCTGTGCACCATGAGAGGCTGTTATCGGGCTTTAAATTTTGTGTGCTAGGCCAGTTTGCCTATTTTTCTTCCCCGCCTCCTGTGTCAGGCCACGTGAGAATTGTGTGTGCATAAGAGCATGGCTGTCTGGGTTGGAATCCCAGCTGTACGCTTTATTTGTTGTGTGGCCTTGAGCAAGTTGGTGAACCTCACTATACCTGAAGTTTCCCCATCCCGCCAACCTCATAAATTGTCCTAATTATTAAGTGAACCAGTCCACATAAAGCAATGAACACAGTGCCTGGCATACATACATGTGATAGCTGATGCAGAAGGACTCATACAGGTAAATCTTTTGGGGGGAAATCATAATGAAGCAGAAAGCCAATTTACACATTTAAAGTGGAGCTACTGAACATCTGCTGAGTAACAAATTCTGAGCAGGGGGCCCTGTGGGAGACAGGCACGCCCACCTCACCAGGTAGAGGCCCTGAAAGGCCAGCCAACCCTCCCAAGTAGAAGACACTTCCAGCTGAGGGCTAGAAGAAGGGTTCTGAGCCAGGTCTTGAAGGGTCGGCAAGGTTGCAATGAGCCAGGTTAGGCAGCAAGGCAGTCCAAGCAGAGGAGATAAGGTGTGGTAGACTGTAAGGGGAAGCTGGTCAGAGGACACTAGGATGCTTTGTGGAGAAGACTCCAGGGCTTGGACTTTATCCTGCAGGCACCAGCAGTCATTAAGGATTTTGAGGTGGGGTGAGATAAGCAGACCTATGTTTGAGGCAGATCTTTCTGGGGCTGCTGGTGGGCCAATGGGAGAGATGTGAGGCAGGGAGGCTAATGGGGACAGTCAGGGAAAGAGATGATGGGGCTTCAGAAAAGCAGGGGTAGTAGAGTCAAAGAGGAGGGGGATGATGGTGAGGACCATGGGGTGGGGGGCTGTGTTCCTGAGGCCGGCAGCCCTTTCTCATAGAGGGCAGAGGGGCCAATGGTCTTCCTCACTCTGTTTCAGCCAGCGCCCTACAGCCCACTCCACTGCCCTTTCCAGGTAGGTGCCCCTGCCCCTCCCTTCTCACCCCCAGGCACTCAGACTCTCAGAAGATGTCAGGGAGAGACTAACAAGCCCTCCATTACTCTAGATGCCCCCACCTCAAAGGGATTGCTCTGGCCTTCCCCTTTTACACAAGGGAGAAATAAGGCCCAGAAGGACTGATCCCACGTCTCCCACAGCTTCAGGGCAAGGTGGGCATCCCCTAGGTTGGGCCCAGTGATCCCCCTACTGCCAGCTCAACCCTCTCCACAGAGCTGAGGCTGGTGGGGGGCCCGAGTCACTGCCGGGGGCGCCTGGAGGTCCTGCATGGTGGCTCCTGGGGCAGCGTCTGCGACGATGACTGGGACGTGGTGGATGCCAATGTGGTGTGTCGCCAGCTGGGCTGTGGCCTGGCGCTGCCTGTGCCCCGGCCCCTAGCCTTTGGCCGGGGCCGGGGCCCCATCCTGCTGGACAACGTAGAATGCCACGGGCAGGAAGCTGCGCTGAGTGAGTGCGGCAGCCGGGGCTGGGGCATCCACAATTGCTTTCACTACGAGGACGTGGCTGTCCTATGCGATGGTGAGCAGAGGCCTAAGTCCCGGGAGGGCAGGCAGACTGTGGGAGGCAGCAGGGCTGCAGGCTAGATAAATGAAGGGACTTCCCAGTGGTAAGGCTGTTTCATACGGAAGATGGGGCCGGGGCTGCATGGTGCTGGGGAAGAGCCCCAGCCTGGGTATCAGTGTGACCTGAGGCTGAAAGAAAACCAGCATCGCTGCTTCCATGCATGGCCTTGATTGTCCCAGTAGAGCCCCTTTCCCATTTTTAAAACCAGGTGATTGGGGTCACACTGGCCTTAAGCTCCACTTGGCATCGAGCTGCAGGGAAAACTTGAGAGAGGTTTTGACCTTGAGAGCAGTGGTTCTAGCTCTCAAGAGAATCACCTTGGGGGGCTTGTAAAAACAGAGACTGCGGCTCCACCCCTAGAGTTTCTAATTCTATAAGCCTGTGGCGGGGGCCTCGGAATCTGCAGTTCTAATAAGTCCCCCAAGTGATGCTGATGCTGCTTTAAGAACTACGGCATTAGATGAGCTCAGGACTCAGAGCTCCTGGCATTGACCCTTTGTGTGGCCAGAGCCTTAGGGGTCCATGTCCCTAGCCCTCACACACCCTGTAGGTGTGAGGATGGAGACCAGAAAGATCCATGGATCTTCCTCCCCTCCACCCTGCTTCCTTCCCAGAGTTCTTGCTCACGCAGCCCCCAACAAGGAAGATGTTAACCAGCAGGGCTCTCCCCACAACCTCCCAGAATGGGAAAGGTAAGTAAGAGTAATGTGGGGGACAGCCTGGGTCTTTCAAGACAGATCCAGGGAGGGTCCTACCCTAGGCAGTGGGAAGAGAGGAAATACAAATGGGTGAACTTGGTCATTCCCCCACCCTACCGTGACCCCCTGTACCCCCTCCAGCAACTCACAGTCTGGATCAAGAAATAGGGATACAGTCACTCTGTGGGATGATTAAAAGTAAAGTCAGCACAAGGTTAGAGAAAATGAGAGAAGTAGGCATAGGGGCTAGAGCTTAGTCTAATGGGAGAGTCAGGCCTCAAAAATGATGATGTAGAAGAAAATGAAAAGTGCCCTCCAAAGAGGGACAGATAAAGAGGCAAGGAAACCTGGAGAAGGAAGAGGGTCCCATCTATTAGGAGATCAGAGAGCTTCATGGAGGAAGAGCTGTTGGAGCTGGACCTTCAGCAGTTCAAGGGCTTGCAGCTGGCAGTAGTAAATGATGAAGCTGCACATCCTAGACAAGGGAGGGTTGGTTTCAGACTGGGAGTGACAGAATCAGTTGACCTGTCCTGTGATCCACAAACCACCCATAATCTGGTCTGTGAGGAGGCAGAATACTGGGGCTAAGTGGGCGAGCAGCTCCCCCTGAGTTTTAGGTCCTGGGGCACAGGGAACTGTATGTGGAGGGCTTGGAGCATCACGGGTGAGTGGCTGGTTAGATGCACTTTTGGAGGTGATGGGAGGCTGAGCCCTGTAGGAAATGCCCCCTCCGCCCCCCCCCCCACCAGATGAGGGCAGCCTGCGCCTGGTCGGGGGCACGGGCCCATGTCAGGGCCGAGTGGAGATCCTCCATGGCGGCCTGTGGGGCACCGTGTGTGACGACGACTGGGGGCTGCCGGACGCCACCGTGGTGTGCCGCCAGTTGGGCTGCGGGGCGGCCCTGACCGCCACCACCAACGCCTTCTTTGGCTATGGCACTGGGCACATCATGCTGGATAACGTGCATTGCGAAGGAAGCGAGCCACGCCTGACAGCCTGCCGGAGTCTGGGCTGGGGCGTACACAACTGCGGACACCACGAAGACGCCGGCGCGCTCTGCGCAGGTGCGGACCCGGGGGGCGGGGCCGTAGTGCGGGGGCGGAGCCGCGGCCGCTGGGGCTGGACCTGATGGTTAGAGCGCGCCGGGTGTAGTCAGGGCGGCGGTCGGGAGATTTTTGACTGTCCTGGTGACGCAGTGGTTAAGAGCTACTGCTAATCAGAAGGTCGGCAATCCGCCATCAGCGGTTCTTTGGAAACCGTATGGGGCAGTTCTACTCTGTCTATGGGGTCTTAGTGAGACAAAATAGACTCCATGAGAACGGGTTTGGTGCTTCCCAGGAAGGACTAAAATTTACTTTTAATATCTCAATGCTGCTCTAGAAGTGCCTCAGACTCCCCACAATATTCCAGTACTTCTTGTGGTACACTCTACAACTGTGGCAATACTGCAGTTTTGCCCTATCAGAACTCCAGGATTATCTAGCAATTTCCCAGTACTGTTCATTGAATACTACATCAGAGTAAAATAACAATACTCTAGTATTGCCTTAGAAATACTTAATAATTTCATAAATTGTAGGCCAGGTATGTCCCCAAAACAGGATTGTAGCCCTCTCTAATCCTGACGCTTTAATAATAATATTTCCTCCCCACCTGGCCACTCTGGGTTTGTGGGACATTTTCTCAGCAAGTAAGAATAATAGGGCCAATAAGGCCACTTCACAGATGGACTTCACTCTAGAAGATGTAATGTGCTCGTCCATGATTCCTCCGACCTCATTATTCCTAGTTTACAGGTCGGGAAGCTGAGGCCCAGAAAGGCAGAGCCTTATTCCTCATCCCAGGGTGGCGCCACGACTAACCTTACTGCATGGCCTTGGGCTTACCCCTTGCCCTTTCTAGTACTATTTAAAAATATATACATATGATAGTAATGTCTTGTTTATGAATAAGACTCTTGATAATGAACCTTGTTCTGCAAACTTCTCAAGACTGTGGATGACCCTCCCTGGTAGGTGAGGCCTTCTGCATCTCCATGTCTTAGGTTTGAGAATGGGACACATGCTGAGGACAGTGGGTCTCATGACACAATGTCCAACGAGAACATTGAAGAGAAATGAAAGCATGTCTGTGAAAGCCTTCTTGAACTGTGAAGTGTTGTACATATGTGCAGCACAAGTAAATTTCAAAGCTGGGCAGATCTCCTTGGACCCCAGCTGGGGCTGTGCCCCTCCCTGGAATAAAATCTGTTGTCTTCTCCAAGGAGACCCTCCCATCCTCCCCAACAGCCCAACGGCTGACAGGGAACCAGATTGGCCTCTGATCCTTCCCTTCTTTCCTGCTCTAGTGCTGAGTCCCCCTACTCTCCCAGTACTGCTGCCCTCAGCCACAAGAGAGGACTGGGCTTGGCACACAGAGCCATTGGGTAGGGAAGTGCAGTCCTCCAGGGATAGAGTGATGAGGGCAAGATGGGTGGGGCTGGGAATTGAGATGGCTGCTCTGGAACATGGAAATGCAGATCCACGGTCAGGGGGCCCTAACGTACTGGGCCAGGGCTTTTAGCCAGATGGTAAAGAGGTAGGTAAAAGAACAGATCAACAGATGGAGCAAGGATGAAATCCACAGAGCTCTAAAAAGTTGGGTGGGTAGTCAGACATTTCTTTAAAGCTTTGAAATAAAATTTGGGTTGGTGCTGAGACTGAAAACTGAGAGGCCTTGTGATAGGGTTGATATAAAAGGCTGAATCAAGGGAAGAACTGCGTTTGGAATTAGGACTGGAATTATTATTGAGATCGACAGTAATACTGCGAATTAGGATTCAGTTCATTCCAATTAAGTTTCCTGAGGACCCCACAGAAGCCCTGAAAACATGGTAACTCTGGGATTGAGGTTGAGTGTGGGGTGCTGGTCTGATACAGTAGACGCTCCTGTGTTCTGCTTCAGACAAGTTGGCCTCCTTGTCCCCTTCAAACGTTCTAGATGCCTTGTCTCCGCAGCTACTGGAGCTGGGGCCCAGCCTTCCAAGGAGACCGCACTGCTCACCACAAGTGCCTGGGCCGCGGGGAAGAAAAGTAAGTGGCGGTGTTGGGGTGCCACCGGGGATGGGGGAGGCCGGGGCTGACTGGGAGCGAGCCGCCCTTCTGGCCGCGGGCCTGTGCGCCCCGCAGGTGGGCGGCTGCGGTTGGTGGGCGGCCCGGGCCCGTGCCGCGGCCGCGTGGAGGTGTTGCACGCCGGGAGCTGGGGCACCGTGTGTGACGACGACTGGGACTTCGCGGACGCGCGTGTGGCCTGTCGCGAGGCGGGTTGCGGGCCCGCGCTGGGCGCCACGGGCCTCGGCCACTTCGGCTATGGCCGCGGCCCGGTGCTGCTGGACAACGTGGGCTGCGCTGGCACCGAAGCCCGCCTGAGCGACTGCTTCCACCTGGGCTGGGGCCAGCACAACTGCGGCCACCATGAGGATGCGGGCGCCCTCTGCTCAGGTGAGGCGCGCGTAACACCGCACTGCAGCACGGGCGGAGCAGGGCAGCATCTGAGGAATGGGCGAGGCCGCGCAGGAACACGCACACTCCGTAGAGAAAGACGGAGTCCTCTCATCGGCGCGCTCTGCGGCTGCGCGGACGGGCGGGGCCGGAAAGGGCGCTCCATCTGCAGTGCGAGAGTGGAGCGGGGCCTGGGTAGGGCGCGCGCTCTGAGGCAGTGATGGGTGGGGCAGGCCCGAGGTGAGGCCTAAAGCCATGTCTGAGGAGATAAGAGTGTAACGTTTGTAAAAGAGTTTGTGAGGAGCTGGGTTGGGGTGCTGTTGCTCTTTGCTGAGTCAAGGACCGGCCAAGCTCTGGTTGGCAGAATTGATCAGACTTCAGGGAGCGCCTGACCTTTGAGAGGAGTCAATGGAAAGGGGCGACAAGGACTCACTAAAATGCTTCTGTTCATTAATTGGTGGTGGAATTGAGATCTTCACACTCATTCCGTGCCCCCTCCCCATAACCTTGTCCGCTAAAGGCTAGGCAACAAAGGTTCTGATTTGGGCTCCAGGGCCAAAGAAGCAAACCCCCCATTTCTGATCCAAGAGGTGGAGAGCAGCACAGAATCCTATGAAGTCCTTTCTATCCCCAGAACAGGCTTCCTTTAGGAGGGTAGGAGGTTACCTGGCTCCGAAGAACACGTTCCCCAATGTGACTACCACTTCTTTTTCTCTGTCCTTGCTGAGCCAGGCCCAGAGGAGCTGGGACTGCAAGTCCAGCAGGATGGGTCTGAGACCACCCAGGTGCCCACTCCTCTGCCCAGGGATGGTAGGTGTCTGCAGACCTCAAGAGTGAGGCTGGGGGTATCGGTCAGGATAGGAAGGGCTTGGATTGGGGGAGGTCACAGCCTGGGGTTATACAGCTCAGCAGATTTGCATCGGGTCTTGAAACCTTGTCCTTTTGTGCTGGTCTCAGGCCTTATTATCAGGGTATGGTGTCCAGAAAAAGGGAGGTGGGCTTTAAGCTAGAGCAGTCTAGAGAGTCTCTAGAGGTAGAATCAAAATGTGGGCATGGGGATCCCGTCCCTAGGAGATCAATGAAAGAATTCAGTCTGTTGGGGGGGTATGTGTGTGGAGGGGTGGGGCATGATGACCTTCAGGGTACCTATTGGGACATAATCACAGTCTCCAGTGAGCTGGCCTGGGGTTGAGGTGTTGAGATTTCAAACAGAGGACTAAGGGCAGAGCAAACATGAAGTACCCTGCACGTACTGAGTACTCAGCAATCACTTGTACCCTTTTCCTTCCAGTCATTGGAGTTTGAGTCTGGGCTGACACTATCCTACTTTAGTCTCATTTGTCTGCCCTCACACAGCAGCTCTGATGGCAGTGCTGTGCCTCAGACCACTGCCCTTTGCCTACTCTATCTACTGTTGCTTGATCTAGCCTGGGAGTGGCCTGGCCTGGGCCAGCGCCTTCCAGCCCTGCACCTTCCCTCACACAGGGCATCTACGTCTGGCCAGTGGAGCCCACCGATGTGAGGGGCGTGTGGAGCTTTTCCTAGGGCAGCGGTGGGGCACTGTCTGTGATGATGCCTGGGACCTTCGGGCAGCTGGTGTCCTGTGCCACCAGCTGGGCTGTGGTGAGGCCCTGGCGGCCCCTGGCGAGGCCCACTTTGGCCCAGGCCGAGGCCCTATCCTTCTGGACAATGTCAAGTGCCGCGGGGATGAGAGTGCCCTGCTGCTCTGCTCTCACATCCGCTGGGATGCCCACAACTGTGACCACAGTGAGGATGCCAGTGTCCTGTGCCGGCTGTCTTGATCCAGCTGCTCTGCAGACCACCTCTTCTGGGAGCCTGCTGTGGCCTGCCACTCCTCTTCCAGGAAGCTCTCCTCCTGTGACAACTGCAGTTCACTCTGCCCCTCTCCCCCCTGCTGGGGAGAGAGCCTGCCCAGACAGTGTGCTGATGCGTGGGGGAGCCTGGCTCTGTCCGCATCAACTTGTGTGACCTCACCCTGTCATCAGCTATTGTGGGCCCAATTCAATGAAAACTCCCGGATTCTGCTCAACCCAAATGGAAAACAGGGAAAGGGAAACAACTTCTAACTCTTCCTCCTTGATGGGGCTCCCGTTACAGCACCCCTGAGCCTTTCTTCCTGGACCCAGGCCCAGGAGGCTCAGGGGCTGTCTATAAAGGGGGAATCTCCATCTCCCTCCGCCATCGTGGGACCCCCTAAAATAGGGAAGGCAGAGAGGTCCACAGGTCTTACCTTAGACCACCAGGGGCTGCAGAGGAACCTGGGTCATTGCCCTGCCCCACTCTGTGAGGGCCTGGGCTCAGATGGTGCTTGGCTGGCAAGGGGACTGAGGCGGGGAGGCGGGGGGCAAAGCAGGGACAGTGGCCCCTTCCTGCAGCTAGATCCATTTATGCAGAGCCTCCACTTTGCAGTAGCAAAGAACCCTGGGGGCCTGTAGCTACCCATTCCTCAGTGCCAAGTCAATAAAGCATTGGCCTCCCTGTCTTTAAACTGAAGTCAGTGTTTCGGCATAAGTGCATTATATGTGGCATCAGGAAAGACTCTGGTCAGGACTCCCTGGAGGAAACCGACTTAGGAATGGAGGGTGGTTCAAGAGCATCATAAAGAGTGAGCTCAGCAGGCCCAGCACATCCTGGAAATGCTGACTCACAGTGTCAGGCCTGGGAGGCCCCTAGAGTGGCCTGTAGCTCATGCCCTCTTTCATTTTATGTATACAGACACCAAGGCCCAGCCAAAGGAAGGGGCTTGCTCAAAGTCACATAGTAAGGTGGTGAAGTCACTAGAGGAGAAAAAAGTCTTGAGAGGAGGCAAACAGATAAGGAAGACCAAACCAGCATAGGGGCTTCCCCATGTGCTGTTCTTAGGCACAAAAAAGATCTGCTCTGCTCTTCTCTGCTCCAGCCAGAGAGAAGTGGGCGATCCTTCCAGAAGCCTCTCTCTCAGCCCCAGGGTGGGTGACTTGCTAGTTTCAACTGTCCAGTGTCACGCTCACAGGCTCTGTCTTAGTTTCCTTTGGCTCTTGTAAGAAATCACCACAAACTTAGTGGCTTAAAACAACACAGGTGTATTATCTTGCATTTCTCGAGGTCAGAAGTCTGAAATGGGTCTCACTGGGCTAAATTCATGGTGTCAGCAGAGATGGTTCCCTCTGGAGGCTTTAGGGGAGAATCGGTGTCCTTGCCTCTTCCAGCTTTTAGAGGCTCATTCTTTGGCTCCTGGCCTCCTTCCAGCCACCAATAGCATCACTCCAACCTCTAATTCTGTCGTCACATCTCCTTCTCTGACTCTTCTGCCTCCCTCTTCCACCTTTTAAGGACCCTTGTGATTACTTGGAGCCCTGGTGGTGCGGTGGTTAAGAGCTTGGCTGCTAACCGAAAGTCGGCAGTTCAAATCCACTAGCCACTCCTTGGAAACCCTATGGGACAATTCTACTCTGTCCTATAGGGTCACTATGAGTCAGGATCGACTCGACGGCAATGGCTTTGGTTTTTTTGGTTTGTGATTACCTGGCACACTAGGCCCACCTGGGTAATCTAGGATAATCTCCCACCTTAAGGTCCTTAACCTAAACACATCTGCAAAATCACTTCAGCCACATAGGGTAACGTATTCACAGGTTCCAGGGATTAGGATGTGGACATCTTTAGGGGGCATTTTTCTACCTACCACAGGATCCAACCTGGGTCCTGGCTCCCTGCCAGGAACTGAGGTGGACCCTATCTCCATTTGTCAGGGAACTCTCTGAGACCCAGTGTGTCACTAGAGAGATTAAGGCTGGAGGAATAAAAGGTGTGAGGAGGCCTAAGGATGCAGGGAGTTGGGCAGAGGGACAGGGGTGTTCTAGCTGCCCTACAGCTCCAGCACACTCACAGATTCAGCTCAGCACATGGTCACAGCCACCCCACCACACATACATTTCAGTGTGGCCCTCCTTTTTTTCTCTGCAATATCACAGCTTCCCAACTCTGGACTCCTCTTTCCCGATCTAAACAAAGCACTTTCATTGACATTCTCTCAATTGATCCTCCCAGCAGCCCTGTGAGGGAAGTATTGTTTTCCCTTTTTACAGGCAGGGAAAACTGAGGCTCAGAGAGGGGAAGTGATTTGTCCAAGCTTGCACAGTTGAACTGGGACTAGAATCTAAGATCCTTGATGCTCATGAATACTGTTTGCCAACATTTCCAGTTCTCCTCCTTCCTGGCGCTGTAACAAAGTACCACAAATTGGGTGGCTTATAAGGACAGAAATTTATTATCTCACAATTCTCGAGGTTAGAAGTCTGAAATCATGATACCAGCCATGTTGATTCTTTCTGAGAGCTCTGAAGGAGACTCTGTTCCATGCCTCCCTCCTAGCTTCTGGTGATGGCCAGGGATCCTTGGCAATCCTTAGTGTTACTTGACTTGTAGATTAATCTCTGCCTCTGTCTTCACATGGCTGTCTTCCCTCTGTATCTGTGTGTCTGTGTCACTCCTCTTTTATAAGGACACCACTCATATTGGATTAGGACTCATCCTAACTGATAACATCTTAAAGATCCTATTTCCAGATAAGGTTCTATTCACAGGTACAGGGGTTAGAACTTCAACATATGTTTTTAGGGGATACAGTTCAATCCATAACATGTGGCATGGCCATATGACATGCTTTGGCTGTTGAAATGTGAGTGGGAGTATCCTCCCAGGCAGAAGTCTTCAAGGACTGGGGCATGACTCACCAAGTTCCCTTCCCCTGTCAAGGTAACCAGTAATGTTCCAGATGCTAGTGGCTCCATCAGTCTGTGTCCCTGAGGGAGGATCACCTGGAGCAAAGCCTCCGCTGACTCAAGATGGGCATAGAGCGTGAGTAAGGAGTCAAGTTTTGCTGCTGTAAGCCATTGTGATTTGGGGTTGTTATTAGAGCAGTATAACCTAGGGCACCCGACTAAGACACCCAGCCTCCCCAATTTTTCTCTGTCCAGTGGGTTTACCTGAAACCTGTTTTCTAGCCAGTTATTAAGGCTGCTTCTGTTCACTGTTTTATTTAGCAAACTTTGGCTACCCCTCTACGTGCCAGGTCTTGCTGGGATTGGGAACACACAAGTAAATGAGACAGGGCTTTTGCCCTTAAGAAATTCGATGCTGACTTGAGTGCCCTACTCTCTCCTGAAATCAGCCTGTCCCACTCAACTTTGTCACTTACCCCCAAAGCTGAATTTTCCTGTTTGGTAAGTAGCACTACCCACCATTGGTTAAGCCAGAAACCCAGCTGTTATCCTGAACAACCCCCACCCCCAACGACTAATCAATCACTAAATCCTATTGGTTCTATCTCCCAAACCCTTCCTGAATCTGCCCATTTCTCTCCATGCCCACATTTATCACCATGGTCTCTTCACTGTCTCCCTGACTCTAGCCCACTCCCCATATTACAGCTACAGTGAGCTTTCTTAATATTTACAAGTCTAATAATGCTGCTCCCCGCTTAAACTCCTTCCATGGCTCCCCAGTGCTCTTCCGCAACTCCTTAGCTCAGTTTACAATATCCTGCAAGGGCTGGCTCTGCCTATGTTTTCAGCATCATCTCATGCCATTTGCTGTCAGGATCTAGCCGGGCTTGAACTACTTTCAGTTCCTCTAACGTCTGGGCTTTCTTCCCATGGGGCCTCTGCACACTCTGTTCTCTCTGCCTGGAATACTCGTCATACTCGCCCCTCCTTCCCGTTAGCCAAGTCTTCTTTAGCCTCAAGTCTCAGCTTTCATTTTCTCCAGAAGACCTTCACTAACACCCCCCTCCAGATCTGGACTAGCAGCCCCCATCACACCCTACACCTCTCCGATGACGGCACCTATCTCCTGCATGTCGTCAGACTGTTGACTTGGCTGTATCTGCCACTAGCCCAGGGGGACTTTCAGGGTTGGGGCTGTACCTATTGTACCCAACTTTGTGCACAGGGCCTCACACATAGTAGGTGCTCAAATATTTGTTGAATGAATGGAGGACATGAGCAAAGATTTCTCGAGTGCCTACATACTCAGCCAAGCACCGTGCTGGGCTCTGGAGCCACAGAGCAAGAAGACACCTAGACCACGTTCCTGTTTGCAAAGCATGGAGATTACCTTCAAGAGGAGCAGACTGATGATAAGCCATTGAACAAATAAATGGACAAGATAGTTTGAGCTAGTGATTAGTGCTATAAAGAAAATAAAGCCGGGTGATATGGTAGGGAATAGGTGGTGAGAGAAGGCCTCTCAGGAACTGGTGCTTGAGCTGAGCCTGTGCAGGTGAAAGAGAGCTAGCCAAGAAAAGGTTTGGGGAGGACAGTTCCAGGTCCTTCAGTGGGGACTGAGCCAGACCTGCAGAAAGACCGGAGAGGAGTATTGTGATTGGAGCAAAGAGGAACATGCTGAGTTGAGGTCAGAAAAGCTGGTACGGGCCAGACTACACAGGGCCTAGGCCATAGGGAGAAGTTTTAGTCTTAAAGGTGATGGAAATTCATTGGCTATTGAGTGATATAGGTATTCCAAATGTCAGCCTCATGAAGCTCTCCCACATATTTCAACTTGCTGAGTGCACCTTGCCCTTTAAGATTTAATTTAAAAACCCCAGCCAGGTATCTCCCATTAAGGTAGGGTACCCAGCATTCTCAGGATTTCTTAGGGACCTTAGATTCCACTAAGCACCCTTGACTTCTGCTGATTTTTAAATCTCCTGTCTGCTTTTGCCTCCTGCATAACCCTCTTCGTTCCTGCTCACCAAGCCCTTCACTCCCAACGAACTACCAGTTCCAGGCTGGGTGTGTAGCACACGTGGCTGATGATTTGAAGTAAGTGCCCAACAAACAATTGAGAATTGAAAACTAGATACCCCTGTTTTTAAAAGGTCACTATGAGTCAGAATCGACTCAATGACAATGGGTTTTTGTTTTTTGGTTTAGTATATTCACATACACGTAGCCACACCACCACCATCACCACACACACATAAACATTCCCAGAGAATTTGCACTGATTTTTCTCTGCTCTATCCCTAACAGGGAGCCCTGGTGGCACAGTGGTTAAGAGCTCAGCTGCTAACCAAAAGATCAGCAGTTTGAATCTACCAGATGCTCCTTGGACAAAACCCTATGGGGGAGTTCTACTCTGTCCTACAGGGTCGCTATGAGTTGGAATTGACACCATGGCAATGGGTTTTGTTTGGTTTATCCCTAAGAGCTTACCCCAGTGCCAGGACTTTCCATCTTTCCTACAACCTCCTTCCTTCTTCTCCCTAGCTGGAAAAGCTCTCTGACCCCCACATTCTTGCTCATTTCTTTCTCTCTCTCTCTCTTTTTTTTTTTTTTTTGGATAGTTGCTTTACTGAGATATGGGGCCCTGGTGGCAGAGTGGTTCAGCATTTGGCTGCTAACCAAAAGGTCGGAGGGAATCTACCAGCTGCTCCTTGGAAACCATATGGGGCACTTCTGCTCTGTCTTATAGGGTCATTGTTAGTTGGAATTGACTCGACGGCAATGGGTTTGGTTTGGCTTATTGAGATATAATTCACATACCATAAAGTTCACTCTTTTCAAGTGTACAACTCATTGGTTTTTAGTATATTCACAGAGTTGTGCAACTATCACCATTATCTAATTCCAGACCATTTCAACACCCTAAAAAGAAATCCCATACTCATTAGCAGTCACTCCCCATTCTCTTCTCCCTCTAGCCCCAGGCAACCACTAATTTACTTTCTGTCTCTATGAATTTGCCTATTCTGGACATTTCATAGAAATGGAATCATACCATATGCGACCTTTTGTGTCTGGCTTCTTTCACTTAACATAATGTTTTCAAAGTTCGTGTTATGGATAGAATTGTGTCTCCCAAAAATATGTGTTGTACAATAGCAAAAAGATGGAAACAACCTAGATGTCCATCACCAGATGAATGGATAAACAAACTATGGGACATACACACAATGGAGTATTACACAGCAATAAAGAACAATGATGAATCTGCAAAACATCTCATAACATGGATGAAACTGGAGGACAGTATGCTGAGTGAAATAAGTCCATCACAAAAGGACAAATATTGTATGAGACCACTACTGTAAAAACCCATGAAAATGTTTATACGTAAAAAGAAAGAATCTTCGATGGTTATGAGGGATGGGAGGGGTGGGAGGGGGAAATACTAAATAGACAATAGATAAGCGGTAACTTTGGTGAAGGGTAAGACAGAACATAATACTGGGGAAGCCAGCACAACTGGTACAAGAAAAGGTCATGGAAGCTCCATAGCCACATCCAAACTGGGATGGAATTGCTGGGCTGAGGGCTGTGGGGACCATAGTCTCAGGGAACATCTAGCTCAATTGGCATAACATAGTTCATAAAGAAAATGTTCTACACTCTACCTTTGTGAGTAGCGTCTGGGGTCTTAAAAGCCTGTGAGCAACTGTCTAAGATACTCCGCTGGTCTCACCCCTTCAAGAGCATGGAAGAATGAGGAAAACAAGATACAAGGGAAAGATTAGTCCAAGGGAGTAATGGACCACAACTACCACGGCCTCCACCAGACTAAGTCCAGTACAACTAGATGATGCCCGGCTGCTACCACTGACTCCTCTGACAGGGATCACAACAGAGGGTCCCGGACAAAGCTGGAGAAAAATGTAGAACAAAAATCGAACTCACAAAAAAGACCAGAGTTACTGGCCTGACAGAGACTGGAGAAACCCTGAGAGTATGGCTCCCGGACACACTTTTAGTTCAGTAATGAAATCACTTCTGAGGTTCACCCTTCAGCCAAAGATCAGATAGCCCCATAAAACAAAACGAGACTAATGGGGCACAACAGTCCAGTGACGAGGGCACAGGAAAGCTGCTGATAGGGAAGCCAAGGCTGAGAAGGGAGAGTGTTGACATGTTGTGGTGTTGTTAACCAATGCCATAAAACAGTATGTGTACTGTTTAATGAGAAACTATTTGTTCTGTAAACCTTCATCTAAAGTACAAAAAAAAAAAAAAAGTTAAAAAAAATGTGTTGTAAATCCTACTATATCTGTGGTTACAATCCTATTTGGGAATACGTTTTTCTTTGTTATGTTAATGAAGCAGTATTAGCGTAGGGGGTGTTTTACATCAGTCTCTTTTGAGATATAAAAGAGCAGATAAAGCAAGCAGCAAAAAAAGCACAGATGGGGAAGATAGATGCTACACCACATGAGATCTCCAGGGAACCAAGAAACAGAAGCTGAAAGGAGACAAGATCTTCCCCTAGAACCAACAGAGAGAGAAAGCCTTCCCCTAGAGCCAGCACCCTGAATTTGGACTTGTAGCCTAACTGTGAGAAAATAAATGTTTGTTAAAGCCACCCACTTGTGGTATTTCTGTTACAGCAGCACTAAACAACTAAAACAATGTCTCAGCATATATCAGCATTTCATTCTGCTTTATGGCCAAATAATATTCCATTGTATGGATATACCACATTTTGTTTATCCAGTCATCAGCTGATGGACTCTTGGGTAGTTTTCACTTTTTGGCTATTATGAACAATGCTGCTGTGAATAATTCTATAGAAGATTTTGTGTGATCATGTTTTCAGTTCTCTCGGGTATATGTACCTAGGAGTGACATTGCTAGGTCATATATGCAGCTAACAACAACCACATGGTAACTCTATGTTTAACTTTTTGAGGAACTGTCAAACTGTTTTCTACAATGGATGCACCATTTTACATTCCCACCAGCAATGTGTGGAAGTTCCAGAATGTTTCTCCATATCCTCACCAACAATTGTTAATATCTGTCTCTTTTATTATAGCCATCCTAAGTGAGGGGAGAAAGGAGCCCTGGTGGTGCAACAGTTAAGCACTCAGCTGCCAACCCAAAGGTTGGTGGTTTGTACTCACCCCAGAGGTTCTGCAGGAGAAAGACCAGGCAATCTGCTTCCTTAAATATCACAGCCAAGAAAACCCTATGGGGCAGTTCTACTCCTTCCCAAGGGGTTACCATGAGTCAAAAATCAACTTCACAGCTCCAGTAACAATATGGGTGAAATGGTATCTCAGTGGTTTTGATTTGCATTTCCCTAATCCCTAATTGTGGAGCCCTAGCTGCCCAGTGGTTAAGAGCGTGGCTGTTAACCAAAAGGTTGGCAGTTCAAATCCACCAGCCGCTCCCTGGAAACTCTATGGGGCAGTTCTACTCTGTCGTATAGGGACCATGAGTTGGAATAGACTCAATGGCAATAGGTTTGGTTTTTTGGTTTAATTTCTAATTACTCTTGATATTGAACATCTTTTCATGTGCTTATTGGCCATTTGTATATCTTTTTTTTTTTTTTTTTGAGAAACGTCTATTCAAATTCCTTGCCCATTTTTAAATTGGGTTCCTGCCTATTTCTTATGCATAACTGTCTAGCTGTCTGGTCTAAAGTCTAGCCTTCAGACTTTCCAAAATTGCCCTTTTGTTTGGCTAATCAAAGACGTCTCTCCTAATTGGCATTCTGCAGCCACCTGTGAAACCAAGTCGTTTGGTTTCCCGTCTCGTTTCACTGTCACTGCAAACCTGAGAGATGGAAGTTAAATCATTCTTTCAATTTCACAGATGAGGCGGCTGTGAGGTTGAGGGACTAGCCAGGGTCACACAGCTAGTAAATCCGGGGGATTCGCACCTGGGACTGTCAGACTCCAAATCCTCGCGCTCTTTCTGCCAACTCGTACTATCTTGCCTCTTTACCACCCCGCGAAATGTTTGTCGTTATCTACTGGACAGAACAGAAACTAAGGGCCAGAGAAGGGTCAAGAGCTTTCCTGGGTCACCCAGAAAGATCAGGGAAAGCAACCGGGTCCCACTATTCCCACCTCAACTCTGAAATCACCCCTCGCTTGCCCCACCCCAGCTCGGCGCGGTGTGGGGAGGGCGGGAGGTGTGGCTCGGCCCTTCCAGTCTAGGCGCGCCTTCCTGCTGAGTCACCGCCCCTCCGCGCTGCTACGGCCAGGGGAGAAAAGTAATAGCCCGCCCCGTGTGAAAACTGAATCTCCGCCCCTGGCTCCGAGGCAGCCTCCTGATTGGAAAGGCAGGGACAGGCACACCCCATCACAGCAGGCTGCAGAGCGCGGGTGGGCGGGGCCAAGGGCCAGGGAAGGCGGCCCCTCCTCCCGAATCACCCGATTCTCGCCGCGCCCCTCAGAGTCTTTGGGAGCGTCTAGGGTGGGGCTGGCCGGACTGCTGGCCTGTCCCTTGGGCGCGTAGCCCTGGTGCGGCCTATGCGGGGACAAGAAGGAAGGATCGGGAAGGGCCCCCAAGAGCATGGGCCGGAGGCCAACCGTTTTTAGTCTGTGCGACCACTCGCAGTTTACAAAGAGCATTTGGCTCGACAGCCGCCTGACAGCCTGGCCAGACTGGGATCTTCACTTTTGTTTTCAGAGAGGACATTAGCCCAGACAGGCCCGATAAAATTGAAAAGCCAGTTTTCGATAAAACTGAGATTAGAAAGGGGCAGGCCCGGGCACTCGCAGACATGCGCACTAGACTGGGAGTTTACATCCAGATGGAAGAAGGCACCCAAGCAAGGGCATGGGGTTGGGGTCAGTGGTAATTAGGGTTAGTGTAACCCATTGCGGTAGCTCATGGTGTCACCCGCCTCCCGCCCCCCATAGACCTCATTCTGTACCAGCCCATACAGAATCCTTAGTGTTTTTTGTATTAATGTTATGCATAGATGGTAAATCTCGTATATCATTCCTTTTCATTTAATTGCAGCTCTAGTGGTGAAGCAGCTAAGAGCTCAGGCTGCTAGGGAAGGCTGGCAATTCCACACCACCAGCTGCTCCTTGGAAACCCTATATGGCAATTCTACTTTGTCCTCTAGGGCCACTATGGGTCGGAATGGACTCCACGGCAACAAGCTTGGTTTTAAGTTTTTTCCTTTAATTGGAGACCTGGTGGTGCAGTGGTTAAGAGCTCAGCTGCTAACCAAAAGCTCCTTGGAAACTATGGGGGCAGTTCTACTTTGTCCTATAGGGTCCCTATGAATCAACTTGATGGCAACGGGTTTTTCCTTCAATTACTACTTCACTCTCAAAATTTATTGCTATAGGTTCACAAATACTAATTACCATAATAGTGTAGCTAGAACACCAGAAAATTTGACAAAATCAGCGACTATAAAAACACCAGCAACCGCACGCTTGTAGGGCCAACAGAGGAAACCATGTGATTCAAAGCATATTGGAATTGGGTAATAATGACAGCTCTGACAGGAGAGCATTAGAAGGTTCAAAAAACAAATTAGCATAGAGTATTAGCCTTGTAGGTATATCGACACATGTAAGCTGGGCTTACAAAAAATGTTTTTGTTGTTATAACTACAGGGATATTTTTATTAAAAAAATAATAAATTTCTGCTGAAACACTGCACGAAAATTTTATAGACAGTTATTTTGGTGTCACCCCCTCCGACAGTGTCACCTGGTGCAGTCTGCACTCCCTGCACCCCTCTAGTGATGCCACTGTTCGGGGTCACACTGAGTATTTGGGCCTGAGGACCTTTGAGATGTAGGCAAGGTGGGGAGGGTGGCCTCTGGATCTCAGTACTCTGAGCCAACCATGCCAGGTGGTCTACTGCGTATTGCCTCTCCAGCTCATAGACAAGGCCTGAACCTCATCTTTCACCCCGGCCCTGCCTCTCTCTCTACTGAAGCACCCAGCCCCTGCTCCTCATGTTTCTTGGTTGGTTTGAGCTTATATGTTATTCTCAAAGACTCATTGCAGTCTTTCTTCCTCTCCTACTCATTCAGCTACTCAGTAAGTATTTGAGCCCCTACCTTGTGCCAGGCAGGGGTGGAAAGGCAGGTCACAGGGCAAAGCAGGCCCCTGCTTTTATAGACAGACCAATGGTACAGCAAAGCCTGATGACAGTTATGATGGGGAAGAACGAGGTCTAAAGCAGGAGCAGGTTGCAGAGACCCCTAACTTAGTTTTTAGAGATGGTCCAGAGAAAGCTTTGGAAAGAAAGCAGCTTTTAATGAGGTGAAAGGGAACCTGGCTTTCTTGGAGGAATGGAATAAGAATCACACGGGTAGAACTGAGGTTCAGGAGACTGTGGATTGAGATGGGAGGAGAGTCTTATAGGCCTCATTAAGGATTATGGATATCATCCTGAGGGTACTTAAGGTTGGAGGTTCAAGTCCACCCAGAAGTGCCTTGGAAGAAAGCCCTGGCGATCTACTTCTGTAAAATCAGGCGCTGAAAACCCTACGGAGCACAGTTCTATTTTGACACACATGGAGTTGCCATGAGTTAGAATCAACTGAATGGCAACTGGTACTGGTACCTAGGAAGCTAATCAGAGGGTTTTAAGCAGAGAAGAGATTTGAATTTTAAAAAGATCACTTTGGGTACTCTGTGGAGAAGAGATAAAACCAAAAAACCAAACCTATTGCTGTCGAGTCAATTCCAACTCATAGCAAACCTACATGACAGAGTAGAACTGCCCCATAGGGTTTCCAAGGAGCACCTGGTGGATTCAAACTGCCAACCTTATGGTTAGCAGCCGTAGTGCTTAACCACTACACCACCAGGGTTTCCTGGAGAAGAGATAGTAGGGCAATAAGATATGAGGCAGGGAAACCAGTTTGTAGACTGTTGTGGTAATGTAGGGGCTAGATGATGATGGTTTTGGACTGTGTTGGTGGTAGTGATAGAGATGGTGAGTAGAGGATAAACTGCTGACCTGTCCAAAGAGGGCTCTAATGCTGCAGGAGTCTTGGAGTGGAGGTCCCTCGCTGGGGCCCCATTTATTTATTTGTTAATTTATTCACTCGTTCATTCAACAAAGATCTGAGCACCAGTCTGGAGCAGAAATTGTGTCCAGTCTCCCAGTGGAAAGGGAAAGGTGATGTTTGCAGATCTTCCTGTGGCCCCACAACTACCCAGTATTTGGACATTGACATGGGGGTTCCTAAGCATTCCTCTCTCCCCACGGCTCTCCTCATCGCTTTGCTGCCAGCCAGGCAGAGATTACTTACTATTCCCACTTGGCAGCTAGAGGAACTGATGTTCAGAGAAGGGACTGACCTGTCCAGGGTCACCCACCCTGAGCTAGATGTAGATTTGGAACCCAGGTATCCAGCCTCCCACTGGCTTTTCCTCTCGCTGCAGTCTGGCTGTCCACATTGGGATTGTGTCACATTCACAGAGCCCCCTCCATCACTCTCACACAAGAGGAGACATCTCAGACCAAGGGACGCATGCTCCTGGCCTCCCTGAGTCTGGCTGCAGCCTTAAGATTGCTCTATTATTAGTAACAGCAGATATGTGTGAAGAGTTTTGCAGCCTCCAGTTTGCCAGGGGTCTTCACATGCAGTGTCTCATTTGATTCACCTGGCCACACGGGGAAGTGAAAATTATTAACCTTGCCGTAGGCTGGGTTCTCTAGAGAAGCAAAACCAGTGAACCACGTGTGTGTGTGTGTGTGTGTGTGTATACATATATATATACATATATATATATATATGTATATATATGGAGCCCTGGTGGCATAGTGGTTAGTTGAGAGCTTGGCTGCTAACCAAAAGGTCAGCAGTTCGAATCCACCAGCTGATCCTTAGAAACCCTATGGAGCAGTTCTACTCTGTCCTATAGGGTCACTATGAGTTGGAATTGACTCGACGGCAATCGGTTTGGTTTTGGTTTTATGTATACACACACGTATATATGTATATATACATGTATACATATGTATATATACATGTATATATATATAAAGAGAGAGAGAGATTTTATCTCAAGGAAATGGTTGTAGAGACTGACAAGTCCCAAGTCCGTGGGTCAGGCATCAGGCTGGAGGCTTCTCCTGACTCACATAGCTGCAGGGGCTGATGAACCCAAGATCCGCAGGTAAAAGGGCAGGCTGCTGGCTCACAGGCTGCGGAGACCGATGAATCCCCAGATTGGCAGGCAATATGGCAGGCCGCTGGCTCAAGTCCCAAGAACTGGAGGTTAGGTGATGACGAGCTGGATGCAGGATCCAGAGTGAGCAAAAGCCAGCGAGCTTTGCCCGAATGTCCATATACATTGGATGCGGGTCACGACCCCAAGGAAACTCCCCTTACAACTGACTGGCTGATCATGGAGGTGATTATGTTGTATTACAAAATAGGGGATAATTAAATCATCACATAATTGCCAAACCACTGAGAATCATGGCCCAGCCAAGTTGACACACAACCTTAACCATCACACCTAGTTTACAAATGAAGAAACTGAGACTCATAGATGGGAACTGTTATGTATGCATTGAACTCCATTGAGGTTCAATGACACACAACTAATATACATCCATTGAACTCTGATCACCTGCTACTATGCTGGGCTCTGTGGGATGCAGAGATGAATGGGATCTGGGCTCTGCCCTCAAAGAGGAGACAGTATATAAGGATTAAAATGAATATATCTATTCCTCTGGAAAAGAAATGCTATGGGTCTCAAAGGTGGAAGAAGAGGTCACTCCTAGTAGAAGTTCTGGGAAGCCTTCTAGAGGATGGAGCATTTGAGCTGGGATTGAAGGTCATGAATTTCAATAGGTGGTGATGAGGAGCTGTCCTCTATGTCCTCTCCCAGCACACTAGTCTCACCTCATCATGTCCTTATTCATCTCACCTCACTCAACATTTGAATGAATGACTGGGCAAATGAATGAAGGAGAGGCAGAATGAGGCGAGGTTTTGCCTTGGTGATAAGAAGAGTCTCCTCCAGCCTGGCTGTGGAGGGTATTTAGCCCTCAGCCTGCTCCTTAGATGGTTATGACACAGCAGTAAAACACGTCCATCCCTCTTGTTTGGGTGGGGTTGGCACCCATCATAAGAGCTCAGTGCTTGGATTTGAGATGGGGGATAGGGACCCTTAATTGGTAGGCTCTTTATCAGTTGTGTAGCCCTGAGAGCTGGATCAAAATCTACTATCCTGACTCCCCACTCTCAGCCCAAACTGCTCAGCCAGATTTTTGAAACTATTCCCAAAGAGTCCTGGATTCAGTAGGTATTTGTTCACCCCAAGTTCTTGTTGGACCTGAAGGACACACTTACCCCGCAACCGCTAGTCTTGCCCAGGTCCATATATATATGGTGCAGGTGAAAACATGTCGGAATCACTGAGGATTAGGGTAGCTGTTCCCATTTTACAAATGAGAATAAAGACTGCGAGGAACTCACTGGCTACCTGAGTCTCACAGCTAGTGAGAAGCAGAACTAGGGTCTGTGCCTCCAAAGCAGCCCCCTTCAACTACCTCATGCCCTTGAAGAAGTCCTCAATGGACACTCCTAAGTTGGCCTGTGGGAAAACAGGGTCACTGGGCTGGGCTTTCTGCAGCAGGTTGTACAAATGGAAGAGAACAGCCCAGCTGACTGACCTGGCAGCCTCTGCCTTCCCAGAGCAGCCATCCATCTTGCCTTGATTGGGTTCAGCCCAGCAGCTTCTGGGATAAGTCTTGGGAGCCTGGCCAGCTTGCTCAGCATCTTCTTTCCCCGTCTCTGTCTCATGCAATCTGTCTTCCTGTCTGTACCTCTGTCAGGATCCTTGTCTGTTTCTCTGTCTCTGGGTCTGTGTCTCCGTCACTGTGTGTCTGTCTCTCTGCCATTATCCTTTTCTCATCTCTTTTTGTCTACCTCAGGGCCTCTTCCCTGGCCTTTCCCCTGTCCTAGGAGTAACCCCAGGACATCCAGCCCTCAGGAATCACAGTTGTCCCCACTCTGCCAGGTACGTTTCCTCAGCCACCTCTATGACTCAGTGGATACAAAAATTACAAAGGAGGGAATACCATAGTCATGTTCCAATTTGTTCAAGCCCTTGGCTTCCTATTCACTTATTATGAATCCCAAGAGGCCCAAATTGTCCCCATTTTACAGAGATAGAAGTGTTGGCCCAGAGATCAGAGTTATGGGACAAGATGCTAGGGCAGCAGGGCCTCTGTGCCAGGCAGAACTGAAAGGTCATGCTGCTCCTTCCAAATGCATTGGGAAAATGCCTTGCAACACTGTGAACTGTCCTGTTGCCCAAAAAGCCTGGTCCTGCATTCTGGGGGGAGTTCGCCCCTGATTGCAGTTTTTTTCTCTCTCTAGGCCCAGCCTTATCCTGGGGGAATTCAGCATCCATAGGACACAGCATCCTCCACCAGAGCCTCTCAGGGTAACGTCTTCAACCCTGGGCCTCAGTCCCAGCCTGTGTCAGCCACCCATTCCCCAGGGCTTTCTGCGGATCTTGGACTACCCAGACCACAACACACCGTTCCCCTGATCCTCTGACATCCCTACTCCATTGCTCCCCCCTCACCTGTTCTTCAGTGTCCCAGGGGCCTCCAGCTCTTCACCCGCTCCTGGCCTCTCTTCCTTCTCCACCTGGCCTGGTCCTTGGCCAATCCCTGTACTATATTGTGCCATATTGTGCTCCTTAACCCCTGGTCTCTTGGCCACAGCTGACCACAACCTGCTCTGGGAGGTCTGACCTCGACCTTCAGCTCCTGGCCCATGCTGTTGAGGGCTAGTGGAGAAAACCACAGGGTTGTGCAGATGGGGGACCCTGGGTGTGTCATCAAGACCCAGCTGGTCCTGGCATGACCAGTCCTTCCCTGACTCACTCCTCACCCTCTTCAGAGGCTCCTCAAACCTTCAGGGCTGTTTTCCAGCCTCTTCCCCTCCTCCTCCCCATGACTCAGCAGATGACTTCAGCTTCTGCTTCTCAGAGAAAGAGGTTCCCAGGAACCTCCCTGCTTTCCACTCCAAAGCCCATCCCACCTGCCTTCCATCTCAGCAGACCCTTTGCCAGTGCTCCTGACCTCCCCCCTCAATTCATCTACTATCCCTTCACCCCCACCCTCTATCCCTCCAGCCTCTCTCTCCATGTGTCTTCCCCTCAGCATTTAAACAACCCCAGGGCTCTTCCAGCCTCATGAACCTCCCCCTCCTTGAATCACCAGCAAATATTAGTTTCTCACTCCTTCAACTGACCATTAAATTACTCATAAAAACAGTTGTCTCCAAATCTTAATTTCTTACCTCTCTCCCTGCTGCCATGCTGAACTCACTAGAATTGGGCTCCACCAGAACTGGACTTGCCAAGGTTAACAAAGATGCCCTAATTGAGGAAAAGTCCTTCTTTCTGTCCTTATATGACTTTTCTGGGGCATTTGACACTGTAGGGCACCATGGGCCCCATCCTCCTTTGACCTTTGTGACACATGGACTTCTGGTTCTCATCCTCCACTGCCCTCCCAAGTGGTCCCTCCATCTTTGCTGGCCTCGCCCCCTTCTCATTTACTACCTCTTCTGGGGCCCATAACTCTACCTGCCACTGAGAATCTGAATTTTTATTTCCAGCCCCAACCTGGACATCCCAGTTGAATATCCTGAATATTCCACCTGGATATTCTGTCATACTTAGCACTTCCCAAACTGAACCCACCATCTTTTCCTTAAAACTGCCCTGTCTCAGAGAATGGGAACATCCCCATCACCCACTGTGGTGAAATGAGTTCGTTTATGTGACCTTTTGCCTTGGTTCTTTGGAAAAATAGCTTGAGAGATTTTCCCCCTAAGCCCTGAGGAGTTACCTTGGCCGTAGTTTTCTACACCAAGGGGTTTGTTACTTTCATCCAGGTTGATCGACATGTCCTGGGTAAGCTAGAAACAACTTGGTTTTGATACTTTTTGTCTGGTCCTGGGCTGCCCCCTGCCCTGTGAACGGTGTACACCTCGCAGAGAATTAGTCAATAAACTATGCAGATGAGGTGAGGTGTAGCCTACTATGCAAATGAAGTGTCTGTGGCCTACCAAAAGGGAATCCATCAGTACGTGGCCCTGGTGGGAGGGCCATGCATTGAAATTGACAGGAAGTTGGGTGTTTAAGCAGCCAGCACCACAGAGGTTTTAGAGACAGAAAGAAGCAGGAAGAGAACAGCAGGAAGAAGCAGAGAGAGAGAGAAGGAGGAAGGGAGGGAGAGAGAGAGAGAGAAGGCAAGGAACCTCCTAAAACAGATCAGGGGCTGTGACACTGTAACACTGAAGACTGCAACAGGCCTGGAAGGGGCCCAGTGGCAGAGCCAGTGGTAACGGGTGGTAGAGCCAAGAGGAACCTGTCCTGAGGGGGCCAAGAGGAACTTGTGCTCAGGGGGCTGAGAGGAGGCCTAAATGACTGAGAGGCGCTGAGAAAGCTGTCCTGCACTCAGGGGGTTGATTATACAATAGGCAAGGTAAGCACAGTGCTAATTTTGCTTACCAGATTGTCTGTAGTGAACAACTTCACATATTTTCACCACATCAAAATTCTGCTTCTAGGTATGGCTGGCATCTGTCTATCCCGACCCCACAGCACCTTCCTGCAGAATCAAAGCCTTTTTTCAAATTTACAGTCCCTGACAGGGACGGATTACCCAGTGAGCAAGCTAAGCATGGGCTTACAATTTCATGTGTGAAATTGTTCACTGCAGATTAGTAAGTAAGCACAAGTAAGCCTGTGCTTACCTTGCTTATTGGGTAATCTACCCCTGCTTGCACTGAAGACAGGAAACTTTGCCTACATGTTTCCTGATCCCAAGTTGTACCCTGTTACTTCTTAATAAATCACTTAACTGTAAGTATGGTCCACGATTATTGAACCCAGAAGAGAAGTAGAGAGTGCTATGGGAGGGCTGGCTGACCTCATGGAATCAGCCTTGGGCTGATCTAGATCCTGGTCATTATCCCCACTGAAGTTAGGCGGATTCAGGTGATGCTACTATTTCTCCCACCATTTCACACCCGCTTTATCCTAGGAGCCACGCGGGACATCTCCCTCCTCCCATAGCCATGACTTTCACCCATCCCCCACCACCTTTGACCAGGGCTATTATAGGAATCTCCCAAGTGGCCGCCCTCCCTCTACCCCAGCTGCCAGAGTGACCTTTCTAAAATGCAAACCTGACCCCATTTCTCCCTAACTTAAAATCCATCCAGGCAGAAGAATCTGTAGGGCCCTCAAAGAGCATTTGGTTAGTCCCAAGATTCCCAACTTTGATGCCTCTCAGGACCCTTTTTATTTATCTTTCCCCCAACCAAAAACCAAACCTGTTGCCATCGAGTTGATTCCAACTCATCGTGACCCTATAGGACAGAGTAGAACTGTTCCATAGGGTTTCCAAAGAAGGGCTGGTGGATTCAAACTGCTGACCTTTCGGTTAGCAGCTGAGCGCTTAACCACTGCACCACCAGGGCTTCAGCCCAGGAAATCCCCATGATGTCATTGAAAGCCAGGAAATTCCCGTGATGTCACTGAGAGCTTCTGATCGGTTCAGGATAACTGGAATTCAGCTGATTTCAGCGAAGGCAAGAAAATGTAAAGGTTTTATAGTTCAACCCAAGTGCATTGTTTTGAGTTAATGGATCAAATGAAGAACATTTGTGAAGGAGGGATAGTGATCTAGAGAAAAGAAGTCGTTCTTTTAAGGCTATTCAGCAAGTCATTGGTGGAAGCAGGTGTCCAGTGTTCTGTCTGCTGCACCAGGCTCCTGAATCCAGCTTGGATGGCTGGAGCCTTGGTCAGTGCACTTGGAAACTGCTCTCCCTCCCAACTTCCCCTCAGGGCCTCTGCTCTGACTCATCCTCCCAGAGACCACACTCCTTCCCACTCCCATGAGTGAGTGCAAGGAGCCAGGCCTGCTTTCATGGGCTCTGAAAAGAGGCCAAAAAGGAAGAAATTCCCTCCATTGAGGTAGTGCTTCTGGATGATTAAAGGAGGAACAGGAGACACACGACCTGGTTTACAGCCTAGCCCTCCACTTACTAGCTGTGTGACCTGGTTAGGTTACTTAACCTCTCTGTGCTTTGGATTCTTCATCTCTAGTGCGGCTTCCCTACTGTTTACTAGGGCATGGGAGCAAATGCATTTCCTCTGGATCTGCACTTTTGTTTCTTTTCAATTACTGGTCTTTCCTTACCATCTGAGTGTTAGAGACTGAGGTGAGGACTTAGAGGGAGGAGGACAGAGCATTGGTTATAGACCCATAGACAGCATTTTATGTAGACACCTTGCCCAGCCTAGGTTGGGGGTGACTGCCCTAGAGTTGGAGGCTAAACCACAAATAGTCATAAAGCATTCTCAGGCTTTGCACAACCCTCTGTACACACATTTCTCAAGGGGAGTCAAGACCTCAGTGGCCCATGTCCTAGCCTTCCATTTCTGACCATCCCTCCTTTCCCATCATGCACCAGGAATTGTGGATGGAGAAATAAAAAAAAACCCAAACTCGTTGCCATTGAGTCAATTCTGACTCATAGTGACCCTACAGGACAGGGTAGAACTGCCCCATACTGTTTCCAAGGAGCACCTGGTGGATTTGAACTGCCAACTTTTGGTTAGCAGCTGTAGCTCTTTACCACTATGCCACCAAGGTTTCTGGATGGAGAAAAGCACATGCTAAAAGCCCACTCTTCACTCCTGGGGTAACTGTCCAATGTAGAGACAAAAGGGCTTCACATGTTCTGGCCTCAAACTTAAAAGGTTGTTGGAGGGAAGAAATGTTATTCTTGTTTCTTGTAACACCAGATGATACAATGGGGATTGATGCACAGAATGCACTGGGAACATCAGAACTGTCCCACAGTGGAAGGGGGACCTCAGCAGGTGGTAAATTGCCTACAGCTAGAGGTGTGCTTGAAAGGGCTGACAACAAGGGGATGGGGATGCTGTATAAGGGATTCCTATACTGGGCGAACAAGTCTCTCTACGGTCCCTTCCAATTAACTGACCCCAGACTTCAGGAAGGCAAGGAGGAAATCTGGCTGGCTTTGAAACCTGGAAGTCAGTGCAGGCCCCATCTCCTGAGTCATCTTGATGTACTCAAGGCTCAGCGTGGCGAGGGTACCTTTGGCCCCTGCCTGTCCCCAAACTCAGAGCAAGGAATGGTGCTAGTGTCTGCTCCTACCTCCTGTCCCCTGGTGCAGCCTGAGCTCCTGTCTGCATGCTGAGTCAGCAACCGCGTTCCTATTACATGACCAAGTGGGATTTGCACTCTCAAAGCATTAGTGCTGAAGCTGACTCAGCAGAATGGCCAAAAGAGGGAATGCCAGCTCCCTACCCCTTCCAGCTGGCCCCTGGAAGGCCTCCTGACCATGCCACTTCCTCTGCAGGCAACTCAGCCTGGCCTCCTTCAGATGTGCTAGGACATTTGGAGATCACTCTGGTCAGACCACTGGCAGTGGAGAGCTTTGAAAACATACAGATTCCCAGACCCCACCCCTGGAGAGTCTGAGACAGTATTTCTAGATTGAGTCTGGGACTCTGTATTCTAGACAAGCTTCCCCTAGGTACTGGGGGACTGTGATGCCAAATTGGGGAAGCCAGGTTGGAAACCTCGTTCAGCATCATCCCTGAGTGGTTGGACTTCTAACCCTGCTGATCCACTGCTTCTTGACCCCTGATTCCAGGTCCTACCCCCTCCAGACTCAGCCCATGCCATCACTGGACAGCTCCAGTGGATGGAGAAATTGCTTCCTTGAATTGAACTGAAATTGGTGGCCTCTCTAAAATCTTGGAGTCCTCTAAAAACACAAAACATCCTCCTCGCTCCGTGTGATCGGCAGGCTGCCACCATCCCGATCACCATGCACCTTCCATGAGTTATTTACCCTCTGTTGGAGTTCCAGGTATCAAAACACTCTCTTCAGAGTCTCTAACAAGTCAGAGGCTATTACCATTCATTTCATAGTAACCTTCAGAGGCAGGGGGTAGATTTCTCTTTAGGGTTCGTTCAGTGGGGGAACCAATGGTCTAGATTGATGAAGCACTTGGCACAGGTTCGTACAACTGGGTTTAGAGAGAAGATTCTAGCACAGAGTCCTTTGCCCTGGAACCTCCATCTCTTGAAAATGGATGGTTTGTCTCTTTGAAATGGTAGCCCATTTTTTATGGAGATTTTTTGAGGTAAATTTTGAAATTGGATCTTTTTAGTGGAATGCAAAACTTAAAATGTAAAAATGCATTAGAATTTTTAATCTTTCCCTCTCTCTAACCCAATTGGTTAGCGTATCTTAAAGTTAAGCTCTAGAGTTAGGGAAACTGGTTGGGCTTGGAGCAGAGACTTTCTGCAGGCCCCTCATCTCTATGTCAAGACTTTCTTCAAAATCTTTTGTCTGGATCTTCTTACAGACCATCTTTGCTTGCTGTAGTCCTATTTGCTCCTAGGATTGCCTGCAGTTTTGCCTTCATGAGTTTTCACTGCCCCTTGGCCATGGCTGTTTGTTTAGGGCAAAATATTTCAAATCCTCCTCATGAGACAGGGTCACCACTAGCTCCAATCTCTTCTTAAAGCAGAGAGCCTCTTTCATTGAACAAAACTTCCCTGAGCATCTGCTCCATGATAGGCTTGGTGATCAAAGGTGACTCAGATGGAATCTCTGCCTTTGAGGAATCTGTTCATAGTACAGTACTCCAGGAGAAGACAGACTCATACGTATAAGGCAATCAAGTGGTCCAGACACTGCTGGAAGTATGTAGTATGAGATCTGGTGGGGCACTGAGAAGGAGTGATCAGTTCAAGTCAATGTCTAAGTCTGAAAGATGAGGAGGTAGGTGTTGAATGGAGGTGGGGCTAGAAGGAGTGCCCAGCAGAAGGAACAGCTTTTGAAAAGACCCAGAGTTAGAAGAGAGCACTGTGTGATCAGGAGATGCAAGCTGAGTACCATGTGTGAGACATACAACGGGAGAGGGAAGCCTTGTACTCCAGGCAGAGGGGTAGGGACTTTAGCCCATATGCAGTGGGAGTGGCATCCACAGTAGAGCCAAGGCAAGGGAAAGAGGAAGATGGGATGTACAGTTAGAAAGGTCTTTCAGGCAGCCACTGGGAAGGATGTGAAGACACTGAGGCCCACAGCGGTGCAATGAATTACTTAATATGACCCTTCTACCCGTGGTCTTTGTGAATCACACACAATGATTGAATGGGACTATGCAAATAAGGTATATGGAACCTGTGTTGGTTGGGCTTATGTGTCAATTTGGCTACGCCATGATTCCCAGTATTGTATGTTTTTCCTCCATTTTGTGATCTGACATAATTTTCCTAATTATCCTCCAATTTATGTGTTTTAAATCCTATCCTCTATATGTTAATAAGGCAGGATTAGTGGGGGGTATATCTTGAGTTATAGCCTTGCAGGCAGGCATGACTCAAGTTCCACCCTTACTCAAGTTATACCCTTCCTTGGGGTGTGGCTGCATCCAAGGTGTACATGTGGGTACTCTGGTGGTGGGCTCTCTCTTTCTGCATCTGGATTCTGTATCTGGTTTGTCATTGTCTGATCTTCGGTTCTTGGGACATGAGCCAGTGGCCTGCCACTTGACCTGCTGATTCTGGGATTTGCCAACTTCCCTAGCCCCATGGACCAGCAGTCTATTGTCTGATCTGATTCGCTAGCTTCCGTAGCCTCATGAGCCAGCAGTCTGTCATCTGGCCTGCTGATTTGGGTTTGTTGACCCCAGCAGCCACGTGAGTCAGGAGAAGCCTACTCCTAACCTATGGATTTGGGATTTCCCAAACAACTGTGTGAGCCATTTTCTGGATATGGTTTGTGAGTTCTGTGAGATGTCGCAGCGAATGACAGAACCCAAAGACCGGAGGGAGAATACTGAGGGGAGGTGGGGTAGTTGATGTTAGAGATGATGGAGTGGTAAGCATTTTGAAAAGGTTGGACATTCGGGACATCTTTAACCTCCGCCTCATAGAAAACAGCTTTGTGCTGATCCTTATAAATTATTCATTTACCCAGCAATTGAAAGGCTGTTGCAATAGCCTAGAAGATCTTAAGAAGCAGATGTCCAACTCTTTTATTTTACAGATGCACAATCTTAGACCCAGAGAGGTCAAATGACTGCCCAAGGTCACCCAGCAACATCAATGGCAAGGTCAGGGCCTTGATCTGTGGGTCCTGTCTCCCAGCACAGACCCCCGCCACGTCCCAAGATGCTCAGGAGGAGACGCAGCCCACTGAAATTTCCCTGTTGTCCTTTGCCTCTGAATCTATTGTGTGCTCTGCCCCTACCATGGGCCAGCCTGCTAGGGCATTGATGGGGAAGTGTTCACAGAGGACAAGGTGGAGAGCATTGCCCATTGCCTGTCTGCTTCGGAAGATGTTGCTGCTGCTGCTGCCTCTGCACCAATCAGGGCGCTTTCTAGCCGCAAGAGGAAGGCAGGAGCCAGGGGATGGGGCTGCGGTGATTTATGACCTCACAGAAACAGCAGGACATTGGTGTACCTGGCTGGCATGCTCATCTGCCAACTCAGCCAGAGGATGCATTTAAATGTCATATCCTCCAGCACTGGAGACTGGGAAGGGGGGCTAGCAATATGAGGGTCCTGCCCAGTGCCCCTGTGGCAGGTCGGTCAACAGAGGGCAGGGCCTCTCCTTTCCTGTGCAGATGCCAAGGGTAGAACCTTGTAGCCTGGGCAAGGAAGGATGCCCTTGTTAGGGAGAGTCCCAAAGATCTGCCTGGGTTGGAATTCAGGCTCTGTCAGTCACTGACTGTGTGAACTGTGCGTGGTCACACAGCCTCTCTGAGTCTCTGCTTCCTTGACTAAAAAACAAGATTGACTCTGAGTCTCTCAACCCTTGGGACTCGACCATCTCCCAGGTCTGCAGGCACAGACCCCGTTTCCACAGCTAAAGAAATCCAATAGCCTTCCATTTTAGAAAAGGAATATGCTGAATTTAGAACTATGACTCATCACATTTAGTTTAATTTCAATGGGGAAATTAAGACCCTGAGAGGGGACAAGTCTTGCACATAGAGCTTGGAGCCAGGCAGAAGCCAGATGCTAGTTCCCCACCTCCCTTCTCTAGATCTTTTTTTGCAGTACCAGGCAGTGGAGGAGGACGCCAGGATGTTAAGCCATTTGCTCTGTGTAATGTTGCTGTGCCTCTGAGGCAGCCCTCTAAACAGCCAGGGGCTGCTGGGTGGCTGTAGCTTTAAGCGTAAAGTCTTAAAAAATTAAAAAGGAAAGGAGGGCAGGGCCAGGTTCCTCCTGCACCATTGGGTGCAAGCCTCGATGTGGAGACTGTAGATATCATTCCTGTTTGGCTTTACAGCATCCTTTTCTTCGCATTGCTTTACTTTCCCAAGTAGGTTTGGCCTGGGTTGTTTTTTAAGTGGATTGGACTGGTTGGGAAAGGAACTCAGGTGGAAAAAGTCGGAGAGGCAGCCCAAAATGTGCCAGGGAATTCGAAGATTTAGCATCTGGAGCCGGGATCAGTGACATGTTTAATTCACAAATTGACACCCAGGGTTGGATATAAGGGTTCGTTCCCATGGGCCTCAGATGCCCAGGGCAGACTGGTTCAGGCCTGGCCTTCAGGGAGGAAGAGAAAGGAAGAGGAATAACTTGGTAAACAGTCATGAAAGAGACAGAAGGAAGTGGGAGGGTTTATTCACTGGCAGGATTGCATTTTGCTGGGTGGTGTGATAAGAGAAGCCGGGCCAGGCTAGATCTGATGTTGCGAGATGGGGAGAAGAGAGCTATTTCTATGCTCTCTCCCCGCTCAGTCCAACTCCTACACTTCTGCTGGTGCAGTCTCCCCAGAGTGCGTTCATTCATTTATTTCTTCACTTCATATGTTCTATGTACTTACTCTGTACCAAGCACTGTGCTAAGTACCAAGCACTATGCTAAGTACCAAGGATTCTACAGTGTTGAAGAAGACAAAATGCAAATGTGATTATTGTCTGCCCTTGTTAAACTCTCTCACTGCTTCCTATTTATTTCAGAATAAAGACTTAACTTCTTAGCCTGGCATTCAGGGCTTCTCGTATTCTGATGCATGACTACCATCCCAGCCCCACTGCCTATCACCTGAGGTACCAGACACATCAGATTCTTTGCCTATCAATAAATATGCCAGGGAGGAACCTTGGAACTTGACTTGGAGTCTTCTGCCTGTGCCTTCTGCCTGTTCTATCTTCCCTGTCAAATCCTACACATCCATTAAGGGTTAGAGGGAAATGTCACCTTTTCCCTGGAGAACCTTTTCAGAACCTCTTCTTACCCAGCCTAAAAGAATTATAGAACTTAACATATTCTAAATTCCTTAAGAGATTCCATGCTGTAGAAATGGCGTGGTCGGGGTGTCATCCGATCTCTTTGTCTAACTTCACAAAGAGGGAGGAGAATCATTATCAGCATCAACAGGACAAGGCTGATTGCTACAAGGTGGAGGTCAGACATACCTCCTGACCAAACTTTTTACTAATTCTGACACCAGCTGTCCCTCCCACGGCACTCTCTGCCTCTCTGCTGTGTTCAATAATTCACTGCAATGGCCACACGGAACTCACAGACCTTACTCACAGTTATGGGGCTTATTAGGGAAGTTGTTGTTGTTGTTGTTAGGTGCCATCAAGTCAATTGCTATTCATAGCAATCCTATGTACAACAGAACAAAATACTGCCCGGTCCTGCAGCATCCTCACAATTGTTGCTATGTTTGAGTCCATTGTTGCAGCCATTGTGTCAATCCATCTCTTTGAGGGTCTTCCTCTTTTTCGATTTTCAAATATGATGTCCTTCTCCAGGGACTGGTCCCTCCTGATAACATGTCCAAACTATGTAAGATGAAGTCTCGTCATTCTTGCTTCTAAGGAACATTCTGGCTGTACTTCTTCCAAGACAGATTTGTTTGTTCTTCTGGCAGTCCATGGTATATTCAATATTCTTCACCAACACCGTAATTCAAAGGCATCAATTCTTCTTCAATTTTCCTTATTCATTGTCCAGCTTTCACATGCGTATGAGGTGCACTTTAGTCTTCAAGGTGACGTCTTTGCTTTTTACCACGTTAAAGAGGTCTTTTGCAGCAGATTTGCCCAATGCAACATGTTGTTTGATTTCTTGACTGCTGCTTCCATAGGCATTGATTGTTGATCCAAGTAAAATGAAATCCTTGACAACTTCAATCTTTTCTTCATTTATCATGATGTTGCTTATTGGTCCAGTTGTGAGGATTTTTGTTTTCTTTATGTTGAGGTGTAATCCATACTGAAAGCTGTAGTCTCTGATTTTCATCAGTAAGTGCTTCAAGTCCTCTTTGTTTTCAGCAAGCAAGGTTGCATCATCTGCATATCACAGGTTGTTAGTTTTCCTCCAATCCTGATGCTGTGTTCTTCTTTGTATAGACTGGCTTCTTGGATTATTTGCTCAGCATACATATTGAATAAGTATCATGAAAGGATACAACCCTGAGGCACACTTTTCCTGATTTTAAACCACATAGTATTCTCTTGTTCTGTTCAAATCACTACCTCCTGGTGTAGGGAAGTAACAGGTTACAATTTAGGATCAAGAACAACTCACGATACAGTTGTTCAATCAGAACAGTTTCTTCTCAGCCATGCCCACAAGCAGGCTTCTCTCTGGCCCTCAGCCCCTCTGCCTGGCCTCTGTTCTGTTTGGGCAAGTGTTACAAAGCTGTTTTGCTCCACCAGTAAGTGCCCAGGGCCACCCCACTCCCCTGGGAAGCCCCTTGCCCGAAGGCACTCAGCTCTCTTGCTCTGTGGGTCAGCATACCCACTGTAACTGCCTTACTCCATGGACCAGGAAGCCCACTGCACCATCTCATCACCTGGTTCCTGCTGTCTTGTGCTGCTATCCTTCTTGTTACCGCTGCACTGCTGTATTTCACTTTCTTCCGTGTTAGAGCTCCTCCCTATCTCTCTCCCATGTCTCCCTTTAAGCCTAGTGGGATGGCAAAACTGACCAATCCCCTCATTAGGGCTCCATATACCATATTTGCATGGTCCCACTCCCAAAAGGGTTTCATGCACCTTATTTGCATCGGCAGCAAGCTGTCCAATCCTTTTAGTGGTCCATGAGCACCTTATTTGCGTAGTCCCACCCAATCACTGTGTGGGAGTCACAAAGTCTATGGCTAGAAGGGCCATATTAAGTAATTCACTGCTGAGAACATGCCCTCCTCCTCCAGCATCCTAGGGCCTCGAAAATTGCCTCACACAAACTCTTTCTAGGTTCTCATAACACATAACCTGCTTATTTTCTAACACACTCTACATCTTTATTATTTATCTTGTCTATTTTCTATGTCTAGAATGTTAAGTTACATGTGGGCAGAGATTTTTTTGTCTGTTTTGTTCACTGTTGAACACCATTGCTTAGAACAGTGCTTGACACATAGTAGATGCTGAATAGATATTTGTTGAATAAATTAGGTAAATAAAATGTGCAGTCAAAACTATGGGGTGTTTGTGAGAGCTACATGGAATCTCAATAAAGAGAAGCATATGGGCAAGAATCTGTCAGCCTGATCTCAGTGTGCATGCCCTAGGAAGATAGAAGGGCTGGACAAACCCAGATCATAGCCGAGTTTTAGGCATACAGTAACTGTGAATTGAATCTTAAACACTCTGCCCTGGAGAGGAAGAAGGGGCTTTCCAAGGGTCAGTCTCCACACAGTTGCATCATTTCATACACTAACCAGTATGCTGGGCTGATATTTGTCCTTCCACGTTTTCAGCATATTTTCACCTAGTCGTAACCAAGAACTTCAAGGTAGGAATGGGGAGCTGGAACCTTGGCGGGGTGGCTGACAGTCCAGGGTTTGGCCCCTTAATTCAACTGTCCTGCGGACGGACACCACCTTGACAATTTGGATCTACAGTGGACGCGCCTATCCCTTTCTCCACTGCCCTCCTCTTTTCCCCTCAAGGCCTGCTAATTTATCTCCGGAACAGGGACCCTTGCCCCCTACCCTCATAATTTTCCGGAGAATACGGGGCGGGGCCGTGAATCAGCACTCGCTAGGATTGATGCATCCCTCTTCCCCGCCAGGGGTCCCCAGTGGCTGCCAGATTAGAAACCTCCCCAATCCTTTACCGCCCGCGTGCTATGGCCTCTGGGAGATGTAGTCTTGACCGTCCCTTTGTCCTTGGTCTCCCCAGTGGGTCCGCCCCCACGCGAAGATGAACTACAACTCCCAGGGGCCGACGCGCCGGAGGCCCGGCGGGGCGAGAGGCTGAAGGGGGAGGGGGAGGGGAGTCTGGAGACGCTAGGGCGAAAGTACAGGGGTGGAGAGGAGAAAGGGGAGTGTTGTGGGGCAGCGGGGAACGGGGGTGACTGTGGGAAGACGGTGCCTAGCTGAGTTGGGGAGCAGAAGCCAGAGAAGCTAACAGGGCCAGGGAAGGGCCTGGGAGGGGTGCGCGCGGCGGGCGGGACTGGGCGCGTCACGCGGCGTGGGCGGGGCCGCTGGGGGTTGTCCTCCCGCGGCACGCACAGCAACCGCAGCCGCCTCGCGCCGGTCCCGCAGTCGCAGCTCAAGTCGCATCCTCCGCCGTCTCAGCTGCTCTTTTCGTGGGTTGGTCCCTCCGGCACACGGGCTCCCACCGCGCCGCAGCCGACCTCCAAGCCTTTCAGGCCGCACCGGTCTCCTCATCCGGCCTGACCCAGCCCGCGAAGATGGTGGACCGCGAGCAACTGGTGCAGAAAGCCCGGCTGGCCGAGCAGGCGGAGCGCTACGACGACATGGCCGCGGCCATGAAGAACGTGAGTTTCTCCTCCCTTCGCCCCGCCACTCCCTGCCCTTTCTGAGGCGCGTTCGTTCGCGTTAGAGGCCCAGGGACTAGTCGCCTGTCGCGACTGCAAGGTTAGTCGCCCCTCCTCACTCAGTGAGGAGGCTGTGGAGGGTCCTGATAGCGAAAAGGACCCGGGTTGTGACGCTGCCTCTCATCCCCGTCCCCGAGGGCTGGCGGCGCTGCCTCCTCCGGCTTCCCCGGGCTCAGACCGGGGCGGGGTCTTTCAGGGCTGTTCACGGGAGTGGGGTCTCTGGCCCCCGCGTGCTCTGGGTCCTCTGGGGACCTGAGCGGGGCCGTGCGCATCCTTTGTGCCCCACTTCCCCTCCTCCCAGCCTACGGCGTGGGGGCGGGGGACCGCATGGATGCGGTTCCTCTTTCTCTCTCTGGTGTTTGGGCGGCGCCTTTCCCATTCACTCAGCAGGTCTACTCTTTTTCTAGCCCCCCATTGCCCCCCCCCCCCCGTCTCCTTCTCCTCTGCCTCTCCTGACAGATCCTTTAGAACCTCCCCAGGAGAAATTTTAGGCTCTCCTGAAAACCTGGGATCAATGGTGCAAAAATCGAAACCTTCTTGCTCTTGTTTTTCTTAACAAAAGGCTCCTCTTTCTTCATTCCCCAAAGCAAGTCCTCCTTTTAGGAAGGTGGGGGGAGACGTTTGTCTCATTAGCTTTTTTATTAATTGTTCTCAACATGTCATTTCTATTTCCCCTAATGTTTTGTAATGAAAAGGGCAGGTATTGTTTTTAAAATAAACGTTGTGAATATAGCAGACTGGTTAATTTGTGACATATGCTGTTTCTTTTTTAAATATAGGCACGCGTGTTATTGAAATTCCTGTAAGTTGAAAAAAAAAATTCTCTCTGATCTGATATTGCAAACAAAGCGGTGGTGGGAGGCAGTATCAAGTCGTTCCAGAAGATTCTGCATTTGTCATATTGCAGAGAGCCTAGACTGGGTGGAGGCTGGGAGGAGTTGTTTAAAGGGGAAAAAGTCTTTAAAAAAAAACCAGACTGTTCTGTTAGCTACATCTGAGGTTTTTATTTTTTTTTTAAAGCTAGTGCATCCTTACGCTGATGAAAAGAGAATACTGATCTCCAGTTGTCGCATTTTGTCTGGGATGCAGATTCCTGCCTGTATTGCACCATTTTGTCAGTAATATTACATTTATCTAATGGGCTGCCAACCAGCTTGAGATTAGAGGAGGGGAGAAAGCATTGAACATTATTAAATGAAATGTGGAAAAAATGATCTAATTAATCATTTAGGTCTTACACTATCTTAATATTTAACTTCCTATGTTATGTAACAAAGATACTTAAAATGCATCCCCAGTTTGAAATGGATGCACCTTGCGTGTTAAATCTTTTTAATAAAGCAGTGTAGGTATTGTAGATTAATTCTTGAGTAGCTAAACTAGTTCACTAAAGATGACGGTGTTGATGTCTTTATATTTAAACCAGTTACATTAACAAAAAACATTATCTCATTAAGGGAGTTGATTCTGGGAATTGGGAGTACTCTATTAGTTAATATATTGCCACAATTACTATTTTTACAGTGTTTTGAAGCTCAGATGATATAAGTTGCATTTTTTAATAGATCACCAATGTTGAAAGTATCTTTAGTTCATGTTGTTTAGGGTTCTTCTAAATTTTTCCATATTTCTAGTTTCACAGGAAAGCGAGTGACCTCGCACCTGTATCCATAGCAACCCAGTGATGTCACACACAATGACACAGAGGCTGCAGTGCACCTAAGAGCTGGTAGGGAGTATGCAAATGGCGTTTGTCCAAGGTAGTGCCGAAATTAGTTGATAAACTAGGTAGGATTGAGCACTTCATCTTCCACCAGATAAAAATTGACTTGCAATGGAATGGCCCTGTTGGTCCAGAAAATAAGTATTTCATTTACCTTTAGACATGCAAATCAGTGACCTCCAGATATACTTTATTCACTTTCCTATTTGTTTTCTCACAAAAGTTTATAAAATCCATTTGTATTTTTAAACATTCATCACACTTGATTTAAAAAACTGGGTAATGAACAGGAATATATTTTATGATCGCAGTGTAGGGGGAGCCTTGTACTGGGATTTAGTGCAAATAAATAACTTGGCAGATTTTGATAAAAACCTAAGAAAAAGGCTTCCTACTGGGTCATTGGATAAGAACCCATTACAAACCAGTTATTAAATTCATTTTAGGTTGGTCTTTGGGAAAGTTGTCATGTTGTTTTTATGCTTCTGCTACTTGACAATATGGAGGAAAGACTGTAAAATAAAGCAGACCTATTTTCAAACCCGTTTTCTGTGACTTTGAGGAGGTAGGCTTACCTCTGATCCTCCTTTTCCTTATCTGCAAAGTGGGGCAATACCTACTTGAAAAAGTTGTGGTGAGGGTTAAATAAGAAAATGTAGGTGCTCAAAAATGTTAACTACTTAGAAAATTTGTTTCTTCCTGTTTATAAAAATGATTTCATTATGGCGAATTTGGATAATCCAGGAAGGTACAGAGAAAATACACAGTGCTATCACTCAAGTGATCTTTTTAAGGCAGAAATTATCCTGAGGATAGAGGGATTCAAATTTATTTGCACTTAGGAAATTATCCCAATAATAGCACTGTTGGAATCTATGCAGAGTGTGATAGTTGTATATGGGTGACCAGAATAGATATAATGGGCAGTATTTTGAAAAGGAGGAAAGAGGGAAGTTAGTTTTTAAGACGAATGTATAGTCTTACATTTAGAGAGAGAGTGAACACCTAGATGTTCCCTACTTGTTAGACAATATTGTGTTGTTCTTTGGCTTTTAATAGCCTCTTGAGAAGTTAATATGCTAAGTAGGCTATTGGTACTTGCCTCGGGGGAGAAAAGGTGCTACTAATTTTGTTGAAGTTACTGGAATTAGCAGTTTAACTAGGTGGGGGGGTAATGGGTGGTCAGAATTCTATCTTAAATATTCTTTTTTTTCTACTTGCTCTTCCAGAAGGCTAGATCAATAGCCATTATCACTAATGGAGTAGTAACACCTCTGTAGACTCTTCAGAGGTGGACTTCTGCCAGCCATTATTCTCAGTCACCTGGTTTGATTTGTTCTCTCCCTTGGGATGGAAAGAATAGAGATACCTTTTGCTTTTTATTTATATCCATCACAATAACTGAAATTAATATTAAGTGCTTTTCTAATTTTTAAAATTCATATCTTTTGAATTATATTGAGACAAAAGATGTTGCTAAATGTATAGCTACAGACCTTGGATGGGATTTCATCCCTAGTACTTGGGGAAACCTTATTTATTTATTAAGCCAAACTCTAAATTAATGAAGAGTGGAGAAAATAATATATGTTTTTTTATTGAGGTAAAATCCACATAACATAAAATTTTAAAGTGTACAAGTTAGTGGGATTTAGTACAATGTTGGGCAACCATCGCCTCTACCTAGTTCCAAAACATGAGAAAATGGTATTTTTTAAGTGATGATTGTCTGGACTATAGCTGACTGGATTTCAAAACACAATTACCGATTCAGGAATGTGCCAGTAATGAAGTGCTCCCAACAGTTCACACCAACAGTAATTGATTATCTCTCTGCCTTTGTTTTCTAACATCTGAACCTTTCCAGCATAAATTGAAAAAAGGGACTTAGCTAGATTTGCAGTGTATTTAAAAAGTCAGTTTATAAACCTTATGATGCTAGCCTAATTAATTAACAGTTTACCTGAAATTGGAGCAAACCATTAACTATTTCGAGATTATGGAAGTTTGCTGCTGCTCTTATTATGACTCATTTTCAACCCCAAGGCTTTATTATAAATTCTTTCCCTGCTGTGTGGTAGTAGTCCCCTAGTGAACATTGTGCAGTACTGAGAGTGATGAGCTACTCAGACATGGCATTCTAAACTAATGGGACTCCAGTATACAATGATAAATACATTATTTTGGTTACCAGAGTGCTCCTGAGGCTGTCAGGATCTGAATAAGATTGAGTAACAATTACCTCCCCACCTCCAATATCACCAACCCTAACTTCTTATCTGGCAGGGTATCTGATTATTTCTGTATTCCTGCCAATTCCATGGGATGAGGAAGAAAAGAAGCAAGAACCAGTTTATGTGTTTAATAGTCAAAGGGAAAGATCATTTTAAAAAAAAAATTGTTGTTGAGAATATACACAGCAGAACATACACCAAAAAAAAACCCCTCCTTTTCTGAGTTGTTTCTCCCCCATTAACAAACTCATTACCCCCAAGGTTCCTTTCTAATGTTTTGAGTTGCTGTTGTCCATCTGAGCTCAACAGCAACTATTGATCTTAAAAGAGCAATAGGTACATTTGGAATTTTGAACCATATGTATATAATACTTATGCAAACAAATTTTTAAAAAATCTTACGAGATAATTCCCCGTACTAGTGATGGTCTCGAGAGCCTTAAAAAAACTCTTATTCTTCCATCAGTTCCATTTTTAAGTCTATGTCCTAAGGTAACAATATAAACTGTGTTTGAAGTTCTAGTCACAAAGATGTTCACAGCAGTATTATTTGCAAATGTAAACTTTGAAATAGCCTAAATGCTAAATAGGAAGAAAATTATGACACACCCACAGAGACATGCTAATGACATAAGAAAATATCCTTGAAATAATGTCAAATGAAAAAAGCAAGGAACAAAAGTAACCCTAAACCCTGTAGAAGAAGCGTAATGGAACTATTTCCCTGTTCACTTGTCCGCACTAGTTTTCTTGCCTCAGAATGGGTCCTTTTCCACAGTTCTTTTCTATCCTGTTAATTCTTGCTCTTCCGGGTAGGGTCATTTTCAACCTAGTAGAAAGTTATCAGTGTCAAAACAAGTCTATAGCCACTAGTACCATAAACAACTTTGTTTTCTTAGATCTAGGTTATTTAAATACAGTAATGGCAGCTCACGTGTCATATAATTCCTTTTAGAAAGCTAAAGAAATTTAAATAATCTATTTCTTCAAAGCAGACCTGCATCTTTAAAGCCTTCCTCTTGCTACCTCTTAGCCATTTCTCACTTCTCTATTCCACTGCCACTGCACTTCACACAGTTTGTGGGGGAGGGTGGGTAAAGGATTCTTCTTGAGCTACTGTCATTGCATATTCAGCTGCCCATTGCTGTCACTGTCATCCTCCTAGCTCCTGACAACCCTGTTCTAGTAACAGAATTATTAAAAGAGAAAAAGTTGACACTTCACTTGGGTCATATTCACCAAGTCTGGATTTGGATCTCTGGAGATAAGACCAGTGGTTTTATTTGGAAATTTCTTTTTTTTTTGGTCACGTTAAAATTCTATGTAAGAACACCCCCTTTTCTATTTACCTATTCACAACCAGAATTAATGCCATATCGCACATTAACAGTATTCAACTCAGGTTAAAAAAAAAAAAGTCTTCTGTGGAACACACCCTTACAAGTGAAATGCTGCAGGCAGCTTTGGCTTAGACTTCGCTAGTTCTTTAAAAAGACTGCCCCCCCCCCCCAAAAAAAAGAAAAAAACCTCATGCAAATGGTCTTCTAAGATTTAAAATTTTAATTGTTTCTAGAAAATCATGGGACCAAACTGATTATTCAACCATTTATCCGAAAATTAATCCTTTCTTCTGGGAATTTTTGTTGATTATTTTTCATTTAACTGTTTTTCTGCCACAAACTTATACATTAGTAAAATCAAAATTTCAAAGATTTCTCTTGTAAGATGAGATAAGGTTTGGCAGTTAATAAAAAAGGACAGTCGATACCTAAAATGAAATTTGGGAAAGATACCAAAAATGATCATGAGAGCAAAGGCCATAAGGTAATGATAGCCTTTACAAGCTAGCAAGGCAACAGAATAGCCTCCCATAATTATAGAGTGGAGTTTTTATTACACTTTTATAAGAACTATCTGTGTGGAATCAGATTGACAACAGCAACTCAAACTGTTAGATAGGATCGTTAGAGGGTAGTGAGTTTATGTTAATGGACTAACAACTCAGAAAAGGAGTATGAGAATGGTTGCACAACTCAATGTAATGTGTCGCTGAATTGTACATGTAGAAACTGTTGAATTGGTGTATGTATGTTTTGCTGTGTACGCAACAACAAAAAAATAAAATGAAAAAAAAGAATAACATGAAGATGCGATTATCGCAATAGAACATGTCTAGGTAGATTTTAACTCCTTCAGTGATGGTTTATAAAACCAAAAAGCAAACGTGTAGCCCTCGAGTAGATTCCGACTCATAGCAACCCTATAGGACAGATTAGAACAGCCCCATAGGGTTTCCAACGTTGTTACCTTTACGGAAGCAGATTGCCACATCTTTTTGCAGCAGAACAGCTGGTAGGTTCGAGCTGTTGACGTTTCGATTAGCCGCTGAGTGCTTCACCACCACGCCACCAGGGCTCTTGATGGTTTATAAATAGATAGTAATATATTTGCTGATTTAAATTGAGTACTAATTTTTAGCAGCATGTTGTAAATAACATTTAAGAGATTTAAGCTCAGAAGTGTGAAGTTGTAGTCAGTAATTTAGAGGGATCTGCTGCTGTTTTATTTGTCACCATTTAAAGGTCCTTTAGATTTTTGGAACTAGGTCCATTTATTGGGGAAGGAAAAACAATATGATAAACTTCAAACAGTGATAATAATGGATTGAATTTTTTAAAACTTGCATAAAATATTTCTATGAATATTTATTTAAAACTGGCACATAGATTTCTCAAACATTTGCTGAATGAATTATAACTAGTTCCTATTTTGGCTTTATGGTAGTCTATTGTGTTTTCATCGTGCTTTCTCTGTTCATATCTGGCTGGTTAGCTTTTTCTGTTTTCTTGTTTTTTTTTTTAAATACGTTGTGACTAAAGACTGTTTTGATTTACACTTAAGAACAAATTTGGTAATTAGCAGAAGTATGTTAGTGTAGCAATTTATCTGTTGTAAAAATTAAGTACTATTATTTTCTGAGCTCTAGCGCAGCATAACATTACTCTGAAATGTTGATGAGTTAAAGCATCTGGACCACAATGGAAAATTTAGGGTACTTTCTTAGGTATGAATTTTTTACGTCTGTTCTGCAGATTTTTGCAGACTGAAATCTTTTGGGGAAGACAGGGATTTTTAAGTTACACATTCTTAGATGAAACATTGCAATATATTTAACGTTGTATCATTTAGGAAGCATTTTTTAATGTATCTTCCTCATTCGGTTAGAGTTTCACAATCATTTTTATAAAGTACCATTCTTCCTCTTTTACAGGTGGAAATGTTTAGTAATTTGCCTTAAGGCTTGAGCTAAAATTGTTTTTATTGTAAATCTAAAGCTCTCCTTTTAAAGAGGTTTTTAGTTTTCAAAAAGGAATCCTGAGTAAAGGTGTTTATGGATACTGGTTATCTTTTAGCTGTTGTCTCTTTAATTGATTAATGTATTTTAATTAATTTTAGTATATGTTCCATTGTTTGCAGAACCATGGAAAATGCTTTATGCTGTCATATACTTAGTATTTTTCTCCATTTAGTTGGTTTTGAGAGGGTGGTATATAGTCTAGGTTTAAATACAGAACAAATTTCCTTTAAGACAGTCCTAAGTTACATTACTCAGTACAAGTGTAATGTGGTTTCTTTTAGCAGACATCCTTTGATTCCATGAGTGCAGTGTATTTTAAATGTATAACAAAGGAGGACTTGAGATTTTTAATATGAGAAGGTAAGTTCTATAGTTTTGCCATTGGAGTTTTATAGGTGTTGCTAAGAGGTGAAAGGATGTCTCGGAATGAATGGAGGTTTATACATCACTAGAAGGAAAGAACCTGGGAGGAAGGTATAACCTTTTTGTATGTCAAAAATATGATTTTGTCTGGAATTCACAAACGGGAGTTTGGAAACATGTTTTGGGGAGGATTTGAGTAAAGATCAAAGGGGAAAAAAAAGGGATGCTAATTTGAGCCTTTGGTAGACCTTCTAGGCAGGTAGGGAAGTAAATGATGTGTTCTTGATTCTGATCCAGAAATCACATAGGAAGATACCGTAGGGATGGGGGTATTAGTTATTTGACATTTGTAGGAACATTCATTCCACACAAAAATATTGAGCAGCTCTTACGTGCTAGTTGCTATGTTAAGCACCTGGTCATAAGGAAACAAAAGTAGACTTAAGGAACACAGGGTTTTTTGGGGTTGGGAAAGTTGCAGATAAGCAAACAACTAGAGAATATTGTGATAAATGACAAAAGATTGAGGTAAGCTCAGAGTGCTGTGGGATCAGGAGGACTGGTTTGATTAATTCACACTGGGCATCAGGGAAGATTGCCTAGATGAAGTGATGCCTGAGCAGTGTCTTTTGGGGCAGCTTGAGGGGGGAGGGAAAGGTTGGAGGAAGAAATATCTAGGTAGAAGGAATAGCATGTTTAGTTTCAGAATGTAGGAGCAGAATCTGTTACATGATTCATTTATTCATTAGTGGGTGCTGCAGTAGCGTGCATTTGAGGGAGTAGCAAGGACATGAGTCTAAAACGGTAAATAGGGGCCAGTTCATGAAGGATGCTGTGTCGTTTGCCTTTTTTCTTAAGCTGTTGAGAGTCATTGAAGGATTTTAAGCAGAAGAGGGTCATAATCCCATTTTTGATCTGGAAAGATCATTGGCAGCAGTGTGGAGATTGAATAGGAGGACAGTGAGGGAGAGGGAGAAAAAGATCCATTAGTAGAGTATTGTAGGGCTCTAGTCTTGAAGGGATGAAGACCTAGAAAAGACAATGAGGGCAGAGAAAGAAGGGTAGTAGTTTTTTTTTTTTTTTTAATTGTGGTAAGTGTATATGTAACAAAACATCTGTCATTTCAACATTCTTCACATGTACAGTCCAGTGACATTAATAATGTTAGTCACGGAAGGGGTAGATTTTGAGAGAGAATTTGATGGCTGGAGATAGAACCTGAAAGAAGACAAAGGAAAATGATGGAAGAGATGAATTCAGTTATAGTCAAGTTGAGTTTGAGGAAGCATTTAAGTGCAGATTATAAATAGAAAAGCCATGGCTCTAAGTTAAATACGTGAAAAGCACTTAAAACAGTGCCTGGCACCAATGTAAGCATTCAAAGTGTTACCTTTTATTAGTTCATTAAGTGATTAAACAAATATTTGTTTAGGGCCCAGTGATGTCTAGGCTCTGGTCTAAACTGGAGATATAAAGTTCCCTGCCTTCACAGAACTGACATTCTAGTGGGGGTCTGATAGTTGAAACCATGCATAATAAGATCACAGAGGGAAAATGTGACTTGAAGTCAAAATGTGATACCCTGGGGAATAGTGAGCACTTAAGTAGTAAGCACAGTAGGATAGAAAAGATTTAGATGGTAATACATGAAGAAAAAGGGAGGAGAGTGTCAAGAAAGGGGTAGTCAGTAGTGTTGGATTCCTTTATGAATTAAGATTTAAGATGAAGACAACAATGTTGGATGTGTGAAGTAGGAAGACATTTGATGCCTTTTGTAGAGTGGTTACAGTGGTTGTGGATTGAGGAGAGAATGAAAGGTGAAGAAATGGTAACAAGATAGACTTATTTTAAAAAACTTGATTTTGAAGAGAACAAGAGGAAGCCATGGGATTAAAGAAAAAAAAAAAAAAACTCACTGCCATCAAGTTGATTTTGACCCTATAGGACAGTAGAACTGCCCCGTAGAGTTTCCAAGGAGTACCTGGTAGATTTCAACTACCAGCCTTTTGGTTAACAGCTGTAGCACTTAACCACTACACCACCAGGGTTTCCATGGGATTAAAAGCCATTGTTTATTTTAAACCTGAACTTGGATTCTGTGTTAATGACGAGCAGGAGAAGAGAAAATATAGGAAAAAGAATAACCAATGGAAATATGTGGAGAGGGAGAAACAGATCTTTTTTGTCTACAAAAACAAAAAAAAACTAAACCTGTTGCCATCCAGTCAATTCTGACTCATTGACCCTATAGGACAGGGTAGGACTGCCCCGTGGGGTTTCCAAGGAGCAGCTGGTGCATTCAAACTACTGACCTTTTGGTTAGCAGCTGAGCTCTTAACCACTGTGCCACCAGGGCTCCTTCTTGAATGCAGGGGGGAGGCAATGATAGGTGTAGGTGTTTATTAAGTGAAGGCCATGCAATGGGCTTATCTAGCGGCCCTCTTTCCTTTGAAGAGGCAGTAGTAAGCAGTGTGGGAGCAACAGGTTGGTAGAGGTGGGGTGGTAGGTGGCTTGGGGCAAAGTAAAGAGTAAACAGAATATTACAAGGATTGCCAGGCAGTGACTGCTAAGGGCCCAGCTGAGGTTAATGAAAACCTTAATTTGTAGTGACTTGACTTTGTAGTTTTTGTTAGTGTGTGTGTCTGTCTTTCTGTTGGATTGATTGAACATTTGGGTGTTTTAGAGATGGTGTGGCAGAAGGACAGGCACAAGAAAATTGACTTTAATATAGAAAAATAATTGAATTGATGGACCTTGGGTGGAAGGAATAAAGCCTAAAGGGAAAGGACTAGGGGGAAAAAGGATAAGGGTTTAACAGCGAATATAGTAAGTGGGAGTGAAGACTGGAGTTATTGGCATTTATAACAGTTGGGGTTTAATGGAGAATGGTTTTGGTAAAGGTGTGGTTTGGCAGCAAGTAAAGTTTTGATGAGATCACCTCAGCTTTTGTTCATAATTTTCAAGAATAGCCTTGGATAATTGAAGTAGAACCAGAAGTCTACACACAGGTAGATAATTCCACAGAAAGTGAACTTGACATTGATTCCAGGAGGAATTGTAGAAGCAAAGAAGAGACCTGGAAGAGATTATTTTGAAGGAGTTAATATGGTTTGTATAAGAATCTGTTATAATTCAGATTTAACTGCTTTTTAGAATAGGGTTATTTGACTAACAGCCAAGGAGTGCTAGAAACATAGTATATCTGTCTCTTTTTTCAAGACATTTGATGAAGAGATTTGCTGCTGTGAGGGGGTAGGCAAGCTGCACAGCTCTGACATTATGTCCTAATTGTTAACAGTGAGCTCAGACTGGGGCAGTAATGGAGTGTCCTTGTTTTTGCTTAAAGTTCTGTACTTTGGCCCCAAATTTCAGCTACACAGTTCATTACGTTTGGTGCTGATGGAGCTTAACAATAGTACTTGTGGAGAAAAATATATAGGGTTTTAACAGATCTCAATAGGAATTGACTAGAATTTGATCTTCAGAAGCTGAAAAATACGATGTTAAAACAAGTATATTAGTTGTCTTGGTTTTATCTAGTGCTGCTATGACAGAAATACTACAATTGGATGGCTTCAACAAACAGAAGCTTATTGTCTCACAAGTCTAGTAGGCTAGAAGTCCAAATTCAGGGTGTCACCTCCACGGGAAGGCTTTCTTTTTCAGCTCTGGGGAAAAGTCCTTGTCATCAGTCTTCCCTGGTTGAGCAGCTTCTCAGCACAGGGATCCCGGGTCCAGTGGGATCCCTGGGACGCACTGTTCTCTTGGCTCTTGTTTCTTGGTAGTATGAGGTCTCCATGTCTCTCTGGTTGCTTTTCTTTTTATATCTCAAAAGAGATTGATTGAAGGCACAACCTAATCTTATAGATTGAGTTCTGCCTCATTAACAAAACTATCTCTAATCCTGCCTCATTTAACATCATAGTGTTAGGATTTACAACACATAAAATAATCACATCAGATCACAAAATGGTAGACAGTTACACAATACTAGGAATCATGGCCTAGCCAGTTTCACACACATTTTTGGGGGACAGAATTCAATCCATAACATTAATTAGGTTCTTATTAGAATCAAACCACCCAAAACAAATATTTGCTATTTTTAACAATTAACATGGGTTGGCTAAGTAGTTCTGGTCTAGGCCAGCTCCAGTGGGGCTGAAGGAGCTGCACTGGCCTACTCACATGTTGGACCGAAGCCTCTCTCTACATAGTCTCTCACACCTGGGAGGTTAACCCAGGCTTCATATGGCAATAGAACGTTCCCAGCAACGAGGGAGGGCAAGCCCCAATGCACAAGCACTTTTCAAACCTTTGTTTGCTTCATACTTAATAATGTTCCATTAGCCAAAATCACATGACAAAGCTCAGCTTATAGGAGTGGAAAATACATTCTGTCACTTGATGAGAGAAGCTACAAAATCATATTGAAAAGGGAAGGGATGTATACAAGGGTGGGAGGAATTATTAGGGCCACTTTTGTAAACCGTCCGGGCTGGATACATCATGTATAGGTTCATGTCACTCTACAGACATTCAGAAGTGACTGTTAAGGTACTGTGGTGATATACTGGTGAGTAAAATGTACCTGCTCTTAAGGGCTTTAGTCTTTGGAAGAAAGAGTACAAGACATCAGAAATAAGCAATATAAAAGGTACAAGTTAAAAGTTATTAATACTCAAAGTAAGCAGTAATTCTGCCTGATAATTTTTTAGAAGGCTTCAGGAGGAAGTAAAGGTAGTATTTGGATTGAGTCTTGAAGGATACATACTTTACGGGTTCTAGAGGTGCATATTAGGTGGTAGGAATAGCATGGGTGAAAGCAGAGAGGTGTATAATATGAGGAAGAGTATGAGTATTAGAACCTGGATATTGATAACTTGGAGCAGGGTTTCTCTTCTTTGGTATTATTGATATTTTGGACCAGCTTATCCTTTGTTGTTGGGAGTGGACGAGGGGGAGAAGAGTGCTGTCCTGTGCATTGTAGGTTGTTCAGCATTATCCCTGGCCTCTACCCACTGGATGTCAGGAGCATCTTCCTAGTCATAACAGTCAAAATAATGTCTTCAATCATTGCCAAATGTTTTCTTGGGGGAGGGGGCAAAATTGCCCCGTTGAGATTTAGTGGGATATGTAGATTGGAACTAAATTCGCTGGATGTTGTATAGAAGATTTTGGACTTTTATTTTTCAGACAGTCAGAAAATTAGTGTAAGATTTTGAGCAGTGACATAATATCTTTATAAAGGGGATGGGATCAACAGTTATAGGTAATGGAATTAACCTTAGTAAGGAGTACAGGAATACGTCCTCTGAAGGGGGGCAAGGAGGAGATGGACAAAGATAGGGGGAGCATTTTTGAGGTGAAAGAGTTGAAATGGGGGTTTGGTCTGATTTTTGTTCGGTAGTAGGTCTAGTCTTCCTCTTAGGTACGTGGGTGTGGACTTGACACTTGAAGAACAGAAAAGATTTGAAGCAGCTGTTGTGGAGAACGGGATGAGTGAAAAGATTGGCAAACAACATTGAAGGCCAGTTTGTGAGGTTTGAAGTCTTTTGAAGCATATCCTGAGAAAAGGAGCCAGGATGGTGAAGGAGTTGAACCAGGTCATAGAAACACTAAGTAGAATTAGAGAAGACCTAGGGATATGAGAACTATCTTTACCTGTTTGAAGATAAACTTTGCCTTAACATTAATAATCTCTAAAGGTGGAATTAGGCCGAATTAGGTGTGCAAGTAGAGGATGGTGGAAGATCTTCATTCAGCAGGGTTTTGGAAGAGGGAAAGGACCCCTGGTTTGGTGTGTGTGTAGATTGTTTGCTATTCAGGGAACATAAGTTTTGTTAGTATGTTTTTCTCCTTGGCTTTTTCCCCAAAGTGGTGGGATTGAATGCTTCATAATGAAAAATGCCATGGTAGGGAGTCTAAATTTCTTAATCCCTTTTTATCTTTACCACACCCATGCAGTGAACAAAGAAACCAACCCTCTTGTCAACATTTTTGGAGAGGACATTGAGAAATTTTAACCTACATCAGGCTGCATAAGGTGTTTGATTTGAAGTCACAAAAAGAGGATTAAATGTAAGAGCTCTGTTGTAGTAAGTTCTTTGTGTAAGGCCACATATTACGAAGCATGAAGTGTTTGGGATTCTGAGCTCCTCGAACAAATGAGCCAATATTCAATTGCTAGTTTTATAGTAGATCTCTTCTCTTGGGGTGAAGGAGACCTTCCCCATCAGAAAAATAAACAGGTGTATATGAAAGTGCTACATAAACTGTAGTGCAGCATTTTTTAAAGCCGCTTTATTGAGATATAATCACATACTATACAACGCACCCATTTAAAGGGTACAGTATGTTCAGAGTTACACAACCATCACCACAATGAATTTTACAATATTTTCGTCACCCTAAAAGGTAACATATACCTGTTAGCATGGTACCTCAACATTTTGAGGAACAGTGCAGCAGTTTTTAACCTAGAGAAATAGATAAATATGGATACCATGCAATCTTCAGGGGGTGGAGCTGCTCAGGAGAGTTTTGTATAAAAAAACTTCCCCTGGCTTGGTTAAGAACTAGAGATACAGTGGGAAGCATATGGGATTTGGAACCAATAGATCTGGCTTCCATTCTTTGGCTTTGAACCTTAGTTTTAACATGATAAATAAATATATATATTTTAAACCAAGAGTCAATATCTAAGAAATACTGGGAATATTCTCATTAAATTAAAAACAAAGATGCTCATTATCAGCGTTATTAACATTGTCCTGGTCCATGCAGTAATATGAGATACAAGTGTAAAAGGTATAACTACTGGAAAGGACAAGTGATACTTGGAAAATGTAAGATTATGTATATAGAGAAGAAACTGGAAAAGTATTAAGATTAATAATTCAGTGAAACAGGGCTGAAATCTATAACTTTCATATTCTGTATAAAGCCATAGTCTATAAAGATATGAATAATTTTTGCACAACTAAATCAAGTTAAAAATAAGGTATTCTTGGTGTGGAGGTAAGATGATGAGCACAAACCAACATGAGTGGGTTTGAGCTAGTTATATACATTAATAAACTTATTTATATAAAACTACTGGCTTTGGGCTCGTCAGAATAATCTTGGTTTTCAAAATTGGTTTTAGACTTTAATTGTAGATTTGATTAACAGTAAATTATGGGGAGGGTTTGTTTGCTTGAATAGGTGCTGCTTGTTACAGGTACAAAATTCAGCTTTCTCAACATTGACCGCCTCCCAGCTACTCTCTTCTTAGACCCTTCTAGAAATACTGTGAATATACAAATATTTTGTTGTTGTTAGGTGCTGTCAAATCATGATAGAACTGCCCCGTAGGGTTTTCTAGGTTGTAATCTTTACGGGACCAGGTTGGCAGTTCGGTCTTCTGTGGAGCTGCTGGGTAGGTTTGAACTGCCAACCATTTGATTAGCAGCCGAGCACTCAACCATTGTGCCATCAGGACTCCTTGAATATACAAATCATTTTTTAATTGGCTCTCCAGAATTCCATTGTTTGGATGTGTCATAATCTAATCCCCTGTCGATTGTCATTTAGGTTGTTCCAGGCTTTAGCTGTTAAAAATAACACAGTGAATCAATTCCCAGAAATGGAACTGCAGGGACAAACGGTTTTTGAGCATTTGTAATTTTCATAGTTTTTAAATTACTTTCCATACAGTTTGTACCAATTTGCACTTTCCACCAATGTATGAGAGTGCCTGTTTACCACATAACAATCAACATAAAGCAAAACCCTACTTTCTCACTTCAATTCTGACACCAGCTGCCTAGGCAGCACATCTTTCTCTGACCCCAGCCACCTGGAGCTAGGTCAGACTGCCAAGTTGGCCCAAGATTTCAAATGCCAACCACAAGTTTGGGAGTCTCCGCAACACCCTCACTTCTGACCTGCTGGCTACAAATTTGGGGGCTCTCTACCCCCTCAGGAGACCAGTTGTAGCTTAGGGGTTCCCAGCTCTCCCTTCTGACCTGCTGGCTTTCACCACTACCTCAGGTTCGATAATTTGCTAGAATAGCTCACAGAAAGTGCTATACTTAACAATACAGCTTTATTATAAAGGATACAAAGCAGGATCAGCATAAAGAAGAGGTGCACAGAGCGAAGTCTGGGAGTGTTCCCACCACGGAGCTTCCTTTTCCCAAAGAGGGCACATCTCCTTCCTGAGAGCAGATATCTTTGCCAACCAAGGAAGTTCATGGAGCTTCAGTGTCCAGAGCTTTTATTGGGGATCTCATTATGTAATGCAGACTCCAGTCCCTGTCCCCTGAGGTGGATCGATATCTCGAGGTGATCATAAGGTGACATGAAGTGGGGCTTTCTGGCATGGCCAGCCTCCACCCAGTAGTCACCTCATCACCTCACTGACATTACCTGTTTGTTAGGTGTGGTCTGAAGTTCTTATCTAAGACATTTTAATTCCAAGGTTTTTAAAGAGATTATCCTTCTGGAAAAAGAACAAGACCAGATTCTTTGGGTAAAGTTAGTGTAAACCCTAAACCCTAATCCCATCACAATGGGATATCATTGAACTTTACAGTTGCTGTGTGCCATGGAGTCCTAGTGTCTGTGTTCTCCCACAGAACAGCTGGTGGGTTTGAAAGGCCAGCCTTTCTGTTAGCAGCTGAGCGCTTTTAACCATTGCACCACTGGGGCTCTTTTTTAACTACAGTACTATATCTTAATTGTGAGCTTCCACTAATGTAAGTATACCATTAACAAAGTACAGCTTTTTGCATTTTGTCTCAATTAAAATAGCTTGTATTCTTTGTAGGAAATACAGCGGGGACAGGGAAATACAAAGAAGAAAAAAAAAACTAAAATCATTTGTGATTTGAAAATGAGATTTAAAAAAATTCCCTGGGTTGATTTATTTTAGGGATGCAAAGATGCATTTATTTTAGGGATGAAAGTTTTCATAACAATGCTATTTCAAATAAAGATTTGGAAACTTTAAAAATGACCAGTAATAGGGAGTTACGATACATCTGTATAATGGAATATTATCCAGTTGTTAAAAATCATGTTCTTCAAGTACATGGGGGAAAATGCTAATGGTTTATTTCTATATGCTAATAGTGTTTCACTAGATGGTAGGATTTATTACGAGCATATATAAAATATTTAATATAAATAAAATATATATTCATATAGATAGATACTGTAAGTGTTAAGTGTGCCCGGGATGGTGATATTTTGAATTGTTTTAATTTATTTTGTGTATTTTCTGCATATTTGGTAATGAACACGAACATGTAACGAAGTGTTTTTAATGCTTATTTTTAGTAAATAATATATTCACTTTGTTAAAAAAATCAAGACAATATAAAGATTCTTCTATATCCTTCCATGGTTAAGGAATGCAAATGGTGAATATGCTTATTTTTTTCTGTTTGTTACACAAGTATTCTTTTTTTTCAGCTGCAGTCTTTTGAGTTCAGTGAGGCCTTTTTTACTCCTCAGCTCAGCAGTCTTTTGTTGTATGGATGTACTACAATTTTGCTTGTTGCCTATTAATGGACCCTAGGGTCACTGTGAATCTAAATTGACTTGACAGCAACGGGTTTTTTTTGGGCAGGGGTTAAATATTTATTTTAAAATGCTGCTTATTTGGCTGTTTATACTTTTATTATCAGAAAAAAATTATAATTTTATCTTCCAAAAATACAAAAAAACTTGTATTTTTTTCCCAGTCTTTTTTTTCTTCATGATTTGTATGTACCTTTTTGGTATGTTGTTGTTTGTTAGGTGCCATCAAATTGGTTCTGACTCATGGTGACCCTTTGTACAACAGAAAAAGCACCACCCGATCTTGCTGTGTTCGAGCCCATTGTTGCAGCCACTGCGTCACTCCATCTTGTTGAGGGTCTTCCACTCTTTCGCTGACTCTCTACCAAGTAAGAAGTCCTTCTTCAGGGACTGGTCCCTCCTGATGCTATGTCCAAAGTACCCACCATCCTCTCACCATCCTCGCTTCTAAAGATCATTCTGGCTGTTCTTTTTCCAAGACAGATTTTTCTTTGTTCTTCTGGCAGCCTGTGGTATATCCAGTATTCTTCACCAACTTGTAATTCAAAGTCATCAGTTTTTCTTCAGTCTTCCTTATTTGTTTCCAGTTTTCACGTGCATATGAGGTGATTGAAAATACCATGGCTTGGGTAAGGTGTACCTTAGTCTTCAAAGGACATCTGTGCTTTTTATCCCTTTAAAGAGGTCTTTTGCAACAGATTTGCCCAATGCAATGTATCGTTTGATTTCTTGACTGCTGCTTCCATGAACACTGATTGTGGATCCAAGTACAATGAAATCCTTGACAACTTCAGTCTTGTCTTCATTTATCATGATGTTGCTTATTGGTCCAGTTGTGAGGATTTTTGTTTTCTTTATGTTGAGGTGTAATCCATACTAAAGGTTGTAGTCTTTAATCATCATCAGTAAGTGCCTCAAGTCCTCTGGTTTCAGCAAGCAAGGTTGTGTCATCGGCATATTGCAGGTTGTTAATGAGTCTTCCACCAACCCTGATGCTGCATTCTTCTTCGTATAGTCCACCTTCTTGGATTATTTTTCTCAGCATACAGATTGAATAAGTATGATGAAAGGATACAACCCCGACACACACCTTTCCAGATTTTAAATCATGCAGTATCCCCTTGTTCTATTCAAATCACTGCCTCTTGGTCTATGTATGGGTTCCACATGAGCACAATTAAGTGTTCTGGAATTCCCATTCTTCTCAGAACATCCATAATTTGTTGTGATCCACACAGTCGAATGCCTTTGCATAGTTAATAAAACACAGGTAAACATCTTTCTGGTATTCTGTGCTTTCAGCCAGTATCTGTCCGACATCCGCAGTGAAATCCCTCGTTCTATGTCTGTTACCATTAATACGATTTTTGACATAGCTAATCAAATTTAGTGTAAAGATTTTAACCATATTATAAAAATTCTTCATAAATAAACTAATGGTTACATAAGATGCTGTTCACAGATGTTCCTTTTTTTAAAACCATGTAAGGTTGTTTCTGAATTTTCAGCATTATACTTTTAAGTGAATGTCTTTACATAATTCTCAGAACTTGTCTCTGATTATTTTCATAGATGACTTTCGTAGAAGTAGAATTAAGAGTCAAAGAACGTGAACATCTTTAAGGGTTCTCAGTATATTTTGTCAAAACACTTTTAAGGTATATCGTATCTACTCCTCTTTACAGATATCAGACTCAAGTCTCTCCATTTTGTATAGCTTTGTTCTTAACACCAGCTGAGTTTTCTGTTTATTTGCTATGGACTTTTAGTCATCTTAATTGTTCCCCAAAGGAAGATTTGAAAAGATGACTAGATTAGGTAAGGAAAGAATACTTTCTCTTGTCTTAAACTTGATCATAAACTGAAAGGAAAATAGCATATGCGTATCTGAATGTTGATATTTCTGTGTCATCAGAGACTCTTGGCATGGGAGAAAGAGCATAGGATTTGAAGCCAGAAGTCTCAAGTTTATTGTCCTGCTCTGCTGTTTGTTAATGGTATGACTTTGAGAAAAATCATCTTATTTATCTGAGTCATGCCCGTGGAGTGAGTATAATGTTCACCTTGTTGGGGTAGTTGTGAAAAGACCATCAGACTTGGTTGCTGTCAGGCAAGACCAGATTATTGCCCAGCTCCGCTCTCATCTCTTGAGACTTTGCGCTTGACCCTCAGTATGCTATGGATGTTTTATGAGACCTTTCTAGGATGTTCCTCTTCCTGGAATGTTTCCCTTCTGCACAATTTTTATACAAGTGATTACTGCTGGTTTTTCTTTTTCTTTTTTTTTTTTTGCCTTTTTTTTTTTTTAATTGAGGTGAAATTGACATGACAAAATGAATCATTTCAAAGTGTACAATTCAGTGGCATTTAGTACATTCACTGTATTGTGCAACGACCACCTCTTATCTAGCTCCGAAATATTTTCATCACCCCAAAATGAAACCCTATACCGACTAAGCAGTTGTTCTCCATTGCCCCCTCCCCCAGCCCTTGGCAACTGCCAGTCTGCATTCTGTCTCTGTGGATTTACTACTATGGGGTATTTTATATAAATGGAATCACACAATATGTATCCCTCTGTGTGTGGTTTCTTTCACTTTAGGGTAATATTTTAAGGTTCGTCCATGTTGTAACACGTATTAGTACTTCATTAGCTGCTGGTTTTTTAAAAACCAGCTAAATTTGTTGCTTCCTAATTAAAACCCTCCCAAAGTTTTCTAGGCAGAATTTTGCTACCTTATGAATACATCTGTGAATGATATTGTAAAGCAAATAAGTTTGTCCTCCTCAATGACTGAGCACCTTGGGGATATCTCATTAATTTTTGTCTTCAGCACAGTGTGGTACGTATTCAGTGAATGCTTGTTGAATTATTTGGTGAATAGTGGCTGTTAAGTATATATTTTTCCTTATCATCAGACCTTATGTGACATGTTGTATTGTGATTCTACAATGACTATGTGTCAGGGGTCCCCAAGACTATACCCCCTGGTTCAGTGATTCGCTAGGAGGACTCACAGGACTTAGCAGATAGTCGTGCTCATGGCTGTGGTTTATTACAGCAAAAGTACACAAGGCAAAATCAGCAAAGGGAAAAGATGCAAGGGGTGAAGTCTGGGGGAAACCACGTGCAAGCTTCTTCAAGGGTCGTCTTCCAGTAGGCTCACACAGGATGTACTTACTCTTCCACCAATAAGATGTGACAGTGTTGTCACATGTCATGTGTGAAATTTTGTCTACCAGGAAAGCCCATTATAGACTCAGCGGGCAAGGTTTTTATTGAGGGCTGGTCACCCATGCACTCTCAACCTAACACATACCAAAATTTCAGACTCCCAGAAGTACAGCAGGGGTGTAACATAAACCACACTGCACAGTTTAGGCACAGCTAGCCATTTGTATCAGGGAATGATGGGAAACCTCTCAAGATTCAAATTCACGGATGCTAGCCAAGGGCCTCCCTTGCAAGCAGGCCTTTCTGAGGAAGGCAGTCTCAGGCTTTATTAATTCTTTTCTGAATAGAATATGATTAGAGTTTAAGGCATTTTTCTCAAGATATGCAAGACATAACTTCAGATTATTCTCAAATTTTTAAATTATTCGGTAGGACATAGGACATCTTCAGAACATGATTGCTTATGTCAGGCAGAACCATGTCATGTTCATTTGCAGTGGTTTATTCCATTCCTTGCATCGTATATAGATACTGGGTACATTATACGGACACTGATGTATGTTTTATACCTTGTCATCTTCTGTTTTTAGTGTAGGGTGTTCATATATAGCAATCAATGGGTCTTGTGTGTGTCTACCACCATAACTATTATTTTGTAACCTTTACACAAGATTTTGCAAGATAGGAATAACTTGAGATTAATTCAAGTTTTATTTAAGAAGTTGCAGTCATTACAATTTAGGGTTGTTGATAGAAAAATTGAGGAAATCGTGACTGACCTGCTGCTCCAAGACTTCAGGTCAGAAAGTCATCTAAGTAGCTTTCCAAGAATCTCAAGGGTGCTCCTCATCAGCTCTTAAGGGAGAACAGCTGACACTAATTAATACCTGATTTCCTAGCAGCTAGAAATTGGAGAATTCTTTCCAAAACTGTTGGTGATGATAATACAGACTTTCTAAGCTCTTCTACTCATAGCTCTCTATCTTTAACATCTTTAATTTACTAAAAGACATTTGAACTTGAACTAGTTTTGTAGGAGTTGAGAAAAAGTGAGAAACCTTAATTCTCTTTTTAAGCAAAACTTGAATTTTCTACATTTTCCAACACAGTAAATTTTGGGGGCCACACTTACAAGTGTTGTGTTCTTAGACACAATTCAGTGATTGTTTTGAAACATATTACCCTCCCTTCTCAAATGATACATATCTCGCTTCTTCCCACATTCAGTTCTGTCTTGATTAAAGCTTTTCTTGATTAAATCTATTTTGTTTTAATGTAAATCACAGATTCATTCTCATACAAGTCATTTTGATCTAAAGGATTTAAAATTGTTATTTGAGGTTTTTAGAGAAACCTTACTTTCAGTGGACTTTTTAGAACTAAAGGTTTTTGCCTTCTAACTTAGTTGTGGCAAATTGGCAGAGAACGTCAGGGTATGTTCCAAATGTGGTTGAGTTACTGTATCTAAAGGTGATACTGGCATTTCATAATCTCATGTTCCAGTTTGTCTGAGACAACTAGACAAACTTTACATAAGCACAAATTGCTACCTTTGGACTGTCCAGCTGAGCTTCATTTGCAGCAGCAGGAGACCTAGCAGTATAGTGTACTGATGAGGTAATTTGAGCTTTAAATAGTTGCTGGCTCTTGAAACAAGCCCAGCATGATTTAGGGGAAAGGCCAAAACTTGATCTCCATTGCCTTAGGCACTCTGGCTTCTCAGGTTGCACTAAGGCCTGTGGGCAAGTCTTCGGGGACTGCACATTCCATGAATATAGGCTAGAGTCCTAGAGAGTCTGGCAAGGTTGTTTTTTTTTTCTCTTTTGAGCTACGTAATACTAACCTTTATGGAAAGGAAGTGAGGTGAGGTAGGTAAGGAAGTTTCAGCTTAGACTAGAGAATGGGATGAAATGGAGAAGAAATACTCCATACAGGAAGATAAGCTAGGAGATTGTTATGTATGATGTTCTGCTGCTATTCATGAGGTTTTTCACTGGCCAGTTTTTTTAGAAATAGGTCTCCAGGTCCTCCTCCTTAGTCTGTTTTAGTCTGGAAGCTCCACTGAATCTGTCCCCCATGGGTAACTCTGCTGGTATTTGAAATACCAGTAGTACAGCTTCCAGCATCACAGCAACACACAAGCCACCAAAGTACGACAGACTGACAGACAAGTGGTAGTACTGACAGAATGGTAGAGGAGATTGTTATGTAAGAAATTTAAAGGCCTCCTCTGGTGAAATTGAATGAAAGAAAATTATTCAAGATATTCTCAAAAGTAATTGCTCACATTCCTGTAGCACTTTACTGTGTCAATAGCACTTACTCATTTGTCTGATACACCTTTATGGTAACCTTATGAAGCAGGCAGAAATTTCTGTTTTATAGATAATAAAAGACCCACAGAAATGAAATGGCTTGCCCAGGGTCACTTAGCAGGCAGATGGTAGAACTGGGACACTCAAACCCAGATCTAGGTTATTTGTACATCACAGCTCAGCAGAAGTGACAGTAGTCTGAGGGGCAACCAATAGTAGCTCCAAGGTCTAGAATGTAAAGAAGAATTGGATATGCCGATGATAGGCCTCCTTACTCAGGAGAAGTGATTTCCACAGGAGGGTTGGGGGATGGAGAAAAGGGGCTGTGGAGCAAAGAGCCTCTCTGTTGGTTTCCCTCTCTGAATTCCAATATTACCAAAACCCTTTTCTTCAACTCTGCAGTCCATTTCACTTAGGCGATGTCTGGTAAAAGTACTGTTGTGTTCTCCAGCATTATAATGGAGAATCAGTAATGTATGGTAAAATCTTAACATTTCTTTCAAAACTTCTAATCAGTTAACAAAATATTTTTTGAGTGTATATCATTTGCTGGCTATTATGATAATTAGTAAGCAAAGGCATGGTCTAGTCAAAGAATAATTATAATAAACTGTAATAAGTATAATTTGGCTTTAGTTTTTAATTTAATTATCTTTGAGTTGGTAATATTTAATTACTACAGCCAGTTTTCACTAAGCATATTTTCCTCCTTATTTACAAAAGTGGAAATACATACTGAAGGTAAATGATTCATACATAGAAAAAAGTCCCTTGCTGTCCCAACGCCTGCCCTTCGCCCCCCAAAAAAAGTTTGGTATATCTTTTTTAGATTATATCCCCCTATCCTCCACATCTATAAATAATATTATGTAGATGTTGTGGTAGGTCTACACAGGGAACAGTGAGGACTTGGAGGGTAACCAGTTTAACTGGGGGTGGAAGGAGGAGAGTAGGGGAAGAGAAGATTTTTCATAGAGGACGTGAGTATTAACTTGGCTCTTGAAAGTTGCCAAGGCAGGAGCAAGGTGGGAGATATTCTAGGCAGAGGCAAAATCATAGACAGAGGGAAGTGTGGAAGAGCCTAGTGATTTGCAGTTAACTTGAAGCCAGAGGTACATGATAAGAGTATGAAGCTGGGGAGTAGCTAGTTTTCTTTTAAGACCTATAAAGTAGTGAGTGTTCTGGGATTCCCAATGTTGTGACTTCGCTACTGACATAGTATATACTAATTTAGATATGATAGCTGCATTTAACCAGACAAATAATGGTCTAAATTTTGCTTTTTTGGAGTAGCATGCCAATTTGACAGTTGCCCTATTGTGAAGAGCAAATGGATTAATTTTGTGATTGTGAACTATAAAGTAGGATACAAATAATTGATGCTGAACTAGACTTGTGGGTATTTTAATTGTGTTATAGAAGGTGAATATGGATATGAAACAAACAAACAAAAAAAAACCCCGTTGCCATCTAGTCGATTCTGACTCATAGCAACCCTATAGGACAGAGTAGAACTGCCCCCGTAGAGTTTCCAAGGAGCTCCTGGTGGATTTGAACTGCCGACCTTTTGGTTAGCAGCCGTAGCTCTTAACCACTATGCCACCAGGGTTTCCATGGGTATGAAGGGAAGTAGTATTTTGGCCCTTTGTGACCTCAGAATCGGAATAAAAGAAAAGTAAGAGCTCAGTCCTTCATGTAAAATATTCTATTTCCTAATGGTTCTAAGACACTTAATGGTATATGGCTCTATGTCAAAGAAATCAGGTAATATAATTTAAATGCAGTGTTAGTGACTTAATTTCTTTCTTATAGACAGTTGTTTGATAGTCATAAAAATACAAACATTGGTGTTTTGTTGCTTTCGTTTCGTCAAGGATGATTAGTCTTTGGGATAGTGGAGACAAACCTTTTAGAGATGCCCACATAGAAAGCACTAATTGCTGTTGGTCACCTCAGCTCAGAAGTACTTTGCCTATCTCTCCATTCTTTGGTATTGCTACTTGTGTTCACTCAGACACTGCAACAAATACGTGCTCCTCAAGTTGCTAATATATCTCAGTGGTCAGACTCAGACTCATGCCTCCAATTTTCACTATCTCTCTGAGCATTATAATTCATATGGTTTTAACACATGAGCAGAAAAACCTCCTTGTTCTCAAAAGTCCTCTTGAAGGTTAATATATTATCACCCAAAAGGGGTGGGACTGGAATTTAATAGACAGGGCAAGACTAGGAAGAAGGTACTCTGTCTTCCTAAAATATTGCCAGATATACTAAAACCCCCTGGGATTGATATGGTATACAATGTTACCTGAGAGAACTGTTGCACTTCTGCAAATCAGAATCAAATCTAAGACGCAGACTTGATAGTTCTTTTATAGAACAGGTACGTGATAAGCATATGTCCTTTTCTGGAGAAGCAGAGATCCAGAACCTTTTTCCCCTTCTATGTTGCTCATTCCACCTTTGCCCTCTTCCCATATGCCCACACAGCATAACTTCTCTTTCTATCTGTTAATCACTTTCATTGACTGGTAGATCTGTTTGTGTTTTATCGGCATTAAAGATATTTTTGGCCCAGTTGACGTCATCTGTACCATAACCGTGGTCTATTCTTTCTTCCTAATAGGTGACAGAGCTGAATGAGCCGCTGTCCAATGAAGAAAGAAACCTCCTCTCTGTGGCTTACAAGAATGTAGTTGGCGCACGCCGTTCTTCCTGGAGGGTCATTAGTAGCATTGAACAGAAGACATCTGCAGATGGTAATGAGAAGAAGATAGAGATGGTTCGTGCTTACCGTGAAAAAATAGAGAAGGAGTTGGAAGCAGTGTGTCAGGATGTGCTGAGCCTGCTGGATAACTACCTGATCAAGAATTGCAGTGAGACCCAGTATGAGAGTAAAGTGTTTTACCTGAAGATGAAAGGGGACTATTATCGCTACCTGGCTGAAGTAGCCACAGGAGAGAAAAGGGCGACTGTCGTGGAGTCATCTGAGAAGGCCTATAGTGAAGCCCATGAAATCAGCAAGGAGCACATGCAGCCTACTCACCCCATTAGATTAGGCCTGGCTCTTAATTACTCCGTTTTCTACTATGAGATCCAGAATGCCCCAGAGCAAGCTTGCCACTTGGCCAAGACCGCTTTTGATGATGCCATTGCTGAGCTCGACACTCTCAACGAGGACTCCTACAAGGACTCCACACTCATTATGCAGCTTCTCCGTGACAACTTAACGCTCTGGACAAGCGATCAGCAAGACGACGATGGTGGAGAAGGCAACAATTAAGGCCCCCAGGTGGACTGGCAGCGCACGCTGATGCTACTACTGCAGTCTTTATTTTTTTCCCATGAGTTGGGGGTCGGGTAGGGGAGGGAAAAGGGAGGAATGACCTTCCTAGGGAGGAAACCCACGACCTGTCCTGTCTTTGATCGCCTCTTTGACATTTTTGCCAAAATACCACTAGTGGAAAGTCAGGCTAGCTGTGCTGGTATTGGAATAGCAGCCTCACACTGGCATATGGACTGTTCTGTAGATTAATGCAAGTGGAGCTGTCTGTCTTTAATTTAACTTATTGCTAGATATTAGGGTTTTAAGATGAAAAGAAAACTTAAATGGAATGGCCCTCATTCAGTAAGTTCTGTGGTTCCAGTAAGGATTTTTATGTACATATGCTCTTGTCTTAAGTTTTGGGTACTTTCTATCTCATCTGTTTTAGCTGTGCATTTTTTTCAGGGTATACTCTACCAAACACGGAATAGTTTAAATCCCAAGCTGACAGACTTAGAACATAAGGTATATCTTTCCTTGTGGTTTAGGCCTTGCCAGTTTTCTGAAGTCTGATTAGTTGACAGTATTAACACTAAATTGCAGTTTACAGTATTTCTACATTACAGCCATATGTAACATCAAGCCATTGATTGTGTATTTTTCTTTGCTAGTTATTTTGGCTTTATATCTTTATCAGCCTTATCCAGGTTGATTTTGCTGTTATCTGTCTCCTAGGCCAAAAGGCTTGCCTGAGGAGAATCAAAGCTACTTTAGGTTTTGGCTAACAGGTGCTTGGCAGGTGGCTGTGGGATTTTTGTCCTTCTTTCCTCTTAACTTAAATCCACCACGAAAATTATTAATCACTTTAATAGAAATGTTAAACACCACAAAAATAGAGAAAATTCAGGTCTGTATGTCATTTATTGTGTTGGTATTTTCAAAGAATATTCTGATTATTCAGATGCCATACAGCTCCTTCCTCAGGGATTGTACTGCCATTTCACTTTTCACTTGATTCTTTCCCACTGTACCTCATGCAGTTGGTGTCGAAGCTGTTGGGTTGTAGAAGCTGGGTGGTCATTTTGAGGACGTTTGTGGTGCAGTGTGTGAAAATTCAGGTGCTAGAAGCTTACTGGTAGAAAAATCCAAAAGGAAGAGCTACATTCATAGACATTCTGTCAAATTTAGGAAGCCTTGTAAGTGTGTCAGTTTTTCCTCCCTTGAAAACACTCTCTCCCCAAGTAATTGTTGTAGGAAGATAAATTAAAATCATTACGAGCTAATAAATATGTACTCCTATTTGACGAAAACTTTTTCTATATTTTTTTTCTTTTAATGAAAGCATAGAAGTTGGAGATTCACTTCTGTTGTGCAATCAGTGCATATTTGGAATTGAAGGAAGCTACATTGGTATTTCCACAAATTTGTTTTCAGTTAGCTGTAGGTCCCTTGTTCTCATTTTGGATAAATCTGTGTTTATCTATCTGTAAACATGACCTGGTGCATGTGTATTCAGTTTTTTTGTTTGTTTGTTTGTTTGCTTTTATAAAATGAGTAACATTGTGAACTCTCAAGGTGGGTAATGACACCAAACTTGCTTTGTGTGTTTGTTTAGGCAAGGAGAGGTTTGATGATAATTGAGGAAAAACTGACAGAGGCTTTTGCTGATACTAAAATTGAGCTTATAATTAGGAAATGGATATGGTTAACAGGATCCAGGTGACGGTAAAGATAGAAGAATGAAGATGACCGTGGAATAAATGTACTCTGTAACATTGCACAGTTTACCCAGCATGACTTTTCTAGAAGGCCCCTCCACGTGCTAGAGTGAAAGTCCCACTTAACTGAACCCCTCCAGAAGATCTAGTGGAAGGAAGCTTTGCAGCTTTTGTGCCATTACAGAAGCCTGAAGTACATGCTATGGATGAGAAAAGATGGGGTGTGGGGGGCAGGTGGGGCTTTCTCTGATTTATCTCCATGCCCAGTGAGCAGTGTTGTGTCCTTCCTCGTAGCGTTTGGAAATGATTTACTGGAATTACAAAACCTATTTTTTTTTTTTCCCCTTAAATTTCAGCTTTGGCTCTGGCTGCTTTTTAGAATTATGCAAGATAAAATCATACCTGAGGGCTAAAAAAGAAGAGGGGATGGGTGACTTGATATTTAAGCAGCTTGAATGGTTTCTTTTCTTTAGTCTTAAAGAAATGCACTTGCCTATGATACTGTCTCTCCAGTGAAATGATTACTCCTCCATTACTCTATTGATACAATATTGTGCATGCTAGTGTTGTATTTCTATACAATAGCTTGAAATTTATTAACTTATACTGTAGGTGTTATGTATTCCTATGACAAAAAATTAAGTCTTCAAATTTTTTAAAGTTTTTTTTTTTTAATTTAATTTTTCCTTTTTGGGGGTAAAGTTTGCTCTACCAAGTAGTGATCGTAACAAATTGGTCTGTTTTGGATGTTGCTATAGTGACATGCAGTTATATATTTTGTTTTTTAAAAAGGGGGGAAGAAGCAAAAGAAACACCAGTGTTAGCTTAATCTTAATGTCTGGTGTTTGTCATGGTGAAATTATAACTATTACAGTGTAGGAGAACAACGAATATGTTCTCTGAATGAGCCTTTGTGCTTTTTGTCATGTTATGCAGTGAACTATTTTTAAGGTCTAATCAGTGATTATTTTTCCAACTCCGTGTTTCTCTAAGGAATTATTTCACACACGGACCATTCTTAGTAGTTTTCCTCGGTGATGGAGTATCATGAATGTGAGTCATTATGTAGCTGTCATACATTGAGCAAATAAACTTACAGATCTGATGTCAGTGCTACTTAGTTTTATTCAATGAGTTTAATTTTTTTCTTTGCTTTTGAAGGTTTGATTAGACATGGGCGTTCTATCCTCCTCCCCCACCCAAGGAATGAGGTTGAATTGAGGAAAAAGGGGCAAGACGGTATATATTGAAAAGCACCTGTATATGGAAATTAGACCTGGGTTTACTGATCTTAAAAAATCATTGCATCTTTTAGGCCTTCGTTTTTCTCTTATAAAGTGAGCATATTCAGCTAGATCTCTGAGACCCTTTCCAAGGGTACAACTTATCAGAAGCACAGACCTGAGTTTGAATCACGACTCCTTTTGACCCTCTGACAAATTACTGGACTCTTCTGAGCTTTGGAGGTGTAGGTTTAAATGAGAACTGGGTCATGTCCCTGGTTCAGTATATGTTTATTAACCAAAAAACCCAAACCTGTTGCCATTGAGTCAATTCCAACTCATAGGGACCCTATAGGACAGTAGAACTGCCCCATAGAGTTTCCAAGGAGCGCCTGGTGGATTTGAACTGCTGACATTTTGGTTAGCAGCCAAGCTCTTAACCACTGTGCCACCAGGGCTCCATATGTTTATTAGGTGCCCAGTATTGTTGGTGATCTCTTTAAGTCTTGGATGAGGTGGTTCTTTGTGCTTAAAAATACTCTTAAAAATTGTCTTGGGTGTTTAGTTCTTCTGAAGTGGTCTTGTGGCCTTCAGAAGGTCTGCTCTTGGTGAAGGCATTTTTCCAGAATGTGAACCACAAAGTGACTCACATCTCTGGGTGTGGGGGGTGTTCTGCCCTAACTGTAAAGAGGGATTTGTCTAAGGAGAGGTGAGGGGGAGGGTAAGGTTTTACTCCATCCATTTGTGCATGCTTCTGGAAAAGGGGAGGGAGTCTTGGTTCACCAAGTGGAAGAAGACAGCTTTTGGGAGGTTTTGTTTTTGTTTTTTGTTTTTTTTTTTTGAGAAATTCTAATTTCACATTTCAGGAGTAAAAAACCCTTGTGTGGGTAGTTCTTTTGCCTTCTACTGAATGAATTCCCCTAAGTTAGCTCATTACCACTCAGCCACTCTGGGAGTGCCACTGGCACTGCAAGTACACATGTGGAAATAGAAGTGACTGATGTGCCTGAGGTCACACCACTCACTGATAACTCAAGTGGAACCACAGTCTTCTGGCCTTCTGAGCTTTGTCTGCTTAACACCAGGCTGTTTCTGTGCAGCTAGGAGACTAACCAGCTTACATTGACTTGAGCCCTTTTAGTGCACTAGTTACTCGGGGTAGAGAGATGAATTAGACATTGCCTTGCCAATAAGGAGATACAAGCAAGGTCAGAACAGTTGAGCATTGACACAGGCTCACCAAGGCTCTTCAGAAAGGAGAGAGAGCTCCTGAAAGTTGCGACTCTTAACACCCTTGTTCCCTGGGTGTAGCTTCTCATTATGAGCGCCTGGTATTTGATTATAAGACTTGCCCAAGGGAGTTCCACAGACACTTTAATTTCTCGAGATAAAACGAAGTCTATTCAGTTAAGATTTCCTTAATGTAAGCTTTTTCATCTCAAAGCCTCTTAAGAGCTTTTACTTATGTGGGGTTTATCTGCCAAAAATTAGGAAGATCTCATTTATGTGAAATAACAATGAAAAACCCATTATATATATATATATATATTTTGTTTTTTAAAGAAAAGTAACTTTTCCAAAAGAGAAGAGTGTCATTGTTTTACAGTTTTGCCAGCTCTCTTTTAATGTCTGACTTAGTAAAAGTCAGCTGGATCCCCATAGCTGCTTCTGCAGTCGACGTGTTGAGATGTTATTTGGGTTGACGTATTTGAAGGAAATGTGGCATCACACAGATAAGTAGTTGGTAAAGAATAGCCCAAAAGATTAGGGGTTGGGTGGCAGGAGTAGAATAAAGTTTAAGATAGTTATCACAATTCAAGAATTGAGTGAGTGCTATCGGTTAGGCACCAAAGACAGAGGTCCTTTTCTCAATATACTCTTGTCATGGTGTTCTGACTCAGCGTCCCTATATGACAGGGTAGAACTGCCCAATAGGGTTTCATAGGCTGTAATCTCAATGGGAGCAGATTGCCAGGTCTTCTGTGGAACTTTTGGGTGGGTTCAAACCACCGACCTTTTGGTTAGCAGCCGAGCACTTAACCATTGCACCATCAGAGCTCCTTCAGCGTACTCTAGAATTTTAAAAATACTGTGATCATGTGAAGCAGTTAAATAAAGGTTATGGGAGTGATTATAAGGGACTGAGTAATCCCTTCTGCTCGGGACAGAGCAGAGTTCTTCATTCTAAGAACTTTGGGTGTGGGTTGGAGGAATCACCACGCAAGGTGTGCTAGTGCGAGGGACCTTTTAGTGTAGCAGAGTTTGCTGTTTGGTGCAAGTGCAGATTCCCTCCACTCTATTTATATGTAACTACCTCATGCACTGGTCAGTTGAAACTGCATGGTGATTCACTGGGTGAGCAGAGTGGCTAAGAATGGTAGCTGCCACCTCCTGGGTGCACAGTTCTCAAAGCAAATTGGAGAAACCATGTTCTGAAAACTTGCTAGGTAACCGTGTTCTTTATTTCTAGGAGTTGGCATTAGGTGATCACCAGCCGGTTCAGAACATTAAAATGGCATACCAGCTTGCTGCTTGGTTTGAATTTTCCAATTTTGTTATGGATGAAAGTGATTAAATCTGAATGGCCAGAAACCCTACCTCTAATTAACTGCAGATACCTGTGGTCAGTGAGGAATTAGGGCAAGGGTGGCCGGGTCACACCAGGTAATAGGTTTGTTGGTGTCTTGTCTTCATGCTTAAAAAATCCACACCTGGCAACACAAATAATCAAGATTTCCCAGTTTCAGTAGTGTACCTGTATGGCACTCAGTATCCCCAGTATTGGCGAGAAGAGTAAATAGAAATTACTTTGGGGAACATGGCTTTTTGAGTTTTAGTTTTTGAATAGATGGTGCATACACATGGTTTAAAAGTCAGAATACAAAAGGGTATAATATAAAACATTTTTGCATTGCTTTTGAACTAAGAATGGTTTCTACCTTTTTAAAGGATTGTAAAGAAAAAAATATGCAGAAGAGACAGTATGTGGCCCACAAAACCTAAAATACTCACTTTCTGGCCAATAGCTTGCCGACCTCTGGTTTATCAATAACGTTCCCTCCCACACCTGTTACCTGACCTAGAGGTAACTCATCACTGTTAACATTTGTTCTTCCTAATCTGACTCAGCCTGAGACAGAAGGCTTTTCGTCTCTAGCTTTGAGACAGAAGGGTTTTTGCTGCTTTTTTGAGCATTCAGTGACTCTTGGATCATAAGAGGTTTTGCCTTGTGATTTTAAATATGGATCATTGAAATTTGGTGGTCCCAATAAGTACCTCTTGAATTAAATTTAAGGGTAGCTACGTGTTTTTGGGGCACTTTTACCCCCAAACTTCTTAGAAAAATGTATGGAAGTTAAAATTACAAATTTGAGATCTGCAAATTTGGACTTGCCAGCTTAGGTAACAGGCCCTGGTGATAACAGTGATAACCTATGCCCACCACCTTGACACAGCACTTAAGTTTCTCATATTTGATTTATATTTCCGTATGTTGTGGGATCTTCAAACTGCAGTATGACATTTCACTCCAGTGTTCATCATATTTCTAAAACTAAGGACATTCTCTTGCATAACCCAACAGTGTTACTGTCACACCTAATGAGATCAACAGTAATCCCCTGATACCCAACTGTCCTAGTCATTTAGTGCTGCTATAACAGAAATACCACAAGTGGATAGCTTCAACAAAGAGAAATTTATTCCCTCACAGTCTAGTAGGTTACAAGTCCAAATCCAGGGCATCAGCTCCAGGGAAAAGCTTTTCTCTGTCAGCTGTGGAGGAAGGTCTTGTCATCAGTATTCCCTCGTTCTGAGAGCATCATCAGCGCAGGAACCTCAGGTCCAAAGAGATGCGCTCAGCTTCTGGCACTGCTTTCTTGGTGGTATGAGGTCCCCATGTCTGTCTGCTTGCTTCTCTCCTTTATATGTCAAAAGAGATTGGCTTAAGACACTAATAGATTTCATCAGTATAACTGCTGCTAATCCATTTTATTACATCGTAGTGGTAGGATTTACAACACATAGGGAAATCACATCAGATTACAAAATGATAGGCAATCATACAGTACTGGGAACCATGACCTAGCCAATTTGACAGATATTTTGGGGGGACACAGTTCAATCCATGACACCAACCCATATTTAAATTTCCCTAAATTGTCCCCACAATGCCTTTGATAGCCCTTGCTTCCCCCCTCCCCAACTAGTATCTAATTAAAAATTAATGAAATGCATTTTATTAGGCTTCCTTAGTCTCTATCTAGGAGCCCCTGTGGTGCAGTGGTTAAAGCACTTGGCTGCTAATGGAAAGGTATGCAGTTCAAACCCATCAGCCACTCTGCGGGACAAAGATGTGGCAGTCTGCTTCCATAAAGATTACAGCCTTGGCGACCCTATGGGGGCAGTTATATTCTGCCCTATAGGGTTGCTATGAGTCGGAATTGACCTAACAGCAGTGGGTTTAGTCTCTCTGTAGAATATTCCTCCCACCTCTTCTATAACATTGAGTTTTTCAGACCAGGCACTAGCAATCCTATAGAATTCCACGTTCTGGGTTTGTCCGGTTGTTTCCTCTTGTGTCTTAGAACTTGTTTCCCATCCCTGTTGGGGCACTTTTTTGTCTTGGATAAGGATTTTGCTTTGTCCCTCCATCCAGCCTTGTCAGTGGTTGATGTGATATTAAGCAGCAGTCAGTGCCAGGGCCTGTTACCTAAGCTGACAAATCCAAATCTGCAGCTTTCAATGATAGGCCGGTGTGATTTACTGTCACCCTTGGGAACCATCTTGTTTTCTAGGCTAGGGTCTTTTGCCTCTTCACCCTCTCCTGCCTCCCACCTTTCCTGGATGGGGGGATTATGAGGTGCTCCATAAGCACTTGCTTTGATTCAGCAAGCTGCCCCACACATGCACTCACTTGTCTTGAAGTGAACGGTCTGTGTTTGTCCTGCCCCTGTGCCTGGCGGAGGTGGTGAAACAGTGCATCTTTCTGTGTTCACAGGAGTTGTTTCTGCAACAGGCAAGCAGGTTTGAGAAGCAGCCTTTGGTGGAACCTGCGTTAGGAGAACAAATCTAGATTTTACGTAATCTTGGTGTTAAGCTGGTTCTTTACACCAAGATGGACAAATTACTACTTATTGGCTGTTTATATAGGGCCATGAAGAGACATCAAAGCGTCTACCTCTTTCCACTCTTGGCTGCTTTCATCTCTTGTGCCCTGCTGATCTTATCGGCTCTCTTAGCCTTAAGTCAAGTTTTAGCGATGGGGTTTTGGTGGTGGTTCAGGTCTTTAAAAGCCAGATGGAAAAGTTCATGTTTTGATACCATTAGGTTTGTTACCAAAGCAAATTGCCTTCCGAAAGCCCTTAGCCTCCAAATTATGGAATTTTTCGGTATTAAGGTTTACAAATATTTTTGCCTGCTAAATTTGAAAACTTTTTAAAACAGCCCTTGTTGGGAATGTTGAGTCCCCTCAGTGATTAGTTCTAGGTCGGAGAGGGTTGAGTAGTGGGCTCTTGCCCTAAAGATTACATTCAAAATAGATGAGCCACTCGTGGCTGACAATAGACATTTTGAGTGAGTCCCATGTGTCTCCCTAAACGATTGTCCAGATTCCCGAGATCAGACAGCCTACATCCCATTGCTGGGTCAGAGCAAAAGGAGTAATAATTGCGTCCCTTGGTATATTAGGACAAAATGAAACTGGGTAGGGGGAAAAACAGCCTTGGCCCATCCTCAGGGCTTCAGCACCCAAGAATGCATTAGCGACAACTGGTCTGGCCGCCCCTGTCTCATTACCTGGCCTACAAAATACTGCAATGTTGCTGGTTTTGCATGGTTCGATCACCGGCCCCAGCCCTTAGTTAGGGGCTGCAGCGGTGCTTCCTCTGCTGCCCCCCAGTGGGCACTCCCGGTCACTGCAGCTGGCCCCCACTGACGGAGCCCCGCCTGCTCGCCGGGGGGCGGGGCTGCAAGGTTCTCTGGCGGGTTCTCCTTCCTTCAAGCTTTCTCCTTACCCCAAGCTTCTACCCCAGCTCCAGCCCATCTGGGAGCCCCTGGCTTCTGTCACTTCCCATCCCCAAAGACCTGGGCCCCAGGGGAAGGATCCTGCTGTCTGCGTATCCCCGCGTGGGCTGTAGGCCTCAGCACTGCACCGGCAAGCGTTTGCACGCGTGCGTGCGCTTCCACATTGGCGAATCCCCGTGCCTGAACTCTGTACGGGCCTACAACACACAGGGGAGGTGTGTGTTCCGGGTCCTGGCGTGTGTACGCGCGCCCTACAGCTGCTCGACTCCCATTGCCCCGCGGCGTGACTGAATGAGCCTTTTTCGTGCTCAGGTTACTAGATTTAAGAACTAGAAGTCCTGATAATCAGCGGCCGCCAAGGCGCCAGGACTGTTCTGAGACTCAGATGTGAGCAGGACGGGGACGAGGTTCTGTAGGCCTGCCACGTGAGGTGACCCGCCTTCCAATAACGGAGCAGCGGTGAGAGCCAATCACAGGCCAATCTGTCCTCGCTCCTCCAATGGTCGGCCTGTTGCTAGGGCTTGAGTTTCCGCTCCAGAATCTGCTCAGCTGCTCCAGGAACAGATTTCGTCCCGACCCGGGTCTCCTCGCACTGGGGAGCTTTGTCCTCTCTCGTCTTTACGTGCACCTTGTTACCCGGAATAACCTGGTCTGGGCTGTAGAGGGCATTGTAACACCTTATGGGACGTTAGTGACATCTATGGGTGTTATCCACTGCTGAGATCAGTGGAAGAAGCTGGTTTAGGGGACCAGAGACCAGACCCCCAGCTGGTTGCAGCCTCAGACTCTTGCTGGGCTGTTGGTCCTGTGTCTGCCCTCAGTTTCCACAACTGAACAATGACGTGATCTCTAATGTCCTGTACAGGTTTGCTGTTTGTTACTTGTGTATACCCCAGGAAGCTCTAGTTATTCCCATATTGCAGAGGCAGGAACCAGGCCTCCTTACACACCTTGACCCAATGCACAAGTTTCAAAGGGGTTGGGGGAGGGGGCGAGTGGAGCAGTGAGGCAGAGGACAGACCTGGTGTCCTGAGGACATGGAGGCCAGCCCCTGCCTCTCTCTGGTATTCAAGTCCAGGCCCCAACTTGCCTGTCCAGCCTCAGCTGCCCACATGCCCCCTGTATTGCAGCCCCATTCTCCTGTGCTTTATTCAAGTTGTGCCTCTGCCTGAATGCCCTTTCTTCCCCACACCCCACTGACACACAGTCTTAACTTTGAATTGATCAGGGCAAGTGATCTTTCCCACCATCAAGTCTTGAAAAATGTCAGGGGTGCAGACCCCCCAAGCTCTCCCCGTCTCCCATCATATAGCTGGAAAATCTGAGACCCAGGGAGGGGAGGAGAGTTGCCCAAATCACCAATCAAATGTGGATTTAGGAATTGAATGTCAACTTCAATGTGGCTGACTGATTAGAAAGATGGAATTTCTGTCATTCAGCAATGTCTGTTAATTTCCAGATAAAGGCCTGTCTGGTGGCAGAAAGCTTAAGAGCTCAGGATTTGAATTCTTATTCCACCATGTACTTGTTATGAGACAAAACTTTCAAGTTCCTTAATCTTTCAGAGTGTCAGTTTTCATATCTATAAAATGAGGATAATACAGTCTACTTCATAAAAATACCCAGCATTGACTGGGAGCTTGCTGTGTGTGCCGGGCACTGTTCTAAACACCCCATGTGTATTACTTCATATGATTAGCTTCATTTTACAGATGAAGAAACAGACTTAGTAACTTGCCCAAGATTCCACAGCTGATAAGTTGCTGAGGGGGATTTGAACCCAGGCAGTTTGGCACTGGTGCCCACAAGCATAACCATGATCCTCTGCTGTCTCTCAGTGGCATCGAGTTGCTGTGAGGATTTAATAAGCCGACTTGTGAGGCATGCTCAGTCTAGTGACTGGCAGCTAGCAGGTGCTCAGTATAGCTCTGATTAGTAATAGAAATGACAGTGAACACCATCAAAGGTGCAACAAGGTGGGGCAGGGTCCCCAGATCCAGGCCTTGGCTGCCAGACCCTACAAAAGGCCTCTCCCAGGAGGCCTGAGGGCCCTCAGAAACCAAGGCCCAGAGTAGAGAAGAACTTGGCCAAAGACACAGTAGGCTCGTGGTTGGGAGGGGTGTCAGTGTTTTCTAAGACTGGGTCTCCTGACCTCCTTTTTACGCAGAACTCTGAATAGAGTTTCCTGAAGGTTCTGGGTTAGGCCAGCATCAGGTGCCTGTGGGGTCCCTAGGAAGGCACCAGGGGTCAGTCACATACTGTCGTATCTGGACCAGGGAGGATGGGGGTGTGCAGCTGAGGGCACTCTGCAGGGAGGCAGTCTCAGGGTCTGTCTTGGCTCTGCTCCAGCCCTTCCAGCACTGGAGTGGCTGCCCGCCAAGGTGGGGCCAGGCCTTCCTACAAGGAGTCAACCAGCACAGCTTGAACTCTGAGCCAACGGCCACCTACTGTTGGGATTGATGACTCTATGCTCCTCCCACCCAGATGCCATAGCCTTGGGGCCCCTGCTGAGGGCTTGGCTTGTGAGACCACTCCTAGGGTTTCAGGCTTTCAGGCTGGTCAGACAATGAGAAGAAGGTCTTTGGGATCCTCACTAGAGCCGTTGAAAGCATTGTAAAGGAATGGTTTGGGCACCAGGGCTCAGAGAGGGGTAGAGGTGAGGCTCATAGAGGGTCCGCGTGCTCCAAGAAAGGCGGGAACTCAGAGAGGAATCTCAGATAAGGAAGGGGGCTTGATGAAGTGAGGTGCAGAGAGGGGGTGGGAACTCAGAGATGATAAGAGAACTCAGAGGAAGGAGGGGGCATTTCAGTGTGGTGGAGGGGGCTTGGTGTTGGGAGGGGAGCTAAGTAAAAGAGATGGAAGATCAAGGAGGGAGGGGGCACTCAGGGGGATGGGAGTTCAAAAGGGGATCAAAGAAGGGAGGAGCCTGATAGGGAGAGGGCTTAATGGCCTCTTTGGTTAGTGCATTTATTCACCTATTAAGTCTCACTGTCCCCCCAGCCATCCCTCAGAGGATATTCATGAACCTGGCTGTCTTAGGCTGGGTTCTCTAGAGAAGCAAAACCAGTGACGCCTGTATATATAGAGAGAGAGGAGAGATTTATGTCAAGGAAATGGCTCACATGGCTGTAGAGGCTGGCAGATCCCAAGTCTGTGGGTCAAGCATCTGGCTGGAGTCTTCTCCTGACTCAGGTAGCTACAGGGGCCGACCAATCCCAAGATCAGCAGGTAAGCTGCTATTTCAAGTCCCAAGAACCAGAGGTCAGATGATGATGAGGCGGATGCAAGATCCAGAGTGAGAACCTTGCTGAAACATCCATTTATATACTGGAGGCAGGCCACACCCCCCAGGAAACTCTCTTTCAACTTCTTGGCTGCTCATAGCAGAACTCATCATGGAGTTGATTACATCATTACATAAATGCCAAACTGCACTGCATCATAACTGCCAAACCACTAAGAATTATGGCTCGCCAAGTTGACACACAATCTTAGCCATCACACTGGCTTGTGGAGGGGGATGCATGTGGGAAGAAAAGGGTTACCCAGAGCCTGCCCTGAGCCCTGGGGTCAGGGTCAAGCCTGACAGCCCTCTTCATGCCAGTCCCCTGTTGTCCTGCATAGAACTGTCTCCACATTCTTGGGCACCCCTGGGATTTTGGCCTTCCTACCATTGTTAGGGGGGCTCTGGGTAGCCTCCAGTCTTGATTTCCCCTTGATTCTCATCCTGCACGGAAATGACAACACTGACCTCCAGACAATCAGTGGGAAGGGCCTCAGAGGCCATCTATACCCCTCAGGATGGAAACCAAGTCCAGAGTGGAGCTGGTCCTGGCCTCCAACAGGAGCAGAGCTGGCTCAAACCCGGATCTGGCCCCAGTCCAGCACTCTTTCCTGAATACAGAGCCACTCCTGTCATCTCTCTCCATTCTTTAATCCAAACCCCTGGTGGGCTCCACCAGGCAGTCCTGCTCTGGGGTGGGGGTGGGACAGACTTCCTTCCACAGCAGCAGCTCCCAGACCACCCATGCTACATCTTGATGAAGTCTGCTACATAGACTGGCAGGGTCCCTGCCAGGCCGGAAGAAGGGCAGGAGGGGCCCTTATTCTACAGGGACCCTCCCCAGGGCTAGTCAGTTTTCCTCAAGGTCCCCAGACATGACCTTCTCTCTCTGGGCTTGGACTTGGGAGCCCTGGACATGCATTTGACTTTTCCTTGCCTCATTCTGCCCCTCGGTGGAGGGGGAGGTGGGCTGTCTGACAGGTGGGCTCATTCCCCCTCCATGTTCCTACCTGAAGCATCCAGCAATTCTGTTATTGATCCAGAACTGTCCCTTAGCCAAGCCTGGGAGTTCTGACATGTTTCATGTGCTGCCAACTCTCCCAATACCAACTACAGTTGGCAGAGCTGTCTCATAAGAAGTCCATGAGACTATGGCCCATCCTTGGAGGCACAGTTAGATTCACACAGTGAGGTACGGTCACCCAGGGAGACAGGGGAGAAGGGGGAGAGGACCCAGAGCCCCTGACTAAGAGGGTCCGGCCAGGGATGGAGTGATTTCCTGCTCAAGTTTGTGTCTCCCCATGAAAACCTGTGCTCCTCAGGGCTGGCACACAGCGGCATCAGCCGAGGGATTGACCAGTATACACCTTGGGGTTGAGGGCCCATGCTGAGCTTCCTCCACCCCAGGGAGCAATCAGGTCTTGCTCTGCCCTTGACCTGCAGGGTGACCCTGGGCAAGTGCAGTTCCTGTGTGACCTCGGGTTCCCCTTTGTGTGGTGAGAGGTGGGGCTGGACCATCTCTGGGAAAGGTGCCCACTGGGTGAGTAGGGCACACCAAGCCCTGGGCCCTGGCATGGAGGGGGCGCCTTTTTCTAATTTTCACATTTATGGATTAGGGACTCTCATAGCTGTCATGTGATGCCATTCTGGCTTCCTATACCTTGAAATGCCCTCTGGGCCCCAAGGGAGCTCCACAGAAGGACCCCCCACACTCCCCAGGGCCACCTCCGGGATAGCAGCATGGGGTGCGGCTTAACTCAGGTTCTGAGCTGCACAGATCAGTGCCAGACTCTGGCTAGGACCAGCTCCGGCCTCGCCTGCCTGCCCCCCTACCACCCTGTAGCTCCCCGCTTCCCTGCTGTGGTCCTGAGCTGGCAGCTTAGTTACCATCATGCAGGGCTGGGCCTGGGGCCAATCCTGAGCTTGGGACTGTCCCAGACGCCCAGGTCCCTGAGTGTGCATTTGGGGTAGGGTGGGAGGGGGATAAATGGAGGGAGGTCTAAGGTAAGGCCGCCAGACAGGGCCCTGGTGACCCGGATTCTCTACCTGGGGGGAGTAGGGTCTGGGTGGCTGCCAGCAGGCCAGGGCTCTGGGATTTCTAATTGTCAGCCCCAGGGCCAGATGGGGCTGAAGATCCAGTCCTGCCTGACCCTCTTCTCCTTTGCCACTCCCCCATCATGAAGGTGCTCTGGCCACGCACTTTGGACCCAGCACTGGACCACCCCTGCTCCTTTGCTGCCATTCTGTGAGCAGCCTTTTGTTCCCCCACCTCTCCCGGGCTCTCAGCGCTCATCCCACCCCTTCAATGGAGCAGTCTAAGTCTGGCACCAAAGCCCTAGGTGGATTCCTTAGCAGGGATGATGAAGATCCCAGGCCCTGGAGACAATTCACTTCCCAGGCCTGCTTGACCTTACAGAGACCGTGAGGTCAGCATGCTCCAGGCAGGGAACCATGGTGGGTGACTCAGGGCCTCAGCTGATTTCCTCTGCCCCCCCCGCCTCCTGCCCCCAGTACCTCCACATCCAGTCTGTCAGCCTCCTGGCCCCTGGCGGGGCCCACGCCCTTTGCAGCACACTGCCCAGCCTCTTGGCTTACCCCTCTTGTCCATTCTCCTCTAAGGGCGAGGACCATGCCTGGTCCCTGCCCTGCTGAACCCCGTCAATGCCTCCTGTAGCCTGCACTGTGCTTGGCCTTCAGTGCCCTCCAGGAAGGGATTCCCCACCCCTCTCGCATTCCCACTTGCTCACGCCATTCCCCTCCTGAGCTACCACACAAGGTTCACTTCTGTAAATCCCTCTTTCCCACCTGCCTCCTCCACTAAGACCCCAGGATGTTCTGGTGCTCTCTAAGGGCACAGCGCTGCTGGTCACTGAGCTGTTTTCTCCTCCTTCCCCCTTGAGAGCAGGACTTGGACTGACTGGTTAGGTGCTGGGCCCAGAGGAGGTGCATACCAGGAGGGCAGATTTCACAACTGAGGAGGGGGAGGCTAAGGAGAGACCCAGGGATCAACCTGGAACCGAGGGTGGCTTGTGCCCCCTACGGATCCCTGGGGGAGCCGGTGGGTGAGGGGTGGGCAGCAGCCTCAGGGACTTGAGGTCCTCAAGGGAGCTGACTAGCCAGCCTTCACCATGAGCCTGAGGCACTGAGCAGAGGGGCCCAGAGGCTAACATTCATTGAATCAAGGCCAATATCTAAATCCTCAGACCTGTAAGACATCAGAGACCTCTAGAAATGGACTCATTGAAAGGACAGGGCAAGGCCTGGAGGGCCTAGAATAGCTTCTGCACCACCATAGTCATGCAGGGGCTCACCATGTCTCCGAGTGCCCAGTGCCAACCCCTCCCAGCGCAGAGCCCCAGACCTGGGCTGGCTAGCACCCCCCTGGCCAGCCAGAGCCTACGCCAACCGAGAGGTTCCGCCTCAGACCCCGCATGTAAGCTGAGCTCTGCCATAGGGCCAGGCCAGCCTCAGATGTCCCTTCTGTCTCCTGCTCCCGGGGTGGCCCAAGCACCTGCCTCAGTTTCCCTACTTTAGTTTCCTATGGAGATTAGTGCCTGTTTCCTTTGCCAGCACTGAATTCCTCCCCTCCCACCTACCCTGTGCCCCAGTCGTGTCCCAGCTGATGGCCTGAAAGGCCCCCAGGACTCAAAGCTGCTGCCTCTAGATTTTTGCCCATAGGCTTCACCCCACAGTGGGCCCCAGGTGCAACGGCCCTGAGACGTCCAGCAGCTCTTCCATTTTGCAGCCTGGCCACCCTGACCAGCCCTGGCCCCTCCTGAGGGCCCTACAGGCCTCACCAGGTGGCGCCGCAAGCTGAGGAGCCCAGCTCCCCCTCCCCCAGCTCATCTTGCCTCCCCTGCCCCCTCCAGGACTTGCTGTGTGGACTTGGGCAAGTCCCTTCACTTTGAGACTCACCGTTGCTGGTTGTTAAGTAGGAGTAATGATACTTCTTCACAGGGCTGATGTGAGGATTAACTTGTCAAAAGCTTGGCACTGGCCTTATCACACTCTGAGGGCATAGGCAGAGAAGCTCTCACTGACAGGTCAGGGTGGCCCTGCTGCCAGGTGCAGGGGAAGAGGTGGGGCTCTTGGAACTGGCAAGCAGAGTGAGGGTGTGGACTGGACAGGCTGACTCTCTGGGTGCTGGCCACAGGAGTGTGGAGGCATCCAGGAGATTCCTGAGATGTGTGTCTGTGTCTTTGTGTGTGTGTGTGTGCATGTGTTGGGGAGGACCGGTAGCAGACTTACAGGTCTGAAGCTTGAGAAACGGGCCTGAACACAGTCTGGTGGGTGGAAGGGTGGGTAGACTGGGCAGTGCTCTGGCCAACAGGCCCAGACCCATCCTGCCATTTGGGACAGCACAATTCTTGTTCCATGTGTTTATTTCCCTGCTGGCTGCCCTCCAGGTCCAGCAAGGCCTCTGAGGGCTTGGACTTGCTCTGGCTAATGGACGCTTGCTCCAGATGTGGGTATCACAACAGGCTGCACTAGGGATAGACAGTGAGGGGAGAAGCTGGGCAGGAGTGTGTGGGTGTGTCTGCTCCAGGCCCTTCCCTGTGTGGCTGCTCCTCTCAGCAACCCTGGGAAAGTAGGGCTTTGGCTTAGAAGAGAATGTGGGAGTGTCTTGCCACAGCCTCAGGCTCTGGGACCTTTTCGGACTGAGCTTGCAGAGGCAGGTTGGGTCTCTCAGATTCTTAGGGAGCTTGAGAACTGGGCTGTAAAAGCCCCAGCCTGCTTTCTGTCTCCCTCAGAACCCCTCTTAGGCCATGTTATCTGGTGGTCAGTAGGGTCAGGCAGATAAGAGAGAGGACTGAGGTAGGTTCCTGCCTGGGCCAGGCAAGGTGGGCCCTCCTGGGCCCAGCATCCTCCCTGTCAGGCTGTTTGGCCCCTCCTCATCCAGAACTGGAGACCACACTCCCCTCACTCTCTGCAAGCCTCAGCCTGCATTTCTGGGCATAGAGGGGTGGGAGGCTGGGTGCTTTGATGAGGTCACCACCCCACCCTCCTCAGAAAGCCATTTTGGAGTTGCCACACCTTCTACATGGTCCAGCCCCTCTCTGCGGGATAATGATATCAGGAAGAGACTTGAAGCTCCCAGGACGCTCCCCTCCCCCAGCCCTGCTCTGTCCCCCCTTCACCTGACCCCAGGCTAGTTGTCTTTGTGTGCCTGAGTCAACTGCCCCTCCTGGTTTCCCCTGTCCCACACCTGGCCCTTGAGGTTTTAATTGCCTGGTTACAGGCATTACCCCTCTCTTAATGGTTATGGGGCTTGAGGACAGGGCTGTGTCCTGTCACATACACTATATCCCCAGGGTCCAGCCTAAGGCTTGGCTGTCAGTAGCCTCTCAGCAAATCTGATGAATGTGTGAGTGTGTGTGTGAGTGAGCGGGGTACTAACCCTCCCTCCCCCCAGGCCTCCACAAACACCAGAGTCTGAGGTTGAGCCAGGCAGTTGCTTTGAACTTTATTTGAGAAAAACTGAAGGTAAATGTATCAAAAGAGCATACAGATTGGTGGGTGGGGATGGCCACTGACAGCTACCGGGGCATGGCGGTGTGTGGGCAGTAGGGTCAAGACTTTTACTTGGCTTCAGGCTGCTCCATCTTCCTAGCTTCTGAGCCCCCAAGCTGGGCGCGTGCCTCAAAGGTGACAGGAATGGTAATCTCGGCAGACTGGGTGGCTGGCTTGGGCATCGGGGCCTCCACAGTGAGTGTGCCCTCAGGGGACAAGGAGGAGGACACCAGGGTGGGGTCCACACCGGGGGGCAGCCTGGGCATGCAGAAAGAGAGGACAAGAGTTACACAAGGTAGGCACCACACTCTCCACTAGCCCCTTCCCTCGCCTAAGCCCCCTCATCCCACCTCCCTGACAATCTGGCACCAGGACTCACGTGTATTTCCGGGTGAAGCACCGAGAGATGTAGCCGTGCTCGTCCTGTCGCTCTTCATGCTTGCCTGTGGGGAGGAGGTGGTCAGAGGAGGCGGGGCATGGTCCCCCTTCCCGGGCACCCACACTCCCACACCGCCCAGTGGCCCCGCCGCCTGCTCTTGGGTGGCTGCAGCACAAGGCAGACGCTGATGGACTGGGGGGTTTGGGGGCCTGCCTCTCCCGGGACCTCCCTCAGAGGGTTCTGGAAAATTCGTTCCGGTGTCTTGGACCGTGGGGGCTCGGCGCCGGCTCAGGCCCTTGCAGACCCTTGCGCACCTGCACGCCCCCAGCAGGGACCCGGCCAGGGGCAGCGTCAGCGCCGGACCGTCCCCTCTACACGCCAACAGCACGCTGGGTGCTGCACGGCACGGTGGGGCGCGAACATGCCTGATTATTTGGGGAGTGGGGCTCGGAATTGCTGATGGAAGGGGTGTTTCTTCCCTAAATAGAACTTTTTTAGAGCTGAAGGGGCCCTGAGGAGCTATCCCCTTACACAGAATGCCAAACAGACCGGAGGGGTGGCCAAGGCAGGCGGCCCAGCTCCTGGTCCTTGGCTGCTTCGAACTCCACAGGCCCCGCGCCCACTCTTTCACCAGCCCCTCCCCCCGCCTATTTCTTCACCCCAGGCTGGCTGCACTAATTTCCTCCCCCTGCCGGGGAGCGAGGCCTTACCGGTGATCTCCACCACGCCGTCCTTGGTCTTGACCGTCAGCTCCTCGGGGGCGAAGTGGTTGACGTCCAGGGACACCCGCCAGCGGTCGGACGTCTGCCGGATCTCCGACATGCCGCTGCTGAGTTGACGGCTGAGCGCGCGGCTGTAGGCAGGCGCGGCCACGGCCAAGGGCGCGGCGGCCTCCACAGCGGTTCCAAGCAGGGGCCGCACGTAGCCCGGCCAGCTGCTGTGGCCGAACCACTGAGACCACTCCTCGGGCAGCCGGGGCAGCCCGAAGGACTGGTCGAAAAGGCGGCTGTGGGCTGGGTACCAGTCGCGGAAAGGGTCCCAGCTGGAGCTCCGCAGGAGCGAGAAAGGCACGCGACGCTCAGTCATGCTGGCTCGGCTCGGCTGGGTGCGTCTGGCTGAAGTTCGGAGAAGTATGGGGCGGCTGGACCCGCTAGCGCTTTTATGGGTCTCCAACCGGGTATTTTTAGCAGGCGGTGTTTCAGGTCTCTATTAAAGGCAATGACGGGCTGGGGGCTGTCCCTCCTCCTGCATTCCTCCAGCGGGGGCGGGGGCGGAGATGAGGCGAGGAATGCCCTGCCCACACATCGGGAACCTTCTCTCGTTAAAGAAAACAAATGGCTGGAGGGCCGACACCGGCGGCTGCCGGACAGTCGCAGGCCTGGGCGCTAAAGCGCTGGGCTGCGGTCTGTGGACAGTCCCACCATTTTGTTAAGGAGGACAAGCAGAGAGAGGTGGGGTTAGGTGTCCCAGGCCACACAACTAGGAAGTGGCAGAGCCAGGATTTGAACCACACGGTGTCTGTGATACAATGTCTTAGGAAGCAGTCTGGTGTGGTCCTTGGGAACCAGACTCTGGTTCTGCCTGAATTCATATCCTGGTTCTGCCCCTAATTGTATCAACTCGTGCAAGTGAGACTCTTTGTGCCTCAGTTTCCCCATCTGGGAAATGGAGGTGGTGTAATAATAATGCTTACATCATTGGGTGGGTGGATTCAGTGGCTTAGTGCATTTAAGGACTTTAGCCCATGGCCTGGTATGTAATGATTGCTAATTATAATATTATTATCTACTTGGAATGGAAAAGAGGGAAGAAGAAGGAGAGCGTGTAGGAATCTCTGTTGCCTCCACGCCCCAGTCCTGTTGCAAAGGAGCTGCATGTGTGGGTTTGACATTCTCCCCTGACCCAGGTCTGGTCCTGAGAGGGTGGTGGCAGAGGAAGCTTATTGCCAAATCACCTGTTATATCTGTTTCTCAAGGAGCACTGGACAGGGAGCCTGAAGTGCAGCAATGTTGAATTTAGTCTGGGCTTTGTCATTGACTTACTGTGTGAGTTGGGGCAAAGCTCCTCCTTTCTGTAGCCTCAGTTTCTCCTTTTGCATATTATGATCTCAAAGCCCCTTCTGTATATGATTCCCACAGTGCAAAGGGAAAGAGGGACTCTAGGTGGTAGATGGAGTCCCTGGGTGGTGCAAAGGGTTAACACACTCGACAGCCAACCCAAAGGTTGGAGGTTTGAGTCTACCCAGAAGAGCCTCAGAAGAAACGCCTGGTAACCTACTTCTGAAAAATCAGCCACTGAAAACCCTATGAAGCATAGTTCTACTCTGACACACATGGGGTCTCCATGAGTTGGAGTCCACTCAGTGGCAACTGGTTAGGTGGTAAGCACAGTTTGCTCAAGTTTCCCGGGAGCCCCTGAGATCTGCCCCTTGACCCCACCCCTCTATCTGACCACCTATGGGATCCATGTCCCATCAACTTTCAACTCTGGGAGAAGATGCTGCCCCTAGGTTCCTGCTGTAACCCTAATATCCCAGTCTCTCCTGTCTTCCTTCTCCCCTGACTGAGGTCTATTATCTTCACTCTGGAGATGAAGAAACAGGTTCACAGAGAGTAAGTGCCTTGCCTACTCTCCCCAGTGAAACATTAGCAGAGCCAGACCTCTTGCTTCCCTGGTATCCAGGGCTCTTACCTTTGTGGGGCTCCTGCCTTGGGGTCCCCCAGTCCCTCTCTTTCCCAGCCCATTCTGCTTGCTGCCCTTATGCTGGGGCTAGGCCCTCCTCCTGCCAGTTCTGTAAGGGATCTACACCAAGGCCCCTAAGGCCTTGCCCTGCCCAGGCCCAGACTCCAGGGATACCTGAGGGAATGGGAACCAGGACTCGAGGCTGCTTAGCTTGATGGGCTGGGGGTGGCAACAAGTCTCATGCCTTCTCTGAGCCTCAGTTTCCTCTTCAAAAGAGAGCGCATAAACACCTCTCTTTCTTACCCATCTGCTTCTTGTTAGGGAAAAGCCAGGACTAGGCCCCAAAGCTGAGGTCACCTCTGGAAAGGCCTCTGAGCTCCTGGGGTCTGGAGGGCCCAAGGTGGGAGGCAGGCAGGACCCCTGACCTCTGCCCTATTTCTCTTCCTAGATCATGTCATGAGCCCAGTGGGTTTCATTTGGGAGCTACTGGCTGCCCCGCACTTCAGGAAGCCCAGGCCTTCTCTCCCTAGCATGCCCAGCCCCACCTATCCCTAGCTTTATAAAATCGAGATGAGAGCAGGAGCTAGGGAGGGCCCTCATCTGCCCCTGCCTGTCTACCTTGGCCCAGACTGGAGCCCAGGACGCCCCACCCTAGAGGGAGCTGTCAGGTGTGGTCAGGATGCTTTCAAGTGCAGCCTTGCAGGCCCTGCTGGCTGCCAGCCCTTTCAACACACAACTCCCTTCATTGCTCCCTTCATCTTTCCTGAAACCAGGGCATGGGAGTCCATCCCTGCTGCCCCAGCTAGAGGAAGCTGAACAACACCCCCCTCCCCCCCACCCCCGCCCCTGGGGCTGAGAATGCGCATCCATCTTCAGAGTTCTTGAGGGACAAATTTTTTTTTTCCTCCTTCTTTTCTTTTTTATATATTTTTTATTTTTTCCCATACAAAAATTTATGCATACACTGTTATGTGACTCTAATTGCTCTCCCCATAATATGACAGCACACTCCTCCTTTCTACCCCTGATTCCCCATGTCTGTTCAACCAGCTCCTAACCCTCTCTGCCTTCCCATCCTACCTCCAGACAGAAGCTGCCCGTTTAGTCTCATGTATCTACTTAAGCTAAGAAGCACACTCTTCAGGAGTATCACTTTATGTCCCACAGTCCAGTCCAATCTTTGTCTGAAGAGTTGGCCTCAGAAATTGTTTTAGTTCTGGGCTGATAGAGAATCCGGGGGCCATGTTGAGGGACAACTTTTGTATCATCCAGTCAATCAAAAGGGAGGGGCGTGGATGGCTCTGGGCAGCACGGGGGCTGGGTGAGATGGGGGTGGGGGTAAGAAACTGGGTTTGGGAGTTAGACAGGATTGGGAGTGAATCTAAGTTCTGCTGGTCTTTCTGGGCCCACATGTCCCCATCTGCCAAATGGGCTGAATAATGAACGCGCCTACCCTGCAGGGTTGCGGTGAGTCTCAAATGCAATAGCGTGTGTTAGGGGCCTGATGCTCAGTAAGTGCTCCTGTTATTAAGAAAAGAGGGCCTTTAATTTTGGAAGATGTATGTATGTGCCGTACCACTTCAAAGTATCTTATCAGAGTTCCATTTTTCAGATGAGAAAACTAAGGGTTACAAGTGCCCCAAGATGACAAAGCTGGCAAAGGTGGGGAGGGATTGGAACTCAGCCCTCTTGATTCCCCACCCATCAGGCAAGAGACTTCCCAGGCAGCCCAGGAAGGGCTGTGGGTTGTAGGCTCCCGGGGTGGGGCACAGAGGGAGGTGTGCAGCCAAGCGTTCCCTGTTGGGTCAGGCTCTCTGGGTCCCTTCCAGCCCTGACCAGGCATGCTTCCTTCGGGAAGTTATACTCTGCACCTGTCACAGGGCTTTGTTAGCAGAGCAAGGGCTGGAAGTCGGCCCCTAATTCCCTACCTGCCCGATTGTTCTTTGACAATTGGAGACTCCAGCATCCTGGGGCACTGAGCTGCCAGGGATAGTTTTTCAGTAATCAGGAGGACAACTCCACCCCCAGAGGTTTTCCAGAAGCCACAGGGGCAGGTGATAGCCCTACCGCCCCTGCCCCTGCCCCCCTCCATTGCCTACTGTATGGTCTGGGGATTCCTGCATCGGAGACAGCCCCTCCTCTCCTCTCCTCCCTAGCCTCAAAGTCTGGGATGCTCCTGAGCAGCCCTCTTTGCACTTTGTCTGAGGCCTTGGCCACACTAGCCCTGCCCTTGGCACGCCTTTGTTGACTGCGGCTGAGCTAGCCCCTCCCTCTCTGGCTCAGCATCAGAGAAAGCTCCAGAGTCTTCAGGCAGCTGCCTGAACTCCCTGGAGAAGCCTGACAGCTGACGATTGCACCAGCCACAGGGCCTGCCAGGAACTGAAAATGTAGGCAGCCGTAATTAGAGTGCACGGGGGTGGCAGACACGGGGTCTTTCTGGAAGCTTCTATACACTGCCCATCTGGGGCAAAACCCCATCTCTGGCCTGCCCCACCTCCTAGGCCTCTGGCTTCTAGATTGTCCAGGGGTCATCCTTCCCCCAGCACCGCTGAAGGGGACTAGGAGGGGCCAGGTGGGAGGGCTGGGGATCCATCTTCCAGCACCTTCCACCCCCCCATCCCCCTCCTCCATGGAGCAGGAAAAAGGGGAATCTGGGAACCTGGGATGGCTTTGACTCTGTGACCTTGGCCAGGGGCCAGCTGCTGTGACTCATTTTCTTCATCTGCACAATGAGACCATTGGACTAGATGTTCTGGAAGACTCCTTTTAGGGCCAGGAATCACAGGTTTCTCCTCCAGGATCCTCCTACCCCAGGCCCCTATCTACCTGCCCTGCAGTCTAATGCTGCAGGAGGCAGGTGTACATGGTAACTGGAGGCAGAGATTGAGGGGTGAGGGGAGGAGGTGAGACACTCACCAGGCCTGAGATGTGGACGTCCCCTCCCAGTGGACCAGCTGAGCCTCGGCTAGGAGTAACTTGGGGCTGCTGTCCCTTTAAACCAAAGTAATGTAAGAAAAAGGGGAGGGGGCGCAGGAGTTCCCCCTAAACCAGAAGGAGAAAGGGATTCCTGTGTTGAGGTGGATTTGGGCTTCCAGCATAAGGGAGAGAGGCCCTAGAAAGTGAGCAGGTTGCTGTGGAGATGGGGGCCCCGAGACAGGGCGCCCCCATGCCTTGGGTTCCCTGAGAGCCCTTCACAGGTGGAGGGGGTCTGGTGAGAGGGTCGGTTTGCTAAATACTCCCTCAGCTGAGAGAGAGGTGGACAGGAGGCCAGGGGACTTCCAGGAGCATCTCTGAGAGGGAAGGGATAGGGGTACTGGCTCAGAGCTGGGCCATCCAAATTGGGCATATCCACTTGTGCCTTGTTGTCCTGGGTCTGGGGTGGCAGGAAAATGATTAGAAATGATTAGAAGAAATGGAAAAATACTGCCAGGGAAACAGGAAATAGGAAAGCCTGTCCAGCCTTCCAGCTGCTGTGTGGGTAGGGAGGGGGTTGGTGGGGGGGGTCCCCACAGACCCCCATCTGGGAAGACAGAGCAGGAGAGGGCCTACTATACCCCAAAACCAGACAGCGTGTTCCAGGCTCAGGACGTAGCCCAGGGAAGGTGCCCCAGCCCTCCCCACCTCCACCCTGTCTCTCCCTTCCCTGTCCCCCTCCCCCTTCCACTGGAGGCAAGAAGGGAGTTTCCTGTTTTCCTGCCTGCCTTCCTGGCAGTATTTTTCCCTTTCCCAAGGGAAGGAGCACAGTTCAGGCTGAGCCCCTGGTCTGTGGGAGGGACAGGAGTCTTGCACCCTTCTGGTTCCTCGCTTGGGGAAGGGTGCCTCTCCCCCAGATAGCTGGGGAGGGTGCTGAGGACAAGGAGTTCGGCTTTCCATGCTGGGGTGGGCACCCGACCCCCTTCTCTCCTCAGTCCAGGCCTGTTTGTGCCCCTCCTGGCAAGCTACCAATGGCATCTTTTCCCTCTCTGTCTCCCTCTAGTGTCTTCCTGCTGCCATTACGTCCCAGCCCTGCTCCCAGGATTCTGTAACTGCTCACTCTCTGGCTCCCTCCTTCTCTCACTTACTTATTCAACAGACATTTCGAGGGCCCCTATTTTGGGGATGTAGAGACCAAGAAGACATGGCCAGGTCTCTAGAGCTCACAGTTTTGAGGGGAGGTAGGCATTCCAACAAATACATAACTGGAACAAGAACTTGGAACCCTAAAAACAGGAGCAGACCCAGAGCCACAGAAATTCTGAGGAGGGAGTGGCCACTCCAGTGGGGACCAGGAGGTCTCCCTGGAGGAGGAGGCAGCTGAGCTGGGCCTTGAACGATGAGCTGCCTGAACCTGTGGATAAGCTGCCTGAACCTGTGTAGGTGGAGAGGGCACGAGTGGGGCGGTGGGGCCCAGAGCAAAGGGTCAGCTGGACTGAATGCTTTGGGAGTCAAGGGCAGTGATGGGAGATGAGGTTGGAGGACCTGCAGGAGTAGAGGATGTTAAATTTCAAGTGGAGCCATTTGGAAGGCCTCCGAGCTGGTGGACATGGTCACAGGATGCAGGATCCAGAGGGCAGGGAGTTCTGTTTCGTCAATTCGGTACTGGGTCCTCAGAGCCTGTGCCTGGCACATAGTAGGTGCTCAATAAATATTTGTGGAATGAGTGAATAAATGGTCAGTATTGCATTTTAGAAACAGCGGGATGGACTGGAGAGAGCAAGACCAGGTAGACAGGCCAGTGAGGAGGCAGGCGTTGCAGTGAGGTGAGGGGTGTGAGGCTTGTTGGGACAAAAGCCAAGCTGGGGGAGGAGGGGAAGTTGCACTGCCTGGGCTGCCCAGCTGTGGGGGTGCAGAAAGGGAAGGAGTCAGTCTGGGCAGTGAGGGAATGGAGTGGGGGGATGGGGGAAGGAGAAGGCATGGCACCAGGGCTTCTAGGTCCAGGACTGGCTCCATGTGGGACAAGCTGAATTTTTATGACAACTTTTGGGTGTGTTTAATGTCCCCCACCCCAAGGAGGTGGCATCTCCAGAGCAGAGCAAGCCTACTTTTCCTGTCACCCCAACCCCTTCCTGAGGCCCAGTTTTGCTGAACTTGAATAAAGCGTTACAGAGATCACCAGGGCTTCTTTGAACAGCTTCCTCAGGTCAGAAACAGAGCCAATTGCCAAAGGCCACCTCATGTACCCCTTCCAGTTTGAGGGAAGAGAAACTGGAGAGAAGGTGCTGTGCTAACACAGCCCCAGGCTTCAGGAACACAACTCCCTGCTCTCGCTGGACGGGACCAAGGACATCTCCTGTGTCATGGCTTATGCAGAGACCGGAACCGTGGCCACATCAGCCCCACCTTCAGCAGAGGTGGGCCCGGGCTCCTAACTTGTAGGTCCCTCAAGGACTTTAGCATGTTTGTGAGATTTGAAATCATGTGCCAAGTTGTGGGTGCATGGGCATCCTCCTGAGAAAAGGGCTCTCAGCCTTCACCAGATCTTTAAAGGGTACTTGACTCAAAGCAATCCACCACTCCAAACCATCTTCCCAGTCCCCACACTGGCTGGTGCCTAGCCAGGGCTGGGCACGTAGTGTTTCTCTTAAATGACTATTTACTGAATACTCATTCTATGTAATCACTGTGCTAAGCACTGTCAAGATACCTTTGCATTTATATGTCATGTGGGGGACACACGATGGGAAGCATAGTGCCAAGATTCACCCAAGTGCTGGGTTCTAACCACTTTGAAGACTCCACATCTCATGAGGTCCTCTGCCCCATCCCTCATAACTTGCTGAAGCTAGGCTGGGTGTATGGCAGTCAGGCAGGTGTCGGGTGTTCAGAGCCCACAGGGCCTCCAGGCTGAGAGAGGTCTTCTTGGGTCCCTATATTCTTCCCCACCCGCGCTGCAGGAAGCCTTTACAGATTCATGCTTGGAAGCAGGGGGATGGTTCCTTGGAGCCAGCCCTTCTCTCTGAGGTCCTAGGGAGTCTGAGCCCTTCTTATTTCTCAGAAGAAAGGACCCCAGGCTGCCCTCCCCACACTCCCCAGGCCCGTCCCCTCCAAATCCACAGAGGCCTGTTCCCACCACCTGCCATCCGGGCACCGAGTGTTTTATTAGTGTCCCATTTTTATCCGCACCGCAGAGAAAGAGGAAGAGGGAAATAGAACAGAACCCGGAAGAGACCCCAGCCCCTCCCCCCACTGGAGCCCAGGGCATCTGCCCCATTGGGCCAAGGAAGACTTTGTGAGATCCCTGAGGGCCCCAGGAGGAGGGGGCAGCGGGCAGAAGAAGAGGACTGGGGGGCCACTGCTTCCCAGTCGATGCCCCAGGTGGAGGCCCTCGGTCCAGATCTGACCCTTCCTTGGAGGGGGCTGTATCACCCCTTCTCTGGGGAGCCTTGGCTGACCACCTCCCCACCAGACTCAGGAGGAGGTGCTCCCTTGCACAGACCCTGAGGTGCCCATTATCCTTGCCTGTGACTTTGTGTGGCCATCTGGCCTGTGTTCTAGACATCCTGCCCTCCTCTCGGGCAGAGTGGAGGCATGCTGGCCTGCTTCCCTTCCCTCTCACCTCCCCTTGGCCTGCTAGGCCATTCCTTGTGGGTTCCTCCTCCATCTGCCTCTTCCCTCTTCCACCTCCTGACCTGAACTCCTTTGGACCTCAAGGTCAGGTGCAGCTGTGGTCTATATCTCCCACCCCTTGTCATGCAGAGGGCCTGGCTAGTTAGTGTGGCCTTGGTCCAGGGCATAGGGTGAGAGCTGGAGGGAGAGTCTGGCCTAGGGAGGTGGGACCAGACTGAGCACTTGGTCCCTCATGCTGGGTCTTGGGGTCCTACCCAGTATGGGCACTCCCTAGCTGGGGGGGGGGGGCAGCAGCTGGGGAGGCTGCAGGGCCAGCCTCCAGCCCCCAGCCTGGCAGGGGCCCCCTGCAGCTGGCTCTAGATGAAGCAGCTCCTCAGCCTGGATGGTGGTGCACCAAGGGGCAGGCCATTCCTCCTTCTGCACCACCTCCTGGTCTGCCCAGTGACGGAGAAGAGCAGAGGGCTTCATGGGGTGTGAGAGGAGGCTCCAAAGCTGTGCCTCCAGAGGCAGTCCTCGGTACACTAAGCTGAGGGGAAATGACACAGCAGACCTTGGATGCTTTGCCATTCACTGCTGCTACACCCAGCCTGGTGAGCTGGCATCAAGCAGGAAGAGGGGCAGGGTGATCCCTGTGTTGGAAACGGCTCTTTGTTCCCTGGCCCAGTGGGTGGGCAGGAGGTGGGAGTCGGCAACCTCTAGAAGCAGCAGAACCCAGCTCATTCATGTCTGCAGGGCGTCCACCCTCAAGGCCTTCCTTGGTCCCATCTGTAGGCATGCTGGGCCCGGACCCTCTTTGTAGCAGTGGGGGTGTAGCCCCTTCAAGGTCTTGGGGCCTGGCCCCTCACCTCTCCCTGGGCCGGGGGCACCAAGCTGGGTCTGTCTGGGCTCAGAAGCCCCCACTCTCTGAGCTGCTTCGGCTGTGATAGCTGGGACTGGGGGTCTGGGAGGGGCTGTGTGTGTGGCTGCGGGTCCCGCGGCTCCGGCTGCTGTAGCTTCCATGGCTGTGGCTCCGGCTTGAGTAGTCGCTGCTCAAGCAGCTGGAGGAGGAGGAGGGGCTTGGCCGGTAGTAGGGTATAGGACGCTTGCGGGCACTGCCAAGAAGAAAAAGCAGATTTACAGGGCATTCAGGGCCCCAAGCTCTGCCCATCCTGAGGCCACACAGGCCCGGAGCCCCATTCCAGCAGTGGCCAGGGCTCCCCTGCCTCAGTTTCCCCTGAACCCTGGACTTATAGAGCTCCTCAACAGGATGCAACAGTCAGTGGCCACTTGCCAAATCTGTGCTGATCATTGTAAGTTTTTCCTCACCTGTCTGCAGGGAAAGGGGACCAAGTCGGTGCCTGGCACAGAGTGCTCAGTAAATACTTGTTAAATGAATGAAACCATCAAACACGGACAACTCAAATCAACCAAGCTAAGCAGTGGTTTCTTTGCATGGAAGTGTGACTACGGCCCAGCCTCGCTTGTGGCTATTGGGAAAGTTTCTCTGTTTCCCATGGAATTAAGACTTTTGGATTTCCAGGTCACTTGAAGGGAACAAGGAGGAGACACCTGGCCTCTGCTGCCCAAGTCCAAGGCCCAGCCCAGCCCTGCTGACCCTCACTCCGCACTTGCTACCTCCCCCGGCCCAGAGTTAGTTTGAAGCCAGGAGGCTGTGACCAGAGAAAAGAAAGGACAGTGGTTAGGGGGCAGCCATGCCCCATCGCACGGAGTTAATTCTGAGGAAGAAAAGATACAAAGGTTAGTGGGAGGAGGAGGCAGCCTGGGAGAGGCTGAGGTGGCTGCCAGGTGGATGGTGTGGGGGTCTGGCCATCTTAGGACCTCCAAGCTAGGAGTAGGGGGTGTGACCTGCCTGGGGGCAGGGGAGGGAAGGCAATATCCTCTCCTCCTTTGGTGATCTCTGTTACCAAGGACTAAGGACGACTTTGATAGCATGTTAGAGCTGAAAAGATGCTCAGGGACCCTTGCTTATTGTACAGGTGTGACAACTGAGGTCCAGAGAGGCAGACCTCTCAATGCTGCCCAGCAAGACTGTGGCAGAGCTGGGCTCCAAATTGCTGCCTGTGGCCCTCTATCCCTAGCCAGGGGTCTAGGGCTTCAGATCATAAACTCACCTGGAGACCCAGGCCCAGACCCCTCCAGTCCTGGCAGAAAAGCTCTGATCACGGCTTCTGCCACACCAGCCACACCCTGAGCACAGCCCCAATCAACTGTGTGGGGAAAGTGAGAGGGATGGTTTCTCTGATATCTGCCCCAGAGACCAGATGGCTGTACCCCCTCCTCCAGAGTTCCCCAGGGGGCTGGGAGGAGAACTGTGAGGTTAGTGAGAAAAGGAGAGGCAGGCAGACAGACAGCTGAACAGAGCCAGGTCAGCTCACATGGGCATCTCCCGGAGGCCTGTGGAGAGGGGGTCCACCTGGCCCCCAGGCTGGCCACAGGCCACTCAGCAGGCTGGACCTTGAGATGAAGGAGAAAAGGAGACATCATTGCTGGGAGCTGAAAGTGATGAGGGAAGGAGGGGCTCGGGAAGGGATGGCTGGACTCTTCAAAAGTTGAACTTAGGTCTGCCGATGCCCGTCCAGAGCCAAACCCAAGAACGGAACCCTTCCCCCGGCCCCCGGGGCCTTAAGGCCCTCACTGGGGACTCCTCCCTTCCTGAGGGCTCCTCCCCTCGTCTCTCTGAGCCCCCTCCCCTTCACTTAGCCTACTCCCACTTCGGAGTCCTCTTACCTCTCCGTGGACACCTTGAGTTCTGAGCGCCTCCGCAATGAGCCTTTAAGCCATACTTGGCTCTCCTCCCTTCCCTGAACCCCACTTCATCTCCTTTATCCCCCACCCCACCCCGCCTCCATTCACCGAAGCTCCCTCCCTTCCTACGCCAGGTTCAGTTGGTCCTCTGAGGATGTCCTGGAAGCCCGCCGAAACACTTCCCCCCACCCTCAGGTCCCTTGGTCACTGACCCAGGTCACCGCCTTGGCCCCGCGGACCCCACCTGGGCGCCCCGTACCTGGTGATGCGCCGCGGCTCCATGAAGCTGGGCGAGTCCCGGCGCCGCTTGCGGATGGGCGAGTAGCTGCGGGAGCGGCGCCGCGACCGAGCGGCCTCGGCCTCCGCGTGCCTCGCGCGGCCCTCGGCGTCCTTGTCCCTGCGGGCCGGCAGAGGTGAGCGCGCGCCGGGCCCGAGAGCCCCCCGCCCGCTCTCCCGGGCCTCGGCGAGGGCGGGGTCCCGCGGGAACTCTTACCGGCCCAAGGCCTTCTTGGGCGACGGCGTGCGGCTGGGGCTGCGGGCCCGCTTCTCCGCGGAGCGCGAGGGGGACTTGGAGGGCGAGCGGCTGGAGCTCCACGAGCGGGGTTGGGCGTTGGGGCTGCGCGACGAGCTCTTCCCCTCGGTGCCGCCGTGCCGGCCGTGCGCGCCCGGGGACGGAGAGGGGCTGGTGGGCAGGGCGCGCGCCGGCCGCTCCTTTGCCCTGGAGGGAGGCGCTCGGGTGAGGGCGCGGGGCGCAGAGCGGCAGGGAGGCCCCGCCGAGGGGGGCTGAGAAGGGCGTACTTTGAGGAGGGGGAAGAGGGGTGAGAAAGGGCTCAGGGAGTAGGGGACTCAATGAAGGGAGGGCTTCTATGGGGCAGGAACACTGAGGGGGGAGAGAGATCAGCGAGGGGGGCTTTGTGAGGAGGAGACTTCGTGGGGTGGGAGGAGAGGGATCAGTGAGGGGAAGGGAAGGGTTCTGTGGGGGGAGGAGGGTACTAAGTGGAGGGAGGAAGGATCAGTGAAGAGGCGAGGGGGCTGGGTGGGGAGGCTTGGGATCAGTGGCAGGATAGGGGTTCGGTGAGAAGAGGGGGTTGCGGGAGAGGGATCGGTGAGGGGAGGAGGCTTGGTGGGGGCACAAGGGTCAGAGGAGAGTTGCTCTGTGGGGGCAGACGGGTGGGGGTTTCGTGGGGGCATAGAGGTCAGGAGGGGAGGAGCTCTATGGGGGCAGAGGAGTCAGGGAGGAGAGGGGTTCGATGGGTGCAGAGGGGTCAGGGAAGGAGGGATCGGTGGGGCAGAAGGATCAGGGAGGGGAGGGGCTCTGGGGTCTGAGATGTCAAGGACGTGAGGGGCTCAGTGGGGGCAGAAGGGTCGGGGGGCTCTGTGGGGGCTGCAGGCCGGCTCGCCGGTCTGAGCGCGCTCACCGTTTCCCGCGTCCGCCGTGGCCTCTCTCCGAGCTGGCTTCGGGCCCGGGGCCCGAGGCGCCGCCAACACCGCCGCCCGAGTCGCTGCTGGAGCGGGCCCTGCTGAGCGAGCGCGACGAGCCCCGGGCGGGCGCGGGCCGGGCGCGCCTGCGGCCCTTGCGGCGGGGCGCGGACCCCGAGGAGCGGGAGCGCCGCCTCCGCCTCCGTCGCCGCCGTCGCCGCCGCCGCCGCCGCCCCCGCTTGGCCGGCCCGCCCGCCACGCGGCCTCCCCTGCCCTGCGACGACTGCGCCGAGCGCGGGCTCGGGCTCTCCTTCCCCCGCGCTGGCGGCGTGGGTGCCGCGACCTCCGCCTTGTCGCGGGCCCTGAGCGAGGGCGAGGTGGGCTTCTGACGGGGAGAGAGGCAGAAAGGGCACGGAGGGAGTGGAGAGGGCGACAGAGAGAATGACAGAGCGACAGGGAGAGATGGACAGAGACAGAAGCCAAGAGAGGTGGAATAGAGAGGAGAGAGACCCGGCAACCAGAAGAGATTGGGAATCCGAGAGAAGGCGCGCAGAGACACACAGGCAGGGAGTAGTGAGACACCGGTGGAGCCAGGGAGATGTTAGGCAGACAGAAGGAGACAGGGAGATAGAGGAAGAAAAGAGAGACAGGGAGAGGACAGACGAGAGGAGGAGCAGAGATCGCGGGTGAGAGAACGGGCGGGTAGGGTAGGGGGAGAGAAGGAGAGCGGGCTTTCACCGGGCCCAGACGGGGGCTGCCAGTCCCGGAGCATCGCGCACACGTTCCCGCCTGCCCTGCCTCTGCCTCTCCTGAGTGTCCACCTTCTGGCCTCAACAGTGCAGCTCATGCAAGGTTCTCGGCATGCAAAACACAAGAGGGACGGAGCGGTGGGGGGGTCTGGAAGGGAGGAGGCACCGGGATGGGCACCGGGGCTGCGTCATCCCCGATGGGACGGACGATTCCCGGCAGAGAGAAAAGAGGGCGGGCGCCGGGAGGTCGGGCCACCGCCAGCCCGCCAGGCCAGGCCCCCCAGCGCATGGGGTGGTCGAGGGGATGGAGGGGCACACGGCACACAGATGGGGGTGGGGCAGGGTGGGACAAGTGAACTCAAAACTGAACCGAAGAAAGGGAGGAAAAACAGAAATAAAAAACAAAATCCACAAATGTCATTAGATACCGAAATCAAAAACAACGTCTGATCTCCTGGGGAACTGACATTTTTCTGTTAATATTTTTCTTTCTTTGTTTTCCGGCCCTGCAGAGAGCTGTGGAGCTGTCAGTAGCACCCGACTGCCTTTCTGTTTCTCTCTTTTCTTTTTCTTTCTTTCTTTTTTTTTTTTTAAGTTCTGATTTTTAAGTCCCTCTTGGTTAACGTCCACTTACCAATAAAGTGGCACTTCCTCCTTTAGTAGGTAAGGTGTGTAAGAGAAGGGAAAAGTGTGGTAGCATAAGTTCATCATTAGATTCACAAAAATGCAAGAGAGATAGAGAGAGAGAGAAAAAAACGCAACCACCCCATTCTAGGCCTGAGAGGAGGCCACGCTGCCTCTGGAGGAAGGACTGGCAGTGCCCGGCTCCTTGGGCCTGAGCAGGCACCTCTTGGGTGACCGCAGGATAGAGATATCAAGTGTTTTTTCCAAAAGTGGAATTAGACACAAGGACTGGGATATAGAAAACCAGAAAGGGCACCAGGTACCGTCGAAAGGGCCCTGACTGGGAACCAGGGGTCTAAGCCTGCCACTACCTTGCTGAATGACCCTGGCCAAGCCACATCGTCATTCTGGGCCTCAGTTTCCCCATCCACAAAATGAAAGGGTTGGGCTTTGCTTTCTGATGTCTCCTCCAGGTCAAATATTCCAGAATTCTCTGCATGCCCCCTGAGTACCCTCTCCCATCCCCCTCCCTCCACAGACTGACCCCTCCTCCTGTCTGTGGGCCTCTATCTGGTAACAGATGATGGCACTTGTTTTCTCCCCCACCCAGGTTGACTGTGACCACCTCCAGTGCAGATCTGGTTCAGAATCAGAGACCTTGGCACCTAGCAGGGCCTCACTACTGTTTGCTGAGGAAGAAGTGCTGTTATGAGGACCAGGGCCAAACCAGGGAGTCCTGGAAAGGGGCTGGATCCAGATCCCTGTCTTTGGAACACTCTTTGGATGAGAGGACAAAACTAGCTGGCACCTCTCAGGGCAACTTGCTGCCAGGGACTAGGAAGGGGCATGGTTTCCTTGGCATGACTCTGGGTGCTTCCTGCAGGGGGGCAGAGTGGTACTGAGGTCTCTCTCTGCAAGCCTGGATCAAGCCTGGGCATGGAGAGGTAGAGCCAGGAGGTCAGCTCCACTGTTGGACAGGCACAGCCAGCTTGTGACTGGTGGCTGAAGCAGCCAATGGACACCAGCCATAGTGGGTAAGAACAGCTGCCCAAAGCCGGTGAGGTCATGAACACCTCTCCCAGGAGAGCTCGTGTCTCTGGGGCAGAGACAGGTATAAGTGGGCAGAGTGAATATTACCTGGTACTGAGTTGCCTCTCTGAGCTCTCTACCCCTGACTCTCCTGATCACCAGCTCACCCTCACCCTAGGCTAGGAGAGATGGAGGGTGAGTTAGTAGCCATGGCCCCTCTAAGATGGCAGTTCCATTTTCAAAGGACAACACCAGGGAACCCTCACCCTCCAACATACCCCTTCCCCCAAGTAGGTGGCCACTGCCTCATAGCTCCCAAGCCCCCAGCACTAGCATCCCCTTCCCTTCAGAGGAGGCAAATAAGAAATATGTCACCAGGCTCTTCAAATGTCCAGTTTCTGCCTTATTCCTGGGTTGTCAAAGAATGTGAAGGGAACTAGGTGGGTGAGTGGGCACCTAAGGAACCAACGCATAGGAACCCATAACCCAAGGAGTCACTATGTCCCTCCTCCAAGAAGCCTTTGCTTGCTCCTTTGGTCAGGGGAGGCAGCAAGGCAAGTGGGCAGAGTGCTAACGTTGGGAACCAGGACTTGGATGTGAATCCTGGCTCCAACCCGGAATCTGGTTCTAAGCCAGCCACTTCTGATTCAGAGAAGGGGCCAGCAGTGGAAGAGGAAGACCAGGGGCAATGAGGTTCCTTCCCATGGGCCCTGCAGAACTCCATTTCCTACTGTCTTGGGCTGGAAGTGAGGTGGGAATGTTAGGAACAAAAATGGTCTGGGTTGGATGGATGCTCATCCCCATCATGTTGCTGCCCCTAACCATTCAGGTCCAAGCCTTGGGCCCAGATCCTCTGTGCTGACCTAGACACTCCCTGCCTGGCATGTCATGATGTCCAAGCACTTCCTCACTTCCCTGACAAGCCAACTGGCCAGCCACAGCCCAAGATGATAGTAATGGGCAAAGTGGAACACCCTGGAATCAGTCCTGATGCCAGTTTGCTGTGGGACCTTAAGGAGGTGAACTAACTCTGGGGGCCTCAGTTTCCCCATTGGTAAAACGGGAATACATGGGGACTTTGCTGGATAGGCCCGTGTGGGGGTTGGGAGGTTTTTTTCAGAGTACAACTGACTTGTGGTCCCTTCACAGGCCAACAGGGTCAGAGCAGTGCAGGAAGGCCCCATGGAGCATCCCTCAAGTGCTAGCATGGCAGAGGATGGAAGGAAGGTGCTTCTGGGTAGAAGGTAAATTGAGCCTTCCCTGAGAGACAAGGAAGGCGGCTTCTAGAGCCCATTTCAGGTCCCTCTCCATCCACCCATCCAGCTCTTGAGAAGGGGTCACCATGAGCCTGCCAAAGGGGCAAGCCTTATCCTCAGCTTGGATGGATCTCATTCATCCCAGGAATTAAGAGCCAAACCTAGAAACCATGAGATTTCACAGCTGGACAGGACTGTGGTGGCCAGAGACCTCCAAACACCTCCTCCAGGAAACCTGCTCTTTGTGACTCCCGCTTCTCTTGCCTGGGTTGCCTTATCCCTGGGTTGTCAGAGTGTAAACGGAACTAGGTGAATGACTGGGTGCTTCAACAGCAATGGATAGTAGCCCATAACCCAAGGAGTCACTGCATCCCTCCTCCTAGAAGCCATTGCTTGCTTCTTTAGTCAGGGGAGGCAGCAAGGCAAGTGGGCAGAGTGCTAATGTTGGGACCTGGAAGCAAATCCCAACTCATAGCCTGGCTAATGTCTATTGCATCTTTACCCTCAGCTCAGAGGCTGTCTCCTCCAGGAAGCCTCTCCTGACTCCCAGGCTGAGTCAGCTGCGCTCCTCTGTGATCCCATAGAACCTGCGTGACTTCATTCAATATGGACTCTGGACCAGGCCCTTTGCTGGGGCTGGAGCTACTGTGACGAGCAGGGGTGCCTCTCTTCTACACTTGACCCTTCCCCTCTCATTATTCCGAGTGATCTTTGTTGGTCCTCCAGCCTGGGACGTGGGGCTCTGACCCAGGTCAACCTGCCTCTCTCCTGGCTGGGACATCCAGGTGGCATGGCACAGAGGTGGTGCTCAGCAAGGGCTTGTTAGTGTGTGCGTGAATGAGTGAGGAAATAAGTGAAGGAGGACCTTGCCTGCCTCAGCCCTGCTCCCAGGATCCCCTGCACTCCTGGGTGCTATTTGCTACCTGACATCTTTTCCTTTGCTCTTGTAAGAGATTTTTGAGGGTCAAGGGGGAAACACGGCAGAAGAGAGTGGCAAGGGGTAGTGTGCTCACCTTATCCCAAACTCTTAAGGACAAGAACAAGTAAGCACCTGTCAGGGCTCAGACCACTAGCTCCCTCTAGCTCAGCATTCCAGCATCTCAATTCTGGTTCCTTGAACGTATCAGGCACTCCTTAAGGGTGGGGCCTGGACTCTCCCATCAGGCTGGACAGTCTCTCCTGTAGGACCAGCAGCACTTTCTCCCTTCCTGAGGAACGATTTCCTTGCCTGCCCTCCCAGCACCACCCAGGGCTGAGGAGAATTTTCTGAGTAGGTGAACTCCCCAGGACCCAGGACCTGCCTCTGGGGTCAGCACTGGGCTGGGATTTGAGACCAGACAGCTGGGCCTTCCCTTTTCAAAGCTGAGAATGGAGACCTACTGAGCCTCACGAGGGTTGGTATGCCAAACTTCAGGCAGTACAGAAAGCAGTTTAAAGGGGCAGGGGTGGGAAGGTGGGGTCCCTGAGGGTCTACTCTTGACTGATACCCCCAGCATGGCTGAATGAGCACACATCCCAGGACCTGGGCCTGGCTCTGCCACAATACCCTGGGAGGCCTGGGCACCTGCTGGCTGTCCCTTCTTGCTCATTTTGCACTGAGGGACATTAAGCCGCTCAAATCCACAAGATAGGAAGGCTGCCAGGGACTGAGGGAGCCCCTGTCTGGGTAGGGTAGTAGGGGAGAGTTCAGAGGTCTGAGCCCCAGGCAGCAGTGGGTGAGCTGCGAGTCCTGTCCAGCCCCACATTGCCCCTCAGACTTTGCTAAGTGCAGCACCTGCCCCTGGCCAGCCCACCCCCTGCAGTTAAACTATCATCGCTTTCAAAAGATTCACCAGGTTCGGCCCTGGCACCAGCAGCTGTTCCAGAGCCCTGCTGCTAGGATCTTGAGCTCTGTCCTCCTGCCAGGGAAGGACCCACGGAAGCTCAGAGCTCAGCTTGGCCCAGCAGGCCCAAGGGGGTGGGATGGGGCTCTTTCCTCATGCCCAACCTCAACCAGAACTTCCTCCAGGCTCTGGAGGCCTAGAGGCCCCTCTGCCATTGCGATGGCCCAAGGGGGCCCTCCAAAGGCCAGCAGGGTGACCAAAGCCCAGGGGCTGGCAGGGGTGAGGGGCTTAGCAGTTACTCAGAAAACAGAAATCAAATTGGCTCAACCGCAGCATACCGTTCAGGAAGGGAACACGAACTTGGACCGCTAAACCACACAGATATGCATTCGGACAACAGGACAACAAAATGAGAAAGAGAGGGCATGAAGAATGGGGGAAGGGTGCAGAGGGAGAAGGAGGGACAGGAGAGTGGAAAGGAGGGAAGAATGAACCAGAAACGTTGTCGGGAAAGTCAAGGAAACCAACCACAAACCAGGAAACACAGCTTTGTAGCTCATTTGGAGAAAATGCAAGTTACAAATGAGTAGTCACTAAAATAAAGAAAGAAAAGGGAGGGAGGGGGAGAAAACCAACCAGAGTAAGATTGAGAGAGAAAAAAACCACATTCAAACCAAGCAGAGTGGCGGGGCTTATCTGGAGATGGGAGGGAGCAGCGCGCAGCTAAGCCGGGGATACCTACCTTCTCAGTGGTCAGGGACAGGAATGCAATAATAAAAAAGAAAAGAAGGTCTCCGCATTGGGAATGCAGAATGGGTGAAAGACAGTGACTCCAAACTGCACTCCCCCATGAGCCTTCTGGTTGCCCCAAGGATGGGAAGGGGCTTTTGCTCAGCCATCTCTATCTGCTTTTTTTCAAACCACGGGCTCCAATAGCCAAGCTTTCTTTAATTCTTTAAACAACAGGAAACCTCCAGAGGGCATGCAGGAAGCAGCTGATGGAAGCAGAACCACAGTGGGCTGAACAAGGAGCTGGCAGGGTGGGGAGAGAGATGGAGAAGAAGAAATAGAAACAGAAAGAAATAGAGAGACAGGGAGAGAGGGGGAAAGAGAGACAGACAGACAGAAACAAAGACAGAAGGAAACAGAGACCAAGAGACAGAGACAGGTAGAGAGTGAGAAAGGTGGACACGGACAGAAAGAAAGCTGTTTACAAGGCCAATCCAAGAGGACAGATGGGGCGGAAGGGGAACTGTGATTTTAAAAGGGAAGGCAGCCACAGACTCAATTTGGAGGACTAATCCTGCCTCAACTCAGCCCCATGCCTGGCCTCAGCATCATTTTAGTAAAATCCATCCCTCTCGTCTTTGGCTTTGCATCGGGAAACAAGAGGAGCACCCTGGAAGACATGCCAAGGCATCCCCCTATTTGGACTCCCTGACTCCAGCTGCGGTCACTGCCCTTTCCTGGGAGGTGCAGGTTAGGGAGTGTCACGGGCATCTCTTCTTGGGGTCACCCTAGGCTGCCCATTTTGTGATGAAATTTGGGCCAGAGAATTTCCCTGGACCTTACTCAGGAGGCATCTCTGTCACTCTTGCCCAATGGTGTCACCTGTGAGGCTTCTCTGATACTTCTAATCCTAGGGACAAGTGGAGCAGGGCAGATGGCCCCATTTCTAGTTTCTAAGACTGCAAACTCTGCACACCCTTTCTGGTCAGTGTGCTGGGCCTCGGGGAGAGCAGGGCTAGCACCAGTCTGTGTTCTTGGGGGCCGGAGGGAAGTCACTGAAGGCACCAGGGGAGACTGGATGGGAGGACTTGTCCCATGAGGTCTCCTGCTTGGCATCTATTCATCCTCATGTCGTGTGACCTGAGCAAGTCCCTTCCCTCTCTGTGCCTCATCATTTCAGGTACATATAAACCATGAGGTCTCAGGGTTCCCTAAGTCAGCAATCATACAGAGTGGGCTTGTATAACGTGGGGCCCACCTGTGCCCAGTCTCTCAGTGTGGACAGGCCCAGTGCCAGGGAATTGAGAGTGCTGGGAGCATGCCATGGACATCTGGAGGGGAGCCCAGGGGTAGGCAGGAGCTGAAACAACCAGCATCCACCAGCCAAATCCTTTTCCCCCTGCTCAGGGCCCTTGGAGTATGCTTTCTATCCCATGACCCTCTTCATGAGGGTCATCTTGAGGCCAGAGGGCTGGGGTCTACTTTGGAATCTATCTCTAAATAGCTATGTGACCTTGAACCAGCCACTTGACCTCTGTGCTGCAGTTTTGCCTTCTGTGAGCATGAGAACCCAGAAAGTCCTTTGGGGTTCAGCCCTGGCCTGGGATGGGACAACAAAGAGATGCACTGGGAGCTACCCCACTGTCCTCAGTCTCAAGAGCAGGATGGACTTTTTCTGTCGCCTGGAGCCTCTGACTTTGAGGCCCTCCCTCACCTAAGCTGAACTTTCTCAGCTGCCTTTAGCCTCCTCTGGCTCTCAGGCCTGACACTGAAGGTGCCTAGCTGCCTCCCCTTTCCTGTCCCCATCATGCCCAGATTCCTGGGTCCTTCTCAGCCATGTTATATTAGACTGAACTGAGGGGATATAGGAAGATCACTGCCCCAGGAAGCTCCCTGTGTGACCTGGGCAGGACAAGTCTCTTCCCCTCCCTGGGTCTCTCAGCTTCTCTTCAAGGTTCATTATAAGTGAGGACACAGAAGTACAGGCTACACCACTTTTGCTAATTTGAGAGCTGAGGCAGTTCCAGTGCGGCCCTGGGACTGAGGAGAGGCTGGCTGCTGCTGCAGATTGGGCAGGAGCTGCTGATATGGGAGTCATATCTTTTTAGAGTTATCTTCCCTTTTAAATTCTGATTACAAAGGAAAAAAATAAGTATAGGGAGAGGTATGTATATGATTAATGTTCATTTGAAATTCAAAAACCATCTCTGCATTTACGAGGAAAGGTCCCCACAGTAACACGCACAAAAGCAAAATTCTAGAACAACACAGAAGATAGAAAAATACAGAGAGGTAGCTTGCATTTCTCTACATTACAAAAGGAGAAAAAAGTAAGAAAGAAAAAGGAAATACGAACAAAAACAAAATAACAGGAAAAGTTACATAAATTTCCCCCCCTCTTCCCTTGCCTGCTAAACAAGAAATGGAATCACAATATTACCACGTTTCAAATGGGAGGCTAAAAAACAAACAAAAACATAGACTGGGTTAAAAAATGTTGAGCTTTTCTTTTTTTTGTTCATTTCTCTCTTTTTTTTTTTTTTAAAGGTAGTGTCCAAGAATACCACCCCCAGTACTTGTTCCCAAAGACATTTCTTGTTACTTGGCAAAGACTGTGACACCCCCACCCCCATCTCACCTCCCTGGATCTGAGGGAGAACTCGCCTCATTAATTTCACAGGAAGCCTTTCCAGGAGCAGAGAGGAGACCAGCGAAGGAGACTGAGCGCAAGGGAGAGACCTCAGGGTCTCCCAGGGCCCAAAGCTTCTGGGTAGGATTTGGGGACCATGGTTTGTGAAAGGTATAACAAAATGCTGTCTCCTAGAACACTCCCCAGGGAAATGCCAAAACGGAGTCCCACTTTGGAGGCAGACAAGATTTGGGTGCTGCCGAGGCTTCCTCCCTGAGGCCAAAGGCTAGGTTCCCTTCCCTGGCTGCTCTCTTCTGGGGGTCTAGCTAGTTGCTGTGGCCATTTTGTCTGCACATGCCCAGGGCCCTGGGTGGGGTGGGAGGATTCATTTGCTCAGTGCTCCAGGGCTGGGGAAAGGACCAGGAGTGACAAGGGGCCTCCTTTCAGCCCTGGCTTGAAGAAAACCTGGGGATCTGTGCCTCTCAGGAGGCTACAGGAGGATGTGGAGCTCTCATGAGAAGATGTTTGGGGCACTGTGCCATTAGGGCTCTGTGCCAACAGGGTGGGGGTGAGTGCACCCTCTTCTGGGTTTGCCCAGGTCAGGCTATCATCTCTGGGGTCTGTGACTCATCCCAGCACCTGTCCTGGCCATGGCTGCGCTCAGCTACCTGTGTGCCTTCTGCTGCCCCAAGACAGATTCAGGGCATCCGTGTGATCCTCCTCACATGACCCAGACAGGCCCTGCAGAGCCCAGGAGCCTGGTGCCTTGTCCAAAAGGGACAGTCTAGAGACAAACAATGTCCTTAAATAAAAGTTAACCTTGAGACCAAGAGTGTTTGCCAGCTGCCCTTGGGTTTCCTCTCTGAGAAGGAAGGGTGTTTGAGAAAAGAAAGGAAGTGAAAGCAAACAGCCAAAAACCAAAATGAAACTGACCAACACAAGTGTATCTGCTGCTGAGACCTGAGGTCTGGGGAGGAGCAACTCTCCCCCTCCCTGCTGGGGAGTCTGCGGGTCTGGGGAGAAACCTGCAGGCCACCCCACCCCACATCCCCTGTGCCCACCCAGTGTCCCTGCCAGTAACTCTGTACTCTGCAACCAACAGACAAAAGACAGTGTGGACCTCCCCTGGGGCCCACCTGGAGCTGGGGAAGGCTGAGTGCCAGTCTCTCTGCCAGCACCCACCTGTGGGTCTGGAGGAGTCTGTGCCCCTCCTGGAGGACAGGTGGGGACAGTTTTAGGGGCACTGTTGGTGTGGAGTCTCTGAGGGAGCAATGGGCTCAGAGAGGTGCCTTAGTGGGGATGAGCCACTGGAAGTTTTGAGACATCTGTCCAAGTATGGGAAGGACAGATTCTCCTTGGCGCAGCTCAGTGGCAGCCAGGGGACTGAGATGGGGGGGGGGGGGTCCAAAAGAAGGGGAGGAGGAAGGCTCAGAGAGGGGAAAAGGCGTGGTGAGGAGAGGGAGGCTCAGGGCCCAAGTGCGACCCCCCGGGGAGATCTTGTCTCTTGAATCCTGCTCCTGACTGTGACCCCTACCAATGTCTATGGAAGCCCCCTCCCACCCCAATACGCGCCGGGTGATGCAGGAGAGCTGGGTTCCTCCTCCGCTTTGCGTCCAACTTGCTAAACAGTAGTCAGCCTTACCCTGGCCATCAGCTTGTCAAGCCCAAAGGGGTCCGAGCCGGCAAGCCCCCTCGCATGAACACTAGTACCAGGTGAGCGCTCAGACCAAGCCCTCGGCGGCGCCGCATCCGGGCCAGGACGCCCCCCGCGGCGCGAAGCCGGTCGGGGCGGGAGGGGAAGCGGCCAGCCGGAAAGAGGTGTGAGCGTCCCGCTCCTCCCCGCTCCCCGCCCCTACCCTCCGGCGGCCGGCCGCTGCGCGGCAACGCTACGGACAGCGAAGCGTACGTACATCGGGCGGGGTGTGCGCTAGGCCCGAGCGGCCCCCGTGCGCTCCGCTCCGCTGTCCGCTGCTGCCGTTCTGCTGGGGCGACCCCCATCCGCTGCCGCCAGACGGGGAGGGCGACCTGCTCCCGCTGGACCGCTGACTGCCCGTCCTCCGCCCGTCGTCTCGGTACCTGGGGCTCAGCCTGAGCGGATAGGGTACAGGGGGAGCCGGCGTCGGATGCCCACTTTGCAAGCGGCTGTTCCTGGCACGAGGGGCCGGCCCCACCCGCTCTTCCACCCATGTAGAGAGAGCAAGGCCCCGCGCAGCAGGGAAACCACCCGGATTGAGCCAGCCCTTTCATGCCTTGATTTCCAGTTCAGGATCTAGGGCACCTTCCTTCCCCACCCCAGCACCCAGGTCGTGGTGGGCACCAGCACTCGTGTGGTAAACGCACTGATTAAATGATGTCCTGTACACCAGCCCCGCCCCCGCCTCTACCTCCACCTCAGCCGAAAGCCAAGCTGACACCTAGAGGCCCCCAGTGGCCCAGCGCCTACCTGCTGGGTGACCGGGAATCACTGTAGTGGGAGGAGAGGGAGGGGCTGTGGGAGCTGCCGCTGCTGTGGCGATGGGACCTCCGGCCTGGGGACTCCCCGTGCAGCCTGGCACAGAGGAGAGAAGTCAGCCTGTACCCAAGTTCCGCCCACCTTGGGCCCCAAGTTGCTGGACCTCCCCACGGGAATCCCAGTGAAGGCTGGCAGGGGGGTCCTGCTGCCGCAATATCACAGGCTCCTACCCAGGGCACATAAGGAGGTGCTGGGCACAGAGCCATCTAGTCCATCTGGGCCATCTGTGAGAATTAGGAAAAGGTTTCTAGACTGCACCAGCCCCACCCTGGGGCTCACTGACCTCCCTCGGCCCTTAGATGGTGCTTTGTGAAGGAACTGCCAGCCACATGTGGTGGCCCTGCCTGGGGGAGTCACAGGACTGAGCTGGGCTTTTCAGCCAAATGACCTTAAAAGAACTCTAGGATGGGAGACAAGAGACCTGGTTCCAGTTCCAGCTCTGCCACTGACCCGCTGGGGATCCTTGGCTTCCTCTCTGGGTCTCAATTTTTCCATCTGGGCAAGCGGGACAGCATGAGCTATCTTTAAAGCCTGATTCTGTGATTCTACAAGTCCAGGTTTGCTGTGTGTGTTTGAGGGGGGTGGGGGGCTGACTGGAGAGTGGGGGTGGGTGCTCACCTCTTCCTCTCTTTGTTCTTCTCTTTTCTTTTGCTCTTGGGGCTTCGAGATCTGCAGATAGCAGAGACCACAGTGACCCCAAAGTCTGAGCAGGACAGGGGAGGGTGTGGTCTTTGAGCTTCAGAGCTGGGCTGTACCCAGGCTGCAGATCTGAGATTTGTTCCTCTCTGGGGGCTAAATCACGCCCCCCCCCACCCCCCTGGGTACCTTTCACTCTGTCAAGGCCGGGCCCTTCCTTCTCCTATAAGTCCTGGACCCATGATCGCCTCCTTCCCGGGCCCCCACTGCTGCTCCCTCTGGGAGTGCCATAGCTGGGGTGGCCATGGCTCCAGAAGGAGGGGGATATTGCTTACAAGTCTGTCTGCCTCAGGCCTCCGGTCTCTGGGCCAGGTATAAAGGGTGGTTCCCTTGCCTTCTGGCATGGCCCTTGGGACAGGCCCTCTAAAGAGCAATAGTGGTGGGGGTGGCCCCGCCATACCTCATTTGTGCCCTCCTATGTCCCTGGCCCCCTCAGATGAGGCCTCTCAGACTGTGGCCCAGCCCTGGGCCAACTCACCAGGGGTTTGGGAAAGAAATGCTTTCCTTTGGGCACAATCTCTTTGCTTTTTTTTTTTTTTTAATATATTTTATTGTACTTCAGGTGAAAGCTTACAGAGCAAATAGTTTCTCATGAAATAGTAGTACACATGTTGTTCTATGACATTGGTTAACAACCCCACAACGTATTAAGCCTCTAAATTCTCAACCTTTTTTTTTTTTGATGAAAATTACAGATGGCCAAAGATACACCGTTTCAAAAATTTCTACATTCACACTTCAGTGACATTGACTACGCTCTTCCAACTGTGCTGTTATTCTTACTTAAGATGAAGGCTTACAGAACAAAATAGTTTTTCATTTAACAGTTACTACACATGTTGCCCTATGACAATGGTTAACAATCTCACAGCACATCAAGAATATCCTTACTCCACCTTGTGTTCCCTATCACCAGGGGGCTTCCTAATCTCTTTGCTTTTGAGGAACGCCTCTGGATCCATATCCAGTGCTGCCCCAAAGCTTACATCTCACCCTAGGCTGCTCTCTGAGGCAGGCTCCACAGCCCGGCTACTTCTGCCTTTGACAAAAGGATTGAGAAGGTTCTGACTAGGCCTCTAAGGTCTCACCCCAGCCTAGTCCCTGTAGGTGTCTCAGCCCCTTCTGTCTGAGCCACCAGATTCCAGCTCAGTCCCTCCAGTGCTGAGGAGCCTCCTTTTGACCCCAAGACCCCAAGGTGATGCTAAGAAACACAGAGATGTGTTTCCCACAGGAGCAGAGTGGGTGGGGGGCAGGTCTGAAGGACAGAGGTTTGGGTTGTGGAACCCACTTTGTCTGCTTTGGGCCTCAGTCTTCCTATCTAAAGCTGTTCTGGCCCATCTCTAGGTCCCTTCCAGGACTGAGTCAGCTGGCCAGGGGGTCTGGGTAAGCTAAAGGTGACCACAGGGGGGCAGTAGGGGTCCACACTGGCCCATACTGGGGAGGGGCACATGGGGGGAATCAGGAGGGGCAAGATTAGGTGTTTTTTTAGGCCCTTCCCCCTACCTAGCAAGTGGCCTTGGGCAAATCCCCACTGCAGGGATGGGACTGGGGGCTCTGCCCATCCTCAGGGCTGTCAGGGACGGGGACTGGCTGGGGTGCCACACTGGGGATGTGACTGCCCCAGAGCTTCCTTCCCTCCATGCCCAGAGTTTTTTACCTTCTCAGCATCCCTCATCTCTGTCCTCCTTGGCCACCCTGCCTCTGTTTGGACTCCTGCCTGCCACCCCTGGCCCTCCCCTGCCCTAACCCATCCTGAATAAGTCACTGTCCTGCTGAGAGCCCCATGCTGGCTCCCAGCCCCACCTGAGTAGAGGCCAGCTCCATAACCTAGCACTCAGGCTTGCTAGGGGTTGGCACTTGCCCCCCAGAAGCCCCACCTCTAGCCACAGCTCGCCCACCTGGCCTTCCTAGCCCACTGAGGTCCTCCTGCCTGGCATGTCCTTCCTCTGCAAATTCAGGGTCCTGATGCTTCTGGCTTCCCAACTGGCATCTCCACAGACACACCCCTTGGACACCTGCCATGTTGTCTGGAAATTCTTGCGGCCACAAGTCAGCACAGGGCTTGAGTCAATTCAAAGCTGACTCATGGGGCAGGCAGGAGTTGCAAATGATTGGTCTTCATTTTTCCCCCACCCCCAATCCCATGCCTGGCTCTAGGGAGGAGCCCCTCCCACAACTCTCTCCCATCACTGCTTCCTTCCTGAAGGGGAGCACTAGCCTCTGTCCACATCCTCCCTTGTCATCCTTCCGCAGGGCACCACTCACCTGTGCCTTCTCTTCCTCCGGGACCCAGAATCAGACCTGCAGGGTGATAAAGAGACTCTCTTGAGCCCACCTGGGTGGCCTGGTGAACACCAATCCTGTGCAATCCTTAGCTCACTTAGCTCCACTCAAGGAAGAGGAAGCCCCAGGGGAGGGAAGGGGGAAGAGTGAGGGTACCTGTCTCGGCGGTGCTTCTTCACACTCTTCTTCTTCTTGCGCAGGGGTGAGGAGCTCCCACAGCTGCGGGAACAGAGAGGATGGGCTCTAGTGAGGCTGGGGCCCTGGAGGGGGGCAGCTGGGAATGGTGGGAAGCCTGGGAGCTTGGTGTATTGAAGCTGGAAAGCCCAACTGCCCCTTGTGTAGAAGGGAACTGAGGCCCTGAGGGCCTAGAAGGACCCTAAGGGTGGTTGATGGAGCTTGCCTGCATTGTACCCCAGTCACCCTTTGAGCCCATTTGGCATTGTAACAGAGGACTGTTTCAAACCAAAAGGTTAGAGACTCTGCTGGTAGAATTTTGGCATCTGTGGGGGGAAGGTTGGCATGTTGGTGGTGCCAGGTTCTGAGGGTCCAGGCCTCCTGCCTCTGGGGAATGGACTTGGAGTCTCTCCCACCCGCAGACATCACCCACCCTGGGCCCCACCTGGCCCCTACCCCCTTCATCACTGACCTGCACTCGGAGCCTAGTCTTCTCTTTTTGCTGAGGGTGGGTGCCCGGGGAGAAAGGACAGACAGACAGATGGAGAGGGTTAGTTAGGCCGCTGACCCCTGCCAGGGTCTCAGCTCAGGACAGAGGAGGAGGGCATATCTGTGGGGAATCACAGATGAGGCCCAGCCAAGCCCTTCCTCCCCAGGCCACTCGTGCTGGCAGTGGGTTCAAGACCCCCAGGAGGAGGGAGGAGGGGGGACTGAGAGCAGCTGGATAGTAACACGTGGGCCGGTCGGGTCCGTGTGTCCAGTTCTAGGGGCAGATGAGTGAAGAGCGGGATGACCCAATAAGGGGAGGGGCCTTGGTGAAGGGGAGGAGCTCAGTGGGGGGGAGGGGCCCAGCGAAGGGAAGAGGGTTGAGCGGAGGCAGGGGCTCAGCGAGGGCTCACGGGTGTTGTGTCGGTGTCCCTCGTGGCAGAGGGATGGGCGCCCCCCGGAAGGGGCCCCACCGCCCCTCCAGCCCCCTGCGGGCCCGCAGGCCTCTCACCGGCTCCTCCGGTGGCCGCCTTTCTTCTTCTTCTTCTTCTTGGGAGGGGGCGATGCTGAGCTGCTGGACCAGTGCTTGGTCCTGGGCGAGAAGGGCCGGGAGGAGGGGTGAGGGGCGTCCGCGGGCCCGTGCCCCCGCCCCGCGCCCGGCCGCCGCTGACCTGTACCCCCGCTGCCCGCGGTAGTAGGCGGCCGGGCAGTCGCAGTCTACCGGGCCGTCGTCCTCCTCGAAGGGTGCGTACTCCAGGCCCTGCTCGGCGCCCTCGGTCAGCCGCGGGGTCTCCGCCACGCTGCCGGCGACAGGGACGCTCACCACCCGCCTTCCGCCGGGCGGCCCCGGCTACCCCTCTCCGCGCCCACACCGGCGCCGGGGCCTTTCCCGGCCTGCAGCCCGGGGTCGGACCCGCAGGTGTGTGGCCCGTCCTGCAGGGCCAGGCGGAGACGGGGGTGTCGAAGTGCAAGCTTCCGTTATAGGTCCCAGCCTCGACGGTGCAATAATTCGCCAAAGAGAAGGAAGAGCCCCAGCCCCTCCCCCTGCCTTAGCCCCCCTTTCTAAGTTCTCACCTTCTGAATCCCCTTCTGCTTAATGAGGCCTCTCCCCTCACTGGGCCCCTTCTGTCGCTGAACCTTCATCCTTCAGTCCCATTCTTTGAGCCCCTACCCTCACTGAGCCTCGTCATTGATCTCGGTCCCCCTTTACCCCACTGACCTATTCCCCGACCCCTTCCCCTCACTTAAGCCCCATGCCCCCTCACTGAGCCCCTTCCCCATCACTTAGCTCCACCTTACTGAATCCCCCTCCCCCATCTCTGTCCTCCCTTAATCCACTGTCTTCCTCCAGCCCCCTCCTCCGGGCTGGGCGCCTCCTTTCCCCCACACCCCTCCCTTCCTCCAACCCTGTCAGGGTCTCTGAAATATTCATAGCCTCTTCTCTTGCCCTCCCCTTGCAGCCTCCGGAGGCCTCGCTGCTCATCTCGTTGCTGCCAGGATGTCCTCATCAATCACTGCTGTGGCGCCTTGGCGCTCTGCCCGCCTTCGATGCGCCCATCCATCTTGCAGAGCGCTTTCTCCACTCAGCAGGATGGCCACCTCCTGTCCCTGCTCCTGGCTCAGGAGCCCCAGCCATCCTCTGCCACAGATGTTGGCTCCCACCAGTGATTCTTTTTTCCTAAAGGCAGCTGGGCTTAAAGCAAGAGCATGAGCTTTGAAGCCACCAGGCAGACCTGCCCTTGTCACTTACTGTCCCTGAGTTGCTGTGTGACCTGCAGCCTATTATGCCCCCTTTCTGAGCCTCTTCAAGATGAGGATGATAACTCTCTGACAGGGCTGTTGGAAGAACTCCCAATAGGCAATGGGTGCTGGGATTCCCTGGCTGGTACAGTGAAGGTGTTCAGCTGCTAACCAAAAGGTTGGAGGTTCGAGTCCACCTAGAGATGCCTTGGAAGGTCTGGTGATCTACTTCTGAAAAACCAGCCATTGAAAACCCTATGGAGCACAGTTCTACTCTGACACACATGGGGTCACCTTCCATATGGGACACCCAGGTTCACTTCCTGGCCAATGCACCTCATGCACTGCCACCGCCCATCTGAAAGTAGAGGCTTGTAAGTTGCTATGATGCTGAACAGGTTTCAGCAGAGCTTCCAGACTAAGATGGACTAGGAAGAAAGGCCTGGTGATCTACTTCCAAAAATTAGCCAATGAAAACACAAGCACAGTGATCCAATCCACACCTGATCATGGGGATGGCACAGGACTGGAGAGCATTTGATTCCGTTGTGCACGGGCTCGCCATGAGCCAGGGGCGGACTCCATGGCAGCTAACAACAACAGTGGGTGCTGGGCAGCTTCTTTCCTTTTTCAATTGAACAAGCCCAGAAGTGACCCTCCAGAGGCCCAGCCTCAGAGAAATGGGCTCCAGGGTGGCGGCCTCCATACCTTCTATTCTTCATTCCATGCTGGCTCAGATGGTGCCCTTCCCAGTTGGAGGCTCAGCCCTGGCTGCAGCAGAACCACCCTGACTCCCATCTGCTGTTCCAATGGCTCATGAGCTTTGGATTCACATGGACAGGTCTGAATCCAGGCATGATCACGCTCACTGAGCTTCCTTATCTATACAACGAGCAAAAGAATAGCCCAGTTTTGAGGAGGGAATTAAATAAGATTCTGTTTGTGAAGCTCCTGACACTAGGCCTGGCTTCCAACTGTTGTCCCAAATGTGGTAGCCATTGTTAAACTTGGGGGTCTCTGTCAGGCACTTACACACCAACACCTTCTCCTCCAGGGAGAAGAGAGGCTGCCATATGTGAAAAAGAGATAGACAGAGTGAAGGGAGGGAGACCACAGTTACAAGGAGAAAAAAAGAATTTTCAGGGACAAATCTCCAGCAGGGAACCCACTAATTGAATCTGTGAAGACTAATTTTGTAAAGTTAAAAAAAAGAATGTAACCTAAATATGACAGTTAGCTAGCCTTGAGGCCAATCTCAAGAATTCCTGAATACCAGTCTGGCCCTGGAAGCCTTGAAGTCACACAGGTTGTACTGAGGTTTTTCTGGGGTGATGGAGGAGAGGGTTATGTCATCCCTCTGCTTCCCCAGAGCCAAATGCCTCCCACATCCCTGCATCCACATTTTTCTGCTCTTCCCTATGTTCCCCTTCCGGAAGCCAGTGGCCTCCTACTTCCTGTCTCTGAAATCTCCAACTTCCTCAGCCTCTCCCTCAGCCCATCACCCCCCTACACAGCCACACAAATGTCTGATACATAAAACAATCTTTCGCAAAACCTAAGGGCACCGGTGGGTGAGCCAGTGGGAGGAGGGAGCGTCTGTTTATTCTGATGCAGAAATGATGAAGGTTATTTACAAAAGAAAACATCTCAGCTTGGGCTCTGCCTTCTGCAGTAATCCTTTCTTGCCTTCTAACTAGCCAGCTGGGTTAGCCACTGAGCTCAGGCCAGAGGGGAGGTTCCTCCCTCGCTGGCCCCTCCCCTTACTGCTCCTCCTTCCCCCTCGCTGGGCCCTCCTTACTCTGCTGGCTGCACCCCTAGGGACATCTTTCCTTTCTTCCCGGGTCCTACTCTGTTAGCTGCTCTCCTGACCCCACCGTAATCCCCTCTTTCTAGAACCTTATCATGTGACCTCTCTCACTCTCCTGTCCTGCTGGGAGGTTTCCTTGGGATGCTGTCGGCTGGGAGCACTGAAATACAGGCATAGGGTAAGAGTAGCAGGTTTAGGGAGAGACACAAGGTCTCAGAACCTCCTGATAAAAGTTGTCCTGGGAGGTCCAGGGATACAAATGGGCCTAGGCTGGAGCCGCTTTTGCTGGCTTTCTGCTGCTGCTACCACTATATTTGCTTTGCAGGATCTCCTAGGGCTAGAATCCCAGGTTCCCTCTCCTCCCTCTTCTGGATGATAGCATCACTAACAATAATGTTCAGCAATGTTTAAATAGTGCCGCACAGTTCACAAATCCCATTCAGAGCCATTTCTTGATTTAGAGAAATTACCCGCTACCTTCCATTTTATGGAGCCCTGGTGGTGCAGTGGTTAAGAGCTTGGCTGCTAACCAAAAGATCAGCAGTTCGAATCCACCAGCTGCTTCTTGGAAACCCTGTGGGGCAGTTCTACTTTGTCCTATAGGGTCACTAAGAGTTGGAATTGACTTGATGGCAACAGGTTTGATTTTTTTTCCTCCCATTTTATAGATGAGAAAACTGAGGCCCAGAGACGGAAAGGGACATCCCCTACAGTGCTGGGACCTTTGAATAAAACGTAAGTTTACCTGCTCAATTGGCTTTGAGAATTAAAGTGTAAACAGGACAGCCATTGAGCTTGCTGGCAGACCTTCCCACTGTAGATGTCAGCTAAAGTTTGATCTTCCAGTTCAGCTATCTCCTCCCAACTTTATAGATACAGTTGAGGGTGTGCGTGCTGAGTTCTAGATGTGCTTAACATTTTATGCTCTTAAGTCCATGTTTGCTCTCTAGTTCACTACTCACCACGTGTCTGTGAAGTAGGCAGGAGAGGGGTTATTCCCTCAAGGCAGATAAGAAACTGAGGCCCACGGAGCTGGCCAGAGTCTGCTCCAGAGGGACCATGAGAGAGTCAAGGCTGAACACAAAGCACCACACTGGACACAAGGGTTGGGCCAGCAGCCATGGGCAATGCTTCCATGGGTAAAGACTGCCCATCACACGCTCTTCTTCATGCCAGCACTTTAGCTAATTAACTGGTTCTGTTTCCCATTAGCCAAGAGCATAATGGCCAACTGACAGCTGAGTGAGTCCAGAAAGGGGAGGGGAAGGATTCCAGGCAAACATCCGGCCCTCTCTGCTCATTCACTCAGCCATTATGCCATGCTTGCCAGGAGCCGAGGGGTCGGGAGTGTGGAGGCAACAGGGATGAGTCAGGGAACAAATATGACACAGGTACATATTATACTAACTGCTAACTCAGGAACCAACTCGACAGCACCTCACAAACAACTAACTTAGGTGCCAGGTACTATTCTAAGCACTTTACATGCTCATTTAATGCTCAAAACAAGTCTATGATGTCGGTACCATCATTAATATCCCCACTTTACAGATAAAAGAATGAGACAAAGAGAGGTCAAGTGACTTGCCTAAGATCACTATGTATAACATTATTAGATGCATAGGAAAAGAAAAGAAAAAAAAAAAAAAGGCTGGAAATACACCAACCTGCTCACTACTGCATCTGTGTTAGGAAGTACAGTAGTGCCCCTTATCCACAGTTTCACTTTCGTCGGTTTCAGTTACCCTTGGTCAACTGCAGTGCAAAATGTTAAATGAATACCTAGCATGATGAAATCTCACGCCGTCCCATTCCGTCATTCGCATAACTTTTATTACAGTATATTGTTATAATTGTTCTATTTTATTATTATTGTTGTTAATCTCTTACTGTGCCTAATTTATAAATTAAGCTTTATCATAGGTATGTATGTATAGGACAAAACAGAGTACATATAGGGTTTGGTACTATCCACGGTTTCAGGCATCCATGGGGGGTCTTGGAATGTATCCTCCACAAATAAGGGGGGACTACTGTAGTTTATGGGTATTGTTTTCCATAAACCCTTTCTTCCAAATATTTTGTTATATTACATAACTATGATTCTTAAAGGTGAGTATTGGACTGAAAAACAAAAAGAATTGATAGCAGCCATGAGAAGCAGAGAAAACATTATATGTCTTCCATAGAGGAGAAGCGTTTACTTTTATCCCAGGAAGATCAGCCAAGTGTTTTTTAGAGGCAACCTTGACTGATGGGGGTGTATTTGAACCTGTGTAGAAGGGACACATCTGGAATGCAGCGGAGCTGAGACTCAGGGCCCAGAGGGTTAACACTGAACTTAGAGATTTGGACAAGTGGAGTGTCTGATGCCATAGCTCACACTCTGTCTCTGCTACCCACATTCGGAGATAAGAAATGCCAGGTCCACAGGAAGGCCAACGATCAGTCTGTCACCAGCCCTCCATTACCCCATCCCTCATCTCTCTGCCTCATGCCAAGGCAGCCTTGGGTTCAGTACCACAAACAGCTCCTCCAGACTTGGAGTAACCCAGGCCACCATTAGCCTCTTTAGTTTGCTGCAGTCACTGATTGTAGTACTATTTTCATGCCAGTTGAGGCTGTTTGGGCTAAAGGAAGCCTTCTGGTCCAATCCCCTCACTGTGTAAAGGATGAAACTGAGGCTTTGGGGAAAACTGAGCAAGATGCCCTGTTCTAGGCACCAGGGATATAGCAGTAAACAAAACCAATCAAGATCCCTGTCCTGGACATTCTAGTGGGATTCCAGGACCCTGCTAAGTCTATTCTATCCCTTGCCTCCAGAAGGTCTCATCAAGTTTCCAGAGCAGGAGGTCTCCCTGACCATCGAGACTTCCAGGTCCACCTCCTCCAAGGAATCCTTCCTGACTGATCACCCTAGTCTGTCCCAATCTCTCTCCCTACTGAACACCCAGTAAACAGTTCAAGTGGACGTGTTGTTTCTTCTTGTCAGGAGTTGTCAGTAATTCCTGGTTTCAGGTTGGAGGTTTGTCTTTCCACCCAGGAGGCAGGGATCCCATCTTCCTCTCCTCTACTCCCACCTCATAGTGCTAGCACAGGGCCTGGCATGTGGCTCAGACACTCAAGACAATTTTTTTTCTGATGATGATTCTACAATGTCTCCATGGCCTATTTTCTGATGTGTCTCAGTTCTTAAATTCATCATTCATTCACTCATTCACTCAAGGAAAGAGAAGATAAGAACTAATGGAAAATATTTGAGCATTATCCACTAAAGAAAAGAGTTCAAGCTGGGAAATGAGGGAGAAGGGGGAAGGCAGATGCAGGGAAGAGGCTTGAGGACATGACAAAACCTTAGGGGAAAACCAACATCTGGGAAGTAGGCAGGAGAGTAGCAAACAGCAGAAGCTGCATCTTGGAAGCCAGGGGAAAAGTAGGTTTTCAGAAGGGAAAGAGCAATGGTGGCAAATTCCAGAAAGAGGCTATCATGGATTGAATTGTGTCCCCCAAAATATGTGTCAACTTGGCTAGGCCATGATTCCCAGTATTGTTTGGTTGTCCTCCATTTTGTGATCTGATGTAATTATCCTATGTGTTATCAACCCTAGCCTTTACGGCTGTGGTTATGGTCCTGTTTGGGAGTGAGCTGTCTGTAATGTTAATAAGGCAGGACACAATCTACAGGATTAGGTTGTATCTTGAGTGAATCTCTTTTGAGATATAAAAGAGAGAAGTGAGCAGAGAGGAGAGGGCCCTCCTACCACCAAGAAAGAAGAGCCACGAGCAGAGCTCATCCTTTGGATCAGGGGTCCCTGTGCTGAGAAACTCCTAGACCCAGGGGAAGGGTCTTTGATGACAAAGACCTTCCCCAGAGCCGACAGAGAGAGAAAGCCTTCTCCTAGAGCTGGTGCCCTGAATGTGAGCTTCTAGCCTCCTAAATTGTGAGAGAATAAATTTCTGTTCGTTAAAGCCATCGACTTGTGGTATTTCTGTTATAGCAGCACTAGATAACTAAGCCATGAAGGCATGAAGAGAAGCCACAGGCCATGGTAAGTAGGACTCTGATGGTCATTGCACAAGCAAGTCACGGAAGTTATGGGGGCAGAAGCCAGATGTCCATGGCTTAAGGAAGTGGAGACAATGGGTACAGCTCACTCTTCACAGAAATTTGGTTGAGAAAGGAAGGAAAAAATGTAGGGTGGTAGCTGGAGGAGAAAAAAGAGTTGAGGGAGGGGTTTACTTCCTAGGACAGAAATTGGGTTAAGAGGAAGGAGTCAGGGAGAGGAAAGACATACAGGCTTGAGATGGAGGGGCGGTTATCATCAAAAGGGTTCAAAGAACGTAGGATCCAGAGAAGGCCCCTTGCCCTCACACTGGATAGAGGAGGAACAAGCGAGTAGTTTTCCAGAGAAGCTCTGAGGTTATTTGAGGAGCACAGGTCAGTTTGGTAGGTGTTGTGGGCAGCAGCTGAGAGCAACCTCCCAGTTGCCAGGAAGTTTGAGAAGGGAGAAGGGCTGGCCCTGCTCTTGGGGGTAACTAGCTAGGACATCAGTGAAGGAGAATGGTGCTGTGAGCTCTGGGAGGCAAAAGAGAAGGAGTCAGTGGTAGATTCACCTTAGGTGGGCAGGCTAAGCTTGGCTCCCCCAGATCACCCATGAGCCTCCTCCACAAGCCTGAGGCTGCTTCTGGCCCTGCCCCCAGCTGGAGAGATGGGAGTTAAGTGGGGAGGGTGGGGAATCCCCCTCCCTGCTACTCCAGCAGTACAAAGGCCTACAGAGAAGGGCTTCCCCATCCAGGGCTCATCTGTTCCCACAATGAGCTTGCCTGTAGAACGAGATGACTGTAACAGGGAAATCACTCACAAGGCGCTGCTGTTGGCTTATTTTTGTGTGAGTAAAGGTGGATAGGGATTTAGGGCCTCAGCAAGACAGATCCCTCAAAATCAGTCCCACTCCTGAGGAAATGACCAGCAGCTTTTACCCTAGCACCTCACCCAGCTTCAACTTTGCTTTCAGCCAGAGAAGCCCAGTGTGTCAGTGCTGGATGGGGGACTCAGGCTTGCCCAGGGGAAGGCCCATCGGAGTGGACGCAACCATGCTCCCTGCGTGCATATGACCTGTCAGACATGGTGCTCGACTTGCCATCAGTCCATGCCTGACGCTTGCCGGGACAGGTTGCACCCACCCTGCTGCAACAGCAGGCTCCATTAATTATATGGTTTTGAGTGGTCCATCTCATTGTTGTTGAGTCAACTCTGACTTATAGGGAGCCCACCTATTTCACTGTGTTCCAGAGGGTTTTCAATGGCTGTAATCTTATGGAAGTAGATAGCTAGGCTTTTCTCCTGTGGCACTGCTGGATGGGTTTGAACTCCTAATCTTTTAATTAGTAGCTGAGCGTAAACCATTTGCACCACCCAGGGACCTCTACTTGAATGGTCCATAGATCTCCTCTAATCTGAGATGAAATCTACCTTCCTATAACTTCCCTTTTTGAGCCCAAGCCCACCTGGAGGCCTACAGCACACAGGTGCTGCTGTTGTCCTGTGACAGGCTGCAAAGACGTGACCACAGAAAAGCCCATGCTCTCTTTATCTGCCAAGGCTTTGGCCACATGGCAGTGGAATTTGTTGTGCTGGTTCTCACCTTCCAGAGTACATGCTTACCCTGGAGCACAGTCATAATAACTTTGGTACAAAGGGGCTAGTGACAATGCTGAGGTCAGAACATTTCTAAAGCTTCCTGATGTGCAGCCCAGGATTCCGGAGCCGAGAGCCGGGCTGCCTCCCCCGCCTCTCCCACTGCTGAGCCATAGATAGAACCAGAGGCAGGCGAAGGAGGCCCTTGGTGATACCCAGATGCCTTAGCAGGCCCAGAGCTTCCAATGGATGGGGTCTATGCCCACTTCCTCCTCCTTCTCTTCCTTGCCCCTCCCCTCAACCACCTGAGGGGGCACTTGGAAAGGCCCCTCTGGCACCCAGCTGATATCTGATCCTGCACCACCCTCCTCCCCTTCCCCCCCCAACACCTGCTCAGGTGAGCACTCACATGTGGCCCCCAGGCCGGTCCTCCCTGGTGAGCACTCCCTCCTTCTCCATCAGCATCTGCCGGAAAGTCCCGACCTTCTGCCGGATCTCCTCCTCTGAGTACCTGTGGTGGCACAGAGAGGGTGAGGGCTGCTGCTCCCTGCGCAGTCCATCCTCCAGCCTTTGGTCACAAGTACACATTCCAGGTTGCAATAACTTGTCTGAGGTCACAGAGTCAAGCAAGGCTCTTAGCACTGAGGAAGCTCTAGGCCTACGCATTTTGCACGAAACTAAACCAAACCAACCAACCAAACAAACAAACATAAAAGAAGAGTTATTCCTAGAGGTGGGGGGAACCCCAGGTGAGGCTGAGCCCCTCCTTTTGCCCCTCCCCCACCCCCAGGGCAGGCCTCCCTCTGACATGGAGGCTGGAGTCACTCTCTGTGACATTCAAGGTGAGAAGTGAGAAGCTTGGCCTTGACTCATGCATAACCTTTTCTGCTTCCCTGGGCTCTTTGACATCTGATCCTTACAACAGCCTTGGGAGGTGTTATGGGTTGAACTGGTCCCCCAAAAGTTATGTTGAAGTCCTAACCCCTGTACCTGTAAATATGACCCTGTTTGGAAATAGGTGTTTTCTTTTGTTATGTTAATGAGGAATCAGATGGGTTCTAAACCTAATCCCTTTCAAGTGGTATCTTATAAAAAGAGCAGAATAGACACAGACACACACAGGAGGAAGACAGACACCATGTGAAGATATATTTATAAGCAGCTAAGGAACACCAAGAAATGCTGGGGCTACAGAAGCTAAGAGACAAAGAAGGACCCTCCCCTAGAGCCAGTGTCCTGAATTTGGACTTGTAGCCTCCTGAACAATGAGAAATAGATTTCTGTTCTTTAAAGCCACCCACCTGTGGTCTTCTGTTATGGCAACTAGGACAGGAAGTAATCAAAGCATCCTTATCTCTGAAGGTCAAGGCGCCAAGTGGCTTGCCTGGGGTCTCACTGGTTGATCCATTGCTTACCTCTGCATTGGCTTAGGATGTGGGGGGGTGGATAAAGTCTGGACCTCGAATGGGGGCTCCAGACCTCCTACTCCCCTCTCCCTCCTTTCCTGAGTCTCAGGCTGGGGACCAAAGATCTGGCATTATCTACTCCTCATTCCTGCTCCTACACTCCAGAGCCAAGCCTTGTCTTCTCTCAGTGCACCACTGTGACCCCTCCTGCCCCAGCCTCCCGAGCCCCTTGGCAACTCCCCCCCAGCATGACCTTAAAGATTTTTGTTCAGACCCTTGCCCTGTGCCTTGCACAGAGCTAGTGTCCAGTGGCTGTTGCTGAATGACTCCCTACTCCTCCCTCTCCCTTTCCTGAGCTGCAGGTTGTTGTCCTTGACAGAAGGTATGGTGGCAAAATAGGGACAGGGGTCATGTCTTGCCTCTGTCATCTGCTCACTATCACTATCTGTCCCCACCGCAGGCTCAGTCCGCCCCACTCCACCTGTGCGTGAAAATGGCATGTTGTTCCCTCTCAGAGATCCTATCTCTTTTCTCCCTCCCTCTCTCCTCCTTCCTTCCCTCCCTTCCTTCAGCAACCAAGCACAGACTGACCCGCCCTTTTTGGAGTGCAATTTGGCAATTCCTTTCAAAAGTCTTTAAAAAAAATGAATAGCTCCTTTGACTCACAAATTACCTTCTAGGTTTCCCTATGAAAATAATCATGGCTGAGCACAAAGCTTTGACTCATTGGATGTTTACAGCAGGCCTGATATCCCCAACCAGGTTAGGTGCCAGCGTTTGTGCTTCCATAGCAACCTGTACCTCCTGGATCCTGACAGGTAGTTCATGCTTTAGTAATTATGTGTTGACATGTCTGGATCCCGTGCTGTCCTGGGAGTTCCCCGAGGGAACTGGTCTGGTGTATTGTTGCATCCCCAGGACCTGGCACTGTGCCTGCCACATTGTGAGTGACTGAGTGACTGGTGATGGAAAGGCAAGAAGAGTCTGAAGGTTGGATTCTCATTTTGGGAAGATGACTCTTGTGGCTGTGTGGCTGGAGGAGAGGGGCTGGAGGCAGGGAGACCTGCATTAGGCAACTGCAGAAGTTCTGGTAGGAGAGGGTGCAGTCAGAACTAGACAACAGCCCTGAAGATTGGGGGTGGGGGAGAAATTGACTAAAAAGTGACTAAAAACAACTGAGACCTACTGAATATGCTGGGAGGTTTGAGGGCAGCATCACCATATCCACTTCTTTCCTGGATGTCCCCATGGCTACCCGTGACCCCCACCTAAGGGTCTGACTCTGCAAATTTAGGCTCTGTTGTAGCCCACTATGGGGAAGGTTGGGTTCTCCTCCCATCTCCGCCTCCACCCCAGGGAAGTGTGTGGCTCAGGCCACACTATGCTGATGCTTCTAACCCAGCTTCACCAAGCTCTGGGCCCTGGATCATCAGTGTCAGCCTCAGTCCTTGTTTAGCCTCAGGCTTGGGCACCCTGCCTGCAGGTCCCTTGGCCTGGCTTGCCCATTGTGTGTGCCTAGCCCTCTGCTGGCTGGGCAGGCCTGGGGTCCCATTAGAAGGGCTGTGTCTTCTCTAAGCAGTGGAGACACAAAGGAACTGCTCCCCATCTCATTTCTCCCTCAGGAGACCAGCCAGCCGCTGTCACCAGCACAGAGAAAAAACACAGCACAGCACAGTCCCCAACACACAGGGAGGCAGAGGCTGGCTGAGCCAAGGACGTAGGGCCCTGGACCAGGCTGAGTTGAGGAGGACGCAGCCAAGCTCCCATGCCTGAGGGTCTGTAGGAGAGTATAAAGGCTGGAGGTGGGCAGAAGCTCAGGGTTTCATGAAGACCTGAAGCAACATGTGTACGGGGGGGGGGGTGGGGGGTGGGAGCACTAAGGCTTGCCCCCTCTGGGGAGGGAGAGGGGGATTGAGGGCGTACTGTGTTTTAAAAGAGGCTCTTGGAGTAGAAAATGTTTAACTCTGTCTGTTTTTGCCTGAGGCCCAAAGCTTCCTAGATAATCACTTCCTCGGTCATTAATTTGATCTTCACCACAGCTCTGTGAGGGATGAGCAGCGTAATTATTCCCATTTTACAGATGAGGATACAGAACAAGGAGAGAAGGGCTCACAGCTCCAAGCCATGCTCTATCCACCTCACCTGTGTCCTCACAGAAAGGGGCATGACAAGACGGGCAAGGTGGGTGGGGGATGTCTGGGGCTGAGGTGGGGTCATCATGTCACGTAAGTTGTGGGCTCTGCCGCACCCCCCACTCCCATGACTGCAGGGTGCATGCAGAGGCTCCCTGGGAAGGTGACTCCAAGTGCAGCATCAATCCCCAATGAATTAGCTGGCCATTCATCAATACGAAGGAGAGGGACTGCTTTTTAATGGGCCCAAAAGAATGTGTGTTCCTGTGACTGGTGCAAATATTTGTCAAATGCTGGAGAACCCGGTGAATAAATGCAAATGAACCAGTGTTTCTAGAATGGATATTGATGACTGTATTTTACAACAGAGCAATGGTCCCCCTGTTTATTGAGCACCTCCTGGGGCCTGGCTGGGGGCTGGGCGGCCCCGTATGTGCCTAACTTCATGGGACTCTCAGAACAATACCAAAAGGTACGTGCCACTGTCCCTAGTTTACAGGTGACTTCGAAGTGACCGTGGCTTCCACTGACCAGATGGCAGCTAAGGGGTGGGAAGCAGGTGGGGTATGGTAGCTCAGGAGCTAGCTTTGGGAGTGTCTGAGGACCACCTTGAGGGCCTTGACTGAATATCTGGAGACCTAGTGGGTTCTTCCCTGAGAGCTGGGGATCCTTGATGCCCAGGGGCGTTGATGTGGGGGTGAGGGGAGAGGGAGGGGTTGACATCAAGGACATGGCCAAATGCCATCATCTTCTGCTGAGGTTGCCCTCACCTGATAGTGACCTGCACCTGTGCAGTGATGGGCTCACGTAGGAAGATGCGATTCAGCTAGTGGGAGGGGCTTAGTGAGGGAGGGGTCATGGGGGTTCAGTGAATGGCGGCAGGCTTTCAGGATGGAGAGGTTCCGTGAAGAACAGGCTTTAGTGAGGAGACAGGGGTTCAGGAAGGGCTGGGTTCAATGAGAGGGCTCTGTGGGGTGGAGGGGCAGTTTCTAAGAATAAAGCACAGAAGGCTGGCCCCTGTCTGTCCCTGTCATCCCTCTTGTTCCTTAGTCACACCCTCCCGTCCACACTCCCCTCACTCCTTGAGTCTCCCAACTCAACAGGGCACGCAGGTTTAATGAAAGTCCTGGGGTTCTTTCTGTGGGAGGATACCCCACCCCCCACCCCTGCCCAGCCCTGCCCCTTGGGATCTCATTTCCTTTTCTCACACCCACAGCTCATCAAACCTGATCTCCTCAACAGCTGGAGGTCTCCTTGCTGTCTTTCTTCAGCATCCTCCCATCCATCCACCCTTCTCTGCAGGGACCCTCCCCATCCCCACCTGGTCCCCAGCTGGAGGGGAGCACCAAGTCCCTGGCCCCTTTCTTCTCCCCACAAGTGGTCCTGGCTGGCAGCCAGCCTTGTGCCTGGTCCCAGGCTTAGCTTCGTCCCTGTCTTCCTGGTGGCCTTAGCGAGTGGTTGTCTCTCTTTGAGCCTCAGTGTTCTCTGGGCACCCCAGGAGGATAGCAAAGGTCCTGGCTGCCTTCTGGGGAGCCCAGGAACAGACAAGGCTGTGCTGGGCACAGAATGGAGACCTCCGGCCTGGGCAGTGTCTGGCCCAGCTGTGGCTCTAGGCCCAATCCCATGCACAGGGAGTTTGTGGTTTCTCAGCTCACTGATGGCGCAGGTCTGATGGGCAGGCCCAGATCCCCACTTCCCCTCCCTCAGCAGTCAGCCCACTAGGTTCCAAGTACTCAGGGCAGATGCCAAGGGATCTCCTGGGACCACCAGCTCTCCTTGGAGCTGCACAACAGGGATCTTGTTCTCTGTTTCTTTGCCTCCGCCTCCATGTGTAAGGGCTGTCGTGTCTCCACTTGACTTGGATGAGAGGGCTCCCTAAACCCTTACTGACTGATGGGTGGACTGAGAGATTGGGGATCTCCCACATGTCCTTCTTCTTAGCCTGACAAACTCCTACTCATCCTTTAAGGTCCATTCAAATGTCTTCTCCTCTGAGCTCCTGAAGCAGTTGACCCTGCGGGTCCTATAACTCTGATTTTAATCTGCCTCTTGGTGGGGTTGATCATAAAAATGCCTATTTCCCTTCTTAGATAGATGCAGGGGTGAGGGGTGTCTGTGAGAACAGGAAGTGACTCTAGTCTGGCCCTGGGGCCCCAGCATTGCCTAAAACAGCTCCAGCACCCTTATGTGCTCCTGAGACTGGTTCTGTACTTGTTGTTGTTGTTGCGTTTGAACAGCAGACCTTTCAGTTAGCAGCCAAGTGCTAAACCACTATGCCAGCAGGGTTCCTATAAGTTGCTTTGACTCAGCTCCAGCTCATGGCAACCTTGAACTAAAAAAAATCTGTTGCCCTCGAGTCGATTCCGACTCATAGCGACCCTTGAACTAGACAGGGTGAAACCAGAGCTAGGTTCTGGGTGCGGCGCCCAGGATTCCTTTTCTGAGCAGGAAGACCTCACACATAGTAAAGGCCCATTGTGCTTTCCTGCACTGAGTCCAGCAGCAGGTTGGCAGAATCTGGACAGCTTGGTCCACCCATGTTACAGAAGGGGAAATTGAGGCCTCTTATTTTAAGTGAGGAGCCTTGGTAGTGCAGTGGTTAAGAGTTACCGCTGCTAACCAAAAGGTCAGTAGTTGGAATCCACCAACCACTACCTGGAAACCCTAGGAGGCAGTTCTACTCTTCCTATAGGGTCTCTATAAGTCGGAATCGATTTGACGACAATAGTTTGGTTTGGTTTATTGTCATTGATGGTTACATGCCTCTCCCCGGTCTAGACTGGATGATTCTGGAGGTCAGGGACTGGGTCTGTTTGGCCTCTATGAATCCCAGCCCAGTTCAGAGCGTGACATAGAGCAGGCATTCAAAGACAGCTTATTGAATGAATAAACTAATAAATGAATGAAAGGTGAGCTTGGTTTGCACGGTGTTATTCCAACTGGTTCAGATCCTGGTCTTTTGCCAGGACTCTGCTTCTGGGCTCCGCCCCCGGTCCCAGCTCCGCCCTCAGGTCCCGCCCAGCACTTTCTGACTCCGCCCCAGACCTTTCGGACTAGCCCCTCGATCCTGACCCTCTCCGCTCCCTAGACTCTTCCTCCCATCCAGGCGCCGCTCGCGGTCCCATTTCACTCCTCGCCCCCGCCGGCGGCCGCTCACCCCTGCTCCTCCATCATCTCCTGCAGCTCCATGCACTTGAGCTCCACGCGCCGCTTGCGCTCATGGTCCAGGATCTCACGGTGCGCGCGCTTCACCAGGCCCGGCTCGGCGGCGCGCAGCTCCTCCTCGGCCCGCGGCCAGGCCCCGGAGGAAGCGCCCGGCTGCGGAAATCCATTCGAGGCATCGGGCGGGGATGGCATGCTGGCTGCCCCGTTGTTCACTGTGGAGGACATGGCGCTGGCTCCGGAGCCGCTGGCCTCGGCCGCCGACCCTGCGGGACAGACACAGACCCGGGGCTGGATGGTTACTTCTCGGCCACCTGCTAAACTGCTAAACTCCTCTGTGCGCAGGTTAATCCTGGAGATTTAAGGGTCCACCCACGGCGCTAATCCGCTTCCCCTCACGCTGGAGAGGAGGGCGGGCTGACGGCGGGTTTGCACCTTTGGGTCACACCTCAGGGCATGAGGAGGGATCGGGTACTAGGCTTTCTCCATCTGTAACGTGGGTGGATACAGGCCGGACTAGCGGCTTCTAGGCCCTTTGGCTTGGAATCGTGGCATCTCAAGGAACTGTAGCAACGACCTAGAATGGCCTTTTCTGCCTTGCGCGAATGCCGGGAGACGCCCAGCCGCTGTTAGTACACCTCACTAACTCCTAGTCAACCCAATCCGTCTCTGGGAATCACTGATTGCCAGTTTTATTCTTGTTTTTCCTTCAAGCTCAGTGTAAACTGCCTCCCCTCTACCACTGTCCTGCCTCTACCACTGCCTGCCCCTCTGGCCTATGGCTCACAGACCACGTGTGCCTTGCCCCCCTCACTCCCCTCTCCCTTGTCCTGGCTCTGGCCTGTGGGGTCACAGACCACATGTGCCCCACCTCCCAGCCTGCTCCCAGGGCTGCCCTGCAGAGATGGGAAGATAGAGCCTTCTCTACGTGCAATTCCATTTCCACCCCTGGTGCAAGTTCTGGTTTCTACTTTGATCTGGCCAGCTTCTCCAAAGCCAACATTCCAGGTGGGGACCTAACCCAGACTGAAGCCCACAAGACTGTCCCCTTCCTTGTTCTGGAAACACTTTGTTCTGATGATGTGGCCAAATGTGATATTGACATTAACTTTCCAGGTAGCCACCTCTTCCTGCAGGCTTGGAGTGGGGTAGGGGGTGAGCATGGCTTGGGAGGTAAGAAGCCCTGGCCCCATGCTAGGCACAAAGTAGAGGACCAGGTCACACACACATACCAAGGACCTCCATCTTCACAGGGAGGAGGCACCTCCTGAGCTATTTCCATTTCCTTTCTCCAAGGCTCTGCTAGTTGCTAAGCAACAGGGAGGCCTCCTTCCCAGGGAGTGGGATGAGAAGAAGGGAAGGGGTGGATAGAGATGGGAAGAGAAGAGGTATCGGACATGTCTGGGCATGAAGGATGGGTCCTTCCCTACAACCACTCCCCCAACACACACTCCCCTACTGGCCTCAGAGTGATGGGGGTGGGGCTGTTGAGAGCCACAGAGACTAAAAGGTAAAGAGAGAGAGGGACCATGAGAGTCTCTGAAGTGGACAGAGTGATGGGGTGACAGTGGTGATGAGAACATAAGTTCCTTTCACATGACTATCCCCAAGAGCCCCAAGTCCCTGGGATCTAGGCCAGGCTCCTCCACTGCTTGCTGTGTGACCCTGAGGAAGTCACTGCTCCTCTCTGAGCCTTTGAGCCCCACCTGTACCTGGGAGCATCATCCAGGTTCTTCAGGAGAGGGGGCAGCAGCTCCTGGAGGTTTACAGACAAAAGCTGCCCTTCTAACCCTTCTCTCGGGACCCCCTCCACCCCTAAACCCTGCTGGCTTCCCACCTCTGTCCCTAGCCAGCCCTGCACCCCCAGCTCCAGCAGGGCTTCTCCTGGGATGCTTCACAAGCATCACCCACTCACCATGCCCTAAACACCCACCTTGGCCACTGTGCCTGGCTCATGGGTGATTCCTACTGCTACTGGTCACCAGAGACGGAGACATGTGTGGGATATGGGAGACCTTCTTTGCCCTGGCCCATTGCACATCACTTGTCATGAAGTTTGGTCTCTTATCCCCTCTTCTTGACATCACTGACATTTGTTCATGTCCTCCTCTCATTTGTTACCACCCTAATCCAAGCCCTGTCCTCTCACTCTGGTTTACTCCCTCCCCTCAGGCCTCTTTCTGTCCATCCTCCATTAGCAATCTGGGAGATTGGTCCAGGAGCAAACCAGACTGTGTCATGCCCTGATTAATAGCCTCCAGTGGCTTTGTCACCTTGCCTTGATATGGTGATATGAGCTTGCCTTCCAGTCTAGCCTCATCCCCCACCACTTACCACCCCACACACATCCTTCATCTCTCTTGCCTCCAGGCCTTTCTATTTGTTGTTCCCTTTCCCTGGGATATTCTTCACCTGATTCCTGCTTGTCCCCAGAGTCACTGCTCATAGGCATCATCACCTTCCAGAAGCCTTCCCTCACCGCTCTGGCTGGTGCCACCCTCCCAGAGCTCTTGCTACTCACTGTTAGTCATTGGGAGTTTGCAATCTGGCTTCCCCTTGGCTGAGGCCAGTTTAGCGTTTGACCTCTAGTGCCAACAAATTGCCTAACAGCTGTGGAGCTCAATGCACTGGTTGTACAAATGAAAGACAACTAAAGAGGAGGTGAGATGAAGGAATATATGGAATAGTCCCAAATAGAGCCTGCAAGACCCCTCACATTCTGCCTTATGCTCTCCTGTAACTTCATCCCTTGCCACATCCCATCCTGCAATCAACATCCAGCTCCTCAGCCTTGATCATTACTCTGGGTTGAATTGTGTCCCCCTAAAAGATATGTTGAAGTCCTAACCCCCAGGACGGTGAACGTGACTTTCTTTGGAAACAGGTCATTGTAGATGTAATTAGTTAAGATGAGGTTATTAGGGTGGCCCCTAATTTCTTTAGGACTGGTGTCCTTATAAAAAGAGGAAGAGAGACACAGGGATGATGGCCACATGAAGATGAAAGCAGGGATTGGTGTGATGCTCCTATAAGCCAAGGAACACCTGGGGCTACCAGCAGCTGGAAGGGACAAGGGAAGATCCTCCCCTAGAGACTTCAGAGACAGCATGGCCCTGCTGACACCCTAAATTTAGACTTCTAGCCTCTAGAACTGTAAGAAAATAAATTTCTGTTTTAAGCCACCCACTTTGTGGTAATTTGTTCCAGAAGCCCGAGGAAATGAAGACAATCATTGTTCTCTAAATATGCCCCATCACTCCTCTGTGCCCTCACCCATGCTGTTCCCCTTTGCTGGAATTCTGTTTCCCTTCTCTACCTAGTGTATTCAGAAGTTCTCCCTAAAATTTTAACTCATCCTTCAGGGCCCAGCTCAAATGCCACCTCCCCTGGGAAGCCTTCCCTTTTTCTGGGGAAGATGAATCATTCCCTCCTTGCGCTTCTAAAGCTTTTGTCTGGATTTCTTTGATATGACATACAGATGCTGAGGTTCAATCTGTTGCTTGCCTGTCTGCCTCCCCTTTGAGACTATGGGCCCTTTGAGGGAAGGGGACCATCCCTTCCTCTCCGGGTCCCCAGGGCCTACCCTAACACCTGGTCCTGCTGGAGACAGACGGAGGGGTGAGGAGAAAACGCTAAGGCCCCAGCCAGGGCCCTTGGAGTCAGGTGCTAAGCAATGCTGCTCTGCATGCCTTCTTTTTGACCTGGGCCAGAGTTTTGAGGACAGGGGAAGGGGAGCTGGCAGGAGCTGCTCTGAATGCACTCAAATCTCCAGACTCCTGAGAAATTCTAGCCCCAGAACTGGGGGAATTCCTGGGTGAGACTGCTAGGCTGCTGAAGGCAATCTTTGCAGAGATGACTGAGGAGGAAAAGGAGAAGGGTGTAAGGACAGGAGAGAGCAAACGCAGCCTGGATTTTCACTAGGACAGTTGGTGGATTGTACCAGTATCACCTGGTGAGTGGAAAAGGAGCCAGGCAGGGCATTAAAAGGATGCTCACTGATCTTCTAGAGGAGGGAGCAGTAACCACAAGGCACTGGTGCCAGTCCCCTAGGAGTGAGCCATTGCATACTACCCCACTTCCTTCCAAGTCACGGTTGCAGGGCCAGCAGACCAGGGGGTTGCTGCAGGCACAGGGTCTCTCAATAAAGCATCTGACATCATCTTTTATAAAATCCTCGTGAGATTTCATAAGGAGAAGGAGACATTGTGCTGGTAGCTACTAATATTCTACTGTTGTAATCGGTTGATTGATCAACCTATGCTCAAAGGGAGCTGATTAATGGGTCAGTGTCATATTAGATGGAGGTATTCAGTGGAGGACCGCATGGCTCTGTCCTCAGCCATGTCTAGTTCAGTGTGTTCACCATTGACCGAATAGGAACACTGGGAGCCTGATGATCAGATTCACCAAGGGACTCAACAGGCTGGGAAGATGGAAGGAATCTAAGGAGGTAAAACAGTATAGTGAGAAATGCCACATTCTGAAGCTGAATCCAAACTAACTTTCTAAAATTGGAACAGGGTAGACGTAGTTTAGCAGCAGCATATTTAGAGAAAGTTTTTAGGGGTTTTAAATAATCACAGACTCAATTTGAGTGATATCATGGTGTGGCTGTCAAAAAGTACATGTCATCCAAAAGAATTGAAAGCAGGAACACAAATAGGTACTTGTACATCAATGTGCACTGCAGCACTATTCACAGTATTCAAAAGATGGAAACAACCTAAATGTCCATCAACGGATGGATAAACAGAATGTAATATATACATATACACAATGGGATTTTATTCAGCATGGCAAATGTTTTGTTACATATCTATTTACCACATTGAAACATGCAAAAAAACCTATAACATGATGAATGGAATTGATGTCACTGAATTGTATAGTAAAATATGTTAAAATAGAAAATGTTTTGTTACAAATATATTTACCACAATAAAAAATGCAAAACAAGTGCATGTCATCTTAGGCTGCATCAACAAAAAATATGATGTCAGAATGGGGAGATGCTAAGTATCTACAGGCGGTCAGAGACCCTATCTTCCAATACTGAAGGACTGTCAAGGATTTAGACCAAACCAGGCTGACCCTGCTGGGAAGTGTGTTAAAAGTGGACATCTTTAGCTAGGCTTGCCAGCTTTAGCAAATAAAAATACAGGATGCCTGGTTAAATTAGAATTTTATGCAATAGTTGGGACATACTTATACTAAGGTTTTATTGGTTGTTTATCTGAAATTCAAATTTAACCAGGCATGCTGTAGGGCATCCTGTCTTTTATATGTCAATAAAAGACCTACCCCAGACCTACTGAATCAAAATCTCTGGGGGTGAGATTGGTAACATTCCCCAGGTGTTTCTGATACAGCCCATCTGTGGACCAGGAATTGGGAACTAGTGGGCTAGAGCAGCGGTTCACAAATTTTATTGGACATCAGAATCACCTGATAGTGAATCATAGCTTGTTAAACGCAGATATCTGAGTCCCACCCCCAGAGTTCCTGATTCAGGACATCTGGAGTGGGGCCTATAAGTTTGGATTTCTAACAAGTTCCCAAGTGATGCCGATGCTGCTGATCCTTGGACCACGCTTTGAGATAAGGGCCTAGCCAGTCTGGGTGGCTCCAACAGACAAAGCCAGGACTCCTGCAGGGAAGCCATCTAGAGTCAACTCCAGCCCAATCTAAGAAAGAAATTATTTTAAACAAGCAAAACTTTAAAAAGTAAAAAACCAGCAGCTCATCCCAAAATGAGTGAACTCCCCATTACAGGAGCTGTTCAAACAGGAGATAGACATTATATTCACTCATTCACTCAACAAACACTCACCCAGCATCTACTCTGGGAGGGCACTATGAAAGGCTGGGGATTTAGAGATGAACAAGATCCCATCCTGGCCCTCTGGGGGCTCAACAGGTAAAAAGCAGTGTAGTCAGATGAAAGAGAACTTGAGCTCAGTTGGTACAGAGTTTGTGTTTGGGGTGATAAAAAAGTTTTGGAAATAGAGGTGATGGCTGCACAATTTAGGGAATATAATTAATGTCACTGAATTAGACAGTTAAAAATGGTCAAAATGATGAATTTTATGTTACGTCTATTTTACCATAATAAAATTTTAAAACAGAGACAGGGAGACAATTTGAGAAGCTATGGAAGCCTAAAAATGTCTGTAGCACCTCCTGGTTGGTTGTGGCAGGCTTCCTAGCACTGAGGTGGGATGGGGTGGGGGGTTGGGAGACAGGGAGACCAGAGCATGTGAGGCCTAGACAGGATTCAAGAGCTAAATGGTCAGATTTGGCAGGACCTGTGACTATAGGGCCATTTACTGTGATGGGGAACATGGAGGGTGTTATGGATTGAATTGTGTCCCTCCCAAAATGTGATGTAAATCCTAACCTGTGCATGGAGCCCTGGTGGCACAGCGGTTAAGTGTTTGGCTGCTAACCAAAAGGTCTGCAGTTTGAATCTACCAACCGCTCCTTGGAAACTGTATGGAGCAGTTCTACTCTGCCCTAAAGGGTTCCTGCGAGTCGGAATCGACTCGTTGGCAATGGGTTTGGTTTTTTTGTTTATACCTGCGGTTAGAATCCCATCTGGGAACGGGTTTTGAGGCAGTATTAGCGTAAGGTGTATCTTAGGTCAAGCACTGGAGAAGCAGAAGTAGGGGTAGATAGATGCCAAGCCACATGAAGAACGTTGAGGAACAGAAAAGACAAGGACCTTCCTCCAGAGCCGACAGGGAAAGAAAATCTTCCCCTAGAGCCAGCACCCTAAATTCAGATTTCCAGCCTGTTAACCTGTGAGAAAATAGATTTGTTTTTTAAAGCCACCTCTTGTGGTATTTATTGTGGTTATAACAACACTAGATAACTAAGACAGAGGGTGAATTGGAGATGTGTTGAGGGTGAAGAACCTGTGGGGATCAAGCAGGCAGATAGGGAGTCAAGAGTCATAACCCTAACGCTAGCCCTAATGCAAACGCTAGCTTGTTCTGTTTCTTGGGTATTTTGACATTGCAACTTTTTCCTCTACTGCTGATTGGCTACGAGACCCTGAATAAGTCCCTCTTCCTCTCTGGGCCCTGGTTTTTCCGCTGGACAATGAGGGAGCTGTACTCAAAGACCCCATAGGTCATTTTCTGCTCTGGAAAGGAAACCTCTATCTACCCCCTGCCTGCTGGTATAGGCAGTGGCTAGAGCTACACCAGCTGCCACCAGGGCTCAGCCCCAGGGTCGTCCCCAGCACTGGGTCAGGTCCCAAGGGCAGGCCCAGATGCTGGAGCAAGCCAAACACAGTGCAGATTAAGTCATGTAGCTCTAATTTAATGCCTGCTGATAAGGGACCACCCCCTCTTCTGTCATCCAGAAAACAGTTGAAAGGTCAGAGCCCTGATTTCCAAGCCTCATGGCTGGGCCCCTGGGCTAGCCTCCAACCCTAGGCCCAAACCTGGGTCCCTGAGCAGGCCTGGCCATAGGCAGGGTGGACCACACACTGGCTGCTGGTGCCTGCAGGTATAGCTGTGCTGGTGGAGATTAACTGGAGGTGAAACAGCCCATCTGTACTGCAGGGTCCAGTCTATTCCAGAAACTCAGCTGCTGATAGGCATGGAGGCCTCTCAGCTAATGAGATCATCACTCACCCCTGCTCAGAGGAGGAGGATGCTCAGATCAGTGGTGGCCTGGGCAAGTCTAGGGGACAGCGAGTAGGCTATAGTGAGCAGGAGACCACATATGGGTTCTGAGACAGACATCCTGTCCTACCCTGGGGTGCCCTGGTTTGAGGGGGAGACAGTGCTATTCTTTTTGTGAACTCATGAGCCAAGTGACTCTGGACCTCAGTTTCCTTACCTGTGACATGGGACTAACAAAACTACCCTCCTCATAGGTTTATTGTAAAGGACTAATGTATGTGAGATGTTAGCAGAGTGCCCGGCATGCAATGCGCATTTCAGAATTGATACTGATGATCATTATTTGTCAGTGATGACCATCTTGATTTGGACGTAGTGTGGGTGAGAGGAGAGGTCCCTAGACATCCAGGTGAAGATGTCGAGGAGGCCTCAGATCATGGGTCTAGGGCTCAGAAGGGTGAGGTCTGGCCCCTGTTTGGGAGACATCATTATATAGCTGGAGACTGAAACCAGACAGGGAACAAGATTGTTGGTTGTCTGGGGAGGGCATGGAGGGAGAGAGGGAGAGGGCAGGGGCTGGGGCCCAGGGCAGGGGCTGGGGGATAGTGAGTGGCCATCTATTAGAGGACCTTGCTGGGATGACCTGGGCCACTTTTCTCTCCACCCCTGTTGGCCTCAGCAAACTCCTTCCTCCTCCTCCCCATCCGCCCCCTTCACCCTCCCCTCCATCTCACTGGCAGCACCTCTGGCCTCCAGCACCGTGGACAGCACCCACTTCACTAGCTCTGGGCCGCCTTTACTCCTGGGGTTCAGAAGCCTCTCTTGCCCAGGGGGCCGCACCCATTCTTCTGGGGTGTCCTTTCCCTGTTCCTGCCAGAGGCCCACCTCCCCAGCAGTAATGCTGATACTCAGGGCCTCCACACCCCTCAAAGTTACACGTTCCCACAGCTTCAACTATGCTCTCCATCTGTAGTCACACACAATGTAACCACCTTCTTGCACAAATGTCTTTCTGCTGTCTCCCAATGGTTCCAGGAAAAGGGGAGGGGTGGACAAGACACACTGGATTTGGAATCAGAAAACTTGAGCTTGAATTCTGGCTCTACCACTTCTGCCTAGGTGATCAGAGAAAGTCGTTAAACTTCCTGAGCCTCAGTTTTCTCATCTGTAAAATGGAGACAATCCTCCTTACCCCACAGTGTGGTGGGATCATTCATCCTTTGATTCTTTCAGTGACAAGCTTGTCATGAAGACAGATTCTGATATCCCCCTCCTACCCCTCACCCCGCTGCCCACCCCCAGTGCTGGGGAGGGTCTACCTTTGCCTGGGATGGTCAGTGAAGGCTTCACAAAGGGAATGATGTTTGAAATGGCCCTTTGAAAGCTGAGTCTTCTTCAGGTAAGGAGGGGAGGCCAGGCAGGGGGCAGCATAGGCTAAGGGGCAAGGGCATGGCAGGGCCCGGGGACCTGGACTAAGAGGGCTAGGGTGGAATGGGATGCATGAGGTAGGAAGCTGCATTCCCTGAAGGTGGGGGCTGCAAACACAGGATCAGACCTTCCAGAGAAAAAGCCCAGTCTGGGGAGAGGAAGTGGGGAGGGACATACCTCCTCCCAAATTTCCTGGAAGAACAAATTCTTTGTAACTGTCAGAAACATGACAGAACTGACAAATATGCATGAGACCAGGCACTCAGGTTGTAAAACTAAGTCCAAGTCTTTGTCAAGATTTATGAAGATATTTTATCCGGCTAAAAAAGAATAGCCGTCTCCATGGTGTCCAAGGAATCTAGGTGTGGCCCCCTCAGTACCCTGGCATTGAGGCCAGGCTGCACCTGTGGCACTGACATATTCCCTGCAGCAGTGGACGGAGGGGCTGCTCTCTCTCCTGTCAGGCTCTCCCTTCCCTGTGAGGACCCTTCTCTAGACTTCTAGCCTGTGAGCCCAAGCATGAGGTAGGGGGCCCAAAGGTAATAAGGCAGTGGCTACAACAAACCAGAAACCCTCCTTTGTGCCCAAGTGGCAGGCCTGGTCCTGAGTAAGAGCCACATGATCAGGAGATAGTCCCTTGGCCTCTAGGCAGGAGTGAGTCACTCATTCATGTTACAGCTATTTAGTTAGTGGCCACTCTGAACCCCATCAGACGACAATAGAGAAATGCAGGGAGAGGAGCACAGACTGATGGTTATAATGCAACAAGATCAGTGCTGTGATGGGGGAGAAGATTAGCTGGGAGGTCTTCCTGGAGGAGAGATCTTGAAGCATCAAGTAGGAGTTGGTGGGACAAAGAAGAGGAGAAAGGATGTTCTGGGCAGAGGGCGTGGGACATACAGGAAGAAGTCTTGGAAAGGAGAGAGGGAAGGGTATGAGCTTGTGTATGGCTGAGCACAGTGGGCCAGAAAGGGAGCAAGGGCCAGGCCTTCAAGACCAGGCTGAAGAGCTAAGATTGTACCTTGTAGGCAATAGGGAACCAGTAAACGGTGTTGAGCTGAAGAGGTCATGTTCAGAAAGATTCCTCTTGCTGCCTGGTGCCCCTACCACACGAATAAATATCCCCAGCTCCATCAATGTGGCCCCTCACCTTTGGAGAGAGGTCTAACTCTAAAGGACAGCCCAGTCCACGTTAACCAAGACAGACAGAAAAACGGAGTGGTAGATAGCCCTACCTATCTGGGCTCAAATCGCTTCTCTGTGCCCTAAAGCAAGTGGCTGAACCTCTGTTCTCAGTTTTCTCATCTGTAAAAATGGGGTCAATATTAGTAACCCTCTCTCAGGGTGATGGTGAGGAGTAAACAAATTAACATATGTGCAACGCAGTGCCCGTATTATGTGTAAGTTCTGCATATATGTGTTAGCTATTGTTATTACCCACAAACAATACCAACCAGTCGAAACTGCTGCAGGCAGTGAGTGAGACCCTAAGAAATACAGACTGGTATAAATCAGAACTGATCAGGTAGATAACGTACCGTTCTAAATCAGTACAAACTTGCGAAGACTAGTAGACCAATAAGGTCGCTTTCCACAAAGACTAAGGCACACCGACCAGTACAGACCAGTATACCCGGGTAAGAGGAAGGCAGCTCAGGCAGGCCGGCAGTGAGAGGGTTAGCAGAGTGAGCTTCCTCTCAGCCTCCTTGGAGTCTCTCTCGGGAGGCTCCTTGGTGCTGCTGTTTGTTACCCAACCCTCAAGAAGACACTGTAGTGGGGAGGGAGAGACGCTGAAAGCCTTTCTTTCAATTATTCAGCAGCTGAGCTTCCTGCTGCCCCTGTTGGAGCCAGGAGAAGGCCTTGGCCAGAGCCCCAGACTGGATCTGGTGGGGATGGGGGTGGGAGGGCTGATTCCTGGAGCGGCAGGCAGCCTGGCATGTGGGATGCTGGCCATACAGCGCCGTGCCTCAGCCTCTCTGCCCTCCCCATCCAGCCCAGCATGAGGCCGGCTGTGCCTGGGTGGGACTTGGGGTTGTCCCCTTCCCTGCAGTCTGTGCTGTGGAATGGGGGCAGCTGGACTGGCAATGTTCCCAGAGCTAGAATGGGGTGTCCAGGGCAGGCAAGGCAGGGATGGTAAGCCCCCTGCCCACAGGAGAAAGCCCAGGCAGCTTAGCCTGGCACACGGGTTCTGCATGACCAGCCCCAGCCTGGTCTCTGCCCCACCCACCCTGTGCCCTACACTGTTCTCTGTGCCTGGAATGCCCTTCCCTTCCACCCATCCTACAAGACCGAGCTCAAACATCACCTCCTCTGTGGAGCCTTCCCTGACCTGGTCTGGCTGACGTGTCTCTGCTGTGCTCCTGGAGCCTCACCCTCCAATCACTGTTCTCAGCACCAACCTTGTCCTAACATGACCATTTGCTCCCTGGCCAGACTGAGGGCTCCCAAGGCAGTGACTGTGCTGCCTCCATCTTCGTGTCCTGAGTGCTCAGCACAGGGCTTGGCACAGAGCAGCCACCTGTGAATGTTTGTTGAAATCCAGCCTGTGTTTGTACTGACGGGGAGCTCACGACTCTTTTTCTACCACCCCCATCTCCAGGAGCCTCAGAGAGAAAGGTATTGGTTCCCTCTCTCAATATGGGCAGGCCATGTGTGTACTGACATTTGCATGGGCCACATTGTGATATACTTTGTAAGCCCTGGAGTTCAGCTCTGTCTTTGAACAGATGTGGGAAGCATTTGCTTGGCCCTGAGGCTCCCCTCATGAGTCCAAGGCCCCTGCTCCTGTTCCTGTTGTCTCTGATGTGGGTCCCCAGAGCAGAGAGTCTGGGTGGCACGTCTTCAGGAATAAGGAAGCCTCAGCTGTTTTCCCCCTACAGAGGGGCCCGCAGTATAGGACATATAGCCCAGGTGAGACCAGTGCAGACAAATGTAGCCATACAGAGCCTTGAAAATGTGACAGACCCAGCCAAGCCAGGAGGTCAGACTGGCCACATAAGCAGAAGACAGACAATGTGGACTGGTATTATAGACAAGCCTTGGGTCAGAACAAGCAACACTGGTCATTGAAAATAATACAGAACCAGTTCAACCCAGTAGACAGGCCTGTATAGATCAGCAACCCGTTGTTGATTCTGATTCATAGTGACCCTATAGCATAGACCAGTACAGATACCAAATAAAGCAAGTAGTGTCTTAATTTCCCTCCATGTGCTCTAGTGGAACAAAGGAATCCTTGCCCCTACCCAGCCCACTCTACTCACTTTCAGGGCCCTCAGCACCTTCGGGGAGGCGGGAGCCTTCCAGCCAGGTAGCAGAAGGCATCTCTGGGGCTGCAGGGGCTGGGATGGGGATGGGAATGGTGGTCCTGAGGAGAGCTGCTGCTGAACCTGGCAAAGAACCTTCTTGGGGCTGAGCTGTCACTGATGGGATGGGCTGCAGGGAGGTGGTGATCCTCAAGTCCTCAGATGGGGGATGCAAGCCAGATGGCCTTGTGGAGATGTCCTAGGCAGAGCCACCTTCATGTTAGGACTCCATGCTCTCTGAAGACCCTTCCAAGCTGGCCTCTGGGGCTGACCCTGGAGTAAATTGGAGCCACACTCTCACCAGCTTCTATCATCTCCTTCTCCTCTCCCCAGGATCGGACGCTCCCCTGCCCACACCAGGGAGTTGGGCTGAGGAAGGGCAAGATGGGCTAGAAGCTATATGATCAGTTCCCTTTGCCTCTTGGGGCCTCAGTTTCCCCATCTGGACTGGTTGTCAGGGGCCTGGATACTGGTGGGGTCTGGGTAGGGCTGGGTTCTGAGCCTCTGGCACTCCAAGACTGGGAAGAATTAAAGTTGGGGGGGTGATGTACATTTGCAGGAAGGAAGAGTGTGTGCTGGACAGTCAGGGCCCTTCCTCCCCCTGGGGAGGGTGACAGGAGAAGCCAGGGGCAGTTGCCTCCACTCTCCACACAATCTCATTATGGAAAACTCCCTCTGTTGACCCAGCTCTAATCAGGCAGGCTGCCCTGGGCATCCCCCCACCAACCCAGGTTTCTGCTGGGCTGGGTGAGATCAAAGAGAGAGCTGAAGCTGGGGGCTGGAGCATCGCCTGCCATTCCCATCGAACCAGATGTGCCTCTGGTTGCTAGGCAACAGTCTCCAGTCTCTCCCGTCCTGCCTCCTCCAGGGGCTGCAGGATGGGGCAGTAAAGAGAGAGAGAGAGAGAGAGAGACCCCACATTCATTCTCCATGTCTTCCCTTATCAAGCTGGAGATCTCTGTCACCAAGCCTTCCTCCTTCCCCATAAGTGCCCGCCTTCTAGGAGCTTGACCCTCACTCAAAAATGGACCCCCTTTCTCCCCTCACATTTGTAGTCATCTCCAGAATACTCTAAATACACACCTTCTCTGCCCCATGTACGGACTCTCTCAGGAAGATGGGCCAGCTCTTCACTATTGAGGAAACCAAGGCCCAGAGGGGCAAAAGGACCCTCAGGGAGTCAGTAAAGAAGTCAAGACAAGGCTCCAGGCTCCCAGTTCCCAGCCCGGGGTGGACTAGATGGAGGAGCCATTTAATCTGGAGAGAATAGCTCTGAAGACCAATTCACACTCCCATTTTTGAGTGGGTTGGTTTTTTTTCTCCCAAAACGTAGGATGCATTTCATAGTATTTTTTTGTTTCAGTGCTATAATTTAAAACTCTAAGTTGTGTTTTAAAACAGCAATAAAAATGTACTGTGGGTTTTAGGGGCTGTAACTGACTAAATAATGCAAATCAGATCATTTTATCAGTTTAATATTTTGCATAATTTATCTACCCTATACTGCTCATCTTTTAAAAAAAGATTTTTTTTTTAATTGAGTATGTATGCTTCTTCCCATAAGTTGTTATGTGGTGACCTACTTAGATCATGGCTTATTTAAGATTTTAAGGTCTCTCTCCTACCAAGGTCTTTACAGACCTTGGAAATGGAGGAAGTAAAGTATCTTGTTCTTACCCCTGGTGCCTCCTCAAACTTTTAAAAAAATGTAAGAGGTGAGGGCCCAGCCCTGCAGGCTGCTGGGAAGCACACTGTCCCTGGGCAGCAGCCCTGGTGCCCTTGGTGCTGCCACTGCCTGCCAGCTGTCCCGCCTGCAGAGCATCTACAGCTTCTCCCCTACTCCCTGCCCAGCACAGCCACGCACTTCAACTCCGAGAGGCACAGCTTTTCAGGGTCCTTGACAAATGGTAGCCAATTAATGTCAATTAATCTGATTAGCCTAAATAGTTAATTAAGCAGTTAATTAACAACATCATTGACAATAACCCATGGCTCCTGAGGGACTGCGGGTGGGAGGTGGGAATGGTGGAGGCGGGGGCCCCACTTGCTCTGGGGAACCACTTAAGATCATATAGGGCATGGGGGCTGCTCAATAGCAATGGCCTCTTTGAGTTCCCCCCCTGCTGCTCCACCAGCCTCAGAATCTTCATTGGGCATCTGACCCTACCCGAGTCACGACCCCTCCTCCAGCCCCCTAAACCCTAGGGTTTAGAAGGTCCAATTTCTGTGGCGAGACTGAACCTTAACACAATAGATGAGGAGAAAAGGCCTTCTGTCTAGGACACTGTCCCACCCTAAAACCTGAGAGGAGTCCCTGCCTTTGCTGGCCCCACCCCCATCCCAGACCAAGGACCTTGCAGCTTACAACCCCAGTAGTGCCACAGACTTCCCTAAGATGCAGAACAGCCCTGGCAGGGAATTATTATCCTTAAGCCCATTTTACAGATGAAGAAACCGAGTACTGCCTATATGCTGGGCCCTGTGCTTGCACTGGGGATCCACAAGAATGAATAACACAGGGTCCCTGCTCTCTCTCCCGTCTGGAGCAGTGTAGGACAGTACAGGCTCTGTGGTTCCACCACTTCTTAGCTGGGTGGCCTTGGCGAAGTTATTAACCTCTCTGTGCCTATTTCCTTAACTGTAACATGGCTACATCGTAGGATCATTGTGAAGACTAACTGTGTTAACGTGTGTAGAGTGCTGCGAGCAGTGCCTGGTACCTGGTTAAGGCTATGAGAGAGTTCTCAGTGATTACTGAGGGAGGTGGAGGAGAAGCAACCAGCCAGAACAGAGCATACACAAGGGGCTGGGGAAGTAGTGGCACCAGGCACTTGTGGACACACGGAAGGAGGACAGAGCTTGGAACAAGGCATCACAGAGATGACATCTGAGCTGAGCCTTGAAGTTTAGCAGCAGAGGAAGAAGAAAGAACGGTACTTCAGGCAAAGCCAACAAGGCATGGGTTCTCCACTGTAGCACATACATCACCTGGGAGCTTGTGAAAATGCAGACTCCCAGGCCCCATACTCAGATTCTGAATCAGTCATTTTGGGTAGTTCCCAGGAATCTGCTTTTCAAGGACTTTTCTGGAATTACTGAGGCAGGTACTCTGCCCCTAGAGACTATGGTTGCAGTCGCCCTGGGTGCCCCAGGTAGGGAGGAGCAAGCTGCAGTAGGAGAGGCCCCAGGCCATATGACCTGTGTCCTGAAAACACGCTGCAAGTTCCCCTATTCTCTCCATCTGCCCAAATCTGCGCTTCTTCAAGGGTGACCTTCCTGAAATGGCTCTGGATGTGCGCTTACCTGCTGGAAACAGTCCTAGAGTTCTCTGTGGTCCTCAGTGCCTTGGCCTGACACTCGATGGCCCCTCTGGGGACTGCCTCCCCATGATGGTCCTCTGCTCCTCAGCCGAGGCCCCACCCTCCAGCCACACTATTCCCTGAGTGCCTGGTGCTCTTTCCTCCTCCACATCTCTGCTCATGTCGTTCCCTTTGCGAACTTGAACTCATCCTGTGAGGCCCATCTGTGACGCCTGCCCCAAAGTCACCCAGGCAGGTAAGCTCCCCTACCAGTGCCCTGGCAGCCCTCGGGGTGCTCCCCACATCATGTTTATTCCATCCAAAGACATTTGACACTTAGGAGCTTTGCTCCCTGCTAGACTGACGGCTGCTCCTCCCTTCCTGCAAGGCCTAGCACAGGGCTCGGGGATGACAATGACAAGTGAGCTTTTAGCTCAGAGGAGCTGCTGAGCACATTTCTGATGCATGAAATGAATGAATGAATGAATGAATGACCATGTGCTGCTTGCTGATATCTGAGGAAAAGAGAATGTGAGAGGCAGAGAAGAGAGCTATACCTGGGAGAATAATGGATGGGTCACAAGGACCAAGAAGTCCCTGGGTGGTGTAAACGGTCAGTGGGCACAGCTGTTAATAGAAAGGCTGGAGGTTCAAGTCCACCTAGAGGCACCGAGAAGAAAGCCCTGGTGATCTGTTTCTGAAAAATCAGACATTGAAAACCCTATGGAGCACAGTTCCACTCTGACACACGCTGGGGGTCCATGAGTCAGAAATGACTCAACAGCAACTGGTGGTGGTGTGTGGAACAAGAACATAGAAGCACAGACCAGGCAGGGCCAGACAGAGAGGAGAGACAGGACTGCGGACAGTCCCAGCTTCCCTCCCTCCCCCAAGGTCCTCTGTGCCAGCCCTGCAGGTCACTGCCCAAACCTGGGGCTCTGTGTCTGATACTGCAGCTGAGGTAGGGCATGCATGGCGGGTTTCCCCACCCATCACCCTGCCGCTGCTCCGTGGGTCTTCTTTCTTTCTGCGTGAGCCTAGACCGGAGCACGTGTACACACACCCCTGTCAAATTTCCCAGAGGTGAGCCTCTGGGACCGGTCTGCTTCTCAACTGCCCCATCACCCCCTGCCTGGATGAACGCAGCAGCTCTTCCCTCGCCTCTCTGCCCTTGGCCTCCTTCCCTCTATCGCCCATCCAACTGCAGCCAGAGCAGGCTTCATAAAGGGCAAACCTGACCATTTCGCTCTCCGGCTTCACAGCCTTCCAAGACTCCTCATGGCTTTCCAAACAAATTCCCAGATCTTACAGTGCTTTTCAAGGTCCTTCATGACCCAACCAGCCTACCACTCCCGCTGGGCCACCTCTCTCTGTTCTGCAGCATGGCCGTTGTGCTATGGCTACACTAGATAATCCATTACCCTCTTAATTCAGCCAGGACCTCCCATACCTGTCGGCCTCTGCTCATGCTCTTCTCTGGAATGTCATTCCTCTGACTTCTCTGTCTGGCACCTTCCCTGTCAATCTTCAAGGCCCAACTTAAATATCACTTCTCCAAGAATTGTCCTCTGACTGCCCACATCATTGTGGACATCTCTTAGCTCTAGCAGGAGCTCAATGGGATGTCACTGGCAGTTGCCCCAACTGTCTTGCTTTCCCACTAAACTGAGAGCTCCTCAAGGTCAAGGACAGCATCTGATTCAGCTTTGTGTCTCCAGTGCTCATACTATGCCCAGAAAATAGTAGGCAGGTAATAAATGTTGAGTAAATGGTGACTGTCATCTCTCAGGGGTGCACTGGATTTTACCCATCCTTGGAGTCCCTGGGTGGTGCAAATGGTTAAGGCACTTGGCTGCTAACTGAAAGGCTGGAGGTTCTAATCCACCCAGAGGCACCTCAGAAGAAAGGCCTGGCAACCTACTGAAAAATTAGCCATTGAAAACCCTATGGAGCACAGTCCTACTCTGACACACATGGGGTCACCATGAGTTGGAATCCACTTGATAGCAATTTTTTTTAAGGTGCTTTCATACTCATAACCTAAGTTACTTCTTATATCACACCTGGAGGCAGGTAGTAACAGGCCCATTTTATAGAAGAGAAAACAGACCTGAGCGTGGAGGGTGGGGCACAACTAAGATTGGAGCCCAGGTCTCCTAATTCCCAGTTCTGAGATCTTTCTTCTGAGGCCTTGTGGCATCGAGGTTTTCAACCTCCCCAGTGCAACCTTCTCCTGTCCCCCACCCCAGCAACTCTGGCCACTCCCCCTCTCAGTCCCTGAGGAGAGGGGTACTGAGGGAGCTAGCAGACTGTACCCTCTGGCTGACCCTGTTACAGACCCCAAAGCCATCCTCTCCATGGGAAACCCACAGCCAGCAGACTCCAAAGGTGCGCCCCCAACGGGAGGAATATGGTGGTGCTCTCTCCACAGGCTTTCTGGGAAGCAGCTCCACTCACATCCAGCCTTTGTATGGCCATTAAAGTATTTTTCTGAAGAATCTTTAAAGACATCAGAGAATGTTCACAATAGAGTGAAAAATAGGATATTCCCCCAACAGTGTGATCCCAGTTATTTAACTCTATGTGTCTATGAGTGCAGAGAGAAAAACCTGGAATGAAATACCCCACCATGCTAATAGTGGTTATCCTGGGTGGTGGGATTAGAGATGATTTTACTATTCTCTTTGGCTTCTGTATTTCCCAAATCTTTTACAATGAAGATGTGCCATTCTTAAAATCAAAAGAATTCAATAAAACTTACTTTTACCTGTCTCCATCCTGGAGCGTTCTGGGGAGTGAGACTAGGGTTGATGGTGGGGATGAGGCTCAGGACTGGGAGAGGTCTCCGTGCCACAGGCCAAATGCAAGGCCAGAAATAGGCAGGCCCAAAACTCCTCAGCTTAATAAGCTTTCTGTACCCCAGGGTCTGGTTCACTGGGCCCAGGCCTCTTCACAGGCCTCAAAGGCCCAACAGGATGCTGAGGGAGCTGAGGTACTGTCCGCTGGCTCCAGCTGGCACAACAGCTTCTGCAGTGGGCAGGAGGCCAGGGCGGGGGCGGCAGGAGGCTGAGGCCAGGCCGACTAGCAAGGAAGCAGCGCCACAGACGGACGGGCTGGTGTCTTTTGGCTACTGGGGGAGTCCCTGGGAGTTGGGGGCTGCTCTGGAGCCAAGGAGCACATGATCACTGAGGCCATTCTCCCAGGCCAATAGTCAGCCTGGTCCATCTGGACCTGGCTCACCTGCTCCTGTCCCGACAGCTCAACTCTGAATGACAGAGGCTTCAGGACATGGGGCCAACAGGGCTAGCCTCTGGGGATGGAGCTGTCTCCTTTCTATGCTAGTGACCCAGAAGAGGGTGAAGAGGCAGAAACCCAGAGGTGTCAACAGGCACTAAGCCACAAGAAGGACCTAGGCAGGGGGTCTGTAATTTTTGGCAGTGAGTCCCTCTGGCCATAGAGCCCCTCTGCTGTTCTGGGCCTCCAGCCCTCTCAATTATCTCTCGGTCTCCTCACTGAGCACCCTCTCTCTTTGACCTCTTCCTCTTCACCAAATCACTGCCCCTTTCTCAACCCCCTCCCCCTCACTGAACTCCCTCCCCTTTTGTCAAACTCCTCTGCCACTCATTGAATGCCTTTTCCTTCCCTGAGCCCTTCCCCCCTCACTGAGCCTCCTTTACCTCTACTGAGCCTCCTGCCCTTCATGAGTCCCCCCTCACTTATCCTGTCTCTGCTCGCTAAGCCTCTCCCCCTTTCTGAGCTCCCAACACTTCACTGACCCAAGTCTTGGCATTGAGAAGGAGCCTCTCCCCCATTTCTCACCCGGCCAGCCTTCCCATCTCAGCCTGGATCAGTAGCCATACTGACCATCCCTCTGCAGGGCCCCATATCCTCTCTTTATGGTATCAGCTGCAAAATTCCTCCCCCTCCCTGAGACCCCATAAAGAAGCCTCCACCACCATCCCCCTGCTACATCCTTGGATGCCAGACCTATGCATGTGGGTCCTGGGGGCCTTCCTGGCCCTGGTAAATGACTCTGGGAGGTGGTGGAGGCATCTTCAGTGTCACTGCAGCCCACATCACACTTGGTGGTCTAACCCTGGCTCAACCCCTTTTGTTAAGACCGGCAAGTCCATAGGTGGTAGGGAGGGATGAATTTTAAATCTCAGCTCCAACTAATAAATCAAACCATGAAACACTGGAGGTGACTTCTACCTCTGCCGATAGAACCACGAGGCTTCCTGACATACAAATTTATAGAGCAGAAAGATCTCAAAATCTTGGTGCTGGCAGGCCTTCCAGGTCATCTAGTCAAACCCCATCATCTTATGGTTGGGGACACGGAGACCTAGAGACAAGAAGGGACCTGTTCAAGGTCATAAAGTGGGCCCAGAAAGGTCTTAGGACTACTGTCCCTGGGCACGCATTTACCTTCACCACATGCTCCCCAAGCCCACAATGCCCTGGTTGACCCCTCACCCAGGAAAGCCTAGAGAATTGAGGACAGAGTGGCACTGTGGAACCCACATTGGCCCCGAGGCAGCTGGCTTGGATTGCACCAAGCTCTTGCTCTGTAACCTTGAGAAAGTCGTGTCCCACTTCCAGGCCTTGGTTTGCTCCTCTGTGAAATGGAGACAGTTGCACCTTTGGCACCAGGTTGTGTAAGGATGAAATGAGATCATGTATGTGAAGTGACTGGCCCATGGCAGGGGCTCAAAGCGTGTAGAGGAGTTGAGGAAGAGAGGCTGGGCTCTCCCATCTCCTCACTGGCACCCCTGGCAGGCTGCTGGGACAGGAGGGCTACGATACCGTTCCTGGGGCACGTAAGAAGTGGGCAGTGGAGGAGAAAAGTCAGTAGGGGAGGCTGACCTCAGCAGTGCTGGCAGCTGTTTGTGACCATTGCCCCACTGCTGGGGGTGAGGACTAACCACTTGGGAAGTAACAGACAATCACCAGCTTGCCAAGGTCAGCAAGAGGCTGCCCCGCAAAGGAGGTGAGACGTATGTGCAGCAGTAAGCAAATGGGCCTGCCAGACCCAGACTCCCCCTCTGGCAGGTGTGACAGTGGTGGGAGTGGGCGGGGAGGGGGCCCCCACATGGCCAGTTCAGAGTACATCCCACCTCCAAATATCCCAGTGACCTTGGGGGAGTCACCTCCTCACTGCACTGCTCATCCCCACTCATATGCCTCAGGCTCCACACCTGTAAAACTGACATCATGAATCAAGAAACTGACATTTAACTGGGCCCTGCTATCAAGGGGCTGGGACAGCTCATCAGCTTTACTCCTGCTCCAGGGAAGACAGCTTGGGTCGATTCATGACCTTGGGAAAGTCACTCAGCCTCGTTTCTTGGCTGTGCAATAGGGGAAATGATGCCTTCCTTGTGAAGCTTTTGTGAGGATTAACCGAGTCAACTTAGAAGATCCTAGGATGTCCCTAGGATGGAGCCGGGCATGAGATCCTCAGCCAAGGTCCATCTTCTGTGGTAAGAGAAAGACATGCCTTCAACAATGCTGGAAACTCTCACCTTTTTCCAGGTCTCCCATAAGAAATTCTTATTTGTATTCAATTTACTAACACTCACTCAGCATCTTACACTTTAAAAGTATTTTCCCATCTATTTGGTTATTCCTTTCAACAGCTCTACAAAGTAGATACTGTTAACACTATATCTGCTTTACAGATTGAGAAGCAGACTCAGAAAGGTTAACTGGTTTACCTGAGGTTGTACAGCTAGATTTAAACACATGTCTCTCTGATTTCAGAGTCCATGACTCCCTACCCACCTACCTCCACCTCCTAAAATCCGATCAACTTTTTATTCGCTCTTCAAGAATACCTCCTCTACCTTTCACAGGAGAGTGGGATGGGGCATAAAGTTAAGAAACCAAAAAGCTGGTGTTGTGTGGGAGCTACTTCCTAGCCAGCTTGGTCCTATTTCTGGCTGGTGAAGAACTTGGTACATGTTAGGGTCATGACCTTAAGATGTTCCCTGGACCAAGAGACTCTCCAGCTCCTGCCCTGATCACTCTCCATCAAAGTACCTGCCTCTTCTCTAGATACAGGACAAAAGACCAGTCCAGGACCCGGCGCCAGAAATGGGTGAGTGAATGAGATCTTAGGGGAGTGAGTAGCTATGGCTGACAGAGAGCACAGGCGTTGGAGTCCCAGGTCAGACCTGAGTGCTTTTCTCCTGTTCCCAACACAGATCCATCCCCACAATGGACCTGCTGCCAGGAACAGGAACTGCAGGAGGCTTCAACACTGTCCAGGCTGGAGCCCTGGGAGGGAGGAGGAGGAGGATGTGAGGCAGAGGCTGCGTCTCTTCTCTCCTCTCTGCCAGGAATTCGCTCTGGGGCTGGGCACATTCTGAGCCCCAGAAACTCTCCCTGGGCATCCAGAGAGCCATAAAGGACCCCTCCTAAACTCTTAGTAGCTATTTTCTCTCTTGTGTCCTCTGTCCTCCTCCCAGTGTGAGAGTAAATGCTATCTTGTGTGAGACCCAGTTCTCATTGTCAGCTCCTGCCTCCCCAGGGGCATTTGGGCAGCTGGGAAAGGGGCATACTGTCCTCTCTGCTGGCGCCTCATGCTGGACAGAGCCCCACCGTTCAGGTAAGGCCTCTCTCCTCCACCCCCCAGTGACCAGAACCTTCACAGGGTCCCTGCATTGGCCTTTCCCTTCCTTGGGGAGTGGGTCCTTATCCTCAGTTGGGGGAGGCAAATTGGACTGCTTTTGGGGACCTTCCTGGCTTCCTCAAGGACCTGACCATGGTCATTTACGCCCAGGGGATTCCTGCCTGTGACCCCACAGGGTTCTGACTTTCTTCATCCCTCTCAATGAAATGAACAACGTTCCTCACTTCTGTTCCCCAGGTGCCTCACACCCTTGGACAGACACTCCAGCAGTCCCCAACACCTGCTCTCTGCTCCGGAGCCTGTGGATCCCGGGGCCCCGGCCCCGCTGGGGAGGCCCGAGGTTCAACCCAGCCCCAATCCCTCTGGGAAATGCCCCCGCCCCACCAGGGGCTCTCACCTCCCCGCTCACCGCCGCGCTTCACCGGGCGCTGAAGCCAGGCCCTCCTGCCCTGCTTGTCCGCGACGCCTCCAGGCCGCCTACTCGGCTTGGTTCGGCAGGGCAGCTCCGCGGCCCCCGTGGCCCCGCGCCCTCGGTTTCCCCGCGGGTGCCTCCGCCGCCGCCGCCGCCGATTGCTGAAATGCTGGACAGCGCACCACCATGGAGGCTGCCTCCCTGTCTGCCCGCCGGCCAGAGGGCCCGGCGCCTGGCGCCCACAGCGCCCTCCGCAGGCCTGGAGGGCCGCCTGCAGTGGAGGCCAGGGATTGGAGCGTGGGGGAGGAACCCTGCGCCGCGAGGACAACTGTTTCACCCCTTGCAGGTGGGGTCGCGCCAGCCTCGTGACATTATTAATTTGGAACTAGGAGTGGCACTGAGTTTCCTGAGTTCTCGGCGGGGCGATGTATCTAAGAGGGTTCCAGGGTCAGTTTGGGGGACGCCCCCATGAGGCCGCTTTCATCGAGCTTCCTGGTGGCTAGACCGAGGCGGAGCCCAGCATGGTGGAGAACGTCCCAACTGGGAGGGGATTTTGAGAATGGAATCGTTCGGCCGTCGACTTTGCTAGGCTGGGCGTCTGGAGTCCCGAGTTCAAGTCACTCTTCAGTGACTTAGGGGAGTCTCTCCGATCTGCTTCCCCACCCCCGCCTTGACTAACAGTGAGGAAATTCAGGGATGGAGGACGGACTCTGGAAGGCGCCTGGGTAGCCCAGAAACCTTTCTTTAGTGGAAGCCAGGAAGAGTCGAGGCTTCTTTTTTGTGCGCACCAAAGGCGGCCCGAGCAGGGCGGGGTGTGGGGTGGGGGTGGAGGAGGGTCTAGGGTGAGGCAAGTGAGGCTTCTGTGGAGCAAATTTTAAGAAGACACCTGCATGACACGACACTGAGTGTCATCCCCGGGCCTCAGTGTATGTTCGTTTGAGTCTGTGTGAGTTTATGTGGTACAGGCCAATCTGCGTATACGTGTGCCTGTGTGATTTGTGGGTCTGTTCTTGTATCTGCGCCTTTCTAGAGTCTGTCTGTGTGTGCCTTCCTCCTCTCGCCTCTCCCTTGCCTTGGTTTCCTTACTTGTGTCTTTGGAGTGTGTGTTGAGGGAGGGGGCAGTGGTTGGGATCTTCCCATTGCAGGCCTTTATCGTTTGCAGAACAAAGGTTGGGGGTGGGGGAGAGGGGTGGGCTACAGCTGCTGCTGCCTTTACCGCAGCCCCAGAGCCCCAGAGCCCCAGGGGCAAGCCCTTGGCTGGTCTCCTGCCTTCTGGCTGCATGAATATTTAATCTGCTGGGGCCTTGGGCTGGACTAGCACCAGTCCGCTTGCTCCCCTTCCTGGCTTGGCCTCCTAAGGCGCAACAGGGGCTAGGCAGGTCAAGTGCTGGGACAGGGTCCTCCAGAGGGCCTGCAGGCCTTTCCTTGCTTGGAGAGCCATGGCTGGGTGTGTGGAGGGGCTGGGAGAAGCTGAGGATGTGCAGGGACATGACATCATCTCAGAGAGAAGCCCATTGCTTTAAGTAAAGTCACACTTGCTTTTTGAACCTTCGTCACATTGGTCTGGTTCCCCACCAGCCCTAACCTCAACTCTGGAACTAGTGCCTGGGAACACTGCACCAACTGGGCACACCTCCCCCTGCCCTCCCCTCATCTCTCTCTGGGGCCCCTGCCTTCCTATCTTCACAGTGGGAGCTGCTGCAGAGGAGAAGGGGAGAGAGTTCTGCAAGTTATCTGCAAGCAGCCTTCCCCAGCAGCCTTGGGGCCCCTATTCCACCAGGCCTGGGATGGGGAGCCCTGGGAGCCTGGACGGTCTTTCCTCCTCCCCTTACACTGGCTCATTGGAATAGATTTCTGCCTTGGTTTCCCTACCAGCCTGCTAATTTTCCAAAAAGTACTCCTTCCCTTGTGTTATTCATTTTAGCAAATGGCATCAACATCTGTGCTGGTTTTTCTCTGTTCCCTCCTCTGGATCCGTTTTCCGCCCTTCTCTGCCCTACTCTGGGCCTTGGGATGCTGACCTGTACAGACTAATTACCCAGGCTCCCTTGCTCCTATCTTCTGGTTGTATTCAATTTACTAACACTCTCCCAGCATCTTACCCTTTAAAAGTAGTTTCCCATCCATTATTTGGATTGTTCCTGTTAACGGCCCTACAAAGTAGATACTGTTAACACTATACATGCTTTACGTATATTCATCCAATGGGAGGCATCACTGGGGAAATAGAGGGTGGGAGGAGAGAGAGTATTTATTCCCCTGCTGAGTTCTTATACAGCTCTGTTCCAGTGGCCACTTCTTGTCAAGCTCCTGCATCAAGTCTCCTCCCTGTGGCCATTTAGGTCTAGGTGGTATCAGCTCCCTCCTGTTATAAGTCCCTGGGTACTTCTCAATCTCTTGCTGGTCCATTCTCACATCCCCACTCACACCTCTGCACAGAGTCCCTTCATCAAACTCTCTTCAGTTAAACTTTTGGAGGGTGGATGCTCTCTACTTCATTCCAGGTCTCTGACCCATACACCCTCCCTCCCCAAAAGCCAGTCGCTAAGTCAGAGCTCTGTGAGTCCTTGGGCCCTCAAATTCCCCCCTTCTCCAGGCAGACTTTCCATCTCCTGAAACTGTCCCATCTTCTTCACCCCCTCTGCCTGGTCCCTGCCTGGTGCTCTTCCGTCCTCCCCATTCACTCTCACCTGGAACACATGTCTGCTTGAATGATGGCGCTTGATCTGTTAACCCTTCCAAGAGCTCCCTATATAAAACAGAGCTGCCTCACCCAGCATTATTTTCCCTTTTACTCTCCCTTATTTCTGCCTTATCACCATCACCACTTGGGTTTAGCTCTGTCTTGATACTTGAGTTACATGAGGGCAAGGACTTTACTTACTGCTGTATTCCCAGTTTTAGCACATGCGTCTGTCAGTTTGTCGTACTGTGGGGGCCTCTGTGTTGCTGTGATGCTGGAAGCTATGCACTAGTATTCAAATAACAGCAGGGTCACCCACGGTGGACAGGTTCAGCTGAGCTTCCAGACTAAGACAGACTAGGGAGAAAGACCTGGCAGTCTACGTCTGAAAAAAATTAACCAGTGAAAACCTTATGAATAGCAGTAGGACATTGTCTGATATAGTGCCAGAAGATGAGACCCTCAGGTTAGAAGGCACTCAAAAGACGACTGGGGAAGAGCTGCCTCCTCAAAGTAGAGTTGACCTTAATGATGTGGATGGAGCCAAACTTTCGGGATCTTCATTTGCTAATGTGGCATGACTCAAAATGAGGAGAAACAGCTGCAAACATCCATTAATAGTAGGAATGTGGAATATACAAGATACGAATCTAGGAAAACTGAATATCATTAAAAATGAAATGGAATGCATAAACATCGATATCCTAGGCATTAGTGAGCTGACATTAACTGGTATTGGCCATTTTGAATTGGACAATCATATGGTCTACTATGCCGGGAATGACAACTTGAAGAGGAATGGCATTGCATTCATCGTTAAAAAGAACATTTCAAGTTCTATCCTGAAGTACATGCTGTCGTTATAGAATAATATTCATACACCTATAAGGAAGACCAGTTAATACGACTATTATTCAAATTTACACACCAACTACTAAGCCAAAAATCAGGAAATTGAAGATTTTTACCAACTTCTGCAGTCTGAAATTGACCAAACATGCAATCAGGATGCATTGATAATTACTGGTGATTGGAATGCAAAAGCTGGAGAAAAAGAAGGATCAGTAGTTGGAAAATATGGCCTTTGCAATAGAAACGATGCCAGATATTGCGTGTTAGAATTTTGCAAGACCAACGACTTCTTCATTGCAAATACCTCTTTCAACAACACAAATGTTGACTATACACGTGGACCTTGCCGAATGGAATACGTAGAAATCAAATCGACTATATCTGTGGAAAGAGGTGATGGAAAAGCTCAATATCATCAGTTAGAACAAGGCCAGGGGCTCATGTGCAAGTTGCAGTTGAAGCGAAAGGAAATTAGAACAAGTCCACAAGATCCAAAGTACGACCTTGAGCATATCCCACCTGAATTCAGAGCCCATCTCAAGAATAGATTTGACGCATTGAACACTAATGACCAAACGCAGATGAGTTGTGGAAGGACATCATACATGAAGAAAGCAAGAGGTCATTAAAAAGACAGGAAAGAAAGAAAATACCATAATGGATGTCAGAAGAGACTCTGAAACTCACTCTTGAAAGTCGAATAGCTAAAGCGAAAGGACGAAATGATGAAGTAAAAGAGCTGAAAAGAAGATTTCAAAGGGCAGCTCAAGAAGACAAATGAAGTCTTATAATGACATATGCAAAGACCTGGAGTTAGAAAACCAAAAGGGATTTCTTGGCATTTCTCAAGCTGAAAGAACTAAAAAAGAAATTCAAGCCTCGAGTTGCAATATTGAAGGATTCTATGGGCAGAATACTGAACGATGCAGGAAGCATCAAAAGAAGATGGAAAGAATACACAGTCACTGTACCAAAAAGAATTGGTCGACATTCAGTCATTTCAAGAGGTAGCATATGATCAAGAACTGATGGTACTGAAGGAAGAAGTCCAAACTGCACTGAATACATTGTCAAGAAACAAGGCTGCAACAATCGATGGAATATCAATCGAGATGTTTCAACAAATGGATGCAGCGCTGGAGATGCTCATTTGTCTATGCCAAGAAATTTGGAAGGCAGCTCCCTGGTCAGCCGACAGGAAGAGACTCATATTTATGCTTATTCCAAAGAAAGGTGATCCAACCAAATGTGGAAATTATCAAACAATGTCATTAATATCACACGCAAGTAAAATTTTGCTGAAGATCATTCAAAAGTGGTTGCAGCAGTACATCAACAGAGAACTGCCAGAAATTGAAGCCGGATTCAGAAGAGGATGTGGAACAAGGGATATCACTGCTGATGTCAGATGGATCCAGACTGAAAGCAGAGAATACCAGAAAGATGTTTACCTGTGTTTTATTGACTATGCAAAGGCATTTGACCGTGTGGATCATAACAAATTATGGATACAATTGCAAAGAATGGGAATTCCAAAACACTTAATTGTGCTCATGAGGAACCTCTACACAGATCAAGAGGCAGTTGTTCGAACAGAACAAGGGGATACTGCATGGCTTAAAGTCAGGAAAGGTGTGCGTCAGGGTTGTATCTTTTCACCATACTTATTCAATCTGTATGCTGAGCTGTATCCAAGAAGCTGGACTATATGAAGAAGAACGTGGCATCAGTACTTACTGATGAAGATCAAAGATACAGCCTTCAGTATGGATTACACCTCAACACAAAGAAAACAAAAATCCTCACAAATGGATCAATAAGCAACATCATGATAAATGGAGAAAAGATTGAAGCCGTCAAGGATTTCATTTTACTTGGACCCGCAATCAGCACTCATGGGGAAACAGCAATCAAGAAATCAAATGACGCATTTCATTGGGCAAATCTGCTGCAAAGGACCCCTTTAAAGTATTAAAAAGCAAAGATGTCACTTTAAGGACTAAGGTGCGCCTGACTCAAGCCATGGTGTTTTCAATTGCCTCACATACATGTGAAAGCCAAACAATGAATAAGGAAGACCCAAGAAGAAGAACTGATGCCTTTGAATTGTAGTGTTGGTGAAGAATATTGAATATACCACGGACTGACAAAAGAACGAACAAATATATCTTGGAAGAAGTACAGCCAGAATGCTTCTTAGAAGCGAGGATGGCGAGACTTCATCTTGCGTACTTTGGACATGTTATTAGGCAGGATCAGTCCCTGGAGAAGGACATCATGCTTGGTAAAGCAGAGGGTTACCAAAGAAGAGGAAGACCTTCAAGGAGATGGACTGACACAGTGGCTGCAGCAATGGGCTCAAGCATGACAATGATCGTGAGGATGGCACAGGACTGGGTAGTGTTTCGTTCTATCGTACGTAGGGTTACTATGAATCGGAACCGACTTGACGGCAGCTAACGACAACAACAACAGCACATAGTAAATCAAAAAAACAAACCAGCGGTTGTTGCATCGATTCCAACTCATGGTGACCCCTTGTGTATCAGAGTAGAATTTTGCTCCATAGAGATTATTAATGACTCTGACCTTTGGAAGTAGATTGCCAAGCCTTTTTTCCGAGATGCCTCTGGGTGGATTTGAATCACCCACCTTTGGTTTAGTAGTCGAATGCTTAACTGTTGTGCCATCCAGAGACTCCTCAGCACATAGTAGGTGCTCAATAAATATTTTTTGTTGATTGAACGTCTGAATATTTCCCTCAGTGCTTGCTCAGTTTATCTTCCACCTAGCCTCACCAGCAAGATTGTGTCTGGTTCACATTCTGTCATTTGTATTATGAGACCAACCATGTCATGAATAAGCCTTTCCAGAGTCACCATGAGACCCCTGCGCCTGGAGGGGATTCATGCTGTCCCATTCCCTCCATATCCAGACTCACTTGCTTTCAACCTCTCAGTAAATTTGGCACTGCCCGCCTCCCCTGTCTCCTCCCGCAACGAACCCTGCATCCTCCACTGAAACTTTATACTTGCTGTTCCTCCACCTGTAGCACTTCTTCCCACTTCCCCCTGTCCTTCAACGCTTAGCTCTAGGGTGAACTCCCCTCCAGAGACAAGAGGAGGAGAGGTAGGCCCCGTGATGAGAGGTGGGGTCAGCTGGGCCAGTGCCCCCTTCACTCACCAGAACTCTTAGGCCTGGAGAGTGGCTGATAGTGGCCTTGACCTCAGAATTGGCCCTACGCTTCTCTCTTATTTTGCCTTGCTTCTGTCACCCTCTCTATGCCACTCTGTGTCTAGCACGTGAGCTCCACGAAGGCAGGACTGGGTTGTGCCTATCTCTGTATCTCCGGTACCAGTGCAGGTCCTGGCTGGGAGGAGGTACCAGTGCAGGTCCTGGCTGGGAGGAGGCGAGAAATAATTGCTTGTTGAATTGAGTTGTCTGCTTTCCTGCCTCTGTCCTCTCCCTCCCTCCCTCCCTCTTTTTTTTGCCTCTCCAGCTCTTTTACTTTATCTCTGCCTCTGCCTTGCCTCTTTCCATTTATCTTTCTGAGTGATGGGATGGAGACACACACCATGGGGCACCTGGCCTTGAAGTCAGTCCCTCTGTTCTGGTGTTTCTCAAAGTGTTTCCTTGACTTCCTGCACCAGAACCACTTCAAGTGCTTGTTAAGTGTGTTGGTATCTGAGCCTCAGCCCAGACCTACCCTAAAGCTTCTCTATTGCTGTGTAACAAATACTCCAAAAGTTAATGGCTTAAAACAACAACCATTTTATAATGTCTCACAATTTTGGGGGTCAGAAATTTGGGCAGGACTTCGCTAGGTGATTCTTTTGCTCTGTGTGACACCAAATGGGGTCACTTGGTGGTATTCAGCTGCTGAATGGGTTGGGCTAAGCTAGAAGGTCCAGGACGCCTTCCCTTACATGTCTGGGGCTTTGGTGGGGATGGCTAGATGGCTGGGCTCAGCTGGATCTCTCCCTTCCCAGGTAGTCTCAGGCCTGTCCATGCAGTGTCTCTAGCAGGGTAGTCAGACTGTTCTCACTGGGTCCTGTTCTCACTGGAGAGGAAGGCCCAGAACTGGAAGACAAAGGTAGCCTTTGAAGCTCAATTCCAGGCAATTTCATGCAAAGCCACCCAGGGCACATAGATGAGGTGACAGTCTGAAGCCACATGGACTTGTTGACTCTCCAACATGGTAGCTTGGGCTCTAAGAGCAAGTGTTCCAAGAGAAAAGAAGTAGAAGCTGCCGGTCCCTGATGGCCGAGGCTCAGAAACCGTCATGTCTCGCTTTCACATTTTCTATTGATCTAGTAGTCACAAAGCTCACCCCATTTAAAATGGTGCATCTCCACTTATATTCAAAGGCAGGGGACATAGATCTCATGTCCTGATGGGAGGAGGTCACAGAATTAATGACCATCGTTAATCTGCCATACTTACTGAGTGATACTCTTTGGGGTTACACCCAGGACTTGTGCGTGTTGACGTGATCCTGAAGTTGAAGAGCCAGTGATGTGGCCTTTTTCACCCTAGTGAGCTTATGCTTCTCTTCCCTGGGCTGTTCCTTTGCCCAGCATGCCTCATGGCTCAACCTCCATGGGCTCAGATGCTGTCGAACTTGTCCTCGTGCCACTGTCACTCACCATCCCCCTTCCTTCACCTATCTCCCTGCAGCCGCACACTGACACTTGTGTGGGGACACGTGGGTATGTCACAGGAAGATGGCAGATACAAACATGAGTGACCAGCAGGCATTTGCCGAAGATATTGCACCAAGCACAGAGTATATTTTTAATTATTGCTTGGTCTTGTTTTCACTGGACAGAAAAACCCAGAAATGGAAGACAAAGATAGCCCTTGAAGCTCAACTCCAGGGAACTTCATGCAAAGCCATCCAGGGCTCATAGACAAGAGGTAACAGTCTAAAGCGACACAGACTTGTTGACCCTCCAACAAGCAAAACTGAGTGAGTGGCAGGTGCATTCCTGGCTGGCTGTGGATCTGGGAACTTTGAGGGCACTGTAACTGCCCTCTCCATGCAGGTGAGATGGGGGTGGGTCAAGGTACCTAAAATGTCTTCCAAGACTGGCTGGACTTAGGCTTTGTCATGGGTGGAATTGTGTCCCCCAAAAAGATTTGTTGAAATCCTAACACCCACTACCTGTAAACATGACTTTGTTTGGAAATAGGGTCTCTGAAGATGTTATCAGTTAACATCAGGTCATAGCGGAATAGGGTGGGTGACCCATGTGAGCGGTGTCTGTGGGAAAGGAGGAGGAGAGACACACAGGAAAGATAGCCATGTAGAGAAGAGGCAAAAAAATATCCCCCAAAACAGAAAAACCCATTGCCATCAAGTCAATTCCAACTCATAGTGACCCTATAGGACAGGGTAGAACTGCCCTATAGGGTTTCCAAAAAGCAGCTGGTGGATTTGAACTGCTAACCTTTTGGTTAACAGCCAAGCTCTTAACCATTGTGCCACCAGGGTTCCAAAGACAGAGGCAGAAATGAAAATTATACTGTCACAGCCAAGGAATGCCTGGGGCTTTGAGAAGCTGGGAGAGACAGGAAAGGCTTTTCCCCTAGAACTTTTACAGAAAGCATGTCCTGTCAACACCTCGAATCTGGACTTTTAGCCTTCAGCCACCTAGTTTGGGGTAATTTGTTATGGTGGCCCCCAAACACTCACACAGGCCCTCAGAAGGCTACTTGAGCAATCTGGGTAGTGCTGCTAGAGGGACAGTTTTGAGCTGGGCCCCAAAAGGTGGGGAGGATGTGGCTGATCCAGTGGAAGGAGTTGGGTCTGGATTCAGACCCAGGCCTTAAGTTCAGATTTGCTGCTTACTAGCCGTAAATGGACTTTGAAAAAATGATTCAAGCCTCACTGAGCCTCAATTTCCTCATCTGTAAAAAGGGCTAATAATGCCTGTCTCTGAGAGCTCTTTTTCTAATTAGTATAGATCTCATGGACATAGCCTGGTGAAAATTAGAGACGCAGGTGAAAGGCCAGTGATGTTCTGGTGCCTTTTATCTGGAGAAGGACAAAACCTGGGCCTTCTGGCCCCTCCTGGCCTCTCCCAGTCTTGAGACCATAATTGTTCACTCTTTGCCCCTGGCCCAAACCCTCAGCATTTCTTCTGTTATTTTCATCTTTCTGTCCTCTCTCCCTTCCCCGTCTCCTGGTGTCCCTGCAGTGGCCAGCACCTTGCCAGCTGCAGACACTCAGGACCACTGTGGACCACACCGCCTCTAGCTCTTTGTGCCTCTCTGCCCAGCCCACCCCAGGGCCCTCCATCTTCATTTCCCCCCCTTTTTCCTGCACATCACTCCCTCTCTGCAGCTGGCAAATTGAGGAGTCCCTTGTGGCAGGCAGGCAGGGCTGACCTTGAAGCAGATCTTTAATAAAAAATGAGCAGAGGCGGTAGCCTCCCCGCCCGCCTCCCCATGCACTCCCACCTCCTGCCCAGCCTCCCATTTGCCTCTTCTCCACATGTAAATCCATTATAAGGAGACATTGCCCTGGGTAAACATTGCCCTGTTTAGGGTCCTTGTGAAGATGCCAATCCCTGGGCTGTGGGGGTGTGAGGGAAGGATGCTTTGTTGGTGTCGGGCAGATGGGCTAGGAGGGGAGGGGGCTATACTTTGAGGCTGTGGGCCCTGCCTGCTTTTGCCTTAGAGCTTTACACAGGAGCTGGTCTTCCAACTGAGCCCACGATTCAGCCCCACCCCCGGCCTGAGGCCATCCTGGGCTGGGGTGCGGGAAGGCTGTCATCAGCAGCCTAGGCCTCTCCCACTGCAAGGAGTTGGAATCAAGTCTCCTGCAGACCCAGGGCCAGTCTGGGCCCAGGACTGAGTGGCCTACACACGCCTTTGAGCACTACTGCATCCTAGCGGTCATACTTCATCCTCATTATTTCTAATTCTCACAGTGAGCCTGCGAGGATCATTGCCCCATCTTACAGATGAAGACATTGAGGATCAGAGAGGTTTAGAGCTTACCCACAGCCACCCAGTTTGTAAAAGACCTGGGCAATGACTTGAGCCAGTATCAGTCTGACCCTAAGTCAGGCAAGTCCCCCAACCACTGGCCTCGGAGTTGTCTCCCTGGGTCTGGGAGAGACACAGTCCTGCTCCTCCCTGAGGCTGGGACCCACCCTGGCCCTCTAATGTGGGCCCTGTTGAATGGACAGACCTCCCAGGGCCAGGTCACCCATTGCTTGGCTCCTCAGTGGGTTCCCCTCTTCTCCTGAAACTCTAGAGACCTCAGGCCCCCGAGTGATCCACATGGTGGATTTGTGACTCTGGTTAGCCCAGATCCTCTGCCTAAGCCCTTAGATCTTGAATGGGTGCTCAAGAAATAAGTGTGGGAAAAGGAATGAATGAATAAGTCAGTGAGTGAGCCTGCAAATGAATGAATGAATGAGAATTCACTCGAATGAAGAAGCGAATGAGGCACTGAGTCAGTGAACTCTGCCTACCAGGCAAGGCAGAGGCTGGAGCAAAGAGACTGTGTCCTTTGTGGGCTTTCCCTACCCATGAGGGCCACCCTGACAGAGATGTCCACCAGCTGTTCATGCCTCCATTCCAGAGTGGAGAGTGGTCCCTGGGATGAGAATGCCTAGTTAGGGATGGCACCTCTTAGCCCCCTCGTATGTAAATGGGACCCTGTGACTAATTCTCACCAATGGAATGTAGACAGAAAGACATCTTTCTGGAGACACACCTGAGAGGCAGGTGTGCCCTCTCTACACTTCTTCCCCCATCTGCTGGCAGAAAGGCCCTGGGGTTGGGGAGTCGTGGTGTCAGAAGATGGAAGGAGCCTGGGTACCTAAATCCTCACGTGGAGGAGAGCTGTCTGCCAACCAGGAACATCACAGGGGACTGTGTCACTAATGTGAAATCATAAGTAGCAGTAAGTCACTTATTATTTATTTGTTATAGCAGTGTTACCCTAACTCATACATCCAAAGAAGATAGTTCTTTGTCTTCAAGCTATGTCCAAGCAGGGCAAACAATTGGCTGGAGCCAAGGGATGTAGGCCAGCAACCACTCAGGCAGGGGCTGTGGAGACCCTCTCTGGTCAGAGACAAGCACCTGTAAGAGAGCTAGTCAGGCCCCTTACCCTTTGCCTGTCATAGATCTCCTCACCACTCATGATTCAGAGAGGAACTAATGTTGCTCCTGGGTTGGGAGAAGGACTCAGGTGTTGGGGTTAATTCATCTATGGCGTTAGAAGTCAAGATCACCGTTATCCTTGAGTGGTGGTGACTAGAAGGGGCACAAGGGAACTGATAATGTTTTGTGTCTTGATCTGGATGCTGATTCCATGACTATGTTCAATTTGTGAAAATTCGTCAAGCTGTATGTGTATGATTTGTATACTTTATCTATGTATATTGTACTTCAATGATTTTTTAAAATGCCTAGGAGAGGGAGAGAAAACGGGTGGGAGAAGACAGGATGGAAACAAGCGGAGAAGGTGTGGCAGAAGGGAGAAAGGACGGGTGGCGGGGGGCAGAGGACAGAAGGCAGCGGGCAGCCCTGCCCCTTCCCTGTTGCAGTGGCCTGGAGCATACACTTCCTCTTTCCTTGGCAGGTCACCCATAATCCTTTTATCCTACGCCAGGCCCAGGAAGCATCCATTGGACAGCTGCCCCAGCCCAGGGACCCTCACCTTCAAGGGTGTGAGGGTGATCTCTCCTTGGAGGCCTGGAACACCACACCTGGGTCGACATGTTCCTACCTGGAGACAGTGTAGGCAGCAGAGATGGCAGCTGAGGCTGCCTTGGAGGATGTGACCCAGTTTCATCTGCAGAATCCATCTGTCAACAGAATAAATTCCAGTCACCTGAATTCATCACATACACACACACACACACACTCATGCACATACCAGACTCACCCAACACATACCTCATATGCACGCCACATGCACAAGCCCCATACACTGCATACACACACCCTATATACATACACCCCATACACATGCCCCATACATGCTTTATATACACACCTCAGACACATAGCCCATATATAAGCCTCATGCCCATGTCCCATACAAACACCCCATACACATGACCCATTTACATATGTCCCATACATGTTTCATATACATGCACATATACCACCTACACACATCCCATACACACACAGTTGGATGCACACACATCCAAGCAAATATCTGCAGCCCTTAAACACATGTAAGACTCAAACTTCAGCTGCACAACTCCTCATATACACAGCACACACACACTCACACAAACATGGGAACACATACATGCGCATACATGCCCAAATATGCACCAGACACGTCAGACCTGGGGCAGGGATGGCAGGAGAGGGCTTGCCTGTGGGAGGAGCAATCCCACACTGACCCAGAGCCCCAGGCACACAGAGGCAGGGACCCATCCATGGAGGGGCCCATCTCTTCCGTGAGGCCTTCCCTGACAGTTCAGTGACCCAAGAGCCTGAGTTGCAGAGATGTCCTCTCATGTGGGAATAGATGACATCTGTCCTTGTGGTGTGTGTAGGGTGTATTGAGCAGGAATCTGCTAGGGTCCCAGAAAGTGGGTAAGCTGAGGGCAGGGCAGGAAGGCAGAGGCTGGTGTCAGTGCTGGGCAACTCCAGGTCCTTGGACTGGACCCCGGGTCTGGTGTGAGGGTGGATGGCTTGGGACAGGCTGTAAGTGTGGGGCAGGGAGAGAGCAGGGATACCTAGGATAGGCCTGCACGAGTGTGTGTGCACACATGGTTATAAATATGATGCATCCAATTGCATGCACCCAAAGAGCCTCCTGATACCCTGACACAGCGGGGCCCTTTCTGTCCCCTGCCCTCCTTTAATTGCTCCCCCAGAGACCCCAGAGGCTAAATTTGCTCCCAAACCAGAAGCGAGGGCAGAGAAAGCCCTGCTGGCCCAGCCTTGCCCGTTTGCTCTGCCTGCACTGGCCCCACAGATCCCTGTGTGGAAGGTCCCATCCTCGGTGGCCTTTTGCACTCGCCTCCCCTGCCAGCTGTGCCCTCCTCCCAGAAGCCCCCAGTCTCAGACCAGGAATCGTCCCTCTGAGCCCCAGGAGGGCCCTGACTTCCGTGTGAGGAAAATCACAAGGGCAAGCACCATTTATGAAACACCTTCTAAGTGTTGTGTGGAGCCTTGGTGGCACAGTGGTTAAAAGCTCGGCTGCTAACCAGAAGGTTGGCAGTTTGAATCCACCAGCCATTCCTTGGAAGCCCTGCAGGGCAGTTCTACTCTGGCCTGTAGGGTTGCCGCTTCATATATTTAATCCTCTCAGCAAGCCTGTGAGTGGGCATTATCATCTTCATTTTACTGGGGCTCAGAGAAGTCAAGTAATTTGCTCAAGACTCCATAGCAAGAGAGTGGCGGGATGAGGGGTACTATGGGCTGGGGTCTGGAGTGAGGTGACCTCTTATTGGGCCTGAGTGGCCTCATCTTTCAGGAGGTCTTTCTGGACTACTCCAACTCCTACTGGACTCTTCCTTCTGGAAGGTTTTGTTGCACTAGGAAACTTAGAGTCAAATTTATAATGTAGCACAGTGTCACTGAAACATCAGCAATTCATGCTCCATCTCCACGTTTTTGCTACATGGAGTATCTGCTGTGCTGCTATTTCCTTTAACTCTTTCTTTACATCTACTCATAGCTGTACTTGTTCTAAGTAACGCAGCTTGGAACAGGACATGGTGGGCTTGACGTGCTGGCTGCTAACATGTCCCATACACATTATAATCAATGTGCCGAAATCAGGTTGACACCCCTTAGGGAGGCTTTGCCTGGCTCCCAGCACCCTGGCCTCAGCCTCTACCTAATGCCAGGGCTCTCCAGCACGCTGTTGGTGTTCCGCCTCCCTCCCCCTCAGTCTCCTTCTGTGGTCTCTCCCATAGCTGCTGGGAGTCCCACCCCTTCCAAGAACCTGGTTTCAACCCTAGTGAGAAGTGCCCTGGGGAGGGGTTTGCTCAGGTCTCAGAGGGGATTCAGGTCCTACCCACCCATTATTTGCTGGGGGGCCTCTTTGACTCTGCTGTTGTTGTTAACTACCATTGAGTCAGCTCCAACTCATAGTGACCCCATGTACAACAGAACAAAACATTGCCTGGTCCTGTGCCATGTTCACGATCCTTGGTGTGCTCCAGTCCATTGTCATGGCCACTGTATATTTTGAGCGCCTTCCAACCTAGGGGGCTCATCTTCTAGCACCATATTGAATAATATTCTATTGTGGCCCATAAGGTTTTCATTGGCTAATTTTCAGAAATACATTGCCAGGCCTTCCTTCCTAGTCTATCTTAGTCTAGAAGCTCTGCTGAAACCTGTCCACCATGGGTGATTTTGCTGGCCTTTGAAATACTGGTAGCATAGCTTCCAGCATCACAGCAACACCCAAGTCATGACAGTTCAATAAACTGACAGTCGAATGGTGGACTCTGAGTTTTTGCTAACTGTCCAGTCTCACACATGTGCCCTGTAGGTGCCTGGCACAGAGCAGGCATCTCATAAAGGCGGCTGATGGTGCCCTGGGCTTTGTGGCCCCTCTCTGCTTTAACTATCTGTAACACGGGTCTGAGGCCTCTGGGGTAGGGCTGTGAGATGGCAGATGCAGCACTCTGGTCAAGGTCATTAGCTCTGAGATGAAAACACAGGCTTTCTCGCATGTGCACTGGATGGGCAGCAGCCAGGGCTTGGAGGGGTGCACGAGCGCCCCTCTTTCCTGAGCCAGCTTCCTTCCTCAGAGCCCAGTCTACCCCAGGTACATCAGGCACCGAGTGAGTCGCTGCATTCAAATGCCCACAGTGCTCCCAATGCCCCCACCCAACACACACACACATGCATAAGCGCACACACACACACACCTATGCACACCCCCTAGCCAGTGAGAGGAGAATTTCCAATCCCAGCCAGGCCCCCCTTCCCTGTTGGAAGGGAGTTAACCTAATTACAGGCCTAAGTTTGCCTAGCAGTCTGCCTAACACGAGGCTCTCCCACCAGGCTGGGAGAATATTTAAACCAGCAGGAGCCTGAGAGGGAGAGAGAAGGGCGGAGAGGAGTTATTTTTAGGCAATGAAGTAGAGTTTGCAGTGGAGCTGGCAGCTTCCGAGAATGATGGGGGCTCAGGTCAGGTGGACAGGCAGCCTGGGTGTGGCTTCTCCTAAGAGGAACCAGGCCAGTGGGGGGTCTCCCAGGAAGGAGGGGAGGAGCTGAGAGGGGAGCAGGAAAGAGGGACTTGCCTCGGGTTCCTATCAGAGCTGTCCTCACTGGCCATGAACTGGATTCCTTAGCTCTGTAGAGATCTGACACTCACCCCCAACACCACAGACAGACAGACACACACACATGTAGGGGGAGAGCCAGGAACAGGGAGGGGATTCTCTGTCAGGGGTCTGAAAGCAGCTGGGCAAGGGTTGTGACGTCCATAAGCCCCTCCGTGAATAGCTGATGCCCTCCATTCAGGCCCCTCTTCTGAGTGCCACACTATAGACTGCCACCCAGCAGGGGGTGCAGCAAGAACACATCTCTCACCCCACCCCATCCCAGGAGACCAAATCCAGGGATCACAAGCACATGAAACATAAGAGTACGGTGAGCCAGGAACCCAGGAAATCCATGAGTTCTGGTTTCAAGAGGCAGAACCAAGCCCCATGCAGGGTGGGCCCACCTAGTGTAGGGCTGCTGCTAGGGAGACAGAGCCCTGCCCTTTCCGAAATTGCATGGTGCCATGCTTTATGGTGAAAGCTCTGGAGCCAAACTGCCTAGGTTCAAATCTCAGCCCCCCTTACGTGCTTTGTGACCTTGGGTACATCCCTAAACTCTCTGGGCTTCAGTTCTCTCCACTGTAAAATAGACATGCTAATTGTGTCTACCTCCCAGGGTTGTGATGAAGATTAAAGGGACTGTTGTTAGGTGCTGTCAAGTTGGTTCTAACTCATAGAGATTCTATGTATAGTAGAGCGAAACATTGCCTGGTGTGCTGCACCATCCTCAAAATCCTTGCTATGTTTGAGCCCACTGTTGCAGCCACTGTATCAATCCATCTTGTTGAGGGTCTTCCTCTTTTCCTCTGACCTTCTACTTTACCAAGCATGATGTCCTTCTCCAGGGATTGAAGCACTTACTGCTGAAGATCAAAGACTATAGCCTTCAGTATGGATTGCAGCTCAACATAAAGAAAACAAAAATCCTCACAACTGGACCAATAAACATTATGATAAACAGAGAAAAGACTGAAGTTGTTGAGGATTTCATATACTTGGATCTACAATGAACACGCGTGGAAGCAGCAGTCAAGAAATAAAATGACGTATTGCATTGGGCAAATCTGCTTCAAAAGACCTCTTTAAAGTATTAAAAAAGCAAAGATGTCACCTTGAAGACTAAGGTGAGCTTGACCCAAGCCATGGTGTTTTCTTTTTTTTTTTTAAGGAAGGTGTGCTGCATTTAATGTTAGTACATCAAGTACCAAAATCAATTTTAAATATACTATTTTTTTTTAGCTTTGCAAATAGGTATTATTGTTTGGATCATCTTGTCTGAAATTTTTTTTTTTTAGCCATGGTGTTTTCAATTGTCTCATATGCATGCGCAGGCATAGACATCTCTGAGCGATGTCTCAGTCATCTAGTGCTGCTATAACAGAAATACCACAAGTGGGTGGCTTTAACAAACAGAAATTCATTTTCTCACAGTTTAGGAGGCTAGAAGGTGCTGGCTCTAGGGGAAGTCTCCCTTTCTCTGTGGCTCTGGGGTAAGATCCTTGTTTCTTTTGAGCTTCTGTTCCTGGTGGATCTTCATGTGGCTTGGCATCTCTCTTCTCCCATCTCTGCTGTGTTCACTTGTTTAATCTCTTTTATATCGCAAGAAAGATTGACTCCAGATACACCCTACACTAATCCTGCCGCATTAACATAACAAAGAAAACCCCTTCCCAAATGGGATTATAACCGCAGGCATAGAGGTTAGGATTTACAACACATATTTTTTTTTATTGTACTTCAGGTGAAGGCTTACAAAACAAATAGTTTCTCATGAAACAGTAGTGCACATATTGTTTTATGACATTGGTTAACAACCCCACAACATGTCAACCCTTTCCCTTCTCGACCTTTACAACACATATTTTTTGGGGACACAATTCAACCCATAACATTCCACACTTTGGCCCCTCAAAATTCATGTCCTTGCCACATGCAAAACACATTTATCCCATCACATCATACCAAGTCTTCAATCCACTCCAAGTCTAAAATCTCATCTTCTGAATCATGTAAATCACATATGGGTGAGACTTTTGGAGTATTCCACCCTGGAGCAATATTCCTTTTCATCTGTGAATCTGTGAAATCTAGATTACAAGTTATCTGTTTCCAAAATACAATGGTGAACAGCCCAGGGGCAAGGACTAGAAGGCAGGAGGGGACAGGAAAGCTGGTAATAGAGAACCCGAGATCAAAAAGGGAGAGTGTTGACATGTCATGCGGTTGGTAACCAATGTCACAAAACAATATGTGTACTAATTGTTTAATGAGAAGGTAGTTTGTTCTGTAAACCTTCATCTAAAGCACAATAATAAAAAAAAAATTCAAAAATTATAAATGAAAAGCAAATAACAAATAAAATACAATGGTGAAACAGGCATAAGGTAGACTTTTCTATTACAAATGGGAGAAATTGAGGGAAAGAAGGGATAACAGGCATCAAGCAAGTCTAAAACCCAGCAGAACAATTTACATTAGCTCTCGAGGCTTGAAAATAATCCTCCGTTCCTGAGATCATCTGGGCAATAGCCCCACCCTACAGACTCTGGGTATTGACCACACTCTCTGGATTCTGGGTAGACACCTCTTGGCCCTGGGCTTCAGCCCCACCTTCCAGGCCCTCTAGGATGGCAACTCTGCTCCCTCAGCTTTGGGTGGCTCCATTCTCCTAGTCCATCTGAGTGGCAACCCTACCCCCTCAGCCCCTGCAGGCCCTGTTCTACTGCCCCTTGAGCATGACAGCCCCGCCCCTTCAGCTTTGGGTGGCAGTCCCATCCCCCTGGCACACCTTAATGGCAGCCCCACACTTTGGAACTGAGTTGGTGAAGATCCAACTCTCTGAAACTGTAAAAACAGTGTAGGGGCAGTGTCTGACCTCCTCTAACTTCACAAGGAGGAAGGAGAATCACGACCAACAGTCCCAGGTTGATACCTATGAGGCAGAGGTCAGACATGCCTCCTCTCTCTGCCATCTTTACCAATTCTGACACCAACCATCCCTCCCACACACTCTCTACTTCTCTGCTGGGTTCGATGATTCACTGCAAGGGCCACACAGAACCCACAGACAATACAATTATGGGGTTTATTAGGGAAGTAACAGGTTACAATTCAGGCTCAGGAACACTCAGGATACAGTTCTTCCATTAGGACAGCCTCTTTTCAGCTGTGCTCGAAGGCATACCTCTCCCTGGCCCTAGGCCTCTGTCCTACTCAGGCAAGTGTTAACAAAGCTCTTTTAGCCTGTCTTAGTCATCTAGTGCTGCCATAACAGAAATACCACAAGCAGATGGTTTTAATGAAGAGAAGTTTATTTCCTCACAATCAAAGTAGGCTAAAAGTCCACATTCAGGGTGTCAGCTCCAGGGAAAGGCTTTTTCTCTCTGTCAGCCTTCTTCTCTTCAGTGTTCCCCTGGACTAGGAGCTTCCCGGCGCAGGGACCCCGGTCCAAAGGACGCACTCTGTTCCCCGCACTGCTTTCTTGATGGTATGAGGTCCCCCTGTCTTATTGCTCACTTCTGTCTTTTATAACTCAAGAGATTGCCTCAGGACACAATCCAGTCTTGTAGATCAGTTTCTGCCTTACTAACACAACTGCCACCCATCCTCCCTCATTAACATCATAGAGGCAGGTTTACAACATGCAGGAAAATTACACAGTACCAGGAATCATGGCCTAGCCAAATTGATACACACATTTTTTGGGGGACATAATTCAAACCATGACATAGCCCCTGCCAATAAGTCCCCAGAGGCACCCTAGACACTCAGCTTTCTCACTCCATGGGCTGGGAAGCCCACTGCTCAGTGTTCTGCCAGTCTCTCCTGCCACTGCTTCTCACCATCTTCAGGGTTACGGCTTGTTCTCTCTCTCTCTCAGTCTCCTGGTTCCAGGAGCTTCTCAGCACAGGGATCCTGGATCCAAAGGATGTGCTCTCTGCTCCTGCCTGTTCTTCCTTGGTGATGTAGGATTATCTCTTTCCTCTGGAATTGGTTTTCTTTTAAGCCCAGCAGTATGGCAAACGGACCAATCCCTTTGGTAGGCCACTATTACCCTATCTGCACAGTCCCGCCCAATCACCTAGTGGGAGTTATGACACCATGGTGAGAAAGGCCATACAAAAGCTATCCATTGCACTGCAGAAGCCTAGGAGGCTGTGGCCGCACTCTTTGAGATCCAGGAGAACTTGACCCCACCCTTTGAAACTGAGAAGGCCCTGCTTCCCGTGTTCCTTCCAATAGTTCTGCTGATCTCTGAGCTGCTTCAGGGATTGTCCTTTTCTTTTCTTGGAGAACAACAGATGTAGTTCCTTTGGCCCGTTTCCTGCCTGTAGAATTCCAAGAGGCAGACAGTGTACTTTTCGTTCTTTCTCTGTTCCCTTCAGTCTAAGCTGATAGGTTTTCTGCTGTGGTAGTTGGTTAGATCCATCAGTCACAGGCTTAATCTCCTTAACAATAGATTGAATCACTAAGTCCTTGGTGAGTGTTTTAGGACATGTGTCCTTAGTTTGTATAAGAGAATTTTCCAAATCTTTAAGTTCTGGTTTCATTTTGCACAGGTCATGCTTTAAGTCCATCTGTTTTCCTCTAGCATTTTACTATAAGCAGCAAGGAGAAACCATGTGGTCCTTTTAAGATCTTGCTTAGAAATCTCAGCCAGATATCCAAGTTCACCACTTACAAATTCTACCTTACACCAAGTATTTGAACATAATTCAGACAAGTTTTTTGCCACTGCATGAAAAGCATCATCCTTCCTCCATTGTCCAATCACATGTTCATCATTTTCTTTTAAAGCCTTACCAAAAACACATTTAACGTCCACATGTCTAGCAGCATTCTGTTGCTGGCATCATATGTATTCTCTAAGATGATAGAGACTTTTTCTATAGTTCTCACTTCCTTCTGAGCCCTAACCAGAATTGCCTTTGACATGCATAATTCTACCAACAGTCTCTTCAAGGCAATCTAGGCTTTTACTATTAGGCACCTTAAAATTCTCCCAGTCTCTACCCGTTACCCAATTCCAAAACCACTTCCATATTTTAGGTATCTGTTAGAGCAGCACCCCACTCTTGGTACCAAATTCTGTCTTAGTTATCTAGTGCTGCTATAACAGAAATACCACAAATGGATGGCTTCAACAAACAAAATTCATTTTCTTACAGTTTAGGAGGCTAAAAGTCCAAATCAGGATGCTGGCTCTAGGGAAGTTTTTTTCTCTCTGTTGGCTCTGGAGGAAAGTCCTTGTTTCTTTTGAGCTTCTGTTCCTGGTGGATCTTCATGTGGCTTGGCATCTCTCTTTCCCCATCTCTGCTGTGTTCACTTGTTTAATCTCTTTTATATCTCAGAAGAGATTGACTCAAGATATACCCTACGCTGATCCTACCTCATTAACATAACAAAGAAAATGCATTCCCAAATGGGATTATAACCACAGGTATAGAGGTTAGGATTTACAACACATGTTTTAGGGGGACACAATTCAACCCATAATAGGAGGCTAGAGGTCTGAATTCAGGGTCCTGGCTCTAGGGGAAGGCTTTTTCTCCCTGTTGGCTCTGGTGGAAGGTCCTTGTCTCTTTCCAACTTTTGATTCTTGGTTCCTTGGAGATTCATGTGGCATGGCATCTATCTTCCCCAACTTCACTTGCTTGCTTCTTCTACTCTTTTCTATCTCAAAACAGATTGACTTAAAACACATCTTACACTAATACTGCTTCATTACCATAACAAAGAAAATCCTCTCCCAAATGGGATTATAATCACCATTAAAAACCAAACCAAACCAAACCCGTTGCTGTCAAGTCGATTCTGACTCATATAACCACTATAAGGGTTAGGATTTACAAAGCGTATTTTTGGGGGACACAATTCAATCCTTAACCAAATAAAACCAAACCCATTGCCCAAGGTGATTCTGACTCATAGCAACCCTATAGGACAGAGTAGAACTGCCCCCACAGGTTTCCAGGGCTATAAACTTTATGGAAGCAGACTGCCATATCTTTCTCTCATGGAGTGGCTGGTAGATTTGAATAGCTGAAATTTCAGTTAGCAGCAGAACTCTTAACCATTGCACCACCAGGGCCATTGTTCTGTCCACAGGTGGGCTTGGTAGGTAGTGAGTGCTTGGCAAATGTGAGACGGAAAATAGTGCTCACTGCCTGGGAAGGGGAACACAGTTTACTAATCTGGAACATGCTTTAGTCAACAGGGGCTTCCAATTGCTGCCAGAAAAGGTCGACCCTGTTTTAGGCAAAAAGCGACATCAGAATGAAGTACCACAGACATTACAGTAACTCCCTGGTGCACAGCCCTTTAGAATTTGCAGATGGCTTTTCACGATCTCATAGATGAGGACACTGAGGTCCAGCAAGTGGATGAGGCTGGCCACAAGGTCAGACAGGTCTACATGGCAGAGCCGTCATTTGAATCCAGCACTGTTTGACTCCAAGTCTGGGGTCATCCCACTACACACAATGCCTCTGTGCCCATGATAGCCGGTAAAAGCATGATGGGTGAGAGGCCAGGAAGCTGGAGGTGGGGCTTGGCCTCCTAAAAAGTATAAAAGGCACTGGGCTTGTAGTCCAGCATCCTGGGCTTCAGTCCTGCCCCGTCACTTGTGAGCTGTGTGAGCTTGGGTGAGTCACACCCAAAGTCAGCCTCCCTCATAAAATGGGGCAATAATGGGTGATTGCTGCATTAAACAACAAAAAAAAACCAGTTGCCTTCAAGTTGATTCTGACGCATGGTGACCCCATATGTATTAGAATAGAACTGTGCTCCATAGACTTTTCAGTGGCTGTGATCTTTTGGGGAGCCCTGGTGGCACAGTGGTTAAGAGAGCGACTGCTAACCAAAAGGTTGGCAGTTGGAATCCACCAGCTACTCCTTGGAAACCCTATGGGGCAGCTCTAATCTGTCCTATAGGGTCACTATGAGTCAGAATCATCTCAACGGCAATGGGTTTGGTTTTTTGGTGATGGAAGTAGACCTCCAGGCCTTTCTTCCAAAATGTCTCAGGGTGGATTCAAACAGCAAACCTTTTGGTTAGCAGCTGAGCGCTTAACAATTTGCAGCTCCCAGGGACTCCATTAAACAATAAGACCCATGCAAAGCATCTGGAATAGTGCTAGTGTGTGGGATTAGCTCAATAACATGCTTTTAAAAATACATATTTGATTATTCACAATAGCCAAAAGGTGGAAGCAACTCAAGTGTCTATCAACAGATGAATGGATAAACAAAATGTGGTATGCCCGTTCAGTGGAATATAGCCATAAAGAGAATGAAATTCTGATACATGCTATGACTTGAATGAACCTTGAAAATATTATACTAAGTGAAATAGCCAGAGACAAAAGGATAAATACTGTATTTCCATTTATATGAATTATTTAAACAAAAATCAAACCCATTGCTGTCTCGAGTTGATTCTGACTCATAACGACTATATAGGACAGAGTAGAACTGCACCATAGGGTTTCCAAGGCTGTAAATCTTTACAGGAGCAGACTGCTACATCTTTCTCCTGTGGAGCGGCTGGTAGGTTTGAACCACTGACCTTTAGGTTAGCAGCCAAGCGCTTAACCACTGTGCCACCAGGGCTCCCTATGAAAATATCTAGAATAGGCAAATTTGTAAAGACAAAGTAGATTAGAGACTACCAGGGACTGGGGGAAAGGAGAAATGGAGAGTTACTGCTTAATGGGTACGTATCTAGGGTAATGAAAAAGTTTTGGAAATAGTAGTGATGGTTGCAAAAAATACATATATTTGAATTTTAATTTCACAAGTGGTTCATGAATCCTTTCTTACTGTGTAATATTTAACTGTACAAGCTCTAAAAAGTAAAAAGCTGAGTGTCCCTGCACACAGCACACGTTCCAAAGGCAACTTCCTTCCCCATTCTAGAAACTAACACTAGGCTTTAAAAAAAAAACCAAACCTGTTGCCATTGAGTCAATTCTGATTCATGGCGAGGTCATGTTTACAGAGTAGCACTGCTCCATAGGGTTTTCTTGGCTGTAATCTTTATGGAAGGAGCCCTGGTGGTGCAATGGCTAAACGCTTGGCTGCTAACCGAAACATCAGTGGTTCGAACCCACCAGTGGCTGCACAGGAGAAAAGACCTGGCTATCTGCTTCCGTAAAGATTATCACCTAGGAAACCCTATGGACTATCCTACTCTGTCACTTGGGGTTGCTATGAGTCAGAATTGACTCAACAGCACACAATGACAACAATCTTTACGGAAGCAGATCGCCAGATCTTTCTTCTGCCTTCCGTCTGGGTAGGTTCAAACTGCCAACCTTTAGGTTAATAGTCAAGCACAAACCATTTGCACCACCAGGAACCTAAACACCGTGCTAACTGGTGTGTATTTCTCGAAGACCTTTTTCTGTGCACTTATATTAAAATACAAACATGTTTTTGGGAAGTTGTTTTATTTTATTTTTACCATACATGGAAGTATAAAATACACACTTGTCTGCAATTTGTTTTTTTTCATTGAATAGGTTGTGGAGAACCCTGTGAGTCAGATCAGCACTTTATTTATTAGCTTTGGCCTTAGGGAGATAGATGGGGGTGATAGATGGGGGTAGGTGAAACCCCTCGGAAGCCACTTGGAAGCCCAGCATGGAGCTTGCAGTGGGACCTCCCCTCTGTTTGGAGTGTGGCAGAGTGGTCAGCTTTGTGGGTGCTGCTCTGGGTGAGTAGCTGGTTCTCCAGCTCTCTGCAGAAGAGGCCCTGGCTTCAGGGGGGTATTAAAATATTTAACCACCAGAACCACTTGGGCACTGGCCAGTCGGTGTTGGAGACCCCATACTACCAGCAGTTACCCTCTTACCGTGGGGAGATCCAGGGAGTTCAGGGGAGGGGCCAGACAGAGTGGGGCAGCAGCTGTTTATTTGTTGGTTCAGATATTTCACCATTTTAACAACCAGATCAGCTGGACTGGTGCAAAGCAGCAAAGATCAACCCACCTGGCCCAGCCTTTCAGCATCTGGTCTGCCTGCCCCAGGTGACCCTATTAGACTTTGAGAGGGAATTTAAGCATCTAGGAGAAGATGAAGGGGAGGGGAAAGAGTGCATTTCTCATTTCTGGCTGGTCTGCTCTGGCTGCTGGGGGGTGGGGGTGGGGGAGTGGGGGTTGCCCTGGCAGAAAGCCCTACAGGCCCAGGATGCAGGCAGGGAGGATATGGGCAGCCACTGAAAGTGGGTTAATTGGGAAGATCCAACTCAAGCTCTGGGTGATTAGAAATGGGAGATGTCCTGAAAATACTCCTCTGGAAACCAGAGAGGCAAGCACCAGGAGGCTCCGGGTTTGTGGGGTCTGTCACAGGAGGCTGAAGGCCCAGCCCAGTGCTGCCACCAGAACCAAGAGCTGCTTTGAGTGATCATAGCGCCTGCAGGCCCTGGGGCTCTCCCTACCATTCACGCAGCAGCTTCAGTCCACCCTGGGTCTGCATTAGTTAATCCCTCCCCAACCCTCCCTCCGCCCTTTGGGTGTTGCACAGGAGTGGCCTGCCCTTGCCGGGGCACATGGGGGCACTGGAGACCAGGCACCTGGTTAAAAGAAGTGCTGCTCTGCCAACTCATCTTACAGGGCACAGCCTTCCTTGCTTTTCTTGTGCCAGGCTGGCAAAAGGGTTTCTCTGCAGGGTCCTCTCACCGCAACCTCCTACCCTGAGATTGTATCCAGGCCCTGCTTCCAAACCTTGGAGCTGGTTACTACGACCCTCTCTGAATTCACTCTCATCTCTATTTTCCCTGCCTGAAGGCGCTACCCCCTCCTTCTAGGGCAGGAGCCAAGCCTGACTCTGGAAGGCTAATTCTTAACTCCAATGTTCTCCATTTAGCCAGACCCAAGCAGCTGTTGTGCAGCTTCAGCCTCTAGCTCCCTCTCCAGGCAGTTTTGGAGAACTGCAGTGACAATTTAGCCTGCAGAGAGACAAGTCCCAAGTTCAGTCCCTCCTAATGGAGGTAGGTCATGGTCGTTTTAGGCTAAGCTGTTCATTCCCTCTGCCTTAGCAGGGAGGACGCAAGACTACGATTTTCTTATAGTTATCCAACTTGGCAATGCCTACCCAGGACTTAAGTGACAGCTTCTTTGCAGGACCAACTGTATCACCGCCTAATTACCTTCATGGTGGGTTCCCCACTGCTTCCACGCCAGCCTTCCCTCTGCTCTCTAAAGACTGGTTTCTGGCTTCCCCCCAGCAAAGGTCTCAGCCTCCTCATTATGGTCGTTAACACCATATACTCACTCGATGGTTTTTGATCCTTGCTAAGGGGGGCAGCAGTGATGTTGGGGGCTGATGGAAAGTGGGGATGGCAGGCCAGTCCTTGGACGAAGAGGTGTATAATTGGAGCTTGAAAGCGGGGGCAGGTTTGGTCTAACCCCACCTGCTAGCTGGCTGATGGACTTCTGGGTGGTAGAAGTGGGGCTAGGACAGGGTGATGTTTTTTCTCCACGTCTCTCCTCTCCCGCTCACTGCCACCCCACTTCTGACACTCAGCCCTTCTGTCAAGCGTTCTGAGGGTCCCCTGCTCCACATCTTTCCTATTCCAGGGTGGTCTGCAGACCTGCACAAGGGTATCACTTGGGAGCAGGTTAGTAATGCAGGATCTCGGGCCCCGCCACAGGCTTCTGAGTCAGAATCTGCATGTTAACAAGATGCCCCAAGCTAAGGCTTGTGAAGCCCTGTCCTAGGACTGTGTCCCCATGCTGCTCAGCATCTATGGTGTCCTACTCATTCTGATAGTACACAGAATAAGGTCCAAGCTCTTCAGCCTGGCATTTAAGACTCTGAAACTGGCCTTATTCCCCTCGTTATGTGTCCTATGCTGTAAGTCGAACACTTAGTCATTTTGCAAACACATCTTAAGACCAACCTGCTGCCTGCAGTACCCACCCTGTTCTCCCTGCCAGCCAGAACCCTACCCAGCCTGCAGGGCCAGCGCAATGCCAGCTCCTCCTCCTCCCTCCTGGATTTCTTCCCTGATCTTGCCTCTGCCAAGATATCCAGAAGTAATCTCGTCTTCTTCTGGAACCTGCAAATGTATTTGCATTTTTCTCACTGATTCTCCTGTAACTGGTCCATCTGTGCTTCAGGATGGCCAGTGTTTCTAAAGTGCATGTTCCACCCCCATTCCTCAGCATAACCTGGAAGAACCTGTTACTATTTTGGATTCTGGGCCCTCCTGCTCAGACTGCTAGATCAGAATCTCTGAGGGGTGGGGCCAGGAACTTGCATCTTAAACAAGCTCCTTAGGTTCTTGGGTGGGAACCACTGGTATGCCTAGTTGAGCAGTGACCACCTTAAGCCAAGACACAGCCTAACTTGACACATCTGTAGTGGGTCCTGCCTGTCAGTGGCTGCAAGGATCTTAGGGACGCAAATGGACCCCAAATAGAGCTACCATAGTGCTTTGCATATAGAACCATCATGAGGAAATACAGGTGGTCCCTGATTTACAACATATTTGAGTTACAACGAACTGCACTTAACGACTGTCTGGGTTTTTTTTTACGTCTTATCATTAGTAATACGTTACTACATATAATGTTGCAGCGTGTAATTTACTGATGTCATCATCCTCAGATGTTCACTGTTATGATTTATAAAGATACTGATAATAAAAGGCAATAATGAAAATAAAAAATGAGGTATTCAACTTACATCCAAACCGACTTATGAAAGTCATCAGAACGTGAAGTCAGGGATTACTTGTAGTTCAAAAGTATAATGATGTTCAGAGCCGTGCTCTTTCTAGTAGTGAAAGAGTAAACCACCTAACTATCCAACAACAGTGTAATAAATTAGATAGTACCTCTACCCTAAGGATTGTTTCTGTTGTTAGGTGCCGTTGAGTTGGTTCAGACTCACAGTGACCCTACAGGACAGAGTAGAACTGCCTCATAGGGTTTCCAAGGAGTGGCTGGTGGATTTGAACTGCTGACCTTTTGGTTAGCAACCCAGCTCTTAACCACTACGTCACCAGGATTCCATACCCTAAGGACTAGCCAGCCATTAAAAGTGACGTTAGAAAATACTTATATAATTAGAGTGAAAGAAGCAGGTGCGGTAGCTAATTTCTAAAGATGGCCCTCATCAACTATGCCTCCTGTACTTGTGCACTTGTGTAATCCCCATCCACAACGCATCTGGACTTGCCTTGGGACTTGCTGAGACTGTGACGGAAGTGATGCTATGCCAGCTGAACTGAAGCCTTAAAAAAGCCTGGCAGCTTCTGCTTCTACACTTTTGGGAACCCTGGGCCATCATGTAAGGAATCTGGCCACCCTGCTGTAGAGGCCCTGTGGAGAAGAGAAGCCCAGCTGCCCCAGCATTCCCCAAACACCAGCCATGTGGGGGAGCCGTCATGGATGCTCCCGCCCAGTCAAGCCTCTGTGTGACTGCAGCCTGAGCTAATGTCTGGTAGAAAAGCAAACCCACCCAGCCGAGGTATCCCACAGAATACTGAGGCATAACAAATGGCTGTGGTCTTAAGCGACTAAGTTTGGGGGTGGTTTATTATGCAGTGATAACCGGGTTACAAAATGGTACATGAAGCATAATCTCAATTTATAAAACGTGCAAAATTAAAGAGGACAAATACTATTACCAGTTAATTTTTCCTCCTGCTTTATTTTTTCGGCTGCTTAGGTTTTATATAATGCACATGTACAATGTTATATTTTATGATTTAATTTTTAATAAATTTTATTTCATTTTTAATACTTTAAAAAAAGTTGTGGATAAACGAGCGTCCACTTACTGGGCATACCTCCACTCCACCCACCCTTTCACCCTGCAGTGGCAGGTTGTCTGTTACTTGGTGCCAGAAGGCTCCTTCTCAAGATATGCAGCTGAGTTTCTATTTCAGGGGCCAGATTCCAGAGAAGACTACCCAGATTATAAAGAGAATCAATCTCCCTTTTCTTCCCGTTTTTATCCTAAGCCCAACTAATATAACCAAGTCCTTTCTTTAGGCTGCTGACGCAAGCATGAAACCATCTTTTTATACGGAGAGCACTGCCCTGGTAGCTGGCATTTGGTCCCCTGTCCTCCCTCTGGAACTATCCTCACAACTCTTGTCCGAATGGGTTATCACTGTCACTGAGCCTCAGAACTCGGTCAAAAGAGTGTGAAATTTAGAAGAGGACCACGGTCAGCCAGGGCAGCTCCGATGCAGAAGGCAGTGCTGTTTGCTTAGCCAGAAAATGGCTGCCTGGCATTGGTCGCTGAGCAACTGTTGCTATGAGGGTGAAAGGACACTAACGAGTCAGGTCTGAAACGCCTGGGCTGACCCTCCCTTCAGTTTAGGATGCAATGGTGCAAAAAGTAGGGTTGGAAGGAGCACTTACTGGTTTACTTTAGATAGTTCATCCTATTTCAGAAGTAAACATTTTAGGCTTTTGACGAAACCATCATGCTTCAGTCTAATATTTAAATAGCATCTAGTTCTGATTTTTAATGAAAACAGGTGACAGACACTTTGAAGTCAGCTCTAATGGGGAAGAAAGCACAATGTTGAGAGAGGACCTTGAAAAAGAAAATCAAAGACCGCTTTTATTGACGCACCGGTCGACCAACCAGCAATTTGGAAGATATGATAATGTTAATACAATAAAACATCATCAAAGCAAATTAAAATATAAAGGTATCTGAAACGGCTTTACAGTGACATGATGCCTTAATAAATTAAGGAAACCAAGTACTCTTTGTTTTCTTATTTCATGTTCTTTACAAATTCTTCTCCTTTCTTGATTGAGGCTTTCAGCTCAGGAATTGCCTCGGCTATCATCTTCTCTTCAAAAGAGGAGATTTTGCCAATGCCCAGGTTCTTCTCGATGCCATTTTTCTGGAGAGAGAAGGCAGTAAAATTTTATCATGGTAAAACACACATTAACATAAAATTCACCATTTAAACCACTTTAAACTGTACAATTTAGTGGCACTTAGTACATTTATAGGCACCTTGGTGGTAAGAGGTTAGGGCGTGTGGCTGCTAACCAAAAGACTGAGGGCTTGAACTCACCAGCTGCTCTGCGGGAAAGATGTGGCAGTCTGCTTCCATAAAGACTACAGCTTCGGAGACCCTATGGGGCAGTTCTACTCTGTCCTATAGGGTACTTAGTAGTTGGAATTGACTCAGCGGCAACAGGTTAGTACATTCATACTGTACAACCATCATCACTATTCATTCCAGAACATTTTCATCACCCCAAAAGGAAACTCCATACCCATTAAGCAGTCACTCCCTACTGTACTCCCCTCTACCCCCTGGCAACCACTGATCTGCTTGGAAGGCAGTACAATTTTACAGTGAGTCTCCACGAATAAATTTGTTGACAAAAAACCCGATCTGTGGCTTTGCCTGGACTCTGTGGGTTCTGGACGGCACAGAGAGAGAGCCACAATTACCAGGATGAGTCTAGGCAGGTCAGGCGCTCAGGCTTTAGGGCCAGACAGACCTAGGCTGGGATCCTAGTCCTGTCACTTACTATTATATGTGATTTTAGAAGGGCATACTATCTATCTCAAGAGGGGTTGTGCAAACATACTGAGAAGACTTAGCACAGTACTTGGCACATGAAGTACTTCAGAATTAGTAGCATTTTACTATTATTCTTCCTGACACAGAGCATACTTTTAGGTCCTAGTCCTTCCCCAAGTGTGTAAAGGACTGAAGAAAACAATTTTAATATTCATCTGAATCCCATATAATTAAGTAGGTAAATGACTGCCATTAAAACAAAACAAAAAACGAAACAGATGTTCTTGTCACTGTTTTCACCTCCCACTTCACTGAGTTTGAGCCTAGGAGGACACAGGCAGGTCAGGCAAACTAGTCCTGCAACTGCGACACCCAGGTGAGGCTGCCCTGCCATCGAAAGCGAAACTGAGAACGGTTTCTGCTGCAACAATAGCCTCAGACTCAGCTTAACAGTTTAGTCACTCTGTGAAGCCTTTCCTGACTCTAAACAATCGCCCCCGCGTGTTCTTTACCTACAGGTCCCACCGCACTGTGCGCGCCTGTACTGCACTGGTTACTGGACGGCCTGGTTTAATGTCTGTCGCTCCACTAAATGGAGCCCCCAAGGCCTAGGGTCATGCCCTACGAATCTTTTGAGCACAGGGGTCTCTATGGGAAGGGTCTCTGGGTGGCTCAGCAAGTCACAGAACTGTTTCCTTCTGGGCATGAGATGAAGACAACCATGTGTTTGCCAGATTTCAACAGCGGCCCATACATAAGGAATGGAAACAGCTTGTGTAAGCTTGTGTAAGCAAGACCCTGGCGTTTCTGCAAGAGTCAACCATACTGGACAGCTGCCCTCAAAGTCAGGCTGAGCCTAGCAATATGACCAGATGGGCTCAGTCCTAGATGCCACAGTTTAAATGGGACAACCGCAAACAATAGTCATTCCAAGAAGGAAAACCAGGGGTGAGGGGCAAGGAACCAGAAATGTCTGAACTGGAAAGGCCGACAGCTAGCCAGTACCTGAGGTCCTCCTTACATGAGGAATCAGACTTTGCAGCCCTCGAGGTCAGGAGAACTAACGAGTATATGCTAGAGAGAATGGTGGGAAGCTTTTTCTTTCAGGGCTGTTTATGGACTGCCGCGAGACAGAGTGAGCGCTTCATCAGGAAACACTCAAGCAGATGTGATGACCGGTTGTCAAATCCTTGGGGAAGAGATTCACGTGATGGGAGGTTCAGATCTGGCTTTTTGGTATGAATTTTTCTCTCTCTTAATTCTGTGATGCACATCCATCTTTGAAAACCTAAGCACATGCTAGGCAGTGATATGCAGATACTGCCCAAAGGAAATCTGAATTATAGAGCAGACGGATAGGGAAGAGCTCCTGAATCTGAAACGTAGACACTTCCCCCTCTTCCAGCCAAAAGAACCAACCTCCAGGATACATACCCCCAGCACTAATGGTGTGGAGAAATAGGGACAGTCCATTTCTTGTGATTTCACAAAGGCGCATTCAATAACTCCTTCCTTTCCATTCATTGCATCCAAAAGGGAGAAGACAAACCGGGCACCAGCATATGCCATGGCCAAGGTGGCAGAGCCTAGGAGAACACAGTGGGTCAGCCAAACTTGTACTGCAGCCTTGAAATCCTAGTTAGGCTGCCCTGTGATCTAAAGCATTTGCAAATTTTCCTGCTTAACAGTCAATAATTTGGGTCAGTATCTCTTTTTTAACATACTCATGGACAGCACTGAATTAGCTTTGCCAACCTCAAAAACCACTCCCCCACTCTAAAGCAAACTGCTGCTTTCTTATCAACTGAATACAAGTGAAATACAGAAAATTATCCACTCCTTGCCAAGGCCCATAAGGACAGGATTATCTGTCTTCGTCAACTCTGAATTCTATTAAGGCCTCCAGCATTGTCACCCACACCCTGGGTCACCTATAAGAATCTACCTGCTCCAGCTTTAGCCTTGACCACCTCCGTGCCTGCCTCCTGGATGCGCCCAATGAGGGTTGTCAGCTCATCCTGGGGAAAGTCCACTTTGGGGGTACACTGGAAGACAAAGGGAGAGGTAATCCTACGAGTAGATTCTGGCTTGTCTGTGGGTTTAAAACTTCCCAGTCACCACCCCCAAGTCCTGGTGCTCCTAACCTCATCACTCCATTGAAACCAAGACTTTTTCTTTGTCTTGGGAGATTCAGCAAAGTCCTCTACTCATTTTTAAAAAACTTAAGTTTATTTTGAACTAACTTTAGACTTACAGAAAAGTTGTAAGAATAGTACAAAGATTTCACCTGGTTTACTCCAATGTTAAGAACTTATACAACCATAGGACAATTGTTAACAAAACAGAAATTAAAACACGCACATTATTAACCACAGGCTTCACTCAAATTTCACTAAATTCCCCACTATCTTTTCTTCTGTTGCAGGATACCATCCAGGATCCCACACTGCATTTAATCCTTTCTCCTCAGGCTCTCCCGGCCTGTGACAGTGCCTTAGACTTTCCTTGTTTTCCTAACACCTTTCAGAAGTACCGATCGCCTGTTTTGTAGGATGTCCATCAATCTGGATCTGTAAGATTTTTCTCGTGATTTTCTCATAAAGGCCATTCATTTTGGCAAGAATAACTCACAAATGTTGTCTTTCTCAGTACATTATATTAAGGGGCTATGATGTTGACTTTTTAAATTGTTGTAAAAATATATACAGCATTTATATATATTTAACATTTAAAAATCTTTTTCATGTGTACAATTTAGTGACATCAATTACATTAATCATGTTGTGCAACCATCATCAATATCTTTTGCCAAATTTCTATCACCATAGAGAGAAACTCAATGCTTCCTAAACAATGACTCCCCTTTTCTCCCTCCCTCCAGCCTCTGGAAACCACTAATAAAAACCTTGCTCTATGATGTTGATTTGATGTGTCTTATTCTTGGTGATGTTTACCCGGTCTCTATCTCTACTTCCTTTTAAGCCCAGCTTCTTAGCCCACTTTGGCCTAACCAGGAACCAGTAATGTTCTAACAGTAGTTTTCACTGTGTGTTGGAGCTGACCTGAAGGTGTGTATGTGAGCTGACCACTCTGAGCACCTCCTGGCCACATTCACTCCACACAGGACGTGGATCCCTCAAATGCTGGAGCATGACCACAGCCCTACAGGCCACACCCAAGAAATCCTTACGAAAGACAGATTAGGGGTGGGGCTGCATCCAAACCAGAAATTCTTTCAAAATACAGTAGATGGTTAACTATTTCTCAGTCTGTCTGGAGTGCTCCAGATCTAAAGGCTTCCTGCAATGGCACACACATACCTGAGAGATTAGGGGGATGATGGTCTTCCCAGCATGGCCACCAATGACAGGAACGTTGACTCGTGCTGGATCTAAACCCTGGTCATCAAAGTGTGAACCTGATTAATTTTTTTTTTCCTTTTTTTTAAAAAATTGATGTAATTAAACGAAGTTTACATTTCAAGCTAGTCTCCCATACAGCATTTTTTTTTTTTTAACATACTTGTTATGAGACCCCAACCACTCACCCCATTCTGCGATAGCACACTCCTCCCCTCCGCCCCTGATTCCCCATGAACATTAACCAGCTCCTAACTCTCTCTGCCTTCCCCTCTAACCTCTGGACAGAAGTCGCCCCTTTGGTCTCTTATACCTACTTGTCTAAGAGGCACATTCTCCAGGAGTATCACTTTATGTCCCACAGTCCAGTCCAATCCCTGTCTGAAGAGTTGGCCTCGGAAATTGTTTTAGTTCTGGGGTGATGGAGAGTCCAGGGGCCATGCTTTCCGGGGTGCCTCCAGTCTTAGTCAGACCATTAAGTCTGGTCTTCTCACTAATATTTGAGTTCTGCATCCCATCGTTCTACTGCTCCATCAGGTACCCTCTGTTGTGTTCCCTGTCAGGACGTTCACTGGTGGTAGCTGGGCACCATCTAGTTCTTCTGGTCTCAGGCTGATGAAGTCTCTGGTTTGTGTGGCCCTTTCTGTCTCTTGGGCTAATACTTTCCTTGTGTCTTCGGTGTTCTTCATTCTCCTTTACTCCAGGTGGGTTGGGACCAATAGATGCATCTTAGATGGCTGCTCACTAACTTTTAAGACCCCAGATGCCACTCACCAAAGTGGAATGCAGAACATTTTCTTAATAAGCTTTGTTGTGCCATTTGACCTAGATGTCCCCTGAAACCATGGTCCCTAGACCCCTGCCCCTGCTGCTCTGTCCCTCGAAGTGTTTGGTTGTATTCAGGAAACTTTTTAGCTTTGCTTTAGTCCAGTTGTGCTGACTTCCCCTGTAGTGTGTGCTGTCCTTCCCTTCACCTCAGATAATTCTTGCCTGCTATCTGGTTAGTGAATAACCCTCTCCCTCCCATATCACACTGGTAACCATCAAAGACTGTTTTCTTCTGTGTTTACACCTTTTCTTTAGTTCTTACAATAGTGGTCTCATATGGTATTTGTCCTTTTGTGACTTAAGTTCACTCAGCATAATGCCTTCCAGATTCCTCCATGTTATTTTTCACGGATTCATCATTGTTCTTTATCGTTGTGTAGCATTCCATTGTGTGAATATACCATAATTTGTTTATCCATTCATCCGTTATGGGCACCTAGGTTGTTTCCATCTTTTTGCTATTGTGAACAGTGCTGCAGTGAACATGGGCGTGCATATACACTATTGGTGCAACAGCTCTTATTTCTCTAGGATGTATTCCCAGGAGTGGGATTGCTAGATTGTATGGTACTTCTATTTCTAGCTTTTTAAGGAAGCATCAAATCGATTTCCAAAGTGGCTGTACCATTTTACATTCCCACCAACAGTGTACTAAGTGTTCCAGTCTCTCCACACCTCTCCAACATTTATTATCTGGTGTTTTTTGGATTAATGCTAGCCTTGCTGGGGTGAGATGTTATCTCATTGTAGTTCTGATTTGCATTTCTCCAATGGCTAATGATCATGAGCATTTCTTCAAGTCTCTGTCAGGCGCCTGAATGTCTTCTTTGGCGAAGTGCCTGTTTATATCCTTTACCTGTTTTTTAATTGGGTTATTTGTCTTTTTGTTGTTGAGGTTTTGCAGTAGCTTGTAGATTTTACAGAGTAGACGCTGATTGGATTTATCGTAGCCAAAAATTTTTTCCCAGTCTATAGGTTGTCTTTTGCCTCTTTTGGTGAAGTCTTTTGATAAGCGTTAAGTGTTTGATTTTTAGGAGCTACCAGTTATCTAGTTTCTCTTCTGGTGCTTGTGCACTGTTACTTATGATTCATATTCTGTTTATGCCATGTATTAGGGCTCCTAGCGTTGTCCCTATTTTTTCTTCCATGACCTTTATAGTTTTCGACTTTATATTTAGGTCTTTGATCCATTGTGGGTTAGTTTTTGTGAGGTATGGGTCTTGTTTCAGTTTTTTGCAGATGGATATCCAGTTATGCCAGCACCATTTATCAAAGAGACTGTCTTTTCCCCAATTAACACACTTTGGGCCTTTGTTAAATATCACCTGCTCACAGGAGGATGAATTTATGTCTGGATCCTCAATTCTGTTCCATTGGTCTATGTATCTGTTGTTGTACCAGTACCAGGCTGTTCTGACTACCATGGTGGTATAACAGGTTCTAAATCAGGTAGTGTGAGGCCTCCCACTTTGTTCTTCTTCTGGAGTAATGCTTTAATTATCTGGGCCTCTTTCCTTTCCATATGAAGCTGGTGATTTGTTTCTCCATCTCATTAAAAAATGCCAGTGGAATCTGGATCAGGATTGCCTTGTATCTGTAGATTGCTCTGGGTAGAACTGACATTTTTACAATGTTGAGTCTTCCTATCCATGAGCAAGATATGTTTTTGCACTTACGCAGGTCTCTTTTGCAGTAGTGTCTTGCAGTTTTCATTGTATAGGTCTTTTATGTCTCTGGTTAGATTTATTCCTAAGTATTTTACCTTCTTGGGGGCTATTGTAAATGGTATTGATTTGGAGATTTCCTCTTAGAAGTTCTCTTTGTTGGTGTAGAGGAATCCAACTGATTTTTGTCTGTTTATTTTGTATCCTGATACTTTGCTGAAATCTTCTATTAGTTTCAAAAGTTTTCTTGTGGATTCTTTGGGGGCTTTCTAAGACCATATCATCTACAAATAGAGATACTTTAGACTTCTTCCCTACCAATTTGGATGTCCTTTATTTCTTTTTCTAGCCTAATTGCTCTGGCTAGGACCTACAGCACAATGTTAAATAAGAGTGGTGATAAAGGGCATCCTTGTCTGGTTCCCGTTCTCAAAGGGAATGCTTTCGAAGTCTCTCCATTTAGGATGATGTTGGCTGTTGGCTTTGTATAGATACTCTTAATTATGTTGAGAAATTTACCTTCTATTCCTAGTTTGCTGAAAGTTTTTTATCATGAATGGGTTTTAGACTTTGTCAAAGGCCTTTTCTGCATCGACTGATAAGATCACGTGGTTCTTGTCTTTTATTAATGTGATGGATTATACTGATTGTTTTTCTAATGTTGAACCACCCCTGCGTATCTCGTATAAATTCCACTTGATCATTGTGAATTATTTTTCTGATATGTTGTTGAATTCTATTGGCTAGAATTTTGTTGAGGATTTTTGCATCGATGTTCATGAGGGATATTGGTCTGTAATTTTTTTTGTGGTGTCTTTACCTGGTTTTGGTATCAGGGTTATGCTGGCTTCATAGAATGAGTTTGGGAGTATTCCATTCTTTTCTATGCTCTGAAATACCTTTAGTAGTAGTGGTGTTAACTCTTTTCTAGAATTCTAGTTCGGCATAATTCTCCAGTGAAATCGTCCGGGCCAGGGCTTTTTTTTGTTGGGAGTGTTTTAATTACCTTTTCAATCTCTTCTTTTGCTGTAGGTTTATTTAGTTGTTCTACCTCTGTTTGTGTTAGTTTAGGTAGGTAGTGAGTTTCTAGAAATTTGTCCATTTCCTCTAGGTTTCTGAATTTGTTAGAGTATAATTTTTCATAGTATTCTGTTATGATTCTTTTAATTTCAGTTGTGTCTGATGTGATATCACCTATCTCATTTCTTATATGGGTTATTTGCTTCCCCTGCTGTTTTTCTTTTGTCAGTTTGGCCAGTGGCTTATCAATTTTGTTGATCTTTTCAAAGAACCAGCTTTTGGTCTTGTTAACTCTTACAATTGTTTTCCTATTCTCTATTTCATTTAATTATGCTCTAATTCTTATTTCCTTTCTTCTGGCGCTTGAGGGCTTCTTTTGCTGCTCTCTTTCTGCTTGTTCCAGTTGTAGGGTTAATGTTTTGATTTTGGCCCTTTCTTCTTTTTGGATGTGTACATTTATTGCTACATACCAGTCCAACTTTTTACAGGCATGGAACTTATGACAGTAATTACAATAATTGGTTGTGTAACCCTACCCTTAATCAATGCATGTTCCCTACGTCTGAGAGGCCGTCCTCACCTGCAAAATCAGAACAAAATGACCTAAAGCACAAGAAAGACACCTTTTGGGGCTGGAGGAATTGGCTCTGCTGGATTCATCAAAAAGATTGGAAAGCAGGTGATGAAAAGCATAGAGGACTCCAGACATGGCAATGGTGCCAATCCAAACCTACCTCAGGATGCAATCTGGAAGCTCAGTCTAACAACCCAGAAGAAATCAGGCAACTGGCAAGATCAGAACCATCTGAGGTAACTTACTACAGATAACCCAGGGGTGCCAATTCTGATGTCTTATGATTTCTGGAACTTGATGTTCTTTTTGCTTGCTAATTTTATCACTCTGTGTCTAATGATTAGCAGGTAAATTCTGCTGGTACTAGTTTTCAGGGGCGATGTAAAAGGGGAAGGCTTGGGGAAGTACAATCCAAGTCAAGTCAGAGAAACCCAGGGAAAGCAGTGTAGACAGTGGCTGCCTGAATCCTTGATGCTACCAGGGAGAAGGATGAGACACAGAGTGAGCTGAATCAAGACAGACATTGGCTAGAGCTTAACTCCATAGGGACCTGTTGTATGGATTCCCCAAGTGAACCTGGGAGCTGCTTTCCACCAAGGGGCAAGCTAGAAAAACATTTAAAACCACCAAGTTACAAGTAACCTGGAAACACCCGTGTCTTCTACACCTGTAAATAAACAAGGGTGGCCAGAGAAGTTCCGAAAAGTAATTCAAGAGAGACCTGATATAGCCCTTACCTTCAGTTCTGCAACAAAAGTATTGGCCCTGACAATGTCCAGGGTTGTCACACCGAAGATTTTATTAGGGTTGTATACTCCACGTTTCTTGAAAACTTCTGCTGTGATTGGGATGGTGGAGTTAACCTAGTAAATACAAGAGAGAGCATGATTTGCCCTGCATTCTGAGAGCAGAGACAAACAACGAGGGGAAAAATCGTCTTGTCAGACCACTAACAAGTCCTAAGCTGCCAAATTAAATTGTCTGGATAATTTTGTTTATAGGCAGGTCACAGTGGGCACACTTCCTCCCCTAAAAAGGTGCCTTTTTTCTCCTCTCATGTAAACAAAGAAACCCTTCACTGCAGTGAGTGCTTACTCCCTTGGTGGCCTCTGGTCCCATACTTCAAACATGCACGTAATAGCTGTCAACCTTATGCACTGGCTGGGGCTCACGCCCTGAATGGCTTGATAAAAGACAGATAACAAACAGCAAAGCAGATAAGGACAGCAAAGCACAGAGGTTAAAAGCTCAGATGACCAAGGGTCAAATCCCAGCTCCATCTGTATGGCAACTCTGGGCAAGTTCCCTTAACTCCCTCGGAGCTGGTGTATCTGTAAAATGGGGGGTAACAACAACTACCATGAGGCTGTGAAGATTGTTGTTAGTTGCTGTCAAGTCCATTCTGACTCATGGTGACCCCAAATGTGCCGAGTAGAACTGCTCCATAGGGTTTTCAAGGCTGTGACCTTTTGGAAGCAGACTGGCAGGCCTTACTTTCAAGGTGTCTCTGGATGCGTCTGAACCACCAACCTGTTGGTTGGTAGTCCAGCACTTACCCATCTGCACCACCCAGGCCCTCCTGTTGTCAAGATTAAATGACTTAATATGTGGCAAGTGCTTAATATGGTACTTGGTACACAGAAAGAAAAAAAACAAAAAAGCTAGATTTGTATTAAGCACTAGTTAGTCAGCTCCCTAACCAAAGAAACAGCTGCTATCTACTTTTAACCAACCACACCTGAGGACAAGCAAGCTAGTTTGGGAAAGCAGGATCCTCTTCTCAGAAGACATGAACACCAGCTCTAGACATCTATCAGTGGCCACCTCCTTAGTCAACATCACTGTCACTGCCCTTTCACCCAGATCCTTATTGTCTTCAGCCAGGAGGGAGGGATAGAGAAGGCTGCTGTTAAATGCAACACAGGGCCCTGCTAAGTCAGACTTGGGAATCACAGCTGTCCTCTTGTTTAGTAAAGACACAGCACTAGGGGTTTCTGAGTTGAAAACAGAGTTATCTCCAAAAATCAGTGGGTAGAACCTGGGGTGGCTGCGTGCGCATGAGACTATGTCTGTTGGTGAGGGAAAAGGGGATGACGTAGAACAAGGAACTGTAAACCCCGAGTAGAGCACAGTCAAAGGAGTTACTAGATTACCACTATCATCGCTGAAAGGAACCTCTAGAATGAACTATTTTCTAGGTGGGGGAACTAAGACACAAACAGGGAAGTGATCTGCCCAAAGGCACACAGTTAGAAGTGGAAGAACTAGGTTAAAACTCATAGACATTTAGATCACGCCAGAAACAATCACTATGCCCTCGTTAATTCTTCTGACTTAACCATTTTGGCACATTAATCTGATTATTCTCACTGTAAGCACACTAGCATACTTCAGCTGATAACGGTGAGCTTCTAGCACAGTCTCAGCAGCCCACCTGTAAGAGCTAAGCCCAGCAGCACTTACCGGATTTGCAATGATGCAGATCATGGCTTCAGGACAATGCTGGGCACAGGCAGCAGTCAGGGTGGCCACAATCGTGGCATTGGTGTTGAACAAGTCATCCCTCGTCATGCCTGGAAACAATTCAATTCAAAGTGTTCACAAACCGCATGACGAATTTCCAAATACGTGCCAAGTGCTGTGTGTTAGTCGTTATAGGAAATTAAAATACGAGCAAGACAGGACCCCTGTTTTCAGGTAAGTCTACCTTGTAGGAAAAACAATCCAGTGTGACAAGAGCCAAAACAGAGGTTATGGGGGTGGAGGGTGGGGAGGGAAATCAGGGATGGTGACTTCTGAGAAAGATCATCAAGGATTAGTAACAATTCCTAAGAAGGGTGGAGGAAAGGGCGTTCCATGCAGAAAAAACTGTGCACAGGAGCCCAGCAGTGAGTGTGTCTGGGGAATGGTGAGACCAGGCAGGGAGAAATACAGCAATATGTGAAGGGCTTTAAATGCCAGACCAATAAAGAGTTTTGGTTTTTCAATCCCACAGGCAATGGGGAGCCTGTGGAATTTTTTCTGCAGCAGGGATCTGATTAAATCCTTTCTTTTTTTAAAAGGAAAACTACTTCTCTCACCTGATTTATAGGGAGATGCTAGACAAGGCTTTTAAACACACACCTGGTTTTCTTGGGACTCCCGCTGGAATAACCACCACATCGCAACCTTTCAAGCTATCTGGCAGCTGTTCAGGTCCGAGATAGCCTGAGAAAAAATATCCCATTAAAGCAATTTCACCTTTGCTGAGCTAGAAATGCTATCACATCTATGAGGACAAAGTCTGGGAAGGACCGCCCCACCTGGGTTCAATGCCAACCAAAAGCCCCAAGAAAGGCTAGAAGGCCTCACCTGTAAAGTGATTGCCTTTTGTTGACAACTACTGCCCTGTGAGTCTGACAAATTCTGGATGGCAGGGATGTTCCCCTTTCACTCCACTTTCCTCTAACCTCTCCTTGCTCAGGCCCCTGCTTCAGACAACTAGTACCTCCGGGTCCTGAACTAGATTTTGCTTCCACAAAGCCAATCCAAGTCATGTGCCTGTCTTTATCCTATGGGCTAGCACCTGTAAGTCATTCTCAACCTCCAGTTAGAAGAGCTGTTTATTCCACTTCACTATCATCCTAACAAGAACTCTACCTAAGACATCAGATCAGCAGGCACACTGAGGCCATAGATGAATATGCCCCGTGCTGATAAAAACGAAACTCTAAATAAGTCTCCATCCTGTTTATTCCTGTCATCTTAGGAAAAAAGGCTATTTTCAAAGATTTCAGGGAAATGTGCTCCAGTGTCCAAAATCTGCTCTGATTTTTGACTAACTTCTTCCTCACTGCAGGAGCTGTCAGAAACGCACCTATAAAGCCCCAAAGAAAATGAGAAAATTCAGAGGAACTACAGAGACACATATAAACACGTGACGTGACAGTCACCTCCTAACTCAGTCTTCAATTAGCAATAAGGTATTATGTCTCACCTATCAAACAGGGCATTCTCATATACTGCTGGTGGAGAAGGAAATGAATGCAATCTTTCTGGCCAGCAACTTGGTATTTTCCAGTAAAAGCTCTAAAATATTCACATCTACTAATTCTACTTCTAGGACTCTATCCTAAAAAACAAGATGAAGATGTTTATCATAATTTATATTTTCATTTGTTTATCGCACCTTGTACTTATACATGTAGTAGAGCAAAACAGTAAACAGCATGGGTATGATAAATAATATGTAATAAATTATAGTACAGCTTTAAAAATGATTTAACCAAAAATCTGGTGACACGGGAAAATGTTGATATAATGTGAAGGTAAAATAAGCAGGGTAAATAATTATGAATTACTTCTAGGCTACCTATATTCACCTAGCAGCACAGATACCACCCTGCTGTGGAAGGGACAATTTCTATAAGAAGGCTGTGTTTTGGAGAAGCTGGCAAAGGTAACCCTGGGCTGGAGGGCTGGCACATGGGATGGAAAGGCAGCCTGCAGTACACCAGGGAATAGTACTCTATTGCCCCCAAATCCTTGCAGAAGGTTCCTGCTAGTTCCTGTCTACATGCTCAAAATACTTTTTAAATTAGAAAAAATAAAATAATTGGAAGATCAGACCACCTTTTTCCTAAACACTTCAGTTTAACTAAACTTTATTGACCCAAGTCCAAAAAGGTATAATCATTTGTAAAATTTAATTCTAAAATTAATATGGAAGCCCCAAATCTTTAAACATCTAGTTTCCTTCAAGAATCTTCCTCTAAAGCTTGAACCCTGGTCTACTGGAGAGGAGCAGTGAAAGCTCTGCAGGGTCAGCACACCTAGTACCTTTCACATCTGCTCTGGTCTCGATGTGGCTCAGATCAGCAGCTACTCCAGGTGTATGAGCAATATCATAGAGGGTCAGGCGGCTCACCAAGGGGCTGTTCTTCAGGAGAAGTGAAAGGGGCTGCCCGATTCCTCCGGAAGCCCCTAGCACAGCTACTTTAGCATTGTTCTAAAAAGAGGCAAGGAAAAGGACTCTTAAGACAGATCAGCATCAGAAGGATTCACATGGTATCATGCAAAATACTGCACTGCGCCTCTCTGACTGCAGTGGTGACAAAGCAATATACAATCACTTTACTTCTACCAGTTCAACGGTCAGGTTTCATCCAAAGGTTTAGATGTTTGCCTCGGGAAATCTTATGTCTACAGATTTTGTGATAGTTAGGGTCATACTCCAAAACCCTTCAGAAAAATAAAGAACAAGCCTTACTCAATCAAGCAGCTGTACTGGCAACTGCAGCCTTACCTTCAATCTGCAGTTTTAAAAACTGTAACCAAACATTTACCAGGCCAGCCATTGTAACTGGGGCTGCAGAAAGGGGATGAGGGGTTGGGTGCATTGAGAGTCGACCAAGGGAAAAGAGCTGTAATAGAAGTACTGAGAGCTGAGGGGGGACAATCCACTGTTTGGCAAAAGGGGGAATCACAGATTTCACCGAGGCAGCAATATCTTGGCTGGAGCCTGAGGCAGGATTAGAACACAAGAGGTGGAACAGGGAATGTATATTTTGAAAAGGCTCCTTCTCAACCCATGGAGTAACTCCATGTCATACCAAGTGAGACAGATATGTGGTCTCAGGCTCCTACATCCTATACCAGTTCTGAAACTTTGGTGCGTATCAGAACCACCTGGTAAGCTAATAAAAGACCACAGAGGCCCAGGCTCCTTGAAGTAGGATAGGGTCTAGGACTTAGTACTTTTAATACTAAGTGATTCCGATACTAGAATCACTGTACCACACCTAGCTAAGCAGGAGAAAGAACAAGTAGTAGGTGGTGATACAGTTCAGTGAAGTCACTGGCCCCCTGGAGTGGGTGTCCGAAGAATCTAGACTGCTTCATCAACATCTAAAAGAGCTAAAAAAATTTATACCAAGTTATTAGTCAACTTCAGTCAAAAGACTTGACTTTCAATAACCACAGCTAAGTATATCTAACAACTGGTCATCACCTAATCCTATTCATTCTTGCTCTATTGAAATATAACTCACATACCATACAGTTCACCCATTTAAAGTGTACAGTTCAGTAGTTTTTAGTATATTCACAGAGTTGTACAACCATCACCACAATCAACTTTAGAACATTTTTCTTCTTCCCCAAAAGAAACCCCTGCTCATTAGCAGTCATTCCCCATTTCCCCATAATCTCTGGCAAGCACCAATCTACTTCTTGTGTCTATAGAATTGCCTATTTTGGATATTTCACATACGTAGAATCACACAATTTGTGCATTTTGTGTCTGACTGCTTTCATGTAGCATAATGTCTTCAAGGTTCATCCATGTGGTAGCATGTATCAATACTTCATTCCTTTTTATGGCTGAATGATATTCCACTGTATGGATATACCACACTTCTATCCATTCATCAGCAGACAGACATCATGTTGTTTCTGCTTTTTGGCTATTATGACTAATGCTGCTACGAACATTAGCGTACAAGTTTTTGTGTGGACATGTTTTCAGTTCTCTAGGGTATACCTTAGGAGTGGAACTTCTGAGTCATGAAGTAACTCCATGTTTAACTTTTTGAGAAACTGTGAGACTTTTCCAAAGCAGCTGCCTATTCATCCTTTAAGGTTCACCTGCAATTCAACAGGCAATGACTTCTGACCTACCACATCCCAGACTGACTCACTAGCACCAAGGAGGAGACATGCAAGGTGAAAGGATGGGGGTGTGAACCCACTCAGAGGTACCTTGGAATAAAGGCCTGGAATCTGCTTCTGAAAGGTCAATCATGAAAACCCTATGGAGCACAGTTCTACTCTGCAACAGATGGGGTCACCACAAGTTGGGACTGACTTGATGGCTACTAGCACTGGTAGTGTGGTAAGTGCAACAAAGGCAGGTACTAGGAAGAGTAGCAGCACAAAGGAGAAAATAAGACTCTGTGAGAGAGGGTTTTTGAAGGATGAGTAGTTTACCAGGTGAATGCTGCTGGGAGGAGAAAGAGATGTAAACTAGTATGGCCCACTGAGGGGAAGCAGTTCTAACAGTTCTCTGTGGCATGAGCATTACTGGATGCATGTGGAGGAGGGAAAAAGGTAGGGCCAGAGCTGAGGGCCTAGAGTACTGCGTCTAGTCCCTGTGGGCAATGGGGAACCACTGAAGGACTTCAAGCTGGGAAGAACATGACCAATCTGTATTTTAGAAAGAGGTGAGGCAGAGTAGAAGATGGACTGGAAAGATGAAAGAATGGAGGTAGGGAGATTACTGCCTGCGACGGTCCCAGCACGATTCAAGGGCGGCATAAAGGCAAAGAAGCAGAAAGGATGGGTCATTATGAGTGATTTGAGGAACAGAATCCATACATTTAACACCTCTCCCTCTCTTTAACCAATCAAACGAAGAGCAGAGGAAGGAAATCTGGGATGACTCAACTGCTGGCTTGAGTCTTAACAACATTGCCATTAAATAATAGAAGGAACTGCAGAAGGTAAAGGCTTTGGGAGAAGGATGAGTTCAGTTTTGCATGTTGAGTTTGAGCCACTTCTTTCTCTCTCTCTCACACACGTATCAAGTAGGTCCCTGGGTAAAGGGGTGCAGACCTCAGGAAAAGGGCTTGGGCCGGAGGTCATAGCATCATTTGGATTAATGGAAACCACAGGCATGGACAAGGCTTCCAGGGATCACAGAATGACAAGCAGACTAGGGAAAAACCATGTAACACCAGCATTTAAGGGGTAAGAGGAGGAAGAAGAGTCTATGAAGGATGATGACAAATGAGATTTAAGGCCACCACCGCCCCAGCCTTTCTTAACTAATTCAATGACTGCTTCTTGGTGGCCTTTGCTATGAGTGGCAGTGTTTATAATACAGGGACACCTTGGTCTGAAACTCAAGTCATCCAGCAACCTCATTTATTGGTGTTTGCTGTGCCAGGTCCTGAGCTAAGTTTTTCATCATTTCATTATCACAATAATCCTATTAAATGATATTAACAAATCCATTTTATAGATAAGGAACTGAATCACAGAGAAGTTGTACTTTGCCCAGACTCACAAAGGCAGCAAGTGATGAAGCTGGGATACAAACTGAACATAGTTCACTCCATTACTCAGATCCCCTTCTCCTCTAGGTCTCATTCGGCCTAATTAAATTTCTAACCAACCTCAGTGAGCTTGTTTCTAATCTTAAACTCACAAATGAGAAGGCGAGCCTATATCCCTGGGAGGCAGGGGGCCAGGCAGCTAGCAGGGAGGAGGCTAACAGAGAAAAAAGCAGATAGAAGAAAAAGTACTGTGTGTGCCACCTAGGGCAGTGGTCAGCTCCAGGTCCTGACGCTATCACTGCATTATGTTCTACAGTAACTGATGCCAGCAATACTGGGCTTATTAAAAAACAAGCAAATCCGCAGTGTAATCTGCTCAGAAAGTTAAACTCTAGAAGTATATACTACAACTAAAACTTGAATTGAAGCAGTTATTATTTTTAAGTTGGCCCTTTAAAGGTGGACCCTTCATTTCCCAGAAAACCAGCCAGAACAACCCATTTCCCAAAGGTTCTGGTAGTCTCACCCACCTCCAGGCAAGTCACTCCTATATCTTGTCTCTAATCCTAGGGACTCCCAAATTCCAATTTTGCGTTTCCAGTTCTGTTACATATTCCACTGGCCCCACAAACCCAACTGTCTAAACTTATCCTCTCCACCAATCCCACCCCTGTCCCCAGTGGTACCTGTGTTCTCCCAAATTCAAACCTTCAAAGCCAACTTCTACTTCTTTCTCCCTTATTCCAGACACCAGTTAGACCATGAAGGACTTGGCATCTGAAATGTCTTTCCATCCTGCCCCCATGTTTCATCCCCATTCCATGACCTAATTTAGGCCCCACCTCCAAATCATCCTTCCTAAAAATCAAAGTTTTAATCATTTCACTCCATTGCTCTACAATCTTCTAAAGCTCCTCATGTCCAGATTACTCAGCCTGGCCTCTAAGGCCAAACAAGGCACTGATTTCAAAGTGGGGAACACATGACAACCCCACTGGGTACAGGATGAAAATGTTAGCTTGTGCTTTTATTTTTATGTAACAAGAATTAAATTCTATCAAAAGGCAGACTGACTGTGGTACCTTCACTCACTCAGGTCCTAGTGTGAATCACTCCTGTATGGTTCATAAGATGAACACACCATGGTGGGGGGCGGGGGGGCGGTCGTGGTAGATGGATGACCTCCTCACTCATTTCTTTGCTTTCAGTGTGTTGAGGTGATGTTACTGTTTGTATAACACGTCATCAATGCAATTAGTCTTTATAAAAACATAATCCTTAAGTAGTGGAATCTTTATAATACTTTGTAATGAGATGAAAATTTTGTATATTACAGAGGTTAGCTCATGATCTTGCTGTACAGGAGCTGTCTTCCAAACTTGCTGAACTTTTCTGGGTTAAGGAGTGGCTGCCAGCAGCACACTGCTTAGCAACTGTTTAAAAAATGGATACACAGCAACACTTACTTCATCTATAATTCTGCTTTATAATGTCAAATATAATGCTTTATAATATTTGGTTTTAAAACTTCTATTTTTGTGTTAAAATGTATACGATAGTACAAACAGGTAGAAATAAAACACATTGGGAGTGTGTGCTTAAAACGTTTTTGCTGTTAAGAACACAAGATCAAAAGTCTGGAGACGAATGTACCATTTGGCTCAAATGCATCTTTCTGACTTATTCAACTGCCTTCTCAACATCTCTACTTGTATGTCTAACAAACATCTGAAATGCAACATATCCAAAGCCAAGCTCCTGACATCCCTTCCGAACCTGTTCTATTCCAGCAATCTTCCCCAGCTCAGCAAATCCTCATTGCCACCCATGACTCTGCCTTCTCTCATCCAATCATCCATCAGCAAATCTTACCGGCTCTAACCTTCAAAAAATTAAGCTATGCCTTACCACCTCCACCGGTGTCACCTAGATTCCTGCAACAAGCTCCTAACCTGTCTTTCTCCCCAACCCTCAAGGTTTTGTTAAACAGGAGTAAGATCAATTCATTCCTCTGCACAATATAGCCTCCAATGGCTTCCCATCTCCAAGAAAAAGCCAAAGTCCTTACAAGGTGTGCTCTGACTATTTACCCCACTGCCCTCTCCCCAACACTCCTGGCATGCTTCCCTTCAGGTCCTCACCGTTGCTGTCTTCTGGGCTGGTATACTCTTTTTCTATAATCTGACCTTTGTTTCCTTTACGGCTTTACTCAAATGTCACCTTCTGGGTGAGGGATCCCCTGGCTGACCTAGAATTGCAACCCTCCCCCACAAACCCAAGCGCATTCCCTGCTTTATTTTTATCTTTGGCACTTATCACTATCTAAGATACTTTCTAATGGGAAAACAGACAGTAAGTAAAACATATAGTAAATTCCATGAGAACAAGGAGTTTTGTTCACTGCTGTATTTCTAGTGCTTAGCTCAAGAAATACACCAAATACACAAAGACCCTATTGATATTCAATCACTCTTCCCCCACGCCTCTTCTGTTCTTTGCCCTCTTACCTTTGGTCCCCCAGCCCTCAACATCCATCATCACCTCCATGTGTCCTAAGTTCACTCATTCCTGGCCCATCTCAAGTAACACTTCTTATTCATCTCGATATTCCTGCAGCACCTAGTACAGTTCTTGTTAAGCAGGAATATTCAGCGTACTTATTCATATATTTACTTTTTAAACAAATAGAATAAACAGGAAACTGAACTGAAGGGCTGAAGTTAAATACATTTGGAATCTCCTTCAGTAAATAATCACCCCCCTTTTGGGGGTGGTACTTAAGAAGCAATGACATATCTCCTGGGTTCTCAAACTTTGACCGTATTAGAGCCAATCACTCTGCACACTTGGTAAAAATACAAAGAGCCAGGTCCTATCCTATGTCACCGACCCGCCCCTCTGTTCTTTATTAGCTTTCAGGCCATTCCGACATACACCAAAGTTTGAGAACCACTATCTAGAAGAAGATGGCTAAAATGGTCCCAGACCAAGTCATGCACTGTCACCACACCTAGAGACAGGGCCCAATTGGCCCCAAACAGGAAAGATCTTCAGAAAGGTCCTGTAGCCCTTTAACAAGAAACAGAGTCTTCACACAGGCAAGGCTTGGTGATCCAAAAGCCACTGACAATGGTCAGGAGAGCTGAATTATAATCCTCTGGCCAAACTGCTACATAACCTTGGGTGAGTGATCTACCCACGAGCCTCAGTACGTCTGTATTATGAAATTAATGATACACATTATTTCTTTTATTCGCATACAACTCATACGGATGCTGCAAGCTGAATGAGATTAATCCCATCAAAGTACTGTGGGAAACTACACAAAACCGTAAATTACTTTCGGTCCTAAGGCCCTGGCTTCTCAACCTTGACGTGCGTACTGACCAAGTGGGGGGGGGGGGGGGTCCAGGAAGAGAGCCGGCGAAGCGCACCGGTCCTGGAGCTGGGCTACCTCCCGGCCTCCCAGGCTTTCTCCCCCGCACTTCCTGCCAAGTGCCACAGTCTCGGGTCAGTGCCAGACGTTCCTGTGGTCTAGGCTGGTCCCGGGACCAGGGCTGCTCCGTGCGTAGGCCGCCCCCCGTCGAGCCTACCTGGGCCGAGGTGCTGAAGCTGCGGCGGAGAGCAGCGCCGGCAGGCCGGGCGAGGGCGGAGAGCATGGCTAGGCGGGAGAGCGCGCTACGGCGACCGAAAGAACTTGCGGCGAGCAGGTCACTCAAACGACCTCCACAAAGCACAAGACCTCTTCGCACTGCTCCGCCTGGCCTCGCGAGACTGGGGTGGCTTCCGGTCCCGCCCCCACCCCCCAGATCTCGCGGTATCACAACTCCTACTCAAGTATAAGGGAGGAAGTCCTCGGGATGCCCAGGACTACCTTCGCGAGGTGGGAACGGAGACTGGAGCTGGGTCCTAGCGCGCGTTGTGTTCTTAGCGGCCAGTGGAGAGACCGGAAGGAGGAGGAGTCCGTGCCTGAGAGGTGAGAGAGGAGTGGCTTTAGGCTTGAAGAACTATTAGAGAAGCCGTTTTTTCTGGTGGGGCCTCAGACGGAGGCTCTGACAGGGAGACCCACCAAGGTCGCGCAGCAGGTTAGGCCGAGTGGGTCGCGGATCCGAGTGCGGAGCTCAGCCAAACCCACTCCTCCTGCTCCTGAAAGCGGGAGAGGGATTCTGAGCTCTGGGGAGTAAAGGGGGTTAGGTGAGGCGAAGTCTTGGGAGTTTCCGGGGTAGGGTGGGGTGGGGTTGAGGATGGAGGCCTAGCTCATCAGTTCACTCTGGAGCACCCACCTGCTCACACGCACACACACTGCCCACCCGCCACTGCTTTGATCTCTCAAATACACAGGCCTTTACGTAACAGTTAACAAAGCTTTAGAGACACCAGTACTAACACTGAGCACTGACTTAGTACTAGGCAGTTCTACGAACTTTACAGGACAGCAGTCTTATGTTACAGCGACGAAATGGGTATAGGGATAACTTGCCCAGTCATCCAGTTCGTGCCTCTTCAGGTCGGCCCAGTGAAGAAACTGTGGCCAAGATTAGGTGAATTTGTTCAGAGTTCACCCAAACAGAAAGTAACGATATGGTTCCTGCTTACAAGGAGTTTATCATTTAATTTATACATTAAGTTATAAGCTTCATTTTTTTCATACTGTTTTCTAGGCATACATGTCTCAGACACAGTCCTTCCCCTCAAGAAGTTCACAGTCACGTGGGGCAGATGAATGTATCACAGGTTGATGCCTTGATAGAGGAATGTTCAAAGCCAGTGGGGAATCAATGACTAAGTCAGCCAGGGTACAGTGGTTGGGGAAGCAGGAGCCAAAATCACATTTAGCACAAGCACTAAAGGACATACAAGGGAGCCCATGATGACTGGCTGACTCTTTTCCTCCCTCCCTTCCATTTGTTTATTGAGCTACTACCAGGTGCCAGCCCAGTCTTGGAGCTGGGTATTCATCTTAGAACAAGACCCACACATTTCCTACCTTCAAGGAGCTCAGAATCTAGTGGGGGAGACAGACACATAATATGTAAGCAGTGTTATAAGGGCAACAATGAGAGAGTTAGTTATGAGGTGCATCTAACCCAGAATTGGGGCCGGGGTGGGGGCTGTGTGAGACAGGACCTCCCAGCCGGTGAACTATCTAAGATGAGACATGTAGGAAGAGTAGGAAATACTCTTTGGGGACCATCCAGTCCTTGGCTGGGAATCAGAGAATAGTTCTCAGAGGAGGGGCACTAGGAGCTGGATCTTTAGATAGGTGAAAAGATGGGGAAACAGCCCAAAGAAAAACCTGGAGGTAGGAAAGCATAGACCTGGATTCAGGGGACAGTGAATAGATCATTTCTGTTAAAGAGTGGAGACATGAGGACAAACAGTATCCTTCATCTTACCACTGACTGTGTTCTTTGGTAGTTGTTTACCCCTCTGTCTTGCTGCTACAACTGAGAGCCACTTAGGGCCAGTACTATGTCTTTCACCTCTGTGACTTCATTGTCCAGCATATGACTTGCCGAGAATTTTGGGAGAGTTGAATGCTTTTAGATGAGGCTGGAAAAAGCAGATTAGAAAACCAGATTGTGCAGGGCTCTTGAAAGTCAGCTAAGAAGTTTATATTTTATTCTTTAGGAAGCAAGTGGCTGTCAGTGGCTTTTATGTTACCACCAGAACTGTGTTTGAGGAGGATTAGACTGCGAAGGATTCCAAGGATATAAGGTGGAGGGCAGGGAGAAGTTTTAAGAGACTATTGTATGAGATGATAAAGGTCTGAATTATGGTGTTGGTCATAGACATGGAGCGGATAGGGCCAGTGAGGGAAAGATCCCGAGGGGAGAGTGGATAAAAATTCATATCCATTTGGACTAGAGTGGTTGAATGAATGAGAATATGGAAAATCAATCTGAGAAAAGGATATATGTACAGAAAAAGGGAAGCCAGGGCTTGGGTAGAACGAGAACTGGCAGGAGAAAAAATAAAGAGCTTTATTTTAGATGGGCTGAATTGGAAGTGATGGTGAATTGTCCATATAGAAATACCAGTGGACAGATGGCAGGTTACTCCAAGAGGAAATTTAGAATTGAAACTCAGTAGAGTTCCAGGCTTGCTTTGTTGTTTTTAGTTGCCATCCAGTTGACTCTGACTCATGGCAACCTTATGTATAACAGAATGAACCGTTCGTTGCCCCGTCCTACATCATCTTCGTGATGGTTGGTATGTTTGAGTCCATTGTCGTGGCTATTGTGTCAATACATCTCATTGAGGGTTTCCTTTGTTTTTGTTGGCCCTCTACCAAACATGATGTCCTTTTCTAGAGATTGGCCCTGCTGCTGACATGTCCAAAGTAAGTGAGCTGAAGTTTCGCCATCCTCGCCTCTAAGGAACTTTCTGGTTGTATTTCCTCTAAGAGCGATTTGTTCATTTTTTTGGCAGTCCACGGTACATTCAATATTCTTCACCAACGCCATAGTTTGAATGCATTAATTTTTCTGTCTTCCTTTTTCATTATCCAGCTTTCGCATGTGAGTGGTAGAGGTGTGCTTTAGGCTCCTACATTTGAGGAGGAGCTTCTCTATTCCCACACCATGCGGGCTGTGGCTTCTGAGCCATCTGGTATTGGTGGAGGGGGGTTGTAAAAGCGTTGAGATAAGGGGCAGGAAAAGTCTGACCTGACTGTGCTTTTTCCTCTACTCACTGAGCTTAATAGGTTTAATAGCTAACTCTCTCCCATGCAATGCTTTTGTGGGTTCTTCACTGAGTCTCTCTTACCTCTAATTCCCATGACCTAGGTCTTGGTGCTTTCAACTGCTTCCTCAGCCTCTGATTTCTAGACTTCCCTCTCCCCTAGCCCTGCAAGGTCCATTGTTCTTCCAGGTGGCCGTCTTGGGCAAAGTCCCTTTAAAATGGCTTCTAGATGGCCCTCTCTCCTGCCTGTCCCACATCTGTCCACCGGACGACACTTTATACACTTTGCCCAACAAATCTGGAGGTGCAGGCCATTTCAAATGCAGCTGTCTCTCTTGCTTTGCTAACAGCTTGCCAGCCTCAGACTTTCCAGGCCTGGGTCCAGCACCAGCCTCTTTGCCTGCACACACTTCAGAGACACAGGCCAAGCTCTTCTGGGGGTTTTCTTCTAGTTTTGTGAATTGTTTGAAGAAAGCAGAGTCCTGTGAATTTTTGAAATTAGAGGGAAATGAGCTAATGGAAGGGGAAAGCTACTGGAAGGGGAGATGCTGAAAGGAGGAGAGAGAGAGAGGAGAAGGATTAGGTGGGCGAGGATGAGATCCCAGGATGGCTCATCCCTCTGAGACTGGAAGAAAGCCCAGAACGGTCAGCCCAGAAGGACACCAAGGGGGCGGTCGGTGGGGGAGGAGGATTCACACCTACTGGCCTTAACCTTCCCAGGCAAGAAGTAGAAAATGAGAGAAATTGTTCCTTGGTGGTCCGAGGAGGGTTAAGAAGGTTTGGGTGACAGTGTGGCCAATGGGAAAATGAGGATGGATGAGAAAGCGGTTAGCTTGCGGCTGTGATAGTCAAACTGAAGTTCTGAAGAATGTATTTACTATGTGCCCAAGTCCACATGGTTTCCCATAGCAAAGTCCTTGCAGCTCAGACCAAGGTCATGGATATAAAGGACTCACATCTGCCCACATCTGCAAATTCACATTTTTGAACACATAAACACATGGATTTATACTAGTGTATGTGGGGATTTATTTTTATTTTTTATGGACATATAATTTACATACTATAAAGTATGCGAATCTTGAGTATTCACTTCGGCGGTTTTAACAATTTACACCCTTATAACCACTCAAAGGGTCCCCGGGTGGTGCAGTTTGCTCTCGTGTACTAACCAAAAGGTTGGTGGTTTGAACCCACCCAGTGGTGCCACAGAAGAAAAACTTGGTGATCTGCTTTTGTGAAGATGACAGCCAAGAAGACCCTGTGGAGCTTGTTTCTACTCCACAACGCTTCGGGTCACCATGAGTCAGAATTGACTCGACAGCAATGGGTTTTTATTTTTCTTTAACCACCCAAAACAAGCTATTTGTATATAGCTTGTATATTTTAACATTTCATTACTCCAGAAAATTCCTTCATACCCATTCAATCAGTCGCCTTTCCAAGACAGTTGCTTTTTTTTTTTTTTTTTTTTGGCTTTAAAGAACAGAAATTTATTTTCTCACAGTTTAGGAGGCTGTAAGTCCAAATTCAGGGTCTTGGCCCTGTCATTTCCTTCCTTGTAGGTAGTCCCAGGGGCTCCTTAGTTCCTTGGCTTGTAAATGATCCTAACGTGACATCTGCCTCCCTCTGTGTATGTGTATCTCTGTGTCTAATCTGTTCTTTTTTAAAAAAAAAAAAATTTATTTTTTGGTGTTGAGCCAAGGCAGCTACTTTCTGATTTCTATCACCATAGACTCATTTTGCCTGTTTTTCATTGTATACTTTTATATACAAATACAATGAAATCCTCCTCACCTCACCCCTTTACATACATGAGCCACACACATCCACATATGCTTACTGTTTTTTTTTACCTTACAGTGGACTTAGACCACAGTTATGGGATATCACTGATTTTTGCTATCAGGTGCATATATTATATGCTAACCTATCTCCTCTTCAATCCTAAAATCGTACCTCAAACAATTTTTTAGCTAAAACAAAGAGAAAGGTGGTAATTGTTCCACCTTTGCACAGGAGTTTTATGTATTTCCTTCTAGGTGCTCTAGGATATTGGAAAATGGGTGCTGGCCATATATTTTAAAACTGCACTGTATTTAGAGAAATAGCTTTACCTTTTAATTGTGGCCCATACCTTCTGGAAGTCAAAGGACTTGGCTCTCCAAGATATATTCCAATAGAACAGCTAGGAGGTGGTGGACCAGCGCCTGCAGGCAGCAAGATGCTGCTGGGCGAGAACCTCCCAAGAGCTGAGAACCACTGACAGTGGCAGGTCTGAGCCTGGAGTGGAGTCTTCAGTCCTCTAGGCCAGCCAGCCAGCAGTGAAGTGAGAGCAAAGCTGAGTCCAGAGCTTGGGCAGGGCTGAGGACTTGTGTCAGAGAAGCAGTGCAAGTGCTAGAGACTGTTAGAGGAGGTGAGATCAGACAGTGGGGATTCCAGTCTGGGGGAGATTGTGTTGTAGTTCACCAACCTCTTCCTCTGACAGCCAAATTGCTGCATGGGTAGGTCTTGTCACCCTCACAAGACAGCTTGAATGCCTCTCAGGTATAGTGGGCCTAGGTTTGGTGATGAGAGTCCCCGGGTGGTTAAGATGGTTAATGCACTCAGCTGCTAACTGAAAGGCTGGAGATTTGAGTTCACCTAGAGGTGCCTCGGAAGAAAGGCCTGGCACTCTACTTCCAAAAAAATCAGCCACTGAAAATCCTGTAGAGCACAGTTCTACTCTGACACACATGGGGTCACTGTCAGAGTTGACAGCAAATGGTTTCACTGCTTAGGTTTGGTGAAGTGCAAGTGAAAGCTTGATAGAAGATGGGGGCAGAGACGTGGGCAGCTGGCCCATACTTGTTCCCCCCAGTATACAGAGTGACTGGAGTTAATGAAAGCAAAATTAGGAAGTTACAGTGGCCCAGGCCTCAACCTTTCCTTCGTCTCTCTTTCGTCTCTGCCATAGGACCTGCTCACCCTCTGAACTGAGAGACAGATATCAGGATGACTTATGCAGCCTCCACAGCTCTGGGAGACAGCAGCCTGGGACTGTGCCACAAGCTTTGTCAAAGTTCAGGCCACAAAGGCTGGGATCAAGGAAAGACTGACCAAATCCCTTAAGATCCTTACCCTGAGGCAACACAAGAGATTCTCAGGTCTTAAAGATTGTGCCAGCTCCTGCTCTGGTCTTTGGCCCAGATACTCTGAATGATGCCTTCTGTCTACTTGGCTTGTACCTTTCTGAGGACCCTAGATGAAGTTGATAGGATGGGAGTGAAGGAACTTCTAATTCCTAAGCACCTGCTATTTGCGAGGCCCAGTGCTTGGCAATTCACATTGGTTATCTCAATTAAGGGAGTCCTTGGGTGGTGTAAACGGTCAATGTGCTTGGCTGCTAACAAGGGTTGGAGGTTGAATCCACCCCGAGGCACCTTAGAAGAAAAGCCAGGTGATTTACTTCTGAAAAATCGCCACTGAAAACCCTATGGAGCATAGTTCTCCTCTGATACACATAGGGTCGCCATGAGTCAGAGTCAACTTGACGGCAGCTGGTTTTATCTCAATTAAACATTATGACAGTCTCTTCCAGGATGTATTATTGCCTCAATTTACAGATGATACCTGTCACTGTGTTTAAGCCTTGGTCATCCTGGCACAGCTTGAGTTTCCCACAGAGAGCCACGGCACTAGTGGGGTTGGCTACGGGCACTTTGACACCCTCTACTCCCAGACTTGTATCTGTGTAGTTCTGGTCCCTGTTCAGCCTGAGCCCAGAGAGGTGCTTATGGTCTATGTTCTCCAGGACCAACATGAATAATTCCTCTTCTCCACCAGAAGCAAATGCCCACCTGGACTGTCTGGGGGCTTGGGGAGGCTTGGCAGCTGAGCCCTGGACCAAGGCCCCAGTGTCCTGGAACTCCTACGAGAAGGCCAGTGGTCAGGTCAGCCCCAGACTGACAGCTCTGCCAATGGAATGGAAGGCCTCAGGCTTTGGTCAGGCACAGGGAGGCAAGAAGGGCTGGGGCTGGCCAGTTCCCTCCTTAGTCTCAGGCTATGGCAACCCCTGATGAAACATCCCTTCCCAGATGGCTTTTTGCCATACATAGACATGTCCTCTCACTGGAGGTGAGCTTGCCAGCCCAACTTCTTTGGGACCACTCTGGGCTGACTGGGAGAGAGCCACACATAAGCCTCCTGGTTTAGCCAGGCTTCCCAGTTCAGGCCAGGTTATCATAGGGAGGGTGGAAGAACACTTGTGGTGGTGAGTGTCCCGAAGAGCACTGGGCAGGGACAAGATCTGTGTGACATCTTCCTCTCCTGACAGAGTAAGGGGCTTTGCCTTTCACTGTGTCAATTTCTGCTATGAGTCAATTTATAGGAAGATCTACCTCTCTCTCACCCCCATCAAGCTGGATCCCCAAGAGGTGCTTAATCTAATCACCCTTCCCAACCCCCCTTCACCAACAGCTGTCACCCTAAATGACCTGGAGCAGCTCAGTCTCTTAAGTCCAGGAGCTGTGCTGTGCAGAAAGAGTCCTAAGCAGGATAGTTAAGCAGGCCATTTTGACATCACCATTTTGAACAGGTCAACCAGAAAATGAGACTTGCTAGAAATAATCAATGCAAATAAAAGTCATGGCAGCAGAAACTATACTCTGCAAACATTGATAAAAATCTGATTCAAGAACCAAGTCTTTATTGTAAAAAGCACACAGGAAAGACGGGATCTTGGGAGAAACGATTCTGGTTGAACAAAATTGAAAGTGAAAAATATTGGAGTTGGTTAACTGTGCAATATAAAAATCAATTAAGGAATTAAACTGGCTTAACGGAATTCACTAAGGAAAATGCTTTTGGCAAAAACGCATAAATATTAGTTTAATTCTGATTTTAATTTTTTTTTTTTTTTTTTTTTGTATAAGCACAATGTCAGAATATTCTTAGGGCCAGAATGGTGGAGTCAAAACATCTTAAACTCTTCAGAGTTCAGAGTTGCAGTGAGAGGGATGGTTACTAGTACTCAGTCCTCCACCCACCCAGGCTAGCCATGCCCCTGGCCCCAGCTCATGGAGATATTTCCTCTCTCAAAATCATGCTATTAGGGTCAGGGACTCCTCCTACCCTTCTATCACTTGACCAGCCGGTGAGGTGCACTTCTTTCTTGACCAGGCAGAGTGCCCACTTAGGGAAGGAAAAGCCTCTGAAGGAGATTCCTAGGGCTGGGCTGTTTACCCGGTAGGCCCTGAGGCAGCTTCACCATCCCTGGGCTAGTCAATGAGGAGATAGAGATTGTAATGGGGAAAGGAGTTGGGGACTGAGGGCAGTCTCCAGCCATAGGAGGCAGCTTTTAGGTTAGCTTAAAGAGATTGTGGGACTGGATACAAAGTCCAACTTTTATTCCTTATACTTACTGCCTCCAAATGTTTCGGGGATAGGGCTTTCAGAGGCGTAGTACTCAGGACCTGCCTGGGGTGGGTTTGGAGAGGTGCTTAGGAGGAATGTATACTTTGAAAAAGTATGGCAGCCAGCCAAGATGGCCTCCATTGGTGAAGGCAGGGATGGTAACAATAATGCATTCTTTCAGCAAGTGTTTATTGGGCATTTCTTTGCACCAGGTAAATCCTGGGTACTGGGTGTGGGCATAGCAGTGAATAAGACCGGCAGGATCCCTGCCCTGATGACCATACATTCCAGTTGGAGGAGACCGACAATAAACAAGTGAACAAATGAACAAGACAATTTCAGCTAATGTAAGTCTGTGAAGACAGAGAAACAGGTTGATAAGATAGGTACCCAGGGTTGGGAGGTCTGTTTTAGGTTGGGTGGTCAGAGGCTCTCTGAGGAAAGTGTCATTTGAGCTGATGTAGAATGACTCAAGGAAGGCAGCCATACCCAGATCTGGGAGAATGGTGTGCCAGACAAAGGAGAGAGCAAGAAGAAAGGTCCTAAAACAAGAATGAGCTTGCTGTGTTAGAGGAGCAAGAGGAAGATGATTGGGATCTGACAGCAGCTGTAGTGCAAGACAAGGCCAGAGAGGAAGGCAGGGTCTCACGTGCCCTGTAGAGAAGTCTGGAATTTATCCTAAGTGCAGTGGGAATCCCTTGGAGGCCATTAAGCCATGAGTAGACATGCTTACTTATCTTTTAAAAAGATCACTCTGGCTGCCCTGTGAAGATCAGACTGTAGGGAAGCAAGCAAGCAAGAAGTCCCATTGGGAAGTATTGCATCATCAGGAGAGAGACAGTATCTTGGCTAGGATGGTCGCCTTGGAGATGGGGAGAAATGGATGGATTTGGAATACATTTAGGTGGTACAGCAATAATAGAATGGATGTGGAGGTTGAGAGAAAGAGGAATCAGGATTTTGGCTTGAGTAACTGGGTAGATAATGGTGCTATTTATTGAAACTGAGAGGACTAAAAGACAGGTATTGGAGGTGTGGGCATGTGGGAATTAAGAGTTCTCTGGCCATGTTATAGTTGAGATGCCTGTCAGACATCCAAGTGGAGTCTGAGCTCAGTGGAGAGGTCAAGACGGGATAAAACTTGGGAGTCATCGGTATATAAGTGGTATTCAACGGACTAGATGAATCACGTAGACACTGGGTCCTAGAGTGGTGGTTCTCATTCAGGGGCAACTTTGCACCCTTGTAGGGCACATTTGGCCATATCTGGAGACATTTTTGGTTGTTACAACTTGTGTGTGTGTGGGTGCTACTGGCGTCTACTGGGTAGAGGCCAGGGATGCTGCTAAACATCCTACAATGCACAGATGAGCTCCCTACAACAAAGGATTATCTGGCCCCAAATGTCAGTATTGCTCAAGTTGAGAAACTCTGTCCTAGAGTGAAAGTATAGATAGAGGACTTCGCCCAGGGACATTCTCACATTAGCAGGTAGAGCCTCCAGCAAAGAAGAGCAGGCAGGAAAAGTTTGAGAAGTAGGAGGGAAACTGGAGAATGTGGCATGTTGGAAGTGAAGAGGACTTGGGAAGAGGTGTACTCAACTGTGTTAAATGCTGCTAAGATCCTGGATTGTTTGAGCACAGAGAGACATGAGTAATGGATTAGGCAAGATGACCTAGTTGATGACCTTGAGAAGAGTAGTTTTTGTGGTTTGCTGAGGATAGAAGCTCTGGGGGAGAAGATTATGCTAATAGCCAGCACTTCCTGAGCATTTTCTTCCTGTGGTCCCCTGATCAAAATGCCTTGCATGTATAATTCGTTAAATCACACGCAACAGGTAGGTACTATTATCCTTATTTTATACAAGTGGTATTACTATTATTATCTTCGTTTTACAGATGTGGAAGCAGGCACAAAGAGGCTAATCTAATTCCTCCCCAAGGTTAGGCAGCTGATAGCAAGTGGCAGAACCAGGATTCAAGCCTAGAGAGTTTGACTCCAGAGTCAGCATTCTTAACCAGATTATTGGAGGTGAGGAAGCAGAGGCAGTGACTGAACACAACCGTTTGAGAAGTTTTGCTGTAAAGGAGAACAGAGATAGATACAAGAGGTTGTTTGTGTGCTGATAGGAGAAATTGATGTTGGAGAGGAGACTGAGAACGGCGGTAGTGAGGTCCTGGAGAAGGTGAGAGACGCAGGGCCCAAGCCTTTCCCGAGAGCATGTACTGGTAACTTTGAACAGGAACCTAACTATTTTGAGCAGGATTACCCCTGGACTCAACTTCTTCTCCACACCCACACCATTTTCTGGCCTCCAGAGGCCCTGATCTGCTGCTGCTTTTAGCCCCCCGGAGAAAAGGGAGCATCTCTGCGGGAAGCTGCAATGCAGGCCCAATTCTTAGCCATCAGGATGTATCTGTAGGGCACCAGAGATGGGTGCCCTGGAACCAGTCTCCTGAGAGCACAAGAGCAGCAGACTTGTCAATACCCCTAGCAGCAATTCTCTACCCTTCGTTGACTGTCATGGTCCTTAACAGTTTGCAAGATTCTTTACAAGGGGACCTATATTGGCCTCTCCAGTGTCTTCACTTATCATTCTCCTTTTAACTCTCCCAGCGGCAGCCATTCCAGGCTCCTCCTAACTCTGTTAGGTACTGAGCTTTCTCCTGCCTCCAGGTTCTCTGCCTGGAAAAAATGTTCTACAACAATGAATCTGTGAACCATCTCATAACATGGATGAAACTGGAGGACATTATGCTGAGTGCAATAAGTCAATCACAAAAGGACAAATATTGTATGAAACCTCTATTGTAAAAACCCATGAAAAAGTTCACACACAAAATGTAACCATTTTTGTTGGTTACCAGGAATGGGAGGGGTGGGGTAGGGGGGAAATACTAAATAGACAATAGCTAAGTGGTATCTTGGATGAAGGGTGAGACAGTACACAGTACAGGAGAAACTAGCACAACTTGTACAAGGAAAGGTCATGGAAGCCCCAAAGACACATCCAAAGTCCCTGAGGGACTGAATTGCTGGGTGGAGGGCAGTGGGGACCATGGTCTCGGGGAACATCTAGCTCAATTGGCATGACACAGCTTATAAAGACTGCTCTACATTCTACCTTGGTGAGTAGTGTCTGGGGTCTTAAAAGCCTGTGAGCGGCCATCTAAGATACTCCACTGGTCTCATCCCTTCAGGAGCAAGGGAGAATGAAGAGAACAGGATACAAGGAAAAGATTAGTCTGAAGGACTAATTGTCCACAGCTACCAAGGCCTCCACCAGACTGAGTCCATTACAGCTAGATGGTGCCCGGCTACCACCACTACCTGCTCTGACCAGGATCACAACAGAGGGTTCTGGACAGAGCTGTAGAGGGATGTAGAGCATAATTCTAACTCACAAAAAAAAAGACCAGATTTACTAGCCTAAAGGAGACTGGCGAAACCCTGAGAGTATGGCCCCCAGACACCCTTTTAGCTCAATGGTGAAGTTACCTCCGAGGTTCACCGTTCAGCCTGGGAGTGGACAGCCATGTAAAACCAAATGAGACTAACGAGGTACAGGAGTCCAGTGACAAGGGCCAGAAAGCAGAAGGGGACAAGGAAGCTGGTGATAGGGAACCCAAGGTTGAGTAAGGATATGGTTGATGTGTTGTGAGATTGTTAACCATAGTCATAGGGCAACATTTGTAGTAACTGTTAAATGAGAAACTATTTTGTTCTGTAAGCCTTCATCTTAAGTGAGAATAACAGCACAATTCGAAGAGCGTAGTCAATGTCACTCAACTTTGCATGTAGAAATTTTTGAAATGGTGTATCTTTGGCTATGAGTATTTTCACCAAAAAAGAAAAAAGTTGAGGGTTGACATGTTGTGGGGTTGTTAACCAATGTCATAAAACAACGTGTGTACTTCTGTTTCATGAGAAACTATTTGTTTTGTAAGCCTTCACCTGAAGTACAATTAAAAAAAAAAACAAAACTGCAAAAAAAAAAAAAAAAAATGTTCTTGCCTTCTTCACCCTTTCTCTCCTCCACCTGGCTAAATCTTGGCTGACATCCTGTCTCAGTTTAGCAGTCCCATCCTGAGAGAGCCCTTTTTTGATTGCCCCAATTGGGTGATGACCTCCTGTTAACTACTCCCATGACAATAGATGCCTTCTCATTTATAGTACTCTTTGTACTTGTAATTTTTTGTTCAGTGTCTGCATTCCATGCTAGACCTTAAGCTTCATGAGGGTAGGTCTTGTTTACCACAGTTATTTCCAGTGCCTTGCATATAGTAGGTGCTCAGTAAGTGTTTGCTAAATGAGCAGATGAATTGGTGACTATTTTACTGCCTTCTTAGTATTTGTATGGTTGATATGTTGTGTTCAATGTTTTGTTTTCCTCCTCTCCATATATTTCAGTACAAATTTTTGATGCTGTCTTTCTTTTTTTAATAATATTTTATTTTGTTTCCGGTGAAAGTTTACACAGCAGTTTAGGTTCCCATTCAACATTTTCTACACAAGTTGTTCAGCAACACTGGTTACATGCTTCACAATGTGTGAACATTCTCATAATCTCTGATCTGGTTGTTCCATTTTGAAGCTCTGTTTTGATCACTTGAACTATTATTTTCATAGTTGTTTGAAGTTATGTTAAGACTGAGTTTAGTATCTTACTTTGTGGCATTCATCTAAAATAGAAAGAAGTATGTTAAGCTTGTGCATTCTTCCCTGTAGGATGGACGGATTGGTTTTGTGCGAACCAACAGAGCTTTACAACATCTTGAATCAGGTCACAAAACTATCCAGATTAACCGAACCCAACTATCTCTGCTTATTGGGTAAGTGCTGTTTTTTATTTTTCCCAATGATGTGTTTGCTGTGGACAGCGTCCTTCAAGCATTATTTTTGACTTATTAACAAACTTATTGGAGGAAAACTAAAACTGTTCCCAAGGCCGATTCTTCAGACAAAGATTAAACTGGACTATGGGACATAAAATAATATTCGTGAAGAGTGTGCTTCTTAGCTCAGCTAGATACATGAGACTAAATGGGCAGCTCCTGTCTGGAGGTGAGATGAGAAGGCAGAGAGGGTCAGGAGCTGGTTGAATGGACACGGGAAATCCGGAGTGGAAAGGAGGAGTGTGCTGTCACAGTACAGGGAGAGCAACTAGGGTCACATAACTATGTATAAATTCTTGTATGAGAGACTAGCTTGAATTTTAAACTGTCACTTAAAGTACAACAATAAAAATAAAAAATGTTTCAAAATATTAAAAAGAAAAACTTACTGGGGGAGATGCATAACTTTAGAAAACTGTTAGACTCATTAGGCGTAGCTCAAAATGCTGCTTCTGACTGTAACATGATTTGGAAATCATCCTAGATTAAATCTAAAAGGGATGTTCCTGGAAGACTTGTGTTCTGCGTCTTCTTACTATTGTTTATAGTGAAATATTTTAACAAACATATAGAAATATTAATAAACACCCATGTACCCACCACTCAGATTTAACATAATAAATAAAATGTAGAACAAAACTCAAATTCTTAAAAAAGGCTAGACTTACTGGACCAGTTGAGACTAGAGGAACCCCTGAGACTATTGTCCTGAGATACTCTTTGAACTTTGAACTGAAACCACTCCTGGAGGTCACCTTTCAGCTAAATAATAGGTTGGTTCATAAAATAAACAATATCACCTGTCAGTACTGTGTTCCTTTAAAAAAATCATGAATATGGTCAACAGTTACCCTAAAGCAAATATGACAAGGTAAGGAGAGGCAGGGAAACCTCTTTTGTACCCTATCATCATCCCATTCCTCTCCCTCCCCACATTTTTACACTTTTACTGCATATACAGGCATCCCTAAATAATGAGTGTGGTTTAAAATTTATGGTATACAAATAGTACCATAATGTACAATCATTCTGCAACTAGTTTTTGTTTCAGGCTTAGAATTATATTTTTCTAATTTATTCCATGCTGATACATGAGGATCTAGTTAATTTATTTTAACTGTTGGTAGGAGTATGTATTCATTCCCAATTGATTGCAGTGTGTTGCTGCTATAAACCATGCTGTAATGAACAACCTTCTGCATCTCTTGTTATTCGTGTGTGCAAGAGTTTCTTCAGGATATATACCTAGAAATAAAATTGCCCCAGTTGCAATTTCACCTTCACTTCGTTCCAGATTGCTCTGCAAAGAGGTTGTATCAATTTATACTCTCAACAGCAATGTACGACACTTACCAATACCTGGTTCTGTTACCCTTTAGAATTTTTTGACAATCTGATGCATGTGAAATTGTATCTTTTTAAAAAATATTTTATTGGGTTTTTGGTGAAAGTTTACACAGAAAATTAGGTTCTCATTTAACAATTTCTACACATATTGTTCAGTAACATTGGTTACATTTTCACAATGTGTCAACATTCTCATTATGTCTATTGTGGTTTCCATTAATCTAGTTTCCCGTGTCTGTTCAGCCAGCTCCTGACCCTCTCTGCCTTCTTCAATTTCTAGTTTGTTTTTTTTTCCATTTTCCATAGTGGTTGTATCATTTTACATTCCTACCAGCAGTGTGTAAGGGTTTCAGTCTCCCCACATCCTCGCCAGCACTTGTTGTTTTCTGTTTTTTTTGATCAGTGCCATTTTAACAGGGATGAGATGATATCTCATTGTAATTTTGATTTGCATCTCTGTAATGGCTAATGATCATGAACATCTTTTCATGTTTATTGTCCACTTGAATGACCTCTTTGGTGAAATGTCTGTTCACGTCTGTCTTAGGCTGGGTTCTCTAGAGGAATGAAACCAGTGAAGTATATATATATATATATATATATATATATATATATAAATATATAGAGAGATTTGTCTCTAGGAAATGGCTCATGCAGTTGTGGAGGCTGGCAAGTCCCAAATCCATGGGTCAGGTGTCAAGCTGGAGGCTTCTCCTGACTCATGTGGTTGCAGGGGCTGATGAACCCAACATCGGCAGGTTAGGCATAAGGCTGCTGGCTCACAGGGTTGTGGGAGCTGGAAAATCCCAAGATCTGTAGGTCAGGAGGCAGGCTACTGTCTTACGTCCCAAGAACCTGAGGTCAGAAGGTGACGAGTCAAATGTAGGGTCCATAGAGAGCTTTGCCAGAACATCCATGTGTATTGAATGCAGACCACACGCCCAAGGAAACTGACTGGCTTTTAACCGTTTGGCTGCTCACATTGGATCACAAAATGAAGAATGATTACATACTATCTGCCAAACCATTGAGAATCGTGGCCTAGCCAAGTTGACACATAACCTCAGAATGTCTTTTGCCCATTTTTTAATTGAGTTGCCCATCGTTTTGTCATTGAGTTGTTGAAGTTTTCTATATATTTTAGAGATTAGACCTTTATCAGATATGTCATTCCTGAACATTTTTTCCAAGTTTGTAGGTTGTCCTTGTACTCTTTTGATAAAGTCTTTTGATGAGCATAAATATTTAGTTTTTATGAGGTCCCAGTTATCTAATTTGTTTCCTGCTGTTCGTGCATTTATAGTTCTGTCAGTTTATTTTAAAAAAATCAGGTCTCATAGTTTTGTCCCTAAGTTTTCTTTTAAGAACTTTATAGTTTTAAGTTTAACATTTAGGCTTTTGATCCATTTTTGAGTTAGTTTTTATGTATGGTCTGAGATATGAGTCCCATGTCATTTTTCTGCAAGTAGATATCCAATTTTGCGAGCACCATTTGTTTCTTCCCCATTGACTGGACTTTGACCCCTTGTCGAAAATCAGTTGTCCATAGATGTGTGGTCTTATTTCTGGGTTCTCAATTCTATTCCACTGGTCTGTGTGTCTATCATTGAACCAGTACCAAGCCATTTTGATAACTGAAGCTGTAGAGTATGTTTTAAAATCAGGAAATGTGAGTCTTCCTACTTTATTCTTCTCTTTCAATATTGTTTTAGCTGTTTGGGGCCTCTTGCCATTCCATATAAAGTTGAGGATTTGTTTTTCTGTTTTTGTAGAGAATACTGTTGGAATTTTGATTGCGATTGCGTTGAACCTATAGCTCACTTTGGGTAGTATTGACATCTTAACAATATTAAGTCTTCCAATCTGTGAACATGGAACATCTTTCCCTTTATTGAAGTCTTCTGTAATCTCTTTCAGCAGTGTTTTATAGTTTTCATTGTATAAGTCCTTTACATCCCTGGTTAGATTTATCTCTAGGTATTTTATTCTCTTAGATGTTATTGTAAATAGAATGGTTTTCCTAATTTCCCTTTCAGATTTCTCATTGCTGGTGTATAGAAACCCAGCTGATTTTTGTTGACCTTGTACCCTGCAACTTTACTAAATTCCTTGATTACCTCTAGAAGTTTTCTTGTGGACTCTGGGACTTTCTCTATATAGGGTCATATCATCTGCAAGTAGAGATAATTTCACTTCTTCTTTTCCAATCTGGATATCTTTATTTCTTTTTCTTGTCTTACTGCTGTAGCTAGGACTTTTAATACAATATTGAATAGAAGTGGTGAGAGCAGACACCCTTGTCTTGTTCCTGATCTCAAGGGGAAAGCTGTCAGTCTTTCTCCATTAAGTATAATATTGGCTGTTGGCATTTCATATGTGCCCTGAATCATATTGAGGAAGTTCCCTTCTATTCCAATCTTCTTTAGGGTTTTCATCAAGAAAGGGTGTTGGATTTTTTTTTTTGTTGTTACACTTTAAGTGAAAGTTTATAATTCGAGTTAGTCTCTCATACAAAAATATATACATACATTGTTATGTGACCCTAGTTGCTCTCCCTATACTGTCACAGCACACTTCTCATTTCCTCCCTGGATTTCCCATGTCTATCCAACCAGCTCCTGACCCTCTCTGCCTTCTCATCTTTCCTCCAGACAGGAGCTGCCCATTTAGTCTCATGTATCTACTTGAGCTAAGAAGCACACTCTTCACGAGTATCATTTTATGTCCCATAGTCCAGTTTAATCTTTGTCTGAAGAGTTGGCCTCAGGAATGGTTTTAGTTTTGGGCTAACAGAGAGTCCAGGGGCCATGTCTTCTGGGGTCCTTCCAGTCTCAGTCAAACCATTAAGTCTGGTGTTTTTACTAGAATTCGAGTTCTGCACCCCACTTTTCTCCTGCTCCATCAGGTACTCTCTGTTGTGCTCCCTGTCAGGGCGGTCATTGGTGGTAGCCGGGCACCATCTAGTTCTTCTGGCCTCAGGCTGATGAAGGCTCGGTGTATGTGGCCCTTTCTGTCTCTTGGGCTAATACTTTCCTTGTGTCTTTGGTGTGATTCATTCTCGTTTGCTCCAGGTGGGTTGGGACCAATTGATGCACCTTAGATGGCTGCTTGCTAGCTTTTAAGACCCCAGATGCCACTCACCAAAGTGGGATGCAGAACATTTTCTTAATAAACTTGGTTATGCCATTTGACCTGGATGTCCCCTGAAACCATGGTCCCCAGACCCCTGCCCCTGCTACTCTGTCCCTCAAAGTGTTTGGTTGTATTCAGGAAACCTCGTAGCTTTTGGTTTAGTCCAGTTGTGCTGACTTGCCCCATGGTGTATGTTGTTCTTCCCTTCACCTAAGATAATTCTTGTCTACTGTCTAGTTAGTGAATACCCCTGTCCCTTCCTCCCCACCCTTGTAACCATCAAAGAATGTTTTCTTCTGTATTTAAACCTGTTCTTGAGTTCTTATAATAGTGGTCTTATACAATATTTGTCTTTTTGCAACTGACTAAATTCACTCAGCATAATGCGTTCCACATTCCTCCATATTATAAGACGTTTCATAGATTCATTGTTGTTCTTTATTTTGCGTAGTATTCCATGGTGTGAATATACTGTAATTCTGTTTATTCATTCATCCGTTGTTGGGCACCTAGGTTGTTTACATCTTTTTGCTATCGTGAACAGTACTGCAGTGAACGTGGGTGTGCATATATTCGTGCGATGGCTCTTATTTCTCTATATTCCAAGGAGTGGGATTGCTGGATCATATTGTACTTCTATTTCTAGCTTTTTAAGGAAGTATCAAATCAATTTCCAAAGTGGTTGTACCATTTTACATTCCCACCAACAGTGTATAAGTGTTCCAGTCTCTCTACAACCTCTCCAACATTTATTATTTGGTGTTTTTTGGATTAATGCTAGCCTTGTTGGGGTGAGATGGTATCTCATTGTAGTTTTGATTTGCATTTCTCTAATGGCTAATGATCATGAGCGTTTCCTCGTGTCTTTTAGCCACTTGAATGTCTTCTTTGGTGAAGTGCCTGTTCATATCCTTTGCCTATTTTTAAATTAGGTTATTTGTCTTTTCGCTGTTGAGATTTTGCAGTATCTTGTAGATTTTAGACGTTAGACACTGATAAGATTTGTCGTAGGCAGAAATTTTTTCCCAGTCTGTAGGTTGTCTTTTTACTCTTTTGGTGAAGTCTTTTAATGAGCATAAGTGTTTGATTTTTAGGAGCTCTGAAAGAGTGTTGGATTTTATCAAATACTTTTTCTGCATCCACAGAAATGATCATGTGGTTCTTTTCCTTTGTTCTATTGATATGGTGTATTATGTTGATTAATTTTCTAATGTTGAACCAGCCCTTCATTCCTACAATAATTCTCACTTGGTTGTGGTGTAACCCTATGGGGGCAGTTCTGTTCTATCCTCTAGAGTCGGAATCAACTTGACAGTAACAGGTTTGGTTTGGTTCAGTTTTGGTTGGGTCATGCTGTATGACTCTTTAAAATGCTGCTGGATTCTGTTTGCTAGTATTTTGTGGAGGATTTTTGCATCTATGTTCATAAGAGACATTGGGCTGTAGTTTTCTTTTCTTATGTCTTTGCTTTTGGTATCAGGGTTATGTTTGCTTCACAGAATGAATTAGGGAGTTTTCCTTCCTTCTGTATCTTTGGAAGAGTTTAAATAGTATTGGTGCCAATTCTTCTCTAAATGTTTGGTAGAATATTCCAGTGAAGCCATCTGGTCCAAGACTTTTTTTGTTGGGAGGTTTTTTATCACTGATCCAGTTTCTTCACTTGTTATAGGTCTGTTGAGACTTTCTATTTCTTCCTGAGTAAGTTTGGGCAGGTTGTGTGCTTCTAAGAATTTGTCCATTTCATCTAGGCTATCCAGTTTGCTGCCATACAGTTGTTCATAATATTCGGTCATAATTCTCTTTATTTCTGTTGGGTCAGTTGTAATGTCCCCTGTTTCATTTTTTATTTTGGTTATTTGCATCTTTTATTTGCCTGTCTAGCTAACAGTTTGTCTATTTTATTGAGCTTTTCAAAGAACCAAGTTCTGGTTTTATTGATTCTCTCTATTATTTTTCTGTTTTCAATTTTATTTATTTCTGCTCTGATCTTTGTTATTTCCTTTCTTCTGGTAGGCTTAGGCTTAATTTGTCTTCTCTTTCTAGTTCCTGCAGCTGTCGATTTAGGCTGTTAATTTGAGATCTTTTTTTTCCTTCATTCTCTTTTGCTCCAGACGAGTAGAAACCAATAGTTGTATTTTAGATGGCCACTTGCAAAGTTTTAAGACCCCAGATGCTACTCGCCAAACTAGGGTGTAGAACATTAACTTTCTGAACTACGTTATGCCAGTTGACTAAATTATCTGTACGAGACTATGGTCCTAAGCCTTTTAACCCAGTAAAACAATCCCGCGAGTTGTTTGGACATGTCTAGGAAGTCTCTGTAACTGTACCTCTTACGTGCTTTTTTTATACAGGCATACCTCGTTTTATTGTGCTTTGTTTTTATTGTGCTTCATATATATTGTGTTTTTTGCAAATTGAAGCTTTGTGGCAACCCTGCTTTGAGCAAGTTTATTGGCACAATTTTTCCAACAGCATATGTCACATTTTGGTAATTCTCACAATATTTCAAACTTTTTCATTATTATTATATCTGTTATGGTGATCTGTGATCAGTGATCTTTGATGTTACTATTATAATTGTTTTGGGGCACCACAAACTGCACCCATATGATGGCGAACTTAATCGATAAATGTGTATTTTCTGACTGTTCCACCGACCGGCCTTCCTCTGTTTCTCTCCCTCTCCTCAGGCCTCCCTTTTCCCTGAGACACAACAGAATTGAAATTAGGCAAACTAATACCCCTACAATGGCCTCTAAGTGTTCAAGTGAAAGGAAGAGTCACACGTCTGTCAGTTTAAATCAGTGGCTAAAAGTGATTAAGCTTAGTGAGGAAGGCATGTCAAAAGCCAAGATAGGCCGAAAGCTAGGCCTCTTGCATCAAACAGTTAGCCAAGTTGTGAATGCAAAGGTAAAGTTCTTGAAGGAAATTAAAAGTGCTACTCCAATGAACACACAAATGATAATAAAGCGAAATAGCCTTATTGCTGATACGGAGAAAGTTTTAGTGGTCTGGATAGAAAATCAGACCAGCCACAACATTCCCTTAAGCCAAAGCCTAATCCAGAGCAAGACCCTAACTGTCTTCAGTTCTATGAAGGCTGAGAGACGTGAGGAAGCTGCAGAAGAAAAATCTGAAGCTAGCAGAGTTTGGTTCATGAGGTTTAAGGAAAGAAGCTCTCTTCATAACATAGAAGTGCAAGGTGAAGCAGCAAGTGCTAATGTAGAAGCTACAGCAAGTTATCCAGAAGATCCAGCTAAGATAATTGATGAAGGTGGCTACACTAAACAACTGATTTTCAGTGTAGACAAAACAACCTTATACTGGAAGAAGATGCTGTCTAGGACTTTCATAGCTAGAGACGAGAAGTCAATGCCTGGCTTCAAAGCTTCAAAGGATAGGCTGACTCTTGTTAGGGGCTAATGCAGCTGGTGACTTTAAGTTGAAGCCGGTGCTCATTTACCATTCTGAAGATCCTAAGGCCCTTAAGAATTATGCTAAATCTCTGCCTGTGCTCTATCAATGGAACAACAAAGCCTGGATGACAGCACATTTGTTCACGATGTGGTTTACTGAGTATTTTAAGCCCACTGTTGAGACCTGCTGCTCAGACAGAAAGATTCCTTTTAAAATATTACTGCTCATTGATAATGCACCTGGTCATCCAAGAGCTGTGATGGAGATGTACAAGGAGATTAACGTTGTGTTCATGCCTGCCAAAACAACATCCATTCTGTAGCCCATCGATCAAGGAGTAATTTTGACTTTCAAGTCTTATTATTTAAGAAATACATTTCCTAAGGCTGTCGCTGCTATAGATGGTGATTCCTCTGATGAATCTAGGCAAAGTAAATTGAAAACTTTCTGGAAAGGATTCACCATTCTAGATGCCGTTAAGAATGCTTGTGATTCATGGGAGGAGGTCAAAATATCAACATTAACGGGAGTTTGGAAGAAACTGATTCCAGTCCTCCTGGATGACTTTGAGGGTTCAAGACTTCAGTGGAGGAAGTAACTGCAGATGTGGTGGAAATAGCAAGAGGACTATAATTAGAAGTGGAGCCTGAAGATGTGACTGAATTGCTGCAATCTTGTGATAAAACTTTAATGGATGAGGAGTTGCTGCTTGTGGATGAGCAAAGTGTTTTCTTGAAATGGAAACTATTCCTGGTGAAGATGCTCTGAACATTGTTGAAATGACAACGAAGGACTTATAATATTACATAAACTTAGCTGATAAAGCAGTGGCAAGGTTTGAGAGGATTGACTCCAGTTTTGAAATGTTCTACTGTGGCTAAAATGCTGTCAAATAGCGTTGTATGCTACAGAGAAATCTTTCGTGGAAGGAGGAGTCGATCGATGTGGCAAACTTCATTGTTGTCTTATTTTAAGAAATTGCCACAGCCACCTCAGCCTTCAGCAACCACCACCCTGGTCAGCACCCATCAACATCGAGGCAAGACGCTCCACCAGCAAAAAGATTACAACCCACTGAAGGCTCAGATGATGATTAGCATTTTTTAGCAATAAAGTATTTTTTAATTAAGGTATGTACTTTTTTTTTTTTTTAGATGTAATGCTGTTGCACACTTAAGAGACTACAGTGTAGTGTAAACATAACTTTTATAGGCACTGGGAAACCAAAAAATTCGTGTGACCTGCTTTATTGTGCTATTTGCATTATTGCGGTAGTCTGGAACCAAACCCACAATACATCCAAGGTATGCCTGTTATATATGGACATATATATATATATATATATCCACAAACATGTATATAAATATGTCTACAGATATACCTATGCATGAACGTGTGTGCTCTTACTTATGCCTTCGTATACATATCTATGCATAAGTATCTACCTATGTAACCACACATATATTTTTTGGTTGTTACTATTGTTGTTCCAGAATAGGATATGTTATATAGCATTTACCAAAGTTGTCCCTTTTTCTTGTGTATTTCTTAGTGTCTTCATTTACCTTAAGGAGCCCTGGTGGTACAGTGGTTAAAACAATCGACTGCTAACTGAAAGGTTGGCAGTTTGAAACCACCAGCGGCTCCACAGGAGAAAGATGTGGTAGTCTGCTTCCGTAGAGATTTACAGCCTTGGAAACCCTATGGGGTTGCTGTGAGTCATAATCAACTCGATGGCAGTGGGTTTGGTTTTGGTTTGGTCATTTTACTTTGGTTAAGTTGTACAGACTTCTCCTTTATTTGGTATTGCCTTTCCCGTCACCAAAAATAACAAGTGTCTACTATCTAGAAAGTGATTTCCTCTCCCTCCTCCTCCCATCCCTGGTAACCATCAAAGAACATTTCTTTCTGTGTATATCTATTCTTGACTTTTTGTAATAGTGGGACCATACAATATTTGCCCTTTCGTGAGTTATTTTCACTCAGCATAATGTCCTCCAGATTCATCCATGTTGTAAGACGTTTTGTGGACTCCTCATTATTCTTTATAGCTGTGTAGTATTCCACGGTATGCGTGCACCACAGTTTGTTTACCCATTCATCTGTTGATGGGCACTTGGGTTGTTTCCATCTTTTTGCTATTGTGAATAATGCTGTAATGAACATAGGTGTGTATATTAGATAATCCATTGTTAAAAGCTAGGCCCCTGCATTTTCTTCTATGAATTTTATGGTTTTAGTTTCACTAAAGTAAAGTAAGGAGTAAGGACTAGGTCCTTCACCTATTTTGAATTTTTTTTTTGTCTAGGGTACACACCTTAAGTTTTAAACTGACAGTAGCTATCACCTAGTTACCAAGAAAATATATGTTGATGATGATCTAAGTACTCTGCGTAGTTTCATCACGTGCTTCTTTGCAAGTACAGTTATTAATGAAATGCTTTTCCTTTTCAGATGTTCGTACCAAACGGGAGTATGATGAAAGCCATGTGATCACAGCCCGTCGAGTGAAGCAGGTACACCGGTGGAGTCAGAATTGAGGGCAGGCTGGCTACCTCATAGGAGCATGGGAAAAAATGGGAGGTTTTATACTAGATTCAGGAGGCAGAACTTACTGTCAGGCCCTGTGGACAGCAGAGGCAGGACTGCTCTCTGTGTATCCAACGCAACAATCTTCCACACTTCTCCTGTACTAAGCTGTCGCCTGCCCCCTTCATGGTCAAGAGCTTCATTCAACAAATGTTGGTTTAATTCCTCAAAGTGCCAGGCACTGTTCCAGGCCCTAGGGATACAACAGAATACAAGATGTCCTTAGTTCACTGTCCCTGCCCTCACAGAGCTTCTGTTCTAGTCAGGGAAAGACATTAAACAATGGAGATATTTACCATAAGATGGAAACCCAGTCTTCCCCTCCCTCCTTCCCTCTCCCTCCTTTCTCTCCCTTTCCCTTCCCTTTTATTCCCTTCCCATCTCACTTTCCCCATTCCAGCCACTTTTAAAAAAGACAGAGCTATGCATGCAGTCACCACTGGGCACCTCTCCCTCCTGTAGTAGGGCCCCTGTCTCCATAGCCTTTGCTCAGGATCCATCTCTAACCTCTGCAGTCCTGATCACAATCTCTGCCTTTGAGGTTCTCTCTTATGCCCTGGTTTCTTCTCCATCTCTTTGGTGCAGCTCCATTTCCTCCCTCTGCTGCCCAAAGGAGGCCACTTCTCTGTCCTTGGTCCCCTTCCTATCTGTCAGCACACTTTCCTTCTCAGAGATTGCACCCAAGCTTACAGCTTCACCTATCCACATCCAATTAGCTGTGCTGTCCAGTTTTACTTCTAAAATATTGTCTTGCAAAACTCCCTCTCCTTGTTGCTGCTGTGCTGTTATGTACCCCTTTTTGCTCATCGTTGTATCCCAGATACTTAGTAGAGTCCCTAGCATCTGGGTGATGCTCAGTACATATTTGTTGACTAAAACAAATGAATGGAAGCTGTTCCTTCTGCCTGGAACGTTCCTCCCAAATCTTTTCCATCTGGCAAATTTCCACTCATCCTTCAAGTCTCATTTCAAATGCCCCTGCTCTGTGCAGCCTGTCAGGGTCTTCCAGGCTAATTGGGTATTTCTCTTTTCTTTTTTGAATATCTGGATTCCAGAGTCTGAGTGCAGATACAAAGTAGGTACTCAGTGAATGTTTACTGAATAAGTGAGCAAATGTCCAGGCACCTCTTCCCCTGCCCTCCCACCTATTTCAGCCTCCACGGGCTGTTCACGCTCTTCTCCATACTCGGAACTCCTCCTTTCCTCGCAGTCACCTGGCTAAATCCTGCTTGTCCTCCAAGTGCCATCTAACTGGCATCTTTTAAAAAAGATTTTATTGTGGTAAAATATATATGACATAAAATTTGCCATTAAAACAGCAAAGTTTCTGTCTTCTATCCATTTCCCTATTCTAGATATTTCAGATAAGTGGGATCATACAATATTTATCTCTTTGTGTCTGGCTTATTTCAGCATGATGTTTTCAAGGTTCTTCCATGTGGTGGCATGGATCAGAACTTCATTTCTCTTTGTGGCTGAGTAAGAATATATTGTATGTATGCACCACATTTGGTTTATCCGTTCGTCTGTTGATGGATACTTGGGTTGTTTCCACCTTTTGGCTCTTGTGAATAATGCTGCAGTGAACATTGGTGTACGCGTATCTGTTTGAGTCTCTGCTTTCAATTCTTCTGGGTCTATAACTAGGAGTGGATAAATAGCATCTTCTTGAAGTCTCTCCAGATTCCTTTAGAGAAATGCGATTTCTCCTCCTTGAATCCCAGAGAACTTCCTTGGTCTGCATCCTTGTGGTCCTTATCTTACTCTGCCTTGCAGTAGTATAGATGAATACTTGTCATATCCCATCTGCAGGTCTCTCTACATCAGATAGATGACGTTACAAGGAACAGAGTCAGGCTCAGGTTCCCCTGAGTCGTGGGGGTTTATGGGAAGCTATTGTGAAGAAGTGGCCACCACCCAGCTTGGCGCAGACCACTGTTTATGGTTCTGTGCAGATGAGCACTGTGAGATCGCGTCGCCTCCTTAGCAGCAGGTCTCTGTCGTTCCTACTCTTGTAATCCACTATTATGGTGACCCAGCCACTTCTCGATGCTACTGCTCACTAACTCCTCTCTACCTTATGGCTTCTGTTTGCTCATTCATTATTTAACCATGTTTATCAAATGCCTACAATGTACCAGGCACTATCAGTGAACAAAAAGGACAAAAGTCCCTGCTCTTACAGAGCTTACATTTTAGCTGTAGCTGTGGTCTACCTCTTCACATTTGCTTGCTCATGGCTTCTGCTTAATCTAGCCTTCTGCTTACTGCTCTCTTTATGACTGTTTTTATTTATTTATTTATTTTATTGTACTTTAGATGAAGGTTTAGAGAACAAATAGTTTCTCATTAAACAGTTGGTGCACATACTGTTTTATGACAATGGTTAACAACCCCATGACATGTCAACACTGTCCCTTCTCAACCTTGGGTTCCCTATTACCAGCTTTCCTGTCCCCTCCTGCCTTCTAGTCCTTGTCCCTGGACCATTGTGCCCCATTAGTCTCCTTTTTTTTATGGGGCTGTCTAATCTTTGGCTGAACAGTGAATCTTGGGAGTGACTTCATTATTGAGCTATATATAAGGGTGTCTGGAGGCCATACTCTTGGGGTTTCTCCAGTCTCTGTCAGACCAGTAAGTCTGGTCTTTTTTTGTGAGTTAGAATTTTGTTCTACATTTTTCTCCAGCTCTGTCTGGGACCCTCTGTTGTGATCCCTGTCAGAGCAGTCAGTGGTGGCAGCCGGGCACCATCTGGTTGTACTGGACTCAGTCTGGTGGAGGCCGTGGTAGTTGTGGTCCCTTAGTCCTTTGGACTAATCTTTCCCTTGTTTCTTGTTTTCTTCATTCTCTCTTGCTCCTGAAGGGGTGAGACCAGTGGAGTATCTTAGATGGATGCTCATAGGCTTTTAAGACCCCAGATGCTACTCATCAAGGTAGAATGTAGAACGTTTTGTTTATAAACTGTGTTATGCCAATTGAGCTAGATGTTCCCCAAGACCATGGTCCCCACAGTCTTTATGGCTGCTTTTGGATGTGACCCCTACTGCCAACCACTTTCCCAAAGAGAGAGGATATCATTAGTTCGGTTGACCACTGTTGCTCTGATAGCTCTCATGTGGACCAGTCAATAGACCAGGTCTTCTTTGGCCAGGCACTTATCTCTGGTCCAATCAGCTGTGGTCAGTTTTTCTCAGAAGGGGATATAGGTGTGGAAGATCCTTGGAGTTCAACAGGCTCTCCAGTCTATTCTCTCAGTGCTTCCATGCTTTGTATGTACAGGCAGGGGAAAGAGCATAGTCCTAGCTCCAAGCTCTTCCCAGTGTTGGTGTGCAGGGAATGTTTGCTGAATGGGACCCACCCACCAACAGACCTCTCTTGTGGTTTCCTTAGGAGGGAAAGGAATATCTTACCCCAGAGTCTGTGGATCTGGAGTGTGTGAAATACTGTGTGGTGTATGACAGCAACACCAGCTCCCTGGAGATAATCTTAGAAGACAACAATGATGAAAATTCTAACAATCATAATCAAGGTGGGTTTTTATAATAGCTGCAAAACAAACAAACAAACCCCCAAAAGAAACAACCACCCAAAAAGAACCAGTTACTGTTGAATTGATTCTGACTCATGGTGACCTCATGTGTGTCAGAGTAGAACTGTGCTCCATAGGATTTTCTTTCTTTTTTTAAAAAATAATTTATTTTATTTGTTGTTGAGAATATACACAGCAGAACATACACCAGTTCAACAGTCTATGTGTACAATTTGGTGACATTGATCACATTCTTTGAGTTGTGAACCATTCTCACCCACCTTTTCTGAGTTGTTCCTCCCCCATTAACATAAACTCGCTGCCCCCTAAGGTTCCTGTCTAATCTTTTGAGTTACTTTTGTCAATTTGATCCCATACAGATAGATCTTAAAAGAGCATAATGCTCAAGGAAAGTATTCTTTATTAGTTAAGCTAAACTATTGTGTGATTTTAAGATGTCAGGGGATATTTTTGGCTTAAGGTTTAAAGATTATCTCACAGCAGTAGTGCTCCATAGGGTTTTCAATGGCTGATTTTTCAGAAGTAGATTGCCAGGCCTTTCTTCCAAGGCACCTCTGGGTGGACTCAAACCTCCAACCTTTAGGTTAGCAGTTGAGTACATTAATCATTTTCACCACCCAAGGACTCCAGCAAGAATAATAGCTAACAGTTACTGAACACTTATTATGTGCCAGGCACCCAGGAGTGTACCTGGGTCAATTCATGATGTCTGCAGAACAACCCTGAGGATGGTAATATCAAGGACTATGAAGGGTCTGAGATTTTACACTCCTTGTACGTTTATAAATTAATCTGCCACAGTTTCATGGATGCTGGCAGAGACATGAGGCCCTTGGGTCAGAGACAAAGGACTTTATTGCCCAGCACATTGTCAGCATTTTCCTGCACTGGTTCCCCAAGCCCCACTTCTCTTCTCAGGGAGAAGAACCTTGAGCTTAGGAAACCTGCATCTTTTATAATAGGCAGAAGGCCTGCCTGACCTTGGCTCTGGAGGAAAACACTATCTCTATCTTCCAAGGCTGTTTGTTATCAAATGTCCTTGAAAAGATGTTTTCTTTTGCAACAAAGGCAGTCAACACATCTGTTCTCAGGAGTTGTGGAAACATGAGAGACCCAGAGAGAACTGTCTCCTAGCAATTAGCATTACCCCTTTTTATAGATGGGGAAACTGGTGCCCAGAGAGGTGAAATGACTCGCCCAAGACCCCACACCTAGCAAATTAGTTATCTAATGCTGTGTAACAATTACCCCAAAATGTAGCAGCTTAAAACAGCAAACATTTATCATCCCACAGTTTCTGTGGGCCTGGAATTCAGGAGCAACTTAGCTGGGAGGTTGTGGCACAGGGTCTCTCCTGAGGTTGTAGTCAAGAAGAAGCCAGCCGGGGTTGCAGTTGTCTGAAGGTTTGACTGGGCTGTGATGGTCTGCTTCCAAGAAGGCTCGCTCACATGGCTTGCCACAGACCTCTCCATAGGGCCACTTGAATGGCCTCTTGATGAGGCAGCTGGGTTCCCCCAGAACGAGAGATCCGAGGGAGAGAGAGCAAGAGTAAGGGGACACCTCAGTGTCTTTTATGATCTAGTCTCGAAAGTTCCTCTCTGTCACTTATGCCACATTCTGTTCATTAGAAGCAAGTCACGAAGTCCAGTCCCCTCAAGGGGAGGAGAATTAGACTCCAACTTTTGATAAAACATATTTCTAAACTACCATACGTAGTAAGTGGTGGAGCCAGGATCCAAACCTGGACAGTGTGGCTCTGTGCTCTCCCAAGGCCTGGATAGTGATGCTCAAGAGCAGTGCAAAGTCTCTCCAGCCCCAAGTCAGAAGTGTTAAAACATGGCCAGTTCTAGTTCTGGTGGGCTCTTTCTGGCATGACTGATCCTCAGAGCCTGTGTTTCATTCTCCATTCAGCCCCTAGGTTTGGGCTGACCACCCCTTGTCATTGGTAGTGGGGGCTCTGCTTCTGGTGATTCCATAGCTAATCGGAGTTTCACGGGCAGGTTGCTAAGGGTGTTTACATCTATTGTCACTAGGTGGCGCTAGGCTTCCATTTTTTAAAAAAAATAGTATTTTATTGAGTTTTTGGTGAAAGTTTACACAGCAAGTTAGGTTACCGTTTGACAGTCTCCACACAGATTGTTCAGAGACATTAATTACATTTATCACAATGTGTCACCATTCTCTTTAGTTGTGTTTTTCCACGTTTAATAAAATCAGTTTTGACTCTCCTTTCAGGAGGTCTTTGGCCAGGAAATTATCTCTTCCTCCCTAGACCCATCCCATTCGGCTGAGGTCTGCAATCCTAGAATTGTAGGAAATGGTGGTCAGTAAAGATAACCCTTTCATGTTCTATAGCTGACCTCGTTCTCAGCCCTACAGTAAGTATGAGTAGGAAACCGCAACCATAAAACAACACAACAGAAAACCCCCAAACCACACGTGTACAACTTGCCACTCAAGCCAACTTACTTTTGTTGTTTAAAATGGTATCTTTCAGGTAAATACAAGGTCCTTGGGGCAAAAGAAAGCTCCTAGTTGAGGAGTGACCCCCTTGTTCTGGGTGGTGTCAACCTTCCCCCTGAGTCAGTGGGCACCCCAATTCAAAGTGTGGGAAACCTCATGTCAGTGAAATATTCAAGATTAATAGGAATAAAAATTAATGCGCTTGATGTTTCAAAAATAATAACCCTCTTACATTCTTCCATTGGAAAACCTCTACTTCCTGACAGTGCATGGTTACTGTTGTTGAGGTTCATTCCCTTCTAAGAAAGTGGGAGCCTGACCTTGCCTGAATCTGTTTGGCAGGGTAGCCTGGGCACTGGTGATGTGCTCATCTCTTTCCACCAGAGTCTCTAACTGTCCCCTGGAAACAGTCCTTCCTCCATCACTGACCTCCTCATCCCTGAATGTGAGTAAGGCTCCAGTGGGTCTTGTGACATCAGTGGGTGAGCAGCTGTCTGGCTTAAAGGCAACTGGACTGCCTCCCCAACTCCCCTCAGGCCTGGTGACCCACCAGTCATTATCCAGCCTCTTGCTCAAGAGAGAGACGGCTGCTGTGAGTTCCAGACTGGACTCTGACTTGTGACCAGGCCTTCTGGGGTGGGCTTGGGCTCCTGTCTTGCCAGCTTCAGGCTCTCTTCCAACCTGGCTGCAGACTCCAGAAGTTCTTCCTTCAAATGCAGTCTCTTTAGATAGGGCTCAGGCCACTTGTGTCCTGAGCAACCTCTGCTGGAATTGGCCTTCTCTCTGAACAAAGTTCAGTGTCAGAGTCAGAGTCTATACCCTACCCTGTCTCCCTCTGGCTGGCTCTCCTGAGTTTGCTACATAATATTTCTCTTGCTGGGTCAGATCCTGACCTCAGGATATCTTGATTTAGCCCTAATTATGCAAACTTCCTGTCATATATATCTAATTTGCATGTAGCCCAATAGTGACCAATTAAGGTGTTTAAGATTAAATTGATGTCAAAACCACAATGAGATACCACTTCACATCCACCAGTACCAGTTTCCACCAAGTTGATTCTGACTAATGGTGACCCCGCATGTTTATCAGAGTAGAACTGTGCTTCATAGGGTTTTCAATGGCTGATTTTTTGAAGTAGATTGCTAGGCCTTTCTTCTGAGGCACCTCTGGGTGGGCTCGAATCACCAACCTTTTGGTTAGCAGCGAGGCACATTAACCCTTTGCACCACCCGGGGACTTCTCATATCCACTAGGATAGCTATAATCAAAAGACAGATAATAGAAAGTGTTGGCAAGGATGTGGAGAAATTGGAACACTCATACATTGCTCCTGGGAATGTAAAATAGTACAGCCACTTTGGAGAACAATCTGGTAGTTCCTCAATAGGTTAAACAAGAGTTGCTATATGACCTAGCAGTTTCACTCCTAGGCATATACTCAAGAGAATTGAAAACTTATGTCCACATAGAAACTTGTACACAAATGTTTACAGCAGTGTATTCATAATAGCCAAAAGGGAGAAATAACCCAAATGTGTATCGACTGATGAATGAATGGATACAGAAAAAGTGATATATCCATACTATAGAATATTATTCAGCCATGAAAAGGAATGAAGTACTGATACATGCTATAACATGAATGAACCTTGAAGATATTATGCTAAATGAAAGGAGACAGACCCAAGGACCACATATTACATGATTCCATTTATAGGAAATGTCCAGAATAGGCAAATCCACAGAGACAAAGTAGATTAGTGGTTGCCAATGGGTGGGGGTTGCTATGAGTTGGTATCAACTCAATGGCAACAGATTTAGTTTGGTTTTCTTTTATGGGTGGAGGGAGAGGGGAATGGGAAGTGACTGCTAATGGGTATGGAGTTTCTTTTTTGAGAAGATGGAAATGTTCCGGAATTAGTGGTAATGGTTGTATATCCTTGTGAATATACTAAAAAATACTGAATTGTATACTTTAAATAAGTACATTGTATGGCATGTGAAATTTATCTCAGTAGAGCTGACCACACACACACACACACACACACGATATCTAATAGACCAAAAGAGTTTACGTTAAAAAAAAAAAAAAACTTGGTGGTAAGTTGCTTTTACATTTTAATTTTAATACTCATGCATGTACATATTTGCTTCAGCTTCCTAAATAATTGTTTTTCAAAATAAGGTGGCCGCTCACGGCCAGCTTTAGACAGATGGTGGGCACCCAGGGGACATTTATCTCTTTGGTCTCCACTCTTAGGACTGGTGCTTGGACCTGCCATTGAGTGTGGCAGAGTCCTGACCCACCTCACCCGCCGCCCCGTCTACATCCTGAGAGGGGGCTATGAGCTCTTCTCGGCCATGTATCACTTCTTCAGGACCCAGAAGATCATCTGGATGCCCCAGGCAAGGCAGTGTGTTGAGCACGGGCAGTCTCAGGTGTCTTGTGTACCTGGCTGCTGTCACAGTAGGGAGGTCCCCTGTTCTCACTCAGGCCCAGTCTGGTTCTATGGGCTGCTAGTAGCCTCCACTGCTGGAATTTCTTAGGGTCCTGTTCATCCCCACCCTGGCCCCTTCTGTTACTGTGACTTCTTCTAACCCCTGCCTGGAGTTCCCCTGCTTCCCTCATCCACTTGGCCCCCCATGGCTCCTGCTCCCCAACTGCCCACACTCTTTCCCTGGAATCCTGGGAACCACCACAGCGGAGTGTGGTCGTGGGTACAGAGGCCTAGGCCAACCTCACTGAGCCCCTCTTGGCCCTGCTAGCTTGGCTGTTCCAGCCAGCATCAGGTGAAAAGCAAGTATGAGTGTCTGACATCATACATGCTCCCAAATCCAGAGTATACATGCCAAGCTCTCCAAAGGACTTCCTCCTTCCATCCACTCAGATAACAGCATTACGATTTGTTAGCTCAGCAAGTGCACAGCCAGCCTCCCCATCCTGCCGAGCATCCTTCTCCCTACGAGCGTTCTCTAGGAGTACCCTTACTGGCTCTGCAGTTTAGGGAGGGAGTGGTTTCTTCTCTGCAAGCATTACACCGCTGATGACTCACCCCATCTCTCTTTCTCAAGCTTCAGTAAGGTCTAATTGATGGACAATGAACTCTGCATATTTCAAATGTATGATTTTGGTAAATTTGTATATACCTATGACTTGCCCTTGCCCTTGCCTTCAGTCTTTTTATGTAGATTGGAAAGAAGGAGCTTGGGGTAATGGCTGATGGTAGCTATCAGAGCTTGGGTGGGGGTGAGTTCTAGCCCTGGTTGTTTGTAGCTGTCTTTAGAATGTAGGTACCTCATATTTGTCTCTTTCTGCTTTGAGAACATTTGTCACCAACTAAGGTGGGAGAGAGAAAGCTGCACTCACTACCTGTTATGTGTTCTGATATACTGTATAGCAGGGGTGTCCCTCCTGCTCCCTAAGGAACTCCCTGGGTAAGGGGAGACAGAATCCCAGCATCTGGGCTCTAAGTTTACCCCCTCTGCTTTAGACAGAGCAGCCTATAACTTCCTTTCTTTTGTGTAATGGCATCCTTTAAGATTTCACTTTGAACCAAGGGATTCTGTGATTTAAAAAAAAAAAGAAGGTAAATGCTTCCCAGTGAGACCACTGCTAGAGATGGTGGAGAGCCACTGGGCGGTTCTCATCCGAGGGTGGATGTTCAGGTTGCACGTTAGAAAGATGGGCTCTGATTGCAGTGTGGAGAGCAGATCAGTGGGGCAGACTGGAATCAGGGAGACCAGCCAGGAGGATGCTGCAGTTTCCCAAACAGGAGGGGATTGGGCCTTGAATTAGGAGCAGTTGAGAAGGGACAGAGAGAGGGGGACAGAGTCAAGAAATATTTAGGAGGTGGCATTGATTGGACATGGGCAGGGGTAAGGAGTCTAGAATAACACCCTGGTTTTAGGTGTAGGTGGTAGTGACGTAGTTCATTGAGGTAGGGAACACAGGAGGAGGAGGTAGTTTAGGGGGAAAGATGATGGACTCATTTTGGCCATATTAGTTTGAGATACTTATTTCTTTTATGGTGTCCCTGGGTGGTGCAAACGGTTAACACGCTCAGCTGCTAACGGAAAGGTTGGAGGTTCTAGTCCACCCAGAGGTACCTCGGAAGAAAGATCTGGCAGTCTACTTCCGAAAAAAAATCAGCTGCTGAAAGCCCTATGGAACACAGTTCTACTTTCACACACGTGGGGTCACCATGAGTCGGACAACTTGACAGCGGGTTTTTAAATTTTATTTCTTTCACACTTGTCAAGATGTGATTGTCAAAACTGTGTCATCTGGAATTAACTTATACTTGCTCTTTACAGTGCAACATGTTTTTATCCAGGCCACACCTTTTCCCCCTCCCAGCATATACTCACAGAAAAGGAAGCTGGTTTGAAGGCAGCAGGAAGAGAGTTGACAGATTTGTATGGGTTTTTAGCGAGATTTTTCTGGTGGAATTAGGAGGAGTTCATTTGGCGACCGGCAAGCTGTGTGGCCTCCTGGACGGGCTCAGCCTGAGCTCTGAGGTGTGCTTTGGGCTGCATCTGCAAGCAGTAGGCCTGCCTGCATTGAGGGGTGTTGTGTGTCTCTGTAAACTTGACAAGGACTGGCTCAGCGTGGCTGTCTGCTCTTGGAGGCTTTGAGTTCTTTTGAGGCTGAAAGCTTGGGAAGAATGTGGGCTTACAGCAGGTTCACTCTGTGTGGGGGGTGTGTGTGTGTGCACCGAGTCCAGAAGGCTTTGAAGGACTGAAGAGAACAGTGAAGTAGTCTGAGGTATTTATGGTGTTATTAGTGAGTCAGACTTGGAGCCAGAGGATTTTTGGAACTGGTTTTGACCTTCAAAATGACATGGGTCAACATTTCTCGAAGTACTTCCCGTGGAGTATTGATGGAGAAAAATGGTCTCTAGTCAGAGCATACTGGAAAACATCAGGTGTACAAAGTTAACAGACTTCTTTACTGCAGGACTTCTTAGCACCTTTCATTGCTTAAGGTACACTGAGTTTCTGAGACAAGGCGATCATATGTACTCTTTCCCATAGGTACTTGGTTCTCTGGACCCTTTTCCACTGGCATTGTGAGGGACCAGTGTTTTTTATTTCACACTTTGGGAGAAGTAGAAACAATCCTCTTTGTTTCTTTGCTTTTCAAAGAAATTAAATTTTTATTATTATAATTTTGAACCTGAAATTCAGTAAGCTTCTATTTACGTGGGTGTCCTGTTCTCCCTACTCTCTATACATCCAATCCCTTCATCAGAATTCATTTTCTAATGGCAGACAGGGTCTGTGTGAACAGTTTTATTGGTTTTAAAAAAAGCATTTAAATTCTAGTGGCCTCCAAGTGTAGGAAAAGGGCTGTCCCTCCCCACCCCCTGGGTTTACATGATTCTGGGCCACTGGGTACTTGACTCCAGCCTTTGTGCGCCTGACCAGGTGTAAATGGGTGTTGTAGAGGGGAGTGGGATGTCAGGACTGAGATACACCTCTCTCTACCATGACGCTGGGGTTCAATCCTGTTACTACCAGCCTTCTACTCCCTTGTGCAAGTTATTTATTGGCCAATCTTCTTGGAAGCACAGGTCTCACTGTGGGATTGTCCCTCTAAACATGTTTGCTGAGCCGCGTTGCAGGAGACATAAACTCTTCCCTGGTGAATATACTTAGAGCAACCTTTCTCCTTCCCCACCTCAGGAACTGGATGCATTTCAGCCATACCCTGTTGAAATAATGCCAGGCAGAATCTACCTGGGCAATTTCAGCCAAGCCTGCGACCCTAAAATTCAGAAGGATTTGAAAATCAAAGCACATGTCAATGTTTCCATGGAGATAGGACCACTGTAAGTAAAGGAGATACTATTGAGTATCTTTCTAGATTATATTCAGATTATATTTGTGTTATTTATTTATACAAATTCCTAGTGATAAAATTATGAAAGCGTAGAGTTAAAAGGGCTCTTAGAAGTCAGCACACACTGGAGTAGGTGAACACTTATCTTCATCTACTCCTGATCTGCGGTCTGTTTCCTGGCCTGGCCGCCTCTGCCTCTCAGTGAGACCACATACTTACTTGCCCTTTAAGTCTGACCAACAGTAATGCTTTCTTGGTACTGAACATTATGAACAAAGCATCCTATTCTCCCTGTCTGGCCTGTCTCAGGGCCTCTGAGAAATGCCCCCCCATGCCTAAGATTTATTCTGGTGCCAGGGAGACACACACACTACACTCACTCATGCTCATCATGGTTCAGGGAGCAAGAAAGCCTGCACAGCCTTGCTTGTCAGCTTTTGACTTCCCATCTGTGTTCAGTTAGGGTCACAAAGGCCCAGCACCACAAACCTCTTCCCTCCAAGCTCCAGATAAGTTCATGTCTTAGTTATCTAGTGCTGCTATAACAGAAATACTGCAAGTGGGTGTCTTTAACAAACAGAAATTTATTTTCTCACAGTTTAGAATGCTAGAAGTCCAAATTCAGGGCACCATCTCTAGGGAAAGGCTTTTCTGTCTGTCTGCTCTGGAGGAAGCTCCTTGTCTCTTCAACTTCTATTCTTTGGCTCCGTGGTGATCTCCATGTGGTATGGTGTGTATCTTCCCTCATCTCAACTTCTCTCCCTTGCTTGTTTAATCTCTTTTTATATCTCAAAATAGATTGACTTAAGACACACCCTACACGAATCCTGTCTTGTTAACATAACAAAGAAAACCCATTCTCAAATGGAGTTATAACCACAGGCATAGAGGTTAGGATTTATAACTCATATTTTTGGGGGACACAGTTCAATCCATAACATTCCACCCTTGGTCCCCCAAAATTTTGTCCTTGCCACATGCAAAACACATTCACCCCATCCAATCATCCCAAAAGTCTTGAATCCACTCCAAGTCCAAAATCTCATCTTCTGAATCATCTAAATCAAATATGGGTGAGACTTTAGGCGGATTCCATCCTGGGGCAAAAGTCCTCTTTGTCTCTGTATCTGTGCAGTCTACAAGTTATCTGCTTCCAAAGTGCAGTGGTAGAACAGGTAGACATTTCCATTACAAATGGGAGAAATTGGAGAGGAAAAAAGGGATAATGGGCATCAAGCAAGTCCAAAACCAGCATAACAATTTACATTAGCTCTCAAGTCTTGAAAATAATCCTCTGTTCTTTGGGACTATGTGGGCAATGGCCCAACCTCCAGATTCTGCGTGTTGGCCAGGTTCTCTGGATTTGGGGTGGAGGCCCCTCGACCCTGGACTTCAACTCTGCTTTCCAGGCCCACTGGAATGGCAACTCTGCTCCACATTCTCCTAGTCCATCTGAGTGGCAACCCAACCCCCTTGGCCACAGCAGGCCCCGTTCTTCTGCCCCTTGGGCATGGCAGCCCCATCCCCCTCAGCTTTGGGTGGCAGCCCCATAAGGCCTGACACACCTTAATAGCAGCCCTACACTCCAGAACCAAGTTGGTGAAGATCTGACTCTTTGAAACTTAGGAGGCTGTGGCCCTACTCTTTGAGATCCAGGAAACTGTGGCCCCACCCTTTGAAATCAAGAAGGCCCTGCTTCCTGTGCTCCTTCCAGAAGTTCTGCTGGTCTCCGAGCTGCTCCAGGGATAGTCCTTTTCTTTTCTCGGAGGACAACAGATGTAGCTCCTTTGGCCTGTTTCCTGTCTGTAAAATTCTAAGAGGCAGACAGTATTCTCTCCTTTCGTTCTTTCTCTGACCCCTTCAGTCTAAGCTGATGGTTTTTCTGCTGTGGTAGTTGGTTAGATCCATTAGTCACAGGCTTAATCTCTTTAACAAAAGATTGTGTAGCCACATCCTTGGTGAACATTCTAGGACATGTGTCCTTACTTTGTACAACAGAATTTTCCAAATCTTTAAGTTCTGTTTTCATTTTGCACAATTCATTTTTAAGCCCATCTCTTTCCTCTCACATTTTACTATAAGTGACAAGGGGAAACGACATGATGCCTTTAAGATCTAGCTTAGAAATCTCCTCAGCCAGATACCCAAGTTCATCACTTACAAGTTCTGCCTTCCACCAAACATTTGAACCTAATTCAGACAAGTTCCTTGCCACTGCATAAAAAGCATCGCCCTTCTCCATTGTCTAATCACACGTTCGTCATTTTCTTATAAAGCTTTACCAGAAGCACATTTAACGTCCATATTTCTAGCAACACTCCATTGCTGGTGCCATATGCATTCTCTAAGATGACAGAGACTTTCTCTATAGTTCTCCTCACTTCCTTCTAAGCTCTCACCAGAATTGCCTTTGATGTCCAATAATTCTACCAACAGTCTCTTCAAGGCAATCTAGGCTTTTACAATTGTTGTTAGATGCCATCGAATAGGGTCCAACTCATAGCGACCCTGTGTACAACAGAATGAAACACTGCCTGGTCTTGTGTTGTCCTCAGAATGGTTACTATGTTTGAGCCCATTGTTGTAGCCAGTGAGTCAGTCCATCTTGTTGAGGGTCTTCCTGTTTGTCACTGACCTACCTTATCAAGCATGATGTCCTTCTCCGGCTACTAGTCCCCCCTGGTAACATGTCCAAAGTACATGAGATTTCTCACTTCCAAGGAGCACTCTGGCTGTACTTCTTCCAAGACAGATTTGTTCATTCTTCTGACAGTCCATGGTATATTCAATATTCTTTGTCAACACAGTAATTCAAAGGCATCAGTTCTTCTTTGGTCGTCTTTATTCATTGTCCAGCTTTTGCATGCATATGAGCAATTGAAAATACCAGGGCTTGGGTCAGGAGCATCTTAGTCCTCAAAGTGACATCTTTGCTTTTTTAACACTTTAAAGAGGCCTTTTGCAGCAGATTTGCCCAATGCAATGCATCGTTTGATTTCTTGACTGCTGCTTCAATGGGCCTAGATTGTGGATCCAAGTAAAATGAAGTCATTGACTTTTTCAATCTTTTCTCCATTTATCATGATGGTGCTTATTGGTCCACTTGTGAGGATTTTTGTTTTCTTTATGTTGAGGTATAATCCAACAAAAGTTGAATTGGCAAATATCATGTGATATATGTATTTACAACAACAACAACTGCTGAGGCTGCTTATATAAACCAAACACCTCATGGGATTTAGTTTCTTGATTTGGAGGTTTAGGGTCACAGTTTCATGGGACATCCAAGTTAATTAACCTAATGTCATATTTAGTGCTTCTGTTCTGCTTCCTAGATTGTTGTGTAGTGCCTGGGGTCTTAAAAACTTGAAGGCAGCCATCCAAGGTACAATAATCGGTTTCGATTCGCTTGGAGCAGCAGATGAAGGAGAGTCAGGAATAGGAGGAGGAAATGGAATGTGTAGCTAATTGCTTCCACGAGCAACTACCTCCTTTGCCATGAGACCAGAAGAACTGGATGGTGCCCAGTTACCATTATTGAACATTGTGATCAAAGATTGTGTAGATGAATCCTGATCAAAAGGGGGAAAGTAGAATAGAATTTCAAATTCTCATGGAATCCAGACTTTCTGGAGCCACTGAGGCTGGATGAACCCCTGAAACTGTTGCCCTGAGTTAATCTTTAAAATTTAAACCAAAAATATCCCCTGAAGTCTTCTTTAAACCAAACGGTAGTTTAACTCAGTTACAAAGAATGTCTGCCTTGAACATAGTGGTCTTTTAAAGAACTATCCCGGATCAAATTGACAGCAGTAACTTGAAAGGAAGCTTGGAGATTATGTTAATGAGGGAGGAACAATTTGGTAAACAAGGATGAAAACAGTTGCACAACTTGAAGAATGTAATCAATGTCACTGAATTATACATGTAGAAATTGTTGAATTGGTGTAGTTCTGCATATATTTTCAATAACAACAAAATTAAATAAATTATTAAAAAAGTTAAAGATTGTCAAACTGGATAAATAAGTAAATCCAGCTTCAAAACCAATTATATCCTGTTAGAAGAAACACATTAAAACATCATAAAGACACAGAGAGAAAGATAGTAGAAAATGTTATAATATGCAAACACTAAATTAAAAAAAGCTGGTATGGCTATTTTAATATCTGACAGAATGGACTTTAAGGCAAGAAATCATTACTAGTAATAAAGAAGGGCATGTCATTACCTATACAAGATTTAATGTACCATAAAGTTATAGCAAGTTTGTATGTACCTAATAAATTGGTTTCAGAATATATACAGCAAAAATTGACAGATAAAGTGGAGAAATAGACAAATCCATGATTATAGTTGGCTATTTTAATATACCTTTCCATTACTGAGAGACAATCAGACAAAAAAAAAATGCAAGAAAGGCATAGAAGATATTCACAACACAACAAATAGACTTGACTTAATGGATATAGAATATTACACCCAGCAACTGCTAAATTCATATGTATTTTTAAAGTAATGTTGGAGCATTTATACAAATTGACAATATACTGGTCTATAAAGCAAGACAACACATTTCAGGAGATTAAAATAATATACAGTTGATCCTCAACCATTGTGGAATTAATGTAGAAATCAGTAATAATAAAGATAACTAGAAAATATTTATAAAATTAGAAATTAAGGAATAAATTTGTAAATATCCCATAGATCAAAGAGCTTATGATGGAAGTTAAAAAATATTTTTAACTAAATGATAATAAAAATACATATCAAAACTTGTAGAATGTAGCTATAGCTGCTGAGGTGCGATGGATTGCTTTTATATGGCCTTTTTCGCCATGGTCTTGTAACTCCCACCAAATGATTGGGTGGGACTATGTAAATGAGGTGCTTGTGGCCCACTGAGGGGTTTTTATAGCTTATTAATAATGCAAATAAAGTACATGGCACCCTTGTAGGGGTGGGACCATGCAAATAAGGTATATGAACCCTAATGAAGGGATTGGTCAGTTTTGCCATCCCACTACACTTAAAATGAGCCTTCTCAGAGGTGGACAGGCATGATCTCACTACTACCAAGAAGAAGAGATGGGAGCAGAGCGTGTCACTTAGACCTGAAGTCCCTGCACTGAGAACCTCTTAAACCCAGGAGACAGAGAGAGTCGTCACACTGGAGATGGTGCAAGATGGTGAGAAGTGGTGCCAGAGAAACAGCAACAGCAGAACCAAGAAACCGGCATGGGATGGTGTGGTGGGCTTCCTGGCCCATGGAGCAAGGTGGTTACAGTGGGTGTGCTGACCCATGGAGCGAGAGTGCTGAAAGCCATCAGGCAGGAGGCTTCCTGGTGGTGTGGCTTGCCTCCAGGCACTTACTGGCAAAGCTAAAGAGCTTTGTAACACTTGCCAGAGCATGGCAGGGGCCAGGCAGAGGGGCCGAGGGCCAAGGAGAGGGCTACCTGTGGGCGTGGCTGAGAAGAGGCTGTCCTTATCAAAGAACTGTATCCTGAGTCATTTCTCATCCTGAATTGTAACCTGTTACTTCCCTAATAAACCCCATAATCATGAGTATTGTCTATGAGTTCTGTGTGGCCATTGCAACGAATGATTGAACCCAGCAGAGAAGTAGAGAGTGCTGTGGGAGGGACGGCTAGTTTCAAAATTAGTAAAAAGATTGGAGAGAGGAGGTATGTCTGACCTCTGCCTGATAGGAATCAGCCTTGGGCTGTTAATCTGGCTTTTCCTTCCCCCTTGTGAAGTTAGACGAAGAGATCTGATGCTGCCACCATGCCATTTTTACAGCTGTGCTTGTTGTGTGCCATCAAGTCAATTCTCATAGCGACCCTATATGACAGAGTAGAACTTTCCTGTAGGGTTTCCTAGGCCATAATCTTTGTGGGAGTAGATTGCCAGGCTTTTTTTTCCCATGGAGAAGGAAATGGAATGGTGGGTTTGAACTGCTGGCCTTTTGGTTAGTAGCCAAGAGCTTTACAGCCTTAAATGCATCTATTAGAAAAAAAAGAAAGGCTAAAAAACCAACTAGTTAGGCACCCATTTCAAAAAATTACAAAAGCAACAGAAAATTGTACCCAAATAAATGAGAAAGAGGGAATAAGAAAAGCAGAAATTATTGAAATAGAAGAAATGAATTAGAAAGGATCAAGGAAGTAAAAATTGTTTTTTTAAAAAACTAATGAAATTCTCTTTGGCAAAAAAAAAAAGGCACAAATAACCATATAAGAAAGAAGATTCTACATACCCGTATTTAAAAGATCATAAGAGGGTATTATGAAAACTTAGATGAAGTAAACAAATTTTAGAAAAATACAACTTATCAAAACCAACACCAGACAAAATAGGGAAAACTCCAGGTCTAGATAGCTTCAGTGATGAATTCTACCAAATATTTAAGGAAGAAATAAATCCCATAATAAACTTCAGTTCTAGAGAATCAAAAAGAGGAACAGTTGTCAACTTTTTTTATGAAACCATCATAAATTTGTAACCTGACAAAGATGTTGTAGTATAGGAAAAGTATAGACTAATTTTCTTCATAAACATAGATGTAAAAACCCTAAACAAAATATTAGCACACTGAATAAAGTAATATGTGAAAGGAGTAATAGCATGATGACAGAGTTAGGTTTATTCCAAGAGAACAAGGAATTGATACAATAATCCTAAGATTTATATGGAAATGCATTTGAATTTTGACTAATGTGGCACTATATGGCAATAGAGGAAGAATGGTTTTCAACAAATGGTGCTTGGTCAGTTGGACAAAAATGGAACTTGATCCTTACCTCATACCACACACACAAAATTCCAGATGGGATTATAGACCTAAATGTGAAAGACATCATCAAGAGACTGAAAAGGCAAATGAGAGAAGATATTTGCAAAACATAACTGAACAAAGTTCATATCCACATTATATCAAAAACTGTGCAAGTCAACAAGAAAGAGATGGATAACACAATAGAAAAATGATAAAGAAGTCTGAACAAACACTTCACAAAAGAGGACATCCAAATGGCCAGTAAACAGATGAAAAAAACCTCTACTCAGTCATCAGAAAATGCAAATTTAAACAACAATAAGATAACCAAATGCCCACCAAAAAGACTAAAGAAAAGTCTATCAGTACCAAAAATTGACAAGAATTTAGAGTAATGGGAACTCTCATCATTGAAGAAAATGTAAATTGGTACAACCACTCATTAAATAGTTTGGTGTTATCTATTAAAATTGAAAATACGCATTCCCTATTACCCAACAATTCTACCCCTAAATGAGTATACCCTGAGAAATGCCTGAACATGTGCACCAGGAGAAAAATAGAAGAATGTTCACAGCAGCATTATTTATAATAGTCCCAAACTAGGAAAAACCAAAATGTCCATCAATGGTAAAATAGAAAAATAAATTGTAGCATATTCATGTACTGAAATACTGTACAGCAGTAAAAATGAATAAATCAGAGTTCAATGAAACAATACAGGCACATCTTAATATTTATCTTCATATAATACTGAATGGAAGAATCCAGATATGAAAACAATACATTCCCTACTGTTGGAGCTACATATTTTGTTGGTGGAAACTACGTATAAAGAAAGGCAATATCAGCCCAGAACTAAAACAATTTCTGAGGCCAGCTCTTACAGACAGGGATTGGACTGGACTGTGGGACATAAAGTGATAGTCATGAGGAGTGTGCCTCTTAGCTCAAGTAGATACTAAAGAGACTAAATGGGCAGCTTCTGTCCAGAGGTGAGATGGGAAAGCAGAGAGGGTTAGGAGCTGGTTGAATGGACACGAGGAATCGGGTGGAAGGGAGGAGTGTGCTGTCACAGTATAAGGGGAGCAATTAGGGTCACATAACAGTGTATGTATAAATTTTTGTATGAGAGACTAACTTGAAATGTAAACTTCATTTAAACTACAACAATAAAAAAAAAAGGTGAATGTCTTAGTTATCTAGTGCAGCTATAACAGAAATACCCCAAGTGGATGGCTTTAACAGAGATATTTATTCTCTCATAGTCTAGGAGGCTAGAAGTTTGAACTCAGGGTGCCAGCTTCAGGGGAAGGCTCCCTCTGTTGGCTCGGGGAAAGCTCCTTGTCGTCAGTCTTCCCCTGGTCTAGGAGCTTCTCAAGCACAGGGACCCTTGGTCCAAAGGATGGCTATTCTCCTGGCTCTTGTTTCTTGGTGGTATGAGGTCCACATGTCTCTCTGCTCGCTTCTGTCTTTTATATATCAAAAAAGGTTGACTCAAGATGCGACCTAATCTTGTAGATTAAGTCCAGCCTCATTAACATAACTGCCCCTAATCCCACCTCATTAACATCATAGAGGTAGGATTTACAACACATAGGAAAATCACATCAGGTGACAAAATGGTGGACAATCACACAATACTGGGAATCATGGACTAGCCAAGTTGACTGACACATGTTTTTGGGGGGACACAATTCAGTCCATCACAGTGAAGAAGTGATTACTGCCAAGGTCAAGATAGTGCTCCTGTGTGGGAAATGGGAGGGGGTGTTAGTGGTAAGAGGCACTTGAAAAACTTCTGGAGCCTGGCAGGGTTACATAGCTACATGGGTGTTCACTTTATATTAACTTGTCAAACTGTACTTGTATGTTTTATGCACTTTTCTGTATGTGTGTCATATTTCACAATGAAAAGGAGAAACAACAACAAAAACAAGCAAGTGATACACCAGTGTTCATTGCAGCACTATTCACAGTAGCCAAAAGATAGAAACAACCCAGATGTCCATCAGTGGATGAATAGGTAAACCAAATGTGATATATCTATATAATGGAATATTATTCAGCCATAAAGAAAAACAAAGTTCTGATACGTGCTACAACATGGATGAATCATGAAGACATTATGTTGAATGAACAAAGTCAGATACAAGAGAGGACAAATGTCTTATGATCCCACTTATCTGAATTATCTAAAATAGCCAAATGCAGAGAGAGCAAACTTTGTTAGTGGTAATCAGGAATTGAGGGGAGGGGAAATGGAGACTTATTGCTTAAGGGATGCTAAGTTTCTGTCTGGGGTGATGAAATTTTTGGAAATGGACAGTGATGATGGTTGCACATCATGGGGAATGAGATTAATGTCACTGAATTGTAAACTTAGAAACAGTTACAATGGCAAACTTTTTGTTACATATATTTTACCACAGTAAAATTTTTTGGAAAAATTGAGTTGTTCATATGAGACTAATGCATGTTATTGAATGTATGTTTTAGTTCAGTAAAAGTTTAACCGAGACAGACAAAAAAAAACAAGCAAATGAGACAGCTGATAAGTGGCAGATTTCTTGACCTCGGGCTCTTGGCCCCACGGTTTTAACCACTGCACTCCACTCTCTTGCAACATAAAAAAATAAATGAAACAAAAACCAAAAACCAAGTTAATTTTCTCCCCCCCCCCATCCCTTTCCAATGTCACGCCTCATTTTCTCTTTTTTTTAATCCAACAAATATTTATTTTTTGTTTTTTTACAGGTTTGTTATTGTTGTTGTTGGGTGCTGTCAAGTCAATTTCCACTCACAGTGACCCCACGTGACAGGGTAGATCAGCTCCCTAGGGTTTTCTCGGCTTTAATCTTTATAGGAACAGATCGCCAGGTCTTTCTCCTGTGGAGCTGCTAGATGGGTTCGAACAAACAACCTTTTCGGTTAGCAGCCGAGCACTTAACTGTTGCGCGACCAGGGCTCCTTTTTACAGCTTTAATGAAGTATAATTTGTGTACAATAAATTGTGCATATTTAAGGTGTACAACTTGGTGAATTTTGACAAATATACACATCTACAAAACCATCACCACAGTCAAGAAAATGAACATACCCATCTCCCTCGAAAGTATCCTTATGTTCCTTACTATCCATCTCCAGGCAAACACTGATCTATCTACTTTTTGTCGCTATAGGTTGGTTTGCCTTTTCTAGAATTTTATATAAAGGAACTTGTTCAGTATGTACTCTTTTATGCTTGACTTTTTACACTCAGCATACTGACCTATAAGGTTGCTGAGTTGGCATCGACTCGATGGCAACGGGTTTTTTTTATGGGTGGTGTGTATCCCTGTTCTTTTTATAGTGGAGTATATGTATAGACCACAATTTGTTTATCCATTAACCTATAGCTGGGCATTTGGGTTGTTCCCAGTTTTGGGCTATTACAAATAAAGCTATGATGAACATTTGTGTATGAGTCTTTGTGTGAACCTGTGCTTTTATTTCTTTTGGGTAAATTCCTAGGAGTGAAATGGCTGGGTTATACAATGTGCTAGTAAACCGACTCTCTGAAAAAAATACAAGTCCTGATATATATAGCTTGCTGATTTCCCTGGTATAAATATTTCCTCTCTAGCTGATTTTAAGCTACCAATGGTTTAATAATGGGTTTGCCATTTTTCTGAAAATTTAACAATTGGCTCTTGTGAGCCAGGACAGGCTGGCTCCAGCACATCTCTAATCACATGGTAGGTGTATGTTTAAGTTTTAAAGAAACTGCTGTTCCAAAGTGGTTGTGCTATTTCACATTCTCACCAGCACTTTATATGGTTTGTATTATGTTTTTAAATTTTAGCCATTCCGATGGCTGTGTAGTGGTATCTCGAGATATAGTTCACATTTCATACAGTTCACCCATTTAAAGTGTACAGTTCAATGGTTTTCAAAAGCGTATTTACAGAGTTGTGCAACCATCACCACAATCAATTTGAGAACATTTCCATTACCCCCAAGAGGAACTTATTTTCTGGCTGTTATAAATGGTATTTTAAAAATTTCAATTTCTGGTTGTTTGTTGCTGGTATATAGACATACAGTTGATGTTTCTATATTGACCTTGTATCCTTCAACCTCTGCTTATGTGTCTGCCCTCTGAGTCAGACTGGGAGCTCCTTGAAGCTGGGAGGGACTTTGGTTGATTCATCTCATGTCTGCTAGGGCCCAGCCCAAGGTCTGGCATGTAATAGGCATTGAATGTCCCAGGGACGGATCGATGGATGGTGAATTCTGCCTGTATTTGCCACAACAAGTGCTCATGCAGGGACCGAACCAGTCTGTTTTTGTTTCTGAATCTACTGCAACTTTCTGCATGCCACAGAGGTCTGCATACTGCTGAATGTCACTGGTAGACCATAGTCTTCAGTGCATGGCAGGCATTGTGCCAAGCTCCTTGCGTGCATCCTCTCATTAACCATGCTGTGCACCTCATCTCCCACCTCTCCCTGTCATAAAGCTCTAACCACTTTCATCTCCTTGTTATTCTTCAGATATGCTGAACAGACTGCCCTCAGAGCCTTTGTACTTGCTTTTCCCTTTGCCTGGAACACTCTTCCCTCAGACACTTGCATGATCTGTTTTCTTACTTCCCTTAGGCTTTTGCTCAAATGTCACCCCCTCAAGAAAGCATTCCTTGACCACTCAACTAAAACAGCATTCTCCTTCCCTCTTAACCTTGCCTTCTCTGGTTAATATAGCATGCTCAGTCTTCAACATTGTTAAATACTCTTTTCCATCCTCATTTTATTATCTGCACCATATTCTAGGGAGGTGCCATGTTTTGTTAGTATAATGGCACATTGATTGAGCACTTATGTCTGCCAAGCAGATTGTTGAGTACATCGATTCGTTTACTTCATCCACACAACACCTCCATGAGGTAGGGGCTTTTGTCTGAGACAGGTTCAGTTACTTGCTGACATCTCCCTGGTGCTAGTCCATTGACCTTCCCCTCTGGTCTTGTTGCTTTGGATGAGGGGTGCCAAGATGGGGCTGTGTGCGAGTCTGCCCGACTCCCCGTGCTTTTCTTTTTTTCAGTTTCATAGGTGACTCTGACAAGCTTCTTCACATCCAGGTGGAAGATTCGCTGGAAGCCAACATTTCTCCCTTTTTACGCCACCTCTGTCACTTCATCGGTAAGGAGCATTGTCTAACCAGGTAGCAACTGACCTGGGCCTGGGGGTGGAGGGACTGCAGTACCTCTTCTACTGCCTATTCCTGATCCATCTCCCAGAGCTCAGGCGTGCCTGGCTAGGAGTGGACCCCAGGTCAAGCCTAGCTTCTCCGGAGCCTTCAGCAATATGGGTAGCCATGGTGTGTGTTTCTGGGCAGTGGAACCAAACAGGAACACCAGACTGTGGATCCAGAGCCCTGGGTTCTGGCCCTGGCTGGACCACGTCATGGTGCCTGTTCGCCCGACGTGAGGTAAGAGTGTTGACAACTTGATGGCTATGTACGTTCATGGAGGCCTGCTCTGCACTGGGCTCTGGGGACCCAAAGGTAAATCACACTCCATCCCTGCCCTCCTGTCTGTCAGTGAGGTGAGGGTAGGGGCGGAAGGAAGACTCCAAAGCCCCTCCAACTCTGACTTTAGGATTCTGAATGTGTATACCAGCTCCCTTCTGCCCTCTTACCATGCACGAATGGTGCCCACCAGTATGAGGGTGAATTTTTCAGTCATTCCTAGGGTGCAGATCTGCCCTCAGAAAGCAAGATCCCTGGAGAAAGCGAGGGGGACTCAATTCAGAGGCCGTACCCCATGACTGCCTCTGTGGTGCCAATACATCTCCAGCCTAAGCCGCTGCAGGAGGGCTGGAGAATGGCATTTGGCCCAAATGTCCAGTGTTTGATTGGGTCTTATTTGCCCAGTAGGTGTCAGCTACCACATAACTGCACCAGAGAATGCGACTTGCCATGTGTCCCACCATGTGGTGGTGAAGCCACATGGCACAAAGAGGTCCCCTCTCCAGCCTCACCTCACTGTGAAGCTCTGTGCCTCAGTTTCCTTACTTGTAGGATGAGATGGCCCTAGTCATCTAAGTCCTCCTTCAGCCCTGACAGTCTATAACTTGGGCTTGGTGTATTACCTTCTGTTCTTGGGGGTTCCAGACCAGCCTGAGGATGCCAGCTTAGATTCCCTTCCCACATCTCACTGGGTGAGCCTTATAGCCTTGGGGGCACTGTCAAGTGTGATTATAGCTGGCATTTCCATGCTAGGCACAGCGCTGAGCACAGAGCAGAAACCCTATGAAGTAGATAGATTGTTATCCCATTTTCCAGGTGAGGAAACTGTGGCTTAGAATAACATGCCCTGGTCCCACAACCAGTGTCTTAGTCATCTAGTGCTGCTGTAATAGAAATACCACCAGTGGATGGCTTTAACAAATTTATTTTCTCACAGTCTTGTAGGCTAAAAGTCCAAATTCAGGGCATCAGCTCCAGGGAAAGGCTTTCTCTCTCTGTCGGCCATCTCTTCAATCTTCCCCCAGACTAGTAGCTTCTCTGCGCAGGGACCCTGGGTCTGAAGGATACGCTCTTCTCCCGGCACTGCTTTCTTGGTGGTATGAGGTCCCCAGTTCTCTGCTTGCTTCCCTTTCCTTTTATCTCTTGTAATAAAAGGTGGTGCAGGCCACAACCCAGGGAAACTCCCTTTACATTGGATCAGGGGTGTGACCTTAGTAGGGGTGTTAAACAATCCCACCCTAATCCTCTTTAACATAAAATTACAATCACAAAATGGGCGACAACCACATAATACTGGGAATCATGGCCCAGCCAAATTGATACACACATTTTTTTGAGGGGACATAATTCAATCCATGACAACCACTCAGTGGCAGAGCTAGGATTTATACCTAGGCCATCTGGCTCCAGAGACTATGGATGGCTCTTAACCATATGCTACACCGCCTCTGTAAGCGTCCAAGTGCCCTTGGGGGACAATTCATTCATCCCTTTCTGGGAGGCCAAGTGGTAGCAGAGCTTCTTGGGTAGAAGCCTGGAGAGCTGAAGAAGAGGCCTTTGCATGATAGGTCTGAATGCCCATGTCTGATTCTCTTGAACTTCCATTTAGATGTGAGGACCCTCACTTGTTGGATAATGAAACACTGGCCTAGAGAGTCACGTGACTTGGCCAGGACACGTGCAGGTTCTGGACTCACTCTTGGTCCACGGGCCCACTGAGGCCAGTTGTCTTACAGCAAACCTGACCCACAGTGAAGGGGCCATGCATGATCCATCCACCTTTCCTCCTCTTGCAGACATTCACCTTGAGCTTGACTCTGTCATCCTGGTCTTTTCCAAATCGGGCATCAGTCGCAGCTGTGCGGCCATCATCGCCTACCTCATGCACCGGCATGGGCAGACCTTGAAGGTACAAGAATCCAGGCTTGGCCCACAGCCACCCCAGGAGGTGGGGTCAGAGCCGGACCTGGGAGGAACAAGGCAGTAGCACTGCCTGGGGGTCCTATTAGTGGGTGGACAGGGCAGGGGTCAAGGAGGGTGGCTCCAGGTCTAGGGCTCTGCCCAGCACACCATCCCCAAGGGCTCGAGGCCTGGGCTATGACCCTGTCCTGTTGTCCAGGAGCTGGGCACACAGGGCAGGCCCAGGCACTCAGGCTATGTGTCTCCCACTGCCATTAGTCTGTCTACTGCATTTGTCCAGCACTCTGCAAGGGAGGCAGCACCTGGCCGCAGCTTGGAGTCCAGGATTTCAGTGCAGCAAGGCTCTCAGCAGACACCAGTCCAACCATCTTCTTTTACCCATGAGGAGAGCAGGACCTAATGAGGGGGGGGCAGCTGGGAGCCATCACAGCAAACTCAGTGGGAACTCTGGGCTCCTGACTCACACTGCAGGGCTTGGGGGGTGGGGAGCCTTGCCTCAGCTACAGCTTGTTCGTGGTTTTAGAGGGCTTGGGTAGGACTGAGAAAAATGTTTGCCCAGGGGTGTGTTTTGACTGAGTAGGAGGGATACAGAGTGACCATGGCCACAGCCTACTGGTCAGTGGTTTTGGATGTCAATCCAGCATGCTCTCTGGAGTACAGTTGCTAGAGTCTTGGATGCAGACTTAGAGGATATGGAGTTGGAGGATGTGAGGCATAAGTCCCCGGTAAACTTTCTGGAGCTTCACGCTGGGGTCGCTGCCTGCTTGAGGATTGTTCTGGCATTCACTGGTGTGTGGGGGTGATGTTGCTGATGCATCTTGGGTAGACGGCTGTGCTGTTGCTCCTGTAGAGATGCCTCCCCAGTCACCTCCCCTAGAATCGGCTGTCCTAGGAGAGGCCTCTTCAGGGCCTTGCTGGTATTCGGAGAAGGTGGGAGCTGGCAGAAGTCCACCTCTCCAGCTTGGTTGGAGGCAGAGCTTGCCCACCAGCAGGGATCTGAGAGCTCCACAGCTGAAGCCCCCCTGGAGTTTGTACTGCTGTGGTCCTTGGGTTCCTTGTTACTCACAGAGAGGGTCTGGCACAAAGGCCTTCAGAACTCTCCCTCCTCTGTTTAGTGATGGTCACCCACTAGATGTGGACATTGGCCACTTTCCTAATCCTTCCAAGCAAACTGCAGTCCTCTCTCTGGCCACATCCAGAACAGAGGTCACAGGCACTACTTGCCAGAGTCGGCTGGCAAACAGCAAAGTGAGAAGGAGGCTTCTCCCATGTGACTCCTCCAGGTTCTGCAGCAAGGGTCCAGCTGTCACAGTGATAGGCACAGACAGGCCCTAGTGCGTCTGTAGAGAGATGCACAGTGCTTTGCAATGTGGGTGGTCAGGAGCTCAGGGTCGCTGGGGCCCAGGCGATCTGCTCTCAGGAGCAGCGTGGTGTTCCCTTCCTGGGGCAGCAGTGTTCCCCCTTCCCTGAAGAGAAGTCCTCTTACTGGGCACTCTGCTGGAGATGCCTTCTTGATAACTCTTGACCATGAAAGCTGTGTCGCCCCGGAGCTGTGGGGCAGGGAGGCTGCACTGTGGTCCTGCTGGGTCCTTTCTGGACTGAGCAAGTCCCATAGCAGGGTTAGCTTTCCCTGCCACCATGCAGTATCTGAGGTCATGGACCCAGCTGAACTGGCTCGGCTGTGCTGCTTCTGGGCCCAGGCAGAGGTTCCTTACCTCCCAGCTGCTAATTATGGCTCCCTCAGTGCACTGCAGACAGCCCTGCTCTGCTGGCTGTCATTGGCTCAGCTGTGGCGATCAGAGCCTAAAGGCCTGGCAAGGAAGGCTGTGTGCCACCCATCAGCCCAACATACAGCTGCCCAGGGCTTGTGGCCCCACCGCTCCTCAGGCACAAGGTCAGCCCTTGGAGTTGTCTCCTCCCTCCTGCACTCTTCCCACCTCTGGGAGGGTGGGGGTCGAGGAATGAGCTGGGAAGAAGCTGGAACCCAGAGTTGGCTAGCACCCAGAACCTCCCATTACCCCTGACTTGGGCTTTCAAAGCTTTGGTGCAGAAAGTTAAAAATCTTGCTTCCAAGACTGTATGGGATCAGAGCCACCAAGCCCAGAAGAAATCAATTTCAGTGCCTTTAAACTGCTGGGGGTTGCTTTGACCCTGAAAGAGAAACAAATTCCTAAGGCACTGTGATAGCTAGAGTTGGAGTGCTACCCCTGCTACTAACAAAGACATACAATAGCTCTGCAGCATAACGTACTATTATTTTCCCCATTTTAGGGGAGGCATAGAGGCGGTGGAACTTGCCCGAGGCCCCACAGCTGTAAATGGTGGAGCTGGGATTCAAAGCCAGATGCCACCTCTCGAGAGTCTGGACTTTGAACAAGGCACTGACAAGGCAGGGACAGCGTCGGCCTGGCCATCTGAAGGATGGGCCATGGGCTGGGCTCTGCCCCTTACCAAATGTGACCTGGGGCATGTCCCAGACAAATAAAGGAGCCCAGTAGCATCTGTTTTTTGTTTTTGTTTTTTTTAAATTGTGCTTTGGATAAAGGTTTACAGAGCACATTAGTTTCCCATCAAACAATTAATACACATATTGTTTTGTGACATTGGTTGCCAACCCCGGGACATGTCAACACTCTCCCCTTCTCAACCTTGAGTTCCCCATTTCCATTCATCCAGCTTTCCTGTCCCCTTCTGCCTTCTCGTTCTTGGCCCTGGGCTGGTGTGCCCATTTAGTCTTGTATGCATGACTGAGCTACAAGTATTATTTTGTTTGTTTTATGGGCCCGTCTAATCTTTGGCTGAAGGGTGAGCCTCAGGAGTGACGTCAGTACTGAGTTAAAAGGGTGTTGGGGGCCATACTCTTGAGGAGCATCTGTTCTTCCTGCCTGTTAATGTGCTGTGAAAGTTGCAGCAAATGCTTTGTGGGCTGGAACTAGCGTGTGTGTGTGTGTGTGTGTGTGTGTGTGTGTGTGTGTGTGTGTGTGCGCGCACGTGCGCGCGCGTATGTATGTGTGGTGGGGGACGGGGAAGAAGGGAGGGACTCTGAGGACTTAGTGAACCTTACTTCTGCACAGCTGTGTCCCCTGACACCACTTTTGGCTTTTCCTTTTTCCTCTGTCCTTGGATGGAGACCAGCTGGTCACCTTCTCCTGTGCCTTAGGATGGACACCTAAAAGCAGTAATCTTTAGTTTTTCCTTCTCCAGAGAATTTGACCACAGTCTCTTCACCTTTCCATTAATTCATCACCCACACACACTTTGTTGAGGGCAGATTCACAGATATTGCCTCAGTCTCCACACGAGCCCTCTGAGGAAGAAATCATTTCTGTCCCCATGTTCAGAAGCAGGTGCAGAGCCAGGACTCCTGGCCCTAATGAGTTAGCCCCCGGCTGCTGCTGTTTCTGTGTCTGCCCTCCTGACCCTGACGACGGTGGGAAGGGCCAGGACCAATCTTGATGTCTACTCTCTCCCTGCGTTCACAGAGGTCCTGGAACTACGTCAAGAAGTGCAAAGGCAACATGTGTCCAAACCGGGCCTTTGTGAATCAGCTACAGCTTTGGGAGAAGATCATCCTTGGAGACTTTGTCACAGACATCTCGGATCTGCTCTACTGATCTTCTCTAAGGCCAGCAATGGGTCCTGAAGACTTCCTTTGGGGGCTTCTTGTGGGGAGCAGGCCAGGCTGTGTAAAGGGGTTGGTCTGGAAGGAGAAGGCCTTCGCTGCCTGAAGCCTGTGTCAGCCTTCTGCAGTGGTTCTTCCCCAGCTCCTGTTCACTCTACACAGCACGTGTTTCTGCTCGGCCCCCAGAGCCCCATCCCTGGGGCACCCAGGGCTACCTTCCACTGCACTTCCAAGGCCTCAGTGGGAAGAGCATCTGCTGCTGGAACAGCTGCCCACCCCTGACCCATGACTTGGACCTCCAGAGGCCTGCCTGGGAGGGGAGTTCCAGGGGCTCCCCCTGCCTTGTGTTCATCCACAGGGGCTCACACCATGCCTGCCCATGAGCAGAGCTCCTCCAGCCCCAGAGATGCCAAGCCAAGTGCTGACTGTGGGCCCCAGGCCCCACAGCCTGTCAGGGCCTCCTGGCAGGAGGACACATCCTTGCCTCATCCTCATCCCTAATGAATTAGTCCCAGGCCGCCGCTATTTGTGTGTCTGTCCCTTCCCACCCCCAACCCCTTGATCACTTGATACAGATTCCATTTCCTTGCTCCCACTCGATTCTGCCTGGCTATGTTTGCCAAGAAGAGATTCCTACCCCTCCCATCTCCCACATTCAGGTTCCTAGAAATTCCTCAGGACTCCAGGGAGTTGTTTTCTGAAAGCGCTTCCCCAGCGTTGCCATTACCCACAACAACCTGGGATCCAGGGGAGGCAGACAAGGGAGAGGTGGGGAACTTAAGATATCCATCCATGAAGGGCTGTCCTGAAGTTCATTCAGCATACAGTCCCTGCCACCTGGGCGGGCCGGGGACTCTCTGCAGAGAGCTGGTTGGGTGGGGGGGAGGCTCCTCCAAAAGGAAGGCCAAGCCTTCAAGGAGATGTGGGGGTATTGCCAGAAGGGGAGGGATGGTCTGAGCTGGAGAAGCGCCTGGGGTGGCTGCAAAGCAGAGGCTCTGTCAGGTTAGGGACCGCTTGTAGGCAAGGGAGAGCCACTGGACATGAGGATGAGGCTTGTGTTTTAGGAAGGGCAGTCTGGTGGCTGTGGGAAGGGACCGGAGGAGGTGGGCCTGGAGCGGGGAGCCGCAAAAGGAGGCCGCTATAAAAATCCAAACTGAGAGAAAAGGCCAAGGACTAAAGTGTTTGAGGCAGGTATCACCTCTCTGGGCTTTGTTCACTCCCCGGCATAATGGCCAGAGCCCTGCAGGCTGCTCCACGCGGCTAACACAGCCTGAGGAGCCTAGGTGACGGAGACCGCGGATCCCCACCCGGCGTGAGGAAAGCAGCCTGGCTCACGTGGCCCCGCCCCGGCCCCGCCCCTAGCCCGGATTGGCGGGCGCGATGGGCAGGGCCAGAGCCTCACCGCCCCAGGCACTTTTCTCATTGGTGGCCGCGGCGGCGCGAGCCCGGAAGCGGACGGCGGTGGTGGCTGAGGTGGCGGAGGCGGAGGCGCCTCGGGCCCGCCGTGGTTGCGGCTCCGTCCTCTACCCACCGTTCCTCCGGCCTGCAGCCCGGCAGCCATGCATCCTTCGCCCCCGGGCCCGCTGGATGACTGCCTGCGGGACTGGGAGAATCTGCAGCAGGACTTCCAGAGCATCCAGGTGGGCGCTGCTTTGGGAGCCCATTGGCCCCGAGCCATGTCTGTCTTGCTCTAGGTCAAGGGTCGGGCACCGGGGTCAGGCATCGGGGAACTCGGAGTCAGAGGTTAGGGGCCCTGGCGTCGCTCCCCAGGGCCCTCCGGGAAGTCTGGGGTTCCACTGTCCCCGGCTGTACCCTCCTGACGGCGTCAGATAAAGTGCCCGGCGGCAGCACCATTCGCGATGTGGACGGGTCGGGCGGGACCGCGCTTTGCCGGGCGGACCTCGGTCCGCCCGCGTGCAGCTTCAGACCTGCCGGCTCGAGGGCCCCGCGCCGCCCTGACCCTCCGCACCGCCACCCCGTCCCCTCCCAGGAGAGCGGCCGCCTTGAGTCAGAGCCGGCTGGCCCAGTCTTGGGTCAGTCACTGAGCAGACATGCCTCGGGCGCCCACCTGGGGCGGGCCGGAGCGGCAACACCGCGGTTCCGCCCTCGGGCAGCGCAGCTGGGAGCCGACCGGCCGGGGCCCCGGGCATGAATGGGAAGTTTCCTAGGCATAGGGAACAGCGCCCGCGAAGGTCTTTAGAAGGGAAGGAGATCCGACAGTCCCACGTGCGTGCCGCAGAGAGGGGGGAGAAGTGGGCGGGCCAGGCCATCCAGGGAGCTTTGGGCTTGGCTGGGATTTTAGTCCGTCTGAGGCCAGTGGGCAGCCACGGGAGGACTCGTCCAGATCTGGCTTGTAATGGCCCCTGCGGCTGTTCTGTAGGGAGGCCGGGAGGACGAGTCAGCTGGCCTTGTCCAGGCAGGAGAGGCTGGTGGCTGAGGGTCGACCGAGGTGGGGATGGTAGCCTGGGCTGGGTTCACGAGGTCTGAATGGGTGTGGTGGCCCCTCCTGAGCAACGGAAACAAGGCCCAGACAGGCTAGAGCTGAGGCCAGCAGGTGACTTCTTTAGGCCTTCGCCTCTCCTGGACTGCATTAAACTGCTTCCTGTCTTCCGTGAAGCCTAACTGCCCCTCGGCCCAGCCAACCTTGTGGCTGCAGCACACATCTCCAAGTCCTGAACAGATGTCCCCAGCCTGACCCTCAGCCCCTGCGAGCTTTCCTCATATTGCCCTTGCCCAACCTCCAGACTGCTCCTTCCAAGACTCACCTACAAGGGCAAAGTGTTTTAGGAAGCCTTGGGCCAAAGGTGATGGGGAGGGGTAGAGGGGACTGGCCTAGCAGGAGGTCCCACGGGCGGAAGCCTGATGACCTTTAACCTGGGAGGAAGGTGTTAGAAATGTCTGCGCAGAAGGCATCTTGGGTAACCCTAATGCCCACTGTACTTGCAGGTTGGGTAGGTGGGAGGATCTGAGAGGGCCAGCTGGCTTCAGGATCTGTGGGCCTAGAGTCCAGACCCAGGGCAGACAGAGAGCCCCTGAATAGGGGTGGGAACAGCTAGTAAATGGGTTGAGATGAAGAAAACGTTCGGGGAACTAGCATGTTGCTAGTGGTTGCTGGGGGAGGGATGCGGTGGGGCCTCTGGGCTTGCAGGAAGAGACCCCAGCCCCCTGCCTGCCGTGGGGAAACAGCAACCTCATGGAAGTCCAGGGCAGGTACAAGTCCAGCCTCCTTTCCGCGGAGACCATCCCAAGGAAACTGGGAGAGCTTGTGCTCCACCCCTGCCCAGCAGGCACTAGCTCAGTGGCGCCCAGCCAGCCTGAGCTTTCCCCTCTCCTGGCCCCCAGGAGGCCCATCGGCTGTACCGCCTGAAGCTGGAGGAGGTGACCAAGCTGCAGAACAACTGTACCAGCTCCATCGGTCGGCAGAAGAAGCGGCTCCAGGAGCTGGCCCTTGTCCTGAGGAAGTTAGGACCTGTCCCGACACCTTGGGCTAGGGGTGGGGTGTCTGACCTGGTGGGGTGGGAAAGTTGGCGCCGACTCATGGACTGTCCCTGGGCAAGGCTTCTCCCCTCTGTGGGCCTCGTTTGCCCCTCTACCCAGCAGGTGTTGGGCTCAATATGTGGGAACTCCCTGCCCTGACCCAAAGTGACTTCTGTGGCTCCACCTGCAGATGCAAACCCTCCCTCCCGTCAGGGGCCGAGGAGTCTGTGCAGGAGCTCGAGAACCAGATCAAAGAGCGCCAAGGGCTCTTCTTCGACATGGAAGCCTATCTGCCCAAGAAGAATGGGTGAGGCTGCCCCCCAGCTCAGTTCACAGTCACTCTGGGAGAGGCCTAATGCTGGGTGCACCCTCTTCTAGGCCATTCGGTCAGCAAATGCCCCCTGGACCAGTCTGGGCTGAGTAGTCAGGCCCGGTCCCAACCTCAGGAGAGACAGTGCACCAAGACAGGTGCTTTGTGGGCAGGTATAGGGAATGGTGGGAGCATCCACCAAGCCTGGGAGGTCTGAGAATGCTTCCTGCAGTGGGTGATGCCCAGTTGAGCCTTGAAGGATACTGAAGAGTTAGCCAGGCACACCTGGGAAGGAAGGGAACAAAGGCAGGGAGCAAAAACCAGAAGTGGTTCAAAGTGGCCAGAACTCAGGTGGGAGGTGAGGGGTGGGGGGGCTACAGAGCGTGCATTTGCCCAGGAAGCAAGGGGGAGTGACGAGGTGCATTTAGAAAGATGAGCTGCAGTCACCAAGGAGGATGGGAAAGGGACAGCAGAGCCCTGGGCTGAGCAAAAAAATCCAGCAGAGTAGACTCAGGCTGCCCGGCAAGACCACTGGGAGACAGCGTGTTCCAGAAAGCAGGGAAGAGTGGTCAGTAGCGCCTGTCAGATGGCCCAGGGAGGTTAAATCTGATAAGGAAGGGAAGTGTTTCTGGAGGTCAGCGGCGACCGTGGAGAGAAGTGTTCCGTGAGTGCCGGTGAGAGTTGATACTGGGGAGAACCAAGGAGCTGAGGAGGGGGAGGCAGCCAAGTTAAGGCAGCTGTCTTGGAAGCATGAGGGTGTATGTGTTGCTTCGTTTTGAGACAGGAAAAACTTGAGCATACTTCTGCTGAGAGGAAAGGGTCAGCAGAGGGGAAAGTCTCTGGGTCTTTTGGGTGATGGAGGGAGATCTCTGGGAGTGTGGGGAGGACCAGGCATGGGCACAACTGAGGCAGGAGGTGGCACAGAGATGGTGGAGGGAGAGGTGGCGGGCAGAGGACGATGCCAGCCACCATGCTTTGCTTTCTCTGTGACATTGCAGGTGAGGCTGGCGGTTGCAGACAGGATGGAAGGTTTGGGAGAGAGGATGGAACAGATTTGAAGAGGCTGCTACAGGGAGTGAGCCAGGGAGCTGGGTGGGTTGGCAGTGGAGGCTGGAGGCTGGCAGTGTGTGTAGGGGGGTGGGACAGGCTTTTGTCCTTCACTGGTCTAGGTTTGAGTCCCAGCCCTGCCCCATAATTACTGCAGCCTTGGGCAAGTCCTCTAGCTGATCTGAGCCTTAGTTTCCTGTGGCTTGAGTGAACAGGAGCCCATGTATTGGGTGATTAAGTGTTACTGTGACTTTCTTCTCACCTCTTGAGATTTCTCTGGCAAATACGTAAGGAGGCTGGGAGTGAGGGAATCATTGAGAAAATGGTTGAAGTGAAAGAGGGCTTTGGGGACTCAGCTGGTTTGGGAAAGGAGACCAGGGTCAAGATGCCTCAGTAAGGGGAAGGGTCCATGTCGGGGAAGAAAGGGGCTGACCAGCTGGGCATTCAGGGTCAGAATGCCAGCAGAGCTCCCAGGTTCGGAGGGGTGGCATTCTGGGTTGGGATGAGGCTCAGGACATGGCTGTGGATGCAGCTCACTGAAACATACTCAGGGCTGAAGCTTCCTGGAGTGGAGGTGGTGAGGAACTGTGGGGTAGGTGATAGATGGTAGTCTCCCACAGATAAGGAGCCTACTGCCCGGGCCCACAGGGGCCATCTTGGGTATGGGAACAGCTTCTAGGGGGTAGGGGACCTCCAGGGAAGATACAGGAGGGAGGGAGCTTGGTTTACCCTGGATTAGGATTTGGAGCAGGCAGGGAGAAAGGCTAGACATGAGTTTTTCCCAAGGAGTTGGTCTTCAGCTCCCACCAAGGTCAGAACCCTAAGCTAAGGTAATGGGGGTGATGACCCAGATCTGGCCAGGCCCATCTGGGGACTCTGCCCTTAGGCTTCTCTGCCAATCTGGGCCTCTCCTCACCCAATCTCCTTCTCCCCTAGGTTGTACCTGAGCCTGGTTCTGGGTAACGTCAACGTGACACTCCTTAGCAAGCAGGCTAAGTAATTTCTTATCATGGGCTGGGTCTCAATTCTGCCCCAGACCCTGCCTGAGTTCTTTACACTCCACCCTAGCTTCCCTGGGGCTGAGCCATGGGGTCCAGGGGCTGCTCTGCATACTGCCTCCATGCCAACCACCAAAGTGTGCCTGGAGCAGCAGCATCCCTCCTCAAGTGGAGGGGAGGGCGGGCCCCCAGGATCGAGCCTGTCCCACGAGTCTGCCCACCCCTCAGGTTTGCCTACAAGGACGAGTACGAGAAGTTCAAGCTCTACCTCACCATCATCCTTATCCTCATCTCCTTCACCTGCCGCTTCCTCCTCAACTCCAGGTGGGTGTCCTAGCTCCAGGCTAGACCCTGTGCCCTCTTCAGGCTCTCTGGCACCAACCTTCTGTACCCTGTCCCCAGGGTGACAGATGCTGCCTTCAACTTCTTGCTGGTCTGGTACTACTGCACCCTGACCATCAGAGAGAGCATCCTCATCAACAATGGCTCCCGGTGAGTGAGGGTGGAGCCAGACCCACTAGCTCCTTGAGGGGAAGGGTCCCTGGAGCTACTCTAGAAAATGCGGGGGCAGGGCGTGCCAGTGGCCATTTGTGAAGCAGAAACTAGGCTGGGGCAGTGATTTCTTTCCCCTTCAGCCTCACTCCCCGTCCCTGAGCACGGACCTTGGGGGCTAAAGGGGCCAGAGGAGTGATAGCAGCTTCCTGATCCAGGATCAAAGGCTGGTGGGTTTTCCATCACTACGTGTCGACGTTCCTGTCGGGAGTCATGCTGACGTGGTGAGTGACTGCCAGGGCCTCAGCAGGCAGGAGCGGGGCGGGGAGAGAATGGCTTCCGAACTCCTGGCACACATCTCTGCTTTCTGCCTTAGGCCCGATGGCCTCATGTACCAGAAGTTCCGGAACCAATTCCTGTCCTTCTCCATGTACCAGAGTGAGTGTTGCAGAGTCCCTTCTCGGCTCTGGACTCGCCTGCAGGTGGGGGCAGGGAAAGAACTTCAGGCTCCAGGTGGTTCCTAATGCCCCCTGCCCCACAGGCTTTGTGCAGTTCCTGCAGTATTACTACCAGAGTGGCTGCCTGTACCGCCTTCGGGCCCTGGGGGAGAGGCACACCATGGACCTCACTGTGGGTGAGTTGGGCCTGGAACCCCAATGGGGAGCTGGGAAGGTAGGAACTTTCCTCTGCTCCCATGTGACATCTAAGTGTGTGTACTTCTCCCCGGTGGTTCTGGGCCCTGACGCTTTCTCCTCCCAGAGGGCTTCCAATCCTGGATGTGGCGGGGCCTCACCTTTTTGCTGCCCTTTCTTTTCTTTGGACATGTAAGTGTTATCTGTGTGTCCCCGCCCATGTGTCTGTCCATCCTGAGCTGGCATTGGGCTGGTGCAGGGACTGGATTCTACAGGCTAACACCCCCTCCTCCCCCCAGTTTTGGCAGCTTTTTAATGCACTGACCCTGTTTAACCTGGCGCGGGACCCTCAGTGCAAGGAGTGGCAGGTGAGCAGGGGCTCCTGGGAAGGCAAGCGGGGACACCGGGCCGGGGCCCCAGTCCTAACCTATTCCTCCTACCCTCCCCCAGGTGCTCATGTGTGGCTTCCCCTTCCTGCTTCTCTTCCTTGGCAATTTCTTCACCACCCTGCGGGTTGTGCACCAGAAGTTTCATAGTCAGTGGCACAGGAGCAAGAAAGAATGAGGCTGGGGCTTCCCCTGTAGCCAGTGCATCTCCTACAGCAGTTTCCGGCCCTAAGCATCACATGTTGTCTGAGGGGTGGGAGGTGCCTCTCGTGTAGGAGGGTCTCACCCACTCTCTCCTGGGTTTTGTGAGCTCTGTGGGCCCTGAAGGCTATGCTGCAGAGGAAGGCCGGGGTTTGTGTCCCAGCCCCTGCAGGGAGCTGGGGCCCTTAATAAAGGAAGAAGGCACAGGGGTGACTTGAGGTGTGTGTTCTCCCGAGGGTAAGTGGGCTTGGTCAGCTCTTGGTGCCACTGCGGCACAAGTGAAACTGCTGGTCTTTCTGATGTGAGCGAAGGAGGGCACCCCTGCCCCACTTATACAATCTCAGGCAAATACAGAAAACAGAACTTTATTCCAAGGGTCAGAGGTTATTTAAAATTATTTACACTCACTGAAAACCATGTGAGGGGCCAAGCCCCAGCTCAGCTGAGAGAAGGGTCCCTTTTGTCACAGCCACTGAGGGCCTGAGGCATTCACAAGGTACAGGGCTGCCCACTCTTGGTCACGTGCCCTGGGCAGGGTTGCCTGGTGAAGGTAGACAGGCCAGTGAAGGCGGACTGACCAGCCTGGGGGCGCTGAGGAGGGCACATCTTGGGCCAGGAGGAGTCTTTGTCAGTGGGCCTGCCTCCAAGGAGACTGGTAGGGGAAGTAGGGAAAGTGATTACATGGGGAGCAAGTCTGTAGGGGTGTGAGGTACAGGGCCAGGCAGGGGCTGGCAGCCCCTAGCTCCACACGTCCAGGGAGTAGCGGCCCTTGGTCATCAGCTTCTTGATGTAGTCCACAGCCTGGGCATGCTCCATGGCCCCGAGCTCAGCCACAATGTCATAGAAGGTGTTCTGCACGTCCCTCGCCATGTTCCGCGCATCCCTAGGGGCAGGAAGGAAGGAGGTGACACTGGCAGCTGGGAAAGGGGCCACCCCTGGGAGGAGGCAGGGCCTAGATTCCTCTGTGCTCTGACCCCCTCACTCACCCACAGACGTAGATGTGGGCACTGGCTTCGTGGATCAGCTTCCACAGGTGCTCCTTGTCTCTCTTCAGTAAGTGCTGCACATAGACCTGTAAGGGAGGGGCCGGGCTAGTGAGGGAGGGGCTGGGCCCCACCCCCCTGCCTGAGCAAGGCCTGCCCACTGCCTCACCTTGTGGGCCTGCTCCCGGGAGAAGGCCACGTTGAGCTGGGTGAGGGCGCCATCCTTGTGGAACTGGGCCAGCTCCTCGCGGTACAGGTAGTCTTCATCAGACCTGCGGCAGCCGTAGTAAAGCACCGTCTCCCCAACATCCTTACCTGGGACAGCAGTGGGCGGATGAGTGTGGGACCTGTGCCCTGTCCCCATGCCCCTCCTGCCTGGGCCATGCACTTACCCTGCTGCTTCAGCCAGGCTCGCTCCTGGATGAAGCCTATGAAGGGGGCAATGCCAGTGCCAGGGCCCACCATGATGACAGGCGTGGAGGCCTTGAAGGGCAGGCGGAACTGGGACTTGCGCACAAATATGGGCACCAGAGCCTGGTGGCCATTTTCCTCAACAGGCTCCTTGGCCCGCAGCCAGCTGGTGGCCACGCCCTTGTTGACTCGGTCAGTCTTGGTCTTGTACTCCACGACCACGGCACAGATGTGCACAGAGTTGGGGTGGACCTGGTGGGGAACAGGAGTGAGTGGCCCCCCCCTTCCTCAGCGTGCTAAGGCCCCTTCCCATACGTGGGCAGTCCAGCCTGTCACCCAAGCCTAGTCACATAGCTGGTCCCTCCTCAGGCCTCCACACACCATTCCTGGTGCCTAACCTCAAAGGCCCCTTTCCAACAGCTTTCCTGACTGAATCTCAGCACCGGGGCTGGAGAGGAGTTAGCAATCTCCCAACCCAGCCCTGCTGAAGACACAGGCCTCCTGGCAGAGCTGGCAACCGCCCCCACCTTGGAGGACGAGGCAATAGAGTAGTAGCGGGCCTGGAGCCGAGGCAGCAGCTCACACAGGTGGTCGATGGGGGGCCGCAGGGACGGGTAGTCCTGCAGAATGGCCAGAATATGCCTCCGGGCCTCTACCACCCAACTCAGGTACAGCTCCTGGGAAGAGACAGAACATGTACTGTGAGAAGTAAGACAGGCTGAAGTTGGGGTGTAACGAGCTTGGAGGATGGCTGGGTGGCAGGTGAGCAGAGGCTTCTGGGAAAGCAAGCGGGAAGGCCGGGCCCCAGTCCTAACCCATTCCTCCCCACTCCCCCAGGTGCTCATGTGCAGTTTCCCCCTTCCTCCCCTTCCTTGGCAGTTTCTTCACCACCATGAGGGTTGTGCACCAGAAATTCCCTCACGGCCTAGGAAATTCTGGGCAGGGGGACGACGTGTCTGGATGTGGGGCGGGGGTGGCAGGTGTACCTTGCCCTCGCCCGAGGAGGAGGCCATCTTGTGCAGCTGTTCCTGCTCGCTGGGATCTGAGGCATACTGGGCCAGCTCATAGAGCACATTGGTGCGGGGTGGGTTGGTGATATCCAGGTAGTAGGTGAGGGCCGTGTGGTAGGAGGTGGGGCAGGGGAAGGGGTGCTTCTTGTTGGACTCCTCTGCAGGGAAGGAAGGCAGGATTTGGGGTACGTGGCAACCACCCAGGGGTGGGGGTGGGGTGGTGCTCTACAGGAAGGTGGGCCCTGTAGGCACTAGAAGCAGAGCTGGCTCTCCTTGGCACTTCCTTGGCCCTGAGGCCAAACCTCAGGCTTCGGCCAGGTGTTAAGTTTCAAGCTGGATCTAGTCTGTGTCTGGCCTGCCTGTGGGCTGAGCCTATCCACTGTGGGGGCTCCTTGCGGCCCAGCCCCCAACCACATAGCCCCACTATCCTCTCCACCTGGTTTAGCCACACAAGTGCTCAGTGGCACCCTTGCTGGTGTTTCCGCTCCTACCAGTCAACAAGAGGGCCCTTCTGATACCACCACCACCACCCTGATCAGACTAGAGCAAGCAGCATGGTGGGGAGCACGGTGGGGAGCATGGCAGCGAAGGGAGTGGGGAGCATCATGGAGAGCATGGCAGGGAGAGAAGCACGGTGGGGAGCATGGCAGGGAGGGGAGTGGGGAGCAGGGCAGGGAGAGGAGCATGGTGGGAAGCATGGCAGGGAGGGGAGCAGGAAGCGTGGTAGGGAGCAGGGCAGGGAGCACAGCAGGGAGCATGGTGGGAGCATGGCAGGGAGGGCAGCATGGTGGGGAGCATGGCAGGAAGGGGAGCAGGGAGCACAGTGGGAAGCATGGCAGGGAGAGGAGTGGGGAGAATAGCAGGGAGCAGGGCCAAGAACCAGCTCCACACTCAGGTGGGTGACTGGACAAGGCACTCCCCTGGGGGCCCGTATATTCCGATGACAAGTGACCTACTGCAGAACTGCTGAGAGGGCTGCTGAGGACACAGGGAGGGCCTGACCCAGGACAAGGTTCAGTGCTAGGGAGTTGAGTCTAGTTTTTGGAGAATTTTTTTTCTATACGTAAATAAAGTATACAAATCATATATGGACAGCTGATGGTGGCATTTCACAAATGGACACCTTGTATCCAGCACCCAGATCAAGAAGCAATGTGTTCTTAGCACCCTGGAGCCCTGTTGTGCTGGCCCAGAAACCAGGCTCTGGCCTTTTACCAGCCAGGGTGGGGGTGTGAGAATCTCATTTGAAGCTACACGTCTGCCTGGGGGAGTCTGCCGCCTGCAGCCCTCACTCTTAACAGCTCTCAGGCAGGCACAGGGCCACCCAGAGGGGCTCTGACTCTCCTGGGTGGGCAAGTGAGCACCATGGCCTCCTCCAACAGGATCCTGCCTCTGCTGGCACAAAGGTCATGCCCCTTACAGAGCAAGAGAGCCAGACCCACGTGGGCGTGCACCTGTGCATGCACACACACGCAACTCACATCCACACCCACTGGGTGCCCACTTCTGGCACGACAGGTTCTAATATAAACCAGCCCCCTTTTGTGCTGTGTCTCTCGCGCTGGTTCTGGAACTGTTGAGAAGGTACAGGCAAGTCAAGGTCACAAAGGAGAGAAGTGAGCAGGGGCAGGAGCTAGGTCCCAGGCGGTGGCCAGTGGAAGTGCAGAGGGGTTCACAGCAAGAGGCTGAGGCTGGCAGCTATCTCAGGCCCAGCAGAGGAGGGGAGGGTGGCCTTGATTCCCAGACTCACCATCGAGATTGTTCAGGGACATAATGACGTTCAAGTCAGCACCCAGGATCTCACCAAGCTGGTTGACAAGGGTGGAGTCATTGGCTGGGTAAACAGCAACGTGGTCCCCAGACTCATACCTAGAAGGAGAAGTGAGGCTCAGGAGATGGGGGCCGGCTGGCTCCAACTAGATCAGGAGGCCCAGAGGGAAGGCTGGGGGAGGTGGTGGTGGCAGCAGGTACCTGATTTTAGAATCTGAGATGTCTAATTCCAAGTGCATGAGGTGCCGCTCAGTCCCCTGGTTCAGCTTCCGGTTGGTGGTAACTGTAGCCAAGAATGGATTCTTGGCATCGAAGGGACTGGGTGGGGAGAAGAGAAGCTCAGTGATTGGCTGGGTCTTTGATCTGAATCTCTCCATCCTGAAGGGACGCTTCTGGCTCCACAAAACACAGGACACCTGAGAGGGTTGGCCTGGGGCCCTGTGGGCCTCCAAGGGTCACATGGAAACTTCACAATTACATAACGGCTCTCCCAGCCTCATCCAATCCAGTATTCTCAACTCTACAAAGTGGACAAAGTGAGCTTATCGGTGTCCCCATTACAGACACGGAGGCTGGCCCCTAAAATATCCATGAGCTCCTCCATGCTCTCTGCCCACCGGGGGGCTGAGTGCAAAGGACCAGACCCCAGAGGATGGAGCTACAAGATGGCAGGTGCCTGATTCCCTGAATGACTGTGTGGAGCACAGCCCCCACTACCACCCTACATGCATTAGGCTGTAACATGAATAAGAAAGAAATCTTTACTCCATAAAGTCACGGCAACGCTGGGGTTTCCTGCTGCAGCAAAGCTGCTGGCCCTAAGTCTCGGTGGTGCAAGGACTGTCCTGGGGCTGGCTCCCGCAGGCCAGTCTGGACAATACCCAGGGATGACCAAGGCAGGGGCCCAAGAGAGGAACGCAGTGTTTTTGGACAAAAAACTCCGAATACTGCAGTAGATTTTAAGGAAATCTTTTGCCAAAGATCAACCTGGATACAGAGCCTAACTCGTTATGTCTGTGTGCAGGAACAGGTACGCGGTCCCTGCTCAGGATATGTACAAAGCAAAACATCAAGGCAAATGAACAAACTGAGCACATGCCAGTCTCCCAAAGGCTGTGCCTTCAACTGGAGAGTACCAGCTGGGAAATGGGTGGAGTCCCGAGGACCCTGCTCTCCTGGGAACTCCCTCTGCTCTGGGCCCTGTGCCCTCCCGTGCAGTGGAGATGATGATGTAGGGGCCCCCCCCTCACCCATTCCTGGACAAGGGTGGCAGTAAGGAGGCTCCATGAGGTGGGGTCTGGTAGGAAAGATCCTGGGGGGATACACAGGGGCCTCCAGCTGTCTGCCAGCCTCAGCTCCCTGAGACACGGGTGCACCAAGGGCTGGCCCCAAGCAGGCTCACTCTACTCACGGTTTCTGGTTCTCGTAGCTCTTCAGGCGGCCCATCTCGCCGGTGTACACTTTGGCTATGTCCATGTCTGTGTGGACCACAAGCTCGTACTGGCGAATGCTGGAAAGGGAGACAGAAGGTGAGGCCGGGTGCTGGTAGGGCTGGGAGGCTGTAGGGCTCAGTGCCAGGAGAGGAGGAAGGCTGCCCTCAGGGAGTCAGCGTGTGGAGAAGACAATGCAGGCTGCAGGGCTGTGAAACCCCACAATCCAGACTTGAAGACCGAGGCAGGAGAGGACCCACAGCAGACACATGAGGATCGGGGAGGCAGGAGAGAGCAAGGAGAGGGAACGAGCGATGGGCAGTCTGGAGCCAGAGCCCAGGAGAAAGCCGGGCAGGCCTAGGAGTTCAGATCGGGAAGCATGCTTCAAGGTGATTCTTCCTGATGCCCTGTCATTTTCAGGTAAAGCCCAAGCTCCCCTTACCCTGGGACCTGACACCCCCGCCCCCCTGGCCCCCTGCTGATTCTGTGACAAAGCTTTTGCCAACCTCTTTCCTCATTACATCCCCACCCCACCAGCCAGCCCACCCCCTAGGATGGCTTCCCTCGGGCACCCACTCGCCCACAGGCCTCTCACCCAGACTGCAGGGGACATGCTCACCTAGACTCCTCTCCAGTGGCTTCTACCCCGAAGTGCTCACACACGGCAGGCCAGAACTGCTCTCGCCACGTGATGAAATCCTCCTCCAAGCTGGGGAAGGGAGGGAGAGAGCCGGGCTGCAGCAGCGGGACTCAGTGAAGGGATGGCTTCATACACCCACAGCTGGGACGCTGGGATGGGCTGCCAGCCAGCTTGACCCCCTCCGTCGCCCTCCACCAGAACCCCAGGGTGCACTGCACTCTGGTCTGCCCGGTGATTAAAACCAAGGCCTGGGGAGGGATCTAGAGGAGTGTCTACGCCAACCATGGAAGGTTTCTATGTGGGCTGGGCAGGCTGGGAAAAGATGCTAGAAAGCAAAATGGGTGACCTGGCAAGGGCTGTGGGCAGGGAGGGAGATTCCTGTTCCTTGTTGATTATGTCGCTGGGTTTCAGCAAGCTGACAGTGACGGCTTCACGTTCCCCATCATGTCCTACAGCCAACTCCCTAACCCTGTGGCTCCTAGGACCTGAGAGGCTGGGGGATGGACGGGCCGAGGGCGAAGGGGCTCAGTGTGCAGGGCTGGGGTCGGGGGCACTCACTTCCCGTCGTCATCTCCCAGCCCCAGCTCAAAGATGCGACTTGCTCCCAGCTGCTCCAGCCGCTTGTCCACATACTTGCCCATCGCATTGAAGTGCTCGTAGGTCTTGTTTCCGAGGCCAAACACCTGAAGGGATGGGGTGGTGGGGGGCAGTCTGAGGCCAGGCCTCCAGCCTGACTGGCAGAGTCTGGGAAGGAGGTCGGCTTCCCCATAGCACTGGCCAAGCTGCCAGGCAGTACCCATGGGCCTCACCTTGTACTGTGACAGCAGTGGGGCCATCTTTGGCCCCTGGAAGCGGCTTTGTTTACGTGACCTGCAGCCTACAGGTTGTAGTGTCCAGGGTCCCCTTAAGCCTCAACTGTACGTGGCCAGCAGGGGGGCAGCTCAGCCCAGCTCGGCCAGCTGGTCACTCCAGCTCTCCTTGCCCAGCCAAATCTTGGTCACCCTACCACACCTTTCCTGCCTTTAGTCTCTAGCCACGAATACCCTCCAGAACAAACTGGGGCTGGGGATACCAGAAGGAAAGCTTTCTTAGTCACTGGGGTCCCAGGGCAGAAGAGGGCCCCCAAATACAGTGTTGTGGCCATGAGCAGCCTGGGGCTCCTACTCACGAGCTCCCTGTCAGGCTCTCAGCTTGCAGCCTCCTGTCCTGACACCTTTGCCTGCCCCAGCTGATCAGAACAGGTGAAGAGCTGGAGGATTCCCAGGAGAGGTGCAGTGCCTGCCATGGGCCTACAGGAAGCCCCTGGAGGAAAAACGGGTGACTCACCGCGTACTTGACCCCAGAGAGGTCCACATTGGCCTCCTGCAGCCAGTCATAGAAGTCCTGGGCATTGTCAGTGGGGTCCCCCTCGCCGTAGGTTGCCATGCAGAAAACTGCCAGGGAGTTCTCTATCTCGGCCAGGCTGCTCAGGTCAGCCTGGAGAGACAGGGCAGGGATCGGCCACTGACCATGACGGAGCCTGCCCTGCTCAGGTCTGCCCTAGCCAGGGGGTGCAGATGCGTGAGCCCAGGCTTGCCCTCTGGCAGCTCAGGACCAGGGATGTTCTGGGCACCAGGGCGGGGGTCAGGGTCAGGGAACCACTCCATCTGTCTGGAAGGTGTAACAAGGGGTCCAGGAGGGCTTCAGAGAGGAGGCTGACATTTGAGCCAGGCTGGATGAACAATTAGAAGTTTGTAGGGCTCAAGGTGGGTGGGTGCACTTTAAGAGGAAAGGGAACAGTAGGCATGGAAGAGCAGCGGTGAGAGCCTGGAGTGTGGGCAGTGCAAAGGCAGGGAACAGGCTGGGTTCCACCGCTGGCTGGCACTCAGGCCCTGGGAAAACCTTCGTTCCACAAAGTCCCTGAGGCACAGCATGGCCGTGGATCCCACTAGAGTCTAACTAATTGTTCATCCAACTTGAAAACCCATGTCTAGAGTTGGGTGGGTGGCGATGCCCACCACCAAGACCCCAAGGGCAGGGGAGGTAAGCAGGTGGGGACGACAGGCTTGGTGTAGGGGATGGAGTGGCACGTGTAGGAGGCAGCTGGCTCAGGAGAGAGCTGGTCTGAGGACAGAATGTCTGGCATTTCCTTCAGTTAGCCCAGACAATGACTGACAATGACCTCCATCAGGGCAGAGCGGGAAGGCAAACCCTGGGGATTCTTCCCAGTACCACCTCCTCCCTGCTCCCCTTCCCCTCCTGGGTGCATAAGGATTGGCTCCCTCTCTCCTGCTGCCATCTGGAGCCAGTAGCCTGGCTGTCACTCCCTTTGCCCTCCTGAGCCAAAAGCAGGCAGGTGGCCTGCCTTAACTTTCCTGTACTTTGGACAGCCACAACCACTTAGGGGAAGGGCAGGGGGCACCAATGCCGGAAAAGAGAATGGGTAGGGCAATCCTGGGGGTTGTGAAGAGCAAGCCTGCCCCCACAGCCCTCAGATCAAGGCTGAGTGGGTGATGGAGGCCAGGTGAAGCAGGACCAGGACACCAGGGGTCGGTTATGTAGACAGTCCTGTAGTGGCCCAAAGGGGAGAACAACTGCCTCATTTCAGGTAAAGCTGAAGGCTTCTCAGAGACCATCCAGTCCAATGCCCTCACTTGTAGACGAGGAAGGAGGCACACGTAGGGCGGGGATTGGCCCAGGGTGATGCAGGCAGTCAGGTCAGAGTGGGCTTAGGCCCTAGGTCCCCTGACTCCCAATCTGGTTCCCTTGCCACTGCATTTTGGGGGTGGGGGTGGGGGAAAGGAACTCTGTCTGAACTTACCTGTTAGAACAAATGAAAAGAGACACATATTCCTATCTGCTCCTTTGGCTAACTTTAAGCTCTTTAAACCTCTCCTATGATCCAGAGATGAATACGTTAATGCTTTAACTCTGACTGGAAGAGGTATGAGGAGAGGGGCCAGAGTGCTTGGGGGAGCTTACCAGGTCATACTCCTCGGGGTCTGCTGCCATGCCTCGCATCCCGTAGCGGTGGGCGTCCTTGGATAAGCGGTTGGCAAATTCCTCAGCGGTCCCCGTCTGGGAGCCATAGAACACGATGATGTTCCTCCCCTACAGAAGGCCAGACACAAGCTTAGTGAGGAGCCCAAGGAACCACAGGCTTCACCAGAGGCTCCAGTGGTTAGCACTAGGGGTAGGTCAGGCAGGCAGGGCCCTCTCAAGGGCATCCTCTTTTCTTCCAGGCTTCAAGTTCTTTCTAAAGCACTGCTGGGACTAGCATCTTACTGCACAGCCAGCTGGAGTCCTCAAGATAATCTTACACATGCAGCTGTTCAAGATGACACTTTTGACATGTTTTTTAATAATGAGAAAAAAACACAACGTAATGTTAAGTAAAAAGAGAAGGTAACCAAAGCATGTTTCCCATATAGTACAACTCACCAAAATAAAGAAGAAAATAAAAAAGACAGTAAACACAAAATTGACAAAAAATAAGGAAATGAAAAGACAATTCACGAACAAAAAGCACAGAAAATTAAGCAGAACAGAGAAACTCTCAACACCACAGGACAGAAAAAGCATAACAAAATGACAGCAGTAAATTCATATCTATCGATAATCACATTGACTGTAAATGGATTAAACGTACCACTCAAGAGACAGAGAATGGCAGAACAGATAAAAAACCACGACCCATCAATATACTGCCTACAGGAGAGACACGTTACACACAAAGACATAAAGAGGGTAAAAACCAAAGGATGGAAAAAAATATACTAAGCACACAGTAACCAAAAAAGAGCAGAGTGGCAGTATTAATCTCTGATAAAATAGACTTTAAATCAAACTTCATCATAAAAGACAAAAAAGGACATTATATAATGATTAAGGGCTAAATCCACCAAGAGGACATAACCATAACAAATATCTATGCACCCAATGACAGCTCTCCAAAATACATCAGACAGACCCTAACAGAAATGAAAAGAGGAACAGACAGCAGTTCTACAATAATAGTAGGAGGACTTAACCCTCCACTTTTGATGATGGACGGAACAACTTGAAAGAAACGCAACAAAGATACAGAAGATCTAAACAGCAGAATCAACCAACCTGACCTCACAGACATATACAACAGCACTCTACCCAATAACAACACAGTACACATTCTTCTCCAGCAACGTGGATCATCTCTAGAACAGACCAAATTTTAGGCCACAAAGCAGGTCTCATAAATTCAAAAATATCAAAGTAATACAAAGCATCTCTCAAATCAAAACATTACAATGAAATTAGAAATGAGTAACAGGAAGAACAAGGAAGAAAAATCAACTATTTGTAAACTGAACAATGCCATGCTTAAAAACCACTGAGTAACAGAAGAAATTAAAAATGGAATTTAAAAATTCTTAGAATCAAATGAGAATGAAAATAAAATACACTAAAACCTTTGAGACACAGCAAAAGCAGTGCTCAGAGGCTAACTGAGAGAAATAAGTGCACGCATCAAAAACAAAGAAAGGGCTAAAAACAATACCTTAACCTTACAACTCAAACACATAGAAAAGGAGGAAGAAGCCCAGAGCCACCAGAAGAAAAGAAATAATAAAGATTAGAGCAGAAATAAATGAAACAGAAAACAAAAACAACTAAAACAATAAGACTAGAAGCTGGTTCTTTGAAAGATCAATAAAATCAACAAACCACTGGCCAAACTGACAAAGAAAAAAAGGATAAGATGCAAATAACCCAAATAAAAAATGAGATGGGTGACATCACAACAGAACCAACTGAAATAAAATGGATCATAACAGAATACTGTAAAAAATTATAATCCAACAAATTTGAAAACCTAGAGGAAATGGACAAATTCCTAACACACTACCTACCTAAACTAACACAAACTGAGGAGAAAATCTGAACAGACCCATAACAAAAGCAGAGATTAAAGAGATAATAAACAAACAAACAAACAAAAAAAACTCCCAACAAAAAGAAGTTCTGGTCTGTAGGGCTTTAGTGGAGAATTCTACCAAACATTCAAAGAGCTCACACCAATATTACTCAAACTATTTTAGAGCACTGAAAAGAAGGAATATTCCTGAATTCATTCTACGAAGCCAGCATAACCCTGATAACAAAGCCAGGCACAGACACCACTAAAAAAGAGAATTAGAGACCAATATCCCTCATGAACATTGACGCAAAAATTCTCAACAAAATTCTAGCCAAGAGAATACAAAAGCATATCAAAAAAATAATACATCATAACCAAGTGGGATTCATACCAGGTATGCAAGGATGGTTCAACATTAGAAAATCAATCAACATAATCACCACAGAAATAAAACAAAGGAAAAGAATCACACAATCATCTCAATTGAAATCAGAAAAGGCATTTGATAAAGTCCAACACACATTCCTGATAAAAACTCTCACCAAAATTGGAATAGAAGGGAAATTCCTCAACGTAATTAAGGGCATATACACAAAACCAACAGCCAACATTATTCTCAGTGGAGAAGGACTGAAAGCATTCCCCCTGACAACGGGAACCAGACAAGGATACCCTTTATCACTACTCTTATTCAACACTGTACTGAAGTCCTAGCTAAAGCAATAAGACAAGAAAGGGAAATAAAGGGCATCCAAATTGGTAAGGAAGAAGTAAAACCATCCCTGTTTGCAGACAATGAACCTATACATAGAAAATCCCATAGGATCCACAAGAAAGCTACTGGAACTAACAGAAGGATTCAGCAAAGTGTCAGGGTACAAGATCAACATGCAAAAATCAGTTGGATTCCTCTACACTAACAAAGTGAACTCTGAAAAGGAAATCACAAAAACAATACCATTTACCATAGCCTCTCAAAAGATAAAATACTTAAGAATAAACTAACTAGGGATGTAACTGTAAAAGACCTATACAAAGAAAACTACAAAACACTACTGCAAGAACCCAAAAAAAAACCTTCATAAATGGAAAAAAATACCATGCTCACTGATGACTTAACATTGTGAAAATGTCAATACTACCTGAAACAATCTGTGTGGATACAATGCAATTCTGATTCAAATTCCAACAACATTAACAAGATGGAAAAACTAATCACCAATTTATACGGAAGGGAAAGAGCCCCTAGATAAGTAATACGTTACTGAAAAAGACGAACAAAGTAGGAGGCCTCATACTACCTGATCTCAGAAACTACTATACAGCTACAGTAGTCAAAAGAGCCTGGTACTGGTACAATGACAAACACATAGACCAATGGAGCAGAATTGAGAACCCAGAAATAAATCCACTCACCTATGGAGCCCTGGTGGCACAGTGGTTAAGAGCTCAGCTGCTAACCAGAAGGTCAGCAGTTCAAATCCACCAGTCACTCCTTGGAAACCCTATGGGGCAGTTCTCCTCTATCCTACAGAGTCGCTATGAGTCAGAACCGACTCGACGGCACCTAACAACAATAGACACCGAATCTTCAACAAAGGGTCAAAGTTCATTAAATGGGGAAGAGATAAGTCTCTCCAACAAATGCAGCCGGCAAAATTAGATATCCGTTTGCAGAAAAATGAAACAGGATCCATACCTCACCCTATATACAAAAACTAACTCAAAATGGATCAAAGACCTAAATGTAAAACCTAAAACTATAAGGATCATGAAAGAAAACATAGGGACAATGCTAGGGGCCCTAATTTATGGCATAAATAAATCTGAATCCATACAATGGAATATTGTTTAGCCATAAAAAGGAAATGAAGTGCTGATACATGCTATAACATGGGTGACCTTTGAAAACATGCTCAGTGAAAAGGCCAGCCTCAAAGGATCACATATTGTATGAGTCCAGTTACCTGAAATACCAAGAATAAGCAACTCTAAAGCAGGTTCAAAGCCTTGCTCTAAAGAGACAAAAAGTAGATTAATGGTTGCCTAGGACTGAGGGAAGGTGCCTTGGTGGCACGGTGTAAAGTGCTCGGCTATGAACTGAAAGGTTGGTGGTTCAAACCCACCAGCCACTCCACGGGAAAGAGGTGGCAGTCTGCTTCCCTAAGATTGATAGCCTTGGAAACCCTAAGGGGAGGTTCTACTCTCTCCTATAGGGTTGCTACGAGTTGGAAATCAACTTGATGGCAGTGGGTTTGGTTTTTTTTTGGTTTTTAGACTGGGGGAGGTGTGGCAGTGTGTGTTGACTGCTAAGGGGGTACAAGTTTCCCTTTTGGGATGAAGAAAATGTTCTAAAACTGTGGTGATGGCTGCACATGAACCTACTAAAAACCTTTTGAGCTGTGCACTTTAAATGGGTGAACTGTATAGTCAGTGAGTTATAGGTCAATAAAGATGGTACCCAAAATAAAGATATATGTGAAATCAGAGCCAGGAAAACTCTGAAAGATAAGAGCAATGGGAGGCAGCAGGGCAGTGCCTCGCACTACTAGATATTAAACCAAATTATACAACTTCAATAATTAGAATATATGATAGTGTATATAAGCAGATGGCTAGATCATAGAACTAAAATAGAATATGGAAATAGACTCAAATATATATATGCGTGTACTTTGCAGGAAAAGACGGCATTTCAGACCAGTAAGGAAAAGACAGACTCTATTACAGGGTATTTAGACACTGCGTAAAAAAATGAGAGTTGGAGCCATATCTCACACCTTACACCAGGATAACCGCCCAATAAATCAAATTTTAAATACCAAAAATAAACCAAAGAAGTACTAGAAGAAAATATGGAAGAATTCCTTTGTATCTTTTGGGTGGTCTTTTCAAAGGTCTTTCAAACTATGATCCAAAGTCCAGAAGCCATAAAAAGAAAAAGAAAGTTAACGATTCAACTTTTACATGCAAAAACAAAAACACTATAAGCCAAGTCAAAAGACAAACCATTAACTGGGAAAAATATTTTCAGCTCATATCACAGACAAGGGATTAATCTCCCTAATGATTTTAAGGTATTATTTGAGAAAGATCAATCCCAACAGAAAAATGGGCAAAATATTTGAATAGAGAATTTACAAAAAAGGAAAAAAAAAATGCCATTTAACATATGAAAATCTGCTTAACCTCATTTATAAGAAAAACGCAAACTAAACCTACATTGAGATATCATTTTTTAACCTAGAAAACTGGCAAAAATCCAAACATTTGATAAACTGTTGGCAAGGCTGTGGTGAAATAGGCTTTCTCACACATTGCTAATCCGAGTGTGCCCTGGTGTAACCCCTAGGAAGGGCAATTTGGAAGCCTCCATCACAATTACAGATGCATATACCTTTTAATTCAACAATTCCACTTCTGGGATTTTTTTTTTTTTTTTAATACAGACATACTTGCAAATGTGCAAACTGATCCACATATTCATGGCGGCATTATTTCTAAGAGCAAAAGATTAGAAATATCCCAAGTGCCCACTGACAGACCAATAAAAAAAACCAAACCCGTTGCCGTTGAGTCAATTCTGACTCATAGCAATTCTACAGGACAGGGTAGAACTGCCCCATAGGGTTTTCAAGGACTGCCTGGTGGATTCAAACTGCCAACCTTTTGGTTAGCAACTGTAGCTCTTAACCACGATGCCACCAGGGTTTCCCCCATTGATAAAGTAGTGTTAAAATAAATCCATAGCCATATAGCTATACAGTGGGATTTATGAAGCTTTAATAAAGAATGAGGAAGGTATCTTCATATGGATATGCAAGTGTCTCCAAAATATTAAGTTAAAAAAAAAGCAAGGTATGTATAACAGTGTATGTAATATGCCACCTTTGGCGTCTTTTTTAAAAAGAGTGTAAAATAAGAATCTGTATTTGTTTCTATTTCTATGTGTGTAAAGAAGCTCTAGAAGGATACATAAAATGCTAAAAGCAATTACTGTACAGGAGAACTGGGTCGTGGGTGACAACGATATGAGGAAGGCTTTTCATGGAATAGTTTGTTTTGGCTTTTAACCATGTGAATATAGTACCTACTCATAAAACTAAATAATCAAAAACAAACAGAGATAAAACTGTAGCTGTGCAATGACCACAGCTATGTGAGATTTACATCTGCTGGCGGACAGAGCCTGGAATGGAAGGGAAGAAAAGTGAGTTAGAGGGAGGGTCTATTCCTATAATGTGGTTTGTTCAAGAAGGAAACATTCAAAAAGCCAAGGATGCACACACAAGGGGGTCAGCCCCAACTCAGTTCCCACCACCTTCTCCCAGCCAGGAGAATTCCCCTGTCCAGTGAAGCTGGCCTTCTGTGACAGGACGCAACTACCAGGGCCAAGACACACTGAGAAGAGCACAAACACAGAGCACACTCACCGTTTTCTTCATCTTTTCCACGAAGCTGCTCTCTGTGACTGAGGAGGTCCTGAAACACACGAGTTCAATGGGCATGAGATGCAGGTGTCGTGGCAGCACATCGAGGGACGTTCCAGCTTGCCCCATGCCACTCCCCAGTACCTAAGCCAGCAGCTGGCCTCTGGTCCAGTATCAGGGCTGCAAGAGGCAGGACCAGGGCTCCTAGGCCTCCTGCCAGCAGCTTCTGGGCCTCTTACAACACCAACACCTTGCAAGGCAAATACCTGCCTGCCCCCAGATAGATACAAACCTGTTTGCCTCAAACAAAGAAGAGTCAAAGTCTTCACTAGTCCTTCCCGCACCATCCACAGCCAATGAGGCACCACAGCCTCGTCTCACCTGTGCCTTTAACCTCATCCTCCTCCAGTCCCCGCCTCACTGAGCAACCAGGAGTCTCCCAAATACAAACAGACCATGCGGCCACCCTGCTCTACTCTAAAACTTTCAATGGCTCCTGTGACCCTTCAGAGTCTGTCCCCCGCCTCTCCTGCTATGCCCCTCCACAAACCATACTCAGATGCACTGACTTACATCCCACTCCCTAAATGACAACCAAGGAGCCCTGGTGATGCAGTGGTTAAAGCACTCAGCTGCGAACTAAAAGGTGAGCAGTTCAAATGCACCATCCGTTCCATGGGAGAAAGATGTGGCAGTTTTGCTTCTGTAAAGATTACAGCCTTGGAAACTCTATGGGGCAGTTCTACTCTGTCCTGTAGGGTCGCTATGAGTCAGAATCAACTCGATGGCAACAGGTTTTAACAGGTAAACGATAACCCTTGGGATTCTGTTCATGCCATTGCCTCTACCCAGAGCATTCATACTCTGCTCTCCTCACATGCTCCACCCTCAAGGCCCAGTTCAAATATCAGCGCTCCTCCTCCTGCACTGGGGCCAAATGTAATCGTTCCCTTCTCTGTGTCCCTGGGCACTTTCTATAGCCATGAACTGGATCTATCCCCCGCAAAGGGCCAGCACCACTGCCTGGCATATAACAGTCCTCAGGATCTGTCTGGGACTGGCCTGTCTACTCACTCTCCACTCCCTAACTGCCAGCTTCTTGCCTCCTCCCTCCGTACTTCCTGTCCTTTTTCTTCTCTCTTGCCCTTGCCCAAGGCCTGCAGCACCATCTAAAGAAGCCCACTGCGCCTTGTCTGAGCCTCACCTGGGACTCTGAGGTTAAAAATCCTGGTCTAGGACAGCAAGGTGGGAAAATTTTTACCATTCTTCAGATGGTAAGTCTTTAGGATGTTTGAATTATGGCCAGTCCGAATCAAGTGACAAGCCTGCACGTTAAAATACATTTGCTTCCATTTAAACATAATGAAAGGCAAGCCACAGCAGGGGAGAAGATATCTGCAACATACGTATATCTGACAAAGGACGCGTATTGAGGATGTAAGAAATTCCTACAAACCCGTCAGAAAAAGAGATAATCCCAACAGAAAAATTGTCAACAGACTTGAACCGGCACTTTCTAAAGAGAGTATCTACATAGCCAATACACATATGGAGAGGTATTCAACATTATTAGTTAAATTAAAACCACAGAGCTTATTGTTAGAATATCAGAACAGCTAAAATGAGGAGGACTGACAACATCATATTATCAGTGAAGATGTGAAGCAACAAGAATCCCATATGCTGTTGGTGGGAATGTGACAGGACACAACTACTTTGGGAAACTGTTTGGCAGCATCTTCTAAAACAGAACTTGATCTTACTCTATAACCCAGCTTTTGACTCCTTGGCTATACACCTAACAGAACGCATACATACATGTACACCAAAAGACAGAATGTTCACAGCAGCATTAGACACAATACGCCAAACAGGAAATAACCATAATGTCTATCAGCAGTAGAATGAATAAATAAACTGTGTTATATTCCTACAATGGAACATTGTCCACTGCAGCAACAAAAAAGAATGAATTATTACTACATACGAATGAATCTCACAAACATGATACTGAGTGAAATAAGCCAGACAGACAACAGTCCATACTGTATGATTCCATTATATAAAGTTCAAAAACAGGCAAAGCTAACCTATGGGGACAGAAGTCAGGACAGTGGTTACCCTTCAGGGGAGAAGGGACAAGAAGGGGACTTCTGGGGTGCTGGCATGATCCGCTTTTTGATCTGGATGGTGATTACACATACCTGTTCACACTTTGAGAATCACTGATCTGTACACTTACGATGTACATATGCACTTTTCTACAGATATTATATATAAATACAAAGTTTAAACTCTCTCTCTATATACATATATGTATGTGTGTTTGTATATATACATGTATGTCAAAAGCCACTTTCTCTCACTTTCAAGACTCTCAGCCAGGTCTGGGGGGCACCAAGGTGGCAGGGATGAGCTGAGCTCTGGTGTCAGGCAGACAGGGGTGTGAATTCACAACCAGCTGTTCCTCAACTAGAAAATGGGAATAACAAATCCCACTTTAGAGGTTTTTGCAAGGGTCAAACGAAGTAAAAAAGATATCAAGGGCCCAGGAGAGCATGTCCTTCACAACTGGCGGCTGTTTCTATTGCACTGGGAAGAGCCAAAGTCCCTTACTCGGCCACCTCACTGCCAGACCAAAGCCATATCACAGGATTCAGGGGCTCTGGGTGGTCAGAGAGATGCCACAGAGTCCTCAAACAAGAGCTGTGGTATAGAGGAACAATGGTGGCTGTGTGCACGTTAAGTGCTAAGTATTCCCAATCTTTTTTGGAAGTTAGCTGATGACTGGCCTCCTCTGCACTCATGTCATTTATTAGGGTTTCTTTTCACAGAGTGGTCAAGGTGATTCCAATTTCCAATTAAACAAGTCCAGCAAGGATATGTGTTTTTCAGGAAACATGGATGGGCCATGGATGGGATCAAAGCAGGGCAGAAAGGGACTCAATAAGGTTTTAATAAGGTGTGAGGGGCCCCAAAGAGAGCTGGGTTGGGGTGGGCTGGGGCTGGCCTTTGTCTATCCTCTTCCCCATCAGGGCTCTAGAGGCCCTCTGGAGCCCACAGGCCTCCCTGCCTCCTTCAGTCTGCCAGCCCAGGGGCCACACGCTCATGATGGCAGCCCGCAACCACACCAACAGCCAGGAAGGCTTGCCCAGGTCCCACGATTAGGATGAGCATGCTCTTGGAGACAGGCAAATTCATGGCTGAGGGTGTAGAAGATTACACAAGGTCAACATCACAGTGGACCGTTTGAAAATTCATGTCCAAAATTTCTGGATGGTAAACAAACAAGGTTTTGTAGTCAGAATATATTTCTAGGGTACAAAGCTAATAGTGAAAATTATAAGAGGGCGTGGCTACTGTAGTCTCCATCAATTAGCTCTGTATATTATTTTGTTTGCAAACCCTTCTAAATCATTTAATTCTCTATTTGCTACAAATGGATCTAGCAATTGCGCAACTCGAATATGATCAATAAACATGAAAACAGTTCAATTCACAGAGACTGTTTGCTGTCATACTTAAACCGAAGACATAGTTTTGGCTTAACTCATGAACTGCAAACACAAATTAATGAAGAACATCAGTACTGAAAAGCTGTTTTGCAATACGTGGTTGCTGCCATTATAACAATCACTGAACGTGGACTATCTTTTAGAAGAAGAAATGAAGAGCCCAGGTCTCCACAAAATGGAAATTTTGGGGGTTTACTTGAACTTGTTGCTTAGTTTGATCCATTTTTAGCAGGTTACATCTCAAAATATGGTAATACAAGAAAGGGCAACCCATCGTATATGTCTAAAACAACGTGAAGAATTAATAATTTAATAAGTGATAAAGTTTGATCAATTATTTCAGTGAAATAAGTGTAGCTTGATATTTCAGTTTGTTTGTAGATTCCACTCCTGCTCTTTCTCATACAGATTAGGTAAGTTTTGTTTTAAGATACATATCTCCAGCAGATGGAAAACCTGTAGAGTGACTGATCACATTTACTAGCTTAAAAAGTCATACTGGTGAAAAAATGCAGATCAAGTACTTCACTATTTATGTGAAGTTTGCAAAATTGATTTTGCTAAGTGCAGAGACCAGTCCTATGACAATGCTGCCAATATATCAGGGCGTTATAAAGGTATGCAACAGAAAATTAGAACGTAATGAATATGCCATTTTCATACCAAGTGCTGCACATTCACTTAATCTTGTAGGACGTAGCACAGTAGGTTGTTTGTCTGGAAGCAGATGATTTCTTTTTTTCCTACTATTCAGTTATTACATATTTTTTGCCACCTCTATTCACTGATGGGCAGTTCTTAAAACATATTTAGGCAATGATCAAATATTGAAATGTCTTTCTAATACACGTTGGGAAGCACATGCTATAGCAACAAGTGCAATCCTGGAATCATACACTCAGATTCTAGATTCCTTAGAAAATATTGCTGAAGACTAGGCACAAAAAAGAGATACAAAAAGAGAAGCTGAAAACATCGCCAACAGAATTCAAACACTAGAGTATGTATTTACGGTCGTTATGTGATAATGCCCGGCATTCAATCCATGGCGCTTTGTCAGCTTCTTGGGCAGTCAGTCCCGAGTCCTCTGCCCAGCATAAGGTAGGCAGAGTTAGACTGATAAGGCCTTTGGGGGGTTCCCATTGCCCACCTTTGAGAGGGCCTGATACCAGCTAAAAAGCCAACTCCTGTCTTTTCTCAAAGAACAAATGTTCCCATAGAAACTATGTCTTGAAGAAGGTGGATTTGAAGACTTGCTGAAGGATGGGATAAGAGGCAAACCCTGCTGCCCCATGAGTGCCAGGCTGCTCTTCCTTACACAGGCAATGCATGTCAGCCTGTGTAGGGCAGGCATTGTGCCAGGCACTGAGGGAATAAGACTACAAAGAGGCAACCTATGCCTTCAAACAGCCTAGCATCAAGTTGGGGAAGGTTAGGCTCCGTGGAACATCACAGTGGGATGGGAGGGGCTATCCATTAGGAGGAAAGATTTGGGTTCAAATCCTGACTCTACCACCAAATAGGCCTGTGACTGGACAAGCCATGCCCCTCTCTGGGCTCAGATCTCTCTTATTTAAAACCCCGCATCTCGACCTTTGCAGCCTCTTTCGATGCCTTCCACGGCACCTGGAACTTTGCTAACATTCCACGAAAGAAAGTGTTCTCTGAAAGAATGAAGCTGTTTTGATTACTCTGTGATTTCAAAGACACCCAGTGGCCCAGGTGGCACAAGTCAAGACCAAATGGATGAATCAGACGGTATGTGCCACAGGAGCTAAAAAGGAGCAGGCGTTTATGGTGGAAGAAAATGAGACAGATAGGGTTAACTGTGCTGGCAGAATAAACGAGCTGTTAAAAGACTACCACCTAGAAGCTGGGTAAACAGGAGCTATATCCTGTCAACATAAACTAAGGTTAGAACAACCTGTGAATTACTACTTCTTCCTTAATGTGTTTCTAGTCCCTTTTCCCGTCTTACAGGCTCCCCATGTGCAGAAGAACAAAGTGTAACCACTGTTTTGACCCACTGAAGAGGGTGAAGTAATACAGAAAATCAGTGCACTGCACCATATCCCATATCTCATAATAAATGATGCCGAGAGCTGCCTTGGGGACTCTGTCTTGAATATCAGCAGGTTCCATCTTGGATTCCAGATGCACGCACAACCTAATTAGTATGCACTACCATTCCAAGGAGTACCTGCCCCTTCAAAGAAACCCACTGAATGTTCATTGCTCTACTGTCCCCACCAAACCCACATAAGCCCCAGCCTTGCTTCTCTTTGCAATCCAGTCTTTTGGAGAGGCATGAGCCCTGATTGACTCCTTTTACTTGTCACAAGTAAAATAAACCTGTTAGAGCTGAACCCAAAAACTCTCTCTTCTGTGTATTCTTACAAGAGAAAGATAAGGACCCATTGAGTCTGGAGGGCCCCCATGCCCTTGGCAGTACGAAACCAGGGAAGACTTCTCGCTTCTGCGACAGAAAATGGCTCCTGAGAAAGCCACAGAAACCAGGTTGCCTAGGGGCTTCTGGATAAAGATCATGCCAGAGGCAGGCTCAGCTTTGGCAGCCCAGAGGGGTGAGTGGGGAGGAGGGCCTTGGTCTGGCCTCCTGCCCTATCTGCACAAAGCAGGAACTCCAGGCTGGCTCGCTCTGGGAGAGGAGGGGAGCCCTCAGGCAGGCCTGGCTGGAACATCACAGGATGGACAAGGTGTGCGAAGGCTTCTTTCAAAAGTGTGAGCACTTCTGAAGGCCCAGCACTGGTCTCTTCCTTAGCTTCCACCCCAGAAGAAAAGGATGAACTTTCCCACCCCGCCCCCTCAGCTCCAGAGATGATGTCCAAAGGACCTGGGCAGGCAGCAGTCCATGGGGGGAAAGGGAAACCCAAGGAGACTGAGGAAGACCCTGTGCCTCTAGGTCACTGTCCCAACACAATACAATCTCTTTATGTTCCTCTGGTTAGACCTGTCCTGCCTGGGGAGCAGCTAAGACACTCCCTCCCCACCCCCAAAGCCCTGCTGCTAAGCTCAGAGAAGCAAAGCTCACCTGGTCAGCCAGAGCAAGTTCACACCTCCCAGGTGCTCTGAACTGGCTTCACCTCATCTTAGAGCTTCAGACTCGGTATTTCACAGGTGAAGGAGTCAGTGACTAGGGCCTCGATATTTTCCAGTCCAAGTCCCTTCTTTCAGAACCCACCTTGCCGTTCCTCTGCAGCCTGCAAACCCATGAGCAGCGGGGACCCCAGTGCCCATGCTCAGCCATGCCCAGTCCACTGGAGATGCTTTGGGGAACTAACCCGAGGAACACCCCCAACTCTGCCGGTCAACTTTACATAGCACTCTCTTCCACATCTCCAGAGTGTGTCCCTGCCCAGGAAGAAGTTCCATCCACACTCAAGAAGGGGTGCCAGGTGTCCCTTTGCCCAAGGGCCATCAACACAGTCTGCCACTAGTGATGTTGTCTGGAACTGACCTTCTCACGGTGGGCTCCTCCTGCGGAGACGAGTATGTGCACCCCATGGTTTCTCACTCCCAACTTCAGGACTTAAGGGGAAAGAAAGGCTACAGCTCTTGCCTGGAAACCAGTGGAGAGCCTGGGGGTAGGAAGTCCTGCTCCGTCATCCGTTACTCAGTTATTGTGGGGAAGAGGCAGATTGGGCTTCTGAACTCAGAAAGTGCTCCTGGACAACCTCACGTCCTCTCGAACTCTCCTCTGAGCCCCTGGCTGCATCCGTCCCCACAAGCCTGAGAACACTGCAACATCTGGCAGTTCCAGCAGGGAGGAATCAAGACTCAAGAATGAAACCTCCCACGATCCCCTGCGGTTTGGGCCTGCACCCCTCCTCCTTCTGTATGGACCAAGGGAAGGAGAAAACCTTTCCAACTCTGGCTCGGGTCTCCTTGGCAACTGTTTATATCAGAGCCCTTCTCCGCACACTCTCCCCCTTTCCCATTAAAAAAAAAAAGGAAGTCATGTCGGCTGAATACAGCTCTTCTAGACACTAAAATGCAGTTGTGCAGGTTGCTATTGCAGGGCTGTTTCTGCATAAAGGAAGCCCAGATCCTGCCGCCAGAGCGCCTCAGGATCACATGAATTAGATCTGATTCCTATCTTCCTCTGTACAAAAACACTGTGATCCAACAGAGCCAGAGACACTGGGTGCAGCATGGCAGCCCTATCTAGCCCTGTCCACTTGTGTGCCATCAAACAAACGTATCTTACAGTCTCATCATGCACAAGGGGAATGCTCCCAACATTCCACTTGCTGCTGAGATGTCTTGCCTTCAGAAGCATCCCTTGAAAGACTCCAAAGCACAAAAAGTTAATGAGAAAGCCTAAGTATCCATGCAGAGAAGCAGCTGGCCCAAGCCTGGAGTCCAGAGACCACAGGGCCTGGAATGGAACACAAAAGTTTCCAATTAGGGCTCTGCACTTCTAAATTGGGAGCAGGAGTCTCTCTGGTTTAGGCTTTGCAAGTCAACTGCAGTCTACCATGTGGGGAAAATGAAAGGGAGGGTGTGCAAAAGTACTGAGTCATCTGGACAAGGATGAACCAAAATGCCCTGGGTGTGATTCATTTTGTTTCCAGTACCAAGCAACACTGAGAAGGATTTCTGAAAACTGCAGCTCAAATCAACCTTTCTGCACAGCGGAATTAATTTCTTCTGGGACTGTCCCCTGCCACTGGCAACACATGAGAAAGTTGCTTTTGAACAGCTCCTTCTAGAGCCTAGCGTCTGGTGGCCAAGTTCTCCAGTCCCAGGGTAACAGGCACCCAAGGTCAGAGACAGAGGATAAGAGCAGAGGCACAGCTATGCAATGGCAGGCAAAGCTGCAGGGAGGACGAACTGCAGGGGGATGGAGTCTGCTCCAGGACCCTCTAACAAAGGAAGATGCCTCCCATTCAGCTGTGCACCATTTTTTCATGCTTTCAGTCACAAAGCCTCGTGGCAGAAGGTGAATGGTCTTGAAGACCTGCCCTTGGTGGAAATAGAGTGGTTCACTGGAAGCTAAATAAGAAACAACGTAGACACAACAGCCCTGCCATCATGTGCAACCAGAAGGGAAAAGGGAAAGGGGGTGAGGGAGGATAATGACAAGAGGCAGGAGGGGAGGGGTATGATAAGAGTGAAAGTAGAGGTGTAGGGAAGTGAAAACCCTGGGTTGAAATCCTAGTTCTAGCACCTACTAGCTATGCAATATTGAGCAAGTTGCTCTACCTTTCCTTGAATTAGCTTAGCCATTGTTGAATGGGATAAGATCACCCCCTTCGAAGGGCTGCTGAAGATCAAAGGATTATGCAAACAAAGCATTAGTATAGAATTCTTCCTCCAAACTTTGAAACCTGTGTTATTGGTGCCCTGCTCCCATCCTCTCATCCTCCCACTGTAACTCACGTCAATTCCTGCTGGGTCAATGCCAACAGGCTCCTGGCCGATCTTCTTGCTCCTAGACCAGCTCCCTCCAACCCAACCCTCATACTGTTTTTCAAGGACCACTCTCAGTACCCTGCCCTGATACACGGTCCTTCACTAGCTCCCTGTTAGTTTCAGACAAAATCTCCACCCTGAGGAAGGCCCCTGAGGCACTCCAAGGTCCAACCCCTGGCCGCCTCTCTCCTGTCTCAGCTCCCATCTTTCCCCAATGACCTGGAGACCTATACCCTGGCTCTACCAAGACACACCTTTCCCAGAGCAGGCCCTGCTCTCCTTTGCCTCTGAGCTTTTGCACACATAGCAGCTCCTTCCATTGAAGTCCTCCCTCAGCTTCCTACTCAGTCTCCCAGACTCAGTTCAGGGGTACCTCATCCCTGACATACCCCTGGGGGGGTCCCCTCATCTTCATTTCCACCACCCTGGGCTGTAAGTGCACTCATCACTTCGTACCATGCTCATTTCCCCCAACTGCATGGGAGTCTCTTGAGGACATTTGGCTTTATTTTTCTCTGTGTCCCGACACCTGGCACCTGGAAATGCACCTGCCAGCATCAAGTGCCCTGATGATGCCCAATGAGGTCAAGAGGGCAACTGATGCTCAGCTCTGTACCGCTTTTCCTAGATGGGCAACGTTTGCCATTTCAGGCACTGACCAGAATGGCAAAAACAATCCCATTCTCACCAGGAAACAGGGAAGGAAGAAAGGGATGGTGACATTCCCCTCAGGAGTCAGGTGGCAGCAGAAAGCCCAGTCCTGTGCTTGCAGAGTGTGTAAGTATCCTGAGCCAATTTTCACGGCTGGTTGGTGGGGGGCTTCAGGTACTGTCTACTCTCCACATCCACAGAGGCCTTCTCAAGTGTTTTTCTCTTTGAAAAATTGATTTGTGTTTCTATTTTCCTGTCTGGAGAAGCCAAGGACCTCTCTATAGAGGAAGTGACCTTGAACTGGATGTTGCAATAGCCATAGCTCACTTTCCATCTCTTGGCATTTAGAGATAAAAACAGACGTAAATGATGACCTGCAGCCTTGACACCTGGCTTTGCTGTCCAGAGTGAGCCCACAAATAAAGGCCACTTAGGAAATATGGGCCAGATTCTCTAATTTTTTTTTCCCCCCAAAAGAAGCTATAAATTTGAATGTTCATGTGAAATTGTGAGCCTTTTAATGTTCTAATTAAAAAAAAAGAAAAATTTAAACAAAAACCCGTGTAAGCCAAACACAGCCAGGGGGCCACAGTCTTCCCTAGAGACAGTCATACATACAGATCTAGCATTGATCAATTTATTAATAATGTTGTTGTTATGCACCAACGAGTCGGTTTTGACTCATAGAGGCCCTATGTACAACAGAATGAAATACTGCCTGGTCTTGTGCCATCCTCACAATTGTTATGCTTGAGCCCATTGTTACAGCTACTGTGTCAATCCATGTGGTTGAGGGTCTTTCTCTTTTTCACTGACCCTCTACTTTACCAAGCATGATGTACTTCTCCAGGGACTGATCCCTCCTGACAACACATCCACAGTATATGACATAGTCTCACCATCTTTGGCTGAACAACCTCGGGAGTGACTTCATTATTGAGCTATATATAAGGGTGTCTGAGGGTCATACCCTTGGGGTTTCTCCAGTCTCTGTCAGGCCAGTAAGTCTGGTCTTTTTTTGTGTTAGAATTTTGTTCTACATTTTTCTCCAGCTCTGTCCGGGACCCTCTGCTGTGATCCCTGTCAGAGCAGCCAGTGGTGGTGGCCAGGCACCATCTAGTTGTACTGGACTCAGTCTGGTAGAGGCCGTGGTAGTTGTGGTCCATTAGTCCTCTGGACTGATCTTTCCCTTGTATCTTGTTTTCTTCATTCTCCCTTGCTCCCGAAGGGGTGAGACCAGTGGAGTATCTTAGATGGCTGCTCACAGGCTTTTAAGACCCCAGATGCTACTCACCAAGGTAGAATGTAGAACATTTTGCTTATAAACTGTGTTATGCCAGTTGAGCTAGATGTTGCCCGAGAAAAAAATACATTCTGACACCAACACTAAGCAGGTACTACATGCCATCAGCTGTACTAGATGACTTCATAAATATCACTTCACTTAATACTCAGAAGAGTCCCGTAAGATAGGGATTATTACCTCCATTTAGCAGATGAGGAAACTGAGGCAGAGTGAAGTTAAAGCTCTTGCCCAGGATTTGCACAGAACTAGAGTATAAGCCTGATGAGTAAAAGGATTTCATCTATTTTAGTCACTGCTGTATCCACAAACCCTAGGAAAAAGTCTAGGACACAGTAGGGCTTCAGTTAACATTTTGCTGCATGAATGGGTGATGAACATAAGACCAAACCCAGGTTTTTAAAAAATTTAAGTTAGTGCCCTGTCAATGGTAGAGAAGACTATTCTGTGAATATCTGCTTTAACATTGAAAGGATATTAACTTTTCTAGGAGAGAAAACTGTTACCCAAATTGGACTAGGGAATGAAAGTGACTTGATGGCAACCTGAGTGCTTCACCCTGCCCAGCCTGGGGAATCTTGGCATGAGCAGGGCACCCATGCTATGTACCCGAGACCTGCCCCTTGCCAAGCCCAGGGAGCCCCCCAGGGCAGGGCTGTGCCCCTAGAGCTCTCAGCACAAGACCTGGCCTGGCAGATCCTCACTCACCCCTGACTGAGGCTTCTGGAGTCTGATATTGGGGTGAAACACAGCCAAGAGTAAACATAAGAAAATGATTCTGGCTGCAGAAGTCTGAAGTCTTGAGAATGATTTTCACACGTGGCTTATGGAATTCAATCTTAGGGAGACAGTGGTGTAGGGCAATGCTTACCAAAATTGGTCACACCTTCACAATAAATTTTTCATGTCTACATACCATCTGGATTATTATTTTCTTGGTGTTTTTCTTCAATGGTCTTAGACTATGTGATTCTATGCAAAAATCACTGCTATGATCCCCTCTGTTTATAAAATGGAAAGATCACTGGGCTCAGAGTAAAATAAAAATGGTTCCAGCTCCGTCTAGCTCTGCCATTTCCTTGCTGATGACCTTGGCCAGCTCCTATAACGCCTCTGACCCTCAGGTTCTTTATCTGTAAAATGGTGTTTTCTACTTTGAATGGTTGCTGTGAAGATCAAATAACAAAAAAGTACCTTGCAAATTCTAAAATGCTGTGTACATGTAAGAGATTATTAAGGTAGATCTGAAGCATAGTCCACCAGTAAGGCAAAACCCAAGACTCAACCCAAAAGGCTGCACGGAATCTTGCTGCTCTCTCAGCGAGCGCACTCCTGCCTGAGGCCCAGGTACAGGAACGCTGCTTTGAAGGATGTGAGAGGTGCTCTAGAATGTGGAGAAAGAAAAGCGACAAAGGGGCTACTGAGCAGTGTCACTTACACTGGTTGGATTTTGGTGAACACAGGGACTTCATCTTTTCTCTTTCTAAACATGAACCAGTAGGTTAGGAGACCCACAATGAGTGAAAATAGAATTATGTCCATCATGCTGAAAAGAGACATTTCTTCAGTCACTGCCTCAGACACAGTGGCGCTGGTATCTACGTTGGAGTCCCCCATGTTGCTCATGAACCTGTTAGGAGAGAGAAAAAACATCATCATTAGGCAGGAGCAGGGTCCATCCCATTGGCCAGTGAGGCCTGTTGGGGAACTCACCAGAAAGCTTCTAGGTGGGCCTCATGCCCAAGTGCTGCAGAAAACAGACCGAGCACTGTGGGCAGGAGGTGTGGGCATGCTCAGCCAGGTCCGGTCAAGAGTCAACTGCAGCCTTGGATGGGAGCTAAAACAGCAAATGGCTCCGGTGGCGTCAGCTTCAGCCCAGGGTATACCTTGGATACAGGCTAAGGCTAGAGCTAGGAATGGATCCACTGCAACTGAGCAAATGGAAGCCCCAGACTTCTGGCACCATCAAACATTCTCTAATCCCACATGGACACAGCGGACGGGTTGGTTCCATACAAGAGAGGGGGCTACTTTGCAGCAAACCCTTTCCCCAACTGTGAAGTGAAGGGTTAACTCAGCAGGCCTGGATTGCCCCAAACCCTGCATATTCCATAGATCTTCAGGACTGGCCCCTGGAATACCCTACCTGATAAAAGTATCTTTGTGTACTTGAGACCTTGGGCCATGCCAGATAATTTATGCTAACAACGTGATTTATGGTGAAATGCTTGTTTTTGTTCATCTAGAGTTCTGGTCACACTGTATCAGTTTGACCTCTGGGGGGCTGGAAATTGAGTAGCTAAGATCAGTCACAAGGATACTTCATGCCATGTGACTGACCCCCAGTAAAATCCCTGGACACCAAAGCTTGGGTGAGTTTCCCTGGTTGGCAACACTTCGTATGTGTTGTCACTCATCATTGCGGGGAGAATTAAGCACTGTTTACACCTCCTCTGGGAGAGGACAATCGGAAGCTCATGCCTAGTTTCTCCTAGACTCTGCCTCTACACTGTTTTCCTTTGCTTATTTATATCTATATCCTTCCACTGTAATAAACCATAACTGTGAATGTAACAGCTTTTCTGAGTTCTGTGAGTCTTTCTAGCGAACCACTGAACTTGAGGGTGGTCTTGGGGATCCCCAACATGTCAACCTAGTTCCCCTGAAGGATAATCAACTGATCCTTCCACTATTGAAATCTTCCAGGTAGATAGATCTGATATGAGTGAACAAAGGCCAGAGTGACAGTACCTGAAACCTCAGCAGTTTACTTCTGCCCCTTATCAGCAAGGCTGGGCTCAGCTTCAGAATCTGAATCATCTCATTTTGTAAACAGTGCTATTTTCAAGTGGGGCCACTTTTACCAGAATCAGGGCTCACTCAGTGAGGAATGCCTCAGTCATATCTTAGCAAAGTGAAATTGCTTCATATGACTTCTGTTACCTGTCACTGCCTTCAGGAAACCACAGAGCTGACCCTGAGCAGGTAGAGCACCCTAACATCAGAGGACTTTGGGCATTGTCCTACCATCCCGTAACCTACTGAGAACGGGCCACTCAGAACAGGCTCTCAAGCTTGGTTCTGGGACTTGTTATCTCATTGCTTGGAGGTGTTCTTCTACTGGATGACATCCTGAGATAATCTCAATTTATCCAACATTAAAAAGCAAATTTAACTCCAGTGTCCACAGAGAATACTATTCATATTTAAGTATTAGCTTATAAACACGTTTAGTATTTAGTCAATGTTGGTCATGCCCTTCTATCTAGCCCTATCAGAGTTGTCTGTCAAGTCCATAAGCCTCTGTCAAGCTCCCACAAAACCATGGACAGAGAGGCATTTAGGACCTGCTTTGATGACTTCTGGAAGGACATGTCCCACAGAACCATGACAGAACAGGCATTCTGAGTCTGACCAGAACCAGCTGGGTGTTTTTGTCAGAACGTTAGACACTGCCTGGCAATCAGACCTGGGGTCTCAATAGAACTGAGAATGTTCTAGTAGCTTTGACTCTGAAGTGTAAAACAATTTCTGACGGAAAAGGACTGCAAAGTGCAGTAGAAAGGACCCCAGAGATCATTTTATCCAAGCCCTGGCCCTAAAAATGGAGAATCTAAGGCCCCAAGGGAGTAAGTAGCTCAACCAAGGTAAAGGTTAATGAGAGGCAAAGGGCCGTGTTCACCACCCATCTAAGTAGAAGAGTTAGTTGTACACGTGTCTCTCTCTCGTGCTCTGCTGTGAGCTCCATGAGGGAAAAGAACAGTGTTTGATTAATCAAATAATTTCATAAATATGAATCGGCACAAAGCTGATTCCTATGAGGCAGAGGTCAAATATATCCCAGATTTCCAATTTCTCCAAGCTGCTGTGCCAGTCCATCTCCGACACCAGCCATTCCATGTCCCGTGAGCACTTTTCCCTCTCCCATTTGGGTTCGGCAATTCACTGCAACACCTCATAGAACTCACAAACTGTGCTTACAGTTAAATGGTTTATTAAGGAAGTGATAAGCTACAACTCAGAATCTGGATCCACTTGGAGGTAACAGGCTGCAGCTTGGGATTAGGATCAGGAAGCATGTAGGAAAGGTCTGGAAGGATCCCCCAAAACGGGGAGTACATGCCACCCTTCAGTGCGGAACAGCTTTCTCAGCTTCTCTCGGCCATGCAAGCAAGCAGGCCCTTCTCTCAGCTCTGCACGCCCCCTCTGGACCATGCAGGCTCCCTCTCCGCTGTGCTAGCAGGCCCCCCTCTCAACTGTGCTAACCTCCTCTTGGCCGTGCATACTGCACACCCCCTCTCCGCTGTGCAGGGCTCCTCTCAGCCGTGCACACCTCCTCTCAACTGTGCAGGCCTCTCTGCCTTCAGCTTTCCCACTGTCGGCCTCTCTACCGCTAACTGGCCCCTCACAGCCAGCATAACAGCTTGCTCAACTCTCTTAGCCGCTTTCCTGGCAGCAGCTTTCTGCCGTCACCAATGACTCTGCAGCAGGGCCCCTTCCAGGTCTTTCGCTCTCTTCGATGTTACAGTCCCTGACCCATTTTACGGCTCTTTTAGAAGGTTCCTCACCTCCTCTCTCTCTGCTTCTTCTTTCTTCTCTCCTTGCTTCTAAAAACCTCTGGGGGGGGGGGGGGGTTGGCTGTTTATATAAGCAAACTCCTGGTCAATTTCAAGGCACGGCCCTCCCAGCAAGATTACAAACTGATCAATCCTCTTGATGGATTGCAAGTCACTCAATTGGCATAGTAAATCGACCCATCCCTGCAGGGTGTGTAAAACAGACCAATCACAGGGCTGACCGCAGCCCAGAGCCAAACAAAAAGTTGTGTACAGCTTACCCAGGAAATGTCAACCAACCTGGACAAAAGTAACAAACCCTCTGTGGTAAAAAACAACCTGGGAGCCCCTCCTCCAAGTTGCTTCTTCAAAGAACTAGGGCAAACATAGCTCCTCAGGGCTTAGGGGGAAAATCTCTTAAGTTGTTTTTTCCAAAGAACCGAGGCAAAAGGCCACATAAAGGAATTCGCTTCACCACACTCATGCACCTCTGTATCTGGCACATGGTGGGGAGGGTAGGGCTGGCACGCTGGCAAGAAGCAAGTCCACCTTGTTAAGTTCATTAACATGAGGATATGCAGCAACGTGCTTGTAGGCTGAAGCCATGAACAGACTGTTAAGTCATTTAAGTCATTATTTTCACACTGAAGCAAACATAAATACCCACTCATTTCTCCGATCTCATCCTTAGCTACCCTCCCGTTTGCATCTCTATATTCCTGCCCCAGAGCCTTCGCATGTACCTGGAATGCCCTGCGCTAGTTACTTCCTACTCATTCTTCAGACCTCAGCTCAACTGTCATGTTTATGCACCACACTCTCCTGGCTTGGCACGTACTCTAGTGCTCAATAACTATTCACGGAGTGAATGGAATAAATATATTATGACACACAGGAAGTAAAATTTCTATGATCAGTAAAAGAAGACATGAAGATTTAGAAGAAATTTTATGCTTGTAATATGTCTATTTGGCAATCGTCTAGGACAGAAGTTCCCAAACTGTCTTGGTTCATAGAGCCCTTGGTATCTCAGTAATTGTCTATGGTATCCTTAGGCCAAAAGAAATATCTAACAGTTTATTTATAAAGTAGTTAGGCCCAAATGCCCACAGGAAACCCAGCTTTGCAAAGACACAAAGTCATCAAAAGGGATGTAGTATGATTCAGTGTTGAAACTGTGAATCACCTCAAGTTAGAAATTCACATGGAGTTTGACATGTGTTGATTTTCAACTTTCCCTGCCTTTGAATATGAGTTTGCTGCAGTGTACCGAGGCACCCAGGCACGGTATGGGAACCAAGACCCACAACATAAAATCACTCTCCTCTGCTGTTCGAAGCACTTTGATAAAAAATTGTGGACGTCCTTCCTGATGGCTGGAAGCTCCTCTTCTCCATTTCAGGTGGTGGCAAAGCTGACCATCAGTCAGTCTGTCTGAGGTCCCCGCAAGGCACTCCAAGGATACTTTAGAAATCCTGAGCAATCGTTCTGTCCTGGAAGGGTCTTTAATCTGAGTCATTTATTCTTCCCACCTTCAGTGGAGAGGAGGAACATATGACAACGCAGAGTTCACTGAGACACATGCAACATTTACCAGCAACAGGGGAAAAAAGAGGAAATACCAAAACAGTAACTTCTGGACTACAGCACGCACTTGCCACAGCCCCGTCACCAGCTGGCTGGGATCTTGGGCAAAACTCTCACCATCAGCAGGCTCTGATCCCATCTCTAAAATCAGGCACAGAAGAAGAGGTATGCCAAAAGACCCCTGAGTCTATCCACCCTACTCCCTTGTCCTAAACAGAGCAAATCTGATTTGCTCTTTTATTACAAGTTAGGACTCCACATAAGAGTTTTCATTTTTATAAAACACTACGTACAGAACAGAGTGAAAACTATATATGTATAGTTTGACAACTATTCTTCCTGAATTGCAACAGCTGGCCAGTCCCCACTGATGGGGGGGCGGGGTGAGGTAAGGGGGAAGCAGGGTAAGGGAAGTGGGGAGGGCGGAGGGAGGTATCTGAGTCTCTAGGCAGCCCAGCACACCTGCAGAGCAGGACAGACAAATTACTGCCACTCAGAGCCAGGAGGAACTTAACCAGCTTCTGAAAGGAAGAATGGAAAGGTCCTTTCTCCACTGACTGCTTACAACATTGGAGCATAAGGTCATTCTCCAGAAAGTATTTGCAGCTGCCTTTATGCAACTTCCAGTTAGTAAAGAAGACTGACCAACCCCAGCACTGACAAGCCGTCACAGGATGGAAGGGAGGAAGGAAGCAAAGAAGAAGAAAGCAACCAATTTAGCCAGCCCCTTCGTATGCAAATCACCCAGCGGCAGGCAGTCACTGTCAACTCACAGCAGCTAAAACAAGGACTTGGCTTTTGTCCCCACCTGCTGCAGTGGGAACAGGGTCTACTTAGGTTCGCAAACCTCTGCCAAGACCTGGAGGCTTCAAGACAAGGAAAAATCCTCAAGGAAACAAACCCTACTCCTGTCTAACATCTCAACCTCCAGAGTGAGAGATGCTGGGGCGGGGCGGGAAATGGGGGAGATGTAGGGGAGTGCAGTCCCTAAGGCAGCCTGCTAGAAAGCAGTGCCCAGAAGAGCAACTCTATCTATAGCTAGAGGATCCATAAAATGTATTACCCAACTGGATATTTTTGGTATGGATTTCTTTGGGCTTATCCTTTTGGGGGTTTGCTCAGCTTTTTGAACCTGTAGGTTTATGTCTTTTGCTAAATTTGGGAAATTTTCATCCATTTTTTTCCCCAAATACTCACTCTCTCTCTTCTCCTGCTGGGACGCTGATGACATAAATGTTAGATCTTTTTTCTTTATTAGTTCCATAAGCCCCTGAGTCTCTGTTTATATTTTTTTGGTCTATTTTCTTTCTGTTGTTCAGACCGGGTAATTCCTATTGTTCTATCTTCAAATTCACAGATTCATTCCTATGTCCTCCTATCTTCAAATTCACAGATTCATTCCTATGTCCTCTCCATTCTGCTGTGAAGCCCATTCATTGAGGGGTTTTTTGCTTTTTTTTTTTTGGATATTGTATTTTTTTACTTCTAAAATTGTCATTTGGTGAAAGAGGAAAAAGAAAGTCTCAACAGTCCCACAACAAATGAAGAGATCAAATCAGTGATCAAAAACCTCCCAACAAAAAAAAAAAGTCCTAGACTAGATGGCGCCACTGGGGAATTCTACCAAATATTTAGAGAAGAATTGACACCAATACTGTTTAAATTCTTCCAAAAGATAGAGAAGGAAGGACTATTCCCTAATCCATTCTATGAAGCGAACATAACCCTGACACCTAAACCAGACAAAGACACCACAAGAAAAGAAAACTACAGGTCAATATCTCTTATGAATATAGTTGCAAAAATCCTCAACAAAATACTAGCAAATAGCCAATGTCATAAAACAATATGTGTACTGACTGTTTAATGAGAAACTATTTGTTCGGTAAACCTTCATCTAAAACAATAAAAAAACAAATATTAGCAAACAGAATCCAAAAACATATTAAAAGAGGTACACATCATGACCAAGCAGGATTTATCCCAGGAATGCAGGGATGGTTCAACATTAGAAAATCAATCAATGTAATACACCACATCAATAGAACAAAGGAAAAGAATCACATGATCATCTCTATGGATGCAGAAAAAGTATTTGATAAAATCTAACAGCGTTTCTTGATGAAAACCCTAAAGAATATTGGAATAGAAGGGAAATTCCTCAGTATGATTCAGGGCATATATGAAGAGCCAACAGCCAACATTATACTTAATGGAGAAAGACTGAGAGCTTTCCCCTTGAGATTGGGAACAAGACAAGGGTGTCTGCTCTCACCACTTCTATTCAATATTGTATTAGAAGGCCTACCCCGATCAATACGACAAGAAAAAGAAATGAAAGATATCCGGGTTGGAAAGAAGAAGTAAAATTATCTCTATTTGTGGATGATATGATCCTATAGAGAGAAAGTCCCAAAGAGTCCATAGGAAAACTTCTAGAGCTAATAGAAGAATTTAGCAAAGTTGCAGTGTACGAGGTCAACAGACAAAAATCAGCTAGGTTTCTATATACCAGCAATGAGAAATCTGAAAGGGAAATTAGGGAAACAATTTCATTTACAATAGCATCTAAGAGAATAAAGTACCTAGGAATAAACCTAACCAGGGACGTGAAGGACTTATCCAGTGAAAGTTATAAAACATTGCTGAAAGAGATTAAAGATGACTTAAATAAACAGAAAGATGTTCCATGTTCTTGGGTTGGAAGCTTTAATATTGTTAAAATGTCAATACTACCCAAAGTGATCTACAGATTCAATGCAATCCCAATAAAAATTCCAACAATCTTCTTTACGGAAATAGAAAAACCAATCCTTAATTTTATGTGGAATGTTAAGAGGCCCTGAATAGCTAAAGTAATGTTGAAAGAGAAGAACAAAGTGGGAGGACTCACATTTCCTGATTTTAAAACATATTATACAGCTACAGTAATCAAAACAGCCTGGTACTGGTGTAACAGTAGACACATAGACCAATGGAATAGAATTGAGAATTCAGAAATAAACCCACGTATCTATAGTCAAATGATTTTTGACAAGGATGCTAAATCCATTCGATGGGAAGAGTCTCTTCAATAAATGCTGTTGGGAAAACTGGATATCCACATAAAAACAGAAAAATGAAACAGGATCCATGCCTCACACCATACACAAAAACTAATTCAAAATGGATTAAGGACCTAAATGTGCAAACCAAAACCATAAAATTCTTAGAAGAAAATGCAGAGGCAACACTGTTGGCCCTAGCTTTTGACAATGGATTACCTAATGTAATAACAAAAGCACAAACAGTAAAAGATAGAATAAATAAATGGGGCCTCATAAAAATTAAAACTTTTGTTAATTAAAAGATTTCAGCAAAAAAGTGAAAAGACAAGCTACCAACTGGGAGAATACCTTTGGAAGTCATATATCCGATAAGAATCTAATAAGCAAAATAGATATAAAACTTCTATAACTTAACAACAAAAAGACAAAAATAAACCAATCATAGAATGGGCAAACGACATGAATAGACATTTCACCAAAAAGGACATTTAAAGGGCCACTAAACACATGAAACGATTCTTAATGTCATTAGCCATCAGAGAGATGCAAATCAAAACCTCAATGAGCTACGATTTCACTCCCATTACGATGGCTAAGTTAAGAAAAAAAAATAATAATAGTAACAAATGTTGGTGAGAATGTGGGGAAATCAGAACCCTTATCCACTGCTGGTGGGAATGCAAAATGGTACAGCGGTTGTGGAAAAGTGTGGCGGTTCCTCAAAAAAACTAAAAATAGAACTACCATATGACTCAGCAATTCCACTCCTAAGTATATACCCAAAAGACTGGAAAGCAGAGACTCAGAGACTTGTATGCCAATGTTCACTGCAGCACTTTTCACAATAGCCAAAAGGTAGAAACAACCTAAATGTCCATCAACAGATGAATGGAAAAACAAAATGTGGTACATACATACAACGGAATACTATTCAGCCAGCAGAAGAAATGAAGTCTTGATACATGCTACAATATGGATGGAGCTTGAAGACGTTATGCTGAGTGAAATGAGTCAACTGCAAAAGGACAAATATTGTATGACCTCACTCATATAAAAAAAGAAAAAGCAAATGTATAGAGACCAAAGTTTATTAGTGGTTACCAGGATGGGGGGGTGAGGGGGGTGTTAATAGTGATGGAAAAATCACATTGCTTAAGGGTAGGGTTACAGATTATTGTAATTGCTGTCAATAAGTCGTATAACTGTAAAAAGTTGAACTGGCAAAACTTGTATGATAGACATATTTACATCAACTACAACCAAAAAAAAAAAAAAGAGTAGTTGCTGAGGCTGCTTATGTACAATGAAAACCCTCATGGGATTTGGTTCTTTGGTTTACAGGTTTAGGATCATGGTTTCATGGGACATCCCAGTTAACTGGGCCTAATAATATGCTTAGTGCTTCATCTGTTTTACTTCCTAGTTCGTTGCATAGTGCATGGGGTCTTAAAAGCTTGCAGGCTGCCATCCAAGGCACAACTGGTCTCTATTCGTGTGGAGCAAGAGAGGAAGGAGAGAAGAATAGGAGGAAGATATGGAATGTATGGCTAATTGCCTCCATGAATAACTGCCTCCTTTGCCATGAGACCAGAAGAACTGGATGGTGCCTGGCTACCATTACCAAACATTTTAATCACAGATTCTACAGAAGAATCCTGATCAAAAGGGGGAAAATGCAGAACAGAATCAAAAATTCTCATGGACTCTAGACTTTCTGGAGCCATGGGGGCTGGATGAACCCCTGAAACTACTACCCTGAGATAATCTTTAAAACTTAAACCAAAAATATTCCCTAAAATCTTCTTAAAAACAATATTTTAGCTTAACTAGTAAGAAATGTCTGCCTTGAGCATTATGTTCTTTTTAAAACTATCTCCATAGGATCAAAGTGACAACTGCAACTCCAAAGATTAGATAGGAACCTTAGGGGGCAGTGAGTTTATATTAATGGTGGAGGAGCAATTCAGAAAAGGAGGGTGAGAATGGTTGTGCAAGTAAAAATGTAATCAGTGTCAGTGAATTATACATGTAGAAATGGTTGAATTGGTGTATGCTTTGCTGTATATATTCTCAACAACAATAATAAAATAAAATAATGATACCGAGATCCCAGTGAATATAGATGGGCCACTGACCATGTCAGCCATGGTAGATTAGTGTTGTTATTATAGTTATTCTACTTTTGTAAAAAACAAACCCTGTGCAATAGGAAAAAAAAAAAAAAGAATGTAACCAATATCACTGAACAGTATGTATAGAAACTGTAGAATGTGGACCTATTAAATATAACAAAATACTTTTAAAAATTCGCATTTAGTTCTTTTTATCTTCTATAATTCTAACACTTGTGTTATCTCAACACTGGTGACTTTTGTTGTCTTTTCTCATTCAAGCTGAGATTTTCCTGGACGTTTTGGGCATTATATGTTATGAGATTCTGGATCTTATTTAAATCTTCTGTTTTAGTAGGCTTCCTCTGTCACCATGCTGGCAGGGAAAGGGGGCGCCACCTCATTGCTGTCAGGTTAGAGTAAAAATCTGGGTTCTTTATTTGACCTCTGTTGACACACTGGTGTGGGAGTGCTTCGTTATTGCTGGGCAGGGCTCCCCACTAGGCCTTTGCTGACACACTCTTGCTGGGAGGGGAAAGAGTGCCCCATTATTGCTTCCCACATTGCCTCATTACTGCTGGGTGTTAGTAAAAGTCCCAGCTTCTACTAGGCTTCTTCTGACACAACCCCAGAGGGGATCCCTCATTTCCGCCAGGTGGAAGTCCAGGCTCCAGTAGATACCATGAGGAGGAGGGGCTTGTTACCACTACACAGGAATGAAAGTGTTGGTTCCACACTCAACCTTCTCTGAATCACCACATTGGCCATATCTATTCTATGATGCTTGGCTGGCATAGGGCACTCATTATCTAAAAGTCTTCTATACTGCTAAATTGCCCCTTTCCTGGTTCTATGATTAAATGAGCAGGCTTTTTAGAAGGCGTTTTTTGTCTGCATCTATTGGTATTTCTGGGGTGCTACTCTTCCAGCACCCAGTCCAGAATATGAGGTAAAAAGAGAACCTAGGGAACTCACTGCCTTGTTTTTCCTCAGATCCTGAGATCCCTAGCCAGTCTGCCTTCTTCTCTCCACCTGTCAGAATCTTCTGTTTGTTTTATGTATAATGTTCAGGATTTTTAGCTGTACTTAATAGGAGAAACAGGGAGAAGTGCATCTCCTCCATTTTATCCTGGAACCAGAAACCAAATAGGAGCATTTCTGAGAGCAAGAGGGGGCATTCTTAATCACGCCATGCCTACAGGCATAAATGGGCTATCTGGGCAAACGAGAATGTAAGGTCACCCTACATATGTACCAGTGTTACAATTACTAATTTATACATCTGTCCTTGTCTACCCTACACACCCACCCCAAAATGTATTACAAATTTATTGAGGGAAAGGATTGGGATTCAGCTGCATGTTACTAAGCATGGAACAGACTTAGAGCAAATCTCAGTGAGGCAGTTATAACTCAGCAGTGTTTCAAGTGTGATGCATACCACCATACTGCTTTGTTTTATTTATTTAGTGTTTTTATCAGTGCATATCCATCCTGTCAAAACAAGAAAGGAAAAAAAAAAGACTTCAAATGTCACACTTATATTATTTTTGGTGAAAATATACACAGCAAAACATACTCCCATTTAACAACTTCTACACATATTGTTCAGTGACATTGGTCACATTCTTCACATTGCCATCATTCTCATTATTTCTGCTCTAGTTGTTTCATCCCCATTAATTTAGACTCACTTCCCCACTAAACTTCTCATCTATGCTTTTGAATTACTATTGTCCCTTTGGTCTCATAATTTTTTTTTTTTTTTTTTTGGGAAAAGGGCAATACTTAAGAATTGCTACTTTTTTATAGAATATGTTTTTATTAAAGTAACATAGAGCCTGTTGACTAGATGGTCCTGACACCCAGGATTACAACAGACCCACTGAGTTTGGGGTACCCGTGTGGTGTCGGCAGTCACCACCTTAATGTTGGCCCTCAGTGAACGACCACCGCAGAGGAGACTTAGGGGTGTGCCTCTCATAGCCTTAGTGAGGGGGTGCCCTGTGGACCCCTTATGGGACATATTTTGAGATGGGCAAGCAGGTCTTAGATGGCAAATCCACTCTAGCATTCCAATCTCCTAAGCCTTTGGATACGTTCCTCAGTATGCCAAGGAACTTCCACTATTCCATATTTATTTAGCATAGACTGCTTCTGAGTCTAGTCAGCAGCCAACCAAGCAAACACTTATCACTGAGTTGGGCCCAAGCCACATTACATTTTTACCCCTCACTCTACACCCTTAGGGTTCCCTCCCATATGTGTTCCCCAGATTTCCATCAGTATACATTGGCAAAATCATGGTATCTTTTAGGTGTGCGCTGCATCTTTTCACAGGCCCCACTTTGTACTGTCCCCTCTCGGGTCTATTGGGACTTGTGTCTGGTCATAGGTATAGAAGAGAGAAGTGGGGGGAGGGGATGTCCTGAGGAGGCACACAGTCCCCTGAAAAGCCCCCACCTCTGGGGAGGCCATTCCAGTTCTGCAGTCATGGGGAGCCGTACCTCCTCGGCAAATGTCACACTTTTCAGGTACAGTGGAATGTGGATTATTTTGTTGCTAAATTAGATAGCAAAGCATTATGTTTATTATAAAACGACACTACAGATGTGTTAAAAGAATACAATACACATTGACATTACCAAACTAAGTAATCATCATGATATTGACAACTTACAGGAAAGCAAAGGTCTGAAAAATCAGAAAATTTAAAATAGAGTATCTTATAACAGCAGAACTTCTTCACAAAAATGATGCAATTGAAGCTGCAATCAAAGTAAGTTTCCGAGTGTTTTATTTGTTAGCTGTTTACAGATGGTGAATTAAGTAAATTGTTTGATTGCTGCAGCGAAGAAATGTGTCCAGAGAAAACAAACTTGTTTAAGATTATTAACCTTACAGTGAGAAGAGCTGGAGTGTTCAGGACATCGGGAGCAACCGACCCGACCCCGACTCATAGCGACCCTATAGGACAGGGTAGAACTGTCCCATAGGGTTTCCAAGGAGTGCCTGGTAGATTCGAACTGCCGACCTTTTGGTTCGCAGCCGTAGCTCTTAACCACTACACCACCAAGGTTTCCTAGGGAGCAACATCAATAGTCAATTAAAAAAACAAGGTAAATGATTTTCAGTGGTTTTCTTTGGCACTTGATGAGTCTACAGATGTTACCAATACTGCTCAGTTGTTTATTTGAGGAGTTAACGCCAAGTCTGAAGTGTCTAAGGAATTAGCTTCCATGAATAGTCTGCATGGAACAACTACAAGCAAAAACACTTTCAAAGAAGTTAAGAAGACACTACTTCAGTACAATCTGAAACACAATCTGCTAAGAGACATTATAACTTATGGTGGTAAAATATGTGTGGGGCAGAAAAAGGCTTAGTTGGACAAACTGGCAAAGCTTGTGAAAATATAAGCAGTTCAAAGCCTATGGTTATTCACTGTATTATTCATTAGCAGGTCTGGGTGGAAAATGTTTGAATCTATTATGTGTTATTGAACCAGTAGTGTCAACAGTGAACTTCACTCGCTCCCATGGACTTAACCATTGTCAAGGCTGTGAATTTTTGTCAAAAATAGAAGCTGAATACCCTAACTTGCCCTACCACACAGCAGTTTAGTGGCTTGGCAGAGGTAAAGTTTATTGTGATTCGTTTGAGCTCAGTGCTGGAGACGAGCACTGACAGCACGAGCACTGACAGCACGTAGCTATTGTTCTGTGTCCCTAAAGATGCTGGAACTCCTACTGGCCATTCTGTTGCTTGCCCATGAGGCCCAAAGCACTGAAGATATTGGGAGAGCAAGGCAGGCATGGCTCCTGTCCTTACACAGTTTAGTCTGAAGTGGACTCTAGAAAATGTTCAGGAACAAAACAGTAATGTTGAAGTGCACATCTCCAACTACCCTTCTATCCATGCATCCAGCGAACAGCTCAGGAGCACCTGCTTCATGCCAGGACAACTGTACATCGTGCTGGGGCAGATTCAGATGGGAGCAACACTCCAACTCTTGCCTCAAGGAGCTCTCCATCTCTTAGGAAGGGCAGACGTAGCCCAACAGTTACAACACCACAGGGAGGCTGGGTATGAGGAAGAACAAAACTATGAAGAAGAAAGCAAGATGGTCCGAGGCAGTCAAGGAAAGGGCACTCAGGGGCCAACTCTCAGTTGGGTCATGAAGAATGTCCAGGGTCCACCAGTCAGATAAGGGGGTTAGGAGAAGTTCCAGAGGGAGTACGTACCAAGGCCTAAGACATGAAAGAGCAGTGTCTACAGAATCTGGTGGGACTCAAGCATGGCATAATGGGATGTGTTTGTATGTGTGGGTGTAAGGGCAGCGAGTAAGAGACGAGCCTTTTAAAAGAGACTTAGATCAGTATGTGAAGGGTCCAGGAGCCCTGTATGCCAGACGAAAGTCTTTGGGCCTTGGGCAGCTGACAATGACTGGGCAAGGGTGTGGCATGATTAGAACTATATTTTAGGGAGGTAACCATGGCAAGCAGTTAAGAAACTCAGATACAATGGTACCTGTACCCACAATATCAATACAATTATGAAGCCTTGACCAAGGTCTCCTAGAGAACATGTTCACAGCCAGTGTTCCACAGCAGATGACCAAATGCGCCCAGGCTGATGACCTTTTCCCCACATAACAGGGCTTATGGGTATGATTTGGAGAAACGTGACTTGTGATGGGTCTGAGATAATGATGTGAAAGAGGAAGGCAGCCACTAAAGCTGGATGCTGGATGTGTGAAAGCATGACTTGGCAAGAAACAGGCAGGGACGAGCTGTCATCACTCAGCACAAATCCAGCTAACAAAGCCCCACTGGGGCTGACCACTGGAGCTGGGGCTGGTCTCATGGAGAGCCACACATGCTTGTTTCTATCAGCATCTCTGGGGCCTCAGCCACTGGGCCTGAACTCCAAGTGAGGCAAACCTGCGGCCTCCATAAGCTCTTTGCCATGTGTCCCCAGTCACCTCATGAGTGTAATCAGTAACACCATTAAAAGTTAGCACAGGGCAATTTATGGGCACAACATACTTCACAGGAGTTCATACATTCATCCTCTTGACCATGTCCTTTGCCTCAATTAACTTTGGATAAAAAGCATGGAGAAGAGAAACAGAAAGGCTAGAGGATTGCCTTAGTTTACTGAAATTCTGGGCAGAACAGTTGCAAAGGCTGCCTCTGCCTCTAATGCACCACAGGAATGAAGGTGACAGTCTGCCAAGAACACCCAGAGAGCAAACAGAATGCCCACACAAGCGGGATGTATCACAATTCACATGGCACTTTCACACATTTGGCAGTCACAGCACGCCTGCAGCATGGACAATGTTACTCACTTCTACAGATATGGGAACAGAATGTGCAAAGTCAATATGGCCTTCCAAAAACCTAATGTACACTGAGGGTTCATTAACAGAATTACAAATGGGCTCCATATTCAACATCAAAGATAAACTGGAACATAACCAGAAAGAGACCCAAGGACAGAGCAGCTACCCAAACATGGCACATGAGAAACAGTAAAGAAACTGGAAAGGTTAGCCCTAAAGAAAAGAAGATTCAGAGTCAGCTGATTCTTTCTTTGGGCAGTTAGAAAACTGAGAGAAGGAAGAGGCCCCAGAGTACAGAAGCAGGACATGGTAACGGGGACACAGATTTATGCACTCTCTATGCAGGAACTTTCTGAAAAAGTTGTCTTAAACTAGAATGAACTGTCTTGAGTCATGGCTCCCCACCACAGGCAGCAAAAAGTAGAAGGATCAAACCTCAGCTGAGTAATCTGTGCTTGATGACAAAGTACCTGTCACCCCAAGGGCCTGGGACACAGACCAACCCAATTAATGTTCATTAAATTGAATAGGTTAATCAGTGACAATGTCAAGGGAAAAAACCCAAGTCTCTGACCAGACCTAATACTTAAACATTGATTCCTGTAACTTCTTTCACCTCTTTGAAACACACACACAGACACACACACACACACACACACACACACACACACACACACACACACACGAGTAATCTGTGCTTGATGACAAAGTGCCTGTCACCCCAAGGGCCTGGGATACAGATCAACCCAATTAATGTTCATTAAATTAAATAGGTTAATCAGTGACAATGTCAAGGGAAAAAACCCAAGTCTCTGACCAGAGCTAATACTTAAACATTGATTCCTGTAACTCTTTCACCTCTTTGAAACACACACACACACACACACACACACACACACACACAGCTCTAGTTCATATTAAACAAGAGCTATGGAAAGAGAGGCAGACAATAGACACTGTGTTACACGATCCCATGACATATCCCAAGGACTCAGGGAAGAGGTAGAGAAACAGAGAGGTTCAGGGCAGACCTCTGAGAAAGGCAGGAAGGTAGGAAGGTAAAAACTGTCCCTAGAACAATCTGTGCTTCACACAGAGCTGGGTTTTTAGCTTTAACAAGGAGATTCTTCAGAGATAAATATGGTTTGCCTCCTGGCTCTTAAAAGTGCACCATTATCACATCTTCATCGTGTCTTTTCAAACCTAACTCAGCCCACACAGACAAAAGATGCTGTTCTCTGACAGGACTTTCACGGCTTTCAGACTCGAGAGAAAAGGAGTCACAGACCAGTAGGCCTTCCAGCCCAGGTACCTCAACAATCATTCCTGCTAAGCGATATTCCAGCCTCTGCCTGCACACGTCCAGTGACCGGGAACTCACCACCTCCTATCACAGTGTCATCCTGTTCAAATGTTATACGTCAGAGAAAGAAAAGTTGGACCTCACAGGCATGCAAATATCTAATTTTTTAAAATAAAAAACAAGTCCTAAATGGTTTACTGATCTCATTATAACTCATATTTATTTAATCACTTCTGAACTGCACAGAGAATGGTATTCACAAATAAAATGAAGATATAATTAAAAAAAAAAAAAGAAAATCTAGGCCAGAATCTGACCACTCACACAACTATTATCTCTCTAGAGTTTTCCTTCATTTTTTCCATACACAAATATCAAATACATATACGTATACAGATGTCCACTTAAAAACCACAGATAAAATGTATTATATTTTTTAAAACATTATTCCATGTTGCTAGACAATCATTTATAATGATCGTTTCTTTGACGGCACAACCGTTTACTGATTCGATATACCATTATTTACCTAATTATTCCCCATTTCTTCATTTATTAAAATGTTTTTGATCACCTAAATATAGGCCAGGCCTTGGCCTGTGCACTAGGAAGAGAAGATGAGAAAAACAGGGCCCTGTTATCCAGAAGCTCAGTCTAGTCAAGGAAACAAAGAAAACACTGCAGTCAAATGTGAGAAATGCTGTAAAAATAAATGTGTACAAAGTGCTTTGGGGAGAGAGAAGAGGAAGTGGGTAACTTGCCCCAGGGGAATGGAGGAATACTCCACAAAGAGTTATTTTAGCAAAGTTGTTTCCAATTTTTCACTTTGGTAAATAACAGTAGCATCTCTCATTTAGTGAGTGTCCACTCTAACCAGGCATTGAGCCTGGCAATTTTTGGGTCTATGCCCTATACTGAAGTTACTACCATCTCCTTCTAAATGACAGAATCAAAGCTCAGTGGTTTGCTGAGGTCACACAGCTGGTAAGTGGTGGAGCGTGAATTAAAATGTGTGCCTATCTTGAAATCCACTCTGACTTTTCCCTTATGTAACATTGAGGGGCATCAAAACAACAAAAAAGTTTTTCTCTTAAAAACAAAACAAAAAAACAACAACTGAAACGTTAAACCAACTAAATTTGAATTTTTATGCTCTTGATATGTCAATTATCGTGATTATTAAGGTTGTATGTCAACTGAGCTGGGCCATGATCCTCAGTGGTTTGGCAGTTATGATGTAGTCTGGCAGTCGTATAATAATGTGATCACCTCCATAATGGGATTTGTTGTGAGTAGCCAATCAGTAGAAACAGAGTTTCCTTGGGGGTGTGGCCTGTATCCAATACAGGTGGACTTTCTGGCAGGGCTCACAGGCTTTTGATTGCTCTGGATCCTGCAGCTGGCTCCTGTTCATCTGAACTCCAGTTCTTGGGACTTGAGTAGCAGCTTACCTGCCAATCTTGGGATCTGTCAGCCTCTACAGCCTGTGAGCCAGAGGCCTGTTGTCTGATCTGCTGATCTTGGGTTCACCAGCCCCTGAAGCTACATTAGTCAGGAGATGCCTCTAGCCTGACCCACGGACTTGGAACTTTCCAGCCTCTACAACCATGTGAGCCATTTCCTTGATATAAACATCTGTCTGTATATGTGTATATGCATATATGTGTATGTGTGCGTCTGTGTATATACATATATGTATATATGTATACACATATAAAGATACTTCACTGGTTTTGCTTCTCTAGAAAACCCAGCAAAAGACAATTATTTTCAAAAAGGATTAACCTCTAGTCAGACTGATCAGGAAAAAAGAAAGAACATATAAATTATCAATATTAGAAATGAAAGAGGGGACATCACTACAGAGTCTACAGACATTAAACAGATAACATGGGAAATTATGAGAAACATCATGCCAATGTTTGATAACTTAGATGAAATGGACAAATTTCTTAAAAGACACCAACTACCAGAGTTCACCCAAGAAAAATAAATAATCTGAATAGTTCTCTATCTACTAAAGAATTTGAATTAATAGTTAAAAGCTTCCCTAAAAGAAAATTCCAGGATCAGATGGCTTTGCTGGGGAATTCTACCAAACATTTAAGAAAGATATAATACCAATTCTACACAAACACTTTCAGAAAATAGAAGGAGACACTTCCCAATTCATTTTATGATGCCTGTATTATCCTGATACCAAAACAAGACAAAGAGAGTACAAGAAAACTACAGGTATGAACATAGCTGTAAATATCCTTGAAAATATCAACAAACCAAATCCAGCAATATATAAAAAGGATACTGCATCATGATCAAATGGAATTTATTCCAGGAATGCAAGGTCGGTTCAATATTTAAAAATCAATGTAATTTTCCATATCAGCAGTCTAAAAAAATTAATACGATCATCTCAGTAGATAAAGAAAAAGCATCTGACAAAATTCAACATCCATTCATAATAAAAATGCTCAATAACTTAGGAATAAAAAGGAATTCTGTCAATGTGACAAAGTCATGGGCATGACTATGATAATAACAATAATACCTACACTTCAACAGATTGTTCTGAGGATTAACTAAGCTAAATATGTAAAGGGCTTAAAACAGTGATTTGTATAAAGTATGTGCTGTATTAAATATAGCTAACACTATTGCTAAAAATTCTTAATGATGAGAAGTAAAACAACAACAACAAAAGAACCTACAGCTATGAAAAAGAATGGATTACTGCTACATGCAGCAACATGGATGAATCTCACAGATACTGTACTGAATGAGAGAAGCCAAACATAAAACAGTATCTACTGTATGAGTCAAGAACAGTCAAAAGTAATCTGTGGTGACAGAGGTCAGAACAGTAGTTACCTTTGGCTCAAAGGCATTGACTGGGAGGAAGCTGAAGGGAAGCTTCTGGCACATTAAATGCTTAATATCTTGATCTGGGGTGGTAGTTACAGGGGAGTTTATGTACGTAAATTCATCAAACTTACATTTAAGATTTGTGTACCTTACTGTACATATACTAGGAAATAAACAAATGTGTCCATAATACAACAGCATATGTGATACGGTCCCAGTGATGTAAAATTATTTGTGTACGTACATGCATAAGATTATGTGAAAGGATCATCACAAAATATTGTATCGGGGTGAGATTTTAGGGTCCCCCCCCAACTTCCTCTTTATTTTTTATGTATTATTTGCCTTAAAAAAAAAGAGAGGGAGAGTACACGTTATTTACCTAATCAGAAAAATATTTTTAAAGCTTTTTTTTTTTTGGAAAAGATGCCCAGACTCATGGATCCAGTGCTTGTCTTCTTGGAATGTGCCTCTCACTGGGCCCAGAGACATGTTCACTGCAACACTGCTTATACCAGCCCCACACTGGAATTGTTTTCAATTCTAAACAACAGAATTCTATGCAGCAGTTAAAAATAATGACATAGAAGTGTAGTACTACCATGGAAAGATTGCCAAACATAATAAGTGAGAAAGAAAGTCATATTTTCATTACAAAACCATTAGTAATATAAAAAAAACCAAAAATTAGGTATTTATCTAGGAAAATGGTCCAGGAAGCTATGTACAATACAATAGTGATTTCCTCTAGGGAAGGTCTAGGATGTGACTGGGGTGATGAGTATCTAAAAGGACACTTGTCTGTCCTTTTATAGTGAGACTGGTCTTCATGTATTACTTCTGAAATTAAAAATAAATACATGGGAGCTGGATTTCTTATTGTTGGAGAAGGGAGTTACAAATATGGAAAGAGAATGAAAAAGGAATACTGTGGTGTTGGGGTGAAATTGGAGGTATCAGTATAGAGAATGGTTTTTAATATTAAAGACAGATATAGTTTTGTCTGCTGAGAGGGCCTAGAAGCAATGATACCCCAGTAGCAATGAGCAGCATCTAGCACCCAAACTTTGGCTTCTGAAAACCACTGACACAGATCTTGGTTTCTAACACCATTCTCCATCAAAAGAAAAGAAGCAAGGCTCCCTGTAGAACTGGCTGACTCTAGAACTGGGACAGGAAAAGTAGTAGATACGTATTGTGGTACAATGAGTTTCTTTATATGGTGTTTTGCTTTGTTCTTTGGAAAAACAGTTTGGGAGATGTTCCCCTTAAGCCTTGAGGAGTTGTTACCTTTGCCCTAGTTCTTTGGAGAAACAACTTGGGGGACCTCCAAGGCTGCTTTTTACCCCAGAGGGTTTTTACTTTCGCCCAGGGGAAGAGCCAGTGTGTCTGCTGGCAGAGAAAGTTACTTCTGTACAAGACCTGAGTTGATTATATCTCATAAGTAATTGAGGATTGGCTGAACTCTGATCTGGTTGGTGACAGAGGCCCCACCTTGTAACTAACTGATAGGGACTGAGGTATATAAATAACTAAAACGCAGAGGTTTTAGAGGCCTCCTAGTTAACAGGAGCCAGGAGGGAAGAGTGTCCTTTGGGACACGAGGCCCCTCCCGAGCCTGGTAAAAAAAAGGGCTGCAGCTGAAAAAGCTGCAAGCTAAGAGCTGGGCTCGTTACCTGAAAAAGCTGCAGCTGAGAGAGATGCTGGCTGAGAGCTGGGCTGACAGAGAAGCAGAGCCACGTGGGAGCCAGGGAGTCCTGAAGCTGCTACACTGGCTTGTGAGCTAGGCCGATTAATGGTGGAGAGGCTGACAGCAGAGAGGCTGATGGAAGAGGGCCTTAATGGCAAAGAACAGCTGAGAGGGCTATCTTGGTTCAAAGCTGTTCTGCACTGAAGAAGGGAGGGATGTTCCCTCCACTTCAGGAGAGCCTTCTAGACTTTGTGTGCTTCCTGATCCTGATCCCAAGTTGTTTCCTTTTACTTCCAAGTTGATCCTGATCCCGAGTGTCATGGTTTGAATTATGTCCCCCCGAAAATATGTGTATCAGTTTGGCTAGGCCATGATTCCTTGTACTATGTGATTTTCCTGTATGTTGTAAACCTGCCTCTATGATGTTAATGAGGGAGGATGGGTGGCAGTTGTGTTAGTAAGGCAGGACCTGATCTACAAGACTGGATTGTGTCCTGAGGCAATCTCTTGAGATATAAAAGACAGAACTGAGCAGTGAGACGGGGGACCTCATACCATCAGGAAAGCAGTGCCAGGAGCAGAGCGCATCCTTTGGACTGGGGTCCCTGAGCAGAGAAGCTCCTAGTCCTGGGGAACACGGAAGAGAAGAAGGCCGAGAGAGAGAGAAAGGCTTCCCCTGGAGCTGATGCCCTGAATTTGGACTTTTAGCCTACTTTAACTGTGAGGAAATAAACTTCTCTTTGTTAAAACCATCCACTTGTGGTGTTTCTGTTATAGCAGCACTAGATGACTAAGACACCGAGTTATATAGCCTGTTACTTCCCTAACAAAGCACATAACTGAGAGTATGGTCTATCAGTCCTGTGTGGCCACTGCAATGAATTATCTGAGTGCCGTGGGGGTGTGGGGAGGTGGGGTGGGGGCTGGGGGGTTGAGGGTGGTGGAGGGCAGCTGGTGTCAGAAACGGTGAAGAAAGCGGATAGCAAAGGTATGTCTGATCTTCACCTCATAGGAACCAGCTTTGAGCTGATCCTGATTCTTAACCCTCATGAATTCAGACAAATCTTTACATGATATTACATGCATGGATCATCCTGCTGGGTCAAAAAGTAAGGAAATGCTTGAAGAATGATGTGGAAATGTGAATAGGACACAGCCTAAAGAGGCTCCCACTTGCCAAATCTGGGACAGTTTGAGTACCAAGATAAACAGCATTAGTAATGGGTTATAACCCATAGAATAAGGTAAGAATCCAGAGTCCACACTCATATAAATAAAATGAATAAATAAACAATACATAGGTGAAAAGAGAAAGTTCTTCCACACAGCATAATGGCAACTAATAAATGTAGAAGACATGAAGGAATGGCAATCACCACAGTAAAAACTGTTTTAGGCAAGATCAGCAATGCAAGCTAAAACTAGTGGGTGACAGTTTGATGAGAAACAGGATATTTACAGGGTCTCAAACTATCATCCCACAAGATACTTACTATTAATGGAAAACAAGTAACTTTACAATGGAAAACCTGGCTGACACCACCATAACCAAGTGATCAAAGTTAACAGCTCCAATATGGGGATAAACTGATACCACGTGCCACCAGATAGGGTGCACTAAGGACACAGTATCACTTCTGCAGCATTCCTGCTAAAAATACATAATCTGAACCTCATCATGAGGAAACATCAGACAAACCCAAATTGAGGGACATTTTGCAAAATAAATGGTCTGACTTTTTGAAAAACGTCAAGGTTATGAAAGACAAAGAAAGACTGAGGAACTGCTCCAGATTAAAGGGAACTGAAGAGTGGTTATGATTAAATGCAACATGTGATCTTGCACCAAGAATAATGTGTTTTTTCTTTTGCAATAAAAGACGTTAGCAGAAACATTTGAATAAACTCATGTTACACACTGAACTGTGTTCCCCAAAAATATGTGCTGTAAATCCTAACCTCTACGTCTCTGGTTGTAATCCCATTGGGGAATGAGTTTTTGTTATATTAACAAGGCAGGATTAGTGTAGGGTGTATCCTGAGTCTTTGGAGATATAAAAGAGATTAAACAAGCAAGCAAGTGAGCAGAGATGGGCAAAGAGAGATGCCAAGCCACACGAAGATTGCCCAGGAGCTGAAGCTCGAAAGAGACAAAGACGTTTCTCTAGAGCCAACAGAGACAGAACGCCTTCCCCTAGAGCTAGCACCCTGAATTCAGACTTCTAGTCTCCTAAACCTCGAGAAATAAATTTCTGTTTGTTAAAGCCACCCATTTGTGGTATGTCTGTTACAGCAGCACTAGATAAGACACCTTATGATTAGACAATACAGTGTATCAATGCTAATTTCCTGATGTTGATCGTTGTACTATGGTTAGGTAAGAAAATGTTCTTGCATTTTATATAAACGCACACAGTTTTATATAAATACACACACACGAATCTTGAAATCTCTGAGCGTCAATTTCTTCATCTATCAAATGAGGATAACACTAGCTACCTCATAGGGGTTGTTGCTTGAATTACATAAGACAATAGATGTGCCTGATATGTGCCAGCTGCATAAAGAAAGCGTAGTTAACTGCCGTTTTGTGTCTAGTGTATTACGTGTGCTCAAGCTAGAGGAATGTGGGTTAATGGCAGAAAACTGCAGCTCTGCTCCCTAGAGGCCAGTCTAGATGATCCCCACAAGTTGCTGGATTTCCTGAAGAGTTTAGAGAAATAGGCTCCTTGTAAAGCTCTGGAGAAAAAGCCTGAATTCTGAGGTCTAGAACCCCCAAAGTCTGTCGAGACCTGCCTTTTAGGCAACCTGAACCACCAGGTTTTGCAGAGATTTGCCTCGGACTGAGATGGAACTAGAGACACCATTATCCCTCCCTCAATCACTTCCCCTTGGCCAAGAGGAAGCATCTTAAGTTTTAATTCATCACCTCTCAACCATTCCTGACCAGCTCACCTAGGCTTCCAGTAGGAAAGCTGCAATCTATGTCTAGATTAGGTCACTTTACAGCGATGCAACACAAAATCCCCCAATTAAACTGGTGGAGCAGGCCGGAGCAACAAACTCCCCAGAAGCTACTGAGGGCTAAAGACGATGCATGGAAAAGGGAAGGCACAGATGAGGTGCTAGGTAGGTCTGAAGAGACTCTAAAAAATGCACAGCCACCGCTCTCCTGGTCTTTAAGAATGCATAGGTTAGAATTTTAAACTTCTACCAAATCCCACAAACCCCCCTGCCCCAATTTTTCTACCATCAGTTGACAACTTTTAGCTCAGTCTTTGTAAATCTCCACTAGCCAGAATGGAAAAACAATATTACCTTTATCCAAACTCACCTGTTTGGATGGGTATGAAGAATAACCTGCACTTGTTCAAAATAATTTTAGTAGGAAAACAAAACAAAAAAAACCTACCTACTCTTTATTCCTTCACAATGATAGTATTATGTCAAATTTTCAAATGCTCCCATAGTAGTATCCAGTAAAGAAAGACAGTAAACACTTTTCCATCATCTGTTTACTCTGGAATTCCTGTCTTCCAGCCATATGAAAGGGAACCAAGGTTACTTTCCAAAAATATCTGAACTCCTACTAAAACCATGACTAGAAGTGGTTTCACAGAAAAGGAACCACAACATTGAGAACGAAATGACCCCATCTCTCTTTGATTTCTCTCTAGTCCACTGGATTACAAAACAGCATGAGTGGAAAAACTAGGTTAGAGGAGCAGAGCGAAAAAATGTGTAGGACTTGGCAGAAGTTCAGAGAACCAAATCTGAGTAGTGGCTTTACCACCACCTTGGCAAATTACTTTTCCTCACCAAGCCTTGGTCAAGATGATGGGCTATTAATCTTTGTCTGCCTTCTGTACAAACGATGCTTGTGGAAACATTCTGCAAAGCATCGTAGAAATACTGGTGATGTTGAAGACAACTGTCCAAAGTAGAACTACCTTGAGAAGGAACCCTCCACTCTTATAAAGAGTATCCAGTGTGCCCAGCACTATGCCAGCTAGACAAAGAGGGCAGACAAACCAAATCAGGGAACGTCCTCTGCCCTTCTGGTGGAAAGAGCAAGCAAGACACACATAAATGAACAGTACAGATGGTGAGTGCTAGTTATCGTTAGGTGAGTCTGGCATGAGCCAAAGTGGTTAGGGAGGGATTCCTAATGGAAGGGGACACAAATGGCAAGTGATAGAGAGGCAGGGGAAAAGTATACACAAAGATCTGAAAAGAAAATAGGGTCATAGCTTTAAAAAGAAAAACAAGTTCAAATATTGTTGTCAATTATGACTTCGGGCAAATCTCAACTTCTCTCAGCCGCTTTCCAACCTAAAATGGAGTATCATCATCATCAAAAACTATAAAAAGGTTATTGGAAGGGTAATATACATAAAACTGCGCCTGACACATGGTAAATATTCAAAGAACACCGGATTACTTCTCCCTCTCACCCATATTCTTAGGGAGAGAAGGAGATTAAAAATAAGCAGTCACCTAATACCTAGATCTTGATTTCTAAACACCACTCTCCAATAAAAGGTACCAAGGTTCCTAGGAGAAATGGTTGCTTCTAGGGAGGGGGCATGGAAAACAAAAGATGTGCCTGGAATATTTTGTGGTGATATAAATTAAGGAAATGTTCAAAATAAGATGGGGCTCGTTGAAAGAACCAGGGATCAACTCGAGGAGTTCATAAAGGCTAAAAGTGACCATTTGAGCAACTAAATAAATAATGGTAGCACTGGATTTTTTTCTGGGGGGGCTGTTATTCATCTGTAAGGTTCTGTGTGTGTGTGGTAAAATATTACCATTTTAACCATTTTAAAGTATGTAATGAAGGGGGGCATTAAGTACATTCAAAATTTTGTGCAACCATCACCACTATTTTGTTCCAGAGCTTTTTCATCACCCCAGAAGGAAACTCCATACCCATTAAGCAGTCATTCCTCATTCTCTCTCAGCCCAGCCCCTGGCAACCACTAACCTGCTGTCTTTACAGATTTGCATATTCTGGACATTTCATATAAATGGAATCATGCAATATGTGGTCCTCTGTGACTGACTTCTTTCACTTAGCATAATGTCTTCAAGGTTCATCCATGTTGTAGCACGCATCATTTCTTTCTATGGCCGTATAACATTCCACTGGATGGGTATATCACATTTTGTTTATCCATTTATCAACTGATGAACATTTGGGTTGTTTCCACTTTTGACTGCTATGAATAATTCAGCTATGAACATTGTGTACAAGTATTTGTTTGAGTACCTGTTTTCATTTCTTTTAGGTATATACCTAGGAGTGGAATTGCTGAATCACACAGTAATTCTATGTTTAACTCATTGAGGAAACACCAAATTGTTTTCCACAGTGTGTGTACCATTTTACATTCCCACCAGCAACGTATGAGGATTCCAATTTCTTCACATCCTCATCAACACTTGTTATTTTCCTTCCTTCTTTTTTTAAAATTATACCCATTGTAGCAGGTGTGAGTAGTATCTCATGGTTTTGATTTGCATTTCCCTAATGGCTAGTAACATTGAGCATCTTTTCATGTATTTTTTGGCCACTTACATATCTTCTTTGGAGAAATGTCCGTTCAAGTCTTTTGTATATTTTTAAACTGGCTGTTTGTCTTTTTGTTGTTGAATTGTAAGACTTCTTTATGTATTCTGGACAGAATTGCAAAAATTGCTTCCCATTCTGTGGGTTGTTTTTCCACTCTCTTGAGAGTATCCTTTGACACACACAAGTTTTAATTTTGATGAAGTTCAATTTGTCTATTTTTTTCTTTGATTGCCTGATCTGCTGGTGTCATACCTAACTAAGAAACCACTGCCAAATTCACACTCATGAAGATCTACACCTATGCTTTTTCCTAAGAGTTTTATTTGTTATATTTAGGTCTTCCATCATCTTCAGTTGATTTCTTATATGGTGTGAGGTAGGGGTCCAGTTTCATTTTTTTGCATGTGGATATCCAGTTGTCCTAGCCATTTGTTGAAGAGACTATTCTTTCCCTACTGAATGGTCTTGGCACCCTTGTCAAAAATCAGCTGGCCAAAGATGTATAGGTTTATTCCCGGACTCTCAATTCTATTCCACTGATCTACATGTCTGTCCTTATGACAGTACCACACTGTCTTGATTACTGTATCTTTGTAGTAACTTTTGAAATGGGGAATATGAGTCCTCCAACTTGTTCTTTTTATTTTCTTCCAAGACGTTTTGGCTATTCAGGGTCCCTTGCAATTCTATACAAAGTTTAAGATCAGTTTTTCCATTTCTGCAAAAAAATCAGTTGGAATTTTGAGAGGGATTGCATTGAATCTGTATAACACTTTAGAAAATACTGTTATCTTAACAACATTAAGTCTTCCAATCTGTGAACACCGAATGCCTTTCCATTTAGTTAGGTCTTCTTTATTTGCTTTCAGCAGTGTTTTGTAGTTTTCAGTGTACAAGTCCTGCACCTTCTTGGTTAAATTTATTGCTAAGTATTTCATTCTTCTTGATGCTATTGTAAATGGGACTGTTTTCTTAATTTCCTCTTTGGATTGTTCATTTCTAGTGGAGTATTGTTATTTTACCCATTGCCGTTGAGTTGATTCCAACTCATAGTGACCCTATTAGATAGGGTTTCCAAGGCTGTAAATCTTTATGGAAGTTGACCGCCTTGCCTTTCTCCTGCAGAGTGGCTCATGGGTTTGAACCAGCGACCTCTTGGTTTAGCAGCCGAGTGCTTAACCATTGTGCCAGGAGGGCTCCTTATTTGATTTTAACCATAAAATAAATAAATATCCATGAGTCCATACAAATATAAATTAATGGGAAAGAAGACAAAGCTCTTCCTTACAGCAGAGTTCCAATTAAGAAATGTGGAAGAAAAGAGAGAAACACAGAATTACCATTAGACAAACACCACAGAAATAATTGTTGCAGACAAGATTTACCAATGGATGTGCTAAAATTAGAGACACCAACCTAACCAAGAAATCAAGGTAAATACCACTAGTAATAAGACATATCGACATCAGGAGCCCCTTGATACCATGCAATGAGGACACAGTACCATTTCTGTGGTTTTCTTGCCACAGAGCACAGCCTCACTTGTAATCAGAGAAACCCAAACTAAGAGACATTCTACAAAATAACTGACCAGTACTCTTCAAAAACATTAAGGTTATGAAAGGCTAAGGAACTATCATAGAATAGAGGAGACTAAGAACTATGACAACTAAATGAAATGGGAGAATCCAGGATAGGATACTGGAACAGAAAAAGGACATTAATGAAAAAACTAGTGAAATTCTATACAGGATATAATTTTTAGTTCAGGGATTGGCAAACTATGGCTTGCAGGCCAAGCCCAACCTGCTCATTATTTTTGTAAATAGTATTATTGAAATACAGTAACAATCATTTACATATTGTCTATGGCTGATTTCTTGCTAAAATGATAGAGTTGAGGAGTTGAGACAGAGGCTATACGGCCCATAGAAAAAATCTGCCTACCCTTAGTTTAACTAATTATATTGTATCAATATTAATTTCCTGTTCTTGATAATTGTAATATGATTATGTAAGACAGTTAACATTAGGGGACGCCAAGTAAGAGATAAATGGAAACTCTTTTGCACCATTTTTGCAACTTTTCTGTAACTCTAAAATCTTGAAGGATTAACTCAGGTGCTTCTTCCTCCAAGAAATCTCCCCCTCCTACTTCATACTCAAACTTAATTATGGCATTTGGTAGCATCTGCCTTGTGTTATAGTCAGTTTCATCCACATCTACTTCTCACACTTGATTATGAGCTTCTTAAGAGTATGAACTATGTCATATTCATCTTTGTACCTTTCTAGTACATACTGAATAAACGTCTGATGACCTGGATTCCTTACAAACTCCAACAAAGGTTAGTACCTTTGGCTCTCAAAAAACAAGCATTCAGAATTACAGAAGACAAGAAGGCCTGCCTAGTCATATGTAGCACTGTGTTCATTGCCTGCTTACTAAGCAGGAACCAAGCCTAGAGAGCTAACATTTTTTCAACACCTACTATGTGACAGGCACTATGCTAGGCCCTTTATCCAAGTTCTTTCTTTTGATTCTCATGATAAGCCTGTTTAGGTAAATATTATTTTACCCATTTTACAGACACTGATTCAGAGACCTAAGGGCCAAGCAAACTACCCATGGTCTCACAGCAGCTTACAGAGGATTTAAAGACCTTGTGTGACCCTCTACGGCCACTTCTTGTTGCAGTCCTAGCTATCTTTGCTACTCACAGACAAGGAAGTGGGTGCCACAACTCCTGGCTCAGAATGGTCCAAACTGGTTCTCATGCTGGCTTCAGTCACCCAGGTTCTGCAGTAGGCTGTGCCATTCAGCAAAAACTGAGTTTCTACTAGGGCAATGAGGCCAAGCAGACATATCAGGCTGCTCTGGGCAGCAGCTCCACACACAGAGCAGAGCTCAGGAGCGCCTTTATTTTGTCCAACAAGTGGCTTCAGACCAGCTCTTCCCGCAAGCGGATAGGAAGCAATAATACTGATGAAAGACAGAGACAGGGCCCATCCACTCCCATAGATAGTCTGGATTTTTTCAAGGGGCAGGCCAGACTGCCTTCGAGCTGAGGCATCAAATGGTATTGTTTTGAGCCCCACCTTTGCTTGCCTTTCACTTTGACATTAGGTCATTGCCATTTTAAAAGTTGTTCATCAGTCAAATGCGTGTTGAGCACCAACTCTAGCATCTAGTGATCTGTGTCTATGTATTCAAGCCATGCTTTCAAATTCTAGAATCTGGGGAGTAGGGTTATTAAAAGCTCACAACATAAGCAAGTCAGCAATAATTAAGACTACTGTCACTGTTATGACAGAGAAATGTCTTGTGGTGCCTATAAAGCATCCACAACTGTTACACCATTTACAAGACCCGCACTAAACTGTTTTCCAAATAGAGCTTTTTATTGCCCCAACCACATTCTCTTATGAGGTAGGCAGACAAAATCCTTTGATGCTGACCTGACATTATACTAAGCCTGTTACTTGGGATAAGTACACTAGGTCACACAAGATACTCAGCTTAATGTGTCGTCTGACACATACCGCCAAGAGATCTGCATACTTGGTTGCGGTAAGTTGTGGGGACTCACCTGGGTTATGAGAAACACTGTTCCACTGCATCTGCTGTGGCTTGCTGTTAGAAAGACACTCACCACATCACACAGTACACCTTGCACAAGGGGCTGGGAGGAAATTTATCCAGTCCACATAACTGGAAAAAGCTGTCCTCTGAGCACCTGATTCACAGCCCCAGTGGCTTAATGCACTGCATTATGCAAAGTCCACTGTAGGCAAAGTGACTCTCCTAGATTCCTGGCCTCTACGAGATGACTCAGTAGTTCAGGCAGCTGTTTTTGTGACTCCACCATGGCTTCCAAGATTGCTGAAATGGAGGAACGATTGTTGAAAGGCCCAGCCCCAGCTCTTAAATGCTTCAGTCCAAAAGTTATGCACATCACTTTCTCTCACAACCCATTAGCTGCAACTAACTCCAAGAGGGCTGAGACAGGTGGGGGAGCACATAAACATTCAGTGAGCAGTAAGTGTCTGCCACAGGTATATAGGACTTATTCAAGATGAAGGGCAGCCAGTGGCAGAACTGGTAGGAGTCCAGTTGCTCAAAAACTTGTGACCTATGAACCTGGTTTTTTTTTTACTGAGATATAATCCACATACCATAAAATTCACCGTTTCAAAGTGTTCAATGCAGATGGTTGTGCAACCATCACCACTATCTAATTCCAGAACATTTTTATCACCCCAAAAAGAAATATTAGCAATGACTCCTCAGTCTTGATTTGTTTTTAACTAATGGACAGAGTAAACTGGCTAAGAGAATGCCTTACCCTCTTTGCTCTGGACATCAGGAAGCTCTGAACCAAATATGCAGAGCCTCCAACAGCCTTTCACTAACCTTATCCCTAGGTTTTCCCCTCTGTCATTTACTGTTGGCACTGACTGCCTCATCTACTTATTTTTTCTAAATAAATACTAATTGTAACAATAATTAACATGTATTAAGCACTTACAATATGACATTCTAATACTTCATTTAATCCTTATGACAATCCTCTGAAGTATAAACCAAAAAACCCACTGCCGTCGAGTCAATTCTGACTCATAACAACCCTATAGGACAGAGTACCCCATAGGGTTTCCAAGGAGCGGCTGGTGGATTTGAACTGCAATCTTCTGGTTAGCAGCCAAGCTCTTAACCACTGCGCCACCAGGGTTCCACTCTGAGGTATAAGAGCTGTGATTACCCCAGGTTAAAGTACCTTGTCCAAAGTCAAGGAATTGATAACTAGTAGAATCAGGATTCAACACACACAAACCCGCACCAGAGCCACTCTTATCACCCATCTGTAGGCCCTTCAAAACCTTTCTAGAACAAGACAAAGTGACAGGTAGAGTCTGCTTCATTTAATGAAGTGGTTCATTTTACAGTTAACATTCTGGCCACACCATCAGGTAACCAAATTGCCCAAAATTAAATAATCCTGGGAGATGGACATGGTGTTCATCTCGTGTCTGGCTGGGGCTGTCTTTCATCTCTGTACTCCTAGTGCTCATTTGGCCTGGCATGACATGGGTGATCAGTATGTTTGCTGAATGACTGAATGAACAAAGTCTTCCAGATCAGAGTCGTTGCCCCACATTTTATGGTGCAACATGCTGGCCCTTTAGCCAAATACTTCTACCAACATTTGAACAGAAATAGTGCTGCTTTCTGAGAGTTCGTGACCCTGCCTAAATGTACTCTTGTCACCCTTTAAGAGGCAAGAAGTTAAGACTTTTCAACTTTCATAGCAAAATAACAAGACTCCACACTTGGGATATACCAAGAACCTCAGGACCTTCACTACGGACTACCTGATTTCCACTGCTTGCAAGAGGTCTCTCTCTACTCACTCTCCCAGATTCTCAAACTCTTACCCTTGCCTAAATAAAGCACACCACTCTGATTGTATTCTCTTGCTCCCACCCCCCAAAAGATCTTCCCTGACACTGCAACAACTGAGCCTGAAGCTCTCCGCCCTAACCCAAGTGGTCCTCTCACCAGTGTCCTCACAGTGTGATGATGATTACATGAAACATAAAACATCCTGCACAGGATCTGACATAAAACAGATACTCAAATGTTAGACCCCATTTTTTTATCAGAATTTTTAAAATAAATTTATTTGTGTTTTTTTGGCATCCATGTAAGCGATCTAGAAAAACTTAGAATACGGGGAGGAGTACTAAAGTTCTTTTTCTCCGTCAGTTATAAAAAGATTACTTAATTGATTATTGAATAAACAATCAATTGCAGAAGGAACTTGCAACATTTTAAATTTTATACCTAGATGAAAAACTAAAGCCCTATGGAAGTTCATACTGTTGTTGTGTTGTTAGGTGCTGTCAAGTCGATTCCGACTCATAGCAACCCTGTGTACAACAGAACGAAACATTGCCCGGTCCTGCACCATCCTCACAATCGTTGTTATGTTTGAGCCCATTGTTGACTATGTCAATCCTTCTCCTTGAGGGTCTTCCTCTTTTTCAGTGACCCTCTGCTTTACCAAGCATGATGTCCTCCTCCAAGGACTGGTCCCGCCTCATAACATGTTCAAAGTACATGGGATGAAGTTTCGCCATCCTAGCTTCTAAGGAGCGTTCTGGCCATACTTCTTCCAAGACATTTGTTTGTTCTTCTGGCGGTCCATGGTATATTCAGTATTCTTTACCAACACCATAATTCATAGGCATCAATTCTTCTTTGGTCTTCCTTATTCATTGTCCAGCTTTCGAATGCACAGGAGGTAACTGAAAATACCATGGCTTGGGTCAGGCACACCTTAGTCCTCAAAGTGACATCTTTGCTTTTAAAGAGGTCTTTTGCAACAGATTTACCCAATGCAATAAGTCATTTGATTCCTTGACTGCTGCTTCCATGGGCATTGATTGTGGATCCAAGTAAAATGAAATCCTTGACAACTTCAGTATTTTCTCCGTTTATCATGATGTTGCTTATTGGTCCACTTGTGAGGATTTCTGTTTTCTTTATGTTGAGGTGTAATCCATACTGAAGGCTGTAGTCTTTGATCTTCATCAGTAAGTGCTTCAAGTCCTCTTCACTTTCAGCAAGCAAGGTTGTGTCATCTGCGTATCACAGGTTGTTAATGAGTCTTCCTCCAATCCTGATGCTGCGTTCTTCTTCATATAGTCCAGCTTCTCGAATCATTTGCTCAGCATACAGACTGAGTAAGTATGGTGAAAGGATACAACCCTGACACACACCTTTCTTGATTTCAAACCACACAGTATCCCCTTGTTCTGTTTGAACGACTGCCTCTTGGTCTATGTACAGGATCCTCATGAGCACAATTAAGTGTTCTGAATTCCCATTCTTTCCAATGTTACCTATAATTTGTTAAGGTCCACATAGTCGAATGCCTATGCATCGTCAATAAAACACAGGTAAACATCTCTCTGGTATTCTCTACTTTCAGCCAAGATCCATATGACATCCCTCGTTCTACATCCTCTTCTGAATCCAGCTTGAATTTCTGGCAGTTCCCTGTCAATGTACTGCTACAACCTATTTTGAATTATCTTCAGCAAAATTTTACTTGTGTGTGATATTAATGATATTTTTTGATAATTTCCACATTCTGTTGGATCACCTTTCTTTGGAATGGGCACAAATACGGATCTCTTCCAGTCAGTTGGCCAGGTAGCTGTCTTCCAAATTTCTTGGCATAAACAAATGAGAGCTTCCAGAGTTGCATCTGTTTGTTGAAACATCTCAATTGGTATTCTGTCAATTCCAGGCTTGTTTTTCACCAATGCTTTCAGTACCGCTTGGACCTCTTCCTTCAATAGCATCAGTTCTTGATCAATACCTTTTGAAATGGATGAACGTCAACCAATTCTTTTTGGCACGGTGACTCCGTGTATTCCTTCCACCTTCATTTGATGCTTCCTGTGTCATGCAGTATTTTGCCCATAGAATCCTTTGATACTGCAACTTGAGGCTTGAATTTTTTTCATCAGTTCTTTCAGCCTGAGAAATGTCAGGCGTATTCTTCCCTTTTAGTTTTCTAACTCCAGGTCTTTGCACATTTCATTATAATACTTTACTCTGTCTTCAAGCCACCCTTTGAAATCTTCTGTTCAGCTCTTTTATTTCATCATTTCTTCCATTCACTTTAGCTACTCTACACTCCAGAGCAAGTTTCAGAGTCTCTTCTGACATTCATTCTGGTCTTTTCTTTCTTTTGAATGACCTTTTGCTTTCTTCAAGTATGATGTCCTTGATGTCATCCCACAACTCATCTGATCTTCGATAATTAGGGTTTAATGCATCAAATCTATTCTTGAGATGGTCTCTAAATTCAGGTGGGGTATACTCAAGGTTGTACTTTGGCTCCTGTGGACTTGTTTTAATTTTCTTCCACTTCAACTTGAACTTGCATATGAGCAACTGACAGTCTGTTTCACAGTCGCCCCTGGCCTTGTTCTGACTGATGATACTAAGCTTCTCCATTGACTCTTTCCACAGATGCAGTATATGCAGTTCTTATATATTCCATCTGGTGAGGTCCATGTGTATAGTCACCATCTATGTTGTTGAAAAGGTATTTACACTGGGGAAGCCAGCACAACTTGACCAAGGCAATGTCATGGAGGCTCCACAGACACATCCAAACTCCCCGAGGGACCAAAGTACTGGGCTGAAGGCTGTAGGGACTATGGTCTCGGGGAACATCTAGCTCAGCTGGCATAACACAGTTTATAAGGAAAATATTCTACATTCTACTTTGGTGAGTAGCGTCTAGGGTCTTAAAAGCTTGTGAGTGGCCATCTAAGATACTTCACTGGTCTCGTCCCATCTGGAGCAAGGGAGAATGAAGAAAATCAAAGACACAAGGAAAAGAATAGTCCAAAGGACTAACGGACCACAAATACCACAGTTTCCATCAGACCGAGCCCAGCACAACTAGATGATGCCCAGCTACCACCACCGACTGCTCTGACAGGGATCACAATAGAGGGTCCCGGGCAGAGCTGGAGAAAAATGTAGAACAAAATTCTAATTCACAAAAAAAAAAAAAAAAAAAAAAAAAAGGACCAGACTTACTAGTCTGACAGAGACTGGAGAAACCCCCAGAGTATGGCCCCTGGACACACTTACAGCTCAGTAATGAAGCCACTCCTGAGGTTCACTCTTCAGCCAATGATTAGACAGGCTCATAAAACAAAATGAGACTAAAGGGGCACATCAGCACAGGGGCAAGGGTGAGAAGGCAGGAGGGGACAGGAGAGCTGGTAATGGGGAACTGAAGGTCGAGAAGGGGAGAGTGTTGACATGTCATGGGGTTGGCAACCAATGTCACAGAACAATATGTGTATTAATGTTTAATGAGAAACTAGTTTGCTCTGTAAACCTTCATCTAAAGTACAATTTTTTTAAAAACGCTATTTACAATGAAAAGATCATTGGTCTTGCAAAATTCTATTCCGCAATCTCTGGCGTAGTTTCTATTATTACCAAGGCCGTATTTTCCAAGTACTGATTCTTCTTTGTTTCCAACTTTCACATTCCAATCACCAGTAATTATCATACTGTACCTTAGAATAATCTTCAGAAGTACAGATCAGACCCAATTTTGACATCTGGGCTCAGTTAATATGGAGTGAAAAGCTTGGCAGTAAACTTGGCAGAGAAGAATCACATTCATTCATTCATTTATTCATCCATTTCATCCACTTAATATTTATTGAGTGCCTATCTTATACCTGGTACTCTGGTGGTGCAGTGGTTAAGAGCTCAGCTGCTAACCAAAAGGTGAGCAGTTCAAATCTACCAGCCGCTCCTTGGAAACCCTATGGGGCAGTTCTACTCTGTCCTATAGGGTCGCTATGAGTCGGAACCAACTCGACAGCAACAGGTTTGGTTTTTTTTTAGTTTCATCTTATGCCTGGCACTGTTCTATGCTGGGCTTACACTCCTGTAGATAACAGGGAAGTTCGCTATTCTCACTGAATTCACATTCTATTCCAACCATATTGCCATTAGACAGAGAGCAAATTAGACCCCTTTTATTATAAGTCACTTCATATCCTTTATGGAAGTAGATGCAGTAGAAATAAAAACAAAACAATAAGACCGGGAGAGCCATTATAAATTCTTGGAGGGGTGATAAAAGCAGGGCTTCAAGATCGATTTAGCAATAGTACTGTGGACAGATCTTGGGACAGTGAGGAGTAGTGGAAAGGAAGAATTACGGACTCAGGGAGGCCAGTCAGGGGGATTAGTGCAGCAGGAAATAACAAGGGGCTATAATAAGACCATAGGGTAGAAAGAGATTCGAGAATAAACTGACAGGACTAGGTGGTGGCAGGGGACCCCGGATGAAGAAAAGGGAAAAGGGGTCTTTTGTACTTGGAGTTTCAGGGACAAGGAGGATGGCAGGGCTACTTACTGACAAGGAGAAAGATCTTTTCAGGCAAGCAGGTTTCAGGTCAGTGGGGTGGGACTTTTTTGTTGTTGTTCTGGTGCTAAATGACCTTTTAGAGTTTGAAAATCACATTACATAAGGGACTGTGTCTAACATTTCCATGTTATTATTAAATACTTCCATAAACAACCACAAGGCTTCTGAAACCCTTAACCAAAACCAGTAAATGCCTTTCTTCACAAGACCACAAATCTCTGACGGAAATCATTCCGATGAATGGAATGTGTATCAACCTAAACCCTACCCCTGAAAAGAACCTAGGTACAATTGGCTAATACATTCTCCTGTGTATTCAGGAACCACTTTCCCTGTTTGCAGGGTTGAAAATCTAACCTGAGTGACCTACAGCTATGGAATCGTCCCATCTGTGTTCAAAGGTGGCCACAAGTTAATGCGTCCCTACGCAGCTCTGGAAACCTTTGTACAAACCCGGCCTACCCAATGCAATGACAAGGCATGAGTGCCAGGGTCGAAATATCGTAAGTTCACCGAAGTCTACAGACATTTACATAAACACCAGAGTAAGAGGTGGCAGGAGACCAAGTTCCACAAACAGGGCCGGGACGAAGGGAGGACCAGAGGAACAAGCACTGCAGATAAAACCAGGGAGATTTAAAAAAAAAAAAAAAAAGACTAAGCATATTTCACAAGTTTCACCTGGAAGTAAATTATGTAAGTTTCACTTTAGGGGGCACACACCCCATAGCACCCACCTTCCTCCTTGTTACTATAACCATGTGGACAAATGTCAACTTTTTCCATTCTATTTTCTCTACCACAGGAGAGCTCCTAAAGAATTCAGTTCTCTGAGAACAGTCCTCAGGTGACAGCAGGGGCACAGTTTGGCCCATCATTATATTCTAACTTAGCCTCAAAACTGATTGTTTTCTAGGAAGCATGTGTATAAGTCTTGCAGCTATTACAGACGGCTGTAAAAAGGAGATCAGAATGACTCAACCGCCAACACTCCAATTAAAGGACAATTCTTAGTTCACATCCTAGATTTCTCCCATCCACGTCACCTCTTTATAAGTGAAAGAAGCCTACCACGTGAGCAGTTTTCTCCATAAGCTGCCCAGAGGAAGGTCCAAGCTCCCTCCACCCGCCATGCTCTGCTCACAACACACCCAAGCATTAACCAAGTTGCCACATCAACCAGCATTAGGTATTTAACAGTGGCTGATGAGTTTGACTCCACTGTACCCAACCAACAGGAACACCAGCCTGCAAAGAACCATGCTTTGCCCCATGGGACTTCCCTGCCACCTTCACACACACACTAATCCCAACAGGTACACAATTTATGTCAACATCTCACCTGGGGAGCAACTGGAGGAGAAAAACACTTGCAAAATGTAGAGCTCTAAAACATATAACTACAAACTTAGGCATGGTAAGATTCCCAAATGATTGTTAATTCACTCAGATAGAAGGACAGGAGATAGTAAAAAGAAAGTCTGAATACCCAATACAAGAAAATGCTGTGCTCCGCTATTCACATCACTGACCTGTTTAAAAGCGTTCCCATCACTTAGCGTGGCTCACAAGCCCCCAGCTGCTGCTCAGCCTCATGCACCCTACACCCTATACACCCCAGAGGTAGTGTGCCTTTGGGTCCTCCAAGACCCAACTCAAATGTCACTTCTTCTGTGGAGCCTTGCATGACTCCCCCACATAAAGGCAGCTCCTCTCGAATGTTCTCCTAGCACCCACTCGGTTATGGTGGCATATGCCAGGCTGGACACTAAGAAGTGCCACACATGCATTATCTCAAGAATAAACTCATCACACTCTGCCACCATGGTGTGTTTTTGTTTGTTTCCCTCGCCATCAGAGTTCTCAAGTTTCTGAACCACACCTTGAATATAGAAGCTTATACCTTGAGGGCCAAGTATCATTCTACAGGGATCTAAACACTGCCAAGATGAAATATAAGCCAAAAAAAAAATCAACGAGTCAGTTTCAAATCATAGCAACCCTATAGGACAGAGTAGAACTGCCACATAGGGTTTTCAAGGAGCAGCTGGTGGATTCGAACTGCTGACCTTTTAGTTAGCAGCCAAGCGCCTAACCACTGCACCACAAGGGCTCCGAGAAGTATAGGGAAAACAAACTGAAAAAGTAACACCTCCGGAGCCAGATAACAGAACCGCATGGGAAAACAAGTTTTATTCTGGAGCCTGTCTAAAAATAATAATAACAAAGAACTGGCAGCCTCTGTCTCTCCACGAGACATCCATTTCATATGCCAGGCCTTTCTTTTGCAGCACCGCTGAGTGGGTTCCAAATGCCAACCTTTAGGTCAGCAGCCTACAACTGCTTGCACCACCCAGAGACCTATGTTTCTTCTTATACTCAAAGAAAATCTACAGTGAGACATACAAGACAAATTAACTCACTCAGGCTTTGTGGTATTGGGAGCGACAAGCAATGGTGTTATCAAGCAATTATATGTATTGGGAGATTCTCTTCCAGTGAACAAAAAAATCCTCTATAGTCAGAAAATGGGATACTGCAGCACAAAAGGAAGCAAATGGCCCTGGGTGAGGGCCTCAGCTTCACCTCATAGCCATGTGGCCTTGAGCAAGTAACTCCATCTCTGAGCTGGCCTAGCCCACTATACAGTGGGCATGGGAACACCAATTGTTTGGAGTTGTTAGAAGAACTATATACATATATATTATATATGCATATACATATAAATAATACATATATTATTTGTGTATGTGTGTACACTTAGCACAGAGTCTAGCATAATTTTCCCTGAAATAAAAGCATCTCTGCCATTAGCAGCAGTTAAGTCTTTGCAACTGGCCTTGGAATTCTGAATTAAAAAAAAGACAAGGCTCTGTTGGTAGAAAAATAATAGGATACCACCTTTTTGGAGGAGAATTTGGCAATATCTATTGACATTTAAAGTTATAACATTTCCAGACACAGACACACACACACATACATACACACACACACACACACACACACACACACCTGTATTATTTTTTCTCCATAGAATTTACCATCTGACAAATCATATATGTTGCCCATGGCCCCCCACTAAAAGATCAGATCCACAAGGGAAAGAATTTGTCTGTTTGGTTCACTGCTATAGCCCCAACAACTCATCTAGGTAATCAGTATCTGTAAATGAATACATTGAAAATGTTCATATGCATCAACCGATCTCTTCTACTTCTATCACTTCATTACGCAAAAATATTTGAGATAAAGTACAAGACCACTTGTTGCAACAGAGTTCATAAAGCAAAACACTGCAATCAACACAACCTTTCTTCACTGATACCGGTTATGGAAATACTCTGCAATTTTAAAAATGAATGAGGTAGATCTTTACATAGTACAACAGAAAGATACAAGACATCCAGGTGAAGTAATAAAAAGCACGCCTCATAACAGTACAACTAATATCATTTTAGCTTTGTGTTAACATTTTAAATAAATGTTATACATGAAGAAAAATATCTGGAGAATATATAAACCAAAAAACCAAACCCGTTGCCATCAAGTCAATTCCAACTCATAATGACCCTACAGGACAGAGTAGAACTGCCCCACAGGGTTTCCAAGGAGCGGCTGGTGGATTTGAACTGCCGACTTTTCAGTTTGCAGCCCAGCTCTTAAACCACTGCGCCACCAGGGCTCCAAAGTTGCCATTAGTGGGGTCGCTATAAGTCGAAATCAACTCGATGAGAACAAGGTTTTTTTGGGGGGGATTTATATATTCTCTGGAACCCTGGGGCATAGTGGTTAAGAGCTCAGGCTGCTAACCGAAAAGCTGGCAGTCACTGCTGCTGTTGACAGGCGCCCAAGTTCAGCCCTTGGTTAGTTTCATTCAAACCCATCCATTATTTTCCCAAGGGCTAAACATGAATAATTTTGGAGAGCTGTTACTCCAAAATTTTCAACACTCAACACAACTGAAAGCTAACATTCCATTCTCTGAAATGCAGACCCATTTTAGACACTTCAGACAATGATTTAACTATCTGCCAATGAGACAGTTTCCTACATCAGATGGTATGAATGTTAGAGTTGATGACTCTCTCAAAAGGAAAATAACTCCTTAGAGGGACACAAACAAAGGAAAGTGGATGCCTTCTGAGGTCACTGCTTTACTAACTAGGCCTTTTTGGACTGTTTTCCTGATCAAGCCAAGCCCACAACCACTCAAAGGGGTCTGAGTAGGTAAAACACATGAGTGGTTAATGAAATAATGCCTCTTCCATGAACAGGAGGGCCCAAGGAGTTACACCATTACACACTGAGGACACTGAATCCCAGAGAGGTTAGGTAACTGCTTAGTTTATAAGGAACATTAAAGTTCTCAGTGTCACTCTTTAAGATGCTTTCTTTTGATCCTCAGAAAGTCAACCCTGTAGGGGTGGCAGGGTGGGCTGTATTTCCTACCGGTGCTACTGATGAGGATTCAGAGCCTCAAAGAAGTTAAGCACCCTGCCAAGGAGCCAAGATTCAAACCCAGGACCACCCACTCCAGCCCAGTAGTCCCTTGTATGAGCACTGTTCTCTAGCTTAGCCAAGCTCAGAAGAAACACAGCAGCTTTGTGAGTTAAAGAGAGAAGGAAGCTACTGTTACTGAAATGGCTCCAGACTCCTCAGTACTGGTCATCAAATTTACACCATGGTGACTAGCCTTGAGCTGAAAAACAAAAAGGTAAGGCCAGGTTCCCTGAAGCCCCACCACCCAGCTGACCTCGACCTTTTACCCAAATGCTCCTAAGGATGCCACGGCTGCCCAGCAGGGCCAGGCAAAGGAACATCGCTACGACCATGAAGGTACCTGCGAGTACTTTGGGGGAACTGCCTCCCAGCCATGCCGCGGCCTCGCTCACCCACAGGGCAATTCCCAAGAGGCGGGGCGGGCTGCGCTTCCCTGAGCCCTCGATTTGAGCCCACCTGATGCTGCAGGGTCAGATTCGGCTCCCATTCGCATTCATAGAGCGCCTCCTACGTGAGTTGCCCCCAGTGATTTGCTGCTCTTAAGGCCCATCGTATGGACAGGAAAACTGAGGCTCGGAGAAAAAAAGTGGCTTAGCCTGAGCATGGAGGTGCAAGGATTGGAGCCCGAGCCCGCTGACGTCGAGAACTGACTCTCGGCCGAAGGGCCTGCCGGGCGCCCTTGGCCCCAGCTGTGGAAATGACGACCCTCAAACCGGCCCTAAGAAGCCCGCTTGAGAGGAAGGGCCACCCAGGGAAGGATCGGGGTGGGAGCCGCGATCACCGCGCGAGCATCGGATGAGGCGCGCCACAACCCGTCTCGTGAGTCCGCCCCCAGCGCCGAGTAGCCGGACCGCCGAGGTGGACAGAAGACGCCAGGTCCCGGAGTCCCGGCGCCACGGAGCCTCGGAGCCTAGACTCCACCAACCCGCGCCCGCGATCGCGCCCACTCACCGCCGGTGGCCAGGGTTGTTCACTTGGTAACCTGAGCAGGACGCAGGCCCGCACCACTGAGGAGCTACCACGGCCGGCACCGGCCGCGGGGGTGAGGGCGTGGCCGTCACGGGCCGCGTGCGCATGGTCCCGGGCCTAGCCTTTCTTCCCCCCTGCGAATCAGTGCTCTTGGTACGCCCCTACTAGCCACGCCCCCTCCGCGTTCTCCAAGGCGGCGGGGCCTCCGGCCTTGGTGAGTGGTTCTGGGGCAAGTGAGAGGGCAGTGGGTGGTCTTTCCCGACCGTGACCCTGCAGCTCCGCTGGTTGCCTGCCCACGCGCTCGTGGGTCGCTGCAGATTGTGGCGCCACATGTGCTCGCGGCATCTTACCCTGGACGGCCTTGTTTCCTCACTTGAAAATGGCGGGGTTGGGTCGTCTGAGGGCTCTACAGCCTGACCTAAGATTCGAATGCTTGCCTGCTGGAGGCGGGAGGGGGGGGGGTGGTCGGGAGAAGGGCGCTTCAGATTTGAAAAGTCTGGCTGCCTTGGTGGGGGTAAGAATCCCACCTCTGACTCCTACTGTGCTTCCCACGTTGTAGGGTTGTGAGGTTTAAGTGATATCGTAGAGGACTTAGCACAGTGGGATAGTTTAGTGCTCTAGAAATGTAAGCCGTTGCTGTTATTACAGTTATTATTACAGGTTCTGCGGCGAATTCCCTTTGGAACAAGGGGCGGTTTATTTCTATCAGAGCCTGTTCTCCATTTGTGAAAACGGGACCAACCAACCGGTAACCAAAACACTTTGAAAATAGTGAAGTCTTGTAAAAACAGGATTATTACGGTGTCCCCAGTGTTAGGTTTCCTGGGTCCTGCATCCAGTCTGATTGATCTCATTGAACCAGCCGCTCCGACAGGTTTGATAAATGGAGTCGGTCTCAGTGAGGGGCACATTGTGTTCGCTAAGGGACTGAACATGTAACTCCTACCCTAGGCCCTCAAGAGAGCATGGGAAATTCACCATTCACATCTTGGATTCTCAGTCCCACCTTTTCAACACCCTGTTGGACGTCTTCCCTGGAAGTCGCACTGAAGCGTCAAACATATGAATTCTTAACCTCCTGTTTCAGATGAGCCAGTATTCATGAGTACTGGGTTCCCTGCCTCTGCCCATAACAGCATCACTGGAGCAGAAAGGAGCATTTACTTTTGCTCTCTCCCACTGAACTAGTAACTGAGTCCTATGGATTCTATCTCCAGAACCTCCCCTTCTCACTTTTCCTGCTGCCTCTCTCCTAGTTCGGGCCCACCTGGGTTCACTTTTCACCTGGATGATCTCAGCAGCTTCCTGCAAGCCACCTCCAGTGTCTCCAGCACCCATTGCCCAGGGAAGCTTCTTTGCCTCATGTACTGCCCTAATCACTGCCCTACTTTCCTGTCCTTTTGCTATCCCCCTCCCCCAAACACTCTCACTAGCGTGCCAGAAAAAAAAAGTAAGTTGGATACACACCTTAAACACTAATATAAGTTCTAACAGATAAAATATTTAAATGACAAAAAAGAAGAAGAAAGAAACCACCTAAATCCTAGAAGAAACCAAGGGAGAATTTGTACTAGTAATCTCCAAGAGGCCTTTTTGAGTATGACATAAGGCTAAGAAGCCATAAATGAAAAGGCTGAGAAATCTGCCTCCATAAAAATCAAAATTTGCAGTATAACAAAAACTTACAAGAAAAGTCAAAAGACAATGACAAAGTAGAAAATATTTGCAACTCATCGTAGTCAACCAGTTTCCCTAACAGATTAAGAGCCCTACTAATTATCAGGAGGGATCAGTCCCTGGAGAAGGACATCATGCTTGGTAGAGGGTCAGCAAAAAGAGGAAGACCCTCAACGAGATGGATTGACACAGTGGAGTCAAGCATAACTATTGTGAGGAGGATGGCACAGGACCGGGCAGTGTTTCGTTCTTTTGTACATAGGGTTGCTATGAGTCAAAACCAACTCGATGGCACCTAACAACAACAACTAATTAATTTTAAAAGACTAACAATTTAACATAAATGGGCAAAAGATGGGACCCAGGTTAAGCATTTGGCTGCTAACGAAAAGGTGAGCAGTTCAAATCCACCAGCCGCTCCTTGGAAACCCTATGGGGCAGTTCTACCCTGTCCTACAGGGTTGCTATGAGTTGGAATCAACTTGATGACAATGGTTTTTTTTTGGGGGGGGGGGGGGAAGGGAAAAAGATATAAATAATCAGTTTACAGAAAAAGAAAGACAAATGGCTCTTAACCACATGAAAGTTTCTCAGTCTTACACATAAAAGAAATGCAAATTAAAATGTCACGGAGATAGCATTTTTCACCTAGTCATAAATCCAAAAGTTTGATGACACACTTAGAGCTGTGGGTAAATAGGCATTGTCCTTTGTTGTTGATACATCCAAACGTGGATACCATCCAGCTACAGAAAAGACGAAAGAAGGTCATTGCTGGCGCTGAACAATCTTTGTGATAAATTGGTAAGAGAAACATACCAGGGACAGAAGAGTAGGTATAGAATTCTACCATCTGTGTTTTAAAAATAATTGGGGGAGAACATACATACTGTGTGTAAATATGGCATGGGGGCGACATCTGACCTCTAACTTCATGGGTGGATGGAGAATCAAATCAACAGCCCAAGACTGATTCCCGTGAGGCGGAGATCAGACATGCCTCCTCTCTCTACCATCTTTGCCAATTCTGACAGCAACCGTCCCTCCCATGGCACGCTCTACTTCTCTCCTTGGTTTCATTGCAATGGCCACGCAGAACTCACAGAAAATACTCACGATTATGGGGTGTATTAGGAAAGTAACAATTACAATTCAGGTTCAAGTGCTCTCAGGATACAGTTGTTCATCCATCAGAACAGCCTCTTTTCAGCTGTGCCCACAGGCACAATCTCTGGCCCCTTGGCCTCTGCCCTGCTTGGGCAAGTGTTACAAAGCTTTTAGCTGTGCTAATAAGTACCCCAAGGCACCCCACTCCGCCAGTAAGCCTCAACCAGAAGACACTCAGCTCTGGATCCATGGGCTGGCAAACCTAACTCCACCAAGTGCCTGGAGACCCCTACTCCCCAGAAAGCCTCCTGCCTAAAGGCACTCAGCTTTCTCGCTCTGTGGGTCAGGAAGCTCACCAAGCCATCTCCTGCCACCGTTTCTCTACCAGTGCTTCTCACTGTCTTCAGTGTTACAGCTCTGTCTCTCCTGGCTCCAGGAGCTTCTTAACACAGGGATCCTGGGTCCAAAGTACGTGCTCTGCTCTTGGCCTTTCTTCCTTGGTGGTGGTGAGATCCTCTTTTTGCTCTGAAATTGGCTCTCTTTTAAGCCTAGTGGGATGGCAAAACTGACCAATCCTCTTGGTGGGCCACAATTACCTTATTTGCACGGTCACACCCAATCACTTGGGTGGAAGTTATGAGACCATGGCGAGAAAGGCCACACAATCCATGGCACTGGCACTGTGTATGCGTATTTGCTTGTATGTGCATGAAATACTTCCGGAAAGAAAAAAAAAAACTGGTAACACTGGTTGTCTCTTTGTACTTTGTGAATGTTTTTTCTACTCGTTCTAAGTTGAATATATAAATACTTTTTAAATACCCAAGTAACCATTACACTGGCCAAAGAACCAACTCCTTACTGGCTCCCAGTGCCTAAAGAATAGTGACTATAAACGTCATTTTTAAAATTTTTATTTGTTGTTGTGGTTGAGAATATATACAGCAAAACATACAGCAATTCAACAGTTTCTATATGTACAGGGTTACAACAGTTTCCTGCCAAGTCCCCTCCATTTGTCCTCACCTTTGAGGCTAGAAAGAATAACTTCTTACCCTGTTTAGCACTTTCTTCTGGTCATTATCTCCATACTGGTAAATAAATGCTTTTGTGGCTACCTGTTGTCCTATGAAGGAGCCCTCCCTGGTGGTGCAGTGGTTAGGCACTCAGCAGCTAACCAAAAGATTGACAGTTTGAACTCACCAGCTGCTCCATAGGAGAAAGATGTGGCAGTCTGCTTCTGTAAAGATTACAGCTTTGGAAACCCTGTGGGGTAGTTCTACTCTGTCCTATAGAGTCGCTATGAGTCAGAGTGAATTTGATGGCAATGTGTTTGGTTGTCCTATGCCTGTTGTTTACATGTTATCTGTTGAATTACTACTAGTAATGTTAGCTCACACCACAGCCTGCCTCCCCTGCCCCCACCTTTCCAACATAATTATTTCTAACCCTAGTTCCTCTGTTGATAATCTTTATAATTTAAGTAACAGCCTTGACATTTATTTTTTGATCTATCAACTGTAGGCAGAATCTCTTGAGGTTGTGAGGTGAGGCTCTCAGCATCCCTGCCTTTCCCTTCTGCTCTCCTCCCACCACTTCTACCTCCCAAATTCCATCATCTGAACCTCTCTCTGTTTTCATTAATGAGCTTAATAACATTTACATTCTACATGCATTTTCTCTGCTTTGTCTGTAGAAGGGGCCCCCAAGTTGAATCAACAAGCAGTGTTGACATAGTTGTGACACTGTACACAGTGTACGGGGCAGATAGGGCAAACATAGCAATCCCTGTGGTTACAAGGATATTTCTTGCAACTTGTCCTTCTCTAGGAGGTTCAAATTGCCCATTTTTTCTGGAACTATTTACAAAAAACAGATCCTCAACCTCTCCAAGGATCTGGTGCTATCAGGCTTTTTCCAGAGACCTCCTCTAGGGCTCTTAGACAAAGCCCCTACCCAATTCAGATTAACTGCTGTCAAGGGCTGTCTTAGGCTGGGTTCTCTAGAGAAGCAAAACCAGTAAAGTGTATAAATGTATACAGAGAGATTTATATCAAAGAAACAGCTCACACGATTGTAGAGGCTGGAATGTCCCAAATCCGTAGAGTGGGATAGAGGCTTCTCCCGATTCACGTAGCTGCAGGGGCTGGCAAACCCAAGATCGGCAGGTGGTAAAGCAGGGCTCTTGCTCACAGGCTGTGAATATCGACAAATCCCAAGATTGGCAGGCGACACCACAAGGCTTCTCCCGATTCATGTAGCTGCAGGGGCTGGCGAACCCAAGATTGGCAGGTCGGACAGCAAGGGTCCACTCACAGTCTGTGAAGATCAACAAATCCCAAGATCAGCAGATAAACTGCTAGTTCAAGTCCCAAGAACCGGTGGTCAGACAAACAAGAGGCAGCCACAGGATCCAGAGTGAGCAAAAAAGCCAGAATGTCTGCTTGTATTCGGATGCAGGCTACACGCCCAAGGAAACTCCCTTTCAACTGATTGGCTACTCACAGCAGATCCCATCATGGGGGTGATCACATATAAACACTGAGAATCATGGCCCAGCCAAGCTGACACACAATCTTAACCATCACAAGGGCAGAGGCTAAATTCACATCTGTGTTCTTGTAGCAGGTGCATAATCAGAGAATTGGATCTCCTAAGCCTGGAATGCAAGGGTATTCAAATTCTAGCCTGAACCTATCTTTTCAGCTTGATCGTCATAAGTCTCCTCCACAAACTGTACACCCCAGTGAAACTGGATGAATCCTTGTATAAGCTGTGCACTTTTATTCCTCTGAGACACCAGAAATGTTGTTCTCTATGTTTATATCCTACCAATGCTCCCAATTCTAGAAAGCCACCCTGATACCTCAGCTGGAAGTGACGGCTCCACAGTACTGTCTGGCCCTCTAAAGCCCAGAATATTTCCTACCTTAGGTCATATCTCAAAAGTATTGGCAGACCCACTGGTCTATAGTCCCTCCAGAGCAGGCGTCCCTGCTTCCCCAAGCAAAGTTCTGACAAGTGCAGGCAGCAGGTGTTTGCTGGATGAAACCACAGGGGATTCAGGAAGAACAGGCTTGAGTTAAGGAGCATGGGCTAGGATGAAAAGGAGCAGGGGCTATAAAGGGAAGATCCCCTAGGCAGGATGGGCTGGGGTTACAGAACCTAGTCTTCCAAGGGAGCTAGGGAACCAGACTATGGCCAGTCCCGGTCATTTCAGGATAAAGATTTGGCAGCCTGTCTAGGGCCCTGCTTTTTTTTTTTTTTTTTTTCAGGCTACCTCCATTGAACAGAATGGAAGAAGAGGTTTGTCCAGGTGTAGGTGCAGGCGTGGCAGCATTAAGGACTCCTTGGGAGGGGTTGAACCGCTAAGGGAGAGATGGAGGGCCACCAGGATAGTGGGCCTTTCCCTACTACCAGCAATCTAGCCCCAAGCCCCCTGCCCCATAAAGGGTTTCCTAGGAATGTGAAAAACCTGAGAACTGGGGATACCTACAACAGACAGATAGCTCAGGGACTCAGAGATCAGAAGCCGGCCTTAAAGCAAAGCTTCTTCTCCTAGGAAGACACTTATAAGGATGTGGCATTCCACGAAGCCAAGCTCAGCCTGTATTAGGACCTTTTGACCTCTATGATCCCTCAAAGCCTTACTTTGTTCTTCTGTAGAACCAGGTTTACTGAGCACTCGCAATTGCTTTCACTTGCTGTAGAATGGCGGGGAGGAACTGACTACATTTATTGAGCACCAACTAGATCTCAAGCACTGTGCTAATCTTTCTGCACAGGTCACTGCAAATTTGATAGATGAGTAAATGGAGGCTCAGAGAGGTGAAGACATTTGTCTTGAGGCCCCACAACTAGTAAGTGGGAAGTTAAGATTTGGACCTGGGTGTCAGTGGCCTACCCACAAAGAATCCTCTCTTTCCAGGCAAGTAGGGGACTCCCAATAGTGCAATAAATAGGGATGGGGGAGACGGCTTCAGGGCTCCCAACTAGAATGCTAGGGTTGGGTGTAAAGTCTTTAAACTTTGTGGTAGGGCCTGACCCCCATCAAGTGCTCAGTAAGTTCTTGTCAAGCGCATCCAAACCCTTCCCACCCTATTCCAACCCTGGAGAGCCAATCTTCCCGACGACTGACTAGGTCTGGGTCCCCTGGGGCACCCACTGAGCCCCGGGGCAGCCTCTGTTCAGCTGTTACTTTGGAGTGGTGCCATTCCTCACACTCCCACCCAGGGCACCCTCCTATTCCTGTCTGCCTGACTCCTCCCTGCTCTCTTCTGACTCAGTCTTCCTCTCCTTTACAAGCTCAGAAGGGCTTGAAGAATCTCCAAGGTTGTGCTGCCTTGAGCAGGAGCTCGCTCATAAGAAGAAAAAGAAGATTCCAAATCAGCTTGTTAGAAGGGAAGTTGGGTTGTCTCCCTCCTCTTCACTTGTCAACAACTACAAATGTCACCCCAGCTCTCTGACAGGGCATCTGAAATGCCGCCACTAGCACTCCAATCCCCCCAAGCTAAGCATTGACCTGGATGTTTCCCTTGGGAGATTTCCATGAGAGTTCAGGGTAAATTAGTTTAATAGATTTCCTGAAACCACAGGGCTGTGATGACCTGCTGCCTCCAGGACCAAGGATGAAGCAGTTACCAAAGTCCAAGATCTGCCTCTGGAGATCAAGGGTCAAATTCCACTTGATTACTAACCAGATGGAAGCCCTGGTGGTGCAGTGGTTAAGAGCTCGGCTGCTAACCAAAAAGGTCAGCAGTTCAAATCTACTGGCTACTCCTTGGAAATCCTATGGGGCAGTCCTACTCTGTCCTATAGGGTCGCTATGAGTTGGAATCCACTCGATGGCACCTAACAACAACAGCTAACCATGGTGGTACAGTGGTTAAGAGCTTGGTTGCTAACCAAAAGGTCAGCAGTTTGAGTCCACCAGTTGCTTCTTGGAAACCCTATGGGGCAGTTCTACTCTGTCCTATAGGGTCGTTGTGAGTCAGTATCAACTGGATGGCAATGGGTTGGGTTTTTTTTTTTTTTTTTAACTAACCAGATTTGTAGCCTTGGGCAAGTCTCTTTGTTTCCCCCCCTGGATCAGAAATCCTTTTCCTTATCAACAAAATGGGAGTAGATCTACTCTGTCCTGTAGGATCACTATGAGTCGAAATCGACTCAACAGCAATGGTTTGGTTTTGGTTTTATCTTGTCCCTGCCCCCTTCTCAGGGTTGTTCTGAGGCCTATAATGGTCAAAGGATGGATGTGTGAATGCTGTGCAGGATGTAAGGCACCCCCAGGTGAGGCCCGACTGTCAAAGAGGAGAGGAGAGAGGAGTGTGAAGATCAGGGGCCCTTTGTAAGAGAGGTTTGGGCAGAGAAACAATCATAGGTGGCTCGCGGGCCTGCTCAAAGCCTCCTAGCATAGGCCACATAGCTGGTCATGAGCTAGGTCAAAAACCGAGTAGCCAGAGGCCCTGCTGTGGGGGCTCACTAAGCTGGATGTGTGTGGCCCTGCTGGCTGCAGGGTGAGCCAGCTGGCCAGGCAGGAGGCAGCTGTGGATCGTATATGTAGACAGTAATATGGGGACTAGATAAACTGCTGGAGATGCCGGGGAACAGCTAAAAGGAGAGGGCAGGGACAGCTTGGGGGCTGGACCTAGAAGTCCCTGAAACCTGGGGGCTTCCAGATGGGACCGTGAATGTACAGGGGAAAAGCCAAGGCCCTGGATGCCTCAAAGGGTGGTCTGTGGACCACCCACATCGGAATCACCACAGGGATTTTTAAAATTGCCAATTCCTAAGGCACTCCCAGCCCCAGCCCCTGGACCAGACTCTCCAGTGACCTTGGAGATCAAGGGCTAAATTCCACTTCGACTGCATGTTAGTAGTCAAGGTAAGGCAGAAACTGAAGTCTTAAATAAGCTTCATTTAAAATAAATGTATAAATAAACAAATTCATTTTACATAGAAATTTAAATAAGATTCGCACTAAAATTTGAGAACCACTGTCTTAGTGGGTTAACTTGGCCAGAACTGGGCATGGGGTGGGGCACCCAAAGTCAGGACAGATCCGAAAACCAGAACAGATAAAAAGGAGGCTGAGATTGCCCAGCCTGGCTCTCCAAGGTGTTAAAAAAAATCTCTCCAGACCTCCTTCCCTGCCTCCCTGCCCCACTGCCACACACCTAGGTCCTTCTAAGCTTGTCCACAGTTCCACAATTTCTAAGAGGCAGCCCTGGTGCAAAGGAACAAACATAGCCCTTGGAGACAGCAGATCGGGTTTCCAAAACCAGCAAATGAGGCACGGCAAGCTGGGTGACCTTGGGATGGTCTTGTGGACTCTCAGAGCCTTGCGAGGCCAACCAGGGGTGTTTAGGTAAGGATTAAATGAGTGAATGTGTGTGAAGTGGGCTGATACGCAGTGGTTCCCAGGAATGTGGATCCCTTCCCTTTTCCTCTTCGCTACATCCCCACCCCCTTCTTCCCTTTGTTCCTCTCCTGCTTATACAACTAAAGTTTAAACTTGCAACCTTCTGAGGAAATGGGGAGGGGGAGCGTCCGGGCAACGGGAGGCTTTGAAAGCAACACCCTCTCTCTCTTCCTCCCTCCACATTCTTGTCCACTTGCTGCTGGGCCAGGACCTTTGTTCTCATTCCCTAATATTGCATAGAGCCCATGATTACCTTCCCCAAATCTCTGACTGCCAGTGGTTGCCATGGCAACCAGAACACACTACACCACCAACCTTTGTGAGAGAGCCTCAGAGCCTCAGAGGAGTCTACTTGGCTTCCATGAACTGCTCAGTTCAACAGCGCTTACTAGGAGCACCTACTACGAGCCTGGCACTGAGTAGGCACTTAGCAGACACGGAAGTGGATCAGAGCTGGTCCCTGGCCTTGAGGGGTTTGTGGTCACCTGGCAAACTCACATTAGACCAACTACTGTTCTAGTTCGGTTATTCTCAAAGTGCGGTCCTTGGACCAGCAGCATCAGCCTAGTGAATCTGAAACTCTGGGGGTGGGGCACAGAAACCTAGGTCTTAACAAGCCCTCCTGGTGATGTTGATGCAGGCTGAAGTTTGAGGACCACAGATCTGATTAAAATCTCACGCAATCCCAAAAGCTGGGTACTATTGTTCCCGTTTTACAGACGAGGAAACTGAGGCTCAGAAAGACTGAAAGGATCCTCCTGACACCTCTCTCTACCCATGCTCCGGTGTCAGGCTAGCTGATAGTTTGTAAGAAGTTGGACTCTCAAATCTCTCCCAGTGTCTACCTTTGTAGCACCTGTAATGAGGTGACGAGCAAATATTATTCTTCCTGGGTTCCAGCTGGAGAAACCTAGGTACCTTGCACTGCATCCATCAGGGTCAAGAGCAAAGCTGCGAGTGAAATGAGGCTTCCCTAGCTCATCCTGCACCTCAGCATAGCGGCGCAGGCAGGGAGAAATGTGAGCCTCCCAACAGCACAGACGGGCAGATTATCCAACAGGCAAGGTAAGCACAGTAACCACAATGCTTACCTTGCTTACCAGACCATCTGTAGTGAACAATTCACGTTTTTTCACCATATCAAAGATTCTGCTTCTAAGTACGGCTGGCATCTCTCTCTCAACCCCACAGAACCTTCCTACAGAATCAAAACCTCTTTACACTGGACATCCTTTTAGCTCAGTAATGAAGTCACTCCTGAGGTTCACTGTTCAGCCAAAGATTAGACAGCCTCATGAAACAAAATGAGACTAATGGGGCTCAACAGTCCAGGGACAAGGATTAGAAGGCAGGAGAGGACAAGAAAGCTGGTAATAGGGAACCCCTGGTTGAGATGGACATTGTTGACATGTCGTGGGGTTGTTAACCATTGTCATAAAACAATATGTGTACTGACTGTTTAATGAGAAACTATTTGTTCTGTAAATCTTCATCTAAAGTACAATAAAAAATTAAAAAAACCTGTTTACAAATTTACAGTCCCTAACAGGGAGACAGGGAGGATTACCCAGTAAGCAAGGTAAACATGGGTTTACTTGTGCGTATTTACTAATCTATAGTGACAAGTTTCACATGTTTTTTACCACATCAAAGATGTGGTGACCAAAAAAAAAAAAAAAAACCCACTACTGTTGAGTTGATTCCTACTCATAGCTACCCTGTAGGACAGAGTAGAACTGTCCCATACGGTTTCCAAGGAGTGGCTGGTGGATTCGAACTGCCACCCTTTTGGTTAGCAGCTGAGCTCTTAACCACTGTGCCACCAGGGCTCCGAAGATGTAGTGAAACCCATGTGAAATAGTTCACTACAGATTAGTAAGTACACACAAGCAAGCCCGTGCTTACCTTACTTATTGGGTAATTCGCCCCCGAGCGCCAAGGAGAGCAGAGCCAGGAGTAGAATCAGGAAAAGCATCCCTGGTGACAACCACTGCCCTTGGGGAGGGGCATAGGCCAGGCTAAGTGTGGGGCACTGAGCTGACACAATACTCTACCAGCCAAGGCCATCCCAGGCTTCCAAGCCCCTTCCTGCCCAGACTCTCTTTCTTCTGTTCACTCACCTACATGATGGAATGGCCTCTTTTTGCATACATCCCATGACTGAGTGCCCATTACCTTTACAGACAGTCCATCCATCTATGAAATCTCTGACTGTTGGACAGTTTTCCTTTGAATGAGCTGAAATACACCCCTTTTATGAATTAGTCTGATCCCTCTTTGGAGTCCTGGTGGCACAGTGGTTAAGAGCTCAGCTGCTAACCAAAAGATCACAGTTCAAATCCACCAGCCGCTCTTTGGAAACCCTAAGGAGCAGTTCTACTCTGTCCTATAAAGTGGCTATGAGTAGGAATCGACTTGACGGCAACGGGTTTGTTTGCTTGTTTTCTTTTGGTAATCTCCCTTTAACAGAGATTTACAGGATTATTTTTAAAGTATGGTATAAAGTAAGAATACCTATGCTATCCATTTCCCCTGAATCTACCCATCCACTTTTCCAGATAAACTAGAACATACTGACCCATTTCCTGTAGAACAGGAGGAACAACAAACACCGGGATGGGAGTAACCCACTGCTGTGGAGTCCACTCTGACTCATGGAGACCCCATGTGTGTTAGAATAGAACTGTGCTCCATTTTCAATGGCTGTTATTCCAAAAGTAGGCTGCCAGGCCTTTCTTCTGAGGCACCTCTGAGTAGACTTGAGCCTCCAAACTTTTGGTTAGCAGCTGAGCACTTAACCATTTGCACCACCCAGGGACTCCAGGAAGAATACGATATTACAATTATCCAGACCTTGTTTCACTTTGTTGAATAAAGTCACAGGCAGATGGTTTTCAGTTGACAGAAACGTTAAACTTACTCATAGTCTTTTCATTTATAATGGGTCCCTCCCTTGGAAGAAGCCTCAGCAAATGGAGATCCTGGAACTTAAGCAACTTCAGCTTCATGGAAATCTGACTCTGACCCTGGCCAACTCAATCCCTTTTCTAGTCCTCAGCGTCCTCATCTGTAAAATGGGGTGGTCCTACCCACTTTCCAGGGTTTGCTTGAGGATTAAATGGAAAAAAAAAAAAAAAACCCGTTGCCATCAAGTTAATTCCAACTCATAGTGACCCTATAGGACAGAGTAGAGCTGCCCTATAGGGTTTCCAAGGAGCAGCTGGAAAGGATTCAAACTGCCTACCTTTTGGTTAGCAGCCAAGCTCTTATCCACTGCGCCACCAGGGCTCCAGCTTGAGGATTAATGAGCTAAATGAAGGGGAAAATGTCTGCCAAGATATTATTATATTCTCTGAGTTCCAAAGATAAAATCTTGGGGTGTGGGTATGATGGAAGAATAGGCCAATTGATTGTTCCTAAGGTGATGGTGGGGAGGAGGAGGAGCATCCTGACTTTAACGTTTTGCATGTAGAAGATCTAAGCCAAAGCTTGGTGGGCGAACGAGTGACTTCTGGAGTCACTAAACAACAATGAAACGACCCCTCGTGGCAACCACTCTCCTTGGTTTTCAGAATTATTTTCCACAAGACTCTTAGCAAAGTGGCCCTCAATGCATTTCTGGGGGAGGGATTTTGCCCACTTTTGGGTTCAGAGAGACTCTTCACCCTGGAGGCAGCTCTCAGGGGCCTACAAGAAAAACCCTTTGTTTCTGGGAGGTAGGTGACCCACAAAGAAGGAAACCTGATCAGGCCCCTCAACCAGGTCCTCAGGAAAGATTACAGGATTATTTTAATTAATTTGGCAGCAAGCTCACCAAGAGAAAAAGATGATGCTCCTGAAAGAAAAAAAAAATCTCTGGCTTTGTTCCCCAGAACATGTTTTTCAGGAGGGATTAGTGTTGTTCATGAGAAAGGAGCCAAATAAACTCCCTCCCCGCCCACACACTCAGTTCTAAGAAGGTGTCTCCTTTGTCGAGGTCATCCTCCTCCCTTTTTAAAAGGGTCTCCAGAGAACTCCCTCACTCGGGGCCTGAGCCGAGCCTTGGGGTCTGCAGTCCCAGCTGGCTGCTAGTGCCCACCCCATCCATCTCTCCAGGGCCTGCTCATGGAGGAAACTCAATCTCACCCCCTCAACCCCTTCCAGACTTCATTCAATGGCAGAATTCCCAGGGCACCATGCCAGAGAGTCCCACTCATGCATTTTCACCAGCACTACTGGCCATGACCTTGCGGGGGTCCCAGAAGCACTGTGCTAAAGAAATGAGGGGTGGTTCTTGAGGGACTCAGCCCTACCCTCTGCAGCTGGGCACAAGCACTCGGCCCCCACTGCCCACGGAGGTACACTGGACTTGTGCGTGAGCACTGCCCTTGACAGGCCAGCCTCTGAGCCTCCCTATCTATGCGGCCTTGGGCGCCCCACTCCATGTCCCTCAACAGATAATGCCTGTCTGGCCTGCCTCCAGGGAAGAGAGAAGATGACCATGAGGGTCTTGTGCCCCTTCCCACTGCCTCCACCACACAACGCATTGGAAAATTACCCAAAGTCACCAGACCTTGACTTAGGGGCTCAGGCTGCAGGATGGGACTACAGTGAGAGCAGGTTGGGTGGAGGATGGAAGAGCAAGGGACACCAGCATCCAGTCCCGCCATAAACTTACAGCAGATAGCATCAGCATGGGAAGAACCTTAAAGATCATTACAGCCAACCCTCTGCTTTTACAGATGAGAAAAATCTGTCCAGAGACGGTGAAGTACTTGCCCAAGGTCACACAGTAAATCAATAGCAGAGCTGGGACTAGAGCCCTTGGTTCAGCATCCCCATCCAGGCTTTTCCTACTATACCACTCAGGTCTGGGCATGGGATGGGGAGGTGCACCAGCTCCTTCTCCTCCCGCTGCCACTCCTCCCACCCTTAGACTCGGACGGGAGAGAGGGCATGGCCAAGGCCCAGGGCTGCCACTATCCCATCCTCAGCTGCACCTCAAGTCCCAGTTCCAGTTACCTGCCAGGTACAGCAGCCTGCCCTTTTCCCACCTCTCCCTGAACCAGGCTTCCCTTGGGGTGGCAAGGTGAGGAGACACCCACCTGGGCAGCTGGGGCTATGGGTGCCCCAGGCAGGGCCAACCAGCCAGGGCAGGTCCTGTGCTAAGAGGTATCCTGGCTTCCCAGGGCTTAAGCCCCACAGCAGCCCTTTATAGGGCAGAGAGGCGTGGTGTGAGGGATTAGGGTGTACCCATGGTATTTGCACCCGAGGAGTGCCCTCACCCTGAATTTCCCTGCCAGGCACTGAATGCAGCAGCTGAGGCTGGAGCTGGTTCCAGAATAGCCTTTGCCTTGGCTGAGTCCCTCACTCCTCACAAAAAGCACCAAAGCCTCATCCAGCTAAGCTCTAGCTTCTGTGGAGCTGGGCAGGGCCCAGGGAAGTGAGGCCCATTCGGGACAAATGACCTTTCCCAGCTCCCTTCAGTCCTCTCCTGGGGGGATCAGACCCCTGTGTCAGGAGCAAGGACCTCTGGAGCCAGACAGACTTGACAGTTTTAAGGTCCCACCAACTCTGGGACCTTAAATAAGTTGTGCCACCTGTAGACCTCAGTTTCTTCATCTCTAAAATAGAAATAATGATAATACTCATTTCATAGGACTGACACAGTACCTGGTATGAAGTAGCTCCTCAATAACAGTATAAAGGAATAAATCAATAAATGAACGAATGAACAGAAAGGTGACCAGGATGGTGAGGCATCTGAAATCAGTCCAGATGTGCCTTAGAACATTATTTCTCTCTCCTCGACTTTTTACTTTGCCTGATCCAGACGCCTAGTGTCTTTCCGCATGTCCCCACATCTTTGCGCTCACTATTTGTCAGTTTGTGACTCTCTCTAAGTCCTGTTGGTTGACTCCCAAAAGCCACTGCACCGAGATGACATAGTCTCATTTTCCTTGATGGTGATTGGCTGGAGGTGGGGGGGGGGGGGGGATGTGACTCAGATCTGGCCTATAAGACAGGAGGGGAGGTGTGCCAGGAGGCTGCAGGGAAAGGTTTCCTGGCTCCTAAGAGAAAAAACCTAGAAGAGATGGACCTTTCTGCCTCTGGATATTGTCATGTTCAATTGTGATACCTGGATCTTGTGTAGTCGTCTTGTGGCCATAAGGGAAACAGACCTGAGAATGAAGCCAGTGCTAAGGCCTGCAGAGCAGAAGTTTCCTGCGCACATCTCTAAATGATCCACCTGATCACCTCACCACTTGTCTGTTTGTCCTACTGTGGTGGCTTGTGTGTTGCTGTGATGCTGGAAGATAAGCCACTGGTATTTCAAATACCAGCAGGGTCACCCATGGTGGGCAGGTTTCAGTGGAGCTTCCAGACTAAGACAGACTAGGAAGAAGGACCTGGTGGTCTATTTCTGAAAAAAGTAACCAGTGAAAACCTTACGAATAACAATGGAACGTGGTTTGATATAGTGCTGGAAGATGAGCCCCTCAGGTTCAAAGGTACTCAAAATATGACTGGGGAAAATCTGCCTGCTCAAAGTAGAGTCTACTTTATTTAATGATGTGGGTAGAGAAAAGCATTCAGGACTTTCTGTTGCTGATGAGGCACGACTCAAAAAAAGAAGAAACAGCTGCAAATATCCATTAGTAATCAGAACTTGGAATATACGAAGTATGAATGAAGGAAAATTAGAAGACATCAAAAATGAAACGGAACACTTGAAGATCGATATCCTAGGCATTAGTGAGCTGAAATGGACTGGTATTGGCCATTTTGAATCAGACAATCATATGGTTTACTATGCCAGGGATGACAAATTGAAGAATAGTGTCACATTCATCGTCAAAAAGAACATTTCAGGATCTATCCTGAAGTACAACGCTGTAAGTGATAGGATAATACTAATACACCTACAAGGAGGACCACTTAATGTGACTATTATTCAAATTTATGTACCAACCACTAATGCTAAAGATGAAGAAATTGAAGACTTTTACCAGCTTCTGCAGTCTGAAATTGATCAAACATGCAATCAGGATAGATTGATAACTACTGGTGATTGGAATGCAAAAGTTGGAAACAAAGAAGGAGGATTGGTAGATGGGAAATATGGCCTTGGTGATAGAAACGATGCCAGAGATAGCATAACAGAATTTTGCAAGACCAACGACTTATTCATTGCAAATAGCTTTTTTCAACAACATTAACAGTGACTATACACGTGGACCTTGCTGGATGGAATACGCAGGAATCAAATAGACTACATCTGTGGAAAGAGAAGATGGAGAAGCTCAATGTCATCAATCAGAAAAAGACAAGGGTCCAACTGCAGAACAGACCATCAATATGCAAGTTCAAGTTGACGATGAAGAAAATTAGAGCAAGTCCATGAGAGCCAAAATATGATCTTGAGTATATCTCACCTGAATGTAGAGACCATCTCAAGAATAGATTTGACGAATTGAACACTAATGACCGAAGACTAGACAAGTTGTGGGATGACATCAAAGACATCATACATGAAGAAAGTAAAAGGTCATTAAAAAGACAGGAAAGAAAGAAAAGACCAAAATGGATGTCAGAAGAGACTCTGACAAAGGCTTGTCAGATGTTGCTCTTGAACGTAGAGTAGCTAACGCAAACGGAAGAAATGATCACGTAAAAGAACTGAACAGATTTCAAAAGGTGGCTTGAGAAGACAAAGTAAGGATTATAATGAAATGTGCAAAGACCTGGAGTTAGAAAACCAAAAGGGAAGAACATGCTTAGCATTTCTTAAGCTGAAAGAACTGAAGAAAAAATTCAAGCCTCGAGTTGCAGTATTGAAGGATTCTATGGTCAAAATATTGAATGATGCAGGAAGCATCAAAAGAAGATGGAAGGAGTATACAGTCACTGTACCAAAAAGAACTGGTCGACATTTAACCATTTCAGGAGGTAATATAAGATCAGGAACTGATGATACTGAAGGAAGAAATCCAAGCTGCACTGAAGGCATTGGGAAAAAACAAGGCTCTAGGAATTGACAGGATACCAATAGAGATGCTCCAACAAAAGATGTAGCGCTGCGAGCACTCAGTCGTGTATGCCTGGCCAACTGACTGGAAGAGATCCATATTTGTGCCCATTCTGAAGAAAAGGGATCCAACAGAATGTGGAAATTATTGAACGATATCATTAATATCACATGCAAGTAAAATTTTGTTGAAGATAATTCAACAGGAACTGCCAAAAATTCAAGCCAGATTCAGAAGAGGATGTGGAATGAGGGTGTCTTAGGCTGTGTTCTCTAGCGAAGCAAAACCAGTAAAGCTTATAAATAGCTACACAGAAAGATTTATATCAAGCAAATGGCTCATGTGGTTATAGAGACTGGAACAGCCCAAATCCATGAGTCAGGCTGGAGACTTCTCTTGATTCACGTAGGCACAGGGGCTGGCAATCCCAAGATCAGCAGGTCAGACAGCAGGGCTCTGGCTCACAGGCTGCAGAGACTAGAGAATCTGAAGATTGGCAGGCAAGGTAGCAGGTAAGTCCCAAGAACCAGAGGTCAGATGAACCAGAGCCAGCTGCAGGATCCAGAGCTAGCAAAAACCCACAAGCCTTGCCAGAGAGTCCACCTACATTGGATGCAGATCACACTCTAAGGAAACTCCCTTTCAACTGATGGGCTACTCACAGCAGATCCCATCATGGATGTGATCATATTATATCAAATCTCATCAAGGAGGTGATGACATCATCATATGACTGCCAAACTACATCGTGACTGCCAAACCACTGAGAATCATGGCCCAGCCAAGTTGACATACAACCTTAACGATCACAGTCCAGCTCTTATCAGTTTGGCACCTGTACACATCTCCTTAAACCATATATAATATCAGAATAAATACAACAATAAAGTCATACTTACACCTAACATGATACGATGAACACACATACAAGGCAGAAATACTCATAACAATTACAGTCCTTGTTTCTGCAACTGACCACGTGGTTGTAACTGATATTTAGAACTACCTTCTTCCACCACCCATTCTGTATTCCCTTTACCCTCAGCAAGCACTTCAGTTGGTCATGGTTCTTTGCCTGGTGGGGTGATCCAAATCTTCATTCCTGAAGATTCTGGGCTATTAGTAGTCATGTCGGAACTGAGTTGCTGTAGTTTTCCATTGACTTTAATCACAGATGCCCTAAGAGATCTCTTGCATTCCAGACATACACTTCTTTATCTCCGTTATGTAATATCAATCCAATTTCCTCTTGGTAATCAGGATCAATCACACCAGCCAATATAGTAACTCCCTTTTTTGCCTGCTGATCCAGAGGAATAAGGAGCCCAAAGTAGGCAGGTGTCATTCTTAACTACCAGTTCAATGGAATCAGTGATGTGTCTCCAGGTGGAAGCATTCCTTCCTTTGGAACTAAGACCTTTAGACCCTCAGGTCATAAGGTCTCGGGGACAGGAAGCAAAAATTTTGTAAGTGGATCATTTGGGGTAATAGTGAGCAATGCCACTCCCATTTCCATCCCTTGAGTCCTGGACCCTGAATCCTGGTTATGGGAGAAACAACATCGTACACTGGATGATGGTTTAGAGCATATACAGCATCCTGGAGAATGTTGCTCCAACCCTGCAAGGTATTGCCACCTAGCTGGCACCATAATTGTGTCTTTAGGAGTCCATTCCATCGTTCTATCAAGCCAGCTGCTTCAGGAAGATGGGGAACATGGTAAGACCAGTGAATTCCATGAGCATGGGCCCGTTGCCACACTTAATTTGCTGTGAAGTGAGTCCTTTGATTGGAGGCAATGTTGCGTGGGAGGCCATGACGGTGGATAAGTGGATAAGGCATTCTGTAAGTCCACAATGGTAGTTTTGACAGAAGCATTGCGTGAAGGGAAGGCAAATCCATATCCAGAGTGTCTTTTCCAGTAAAAACAAAATGTTGCCCTTTCCATGATGGAAGTGGTCCAATGATGTAATCAACCTGCCACCAGGTTGCTGGCTGATCACCCTGAGGGATGGTGCCATATGGGGAACTTAGTGTTGGTTTCTGCTGCTGGCAGATTGGACACTCAGCAGTGTCTGTAGCCAAGTCAGCCTTGGAGAGTGGAAGTCCATGTTGCTGAACCCATGCATAACCTCCATCCCTGCCACCATGGTCACTTTGTTCATGAGCCCATTGGGCAATGATGGGAGTGGTTGGGGAAAGAGGATGACTGGTTTCCAGAGAATGCATCATCCTATCTACTTGATTGTTAAACTCCTCCTCTGCTGAGGTCACCTGTCTTAGTTATCTAGTGCTGCTATAACAGAAATACTACAAACGAATGGCCTTAACAAAGGGAAATTTATTCTCTCACAGTCTAGTAGGCTACAAGTCCAAATTCAGGGCATCAGCTCCAGAGGAAGGCATTCTCTGTCTGTCAGCTCTGGAGAAAGGTCCTTGTCATCAGTCTTACCCTGTTGAGGAGCTTCTCAGGTGCACGGACCCCAGGTCCAAAGGACATGCTTTGCTCCCGGTGCTGCTTTCTTGGTGGTATGAGGTCCCCAACTCTCTGCTTGCTTCCCTTTCCTTTTATCTCTTGTAAGATAAAAGGTGGTACAGACCACACCCCAGGGAAACTCCCTTTATATTGGATAAGGGATGTGACCTGAGCAAGGGTGTTACATCCCACCCTAATCCTCTTCAACATAATGCAATCTTGCTTCACCAACCCCAGGCAGAGATTAGGATTTACAACACATAGGAAAATCACATCAATCACAAAATGGAGGACAACCACACAATACTGGGAATCATGGCCCAACCAAGTTGACACATATTTTTGGGGGACACAATTCAATCCATGACGTTACTCTTTGGTGAGCATTCACGAAACACAATCATTTCTTTGGCCCATTCAGAGAGGTCTATCCACATTCCTCTTCCCATACCTCCTTGTCTCCAATATTCCAATCATGTCCCTTCCAAGTCCCTGACCATCCAGCTGAACCATTGGCCACAGCTCATGAATCAGTATACAATCACACATCTGGCCATTTCTCCTTACAACAAAGTGAACAATCAGGTGCACTGCTTGAAGTTCTGCCCATTGGGAGGATTTCCTTTCATCACTGTCCTTCAGGGAGTTCCCAGAAAGGGGCTGTAATGCTGCCACTGTCCACTTTCAAGTGGTGCCTGCATATCATGCAGAATCATCTGTAAACCACGCACGAGTTTTCTCTTCCTCAGTCAACTGATCGTAAGGAACTCCCAATGAGGCCATAGGTGCAGATGGGGAGATGGAAGGTAATGTGACAGGAGTGGAGACCATGGGCATTTGGGCCACTTCCTTATGCAACTTACTAGTACCTTCAGGTCCTGCTTGGGTCCGATCTCGTATATACCACTTCCATTATTATGATGGAGTGCTTCCGTGCATGTCTAGTTTATGGTTCTATGGGTCAGACATCATCCAGTTCATGCAGCTCAGGCTGCATGGTGACTTGGTGGCTGATGGTTAAGTGTTCGCTCTCTACTAAGGCCCAGTAACAAGCCTGTTTTAGTCATCTAGTGCTGCTATAACAGAAATACCACAAGTAGATGGCTTTAACAAAGAGAAGTTTATTTCCTCACAGTAAAGTATGCTAAAAGTCCAAATTCAGGGTGTCAGCTCCAGGGGAAGACTTTCTCTGTCTCTCTCTCTGTCGGCCTTCTCATCAACCTTCCCCTAGACTAGGAGCTTCCCTACGCAGGGACCCCAGGTACAAAGGAAACACTCTGCTCCCGGCATTGCTTTCTTAGTGGTATGAGGTCCACCAACTCTCTGCATGCTTCCCTTTCCTTTTAGTTCTTGTAAGATAAAAGGCGGTACAGGCCACACCCCAGAGAAACTCCCTTTACATTGGATCAGGGATGTAACTTTAGTAAGGGTGTTACTATCCCACCCTAATCCTCTTTAACATAAAATTACAATTACAAAATGGAGGGCAACCACACAATACTGGGAATCATGGCCCAGCCAAATTGATACACACATTTTTTGGGGGACGTAATTCAAACCGTGGCAAAGCCAAAAGCTGTTTCTCCAAAGGAGAGTAGTTATCTGCAGAGGACGGCAGGGCTTTGCTCCAAAATCCTAAGGGTCTGCACTATGATTTGCCAATAGGGGCCTGCCAAAGACTTCAGACAGCATCTCAATCTGCCACTGACACTTCAAGCACTATTGATCAACCGGATTATATGGCCCAAGTGGCAATGCCACTTGAACAGCAGCCTGAACCTGTTACAGAGCCTTCTCTTGTTCTGGGCCCCACTCAAAACTAGCAGTTTTTTGAGTCACTTGATAAATATGTTGGAGTAGCACACCCAACTGAGGAATACATTGCCTCCACAATCAAAAGAGGCCCACTAGGCATTGTGCCTCCTTTTCAGTTGTGGGAGGGTCCATACGAAATAACTTACCCTTCACTTTAGAAGGAATATCTTGACATGCCCCACACTGCTGGACCACTAGAAATTTTACTGAGGTGGAAAGTGCCTGAATTTTTATCGGATTATTTTCCCACCCTCTAGCACTGAAATGTTTTATCAATAAGTCCAGAGTCATAGACACTTCTTCCTTACTAGGTCCAATCAGCATAATGTCATCAGTGTAATGGACCAGCATGATATCTTGTGGAAAAGAAAGGTGATCAAGGTCCCTGCAGACTAAATTATGACATAGAGCTGGAGAGTTGATATAACTTGTGGTAAGACAGTGAAGGTGTATTGCTGGCCTTATGAGCTGAAGGCAAACTACTTCTGTTGTCCTTTGAAACTGGTATGGATAAATAGGCATTAGCCAGATCAATAGCTACATACCAGGTACCAGGAAATGCTAATTTGCTCAAGCAATGAAACCACATCTGGAATAGCAGCTGCAATTGGAGTCACCACCTGGTTAAATTTTTGATAATCCACTGTCATTCTCCAAGATCCATCTGTTTTTTGTACAGACCAAATAGGTGAGTTAAATGGGGATGTGTGGGAATCACTACCCCTGCATCCTTCAGTAATCTCTTCAATCCCTCCAGGAATGCAGTATTGCTTTTGGTTTACTATGTTCCTAGGCAGGGGCAGTTCTAATGGCTTCCACTTGGCTTTTCCTGTCATAATAGCCTTACTCTACTTATCAAGGATCCAATGTGGGGGTCCCACCAGTTGCTGAGTATATCTATTCCAAGTATGCATTTTGGAACTGGGGAAATTACTACAAGGGAACCCACTGGACCTACTGTGAGACAGACATGAGCTAAGACTCTGTTAATAACCTGACCTCCATAAGCCCCTACTCTGACTGGTGGGTCACAGTGACGTTTTGGGTCACCTGGAATTAGTATCAGTTCAGAGCCAGTATCCAGTAATCCCCCATATGTCTGATTATTTCCTTTTTCCCAGTGAACCATCACTCTCTTAAAAGGCCATAGATCCCTTTGGGGAAGGCTGGGAGAAAGATTAGCAGCATAAGTTTTTGACAGTGTATTAGAGTCCTTTCTCAAGGGGACCCAGTTTCCCCTTCATTCAAGGAGTTGTGGGTCCGTAAACTCACTCAAATCTGGGAATTGATTGAGGGACTGTGACTCTCTATTCTGGTGATTCGAATTAGACTACTCTTCACTTGACCTGGAATTCTTCCACTTCTACAAATCAAGTAAATAATAGATTTCCTATCTATTTCACTTCTAAGGACACCATGACTAAGTAACCAACACCATAAACCCATATGAGTCAGTCTATTTTGATTACTGCTCTGACTCAGCTGTTCATTATGGTAACTACACCCACCTTGTCTTTGTTGACTTAATTCTGCCACTTGACTCCCTACTACCATGGGGTCCAATCAGCCTCATTGTAGTTAGGTGTCTTAACTCAGTTAGGGCAGTTTCCACTGTCAAATCTGACTTACATAAAATAGCAATCACAGCAATCTTAAAGGATGCTGGGGCTCCCTTAACAAATTTGTTCCTCACAGTTGTGGTAAAAGATGTGTCCTCTGGGCACCCCACATGTGGGTCTGTGGGTCTAACCTGATAAATCTACTCTAGCATGCCAATTTTCCTAAGCCTTTGGATAATTTCTTCTATAGTATATCAAGGCAGGTCTGGTACTTCAACTTGATTTAGTGTAGGCAACCACATGATCCATGCTTCAGTGACCCAACCAAATAAACTATTAGATCCTTTCCTAACCCCTCGAGCTGAAACACTGAATGAAGAATCTATGCTTAGTGGGCCCATGTCAATAAATTCCATCTTTATGTTCCTTTATGCACCATTGTCTTACACCCTTAATAGCTATTCCCACACATATTTCCCAGGTTCCTGTTTGTACATATTAGAAAAGTCAAGCTGTTATTTTGACCCTCCTGGGTCACACTTTATACTTCACCTTTTGAGGCTTGTTGGGACTTAAGTCTAGTTATAAGTTTAGAAGCCAATATGGGTTGTAGGATGTGTTTTGAGAACATTCAGCATTGTCTTGTAAGGCATCTGCATCAGGTGAAGCCCCGGGCAATGACTCAGAAAAAGGCTCTTTAGACACAGTTAACTTAATCTCATCAGATTGGAGTGGAGGGGCTAATGGTTTTCCTATGGAGGGTGGCTTAGCAGACAAAGACAGAGTAATCACTTCAGATGGAAGTAAGAGGGCTGATTCTACTGGCAGGAGTTATTCAATGGAATTTAGGGGCTCAGTGTCCCCAGCTGCCCATATGTCCCCATCTCAAGTTTCAGGATCCCATTTCTTCACAATCAATGCCCTCACTTTAACTTTAGACACCACCTGAGGTTTGGAATTCAGTTGGTGTTGTAATTCAGCCACTCTTATGATAAGACTCTTGTTTGGTTTCTGGCAATATCAGCTCTGTTACTACAAGAAATAAGACTTTCTTTCAAGGCACAAGTGGAGACTTTGAGGTCGTTTATGTGGTGCTTGCCCTTTGACTCTGGAGACCTGAGCTCATCTCTTTCTTTCACCACTTTGTCTATTGAGAGTAGGACCAACAAACCAGCTTCCTTATAATTCTCATTCTGACAAAATTGTGGAAAGGTATCAAATATGCTTTCAGCCAGAGCCTCATCTTTCACCAATGCCTGATCTATTGGTGGTGATATTTTGCGTATTTCTAATGCCACCTAACATCATGGATTAGCAGTGCCCTCTTTACTACTGGAAGCAGAGTAATCAATATCCCTAAGACTAACCAGACTTGAGAACCAATTTAGAAAACTCATCCTCACAATTTTGTTTCTCTAGAACCATTCTCAGTACCAAATGTCTTAGGCTAGTTTCTCTAGAAAAGCAAAACCAGTAAAGCGTATAAATACCTACACAGAGTGATTTATATCAAGGAAATGTCTCAAGAGGTTGTAGAGGCTGGAATGTCCCAAATCCATGGGTCAGGCTGGAGGCTTCTCCTGATTCACATAGCCACAGGGGCTGGTGAACCCAAAACTGGCAGGTTAGCAGTGCTTTTGCTCACAGGCTGCAAAGACCGATGAATCCCAAGATCAGCAGACAAGACAACAGGTAAGCTGCTAGCTCAAGTCCCAAGAACCAGAGGTCAGATGAGCAAGAGCCAGCTGCAGAAACCAGAGTAAGCAAAAGCCCATGAGCCTTGCTGGAGAGCCCACCTATATTGGATGCAGGACATACCTGCAAGGAAACTCCCTTTCAATTGATGGGCTACTCACAGCAGACCCCATCATGGAGGTGATCACATTATATCAAATCTCATCATGGAAGTGATCACATCATTGTATAACTGCCAAACTACATCATAATCACCAAACTACTGAGAATCATGGCCCAGTCAAGATGACACACAACCTTAACTATCACAGAGCAATATCATTGCTGATGTCAGGTGGATCTTGGCTGAAAAGAGAGAAGACAGAAAGATGTTTACCTGTGTTTTATTGACTGTGCAAAGGCATTCTACTGTGTAGGTCATAACAAATTATGGATAACGTTGCAAAGAATGGGAATTTTCAAGCACTTAATTGTGCTCATGTGGAATCTGTACCTAGACCAAGAGGCAGTGGTTTGAACAGAACAAGGGGATACTGTGTGGTTTAAAATCAGAAAAGGTGTGCACGAGGTTTATATCCTTTCACCATATTTATTCAATACGTATGCTGAGCAAATAACCCGAGAAGCTGGACTATATTAAGAAGAATGCGGCATCAGGATTGGAGGAAGACTCATTAACAACCTGCGATATACAGATGATGCAACATTGCTTGCTGAAAGTGAAGAGGACTTGAAACACTTACTGATGAAGATCAAAGACTATAGCCTGCAGCATGGATTACAACTCAACATAAAGAAAACAAAAATCTTCACAGTTGGAACAGTAAGCAACATCATGATAAATGGAGAAAATGTTGAAGTAGTCAAGGATTTCATTTTACTTGGATCTGCAGTCAACGCCTGTGGAAGCAGCAGTCAAGAAACCAAATGAGGGTTCTACCCCCTAGTTTGTTGCATAATGCCTAGGGTCTTCAAATCTTGCAAGTGGCCATCCAAGGCACAACAATTGATCTGTACTCACCTGGAGCAACAGAGAAGGAGAGTCAGGAATAGAAGGAGGTTATGGAATGTGTGGCTAACTGCCTCCATGAACAACTGCCCCTTTTGCCATGAGACCAGAAGAAGTGAATGGTGCCTGGCCACCATCACTAAACATTTTGATCAATGTTTCCATAGAAGAATCCTGATCAAAAGGGGGGAAATACAGAAGAGAATTTCAAATTCTCATGGACTCCAGACTTCCTGGAGCCATGGAGGGTGGATGAACCCCTGAAACTATTGCCCTGAGATAATGTTTAAACTTTAAATCAAAATTATCTCCTGAAGTCTTCTTAAAACTAAATAATAGTTAAATAGTAAAAAAGGGTCTGACTTGAGCATTATGCTCTTTTAATAACCATCTGTCTATATGGGATCAAATTGACAATAGCGACTTAAAAAATCAGTCAGGAACCTTAGGGGGCACTTAGTTTATGTTAATGGGGAGGAACAACTCAGAAAAGGAGGGTGAGAATGGTTGCACAACTGGAAGAATGTAATCAATGTTACTAAATTACACTTTTAGAAAATGTTGAATTGATGTATTTTTGCTGTGTATATTCTCAACCACAATAACAAAATAAATAAAATTATTTAAAAAAAAGAAAGAAATCAAATGACATATTGCATTGGACAAATCTGCTGCAAAAGACCTCTTTAAGGTGTTAAAAAGCAAAGATGTCACTTTGAGGACTAAGGTGCGTCTGACCCAAGCCATGGTCTTTTCAATTGCCTCACATGTGTGAAAGCTGGACAGTGACTAAGGAAGACCAAAGAAGATTTGATGCCTTTGAATTATGGTGTTGGTGAAGAATATTGAATATACCATGGACTGCCAGAAGAACGAACAAATCTGTCCTGGAAGAAGTACAGCCAGAGTGCTCCTTAGAAATGAGGATATCAAGGCTTTGTGTCACTTACTTCGGACATGTTATCAGGAGGGACCAATACCTGGAGAGGGACAACATGCTTGGTAAAATAGAGGGTCACCTCAATAGGAAGTACTGACACAGTGGCTGCAACAATTAGCTCAAAATAGCAATGATTGTGAGGATGGCACAGGACCAGGCCACATTTCATTTTGTTATACATAAGGTTGCTCTGAGTTGGAACCAACTTGACAGCACCTAACAACAACCTGAATGCCTTCCTAGCCCCCACCCACATTATTCCCCATCACTAGTCAGCACAATGCCCATGTGCCTAGCCCTGGGTTTTATTCTGGGGACACTGAGATAAGCCAGGCTCCATCCCCGCCCCGGGGAAGCCCATAATTCTGAGGGGAGGGACTGTCATGCAATCAGATGGTCACAAGTTTGTGAGCAAAGGCTGAAGGTATCTGGGGAAAAACAGACTGGCCATCCTGGGCAGCCTGAGAAGGGTTCTGGGGGATGGCATTTGAAGAACAAAAAGAATGCTCCAGGCAGAGTTAACAGGGAGGGTGAGGGGGTGTGGCTTGCTTAGACAATATCTGGCTAGGCTGAAGTTAGGCCCATTAGGGAGTGGTAGACAGCGCCTAGAGAGGTAGGAAGAGGCCAGGTATAGTGTCTTAAGTGTCTCATGGAGGAGGCTGGTCCGTGTATGGTGGGAAGCCGCTGGGGTTTTACACATTTGCATTTTGGGGTGGGAGAGCCTTAAGGTTAAGGAGAGAGTTGACAAAGATTTCACCTGGGTGGGGACAGTGAGGAGGGATTGTAGGACTGGTGAGAGAGGCATCGTGGTTGTGGTCCCAATCATGGGACTCAGTGATTGAGGGAGAGAGGGAGGCCAAAGAAGTAGGGGAGAGGTGATGGCTAGGTTTCTGGGGTATGCAGGAGGGGGGATGGATGTGTAAGTCTTGGAGAAGTGGACCACGGCAACAAGCATCCAAGATAGCCCCCAATGGTCCCTGTCTCCTGATATTCACACCCTTGTATAGTCCTTTCCCACACTGTGCCAGGATTGGTCTGTTACCACTAGAATACAGCAGAATGGATGATATGCGACTTATGAAGGTAGGTCATAAAAGTCATTGTGACTTTTCCCTTATTCCCTGTCTCTGATCACTGGCTCTGGAAAAAGCCAGTTGCCATGTTATAAGGACACTCAAGCAGCTTTATGGAGAGGCCCAAGGTGTGCAGACTGAGGCCTTCGGCCCAAAGCCAGGAAGGAACTGAGGTCTCCCACCAACAACTGTGTGAGTGAGTATTACGGAAGTGGATCCTCTGGCCCCAGTCAAGTCTTCAGATGACTGCAGCCCCAGCCGACACCTTGACTGCAACCTCATGAAATACCCTGAGCCAGAACTATCCAGCTAAGACGCTCCCAAAATTCTGATCTACAGAAACTGTGAGATACTAAGTATTTGTTGCTTTATGCTGCTAGACTTTGGGATAATTTGTTATGCAGCAATAGATAGTTGATACAGGGATCTAGACTGCCAAGATCTTACTCTCCTAACTGTGCTTTCTAGAATGAGGAAGGATGATTATGTTCACTGGACTGGGAGCTCAGAGCATTTTTACATAATCAAACTTTTCATTCTTACCACCAATCCCAGGAGGCGTTTATAATCCCTATTTTACAGAGGGGGAAACTGAGACTCAGAGAGGTGGAGGGACTTGCTCAAGATTGTGCAGTTTGTCAGTTGCAGGGCTTAGACCAGAACCAGGTCTGATTCCAGGCTCTGGGTGGACCTACAGCCATAGGCTCACCCCTCACTAGGCCCTCAGCACAACTGGGGCTTGGGTGGCTAGTGTGCAAAGGCTGGAGAGTCAAGTCACTGGGCCCATGCTGACTGGGCTGCTCCAGCCTCTCAGCCAATGCCCCATGTGGACGTTCCTGGCTGCAGTCTTGTGTGTGTGTGTGTGGGGGGGGTGATGGTGGTTGTAGGCTGTGACCTTCTAGGAACAGTTCTGCAACTGAGCAGGTTGATGATTGATGGTGGCCCCGGCATTTATAGGAATCTTGCAAGTCTGGCCTGGATCAGATAGCACTCCTCTATACTAGGTGTCCCTGCAAAAAAACTAGCTTTCTCTCTTTCTCTGGGGCTTGTGTTTAGGCCTAGCAGCCCTGAAGGTAGGGATCCAGGTCCTCATCACATCCCTTAAAAACTGTGTGTGATCCATACCTCACACTATACACAAAAACTAATTCAAAATGGATCAAGGGCCTAAATGTTAAATCTAAACCATAAATTTCTTGGAATAATATAGGAGCAAAGCTTTGGGACCTAATTTTTTTCAATGATAGATTATCAAATACAACAATGAATGCATGAGCAACAGGAAACAAAATAGACAACTGGGACCTCATAAAAGTTAAACACTTATGTTTATCAAAAGACTTTATCAAAAGAGTAAAGAGATAAGCTACAGAGTGGGAAAAAATCCTTGGGAATGATATAACTGATAAGGGTCTAATATCTAAAATACAAAGAAAATTTCTACAACTTAACAACAAAAAAGACAAATAACCCAATCAAAAACTGGGCAAAAGACATGAACAGACACTTCACCAAAGAGGGTATTCAAATGGCCAACACACGCATGAAAAGATGCTCAATGCCATTAGCCATCAGAGAAATGCAAATCAAAACTACAGTGAGATACCATTTCACTCTCACTAGGATGGCTAAGGTTTAAAACAACAAACAAAAAAATGGAAAATAACGAGTGTTGGGGGGATGTAGAGAAACTGGAACCCTCATCCATTGCTGGTGGGAGTGCAAAATGGTACAGCTGTTATGGAAAACAGTCTAGTGGTTCTTCAAAAAAGCAGAGGCAGAGCTGCCATATGTCCCAGCAATTCCACTCCTAGGTATATATCTTAGGGATCTAATACAAGTGACTTGAACAGATCTATGTTTATCACAGCACTTTTCACAATAGCAAAAAGTTAGAAACAACCTAAGTGCCCATCAGTGGATGAATAGATAAGTAAAGTATGGTACATACATACAATAGACTACCTCTCTGAGATAAAGAAAAATGAGTTCCTGAAACATTTTGGAACATGGATAAACCTGAAGGACATCATGTTGAGTGAAATAAGTCAATTATAAAAAAACAAATATTGTCCCTTTTAGCTCAGTGGTGAAGTCATTTCTGAGGTTTACCGTTCAGCCGGGGAGTGGACAGCCCCATAAAACCAAACGGGACTAATGAGGTACAGCAGTCCAGAGACAAGGGCCAGAAGGCAGAAGGGCACAGGAAAGCTGGTGATAGGGAACCAAGGTTGAGTAAGGATAGTGATGATATGTTGTGAGGTTGTTAACCATTGTCATAGGGCAACATGTGTACGAACTGTTAAATGAGAAACTATTTTGTTCTGTAAGCCTTCATCTAAAGTGAGAATAGCAGTACAATTGGAAGAGTGTAGTCAATGTCAGTGAACTGTGCGTGTAGAAATTTTTCAAATGGTGTATCTTTGGTTATGTATATTTTCACCAAAAAAAAAAAAAAAAAAAGGTCGAGAAGGGAGAGGGTTGACATGTTGTGTGGTTGTTAACCAATGTCATAAAACAATATGTGTACTACTGTTTCATGAGAAACTATTTGTTCTGTAAGCCTTCACCTGAAGTACAATAAAAAAACAAACAAACAAGCAAATATTGTATTTTCTTGCTTTAATGAAATGACATGAACAGGTAAATATACAGAAACTATTAATGTTCCTTAGTGGTTACCAGGGTTGGGGCGGGGAGGGAGATTCAGTCCCTAGATAGTAGATGCTTATTATTTTTTGTGATGGCAAAGGTAACATTGAATGAGGGTGAAGTGTACACAGCTTGATAAAGGTAAATGATGTCACTAAAAAGTGTACAAGAAAAAATGACCTGCTGGTAATTTCTATGGTGTATATAATTTTGAAACAACAGCAACAACAACCAAAAAATATATGTGTGGGTATATATGTATGTCGGTAGGTATATACGTGTATAGGTATGTAAATGTGAGTATATATGTGTGTATATATATATATATGTATATATATATATATATATATGTATATATATATATATACAGGTGTATGCATATGTATATACACCTGTCTTAGGCTGGGTTCTCTAGAGAAGCAAAACCAGTAAAGCATATAAATATATATATATAGAGAGATTTATATCAAGGAAACAGCTCACGTGATTGTAGAGGCTGAAACGTCCCAAGTCCGTGGATCAGGATAGAGGCTTCTCCTGATTCATTTAGCTGCAGGGGCTTGCAAACCCAAGACTGGCAGATTGGAGAACAAGACTCTTGCTCACAGGCTGTGAAGATCTACGAATCCCAAGATTGGCAGGTAAGCTGCTAGCTCAAGTCCCAAGAACCGGAGGTCAGACAAACAGGAGGCAGCTGCAGGATCCAGAGAGGGCAAAAGCCAGAACGTCCACTTATATTCTGATGCAGGCTACACACCCAAGGAAACTCCCTTTCAACTGATTGGCTATCCACGACAGATTCCATTATGGGGGTGATCACATATAAACACTGAGAATCATGGCCCAGCCAAGTTGGCACACAATCTTAACCATCACAGCATCTATGTGACTATATGCACATATATTCATATATATAATAAAGCACATGAGGGCACAGTTACAGACACTTCTTAGATATAACCAAACACCTAGTAGGATTGGGTTTGTGGGTTTAAAGGGTTAGAATCATAGTCTTGGGACATCTAGGTCAATTGGCATAATATAGTTCATCAAGTTGTATTCTACATCCTAGTTTGGTGAGTAGTGTCTGGTGTCTTAAAAGCTTGTGAGAAGCCATCTAAGATACAACTATTGGTCTCTACTTGGCCAGAGAAAAAGAGAAAGAAGAAAACCAAAGACTCAGAGAAGAAGTTAGTCTACAGGACAAACAGTCTACATGAACCATGGCCTCATCTACCCTGAGACCAGAACTACTAGATGGTGCCCAGCTACTACTACCAACTGATTGGGCCACAGTAGATGGACCCTTATAGAATGGGAGAAAAAAATGTGGAATAGAACTTCAAATTCCTAAAAAAAAAAAAAAAAAAAAAAGACTTGACTGGTTGAGACTGGAGGACTCCGTGAGACTATTGCCCTGAGAAACTCTTCAAACCTTGAACTGAAACTAACCTCTGGAGGTGACTTTGTAGCTAAATAACAGACTGGGTCAAAAAATAATGAATATCACCTGTAACTACTGTGCTCCTTTAAAAAATCACCTATATGAGACCAAACTGTCAATAATCACTTTAAAACAAAGTTGAGAATGGAAGGGGGCAGGAAAACGAGATTAATGGAAATGGAACAACCAGAACGGAAATAATGAGCATGTTTATGCACTGTTAAGAATGTAGCCAATGTCACTGAACAATTTGTGTAGAAATTGTTGAATAGAAACCTAAACTGCTGTGTAAACCTTCACTGAAAACACAATAAAATATCATTTAAAAAAAAAAAAAAAGTTACTTGTGCCCATCCTGAGACAAGAGTCCAGAAACTCCACATTTGAGACAGGGCTCAGGAAGGATGGAATGGATGGGGAGGACGTCAGAGGTAGAGAAACTTGTCTTTAGGACACCAGTGAGTCTGTAAGCACTCAGCAAGGTCTCAAAGCTCCTTGGAGCAGTCAGCTGTAAATGAGCAGGAGCCACTTGGGGGAGCTGGTGGTGACTGATGCATGCTGGTACCTGGGGACCCGGTGTCATTCAGGGAGTCTCAGCACCAGACTCTAGTTGGCTGCAGGAAAGGTTACTTATACCAGAGACCAAGCAGGGGGCTTAGAACTCAGAAAAGGAGGAAGCTGCTTTCCCAAAGAAGAGAGCTATGAGAAAGAGGGCCAAGGCCCTGGGAACACATGGTTCCATGGGACATCTCAGGTAATTGGCCTAATATAGTTTTTAGTGCTTCTGCTCTACCTGTTAGCTTGTTGCATAGAGCCTGGGGTCTCAATAGCTTGTAAGCAGCCACCCAAGGTACAAAGATTGTCCTCTATTTGCCTGGAGCAACAGAGGAAGGAGAGTCAGGAATAGGAGGAGGAAATGGAACGTATGCTAATTGCTTCCATGAACAACTGTCTCCTTTGCCATGAGATCAGAAGAACTGGATGGTGCCCAGCTACCATTACTAAACATTCTGATCAAAGATTCTATAGAAGAATCCTGATCAAAAGGGGAGAAGTTGGAAGAGAATTTCAAATTCTTGTGGAATCTAGACTTTCTAGAGCCATTGAGGCTGGATGAACCCCCCAACCTGTTGCCCTGAGATAATCTTTAACCTTAAACTAAAAATATCCCCTGAAGTCTTCTTTACACCGAACAGTTTAGTAAACAATGTTTGCCTTGAGCATCGTGCTATTTTGAAGAACTATCTATACGGGATCAAATTGACATCAGTAACTCGAAAGGTCAAATTGGAAACTTAGGGGGCAGTGAGTTTATGTTAATGGGGACGGACAATTCAGAAAAGGAGGGTGAGAATGGTTGCACAACTTGAAGAATGTAATCAATGTCACTGAATTGTACATGTAGAAATTGTTAAATTGGTGTATGTTTTGCTGTGGATACTCCCAACAATTAAAAAAAAAAAAGAGAAAGAAAGAAAGGGAAAATACCAAAAACAAAACCTTGGTGAAATAAACGAGGGAGGATGCCCAGGGGCTACCTTCAGAGGTGTTGCAGGAAGCTGCCACAGAAATCTCCTTGCCTTGGCCTCAAGCTCCCATGTTCTCATTTGCAGAGCCCATCACTCAGCACCAGGCTGTGACCCGTGAAAAAAAGGCCCCAGGGAACTCATGGGCCAGTGAGGGAGACAGACAGATACCTGACAGAGAGCCTGCTGAGGCTAGGAGGTGCTGTGGCTGCATGTGAGGGCCCTGGGTTATGGAATGGCAGAGTGGAGAAGACACCAACCTATCACTTCTTTCAACCAACACGCCACGGGGGGTGGTCTCTATGCTTGCCCCTGCCAGTGGACATGAAGGGCTTGGCGTCTGCACTACCATTTCTGAAATCCGAGCCCAACACTTCCACACACCCCACCAGCTCTCCTGGACTTGGTTGCCATGACCAGTGAAGCTTGCCACCAGCCTCACCCTTACTCTGCAGCAAGAAAGCCAGCAAGGCCTCCAGAGTCATCCAATTCCATGTTGCCCAAGCTTTGGCCCCAGCAACAGCCCCTGCCCCCGTGGATGAGACCCCACCAGTCACTCCCACTGCAGACCCCCAGAACGATGGTTGAGTGTTTAGACGAGGGCCCCTTGTGGAAAGCAGCCTTAAGTAGATTTAACAAATAAAAATACAGGATGCCCAGCTAAATGTGAATTTCAGATAAATGACAAATAACGTTTAGCATAGGTATATTTCAAATATTGCATGGGACACACTTATATTAAAAAGTTATTCGTTGTTTATCTGAAATTCGGTTTAACAGGGCATCCTGTATTTTATATGGCAACCTTAGTCCTAAACCTCTGGAGTCATTATTTTCACCCTCACCTGGGAGTAGCCTGGGTTCTCAGCCATTTTCTCTTCAGTTAACAACAGACTCTGTCCGTGCCCTGAGTCAGTGCCAAGCACCCAGCTAAATCCTGGGGCCCTGAAGATGAACAGGGCATGATCCCTGTTCTCACGGAGCTCACCATCAGGTAGGGGAGGGATACTATGCAAACAAATACAAAACATAGTTGTTAAGTGCTAGGTATCATCCAACCAACAATGGCTTAAGTGAAGAGGGCTTTATTTTTCTCAAAAAAAAAGGACGCCCAAAGTACGTCAGCTTCTGGCATTGGTTCAGCAGATCTATAGTGTCAGTGCCAACATTTCTGTGACTTCCTTGACTTTTTCATTATATTCGCAAGGTGGTTGCTATAGCTCCAACCATCATATCTGTGTTCAAGGCACAAAAAAGGGGGGAGGGCAAAATTTTTCAATCCTGTCTGCACCCCAGCAGATTTCTGCTCATGTCTAATTGGACAGAACTGGGTCACATGACTACTAACTGCAAGACAGTCTGGAAAAGTAGACCATAGGATTTTCATGATTGAATCAGACCAGTCCCACTCTATTGCTAGGACTGGGAACATTGCTACTTCAAAGAAAATCAGAGTTCTTTCAGCAAGGAAGAAGAGGGGAGTGGCCTCTGGGCAGGTCCAGTTGTGTCTGCCACATGCTCCAACAGAGGTTTGTATAAAGTGCAGTGTGCACCAAGGATGTAGCAGCACGGTCTACCTGACAGGTCATGGAAGGCTCCATGGAGGAGGTGACTTTTGAGCTGAGGCTTGACGGATGATTGGGTGTTTTTCAGGAGGAGAAACGGCAAGGGAAGGCTAGAGGACAGCTCAAACAATGGCATAGTAGGCCTGATGCTTGCTGTGGGCAGATGCCATGACAGAGAGCTTTGAATGACGATGGACGGAGAGATCAGTGAAGCCAGATCATGAAGGGCCTTGATGGCCATGCTAAGTTTGTGCTTTACCCTGTGAACATTTTTCTTTCCTCATTTTACTTGACTTCTCAATAGCACTGGACATTTTTTATTGCTCCTTCTCTCTTCGCTTCTACAGCATATCATGCTCTTATCTCTTGTGCTTCTTAAGGTCCTCTGCAAACTCCTGCTCCTCTACCTGGCCAGGTCAGGCCATGGTCCTTTGTTTAAACCCCCACTGAGCCATGCTCCTTTCCTCCATGGCTCTTACTGCAGTTGGTAGACATTCATTTGAGTGGCTATTTGATTACTGTCTCTTTCTACATTAGCCTAAGCTGGTTCTGTGCCCCATTATAGAGTCCCTGGGTGGTGCAAATGGTTAACGTGCTTGGCTGCTAACCAAAAGGTTGGAGGTTTGAGTCCACTCAGAGGAACCTTGGAAGAAAGGCCTGGTGATCTATTTCTAAAAAATCAGTCATTGAAAACCCTATGGAGCAGTTCTACTCTGACACAAGTGGAGTCGCCATGAGTCCAAGTGGACTTGATGGCAACTAGTGGTCATAGTGGCACACCATTATATTCCTTCCCCAAGCTCAGTGCCTGGCATATAGCAGGCCCTTTATAAACATTTGTTGAGTGAATTGATTAGTAAAGGGCAGTGTGTGTGGCGGGGGGTGGGGGCATTGGAGGGGTGTGAGCCGGGAAAAATGGTGGTCTGTCTCCTTGTGTTCTAGTTACTTCACTGATCAGATGGGACAGCAGTGGTAGTACTGGTGGTGCTGAGGGGCAGAGGGAAGGCACAGGCAGATTGGAGAGGTAGACCAGAGCAGATGCTATTCAGATCTTCAGCTCTGCCCCAGAAGACTATGGCAGAACAGGTAGTGCCCCATGAGGCAAAAAGAGAAGATCAGTTCTCAGCTAGTTCTGTTTCTCTTCTCTGGGCCTCGGGCTTCCTCAGCACAAGAAGAGGGTGATAACGCCCTGCTGCCCCCTTTCCTGGCCAGGTGGGGGCAGAGGCGGCAGAGAGAATGATTGCATTATTTTTGAGTGGCCCCCTTCCTGTGTACACAGTTCACTCACTGCACCTGCCAGTCCAGGGCAGGTCCGCTCTGCAATCATTTTGCAGGGAAATCCTCCGAGACCCAGTAATTCTCAGGAAGCACTGGATGAGGAACCAGGGACCAGAGAAAGGTGGCATCTCACAGCTGTGCTTGTTCCCAAGCAGCAGTCTCTGGAGAGGTAAGGTTTCCTAACACCCACTGCCCCCATCCCTCTCCCCACCCTCCCAGAACCCTCCAAGAAGACCGTCCCTCAAAGGATGGGACTCCGGGGGATGGGTGGAGGGTGGTAAGGGAGAAGCAGAGGAGACAAGCTGGCTTCAGGGAGTGATTCCGGCAGTGCTTAGGGAAAAGACAGAAGCTGAGAATATTTTATTCTGGAGAAATGGCCATTCTATAGATGAAGCCCAAATTCTGCCCAGATTCTCAGAGAAGGAATGGGCTTCTAGACTCTAGAGCAGCACTTCTCAGACCCTACCATGCACACCAACCATCTGGGATCTCTTTAACATGCGGATTCTATTTCCCAGGTCTGGGGTGGACTCAAGGGTATCCATTTCTCCCAGATGATGCTAATGCTGCTGGTCCAGAAACCACACTTTGAGATGCAAACTCTAGACTAGACTTCACAAGGTATCTGGAACCCAGTCTGATAGGGGTTCAAAGAGGAGCTCACACATATGGCAGGCCCATGCCTGATGATTGCAGTGCCCAGGGCAAGAGCTTGAATGGAGTCCCTCGCACCATATGACCAAATATTTAAAAGCTGTAAATTAAGCCAACACATTGTAACAAATTGTTACATTGGCACCTATGCTTTCCTAACAAACAGGAAGGCCAAGTTCACCTCCAGAGTTCTCAGGGTTCCATGCCTGAACATGGCAGTGTGGGGATAGCTGGCTTCCGTCCCCAGAACTGTAGCCTGATGGTGGACACTCTGGCAGCATGGTCACCCTCAGGAGGATGAACCTGGGAAAGAGGTCCACACAGACCCTGCAGCCAGGATGGGGCCAGGACTTCCAGGGTCTCAGTGCATGTTCTAGAAGGGAAGATCATGCATTTTGGGGAGGCACATCCCCTTGGCCTTACCCTGTGGACTCCTTCCTCTGTGGAGAGAGCACGATTGTGCCCTCTAAAGTGCAGGGGCCTCTCTCACTCAGGTCTAGGGCCTGGTTTAGGGCTTGACTGCACAAATGCATGAACACACATGTTTCCCACACCGAGGTTTGTCTGGAGAGAGACCCTCTACTTCCCAACTCCCTGGCTTGCCTTTCCAGTTTTCCCTGTCCTGTCCCGGACAGACAGCCGACTTCTACACTTGTCGCAGCGACCTTGGGAACCTTTCCCCAGGACCTTTCCCTTTGTCTGTCTGTGTCCCCATCTGGGTCAGCCTGTGTGCATGCTGGGAGACAGCAGGGCTGGGCTCTCTCTGCGGAGAAGGGATGAGGCCAGGAGGGGCCATCAGGCCCCCAAGAGGGCATGCCGGGAAGGCTGGACACTGGTTGTACCAGCCCTGCCTGTGGGCCAAGAATTGTGTTCTCAGCCGATCCCAACAACGCTGGAGCCCCACAGTACAGTGAGATTGAATGCTGGTTACCCCACAGCGGGCTGGCATAGTGGGCAGGAGCTGGGGCGTTGGTGTCCTGCATCCTCACTTCTTAGCTGTGTGACCTTAGATGATTTACTTGGCCTCTGTGTGCCTCAGTTTTGCTGTATGCAAATAGGTATGATAGTAAAACCTACCTCCTGAGATTGTTGCAGTGACTAAATGAGTCACTAAACGTATCCAGCAAATAATTGAATGACTAACATGTGCCACCACTGTCTACTGGGGATAAAGTTGTGAATGAAACAAGCACTCTGATCTCATGGAACTCCCATTCCACTGTGGGAAGAACTACTGTATAAGAAGTCAGGGGGCCGGAGGTACCATGAAGAATAAAGAAGGAGAAAGGACAAGGGGTTTCAGGGTGCTGTTTTAGACATGGTGGCCCAGGAAGGCATCTCTGATGAGGGGACAATAAAGCTGAGACCTGAAGGAAGTGAGGGAGGGAACCGTGCATATTCCTGGGCAGGGGTCTGCCAGGCAGAGGGCATAGCAGGTGCAAAGGCCCAAGGAGGGAGTGTGCTTGACACTCAGGCCCTTCCTCTGGGCTCCAGATTCAAGTGCTCAGCAGAGAGGAACAGACCTCTTCTGTAGCTAGGGGTGCAGGCCAGGAGCCTGCACAGATGAAGAAAGAGACCTGGGCTTGGAATGAAAGAGCCATACTTCACCTCTGGACCCTACCTTTCCCAACTGTATGATCTCAGGCAGGGCTCTCCCTCCACCTGGGCCAAGTAAAATGGGACTGGCTGGAGGGGCTACATGGATATAGAGAAAGGTGAATGGCTGGCTCCTGGCACTCAGTAGGATGTCAATACATTCCCCAAGGCCAAAGCTGGAGAAACAAAAGAGCTGGGGGAGATGGGGTGCAGGGGAGGAAAGAGATCCTATTACTGGCCAAAATGGTTGCCTGGGGTGGGGTGTGGGAGCAGCAACTTGGTGTTCTCATTCATCTCTGTGATAACCTCAGTGTTTCTCTTTCCCAGGCCAGAGGACAGATGGCTCCTCCCCAAGACCTGGAAGCTGGCAGCACTGAGGAGGTGTCCTCTAAGGAGGTAACTGAGGTGTTCCCACCATACTCCCCCCAGGATACAGGTAGGGGGAGAAGCAGGAGAGCCCACAGCAGGGATTTCAAAAATAACACTCCAGAGTTAAATGGTGGCTTTATACATGATAAGGAGGGAGCTCAGCGAGGGAAGGGGGCTTGTGAGGGGTGAAGAGGACTCCATAAGGGTGGAAGGGGATTCCCCTAAGAGGGAGGGGGAAGGCAATGGAGAGGGGGCCTATGCGGGGAGAGGGCTTATCAAGGAGGAGGGTCTTGGTGACAAAGATGAAGACACTCAATACCTGGACTCAGGAATCCGGTCACCCCCACCACACACACACACACACACACACACACACACACACACACACACACACACACAGCTCTGAGAAGACCCAGGACAGTTAATACACAGGTGTGCAGAGGCATTTTAATCATCTGCTTCTTCTAGCCCCTTGCCTGCCTGCAGAGCAGCCTCGGGCAGTGGGAAGAACAGGGCAGAGCAGGACCAGTGGGCTGGAGACCTGGGTGCTCATCCATACTCTGCCCCTTTAGTGGCCAAGTCACTTCCTTCCCTGAGCCTCCATATGCTTGTCTGTAAAATGAGGATGAGAGTCCTTGCCTCTAGGGTTGCGTGACAGGCTCAGGGACCCCTGCAGGGCCCGTAGGGAGAATGAGGCAGATCTCACCTCTTTGTCACTCCTGACCTAGGTAAGAACTTTGCCTTTCTAGGCTGGTGAAGGAGGGTGGGACCGGACTCCCTAAGGCTGAACAGGGCTGAAGTGTTACCTAATCCTGGTAGACCTAGAGTCTCCCAGGGTGAGCAGCAACCTGAGCTCCAGCCCCCCTTCTTCCTGCTGTCTCTGCAACCTGACGCCCAGCCAGGCCTTTGTTCTCAGGAAAGCTGAAACTCTTCCAGGTGCAGAGGCCACTAGGGGGGCCCTTGGGAGGGGAGGGGCTGAGGACCTACAAGGAAGCCCGAGTTTCTTCAGTAGGGACTGAATTGCAGCATGAAGGCTTGAGGCTAGACCCGAGGGGGACAGTTCCACCCTAGCTTCCGGGGGGGCTGGCTGGACACCAAGAGGGACTGAACCATACTAGCTGAAGAGGCCTGGGCTGAGGCCAACGCAGGGCCAGGGTGGGAACAGGGCAGTACCCCCTCTTCCCCTGTATGGAAGACAGCCTCTCAGGGGAATGAGAAGCTGGTATGTGGACTTTGCTTTGACTCCCTGGGTAGCCACGGGAAAGGCTTCTTTCTGGGGCCAGAGGGGCTGAAAGTGTCCTTCCGGCAGAGCCATCAGTGCCCCTAGGCCAAGTCAGCCTGCAGAAGGACCTTTTCTACTAAAGAAATAACTCCCAATTGTCAGGTCCCTGGCACTGTATCACCCATATCTTCCAGCTCGTCTACCTGCTCCCATATTGAACACACATCTAGTGATGCACCCGCCGTCTGCATCCCCAACCTGCCCCACTTGTACACAGTCATTACTCCTCTACCCATCCCTGAGTTCTCCCCGGGAAGGGAGACTGATGGGGGCCAGAGTACTGTTAATGGGACTGAGGGAGAGGTTCTGTCCCCTCCTTTCCTCTCTGTTTACATCTCAGCCACCAGGTAAGGAGAAGGGTTACCAGATTAGTGGGATTTGACACCTGCTGTTCAGGCTAGCTGTCTTCCCTTACAGGATGGGGAGGAACGCAGCATCCACAGCCAAGGTGGCAGAGAGATTTCCTGCTGGCAGTGTCTTAAGCAAGTCAGGTCTGCAGATAAGGCCTCTCCCTTGGAGTGCAGAGAAGAAGAGAGTTCACGGCAGCTGGTTTGATTGCTCCCTACCCCTACTTCTACCAGCAGGTAACCTTTCTGTGCACCAGGAGCCCCAAGAGTTAGCCAAAGAGGACCACAACCTGGCAGTGGAGAACAGCAAACAGGAGGCTCACAGGTTTTAGATTCCCACCCCTGCCAACTGCTCCCAGAGAAAGCCTGACTCTGCCTGGGCAGAGATTTCAGTCACCTGATGGCAGGCTTCCTGCCGTCAATGCCTCCTCCAGCCTCCTGCATGAGCCCTGGATGCACAGGATACTACTGGGGGAGCCCTGTCCCTGGGTGAATTTCGTTGCTCTCTTTTGACTCCCTGGCTCCCAGTTCTACACACAGTAAAAAGAGCAGGGAGACCTTTCAGTACACAGGATCAAGTTCAGACTCCTTGGGCCAGCCTTCAAGGCCCTCATGGCCTGGCCCTTTGAGACCTCTCCACTTTCATCTTCCACACCCCACTTTCCAATCTAGCCAGGCTGAACACGACAGTTCTTAGCACACGCTTTTCTCTCCTCAGAGTGCCCGTCTCCATATGCCTCCCTGGTCACTTTTTAAGGTCAAGGGCAGCGTTCACCTCTGGTACTCCTGAGTCCTCACAGCACTGGCTGTTCCCTCTTATGTGCTCCTCAGGGTGTGTGCAGATGTCTCCCCCAGAGCTGCTACCTCCAGGATTATCTGGGGGTTTCTTTCTTTCTCGCTAGACTGTGGGCTGAGCCAGACCTTGGTCACCTCTGTGTCCCTAGCCCCTGGGATAAGGCCCAGGATGTAGAAGGTGCTCAGTAATTATTTGTTGAGGGAGCAAATAAGTGAAGGAGAGAGTGAATGAGTGAAGGGTGAGGGAGGGCATTGCTAGGGCTCGGGTCCTCCAGATTTGTGGTCCTTACCTGTGAGTTCCCTTGTGGACTGGGTCAGAGCACCAAGCCTTGTGTGTAGGCTTGGGAGTGGCCTCCCAAGCCCAGGATGCCTTCATGTGTGGGGGCAGGTGGGAGGGAATAAAGGCAGGAATGAGAGCAGGATGCCTTGGGATGCCTGGACTGTAGCGGAGAGGTGAATGGGAGGAGGGCAGGGATGGGGCCCAGCGTGCAGGGCCTTAAGTGCAGAGTGGAGGCTGTGGTTGGCTCTTTGCAACTGAATGGGGAGCTCCTGGAGGTTCTGAGCAGGACTGTGATGTGTCTGAGTACAGTGATTTGCAGCAATGAACTTGACCAAAGGCTGCAGGGTGGCTTGGAGGGGCCCTGTAGACCACAAGCGGTAGGGAGCTGAGCCTGCAGGCTGCTGCAATGACAGGGTGGGGATCTGAAGCGTGGGCCCCGGGATGTGGGCAGTCACTCTCTGAGCTGTGCTCTGTGTTGCAGCCCAAGTGGTGGATCCACTGCTGTGACTGCTGTGTGGAGATGCTGAGTGGTGCCACCCTGCTGCTGCTTGCTGCTCGCTTTCCTGGTCACCCTGATCTGCTTCTTCCTGGGTGAGGCCTGGGCTTAGCTGAGGGTACAGGTGGTATCCGTGTTGGTACAAGGGACAGGGCTGGGGTGGGGGGAAGAGCGTTTCTCCCCTGTCCTGAAAGCTTCCACTGAAATTTCCCTTCAGGTGGGTGAGTGGAAGGGGCAGGGCCAGTTGCTACAATGGGAGCTAGAGGTGGGGTAGGGGCCTGGAGAGAAAGGATGGCGGGTTGGGTTCCATCCTGCCTGGATGGGGCGCTCTCCTCTCCCGGGGAGTTCTCAGGTGAAGACAGGGCTGGGCCCTATGTGTCCTGCCTCCAGAGCCTGGCCTACCCTGTTGGGAAAAGGGGTCTGATCTGCTCTTACCAAGCTCCTGGTCTTTCCCCAGAGTTTCCAGCCGTCCTGGAAGGGTTTGAAGTGCTTCCATACAACACCACTTCTCTCCACAGTAGAGTCTGATGGAAGAGGGCAGCAGGATGGCCCCACTGATGTGGCTCAGAGAGCACCTGATGAGCAGTGAGACCCCAGCTTCTATCTCTGCCCAGGATCCTGGTGTCTGCTCATCTGGATGGGATGAGAGCTCCTGCCTGGGCCTTCTTGGGATCCCAGCTGCCAACCAGCTGACTCTTCCAACAGATGATGGTACAAAGACAAGAAGAGTCAGGAGCCCTGGGTTCTGTGCTGGCTCTGCTGTTGGTTTACTATGTGACCTTAGCCCTCTCTAGGCCTCAGGTTCCTATATGATGGAGTTGGACTAAGGATCTTTTTCAGTGTTCCCTCAATGTTTGAGAAGTCTAGTTTCTAGGAATGACTCTCTAACGGTGGAATTCCAAGCACTGGAAGATGGAAGGGGATTTTCTAGTACAGAGAACTTCCCTGTTGCCCTACTCCTGACATGTCACAAATGGTCAGACCCCCTCCTGAAGATGCTGCTCACCTCCAGGAAGCTCACCACCAGCTGTCTGGTCATCTCACACCACTATCAGCAGTGTGCTGGAGAAAGGCAAGAGGGTTGGGGAGATAGGATTGGGAATAGGCTAGGAACAGGCTGGGGAAAGCTTGGAGGGAGATGCAAGGGAGTTAGGATGTTCTCATCTGAGTGCTCTTCTCTGTGAAGTAACATTTATATGTGCATGTCTGTAGTGCGTGTACTTGTAAAGGTATGAATACATATAAGTGTGTGACTTAACCATGTACGTGTATATTTTTGTGGGTGGGTATCTACCTGTTTGAACTTGAATTGATGGGTGAGTGAGAGCCCAGCTTTGTGAATTCACAAGGTTTATATCTGTGTTTACACGCGCCTGTGAAGGGTATGTGTGTGCATGTGTGTGTGCCCATGTACACACATCCTGTGTGGCTCCAACTGCCCTGGGCACTGGGAAGGCCAGAGCTGCCCCAGAGCTACTCTGTGGGCAGAAAGTTCTGTTTTTCCCATCTTAGGAGGCCCACCTGCCTATTGGCCACCGGGGGGTTTCAGCTAGGCCGCCAGAAGGAGCTTCATGCAAGAGGCAACCTTGGGATGTGACTTGCCCATAGCACATGGGCAGGCCTGGGCAGGAAATCCTTTGGAGATCTTTTTTGGGGCTCTTAGGCAAGGTGGGGCTCAAAGCTCAAAACAGGACTGAGGAGAAAAGTCCTAGGTGGCCTGTGATGTGGAGATGGCGTGGAGGTCACCGAGGAGCCAAGGTTCAGGTCCAAGCTGGGGTAGTGCTCTTGCAGCTCATAGTTGCCCGGGTGTAGAACAATACATTAGAGTTCAGTAAGCATCCTGGGATGGAGGCCAGGGAAGGCCCCTACGTAGGCTCCAGCACCCAACTCCAAGGCCAGCCCTCTTCCACAGCTCCTCCCCCATTCCATGCTGGCAATAACCTCATCCTACCTCCAACCCTACTCTGGCCACTCCCCCATCCCACTCACCTGGGAGCGGAGAAGGCCCCGTCAGGGAGGAGCACTGGAGTTAACGTAGGAAAACTTGTGTGATAATTAAGGGTGTGTGTCAGCTTGGCTGGGCCGTGATTATCAGTGGTTCAGCAGTTATGATGTAGTTTGGCAATCGTATAATGATGTAATCACCTCTAAGATGAGATTTGATATAATGTGATCACCTCCATGATGGGATCTGCTGTGAGTAGCCAATCTGTTAAAGGGAGTTTCCTTGAGCATGTGGCCTGCATCCAACACAAGTGGACTTTCTGGCAAGGCTCCTGGGCTCTTGCTTGCTCTGGATCCTGTAGCTGGCTGTTCGTCTGACCTCTGGTTCTTAGAACTTGAGCTAGCAGCTTATCTGCTGTGGCATCTGCCAATCTTGGGATTCATCAGTCTGCACAGCCTGTGAACAAGAGGCCTGCTGTCTCACATGAGGATCTTGGGTTCACCAGCCCCTGTGGCTACATGAGTCAGGAGAAGCTTCCAGCCTGACCCACGGACTTGGGACTTTCCAGCCTCTACAACCACATGAGTAATTTCCTTGACATAAATCTCTTTCTATATATCTTTATATGCTTTACTGGTTTTGCTTCTCTAGAGAACCCAGCTTAAGACGTTTGGTACTGAGAGTGGTTCTAGAGAAACGAAATTATAAGGATAAATTTTCTAAACTGCTTCTTGAATCTGGTTAGTCTTAAAGATGTCGATAACTCTGCTTCCAGTATTAAAGAGGGCACTGCTAATCCAGGGCATGAGGTGGCAATAGAAATACACAAAATATCACCACCGATAGATCAGGCATTTGTGAGAGGCAAGGGTCTAGGTGATTGCATATTTGATACCTGTCTTAGTTAACTAGTGTTGCTATAATAGAAATACCACAAGTGAATGGCTTTAACAAACAGAAATTTATTCTCTCTCAGTTTCGTGGCTAGAAGTCCAAATTCAGGGTGCCAGCTCCAGGGTAAGGCTTTCTCTCTCTTTCAGCTCTAGGGGAATGTCTCTGTCATCAATCTTTCCCTTGTCTAGGAGCTTCTTAGCCCAGGGACCCTGAGTCCAAAGGACATGCTCTGCTCCTAGTGCTTCTTTCTTGGTGGCATGAAGCTCCTCCTCTCCCTATAACATGTCCAAAGTACGTGAGACGAAGGCTCACCATCCTCCTTTCTAAGGAGCATTCTGGCTGTACTGTTCCAAGGCAGGTTTGTTTCATTCTTCTGGCAGCTCATAAAAAACAAAAACAAAAATGAAAACCATACCCGTTGCCGTTGAGTCGATTCCGACTCATAGAGACCCTATAGGACAGGGTAGAACTGCCCCATACGGTGTCCAAGGAGCACCTGGTGGATTCGAACTGCCAATCTTTTTGGTTAACAGCTGAGCTCTTAACCACTACGCTACCAGGGTTTCTGCAGCAGCCCATGATATATTCAATATTCTTCACCAACACCATAATTCAAAGGCATCAATTCTTTTCTACCTTCCTTATTCATTGTCTACCTTTCAAATGCATATGAGGCAAGTGAAAATACCATGGCTTGGGTCAGGTGCACCTTAATCCTCAAGGTGACATCTTTGCTTTTTAACACTTTAAAGAGCTTTTATGCAGCAGATTTGCCCAATGCGATATGTCATTTTATTTCTTGACTGCTGCTTCCATGGACATTGATTGTGGATCCAAGTAAAATGAAATCCTTGACAACTTCAATCTTTTCTCTGTTTATTATGGTGTTGCTTATTGGTCCAGTTGTCAGGATTTCTGTTTTCTTTATGTTGAGGTGTAATCCATACTGAAGGCTGTAGTCTTTGAACTTTATCAGTAAGTGCTTCAAGTCCTCTTCCCTTTCAGCAAGCAAGATCATCTCATCTGCATATTGCAGGTTGTTAATGAGTCTTCCTCCAATTCTGATGCCACGTTCTTCTTCATGTAGTTCAGCTTTTTGTATTATTTGCTCAGCATACAGACTGAATAAGTACGGTAAAGGGATACAACCCTGAGACACACCTTTCCTGATTTTGAACCATGCAATGTCCCCTTGTTCTCTCTGAATAACTGCCTCTTGGTCTATGTACAGGTTCCTCATGAGTACAGTTAAGCATTCTGGAATTTCCATTTGTCTTAGGCTGGGTTCCCTAGAGAAGCAAAACCAGTAAACAGTATAAATATATATGTATATATTTACTTCAAGGAAATGGCTCACACAGTTGTAGAGGCTGGAAAGTCCAAAGTCCGTGGGTCAGGCTGGAGGCTTCTCCTGACTCATGTAGCTGCAGGGGCTAGTGAACCCAAGATCCTCAGGTGAGACAGTACACCTCTGGCTCAAAGGCTGTGGATACTGATGAATCCCAAGATTGGCAGACAAGACAGCAGATAAGGGGCCAGCTCAAGTTCCAAGAACGAGAGGTCAGACAAACAAGAGCCAGCTGCAGGATCCAGTGTGAGCAAAAGCCCATGAGCCTTGCCAGAAAGTCCACCTATATTGGATGCAGGACACATGCTCAAGGAAACTCCCTTTAATTGATTGGCTACTCACAGCAGATCATGGAGGTGATCACTTAATATCAGATTTCACCATGGAGGTGATTACATCACTAAACTACATTGTAACTGTTAAACCACTGAGAGTCATGGCCCAGCCAAGTTAACACATACTTTAACGATCACCATACCTTTCTACAATTTTGTCAGAATGAGAAGTATAAGGAAGCTAGTTGGTTGGTCCTACTCTCAATAGACAAAGTGGTGAAAGAAAGAGATGAGCTCAGGGTTCCAGAGTCAAAGCTCAAGCACCACATAAACGACCTCAAATTTCCAGTTGTGCATCGAAAGAAAACCTTATTACTGATATTGCTGAAAACCAAACCCAAAGTCTTATCATAGGAATGGCTGAATTACAATGCCAACTGAATTCCCACCTTCGAGTGTGTCTGAGGTTAAAGTGAGGGCATTGATTGGGAAGAAATGGGATCCTGAAACTTGGGATGGGGAATATGAGCAGATAATCAGGAAGCTGGGGTCACTGAACACTTAAATTCCATTGAATCACTTCTGCCAACCCTCTCACTCCAGCTCTCTCACTCCCATCTGAAGGGATTACTCCATCTTTGTCTGCTAAACCATCGTTCCTGGTAAAAGACATTAGCCCGTCCACTTCGGTCAGATGAGATTAACCCAGCTGTATCTGAAAAGGCTTTGTCTGAGTCATTGCCTGGGGCATTGCCTGAGGCAGATGCCTTATAAGACAATGCTGAATGTTTTCAAAACATATCCCACTGCCCATTTTGGCTTCTAGACCTATAACCAGATTTAAGTTCCAGCAAGCCCCAAAAGGTGAAGTACAAAGCGTGACCCAGGAGGAGGTACACTACACTCCAAAAGATCAACTTGACTTTTCTAATATGTACAAACAGAAACCTGGGGAATATGTGTGGAAATTGCTGTTAAGGGTGTGAGATAATGGTGCAAGGAACATAAAGGTGGATCAGTCTGAGTTTATTGATATGGGCTCACTAAGTACAGACAGATTCTTCATTCAGTGTTTTAGTTCAAGAGCTTAGGAAAGTATCTAATAGTTTATTTGGTTGGATCATTGAAGCATGGATTACGTGGTGGCCTACACTAAATCAAGCTGAAGTACCAGACCTGCCTTGGTATACTGTGGAAGAATGTATCCAAAGACTTAGGAAAACTGGCATGTTAGAGGGGATTTTTCAGGTAAGACCCACAGACCCACATATGGAGTACCCAGAGGACACACCTTTTACAACAACAGTGAGGAATAAATTTGTGAAGGGAACCCCAGCATCCTTTCAGACTGCTGTGATTGCTATTTTATGTAAGTCAGATTTGACAGCGGGAACTTTCCTACCTGAATTAAGATACATAACAACAGTGGGGCTGATTGGACCCTGTGGTAGTAGGGGCCAAGTGGTGTCACTCAATCAACAAAGACAAGGTGGGTGTGGTTACTAGAATGGAGAGTGGAGTCAAAGCAGTAATCAGTATAATCTGACTCATATGGACTTACGGCATTGGCTACTTAGTTATGGTGTCCCTAGAAGTGAAATAGATAGGAAAGCTACTAAATATTTACTTGATCTGGACAAGTGGAAGAATTCTAGGTCAAGTGAACAGTAGTCTAACTTGAATCGCCAGAGTAGAGAGTCAGGGCCCCTCAATCAATTCCCAGATGTGAGTGGGTTTACAGACTCACAACCCCTTGAATGAAGGAGAGGCCAGGTCCCTTTGAGGAAGGACTCCACTACATTGCCAAAAACTTATACTGTTAATCTTTCTCCCGGCCTTCTCCAAAGGGATCTACTGCCTTTTATGAGAGTGACTGTTCATTAGGGAAAAGGAAATAATCAGACTTTTAGGGGATTACTGGATACTGGCTCTGAACGATACTAATTCCAGGAGACCCAAAACATCACTGTGGCCCAACAGTCAGAGTGGGGGCTTATGGAGGTCATGTTATTAACGGAGTCTTGCTCATGTCCATTTCACAGTAGATCGAGTGGATCCCAAAACCCATCTTGTAGTGATTTCCTCAGTTCCAGAAGGCATAATTGGAATAGATATACTCAACAACTGGTGGAACACCCACATTGGATCTCTGACAAATGGAGTAAGTGGTATTATGGTAGGAAAAGCCAAGTGGAAGCCATTAGAACTCCCCCTACCTAGGAAAACAGTAAACCAAAAGCAATACCATATTCCTGGAGGGATTGCCAAGATTACTGCCATCATTAAGGACTTGGAGGATGCAGGGGTGGTGATTCCCACCATATTCCCATTCAACTTGCCTATTTGGCCTGTGCAAAAAACAGATGGATCTTGGAGAATGAGAATGGATTATCAAAAACTTACCCAGTGGTGACTCCAATTGCAGCTGCTGTTCGAGATGTAGTTTCATTGCTTGTGCAAATTAATACATCTCCTGGTACCTGGTATGCAGCTATTGATCTGGCTACTGCCTTTTCCTCCATACCAGTTTCAAAGGACCACCAGAAGTAGTTTGCCTTCAGCTGGCAAGGCCAGAAATATACCTCCAGTGTCCTACTTCAGGGCTGTATCAACGTTCCAGCCCTATGTCATAATTTAGTCCGCAGGGAACTTGATTGCCTTTCTCTTCCACAAGATATCACATTGGTCCATTGTACTGATGACTTTATGCTGATTGGACCTAGTAAGGAAGAACTGTCAATGACTCTGGACTTATTGATAAAATATTTGGGTGCTAGAGGGTGGGAAATTAATCTGATAAAAATTCAGGCGCCTTCCACCTCAGTGAAATTTCTAGTGGCCTGGTGGTGTGGGCATGTTGAGATATTCCTTCCAAAGTGAAGGATAAGTTATTGCATCTGGCCCCTCCCACAGTTAAAAAGGAGGCACAATGTCTAGTGGGCCTCTTTTGATTTTGGAGGCAACCTATTCCTCTTTTGGCTATGCTACTCAAAAGGAGATGTGTACAGGTGCTAAGTTGACAAGGGATGGACTGTGATCGTTAAGGTTGTGTGTTAACTTGGCTGAGCCATGATTATCAGTGGCTTGGTAGTTATGATGTAGTCTGGCAGTCATATAATGATGTAATCACCTCCATGATGAGATATGCCTCGAAAGAAAACCTTATTACTTGTAGTAACAGAGCTGATATTGCTGAAAACCAAACCCAAAGTCTTATCATAGGAATGGCTGAATTACTATGCCAACTGAATTCCCACCTTCGAGTGTGTCTGAGGTTAAAGTGAGGGCATTGATACGTGACCACCTCCATGATGGGTTCTCCTGTGAGTAGCCAATCAGTTAAAGGGATTTTTCTTGGGGTGTGGCCTGCATCCAATGTAGGTGGACTTTCTGGCAAGGCTTGTGGATTTTTGCTTGCTCTGGATCCTGTAGCTGGCTCCCGTTTTTTTGACCTCCGGTTCTTGGGACTTAAGCTAGCAGCTTACCTTCAGTCTTGCCTGCTGATCTTGGGATTCGTTGGTCTCCACAGCCCGTGAGCCAGAGGCTTTCTGTCTGACCTGCGTATCTTGGGTTCGCTGTCACCTGCAGCCTCGTGAGTCAGGAGAAGCCTCCAGCCTGACCCACGGACTTGGGAATTTCCAGCCTCTACAACCGTGTGAGCCATTGCCTTTATATAAATCTTTCTATATATATCTATATGCTTTACTGGTTCTGCTTCTCTAGAGGACCCAGCCTAAGACAACTTGTGTCCAGACTCTTAGCTCTGCCACAAACTCTGTGTGACCCCAAGAAAGTCACATTTCCCTCTAGGCCTTCACTGCTGCCTTTCCAACCCCACTGCCAGTGCCTTAGTCCAGATCTCCTCACACCAAGTGTGGACTATTGCATTGTCTTTTTCCTACCTGCCCTCCCAGGCCCCACACTTGCATCCTCCTCCCTGCCTTTGGTTTTCCATCTGCCTCTTTGCTTATGCTGCTCCCCTGTCTTCCTGGCCCCAGCCCTTGCTGGTTACCTCTATTCCTCCAGGAAGTCTCTCTTTTGACACTCTTAGGCCAGGCTCCCACTGCATCTTTGTACTTCCATCCTCCTCTCTCTCTCACTCCATATACCGTGTCTTCCTTAATGAACTGTGAGTGCATCAAAGCACAGGCTGGTTCTTTTTCATCCTCATGTCCACGGAGCCTAGCACAAGGCTTAAATTCAGTCGTTGCTCACTAATGGAAAGAATGAATAGACAGGTTGAGTGTACGTGTCTCTCACAGCCCTTATCTTGTGTTGCAGTTATCTGCATAACTGAGTCCCTCACCGTGCTGTCAGTTCCTTGGAACAGGGGCGAGCCCCTTTCCTTCTGTACCCCAGCACTGGGGAGCACAGCCTGCCTAGAGGAAGGTTTGTAGAGGTGGCAATGGCACAATCCTCCTTCTCTGCTGCCCCCTGCTGACAAAATGGGGGAAATGGAATAAAATCTGGAAGCTTCAGTTTGACTGTAGTGAGTGGGTCCTGCCTTGGGTATTGGAGGAGAGGTTTCCAGCATGCAGGGACTGATGGCCCTCCTTTATTCTGAATGTGCTCTACCTTCATTCTCCTAACATTAGAGTTCAAAATGCTGGGTCTGCAGCAGAGGGCATAGTTAGTGCTTTCCTTCCTTGTTTCCTCCTCCCTCCAAAACTCCTCTCCCTTTCCATGGGAAGATTTGTTTTCAGTATCCAACTGCTCCCGGTCTCCAGCCCACGCTGGGCTGGGGCCTCCACTGAGCTCCTGAACAGAGTTGTTTCTTGCCATCACAGCTTCCATTTCCCACTAGATTGAGCTCCTTGAGAACAGGGATCAACTATTCACTTATTCAACAAACATTTTTTGAGTGTCAGGCCCTGTGTTAGGGGTTGGAAATATATCAGTGAGCAACACAGAGAAAGTCCTTGTGCTCAGGAAGTTTACCTTCATCTCTAGCCCCAGCCTGAGGCTTGGCACCAATTCAATAAATGTTTGCAGACATAGGACATACTAGTGAGTGATTCAATGGGCAAATGAGGGAGGGGGTTGGGAGCCCCTCCAAAATGCACATGGGGGTGAAGAACGGTCCCAACATAACCTGGCTCTAGGCTGCCTGCCACGCATTGCAGCCAGACCAAGAGGAACAAGTAGACCTAAGAACCAGTCTGGAAGCAGCAGTTACAGCAGGGGCCAAGTTAGGGACAGGTGCTGGCTACCGTCAGACCCATCCTGCCTCCCTGGAACCCCATTAGTAAAACCAAGGGTGGGGGACACAGTTGGACTAAATGATCTCTGAGGACTCTCACAGCTAGGTTACTCTGGGACCTATGAGAGGGTCTCCCAGCCTGGCCATTCCCAGGCCCATGGCTTCCACAGCTCCAGCTAGATAGCCCACATAGGGAGGCCAAAGACCCAAGGACGTGACCCTGCCACACTAGGAGCTGATGCCCCTCTCACCTGCTTCTGGGTACAGACCTGGGCCTGCAATGGAGGGAAGAGATCTATGGAACACACCTGCGCTCACCAAGAGGCAACGTGAAAAAGATGCCAGATGTGGCTGGAGTCAAGAGCCCTAGGCCAGGACCTGCCAGACTTGCTCTGTGACCTCAGACAAACCCTAACTGCAATCTGGCACCCAATTACTGGGCTGGCAAATCCTCCTTCACAGTCCAGCTCAAGTGTCATCATCCCGTCTTGGTTCACTCCACACAGTGCAGGCACCTTCCTGCTCACATCCCACAGGCTGTTGGGCTCGGCTGGGTAGGTTGTGGGTCTCTGTCTTATCAATCTTTTGCATACCCAGGACCTACCAAAAAGCCAGTCCCGAGTGGATCATTCAGCTCCTGGAACGTTAAAAGCCATGGATTATGTGCAAGAAAACACCTGGCAAGCTGGAAGGTACTTCCTCAACGTGAGCCCAGTGCAAGGAGCCCAGGCAGATGGCTGGTCAGAATGAGCTCCCCTCGGGGGCTGCTAGGGCACACACTGTCACATTCCTTGTCCTGGCCGAGCCCTGCTCTTTATCACAGAGGGGCAAACCCCTGCAGACTATAATTCCTGGGCTTGCCAACTGGCTCCTGGCTAAATATGGCCAACGGGAGACACTGATGGTAGATCAGACAGGCAGAGAAGCCTGGGTTCTTCTCCTTTCCCTCTTGCTTCAGATGTTGTCTCTGCCAGTGTCAATGTCCCTTCTTGGTGTAAGGCCCTGCCAGGCAGCCCCTCTTGTGGTCCCAGCTCCTGAGCTCTCATAACAGTTCCCCAAGGTCAGTAGTGGCTTCTTGCTGCTGCCAATCTCTGGGTTACCTAGCCTTCCCGTCTGCCCTGTGAGCTCTCCCAGCCCCTGTCACTCATTCCCCATGTTAGAGCCGCATGAGTGACCCACTGTATGGTGGTTTTCCTGACTAGGCCCTGACAGACACACCTCTCCTCTTCACACCACCCCAGGCATCTGCCCAAATCCCAGTATTCTCTGTATTTCCCAGGCAGGCCACAAATAAACCAAACACCACAGTCATGTATGCAGCAATTTCTTTATACAAAGATAATCAACATCATGGATCCATCAGCTTGTTGTAGTCACACTGGCCTGTCTCACTGCTTCTCGGGCAGAAGAATCGGGGTGGGGGCAGCAGCAGGGGAGAATCCCAACAATACACTACACAGGCTTGGGGATCACCAGGCATACCAGCTGGGAGCTCCTGAAGGGCAGACACAAACACAAGGACATTATATAACCAGGCACTGCATACAATAACAAGAAGGAAAGTCAAGCTGGAAAGAGCCACTGCCAGTCACTGACCACCAGGGGGAGACAGAGCAGCGTGCGACTGGACCCGGAGCCAAGAACCCAGCCCTGCCACTAATGAGCTACGTGACCTTATGTAATCACATAATGTCTCACTTTCTTCATCTGTAAACTGGGGACAAGAAACTGTACTTCACAAAGTTGTCACAGGATGTGACTAAAATAGGGTGACATTATCAAAGTACTCAGCACAGAGTCTGCACATAGAAGTGTTCAATAAATAACTTTTTTTTTTTTAATCAGAAAAATCTAAGAGAAGACCTTTCTCAAAAGGCCAAGATGTGAAGTAACTTCCCTAGAAATTCCCTCAATCAGGGAATTGGGACCGTTGAGCACTCCTTGGTGCCAGCAGACACTGGGGTGCTCAGGGACCCAGAATACGCTGTGCCAGGGCAGCTGAGGGGGCCGGGGGGCTGGACCCCCAGAGAGGCACCCGCTGAAGCCGGGTAGACACCAGAGGAGTTGGGGGTTGGGCCAAAATGGTCCTGCACATAACACAGGCCGGAGGCAGGCTGGTATGGAGGCAGGGTGTGCATGTGCCCAGGAGAGCAGGTTGGCCAGGGGGAGAGTTTCTGGCCACTGGTGTTCTGCATCTGGGTGACAAGGTGGCCTGTGGAAAGGTGAGGGTGGCAGCTCTGAGTAGGGTAGGAGCCAGGGACAGGATTCAGCCTGGAAGAGAGCAAAGGAGACAAGTCACTCAGCTGGTAATGCCAAGGCATGCACCTGCAGCTGTCACGCCACACGAGAAAATCCTGGGTCTGCTGTACCGCTTTATGTTACAGTATGCTTTTCATCTTTTCTGTGACTAGCTCTAAGTACCAAGTGGGGAGAAAGGTTACTCTTAACCGAACAGAAAACAGATGCCCAGAGAACGGCTCACTCATGGTCAACAGCAAAGTCAGTAGTATGATGGGGTACTGGGCCGACGACTGAGTCCACTTGAGGTGTAACCTACAAGCAAGCAGCTTATAAACCAGAAGGAGACAGGGGCCAGACCACGACAGTCAGCGCGCCTATGGCCAGCTCAGAGAATGGGCCTACCTCTGTGGCATGCGGGTGCTAACGGAACAACACAGGGCTTGGTCCCAGGCCTTGTCTCGTGTGAGATTTTTTTATCTGTCACTTGGATAGACACCTAAGAGATGCAGTTGACACAAAGCTGGGAAGTACAGCAAATACTCAGGAATGAAGACTTACAGCTGGCAGAAGCCCATAAGCCAGCTGTGAGGAGCTATCTGTTCTGCGGTTAAAAACTCCACCACAAACACACGTGGCTGGGACCATGAATGGAGACATTCTAAAGGTTTCTGGCCTCTGAACTTCTGTGCAGAATTCTAAACATGGAGACCAGATGTTAATACCAGTGACGTCTGTGTTAGGTGACTGGACTGAATCTGTATACATTTCGGTTAAAATCTGATTTTACAAATCAGCTGCTTAAGTATATATGCATATATGTATATATATATGTTAGATCCCAGGAGTTACTTGCCATAGGCAAAATGTGTGAGTCTGCATTTTGGTTTTTTCCATTTCCCCTCCCCTTAAAGAGTAAAATGGTCAGAGGGCCCTGAGCTGGCAAAGGCTGGGAGCGTCCACTTCCTGGAGTAAGCTACGAGGAACAGCTTCCAGTGCAACTGAAATCCCGCATCCTGGCCAGCGTGGAGGGAAAAATCTACTCCACAGGTGGGCGAGGGCAAAAAAGGGCCACTTACAAAGCATCTTGACTTCATAGAGAATTCTTTCTTTTGAAGGGACTGCTGAAGGAAAGAAAAACGCCTAAGCTGTGACGTCTCGGCATGGCCAAAACCCACGAGGAACACAAAAGGTAGGCAGTGTGGCATAGCGGAAAGTGTGTGAGTAGGACTTGGAAGCAGGAGACTCTAGCTCTAGACTGGACTCTTCTTATGATGCTGGTCACCTGGAGAAAGACACCTGTCCTCTCTGGGCCTTCTCTATAAAATGAAGGAGTGAGGCTACATGAGCTCTGGCAGCTGCCCAGCACTCTCCACCTATGCATTAATGAGCCAGGACTGGGCAACAGTAAATCTCAACTCATCTAGCTGGGTGGCCAAGAAAACACTGCCTCTCAGGTCCTGGGGGCTGTGGCACTTCCTAAGTAACCCAGTTAGTTGCATGGACTATTTGTGCTTCTGGCCAGTGCTACTGGCCAAAGCCCAAACCTGCAAAGAGCCCTTGTTAGCACCGAGGCGTGTTTAACAATAGACAGGGTCACTCCCTCCCACAGTCTGCCCACGAATCACTCAGGATTATGCTCAAGTGCCCTCAAATGCTTACCTTTCCCATTCCTTGCTAGTTCCTACTTCAGATGCAACTGGGCAGAATCAGAGGGCTCAGAAGACATTTGTTCACAGATGTTCAAAGACTCTGGGCCCAGGGCTGCCCACACCCCATTCCTTCATTACCCACAGTTCTGAACCAGCCACACCCTCTACAGGCCCCAGAATTAATCCAAGAGCAAGATATAAGAGTTCTGTAACTTACTTCCGGCTCTGGGCTGCCCTTCTTTCAGCTGAAGATCCTGAGATGTACTTGAACACTGATATCCTCCTCATAAGGCTGAAGGGAAACTTCTGATCGAGCTTCAATGCTACCCGCTCTGAGAGGTCGATGGAATAGCAGTAAGTGAGGCCATCTGAGGTTGGCATATTAAGCAAAACTGGAGGCATCTAAAGGAAGGAGGACTGAACACTCCCCATTGAAAAATACAAGTTCCCACACTTACACCACCAAGGCATTAATACTTACTCCACCACACTATGGCTGAGTCTCAAGCTCAGGAGAAACTAAGAGTCAAAAGTTCCTATCCACTGTACCTCAGAGGGAGCCCTGGTAGCACAGTGGTTAAAAGCTTGGCTGCTAACCAAAAGGTATGCAGTTCAAATCCACTAGCCACTCCTTGGAAACTTATGGGGCAGTTCTACTCTGTCCTATAGGGTTGCTATGAGTTGGAACTGGCTCGACACCAAGTTTGGCTTTTTGGTTTTTGGCACCTCAGAGAAGGACTCTGGGAACATGGACTAGGGCAGATGGGTGTTAACACTTCACCTTCCCCTATGCCAACCCATCCCATCTCTTGAGCCTTTCTAACCCCCACAATCAATCATAAGCCAGCACACACAGGCAAAAACATTGTCCTTGTAGCCCATGATGTGGAGTGAGATGAGGCAGACTTTCCCCATATCCTCTAGAGGACTAGCACCTTCTTGTACTTTTGTCCTAAACAGAAGGCACTCTGCCTTGAAGTAGCCAAATGAGCTTCAGGTGGGCCTTTCTGGCAGCACTTTCCTCACCCAGTCACCATCCCTAGTGACTTGATGGCATTCTAGTCATCTGACCTTTGTAAGCCACAATGCCTAGTAGCCACAAAGATCCAGCCTTCATCCATCCTTTCAATAAATATTTATTATCATCTACTATATGTTCACGAAAGCTGGGCAATGGATAAGAAAGACTGAAGAAGAATTGACCCCTTTCAGTTATGGTGATGGCAGAGAATGCTGAATATACCACGGACTGCCAAAAGAACGAACAAATCTGTTTTGGAAGAAGTACAGCCAGAATGCTCCTTAGGAGAGAGGATGTCGAGACTTCATCTCACATACTTTGGACATGTTGTCAGGAGGGACCAGTCCCTGGAGAAGGATATCATGCTTGGTAAAGTGGAGGGTCAGTGAAGGAGAGGAAGGTTCTCAAAGAAACGGATTGACACAGTGGCTGCAACAATGGGCTCAAGCATAACAACGATCATGAGGATGATGCAGGACCAGGCAGTGTTTCGTTCTGTTGTACACTGGGTCACTATGAGTTGGAACTGATTCGATGGCACCTAACAACAACAACAACAAACTGTATGTCAGAAATGGAGGAATAATAAGTGCCAGACAAGGAATAAGTGAGAAGAGTAGAATAAGTGGTGATAAGCAAAGGTGGCATGCTATGGAAGGCCATGCTGGGGGCCCTAACCTAGTCTGGGGAGATCCAAAAAGGCTTTCCCTAAGGAAATGATGTTTATGATGAACCCTGAATGGGGGTAGCAATAGCTAGGAGAAGAGAGATGGTGGAAAGAGAAAGTTGTTCCTTGAGGTAGTGTTCTTAACTGGAATGCGAGTGGTATTTTGAGCAAGATAATTCTTTGCCGAGCTTGACCATCTCACTCAACACAGGATGTTGAGCATTCCTGGCCACTGCCCACTAAGTAGCAGTAGCATCTAGTCACTGTGATAACGAAAAATACCCAGCTTAATTCTAAACTCTTTCTGGGGAGACAGTACTTCCAAATACTGTTTCAGGTGAGAACCAAGGCTATAAGCAAGTCAAAACTTGGCATGGCTGATGACTTCAGAATGATCTCAAGAATCTGTTTTGCTGTTGACTCTGATGAAGTAATAATACCAGACTAGTCTTCCCACTAGGGAGCCCTGGTGGTACAGTGGTTAAGCACTTGGCTGCTAACCAAAGTCTGTGGTTCAAACCCACCAGCTGCTCCACAGGAGAAAGATGTGGCAGTCTGCTCCCATGAAGATTACAGCCTTGGAAACCCTATGGGGACAGTTCTACTCTGTCACATGGAGTTGCTATGATTCAGAATTGACTCGATGGTAATGGGTTTGGTGGGTTTTTTTTTTTTTTAGTCCTCTTCCTATGAACAACTATAAACCAGGACAAAATATATGAAACAATTGTTTTCAGACTATGGACAACCTACACTATAGGATTGTGATCCCTAAGAAAAGGAAAACAAAAGAAGTGAACCCCAAGATCACACAGGCTTTCTGCTTGGAGGCACTTTCCAAACTATAGCACAGAAAAGGGGAACCCAAGCAGAGTATAACAGAGTATAACATTTCTTGCTGAGACAGATACCAGAGTTCAGAGAGGATGCAGCGGCTGGGTTTTACAGGGCAGAGTAATGGAGGGGAGGGAGTTGCTCAGAGAAGGAGCTCCAGAAATATGGATAGGGGTTCCCTGAGTCTTTAGCTGAATACTGAGGTACACATGCATAGGCTGAAGTTCCTCAAGCCAGGCAAAGAACTGTTACTGGGGAAACAAGTATCAGGGAACTGTGAGCTTAACAACCACTGGAGCTCAGACAGGACAGGGACATGCTCTAGTTCCAACCAGCCAGAGTGGAGAGACCTCACTGAACACAAAAGGCATTTAGGAGAGACATTCAAAAAGGCTGTGCTTTAAAAGTAAGGCTAATCTATCCATTGAATAAAGGCAACTCTATACTATCCCTAATAAAGCTTAAAAACAAATCACAAAAGTATCAAGCTGATCTGCAAGTAAATCAACAAAACTCAATGCTTATTTTAAAGGAAGATAAACTCTAGCACACAACAACACAGCATTCATAGCAAAGCAACTAAAAATTACCAGATATGTCAACATCAAGTGTGTAAAAAATAAGTACAAATTAAACTTATAGGATGTATAACGATGTAACTGCAGACTCAACAACAAAAAGGGGGGAGCAGCAAAACAGAAATAGAGTTTTAGTATGTTAATGTTGTACATAACTTGTTTGTATGTTAAATGTTGGCAGCAAGCTGAAATAAGCTGCTGCAATTGTAAGTTGTTCAATGTAGTATTTATGGTAACCACTAAGAAAATAACTAGCAAAAATACACAGAAGGGAAGAAGGAAGAAATCAAAAAGGTTCAACACAAAAAAACAACTAAAAACACAAAATATAACAGAAATATGGGAATAATGAGAGAAAGAAAACACAAGATACATACAAAAATATCAACAAAATGAATGAAATACACACTTTGTTTTCAGTAACTATCTTAAATGCAAATGGTCTAAACTACCCATTCAAAAGGCAGAAAATGACAGAATGGATTAAAAATAAAACATGGTCTATCCTTATGGTGCCTTCAAGAGACACATCGTAGACACAGGATACAAACAGACTGAAAGTAAAAGGATGGAAAAGAGTATTCCACGCAACTGGTAACTTTAAATCAAAACCTATTATAAGAGATAAAGAAGAATTTTACTTAATAATAAAAGGGTCAATTCGTCAAGAAGACATAACAATTATAAATATATATGCACCTCATATCAGTACTCTAAAATATATGAAACAAATATTGACAGACATGAAAGCAGTAATAGGTAACTCCACAATAATAGTTGGGGACTTCAATATATCTCTTTCAAATCTGGACAAAACATCTGAAAAGATCAGTAAGGACATAAACCAAAAAAACCAAACCCACTGTTGTCAAGCTGATTCCAACTAATAGACGACTTAAATAATACCATAAGCCAATTACGCCTAATGGACATATATAGAACACTCCACCCATCATCAGAAGAATACACATGGATCGTTTTTTAGAATAGACTTTATGCTAGCCCACAAAACAAGTCTCAACAAATTTAAAAAGACTGAAATTATACAAAGTATCTTCTCTACCCCAAAATAAATAATAATATAAATTAACAGCAGAAGCAAAACTAGAAAACACACAATTTCATGGAAATTAAACAAGGCACTATTAAACTACCATTGGGTCAAGGAAGAAATCAAGAATGAAATAAAAAAAATACCTGGAGATGAAAGAAAATGAAAACATATCATACCAAAACTTACCGGATGCAGCGAAGGCAGTCCTCAGAGGAAAATTTATAGCAATAAACACCTACCTTAAAAAAGAAGGTCTCAAACAGTCAAACTCTACAGCTTGAAGAACTAGAAAAAGAAGAGTAAACTAAACCTAAAGCTACAAGACGAAAGCAATAATAAAGATCAGAGCAGAAATAAATGAAAGGGAAAAGAAAAACAGTAGAGAGAAACAACAAATCCAGAAGTTGGTTCTTGGAAAAGATCAATAAAATTGACAAACCGCTTGCTTGGCTGACAAAGAAATAAAGAGAAGATGCAAATAACCAAGATAAGAAATGAAAGCAGAGACATTACAACTGACCCAACTGAAGTAAAAAGGATCGTTAACAGAATACTATGGACAACTGTACTCCAACGAAACTGGTAATTTTGATGACATGGACACATTCCTAGAAGCAAAGAACCTACCTAACCTGACTCAAAAGGAAGTAGCAACCTCAACAGATCCATAATAAGCAAATAGATTGAATCAGTAATAAAAAGCCTCCCAACAAAGAAAAGTCCGGGACCAGATGGCTTCACTGGGGAATTCTATTGAACATTAAGAGAAGAACTGACATCAAACCTGTTCAAACTCTTCCAAAAAGCAGAGGAAGAAGAAATATTCCCTAACTCTTTATATAAAGCCAGCATTACCTTAGTACCAAAGCCAAAGACACAAGAAAACTATAGACCAATATCTGCCATTAATACAGATGTCAGAATTCTCAACAAAATACTAGCAAACAGAATCCAACAGCATATTGAAAGAATTACACATCATGATCCAGTGGGATTTATACCAGGAATGCAAGGCTGGTTCAACATTAGAAAATCACTCAAATAGAGAAAAGAACCACATGATCATCTCAGTTGACACAGAAAAGACATTTGATAAAATCCAGCACCCTTTCTCAATAAAAACTCTTAACAAGATAGGAATAAAAGGGAAGTTCCTCAACATGATTAATGGCATTTATGAAAAACCAACAGCCAACATTATACTTTAATAGAGAAAGACCGAGGACTTTCCCCTTGAAAACAGGAACAAGACAAGGATGCCCACTCTCACCACTCCTATTCAATAAGTTCTAGCCAGAACAGTAAAGCAAGAAAAAGAAATAAAAGGTATCCAGATTGGAAAGGAAGAGGTAAAACTATCTGTTAGCAGATGACATGATCCTATATACAGAAAATCCCAAAGAATCTATGTACTAAAAAGCATCTAAAACTAATGGAGGAATTTAGCAAAGTTGCAGGATACAGGGTCAATATACAATCTGTTGGGTTTCTATATACCAACAATGAGAAATCTGAGAAGGAGATTAAGAAAACAACTCCACTTACAATAGCATCTAAGAAAATAAAATATCTAGAAATAAATTTACTCAGGGATGTGAAAGACTTATATATACAGAATTATAAAAACTGCTGAATGAGACTAAAGAAGACCTAAATAGATGGAAAGATGTTCTGTGCTCATGGACTGGAAGATTTAAGAGTCAAGATGTTATTACTACCAAAAGCAATTTACAGATATAACACAATCCCAATCAAAATTCCAACAGCATTCTTTACAGAAATGAAAAGAATAATCCTCAATTTTATATGGAATGACAAGAGACTGCAAACAGCCAAAGCAATTTTGAAGAAGAACAAGGTAGGGAGCCCTCACATCTCCTGACTTCAAAACACATTACACAGGTATAGTAACCAAAACAGACTGGTAATGATTTAATGATTGACACATAGACCAATGGAATAGAATTAAACATCCAGAAATAAATCCAAACAACTAATGGTTAATTGATTTTCACAAGGGAGCCAAATCTATTCAATGGGGAAGGAACAGTCTTTTCAACAAATGGTGCTGGCAAAACTGAATTTCCATATGTAGAAAATGAAAAAGAGCCACACCTCATGCCATATACGAAAGTAATTCAAAATGGAACAAGGACCTAAATGTTAAATCTAAAACCATACAGTTCTTAAATATAGGATCAATGTTTTGGGACCTAATTTTTTTCAGTGATAGATCATCAAACACAACAACGTATGCACAAGCAAACTGGTGACAAAACAGATAAGTGGGACCTCATAAAAGTTAAATACTTATGTTCATCGGAAGACTTTATCACAAGAGTAAAGAGAACCTCCAGACTGGGAAAAAATCTTTGGGAACTATATAACTGATGTTGTTGTTAGGTGCCGTCGAGCTGGCTCTGACTCATAGTGACCCCATGTATCCAGAAGGAAACACTGCCGGGTCCTGCGCCATGCTCGCAATCGTTTTATGCTTCAGCCCATTGTTGCAGCCACTGTGTCAATCCATCTCGTTGAGGGTCTTCCTCTTTTCTGCTGACCCTGTACTTTACCAAGCATGATGTTCTTCTCCAGGGACTGCTCCCTTCTGACAACATGTCCAAAGTATGTAAGACGTAGTCTCGCCATCCTTGCTGCTAAGGAGCATTCTGGTTGTACTTCTTCCAAGACAGATTTGTTCTTTTGGCAGTCCATGGTTGTCACGGACTGAATCATGTCCCCTCAAAAATGTGTTTATCAGTTTGGCTGGGCCATGATTCCCAGTACTGTGTGGTTGTCCTCCATTTTGTGATTGTAATTTTATGTTAAAGAGGATGAGGGTGGGATTGTAACACCCTTACTAAGGTCACATCCCTGATCCAATGTAAAGGGAGTTTCCCTGGGGTGTGGCCTGCACCACCTTTTATCTTCCTAAGCAGAGAGTTGAGGACCTCATAACTTCCAAGAAAGAAGCACCGGGAGCAGAGTGTGTCCTTTGGACCCTGGGTTACTGCGTGGAGAAGCTCATACTCCAGGGGAAGGCCAACAGGGAAAGCCTTCCCCTAGAGCTGACACCCTGAATTTGGACCTGTTACCTACTAGACTGTGAGACAATAAATTTCTCTTTGTTAAAGCCATCTACTGGTGGTATTTGTTATTGCAGCACTAGATAACTAAAACAATGGTATATTCAATATTCTTCGCCAACACCACAATTCAAAGGCATCAATTCTTCTTTGGTCTTCCTTATTCATTGTCCAGCTTTCACATGCATATGATGCGATTGAAAATACTATGTCTTGGGTTAGATGTACCTTAGTCTTCAAGGTGACATCTTTGCTTTTCAATACTTTAAAGAGATCTTCTGCAGCAGATTTGCCCAGTGCAATGCATCTTTTGATTTCCTGACTGCTGCTTCCATGGGTGTTGATTGTGGACCCAAGTAAAATGAAATCCTTGACAACTTCAATCTTTTCTCCGTTTATCATGATGTTGCTTATTGGTCCACTTGCGAGGATTTCTGTTTTATGTTGAGATGTAATCCATACTGAAGGCTGTGGTCTTTGATCTTCATCAGTAAGTGCTTCAAGTCCTCTTCACTTTAAGCAAGCAAGGTTGTGTCATCTGCTTAACGCAGGTTGTTAATGAGTCTTCCTCCAAACCTGATGCCCCACTCTTCTTCATGCAGTCCAGCTTCTTGGGTTATCTGCTCAGCGTATAGACTAAATAGGTATGGCGAAAGGATACAACCCTGATGCACACCTTTCCTGACTTCAAACCACACAGTGTCCCCTTGTTCTGTCTAAACAACTGCCTCTTGATCTATGTACAGGTTCCTCATAAGCACAATTAAGTGTTCTAGAATTCTCATTCTTTGCAATGTTATCCATAATTTGTTATGATCCACACAGTCAAACGCCTTTGCATAGTCAATAAAACACAGGTAAACATCCTTCTGGTATTCTCTGCTTTCAGCCAGGATCCATCTGACATCAGCAATGATATCCCTGGTTTCGCGTCCTCTTCTGAATCCGGCCTGAATTTCTGGCAGTTCCCTGCTGACATACTGTTGCAGCCTCTTTTGAATGATCTTCAGCAAAATTTTACTTGCGTGCAATACTAATGATACAGTTTGATAATTTCCACATTTGGTTGGATCACCTTTCTTGGGAACTGGCACAAATATGGATCTTTTCCAGTCGGTTGCCCAGGTAGTTGTCTTCCAAATTTCTGAGCATAGACAAATGAGCACTTTTGGTGCTGCATCTGTTTGTTGAAACATCTCGATTGATATTCTGTCAATTCCTGGAGCCCTGTTTTTTGCCAATGCCTTCAGTGCAGCCTGGACTTCTTCCTTCAGTACCATCAGTTCCTGATGATGCTACCTGTTGAAATGGTTGAACGTCGACCAATTCTTTTTGGTATAATGACTCTATGTATTCCTTCCATCTTCTTTTGATGCTTCCTGTGTTGTTTGATGTTTTCCCCATAGAATCCTTCACTATTCCAACTTGAGGCTTGAATTTTTGCTTCAGTTCTTTCAGCTTGAGAAATGTCGAGCGTGTTCTTCTCTCACATGTCTGTCAGTTTGTCGTACTATGGGGGCTTGCGTGTTGCAGTGATGCTGAAAGGTATGCCACCGGTATTCAGATACCAGCTGGGTCACCCATGGGTGACAGATTTCAGCTGAGCTTCCAGACTAAGACAGACTAGGAAGAAGGACCTGGCAGTCTACTTCTGAAAAGAATTAGCCAACGAAAACCTTATGAATAGTAGCGGAACACTGTCTGATATAGTGCTGGAAGACAAGCCCCCCAGTTGGAAGGCACTCAAAAGACAACTTGGGAAGAGCTGCCTTCTCAAAGTAGAGTCGACCTTAATGATGTGGATGGAGTCAAGCTTTTGGGACCTTCATTTGCTGATGTGGTATGACTCAAAATGAGAAGAAATAGCTGCAAACATCCATTAATAATTGGAACGTGAAATGTACAAAGTATGAATCTAGGAAAACTGGAAATCGTCAAAAGTGAAATGGAACACATAAACATCGATATCCTAGGCATTAGTGAGCTGAAATGGACTGGTATTGGTCATTTTGAATCGGACAATCATATGGTCTACTATGCCAGGAGTGACAACTTGAAGAGGAACGGCGTTGCATTCATCGTGAAAAAGAACATTTTAAGATCTATCCTGAAGTACAGTGCTGTCAGTGATAAGATAATATCCATATGCATACAAGGAAGACCAGTTAATATGACTATATAACTGATAAGGGTCTATTATCTGAAATATACAGAAAACTTCTACCACTTAACAACAAAAAACAAATAACCCAATTAAAAACTGGGCAAAGGACATGAACAGACACTTCACCAAAGAGGATATTCAAATGCTCAAAAGACACATGAAAAGATGTGCAATGTCATTAGCCATCATTGAAATGCAAATCAAAACCACAATGAGATACCATTTCACTTCCACTAGGATGGCTAAGATAAAAACAAACAAACAAAAAAACGGAAAATAACAAGTGTTGGAGGGTATGTGGAGAAATTGGAACCCTCATCCATTGCTGGTGGGAATGCAAAATGGTTCAGCTGTTATGGAAAACAGTTTAGCAGTTCCTCAAAAAACTAGAGGTAGCACTGCCATAAAACAACAACAACAACAACAACAACAAAACAAACCCATTGCCATCAAGTCGATTCTGACTCATAGTGACCCTACAGGACAGAGGAGAACTGCCCCATAGGGTTTCCAAGGAGCAGCTGGTGGATTCGAATTGCCAACTTTTTGGTTAACAGCCGAGCTCTTAACCACTGTACCACCAGGGCTCCCAGCAATTCCACTCCTAGGTATATACCCTAGGGATCTAACAGAAGTGACACAAACAGACATGCACACTTATGTTCATCATAGCACTATCCACAATAGCAAAAAGATGGAAACCACCTAAGTGACCATCAATGGATGAATGGATATGAAAATGTGGAACATACATACAACGCAATACTACTCAGCGATAAAGAAAAATGAGTTCCCAAAACATCTTGGAACATGGATGAACCTAGAGGACATTACGTTGAGCGAAATAATTATTAAAAAAAAAATATTGCATATTCTCACTTTTATGAAATGACATGGACAGGTAAATATACAGAAACTAATATTCATTAGTGGCTACCAAGGATGGGGGGAGGGAGAGAGGAATTTACTCTCTAGATAGTGGACACTTGTTATTTTTGGTGACGGGAAAGGTGACACTCAATGAGGGTGAGGTGTACATAGCTTGACAAAAGTAAACAATGTCACTAAAATGCACACAAGACAAAATGACCTGTTGATAACTGCTATAGCATATACAATTTTGAAACAACAGTAGCAACAACCAAAAAATATATGTGCAGATATATAAGTATGTATGTAGTCATGTATTTGTATAGGTATGTATATATGTGTGTATATACAGGTGTATGCATATGTATCTATGTGGCTGTATGCACATATAATAAAGCAAATGGGGGCATAGTTACAGATACTTCTTAGACATAACCAAACACCTCGCAGGATTGGATTTCTGGGTTTGAAGGACTAGGACCACGGTCTCATTGGACATCTTGGTCAACTGGCATAATACAGTTCATAAAGTTATGTTCTACATCCCAGTATGGCTGAGTAGTGTCTGGGGTCTTAAAAACTTGCGAGCAACCATCTAAGATACAACTACAGGTCTCTACTTGTTTGGAGCAGAAGACAAAAAAAAGAAAACAAAGACTCAAGGAAGAAATTAGTCTACAGGACAAATAGTCTACAAGAATCACAGCTTCATCTACCCTAAGACCAGAAGAACTAGATGGTGTCTGGCTACTACAACTGATTAATCATGGCCACAATAAATGGACCCTAATAAAATGGGACAAAAATGTGGAACAGAACCTCAAACTCCCCCTAAAAACAAAACAAAACAACCCCGGACCTACTGGACTTGTTGAGACTAGGGGACTACCCGAGACTACTGCCCTGAGATACTCTTTAAACCCTGAACTGAAACGTGAGGTCACCTTGTAGGTAAACAACAAATTGGCTCGAAAATAATGAATAACACCTGTTAAGTACTGTGCTTCTTTAAAAAATCACCTATATGAGACCAAATGGTGAACGATTACTTTAAAACAAAAATGAGCATGTAAGGGGACAGGGAAATTAGATTAATAGAAATGGAAACAACCAGAATGGAAACAATGATAATGTTCATGCATTGTGAAGAATGTAACCAATGTTACACAATAACTTGTGTAGATATTGTTGAATGGGAACCTAAACTGCTGTGTAAACCTTCACCAAAAATATAATGAAATATTATTAAAAAAAAAAAAAAAAAGGAACAGAGCCTCAGTGACCTGTGGAACAATATCAAGCAGTTTAACATATATTTAATTGGAGTCCTAAAAGGAGAGGGGAGAATAAAAAAAAACCAAACCAAATCTGTTGCCGTCGAGTCAATTCCAACTCAGAGTGACCTTAGGACAGAAAAAAATACTTTCAGAAATAATGCCCATAATTTTTTTAGATTTGATGTAAACTCTTAAGCTTACAGATTCAAGAAAGATAAGGACGATAAACCACTGTCAGGTACACCATAATTAAATAGTTGAAAACCAATGATTAAAAAAAAAAATCTTGGCAGGAGCCAGAGAAAAAGAACACAATACATGCAGGGGAACAATAAGACTGATCACTGACTTCTCATCAGAAAAAAATGCAAGCCAGAATACAATGCAGTGCCATCTTTACAAAGGGAATTTAGGGAGATCAGAAAAGGCTAGAATTTTATATTTAGTGATATAAAATCATTTTGAGACAAACAAAAGCTGAAAGAATCTGTCACCAGCAGATCTGCTGAACAAGAAATGTTAAAGAAAGCTTTTTAGGCTAAAAGAAAATGATGCCAGATAAAACTTGGATCTATACAAAGGAATGGAGAAAACTGGAACTGGCAAATATGTGGGTAAATGTCTGCTTGTTTTTAATCAAAAACCAAACAAAACCATAACTGACTGTTTAAAACAAAAGTAAGTAACAATGTATCAAGCAGTTTATAACACAAGTAGATGTAAAATGTATTTGACAACAATAACATAAAGGATGGAAAGGAGGAAAATGGAAACACACTGCTGTAAGAGTCTTACATTATATATATGCAGTGGTATATCATTTGAAAGCAGTCTGTGATAAGCTAAAAATGCATATTGTAAACCCTAAAGCAACCATTAAAAAAAAAGTAAAGCAAAGAGTATAGCTAATAAGCAAGCAGAACAGATAAAATTAAATACTAAAATAATACTCAATTAAGAAAGGAAGAAAAAAGAACAAAGAACATTTGGGACACAGAGAAAATAAACTGAAAGCTAGCAGATTTAAACCCAACCACATCAATAATTACTACACTAAATGTAAATGGGTGAAACAAAATTTAAGACACAGCTTTTCAGGCTGGAAAATCAACTGCACCTTCTCCTCACTTATTGACTATCTCATTATCCAACACTTTACATTTATGACAACTGTAAAAAATCTACTATCCAACTATTTTGCGCATTAACGATGTGTCTGGCAATAATGAACACTGAGGTATGAGGCGACAGTAACGCTGGCTGTGATGGTTAAGGTTATGTGTCAACTTGGCTGAGCCATGATTCTAGCAGTTTGGCAGTTATGTAATGATGCAGTCATCTTCCATTTTGTGATCTGATGTGGTCACCCTCCATTTTCACATAACGCCGATCTTGCACAATTACCTGATGTTTGGAACCTAACCATGTTGGTAAGTGAGGGGAGGGTGTATATGCTAGTCACAAGAAACATGCTTTAAACATAAAGACACTAATATGTTAAAAATACAAGGATGGAAAAAGATACATGTAAACACTAATTATAAGGGAGCTGGAGTAACTATATCAATATCAGACAACACAGACTTCGGGGCAAAGAATGTTGCGAGACAAAAAGGGTCTATTTTTAATAAAAGAGTCAATTCATCAAGATGAATTGCCTAAATGTGTATGAATCCAATAGAGCTTCAAAACACAAGAAGCAAAAACTGACAACACTGAAAGGAAAAACAGACAAATCTACAATTTAAGTTGGACATTTCAACCATCTTTTTCAGTAACTGATAGAACAAGTATAAGGACACAGAAGACCTGAACATCAACATCTTTGCCTAACTGACATATCCAGACCAAAAACCAACCTGTTGCTGTGGAGTCAATTCTGACTCACGGCAACCCCATGTGTTACAGAGGAGAGCTGCTCCATAGGGTTTTCTTGGCTGTAATCTTTATGAAAGCAGATCGCCAGGCCTTTCGTCTGTGGTGCTACTGTGTGGGTTTAAACTGCCAACCTTTAGGTTAGTAGTCAAGTGCAAACCATTTGTGACACCCAGGGACCCTATATGACACATATAGAACAGTATATTCACCAACTACAGAACGCATATTGTTTTCAAGTACACATAGAACATTCGCTAAGATATACCCAACGCTGGCCAGAAACCACCTAAAAGAACTGCAATCTTACATAGCATGTTCTCTGACCATATGAAATGAAATGAAAGATCAATAACAAAAACAAATCTGGAAAAATCACCGAATATTTAGAAATTAAGCAATTCACTTATAAGTAACCCTTGGGTCAAAGAAAAAATTACAATGAAAATTAGAAAATATTTTGAACAAACTGATAATGAAAACACAACATATCAAAACTTGTGGGCTGCAGCTAAAGAAGTGCTTACAGGGGAGTTTATAGCTGCACATGTTCATACGAGGAAAAAAAAAGGTTTAAAATCAATGAAATGAAAACAAAAGCTATGCTATATACCCAACCAAAATCTACATACCACCTGTATTTAAACAGTCGACCCTCATTAGCTCACAGAATTACATATTGGATTTTACGACTACAGTCTTTTCTAACCCCCAACATTACAAAATCTGAGGCTTAAAAAAATAACCCACTTTGTATTTTACAAGTTTATTTTCCCGAATTGCCAGAATATTCCTACAAACACTCAAAGGCTTATGCTAAGTTTTTGACTACCTACATGGCAAAAGCCTACCTTTTCTTCATTTTTTCCTAAGGAAAAAAAAAAAAACAACAAAACCAACAACAAACCGAACCAAACAATAACAAAAAACAAAACAAACCTAAGTCCTATTCCTTTCATGGAACAACATCTCTAGAAGACGGGTAACTAAGACTCTTCCAATGAAAACTCTTGTCGTAATTAGTCAAAAGTGTGTATATACCTGTTTACAAGAAAAAAAAATTACACAATCAGAACATTTCACTAACTGGCAGTGATAAAAGATAGCTACATTGATATTTGCCAGATGAGGAAATTCTATTCAGAGAGGGGAGGTGAACTGCTTAAAGCCACATGATTTTTAAAGCCGAAGCTAGAACCCAAGTTGCCTACATCCAAGCCCAGGGCTCTGTCAATTTGATACCCCAGACCCTCCAAGCTGGTGAATCCTTTGGCATGTCATCATTCTACAATTCTCTTCTAGGAAGGATACATGTTAGCCCAATTACAAGTCCACAGACATTACTGAGGAAAGAGGTCTGGGGAATGAGCCAAGAGATGCCCAGCAGAAGCCATGGGACCAGCGCTGAGGGCAAAACCATCCCAAACACCAGGGCCTGTCTCATGCGAGAACGGACAGAGCTGACTCCCAACATGGCAAAAGCCACCGGGGTGAAACCTCTGGCATCCTCCACCTCCCCCAGCTTCGTCAGCGATGACACGGCCTCAAACGACAGGTAGATGACAGCGGAGATGACGGTGAAGACCAAGGTAAAGAAGCAGTGACGGACAGTGCCCACGCTTCTCTCAAAATTGCCAGCAAAGCGCCAGATGATGATAGCACCGCACAGCAGGGAGACTGGATTCTCATAGACAAAGATGTAGGTCACCAGCCTGTAAACTGAAGAGGGAGCTGAGTTAGAGGCCTGACGGTGGGTTGCTCCAAGGCAGGAAAGCCAGGTTATAACCCATCTAGGAAGGGGGAAGTAACCCATGTGGTAGAGCACTGAGAGCCACTGACAATCGGTCAGGAGCCAAGATAAGCAGTGGGAGGCAATAAGGAAGGACCCAAGACTCAAAGCACAGGCATGAATGTCTAATCCCTGCTCTTTCCCAGATCTGGAGCAAGTCTTGTCAGTGACTGACTTCCCATGTGGGGAAAATATAACACTTTTTAGTATGGCGTGGTCTTTGAGTTTGTAAAGTGCTTTATAATCCTTTTGTAGGTTTTAATACTGACCTACCTCACAGGGCAGTTTGAGGGTTTATTAATTGTAACAGCTTCAGGGTGGACTGAGTGGGTGAGTCACTTAACACTCTGTGTGCCAGTCTCCTCGCTGTAATCCTGACCTCTCCTTCCATAGTGGCTGTTCAAAGGAAGAAAAAAGGGACCATGAATTATTTTGCAGCTATAAGGATTACAAAACTATCATTAATAATATATAGAAATCAGAAGTCTTCCTTGTAAAGAGCTTATCCAATTTTTACAGGTAGAGCAATGCTCGATGTGCAGTAAGACAACAAAGAATCCTACTTTTATTGCTCTCTCAAAGCTGTTACTGCTTATGTACTTTTATGTTCCTGCAGGCCAAAACACTAAGCTGAAGGAGGCAGACTGGTGGAGTGGCAGTAATATTGGACTTGGGAGTCTAAGGCTTGGAGGGCAGTCTTGGCTCTTCCATATCCTGGTTGGCTGAGCTCAGTCAAGATGCAGGCCCTCTCAGTTTCTGTTTTCTCATTGTAACGGACAGAGTTAGACTTGAGGCCTTCAAAGTCCTTTATGCATCTATTACTCACATGCCCATGAACCCCACACCAAAGGAAGCTGTCAACTAAAGAAAAAAGGGAGGTCAGTTTAGACTGGCATTTTACATCTGTGTCCTTGTAGGGTGGGGAGAATAGTTTCAGTTCTTAGCAGAGAAACAGGCTCTGCACCATATGCTTCAGTCAGGTCATTGCAGTAAGGCTTCATTATCTGAAGAGTACTTCATTATTTGTTGAGTGCTTCTAAAACTGAAACTCCAAATATCAATGTAAAAATACCCCAGAAGCAACTCTATATCATTTGCAGATTATGGGCACAGTGGTTAAGAGCTGGGCTGCTAACCAAAAGGTCGGCAGTTCGAATCCACCAGCTGCTCCTTGGAAACTGTATAGGGCAGTTCTACTCTATCCTATAAAGTCACTAAGAGTTGGAATCGACTCCACGGCAATTTTTTTTTTTTTTTTTTTAATACTCCACGGCTCCAGTTCCCAAACACCACCCAAGAAAAAGAAAAACCTGGGTTTCTGTCTCAGCTGCACGACTTACTAGCTCTCTGCAATTCTCTGCATTAAGCCTCAGTCTCCTCATCTAAATAATGGGCAATAATAAAGCCTGGGACATGGGACTGTCGTGAGGATTTAACGAGATTAACACATGTGAGAACGCTTTGCAATACAGCAAGAGCTGTACACGTTTTCCTCACCAGAAAAGAATGGGGGAAGAAACAGAGACAAGGAATGTCTTTTATGAGAGAATGTTTATACTTAAAATGGTTTGCAAAATTTCTCTCCCCCAGAGAAAACACACACCTCTCCAAAGGCAGAAAACATCCCCCTCTTGCTATGAGCTGGGGACTGGAGTTAGCATTAAGATACAAAGAAGCAGCAGAAGAAATTCCAAACCCCAAGAGCACAGGATGCTTACAGGGGTAGCATGACGAAGTGTTTTGATGAAGGCGGGAGTGGGGTTTAAGCCTAAAGCAGTAGAGGCGTATGTGAAAAAGGAGAAGAAAAATCCTTACTCTCGGAGAGCGAGCATGGATAAATGAAACCGGTTAGCTGGCGGATATACTTGGGTCTGGTGCGACAGGAAAGGAGGAAAAGTCGAGTTGGAAGGGATTACAGTGATGACGAGGATGGCGATCTGCAGAGACAAAGACGTGGAATATGGGGAACTAGAGACGGTGCGGGGGGCTGTCCTCCGGGTGGGGAGAATGGTGATGCGGACGGAGACGGGTAGGCTGAGTGTAAGGACTGATGCGGCAGACCAGATGGGGCGAGTTCTGGGAGGCTGAAGCCGAATGGACGAAATCCGAGGACAGAGGCTTGCACAGGGATCCCGGCCCCGCTCCAGCTAACCTTGCCAGTTGCGCAGGGCCTCCGACCGCAGCGAGAGGCCCGAGGGCGGCAGGGGCGCCTGCAGCAGGAACAGGCGGGGCCCGGACACCAGCAGCGAGAGCAGTGCGGTGAAGAAGGTGGCGGATGGCACCTCGGGGCACAAACGCCAGCTCCGACAACCAGGCCCCGAGGCTGCCAAGGCCGCCATCGTTACCGCCCTCCGCCTTGGCACGGAATGGTCCTCGGCTCTTTCCGTCTCCCAGCGGCTTGTCTTCCCTGGCAACAGAGGAGGAGCCGGCCGGAAGCTTCGCCCAATCCGGTCGCGTGACCAGCCTTCCCCAGCAGCCTACAGAAAGCTGGGGCGTTGGGCTGCGGATCTCAGGCTGGAACAGTTGTTGACCACGAAGTGGTTATTTCTGCTCTGGATACCTAATTTTTTGTGTCTTGCGCTTTCACATACTCCCTATCAGTGCTTCCCCATTTTACCAATGAGGAAGCAGGTCTAGGGAGGTCCCTGGGCGATTCAGTTTATTAAATGATGTTGAAAATAATCAAAACTCAAGGAAACTTGACCATAAGGTTTATTCTGAACTGTTATTATATATGCATACAGGGATATCATTTTTATTCCAGAAAAAGCAAATGGTTCAAAGGAGCTAGGTACAAGGAAGCTTATAAAGAGAAGAGGAGGGAGAAATTCAGAAGGTCAACCATTGACTAATTCTAACATGACTGATTGAACCCTGCCCTCACCCTTTTACTGAAATCAGTGGACATCTGGCCCTCCACCCAGCCATAGCTTTTGAACTTCAAATTTAGTATGTGAGTCTAAATTTCAACAGGAAAGAGAATTTGCAACTTTGAATGAAAGAAAAGCCACTAGTGGATCAATTTTGGTCAGGGATTTCTTTAAAGTAATTATTTGGTTTCAAGGGTAAGAAACCCCCAAAATGACAACAAGGCATCTTCTATCAGTTTCTCTAACAATGGAAAGTTAGAATTACAACTCTGGCTTTCCCTCTATGGTCTAGAATTGGTCAAGAGTACAGGCAGGGCCCTGAGGTGAACTAGTGGCAAAAACCACTAAATGCTCAGCTGCTAACCGAAAGGCTGGCAGTTTGAACCCACCCAGCATCTCCATGGGAGAAAAACCTGGTGCTCTGCTTATGTAAAGATTACAGCCAAGAAACCCTCAATAAAATCCAAAACATTGAAATAATACAAAGCATTCCCTCTGATCACAATGCCATGAAGCTAGGTATCAATAACACAAACAGCAAGGGAAAAAAGAAATCAAATATGTGGAAACTGAGTAATACCTTGCTTAAAAACAACTGGGTAATAGAAGAAGTCAAAGAGGGAATCAAAAAATTCCTAGAATCAAATGATAAAGAAAATGTATCATACCAAAACCTTTGGGACACAGCAAAGGCAGTGCTCAGAGGTCAATTTATAGCAACAAATGCACACATCAAAAAAGAAGAAGGGACTAAAATCAAAACACTGGCCCTACAACTTGAACAAATAGAAAGAGAACAGCAAAAGAAGCCCACAGGCACCAGCAGAAAGGAAATAATAAAGATTAGAGCAGAAATAAATGAAATAGAGAACAGAAAAACAATAGAAAGAATCAACAAGACCCAAAGTTGGTTCTTTGAAAAAAGATCAACAAAATCGACAAACCACTGGCCAAACTGACAAAAGAAAACCAGTAGAGGAAGCAAATAGCCCAAACAAGAAACGAGATGGGAGGGGCATTACAACAGACCCAACTGAAGTAAAAAGGATCGTAACAGAATACTATGAAAAACTGTACTCCAACTAAGTTGAGAACCTAGAGGAAATGGGCAAATTTCTAGAAACACACTGCCTACCTAAACTAACACAAACTGAGATAGGAAATCTGAACAGACCCATAACAAGAGAAGGGATCGAAGAGGTAATTAAAAAAACTCCCAACAACAACAAAAAAGCCCTGGCCTGGACACCTTCACTGCAGAATTTCAACAAATATTCAGAGAAGAGCTCACACTAGTACTACTCAAAGTATTTCAGAGCATAGGAAAGGAAGGAATATTCCCAAATTTGTTCTATGAAGCCAGCATAACCCTGATAACAAATCCAGGCAAAGACATCACAAAATAATAATAATTACAGACCAATATCTCTCATGAATACAAATGCAAAAATTTTCAACAAAATTCTCGAAAATAGAATTTAGCATCGTATAAAAAAAAAAAAACAAAACACCACAACCAAGTGGGATTCATACCAGGTATGCAAGGATGGTTCAACATTAGAAAATCAATCAAGGTAATCCACCACATAAATAGAACAAATGAAAAGAATCACACAATTGTCTCAAAATCAATGCAGAAAAGGCATCTGATAAAGTCCAACACCCATTCCTGGAAAAACTCTCAATAAAATAGGAATAGAAGGGAAATTCCTCAACATAATAAAGGGCATCTATACAAAACCAACAGCCAACATCATTCTCAATGGAGAGAGGCTGAAATCATTTCTCCTGAGAACAGGAATAAGAAAAGGTTATCCTTTATCACCACTCCTATTTAACATTGTGCTGGAAGTCCTAGCTAGAGCAATAAGGCAAGAAAAGGAAATAAAGGGCATCCAAATTGGTAAGGAAGAAGTAAAGGTATCCCTATTCGCAGATGATATGATCCTATATACAGAAAACCCCAAAGATTCTACAAGAAAACTACCGGAACTGATAGATTCATCAGAGTAGCACGATATAAGGTCAACATACAAAAATCAGTTGGATTCCTCTGCACCAACAAAGAGAACTTCAAAAAGGAAATCATTTATAATAGCCCCTACAAAGATAAAATACTTTGGAAAAAATGTAACCAGGGACATAAAAGACCTATAGAAAGAAAACTACAAAACACTATTGTTGGAAACCAAAAAAGAACTACATAAATGGAAAAACATACCATGCTCATGGATAGGAAGACTCAACGTTGTGAAAATGTCAATTCTACCCAAAGTGATCTACAGATATAATGCAATCCCGATCCAAATACCAACAACATTCTTTAACAAAATGGAAAAACTAATCACCAACTTTATATGGAAAGGAAAGAGGTCCCAGATAAGGAAAGCATTATTGAAGAAAAAGAACAAAGTAGGAGGCCTCATACTACCTGATCTCAGAACTTACTATACAACTATGGCAGTCAAAACAGCCTGGTACTGGTACAACGACAGACATATAGATCAAAGGAACAGAATCAAGAACCCAGATGTAAATCCATCCACCTATGGTCAGCTGATCTTTGATGAAGGACCAGATTCCATTAAATGGGGGAAAAGACAGTCTTTTTCACAAATGCTGCTGGCAAAACTGATGTCCATCTGTAAAGAAAATGAAACAGAACCCATACCTCACTCCATACACAAAAACTAACTCAAAATGCATCAAAGAACTAAATATAAAACATAAAATGATAAAGATCATGGAAGAAAAAATAGGGACAATGCTAGGGGCCCTAATATATGGCATAAATAGAATACAAACCATAACTAGCAATGCACAAAAACCAGAAGATAAACTAGATAAGTGGGACCTCCTAAAAATTAAACACTTATGCTCATCGAAAGACTTGACCAAAAGAGTAAAAACAGTACCTACAGACTGGGAAAAAATTTTCAGCTATGACATAGCCGACAAGGGTCTAACCTCTAAAATCTGTAGAATACTTCAACACCTCACCAACAAAAAGACAAATAATCCAATTAAAAAATGGGCAAAGAATATGAATAGATGTTTCACCAAAGACATTCAGGCAGCTAAAAGACACATGAGGAAATGCTCGTGATCATTAGCCGTTAGAGAAATGCAAATCAAAACTACAATAAAATACCGTCTCACCTCGACATTACTGGTACTAATAAAAAAGAAAAAAGAACATAACAAATGCTGGAGAGCTTATGGGGAGACGTGCTTCTTAGTTCAATCAAGAATACAAGACCAGTGAGTAACACCTGCCCAGAAACAAAGATGAGAAGGCAGGAAGGGACAGGAAAACTGGATGAATGGTCATGGTGGTGGTGGGGGGCAGGGGTGGTAAAGGGAAAGGGGAAGAGTGCTGACACATTGTGAGGGTTGCAACCAATATCACAAAACAATTTGTGTATAAATTTTTGAATGAAAAACTAACATGTGTTGTAAACTTTCACCTAAAGCACAATTTAAAAAATAAAAGATTATAGCCAAGAAAACCCTATAGGGCAATCCTGCTCTGTCACACGGGCTCCTTATGAGTTGTAATCAGTCAAAACCAAAAACAAAAAAACAAAAAAAACCAAAACCTATTGATGTCAAGTCAATTCTGACCCATGGAGACCCTATAGGACAGAGTGGAACTGCCCCATAGGTTTTCCAAGGAGTGGCTGGTGGATTCAAAGTGCTGACCTTTTGGTTAGCAGCCATATCTCTTAATCACTGCGCCACCAAGGCTCCAACAGCATAATCTGGACAGTGTTTGGTGACTGGATTGGAAAGGAAGGGGCAGGAGAAAGGGGAGGGATCTATTGAAGGGATATTTTTGTTAGAAATGTAATATAACACCTTAACAATCAAGGCCTATTTCCCTTTTACAGATGCTCTGGAAGGTGAGGAAACTTGCCTAAGGTCACAAGTGTGAAGTGGTAGGATTTGAAATTCAGGTTTGCTGGGCCCCAAGTTTCTGCCCTTCTCACTATTCTCCTTTAACATCTAGCCTACTGCCTTTATGTATATAAATGAGACCTGAGGCCATATAACCAAACCCAAACCCACTGCGGTGGAGTCGATTCTGACTCACAGAACCCTGTAAGATAGAGTAGAACTGCCCCATAGGGTTTCTAAGACTGAAAATCTTTACAGAAGCAGACTGCCGCATCACGTGCTTAGCCACTGCGCCACCAGCGTTCCTTTAAGGCCTTATAGACTCCTGAAAAATAAACGAATCCTTCTCTCTCTGCGCTGAAAGGTCTCTGCTCCTTAAACCCATTTTCAGCCCTCCTCAGTCCTGCTTTGTGCCTCCAAAGGTCCGTTTAGGACTCCATCACCCAGGCACCCTTGCCCTCCGGTTTCCAGTTGGATTTGGTCAACTGGAGGCATGGGTAGGACACTTGAGAGAAAAAAGTGAAGTCAGGTATTTATACCCCTTTCCCCTAACTGCTGTGGTTCTTGCAGTGTCTGTATTACTCTACACTCACAGCTCCTGTCTGGCAGCCCTTCTTCCACAGTTCCATGTCTCACTAAAATCTGTAACACCATTTCTCTCTGATTCCTTTAGACCAGGGATACTGATGGCTCCCCAGTGATGCTAGTCCTCGAGTCCCTCACCATCTCTTCTTTTTATTCTTTTTTTAAAAATTGTACTTTAAGTGAAAGTTTACAATTCAAGTTAGTTTCTCATGCCAAAATTTATGCACACATTGTTATGTGACCCTAGTTCCTCTCCCTATACTGTGACAACACACTCCTCGTTTCCACCGCAGATTTCCCTTGTCCGTTCAACCAGCTCCTGACCCTTTCTGCCTTCTCATCTCACCTCTGGACAGGAGCTGCTCATTTCTTCTTTTTGCTCTTAATTCTGCAACACTATTAAATTCTTTTCAGTTTGACCCTTTCAAGGTGTTACTTTTTTTTTTTTTTGGCTCCTTCCCCATGCATCCTTCCCAGTGTTATCAGCTCCATTCCTTGCCCACTGCTGTAGACTTTGGTTTGGCTCAGCTGTAGCCACTGCCCTCACAGCTTGGCAGTTCCTGATGGCTGTCATGGAAGGAGGCAAGGGCTGCAACTCAGCTCTCGCAGCTCCTTTACTCCTAGAAGGACATTTGCCTTGCCCTTCTAGAACCATGAAGTACTGATGAGACACTTCCTCCAAATTCCTGTGGTGCTAGGAACAGGAAGACACTCTCTGCCAGGCCATCAGCTGTTTTCACGAATGTTGAAGTTGCGTCTTGGTGAGACACATATCCAACAAGTCTCCTGTACTTCACAATACAATTTTTCTGTGTATCATAACCACCCCAAACTTAGTGGTTTAAAATAACAACCATTTTATTCTCTTTCATGATTCTGTGGCTTAGCAATTTAGATTGGGCTCAGCTAGGTGGTACTTCTGCTAGTCTCACCTGGGGTCACTCATATTTGCTCATGTCCCATTGGACAAAGAAGTCATGTGGCCAAACTCAGAGCCAATTGTGGTGGTGGGGGTAGGGGGAGGGACTACACAAGATGTGGATACATGTGGAGGCATGATTTATTGGGGGCCATTTACTGTAACAATCTACCACATACCCCATCCAAAGCCTGGGACTGCCTTTGTCCACTCAGGCACCCAAGCCAGAAATCTGGGCTTCATGCCTGACCCATTCTCCTTCTCCATCACATCCAATCAGTCACTGAGTTCTACCAATTTTACTTCCCAGATATTTTTAAATACAGCCCCTCTATTCCTATTACCATTGCTCTGGTTCCAGACCTTATCAACTTTGCCTGGATTCTTACAAGAGCCTTCTTATTGGGCCTGCAACTTTTAGGCTTGTCTTCAACTATTGAATGCATCTTCTAACCCTGCAGAACGATGGAACCATCTAAGACACTTATCAGATTATCCCCACTTCGGCAGCTCCCCAGCTCAGGTCCAGATTCTTGGTGGGTGATATTCCAGGACTCAATGATCTGTCTCTCTCTCCAGCCTCGTCTTTTGACACTCCCTCTTTTCACTTATTCCAGCAACACTAGACTGCTTGGTATTTCCTGATTATCCTGATTGGTTGATCTTTGCTCCTATTGTCCCTTCAGCCTGGGATTCATCTGCCTTCCCCATGACTGGCTAATAAGAATCATGATAACAATGCCAGCTAATACTTACATAGACCATACAGTACTATGTATCAGGTACTGTTGTGTGCTTTTTACATACAATTATTAATTTCATCTTCACAACAACCTCATAAGGTTGGTGCTATTATTATCCCCATTTTACAGATGAGGAAATTGAGGCACAGAGAGGTTAAGTAACTTACTACAATCTAAGTAGGCAATTTCTAGGAGTCTTTTCTGACTTCTTCCAACTGCCACCCTTACCTGGCTTAGGTGCCTTATCTCTGGGTTCCCATCATGCCTCATGCTTACCTGTCATAGTACTTCCTACATTATTCTGCAGTTGCTTATTTGCTCCAAAACTCAAACCAAACCCATTACCGTTGAGTTGATTCCGACACATAGCAACCTTGTAGAACAAAGTGGAACTGCCCCCATAGGGTTTCCAAGGAGCAGCTGGTGGATTCGAACTGCCAACCTTTTGGTTAGCAGCTGAATGCTTAACCACTGTGCCACCGGGGCTCCTTATTTGCTCCACTGGGCTGTAAGTTCATTGAGGGCAGAAGCTGCATCTGATTTATTCATATGTCTGTGTCCCCAGCCCTAGACAGGGCCCAGCTTACAGTGGACCCTCAGAAAATGTTCAATGCAAATTTCTTAACCCTGATGCCTCGGGGATATGATCTTCTACTTCTCTTCCTTATTTTTTTTTCCCCAAAACCCTAGGGGTCTCACATAATAGGGACCCCTGGGGGCTACTGTAACATTGGCTACCATCATGTAGCCATTTAACTCTGTGATGAGAATTTCAAGACACACTTTCAAGAGGAAACCTGGTGGGGAAACCAATCCAGGTTGGCGTGGTCAACCCATCTGCTCACATGCAGGCAGTATTCTGTGTTTATTATGCAGAGGTTTTAGGCTCCAAGGTTAGATGTAGGAGACATTAATATTTTCTTTGAGACTTCTGAGAAGTAGCTGATGTGGTGGAAGCTCAGGCTTGAAGTCAGAAAAAAGCAGGTTCTTGTCCTGGCTCTGTTACTCACTGGTTGAGTAATTTTGTGTAAGGAAGCCTCAGTTTCCTAACCTGTAAAGTGAGAACTAAGACTTAAGTTACAGAGTTATGATGAAGAAACTGAGGCTGAGTTGTTAAGATACCTGAGGAGATCCATACTGCAAGTCAGTGGGAGAGCTGAGATTTGAACCTGGGTCTCCAGGGCTCCAAAGTTGTGCCATTTCTACCATTACATACTACCTCCATTGTGGCAGGTATAGCATGATATTTAAGTTCCAGTTTCTGCATCTGTCTCCCTTCCTGACTGTGAGCTTCTTGAGGGTCAGGATCATGTTGGATCCTGCACGTATTAAGTCCTCTGTGGAAGGAATGAAGGAATGAGTGGCCTTTGAATCCTTTGGCATGAGGCAGACATTCTTACTCCTTTTTTGTGTCATGGATCCTCACAGTCTAGTGAAACCTAGGGACTCCTCTTCACAATAATGTTTTAATTGTATAAAGTAAAAATACATTGGGAATGGAGAGTTACTGCTTAATGAGTACAGAGTTTCTGTTTGGGGTGATGGAGAAAGTTTTGAAAAGAGATAGTGGTGATGATCACACAATATTGTGGGTGTGACTCATGCCACTGAACTGTACATTTGAAAATGGTTGAAAGAGAAAATTATATGCTGTGAATCTTTTACCACAATAAAAAAAGTACATGGGATTTCAAAGGAAATCAATCATAACAAAATATAGTTATTAAATATTAAAAAACAAAGTTATGTTATAGTACTATATGACATTTCCTTGAAACAAAGTTATGTTATAGTACTATATGACATTTCCTTGGTTCAAATGAGTGTATGGAAGTTTGTGAAAATCAGATTGTGAGGCATTTAGTATGAGAAGACATCTACTTTTATTTCTTCAGTAGTGGGCAAAAGTAAATGTGTAAGAAGTGGCAGCCACAAATCTTCCCCAAAATAATTGTTCCAAAAAATAAATAACATTATCTCCATCCTCATTGGGAAATACCTGTAAACAAAATCTGAGTAGACATACATGCAATCCTGGAGCCCTGGTGGCCTAGTGGTTAAGAGCTACAGTGAGCTACAACTGCTAAATGAAAGGTTAGCTGTTCAAATCCACCAGCTGCTCCTTGGAAACCTTATGGGGCAGTTTTACTATCTCTATAGGCTCACTATGAGTCAGAATCAACTTGATGGCAATGAATTTGTAATGGACATGCAATCCTAAAGGCAAAACAGGGCAATTTCTTGGCCCACTCCAGAGGGAGACAGGAATCCTGGTAACACTGACTATCTGTCCAATCTGCTACCTCCTCCTTTGAGGCCAACAACTGGTGTTTTTTTTAACACTGGAAATAAATCAGAGAAATTAGAACTTAATTCTAACATATTTGGGCTATTCTTTGCTACCCCTAATCTTACTCTCTCTAATTTATCAGTGAAGGGTAACTTATGTTTTTGAAAAATTTCTATGTCATCTTCTGGACCCAGTTCTTTCATTTCTATTTCTCCTTCTGGCAAAATCTTAGCAGTAGCTTGCTTGGCAGCCTTGTCTGTTAAGGTATTACACTTTTTCTCCTCACTTACTATTCCTCTGGTTGTCTGGTGAGCTTGAATCTTCACCACTACAATATCTGAGAGCAGCAGGAGAGCCTCCAAAAGGTCAGCCACTAGGGGTCCATTTTTTATATGTGTCCCAGCTGAAGTAATAAATCCCCTTTGTTTCATAACATCCTGAAATATGTACAACCCAAAAACCATACCTTGAATCAGTGTGTGGTCAGTTTTCCAGAAGCCAGCCTGCGTGCCCCGGTAAGCACAATCAACTTCGCTTGCTGTGCTGAAGTTACATCAGGGAGGGTACCGCTTTCTAGTACTTCAGTGGTAGTGATCACCACATATCCTCCTTGGAAATGAGAACTAGAAGAACTGGGTTTTAAATAATAGCCATATACAAATAACACCGTTGAAAGGTTATGCAAAGGAGTTTCCTATAAATCTTGTCTCGGTGTTAACAATTATCAGTGAGAGCTAAACAGTTATGAGGTACTATCTCATCAACTTCAAGAGGAGGCAATAGTGTAGCAAGGTTTAAGGGATTTTCTGTGTATAACCTTACATTTGCCTGTGAAAGCTGGACAATGAATAAAGAAGACTGAAGAAGAATTGATGCCTTTGAATTATGGTGTTGGCATAGAATATTGAATGTACTGTGGATGGCCAGAAGAACGAACAAGTCTTTCTTGGAAGAAATAAAGCCAGAGTGCTCCTTGGAAATGAAGATGGTAAGTCTTCATCTCACATACTTTGGATATGTTATTAGGAGGGACTAATCCCTGGAGAAGGACATCATGCTTGGTAAAGTAGAGGGTCAGTGAAAAAGAGGAAGACCCTCAATGAGATGGACTGACACAGTGGCTGCAACAATTGGTTCAAACGTAGCAATGATTGTGAGGATGGCGCAGGATCAAGTAGTGCTTTGTTCGGTTGTACATACAGTCACTGTGAGTTGGAACTGACTTGACAGCACCTAGCAACAACAATGACAACCTTACATTGGTAGCTGCCAGCAAAAATACTTCATAAGCTGTAAAATCTACTAGCCAATAAATGTTGAGTCAAAGAGGAATTTAGAATAGCTGAAACAGAATGAGGAACATATATGTCAGGATAATTCCCAAGCGCAATATCAGCAGTGACTTCCACTAGTTAAGCAGTAATAGCCACTTCCCAGAGACAAGGGGGATAACCTCATGCCACAGGGTCCAGTTGGAGGCTATAGTAACCAACAGTTCTCTGTTGTCCTCCAGGTTTCTGTGTTAGTATTCCTAAGGCATTTCCAGCTGATTCAAGAATATAAAGGGAAAAATCCAATTTATAGTTTGAAAAATCCTAATGCTGGAGTGGTCAGTAAAGCTGTTTTTAGTTCCTTCATGGCTTCCAGCCCTTCTTCAGATAATTGGAAGGGATCTGGGGCATCATCTTTTAGATATTTGTACAAAGTTTGTGCTATTAATGAAAAATTGGGAATCCAGGTTCGACAATATCCACAAAGGCCGAGAAAACCTCTCAATTCCTTCTTTGTAGTGGGAATTGGAAAGGCCAGAATGGCCTCCTTTCTTTTAGGATCTGTCAAAACCCCTGCTGCTGAAATCACATGTCCCAAATATTTCACTGAGGGTAAAGTAAATTGAATTTTTTCTTTAGAAGATTTATGCCCCCTAGTGGCCAAATGTTGTACCAACAAAATACTATCTTGAACACATATCTCCTGACATCAGAACAAAATACTAAGTCATCCACATATTGTAGCAAAACTGAACCATGCTGAAAATTTAAAGGCATCAGACCAGAATGTAAAATCTGGGAAAAATAGGTCGACTTTCTATGAAACCCTGGGGCATCACAATCCACCTGAATTTTCGTCCATTCCATGTAAAGGCAAACAAATACTGACTCTCAGGATGCTTAGGAATGCTAATGAAGGCACTGCACAAATCTACTACTGTAAAAAGAATAGCTTTTGGGGGAACCCTAGACAGTAATAAATGAGGATTCAAGACCACAGGGAACCGAGGAACAGCAATATGATTGATGGTGCATAAATCTTATGCAAACCTCCATCCCCAATTGTTGGACTTCCTAACAGGGAACACAGGAGTATTGCAAGAACCTGTACAAGGAATAACAAGTCCTTTACCTAAAAATTCTTGTATGATAGGTGCAAGTTCCTCCTTTGCTTTGTGTTTCAAAGGATATTGACAGATTTTAGGCAAAGGTTTGGAGGGATCTATCTGGACCTTAATAGGTTCTGCAGGTAGGACCCTTCCAACATCAGTAGAGGAGATTGTCTTAAGTGTAGTGGGAACTTGGGGTAATATTTCCCAACTGGCTAGACCAGTTTGACTACTTTCAATAGGAAGTACTGTGAGTCCCTGCAGGAGGCACAATGTTTCCTCGGTCCTTCATTTTCCTCTGAATATTTTTCTGGAATGTTTAAAAGTATTTCACCCTTCTCAGTAAAATGTAGATGACAATTCCGTTTAGACAAGAAATCTCTCCCTAATAAATTTACAGGTGTATCTGCATTTAAGAGGAAAGGATATTTGTCTTCTATTGGCCCTAAAGAAACAGGTACTGGCATACAATGAGTTAAAATTTGTTCTTGATTAGAAACTCCCACAATTCTTGAGGTTTTGTTACTCTAGGATAGAGACTTTCTTAAATTTGTGAGGTTAATTGCTGAAAGAGTGGCTACCATGTCAAAGTGGTACAGGGTTCCCCATTGATATGAAGGGTAGGTTCACCCTGTGAATTTGATACCACTAATGGAAAAGCCTCCATTTGATCACCAGAGCCCTGTCATTCAACCTGGGCGGGGGAGGTGCTGGGGGCAAGGGAACCATTCTATGTTTATTGTTTAAATTATAACAGTCCCTTTTAAGAAGTTCCAGGTTTTTTTGCAATAATGACAAATCCCATTAAATTTAACTGGCCCCCGAGGCTGTGATTCCCCAAATGGATGGGACTGTAACTGCTGCATCTGTAAAGCCATCTATTTCTTCCCTTTAACATCCAGTGTTTGTGAAAGCTCATGAACCATCTCTGTTAATACATTGGTAGGCATGCTCTTCCAGGCATATATTTTTTTCTTTTTACTAATATAGAAAGCTCAGGAAGGAGGCCTGAAACAAAATCTGTGCTAAAGGCTCCTGAAGTGCCTTCAACTTCTGGGTTAAGAGCTGAATGTTAAGAAAATTTCTGATATAATTTTTTTCTTCTAATTAAAAAAAACAGTTTCATCTTTGCCCTAGATGCAGCTATGAATTTTAGTCCAGCCAATTACAGAGGGGAAGGTATCGTTGATGGCTTTATGTAAGGCTTTAGCCCTTTCCCTAGTGTCTTTCATTAATGTTTCACTGGTAGCTTCAGGGTTTGGAATTAAATAATTCTGACATTTCTCCATTTGGCGTGCTTCAAGCAAACTTGGGTGTCCCCAGGCTGACTAGCATGTGGACTAATTGGTGTAAATTTGGTAATTTGGATTGATATGCATCAATCAAACCCTTAAATTCTTTAACAAATCTAAATGGGTCTTTCTGGACATCAGGAAAATCCTTTGCTTTGCTATGTAACTCACTCCTTGTCCATGGGACAAAAGTTACAACCTTCTATTTAGGATTTTCCCTTGTCCCCACCCTGGGTGGAGAGATTTTTATTTTGGAAGGCATTTTAATTTTTGGACCGTCATTTCCCAACATTTCTTTCTCTTTCTCATGATAAGGTAATGAAGGTAAAGGACTGGGCGTTTCCTCAGAGGAAACAGAAGGTAAAGCAGGGTAAAGAATGGAGGCCTCTAGGAAATCAGGAGATGGAGAAGAAAAAGAGACAGGAGTAGTTTTCACTTTTCTTTGCAATTCTCTAATTTGCTTGGATTGGTGAGCAACTGTATCATGAAGGGAAACAAACTTATCATTCTGCATCGACCGAGAAGCTTCTAGATACCAATTAAATATGCTTCCCATTGTTTTTGATTTGTTCTGGACCCCTTTCCCTCTAATTTACTTCTTAAAAAGACAAGTTTACTAAGCTCAAAACTCCCCCAGGCAGGTCAGCAGTGTGATTCTTTATCTTTCGTAAGTGCATGCCATATTCCCAGATATTGAACTGAATTAGATTCGAAATTCCTCCCTCCCCTTTTTTCTCCTGTTTTTTATTCTGCTTCCCTCTCATTTTTTCTGATTATGCCTCCAGAGAACTTCATGACCTATTCTTGTCGTCAAGGGGTAGAGAAATGGAATGAGCAAAGCAGAACCTTCTTCAGTAAGAAGGCATGGGGATGGAACACAGCTGGAACATTCATCATTTTGTCCTACACATTTTTCTCTTTGTCAGTCAAGAGACTTGCAAGTCTCAGCTGTGCTACCCAGGGATGGCTCAGTTTATGGTTACACCAGACATCCTTCTCCTCCTTGGAGACAGTCTAGTTCCTCCACGTGCCAAACTTTGAGGCTGGGTCAGGCAACTTCTTAGGGACCAAACATGCCATTTGTGGATATTTCCTGAGCAAACATTTCTGGTTCTACCTCCAAATGTAGCTTGAGTCCACCCACTACTCTCCATCTCTTCACTGCTACAATTTCTGTCCAGGCTTTTTTTCTGGGAAACTCATTGGCCTCATCTCTGGTCTCTCTGCTTCCATTTTTGCTCTTCAATAATCCAGTCTCCACTTAGTATGCAGTGGGTTTTTGTTTTTTTAAAGTAAACCAGAAGACAATGCTACCCTTCTTACAATTTATAAAGGTCTAGGTCCATTCCACATTTTCTGTTCCCTGCTAACCTTCCTTCATCATCTTCTACCATCCTCACTACACTCCCTGTGGTAGGAGGAATAATAACTCTCCAAGGGTGTCAACCCCTACATGTCTGTTTTGAAAGGCATGTTTTGGAGAACAAAGGGGAGGAAGGAATTTCGAATCTAATTCAGTTCAATATCTGGGAATATGGCACGCACTTACGAAAGATAAAGAAACACACTGCTGACCTGCCTGGAGGAGTTTTGAGCTTAGTAAACTTGTCTTTTTAAGAAGTAAATTAGAGGAAAAGGGGTCCAGAACAAACCAAAAACAATGGGAAGCATATTTAATTGGTTTGTGGTCCTGTGGGGGCTTGCTTGTTGCTGTGTTGCTGAAAGCTATGCCACCAGTATTCAAACATCAGCAGGGTCAACCATGGTTGACAGGTTTCAGCTGAGCTTCCAGACTAAGACAGACTAGGAAGAAGAACCTGGAGATCTACTTCTGAAAAAAAATTAGCCAATGAAAACCTTATGAATAGCAGCGGAACATCATTTGATATAGTGCTGGAAGATGAGCCCCTCAGGTTGGAAGTCACTCAAAAGTCAGGAAAGGTGTGCGTCAGGGTTGTATCCTTTCACCGTACCTATTCAATCCATATGCTGAGCAAATAGGCCGGGAAGCTGGACTATAGGAAGAAGAATGCAGCATCAGGAGTGGAGGAAGACTCATGACAACCTGCGTTATGCAGACGACACAACCTTGCTTGCTGAAAGTGAAGAGGACTTGAAGCACTTACTGATGAAGATCAAAGGCCACAGCCTTCAGTATGAATTACACCTCAACATAAAGAAAACAAAAATCCTCACAACTGGACCCATAAGCAACATTATGATTAACTGAGAAAATATTGAAGTTGTCAAGGATTTCATTTTACTTGGATCCACAATCAATGACAATGGAAGCAGCAGTCAGGAAATCAAAAGACGCGTGCATTGGGCATATCTGCTGCAAAAGACCTCTTTAAAGTATTGAAAAGCAAAGATGTCATCTTGAAGACTAAGGTGCACCTGACCCAAGTCATGGTGTTTTCAATTGCCTCATATGCATGTGAAAGCTGGATGATGAATAAGGAAGACTGAAGAATTGATGCCTTTGAACTGTGGCCTTGGTGAAGATTATTGAATATATCATGGACTGCAAAAGGAATGAACAAATCTGTCTTGGAAGAAGTACAACCCGAATGCTCCTTAGAAGCAAGGATGGCGAGACTATGTCTCACATACTTTGGACATGTTATCAGGAGGAATCAGTCCCTGGAGAAGGACATCATGCTTGGTAAAGTAGAGGGTGAGCAAAAAAGAGGAAAACCCTCAACGAGATGGATTGACACAGTGGCTGCAAAAATGGGCTCAAGCATAACAACGATTGTGAGGGTGGTGAAGGACTGGGCAGTGTTTTGCTCTGTTGTACATAAGGTCGCTATGAGTCAGAATTGACTGGACGGCCCCTAACAACAACAACAACAACAACAACAACAACAAGTGTCAATGTCCTAATCCCCGGAACCTATGAATATGTTACCCTACATCATGAAAACGGACTTTGCAGATGTGATTAAGTTAAGGATCTTGAGATGGGAAGATAGCCAGGATTATCCAAGTGGGCCCAGTGTTATCATAAGCGGAGTAGGAGGGCAAGAAGGAGTCCTGATGACACAATAGTTAAGTACTTGGCTGCTAACGAAAAGATTGGCAGTTGAAACACACCCAGTGACTCTGTGGGAGAAAGGTCTGGTGATCTGCTTCCATAAAGATTATAACCAAGAAAGCCCTATAGGGCAGTTCTACTCTGTCATATGGGGTCACTGTGAGTTGGAATCAACTCAACAGCACACAGCAACAACAAGGAGGGTTAGAGGGAGAGAAGGCAAAATGATGACAGAAACAGAGGTTGGAGCTAAGGAACTTAGGTGACATCTTGTTGTTGTTAGTTGCCATAACGCAGGCTCCCACTCATGGCAACCTTATATATAACAATGAAATATTGCCCGGTCCCGCCCCAGTCTTCACAGTTGGTATGTTTGAGTCCATCGTTACAGCGATTGTGTCACTCCATCTCACTGAGCGTTTCCTTTGTTTTCACTGATCTTCTGTTTTACCAAACACTATGTCTTCTTCTAGCGATTGGTCTTTCCTGATGATGTACCCAAACTAAGCAAGCTGAAATCTTGCCATTCTAGCTTCTAAGGAGCATTCTGGCTGTATTTCTTCTAAGACTGATTTGCCTGTGACCTCTAGAAGCTGGAAAAGGCAAGGAAATAGATTCTTCCCTAGAGCCACCAGAAGGAACGCAGCTCTATCCACACCTTGCTTTTAACCTGTAAGACCCATTTTGGGCTTCTGATCTTGAGAACTATAAGATAATAAATATGTGTTGTTTTAGCTACCAAGTTAGTGGTAATTCGTGATAGTAGTAACAGGAAACTAATGTGCTATCTCACTCCCTACACTGGTCTCCTTTCTATTTTTCAAACAAGCCACGGTCTTTCTCACCCCAGGGTCTTTGTATGTGCTGTTCCCACTACCTGAAACATTGTTCTCCTGGCTCTTGTATGGTGGCCTTGTCCTTAGCCATCAGGTCTCCAGCTCACCTGCTGCTCCCTCAGAAGGGCCTTCCTAGCTCACGCTCTAACTTACTCCTGGTCACCTCTCTGTTACCTCTTCTTCTAACACACTTACTGCAGTCGTAAATTATCTTGCCTGTTTGTGTCTTTACTTGTCTGATTTTCTGTCATTCCTACTAGACTATAAGCTCCTTGAGGGCAAAGACATGCTATGTCTCCCAGCCTCTAGAACAGTGCCTGGCACATAGTAGGTACTCAGAAATATTTGTTAATTCCTCCTCTGCACAGTTGCTGTCCTTGGTGTAGGGAAGAAAAGGCTGGGGTGGGCCAGGAGGGTGCAAGGGGCTGATAACCAAGCACCAGCTGTCTCCTTTTGCAAAGCTAACAGCTCTGGGATCAATTCCAACTATCCAACTTTGCCCTGCTGGGGGTGGTTCCTGGATTTACCCCCACTAACATGTCTGCAGAGCTCCACAGTGCACGGAATGACTATGGGGCTCTGGAGGGGCTGGGGACTGGACTGTATCTGCTTTCATGGGGTTGCTGGAGCACACCATGTCCCTCTGGCTCAGCCCCAGCCTTTCAGGTCCAAGCCCCACTGAGCAGCACAGTGCAGCTCCTTGTTGACCTGCACTTCTTTTTTCCTCAGCCTGGATTAGAGTCCCCAGTGTGAGGATAGGGAGCTCCTTTGGGCAGCAATGCAGTGTTACAAATTCCTGCCTCAAGCCTCATTAGCTGCTCCAGGGCCTCCAAGCCACATACTACTGTCCCTTGGTGGACATCTGGGTGCAAGGGTCCTCTAGTCTGATGGAGAAATGGCCCTACCCCAAAGCAGAATTCTAACCACTGCTGGCTGACCTGTGAAGCTGCTCACACGTAAAACAAAAAACAAAGCAAGATGGAAAACAAAAATGAAACCCAAATCCTTTGAAGCAGAGTTCATTCAGACTTACAGTGACCCCATGTGTTACAGAGTAGACCTGCTCTACAAGATTTTCTTGGCTGTACTCTTTACAGAAGATCACCGAGCCTTTCTCTGCAGGTGGGTTTGAACCACCAACCTTTAGCAGTAGAGTGTAGATATCTGAACAAATGGCTTTAATCTGGGGACAGCTGAATGCCCCCTTACGTCCAAAATCCTGAATGGCAACTCCACAAAATAATGTAACTGCTGCTTCCATGGCATTCTTTTGCCATGCCATCTCACTCCAATTCTCTTTTCCCACACTCATAGGATGGGGTGATCAGCAAGCCTACTGCATAAGCACACACATCAGCCTTGGGGAAGGAATGCTCATCTATCCCCCACCCCCACTTCTGGTGGCCATCAAGGTTTCTACAGTAATTCTCTTGGCTCTCCTCCAACCCTTGGCTTCAGTGGGGCATGGGGAGCTAGCAAGCAGGATCCCAGTAACATAGGTAGGTCCTTGCAGGCCACGGCAAGGAACGTGGATGTTATTCCAAGACCAGTGGGAAGCTAGGAGGGGTTGAGCTGGGAGTGTCATGACCCATTTTCGTTTTAGCAGGTGTGGGGAAATAAGCACTTTCACATGTTGCTGTTGGATTGAAAATTGGCACAATTTCTATTGAAGGAAATTTGGCAATATCAATCAAAATGACAAGTGCATGTATCTTTGATTCAGTAATCCCACTTCTAGATTTTATCCTACAGATAGACTTGCATACTTGGGAAATATCTTATGTAAAAATCTATTTGTTGCAGTGTTAATTGCAATAGTAACTGACTGGGAACAACCCAGCTGTCCATCACTGCAGGACCTGTTACTGTCGAGTCAATTCCCATTCACAGTAACCCTATTTTGAGTCATAGCAACCCTATTGGACAGAGTAGAACTGCCCCATAGGCTTTTCAAGGAGCGGCTGGTGGATTAGAACTGCAGACCTTTCAGTTAGCTGCCAAATGCTTAACCACTGCTCCACCAGGGCCCCAATGCAGGGAAGATCAGTAAATTATGGTTACCAGTTGCTGTTGAGTCAATACTGACTCGTGGTGACCCCACGTGTGCAGAGTAGAACTACTCCTTAGGATTTTCAATGGCTGTGACCTTTTGGAAGCAGATTACTAGGCCTGTCTTCTGAGGCACCTCTGGGTGGGTTTGAATTGCCAACCTTTAGGTTAGTAACCGAGAGCTTAACCATTTGCACCACCCAGTGCTCCATAAATTATGGCACATCCCTGCAAAGGAATACTCTGTAGCCGTAAAAACAAAGCAAAAACAAAAGAGAATGAGGAAGCTATGTATTGATATGAAATGATATCTAAGATATTGTGTTAAGAGAGAGAAGCAAGGTTAATAACAGTGGATACAGCATGCTACCATTGACATAAAAAGGTGGGGGAGATAAAAATACCTTACTCTTCACAGGATAATTATGAAAATCTAAATAAGTAACATTGGTTGCTTCCAGGGTGAGGAACTGAGCAACTGGGGATTAGGTCTGGGAGGGTATACTCTTTAGTAAACTTTTGTACCTTTTGAGTTTAGAACCATTTGTAAATAATATACCAAAAAGTAAATAAAATTATTTTATTAAATTATTTTTTAATTAAAAAAAGAAAACCTGTTGCTGTCAAGTTGATTCCAACTCATAGTGACTCTATAGGACAGAGTAGGAATGCCTCATAGGATTTCCAAGTAGCGGCTGGTGGATTTGAACTGCCGACTTTTTGGCTAGCAGCTGAGCTTTTAACGACTGTGCCACCAGGGCTCCTGTTTGTTTGTTTTTATAAAGGCATATGTAATTTGCATGGAGTAAATATTAAGTACAATTGGTGAGTTTTTACATGTAGATATACCTCACATGACCACCACCTGGATCAAAACATAGAGAATTTCCAGCATTCCTTTAGGTCCTCTCCTGCCCTGCTCAGTGTTCAGTGGTAAGTTTGGAGGACATGAGACTGACAGTCAGCGGTGGTAACTAAAGGACGTCAGGGAAGTGGAGGGAGAAGTCCAACTGCAGCAGCTCGTGAAGGGCTCTAAATTCCCTGCTAAGAGTCTGGCTCATTGTGCAGGCCAGAACCACATTAACTGCCCAAACCTGTAGGGCATTCTTTCACACAGATCCAGAACCTTCACATTGGCAAGGAAAAAATAAATTTCATTTCAGATTATGAACAACTGGCTTTATGGCAACAACAAAATTGTGATGAGAAATTGTCCAGCATGGTGCCATTTGAACGAGGCAGCAGCTCTGCATGGACCTCACGCTGCCTTAAAGCTCCCTGCTCAAGCTGCTTGCCTGCGTTAGTGAAAAATAAGATCAGATCGAATTAATGTCCGATTACATGCAACAGACATCCATTTGGCACTTACTCAATCCTTTCTAATCTTGCACACCCTCCCCTTTTCTTCCTTTTATCCTGGGGGATACACACCTCCTTCTTTTGTACTCAGGGGCTCTCCCCTGACACTTCCATTAAGGGTGACCACAAGCTTAGTGCCATTTAAGGTGTGTGTCTCTCTCTGTCAGGGATTGAATTATGTCCCCCAAAAAATGTGTGTATCAATTTGGCTGGGCCATGATTCCCAGTATTGTGTGGTTGTTGTCCATTTTGTGATTGTAATTTTATGTTAAAGAGGACTAGGGTGGGATTGTAACACCCTTACTAAGGTCACACCCTTGATCCAATGTAAAGGGAGTTTCCCTGGGGTGTGGCCTGCTCAACTTTTTATCTTAAAAGAGGTAAAAGGAAAGGGAAGCAAGCAGAGAGTTGGGGACCTCATACCACCAAGAAAGCAGTGCCGGGAGCAGAGCATGTCCTTTGGACCTGAGGTTCCTGAGCAGAGGAGCTCCTAGTCCAGGGGAAGATTGATGATGTTGAGGGTCTTCTCCAGACCCAACAGAGAGAGAAAGCCTTCCCCTGGAGCTGACGCCCTGAATTCAGACTTCTAGTCTACAGGACTGTGAGAGAATAAACTTCTCTTTGTTAAAGCCATCTTCTTGTGGTATTTCTGTTAGAGCAGGACTAGATGACAAAGACACTCTCCTATAAGATACATTAAGCTCTTGAAATTAGATGTGTGTCTTATCCCTTACAGAGCCAGGCAGGTGGCTGATGTTCAATACACATCTGCAGAACTGGTATTTCTGTCTTTCCATAGACAACCTCTTTCCTTGTCTACAAACAACACCTGCTGCCCAGCTCAGAATGGGGAGATGAGGCAGCCCATCGTGCGTCCTAAGACCCTTGAGAAAGTTACAATGTTCTGGTAAGGGTTACCCTTACCCTTGCAATGCAAAGAACTGCAGGAGCAACTGTGACCTTTTCTGCAAGGAATAGATGACAGAAAAGAAGAATAGGTTTCACTAGTCAATTCGTATTGTTCAGATTCTCTTACCAAATGGTAGAGGAGGTGGAGGCTCTGTCCAAGGCCCAGAAAGCCACCAGAGTGGAGAAGGTGGAGAGATTGGCTGAGGTCCAGGATACTACCAGCGTGCAGTAGGTGGAAGGAGTGGCTGAGGCATGGGATGCCACCAGGGTGGAGGAGGTGGCCCATAGCCCATAAGTGATGATGGAAGGCATCCAGAAGGGTAATATATAAATGGTGGTCCTGGGAAAGGAGGGGGCCCACCTGCAGCCATATGAACCTACAGAGCAGAAGCAGTAAAAATTTTAAAATACTTGGATATGACCGACCAAAGCACCACCAACTACAAAAGCTGAAACCCAATGAAATAGATATCAGCACCTGGCACCTTCCCCTCCACCAGGGCTAAAAGAGCAGCATCAATGCCAGACAAATGTATGTGTCCCATGGGATCCCACTGACAGATCGGGGGGTTAAAGGATGCCATAGGAGTAAACTGCTGTCACTAATAATGAAAGGCAAGGGGGCTGTCCTAGAAGATTAACAGGTAATTCCAAACTAATAACCAAGGCATATTCTAGTCAAACAGGCACCTATTTCCAGGGCTGCTCCCCTCCACTCCACCCACCATAGAGCCTTATTTGCATGTTAACTCAGAATATGAGAGGGAATGGAAAGTCCAATCTGTACACATGTTATGATGGCTACTCTTTTTATTTATTTAAGTATTTTATTGTGCATTAAGTGAAAGTTTACAGAGCAAGTTAGATTCCCATTCGATTGTTTGTACATAAAGTGTTTCATGGCCTTGGTTTCCTTCCCTGCAATGTGTCCGCATTCTCCCCATTGCCACCCTGGGTTCCCTGTTTTCTTTCGTCCTGATTTTCTACCCCTTCCTGCCTTCTCATCTTTGCTTTTGGGCAAATATTGCCCTTTTGATTTCGTATAATTGATTGCTGTAAGGAGCACGTTCCTCTTGGGTGTTACTGTTTATTTTATGGGCTTGTCTATTGTGTGGCTGGAAGGTGGTCTCTGGGAATGGCTTCAGTTGCAAGTCAGAAGAGTGTCTTAGGGCCATGGTCTTGGGGGTTCCTCCAGTTCTGTCAGACCAATAATTCTGGTCTTTTTTGTAAATTTGATTTTTTGTTCTACATTTTTTCTCCTACTCTGTCTGGGACCCTCTGTTGTGATCTCAGTCACAGCAGTTGGTAGTGGTAGCTGAGTACCATCTAGTTCTGGTCTCAGGGTCATGTAGGATGTGGTTCATGTGGTACATCAGTCCTTTGGACTAATTGCTCCCTTGAGTCTTTGGTTTTCTTCACTCTCCTTTGCTCCGGATGGGAAGAGACCGATAGTTGTATCTTAGATGGCCACTTGCAAGCTTTGAAGACCCCAGACACTACTTACCAAAGTAGGAGGCAGAACATTGTCTTTGTGAACTATGTTGTGCCGATTGACGTAGATGTCCCCCTTGCCTTTGAGCCTAGGAACTTTTCTGTGAAGTGTTTGGTTATGTCTAAGAGGTTTCCCTGACTGTGCCACTTGTATGTTCTATTGTCTATACTAATATATGAGAAGCACCTACAGTCATGTATGTAGCAACATCCACCACCAAACTGGTATCTTCTGGTGGGTATGTTTCCTTCCACCCTCCAGCACCTCTTAACATACCTATCTACCTATGTATCCATTCGTAAATTACTGTTTGTTAATACTATTGTTGCAGGATTGTCTATGGTATAGTAGTTTCCGTAGTTGTCCTTTATTCTTATGTTCCTCTCAGTGTTCTCTCTTGCCTTGGTCATTTTGTGCTGACTTCTCCCACATTATGTATTGCCTTTCCCTTCACCAATATTAACACGTGTCTTCTATCTATTTGGTAATTTTCCCTCCCCCTCCCTCTCATTCCTGGTAACCATCAAAGAAAATCTTTTTTTTTTCCTGTGTGTAAACCTTTTGTTGTTACATTATAATACTGGTCTCATACAATATTTGTCCTTCTGTGATTGACTTATTTTACTCAGCATAATGTCCTCCCAAATTCATCCATTCTGTGAGATGCTTTGTGGATTTGTCCTCATTCATTATCATTTCATTGTATTCCATTGTGTATGTACAGTTTGTTAATCCATTCATCTGTTGAAGGGCACTTAGGTTGTTTCCATCTTTTTGCTATTGTGAATAATGCTGCATTGAACTTGAGTGTACATATGTCTATTCATGTCATGGCTCTTATTTCTTTAGAGTATCTACCTAGGAATGGGATTGCTGGATCATATGGTATTTCTATTTCTAACTTTCTGAGGAAGTACCATACCGTTTTCCAGAGTGGTTGTATCATTTTACATTCCCACTGGCAGTGCGTAAGGGTTCCAATCTCCCCACAACCTCACTAACATTTGTTACTTTCTGTTCTTTTAATTAATGCCAGTAACGTTGTGGTGAGATCGTATCTCACTGCAGTTTTGATTTGCATCGCTCTAATTGCTAATGACTAGAAGCATTTCTTCATATGTTTGTTAGCTGCCTGAATGTCTTCTTTGGTGAAGCGTCTGTTGATGTCTTTGCCCATTTTTTAATTGGATTATTTGTCTTTTTATTGTTGAGGTGTTGAAGTTTTTTATAAATTGTAGAGATTAGACCCTTGTTGGATATGTTGTAGCCAAATTGTTTTTTCCCAATCTGTAGGTTCTCTTTTCACTCTTTTTGAGAAGTCTTTTGTTGAGTATAAGTGTTTAATTTTTAGGAGGTCCCATTTATCTAGTTCTTCTTCTGCTGTGTGTGCATTTTTAGTTATGTTTGGTATTCTTTTTATGCCGTATTAGGGCCCCTAAAATTGTCCCTATTTTTTCTTACATGATCTTTATAGTTTTAGGTTTTATATTTAGGTCTTTGATCAATTTTGAGTTAGTTTTTGTGTAGGGGGTGAGATATGGGTCCTTCTTCATTTTTCTACAGACAGATATCCAGTTTTGCCAGCACCATTTGTTGAAGACTATCTTTTCCCCATTTAATGGATTTTGGTCCTTTGTAAAAGATCAGCTGTCCATAGGTGGATGGATTTACATCTGGGTTCTCAATTCTATTCCATTGGTCTAGATGTCTGTCATTGTGCCAGTACCAGGCTGTTTTGACTACTGTGGCTGTATCTTAGGTTCTGAGATAGGGTAGTGTGAGGCCTCCTACTTTATATCTTCTTCAATAATGCTTCGCTTATCCCAAGCCCCTTTCCTTTCAATATAAAGTTGGTGATATTAAGTTTTTCCACATCTTCAAAGAATGCTGTTGGAATTTGGATTGGGATTGTGTTATATCTGTGGATTGCTTTGGGTGGTATTGACATTTTCACAATGTTGAGTCTTCTGGTTTCTTGCAGTAGCATTTTGTAGTTTTCTCTTATAGGTGTTTGACGTTCCTTGTTAGGTTTATTTCTAAGTATTTTATCTTTTGGGGGGCTATTGTAAATGGTATTGTTTTCTCTTTGTTGGTGTAGAGGAATCCAATTGATTTTTGTATGTTGATCTTGTATCGTACTACTCTGCAGCATCCTTCTATCAGTTCCAGTAGCTTTCGTTGAATCTTGGTAATTTTCTATGTATAGGATCATAGCATCTGTGAGTAGGGATAGTTTTACTTCTTCCTTACCAATTCATATGCCCATTATTTCTTCTTCTTGCTGTATTGCTCTAGCTAGGACTTCTGGTACAACGTTGAATAAGAGTGGTGATAAAGGGCATCCTTGTCTGGTTCCCATTCTCAAGGGGAATGCTTTCAGTCTCTCCTCATTGAAAATAACGTTGGCTGTTGGTTTTGTATAAATGCCCTTTATTATGCTGAGGAATTTCCCTTCTATTCTTATTTTGCTGAGAGCTTTTATTAGGAATGGGTGTTGGACTTTATTAAATGCCTTTTCTGTGTCAATTGAGATGATCATGTGATTCTTTTGTTTTATTTATGTGGTGGATTATGTTGATTGATTTTCTAATGTTGAACCATTCTTGTATTCCTGGTATGAATCCCACTTAGTCATGATGTATTATTATTATTATTTTTTTGATATGCTGTTGAATTCTTTTGGCTAGAATTTTTGCATCTATATTCATGAGGGATATTGGTCTGTAATTTTCTTTTTTTTTGTGGTGTCTTTTCCTGGCTTTCGTACCAGGGTTATGCTGGCTTCATAGAATGAATTCAGGAGTATTCCTTCCTTTTCTATGCTCTGAGATCATTTCAGTAGTATTTTTGTGAGCTCTTTTGTGAATCTTTGGTAGAAGTCTCCAGTAAAGCCATTTGGACCAGGACTTTTTAAATTTAATTTTATTTTTATTACCTCTTCAATTTCTTCTTTTGTTATGGTTCTGTTCAGTTTTTGTTGTTGTTTTTTTTTTTTTTAACCTCAGTTTGTGTTAGTTTAGGTAGATAGTGTGTTTCTAGAAATTTGTCCATTTCCTCTGGGTTTTCAAATTTGTTGGAGTACAATTTTTCATAGTATTCTGTTATAATCCTTTTATTTCTGTTGGTTGTGTTGTAATGTCACCCATCTCATGTCTTATATTGGTTATTTGCTTCCTCTTCTGCTTTTCTTCTGTCAATTTGGCCAATGGTTTGTCGATTTTATTGATCCCTTTGAAAACCAATTTCTGGTCTTGCTGATTCTTTCAATTGTTTTCCTGGTCTCTATTTCATTTATTTCTGTTCTAATCTTTATTATTTCCTTTCTTCTCACGACTGTGGCCTCTTTTGCTGCCATCTTTCTATTTGTTTAAGTTGTAGGGTTAACGTTGCGATTTTGACCATTTTTTTCTTTTTTGATGTGTACATTTATTGCTATAAATTGTCCTCTGAGCACCGCTTTAGCTGTGTCCCAAAGGTTTTAGTAAGACTTGTTTTAATTCTCATTTAATTTTAGCAATTTTATAATTTTATTTTTGATCCTTTCTCTTTCTCCGTGGTTTTTAAGTAAGGTGCTATTCAGTTTCCATGTATTTTATTTTTTTCCCTTGCTCTTACTGTTACTGATTTCAACGCTTATAGCATTGTGATCAGAGAAAATGCTTTGTATTATTTTGATGTTTCGGATTTTATTGAGGCTTGCTTTGTGGCCTAAAATGTGGTCTATTCTGGAGACAGATCCATGTGCATTGGAACAGAATGTACATTTTGGTGCTGTTGGGTGGACGATTCCATATATGTCCACGAGCTCAAGTTGGTCAATTGTGGCAATCAGATCTTCTGTATCTTTGTTGAGTTTCTTTCTAGTTGTTCTGTCCTTCATTGAAAGCGGCATGTTGAAGTCTCCTACTATTATTGTGGAACTGTCTATTCCTCTGTTCAATGCTTTTAGAGTTTGTTTTATGTATTTTGATGCCCTGGTATTTGGTGAGTATATATTTATTATGATTATGTGCTCTTGGTGGATTGACCCTTTTATCATTATATAATGTTCTTCCTTATAATAGCTACTCTTCAGAGAACTTGCCATACATCTTTCTTGTCTTCGCTATGATTTCCAGAACTCTGTGGGTTCAGTTTGATCATTCTTCTCTAAATATAAGGAAACAGAAGCCATAAAGGGAATTAGATCATTTGCCCAGGGCCACCTAGCCTGTAGCAGACACAATAGGATTCCATACCAGCTCTGCCTGCAAGTCCCTGCTAGCTCCCCCTCTGCTTCCCTCCATGACAAAGGGACACAGAAATCCCTGCAGAGATCTGGATTCCTGGAGTCCTAAAGGGATGTGGGAAAGTGTTTTCCTATGGAAGCAATGTTACCTATCAAAGTTAGTTAAGCCCAGCTATGATACTTATCTTAATGCACAGGCAATACTGTGTTTTAAGTAAGCTATGAGATGCAGAATAATTTTGTTCTATGGAAAAAAATGAGGTGGGAGTTCTAAATGACAGAATTAAAGTAATCATTTTGATTAATGGTGAGGAAGTCCCATGAGGTGTCACCAGAGGATTTACAGCTATCACAGCTATACAGGCCATACAAGAACATGCTTATGTGACTATTTATTTAAGGACTTTTCTGGAAATAGGCCTACAGATAATTACTGACTTTCAGTCTTCACTATTTCGCTCCCAGTGAAACTTTTCTATTAAATTAAGTAATTCCTGGCTATTCAGAATATGTTTATCCAGTGCACTTTTCCAAACAGAGTTGGGAGAATGATGAATGATGACATTTACAATGAATATACTTTGTCTAAGAGCATTAAAATGCATGAAGTACAGAATATAAATTTGAAGGAAAGCATTTTTACGTTTTTCAGCTATGAGGATTAGAGCAGATGTTCCACACAGATTAATCACCTAACCCCAAACAGGAGAGGAGTAAAATAACAACAGAAGCACAAATCATGTTTGAGTAACCAGCAACATTACTGAGTAAAGGCAACCAGGAAGGAATCAGTTGTGCCCTGAGATTCAAAGTAGTGGAGCTAAGTGTCATTTCCCTCAAGTTCTTTCCAGAAAAATAGCAGAGGAAGCCCTTCAGCACTCAGCCTCTAAGGACTTAGGGCTTCTGAAGGCACCTCTAAAGATGACAAGGTGGGAATGGAGAAGCCTTTAGGGTCTTGGAGACAGTAGAGATACCACAGAACACATAAACAAGAGATGAGGCCAAGAGAGGGTATTGTGTGAAGAGATCAACCTCTCCTGAACTCCTTAGTTACAACAGAAAATGACCACAGCTTTCACTTTGCCTTCCTCCACCTTCTCAGTAGGGAATAAGTTTCCTCAAAGGAGCTGCACCAGGTCCTGGATCTAAGAAAGGCCAAAGAATTGACTGAGGGTTGTTCTGACCTCCATATTCTATGTGTAGTATTAACAGACTCTCTGCGCCCTTCATCCTTAAACCTCCTAGACTCGCCATCTTCGACTCTTTAAATCACTGAGGTCCCTTAACAGACGTAGAGGTTTCCCAGATGCTTCAGATGACCCCCAAGGACCAGGGGAAGGCCCATGCATCACCTTTGAGGAAGACACCACAGAGCCCTGGCTGCAGGTTCAGGTGTGTGATGGTTAAGATTGTGTGTCATCTTGGCTGGGCTATGATTCTCAGTGTTTTGGCAGTTGTATAATGTTGTGATCACTTCCCTGCTGAAATTTGATATGTGATCACCCCCATGATGGAATCTGCTGAGTGGTATTGGTGGGGGACCCCTCAGCCTTCATTTCTCTGCCCTCTGCCACCTACTTCCTTCCTACTGGCCTTGCCAAGGCTTTTGGCTTGTTCTGGATCCTGCAGCTGCCTCCTGTTTGTCTGATCTCTGGTTCTTGGGACTTGAGCTAGCAGCTTACCTGCCAGTCTTGGGATTCATCGATCTTCAAGCCTGTGAGCAAGAGTCCTGCTCTCCGATCTGGCGATCTTGGGTTCTCCAGCCCTGCAGCTACATGAATCAGGAGAAGCCTTGTGGTCTTGCCTGCCGATCTTGGGATTCGTCAATCTTCACAGCCTATGAGTAAGAGCCCTGCTCTCTGACCTGTCGATCTTGGATTTGCCAGCCCCTGTGGCTGCTTGAATCAGGAGAAGCCTCCATCCTGATCCACGGACTTGGGATGTTCCAGCCTCTACAATCGAGTGAGTCATTTCTTTGATATAAATCTCTCTCTATATATATGTATTTATATGCTTTACTGGTTTTGCTTCTCTAGAGAACACAGCCTAAGAAAATGTATTTCCATAATGAATCACTCAACTGTGCACAGATCAGGGCTCAACTCTAGTTGGAACTCAACACTTAATACAGGGCTCTCCCAATACACACAAGGGGGAATAGCTTACAATTTAAGCACAGATTAAACATTAAAATAAAAATAACATTGGAAAGGAAGAATATCAATAAACCTGAGACAGAAACAGGACTGAACCTATCTGCAAGTTACCGGGGGATTTAAAAAAAAAAGTGGGAAGGGGGTGAGGGCACTTTCAGGGGTGATAATTATAGTCTATATCTTGATAGTGGTTTGGTTTATACTGCTGTATTTATTTTTCAAAACTCAGTGAAGGTCCACTTAAGATTTGTATATTTAGCTCTATGTAAATTGTACATGAAGAGAAAAATCCGTAAACAAATATTGAACTCTAGTTGATAACAGACATGCTGATGAATTCAGGATGAAGTATACTGAGTAATTTACGCTGAAGTGTGGCATCAATAGAATGGATTGTTGGATGTTGAGAGGGATAGATGGAAAATAGATAGGTGATAAATCAACTTTAGTGAGATGTTAATGAATCGATGTTGCTGAATGTTTGGAAATTTTCATAATACAATATTGAGGATAATTATCAAAACCAAAACATCACAGGCCAGTGATTGTTCTTTTGAACAAGAGTTCCAAAAATAATTGTTATTAATAACTAGATGTTTGAATAATTATAGGTATAATCTCAGTTGGATTTTTTTTTCTCACCTGATTCATCATGAACTTGCAAAATGCCAAGTGTCAGCTAGGACAACCCTGCCAAATTGCATCTTTCTGGGTTTAGGTTTTAAGGGCCATGACCAAATGGAAAAAACGAGCCACCAAGTCTTTTCCCAAAATAATGGATAAACATATTGTGATATATTCATATACAGGAATTCTACTCAGCAATGAAAACGAAGAAACTATTAATACAAGAAACATCAGGAATAAATCTAAAATGATTATGCAGACTTAAAGAATCTTGATTAAAAACAAAAAGTACATCCTGTATGCTGCAATTACCCAAAAATGCTATAAAAATGGAGATCAGTGGTTGGTAGAGGGATGGTAGAAATGGAGGGAGAGGGTATATGAATAGATTAAAAGAATCAGGAGGACTCTTTTGGAAATGATGGATACTTTGATTATCTTGATTACAGTGATGCTAGCATGGCTATATACTTAAAATTCAACAAATTGGCTATTTTAAATAGGAGCTGTTTATTATACATCACTTCCACATAATCAAGCTGTAAGAAAAAAATTGAATACACAAAGTATTATAGTTTTTCATTTCCTTGACCAAAAGAATATTGCAAATATTTAAAAAACAGCCAACAGGATGCAGTTTATAAATTTATAAGCCAATTTATGATTGAGAAAAAATACAAACTTATGTTGAATAGGAAGCCCGGGTCTCTTTTTATATGTAAAAATATACCAAACCTGCATGAAAAAATGGGAATAATAGGAATCAGAGTTCTGTATTAAAATATAAATGAGATAAATATATAGATAGATATATAGATATGGACATAATTAAGAGAGATAGGCGGTTGCTGTCATAATTATTCTGCGATTTATCATTCCAATTAAAGAAAGTACAGAAAATTGTTAACACCAAGTTTCCAAAACCATTGAAGTTATCTTTCAACATTTATTTTTATTCTGAACCAGGGCATGTGTCTTAGTTATCTAGTGCTGCTATAACAGAAATATGACAGGTAGATGGCTTTAACAAAGAGAAATTTATTCTCTCACAGTCTAGAGGCTAGAAGTCCGAATTCAGGGTGCCAGCTCCAGAGGAAGGCTTTCTCTCTCTGTGAGCTCTAGGAGAAGATCCTTGCCATCAATCTTCCCCTGGTCTAGGAGCTTCTCAGCACAGGGGCCTTAGATCCAAAGGACCTCCTCCCCTCCTGGTTCTTCATTCTTGGTGGCATGAGGTCCCCTTGTCTCTCTGCTCACTTCTCTTTTATATCACAAAAGAGATGGATTCAAGACACAACCTAATCTTGTAGATTGAGTCCTGCCTCTAATCCTGCCTCATCAACATCACAGAGGTAGGATTTACAACACATAGGAAAATCACATCAGATGACAAAATGGTGGATGATCACACAATATTGGGAATCATGGCCTAGTGAAGTTGACATACATTTTCGGGGGGACACAATTCAATCCATAACAGCATATACTGGCAGATTTTTGAAGTCCATAAAATATTTACATAATAGAGGGATCTTGTGAAGACCACGGGGAAACCATGAAAATAGAAGCTAGTTAGAAACACAATTCCTTACAGCCCCCAACAAGAATTTCCTTCCCTATTTCATATTATTTCACCTAAAGCATAATGAATAACAACCATGAAAACTAATATGTAAAAGGAATACAAAATGTCTGGAATGTAGGGTCACCACAACAAACGGCAAGTATTATTTTTTTCATAAAACAAGAGTTTACAGGTATTTCAGGAGAAAATTAATTTGCATTGTAATTCATACTAATCCACACCAAGCTTCAGTTTCATACAAATCAAAATGTCTCTAGAAAACAACCTCTGAACTCCCTAACATTTTTATCTCAGCCCTCCCAGTTGTGGTGTGTACAGTATGTGCTTTCAGGAAACACACTGTCTTTGAGTAGCCACTGTCTGAAAAGAAGCAGTAGGTCTCAGCACAATCGTTAAAGATGCAGATTGAATGCACAAAAAAAACCAAGGCCATCCTGCCCCTAACTGATCAAACATCCCCAGCGGTGGGCGCTCTTGTTACAGCTGGTGATGTACCTAGGTTACATCAGACAGGGGCCACTGAAAGCTATGGTTCTGCCAGTAAGTGTCTGAAACGCTCATACACTTTTCCATTTCAGGAAAATTTGAATGACGAATCTGGGGAAGGGATATATTCAGAAAGGAAAGTCTTTACCTTTGTTTGGTAATCTCTGTCGCTGAGACATGGGTTATATCAAACTCCGTATTTATACACAGAATGGTGTCAAAGTTCTTAAAATCTCACACATAATTTTATAGAATCATAGGCCATCAACACTGGAAGTAATCTTTGTTTAACCACCATCTGTTGCCTGATTTTACTTCTCTCTCTGTCTATATCATCATCCTCACTAAAAAGGAATTCCTCCTTTGATTTGAATAAAGTGAGTAGAATATTGCTTTAAGAGAAAAATTGTGCACAAGTGCTTCTCAGGCTATATGTAAATAAGTGCCGCTGCCCTGTAAGGAAAAACTCAGGAACGCAGGAGGATAAAGGAGACCTGGCTCCTTCTCTTACAGAGCCTGTGACTCTCTAGGGGAGGTAAGCCAAGTAAACAAATTATATGCAATGCAAGTGAAGAACACAAATGTTTCCTGATCAATGCAAACAATGGGCCATGGAAACATTCTCAGAGAGCAAAGCTTTCCTCCGTCTGGCTAGCTTCCCAAAAGTGAGGAGGATAAGAATCACTTAAAGAATGGTCAGTGGCGCTACCACCAACAACCCCTGACAGGGAACACAACAGAAAGTCCCTGACAGAGCAGGAGAAAAGTGTGGAGTAGAACTCAAATTCGTGTAGAAAGACCAGACTTAATAGTTTGACTGAGACTGGAGGAACCCTCGAAGCCATAGCCCCTGGGTGCTCTGTTAACCCTGAACTAAAAACATTCCCAAAGCCCACTCTTCAGACAAAGATTAGACTGGACTATAAAACATAAAATAATACTCATGAAGAGCATGCTTCTTAGTTCAAGTAGATACAGGAGACCACATTGGTGGCTCCTGTCCAGATGCAGGATGAGAAGGTGGGAAGGGACAGGAGCTGGTTGGAGGGACATGGAAAAACCAGGGTGGAAAGGTGGACTGTGCTGTCACATTGTAGGGATTGCAACTAGGGTCACATAACAATGCGTGTATAAATTTTGATATGAGAAATTAACTTGAGCTGCAAACTTTCACCTAAAGCACAATAAAAAAAAAAGTGAAAAGAAAAGAAAAAAAAAGAATGGTCAGTGGCATTTCTATAGGTGGATATCGCTGTTCTGACAAGTGGATGTGGATATGGAGGTGGGAAATGCAAGACAGGTTAATTGATCCAAGTGCTCAAATTTGAGGAAGGAAAAGAGAGTTTAACTGATCTATGAAAAATGCAGGTACAAAAAAAATTCCAAGAACTGAGATGATAAAGAAAACTTCTCCTTTCATAGAGTGTAAAGAAACAGAGTACATTTTTCTTTCCATACAGTGATTCAACTGGGAGGATATACATATATCATATATATATCATTATATATATTATATATTCATCACCATATATATTATATGCGTATCATTATATATAATATATATATCATTATATATACATATTATATATATATATATATCTAATTAAAGCCAGAAGGAGAAACCTGGCAGAAAAGGAATACTCTAATATTTTCCACTAAAATGATTACTTCAGCCTAATAAATATTCTCTGAAAGTCAGAACCTGCAAGACAAGGAAAATCACTGGTATTGCAAGCCAAATATGAGGAAATGCAGATAGAGAGCCAGGAATAGTTTCAAGAAGTGTGTGAGTCAGAGATGAAGCCTCCGTCTTTCACTTCCTTTTGCATTATCTGTTACTGTATGTGCTGCGTACTGTGCACCGCTACTGTTCTCTGAGTACGTCTAATCTTTACATTTTTGCCTGTTTTGTTCACTTGTTTTTTGCCTGTAGGTTTATTCCAGTGAAGAACAACAACCATAAGTTTGGAAGAAGGTAAGAGATATTAATAAATTCCTTTATTTTCATTAAAATCTAGCAAAGCATACTTTTTCTCCTCACCTTAGAGGTTTTACTCCTGTCCTTATTTTTAATTTTTAGTTTTCACTTTAGCTATTTGTAATTTTGATACACATTATTACAGTTTTCAAAATTCACTCCTTCATTTCCTGGAAATTCTTTCCTTCAAAATTTCTGATTTTGCCCCCCAAAATAGAGAAGCATTTCCTCACTTAGCACTTTCAATGTGTGTACAAAAGCAAAGACGTTCTTTTCACAGGTTTTTTTTTCTTAAATATGTTACTGAAGTCTGCTAACTTTATCATATAATGATGCTGATAGTTTTCATTTTGTTTGAGATATTCATGTTTTCGAGAAGATAAGTTCATAAATTCCTTAATTTTTATAAGAACTTATTTCCTTTTTTTAAAAAAAGTGTATCCCTTCACAGCCATGGACAAGAGAGTGAGAAATTTATCTCTGAAAGAAAAGTCTGACGTTATCAAAATGATAACAGAAGAGAAAAAGACCATCAAGGAAGCTGTAATTAAGTTCAAGTGTGGCAAAACGCAAATTTACTCAATTATGAAAGAAAAAGGTAAAATAATTGAAAAATTCATGAGCAGCACCAATGTAAACATTAAGAAAGGAAGGGGTGGAAATTATGCAGAAATCAACAAATTCGTTTTTGAGTGGTTTAAGCCTTCGCCCAAAATGTCCCCATTTCAGGACCTAACCTGCCAGCAAAAGCAAAAGAAACGGGAAACTTTTAAAAGTTGATGGGTTCTTAGCGTCTAATGGTGGCTTCAGAGGTTCAAAAACAAAACAGAACGTGGACTCACTTGTAACATATCTTGTGGGGAATCAAACGAAGCAGACAATGAAATTGTTAAAAACTTCTTCACAAAATTAAAAGAGATCTTAAGGAGATATGATCCTAAAGACATTGGAAAGGCCAATGAGACTGCTCTATTTTACAGGACGCTGCTTAACAGGACCCTGAAAATGAAGGGGGGAGAATGCTTGCGGGGTTCGTTTTCCACAGAGCAGCTTACTGTTCTCTTGGCCACATCTGTGGATGGGACATTTGAGAAACCATGGGTAACTGAAAAACCACGGTGCTTCAAGAATGTCAAAATTAATCAGCTTTTAGTAGAATGGAAATGGAATAGTACCCCCGCATCCACTAAAAATTTTTATAGTACAGTTCATCTCATTCCGCTAAAAAGGCATCTGTCACTTTTGCGTTCAATCACTAATATTATAGTCTCATTTAAAAAGAATTTCTATTATGGATACCTAAGACATACACACACGTATATATATAACGCACATATCCCGCTGGAAGGCGTGAGTAAGCAGAGGAGGGGACACCACAAATTACCAGTGTTTAGGGCCCTCACATGCCTTAATCTGGCCCTAGCAGGGAGGAGGCGTGGACTGAGCCAGATGTGGGGTTTCAGGGAAGCTTGTTCATGCAAACGCTGAGCGGAGGGCAAACAGGACCACAGAGCAGGGGCAGGAGCTGTGAGACACAGAACTAGGGTGCAAACCGAGGGGCCAGGATGAAGCTGCAAAGGTGGGCAACATTTTGGGGACGCCGGGGGTGGGGATGGTGGACGGTCCTGGGTGTGGCGAGGGAGCTCAGGTGCCCTTCAAAGACACCAGTGGACAGGACAGGCCAGAGGAAAACTGGACAGGAAGCGCAGCCGGACACTCTCGGCGGCCCCCAGTGCCGATCCTCGGTCTCCAGGTCCTGAGCCTCCTCCAGCCAAGGGAACTGTCTCCCCAGGAACCACCCACTCACCTGGATGGGCAGCCGCTCCCCCACCCACCCTCTAGCTCCACCTGCTCCCGGCCAGTCCACCTGGCCTACACTCCCAGCCCACCTACACGGCCTCTCAGTCCAGGACGTCTCTAAAATTTTTACATATTATTCATCATGGATTGTTTTCACCAATTTTAATTTTACAAATGCATTTCATTAAAGTGTCATTAATCCTGACCACCAAGTTTCTTAAAAAAAAAAACACAAAAAACCACAAACCCATTGCCGTGAAGTCGATACCGGCGCACAGTAACCCTATAGGACAGAGTGTAGAACGGGCTTTTAGGGTTTCCAAGGTTGAGTCTGTATCGTCTCGACTGCGACAGGTTTTTTTTAAACATTTTTTAATTGTACTTCAGGTGAAGGTTTACAGAACAAATAGTTTCTCATGAAACAGTAGTACACGTATTGTTTTATGACATTGGTTAACAACCCCACAACATGTCAACCCTCTCCCTTCTCAACCTTTTTTTTTGGTAAAAATATACATAGCCAAAGATACACCATTTCAAAAATTTCTACATGCACAGTTCACTGACATCGACTACTCTCTTCCAATTGTGCTGCCATTCTCACTTTAGATGAAGGCTTACAGAACAAAATAGTTTCTCATTTAACAGTACACATGTTGCCCCCATGACAATGGTTAACAACCTCACAACACATCAACCATATCCTTACTCAACCTTGGGTTCCCTATCACCAGCTTCCTTGTCCCCTTCTACCTTCTGGCCCTTGTCACTGGATTCCTGTACCTCGTCAGTCTCATTTGGTTTTACCGGGTTGTGCACTCCCAGGCTGAATGGTGAACCTCGGAAATGACTCCAGCACTGAGCTAAAAGGGTGTCTGGAGGCCACACTCTCGGGGTTTCTCCAGTCTCCTTTAGGCCGGTAAATCTGGACTTTTTTTTGTGAGTTAGAATTTTGTTCTACACCCTTTTCCAGCTCTGTCCAGAACACTCTGTTGTGATCCCGGTCAGAGCAGTCAGTGGTGGTAGCCGGGCACCATCTAGCTGTACCGGACTCAGTCTGGTGGAGGCCTTGGTAGCTGTGGTCCATTAGTCCTTTGGACTAATCTTTTCCTTGTATCCTGTTCTCTTCATTCTCCCTTGCTCCAGAAGGGATGAGACCAGTGGAGTATCTCAGATGGCTGCTCACAGGCTTTTAAGACCCCAGACGCCACTCACCAAGGTAGAATGTAGAACATTGTCTTTATAAACTGTGTTATGCCAGTTGAGCTAGATGTTCCCCGAGACCATGGTCCCCACAACCCTCCACCCAGCAATTCAGTCCCTCAGGGAGTTTGGATGTGTCTATGGGGCTTCCATGACCTTTCCTTGTACAAGTTGTGCTGGTTAGGGTTTTTTTTTTTTTTTTTTTTTTTTTTTTTTAAGGGTTATAATCTTTACAGAAGCAGATTGCCACATCTTTCTCTCTTGGAGCGGCTGATGGGTTTGAGCAGACCTTTCCGTTAGCAGACAAGCTCTTAACCACCGGGCTAACAGGGCTCCACAGAGTTTCTTGGCACCCCGTAAACATTTTCTCATTCACCCTAACCAGGCCGTGGTGGCGAGGCGGATGTATGGGGCCCGCAGGTCAGAGTCCAGGCCAGAGGAGGTCCACTCGTTTCCATCTCTGGGCCCTTCTGCTCTCCGCCTGTTTCCACCCTTCAGATCGTTCTAACACTCAGTGGACTTTTGAATATTGAGCTCGTGCTTTACTTCTTGCCTCCACCATTCCATCAAGGCACAGGATCGTGCGCCCCACTTTAGTTTCAAATTCAGAAACCTTGACTTAGAATCACCCACTACTGAATTTCAGCGATTCGGCGGAAGGCCGCGAGAGGGCGCGCAAACCGCCAGTTTTCCCCACCCTGCCCCCTGAGCGTGGGAACAGCCTGGTGCTGAGCGGGGACAGACCTGGGCGCGGCTCCCACAGCGAGAGTACGAGTTTTCCTTTCAGCGGGAACCCCCGCCCCAGGGAGGGACCCGCGGCCGCTTCGGGACCACGCCAGCGCCGAGTCAGCAGTGAGGACAGTGCTCCCTCTCCACGGCCCGAACTTCAGAAGAGGGAGCTCGGCCCTGCTTCTCCTAGAAAGTTTTCTTCAATAGCGAGCACACCTATGCATTCACAGTCACGTTATTTTACATTTAAATTTTATTCTCGAATCAGGATTCCTTATAATGTGACTTCCTTGGCTTTAAAGGAAGTGAATTCATCAATAATTTTTATAAATGTACTTCTTAGCTTATCTCATTTGCAGATGAGTATTGCCATGTTTGACATTTTCTCACGACCCCGTGACGATCTTAAATAACGTTTCAGTAATTTCAGCTTACTGAAATGCCTTTTACAGGACCCCACTGTGACTGGTGTTGTTAAATAAATAAATAAATGTTACTTTCAAATATTTTATAAGATTGTGCGGAGAAGAATTTCTCAATCATCATCATGGTGAATTTTTGAATGCCGTCTATCGCACGCTGCTTAAAACCATTCAGGATGAAGTATCTACAGGACTTAAATGGTCAGAATAATTAAGAGCCAAGAGCCAAGACAGTGGCTACTTTTGTAAATCAGATATATTAACTGAAAATAATTTTTCTGCTGTTGAAAATTCAAATTCTGAAAGGACTTAGTTTAGTTTTGTATATCTCCGTTTCAAAGGTGAACTTAGGATGTTTCTGGCATCCTTTTTGGCATGTCATATGCCTCCTTCCCAATATACATGTAATTGATAATTGATACTTTCACCCAGCATTTCAAATGTTTTACATTTCTTTACTTTTATGTTTCTTTTCAAAGTCAGATATATTCATATGTCTTCTTAAAGTTTTGCATTTAGCATAGATTGAAAACATTTTCTCTTAAAGGGGATAAGCCTTCTAATAAGTGTGCAGCTTTATTTATTTTGAAGAATTCTCCTTGGAGAGCTTCATTAACTATTCCCACTTGGTCTAAAATACCGTTCCACAGTGATAAATTCCATAAAAATTGGTAGCTTATTCTGTTGTGTCATTAGGGTTGGTGTCACCCAGTATGGTAACTCATGGTGTCACCCTCCCCCCCATGGACCTCCTCCCATACCAGATGGTCTCAGATGGTCTCTACAAGAGACACACCTTAGAGTCCTTAGTAATGTCTTTTGTACTAATGTTACTCGTAAATCATAATTCCCATCTATCACTCCTTCTTTTCCTTTAATTACTACTTCATTCTCTAAAAAATTATTGATATAGGTTCACACTAATTGCCACAATATTATAGCTAAAACACCAGAAATTATTATGCAATCAGCAACTCTATACTCATCGACAGCAAGGAAAATAACATCGCATGCTTGTAACGGGGGCTGATGAAACCACATGATTCAAAGTGTCATTGTAATTGGGTAATAATGACAGCTCTGATCAGTGGGCATTTGAAGATTCAAAAAGTAAATTAGCATGGAGTTTTAGACTTCTTGTTGTTGGGTGCCAGCAAGTTGGTTTCAACTCATAGCGATCCTATAGGACAGAGTAAAACTGCCCCATAGAGCTTCCAAGGAGCTAGTGAATTTGAACTGCTGACTTTTTGATTAGCAGCTGAACTCTTAGCCACTACGCTGCCAGGGCTCCTTCAGCCTTGTAGATACACTGATACACGTAAGCTGGGCTTACAAAAAATGTTTTTGTTGTTATAACTAACTACAGGGACATTTTTATAAAAAACAATAAATTTCTGCTTTCTAATGGAGGGGAAGGCAAGACAACAACAAGTAATAAAAGACTGGTTCAAACCTAGGAATATAAGGGTAAGTTTCAAGGTAACCTCAAAAAAAAGTTAACACACCTATTCATCAAAATAAAGAAAAACATAAAGTCTCTGTAAAGACAAAATCTACAAAAACAAAAGAAATGCAAAAAAATCCACAAACAAAAGGAATTCAGCACAAGAGAGTAAGAGGAACAAAGAAAACGTCAGCACCACTAAAAAAAAAAAGCACTACAAAATGACAGCAATAAACTCACACCTATCAGTAATTACACTGAACATAAATGGCCTAAAGCACACCCTTAAAGAGACAGAGAGTGACAGAATGGATTAAAAAAAAGGATCCATCAATATGCTGTCTACAAGAAACACACCTTAGAAACAAAGAAATAAATTTATTAAAAATCAAAGGATGGAAAAAAATCTATCAAGCATACAGCTACCAAAAAAGAGTAGGAGTGGCAATACCAATCTCAGATAAAACGGACTTTAAAACAAAATCCACGATAAAAGACAAAGAAGGGCACTATATAATAATTAAAGGGACGATCCATCATGAAGACATAACCATAATAAATATCTATGCACCCAGTGACAGGGCTCCAAAATACATAAAAGAAACTCTTAACAGCACTGAAAAGAGAAACTGACAGTTCCATGGTAATAGTAGGAGACTTCAACACACCACTCTTGGTAAGGACAGAACATCAAGAAAGAAACTCAGCAAAGATACAGAAGATCTAAAGGACACAATCAGCCAACTTGAACTCATAGACATATATAGAACATTCCAATCAACAGCTGCAAAATACACATTCTTTTCCAATGCACATAGAACGTTCTCCAGAATAGACCACATCTTAGGCCACAAAGCAACCCTCAACAAAATCCAGAACGTTGAGATAATACAAAGTATTTTCTCTGGTCACAATGCCATCAAAGTAGAAATTAACAACAAGAAGAGCAAGGGAAAAAAAAATTCAATCACATGGAAACTGAATAACACCCTGCTTCAGAACCACTGGGTAATAGAAGAAGTCAAAGATGGAATCAAAAAATCCCTAGAATCAAACGAGAATGAAAACACATCATACCAAAACCTTTGGGACAGAGCAAAGGCAGTGCTCAGAGGTCAATCTATAGCAACAGATGCACACGTCAAAAAAGAAGAAAGGGACAAAACCAAAACATTAGCTACACAACTCAAACAAATAGAAAGAGAACAGTGAAAGAAACCCACAGCAACCAGAAGAAGGGAAAGAATAAAGATCACAGGAGAAATAAATGAAATACAGAATAGAAAAACAATAGAAAGAATCAACAAAACCAAACTTTCGTTCTTTGAAAGGATCAACAAAATCGACAAACCACCGGCCAAACTGACAAAAGAAAATCAGGAGGGGATGCAAATAACCCAAATAAGAAATGAAATGGGGGACATGACAACAGATATAAACTGAAATAAAAAGGATCATAACGGAGTATTGATAAATGATACTCCAACAAATTTGAAAACCTAGGGAAAATGGACAAATTTCTAGAAACACACTACCTACCCAAACTGACACAAAATGATGTTGAAAATCTGAACCGACCCATAACAAGAGAAGTGATTGAAAAGGTACAGGGACATCTTTATAAAAAATAATAAATCTCTGCTGAAACACTGCACAATTTTTTTTTTGTCGCTAAAATGCATCATAGCTTACCTTTTCACTTTTCTATTACAAGAATACCAGGTACAAAAAAGGCTTCAACAAAGATTAAGCAAGGATCTCTCTTTGCCCAATGTGGAACAGCTGCAATGGTTTCTAAGATATCTTTTGTGGCAGGTTCTTTGTTGTTGTCATTGGGTGCCGTCAAGTCGGTTCTGACTCATAGTGACCCTGTGTACAACAGAACAAAACACAGCCTGGTTCTGCACCATCCTCACAATCCTTGCTATGTTTGAGGCCATTGTTGCAACCACTGTGTCAATCCGTCTCATTAAGGATCTTCCTCTTTTTCATTGACCCTCTACTTTACCAAGCATGACGTCCATCTCCAGGGACTGGTCCCTCCTGATAGCATGTCCAAAGTATGTGAGACGGACTCTCACCATCCTCTTTCCAAGGAGCACTCTGGCTGTATTTCTTCCAAGACATACTTGTTCATTCTTCTAGCATCCGTGGCATATTCAATATTCTTTGCCAACACCATAGTTCAAATGTATCATTTCTTCTTTGGTCTTCCTTATTCACTGTCCAACTTTCACATGCATATGAGGCAATTGGAAATATTATGGATTGGGTCAGGGGCACCTTAGTGCTCTAAGTGACATCTTTGTTTTTTAACACTTGAAAGGGGTCTTTTGCAGCAGATTAAAAAAAAATTATTGTACTTTAGATGAATGTTTACAGAGCAAACTAGTTTCTCATTAAACAATTAATTGCACATTGTTTTGTGACACTGGTTGCCAACCCCACGAGATGTCAACACTCTCCCCTTCTTGACCTTGGTTCCCCATTACCAGCTTTCCTGTCCCCTTCTGCCTTCTCGTATTTGACCCTGGGCTCATGTGCCCTTTAGTCTCATTTTGTTTTATGGGCCTATCTAATCTCTGGCTGAAGGGTGAACCTCAGCAGTTGACTTCGTTACTGAGCTAGAAGGGTGTCCAGGGGCCATAATCTGGGGGTTTCTCCAGTCTCTGTCAGACAAGTAAGTCTGGTCTTTTTTTTTGTGAGTTAAAATTTTGTTGTACATTTTTCCCCGGCTCTGTCCGGGACCCTGTATTGTGATCCCTGTCAGAGCAGTTGGTGGTGGTAGCTGGACACCATCTAGCTATGCTGGACTGCCTGGTGGAGGCTGTGGTAGTTGTGGTCCATTAATCCTTTGGATTAATCTTTCTTTTGTGTCTTTGGTTTTCTTCATTCTCCCTTGCTGCAGACAGGGTGGGACCAGTGGAGAATCTTAGATGGCCACTCACAAGCTTTTAAGACCCCAGACGCTACTCATGAAAGTAGAATGTAGAACATTTTCTTTATAAACTACGTTATGCCAATTGAGCTAGATGTTCCCTGAAACCATGGTCCCCACAGCCCTCAGCCCAGTAATTTGGTCCCTCAGGGAATTTGGATATGTCTGTGGAGCTTCCATGACCTTGCCTTGGACAAATTGTGCTGGCTTCCCCAGTACTGTGTACTGTCTTACCCTTCACCAAAATTACCACTTATCTATTGTCTATTCAGTGTTTTTCCATCCCCACTCCTCCCTTCCCTTGTAAATCATCAAAGATTGTTTATTTTTGTGTGTAACCTTTTCATGAGTTTTTATAGTAGTGGTCTCATACAATATTTGTCCTTTTGTGATTGACTTATTTCACTCAGCATAATGCCCTCGAGATTCACCCATGTTGTGAGATGCTTCCCAGATTCATCATTGTTCTTTATTGTTGTGTAGTATTCCATTGTGTGTATGTACCATAGTTTGTTTATCCATTCATCTGTTGATAGACGTCTAGGTTGTTTCCATCTTTTTGCTACTGTGAACAATGCTGCAATGCACATGGCTCCGTGTATGTCTATTCATGTGATGGCCCTTTTTTCTCTAGGATGTATTTCTAGGTGTGGGATTGCTGGATCATATGGTGTTTCTATTTCTAGCTTTCTAAGGAAGCACCATATCATTTTCCAAAATGGTTGTACCATTTTGTATTCCCACCAGCAATGCATAAGAGTTCCAATCTCCCTGCAGCCTCTCCAACATTTGCTATTTTCTGTTTTTTTTATTTCTGCCAGTAATGCCAGGGTGAGATGGTACGTCATTGTGGTTTTGATTTGCATTTCTCTAATGGCTAGTGATTGCAAGCATTTCTTCATGTGTCTGTTAGCAGCTTGAATGCCTTCTTTGGTGAAGTGTCTGTTCATTTCCTTTGCCCATTTTCTAATTGTATTATTTGTCTTTTTGCTTTAGAGGTGTTGGATTTTCCTGTAGATTTTACAGATTAGACCTTCATTGACTGTGTAATAGCCAAAAAATTTTTCCCACTCTGTAGGTTCTCTTTTACTCTTTTGATGAAGTCTTTTGATGAGCGTAAGTATTTAGTTTTTAGAAGATTCCAGTTATCTAGCTTATCTTCTGGCGTTTGTGTGTTGTTAGTTATAGTTTGTATCTTGTTAATGCTGTGTATTAGGGCCTCTGGAGTTGATCCTATTTTTTCTTCTATGATCTTTATAGTTTTTGGTTTTATGCTTAGATCTTTGATCCATTTTGAATTAGTTTTTGTGTATGGTGTGAGGTATGTGTCCTGTTTCATTTTTTTGCAGATGGACATCCAGTTTTGCCAGCAGTATTTGTTAAAAAGACTGTCCGTTCCCCATTTGATTGACTTTGGGCCCTTGTCGAAGATAAGGTGACCATAGGTGGATGGATTTACATCTGGGTTCTCAATTCTGTTCCATTGGTCAATGTGTCTGTCGTTGTACCAGTACCAGGCTGTTTTGACTACTGTAGCTGTATAGTAGGTTCTGAGGTGAGGTAGTGTGAGTTGTCCTATTTTATTCTTCTTCAGTAGTACTTTACTTATCTGGGGCCTCTTCCCTTTCCACATAAAGTTAATGATTAGTTTTTCCATCTATTTAAAGAAAGTTTTTGGTATTTGGATTGGGATTGCATTGTATTTGTAAATTACTTTGGGCAGAATTGTAATTTTCACAACGTTGAGTGTACCTGTCCATGAGCCTGGTATGTTCTTCCATTTATGTAGGTCTCTTTTGGTTCCTTGTAGTAGTGTTTTGTAGTTTTCTTTGTATAGGTCTTTGACATCCCTGGTTAGATTTATTCCTGCGTATTTTATTTTTTTAGGGGCTATTACAAATGGTATTGTTTTCCTGATTTCCTTTCCATTGTTCTCCTTAATGGTGTATAGGAATCCAACTGATTTTTGTATGTTTATCTTGTGTCCTGCTACTCTGCTGAATCTTTCTATTAGTTCTAGTAGTTTTCTTATGGAGTTTTTTTTTTGTTTTCTACATATAGTATCATATCATCCACAAATAGGGGCAGTTTTACTTCTTCATTACCAATTTGGATGCCCTTTATTTCTTCTTCTTGCCTTATTGCTCTAGCTAGGACTTCCAACTCAGTGTTAAATAGAAGTGGAGATAAAGGGCATCCTTGTCTTGTTCCTGTTCTGAAGGGGAATGTTTTCAGCCTCTCTCCATTAAGAATGATGTTGGCACAGAAGAAAACATTCTTTGATGGTTGCAGGGTGGGGAGGGAGGGTAAGGGTTATTCACTAACTAGATAGTATGCAAGAATTATCTTAGGTGAAGGGAAGGACAGCACACACTACAAGGGAAGTCAACACAACTGGACTAAACCAAAGCTAAGAAATTTCCCGAATACAATCAAACACTTTGAGGGACAGAGTAGCAGTGGTGGGGGTATGGGGACCATGCTTTCAGGGGACATCTAGGTCAACTGGCATAACAAAGTTTATTAAGAAAATGTTCTGCATCCTACTTTGGTGAGTGACGTCTTAAAAGCTTGCAAGCAGCCATCTAAGATGCATCAATTTGTCCCAACCACCTGGAGTAAAGGAGAATGAAGAACACCAAAGCACAAGGAAAGTATTAGCCTGAGAGACAGAAAGGGACACATAAAACAGAGACTTCATCAGCCTGAGACCAGAAAAACTAGATGGTGCCTGGCTACCACCAATGACTGCCCTGACAGGGAACACAACAGACAGTCCCTAATGGAGCAGGAGAAAGGTGGGGTGCAGAACTCAAATTCTAGTAAGAAGACCAGACTTAATGGTCTGACTGAGACTGGAGGAACCCCGGAAAGCAAGGCCCCTGGATTCTCTATCAGCCCAAAACTAAAAAACTCTTCAGACAGGGATTGAACTGGACTGTGGGACATAAAAAGATACTCATGAAGAGTGTGCTTCTTTGCTCAAGTAGATGCATGAGACTAAATGGGCAGCTTCTGTCCAGATGTGAGATGAGAAGGCAGAGAGGGTTAGGAGCTGGTTGAATGGACATGGGAAATCAGGGGTGGAAAGGAGGAGCGTGCTGTCACAGTACAGGGAGAGCAATTAGGGTATGTATAAATTTTTGTATAAGAGACTAACTTGAAATGCAAACTTTCACTTAAACTACAACAATAAACAAAACAAAACAAAACAAAAGAATGACGTTGGTTGTTGGTTTTGTATAGATGCCCTTTATTATGTTAAGGAATTTCCCTTCTGTGTCTATTTTATTGAGAGTTTTTATCAGGAACGGGTGTTGGACTTTGTTGAATGCATTTTCTGTGTCAATTGAGATGATCATGTGATTCTTTTCTTTTCTTTTATTTATGTGATGGATTATGTTGATTGATTTTCTAATGGTGAACCATCCTTGCATACCTCGTATGAATCCTACTTGGTTGTGGTGTATTATTTTTTGATATGATGCTGAATTCTATTGGCTAGAATTTTGTTGAGAATTTTTTCACCTGTATTCATGATAGACATTGGTCTGTAATTGTGTTTTTTTGTGGTGTCTTTGCCTGGTTTTGGTATCAGGGTTATGCTGGCTTCATAGAATGAATTTGAAGTATTTGTTCCTTTTCTGTGTTCTGAAATAGTTTGAGTAGTATTGGTGTAAGCTCTTCTCTGATTGTCCAGTAGAATTCTCCAGTGAAGCCATCCAGGCCAGGGATTTTTTTTAATTGGGAGTTTTTTTTTGTTGTTGTTGTTGGGAAGTTGATTCAATTTAGTCAACTTCACGGAAGGATTAAAAAATGGAAAATCCATCCATATTATAACCCCTAAGCACTTTTCCACCTGGAATTTCTCTGACCCTGGGTCCGACCATGTATCTGATCCTTAACCTACTCTGGCCAAGGTCCAGACCCTGACTCTGGCCCTAAACCTGGCCCTGGTCAAGCTCTCCATGTGCTCTGGGAGGGCTGGTAATTTTCTGTTTCCTGTGGGTACTTGTTACCAGGTATGTTCCCTCTGGATAATTCATCTAGCTGTACACTTACCATTGCTACACTTTTGTGTGAGTGTGCTATGCTGCAGTATGTAAATCAAATCAGTTGATTTAAACTTATTTCTGGTAGTCCCAGGGGCAGATAACATAGTGGTTGGTACAGGACTCTGGAGTTAAAGGGTCTATATTAAAATCTTGGCTCTAATCACCTCCTATCTAGGAGATCTTGGCCAAGTTATCAAGTCTCTGAGCTTCAGTTTCTTCATCTGTAAAATAGAGTTAATTGTGCTCCCTGTGTCATAGTTTTTGAGAGGATGAAGTCCTTGCTGGCACACAGCAAGAACTCAACAAGCCATAGTTCTTGTGACTGTTCTTATTATTCTAGTTCTATGGGCTAGGGAGGTGAGAGACAATGGTCTGTGGCAGAGGGAAGAGAAAGGTGAAGATCGAGTCAAGAGACATTTTCAGGGTGAGGGGTAAGGAGGAAAGATCAGAGATGATGCTGAGGTGCAAGAGAAAGGAGTCCAAAGGCATGACTTTCCTACCTGCATTCCATCTCTTGGTCTCCTCTCCATCTGTAAACATGGGAGATAGATTAAGCAGGAGATCTCTAGCTGGTTAGTCCTTCCAGCTATGACACTGTAGTGTTGGGAGGACAAGGGAAATGCCATCCAAACACCAAACGTGATTCCCGGTGAGGTGCAGTGAATTACTTAATATGACCAGTTTAGCCATAGTCTTTGTAACTCCCCACAAATAACTGGGTGGGACTATGCAAATGAGGTGTTTGTGGCCCAACAAGGGTATTGGATAGCTTGGTAATGATGTAAATAAGAAGCACGATGGCCTAGTGTGGGTGGGAACCTGCAAATAAGGTATATGGAAACCTAACAAGGGGACTGGTCAATTTTGGTATCCCACTAGGCTTAAATGGAGACATGGAGAGAGAGAGAGAGGAACTGTAACACGGAAGACAGAGAGAGGGAGTAGAGGCAGCAGGACCGAGAGAGAGGGAGAGCTGTAACACTGGAGACAGTGAGAAGCAGCAGCAGAGAAACTGTGGCAGCAGAGGCTGCAGAACCAGTGGACTGGCAGAATACTGGCAGGAAACAGCACAGTGGGCTTCCTGGCACACAGAACAAGAGAGCGATGCACCTTCAGGCAGAGGCCAAGGGACCAGAGAGAGACATCCCTGTGGGCATGTCTGTGAAGAGGCTGTCCTGATCCAAGAACTGTATTCTGGGCTTTCCTGAAACTGAATTGTAAACTGTTACTTCCCTAATAAACCCCATAATCATGAGTACTGTCTGTGAGTTCTGTGTGGCCATTGCAATGAATTATTGAACCTAGCAGAGAAGTAGAGTGTTGTGGGAGCAATGGTTTGTGTCAGAACTGGTAAAAAGGCTGGGGAGAGGAGGTATGTCTTACCTCTGCCTCATAGGTATCAGCCTTGGGGTGTTAATGATCTTGATTCTCCTTCCTCCTTGTGAAGTTACAGGAAGTCAGATGCCACTACCTTAGCTTTCTTACATCCAGTTTGATCCAAACTCAAAACTAAGGCCTAGAATCGTGGGAGTTAGGGGAGGAAATTCTTAGTTGTGGGATTATGGGTCATTTCTATACTCTTCATTGCAGTTTTTTCTGTTTTACAGTTTTATGCCATAATGTGCCACCAATCAGAATAAAATATACAATACATGGTATAACCTAACCTATATATCTATACAATTATAGAAGAGAAAAGAAACCCTAAAATTACAATGTGTCATCAGCTAGAACCCAGAAACCGTCTTGGCAGGGAAAAGACTTTTTCTTTTTTTAATTCTTTTTTTTTTTTTTTTTATTGTAGCCACTCTATTTATTTATTGTAGTTTAAATGAAGTTTACATTTCAAGTTAGTCTGTCATACAAAAATTTACACACACATTGCTGTGCGACCCCAATCACCCTCCCCACACTGCAACAGCACACTCCTCCTTTCCACCCCTGATTCCCCATGTCCATTCAACCAGTTGCTAACCCTCTCTGCCTTCCCATCTCACCTCCAGACAGAAGCTGCACATTTAGTCTCTTGTATCTACTTGAGCTAAGAGGCACACTCTTCACAAGTATCACTTTATGTCCCAAAGTCCAGTCCAATCCCTACCTGAAGAGTTGGCCTCTGAAATTGTTATGGTTCTGGGCTGATAGAGAATCAAGGGCCATGCTTTCCAGGGTTCCTCCCGTCTCAGTCAGACCATTAAGTCTGGTCTTCTTACTAGAATTTGAGTTCTGCACCCCACCTTTCTCCTACTCCATCTGGGACACTCTGTTGTGTTCCCTGTCAGGGCAGTCATTGGTGATAGCCAGGCACCATCTAGTTTTTCTGGTATCAGGCTGATGGAGTCTCTGGTTTACGTGGCCCTTTCTGTCTCTTGGGCTACTACTTTCCTTGTGTCTTTGGTGTTCTTCATTCTCCTTTACTCCAGGGTGATTGGGACCAATTGACACATCTTAGATGGCCACTTGCAAGCTTTTAAGACCCTAAACACCACTCACCAAAGTAGCATGCAGAACATTTTCTTAATAAGCTTTGTTATGCCAGTTGACCTAGTTGTCCCCTGAAAGCATGGTCCCCAGACCCCTACCCCTGCTACTCTGTCCCTCAAAGTGTTTGATGATGCCATGTATTCTTTTTTTTTTTTAATTTTTTTTATTGTACTTTAGATGAAGGTTTACAGAACAGTTTCTCATTAAACAGTCAGTACACATATGGTATTATGACATTGGTTAACAACCCCATGACATGTCAACACTCTCCTTGACATTAAGGACCTTTTTTTTTTTTTTTTGGTGAAAATATGCATAGCCAAAGCCACACCATTTTGAAAGCTTCTACAAGTACAATTCAATGACATTGATTACATTCTTCCAGTTGTGCTGCTATTCTCACTATCCTTTTCCAAATTATTCCTTCACCATTGTCTTCAACTCACTGTCCCCTAGGCTTCCCATCAAACCTTTTGAGCTGCTGTTGTCAATTTGATCTCACATAGATAATTCTCTTTTTTTTTTTTGTACCTTAGATGAAGGTTTGCAGAACAAATAATTTCTCATTAAACAGTACACATATTGCCCTATGACAATGGTTAACAACCCCATGACATGTCAATACTGTCCCTTCTCAAACTTGGGTTCCCTATCACTAGCTCTCCTGTCCCCTCCCGCCCTCCAGTCCTTGTCCTTGGACTGCTGTGCCCCATCAGTCCTGCTTTGTTCCATGAGGCTGTCCAATCCCCAGCTGAAAGGCAAGCTTCGGGAGGGGCTTCACCACTGAGCTAAAAGCGTGTCCAGGGGCCATACTATCGGGGTTTTTCCAGTCAGTCAGGCCAGTAAATCTGGTCCTTTCTTGTGAGTTAGAATTCTGTTCCACATCCTTTTCCAGCTCTGTCCAGGACCCTCTACTGTGATCCCGACCAGAGCAATCAGTGGTGGTAGCTGGGCACCATCCAGCTGCACTGGACTCAGTCTGGTGGAGGCGGTGGCAGCCGTGGCCCATTAGTCCTTTGGACCAATCCCTTCCCTGTATCCTGCTCTCCTCCTTCTCCCCCATGAAAATACTTTTTCTTACATACAAGAACCAACCCAGCAGAGTGCCCTGGAAGGGTCCAAGAGTGTCTCTCTCACAGAAGATATTGGTGACTGCAAATAATTGCTGGGCATATGCTGCTTTTCATTTATTTCTAACACTTCCCCTCAGTTCTCTAAGCTTCTGCTTTTCCAGCTGAAACTTGTCTAATCTTTTGTGGAAATGTTTTCACTTGTTAGTAAAACCCAGGTCAGAAGAATGAGAATGAAAAGTTTTCCTACTCTTTTTTCCTTGATTTCTGAGACTAGACTGAATGGAATGATCACTTGTTGTGGGACCTTGGTGTCAAGAGTGTTGTTTCTGAGCATGGCTGAGGGTTTGCAAATGGGGCCACTTGCACCTCTGTTCTTGTCCCTTCAGGGGGAGGAAGACTAACATGTGTTCCCACTAGAAGTTGTGAAGGACTCCATGTCCTCATTGGAGATCTCCCCAGTCTCTCATTTTCTGGGCTCAGCCTAAGAGTTTCACTAATGTTGTAAAGCAGCAACTCTTCCAAATCTTGCCTACATTTTCTTTTCTCACTAAGTACCTTGACAATTTGGAAATTGCACACAAAAGTCTGGATTTCTTTTTTTTTTTTTGGTTGGGAGTTTTTTAATTACCTTTTCAAACTCTTCTTTTGTCATGGATTTATTTAGTTCTTCTACCTCTCTTTGTGTTAGTTTAGGTAGGTAGTGAGTTTCTAGAAATTTGACCATTTCCTCTAGGTTTTCAAATTTGTTAGAGAAGAATTTTTCATCGTATTCTGATATGATTCTTTTAATTTCATTTGGGTCTGTTGTGATATCCCCCATCTCATTTCTTGTATGGGTTATCTGCTTCCTCTCCTGTTTTTCTTTTGTTGGTTTGGCCAATGGTTTATCAATATTGTTGAACTTTTCAAAGATTCAGCTTTTGATCTTGTTAACTCTCAATTGTTTTTCTATTCTCTGTTTCATTTAATTCCGCTCTAATTCTTATTATTTCCTTTCTTCTGGCTCCTGAGGGCTTCTTTTGCTGCTCTCTTTCTACTTGTTCCAGTTGTAGGATTAATGGTTTGATTATGGCCCTTTCTTCTCTTTGGATGTGTGCATATATTGCTATAAACTGACCTCTGAGCACTGCTTTTGCTGTGTCCCAAAGGTTCTGGCAGGATGTGTTTTCATTCTCGTTTGATTCTATGAATTTCTTTATTCTATCCTTAGTTTATTCTATAACCCAGTAGTTTTTGAGCAAGGTGCTATTCAGTTTCCATGTGTTTGATTTTTTTCCTTGCTTTTTCTGTTGTTGATTTCTACTTTTATGGCTTTATGGTTAGAAAAGATGCTTTGTAATATTTCGATACTTTGTATTTTGTTAAGGCTTGCTTTATGGCCTAATATGTGGTCTATTCTGGAGAATGTTCCATGTGTGCTGGAAAAGAAAGTATACTTGGCTGCTGTTGGGTAGAGTGTTCGGTATATGCTTATGAGATCAGGTTGGTTGATTGTATCATTTAGCTCTTCCATGTCTTTGTTTAGCTTCTTTCTGGATGTTCTGTCCTTCACTGAAACTGGTGTGTTGAAGTCTCCTACTACTATTGTGGAGCTGTCTATCTCTCTTTTCAGTGCTGTTAAAGTTTGTTTTATGTATTTTGGAGCCCTGTCCTTGGGTGCGTAACCTTGATATACTTTTTCCCATCCTTTGAGTTTTAGTTTGTTTGTGTCTTTAAGTCTAAGGTGTGTGTCTTGTAGGCAGCGTATAGACGGATTGTGTTTTTTTTTTTTTTTTATCCCATCTGCCACTCTACGTCTCTTTATTGGTGCATTTAGTCTATTTACATTCAGTGTAATTATTGATAGGTATGAGTTTAGTGCTGTTATTTTGATGTCTTTTTTCGTGTATTGCTCACAGTTTCTTTTTCCACTTAATTTTCTGTTCTGAGTTGTTTTCCTTTATGTATTTTCTTTTCATCTTTTTCATTGTTGTTGATTTTGTGTTTGCTGAGTCTTTATATTTTTCTAGTTTTTTACTTTGACTTGTAGGATTGTTAGTTTCCTTTGTGGTTACCTTACTATTTACCCCTATTTTTCTAAGTTTATACCAGTCTTTTATTTCTTTTTATCGCCTTGACTTCCTCTCCGTACGAAAAATTTATGTCTACGTTTTTTAAGTCCCTCTTTTTTGTTTTAATGTTGTCATCTTTTACATATTGACAATCTGTTTCCCTATTTTCAGTGTTTTAGCTTTGATTAATTTTGTGACTTCCCTATCTGGGTTGATATCTGGTTGCTCTGTCCTGTATTCTAGTCTTGAGTTGTTATGTGATGTTACTGATTTTCTAACCAGAGGACTCCCTTTAGTATTTCTTGTAATCTTGGTTTGGTTTTTGCAAATTCCCTAAACTTCTATTTATCTGGAAATGCCCTAATTTTGCCATTATATTTCAAAGACAGTTTTGCTGGGTGTATAATTCTGGCTGGCAGTTTTTTCTTTCATGGCTTTATATATGTCATCCCATTGCCTTCTTGCCTGCATGGTTTCTGCTGAGTAGTCCGAGCTTATCCTTATTGACTCTCCTTTGTAGATGACTTCTTTCATCCCTAGCCGCTCTTAAAATTCTCTCTTTATTTTTGGTTTTGGCAAGTTTGATTATAATATGTCTTGGTGACTTTCTTTTGGGATCTACCTTATGTGGGGTTCGATGAGCATCTTGGATAGATGTCTTGTCATTTTTCATGATATCAGCGAAGTTTTCTGCCAACAAATCTTCAACAATTCTCTCTATATTTTCTGTTATCTCCCCCTGTTCTGGTACTCCAATCACGCATAGGTTATTCCTCTTGATAGAGTCCCACATAATTCTTAGGGTTTCTTCATTTTTTTAAAATCCTTTTATCTGATTTTTTTCTCAGATAAGTTGGTGTCAAGTGCTTTATCTTCAATCTCACTAATTCTGACTTCCATTGCCTCAGTTCTGCTCCTATGACTTTCTACTGAGTTATCTAATTCTGAAATTTTATTGTTAATCTTCTGGATTTCTGATTGCTGTCTCTCTATGGATTCTTGCAGCCTGTTAAATTTGTCATTATGTTCTTCAGTAATCTTTTTAATTTCCTCTATTGGGTGTTCTGCATTTTCCTTAATTTCCTTCCTAATTTCTTGAAGAATTCTGTACATTAATCTTTTGTATTCTGCTTCTGGTAATTCCATGAAATTTTCCTCCTCTGGAAAATTTCTAGATTGTTTATTTTGGGAGCTTGCTGAAGCCATCGTGGATTGCCTCTTTATGCGATTTGATATTGACTGTTGTCTCTGAGCCATCAACAAGTTATCATATTTATTTATTTTATGTTTACTTACTGTGTCCTAGCTTCTTGTTTTATTTTGATATGCCCAAATAGACTGCTCATATAAGCTAGTTTGATTATTGGCAACTTTGAAGCTCTAATGTCCTGTCAACAGGTGGTTAGATCTGTTACTAGGTATGTGAGTTCAGGAGTCTGCCGATTCCTCCTGTATGGATTCAGCTCAGGTACCCAGGTAGATAGCCATGAAGTGTGTGGTGTAGGCTCTCACTTACAGACCTAGACAGGCATGGGTGATTGGTATAGGCACAGGCATCTGGCTGCAGCAGGGGGACACATGCTGAGCAAGGCAGGAGGCTGACGGCTGCCCCCGAGTGTCCAGGAGGAAGGCGTGTCCCTGTTCCCTAGAACGTTTAGGTGGGTGGGTTTTGCAACCCAACTATGAGCACCCAATGCTGTTGGCTGTAAGGACTGGGAGGCACCTCTTATTCTTGGGCCCCTATCACAGGTGGGTAGGTGGTGTGAGTGGAGCCACCAGTCCTCAGACCCCTGATGTGTGTAGGTGAAGACCCTGCTTAATGGGCGGAGCAGTATCAAATGTCACAAACCTGCCACTTCACAGCTGAAATAGTTGAAGTTAGACTTCAGGTATATACCCTGTACTGTGGTAATGAACGCCTACACTGTTGAAATGGGCCATACACATCTCCGCAGGGGGAGAGGCACTCAAAGTCTGTGGATCCCTTATGCCTGTGCCTAGGCAAAGGAGCTGTGCCTACCCTGGGTTCCTGACTTAGGGGAGCTGGCAGTTTATTTTTACCCCTGTTCATTAATTTGTTTGAATAGGGTGTGTGATGGATCCTACTTCCAGCCCAGGGTACTCGGCAATTGCTGATGGTGGTCTGGGACCCAGTGCAGAGCAGGGAGTGGAGAGGTAAATGGGAGAGAGGTTTCTCTCCAAGGGGGTTGTTTTTGATCTGTGCGGTAGGCTGTACGCAAGTACTTACCTTTCGCTGATCGAGGGCTTCTTCTCACTGGTTCTGGGTGGCCAAGCAGACTCTCTGGTGCTGGGTCTCTCCTGGTGTGGAAAACACGCCTCCAGAGCACTGCTGCTTGCCTGCCTCACTGCTCACCCAGGAGCTGATCAGGTCTGAAGGGCTCAGGCTCTCGCCAGGTCAGGTCTGGCAATTCCTCACTGCTTCCGAACCGTCTCTCCCGACGCCCCCCGCCCCCCGCCACTCAGTCCAGTTCCTCAACTTTGCCTAAGATGTTCAGAGCTCCTAGATTGTCACATATAATTGATTCACTTGTTTTTTTTTGGTCTTTGTTGTAAGAGGGTCCACCGGAAGCATCTGACTACTCTGCCATCTTGGCCCCACCTCCAAAAGTCTGGATTTCTGATTTCTCTTTACAAACCACAACATCTGGCAATTCTGAGCCTGTGTTCCTTCAGGACATCTTTGGCTGGAGCTGAGAGATGATGACACAGTCTCCCATACTCCCACTGATCTTACACTTGGTCTCCTGCCCTCTTTTCTCTTACATGGATGTGGGCATTTGAGTTTGGGATCCCTGCTTTAAAAGAACTCTCATGTGCCAATTCCCCCACAGCAATGTAGGAAGCGTGTCTCTTGAAATTTCATGATTATGGAATTCAGGTTACTGTTCTGAACTTGAGTGTGTGTTGAGGAGGAGAAACATTCAAAAGAGAGTCACTTCCCCGCTCCTTTGCACCTTCTCATTGTCCACACCTGTGCATTCACTGAACCCCTCCCTTCTACTTCCTCCCACACCTGTGCCTTCTTGTGACCTGTCCCTCCTACTGACTCCCTACACCCTCCTCACCGTGACTGGGCTGCCTCCTGGCTCTGCACACCTCATCATTACCCACACCTGGTCGTGTTTCTCTGGCCACACCCATCTTCTTGGTTCTTATACAAGGTTTGCCCACTTATGACTCCCACCTCCTCAGTCACAACACAAGTGCTGCCTCCTGGCCTCTCCTGTCTCCTTTTTCTGCCTCTGGGAGTTTTCCAAGCCTCCCCCATGTCCTCATCTTCCATAACTTGTCTGACTCTTGATCTCTCCAAACTCTCACTCCCCTCACCTCGGCTGTCTCCTCATCCTACCTTCCTCCTCTTTACCTACCCCTTGCGTTTATCATGAAGTCAGACACTCAAGCAAATACTTGTACATGGATGCTCCCAACAGCACTATTCACATTAGTCAAAAGGTGGAAACAACCCGAATGTCCATCAACAAACAAATGGATAAACACAATGTGGTAAATCTATACAATGGAATAACATGCAGCCATAAAAAGGCATTAGACACGTGGCCCACCTTGTACTAACCCTGAAAACATAGAGAACAATAGGCACGTATTGCATAAGTCCATTTAGACGAAAAATTGAGAGTAGGTGAATCCATAGACACAGGAAGCAATTTGTGAATGCCAGGGGCTAGGGGTGAAGCTATAGGACAGAGACTGTTTCATGGTTACAGGGTTTCTGTTTGAGGTGATGAAAATACTCTGGAACCAGAGAGCGGTGATGGTTGAAGAACTTTCTGAAAAGCATAAAAAGCCACTGAATTATACACTTCAAAATGATCAAAATGTGAAACTTTATTTTTGGTTACACTTAACACTTGAAATTAACTAAATGGTAAAGCAAATGTCGAGAGAGGAAAAAAAAAAAAAAACTGCCAAAAAATAAAAGAGATGCCTTCTCAGGTAAGGGGCAGGAAGGCTCTGGGCCTGAGCAAATATGACTTTGGCTCTGGACATAATGCTGGATGAGGTTCTGAGGCTGGCTCTGCCTCTAGAGTGGGTTCCAGAGGCAATGCTCAGGCTGAATCTGGAGCAGATTCCAGAGGTGACTCTGGTTGTGGATCTTGAGTGGATCCTGAGGAAGCATTCGAGGTGGATCTAGAGTGGGTTTTGGAGGTGATGCTTTATGTGGACCTGGAGAGGCTTCTAGAGTGAGGCTTGATATGGATCTGTAGCCAGTGCTGAAGGTAAATCTTCATGTGGATCTGGGGCTTGTTCCAGAAGTGACACAGGACGTGGAACTGCAGCAGATTCCAGAGGCAATGGTAGATATGGATCTGGAGCCAGATCCTGAGGTGATGCTTGTGCTGGAGATGCAAGAAGAAAAAAGTTCACTAACATGACAGCCTTTCCTGGGCCTCTCTAAAGACAAAAAACTTTTTACTGCCGTTAAGAGAAGGTCAAGCCCAAGAACTCCTCTCCAGGAATTTTTCCCAGATTGCAGTCCACCAGATGTGTGGTCTGAGGTTATTCTGACCTCTGGCTCAATACCAGCCTCTGGAGACTCCTCCCTGTGTAGTCCATTACCGCGCACTTGCACACATGCTCACATGTACCCACCCCAGTCCTCCTTACCCTCTAGCTCTGTGTCGGTGGGCTCTAGGTGCTCCAGCTGGGCAAGAAGCTAGCAGGCGCGGTGCTCCAGATCCATGCCCAGCATGTTCAGCTGAGCATAGGCTGTCAGCACCTTGAGTGGGAGGAAGTCCGGAGGCTGATGGAAATCCTCAGAGAACTTTTCCATCCATGTGCCCAAGATAAAGGAAATGGCACTGGGGGTGGGCAGGAGAACAGCAGAGTCACGGGTCTGGCCTTCCTTCCATAGTGTCCCCCCACAGCATGCCAGCAGGGGTGGGACCTCTGTGCCAGCCCTTGACCTTCCAAGGGCAGTTCCACCCTGCTACCCCACCCCACTCTGGCTGTCCAGGCAGTGGCAGCAAGGGGCTAGCAAAGAGCCTCAATCCCAGGAACTCTCCTTCAGTGGTCTGATCAACTGTCTCCATTATCAGGAAGCCTGACATACTTCTCTGTCTGTCTCCCGTGTACCCTCCACACTGGAAAGAAAACTCCTGAGGGTAGGGAAGAGTTGTGTCAGTTTGCACACTGCAGGGCCTGTCACATAGTAGGTGCTCCATGAATATCTGATGGCTGAGGGAAAAATGGAGTCCGTCCTCCTGCCCCAGCCTTCCCAGGGCCCTCATGGCTCAGCCTGGAGTTTGTGCGCCAGCCCAATGCCTTATTTTCTGTGTGCATGTGGGTCTCTTCTCCTGCTGACACTGTTCTCCTGAAGGGCAGGGGCCCAGCCACCCCAGCCACACAAGCAGCTGAGCTCCTATGACTGGAGTTCAGGAGATTCAGAATCTGGGAGTAGGGGAGGGTGTCAAGCAGAACTGAGAAGGGACTGTGGTGGGGATGGGTACTCTCAGGGGCTGGTTCTGGGCCCCCAGCCTCTCCTCTGCTCCCCGGGACACCCAGGCTCCCTCTTCAGCTCTCTGTGTCTTCTTTCCTCCTGCAGGGGGATGCCCCTGAATTCATTCTTCTAGGGGAATCTAAATGTGTGGAACCCAGGGCTCTGCCCAGCTTCTCTCCAACCACAGCCCCTTCCCACAGCTCCCCACCTTTCTTTGTAGGCAGGAGCCACTCCTTCTCAGCCAAAGCCCACTCACTCTTTCAGCTGGTCTTGGGGTCCATCGTTCCCATTAGAATAGGGAAGGATGCATCCGTACCTAAAGGAGGCATGAGGGTGTCACATCTAATGCACTGTAGACACTAGCTGCTAACCTTGTCTGTGTTCCTGTCTGACTCTGTGACTAGAATGGAGGCACAGGAAGGCAGGGACTTTTGTCTTCTTTATTCATTGAATGATACTAAGTGCCTGGAAAAGTGTTTTCCCTGATTAGGTGTTTCCTATCATTTGTTAAGGAGCCCTGACAGTGCAATGGTTAAGTACTGGGCTTATAACTGAAAGGTTGGCAGTACGAACCCACCCAGTGGCTCCATGGGGGAAAGATCAGGGGATTTGCTTCCATAAAGATTACACCCAAGAAAATCTTATAGGGTAGTTCTACTTTGTTATGTAGGGTCACTATAAGTCAAAACTGACTCAACAGCACCTAACAGTAGCATTTATTTGTTGGAAAAATAAACTCAACCAGCACCTTACCTGATACCTGAGTGGCCTGGGGCTCTCTGCCAGCCCCCAGACACCCCTCTTCTGGCTACACCAAGGACAGGAACCCACTAGACATAATCTCAAACTCCTTTACAAATGGGAAAATGGCTTTGCTCTAGGTCACAGGGTCGCTGAGAGGTGAGGCAGAGAGCTTCTTCACTGGGCAGGGGTAATGATCAACGTGAACATCTCAGACCCTTCAGCAGCCTTCTCTGCAGAGCCAGGCTCCGGGTTAGCACTGTCCATGGCTATGTCCTCAAGATGCTCCTAGTAGGTGATCCTCCTACCACCCCACTTTTCAGAGGAGCAAGCAGAGGCTCAGGGAGGTGAAGTGGTATTCCCAAGATGCACAGCTAGTAGGTGGCCATTTGACCACTGGGCTGCGGAAGGGTGTGCTGCTCACCTGAGGAAGAACAGGTCCAGGACCTGCTGCGTGGTGGCGAATGCTCTGTAGGTTCTCAGGAAAGTAGAGATGTAGGAGAGGTCACCCCCCAGGAAGGTGGGCACCAAGTGACCCACCAGCTTCTCCAGTGTGCCTGCCTTGGCAGTCAGCACCACGCAGGTCTCATCCAGGTCCAGGGCTGACTCCTGGTCACACTGGAGGTGGGATAAAGGAGGGACACTCAGTCAGAGGCAGCACCATGAGGATACGCAGCCCCAGTAGAGTCGAGCTCTGGAGCTCAGACTGAGAACACCCAGACCCTCAGTGACTTCTGGCAAAGGGTGAGACACGTGTGCCTCCAACACGAAGAAAGTTCTCAGCTTTCAAACCAGAATTTGTGGTGGGGTATGATCAAAAATATAAAGAACCTCAAGTTATTTTGTTAACCAAGTAATCATGGTTTTACCCTGTGTTAAGAGCATAATCCTCCCCGTGAGTCCCCACAAGACACCCCATTCTAGAGATGAGAAAACAGAGGCTTAGTGATGTCAAGCGGATGCTCAAAGTCACACAGTCAGAGCCCAGACCCCTCCACCACTAGGGCTGTGGGATGTTCCCTCTGTGCTGCCTGTGGCTTGGTCTGCTCCTGACACAGGTAGGAAGGGTCTGGTGCAACATGATTTCCTCCCCAGTTTGGAGACAGTGCACAGAGTAGACACACACGACATCCCTTTTGATGGCAAAGCAAGATATGTTTTTTTTTTCTTTGCATTAAAGTGGTTTTGAGAAATTGAAGGTGTGGTGGTCCCAAGTTCAGTCTCAAGTGAATGCCTAGAGATTCCAGGGTGGGAGAAAGACCCCCACAGGGTCAAGGATCTGAACAGATGACTCAGGGAGAGCAAAGCCACATGGCCATAAACAACTGAAAGGGGCTCAGCTTCTCGCAGGGCGATTTTAAATCAGGGTAACACTGCATTTCCTTTGGCCACCCTGACACCAGATCGGCAGGAAACAGAGAGAAAGATTACACCCAGGGCAGGCGTGATGCAGGGACACAGCCACCGTCAGAGACTGCTGGTGGCCTTTTAAATGACATAGCTGTCTTGCAAAGGAGTCTGGCTCTAGCAATTGTAACTTTAAATGTACGTTTCTTTCAACCCAGAGGTACTATTCCTGGGAGTGTCTCCTGGGTGGGGGATCTATAGATTAGGACACAGGAAAAACGTCCACTGCAGCACGGCTGAAAGGACAGCAGAAACGGATCATGTCCAGGTTCACCAACAGTGAGAGGCTTAATCGCTGTGGTAACCAGTCTCCCTTCTGGAATAAATCATCAGCCGAGTCAGGACACAGCTCCTGACCTGGAGAGGTCACAGTGTTGTGTTCCATGAGATTGCAAGTTGCAGAAAATGGTATATCACAGCATGACCCCTGCCCTTTTGGGGTAAAAAGAAGCCTACTAAGCTTGAGAATGTGTGAAGCTGGGAGGTGTAGAAGGACAGTGGAGCTGACTGCTCCAAGGACTCTAGGGTCAGGAGTGAAAACACTAAGAACAGTAGCAAAATGCAAAAACAGTCACACCCTAACAGGAAGAGAAAGCAGTATAAAAGGCTAGTTTCCGATAATCTCACGCATGTGGGAACTTTTCATTGGGCCCCAGGCTGGGGTTGAGCAGTGGAGTGGGGTGGGGGGAAGTGGTGGTGGCCAGGTTCCTTTGGGAGGGAACTGAGGGCCCTCAAGGGGAAAAGCCCTGGGAGGGAGCTCGGGGGAGTGTCCAGGGAGGTGTCTGATCACTGGGTGTGGAGACCCTGCCCCATCTGCACTCACCCTGAGCCTGCACTGGCTCTTCCTGGGTCCTTTCTCGGGGAAGGAGTACACGATGCTGTCTCCCTGCTCCTCACCGATCTCCTGCTGAGAGCTCTGCAAAGACAGTGCCGGGCGTCGGGCGCAGGAGGCATCAAGGGCCGGCCTCCCAGGCTGCTTCCTTCCCTCTCTGCCCCTTCAGGCCCGGGTGCCGGCCTGGGCATCAGAGGAGCTCCCAGTTCCCTGTCTGTCACCATGTGGTAGGAGGGTTGTGAAACCCGACAGTCCTAGGGTGCAAGCTGATGGCTGGGGTTCACACGACTCAAAATCATGTGGCCTAGACTACCTCAAGACTGAGGGTTCGTCTGGCTGCTCTGCAATCTGCAGGCAGAAAGGAAAGTCCTTTGTTGAAGAGGCTGAAATTTCTCCAGGTGAGCAACCTGCCTGAGGGCTGAGCCACCAAGCCCTGGAGAATTCCACTAGCCACGGCCACCCAGGCTCTATAGCCTCCTCTCCCACCTCCCACTGTCCAGGGAAGAGAAGAGCTTGCAGTGGAGAGGAGGGGCTCAGGAACAGGGTACAGATATCGACCTCTGAAACCTACAGGAGGATCTGGGAGGGGTTAGATGTGCCCAGGGTCATCAGTGGCCGTCAGTGATGTCCCTAGGACAGCAGGGTGACTACCTCACACAGGGTGAGCGTGCAGCTCAGAGAAGGCCAAGGTGAGTGTGCTGAGTTGGCCTGTGACTCACTGAGATTCCCTTCCCTAAAGCCCTGGGCCTAAACTGCTACTTCTGGGTAGAGACTTAGTTCCCAGCATCCTGTGTGTTCAGGGAGGTTGGAGCATGGGCTTGAATCAGGTCCCTACCTGAGCCACCCCTGCCTTCCAGTCCCCAAGGCACCTGACCTGATAGACTAAGCCTAGCCACATCCAAGCTCCTGGACAGACCCTCGTGGAAACCAGTGATGGTGAGATGTTGTGGAAACGGAGGTTGGGAGAGCCATTGATAAGAGCTAGTTGTGAAAAACTGTTGCCGTTGAGTCAATTCAGACTCATAATGACCAGTGAAGCAGCACCGTTGTCATCATCTTCATCATCACCTCTACCCTCTCAAGTCTGCCCAGATCAAATGACCCCTCCTTCCCTGACTCAACCACCTGTCTTCCCAAACGAACCCTGTCTCATGCCAACAATGTTCAACCTCATCAGTTAGTCCTTCTTTCCTACCTGCCCCCAGACTGGGTCCCCATCAGGACAAGGGCTGGCATGGCCTGGGGACTGGTTTGGCTTGGGGAGGGCTATAGGGCTGTCCAGGTGGGATCACAGTGTTTGTCTGGTCTGAGTCTGTCTGCCCTAGGTCACCTTGTCTTACCTTTGGGTTCTTTTTTTGGCAAATGGCAGCCAGAGACTTCGGGGGTGAGTACTGATCCATTGTCTGAACTTTTGCAAAAGGATTGAACTCCTGGGTTTTCTAAGACAACAAGAAAACATGTTGGTGTTTTGGGTATCTCCACCCAAGTGAGCTTGGTAGGGGGCTGTGTCTAGAATGTGGGGGCCTCCTGGTTGCCAGAGTTTCAAGTTCTGCCGGGCTCGATTGCCCAGGAAGTGAGGTGACACCCTTGGTTCCTTTACCTAGGCCCCCTCTTCAGATGAGACCTCCCCAAAAGCCCCTCTGAGCTTCTGAATGCTCACCTCTCCCCCATGCCATCTCCATAACTGTACACAGTGACACCAACACAGCCTCCCTGCCCCAATCCAAGGCAGGCCTGGATGTAGCCAAAGCCCCATCTTAGAGAAAATAGAGCAGGATTCACACTTGGCTCCTCCCTCCTAGCCATTTTGTGACCCAGGACAAGTTATTGTGCCTCTCAGGCCCTCCCCAGTCTCCCCAACTGCACAATGGGGATCATTCTAGGATCTCCTGCCTAGGGACTTCATCAGGTGTATGTAAGATAATACCTATAAAACCCGTGGGGTGGTGACAATGTAGCTCATGCACAAACAGCTGTGGAGCACAACTTGTACAAGGAAAGGTCATGGAAGTTCCATAGACACAGCCAAACTCCCTGAGGGACCGAACTGCTGGGCAGAGGGCTGGGCAGACCATGGTCTCAGGGAACATCTAGCTCAATTGGCATAACATAGTTTATAAAGAAAATGTTCTACATTCTACCTTGGTGAGTAGTGTCTGGGTTCTTAAAAGCCTACGAGCAGCCATCTAAGATACTTCACTGGTCTCACCCCTTCGGGAGCAAGGGAGAAAGAAGAAAACAAGATACATTGGAAAGATTAGTCCAAAGGACTAACGGACCACAACTACCACAGCCTCCACCAGACTGAGTCCAGTATAATTAGATGGTGCCTGGCTACCACCACTGACTGCTCTGACAGGGATCATGACATAGGGTCCCGGACAGAGCTGGAGAAAAATGTAGAACAAAATTCTAACTCCCAAAAAAAAGACTAGACTTACAGGCCTGACAGAGACTGGAGAAACCTCGAGAGTATGGCCCTCAGACACCCTTTTAGGTCAGTAATGAAGTCACTTCTGAGGTTCACCCTTCAGCCAAAGATTAGACAGCCCATAAAACAAAAGGAAACTAATGGGGCAGCCCAGGGAAATGGACTAGAAGGCAGGAGGGGACAGGAAATCTGGTAATAGGGAACCCAAGTTCGAGAAGGGAGAGTGGTGACATGTCGTTGGGTTGTTAACCAACGTCATAAAACAATGTATGTACTAACTGTTTAATGAGAAACTATTCTGTAAACCTTCATCTAAAGTACAATTAAAAAAAGAAAACAACTGTGGAAGCATTTCAAGAAGGAAATGAGTACACGTCAAAACGGGGCTGGGTTCTCGCAATGTGATCTTTGCAATGTCACTTCCCCTCTTGGACTTGATTCCCATTCTGCAATATGAAGGGGATGGAATTTAAATGAAAATCAGGTGTGATCACTTTGATGAAATGAGTTCTTTTATGTGGCCTTTTGCCTTGGTCTTTTGGAAAAACAGCCTGGAAGGACCCCTGTGACAGAGCTGGTGGTGACAGCAGAAATCTGCTGGTAGGAATGCAGCTAAGAGAATTGAACAAAACTGCTACACTGGCTATGAGCTGGGTCAGTTAGCAAGACAGTGGCCAACAGCAGGGAGGCGAAAGGCAAAGAGACATGCATGACCCTAGGAGGCCTGTCCTAAGGGGGATGAGAGAAGCCTGTCCTAAGGGGGTTGAGAGGCCTGTCCTCAGAGGGCTGAGAGGAGGCCTGCACAGCTGAGATGGTGGCATGCAAGACAGAGAGAAGGGCCTGCTTGCCTGCATGGCCGAGATGAGCTGAGAGAGCTGTCATGCACTGAAGAAGGGAAGGATGTGTTCTCCACTTCAGGGCAGCCTCCCTGAGTTTGCCTACATGCTTCATGAACCTGATCCTGAGTTGTAGCCTGTTGATCCTGATCTCGAGTAGTACCCTTTTACTTCCTTAATAAACCACTTTAGTGTCAGTAAGGTCTGTGAGTTTTGTATGGCCATGCAACAAATTGAACCTAGCAGAGAAGTAGGGAATGCTGTGGGGAGGACGGCTGGTGTCAGAATTGGTAAAAAGACAGGAGAGTGGATGTATGTGTGACCTCTACCTCCTAGGAATGAGCTTTGAGCTAGTGGTGATTCTCATTACTTTTCCTGAAGTTAGACACGGCCTGGTGCTACTACTACCATTACAAGTACTACTACCATTTTACAATCACCCTGTGGTATAAACTTTCCAATAACTTCCCCTTATGTTTGGCATCTGACCCAAGTGCCTCATTTTGGACTAGGGGTTGTGCAGCCTGCGAGTGGCTCCAAAGGTCCCGCCTCCTCTTCTGCATATCCTTGTGTAACCCCTTCCTTCTGAGTGTGGCCTGGACTCAGGGCTCACTTCTAAGGGATAAGTGCAAAATTGTCTTGGCAATTTCTCTCTCTCTCTCTGTCTCTCCCTATGAGGAAGTAGCTGTGATGTGTGACTTGTGGTAAGGGGAAGTCCATGTGACAAAGAAGCAAAGGACCGTCTGGATCAACAGACAGAGAGAGACTGGAGCCCTGAGTGCCATAGCTCACAAGAAACTGAGTCCTGCCAATAACATGAGAGTGAGCTTGGAAGCAGATCCTTCCCACCTGGAGCCTCAGTTGTGACTACAGCCCAGTCTCCTGAGACTCTTTGAGGCAGAGGCAACAAGAGTTGTGCCCAGAGTCCAGGCCACAGAGACTGTGAGATCATCCATGTGTGTAGTGAGCCTCTGAGTTTTGGAGTCATGTTGACACAGAACAGCAGATAACTCCTCCAGTCCACAAGCCCTGGAGTTTGTGCCTGCCCTCCTGCCTTCCTCCCTCTTCTCCCCCCAAGCTCGTCTCAGCCACAATGGCCATTATCAACCCTCCTCTCTGGACAATGTCACTTCTCTCTCTGAGTCTCTGCACCAGCCTGCCTCTTCCCTGGCACTCTGTCACCATATTTGAGCAGGGTTGGTCCCTCCTGTCATTCTGGTGGCAGCACCAATGTCACCTCAGTGAGGCTGCTCAGACCCTCCTACATAGAATTCCACCAGTCCACTTCCACAGCACCTTGTTTTATTTTTGCTGTAGCACCTGGTCTTTTCTTTTGCATGTATTCGTGTTCATGCTTTTGTCCATCTCCTCCCAGACTGTGAGCTCCTGGGGGCAGAGACCATGTGGATCGTTTTCAGCACCCACCTGTGGTCTAACCCAGCCTTGGCACAGGACGAGTGCTCAAGCACGGTTTTGGAATGAAGAAATGAGAGCATCTCAAATTCCCTTCCCATCCTGAGCAGCTCAGATTGTGGAGATGCATCCTGGTAATAGGAGGTGCAAATCTGAGGCAGGGAGACAGCTAGAATTGCCTCTGGGTGACAATTCCCTGGCCTGAGTTGCTCTAGCAAAGTCCAGGGGCCACCACTGACAGAAGAGGCTGCTGCCCCCTGGTGGCCATCCCTAGCACTGCAGCTTCAGCCAGGAAAATTCGCTTTAAAACACATACATTTGGAGGCGGGGACAAGATGGCGGAGTAGTCAGATGCTTCCTATTGTCCGTCTTACAACAAAGACCCGAGAAAACAAATGAACCAATTATATATGATGGTCTGGGAGCCCTGAACATCAAAGTCAAAGTTGAGGAATTAGACTGAGTGATGGGGGAGGGATAGATGGTTCAGAAGCAGCAGGGAGTTGCCAGACCTGACCTGGCGGGATCCAGTACCCTTCAGGCTGGATTGGCTCGCGTGCGTGGTGAGGCAAGCAGTGGCGCTTGGGATGCGTTTTCCACATGGGAGAGACCCAGCAACAGAGAGTCTACACATGCCTCCAGAGCCAGTGAAAAGTGGCGCTCAATCAGCAAAAGACAAGTACGTGCATCTGACCTACTGTATGGACCAAAAAATACCCCCTTTGAGAAAAACTTCTCTCCCACTTACCTGCCCCCTCCCCAATCTGCACCGGGTCCCAGGCAGGCTTCAATTATTGCCAAGTCCCCTGGGCCAGAAGTAGAAGCCATCACATACCCTGGCCTTGGAGATGGAACAAATTAACAAACAGGAAAAAATAATCTGCCAGCTCCCCTAAACCAGGAACTTAGGCACGGCTCCTTTGCCTAGGCACAGACATAAGAGATCCACAGACTTTGAATGCCTTTCACCCCTGCATAGGCCTGTGTGGGCCCATTTCAACAGCGTGGGCCCTCATTGCCACAGTACAACAGGGTATATACCTGAAGCCTAACTTCAAACTGTGTCAGCTATATGGTGAAGTGGCAGGTTCATGACATTAGACACCACTCTACCCATTAAGCAGGGTCCTCACCTACCCACATCAGGGCCTGAGTACTGGTGGCTCCACCCATACAACCTAGCCACCTGTGACAAGGGTCCAAGAATAAGTGGTACCTCCCAGTCCTTACAGCCAACAGCATTGGGTGCCCATAGTCCAGCTGCAAAACCCACACACCTACGTGCTCTAGGGGACAGGGACATGCTGTCCTCCCAAACACTCAGGGGCAGCCGTCAGCTCCCTGCTTTGCTCAGTGCGTGACCCCTTACTGCAGCCAGATACCTGTGCCTACACCAATCACCCCTGCCTGTCTAGGACTGTAGATGAGGGCCTGTACCAACTACCTGGACACCTGAGCTGAATCCATACAAGAGAAGTAAACAGACTCCTAGGCTCTCACACCTAGTAACACATCTAACCATGTTTTAAAGCTTCAAAGTCACCAATAATCAAACTAGCTCACATGAGCAGCCTATTTGGGCATATCAAAATAAAACAAGAAGCTATGACACAGTAAGCAAACATAAAATAAATAAATATAGTAACTTACTGATGGCTCAAAGACAATGGTCAATATCAAATCACATAAAAAGGCAGACTATGATGGCTTCAGCAAGCTCCCAAAACAAAGAATCAAGAAATTTTCTGGAGGATGAGAATTTCTTGGAATTACTAGATGTAGACTACAGAAGATTACACAATACAAAACTCTTCAAGAAATCAGGATGGAGATGAGGCAAAATGCAAGGAACACAGACAAAGCAATAGAGGAACATAAGAAGATTAGAGAAGAGCATAATGACAAATTTAACAGGCTGCAAGAATCCATAGAGAGACAGTAATCAGAAATCCAGAAGATTAACAATAAAATTTCAGAATTAGTCAACTCAATAGAAAGTCATAGGAGCAGAATTGAGGCAATGGAAGTCAGAATTAGTGAGATTGAAGATAAAGCACTTGACTCCAACTTATCTGAGAAAAAAATCAGATAAAAGGATTAAAAAGAAATGAAGAAACCCTAAGAATTATGTGGGATTCTATCAAGAGGAATAACCTATGAGTGATTGGAGTACCAGAAGTGGGGGTGGGGGGTAGAGGGGGGCTGGATAACAGAAAATCCAGAGAGAATTGTTGAAGATTTGTTGGCAGAAAACTTCTCTGATATCGTGAAAGATGACAAGATATCTATCCAAGATGCCTATCGAACCCCATATAAGGTAGATCCCAAAGGAAAGTTACCAAGACATATTATAGTCAAACTTGCCAAAACCAAAGATAAAGAGAATTTTATGAGTGGCTAGGGATAAACAAAAAGTCATCTACAAAGGAGAGTCAATAAGACTAAGCTTGGACTACTCAGCAGAAACTATGCAGGCAAGAAGGCAATGGGATGACATATAAAAACCTTGAAGGAAAAAAATTGCCAGCCAAAAATTATATATCCAGCAAACTGTCTCTCAAATATGATGGCAAAATTTGGGCATTTCCAGATAAATAGAAGTTCAGGGAATTTGCAAAAACAAAACCAAAATTATAAGAAATACTAAAGGGAGTCCTCTGGTTAGAAAATCAATAACGTCAGATAACAACCCAAGACTAGAACACAGGACAGAGCAACCAGCTATCAGCCCAGACAGGGAAGTCACAAAAATAAATCAAAGCAAAAACACTGAAAATAGGGAAACAGAGATGTCAATATGTAAAAAATGACAACATTAGAACAAAATAGAGGGACTAAAAAATGTAGACATAGATTTTTTCACATGGAGCAGAAGTCAAGGCTATATAAAGAAATAAAAGACTGGTATAAACTTAGAAAAATATGGGTAAATATTAAGGTAACCACAAAGAAAACTAACTATCCTACATGTTGAAATAAAAAAAGAAGAAAAATACAAAGACTCAGCAAATACAAAATCAACAACGATTAAAAAGATGAAAAGAAAATACATAAAGAAAAGTAACAGCACAGAAAATTAAGTGAAACAAAGAAACTCAACAACACACAAAAAAAGACATCAAAATGACAGCACTAAACTCATACCTATCAAATAATTATGCTGAATGTAAATTGACTAATTGCAGGAATAAAGAGACAGGCAGTGCAGATTGGATAAAAAAACGGGATCCGTCTATATGCTGCCTACAAGACACACACCTTAGACTTAAAGACACACACAAACTAAAACTCAAAGGATGGAAAAAATATATCAGGCAAACAACACTCAAAAAAGAGCAGGAGAGGCAATATTAATCTCTGACAAAGTAGACTTTAAAGTAAAATTCACCACAAAGGATAAAGAAGGACACTATATAATGATTAAAAGGTCAATACATCAGGAGGACATAACTATAATCAATATTTACGCACCCAAGGACAGGGCTCCAAAATACATAAAACAAACTCTAACAGCATTGAAAAGAGATAGACAGTTCCACAATAGTAGTAGGAGACTTCAACACACCAGTTTCAGTGAAGGACAGAACATCCAGAAAGAAGCTAAACAAAGACACGGAAGATCTAAATGATACAATCAACCAACTTGATCTCATAGACATATACCAAACACTCCACCCAACAGCAGCGAAGTATACTTTCTTTTCCAGCACACATGGAATGTTCTCCAGAACAGACCACGTATTAGGCCGTAAAGCAAGCCTTAACAAAATACAAAGCCTTGAAATATTACAAAGCATCTTTTCTAACCATAAAGCCATAAAAGTAGAAATCAACAACAGAAAAAGCAAGGAAAAAAAATCAAACACATGAAACTGTGAACAATACCTTGCCCAAAAACTATTGGGTTATAGAAGAAATTAAGGATGGAATAAAGAAATTCATAGACTCAAATGAGAATGAAAACACATCCTACCAGAATCTTTGGGACACAGCAAAAGCAGTGCTCAGAGGTCAGTTTATAGCAATAAATGCACACATCCAAAAAGAAGAAAGGGCCAAAATCAAAACATTACCTACAACAGGAACAAGTAGAAAGAGAGCAGCAAAAGAAGCCCTCAGGAGCCAGAAGAAAGCCAGAATTAGAGCAGAATTGAATGAAATAGATGATAGAAAAACAATTGAAAGAGTTAACGAGACCAAAAGCTGGTTCTTTGAAAAGATCAACAAAATCGATAAACCATTGGCCAAACTGACAAAAGAAAAACAGGAGAGGAAGCAGATAACCCGTATAAGAAACGAGATGGGTGATATCACAACAGACCCAACTGAAATTAAAAGAATCAGAACAGAATACTAGGAAAAATTGTACTCTAACAAATTTGAAAACCTAGAGGAAATGGACACATTTCTAGAAACTCACTATCTACCTAAACTAACAAAACAGAGGTAGAACAACTAAATAAACCCATAACAAAAGAAGAGAATGAAAAGGTAATTTAAAAACTTCCAACAACAAAAAAAAGCCCTGGCCCGGATGGCTTCACTGGAGAATTCTACCAAACTTTCAGAGAAGAGTTAAAACCACTACTACTGAAGGTATTTCAGAGCATAGAAAAGGATGGAATACTCCAAACCCATTCTATGTAGCCATCATAATCCTGATACCAAAACCAGGTAACAACACCACAAAAAAAGAAAGTTACAGATCAATATTCTTCCTGAACATTGATGCAAAAATCCTCAACAAAATTCTAGTCAATAGAATTCAGCAACATATCAAAAAAAAAAAAAAAATCACTGTGATCAAGTGGGATTTATACCAGGTATGCAGGGATGGTTCAACATTAGAAAAACAATCAATGTAATCCATCACATTAATAAAACAAACGACACGAACCACATGATCTTATCAGTTGATGCAGAAAAGGCATTTGACAAAGTCCAACACTCATTCATGATAAAAACTCTGAGCAAAACAGGAATAGAAGGGAAATTCCTCACAGTAATTAAGGCATTTCTACAAAGCCAACAGACAACATCATCCTAAATGGAGAGAGTTTGAAAGCATTCCCCTTGAGAACGGGAACCAGAGAAGGATGTCCTGTATCACCAATCTTATTCAACATTGTGCTGGAGGTCCTAGCCAGAGCAATGAGGCTAGAAAAAGAAATAAAGGGCATCCAAACTGGTAGGGAAGAAGTAAAAATATCTCTATTTGCAGATGATATGATCTTATACACAGAAAACCCCATAGAATCCACAAGAAAACTACTGGAACTAATAGAAGATTTCAGCAAAGTATCAGGACACGTGATACACATACAAGAATCAGTTGGATTCCTTTACACCAACAAAGAGAACTTCGAAGAGGAAATCACCAAATCAATACCATTTACAATAGCCCCTCAGAAGATAAAATACTTAGGAATAAATCTAACCAAGATGTAAAGGACCTATACAATGAAAACTACAAGACACTGCTGCAAGAAACCAAAGGAGACCTGCAGAAGTGGAAAAACATACTTGCTCATGGATGGGAAGCCTCAACATTGTGAAAATGTCAGTTCTACCCAAAGCGATCTACAGATACAATGCAATCCTGATCCAAATTCCAACGGCATTTTTTAATGAGTTGGAGAAAGAAATTACCAACTTCATATGGAAAGGGAAGAGACCCTGGATAAGTAAAGAAGATAAATGAAAAAGAAGAACAAAGTGGGAGGCCTCACACTACCTGATTTTAGAACGTATTATACCACCACAGTAGTCAAAACGGCCTGGTACTGGTACAACAACAGATACATAGACCAATGGAATAGAATTGAGCATCCAGACATAAATTCATCCACCTATGAGCAGCTGATATTTGACAAAAGCCCAAAGTCCGTTAACTGGGGAAAAGACAGTCTCTTTAACAAATGGTGCTGGTGTAACTGGATATGCATCTGCAAAAAACTGAAACAAGACCCATACCTCACACCATGCACAGAAATTAACTCAAAATGGATCAAAGACCTACATATAAAATCAAAAACTATAAAGATTATGGAAGAAAAAATAGGGACAAGGCTAGGATCCCTAATACATTGCATAAACAGAATATGAACCATAAGTAACGGTGCACAAACACCAGAAAAGAAACTAGATAACTGGGAGCTCCTAAAAATCAAACACTTATGCCTATCAAAAGACCTCACCAAAAAAGCAAAAAGACGACCTACAGAATGGGAAAAAAATTTGGCTATGACATATCCGTTCAGTGTCTAATCTCTAAAATCTACAAGATACTGAAAACCTCAACAACAAAAAGACAAATAACTCAATTTAAAAATGGGCAAAGAATATGAACAGGCACTTCACTAAAGAAGATTTTCAGGCAGCTAACACATGAGGAAATGCTCAAGATCGTTAGCCATTACAGAAATGCAAATCAAAACTACAATGAGATACTATCTCACCCCAACAAGGCTAGCATTAATCCAAAAAACACAAAATAATAAATGTTGGAGAGGTTGTGGACAGACTGGAACGCTTATACACTGCTGGTGGGAAAGTAAAATGTTACAACCACTTTGGAAATCGATTTGGAGCTTCCTTAAAAAGCTAGAAATAGAAGTACCATAGGATCCAGCAATCCCACTCTTTGGAATATATCCTAGAGAAATAAGAGCCGAGACACGAATAGATATCTGCACACCCATGTTCATTGCAGCACTGTTCACAATAGCAAAAAGATGGAAACCTACTTGCCCACCAACAGATGAACGGATAAACAAATTACGGTATATACACACAGTGGAATACTGTGCAACAGTGATGAATCTGCGAAACATCTCACAACATGGATGAATCTGGAAGGCATTTTACTGAGTGAAATTAGTTGCAAAAGGACTTATCTTGTATGAGACCACTATTATAAGACCTCAAGAAAAGGTTTAAACATAGAAGAAAACATTCTTTGATGGTTACAAAGGTGGGGAGGTAGGGAGAGGGGAATTCACTGATTAGATAGTAGACAAGAATTATCTTAGGTGAAGGGAAGGACAACACACAATACGGGGAAGTCAGCACAACTGGACTAAACCAAAAGCTGAGAGTTTCCTGAACACAACCAAACATTTCAAGGGACAGAGCAGCAGGGGTGGGGGCCTGGAGGCCATGATTTCGGGGGACATCTATGTCAATTGGTATAAGAAAGTTTATTAAGAAAATGTTCTGCATCTCACTTTTGTGAGTGGTGTCTGGGGTCTTAAAAGCTTGTAAGTGGCCATCTGAGATTCATCAATTGGTCCCAACCCACCTGGAGCAAAGGAGAATGAAGAACGCCAAAGACCCAAGGAAAATCTTAGCCAAAGAGACAGAAACGGCCTCATAAACCAGAGACTCCATCAGCTTGAGACCAAGCGGTCTGGATGGTGCCCGGCTATCACCAATGACCGCCCTAACAGGGAACACAACAGAAAGTCCCTGACAGAGCAGGAGAAAAGTGTGGTGCAGAAGTCAAATTCATGTAAAAAGAGCATACTTAACGGTCTGACTGAGACTAGAGGAACCACTGATGACTTGGCTCCTGGACACTCTGTCAACCCAGAACTAAAACCATTCCTGAAACCAACTCTTCAGACGAAGATTAGATTGGACTATAAAACATAAAATAATACTCGTGAAGATGGTGCTTCTTAGCTCAAGTAGAGACTAAATGGGCAGCTCCTGTCTTGAGGCGAGATAAGAAGGCAGAAAGGGCTAGGAGTCAGTTGAATGGACTTGGGAAACCTAGAGTGGAAAAGGGGAGTGTGATGTCACATTGCAGGGATTGCAACTAGGGTCACATAACAAGATGTGTATAAAGTTTTCTATGAGAAATTAACTTCAACTGTAAACTTTCACCTAAAGCACAATTTAAAAAAAGTTCAAATTCTGAAGGTACTTAGCTTAGTTTTGTATAACTCCATTTCAAAGGTGAACTTAGGACATCTCTAGTATTCTAGTATCCTTTTTTTGGCATGTCATATGCCTCCTTCCCAATCTACATGAAAATAATAATTGATACTTTCAGCCAGCAATGAAATAGTCCACATTTCTTCACTCTTCTGTTTCTATTCAAATTAAGAAAGTATATTCATATGTCTTCTTAAAGTTTTATATTCATTTAACATATTTTCAAAACATTTTCATGCATTTTAAGAAAGGGGATAGCCCTTCTAATAAGTATGCAGCTTTATTTATTTTCAGGATTTTTCCTTGGAGAACTTCCTTAATTACCCCACTTGGTTTAAAATATCATTCCACAATGATAAATTACATAAAAATTGGTAGCCTCTTCAATGGTGTCACTAGGGTTGGTGTCGTCCAATTCGGTAACTCACAGTCACCCTCCCCCACATGGACCTCCTCCTGTACCAGACCATAGAGTCCTTAGTAATGTTTTTTGTACTAATGCTACTTGTAAATCATAATTCCCAGCTATCACTCCTTCTTTTGCTTTAATTACTGTTTCATTCTCTATACAGTTATTGATATAGGTTCACAAATACTGATTACCACAATATTGCAGCTAAAACTCCAGAAAATATTACAAAATCAGCAGCTATGAAAACCCAGACAGCAGTGAAAACCACTTTGCATGCTTGTAGTGGGTGCTGATGAAACCACATGATTTGAAGTGTCGTTGTAATTGGGTAATAATGACAGCGCTGACCAGAGGGATTTAGAAGATTCAAAAAGCAAATTAGAATGAAGTATTTGCCTTGTAGATACGTTGAAACATGTTAAGTCGGGCTTCTGAAAAATGTTTTTGTTGTTATAACTAACTACAGGGAATTTTTATGAAACATAATAAATTTCTGCTGAAACACTGCACAAAATTTTTTTAGACAGTCATTTTGGTGTCACCCCTGTCTGACAGTGTCACCCGGTACAGTCCGCACCCCCCTGAACAATTTTGCAAAGTGTGTTGTTAATTCCGTACTTTGATTCCATTTAATCAACTTCATGGAAGGATAAAAAGAGAAAATCCCTGCATATTATAACCCCCAAGCACTTCTCTACCTGGTAATTCCCTGACCCTGTCCCTGACCATGTCTCTGGCCCTCAACCTGACTCCAGCCATGGTCCAGACCCTGATTCTGGCCCTAAACCTAGCCCTGGTCATGCTCTCTGGGTGCTGTGGGAGGGCTGATAACATTCTATTTCCTGTGGGTACTGGTTGCCAGGTGTATTCCCTTCGGTAATTCATCCAGATCTACACTTACCATTGCTACTCTTTTGTGTATAGATGCTATGCTGCTGTAAGCAAATCCAATCAGTTGATTATAAACTTATTTCTGGTTAGTCCCAAGGTCTGATAACATATTGGTTGGTACAAGACTCTGGAATTATAGGGTCTAGTTTCAAATGCTGGCTCTAATCACCTCCTATCTCTGAGACGTTGTCCAAGTTATCAAGTCTCTGAGCTTCAGTTTCTTCATCTGTAAAAAAGGGTTAATTATATTCCATCTTTCATAGTCATTGAGAGGATGAAGTCCTTGCTAGTACACAGCAAGAACTCATTAAGTCATAGCTCTCGTGGCTGTTCTTATTGTTCTCGTTCTGTGGGCAAGCGAGATGAGAGACAACAGCCTGCAGCAGAAGGTGGAGAAGGATGACGATTGAGTCAAGAGACATTTTCAAAGTGAGGGGTGAGGAGCAAAGATCAGAGATGATGCTTAGGTGCAGGAGACCAAGTCCAAAGGCGTGGCATTCCTGCCTCCATTCTCTGTCCCAACCCTGCCCATCTTTAAACATGGGAGGTAGACTAACCAGGTGATCTCTAGCTGATTAGTCCTCCCAGCTATGATAGTGTAGTGTTGGGAGGGCAATGGAAATGCCATCCAAAAATGAAACACTTGTTTCCCAGTGCAGCAAATTCTTAATATGGCCTTTCTAGCCATAATCTTTGTAACTCTTACCAAATGACTAGGTGGGACTATGAAGATGAGGTGCTTGTGGCCCAACAAGGGTACTGGATAGCTTGGTAATGATGTAAATAAGAAGCATGACACTCTTGTGGGGGTGGGAATATGCAAATAAGGTACATGGAACCCTAACAAGGGGATTGGTCAGTTTGGCCATCCCAGTAAGCTTAAATGGAGACCTGGAGAGAGAGAGATAGAGCTGTAACACAGAAGACAGAGAGAGGCAGCAGAGGCAGCAGGATCAAGACAGAGAGGGAGAGCCATCACACCAGAGACAGCGAGAAGCAGCAGCAGAGAAACAGTGGCAGCAGAGGCAGCAGAAGCAGTAGACTGGAAGGAGACTGGTAGGAAACAGTGCAGTGGGCTTTGTGGCCTACGGAAGGAGAGAGCTATGCACCTATGGGCTGAGCCTAGCTGACAGAGTCGGTGCTTCTGGGCCTTTATTGGTGGAGCATAAAGAGCTTTGTAACACTTACCCAAGCAGGGCAGAGGCTGAGGGGCCTGAGAGAGGCATGCCTACAGGCCATGCTGAGGAGAGGCTGTACTGATAGAAGAATTGTATTTTAGGTGTTCCTGAAACTGAATTGTAACCTGCTATTTTGCTAATAAACCCCATAATGGTGAGTATTGTCTGTGAGTTCTGTGTGGCCATTGCAATGAATTATCACAACTTAGCAGAGAAGTAGAGAGTGCCGTGGGAGGGATGGTTGGTGTCAGAATTGGTAAAAAGGCTGGCGAGAGGAGGTATGTCTGATTTCTGCTTTACAGGAATCAGCCTTGGGCTGTGTCTTAGTTATCTAGTGCCGCTATAACAGAAATACCACCAGTGGATGGCTTTAATAAAGAAAAATTTATTTTTATTTTCTCACAGTCTAGTAGGCTAGAAGTCCAAATTCGGTGTGCCAGCTCCAGGCAAAGGCTTTCTCTCTCTCTTGTCTCTGGAGGAAGGTCCTTCTCATCAATCTTCCCCTGGACTAACAGCTTCTCTGTACGGGAACCTTGGGTCCAAAGGACGTGCTCTGCTCCCAGTGCTGCTTTCTTGGTGGTATGAAGTCCCCCATCTCTGTTCGTTTCCCTTTCCTTTTATCTCCTGTAAGATAAAAGGTGGTGCAGGCCACATTCCAGGGAAACACCTATTATATTGGTTTAGGGATGTGACTGGATAAGGGTGTTATATCCTACCCTAATCCTCTTTAACATAATCCAAGCTTGCCTCATAAATCATAGGCAAAGATTAGGATTTACAACAACAGGAAAATTACATCTATCACAAAATGGAGGACAACCGCACAATACTGGGAATCATGGCCTAACCAAGTTGATACATATTTTGGGGGGGGGCACAATTCAATCCATGACAGGTTGTTAATGATCTTGATTCTCTTTCCCCCTTGTGAAGTTAGGGGAGGTCAGACACCCATGGTGGCCATGCCATTCTTACACCCAGTTTGGTCCAAACTCAACACTAAGGCCTAGAAACATGGGAGTTAAGGGAGGAAATTCTCAGTGGTGGTATTATGGGTCACATCTATACTCCTCATTGTACTTTTTCTGTTTTCTAATTCTTGCAATAATGTTGCACCAATCACAATAAAAGACCATTCATGGTATATCCATACCTATGTATTCTATATAATTATAAAAGAGAAAAGAAACCCTAAAATTACAATGTGTCAGCAACTAGAACCCAGGAAATATCTTGGCAGGAAAAACACTATTTCTTACATACGAGGACCAACCCAGCAGAGTGCCCTGGAAGGGTCCAAGAGTGTCTCTCTCACAGAGGTTATCAGTGGCTGCAAATAATTGCCAAACATTTGCTTTTTTTTTTTTCTACTGTGTTTGTAACCCTTCCCCTCAGTTCTTTATGCTTCTGCATTTCCAGCCAAAACTGGCCTAATCTTTTGTGACAATGTTTTACCTTGTTAGTAAAACCCAGGTCAGAAGAGTGAGAATGAAAGGTTTTCCTACTCACTGTTCCTTAATGTCTGAGACTAGACCAAATGGAATGACCACTTGTTCTAGGACCTTGGCATCGTGAGTGTTGTTTCTGAGGATGGCGGATGGTTTGCAATGGGACAGCTTGCACCTCTGTTCCTCTCCCTCCAAGGGGAGGAAAACAAATCTGTGTTCCCACTAGAAGTTGTGAAGGACTCCTTGTCCTCACTGGAGATCTCCCCAGACTCTGTTTCTGGATTCAGCCTAAGAGTGTCACATGCCTTTAGACTCGACATCCTTAAATGGATTTTGGAATCCCAGCCACAGGTTCCCCAACAGCAGAAGTTGTAAAGTCACAACTGTAAAGCAGCAACTCTCCCAAATCCAGCTTGTATTTTTTTTTTTTTTTTGCTCATGACGTGCCTTGAAAATTTGGGAATTGCACACAAAAGTCTGGATTTCTGATTTCTCTTTACAAACCAGAAGATCTGGCAGTTCTGAGCCTGTGTTCCTTCAGGACATCCTTGGCTGGAGCTGAGTGATGAAGGCACAGTTTCCCCCACTCCCGTTGATCTTAAACTTGGTCTCCTGCCCTCTTTTCTCTTACATGGATGTGGGCATTTGAGTTTGGGATCCCTGCTTTAAAAGAACTCTCATGTGCCAATTCCCCCACAGCAATGTAGGAAATGTGTCTCCTGAAATTTCATGATTATGGAATTCAGGTTACTGTTCTGAACTTGAGTGTGTGTTGAGGAGGAGAAACATTCAAAAGAGAGTCACTTCCCTGCTCCTTTGCACCTCCTCTTTGTCCACACGGGTGCATTCACTGAACCCCTCCCTTCTACTTCCTCCCACACCTGTGCCTTCCTGTGACCTCTCCCTCCTCCTCACTCCTTACACCCTCCTCACTTACCATGACTGGGCTGCCTCCTGGCTCTGCCCACCTCTCATTACCCACAACTGGTGTTGTTTCTGTGGTCCTGCCCATCTTCTTGGCTCTTATACAAGGTTTGCCCACTTATGACTCCCACTTCCTCAGTCACAAGACAAGTGCTGCTTCCTGGCCTCTCCTGTCTCCTTTTACTTGCCTCTGGAAGTTCTCTAAGCCTCCCCCATGTCCTCATCTTCCATAACTTGCCTGCTTATTGATCTCTCCAAACTCTCACTCCCCACACCTGGACTGTCTCCTCATCCTACCCTCCTCCTCTTTACCCACCCTTGGCATTTATTGTGAAGTCAGGCACTCAAGCAAATACTTGTACATGGATGCTCCCAACAGCACTATTCATATTAGTCAAAAGGTGGAAACAACCCAAATGTTCATCAACAAACAAACAGATAAACACAATGTGGTAAATCCATACAATGGATAACACTCAGCCATAAAAAGGCATTAGACACATAGTATACCTTGGATGAACCTCGAAAACATAGAGAACAACAGGCCAAATATTACATGATTCCATTTAGATGAAAAATCCAGAGTAGGTGAATCCATAGACATAGAAAGCAAATTTGTGAATGCCAGGGGCTAGGGGGAGAAAGTCCTGGACAGAGACTGCTTCATGGTTACAGGGTTTCTGTTTGAGGTGATGAAAATGCTCTGGAACCAGAGAGTGGTAATGGTTGAAAAGCATTGTGAAAAGCATAGAAAGCCACTGAATTATACACTTCAAAAAGATTAAAATGTTTAACTTTATTTTTAGTCAAACCTAACACTTGAAATTAACTAAATGATAAAGTAAATATTGAACTAGAAAAAAAATCTGCCAAAAAATAAAAGAGATGCCCTTGCAGGCAAGGGACAGGAAGGCTCTGGGCCTGAAAAAATATGGCTTTGGCTCTGGACATGATGCTAGATGAGGTTCTGAGGCTGGCTCTGCCTCTAGAGTGAGTTCCAGAGTCAATTTTCAGGGTGAATCTAGAGCAGATTCCAGGGGTGACTCTCGTTGTGGATCTTGAGTGGATCCTGGAGGAGGCATTTGAGGTGGATCTAGGGTGGCTTTTGGAGGCAATGCTCTATGTGGACCTGGAGAGGCTTCTAGAGATGAAGCTTGATATGGATCTGGAGCCAGTTCTGGGAGTGAATCTTCGTGTGGATCTGGGGCTTGTTCCAGAAGTAATGCTGGACATGGAACTGGAGCAGATTCCAGAGGCGATGGTAGATATGGATCTGGAGCGGGATCTTCAGGCAATGCTTGTGCTGGAGATGCAAGAAGAAAAAAGTTCACCAACATGACAGGCTTTCCTGAACCTTTCCAAAGAGGAAAAACTTTTCACTGCTGTTAAAAGAAGGTCAACCCCAACGACTCCTCTCCAGGAATTTTTCCCAGATTGCAGTCCACCAGACGTGTGGTCTGAGGTTATTCTGACCTCTGGCTCAATACCAGCCTCTGGAGACTCCTCCCTGTGTAGCCCAGTACTGCGCACTTGCTCACATGCTCACATGTACCCACCCCAGTCCTCCTCACCCTTTAGCTCTGTGTCGGTGGGCTCTAGGTGCTCCAGCTGGGCAAGAAGCTGGCAGGTGCGGTGCTCCAGATCCATGCCCAGCATGTTCAGCTGAGCATAGGCTGTCAGCACCTTGAGCGGGAGGAAGTCCGGAGGCTGATGGAAATCCTCAGAGTACTCTTCCATCCACATGCCCAAGATAAAGGAAATGGCACTGAGGGTGGGCAGGAGAACAGCAGAGTCAGGGGTCTGGCCTTCCTCCCACAGTGTTCCCCCACAGCACCCCTGCAGGGGTGGGACCTCTGTGCTAGTCCCACAGGGAGGGGTTGTGTTGGTTTGCTCACTGGATGGCCTGGCACACAGTAGGTGCTCCGTGAATATTTGATGGCTGAGGGAGAAATGGAGTTTGTCCTCCTGCCCCAGCCTTCCCAGGGCCCTCATGGCTAAGCCTGGAGTTTGTGCACCAGCCTTATTTTCTGTGTGCATGTGGGTCTCTTCTTCCCACTAATACTGTTTTCCTGAACAGCTGGGGCCCAGCCACCCCAGCCACACATGCAGCTGAGCCCCCACGACTGGGGTTCAGAAGATTCGGGACCTCTGACAGGGAAGTGTGTCAAGCAGAACTGGAAGGGGACTGTGGTGGGGATGGGTTCACTCAGGGGCTGGTTCTGAGCTCCTAGCCTCTCCTCTGCTCCCGAGTCTCCATCCCTAGTTCTCTGTGTCTTCTTTCCTCCTGCAGGGGGATGCCCTTGAATTCATTATTCTAGGGGGGATCTAAATATGTAGAACCCAGGGCTCTGCCCAGCTTCTCCCCAACCACAAGCCCTCCACAACTCCCCACTCTTCAGTGTAAGCAGGAGCCCCTCCTTCTCAACCCAAAGTCCGCTCACTCTTTCAGCTGGTCTTGGGGTCCGCCTTCCCTGTCAGAATAGGGCACAATGCATCTGTACCTAGAGGAGGCATGAGGGTGTCACATCTAATGCACTGTGGACACTAGGTGCTTACCATGTCTGGTGTTCCTGTCTGACTCTCCAACTAGAATGGAGACGCAGGAGTGTGGGGACTTTTGTCTCCTTTGTTCATTGAATGATACTAAGTGCCTGGAGAAGTATCTGCTCTGATTAGGTTTTCCCTATCTATTTGTTAAGGAGCCTTGATGGTGCAATGGTTGAGTACTGGGCTGGTAATCGAAAGGTTGGCAGTAGGAAAACATCCAGTGGCTCCATGGGAGAAAGACCGGGGGATCTGCTTTTATAAAGGTTACAGCCAAGAAAATCCTATGGGGTAGTTCTACTCTGTCATATAGGGTCAGTATAAGTTGAAATTGACTCAATAGCACCTAACAGCTGCATATTTTTGTTGGAAGGATGAACTGAACCACATCTTCCCCAATATCTGAGCAACCTGGGGCCCCTCTGCCAGCCCCCAGGGACCCCTTTTCTGGCTACACCAAGGACAGGAACCCAATAGATAGAATCTCAAACTCCTTTACAAATGGGATCACTGAGAGTTGAGGCAGAGAGCTTCTTCACTGGGGAGGGGTAATGATCATTGTGAACATCCCAGACCTTTCAGCTGCCTTCTCTGCAGAGCCAGGCTCCTGTTTAGCACTGTCCATGGCTTCTCTCAGGGAGTCCTCACAATACCCCTAGGAGGTGATCCTCTTACCACCCCACTCTCCAAAGAAGCAAACAGAGGCTCAGAGAGGTGAAGTGGTATTCCCAAGATGCACAGCTAGTATCTACTGATGGCCGTGTGGCCACTGGGCTGTGGAAAGTTGGGGCACTCACCTGAGGAAGAACAGGTCCAGGACCTGCTGCGTGGTGGCAAATGCTCTGTAGTTTCCTAGGAAGGTAGAGATGTAGGAGAAGTCTCTCCCCATGAAGGTGGGCACCGGGTGCTCCACCAGCTTCTCCAGCGTGCCTGCCTTGATGGTCTGCACCTTGTAGGTCTCATTCAGGTCAAGGGCTGACTCACGGTTGCAATGCAAATGGGATAACAGAGGGACACACAGTCAGAGGCAACACCATGAGGGTACGCAGCCCCAGTAGTGTCGAGTTCTGGAGCTCAGACTGGGAACACCCAGGCCCTCAGTGACCTGTGGAAGGAGGTGAGACACAGCAGAATCTGAGATGGGTTATGAATAAAAATATCAGGAACCTCAAGTCATTTTGTTAACCAAGTAATCATGATATCACCTGTGTTGAGAGCATTATCCTCCCACTGAGTCCTCACACCACACCCCCATTCTAGAGATGAGAAAACAGAGGCTTAGCAATGTCAAGGGCTGCTCAAAGGCACATGATCAGAGCCCAGACCCCTCCACTGCTAGGGCTGCGTGATGTCCCCTCTGTGCTATGTGAGGCTCAGTCTGCTCCTGCCACAGAGAGGAAGGGTCTGGTGCAACCTGATTTCCTCCCCAGTTTGGAGACAGTGCACAGAGCTGATACACTTACTGACATCCCCTTTGATGGCAAAGCAAGACATGTATATATATTTTTCTTTGCATGAAAGGGGTTTTGAGAAATTGAAGGTGTGTTGGTCCCAGATCCAGTCTCAGGCGAATGCCTGGAGATCCTGGGGTGGTTGAAAGAACCCCAAAGGGTCAAGGACCTGAACAGATGACTCAGCGATAGCAAATCCAAATGGCCATAAACAAGTGAAAGGGGGCTCAGCTTCTCTCAGGGCAAATGTACATCAAGGTAACACTGTGACTTCATTTGGCCACCCTGACACCAGATTGGCAGGAAACAGAGACCACTATTACACTCAGGGCCATGGTCGATGCAGGACTCAGCCACTGTCATAGACTGCTGGTGGCCATGTAACTGACCCAGCTGTTTTAAAAAGTAGTCTGGCTCCATCGATCATAATTTTCAATGTGTGTTTCTTTCAACCCAGGAGTCCTATTCTTGGGGGTCTCTCCTGGGTGGGAGATCTATAGATTAGGATACAGGAAAGATGTCCACTGCAGCACTGCTGAAAGGACAGCAGAAAGGGATCATGTCCAGGTTCACCAGCAGTGGAGACTCAATCGCTGTGGTAACACGTCTCCCTTCTAAATAATCAGCAGCTGAATCAGGACACAGCTCCTAACCTGGAGGGGTCACAGTGTTGTGTTCCATGAGACTGCAAGTTGCAGAAAAAGGTATATCATAGGGTGACCCTTGCCCTTTTTGGGTAAAAAGAAGCCTACTAAGCTTGAGAAGGTGTGAAGCTGGAAGGTGTGGAAGGGCAGTGGAGCTGACTGCTCCATAGGCTCTGGGGTCGGGAGTGAAAACACTAAAAATAGTAGCAAAACGCAAAAGCAGTTGCAGCCTAACACGAAGAGAAAACAGTACAAAAGGCTGGTTTCTGATATTCCTACTCATGTGGGAAAAGGGACTTTGCACTGGGCCCAGGCTAGCGGTGGGCAGGGGGTGTGGCGGAGGGGCAAGGGTTGGCGTCCAGGTTCCTTTGGGTGGGAACTGGGAGCCCTTAAGGGGAAAAGCCCCAGGAGGTAGCTCAGGGGAGTCCCCTGGCCGGTGTCTGGTCACTGGGACCCCCTCTGGCCACCTCGGGGACTTGATGTGGAGACTCCGTCCCATCTGCAATCACCCTGAGTCTGCGCTGGCCCTTCCTGGCTCCTTTCTCCAGGGAGAAGGAGTTCTGGGTGTCCTGTTCCTTGCCGATTTCCTGCTGAGAGCTCTGCATATACAGTGCCCAGCAGTGGGCCCAAGAGGCATCAAGGGCCAGCCTCAAAGGCTGCTTCCTTCCCTCTCTGTCCCTTCAGGCCCGGGTGCCGGCCTGGGCATCAGAGGATCTCCCAGTTCCCTGTCTGTCACCACATGGTGGGCTGGGTGTGAAACATGACATTCCTGGGGTGCGGGCTGACGGCTGGGAGTCCACAGAACCCAAAATCATGTGGCCTTGTTAGGACAGGAACGAGAGTTCCTCTGGCTGCTTCCTGATCCATGGGCAGAAAGGTAAGCCCCTTGTTGAAGAGGCCATAATTCCTCCCACTGGGCAGCCAGCCTGAGGGCTGAACCACCAAGCCCTGGAGAAGTCCAGTAGCCACAGCCACCCAGACTCTATAGCCTCCTTTCCCACCTCCCATTGTCCAGGGAAGAGGAGAGCTTGCAGTGGAGTGGAGAGGCTCAGGAGCAGGGATACTGATATTGATCTCTGAGACCAGCAGGAGAATATGGGAGAGGCTAGACCAGCAGCTTAGAGAAGGCCCAGGTGAGAGTGCCAGCTTGGCCTATGACCTATTGAGAGTCCCTTCCCGAAAGGCCTGGGCCTAAACTGGAACCTCTGGGTAGAGACTTAGGTCCCAGCATCCTATGTGATCAGGGAAGTTGATGCAGGGATATGACCCAGGTCCCTACCTGTGCTACGCCTGGTCTCCAGTCCCCAGTGTACCCAACCTGATGGACTAGGCCCAGCCATACCCCAACTCCTGGTCAGACCCTCATGGAACCCAGTAATGGCGAGATACAGGGATGGAGCCAGGGAGGACCCTCAGTATGAGCTAGTTGTAAAGCAGCACCATTATTATCACCTTCATCATCACCTCTACCCTCCCAAGTCTTCCCAGATCAAATGATCCTTCCTTTCCTGACCCCACTATTAAGGGTTGAATCGTGTCCCAAAAAAATGTGCGTCACCTTGGCTAGGCCATGATTCCCAGTATTGTGTGATTTTCCACCATTTTGTCATCTGATGTGATTTTCCAATCTGTTGTGAATCCTGCCTCTATGATGTCAATGAGGCAAGATTAGAGGCAATTATGTTAATAAGGTAGGACTCAATCTATAAGATTAGGTTATATCTTGAGTCGATCTCTTTTGAGATATAAAAGAGAAATGAGCAGAGATACAACGGGATTTTCTACCATCAAGAAAGTAGAGCCAGGAGCAGAGCACATGCTTTGGATCTGGGGTCCCTGTGCTGAGAAGCTCCTAGACAAGGGGAAGACTGATGACAAAGACCTTCCCCCAGAGCCGACAGAGAGAAAGCCTTCCCCCAGAGCTGTCACCCTGAATTTGGACTTCTAGCCTCCTCAATTGTGAGACAATAAATTTCTCTTCATTAAAGTCATCCACTTGTGGTATTTCTGTTATAGCAGCACTAAATGATTAAGATACCCACCCGACATAAAGTGATACTTGTGAAGAATGTGCCTCTTAGACAAGTAGATATAAGAGACCAAAGGGGCGGCTTCTGTCCAGAGGTGAGAGGGGAAGGCAGAGAGAGTTAGGAGCTGGTTGAATGTTCATGGGGAATCAGGGGCAGAGGGTTGCAGAATGGGGTGAGTGGTTGGGGTCTCGTAACAATGTATGTTAAAAAAAGAAAATAAAATAAGCCAAGGAAAGGGGGGAAGAGAAAAGATACCCACCCACCTCTCTTCCCAAATGAATCCTGTCTTGTCCCAAATAACTTTCAGTCTCATCAGTTCTGTCCTTTCCTCCCAGACCCCTACTGGGTCCCCATGAGACAAGGGATGGCACAGCCTGGGGACTGCTATGGCCTGGGGAGGGATGGGAGGCTGCCCAGGTGGGATCACAGTTTTGGCCGGGTCTGAGTCGGTCTGCCCTGGGTCACCCTGTGTTACCTTGGGGTTCTTTTTTTTGGCAAATGGTGGCCAGAGACATCGGGGGTGAGAAATGAGCCATTGTCTGGACCTTTGCAAAAGGGTCGAATTCCTGGGTTTCCTGAGACAACAAGAAAACATGTTGGTGTTTCGAGTGTCTCCACCCAAGTGAGCTGGGCAGGGAATATGTCTAGAATGTTGGTGCCTGCTTACCAGAGTTCCAAGTTCTGTTGGGCTCAACTGCCAAGGAATTGAGGTCACATCCTGGGTCCCCTTACCTGGGCCCTCTCCTCAGATGAGACCTCACCAAAGGTCCCTGTGGACTTCTGACTGCTCGCCTCTCCCACATGCTATCTCCATAACTGTACACAGTGACACCAACACAGCCCCTGCTCCCATATAATCCGGGGAAGGCCTGGTGTATCCAAGGCCCCATCTTTAAGAAAACAAACCTGGGTTCACTCCTGGCTCCTCCCTCTTAGCCAGTTTGTGACCTTGGACAAGTCGTTGTGCCTCTCAGGCCCTCCCCAGTCTCTCAGTTTTCACAATGGGGATCATTCTAGGATCTACTGCCTGGGCACTTCATCAGGTGTATGTAAAATAATACCTAGAAAACCCATGGGATGGTGACAATGTAGCTCATGCACAAACAGCAGTGGAAGAATTTCAAGAAGGGCTGGGAAACAGCATGGAGCACAACTCAAAACAGGGCTGGATTCTGATGGTACGATCTTTGCAAAGTCACTTCCCTTCTTAGACTCGATTCCCATTCTGCCATAAGAGGGGGATGGAATTAAAGGAAAATCGAATATCATCACTATGGTGAAATGAGTTACTTTTGTGGCCTTTTGCCTTGGTATTTTTGAAAAATAGCATGGAAGGGTCCCTGTGGCAGAGCTGGGGGGATGACAGAGTCCTGCTGGTAGGAATGCAGCTAAGAGAGCTGAACAAAACAGCTACACTGGCTATGAGCTGGGTCAGTGAGCAAGACAGTGGCCAACAGCAGGGAGGCTGAAGTCAGAGAGGCATGCAGGGCCCAAAGTAGACCTGTCCTGAGGGGGCCAAGAGGAGGCCTGTCCTGAGTGGGCTGAGAGGAGACCTGTCCTGAAGGGACCAGGAGGAGACTGTCCTAATGGGGCTCAGAGGAAGCCAGTCCTAAGGGGGCCAAAGGAGGCCTTTCCTGAGGGCACTGAGAGGAGGCCTGTCCTTAGGGGGATGAGAGAAACCTGTCCTGAGGAGGTCAAAGGGAGGCCTGTCCTGAGGGGGACCTAGAGGGGACCTGTCTTGAGGGTGCCGAGCAGGGGCCTACCCTGTGCGAGTGGAGAGAAGTCCTGACCTCAGGGAATGGAGAAGCCTGTTCTCAGGGGGCTGAGAGAAGGCCTGCACAGCTGAGAGGTGGTGTGCAAGACAGAGAGAAGGGCCTGCCTGCTTGCATGGCCGAGATGAGCTGAGAGAGCTGTCCTGCACTGAAGAAGGGAGGGATGTGCTCTCCACTTCAGGGCAGCTTTCCAGAGTTTGCCTACATGCTTCCAGATCCTTATCCTGAGTTGCAGCCTGTTGATCCTGATCCTAAGTTGTACACGGTTACTCCCTTAATAAAACCCTAAACTGTAAGTATGGTCTGTGAATTCTGTGTGGCCACTGCAAGGAATTGTTGAACCCAGCAGAGAAGTAGGGAACGCCGTGGGGAGGACGGCTGGTGTCAGAATTGGTAAAAAGGTTGAAGAGTTGAAGGTATGTCTGACCTCTACCTCCTAGGAATGAGCTTTGGGCTGGTGGTGATTCTCATTATTCTTCCTAATGTTACACACTGCCTGATGCTACTACTACCATTCCAAGTACTCCTACCATTTTACAATCACCCTCTGGTATAAACTTTCCAATAACCTCCCCTTATGTTTGGCATCTGACCCAAGTGCCACATTTTGGACTAAGGGGTGGGCAGCCTGCTCAAAGGTTCCAACCATCCCACCTCCTGGTTTTCATATCCTTGTGTAACCCCCTCCTTCTGAGTGTGGCCTGGACTCAGGACTCACTTCTAAGGAGTAAGACAGTGCAAAATCATCTTGGCACTTTCTCTCTCTCTCTCTCTGTCTCTCCCTCTGGGGAAGTAGCTGTGATGTGTGACCTGTGGTAAGGGGAAGTCCATGTGACAAAGAAGCAAAGGACCTTCTGGATCAACAGACAGAGACGGACTGGAGCCCTGAGTGCCACAGCTCACAAGAATCTGAATCCTGCCAATAACACAGGAGTGAGCTTGGAAGGGGATGCTCCACCACATCCCCGTTGAGCCTCGGTTGAGACTACAGCCCAGTCTTCTGAGACACTTGGAGGCAGAGGCACCAGCTAAGTTGTGCCCAGACTCCTGGTCCACAGAGACTGTGAGATCATCTATGTGTGTTGTCAGCGGCTGAGGTTTGGGGTCACGTCATCACAGAGCAGTAGATAACTTCTCCAGTCCACAAGCCCTGGGGTCTGTGCCTGCCCTGCTCCTTTCCTCCCCCTCCCAAGCTCGCATCAGCCACACTGGCCACTATCAACCCTCCTCTCTGAACAATCTCACTTCTCTCTGAGTCGCTGCACCAGGCGTGCCTTCTTCCTGGCTGTCTGTGCCCAGACTTGTGCAGGTTGGTCCCTCTTGTTATTCTGGTGGCAGCATCAATGTCACCACAGTGAAGCCTCTCAGACCCTCCTACATAGAATTCCCAGCCCTTCCTTGCAGCACCCTGCTTTATTTTTGCTGTAGCACTTGCTTTTTACTTTTGCATGTATTCGTGTTCACGCTTTTGCCCACCTTCCCTCCAGACCGTGAGCTCCTGGGGCAGGGACCACATAGGTCATTTTTCAGCACCCACCCAGGGCTTAACCCAGCCCTGGCACAGGGTGAGTGCTTGGGGCAGTGTTACTAAATGAAGAAATGATAGCGTCTCAAATTCCCTTCCCACCCTGAGCAGCTCAGGTTGTGGAGATGTATCCTGATAATAGGAAGTGCAAGTCCAAGGCAGGGGGACAACTAGAATGGCGTCTGGGTGACAATCCCCTGGCCCCAGTTGCTCCAACAAAGCCCAGGGGCCACCACTGGCAGAAGAGGCTGCCGCCCCTGGTGGCCATTTCTAGTTACTGCAGACACAGCCTGGAAAACTGACCTCCAAACCCACACCTTTTGTTCAGGTGTCCTCAAGGCAAAAGAGCTGGAACTGCAGGCCCACAGGTAGTTTGGGTGCCTCAGAAGCCTCCCTTGCCCCTTCTTTACCTCCACTGGCCCTGGGGTGTACAGCTTACTCTCAGGTCATCCTCCCTACAACAGGGCAAAGACTCTGGCCCACTGCCACAGGACGACCACAAGGTTCCAGCAGGGACTGGTCCTGACCCTGGACTTGGACTCGTGGCCCAGTGCTATGCCCTGCTCTGCCTAACCCCAAGTCCCCAGACTCACAGACCCCAATATTCCTGCCGGGGGAATATTCTATTCCAGGGAGTAGTAAGTATTTCTAAGGGCCATGGAGCACAGGGGGTCAATGACAGAGAACCAAGGCCAGCAGACTCTTCCCCGAGCCTGTGAAACTCTTGGGGTCACCCATTCCAAGCACCCCAACTTACAGAGAGGAAACCAAAGCCTTCTCTCTTATAGCCCTCTTCTCTTGGGAGGGGCTCCTCCTAGCTTACTCCAGGGGCCCATAGCAGTGACTGCTGGACCAGGCCCTGTCCTCTCTGGGTTGCCCGGGGTTTGGTGGGCCCCAGCCAGACCCCTGGGAACCTTGGGGATCCCCTGCTGTTTATCCTAGCATCTCCCCCTCCCCATGCTGTGGGCTGTGCATATGTCGCTAGGAGACTGGACATCCCATGGCAGAGCTGCCTCCACCCTCTTTCTTCTTTCCACCTGGTCAGCTCCTTGGAGCCCTCCCCTTCTCTGACCCCTCCCCCGTGGTCCCCACTTGTGAGGTGTGTGCGTGCTCATGCGACTGTGTGCACGTTCGCTTATAAGGATGCTGAGAAGAAAACAGCCCCTTGTGTGGAGGCGGAGCACGTGCGTCCCTGGATCATAGGGGCTCTCATTCCCAAAGCAAACACCACCGGAGGAAGCTGAGCCCTGGCCTAGGAACCAGAACCCTTCCTTTTCCTCTGGACTCTGCCCACCAGGTTTGTTCCGTGTTGGTCCCTGCCGCTCTCGAGGCCTCAGCTTCCCAATTGTGCAGTGAGTGAGTGGACATGGAACTGTGTAAGCCCGTGCTCAACGAGGACGCAGGGCCAGGCCGTGCCACAGGACCGGGATGGGCGTGGTCATGGGACTCAGTTCAGGAGGGTGCACTGGCTCCTGGCTTCCCTTGAACAGGCAGAGGTGGGTGGACACCACTCAGGCAGACACCCCTTACCGAGGGGCCGTGCGGGGCCGCGGACAGCACGTGCATGTGAGCCCCGCCTCGCCACACGCACGTGCCTCGCACCACACACCAACTGCTCTGGTCATGTGGCAGGTCCCGTGTTTCTCTCCCAGCTGCTGTAAGTTCTCTGCACCCCGCCCCCCGCCCCCCGCCACCATATTTTCCTGTGTTAAACAAACAAAAAACAAATCCGTTGCCTTCGAGTTGATTCCGACTCATAGCAACCCTATAGGACAGAGTAGAACTCTCCCATAGCATTTCCAAGGAGCAGCTGGTGGATTCCAACTGCCGACCTTTTGGTTAGCAGTCGTAGCTCTTAATCACTGCGCCACCTGGCTCCTTCCTGTGTTAAAGGCTATTTATATTTCTTTTTCGTGAACTTTTCATTATTGTCTTTTGCTTATTTTTCTATCATGTGGCTACTCATTTTCTCATTGGTTCCTGGGAGAGCCTTATATATTGGGGATGTTAGCCCCTTTTTCTGTGATTGAGTTGGAAGTTTTCCTTCCCCTTTTATTGTTTTTTCATTAAAAAATTATGGTGATTTTATTTGGCATGTATTGTTAAGATGTCCCTTCTCCTCAAACATGGAAACCACGGTGGCATAGTGGTTAAGTGCTACGGCTGCTAACCAAAAAGGTCAGCAGTTCAAATCCACCAGCGGCTCTTTGGAAACTCTATGGGGCAGTTCTATGGGGTCCTATAGGGTCGCTGTGAGTCAGAATTGACTCGATGGCAATGGGTTAGGGTTTTTTTGTTTTTCTCCTCAAACTGATATATAGACTCAATAAAATTAAACCCTTTGCCGTCGAGTCCATTCCAACTCATAATGACCCTATAGGACAGAGAAAGAACTGCCCCATAGGGTTTCCAAGGAGCAGCTGGTGGATTTGAACTGCCGACCTGTTGGTTAGCAGCCGAGCTCTTAACCAATGTGCCACCAGAGCTCCATGGATTCAATACAATAACAATAAAAAATATATATGAGAACTCTTTTTGTGGAAACTGACAGCTGATTTTAAAATATACATAGAATACAAAGGGTCAACAACATTCAGACAATCTTGCAGAAGAAAGTTGGAGGACTTACACTACCATCTCCCTCTCTGGGGCCCTCTGCTCTCCGCCTGTTTTCTCCCTGAAGATCGTTCTAACACTCAGTGGACTTTTGAATATTGAGCTCATGCTTTACTTCTTCTTGTCTCCACCGTTCCCATCAAGGCACAGGCTCATGCGCCCTGCTTCGGTTTCAGCTTCCAAAAGCATACCTGAGAATCACCGGCTACTGAATTTCAGCGATTCGGCGGCGGGCCCCAAGAGGGCGCGCGAACAGCCGTTTCTCCCCACCCTGCCTCCCGAGCATGGGAACCTCCTTGTGTCGGGCTGGGACCGACCCCGGCACAGCTCCTCCCTTGGCTAGAGCAGGAGCTTTCCTTCCCTTGGGACCCACCGCCCCAGGGAGGGAGCCGCGGCCGCTTCGAGACCAAATCGGCGCCAAGTCAGCAGTGAGGACGACGCTCCCTCTTCATGGCCCAGACTGCAGAACAGGGAAATCAGCCCTGCTTCTCGCAGAAGGTTTTCTTCAGTAGGGAGCACAGAACCATGCATTCACTGTCACATTATTTGACATTTAAATTTTATTCCCAAATCAGAATTCATTATAATTTGACTTCCCTGGCTTTAAAGGAAGTTAATTCAGCAATAATTTTTATAAATATATTTCTTAACTTATCTCATTTTCAAATGAGAGTATTGCCATGTTTGACATTTTCTAACGACCTAGTGACGATCTTAAATAATTTTTAATTTATTTAAATTAAATTAAAATTATCATTTTAGATATTTAAATATTAAAATGATAATTTTAATTCAGCTTATGCAAAAGTCTTTTGCAAGACCCGACGGTGACTGATGTGAGTGAACGAATGAATGAATGAATGAATACCATGAACAAATACAATAAAACAATACAGCCTTAAAGTAAAATAAATTAAATATTAAATGAAATAAACTCTGAAATAACATATAAAATAATACAAAACATGACAAAATAAAACTAAATTACATTGAATTAAATAGTAAATTAAATTAAATGTGAAATAAAATTAACCAATATATAAAATAAAATAAACGGAAACAAATTAAATATTAAATAACATATTATGTAAAATAAAATAAAGCTAAATAAAAAATGAAATTGAATAACATAGGAAATAAAATGAAAACATTAACAAAATAAAATATATTAAATCAGTATCAAATTAAATTGAATATAATATTAAATCAACAAAAATAAGTTTATATATTAAATAAGATGACATAAAATAAAAATATTAAAGGAATTTAAATATTAAATAAAATTAATAAATTAGATTAAATATTAAGTTAAATTAAATATTATATAAAGTGAAATAAAATAAAGCAAAACAAAATGAAACACTAAAATTAAATTAAATGTCAAATCAAATTAAAATAAATAATAAAATGAAATATAAAATGAAATTAAATTAATTTTATGTATTAAATACATAGCAGATAGAACAATAAATAACATTAAACAAAATTAAAAAACTAAAATTAAACAAATTAAATTATACATATTACTTTAAATCTACGTGGATATTAAATGAAATATTGCTTAACGTACAATAAAATAAAAGTTATAGAAAATTAAATAATAAAAATAGAATTAAACAAAATATTACAAATGATGTCAAATACAAAATTAAATTTAAAAATAAAAATCAAAGAAAATATTAAATAAAACATACAAATTAACAGTAATTAAAAAAAGTTACCTAGTCTAAACTTTATCAAATCTAATATAAAAATTAAATACAAAATATTAAGTAAAATAAATAAACTATTTTTTATTTTTTAAATTCATTTTGGAATATAGTTACTATTTAGTGTTTCTATTGATTTTTGTTGGTATTATTTATTTATTTTATTATCTGTTAATTTGTGTTTATGTATTATTTATCTATGTGTTGTTAATTTTTTATCTGTAGTTATTATTTGTGCTTATTTTTATTTGTTTTTGTATTTTTGTTTGTTGGATGGATTAGTTGATTTATGGTTTTATTGCTTGCTTGCTTGATTAGTTGATTGACTTGATTAGTTGATTGATTGACTGGATTAGTTTGATTGATCCATTGATTGGTACCTGCGTCTTGGCTACCTCCCGGATGGCCTCTTCTGGTTCTTCTTCAGGATGCTACAGGCCACCCCCTGGCCCTGGCCCTCTTGTCTCTGCTTCCCCATCAGCTTGCTCAATCTGGGGGCAGGTTTAGCAGGTCATACTAGCTCGGCCAGCAGTGGGGGAGCAGAATGGGCCTGCTCTGGGGGCCAGGCTGACCTACAGGCAGGAGGCACACCCCCACCCCAGTGAACACAGGAGCAGAAATAGGCCCCAGGGCCACGGAGGCAGGTAGGCAGAGTGACTGATGGGGAAGGAGAGGGGCAGGGACCTCGGCTTGAGTCCCTTCTCCCTCCAGAGTCCTAGGTGGGTTGAAGCCTTCCATGAACCCACAGCTAGTCATGAAGGCATCAGTGTTGGGGACACAGGGAAGGTAGGGCGGGGTGGAGTGATGCAGCGGGGTGCACCTGAGGGTCAGCTCTGGTGCTGTGATGTGCGGCTCTGCAGGGTTTGGTGAAACCGCAGGTCTGTGGCTCTCATGTTTGCTGGCCCAGCAGGAGAGGAGCTCAGTGTGTTTTTTGAAGCTAGCTAGCTCAGGCCCACACCAGGCCAGGGTGCAGACCAAGGTGCTCGTGTCCAGTCACAGGAACAGCTGGCATCTCCACAGACCCGCCCCTTACACTGCTCCAGCCCACCCAACTCCCCAAGGGGCCTCTGTGGTCCAGCCCGGGGCTTTGCCCGGGTGAGGGGCACCCTTGCTGGCCACAGGCCATCACCGCACTGCCATAGACTGCGCCTGTGGCCAAGAGGACCAGGTTGGGCAGCAGCAGCGAGGATCGGAGATACCAAATGTCCACGCAGCCATCTATGTGCCAACAGGGTCACACAGAGTGTGTGCCTGGGGTCACAGAGGGCAGCAGAGGGGAACCTGGCTCAGTCTCTCTCTCAGACACAGTCACACACTCACACATGCGCACACACTTTCAACTTGTACCCATTCTCATCTGCTCATACACAACATCTCAGCTCAAAACAGCAGCTTGAAAGATTAGATATGAAACTTAGGGGGCAGTGAGTTTATGTTAATGGGGAGGAACAATTTGGAAAATGAGGATGAGAATGGATGCACAATTTGAAGAATGTAATCAATGTCACTGAATTGTACATGCGGAAATTGTTAAATTGGTGTATGTTCTGCTGTGTATATTCTCAACAACAGCAACAAAATAAAATAAATTTTAAAAGTTGGGCAAAAGATATGTACACCTCACCAAGGAAGATATAAAAACAAAAAAATCCATTGTCATTGATTCTGACTCATAGTGACCCTATAGGACAGAGTAGAACTGCCCCATAGGGTTTCCAAGTCTGTAATCTTTACAGAAGCAGATTGCCACATCTTTCTCCTGCAGAGTGGCTGGTGGGTTTGAACCACTGACCTTTCCGTGAGTAGCAAGTGCTTTATCCACTGTTCCACCAGGCCTCCTAAAGAAGATATACAGATGGCAAAGAAGCATATGAAGATACTCAACATCGTATGTAGTTAGGCAAATTAAAACAACAATGAGATACTATTACACACCTATTCGAATGGATAAAATCCACAACATTGACACCAAATGTTGGCAAGGATGTGGAGCAACAGGAACTCTCATTCATTCATTGCTGAATTTTCATTCATTGCAAAATGGTACAGCCACATTGGAAGACAGTCTGGCTGTTTCTTACAAAGCTAAACATAGGCTTTCCATACTATCCAGCAACTGAGCTCCTAAGCATTTACTCAAAGGAATTGAAAGCGTGTCCACACAAAAACTTGGACACAAACATTTATAGCAGCTGTATTCATAATTGCCAATAATTGGAACCAACCAAGATGTCCTTCAATAGGGGAGTGGATAAACAAACTGTGGTACATCCATACAATGGAGTATTGCTCTTGGATAAAAATGAAAGAGCTATCCAGCCACAAAAAGACATGGAAGAACCATAAAAGGACATCGTTAAGTGAAAGGAGCCACGTCGGAAAAAGCTACATACTGTATGATTCCAATTATATGACATTCTGGAAAAGGCAAAACTATACTGCTTTAAAAAATAAAATGTATTTTTCAAAAACTAACACAACCTGCACAAGGAAAGGTCATGGAGGCCCTATAGACACATCCAAACCCCCCGAGGGACTGAGTTGTTGGACGGAGGGCTCTGGGGACCATGATCTCGGGGAACATCTAGCTCAATTGGCATGACACTACTTATAAAGGTAATGCTCTACATTCTACCTTGGTGAGTAGTGTCTGGGGTCTTAAAAGCCTATGAGCGGCCATCTAAGATACTCCACTGATCTCATCCCTTTGGGAACAAGGGAGAACGAAGAGAACAGGATACAAGGAAAAGATTAGTCCGAAGGACTAATGGTCCACAGCTACCAAGGCCTCCACGGGACTGAGTCCAGTACAGCTGGATGGTGCCCGGCTACCACCAATGACTCCTCTGACCAGGATCACAACAGAGGGTTCTGGGCAGAGCTGGAGAAGGATGTAGAGCATAATTTTAACTCCCCCCCTCCCCCCAAAAAAGAAAAGAAGACCAGATTTACTGGCCTAAAGAATACTAGAGAAACCTCAAGAGTGTGGCCCCCAGACACCCTTTCACCTCAGAGGTGAAGTTACCTTCGAGGTTCGATGTTAAGCCTGGGAATGGACAGCCCAGTAAAACTAAATGGGACTAACGAGGTACAGGAGTCCGGTGACAAGGGCCAGAAGGCAGAGGGAGAGTAGGAAACTGATGATAAGGAACACAAATTGAATAAGGACACTGTCGATGTATTGTGAGATTGTTGACCACTGCTATAGGGCAACATTTGTAGTAACTATTAAATGGGAGGCTGTTTTGTCCTGTAAGCCTTCATCTTGGGCGAGAATGGCAGCACAATTGGAAGAGCATAGTCAATATCACTTAAATGTGTAAGTAAAAAGTTTTGAAATGGTGTTTAAATAAAATAAAATAAAATAAAAAAAAATAAACAAATGAGACTAAAGAGGTACAATAGTCCACTGACAAGGTCCAGAAGACAGAAGGGGACAAGGAAGCCCCCTGGTGATAGGGAACACAAGGTGGAGTAAGGATATTCTTGATGTGCTGTGAGATTGTTAACCATTGTCATAGGGCAACATGTGTAGTAACTGTTAAATGAAAAACTATTTTGTTCTGTAAGCCTTCATCTTAAGTAAGAATAACAGCACAGTTGGAAGAGCGTAGTCAATGTCACTGAACTGTGAATGTAGAAATTTTTGAAACGGTGTATCTTTGGCCATCTGTAATTTTCATCCAAAAAAAAAAAAAAAGGTTGAGAATTTAGAGGCTTAATACGTTGTGGGGTTGTTAACCAATATCATAGAACAACATGTGTACTACTATTTCATGAGAAACTATTTGCTCTGTAAGCTTTCACCTGAAGTACAATAAAATATATAAAAAAAAAAAAAGTAAAAAAAAAAGAAACCCTAATAGATTAAAATTAAATTAAATATTATAGAAATTAAATAAAATATTAAATGAAACAAAACTAAATTAAAACAAATATTAAATAAAATATTAAATGAAAAAACAAAATTAAATTAACTTGGAAATAAAATATTAAATGAAATTAAATATCAAATAAATTAAAATAAATTTACATTAAATATTAAATAAGATATAACAAAATTTAAAAAGTTAAATTCAATAACATTAAATAAAATGTAAATTTAAAAAATAAAATAGATACAAATAACTCTGACCCTGAGACGGATCCTGGCCCTAACCTGAACTTAATTAATTTCACTGTATAATTAATACGTCATAAAATTATGTCTCACAAACGGGAAGGTCAACTGGCTGATGAATAAGGCCTGGGAACTGTCCAGCTTCTGAAAATGCATACTGAGAGACTTAGCATTGCCATGGCTTTTTACGTTGCAGGACGATATGTCTCTCCTTTACAAGAGATTCTAGGCTTTTTGGAACATCGTGGGGAGGGCTGTTCGAACAGGTTGGATGCTTAATGAGCCTCCAGGAGCAATGCGCAAACCACTGCAGACCTGGACTCCAAGGTACAGGTTGATGCCACCACAAAATCCCCACCAACAGCATTGCTCAGACAAGGACGAGTTCCTCATCTCTGCTCCCCTTGGCAGTCAGTGAAGAGAAACTGCCTTCCTGCGGCAGATTATAACTAACAATAGCAATGAAAATAATCTTGTTTTTATTAGGATTTGGTGTTGTTTCAACTCAAATGGGATTTGTTTGAGGAATATGAAATGAATATTGTACCATTGAAAAGAAATAGTTGTTTTTTTATTGTTGTAACTAAATGAAGTTTACATTTCAAGTTAGTCTCCCATATAGATTTTTTTATTTACATACATTGTTATGAGACCCCAACCGCTCACCCCATTCTGTGACAGCACACTTCTCCCCTCGGCCCCTGATTCCCCATGAACATTCAACCAGCTCCTAACTCTCTCTGCCTTCCCATCTCACCTCTGGACAGAAGCTGCCCCTTTGGTCTCTTGTATCTACTTGACTAAGAGGCACATTCTTCACACGTATCACTTTATGTCCCACAGTCCAGTCCAATCCCTGTCTGAAGAGTTGGCCTCGGAAATTGTTTTAGTTCTGGGGTGATGGAGAGACCAGGGGCCATGCCTTCCAGGGGGCCTCCAGTCTTAGTCAGACCATTAAGTCTAGTCTTCTTACTAGATTTTGAGTTCTGCATCCCATGGTTCTACTGCTCCACAGGGACCCTCTGTTGTGTTCCCTGTCAGGATGTTCATTGGTGGTAGCCAGGCACCATCTAGTTCTTCTGGTCTCAGGCTGATGAAGTCTCTGGTTTATGTGGCCCATTATGTCTCTTGGGCCAATACTTTCCTTGTGTCTTTGGTGTTCTTCGTTCTCCTTTACTCCAAGTGGTTTGGACCAATTGATGCATCTTAGATGGCCGATTGCGAGCTTTTAAGACCCCAGACACCACTTACCAAAGTGGGATGCAGAACATATTCTTAATAAGCTTTGTTATGCCAATTGACATAGATGTCCCCTGAAAGCATGTCCCCAGACCCGGCATCCCTGCTACTCTGTCTCTCAAAGTATTCGATTGTATTGAGGAAACTTCTTAGCTTTGGTTTAGTCCAGTTGTGCTGGCTTCCCCTGTAGTGTGTGCTGTCCTTAAAAGGAAATAGTTTTAACTTAGGAGAATTTTCTTAGGCAGACTTCATTTTCTTCTTTTTCAATTTAATATGAACATTTTCAAAATATAGTGAAGAGAATGACATAATGAATGCTCATGTATACAAGACCTAGGCTTAACCATTAGTAATATTTTGTGCCACCATGCGCCTGTCAGTTTGTCATACTATGATGGCCTGTGTGTTGCTGTGATGCTGGAAGCTATGCCACTGGTATTTCAAATACCATCAAGATCACCCATGGTGGACAGATTTCTGTGGAGCTTCCAGACTAAGACACTCTAAGAGCAAAGGCCTGGCAATCTAATTCCAAAATTAGCTAGTGAAAGCCCTATGGATCACCACAGAACATTGTTTGACTCCCTTGCTTTGAACATGTCATCAGGAGGGATCAATTGCTGGAAGGGAACACCATGGTTGATTAAGTAGAGGGCCAATGAGGGCAAAGGATGCCCTCACTGAGGTGGACTGGCATAATAGCCACAATGATGGATTTGAACATGCTGGTGATCATGAGGATGATGTGGGACTGGGCAGCATGTTGGTCTGTTGTACACGAGGTTGCCATGAGTTGGTGTCAACTCAACAGCAGCTAGTTATCTATCTAATATTTTGCCGTATCTGCAGCATATTTCTGTATTGTGAAATATTTTGTTACAAACATCACAAAATTTCATTCCTAAATATTTCAGTATGCACTTCTAAAAAAAAGTACGATTTCCCACAAAACCACAATACTGTGCAACACCCAAGAAATCCAACACAAATTCCTGCACATCATTAAATAATCAGTTAGCAGGAATTTCTCAAAAACCAACTGACCTCAGAAGGTGAAGGAATGCTGGCATCAAGAACATGATCATGAGAAATGATATTTTCATGGCTAAGGATCTATGAGTTTCCTTGTGAGAAATAATGAAAGAAATATCTCCCTTGTACGTTGAGATGGAAAGGGGAAAATATTATTTTTTCCATAAAACCATAAGGGAGTGGGCAGTGTAACCCTGAAAATATCCATGAGAGAGATTCTTGCAGCTCTGTGTGGGAGGGGAAATATGTTCTAACATGAAAATGTGACTGTTGGTCTTGGGGATCTGTGAGGTTGATGGAACCTGAGACATTGCATCTCTTCTTTACTCATCTGATGTGTGTGTGATGTGTGCAAGTAGAGGGGCCTCAGGGAGGGTGGGCATGGATCCCTGAGCCCACCCTGTGGAGGTGTCCAGAGGTGGGGAGGACAGAGAGCAGGACTCAGGAAGGGGGTCTCCACCTCTGCTGGAAAGAATTCAGCCCTCAGGAAGGGGCCATAGGGAACAGAGCAGGCACTGAGAAATGTTAGTTGAACAAATGAACAATCTATTTTACTAAAAAGCCACATGTACATTTCCTTTGCAAAAATGGTGGCATGGCATCAGACTTCCTCTAACTTCACAAGGGGGTGGACAGAGAATCAAGATCATCAGCATCAGCCCAAAGCTGATTCCTATGAGGTGGAAATCAGACATATCTTCTCTCTCCAAACTTTTTACCAATTCTGACACCAGCCATCCCTCCCACGGCACTCTCTACTTCTCTGCTGGGTTCAGTATTTCATTACAATGGCCACACAGAACTCACAGACTATACTCACAGTTATGGGATTTATTTGGGAAGTAACAGGTTACAAGGATCAGGAACAACTCAGGATACCATTCTCTGATTAGGACAGCTTATTTTCAGCCTTGCCCACAGGGAGGCCTCTATCTTAACCCCTTGGCCTGGCCTCTACCCTGCTTGGGCAGGTGTTACAAAGCTCTTTAGCTGTGACAAGTGCCTGGAGGCACCCCACTCCACCAGCAAGCCTCCTGCCCAAAGGTACTCAGCATTCTTGCTACGTGGGTCAGCATGCCCATTGTAGCTGCCTTACTTCATGGGCCAGGAAGCCCAATGCGCTGTCTTGCACCAGTCTCCTGGTTCTGTTGCTACCATTTCTCTGCTGCTGCTTCTTGTTGTTTCTGGTGTTACAGCTCTGTCTGTTCCCTGGGTCTAGGAGGTTCTCAGCACAGGGACTCCAAAGGATGTGATGGGCTCCACTCCCATTTCTTCTTCTTTGGTGGTAGTGAGGTCCCCTCTCCACTTCTGGGATTGGCTCATTTTAAGCCTATTGGAAGGGCAAAACTGACCAATCCCTTTGTTAAGTTTCCATACACCTTATTTGCATGGTTCCACCCCTACAAGCGGTCCATGTACCCTATTTGCATTATTAGTAGGCTGTCCAATTCCCTTGGTGGGCCACAAGCACCTTATTTGCATAGTCCCACCCAATCATTGTGCAGGAGTCACAAAGACAATGGCTAGAAGGGCCGTACTAAGCAATTCACTGCACCACACACTTTTACAAAAACAGCATTCATTCTGATCTCTTCATCCCCTTCCTTAATCTCTAAAAAAGAAAAGGGGGATCCTCAGGGTACAGTGAGGAAACCATCCCCCTCAAACACTGTAACTGACATTTGATGTAAATCTGGAGTGGGTTCTGAGGTTATGCATGATGTAGATCTGGAGCAGGTTCTGGAGGTGATGATCAATGTGGATCCAGAGTGGGTGCAAGCTCTCCTTTGGGTGCTGGTGCTAAACCAGGCTCTGGTGTTGGTGCCAGAGTCAGCTCGACCTCAGGAGGTGGGACTATAGCTGGTTCTGGAGGTGGGGCTAGATCTTGAGTTGGTTTGAGAACCGGCGTTGGACCTCATGCTGGAGATGCAAGAGGAGAAAAGTTCACCAACATGATGGCCTTTATGGTTCCTGACCTCCCTGAAGGTTCTGGGGAGCAGGGGACTCCCAGGTGAGCCCTATTTCCACAAGTACCCTCCAGAGCAAGGCTATGTCTCCCCCCTCAGACCCCAGAGTAGGGCTGTGCCTCCTCCCTCAAACCCCCCCACCCAGGGAAAAGCCCTGCCTCCTCTTCCAGACTCCCAGGGCAGGGCAGTGCCTCCTCCTTCAGACCCAGTTCAGAGCCATGTTTCTCCACTCAGGCCCTTAGGGCAGGGACACACCCCACCCCTCAGGCCCTGAAGGCAGGGCAGTATCGCCTCACATCCTCTCCCACCTTACAAGGACAATGGTAACCGTGATGGTGACCCTGGCCATGAGCCCATGGGTTATGGTGTCTGGGCGGTAGGGGTACCAGATGGAGTCATCGCCACAGCAAAATCCTTGCGTGTATGGAGTGTTCACCAGCATCAGGATGGCAAAGAGAAAAGAGACTAGGTAGGGGGAGACACTGGGTAGCCTCTCAGTTCTTCTACAGCTACAAGTCCACAAGACCTGCCTTGCCTCCCTCCTGGACTTCCCACTTCCACTCCCTGTGACATTCAGGAGGAACTTTTCTTCTGGCAAGTGGGAGGCCTCTCCTCTCCATCAACACCCCCTCATGGCTACCAGATAAACACCAAATCCTCCCCCAGGCCCACAGTCCAGCTCCATATCTCCCACTCCACATCTCCCACCCTTCACCTTCACTCACACCTTTCTGCTCTTCCAACAAACTCCACAAGCACACCTCAGGGCCTTTGCGTGTCCACTTCTCTCTGCCCCCAAATTTATGACTAACTCCTCCTTCTGGTCTCAGCTCCATCTGCACTCCTGGCTTGGTCTCACCCCAGGGCACCCTGGTGTTCAGCTCCTAGAAGGACATTTCCCTTCTTAGTGTCTTCTCCTTCCACCTGGCCCCCATGTGAGGTTCCACAATCACTGTGCGATACTGGATTAAATTCTCATAGACTCGTCTGTGAGCACTGCGGAGCCTAATGCTCAAGACCAAGTCCCAGGGGCCTGCAGGGGCCTGGCCAAGGCAGGTGTTAAATAAACATGTTACAAGACTCCCTGCTTGGCACTCTATAGCCAGCCAGGGACTGCACGGGTAAGTGGCAGATGCCTTCAGTCCTCATTTGTCCATTTCTTTATCTGTATGCCAGGTCCCAGCCAGCCACCCAGTGATCAGACAGACCCAGGACTTGGCCTCAGGGAGCTTTCAGTCTAGCAGCCCAGGGGTCAAAGACATACTCAGGACCCACAGTGTGACCGAGTATGAGAGGCGTCGCCACAGCTCTGGAAATCCAGGGCCTTAAGCGAGGCCCAGGAGGCACAGGAACTCCCCCACTAGAATAGGAGGCTTCCTACTCCATGGGTAGGTGTACAACCAAATTCAGGCCACTGCCCCAGAGTCACCATAGTTCAAGCCCAGGCAGGTGCCTTTTGCCCAGTGGGGCAGGGCAGGTGACAAGTGTAAAAAGGTGCGGCTTTTCAGGGACCCTGGAAGATTGGAATTGAAAGATTTGAACAGGCCTTATATGAAGTAGTTGTGTCTCCCCTACCTAAACGTATTATTGGAATGGATACTATATCTGATTGAGGAAGACTCCACCTACTTGATATTGTGAACTGAACATGAGGACATGTAAGTCTGCCTTTAGGTCAGTCTTGATTGGACATGCTAAGTGGAAACCACTAGGATTGCCTGAACCTACTCAGGTTGTTGGCGTTGTGGTTAAGCATTCAGCTGCTAACCAAAGGATCAGAAGCTCGAAGCCACCAGTCGCTCCTTGGAAGCCCTATGGGACAGTTCTACTTTGAACTATTGGGTCGCTATGAGTCAGAACCGACTCAGCAACGGGTTTGATATATATATATATATTGGTTTTACTCAGGTTGTTAATTTGAAACAGTACAGGATACCTAGTGGACAAAAGGAGATTACTGCTTTGATTAAAGAAGACATGCTAGAGGCTGGAGTGTTGGTGCAAACAAATTCTCTGTATAATAGCCTTGTATGGCCCATGAAAAAGGCAGGTGGTTCATGGAGGCTGATAGTAGACTATTAAGGCCTAAATAAAGTTGTGCCATCAGTGACCTCAGCTGTTGCAGACATGGTATCAATGGTGCAGAAAATACAGAAGGCTAAAAGAGACTGGTAGTCAGTGATCGATCTTGCAAATGACTTTTTCTCAGTCCCAATCCTGGAAAAGAGCCAGCCACAATTTGCTTTCATGTGGGAAGCATCCCAATTTACTTTCCCTGTATAGCTATTCGAGTTCACCGGCTTACTTTCATAGTTTGGGTAGAAGAGACTTGGACTTGGTGTTGATCTTGAGTGTACTGATATATTATATTGATGATATTATGTTATTATCAAACACCAAAGAACAGGCTACAGCTGATTTTAATACAGTGGTGGTCTACATGACCAACAGAGGCTGGTTAATAAATTCAGCAAAAATCCAGGGTCCCTACTGGCCTGACAGAGACTGGAGAAACTCCGAGAGTATGGCCCCCAGACACCCTTTTAGCTCAGTAATGAAGTCACCCCTGAGTTTCACCCTTCAGCCAAAGATTAGACAGGCCCATAAAACAAAACGAGACTAATGGGGCACAACAGCCCAGGGACAAGGACTAGAAGGCAGGAGGGGACAGGAAAGCTGGTAATAGGGAACCCGAGGTCGAGAAGGAAGAATGTTGACATGTCATGGGGTTGTTAACCAGTGTCATAAACAATATGTGTACTAACTGTTTAATGAGAAGCTAGTTTGTTCTGTAAACTTTCATCTAAAGTACAGTTAAAAAAAATAATAATAGGTAACAAAAAAAAAAAAAAAAAATCCAGGGTCCCGCTCAAGTGGTGAAATTTTTTTGGTATAACTTGGGTGGGGGCCACTTGTGACATTCTGCAGGCAACCAAGAATAAGATGCTGTCACCTACCTGCAAGACTAAGCAGGAGGCCCAACACTTGGTTGGTCTATTTAGATTTTGGAGAATGCACAGTCAATATTTGGGAATATTCCTGGCTCGCATCTATAAAACTCATAAAAAAATTGCGTTTGAATGGGGGCCAGAGCAAGATCAGGCCATGTCTGAATTACAGAATGTGGTCTCACTCTCCCTGCCTTTAGGCCCTTATGATCCACACTCAAACATGATTTTGGAGGTGTCTGCCACACGTACTTATGCAGATTGGAGCTTATGGCAAAAAATCTGTGAACGCCTCCCTATGGCTACTACTAGGATTCGGGGCTAGAAAGTTTCCAGATACTGCAGCATGATAAACACCATTTGAAAAGGCAGTTACTCACCTGCTACTGGGCACTGTTGGAGACTGCCTCAATGACAGGGCATAAAATTGTCTTGAGACCTAAAATACCCGAAATGTCTTGGGTGGTGGCCGAGAAACACTCTAATAAGGAAGGTGCCCGAAATAGTTCCACAATAAAAAGGAAACAATTTATACAAGAACAAGCTACCTGGGGAACGCAGGCAGGCACCCACGCATAAGCTACGAGCCTCTTTTCCCATAGGTGCTAACCTGGAACAACTTGAGAATTTGCCAGAGCCTATTGCTACATGGACAGTGCCCTATGAACAGTTTCTACTGACCAGCAGGAAACTGCTTGGTTCACAGATGGCAGTTAAAGGGTACATGGATGACATCTGATGTGGAAAGCTGCTGCATTAAGACCAGTAGGCGAAAATACCCTGATTGAAGAAGGTAAGAACAGGTCAGCTCAATGGGCTGAACAGCAAGCTGTCTTCCTTGTTGTGACAGAAGAATTGAACAATAGTGAGAGCCCATATGTTTGGATTTTTACTGATTCGTAGGCAGTGGCCAACAGCCTTGCTATATTGTCAGGCAAATAGGCAGTGGAAAATTGCACTATTAAGGGGATGCCTGTGTGAGGCATGGTCCTATGGAAAGCACTCTGGGAATTTAGAGGGTGTGTTAAAGTAGCACATGATGATACCCATCAGAAGAACCCCTTTCCCAGATTAGAAAGCAATTGGAATCAGCAGGTGGATCTGTTGGTATGCTCACTTGAGGTGTCCACCTGAAGTGAGCAGACATGAAGGTTCTGCAGCAATGCAGAGATGAGCTGAATCTAGACACATCCCCTTTGCACCCTCTGACACACAAAATGCCAATAAGGATTGCTCTGTCTGCCAGCAAGAAAGACAGAGGTTGCAGATGGCTATGGGGCAGATCCCAGGGGGAAAGCCTTGTACATAACTGGCAAGTTGTTTACATTAGACCAATAACACCAGTGGCTCCCGGGGGCTACAAATAGGTCCTGACAGGAACGAACACTTACTCTGGACTGAGCTTTGCATATTCAGTGACAGATGCCAATGCCAAAAACACCATTAAGGTATTGGAATAAAAAGTACTGTACCAATCCAGGCCTCCAAGTTCTATTTCATCAGACCAAGGAACACACTTTACAGTCCACAACGTGTAGGAATGGACAAAGAAACATATTAAATGGACATGCCAGGTTGCATATCACCCTTAGAGCAATGGTTTGATAGAGAATTGGGTAGTTGAGTCATCTGCATATCTCAGGTTGTTAATAAGTCTTCCTCTAATCCTGATGTCATGTTCTTCTTCATATAGTCCAGCCTCTCAGATTATTTGCTCAGCATACAGATTGAAAAAGTATAAAGAAAGGATATAATCCTGATGCAAACATCTCCTGATTTTAAATCACACAGTATCCCTTTATTTTGTTCGAAAGACTATATTATGTACAGGTTCCTCATGAGCAAAATTAAGTGTCCTGGAATTCCCATTCTTTGCAATGTTATCCACACTTTATTATAATCCACACAGTCGAATGCCTTTGGATAGTCAATAATACACAGGTAAACATCTTTCTGGTATTCAGCCAAGATCCATCTGACATCAGCAATGATATCCCTTGTTCCATGATGTCTTCTGAATCCAGCTTGAATTTCTGGCAGTGAGTTCCCTATCGATGTACTGCTGAAAGCACCTTTGAATGATCTTCAGCAAAATCTTACTTGCATGTGATATTAATGATATTGCTTGATAATTTCCGCATTCTGTTGGATCACCTTTCTTTGGAATGGGCACAAATGTGGATCTCTTCCAGTCAGTTGGCCAGGTAGCTGTCTTCCAAATTTCTTGCATAGATGAGTAAGCACCTCCAGCACTGCATTCATTTGTTGAATATCTCGGTTGGTATTCTGTCAATTCCTGGAGCCTTGTTTTTTGCCAATGCCTTCAGTGAAGCTTAGTCTTCTTCCTTCAATACCATCAGTTCTTGATCATATGTTATCTCCTGAAATGGTTGAACATCAACCCATTCTTTTTGGAACAATGACTCTGTGTATTCCTTCCATCTTCTTTTGATGCTTCCTGGGTCATTCAATATTTTGCCCATAGAATCCTTCGTTATGGCAACCCGAGGCTTGACTTTTTTCTTCAGTTCTTTTAGCTTGGGAAATGTCAAGCGTGTTCTTCCCTTTTGGTTTTCTAAACTCCAGGTCTCTGCATCTTTCATTTAATACTTTACTTTGGCTTCTGGAGCCTTGCTTTGAAATCTTGTGTTTAGCTCTTTAACTTCATCATTTCTTCTGTTCACTTTAGCTACTCTACACTCAAGAGCAAGTTTCAGAGTCTCTTCTGACAGCCATTTTGGTATTTTCTTTCCTTCCTATCTTTTTAATAACCTTTTGCTTTCTTCATATATGATGTCCTTGATGTCATCCCACAACTTGTCTGGAGTGTTCAATGCATCAAATACACTCTTGAGATGGTCTCTAAATTCAGGTGGGATATACTCAAGTTCGTACTTTGGCTCTTGTGGACTTGTTTTAATTTTCTTCAGCTTCAATTTGAACTTGCATATGAGCAATTGATAGTCTGTTCCTCAGTCAGCCGTTAGCCTTGTTCTGACTGATGAATTTGCTTGCTGAAAGTGAAGAGGACTTGAAGCATTTACTGATGAAGATCAAAGACCATGGCCTTCAATATGGATTACACTTCAACATAAATAAAACAAAAATCCTCACAACTGGACCAATAAGCAACATCATGATAAACAGAGAAAATACTGACGTTGTCAAAGATTTCATTTTACTTGGATCCACAATCAACTCCCATGGAAGCAGCAGTCAAGAAATCAAATGACATATTGCATTGGGCAAATCTGCTGCAAAAGACCTTTAAATTATTAAAAAGCAAAGATGTCACCTTGAGGACTAAGGTGCGCCTAACCCAAGCCATGATATTTTCAATTGCTTCATATGCATGGGAAAGTTGGACAATGAATAAGAAAGACGGAAGAAGAATTGATGCCTTTGAATTATGGTGTTGGTGAAAAATGTTGAATATACCATGGACTGTCAGAAGAACGAACAAATCTGTCTTGGAAGAAGTAGAGCCAGAATGCTCCTTAGAATGGCGAGACTTCCTCTCACGTACTTTGCACATGTCATCAGGAGGGACCAGTCCCTGGGGAAGGACAACATGCTTGGTAAAGTCGAGGGTTAGCAAAAAAGAAGACCTTCAATGAGATAGATTCACGCAGTGACTGCAACAATGGACTGAAACAATGGACTGAAACATAACAATGATTGTGAGGATAGCGCAGGGCCTGGCAGTGTTTCCTTCTGTTGTAAACAGGGTTGCTATGAGTCGGAACTGACTGGATGGCACCTAATAACAACAGAGAATTGGAATGTGTAATTGAAGCATTTATCTAAAATAGGGGAGATAAAGGCAGAAAGGGCTTGCTTACACACCTTCATGAGTGTGGGCTCACGCTTAACATGAGGAAGGCAAAGGGAAGATTGCCACTGGACAGATTCCTGTGCTTCTCTGTGGAATCTGGGGAGGAGCAGGTGGGGGAGGATGCCGGTGCGACCGTACAGTTCTTTCCCCCATCACCTCAAATTGTTTTTACTGCCAGATGCCATAGTACCGGGACCAGGGATGCAGCTGTGGGTGCAAAAAACAGGGATGATCCCTAAGCAAGAGAGTGTAACTGTACCCCTAAACTTCTATGCCAGAATTCCCAAGGGCCTGATGGGATGGATTGCAACTTGCACCCATCCAGAAAAATTGAGGTTGACAGTGAATACTGCCGTATTGCCTAGTGGTAGAGATAGCCCATTGTACCTATGTAACCCTACCTGCATATAAATGGGAGTGGACTGAGGGGGAAGTGCTTGGTAGACTGGTCTTGCTACCAGTGATCTGGACAGGCACAGCCGCTGAACCTGATGTGCCTTCCCAAGGTGGAAAATTTTGGGTAAAAATAAATGACAAATAGAAGGAAGAAGAAATAACAGCTGAAGGTAAAGGAATGAATAAATGGGTCATGCAGTGGGGGAAATCTAACATTATGTCACTACCTCCAGAGAAGCTCAGAGCAAGGGAATAATAGTCTCTGTTAAATTTATCAGATGTCAAAAACAATGAAGCTGGGTCAACCTTTTGGAGAACCTGACCATGTAGGATGGACACCTGCAGCAGACTTGCACGGCAGGTACCTGAGTTACCTCATCCTGAGAGTTTTTGCCTTATGGATGAGCTAGTAATTATTAGGGACTGATTTGGACTAAGATCATAATACTGTTGGTCAAATGTATGGGGAGGGGGAAGTAATCCTCCAAACGTTAAGTATGTGAAAAAACTATGGCCAAAAGGCCAGAGGGTAGTCTGTGGTGCAATGGGTTCCTTTATGTGGCCTTTTGCCTTGGTTCTTTGGGAAAATAGGTTGGGAGATTTTCAGCCGAGCGGTCTGGCACAAGAGTGGCCCGACAGCAGACAGCAGCTAAGAGAGCTGAGCAAGCTGCTACACTGGCTGTGAGCAGGGTCAGTTAAGGGCTGAGAGGTTGACAGCAGAGAGACCAGGACAACAGAGAACAGTCTGAGGTCCTGATTGAGAACTGCACCAGCAGAGAGTATTTTTGATCCAAGGGTTGTCCTTCGAGAAAGCTGTCTTGATGGACCAATTGCATCCTGAGATGTATCCTGTTACTTCCAAGTTGTATCCTATTCTGAGTTATCTCTTGAGTTATATCTCAGTAAATCACTTAACTGTAAGTACAGTTCATGTGTTCATTTGTTGCAGCAAATTACCAAACCTAACGTGGGAAAGAAGCGTAGCGCTGAGAGGAAAGGGGAGCGAGTTGCTGGCATCAGAGATGATGAACTGGCAAACCCCTAACACCTAAAACCCTGGATCCTGACCCCTAACCCCTGATCTTTAGCCCCTAACTATGGCCTTTGACCCTGGTCCGTGAACCCTGAACCTAGGCCCAAGACTCTGACCCTGACCCTAAAATCCTATACCACTAGACCCATAAACTGAACCCCAACACTAACCTATCTAGAATGTCACAGAGCTGTCTCCTCTCCCAGAACTTACCTTGATGCCACAGGCCTGGCCCACAGGAGACAACAAGGTAACATACACACACACACTGTGATGGTTAAGATTGTGTGACAACTTGGCTGGGCCATGATTCTCAGTGTTTTAATGTAATCACTCCCATGATTGAATATACTGTGAGTAGCCAATCAGATGAAACTGAGTCTCCTTGGGGGTGTGGCCTGCATCTGAATATAAGCAGAGGTTCTGGCTTTTTGCTCTCGCTGGATCCTGCGGCTAATTCCTGTTGTCTCATCTCCTGTTCTTGAGACTTGAGCTGTCAGCTTATCTGCTGAACTTGGGATTCGTTGATCTGCACAGCCTGTGAGTGGGAGCCCTGCTCTCCAAACTGCAGATCTTGGGCTTGCCAGCTGCTGCAGCTGTGTGACCTGGGAGAGGCCTCCACCCTGATCCACGGACTTGGGACTTTCTAGCCGCTACAATCGTGTGAGCTGTTTCCTTGATATAATCTCTCTCTATGTATATATTTATACACTTTACTGGTTTTGCTTCTCTAGAGAACCCAGCCTAAGACACACACACACACAAGCTATTTTGAGTAAACTTTTTAACTATTTAGTTGGAATTCAACTCCACAGCAATGGTTTTTTTTTGGGGGGGGGCTGGGTGCTGGGGGTGGTCCACGGTGCCTGGCTCACAGTAACCATCATATAAATGTATAAATAAACAACATCGTTGCCCAGGGAGCAGTTCCAGAGGTTGTTGGGCATCCCCTGGGGTCCCCTCCCTGCTGCCCACCAGTCCACCCCACAAGGAGTCTCCTCTGCCATTGGATGGGCAGACTCATCCCTCCCTTCATCCCTGAGGGACCCTCAGAACCCAGATGGGGGTGTGGCAGCGAATTAGGCACAAGAGCCCCTCCCCACGGGGCTGGAATCCACTGCCCTAGGGCAAATGCTGGGCCTTTGTTCCTGGCCTTGACAGAGTGGCCTCAGGCCGCCTTCCTCAGCCAGCCTAGCCAGCAAACCTGCCTGACGGGTTTGAGGCTGCATCTTCCTAGTACTCCTGTGTGCCCACAGCCCTGGGCCGGGACTTTCTCCACAAGCCCTTCAAGCTCCCAGGACTGAGGGGAGTCAGTGGCTGGATTTCCCACCTGCAGGGGTGCAAATCACACCGACCCACTGTGTGTCCAGGGCCAAGAGCTCCCTCTCAGAGCCCATTGGGGATGCTGATTCCTGGGGGGTCCTCGCTGCAGGTCCCACCCTGCACCATAGGCTGCGGTTGCCTCCCCCCACACTGGAATCACCTGAGGTTGGGCAGGGCAGGAGGAGAAGATGCAAGCAGGGGATGCTGCTGCCATGAGCAGGGGTGCTGACCTGGCACTCTGGGTCCTTTATTATCCCCTTGGGTACCCGGAGCACATGGGGACCATTGCGCCAGCAAGCGGGGTTGGAGTGGTGGGTGGGTGGGGGCATGGAAGGTCTTCCCGGTGTTCCCACCACACGAGCTCACACAATGAAGGCACTGCACCTCTCTGCATCTGCCAAGCACACCTTAGAGGCTCCAAGCACATCCGGCCTGGGAGTGGGTTTCCCTGCAGGGGTCCCCATGTCTCTTACCTTCCAAGAGTACAGCACAAAGAACAGCAAGAAGACCAACCTCCGCTACACACACCATATCCTGGTCAGCACCTGCAGCCGGCACCAGTGACCCTCAGCTTATCCTGTGGCATCAGGGCCCCACAGAGGGGTCACCTGGCCACTGCCTGCGTGTCAGCACAGGTGAGGGCTCTGTCAGAGTAGGGCAGCATGAGGGGAGGGGAGAGGAGAGGAGGGGAGGGAGGGGTTGAGGGACCAGGAGAAGGACCCAGTATGGGGATTGAGGAGTGGGGGAGGGATCAGGAGGATACCCAGCTGTGGGAAGTGAGGAGACGGGAGGGACCAGGAAGGGTTCTGCGTGGGAAGTGAGGTGGTGGGAGGTGTCAAGAGAATAGCCAGGTGTGCAGAGTTAAGGACCAGGTCGCTATATGTCGAAATTGACTTGACAGCACCTAACAACAACAATCAGAATACAATGAAATGGAATATCTACAGTGGAATGGTAAGAGAAAGGGTGAATACAATAGTAAAGACAAGGACTTAACTGTACAGGTAGTCACCAACTTACTACAGCGTTCTGTTCTGACGACTCCATGGTAAGTCAATTCTGATGTAAGTCGAATCTCTCTCTCTCTCTTTTTTTTTAGTTTTCATTATTATTTCCTTTTATTATCAGTATATGATAAATCTGATCTCTGAACATTTGCAAGGGAACATGTGAGAATGATAACATCAGCAGATTAAGTGCTTTAACACTGTAGTACATGTTACTAATAATAAGATATAAAAAACAAAATACATCGCAATTTGGGGAATACCTGTATTTCAAATGAATCCTGTAATTACACAGGAGAATAAACAAAAAAGAATCAATCCAATTAAAATAAAATACAATATCTTGGTTATATATTCTCAGACTACAGATTAAAATAGCTGCAAAGAATTCTTAAGGCTACTTACGTATGAGTGTAGCAAGTCTGAAATTATTTTTGTGTGTATCATAACTGAGGAGGCCTGGTGATGCACTGGTTAGGCACTCGGCTGCTAACAGAAAGCTCAGCAGTTTAAACCCACCAGCTGCTCTGTGGAGAAACATGTGACTGTCTGCTTCTATAAAGATTACAGCCTTAGAAACCCTATGGGGCAGTTCTACTCTGTCCTGTAGGGTCACTATGAGTTGGAATCAACTTTTTTTTTTTTTTTGGTTGCTATATAACTGAGCACATGATTAAATCTATTGATATCATTGAGGCCTAGGGTTTTCCACAGAGGACAAAGGAGATACAGATACTGAAGGGGGAGGAGAGGACAGTTGCCAGGGTGTTAGCTTAGAATTAGAGTTACTAGCATCAATTCATAATGTACATAAATACCTAAGTGAAGAAAACAATAATTCTCACAACTGGGCTCATAAACAACATTATGATAAATGGTGAAGTGAAGAAATTAAAGTTGTCATACTAGCATACCCATTGCTATTGAGTCGATTCCGATTCATAGCGACCCTATAGGACAGAGTAGAATTACCCTATAGCGTTTTCAAGGAGTGACTAGTGGATTCAAACTGCTGACCTTTTGGTTATCAGGCAAGCTCTTAACCACTGCGCCACCAGGCCTCCAAGAAAGAGTCATACTAGCATAGCAGTGAACTATTCATGATATATTAAAATAGTAATTTGTTCAAATAAGAGTATTTTCTACAGCAGGGTTTCGTGCACACTATTTACACCACTGTGCCACAGCACATACTTTGGGAACATCTATATAAACTTACCACCGTTCGTCTGTCAGTGTGTCATACTGTGGTGGCTTGTGTGTTGCTGTGATGCTGGAAGCTATGCCACTGGTATTTCAAATACCAGCAGGGTCACCTGTGATGAACAGGTTTCAGCTGAGCTTCCAAACCAAGACAGACTAGGAAGATAGATCTGGCTGTCTACTTCTGAAAAAATTGGACAGTGAAAACCTTATGAATAACAGCAGAACACTGTCTGATATAGTGCTGGAAGATGAGTCCCTCAGGTTGGAAGGCACTCAAAATATGACTTGGGAAGAGCTGCCTCCTCAAAGTAGAGTTGACCTTAAAGACGTGGATGGAGTCAAGCTTTCAGGATCTTCATTTGCTGAGATGGCAGGACTCAAAATGAGAAGAAACAGCTGTAAACATCTATTAATAATCAGAACATGGAATGTACGAAGTATGAATCTAGGAAAATTTGAAGTCATCAAAAATGAAATGGAACACATAAAGACTGATATCCTAGGCATTAGTCAGATGAAATGGACTGTTATTGGCCATTCTGACTTGGACAATCATATGGTCTACTCTACCGGGAACAACAAATTGAAAAGGAATGGCATCACATCCATTGTCAAAAAGAATATTTCAAGATTTATCCTGAACTACAATGCTGTCAGTGATAGAGTAATATCCATAAGCCTACAAGGAAGACCAGTTAATACAACTGTTATTCAAATTTATGCACCAATCACTAGTGCCAAAGAAGAAGAAATTGAAGATTTTTACCAACTTCTCCAGGATGAAATCAATCAAACATGCAATCAAGATGCATTGGTAATTACTGGTGATTGAAATGCAAAAGTTGGAAAAGAAGAAGGATCAGTAGTTGGAAAATATGGCCTTGGTGATAGAAACCAGGCCGCATGATAGAATTTTGCAAGATCAACAACTTCTTCATTGCAAATACCTTTTTTCAACAACATAAATGGCGACTATACACATGGACCTCGCTAGATGGAATACACAGGAATCAGATCGACTACATCTCTGGAAAGGGACAATGGAGAAGCTCAATATTATCAGTCAGAATAAGAGCAGGAGCTGACTGCTGAACAGACCATCCATTGCTCATGTGCAAATTCAAGTTGAAGCTGAAGAAATTTAGAGCAAGTGCATGAGAGCCGAAATACGATCTTGAGTATATCCCACCTGAATTTAGAGACCATCTCAAGAAGAGATTTGATGCATTGAACACTAATGACCAAAGACCAGATGAGATGTGGAATGACATCAAAGGCATCATACATGAAGAGAGCAAAAGTTGATTCAAAAGACAGGAAAGAAAGAAAAGTCCAAAATGAATGTCGGAAGAGACTCTGAAAATTGCTGTTGAATGTAGAGCAGCTAAAGCAAACAGAAGAAATGATGAAGTAAAAGAGCTGGACAGAAAATTTCAAAGGGAGGCTTGAGAAAACAAAGTAAAGTATTATAATGTAATGTGCAAAGATCTGGAGTTAGAAAACCAAAGGGGAAGCATCTCTCAAGCTGAAAGAACTGAAGAAAAAATTCAAGCCTCAGGTTGCAATAACAAAGGATTCTATGGGGAAAATACTGAACGATGCAGGAAGCATCAAAAGAAGATCGAAGGAATACACAGTCATTGTTCCAAAAAGAATTGGTCGATGATCAACCATTTCAGGAGGTAGAATATGATTAAGAACCAGTGGTACTAAAGGAAGAAGTTCAAGCTGCACTGAAGGCATTGGTGAAAAACAAGGCTCTAGGAATTGATGGAATACCAATTGAGATGTATTAACAAATGGATGCAGAGCTGGAGGTGCTCACTTGTCTATGCCAAGAAATTTGGTAGACAGCTTTCTGGCCAACCAGCTGGAAGAGACCCACATTTGTGCCCATTCAAAAGAAAGGCAATCCAACCAAATGCAGAAATTACCAAACAATATCATTAATACCACAAGCAAGTAAAATTTTGCTGAAGATAATTCAAAAATGGTGGCAGCAATACATCAACAGGGAACTGCCAGAAATTCAAGCTGGATTCAGAAGATGATGTGGAACAAGGGATATCATTACTGATGCCAGAAGGATCTTGGCTGAAATCAGAAAATATCAGAAAGGTGTTTACCTGTGTTTTATCGACTATGCAAAGGCATTCAACTGTGTGGATCGTAACAAATTATGGGTAACATTTCAAAGAATGGGAATTCCAGAACACTTAACTGTGCTTATGAGGAACCTGTACGTAGACTAAGAGGCAGTTGTTTGAACAGAAGAAGGAGATACTGCGTGGTTTAAAGTAAGGAAATGTGCATGTCAGGATTATATCCTTTCTCCATATTTATTAAATCTATATGCTGAGCAAATAATCTGAGAAGATGGACTATATGAAGAGGAGCAGGGCATCAGGATTGGAGAAAGACTGATTAACAACCTTCAATATGCAGATCACACAACCTTGCTTGCTGAAAATGAAGAGGACTTGAAGCACTTTCTGATGAGGATCAAAGACCACAGCCTTCAGTATGGCCAACACCTCAACATAAAGAAAATAAAAATCCGCACAACTGGACCAATAAGCAACATCATGATAAATGGAGAAAATATTGAAGTTGTCAAGGATTTCATTTTACTTGGATCCACAATCAACACCCATGGAAGCAGCAGTCGAGAAATCAAACGACATACTGTATTGGGCAAATCTGCTACAAAAGACCTCTGTAAAGTCTTGAAAAGCAAAGATGTCACCTTGAGGACTAAGGTGCTCCTGATCCAAACCATGGTATTTCCAATCGCTTCATATGCATGTGAAAACTGGACAACGAATAAGGAAAACGCAAGAAGAATTGATGCCTTTGAATTGTGGTGTTGGCGAAGAATGTTGAATATACCATAGACTGCCAGAAGAACAAACAAATCCTTCTTGGAAGAAATACAGCCAGAATGTTCCTTCAAAGCAAGGATGTCGAGACTTCATCTCACGTACTTTGGACATGTTATCAAGAGGGATCAGTCCCTGGAGAAGGACATCATGCTTGGTAAAGTGGAGGGTCATCGAAAAAGAGGAAGACCCTCAACGAGATGGATTGACACAGTGGCTGCAACTATGTGCTCAAGCAAATCAAGGATTGTGAGGATGGTGCAGGGCTGAGAAGTGTCTCATTCTGTTGTACATAGGGTCACTGTGAGTCAGAATGGACTTGAAGGTACCAAACAACACAACATATGAACTTATGCTAACTATTTGATATTTACTTGATTTTAAAATATTTTACCTAAATTAATTTTTTGACACATAATGAATGTGGCATTCCATGAAGCCTCACACTGTGGGCAGCCGCCCATATAGACTGCTGCATTATCTGGCACTGTGGACAACTGCGTTGGCTCTCAGTCCTCAAGGAAGAAGCGTCCACAAACACAGCAATATCAGAACAGTGCCAACACGCACCCGTAAAAAGAACTGGGTAGAGAATGTTTACCTTGTGCCATCACCCTGACCCTAAAATCCTGACCCTAATCCTATCTCTAAAACCCTAACCCTGGCCCTGACCCTCCCTCTGACATGGCCTGACCCTATCCTTGACTGTAACCCAAACTTAACCCTCTGGGCATCCTCTACACTCCTGTTCTCAGAGAATCTATGCTCTGTTGTGTCCAGCTTCAAACACCTTCCCTATCTGGACCCTGCCTCCTTGTTGGCTTCACTGAACAGTTAGGTCTGAAATGATGTGAGTTCCTTCCAGCCCTGACATACTTTTTACTAATAACAAAATCAACAGCACACTTCCCATGAGAGGGCTTCAAGAGATGCCATGTTCTGAACCCATTAACCATTTCCATCCTTTCTAATGACCTTCCCATACAAGTACAAGGACTACTGATCTCAGGGCAGATGTCCCCTCCAATGGGCTTGCTTCCCTCTATACCAGTTGCCATGGAATCTACTCCATAGCATGGTGACCCCAAGTCTGTAAGAGTAGAACTGTGCTGAATAGGTTTTTCAATGGCTAACTTCTCAGAAGTAGATCTCCAGGTCCAAGGCACTTCTTGGTGGATTGGGACCACCAACCTTTCGGTTAGTAGCTGAGAGCTTCACCATCTGCATCACCCAGGGACTCGCCACTTCCCTCCAGGAGGGTGCACAGACCGTGCTGTTTCTGTTCCTCCTGATGCGACTGAGCATGTAAATCTTCCTCCTTGAGGCCAAAATCACAAGAATAAATTAGTGCAGCGGTAGACAAGACACTCTCAAGAAGGGTGGGAGGGAGGCCACATTAATGTATATATATATTTTATTGTTCTTAAAATGAAGGTTTACAGAGCAAATTAGTTTCTCATTAAACAATTAATATACATATTGTTTTGTGACATTGGTTGCCAACCCCACAACGTGTCAACCTTCTCCCCTTCTTGACCTTGGGTTCCCTGTTACCAGCTTTCCTGTCCCCTCCTGCCTTCTCATCCTTGCCCCTGAGCTGGTGTGCCCATTTAGTCTCGTTTTGTTTTATGGGCTTGTCTAATCTTAGGCTGAAGGGAGTGACTTCATTACTGAGCTAAAAGGGTGTCGGGGGGCCATACTCTCGGGGTTTTTCCAGTTTCTGTGAGTTAGAATTTTGTTCTACATTTTTCTCCAGCTCTGTCTGGAATCCTCTACTGTGATTCCTGTCAGAACAGTCGGTGGTGGTGGTGGCCGGGCACCATCTAGTTGTGCTGGGCTCAGTCTAGTGGAAGGCCACATTAATATTAATATCCATACCTTAAATGGTAAAATGTCTCCCTTTGCATTCCCTCCTTCCTCCTCTGTGGAGTCAGCATCTCCAGCATAGGAGTTTCTAACAGAGTTTCAGACTGAAATCTGAAATAGGAAGAAAAGGAAAAGAAAGCCTGAAAGTTCTAGGTGCCTGTTAGTACGGGGATACCACCTTGCTCTTTAATGTCCTTGGCAGCTGACCTGTCTGGGCACAGAGACCAGGTGGGGAGGGGAGTGGGTGGGGATGAGGCAGGGCAGGGCCTCAGTGGGGAAGGTGCTGCAGGCTGCTCAAGGAGGGGGCGAGGGTGGGTGGGGGCACAGGCTAAGCCGTGTGGGATTTTAGGGAAGCATGCTCATGCAAAGGAGTGAAAGGCAAACTGGAGGACAGAGCTGGGGCAGGAGCTGGGAGACACAGAACCAGGGTGCAAACCGAGGGGGCAGGGTGGACGACTTTTTGGGGACGCCTGAGGGCCCAGGTGTGGCAAGTGAGCACAGATTGTCCCTCAGACACCAGTGGACAGGGCGGGCGGTAGGAGGGGTGGACAGGAGGCCCTGGCCAGAGGTTCCTAGCGGCCCTTGGTGCCGACGCCTCTATGTCCTGAGCTGCTCCAGCCACGTGTGCTGACTCACCAGGGACCACCGGCTCACCTGGATAAGCGGCTGCCCCCCACCCACCAGCCCCGCCTCTGCCTGACCCGGCTTGTCTGGCCTGCTGCCTGTGCACAGCACCCATCTGGGGTCACAGCACCCACCTGCGATCACGGCCCAGGAGGAAGATTCTCTCGTCGTCGTGGAAGGCGGGGGGTGGGCGGGGGACGGGGGGAGGAGAGTCGCATTGGCGTCCAGACACCTCGAAGTCCACTGGCCGCTGCGCACACAATTGTGAAATCTCAGTCCCTTCTCGCCTCCGCGCACCGGGAGGGCAACGGCCTGAGGGCTTGCACGCCGCGTCTGCTGGGCCTGGCTGCGCACGGAGGGCTGTTGACACTGGGCAGTGCACCCTCGCCTGGGCACGATGGTGGGGACAGGCTGTTCCCGCGGCGGTTCTGGCTCACGCGTTGTCGCCCAGGTTCTTACGGAGCGGATGCCAGCCTGAGGCCGCCCCTGTGCGTGGGGTCCCCTGTGGCACATTGTGGCATCACGAGAGGCCTCACAGAACTGCCTTCCGCAGCCTCTCCCGGGAGGAGGGCGGACATTGGCCCTCTGGCCCCGCGCCCAGAGGTCGAGCTCTAACCACAGATCACCCAAGCTCATCTGCTCAGGGAGCCTGTGTGGAGCAGAGGGCGCGGTCGGATCAAGGAGCCTGGATTCGGGCGCGCAAGTCAAAGATCTTAAATCAGGGAGGAGTGGGCGGGGTCAAACGTCATGCGTCCCTGCTGCAGGGTTCCCAGGGCATCATTCATTATAACCAGTACTTCTAGCAATAAGAAACCACCCACCTGGTGAGCGGATAAACTAGCGAGGTGCATCCATTTAACCGATGCTTCCCAGCCACAAAAGGAAGACACTACTGACATATGCTAGATATGGTCAAAGGGTCACGTTGTATGATACCATTTACATAAAAAGTTCCAGAACACTACAATGTACAGGTAGAAAGCAGGCTAATCGTTGCACAAGGGACCTTTGGGGGGAGGGATGAAAACGTTCCCAAACGAGATTGTGATAATTATTGTTCGATTCTATAAGTTTACTAAAAATGATTGGTTTGTACACTTACAAAGGGTGAATTTTAAATTATATCTCAATAAAGATGTAAAAAGTATTAATGGAAGAGCCGTAGAAGCAGAGCTCCCCTGAGTCACAAATACTTCTAATTACAAGGCACCATCAGCCCAGACTGCTGGGAGATTACACCCCATGCCAAGCTCTGGTCATTTTAAAACTCCATTCCATAACCAGAGCGAGACAACATGGCACAGAAGTGTATAGGAGCCATTCCATCTAGGGTGGGACCTGTCATTCTGGAAGAACCACAAGCCCCTGGAAGTTCAGAAGTGGTGGTTAACGTAGCCCCTGTGCAGAGGGGTCTGGCAGGCAGGTGGGGATCCATGGCGTTGCAGGGACAAAGCCAGGGTGGGCACTGTGTGTGGGGATGTGTCAGGTCAGCAAAGCGGAGATGTAGAATCCCAAGAAAGCGCACCAGCCCCCACCTAGTATCAGGACCTGGGTGTGAATAGTGGTTTGGGGAGGGGCTGGGAAGCAGATGGGGTCAACCCATGGGGCTGAGCCCCCCACCCCTGGAGGAAGGATGCCCAGGTGCTTGCCTCTGAAGCCCATGTGGTCATTTCTGTTTATCTGACTCCTCACCCAGTCTCTTGTTCAGACAGCATGTGTGGAGATGGCAGGGCAACCCCAAGTTTCAGGGCAGGTCCTGGGTGAGGCATGACCATTCCCAACACATGGGCTCCTCCCAAGTCCACTACATGCTTTGCTTTCTCCTGGAGAAGAAAACTTCCTGCCACAGAGGTGCTCACATACGCCCCCTCTCCCTGCATCCACAGCCCCAGACACTCAGAACGAAGCAGGCTGGGAGTTGGGCTGAAGGGTGGCTGGTGCCATCTGGAGGCATCCCAGGGGGTTTTGGGTGGTGTGTCTGCACCGGGACTTGTATTATGAGGCCACCTGGCTTCCAGCAGCTTGGGGCTTCTCCTTCTGTGGCCCTGGTTTGTTGTTTTGACTCCCAGCTTCCCTCACTTGATCCCCTGCCTCCCCTGGTTTACCGACATTGCTCACACAGGACGTGCAAGTCCACATGCGTGTGCATAGAGGCCAGCCCTTGCACACGTACAGCCCTGTGCGCCTGCAAATACACACACTCATCCATGCATAAACAGATGTGTACACACACTGCAACATGACACAGACCTGCACATACACCCAACGTATACAGGCATGTACACACACTGTAATATGACACAGACATGCACACATGCATCCACACGTTCAGGCATGTGTACACTCTGCATTATGACTCAATGAACTGGTCCCATGTCAGTTGGGGCATGTCTCTGTCATTCACAGGTATAATTTCCAAGAACACACAGTGTAAAATGCACTATTTCCTTGTTTCTTTCAACTTGTCATTTCCAGCAGCTCCAAGAAGACCCTTTAAAGACTTGGGATAGGAGCTCCCCTCATCTTTTGTCTCTTTCCCCTTTCTCCCACCTGGTTGTTGGGAGAGGTATTCTGTGTTCTGGTTCTTGTCCAGCAAGTCCAGTTTGCTGCCTTGTTCAGTGGGGTGGGGTAGACACGCCCCAGCAACCACACGTTTTCCTGCTGCTGGGAAAGGCACCCAGGATGGACATGAGCTCATGCTATCTCCTGGGCTTGGGCTTCTCAAGGTCATGTCCAGGCTGCACCAGAAGACTTGGGCTCGGGGCCCCTCTGTTGACTCAGAGAAGCTGGCTCCTGCTGGCACACAGAGGAAGCCCCCAGCCACCTGTTGCCCCAGAGACCCCCATTCCTTCCATGGTTAGGGAGGCATCTCCATCTTCCTTGGAACATCCCCGAGGTGATCCGTTCACCCCGAGCCAGCTGCTCAGGAGGCAGTTTACTAGCTCTTTCTTTCTCTTCTCCCATGAAGAAAGCATTTGCTCCCTAGATGAAGAGAAAGAGTGTCAGGTACCAAAGAGAAACCACTGTTTTTGGCTGGTGTTGACCCGTCGGGCAGAGGAAACAAAGGTAGCCAGGTTGTGATGGTCACCAGATCATGGCCACCTTGATGGGGCTCCACTCTGCATGTCTGGATGGAAGCCCGCTCTGCCCCTGCTTCTTGGAGAAATCCTGAGAAAAGTTACAATGAGAAGACAAGTAGAATAGCTGCAGCACTGCTTCCTGGTTTGGTGGAGGGCGGGTTAATTGTTAGTTGCTGTGGAGTCAATTCTGAATCATGGTGACCCCATGTGTGCAGAGTAGGACTGCTCCATAGGGTCATCAAAGGCTGTGATCTTTCGGAAGCAGACTGCCAAGCCTGTCTTCTGAGGTGCCTCTGAGTGGGTCCCAACCAACAATACCAACCTTTCAGCTAGCAGTCAAGTGCTTAACTGTTTGTACCACCCAGAGACTTCATGGGTTACTTAGCGCTCACTAACTCATTGAATTAAACATATTCAAGACCAGATTGAATCTATATGCAATTCCTATAAACGCTCTTGTGTTTAAAAATCAATATAGGAAAAAGAACGCAAGCTTATTATTATTTTTTTTCAAAAGAATGTACAGAAGTAGTATAAAACTGCTGGTTTGCTTTGCCGTGTGTAGTGAAGCCTGGGCTTGTGGGGGGCCAGCCTGCTCCTGGGAGCCCTCTGAGGACTGCCCATGCATCCTAGCTTCTCTCCAACCAAGGTCCTGCCTCCGTGCTTCCTTTGGGTCCTTGGGAAGAAGACTTTCCACGAGAAGCTGCTCTGTGCTGCTCGAGTCGGGGGGGGCAGTGAGAGGAGGTACTGGACTTTGGGAGCGAGTCACGTCTGTCCTGGGCCCTGGGCCCTGGCCACATGGCGTGTGTGGTTTGTGAACATCCATCGAGCCTGTCCTACAAGTACATTAGGCTTCCATGCAACATCTAAAGGGATTATATTTAGTAGAAGCCACACTTGACTTGTGTCCACTGGGTTTTCAGGGTTTATTTTATTCCCTCCTGTAAAATGGCGGTAGTAGTAGTGTCAAAGCTGTCTGACTTCAGGGGCATAATGTGAATCCACATCACCCCAAAGCTGATCCCTATGAGGCAGAGGTCAGACATGCTGCCACTCTCCAATCTTTTTTTTTTTTTTAACCAATTCTTACACAGCCGTCCTACCACAGCACTCTCTACATCTCTTCTGGGTTTAATAATCTGTTGCAATGGCCACACAGAATTCACAGACCATACTTACAGTTCAGTGGTTTATGAAGAAGTAACAGGATACAACTTGGGATCAGGATCAACAGTCTACAACTCAGGGTCAGGATCAGGAAGCATGTAGGCAAAGCCTCCCTTCTTCAGTGAATGACAGTTCTCTCAGCTCTTCTCGGCCTACAGGCCTCCTCTTAGCCCCATGAGGACAGGCTCCTCTTGGCCCTGCTATCTGTCACCGATGACTCTGCCACAAGGTCCCTTCTAGGCCTGTCTTGGGGGCTCTGTTTCTGGGCCCCTTTTGGACCCCTCCCTGTCTTCAGCGTTACAGCCCTTGACCTGTGTTACAGTTCTTTTAGGAGGTTTCTTGCCTCCTCTCTCTCTTTCTGCTTCTTCTCTCTTCTTTCTGCTTCTTCCTGTTGCTTCTCTTCCTGCTTCTTTCTGTCTCAAAAATTTCTGTGGGGCTGGCTACATATATACACAACTTCTTGTCATTTTCAACGCATATCCCCTCCCAGCAGGGCCACAAACTGACCAATTCCCTCTTGGTAGGCCAGAGGCACTTCATTTGCATAGTAGGCTATAGTCACCTCATTTGCATAGTCCATGGTCAGTTCATTTGCATAATATCTTGACCAATCCCTTCAAGGTACATACCAATCACAGGGCAGGCGGCAACCTAGGGCTAGACAAAAAATATCAGACCAAGTTGTTTACAGCTTACACAGGAAATGTAGCAAACCCTCTGAGGTCAAAAACTAGGGCAAAGATAACTCTTCAGGGTTTAGGGGAAAAATCTCTCAAACAGTTTTTCCAAAGAACCAAGGCAAAGGGTCACGTAAAGGAACTCATTTCGCCACACCAAGGAGCCCTGATGGTGCAGCAGTTAAAGCACTGGGCTGCTAACCGAAAGGTCGGCAGTTTGAATACAGCAGCAGCTCCATGAGAGAAAAATGTGGCAGTCGGCTTCCATAAAGACTACAGGCTTGGAAACCCTGTGGGGCACTTCTACTCTGTCCTCTAGGGTCACTATGAGTTGGAATTGACTTGATGGCAGTGGGTTTGGTTTTCACCACACCACCCTTTTCTTTTTCTTTCCCACTTCTTCCCCTTTTCTACCTGAAAAAATAAACAAACATAAAAAAGAAAAAAACCTCTCTCTGTTTGGAAGACACTTCCGTTTCTGGGTAATACAAGGTTTGGGCTTCTGTGCTGCCCCTTCTCTGCCCCTCCCAGGGATGAGACTGGTCTAAAGAGTTTCAGGAGCAGGTTCATGATTTGTGATTGGCCAAGAAGGAAGGCATGTGAGTGAGTGAATGAATGAATGTGTGGGTGAATGAGTGAATGAACTCATGAATGAACAAATGAATGTGTGGGTGAATGAGTGGACGAAATAATGAATAGATGAGTGAATGAATGAATACATGGGTGAATGAGTAGACAAACGAATGAAGGGACAGGAGGATGAATGCAATACACGGGCAGTGGCTGCTCTCTGTGTCCCTTCACTGGGCACCACCAGCTCTGTGCCAGGGCAGCCCCTTCCCTGGGGGATGCTGGGACCCCCTGTGCTGGGTGAGCTTGAGCAGTGCTCTGGTTACAGGGCAGGTCCCTGCAGTCTGAGCCAGGCCGCTGGCAAGAGTCAGAAATGGGTCATCGTTGTATTTCAGCTGCCCTTGCGTCTCCTGGGTGAGAGCGTGAAGGAAGGAGTGAGGACCTCTGGGTGAATAAATGCCCCCTGAATAAATGCCTGCTCAACAGATGTCTCCGGATATGAGCCCCACCATGAGTGCTGGCCAACAGGGTCTGCTGGACATGGGGCTCCTGCTGTCCCCTCCACGCAGTCTTGGTGACCTTCCTTAGATGGACTCCTCCCACTCCCCCCTCCTCCTCCTGCTCCCCCCTCCCATTTCTCCCTCCTTCTCTCCCCTCCTCCCACATCCCCTCCTCCTTCTTCCTCCACCTCCTGTACCCCATTCCCCTCCCACTTCATTCCCTGCCCCATGCTCTGGATTTAGTAGGACTCAAAACAAGCACAGCCCTGAAAACACATGGAATTATCCTGTCCTTTTCAACATGAGGGGCCATGTGGTTACCTGCCTGCGGCTGTGGCTGAGCATTGCAGGGCTAGCACTTGTTACCCAATGGCCCCACCCCAGAGCCAAGCCTTGAGCGCCCCACACTCTGGGCTGAGGTGGCTGCACAGGGCTCCCTCCATCCTTAGCGACAGCAGAGGTGTGCCTCCCCACACGCCCACCTCAGGGTGCCCACGACAGCCATCTGTTTCCATCCCTTCCTCCTTGGTTGGAGGGACACCCTCTGTCTGGTCCCACCTTCTTCCTGGGGCTATCCCCACCCCTCCAGGCATGCAGCCGGCAGTGGACTGCGCATCTCTGCAGAAAACAACAAGAAGTGGATCTTGTGGGGGCTGCTCTGGTCTGGGCTCAGCGGCCACATCACAACTGTCTTTCATTTTCATGCCTCCTTTTCTCGTTATTTAAATGAGGATATTATGCAGGTGCAATGCAAGGGTTGAGTTAGGCAAATCTTCCTCACCTGCAGGTGCTGCTGATGTGTGGAGGTCAACACGGATCTAGGCTCCTACTTCTGGAAACGCAAAATGTGTTTGGACCTCAGAAAAGGGGTAGAGTGACCCCAAGATTGTCACGGCAGGTTTCTTGCGTGACCGTGACCCTGGCCTTGTCCCAGTGACACCCAGCATGACCACTGGCCAGCGAGGCCCGTCTGCACAGGGGCTGTGCTGACTGCCTCTTCTGAACTTGCAGGCTTGTCCTTCTCCCAGGAAGACAGCTCCTGTCCTCCCAGAATGGTGCCTGTATGCTTTTGTGCTGTTTTTCAAGCTCTAATTACAGAACAGAGTTTTTAAATGACCAGGGCTTGGCGTGGGGTGTAATCTCCGAGCAGTCTGGGCTGGGGGAGCCCTGTGATTAGAAGGTCCTGGGTGCGTGGGGGCCTCCCCTTTTCTTTGTGAATGAAGGGCTGTGTCCCTGGGAGTGGAAACTGAGGGGCCTGGGGTGTGGCTGGCCCCCACAAGGGTCACAGGCTCTGGGGACCCAATTGCCTCTGGGAAGCAGAGTCCCCAGTCGCCACCTGAGCAAAACCTCAGTCAGGATCAGGCTCTCCCCTGGGAGTCCCTGCAGAAGACCTCTGCTTGCCCCTCCAGGACAGACAGCCTCACCAGCCTCCCCTCCCCAGGCCGACGCAGCCCCCACAAGGCACCATACTCCCTGCAGGCTGGGGCCCCACAGACCCAGTGTGCCCTCCTCACCTGCCCTCAAGGGCTTGGCTTCCTGTGGGATGGACAGGGGCCTTCCCGAGGCAGGGCTGGGATCTGTGGGGAAACTCCCTATCTCGTTTTAGAGAACAGGGGTGAGATAGTATCCAGCTCCCCAGGCCCACCACCCCCAGAGCACCTGGGGTGGGGAGTGTTGGTGGTGACAGGGGGCCGCTCAGCTCACAGACCTGAACCTCCCCTCAGGGGTCACCTGTCCTACTTGTAGTTTTGTGCTCCCCCAGTGCCGGAACCCCAGCTCCTCTGGACCCAGCCCACCCTGGGGGCCAGTGAACAGAGAGCCACTGAGGCCCCCAAAGGACTGGGGTAACTGGGGCTACACTGTGATCTTCTGGTGACAGCTGTGTCACCACAGGGAGGGGGCCAACGGTACCACTGACTCAAATGTGTGCTCATGGAGACAGCACTGAGGGCTTTCTGGGGTCTCTGTCCTCTGCCTGTGGTTCCCAGGGCTCTGGCTGCCATTGCTTGGGCGGGGGTTGGGGGGAGGGGAGATGTGGTGACAGGATTCCTGCACACCTTCCAGCTACGTCTGGGATGGCGGGAGCGGATTTGTTCCTGTCAGAATGAAGGGGGCACTGGATGTTATGTGGCTGGTGGGTCACCCAGGAGACAGCTCTGGGGATGTCTGAGAGTGACTGCGTGGTGCCGTGGGCTAGGCTCCTGGGAGCCTGTTCCATCTGGGTGACACAGCAAGCTCCTCTGAGGTGGGGAGGGGATAGCCTCCAAGGCCGTGTCAGCCCAGAAAGGGGCTTCAGTGGGCCCTCCAGAGGGAGGGGTGTTCTGGAGACTTCCTTCCTTTTGAATGATGCTCCCCGGTGTGCATGCAGGGCGTCACTCAGAGAGGGAGCTGGGGTGCCAATGTGCTGAGGTGGGGCTTTCTCTCCCTCAAAGCCACTGGGAGAACTATGTACCAGGTTTTGGCAAGAAACAGCTTTTGTGGGGATGAATCATGTTTTGGGGGCCTCAGGAAGGCGCCAGCCCTGTTAGGCAGCACCATCAAGCTCTGAGAGCCACCCAAACTTTCCACAAGGGGGCAGGCTTGTCCTTCACCTGGGGTCAGGGCCAGATCTGGGGCTGATCCCACAAGCAGAAGTGGGCAGTGCGTTTGTCTTGTAATGATCAAGGAGGCTGGGATGGACCCTGGAGCCATTTGAGTTTCCTGGTGTCCACGTTGTTCAGAGCAGCGCCTGTTGTCCCGATGGGCACCTGCCTGACCATAGGGCAGGCTTTCCTTCCAGGGGCTCTGGGTCTGGGACAGAGGGGCTAACACTCTATTGTGGTGATTCCTGGGACTTCTGTTCACCAAACCCAGAACTCGGGCCTCTGGCCAATACATCGGCCAAAATATCCTGCTCAAACGCTGGAGGAAGCAGACTTCTGCTCAAACCTGTTTGATCACCTCCCACTGGTTCCTGGGAGGTCTTGCCCTCCACCTAATCTGCCCTCTCCCACATGGCCACGGCCTCTCTCCTGTTCTGGAATGATCCTTGATCCTGTCTGCACCCTTCCCAGGGCTCCCTCATCCTGTCCCCACGGGCTGGCCACCATGCCCGGGTCAGCCCCTCCCGTCTCTCCCACCTGTGTAGATGTCACCCCCCGGCCACGCTGTTTGAAGTTGCATCCTCCTGTCTTCCACACTCTTGACTCCCTTTTCTGCTTTGTTTTTCTGCAAAACCCTTATAGTTGCCTCATGAACTCCATGCTTTAATTATTCAGAAGTTTATTTCCCGTAACTGGCTCTAAAGTGTTTCTTGCGTCTAGAACAGTTCCTGGCTCACACGTGACAATCTTCACAACTAGAAGGGTAAGCAAACACTTCACAGAGAAGACGCAGAAGCACAAAACATAAAACAAGAGGTTGGTAACTTGGAATGCAGAGTGGAAGAGGAGAAAAAGGAGTGACTTGTGGAGAAATCTGACAAGCTCTAACTCAGCCAGGTGATCACGGTCAACATCAGCAGTGACAAGTCATGTTGGCAGCATGTAATAATGGTGTGGGGCAGTGTCTGACCTCCTCTAACTTCACAAGGGGAAGAAGAATCAAGATCAACAGCCCAAGGCTGATTCCTACGAGGCAGAGGTCAGATATGCCCTCTCTCTCTCCACCATCTTTACCAACTCTGACACCAACCATCCCTCCCACAGCACTCTCTACTAGGTTTGATAATTCATTGCAATGGCCACACAGAACTCACAGACCACATTCATGATTATGGGGTTTATTAGGGAATTACAGCTTACAATTCAGGCTCAGGAACACTCAAGGATACAGTTCTTCCATCAGGACAGCCTGTTCCCAGCCATGCTCGCAGGCACACCTCTCCCTGGCATCAGGCCTCTGCCCAAAGGCACTCAGCTTTCTCTCTTCATGGGCCGGGAAGTCCACTATACTGTCTCCTGCTGCCAGGTCTCTCCTGACTCCATTTCTCACCGTCTTCAGGGTTACACCTTTCTCTCTCAGGCTCTTGGTTTGGAGCTTCTCAGCCCAGGGACCCTGGATCCAAAGGATGTGTTGGCTCTTCTTCCTTGGTGGTGGTGAGGTCCTCTATTTCCTGCCTCTGGGATGGCTCATTTCAAGCCCAGCACGATGGCAAAACTAACCAATCCCCTTGGTGGGTCACAATTACCCTATGACACAGTCCTGCCCAATCACTTGGGTGGAAGTTACAAAACTATGGCTAGAAAGGCCACATGAAAGTGATCCATGGCACCGCACAGTATGAAGTGATGTAAGTGGCACTTCACCTCTATTGTTTCCCCAAACCCATACCCCAGTCTAATCAGAGGAAAACATCAGACAAATTCCGATTGAGGGATAGTCTACACCATACCTGACCAGAACGCCTCAAAACTGTCAAGATCATCAAAAGCCAAGGAAAGTCTGAAAAACTGTCACAGCCAACAGGAGCCTAAGGAGGCAAGACAACTATGTGGGATCCTGGACAGGATTCTGGGATGAAAAAATGATATTTAGGAAAAACTAAGTGTCTTAGTCATCTAGTGTTGCTCTAACAGAAATACCACAAGTGGATGGCTTTCACAAAGAGAAATTTATTTTCTCACCGTCTAGTAGGCTACAAGTCCAAATTCAAGGCGTCAGCTCCAGGGGAAGGCTTTCTCTCTCTGTTGGCTCTGGAGGAAGATCCTCGTTGTTATCAGTCTTCCCCTCGACTAGAAGCTTCTCTGTGCAGGAACCTCAGGTCCAAAGGACGTGCTCTGCTCCCGGTGCTTCTTTCTTGGTGGTATGAAGTCCCCAATTCTCTGCTTGCTTCCCTTTCCTTTTATCTCTTGAGAGATAAAAGGTGGTGCAGGCCACACCCCAGGGAAACTCCCTTTACATTGGATCAGGGATGTGACCTGGATAAAGGTGGTGTTACAATCCCACCCTAATCCTCTTTAACATAAAATTACAATCACAAAATGGAGGCCAACCACACAATTCTGGGAATCACAGCCCAGTCAAATTGATACACACATTTTTTGGGGGACGTAATTCAATCCATGACACTAAGGAAACCAGAATAAAGTGTGAACTTTAGTTAATAATAATCTATCAATATTGGTTCATTAAATTCTGACAAATGGACCATACTCATGTAAGATGTTAATAGTAGGGAAGCTGGGTGTGGGCTATGCAGGAACTCTTTGCAATAATTCTGCAAATCTAGGACTGTTCTAAAATTAAAAAAAAAATTATAAAAAAAAAGCCACAGGATAGAAAATTGATAAATCAGACTTTGTCAAAGTTCATCATCAAAAAACACCCTCAAACGGAGAGTCACAGAATGGATAAGAAAACAGGATCCATCAATATGCTGTCTACAAGAGACACACCTTAGAAACAAAGACGTGAATTTATTAAAAGTCAGAGGTTGGAAAAAAATATATCAAGCTAACAACCACCAAAAAATAGCAGGAGTGGCAATTCTAATCTCAGATAAAATAGACTTTAAAACGAAATCTACCATAAAAGACAAAGAAGGACACTATATAATGATTAAGGGGAGGATCCATCATGAAGACATAACCATAATAAACATCTACGCACCCAATGAGAGGGCTCCAAAATACATAAAACAAACTCTAACAACACTGAAAAGAGAAATTGACAGTTCCACAATCATAGTAGGAGACTTCAACACACCACTCTCAGTAAAGGACAGAACAACTAAGAAGAAACTCAGCAAAGATACAGAAGACCTAAACAGCACAATCAGCCAACTTGACCTCATAGACATGTATAGAACACTCCATCCAACCACTGCAAAGTACACATTCTTTTCCAATGCACATGGAACGTTCTCCAGAATAGACCACATCTTAGGCCACAGAGCAATCCTCAACAAGATCCAAAACGTTGAGATAATTCAAAGTATCTTCTCTGACCACAATGCCATCAAGGTAGAAATTAACAATAGAAAGAGCAAGGAAAAAAAATCAACTACATGGAAACTGAATAATACCCTGCTTACACATCAGTGGGTAATAGAAGAAATTAGAGATGGAATCAAAAAATTCCTAGAATCAAATGAGAATGAAAACACATCATACCAAAACCTTTGGGACACAGCAAAGGCAGTCCTCAGAGGACAATTTATAGCAATAGATGCACATATCAAAAAAGAAGAAAGGGACAAAATCAAAACATTAACTACAGAACTCAAACAAATAGAAAGAGAACAGCAAAAAAAGCCCACAACCACCGGAAGAAAGGAAATAGTAAAGATCAGAGCAGAAATTAATGAAATAGAGAACAGAAAAACAATAGAAAGAATCAACAAAACCAAAAGTTGGTTCTTTGAAAGAACCAACAAAATCGACAAACCACTGGCCAGACTGACAAAAGAAAAACAGGAGAGGACACAAATAACCCAAATAAGAAATGAAATGGGGGACATTGCAACAGACCCAACTGAAATAAAAAGGATTATAACAGAATATTATGAAAAACTATACTCCAACAAATTTGAAAATCCAGAGGAAAGGGATAAATTTCTAGAAACACACGGCCTACCCAAACTACAACAAAGTGATGTTGAAAATCTGAACAGACCCATAACAAGAGAAGAGATTGAAAAGGTAAAAAAAAAACTCCCAACCAAAAAAAGCCCTGGCCCAGATGGCTTCACTGGAGAATTCTACAAAACATTTACAGAAGAGCTTGTACCAGTTCTACTCAAGCTATTTCAGAGCATAGAAGAGGAAGCAACACTTCCAAATTCATTCTATGAAGCCAGTATAACGCTGATACCAAAACCAGGCAAAGACGTCACAAAAAAAGAAAATTACAGACCAATATCTCTCATAAATATAGATGTAAAAATTCTGAACAAAATTCTAGTCAATAGAATTCAGCATCATATCAAAAAAATAATACACCACGACCAAGTAGTATTCATACCAGGTGTGCAAGGATGGTTCAACATTAGAAAATCAATCAATGTAATCCACCACATAAATAAAAGGAAAGAAAAGAATCACATGATCATCTCAATTGACACAGAAAAGGCATTTGACAAAGTCCAACACCCATTCCTGATAAAAGCTCTCAATAAAATAGGTATAGAAGGGAAATTTCTCAACATAATAAAGGGCATCTATGCAAAACCAACAGCCAACATCATTCTTAATGGAGAGAGGCTGAAAACATTTCCCTTGAAAACAGGAACAAGACAAGGATGCCCTTTATCACCACTCCTATTTAACATTGTGCTGGAAGTTCTAGCTAGAGCAATAAGGCAAGAAAAAGAAATAAAGGGCATCCAAATTGGTAGTGAAGAAGTTAAACTTTCCCTGTTTGCAGATGATATGATATTATACATAGAAAACCCTAAAGACTCCACGAGAAATCTACTGGAACTAATAGAAAGATTCAGCAGAGTAGCAGGATACAAGATAAAGATTCAAAAATCAGTTGGATTTCTATACACCAATAAGGAGAATGATGAAAAGGAAAACAATACCATTTTCAATAGCCCCTAAAAAGATAAAATACTTAGTAATAAATCTGACCAGGGATGTACAAGACCTATACAAAGAAAACTATAAAACACTACTGCATGAAACCCAAAGGGATCTACATAAATGGAAAAACATACCATGCTCATGGATAGGCAGACTCAACATTGTGAAAAAGGCAATTCTACCCAAAGCAATTTACAAATACAACGCAATCCTGATCCAAATACCAGCAACATTCTTCAAAGAGATGGAAAAACTAATCATTAACTTTATATGGAAAGGGAAGAAGCCCCGAGTAAGTAAAGCACTACTGAAGAAGAAGAATAAAGTTGGAGGACTCACACTACCTGACTTCAGAACCTACTATACAGCTACAGTAGTCAAAACAGCCTGGTACTGGTACAACGACAGATACATTGACCAATGGAACAGAATTGAGAACCCAGATGTAAAGCCATCCACCTACGGTCACCTGATCTTTGACAAGGGCCCAAAGTCCATCAAATGGGGAAAAGACAGTCTTTTTAACAAATACTGCTGGCAAAACTGGATATCCATTTGCAAAAAAATGAAACAGGACCCATACCTCACACCGTATACAAAAACTACTTCAAAATGGATCAAAGACCTGAATATAAAGCCTAAAACTATAAAGTTCATAGAAGAAAAAATAGGACCAATACTTCAGGCCTTAATACATGGCATTAACAGGATACAAACCATAACCATCAACGCACAAAACCCAACAGATAAGCTATATAACTGGGATCTTCCAAAAATCAAACACCTATGCTCTTCAAAAGACTTCACCAAAAGAGTCAAAAGAGAACCTACAGATTGGAAAAAATTTTTGGACAGTACAAGTCAGACAAAGGTCTAATCTCCATAATCTACAAGAAAATCCAACACCTCTACAACAAAAAGACAACTAATCCTATTAAAAAATGGGCAAAGGAAATGAACAGACCCTTCACCAAAGAAGACATTTAAATGGCCAACAGACACATGAGGAAATGCTCGCGATCACTAGCCATTAGAGAAATGCAAATTAAAACCACAATGAGATACCATCTCAACCTGGCATTACTGGCACGAATCAAAAACACTGGAAATAACAAATGTTGGGGGGGCTGCGGGGAGATCAGAACTCTTATGCACTGCTGGTGGGAATGCAAAATGATACAACCATTTTGGAAAATGATATGGCGCTTCCTCAGAAAGCTAGAAATAGACATACCATTTGATCCAGCAATCCCTCTCCTAGGAATATATCCTGGAGAAATAAGAGTCGTCACTCGAATAGACATATGCACACCTATGTTCATGGCAGCATTGTTCACAATAGCAAAATGATGGAAACAATGTAGGTGCCCATCAACAGATGAATGGATAAACAAACTATGGTACATACACACGATGGAGTACTATGCAACAAGAAAGAACAACAATGAATCTGTGAACCATCTCATAACATGGATGAAACTGGAGGACATTATGCTGAGTGAAATAAGTCAATCACAAAAGGACAAATATTGTATGAGACCTCTACTGTAAAAACCCATGAAAAAGTTCACACGCAAAATGTAACAACCTTTGTTGGTTACCAGGGATAGGAGGGGTGTGGGTGAGGGAATACTAAACAGGCAATAGATAAGTGGTATCTTGGGTGAAGGGTGAGACAGTACACAATACAGGGAAACTAGCACAAGCTGTACAAGAAAAGGTCATGGAAGCCCCATAGACACATCCAAACTCCCTGAGGGACTGAGTTGCTGGGCGGAGGGCTGTGGGGACCACGGTCTTGGGGAACATCTAGCTCAATTGGCGTGACACAGCTTATAAAGACAATGTTCTACATTCTACCTTGGTGAGTAGTGTCTGGGGTCTTAAAAGCCTGTGAGCGGCCGTCTAAGATACTCCACTGGTCTCATCCCTTTGGGAGCAAGGGAGAATGAAGCAAACAGGATACAAGGAAAAGATTAGTCCAAAGGACTAATTGTCCACAGCTACCAAGGCCTCCACCAGACTGAGTCCGGTACAGCTAGATGGTGCCCGGCTACCACCACTGACTGCTCTGACGAGGATCACAACAGAGGGTTCTGGACAGAGCTGGAGAAGGATGTAGAGCATAATTCTAACTCACAAAAAAAAAAAAGACCAGATTTACTGGCCTAAAGAAGACTGGAGAAACCTCGAGAGTATGGCCCCCAGACACCCTTTTAGCTCAGTGGTGAAGTCACCTCCGAGGTTCACTGTTCAGGCTCTGAGTGGGCAGCCCCGTAAAACCAAATGAGACTAACGAGGTACAGGAGTCCAGTGACAAGGGCCAGAAGGCAGAAGGGGACAAAGAAGCTGGTGATAGGGAACCCAAGGTTGAGTAAGGATATTGTTGATGTGTTGTGAGATTGTTAACCATTGTCATAGGGCAACATTTGTAGTAACTGTTAAAATGAGAAACTATTTTGTTCTGTAAGCCTTCATCTTAAGTGAGAATAACAGCACAATTGGAAGAGCGTAGTGAATGTCACTGAACTGTGTACGTAGAAATTTTTGAAATGGTGTATCTTTGGCTGTGTGTATTTTCACCAAAAAAAAAAAAAAAGTTGAGAATTTAGAGGGTTAATATGTTGTGGGGTTGTTAACAATGTCATAAAACAACACGTGTACTACTGTTTCATGAGAAACTATTCGTTCTGTAAGCCTTCACCTGAAGTACAATAAAATATAAAAAATACCAAAAAACAACGACAAAAAAAAAAACACCCTCAAGAAAGTGAAAAGGCATGCCGCAACCTGGGTGAAAATATACACAATGAAGATGTCTGATGGAGGACTTGTATCCAGAACATATAAACAACTCTGAAACTCAATAATAAAAGGACAAAAACCTAGTTTTTAAAAATGGTCAAAAGATTTGAACAAACATGTTGCAAAGGAAGAGGTACAACTGGGCAATAAGCAAGAGGACAGGTGCTCATCAGTCATCAGGGAAAACGCAGATGAAAGTCTCAACCCTCACCACCAAATGGCAGAGACTCAAAGGACAATGACACAATACTGGGAGAGGACACGAGCTTCTTGAAGTCTCTTACTGGCCAGCGGGAGTGTCGAGTATTGCAACCACATAGGAAACAGTGGGCATTTCTTAAATCCACTGTGTTTCTGGATACTAGCCGTGGTCACTGGGGAAATGAGAGCACTTCCCCTCAGGAACACTCATGGGAAGAGGGTGCTTCGGGTCCTCGGGTCTCTCCCCATTTCATAGATGAGGAGACTGAGGTCTAACGGGACACACGACTTGCCCCAAAGCGTAGCTGTTTGGGGGCAGCAGAGCTCGTCCTGGATCTTGTCCTTCATGCCTAGTCTAGTCTTCTCCTCCTCCCCCCAGGACCTTCAAGCTGTCCTGGCTGCTAAGGACACCAAGGAGTTAAAAGCAGGCTATGAGCCAAGCCCTGGAGGCTCCTACTTGGTATGAACAGTTGAGAATGACTCTCCCATTGAATTTCTCTATGACAAGCCATTTCACCAAGAATCAAAAGGCTCTCTTTAGGTCTCTTGCTCAAAGTGCCAGCCTGAGTTGCTAACATGAGATTAAGCAACACAGATGCCAGGAGTATCTGCAAGGGTGATACCTCATTCTGCTTCTGCATAACTGATGCTGCCCCTTCATTGCCCTGTGGCCTGCATCAGGCTGACGGCCTGTCCCACTCAATGGCAAGTTAGATCTGCCGGTGAGAACTCCATCTGAGTGCTATAACATTCGCAGGCGAGACTTTGAAGTCCAGCATCCTATCAGGGAATGCTGAGTTGGCTCTTTTCAGAGATTGAGGCTGAAGTGGGAGGCCATTTTGAATTGCAAACTGGACTAGGTCAGCATGGCGGTGCTGGTTTGTGGGAAGGGTCCGTGAGCATGTGCCTAAGGAACTTCCCTGCAAAGTCTCCCAAGTCACGATTTATGCAGTCTTCATTAATGTTAGATATCTAAGTAGTCATTGCTCCATTAAGCACTGTTTGGGTAACTGGAATTACAAAATTAATATTTCAAGTATATCTTTGCATCTGTTATAGCCACCGTCTGTGGCTCCCCAGATTCTAAAGACCGCTCGAGAGCACTGAAGTTCTCCTCCGGTCTCTCCCATAGGCCATGTTCCCTGCACATCACACACAACCTATCCACACAAGGCAAGGGGCTGTTTTCACCCAGGAAAGTCTCGTGTGGGCTACATAGCCTGAAGCTCTGAGCATGCACGCAGGCCCTGCTGGTCTGTTTGCAGAGGACACGGAGCTGGTCCTCAGGTTGGACTCTGACATTTGTAGGCACATATAGTGTGTCCTGTAAGACTGTCCCCGACAGCCCTTGTAAACTCTCCCAGAGAGGGTCCACTGTGGCTTGAGCCACCAGCCCTTCCACCAAAACCTTAGAGGATTTCACAGCAGCTCTGCACCAACAGGTTCAAGAAAGGGTTGGATTCAGTTTCCAATCTTTCTTCTGTCAGGTCTGAGGCTTTTGTGCCCAAAGCCTGTGCCCAAGGGGAGAGGAGAGACTCGGAAAGCCTGGGAAGAGAGGTGCATCCCAGCGCAGGGCACGAAGGACACTTTTTGTTTAAACATGAAGTACAGGAAGGAGCGCGTTTGATGTCGAGGCGCCTGTGGCTCAGGAACTTGCCTGGCAGAGGGTAGGGTGAGTGGATGGGAGATTCTGGGGGACACCAGGGCCTTCTAAGAGCCCACTTCCTCCCACCAGCCCCAATCCCTTGATCAGCTGCATTATTCACGAAGTGGCCCCCCTCCCACCCCTCCTGAGAGCATCTTTTCTACCACTGTACTAATTTATACTTATGATTTTGGCCTCTATCAATAAAGTCAATGGGGAAGATTTACACGTTTGATTTTGACAGGAGGGGCAGAAAGGGTGCCCACGGTGGGGGTGCAGGAGTGCGGGTGAGAGCAGGGGCTCTGAATGTTGCTCCAGTGTCACTGAAGAAAGGTCTCTCGTGCCTGTGGCAACGTGTTGGGGGCCTGCCTTCAAGCCCTTCCCCCTGCTTCCTTGCTGGAAGTTTCTCCCCACTTTTGCTGGCTTCAGGTTCCCTCGAGGAGACTGGCCTGGCCCCTTGCCACAGCCTAAGTGATATCTCCATTACTGTCTACCATAAAACAGGATCTCGTCCTGCAAACAGCCCATTGAAGTGCAATCTCCAGCTCAGCTTCTTACAGGTAAGGGGGCTCTGTAAGTGATGTCGAGTGACTGGATGAGCATACACACTGAAGGAGAACAGAGGGGGTGGAGAACCCCAACTCCACCTGCACCTTGCCCTGGAAAACCAAGGTTGACAAACACAGGTGGAAACGGACCTTGTCTCCGTGACCACTCCTCTGACCCTGACGGGGATCAGGGTCGTCAGGTCGTTGGGAGCTTGATCCTTGAGAGTTTTGTGCCCCATGAGCACAGCCCCAGAGGCTCACACCGTGGGGAAGGGAGACAGCAGCAAGGACCCTCAAGAACCCTCAAAAACCTGCAAGGACCGACAGGGCCCTATCTGGAGACACATTGACTTGTGCAAACAACAGGGCCTCTGCAGAGAGAAGCCGAAGCTGAAAGTCAGCACCCGTTTGCTCCACGTTATGGGGCTTTCTCATAAGCATAAAAAAACAACCAGCTCAGTAACGAGCAGTTTGTTCCTTGGCAACAACCAACAAATGGTCTGTGGGTAACGCTGTTGTTGGTGGGTGACACAGGTCCTCCTGGGGTCTCAGAGGGAAGCAGCTCTCAGGGGCTTGTCCAGCTTCCAGCTCCAAACCTCCTGCTCTCCCAGTGGCCTGGAGTAGGGAGGTGCCTGGTCCAAGACTGGCCAGGACACATTGCACCCGGGGCTGCACCTGGAGCTGCCCTATGGGGATCAGAGGTAACAGTGGATGAGCAGCACAAGCACTGCCCCCATGCAAGGGACCCTCTCAGCCTCGTCAACATGGCACTTTTGCCCTGGGCAGTGTCCAGCCCCAGGCCTGGGTGACACACAGAGACAGGTGGAAAAACAAGTTAATGAGATCTTGTGGGGCAGACACCTAGGGCAGCATGGAGGTGGGGGTCTGAGCAAAGCCAAGCACCTCCCTGGGGCCAGGGCCCCGTGCCCAGAGCAGGGCAGCGCTGGCTGTTTTATCCCATCGGTCAATGACCCTGCCGTGGTGGCAGCTGGGGTTCTCGGTGTGAGCACTGAGAAGTGTGTGTGCATGTGTGTGAGTATGCACACGTGTGTGAGTATATGTACATGTGCATGACGGTGCACATGTGTGACTGTGTGTGTGTGCATGTGTGTGCAGATGTGAGTTGCACATATGTGAATGTACACATTCATAAGTGTGCGTAAGGTTTGAAGGTGCACGTGTGAATGTGTGCATGAGTGTATGTGCACACATGTGAGTGTGTACCTGTGTGAGCATGTGCACGTGTGTGCATATGCATGAGTGTGCATGCATGTTTGTGCACACTTCTATGTGTGTGCATGTTGCGCACGTGAGTTGCATGTGTTTGTGTACATGCATGTTGCATTACATGTCTGTGCCCATGTGTGTGTATGTGTGCATGTGTGCACATACATGCATATTCATGTGTGCACATGTGTGTGTCATGTGTGCCTGAATGCATGTGTGTTTGTGTGTGTATGCTTGTGTCTGTGGGCATGAATGCGTGTCTACATGCTTTAGCATGTACAGCAAGGAGCGTGGCTGGTATCCACAGCCCTACTCCCTTCCTGTGTGACCTCCGTTGGTGCCATCAGGAGGTCAGTGTGCTGGAATCTCTGACTCACACCCCATTTCCTCCTGCTGTGCCCGCAGTCTGCCCACTGCCTGCCAGTCTGCAGCCAGGCCATTTTCTGTGAGGACAGCAGTTTCTTGGGAGGGGGTGTGCACAGAGGCAGCACTTCAGGGCTCCAGGCGTCTGCCTGCTGGAGTATGGGTGGCCCCTTCCTCACAAGGCCTGCCCTGGGTAGGGGTCCCTGAAGCCCTTTCAGCTGGCACTCCAAGACTGGCCAGAAAGGCTCTCAGATCCCTGTCCTTCCCACTCATCTTGTGTGCGCCTTGGAGGTGCTGGGCCAGAGACACCTGTTCCTGACTGCTGCCACACAGAACTGCTGTGGAGGCACTTGTCAAAAGTCCCCCATGGGCCCCTGGGTATCTGCCGCCCTTAGAAGGGAACTCCAGGTGGGCAGGGTTACAGCCACCCTGCAGGCCCCAGACCTCAGACCACAGGTGCTGGGACAGCAGCTGCTTCCTCACGGTCATCTGCATGTTGTCCTCAGGTTAGCATGAAGGGCAAATGTTCCACGGAAACCACAAACCACCTCTCACTGTCCTCCAGCATTTGGGTGACCCTTACCTGCTCAGGTGAGCACCGGTGAAGGGCTGGCCCTTAAGTGACAGATGCACCAGACAATGACTAGAGACACATGGGGGCCATGGAAGCTAGGGTGGGCGGAGGGTAGGCTGAGCGCAACCCCATCACACACCCACTCTGAGGACCCCGCTTGTTGTGGGTTGAATGGTGCCCTCAAAAAGATGTGTTCTAACCCTGGTTCCTGTGAGCATGACCCTGTTTGCACCTTGCTGAGAGGCGTCGGAACCAGCCCCTCACCCACCCAACCTAGACCAGGAGGGAAGGGAGAGGGACTGTGGTCTTGTGACCAGGACTTGGATGTTAGCTCCGCGACTCCCAGCTAGGGATCCTTGTCCATTCTGGAAGCTCCAGGCCTCAAACAGCTCATCCTTAAAGTGGGACAGTTACAGTGACCCTGCCCTGGGAGGGACCTGCACGGCTCACCCCAAGCTAACAGCCAGAGAAGGCATGTCCAAGGCCCGTGTGGCACCCACAGCACCAATCCTGACCACTCCGTGGTCCTTAATTAGCCTCCTTGGCCTCCCTGCTCTGTGGAGGTGTTCCTAATGAAGGACTCGCTACAGAGGCCCTGCACCTCCCTAGTCATCCTCTCGGATTAAACCGGCATCTGAACGCGGTAATGAAGCAGGGATTCCGTCACCTGGCAGGACATGATGGAAATCCAATTAAGTTGTGCATTTTAATTCCTTTACTGCTGGATGAAGGAGCGAGAGTTTATCCGCACAGCCTAGAGGCCAGTATTTTATCAGCTGATGACAAAACCCACAGAGCTGGGACCAAAATGGGCACAAAATGGCAAGGTGTTGGAAATGCATGTCTTTAGTGCTGGATGGTCCATTTATGCAGACAGAAAGTGCTGGGCTGAAGAGATTAGCCTATTCAAAGGGGAATTCATTTTATTTACAATCCTCTAACAAGTGAGGGCGGTGGTGGTTCAGTGGTACAATTCTTACCTTCCATATGGAAGACCCAGGTTTGATTCTCGGCCAATGAGCTTCATGCGCAACCACCACCGGTCTGTCAGTGAAGGCTTGCATGTTGCTGTGATGATAAATAGGTTTCAGCGGAGCTTCCAGACTAAGACAGACTAAGAAAGGCCTAAAAATCTACTTCCAAAAACCACCCAGTGAAAACCCAATGGATCACAATGGTCGGATCCACTACCGATCATAGGAATGGCCCAGGACCAGATAGTGTTTTATCTGTTGTGCATGGGTTCACCATGAGTGGGGACTGACTCAATGGCAGCTAACAACAACCAGTGGTCCCAGGGCACCTGGCAGGACTGTCTGGTGGTTGAGCTATGCCCATGAGGCCTGAGAAGTGGCTGAATGAACAGCCATGGGTCCTCGTCACACCTGCCAGGTCAGCGAGGAGACCAGCCTAGGTTCTGGGAATCTGAAATAATTGAGGCAAAGTCTCGAGACTGGTGTGCTCACCTTGAAGCTGAGTGTGCATCCTGCACAGACCCAGGTGCACACAGATGCTTTTGTTGAAATCACAGGAATCTTGAGGATTTCTTTGGACTCAATATCCTGTGACAAGGGCCTTGCTCTCAATCCTGAAGGGAGGATGTCTTTATGATGGACTTAGCCATCAGTTCCCACAAGGACACCTCCCATGTCCGAAAGTGCAGTGAGCCCCGGGGTCCCAGCATAGGCATCTCTTCTGGAAAGAAGCAACACCCTGAAAGTATATTTGGGTGGAGGGCTCCCCACTCTGTTTTTGCATGAACACACTTCATTCACTTCTGTCTTTCTAAATGTGTTTAATTCTCTAGTCTATAGATAACTGTTGACTCTACTGAAACTGTGTTCTCTTTGATGCTGTGGACTTATTTCTTTACACACGCTGATAATTGCATTTCAGTTGAGTGGAATCCCTGACATAGCGGTGTAAGAGTGAGTCTGATAATCCTTTCTCCTGGCATGTAGGGGCTCTGATGTCCTCTAGAGGGAATCTAGAACTGCGGTGCTGAGCTATATTCTGGAGCCAGACGCCCTGAGTTAGAATCCAGTTCTGTACCAGCCTTGTATCCTTGGGCAATTTTCTTAACTCTTCTGTGCCTCAGGTTCCTTTTAGCAGTGTATGTAAAGCATGAGATGAGTTCCTGGTACATTCTAAGATTTGCCTTGGTAGATGTCAGCACTGTGATTACAGGCCCTCTCTGTCTATTCAACATCAAGTGAACAGAATCTAAGAAGCAATTACCTTGCCAAGTATTATTATAATACATTTATTGAAATTGCTAGTCAAAAACAGTAAATGGAATAATTAAAATAAATCCACCTAAAAGTTGATTTCAAATTAACCTGATGTGTGCATACTATCTAAATTACACTCTCCTATAATCTAGTCTCTCATTAAAATCAAATTTTATTGGGAGAAATTATACATTTTTCACCATGATTGGGCAGAACAAGCCAGGCTCATTCACCCACTGATGATGGCGAGAAGTGGAAGATTAGCAGAGGAGATAAAATGGAAACAAATTTTCCTGGCCTTCCCAGGTGCAGGCTGATAAGACCTGGGCCTAAGCCCTCACTCAGGAAATGATGCAAACCCATTAAAATTGCATCAGCCAGGGACCGCAAACCACTACGTGTTTGAGTGGGGCACAGGGACCCATGGGGGCTCTTGCTGACACACTGTGGGCAGGGAAAAGAAACAAGCTCCTCTGGAACATGAGAAACCTCATAAAAACCAGAGGAAACCCAATAAGCTTTCATCCAACACATTTCTTTATAGGTGAGAAAACTGAGGCTGAGAAAGGGGAGAGTCTTGTCAAAGACCGAGCACCAAGCCCACAAAGGCATAGAAGCAGAAGCTGTTCCCAGCGTAATGCTTCCCCTGGCCACTACCTCCTTCTTTTAATTCGTGATTTCCTGCTACACCTAGATAAAGTGACCTCATGATGAAGGTTGTCCATAGCTGGGTTGTGGGGCTGCACCATGCACATGAGGGCAGGTCCAGGGCTTGTCCCAGTCTGGGTGAGCAGTTCTGACCCATCCCTAGCCCACTGCCTGCCACTGGCCAGTGCAGGATTCCCAGCGTGGTGAAGTGCACCCCACTGTGGAAAAGCATTCAGAAGGCCCATGTGGCTGAAGGAGGGCCATTGGCCACCCTCCCTTGCAGGGCCCTCAGCTCCTGGGATGAGATTGCAGCAAGTATCTGGAACACATGGTTGCTTGGCCACCCCAGCTAATAGCTCCATTGTTCAATTAACCCCTTGGAGTTACTGTTATAACATTTTTTAAATGGATCGCCCACCTGGCATTTTTATGAAAGAAAGAATTTCACCTATTAAAATTATTCAAATTCAGTAATAACATATTATTAGGATTAGCAGAAAAACACAGGATGTTAAAAAATTATCTATTACTAGGAGGATTTTGAAAATAGACCAAAAAAAAAAAAAAAAAAAAGAGCAAAAATTAATTGTGGGACAACTTCAAGTGACCTAAAATACATATAATTAGAATCCCAAAAAGAGAAAATAGAGAGGAGGAAATGGAAAAAACATTTGAAGAAATAATGACTGAAAGTTTTCCAAATTTGATTAAAAAAATTATAAACCCACAGACCCAAGAATCTCAATGAACCCAAGCACAACAAATATAAAGAAGACACATCATAATTGTTTATATTAGGTGATAACAAAATAATCTTAAAAGCAGACAGGGTTTTTAAAAAGACATGTTGTAGTCTAGTGAGGAACAAAGGTAAGGATTACAGCAGATTTCTCATTGGAAACAAGGTAAGCCAGAAGACAGTGGAATGTCTTTAAAGAATTCAAAGAAAAAAAATCCTGTCAATTCGTGATATTATACACAGCAAAAATATCTTTCAGTAACAAAGACAAAATAAAGACTTTATCAGACAAGCAAAAGCTAAAACAATTAATCACCAGCAGACCAGCACTACAAGAGATGTTGAAGGAAGTCCTTCAGACAGAAGGAAAATGATACCATATGGAAACCTGATCTAAACAATTGAATGAGGAGCACTGGAAATGGTAAACATGTGGTCAAATACAAAAGACTATTTTTCTTATTTTTAATCTCTTTAAAAGAAAACTACCTATTCAGAGCAAAAATAATAACAATGTTTTGTGAGGTTTCTAACATATTTAAAAGTAAAATATATGACAATAACAAAGACTGGAGATGGGAATGGAAATATACTGGCGTAAGATTCTTATACTATCATTAAATGGTATAATATTATTTGGAGATAGACTATGATAAGTTAAAGAGGTATGCTATAAATGCTAAAACCCATGCACACACTTGTGCATACACACACGCGTGCGCACACACACACACATGAGTTAATAGGTAATAAACCAATAAATGTGATTAAATGGAATCACAAAAAGTACTCAAATAATCCAAAAGAAGTCAGACTAAAAGCAAAAGTAAAACAGATGGGACATGCTGCCTACTCAAAACCCACTTTAAACATAAAGACACAAATGAATTAAAAGTAAAGGGATGGAAAAATATATGCTATACTAACATTAGTCAAAATAAAGCTGGAGTAGCTGTATTAATATTAGATAAAGTAGATTTCAGAGCAATGAATATTATCCAGGATAAAAAGGTCATTTTGTAATTCTAAAGAGGTCAATTAGTCAAGACAACTTAATATTAAATGTTTATGCACCTAGTAACAGAGCTTCAAGATACATGAAATAAAGTCCTTATCTGCTAGTTGCAACATCTGGATCATCCTGGGGTCTCTCCTGATGTTGTTTTCTCTTGAGAATGTAGTCCATTTACTTGGTTGTTCATATGCTAGTAATTTTGAATTGTATCCTGGACATTATGAATGTGATATTGTGGAGATTCTGGATTCTGTTATTTTCCACCAATGATTGGTATTTTTTTTGTCTTAGCAGGTAGTTATCTTGGTAGTGTTCTAAGTGCAAACTGTTTCCTGAGTAGCAGCTCCAGTCTCCGTTCAGACCTTCTGACCTTAGTGGGGTTGCTTTGAGTCTGCCTTGTGTACATGTGGTTCAGGTGTCAGAGATGAGGGTGGACAGGGTTTAAGTTTCCTTTTCACAATTCTTCCCCTCTTGGGACTCCACATTCTTCAGTGGCCACAGCTTCCTCAGTTTCATTCTTCTTATTCTCCAGCCCATAAAGACTGTTATTTTCTAACAGTTCCCTGCCTCCTCATGCACTGCTCATGGCCACCTGCACATGGCCCCAGCCTAAAAGCCACAGTGAGAGTTTACGACATACATTTCCCTTTCTCCAAGCGTGTGCTCCACCCCCTGCCCCCGCCCCACCCCCCCAGGGTCTGTCTGCTGCTCACTCTCCAATGCCTCCAAGCGGCTCCTTTTTGTATTATGTGCAGATTTCAATGTTGTTTTCTTTGGGGGAGTGAGTGTGGTGTGATCTTACAATCATCACAGGAAGTAGACCCTGCAATTACCCATCCACTTTTAGAACTGCCTTGTGCATGAACCTCACATAACCTTTGAGTCACACTTGGAAAAAATATGTCTCATCTGTTATGAAGGTCATGCTGGCTTCACTCCAAGGGAAGAGAGAGAAAAAGAGAAAGGAGAAGGAGGAGGATGAAGAGGACAAGAAGAAGAAAGAGAGATTGAAAGACTGACAGAAAGAAGATACCTGGTGAGCCTATTCCATTTTCAGATACTTGTTCTTAGCACAATGGACTGCTTTTCCCATAAGCCATCTCTGTTCCTTCTTTCAACATCCTCAAGAAAAAAAAATAGTAAAACTCCCTTTCTCCTCCCTCACCCTCTCCCACTGCCTCTGAAGAGTCTCTGTCCAATAATTCCTGACTCCTCTTCTCCCTCCTCATGGCTGCTTTCGGGCCCAGGCTCCCACAATCTCTTTGCTCACATTTGTTCATCAGTAGATATTCACACATTGCCTATTCATTTACACATGCCTAAATACGCACGCATACACACACACGCGCGTACCCATGTGCACTCACTCCAGCCCATGCAGGGTGCTCTACAGGGGCCAGAGTGGGTGAGAGGCCAATATTGCTGGCTTGGTCCTAAATGACCCCAATGTTGCGGACACCATCTGACTGTCAAGAGGTGGAGACATGAGGTGTCTAGGACTTGGGAGGAGAGACAGAGATTTCTGCAGGGGACGACACCAGTGGGGCAGCTCTGAGCACCAGGTCCAGGCTGGGGAGGACACTGGGCCTCATGATTTCAGAGACGCAGAAGGGCACTTGGAGTGGAGCGTTGGGCTTGAGTGCCAGGAGACTGTTAGGTGGAGAGAACAGGGAAAACCCACATAAAAGGAGACTTGCCCTCTTTCTGTCTGGGTCCTTCCTTGCCCTATGATTCCATCCCCATCCTGCCTTCTTCTCTGCAATGGCCTGACTCGAGGTTGGCTCCTCTGCCCCAGAGACTTGATGTCCACTTTTAGCTGACCCTACAGGCACTTGGATTGCCCCTGAAAAGGTGGGGGCTGTGCTCTGCAGTGACAGGGCTTCCACAGTTGCGTGGGGGCTCTGCTGCTCAGGAGCAGGATGGTCTCATTCACAGCCTTTGGAGTTCTGGCGCCAGTGGAAAGCGGAGAAGCAACATTCCCACGAGTATGGGTTGGAGGAAGGGATGGTCTGTGAGGTGAAAGTGGGCAAAAAAAACCTTGGGCACTAATGTGAATATGATCGTCTGTCCTTCTTCAGATGGGTAAAGAGGACACTGGGCTGTCCCTGAAGTCCAGGAATCCCACAGACACAGCCCCGACCCTCTCCTAACTGCCGGCCCCAGCCATCATCCCTGTGGCCTCCTGGCTCAGCCTGGGCCCTGGTCTATCCCAGGCCCCAGTCCCCACCCTAGGCCCTGTTCGCCACCCTAGGCTGGAGCAGCGCCCTTCCCTCAGCACTCTCTCAGCTTCATGTCTGTGGGGCATCATGCAGCCCCATCACCATAAATCATAATGAAGAGGTGAGACAGAGCCATCTGTCATTCATTAACGTGACGTGTCTCTCTGCAGAGCCCTGAGCCACCCTGGGGCTGAGCTGAGAAACGGCCAGTAAAACCCCCAATAACGACGTCACAGCAGATGTCCCAACATGAAGAATTCTAGCAGCTGTTTCCAGGTTTATTTATGTGCAATCATCGAGCACCCAAGACTCTAATGTCTCTGCAGTCTGATGCCCCCCAGGAGCTCATCCATCAGCACTAAAAGGTCCCTGATCTGCCAAGTGACTCGGGGACACAGGCCTGACTCTTGTGATGGGTGGGCAGTGCTGATGGGTAGATGTGCCATTCGACCTGGATCCATGTGGGCACCTGGGGACACACTGCATCTCATCCCCTCCCAGAAGGAGGCCCAGATCTGCTGGGTGCTCACCCATGTATGTCCAGGGCTGACACTGAGAAAGTGGGTTTCCCTGGTGGATGGTGACCCCGACACAGTGGGGGTCCAGAGGTCAGGCGTCCTCCCTGAGAAGGCTTTCAGGGACCGCTGCCCATCATCTCCTTTGGTCTGAGCAGAGGACAGAGGACTGCAGAGGAAGCCTAGAGGGACCACAGATGGGGCTTACCTGGTCACAGGTGCTGCACTCAACCCCTATGGAGACAGGAGGAGCCATTACTGGTTAGTAGGGGGGCAAATGAATGCTCAACAAGGTCAAGTGTGCTTCCCAAGGTCACCTGGCTCCATCCCAGACCCACTGTCCTCCGAGAAAACCAAAGGCCCAGGGACTGACTCTCAGGGTGCTGTTGATGGATGGCACAGGTCCACACTGGCCTCAGTCACTTCAGGTGCCAGAAGTGGCCAAGCTGTTCTGTTGTGGGCACTATAAGCATCCAGGACATCCTTCCTCCCTACCTTCTCTCTTCCACCCACCTACTGTCCATTCATCTTCATCCTCCCTCCCTCCCTCCTCTCTTCCATCCTTTCATCTCCATCTTTCCCTCTCTCCCTCCTCTCTAGATGTTAGACTAGAACCAGCCATTCACCTCCCCTGGCCCGAGATCCCCAGGGGTGACTCCAGCCACCCCACTGGAGTTAGCTCTGTAACCCTAAACTGCTGTAGGATCTCGGCCCTTTTAGGACATCTCTGAAAACCCCTGCCTGCCCCAGTGAGCTCGTCCTCGAAGCACTCTGGGCAAACCACCTTGGGGTGACTTTCCAGGCTGAACCCTAAGCTCCCAGTCCTCCTGTCCTCTCCAGCTCAGAGACCCTCCCTGAGGCTCCTGGGGCCTGTTGGACCCTGAGCTCCTCCCCATCTCATCCAAGTCCAGACACAGGGCACCCCTCCTTCCAGCCCTGGGATCCACCAGGCCCCAGCTCAGAGGCCAGCTAGGGGTCCAGTGAGGAGGGAAAATTGGACAGTGCGTGCAATGTCCCTGACCCTGCATCCAGTGGGGACAGGAGAGGCAGCAGAGGGGCTGGTGGTACCTCACACCAATCAGCCTCCCACAGCCTCCCACAGGCCAGAAAGACACAGGCTGCTGTACAATGGATCTCTTCTGTGTGGCCTTTCTTGCCATGGTCTTGTGACTCCACCCAAGTGATTGGGTGGGACTATGAGAATAAGGTAATCGCGGTCCACTGAAGGGATTGGTCAGTTTTGTCATCCTGCTAGACTTAAAATGAACCATCCCAGAGGTGGGAAAAGAGCATCTGACCACCACCAAGAAAGAAGAGCCAGGAGTGGAGTGTGTCTTTTGGACCCGGGATCCCTGTGTTGAGAAGCTCCTGGAACCAGAAGAGAGAGAGAGAGCTGTAACACTAAAGATGGCAAGAAGCCATGGCAGAGAAACAGTGGCAGGAGAGACCAGCAGGAGATGGTGCAGTGGGCTTCCTGGCTCACAGAGCAAGAAAGCTGAGTGCCTTTGGGCAGGAGGCTTGCTGGCGGTGTAGAGTGCCTCTAGGCACTTGGTAGAGCTAGATTTGCCAATCCATGAAGCTAGAGTTGAGAACCTTTGGGCCGAGGCTTACTGGCATAGTAGGGTGCCTTGGGACACTTATCAACAGAGCTAAAAGAGCTTTGTAACTCTTGCCTGAGCAGGGCAGAGGCCAAAGGCCAGAGAGAGACATGCCTTTGGGGACAGCTGAGAGCGGCTGTCCTGATGGAAGAACTGTATCCTGAGTGTTCCTCATCCTAAACTGTAACCTGTTACTTCCCTAATAAAGCCCATAACCATGAGTATGGTCTGTGAGTTCTGTGTTGCCACTGCAATGAATTATCGAACTCAGCAGAGAAGTAGAAAGTGCTGTGGGAAGGACAGTTGGTGTCAGAAATGAGAAAGATGGCAGAGAGAGGAGGCATGTCTGACCTTTGCCTCATAGGAATCAGCCTTGGGCTGTTGATCTTGATTCTCCTTCCTCCTGGTGAAGTCAGAGGTCAGATGCCCTCATGCAATTTTTACACAGGCCCCCCTATGCCTCCCCTAAATGGAAAAAGTGAACCAGCCCCAGCAGACCCTCTATGGGGTCCAGACAAGCTGACAGAGGTGGAAAATGGAGGCCTTGAGAAGCCCAGCCTAAGGATTTCCAGTTGTCAGGTGATGAGTCACTGGATAATCTCTGACTCTGAGCCTGTGGTGTTGAGGTCACACATGTGAGGGTCAAACCTATGGCCATGAAGAGCTGTGTCCACCTCCCTCTTTCCCCAACACTTGCTGGGGTTGCTGCTGTTACAGCGTGTCTGGGTTTATTCTCTGGCCTCAGAGACCCTGTGAGGCAGGACTGTGGTGTTAGCAGGAAAGAGCTCAAAGAGGAAGCTCCTTCCAGCTGCATTTCATAACAGGCTGTGGATGACAGTCCGGGGGTCCTGGGTAGATCAATATCTGCATAGTAGCTTCCAAGTGCAGTGAGTTATGAAGGCAAAAGATAATTTTAAAAAGCTTATCATAGCTCTTGGCTGCATAAAAGGGCCTGTGAGACACACCTGGGCGCTACCCTGGCTGTCTGCCCCAACAGGGTGCATTGAGGGACTGGACGGGCCTGCCAACTCTCCAGGGAAAGATCGGTGGTCATTGGTCCAGGCGTTCTGGCCGAGGGAGAGAAAGGGGCACCTCTTGCCCTCACACAACTCTTCCTGAGGCCCTGGGTGCTGACCCACCACTGAGTCCAAAGCACAGGCGGACAGCCTGTTGAGTGACGAGTGTCCAAGAACCCTTGTGAGAGGCCCTGCACCCCCAAACCAGCCAAAGGATGTTGACTCCACGCTCTTTTTCCTGGGTGCTGACGGCTGGACCCAGCCCCCTCACACCATAGCAGCCACATCCTCCCGAGTTTGGTCACCCCTGCCCTCCCCACTCCTGGGAATGGGCAGCAAGGGGATCAGGTAGTGAGGAAGAGTTCCTGGGGTGGGGGTGTTTCCTGGACTTCCTGCCCTGCCCAAAGCTGGGGACAGGGGGCAATGCCTGCCTGTTTTGTCAGGTCGAAAACCCCGTCCGCACAACCGGCTGGCATTTTTGTGTTTCCCACATGCTGGTCATTGTTCTAGATGCAAGTCTATGAGGCAGGTGCTGGTATTATGTGCATTTTAGAGATGAAGAAGCTGAGGCACCAGGCTAAGTGACTGTCAGGTTCTGAGCCTCAGAGCCATGGCCCACAGTGCCGCCCCTCGTGGTTGTACCGAGGCCCCAGTACGGAGAAGGAACAAGCGCCTGCACTCTTGGCGGGGTTATCCTCTGTCCGGTGCCTCCCCCGACAAGCCTGGAGACACAGCAGCACAGCCCCCATAGGGTGGGCTGACTCCTGGAGAATTGGCTTCAGTTGCAATTGTCATCAAGAGCACAGGTGTCAGAGCATAATGGAGTCGGATGTGGCCTCCTCATTACAGAATCCCAACTTCTCCAACTCCCGGCAAATGAGGGGTAGGTGCAGAGGGCTGATGACAGGGACACTAATCCGAGTGGATGCAGGCCTGGCCAGCACCCTGGTGATATGTCCAGAGCACCTGTCAGCATCGTCTGTAATTCGGTCAGCAGACGGCTGGCCTGAAACGTCGTTCCTGAGCTGAGGCCGTGTCCTGCAGAGCCACAGCGACAGGCCCACTCTAAGGACAGAAGAAGCTGCAGCCCCTCGGCCCCTTGCAGGTGGCTGTCTAGGGGAGGTTCCAGTGTGGAGGATGCCTGGAGGTCACGGCCCAGGCTGGGAACTGACCCTGAGCACCCTCTGCAGCCTGGGCCACCCCAGGAGGTGACTTAGGGGGCCCCACACCGGGGAGCTCCCTCGATTCACAATCTGCCTGGAAGTCAGGATGTTTTAGCATATACTATTCCTTAAACTCGTCTCCATAAACTTGACACCTCGGGCATATTCCGTTGTCATTAAAATAGTCTTCCCAAACATGACTCTTAAGGTCAAAATGATAGTGTGCCATATGACCGCGTGGTGGTATACTTCCTTCCTGTTGGGTACTTATGTTGTTGCCAATGCTTTATAATAACAAATTAAGCATCCTTCTGCATAAAGCTTGGGCAGGGGCTCTGATTATTTCCCTAGGATAGACTCCTAAGGTACAATTGTGGGGCCTTGGGGTTTACTTCAAAGTCCATGTATATACATATGTGTGTATTGACTGTGTGTGATTGTGTGTGTGTATTGAGTATGTACGTTTGATTGTGTGTGAGAGAAACAATCTCATATAGAAAACTTGCAAGTACAATACAAAGATTTTTTCTCTGATTCCTTTGAAAATGAGTTGCTGATCAGAAGTCCCATCATCCCCAAACACTTTAGTATTCCCTACAAACAACGATACCCTGCTCTACAAGGACAGTACAACGATCACAATCAAATCAGGAAACTGGCATTGATAGATCACTAATCTCATTGCTTTCCATGACTTTAATCTAATCCCTAATCCATCCAAGTACTGCCACTTGTTCCAGTGTTGTCCTTTATAGCGAAAGGATCCTGTTAGAATCATACATTGCATTTAGTTGTCAGATCTCTTTGAATTGGATGCAACTCATGATGACGCCATACACAACGGAATGAAATGCTGCCTGGTCCTGCACCATCCCTATGATCGGTTGCAGATCGGACCGTTGTGATGCAAAGGGTTTTCAATGGCTGACTTTTGGAAGTAGATTTCAAGGCCCTTCCTCCTAGTCCATCTTGGTCTGAAAGCTCTGCTGAAGCCTGTTCAGCATCATACCAACACACAAGCCTCCACCGACAGAAGGGTGGTGTCAGCGCATGCAGTGCATTGGCCAGGAATGCAACCCGGGTCTCTCACCTGGAAGACAAGAATTCTACCACTGAACTACCATTAGATTCCTTTTGGAGTGATCTGTCTTTTTCCAATGAGACAGTTGATGATTCTTGCAGCTGTACCACATTTGTTCAGTGATTGTAGCTTTATACTATGGTTTAATATCAGAAAAGAAATGTCTCTCCTTGATATTCTTCTCCTAAAATTGCTTGTGTTCTTCATGTTGTTGTTCTTCCAAATGAGTTTTGAATCACATTGGCAGATCAAAACAAAATCAAGATATAAGTTTGCTTTGACTTATAATAAACCTTTAAAATCTGGGAAGAATTAATATCTTTGTTATTCAATCTTTGCATCCAGGGTAAGGGTGTATCTTTCCATGACTCAGGCCATTTTTACAACCCTCAGTGAGATTGTGAGCTTTCTTCACATAGTGCCTCTGCCTTTCCAGTTAAGTTTATTCCTTGGTTGTCAGAGTTAAGATCAGGGTCTTAGTTTTTCCCTATTACATGTCCAAATTATTGCGGAAATACATTCATTTCACACATTTATGTTGTTTTTTCTTACCATATATTTACACCATTTTTTTTTCATGTCTTATTGCAATGGCCACAGATTGGGTGTGTTGGGTACATTCACCACTGAATGAGATGAGGGCAACCCAGCTTTACTGTCAGCCAACAACAAGGTAAGTGGCTTCTCCTTGCTTAACTCGAGGATTGGTGTGTCAAGATCTCCTCTCATCTCTAAAAGAGGAGGCTTGCTCATGGGCACAGCACCAGCAATACTTTCAGTTTCAAGCAAGCTTTTACCCAGGAGGATTCTACTGGGGCCAGGATGCTTCCCTGCCTCTCTGGCTATCTCTTGATTGTGTGGCCTGGCTGGAGGCTGGCAGTGGGTCTTTTCCGGCCACAGGGCACCATCCCACCTCTCTTCTGGTTCCCAGCTCTATATCCTGACTCATTGGCTTCCCCCTCCAAACACCAGCCATGGTGTCCATACGGGAATCTTTGTCCAGGGTGGACACAGCAAGATAGTTCCTGATGGGAAAGACAACAATGCTACCTCAGGGCGAGCTCTCTCAACCCAGTACTGAGTGGGCAGGATCCTCTTGTCGTCCTGCCCAGTCCTCACCACCCACACCCTGGGTTTACTGGAAATACTTCTGTGGTCTCAGCGATTACTCACCAACCTTCCCAGTTCCTGTGCTGTGGGCAGTTTTGTGTCTCTTCCTTTTTACTCTGTTTGTTTGTTCTTTATATGTTTTTTGAAATTTCCAAGTGTTTCAGTGAGAGGAAGGGGAGGAAGTAGCGTTGAGCACCCCTCGAAAGCCTCCATCTTAGCCTGGCTGACTCTTGAAGAAGAACCTGAAAAGTAGGTGATACCTTCCTGGGCTATGTCTCTGTGGCCTTGCTCTCTTACAAAAGAGCAAATAAACATTACTTAAATGAAAGGCCTGCACGGATGGGGCCCTCATTCTCTGAGACACCAAGCTTAGTCACTGTCAGGGGACACACTGAAAGCGTGTTGTTTTTATGTGCAGGGAAAGGGAGAGCCCTGAGCTGCTGTCTCTTGTCCTCTCTCAGGGGCACAGGCTTGGCTCTGATAGTCACTCTAGGGGAGTGTGTGGTGTGGGACAAGGGCCAGGCCATGAGGACCATGGCAAGGCTCCTCCTGCCCACTGGCCATAGCTCCTCACCCTTGAAGGGAGGTCATGGGCTGCTCGGTCTCCAGCCCTGATGCTGGTGCTGGCTCTCTGACCCTCAGCCATGGAACCCCACGATTCACATTTGGCGGCTTCTTGGCAAATCCATCCGTTGGTCCCGTGCATCAGTTGAAGCTTTTCTTTCCCCTCATACTCCATGTCTGATGGCCAGCAGTTGTTTTCTGGAAGATCTGAATCTGCCCACTGGGACACGGAGCAAATGACAAAATGGCGGACCCCTGGTGAAACCTGAATGAAACGTCTTTTCCCCCAAGGACGCCTCCAAAGACACTTTAAAATACATGTGGGAGAAATTCAGATGTTCAAAAATGGGAAATGTTACAAAATAGAGCACACACTTCCCCTCTTCTGTATAGAACAGAAAATTCAGTTATTTTTATCTCTTGGAGCTCTACTGAGAATTGTGTGGTGGTGTGTGTGCCAGTGTACACACAGAAGGTCCTTTTTCTCATCAGCCGCTCAAGCCCTCCAAGAATGGAGTGCTGTTTTAGAGTATGCATTTAAGCTAGTATAGATGCTGGCAGTGAAGGGAGACAGGACCTCATCTGGACTCCTCCGCTCTTGAGTCGGGTGAACTCAGCTGACTCAGTACATCTCCCAGGCTCAGCATCCCCATGTGTAAAGTCAGGATAGTGATGCTAAGACCTTAGGCTTGTGATCAGCATTTAATAAGCAAATGTGTTTAAGTGCTCAGCACACTGTGCAGTGCACTCAATAAATGGTGATTATTACCATTGTTATTGTTATCATTAGTACTCATCTTCCTGTGCACCTTGATCCCCTTCATGCATGAAGAAATAGCAATAGAACGAGCAAAGGGGCACATCGATTTGCCCTGCCAGCGTGTGACCACAGAGGAGATGCTGAGCTGATGGGGTCATTGATCCTAGATGGTAGGAAGGCTTCCGAGGGTGGTGAGCTGAAAGCAAGTGTCTCTGAGGGAGGGAAAGGCCTTGATTAGTTTAATTGCGGTCAGCACCCTGGGGAAGGAGGTAGGGTGGAGGGGTCAGCACCCTGGGGAGGGGAAGGAAGGGCAAAGCAGGGAAGGTCAGGGAAGCGGGGAACAGAGGAGAAGGAGGGAAGAGAGGTTCCCTCAGTTCCTAAACTGCTGAACATCACTATCTGTCTCCTTTCCCAGCCAAAAGACAGCCCTTCTCTAGCATTCCTGAGCATTCTTGTTACTCATCATTTATCCGCATCAACTCTGGTGACTGCTCACACCTCTGCCTCCATTGATCTGGGGCCCAGGGCCCTCCCTACACTCATGGTACCTCAGCAGCTTACCCAGCCCCCCTTCCCACCCCTTCCTGGAGGGTCAGGACTCCCAGAAAACGAACAGGTTTGCTAACTGTTGCTCTCATTTCAGCTCTGAAAGACAACGTGGGCACTTCTATTCTACAGCAGCAGAAACATCAATGCCCCATGTATCTTCCAGGGCACAGAACACACCCAGCAAGTGGGCCCTCCTGCCCAGCCCTGTACCCCCAGACCCTGGAGTGTGGGGGAAACTGCGCCCTCCTTCCTCAGGGAGTGGCTACCCCCAAAGAACGGCCCTGGTAGGGTCTCACACTGTGCTCCATGGGGGCATGAGGCAGAGTGCAGGTGTCTTTGGTGGGAAGGGTTTGGGAGAGCCCTGGGACCCCCACCCTTTCCACCAGAGCAGCTCCAGGCTTCCTGCTCTGGGTGCCAGGCTCGATGCCAGGTGGCTGGGCTCCCAAAAGGACCATTCCCATCACCTGATTCTGTTTATCTGTCAATGATGTCTGGGGAAAGTCTGAGGCTTATGTGGCTTTTAATGGAAAGAGTGCTCCAGCCATCTCTGCCCAGCTGCTGGGACCATCTGCTGACCCCTCTGGGATATGAAGTCAGGGAATCCCATCAAGATCCTCCACTCATTTCAGGAGGTCACTGTGCATGGCCCTTCTGAATGCTGTGTTTCTTGGATCCCAATCACAGCAGATGCTACCTGTGCCCTGCCCCTATCTCCTTGTATCCATTTACCATTTTTATGCTCTGAATTTCACTCCCCAAATCTAACTTCTTAATCTTTGACAGGGGCTGCCCTCTGGCTGCAGAAGCCCACTCTCCCTGAGCTCCTGGAGGTCTGGAATTGTCTGGGAATTTACAGCCCATGGGGCAACTCTTAACCAGTGACCAACAGGCAGGGGTATGAATGTTGGAGCCCCTTGACCCCTGACAAGGTGTAACCTACACAATCCCCAGAGTTCCTCCAGGAGTTGGAGCCAAAGCTAGTCTCCCGAGACTTGTGCTTGGCTTCCTTCCTTCCCTGCCATCTCCTCGCTCTCACACCAGGTTTTCCTGGGAACATGGGCTTTCTGTCATTTTCACACAATTCCTCTTCTCAGAGTTGGCTTCAGGGACCCAGACTGAGACACCAACCCACAGCCACAGTCCTAGTCCCAACAAGCTGCCTGTGGGGTGAGCAAGGTAAGAAGCAGATAGTGATGATGGAACACTCCAGAAAGCCTAAGTGACCTGCGTGATGCTTCGTACACCATCACACCATGAACAGATGATGCAGAAAATATCATCACGGACCATGAAAACAGACTCAGTTAAAAAAAAGTAGATTGCAAAACAAAGTGTATAGTGTGAGCCCATTCTGGAGAAAAAATTATATATGACTTTATATACATAGGAGCCCTGGTGGTGCAGTGGTTAAGAGCTCTGGCTCTTAACCAAATCCACCAGCCGCTCCTTGGAAACCCTATGTGGCAGTTGTACTCTGTCCTATAGGGTCTCTATGAGTCGGGATCGACTCAATAGCAATGGGTTTTGTTTTGTTTTTGGGTTATATGCATAAAAGCTTTTTTTTTTTAAGATTGGAAAACTATATGGCAAAGTGCTGAAAGTAGATACCTCTGGGCTGTGGGATCGTATGTGTGATGTATTTTTGTTTACTTGCATGTCAGAAACTATAACATACATATAGTGGAAGTTCTTTTAACCAACCTCTGCTCTACCAACTCACAAGATTAACAGATCGTTTCAATATCTCAGTAAAACACGAGGAGGCTACTAGGCTACTTTCTAGTTGTCTGTGAACTTCCATTACTTAAGATGTAGCCAACCTAGAGGCAGTTATGTTTGCTCTCAAACCGGTTTATGCCACGAGTTCTGCTATTCTTACCATGTAACTTAATTAAATGTTATGTAAACCATTTACATATCAGTGTAAAATGAAACAATGGTTTCTATGAAAAACCGAGATAAATGCTTTGGGAAATCAAGATAAAGTCCAGTTGAAGTTGCTTAAAAAATTGCTTTTGAATTAGGTATAGACATGTTAACTCTTAAAAAATGTAAATTGGTAACTATTTGGCATTCTGGTCTCCAATTGCCTTACAAATGCATTAAATTCCTCAGTCCACTTAAAAAAAGAAAAACTGGAACAGGTTATCTTAGGAAGAGGAACTAAGGATGTGGTTTATACTAAAAAAAGAAGACTAAGAATCAGCATAAAAACGTCACCCATCTTGATTAGGGTAGCGGCTACACAGGACACACTGGTCAAAAGTCATCAACATGCACAGTTAAAACGTGAACGTCATTGTATGAAAATTATACCTTAATAAATGTATGACTAATAAAAGACTAATGAATGGATATTTATACATTCTAAGTTAAAAATACATGTAAAGTATGTTTGCATCCTTATTTTTTATTACCTGTTTTCACGAGCTTTTAAAATTAACTGACAAATCATGATGGCTTCAGAAAACTGTTTCTTCTATTACTTTCATAATGAAAAAAGAAGAAGTATTTTAAATAAAATTTAAATGTGATGTTTTCATTGTTATCTGGGGGTACTAGGATCCTATATGAAGCGAAAATACCATTCGCTTTGGACTAAGAACTTTCCTGACTAGAAATGTGACTAAAGTTGCATAAATACTCTGGAGAGTTTCCTAAAATAGAGAAAATGCCCCACCTTTAGAATTCTGAGAGGGCAGAGAAAGAAGGGTCTGGGACCCATCCTCTCCTCTCCCTCCTTCTCCAGAGCCTGGCCTATGCTTCCGGGGAGTCACCCTTGCTGGGCAGCTCTGTCTGAGCAGAGAGAGCACTCCTGTGAGTCGTGGCAATGAAAAAGCTAAATGTCAATGGGAAGTGTGACTAAAACTGTCTGCCCTTGATTGTAGAGTCCTCAGGAATTGCAGACCCAAGATTTCTCTTGTTCCCCTTTCCATCACTGCCTATGATGTTCTCATCCCTCCCCTGCAGGCACAGTGGGTAGGGGGACCCATTTGCAATTCCTTCTCTGATGAGTGACTGCACTCTTCTCTTATGGAAACCAGTGGGAAAGACTAGGGCAGCTTAAGGCAGCGGGAGGCTCACTGAGCTTCTGAGTTTCCCTGGAGCACGCTCAAGTTGGAGTGTGCCTGGTGCTGAGATTCTGGAAGGAGTCCTGCACACATAGGAGACAGTCATTTCCTTCCCCTCCTGCCCCAAATACAATGTGTGGTGTGAAGTGTGGGGTGAAGCCTATTTGAGAATGAGGCAAGGGCCAGATGGCTGCTCCGGAGGTGGCATAATCAGGGAAGGTGTGTGGTTCCACTGTGTCTGGGGCCTGTTTTATCTCAGACCAGGATGCCCAGCTGCAGCCCTCCATGGCCCAGGCTGACCCAGAGGTGGATTGAATTACAAGCCACCCACCACCTCCAACTCAGCAGGGAGCAGAGGATGGAGCGCCCACCTAGGTCAGGACTGTGGGCAGCTGGGCTGGCTCTCTCCCAGAGGTCTCTTCCCATCATGCAGCTCAGGGGGTGTGTGAGGCTCTGCCCACAACTGGGGTTTAGACATGGTGGGGGGTGGGTGGGGGTACTGTGGATCTGAGGGACGCCCTGAAGGAGACTCCCTACGAGAGAGACTGAGCTTCTAACTTGGCCTAGGAGCCCACGTGAAGAATTTACTCTACCTAAAAACTTGTCTGGCCTTTGTCCTCAGTTCCTAGGAGATAACCTCTAAATCTTTCGAATTTCCTGAGTGCCAGGAGTGTCTTTGTTACTCATAGTGGCCCTGGACCACACCTGGGTAGTTATGCTAATGAGATGACTCAGGTCAGAAAGACCCACTGGGAGGGAAAGGAGGGGGCAGGAGACTGAGTTCATTCAGTGGCCAAGAATTCCATCAATCATGCCTACATAATGAATCCCCAATAAAAACTCTAGACACTGAAGCTTGGGCAAGCTTCCCTGATTGATAATATTCTGTATACTTCAATGTGCCAGTAAGGTAGCGTGTCCCTGGGGACAGGAAGCCCCACGTTTGGGACCCTCCCAGACCTCACCCTATGCATCTCTCCCTTTGGCCACTTCTGACTTATTTCCTTTTTGCTATAATAAAACTGTAATCCTAAGTGTGATGGTCAATTTTATGTATCAACTTGGCTAGGCCATGATTCTCAGTATTACATAATTATCCTCCATTTTGTGATCTCCCATAAATAATATAATGTAATCACCTCCATGATGTGACCAGATGTGATCAGCCAATCACTTGTAAGGGGAGTTTCTGTGGGGGTGTAGCCTGCACTCAATACATATGGATGTTCTGGCAAAGGCTGCATGCTCGCTCTGGATCCTGCATGCAGCTCGTGATCATCTGACCTCTGGTTCTTGGGACTTGAGTGAGCAGCCTGCCATCTGACCTGCCGATTCTGGGCTTCCACAGCCCTGTGGGCCAGCAGCCTGTTGTCTGACCTGCTGATTTGGGTACTTCAACCCCTGCAACCATGTGAGTCAGGAGAAGCCTCCAGACCGATCTCCACACTGATGCCTGACCCATGAATTTGGGACTTGCCAGCCTCTACAAAAACGTGTGAACCATTTCCTCAAGATAAATCTCTCTCTATATACGTGTGTGTATATATATTTAAACAACAACAACAACAAACCCATTGCCATTGAGTCGATTCCAACTCACAGCAACCCAACAGGACAGAGTAGAACTGCCCCATATGGTTTCTAAGGAGCGGCTGGTAGATTTGAACTGCTGACCTTTCAGTTAACAGCCAATCTCTTAACCACTGTGCCATCAGGGCTCCAAATATATATATATATATATATATATATACACATATATATTTACACACATAAGCTTCACTGGTTTTGCTTCTCTAGAGAACCCAGCCTAAAACACTAAGTATAGCACTTTCAGTGAGTTCTGTGTCATTCTAGTGAATTATGAACCTGTTGGAATAGTGGGACTTTGGAGCCAACTGGTCAGAGTGAGGGTGGCCCTAGGAACCCCTGATCTTGTGGCTGGTGTCTGAAGTGAACAGCCCTCTGGAGAACTGTTCCCTTAATCTGTAAAGTTTGGGCCAACTCCAGATAACTGGTATCAGAAGGCACCGACACCACTTCTGCTGCCCTACCCCAGGGACTCAGACTGTGGCCCACAGAGAATGCAGCTCTAGTAAACCGGGCTTATAGTAAATCCCAGTGTTAAGCATGGTGCCTAAGGAGCCCTGGTGGCACAAGCGGTTAAGCATTTGGCTGCTAACCAAAAGGTCAGCCATTTGAACCCATTAGCTGTTCTGCAGGAGAAAGATGTGGCAGTCTGCTTCTGTAAAGATTTACAGCCCTGGAAATCCTATGGGGCAGTTCTACTCTGTCCTATAGGGTTGCTATGAGTCAGAATTGACTCGACGGTAGGGGGTTTGGGTTTTTTTTTCTGGAAGCACAGTGCCTGGCATGTGGATGATTTTAATAGATTGGAGGAATGAAGGAATAAATTGTTGGGAGGTTTTGGGTGCAGGGGTCCATGTGCTGGTGTAGAACCCTCTTCTTAGTTAGCCTCAGGAGTGTCCAGGCTTAGCTCTACCTCCTCTTGATTCCAACTCCCAGGCCCAGTGTTAGTCCTTGTCCCTTTGCATTCTGCTGTGCCTCCAGGAGTTGGACCACATTCATCTCTTGCACATCTACAATCCCCAGGTGCTGGGAACCAGGGACAGCAAGAATGTGAATGTGAACAGCTTTGCACAAAGATGCCTGCAAATGGCAAGCCTAACGTTACCACGAGTGGGGCCACAAGGAAGATGACCCCAGAAGCTGTACTGCAGGAGCTTAGTATCACAGAGCTTCAGATCAGAAGGTGCTGGCAAGTTCTAGTCTCTCATGGTGGGGATGGGTAGGGAAATATAAACATCCAGGTAAAATACAGCCATCCAGACACAGTCTCTGGAATTTTGCAGACTTAACGGTTTTTTTCTGAAGCTAATGTGTTGTGGGAGATGGCTTGGCAAAGACCCCAAACCATATCAGGCAGGGTTTTCCTGCTCATGGGGCTATCCCAAGAGAGAAGCTCCCAGAGGTGTCTCCATCCTGGGGCAAATCCCTCCCCTTCTCACTATTCTTGCAATTATCAAGCTTCTAGGGGACCACTGGGGACACGGCAGAGGCCACTTTAATCCTCATTACAGCCAGATTGATGTAATGTATTCGTGCAACAAAGGGAGGAGGTTGCACACACTAGGCATTTGAAGACAGTGGCTGCTCCATCCTCACCAGATTCCTTTTACCTGTGGCATCTCTGAACAAGGGGAGGCATTCAGTGATGCCAGGACTTGAGTTTTTCCAGAAGCTGCCATTGCCTTGTTTTCAAATCAACTCTGACTTTTCAAATCACTGGTGGTTCCTTTGTATCAAAAGGCAATCTCTTGAAGGAAAGATTTAGAGTATGTATGTTATGCAACATTTGATTAGCTCATATGGTGCAGCGAAGTTTTGATGCAATCAATGAATTAAAGTATATGGACTACAAGTCGGTTACGGCTGAGTGGTAGTACGTGTGGCCTGATATCGGCCATGACTCAGACATGCCTGACTGGTCAGGGCAGCGCTGAGCTTGGCTACTAAAGAACATCACTCCTCATTCCCCAAAGACAGAATGAATGACTAGGTCCTCTGGTGCACTTTTTCTGTCTATCTCCATTAGTCTACAAATGGGAAATGTGTTTATGTGGTGTGGCAACTCTTATAAATTGGACGTGGATTCCTGGAGCTATCTATTGAGAAATATGGGCTTGCTTCCACCCTTAACAGCAAAGCCATCTGTGATCAATTAGTGAGGTCTGCTGTGGACGTGGAAAAGGAGAGTGGAGCCACATGTTCCTAAATTTGAATTAGAAGTTTTCTCTGTGATTCAAGGAAGTCAAGTTATTCATCAGTCAAGTGTGCCTGTGTACGCAATGTGTAGCAAGGCTTAGCTATGGTTCCCAGGCAACCACCAGCCTGGGTGGGGTGGGCTTAGCTGCTCCCTACCTGGGGGGCAGAATCCAAAGCATAGGACTCGGCCAGAAGGAGGGGTGGGTGGATGTCCACACACCAGGAACGAAAATCACAGAAAAGTTTAAGCAAAGGCATAACATGGCAATTGTACATGTTGCAGGTAACATATTATCTTAGTACCTAAGGTTCCGGTACTTTTTTAAAAACGGACATTCTAAGAAGTCAAAACAGAATGTAGACAGACAGGTTGTACAGCACTTCTGACGCACACAGCGTGTGCCTAACTCCAAGTGCTCATCGCCAAGGCCAGTTTCATAGCTTGAAACCCTCCCACTGGAGTTTATTGTTTGGTTAAGTGTTCAATGCCATTTACATTTAATTTCAGGCAACAAAAGCCAATTCTGCAAGATTAAGCAGAAAAAGATGAAAAAGTTTTTTTTTTTTTTTTTTTAAAAGGAATTAGGTATATTTCACACCCACTAGAATTGCCTTTGAGCCCTGGTGGTGCCCTGGTTAAGAGCTTGGCTGCCAAACAAAAGGTTGGCATTTCAAATCCACCAGCCACTCCTTGGAAACCCTGTGGGGCAGTCCTACCCTGTCCTATAGAGTCACTATGAGCCGGAATCGACTGGACAGCAATGGGTTTAGAATGCCTTTAGAAAAAGAGACTGACAACAGCAAGCAGGCTAGGACTTGGGGCAACTAGAACTCTCATTCACTGCTGGTGAGAGTGTAAAATGGTCCAGATACTTTATAAGAAAATAACCGACCAGCCAGTCCACTCCTTAGATATTTGCCCAAGAGAAAAGAAAATCATGTGCAAAAAGAAAACTTGTGTAAAAAAAATGTTCTCAGCCTTATTCATAATATCCCAAACCTGGAATTAAATCAAATGTCCATCAATAGGAGAATGGATACAAACTTGTGGCATATTCACACAATGGGCTAATTAATTCTCAGTATGTGGGAGAAGTTGCAAATTGAAAAAATGTCCTGCATGTGACACAAACATAGCTGTGCAGTGATCGGGGAGGGAGCATTTCAGGGCAAACCCTAAGAATTGAGGTGGGAGGGGATAGCTAGCCCTCACCTTGTGTAGTATGCCTAGAAATGCCACTGTAAGGAAATAAAGCCGTAAAAAAGCATTAAACTCAACACATGAATGACTGTAAAATCAATCTTGATATGTAAATGTGACATAAAACACAATCTACTAAGAAAAACTATATATCCCTCCGTATGAAAAATTTAAAATGTCTCTGTAGCAAAAAGCATTCTTGTTGTGGTTGCTGGGTACCGTGAGTGGATTTCGACTCACGGCAATACCATGTGACAGAAACTGCCTCACAAGGTCAAAAGAGGGAAAACCAACTTGGAACAAGCACTTTACCAATGTGTAACAGACAAAGGTCTAATTTTCTTAACTGACCATAGGACTGTAACAAAACACAAGACAAAACTAACGATCCAACAGACTAAAGGCCGAGAAAATGGGCAAGCAGTGCACAAAGAAACTGCTCTGCCTAGTCATGAACGAGGAGATCCCATTTTTTAGCTCAGACTGGCAAAGATCATGCAGCGGCTATCGGAAGCGTTTGGAGGGCTGTACTGGCGCAAACTAGCAACGCCTCTCCGGACGCACCTGCCCTGCCCACCTCGGGCAGCCGCCCTCGCATCGCCAACCGCAAAACGGGCGGAGGACACAGCAGGTCACTCGGGTTTTCAGATGCGGAAACCACGTCCACAGAGGCGCAGTCACGTGTCCCGAGCCGCACTACCGGGAAATGGAGGCATCGGACTCCAACGCGCGCGACCCTGCTCCCCGAAGAGCGCACGCGGGCCCTCACCACGCCAGGCCAGCGGTCTTAACGACCCGCGGACGGAAGGAAAGACGCCGCGCCGGGGAAGGACGGGAACACGGCCACCCGCGCCTACGCAGGGCTCACGTCCACACCGCGCTTGCGCAGTGCGACCATGATGTCGTCTGTCCCACCCCATGGAGGTTCCACTACTGCTCTGTTCTTCGTGCTTGTGCGAAAGTCGCTCTTTAAACAACCGCTGCTCCTGGAAACTCACGTAGAGGCCTCCCTGGGCCGTCTAGTTTGGAGGCGTACACTCTGCCGGGGTTTTCCTCTAGCGAAGGACACGCGCCCGGCCGCCATCTTGGCCCGCCCCGCCCGATCTCCACCTTTGGTCGGCCATGTTGTGCCGTGTTCCCGGTAGCTCTTGTGCGCATGCGCAGGAGCCGCCACTGCGAGCCCGGGCTCCGAGGGCCACGTGGGCCGCCCCGCGTCAGGGTCTTAGCCTGTTCTGCTTTGCACATCACACTCGTGTACACTCACAGACACAAAATGCTTGTAATTGTCTTTTAGCATAAAATTTTGCTCTTTAGCGAGGAACTTGTAAAATTGTTTTTCAAATGCTTTGCTCTCAACATACCAAATCCGTTGCCTTCTAGGCTGTTCTGGCTAACAGCAAGCCTATAGAACAGCGTAGAACTTCCCCTAGAGTTTCCAATAAGCTGCTAATGGTTTCGAACTGCCAACCTTTTAGTTAGCAGCCGAGCTCTCAACCACTGAGCGCCACCAGGGCTCATAACCCAAGGAACTTGAATCATTTTAATTTCCTCCTAGGGTCATTGGTACCATTGGTCATTCTAAGTTTATTTTGGTACTAAAGGTCCCAGGCAAACGAAGGTCCTTGCTGGTTGTTGTTTTTGTTTGGGGAGGAGGGGAAGGTGTCTCCAGGAGAGGGAAAGTCTCAGACCTCAGGAGCACAGTGCCACCCGACTGGGCAGCAGTGTCCAACAGTCCCCTGCCCTCGCCTTCACCTCGACTGTGCTGACCCAGGACCCTACAGGAATGTACTGAGCTGGGAGCAGAGTGGGGAGTGGAGTAGGGAGGTCAAAGGAGAATGTGGGGTCAGGGAAAAGAGTTTGGGGGAAAAGGAGCTGGGGCAGGAGAGGATATGCCTGACTGGGAGACAGTTCACACTGGAAGAGACCTTGGGGATCGGTTCTTTCAGATGGGGAAACAGGTCTTGGTGGGAGTGACTCTGCTGTCTGGGCCAATAGAGAAGGGTTGCAAAGTGGTCATGGGAAAGGTAAACTGTGCTCGTGTGAATTCCCATTCCCTCTGCTCTTTCCCCGGCCCTGAGACCTGTCATTTTTCCCCTAAAGGGGAGCCTTTCATGGCCCATGGGATCTTTGGGGATCTATAGTCAAAAGGTTAGGCAGGGAGAGACAGGACCTGAGCAGTGGAAGGAAATCGTATAGGAGGGAGCAGTTACAAGCCGAGTTATGAGCCCACGGGATGCTAAGTCACCTAGATGATAATGGAGAGAGAAAGCAAAGACAAAATGAACTCTATACAGTCTCTGCCCTGTCGGGATGCTGAGGAATCGAGGAGTCTGCATGTGTGATCTTTCCCCTTTGGGTGGGAGGTAGGCTGGGGGGTGGTGGTTTGAGACAACTCCTCTGCTCAAGCTTTGCTCACCTGTCCGGTGCCCTTTAGCTTCTGCCCACCCCACCCTCTTCCTCCAGGAGACTCCCGATGCTGTCACACAGTTGTGTTTCTTGAGATTTGGAGGCTGGGGCTGAAGGGCAAGGGTGGGTCCAGGGATGGGACAGGGGACGTGTATGTCCTGTTCCAGGTAATCTCTCACTAGACATGAGTGAGATGTTCATAATAGACCAGAAAACCACAGATTAAGGCATTTTGGCCAGACCAACAGCCCAGGGTTTGAAATGAAAATGAACCCCTGAGTCTCGGGTGGAAGTGCAGGTGGGCAGGGAGAGCCTCCAGGAGGAAGCGAGGAGGACCCTGCCACCCCCAGGGTGGGGAGGGGCGGAGACCTGAGGTCTGGCAGAATTGGGGGTGGGGGCAGCCAGACAGAGCAGGACTACTGTGGGCAGACTGAAATGTGTCCTTCATTATAGGTGTGGGAGATGTCAGACCAACGTAGATACACACCAGTCTCAAATATGCCTGGAACTTGTATTTTGATTTGTTTTTAAGTTCTCTTTCTGCTTCTATGATATATGTCTATATCTGTGTCTTTCTTTTAAAACTGGAATATAGCCTGGCAATTCTGACTATTTTCAGTTCTTGTTAATCAAGATTTTAGTGCCCTAAGATTTTATTGACTAAAATTAATTTTAATTCTGGGGTATTTAACATTGTTGTTATGCAATTTTCCCTGTTGCAAGTGGAAAATGAGGTCAAGAGCACGTGAAGCTACCTTGGTCTGTATATCATCTGTAACTTTAATGGAGGAAAGTAGCCCTAGGCAGGAAGACCCAGTCATTTGAACTGCCTCCTCAGCTTCTGCCCAGGAGCCCCTAACTCGGTGCTGGGGAGTTGAAAGACTTTCAGAGATCAAGGAGGATAGTGACAGACAGAGATGAAACACTTCACAGAATCCTTTAGTGCAATCTTCTCAAGATCCATCAGCAATAACATCCACCTCAGGTGGCTTGGTCCTGCGTTCCCTTGTCGTCAGTACACCTTTTGACCTGATTTATATGAATTACTCAGGCAGAAAATCATGTTTCCCTGGCTGGGGAAATCTGTTTAAATAACATCTCTTTTCAGGCAGCTCCCTGTCCCTTGTCATAGATTTTTTTTTCAGTCTATTCTTGGTAATTCCTGGGAATGATGCAGAAGAGACATACGGAAACGACCTTCACCCCGACTGGTCCCAAAGTTCCCGCTAAAGTAAGGTGAGAGTGTGAACTGGTATATTTTTAGATGAAATTTCTTTGGGAAACAGTTTCTATTTTATCAATAATCCTCTGGCTAATGTTTTAAAACAATATGTACAACCCTGCGGAAGAGCTTTGGAACAAGTGGATTTTAATAAAAAAAAGATGCTTTGGAGTGCTGCATTTTAAGAGGGTCTTGGCAAAAAATAGTTGATGGAGAAGAAACCAAGCAACACAGTGATCAGGCTAGGGAAAAAAAAACAAACAAACCCGTTGCCGTTGAGTCAATTTCGACTCATAGAGACTATATAGGATAGAGTAGAACTGCCCCATAGGGTTTCCAAGGAGTGGCTGGTGGATTCGAACTGCCAATCTTTTTTGTTAGCAGCTATAGCTGCTAACACTGTGCCACCAGGGCTTTGTGATCAGGCTCACAAAGGTCAATGAAGCAGCAACTGAAGACAAAACAAGAAAAAACAAACGAGGGGAAACAGTAACAACAAAACAGTACGGACGCTTCCAAACAGAAGAGATGCAGCTATGGTAGCAACTCTGCACCTCCCAAAATCCTCTTAGTAGTAGTAGCTGTTGTAATGGTAGTAGTTTCTTGATTGGTTGGCTTTATAACTTTAAATGAATATACTCAAGCCTGTTTCTTATCCCATCAATTTTGGACACTGTCTAGCTGTCCACTATATAATGTGAGGAGGTTAGTACCCTCCCCCCGCCACCTCTCCTCTGCCCTTTTCATGCCCCGTAAATTATTCTAGCAGATAATTATTTTTATACCGAAAATCTGATAAAACATACATTTTATTCTGTAACCATAGTGACATCTCCCTGGGCCCATGTCTGTATGGCTAGCATGCCCCAAGGGCCATGCTGTCTGTTGTGATAACATTTCCTTCCCTACAGGCCCAATACCGTGACCTCTGGACCATTGGAAAGGAAAGAGTCCCAGCATCAGGGTCAAATACATTTTTCCCTTACACTTCATTATTTCCTTAAAATCATGCCACATTTAAGTTTCTTTACATTTGTACGAATACCTCTTATTTCTTAGTTTGTAATTGCTGCTCTTTTATTCTCTTTTGATAGAAATGTAAAGTTCCTTCCCCACATAATCAAATTCAGCCAGCCTCTCTCTCATGTCAGCAGTTACATGGAGTTATTTTTTCCTGGAGACCCCCCTCAGGTGTCCCTCTAGACTCTTGCCCCTCTGGCCTGGCCATTCACTACACCTGCCACATGACTGTCACTCAGACTCTGTTCATTCCACCCCAGGTGAGTTTTGCTGTTCAGTAGATTGCCTGTTTATCCCAGCAAGAAACACATGGCCCATTAGCATCATTCCAAGGATGTGGCCAGAATGCAGGGGAAGTGCAAGGGAAAGTGTGCTATCCTGGACCTAATCATAGCAGAGCTGTGTCCACCCTGGTCCAAATGGGTGAAGGGAGGGGGTAGTAAGTGGATTCTGGAAAGAGGGAGCTGCATAGAGAGTCCTCGAAAAAGGCTGTGACCTTCATAAGGGAGAAAGAGAGACTAAGATGACCCTGCAGGAGAATAAAAACCCTGACCTCACCCACCAGCCTCCTGCCAGTCTTCTGCCAGAGGTCCCATTGGTAAAACATAACTGGACTCCAGAGGCCAAGGAAGCCCATTGGTGCAGTCCCTGCAGGCCAACCTCTGTGCAGAGATCAAGTGGAGGGTCAGTCGACATAGGACACCCCACACACTGTGTCTTCCTGTTCTCAGTGTCCACTCACAATTGCTCTGTGCATCTCTCCCAGCTCCTTGCTCAGTCATGTCAAGTCAGTGGCTTGAAAGAGGTCATATTGGGAAAATTTACACCACAGATAGCGGCACACACTGCAAATCAGGGCTTGGCTTATTGTTCTGTGGATTCTCTAGACTTAAAGCAATGGAGAATATGTTAATAATACAGATTAAATTTAAAAGTGTGTCATACCCGTTATATTGTGAGTAGCATAAAACATTGAGGAAATATCCTTCCAGTATTCAAAAACTATTATCCAGTTCACCAAAGAAGTCATGAGCAAGCAAGTGAAGGCAAGACTTAGTCTTCATTGTTTCATTTTCATCTTATGCATTAATGCAGACAAAAATATTGGCCAACGTTTGCCTGGAAACTACTCATTGGTCAATTGCAGCCATAGGTTTCCCATAAGAGTTTGCCAAAAAACCAACTAAAGCATTCTGGGGGAATCAACTGGCTATATGGAATTTATAATAAAGACTATTGTGTATTTTATTATTATTTGTAAGCCATGTACCACAGGGAATTCTTGGGTGGTGCAAACGGTTAAGTTCTTGACTACTGGCAGACAGGTTGGTGGTTCAAACCCATCCAGAGGCACCTTGGAAGAAAGGCCTGGTGATCTGCTTCCAAAAGGTCACACTCTTGAAAACCCTATGCAGCAGTTCTAGTCTGTACACATGGGCTCACCATGAGTTGGAATTGATGTGATGGCAACTAACAACAACAACAATGTTCTACAGATAGTTTATTTCAGTAAAATTTTTAATAAATTTATGCACATACATCCATGCACATGTTTTTATCCCAGAGAGCTGGTTGTTGAACCAGCACATCACAGCTAGGGGCCATTTTTACGCCATGGGGATCTACCCTGGGAAACTTACTTCCTTGTGTTGGCCAATCTTCATTTCTCATTACATCAAATTCTTGCAGTTTTTTGTATCTGCAATTACACTAAGTTCAGATATTGATTATTATGTTCAACCAGTTTCTAAGGAGATTTACTTACTTCATTTTGCACCCAGATTTGGATAAATCTTTGGAGATTTTCAGTGATTGTATTTAACTCTTATTTTATTCTAATTGTGGCAGATGATTCAATTATTCAACAGATGGTCAAAGTGGTTTCTCCTGAGCACGTCGTCCTTTTCCTTGGAAAATTAGAACGTGGTTGGAATAATGTGAGGATCATGTCAGCATTCCTAAGTTATCTTCAGAAAAGCCAGAGTTGCTGCAAATGACATTCCAGACCTACAGAATGACCAAGGGAAGCTTGACCAAGGCAAAAATAGCACCACCACTGGTTCAAATATATAAAACCAACATAAAAGAGATTGATAAAACCATATCTCTTTATTAATTCAATAAAAATATTTTTATTTTGTACAGGTTTGGCACGAGTACGATTAAGTGTTCTGGAATTTCCATTCTTTGCAATGTTATCCACAATTTGCTATGATCCACACAGTCAAATGCCTTTGCAGAGTCTATAATACATAGGTAAACATCTATCTGGTATTCTCTGTTTTTAGCTGTGATCCGTCTGACATCAGCAATGATATCTATCCCTTGTTCCACGTCCTCTTCTGAACCCGGCTTGAATTTCTGGCAATTCCTTGTTGATGTACTGCTGTAACCTTTTTTGAGTTATCTTCAGCAAAATTTTACTTGCATGTGATATTAATGATATTGTTCAATAATTTCTGCATTCTGTTGGATCACCTTTCTTTGGAATGGGCACAAATATGGATCTCTTCCAGTCGGTTGGCCAGGTAGTTGTCTTCCAGCTGGTTGGCCAGCTATCTGTACATAGACCAAGAGGCAGTCGTTCTAACAGAACAAGGGGATGCTTCATGGTTTAAAATCAGGAAGGGTATGTGTCAGGGTTGTATCCTTTCATCATACTTATTCAATCTATACGCTGAGCAAATAATCTGAGAAACTGGACTATGTGAAGAAGAACGTGGTACCAGGACTGGAGAAAGATTCATTAACAACTTGTGATATGCAGTTGACACAACCTTGCTGAAAGTGAAGAGGACTTGAAGCACTTACTGATGAATATCAAAGACAACAGCCTTCAGTATGGATTACACCTCAATAAAAAGAAAAGAAAAATCCTCACAACTGCACCAGTAAGCAACATCATGATCAACTGAGAAAATATTGAAGTTGCCGAGGATTTCATTTTACTTGGATCCACAATCAATACCGATGGAAGCAGTAGTCAGGAAATCAAACAATGTATTGCATTGGGCAAATCCACTGCAAAATACCTTTTTAAAGTATTGAAAAGCAAAGATGTCACTTTGAGGACTAAGATGCACCTGACCCAAGCTATGGTAGTTTCAACTGCCTCATATGCATGGGAAATCTGGGCAATGAATAAGGAGACCAAAGAAGAATTGATGTCTTTGAATTATTGTGTTGGTGAAGAATATTGAATATACCATGCCAGAAGAATGAACAAATTAGTCTTGGAATAAATATAGCCAGAATGGTCCTTAGAAATGAGGATGGCAAGACTTTGTCTAACATACTTTGGACATGTTATCAGGAGGGACCAGTCCCTGAAGAAGGACATCTTGCTTGGTAAAGTAGAAGATCAGCAAAAAAGAGGAAGACCCTCAAAGAGATGGATTGACACAGTGGTTGCAACAATGGACTCAAACATAGCAAGGATTGTGAGGATGGCACAGGACCGAGCAGTATTTCGTTCTATTTACGTAGGGTTGTTATGAGTTGAAATCGACTCCACGGCACCTAACAACAACAACATTTTCATTTTAAAAATGTACAATTAACCTAAATCCCCTTTATAAAACAATTCTGTTTTCTAAGCTTTAGATCAATGCTTTCCTGCAGGGGATAGGTGTCCCCTCCAGTAGGTGTGCCCGTGTCAGCTGGCAGTGGTTCCCAGGAGCATCAGGACCCACTGCCAACACCATCCCCCTCGCTGTTGTTTTCCTCATCTTCATTCTAATGGAGGCCTTTTGCTGACACACCTGGTGGCATTTTCTGGGGCTGGGAGTCAATAATTCTCAGTGATCGAATGCTTTTGTGCTAGAAATGTCTTCCTGATACGAGCAGTCAATAACAGCAAATGACCTTTTCATAATTCAGTTCATTTTTTTCCTTGTAGTCATTTCAGAGAGTAAAGCCAGAACCACCGATCCATCCTGAGAAGACAGTAACTGGGGACAGAGGGGGCCCAGCTTTTCCAGCCACCTGCCTTGTTAATTGACTTGACCTTGTTAATTTAACCAGTTAACGAGGCCATTGAAATGGGAAGAAACCAGAAGCCAACAGCGTGAGGCTGAGATAAAACAGTGCAGTATGTTTAAGCCCATAACCACAGACCAAGTCCTTCTTTGCCCCTTGCGTCTGAAGCTGGGACCACCTGCCAGCGAGGAGGAAACCTTATTCCCAAAGACCGTCCAACAATGGCGTTCTTCCCCCTGTTGAGTGAGTTTGAGGGTCTAGAGCCCCATATCCTGGAAGCACCCACCTCTGAGATGGGAAAGGAGATCATCCATCCACCCTATGGAACCTGCCCCTTCCCTCCACCTCACCTGCCCCCTCCTCCTACCCACCTTTGGTTTCAGGACCAAATAGTGAGTGTGTCTCTCCATGGATCAAAATCGTGATGCTACAGGGAGCAACACTGGGAAGGTGGTCACATCTGTCTGTTGGTGTCCTCAGTCTCTCCCCTTTACCCTTCCTCCCTGGGCCACGTCTCTCCCTTGAGGGTGGCTTTGATGGGGGCTAAAGGGATCAACATGCTTCCAACTTCTGAAACTTCAGTTACCGTGATTGTGTAAATTAAGCCCATCACCCCTGGGCACTATCTCCTCATCCGTCTCTGGGAGGTGAGTACTCGCCACTGACCGGATCTCGTCATGTCTCTCTGCTGTGCCTTCTCTCCCCCCTTGATAATTCTCCAGGACCCAACCTGTGGGCACATCAATGAGCCAATGCACCCCTCCTCAGGCCCCCTGTTCTCCGTCTTTGCCCACCTCCACACCTGTGCCTGGGCAGGGAGCTTCAGGGGCAGGTTGGCAACTTACGTTTGTATGTTAATGGATTGACTATTTCCTAGAGAATTTTTGGGTAGTCTAGGGTGGGCACTGGGCACTCATGAAGGGGGCAGAGGTGGCCCTGTGGTCTGTGTGAGTGTCCCCTACTTGGACACAGTGTGGATGGGGGGCCAGGGTCTGGCCCTCAGTGCCCCCCACCCAGAGCAGAGTTGGATGAGACTGGGGCATCACTCTGCAGGGGGACTTGCGCAGCTGCTTCTGAATGGAGAACCCCCCTCCCCCCGTAATACAGGGCTGTATTTATGACCAGGGTTGAACTCACAGAGCCCAGGACCATCTTGGAAACATCAAATGAGGCAGATGCAGCCAGGGAAGGCCCCCACAGGGCTGCAGGGCCAGCCTCCTCTCGGGACTGCCCCAGGTAGGGACACGTAGTTCTGCAGTAGGGTGCTGGCTGGGTCTGGAGGGAAGGGGGGCGGTGGGCCTTTCTGGTCGGTGTTTTTGGAATAAGGGAACCTCTGTGGTCCCCCTTCGGGCCCCATCAGTGTCTGCACCAGTCCCCCGACCCTCAACCCGCCACGGGTCCCCTCCTCCCTTGCCCACCTATGCCCCATTCCACCACCCACCCACCCACTGACACCCCACCAGGCCCTCCACCCACCACACACGCCCACCCTTTGGGACTCCCACAACCGGCCCTCTGCCTCCACATGGGCTGTGCTGCGTTCGGGCATCATTAGAGAGAAAACAATATCCCTGCAGATGTTGCCAAGATGATGACGCTCACTCACCCTTTGCAGAACTGCAGACGTGAATGATGACTCACTGTTGGGTTATGAAGATCGTCCAGCCTTTAAACTTCAACAAAGCCTGCACCACCCCCAGCGAGGTGGCCAGCTGACCATCATAACCAGTGGTCTAACTGTCCCTCCAGAAAGGTCTGGAGAGGTGGCCTGGGAACAGGAAAGTCCTCGCAGCTTCTTGGCCTCTTTCCTCATGTCCTGTGAACTGCTCTAGAGGGTGTAGCCTTCTATACTCACCTCTGACACGGGCCTGTCACCGGGGGAGGCTGCAGTAACCAGGCTGAACCAGTGCCTTCCTACCCCATCCCCCAAGCTGCCCCCCCCCCCCCGCCACCTCGGTCACGGCCTCCTGGGGAAGAATGTGAAGGACGTTACCTCAGAGGGTATTGTACCCTGGCAGGTTTGGAACCACTCGCATAGTCTGTGAGGCTCAAAGTGAAAGCATGTCACACAGACAGGCTTAGGTCAGGCAGACGTGAGACGGATCCTGCTCTGCTGTCACAGGTGTATGATTGCAGGCAGGTCCCTCCCTTTCTCTGGAGTCTGAGTGTGCCAAGCCTCCTGCAAACTGGGCTGTGAGTGGGTGCTCTGTGAAAGGCAGCTATACCTGGTGTCTCTGTTCCAGCCTCTTGGGGGCTCCTGCCCACTAGCTCTGATACAGTGCACATCTCAGCATGGCGAGAGCCTGGCAGGCTGCCGCCAAGCATGGGCTACCTCCCTCACTTCCCCTCCCACCCCTCTTGGTCATAGGAACTTGTACCTGTGACTGGCAGGCCATGAGCAGGTGAGCGGACAGACGTTAAACCGCGCTATCCAACTGGTCTTCCTACAGCTGATATGGCCAGGCAGGTGGGCACTAAGTTGGTAGGGCTGAGGGGCAGTTGTGAGCAAAAGGTGCACAAAGTCTTGGAGCCTCAGCCCAGAACCAAGGGTAGATGCTGTCGAGTCACCGGGACAGCTGCCTCCTGGGTACACAGGCAAGAGCAGTCGAGCAGTTGGCAGCCTGGGGACCCATGGCTGTCACGGAAGTCAGGACGCAGCTAACATAGGAGCCGTGGACGTTACACAAGTGGAGGAATTGCCTTGTAATAATTGCAGCCTCAGTTAGTACTGTTTTGTATTCACTATGATTAGGTTCAGCTGCAAATGACCCAAAATAACAGTGGCTGAAACAGGCAGACATGTATTTTCCTTGCACGTGGAGGAAGCGTGGAGGTTGGTATTCCTTGCAGTGGGGTCTGGACCAGGAATGCCTCTATCCCCCTGCTTCCCCATCCTGGCTCAAGGCTCTGGTTCTCCCTTCCAGAACAGCTGCTGGGCCTCCAGGCTTTATGTCTGCTTGCTCCCTGGCTGCAGGAAGATTTCCTACAAGCTCTCAGATAACATTCCTGCTGACAGACCATCGCTACACAAATCACTAAAGAAGGAGGCATAGATGTTGGGCTTAACAGCTAACAGTCTTTGTCACAAACCTTCCACTCCTTCATCTTTTCTTTTTTGGCTTTTACTCTGAAGGACTGGAGAACCATTGGGAGTTAGAGCAGAGGACTGGCCTGGCTAGTCACTCTGGTGTGAGTGGAGAACTGGCTACAGGGGGAGAGCAGGAGGAGGAGAAGCTTAGAGGTAACCCAGTCATCCTAGCAGGAGAAGATCATGGCTTTGACCAGGGTAGAAAAGAGGGGAGCATGGAGAGGGGGCAAGTGTGGACATATTCTGAAGATAGGGGTAGGATCTGCTGACTTGTTGGAGGTGGGGATGAAACAAGGAGAGAAGGCAGAAAGGCAGCAGTCAGGATGGAGGCAGTGCTCACTGCAAAGTGGAGAAAGACTCAGGGGCCAAGTGTAGAAGGACATTTTCAGAATATTATATAACCAGGTGGAGCTATCATGAAGGCAATGGGATATTGGAATCTGGGGCTCATGAAGTGTGGGCTGGATACATACAGGTAGAACTCATGCCAGCATAGATGGCACCTAAAGCCAGTCTGTTGTGCTGTGCTGGCGTTCACGTGCTGTGATACTGGAAGCTATGCCATTGGTATTTCAAATACCAGCAAGGTCACCCCTGGTAGACAGGTTCTAGCTAGGACTAGGAAGAAGGGCCTAGTGATCTACCTCTGAAAATCAGCCAATGAAAGCATTATGGATCACAATAGAACATTGTCTGGTGTTGTGCTGGTAGATGAGCCCCTAGGTTGGAAGGCACTCAAAATACACAGTGGCCACAGCAATGGACTCAAACATACCAACGATGCTGAAGATGGTGCAGGACCGGGCAGCGTTTTGTCCTGTTGTTCACGGGGTCACTATGATTCAGAGCCGACTCGATGGCAACTAACAAAGACAAAGCCAAGAGACGTAGGTGATCAGCGAGGGAAGGGGTTGCTGAGAAAGGAGAGTGGTCCAGGGACGAGCCCTGGGGAAAAGTAATGCTGACAGGCTTTAGGGAAAACAAGAAAAACCAGCAAAGGGAGTGGAGAAGGAAAGCCAGTGAGGTCAGATAAAAATAAAAACAAAGCAAACAAAAACCAGGAAAGCGTGGTGATGTGGATGCCAGGAGAAGGAAGTATTTCAAGCGTGGGAGCTGGGTGGGTTGTGGCAAGGTCAGCTGATGGAGTGGAGTAGGGGACAGGAGAGGTGGGCAGGTGACAGATTTCTGGCCAGGGCAGGGCTGACGGGAGGCAGTGGGGAGGCAAGATGGGTGCTATGAGGCTCGGTGACTGACATGTGCAGCCTTGTACCACTTCAGAACCCAACACCAGACCCGTCTGTGCATCTAAAAAAAAAATTATTTTAAACGAAAGGCTGTTAGAAATTCCTTACCATAACTATGCTTACCCCAACTCCCACCATCCTGCCCCCTTGCTATGACACAGCACCCGCCCCTTTATGGGAACATAGACATCGTTGCATTACTCAGCAGATTTGGAGACAATTAACTTAAAGTATTTGTCTCTCTTGTCTTCAGAACCGGTAACGAGACCTCGACTCACGGTGACCCCATGTGTGTCAGAGCAGAACTGTTCTCCATAGGGTTTTTGATGGCTGATTTTTCGGAAGCGGATCGCCAGGACTTTCTTCTGAGGCACCTCTGGGTGGACTTGAAACTTCAACCTTTTGGTTAGCAGTTGAGGGCTTTAACCATTTGCACCACCCGGGGACTCCAGGCAAAGCACACAGCCCGCATTTCGTAGAACAAGGCGCTTCTCTGGGCAGACTCCCTCTGAGCCCTCAGACCCTGAGAGGGTCCCGGTACCTGGTAACCGTATCTGGGGTCACACTGGCTCCTCCTGGGACTCAGAAGTCTGAGCACTTGGAGCCGGGAGCAAATGAAGAAACGGTCCCTCTTGGGGTTCACAGTCACTACCCACTTTAACTGGTGTTCAGGTTGTGGTGCTGTCCCTGCTGGATTTGGGGGTGGGGCTGGGCTGCAGATAGGCAGAGACCTCCTACAAAGGGTGAGCATTGCCCTGCACCCAGAGCCCACGGGGTGAGACTGTGCTGGTAGCCCTGCAGAAGACTCCCTTTAGCAACATTTTATTCTGTGGTAGAAATAAAGAGCCCTGGTCATTGCCTGGGTGGATGAACAACCGTTGTTACCAGAGGCAGCAACGTGCTCATTAAACTAGACGCACAGTATATTTAACATGTCTGGGTGTCTCCTGATGGAAGCTTTTCAAGGGCATTTAAATCAGCTGCTGTTTTTGTTGGCTGATTGCACAAGAACTTAAAATTTACCTTGGAGAGAGGTCAAGAGGATGCCATCCACAGTGAGTGCTGAAGGAAGTAGTATCCACACAGGAACATCTGCACCTGTTTCCAGAGCCATCTCTACAGGAGGGAAATCACCTGGATCCTTGGGAGCTGCAGTTTCACTGACTTAGCCACTTGGGAACTGGGTTTATGCTGGTTGGGCAGAGCTCCCTCCCCTGGCCAGTTAGTGGGTGGGCTGCCAACCCAGGGGCCCAACCCAGGCCCACCCTTCACCTTGGTTTCATTAGCGCCTACCTCAGTTGTTGGAAAGGTAAATTTCTTGGGGGCTCAAAAAACCAATTTCGTAGTTACCATTCAACCATGGTGTAACCAGTTGCTGTCAAGTGGATTCTGATTCATGGCGACCCCACGTGTGTCAGTAAATGAAATTTCTTTTATAAGGATCAGCACAAAGCTGACTCCTATGAGGCGGAGGTTAAAGATGTCCCAAATGTCCAACTTTTCCAAACTGCTGCACCACTCCATCATCTCTAACATCAACTACTCTCCCTCCCATCAGTACTCTCCCTCCCATCTATGGGTTCCGTAATTTGCTGGAACATCTCGCAGAGCTCACGAACCGTGTCAAGGAAATGGCTCACGCAATTGTGGAGGCTGGCAAGTCCCAAATTCATGGGTTAGACATAGGTTTCTTCTGACTCACATGGCCACAGGGGCCGACGAACCCAAACTGGCAGGTCAGACCATAGCCTGCTGGCCCACAGGACTTCAGAAGCTGGCAAATCCCAGCATCAGCAGGTCAGACAGCTGGCCACTGGCTCAGGTGCCAAGAACTGGAGGTCAGATAATGACAAGCCGAATGTAGGATTCAGATGTAGAGAGAGAGAGTCCCGCCAGAGCACCCACATATATACACATTGGAAGTAGGCCACACCCCAGGGAAGGATGGGACTTGAGTCACACCCACCTGTAAGGCTGTGACTCAAGATACATCCCACACTAAACCTGCCTCATTAACATACAGAGGTTAGGATTTACAACACATAAAATGAAGGATAATTAAGATAATTACATCAGATCACAAAATGGAGGACAGCCGCACAATACTGGGAATCACGGCCTAGCCAAGTCAACGCACAACACCAACCACCACACCTCATTAGGGTTCCATACACCTTATTTGCATGATACCACCCAGTCATTGTGTGGGAGTCACAAAGACTATGGCTAGAAGGGCCATATTAAGTAATTCACTGCATTGGAGTCAGAGCAGAACTATGCCTGGTCTTGCTACCTGGGAGGTCACACTCCTATGGGCTGACACTTAGACAAGGTGATCTGGCACTCTGAGCAGCCAGCTGGGAACCGGGGTTTGCATTTGGTCAGCAGACCTCTGCTGTGGTCTCCAGGACCCTTCTCTTCCAAGACAACTGTCTGCACTGATGACCCCACCCAGTTACAGAGTTCTGCATTTCCTGACAGATCGGTGATCAGTTCTCCCAGCTGCACCATGGATACCAGCAGTGTTTGGCCAGGTCCGGCATCCCAATGGCCGTGTGGTGGTCTCTGTGATGGGCACCATCTTACTGAACTGGGGTGGGTGGGTGGAAATGCCTCTGGCCTCCCTAAGGCTCAGTCCCCAGAAGGACTGAGCTTCAGAGGCCACAGAGAAAGGACTGGCTGGGAACAGCAGCACCAGCCTGGATCTGGATGCCCCACTGAGCGGCTTTGGGTGTTTACCTGCCCAGCCAGTGTGTCAGAATCCCACTCACTCATACCTTCCCTCCACAAGGGTGTATTGAACCTGTGGCATTGGGGGTGCTGGGTGCAGTGCCTGCCTGCAGCAGGGAGGTGCTAGCCCAAGGTGCTAGCCAGGGAGGCTGATGTGGGACAACGCTGATGAGGAGGGACCCAGTAGCTCAGGAAGCAGACTTCGAAGGGGGGGGACTTGTTTGGAGGCAGGGAGTGGTGGCCCAAGGTGGCCACACTTAAACTGAGGCATGAAGGGTCAGAAGTCCCTGGTGGTACAGACGGTTAACGTGCTCCACTGCTAACTGAAGGGTTTAAGGTTCAATTCCACCCAGAGGTGCCTTGCTTGGAAGAAAGTCCTGACAAGCTACTTCTGAAAAATCAGCGATTGAAAACTCTACGGAGCACAGTTCTGCTCTGCATATATAGGGTCGCTGTAAGAGAGTCAGCAAATGGATGGATGATGGGTTGAAGGATGAGTGCTTGGGGGTATGGGTGGGGAGAGGAGAAAGGGAGTACCCCAGTCTCTCGTTTAACTCAGGCTGGACCATCTCCACCTTGGCAGGCCACTGAAGCAACAAAGCTGCCAAGTAAATGACCCAAACCCAATGGCTCCATTAGATCTGGAGGGGATACAGGCCCTGGGGAGCTCCTGGAACCCTTACTCATCCAGAGAGTAAAATGAGAGGCCCAAAACGGGGTCAGTGGCAGACATGGGCCACTCCTCCAAGCATTGGTCGTGTGTATGTGTGTGTGTGTGTGGGTGGGTGTTATTAGAAAGCAGCAGTACGCCCTGAGTTATCAAACCCTGAATTACAAAAGGGAGAGATGCTGGGTGACATTTCCCAGGTTTCTGGAGAGCAGAGAGCAATAAATAGGCCCATTAACTGCTATCTGCCTAATAGAGCACCCGTTGTTCAGACCTGTCTCCAAATTACATCCTGCCCTGCAAATTAAAAGGACGCCTGAAAAAAAAAAGAGTCTTGATACCTGGGCTCAGGTGCCAAGCTGATGGGTGAAGGAAAGGAGAAGGGGGAAGGAAAGGAACTCAAGGTCTATAGGACCCAGATTCTCCCTCCTTAAAGTACGCCCATGAGCAGTGAGAGTTCCTTACGGCCCACACAAGGCAGGGCGACCTAGCTGCAGCTTCCCTGCACACCCGCGCCAGGTAAGCTACGTGTGACATAAAGCTCCCCCAGCAGTGCCTCCTTCACTTCTGCCCTCATTGTTTCCCACACCTGTGGGTATCTGTGCAGTCATTTAATGAAATATCTTCCCCTAAAATAATGGAATCTTACTGAAATAAATGTATTTATATAGGAAACTTCCAAACATGGATTTGATGTTTTAGTAATCTACTTCTCCTAGCACACCCTAAAAATTCATACATAGCTATTGTCAGAAAAATTATCTGAAATGTAGAAATAAGACAAAAAGATGGGCAGTATGGGGTGAGGGGTAAATGGACCCCTGCTGGCACAATGATTAAGCACTTGGCTGCTAACTGAAAGGTTGGCGGTTTGAACCCATCTAGTGGCTCCAAGGAAGAAAGAGCTGGCAACCTGCTCTTGTAAAGATTTCAGCCTAGAAAACTCTATGGGGCAGTTCTACTCTGACATATGGGGTCACTATGAGTCAGAATCGACTCAATGGCACTTAACAGCAAAAATATCGGGGATAAAACCACCCAGGAGTTGTCTAGAGGGAGGTACTTCGTTCATCCATTGTTTCCTGGTGTGAAGGAGCCCCAAAAATCTAGGTGCCTGGCGTAAGGAGAGGTTTCTGCCCAAAATGTAGGCCAGACTCTGTTTTTGCTGTTTACTCCTCATTCTGAGCTGACTCTCAAAATTCAGGCAGCCAGAATATTTCAGGGGTCCTGTGGGATCCCGTCTCCTCCTATCATGGATTGAATTATGTCCCCCCAAAAAATGTGTGTATCAGTTTGGCTGGGCCATGATTCCACTATTGGGTGATTTTCCTCTATGTTGTAAATCCTGCCTCTATGATGTTAATGAAGGAGGATGGGTAGCAGTTGTGTTAGTAAAGCAGGACTCAATCTGCAAGATTAGATTGTATCCTGAGGCAATCTCTTGAGATATAAAAGAGAGAAGTGAGCAGAGAGACAGGGGGACCTCATACCACCAAGAAAGCAGTGCCAGGAGCAGAGCGGGTCCTTTGGACCCCGGGTCCCTGCGCGGAGAAGCTCCTATTCCAGGGGAAGATTGATGAGAAGGCCGACGGAGAGAGAAAGCCTTCGCTTGGAGCTGACACCCTGAATTTGGACTTTTAGCCTACTAAGGAAATCAACTTCTCTTTGTTAAAGCCATCCGCTTGTGGTATTTCTGTTATAGCAGCACTGGATGACTAAGACACCTCCCTTCCTCTCATAGCATGCTCCCAGGAAGGATGCTTAACTCAGGCTGGCCCCCAAATGTCCATAGATTAACAAGATGTTAGCTGACTCAAACTTCATGATTAATAAAACAACGTTTAAGGCGTCTTGTAATTACCTTGTGTCTGTTAACACATGATTTTGTAAATATTAATCAATCAGAATTCTTTTCTTGTACCTTCCTAAATTTTCTGTACTTAAACTCTGGGAAAAATTCTTTTCACTGGAGTACTTTCGTGAATCCTCACAAAGTGCTGCCCAATCCGGATCGCTCTATTCCTTCAATAAAATTCTTTGCTTTAATTTTAACAGAGGTTCCTGTTAGCTTTTTGACATTGGTGATTCAGTCCCCAGTCTGAGGATTGCTGCCCGTTAACGTGCAGATTCTAGTCTGGTAGAGATGTGGCCGTTTCTGTCTGGTGAAACAGATGTTGTCGTTGCTAGGTGCCGTCGGGTTAGTTCCGACTCATAGTGACCCTATGCACTACAGAACCAAACACTGCCAGTCCTGTGCCATGCTCACAATCGTTATGCTTGAGCCCATTGTTGCAGTCACTGTGTCAATCCATCTCTTTGAGGGTCCTCCTCTTTTTTGCTGACCCTGTACTTTACCAACCATGGTATCGTTCTCCAGGGACTGATCCCTCCTGACAACATGTCCAAAGTATGCAAGACATAGTCTCGCCATCCTTCCTTCTAAGGAGCATTCTGGTTGTACTTCTTCCAAGACAAGTGAAACAGACAGATAACCCCAAAGATTTAACCAGTGTCTCCTCTCTCCAGTTGCCAGGGAATTGACCCCAACTCCTGGCAACCCCAAGTATGTCAGAGTAGAACTGTGCTCCAAAGCGTTTTCAATGGTTGTCTTTCGGAAGTAGATCACCAGAGCTTTCTTTTGAGGCGCCTCTGAATGGACTCGAACCTCCAACCTTTGGGTTAGCAGCCAATTGTGTTAACTATTTGTATCACTCAGGGAGGTGGTTAACCAGTGTAGGGTGAAGAATTAACTTTACCCAAAGAATCTGGCCTTTGTCCCGGTTCCTGGGACCTTCCCTGGGGTGTTCCCTCTGACTTTTATTTAGATTGCATCACCCCCTTCCTCCTTCCCATTATTGTCAGGCCACTTAAGGCAGAGCCTGTGGACACCCCTCCTGGATCCTCACGAAGGGTTCCAAAGACAGACACTCAGCTCAAAGCCCAGAGGGGATGAGGGAAGAGCCGGTCCCTTCAGAAGGAAGGAAGGTGGGCTCCGGCGCCATCTCTCTCAGGATGAGTGGCTGGCCAGTGGGTCAAATAGGACAAACGTCTGGGTGAGTTCTGTGGGAGGTGTTGTGTCAATGCAGAAATCGTATTGCAGTTCTTGGGAAGAACCTGTGTGGGAACAGGCTCTCTTTTTGTTTGGTGGCTCATAACAATATCTTACACTTTAGAAATGAGTTTCCTGCGGTGATAAAAATCTTTCCTGCCAGGCTCACACTTTTCGTCTAATCAATAGCCAAATATTATTACAGCTCCCCCACAATGGTACTACAGTTCCAGATTTCTCATTTTTTTGTAGTCACTTTCCAACGGGGGAGCTCTGAGACGTCCAAAGGATAAAGTAAGGCAATGGAGAGGGAGGATTTATCTTCCTATTCCTGTCCGATGTCTGGAGACTATTCTCATGCCTAATGCAAATATACTTCAGGATTTATGGCCAGGCGTATGGAGTGTGTGGGCATAAAAGAAGACCTCAAATGGGAACAAACAGAGGCCATTCACTCAGAGCTGCTCCAGAAAGGGGCTCGCCACCATCACTTGTGTTTTGGGGAGACTCAAAGGCAGAAGAGGAGGGGACGAGCTTTATGGTACAATGGGAAAGAATTCAGGTGTGTTCTGATTGGGAGCTATTGGGGGGAACTGGGGTGGGCGTCCCATGTGATTGCTTTGGAGAGTATATTTGGCTTCCTTCTGTTGGTCCTGAGTTGAAGGCCAGAGTGAAAACACAGGGGAACGGGTGGTCACTGACTGCAACCTGGCCGTCTGGGCCGATGCCCCAGAGGTTGGGATTTGGTTCTGAGCTCTCCGCTGCAGTTGTGGGCCAGAGATCTGTTGTCATGCGTGGTCTGACCATCGTCAGTATCTTCAGTATCACCCTCTGTTGTTCAGTCTCTCAGTGGCCACTGCCCTTTGCAATGGAAGGAGGTCCTGGGTGGCCAAGTCCTGCCTTCCTGATTGTTCTTGTGGAGGGCGCAGATCAGTGGGGTGATGTCCTTGAGTTGGGAGAGCCCATCAAATGGGTGGTGATGACCCACTGGGTCCCTGTGACCACCACGGTGGGAAGCTGAGAGGAGGCTGGCAGGTGGGATCCCTGCCCCTCACTTTTTGTGGCTCATCCAATTTTACTTACATGTCCTCGGATTTAAAAGAAATGGTGTATAAACCATTGAATCGAAAGCACTTCCATGTTAAAACTTAAGAGGATTGTTTCAAAGGGATGATGGACTTGAGCTGCCTCAGGGGAAAATTGCTCCCGGAAACCTCTAAATAGAGCCTTTGTTGAAAAAAAGATCTCAGTCCATCTGCTCTGTCCTCATCGCCTGGGTCACAGACATGACTGTGAGAAGGAGACCCCTGGGCAGGCGGGTGCTGGGGGTGGGGACGGTGCATTAGGCATCCCCAGTAGCCTCCTGCCTGGGGCTGCGATTTCCTCACTGTGTGGGTTCCAGTCTCGCTTTTAATAGCACCCACACCCATTACCAGGAGGAAATGGATTCCACTTAGTGCGCATAAGAATTCCATCAATGTTCTAAGAATTCCATTAATGTTGTCTCTGACCTTTGCTAATTCCAGCGTCATTAGCAGGGCCTGCATTTCAAAACCCCCTTAATGTCAAGGGGCGGTGGTGGGTGTCTGCGGCTTGCGTAATGAGCCGTGCAGTAGGCACGGGCGGCCTGGTCCTCCTGTCACCCAGACAACAACCCCAGCACAGACTTTCCTGGTCACGATTGATTAAAAGGTAGAAATATTTATACGCACAACCTCATTTCCCATTATCTCTCAAGAATTTTTCTCGGTAATTAGCTTCTCCATCATCATTTTGGTAGAATGTCAACACCATTGATCTTTGTCTCTGTAGTGAAGATAAACTCCAAAGGAGAGCTTAAGCAAACGTGCCTGCGGGCCTCCTCACCCACGATAGGCTTTCTCCACCTTATTTATTCCTGGGGTTCTCGTTCCTGCCCCCAGCCTTCCACCCCAGACCTGACCCTCTGTCCCGCCATCACCTGCACCTCAACTTTCAAGCTTGCATCCAGCCCACCAGCCTCCCTACTCCCTGAGGGTCCCTGCGGCTCAGCCAGGACCCCTGCCCTGACCCCCAGCCTTTCACCTCTCCTAAAGGAGTCTCTGGGTGGTGCAAACAGTTAACACACTCAACTGCTACCTGAAATGTTGGGGGTTCAAGTCTACCCAGAGGCACCTTGGAAGAAAAGCCTGCCAATCTATTTCCAAAAATTCAGTCATTAAGGGATCAACTGGATAGCAACTGGCTTGGTTTCTGTGGCAGCAAAACTATCTTTTCATTAAAGAGAAATGTGAGGGAAACACACTTGTGTACCTCTGTTACCTTGACCAACTCCTTTTTATACTTGTTCATCTCTGCGACCATTTTCAGTACTAGTGTGGACACATAACGTTGCCTTACTTTACAGTCACAGTCTTTTCAAGAACTAAGTCACTTCGAGAACCATCGTTGTAAATACCAAAACCAACCCAACCCATTGCTGTCGAGTGGATTCCGACTCATAGTGACCCTACAGGACAGAGTAGAACTGCCCCCATAGGGTTTCCAAGGAGTCGCTGGTGGATTTGAACTGCCGACATTTTGGTGAGCAGCCTGAATTCTTAACCACTGCATCACCATAGTTGCAATCATATTTCAATAATTTCATGAGCCTTAATTTACCTTCCCACCCTTCAAATGCTAGGACATCCGTATTTCTTCAGGAATGGGTGCCTTTACAGGTAATGCCACATATGGCTTTAGGAACGGACATGTGTCTTTTCGTTGTTGGTTTTGTGGGGTTTTTTCTTCAATCAAATGATTTTCCTGTCGGGTTGATGGGAATGGATAGCTTTAGGATCTACATTTTTGATGGGCTGTGCAGGTTTGCAAGGACACGCTCACCTGCACTGGCTGTAGGCTGTGGGTTTCCTCAGGAAGGTGACAAGGACAGACCCACTGACAGAGAGGAGCCACAGAACTCGGGGGACAGGCTTGGGCTCTGGAGTCAGACAGGACCCCTCCTGTATTTTAATTCCTTCATTTTATTGTCCCTCTCCCAGGTAATCACTATTCTTGTTTCTAACTAACGTCATAGATTAGTTCTGCCAGTTCTAGAATTTTATGTAAATAGCATCATGCAGTATCTCTTATCTCAACATGATGACTGAGGTTCATGGCTGTTCAGTGTCCCTTGCACGAGTAGACCAGGACTGTGTTTCCATGAGGCTGCTGGTGGATGTTGGGGCCATCTGGTAGACAGCAGACAAGATGGGTCCCAATGCCCCCCCATCCCCAGATTTCCTGCTGTGTGTGATCCCATCAGAATGGTGTGTGAACAGTGTTTTGTGCACACCTGTCACCATACTGCAGGCCCTGCGGCAAAACTGAAGCAAGTGGGGGGCTTAGGAGGAGGGAGAGGGAAGATGTGGGGAAGGAGGGAGAGAAGGGGAGAGGGAAGGTGTCTGTAGCCCCTCCCCAGGCCAGTTTTCCTGGGGATGGGGAAGGGATGTAGAGAATTAGAAAAATGATGAAGAGTTTGAAAAATATCCACTGACCAGAAGCAGGTCAGAGACCAGTTAGGGAAACAGGTAGGGTCAGGTCAGCCGGTGACAGGGGGTGTTCCCTGAGGTGGGACAGGCCTGGAGGTGTAGAGTAAGATCCCAGTCTTAACTCTGCCACCCTCTCTTGTGGACCTTCTGGCCCTGGCGTCTCTTCCATGAGCCTTAGTCTGCAAAGTGCAACCACAAACACATGCCCCCAACTTGTCAGGGGTGAGCCAGCCAGCCTAGTAGGTGCTCTATAAACGCTGCCGCCAGCCCTGCCCACTGCCTGCACCTCCTTGTGAGTATGACACGTTAGACAGGAGTTCTAAGTCACATTCCCAGGGGAGGACACAGCCTGGCACACAGTGGGGGCTGAGAAGGTGGTTAAGCTAATAAGGGGGTGAAGGGATGAATGAGTTCATTGAGGGCCGCTCTATGGGGTACGGCTACAGCCGCCGAGAGGGTGCCTAGGGAGGCATCAAAGGACCAAGGTCAGCTGTGGCCACAGGGTGGGGATGGGGGAGCCGGCTCTGAGACTGATGTCAGGGGTGGGCAGCGTAGGTGGTGGGAGGCATCCAGCGGGTGGGAGGTGTTGGGGGCAGAGGCATTGGGGGTGGGGAGCGTGGAAGGTGTTGGGGTAGGGGCATCTGGGGAATGGGAGGTGTCAATAGGTGAGGAGTGTCACTTGTGGGGGGGCGTTGGGAGTGTGGGAGGCATGGAAGCAGGGGGCATCTGGGGGTTGGGAGCGTCAGATTTGGGGGGAGGGTCTTGCCCAAGAGGAACACGGGCCTCCTACTCATGGTACCTCTTTCTGGGCTCTCTCCAGGGCCCTGCCAATCTGTCCCTGGCCCTGAGCCAGAAGATGCGTTTTAGATGGAGACAGGGAAAGAGGAAATGGGGTGTGGGCTGGGGGCCAGGGAAGGGGGAGCCCTCTCCAGACTCCAGAGGCCCAGGGGACTTGATTAGGTGCGGTGGCTCATGGACGTGTCGGGTTGACTGGGTCTCAGCACAGCCCCCGCAGGAGTGGGGGGCCGAGGCTGCACCTTCTGGGGAAGGGAGGGAGAGAGCAGGCCTAGTTGGAGGCACAGGACCTTATAGAGGAGCTGGTGCTTCTGGGCCTTGAGGGGACTGCAAATTAGACCCCCAGATGAGAACGGCACCCTCCGCCTCCCCACTGGGGTAAGTCCCAATGTCCTTGGGCTGGATGACTCCAGGGATACTAGGGGAGGCAGTGACCTGTGACCCCGGCAGAAGAGTCTGAGGGTGGCAGACAGCGGTCTCATATGCAGTTCCTCTGCACCGCTGGGTCCTGGACTGGTGTCCCCACCCAATTAGATCTCTGCTTCTGGGCCACCCAGCCTGCATTTGAAGGGGCCACTGCTCCCGTCCCCTCTGAAGAGCCTTGGGCAAGCACCTTCCCTTCTGGACCTCGGTTTACATCCTGTGAGTGATGGAGCCAGGTCCCTCTAGGGGGTATTTTAGATCTGGTATGCCTGGTGCCTCCCAGCCCCTTTTCCCTGGATCCTGTGTTTCCCAGCAAATGGGAGCAGGCTGGTGCTGAGATGGTCTCACCTCCTGCTATTTTTGCAGGAGGCCTGAGCAAAATTGTTAAAAATAGAAATAATGAGGGAAAGCAGAGCTTCTGACCTTGAGTCCAAGGCCAGGACGGGGCTCGGCATCCTGGGCCTGGATGATGGATGATCACCGCTCTGCATTCGTCCTTCACAAAGTCATCCTTGGCCTGGAGAGACACTTCTGCCACCTTCTTTTTATAAAAAAGGCTAAAAGGTGCCTCAGGCCTTGTAGCTTTGCTGGTCTTCTTTGGGGCTCTCTACCTGGTGAGGGTGTGGGGTCCTTTCCCAGAGCTCCAGGGCCTTGTGCTGCCAGCGCTGGCGGGGGCAGTGTGAACTCGAGGCCCAATCAAGCACCTGGGTGTGTGCTGGGGACCACCACCACCCCACCCATCCCCTTGAGCTGCACCCACCCCCTGCTCAGGAGTGAAGGACGCTGGGCCCCCAGTACCCCGGGAGGCTGAGTCCCTGCCATTTCACAGAAAGTCTGTGCCGGGCTGGGGGTGGGCCAGACCCCTGCATCTGGCTGTTTCAAGCCCCAAGTCTCCAAGGAACTTAAGATTCAAGAGGAGTTTGTGTCAGGAGAGGCTGTTGGCAACTCTCCCACAGCCACTTGTCCCACAGGAGGCGAGTCAGGGGCCCCCATGTCTCTGTTTTCTCCCCCATCACCCTCTCTCTACACACTGACTCTGCCTGCCTGTGCTAGAGTACCCCCCCCCACCCCAGCCAACAGGAGCCCCCGGGACTGATGGACAGAGGCAGGGTTCTTCGAGGGGCTGAGCAAAGATGCCTTCCTCCACGCCAGGGCACTGGCGCTGCTGGTCAGGGGCCTGAGCTTCAGGACAACCCCATGTGGAAAACACCGCACGAGCCGCTGCTGTGGGTTCTCCGAATTCTGCTGTTATTAGGAGCCAATAGTGAGGGCTCGCGTTACATGTTGGTTCCACATCTGTGATCTGAGGCAATAACATTTCATAGGTGAGAATCCGTGCCCCCACGGCTAACACAGCCAGCAAGGTTGTTGGGGAACGCTGACTGACAAGGCCTCCAGAAGAGAGTAACTGAGCAAAAACTCCGCCAGAGAAGAGTGTTACAGAAATTGCTGTTCTAGCTACTGCTGGCTTTTCCCAGAGAACCCCTGACAGGAGCCCCCAGGCCCGCTCAGAATGACCTTCCCAGGCGTTCTTGGGACCCCCACAGCTCCCCAGGAGGTAGAAGCCCCCTACATTTCCTAAGGGACCCTTCATCTAGTCTGAATTAAAGAGGGAAGCTGCTTTAGTAGCTTCTCTCCCTGCCTGGTGAACTCCTACTCACCCTTAAGGAGGCTTTTCAGATTTCACCACCTGGGAGGCCGTCCTGGAGAGGGTTTGTTTCTGCCTCCTCCAGGGCAGCCCCATCCCAGCCGGGCGAGGCCTGGCAGTGCAACTGTCCCCCCACTAGCCAGACACCCCTTGAGGTCTGGACTGCTCTACCCACTCTTGTTCTCCTGACCCCAGATGGGCCCAGCACAGCTGGTCAGAGCTGATGGCTGGAGTTCACATGGAGGGTCATCCCTGACTGGGCCTCTCATTGCCCCTCTCACTCGCTCTGTGTGTGTCCTTCCCTCGCTGTCCTTCTGCGGGGGAGGTGTCTCTGTGTCTCCCCGCCACCATAGGAGGCTGTTGACCCAGCAGAGGGGGGCATCAAAAAGAGGACACATTGAAGCACTGTGGTGAGGCCTGTTTCCCACACAAGGACAGACAGTTTGGGCAACAATCAGCTTGTTGTGTATTTTACCAGCAGGTGTTTGGGGTCCCGGGACTAGAGGAGACCCTGGTGTGTTTCTTGGGCCACCTCCATGCATTTGCCAGAAGCAGGACCTCAGGTCGGTTGGACAGGGACTGAGGGGGGCCCAGGGATGTCCGCTTTATGGAGACAACCCCCACAGGGTAGAGAGACACCCCATTTATGAGCAGAGATGGCAGAGGAGGGCACAGCTGAGCCCAGGATGGAGGCAGACAGACCTGTCCCTGGAGGCTGTCTGAGTGTTCTGTTTCTTCCACGGCAGTGGTTTCAGAAAGTGAGTTCTGGTTTTAGGTCCAGCAGCTGGCAGGTATTTAAAATAACACCTGCTGTAGCCCAAAGACCCCTGTGTCTCTGTCTCAGCAGCCGCAGGACAACCTGAGGCCAGCCTCGTCTGCCGCGGTCTTCTCCCTCTCTGGCGTCTCCTGCAGGGCAGCTCCTGAGGTCTGGGATGCGTCTCTAGTCATGGCGGCCGTGTCAGCCCCAAATCCTCAGGTGCATGACTTCGCAGGCTGTGTGGTTCTATAGAGGTGGGGATGGGGAGGGTGGGTACTCTCCACCACCCCAGACCACAACTGGCCTCTGTGCCCTGTAGTTTCAGCTCTGTGCGGCCCTGAGCCCTGTCCAGAGCAGGGCGAGAGATTTCAGGTCCCTGGTGCAGCCTGTCCCAGTCCCAGGCAGCCTCCCCAATCCACCCCGAAGAACAGAGGCCTCACTCACCTCAGCTGACACCTCTGGAGTCTGTTTCTTGACCCTTGGTCCCAGCTGACTGACTGCAAAGCCTTTGGGGGCTGGCCCTCTGTGCAGCCCAGCCTCTGGCTTCTCCCCACAGCTCTGTGTCCATTTGTCCATGCTCAGCTTTTCCTCAAGAGAGGACAAGCGGTTGAGCCAGCCATGTGCCATAGTGAAGCCAAACGCAGTGATTTCCCTGGACTGAGAAATCGACCCTCCCTTAGAACTCTGCTAACGCCTGAGGGACTAGGGGCGGTGGGAGCCCCCACTGGGGTGACCAGAGACCAGCCAGGGGAGAATACAGCATACGACCTTCCCTCTCAAGGAGGCCTGAGCGGTGAGGCTTAGACTCAGAAAGGATTGATTGCATTTGTCTTCTGACAGTAAGAGCAGGACCTGGACAAGGAAACGCCCTGGAAGATTTCGAAGGAAAAGGAGAGAGAGAGGGGAGGACAAACATTCCCCCGCCCCATCCTGTCCTGGAGCCTGTAACAGATGCCACTGTCCTGGATGCCTCATGGGGCCAGCTCATCCCACTGAGGGGCCTCCTTCAAGGCTGGAATGTTCCGACGGTGTCAGCGGTGGTTCTTGCCACAGTCTTGACCAGCAAGATTTTCAATTAAGAATGAAATCCCTAAGCATCCCAAAAGAGCCCCTTCCCCATCCCAAGCCTGAGCAGTGCCCTTTCCCCTGCACTCGCTCAGCCCCGTGTCTGCAGGACATCACACAGCCCCCTTACCATAAACAATGACGCAAAGGTGAAACAGAGCCATCTGTCATTCATCAAAGCGTGGAGCCTCTCTGCAGAGTCATGAGCCACCCCAGGGCTGAGCCAAGAAACAGCCAATAAAACCCCAAGTAACGACCTCACAGCAGACTTCCCGGCAGCTGTTTCCAGGTTTATTTTGTGCAATCATTGCACACCTCAGACTCTCCCATTGGCGCTAAACAGCCCCCAACCTGTCAAGTGACGCGGGGACACAGGCCTGACTCTGGTGATGGGCGGGCAGTGCTGATGGGCGGACGCACCTTTGGACCTGGGTCCACATGGGCATCTGGGGACACGCTGCATCTCATCCCCTCCCAGGAGGAGGCCCAGACCTGCTGGGTGCTCACCTGTGTGTGTCCAGGGCTGACACTGAGAAAGTGGGTTTCCCTGGTGACTGGTGACCCCGACACAGAGGGGGCCCGGAGGTCAGGCATCCTCCCTGGGAAGGCTGTCAGAGACCCCTGCCCACATCCCCTGGTCTGAGCAGAGGACAGAAGACTACAGGAGGAGGGGAGGGGAACCCGCAGGACCACGGACGGGGCTCATCTGACCATTCTCCCCAGGCTTGTGTTACCTGAACCAGTCACTGCGCCTTGACTGGTGTGGCCTGAAGCATCAGGTGCAGGGATCAATGCAGCTTCCTGTGGCCGTTTCCCAGTGGGACGAGGGCCTGATGTTGAGGTGATCACCCCCTACAGGCCTGACCAGGCGAGGTTTTTGCTCCAGACCCAGAAATTTGAGGCCATGGATCAGCAGTTTCTCTGTAATTCATTCTCTGCCTTGAATCCTGCCTTTGCTTCTTCTAAATATCCCATCTTATTAGGGGACTATTCGCATTTTCATCTCTAATCACCTGTAGATCACATTCATGCACAAAATAATGTCGGGTGAATGCCGTTTAATTTTACAAAATGCCTCCTTCCAAAATTATTCCCCCAGACCCAGGAAAAGATAGAATGGCATCCCTGGCAAGTTGGAGGTAAAGATATTTTGAATGTCTTTTTGATGTTGGCTTTCTACATTCAAGTTGGTGTCGACGGACATCAGACTAACGTGTTATTTGTTGAGGGAAAGCAACAATTTAATTAAGGACATCTCTGATTACTGGATCCCCTGTGACCCCACTGGGCTGTGAGATCCTATCCCCAGATGGTTCAGGTGTCCACAAGCAGTACCCCAAATTACCCTTCAGTTAGTGTTTAATCTGCATCTGGAGTGCCTCCACTGCAGTAGCTGATTATGCATAACCCTTTCAAGACCCTATTATTTTCTGTTTTGAATTTTTTGCTGATACTATGTGTTTTCATTAATGGAAACATGCTGAATCCTTGAGCATGTCTGAATTTTGGGTAGTTAGTACGGATTTTTTTTTCTTGCCACCTCCCATAAACCTATTTTCAGAGATCTGTAGGACAATATAATGTCCCACTAGTTCAAACTCTGAAAGTCACAATGTTCCACTGGAGTCCACTGGGACGTATGGGTTCCCACATAAAAATTTTCTATTTTTCCTACCAAAAATGCATACATTTTATACAATACCCTGTAGAAACAGTAATTTGTGGCACGCACCCATTTTTTTTTTTTTTTTTCAGTTTTAAACAGTCATAAAGGCCCCTGCTTTGGGGCAGCATGCACTATCATTGGGAAAGAGGCTTCCCAAGAAAGCTGAGAGCTGGAAAAACAGGGTGGGAAACCATGTATCCCATGGATCCTGAAAGGGATAAGGAAAGAAGGAAAACCACTGAGAACTATAGCATAAAAGGAACTCAGGTCAGGCCCATCCAACAAGCAGATTTGGAAGCCCTGGGAGCTAGGCCAGCTGGGCCTTGGAGGACTATCTTAGTCATCTAGTGCTGCTTAACAGAAATATCACAAGTGCATGGCTTTAACAAAGAGAAATTTATTCTCTCACAGTCTAGGAGGCTATGAGTCCAAATTTAGGTCATCAGCTTCAGGAGGAGGCTTTCTCTCTGTTGGCTCTGGAGGAAGGTCTTTGTGACGCATCAGTCTTCCTTTGGTCTGAGAGCATCTCAGCACAGGAACCTCAGGTCCAAAGGACATGCTCTGCTCCCGGCAATGCTTTCTTGGTGGTATAAGGTTCCATGTGTCTCTGCTTGCTTCTCTCTTTTATATTGCAAAAGAGATTGGCTTAAGACACTATCTAATCTTGTAGGCCTTATTAGTATAACTGCCGATAATCCATCTTATTACATCATAGTGGTATAGTTTACAACACATAAGGAAATCACATTAGATTACAAAATGGTACACAGTCATACAATACTGGGAATCATGACCCGGCCAAGTTGACAGATATTTTTGGGGGACACAATTCAACCCATGACAAGCACCAAACCTCAGGCAAGGGCTTCAGCCACTCAGAACGCTGAGATGACCCCATGTCCACACAGAGGACAGCGTTTCCAACCTGGAGTTGGAATCTGGACCTGCCTCACACTGACCTCACTCAGCATCTGGCTCTTCTGCCCTGACGAAACTTCATCTGTAACATCCCAATAACTGGTTTATAGGACCTGCACCTTGGGTGTCTGAAATACAAACCACCCACCCCACACCTAAGACAAATGTATACCCCCACCCACTACTCCCTGCCTCTGTGAATTTGTTCCGTTTTTGCACAAAGGAAAGCTTGACAGGTTTGTAAATTCAACAGCATCATTTTATATATAACGTTGTGACTCTAAGTTAATTTCCTCAATGATAAGTACAGAAATAAGTAGTCAGTATTATTTCTCTCTAATTTCTTGCTGTTGTTGAGTTGTTTTCCTCCTGTAGAATGGAAGGGGGGCAGGGGAGAGAAGCCTCTGGCCCTGGCCAGTGTAGAGCAGTGAGACAGTTTGTCCTCTCGGTGTGCTTCCTTCCCAGATGGATGTGATAAAAATAAACATAAAATATTATATAAAGAAATATACAGCGTATAGGAAAATCAGATCAATGGTGTCAGGTGGTGGTAAGTGCTATGAAGAAAAAAGAAGCAGGGTGGGGTGGAGAGTTAGGGCAGAGAGGGGTGGGGGTCACCAGTGAAGATCTTGTTGATATAATGTGGTATTTAAGTGGGAATCTGAAGAAGTAAGGGGGCAGGCCACAGACATTGCAGAAAGGGAGTTTCAGGCAGAAGGGCAGGGACCTATCTGCCCAGTGAGCAGAGGGGAGAAGAGCACAAGATACCAGTTGTGTGTGGCGTTGGAGGTATGGTCAGCACTTCCGGTTTCATTCTGTGAGGGAGAGACACTGGAGGACCACACAGAAACCGGCCTCTTTGCTTGTCTTAACAGAACCCTCCGACGTGTGTGGAAGAAGGCAGTGGGGTAAGGCTGCAAACCGGGGACCAGCTAAGAGGCTCAGGCAATCATCTCGATGCAAGACAGAGGTGACATCGATTCACAGTGGTGTAGGGAGAAGTGCTGGACTGGGGGTATGCTTTGAAAATTGTGTTAACAGGATTGGCGTGGAAGATGGTTCTGTGATTTTTTATTGTTCTTGTGGACATTGCTCCAGTGCTGGGCTCTGGCCTGCAACCTTAAGTGGGTTGAACTGTTGGTTGGGACCCCAGGGAGGCAATCGGGGCTGGGGCTGGCCGGGAAGCTCCAGTCTCAGGCCTGGGGGAGGGCATGCATGGATGGGGCTGTCCTTCAAGGGGTCTACACAGTGACCTCGAGAGTGGGACTATGTGATTACATGATTTTTAGAAAGGAGGAGACTGAGGGTGGAGCAAGATTGGGGGGAAAGAGCAAGATTTCTACTTCAGACACATTGGGTTTAGCCATCCAAGTGGAGAATCAACTTAGGGGTTCAGGGGAGAGGTCAGGGCCTGAGACATCAGTGCAGGGGGGGGGGGAGTTCTTGGAGCACAGGTGATGTTTACCACCTGGGACAGCAGGAGATGGCCCAGGAAGAGTGTGGACAGAGGAGAGTCTGGGACTGAGATGGTACCCCTTCCCACACCCCAGGTGCAAGAGCTGAAGATTCAGAAGACCCAGCAAGGGAGGCTGAGGAGGAGCAGGGTGGTAGGAGGGGAACAGTGAGAGGAAAGTGGGCTGGGGCAGGGGAGGTCAGGGGCCAAGGTTATGGGCAGAGAGCTTAGTGTGAAGGCTTGGAGCCCTGGAACATTTCAAGGGCAGTGATGCATGGCCAGGTGTGTGTTTCAGAAGTGCTTGCTTCCTCACTTTGAGGGGTGTGTTTCTAATAGATCTCCACTAAGTATGAGGAGGAACTCAGGATCACAGTGGATGCTCCTTGTCAAAGAAAGGAGGTTTCCTACTATTTGTAGTTTGTTAAAGCTTTTAAACAGAAATAAGTCTTGAATTTTACAAGATGAGTTTTTGCATCTATTGATAATAGAGGGTTTCCTTTAGCCTCAGAAGTGAGTGACGCAAAGGATCTACGGCCTCTAGGTGAGGAACAGTGGGTGCAAAGGCCCTGAGGCAGGTGCCTACCTGCCCGTGGAGCAGAAGGGAGGGGAGTGGGGGTGTCCACCACTCATCTGGTGGACACCAGCATTACCACATCTCTTGACACAGTGGTGACTTTCAATCTTTCCCTCTATTTTGGAGCAATTCATGCAGCATATGGAATAACCGTTCTTCGAACGTTTGGTAAAACTGTCTGGCCCAGTTTCTTTTTAGGGTTAAAAATTTGGCCAGTTTGCAATTTCTCCTACTATGAGTCCATTTTCCAGGACTTCTTGAGTCAATTTTGGTCATTAGAATTTTCTGTAAAGATATCCGTTCCATCCACATCATCAAATATAATGGTATCCTGTGGTCCAGTCTTTCTGGAAATGTTTTAATGCCTCTCTCATTTCTAGTGAAACCTCTTTTTATCATTCCTAAATCCTTTTCTTTTGTATTCACTTTTTGCTCCTTAATTAGGCTTCCTAAAGTGGGGACTCTTTCTGGCCTTCTCAGAGCACTTTTTCCTTGTATTAACCAACTCCACAGTTGTTTTTTCTATTGCATCTGCTTTCCGATTGTTCTGTATACTTTCTTTCCCTCTTTATTTGGACCTATTTTGTTGTTCTTTTTCTAGCTTCTTGAACTGCAAATCTAGTTCATTTATTCTTACTCATTATCATCTTCTAATAAGCACAGTTAGCCCTCTACGTTTCCTCCGAGCGCCACTTTGGAGGCATCCTACAGGTTCTAATGGGTACTGTTCTCATTTATGTTCATTTTAAAGTAGTCTATAATTTCCCTTTTGGGTTCCTTCCTAACCCAAAAAATTATATATAAGAGTGTTTTTATTTTCAGGATTAATTTCCAGGTTAAAATATCTTTGAAGCTAAGCTTTCGTTTTATTATATTGCATTGTGTTCAGAGAACAGACTGTGGCTTCTATATGCCTATGTGTACATGTAGATACGTAGATTTGGTGAAAAGATTGGAAATTTTATATGCACATGTGTATACAAGGAGCCCTGGTGGCACAATGGTTAAGCGCTCAACTGCTAACCAAAAGGTTTGCAGATTGAACCCACCCGGTGACTCCCTGGGAGAAAGACTTGGTGATCTGCTTCCGCAAAGATCACATCCTAGAAAACCCCAGGAGGCAGTTCTACTCTGTCACTTGGGGTCGCTATGAGTTGGAATCCACTCGATGGCACCTAGCAACAATATAATGATACATGTATACATAGATTTAGTGAAAAGGCTGCAAATTGTATATGCATATGTGTAGGTAAGGAGCCCTAGTGGTGCAATGGTTAAGCACTCGGCTGCTAACCAAAAGGTTGGCGGTTCAAACCCACCCAGTGGCTCTGCGGTAGAAAGACCTGGCAATCTGCTTCTGTAAAGATGATAGCCTAGGTGCTACTCTGTTACATGGGGTCACCATGAGTTAGAATCTACTCCACGGCACCTAACAACAACAAAATACGTGTGTATATGTAGATTTGTTGAAAAGACTGCCGATTATATATGCATATGCGTACATTTGTATATGCAGATATGTGTATATATGTAGATTCTGTGAACAGACTGTGGATTTCAGCGTTTCCTGGCATTTCCTCATAGGCAGCAGGCGATCAGTTTTGAATGTTCTGCACGTGATAGGAAAGAGTACAGATCACACATCTGAGCGATAGAAAGTGGACCCAATGAGGTCAAACTTTTAAATTGTTTTATTTGCACTTTTGGGGGCTTCTTGATCTGTTGCTTTAATTAGAAGAAAGGAGCTGTTTTCCAAAGACCCTCTGGCTGTGGATGAGAGTGAGCAGGGGGCTTGAGAAGGAGCTCTGGAGGGGGAGCTCAGCGGAGGGGATGGCTGGACCGGTTAGTGTTGGCGGCAGGAGGACCTGTCCCCCCAGAAGTCCCTCCAGCCCAGCACGGAGGACACCAGTGTCATCTCCCAGTTCCTGTGAAGGCCTTTCCTCTGGCAGGTGCCTGAGTTCCCTCCCCATGTCAGCCCAGCTCCCCCAGGCCATTACCGGGCCCACAGCAGAGTGAGTAGGTAGATGGAGGGGTAGTTTAGCGTCCTCTGGTTCAGCTGACAAGGATGGAGCCGCCTACACACCGTTAGGTGCTTGGCCGGCCTCTGGCACAGGGGACCATCTTCCCTCCAACCCCCCACCCAGCTCCCAGAATAGTCTGTGGCCACAGCCCGAGCCTCCCTGGTGGTCTGGGATGAGTAATCCTTAGGAAAACATCCCAGTGTCCCGAACAGTGCAGGTGCCAGGGCCCAAGCTAGTGGGACGCCGTGGGTGGCTCTGTCCTCCACACCACCCCAGACCCTCAGGCGGGTAGGGGGCAGACTGGGGTCAGGCGGGGGGTGGGGGCAGGGGGCCCTGAAGAAGAAGGCAGGCCAGCTCTCAGGCTCTGCTGCCCCCCTGCCTTCCACCCCAGCAAGGAGCTCTGGGCCCTTCCGAAATGTTCCCAAAACCTGTCACCCTGAAGCTCACAGGACCCGAGCTAGCCATGGCGCATCTGTGGAAGGGTGGAAGAAGTCAGTCCCTGCCCCACCCTCTGCCCTGCAGCCCCTCTCTGCTCCTCGACCGCAGCTCCTTGAGCCTGTGAGCCGCCTCCAGCCTGTCTACCCGGCCTGTCCCGGCACCCCAAACTCCATGTCCCAATCTCAGTCCCTCTGTTCTCGTCATCTGTGCACCAGCCTCACAGACGACCATTTTGTTGGTTTCCTAAATCTTGTCCCATATTCCCTTGTATAACTACCCACATATATGTGTTTTCTTTCCCTTTCTCACCCAAGGGCTCTTGCTAATCGCCCCGTCTACACTGCTGTCTTCATCGCTCGCTCTGTCCACTTATAAGCAGCCTTTTTCTTGCAAAGGTTAACGGGGGTCCTCAGTCAGGCCAGCTGGTGGCTCTGCACACCCCAGGAGGTTCTGGGCCTCAGGCTCCTTCTCCCCAGGGAAACAGCTGGACCAGGATTCCAGAAAACAGGCTGGGGGGTGGGGCGGGGAGAGGGCGCACAACTGACAAAATTACGAGAAGCAGGTGGCTCTTGCCTGCCACGTGTCCAGCGCCCTAACCACAGCAACCCTGAGACCCTCCACTTCTGCACCTGTGCCAATGGCTCCCACTGCCCCCCTCCTTGGTCCACTGTGCTCCTGGCCCAGCCACAGCCTCCTCCCCTATGGGTCCCTGCACCTCACTGCAGCCTCAATCACTCCTTGGGTTTGCTTGGGATCAACCCACAGGATAGCTTTCAGCCCGGCAAGCATGCTCAGAGCTCGGGACAGGTCCAGGTTCAGCATCCAGATTTCCTCACCCAATCCAGGACCCTTGACCCCTGCTCCCCTTTCCAGAAGAACTTCCCAGAAGATGCGTCTTCTCTGCCTCCACCACCTGCTTCTCCCCAGACCGACCCCCAGCACCAGGTGGCCCATCAGGACCACCAGTGCCCTCCCCACCGTCCTAAGCCTGCTGTGGTCCTCCTGCCCAGCTCAGAGTAGCCGGCACCGCACTTCCTGCCCCCATGGATGCTGTCCCCGATTCACCAGGCCGGTCTCTCCTCCCCTCCTGGCTGATCCCATGGGTCCTGTGGCTATTTAAACACATTTGGGGTCCCACGGGCACTTCAAATGTTACAGTCCAGGGTTGGATTCCCAGCTCCCAGCACCCACACAGGCTCACCTGTCTCCTGGGGGCTCCTCATGGCTCCTCCCTGGGCCCCGCCCTTCTCCTGACCCCACCACTTGATCCATCATGTGGGATCCCAGCACTCCCCACTCCCTTCTTCCTGCTCCAAGTCAGAGTCATCATTCCCCTCACATGAACTGTGGCCCTGAGTCCCTAAGGACCCCCAAACTGGTTTCCCAGTCCCTGCCCTGCCTGGTCTCCCCCGGCCCCCCTCACTGTCAGCAATCTCCAGGCCTCCTTGCTGCCCCTGGTCCTATTTCCCTTTCTTCTGTATCTGGCTTTATTTTTCTGTGTGATTCCTGTCTCCACCTGACATATTTTTCATTGGCTCATTGGGGCTCCAGCTTTTGGCAGACAAAAGCCCCCAGACCAACCCCTGGTCTATGCTGGGGGATGTTCATCAGCAGGTCCCCTGCCCCCTCCCCCCTGCCCCCGAAGCATTGCCGGCCAAACCCAAAGACCAGCAAACAGAGGTCTAGTTGAGCATCGGGCATGTGTCTGCATTCTACATGGTGAATTACACTGAACCAAATCATATCACCCTTGGAGCCAAGCGCAGCCAGCCAGGCAGTTTATCGTACCTTGCCTCTGGTGCAGTGTGTTCTGTTCCCTGTTTGTCCCTGAAGCTGAGACACCAGCCCAAGCTGGGCCCTAGCTCAAGGTGCCCCTCGGAGTCCCCGTCCCTCGACAGGTCCCAGGGTAGGCCAGTGCAGAGGCCCCTGTCTTGGCCGAATGTGTGCATTTACAGGACACAAAGAAAAGAGATGAGAGATTCAGAGAGTGATGGGTGTTAATGGGAAAATAAACAGGGGTGGTGGCACTTTGGAATGATCTGGTTAGTTAGAGAAGGCCCCTTGAAGGGGAGCGAGTGGACGAACCGGACAATGGAAGGGAGACACCCAGTGGAGGACAAACCCAGATAGTATTGCTCCTGGGGGGTGGACATGCCCATGAAGCCCCACACCTGGCTGTCAATGGGGGCAGTCCACCCCCAAGTCTGCCCTGAGGACACTGGACCACTGCTAAGCTGTCCAAGGGCCGCAGATAATGGGAGAGACAGGTTGACAGAGGCTACAGAGCTCCAAGGGAGATGCTTGCTCGGTGGAAGTGAGCCACAGACCTAGACCCAGCTCCTTTCTACCTCCCCCTGGGACTCTCCCTGAGATGTCACCTTGGTGGAGGGGAGCTTTCTTCTCAGCTGTGGGGTCTCAGCACAAACATTGCCTCCTGAGCCTCTCTGGGTAACACCATCCAAAGCTGCCTCTTCCCCTGAACACACACATACTGACACTCACATACACACACGCGTACATACAAGTATACACGCACACGCATGCAGACACACATACACATATGCGCACGCACGCACACACACACACACACACTCACTGACGTATCACCCAGCTGTAGCTTGAGTCTCCTTTCTTTCTCTTCTTGTTCTTCACCCATTTCCCCAACTAGATTGTGAGCAGAGGAGGGGGCTCGTCAGTGCTGTCTTTTGCAACCCAGGCCAGGTACGGTGCAGAGATGGAGCTCCATGAATGAATTAATGGTGGGACATGGGAGTGAATGAGCTCCAATTTCAAGAAGCTCTCTCTCCATGGCCTGTCTCAACTCAAAGCTACTGTCCCCTCTGGTCTCTGCTGCACTAAACCCTCTGCCCGGCCCCCACACAGCCTCTGGCCCTTTCACTTATTTCCAATAGCCTAAGAGGCATCTATTTCACTGGCCAGCTGGGCCGGGACCACCCTCCTTTGTGTGACAAGTATCTAGTGGGCACCTGCTGAATGCCAGGCACTGGGCAGGGCACCAGGATTCCTGATGAGTGCTCAGAAATAATGTCCCCAATGCATTTACTTCACAGAGCAGAAAATGGAGTCCAGAGAGGGTGGTGAGATGCCCAGGCAACACAGCAAGTGAGGGAATGGAGGTGTAGGAGCTCCAGAACCTAGTCCCTGCTGGAGGCCACCTCCCCCTCAGTCCTGCTGGAGAAGGTGTGGGTTGGGAGGATTCTCCATCCACCTGCTTTGGAAACTTGCAGCCACTTTAAGAGGGCCGGGGTCAGAGGGCCCTCCACTTGGTGGTGGATGTGCTTGTGGCCCTCCTGCCCCTCTCGCACATTAACTTCCCTAATAGGGGTTTTCTAGAACTGACATTCACATTAGTTAATATTTCCTATTGGTGGCCGCCGGCCCAGAATCCACATGATCACAGAGGAGGCCACCGTGGAAAAGTACAGGTCTTGGGGTGGACTGTCGGCTTTGCGTACGAGGTGAGGCAAAGGAGAAACACTGGCGCCGGCGGGCGCACACAGACATACAGAGCTGCCCACAGCGAGGGAGGGGCGGTGGCCCCGAGTACCGCTACCTCTCAGTACCAAGCGAACGGTAACTCGGGGCGCCGGCGCCGGCGCCGCCGGGGTTAAGACGTAGGCGTATCCCTTTGGGGCAGGGTGGAGACTCGCCGGGTGGAGGGAACCTGGCCGCTGCTCTGGCTTTCACTCCGAATTTGGGCCAAATACCGTGCTCCTCTAGTCCGACCCCGAGTCCTCTCCCGCGGCGGCGGCCCCAGCGCCCCTTCCTCTTCCTCCTGGCCCAGCACCGGGGGCATGGTGGCCGCCCGGCGGGGAGCGTATCCGGGGGCGCAGACGCCCCGCTGCTCCAGGGAGGGACTTGGCCCATCTGGGGACAAGCCGGGAGGCCGTAGGCCGGGCCCGGGCGGGGGTTTTGGAGAAGGGCCCGGCGGGGCTCCCATCTCGCGAGTGTCGATAGCGACACTGGCTCCCCGCCTACCCCTCTCCGGTCTCCTTCTCCGTCTTCTCCCTGCGAACCGCGGGCAAAGGCGCTCTTCCCTCGCCGGCTCTGGTCCGCAGAGGCCCTGCGGGCGCGGCCAAAGGGAGGAGAAAGGAGCGACCGAGCTGCGCCGGGCTCGGCCGTGACTCTCGCCCTGGCCTTGGCTCGGCCAATCCGCGCGCTCTGACGCGGGGGGCGGCTCCGCTGGTCGGAATATCTGCCCTCCCTGCTCACCGGGGGCTCACGGAGGGGCTTGGGCGTGCGGGAGCTACTGCTTCAGGACGCGGTCGCTGCACCTGCCCGCCCCGCCGCGCCGACCTCCGTCCTCCGTCCCCAGTCCTCTGTCCCCGCAGCCCTGAGCCCTCGTCCGTCCTCCCGGTCCCCGCCTTTCGGCCTAGCGTGACAGCGCCGAGCCCTGCCCCAGAGCCTCCCCGAGGAGCCGGCTGGCTCCGCCCGCCCGCAGCCTACTGCGGGGACAGCACGGGGATCCGATCCCCCTGTGGGGGATGGGTAGCCGCGTCGGGCCCCGGCGCGCCTGATGAGCGGGGCCGTGGCTCCGGAGCACCGCGCCGGCCACTGCGTGCGCCCGGGCATCCCCCGGCTGCGCCCCGGGACCCCCGGCCCGCCGCGCTCCGCGTCGCCGCTGGCGCACCGAGCCCCACGGACTAGGGACGCGGGGGCTGGCCGCTGAGGGCGCGGCCGCTCCGGAGAAGCCCAGAGGTGTTGGTCCCCGGGATGGCCCGGCCGGCAGGGGCTCCAGCAGCGGGCTCCTTCCGCGGGGTCCAGGCCCGGGCACCGTTCCGCGGCTAGTAACTGTCCTAGCGCTGGATGGACATTGACCCGCGAGGCGGCGCCGTGTCCGAGTGGAGCCGAGGCTAGAGGAACGGGCAGCGCTCCGGAGGGCGCCCGACCCCAAGTCGCTCGCCTGTGGCCATGAAGATGATCCTGGTGCGCAGGTTCCGCGTGCTCATCCTGATGGTGTTCCTGGTGGCCTGTGCGCTGCACATCGTGCTGGACTTGCTGCCCAAGCTGGAGCGGCGCGCCTCGCGGCCCCCGGGCGAGCCCGGCTGCTCGTGCGTGCAGCCCGCGGCCGAGGCTGCGGCGCCCGGCTGGGCCCAGGAGCGGGGCCGCCCCGGGGAGCCCCCAGCAGCCGCCGTGGAGCCCGGCTGGCCCAACAAGCACACGCTGCGTATCCTCCAGGACTTCAGTTCCGACCCTTCCTCCAACCTCACGTCCCACTCGCTGGAGAAGCTGCCGCCTGCGGCTGATCCGGCCGAGGGCGCCTGGCGAGGGCGGGACCCTGGCGCCCCGCAGCCCCGCAACCCCGCGCACCGGCCGCTGCTCCGCGACCACGGTCCTCGGAGGTCAGCGCCGCCTCCGGGCCCTAGCGGGGACGGCTCCCTCTTGACCAGGCTGTTTGAACACCCACTCTACCAGGTGGCCGTTCCGCCGTTAACTGAAGATGACGTCCTGTTTAATGTCAATAGCGACATCAGGTTCAACCCCAGGGCAGCAGAGAATCCGGACTGGTGAGTGGGGGACTCGCCCTGTGCTCGCGTGGACGCAGGTTGAGTGGGCACCAGCAGACCTGACCCCTAAGGGAGCCACGCACCCTTAGAAAAAAGATCAACCTGTGTGCCTGCTCCCCAGGGAATGCCCTTGCACCCCAGTTGCGCAAACAGGTCCAGGGGTTCCGGGACCCCCCAGAGGATGTCGACCCCGTGGAAGAGACCCTGTGCAGAGGGAGATTTGTGGGATGGGGCTGCAGGCTGGGGCACAGGAGGGCTCTTGTTCCGGCACTGCCTTTGTCTCCCGTGCCCTCCACCGGGGGCTGCTGGGTGGCTGCCAGCTTTGCTAGGTGCTGGTGTGGCAGGCAGGCTGGGCACCCTGGAGCCGGGGAGGTATGATGGGGAGGAATTCCAGAGCCCCAATTTCCAGGAAGCAGCCCTGCCCTGCAGGCCTTGGCCACTGGCCTGGGAAGTGGGTTAAGCAATGAATGAATGAGTCAGGAATGAGTGAGTGGAACAAAGGGGTCTGCCTCTCAGCAGGCTTAGAGCAGTGCCAGCTGCCAAGGGGTGGAAGCTTTGTGCAAGAAGGGCCGCAGGTAGGGCGGAGAGGAGCTGCCCCCAGTGCATCTTTTGAAGCTATCCTGGCTTAAACCCTTCCCTCAAGGCCCTTCTCTCAGCCACACGGCTCAAAATAAGCAGATGCAGCAACCTGAGTAGTGAAATATTAACTACCACTGAGGCCAGAATAAATAACAACCTGCAAAATGTTACCCAAGCAACGGGGCTGAGGATGGAGTAGGGAGGGGCAGTTTTCCAAGTCGACAGGTGAGAATCTCCTCTCCCTAAAACACGACCAGGCCCCATGTTTTCTGTCTCATTCACTGTGGTGTTGGGTGGCTCGAGCTTTGTCTACTGGCCAGGCCCTGGTCCAGGCCCAGAAAATGCTCAGAAACTCGAGAATCACAGCAGTAGCCCAGCCTGGGCCCTCCCATCGGTCAGTGACTGCAGCCTCTGGGAGGCGCCTGCACACCCCCCAAGTCTGTTGCAGGACAGAGATTCCAGGTGAATTAAAGCTAAGATAATTCCACTCTTCCTCCAGCCAGCGGACAGACAGGAGGGTCTGTCCTCCCCCAGACTAACCCTTGACCCCAGGGATGTGTAGACAGGCAAGGGGGCGGTGCCTTGAGGCCAGGCCAGCAAGAGGGCTTGCCTCGTCCTCTCTCCCCACCCAAGGCTGCTCTAATTAGAACCAAATTCAGCATCTTGCATCATTCTGACCCCTGGTCACTAGAACAAAGACCCCAGGAAGGTTCCTGAAGGCTTGGGCGTGTCTGTGGTCAGAGACATCTCTGCTCCTGCTCCCAGGGTGGCCGGCAGCCCGCTGTCAGGCGGCTTCAGGGCCCGGCGATCCCGGACTGAATGGGCCGGGCTGGCGCTGACACTCCAGGTTAGTCTGGCCTTAGTCGTAGCTTGTCTGGGGCGTCTGCGGAGGGTAACTAGGAATCATGGTCTCTGGGTGTGTTATTAGCGGATAGAACAAGAGCCAGGAAAGAAAGTGCAAACACAGCGGCCCCTCTTTGATCTACAAGCATCTCAAGGCACGGTGAAAGCCTCAGCGTCGCCACCAGCCTGTTCACCCTTCACCAGGGCCTTCAGGGTCCCGCACTCTGTCCTGTTTTGTGGACTGTGGATCAACCTGCGAGCGTATGCAGATGTCTTTATCTTTGCTTCCTACAGGCCACATGAAGGTAACGAAGGTGAAGAATTCCTACCCACTGGGGGCACAGCCATGGACGCCTACCCCAATTGGCTGAAATTCCACATCGGCATCAACCGCTATGAGCTGTACTCCCGACACAACCCCACCATTGAGGCGCTGCTGCAGGACCTCAGCTCCCAGAAGATAACCAGTGTCGGTAGGTGTTTTTCGTGGGCATCCCACATCATTTGTCTGTGGCTCTGGGGGTGTCCAGGCTGCTCAGGAGGCTCTGCCTTTAAGGGTCAGCTGGGAACTGCCACAGTGTCCCCTCCCGGCGGCTCGTATTGCAGCCTCGAGGGCAAGCAGCCTGCCAGGCCGAGAGGAGGAAGGGTGCCAGAGATGCTGTTAGTGCTGGTTGGGCTGCTTCTCTGCTGCTGCTGCTACTGTAGGGAGAGACAGAGACAGAGAGACAGACAGAGACAGAGACAGAAGGAGGGACTGGGAGTGAGACAGCCAGAGAGAAGAGACACACAAAGAGAAACAGAGAGCAACAGGGAGAAGAAAAGAGAGGCAGAGAATGAGAGACAAAGAAACAGAGAGATGGAGAGATATATATAGAGAGAGGCTGCAGCCCCGTGCACCCCTGCTGTGTTGCTCTGACTCCCCCTACCCCCCCCCCCCGCCCCCGTCTTAGTCATCTGGTGCTGCCATAACAGAAATACAACTGGATAGCTTCAACAAAGAGAAATTCTCTCACAGTCTAGTAGGCTACAAATCCAAATTTAGGGCATCAGCTCTAGGGGAAGGCTTTCTCCTTCTGTCGGCTCTGGAGGAAGGTCCTCGTCATAGGTCTTTCCTTGGTCTGGGAGCATCTCAGCGCAGGAACCTCAGGTCCAAAGGACGTGCTCAGCAACTGGCACTGCTTTCTTGGTGGTATGAGGTCCTCATGTCTCTCTGCTTGCTTCCCTCTTTTATATCTCAAAAGAGATTGGCTGAAGACACTATCTAATCTTGTAGACCTCATCAATATAACTGCTGCTAATCCATTTTATTACATCATAATGATAGCATTTACAGCACATAGGAAAATCACATCAGATGATAAAATGGTAGACAATCATACAATACTGGAAATCATGACCTAGCCAAGTTGACAGATATTTTTAGGTGACACAATTCAGTCCCTGACACCCCCCGAACCTGGCCCCCAGGAGGGTACTGACTAGGCCACAGGTAAAGGTATAAGAAAGTCCTTCCCTGGCTGCACCCCACCCCATGGCTGTGCCTCCCCACTACCATGGCTGTGATTCTCTCCCCTCGCAGAGGGGGCTGGTTCTGTGCTCTGAGGTAGGGCCCCTGCCTCTATGTGGGTGTCACGTGGCCCCCTCTGGCAGGAGAAACCGGGTTGTCTGTTGGGCCTGGGGTGCATGAGGTTTGAAGGTTGAAGGCGCCATCACCACGTACTGTACTTAGTTACCTGCTGAGTCGGATGACTGCCTTCAGCAGTTCCAGGGTCGAAGTTTGGTCTGTGGGTGGTTGTCTGTGAGGATCCCCGTTAATCCCAAGAAATGGGCCTGGGGGGCTGTGGTCCTGGAGGTTGCTCTCTGGGGCTTCGCTCCACAGCTGCAGTGGGTAGGTTGGTGGGTGGTCTTGACTCATGTGGAGCTTCTAGAGAGGAGTTGACCTCCATTGTGGGGGGAATGCCAAGGAGAACTTTCTAGAAGAGCTGGTGTTCAACCCGGGTCTTAAATGCAGATTTCCGTCACAGAGGATGGGGGCAGGGAGGCAGGAAGCTCATGTTCACAGAGCCCCCTCCTCTGCGGCTATCGGTGTGAGCTTCTCTCTGCCTCAGTTTCCCTGTCTGCCTGGTGGGGATCAGGCTGGCTTGGGAGGATTGCAAGGATAGAGTAAGATGGTGGAAGTGAGCAAGCTTGTAAAATATGAACTTGTGCTCTGTGCCCGCTGTCCGGTGAGGGGCTGATGGGGAGGGCCTCACTCCTTGCCTGGCCTGTGCTGACCTTGGGACTGGGAGCCTGCCTGGTCCTGGGCTGTGTGGTCATCATAGCATTGAGCTGGCCTTTTGCCCCGTCCCCTCACCAAGACAGGACAGTGGGGTCCAAGTGCCTAATGCTGTGCCCTCGCCTGGGTGTGAATTCCAGCTCCACGGCTCCTCTTGGGGACTTTGGGCAGGTCCGTGATCCTCTCAGAGTCCTGGGCTCCTCCCTGGGACATGGGGGCACCATGATCTGGACCCCATGACCTGACTGCAAACCTGGAATCCAGACACAACTCGTGGGCAGCAGGTTCAACACGACCTGACTTATGGGGGCAGGGCTGAGTGACGAGGTTGCTGACGGTATTCATTTCCTCACTGGAGTGGGTGCTCACAGCTCCTCTGCAGACACAGGGTGGGTAGCTGTGGGGTCTGCCCATACCCCACTCAGGGTGCCCGTAGATGCGGGATGTGTGCCCCATGTGTGCTCAGCATCATCTGGAATACTCTAAAGCCCTAAACACGTCTTCCCGGGATCTGAGGAAGGGGCTTGGGCCTCTAGCCGACTTCACAGGGTCTTTGTTCGGCTTCCAGGTATAAATAAAAGTGGGCGTGAGATAGTGCCTGGGCAGGTGAGGGAGGGGAGGCACTGTGCCTGGCCAGTGCTGAGCGGTGCTGTGGGCTGGGGCCTGGGGACCAAGGCCAGCAGGTGCTCTTGGAGAATCATACATCTGGGATGCCCCTCTTCCTCAGAGAGCAGGATACCATCTCCCCAGAGCAGCCAGCGTGGGCCCAGGGGTTTGGGCCTCATTCTTCTTGTCTGAGGCGGTGCATGGGGAGGGGGCTGCCGGGTGGTCCCCCAAAGGACACGGTGTCTGCGAGTGGAGCACCCCTTCCCCACCCCCCACACCTACCCAAGGCCATGGCTCCTGTTAGGGTTTTTCTGGGTGTGGACACCTGGCTGGGGGTTTGAGGTGGAGGCCCAGCTGGCCCTGGGCATAGCAGCCCCACTGGGCAAGTGTCAAGGCCCGTGTCCCTAGATTTGAGGGGTCTGCTGCCTGGTGGCCCTGTCCCTGCTGTGACCCGAAGCAGGGTGGACAGCGGGGGCACCTTCTAAGGGGCACACGCAGCACCGCACAGACTGCCCCCTGCAAGGAACTCGGAGCATCGCCAAGGATTGAAGGTCCAGCTATGCCTGCTGGCAGCTCCCTCCTTTTGGGCATAAGACAGACAGAAAGACAGACCTGAAGTCACAGTGACCCACGGCAGTGGAGTTCAGAAGAAGAGCTCAAATTTTGGGAGTTGGAAACACATCCAAAAGCCAGCCCAACCTTACGGCGTCGTGTTGACCACAGGGACGAGGGAACTCCTAGAGGGGCACCCTGGCCAAGTTAGTGAACGGCTCTGGGTTCTGTCCTCTTGGCCGCTGGAGGCCTCTTTAATCTCCCAGTTACTCATCTCGCCCTTAAACGTGAGCCCAGAAATACTGCTATAATGGAGAAGGACTCCTGCGAGGTTTTCCAGCCTTCCTCTCAGAACGGCCCCATTGAGTCTCCCCATTCAGAGCCACTGGATCAAATTCCCGGAGCTCGCATGGCACACAGCACAGCTGGTCTGGGCAGTGGCAGGTTATTTATAGCTGGGCTCGGCTGCCTGGTAACAGCCGGGATATTATCCCTTTCTATTCCGCCTGAGCTCACATGTGTGGTGCCTCTGCCTGACTGGCAACTCTTTAGTCTCCGTCACACACAACTGTGGGCGCCAAGAGGAGACAGCACGACCCATGACTCTGTTCTTGGGATCACTTAAAAAGAAGAAGGAAAAGCAATCACCACACGCCTGAATCAGATCTTACAGATCAGGACAGGGCGTGATCTAGAGCTTGAGGCTGAACAAAGGGAACCCGCTCTGCAAGACAGCAGTCCCTACACTTAATGGATCTGCCCGGGGAATTGAGCCGAATCCAGCACTAATTGGCTCACAGCCTCAAGGAACAAAGGGGCCTTCAGCTGTGGCTGCCCACATGAGGAGCTGCCCCAGGGGCTTGGGGGCCAGGCACAGCCTGCCCTGGTTAATTAGTCAGAGGCGGGATTCCTCGGAAGGCAGTTCCAGCCCCAGAAAAGCCACAGCATTTCCCGCCAGGGTGGCATCTGCTGCCAAGGCCACATTCCCCAGGGCCTGGCTAGGTGACCCAGAGAAGGAGGATTGGATGCCAGAGGGACCAAAAGTCAATGGACAGAAGGACTGACACCACTAAGTGTGCCGAGGGCTATGCTTTCAATGTCACCCCTTCTCAGCTCCCCTGCAGCCTCTGATGAGAACAGTCTCCCAGGCTGCTGCTGACCCGGTTCTGCCCCTCGAGCCTGGACAGCAGGCTGCAGCTGTGGGCAGACCCACTCCTGACCGGATCTTGTTCTGAGAGTACATGTTGCTTTCTCAGGAGGGATGCTGGTTTCCATAGTGGCTGAGCTGCAGCTCCCTTTAAGTGAACTTAACTTTTAAAGTCAGAGCGAGCTGCTCTAAAGAGAAGTGTGGAAAAACAACCATGCAGGCTGGAGGCCATCATGGCAAAATTCCAGAAGGTTCTGTGCCTAGTTGGCTGGAGTATGGGCTGCAGGGATCAGGCCTTTGAGGCCTCACAAGGTGGGGTGGCAGGTCCAGGGCTGGAGGCTCCCAGAATATGTGGAGAGGGTGGTCTGGCATTCTGAGACTCTCAGGCCAGCCTCTGGGTTCCCTCACACCCTTCTCTCCTGCCGGGTGCCTGTCTGGGTGTCCAGGGGCAGCCATAACAAAGGACCACAACCAGGAGGCCTAAAACAACAGAAATTGATTCTCTCTTAGTTCTGAAGGCCAGAAGTTCAAAATCAAGGTGTTAACAGGGCTGAGCTCCCTCGGAAGGCTCCAGGGGAGGAGTCTTCCTTGTCTCTCTCTTCACACGCCTCTCTTCCCCCTCTGTGCCTGTCCCTTTTCCTTGTTTATAAGGATACCACTCAGATGGGATTAGGGCCCACTCTACTCTAGTGTGACCTCGTGGTAACTGATGACATCTTCAAAGACCCTGTTTCCAAACAAGGTCGAGTTCACAGGGTTAGGACTTGAGCGTATCTCTTTAAGGGGCACAGTCCAACCCACAGGAGTGCCCCCAGACTGTGAGCCGTGTTGGCCCTCTCTATGTGTACGAGGAGACAGAGGGGCTCCGTGTATCTGGGGTCTGAAACACTCATCCAGGGTGGGAGGGTGCGTGGAGTGGGCTAGGGGAGGAGAGGGTGGCCTGAGCCCGCTTAGGGTTGCCTTCTTTGAGTCACACATGGAGGATCTGAGCCGTCCTGTCCTGTGAATCTTCCAGAACAGCAGTGCCTCACTTTGATCCCTAAAGCAAAGTCACGAAAACGCTTGGACCTCCTGCCCTGACCACACCTCCCCACCTCTCCAAGACTGCAAACAGATATGAGGCATGTCTCACCGATGAGGTGACTGAGGCCAGGAGCATCTGTGTCACGGGCCCCACACTGGCCACCTACACGGTATTATTGTTGTTAGTTGCCATCGAGTCAGCTCCGACTCACGGCCATCACATGCGCAACAGAACCAAATGCTGTCTGGTCCTGTGCCATCTTCTCGGTCACTCGCATGCTCGAATCCATTGTTGCGGTCACCGTATATTCTTAGTACCTTCAGCCTAGGGGGCTCATCTTCCAGCACTGTATTGGACAATGTTCTGTTATGACCTATAGGGTTTTCATTGGCTGATTTTTAGAAATAGATCACCAGGCCTTTCTTCCTAGTCTGTTTTAGTCTGGAAGCTCTGCTGAAGCCTGTCCACCATGGGTGACCCTATTGGTATTTGAAATACTGGTGGCATAGTTTCCAGCACCACAGCAACACGTGAGCTCCCACAGTATGACAGACAGGCAGATGGGGGGGTGGGTGGGGGTGAAGGGATTAGTTCCATCTTTAAAAGTCAGAAGGTGGCATATGAGTGCACAGACAAAGTTCTCTAGAAACGGGGAGAACAGCTGGGTAGGGTAGAGTACCGAGTCGCCCTCAGTGCTTCCGGGACCCCTCACTCATCCTGCCCTGGCAGCCCCAAGGCTGGGCCCTCAGTTTGCTTGGGGTGCACAGTGATTCATGGCAGAACTCAGGGTTCTCCCTCAAGGGGCATGCTAGGCACTGGCTCTCCTCCTTGGCTGCACTGGGCTCTGGGTCATCCTGGCCCCTCCTCCAGGGGATGCTGGAGCTGTGACTTTCCCAAACTTAGCCCACAGAGAGGGGCCGGTCTGAAGTCCATTCATATTTCAATAACTACACTATTTTTCTTCTTTTACATCACAATACAATATTCCTGAGAACTGTCAGCATCCCCTGGGGGCCTCTGAGGGATGACTGCGGACCAAAACGCTCCTGAGTCTGTGCTATGTCCCGGGGAGGGGCGGGAGGGGGCAGACCACAGCAGCGTCCTTGCATGCTCGAGGCCATGGGGTTTTTGACTGTAGATGCTTTGGAGGAAGCGTGTGGGACGCTTGCCTTACCACTCAGGGTGTCAGGAAGGCCCAGATCTGTGGGCGGGAGGTGGGCAGAAGAGGAGAATGTTCTGGAAGGGGAAGAGCATGCACAGAGGCAGTGGCGTCTTCAGATGTGCATGCAGGTCTGGCATGGGGTAGGAGAGGATGGAGAGTGAGTGTGGGGACCAGTCAGGAATGCAGCAGGAGTGGATGGAAGGGGTTGAGACCGGGGGGCAGCCTTGAAGGTTGACAGACGTGGGGAGATGGCGAGGTTTAGTACAGGAACCACCTGAAACTCGTGTGGTATGGAGTGACATCTGGGGAGCTGGCTGCAGTTGTGTGCCTGGATACCCCCTATCCTTGCCTGACCTCTCAGTTGCCCCCACTCCACAACTGTGTCTGCTCTGGTTCTGACCTGGCCCCTGTCCAATGGGGACACGGGAGGCCCCCCAGTGTGGGTGTCCATGCAAGCTCTTTACCCTGGGCCCCCTTCTCTGTGTTTGCTTCTGTCCCGCAACCACCACTCCCCCAGCAATGGGCCAGGACCTCAGTCTCACTCCAAAAGAACCCCCAAACTTCCGCGCAGCTTCTCAAGACCTGGTTTGCGCCTTGGCTCTGTCCCCTGTGGCCTGGACCTGGACTGCCTCTCTAAGCCCATTTCTGCAGCTGCAGCAGAGTAGGGTGGCTAACCCACTGGCCATGTGCTCAGTGGGGGTCCCCATGTCTCGCCCACCCCAGACGGTCATCTTGAGCCTTTGGCAGTTCTTGTTAGGGTTTTGGCAGTGAGGCCGTATCTAATCCTAGGGAGGACTCTCAATAGCTATTGCCTCTCGACATGGTAGATTGATGGTGGAACTAGGCTGGGATGGTGGGGTCCCCCATCAAGATGATAGCTGGTGCCCAGCACAGTAGGCAAGAGCTGGGCGTTCCTGATATTCTTAGTCACTGTGAGGTTTTAATGCCCTTTAATTCTAATTATGTATTTGCTCTGTGGGGAGAGTTGGTAACAGAGTGGACACGGGGTCGGGGGACAGCAGTGTGCATGGGAGTTGTTTCCAGAACAACAATGTTAGACTGACCAGATTTGCTTATCATTTTGTTATTAAAAAAAAAAACAAACAAACAGGATTACAAACTCTGGAAGGCCTAGGAAGAAATAATTAATCCAGGGACCCTAGTTACTACATGCAAATGGGAACATTCAATGAGCCTTCACTGGGCCAACAATTTTTGACAATTACTTCTATTTTCACCTTATTAAAAACGTGATAAATGTGCATTGTAGAATTTCAGGAAATGCAGATAAGGAGAAAATAGAAAATTAAAGCCACCAACAATTCTGCTCTTGAGAGAGTGCCCCGAGGGTTAGGGCTGTCCCAGCATCAGACTCCTGTGTGCATAGATATACACAGGTTCTCAAAAAGAAGAGGCTCATGAAGGAGAAATGTTTTTAAGTTGTTGTTAAAGTTTGAATCCACCAGCCGCTCCTTGGAAACCTATGGGGCAGTTTGGGCTTGGTTAACAGTAAAATCAAAAGCAGTGTGCTGTGGCCTTAAAAGTTCAGTTGTCCAGGCTGGGGTGTCTGCGGAGTTCCCCACTGTGGGGAGCTATTGTTTTTAGTTGCTGTTGAGTTGGCCCCAAATCCTGGTGACCCCATGCACAATGGAGCAAAATGCTGCCCAGTCCTGTACCATCCCCATGATCAGTAGTGGACTGGACTGTTGTGATTCATTGGGTTTTCACTGGCTAGTTTTTGAAAGTAGATCACCAGGCCTTTCTTCCTAGTCTGTGTTAGTCTGGAAACTCCACTGAAACCTGTTCAGCATCTCAGCAACACACAGTCTTCACGACAGACAGGTCGTGGCTGTGCGCGTATGAGGTGCAGTGGCTGGGCATCAAATGCCTGTCTCTTGCATGGAAGGGGGGAGATCTATCACCGAACCACCACTGCCTCCTCACAAGTGTTGCCGTTCCCCCTGAGGACACAGGTGTGATTGTCTTTTCCTCCTTACAGGTGAGCAGCGGAGGCACTGACAAGTCAAAGAATACCTTACCCTAGTTTGATTTTAAAAAAAAAATTATTATGTCTAAATAATAATTTACAACATGGCTGTGAAGGTTAATGAAATTTTAAGGATTCTTTGTAAAAAAAAAAAAAAAATGGAGGTATAATTAATAAGCTGAAACTTACCAGTGGCCTCACTAGGGTTGATGTCACCCAGTGTGGTAACTCATGGCGTCACTCCCCTCCATGGACCTCCTTCTGTACTAGACCATACGGAATCCTTAGTAATGTTTTTGTACTGGTGTTACTCATAAATCGTAATTCCCATGTATCACCCTTTCTTTTCTTTTAATTACTACTTCACTGTCAAAAAAGTTATTGATATAGGTTCACAAATACTAATTACCACAATATTGTAGCTAAAACACCAGAAAATTTGACAAAATCGGTGACTATAAAAACACCAGCAGCAAGGAAAACAATAGCACGCGCTTGTAGTGTGTGCATATGAACCCATGTGATGTGGAGTGTCACCGTAATTGGATAATAATGACAGCTCTGACTGGAGGGCATTAGAGTGTTCAAAAAGTAAATTAGCATAGCGTTTTAGCCTTGTAGGTATATTGATACCTAGATACATTTTTTGTAAGCTGGGCTTACAAAAAATTGTTTTTGTTGTTATAACCACAGGGATATTTTTATAAAAAATACTAAATTTCTGCTGGAACACTGCACAAAAATTTTATAGACAGTCATTTTGATGTCACTTAGTGTGGTCCGTACCCCCTGTCCCCCCTAGTGTTGCCACTGGCACTTATATTGCTTTGATTTCAACAAGACACTTCTCCACAAAATCCTGTTCACTTGGCTTCGAGGACACCATGGTCTCCGTTTCTCTTCCTTCTTCCGTTGTGGCTCCTCCTCAGACTCGTGCTCGTTCCTCCTAATTCCATGACCTCTTAGTGCTTGACTTCCCAGGTTCATGTCTGCACCCAGTGCCCAGGCTCATGTCTACACCTACTCTCTTGTGAAGTTGTCCAATTTCATAGCTTTATATACACTCTGACTTTGATCCTCACCACAACCCCATGAAGGAGGCAGAGCAGGTACCCAGAGCCCTTTAGCAGAAGGAGAAATTGAGGCCAGAGATGAATGAAGACCCCTGCAGGGGGGCCCAGTTCAGGAAGCCCGACACCAGGGTGCAGCTCCCAATATGGCGCCCGCAGCGCCTTCGTGGCTGGCACTCTCAAGGACTGTTGGCCTTCTTCAAGCAGGTCGAGTCTGCATCCAGAACCTGAGCTAGGCTCAGCCTCCCCCTGGAACACCCAGGCCTCCTTAGTTTCAGCACCCAAACCCCTTCCCCCAGCCATCCACCCCATGCCCTGCTGTGGGTCAGCAAATGACCCCTGGCTTCCAGAATCCAGAAGATATTCTCTCCTGGTACCTCTGGTCACTGTCTCCAGTACTTTGTGACAGTTTTTCCTTGGGCACAGGGATCCCCACTGTCTTTCTCCCCACTCCTGCTCCCTGCCTGCCCACTGCCCACCCTCCCTGCGCTCTGCATCTCCACCTGCCGGGCCCTGCTCTATCTCCCCTACCTTCATCTCCTCTCTCCCACATTCTCATCAACACATGCAGCATCCACATGCCTGGCATGCACACTGCCCAGCTGTTGCCCAATTCCTCACTCCCTTCGCTTAAAGAAACCCATGGAAAGAGGAAACAGACCTCAACACGGCTCATCTCGAGGTCTCTGCCCCCCAGGACTATGGCTCTCCTCTTGGGCGGGACCCCCCACCCTAGACCCTGTCTGCCTCCTTCACCCTCTAACCCTCAAAATCTGAAGTTATGCTGGGGTTTATTAATGAACAGTCCACCCCATCCCATCAAATGCAAACTTGGGGGCCCCTCGCCTTGTTCACTTCTGTTAGCACATCGTTCAGTGCCTGGCTGCCACACATGAGACCTTGACACTGCTGGACAATCCCCCACGTGGACTTGCCATGGCCAGTGAGCCCTGGGATATGCAGTGTCCCCGCCAATGTCTCTAGGCAGTGGGGACCCCACATAGTGATGGTCAGGGTCCCCACACAGAGTGATGGTCAGGAGCCCCATACAGAAATGGTGGGGTTCCCATGCAGCAATGGTGGGGTGGGGTCGTCCTTCACTCAGATCTTGCTAACTGGCTGCCATGGCTGAGACCAGCTCCATCCCCAGATTTGAGAACCCCCATTGTCTCCTCCTTTCTGCCCTATCAGCAGAAAGAAAACCCACAGCTGAGGAAGGGTGCCAATTCTTTAGCCTCCTGAACTGGCGAGGCAGCCAGGAGGCCACAGAGCAAGGCTTCTGGAGGCTTCTGAGCTCCCCGACCACGACCTGTGGGCCCCAGAGCTGCTTCTGATGAGGGGGGAACCTCCAACCCAAGAGGTCCTGGAGTCTCCTCAAACAAACCCTGCTGGGCTTCCTCCAGAACCCAGAGACTTAGACTGGGGGGACTCTTTCCTCATTCTTCTAGGCCAGCAGTAGGGGGTGTGCATGTCTGTGTGTCTGTGTGTGTGTGCACATGTGTATGTGTGTATTGTGGTGTCCACGGGTGTGGTATGCATGCATGTGCACGCGTGTGCACAGGAGCATATGTGTGCCTGTGTTTGCGTGTGGTGCGCATGTGTTTGTGTGTGTGCCTGTGCATGTGTGCAAGTGTATGCGTGTGTGCATGTGTGAAGGTGTATATGAGCATGTGCAGAGGGGAGAGAGGTGCTGTTGGTGAGCACTCTGGCCACCCCTCTAGAATCCGGTCCCTCTGTCAGGTTCAGAGCCTTTGAGAGTGGCAGGAGGGGCACGTGTCAACAGGGAAGGAGCACGGTGGCAGCGAACCTAAACCTTCCAGGCAGATGGAGGTCCTCAGCCACGTCTGGGGGACCTAGCTGGTCCTCTTTGGGCTGGCCCTTATTCCCCTGGAGGCAGCAAGTGACTCAGTTTCTCTTTCCCTCCCTCTTGCAGCTATGAAGTCGGGGGGCACACAGCTCAAGCTCATAATGACGTTCCAGAATTACGGGCAGGCGCTGTTCAAGCCCATGAAGTAAGTGCAGGCGTTTGCCGGGCAGGGTGGGAGGGCAGAGAGGGTGCTGGAACAGGAGGGACCGCACTAACTGTGTGTGGGTAGGGAAGAGTTTTGGGGTACACACCATGATGGAGCGCTTGGCTGTTTCTCATGACAGTGACCCAGCTGGTGGATGTGCGCTGCCCACCCCTCCTCTCCCCCAACCTCCCTTCTCCCTAACCTCACCTCTTACTATGACTGAAAATCCACTGGTTGATCATTCTTACCCCAACGAGAACATTCATATTTTGAACAAGGAACCCAGGAAGTGGACGCAAAGAATACGTCTATAAAGGAGGTGCATTTCCATCATCCATCATTCTACCTCAGAGTTGGCAAACTTTCTCTCTGAAGGTCCGGCAGTAGATATTTTAGGCTCTGCACTCCATTTGGTCTCTGCCGCATCTATTAAACTCCGCCATCTTAGCCCAAAAGTGGTCACAGACAGTACATAAGTGAATGAGCGTGGCTGTGTCTCAAGAAAACTTTATTTATAAAATTAAGTGGTGGATGGATTTGACTCCCAGCCATTGTTTGGCCTACATGTTACAGTGTTACTGAAATAGAAACTGTGTTACCAAAATAAATTTCGAGGCATATGACAGCACATGAAAATTTGTGGGCATGACAGGGTAGGAATATTTGAAAGCCAGACCATGACACGAAATACAGGGTGTATATTCGTGGACTGTGACTATTAACTCTAAAGATCATGGGCTTGGATATCCCCAGTGGTCTAAGGTTGTTCCACCATCTGTTGTTAGTGTCAAACAAGGCCATTTCTGTACTGCAAGGGAGATTTCATTGTGTTTAGAGGATGGATTGCCTACCCAAAGACCCACGAGGCCATTCCAGTTCTGTGAGTGAGGCTGCTGATCCGGGTGGGGACTGTGGCAAACTGCAGAGCATAGACCCCATCTCGTGGCTCATCAAGTTATGACCATTGGGGAATGCAGGCCCGATTTCCAATTTTCAAGATAAACTAGAAAGACAGGTTTTTTATTTTTCTGTTCAATCTCCAAATTTGAAATGGTGGCAACTAATTTAGAAGCATTAAAATACTTTGCAGGTGAAACAAAATATAGCTGTTAATTTGCAACGTGTGGTTGAAGGCATCTTTCCGTAGTCAGTGCTCAGCCCTAGCCTCTTGCCCCCGTTCCTCTGGATAGTGTCCTGGGTGGACTCCACAGAGGGGCAGGGGCCCTGCCTGGTGCTTCCCCCGAGGATCTGCCTGACCTGCTTCTGATCCAGGGCTGCCGGGAGCCCAGGGCTGGGGACACTACCCACTCCCACTGGTCTGAGGAAAAGCTGTTGATAGAGATGAAAGGGAAGTAGGAAAGAGCACAGCAGATCTCCTGGCCGGGGTGAGGGCTGAAGGTGAGACGCTGAGTGCCCCGTCCTGAGGCTGTGATGGCCAGAGACCTATAGTGAAGCCATCCCAAGCCTGTGTCTGGAGTTCATGAAATCACATTCATTTCCTTCCCTTGTTTCTGTGGTGGGTCTGGAGGCTCAAAAAGTGCACAGCCGGGTGTTCACAAAACCCTTGACCTCATCAGGGGCAATTTTAGGAGGCAGGCAACAGTGGTTACACGCTGCGTGCAGCGGGGTGGGCGAGTGTGGGCTCCTCCCTGTCTTAGTGTGCTGGGGCTTTAAAGAACAGAAATGTACTATCTCAAAGTTCTGGAAGCTGAGTCTGAATTCAGGGTGTCAGCAGGACCATGCAGGCTCTAGGGGAAGATCCTTCCTTGTCTGTTTCAGCTTCTGGTGGCCCTGGGCATTTCTTGGCTTGTAGATGGATCCTCACATGGCATCTGTCTTCCTCCTGTATGTCTGTCTGTGTCTATTCTACTATTTTTATAACTCAGAAGGGATTAGGTTTAGGACCCACCCTACTCCAACATGCCCTTATTAACCTAACAAAAGAAAAACACCTATTTCCAAATAAGTAAGAGGTCAGGACTTCCATATTTCTTTTAGGGGGGCACAGTTCACCCCATAACACTTGGGGGAACACCTCCTGCCTCCCTGGGTCTTGGTGCTCTCTGCCCCTCAGGTCATTTCCCGAGTAGATCTCAGCCTCCCAGAAACTTGAACTTCGGTCAAAGTGGCTACTTTAAGGCCCGTAGTTATTATGAAAGGTCGGTAGGTAACACAAATGGTTGTGCTCGTCTACTAACTGAAAGGTTGGCAGTTCAAACCCACCCAGTGGTGCCATGGGAGAAAGGCCTGACAATCTGTGGAAGAAAGGATCTCAAAGCCATTGAGTCTCATTGGTTGTGGTCCTGTGGACAGCATCCCCCTCGTCTCTGGGTGACCATGCAGGGCTGGTCCCCAGGGCCCCAGGAGGGGGTCACTCACATGGCTGTGGTCTGTGACCACTACATTAAAAAATTAAAGCCCATGATTAATAGTTTTCTTTAAGAGAGGACGTTTGTCTGTGAGCTTGTAATAGCATTGTAAGGGGTCAGTAGAATGTTATCAGTTAATTAGATGGACAGAGTGTTTTTACTTCCAAGCTCTTGAGGACATAGATGGATACAAGGTCTAGGAGAGGGATGCAGCAATGAGGCAGGCTAGGGCCAGAGCTGTTCCTGCGGATCATAAGCACGTGTGTGTGTGTGATGGTTCAAAATGTTAATGGTGGTGTATTTTTAATAGACACCGAAAAACATATGGAACCAGCACATTAAGCCCTAGAGTTCTTGATTAGTCTTGCTTTATGGTTAGATTACAGTATTTAAGTTTTTTTTTTTTTTAACAGCTTCGTCGAGATATAATTCACCTATCATACAAGTCATTCATTCAGAGTGTACAATTCAGTGATTTTTAGTGTCTTCACAGATATGTATAACCATTGCCACAGTAAATTTTAGAGCATTTTCATCACCCGAGAAAGAAGCCCTGCACCCCTTAGCTGTCACCCCCCAATCCTCCCACCTCTCCCCAGCCCCTGGCAATCACTAATCTACTTTCTGTCTCTATGGATTTGCCTACTCTGCAATTTCATGTACATGGGATCGTACACTATGTGGTCTTTTGTGTCTGGCTTCTGTCATTGAGCATAATGTTTTCAAGGTCCCTCCATGTCATAGCCTGTATCAGGACTTTATTTCTCTTCATGGCTGAGTAGTATTCCATTGCATAGACGGACCACATTTTATCATTTCATCTGCTGATGGACAGTTGGGTTGTTTCCACCTTTCAACTGTTGTGAACAACGCTACTATGAACATTCATGTACACGTTTTTATTTGAGCATAGGTTTTCATTTCTCTTGGGTGGATACCTAGGAGTAGAATTGCTGGGTCATATGGAAACTCCATTTTTATCATTTGAGAAATTGCCAGCCTGTTTTCCACAGTGGCTACACCGTTTTACATTCCCACCAGCAGTGTATGAGGGTTCCAGTTTCCCACATCTTTGCTATTGTCTTTTTTTTTTATAACAGCCATCCTAGAAAGACTTGACTATCTGCTCCCATAAAGATTACAGCCTAGAAAACCCTATGGGGCTGTTGTACTCTGTCACGTGGGGTCACTATGAGTTGATCGACTAGGCAGCACCCAACAACAATGACAGTGGGTGTGAAATAGTATTTCATTGTGGTTTTGATGTGCATTTCCCTGGTGGCTAACGATGTTGAGCATCTTTTCATGTGCTTATTGGCTATTTGTACATAGTCTTTGGAGATTCAAGTCCTTTGTCTGTCTTTTAATTGGGTTGTTTATCTTTTTGTTATTGAGTTGTAACAGTTCTTTGTATATTCTAGATACAAGACCCTTATCAGATATACGATTTGCAAAAATTTTCTCCCATTCTTTGGTTGTCTTTCATTTTTTAAACAGTGTCCTTTGAAGCACAGAAATTTTTAATTTTGAGAATGTCAAACTTATCTTTCTGTTGCGCGTGTTTTTGGTGTAGTGTTTAAGTTTTTAATATTGAAAAATATATATTTTAAGTGAATAGTGGTGCAGATGATGCATAGGCTTGGCCAAGTTTGCAGGACAGGGGCTGGCTGAGGTTTGAAACACTGGTCTACCCAACAAGCCCACAGACTTGGCATTGCCACACTTACTGTGGGACGCCAGCAAGTTCCTTCCCGTCCCTGGGCTTCGGTTTACCCGTTGTATGAAGAGGTCTCTGGGGCCCCTTCCAGATCTAAATTGTACTGGATGCAAAGTTTCTGAAAGGAATGCTAAGAAGAATTGGGGCGGGTTAGCCAGATGGAATGGAGTTGGCTGGGGGTGTCTCTGAGTGGACACGTCAAACAGTGCAGGCTCTTTGCCACAGATTTCAACCTGCTTCTTGGAAATGAACCTTTCAGGCATGCCCGTCAGTAGCCCAAGCACGTGGTGCTGATTCATACAGCCTTTCTGCAGACACTCACGGAGCTCCTGGACCTGGCCTCAAGCCAGATGCTGGGAATACAGACATGACCAGACCCAGCGCTCTCCAGAGAAGCCGCAGCTGCCCTGGCCTCTAGACTTAAGAGGGTCGTTGAGGCACTCCCTAGCATCCTCAACATGCTGCTTTCTTGCAGTGCTTGCCTTGTCCACCAGGGTAGCCCCAGGAAACAGGGCCTGGCTGACAATCAGTGATCAACAGATGCACATAGAATGGTGAGAGAATGAGTGAAAGGTGCAGGATGTAGGTGTGTGAGCGAGCTTTCAACCGTTTAGTAGGATGAGCTGCGTTAGGAGAAAGAAGCACAGGGGCTGGAGTCATACTGGGTGGGCAGCCAAAGCTTTCTCAGAAGTGACCTCTAGCTGAGGCCTGAGGGTGAGTGTGAACTGGTCAGGAGGAGGTCATGTCATTCCAGGCCCGGGGAACAGCATGTGCAAAGGCCCTGAGGACACAGAGGCTAATAATTGTACTGCCCAGTACAGCTGTGGGCCATGTACAGTAATTTAAATGGATATTGATTAAAATGGAATCAGATTAAAACTTAAGCTCCTCGGCTGCACCAGCCACACTTCAAGCACTCTGTGGCTCAAGTGGCTAGTGGTTACCCCACTGGAAAGCACAGACATAGACCATACCTGTCCTTGCAGAAGGTTCCATTGAACAGTCCTGGTTAGAGCAAGAATAGGGGAAAGGTGAGGCAAATCGAGCTCGTGGGGTGGCAGAGGACAGTTCCTGAAGGACATTTGGAGTGTGGATTTTTTCCAGGTGTACTAGACAGCCATCTTAGACAGGTTGCTCTTGCTGGTGTGTCAGAATGAGGAGACCTGTGAGAAGGTTGTGGCAGGTGTCAGGTGAGAGATGATGTGGCCTGGACCAGGAGAAGGATGAGGATGGAGGGAAGGGGATGGAGTTAAGAGATATTTAGGAGAAGCAAACACCCTGGGTGAGGTGATGGGCTAGAGGTGGTAAGGGTTGGGGAACAAAGGCGGAGAGGTGGGTAGGCATGAAATAAAGACTTTGGATGGCCATGCCCCTGGTTCCCGGGAGGTAGCCTCTGTTGTTGTTGTTAGTTGCCATCGAGTTGGCCCTGACTCATGGTGATCCCATGCACAACAAAATGAAACATTGCCTGGTTCTGCACTGCACCATCTTCATGATCTATGGTACGCTCAAGTCCATTGTTGAGGCTACTGTGTGTCTGAGTGCTCTCCAACCTAGGGGGCTCATCTTCCAGCACTATATTGGACGATGTTTTGTCGCGATCCACAAAGTTTCCATTGGCTGATTTTTGGAAGTAGATCTCCAGGCCTTTCTTCCTAGTCTGTCCTAGTCTGGAAGCTCTGCTGAAACCTGTCTACCATGGGTGACCCTGCTGGTATTTGAAATACTGGTGGCATAGCTTCCAGCATCATGGCAACATGCAAGCCACTACAGTATGACAATCTAACAGATGGGTGGTCGGAATGCTCTTGTTATTCATGATGCGCCAGGCCACACCTGAAATTTTATGCTAATGAGGTGACTCAGGGTGAGGGTTGTCCTTGTTAGAAAGATCCACCATGTTGTTAGAGGGTTGGAGCTTTGAGCCACATTTTGTCAGCTCAACTTCTGGAGAGGGGAAGGGGCTGGAGACTGAGTTCTAGCATGTGGTCAATGATTCAATCAAGCATGTCTATGAAACTAAACCACAATAAAAACTCTGGACATCAAAGCTCACATGAGCTTCCTGGCTGACAATATTCTATGTACATCGATGTGCCAGGGGGCAGACATGTCCCTGGGGACAGGAAGCTCTGCATTCCAGACCTCACCTTATGCATTTCTCCCTTAGTCTGGTTCTGACGTGGCTCCTTTTGCTATAACAAAACTGCGATTATAGGTATAGCACTTTCAGTGAGTTCTGTGAGTCATTCTAGAGAGTTATCAAACCTGAGGAGGTAGTGGGAACTCCTGAATTTGGAACCAGCTGGTCAGAAGTGAGGGTGTCTTGGAAACTCCTGAAGTAGCAGTTGGTGTCTGAAGTCTCAGGCAGACGTGGCAGTCTGGAGGACTGTGCTCTTAACCTGTGAAGTGTGGCCCAAGTCCATAGTTGGGGTCTGATGTCATTTACAGTAGGCCCCTACCCTGTATATGGTGGCCTAAAGCGTAGAAGGTGAGCCACCAAGGGGAGTGCTGGCCACATCTTGGGCTGCACATCCTTGTTGTGTCCACCTGGGCCTTGCTTACTTACATTGTCCAAGGCTGTGTTAGAGGGCACCGAGGATCCTTGCCCTTTCGTGATCTTACCATCTCAGGGGAAGAGAAAGTAATGGATCCCCAGTAATGATGGTGAGTATAGACTTGGCGGGAGCTCTAAGCAAGCAGCCTGAAGTTCTCTCCCTAGAGCTAATCATTGTGCCTTTGATTATTTCTGGGTACTGTCAGTGTTTAAGCCTTCATCTCCAAACACTAGACAGAAGACAAATATTTGGTGCATTTGAGAGGTGGCTATTGTAGAGCCTGGCAGCTGTAAGCAGCTAGAAATGGAGCTGAAAGACTGGGCGCTCCATGGGGGCAGAAGCACTTTGGCCTTGAATTTCTTCACCAGTGACAGATTCGTGTCACTCTCCTGGTGCCTGGCGAGGCTGTTTTTAAAGGTCTCTAATGTAACCAAAGCTGTTGGAGCCTCCTCAACAATTTGAGCCAAATTGTTAAGTGGATACCAAAAGCTAAAACTCCTTCTCTGCTCGTGCATGGTTTGGGATTTAAAGTGTCTTTAAAGACATTAAAGAAAGAAAAAGTATACCCCTCCCTGAGGATGGAGGAAAAACTTCAACAACCACATCGACATTGCTGCTGTTGGAAATCAACAATGCTGCTGTTCTACAGATTTGGCCCCTGCTTGCAAGAAAAGGAAAAAAAAAAAAAAATCCTCAGGTCAGATTCAAAAAAGTGTGAAATGGGTAATTTCAAGCCTGGCTTAATGAACACCTGTGATAGTGAGGCTTGGTAGCTGTTGTAGGAAATTTGAGAAGGGGCTTGGTGAAAGCTGGGGTGATTGTGGAATGTTGCCTAAACGAAGCTGTACTCCACCTGGCCCAAAGGCAGAGAGGAATTGAAAGCAAAGTTGTAAAAATAGAGTCTACAGAGCAAGATGGCAGAGTAGGCAGTCCAAACTCCTGCACTCCCACAGAAACATAGAAAAACAAACAGAAACAGTCAGAACCAACTTTGTCAGAACTCTGGAAAATAGTCACAATGTATAAAGATGTGGTTTATGACAACAACAAGAGGGGAGGGCCAGAGCTGTATAGGGGCAGAGTTTTTGTATGTTATCAAAGTCAAGTAGATACCAATTCAAACTAGATTGTTATAAATTTAGGATGTTAAATGTAATCCCCATGGTAACCACAAAGAAAACATCTATAAAATACACACAGAAGGAAATGAGAAAGAAATAGAAATGGTTCACTACAAAAAAAGGCGACTAAATACAACAGAAGGATGTAATGAAAGAAATGATGGACAGAAAAGGTATAAGACACGCAGAAAACAAATAACAAAATGGCAGAAGTAAGTCCCTTATCACTTTAGGTCCAAAGACACATATAGGTTGAAAATGAAAGAATGGAAAAAAAATCATATGCAGATAGTAACCCAGAACAAGCTGGTGTGGCTATACTAATGTCAGACTAAATAAACTTTAAGTTAAAAACTGTTACAAGAGAAGGACATTATATATTGATAAAAGGGTCAATGCATCAAGAAGATATAACAGTTATAAAAATTATAAACATATATGCACCTACCAACAGAGCTCCAAGTTATATGAAGCAAACATTAACAGAATTGAAGGGAGAAATAGGCAGCTCTAAAACAATAGGTGGAGACTTCAATATGTCACTTTTAGTAATGCATAGCACATCAGTAGAGGACTTGAACAACACTATAAATGAACTGAACCTAACAAATACATACAGAACACGCCACTCAACAACAGCAGAATATACATTCTTCTCCAGTGCACACGGATCGTTACTTGTGTGCGATATTATATTAGTGATATTGTTCGATAATTTCTGCATTCTATTGGATCACCTTTCTTTGGAATGGTCACAAATATGGATCTCTTCCAGTCGGTTGGCCAGGTAGCTGTCTTCCAAATTTCTTGGCATAGACTAGTGAGCACTTCCAGAGGTGCATCCATTTGTTGAAACATCTCAATTCATGTTCTGTCAATTCCTGGAGACTTGTTTCTCATCAGTGCCTTCAGTGCAGCTTGGACTTCTTCAGTACCCAGTTTTTGATCATATGCTACCTGGTGAAATGGTTGAATGTCAACCAGTTCTTTTTGGTACAGTGACTCTCTATTCCTTCTGTCTTCTTTTGATGCTTTCTGTGTCATTTTATATTTTCTCTGTAGAATCCTGCAGTATTGCAACTTGAGGCTCAATTTTTTTCTTCAGTTCTTCAGCTTGAGAAATGCTGAGTGTGTTCTTCCCTTTTGGTTTTCCAACTCCAGGTCTTTGCACATTTCATTATAATACTTTATCTTCTCGAGCCACTCTTTGAAATCTCTGTTCAGCTCTCTTACTTCATCATTTCTTCCTTCCAGTTTAGCTATTCTGCGTTCAAGAACAAGTTTCAGAGTCTCTTCTGACATCCGTTATGGTCTTTTCTTTCTTTCCTGTCTTTTCAGTGACCTCTTGCTTTCTTCATGTATGATGTCCTTGATGCCATTCCACAACTCGTCTGGTCTTCAGTCATTCGTGTTCAATGTGTCAAATCTGTTCTTGAGATGGTCTCTAAATTCAGGTGGGATATACTCCAGGTTGTACTTTGGCTCTCGTGGACTTGTTCTGATTTTCTTCAGCTTCAACTTGAACTTACATATGAGTGATGATCTGTTCTGCAGTCAGCCCCGGCCTTGTTCTGATTGATGATATTGAGCTTTTTCATTGTCTCTTTCCACAGATGTAGTTGATTTGATTCCTGTGTATTCCATTTGGCGAGGTCCACATGTATAGTAGCCGTTTACGTTATTGTGGAAAGGTATTTACAATGAAGAAATTGTTGGTCTTGCAAAATTCTGTTGTGATCTCTGGCATTGTTTCTATCACCAAGGCCATATCTTCCAACCACTGTTCCTTCTTCTTTGTTTCCAACTTTTGCATTCTAATCACCAGTAATTATCATTGCATCTTGATTGCACGTTTGATCAATTTCAGACTGCAGAAGTTGGTAAAAATCTTCAATTTCTTCATCTTCGGCCTCAGTGGTTGGTGCATAAATTTGAATAATCCTCGTATTAACTAGTTGTCCTTGTAGGCATATGGATATTATCCTATCACTGACCGCGTTGTACTTCAGGATAGATCTTGAGATGTTCTTTTTGACGATGAAGGCAATGCCGTTCTTCTTTGATTTGTCATTCCCAGCATAGTAGACCATATCATTATCTGATTCAGAATGGCCAGTACCAGTCCATTTCAGCTCATTAATGCCTAGGATATTGATGTTTATGCATTCCATTTCATTTTTCACTGCTTCAAATTTTCTTTGATTTGTACTTCATACATTCCACATTCCCATTATTAATGGATGCTTGCAGCTGTTTCTTCTCATTTTGAGTCATGCCACATCAGCAAATGAAGGTCCCAAAAGCTTGACTCCAACCATGTCATTAAGGTCAACTCCACTTTGAGGAGGCAGCTCTTCCCCAGTCATATTTTGAGTGCCTTCAACCTGAGGGGCTCATCTTCTGGCACTGTATCAGACAATATTCTGCTGCTATTCATAAGGTTTTCACTGGCTAATTTTTTTCAGAAGTAGACCTTCAGGTCCTTCCTAGTCTGTCTTAGCCTGGAAGCTCAGATGAAACCTTTCCATCTTGGGTGACCCTGCTGGTATTTGAAATACTGGTGGCATAGCTTCCAGCGTCACAGCAACACACAAACCACCACAGTATGACAAACTGACGGGCACATGGGGATGTTCCATGTATATCAGCCCTTTATTTCAATGCCTGAGTTGACAAAGGTGGTGAATAGTTTTACTCTTCACTGTTTATCAATTCACTGCCCCCTTGGGGCCTTTTTTTTTCCTTATGTTGATCCAGGAGAGATTAGATTAGATCAAGAGCAAATATTATAACTGTTGGCAAAATTCAATAAAAGTTTAATTTTACCAACACTTATAATAATTTCCCATCTCCTCCCCCTTCTCTTGCCTTTTAAAAATTTACACTTTTATTAAGTTATAACATTCCTATAGAAATATGTACAAATCATAAGTGAATAGCTTCATGAATATTCACAAATGAACACCTACATATAACCAGCAGGAGATCAAGTAACAGAACTTGACAAGCCCCCAGAGGCCCCTCCTGCCCTTGCGGGTGCTACCTCTCAAAGACAGCCTCACCTGACTTCCAGCAGACAGCATCCTTCTGTTGCTCTTGTACTTTATATAAACGGAATTAGATGCTCCTTTTGCTCAACATTGTGTCTGAGATTTAACTGTGTTATTGCATGCAGTCATGGTTTCTTCAGTTGCTTTACTGAATGGTTTCCCATCCTGTGAATACATCACCATTTCTATCCAGTTGATGGGCATTGAGGTTGTTTTCAGCTCAGCACTATTAGGAATAAAGCTGCTGTGGACATTCACGTACTTTCATTGGACGTGAACACCCATTTCTGGGGGGGGGTGTAGGTGCCTAGGCCACCGCCTGTCTGTCAGTTTGTCATACTGTGGTGGCTTGCATGTTGCTGTGATGCTGGAAGCTATGTCACTTGTATCTCAAATATCAGCAGCGTCACCCATGGTGGACAAGTTTCAGCGGAACTTCCAGACTAAGACAGACTAGAAAGAAAGGTTGGGCAATCTACTTCTGAAAATTAGCCAATGAAAACCTTATGAATCATACTAGAATATTGTATGACTCCCTTACTTTGGACACATCATCAGGAGGGATCAATCACTGGAGGAGGACATAGTGTTTGGTGAAGTAGTTGGCCAGCGAGGGAGAGGAGACCGTTGGTGAGATAGTTGGCACAATAAACAAAAGGATAGATTTAAACATGCCAGCAATCACGAGGATGATGCAGGAAAAGGCGGCGCTTTGTTTTGTTGTACGTGGGGTCACCATGAGCTGGAATCGTCTGGACAGCAGTTATCTGTCTGTCTGTCTATCTAGCTATCTATCATCTCCATCCATGCCTAGGAATGAATTTTGGGTCGTAGGGTAGGTGTGGCCTTCAGTAGTTACAGCCAGACTTGTCCAAAGGTGCACCAGTCACTCTTGGCAGCAGAGACTGTGAAAGTCTGGCCAGTGCCCAATGGACCAGAGTGCCCCATGTCTGCGATGCGGAGCGGGCAGCATGGGGTCCTGGATGCCCGACAAACAGGCCTGAGTGTCACTGCTCAGACGCCTGAGGGATCTCACGGAGTCTGCAGATATCATGGCCCTGGAGAGCTCGCAGCAGCGAGCAGGAAATCCTGATCCCTCTGCCTGGGCCAGGCCGCCCCCAGCCCCATCTGGGCCCTTGGGTGACATTTCCCTTAGGAGAGGGGCTTGGCAGCCACCTGCTGTCCTGCCCTGCCTCCTGGGTCTGGAAGACCATTGAGGTGGCCTTTGGAGTCACCTGTGCTCACATATCTCAGCTCGGTTGGGTGGAGTGTTCTGCAGCTGACAACGCCCAAGTTCCCCCCCACAGCATGCTCCTTTTTCCTGCTTTCCGTTCACATTTGCATGCTGAAGGTGGGCAGCCTGGCCCCTCACCGGAGCCCGTCTCCTCCTCTTCCTGAGCTTGTTTTCATTTTACCACCTGCCTCCAGCCAGTGACAGTGGAGGATGCCTGTGCTCACTCTGTGAAGCTCTGAGCACATCGTATGGCTTTTGACCTTTAAAACTGCCCTGGGGTGGGTATTATTTTCATTATCAAGTCTCCCTCCCAGAGAAGAAAATCGAGGCTGCAACGGCATAAATGTCAACAGCGAGGGAGCCCAACCTTGGCATGAGTCCAGGGTTCCTGACTTGGGTGACAGGCCCCTCAGTGGCCCTGGAGCTGCTGACCTGTGTGCCAGGCAGGGTTGGAGGAGGTGCCCCAACCCCCTGCTCCTGACCACCTGGCCAATCCCTTCAGGTCCCCACCCAGGGTTATGGGGTCTTAAACACTCAGCTTTCTTCGTGTTTCCTGCTAAGCTGGGTTTTAGGTGAGCAGGGCAGCAGGCTCGGCCCACTGTGCCATCTCCCTTGATTCTGTCTGCACCCTCCTGGGCCCATGCCTCTGCCCAACTTCTGTGGAGCTAGAGCTCCATCACGTTTCCTCAGGGACATACAGGACTTTCCCATTGCCCACTACTCTGCTTCCCCTTGCAAAGAATAGAAGCATGTGTGTGTGTGTGTATGCATACATGTGTGTATGTACGTGTGTGTGCCTTTGTGCACACGTGGGTATGTGTATACATATATATGTATATATATATACCTTCTAGACAAGCCACCTAGGAATAGCTGCTCTGAGGCCAGGAATCCCACGCTGCCGAGATGCATAAAAGAGTAGCTGCAGAGAAATTTGCAGGGGTGACCGTGTTGCAAATGCAGAAACCTGAGCTCTCCTTCAACCAGGGCTTCCATGAGCTAGGGTGTGTATGTGTGTGCATGGGATGTGTGTGCATGTGTGTGAGGGGGTCCTGGGACCAGGCTAGTCACCCATTCACCCTGGGGGCCCCTCTCTGGCCCTGTGCAGGCAGTGGGTTCCCAGGTCTGCTGGTGCTGGCTCCTGGCTGAGCCGCCCCTGCTCCCACCATGGAAGCCCCCACTGGGACACTGATGGATGTCCACGTGCCAGGGGGGCTCACTGAACATTCAGTCCTTGCGGGGACCCTTCCCTGTGACCTGTTAACCACCCCCCCAACACATATACACACACTAGGAACACATCTGCGTTCTTTTGCCCACAGCAGGAACAGGGCTGGTGGTTTGGGTGTTGTCTATCCTGATATCGCTCAGCACTATACACCCCACACCTGAACACAGTGAGCACTCGTTGAGGGGCATAGTGACAGGCAGGTGTAAGGAATTTCGAGAAGCAGGCGTCTTCACTGGCAGGAGCCAGGGCTTCAAGCTGCAGGGCTGGGTCTCACCTGAGTCTGTGTGACCCCCCCATGGTCCCGTGTGACCCCCTATGACCCTTTGTTACCCTGTGTGACCCCACGTGGCCCCGTGTGACCCCTACATGGCCCTGTGTGATCCCGTGTGACCCCACATGGCCCCATGTGACCCCAAGTGACCCCATATGACCCTGTGTGACCCCACATGACCTCACATGGCCCCATGTGAACCTCTGTGACCTATGTTACCCTATGTGACACCATATGGCCCCATATGACCTTGTGTGGCCCCATGTGACCCTGTGTGGCCCCATGTGACCCTGTGTGGCCCTGCGTGACCTTGCATGGCCCTGGCACAGTGCACTGGTAGAAACCCCCGCCCTTTTGTGGTTCTGAGGACCTGCACCATAACATGTGCTGGGCCAGCATCTGCCAGGATGGGTTACTCAGTAGCCAGGGTCACCACGGTGGCCCAGATATTCACTGATTCACTTTCAGCCATAGTCACCCTAACTCAGGCTGACCACAGACGTCAGTCATCCACTCCCGCTCTCACTTGGCAGCTAGACATTTCTCTGCCTGATAACATCAAAGGAAAGGAAATAATTAACAATTGCACAACCCTGGCAGTGAACAACTGATAAAAACTCAGTAAAACTGTCCTCAGAGAGCACCACTCAGGCCTGCGCATTGCCGTGCCCCCATTTCACAGACGGGGAAGCTGAGGTCTGTGTCGAGAGCCATCCTGGCAGCAAGGACTGAAACCCGGCTCCCCCAAGCCCAGCGCCCCCACCTCGTGTGCGGTTTTTCTGATGAGACCGCCAACCCTTCTCAGGCCATCTCGCCTCGCCAGCCTGGGGGAACATTCCGCTGGGGGCTTCTGGAAAAGATTATCTCCTTTGTTTAAAATCAAAGCATGCAAGTCATCTTTCCCAACATCCTCCTGAAAGGCAGCGTCAAGGGCATCTTTCTCTGGTTATTACACACCAGGGTGCCGGCTGGCTATGGTGTGGGCCCTAGTTCCCATCGTCATGAAAGGGAACAGAGATTAAAAGAAGAGAAGAGAGGGCTGGCCTTCATTTTTCTTGTCCCGGGGAAGAAAATGAAAGTCAGGGGTTTTGATTCAAAAGCATCTCGATCAGGCCTAGTTGTTTTCTACGTTCCAAAAGGACATTTTGCAGACTTAGATCTCCTTAAACAAGCCTATCAGAGGAACCAAAGTGCAAGCCCCCAACCTCTGGATTCGGTTTATTTTTCCTACTGATATTTTCCAAACATTGAAGACTCCTTGGGGGACAATCAACATTATGGCGGTAGCCTTGATAATAAATATTTAAGCCACAGTTTGGTGGATGAGTAGCGTGCTTGTCTTTTTATTACCTTTAAATAAAATGATAAACTACGGGGGCTTGAATACAGAGAGAAACGCCTTGGACTAGTGGAGAAGAACATTTGTTCCCAGTCTCAGTCATATCTGTGAATGCTGGATGAGCTAAGGGAAGTGTTTAAAAATCCAGCAGGTCTTAAACGTTCCTGCAAATCTTTTCTTCTCTTTTGCTTTTGAAATCAAGTCTAAACCATTGCAATTACTTTCAGATGGAAATGACTTCAGACTTTTTCCCGTTACAACTCTCCTTTGAATCTTTTTTTAATTGATGCTCATCAAATTGACCCTGTGAGTCTCCTCTGGGTTAATTTCCCACCCAACCAAAGAAACGAGCTGTTTTCTTGTTCTTCTGCCTCCTGCTTTGAAGAGCTGTTGCAGCGGTTTCCCAAGGCCTGTGGGGAGTGAGGGAGCCGGCCCTCCACAAGGTCAGATGGTCATTGGAGGGTGGCAGGTCAGGGATCAGGTCGGGAACTCTGACCACCGGATGTGGCCAACCTACTGGGCAGAGCTGGCCCAAGGGAACTGCCGCAAGTCAGGATGTGGAGGTCTGTGCCACGTAACAAAAATGCTGGCAGGAAAACTGCTCACCTCGCTTGGTCATTAAGATGACTCAGACTCTGGCTCAACCCCATGGCTGGGAAATCTTGCCAAAAAAATTTTTTTAAAGAGGTTCAAACTGGGAGAAAATATTTTTGTTTCATATTAGTTCACACAGGACTAGAATTCAGGATATATATTAAAACCAGAAAAAAAAAGTTGCTGTCAGATTCAACCCTGACTCACCCCATGGGTGTCAGAGTAGAACCGTGCTACATAGAGTTTTCAATGGCAGATTTTTCAGAAGTAGATGTCAAGGTACCTCTGGGTGGACTCAAACCTCCAGCCTTTCGATTAGCAATCAAGTGCATTTACAGTTTGCATCACCCAGGGACTCCTGTCCCATCTTAGGGATGCAAGTATGCGTGGCTACCTGGGTCCCACACCTGGGTGGGGTCCAGGGCGGGCCTCAGCCCAGAACCTTGGCCCAGAACTGACTATTTCCGAGACCATCCATCCAACCTTCACACTTACAGCTGGGAGTCGAAACTGAAAGTCATGTGAGGGGCTCAGGGACACCTCTTGAGGCCTGGTTCTGCCCCCCAACACCTTCACTGGGCCTTCCACCACAAGCGCATCCACCACTGACCCCCATATGAGGCTAATTTGATGGGCCCATCGCTGGTGAGTTGGTCTCCCTGCACAGAGCTGCATTCACGGCTGCACATCAAGATCTCCTCCTCATGCTCATTACTCCCAAAACCATGCCTTCCGATTTTCTTCTCGTGTATGTGCTGAGCAGCGTCTCCCCCCTCGTCACAGATGTTTGCTTCCTAGGAACTTGACAATGATGCGTTCAAGCTGGCAGAAGTGCAGGGCTTCTTGGATCAATATTCAAAGCCCATTGTTGCTCTCTGCGATTTTCCTGGGGTTTCCGCCCTCCTCATTTTCAAGGTCCCTCTGGCTTTGCACAGCAGCAGGTGAGAAAGTGCTCCTGTGATGGGTGGTGACAGCTCGGCCATGAACACAAGGCTGGCCAACCCCAACCTGGGCTGTCCCCTACCCCTGATCTACAGTAACCACAGTTCTGGAGGAACTCAGCATTTTGTCCAAACACGAAGGTTCAAGCCTAGATCTAATATTTTAATCTCAGGAAAGATGGAGTAAATCAGCAAGGAGCCAGGGTTTTAAGTAAGACAAAAAAACAGGAACCCCTCCACTGGGCCAGAACAGGTAACGGCCATAATTAGCATGAGATACTGCCTCCCTGAAACAATCACTGGGGAGAGGGCTCCCCCACCACAACTCCCAGAACGTCTACAACTGAAATCCTGGTATTAAACAGCTTAATATATCTCTCTAATGACAAGGGGGCTGCTTTCTGCTGGGTGAGTGATAGAAAGATTACCCAAGACAGAAAGGCTCGTGACTCAAGATCCATTGTGAGTCAGGAAAGAAAGGGAAGTGTTGCCTGAGCTGGTTCTTGGCCTCCCTGAGGCTGGTTCCCAGGGATGGGATCTGAGCTGGATGTGAGAAATAGGGGTCGAGAATGGTCAACTCTGTTGGGGGCAGTGGACAGGCCTGAGAAATGCCCCCTACCCCCCAAGATGGCAGGTCCCGATCCCCAGACCCTGTGAAGGTGACCTTAGTTGGATAAAGGGTGTTTGCAGGTGTGGGAAGTTATCCTGGATTATCTGGTGGGACCTAAACATAAAGACAAGGATCCTTATAAGAGGGGGGCAGAGGGAGATGTGACCACAGACGAGGTGGAGACCCTGTGACCATGGAGGCAGAGACCGGAGTGATGCGGTCACAAGTCAAGGAACATCCTCGGCCACCAGAAGGTGGAAGAGATAAGGAAGGTCCCCGGAGGAAGTGCAGCCTGCCGACACCCTGATTTCAGACTTCCGGCCTCTAGAACTGTCAGAGAATAGATTTCTGTTGTTTTAAGCTCCTCTCTTTGTGGTCATTTGCTACGGCAGCCACAGGAAGCTCATACGTCTTCTGTGTCCCCTGCTGAGGGCCGGGACAGCTGCAGGAGGTGGCCAAGGGTGAGGCTGGGGGCAGAATATGGTCCGGCCCACATCCCACCTCAGCTCCCATTGTAGGCCCTTTCCAGAGACACCCCTGGCCTCACGGGGCCCTCGTGTGATTGGGGTGAATGGGATCCTTAGGCTCCGAATTGGCTCCTAGTCTGCAGCTGAGTGGGGGGAGCGCTTCAACGGTGTGGCGAGGATGCAGTGTCCTTGCTCATGTGAGCTGCTTGCACGGTGCTTGGCCTGTAGTACGAGCCACATGGAGGCTGGTGCCAGCTTGGCACAGACCCACCGAGTTCCTGTGTTTTTAACCAAAGCACACGTTTTCTGTTTTCCCGTAAGTTAAAGAACGCTGAGACATTCACAGTCACAGTGAAGACAGTTGAGGAGCTATGCTTATACAGGGCTGCAGTGAGAGACTGTCATCTGTCAGATGGTCATGTGGGGTCACTGCCAAGTGCCCAGAGGGTTGGCACAGGGGGTGCTTGGGGAGCACTAACACATCTCCTTGGCTAATCCTGGGAAAGGTGTCCTAGAGGGACAAGGACACGGCGGTGATTTCGGGAAAGGAGCCTCGGGTTTCAGAGAAGCACAGCACCACCTTCACATCTGGAGCACCAGCTCGGCTGGCAGGCATCCACGGCTCTGTGTGACCCTGGACTCCCATTGGATGGCCCAGCTCCGGTGGCCAGGGCGTTTCTAGTCCAGGAGGAAACACCAACCATCAGGACCAACCACTCAGTCCTTATTTGACTTTTTTGGGGGTCCTAAAGAAAGAGTGGAAACCCTGGTCGTGTAGCGGTTAAGAGCTTGGCCACTAACCAAAAGGTCGGCAGTTCGAATCCACCAGCTGCTCCTTGGAGACCCTATGGAGCACTTCTACTCTCTCCTATAGGGTCACTATGAGCCAGAATCAATTCAGTGGCAACGGGTTTGCTTTTTTTTCTTTTTTTTTTTGGCATGGGTGGGTAAAGAGAGAGCAGAGGCAGATGTGGTTCAGTGGTAGAATTCTTGCCCTCCATGCAGGAGACCCAGGTTCAATTCCCAGCCAATGCGCCACCCATCTGTCAGTGGAGGAGAGACTTGTGTATTGCTATGATATTGAACAGGTTTCAGGAGAGCTTCCAGACTAAGACAGTCTAGGAAGAAAAGCCTGGTGATCTACTTCTGAAAACAAGCCAATGAAAACCCTATGGATCACAATGATCCAATCAGCAACCGATCATGGGGATGGAGCAGAATCAGGCTGCATTTCATGCCGTCATGCAGGGAGTCGCCTGAGTTGGGGCCAACTCAATGGCAGCAGTGACAACAACAGCAACATGGAAGAGCCACCGGACAAGGGGTCACAGCCACCCGGTTCCAGTCCAGGCTCTGCTGTTTCCCACTCGTGTGACTTTGCACCTGCCTCTTCATTTTTTGGGACCTCAGATTTATTTTCCTCTAAAATGGGGACAGGGTAGGAGCCATGGAGGGTGGCTGTGAAGATTAAGGGATGCAGGGTGGCCCTTTGTTCTGTCTCCCTGTGGCTTCTCTGGAAGAAGAAGAGCCCTCTCTCAGAATGTTCAGCCCCACTTCTTGAAAGTACAATGCATTTAGTGCTGATACAAGTCCCAGTCTGGAGGAAGTCGACCGAATCTCATAGCCTTTCCATCTAGTCTGCCTTGGTGTTGCCCAGGAGTTGACATTCGTGTCCTACGGCTACTATGACAATTCACCACGATCTCAGCAGCTTAAAACAGATTTCTTCTCACAGTTCTCCTGACGGTCAGAAGCCTAAGTCAGGTGTTGGCAGGGCCCTGCCGTCTCTGGCGGCTCTGGGGGAAATTCTGTTCCTGGCATATCCCAGGGTCTAGAGGCTGCCCACACGCCTTTGCTCACTGCCCCCTCCTCCACCTTCAGAGCTGGCTGTGTAGCATCTTCTCTCTGACTCTGACCCTCCTACCTCCCTCTCATAAGAACCCTTGTGATTACATCAGGCCCGCCCAGATAATCCAGGATTGTCTCTCTATCTCTTTAATTTACTCACATCTGCAAAGTCCGTTTTGCCATGTGAGGTAACATATTCATGGGTTCTGAGAATTCAGTCATCTTTGACGGGCTGTTATTCAGGCGACCACAGATTCCCTGGGAGAGGCCAACCCAGTAGCCATTCTCACTTTAGCGTGAGTAATCACCATCAGCTCTTACTGTGCTTCCTTCAGAGCTAAGGGAAGTCCTTCTAATGGAAGAGGTTTGGATGTGGTCAGCACTAAGGAAGACAGAGAAGGGAACTGGAAGTGCTGAGGCTCCAAAGAACTGGTTCCGAGCAGCCCTTCGGCACCTGCAGTGTCCTGAGGGCAGAGTCCCCCTGAGGGGCCTTCAGGACATGCCTTTCCAGTGACCTCAGGGGCCTAGGTGTGGCCATCTAAGCCAGGCTGTGGGCCTGCGTGGCCTTCCCAAGAGGGTAAGAAAGTACCGGAATGTTTCTCGGGCTCCCAGCCCTCTGAGCCTTGGGAGCACGGCCTTCTCCTCCCTCCGCATCCCTCACTGCGCTGCCAGGACGGGCCTTTCACTGGTGTGGTTGCCTCAGAGCCGGGTGTTTGCCTGGATCCCCCACAGCTGGCGGTTTTATGGGCGAGAGAGACGCTGGGTGGAGTTGAAGTTAGCCTTTAAACCTTCACATTTTCTGCCTGCTCAGGACACAGGCCAGGTGTGGCTGGCTCCAGCCTCAGGGTCTGTGGCCAGGAGGGATTCCAGGGCTGACTGCTCCCTGCACGGGAGGGTGGGGGGCCCAGAGGCGGCTCCTGTTTCCCAGACAAGAGTCCCCTCAGGGAGCTAGGCAACGGTGTGGGCAGCTCAGTGTGCCCAGTGTAGGAGGCCCCGGGCTCAGTGGGGGAGGAGCCACCCACACAGGCTCTGTGGCCAGGACCGTCCTGGGCCTTTGCAAACCTGGAGTCCACCCAGGTCCCCTAACACGTGGCCCCTTTGTGAGTGGTTGAGTCGGAAACTTATAAAGAGGTGGGCATTGGAAAGATTCCTCCAGGGGCCTCACCCGCCATGGCAAGAGTCATCGTGCCTGGGGACCTCCTTCCAACAGAGCCTGTGGGAAGTGGCCAAACATGGGAAAGCCCAGACCCTGAGTAGCCTCAAGTGACACCTCCCCTCTGCGTTGTGGGGGTCTTGTTCACACTGTGGGGTCATGGAGCCCAGACCCTTTCTTGTATGACGCTTCAAAGGAAGCTGGGGGCCTCAACTTCCTCATGCGGACTCCAGACGCTTAAACGTTGTACCTGTATCCACAGCCCCATGACCGCACCTGGGGGAGTGTAGGGGTGGACAAGTGCCCCCCATGACAGGCCTGGGTTGGGGTGTTGCATTTATTCCATCTGTGCATATTCATTTTTTCTTTTTTTTACAAATTTCCTTCTTCAAGCTTTTTTCTCCCCACCCCCACCCCCACAGAAACCAGAACCCCCTCCTCCAAGTCCTCCCTTGAGGGATTCTGGGGGTGAGTTCCCACTCTAAGCACCCCTTCCCCGCTCAGGTTGCGGGGGTTCCCATGGCTGACTTGGAGGCTAAGTTGTAGGTTCAAGTAGGGGGATGCCCTGAGGGCCAAGGCACCTCCTGTCTGGGCCTGAGTGAAATAGGACAGCCGAGCAGGCGTGGAGGAGGGAACTGTGGTTCCCAGGCCCCTCGACCTCACTGTGGCACTGACCACACTGCCTGGGGACAGTCACCTTCATGGCTGCACTATCCCCGTGTGTGCAGCGGAAGTTTCTTCCTGTTCTAAGACAAGCTCAGTGCCAGACTTACCTGCCTCCCCCACGGCAGGCAGGTGTACCCCACTCCCCAGACTGTCAGATAACACCTCCTATCCACACTTCCATGTCCTCTCCCTCCAAGGCAGAAGGAAGCCAGCCCTGCCCCTCTTCCCAGGGTGAGTCACATCTCATACACCTGGGCCTGGGTGCCTGGGAGAACCTGGGCAGTTCAGATGGGCTCCGGCTCCTGCAGGTACAGCAAGGTCAGTAATTTTCTGAAGTGTTTTCTGCAGGCCGCTGAGTCAGCTGGGCCCCTTCTGTCCCGGGTGGCCCAGGAGGTGCAGATGTGGCTGCAGACCTCACCTGGGAGGTGAGCGCCGGCCTGCACGGGGGCAACCTGTCTCTTTCTGTCCTACCTGCTGCCCCTGTGGCCCTGCCTGTCGAGGGGGAAACGTCAACCTCAGCAGGCACTGGGTGACCCCAGAGATGCCCTGAGCCATCCCCCTGAGCAACCGTCCCCCTGAGCAACTGTCCCCCTAAGCAGCTGTCCCCCTGAGCAGCTGTTCCTCTGAACGGCCACCCGAGCAGAGCCAGCACCCAGGCCCAGGGTGAGGCCTTCGTGCTTCAGGGGCTCTGAGCCCCTGGAGTCCTTCCGAGATGTTCTGGCACTGGGTAAGGACACTCACCAGGAGATAAGCAGGGTGGGTCACAGGCGGTGGCAGCCAGAGTAGGCACCGCCCGGAGGGACCTTCACATTCTCCTTCCTCCCCAGCAGTGACAGGAGCTGGTTTTCACAACCCCAGTTCTTTCAGTGCAAGTTTTAAACAGCAAAACCCAGAGGGAACCAAGCCTTGTCCATCTTGCTCATCCTGATGAATTCACCACAGATTTTTCTCTGTCGCTGACCCGTCGCTGTGGTCCACTCTGTGGGTGCCGAGTGGGAGGGTGGGTGGGGCGCCTCGCCCAGCCGCACCCCACAGGAGGCATAGTGCTTCCCCCCAGAGCCTTGTTTGATGGATGGAGGCGTGGAGACTTATCCTCATTTTGCAGCTAGGGAGGCTAAGCTCAGAAAGTTCAGCCCACTCACACAGCTCTTCTGGTCTTCCCCCCACCAGCCCACTCTGTTGCTCCCACCTGTGATAAGGCTGACCCCCCTGTGCACCCTCTTCCTCTTCAGACTTCCCAGAGAGCCCAACTCTGTCCAGAGGGTCATACTTAGACAGATAACATTGGGCCCCTGCCCTCAAGGGGCTCACAGACTATTATTGTTCGTTGCTGTAGAGTCAGCCCAACTCATGGTGACCCTGTGCGTAATGGAATGAACACACCTAGTCCTGCACCATCCCCGTGATCAGTTTTGGATCGGACTCTTGTGATCCATGGGGTTTTCACTGGCTAATTTTTGAAAGTAGATTGCCAGGCCTTCTTCCTATCCCTTTTTTAGTCTGGAAGTTTCGCTGAAATCTGTTTGGTATCATAGCAACACGCAAGCCACCACTGACAGACGGTGTAGTGGCTGCACGTGAGGTATGTTGGCCAGAATCGAACCCAGGTGTCCTGCATGTTGTTGTTGTTAGGTGCTGTCCCGTACATTCCAACTCGTAGCGACCCTGTGTACAGCAGAACGAAACACTGCCTGGTCTTGCACCATCCTTACAATTGTTGTTATGCTTGAGCCTGTTGTTGCAGCCACTGTGTCAGTCCATCTCGTTGAGGGTCTTTCTCTTTTTCGCTGAGCCTCTACTTTACCAAGTATGATGTCCTCCAGGGATTGGTCCCTCCTGGTAACATGTTCAAAGTATGTGAGACGAAGTCTCGCCATCCTCACTTCTAAGGAGCATTGAGGTTGTACTTCTTCCAAGACAGATTTGTTCATTCTTCTGGCAGTCCATGGTATATACAATATTCTTTGCCAGCACTATAATCGAAAGGCATCGATTCTTCTTCAGTTTTCCTTATTCATTGTCCAGCATGGGAGGTGAGAATTCTACCACTGAACCATCAATGCCCCTGTCACTTAGAGTTGTTGTTAGTTGCCATTGAGTCATTTCCAAATCATGGCGACCCCATGTGACAGAGTAGAACTGCCCCATAGGATTTTCAAGGCTGTGACCTTTTGGAAGCAGATCGCCAGGCCTGTCTCCTGAGGTGCCTCTGGGTGGGTTTGAACTGCCAACCTTTGGCTAGTAGTCAAGTGCTAACCGTTTGCATCACCCAGGGACTCCTCACTTAGAGTGGCAACTTCCAGGTATTTTTGTGTCTCTCATTTGAACTTTGGAAGCAGCTCCTGGAGTGGAGGAGGAGTGAAGCTCCAGATGCTGACTTACAAGGTGTGGCTGCTCCCTACTCAGAGGTGGGACCTTCTGGTGCGAGGCTGGCAGGCTGCTGGGGCAGTGGGTGGGATTCCAGCATGTCCAGGGCCTCCCCTTCAGGGCAGCTTGTGGGGGCTGGAGAAGGCACCATGAGAACTCTCTGTGCTGAGTGACGTTGGGGGTTCACCAGGGGCCCACCCCCTCCCACTTGGCCTCTTACCTTCCCAGTGTGGCAGAGACCCCTTGGACCCTCATGCCCTTAGGGACACCCTTAGGGGTCATTGTTCCCACTTCTTATTGTCCAGAGGGGAAACTGAGGCCCAGGACCACCAGCTCTCCTGGCGCCAGCCCAGCACTCTGTCTGCTCCACCTTCACCATCAGCTCGGGTACATCTTACAACCCATGGCAGTGGGGCTCATGTGTGAGGTGAAGGAGAGTGCGATGGATGTCTGGGGTCCAGGTGGGTAGTGGGTGCATCTGGAAGGCCTGCCCAAGGGACGCAGAAGCCCCAAGAGAGTCCTGGAGGCCCTCTGGGGAATGAGGAAGGTCACTGGGAACATGGATAAAAACACATTCCATTGCCACTTGTCTAAGCTTTCTGGAACATTCCAAGAAAGAGAACTTGGCAGACTTACATACAGGGGAGGTGGATGCAGCCCACGCGATTCAGGCTGTGAGATGCCCCAGGGACAGGCTGCCTCAGGCTGGTCTGGGACAGAGCTGCCTCCTTCCGTGAATAGCTCAGGGAGGTAGGTCAGCGGAAAGCCCTGAGGTGTGAGATGTGGCCAAGCTGGGCCCTGAGGGAACCAGGAGCTGTTCTGGAACCTGGCCAGAGGAGGCCTTGAGAAACTCCAGTGAGTTCTCGGAGTAGCAGGGCTCAGAGCCAGCTGTGGGACCTGCTCAGAGGGTAGGCAGGTGTGGAGGAGAGAGGAACAAAGGCCAAATCATTGGCAGATAGAAATACTCACTTGTTAAAAGCATCACAAGTATTGGCACTGCATGTCAGGCAGTAAGAGTTCAGTATACGTGAGTGACAGTAGTGGAGGTGGTAATGATGACAATGGTGACGGTGATGGTGGTCATGGCAGAGATGATGGTGGTCATAGTGGTGATGGAGGTAATAATGGTGGTGTTGGGGATGCTGCAGTGATGTTAGTGATGGTGGTGGTGAGGTTAATGAAGGTGTTGATGATAAAGATGGAAATTGAAGAAGTGAGGGCAAAAGGAGCTCCAGTGTGCAGATAGAAGTATCCCCCCACCCCCATCTCCTCTCTCTGCACTTCTTCCATCAATTCCTCATTCATTCATTTGTTTACCAAACACTTGGCCAGGCTTATGGGCCCAGAGGACACTCCTGGCTCCAGGCACTTCCTCCCTCATCTAGCAAACAATGGTGCCCAGTGTGGCTCTGCCAAGCTCTGCAGAGGAAGAGCCGGGTCTGTCTCAGAATATCAGAGAGGCCCCCGGGGCTGGAACAGGTGGTGGAGAGGGTGGCGGGGGTGTCCAGAAGAGGGCACCCACACCAAGGGGCCCGAGGTGGAGAGGCCCGGGGTCCGGCCACACTGGAGGACACAGCACAGGGCTGGGGCAATGGAGAGGGTGGGGGCTGGAGAGTCATCTGTTGCCAAGGGAGTTCGTGGAGGTTTCTGACTGCATAGAAATGTCCTCAGGGTTGTGGGGAGGGCCGGTATGGAGAGGGGTGAGAACGGGAGATTGCCCAGCACCCCGGGACTCTAAAGGGCTGGTAATTTTAGCTGCGTACTTCACCCATTCCCAGCACCGCTTCCTCCCTGCCTGCCTTGGGCGTCTGAATCTGGCCCAGTGTTGGGCTGCCCTGCCCAGGGTTCCACACCCCCCTCCTCCGTGTGCTGGGACTGACAAGCAGGGCTTGGGGTGGGGTTGGGGGCTGATGTCTGGCCCTCCCCAGGGCAAGGCCGCCCCCCAGGTTTCCTGCCGACAGCTGTGGGCTTAGGTGCCACCAGATGGGATGGGATTCATGACTGTGGATTGATGTCGCTTGCTGGAGTGAGCAAGTTGTTCCCTCTGCTGGGGCTCCAGGAATCACACACCCCAAGCGCTCCTGCCCAGCCCCTCCAAAGGCCGGGCTGGGAAATCCACGGAACCAGTCCTCTTGCCCTCCCCTCCCAGAATCGCTCTGATGGCTCACTTCCATGGGGAAGGTGTGTGTCAGTGTGGGTGCGAATGTGTGAAGGAGTGTGTGCGTGTGTATGAGGGTGTGACTGTGTGTGTGCATGTGACTGAGTGTGTTCATGTGTGAGTGACTGTGTGTTCATGTGTGTGAGTGAGTGTGTGTGTATGTGACAGTGTGTGTGAATGAGTGTGCAAGTGTGTGTGTGAATGAATGTATGCATGTATGTGTGTGACTGTGTGACTGTGTGTATACGTATGTGTGTGAGTGACTGTCGGTATGGGTGTGTGTGTGAATGAGTGTGTATGTGTGTTTATGAGTGTGTGTGTGACTGAGTGTGTACGAGTGTGTGAATTAGTGTGTGCATGTGTGCAAGCATGTGTATGTATGAGTATGTGTGAGTGTATACCCCTCCCAGGGCCTCAGTTTCCTGCCTACGAGGTAAGGCCTCAGTGCTTCATGTCCAGCTGCATGCAGATGTTGGTCTGGCACGCACTGCATGTCAACAGTGTACCAGGCCCATGCGCACCTCGTCCCCATAGCAGCCCTGCTCCCCCAGGCGCCAGCTGCTCCTCCTCTTTAGAGAAGTGGGTCCGTGGCTTGGAGAGGGGCCCCAGGGGCTCATGGTTCATCTGTCAGTGGTAGAGCTGAGACAGGAGTGTGCCTATGGGTGCTGTCTGTCCTCTGAGGGGACACAGATCTGGGTTCTCTGGCTCTGACACTCCGCCTCTGTGTACAGGGCCTGGGGTGGTATAAGTGTGAGTGTGGAGAGACCTAGGAATAGGGTTCCCCACCCTCCATGGTACACACAGGTGGGGCCCAGGCATCCTGTCCTTGTGCAAGTTGTACAGGTGAGTGTCCCCAGGGGGCAGGTAGGTGAGAGGCCCCAGAGGGCTGAGGAATTCTGGAGGGACTTCCTGGAGGTAGTGGCCAGGGGTAGGGCCTGAGTGAGAAAATGGGGGAGAGGCTGTGCAGATGGGGCAGGAAGGGCTGCGGAGGCCAGGGAGCCTGCCATTCATTCGATGGGCAGAGGTGGACCCAGCCCCACATATCCTACCAGGCGAGAGTAGACAGACAGAGGGACAGGTCAGAGATCAGAGAGGCCCAGAAAGGCCCTGTCCACTAGGGCTGCACTGCCCAACAGTGTGGCCACTAGCCACATGTGGCTATTTACATTTAGCTTAATTAAAATAAAATCAAATGTAAAAGTCGGTTCCTTGATCACACCAGCTGCATTCCATGTACTCGACAGCCACATGTGGACAATGCAGCTGCTGGATAATGCAGACTAGGACATGTCTGTCATCTCAGAAAGTCCCGTGGTCAGCACAGGGCTAACAGGTGGGGAGTCTGACCCGAAGCCCAGGCTGTGCAAGAGGGCACACTAGGCGGTCACTCAGAGGGTGCCCTGGGGCACGATTTCCCAGGTGGCCTTGGTTGGTGAGAACGTGTCTACAGGGGTCTCTGCCTCTGAGCAGGGCCTGATGCCTGCCCTCTGAGTGGGCTTCCTCAGGGGTAGGGGTTGGCTGTCCTGGGAAGGTTGTTCTAGGGGTGCCTGGACAGTGAGTGCTGGCCACCCAGGCAATGAGTGGTCGAGGCCAGTATTCTCCAGAGAGAATAATTCCTAATTGCAACACAAACTAAATAAAACAAAACAAAACGAGAAAAGGCTGAGGGAGTGGGTGACACACGTTATATTTTTAAATAGCTACATGTAGGTATATATATATACAAGGCCCGGTGGACATGGCTGGGTGGCCTGGGGCCCCTGGAGTAGCCATCTGGCCCCACCAAGGTCCTCAGTGGGAGGCCAGCCCACACTTCACCAGATGCCCATCAGGTCAAGCATCACAGCACTGGGGTCATGAGAAACGGTCTGTTCCCAGAGGGAACAAACAGGTTCTTAGACGGGCCGACAAGAAAATCCCTTGCTCAGGAGAGTGATGTTCCGGAAGCGGGGGAGATTGCTGGTATCTTCCTGTCTGTCGCTTTCTGAGAATGCACGGGAGGCGAGGGGCCTCGGGCCAGGACACCATCTTGCCCCTTGCGCCATTTACCTCCATAAAGATGCGTTTCCATTGTTCAGTGTCTGTGGGTCACTCAGCGGTTGAGGAGGAGGCTGTGTTCAGAGAGGCTCTGGAAGAAGTTTCCAGGCTAGGGGAAGTCACAAGGTGAGAAAAGTTGACCTGGGGAAAGGTAGTGAGTCTGCCATCACTGGGAGCATTCAAGCCCAGACTGGAATGCCCTCCGTCTTGGTGCGGAAGGTTTGGGCCGGACCACATGTGAGGTCCTAGATTCTCATCACTCTGTGTTGTCAGCACCTGGACAGGCCACAGCCATTTTTATTCTGGTAAATTCTGACTAGGTTGAGGGCTGAGTTTCCACTCTGGGGCTAGCCTGAAGGAGCCCCCTGGAATAAAATACCTCCTCCAAAGCAGAGCTTCAAACTGGTTCCTTCCAGTTCAAACTCCTGCTGAGAATTTGCATTTCTAACAAGTTCCCTGCTAAGAATTTGAATTTCTGACACGTTTCCCTGCTGAGAATTTGCATTTCCTTCCCAGATATACTAAATCAAAATCTCCAGTTTAACAAGATCCCCAGGTGATTCTTATGTATAACTTCCTGGGAACTTGTTTAAAATATAAAGTCTCAGCAGGAAACTTGTTAGAAATGTAAATTTTCAACAGGGGTTCCAACTGAGGAACTGGTTGGACGCCCTGCTCCACAGTGGAGGCAGAAACAGAAAACAGACTTCGATTTCGTGCGGGAAGGAGTTTTGCTCTTGGACTGGGTGTGGGACAACGATAGGTTGACGTTTCCAAATCTTCAGGTCAAACACTTGCATTTACAGGAACCTGAAAAAGGAGCTGTGCCTTGTGACTGCTTCCTGGACAGTTTGTTAGGCATTCCTGGGTCAGAGATATAGGAGAACTTTATGTTCACAGAGCAAGGCTGACCTTTCAGGAAAAGTCTTGCCTTGGCTGGGATGGAGGGAGAGGGAGGTGCAAATTTGTTCCTTCCTGTTGTTTGCTGCTCACTGTGAGTGGTACGAATCACAGCCAAGGGATCCTCCAGGTCCTCAGAGGCGGGATGGGCCTGGGACCCCAAACCCAGTGAGCCAGTTCAGAGACGGGCCTGGACCCATGTGGAGGGTTCTACATCCCCTCAGGCTCGGCCCCACTCCCTACGTGGCTGTGGACCCCAGTGACAACAGACATGTGGGAGCCCCTAGTCAGTACAAGAGTGGCTTTGAGCTCACTTGGCTGAGAAGGAGCAGCTGGGACCTGACATGGACCCTGGGGTCTGAGTCAGGCCAGTGTCACTAGGCCCTGTGTCTGTAGCTGGCGCCTGTCCCCGCAGGGCCAGGGTGACCCTCAGAGAGAGGCATCAAAGCAGAGGTGCAGCATCCTGGCTCCCATGGGCCACCCTTAACTCCACTTCACAGCTAAGGAAGCTTCTCAACAGACAAGAGATCACACCTCTGCAGGGGAAATACATGTATTATCAAGCCCCAAGGAAGACACTACAGTGAGGTGAATGTGAGAGTCGGCCTGAGGACTATCTGACCAAAGTCAGTCTATGTGTTCATGTGCCTTTGAATATTCTAGATAGTCATGGAGAGAAAACACACCTACTGGACTCTTTTTTCCTGATTAAAGCCAGTTTCCTTCACCCTGCCTGCAAGGTCATGTCTGTGCTGACCTCTCCCTGGACAGCTGCACCCATCCCCGCAACCTGCTGGCTACGCCTTCTGGAGTCACAGCCATCCTCAAAGAGGGGGTGCGTGCTCAGGGCCCCGCAGCTTCTCCTGGCTCAGCCTGGTCAAGCTCAGCCTGGAAAGCAATAGGTTAAACAAGTTGGCTGCAGGCCTTGTCAGAGGCTTTGGATGCTAATGTGCACGGTTGAGACCTAAGAGGGGGCTCTGGTAGGCACTGTTACCCGAACTTCAGATGTCTTCGAGGACCCCTTTTGTGCCAGAAAAAGATCCCTGGTGGTGCAGTGGTTAAAGCCTTTGCTGTTAACCAAAAGGTCAGTGGCTGAAACCCTCCAGCTGCTTCGCAGGAGAAAGACAAGGAAGGCGATCTGCTTCCATAAAGATTACAGCCTAGAAAAACCTATGGGGCACTTCTACTCTGTAACACAGGGGGTCACTATAAGTTGGGATCCATTTGATGGCAATGGGTTTGGTTTTGTGTGTGTGTGTGTGTGTGTGTGTGTGTGTGTGTGTATATGCACACACGCACACACTAGAAAGCTCCAGCCTGGCGGTTAGTGGTGGATACACTCTGGAAAAGGTTGACTTAGCTACTTGGGGATGTGAGGGGAAGGTCGTTCCAGAAGGATGGAACAGTGTACCCAGAGAGATGAGAGGAGCGTGGGGACAGAGCAGAGAGTCTTGAATGGAGCCCAGGAGATGAGAAGGAGAGATGGGAACCGAGGCAGGGGAGGGGAGGAGGAGGTGGTACAGGTCCTAAATGGGGGGATGAAGGGTCCGGATGCCCCTTGGTGGGCTGGGAAGAGGGTAGGCACTGAGAAATGGATCAATTCTGTGGACTTCAGAATGGGGGACCCACAGGCAGCCCCTCTGGGGAGAAACTCTCTTTCTACGGAGCTGTTGGGCTGGGCCTAAGCCCCCAAGTTTAACCCTGGAGAAGTCTGTGTCTTGTTCACTTTGGGGATGATTCCTTGACAACCAGAACCTACCTTCTTCTTACCCGCCTCTGCTGCCCAGGGCCCCGCTTGCCCTGTGTTTGGCTGTGGGCCCACGGTGGGCCGGTAATTGTCTAACCACCAGCAAGGCTTTCAACATGAGGTCAGGAGCACGGGGGCAGGGAAGGGGTGGGGGGTGGTGATGTACAGTAGCACCCCATTATGTCACATTCCACAGATATGACAGACATACACAATCTCGAGAACAGGGAAGCAGTACACGGTCATAAAATAATCAGGAAGCGTTTTATTATTATTTGTGTTTAAAGCTTTGTTTCATTGTAAGTTTATATCATTTAGTTTTTAACTCAGTCTCTGTTCAGCATCCAGCTCGCAAAGTCCCTGGGAATCTTCGTTGGCTCCCAGGACCCTTCTCACTCTGCCTGCCCTTCTGCTCAGAAAGTCTTCTCAGGAAGAAACGCTTTCTGTTTTGTTCCATTTTCTCCAGGCAAACGAGGGAGCAGGAGACACCTCCCGACTTCTTTTATTTCTCCGACTATGAGAGGCACAATGCAGAGATCGCTGCCTTCCACCTGGACAGGTGAGCCCTCCCTCCCTGCACGTCTGCTCAGAGGAATCTTACTGACTCCAGGATGTTCACGGTTTGCTAGTGAGCACCTGTGCCTTGCTAGGCACTGGGATACAATTGCACACTGTATCAATGACAAGAACAACAACTACTCTCTATCCAATGACTTTTCTGTTCTGAGCACTGTATATATATGTATATTCATTTTGCCCTCATAACACCCAATAGGTAGTGTCTTAGTTATCTAGTGCTGCTATAATATAAATACCACAAGTGGGTGGCTTTAACAGACAGAAATGTATTCTCTCCCAGTTTAGGAGGCTAGAAGTCCAAATTCAGGGCGTCAGCTCTAGGGGAAGTTCCTTATCATCGATCTTCCCCTGATCTAGGAGTTTCTCAGCACAGGGGCCCTGGGTCCAAAGGATGCTCTCCACTCTTGGCCCTTCTTTCCTGGTGGCATGAGGTCCTTCTCCTCTCTGCTCACTTCTCCCTTTTATATCTCAAAAGAGATTGACCCAAGATACAACCTAATCCTGTAGTCTGCATCCTGCTTCATTAACATAACTGCCTCTAATCCTGCTGCATTAACATCATAGAGGTTAGGATTTACAACACATAGGATAATGACATCAGATAACAAAATGGAGGACAACCATGCAATACTGGGAATCATGGCCTAGCCAAGTTGACACACATTTAAGGGGGACACAATTCAATCCATAACAGCTAGGTACTACCATTATCCCATTTTTATAGATGAGAAAACCGAGGCACCATGAGTAACTGATTTGCCCCAAGTCCCTTGCTCTTAGCCATTACTTTCTAACAAAGAGAGGGTCCCTACCGTATACCCAACAGTCAGGACATATTCATGCACAGCTGTTGACAGATTGGTTGGGTAGGTGCAAACAAAGGAAAAAAGAAAAGAAAGAAAGAAGGAAGAGAAACAGAAGGAGAGGGGAGCAGGAGGGAAGGGAGGAAGGGGCTTTAGCGGTCTGTATTTTAGCACAGGGTGGGGCAGCCGGAGATCCTTGGCGCCTGGTCATCTTGCCACAGAGGATTTGGGCGAGGCGTCTCACGGCTCCTCAGATCTGTGGAGCAGCTGCCTGGGGTGCAAAGGAGAGCCACGCAAGCCACAGACTCATTTTCCAGTTGCTTTCTGGCCAGGATCCTGGATTTCCGCCGCGTCCCTCCCGTGGCAGGCAGGTTGATCAACATGACCAAGGAAATCAGGGACATCACGCGAGACAAGAAATTGTGGAGAACTTTCTTCATCTCGCCAGGTAACCTTGCTCCTGGTGGGGGACAGCCCCACTCTCAGGTAGCTTTCCAAATACACAATAGCCATGAGCTATAGTTGCTGCTTTTTAACAACAACAACAAAAAAAACCATTCTGTACTGTTTGTCTTAGTTACTTGGGGCTGCCATAACAAAAAATAACCACAAGTGGGTGGCTTTAAGGAGCATACTTTTAATTTCTCACAGTTCTGGATGCCAGAAGTATGAATTCAGGGTTTCGGCTCAGAGAGGGTCCTTCTTTGTCAGTAGCCCCCAGCATTCCTTGGTTGCTTGTATCTTCACCTGGTGTCTGTCTTCCCCCTGTGTGAGTGCCTCTGTTCTCCCTTTTTATGAGACACTCACCAGAAGGGATTAGGTTTAGGACCCACCCTGCTCCAGTATAACCTCATTAACATAACAAAAACCTCCTATTTCCAAACAGGGTCACACTCACAGGTACAGAGGTTAGAACTTCCACGTATCTTTTGGGAGGATACAATTCAATCCCTAACACTACTGTTCTTCAACCTGCTGTTTTCACTTACCAATACACTGCGTGCCTCCTTGCACATCAGTGTATGTAAATCTACATCATGTCTAAAAGGTTGTACTGTCATTATTTAACCAATCCCCTATTGTTGGGCACAGAGGTTATTTCTACCATTTAATTTTAAAAGGCAAGTTGAATTCACTTTTGGAAACTCCCAGCCCTTCCAGGGAGTCTTCTTCGGGTTGCCCAGCCTGGGGACACCTCTATTCTCTGAATTCCTTCTTGGGTTTAAAAACACCCCTATAAGATCTTTACATAGTTATAGGGTCCATGCAGCCTCCCCTTCCTCAAATAAGCACTGAGCAACTTGCTATGAGCAGCAGTTTCCACTGTTCCCCTTGAGAGTTAGCACAGAACACCCCACATACTAAACCAAAACCCGTTGTCATAGAGTTGATTCCCCAACTTATAGCGATCCTATAAGACAGAGTAGAACTACCCCATAGAGCTTCCAAGGCTGTAAATCTATATGGAAGCAGACTGCCACATCTGTCCCATGGAGTGGCTGGTGGGTTCAAACCACCAACCTTTTAGTTAGCAGCTGAGTGCTTAACCACTGTGCCACCAGGGCTCCTTCCCCCATTTTAGGCATACAGTATATATTTGAGGTTCTGAAATTTATTTAAAAAAAACCTTTTATGACTTTATATTAAAAATCTTAAATGTATCCGTAAGTCATATTCTGTTTCATTATCTGCCCCAGGTTGTTTCAGAGCTGGCCTTTGGAGGCTCCACTTATACGTCTCTCTCTCCTTTCTTCATTCACTTGCTGGGCAAACACTTGAGAGCACTTTCTTCCTCCCAGGCACTGAGACAAGCTACTGTGTAGTACTCCTTGCTCATTTGGCCTGAGTTGTAGGAAAGCTCCTTATTCCTCTCCAGGACTTTTGTCATTTGCATTCCATTCTTGGGAGATGCTTGAGTGGTCCCAGTGATGCCAGGTAGAGTGGAATAAAATGATCTGGCCCAGGTCGCTGGGACCACACCAGGTGTGAACCCCCACACTAGGATATCTATCTGATTTTGTCCAGTCTCGCACTTACAGGAATGCTTCAGCCATTCTTTTTACTCTTTTCTGTTTACCCTTCTCTTGTGCAGCTGAAAAAGAGCTGAACGTAGATGCTTAGTTTCTTCCCATTAACGTTTTTTAGCAATTTTTAATATATAGACTATTTTTTAGAGTAGTTTTGATTTTACAGAAAAATTGTGCAGAGTTCCCGTATACTCCCTCAACTTCTGCACACCGTTTCCCCTATTATTAACATTTTGCATTCCTGTGGTCCATTTGTTAGAGTTGATGAACCGATGTTGACACATTATTATTAACTAAAGCCCACGTTTGCATTAGCGTTTGCTCTGTTTCATATAGGTCTATAGATTTTGACAAATGCGTAGTGTCATATGCCCAGCATTACAGCATCATGCACAATAGTTTCACTGCCCTAAAAATGCCCTGTGCTCCACTTAGTCATCCCTTCCTTCTTCCCCTGAGCCCCTGGCAGCCTCCGATTTTTTTCAGTGTCTCTATAGTTTTGCATTTTCCCGAATGTCATATAGTTGGAATCACAGATTATTAGCTTTTTCACACTGGCTTCTTTCACTTAGCAATTTGCATTTAAGCTTCCTCCATGTCCTTTCCTGGTTTGATAGCTCACTTTTTCTTATCACTGAATAATATTCCATTATATGGATGGACCACAGTTTCTTTACTCATTCACCCATCAGAGGATGTCTTGTTTGCTTCCAGTTTTTCTGCCCACACTTTTGAGGTGCTCAGGTTGGCAGAGTCTTGCAAATGTCTTCATTGTAGGAGTCACCTGCCAGTGGGTCACCTCCTGAAGCTCTCCGGGAAAAGAATTATCAGGCTCTGGAGCCACGCTGTTGAGGCGGCATCCTTGGTCCTCACAGAACACCTCACATTTGTTGGCTTCATGTGGCGACCAGGCTCCCACAGTCCAGGCAGAGCTGGCGAGTCCTTTAGTTTCACCCCAAGTTCCCAGATGATGGCTGGGAGGGCAGGTTCTGTCCTGGGTTTGACCCTTGCTCTGGCTTTCTTCTGGCTCTCTCTTTCTATGATTATTAAAGTGAAAAGGACAGTGGTCCCTCTCTTCCCCAAAGCCCACTCCTCCCCACACTGACCTTGGCCACCTCCTCGGTGTGGACATTTTTCTGTCTCCACACGGATCACGGTGTTTAATACCCAACCCATGAAGCAGGCACTGCTGTTAGCCCCATTTTGCAGATGAGGCTTAGATAGAAGAAGGTCACACAGCTGGTAAGAGGAAGACAGGCTGCCTTACGAGCGCCCTTAGCTCACCTTGGATGTTCTTTAAAAACTGGATTTGGTTCTCTGATGGGGAAAAGGCCGTGGGCCCGTGTATTTCTTCCCTTTTTAACATAATACCATGTAGAGCCAGCTTCTGCAGGGACAGGGAGGCTATTGTAGCCGACAGATTTCATGGCTGAAGCCAGTGAGCAATCAGATAAAGATTTTCCTCCTGAAAATGGAGCTGGTGCCTTGGTTAGGGCACATTGTCCTGGCCATGGGCTGCTGATCACACTGTGTCCCACGCAGACAAGAGCAGACACATCTTCCTGTGATCTTGCTCACAGTCCCCAGGCAGCCTCGGCTCTGAGATGACACAGTGAGGGGGGAGGGGGAAGATTGGGTTACTGGGGGCTTGTTAGGACTGGCTGGGTTCCCGTGCAGACTGTGGGAGCTGGGCCTGGGGTCCAGCCTGCCTCCGATGCTCAGGCCTGGCCAGGGCCAGCCCCCTCCTCACTCTCAGCCTCAGCTTGCTCCTCTGTGAAAGGAGCACCTGGCCTGGCTCCCCCCTGGCCTCTCCCCATTCCAGAAGCTACAACTCTGGATGGTTTAGGAGCCCAGGCCCCACAGAGCTTACGTTTTGATTCCATGGAGAGTGTGATGAGTCCTGGACCTGGAGGCTGAGGAGCACCCAGAGGGGCTCAGGGAGGAAGCCCTTTGTTTGGGAGGCTGTTGTTGGGGTCAGTGGGAGGATTTATGAGTGATGTCTGGGGCTCTGGCTCCCACCGAAGACCCTTCCTCATCCCAGGCTTTTCAGGGAGCCCCTGGGTGGTACAAACAATTAACACTTTCAGCTGCTAAATGAAAGTTTGGCAGTTCAAGTCCACCCAGAGGTGCCTCAGAAGAAAGGCCTGGTGATCTATTTCCAGAAAATCAGCCACTGAAAACCCTATGGAGCACAGTTCTCCTGTGACACACATGGGTCACCATGAGTCAGGGTTGACTCAACGGCAACTAGCTTTTGGATTTTAGGCTTTATGGGTTTGTCCACCGAGCAAATAAATTAAAAAGTGATAACATGTGCTCGTTCAGTGAATATGACATGAGTAGAACTGCTTCGGGGCCCCTGGTGGTCAGGAGATAACTGGCCAGACCCCAGGGGCCTGTCTCCCAGCCAGAGCCCCCCACCACCATGCTGTGGCCAGGATAGCAGGGGGAATGCATTTTTTTAACCTGCTGAACATTGACTCTAGAAGGGCTCAGGGTGGCATGCAAATCGGGTTTCATAATTTTGAGGGTGAGTAGAAAGAACCTGGGTTCCAGTCCAGCTCTATCTCCTAGTAGCTGTATGACCTTGGCCAATTTGCCACCCCTCTGAGGCTCCGTTTCTGTTCAAGGGTCAGAGGTCAGAGGCCAAGGTGGAAACCGGACTTGTCTGGGGCCCTGCCTGTGGGGTGCACCAGAGGAGAGCCCGGCCTGGGAAGGGCACTCTGGCAGGCCCGCTGCAGTGTTGCCCACGCAGGCCCCTATAACCGGCCCTGTCCCGCCCGCAGCCAACAACATCTGCTTCTACGGGGAATGTTCCTACTACTGCTCCACGGAGCATGCCCTGTGTGGGAAGCCTGACCAGATCGAGGGCTCGCTGGCTGCCTTCCTGCCTGACCTGTCGCTGGCCAAGAGGAAGACGTGGAGGAACCCCTGGCGGCGCTCCTACCACAAGCGCAAGAAGGCTGAGTGAGCGTGGGCGCCGGTTGGATCCCGGGCTGTGGTGGAGAGTGGGAGGGCGGGCTTCCTTGGGGAACCAGGTTCAGGGGTGCCAGGCTCCTCAGTGTCCACACAGGTGGAAAGGGGCAGAGAAGGAATGCAAACAGTTCCCTCTGACACCAGCATGTGTGAGACACTGTTTCCTGATTAGCCCCTTAGGAAGGACTTCCTCCCTCTGAGACTTGAATGCGTGCTCCTCAGAGTCCCACCCATGACACCTACCCCGTCGGTGTCTGAACACTGCTGTCGCTCCCTGCCTGCTCATCCCTCGAGTGGCAGAAATGTCCTCTGTCCCTTCAGCCATAGGACAGCAGGCACCGTGAGCATGGTCCCAGTCCTGTTTCCTGGCAGGCCCAGAGCTGATGGGTATCCCCAGGCGTGGCCAACCTAGGGCAGAGCAGGGTGGCCCCCTCACCTCCCCGCCACATGCTCTTGTTAATGTGGCCTCGTACTGCTGTTGACTCATGTTTATCTGTGGACTAAGTCCTTCGGCTGCAGCATGAATCCGCGGACTCTGGGCCCCATGTGGCCAGGCGGCCCCAGAATTTGGCCAGGGTCCCCACCTGCACAGAGGAGGAGGAGGCGGAAGCCCCTGCTCATGCTAGCCCCCACAGGTGGGAGGTGGACCCCGACTACTGTGAGGAGGTGAAGCAGACGCCACCCTATGACAGCCCCCAGCGCATCCTAGACCTCATGGACATGACCATCTTTGACTTCCTCATGGGTACGTCTGGGTAAGGGTAGGGACTTGGCCATCCAGCGCCTCTGACAGCCGGCGGGGGATTTGGGAGCCCTGGGAGGGAGGGCTGTGCCCCCCTTCGTTCCCAGGAAGAGGGCAGGGACCTACACAGGGGCCTCGGAGGCATCTTCTCTTATTGTGGCAACTCAGATGGAGGGGAAGGCACCTTGCTCTGTGCAGGAGCAGGACTCCTGAATGGCAGAGCCAGGCCGTGGACACACCACAACTCCCTGGTTTGTTCCCTCCCCAGGAAACATGGACCGCCACCACTACGAGACCTTTGAGAAGTTTGGGAACGAGACGTTCATCATCCACTTGGACAACGGAAGAGGGTGAGCCACACTGATTTCCTGACCCCGGCGGGGGCTGGCCGCACCCGCCCCAGTTGGCTGGGAACAAACACCCCTACCTGTCTGTTGGGCCCACACTGCATGCTGCTCACCGAACCTCTGTCCCACCCATGACACACCTGCACATGTGTGCCCTTTGTGTGTGTCCTGAACATGTGTCCTGTGTGTGCCCCTCACACGAGTGTCCTCTGCATGTGCCCCTCACATGCGTGTCCTGTGTGTTCCCCTCACACACGTGTTCTCTGCATGTGCCCCCCTCACATGCCTGTCCTGTGTGTTCCCCTCACACACGTGTCCTCTGTGTGTGCCCCTCACGCGCGTTATCTGTGTGTGCCCCTGACATGCGTGCCCTCTGCATGTGCCCCTTACATGTGTGTTCTCTGCATGTTCACCTCACACAGATGTCCTATGAATGTGCCCATCATACACATGTCCTCTCTATGTGCCCATCACACATGTGTCATCTATGAATGTCCCTCACTTGTGTGTCCTCTGCACGTGCCCATCACATGTGTGTCCTGTGTGCCCGCTCACACTCACGTCTTCTGTATGTGCCCGCGCACACATGTGTTCTGTGTGTCTCTCACACACGTGTCCTCTATGAATGTCCCTCACACACATGTCCTCTGTGTGCCCTGCGCACACGTGTCCTCTGCATGTGCCCTGACCACCTGCCTTCTCTGCAGGTTTGGGAAGCACTCCCACGATGAGCTGTCCATCCTGGTGCCTTTACAACAGTGCTGCAGGTACAGACCCCACGGCCCGGCCCCTCCCCATAAGCCTGCCCTGCCTGACCAAAATGCAGAGAGGTGATGGGGTCCCCAGCCCTGAATCCGACATGCACCATGACCCTCGTGTGCCTGTGCCTGTCACCAGCAGGGGGGCTCCAAACCCTTTCTCAGGACTCACCGTATCACGTGACCTTAACCACCCTGGAAACAAAGCATCATCCCCACTTCACAGACGCGCTGAGGCCCAAGGCGGGTTGCTAGCTTAGAGCATGTCAGGGGTGGGCAGAAAGACCCCGCTCCCCCTAGCTCTCCCCATTTCATAGTCAAGGAGCAGGCATTTGTCCTTCTCTCAGGGCGCATTTCAGAGCTTCCACCTGCCCAGGCAGACATGCTGGGCTGAGGAGGACAGTCCCTGGGCACCACCCCTGCTTGTATCGCCCCTGCTGCCCTGCACAGCTGACCCTCCTCCACTCACACACTTGGGAGCAGGGACCCAGAGCCAAGTGCTGATGAGCATCTGGTCCCAAGCCCAACTTCCAGCAGCCGAGGCCCCCTGTCCTCAACCCCCTTGCAGAGGCCTGACCTCCCTCCCCACCTCCCCAGGATCAGGAGGTCCACCTACCTGCGGCTGCAGCTCGTCGCCAAGGAGGAGTACAAGCTGAGCCTCCTGATGGCTGAATCTCTGCAGAGGGACCGGGTAGCCCCTGTGCTCTATCCTCTGCACCTGGAGGCGCTAGACCGTCGGCTGCGTCTGGTGCTTCGGGCCGTGGGGGACTGCGTGGAGAAGGACGGGCTCCACAGCGTGGTGGAGGATGACCTGGGCTCGGACCCCACGCCTCCCACCACTGCCACGGCCGCAAGGTAGTGAGCGTCCTGCCACGCCGGCCGCCGGGCACTGAGCAGGAGGGTCGTCCTGCACAAGGCCGCGAGCTGCTTGGTGAATTCAGTGAATTCAGAGACATGTGGATCTTTCTGGAGTCGGAGGGCAACGTACCCCAAGGGGTCCAGCAGGAGGGACGAGCCGATGTCTGCGCTCACAGACTGAGGTGGAGGAGGCTGTGGCACCCACCTTTTTGTAGAGAAGGAAGCCTTTACTTACAATTTTGTATTTATAAGTGGTTATCTGTATATAAGACACATACCTACAGACTGCGGTTGCCCACCATTAACCCAGGGGTCACTCCCTCCCCCGGCTCCTGGGACTTCCACGCACAGAGCACCCCTGGGCGCTAGACCTGATTGAAGATAAAGACTCCTTCTCTCCTGCCTTCCTGGCTTCAGTGCTCTGAGTGCCTCAGGGCTTATTGGCTGGGGAGGCCCCAGGTGGATGCCACCGACTGGGCGCGGGCAGACAAACACCGAGAGCAGTTTCTCAGAGTGACGCCAACCACCAGCTCTTTTTGCCGACGCCCAGCAGTGCCCGGGACCAGCCCCCGCGGCCTCACCCCCTACATTGCTTGGGCATGTCCGTGTAAATAGGCCCACGCGTGGGGCTGCTGCGAACCGCAGCAGTAGGGCGGCCTTAGCAGCATCCTGTGGGGGTGTTTTGCAACATGGTAAGTGTGCAATAAAGGTACAAGTGCGTGGTGGGCTGCATTCGGGGTCCGGGCACTTGCCCGTCTCTCCACTCCCCCCTCCACTCACCTGATTTCCAAAAATCCGGTCCTAGACGAAGTCATGGGTAAACAGGGCTTGGGAGGTAGAGGTGGTTTGGAATGAGTCCTGAGCTCTCCAGAGACGGGCGGGCCTGGAGGGCAGAGGGCAGCCCATCAGCTGCTCTGGATGTGGTGCTCTGTGAAGACTGGGCGGAGACCCTGTGGCCACAGGTAGGCCCAGAGGCTGGCATCCTGTGTGACCTGGCATCCCGTGGTGGATGATGTTTACCCACTGGGCGCCGGGACATCAGAGACTAGGCCAGGTTTGGGAGCTGCTGGCTCAGACCTGCTGGGAGGAGTGGCCAACCCTGGGCACAGGGCCTGCATCCCCACCGGGGGCCCTGTGTCAGGGGTTCCTAGATGCCCTCCCACGTCTGTAAAAGTGCCTGTGGTGTGCTGGTGCCATGCTGGGCCCCTTGCAGGGGAACAGGGGTGTCTGCAGCGGCTCATCACACCTCAGGATAGTCCCCCCACCCCGTGAGCATGGAGAGTCCTGGGCAACCACAGCCCACAGGCTCAGCAGAACCCCACCTTTTAAGGGTGTTTCTTTCATGTTCCCGTTTGCCCCTCCTCCACTGCTGCAGACACGAATCCACCCTCCAGCGACTGTGTGTGGGCGCCAGGGCTTGACGGAGGTCATTACTGTCTGTAAAGCAAAGTGCACAGTTGTTTTTACTTTTCTCCTTTCACAGATGGGGAGACTGAGACTCAGAGAGAGGAGTCCCTCAGTGCTAAGTCCGTTTAGGTCCCTGGAGCAGCCAGGCCAGTGCCATGCCCCCAGAAGGGAGCAGAGTCCCCCCCTGGGACCCAAGTCCCCCCACCCCAGGCTGCAGGCAGACCACAGCTGGGACTTCCATATCTTGTCACAGCTCCATTGATAAAGTGACCCCCAAAGAGTTGCCACCCCATCTGCATACTTCAGCATTCCCCCCAGTGTCCACACTTGGCCCAGGGCAACAGACTCAACTTGCCTTTTTCACATACTCCTTATCCAGTTGTGGTACCTCAGGCTCCCAGACACGTCCAGAATCAGCTCCCTCCCCACATCACACCTGCTCTGCCCTCTTGTGTCATTTTCTCTCCATGAGCCCCCCCACTGGTCCCCGTTTCTCCCCCAGCCCCCTGCAGCCATCTCAGTCCTAAGGAGTCAAGAGGGAGAGGCCAGGGTCAGAAGCGAGCCTCAGGGTGGACAAGCATGGCAGGTAAGCTGTGTCTCCTCCAAGAGGCAGGACCCAGGATCCACTTGCCAGCAATGATGGCCTAGTATGGGCACAGGAAAGCTGCCCGCTGGGGACAGGCCAGCTCTGTGCCCCCAAAGGAGCATCCGAGATTCCCTGAGGCTGCCCAGGGAGCTGGAGTGCAGGGCCACAGGCTGCCACCTGCCCAGGGCCACATGGCTCAAAGGGTCCCAGGAGTCTGAGGCTCAGGGGGCAATCACTGTGGCACCAACCACCTTCCATCGGTTCACCCATCCTTTCAACAAAGAGCTACTGGGCACCCACCGTGTGTGGGGGCATGGGGGATAGGGACACAGCAGAGAACCAGACAGACGAGCCCCGACTCAAGAAGAATTATACAAGAAAGGAAATAGCGTCGTACATTCATGGCTCAGCCATCCAGAGACATAATAGTATAAGTAATCATATGACTTTTCCAAAAGAACGATGATGTTGTAACTATCGGCAGGGGTAGGGAAGGGGGCGTATTCGTGGGGGGAGAAGGTGTTTTCCGAGAGCTGTAGCCTCTCTTTTGAGGTAGAAAGCCAATAGATAATATCTAAAGGTTAAAAATAAAAAAGTTTTAACATAAGCCTGTTATGTAGAAATACGGAGGCAGATACATGTGTAAAAAATGAGGCAAAACAAAAAAGACCCCAAAAAAACCTGCCACAAGTGGTTCCCTCTAGGTCCCGGACGTAGGGACAGGGATGGGGAGGGAAGTCTTGTTTTTTGTGGTTCGGTCTGTGGTATGATTTTAGACTTTTAAAACTCTGTTCATTTATGAAATATGAAATTATTCAATTATGGATTTGAATGGGAAGTGAGACAGGGTCAGAGCCCAAGCTCCTTGAACGTTTGGGATCAGCCAAGTCATGTCATCCAGCACTGTCCCTGAGCCCAGAGCCAGCGTGTGGCTCTCATACCACATCATGCCTTTTCTCTATTTCCTATAATCACCATTACAACTCTATCCCACAGTTACTCAGGAACCACTGTCCTATTGTGTCTATTTCACAGCTTTAGAAACTGAGGCTTAGGCCAGCAAAGTGACTTTCTTGAACTCAACACAGGGAGTTAGTGCGTTTGGGGCAGGAACCCAAAGCCCCTCACGCCACAGCCTGTCTCTGCCTCAGGGCCCAAGTGCACACCAAAGCTGCTGACTGAAACAGACCCGGCACCCCCCAACAAGCCCAGGGTGAACCTGAGAATTGAGGAAGGCAACATTTCCAGTGCAAAATGAAGAGAACAGACTTTCCCTTAAATCCCTGTTGGTGAGGTCCGCTTTTCCCAGAAGAGGCAGGCTGCTCACATTGCCTGTAAGTAGGGCAGGATTTTGCCAGAGTAGCCTCTGGCAAAGTCTGGGAAAGAATTTGAATGTGGTTAAAAAAAAAATTGTTTAATGAGGAAAATAAAACAAAGCAAGTGCCATCCCCTGGTCTGCCTGGTTTTCACTTTGGAGACTCAGAGTTGAGCAGGTGGGACAGCTTCCCCGGAGGCCTCCACTGAGGGGGCAGGTCCCATCCCCCACACTCAGGGGCAGAAGGTACAGAGCAGCTCTGCAGATGGACAGATGGACAGAGAGTACTTAATCCTGAATTTGAATGAATGAGTGAATGAATGATTAGGAATTAGCGTGTGATCCCTGACTTTATGGGCACAGGAGACAAAACGTGTGAAATAAGGTGGAAGCACCCAGATGTCCATCAACAGATGATGGAGAAACACACTGGGGTCCATCCATGCAATGGACTATTACCCAGCCACTGAGAGAAATAAAGTTCTGATACCTGCTATGACGTGGATGAGCCCTGAAGACGTGATGCTGAGTGAAATCAGCCAGACACAACGGGACACAGATTGTATGATCCCACTTTGTCTGCTATAACAGTGCTGTAAGAGAAATACCACAAGCGGATGGTTTTAACAAAGAGAAGTTTATTTCCTTACAGTCAAGTAGGCTAAAAGTCCAAATTCAGGGTGTCAGCTCCAGGGGAAGGCTTTCTCTCTCTGTTGGCCTTCTCATCAGTGTTCCCCTGGAGTAGGAGCTTCTCGGCACAGGGACCCCGGTCCAAAGGACGCACTCTGCTCCTGGCATTGCTTTCTTGATGGTATGAGGTCCCTAATTCTCTGCTTGCTTCCCTTTCCTTTTATCTCTCATAAGGTAAAAGGTGGCGCAGGCCACACCCTAGGGAAACTCCCTTTACATTGGATCAGGGATGTGACCTGGGTAAAGGTGGTGTTACAATCCCACCTTAATCCTCTTTAACATAAAATTACAATCACAAGATGGAGGCCAACCCAACAGTTCTGGGAATCATGGCCCAGCCAAACTGATATACACATTTTTGGGGGGACATAATTCAAACCATGACACACTTATATGAAATATCTAGAATAGGTAAACACATAGAGACAGACAGTAGAATAGAGGTTACCAGGGGCTGGGGGAGGAAGGGGAAAGTGGTAGTTGCGTAGGGGGCGCTAAGTTCTTATTAAGAAAACTTAATAAAAATTTGGAAACAGATAGTGGTGATAGTTGCACACCATGATGGACGTAATTAATGCGGCTGGATTGTGTCTGTACAAAATGTCGCAGGGATAGGCCCCAGATGGCTGGACAGGGGCTTCCCAGGCCACTCCCTGGGCTGCAGGGCCCTCGCCTCCCCAGGGGGCTCACAGATCACTCCCCACACGGCTCTCCTGACATCCCGGCATTACCACGGAGGACCCTGTCTCCCAAGTCACTGTCCCCAAGAGGGACCTTACTCTAATCAGGTGAGAAGAGAAGGCGTTGGGTAGCCCTGCCTGCCCTGGGGGTGGGGGCAGATGTGGGACAAAGGAGACTTCACTCCATTAGACCTTTGTCAGACAGAACCCCAAGGTCCCCTGCACGTGTGTGTGTGTGTGTGTGTGTGTGTGTGTGTGTGTGTGTGTTGTGGGGTGGGCACCAGTACAGCAGGGTTCTTTCTGAATCTCCTTGGAGCCTGCATAGGGATTCCAGCTGTGGTCAGAAGGAAGGGGGTCTGTGTGTTGGCCTGGGAGCTGCCAGCAGGGAGTCATGACCCTGTGGGAACCGAGGGGTGGTCACAGGGCACAGCACCCACAAGGGCCTGGGTGGAGGAGGCATGGCCTCCAAAGGATTCCAGGTCAGGGGGCATGGCGCCTACGAGGGCCCAGGTAGAGGGGCAGCCCGGTTGGGTTGCAATGGGGGTCACAGATCAACCAGGCCCTGCTCAGATCCCCTCTTCCACCCTGTTCCCATGGATTTTGGGGCTCAAGGACAAGGACGGAGCCTCCTTAACCCCTTCCCTTAGCGAATATGAGCACAGGCGTTGTATCCGGGATCACCTGCTGGGAAGGGGCCCAGGGCAGGCTGGACACTTGCTCATGGCTGAGCCCCTCTCGCCACTTAGTGGCCAAACAGAGAACAGCAAGAGCTGGGCCTAGTCAATAAACTGTTGTTGGGTGCCTTCGCGTGTTAGCAACCCTATGTACAACTCTGCCAGGTCCTCTGCCATTCTCACAACTATTGCTACGTATGAGCCCATTATTGCAGCCACTGTCAATCCATTAGTCATTCTCAATTTATGTATTCTTAATGGGTGTTGAATACAAGCCCTGTAGACCTGCACACCAATAAATATCTACAGACCCTTTCCTTTAAACACAGAAGAAGTTTGGGATTCACCTGCAGGGAAATGGACAACTGTTGAGAGCAGCACGCACCCTGACCTTCCAGAATCTTCCATCTCCATGCTGTCACAGGGCCTTTGCACAGTCTGCCAGCCCTGGAGCTCTCTGTCCCTGCACCTACTCTCTACTTTGTTAACGTAATTTGTTATGTCCCAGAAGATTTTCCTAGTTCCTAGGCTGGGTCAGCCCTCTACATGCCCCCCTCAGTGTAGTCTCTCTCAGAGCCTCTACCTCTGTTTATATCATATGACAGAGTTTGTAATCACACATGCATTTCTGAAATTATGTGGTCAATTGACTGGAATCTCTGCTCTACCGCAGAGCCTGTAGCACCATGTCCAGCACATGGTAGGCCCTCATTAAATGATGCTGACAAGCCATGTCGAAGCCTGTCTCTCAGCCCTGATCCCTTGCGTAGGGCCAGCCTGGTCCACATCCTGTTTTCCCTCATCATTTTGGTTCAACATCATTTGCTGATCATCCTCCGTAACCCATGCGGTTCCCCATGGTTTGCTCTGGGAAGGTTTTTACTTCCCTGTGTGTGGTGGACAGCTCCCAAGATGGCCCCTGACAACCAGAGGCCTCCTACTGCTCACGCTCTTGTGAGCCATCACCCCGTCCCCACCCCCACCCCCCACTGGATCCAGATTGGTCTATGAGATCAATGGAATACAACATAAGCAATGGTTATGTCCCTTCCAAAGCTAGTCTACATAACATCTTGTGACTTTTGCTTCTCTCTTTCTTGAATCTCTTGCTGTAGCAGAAGCCAGCCGCCATGTTGTAAGCAACTCTATGGAGAAGCTGATGTGATAAGGAAATGAGGCCTCCAGCCAAGGGCCAGTAGGGGGCTGAGGCCTCCAGCCAACAGCTAGCACTAACATGACAGGTATGTGACTGAACCCTCTAAGAAGCAGATCCTTCAGCCCCAGTCAAGTCTTCAGATGAACGCAGCCCTGGTCGACATCTTCACTGCAACCTTATGAGAGACGCTGAGCCAGAACCACCCAGCTAAGCCACTCCCGGATTCCTGACTCTCGGAAACTGTGTGGGATAATAAAGATTTGTTGTTTTAAGCCGATAGTTTGGAATGGTTTGTTCCACAGAAATACATAACTACCCCCACTGTGTTAAGACTTTAATATTAACAGCAAAGACTTGCCCATCTACTCACAATTGTTCAAAGTTCATCTGTTAGGAGCAGAGGATCCCTCAGCCTGCATTTCTACAGCTCTAGCTATCCCTGCTTCTACTGAGCTACGGCATGTGTCCATGCAATGGCCAAAATATAGGAAAATTTGCCCTCTGCAAAGCACCTGCTGCTATCAGCTCACCTTGAGAGCAGCCCTCCTGCATTCCGAGACGAGAAGTTCCTTTGCTGAAGGATACTTTGTGTGCTGCTGATTTGATCAAGGTAGATTTTCCTCAGAGTATAAGGATTCTGGTGCCAGAGCAGACACCAATCCTTACCTTCTACTGCCCTGAAATCTGGCGACTTTTCAAAGTCTTCTAATCCAGATTAATTTTCTCTCTTTTTTATGTCTCTGCCAATTTTGTTTGTAGGCATGCAATGAAGTCTTAATTAGAATAGTAACTGCCACTCTCCATTCAACAGAAAATCTTGATTTCATTCATAAGAAACTGTGCATTAGATATAAAAAAACTCAAAGGCATTTGGATGGAGAATCTGCATAAACACAAATTAACTGTGTGAATCACAAACGTCATTCAGTACAGATTTCCTGAAGAGAAGTTTCCTGCCACTAAAAAAATTCTTAGCAGCTAATGGCTATTGTTGGAGCCCTAGTGGTGCAGTGGTTAAAAGCTCGGCTGCTAACCAAAAGGTCAGCAGTTTAAATTCACCAGCTGCTGCTCAGAAACCCTCTGGGGCAGCTCTACCCTGTCCTATAGGGTCACTGTGAGTCGAACTTGACTCGACGGCAACAGGTTTGGTTTTGGTTTAATGGCTGTGGTTAACAGCCAAGCCCTTAACTGTTTTTGCCACCTGGACTCCTAGGTTGATGGTTCAAACCCACCTAGTAACTCCGTGGGAGAACGACCTAGCAATCTGCTCCCATAAAGATCACAGCCTAGAAAACACTATAGGTCAGTCCTACTCTGTCACATGTGGTCAGTATGAGTTGGAATCAACAGCACCTAACAACAACAATGACTGATGACTTCCAGATTTCAGGGCAGTAGAAGATAAAGATCAGTGTCCACTGTGGCACCAGAATCCTTATCTCTGAGGAAAAGTTCCGCACCAACCAAGATGGCTGCAAATCCAGTTCTGTGAAAATGAATCCAACTTCCCTATTAGCCATGGGTATAAAGCATATAAACATATAATATCCCAACAAAAGCTCGCTCCCTATATCCAAGGTGAATGCCACAGCACAGATCTGTGTGTCCCTTTGTCCCTGTCATGGTTTGAATTATGTCCCCCAAAACATGTGTGTATCAATTTGGCTAGGCCATGATTCCTGGTACTGTGTGATTTTCTTGTATGTTGTAAACCTGCCTCTGTGATGTTAATGAGGGAGGATGGGTGGCAGTTGTGTTAGTAAGGCAGGACTGGATCTACAAGACTGGATTGTGTCCTGAGGCAATCTCTTGAGATATAAAAGACAGAAGTGAGCAGTGAGACAGGGGGACCTCATACCGTCAAGAAAGCAGTGCCAGGAGCAGAGCACGTCCTTTGGACCGGGGTCCCTGCACAGAGACGGTCCTAGTCCGGGGGAGCACTGATGAGAAGGTTGAGAGAGAGAAAGCCTTCCCCTGGAGCCGACACCCTGAATTTGGACTTTTAGCCTGCTTTACTGTGAAGAAATAAATTTCTCTTTGTTAAAACCATCCACTTGTAGTATTTATGTTATAGCAGCACTAGATAACTAAGACAGTCCCTTATCATTTTTGCCTTTTACTGTATCCCTCTGTGTTTATCTGCCGCCTGCCAGGATCCTGCCACAAGAGGCAGATACCCTTTTCCTGCCCTCAGCAAATACTTGGTAAGCATCTGCGATGTAACAGAGACTGTCCTTGAGGCTGGGGGTGGGATGGTAAACTAACGCTGTCTGTCCTTACGAGGGTGCCATCTTAGGGAGATGCTGGACAAAAGCACCAGGCAAGTTCAAGTCAGCATACAGGAAGTTACAGGCGACGTGAACCCAGAGCAGGGTGCTAACCCACTTTGGGTTGTGAGAGGTGCTTCTAGATTCCCAGAAATATGTGGGGACTTTTCAAAGTCCTTATTCCCCAAAACATCTCATTTCCCAGTCTTTCCTCTCAAACTTTTTGGCTACTCTACTGTTTGCCCAGACTAAAAGCAGGAAGAAAGGCCTGGTGATCTACTTTTGGAAATCAGCCAATGAAAACCCTATGGATCACAAGGGTCCAGTTCACAACTGATCATGGGGATGGTGCAGGACTAGGTATGTTCCAATCCATTGTGCACGGCAACTCCATGGGTCAGGGCCCAACTTGACGGCAGCTAACAATTGTTTGCCCCAACTGTTATCCTTTGCCTAATACACTTGCCTTTAAATGTGTTTGACAAATGCCCCCTGGTTGGGTATCACCTCAGTCCTGGAAGAGCTCTAGTCCTTTGGGGAGCCACCAGTTCGGTCAAAAAGAACAACCACAATTTTAGATAATATTTGTGCTGTCCTGCTCCCCCTGGTCCTGGACACTTGTACGGGGAATTGGGGCTGTTGTCTTCAAGGCCACCACTAAGCTGGTTAGCCAGGGTGAGTTACAATGCCACAAAGTTCTTCCTGAGATTCAGCCGCTTGTTCTCTATCAAGCTGCAACATTTTGACTAGCATCCAGAGTTCCAAGAAAGTTGATTCTGACAATGTTTGTGGTTTATTTGTTGTTTTGGGGAAGGGACAGACTTTTGGAGTTTCTTGCTCTGCCATTTTGTTGAGTTTTGAAAGTTCTTTTAGAGTTTTGAGAGTTCTTTATAAATTCTAGATGCAAGTCCTTTATCAAATATTTCCTCCCTGTCTGTGGCTTGTCTCTCCTTTCTTTTTTTTTTTAAACAGTGTCTTTTAAGGAGCAGAAGTTTTTAATTTTGATAAAGTCCAATTTATTAATTTTTTCTCTTATGAATTGTGCTTTTCTTATTTTACCTAAGAAGGCTTTGCCTAATACAAGACCACAAAGATTTTCTTCTAGAAGTTTTATAGTTTTAGATTTTACACTTAGGTTAGTGGTTCATTTTGAGTTAATTTTTGTATAGTGTGTGAAATATGGATCCAAGTTATTATTTTTAACATATGAATATCCAATTATTCCAGCATCCTTTGTTGAGAAGGCTCTCCTCTCCACTGCTGCCTTTTTGTCTTTGTCAAAAATACATTGTCTACATGTGCGTGGGTCAGTGTCTGAACCCTCTGTTCTGTCCCATTGATCTATTTGTCTTTGTGCCAATACCACACTATTTAGATTGCTATAACTTCTAAATGATTATTGAAATCAGATAGGATTAGTCCTCCAACTTCACTCTTTTTCCAAGTTGTTTTAGCTATTCTGATCCTTTGCATTTCCATACGAATTTTAGAATAGCTTGTCCATTTCTCTTTAAAAAAAAAAAAAGATTTTTCATTGGGATTGCATTGAATCTGAGCATCAATTTGGGGAGAACTGACATCTTCATTTTAACAATACTGAGTTTTCTGACTCACGATCAAGGTATATTTCTCCACTTGTTTAGGTCCAGGGTGAACCTTCTAATACCCAAGAATAAAAAAGTACTTCAATATCTGAAAGTGATCAGAAATTTCAGAATCTGCCTGAGATCTCCTTCAGAGATGGGAACGGGAGATTCAAAAAAGCAAAAATGAAAGGACATTGTATGAAAAAATAGTTTTTTCCTACTTGTACCAAGTCTCTGCTCATCAGTGTGATAGCTACAATTCTTCCCTAGTTATTGATCTGTTAGGCTTTTCAATTTTGTTCATTTATAATTTCCTAAAAGATGATTAATTTCCTCAAGAATGTTTCAAGCTATCAAAATACAATTAGGTACAAATCCTAGTCGGCTGATTTCAAAACCTAGCCTCTCTTTCTCCCCTTGCCTTCCTCCCTCCCTTTCTGTCTCTCTCTCTCTGTTTCTGTCTGTCTTTTTGTCTGCTTCTATCTCCCTCTGTCTCTGTCTCTCTCTTCTTCCTTCTCTCTGTCCTCTTTGTCTCTGTTTTTCTTTTTATCTCTCTCTCTGTCTTTCTCTGCTTTCCTCTCTTCCTCCCTCCCTGTCTCTGTGTCTGTGCACCACAATAAATAAAAACACTAAGAACCTCTAATGTTTTTATACTGCTTATTTTATTTAATACACTTAACAATCCAATAAGCAATAATTTATTATTTGGAAGACAACTACCTGGCCAACCGACTGGAAGAGATCCATATTTACACCTATTCCAAGGAAAGGTGATCCAACCGAATGAGGAAATTATCGAACACCTCAACATAAAGAAAACAAAAATCCTCACAAGTGGACCAATAAGCAACATCATGATAAACGGAGAAAAGACTGAAGCTGTCAAGGATTTCCTTTTACTTGGATGCATAATCAACACCCATGGATGCATCAATCAAGAAATCAGATGCATTTCATTGGGCAAATCTGCTGCAAAGGATCTCTTTAAAGTGTTTAAAAGCAAAGACGTCACCTAGAAGACTACGGTGTGCCTGACCCAAGCCATGGTGTTTTCAATTGCCTCATATACATGCAAAAGCTGGGCAATGAATAAGGAAGACCAAAGAAAAATTGACACCTTTGAATTATGGTGTTGGTGAAGAATATGGAATATACCAGGGACTGCCAAAAGAATGAACAAATCTGTCCTAGAAGAAGTACAGACAAAATGCTCCTTAGAAGCAAGGATGGTGAGACTTTGTCTCACATACTTGGAACACGTTTTCAGGAGGGATCAGTCCCTGGAGAAGGACATCATGCTTGGTAGAGGGTCAGCAAAAAAGAGGAAGACCCTCAACAAGATGGACTGACACAGTGGCCGAAACAACGAGCTCAAGCATAACAACGATTGTGAGGATGGTACAGGACCAGGCAGTGTTTTGTTCTGTTGTACACAGGGTCACTATGAGTCAGCACCTAACAACAACAACAATCCAATGAGCAATAATCTATTAATGTCCTGGACTTCCAGAGCAGGGAATTGAATGCTCGGTATTTTAAGTAATTTGACAAACGTTGCACAGCTGACAAGCAGTGGGGTAGGATTTCACCCCAGTTCTGTCTGACTTCTGGGTCCCAGACTCTCGGTACTCAGGAGAAGGCATGAACGTGAGATTCGGATGAAGGATAAAGTGGGCAGTCTCCTAACCCCCTAAGTGCCTTTTCAGGGCAGAGTTTATGTGGTTTGGTTTGTTCTTTCCTTGGCTATTCATCTCACTGAAGTGTAGAGCTCTGTAAACAATTGTTAAAATGTTCGCCTTCTCAAATGCTACATTTTACTTCTGAAATGAAAGCAGTGATGACTGCTTGTCAAGAAAGCGTCACAAGATGCTAATTGCCTCCATTTCTGCTGGCTGGCAAACTCAACAGGCTCAACCGCGGTGATTCGGGAAATTATTCAAATGCTTGCTGTGTGGGTTTGGAAAAGTGCCACGAATATGATTTTTGTACTTCTTCCTTAGTCTCTTCATGCAGCATTCATGGAGGGCTGGGGAGCAGAACAGTCAAATTTCCTTTCCTCAACTCTTAGAACTTTCCAGCACAATCACTCAGGATGTTCCCTTTGTCTGAGCTGCTGTGATTATTCCCAGGCCAAAAGAGTGTTCGTGTGATCTGGAAAATGGTAGATGTCCAAAAGATGCAGTTGAATGAATGAGTGAGCCTCATAAGGCTTGTCTTCTTCAAAACAGAAAGAAAGTTTGGGTCTGACTTTTAAGGAAACTCACCGCTAATAAACCTATAGTTAGAAATTAGGTGATTATTCATATTATAAATATGCTCCCTAGAAACATTTAAAATATGATTTATAAATGAATTCTGGCCCATTCAATATTCTGTGGCCATTAAAAATAAAGTTTTTGAAGAATTTTGAATGATAAACAGTTTTGCAAATGGCACCCACACTCCAAAATTGGAAGAGTAGGTACCAGAGTGTGAACAGTGGCTAGCTCAGAATGGTAGAATCATAGGTGATTTTTATTTTATACCTTTCTCTACTTTATAAATTTTCTGTAATGAATGTAATTTTTAATAAAAATACCAAAGTGTACAAGTAAGATATGACAAGGTATTATAGAGAAAAGTCTGAAGGCCCCTATATTCACCCCCCCACCCTACCACACTCATTTCCTTTCTCCTGCCTCAAGGCCAAATACAAACAAAACTTGGTGTTTATTAAGACATAACTTTATATTTTGCCACATACATATGTATCTGTAAACAACACAGTTCATTGTTTTGTTTTTAATATTCATTTTATTGTTGTTGTTACTTACCATCTAGTACATTGTGACTCATGATGACCCCAGGTGTTGCAGAGTAGAACTTGGCTCCATAGAGGTTTCAAGGCTGTGACCTTTCTAAAGCAGATTACCAGGCCTGTCTTCCGAGGTGCCTCTGGGTGGTTCGAACCACCAACCTTTCGGCTAGAAGTCAAGTGCTTAACCGTTTGCACCATTATAAATGGTAACATATTGTACATGTTGTTCTGGGACTTAGCTATTCTACTCAATATGTTTGTGAGAGCTAAAAGATTAATTCATTTAACTGCTAGTTTCTACCCAGAATATGTCGTGATGCTCTATTGAGGGCCTTTGAGGATCTCAGTACTTTTAGGATTGTAAAGGATCCTGAGATGGAAAATTTGAGAACTGCTGTTCTGGCATCTCAGAGTCTTCAAACACTTGCATACACTTGGCAGGCAAGTAAAGAGAAAAATAAGGAGGGTCTTAAAACTTGTTATTTTTTAGTTTTCTCTTTGCATCTGCAGTTACTTGGCCCTTATTATTTCTAATTTTGTCTGTGTGAGCACTGTGAGGTAAGTTGGATACCCCTGAGTGTAGCTGGTTGTGCAACTCTCGGCAGGACACTGCCTCTGCTGGAGCCCATCAGATCCCACCCCACAGACCGTGGGTTGGTTTCAGTACAGTTGGGTGATTGTTTCTGTACTAGACAAGTGTTGTGGGTTGAACTGTGTGCCCCTAAATTTATGCTGAAGTCCTAACTCCTGGTATATATGAACATGACCTTGTTCGGAAACAGAGTCTTTGAAGATGCTATGAGTTAGGATAATCTGAGGTCATACTGGAATAGGGCGGGTCCTAATTCCAACTGAGTGTGCCCTGTAAAAGAGGAGAAGAGACAGAAACAGAGGGAAGACAGCCATGTGAAGATGGAGGCAGAGATTGAAGTGATAGCAGCCACAAGCCAATGTACGCCAGGGGCCACCAGAAGCTGGAAGAGATAAGGAAGGATGCTCCCCTAGAGCTTCCAGAGGGAGCACCGCCCCGCCAATGCCTTGATTTCAGACTCCTGGCCTCCAAAACTGTGAGGTAATAAATTTCTGTTGTTTTAAGGCACCCAGTTTGTGGCAAGTTGTGATTGTTAAGATAGCCACAGGAAACTCATATAAGTTTACTACACTTTATTTTTCATTTTTATGGAGTATGATAGACAGGGAGCCCTGATGGCACAGTGGTTAAGAGCAGGCTGCTAACCAAAAGGCGGACAGCTCGAATCCACCAACCACTCCTTGGAAACCCTATAGGGAAATTCTTCTCTATCCTATAGGGTCGCTATGAGTGGAGTCAGCTCGATGGCAATGGGTTTGGTTTTTTGTTTTTTGTTTTTTTTTTCTAATCATCCACCAAAATTTATTCACTATGATGTTCTGATCACTTCTTCTCTCAACCCAGGGATGGCTACATAATTTGCAAGGCCCAGTGCAAAATGAAAAGGGGCAGTGGTGGTTCAGCGGTTGAATTCTTGCCTTCCATGTAGGAGTTCAATTCCCAGCCAATGCAACTCATGCGCAGCCACCAGCCCTCAGCGGACGCTTATATGTTGCTATGATGCCAAACACTTTCAGTGGAGCTTCCAGACTGAGAAACACAACTAAGAAAGGCCTGGTGATCTACTTCCAAAAAGCAGCCAGTGAAAAACATTATAGATCACAATGGTCTAATCCACAACTGAGCAGGACCGGACAATGTTTTGCTCTGTGCTGTTGTGCGTACGGTTGCCATGAATGAGGGCCAACTTGACAGCAGTTAACAACAACAGCAATAACAGTGCAAAATGAAAATGCAGGGTCAGTGGCAACAAGGAAGTCAATCTCCCCTTCCTGCAGGCCTGCCACCCCAACCCATGGAAGATATGCAATCCCTAGGGCACCAGGTTGCAGGGAGAAGGTGCCCTAGAACCTGTCCCTGAACCTGTCTCCAGGAGCCAGGGAGGTGGCAGAAGGTGGACTGCCTGTGAGCTGAGGTTCAAGCCCCCAGTGCATGCTACATTATCCCGTTAGACTTTAATTACAAAACACAAATTTAAAGACAAGATTATTATCCTCTTCCAGATGGCAAAGACAAAGCATTAAATCCCAAGCATGAGGCATGGGACCCTGAGCCACTGCACTGGTCACACCCCATGAATCTGGCCCTGCCTTAAATCTTCTCAGGTCACCCAATGCATCTTCTCAGTCTTGAGGCCTCTCTCTCTCAACCCACCCTGGAATTCATAGCAAAATATTTCAGTTCCACCATGTTTATGTCCCACAATCCAGCCAATGTCACTCCACCATCAGCTTCAGGATGTCTCCTGATTTTTTTGGTTTTTATGATAAACAATTCTAAGATGGCCCCCAAGATTTTGTGTCCCCCAGTGTACACACCCTGTATAATACCTGGGCTGCAAATATGATGAATTTTACCCTTGTGATTAGGTCGTGTTACATGGCACACTTGACCGTAAGTTAGGGGGATTATCCCAGCAATCCTGCTGTAATTACATGAGCGTGCTCTCTGACTGACTGCAGAGGAGGAGGTCAGAGGTCTGAAGCAGAAGAAGGGTTCAGAGAGGCATTGCAGGTGTGAAGATGGAGGGGGCCTTGTGGTAAGGAATGCGGGCGGCCTCCAGGAGCTGAGAGCAGCCCCTGGCTGGCAGTCAGCAAGAAAGCAGGGCCTCAGTCTTACAACCAAAAAGAACTGAATTTTGCCAGCAACAAGAATGAGCCTGGAGAGCTTCTAGTAAGTATCTGGCCCAGCTGACACCTTGATTGCAGCCTTGTGACACCCTGAGCAGAGAAGCACCCACACTCTACGTACCTGACTTCTGACCTACAGAGCTATGAGCTAACAAATGGTCTTTAACTTAAGCCTCTAAGTTTGTGGCAACATGTTGCACAGCAATAAAAAACTAATACAGTAATCAATGCAAATTCAACTATTTTTATTGCACGAGAATTACATCAATAAACTGTTCTCATAAAAAATTAAAACACTATGACTAAAGTTTGCTTAGTTCTCTCTCCAGAGGTAACCACTATTATTTATTTAGGGCCAATCCTTCCAAATCTTTTTCTCAACAGAGGCAGGTTGGTGCAGTACCTAAAGGCATGGTGTATATCCTGACTTTATCACTCAAGAAGATAAACAAAAGCCACTGCCATCAATTCCATTCCAACAGGAGGTGGCTCCATGTTACAGAGTAGAACAGCTCCATAGGGTTTCTTTGGCTGTAATCTTTTTACGGAAGTAGATCGCCAGGACTTTCTTCTGCAGCACTGCTGGGTGGATTCAAACCACTGACCTTTATGTTAGTAGTCAAGTGCAAACTATTCGCACCACCCAGGACTGCTGTGACTTGCTAGCTGTGTAACTTTGGACAATCTGCTCCCCTTGAGTTGTTGATGGATTAAATGAGTTATTATCTGTAAAGTACATAGAGTAGTGTCTAGCACACAATAATTGCTCAGAAAATGTACATCATCATGTTCACCATAACTGCTAAGCATCTGCATACTTTTATGGGCTTTTATGAGCTGATGTTTGGTTTTGTTTTTATATGAGTGGTAGCAGACTGTAGATAAGTTCAGCTAATTGCTTTTGAGGGTGTTGTGTTCCTCTTCTGTGATTGCTTCTGTCTCTTGTCAAGCTCATATAAATTGCTCTTCCTGTTTGATTGGTTTGAAACCAGCTGAGGGGTGATCCAGAGGCTCCCCCAAGCCTGGGCCACAGTGGGAAGGGGCTCCCACATGTCCGCCAGATGCCAGGCCCACTGAGCATCCGTCCTAGACCTGCTGAAGTTGGAGGATAGACTTGTTTTGCACTCACAAATTCAGGCCCCTGCAGAACCAACCATCTCATCTAAAGCAATTCCCGGTTTTATGCAGGGCACAGAACCCTGCCAGGGAGTTACAAAGCACAATAGTGCACGGGATTTGGGACCAGAGTCTCATCCCAAACAAAACAGCCCAGATTGCAATTGAGGTACCTCCTTTCTGTAGCACCTCCCTCAAGCTCATGCATTTCTCATTAGCTCCTGGAAGTGACCCACAGGGAGCATGGTTTTAATAGGCAGAGCTCTTCGGTTAGGTAGAGTTGATTTCAAACACTGGCTTTGATCTTCACCAGCTGTGGGATGCTGGGCACGTTACCAAACCCTCCCCACCCCCAACTCTCAGCTTCCTTCTTGTAAAATGGGAGGGGGCTCAGCAATTGCGCCTACTTTGGAGGGCTGCTCTAAAAAGGATGTAACACCCTTCATAGAGCGCGGCATGAACCAAGGCACCACTATTGCCAGAATTACTGTTGTCTGATGCTCTGTGGCTTTGGTGCACGATCTTTACAAAGAAGGGATGCTTCTGGAGGGCTGGTCAGCGCACATGTGATGGGGAGGGGCCGAGTGTGCTGGCCACATGGAGCTGACTCTCCTTGGAGGAGTGAGGCAGAGACGGAGGACAGAGGGTTCTGTGCAGTGCAGACCTGGCTAAGCTGGATCCACGTACGAGAATCCCCTTCCTGGTGAAGTCCTGGGTTAGGGCTGGGCAGAGACGTTGGCCGGGATTGGGAAAGCTGTGGTGAAGTTGCAGCCAAGTCTGGTCTGATCAGGGACAGCTCATGCACACTTACTGATGGGCCTGCCCACCTGCCAGTCAGGAGACATGCCTCTCACTCCACCAGCTTCCCCCAGATCTCCCTTGGCTGATGGCTGACTTTGGGCTCCCAGGAGGACAAGCCCCAGGACCTCGGATCTCAAGTCCACAGAACCCTAAAAGCTCATCTGAAGATTTGTGGAAGTAGAGAGAGGAGGGGGGCAAGAATAGTGGGGACGTGGGCATCAGGATCAATGGAGAACCCCAAATGCAGAGGCAGGCGACCAGCCATCCCCGTTTTGGCATGGACCCACTGAGGACCAAGGCCATGCTGCTCAGTCTAATTGTATTCACATAGCTCGGCACCTCTGAGCTTCAGTGTCCTGAACCACACTTTGAAGGGCACGGAGAGAGGCCCCAAGACCTTTCAGCACTTTTGTAGCTAAACTTTTCTTTTTCTTGAGTTCATTGCAGATTCCACAGGCAGTTGTAAGAAATTACACAGAGATCCCATGTACCTTTACCCAGTTCCCCCAATGGTGACATCTTGCAAAACTGTAGTCAAGGTACGTACCCTTTACCCAGTTCCCCCCAATGGTGACATCTTGCAAAACTGTAGTCAACGTATGTACCCTTTACCCAGTTCCACCCAATGGTGACATCTTGCAAAACCATAGTCAACATCACAGCCAGGGTCTTGACATGGAAAAAGTCAAAATTCAGAGCATCCAAGCACTACAAGGATCTCCCATGTTGCATTTTTATAGCCCCCCTCTCAATTCACCCCCCTCACATCCCATACCCCTGGCAACCACTAATCTGTTCTCCATCTCATAATTTTGTCATTTGAAGAATGTTGCATAAATGGGATTGCACAGTATGTAACCTTTTGGGATTGGCTTTTTTCACTGAGCTTAATTCCTTGGAGAATTACCCACATTGTTGTGTGTATCAATTGCTCCTTCATTGGAGAATCACCCACATTGTTGCATGTATCAATCGTTCCTTCCTTTTTATCGCTGAGTTGTATTCCAAGGTGTGGATGGACCCAGTTTAATCATTCCCCTGTTGAGAGACATCTGGGTGGCTTCCAGTCTCTGGCCATTACAAATAAAGCTACTGTGAACATCCTTGTACAGGCTTCTTTGTGGACATAAATTTTCATTTCTCTGGGGTAAGTGCCCAGGAGTGCTGCAGTGGAGTAGTGGTAGCGTTGGACCTGCTCTAACTTCAGGGGGGATGAGAATCAGCACCAGCATCGGCCCAAAGCTGATTCCTATGAAATGGAGGTCAGACATACCTCTACTCTCCAACCTTTTTACCAACGCTGACACCAGCCATCCTCCCCAGGGCACTCTCTACTTCTCTGCTAGGTTCCATAATTTGTTGCAATGGCCACACAGAACTCACAGACCATACTCACAGTTATAAGGTTGATTAGGGAAGTAACATGGGATCAGGATTAACCTGGAAGTAACAGGAACAGGACATGATCGGTGTCAGGAAGCACATAGGCAAGGTCTGGAAGTTTCCCTCAAAGTGAAGAGCACATCCCTCCCCTTTTTGGTGCAGGACATCTGTCTTTCTCTCTCTCAGTCACACAGGCCTCTTCTCAACCCCCTCATGACAGGCCTCCTCTCAGCCCCCTCTTGAGCCTGGCCTCATCTCCTGCTCACACCTGGCCTCCTCCCTGCTCCAGCTTTCTAGCTCCACCAACAAGTGCCCAGAAGCACCCTACTCCTCCTGTCAGCAAGCCTCCTGCCCAAAGACGCTCAGCTCTCTCGCTCCATGGCTTGGCAAGCCCACTGTAGCCACCTTGATCCATGGGCCAGAAAGCCCACTATGCCGGCTTGCACCTGTCTCCTGGTTCTGCTGTCCCCACTCCAGTGTTACAGCTCTGTCTCCTGGGTCTAGGAGGTTCTCAGCACAGGGACCCTGGGTCCAAAGGATGCACTCCACTCCAGGCTCTTCCTCTTGGTGATAGTGAGGTCCTCCTCAACCTCTGTGGGAAAAGTGTGCTTATCCAGGCAGGTGGCTCAATCCTACTGGATAGATTTTATGCACCCCATTTGCACAATAACTGACCAATCCTCTCTCAAGTGGCTCCATCTATTTGCACAATAACTGACATTTTCTACTAGCAGGGACTGGCTTCTTCCCTGGGTAACTATAACAAGGCAACTGTAACAACTCCTCAGGGTCCAGGGGAAAAAAATCTCCCAAGCTGTTTTCTTCTTCTCTCTTTTCCACAGAACCAAGGCAAAAGGCCACATAAAGAAACTCGTTGCAGAGTTGCACAGCAGTTGCACATTTAGTTTTTTAAGAAACTGCCAAACTGTTTTTCCTTTTCTGTGTTACAGTGCTTTTTATTTTGACATCTGATGGTGAGGATGGTGCGAAGCTATTGGGTGCACTGGGGCCTGAACCAGACAGCCGCAGTGCCTGAAGCAGGGGCCCTGGCACTTCACACCTAGGCGGCTTTTCTGGAAGACCTGGCAGTGCCACCGCCTCTTCTCCAAGAAGATCCTCCGCTGACACTGTGCAGGCCTGCGGATCCTTCTTACCAAGGGGGAAGGGCAGTATCAGGTTTCCTGGGGCCATTCATTTCCTGAGGCCAATCTACTGGCCTGCACCTGGGTCATCTCAGAGCTGAGGGCTCTGCTTCAAAGGGGAGCTTTCTGGAAGAAGGATCTTGTCCCAGGCTTCCTGGGTTCAGGGAGATGCAGCACTGGGATCCCGGTCAGAGTTCTGCAGATTACCCATAGGAAACACCTTCAGGTGGAACGAAGCAAAGAGCCTCCCCTAAGATCCCACCTCACTGCTTTTCCTCTTGGAATGTCCTAGCCTAGATCTGTTCTCTCTCATTCTTCTCCCTCCCCTCTCCTCCCCCTCCCCTTCCCTTCTCTTTCCTTCTGCACCCACCGACCCCTTCATTGAATGGGGCTTTGTCGATAGAAGGGAGCGGTAAGGTAGCGACTTTGCTAAAGGAAAGTCTACCGCCCAGGACCGGAGCTCTGCCCCAGAGCGCAGGGGCTGGGTTACAGGCAGGCCCAGACCACTGGCTGCGGTTGGTGCCTAGAGCTGGGGTTCCTGAAGGAGGCACAGTTCTGGGCAGGATGGGACAGGGAGGCGGGATCACAAGGGCGCCTGCGGAAAAGTTGGACGCAGTGTATCAGGCCTAGCTTTGATCCAGGGCCACTGGCGGTGCCTTTCCTGCCCCAGGCTGGGAGACAATCCTTGGGTTCCACAGATCCCGGCGGCTGGGCCCAGCAGCTCTGGGGCAGAAAGAGGCTCTGGCCCTCTCGGTGGCCCAGCTCCGGGCTCCGCTCTGGCAGCCACTACTCAGAACCCGTGTCCACCCAAGGACCCAGGTGCCAGGGATGCCCCCGTGGCTTAAGGTGCGCCCAGGGCGCACAGGACCAGCGGGCTCCGAAGAGGCCTCCGCTTGAGGGGAGGCTTTGGGGAGCCCCGACCCCAGCTCGGGGGACGCAGCCAGCCCCGAGCTCCGGGGCAAGCACAGCGAACGCGACGAGGCGCCGGGAGCAAGGAGTGGAGGCCTGCGAGGGCCCGCACTCCCGCCCCCGCCCGTCGGACCACCCAGCACGCCGCTCCCTCCTCCCGCAGCCGGTCAGAGGGTCACTGAGAATCGCGCCTGGTTCCGCTCCCCCCGCGCCGCTGTCACCGGTGGCTGGGGCCTCCTCGCGCCGGGATTGGATGCAGGAGAGCGGGGTGGGGCGGGCGGGGGACCCCAGAAGCCCCGGTTCCCGGCTGTGGCGCAGAGCAGCCCGCAGTGCAGACGCGGCAGGCCCACGGCCGGAGAAGATCGCACCATCAGGACCGGCGGGCGGCGCGGAGGAGGCGGCTGCAGCTGCGGCGGGGCCCGAGGCGCCAGGCGCACGGAGATGTTTGACAGTTCACAGTACCCCTACAACTGTTTCAACTACGACACCGACGACTTCCCAGCAGGCAGCTCCGACGAGCAAAAGCGGCTCACGCGGCCGGCGTACAGGTGACTGCGAGGGTCGGGGGTCGGTGTCGGGGGCTGCAGGCTGCGACCCCCCTCCTCAGGGGGCGAAGTAGCTGGACGTGCCCGGGACAGAGGAAGGGGGAGGTGCTTCCTTCTCTCAGGCAGGGCTTAGCCGGGGCGCGTTGCACGTTCGAGGGTAGCCGGGAAAGTTCTCCCGACCTCCCTGAGGGGACACCCAAATGCGGGGAAGACACTGCTGGGGTCCGGGTAGAAGCAGGACAGAGCTCCAGGGGTCACCTCCCGCCCTCCACCTCCAACACCCCAACGGCATCCAGGGGCAGGGAAGGGTAGCGGGGTCGGCCTTGGAAGGGGACCCGGAGCCCCGGAAGAGCTGACCCAGTGAACACTCCAGACGGCTGGGGACCCGAACCCCGTTCGCAGCTACATCGCACTGATCGCCATGGCCATCCAGCAGAGCCCGGCAGGCCGCGTGACCCTGTCGGGCATCTACGACTTCATCATGCGCAAGTTCCCCTACTACCGTGCCAACCAGCGCGCCTGGCAGAACTCCATCCGCCACAACCTGTCCCTCAACAGCTGCTTTGTCAAGGTGAGAGCCCGTGTCGTCGGCCCCGCGCCGGGCCCACGCGGCCGAGTTATCCCCGATGACAGCGTGTGGGGAGGGACTGTCGCCTCCGCGGCTGCTGGAAACTTCATCCTAAGAAATTAAGCCGCCCCACCCAGGCCCTGCACCCCAAGAGGCGGAAGAGCGTGGTGTCAGGGACTTCCCGGGTTTTGCACCCACCGGGTGCCCAGTGAGCCCAGGTGCGCCTACAGGCGGACGGGTGGGCGGCGGGGCGCGTTGGGGAACTGGGCCGCTCTGAGCTCCGCGCTGCGCGCCCCCAGGTGCCCCGGACCGAGGGCCACGAGAAGGGCAAGGGCAACTACTGGACGTTCGCCGGCGGCTGCGAGTCGATGCTCGACCTCTTCGAGAACGGGAACTACCGGCGCCGGCGCCGGCGGCGCGGCCCCAAGCGGGGCTCACTGGACGAGGGGGTCGGGGCACCCGGCGCAGGCGGCGCAGGGGAATTCCGCGGTTTGCCCCAGCCCGCCGGCGCGCCCAGGTCCCCGGCTTCAGCCCTCCCGGCAGCGCCCCCGACTCCCGCCAGCCCCACCACGCTGGGGAAAGCGAACCACCGGAACATCAAGTTCAGCATCGACTACATCCTGTCTTCCCCCGGGCCCAGGTCTCCCCAACTCACGCAGGAGGGCAAACATCCCAGGCTGGAGTCCCAGCCAATGAACTTCCATTTTTGGACAATGTGAGGTGGGGCCTGAGGTGGGTTCTGGTTGGCCTGGAACTTGTCTTCCTGCAGCTCCCTCCCTGGAAGGATGGTTTTGCCAACCTTGAACCAAGAAGCCAAGGTACTGCCAGATCCTACACACTGCTTCCCCAGAGGCCTCTTGGCATTTAAACCAGCTCTGGGCTGGAGGCAGAAGTGGATCCGAAAGATAGTCATTGTGCAATTGTGGCTTCCTCCATTAAAAAAAAAAAAAAAAAAAAAAAAAAAACCTCCCTGCAGGAAAAACCCAACTGGACTGGAGTTTTATTTAAGGGTCTGCTCTAGGTTCACCCAGTAACCCTGCTCCAAGGAATAAAAATATCAGTCGGGTGTTCAGAGTGGAGTTCACTCAGAGTCAAGGTGATAGTTCATCTCCTGATCATTTGAGAATCTGCACACAGCTAGTGAGGTCGGTGGATACCTTCTCTAGAGTCAAAAAAATGATAACAACAAAGTGAAGGTAGACATTGGTGTATTGATTGTGGCCTGTGTTATGGATGATGTGAACAGAAGTGACAAATATATCTTGTGTTGTTGCCAGAATATTTGGATGACGGTTTAAGAGATTCTTTACACTTTTTTTATATATGGGAAAGAAGGAAGATAGAAAGGAAGGGAGGGAAGGAGAGAGGGAGGGAACAGAATTTGGGACCATCTAGGTGGCACCGTCCACTCTCCTCGATTGCTCTAAGCAGGCGTAAGCACCCATTTGCTTGAGTTTCATTCTGCTGGTTTCCCTCAAAACAGCCCCCAGCGGCAGGCAACTGACAAAATGCCTGGTACAGTGTGAGGTGTACAGTTAGGGATGTGCCCAATTGCAAACATCCAAGGTGGGATTGTACACTCCATTTGAAATGTAAGTGATTTAATTACCGTGTAGAGACGGGCATTTTAAAAAACACAATTATGCACAGTGAAACTATTTGACCAACCTTATCATTTTTCACCAGCCCGTTTTTGCAGCGTTAATTGCTTTCCATGACTTAATTTGAACATTAGTATGGATTATACCTAATCGGATCCACTAGGTGACAACGACTGGCTAATTTTGTAAACAGCAAAAATGCACCCAAGGAGCTGGCTGTCTCTATTGGGAATTACATTGTCTCACTTTACTGGAGTCTCTTAAAAACTGAGGCTGGAAGGAGGAGCAGGTGGGCAGGCTGAGGAGGTACACCCCAACCATGCAAAGCCTCAGGTAGACGTGGCTTCGTCTCTGATTCACAAGGGTTAGCATTTCCTTAAATTGCAGTATCCCTTCATTCACCTGCCCTGGAAAGAGAAACTCCACGTGTTCCTTTAATTGTTTTTAAAGGAGGGAGGACCCCATCCCTTCTAGATGCTGTGGAATCTCTCCTGGTGAGCACAGGTGGTGATATATCCACCCCACTGCTTCTAGGGCCCTTGCTGCCTGGCCAAGTCCTGTAGACTGTGACTTTAGGGCAGCTGGAGGGGAAGGTCCAGCCCCAAATGCCCTTTCTGAAAGAGGCCTGTAATGTGGATAACACCTCTCCTTTGCAAAAGCCAGCTTCTGGCATTCCAGAACTCTCTGCCGGGGACGCAGCCACCATGTGCCCCCCTGTGACACCAGCCCTGAAAGAAGGGTGGTTTAATTTGGTGCCCACTTTCTGTGTTGGGGGGCCAGCACAGGCAGGCCCTACTCAGAGCCCAAGCATGTGGCTCCAGCCAGCCCCTACCCTCCCCCCTCCACTGTGATTCTTCCAGGCCATCAGAAGTGCCACGTACACGTGTGTGTTGTGTGTGTATCGTGGGCCCATGTGTCTGTCTGTGTGTCTCTCTGCTGTCCCATGTCTGCACTCCTGTGTTTATATCCCTGGTTGTTCTTGCTAAAAATATTGTTTCAAGTAACACGAAATCTGATTTAGAAGGTGAGGCAAAGCAGATGGCGTTATGCACACACCATGGTCTATAGAGTATGCAGAGATGTGTTTTCTGCTACCAACCGAGCAAATAAAATTTGCATTTTATCTTTGGGGTCCCTGCTCTATTCTTGTGTTTTGCTCTGGTCTGCAAAGCCTGATTCAGGACAGAAAGACCCTCTTCTCTAAATAGGACACTCTGTGGAGACCCGGCCTTAGAGGCCTTGCTACTCGGCCCCTCTGAGCACATACTTGTGGCCAAACCACCGGCTCAGGCTGCTTGGCGAAGAGAGAGGGCCGGCACCAGGTGAAATTTGTGTACTCTGAGATGTAACATTTGCTTTGCAAAGGATATCAATCATATGTTTAAAAGCAAAGGGACATTTTCAATTTGCCTGGTGTGTGCAGCCCCTGCGACTCCGGGACGGCTCCCAGCTCTAAGAATGAGTGGCATTTAATACCAACGACATAACAGGGTGCGGATTGGCTGTGACCTATTCAAATGTCGCCACCATTACACGGGGAGCCTGATGCAGCTATAATTAAATACCTTATGCCTCTTTTGCAAATCCTCTGATTGATCATCGATATGTACATTACCGCCACATTACCCCGGAGCAGATGTCTGCATATATGGTTATGGATCACCGGGTTTCCATTAGCAGATTGGGGAGGAGACACCGTTCGCCAGTCGGGGAAACATGAGCAGATCTCCATGGTACGCAGCAGAGTTCCCGCTGGGCTGCCTTCAGATTTCCAAGCCACCGCGAGGTTTAGCGTATTCCTTTCCACGGTAGCCAGGACACGGGGCTCCACCATCGCCGAGACCTGCAGCAGTGAAGGATGGCCCCAGGTATCTCGTGGAGGGGAGAGAAGAATTAAGAATGATAGTGCACGCCTGGCCTCAGGTAACTTCCTCCCCCGCCTCTGATGAGTGTGGTCCAGTGTTCACCTTCACTCCTCCAGAGATGTCCCCTCAGTAGACAGCTAGTGACCGGATGCTTTCCCTTTGTACCAAGTTGACCTCTGACTCCCAGACGCTGCCATCTATCCCTACTTCTCTGCACATCCCATCCTTCCTCCACCAACAATTCTGGGGCTGTTTGTTCATCACTCAGCAGACATTCATGATCCCTGGGCCAGGTGCAGGGCATGCAGCTGTGAGCAAAAGAGGCATGGACTGTGGTCCAGTGGTGAACACAGAAAGCACAGGATTAAAACTCCCCACTGCCGTACACGCCAGGGAGCATACCGTGGTGTGAAGGCAGAGGACCACTCCAGGGGTAGGTAGAAGGCGAGCTTAGGCGGTGCTGCCGGGTGGGGCTCCCTCAGGGGCCTCCTCCAAGTCTCCAAGTCGGCGCCTTAAGGATGAGCAGGAGCAGCAAGGCCGCAAGGGAAAAACGTCGCAGGCAGTGGGGATGGCCTGAGTCAAGCCCCTGTGGTGGGAAACAGTGGGGGGTGCTTGAAGAACAGAGCAGAAGGTGTGTGCGTAAGAAGAGTCCAACCACTCTTTCTCACCAGCCCCTGAGCCCGGGCCAAATGTGCTGTTTCTTTAGTCTTTTGAGATGTACTTCCCAAATTTTCATCTGTCCCTTTTGAACTTCAGAGCTCCTGCAGAAGGAGTCACAGCAGGGCCAGCAGGACAATTGCCTCCTATGTTCTGGGCACTTGGCCTTGGTTGATAGGACCTCTGTGCCAGCTGGCTTGCTAGAGAAAACATGCCACTCCTGCTCTTGCTCCCAGATTCAGGGATGGACATTGAGTGCTGGCCTGGGTAGGTGACACAGGTAAGAAGTGGTCTTCAGGAGGTCTACCAGCCCTCCTCAGGACAGTGCACACCTTGAGTCAGCTCAGCCACAATGAGCAGTGGCCCTTGGAGGTTGGCCATCAGAAGCTGAGAGACAAGGAAGGATCTTCTCCTAGAACCTTCGAAGAGAGTCCTGCCCTGAAGACACATTGAATTTGACTCCTAGCCTCCAGAACTGTGAGAGAATAGATTTCTGTTCTTGTAAGCCCCACAGTGTGTGATCCTTTGTTCATTCACCTTGTCAGCTGTGGGCATCCTTAGCCGGGCCCATGTGCCCAGGGACAAGGCCTGACTCCCATCCCCCTACCCTAGCCCTGTCTCTCACTCTGCCACGTGACCCCGCGAGGAGGAAATGGACTGGTCGCTGGGGCAGAAGGACTGAGCAGGGTGGTAGTGAAAATCAGCTCCAACTCTGCAGGCCCTGGGCAGCTTCTCTGGGCACCTCCTCCCAGTCTGTCCTTGGGCACTGCCAGCTTCATCAAAGCCACCTTGGCACTGGCAGGCAGGCTGGGGTCAGGCACAGGGAATGCCTCAAGGTGGTCCCAGGGTGGTGAAGGGCAGGGGCACCTGGGCCTGGGTTTTCCTTCCCTGTTCGTGTCTATTTTACTTCTGGGTTCTTCTGTAGGAGCCCACACTGAGCCCCCCCACCTCGCCTGCACTCACAGGGGCCTTGGGGCTCAGGGGACCCTTGGGGGTTGCACAGCTGGTGGGGCCAGAGGCCCAGGTCGTGACCACCCACCAGGGCTGTGGATCTGAGGGGAGGGCTTGGCTGAGCTCCCCCTGAAATTTCTCCAGCTCCAATCTTCCCTTCCAGGGCCAGGACCCAACAAGGGGGGTTTATCTGGACACCAAGGACCCTGGAATTTCGCTGCGTAAACATTCTAAATTAGGAATCAGAGACGCCTGCTTCTCACCAGAAGTATGAATGGAAAATAAGCATTTGGGGCCCACCTGGGGGCAGGGGCTGAAGCAACTGGCATGGCACGGACAGCTCCCCCCAAAATATACAGCCGGCCCCCCAAATACACAGCCAGATCCAACCCCCCATATACACAACCAGCTCCCTTCTCCAAGTACACAGCTGGCTCCCCTACAAATACACAGCCAGCTCCCCCCAAAATACACAGTCAGCTCCACACCCCATCCCCCAAAACATAGCCAGCTCCCCTCAAATACGTGGCAGTTCCCTCCCCCAAATACACAGCCAGCTCCCCCCAAAATACATAGCGGCTCGCTCTCTAAAATACACAGCTGGCTCCACACCTCCACCCTCAAATACACAGCTGACTCCCACCCCCACCCCACAAATACACAGCCAGTTCCACTACTCGCCCAAATTCATAGCTAGTTCTCACCCCCACCACCCCTTAAATACACAGACACTCCACACCCCGAAACATAGAGCCAATTCCCAGCCCTCACCTACCAGATACACCTCTCAACCCCTCACCCTAAAATGAACTGTGGATCCCTCCTGGCGAGACAGGACCCAGAGGCAAACTGAGAGGAAGCAAACCTTGTCTCAGGCACCCCCTGAGGTCGGCCTGTACAGGAGGTACCAGGCCACCTTTGCCTCTCTCTCCCGCCCACCTGGCCCCACATGACTCCACCTGGTCCCACCTGGTCCCACTTGGCTCCACCTTGCCCCACCTGGCCCCATGTGTCTGCCCCTGGCCAACCTGGCCCCTCTATCTACTCCATCTTGTCTCCCTGTCTGAGGCCTAAAGGTCCCTCTCGTTGATGGCCTTCACCACCTTGCAGGGGTGTTTCAGCTCACTGGGTGTGGGGAACAATGGAAGCCACTGCCCCTGCTGCCTCCTTGCCCTCCCAGCTCTGAGAGACTCCCTCTCTAGGCTCCACGACAGACACCAGAGCTTTCTAGTCACTTCCAGATCAAATGTCTAACCCAGCCCAGTTGGAAATTCCACCTCGTTCTGAGCAAACTTTGGGATGTCTCCCAGCTTGTGGGTGCAGAAAGGGGCCTTACTCCACTCTCCATGATGGCAGGACAGGGAGGACCTGTGGGGATTGGGAGGAGGGAAAGAGGAGGGCACATCCATGATAGCCAAGAGGGGCCCAGAGACTTGTGTGGGGCGGGGCTGAGGGTTTTGCCTCCTCTAGAGGGGAAGGAGTCCCCAGATACTCCCCAAGAGTTCTATCTTGGGAGGCCCCAGTGATGAGGAGGCCACCTGCTGCAGCTGGAGCAGAGCACCGGGGCCAGCACCCCCTTCCCCACCCCAGCCCCCGCCTCCCTCTCTTCTCCCAGCTGTGAGCCCAGGGGCTGCTGGCTGGGAGGAGATTCTTCAAATGGGAAATGATGCTTCCCATTGGGACCTGAGTAACTGCAGGTGTCCAAACATGGCTCCCCTGAGGTGCTACTGGGGAGATCAGAGGTTGTGCGGTGACATTGGGGGCACCAGAGATTTCAGGATGATATTGAGGGGATCAGAGTCTTATCTGACAAAACATGGCTGAAGACAGTACCTGGGCCAAAAAGACTTCAAGGATTTATTGATGAGAAATTATTGATGAGGCTGCTGCTCTGCCCGCAATAAGCAGGTTACAGAGAAAACACAATCAGAGCAGGCTTGATGACCACTGGAGGGCCCCCCAAAACACCAGCATAGTCACAGGGCCTCCTGCACCAACCTAAATGGGAGGGGCTCCTGGGGGACGCTGGGCAGCGGTGCTTGAGCTGACGGCCGGTAGCATCCTCTGACCTGAGGTCAAACTACACGCCACCCTTAGCATCTCCTCTGTCCGGTAGACAGGGTCACGAGTTGACCCTCCAGCATGCATCTGGGACGGCATGAGTATTTTCATTCCAGGACCCTGAGTTGGGAGCAGTGAGAGGCAGATGTAGCCCCCAGCTTTGTATGCACTGCTATGAAGCGGGTGCCTTTGAGTTGTTGGTAAATGCCTGCCATCCACCTGGTCAGCCCCAGGCTCCCCCGTGAGCCCCCAGGTACCCTGAAGTAATGACTTCGGGAGACCCCGGGCAGAAAGTGGGCTCATTCTCTATTAACTGTAATTTGATTCTGCTATTCAGCCAAATTAGCAATCCATAAACATTTGCAAAATTACATGTTTTCACCCTGTTAAAAATGCCAAGTGCATCTTATGTAAATGCCCCTCATGAAGCACTTTGCCGTTCCGAGAAACTGGCTCCTGGGGACCAGGACAAGGTTTCACCGGTTACAAATTAACAGTCCTCGGTTCTTTTGCACTATTACATTTCCACCAGCTTTAGGCGACTTCAGACCCAGATCCCAAGTAAAATGGGAACTTACTCAACTGAGACCCACGGTATTAGATTTATAATAAACAAAGAGGTCACTCCGGGATGCCATTTTCAGGAAAAGAAGAAAATGGAGCAGGAACACTTGAACGTCATTCAACTTCCTTCCTCACTGCGCCCTTGACAAGGAGGTCGTTCGCACACACGCGGTCTCCCTCCTCTCCCGGCAACCTTGACTGGGAGGTGAGAACCCACACCCCTGTCCTGGGAGCTGGTTATCTGTTTATGGTGACCGTTTTTTTAATATACTCCCTGCCTTCCACGCTAACATCACCTCATACTTTAAGACCGGGGACATGTCCCTTCCACTCCCCAAATCTGCTCAGTTCCTGGCTTCAAAGGTGAGAGTTCCAAAAGTCAAGTCAGTTTCCAAGAGACACTATTGCGTTCTTTGTCCCTGAGTTTGGCTCAGAAGAAGAGGGAGTTCGGACCAGCTCTTTCCTCAAACCACTACCAAGTCAATGTGGTTCCAGACAGTGAGGCAGGGAGAGTTATGTTCAGCCTTGTGGAATCGGGGCAGCCACTGAGCACGTCTGTCCACACCCTACCTGTCTGGTGGCCAGCACCAACTGACTTCACGAAAGAGCAAGTGCCTGCTGAGGCCTTGTCAGTCCCCATCTCACAGACTACAGATGCTTTCAGCAGCCCCAGGACACTAGGAACGGGAACAAAGCAAGCTGCTTATTTGTTTAAGCTGTTTCAGGATCCCCGTTTTGGCTCCCTCAGAGCCTCAGAAGGAATCCACATGGCTGACACCCCAAATTCAGACTCCCAGCCTCCGGAGCTGTGAGGGAATGAATTTCTCTTCTTATAAGCCCCTCACTTTTTTCACACACACGCACTTACACACACTCTCACATACAAACTCACACACATACGTGCATGCACACACTTTGACACACACACTTGTATGCCACTCACACGTGCACACTTACATACTCACATGTACACACTCACACATGTACACACTCGTGTGCATGCTCACATACATGTACACACTCACACACACACATGCACACACGTGCATGAGTGAGAACTTCCCCTTGTCCACCCACAGGTGCAGACAGAAGATGGCGTCTTGCTGAGCACCCAGAAGTTCCACAGCTCTGCTGGCCAGTCCGATCTGCTGTTGTCGCGTGCCCACGTCTGCGCACAGAAGACTCCCCCTTTCTGGAACGGCTTTATCATCTCCTCAGCCTCATAAAAGTCTGTTTGGTTTCCAAGTCATGGTGCAGAACGTCCTCCTGGGCTGAGCCCTCCCAGTAGCCCCAGGCAAAACACAGCTGTTGGGGCAAACGCTCCAGAGGTGGGGTAACACAGCAACTAGCATTTCACTGAGAGCCCCATCTTCTCACTGAGTGACAGGGAAGGAAACTGAGTCTCAAGGTGGTATGGGCACTAGCTTGAGGGGGCAGTCAGGGTTTTCACAAGTCCCTCTGGCTCAGAGCCCACCCTGAGGGAGATGAATGGACGCAGACAGCCACGAGTTCACCCGCAAACGCCGCCACCAGCCTTGTCTGACAGAGACCCTGCGCTCCCAGCCCGGAGCAGACCCTACACATAGTGGGGCCCGTGTGCTCTGCCTGGGCATGTGCTTGACCCCAGAAAGCCCTGGGCATCAGAGCAGACACAACTGTGAGTCCGGCTGCCCCAGGCTGAGAGACAAAGGGGGCCATGTGTGCCTGCAGCTTCTGGAAAAGCTGGAAGCGATTTCCTCCCACTGTTTCTGTTTAGAGTAACTGACTTGGCCAGATGTGGGCCAGAAAGCTCTGGCTCTGCGTCTGCTGTCAGCACGGAGCAGGCCAGTGGGGCAGCTGGAGGGACGTCAAGCCCCGTGGTTGGCAAAGAAAGGGGCAGCTCTGCGCCTGAGGGCGTGGGCTGGGCTGGGCTGGGCGGGATGGTCTGGGCCAGGAGGGTGGGCCGGGCCTGGCCAAGGAGCCCTCGGCCCTGGAGCATGTCTGCCACTTGGTGGTAAGCTGGGTGGCCTGGGAGCCCATCCTCTACCTTATTCCCCCGTTGGGGCCCACCACCACCTCTGGGAACCAAGGGCCGGGTCAGCTTCCAGAGCCACCAGCCCTCCCAGGCTCTGCCCACAGTGGTTGAAGAACTTTCAAAGGACTTTTACGCAGGTTGGGCCAGTGGGTTGGACCTCCACCCCACAAATAAGGATAGGAGACAGGGGAGGGGAGGGCTATGACCGAAGTGGCAGACAGAGAAAGCAGCATCTGGAGGAGGCCCCTCAGGCACAGGGGGGCTGAGCTAGTGCCCCTGGGCCTGGGAAGTGCTTCCTGGGTCGTCCTGGAGCAGGAGCCAAACTTCCTGTGCTCAGTCACTTAAAGCTTGTCTCTACCCATCTCCTTTGTCACTTCTTGTCACTGGGCTCCACTTTCCAGACCCGAGACACTTTCTGCTTCATCCTTTCACCCTGGCCACGGGGCCCTCTTCCCAGAGCGAGGATGGAAGAGAAGGCCCACGCTGGAGCCGGCATTGGAGGCTGCCCCACCCCCATCACTAGCCATCTTGAGCCGCCTCTCGGAGCGCGCCTATTTCATCCAGGCATTATAAGGAGAAATCCGTTGGCTTTGCCTGACTAGCAGCCTGCTTTCCTTTGGAGAGCAGCCCCTCCCCACCTCAGCCCACCTGGTTTGGGGGACTGACTCCACCCCTCATCCTTGAATGGGCACATGGCCCAGACCTCACCAATTGGATTGTCCCTTTCCCCTTGGCCACAGAGATTGGCACAGGGACAGCCACATGACCCAGATGCACCCAAATAATATTCACCCAGGAGCTTCTCCTACAACTATGGGAAAGGGGCACTTTCTGTTTGGTGACATGTGAGCCTGGGGTTGTGGGTGGTCCTCTTACCACTGCCCAGGAAAGCCTGCTAAGGGACAACACAAAAGAATACAGAGCCAAGAGAGCAGGGAGAGTTAGATTCTCAACATCATGATTGCAGCACCTACATCCAGCAATGCCTAAAGCCACCCTTTCTAGTTATCTGTGACAAAAATACCCTGTTGGGCTCAAGGCAGTGTGACTTGAGATTTTGACACTGCCAACTAAAGAGTCCTGATTTACACAAAAGTGTTTCAATATTTGTTTAATAATGAGGGATAAATACTTTAGTCCAAGAAGTATATCTCTAACGGTGGAATTCTGAGTGATGAGAAAGACACGCTGTGTCTGCTTGAGGGCCTTAGGCTCAAAGCACTGGAACCGGTCCCGTGTGGAAGTGGGGCCCACACGCCACTCGGGAAGTCCATAGGAATGCAGATTCTCCTGCAGGTTCTGAATCAGTATAGCCAAGGCAGGGCCCTGGATTCTGCGTTTCAGTCAGCTCTGATGCACAGTAGAGTTTGGGAGCCATGGTCCTGGCCCCTCGGCTGCTGAGGTGGTCATGAGGGCACAGCCTCCGGGTAACCGGGACATAGGTGCTGACTGCTACTGTGTGAAGGGGCTTGGTCAGCAGCCCACAGCTCCCCCCAGCCCCTCAGGAGGAGGGGGCGGAGGCAACCCTGCCTCCCCTTCAAGGCAGGGAGAGGGTGGGCCCACCAGACATGACCCTGACAGAGGCCAAGACCTTCTGGGCCACATTTACCAGCTAGTCAGGGAGCAGCCAGGAGATTGGGCACAGCCAGGAGGTGGGGCACAGCCAGGAGGTGAGGAGCACTGGAAGGATGACACTGACCACATGCATGCGTCCCCAATGAGCCTTTCCCTTCCCTTGAGCTTCTGGAACATTTAGAGTGAGCTCACAGAGGGTGACCTGGTCTGGGAACAGCCACGGGGCAGACACTGCTGGGGCCTCCTGTGCGAACACCTGCTGTCCTTGCCAATGGCGTGCACCCTGGCTGCAGTGCGTGTGTGTGTCATGCTGTGTGAAGTGTAGGTAGCTATGCACGCACGTACGTGTCTCTGGATGGACATTGGTGTGTGTGGAGCCTGGGTTTCTATGCATGCGTGTGTGTGTGTGTGTGTGTGTGTGTGTATACAGCATGAGTTTCTATGTGTGTGTACACGTTTATGTGCATGTGGAGCATGGGTTCCTACATGTGCATATGTGTGTGCACATAGTGTGGGTTTCTATGTGTGTGTCCATGTGCGTGCATGTAAAGAGTATGGTTTTCTACATACGCATACATGTGTGCATGTGCAAAACATGGTTTCTATGCCTGCATACATGTGTGTGCAGAGCATGGGTTTCTGCGTGGGCATACGTGTGTGTGTGCATGTGTGGGTTTCTATGCACGTGTACGTGTGGCCATGGCCATGTGTGCTCCCCTCTGTGTGGCTGCAAGAGGCCGTGGGCACCACAAGTGTGGGGGTTTCTGTACCATTTTTGTACCCTCACTCATACTCAGCTGCACAATCGCACAGGCCTCTGTAACCCAGTCACCCTCCAAATGCCACTCACACATACCACACTTGGTGGCAAATGGCTGGCATTTTTCCAATCTTTTTAGTGCCAAAGAACAAGTGTAAGAAACAACGGCACCTATAAGCCCCCCAAATATCCTCCCCATGGCTGTGTGGGGAGGAAAGTTCTCAGAAGCATACCACTAAACTAGAGAGAGAGATTTCTCTGACCTTGGGGGACCTTTGACTCCATTCTGGCTAAAGGAAGGTGACCAGATGGTGTATGTGCAACTACTGGGTCCTGTTCTAAAGTGGAAGGGACACGCTTTCTCCTGCCCCTTTCTCCCCTTTATGCCGACCTCACTGAAGAAACTGGGGATGGAGGAAGGAAGTGCCGTCGGAGTCGGCCCTTTGGAGCACTCTGCCTCGACGATGGAGCAATCAGCGCCCCGTGCTGATGGAAAGGTTAATACATAAATCAAAGGGAAATGTCAAGTGCCTCTAACGCTGATTGAGGTATAATTGGGTGTGGGCACTGCAATGGTCACTGGCGCTCAGGGAACCGGGCAGGCTGCGGAGGGAGTCGAGTCGCTGGGCTTGTTTCTTGTCAATAATCATATCAAGATTGACCGCCCTCCTCTGCACGGAGGCCTCACCGCGCCCTCCAAGGATGTGAATACTCACGGTGTTGAGCTCCAGCCCAGGGTAACAGTAGGGATGGGATGTCTGGGCCCATATGAGCTCGCTAAGTGCCTCGAGGCATTAGCCCTCAAAGCGGACATCTGGGGGCCACAGTGGGTCTCCGGAGTGGGGGGCTCAGGCTGGAGCTGGCTCTCAGGACAGATAGTCCAGCTCTGCGCAGCCCAACCCCAGTAGTGGAAGGGCTGCCCAGGCCATTCCTTTGCCAAGACCTCCCCTTGCAGCCTGGGTTCCCTGCACCATGTGCCTCCCCAGGCCTCTGACCCTCCATCCAGCACCTCTGCCCTATCCAGTTGCCTGGGCTCCCAGCCTCAAGCAGGGACCTCCAAACAATGCTAAGACCCTCCCCAGAGCAGCCTGTGTTCATTCTGCCCTTCCATGCCAGAATCCGAACCCAGGGCCTCAGGCATCGGGACGCAGGGGCTCAGACCTCATGTTCACAAAGGGCTGTGGATACAGAATTTTCATATCATCTCTCAGTGAGATAGTGCATAATCATGCATGTACCTGTGTGTGTGTGCACGTTAATTGTTAAAAGTACATGTTAAAAGTACTCTTAAGTGGTACAACATTTCTGTTAAGGATGATGCAAAAATTTGGAAAAGGATAGTGGTGACATTTGTACAATGTGGTGAATGTAATTAATGTCACTGAATTGTACACGTAAAAATGGCTGGAATGGCAACTGTTTTGTTATGTATATTAACAAGTGAGTTTATTCTGTGCTGTTAGAAGTCGGCGTGGTAGCTACATTTAGGGGGTTATGCTGAAGAGGGGAATGAGGGGGGCTTCCAAGATGCTGGTCCTGTTCTGTTTCATGATCTAAGTTCTGATTATGCAGGTGATTTCCAGTTTGCGAAAATTCATCCACTTGGGAAGTGTGCACTTTTAAGAATGCATATTATCGTACTTCAGTTAAAAAGTTTTAAAAAGGCAAAGGCCTGCGCTTGGAACACTTTGCAGCTAGGACACTTGGTGACTCATTGGTTAAGCTCTTGGCTGCTAACCAAAAGGTTGGCAGTTCAAACCCACTCAATGGCTCCTCGAGAGAAATATCTGGCGATCTGCTCCTGTAAAGATTACAGCCTAGGACACCCTATGGGGCAGTTCTACTCTGTCATGTACAGTTGCTATGAGTCAGAATCAATGGCACCAAACAGCAACCATCAGAACAGTAGCCAAGAGGGACTGAAAAGCTAAAGGAAGAAGAGCTGATGAGGCTGGAGAAGAGGGATATGTTTTTTCTTTAGAGGGTGTTAAGGCCTAGAGCCAGACTTGGCAGAACTGAAGGAGAAAATGAGATGCTGATGCCATGTGACCAGCTGTTTCTGTCAACTCAATCTCTACTCATGCAACCCTACGTGTGTCAGAGTAGAACTTTGATCCATAGGGTTTCCAAAGACTGATTTTTCAGAAGCAGATTGCCATGCCTTTCTTCCAAGGCACCTTTGGGTGGACCCAAACCTCCAAACTTTTGGTTAGCAGCCAAGAGCATTAACCATTTGCACCACCCAGGGTCTCCAAGGCCATGCTAGACCAACCTACAAGGAGAAAGGAAAAGCACCAGGAACCAATGGCTCTCAAAGAAGCTGCTAGAAAAAGGAGCACATTCTGGTTGTAACTGAAATCTAACCAAGGAGGAGGAAAGCTCTCAGAAGCATACCACTAAACTAGAGAGAGAGATTTCTCTGACCTTGGGGGACCTTTGACTCCATTCTGGCTAAAGGAAGGTGTATGTGCAACTACTGGGTCCTGTTCTAAAGTGGAAGGGACATGCTTTCTCCTGCCCCTTTCTCCCCTTATGCCGACCTCACGGAAGAAACTGAGCATCTGTCTTGGACCATGAGATGGGAGCTGTTTGTTGGGGACGGCAGAGCAACCAGACAGAAGGAGTGTAGTGATCTGAGAACTGCATGTCAGCTCTGGAGCATCCTCCTGGACTTTTACATGGGATAAAAATAAACTTCTATCTAGTTTAAGCCACTATAACCCTGGATGTCTCTGGCATATATCCTATCTAACACAGTGTCCAAGGAGAAACGCTGCCACCAGCGTACAGAACAGTAGTCTGTGAAATTGGAAGTTTAGGCATCCAGGTGGCCATGCTACTGGATGAAAATGCAGAAGCAGAAAAGATATTGACTTGGGGTCCTGTTGATGAAGTGAAATATAGTTGCCACCCAGCTGAGTGCAGAGGAATATGGATGAAGCCAAAGTATCCCACAGGGTCTTCTCGATACCGCCATGTTCAAAGGTCAAAGTGCAAACCCATAATACGGGATCACCAAGGACTCAGACTCCCCAGGAATTAAGTTTGGGTTATGCTGCCAAGCAAAGAACCCAAGCCACTGGAACAAAGGAAATGTAGAATGGATGCGATGGATTATATCTCATGACCAGAAAATAAAGGGATTATCATGGCTGTCAGACTGGGTTCTCTAGAGAAGCAAAACCAGTGAAGTATCTGTATAGATAGAGGGAGAAATAGAGAGAGAGAGAAGGAAATGGCTCAGGTGGTTGTAGAGGCTGGAAAGTCCCAAGCCCATGGGTCAGGCTGAAGGCTTCTCCCAACTCACATAGCTGCAGGGGCTAGTGAACCCAAGATCCAGACCAAGGAGGCTGATGAATCCCAAGATTGGCAGGTGAGCTGCTAGCTCAAGTCCCAAGAACTGGAGGTCAGATAAATAGGAGCCAGTTGCAGGATCCAGAGCAAGAAAAAGCTATCAAGCCTTGCCAAAAAGTCCACCTATATTGGATGCAGGCCACAGCCCCAAGGAAATTCCCTTTCAACGGATTGGCTCTTCCCAGCAGATTCCATCATGGAGGTGATCACATTATATCAGATCTTATCATGGATTACGTCATTATACAACTGCCAAACTACATCATAACTGCCAAACCACTGAGAATCATGGCCCAACCAAGTTGACACATGACCTTAATCATCACAGTAGCTAACACGTTTCCTTCCTCAAAGCATCATAAATAAAATGCACTTGAAACAAATGTGCATTCTGCTGGTGTTGGGTGGATCATTGTATGAATGTCAACTAAGTCAAGTTGGTCAATAGTGTGGTTCACGTATTTGATATGCTTATTGATTTTCTGTCTGCTTGTTCTCTTATTGAAAAAGGGATAATGAACTCTCCAGCTATGACTGTACATTTCTGTCTGTCTTCTGACAGCTCCATCAGTGTTTGCTTCATGTGTTGTCAAGGTTTGTAATTAGGCGCATAATCATTTAGGATTGTTCAGTATTCTTGACCAGTTGGCTCATTTACCACCAGGAAGTAACCTTCTTTACCTTGGCAATAGCCTTTACTCTGAAATCTACTTTTTCAGACAATAACATAGCCACTCTATCTTTTTCTTGTTTAGTGTGAGCCTGGTATATCTTTCTCCATTCTTTAACCCATTTGTTTCTTGATATTTCTTGATATTTGTTTCTTCTAGGCAGCCTATAGTTGGATCTTATCTTTTTATTTTTTTTTCCCCATCTACTCTGACAGTCTCTGCCTTTTAACTGGGGTATTTAGACTATTAACCGTCTTAGTCATCTAGTGCTGCTGTAACAGAAATACCACAAGTGGATGGCTTTAACAAACAGAAACTTATTTTCTCACAGTTTAGGAGGCTAGAAGTCTAAATTCAGGGCGCTGGTTCTAGGGGAAGTCTTTCTCTGTCAGCTCTGGGGGAAGATCCTTCTCTTTTCAGCTCCTGTACCCTGGTTCCTTGGAGATCTCCCTGTGGCTTGGCATCTGTCTCCTCTCCCACCACTCTTCCCTCACTTGTTTCATCTCTTATATCTCAAAAGAGATTAATTTAAGACACACCCTACACTAATCCCGTCTTGTTAACATAACAAAGAAAACCCATTCACAAATGGGATTATAACCACAGATACAGGGGTTAGCATTTACAATAGATATTTTGGGGGGACACAATTAACATTTAATATGCACATTGATGTGGTTAGGTGCAAGTCTGTTTTCTTGCTATTTGTTTCTTCTTTGTTCCCTCTGTCCTTTGTCCCCTTTTCTTATTTTGTTTCCTTCTTTTGGATTGAGTATTTTTTATGATTCTATTTTATTGCCTTTGTTGGCTCATTAGCTATAATTCTTTGATTTGGTATTTTAGTGATGACTTTGGAGTTTATAGTGTATAGCTTTTTATCCTATCACAATCTACTTTCACGTGATATTATGCCACTTCTCTTTCAGTATAATAATTTAACAATAGCGGACTCCAATTTATTCCTTCTCGACCTTTTTGTTATTATTGCCATACATTTTACTTTTGCATATGTTATGACCCACAATACAGTACTATTATTTTTGTTTAAAGAGTATCTTTTTATGAGATTTAAATAATAAGCAGAAATCTTATCTACTTTCCCATGTATTTACCATTTCTTGTGCTCTTCATTTCCTTTTAGTAGATCCATATTTCCATCTGGTATCATTTTCCTTCTGCATGAAGGACTTCTTTTTTTTACCGTTTCTTACGGCATGTGCCTGGTTGTGGCCGATTCTTTCAGCTTTTGTATTTTGTCTTTATCTTTGAAAGATAATTTTACTGGATACAGAATTCTAAATTGACAGGTGTTTCTCCCCCCCTTACAGTATTTTAAAGATATTGGTCCATTGTCTTTCCACTTGCATTGTTTATGATGATAAATTGGCTATCATGCTTACTTTTGTTCCTCCATATGTAATGAGTTATACTTTTAGAATAAAAAGGAAGTGTTACATGCAGACCCATAGTGGTGGGGGAGCTGCATACCATTCAATAATAGGCAGCTAGCCTCCAGCCCCCAATGCACTGCGGTGTTCAATTGCTTATTCTCCCATCTTTCGGGAATCATTTTCCTTTGTTACGGGATGTCATTTTCTTGAAAGTTTGTTGTCATGGATTGAATTATGCCCCCCAGAAAATGTGTATATCAATTTGGCTGGGCCATCATTCCCAGTATTGTGTGGTTGTCCTCCATTTTGTGATTATAATTTTATGTTAAAGAGGATTAGGGTGGGTTTGTAACACCCTTACCCAGGTCACATCCCTGATCCAATGTAAAGGGAGTTTCCCTGGGGTGTGGCCTGCAGCACCTTTTACCTCTCAAGAGATAAAAAAGAAAGGGAAGCAAGCAAAGAAGGTGGACCTCAAACCTCTAAGAAAGTAGTGCCAGGAGCAGAGCACATCCTTTGGACCTGGGGTTCCTGTGCAGAGAAGCTCCTAGTCCAGGGGAAGGTTGATGACAAGGACCTTCCTCCAGAGCCAACAGAGAAAGCCTTCCCTTGGAGCTGACACCCTGAATTTGGACTTGTAACCTACTAGACTGTGAAAGAATACATTTCTCTTTGTTAAAGCCATCCACTTGTGGTATTTCTGTTATAGCAGCACTAGATGACGAAAACACTTGTTTTATATAGTCTGTCTGTTTTTTGGTTATTTCGGGCAGGCAGGTGGTAAATCTGGTCTCTGTTGCTCCATGTTGACCAGAAGTGAAAGTCTTAGCTATTTATATATATATATATATATATATATCTGTCTTAATTTTCTGCTGTCTTGCTACAATATGTCTGTGTGAGGATTCATCTTATTTAATCTGCTCAGGGACTACTATGCTTTTAAATCTGGGGATTCGTGACTCTCATCAATCCTGGAAGTTGCCCAGTGACACAGAGTAGGAAATGACAAGGCCTTTGTTCTGGGACTTGGACTGCAGGTAAGATTTACTCATATGGCGAAATTAGAGACATCTCACTCAAGAGTGGGAGGAAGGAAGTCGTACACCAAGAGCTCATCCTTCAACCATCTGCACCAAGATGAAACCAAGGAACCTCAATAACTTCAAAAATCGTAACTAGTTAGAAACCAAGTCTTATTTGTCAAAAGAAGCCCACTTGAATGAGAAAAATACTGAATTCTCCTCTGTACAGACTCCATTATGCCTAAGTTGCATTTCAAACTTTGGTGGATTCAACTGTTCAGGTCTCAGATGTTCAATCTATCGACATTCCTAAATCTGCCCCAGGCCTGTCCCAACCAGGAGCGAGCTGTTGAGAAGAACAAGATGCAACCATGCCTTTGAACAGTACACAGTGTAGTCAGGAGAGGGAATGAAGAGGGGAAAATCCCCTATTTCCTCTTCCTTTCTATCAGTCAGCTCTTGTCACCATAATGCTGAGAAACAAACCACCTCAATATTCAATGGCTTAAACAACAATAAAATGCAGGTCAGATACAATGCTATGGTTCTATGCAGTTTTCTTGTTACAGAAATTGGATCCCAGCCATTCAATGCATAGCCAAAGGTGGGCTTTTGAAATCACAGCATGATACCTTGCCACGCCCCTTCTCTGCCCTCATCTGCCAAATGGCTTCTCCTGCCACCTAGAATAAAGTTCTTACCCCCTACTCTGGCCTCCCGTGAGCTTGAGGCCCCTCTCTCTGCCCACCCCCAGCTTTTCCTCCCTCCTCATCATCTGCAGCTGCACCTCCACTTGGCCCCAGCCACACCCTAAGGCCTTCATACCAGCTGTTCTCTCCCCCACCTGGAGCAATCCTGGGCCAGATCCAAGCTGACTGGCTCCTTAAATTCATGCCCAGCTCCACTCAAATGCCACCACCACCAGGAAGCCTCCCCTGGCCACCCGGCCTAAACCAGCAGCACCGCAGCAACAACCCCAGACTTCGGCTTCGCTTTATTTTTAACCCCACTTGGGGCTATGGGAAATCTGCTGTGTTATGCTTTAAGATGGTAGGGTGCTTTCGTTAAGTTTTCGCGTTTGCTTCTTCATGTATCGGATTTACAAGAACACTGGCCCCACCCACAGTTGTTGGCTGTGAGCTCCCTGTCCCTGGAACGGTTAGAAGTATACGGTAGGTCTTGATTGAGTGCGCTACACGAGAGGACGGCGAATGGGAAGTGTTGCCACCGCCCCAGCCTCAGTTTCCCCATCTTAAAGGAAGGAAATGGGCTCAGGACGCACAAGCCCTTCCTAGCTCTCAAAATACAGCCGCTCCCTACTTCCCACTGTCTTTCAGAGCGGAAGCCGGGGCCTGGACGGGCTTTGCGAGGGGTCGGCTCCCATTCACCCGCGGCGTCTCCCCACCGGCCCCTGTGGCGGCCTCAGGATGCCCTAAAGGTGACGCCTCGGCTCTGCCTGGGCGGACTCCGGCAGGGCTCAAGGCCCCGTACTGCCACCAGGTGGCAGCAGAGCGCCGGGGATATGTAGTCTGCGGAACCGCGGAGTCGGGCATGCACGGACCGCCGGGACGGGACCACAGAGGCCCCGCCCCAGACACGCCCAGGCCCCGCCCCATGGGCCAAGCCCCACCCTTACCTTAACTTACCCCGCCCCATGGCCCAGGCCCCGCCCCTCGACACCACCCCAGCTACCCCCTCCCTCCTTTCCCCTCGCCGGCCCAGGGCCCATTCTGGCCCCCCCCGCCTTTTAACTCAGGCCCCGCCCCCGGCCCTGGAGACCGAGAGGAGCCCCGGCTTTAGTCCAAGGTCTTCCACGCTCGCGTCCTGAAAGCATGAGTTGATGGATAAGATAGCTGGGCGCTGGAGCGGTCATGGGAGGGCTGAGCCCCTGACAGTCATTTTCTCATTTAACCGTAATATCACAGCCCGTTTGAGAGGAGGCAACTGGGACTTAGATGCCAACATATCACTGAGCGTTTGGGAGCACAGGAGAGAAATCAAGCCCACCCTTTGTGGCTCGTCCTGATGGCGATTCCCGCTCCCTGTCACCCCCAACCACTCCACCGAGTTCTGCTCTCCTCCTCGGCCCCCTCCCCTCCAACCCCACTGTGATCCCCACACACTCATATACTGTGACCCTGGAGGCAGTGGGCCTGGGGGCAGCTGTTCCCTTAGAGGACACTGAGACCTGAGACACAAGGGTGCAGGACTAAGACCCAGGTGTCCGGCTTCCGGGTTTGCCCACATGTCCCCCTCACCCCGTTCACCCCCAAACACCCTTTTAGGGTCTCTGAATTGAATGTGAAGCCCAGAGGGGTCTCTGGATTCATTCCCAGTCCGGCTGTACAGGGGTCTTGCCACAGAGCAGGGCAGGAAGGAATCCTGGTAACCCCTGAGAGAGAAACTAGCAGCACATGCTTCTCAAACTGGGACACCAGTACCCTCAGGGCACCCCTTGGAGCCATGGAGTTTGGAAAACCACAGGTGAACCTACCCTCTCTCCCTAGCGTGTCCCTGTCATTCAGCGAAAGACATTATTTGGGTACAAAGACAAGCACAGATGTCCTCTCGAACTGACGCAAAATTTCTACTAGATTTGGTTTCCCAAATAGAAATGTAGAAGACATTTTGAAGCTGGGTGGGCTGTTTAGGTTGTGCACCCAGATCCTGGTGGGGGGCATGCATTTAGTATCCTCTGATTTTACAGGTGTGCCCTTAGAAAGGTTTGAGAAACTCCCTTATAGGACACCATCTACCACTAACACCAGAGTAAGAATGAATTACTGGGAGTTACCTGGAAGGATAGGCCTCTGCTGCTGCCCAGTGAAGTAGTGTCTATGTAAGCAGGGTGGGGGGTGCAGGGCTGTAGGTGCAGAGATCACACCAGCCTCAGGTGTGTGCATCTGTGGTGGGGAACACATGTGTGGGGGCACTCTCAGGAAGAAGATGCAGGACAGAGCAGGGGCAGCCACATTTGTAAGCCCATCTGGGGGACAGTGTTTGGATGTGAAGCCTGGAACTACAGCAGCCATTTTGTGAGCATGAGGGATAGCTGACTTTGGAATGAGACCGACTCTGCAGAAGGCAGAGATGGGAAGAAATTGAGTCCTTGACAGCATTGATGAGCCCCTGGGTCAAGCCAGCTCTGAAGTCCACCCTGCCTCAGGGACTTCCTATGCCATGAACCAGTGAATCCTTCTCTTGGTTAAGGTACTTTGATTTGGTTTTTCTGTTACTTGCAGCCCAATGCTTCCTAACTGATATATGCCTCCTCGTCTGCAGCTCCAGGGGTTTCCACTTTGTACCCATTTTCCTGCATGCTCCAGCCATTGAGTATTCATCTGTCTGATGCCCTGCACCACCAGTCCAGCTAGCGCCCTGCCCTGCCTGCCACCTGGCTGACACTTGTGGCAAGACCCCAAAGACTTCCAGAATGGCCACTTCTCAGAAACAAGGCTTGTTCCCAGGGCAGTTAAGACAGAGGCTTGCACTCATCCTGTGTGAAGCTGTGGAAGCAGCAGTTGTAACTGCCATCCCCAGGTTCAACACCCACCATCCTGATATGGCTGAGGTGGCTGGTGTCATGGCTTCCTTATAAAGAAGAAAGCAAAATCACAGATGGCAGGGGCCACTGGGTCTTCCCTAGCTTTGGAGACTTTGGAGTTTTCTCTGTATCTTCTCTTTTCCAACGTCCATGGATATACAGGCTAAAACCTCCACCTCTTGGTGGGAGCTGAGAAAATGGGCAGGCTGGAGATTTATGGAGAAAACAGCCAGGCCCCACAAGCGGGCCCTAATAGCTCCCTAATTCCATGTCATTAGTTAACAAGAGCCCCCAGGATTTCCTTACACAGCAGCTCAGGTCTAATTACCAGCCTCGAGTGCTGGGCATGCCGGCCACGTATGTGTTTTTTAAATTCACTGAGATGCTCTCCATGATTCTGGAAGCTTCTGTTGGTCTGCAGTTACAAGTAGCCCTTATTAAAAATCCATGCAGCTTCCCACATCAAACAAAATTAATCGGTAACAAGCTGTAATATTATTAGGTCATTTCCCAACATACAGTAACTCAGAAGCAACTTTATCTGATTGGCCAGTGTATCAGACCTCAGGAATTCTCCTGGTTATCTGTATGTCATGAGCTTTACATGAGATGTTTGCCTGTGGTTGAATTACATTCAGGTATTGTTTTGGTGGATACGTTTCCAGTTGGCCAGGCCGATGTCTCTGGAGGTATACACGCCATGGAGGTGGCCATCTTGTTCTGGCTAGGAATATGAGATTTTATGGCTCCTGTTAGAGGGAACGAAGGAATACAAATGGTGAATGCCCTCAGCTGCTAACCGAAAGGTTGGAGCTTCGGGTCCACCCAGAGGTACCTCAGAAGAAAGCCCTGGCAATTTACTTCCAAAAGATCAGCCGTTGAAAGCTCTATGGAGCAGTTCTACTCTGACACACATCGGTTCGTCATGAGAATTGACTCAACGAAACTGGTTTTTTTTTCGTTGTTGTTGTTGTTAAAGGAAACTGAGTGTGGTCAGGGAGAATGACCAGGAGCTGCAGGGTATGTCTACTCTCGTTCACTTGGACAGTTGCAATAACTTCCTGACTGGTCTTTTGCCTCCACCTTCCTCTTCACACAGTGTCCTCCACACAGCAGCAAGAATGAGTCTTTGTAAAACCACATTGACTCTCCTCATTTGCTTTTGTTTTCCTTTAATGATTCTCACTGCACTCTGCCTTGTCCTGTCTATAAGGTCCTGCAAAATCCAGTCCCTGCTGGTGTCTACAGCCTCTTCTCTCACCGCTTACCTCCCAACATACAAGGACCTGTAAGAAGGTGGGGTCTACGTTCCCTGCCCTCAGATCACTAAAGCAGAAGTGACTTTATGTAGCTTCTGAGGCTAGGTCATAGAAGGCGGCTCAGCTTCCATCTGGTCCCCCTGGGATGGTGGCTTGCAGCACCAGCTGCCATATTAGCAGTGTGACTACGTGGAGGCCACCATGCTGTAAGGAAGCCCAACCTGGCCCACACAGAAAGCCCTAGTGAAGAAGCCCTGAGACTACAGGAAGAGAGAGATGCCCCATCTGCCCCCAACTGCTGCTGCCCCTGCAGGTCTGACGGCAACCACAGCAATCAGAAGCGCTAGCTGAGCCCTTCTTGAATTCATGATGGACAGAAACTGTGAGAGATAACAAAATTGTCTTTGTTGTCTTAAGTTAACAGGAACAACAGTCTTTACTCCGTCCCCGGAAAACCTCAAGTTCTTTCCTGCTCAGAGTCTTAGTTTGTTCTATTCCCTCTGCCTGAAATGCCCTTCCTCTCAATCTTCACATGCTGTGTCTTTGCATTGTTTGCTGCTTGGCTTAAACATCACCTCCCCAGAGAGAACCCCCCAACCACTCTCTCTGAAGGAAATACCCATCCCATAGCTTCCCTTGGCACCAGACTCACTCCCTTCCATGGCATTAATCATAATCCATACTTCTGTATCTATTTGCTTACTTGTATATTGTCGATTTCCCCAGGCAGACTGTAGGCTCCACAAAGGCAGGACTATGCCTATTGATTCATCATTAAATGCTCAGTGCTTAATATTGTGTCTGGCACATGGCATGGGCTTGAGGCTTTGACCAAGTGGTTGACTGCGTGAAGGAGCGGATGGATGGAAGGAAGGAAGGAAGGGAGGGTAGATGGATGGATGGATGGATGGATTGGTGAAGGATGGATGGAAGGGAGGAAGGGAGGATGGATGGATGGATAGATGGGTGGATGGATGGCCATTTTTCTCTACCTCCATAGAAGACAGAAAGGAAGCAGGTCCAACAGTGGGTCATGCATCAAACAGACATGGGGAATATGAGGCCATGGCAAGAACCTCAAGGAGACAAGAACCAATGGGCTGTAGGATTCTAGGGGGATTCAGTTGAGTAGAGGGGCCTCTTCTCCAAGGGCCAAGGGAAGATGGATCTGGTCACACCAGGAACTATCCAGAGGTGCTGAAATGGGTCCTTGGGGAGGCTGGAATCTCTCCAGGCTCAGAGACTGACCAGTCAAGTCCAAGGGTACCCAGTGCCCAGGTTGGAGCCCTCCCCTGGAGGAAGAACAGCTTTGTGGGAAAGGAAGACAGAAGGTGAAGATAAATTGAGCACATGTTATGTCAGGCACTGTTCTAAGTCCTTGATATGAATTCTTGTTGTTGTTAGGTGCTGTAGAGTTGGTTCCCACTCATAGCGACCCTGTGTACTACAGAAGGAAACACTGCCTTGTCCTGTGCCATTCTCACAGTTATTGTTATGCTTAAGCCCACTGTTGCAGCCACTTTGTCAATCCATCTCATTGAGGGTCTTCCTCTTTTTCCATGACCCTCTACTTTACCAAGCATGATGTCCTTCTCTAGGGACTGATTCCTCCTGACATGAATTAGCTCACTTAATCTCATGACAACTCTGAGGTGGGCGCTAGTGCTGACCTTCTTTTAGAGATGAAGAAACTGAGGCACAGCGAGGCTAGGTAACTGGCCAAAGGTCCTGTGGCTAGTAAGGGTCAGGGCCAGAATTGAATTCAAGCAAATTGGTTCAGAGCCAGCAAATTGACCTCCATAACCCCCTTCTGTCTTATAAAGAAAGACATTTTCCGAAGTAGGATGTTTTTGTTTGAATATAGCAATAAACCCTCTGCAAATTGGCTTCTGTTGGTCCTCATAGCAGGAGCATCCAGAGATGAGGCAGAGTCCAGGTGGATGACTCAGCTTCTCAACAAAGTCTTCAAGAACCCCATTTCTTTGAGTGTCTCAACTCTCGGCCACCCGCTTTTGGCTTCACCCTCAGGGCCACTCTACTGTAACAAGATGGGACAGCCCCCACCTGCAGCTTTCTCCTGCCTATTTGAAGAAGTGGTGGGCATGAGGGTGCTAGTTCAGTGGGGGAGATGGACACAGACGCAAGAGACAGTAACTGCTAACAGGAGTGGGAAGAGATCACAGCCTGAGCTCCCCGTGAGCAGATGTTGGGATGGAGCCTGAGCTGTAAGATGCTGATCCGGGATCAATACCTGTGGAAGGAAGAGGAGGAAGCAGGACTGGGAGCAGGGAAGGACGATGAAGCTCAGCCTGCCCCTTGAACAACCCCGACAAAACAAAACAAGCAAAAAACTGGGTCTTCTGGGGATTGTGAGGCCCACGCTTTGCTCATAGTGGGGCAAAGCAAGGGAGGGCCAGACCAACCCAGACCAAATCACAGTTACCAACACCATGTACCATCCTGTGGACCCCAAGGCCTGGTCCCTGAGGGCAGAGGGAGCTGTGAGCAAGGTGAAGGGTGTCGCTGCCGGCGAGGAGCTCAGCATCCTTAGTGGGCTCCTGTCCAGCTTTGGGGAGGCAGGAATGGAGCTCAGAGCCCTGGACCACGCAGTTTCTGTTCCACCTCTCCCATCCCTCAGCTGGTGGCCCCAGTCTGACTCGGTTTCATCATCTGTAAAACAAGATGATAGCACCTGTTTTGCTGGGTTATCGCGAGCGTTTATAACAGCACTGGCTGTTGCATGCTGTTACATAGCCCTCTGAGGGAATGAGAGATAATTCCGTCTGTGAAATAGCTTTTATTGTTCTATTTCTCATTACATGATAGATATGTATTGTTGTTGTTAGGTGCCATTGAGTCAGTTCCAACTCAGAGCAACCCTATAGGATCTTCTAAAAATCAAACACCTATGCTCTTCAAAAGACTTCACCAAAAGAGTAAAAATAGAACCTAGAGACTGGGAAAAATTTTTGGACGGTACAAGTCAGACAGAGGTCTAATCTCCATAACCTACAAAAAAATCCAACACTTCTACAACAAAAAGACAATAATCCTATTAAAACATGGGCAAAGGAAATGAACAGACCCTTCACCAAAGAAGACATTCAAATGGACAGCAGACACATGAGGAAATGCTCGAGATCACTACCCATTAGAGAAATGCAAATGAAAACCACAATGAGATACCATCTCACCCCGGCATTACTGGCACAAATCAAAAACACTGAAAATAACAAATGTTGGAGGGGCTGCAGGGAGATCAGAACTCTTATGCACTGCTGGTTTGAATGTAAAATGATACAACCATTTTGGAAAATGATATGGCACTTCCTCAGAAAGCTAGAAGTAGACATACCATTCGATCCAGCAATCCCACTCCTAGGAATATATCCTAGAGAAATACAAGTCGTCACTCGAATAGACATATGCACACCTATGTTCATGGCAGCTTTGTTCACAATAGCAAAACGATGGAAACAACCTAGATGCCCATCGGCATATGAATGGATAAACAAACTATGGTACATAAACACAATGGAGTACTATGCAACGAGAAAGAACAATGATGAATCTGTGAAGCATCTCATAACATGGATGAAACTGGAGGACATTATGTTGAGTGACATAAGTCAATCACAAAAGGACAATTATTGTAGGAGACCGCTATTGAAAAAGCCATGAAAAAGTTCCCACACAAAATATAACAATCTTTGTTGGTTACCAGGGATGGGAGGGGTGGGTGGGAAATACTAAATAGGCAATAGATAAGTGGTATCTTGGGTGAAGGGTGAGACAGTGCACAATACAGGGGAAACCAGCACAACTTGTGTAAGAGAAGGTCATGGAAGCTCCATAAACACATCCAAACTCCCTGAGGGACTGAACTGCTGCGTGGAAGGCTGTGGGGACCATGGTCCCAGGGAACATCTAGCTCAATTGGCATAACACAGTTTATAAAGACAATATTCTTCATTCTACCTTGGTGAGTAGTGTCTGGGGTCTTAAAAGCCTGTGAGCAGCCATCTAAGATACTCCACTGGTCTCATCCCTTCGGGAGCAAGGGAGAATGAAGAGAACAGCATACCCGGAAAAGATTCGTCCGAAGGACTAATGGTCCATAGCTACCAAGGCCTCCACCAGACTGAGTCCAGTACAGCTAGATGGTGCCTGGCTACCACCACTGCCTGCTCTGACCAGGATCACAACAGAGAGTTCTAGACAAGGCTGGAGAACGATGTAGAACAAGATTCTAACTCACAAAAAAAAGACCGGGTTTTCTGATCTAAAGGAGACTGGAGAATCCCCGAGATTATGGCCCCCAGACACCCTTTTAGCTCAGTGGTGAAGTCATTTCCGAGGTTCACCATTCAGCCGTGGAGTGGACAGCCCCATAAAACCAAATGGGACTAATGAGGCACAGCAGTCCAGGGACAAGGGCAAGAAGGCAGAAGGGGACAGGAAAACTGGTGATAGGGAACCCAAGGTTGAGTAAGGATAGTGTTGATGTGTTGTTAGGTTGTTAACCATTGTCATAGGGCAACATGTGTAGTAACTGTTAAATGAGAAACTATTTTGTTCTGTAAGCCTTCATCTAAAGTGAGAATAGCAGCACAATTGGAAGAACGTAGTCGATGTCACTGAACTGTGCATGTAGAAATTTTTGAAATGGTGTATCTTTGGCTATGTATATTCTCACCAACAAAAAAAAGGTCGAGAAGGGAGAGGATTGACATGTTGCGGGGTTATTAACCAATGTCATAAAACCATATATGTACGACTGTTTCATGAGAAACTATTTGTTCTGTAAGCCTTCACCTGAAGTACAATATTAAAAAAAAGGAAAATAAAACCATAAATAAAAAACACTCTAGCTGCAGTACAGAGAAGGGACTGTGGAAGACAAAGAGGACTGCTAGGGAAACCAGTAAGAAGGCTGATTGTGGGAGTCCAGGAAGGAAATAGGATGATGTTGGTAAAGAGCTATAAATAATCACAGGTGTTTCTCCCCTTGGTTTCCCAGAGTTACATGTAATCTCTATGGTACTAGTTCTAAGGAAATGATTTTTTCTTCCATTTGAGAGAAGTGGAAATGTGAGACTGATATCTTAAAGTCGTCTTACATTAAGTATAACCCAACTGAAAAGAAAGCAAAAACCTCAAATGCATATATAACTAGCACTATTAACAACGCAGAGCCCTGGTTGCACAGTGGTTAAGAGCTACAGTGAGCTATGGCTGCTAACCAGAAGGTCAGCAATTTGAATTCACCAGGTGCTCCTTGGAAACCCTATGGAGCAGTTCTACTCTGCCCTATAGGGTCACTATGAGACGGCAGCAGTTTTATGAACCACACACACAAGCACAAAATTGGTGTGCACACTGTGAAAAATTGCTATTCTCTAGGACTCTAAAGAAATAGTAGTGAGAAATTATATTTAATAAATAAAGTTCTTTACCCCTAAAATTTTAAAATTAAGTCATGTGTGGCATAATCTAGCAAAGTCAATTCTGTTAAGAAAACCTGATCATGAGCATCACGTGTCTAGCACCACTGAAGCGGAAAGGCAACTAAATAGGAAATGTTGTCAAACACAAGCAGGAGGATTTTCCCTTCCATTTTCATTTCTCCAAGAAGAGCAGAGTCAAGTATAACAGCAATCCTTCGTTGCTCTATAGTGACCCTTAGTGGCCAATGACAGATGATTTTAGATGAACACAATTGCCTTTTCATGACTGCCTGAGCAAATCAGAATTTGAGAATCACCTACATCTTTCTTAATCTAAAGAGTCTATCAAATGAACTTTAAAATTTATGTTTGGTTTTAAAAACACAACTCTATTCACATTATCTTCAAAATCCCATTTGGTAATAAACAATTACGTCAAGTTAACAAAGTTATGGAGGAAGTACCAAGGAAATTTGAAGGAAAGAACAAGTTTTAGAGCCCTGTTCTAGTTTGTTCACTGTTACGAGGCTATTGTCACCTTTTTAAAGTTGAAGACATCCACAGGCACAGTAGCTCCTACCTTCCAAATATGCAGGAGTTCCAGCTCAAAGGAAAATGGCTACATTCCATCCCCGTCCTCCTGATGAGGACCACGTGTCCCAAAGGAGCCATTATCTCAACTCTATAGCACAAGCAGCAAAGAATCGGCAGATGTTCCAAAAGGTTTGCCAAAGCCAATAGAAGAACAACTCTTCCACCGCAACAACACGTCGCTGAATAAAACGAAAGGAGGAAAAATGACTCTCAAAGCAAAGGAGCTACAAAGTGACCTTTAGATGACAAATTAGAGTCTCTTGGGCAACGAACCTATTCCACTGCCTACGGCCCACACCTTATATGATTTACATGACTCCTGTCTGAACTCCGGCCAGGACCCAGGGCTGCACCCCGAGTGCGCCTCTCAGAACAAAACTCTGTCCCCTCGGGCTCCAGAAGCTTCCTGGGGCCCCCAAAGAAACTCAGCCGGAACATTGCGCAAAAATTGCGACTCGCTCCCTACAGTTCCCAGTCTAGGACCCCAGGCGGTAACCGAGGACCACTCGGAACCCAGATCACACTCTTGGCGATCTTCCACCGACAGAGCTCAGGCAGCTCACCGAGAAAGAGTAGCTCAAGATCTTCACGAGCTCTGTAACTGTCCCAAAATCGCAAATCCACTCTACACGTCCACCACCCACCGCAGCCAATCACCTACATAGCCTGCCAGCTGCCTGCCGCCAGTCCTCAATGCTGTCAGGTGCCAACTCACAAACGGTCTAGGTGCCACAAATGACTCATGCCCACAAATGGTCAGGCCAGCTGCCGGCTCCCGCTGAGCTGACCATCCAGAAGGAACGGAGGAGTTGGAGGGGGATAGAGTGGGGTTCGCAGGCAAGGGACTGAATGGAACAATTAGGACACTTCATTAGGAAGAAAAACATTATTGTCTTCATAATATCAAATACCCATTGCCTTCCAGTCAATTCCTACTCATGGTGACCCCGTGAATCAGAGGAAAGCATAAAGAGGGCAAAAACAGAACACAATCCCACCAAAACAATAACCTTTCTTGCCTTATTTTACGGCCGAAATAGATAGAAACGTGATTTGATGTTTCTCACCGCTGGGCTTAAAAAGTTTAAAGTAATAACCTTTCTCCACTTCTTCCATCTCCTCAAAGATAATTATTTTTCACAGTTTCTTGTGTATTTTCCCAGGAATACAAGTATGATTCAGTTTTTCAAAACTACACAGACACACAAAAAAGATAATAATATACACATTATTCTATGCTGCTTCTTATCTGTTTATTAAATCCTGAGGCTATCCTCCTTAATCCGCTACTGCCCATTTTACTCATTTTTTTTTTTTTTTGGTGGCTGCAGAGTATTCTCTTGTAGGGAACCATGATTTATTTAATTAATTCCATTGTTTCACATTTAGGTTTATAATATTTTCCTATTAGAGATAATTCTGCCGTTAAGAAACCTTGTACTTTACAGGATGGATGAATCTTAAAATAATCACGCAGAGTGCAAGAAGCCAGATACATAAGAATACATACTAAGAGATTCTGTTAAAAAAAAAAATATATATATATATATATAAACTCTAGGGAATGTAAACTAATCTATAGTGATAGTATGTACAGTAGTGGTGGGAGGAGATGGAGGGAAGAAAGGTGGAATTATAAAGGGAACAAAGAAACTTTGGAAGACGATGAGTATGAGCACTATATTGATTGTGGAGATGTCACAGTTTATACAACCTGATGAAATTCTACACTTTAAATATGTGCAGTTTATTGTATGCCAATTACACTTCCAGAAAGCCACTTGAAAAAAAAATCCTGTTCATATTTTCCTAGCAATCTATTGGGTCAGAGGATGAGTACACATAATATTGTTATGTGTTTTACCAAATGGCCCTCTAGAAGTTTGAACTCATTATTTCTTTCACCACCCATTTCCCAGTATGTTGATATATATATATTTTTTTTACTTCTTTAATGTCAATCTAGTAGATAAAAGAACAAAACCGATCATCTCTTTGTTTGGATTTGTGTGTCTTTCATGGACAGTGATGTTGAACATCCTTCCATGTTGGTGTCTGTAGTAATTTCCTATGGTTGCTGTAACAAGTGAACACAAACTTGGTGGCTCAAAACAACACAAATTTGTGAGTTTATAGTCCTGGAGATCAGACATGAAATGAGTCTCACTGGGTAAAATCAATGTGCCTTCAGGAGGCTCTAAGAAAGAATCTATCTCTTTGCCGTCCCCAGCTTCTGGAGGCTGCCCACATCCTTGGCTCTTGACCTCCTTCCATATTTAAAGCCGGTAATGTGACTTAAGTCTTTCTCATATCACCTCACTCTGACTCTCTCTTTCCTGCCTCCCTCTTTCACTTATATAAGCACCCTTGTAATCACACTGGGTTTACTAGGATAATCCAGGTTGATCTCCCCTCTAAGGTCAGTTGATCAGCAAACTTCATTCTATCCGCAACCTTAATCCCCCTTTGCCATGTTACATAACGTAACATAGTCACAGGTTCCAGGGATTAGAATGACGATATAGGGGTGGGGGAGCACTATTCTTCCTATCGAAGGGTTCATTACATTTCTTTTACTTATGCACATTGTCTATTTTTCTATTTTTGTTTAACTTTTATCTTGTTAGCTTAAGTTTTTCTTAAATTAAGGACATTAACTATTTGACAATTTTTTACAGTTTTCTCTCCCAGTTGTTATTTGCTTTTCTCTAATGTGTAGTTCTTTAAAAAAAAAGTTGTAATTAAATATCATTGTATCTTGCTTAGGAAGGACTTGTTCATTCATTGTAAGAACTCTCTGAGTTCCATTGTAAAGGAATACCACTGGCTTCTGCATAAAGACCAGACCAGAGGAGGCCAGAAGCAGAACAGGGAGAAAACAGTTGAAGGCCACTGAAAGAATCCAACGTAGGTGGCTGGATGTGGTTGGTTTCCGTATCTAAAGTGAAAGTAGAACTGGCAGGAATTGCTCAGGGATCAGGTGTGTGTGCGTGTGTGTGTACATGTGTAAAGACAGAGACAGAGAGATTCTTAAAGGTTTTTGCTTGAGCAGCTGGGTGAAAAGGCAGTTTCATTTAGTGAAATGGTAAAGCCTGGTGGGAGGGGGGCTGTCTTTTTGTGTCTGAAGTTCAAGGGTCCAGGGATGTGTTGACATGTAGGTGGTTTTTCAAACCCCCATCCTCAACGATGTCACCTAGAGTACTTGTATGAAAGAAAGAGTAAGGATCTGAAGGTGGAGCCTTGGAGCCTTCCAACCACAGGAAGAGAGGAGGATTAAGCACAGGAATCAGTGAAGGAAGTCAGTGGGGTAGGAAGAAGATATGGAGACTGAAGCAAGGGAATCTAGTGTTTCCAGGAGAAGGGGGTGATGAACCATGCCAAATGCTGCCAAGGTCAAGGAAGATGTGGACCGAGAAGTGATCCTTGGTCTTGTCAATCAGAGGTCACTGATGAACATAAGTAGCAGATGGAGGGGTAGGAACAAAAGCCTGATTGGAGGGAATTTCAAGGACAACGGTACCAGGAGAACAGAACCAACACTCTAAAGTTTGGTTCTAGAGGGCAATGAGTCTTTAGCTGAAGGGTGATGGATTTAGGGAGGGGTATTTAAAGATGGAGAAGTTGTTCAACATTCAGTAATAGGTTTATTTTAGCATCCAAACTCTTGCTCAGCCCTATGAGGCCATATATGATCTAACCTCTCCTGGCTCCTTGGTCTTCTTCTTTTTTTAAATTATTGTACTTTAGATGAAGGTTTATAGAACAAACTAGCTTCTCATTCAACAGTTAGTACACATATTGTTTTATGACATTGGTTATCAACCCCCGAGACATGTCAACACTCTCCCTTCTTGATCTTGGGTTCCCTATTACCAGCTTTCCTGTCTCCTCCTGCCTTCTAGTCCTTGCCCCTGGGCTGGTATGCCCCTTTAGTGTCATTTTGTTTTATGGGCCTGTCTAATCTTTCGATGAAGAGTGAACCTCAGGAGTGACTTCCTTACTGAGCTAAAAGGGTGTCCGGGGAGCCATACTGTCAGGGTTTCTCCATTCTCTGTCAGGCCAGTAAGTCTGGTCTTTTTTTTGTAAGTTAGAATTTTATTCTCCATTGTTCTTCAGCTCTGTCCAGGACCCTCTACTGTGATCCCTGTCAGAGCAGTCAGTCGTGGTAGCCGGGCACCATATTTTTGTACTGGACTCAGTCTGGTGAAGTCTGTGGTAGTTGTCGTCCATTAGTAAATTGGACTAATCTTTCCCTTGCGTCTTTTTTTTCTTCTTTCTCCCTTGCTCCCAACAGGGTGAGGCCAGTGAAGTATCTTCGATGGCTGCTCACAGGCTTTTAAGACCTCAGATGCTACTAACCAAAGTAGAATGTAGAATATTTTCTTTATAAACTATGTTTTGCCAATTGAGCTGGATGTTCCCTGAGAACATGGTCTCCACAGCCCTCAGCCCAGGAATATGGTCCCTCAGGGTGTTGTTTCCATCCCCACCCCTTCCCTCCCTCATAACCAGCAAAGATTGTTTCTTTTTGTGTGTAAAGCTTTTCATGAGTTTTTATAATAGTGATCTCATCCAATATTTGTCGTTTTGTGAGTGACTTATTTCACTCAGTGTAATGCCCTCCAGATTCATCCATGCTGTGAGATACTTCATATATTCATCACTGTACTTGCATACTACTCCACTTTACCGCATGTACCATGTACCATAGTTTGTTTATCCATTCATCTGTTGATGGGCATCCAGGTTGTTTCTATCTTTTTGCTATTGTGAACAATGCTCCAGTGTACATGGGTGTGCATATGTCTATTCATGTAACGGCTCTTATGTCTCTAGGATATATTCCTAGGAGTGAGATTGCTGGATCATACAGTATTTCTGTTTCTAGCTTTCTAAAGAAGTGCCATATGGTTTTCCAAAACGGTTGTACCATTTTGCATTGTCACCATCTGTGGGTAAGGGTACCAAGCTCCCTGCAGCCTCTCCAACGTTTGTTATTTCCTGTTTTTTTTGATTCATGCCAGTAATGCTGGGGTGAGATGGTATCTTATTGTGGTTTTGATTTACATTTCTCTAATGGCTAGTGATAGTGAACATTTCTTCATGTGTCTGTTAGTCACTTGAATGTCTTCTTTGGTGAAGTGTCGGTTCATTTCCTTTGCCTATTTTTTAAATTGCATTATTTGTCTTTTTGTTATAGAGCTGTTGGATTTTCCTGTAGATTTTAGAGACGAGAACTTTGCCAGTTTTGTTAGAAGAAACAGTCCGCCCACCACCAGCTGCTTTCTCAAATGTTCTCTCAGTGGGTGAAGACTGGAGGGTGCCTGCCTTGCAAGTATTTGAATCCCCTGGTTCTCAAAGGGAACTTTGCGTAACAGGGAATGAACATACTTTTGGCTTTCAAAGCAAAAGAGGCACATTGTTTGCCTTCAGCTAGAGGATGGCAGAAGAGGTTCAGTTTTGCTGACTAAACATTGTGTGCTTAACGCGAGCATGTAGCTTCTTCTCTGCCAGAAAGAGAAAGCAAGAGACTGTGGCTCTTAGTCTGGGGATTGAGAACGATTCACTTACTGTGTTTGAAAATCCCTCTGTGTTCCATGCCTAAGAAAGTTGCCTGTGCATTGTCTACCTGGATAAAGTGTATGACTTTTCTCCCTTTCAAGTAGTTTGAAGCCATTCAGGGTTTACAGCATTCCAGGAGGCATTCTGTGCTGCGAGGCTGAGAATACCGCTTTATAGACGGTATCCCTGAAGGAGAAGAGAAACGGCGTTTCTCCCGTTCCGGAACACGAAAGAGACAAAACCGCAGTTTTGCTGAGTAAAAACTACGTTACCAACAAGTACAAGTTCCCAATACACCGCATGAAAGAGAACGCGAAATATAGCATAGTGGGTACCTAGATATTAAGTATGGTTATATCTTCATGATGGATCATCCTTTTAATCATTATATAATGCCCATCTTTGTCTTTCATGGTGGATTTTGTATTAAGGTCTATTTTATCTGAGATTAGTGTCATCACTTCTGCTGTTTTTGGGTACCTGTTTGCTTTATATATTTTTTTCATCCTTTGATTTTTAATAAATTTACGTCTTTGTTTCTAAGGTGTATCTCTTGTAGACAGTGTAGGATAGATCCTGTTTTTTTATTTATTCTGTCACTCTCTGTCTCTTATGAGTGCATTTAGGCCATTTACATTCCACGCTATTATTGATAGATGTGAGTTTATTGCTGTCATTTTGTAGTGCTGTTTTTGTGGTGCTGACATTTTCTTTGTTCCTCTGAATTCCTTTTGTTTGTGGGTTTATTTTTTCATTTCTTTTGTTTTTCTAGATTGTTTTCTTACTGAGACTTTAGGTTTTTCTTTTTTCTTTGGATGAGTAGGCGTGTTAACTTTCTTTGTGCCTACCTTGAAATCTACCTGTATCTTCCTAGGATTGAACCAGTCTTTTATTACTTGGTATTGCCTTGCCTTCCTCTCCTTTAGAAAGTTCTATACCTACACCCTTTATTCTGTCTTTTCTTCTTCTGATATTGTTGTCATTTGCAGACTGACCTCTCTGGTTCCCAGTTGTAAGACTTTTAGTTTTGAAAAATCCTTGGGAGTTCGTTTCCTAAGTTGTTGGTATCTGGCTGGTGTGATCTTGCATGTCAGATTCAGGCTGTAGTCTGATGTTGTTTGTTCTCAAACTGAAGGACTTGCTTTACTAATTTTTGTAAGTTTGGTTTGGTTTTTAAATATTCCCTTAATTTCTGTTTATCTGGAAATTTCTTAATTTCACCATCATATTTGAACGAGAGTTTCACAGGCTATATTATTCTTGGCTGGTGGTCTTTTCTTTCAAGATTTTATATATGTCATACCATTGTCTTCTTGCCTCCGTGGTTTCTGCCGAGTAGTTAGAGCTTAGTCTTGTTGTTTCCCCTCTGTATGTGACTTTGTGTTTTTCTTGAGCTGCTCTCAGCATTCTTTCTCGGTCTTTGGTTTTAGCCAGTGTGATTATGATATGCCTTGATGATTTTCTTTTGGGGTTTATCCTATACGGGATTCGTTGAGCTTCTTGGATGGTCAGCTTTCCATCTTTCATGACATTAAGGAAGTTTTCTGTCGGCAATTCTTCAGTGATCCTCTCCGTGTTTTCCGTTTTCTCCCCCTATTCTGGAACTCTGATCTCTCACAGAGTTTTGCTTTTAAATGTATCCCACATGATTATCAGGCTTTCTTCCTTTTTCTTAGTTCTTTTTTCTAATTTTTTCCTAAAAAGAGTGCTATCCAAGTGTCTCAGTTATTTAGTGCCACTGTAACAGAAATACCACAAGTGTATGGCTTTAAGAAACAGAAGTTTATTCTCTCACAGTCTAGTAGGCTGAAAGTCCAAAGTCAGGGCATTAGCTTCAGGGGAAGTGTTTTCCTGTCAATTCTGGAGGAAGGTTCTTGTCATCAATCTTCCCCTGGTCTAGGAGCTTCTCTGTGCAGGAACCCAGATCCAAAGGATGTGCTCTGCTCCTGGCACTGCTTTCTTGGTGGTATGAGGTCCTCACTCTCTGCTTGCTTCTCTTTCCCTTTCTATCTTGTAAGATAAAAGGTGGTGCAGGGCACTCTCCAGGGAAACTCCCTTTATATTGCATCAGGGATGTGACCTCAGTAAGAGTGTTACAATCCCACCCGAATCCTCTTTAACATCAAATTCCAATCACAGAGTGGAGGGCAACCACACAATACTGGCTATCATGGCCTAACCGAGTTCACATATATTTTTGGAGGACACAGTTCGATCCATGACACCGAGTATTTGTCTTCAATTTTGCTGTTCCTGTTTTCCATCGTTTCAAACCTGCTCCTCAGAATGTCTATGACACTGTCCATTTCTGAAATCTTGTTCTTTCTCTTTTGGATTTCTAATTACTGTTTTTGTATGATTTCTAGTTGTGAATTAATTTGGACATTTTGTTCATGTGTTATTTTCCTGAATTCTTCTATTGTTTTATCTGTCTTTTCCGTGATTTTGACTGCCTTTTCCTTGATTTTGTCTATTTTTTCCTCATTCGTGTCTACTTTTTGCTTCAACTCTTGGGTAGCTCTGAATATTAGAGATTTGGATTCCCTATCAGGTAGTTCTAGTGCCTTTTCTTCTACTGGAAAGTCACCTGGTGTTTTATTTTGATGCCCACTGGAACCATCCTGTCCTGTTTCTTCATGTTTTCAATTTTCTGCTGTCTTCAGGACATTAAGTACTTTTGTTTGTTGATTTATTGTAGACTTGTTTGTTCTGTCCCCCCTTTTTGTTTTATTTGGTTATGTCTGAGCAAGCGGGCTGTGCGTTCTTTGTTGTTTGCTTGTCTGTGGGCATGAGGTTTTCACCTCCTTGTGCAATGGGCAGAGCCAGTAGCTCAGCTATGGTGCAGCAGGACAAGTCTTGCTGAAGGGGAGGGGCTAAGATGGGTTGTTTGTAGCATGAACTGTGGCCGACAGGAGTGGGCCGGGGTTCACTGCAGATGGTGTTTCAGGCCTGGAATGCCGTGATATATAGATGAACCAGGTCTGCCGTCCTGAAACTCAGAGACTTGGGGGTGCAGGGTGCAGTTAACAGTTACCAATGAGACAAACAAAAGGAAAAGATCATTTTTGGTATTGAGGAGGGCTATGAAGACAATAAAATAAGGTGGATCACTAGGAGATGTTGAAGCCAAGAACTGATGACAGCATGGGAGCCTTGATCCAGGGGCAGACTGTGCTCCACTCTCATGCTGAGGCACACCTGGGACACAAAGCTGAAGATCCTGACGCAGCTCATGAGACCCTACACCACCACCTGGCCCAGGCTCCTTCTCCTACTCCATAGTCAGCTGTGTCCAACCCAGGGCCACACATAGCCACACTGATTCCCATTGCATTATGTACCTGATGGATGCTCAGAAGGGACTGCAAAATTGGACTTTCCAGGCTAATGTAACTATTTGTTTTTCGTAGTAGCCTTCAAGTAGGCTCCTACTCACAGTGACCTTATGTATAACAGGAGGAAACATTGCCAGTTCCTGATCTTTAACATGTTTGAGTACATTTTTGCGAGTATTTTATCAGTTGATCTCCTTGAGGGTTTCCCTTGATTCTGCTGACCTTCTACCAAGCAAGATGTCCTTTTCTAGCGATGAGTCTTTCCTGATGATGTATACAAATTAAGTGAGTTTGCACACTTGTCATCCTTTCTTCCAAGGAGCATTCTGCGGTACTTCTTCCAAGATTGATTTGCCCACTTTTCTGACAGTCCACAGTATATTCAATATTCTTCACCAACGTAATTTGAATGTGCCCATTCTTCTTCGGTCTGGCTTTTTTACTGTCCAGCTTACACATGCATATGAAGTGACTGAAAAGACCGTACAAGCTTCCACTGACTTCCTCGCTGAAATCCGGAACCTGTTCCAAACCTGATAAAACAGCAACTTCAATTTGAACAGTATCGATAAAACTGCAGAAGGCACCGGCCTGACCTCAGCAAGGAGCTCTGAGGCTGACTTTCGAAAAATAATCACGAAGGAGAAGAATCTTCAACGTATCTATACTGGGTCATGATATCCTAAAGTTGACTAGGAATCAAAATGCTGTGAAACAAGAAATGGGTTACAATTTGAAGATAAATTTAATCATCTTGACTTGTGATTTTTGTGATATGTTTTGAAATATACCTAAAGTCATACAGTTTGGTAGAAAAGTTAAAATCTTGCAACTATAAAAAATTGTGGGAGGAGAAAACAAAAATATGTATTGCCCAAGTTGTAAAGTTTATTAATAAATTTTAAGAAACTACCAGCATACTGCCATAAAATAGCTCTAAGCAAATTTTTTGTAGTTGCAAGCAGTGAGGCAAACAGATACATATACAACAATGTTCACTGCAGCACTATTCACAATAGTCAAATTGTAGACACAACTCTAATATCCATCCATAGATGAAAGGATAAATAAAATGGGGTACATACATGCAATGGAATATTCCTCTGCCATAAAGGGAAATAAACTCCTGAGACATGCCACAGCATGGATGAACCTTGACAACATGTTAAGTAAGACTAGGCAATCATAAAAAGACAAATAATGCAAGGTTTCACTACTATGAAATAGCTAGAATAGGTAAAGGTATAGAGATTAGAGTTTAATAGTGCTAACCAGGGGTGGGAGAGACAGGGAAAGGAGGAGATCGTTGTTTATGCAACATAGAGTTTTTCTTTATGAGGTTATGAAATTTGGCGGTGGATACTGGTGATGATTGCACAATATAATTGGTGTAATGTGCTTTATGAAATCATACACTTGAAAAACGTTGAATTGGCAAACGTGTTCTTCATACGTTTACAATTATAATTTTTTTTAAAAAACATTCAAGTTTCATCAACTGAAGTGAATTTTTAGGATTCCTTAAACAATTGAAATCATTATATAAAAAGACAAAGCGTTTGGATGTCAATAACACTTGGGACCTTTAGGTTAGGAGTCAAATGCTTTAGCCCCTGACCCACCAGGGCTCCTTCCCAGAAGTGAAGGCAAGAGCAAAAACTGTGTATCCACAGGCACCGCAACCAGGGAACATATGAGTCAGATTCAGGACCAGTACGTATCAAACTCCATAAATAGTGCCTCCACATTTTTGCATATGTAAATTTTGAGGGGTTTGGAGTGAGCAAGTAAAGAATGTCATATAAATGATATTAATGTCTAATGGGGTTTCAAAGGAGGAAAATTATATCTGAATTACTACACAGGGAGGATCCAAAAATCTCCCAAAGCAAATAATTTAACTTCTTTCTTTAACCAATGTCATATTTTTTGGCTTCTCAAACTATCAAAGAGCAGTATTTTATTTTCAATATGAAAAGAAAAGAAAAAAACCCAAACTTATTGCCCTGGAGTCGATTCTGACTCATAGCAACCCTATAGGACAGAGTAGAAGTAACGCATAAGGATTCCAAGGAGGGGCTGGAGGATTCGAACTGCTGACCTTTTGATTAGTAGCCAAGCTCTTCAGCTCTGTGCCACCAGGGCCCCACATGAAGAAGACTAATAATTTTGTAACAAGTAAAAGTAAATTTATAATAAATCAACAATAAAAAGATGTAGCCGATATAGTACATATATTGAAGAAGTAGAGCCAGCATGCTCATTAGAAGCAAGGATGGTGAGACTTCATCTGACATGCTTTGGACACGTTATAAGGAGGGAGCAATCCCTGGAGAAGGACATCATGCTTGGTAAAGTAGAGGGTCAGTGAAAGTGAGGAAGACCCTTCACGAGATGGATTGACACAGTGGCTGCAACAATGGGCTCTAACATAGAAATGATTGTGAGGACAGCGCAGGACCTGGCAGCGTTTCCTTCTGTTGTACATGGGCTCACTATGAGTCAGAGTAGACTCGGCGGCACCTAACAACAGCAACAGGCAATATAAACTCGTTTTTATTATTCTATTCTTTTGCCATAATATTATTCTGTCAATTTACTATAACATTAACTCAGTACTCAATTTTAATACTTATTTTGTAACACACCAGTAACAAAGAGTTCATCCACCTGTTGGTGGTGCTTCTCTACCCACAATTCAGCTAACTTTAGAGTTGGTTTCCTTACACCTACTAACAAGTTAAGCTAGAGGGCAGCGTTTGCTTTATCTCAAAAACTAGCTTTTCCCACAGAAGCTGGTGAGCAGCAGGTTCAACATTAAGGTTACTCTATATATAGGTAAGGAGAAATACTTAGCAATAGTGGAGACCTTGAAATTTAAGTCCTTATTGCTGATATCAGGTGCACTTATGATATGTCTCCTAAGCAGTCCATTCCTACTGGGTCATATTGAACTAGCTTGTGAAGCTTCCTAAAACCTGGGAAAAATAGAAATGCTTAGGACTAACCCTAAACATACAAGATCAGAAGTTTTCAAAGATGGGCCCAAAATTGGGGTTTAATAAGATGCCCCATGGTGGCACAGTGGTTAAGAGCTGAGTTGCTAACCAACAGCTTGGCAGTTCAAATCCACCAGCCACTCCTTGGAAACACTATGGGGCAGTTCTCCATCCTATAGGTTTGTTAGGAGTCAGAATCTACTTGATGGTAATGGGTTTCTTGGATGGTTGCTTCTACACTATAATACTCTAGTAATAGTAATAATAGATTCTGTCACCTAGAAGAGCAAAGTTATGCTCCTCTAGTTTCACAGGACATCTGTCTATCAAAACTGGGAAGCATCTTAGACGCTCAGAATTTTCATAATGTGATTGACTTCAGACACATAAAGATGGATGCCTGGGAGACAAAAGGAGTCACACAATAAGGTAAATGAAAGAGTTCACAAGTTTGAGTTCTACATTTTGGGGTGTCTCAACCATCGGTTTGCAAGAAATAAGATCAGGGGATGCTCTAGGGGGCTTTTACAGCAAAAAGTGTAAGGCTAACTCACTACTCTTATTTTGAATTATCAAGAGCAAGTATAGATAAGGAACCCTGGTGGCACAGTACTTGGCTGCTAACTGAATGGGCAGCGGTTTGATACCCTAGCTGCTCTCAAGAGAAATATGTGGAGGTCTGCTTCTGTAAAAATGTACATGGGGTCACTATGAGTCAGAGTAGACTTGACGGCACCTAACAACAGCAACAGGCAATATAAGCTCCATGGGCAGCTCTACTCTTTCCTATGGGGTTGCTAGGAGTCAGAATTGATTCAACAGCAATGGTTTTTGTTTGTTTTTTGTTTTCCCATCCCTCCTGGTATTCCCTGATACTTGCTTCCCTAACTGTCTGTACTTCCTCTATGAGACCTTATTGTAATTATCCAGGTCTTCGCTAATAATCTATCACGGTAGACAATGATCTTGCCTCGTAAGACTGTCTACCACAGAGCAAATCATTACTCAATGAATTAAGGTATTTTATTAATTCCCGTCTATACATAAGTTAGGGGAGTAAGGCTTTCAGGAAAAACACATTTACAGCGAAATAAACTCACTAATAACCGCTGCAGAATCATAAAAGCTGGTAATGTCTGCTAAATTGACATTAGGAGATCCAAGGCACATCTGGGGCTTCTGTAGGGAAGCATTGCTCATTTTTCATTCAAACTGCTCAAGTAACAGTGTAATAAACTCTGGTTGGTGCAAACTTCCAGCTTTTGACTCTGGCGGAACTTCCATGTTTCTAAGACTGTTCTCCTCATAGACTGCTAACATAGAGTTTTCTGGTACTGCAACATCTACCACTGAACTCCGTGATTCTTGTGAATTGGAAAAATAAGAGCAGTGCTATAGATTTCTTTCAAATGCAGAAATCATAATTATGGAAATATTTTTGCTATTATGTTCTTTACCAATTTGCTTCTCTGTGATTTTTAGATATTGTGCTTGAAAAGTGAGTCCAAAGTGCTGCAGTGTGATTGTTTACTTTGTGTGGCCTTTCTAGCCATGGTCTTGTAACTTCCACCCACATGCTTGGGTGGGAGTGTGTAATAGGGCAGTTGTGGCCCACCAAGGGGATTGGATTGGTCAGTTTTGCCTTGAAACAGAGCCAATTCCAGAGCAGAGAGGAAGAACCAAGGAAGAACAGCCAGGAGCAGAGAACGCATCCTTTCGACTTGAAATCCTTGCGCTGAGAGGCTCCCGGAAGCAGAAAACCGTGAGACAGAGAGAGAGAGAGAGCAAGCTGTAACCCTGAAGACGGTGAGAAGCGGTGGCAGGAGAGACCCGGCAGCAGAGCTCTGGCAGCAGGAAACAGTGCGGTGGACTTCCAGGCCCATAGAGAGAGAAAACTGAGTGCCTTTGAGGAGAGGCCTAGGGTCAGGGAGAGGTGTGCCTATTAGCACGTTTGGGAAGAGGCTGTCCTGATGGAAGAACTGTATCCTGAGTGTCCTTGAGCCTGAATAGTAACTATCACTTCACTAATAAGCCCCATAATCACGAGTATGGCCTGTGAGTTCTGTGTGGCCATTACAACGACTTATCAACTCAGCAGAGAACTAGAGAGTGCTGTGTGAGGGATGGCGCGTGTCAGAATTAGTAAAGATGGTGGAGAGAGGCTACTTATCTGATGTCCACCTCATGGGAGTCAGTCTTGCAGTGTATATCTCGGTTCTCCTTCCCTCTTGTGGGGTTGGAGGAGGTCAGACACTGCCTCTCAGAAGTTTGTATAGTTGGCGTCAGAAGCAGGATTCTTTGCAATGGCTCTAGACTCATGAAAGCATGGAACTTTGTAAGAGAAAGAATGAAGGGGCTTGGGAAGAGAAACTTTTCATTCTTGGATGGTTGCTTTGGTTGCTGCTACCTGTAATGGCTGAAAAGTTGCACCTGGAGTGGTCTGGGGCAAAAACCAGGCCAGATAAGCAGGAGGATTGAAAAGGGGCCAGGGTCTTCTGGTTCCAAGGAGCCAGAGGCCCAAGGTCATTTGCATATGAATGGGAAGATAGTTCAGGGGTAGAGAAGACTAAACTGGAATGTTTTAAAAGGGATACCTGTTTAGGAGTATGCATTTATCTGAATGTACTAAGGATATTGAATGTTTCCCCCACCTCAGGTTGTAATGCAGACCTAAATGCATGGTAGAAATGCATATTGGGTATTATGGATTATAGAGAATGTGTAACTCTGCCTTCAGCCAGTACTTGATGGGATATGCTAAAAGAGGAAAGGGAAATACAGGCTGTTGATTTGAATGTAGTAGCCCTGTGTATAGAGTGAGGGCTTAGGTTGAAAACCTGAGCCCCACCTATATGTTCATTTGAAAAGACAGGCAGAACCACCTGGAACTGCTCAGAGAACAGAAGATGTGCAACTGAAACAAGGAGCTGCAGAAAAAGTGACCATGTGTTTTTTGAATTTCAAGCAAGTGGTTTGCTGTTGGATGCACCGAGGCAGGAAAAGTCAGTGTCCATCAGACAGAGTCCCCTTTCAGGCCTGGAAGTTAAAGGGAGCTGGCAAGTAGACAGCTTGGTCTGATCGCTTCTGGTGACCACCTGGATCCACTAATGAGTGGAAGTGGAGGAAGTACCGCAATAAAGAGATGGGCTGAGTTTGGACATGTTCCATTGTCTCCTGTCGATCTAGCCCACTGGGGCTAGAGATGAGAGAGAGAAGAAAGCCTGGCTGGTCAGAAGTAAAAGGAGTTGTTAAACTCCTGAAGTTTACAGGTGGAACATACTGACCTAGCCCAAGGGGGCTAAGGATGAGAGTGTTTGAAGGGGCTGAGTGAATTGCTGGGAGGTGTGTGTGAACTCTCGAGCCTGAGGCTGCTATCCATTGTAACCTAGCTTGGATGGCTAGGGATGAGCTGAGCAGAACCCGAGCGAATGAAGAGAAAGATGTTGGACACCATGAGGCTGGTGCTGACTGCTGCAATTTGATGACTTCCTCTGCAGTGGACTTTGCTTAGGGATGCAGGTACTCAAAAGTCCCAACCAGAACAGAAGATTCTTCAAGACCAAGGAACATGGTCTTCAGAGTACTAGTTTAATAGGGATGGACAATTTAAAGATTGGCTATCTAAAACGGGCAGATAAAGGCATGAAGGGACCGGCTTGCAGGCTTTCATGAGCGTGCTTCCATTAAATGAGGGGGACAAGGGAAGATCTCCACTGAATAGATTTCTCTTTTCCTGATGGGTGTGGGGAAGAGAGGGTGGGGAAGATGCTGATAGGATTATATGATTCAGCTGTTGAGTGTTGCGTGTTAACAGGGTTAATTGCGTGCAGTTGTAGAAGCTGTAAGTGTGAAAGAGTGGACTAAGGGGGAGGCAAGGCTGGTCTGGAGTAGAGTGGCTGGACCTAAAGCCCCTTGAAAGTTTTGCTACGCTGATACATTGTGAGGCTCAGAGCAAGGGCATAATCTTCTCTCAGTTAATTTTATTGGAGGCCAGAAAGTGTGAAGACAAAGTGACTTTTGGAGAAGCTGACCATATCAGATGAACACTTGCAGCAGACCTGAATGGCTGGGACCTGAGTAACCTCACCCTGTGGACTCTTTGCCCGATTGAAAGACTAATTATTAATGACTGTTTTGGACTGGTAAAATGATTGCGAGGGGGAAGTTCTCCTCCAAATATGAAAGAACCATGGCCAGAAAAGCCAGGGGGTGGCCTGCGTTGTAACTGACTGTTTTCTGTGGCCTTTCTAGCCATGGTCTTGTAACTCCCACCCAGGTAATTGGGCAAGACTGTGTGATAGGGTATGTTGTGGCCCACCAAGGAGACTGATCAGTTTTGCCTTAAAAGAGAGCCAATTCCAGAGCAGAGAGGAGGATCCTACCACTACCAAGAAAGAACAGCCAGGAGCAGAGATCCTTTGGACCTGAGATCCCTGCGCCAAGAAGCTCCTGGAAGCAGGAGACCAAGAGTGAAAGAGAGACAGGAAGGTGTAACCCTGAAGACGATGAAAAGCGGTGGCAGGAGAGACCCGGCAGCAGAGACCAGCAGGAGATGGCATGGTGGCCATTCTGACCCATGGAGAGTGAAAGCTGAATGACTTTAGAGAAAGGCCTAGGGCCAGGGAGAGTCATACCTGCAAGCATGACTGGGAAGAGGCTGTCCTGATGGAAGAACGGTATTCTGAGTGTCTTCCAGCCTGAACGGTAACTGTTACTTACCTAGTAAACCTCATAAACATGAGTATGGTCTGTGAGTTCTGTGTGGCCATTGCAATGAATTCTCAAACCCAGCAGAGAAGTAGAGAGTGCCATGGAAGGGAGGGCTGCTGTCAGAATTGGTAAAAAAAAAAAAAAAAAAAAATTGGAGGGAGCAGGTATGTCTGACCTCCACCTCACAGGAATCAGCCTTGGTCTGTGTTGGTGATTCTCTCTTCCCCTTCTGAAGTTAGACAAGGTCTGATTCCTGCTGTGCCCATTTTTACAATTTTTAAACTTGAAAACGTCTACAGAGGATTGTTTTGGTGTGTGGCATTTTGTTGTTGTTTTGTCTTGGTCCGGTTTTGTTTTGTTTCCTGTCATTGATGCATTACGGTCACAGAATATACCTCTTTATAGATCACTGTCTTAGAAACCCTATGGGCAGTTCTGTAGTTCTACTTTGCCCTACAGGGTCGCTATGTGTCAGGTTCGACAGAATAGCAAAGGGTTTGGTTTTTTTTTTTTTTTTTTTTTTTGGTTTTATAGTATTCTAATATGTCTAAGTTCGATTTGTTTTTATCACAATAGTCACATTCTCCTCCTATAACCAATGAGCCATACTCACCGTCAATGACTTAAAGTGAGAAACCATTCATTCAAGTACATATAAATGAGTTTAGATCATCATGCCAAGGAATCAAAGTCCAAACCTTGATGATCTTTTCCATCACTTCTTTACACTGTTGTTCTTGACTTTCAGTTTTGTTGCTTCCTTCAGGAACACTTCGGATTCAAACTTTAAGGGCAGAGAATGACAGACCAAGTTTCAGATGAAAGTGTTGTATTCCCTGGTTAAAGTTTCCATATCTGGTGAACGTGCAAGGTCAAGAAACAAACTTCAGACTTTGTTCCAGATATTACCTTGTCCATGGAAGTCAATTTAGAGTTAGTATTTTTACAGTAAGCACTTAGATCTACATTGCCTTATGTGTCTTTTGGAATACCATTGTCAGAGGATTGAGACCCAGGTTAATCTCTGAACACTGGCTAGACTGAGTATGATTCAACTATATCCTGAGCGCCATCTGTATGTGAATCTAGTGTAGATGAGAGCAAAATTGTGTTCCCTCTAGTTTGGAAGGAAAATTAGCAAGATTGGTGACTCCTGATGCTTTTATCATCTTGCTAAGTCACATACAGCAGTGTAACCACAGAGCTATACTTCTATTTAATAACATTATCATCTCTTCACTTTTCCACTTAGTTAATCTGTGTCTGAACAAATCCAGGTACATCTTTTAAGGCACATTTAGCAAGATTCATAATTGTTGTGATAGAACTCAGGGATAATTCACAGAACCAAACTTTTCTACATGGGAAATTTGGGCACCTCAGTGGGAGGGCCTGATTTGAATTTAGATATACATCTAAGGAAAATTGGAGGCAGTCAGTTATCTGGACTTCTTTCTCTGGGTAGTCAATATCTAAGGACCTTCTTCCTAAGATCCAGTTTTTAATTCTTTCTTGGAGATCTTTAACCATTTCAGCTGAGCTCAATTTGAACAACATTTCCTTTGGGGGAATAGTTCTGGTCTCAACAATTTCTTCTTACCTCTTGACTCTCCCTTTCCTGGTGCTTAGTGAAGACACTCATTCATTGAGCATTCATTCAACAGGGATTTGAGGGCCTAAGATTTGCCACAAGGTTCTGAGGCACTATGCAATACAAATGAATGCAAAGAAATTCCTTTCGTAAAGGAGCTTATACACTAGGAGGAAGAAAAAGACATGTCAATTGTTGGTGAAGTGTTCAAAAAGGAAGAAAAGTAGAGCATGTGGACCGATGGACAGCGGTGGGGTGGGGGTTGGTTCAGGGAATACCTCCGGGTCATTGTTGCAGATCTGAAAGAAGGTGATAATGTTCTACGAGAACATCTCGCAAAAGACATTAACAGGAAAAGGGAAGAGTGAAGACAAATGCTCCAGGCAAAAGAGTGCTCGTATGCTCAATGCATTGAGGGACCAGTGTAACTTCAGAAGTGTAACGGGGAAAAGGATAAAGGATGGGGTCAAGGAGGTCAGCAGGAGGCAACTGACCCAGAATCTCATAAGTCATGGAAAGGAGATTGGATTTTACTCTGAGTGAGAGGGGAAGCAATTAGAGACATAGGAATCATGTGCCTTGCATTTAGAAGGATAATTCTAGTTGTGTGGGTAGAAGGAGGGAGAAAATCATAAGGAGCTTGGAGATGGAGATAATTGGTTGAGAGTAGAAATAGACGAGGTGAATGGGGGTCTAATTCCAGATATATTTTAAAGTAGAGCCTTCAGTACTTGATACTAAATGTTATGTATGAGATAAGAAGAGAATGACTTTATGGGTTTTGAACAAAAAATGAATTGCCCATTTGCTGATATGGGGAAGACTGAGGGACACTGAAGATATCAAGACTTTGGTTGTTGAATGTATGTATGACGTGTCCCTTAGATATCTTGACAGAACAATGGAGAGGGTAGTTGAATATACAGGTTCAGACTACCTCCGAGAGACTGAGATCACATGAGAAAAGACTATGAATGAAATCAGAAGAGATATAAGAACTGAGCTTTGAAGCCCTAAAAGAAAGAGATAGCCAGGGAGTAGCTGTGTACTGACTGTTTAAAGAGAAACTATTTTTTCTGTAAACCTTCACCTAGGGTACAATAAAATATATATATATATATATATATATATATATATATATATATATATATATATATATATATATATATATATATATATATATATATATATGTATATATATATATATATATATATGTATATATATATATATATATATATATATATATATATATGTATGTATGTATGTATAAAAGAATGATGTTGGCTCTTGGTTTTGTATAGCTGCCCTTTATTATGTTGAGAGATTTCCCTTCTATACCTATTTTGGAGAGTTTTTATCAGGAATGGGTGTTGGACTTTGTTGAATGCCTCTTCTGCATCCCTTGAGATGATCATGTGATTTCTTTTCTTTTATTTACGTGGTGGATTACTGTAATTTTCTAATGTTGCATCATCCTTCCATACCTCGTATGACTCCTATTTGGTGGTGGTGTATTTTTTTTTGTTTTTCATATAATGCTGAATTCTATTGGCTAGAATTTTGTTGGGAATTTTTGTATCTATATTCATGAGAGATACTGGTGTGTAATTTTCTTTTTTATGGTGTCTTTACCTGGTTTTGTTATCAGGGTTATGCTGGTTTCATAGAATGAATTCAGAATTCTCCCTTCCTTTTCTATGTCCTGGAATAGTTTGAGTGGTACTGGTGTAAACTCTTCTCTGAATGTTTCGTAGAATTCTCCAGTGAAGTCTTCTGGGCCAGGGCTTTTTTTGTTGGAAGTTTTTTTTTTTTTTTTAATTACGTTTTCAATCTCTTCTCTTGTTATGGATCTGTTCAGATTTTCAACATCAATTTGTGTTAGTTTGTGTAGGTAGTATGTTTCCAGAAATTTGTTCATTTCTGCTAGGTTTTCAAATTTGTTGTAGTATAGGTTTTCATAATACTCTGTTATGATGCTTTGTGTTTCAGTTGGGTCTGTTGTAATGTACCCCATTTCATTTCTTATTTGGGTTATTTGCATCCTCTTCTGTTTTTCTTTTGTCGGTTTGACCAGCGGTTTATCGATTTTGTTGATCCTTTCAAAGAACCAACTTTTGTTGATTCTATTGTTTTTCTAGTCTTTATTTCATTTATTTCTGCTCTGATCTTTATTGTTTCCTTTCTTCTGGTGGCTGTGGGCTTCTTTTGCTGTTCTCTTTCTATTTGTTCAAGTTGTGTAACTAACGTTTTGATTTTGTCCCTTTCTTCTTTTTTTGATGTGTGAGGATTGCCTTTGCTGTGTCCCAAAGGTTTTGGTATGATGTGTTTTTATTCGTGTTTGATGCTAGAAAGTTTTTGATTCCATGTTTGATTTCTTCTATTACCCAGTGGTTTTTAAGCAAGGAGTTATTCAGTTTCCATGTAATTGATTTTTTTTCCTTGGTCTTCCTGTAGTTAGTTTCTCCTTTGATAGTGTTGTGATCAGAGAAGATAGTTTGTACTACCTCAATGTTTCAGATTTTGTGGAGGGTTCCTATGTAGCCTAAGATATGGTCTATTCTGGAGAACGTTCCATGTGTGTTGCAAAAGAATGTCTACTTTGCATTTGTTGGGTGGGGTGTTCTGTATATGTGTATGAGTTCAAGTTGGCTGATTGTGGCCTTTAGATCTTCTGTATGTTTGCTGAGTTTCTTTTTAGATGTTCTATCCTTTACAGAGAGTGCTGTGTTGAAGCCTCCTCCTATTATTGTGGAGCTGTCAGTTTCTCTTTTCAGTGCTGCTAGAGTTTGTTTTATATATTTTGGAGCACTGTCGTTGGGTGCATAGATATTAATTATGGTTATGTCTTCATGATGGATCGTCCTTTTAATCATTATATAATGCCCATCTTTGTCTTTCGTGGTGGATTTTGTATTAAAGTCTATTTTATCTGAGAATTAGTATCACCACTTCTGCTGTTTTTGGGTACCTGTTTGCTTTATATATTTTTTTCATCCTTTGATTTTTAATAAATTTACGTCTTTGCTTCTAAGGTGTATCTCTTGTAGACAGTGTAGGATAGATCCTGTTTTTTATTTATTCTGTCACTCTCTGTCTCTTATGAGTGCATTTAGGCCATTTACATTCCACGCTATTATTGATAGATGTGAGTTTATTGCTGTCATTTTGTAGTGCTGTTTTTGTGGTGCTGACATTTTCTTTGTTCCTCTGAATTCCTTTTGTTTGTGGGTTTATTTTTTCATTTCTTTTGTTTTTCTAGATTGTTTTCTTACTGAGACTTTAGGTTTTTCTTTTTTCTTTGGATGAGTAGGCGTGTTAACTTTCTTTGTGCCTACCTTGAAATCTACCTGTATCTTCCTAGGATTGAACCAGTCTTTTATTACTTGGTATTGCCTTGCCTTCCTCTCCTTTAGAAAGTTCTATACCTACACCCTTTATTCTGTCTTTTCTTCTTCTGATATTGTTGTCATTTGCAGACTGACCTCTCTGGTTCCCAGTTGTAAGTCTTTAGTTTTGAAAAATCCTTGGGAGTTCGTTTCCTAAGTTGTTGGTATCTGGCTGGTGTGATCTTGCATGTCAGATTCAGGCTGTAGTCTGATGTTGTTTGTTCTCAAACTGAAGGACTTGCTTTACTAATTTTTGTAAGTTTGGTTTGGTTTTTAAATATTCCCTTAATTTCTGTTTATCTGGAAATTTCTTAATTTCACCATCATATTTGAACGAGAGTTTCACAGGCTATATTATTCTTGGCTGGTGGTCTTTTCTTTCAAGATTTTATATATGTCATACCATTGTCTTCTTGCCTCCGTGGTTTCTGCCGAGTAGTTAGAGCTTAGTCTTGTTTCCCCTCTGTATGTGACTTTGTGTTTTTCTTGAGCTGCTCTCAGCATTCTTTCTCGGTCTTTGGTTTTAGCCAGTGTGATTATGATATGCCTTGATGATTTTCTTTTGGGGTTTATCCTATACGGGATTCGTTGAGCTTCTTGGATGGTCAGCTTTCCATCTTTCATGACATTAAGGAAGTTTTCTGTCGGCAATTCTTCAGTGATCCTCTCCGTGTTTTCCGTTTTCTCCCCCTATTCTGGAACTCTGATCTCTCACAGAGTTTTGCTTTTAAATGTATCCCACATGATTCTCAGGCTTTCTTCCTTTTTCTTAGTTCTTTTTTCTAATTTTTTCCTAAAAAGAGTGCTATCCAAGTGTCTCAGTTATTTAGTGCCACTGTAACAGAAATACCACAAGTGTATGGCTTTAAGAAACAGAAGTTTATTCTCTCACAGTCTAGTAGGCTGAAAGTCCAAAGTCAGGGCATTAGCTTCAGGGGAAGTGTTTTCCTGTCAATTCTGGAGGAAGGTTCTTGTCATCAATCTTCCCCTGGTCTAGGAGCTTCTCTGTGCAGGAACCCAGATCCAAAGGATGTGCTCTGCTCCTGGCACTGCTTTCTTGGTGGTATGAGGTCCTCACTCTCTGCTTGCTTCTCTTTCCCTTTCTATCTTGTAAGATAAAAGGTGGTGCAGGGCACTCTCCAGGGAAACTCCCTTTATGTTGCATCAGGGATGTGACCTCAGTAAGAGTGTTACAATCCCACCCGAATCCTCTTTAACATCAAATTCCAATCACAGAGTGGAGGGCAACCACACAATACTGGCTATCATGGCCTAACCGAGTTCACATATATTTTTGGAGGACACAGTTCGATCCATGACACCGAGTATTTGTCTTCAATTTTGCTGTTCCTGTTTTCCATCGTTTCAAACCTGCTCCTCAGAATGTCTATGACACTGTCCATTTCTGAAATCTTGTTCTTTCTCTTTTGGATTTCTAATTACTGTTTTTGTATGATTTCTAGTTGTGAATTAATTTGGACATTTTGTTCATGTGTTATTTTCCTGAATTCTTCTATTGTTTTATCTGTCTTTTCCGTGATTTTGACTGCCTTTTCCTTGATTTTGTCTATTTTTTCCTCATTCGTGTCTACTTTTTGCTTCAACTCTTGGGTAGCTCTGAATATTAGAGATTTGGATTCCCTATCAGGTAGTTCTAGTGCCTTTTCTTCTACTGGAAAGTCACCTGGTGTTTTATTTTGATGCCCACTGGAACCATCCTGTCCTGTTTCTTCATGTTTTCAATTTTCTGCTGTCTTCAGGACATTAAGTACTTTTGTTTGTTGATTTATTGTAGACTTGTTTGTTCTGTCCCCCCTTTTTGTTTTATTTGGTTATGTCTGAGCAAGCGGGCTGTGCGTTCTTTGTTGTTTGCTTGTCTGTGGGCATGAGGTTTTCACCTCCTTGTGCAATGGGCAGAGCCAGTAGCTCAGCTATGGTGCAGCAGGACAAGTCTTGCTGAAGGGGAGGGGCTAAGATGGGTTGTTTGTAGCATGAACTGTGGCCGACAGGAGTGGGCCGGGGTTCACTGCAGATGGTGTTTCAGGCCTGGAATGCCGTGATATATAGATGAACCAGGTCTGCCGTCCTGAAACTCAGAGACTTGGGGGTGCAGGGTGCAGTTAACAGTTACCAATGAGACAAACAAAAGGAAAAGATCATTTTTGGTATTGAGGAGGGCTATGAAGACAATAAAATAAGGTGGATCACTAGGAGATGTTGAAGCCAAGAACTGATGACAGCATGGGAGCCTTGATCCAGGGGCAGACTGTGCTCCACTCTCATGCTGAGGCACACCTGGGACACAAAGCTGAAGATCCTGACGCAGCTCATGAGACCCTACACCACCACCTGGCCCAGGCTCCTTCTCCTACTCCATAGTCAGCTGTGTCCAACCCAGGGCCACACATAGCCACACTGATTCCCATTGCATTATGTACCTGATGGATGCTCAGAAGGGACTGCAAAATTGGACTTTCCAGGCTAATGTAACTATTTGTTTTTCGTAGTAGCCTTCAAGTAGGCTCCTACTCACAGTGACCTTATGTATAACAGGAGGAAACATTGCCAGTTCCTGATCTTTAACATGTTTGAGTACATTTTTGCGAGTATTTTATCAGTTGATCTCCTTGAGGGTTTCCCTTGATTCTGCTGACCTTCTACCAAGCAAGATGTCCTTTTCTAGCGATGAGTCTTTCCTGATGATGTATACAAATTAAGTGAGTTTGCACACTTGTCATCCTTTCTTCCAAGGAGCATTCTGCGGTACTTCTTCCAAGATTGATTTGCCCACTTTTCTGACAGTCCACAGTATATTCAATATTCTTCACCAACGTAATTTGAATGTGCCCATTCTTCTTCGGTCTGGCTTTTTTACTGTCCAGCTTACACATGCATATGAAGTGACTGAAAAGACCGTACAAGCTTCCACTGACTTCCTCGCTGAAATCCGGAACCTGTTCCAAACCTGATAAAACAGCAACTTCAATTTGAACAGTATCGATAAAACTGCAGAAGGCACCGGCCTGACCTCAGCAAGGAGCTCTGAGGCTGACTTTCGAAAAATAATCACGAAGGAGAAGAATCTTCAACGTATCTATACTGGGTCATGATATCCTAAAGTTGACTAGGAATCAAAATGCTGTGAAACAAGAAATGGGTTACAATTTGAAGATAAATTTAATCATCTTGACTTGTGATTTTTGTGATATGTTTTGAAATATACCTAAAGTCATACAGTTTGGTAGAAAAGTTAAAATCTTGCAACTATAAAAAATTGTGGGAGGAGAAAACAAAAATATGTATTGCCCAAGTTGTAAAGTTTATTAATAAATTTTAAGAAACTACCAGCATACTGCCATAAAATAGCTCTAAGCAAATTTTTTGTAGTTGCAAGCAGTGAGGCAAACAGATACATATACAACAATGTTCACTGCAGCACTATTCACAATAGTCAAATTGTAGACACAACTCTAATATCCATCCATAGATGAAAGGATAAATAAAATGGGGTACATACATGCAATGGAATATTCCTCTGCCATAAAGGGAAATAAACTCCTGAGACATGCCACAGCATGGATGAACCTTGACAACATGTTAAGTAAGACTAGGCAATCATAAAAAGACAAATAATGCAAGGTTTCACTACTATGAAATAGCTAGAATAGGTAAAGGTATAGAGATTAGAGTTTAATAGTGCTAACCAGGGGTGGGAGAGACAGGGAAAGGAGGAGATCGTTGTTTATGCAACATAGAGTTTTTCTTTATGAGGTTATGAAATTTGGCGGTGGATACTGGTGATGATTGCACAATATAATTGGTGTAATGTGCTTTATGAAATCATACACTTGAAAAACGTTGAATTGGCAAACGTGTTCTTCATACGTTTACAATTATAATTTTTTTTAAAAAACATTCAAGTTTCATCAACTGAAGTGAATTTTTAGGATTCCTTAAACAATTGAAATCATTATATAAAAAGACAAAGCGTTTGGATGTCAATAACACTTGGGACCTTTAGGTTAGGAGTCAAATGCTTTAGCCCCTGACCCACCAGGGCTCCTTCCCAGAAGTGAAGGCAAGAGCAAAAACTGTGTATCCACAGGCACCGCAACCAGGGAACATATGAGTCAGATTCAGGACCAGTACGTATCAAACTCCATAAATAGTGCCTCCACATTTTTGCATATGTAAATTTTGAGGGGTTTGGAGTGAGCAAGTAAAGAATGTCATATAAATGATATTAATGTCTAATGGGGTTTCAAAGGAGGAAAATTATATCTGAATTACTACACAGGGAGGATCCAAAAATCTCCCAAAGCAAATAATTTAACTTCTTTCTTTAACCAATGTCATATTTTTTGGCTTCTCAAACTATCAAAGAGCAGTATTTTATTTTCAATATGAAAAGAAAAGAAAAAAACCCAAACTTATTGCCCTGGAGTCGATTCTGACTCATAGCAACCCTATAGGACAGAGTAGAAGTAACGCATAAGGATTCCAAGGAGGGGCTGGAGGATTCGAACTGCTGACCTTTTGATTAGTAGCCAAGCTCTTCAGCTCTGTGCCACCAGGGCCCCACATGAAGAAGACTAATAATTTTGTAACAAGTAAAAGTAAATTTATAATAAATCAACAATAAAAAGATGTAGCCGATATAGTACATATATTGAAGAAGTAGAGCCAGCATGCTCATTAGAAGCAAGGATGGTGAGACTTCATCTGACATGCTTTGGACACGTTATAAGGAGGGAGCAATCCCTGGAGAAGGACATCATGCTTGGTAAAGTAGAGGGTCAGTGAAAGTGAGGAAGACCCTTCACGAGATGGATTGACACAGTGGCTGCAACAATGGGCTCTAACATAGAAATGATTGTGAGGACAGCGCAGGACCTGGCAGCGTTTCCTTCTGTTGTACATGGGCTCACTATGAGTCAGAGTAGACTCGGCGGCACCTAACAACAGCAACAGGCAATATAAACTCGTTTTTATTATTCTATTCTTTTGCCATAATATTATTCTGTCAATTTACTATAACATTAACTCAGTACTCAATTTTAATACTTATTTTGTAACACACCAGTAACAAAGAGTTCATCCACCTGTTGGTGGTGCTTCTCTACCCACAATTCAGCTAACTTTAGAGTTGGTTTCCTTACACCTACTAACAAGTTAAGCTAGAGGGCAGCGTTTGCTTTATCTCAAAAACTAGCTTTTCCCACAGAAGCTGGTGAGCAGCAGGTTCAACATTAAGGTTACTCTATATATAGGTAAGGAGAAATACTTAGCAATAGTGGAGACCTTGAAATTTAAGTCCTTATTGCTGATATCAGGTGCACTTATGATATGTCTCCTAAGCAGTCCATTCCTACTGGGTCATATTGAACTAGCTTGTGAAGCTTCCTAAAACCTGGGAAAAATAGAAATGCTTAGGACTAACCCTAAACATACAAGATCAGAAGTTTTCAAAGATGGGCCCAAAATTGGGGTTTAATAAGATGCCCCATGGTGGCACAGTGGTTAAGAGCTGAGTTGCTAACCAACAGCTTGGCAGTTCAAATCCACCAGCCACTCCTTGGAAACACTATGGGGCAGTTCTCCATCCTATAGGTTTGTTAGGAGTCAGAATCTACTTGATGGTAATGGGTTTCTTGGATGGTTGCTTCTACACTATAATACTCTAGTAATAGTAATAATAGATTCTGTCACCTAGAAGAGCAAAGTTATGCTCCTCTAGTTTCACAGGACATCTGTCTATCAAAACTGGGAAGCATCTTAGACGCTCAGAATTTTCATAATGTGATTGACTTCAGACACATAAAGATGGATGCCTGGGAGACAAAAGGAGTCACACAATAAGGTAAATGAAAGAGTTCACAAGTTTGAGTTCTACATTTTGGGGTGTCTCAACCATCGGTTTGCAAGAAATAAGATCAGGGGATGCTCTAGGGGGCTTTTACAGCAAAAAGTGTAAGGCTAACTCACTACTCTTATTTTGAATTATCAAGAGCAAGTATAGATAAGGAACCCTGGTGGCACAGTACTTGGCTGCTAACTGAATGGGCAGCGGTTTGATACCCTAGCTGCTCTCAAGAGAAATATGTGGAGGTCTGCTTCTGTAAAAATGTACATGGGGTCACTATGAGTCAGAGTAGACTTGACGGCACCTAACAACAGCAACAGGCAATATAAGCTCCATGGGCAGCTCTACTCTTTCCTATGGGGTTGCTAGGAGTCAGAATTGATTCAACAGCAATGGTTTTTGTTTGTTTTTTGTTTTCCCATCCCTCCTGGTATTCCCTGATACTTGCTTCCCTAACTGTCTGTACTTCCTCTATGAGACCTTATTGTAATTATCCAGGTCTTCGCTAATAATCTATCACGGTAGACAATGATCTTGCCTCGTAAGACTGTCTACCACAGAGCAAATCATTACTCAATGAATTAAGGTATTTTATTAATTCCCGTCTATACATAAGTTAGGGGAGTAAGGCTTTCAGGAAAAACACATTTACAGCGAAATAAACTCACTAATAACCGCTGCAGAATCATAAAAGCTGGTAATGTCTGCTAAATTGACATTAGGAGATCCAAGGCACATCTGGGGCTTCTGTAGGGAAGCATTGCTCATTTTTCATTCAAACTGCTCAAGTAACAGTGTAATAAACTCTGGTTGGTGCAAACTTCCAGCTTTTGACTCTGGCGGAACTTCCATGTTTCTAAGACTGTTCTCCTCATAGACTGCTAACATAGAGTTTTCTGGTACTGCAACATCTACCACTGAACTCCGTGATTCTTGTGAATTGGAAAAATAAGAGCAGTGCTATAGATTTCTTTCAAATGCAGAAATCATAATTATGGAAATATTTTTGCTATTATGTTCTTTACCAATTTGCTTCTCTGTGATTTTTAGATATTGTGCTTGAAAAGTGAGTCCAAAGTGCTGCAGTGTGATTGTTTACTTTGTGTGGCCTTTCTAGCCATGGTCTTGTAACTTCCACCCACATGCTTGGGTGGGAGTGTGTAATAGGGCAGTTGTGGCCCACCAAGGGGATTGGATTGGTCAGTTTTGCCTTGAAACAGAGCCAATTCCAGAGCAGAGAGGAAGAACCAAGGAAGAACAGCCAGGAGCAGAGAACGCATCCTTTCGACTTGAAATCCTTGCGCTGAGAGGCTCCCGGAAGCAGAAAACCGTGAGACAGAGAGAGAGAGAGAGCAAGCTGTAACCCTGAAGACGGTGAGAAGCGGTGGCAGGAGAGACCCGGCAGCAGAGCTCTGGCAGCAGGAAACAGTGCGGTGGACTTCCAGGCCCATAGAGAGAGAAAACTGAGTGCCTTTGAGGAGAGGCCTAGGGTCAGGGAGAGGTGTGCCTATTAGCACGTTTGGGAAGAGGCTGTCCTGATGGAAGAACTGTATCCTGAGTGTCCTTGAGCCTGAATAGTAACTATCACTTCACTAATAAGCCCCATAATCACGAGTATGGCCTGTGAGTTCTGTGTGGCCATTACAACGACTTATCAACTCAGCAGAGAACTAGAGAGTGCTGTGTGAGGGATGGCGCGTGTCAGAATTAGTAAAGATGGTGGAGAGAGGCTACTTATCTGATGTCCACCTCATGGGAGTCAGTCTTGCAGTGTATATCTCGGTTCTCCTTCCCTCTTGTGGGGTTGGAGGAGGTCAGACACTGCCTCTCAGAAGTTTGTATAGTTGGCGTCAGAAGCAGGATTCTTTGCAATGGCTCTAGACTCATGAAAGCATGGAACTTTGTAAGAGAAAGAATGAAGGGGCTTGGGAAGAGAAACTTTTCATTCTTGGATGGTTGCTTTGGTTGCTGCTACCTGTAATGGCTGAAAAGTTGCACCTGGAGTGGTCTGGGGCAAAAACCAGGCCAGATAAGCAGGAGGATTGAAAAGGGGCCAGGGTCTTCTGGTTCCAAGGAGCCAGAGGCCCAAGGTCATTTGCATATGAATGGGAAGATAGTTCAGGGGTAGAGAAGACTAAACTGGAATGTTTTAAAAGGGATACCTGTTTAGGAGTATGCATTTATCTGAATGTACTAAGGATATTGAATGTTTCCCCCACCTCAGGTTGTAATGCAGACCTAAATGCATGGTAGAAATGCATATTGGGTATTATGGATTATAGAGAATGTGTAACTCTGCCTTCAGCCAGTACTTGATGGGATATGCTAAAAGAGGAAAGGGAAATACAGGCTGTTGATTTGAATGTAGTAGCCCTGTGTATAGAGTGAGGGCTTAGGTTGAAAACCTGAGCCCCACCTATATGTTCATTTGAAAAGACAGGCAGAACCACCTGGAACTGCTCAGAGAACAGAAGATGTGCAACTGAAACAAGGAGCTGCAGAAAAAGTGACCATGTGTTTTTTGAATTTCAAGCAAGTGGTTTGCTGTTGGATGCACCGAGGCAGGAAAAGTCAGTGTCCATCAGACAGAGTCCCCTTTCAGGCCTGGAAGTTAAAGGGAGCTGGCAAGTAGACAGCTTGGTCTGATCGCTTCTGGTGACCACCTGGATCCACTAATGAGTGGAAGTGGAGGAAGTACCGCAATAAAGAGATGGGCTGAGTTTGGACATGTTCCATTGTCTCCTGTCGATCTAGCCCACTGGGGCTAGAGATGAGAGAGAGAAGAAAGCCTGGCTGGTCAGAAGTAAAAGGAGTTGTTAAACTCCTGAAGTTTACAGGTGGAACATACTGACCTAGCCCAAGGGGGCTAAGGATGAGAGTGTTTGAAGGGGCTGAGTGAATTGCTGGGAGGTGTGTGTGAACTCTCGAGCCTGAGGCTGCTATCCATTGTAACCTAGCTTGGATGGCTAGGGATGAGCTGAGCAGAACCCGAGCGAATGAAGAGAAAGATGTTGGACACCATGAGGCTGGTGCTGACTGCTGCAATTTGATGACTTCCTCTGCAGTGGACTTTGCTTAGGGATGCAGGTACTCAAAAGTCCCAACCAGAACAGAAGATTCTTCAAGACCAAGGAACATGGTCTTCAGAGTACTAGTTTAATAGGGATGGACAATTTAAAGATTGGCTATCTAAAACGGGCAGATAAAGGCATGAAGGGACCGGCTTGCAGGCTTTCATGAGCGTGCTTCCATTAAATGAGGGGGACAAGGGAAGATCTCCACTGAATAGATTTCTCTTTTCCTGATGGGTGTGGGGAAGAGAGGGTGGGGAAGATGCTGATAGGATTATATGATTCAGCTGTTGAGTGTTGCGTGTTAACAGGGTTAATTGCGTGCAGTTGTAGAAGCTGTAAGTGTGAAAGAGTGGACTAAGGGGGAGGCAAGGCTGGTCTGGAGTAGAGTGGCTGGACCTAAAGCCCCTTGAAAGTTTTGCTACGCTGATACATTGTGAGGCTCAGAGCAAGGGCATAATCTTCTCTCAGTTAATTTTATTGGAGGCCAGAAAGTGTGAAGACAAAGTGACTTTTGGAGAAGCTGACCATATCAGATGAACACTTGCAGCAGACCTGAATGGCTGGGACCTGAGTAACCTCACCCTGTGGACTCTTTGCCCGATTGAAAGACTAATTATTAATGACTGTTTTGGACTGGTAAAATGATTGCGAGGGGGAAGTTCTCCTCCAAATATGAAAGAACCATGGCCAGAAAAGCCAGGGGGTGGCCTGCGTTGTAACTGACTGTTTTCTGTGGCCTTTCTAGCCATGGTCTTGTAACTCCCACCCAGGTAATTGGGCAAGACTGTGTGATAGGGTATGTTGTGGCCCACCAAGGAGACTGATCAGTTTTGCCTTAAAAGAGAGCCAATTCCAGAGCAGAGAGGAGGATCCTACCACTACCAAGAAAGAACAGCCAGGAGCAGAGATCCTTTGGACCTGAGATCCCTGCGCCAAGAAGCTCCTGGAAGCAGGAGACCAAGAGTGAAAGAGAGACAGGAAGGTGTAACCCTGAAGACGATGAAAAGCGGTGGCAGGAGAGACCCGGCAGCAGAGACCAGCAGGAGATGGCATGGTGGCCATTCTGACCCATGGAGAGTGAAAGCTGAATGACTTTAGAGAAAGGCCTAGGGCCAGGGAGAGTCATACCTGCAAGCATGACTGGGAAGAGGCTGTCCTGATGGAAGAACGGTATTCTGAGTGTCTTCCAGCCTGAACGGTAACTGTTACTTACCTAGTAAACCTCATAAACATGAGTATGGTCTGTGAGTTCTGTGTGGCCATTGCAATGAATTCTCAAACCCAGCAGAGAAGTAGAGAGTGCCATGGAAGGGAGGGCTGCTGTCAGAATTGGTAAAAAAAAAAAAAAAAAAAAAATTGGAGGGAGCAGGTATGTCTGACCTCCACCTCACAGGAATCAGCCTTGGTCTGTGTTGGTGATTCTCTCTTCCCCTTCTGAAGTTAGACAAGGTCTGATTCCTGCTGTGCCCATTTTTACAATTTTTAAACTTGAAAACGTCTACAGAGGATTGTTTTGGTGTGTGGCATTTTGTTGTTGTTTTGTCTTGGTCCGGTTTTGTTTTGTTTCCTGTCATTGATGCATTACGGTCACAGAATATACCTCTTTATAGATCACTGTCTTAGAAACCCTATGGGCAGTTCTGTAGTTCTACTTTGCCCTACAGGGTCGCTATGTGTCAGGTTCGACAGAATAGCAAAGGGTTTGGTTTTTTTTTTTTTTTTTTTTTTGGTTTTATAGTATTCTAATATGTCTAAGTTCGATTTGTTTTTATCACAATAGTCACATTCTCCTCCTATAACCAATGAGCCATACTCACCGTCAATGACTTAAAGTGAGAAACCATTCATTCAAGTACATATAAATGAGTTTAGATCATCATGCCAAGGAATCAAAGTCCAAACCTTGATGATCTTTTCCATCACTTCTTTACACTGTTGTTCTTGACTTTCAGTTTTGTTGCTTCCTTCAGGAACACTTCGGATTCAAACTTTAAGGGCAGAGAATGACAGACCAAGTTTCAGATGAAAGTGTTGTATTCCCTGGTTAAAGTTTCCATATCTGGTGAACGTGCAAGGTCAAGAAACAAACTTCAGACTTTGTTCCAGATATTACCTTGTCCATGGAAGTCAATTTAGAGTTAGTATTTTTACAGTAAGCACTTAGATCTACATTGCCTTATGTGTCTTTTGGAATACCATTGTCAGAGGATTGAGACCCAGGTTAATCTCTGAACACTGGCTAGACTGAGTATGATTCAACTATATCCTGAGCGCCATCTGTATGTGAATCTAGTGTAGATGAGAGCAAAATTGTGTTCCCTCTAGTTTGGAAGGAAAATTAGCAAGATTGGTGACTCCTGATGCTTTTATCATCTTGCTAAGTCACATACAGCAGTGTAACCACAGAGCTATACTTCTATTTAATAACATTATCATCTCTTCACTTTTCCACTTAGTTAATCTGTGTCTGAACAAATCCAGGTACATCTTTTAAGGCACATTTAGCAAGATTCATAATTGTTGTGATAGAACTCAGGGATAATTCACAGAACCAAACTTTTCTACATGGGAAATTTGGGCACCTCAGTGGGAGGGCCTGATTTGAATTTAGATATACATCTAAGGAAAATTGGAGGCAGTCAGTTATCTGGACTTCTTTCTCTGGGTAGTCAATATCTAAGGACCTTCTTCCTAAGATCCAGTTTTTAATTCTTTCTTGGAGATCTTTAACCATTTCAGCTGAGCTCAATTTGAACAACATTTCCTTTGGGGGAATAGTTCTGGTCTCAACAATTTCTTCTTACCTCTTGACTCTCCCTTTCCTGGTGCTTAGTGAAGACACTCATTCATTGAGCATTCATTCAACAGGGATTTGAGGGCCTAAGATTTGCCACAAGGTTCTGAGGCACTATGCAATACAAATGAATGCAAAGAAATTCCTTTCGTAAAGGAGCTTATACACTAGGAGGAAGAAAAAGACATGTCAATTGTTGGTGAAGTGTTCAAAAAGGAAGAAAAGTAGAGCATGTGGACCGATGGACAGCGGTGGGGTGGGGGTTGGTTCAGGGAATACCTCCGGGTCATTGTTGCAGATCTGAAAGAAGGTGATAATGTTCTACGAGAACATCTCGCAAAAGACATTAACAGGAAAAGGGAAGAGTGAAGACAAATGCTCCAGGCAAAAGAGTGCTCGTATGCTCAATGCATTGAGGGACCAGTGTAACTTCAGAAGTGTAACGGGGAAAAGGATAAAGGATGGGGTCAAGGAGGTCAGCAGGAGGCAACTGACCCAGAATCTCATAAGTCATGGAAAGGAGATTGGATTTTACTCTGAGTGAGAGGGGAAGCAATTAGAGACATAGGAATCATGTGCCTTGCATTTAGAAGGATAATTCTAGTTGTGTGGGTAGAAGGAGGGAGAAAATCATAAGGAGCTTGGAGATGGAGATAATTGGTTGAGAGTAGAAATAGACGAGGTGAATGGGGGTCTAATTCCAGATATATTTTAAAGTAGAGCCTTCAGTACTTGATACTAAATGTTATGTATGAGATAAGAAGAGAATGACTTTATGGGTTTTGAACAAAAAATGAATTGCCCATTTGCTGATATGGGGAAGACTGAGGGACACTGAAGATATCAAGACTTTGGTTGTTGAATGTATGTATGACGTGTCCCTTAGATATCTTGACAGAACAATGGAGAGGGTAGTTGAATATACAGGTTCAGACTACCTCCGAGAGACTGAGATCACATGAGAAAAGACTATGAATGAAATCAGAAGAGATATAAGAACTGAGCTTTGAAGCCCTAAAAGAAAGAGATAGCCAGGGAGTAGCTGTGTACTGACTGTTTAAAGAGAAACTATTTTTTCTGTAAACCTTCACCTAGGGTACAATAAAATATATATATATATATGTATATATATATATATATATATATATATATATGTATGTATGTATGTATAAAAGAATGATGTTGGCTCTTGGTTTTGTATAGCTGCCCTTTATTATGTTGAGAGATTTCCCTTCTATACCTATTTTGGAGAGTTTTTATCAGGAATGGGTGTTGGACTTTGTTGAATGCCTCTTCTGCATCCCTTGAGATGATCATGTGATTTCTTTTATTTACGTGGTGGATTACTGTAATTTTCTAATGTTGCATCATCCTTCCATACCTCGTATGACTCCTATTTGGTGGTGGTGTATTTTTTTTTGTTTTTCATATAATGCTGAATTCTATTGGCTAGAATTTTGTTGGGAATTTTTGTATCTATATTCATGAGAGATACTGGTGTGTAATTTTCTTTTTTATGGTGTCTTTACCTGGTTTTGTTATCAGGGTTATGCTGGTTTCATAGAATGAATTCAGAATTCTCCCTTCCTTTTCTATGTCCTGGAATAGTTTGAGTGGTACTGGTGTAAACTCTTCTCTGAATGTTTCGTAGAATTCTCCAGTGAAGTCTTCTGGGCCAGGGCTTTTTTTGTTGGAAGTTTTTTTTTTTTTTTAATTACGTTTTCAATCTCTTCTCTTGTTATGGATCTGTTCAGATTTTCAACATCAATTTGTGTTAGTTTGTGTAGGTAGTATGTTTCCAGAAATTTGTTCATTTCTGCTAGGTTTTCAAATTTGTTGTAGTATAGGTTTTCATAATACTCTGTTATGATGCTTTGTGTTTCAGTTGGGTCTGTTGTAATGTACCCCATTTCATTTCTTATTTGGGTTATTTGCATCCTCTTCTGTTTTTCTTTTGTCGGTTTGACCAGCGGTTTATCGATTTTGTTGATCCTTTCAAAGAACCAACTTTTGTTGATTCTATTGTTTTTCTAGTCTTTATTTCATTTATTTCTGCTCTGATCTTTATTGTTTCCTTTCTTCTGGTGGCTGTGGGCTTCTTTTGCTGTTCTCTTTCTATTTGTTCAAGTTGTGTAACTAACGTTTTGATTTTGTCCCTTTCTTCTTTTTTTGATGTGTGAGGATTGCCTTTGCTGTGTCCCAAAGGTTTTGGTATGATGTGTTTTTATTCGTGTTTGATGCTAGAAAGTTTTTGATTCCATGTTTGATTTCTTCTATTACCCAGTGGTTTTTAAGCAAGGAGTTATTCAGTTTCCATGTAATTGATTTTTTTTCCTTGGTCTTCCTGTAGTTAGTTTCTCCTTTGATAGTGTTGTGATCAGAGAAGATAGTTTGTACTACCTCAATGTTTCAGATTTTGTGGAGGGTTCCTATGTAGCCTAAGATATGGTCTATTCTGGAGAACGTTCCATGTGTGTTGCAAAAGAATGTCTACTTTGCATTTGTTGGGTGGGGTGTTCTGTATATGTGTATGAGTTCAAGTTGGCTGATTGTGGCCTTTAGATCTTCTGTATGTTTGCTGAGTTTCTTTTTAGATGTTCTATCCTTTACAGAGAGTGCTGTGTTGAAGCCTCCTCCTATTATTGTGGAGCTGTCAGTTTCTCTTTTCAGTGCTGCTAGAGTTTGTTTTATATATTTTGGAGCACTGTCGTTGGGTGCATAGATATTAATTATGGTTATGTCTTCATGATGGATCGTCCTTTTAATCATTATATAATGCCCATCTTTGTCTTTCGTGGTGGATTTTGTATTAAAGTCTATTTTATCTGAGAATTAGTATCACCACTTCTGCTGTTTTTGGGTACCTGTTTGCTTTATATATTTTTTTCATCCTTTGATTTTTAATAAATTTACGTCTTTGCTTCTAAGGTGTATCTCTTGTAGACAGTGTAGGATAGATCCTGTTTTTTTATTTATTCTGTCACTCTCTGTCTCTTATGAGTGCATTTAGGCCATTTACATTCCACGCTATTATTGATAGATGTGAGTTTATTGCTGTCATTTTGTAGTGCTGTTTTTGTGGTGCTGACATTTTCTTTGTTCCTCTGAATTCCTTTTGTTTGTGGGTTTATTTTTTCATTTCTTTTGTTTTTCTAGATTGTTTTCTTACTGAGACTTTAGGTTTTTCTTTTTTCTTTGGATGAGTAGGCGTGTTAACTTTGTGCCTACCTTGAAATCTACCTGTATCTTCCTAGGATTGAACCAGTCTTTTATTACTTGGTATTGCCTTGCCTTCCTCTCCTTTAGAAAGTTCTATACCTACACCCTTTATTCTGTCTTTTCTTCTTCTGATATTGTTGTCATTTGCAGACTGACCTCTCTGGTTCCCAGTTGTAAGTCTTTAGTTTTGAAAAATCCTTGGGAGTTCGTTTCCTAAGTTGTTGGTATCTGGCTGGTGTGATCTTGCATGTCAGATTCAGGCTGTAGTCTGATGTTGTTTGTTCTCAAACTGAAGGACTTGCTTTACTAATTTTTGTAAGTTTGGTTTGGTTTTTAAATATTCCCTTAATTTCTGTTTATCTGGAAATTTCTTAATTTCACCATCATATTTGAACGAGAGTTTCACAGGCTATATTATTCTTGGCTGGTGGTCTTTTCTTTCAAGATTTTATATATGTCATACCATTGTCTTCTTGCCTCCGTGGTTTCTGCCGAGTAGTTAGAGCTTAGTCTTGTTGTTTCCCCTCTGTATGTGACTTTGTGTTTTTCTTGAGCTGCTCTCAGCATTCTTTCTCGGTCTTTGGTTTTAGCCAGTGTGATTATGATATGCCTTGATGATTTTCTTTTGGGGTTTATCCTATACGGGATTCGTTGAGCTTCTTGGATGGTCAGCTTTCCATCTTTCATGACATTAAGGAAGTTTTCTGTCGGCAATTCTTCAGTGATCCTCTCCGTGTTTTCCGTTTTCTCCCCCTATTCTGGAACTCTGATCTCTCACAGAGTTTTGCTTTTAAATGTATCCCACATGATTCTCAGGCTTTCTTCCTTTTTCTTAGTTCTTTTTTCTAATTTTTTCCTAAAAAGAGTGCTATCCAAGTGTCTCAGTTATTTAGTGCCACTGTAACAGAAATACCACAAGTGTATGGCTTTAAGAAACAGAAGTTTATTCTCTCACAGTCTAGTAGGCTGAAAGTCCAAAGTCAGGGCATTAGCTTCAGGGGAAGTGTTTTCCTGTCAATTCTGGAGGAAGGTTCTTGTCATCAATCTTCCCCTGGTCTAGGAGCTTCTCTGTGCAGGAACCCAGATCCAAAGGATGTGCTCTGCTCCTGGCACTGCTTTCTTGGTGGTATGAGGTCCTCACTCTCTGCTTGCTTCTCTTTCCCTTTCTATCTTGTAAGATAAAAGGTGGTGCAGGGCACTCTCCAGGGAAACTCCCTTTATATTGCATCAGGGATGTGACCTCAGTAAGAGTGTTACAATCCCACCCGAATCCTCTTTAACATCAAATTCCAATCACAGAGTGGAGGGCAACCACACAATACTGGCTATCATGGCCTAACCGAGTTCACATATATTTTTGGAGGACACAGTTCGATCCATGACACCGAGTATTTGTCTTCAATTTTGCTGTTCCTGTTTTCCATCGTTTCAAACCTGCTCCTCAGAATGTCTATGACACTGTCCATTTCTGAAATCTTGTTCTTTCTCTTTTGGATTTCTAATTACTGTTTTTGTATGATTTCTAGTTGTGAATTAATTTGGACATTTTGTTCATGTGTTATTTTCCTGAATTCTTCTATTGTTTTATCTGTCTTTTCCGTGATTTTGACTGCCTTTTCCTTGATTTTGTCTATTTTTTCCTCATTCGTGTCTACTTTTTGCTTCAACTCTTGGGTAGCTCTGAATATTAGAGATTTGGATTCCCTATCAGGTAGTTCTAGTGCCTTTTCTTCTACTGGAAAGTCACCTGGTGTTTTATTTTGATGCCCACTGGAACCATCCTGTCCTGTTTCTTCATGTTTTCAATTTTCTGCTGTCTTCAGGACATTAAGTACTTTTGTTTGTTGATTTATTGTAGACTTGTTTGTTCTGTCCCCCCTTTTTGTTTTATTTGGTTATGTCTGAGCAAGCGGGCTGTGCGTTCTTTGTTGTTTGCTTGTCTGTGGGCATGAGGTTTTCACCTCCTTGTGCAATGGGCAGAGCCAGTAGCTCAGCTATGGTGCAGCAGGACAAGTCTTGCTGAAGGGGAGGGGCTAAGATGGGTTGTTTGTAGCATGAACTGTGGCCGACAGGAGTGGGCCGGGGTTCACTGCAGATGGTGTTTCAGGCCTGGAATGCCGTGATATATAGATGAACCAGGTCTGCCGTCCTGAAACTCAGAGACTTGGGGGTGCAGGGTGCAGTTAACAGTTACCAATGAGACAAACAAAAGGAAAAGATCATTTTTGGTATTGAGGAGGGCTATGAAGACAATAAAATAAGGTGGATCACTAGGAGATGTTGAAGCCAAGAACTGATGACAGCATGGGAGCCTTGATCCAGGGGCAGACTGTGCTCCACTCTCATGCTGAGGCACACCTGGGACACAAAGCTGAAGATCCTGACGCAGCTCATGAGACCCTACACCACCACCTGGCCCAGGCTCCTTCTCCTACTCCATAGTCAGCTGTGTCCAACCCAGGGCCACACATAGCCACACTGATTCCCATTGCATTATGTACCTGATGGATGCTCAGAAGGGACTGCAAAATTGGACTTTCCAGGCTAATGTAACTATTTGTTTTTCGTAGTAGCCTTCAAGTAGGCTCCTACTCACAGTGACCTTATGTATAACAGGAGGAAACATTGCCAGTTCCTGATCTTTAACATGTTTGAGTACATTTTTGCGAGTATTTTATCAGTTGATCTCCTTGAGGGTTTCCCTTGATTCTGCTGACCTTCTACCAAGCAAGATGTCCTTTTCTAGCGATGAGTCTTTCCTGATGATGTATACAAATTAAGTGAGTTTGCACACTTGTCATCCTTTCTTCCAAGGAGCATTCTGCGGTACTTCTTCCAAGATTGATTTGCCCACTTTTCTGACAGTCCACAGTATATTCAATATTCTTCACCAACGTAATTTGAATGTGCCCATTCTTCTTCGGTCTGGCTTTTTTACTGTCCAGCTTACACATGCATATGAAGTGACTGAAAAGACCGTACAAGCTTCCACTGACTTCCTCGCTGAAATCCGGAACCTGTTCCAAACCTGATAAAACAGCAACTTCAATTTGAACAGTATCGATAAAACTGCAGAAGGCACCGGCCTGACCGCCTTCGCGTTCCCGAATGGCAGAAACGCGGTTTCTCTTCTACTTTAGGGATAGTGTTTCTGAAGCGGTATTGTCAGCCGCGCAGCGCAGACTGCCTCCCGGAATGATGGAAACCCTGAAAGGGCTTCAACTACTTGAGAGGGAGAAAACTCATATGCTTTATCCAGGTAGACAAAGCACGGGCAACTTTCCTAGCCATGGAACACAAAGGGATTTTCAAACACAGAAACTGAATCCTTCTCCCTTCCTCCCGTGACTGAGGAAAACATGCTCGTGCTTTCTCTTTCAAGCACGGAGGAAGCTACAGACTCCTGTTAAGCACACAGTGTTTAGTCAACAGAAAGGAACCTCTTCTGCTCGCCCTTAGCTAAAGGCAGACAATCTGCGTGACTGGCTTTGAAATCCAGTAGTACCTTCATTCCCTTGTAGGCAAAGTTCCCTTTGTAAAACAGGGGATTCAAACAATCGCTAGGCCCGCACTCTCCAGCCTTCGGCCACTGAGAGAACATTGGAGAAAGCAGCTTCTGCTGGGCGGACACTTTCTTCTAACCAAACTGAAGACTTCACCAGATTGAGTAAAGCAGCTTGAAGGAGAACGCTGTCTTTTGCTTTCTCCTTCATGTGTTGAATGGGGAACTTGCCCTTGCTGCTAACAAAGTTTTTACTCAGCACAACTACGGTTTTGCCGCCTTCGCGTTCCCGAATGGCAGAAACGCGGTTTCTCTTCTACTTTAGGGATAGTGTTTCTGAAGCGGTATTGTCAGCCGCGCAGCGCAGACTGCCTCCCGGAATGATGGAAACCCTGAAAGGGCTTCAACTACTTGAGAGGGAGAAAACTCATATGCTTTATCCAGGCAGACAAAGAACGGGCAACTTTCCTAGCCATGGAACACAAAGGGACTTTCAAACACAGAAACTGAATCGTTTTCCCTTTCTCCCCTGACTGAGAAAAACAAGCTCGTGCTTTCTCTTTCAGGCACGGAGGATGCAAAGACTCCTGTTAAGCACACAGTGTTTAGTCAGCAGAACGGAACCTCTTCTGCTCGCCCTTAGCTAAAGGCAGACAATCTGCGTGACTGGCTTTGAAATCCAGTAGTACCTTCATTCCCTTGTAGGCAAAGTTCCCTTTGTAAACCAGGGCATTCAAACAATCGCTAGTCCCGCACTCTCCAGCCTTCGGCCACTGAGAGAACATTGGAGAAAGCAGCTTCTGCCTGGTGGACCCTTTCTTCTAAACAAACTGAAGACTTCACCAGATTGAGTAAAGTAGCTTGAAGGAGAACGCTGTCTTTTCCCTCTCCTTCATGTGGTGAATGGGGAACTTGCACTTGCTGCTAACAAAGTTTTTACTCAGCACAACTACGGTTTTGCCTCCTTCGCGTTCCGGAATGGCAGAAACGCGATTTCTCTTCTACGTTAGGGATAGCGTTTGTGAAGCGGTATTCTCAGCCGCGCAGCACAGAATGCAACTGGAATGCTGGAAACCCTGAACGGCTTCAACTACTTGAGAAGGAGAAAACTCATATGCTTTAACCAGGTAGACAAGGCAAGGGCAACTTTCTTAGGCATGGAACAAGAGGGATTTTCAAACACAGAAACTGAATCCTTCTCCCTTCCTCCCCTCAGAAAAACATGCTCGTGCTTCCTCTTTCAGGCCCGGAAGCAAAGACTCCTGTTTACCACACAGTGTTCAGTCAGCAGAACGGAACCTCTTCTGCTTGCCCTTAGCTAAAGGCAGACACTCTGCCTGACTGGCTTTGAAATCCAGTAGTACCTTCATTCCCTTGTAGGCAAAGTTCCCTTTGTAAACCAGGGGATTCAAACAATTGCTAGGGCCGCACTCTCCAGCCTTCGGCCACTGAGAGAACATTGGAGAAAGCAGCTTCTGCTGGGCGGACACTTTCTTCTAACCAAACTGAAGACTTCACCAGATTGAGTAAAGCAGCTTGAAGGAGAACGCTGTCTTTTGCTTTCTCCTTCATGTGTTGAATGGGGAACTTGCCCTTGCTGCTAACAAAGGTTTTACTCAGCACAACTACGGTTTTGCCGCCTTCGCGTTCCCGAATGGCAGAAACGCGGTTTCTCTTCTACTTTAGGGATAGTGTTTCTGAAGCGGTATTGTCAGCCGCGCAGCGCAGACTGCCTCCCGGAATGATGGAAACCCTGAAAGGGCTTCAACTACTTGAGAGGGAGAAAACTCATATGCTTTATCCAGGCAGACAAAGCACGGGCAACTTTCCTAGCCATGGAACACAAAGGGATTTTCAAACACAGAAACTGAATCCTTCTCCCTTCCTCCCGTGACTGAGGAAAACATGCTCGTGCTTTCTCTTTCAAGCACGGAGGAAGCTACAGACTCCTGTTAAGCACACAGTGTTTAGTCAACAGAAAGGAACCTCTTCTGCTCGCCCTTAGCTAAAGGCAGACAATCTGCGTGACTGGCTTTGAAATCCAGTAGTACCTTCATTCCCTTGTAGGCAAAGTTCCCTTTGTAAACCAGGGGATTCAAACAATCGCTAGGCCCGCACTCTCCAGCCTTCGGCCACTGAGAGAACATTGGAGAAAGCAGCTTCTGCTGGGCGGACACTTTCTTCTAACCAAACTGAAGACTTCACCAGATTGAGTAAAGCAGCTTGAAGGAGAACGCTGTCTTTTTCCTCTCCTTCATGTGGTGAATGGGGAACTTGCACTTGCTGCTAAGAAAGTTTTTACTCAGCACAACTACGGTTTTGCCTCCTTCGCGTTCCAGAATGACAGAAACGCGGTTGCTCTTCTACTTTAGGGATAGTGTCTCTGAAGAGGTATTCTCAGCGGCGCAGCACAGAATGCCTCCCGGAGTGCTGGAAAACCTGAAAGGGCTTCAACTACTTGAGAGGGGGAACACTCATATGCTTTATCCAGGTAGACAAAGCACGGGCAACTTTCCTAGCCATGGAACACAAAGGGATTTTTAAACACAGAGACTAAATCCTTCTCCTTTCCTCCCCTGACTGAGAAAAACATGCTCGTGCTTTCTCTTTCAGGCACGGAGGATGCAAAGACTCCTGTTAAGCACACAGTGTTTAGTCAGCAGAACGGAACCTCTTCTGCTCGCCCTTAGCTAAAGGCAGACAATCTGCGTGACTGGCTTTGAAATCCAGTAGTACCTTCATTCCCTTGTAGGCAAAGTTCCCTTTGTAAACCAGGGCATTCAAACAATCGCTAGTCCCGCACTCTCCAGCCTTCGGCCACTGAGAGAACATTGGAGAAAGCAGCTTCTGCCTGGTGGACCCTTTCTTCTAAACAAACTGAAGACTTCACCAGATTGAGTAAAGTAGCTTGAAGGAGAACGCTGTCTTTTCCCTCTCCTTCATGTGGTGAATGGGGAACTTGCACTTGCTGCTAACAAAGTTTTTACTCAGCACAACTACGGTTTTGCCTCCTTCGCGTTCCGGAATGGCAGAAACGCGATTTCTCTTCTACGTTAGGGATAGCGTTTGTGAAGCGGTATTCTCAGCCGCGCAGCACAGAATGCAACTGGAATGCTGGAAACCCTGAACAGCTTCAACTACTTGAGAAGGAGAAAACTCATATGCTTTAACCAGGTAGACAAGGCAAGGGCAACTTTCTTAGGCATGGAACAAGAGGGATTTTCAAACACAGAAACTGAATCCTTCTCCCTTCCTCCCCTCAGAAAAACATGCTCGTGCTTCCTCTTTCAGGCCCGGAAGCAAAGACTCCTGTTAACCACACAGTGTTCAGTCAGCAGAACGGAACCTCTTCTGCTTGCCCTTAGCTAAAGGCAGACACTCTGCCTGACTGGCTTTGAAATCCAGTAGTACCTTCATTCCCTTGTAGGCAAAGTTCCCTTTGTAAACCAGGGGATTCAAACAATTGCTAGGCCCACACTCTCCAGCCTTCGGCCACTGAGAGAACATTGGAGAAAGCAGCTTCTGCTGGGCGGACACTTTCTTCTAACCAAACTGAAGACTTCACCAGATTGAGTAAAGCAGCTTGAAGGAGAACGCTGTCTTTTGCTTTCTCCTTCATGTGTTGAATGGGGAACTTGCCCTTGCTGCTAACAAAGTTTTTACTCAGCACAACTACGGTTTTGCCGCCTTCGCGTTCCCGAATGGCAGAAACGCGGTTTCTCTTCTACTTTAGGGATAGTGTTTCTGAAGCGGTATTGTCAGCCGCGCAGCGCAGACTGCCTCCCGGAATGATGGAAACCCTGAAAGGGCTTCAACTACTTGAGAGGGAGAAAACTCATATGCTTTATCCAGGCAGACAAAGCACGGGCAACTTTCCTAGCCATGGAACACAAAGGGATTTTCAAACACAGAAACTGAATCGTTTTCCCTTTCTCCCCTGACTGAGAAAAACAAGCTCGTGCTTTCTCTTTCAGGCACGGAAGAAGCAAGAGACCCCTGTTAAACACACAGTGTTTAGTCAGCAGAACGGAACCTCTTCTGCCCGATCTTAGCTAAAGGCAGACAATCTGCGAGACTGCCCTTGAAATCCAGTAGTACCTTCATTCCCTTGTAGGCAAAGTTCCTTTTGTAAACCAGGGGATTCATACAATTGCTAGGCCCGCACTCTCTAGCCTTCTGCCACTAAGAGAACATTGGAGAAAGCAGCTTGTGCTGGACGGACTCTTCCTTGTAACAAAACTGAAAACTTCACTAGATTCAGTTAAGCAGCTTCAGGAGAACGCTGGCTTTCGCTTTGTCTTTCATGTGGTGAATGGGAAACTTCCACTTGCTGCTAACAACCGTTTTACTCAGAGCAACTAAGGTTGTGCCTCCCTCGCGTTTCAGAATGGGATGAACGCAGTCTCTCTTCTCCTTCATGATACCGTCTCTAAAGCGGGATTCTCCGCCGCGCAGCGCAGAATGATTCCCGGAACGCTGGAAATCGTAAACGGCTTCAAGTACTTGAGAGGGAGAAAAGTCATAAACTTTATCCAGGTAGACAATGCACAGGCAACTTTCTTAGGCATGGGACACAGAGGGATATTCAAATACAGAAAGTGAATCCTTCTCACTTCCAGATCAGACTGTTTGCAACAAGCTCGTGCTTTCTCTTTCAGGCACGGAGGAAGCTACAGACTCCTGTTAAGCACACAATGTTTAGTCAGCAGAACGGAACCTCTTCTGCTCGCCCTTAGCTAAAGGCAGACAATCTGCATGACTGGCTTTGAAATCCAGTAGTACCTTCATTCCCTTGTAGGCAAAGTTCCTTTTGTAAACCAGGGGCTTCAAACAATCGCTAGGCCCGCACTCTCCAGCCTTCGGCCACTGAGAGAACATTGGAGAAAGCAGCTTCTGCTGGGCGGACACTTTCTTCTAACCAAACTGAAGACTTCACCAGATTGAGTAAAGCAGCTTGAAGGAGAATACTGTCTTTTGCTTTCTCTTTCATGTGGTGAATGGGGAACTTGCACTTGCTGCTAACAAAGTTTTTACTCAGCACAACTACGGTTTTGCCTCCTTCGCGTTCCAGAATGGCAGAAACGCGGTTTCTCTTCTACTTTAGGGTTAGTGTTTCTGAAGCAGTATTCTCAGCCGCGCAGCACAGAATGCCTCCCGGAATGCTGGAAACCCTGAAAGGGCTTCAACTACTTGAGAGGGAGAAAACTCATATGCTTTATCCAGGGAGACAAAGCACGGGCAACTTTCCTAGCCATGGAACACAAAGGGATTTTCAAACACAGAAACTGAATCCTTCTCCCTTCCTCCCGTGACTGAGGAAAACATGCTCGTGCTTTCTCTTTCAAGCACGGAGGAAGCTACAGACTCCTGTTAAGCACACAGTGTTTAGTCAACAGAAAGGAACCTCTTCTGCTCGCCCTTAGCTAAAGGCAGACAATCTGCGTGACTGGCTTTGAAATCCAGTAGTACCTTCATTCCCTTGTAGGCAAAGTTCCCTTTGTAAACCAGGGGATTCAAACAATCGCTAGGCCCGCACTCTCCAGCCTTCGGCCACTGAGAGAACATTGGAGAAAGCAGCTTCTGCTGGGCGGACACTTTCTTCTAACCAAACTGAAGACTTCACCAGATTGAGTAAAGCAGCTTGAAGGAGAACGCTGTCTTTTTCCTCTCCTTCATGTGGTGAATGGGGAACTTGCACTTGCTGCTAAGAAAGTTTTTACTCAGCACAACTACGGTTTTGCCTCCTTCGCGTTCCAGAATGACAGAAACGCGGTTGCTCTTCTACTTTAGGGATAGTGTCTCTGAAGAGGTATTCTCAGCGGCGCAGCACAGAATGCCTCCCGGAGTGCTGGAAAACCTGAAAGGGCTTCAACTACTTGAGAGGGGGAATACTCATATGCTTTATCCAGGTAGACAAAGCACGGGCAACTTTCCTAGCCATGGAACACAAAGGGATTTTTAAACACAGAGACTAAATCCTTCTCCTTTCCTCCCCTGACTGAGAAAAACATGCTCGTGCTTTCTCTTTCAGGCACGGAGGATGCAAAGACTCCTGTTAAGCACACAGTGTTTAGTCAACAGAACGGAACCTCTTCTGCTCGCCCTTAGCTAAAGGCAGACAATCTGCATGACTGGCTTTGAAATCCAGTAGTACCTTCATTCCCTTTTAGGCAAAGTTCCCTTTGTAAACCAGGGGCTTCAAACAATTGCTAGGCCCGCACTCTCCAGCCTTCGGCCACTGAGAGAACATTGGAGAAAGCAGCTTCTGCTGGGCGGACACTTTCTTCTAACCAAACTGAAGACTTCACCAGATTGAGTAAAGCAGCTTGAAGGAGAATACTGTCTTTTGCTTTCTCTTTCATGTGGTGAATGGGGAACTTGCACTTGCTGCTAACAAAGTTTTTACTCAGCACAACTACGGTTTTGCCTCCTTCGCGTTCCAGAATGGCAGAAACGCGGTTTCTCTTCTACTTTAGGGATAGTGTTTCTGAAGCAGTATTCTCAGCCGCGCAGCACAGAATGCCTCCCGGAATGCTGGAAACCCTGAAAGGGCTTCAACTACTTGAGAGGGAGAAAACTCATATGCTTTATCCAGGGAGACAAAGCACGGGCAACTTTCCTAGCCATGGAACACAAAGGGATTTTCAAACACAGAAACTGAATCCTTCTCCCTTCCTCCCGTGACTGAGAAAAACATGCTCGTGGTTTCTCTTTCAAGCACGGAGGAAGCTACAGACTCCTGTTAAGCACACAGTGTTTAGTCAACAGAAAGGAACCTCTTCTGCTCGCCCTTAGCTAAAGGCAGACAATCTGCGTGACTGGCTTTGAAATCCAGTAGTACCTTCATTCCCTTGTAGGCAAAGTTCCCTTTGTAAACCAGGGGATTCAAACAATCGCTAGGCCCGCACTCTCCAGCCTTCGGCCACTGAGAGAACATTGGAGAAAGCAGCTTCTGCTGGGCGGACACTTTCTTCTAACCAAACTGAAGACTTCACCAGATTGAGTAAAGCAGCTTGAAGGAGAACGCTGTCTTTTGCTTTCTTCTTCATGTGTTGAATGGGGAACTTGCCCTTGCTGCTAAGAAAGTTTTTACTCAGCACAACTACGGTTTGGCCTCCTTCGCGTTCCAGAATGGCAGAAACGCGGTTTCTCTTCTACTTTAGGGATAGTGTTTCTGAAGCGGTATTGTCAGCCGCGCAGCGCAGACTGCCTCCCGGAATGATGGAAACCCTGAAAGGGCTTCAACTACTTGAGAGGGAGAAAACTCATATGCTTTATCCAGGTAGACAAAGCACGGGCAACTTTCCTAGCCATGGAACACAAAGGGATTTTCAAACACAGAAACTGAATCGTTTTCCCTTTCTCCCCTGACTGAGAAAAACAAGCTCGTGCTTTCTCTTTCAGGCACGGAAGAAGCAAGAGACCCCTGTTAAACACACAGTGTTTAGTCAGCAGAACGGAACCTCTTCTGCCCGATCTTAGCTAAAGGCAGACAATCTGCGAGACTGCCCTTGAAATCCAGTAGTACCTTCATTCCCTTGTAGGCAAAGTTCCTTTTGTAAACCAGGGGATTCATACAATTGCTAGGCCCGCACTCTCTAGCCTTCTGCCACTAAGAGAACATTGGAGAAAGCAGCTTGTGCTGGACGGACTCTTCCTTGTAACAAAACTGAAAACTTCACTAGATTCAGTTAAGCAGCTTCAGGAGAACGCTGGCTTTCGCTTTGTCTTTCATGTGGTGAATGGGAAACTTCCACTTGCTGCTAACAACCGTTTTACTCAGAGCAACTAAGGTTGTGCCTCCCTCGCGTTTCAGAATGGGATGAACGCAGTCTCTCTTCTCCTTCATGATACCGTCTCTAAAGCGGGATTCTCCGCCGCGCAGCGCAGAATGATTCCCGGAACGCTGGAAATCGTAAACGGCTTCAAGTACTTGAGAGGGAGAAAAGTCACAAACTTTATCCAGGTAGACAATGCACAGGCAACTTTCTTAGGCATGGGACACAGAGGGATATTCAAATACAGAAAGTGAATCCTTCTCCCTTCCAGATCAGACTGTTTGCAACAAGCTCATGCTTTCTCTTTCAGGCACGGAGGATGCAAAGACTCCTGTTAAGCACACAGTGTTTAGTCAGCAGAACGGAACCTCTTCTGCTCGCCCTTAGCTAAAGGCAGACAATCTGCATGACTGGCTTTGAAATCCAGTAGTACCTTCATTCCCTTGTAGGCAAAGTTCCCTTTGTAAACCAGGGGCTTCAAACAATCGCTAGGCCCGCACTCTCCAGCCTTCGGCCACTGAGAGAACATTGGAGAAAGCAGCTTCTGCTGGGCGGACACTTTCTTCTAACCAAACTGAAGACTTCACCAGATTGAGTAAAGCAGCTTGAAGGAGAATACTGTCTTTTGCTTTCTCTTTCATGTGGTGAATGGGGAACTTGCACTTGCTGCTAACAAAGTTTTTACTCAGCACAACTACGGTTTTGCCTCCTTCGCGTTCCAGAATGGCAGAAACGCGGTTTCTCTTCTACTTTAGGGATAGTGTTTCTGAAGCAGTATTCTCAGCCGCGCAGCACAGAATGCCTCCCGGAGTGCTGGAAACCCTGAAAGGGCTTCAACTACTTGAGAGGGAGAAAACTCATATGCTTTATCCAGGTAGACAAAGCACGGGCAACTTTCCTAGCCATGGAACACAAAGGGATTTTCAAACACAGAAACTGAATCCTTCTCCCTTCCTCCCGTGACTGAGAAAAACATGCTCGTGCTTTCTCTTTCAAGCACGGAGGAAGCTACAGACTCCTGTTAAGCACACAGCGTTTAGTCAACAGAAAGGAACATCTTCTGCTGGCCCTTAGCTAAAGGCAGACAATCTGCGTGACTGGCTTTGAAATCCAGTAGTACCTTCATTCCCTTGTAGGCAAAGTTCCCTTTGTAAACCAGGGGATTCAAACAATCGCTAGGCCCGCACTCTCCAGCCTTCGGCCACTGAGAGAACATTGGAGAAAGCAGCTTCTGCTGGGCGGACACTTTCTTCTAACCAAACTGAAGACTTCACCAGATTGAGTAAAGCAGCTTGAAGGAGAACGCTGTCTTTTTCCTCTCCTTCATGTGGTGAATGGGGAACTTGCACTTGCTGCTAAGAAAGTTTTTACTCAGCACAACTACGGTTTTGCCTCCTTCGCGTTCCAGAATGACAGAAACGCGGTTGCTCTTCTACTTTAGGGATAGTGTCTCTGAAGAGGTATTCTCAGCGGCGCAGCACAGAATGCCTCCCGGAGTGCTGGAAAACCTGAAAGGGCTTCAACTACTTGAGAGGGGGAATACTCATATGCTTTATCCAGGTAGACAAAGCACGGGCAACTTTCCTAGCCATGGAACACAAAGGGATTTTTAAACACAGAGACTAAATCCTTCTCCTTTCCTCCCCTGACTGAGAAAAACATGCTCGTGCTTTCTCTTTCAGGCACGGAGGATGCAAAGACTCCTGTTAAGCACACAGTGTTTAGTCAACAGAACGGAACCTCTTCTGCTCGCCCTTAGCTAAAGGCAGACAATCTGCATGACTGGCTTTGAAATCCAGTAGTACCTTCATTCCCTTTTAGGCAAAGTTCCCTTTGTAAACCAGGGGCTTCAAACAATTGCTAGGCCCGCACTCTCCAGCCTTCGGCCACTGAGAGAACATTGGAGAAAGCAGCTTCTGCTGGGCGGACACTTTCTTCTAACCAAACTGAAGACTTCACCAGATTGAGTAAAGCAGCTTGAAGGAGAATACTGTCTTTTGCTTTCTCTTTCATGTGGTGAATGGGGAACTTGCACTTGCTGCTAACAAAGTTTTTACTCAGCACAACTACGGTTTTGCCTCCTTCGCGTTCCAGAATGGCAGAAACGCGGTTTCTCTTCTACTTTAGGGATAGTGTTTCTGAAGCAGTATTCTCAGCCGCGCAGCACAGAATGCCTCCCGGAATGCTGGAAACCCTGAAAGGGCTTCAACTACTTGAGAGGGAGAAAACTCATATGCTTTATCCAGGGAGACAAAGCACGGGCAACTTTCCTAGCCATGGAACACAAAGGGATTTTCAAACACAGAAACTGAATCCTTCTCCCTTCCTCCCGTGACTGAGAAAAACATGCTCGTGCTTTCTCTTTCAAGCACGGAGGAAGCTACAGACTCCTGTTAAGCACACAGTGTTTAGTCAACAGAAAGGAACCTCTTCTGCTCGCCCTTAGCTAAAGGCAGACAATCTGCGTGACTGGCTTTGAAATCCAGTAGTACCTTCATTCCCTTGTAGGCAAAGTTCCCTTTGTAAACCAGGGGATTCAAACAATCGCTAGGCCCGCACTCTCCAGCCTTCGGCCACTGAGAGAACATTGGAGAAAGCAGCTTCTGCTGGGCGGACACTTTCTTCTAACCAAACTGAAGACTTCACCAGATTGAGTAAAGCAGCTTGAAGGAGAACGCTGTCTTTTGCTTTCTTCTTCATGTGTTGAATGGGGAACTTGCCCTTGCTGCTAAGAAAGTTTTTACTCAGCACAACTACGGTTTGGCCTCCTTCGCGTTCCAGAATGGCAGAAACGCGGTTTCTCTTCTACTTTAGGGATAGTGTTTCTGAAGCGGTATTGTCAGCCGCGCAGCGCAGACTGCCTCCCGGAATGATGGAAACCCTGAAAGGGCTTCAACTACTTGAGAGGGAGAAAACTCATATGCTTTATCCAGGTAGACAAAGCACGGGCAACTTTCCTAGCCATGGAACACAAAGGGATTTTCAAACACAGAAACTGAATCGTTTTCCCTTTCTCCCCTGACTGAGAAAAACAAGCTCGTGCTTTCTCTTTCAGGCACGGAAGAAGCAAGAGACCCCTGTTAAACACACAGTGTTTAGTCAGCAGAACGGAACCTCTTCTGCCCGATCTTAGCTAAAGGCAGACAATCTGCGAGACTGCCCTTGAAATCCAGTAGTACCTTCATTCCCTTGTAGGCAAAGTTCCTTTTGTAAACCAGGGGATTCATACAATTGCTAGGCCCGCACTCTCTAGCCTTCTGCCACTAAGAGAACATTGGAGAAAGCAGCTTGTGCTGGACGGACTCTTCCTTGTAACAAAACTGAAAACTTCACTAGATTCAGTTAAGCAGCTTCAGGAGAACGCTGGCTTTCGCTTTGTCTTTCATGTGGTGAATGGGAAACTTCCACTTGCTGCTAACAACCGTTTTACTCAGAGCAACTAAGGTTGTGCCTCCCTCGCGTTTCAGAATGGGATGAACGCAGTCTCTCTTCTCCTTCATGATACCGTCTCTAAAGCGGGATTCTCCGCCGCGCAGCGCAGAATGATTCCCGGAACGCTGGAAATCGTAAACGGCTTCAAGTACTTGAGAGGGAGAAAAGTCACAAACTTTATCCAGGTAGACAATGCACAGGCAACTTTCTTAGGCATGGGACACAGAGGGATATTCAAATACAGAAAGTGAATCCTTCTCCCTTCCAGATCAGACTGTTTGCAACAAGCTCATGCTTTCTCTTTCAGGCACGGAGGATGCAAAGACTCCTGTTAAGCACACAGTGTTTAGTCAGCAGAACGGAACCTCTTCTGCTCGCCCTTAGCTAAAGGCAGACAATCTGCATGACTGGCTTTGAAATCCAGTAGTACCTTCATTCCCTTGTAGGCAAAGTTCCCTTTGTAAACCAGGGGCTTCAAACAATCGCTAGGCCCGCACTCTCCAGCCTTCGGCCACTGAGAGAACATTGGAGAAAGCAGCTTCTGCTGGGCGGACACTTTCTTCTAACCAAACTGAAGACTTCACCAGATTGAGTAAAGCAGCTTGAAGGAGAATACTGTCTTTTGCTTTCTCTTTCATGTGGTGAATGGGGAACTTGCACTTGCTGCTAACAAAGTTTTTACTCAGCACAACTACGGTTTTGCCTCCTTCGCGTTCCAGAATGGCAGAAACGCGGTTTCTCTTCTACTTTAGGGATAGTGTTTCTGAAGCAGTATTCTCAGCCGCGCAGCACAGAATGCCTCCCGGAGTGCTGGAAACCCTGAAAGGGCTTCAACTACTTGAGAGGGAGAAAACTCATATGCTTTATCCAGGGAGACAAAGCACGGGCAACTTTCCTAGCCATGGAACACAAAGGGATTTTCAAACACAGAAACTGAATCCTTCTCCCTTCCTCCCGTGACTGAGAAAAACATGCTCGTGCTTTCTCTTTCAAGCACGGAGGAAGCTACAGACTCCTGTTAAGCACACAGTGTTTAGTCAACAGAAAGGAACCTCTTCTGCTCGCCCTTACCTAAAGGCAGACAATCTGCGTGACTGGCTTTGAAATCCAGTAGTACCTTCATTCCCTTGTAGGCAAAGTTCCCTTTGTAAACCAGGGGATTCAAACAATCGCTAGGCCCGCACTCTCCAGCCTTCGGCCACTGAGAGAACATTGGAGAAAGCAGCTTCTGCTGGGCGGACACTTTCTTCTAACCAAACTGAAGACTTCACCAGATTGAGTAAAGCAGCTTGAAGGAGAACGCTGTCTTTTTCCTCTCCTTCATGTGGTGAATGGGGAACTTGCACTTGCTGCTAAGAAAGTTTTTACTCAGCACAACTACGGTTTTGCCTCCTTCGCGTTCCAGAATGACAGAAACGCGGTTGCTCTTCTACTTTAGGGATAGTGTCTCTGAAGAGGTATTCTCAGCGGCGCAGCACAGAATGCCTCCCGGAGTGCTGGAAAACCTGAAAGGGCTTCAACTACTTGAGAGGGGGAATACTCATATGCTTTATCCAGGTAGACAAAGCACGGGCAACTTTCCTAGCCATGGAACACAAAGGGATTTTTAAACACAGAGACTAAATCCTTCTCCTTTCCTCCCCTGACTGAGAAAAACATGCTCGTGCTTTCTCTTTCAGGCACGGAGGATGCAAAGACTCCTGTTAAGCACACAGTGTTTAGTCAACAGAACGGAACCTCTTCTGCTCGCCCTTAGCTAAAGGCAGACAATCTGCATGACTGGCTTTGAAATCCAGTAGTACCTTCATTCCCTTTTAGGCAAAGTTCCCTTTGTAAACCAGGGGCTTCAAACAATTGCTAGGCCCGCACTCTCCAGCCTTCGGCCACTGAGAGAACATTGGAGAAAGCAGCTTCTGCTGGGCGGACACTTTCTTCTAACCAAACTGAAGACTTCACCAGATTGAGTAAAGCAGCTTGAAGGAGAATACTGTCTTTTGCTTTCTCTTTCATGTGGTGAATGGGGAACTTGCACTTGCTGCTAACAAAGTTTTTACTCAGCACAACTACGGTTTTGCCTCCTTCGCGTTCCAGAATGGCAGAAACGCGGTTTCTCTTCTACTTTAGGGATAGTGTTTCTGAAGCAGTATTCTCAGCCGCGCAGCACAGAATGCCTCCCGGAATGCTGGAAACCCTGAAAGGGCTTCAACTACTTGAGAGGGAGAAAACTCATATGCTTTATCCAGGGAGACAAAGCACGGGCAACTTTCCTAGCCATGGAACACAAAGGGATTTTCAAACACAGAAACTGAATCCTTCTCCCTTCCTCCCGTGACTGAGAAAAACATGCTCGTGCTTTCTCTTTCAAGCACGGAGGAAGCTACAGACTCCTGTTAAGCACACAGTGTTTAGTCAACAGAAAGGAACCTCTTCTGCTCGCCCTTAGCTAAAGGCAGACAATCTGCGTGACTGGCTTTGAAATCCAGTAGTACCTTCATTCCCTTGTAGGCAAAGTTCCCTTTGTAAACCAGGGGATTCAAACAATCGCTAGGCCCGCACTCTCCAGCCTTCGGCCACTGAGAGAACATTGGAGAAAGCAGCTTCTGCTGGGCGGACACTTTCTTCTAACCAAACTGAAGACTTCACCAGATTGAGTAAAGCAGCTTGAAGGAGAACGCTGTCTTTTGCTTTCTTCTTCATGTGTTGAATGGGGAACTTGCCCTTGCTGCTAACAAAGTTTTACTCAGCACAACTACGGTTTTGCCTCCTTCGCGTTCCAGAATGGCAGAAACGCGGTTTCTCTTCTACTTTAGGGATAGTGTTTCTGAAGCGGTATTGTCAGCCGCGCAGCGCAGACTGCCTCCCGGAATGATGGAAACCCTGAAAGGGCTTCAACTACTTGAGAGGGAGAAAACTCATATGCTTTATCCAGGTAGACAAAGCACGGGCAACTTTCCTAGCCATGGAACACAAAGGGATTTTCAAACACAGAAACTGAATCGTTTTCCCTTTCTCCCCTGACTGAGAAAAACAAGCTCGTGCTTTCTCTTTCAGGCACGGAAGAAGCAAGAGACCCCTGTTAAACACACAGTGTTTAGTCAGCAGAACGGAACCTCTTCTGCTTGCCCTTAGCTAAAGGCAGACACTCTGCCTGACTGGCTTTGAAATCCAGTAGTACCTTCATTCCCTTGTAGGCAAAGTTCCCTTTGTAAACCAGGGGATTCAAACAATTGCTAGGCCCACACTCTCCAGCCTTCGGCCACTGAGAGAACATTGGAGAAAGCAGCTTCTGCTGGGCGGACACTTTCTTCTAACCAAACTGAAGACTTCACCAGATTGAGTAAAGCAGCTTGAAGGAGAACGCTGTCTTTTGCTTTCTCCTTCATGTGTTGAATGGGGAACTTGCACTTGCTGCTAACAAAGTTTTTACTCAGCACAACTACGGTTTTGCCGCCTTCGCGTTCCCGAATGGCAGAAACGCGGTTTCTCTTCTACTTTAGGGATAGTGTTTCTGAAGCGGTATTGTCAGCCGCGCAGCGCAGACTGCCTCCCGGAATGATGGAAACCCTGAAAGGGCTTCAACTACTTGAGAGGGAGAAAACTCATATGCTTTATCCAGGTAGACAAAGCACGGGCAACTTTCCTAGCCATGGAACACAAAGGGATTTTCAAACACAGAAACTGAATCGTTCTCCCTTTCTCCCCTGACTGAGAAAAACAAGCTCGTGCTTTCTCTTTCAGGCACGGAAGAAGCAAGAGACCCCTGTTAAACACACAGTGTTTAGTCAGCAGAACGGAACCTCTTCTGCCCGATCTTAGCTAAAGGCAGACAATCTGCGAGACTGCCCTTGAAATCCAGTAGTACCTTCATTCCCTTGTAGGCAAAGTTCCTTTTGTAAACCAGGGGATTCATACAATTGCTAGGCCCGCACTCTCTAGCCTTCTGCCACTAAGAGAACATTGGAGAAAGCAGCTTGTGCTGGACGGACTCTTCCTTGTAACAAAACTGAAAACTTCACTAGATTCAGTTAAGCAGCTTCAGGAGAACGCTGGCTTTCGCTTTGTCTTTCATGTGGTGAATGGGGAACTTCCACTTGCTGCTAACAACCGTTTTACTCAGAGCAACTAAGGTTGTGCCTCCCTCGCGTTTCAGAATGGGATGAACGCAGTCTCTCTTCTCCTTCATGATACCGTCTCTAAAGCGGGATTCTCCGCCGCGCAGCGCAGAATGATTCCCGGAACGCTGGAAATCGTAAACGGCTTCAAGTACTTGAGAGGGAGAAAAGTCATAAACTTTATCCAGGTAGACAATGCACAGGCAACTTTCTTAGGCATGGGACACAGAGGGATATTCAAATACAGAAAGTGAATCCTTCTCCTTTCCAGATCAGACTGTTTGCAACAAGCTCGTGCTTTCTCTTTCAGGCACGGAAGAAGCTACAGACTCCTGTTAAGCACACAGTGTTTAGTCAGCAGAACGGAACCTCTTCTGCTCGCCCTTAGCTAAAGGCAGACAATCTGCATGACTGGCTTTGAAATCCAGTAGTACCTTCATTCCCTTGTAGGCAAAGTTCCCTTTGTAAACCAGGGCATTCAAACAATCGCTAGTCCCGCACTCTCCAGCCTTCGGCCACTGAGAGAACATTGGAGAAAGCAGCTTCTGCTGGGCGGACACTTTCTTCTAACCAAACTGAAGACTTCACCAGATTGAGTAAAGCAGCTTGAAGGAGAATACTGTCTTTTGCTTTCTCTTTCATGTGGTGAATGGGGAACTTGCACTTGAAGCTAACAAAGTTTTTCCTCAGCACAACTACGGTTTTGCCTCCTTCGCGTTCCGGAATGGCAGAAACGCGATTTCTCTTCTACGTTAGGGATAGCGTTTGTGAAGCGGTATTCTCAGCCGCGCAGCACAGAATGCAACTGGAATGCTGGAAACCCTGAACGGCTTCAACTACTTGAGAAGGAGAAAACTCATATGCTTTAACCAGGTAGACAAGGCAAGGGCAACTTTCTTAGGCATGGAACAAGAGGGATTTTCAAACACAGAAACTGAATCCTTCTCCCTTCCTCCCCTCAGAAAAACATGCTCGTGCTTCCTCTTTCAGGCCCGGAAGCAAAGACTCCTGTTAACCACACAGTGTTCAGTCAGCAGAACGGAACCTCTTCTGCTTGCCCTTAGCTAAAGGCAGACACTCTGCCTGACTGGCTTTGAAATCCAGTAGTACCTTCATTCCCTTGTAGGCAAAGTTCCCTTTGTAAACCAGGGGATTCAAACAATTGCTAGGCCCACACTCTCCAGCCTTCGGCCACTGAGAGAACATTGGAGAAAGCAGCTTCTGCTGGGCGGACACTTTCTTCTAACCAAACTGAAGACTTCACCAGATTGAGTAAAGCAGCTTGAAGGAGAACGCTGTCTTTTGCTTTCTCCTTCATGTGTTGAATGGGGAACTTGCACTTGCTGCTAACAAAGTTTTTACTCAGCACAACTACGGTTTTGCCGCCTTCGCGTTCCCGAATGGCAGAAACGCGGTTTCTCTTCTACTTTAGGGATAGTGTTTCTGAAGCGGTATTGTCAGCCGCGCAGCGCAGACTGCCTCCCGGAATGAAGGAAACCCTGAAAGGGCTTCAACTACTTGAGAGGGAGAAAACTCATATGCTTTATCCAGGTAGACAAAGCACGGGCAACTTTCCTAGCCATGGAACACAAAGGGATTTTCAAACACAGAAACTGAATCGTTCTCCCTTTCTCCCCTGACTGAGAAAAACAAGCTCGTGCTTTCTCTTTCAGGCACGGAAGAAGCAAGAGACCCCTGTTAAACACACAGTGTTTAGTCAGCAGAACGGAACCTCTTCTGCCCGATCTTAGCTAAAGGCAGACAATCTGCGAGACTGCCCTTGAAATCCAGTAGTACCTTCATTCCCTTGTAGGCAAAGTTCCTTTTGTAAACCAGGGGATTCATACAATTGCTAGGCCCGCACTCTCTAGCCTTCTGCCACTAAGAGAACATTGGAGAAAGCAGCTTGTGCTGGACGGACTCTTCCTTGTAACAAAACTGAAAACTTCACTAGATTCAGTTAAGCAGCTTCAGGAGAACGCTGGCTTTCGCTTTGTCTTTCATGTGGTGAATGGGGAACTTCCACTTGCTGCTAACAACCGTTTTACTCAGAGCAACTAAGGTTGTGCCTCCCTCGCGTTTCAGAATGGGATGAACGCAGTCTCTCTTCTCCTTCATGATACCGTCTCTAAAGCGGGATTCTCCGCCGCGCAGCGCAGAATGATTCCCGGAACGCTGGAAATCGTAAACGGCTTCAAGTACTTGAGAGGGAGAAAAGTCATAAACTTTATCCAGGTAGACAATGCACAGGCAACTTTCTTAGGCATGGGACACAGAGGGATATTCAAATACAGAAAGTGAATCCTTCTCCTTTCCAGATCAGACTGTTTGCAACAAGCTCGTGCTTTCTCTTTCAGGCACGGAAGAAGCTACAGACTCTTGTTAAGCACACAGTGTTTAGTCAGCAAACGGAACCTCTTCTGCTCGCCCTTAGCTAAAGGCAGACACTCTGCCTGACTGGCTTTGAAATCCAGTAGTACCTTCATTCCCTTGTAGGCAAAGTTCCCTTTGTAAACCAGGGGATTCAAACAATCGCTAGGCCCGCACTCTCCAGCCTTCGGCCACTGAGAGAACATTGGAGAAAGCAGCTTCTGCTGGGCGGACACTTTCTTCTAACCAAACTGAAGACTTCACCAGATTGAGTAAAGCAGCTTGAAGGAGAATACTGTCTTTTGCTTTCACTTTCATGTGGTGAATGGGGAACTTGCACTTGCTGCTAACAAAGTTTTTACTCAGCACAACTACGGTTTGGCCTCCTTCGCGTTCCAGAATGGCAGAAACGCGGTTTCTCTTCTACTTTAGGGATAGTGTTTCTGAAGCAGTATTCTCAGCCGCGCAGCACAGAATGCCTCCCGGAATGCTGGAAACCCTGAAAGGGCTTCAACTACTTGAGAGGGAGAAAACTTATATGCTTTATCCAGGTAGACAAAGCACGGGCAACTTTCCTAGCCATGGAACACAAAGGGATTTTCAAACACAGAAACTGAATCGTTTTCCCTTTCTCCCCTGACTGAGAAAAACAAGCTCGTGCTTTCTCTTTCAGGCACGGAAGAAGCAAGAGACCCCTGTTAAACACACAGTGTTTAGTCAGCAGAACGGAACCTCTTCTGCCCGATCTTAGCTAAAGGCAGACAATCTGCGAGACTGCCCTTGAAATCCAGTAGTACCTTCATTCCCTTGTAGGCAAAGTTCCTTTTGTAAACCAGGGGATTCATACAATTGCTAGGCCCGCACTCTCTAGCCTTCTGCCACTAAGAGAACATTGGAGAAAGCAGCTTGTGCTGGACGGACTCTTCCTTGTAACAAAACTGAAAACTTCACTAGATTCAGTTAAGCAGCTTCAGGAGAACGCTGGCTTTCGCTTTGTCTTTCATGTGGTGAATGGGGAACTTCCACTTGCTGCTAACAACCGTTTTACTCAGAGCAACTAAGGTTGTGCCTCCCTCGCGTTTCAGAATGGGATGAACGCAGTCTCTCTTCTCCTTCATGATACCGTCTCTAAAGCGGGATTCTCCGCCGCGCAGCGCAGAATGATTCCCGGAACGCTGGAAATCGTAAACGGCTTCAAGTACTTGAGAGGGAGAAAAGTCATAAACTTTATCCAGGTAGACAATGCACAGGCAACTTTCTTAGGCATGGGACACAGAGGGATATTCAAATACAGAAAGTGAATCCTTCTCCCTTCCAGATCAGACTGTTTGCAACAAGCTCGTGCTTTCTCTTTCAGGCACGGAGGAAGCTACAGACTCCTGTTAAGCACACAATGTTTAGTCAGCAGAACGGAACCTCTTCTGCTCGCCCTTAGCTAAAGGCAGACAATCTGCATGACTGGCTTTGAAATCCAGTAGTACCTTCATTCCCTTGTAGGCAAAGTTCCCTTTGTAAACCAGGGCATTCAAACAATCGCTAGTCCCGCACTCTCCAGCCTTCGGCCACTGAGAGAACATTGGAGAAAGCAGCTTCTGCTGGGCGGACACTTTCTTCTAACCAAACTGAAGACTTCACCAGATTGAGTAAAGCAGCTTGAAGGAGAATACTGTCTTTTGCTTTCTCTTTCATGTGGTGAATGGGGAACTTGCACTTGAAGCTAACAAAGTTTTTCCTCAGCACAACTACGGTTTTGCCTCCTTCGCGTTCCGGAATGGCAGAAACGCGATTTCTCTTCTACGTTAGGGATAGCGTTTGTGAAGCGGTATTCTCAGCCGCGCAGCACAGAATGCAACTGGAATGCTGGAAACCCTGAACGGCTTCAACTACTTGAGAAGGAGAAAACTCATATGCTTTAACCAGGTAGACAAGGCAAGGGCAACTTTCTTAGGCATGGAACAAGAGGGATTTTCAAACACAGAAACTGAATCCTTCTCCCTTCCTCCCCTCAGAAAAACATGCTCGTGCTTCCTCTTTCAGGCCCGGAAGCAAAGACTCCTGTTAACCACACAGTGTTCAGTCAGCAGAACGGAACCTCTTCTGCTTGCCCTTAGCTAAAGGCAGACACTCTGCCTGACTGGCTTTGAAATCCAGTAGTACCTTCATTCCCTTGTAGGCAAAGTTCCCTTTGTAAACCAGGGGATTCAAACAATTGCTAGGCCCACACTCTCCAGCCTTCGGCCACTGAGAGAACATTGGAGAAAGCAGCTTCTGCTGGGCGGACACTTTCTTCTAACCAAACTGAAGACTTCACCAGATTGAGTAAAGCAGCTTGAAGGAGAACGCTGTCTTTTGCTTTCTCCTTCATGTGTTGAATGGGGAACTTGCACTTGCTGCTAACAAAGTTTTTACTCAGCACAACTACGGTTTTGCCGCCTTCGCGTTCCCGAATGGCAGAAACGCGGTTTCTCTTCTACTTTAGGGATAGTGTTTCTGAAGCGGTATTGTCAGCCGCGCAGCGCAGACTGCCTCCCGGAATGATGGAAACCCTGAAAGGGCTTCAACTACTTGAGAGGGAGAAAACTCATATGCTTTATCCAGGTAGACAAAGCACGGGCAACTTTCCTAGCCATGGAACACAAAGGGATTTTCAAACACAGAAACTGAATCGTTTTCCCTTTCTCCCCTGACTGAGAAAAACAAGCTCGTGCTTTCTCTTTCAGGCACGGAAGAAGCAAGAGACCCCTGTTAAACACACAGTGTTTAGTCAGCAGAACGGAACCTCTTCTGCCCGATCTTAGCTAAAGGCAGACAATCTGCGAGACTGCCCTTGAAATCCAGTAGTACCTTCATTCCCTTGTAGGCAAAGTTCCTTTTGTAAACCAGGGGATTCATACAATTGCTAGGCCCGCACTCTCTAGCCTTCTGCCACTAAGAGAACATTGGAGAAAGCAGCTTGTGCTGGACGGACTCTTCCTTGTAACAAAACTGAAAACTTCACTAGATTCAGTTAAGCAGCTTCAGGAGAACGCTGGCTTTCGCTTTGTCTTTCATGTGGTGAATGGGGAACTTCCACTTGCTGCTAACAACCGTTTTACTCAGAGCAACTAAGGTTGTGCCTCCCTCGCGTTTCAGAATGGGATGAACGCAGTCTCTCTTCTCCTTCATGATACCGTCTCTAAAGCGGGATTCTCCGCCGCGCAGCGCAGAATGATTCCCGGAACGCTGGAAATCGTAAACGGCTTCAAGTACTTGAGAGGGAGAAAAGTCACAAACTTTATCCAGGTAGACAATGCACAGGCAACTTTCTTAGGCATGGGACACAGAGGGATATTCAAATACAGAAAGTGAATCCTTCTTCCTTCCAGATCAGACTGTTTGCAACAAGCTCATGCTTTCTCTTTCAGGCACGGAGGATGCAAAGACTCCTGTTAAGCACACAGTGTTTAGTCAGCAAACGGAACCTCTTCTGCTCGCCCTTAGCTAAAGGCAGACAATCTGCATGACTGGCTTTGAAATCCAGTAGTACCTTCATTCCCTTGTAGGCAAAGTTCCCTTTGTAAACCAGGGGCTTCAAACAATCGCTAGGCCCGCACTCTCCAGCCTTCGGCCACTGAGAGAACATTGGAGAAAGCAGCTTCTGCTGGGCGGACACTTTCTTCTAACCAAACTGAAGACTTCACCAGATTGAGTAAAGCAGCTTGAAGGAGAATACTGTCTTTTGCTTTCTCTTTCATGTGGTGAATGGGGAACTTGCACTTGCTGCTAACAAAGTTTTTACTCAGCACAACTACGGTTTTGCCTCCTTCGCGTTCCAGAATGGCAGAAACGCGGTTTCTCTTCTACTTTAGGGATAGTGTTTCTGAAGCAGTATTCTCAGCCGCGCAGCACAGAATGCCTCCCGGAGTGCTGGAAACCCTGAAAGGGCTTCAACTACTTGAGAGGGAGAAAACTCATATGCTTTATCCAGGTAGACAAAGCACGGGCAACTTTCCTAGCCATGGAACACAAAGGGATTTTCAAACACAGAAACTGAATCCTTCTCCCTTCCTCCCGTGACTGAGAAAAACATGCTCGTGCTTTCTCTTTCAAGCACGGAGGAAGCTACAGACTCCTGTTAAGCACACAGTGTTTAGTCAACAGAAAGGAACATCTTCTGCTGGCCCTTAGCTAAAGGCAGACAATCTGCGTGACTGGCTTTGAAATCCAGTAGTACCTTCATTCCCTTGTAGGCAAAGTTCCCTTTGTAAACCAGGGGATTCAAACAATCGCTAGGCCCGCACTCTCCAGCCTTCGGCCACTGAGAGAACATCGGAGAAAGCAGCTTCTGCTGGGCGGACACTTTCTTCTAACCAAACTGAAGACTTCACCAGATTGAGTAAAGCAGCTTGAAGGAGAACGCTGTCTTTTTCCTCTCCTTCATGTGGTGAATGGGGAACTTGCACTTGCTGCTAAGAAAGTTTTTACTCAGCACAACTACGGTTTTGCCTCCTTCGCGTTCCAGAATGACAGAAACGCGGTTGCTCTTCTACTTTAGGGATAGTGTCTCTGAAGAGGTATTCTCAGCGGCGCAGCACAGAATGCCTCCCGGAGTGCTGGAAAACCTGAAAGGGCTTCAACTACTTGAGAGGGGGAATACTCATATGCTTTATCCAGGTAGACAAAGCACGGGCAACTTTCCTAGCCATGGAACACAAAGGGATTTTTAAACACAGAGACTAAATCCTTCTCCTTTCCTCCCCTGACTGAGAAAAACATGCTCGTGCTTTCTCTTTCAGGCACGGAGGATGCAAAGACTCCTGTTAAGCACACAGTGTTTAGTCAACAGAACGGAACCTCTTCTGCTCGCCCTTAGCTAAAGGCAGACAATCTGCATGACTGGCTTTGAAATCCAGTAGTACCTTCATTCCCTTTTAGGCAAAGTTCCCTTTGTAAACCAGGGGCTTCAAACAATTGCTAGGCCCGCACTCTCCAGCCTTCGGCCACTGAGAGAACATTGGAGAAAGCAGCTTCTGCTGGGCGGACACTTTCTTCTAACCAAACTGAAGACTTCACCAGATTGAGTAAAGCAGCTTGAAGGAGAATACTGTCTTTTGCTTTCTCTTTCATGTGGTGAATGGGGAACTTGCACTTGCTGCTAACAAAGTTTTTACTCAGCACAACTACGGTTTTGCCTCCTTCGCGTTCCAGAATGGCAGAAACGCGGTTTCTCTTCTACTTTAGGGATAGTGTTTCTGAAGCAGTATTCTCAGCCGCGCAGCACAGAATGCCTCCCGGAATGCTGGAAACCCTGAAAGGGCTTCAACTACTTGAGAGGGAGAAAACTCATATGCTTTATCCAGGGAGACAAAGCACGGGCAACTTTCCTAGCCATGGAACACAAAGGGATTTTCAAACACAGAAACTGAATCCTTCTCCCTTCCTCCCGTGACTGAGAAAAACATGCTCGTGCTTTCTCTTTCAAGCACGGAGGAAGCTACAGACTCCTGTTAAGCACACAGTGTTTAGTCAACAGAAAGGAACCTCTTCTGCTCGCCCTTAGCTAAAGGCAGACAATCTGCGTGACTGGCTTTGAAATCCAGTAGTACCTTCATTCCCTTGTAGGCAAAGTTCCCTTTGTAAACCAGGGGATTCAAACAATCGCTAGGCCCGCACTCTCCAGCCTTCGGCCACTGAGAGAACATTGGAGAAAGCAGCTTCTGCTGGGCGGACACTTTCTTCTAACCAAACTGAAGACTTCACCAGATTGAGTAAAGCAGCTTGAAGGAGAACGCTGTCTTTTGCTTTCTTCTTCATGTGTTGAATGGGGAACTTGCCCTTGCTGCTAACAAAGTTTTACTCAGCACAACTACGGTTTTGCCTCCTTCGCGTTCCAGAATGGCAGAAACGCGGTTTCTCTTCTACTTTAGGGATAGTGTTTCTGAAGCGGTATTGTCAGCCGCGCAGCGCAGACTGCCTCCCGGAATGATGGAAACCCTGAAAGGGCTTCAACTACTTGAGAGGGAGAAAACTCATATGCTTTATCCAGGTAGACAAAGCACGGGCAACTTTCCTAGCCATGGAACACAAAGGGATTTTTAAACACAGAGACTAAATCCTTCTCCTTTCCTCCCCTGACTGAGAAAAACATGCTCGTGCTTTCTCTTTCAGGCACGGAGGATGCAAAGACTCCTGTTAAGCACACAGTGTTTAGTCAACAGAACGGAACCTCTTCTGCTCGCCCTTAGCTAAAGGCAGACAATCTGCATGACTGGCTTTGAAATCCAGTAGTACCTTCATTCCCTTTTAGGCAAAGTTCCCTTTGTAAACCAGGGGCTTCAAACAATTGCTAGGCCCGCACTCTCCAGCCTTCGGCCACTGAGAGAACATTGGAGAAAGCAGCTTCTGCTGGGCGGACACTTTCTTCTAACCAAACTGAAGACTTCACCAGATTGAGTAAAGCAGCTTGAAGGAGAATACTGTCTTTTGCTTTCACTTTCATGTGGTGAATGGGGAACTTGCACTTGCTGCTAACAAAGTTTTTACTCAGCACAACTACGGTTTGGCCTCCTTCGCGTTCCAGAATGGCAGAAACGCGGTTTCTCTTCTACTTTAGGGATAGTGTTTCTGAAGCAGTATTCTCAGCCGCGCAGCACAGAATGCCTCCCGGAATGCTGGAAACCCTGAAAGGGCTTCAACTACTTGAGAGGGAGAAAACTCATATGCTTTATCCAGGTAGACAAAGCACGGGCAACTTTCCTAGCCATGGAACACAAAGGGATTTTCAAACACAGAAACTGAATCGTTTTCCCTTTCTCCCCTGACTGAGAAAAACAAGCTCGTGCTTTCTCTTTCAGGCACGGAAGAAGCAAGAGACCCCTGTTAAACACACAGTGTTTAGTCAGCAGAACGGAACCTCTTCTGCCCGATCTTAGCTAAAGGCAGACAATCTGCGAGACTGCCCTTGAAATCCAGTAGTACCTTCATTCCCTTGTAGGCAAAGTTCCTTTTGTAAACCAGGGGATTCATACAATTGCTAGGCCCGCACTCTCTAGCCTTCTGCCACTAAGAGAACATTGGAGAAAGCAGCTTGTGCTGGACGGACTCTTCCTTGTAACAAAACTGAAAACTTCACTAGATTCAGTTAAGCAGCTTCAGGAGAACGCTGGCTTTCGCTTTGTCTTTCATGTGGTGAATGGGGAACTTCCACTTGCTGCTAACAACCGTTTTACTCAGAGCAACTAAGGTTGTGCCTCCCTCGCGTTTCAGAATGGGATGAACGCAGTCTCTCTTCTCCTTCATGATACCGTCTCTAAAGCGGGATTCTCCGCCGCGCAGCGCAGAATGATTCCCGGAACGCTGGAAATCGTAAACGGCTTCAAGTACTTGAGAGGGAGAAAAGTCACAAACTTTATCCAGGTAGACAATGCACAGGCAACTTTCTTAGGCATGGGACACAGAGGGATATTCAAATACAGAAAGTGAATCCTTCTCCCTTCCAGATCAGACTGTTTGCAACAAGCTCATGCTTTCTCTTTCAGGCACGGAGGATGCAAAGACTCCTGTTAAGCACACAGTGTTTAGTCAGCAGAACGGAACCTCTTCTGCTCGCCCTTAGCTAAAGGCAGACAATCTGCATGACTGGCTTTGAAATCCAGTAGTACCTTCATTCCCTTGTAGGCAAAGTTCCCTTTGTAAACCAGGGGCTTCAAACAATCGCTAGGCCCGCACTCTCCAGCCTTCGGCCACTGAGAGAACATTGGAGAAAGCAGCTTCTGCTGGGCGGACACTTTCTTCTAACCAAACTGAAGACTTCACCAGATTGAGTAAAGCAGCTTGAAGGAGAATACTGTCTTTTGCTTTCTCTTTCATGTGGTGAATGGGGAACTTGCACTTGCTGCTAACAAAGTTTTTACTCAGCACAACTACGGTTTTGCCTCCTTCGCGTTCCAGAATGGCAGAAACGCGGTTTCTCTTCTACTTTAGGGATAGTGTTTCTGAAGCAGTATTCTCAGCCGCGCAGCACAGAATGCCTCCCGGAGTGCTGGAAACCCTGAAAGGGCTTCAACTACTTGAGAGGGAGAAAACTCATATGCTTTATCCAGGTAGACAAAGCACGGGCAACTTTCCTAGCCATGGAACACAAAGGGATTTTCAAACACAGAAACTGAATCCTTCTCCCTTCCTCCCGTGACTGAGAAAAACATGCTCGTGCTTTCTCTTTCAAGCACGGAGGAAGCTACAGACTCCTGTTAAGCACACAGTGTTTAGTCAACAGAAAGGAACATCTTCTGCTGGCCCTTAGCTAAAGGCAGACAATCTGCGTGACTGGCTTTGAAATCCAGTAGTACCTTCATTCCCTTGTAGGCAAAGTTCCCTTTGTAAACCAGGGGATTCAAACAATCGCTAGGCCCGCACTCTCCAGCCTTCGGCCACTGAGAGAACATTGGAGAAAGCAGCTTCTGCTGGGCGGACACTTTCTTCTAACCAAACTGAAGACTTCACCAGATTGAGTAAAGCAGCTTGAAGGAGAACGCTGTCTTTTTCCTCTCCTTCATGTGGTGAATGGGGAACTTGCACTTGCTGCTAAGAAAGTTTTTACTCAGCACAACTACGGTTTTGCCTCCTTCGCGTTCCAGAATGACAGAAACGCGGTTGCTCTTCTACTTTAGGGATAGTGTCTCTGAAGAGGTATTCTCAGCGGCGCAGCACAGAATGCCTCCCGGAGTGCTGGAAAACCTGAAAGGGCTTCAACTACTTGAGAGGGGGAATACTCATATGCTTTATCCAGGTAGACAAAGCACGGGCAACTTTCCTAGCCATGGAACACAAAGGGATTTTTAAACACAGAGACTAAATCCTTCTCCTTTCCTCCCCTGACTGAGAAAAACATGCTCGTGCTTTCTCTTTCAGGCACGGAGGATGCAAAGACTCCTGTTAAGCACACAGTGTTTAGTCAACAGAACGGAACCTCTTCTGCTCGCCCTTAGCTAAAGGCAGACAATCTGCATGACTGGCTTTGAAATCCAGTAGTACCTTCATTCCCTTTTAGGCAAAGTTCCCTTTGTAAACCAGGGGCTTCAAACAATTGCTAGGCCCGCACTCCCCAGCCTTCGGCCACTGAGAGAACATTGGAGAAAGCAGCTTCTGCTGGGCGGACACTTTCTTCTAACCAAACTGAAGACTTCACCAGATTGAGTAAAGCAGCTTGAAGGAGAATACTGTCTTTTGCTTTCTCTTTCATGTGGTGAATGGGGAACTTGCACTTGCTGCTAACAAAGTTTTTACTCAGCACAACTACGGTTTTGCCTCCTTCGCGTTCCAGAATGGCAGAAACGCGGTTTCTCTTCTACTTTAGGGATAGTGTTTCTGAAGCAGTATTCTCAGCCGCGCAGCACAGAATGCCTCCCGGAATGCTGGAAACCCTGAAAGGGCTTCAACTACTTGAGAGGGAGAAAACTCATATGCTTTATCCAGGTAGACAAAGCACGGGCAACTTTCCTAGCCATGGAACACAAAGGGATTTTCAAACACAGAAACTGAATCGTTTTCCCTTTCTCCCCTGACTGAGAAAAACAAGCTCGTGCTTTCTCTTTCAGGCACGGAAGAAGCAAGAGACCCCTGTTAAACACACAGTGTTTAGTCAGCAGAACGGAACCTCTTCTGCCCGATCTTAGCTAAAGGCAGACAATCTGCGAGACTGCCCTTGAAATCCAGTAGTACCTTCATTCCCTTGTAGGCAAAGTTCCTTTTGTAAACCAGGGGATTCATACAATTGCTAGGCCCGCACTCTCTAGCCTTCTGCCACTAAGAGAACATTGGAGAAAGCAGCTTGTGCTGGACGGACTCTTCCTTGTAACAAAACTGAAAACTTCACTAGATTCAGTTAAGCAGCTTCAGGAGAACGCTGGCTTTCGCTTTGTCTTTCATGTGGTGAATGGGGAACTTCCACTTGCTGCTAACAACCGTTTTACTCAGAGCAACTAAGGTTGTGCCTCCCTCGCGTTTCAGAATGGGATGAACGCAGTCTCTCTTCTCCTTCATGATACCGTCTCTAAAGCGGGATTCTCCGCCGCGCAGCGCAGAATGATTCCCGGAACGCTGGAAATCGTAAACGGCTTCAAGTACTTGAGAGGGAGAAAAGTCATAAACTTTATCCAGGTAGACAATGCACAGGCAACTTTCTTAGGCATGGGACACAGAGGGATATTCAAATACAGAAAGTGAATCCTTCTCCTTTCCAGATCAGACTGTTTGCAACAAGCTCGTGCTTTCTCTTTCAGGCACGGAAGAAGCTACAGACTCCTGTTAAGCACACAGTGTTTAGTCAGCAGAACGGAACCTCTTCTGCTCGCCCTTAGCTAAAGGCAGACAATCTGCATGACTGGCTTTGAAATCCAGTAGTACCTTCATTCCCTTGTAGGCAAAGTTCCCTTTGTAAACCAGGGCATTCAAACAATCGCTAGTCCCGCACTCTCCAGCCTTCGGCCACTGAGAGAACATTGGAGAAAGCAGCTTCTGCTGGGCGGACACTTTCTTCTCACCAAACTGAAGACTTCACCAGATTGAGTAAAGCAGCTTGAAGGAGAATACTGTCTTTTGCTTTCTCTTTCATGTGGTGAATGGGGAACTTGCACTTGAAGCTAACAAAGTTTTTCCTCAGCACAACTACGGTTTTGCCTCCTTCGCGTTCCGGAATGGCAGAAACGCGATTTCTCTTCTACGTTAGGGATAGCGTTTGTGAAGCGGTATTCTCAGCCGCGCAGCACAGAATGCAACTGGAATGCTGGAAACCCTGAACGGCTTCAACTACTTGAGAAGGAGAAAACTCATATGCTTTAACCAGGTAGACAAGGCAAGGGCAACTTTCTTAGGCATGGAACAAGAGGGATTTTCAAACACAGAAACTGAATCCTTCTCCCTTCCTCCCCTCAGAAAAACATGCTCGTGCTTCCTCTTTCAGGCCCGGAAGCAAAGACTCCTGTTAACCACACAGTGTTCAGTCAGCAGAACGGAACCTCTTCTGCTTGCCCTTAGCTAAAGGCAGACACTCTGCCTGACTGGCTTTGAAATCCAGTAGTACCTTCATTCCCTTGTAGGCAAAGTTCCCTTTGTAAACCAGGGGATTCAAACAATTGCTAGGCCCACACTCTCCAGCCTTCGGCCACTGAGAGAACATTGGAGAAAGCAGCTTCTGCTGGGCGGACACTTTCTTCTAACCAAACTGAAGACTTCACCAGATTGAGTAAAGCAGCTTGAAGGAGAACGCTGTCTTTTGCTTTCTCCTTCATGTGTTGAATGGGGAACTTGCACTTGCTGCTAACAAAGTTTTTACTCAGCACAACTACGGTTTTGCCGCCTTCGCGTTCCCGAATGGCAGAAACGCGGTTTCTCTTCTACTTTAGGGATAGTGTTTCTGAAGCGGTATTGTCAGCCGCGCAGCGCAGACTGCCTCCCGGAATGATGGAAACCCTGAAAGGGCTTCAACTACTTGAGAGGGAGAAAACTCATATGCTTTATCCAGGTAGACAAAGCACGGGCAACTTTCCTAGCCATGGAACACAAAGGGATTTTCAAACACAGAAACTGAATCGTTCTCCCTTTCTCCCCTGACTGAGAAAAACAAGCTCGTGCTTTCTCTTTCAGGCACGGAAGAAGCAAGAGACCCCTGTTAAACACACAGTGTTTAGTCAGCAGAACGGAACCTCTTCTGCCCGATCTTAGCTAAAGGCAGACAATCTGTGAGACTGCCCTTGAAATCCAGTAGTACCTTCATTCCCTTGTAGGCAAAGTTCCTTTTGTAAACCAGGGGATTCATACAATTGCTAGGCCCGCACTCTCTAGCCTTCTGCCACTAAGAGAACATTGAAGAAAGCAGCTTGTGCTGGACGGACTCTTCCTTGTAACAAAACTGAAAACTTCACTAGATTCAGTTAAGCAGCTTCAGGAGAACGCTGGCTTTCGCTTTGTCTTTCATGTGGTGAATGGGGAACTTCCACTTGCTGCTAACAACCGTTTTACTCAGAGCAACTAAGGTTGTGCCTCCCTCGCGTTTCAGAATGGGATGAACGCAGTCTCTCTTCTCCTTCATGATACCGTCTCTAAAGCGGGATTCTCCGCCGCGCAGCGCAGAATGATTCCCGGAACGCTGGAAATCGTAAACGGCTTCAAGTACTTGAGAGGGAGAAAAGTCATAAACTTTATCCAGGTAGACAATGCACAGGCAACTTTCTTAGGCATGGGACACAGAGGGATATTCAAATACAGAAAGTGAATCCTTCTCCTTTCCAGATCAGACTGTTTGCAACAAGCTCGTGCTTTCTCTTTCAGGCACGGAAGAAGCTACAGACTCCTGTTAAGCACACAGTGTTTAGTCAGCAAACGGAACCTCTTCTGCTCGCCCTTAGCTAAAGGCAGACACTCTGCCTGACTGGCTTTGAAATCCAGTAGTACCTTCATTCCCTTGTAGGCAAAGTTCCCTTTGTAAACCAGGGGATTCAAACAATCGCTAGGCCTGCACTCTCCAGCCTTCGGCCACTGAGAGAACATTGGAGAAAGCAGCTTCTGCTGGGCGGACACTTTCTTCTAACCAAACTGAAGACTTCACCAGATTGAGTAAAGCAGCTTGAAGGAGAACGCTGTCTTTTTCCTCTCCTTCATGTGGTGAATGGGGAACTTGCACTTGCTGCTAAGAAAGTTTTTACTCAGCACAACTACGGTTTTGCCTCCTTCGCGTTCCAGAATGACAGAAACGCGGTTGCTCTTCTACTTTAGGGATAGTGTCTCTGAAGAGGTATTCTCAGCGGCGCAGCACAGAATGCCTCCCGGAGTGCTGGGAAACCTGAAAGGGCTACAACTACTTGAGAGGGGGAATACTCATATGCTTTATCCAGGTAGACAAAGCACGGGCAACTTTCCTAGCCATGGAACACAAAGGGATTTTTAAACACAGAGACTAAATCCTTCTCCTTTCCTCCCCTGACTGAGAAAAACATGCTCGTGCTTTCTCTTTCAGGCACGGAGGATGCAAAGACTCCTGTTAAGCACACAGTGTTTAGTCAACAGAACGGAACCTCTTCTGCTCGCCCTTAGCTAAAGGCAGACAATCTGCATGACTGGCTTTGAAATCCAGTAGTACCTTCATTCCCTTTTAGGCAAAGTTCCCTTTGTAAACCAGGGGCTTCAAACAATTGCTAGGCCCGCACTCTCCAGCCTTCGGCCACTGAGAGAACATTGGAGAAAGCAGCTTCTGCTGGGCGGACACTTTCTTCTAACCAAACTGAAGACTTCACCAGATTGAGTAAAGCAGCTTGAAGGAGAACGCTGTCTTTTGCTTTCTTCTTCATGTGTTGAATGGGGAACTTGCCCTTGCTGCTAACAAAGTTTTACTCAGCACAACTACGGTTTTGCCTCCTTCGCGTTCCAGAATGGCAGAAACGCGGTTTCTCTTCTACTTTAGGGATAGTGTTTCTGAAGCGGTATTGTCAGCCGCGCAGCGCAGACTGCCTCCCGGACTGATGGAAACCCTGAAAGGGCTTCAACTACTTGAGAGGGAGAAAACTCATATGCTTTATCCAGGTAGACAAAGCACGGGCAACTTTCCTAGCCATGGAACACAAAGGGATTTTCAAACACAGAAACTGAATCGTTTTCCCTTTCTCCCCTGACTGAGAAAAACAAGCTCGTGCTTTCTCTTTCAGGCACGGAAGAAGCAAGAGACCCCTGTTAAACACACAGTGTTTAGTCAGCAGAACGGAACCTCTTCTGCCCGATCTTAGCTAAAGGCAGACAATCTGCGAGACTGCCCTTGAAATCCAGTAGTACCTTCATTCCCTTGTAGGCAAAGTTCCTTTTGTAAACCAGGGGATTCATACAATTGCTAGGCCCGCACTCTCTAGCCTTCTGCCACTAAGAGAACATTGGAGAAAGCAGCTTGTGCTGGACGGACTCTTCCTTGTAACAAAACTGAAAACTTCACTAGATTCAGTTAAGCAGCTTCAGGAGAACGCTGGCTTTCGCTTTGTCTTTCATGTGGTGAATGGGGAACTTCCACTTGCTGCTAACAACCGTTTTACTCAGAGCAACTAAGGTTGTGCCTCCCTCGCGTTTCAGAATGGGATGAACGCAGTCTCTCTTCTCCTTCATGATACCGTCTCTAAAGCGGGATTCTCCGCCGCGCAGCGCAGAATGATTCCCGGAACGCTGGAAATCGTAAACGGCTTCAAGTACTTGAGAGGGAGAAAAGTCATAAACTTTATCCAGGTAGACAATGCACAGGCAACTTTCTTAGGCATGGGACACAGAGGGATATTCAAATACAGAAAGTGAATCCTTCTCCTTTCCAGATCAGACTGTTTGCAACAAGCTCGTGCTTTCTCTTTCAGGCACGGAAGAAGCTACAGACTCCTGTTAAGCACACAGTGTTTAGTCAGCAGAACGGAACCTCTTCTGCTCGCCCTTAGCTAAAGGCAGACAATCTGCATGACTGGCTTTGAAATCCAGTAGTACCTTCATTCCCTTGTAGGCAAAGTTCCCTTTGTAAACCAGGGCATTCAAACAATCGCTAGTCCCGCACTCTCCAGCCTTCGGCCACTGAGAGAACATTGGAGAAAGCAGCTTCTGCTGGGCGGACACTTTCTTCTAACCAAACTGAAGACTTCACCAGATTGAGTAAAGCAGCTTGAAGGAGAATACTGTCTTTTGCTTTCTCTTTCATGTGGTGAATGGGGAACTTGCACTTGAAGCTAACAAAGTTTTTACTCAGCACAACTACGGTTTTGCCTCCTTCGCGTTCCGGAATGGCAGAAACGCGATTTCTCTTCTACGTTAGGGATAGCGTTTGTGAAGCGGTATTCTCAGCCGCGCAGCACAGAATGCAACTGGAATGCTGGAAACCCTGAACGGCTTCAACTACTTGAGAAGGAGAAAACTCATATGCTTTAACCAGGTAGACAAGGCAAGGGCAACTTTCTTAGGCATGGAACAAGAGGGATTTTCAAACACAGAAACTGAATCCTTCTCCCTTCCTCCCCTCAGAAAAACATGCTCGTGCTTCCTCTTTCAGGCCCGGAAGCAAAGACTCCTGTTAACCACACAGTGTTCAGTCAGCAGAACGGAACCTCTTCTGCTTGCCCTTAGCTAAAGGCAGACACTCTGCCTGACTGGCTTTGAAATCCAGTAGTACCTTCATTCCCTTGTAGGCAAAGTTCCCTTTGTAAACCAGGGGATTCAAACAATTGCTAGGCCCACACTCTCCAGCCTTCGGCCACTGAGAGAACATTGGAGAAAGCAGCTTCTGCTGGGCGGACACTTTCTTCTAACCAAACTGAAGACTTCACCAGATTGAGTAAAGCAGCTTGAAGGAGAACGCTGTCTTTTGCTTTCTCCTTCATGTGTTGAATGGGGAACTTGCACTTGCTGCTAACAAAGTTTTTACTCAGCACAACTACGGTTTTGCCGCCTTCGCGTTCCCGAATGGCAGAAACGCGGTTTCTCTTCTACTTTAGGGATAGTGTTTCTGAAGCGGTATTGTCAGCCGCGCAGCGCAGACTGCCTCCCGGAATGATGGAAACCCTGAAAGGGCTTCAACTACTTGAGAGGGAGAAAACTCATATGCTTTATCCAGGTAGACAAAGCACGGGCAACTTTCCTAGCCATGGAACACAAAGGGATTTTCAAACACAGAAACTGAATCGTTCTCCCTTTCTCCCCTGACTGAGAAAAACAAGCTCGTGCTTTCTCTTTCAGGCACGGAAGAAGCAAGAGACCCCTGTTAAACACACAGTGTTTAGTCAGCAGAACGGAACCTCTTCTGCCCGACCTTAGCTAAAGGCAGACAATCTGTGAGACTGCCCTTGAAATCCAGTAGTACCTTCATTCCCTTGTAGGCAAAGTTCCTTTTGTAAACCAGGGGATTCATACAATTGCTAGGCCCGCACTCTCTAGCCTTCTGCCACTAAGAGAACATTGAAGAAAGCAGCTTGTGCTGGACGGACTCTTCCTTGTAACAAAACTGAAAACTTCACTAGATTCAGTTAAGCAGCTTCAGGAGAACGCTGGCTTTCGCTTTGTCTTTCATGTGGTGAATGGGGAACTTCCACTTGCTGCTAACAACCGTTTTACTCAGAGCAACTAAGGTTGTGCCTCCCTCGCGTTTCAGAATGGGATGAACGCAGTCTCTCTTCTCCTTCATGATACCGTCTCTAAAGCGGGATTCTCCGCCGCGCAGCGCAGAATGATTCCCGGAACGCTGGAAATCGTAAACGGCTTCAAGTACTTGAGAGGGAGAAAAGTCATAAACTTTATCCAGGTAGACAATGCACAGGCAACTTTCTTAGGCATGGGACACAGAGGGATATTCAAATACAGAAAGTGAATCCTTCTCCTTTCCAGATCAGACTGTTTGCAACAAGCTCGTGCTATCTCTTTCAGGCACGGAAGAAGCTACAGACTCCTGTTAAGCACACAGTGTTTAGTCAGCAGAACGGAACCTCTTCTGCTCGCCCTTAGCTAAAGGCAGACACTCTGCCTGACTGGCTTTGAAATCCAGTAGTACCTTCATTCCCTTGTAGGCAAAGTTCCCTTTGTAAACCAGGGGATTCAAACAATCGCTAGGCCCGCACTCTCCAGCCTTCGGCCACTGAGAGAACATTGGAGAAAGCAGCTTCTGCTGGGCGGACACTTTCTTCTAACCAAACTGAAGACTTCACCAGATTGAGTAAAGCAGCTTGAAGGAGAACGCTGTCTTTTTCCTCTCCTTCATGTGGTGAATGGGGAACTTGCACTTGCTGCTAAGAAAGTTTTTACTCAGCACAACTACGGTTTTGCCTCCTTCGCGTTCCAGAATGACAGAAACGCGGTTGCTCTTCTACTTTAGGGATAGTGTCTCTGAAGAGGTATTCTCAGCGGCGCAGCACAGAATGCCTCCCGGAGTGCTGGGAAACCTGAAAGGGCTACAACTACTTGAGAGGGGGAATACTCATATGCTTTATCCAGGTAGACAAAGCACGGGCAACTTTCCTAGCCATGGAACACAAAGGGATTTTTAAACACAGAGACTAAATCCTTCTCCTTTCCTCCCCTGACTGAGAAAAACATGCTCGTGCTTTCTCTTTCAGGCACGGAGGATGCAAAGACTCCTGTTAAGCACACAGTGTTTAGTCAACAGAACGGAACCTCTTCTGCTCGCCCTTAGCTAAAGGCAGACAATCTGCATGACTGGCTTTGAAATCCAGTAGTACCTTCATTCCCTTTTAGGCAAAGTTCCCTTTGTAAACCAGGGGCTTCAAACAATTGCTAGGCCCGCACTCTCCAGCCTTCGGCCACTGAGAGAACATTGGAGAAAGCAGCTTCTGCTGGGCGGACACTTTCTTCTAACCAAACTGAAGACTTCACCAGATTGAGTAAAGCAGCTTGAAGGAGAATACTGTCCTTTGCTTTCACTTTCATGTGGTGAATGGGGAACTTGCACTTGCTGCTAACAAAGTTTTTAATCAGCACAACTACGGTTTGGCCTCCTTCGCGTTCCAGAATGGCAGAAACGCGGTTTCTCTTCTACTTTAGGGATAGTGTTTCTGAAGCAGTATTCTCAGCCGCGCAGCACAGAATGCCTCCCGGAATGCTGGAAACCCTGAAAGGGCTTCAAGTAGTTGAGAGGGAGAAAACTCATATGCTTTATCCAGGTAGACAAAGCACGGGCAACTTTCCTAGCCATGGAACACAAAGGGATTTTCAAACACAGAAACTGAATCGTTTTCCCTTTCTCCCCTGACTGAGAAAAACAAGCTCGTGCTTTCTCTTTCAGGCACGGAAGAAGCAAGAGACCCCTGTTAAACACACAGTGTTTAGTCAGCAGAACGGAACCTCTTCTGCCCGATCTTAGCTAAAGGCAGACAATCTGCGAGACTGCCCTTGAAATCCAGTAGTACCTTCATTCCCTTGTAGGCAAAGTTCCTTTTGTAAACCAGGGGATTCATACAATTGCTAGGCCCGCACTCTCTAGCCTTCTGCCACTAAGAGAACATTGGAGAAAGCAGCTTGTGCTGGACGGACTCTTCCTTGTAACAAAACTGAAAACTTCACTAGATTCAGTTAAGCAGCTTCAGGAGAACGCTGGCTTTCGCTTTGTCTTTCATGTGGTGAATGGGGAACTTCCACTTGCTGCTAACAACCGTTTTACTCAGAGCAACTAAGGTTGTGCCTCCCTCGCGTTTCAGAATGGGATGAACGCAGTCTCTCTTCTCCTTCATGATACCGTCTCTAAAGCGGGATTCTCCGCCGCGCAGCGCAGAATGATTCCCGGAACGCTGGAAATCGTAAACGGCTTCAAGTACTTGAGAGGGAGAAAATTCATAAACTTTATCCAGGTAGACAATGCACAGGCAACTTTCTTAGGTATGGGACACAGAGGGATATTCAAATACAGAAAGTGAATCCTTCTCCCTTCCAGATCAGACTGTTTGCAACAAGCTCGTGCTTTCTCTTTCAGGCACGGAGGAAGCTACAGACTCCTGTTAAGCACACAGTGTTTAGTCAGCAGAACGGAACCTCTTCTGCTCGCCCTTAGCTAAAGGCAGACAATCTGCATGACTGGCTTTGAAATCCAGTAGTACCTTCATTCCCTTGTAGGCAAAGTTCCCTTTGTAAACCAGGGCATTCAAACAATCGCTAGTCCCGCACTCTCCAGCCTTCGGCCACTGAGAGAACATTGGAGAAAGCAGCTTCTGCTGGGCGGACACTTTCTTCTAACCAAACTGAAGACTTCACCAGATTGAGTAAAGCAGCTTGAAGGAGAATACTGTCTTTTGCTTTCACTTTCATGTGGTGAATGGGGAACTTGCACTTGAAGCTAACAAAGTTTTTACTCAGCACAACTACGGTTTTGCCTCCTTCGCGTTCCGGAATGGCAGAAACGCGATTTCTCTTCTACGTTAGGGATAGCGTTTGAGAAGCGGTATTCTCAGCCGCGCAGCACAGAATGCAACTGGAATGCTGGAAACCCTGAACGGCTTCAACTACTTGAGAAGGAGAAAACTCATATGCTTTAACCAGGTAGACAAGGCAAGGGCAACTTTCTTAGGCATGGAACAAGAGGGATTTTCAAACACAGAAACTGAATCCTTCTCCCTTCCTCCCCTCAGAAAAACATGCTCGTGCTTCCTCTTTCAGGCCCGGAAGCAAAGACTCCTGTTAACCACACAGTGTTCAGTCAGCAGAACGGAACCTCTTCTGCTTGCCCTTAGCTAAAGGCAGACACTCTGCCTGACTGGCTTTGAAATCCAGTAGTACCTTCATTCCCTTGTAGGCAAAGTTCCCTTTGTAAACCAGGGGATTCAAACAATTGCTAGGCCCACACTCTCCAGCCTTCGGCCACTGAGAGAACATTGGAGAAAGCAGCTTCTGCTGGGCGGACACTTTCTTCTAACCAAACTGAAGACTTCACCAGATTGAGTAAAGCAGCTTGAAGGAGAACGCTGTCTTTTGCTTTCTCCTTCATGTGTTGAATGGGGAACTTGCACTTGCTGCTAACAAAGTTTTTACTCAGCACAACTACGGTTTTGCCGCCTTCGCGTTCCCGAATGGCAGAAACGCGGTTTCTCTTCTACTTTAGGGATAGTGTTTCTGAAGCGGTATTGTCAGCCGCGCAGCGCAGACTGCCTCCCGGAATGATGGAAACCCTGAAAGGGCTTCAACTACTTGAGAGGGAGAAAACTCATATGCTTTATCCAGGTAGACAAAGCACGGGCAACTTTCCTAGCCATGGAACACAAAGGGATTTTCAAACACAGAAACTGAATCCTTCTCCCTTCCTCCCGTGACTGAGAAAAACATGCTCGTGCTTTCTCTTTCAAGCACGGAGGAAGCTACAGACTCCTGTTAAGCACACAGTGTTTAGTCAACAGAAAGGAACATCTTCTGCTGGCCCTTAGCTAAAGGCAGACAATCTGCGTGACTGGCTTTGAAATCCAGTAGTACCTTCATTCCCTTGTAGGCAAAGTTCCCTTTGTAAACCAGGGGATTCAAACAATCGCTAGGCCCGCACTCTCCAGCCTTCGGCCACTGAGAGAACATTGGAGAAAGCAGCTTCTGCTGGGCGGACACTTTCTTCTAACCAAACTGAAGACTTCACCAGATTGAGTAAAGCAGCTTGAAGGAGAACGCTGTCTTTTTCCTCTCCTTCATGTGGTGAATGGGGAACTTGCACTTGCTGCTAAGAAAGTTTTTACTCAGCACAACTACGGTTTTGCCTCCTTCGCGTTCCAGAATGACAGAAACGCGGTTGCTCTTCTACTTTAGGGATAGTGTCTCTGAAGAGGTATTCTCAGCGGCGCAGCACAGAATGCCTCCCGGAGTGCTGGAAAACCTGAAAGGGCTTCAACTACTTGAGAGGGGGAATACTCATATGCTTTATCCAGGTAGACAAAGCACGGGCAACTTTCCTAGCCATGGAACACAAAGGGATTTTTAAACACAGAGACTAAATCCTTCTCCTTTCCTCCCCTGACTGAGAAAAACATGCTCGTGCTTTCTCTTTCAGGCACGGAGGATGCAAAGACTCCTGTTAAGCACACAGTGTTTAGTCAACAGAACGGAACCTCTTCTGCTCGCCCTTAGCTAAAGGCAGACAATCTGCATGACTGGCTTTGAAATCCAGTAGTACCTTCATTCCCTTTTAGGCAAAGTTCCCTTTGTAAACCAGGGGCTTCAAACAATTGCTAGGCCCGCACTCTCCAGCCTTCGGCCACTGAGAGAACATTGGAGAAAGCAGCTTCTGCTGGGCGGACACTTTCTTCTAACCAAACTGAAGACTTCACCAGATTGAGTAAAGCAGCTTGAAGGAGAATACTGTCTTTTGCTTTCTCTTTCATGTGGTGAATGGGGAACTTGCACTTGCTGCTAACAAAGTTTTTACTCAGCACAACTACGGTTTTGCCTCCTTCGCGTTCCAGAATGGCAGAAACGCGGTTTCTCTTCTACTTTAGGGATAGTGTTTCTGAAGCAGTATTCTCAGCCGCGCAGCACAGAATGCCTCCCGGAATGCTGGAAACCCTGAAAGGGCTTCAACTACTTGAGAGGGAGAAAACTCATATGCTTTATCCAGGGAGACAAAGCACGGGCAACTTTCCTAGCCATGGAACACAAAGGGATTTTCAAACACAGAAACTGAATCCTTCTCCCTTCCTCCCGTGACTGAGAAAAACATGCTCGTGCTTTCTCTTTCAAGCACGGAGGAAGCTACAGACTCCTGTTAAGCACACAGTGTTTAGTCAACAGAAAGGAACCTCTTCTGCTCGCCCTTAGCTAAAGGCAGACAATCTGCGTGACTGGCTTTGAAATCCAGTAGTACCTTCATTCCCTTGTAGGCAAAGTTCCCTTTGTAAACCAGGGGATTCAAACAATCGCTAGGCCCGCACTCTCCAGCCTTCGGCCACTGAGAGAACATTGGAGAAAGCAGCTTCTGCTGGGCGGACACTTTCTTCTAACCAAACTGAAGACTTCACCAGATTGAGTAAAGCAGCTTGAAGGAGAACGCTGTCTTTTGCTTTCTTCTTCATGTGTTGAATGGGGAACTTGCCCTTGCTGCTAACAAAGTTTTACTCAGCACAACTACGGTTTTGCCTCCTTCGCGTTCCAGAATGGCAGAAACGCGGTTTCTCTTCTACTTTAGGGATAGTGTTTCTGAAGCGGTATTGTCAGCCGCGCAGCGCAGACTGCCTCCCGGAATGATGGAAACCCTGAAAGGGCTTCAACTACTTGAGAGGGAGAAAACTCATATGCTTTATCCAGGTAGACAAAGCACGGGCAACTTTCCTAGCCATGGAACACAAAGGGATTTTCAAACACAGAAACTGAATCGTTTTCCCTTTCTCCCCTGACTGAGAAAAACAAGCTCGTGCTTTCTCTTTCAGGCACGGAAGAAGCAAGAGACCCCTGTTAAACACACAGTGTTTAGTCAGCAGAACGGAACCTCTTCTGCCCGATCTTAGCTAAAGGCAGACAATCTGCGAGACTGCCCTTGAAATCCAGTAGTACCTTCATTCCCTTGTAGGCAAAGTTCCTTTTGTAAACCAGGGGATTCATACAATTGCTAGGCCCGCACTCTCTAGCCTTCTGCCACTAAGAGAACATTGGAGAAAGCAGCTTGTGCTGGACGGACTCTTCCTTGTAACAAAACTGAAAACTTCACTAGATTCAGTTAAGCAGCTTCAGGAGAACGCTGGCTTTCGCTTTGTCTTTCATGTGGTGAATGGGGAACTTCCACTTGCTGCTAACAACCGTTTTACTCAGAGCAACTAAGGTTGTGCCTCCCTCGCGTTTCAGAATGGGATGAACGCAGTCTCTCTTCTCCTTCATGATACCGTCTCTAAAGCGGGATTCTCCGCCGCGCAGCGCAGAATGATTCCCGGAACGCTGGAAATCGTAAACGGCTTCAAGTACTTGAGAGGGAGAAAAGTCATAAACTTTATCCAGGTAGACAATGCACAGGCAACTTTCTTAGGCATGGGACACAGAGGGATATTCAAATACAGAAAGTGAATCCTTCTCCTTTCCAGATCAGACTGTTTGCAACAAGCTCGTGCTTTCTCTTTCAGGCACGGAAGAAGCTACAGACTCCTGTTAAGCACACAGTGTTTAGTCAGCAGAACGGAACCTCTTCTGCTCGCCCTTAGCTAAAGGCAGACAATCTGCATGACTGGCTTTGAAATCCAGTAGTACCTTCATTCCCTTGTAGGCAAAGTTCCCTTTGTAAACCAGGGCATTCAAACAATCGCTAGTCCCGCACTCTCCAGCCTTCGGCCACTGAGAGAACATTGGAGAAAGCAGCTTCTGCTGGGCGGACACTTTCTTCTAACCAAACTGAAGACTTCACCAGATTGAGTAAAGCAGCTTGAAGGAGAATACTGTCTTTTGCTTTCTCTTTCATGTGGTGAATGGGGAACTTGCACTTGAAGCTAACAAAGTTTTTACTCAGCACAACTACGGTTTTGCCTCCTTCGCGTTCCGGAATGGCAGAAACGCGATTTCTCTTCTACGTTAGGGATAGCGTTTGTGAAGCGGTATTCTCAGCCGCGCAGCACAGAATGCAACTGGAATGCTGGAAACCCTGAACGGCTTCAACTACTTGAGAAGGAGAAAACTCATATGCTTTAACCAGGTAGACAAGGCAAGGGCAACTTTCTTAGGCATGGAACAAGAGGGATTTTCAAACACAGAAACTGAATCCTTCTCCCTTCCTCCCCTCAGAAAAACATGCTCGTGCTTCCTCTTTCAGGCCCGGAAGCAAAGACTCCTGTTAACCACACAGTGTTCAGTCAGCAGAACGGAACCTCTTCTGCTTGCCCTTAGCTAAAGGCAGACACTCTGCCTGACTGGCTTTGAAATCCAGTAGTACCTTCATTCCCTTGTAGGCAAAGTTCCCTTTGTAAACCAGGGGATTCAAACAATTGCTAGGCCCACACTCTCCAGCCTTCGGCCACTGAGAGAACATTGGAGAAAGCAGCTTCTGCTGGGCGGACACTTTCTTCTAACCAAACTGAAGACTTCACCAGATTGAGTAAAGCAGCTTGAAGGAGAACGCTGTCTTTTGCTTTCTCCTTCATGTGTTGAATGGGGAACTTGCACTTGCTGCTAACAAAGTTTTTACTCAGCACAACTACGGTTTTGCCGCCTTCGCGTTCCCGAATGGCAGAAACGCGGTTTCTCTTCTACTTTAGGGATAGTGTTTCTGAAGCGGTATTGTCAGCCGCGCAGCGCAGACTGCCTCCCGGAATGATGGAAACCCTGAAAGGGCTTCACCTACTTGAGAGGGAGAAAACTCATATGCTTTATCCAGGTAGACAAAGCACGGGCAACTTTCCTAGCCATGGAACACAAAGGGATTTTCAAACACAGAAACTGAATCGTTTTCCCTTTCTCCCCTGACTGAGAAAAACAAGCTCGTGCTTTCTCTTTCAGGCACGGAAGAAGCAAGAGACCCCTGTTAAACACACAGTGTTTAGTCAGCAGAACGGAACCTCTTCTGCCCGATCTTAGCTAAAGGCAGACAATCTGCGAGACTGCCCTTGAAATCCAGTAGTACCTTCATTCCCTTGTAGGCAAAGTTCCTTTTGTAAACCAGGGGATTCATACAATTGCTAGGCCCGCACTCTCTAGCCTTCTGCCACTAAGAGAACATTGGAGAAAGCAGCTTGTGCTGGACGGACTCTTCCTTGTAACAAAACTGAAAACTTCACTAGATTCAGTTAAGCAGCTTCAGGAGAACGCTGGCTTTCGCTTTGTCTTTCATGTGGTGAATGGGGAACTTCCACTTGCTGCTAACAACCGTTTTACTCAGAGCAACTAAGGTTGTGCCTCCCTCGCGTTTCAGAATGGGATGAACGCAGTCTCTCTTCTCCTTCATGATACCGTCTCTAAAGCGGGATTCTCCGCCGCGCAGCGCAGAATGATTCCCGGAACGCTGGAAATCGTAAACGGCTTCAAGTACTTGAGAGGGAGAAAATTCATAAACTTTATCCAGGTAGACAATGCACAGGCAACTTTCTTAGGTATGGGACACAGAGGGATATTCAAATACAGAAAGTGAATCCTTCTCCCTTCCAGATCAGACTGTTTGCAACAAGCTCGTGCTTTCTCTTTCAGGCACGGAGGAAGCTACAGACTCCTGTTAAGCACACAGTGTTTAGTCAGCAGAACGGAACCTCTTCTGCTCGCCCTTAGCTAAAGGCAGACAATCTGCATGACTGGCTTTGAAATCCAGTAGTACCTTCATTCCCTTGTAGGCAAAGTTCCCTTTGTAAACCAGGGCATTCAAACAATCGCTAGTCCCGCACTCTCCAGCCTTCGGCCACTGAGAGAACATTGGAGAAAGCAGCTTCTGCTGGGCGGACACTTTCTTCTAACCAAACTGAAGACTTCACCAGATTGAGTAAAGCAGCTTGAAGGAGAATACTGTCTTTTGCTTTCACTTTCATGTGGTGAATGGGGAACTTGCACTTGAAGCTAACAAAGTTTTTACTCAGCACAACTACGGTTTTGCCTCCTTCGCGTTCCGGAATGGCAGAAACGCGATTTCTCTTCTACGTTAGGGATAGCGTTTGTGAAGCGGTATTCTCAGCCGCGCAGCACAGAATGCAACTGGAATGCTGGAAACCCTGAACGGCTTCAACTACTTGAGAAGGAGAAAACTCATATGCTTTAACCAGGTAGACAAGGCAAGGGCAACTTTCTTAGGCATGGAACAAGAGGGATTTTCAAACACAGAAACTGAATCCTTCTCCCTTCCTCCCCTCAGAAAAACATGCTCGTGCTTCCTCTTTCAGGCCCGGAAGCAAAGACTCCTGTTAACCACACAGTGTTCAGTCAGCAGAACGGAACCTCTTCTGCTTGCCCTTAGCTAAAGGCAGACACTCTGCCTGACTGGCTTTGAAATCCAGTAGTACCTTCATTCCCTTGTAGGCAAAGTTCCCTTTGTAAACCAGGGGATTCAAACAATTGCTAGGCCCACACTCTCCAGCCTTCGGCCACTGAGAGAACATTGGAGAAAGCAGCTTCTGCTGGGCGGACACTTTCTTCTAACCAAACTGAAGACTTCACCAGATTGAGTAAAGCAGCTTGAAGGAGAACGCTGTCTTTTGCTTTCTCCTTCATGTGTTGAATGGGGAACTTGCACTTGCTGCTAACAAAGTTTTTACTCAGCACAACTACGGTTTTGCCGCCTTCGCGTTCCCGAATGGCAGAAACGCGGTTTCTCTTCTACTTTAGGGATAGTGTTTCTGAAGCGGTATTGTCAGCCGCGCAGCGCAGACTGCCTCCCGGAATGATGGAAACCCTGAAAGGGCTTCAACTACTTGAGAGGGAGAAAACTCATATGCTTTATCCAGGTAGACAAAGCACGGGCAACTTTCCTAGCCATGGAACACAAAGGGATTTTCAAACACAGAAACTGAATCCTTCTCCCTTCCTCCCGTGACTGAGAAAAACATGCTCGTGCTTTCTCTTTCAAGCACGGAGGAAGCTACAGACTCCTGTTAAGCACACAGTGTTTAGTCAACAGAAAGGAACATCTTCTGCTGGCCCTTAGCTAAAGGCAGACAATCTGCGTGACTGGCTTTGAAATCCAGTAGTACCTTCATTCCCTTGTAGGCAAAGTTCCCTTTGTAAACCAGGGGATTCAAACAATCGCTAGGCCCGCACTCTCCAGCCTTCGGCCACTGAGAGAACATTGGAGAAAGCAGCTTCTGCTGGGCGGACACTTTCTTCTAACCAAACTGAAGACTTCACCAGATTGAGTAAAGCAGCTTGAAGGAGAACGCTGTCTTTTTCCTCTCCTTCATGTGGTGAATGGGGAACTTGCACTTGCTGCTAAGAAAGTTTTTACTCAGCACAACTACGGTTTTGCCTCCTTCGCGTTCCAGAATGACAGAAACGCGGTTGCTCTTCTACTTTAGGGATAGTGTCTCTGAAGAGGTATTCTCAGCGGCGCAGCACAGAATGCCTCCCGGAGTGCTGGAAAACCTGAAAGGGCTTCAACTACTTGAGAGGGGGAATACTCATATGCTTTATCCAGGTAGACAAAGCACGGGCAACTTTCCTAGCCATGGAACACAAAGGGATTTTTAAACACAGAGACTAAATCCTTCTCCTTTCCTCCCCTGACTGAGAAAAACATGCTCGTGCTTTCTCTTTCAGGCACGGAGGATGCAAAGACTCCTGTTAAGCACACAGTGTTTAGTCAACAGAACGGAACCTCTTCTGCTCGCCCTTAGCTAAAGGCAGACAATCTGCATGACTGGCTTTGAAATCCAGTAGTACCTTCATTCCCTTTTAGGCAAAGTTCCCTTTGTAAACCAGGGGCTTCAAACAATTGCTAGGCCCGCACTCTCCAGCCTTCGGCCACTGAGAGAACATTGGAGAAAGCAGCTTCTGCTGGGCGGACACTTTCTTCTAACCAAACTGAAGACTTCACCAGATTGAGTAAAGCAGCTTGAAGGAGAATACTGTCTTTTGCTTTCTCTTTCATGTGGTGAATGGGGAACTTGCACTTGCTGCTAACAAAGTTTTTACTCAGCACAACTACGGTTTTGCCTCCTTCGCGTTCCAGAATGGCAGAAACGCGGTTTCTCTTCTACTTTAGGGATAGTGTTTCTGAAGCAGTATTCTCAGCCGCGCAGCACAGAATGCCTCCCGGAATGCTGGAAACCCTGAAAGGGCTTCAACTACTTGAGAGGGAGAAAACTCATATGCTTTATCCAGGGAGACAAAGCACGGGCAACTTTCCTAGCCATGGAACACAAAGGGATTTTCAAACACAGAAACTGAATCCTTCTCCCTTCCTCCCGTGACTGAGAAAAACATGCTCGTGCTTTCTCTTTCAAGCACGGAGGAAGCTACAGACTCCTGTTAAGCACACAGTGTTTAGTCAACAGAAAGGAACCTCTTCTGCTCGCCCTTAGCTAAAGGCAGACAATCTGCGTGACTGGCTTTGAAATCCAGTAGTACCTTCATTCCCTTGTAGGCAAAGTTCCCTTTGTAAACCAGGGGATTCAAACAATCGCTAGGCCCGCACTCTCCAGCCTTCGGCCACTGAGAGAACATTGGAGAAAGCAGCTTCTGCTGGGCGGACACTTTCTTCTAACCAAACTGAAGACTTCACCAGATTGAGTAAAGCAGCTTGAAGGAGAACGCTGTCTTTTGCTTTCTTCTTCATGTGTTGAATGGGGAACTTGCCCTTGCTGCTAACAAAGTTTTACTCAGCACAACTACGGTTTTGCCTCCTTCGCGTTCCAGAATGGCAGAAACGCGGTTTCTCTTCTACTTTAGGGATAGTGTTTCTGAAGCGGTATTGTCAGCCGCGCAGCGCAGACTGCCTCCCGGAATGATGGAAACCCTGAAAGGGCTTCAACTACTTGAGAGGGAGAAAACTCATATGCTTTATCCAGGTAGACAAAGCACGGGCAACTTTCCTAGCCATGGAACACAAAGGGATTTTCAAACACAGAAACTGAATCGTTTTCCCTTTCTCCCCTGACTGAGAAAAACAAGCTCGTGCTTTCTCTTTCAGGCACGGAAGAAGCAAGAGACCCCTGTTAAACACACAGTGTTTAGTCAGCAGAACGGAACCTCTTCTGCCCGATCTTAGCTAAAGGCAGACAATCTGCGAGACTGCCCTTGAAATCCAGTAGTACCTTCATTCCCTTGTAGGCAAAGTTCCTTTTGTAAACCAGGGGATTCATACAATTGCTAGGCCCGCACTCTCTAGCCTTCTGCCACTAAGAGAACATTGGAGAAAGCAGCTTGTGCTGGACGGACTCTTCCTTGTAACAAAACTGAAAACTTCACTAGATTCAGTTAAGCAGCTTCAGGAGAACGCTGGCTTTCGCTTTGTCTTTCATGTGGTGAATGGGGAACTTCCACTTGCTGCTAACAACCGTTTTACTCAGAGCAACTAAGGTTGTGCCTCCCTCGCGTTTCAGAATGGGATGAACGCAGTCTCTCTTCTCCTTCATGATACCGTCTCTAAAGCGGGATTCTCCGCCGCGCAGCGCAGAATGATTCCCGGAACGCTGGAAATCGTAAACGGCTTCAAGTACTTGAGAGGGAGAAAAGTCATAAACTTTATCCAGGTAGACAATGCACAGGCAACTTTCTTAGGCATGGGACACAGAGGGATATTCAAATACAGAAAGTGAATCCTTCTCCTTTCCAGATCAGACTGTTTGCAACAAGCTCGTGCTTTCTCTTTCAGGCACGGAAGAAGCTACAGACTCCTGTTAAGCACACAGTGTTTAGTCAGCAGAACGGAACCTCTTCTGCTCGCCCTTAGCTAAAGGCAGACAATCTGCATGACTGGCTTTGAAATCCAGTAGTACCTTCATTCCCTTGTAGGCAAAGTTCCCTTTGTAAACCAGGGCATTCAAACAATCGCTAGTCCCGCACTCTCCAGCCTTCGGCCACTGAGAGAACATTGGAGAAAGCAGCTTCTGCTGGGCGGACACTTTCTTCTAACCAAACTGAAGACTTCACCAGATTGAGTAAAGCAGCTTGAAGGAGAATACTGTCTTTTGCTTTCTCTTTCATGTGGTGAATGGGGAACTTGCACTTGAAGCTAACAAAGTTTTTACTCAGCACAACTACGGTTTTGCCTCCTTCGCGTTCCGGAATGGCAGAAACGCGATTTCTCTTCTACGTTAGGGATAGCGTTTGTGAAGCGGTATTCTCAGCCGCGCAGCACAGAATGCAACTGGAATGCTGGAAACCCTGAACGGCTTCAACTACTTGAGAAGGAGAAAACTCATATGCTTTAACCAGGTAGACAAGGCAAGGGCAACTTTCTTAGGCATGGAACAAGAGGGATTTTCAAACACAGAAACTGAATCCTTCTCCCTTCCTCCCCTCAGAAAAACATGCTCGTGCTTCCTCTTTCAGGCCCGGAAGCAAAGACTCCTGTTAACCACACAGTGTTCAGTCAGCAGAACGGAACCTCTTCTGCTTGCCCTTAGCTAAAGGCAGACACTCTGCCTGACTGGCTTTGAAATCCAGTAGTACCTTCATTCCCTTGTAGGCAAAGTTCCCTTTGTAAACCAGGGGATTCAAACAATTGCTAGGCCCACACTCTCCAGCCTTCGGCCACTGAGAGAACATTGGAGAAAGCAGCTTCTGCTGGGCGGACACTTTCTTCTAACCAAACTGAAGACTTCACCAGATTGAGTAAAGCAGCTTGAAGGAGAACGCTGTCTTTTGCTTTCTCCTTCATGTGTTGAATGGGGAACTTGCACTTGCTGCTAACAAAGTTTTTACTCAGCACAACTACGGTTTTGCCGCCTTCGCGTTCCCGAATGGCAGAAACGCGGTTTCTCTTCTACTTTAGGGATAGTGTTTCTGAAGCGGTATTGTCAGCCGCGCAGCGCAGACTGCCTCCCGGAATGATGGAAACCCTGAAAGGGCTTCACCTACTTGAGAGGGAGAAAACTCATATGCTTTATCCAGGTAGACAAAGCACGGGCAACTTTCCTAGCCATGGAACACAAAGGGATTTTCAAACACAGAAACTGAATCGTTTTCCCTTTCTCCCCTGACTGAGAAAAACAAGCTCGTGCTTTCTCTTTCAGGCACGGAAGAAGCAAGAGACCCCTGTTAAACACACAGTGTTTAGTCAGCAGAACGGAACCTCTTCTGCCCGATCTTAGCTAAAGGCAGACAATCTGCGAGACTGCCCTTGAAATCCAGTAGTACCTTCATTCCCTTGTAGGCAAAGTTCCTTTTGTAAACCAGGGGATTCATACAATTGCTAGGCCCGCACTCTCTAGCCTTCTGCCACTAAGAGAACATTGGAGAAAGCAGCTTGTGCTGGACGGACTCTTCCTTGTAACAAAACTGAAAACTTCACTAGATTCAGTTAAGCAGCTTCAGGAGAACGCTGGCTTTCGCTTTGTCTTTCATGTGGTGAATGGGGAACTTCCACTTGCTGCTAACAACCGTTTTACTCAGAGCAACTAAGGTTGTGCCTCCCTCGCGTTTCAGAATGGGATGAACGCAGTCTCTCTTCTCCTTCATGATACCGTCTCTAAAGCGGGATTCTCCGCCGCGCAGCGCAGAATGATTCCCGGAACGCTGGAAATCGTAAACGGCTTCAAGTACTTGAGAGGGAGAAAATTCATAAACTTTATCCAGGTAGACAATGCACAGGCAACTTTCTTAGGTATGGGACACAGAGGGATATTCAAATACAGAAAGTGAATCCTTCTCCCTTCCAGATCAGACTGTTTGCAACAAGCTCGTGCTTTCTCTTTCAGGCACGGAGGAAGCTACAGACTCCTGTTAAGCACACAGTGTTTAGTCAGCAGAACGGAACCTCTTCTGCTCGCCCTTAGCTAAAGGCAGACAATCTGCATGACTGGCTTTGAAATCCAGTAGTACCTTCATTCCCTTGTAGGCAAAGTTCCCTTTGTAAACCAGGGCATTCAAACAATCGCTAGTCCCGCACTCTCCAGCCTTCGGCCACTGAGAGAACATTGGAGAAAGCAGCTTCTGCTGGGCGGACACTTTCTTCTAACCAAACTGAAGACTTCACCAGATTGAGTAAAGCAGCTTGAAGGAGAATACTGTCTTTTGCTTTCACTTTCATGTGGTGAATGGGGAACTTGCACTTGAAGCTAACAAAGTTTTTACTCAGCACAACTACGGTTTTGCCTCCTTCGCGTTCCGGAATGGCAGAAACGCGATTTCTCTTCTACGTTAGGGATAGCGTTTGTGAAGCGGTATTCTCAGCCGCGCAGCACAGAATGCAACTGGAATGCTGGAAACCCTGAACGGCTTCAACTACTTGAGAAGGAGAAAACTCATATGCTTTAACCAGGTAGACAAGGCAAGGGCAACTTTCTTAGGCATGGAACAAGAGGGATTTTCAAACACAGAAACTGAATCCTTCTCCCTTCCTCCCCTCAGAAAAACATGCTCGTGCTTCCTCTTTCAGGCCCGGAAGCAAAGACTCCTGTTAACCACACAGTGTTCAGTCAGCAGAACGGAACCTCTTCTGCTTGCCCTTAGCTAAAGGCAGACACTCTGCCTGACTGGCTTTGAAATCCAGTAGTACCTTCATTCCCTTGTAGGCAAAGTTCCCTTTGTAAACCAGGGGATTCAAACAATTGCTAGGCCCACACTCTCCAGCCTTCGGCCACTGAGAGAACATTGGAGAAAGCAGCTTCTGCTGGGCGGACACTTTCTTCTAACCAAACTGAAGACTTCACCAGATTGAGTAAAGCAGCTTGAAGGAGAACGCTGTCTTTTGCTTTCTCCTTCATGTGTTGAATGGGGAACTTGCACTTGCTGCTAACAAAGTTTTTACTCAGCACAACTACGGTTTTGCCGCCTTCGCGTTCCCGAATGGCAGAAACGCGGTTTCTCTTCTACTTTAGGGATAGTGTTTCTGAAGCGGTATTGTCAGCCGCGCAGCGCAGACTGCCTCCCGGAATGATGGAAACCCTGAAAGGGCTTCAACTACTTGAGAGGGAGAAAACTCATATGCTTTATCCAGGTAGACAAAGCACGGGCAACTTTCCTAGCCATGGAACACAAAGGGATTTTCAAACACAGAAACTGAATCGTTTTCCCTTTCTCCCCTGACTGAGAAAAACAAGCTCGTGCTTTCTCTTTCAGGCACGGAAGAAGCAAGAGACCCCTGTTAAACACACAGTGTTTAGTCAGCAGAACGGAACCTCTTCTGCCCGATCTTAGCTAAAGGCAGACAATCTGCGAGACTGCCCTTGAAATCCAGTAGTACCTTCATTCCCTTGTAGGCAAAGTTCCTTTTGTAAACCAGGGGATTCATACAATTGCTAGGCCCGCACTCTCTAGCCTTCTGCCACTAAGAGAACATTGGAGAAAGCAGCTTGTGCTGGACGGACTCTTCCTTGTAACAAAACTGAAAACTTCACTAGATTCAGTTAAGCAGCTTCAGGAGAACGCTGGCTTTCGCTTTGTCTTTCATGTGGTGAATGGGGAACTTCCACTTGCTGCTAACAACCGTTTTACTCAGAGCAACTAAGGTTGTGCCTCCCTCGCGTTTCAGAATGGGATGAACGCAGTCTCTCTTCTCCTTCATGATACCGTCTCTAAAGCGGGATTCTCCGCCGCGCAGCGCAGAATGATTCCCGGAACGCTGGAAATCGTAAACGGCTTCAAGTACTTGAGAGGGAGAAAAGTCATAAACTTTATCCAGGTAGACAATGCACAGGCAACTTTCTTAGGCATGGGACACAGAGGGATATTCAAATACAGAAAGTGAATCCTTCTCCTTTCCAGATCAGACTGTTTGCAACAAGCTCGTGCTTTCTCTTTCAGGCACGGAAGAAGCTACAGACTCCTGTTAAGCACACAGTGTTTAGTCAGCAGAACGGAACCTCTTCTGCTCGCCCTTAGCTAAAGGCAGACAATCTGCATGACTGGCTTTGAAATCCAGTAGTACCTTCATTCCCTTGTAGGCAAAGTTCCCTTTGTAAACCAGGGCATTCAAACAATCGCTAGTCCCGCACTCTCCAGCCTTCGGCCACTGAGAGAACATTGGAGAAAGCAGCTTCTGCTGGGCGGACACTTTCTTCTAACCAAACTGAAGACTTCACCAGATTGAGTAAAGCAGCTTGAAGGAGAATACTGTCTTTTGCTTTCTCTTTCATGTGGTGAATGGGGAACTTGCACTTGAAGCTAACAAAGTTTTTACTCAGCACAACTACGGTTTTGCCTCCTTCGCGTTCCGGAATGGCAGAAACGCGATTTCTCTTCTACGTTAGGGATAGCGTTTGTGAAGCGGTATTCTCAGCCGCGCAGCACAGAATGCAACTGGAATGCTGGAAACCCTGAACGGCTTCAACTACTTGAGAAGGAGAAAACTCATATGCTTTAACCAGGTAGACAAGGCAAGGGCAACTTTCTTAGGCATGGAACAAGAGGGATTTTCAAACACAGAAACTGAATCCTTCTCCCTTCCTCCCCTCAGAAAAACATGCTCGTGCTTCCTCTTTCAGGCCCGGAAGCAAAGACTCCTGTTAACCACACAGTGTTCAGTCAGCAGAACGGAACCTCTTCTGCTTGCCCTTAGCTAAAGGCAGACACTCTGCCTGACTGGCTTTGAAATCCAGTAGTACCTTCATTCCCTTGTAGGCAAAGTTCCCTTTGTAAACCAGGGGATTCAAACAATTGCTAGGCCCACACTCTCCAGCCTTCGGCCACTGAGAGAACATTGGAGAAAGCAGCTTCTGCTGGGCGGACACTTTCTTCTAACCAAACTGAAGACTTCACCAGATTGAGTAAAGCAGCTTGAAGGAGAACGCTGTCTTTTGCTTTCTCCTTCATGTGTTGAATGGGGAACTTGCACTTGCTGCTAACAAAGTTTTTACTCAGCACAACTACGGTTTTGCCGCCTTCGCGTTCCCGAATGGCAGAAACGCGGTTTCTCTTCTACTTTAGGGATAGTGTTTCTGAAGCGGTATTGTCAGCCGCGCAGCGCAGACTGCCTCCCGGAATGATGGAAACCCTGAAAGGGCTTCACCTACTTGAGAGGGAGAAAACTCATATGCTTTATCCAGGTAGACAAAGCACGGGCAACTTTCCTAGCCATGGAACACAAAGGGATTTTCAAACACAGAAACTGAATCGTTTTCCCTTTCTCCCCTGACTGAGAAAAACAAGCTCGTGCTTTCTCTTTCAGGCACGGAAGAAGCAAGAGACCCCTGTTAAACACACAGTGTTTAGTCAGCAGAACGGAACCTCTTCTGCCCGATCTTAGCTAAAGGCAGACAATCTGCGAGACTGCCCTTGAAATCCAGTAGTACCTTCATTCCCTTGTAGGCAAAGTTCCTTTTGTAAACCAGGGGATTCATACAATTGCTAGGCCCGCACTCTCTAGCCTTCTGCCACTAAGAGAACATTGGAGAAAGCAGCTTGTGCTGGACGGACTCTTCCTTGTAACAAAACTGAAAACTTCACTAGATTCAGTTAAGCAGCTTCAGGAGAACGCTGGCTTTCGCTTTGTCTTTCATGTGGTGAATGGGGAACTTCCACTTGCTGCTAACAACCGTTTTACTCAGAGCAACTAAGGTTGTGCCTCCCTCGCGTTTCAGAATGGGATGAACGCAGTCTCTCTTCTCCTTCATGATACCGTCTCTAAAGCGGGATTCTCCGCCGCGCAGCGCAGAATGATTCCCGGAACGCTGGAAATCGTAAACGGCTTCAAGTACTTGAGAGGGAGAAAATTCATAAACTTTATCCAGGTAGACAATGCACAGGCAACTTTCTTAGGTATGGGACACAGAGGGATATTCAAATACAGAAAGTGAATCCTTCTCCCTTCCAGATCAGACTGTTTGCAACAAGCTCGTGCTTTCTCTTTCAGGCACGGAGGAAGCTACAGACTCCTGTTAAGCACACAGTGTTTAGTCAGCAGAACGGAACCTCTTCTGCTCGCCCTTAGCTAAAGGCAGACAATCTGCATGACTGGCTTTGAAATCCAGTAGTACCTTCATTCCCTTGTAGGCAAAGTTCCCTTTGTAAACCAGGGCATTCAAACAATCGCTAGTCCCGCACTCTCCAGCCTTCGGCCACTGAGAGAACATTGGAGAAAGCAGCTTCTGCTGGGCGGACACTTTCTTCTAACCAAACTGAAGACTTCACCAGATTGAGTAAAGCAGCTTGAAGGAGAATACTGTCTTTTGCTTTCACTTTCATGTGGTGAATGGGGAACTTGCACTTGAAGCTAACAAAGTTTTTACTCAGCACAACTACGGTTTTGCCTCCTTCGCGTTCCGGAATGGCAGAAACGCGATTTCTCTTCTACGTTAGGGATAGCGTTTGTGAAGCGGTATTCTCAGCCGCGCAGCACAGAATGCAACTGGAATGCTGGAAACCCTGAACGGCTTCAACTACTTGAGAAGGAGAAAACTCATATGCTTTAACCAGGTAGACAAGGCAAGGGCAACTTTCTTAGGCATGGAACAAGAGGGATTTTCAAACACAGAAACTGAATCCTTCTCCCTTCCTCCCCTCAGAAAAACATGCTCGTGCTTCCTCTTTCAGGCCCGGAAGCAAAGACTCCTGTTAACCACACAGTGTTCAGTCAGCAGAACGGAACCTCTTCTGCTTGCCCTTAGCTAAAGGCAGACACTCTGCCTGACTGGCTTTGAAATCCAGTAGTACCTTCATTCCCTTGTAGGCAAAGTTCCCTTTGTAAACCAGGGGATTCAAACAATTGCTAGGCCCACACTCTCCAGCCTTCGGCCACTGAGAGAACATTGGAGAAAGCAGCTTCTGCTGGGCGGACACTTTCTTCTAACCAAACTGAAGACTTCACCAGATTGAGTAAAGCAGCTTGAAGGAGAACGCTGTCTTTTGCTTTCTCCTTCATGTGTTGAATGGGGAACTTGCACTTGCTGCTAACAAAGTTTTTACTCAGCACAACTACGGTTTTGCCGCCTTCGCGTTCCCGAATGGCAGAAACGCGGTTTCTCTTCTACTTTAGGGATAGTGTTTCTGAAGCGGTATTGTCAGCCGCGCAGCGCAGACTGCCTCCCGGAATGATGGAAACCCTGAAAGGGCTTCAACTACTTGAGAGGGAGAAAACTCATATGCTTTATCCAGGTAGACAAAGCACGGGCAACTTTCCTAGCCATGGAACACAAAGGGATTTTCAAACACAGAAACTGAATCCTTCTCCCTTCCTCCCGTGACTGAGAAAAACATGCTCGTGCTTTCTCTTTCAAGCACGGAGGAAGCTACAGACTCCTGTTAAGCACACAGTGTTTAGTCAACAGAAAGGAACATCTTCTGCTGGCCCTTAGCTAAAGGCAGACAATCTGCGTGACTGGCTTTGAAATCCAGTAGTACCTTCATTCCCTTGTAGGCAAAGTTCCCTTTGTAAACCAGGGGATTCAAACAATCGCTAGGCCCGCACTCTCCAGCCTTCGGCCACTGAGAGAACATTGGAGAAAGCAGCTTCTGCTGGGCGGACACTTTCTTCTAACCAAACTGAAGACTTCACCAGATTGAGTAAAGCAGCTTGAAGGAGAACGCTGTCTTTTTCCTCTCCTTCATGTGGTGAATGGGGAACTTGCACTTGCTGCTAAGAAAGTTTTTACTCAGCACAACTACGGTTTTGCCTCCTTCGCGTTCCAGAATGACAGAAACGCGGTTGCTCTTCTACTTTAGGGATAGTGTCTCTGAAGAGGTATTCTCAGCGGCGCAGCACAGAATGCCTCCCGGAGTGCTGGAAAACCTGAAAGGGCTTCAACTACTTGAGAGGGGGAATACTCATATGCTTTATCCAGGTAGACAAAGCACGGGCAACTTTCCTAGCCATGGAACACAAAGGGATTTTTAAACACAGAGACTAAATCCTTCTCCTTTCCTCCCCTGACTGAGAAAAACATGCTCGTGCTTTCTCTTTCAGGCACGGAGGATGCAAAGACTCCTGTTAAGCACACAGTGTTTAGTCAACAGAACGGAACCTCTTCTGCTCGCCCTTAGCTAAAGGCAGACAATCTGCATGACTGGCTTTGAAATCCAGTAGTACCTTCATTCCCTTTTAGGCAAAGTTCCCTTTGTAAACCAGGGGCTTCAAACAATTGCTAGGCCCGCACTCTCCAGCCTTCGGCCACTGAGAGAACATTGGAGAAAGCAGCTTCTGCTGGGCGGACACTTTCTTCTAACCAAACTGAAGACTTCACCAGATTGAGTAAAGCAGCTTGAAGGAGAATACTGTCTTTTGCTTTCTCTTTCATGTGGTGAATGGGGAACTTGCACTTGCTGCTAACAAAGTTTTTACTCAGCACAACTACGGTTTTGCCTCCTTCGCGTTCCAGAATGGCAGAAACGCGGTTTCTCTTCTACTTTAGGGATAGTGTTTCTGAAGCAGTATTCTCAGCCGCGCAGCACAGAATGCCTCCCGGAATGCTGGAAACCCTGAAAGGGCTTCAACTACTTGAGAGGGAGAAAACTCATATGCTTTATCCAGGGAGACAAAGCACGGGCAACTTTCCTAGCCATGGAACACAAAGGGATTTTCAAACACAGAAACTGAATCCTTCTCCCTTCCTCCCGTGACTGAGAAAAACATGCTCGTGCTTTCTCTTTCAAGCACGGAGGAAGCTACAGACTCCTGTTAAGCACACAGTGTTTAGTCAACAGAAAGGAACCTCTTCTGCTCGCCCTTAGCTAAAGGCAGACAATCTGCGTGACTGGCTTTGAAATCCAGTAGTACCTTCATTCCCTTGTAGGCAAAGTTCCCTTTGTAAACCAGGGGATTCAAACAATCGCTAGGCCCGCACTCTCCAGCCTTCGGCCACTGAGAGAACATTGGAGAAAGCAGCTTCTGCTGGGCGGACACTTTCTTCTAACCAAACTGAAGACTTCACCAGATTGAGTAAAGCAGCTTGAAGGAGAACGCTGTCTTTTGCTTTCTTCTTCATGTGTTGAATGGGGAACTTGCCCTTGCTGCTAACAAAGTTTTACTCAGCACAACTACGGTTTTGCCTCCTTCGCGTTCCAGAATGGCAGAAACGCGGTTTCTCTTCTACTTTAGGGATAGTGTTTCTGAAGCGGTATTGTCAGCCGCGCAGCGCAGACTGCCTCCCGGAATGATGGAAACCCTGAAAGGGCTTCAACTACTTGAGAGGGAGAAAACTCATATGCTTTATCCAGGTAGACAAAGCACGGGCAACTTTCCTAGCCATGGAACACAAAGGGATTTTCAAACACAGAAACTGAATCGTTTTCCCTTTCTCCCCTGACTGAGAAAAACAAGCTCGTGCTTTCTCTTTCAGGCACGGAAGAAGCAAGAGACCCCTGTTAAACACACAGTGTTTAGTCAGCAGAACGGAACCTCTTCTGCCCGATCTTAGCTAAAGGCAGACAATCTGCGAGACTGCCCTTGAAATCCAGTAGTACCTTCATTCCCTTGTAGGCAAAGTTCCTTTTGTAAACCAGGGGATTCATACAATTGCTAGGCCCGCACTCTCTAGCCTTCTGCCACTAAGAGAACATTGGAGAAAGCAGCTTGTGCTGGACGGACTCTTCCTTGTAACAAAACTGAAAACTTCACTAGATTCAGTTAAGCAGCTTCAGGAGAACGCTGGCTTTCGCTTTGTCTTTCATGTGGTGAATGGGGAACTTCCACTTGCTGCTAACAACCGTTTTACTCAGAGCAACTAAGGTTGTGCCTCCCTCGCGTTTCAGAATGGGATGAACGCAGTCTCTCTTCTCCTTCATGATACCGTCTCTAAAGCGGGATTCTCCGCCGCGCAGCGCAGAATGATTCCCGGAACGCTGGAAATCGTAAACGGCTTCAAGTACTTGAGAGGGAGAAAAGTCATAAACTTTATCCAGGTAGACAATGCACAGGCAACTTTCTTAGGCATGGGACACAGAGGGATATTCAAATACAGAAAGTGAATCCTTCTCCTTTCCAGATCAGACTGTTTGCAACAAGCTCGTGCTTTCTCTTTCAGGCACGGAAGAAGCTACAGACTCCTGTTAAGCACACAGTGTTTAGTCAGCAGAACGGAACCTCTTCTGCTCGCCCTTAGCTAAAGGCAGACAATCTGCATGACTGGCTTTGAAATCCAGTAGTACCTTCATTCCCTTGTAGGCAAAGTTCCCTTTGTAAACCAGGGCATTCAAACAATCGCTAGTCCCGCACTCTCCAGCCTTCGGCCACTGAGAGAACATTGGAGAAAGCAGCTTCTGCTGGGCGGACACTTTCTTCTAACCAAACTGAAGACTTCACCAGATTGAGTAAAGCAGCTTGAAGGAGAATACTGTCTTTTGCTTTCTCTTTCATGTGGTGAATGGGGAACTTGCACTTGAAGCTAACAAAGTTTTTACTCAGCACAACTACGGTTTTGCCTCCTTCGCGTTCCGGAATGGCAGAAACGCGATTTCTCTTCTACGTTAGGGATAGCGTTTGTGAAGCGGTATTCTCAGCCGCGCAGCACAGAATGCAACTGGAATGCTGGAAACCCTGAACGGCTTCAACTACTTGAGAAGGAGAAAACTCATATGCTTTAACCAGGTAGACAAGGCCAGGGCAACTTTCTTAGGCATGGAACAAGAGGGATTTTCAAACACAGAAACTGAATCCTTCTCCCTTCCTCCCCTCAGAAAAACATGCTCGTGCTTCCTCTTTCAGGCCCGGAAGCAAAGACTCCTGTTAACCACACAGTGTTCAGTCAGCAGAACGGAACCTCTTCTGCTTGCCCTTAGCTAAAGGCAGACACTCTGCCTGACTGGCTTTGAAATCCAGTAGTACCTTCATTCCCTTGTAGGCAAAGTTCCCTTTGTAAACCAGGGGATTCAAACAATTGCTAGGCCCGCACTCTCCAGCCTTCGGCCACTGAGAGAACATTGGAGAAAGCAGCTTCTGCTGGGCGGACACTTTCTTCTAACCAAACTGAAGACTTCACCAGATTGAGTAAAGCAGCTTGAAGGAGAACGCTGTCTTTTGCTTTCTCCTTCATGTGTTGAATGGGGAACTTGCCCTTGCTGCTAACAAAGTTTTTACTCAGCACAACTACGGTTTTGCCGCCTTCGCGTTCCCGAATGGCAGAAACGCGGTTTCTCTTCTACTTTAGGGATAGTGTTTCTGAAGCGGTATTGTCAGCCGCGCAGCGCAGACTGCCTCCCGGAATGATGGAAACCCTGAAAGGGCTTCACCTACTTGAGAGGGAGAAAACTCATATGCTTTATCCAGGTAGACAAAGCACGGGCAACTTTCCTAGCCATGGAACACAAAGGGATTTTCAAACACAGAAACTGAATCGTTTTCCCTTTCTCCCCTGACTGAGAAAAACAAGCTCGTGCTTTCTCTTTCAGGCACGGAAGAAGCAAGAGACCCCTGTTAAACACACAGTGTTTAGTCAGCAGAACGGAACCTCTTCTGCCCGATCTTAGCTAAAGGCAGACAATCTGCGAGACTGCCCTTGAAATCCAGTAGTACCTTCATTCCCTTGTAGGCAAAGTTCCTTTTGTAAACCAGGGGATTCATACAATTGCTAGGCCCGCACTCTCTAGCCTTCTGCCACTAAGAGAACATTGGAGAAAGCAGCTTGTGCTGGACGGACTCTTCCTTGTAACAAAACTGAAAACTTCACTAGATTCAGTTAAGCAGCTTCAGGAGAACGCTGGCTTTCGCTTTGTCTTTCATGTGGTGAATGGGGAACTTCCACTTGCTGCTAACAACCGTTTTACTCAGAGCAACTAAGGTTGTGCCTCCCTCGCGTTTCAGAATGGGATGAACGCAGTCTCTCTTCTCCTTCATGATACCGTCTCTAAAGCGGGATTCTCCGCCGCGCAGCGCAGAATGATTCCCGGAACGCTGGAAATCGTAAACGGCTTCAAGTACTTGAGAGGGAGAAAAGTCACAAACTTTATCCAGGTAGACAATGCACAGGCAACTTTCTTAGGCATGGGACACAGAGGGATATTCAAATACAGAAAGTGAATCCTTCTCCCTTCCAGATCAGACTGTTTGCAACAAGCTCATGCTTTCTCTTTCAGGCACGGAGGATGCAAAGACTCCTGTTAAGCACACAGTGTTTAGTCAGCAGAACGGAACCTCTATTGCTCGCCCTTAGCTAAAGGCAGACAATCTGCATGACTGGCTTTGAAATCCAGTAGTACCTTCATTCCCTTGTAGGCAAAGTTCCCTTTGTAAACCAGGGGCTTCAAACAATCGCTAGGCCCGCACTCTCCAGCCTTCGGCCACTGAGAGAACATTGGAGAAAGCAGCTTCTGCTGGGCGGACACTTTCTTCTAACCAAACTGAAGACTTCACCAGATTGAGTAAAGCAGCTTGAAGGAGAATACTGTCTTTTGCTTTCTCTTTCATGTGGTGAATGGGGAACTTGCACTTGCTGCTAACAAAGTTTTTACTCAGCACAACTACGGTTTTGCCTCCTTCGCGTTCCAGAATGGCAGAAACGCGGTTTCTCTTCTACTTTAGGGATAGTGTTTCTGAAGCAGTATTCTCAGCCGCGCAGCACAGAATGCCTCCCGGAGTGCTGGAAACCCTGAAAGGGCTTCAACTACTTGAGAGGGAGAAAACTCATACGCTTTATCCAGGTAGACAAAGCACGGGCAACTTTCCTAGCCATGGAACACAAAGGGATTTTCAAACACAGAAACTGAATCCTTCCCCCTTCCTCCCGTGACTGAGAAAAACATGCTCGTGCTTTCTCTTTCAAGCACGGAGGAAGCTACAGACTCCTGTTAAGCACACAGTGTTTAGTCAACAGAAAGGAACATCTTCTGCTGGCCCTTAGCTAAAGGCAGACAATCTGCGTGACTGGCTTTGAAATCCAGTAGTACCTTCATTCCCTTGTAGGCAAAGTTCCCTTTGTAAACCAGGGGATTCAAACAATCGCTAGGCCCGCACTCTCCAGCCTTCGGCCACTGAGAGAACATTGGAGAAAGCAGCTTCTGCTGGGCGGACACTTTCTTCTAACCAAACTGAAGACTTCACCAGATTGAGTAAAGCAGCTTGAAGGAGAACGCTGTCTTTTTCCTCTCCTTCATGTGGTGAATGGGGAACTTGCACTTGCTGCTAAGAAAGTTTTTACTCAGCACAACTACGGTTTTGCCTCCTTCGCGTTCCAGAATGACAGAAACGCGGTTGCTCTTCTACTTTAGGGATAGTGTCTCTGAAGAGGTATTCTCAGCGGCGCAGCACAGAATGCCTCCCGGAGTGCTGGGAAACCTGAAAGGGCTACAACTACTTGAGAGGGGGAATACTCATATGCTTTATCCAGGTAGACAAAGCACGGGCAACTTTCCTAGCCATGGAACACAAAGGGATTTTTAAACACAGAGACTAAATCCTTCTCCTTTCCTCCCCTGACTGAGAAAAACATGCTCGTGCTTTCTCTTTCAGGCACGGAGGATGCAAAGACTCCTGTTAAGCACACAGTGTTTAGTCAACAGAACGGAACCTCTTCTGCTCGCCCTTAGCTAAAGGCAGACAATCTGCATGACTGGCTTTGAAATCCAGTAGTACCTTCATTCCCTTTTAGGCAAAGTTCCCTTTGTAAACCAGGGGCTTCAAACAATTGCTAGGCCCGCACTCTCCAGCCTTCGGCCACTGAGAGAACATTGGAGAAAGCAGCTTCTGCTGGGCGGACACTTTCTTCTAACCAAACTGAAGACTTCACCAGATTGAGTAAAGCAGCTTGAAGGAGAATACTGTCTTTTGCTTTCTCTTTCATGTGGTGAATGGGGAACTTGCACTTGCTGCTAACAAAGTTTTTACTCAGCACAACTACGGTTTTGCCTCCTTCGCGTTCCAGAATGGCAGAAACGCGGTTTCTCTTCTACGTTAGGGATAGCGTTTGTGAAGCGGTATTCTCAGCCGCGCAGCACAGAATGCAACTGGAATGCTGGAAACCCTGAACGGCTTCAACTACTTGAGAAGGAGAAAACTCATATGCTTTAACCAGGTAGACAAGGCAAGGGCAGCTTTCTTAGGCATGGAACAAGAGGGATTTTCAAACACAGAAACTGAATCCTTCTCCCTTCCTCCCCTCAGAAAAACATGCTCGTGCTTCCTCTTTCAGGCCCGGAAGCAAAGACTCCTGTTAACCACACAGTGTTCAGTCAGCAGAACGGAACCTCTTCTGCTTGCCCTTAGCTAAAGGCAGACACTCTGCCTGACTGGCTTTGAAATCCAGTAGTACCTTCATTCCCTTGTAGGCAAAGTTCCCTTTGTAAACCAGGGGATTCAAACAATTGCTAGGCCCACACTCTCCAGCCTTCGGCCACTGAGAGAACATTGGAGAAAGCAGCTTCTGCTGGGCGGACACTTTCTTCTAACCAAACTGAAGACTTCACCAGATTGAGTAAAGCAGCTTGAAGGAGAACGCTGTCTTTTTCCTCTCCGTCATGTGGTGAATGGGGAACTTGCACTTGCTGCTAAGAAAGTTTTTACTCAGCACAACTACGGTTTTGCCTCCTTCGCGTTCCAGAATGACAGAAACGCGGTTGCTCTTCTACTTTAGGGATAGTGTCTCTGAAGAGGTATTCTCAGCGGCGCAGCACAGAATGCCTCCCGGAGTGCTGGGAAACCTGAAAGGGCTACAACTACTTGAGAGGGGGAATACTCATATGCTTTATCCAGGTAGACAAAGCACGGGCAACTTTCCTAGCCATGGAACACAAAGGGATTTTTAAACACAGAGAGTAAATCCTTCTCCTTTCCTCCCCTGACTGAGAAAAACATGCTCGTGCTTTCTCTTTCAGGCACGGAGGATGCAAAGACTCCTGTTAAGCACACAGTGTTTAGTCAACAGAACGGAACCTCTTCTGCTCGCCCTTAGCTAAAGGCAGACAATCTGCATGACTGGCTTTGAAATCCAGTAGTACCTTCATTCCCTTTTAGGCAAAGTTCCCTTTGTAAACCAGGGGCTTCAAACAATTGCTAGGCCCGCACTCTCCAGCCTTCGGCCACTGAGAGAACATTGGAGAAAGCAGCTTCTGCTGGGCGGACACTTTCTTCTAACCAAACTGAAGACTTCACCAGATTGAGTAAAGCAGCTTGAAGGAGAATACTGTCTTTTGCTTTCTCTTTCATGTGGTGAATGGGGAACTTGCACTTGCTGCTAACAAAGTTTTTACTCAGCACAACTACGGTTTTGCCTCCTTCGCGTTCCAGAATGGCAGAAACGCGGTTTCTCTTCTACTTTAGGGATAGTGTTTCTGAAGCAGTATTCTCAGCCGCGCAGCACAGAATGCCTCCCGGAATGCTGGAAACCCTGAAAGGGCTTCAACTACTTGAGAGGGAGAAAACTCATATGCTTTATCCAGGGAGACAAAGCACGGGCAACTTTCCTAGCCATGGAACACAAAGGGATTTTCAAACACAGAAACTGAATCCTTCTCCCTTCCTCCCGTGACTGAGAAAAACATGCTCGTGCTTTCTCTTTCAAGCACGGAGGAAGCTACAGACTCCTGTTAAGCACACAGTGTTTAGTCAACAGAAAGGAACCTCTTCTGCTCGCCCTTAGCTAAAGGCAGACAATCTGCGTGACTGGCTTTGAAATCCAGTAGTACCTTCATTCCCTTGTAGGCAAAGTTCCCTTTGTAAACCAGGGGATTCAAACAATCGCTAGGCCCGCACTCTCCAGCCTTCGGCCACTGAGAGAACATTGGAGAAAGCAGCTTCTGCTGGGCGGACACTTTCTTCTAACCAAACTGAAGACTTCACCAGATTGAGTAAAGCAGCTTGAAGGAGAACGCTGTCTTTTGCTTTCTTCTTCATGTGTTGAATGGGGAACTTGCCCTTGCTGCTAACAAAGTTTTACTCAGCACAACTACGGTTTTGCCTCCTTCGCGTTCCAGAATGGCAGAAACGCGGTTTCTCTTCTACTTTAGGGATAGTGTTTCTGAAGCGGTATTGTCAGCCGCGCAGCGCAGACTGCCTCCCGGAATGATGGAAACCCTTAAAGGGCTTCAACTACTTGAGAGGGAGAAAACTCATATGCTTTATCCAGGTAGACAAAGCACGGGCAACTTTCCTAGCCATGGAACACAAAGGGATTTTCAAACACAGAAACTGAATCGTTTTCCCTTTCTCCCCTGACTGAGAAAAACAAGCTCGTGCTTTCTCTTTCAGGCACGGAAGAAGCAAGAGACCCCTGTTAAACACACAGTGTTTAGTCAGCAGAACGGAACCTCTTCTGCCCGATCTTAGCTAAAGGCAGACAATCTGCGAGACTGCCCTTGAAATCCAGTAGTACCTTCATTCCCTTGTAGACAAAGTTCCTTTTGTAAACCAGGGGATTCATACAATTGCTAGGCCCGCACTCTCTAGCCTTCTGCCACTAAGAGAACATTGGAGAAAGCAGCTTGTGCTGGACGGACTCTTCCTTGTAACAAAACTGAAAACTTCACTAGATTCAGTTAAGCAGCTTCAGGAGAACGCTGGCTTTCGCTTTGTCTTTCATGTGGTGAATGGGGAACTTCCACTTGCTGCTAACAACCGTTTTACTCAGAGCAACTAAGGTTGTGCCTCCCTCGCGTTTCAGAATGGGATGAACGCAGTCTCTCTTCTCCTTCATGATACCGTCTCTAAAGCGGGATTCTCCGCCGCGCAGCGCAGAATGATTCCCGGAACGCTGGAAATCGTAAACGGCTTCAAGTACTTGAGAGGGAGAAAAGTCACAAACTTTATCCAGGTAGACAATGCACAGGCAACTTTCTTAGGCATGGGACACAGAGGGATATTCAAATACAGAAAGTGAATCCTTCTCCCTTCCAGATCAGACTGTTTGCAACAAGCTCATGCTTTCTCTTTCAGGCACGGAGGATGCAAAGACTCCTGTTAAGCACACAGTGTTTAGTCAGCAGAACGGAACCTCTATTGCTCGCCCTTAGCTAAAGGCAGACAATCTGCATGACTGGCTTTGAAATCCAGTAGTACCTTCATTCCCTTGTAGGCAAAGTTCCCTTTGTAAACCAGGGGCTTCAAACAATCGCTAGGCCCGCACTCTCCAGCCTTCGGCCACTGAGAGAACATTGGAGAAAGCAGCTTCTGCTGGGCGGACACTTTCTTCTAACCAAACTGAAGACTTCACCAGATTGAGTAAAGCAGCTTGAAGGAGAATACTGTCTTTTGCTTTCTCTTTCATGTGGTGAATGGGGAACTTGCACTTGCTGCTAACAAAGTTTTTACTCAGCACAACTACGGTTTTGCCTCCTTCGCGTTCCAGAATGGCAGAAACGCGGTTTCTCTTCTACTTTAGGGATAGTGTTTCTGAAGCAGTATTCTCAGCCGCGCAGCACAGAATGCCTCCCGGAGTGCTGGAAACCCTGAAAGGGCTTCAACTACTTGAGAGGGAGAAAACTCATATGCTTTATCCAGGTAGACAAAGCACGGGCAACTTTCCTAGCCATGGAACACAAAGGGATTTTCAAACACAGAAACTGAATCCTTCCCCCTTCCTCCCGTGACTGAGAAAAACATGCTCGTGCTTTCTCTTTCAAGCACGGAGGAAGCTACAGACTCCTGTTAAGCACACAGTGTTTAGTCAACAGAAAGGAACATCTTCTGCTGGCCCTTAGCTAAAGGCAGACAATCTGCGTGACTGGCTTTGAAATCCAGTAGTACCTTCATTCCCTTGTAGGCAAAGTTCCCTTTGTAAACCAGGGGATTCAAACAATCGCTAGGCCCGCACTCTCCAGCCTTCGGCCACTGAGAGAACATTGGAGAAAGCAGCTTCTGCTGGGCGGACACTTTCTTCTAACCAAACTGAAGACTTCACCAGATTGAGTAAAGCAGCTTGAAGGAGAACGCTGTCTTTTTCCTCTCCTTCATGTGGTGAATGGGGAACTTGCACTTGCTGCTAAGAAAGTTTTTACTCAGCACAACTACGGTTTTGCCTCCTTCGCGTTCCAGAATGACAGAAACGCGGTTGCTCTTCTACTTTAGGGATAGTGTCTCTGAAGAGGTATTCTCAGCGGCGCAGCACAGAATGCCTCCCGGAGTGCTGGGAAACCTGAAAGGGCTACAACTACTTGAGAGGGGGAATACTCATATGCTTTATCCAGGTAGACAAAGCACGGGCAACTTTCCTAGCCATGGAACACAAAGGGATTTTTAAACACAGAGACTAAATCCTTCTCCTTTCCTCCCCTGACTGAGAAAAACATGCTCGTGCTTTCTCTTTCAGGCACGGAGGATGCAAAGACTCCTGTTAAGCACACAGTGTTTAGTCAACAGAACGGAACCTCTTCTGCTCGCCCTTAGCTAAAGGCAGACAATCTGCATGACTGGCTTTGAAATCCAGTAGTACCTTCATTCCCTTTTAGGCAAAGTTCCCTTTGTAAACCAGGGGCTTCAAACAATTGCTAGGCCCGCACTCTCCAGCCTTCGGCCACTGAGAGAACATTGGAGAAAGCAGCTTCTGCTGGGCGGACACTTTCTTCTAACCAAACTGAAGACTTCACCAGATTGAGTAAAGCAGCTTGAAGGAGAATACTGTCTTTTGCTTTCTCTTTCATGTGGTGAATGGGGAACTTGCACTTGCTGCTAACAAAGTTTTTACTCAGCACAACTACGGTTTTGCCTCCTTCGCGTTCCAGAATGGCAGAAACGCGGTTTCTCTTCTACGTTAGGGATAGCGTTTGTGAAGCGGTATTCTCAGCCGCGCAGCACAGAATGCAACTGGAATGCTGGAAACCCTGAACGGCTTCAACTACTTGAGAAGGAGAAAACTCATATGCTTTAACCAGGTAGACAAGGCAAGGGCAGCTTTCTTAGGCATGGAACAAGAGGGATTTTCAAACACAGAAACTGAATCCTTCTCCCTTCCTCCCCTCAGAAAAACATGCTCGTGCTTCCTCTTTCAGGCCCGGAAGCAAAGACTCCTGTTAACCACACAGTGTTCAGTCAGCAGAACGGAACCTCTTCTGCTTGCCCTTAGCTAAAGGCAGACACTCTGCCTGACTGGCTTTGAAATCCAGTAGTACCTTCATTCCCTTGTAGGCAAAGTTCCCTTTGTAAACCAGGGGATTCAAACAATTGCTAGGCCCACACTCTCCAGCCTTCGGCCACTGAGAGAACATTGGAGAAAGCAGCTTCTGCTGGGCGGACACTTTCTTCTAACCAAACTGAAGACTTCACCAGATTGAGTAAAGCAGCTTGAAGGAGAACGCTGTCTTTTGCTTTCTCCTTCATGTGTTGAATGGGGAACTTGCACTTGCTGCTAACAAAGTTTTTACTCAGCACAACTACGGTTTTGCCGCCTTCGCGTTCCCGAATGGCAGAAACGCGGTTTCTCTTCTACTTTAGGGATAGTGTTTCTGAAGCGGTATTGTCAGCCGCGCAGCGCAGACTGCCTCCCGGAATGATGGAAACCCTGAAAGGGCTTCAACTACTTGAGAGGGAGAAAACTCATATGCTTTATCCAGGTAGACAAAGCACGGGCAACTTTCCTAGCCATGGAACACAAAGGGATTTTCAAACACAGAAACTGAATCGTTCTCCCTTTCTCCCCTGACTGAGAAAAACAAGCTCGTGCTTTCTCTTTCAGGCACGGAAGAAGCAAGAGACCCCTGTTAAACACACAGTGTTTAGTCAGCAGAACGGAACCTCTTCTGCCCGATCTTAGCTAAAGGCAGACAATCTGCGAGACTGCCCTTGAAATCCAGTAGTACCTTCATTCCCTTGTAGGCAAAGTTCCTTTTGTAAACCAGGGGATTCATACAATTGCTAGGCCCGCACTCTCTAGCCTTCTGCCACTAAGAGAACATTGGAGAAAGCAGCTTGTGCTGGACGGACTCTTCCTTGTAACAAAACTGAAAACTTCACTAGATTCAGTTAAGCAGCTTCAGGAGAACGCTGGCTTTCGCTTTGTCTTTCATGTGGTGAATGGGGAACTTCCACTTGCTGCTAACAACCGTTTTACTCAGAGCAACTAAGGTTGTGCCTCCCTCGCGTTTCAGAATGGGATGAACGCAGTCTCTCTTCTCCTTCATGATACCGTCTCTAAAGCGGGATTCTCCGCCGCGCAGCGCAGAATGATTCCCGGAACGCTGGAAATCGTAAACGGCTTCAAGTACTTGAGAGGGAGAAAAGTCATAAACTTTATCCAGGTAGACAATGCACAGGCAACTTTCTTAGGCATGGGACACAGAGGGATATTCAAATACAGAAAGTGAATCCTTCTCCTTTCCAGATCAGACTGTTTGCAACAAGCTCGTGCTTTCTCTTTCAGGCACGGAAGAAGCTACAGACTCCTGTTAAGCACACAGTGTTTAGTCAGCAAACGGAACCTCTTCTGCTCCCCCTTAGCTAAAGGCAGACACTCTGCCTGACTGGCTTTGAAATCCAGTAGTACCTTCATTCCCTTGTAGGCAAAGTTCCCTTTGTAAACCAGGGGATTCAAACAATCGCTAGGCCCGCACTCTCCAGCCTTCGGCCACTGAGAGAACATTGGAGAAAGCAGCTTCTGCTGGGCGGACACTTTCTTCTAACCAAACTGAAGACTTCACCAGATTGAGTAAAGCAGCTTGAAGGAGAACGCTGTCTTTTTCCTCTCCTTCATGTGGTGAATGGGGAACTTGCACTTGCTGCTAAGAAAGTTTTTACTCAGCACAACTACGGTTTTGCCTCCTTCGCGTTCCAGAATGACAGAAACGCGGTTGCTCTTCTACTTTAGGGATAGTGTCTCTGAAGAGGTATTCTCAGCGGCGCAGCACAGAATGCCTCCCGGAGTGCTGGGAAACCTGAAAGGGCTACAACTACTTGAGAGGGGGAATACTCATATGCTTTATCCAGGTAGACAAAGCACGGGCAACTTTCCTAGCCATGGAACACAAAGGGATTTTCAAACACAGAAACTGAATCCTTCTCCCTTCCTCCCGTGACTGAGAAAAACATGCTCGTGCTTTCTCTTTCAAGCACGGAGGAAGCTACAGACTCCTGTTAAGCACACAGTGTTTAGTCAACAGAAAGGAACCTCTTCTGCTCGCCCTTAGCTAAAGGCAGACAATCTGCGTGACTGGCTTTGAAATCCAGTAGTACCTTCATTCCCTTGTAGGCAAAGTTCCCTTTGTAAACCAGGGGATTCAAACAATCGCTAGGCCCGCACTCTCCAGCCTTCGGCCACTGAGAGAACATTGGAGAAAGCAGCTTCTGCTGGGCGGACACTTTCTTCTAACCAAACTGAAGACTTCACCAGATTGAGTAAAGCAGCTTGAAGGAGAACGCTGTCTTTTGCTTTCTTCTTCATGTGTTGAATGGGGAACTTGCCCTTGCTGCTAACAAAGTTTTACTCAGCACAACTACGGTTTTGCCTCCTTCGCGTTCCAGAATGGCAGAAACGCGGTTTCTCTTCTACTTTAGGGATAGTGTTTCTGAAGCGGTATTGTCAGCCGCGCAGCGCAGACTGCCTCCCGGAATGATGGAAACCCTTAAAGGGCTTCAACTACTTGAGAGGGAGAAAACTCATATGCTTTATCCAGGTAGACAAAGCACGGGCAACTTTCCTAGCCATGGAACACAAAGGGATTTTCAAACACAGAAACTGAATCGTTTTCCCTTTCTCCCCTGACTGAGAAAAACAAGCTCGTGCTTTCTCTTTCAGGCACGGAAGAAGCAAGAGACCCCTGTTAAACACACAGTGTTTAGTCAGCAGAACGGAACCTCTTCTGCCCGATCTTAGCTAAAGGCAGACAATCTGCGAGACTGCCCTTGAAATCCAGTAGTACCTTCATTCCCTTGTAGGCAAAGTTCCTTTTGTAAACCAGGGGATTCATACAATTGCTAGGCCCGCACTCTCTAGCCTTCTGCCACTAAGAGAACATTGGAGAAAGCAGCTTGTGCTGGACGGACTCTTCCTTGTAACAAAACTGAAAACTTCACTAGATTCAGTTAAGCAGCTTCAGGAGAACGCTGGCTTTCGCTTTGTCTTTCATGTGGTGAATGGGGAACTTCCACTTGCTGCTAACAACCGTTTTACTCAGAGCAACTAAGGTTGTGCCTCCCTCGCGTTTCAGAATGGGATGAACGCAGTCTCTCTTCTCCTTCATGATACCGTCTCTAAAGCGGGATTCTCCGCCGCGCAGCGCAGAATGATTCCCGGAACGCTGGAAATCGTAAACGGCTTCAAGTACTTGAGAGGGAGAAAAGTCATAAACTTTATCCAGGTAGACAATGCACAGGCAACTTTCTTAGGCATGGGACACAGAGGGATATTCAAATACAGAAAGTGAATCCTTCTGCTTTCCAGATCAGACTGTTTGCAACAAGCTCGTGCTTTCTCTTTCAGGCACGGAAGAAGCTACAGACTCCTGTTAAGCACACAGTGTTTAGTCAGCAGAACGGAACCTCTTCTGCTCGCCCTTAGCTAAAGGCAGACAATCTGCATGACTGGCTTTGAAATCCAGTAGTACCTTCATTCCCTTGTAGGCAAAGTTCCCTTTGTAAACCAGGGCATTCAAACAATCGCTAGTCCCGCACTCTCCAGCCTTCGGCCACTGAGAGAACATTGGAGAAAGCAGCTTCTGCTGGGCGGACACTTTCTTCTAACCAAACTGAAGACTTCACCAGATTGAGTAAAGCAGCTTGAAGGAGAATACTGTCTTTTGCTTTCTCTTTCATGTGGTGAATGGGGAACTTGCACTTGAAGCTAACAAAGTTTTTACTCAGCACAACTACGGTTTTGCCTCCTTCGCGTTCCGGAATGGCAGAAACGCGATTTCTCTTCTACGTTAGGGATAGCGTTTGTGAAGCGGTATTCTCAGCCGCGCAGCACAGAATGCAACTGGAATGCTGGAAACCCTGAACGGCTTCAACTACTTGAGAAGGAGAAAACTCATATGCTTTAACCAGGTAGACAAGGCAAGGGCAACTTTCTTAGGCATGGAACAAGAGGGATTTTCAAACACAGAAACTGAATCCTTCTCCCTTCCTCCCCTCAGAAAAACATGCTCGTGCTTCCTCTTTCAGGCCCGGAAGCAAAGACTCCTGTTAACCACACAGTGTTCAGTCAGCAGAACGGAACCTCTTCTGCTTGCCCTTAGCTAAAGGCAGACACTCTGCCTGACTGGCTTTGAAATCCAGTAGTACCTTCATTCCCTTGTAGGCAAAGTTCCCTTTGTAAACCAGGGGATTCAAACAATTGCTAGGCCCACACTCTCCAGCCTTCGGCCACTGAGAGAACATTGGAGAAAGCAGCTTCTGCTGGGCGGACACTTTCTTCTAACCAAACTGAAGACTTCACCAGATTGAGTAAAGCAGCTTGAAGGAGAACGCTGTCTTTTGCTTTCTCCTTCATGTGTTGAATGGGGAACTTGCACTTGCTGCTAACAAAGTTTTTACTCAGCACAACTACGGTTTTGCCGCCTTCGCGTTCCCGAATGGCAGAAACGCGGTTTCTCTTCTACTTTAGGGATAGTGTTTCTGAAGCGGTATTGTCAGCCGCGCAGCGCAGACTGCCTCCCGGAATGATGGAAACCCTGAAAGGGCTTCAACTACTTGAGAGGGAGAAAACTCATATGCTTTATCCAGGTAGACAAAGCACGGGCAACTTTCCTAGCCATGGAACACAAAGGGATTTTCAAACACAGAAACTGAATCGTTCTCCCTTTCTCCCCTGACTGAGAAAAACAAGCTCGTGCTTTCTCTTTCAGGCACGGAAGAAGCAAGAGACCCCTGTTAAACACACAGTGTTTAGTCAGCAGAACGGAACCTCTTCTGCCCGATCTTAGCTAAAGGCAGACAATCTGTGAGACTGCCCTTGAAATCCAGTAGTACCTTCATTCCCTTGTAGGCAAAGTTCCTTTTGTAAACCAGGGGATTCATACAATTGCTAGGCCCGCACTCTCTAGCCTTCTGCCACTAAGAGAACATTGAAGAAAGCAGCTTGTGCTGGACGGACTCTTCCTTGTAACAAAACTGAAAACTTCACTAGATTCAGTTAAGCAGCTTCAGGAGAACGCTGGCTTTCGCTTTGTCTTTCATGTGGTGAATGGGGAACTTCCACTTGCTGCTAACAACCGTTTTACTCAGAGCAACTAAGGTTGTGCCTCCCTCGCGTTTCAGAATGGGATGAACGCAGTCTCTCTTCTCCTTCATGATACCGTCTCTAAAGCGGGATTCTCCGCCGCGCAGCGCAGAATGATTCCCGGAACGCTGGAAATCGTAAACGGCTTCAAGTACTTGAGAGGGAGAAAAGTCATAAACTTTATCCAGGTAGACAATGCACAGGCAACTTTCTTAGGCATGGGACACAGAGGGATATTCAAATACAGAAAGTGAATCCTTCTCCTTTCCAGATCAGACTGTTTGCAACAAGCTCGTGCTTTCTCTTTCAGGCACGGAAGAAGCTACAGACTCCTGTTAAGCACACAGTGTTTAGTCAGCAAACGGAACCTCTTCTGCTCGCCCTTAGCTAAAGGCAGACACTCTGCCTGACTGGCTTTGAAATCCAGTAGTACCTTCATTCCCTTGTAGGCAAAGTTCCCTTTGTAAACCAGGGGATTCAAACAATCGCTAGGCCTGCACTCTCCAGCCTTCGGCCACTGAGAGAACATTGGAGAAAGCAGCTTCTGCTGGGCGGACACTTTCTTCTAACCAAACTGAAGACTTCACCAGATTGAGTAAAGCAGCTTGAAGGAGAACGCTGTCTTTTTCCTCTCCTTCATGTGGTGAATGGGGAACTTGCACTTGCTGCTAAGAAAGTTTTTACTCAGCACAACTACGGTTTTGCCTCCTTCGCGTTCCAGAATGACAGAAACGCGGTTGCTCTTCTACTTTAGGGATAGTGTCTCTGAAGAGGTATTCTCAGCGGCGCAGCACAGAATGCCTCCCGGAGTGCTGGGAAACCTGAAAGGGCTACAACTACTTGAGAGGGGGAATACTCATATGCTTTATCCAGGTAGACAAAGCACGGGCAACTTTCCTAGCCATGGAACACAAAGGGATTTTTAAACACAGAGACTAAATCCTTCTCCTTTCCTCCCCTGACTGAGAAAAACATGCTCGTGCTTTCTCTTTCAGGCACGGAGGATGCAAAGACTCCTGTTAAGCACACAGTGTTTAGTCAACAGAACGGAACCTCTTCTGCTCGCCCTTAGCTAAAGGCAGACAATCTGCATGACTGGCTTTGAAATCCAGTAGTACCTTCATTCCCTTTTAGGCAAAGTTCCCTTTGTAAACCAGGGGCTTCAAACAATTGCTAGGCCCGCACTCTCCAGCCTTCGGCCACTGAGAGAACATTGGAGAAAGCAGCTTCTGCTGGGCGGACACTTTCTTCTAACCAAACTGAAGACTTCACCAGATTGAGTAAAGCAGCTTGAAGGAGAATACTGTCTTTTGCTTTCACTTTCATGTGGTGAATGGGGAACTTGCACTTGCTGCTAACAAAGTTTTTACTCAGCACAACTACGGTTTGGCCTCCTTCGCGTTCCAGAATGGCAGAAACGCGGTTTCTCTTCTACTTTAGGGATAGTGTTTCTGAAGCAGTATTCTCAGCGGCGCAGCACAGAATGCCTCCCGGAATGCTGGAAACCCTGAAAGGGCTTCAACTACTTGAGAGGGAGAAAACTCATATGCTTTATCCAGGTAGACAAAGCACGGGCAACTTTCCTAGCCATGGAACACAAAGGGATTTTCAAACACAGAAACTGAATCGTTTTCCCTTTCTCCCCTGACTGAGAAAAACAAGCTCGTGCTTTCTCTTTCAGGCACGGAAGAAGCAAGAGACCCCTGTTAAACACACAGTGTTTAGTCAGCAGAACGGAACCTCTTCTGCCCGATCTTAGCTAAAGGCAGACAATCTGCGAGACTGCCCTTGAAATCCAGTAGTACCTTCATTCCCTTGTAGGCAAAGTTCCTTTTGTAAACCAGGGGATTCATACAATTGCTAGGCCCGCACTCTCTAGCCTTCTGCCACTAAGAGAACATTGGAGAAAGCAGCTTGTGCTGGACGGACTCTTCCTTGTAACAAAACTGAAAACTTCACTAGATTCAGTTAAGCAGCTTCAGGAGAACGCTGGCTTTCGCTTTGTCTTTCATGTGGTGAATGGGGAACTTCCACTTGCTGCTAACAACCGTTTTACTCAGAGCAACTAAGGTTGTGCCTCCCTCGCGTTTCAGAATGGGATGAACGCAGTCTCTCTTCTCCTTCATGATACCGTCTCTAAAGCGGGATTCTCCGCCGCGCAGCGCAGAATGATTCCCGGAACGCTGGAAATCGTAAACGGCTTCAAGTACTTGAGAGGGAGAAAAGTCATAAACTTTATCCAGGTAGACAATGCACAGGCAACTTTCTTAGGCATGGGACACAGAGGGATATTCAAATACAGAAAGTGAATCCTTCTCCCTTCCAGATCAGACTGTTTGCAACAAGCTCGTGCTTTCTCTTTCAGGCACGGAGGAAGCTACAGACTCCTGTTAAGCACACAATGTTTAGTCAGCAGAACGGAACCTCTTCTGCTCGCCCTTAGCTAAAGGCAGACAATCTGCATGACTGGCTTTGAAATCCAGTAGTACCTTCATTCCCTTGTAGGCAAAGTTCCCTTTGTAAACCAGGGCATTCAAACAATCGCTAGTCCCGCACTCTCCAGCCTTCGGCCACTGAGAGAACATTGGAGAAAGCAGCTTCTGCTGGGCGGACACTTTCTTCTAACCAAACTGAAGACTTCACCAGATTGAGTAAAGCAGCTTGAAGGAGAATACTGTCTTTTGCTTTCTCTTTCATGTGGTGAATGGGGAACTTGCACTTGAAGCTAACAAAGTTTTTACTCAGCACAACTACGGTTTTGCCTCCTTCGCGTTCCGGAATGGCAGAAACGCGATTTCTCTTCTACGTTAGGGATAGCGTTTGTGAAGCGGTATTCTCAGCCGCGCAGCACAGAATGCAACTGGAATGCTGGAAACCCTGAACGGCTTCAACTACTTGAGAAGGAGAAAACTCATATGCTTTAACCAGGTAGACAAGGCAAGGGCAACTTTCTTAGGCATGGAACAAGAGGGATTTTCAAACACAGAAACTGAATCCTTCTCCCTTCCTCCCCTCAGAAAAACATGCTCGTGCTTCCTCTTTCAGGCCCGGAAGCAAAGACTCCTGTTAACCACACAGTGTTCAGTCAGCAGAACGGAACCTCTTCTGCTTGCCCTTAGCTAAAGGCAGACAATCTGCATGACTGGCTTTGAAATCCAGTAGTACCTTCATTCCCTTGTAGGCAAAGTTCCCTTTGTAAACCAGGGGATTCAAACAATTGCTAGGCCCACACTCTCCAGCCTTCGGCCACTGAGAGAACATTGGAGAAAGCAGCTTCTGCTGGGCGGACACTTTCTTCTAACCAAACTGAAGACTTCACCAGATTGAGTAAAGCAGCTTGAAGGAGAACGCTGTCTTTTGCTTTCTCCTTCATGTGTTGAATGGGGAACTTGCACTTGCTGCTAACAAAGTTTTTACTCAGCACAACTACGGTTTTGCCGCCTTCGCGTTCCCGAATGGCAGAAACGCGGTTTCTCTTCTACTTTAGGGATAGTGTTTCTGAAGCGGTATTGTCAGCCGCGCAGCGCAGACTGCCTCCCGGAATGATGGAAACCCTGAAAGGGCTTCAACTACTTGAGAGGGAGAAAACTCATATGCTTTATCCAGGTAGACAAAGCACGGGCAACTTTCCTAGCCATGGAACACAAAGGGATTTTCAAACACAGAAACTGAATCGTTTTCCCTTTCTCCCCTGACTGAGAAAAACAAGCTCGTGCTTTCTCTTTCAGGCACGGAAGAAGCAAGAGACCCCTGTTAAACACACAGTGTTTAGTCAGCAGAACGGAACCTCTTCTGCCCGATCTTAGCTAAAGGCAGACAATCTGCGAGACTGCCCTTGAAATCCAGTAGTACCTTCATTCCCTTGTAGGCAAAGTTCCTTTTGTAAACCAGGGGATTCATACAATTGCTAGGCCCGCACTCTCTAGCCTTCTGCCACTAAGAGAACATTGGAGAAAGCAGCTTGTGCTGGACGGACTCTTCCTTGTAACAAAACTGAAAACTTCACTAGATTCAGTTAAGCAGCTTCAGGAGAACGCTGGCTTTCGCTTTGTCTTTCATGTGGTGAATGGGGAACTTCCACTTGCTGCTAACAACCGTTTTACTCAGAGCAACTAAGGTTGTGCCTCCCTCGCGTTTCAGAATGGGAAGAACGCAGTCTCTCTTCTCCTTCATGATACCGTCTCTAAAGCGGGATTCTCCGCCGCGCAGCGCAGAATGATTCCCGGAACGCTGGAAATCGTAAACGGCTTCAAGTACTTGAGAGGGAGAAAAGTCATAAACTTTATCCAGGTAGACAATGCACAGGCAACTTTCTTAGGCATGGGACACAGAGGGATATTCAAATACAGAAAGTGAATCCTTCTCCTTTCCAGATCAGACTGTTTGCAACAAGCTCGTGCTTTCTCTTTCAGGCACGGAAGAAGCTACAGACTCCTGTTAAGCACACAGTGTTTAGTCAGCAAACGGAACCTCTTCTGCTCGCCCTTAGCTAAAGGCAGACACTCTGCCTGACTGGCTTTGAAATCCAGTAGTACCTTCATTCCCTTGTAGGCAAAGTTCCCTTTGTAAACCAGGGGATTCAAACAATCGCTAGGCCCGCACTCTCCAGCCTTCGGCCACTGAGAGAACATTGGAGAAAGCAGCTTCTGCTGGGCGGACACTTTCTTCTAACCAAACTGAAGACTTCACCAGATTGAGTAAAGCAGCTTGAAGGAGAACGCTGTCTTTTTCCTCTCCTTCATGTGGTGAATGGGGAACTTGCACTTGCTGCTAAGAAAGTTTTTACTCAGCACAACTACGGTTTTGCCTCCTTCGCGTTCCAGAATGACAGAAACGCGGTTGCTCTTCTACTTTAGGGATAGTGTCTCTGAAGAGGTATTCTCAGCGGCGCAGCACAGAATGCCTCCCGGAGTGCTGGGAAACCTGAAAGGGCTACAACTACTTGAGAGGGGGAATACTCATATGCTTTATCCAGGTAGACAAAGCACGGGCAACTTTCCTAGCCATGGAACACAAAGGGATTTTTAAACACAGAGACTAAATCCTTCTCCTTTCCTCCCCTGACTGAGAAAAACATGCTCGTGCTTTCTCTTTCAGGCACGGAGGATGCAAAGACTCCTGTTAAGCACACAGTGTTTAGTCAACAGAACGGAACCTCTTCTGCTCGCCCTTAGCTAAAGGCAGACAATCTGCGTGACTTGCTTTGAAATCCAGTAGTACCTTCATTCCCTTTTAGGCAAAGTTCCCTTTGTAAACCAGGGGCTTCAAACAATCGCTAGGCCCGCACTCTCCAGCCTTCGGCCACTGAGAGAACATTGGAGAAAGCAGCTTCTGCTGGGCGGACACTTTCTTCTAACCAAACTGAAGACTTCACCAGATTGAGTAAAGCAGCTTGAAGGAGAACGCTGTCTTTTGCTTTCTTCTTCATGTGTTGAATGGGGAACTTGCCCTTGCTGCTAACAAAGTTTTACTCAGCACAACTACGGTTTTGCCTCCTTCGCGTTCCAGAATGGCAGAAACGCGGTTTCTCTTCTACTTTAGGGATAGTGTTTCTGAAGCGGTATTGTCAGCCGCGCAGCGCAGACTGCCTCCCGGAATGATGGAAACCCTGAAAGGGCTTCAACTACTTGAGAGGGAGAAAACTCATATGCTTTATCCAGGTAGACAAAGCACGGGCAACTTTCCTAGCCATGGAACACAAAGGGATTTTCAAACACAGAAACTGAATCGTTTTCCCTTTCTCCCCTGACTGAGAAAAACAAGCTCGTGCTTTCTCTTTCAGGCACGGAAGAAGCAAGAGACCCCTGTTAAACACACAGTGTTTAGTCAGCAGAACGGAACCTCTTCTGCCCGATCTTAGCTAAAGGCAGACAATCTGCGAGACTGCCCTTGAAATCCAGTAGTACCTTCATTCCCTTGTAGGCAAAGTTCCTTTTGTAAACCAGGGGATTCATACAATTGCTAGGCCCGCACTCTCTAGCCTTCTGCCACTAAGAGAACATTGGAGAAAGCAGCTTGTGCTGGACGGACTCTTCCTTGTAACAAAACTGAAAACTTCACTAGATTCAGTTAAGCAGCTTCAGGAGAACGCTGGCTTTCGCTTTGTCTTTCATGTGGTGAATGGGGAACTTCCACTTGCTGCTAACAACCGTTTTACTCAGAGCAACTAAGGTTGTGCCTCCCTCGCGTTTCAGAATGGGATGAACGCAGTCTCTCTTCTCCTTCATGATACCGTCTCTAAAGCGGGATTCTCCGCCGCGCAGCGCAGAATGATTCCCGGAACGCTGGAAATCGTAAACGGCTTCAAGTACTTGAGAGGGAGAAAAGTCATAAACTTTATCCAGGTAGACAATGCACAGGCAACTTTCTTAGGCATGGGACACAGAGGGATATTCAAATACAGAAAGTGAATCCTTCTCCTTTCCAGATCAGACTGTTTGCAACAAGCTCGTGCTTTCTCTTTCAGGCACGGAAGAAGCTACAGACTCCTGTTAAGCACACAGTGTTTAGTCAGCAGAACGGAACCTCTTCTGCTCGCCCTTAGCTAAAGGCAGACAATCTGCATGACTGGCTTTGAAATCCAGTAGTACCTTCATTCCCTTGTAGGCAAAGTTCCCTTTGTAAACCAGGGCATTCAAACAATCGCTAGTCCCGCACTCTCCAGCCTTCGGCCACTGAGAGAACATTGGAGAAAGCAGCTTCTGCTGGGCGGACACTTTCTTCTAACCAAACTGAAGACTTCACCAGATTGAGTAAAGCAGCTTGAAGGAGAATACTGTCTTTTGCTTTCTCTTTCATGTGGTGAATGGGGAACTTGCACTTGAAGCTAACAAAGTTTTTACTCAGCACAACTACGGTTTTGCCTCCTTCGCGTTCCGGAATGGCAGAAACGCGATTTCTCTTCTACGTTAGGGATAGCGTTTGTGAAGCGGTATTCTCAGCCGCGCAGCACAGAATGCAACTGGAATGCTGGAAACCCTGAACGGCTTCAACTACTTGAGAAGGAGAAAACTCATATGCTTTAACCAGGTAGACAAGGCAAGGGCAACTTTCTTAGGCATGGAACAAGAGGGATTTTCAAACACAGAAACTGAATCCTTCTCCCTTCCTCCCCTCAGAAAAACATGCTCGTGCTTCCTCTTTCAGGCCCGGAAGCAAAGACTCCTGTTAACCACACAGTGTTCAGTCAGCAGAACGGAACCTCTTCTGCTTGCCCTTAGCTAAAGGCAGACACTCTGCCTGACTGGCTTTGAAATCCAGTAGTACCTTCATTCCCTTGTAGGCAAAGTTCCCTTTGTAAACCAGGGGATTCAAACAATTGCTAGGCCCGCACTCTCCAGCCTTCGGCCACTGAGAGAACATTGGAGAAAGCAGCTTCTGCTGGGCGGACACTTTCTTCTAACCAAACTGAAGACTTCACCAGATTGAGTAAAGCAGCTTGAAGGAGAACGCTGTCTTTTGCTTTCTCCTTCATGTGTTGAATGGGGAACTTGCACTTGCTGCTAACAAAGTTTTTACTCAGCACAACTACGGTTTTGCCGCCTTCGCGTTCCCGAATGGCAGAAACGCGGTTTCTCTTCTACTTTAGGGATAGTGTTTCTGAAGCGGTATTGTCAGCCGCGCAGCGCAGACTGCCTCCCGGAATGATGGAAACCCTGAAAGGGCTTCAACTACTTGAGAGGGAGAAAACTCATATGCTTTATCCAGGTAGACAAAGCACGGGCAACTTTCCTAGCCATGGAACACAAAGGGATTTTCAAACACAGAAACTGAATCGTTTTCCCTTTCTCCCCTGACTGAGAAAAACAAGCTCGTGCTTTCTCTTTCAGGCACGGAAGAAGCAAGAGACCCCTGTTAAACACACAGTGTTTAGTCAGCAGAACGGAACCTCTTCTGCCCGATCTTAGCTAAAGGCAGACAATCTGCGAGACTGCCCTTGAAATCCAGTAGTACCTTCATTCCCTTGTAGGCAAAGTTCCTTTTGTAAACCAGGGGATTCATACAATTGCTAGGCCCGCACTCTCTAGCCTTCTGCCACTAAGAGAACATTGGAGAAAGCAGCTTGTGCTGGACGGACTCTTCCTTGTAACAAAACTGAAAACTTCACTAGATTCAGTTAAGCAGCTTCAGGAGAACGCTGGCTTTCGCTTTGTCTTTCATGTGGTGAATGGGGAACTTCCACTTGCTGCTAACAACCGTTTTACTCAGAGCAACTAAGGTTGTGCCTCCCTCGCGTTTCAGAATGGGATGAACGCAGTCTCTCTTCTCCTTCATGATACCGTCTCTAAAGCGGGATTCTCCGCCGCGCAGCGCAGAATGATTCCCGGAACGCTGGAAATCGTAAACGGCTTCAAGTACTTGAGAGGGAGAAAAGTCACAAACTTTATCCAGGTAGACAATGCACAGGCAACTTTCTTAGGCATGGGACACAGAGGGATATTCAAATACAGAAAGTGAATCCTTCTCCCTTCCAGATCAGACTGTTTGCAACAAGCTCGTGCTTTCTCTTTCAGGCACGGAAGAAGCTACAGACTCCTGTTAAGCACACAGTGTTTAGTCAGCAGAACGGAACCTCTTCTGCTCGCCCTTAGCTAAAGGCAGACACTCTGCCTGACTGGCTTTGAAATCCAGTAGTACCTTCATTCCCTTGTAGGCAAAGTTCCCTTTGTAAACCAGGGGATTCAAACAATCGCTAGTCCCGCACTCTCCAGCCTTCGGCCACTGAGAGAACATTGGAGAAAGCAGCTTCTGCTGGGCGGACACTTTCTTCTAACCAAACTGAAGACTTCACCAGATTGAGTAAAGCAGCTTGAAGGAGAATACTGTCTTTTGCTTTCACTTTCATGTGGTGAATGGGGAACTTGCACTTGAAGCTAACAAAGTTTTTACTCAGCACAACTACGGTTTTGCCTCCTTCGCGTTCCGGAATGGCAGAAACGCGATTTCTCTTCTACGTTAGGGATAGCGTTTGTGAAGCGGTATTCTCAGCCGCGCAGCACAGAATGCAACTGGAATGCTGGAAACCCTGAACGGCTTCAACTACTTGAGAAGGAGAAAACTCATATGCTTTAACCAGGTAGACAAGGCAAGGGCAACTTTCTTAGGCATGGAACAAGAGGGATTTTCAAACACAGAAACTGAATCCTTCTCCCTTCCTCCCCTCAGAAAAACATGCTCGTGCTTCCTCTTTCAGGCCCGGAAGCAAAGACTCCTGTTAACCACACAGTGTTCAGTCAGCAGAACGGAACCTCTTCTGCTTGCCCTTAGCTAAAGGCAGACACTCTGCCTGACTGGCTTTGAAATCCAGTAGTACCTTCATTCCCTTGTAGGCAAAGTTCCCTTTGTAAACCAGGGGATTCAAACAATTGCTAGGCCCACACTCTCCAGCCTTCGGCCACTGAGAGAACATTGGAGAAAGCAGCTTCTGCTGGGCGGACACTTTCTTCTAACCAAACTGAAGACTTCACCAGATTGAGTAAAGCAGCTTGAAGGAGAACGCTGTCTTTTGCTTTCTCCTTCATGTGTTGAATGGGGAACTTGCACTTGCTGCTAACAAAGTTTTTACTCAGCACAACTACGGTTTTGCCGCCTTCGCGTTCCCGAATGGCAGAAACGCGGTTTCTCTTCTACTTTAGGGATAGTGTTTCTGAAGCGGTATTGTCAGCCGCGCAGCGCAGACTGCCTCCCGGAATGATGGAAACCCTGAAAGGGCTTCAACTACTTGAGAGGGAGAAAACTCATATGCTTTATCCAGGTAGACAAAGCACGGGCAACTTTCCTAGCCATGGAACACAAAGGGATTTTCAAACACAGAAACTGAATCCTTCTCCCTTCCTCCCGTGACTAAGAAAAACATGCTCGTGCTTTCTCTTTCAAGCACGGAGGAAGCTACAGACTCCTGTTAAGCACACAGTGTTTAGTCAACAGAAAGGAACATCTTCTGCTGGCCCTTAGCTAAAGGCAGACAATCTGCGTGACTGGCTTTGAAATCCAGTAGTACCTTCATTCCCTTGTAGGCAAAGTTCCCTTTGTAAACCAGGGGATTCAAACAATCGCTAGGCCCGCACTCTCCAGCCTTCGGCCACTGAGAGAACATTGGAGAAAGCAGCTTCTGCTGGGCGGACACTTTCTTCTAACCAAACTGAAGACTTCACCAGATTGAGTAAAGCAGCTTGAAGGAGAACGCTGTCTTTTTCCTCTCCTTCATGTGGTGAATGGGGAACTTGCACTTGCTGCTAAGAAAGTTTTTACTCAGCACAACTACGGTTTTGCCTCCTTCGCGTTCCAGAATGACAGAAACGCGGTTGCTCTTCTACTTTAGGGATAGTGTCTCTGAAGAGGTATTCTCAGCGGCGCAGCACAGAATGCCTCCCGGAGTGCTGGAAAACCTGAAAGGGCTTCAACTACTTGAGAGGGGGAATACTCATATGCTTTATCCAGGTAGACAAAGCACGGGCAACTTTCCTAGCCATGGAACACAAAGGGATTTTTAAACACAGAGACTAAATCCTTCTCCTTTCCTCCCCTGACTGAGAAAAACATGCTCGTGCTTTCTCTTTCAGGCACGGAGGATGCAAAGACTCCTGTTAAGCACACAGTGTTTAGTCAACAGAACGGAACCTCTTCTGCTCGCCCTTAGCTAAAGGCAGACAATCTGCATGACTGGCTTTGAAATCCAGTAGTACCTTCATTCCCTTTTAGGCAAAGTTCCCTTTGTAAACCAGGGGCTTCAAACAATTGCTAGGCCCGCACTCTCCAGCCTTCGGCCACTGAGAGAACATTGGAGAAAGCAGCTTCTGCTGGGCGGACACTTTCTTCTAACCAAACTGAAGACTTCACCAGATTGAGTAAAGCAGCTTGAAGGAGAATACTGTCTTTTGCTTTCTCTTTCATGTGGTGAATGGGGAACTTGCACTTGCTGCTAACAAAGTTTTTACTCAGCACAACTACGGTTTTGCCTCCTTCGCGTTCCAGAATGGCAGAAACGCGGTTTCTCTTCTACTTTAGGGATAGTGTTTCTGAAGCAGTATTCTCAGCCGCGCAGCACAGAATGCCTCCCGGAATGCTGGAAACCCTGAAAGGGCTTCAACTACTTGAGAGGGAGAAAACTCATATGCTTTATCCAGGGAGACAAAGCACGGGCAACTTTCCTAGCCATGGAACACAAAGGGATTTTCAAACACAGAAACTGAATCCTTCTCCCTTCCTCCCGTGACTGAGAAAAACATGCTCGTGCTTTCTCTTTCAAGCACGGAGGAAGCTACAGACTCCTGTTAAGCACACAGTGTTTAGTCAACAGAAAGGAACCTCTTCTGCTCGCCCTTAGCTAAAGGCAGACAATCTGCGTGACTGGCTTTGAAATCCAGTAGTACCTTCATTCCCTTGTAGGCAAAGTTCCCTTTGTAAACCAGGGGATTCAAACAATCGCTAGGCCCGCACTCTCCAGCCTTCGGCCACTGAGAGAACATTGGAGAAAGCAGCTTCTGCTGGGCGGACACTTTCTTCTAACCAAACTGAAGACTTCACCAGATTGAGTAAAGCAGCTTGAAGGAGAACGCTGTCTTTTGCTTTCTTCTTCATGTGTTGAATGGGGAACTTGCCCTTGCTGCTAACAAAGTTTTACTCAGCACAACTACGGTTTTGCCTCCTTCGCGTTCCAGAATGGCAGAAACGCGGTTTCTCTTCTACTTTAGGGATAGTGTTTCTGAAGCGGTATTGTCAGCCGCGCAGCGCAGACTGCCTCCCGGAATGATGGAAACCCTGAAAGGGCTTCAACTACTTGAGAGGGAGAAAACTCATATGCTTTATCCAGGTAGACAAAGCACGGGCAACTTTCCTAGCCATGGAACACAAAGGGATTTTCAAACACAGAAACTGAATCGTTTTCCCTTTCTCCCCTGACTGAGAAAAACAAGCTCGTGCTTTCTCTTTCAGGCACGGAAGAAGCAAGAGACCCCTGTTAAACACACAGTGTTTAGTCAGCAGAACGGAACCTCTTCTGCCCGATCTTAGCTAAAGGCAGACAATCTGCGAGACTGCCCTTGAAATCCAGTAGTACCTTCATTCCCTTGTAGGCAAAGTTCCTTTTGTAAACCAGGGGATTCATACAATTGCTAGGCCCGCACTCTCTAGCCTTCTGCCACTAAGAGAACATTGGAGAAAGCAGCTTGTGCTGGACGGACTCTTCCTTGTAACAAAACTGAAAACTTCACTAGATTCAGTTAAGCAGCTTCAGGAGAACGCTGGCTTTCGCTTTGTCTTTCATGTGGTGAATGGGGAACTTCCACTTGCTGCTAACAACCGTTTTACTCAGAGCAACTAAGGTTGTGCCTCCCTCGCGTTTCAGAATGGGATGAACGCAGTCTCTCTTCTCCTTCATGATACCGTCTCTAAAGCGGGATTCTCCGCCGCGCAGCGCAGAATGATTCCCGGAACGCTGGAAATCGTAAACGGCTTCAAGTACTTGAGAGGGAGAAAAGTCATAAACTTTATCCAGGTAGACAATGCACAGGCAACTTTCTTAGGCATGGGACACAGAGGGATATTCAAATACAGAAAGTGAATCCTTCTCCTTTCCAGATCAGACTGTTTGCAACAAGCTCGTGCTTTCTCTTTCAGGCACGGAAGAAGCTACAGACTCCTGTTAAGCACACAGTGTTTAGTCAGCAGAACGGAACCTCTTCTGCTCGCCCTTAGCTAAAGGCAGACAATCTGCATGACTGGCTTTGAAATCCAGTAGTACCTTCATTCCCTTGTAGGCAAAGTTCCCTTTGTAAACCAGGGCATTCAAACAATCGCTAGTCCCGCACTCTCCAGCCTTCGGCCACAGAGAGAACATTGGAGAAAGCAGCTTCTGCTGGGCGGACACTTTCTTCTAACCAAACTGAAGACTTCACCAGATTGAGTAAAGCAGCTTGAAGGAGAATACTGTCTTTTGCTTTCTCTTTCATGTGGTGAATGGGGAACTTGCACTTGAAGCTAACAAAGTTTTTACTCAGCACAACTACGGTTTTGCCTCCTTCGCGTTCCGGAATGGCAGAAACGCGATTTCTCTTCTACGTTAGGGATAGCGTTTGTGAAGCGGTATTCTCAGCCGCGCAGCACAGAATGCAACTGGAATGCTGGAAACCCTGAACGGCTTCAACTACTTGAGAAGGAGAAAACTCATATGCTTTAACCAGGTAGACAAGGCAAGGGCAACTTTCTTAGGCATGGAACAAGAGGGATTTTCAAACACAGAAACTGAATCCTTCTCCCTTCCTCCCCTCAGAAAAACATGCTCGTGCTTCCTCTTTCAGGCCCGGAAGCAAAGACTCCTGTTAACCACACAGTGTTCAGTCAGCAGAACGGAACCTCTTCTGCTTGCCCTTAGCTAAAGGCAGACACTCTGCCTGACTGGCTTTGAAATCCAGTAGTACCTTCATTCCCTTGTAGGCAAAGTTCCCTTTGTAAACCAGGGGATTCAAACAATTGCTAGGCCCGCACTCTCCAGCCTTCGGCCACTGAGAGAACATTGGAGAAAGCAGCTTCTGCTGGGCGGACACTTTCTTCTAACCAAACTGAAGACTTCACCAGATTGAGTAAAGCAGCTTGAAGGAGAACGCTGTCTTTTGCTTTCTCCTTCATGTGTTGAATGGGGAACTTGCACTTGCTGCTAACAAAGTTTTTACTCAGCACAACTACGGTTTTGCCGCCTTCGCGTTCCCGAATGGCAGAAACGCGGTTTCTCTTCTACTTTAGGGATAGTGTTTCTGAAGCGGTATTGTCAGCCGCGCAGCGCAGACTGCCTCCCGGAATGATGGAAACCCTGAAAGGGCTTCAACTACTTGAGAGGGAGAAAACTCATATGCTTTATCCAGGTAGACAAAGCACGGGCAACTTTCCTAGCCATGGAAAACAAAGGGATTTTCAAACACAGAAACTGAATCGTTTTCCCTTTCTCCCCTGACTGAGAAAAACAAGCTCGTGCTTTCTCTTTCAGGCACGGAAGAAGCAAGAGACCCCTGTTAAACACACAGTGTTTAGTCAGCAGAACGGAACCTCTTCTGCCCGATCTTAGCTAAAGGCAGACAATCTGCGAGACTGCCCTTGAAATCCAGTAGTACCTTCATTCCCTTGTAGGCAAAGTTCCTTTTGTAAACCAGGGGATTCATACAATTGCTAGGCCCGCACTCTCTAGCCTTCTGCCACTAAGAGAACATTGGAGAAAGCAGCTTGTGCTGGACGGACTCTTCCTTGTAACAAAACTGAAAACTTCACTAGATTCAGTTAAGCAGCTTCAGGAGAACGCTGGCTTTCGCTTTGTCTTTCATGTGGTGAATGGGGAACTTCCACTTGCTGCTAACAACCGTTTTACTCAGAGCAACTAAGGTTGTGCCTCCCTCGCGTTTCAGAATGGGATGAACGCAGTCTCTCTTCTCCTTCATGATACCGTCTCTAAAGCGGGATTCTCCGCCGCGCAGCGCAGAATGATTCCCGGAACGCTGGAAATCGTAAACGGCTTCAAGTACTTGAGAGGGAGAAAAGTCATATGCTTTATCCAGGTAGACAAAGCACGGGCAACTTTCTTAGGCATGGGACACAGAGGGATATTCAAATACAGAAAGTGAATCCTTCTCCCTTCCAGATCAGACTGTTTGCAACAAGCTCGTGCTTTCTCTTTCAGGCACGGAAGAAGCTACAGACTCCTGTTAAGCACACAGTGTTTAGTCAGCAAACGGAACCTCTTCTGCTCGCCCTTAGCTAAAGGCAGACACTCTGCCTGACTGGCTTTGAAATCCAGTAGTACCTTCATTCCCTTGTAGGCAAAGTTCCCTTTGTAAACCAGGGGATTCAAACAATCGCTAGGCCCGCACTCTCCAGCCTTCGGCCACTGAGAGAACATTGGAGAAAGCAGCTTCTGCTGGGCGGACACTTTCTTCTAACCAAACTGAAGACTTCACCAGATTGAGTAAAGCAGCTTGAAGGAGAACGCTGTCTTTTTCCTCTCCTTCATGTGGTGAATGGGGAACTTGCACTTGCTGCTAAGAAAGTTTTTACTCAGCACAACTACGGTTTTGCCTCCTTCGCGTTCCAGAATGACAGAAACGCGGTTGCTCTTCTACTTTAGGGATAGTGTCTCTGAAGAGGTATTCTCAGCGGCGCAGCACAGAATGCCTCCCGGAGTGCTGGGAAACCTGAAAGGGCTACAACTACTTGAGAGGGGGAATACTCATATGCTTTATCCAGGTAGACAAAGCACGGGCAACTTTCCTAGCCATGGAACACAAAGGGATTTTTAAACACAGAGACTAAATCCTTCTCCTTTCCTCCCCTGACTGAGAAAAACATGCTCGTGCTTTCTCTTTCAGGCACGGAGGATGCAAAGACTCCTGTTAAGCACACAGTGTTTAGTCAACAGAACGGATCCTCTTCTGCTCGCCCTTAGCTAAAGGCAGACAATCTGCATGACTGGCTTTGAAATCCAGTAGTACCTTCATTCCCTTTTAGGCAAAGTTCCCTTTGTAAACCAGGGGCTTCAAACAATTGCTAGGCCCGCACTCTCCAGCCTTCGGCCACTGAGAGAACATTGGAGAAAGCAGCTTCTGCTGGGCGGACACTTTCTTCTAACCAAACTGAAGACTTCACCAGATTGAGTAAAGCAGCTTGAACGAGAATACTGTCCTTTGCTTTCACTTTCATGTGGTGAATGGGGAACTTGCACTTGCTGCTAACAAAGTTTTTACTCAGCACAACTACGGTTTGGCCTCCTTCGCGTTCCAGAATGGCAGAAACGCGGTTTCTCTTCTACTTTAGGGATAGTGTTTCTGAAGCAGTATTCTCAGCCGCGCAGCACAGAATGCCTCCCGGAATGCTGGAAACCCTGAAAGGGCTTCAACTAGTTGAGAGGGAGAAAACTCATATGCTTTATCCAGGTAGACAAAGCACGGGCAACTTTCCTAGCCATGGAACACAAAGGGATTTTCAAACACAGAAACTGAATCGTTTTCCCTTTCTCCCCTGACTGAGAAAAACAAGCTCGTGCTTTCTCTTTCAGGCACGGAAGAAGCAAGAGACCCCTGTTAAACACACAGTGTTTAGTCAGCAGAACGGAACCTCTTCTGCCCGATCTTAGCTAAAGGCAGACAATCTGCGAGACTGCCCTTGAAATCCAGTAGTACCTTCATTCCCTTGTAGGCAAAGTTCCTTTTGTAAACCAGGGGATTCATACAATTGCTAGGCCCGCACTCTCTAGCCTTCTCCCACTAAGAGAACATTGGAGAAAGCAGCTTGTGCTGGACGGACTCTTCCTTGTAACAAAACTGAAAACTTCACTAGATTCAGTTAAGCAGCTTCAGGAGAACGCTGGCTTTCGCTTTGTCTTTCATGTGGTGAATGGGGAACTTCCACTTGCTGCTAACAACCGTTTTACTCAGAGCAACTAAGGTTGTGCCTCCCTCGCGTTTCAGAATGGGATGAACGCAGTCTCTCTTCTCCTTCATGATACCGTCTCTAAAGCGGGATTCTCCGCCGCGCAGCGCAGAATGATTCCCGGAACGCTGGAAATCGTAAACGGCTTCAAGTACTTGAGAGGGAGAAAAGTCATAAACTTTATCCAGGTAGACAATGCACAGGCAACTTTCTTAGGTATGGGACACAGAGGGATATTCAAATACAGAAAGTGAATCCTTCTCCCTTCCAGATCAGACTGTTTGCAACAAGCTCGTGCTTTCTCTTTCAGGCACGGAGGAAGCTACAGACTCCTGTTAAGCACACAGTGTTTAGTCAGCAGAACGGAACCTCTTCTGCTCGCCCTTAGCTAAAGGCAGACAATCTGCATGACTGGCTTTGAAATCCAGTAGTACCTTCATTCCCTTGTAGGCAAAGTTCCCTTTGTAAACCAGGGCATTCAAACAATCGCTAGTCCCGCACTCTCCAGCCTTCGGCCACTGAGAGAACATTGGAGAAAGCAGCTTCTGCTGGGCGGACACTTTCTTCTAACCAAACTGAAGACTTCACCAGATTGAGTAAAGCAGCTTGAAGGAGAATACTGTCTTTTGCTTTCACTTTCATGTGGTGAGTGGGGAACTTGCACTTGAAGCTAACAAAGTTTTTACTCAGCACAACTACGGTTTTGCCTCCTTCGCGTTCCGGAATGGCAGAAACGCGATTTCTCTTCTACGTTAGGGATAGCGTTTGTGAAGCGGTATTCTCAGCCGCGCAGCACAGAATGCAACTGGAATGCTGGAAACCCTGAACGGCTTCAACTACTTGAGAAGGAGAAAACTCATATGCTTTAACCAGGTAGACAAGGCAAGGGCAACTTTCTTAGGCATGGAACAAGAGGGATTTTCAAACACAGAAACTGAATCCTTCTCCCTTCCTCCCCTCAGAAAAACATGCTCGTGCTTCCTCTTTCAGGCCCGGAAGCAAAGACTCCTGTTAACCACACAGTGTTCAGTCAGCAGAACGGAACCTCTTCTGCTTGCCCTTAGCTAAAGGCAGACACTCTGCCTGACTGGCTTTGAAATCCAGTAGTACCTTCATTCCCTTGTAGGCAAAGTTCCCTTTGTAAACCAGGGGATTCAAACAATTGCTAGGCCCACACTCTCCAGCCTTCGGCCACTGAGAGAACATTGGAGAAAGCAGCTTCTGCTGGGCGGACACTTTCTTCTAACCAAACTGAAGACTTCACCAGATTGAGTAAAGCAGCTTGAAGGAGAACGCTGTCTTTTGCTTTCTCCTTCATGTGTTGAATGGGGAACTTGCACTTGCTGCTAACAAAGTTTTTACTCAGCACAACTACGGTTTTGCCGCCTTCGCGTTCCCGAATGGCAGAAACGCGGTTTCTCTTCTACTTTAGGGATAGTGTTTCTGAAGCGGTATTGTCAGCCGCGCAGCGCAGACTGCCTCCCGGAATGATGGAAACCCTGAAAGGGCTTCAACTACTTGAGAGGGAGAAAACTCATATGCTTTATCCAGGTAGACAAAGCACGGGCAACTTTCCTAGCCATGGAACACAAAGGGATTTTCAAACACAGAAACTGAATCCTTCTCCCTTCCTCCCGTGACTGAGAAAAACATGCTCGTGCTTTCTCTTTCAAGCACGGAGGAAGCTACAGACTCCTGTTAAGCACACAGTGTTTAGTCAACAGAAAGGAACATCTTCTGCTGGCCCTTAGCTAAAGGCAGACAATCTGCGTGACTGGCTTTGAAATCCAGTAGTACCTTCATTCCCTTGTAGGCAAAGTTCCCTTTGTAAACCAGGGGATTCAAACAATCGCTAGGCCCGCACTCTCCAGCCTTCGGCCACTGAGAGAACATTGGAGAAAGCAGCTTCTGCTGGGCGGACACTTTCTTCTAACCAAACTGAAGACTTCACCAGATTGAGTAAAGCAGCTTGAAGGAGAACGCTGTCTTTTTCCTCTCCTTCATGTGGTGAATGGGGAACTTGCACTTGCTGCTAAGAAAGTTTTTACTCAGCACAACTACGGTTTTGCCTCCTTCGCGTTCCAGAATGACAGAAACGCGGTTGCTCTTCTACTTTAGGGATAATGTCTCTGAAGAGGTATTCTCAGCGGCGCAGCACAGAATGCCTCCCGGAGTGCTGGGAAACCTGAAAGGGCTTCAACTACTTGAGAGGGGGAATACTCATATGCTTTATCCAGGTAGACAAAGCACGGGCAACTTTCCTAGCCATGGAACACAAAGGGATTTTTAAACACAGAGACTAAATCCTTCTCCTTTCCTCCCCTGACTGAGAAAAACATGCTCGTGCTTTCTCTTTCAGGCACGGAGGATGCAAAGACTCCTGTTAAGCACACAGTGTTTAGTCAACAGAACGGAACCTCTTCTGCTCGCCCTTAGCTAAAGGCAGACAATCTGCATGACTGGCTTTGAAATCCAGTAGTACCTTCATTCCCTTTTAGGCAAAGTTCCCTTTGTAAACCAGGGGCTTCAAACAATTGCTAGGCCCGCACTCTCCAGCCTTCGGCCACTGAGAGAACATTGGAGAAAGCAGCTTCTGCTGGGCGGACACTTTCTTCTAACCAAACTGAAGACTTCACCAGATTGAGTAAAGCAGCTTGAAGGAGAATACTGTCTTTTGCTTTCTCTTTCATGTGGTGAATGGGGAACTTGCACTTGCTGCTAACAAAGTTTTTACTCAGCACAACTACGGTTTTGCCTCCTTCGCGTTCCAGAATAGCAGAAACGCGGTTTCTCTTCTACTTTAGGGATAGTGTTTCTGAAGCAGTATTCTCAGCCGCGCAGCACAGAATGCCTCCCGGAATGCTGGAAACCCTGAAAGGGCTTCAACTACTTGAGAGGGAGAAAACTCATATGCTTTATCCAGGGAGACAAAGCACGGGCAACTTTCCTAGCCATGGAACACAAAGGGATTTTCAAACACAGAAACTGAATCCTTCTCCCTTCCTCCCGTGACTGAGAAAAACATGCTCGTGCTTTCTCTTTCAAGCACGGAGGAAGCTACAGACTCCTGTTAAGCACACAGTGTTTAGTCAACAGAAAGGAACCTCTTCTGCTCGCCCTTAGCTAAAGGCAGACAATCTGCGTGACTGGCTTTGAAATCCAGTAGTACCTTCATTCCCTTGTAGGCAAAGTTCCCTTTGTAAACCAGGGGATTCAAACAATCGCTAGGCCCGCACTCTCCAGCCTTCGGCCACTGAGAGAACATTGGAGAAAGCAGCTTCTGCTGGGCGGACACTTTCTTCTAACCAAACTGAAGACTTCACCAGATTGAGTAAAGCAGCTTGAAGGAGAACGCTGTCTTTTGCTTTCTTCTTCATGTGTTGAATGGGGAACTTGCCCTTGCTGCTAACAAAGTTTTACTCAGCACAACTACGGTTTTGCCTCCTTCGCGTTCCAGAAAGGCAGAAACGCGGTTTCTCTTCTACTTTAGGGATAGTGTTTCTGAAGCGGTATTGTCAGCCGCGCAGCGCAGACTGCCTCCCGGAATGATGGAAACCCTGAAAGGGCTTCAACTACTTGAGAGGGAGAAAACTCATATGCTTTATCCAGGTAGACAAAGCACGGGCAACTTTCCTAGCCATGGAACACAAAGGGATTTTCAAACACAGAAACTGAATCGTTTTCCCTTTCTCCCCTGACTGAGAAAAACAAGCTCGTGCTTTCTCTTTCAGGCACGGAAGAAGCAAGAGACCCCTGTTAAACACACAGTGTTTAGTCAGCAGAACGGAACCTCTTCTGCCCGATCTTAGCTAAAGGCAGACAATCTGCGAGACTGCCCTTGAAATCCAGTAGTACCTTCATTCCCTTGTAGGCAAAGTTCCTTTTGTAAACCAGGGGATTCATACAATTGCTAGGCCCGCACTCTCTAGCCTTCTCCCACTAAGAGAACATTGGAGAAAGCAGCTTGTGCTGGACGGACTCTTCCTTGTAACAAAACTGAAAACTTCACTAGATTCAGTTAAGCAGCTTCAGGAGAACGCTGGCTTTCGCTTTGTCTTTCATGTGGTGAATGGGGAACTTCCACTTGCTGCTAACAACCGTTTTACTCAGAGCAACTAAGGTTGTGCCTCCCTCGCGTTTCAGAATGGGATGAACGCAGTCTCTCTTCTCCTTCATGATACCGTCTCTAAAGCGGGATTCTCCGCCGCGCAGCGCAGAATGATTCCCGGAACGCTGGAAATCGTAAACGGCTTCAAGTACTTGAGAGGGAGAAAAGTCATAAACTTTATCCAGGTAGACAATGCACAGGCAACTTTCTTAGGTATGGGACACAGAGGGATATTCAAATACAGAAAGTGAATCCTTCTCCCTTCCAGATCAGACTGTTTGCAACAAGCTCGTGCTTTCTCTTTCAGGCACGGAGGAAGCTACAGACTCCTGTTAAGCACACAGTGTTTAGTCAGCAGAACGGAACCTCTTCTGCTCGCCCTTAGCTAAAGGCAGACAATCTGCATGACTGGCTTTGAAATCCAGTAGTACCTTCATTCCCTTGTAGGCAAAGTTCCCTTTGTAAACCAGGGCATTCAAACAATCGCTAGTCCCGCACTCTCCAGCCTTCGGCCACTGAGAGAACATTGGAGAAAGCAGCTTCTGCTGGGCGGACACTTTCTTCTAACCAAACTGAAGACTTCACCAGATTGAGTAAAGCAGCTTGAAGGAGAATACTGTCTTTTGCTTTCACTTTCATGTGGTGAGTGGGGAACTTGCACTTGAAGCTAACAAAGTTTTTACTCAGCACAACTACGGTTTTGCCTCCTTCGCGTTCCGGAATGGCAGAAACGCGATTTCTCTTCTACGTTAGGGATAGCGTTTGTGAAGCGGTATTCTCAGCCGCGCAGCACAGAATGCAACTGGAATGCTGGAAACCCTGAACGGCTTCAACTACTTGAGAAGGAGAAAACTCATATGCTTTAACCAGGTAGACAAGGCAAGGGCAACTTTCTTAGGCATGGAACAAGAGGGATTTTCAAACACAGAAACTGAATCCTTCTCCCTTCCTCCCCTCAGAAAAACATGCTCGTGCTTCCTCTTTCAGGCCCGGAAGCAAAGACTCCTGTTAACCACACAGTGTTCAGTCAGCAGAACGGAACCTCTTCTGCTTGCCCTTAGCTAAAGGCAGACACTCTGCCTGACTGGCTTTGAAATCCAGTAGTACCTTCATTCCCTTGTAGGCAAAGTTCCCTTTGTAAACCAGGGGATTCAAACAATTGCTAGGCCCACACTCTCCAGCCTTCGGCCACTGAGAGAACATTGGAGAAAGCAGCTTCTGCTGGGCGGACACTTTCTTCTAACCAAACTGAAGACTTCACCAGATTGAGTAAAGCAGCTTGAAGGAGAACGCTGTCTTTTGCTTTCTCCTTCATGTGTTGAATGGGGAACTTGCACTTGCTGCTAACAAAGTTTTTACTCAGCACAACTACGGTTTTGCCGCCTTCGCGTTCCCGAATGGCAGAAACGCGGTTTCTCTTCTACTTTAGGGATAGTGTTTCTGAAGCGGTATTGTCAGCCGCGCAGCGCAGACTGCCTCCCGGAATGATGGAAACCCTGAAAGGGCTTCAACTACTTGAGAGGGAGAAAACTCATATGCTTTATCCAGGTAGACAAAGCACGGGCAACTTTCCTAGCCATGGAACACAAAGGGATTTTCAAACACAGAAACTGAATCCTTCTCCCTTCCTCCCGTGACTGAGAAAAACATGCTCGTGCTTTCTCTTTCAAGCACGGAGGAAGCTACAGACTCCTGTTAAGCACACAGTGTTTAGTCAACAGAAAGGAACATCTTCTGCTGGCCCTTAGCTAAAGGCAGACAATCTGCGTGACTGGCTTTGAAATCCAGTAGTACCTTCATTCCCTTGTAGGCAAAGTTCCCTTTGTAAACCAGGGGATTCAAACAATCGCTAGGCCCGCACTCTCCAGCCTTCGGCCACTGAGAGAACATTGGAGAAAGCAGCTTCTGCTGGGCGGACACTTTCTTCTAACCAAACTGAAGACTTCACCAGATTGAGTAAAGCAGCTTGAAGGAGAACGCTGTCTTTTTCCTCTCCTTCATGTGGTGAATGGGGAACTTGCACTTGCTGCTAAGAAAGTTTTTACTCAGCACAACTACGGTTTTGCCTCCTTCGCGTTCCAGAATGACAGAAACGCGGTTGCTCTTCTACTTTAGGGATAATGTCTCTGAAGAGGTATTCTCAGCGGCGCAGCACAGAATGCCTCCCGGAGTGCTGGGAAACCTGAAAGGGCTTCAACTACTTGAGAGGGGGAATACTCATATGCTTTATCCAGGTAGACAAAGCACGGGCAACTTTCCTAGCCATGGAACACAAAGGGATTTTTAAACACAGAGACTAAATCCTTCTCCTTTCCTCCCCTGACTGAGAAAAACATGCTCGTGCTTTCTCTTTCAGGCACGGAGGATGCAAAGACTCCTGTTAAGCACACAGTGTTTAGTCAACAGAACGGAACCTCTTCTGCTCGCCCTTAGCTAAAGGCAGACAATCTGCATGACTGGCTTTGAAATCCAGTAGTACCTTCATTCCCTTTTAGGCAAAGTTCCCTTTGTAAACCAGGGGCTTCAAACAATTGCTAGGCCCGCACTCTCCAGCCTTCGGCCACTGAGAGAACATTGGAGAAAGCAGCTTCTGCTGGGCGGACACTTTCTTCTAACCAAACTGAAGACTTCACCAGATTGAGTAAAGCAGCTTGAAGGAGAATACTGTCTTTTGCTTTCTCTTTCATGTGGTGAATGGGGAACTTGCACTTGCTGCTAACAAAGTTTTTACTCAGCACAACTACGGTTTTGCCTCCTTCGCGTTCCAGAATAGCAGAAACGCGGTTTCTCTTCTACTTTAGGGATAGTGTTTCTGAAGCAGTATTCTCAGCCGCGCAGCACAGAATGCCTCCCGGAATGCTGGAAACCCTGAAAGGGCTTCAACTACTTGAGAGGGAGAAAACTCATATGCTTTATCCAGGGAGACAAAGCACGGGCAACTTTCCTAGCCATGGAACACAAAGGGATTTTCAAACACAGAAACTGAATCCTTCTCCCTTCCTCCCGTGACTGAGAAAAACATGCTCGTGCTTTCTCTTTCAAGCACGGAGGAAGCTACAGACTCCTGTTAAGCACACAGTGTTTAGTCAACAGAAAGGAACCTCTTCTGCTCGCCCTTAGCTAAAGGCAGACAATCTGCGTGACTGGCTTTGAAATCCAGTAGTACCTTCATTCCCTTGTAGGCAAAGTTCCCTTTGTAAACCAGGGGATTCAAACAATCGCTAGGCCCGCACTCTCCAGCCTTCGGCCACTGAGAGAACATTGGAGAAAGCAGCTTCTGCTGGGCGGACACTTTCTTCTAACCAAACTGAAGACTTCACCAGATTGAGTAAAGCAGCTTGAAGGAGAACGCTGTCTTTTGCTTTCTTCTTCATGTGTTGAATGGGGAACTTGCCCTTGCTGCTAACAAAGTTTTACTCAGCACAACTACGGTTTTGCCTCCTTCGCGTTCCAGAAAGGCAGAAACGCGGTTTCTCTTCTACTTTAGGGATAGTGTTTCTGAAGCGGTATTGTCAGCCGCGCAGCGCAGACTGCCTCCCGGAATGATGGAAACCCTGAAAGGGCTTCAACTACTTGAGAGGGAGAAAACTCATATGCTTTATCCAGGTAGACAAAGCACGGGCAACTTTCCTAGCCATGGAACACAAAGGGATTTTCAAACACAGAAACTGAATCGTTTTCCCTTTCTCCCCTGACTGAGAAAAACAAGCTCGTGCTTTCTCTTTCAGGCACGGAAGAAGCAAGAGACCCCTGTTAAACACACAGTGTTTAGTCAGCAGAACGGAACCTCTTCTGCCCGATCTTAGCTAAAGGCAGACAATCTGCGAGACTGCCCTTGAAATCCAGTAGTACCTTCATTCCCTTGTAGGCAAAGTTCCTTTTGTAAACCAGGGGATTCATACAATTGCTAGGCCCGCACTCTCTAGCCTTCTGCCACTAAGAGAACATTGGAGAAAGCAGCTTGTGCTGGACGGACTCTTCCTTGTAACAAAACTGAAAACTTCACTAGATTCAGTTAAGCAGCTTCAGGAGAACGCTGGCTTTCGCTTTGTCTTTCATGTGGTGAATGGGGAACTTCCACTTGCTGCTAACAACCGTTTTACTCAGAGCAACTAAGGTTGTGCCTCCCTCGCGTTTCAGAATGGGATGAACGCAGTCTCTCTTCTCCTTCATGATACCGTCTCTAAAGCGGGATTCTCCGCCGCGCAGCGCAGAATGATTCCCGGAACGCTGGAAATCGTAAACGGCTTCAAGTACTTGAGAGGGAGAAAAGTCATAAACTTTATCCAGGTAGACAATGCACAGGCAACTTTCTTAGGCATGGGACACAGAGGGATATTCAAATACAGAAAGTGAATCCTTCTCCTTTCCAGATCAGACTGTTTGCAACAAGCTCGTGCTTTCTCTTTCAGGCACGGAAGAAGCTACAGACTCCTGTTAAGCACACAGTGTTTAGTCAGCAGAACGGAACCTCTTCTGCTCGCCCTTAGCTAAAGGCAGACAATCTGCATGACTGGCTTTGAAATCCAGTAGTACCTTCATTCCCTTGTAGGCAAAGTTCCCTTTGTAAACCAGGGCATTCAAACAATCGCTAGTCCCGCACTCTCCAGCCTTCGGCCACTGAGAGAACATTGGAGAAAGCAGCTTCTGCTGGGCGGACACTTTCTTCTAACCAAACTGAAGACTTCACCAGATTGAGTAAAGCAGCTTGAAGGAGAATACTGTCTTTTGCTTTCTCTTTCATGTGGTGAATGGGGAACTTGCACTTGAAGCTAACAAAGTTTTTACTCAGCACAACTACGGTTTTGCCTCCTTCGCGTTCCGGAATGGCAGAAACGCGATTTCTCTTCTACGTTAGGGATAGCGTTTGTGAAGCGGTATTCTCAGCCGCGCAGCACAGAATGCAACTGGAATGCTGGAAACCCTGAACGGCTTCAACTACTTGAGAAGGAGAAAACTCATATGCTTTAACCAGGTAGACAAGGCCAGGGCAACTTTCTTAGGCATGGAACAAGAGGGATTTTCAAACACAGAAACTGAATCCTTCTCCCTTCCTCCCCTCAGAAAAACATGCTCGTGCTTCCTCTTTCAGGCCCGGAAGCAAAGACTCCTGTTAACCACACAGTGTTCAGTCAGCAGAACGGAACCTCTTCTGCTTGCCCTTAGCTAAAGGCAGACACTCTGCCTGACTGGCTTTGAAATCCAGTAGTACCTTCATTCCCTTGTAGGCAAAGTTCCCTTTGTAAACCAGGGGATTCAAACAATTGCTAGGCCCGCACTCTCCAGCCTTCGGCCACTGAGAGAACATTGGAGAAAGCAGCTTCTGCTGGGCGGACACTTTCTTCTAACCAAACTGAAGACTTCACCAGATTGAGTAAAGCAGCTTGAAGGAGAACGCTGTCTTTTGCTTTCTCCTTCATGTGTTGAATGGGGAACTTGCACTTGCTGCTAACAAAGTTTTTACTCAGCACAACTACGGTTTTGCCGCCTTCGCGTTCCCGAATGGCAGAAACGCGGTTTCTCTTCTACTTTAGGGATAGTGTTTCTGAAGCGGTATTGTCAGCCGCGCAGCGCAGACTGCCTCCCGGAATGATGGAAACCCTGAAAGGGCTTCAACTACTTGAGAGGGAGAAAACTCATATGCTTTATCCAGGTAGACAAAGCACGGGCAACTTTCCTAGCCATGGAACACAAAGGGATTTTCAAACACAGAAACTGAATCGTTTTCCCTTTCTCCCCTGACTGAGAAAAACAAGCTCGTGCTTTCTCTTTCAGGCACGGAAGAAGCAAGAGACCCCTGTTAAACACACAGTGTTTAGTCAGCAGAACGGAACCTCTTCTGCCCAATCTTAGCTAAAGGCAGACAATCTGCGAGACTGCCCTTGAAATCCAGTAGTACCTTCATTCCCTTGTAGGCAAAGTTCCTTTTGTAAACCAGGGGATTCATACAATTGCTAGGCCCGCACTCTCTAGCCTTCTGCCACTAAGAGAACACTGGAGAAAGCAGCTTGTGCTGGACGGACTCTTCCTTGTAACAAAACTGAAAACTTCACTAGATTCAGTTAAGCAGCTTCAGGAGAACGCTGGCTTTCGCTTTGTCTTTCATGTGGTGAATGGGGAACTTCCACTTGCTGCTAACAACCGTTTTACTCAGAGCAACTAAGGTTGTGCCTCCCTCGCGTTTCAGAATGGGATGAACGCAGTCTCTCTTCTCCTTCATGATACCGTCTCTAAAGCGGGATTCTCCGCCGCGCAGCGCAGAATGATTCCCGGAACGCTGGAAATCGTAAACGGCTTCAAGTACTTGAGAGGGAGAAAAGTCACAAACTTTATCCAGGTAGACAATGCACAGGCAACTTTCTTAGGCATGGGACACAGAGGGATATTCAAATACAGAAAGTGAATCCTTCTCCCTTCCAGATCAGACTGTTTGCAACAAGCTCGTGCTTTCTCTTTCAGGCACGGAGGATGCAAAGACTCCTGTTAAGCACACAGTGTTTAGTCAGCAGAACGGAACCTCTATTGCTCGCCCTTAGCTAAAGGCAGACAATCTGCATGACTGGCTTTGAAATCCAGTAGTACCTTCATTCCCTTGTAGGCAAAGTTCCCTTTGTAAACCAGGGGCTTCAAACAATCGCTAGGCCCGCACTCTCCAGCCTTCGGCCACTGAGAGAACATTGGAGAAAGCAGCTTCTGCTGGGCGGACACTTTCTTCTAACCAAACTGAAGACTTCACCAGATTGAGTAAAGCAGCTTGAAGGAGAATACTGTCTTTTGCTTTCTCTTTCATGTGGTGAATGGGGAACTTGCACTTGCTGCTAACAAAGTTTTTACTCAGCACAACTACGGTTTTGCCTCCTTCGCGTTCCAGAATGGCAGAAACGCGGTTTCTCTTCTACTTTAGGGATAGTGTTTCTGAAGCAGTATTCTCAGCCGCGCAGCACAGAATGCCTCCCGGAGTGCTGGAAACCCTGAAAGGGCTTCAACTACTTGAGAGGGAGAAAACTCATATGCTTTATCCAGGTAGACAAAGCACGGGCAACTTTCCTAGCCATGGAACACAAAGGGATTTTCAAACACAGAAACTGAATCCTTCCCCCTTCCTCCCGTGACTGAGAAAAACATGCTCGTGCTTTCTCTTTCAAGCACGGAGGAAGCTACAGACTCCTGTTAAGCACACAGTGTTTAGTCAACAGAAAGGAACATCTTCTGCTGGCCCTTAGCTAAAGGCAGACAATCTGCGTGACTGGCTTTGAAATCCAGTAGTACCTTCATTCCCTTGTAGGCAAAGTTCCCTTTGTAAACCAGGGGATTCAAACAATCGCTAGGCCCGCACTCTCCAGCCTTCGGCCACTGAGAGAACATTGGAGAAAGCAGCTTCTGCTGGGCGGACACTTTCTTCTAACCAAACTGAAGACTTCACCAGATTGAGTAAAGCAGCTTGAAGGAGAACGCTGTCTTTTTCCTCTCCTTCATGTGGTGAATGGGGAACTTGCACTTGCTGCTAAGAAAGTTTTTACTCAGCACAACTACGGTTTTGCCTCCTTCGCGTTCCAGAATGACAGAAACGCGGTTGCTCTTCTACTTTAGGGATAGTGTCTCTGAAGAGGTATTCTCAGCGGCGCAGCACAGAATGCCTCCCGGAGTGCTGGGAAACCTGAAAGGGCTACAACTACTTGAGAGGGGGAATACTCATATGCTTTATCCAGGTAGACAAAGCACGGGCAACTTTCCTAGCAATGGAACACAAAGGGATTTTTAAACACAGAGACTAAATCCTTCTCCTTTCCTCCCCTGACTGAGAAAAACACGCTCGTGCTTTCTCTTTCAGGCACGGAGGATGCAAAGACTCCTGTTAAGCACACAGTGTTTAGTCAACAGAACGGAACCTCTTCTGCTCGCCCTTAGCTAAAGGCAGACAATCTGCATGACTGGCTTTGAAATCCAGTAGTACCTTCATTCCCTTTTAGGCAAAGTTCCCTTTGTAAACCAGGGGCTTCAAACAATTGCTAGGCCCGCACTCTCCAGCCTTCGGCCACAGAGAGAACATTGGAGAAAGCAGCTTCTGCTGGGCGGACACTTTCTTCTAACCAAACTGAAGACTTCACCAGATTGAGTAAAGCAGCTTGAAGGAGAATACTGTCTTTTGCTTTCTCTTTCATGTGGTGAATGGGGAACTTGCACTTGCTGCTAACAAAGTTTTTACTCAGCACAACTACGGTTTTGCCTCCTTCGCGTTCCAGAATGGCAGAAACGCGGTTTCTCTTCTACGTTAGGGATAGCGTTTGTGAAGCGGTATTCTCAGCCGCGCAGCACAGAATGCAACTGGAATGCTGGAAACCCTGAACGGCTTCAACTACTTGAGAAGGAGAAAACTCATATGCTTTAACCAGGTAGACAAGGCAAGGGCAGCTTTCTTAGGCATGGAACAAGAGGGATTTTCAAACACAGAAACTGAATCCTTCTCCCTTCCTCCCCTCAGAAAAACATGCTCGTGGTTCCTCTTTCAGGCCCGGAAGCAAAGACTCCTGTTAACCACACAGTGTTCAGTCAGCAGAACGGAACCTCTTCTGCTTGCCCTTAGCTAAAGGCAGACACTCTGCCTGACTGGCTTTGAAATCCAGTAGTACCTTCATTCCCTTGTAGGCAAAGTTCCCTTTGTAAACCAGGGGATTCAAACAATTGCTAGGCCCACACTCTCCAGCCTTCGGCCACTGAGAGAACATTGGAGAAAGCAGCTTCTGCTGGGCGGACACTTTCTTCTAACCAAACTGAAGACTTCACCAGATTGAGTAAAGCAGCTTGAAGGAGAACGCTGTCTTTTGCTTTCTCCTTCATGTGTTGAATGGGGAACTTGCACTTGCTGCTAACAAAGTTTTTACTCAGCACAACTACGGTTTTGCCGCCTTCGCGTTCCCGAATGGCAGAAACGCGGTTTCTCTTCTACTTTAGGGATAGTGTTTCTGAAGCGGTATTGTCAGCCGCGCAGCGCAGACTGCCTCCCGGAATGATGGAAACCCTGAAAGGGCTTCAACTACTTGAGAGGGAGAAAACTCATATGCTTTATCCAGGTAGACAAAGCACGGGCAACTTTCCTAGCCATGGAACACAAAGGGATTTTCAAACACAGAAACTGAATCGTTTTCCCTTTCTCCCCTGACTGAGAAAAACAAGCTCGTGCTTTCTCTTTCAGGCACGGAAGAAGCAAGAGACCCCTGTTAAACACACAGTGTTTAGTCAGCAGAACGGAACCTCTTCTGCCCGATCTTAGCTAAAGGCAGACAATCTGCGAGACTGCCCTTGAAATCCAGTAGTACCTTCATTCCCTTGTAGGCAAAGTTCCTTTTGTAAACCAGGGGATTCATACAATTGCTAGGCCCGCACTCTCTAGCCTTCTGCCACTAAGAGAACATTGGAGAAAGCAGCTTGTGCTGGACGGACTCTTCCTTGTAACAAAACTGAAAACTTCACTAGATTCAGTTAAGCAGCTTCAGGAGAACGCTGGCTTTCGCTTTGTCTTTCATGTGGTGAATGGGGAACTTCCACTTGCTGCTAACAACCGTTTTACTCAGAGCAACTAAGGTTGTGCCTCCCTCGCGTTTCAGAATGGGATGAACGCAGTCTCTCTTCTCCTTCATGATACCGTCTCTAAAGCGGGATTCTCCGCCGCGCAGCGCAGAATGATTCCCGGAACGCTGGAAATCGTAAACGGCTTCAAGTACTTGAGAGGGAGAAAAGTCACAAACTTTATCCAGGTAGACAATGCACAGGCAACTTTCTTAGGCATGGGACACAGAGGGATATTCAAATACAGAAAGTGAATCCTTCTCCCTTCCAGATCAGACTGTTTGCAACAAGCTCATGCTTTCTCTTTCAGGCACGGAGGATGCAAAGACTCCTGTTAAGCACACAGTGTTTAGTCAGCAGAACGGAACCTCTATTGCTCGCCCTTAGCTAAAGGCAGACAATCTGCATGACTGGCTTTGAAATCCAGTAGTACCTTCATTCCCTTGTAGGCAAAGTTCCCTTTGTAAACCAGGGGCTTCAAACAATCGCTAGGCCCGCACTCTCCAGCCTTCGGCCACTGAGAGAACATTGGAGAAAGCAGCTTCTGCTGGGCGGACACTTTCTTCTAACCAAACTGAAGACTTCACCAGATTGAGTAAAGCAGCTTGAAGGAGAATACTGTCTTTTGCTTTCTCTTTCATGTGGTGAATGGGGAACTTGCACTTGCTGCTAACAAAGTTTTTACTCAGCAAAACTACGGTTTTGCCTCCTTCGCGTTCCAGAATGGCAGAAACGCGGTTTCTCTTCTACTTTAGGGATAGTGTTTCTGAAGCAGTATTCTCAGCCGCGCAGCACAGAATGCCTCCCGGAGTGCTGGAAACCCTGAAAGGGCTTCAACTACTTGAGAGGGAGAAAACTCATATGCTTTATCCAGGTAGACAAAGCACGGGCAACTTTCCTAGCCATGGAACACAAAGGGATTTTCAAACACAGAAACTGAATCCTTCCCCCTTCCTCCCGTGACTGAGAAAAACATGCTCGTGCTTTCTCTTTCAAGCACGGAGGAAGCTACAGACTCCTGTTAAGCACACAGTGTTTAGTCAACAGAAAGGAACATCTTCTGCTGGCCCTTAGCTAAAGGCAGACAATCTGCGTGACTGGCTTTGAAATCCAGTAGTACCTTCATTCCCTTGTAGGCAAAGTTCCCTTTGTAAACCAGGGGATTCAAACAATCGCTAGGCCCGCACTCTCCAGCCTTCGGCCACTGAGAGAACATTGGAGAAAGCAGCTTCTGCTGGGCGGACACTTTCTTCTAACCAAACTGAAGACTTCACCAGATTGAGTAAAGCAGCTTGAAGGAGAACGCTGTCTTTTTCCTCTCCTTCATGTGGTGAATGGGGAACTTGCACTTGCTGCTAAGAAAGTTTTTACTCAGCACAACTACGGTTTTGCCTCCTTCGCGTTCCAGAATGACAGAAACGCGGTTGCTCTTCTACTTTAGGGATAGTGTCTCTGAAGAGGTATTCTCAGCGGCGCAGCACAGAATGCCTCCCGGAGTGCTGGGAAACCTGAAAGGGCTACAACTACTTGAGAGGGGGAATACTCATATGCTTTATCCAGGTAGACAAAGCACGGGCAACTTTCCTAGCAATGGAACACAAAGGGATTTTTAAACACAGAGACTAAATCCTTCTCCTTTCCTCCCCTGACTGAGAAAAACATGCTCGTGCTTTCTCTTTCAGGCACGGAGGATGCAAAGACTCCTGTTAAGCACACAGTGTTTAGTCAACAGAACGGAACCTCTTCTGCTCGCCCTTAGCTAAAGGCAGACAATCTGCATGACTGGCTTTGAAATCCAGTAGTACCTTCATTCCCTTTTAGGCAAAGTTCCCTTTGTAAACCAGGGGCTTCAAACAATTGCTAGGCCCGCACTCTCCAGCCTTCGGCCACTGAGAGAACATTGGAGAAAGCAGCTTCTGCTGGGCGGACACTTTCTTCTAACCAAACTGAAGACTTCACCAGATTGAGTAAAGCAGCTTGAAGGAGAATACTGTCTTTTGCTTTCTCTTTCATGTGGTGAATGGGGAACTTGCACTTGCTGCTAACAAAGTTTTTACTCAGCACAACTACGGTTTTGCCTCCTTCGCGTTCCAGAATGGCAGAAACGCGGTTTCTCTTCTACGTTAGGGATAGCGTTTGTGAAGCGGTATTCTCAGCCGCGCAGCACAGAATGCAACTGGAATGCTGGAAACCCTGAACGGCTTCAACTACTTGAGAAGGAGAAAACTCATATGCTTTAACCAGGTAGACAAGGCAAGGGCAGCTTTCTTAGGCATGGAACAAGAGGGATTTTCAAACACAGAAACTGAATCCTTCTCCCTTCCTCCCCTCAGAAAAACATGCTCGTGCTTCCTCTTTCAGGCCCGGAAGCAAAGACTCCTGTTAACCACACAGTGTTCAGTCAGCAGAACGGAACCTCTTCTGCTTGCCCTTAGCTAAAGGCAGACACTCTGCCTGACTGGCTTTGAAATCCAGTAGTACCTTCATTCCCTTGTAGGCAAAGTTCCCTTTGTAAACCAGGGGATTCAAACAATTGCTAGGCCCACACTCTCCAGCCTTCGGCCACTGAGAGAACATTGGAGAAAGCAGCTTCTGCTGGGCGGACACTTTCTTCTAACCAAACTGAAGACTTCACCAGATTGAGTAAAGCAGCTTGAAGGAGAACGCTGTCTTTTGCTTTCTCCTTCATGTGTTGAATGGGGAACTTGCACTTGCTGCTAACAAAGTTTTTACTCAGCACAACTACGGTTTTGCCGCCTTCGCGTTCCCGAATGGCAGAAACGCGGTTTCTCTTCTACTTTAGGGATAGTGTTTCTGAAGCGGTATTGTCAGCCGCGCAGCGCAGACTGCCTCCCGGAATGATGGAAACCCTGAAAGGGCTTCAACTACTTGAGAGGGAGAAAACTCATATGCTTTATCCAGGTAGACAAAGCACGGGCAACTTTCCTAGCCATGGAACACAAAGGGATTTTCAAACACAGAAACTGAATCGTTCTCCCTTTCTCCCCTGACTGAGAAAAACAAGCTCGTGCTTTCTCTTTCAGGCACGGAAGAAGCAAGAGACCCCTGTTAAACACACAGTGTTTAGTCAGCAGAACGGAACCTCTTCTGCCCGATCTTAGCTAAAGGCAGACAATCTGCGAGACTGCCCTTGAAATCCAGTAGTACCTTCATTCCCTTGTAGGCAAAGTTCCTTTTGTAAACCAGGGGATTCATACAATTGCTAGGCCCGCACTCTCTAGCCTTCTGCCACTAAGAGAACATTGGAGAAAGCAGCTTGTGCTGGACGGACTCTTCCTTGTAACAAAACTGAAAACTTCACTAGATTCAGTTAAGCAGCTTCAGGAGAACGCTGGCTTTCGCTCTGTCTTTCATGTGGTGAATGGGGAACTTCCACTTGCTGCTAACAACCGTTTTACTCAGAGCAACTAAGGTTGTGCCTCCCTCGCGTTTCAGAATGGGATGAACGCAGTCTCTCTTCTCCTTCATGATACCGTCTCTAAAGCGGGATTCTCCGCCGCGCAGCGCAGAATGATTCCCGGAACGCTGGAAATCGTAAACGGCTTCAAGTACTTGAGAGGGAGAAAAGTCATAAACTTTATCCAGGTAGACAATGCACAGGCAACTTTCTTAGGCATGGGACACAGAGGGATATTCAAATACAGAAAGTGAATCCTTCTCCTTTCCAGATCAGACTGTTTGCAACAAGCTCGTGCTTTCTCTTTCAGGCACGGAAGAAGCTACAGACTCCTGTTAAGCACACAGTGTTTAGTCAGCAGAACGGAACCTCTTCTGCTCGCCCTTAGCTAAAGGCAGACAATCTGCATGACTGGCTTTGAAATCCAGTAGTACCTTCATTCCCTTGTAGGCAAAGTTCCCTTTGTAAACCAGGGCATTCAAACAATCGCTAGTCCCGCACTCTCCAGCCTTCGGCCACTGAGAGAACATTGGAGAAAGCAGCTTCTGCTGGGCGGACACTTTCTTCTAACCAAACTGAAGACTTCACCAGATTGAGTAAAGCAGCTTGAAGGAGAATACTGTCTTTTGCTTTCTCTTTCATGTGGTGAATGGGGAACTTGCACTTGCTGCTAACAAAGTTTTTACTCAGCACAACTACGGTTTTGCCTCCTTCGCGTTCCAGAATGACAGAAACGCGGTTGCTCTTCTACTTTAGGGATAGTGTCTCTGAAGAGGTATTCTCAGCGGCGCAGCACAGAATGCCTCCCGGAGTGCTGGGAAACCTGAAAGGGCTACAACTACTTGAGAGGGGGAATACTCATATGCTTTATCCAGGTAGACAAAGCACGGGCAACTTTCCTAGCCATGGAACACAAAGGGATTTTTAAACACAGAGACTAAATCCTTCTCCTTTCCTCCCCTGACTGAGATAAACATGCTCGTGCTTTCTCTTTCAGGCACGGAGGATGCAAAGACTCCTGTTAAGCACACAGTGTTTAGTCAACAGAACGGAACCTCTTCTGCTCGCCCTTAGCTAAAGGCAGACAATCTGCATGACTGGCTTTGAAATCCAGTAGTACCTTCATTCCCTTTTAGGCAAAGTTCCCTTTGTAAACCAGGGGCTTCAAACAATTGCTAGGCCCGCACTCTCCAGCCTTCGGCCACTGAGAGAACATTGGAGAAAGCAGCTTCTGCTGGGCGGACACTTTCTTCTAACCAAACTGAAGACTTCACCAGATTGAGTAAAGCAGCTTGAAGGAGAATACTGTCTTTTGCTTTCTCTTTCATGTGGTGAATGGGGAACTTGCACTTGCTGCTAACAAAGTTTTTACTCAGCACAACTACGGTTTTGCCTCCTTCGCGTTCCAGAATGGCAGAAACGCGGTTTCTCTTCTACTTTAGGGATAGTGTTTCTGAAGCAGTATTCTCAGCCGCGCAGCACAGAATGCCTCCCGGAATGCTGGAAACCCTGAAAGGGCTTCAACTACTTGAGAGGGAGAAAACTCATATGCTTTATCCAGGTAGACAAAGCACGGGCAACTTTCCTAGCCATGGAACACAAAGGGATTTTCAAACACAGAAACTGAATCCTTCTCCCTTCCTCCCGTGACTGAGAAAAACATGCTCGTGCTTTCTCTTTCAAGCACGGAGGAAGCTACAGACTCCTGTTAAGCACACAGTGTTTAGTCAACAGAAAGGAACCTCTTCTGCTCGCCCTTAGCTAAAGGCAGACAATCTGCGAGACTGCCCTTGAAATCCAGTAGTACCTTCATTCCCTTGTAGGCAAAGTTCCTTTTGTAAACCAGGGGATTCATACAATTGCTAGGCCCGCACTCTCTAGCCTTCTGCCACTAAGAGAACATTGGAGAAAGCAGCTTGTGCTGGACGGACTCTTCCTTGTAACAAAACTGAAAACTTCACTAGATTCAGTTAAGCAGCTTCAGGAGAACGCTGGCTTTCGCTTTGTCTTTCATGTGGTGAATGGGGAACTTCCACTTGCTGCTAACAACCGTTTTACTCAGAGCAACTAAGGTTGTGCCTCCCTCGCGTTTCAGAATGGGATGAACGCAGTCTCTCTTCTCCTTCATGATACCGTCTCTAAAGCGGGATTCTCCGCCGCGCAGCGCAGAATGATTCCCGGAACGCTGGAAATCGTAAACGGCTTCAAGTACTTGAGAGGGAGAAAAGTCATAAACTTTATCCAGGTAGACAATGCACAGGCAACTTTCTTAGGCATGGGACACAGAGGGATATTCAAATACAGAAAGTGAATCCTTCTCCTTTCCAGATCAGACTGTTTGCAACAAGCTCGTGCTTTCTCTTTCAGGCACGGAAGAAGCTACAGACTCCTGTTAAGCACACAGTGTTTAGTCAGCAGAACGGAACCTCTTCTGCTCGCCCTTAGCTAAAGGCAGACAATCTGCATGACTGGCTTTGAAATCCAGTAGTACCTTCATTCCCTTGTAGGCAAAGTTCCCTTTGTAAACCAGGGCATTCAAACAATCGCTAGTCCCGCACTCTCCAGCCTTCGGCCACTGAGAGAACATTGGAGAAAGCAGCTTCTGCTGGGCGGACACTTTCTTCTAACCAAACTGAAGACTTCACCAGATTGAGTAAAGCAGCTTGAAGGAGAATACTGTCTTTTGCTTTCTCTTTCATGTGGTGAATGGGGAACTTGCACTTGCTGCTAACAAAGTTTTTACTCAGCACAACTACGGTTTTGCCTCCTTCGCGTTCCAGAATGACAGAAACGCGGTTGCTCTTCTACTTTAGGGATAGTGTCTCTGAAGAGGTATTCTCAGCGGCGCAGCACAGAATGCCTCCCGGAGTGCTGGGAAACCTGAAAGGGCTACAACTACTTGAGAGGGGGAATACTCATATGCTTTATCCAGGTAGACAAAGCACGGGCAACTTTCCTAGCCATGGAACACAAAGGGATTTTTAAACACAGAGACTAAATCCTTCTCCTTTCCTCCCCTGACTGAGATAAACATGCTCGTGCTTTCTCTTTCAGGCACGGAGGATGCAAAGACTCCTGTTAAGCACACAGTGTTTAGTCAACAGAACGGAACCTCTTCTGCTCGCCCTTAGCTAAAGGCAGACAATCTGCATGACTGGCTTTGAAATCCAGTAGTACCTTCATTCCCTTTTAGGCAAAGTTCCCTTTGTAAACCAGGGGCTTCAAACAATTGCTAGGCCCGCACTCTCCAGCCTTCGGCCACTGAGAGAACATTGGAGAAAGCAGCTTCTGCTGGGCGGACACTTTCTTCTAACCAAACTGAAGACTTCACCAGATTGAGTAAAGCAGCTTGAAGGAGAATACTGTCTTTTGCTTTCTCTTTCATGTGGTGAATGGGGAACTTGCACTTGCTGCTAACAAAGTTTTTACTCAGCACAACTACGGTTTTGCCTCCTTCGCGTTCCAGAATGGCAGAAACGCGGTTTCTCTTCTACTTTAGGGATAGTGTTTCTGAAGCAGTATTCTCAGCCGCGCAGCACAGAATGCCTCCCGGAATGCTGGAAACCCTGAAAGGGCTTCAACTACTTGAGAGGGAGAAAACTCATATGCTTTATCCAGGTAGACAAAGCACGGGCAACTTTCCTAGCCATGGAACACAAAGGGATTTTCAAACACAGAAACTGAATCCTTCTCCCTTCCTCCCGTGACTGAGAAAAACATGCTCGTGCTTTCTCTTTCAAGCACGGAGGAAGCTACAGACTCCTGTTAAGCACACAGTGTTTAGTCAACAGAAAGGAACCTCTTCTGCTCGCCCTTAGCTAAAGGCAGACAATCTGCGAGACTGCCCTTGAAATCCAGTAGTACCTTCATTCCCTTGTAGGCAAAGTTCCTTTTGTAAACCAGGGGATTCATACAATTGCTAGGCCCGCACTCTCTAGCCTTCTGCCACTAAGAGAACATTGGAGAAAGCAGCTTGTGCTGGACGGACTCTTCCTTGTAACAAAACTGAAAACTTCACTAGATTCAGTTAAGCAGCTTCAGGAGAACGCTGGCTTTCGCTTTGTCTTTCATGTGGTGAATGGGGAACTTCCACTTGCTGCTAACAACCGTTTTACTCAGAGCAACTAAGGTTGTGCCTCCCTCGCGTTTCAGAATGGGATGAACGCAGTCTCTCTTCTCCTTCATGATACCGTCTCTAAAGCGGGATTCTCCGCCGCGCAGCGCAGAATGATTCCCGGAACGCTGGAAATCGTAAACGGCTTCAAGTACTTGAGAGGGAGAAAAGTCATAAACTTTATCCAGGTAGACAATGCACAGGCAACTTTCTTAGGCATGGGACACAGAGGGATATTCAAATACAGAAAGTGAATCCTTCTCCTTTCCAGATCAGACTGTTTGCAACAAGCTCGTGCTTTCTCTTTCAGGCACGGAAGAAGCTACAGACTCCTGTTAAGCACACAGTGTTTAGTCAGCAGAACGGAACCTCTTCTGCTCGCCCTTAGCTAAAGGCAGACAATCTGCATGACTGGCTTTGAAATCCAGTAGTACCTTCATTCCCTTGTAGGCAAAGTTCCCTTTGTAAACCAGGGCATTCACACAATCGCTAGTCCCGCACTCTCCAGCCTTCGGCCACTGAGAGAACATTGGAGAAAGCAGCTTCTGCTGGGCGGACACTTTCTTCTAACCAAACTGAAGACTTCACCAGATTGAGTAAAGCAGCTTGAAGGAGAATACTGTCTTTTGCTTTCTCTTTCATGTGGTGAATGGGGAACTTGCACTTGCTGCTAACAAAGTTTTTACTCAGCACAACTACGGTTTTGCCTCCTTCGCGTTCCAGAATGGCAGAAACGCGGTTTCTCTTCTACTTTAGGGATAGTGTTTCTGAAGCAGTATTCTCAGCCGCGCAGCACAGAATGCCTCCCGGAGTGCTGGAAACCCTGAAAGGGCTTCAACTACTTGAGAGGGAGAAAACTCATATGCTTTATCCAGGTAGACAAAGCACGGGCAACTTTCCTAGCCATGGAACACAAAGGGATTTTCAAACACAGAAACTGAATCCTTCCCCCTTCCTCCCGTGACTGAGAAAAACATGCTCGTGCTTTCTCTTTCAAGCACGGAGGAAGCTACAGACTCCTGTTAAGCACACAGTGTTTAGTCAACAGAAAGGAACATCTTCTGCTGGCCCTTAGCTAAAGGCAGACAATCTGCGTGACTGGCTTTGAAATCCAGTAGTACCTTCATTCCCTTGTAGGCAAAGTTCCCTTTGTAAACCAGGGGATTCAAACAATCGCTAGGCCCGCACTCTCCAGCCTTCGGCCACTGAGAGAACATTGGAGAAAGCAGCTTCTGCTGGGCGGACACTTTCTTCTAACCAAACTGAAGACTTCACCAGATTGAGTAAAGCAGCTTGAAGGAGAACGCTGTCTTTTTCCTCTCCTTCATGTGGTGAATGGGGAACTTGCACTTGCTGCTAAGAAAGTTTTTACTCAGCACAACTACGGTTTTGCCTCCTTCGCGTTCCAGAATGACAGAAACGCGGTTGCTCTTCTACTTTAGGGATAGTGTCTCTGAAGAGGTATTCTCAGCGGCGCAGCACAGAATGCCTCCCGGAGTGCTGGGAAACCTGAAAGGGCTACAACTACTTGAGAGGGGGAATACTCATATGCTTTATCCAGGTAGACAAAGCACGGGCAACTTTCCTAGCAATGGAACACAAAGGGATTTTTAAACACAGAGACTAAATCCTTCTCCTTTCCTCCCCTGACTGAGAAAAACATGCTCGTGCTTTCTCTTTCAGGCACGGAGGATGCAAAGACTCCTGTTAAGCACACAGTGTTTAGTCAACAGAACGGAACCTCTTCTGCTCGCCCTTAGCTAAAGGCAGACAATCTGCATGACTGGCTTTGAAATCCAGTAGTACCTTCATTCCCTTTTAGGCAAAGTTCCCTTTGTAAACCAGGGGCTTCAAACAATTGCTAGGCCCGCACTCTCCAGCCTTCGGCCACTGAGAGAACATTGGAGAAAGCAGCTTCTGCTGGGCGGACACTTTCTTCTAACCAAACTGAAGACTTCACCAGATTGAGTAAAGCAGCTTGAAGGAGAATACTGTCTTTTGCTTTCTCTTTCATGTGGTGAATGGGGAACTTGCACTTGCTGCTAACAAAGTTTTTACTCAGCACAACTACGGTTTTGCCTCCTTCGCGTTCCAGAATGGCAGAAACGCGGTTTCTCTTCTACGTTAGGGATAGCGTTTGTGAAGCGGTATTCTCAGCCGCGCAGCACAGAATGCAACTGGAATGCTGGAAACCCTGAACGGCTTCAACTACTTGAGAAGGAGAAAACTCATATGCTTTAACCAGGTAGACAAGGCAAGGGCAGCTTTCTTAGGCATGGAACAAGAGGGATTTTCAAACACAGAAACTGAATCCTTCTCCCTTCCTCCCCTCAGAAAAACATGCTCGTGCTTCCTCTTTCAGGCCCGGAAGCAAAGACTCCTGTTAACCACACAGTGTTCAGTCAGCAGAACGGAACCTCTTCTGCTTGCCCTTAGCTAAAGGCAGACACTCTGCCTGACTGGCTTTGAAATCCAGTAGTACCTTCATTCCCTTGTCGGCAAAGTTCCCTTTGTAAACCAGGGGATTCAAACAATTGCTAGGCCCACACTCTCCAGCCTTCGGCCACTGAGAGAACATTGGAGAAAGCAGCTTCTGCTGGGTGGACACTTTCTTCTAACCAAACTGAAGACTTCACCAGATTGAGTAAAGCAGCTTGAAGGAGAACGCTGTCTTTTGCTTTCTCCTTCATGTGTTGAATGGGGAACTTGCACTTGCTGCTAACAAAGTTTTTACTCAGCACAACTACGGTTTTGCCGCCTTCGCGTTCCCGAATGGCAGAAACGCGGTTTCTCTTCTACTTTAGGGATAGTGTTTCTGAAGCGGTATTGTCAGCCGCGCAGCGCAGACTGCCTCCCGGAATGATGGAAACCCTGAAAGGGCTTCAACTACTTGAGAGGGAGAAAACTCATATGCTTTATCCAGGTAGACAAAGCACGGGCAACTTTCCTAGCCATGGAACACAAAGGGATTTTCAAACACAGAAACTGAATCGTTCTCCCTTTCTCCCCTGACTGAGAAAAACAAGCTCGTGCTTTCTCTTTCAGGCACGGAAGAAGCAAGAGACCCCTGTTAAACACACAGTGTTTAGTCAGCAGAACGGAACCTCTTCTGCCCGATCTTAGCTAAAGGCAGACAATCTGCGAGACTGCCCTTGAAATCCAGTAGTACCTTCATTCCCTTGTAGGCAAAGTTCCTTTTGTAAACCAGGGGATTCATACAATTGCTAGGCCCGCACTCTCTAGCCTTCTGCCACTAAGAGAACATTGGAGAAAGCAGCTTGTGCTGGACGGACTCTTCCTTGTAACAAAACTGAAAACTTCACTAGATTCAGTTAAGCAGCTTCAGGAGAACGCTGGCTTTCGCTTTGTCTTTCATGTGGTGAATGGGGAACTTCCACTTGCTGCTAACAACCGTTTTACTCAGAGCAACTAAGGTTGTGCCTCCCTCGCGTTTCAGAATGGGATGAACGCAGTCTCTCTTCTCCTTCATGATACCGTCTCTAAAGCGGGATTCTCCGCCGCGCAGCGCAGAATGATTCCCGGAACGCTGGAAATCGTAAACGGCTTCAAGTACTTGAGAGGGAGAAAAGTCACAAACTTTATCCAGGTAGACAATGCACAGGCAACTTTCTTAGGCATGGGACACAGAGGGATATTCAAATACAGAAAGTGAATCCTTCTCCCTTCCAGATCAGACTGTTTGCAACAAGCTCATGCTTTCTCTTTCAGGCACGGAGGATGCAAAGACTCCTGTTAAGCACACAGTGTTTAGTCAGCAGAACGGAACCTCTATTGCTCGCCCTTAGCTAAAGGCAGACAATCTGCATGACTGGCTTTGAAATCCAGTAGTACCTTCATTCCCTTGTAGGCAAAGTTCCCTTTGTAAACCAGGGGCTTCAAACAATCGCTAGGCCCGCACTCTCCAGCCTTCGGCCACTGAGAGAACATTGGAGAAAGCAGCTTCTGCTGGGCGGACACTTTCTTCTAACCAAACTGAAGACTTCACCAGATTGAGTAAAGCAGCTTGAAGGAGAATACTGTCTTTTGCTTTCTCTTTCATGTGGTGAATGGGGAACTTGCACTTGCTGCTAACAAAGTTTTTACTCAGCACAACTACGGTTTTGCCTCCTTCGCGTTCCAGAATGGCAGAAACGCGGTTTCTCTTCTACTTTAGGGATAGTGTTTCTGAAGCAGTATTCTCAGCCGCGCAGCACAGAATGCCTCCCGGAGTGCTGGAAACCGTGAAAGGGCTTCAACTACTTGAGAGGGAGAAAACTCATATGCTTTATCCAGGTAGACAAAGCACGGGCAACTTTCCTAGCCATGGAACACAAAGGGATTTTCAAACACAGAAACTGAATCCTTCCCCCTTCCTCCCGTGACTGAGAAAAACATGCTCGTGCTTTCTCTTTCAAGCACGGAGGAAGCTACAGACTCCTGTTAAGCACACAGTGTTTAGTCAACAGAAAGGAACATCTTCTGCTGGCCCTTAGCTAAAGGCAGACAATCTGCGTGACTGGCTTTGAAATCCAGTAGTACCTTCATTCCCTTGTAGGCAAAGTTCCCTTTGTAAACCAGGGGATTCAAACAATCGCTAGGCCCGCACTCTCCAGCCTTCGGCCACTGAGAGAACATTGGAGAAAGCAGCTTCTGCTGGGCGGACACTTTCTTCTAACCAAACTGAAGACTTCACCAGATTGAGTAAAGCAGCTTGAAGGAGAACGCTGTCTTTTTCCTCTCCTTCATGTGGTGAATGGGGAACTTGCACTTGCTGCTAAGAAAGTTTTTACTCAGCACAACTACGGTTTTGCCTCCTTCGCGTTCCAGAATGACAGAAACGCGGTTGCTCTTCTACTTTAGGGATAGTGTCTCTGAAGAGGTATTCTCAGCGGCGCAGCACAGAATGCCTCCCGGAGTGCTGGGAAACCTGAAAGGGCTACAACTACTTGAGAGGGGGAATACTCATATGCTTTATCCAGGTAGACAAAGCACGGGCAACTTTCCTAGCAATGGAACACAAAGGGATTTTTAAACACAGAGACTAAATCCTTCTCCTTTCCTCCCCTGACTGAGAAAAACATGCTCGTGCTTTCTCTTTCAGGCACGGAGGATGCAAAGACTCCTGTTAAGCACACAGTGTTTAGTCAACAGAACGGAACCTCTTCTGCTCGCCCTTAGCTAAAGGCAGACAATCTGCATGACTGGCTTTGAAATCCAGTAGTACCTTCATTCCCTTTTAGGCAAAGTTCCCTTTGTAAACCAGGGGCTTCAAACAATTGCTAGGCCCGCACTCTCCAGCCTTCGGCCACAGAGAGAACATTGGAGAAAGCAGCTTCTGCTGGGCGGACACTTTCTTCTAACCAAACTGAAGACTTCACCAGATTGAGTAAAGCAGCTTGAAGGAGAATACTGTCTTTTGCTTTCTCTTTCATGTGGTGAATGGGGAACTTGCACTTGCTGCTAACAAAGTTTTTACTCAGCACAACTACGGTTTTGCCTCCTTCGCGTTCCAGAATGGCAGAAACGCGGTTTCTCTTCTACGTTAGGGATAGCGTTTGTGAAGCGGTATTCTCAGCCGCGCAGCACAGAATGCAACTGGAATGCTGGAAACCCTGAACGGCTTCAACTACTTGAGAAGGAGAAAACTCATATGCTTTAACCAGGTAGACAAGGCAAGGGCAGCTTTCTTAGGCATGGAACAAGAGGGATTTTCAAACACAGAAACTGAATCCTTCTCCCTTCCTCCCCTCAGAAAAACATGCTCGTGGTTCCTCTTTCAGGCCCGGAAGCAAAGACTCCTGTTAACCACACAGTGTTCAGTCAGCAGAACGGAACCTCTTCTGCTTGCCCTTAGCTAAAGGCAGACACTCTGCCTGACTGGCTTTGAAATCCAGTAGTACCTTCATTCCCTTGTAGGCAAAGTTCCCTTTGTAAACCAGGGGATTCAAACAATTGCTAGGCCCACACTCTCCAGCCTTCGGCCACTGAGAGAACATTGGAGAAAGCAGCTTCTGCTGGGCGGACACTTTCTTCTAACCAAACTGAAGACTTCACCAGATTGAGTAAAGCAGCTTGAAGGAGAACGCTGTCTTTTGCTTTCTCCTTCATGTGTTGAATGGGGAACTTGCACTTGCTGCTAACAAAGTTTTTACTCAGCACAACTACGGTTTTGCCGCCTTCGCGTTCCCGAATGGCAGAAACGCGGTTTCTCTTCTACTTTAGGGATAGTGTTTCTGAAGCGGTATTGTCAGCCGCGCAGCGCAGACTGCCTCCCGGAATGATGGAAACCCTGAAAGGGCTTCAACTACTTGAGAGGGAGAAAACTCATATGCTTTATCCAGGTAGACAAAGCACGGGCAACTTTCCTAGCCATGGAACACAAAGGGATTTTCAAACACAGAAACTGAATCGTTCTCCCTTTCTCCCCTGACTGAGAAAAACAAGCTCGTGCTTTCTCTTTCAGGCACGGAAGAAGCAAGAGACCCCTGTTAAACACACAGTGTTTAGTCAGCAGAACGGAACCTCTTCTGCCCGATCTTAGCTAAAGGCAGACAATCTGCGAGACTGCCCTTGAAATCCAGTAGTACCTTCATTCCCTTGTAGGCAAAGTTCCTTTTGTAAACCAGGGGATTCATACAATTGCTAGGCCCGCACTCTCTAGCCTTCTGCCACTAAGAGAACATTGGAGAAAGCAGCTTGTGCTGGACGGACTCTTCCTTGTAACAAAACTGAAAACTTCACTAGATTCAGTTAAGCAGCTTCAGGAGAACGCTGGCTTTCGCTCTGTCTTTCATGTGGTGAATGGGGAACTTCCACTTGCTGCTAACAACCGTTTTACTCAGAGCAACTAAGGTTGTGCCTCCCTCGCGTTTCAGAATGGGATGAACGCAGTCTCTCTTCTCCTTCATGATACCGTCTCTAAAGCGGGATTCTCCGCCGCGCAGCGCAGAATGATTCCCGGAACGCTGGAAATCGTAAACGGCTTCAAGTACTTGAGAGGGAGAAAAGTCATAAACTTTATCCAGGTAGACAATGCACAGGCAACTTTCTTAGGCATGGGACACAGAGGGATATTCAAATACAGAAAGTGAATCCTTCTCCTTTCCAGATCAGACTGTTTGCAACAAGCTCGTGCTTTCTCTTTCAGGCACGGAAGAAGCTACAGACTCCTGTTAAGCACACAGTGTTTAGTCAGCAGAACGGAACCTCTTCTGCTCGCCCTTAGCTAAAGGCAGACAATCTGCATGACTGGCTTTGAAATCCAGTAGTACCTTCATTCCCTTGTAGGCAAAGTTCCCTTTGTAAACCAGGGCATTCAAACAATCGCTAGTCCCGCACTCTCCAGCCTTCGGCCACTGAGAGAACATTGGAGAAAGCAGCTTCTGCTGGGCGGACACTTTCTTCTAACCAAACTGAAGACTTCACCAGATTGAGTAAAGCAGCTTGAAGGAGAATACTGTCTTTTGCTTTCTCTTTCATGTGGTGAATGGGGAACTTGCACTTGCTGCTAACAAAGTTTTTACTCAGCACAACTACGGTTTTGCCTCCTTCGCGTTCCAGAATGACAGAAACGAGGTTGCTCTTCTACTTTAGGGATAGTGTCTCTGAAGAGGTATTCTCAGCGGCGCAGCACAGAATGCCTCCCGGAGTGCTGGGAAACCTGAAAGGGCTACAACTACTTGAGAGGGGGAATACTCATATGCTTTATCCAGGTAGACAAAGCACGGGCAACTTTCCTAGCCATGGAACACAAAGGGATTTTTAAACACAGAGACTAAATCCTTCTCCTTTCCTCCCCTGACTGAGATAAACATGCTCGTGCTTTCTCTTTCAGGCACGGAGGATGCAAAGACTCCTGTTAAGCACACAGTGTTTAGTCAACAGAACGGAACCTCTTCTGCTCGCCCTTAGCTAAAGGCAGACAATCTGCATGACTGGCTTTGAAATCCAGTAGTACCTTCATTCCCTTTTAGGCAAAGTTCCCTTTGTAAACCAGGGGCTTCAAACAATTGCTAGGCCCGCACTCTCCAGCCTTCGGCCACTGAGAGAACATTGGAGAAAGCAGCTTCTGCTGGGCGGACACTTTCTTCTAACCAAACTGAAGACTTCACCAGATTGAGTAAAGCAGCTTGAAGGAGAATACTGTCTTTTGCTTTCTCTTTCATGTGGTGAATGGGGAACTTGCACTTGCTGCTAACAAAGTTTTTACTCAGCACAACTACGGTTTTGCCTCCTTCGCGTTCCAGAATGGCAGAAACGCGGTTTCTCTTCTACTTTAGGGATAGTGTTTCTGAAGCAGTATTCTCAGCCGCGCAGCACAGAATGCCTCCCGGAATGCTGGAAACCCTGAAAGGGCTTCAACTACTTGAGAGGGAGAAAACTCATATGCTTTATCCAGGTAGACAAAGCACGGGCAACTTTCCTAGCCATGGAACACAAAGGGATTTTCAAACACAGAAACTGAATCCTTCTCCCTTCCTCCCGTGACTGAGAAAAACATGCTCGTGCTTTCTCTTTCAAGCACGGAGGAAGCTACAGACTCCTGTTAAGCACACAGTGTTTAGTCAACAGAAAGGAACCTCTTCTGCTCGCCCTTAGCTAAAGGCAGACAATCTGCGTGACTGGCTTTGAAATCCAGTAGTACCTTCATTCCCTTGTAGGCAAAGTTCCCTTTGTAAACCAGGGGATTCAAACAATCGCTAGGCCCGCACTCTCCAGCCTTCGGCCACTGAGAGAACATTGGAGAAAGCAGCTTCTGCTGGGCGGACACTTTCTTCTAACCAAACTGAAGACTTCACCAGATTGAGTAAAGCAGCTTGAAGGAGAACGCTGTCTTTTGCTTTCTTCTTCATGTGTTGAATGGGGAACTTGCCCTTGCTGCTAACAAAGTTTTACTGAGCACAACTACGGTTTTGCCTCCTTCGCGTTCCAGAATGGCAGAAACGCGGTTTCTCTTCTACTTTAGGGATAGTGTTTCTGAAGCGGTATTGTCAGCCGCGCAGCGCAGACTGCCTCCCGGAATGATGGAAACCCTGAAAGGGCTTCAACTACTTGAGAGGGAGAAAACTCATATGCTTTATCCAGGTAGACAAAGCACGGGCAACTTTCCTAGCCATGGAACACAAAGGGATTTTCAAACACAGAAACTGAATCGTTTTCCCTTTCTCCCCTGACTGAGAAAAACAAGCTCGTGCTTTCTCTTTCAGGCACGGAAGAAGCAAGAGACCCCTGTTAAACACACAGTGTTTAGTCAGCAGAACGGAACCTCTTCTGCCCGATCTTAGCTAAAGGCAGACAATCTGCGAGACTGCCCTTGAAATCCAGTAGTACCTTCATTCCCTTGTAGGCAAAGTTCCTTTTGTAAACCAGGGGATTCATACAATTGCTAGGCCCGCACTCTCTAGCCTTCTGCCACTAAGAGAACATTGGAGAAAGCAGCTTGTGCTGGACGGACTCTTCCTTGTAACAAAACTGAAAACTTCACTAGATTCAGTTAAGCAGCTTCAGGAGAACGCTGGCTTTCGCTTTGTCTTTCATGTGGTGAATGGGGAACTTCCACTTGCTGCTAACAACCGTTTTACTCAGAGCAACTAAGGTTGTGCCTCCCTCGCGTTTCAGAATGGGATGAACGCAGTCTCTCTTCTCCTTCATGATACCGTCTCTAAAGCGGGATTCTCCGCCGCGCAGCGCAGAATGATTCCCGGAACGCTGGAAATCGTAAACGGCTTCAAGTACTTGAGAGGGAGAAAAGTCATAAACTTTATCCAGGTAGACAATGCACAGGCAACTTTCTTAGGCATGGGACACAGAGGGATATTCAAATACAGAAAGTGAATCCTTCTCCTTTCCAGATCAGACTGTTTGCAACAAGCTCGTGCTTTCTCTTTCAGGCACGGAAGAAGCTACAGACTCCTGTTAAGCACACAGTGTTTAGTCAGCAGAACGGAACCTCTTCTGCTCGCCCTTAGCTAAAGGCAGACAATCTGCATGACTGGCTTTGAAATCCAGTAGTACCTTCATTCCCTTGTAGGCAAAGTTCCCTTTGTAAACCAGGGCATTCACACAATCGCTAGTCCCGCACTCTCCAGCCTTCGGCCACTGAGAGAACATTGGAGAAAGCAGCTTCTGCTGGGCGGACACTTTCTTCTAACCAAACTGAAGACTTCACCAGATTGAGTAAAGCAGCTTGAAGGAGAATACTGTCTTTTGCTTTCTCTTTCATGTGGTGAATGGGGAACTTGCACTTGAAGCTAACAAAGTTTTTACTCAGCACAACTACGGTTTTGCCTCCTTCGCGTTCCGGAATGGCAGAAACGCGATTTCTCTTCTACGTTAGGGATAGCGTTTGTGAAGCGGTATTCTCAGCCGCGCAGCACAGAATGCAACTGGAATGCTGGAAACCCTGAACGGCTTCAACTACTTGAGAAGGAGAAAACTCATATGCTTTAACCAGGTAGACAAGGCAAGGGCAACTTTCTTAGGCATGGAACAAGAGGGATTTTCAAACACAGAAACTGAATCCTTCTCCCTTCCTCCCCTCAGAAAAACATGCTCGTGCTTCCTCTTTCAGGCCCGGAAGCAAAGACTCCTGTTAACCACACAGTGTTCAGTCAGCAGAACGGAACCTCTTCTGCTTGCCCTTAGCTAAAGGCAGACACTCTGCCTGACTGGCTTTGAAATCCAGTAGTACCTTCATTCCCTTGTAGGCAAAGTTCCCTTTGTAAACCAGGGGATTCAAACAATTGCTAGGCCCACACTCTCCAGCCTTCGGCCACTGAGAGAACATTGGAGAAAGCAGCTTCTGCTGGGCGGACACTTTCTTCTAACCAAACTGAAGACTTCACCAGATTGAGTAAAGCAGCTTGAAGGAGAACGCTGTCTTTTGCTTTCTCCTTCATGTGTTGAATGGGGAACTTGCACTTGCTGCTAACAAAGTTTTTACTCAGCACAACTACGGTTTTGCCGCCTTCGCGTTCCCGAATGGCAGAAACGCGGTTTCTCTTCTACTTTAGGGATAGTGTTTCTGAAGCGGTATTGTCAGCCGCGCAGCGCAGACTGCCTCCCGGAATGATGGAAACCCTGAAAGGGCTTCAACTACTTGAGAGGGAGAAAACTCATATGCTTTATCCAGGTAGACAAAGCACGGGCAACTTTCCTAGCCATGGAACACAAAGGGATTTTCAAACACAGAAACTGAATCGTTCTCCCTTTCTCCCCTGACTGAGAAAAACAAGCTCGTGCTTTCTCTTTCAGGCACGGAAGAAGCAAGAGACCCCTGTTAAACACACAGTGTTTAGTCAGCAGAACGGAACCTCTTCTGCCCGATCTTAGCTAAAGGCAGACAATCTGCGAGACTGCCCTTGAAATCCAGTAGTACCTTCATTCCCTTGTAGGCAAAGTTCCTTTTGTAAACCAGGGGATTCATACAATTGCTAGGCCCGCACTCTCTAGCCTTCTGCCACTAAGAGAACATTGGAGAAAGCAGCTTGTGCTGGACGGACTCTTCCTTGTAACAAAACTGAAAACTTCACTAGATTCAGTTAAGCAGCTTCAGGAGAACGCTGGCTTTCGCTCTGTCTTTCATGTGGTGAATGGGGAACTTCCACTTGCTGCTAACAACCGTTTTACTCAGAGCAACTAAGGTTGTGCCTCCCTCGCGTTTCAGAATGGGATGAACGCAGTCTCTCTTCTCCTTCATGATACCGTCTCTAAAGCGGGATTCTCCGCCGCGCAGCGCAGAATGATTCCCGGAACGCTGGAAATCGTAAACGGCTTCAAGTACTTGAGAGGGAGAAAAGTCATAAACTTTATCCAGGTAGACAATGCACAGGCAACTTTCTTAGGCATGGGACACAGAGGGATATTCAAATACAGAAAGTGAATCCTTCTCCTTTCCAGATCAGACTGTTTGCAACAAGCTCGTGCTTTCTCTTTCAGGCACGGAAGAAGCTACAGACTCCTGTTAAGCACACAGTGTTTAGTCAGCAAACGGAACCTCTTCTGCTCGCCCTTAGCTAAAGGCAGACACTCTGCCTGACTGGCTTTGAAATCCAGTAGTACCTTCATTCCCTTGTAGGCAAAGTTCCCTTTGTAAACCAGGGGATTCAAACAATCGCTAGGCCCGCACTCTCCAGCCTTCGGCCACTGAGAGAACATTGGAGAAAGCAGCTTCTGCTGGGCGGACACTTTCTTCTAACCAAACTGAAGACTTCACCAGATTGAGTAAAGCAGCTTGAAGGAGAACGCTGTCTTTTTCCTCTCCTTCATGTGGTGAATGGGGAACTTGCACTTGCTGCTAAGAAAGTTTTTACTCAGCACAACTACGGTTTTGCCTCCTTCGCGTTCCAGAATGACAGAAACGCGGTTGCTCTTCTACTTTAGGGATAGTGTCTCTGAAGAGGTATTCTCAGCGGCGCAGCACAGAATGCCTCCCGGAGTGCTGGGAAACCTGAAAGGGCTTCAACTACTTGAGAGGGGGAATACTCATATGCTTTATCCAGGTAGACAAAGCACGGGCAACTTTCCTAGCCATGGAACACAAAGGGATTTTTAAACACAGAGACTAAATCCTTCTCCTTTCCTCCCCTGACTGAGAAAAACATGCTCGTGCTTTCTCTTTCAGGCACGGAGGATGCAAAGACTCCTGTTAAGCACACAGTGTTTAGTCAACAGAACGGAACCTCTTCTGCTCGCCCTTAGCTAAAGGCAGACAATCTGCATGACTGGCTTTGAAATCCAGTAGTACCTTCATTCCCTTTTAGGCAAAGTTCCCTTTGTAAACCAGGGGCTTCAAACAATTGCTAGGCCCGCACTCTCCAGCCTTCGGCCACTGAGAGAACATTGGAGAAAGCAGCTTCTGCTGGGCGGACACTTTCTTCTAACCAAACTGAAGACTTCACCAGATTGAGTAAAGCAGCTTGAAGGAGAATACTGTCTTTTGCTTTCTCTTTCATGTGGTGAATGGGGAACTTGCACTTGCTGCTAACAAAGTTTTTACTCAGCACAACTACGGTTTGGCCTCCTTCGCGTTCCAGAATGGCAGAAACGCGGTTTCTCTTCTACTTTAGGGATAGTGTTTCTGAAGCAGTATTCTCAGCCGCGCAGCACAGAACGCCTACCGGAATGCTGGAAACCCTGAAAGGGCTTCAACTACTTGAGAGGGAGAAAACTCATATGCTTTATCCAGGTAGACAAAGCACGGGCAACTTTCCTAGCCATGGAACACAAAGGGATTTTCAAACACAGAAACTGAATCGTTTTCCCTTTCTCCCCTGACTGAGAAAAACAAGCTCGTGCTTTCTCTTTCAGGCACGGAAGAAGCAAGAGACCCCTGTTAAACACACAGTGTTTAGTCAGCAGAACGGAACCTCTTCTGCCCGATCTTAGCTAAAGGCAGACAATCTGCGAGACTGCCCTTGAAATCCAGTAGTACCTTCATTCCCTTGTAGGCAAAGTTCCTTTTGTAAACCAGGGGATTCATACAATTGCTAGGCCCGCACTCTCTAGCCTTCTGCCACTAAGAGAACATTGGAGAAAGCAGCTTGTGCTGGACGGACTCTTCCTTGTAACAAAACTGAAAACTTCACTAGATTCAGTTAAGCAGCTTCAGGAGAACGCTGGCTTTCGCTCTGTCTTTCATGTGGTGAATGGGGAACTTCCACTTGCTGCTAACAACCGTTTTACTCAGAGCAACTAAGGTTGTGCCTCCCTCGCGTTTCAGAATGGGATGAACGCAGTCTCTCTTCTCCTTCATGATACCGTCTCTAAAGCGGGATTCTCCGCCGCGCAGCGCAGAATGATTCCCGGAACGCTGGAAATCGTAAACGGCTTCAAGTACTTGAGAGGGAGAAAAGTCATAAACTTTATCCAGGTAGACAATGCACAGGCAACTTTCTTAGGCATGGGACACAGAGGGATATTCAAATACAGAAAGTGAATCCTTCTCCTTTCCAGATCAGACTGTTTGCAACAAGCTCGTGCTTTCTCTTTCAGGCACGGAAGAAGCTACAGACTCCTGTTAAGCACACAGTGTTTAGTCAGCAGAACGGAACCTCTTCTGCTCGCCCTTAGCTAAAGGCAGACAATCTGCATGACTGGCTTTGAAATCCAGTAGTACCTTCATTCCCTTGTAGGCAAAGTTCCCTTTGTAAACCAGGGCATTCAAACAATCGCTAGTCCCGCACTCTCCAGCCTTCGGCCACTGAGAGAACATTGGAGAAAGCAGCTTCTGCTGGGCGGACACTTTCTTCTAACCAAACTGAAGACTTCACCAGATTGAGTAAAGCAGCTTGAAGGAGAATACTGTCTTTTGCTTTCTCTTTCATGTGGTGAATGGGGAACTTGCACTTGCTGCTAACAAAGTTTTTACTCAGCACAACTACGGTTTTGCCTCCTTCGCGTTCCGGAATGGCAGAAACGCGATTTCTCTTCTACGTTAGGGATAGCGTTTGTGAAGCGGTATTCTCAGCCGCGCAGCACAGAATGCAACTGGAATGCTGGAAACCCTGAACGGCTTCAACTACTTGAGAAGGAGAAAACTCATATGCTTTAACCAGGTAGACAAGGCAAGGGCAACTTTCTTAGGCATGGAACAAGAGGGATTTTCAAACACAGAAACTGAATCCTTCTCCCTTCCTCCCCTCAGAAAAACATGCTCGTGCTTCCTCTTTCAGGCCCGGAAGCAAAGACTCCTGTTAACCACACAGTGTTCAGTCAGCAGAACGGAACCTCTTCTGCTTGCCCTTAGCTAAAGGCAGACACTCTGCCTGACTGGCTTTGAAATCCAGTAGTACCTTCATTCCCTTGTAGGCAAAGTTCCCTTTGTAAACCAGGGGATTCAAACAATCGCTAGGCCCACACTCTCCAGCCTTCGGCCACTGAGAGAACATTGGAGAAAGCAGCTTCTGCTGGGCGGACACTTTCTTCTAACCAAACTGAAGACTTCACCAGATTGAGTAAAGCAGCTTGAAGGAGAACGCTGTCTTTTGCTTTCTCCTTCATGTGTTGAATGGGGAACTTGCACTTGCTGCTAACAAAGTTTTTACTCAGCACAACTACGGTTTTGCCGCCTTCGCGTTCCCGAATGGCAGAAACGCGGTTTCTCTTCTACTTTAGGGATAGTGTTTCTGAAGCGGTATTGTCAGCCGCGCAGCGCAGACTGCCTCCCGGAATGATGGAAACCCTGAAAGGGCTTCAACTACTTGAGAGGGAGAAAACTCATATGCTTTATCCAGGTAGACAAAGCACGGGCAACTTTCCTAGCCATGGAACACAAAGGGATTTTCAAACACAGAAACTGAATCGTTCTCCCTTTCTCCCCTGACTGAGAAAAACAAGCTCGTGCTTTCTCTTTCAGGCACGGAAGAAGCAAGAGACCCCTGTTAAACACACAGTGTTTAGTCAGCAGAACGGAACCTCTTCTGCCCGATCTTAGCTAAAGGCAGACAATCTGCGAGACTGCCCTTGAAATCCAGTAGTACCTTCATTCCCTTGTAGGCAAAGTTCCTTTTGTAAACCAGGGGATTCATACAATTGCTAGGCCCGCACTCTCTAGCCTTCTGCCACTAAGAGAACATTGGAGAAAGCAGCTTGTGCTGGACGGACTCTTCCTTGTAACAAAACTGAAAACTTCACTAGATTCAGTTAAGCAGCTTCAGGAGAACGCTGGCTTTCGCTCTGTCTTTCATGTGGTGAATGGGGAACTTCCACTTGCTGCTAACAACCGTTTTACTCAGAGCAACTAAGGTTGTGCCTCCCTCGCGTTTCAGAATGGGATGAACGCAGTCTCTCTTCTCCTTCATGATACCGTCTCTAAAGCGGGATTCTCCGCCGCGCAGCGCAGAATGATTCCCGGAACGCTGGAAATCGTAAACGGCTTCAAGTACTTGAGAGGGAGAAAAGTCATAAACTTTATCCAGGTAGACAATGCACAGGCAACTTTCTTAGGCATGGGACACAGAGGGATATTCAAATACAGAAAGTGAATCCTTCTCCTTTCCAGATCAGACTGTTTGCAACAAGCTCGTGCTTTCTCTTTCAGGCACGGAAGAAGCTACAGACTCCTGTTAAGCACACAGTGTTTAGTCAGCAAACGGAACCTCTTCTGCTCGCCCTTAGCTAAAGGCAGACACTCTGCCTGACTGGCTTTGAAATCCAGTAGTACCTTCATTCCCTTGTAGGCAAAGTTCCCTTTGTAAACCAGGGGATTCAAACAATCGCTAGGCCCGCACTCTCCAGCCTTCGGCCACTGAGAGAACATTGGAGAAAGCAGCTTCTGCTGGGCGGACACTTTCTTCTAACCAAACTGAAGACTTCACCAGATTGAGTAAAGCAGCTTGAAGGAGAACGCTGTCTTTTTCCTCTCCTTCATGTGGTGAATGGGGAACTTGCACTTGCTGCTAAGAAAGTTTTTACTCAGCACAACTACGGTTTTGCCTCCTTCGCGTTCCAGAATGACAGAAACGCGGTTGCTCTTCTACTTTAGGGATAGTGTCTCTGAAGAGGTATTCTCAGCGGCGCAGCACAGAATGCCTCCCGGAGTGCTGGGAAACCTGAAAGGGCTTCAACTACTTGAGAGGGGGAATACTCATATGCTTTATCCAGGTAGACAAAGCACGGGCAACTTTCCTAGCCATGGAACACAAAGGGATTTTTAAACACAGAGACTAAATCCTTCTCCTTTCCTCCCCTGACTGAGAAAAACATGCTCGTGCTTTCTCTTTCAGGCACGGAGGATGCAAAGACTCCTGTTAAGCACACAGTGTTTAGTCAACAGAACGGAACCTCTTCTGCTCGCCCTTAGCTAAAGGCAGACAATCTGCATGACTGGCTTTGAAATCCAGTAGTACCTTCATTCCCTTTTAGGCAAAGTTCCCTTTGTAAACCAGGGGCTTCAAACAATTGCTAGGCCCGCACTCTCCAGCCTTCGGCCACTGAGAGAACTTTGGAGAAAGCAGCTTCTGCTGGGCGGACACTTTCTTCTAACCAAACTGAAGACTTCACCAGATTGAGTAAAGCAGCTTGAAGGAGAATACTGTCTTTTGCTTTCTCTTTCATGTGGTGAATGGGGAACTTGCACTTGCTGCTAACAAAGTTTTTACTCAGCACAACTACGGTTTGGCCTCCTTCGCGTTCCAGAATGGCAGAAACGCGGTTTCTCTTCTACTTTAGGGATAGTGTTTCTGAAGCAGTATTCTCAGCCGCGCAGCACAGAATGCCTCCCGGAATGCTGGAAACCCTAAAAGGGCTTCAACTACTTGAGAGGGAGAAAACTCATATGCTTTATCCAGGGAGACAAAGCACGGGCAACTTTCCTAGCCATGGAACACAAAGGGATTTTCAAACACAGAAACTGAATCCTTCTCCCTTCCTCCCGTGACTGAGGAAAACATGCTCGTGCTTTCTCTTTCAGGCACGGAGGATGCAAAGACTCCTGTTAAGCACACAGTGTTTAGTCAGCAGAACGGAACCTCTTCTGCTCGCCCTTAGCTAAAGGCAGACAATCTGCGTGACTGGCTTTGAAATCCAGTAGTACCTTCATTCCCTTGTAGGCAAAGTTCCCTTTGTAAACCAGGGCATTCAAACAATCGCTAGTCCCGCACTCTCCAGCCTTCGGCCACTGAGAGAACATTGGAGAAAGCAGCTTCTGCCTGGTGGACCCTTTCTTCTAAACAAACTGAAGACTTCACCAGATTGAGTAAAGTAGCTTGAAGGAGAACGCTGTCTTTTCCCTCTCCTTCATGTGGTGAATGGGGAACTTGCACTTGCTGCTAACAAAGTTTTTACTCAGCACAACTACGGTTTTGCCTCCTTCGCGTTCCGGAATGGCAGAAACGCGATTTCTCTTCTACGTTAGGGATAGCGTTTGTGAAGCGGTATTCTCAGCCGCGCAGCACAGAATGCAACTGGAATGCTGGAAACCCTGAACGGCTTCAACTACTTGAGAAGGAGAAAACTCATATGCTTTAACCAGGTAGACAAGGCAAGGGCAACTTTCTTAGGCATGGAACAAGAGGGATTTTCAAACACAGAAACTGAATCCTTCTCCCTTCCTCCCCTCAGAAAAACATGCTCGTGCTTCCTCTTTCAGGCCCGGAAGCAAAGACTCCTGTTAACCACACAGTGTTCAGTCAGCAGAACGGAACCTCTTCTGCTTGCCCTTAGCTAAAGGCAGACACTCTGCCTGACTGGCTTTGAAATCCAGTAGTACCTTCATTCCCTTGTAGGCAAAGTTCCCTTTGTAAACCAGGGGATTCAAACAATTGCTAGGCCCGCACTCTCCAGCCTTCGGCCACTGAGAGAACTTTGGAGAAAGCAGCTTCTGCTGGGCGGACACTTTCTTCTAACCAAACTGAAGACTTCACCAGATTGAGTAAAGCAGCTTGAAGGAGAATACTGTCTTTTGCTTTCTCTTTCATGTGGTGAATGGGGAACTTGCACTTGCTGCTAACAAAGTTTTTACTCAGCACAACTACGGTTTGGCCTCCTTCGCGTTCCAGAATGGCAGAAACGCGGTTTCTCTTCTACTTTAGGGATAGTGTTTCTGAAGCAGTATTCTCAGCCGCGCAGCACAGAATGCCTCCCGGAATGCTGGAAACCCTGAAAGGGCTTCAACTACTTGAGAGGGAGAAAACTCATATGCTTTATCCAGGGAGACAAAGCACGGGCAACTTTCCTAGCCATGGAACACAAAGGGATTTTCAAACACAGAAACTGAATCCTTCTCCCTTCCTCCCGTGACTGAGGAAAACATGCTCGTGCTTTCTCTTTCAAGCACGGAGGAAGCTACAGACTCCTGTTAAGCACACAGTGTTTAGTCAACAGAAAGGAACCTCTTCTGCTCGCCCTTAGCTAAAGGCAGACAATCTGCGTGACTGGCTTTGAAATCCAGTAGTACCTTCATTCCCTTGTAGGCAAAGTTCCCTTTGTAAACCAGGGGATTCAAACAATCGCTAGGCCCGCACTCTCCAGCCTTCGGCCACTGAGAGAACATTGGAGAAAGCAGCTTCTGCTGGGCGGACACTTTCTTCTAACCAAACTGAAGACTTCACCAGATTGAGTAAAGCAGCTTGAAGGAGAACGCTGTCTTTTTCCTCTCCTTCATGTGGTGAATGGGGAACTTGCACTTGCTGCTAAGAAAGTTTTTACTCAGCACACCTACGGTTTTGCCTCCTTCGCGTTCCAGAATGACAGAAAGGCGGTTGCTCTTCTACTTTAGGGATAGTGTCTCTGAAGAGGTATTCTCAGCGGCGCAGCACAGAATGCCTCCCGGAGTGCTGGAAAACCTGAAAGGGCTTCAACTACTTGAGAGGGGGAATACTCATATGCTTTATCCAGGTAGACAAAGCACGGGCAACTTTCCTAGCCATGGAACACAAAGGGATTTTTAAACACAGAGACTAAATCCTTCTCCTTTCCTCCCCTGACTGAGAAAAACATGCTCGTGCTTTCTCTTTCAGGCACGGAGGATGCAAAGACTCCTGTTAAGCACACAGTGTTTAGTCAGCAGAACGGAACCTCTTCTGCTCGCCCTTAGCTAAAGGCAGACAATCTGCGTGACTGGCTTTGAAATCCAGTAGTACCTTCATTCCCTTGTAGGCAAAGTTCCCTTTGTAAACCAGGGCATTCAAACAATCGCTAGTCCCGCACTCTCCAGCCTTCGGCCACTGAGAGAACATTGGAGAAAGCAGCTTCTGCCTGGTGGACCCTTTCTTCTAAACAAACTGAAGACTTCACCAGATTGAGTAAAGTAGCTTGAAGGAGAACGCTGTCTTTTCCCTCTCCTTCATGTGGTGAATGGGGAACTTGCACTTGCTGCTAACAAAGTTTTTACTCAGCACAACTACGGTTTTGCCTCCTTCGCGTTCCGGAATGGCAGAAACGCGATTTCTCTTCTACGTTAGGGATAGCGTTTGTGAAGCGGTATTCTCAGCCGCGCAGCACAGAATGCAACTGGAATGCTGGAAACCCTGAACAGCTTCAACTACTTGAGAAGGAGAAAACTCATATGCTTTAACCAGGTAGACAAGGCAAGGGCAACTTTCTTAGGCATGGAACAAGAGGGATTTTCAAACACAGAAACTGAATCCTTCTCCCTTCCTCCCCTCAGAAAAACATGCTCGTGCTTCCTCTTTCAGGCCCGGAAGCAAAGACTCCTGTTAACCACACAGTGTTCAGTCAGCAGAACGGAACCTCTTCTGCTTGCCCTTAGCTAAAGGCAGACACTCTGCCTGACTGGCTTTGAAATCCAGTAGTACCTTCATTCCCTTGTAGGCAAAGTTCCCTTTGTAAACCAGGGGATTCAAACAATCGCTAGGCCCGCACTCTCCAGCCTTCGGCCACTGAGAGAACATTGGAGAAAGCAGCTTCTGCTGGGCGGACACTTTCTTCTAACCAAACTGAAGACTTCACCAGATTGAGTAAAGCAGCTTGAAGGAGAACGCTGTCTTTTGCTTTCTCCTTCATGTGTTGAATGGGGAACTTGCACTTGCTGCTAACAAAGTTTTTACTCAGCACAACTACGGTTTTGCCTCCTTCGCGTTCCAGAATGGCAGAAACGCGGTTTCTCTTCTACTTTAGGGATAGTGTTTCTGAAGCGGTATTGTCAGCCGCGCAGCGCAGACTGCCTCCCGGAATGATGGAAACCCTGAAAGGGCTTCAACTACTTGAGAGGGAGAAAACTCATATGCTTTATCCAGGTAGACAAAGCAGGGGCAACTTTCCTAGCCATGGAACACAAAGGGATTTTCAAACACAGAAACTGAATCGTTCTCCCTTTCTCCCCTGACTGAGAAAAACAAGCTCGTGCTTTCTCTTTCAGGCACGGAAGAAGCAAGAGACCCCTGTTAAACACACAGTGTTTAGTCAGCAGAACGGAACCTCTTCTGCCCGATCTTAGCTAAAGGCAGACAATCTGCGAGACTGCCCTTGAAATCCAGTAGTACCTTCATTCCCTTGTAGGCAAAGTTCCTTTTGTAAACCAGGGGATTCATACAATTGCTAGGCCCGCACTCTCTAGCCTTCTGCCACTAAGAGAACATTGGAGAAAGCAGCTTGTGCTGGACGGACTCTTCCTTGTAACAAAACTGAAAACTTCACTAGATTCAGTTAAGCAGCTTCAGGAGAACGCTGGCTTTCACTCTGTCTTTCATGTGGTGAATGGGGAACTTCCACTTGCTGCTAACAACCGTTTTACTCAGAGCAACTAAGGTTGTGCCTCCCTCGCGTTTCAGAATGGGATGAACGCAGTCTCTCTTCTCCTTCATGATACCGTCTCTAAAGCGGGATTCTCCGCCGCGCAGCGCAGAATGATTCCCGGAACGCTGGAAATCGTAAACGGCTTCAAGTACTTGAGAGGGAGAAAAGTCATAAACATTATCCAGGTAGACAATGCACAGGCAACTTTCTTAGACATGGGACACAGAGGGATATTCAAATACAGAAAGTGAATCCTTCTCCTTTCCAGATCAGACTGTTTGCAACAAGCTCGTGCTTTCTCTTTCAGGCACGGAAGAAGCTACAGACTCCTGTTAAGCACACAGTGTTTAGTCAGCAGAACGGAACCTCTTCTGCTCGCCCTTAGCTAAAGGCAGACACTCTGCGTGACTGGCTTTGAAATCCAGTAGTACCTTCATTCCCTTGTAGGCAAAGTTCCCTTTGTAAACCAGGGGATTCAAACAATCGCTAGGCCCGCACTCTCCAGCCTTCGGCCACTGAGAGAACATTGGAGAAAGCAGCTTCTGCTGGGCGGACACTTTCTTCTAACCAAACTGAAGACTTCACCAGATTGAGTAAAGCAGCTTGAAGGAGAACGCTGTCTTTTTCCTCTCCTTCATGTGGTGAATGGGGAACTTGCACTTGCTGCTAAGAAAGTTTTTACTCAGCACAACTACGGTTTTGCCTCCTTCGCGTTCCAGAATGACAGAAACGCGGTTGCTCTTCTACTTTAGGGATAGTGTCTCTGAAGAGGTATTCTCAGCGGCGCAGCACAGAATGCCTCCCGGAGTGCTGGGAAACCTGAAAGGGCTTCAACTACTTGAGAGGGGGAATACTCATATGCTTTATCCAGGTAGACAAAGCACGGGCAACTTTCCTAGCCATGGAACACAAAGGGATTTTTAAACACAGAGACTAAATCCTTCTCCTTTCCTCCCCTGACTGAGAAAAACATGCTCGTGCTTTCTCTTTCAGGCACGGAGGATGCAAAGACTCCTGTTAAGCACACAGTGTTTAGTCAACAGAACGGAACCTCTTCTGCTCGCCCTTAGCTAAAGGCAGACAATCTGCATGACTGGCTTTGAAATCCAGTAGTACCTTCATTCCCTTTTAGGCAAAGTTCCCTTTGTAAACCAGGGGCTTCAAACAATTGCTAGGCCCGCACTCTCCAGCCTTCGGCCACTGAGAGAACTTTGGAGAAAGCAGCTTCTGCTGGGCGGACACTTTCTTCTAACCAAACTGAAGACTTCACCAGATTGAGTAAAGCAGCTTGAAGGAGAATACTGTCTTTTGCTTTCTCTTTCATGTGGTGAATGGGGAACTTGCACTTGCTGCTAACAAAGTTTTTACTCAGCACAACTACGGTTTGGCCTCCTTCGCGTTCCAGAATGGCAGAAACGCGGTTTCTCTTCTACTTTAGGGATAGTGTTTCTGAAGCAGTATTCTCAGCCGCGCAGCACAGAATGCCTCCCGGAATGATGGAAACCCTGAAAGGGCTTCAACTACTTGAGAGGGAGAAAACTCATATGCTTTATCCAGGGAGACAAAGCACGGGCAACTTTCCTAGCCATGGAACACAAAGGGATTTTCAAACACAGAAACTGAATCCTTCTCCCTTCCTCCCGTGACTGAGGAAAACATGCTCGTGCTTTCTCTTTCAAGCACGGAGGAAGCTACAGACTCCTGTTAAGCACACAGTGTTTAGTCAACAGAAAGGAACCTCTTCTGCTCGCCCTTAGCTAAAGGCAGACAATCTGCGTGACTGGCTTTGAAATCCAGTAGTACCTTCATTCCCTTGTAGGCAAAGTTCCCTTTGTAAACCAGGGGATTCAAACAATCGCTAGGCCCGCACTCTCCAGCCTTCGGCCACTGAGAGAACATTGGAGAAAGCAGCTTCTGCTGGGCGGACACTTTCTTCTAACCAAACTGAAGACTTCACCAGATTGAGTAAAGCAGCTTGAAGGAGAACGCTGTCTTTTTCCTCTCCTTCATGTGGTGAATGGGGAACTTGCACTTGCTGCTAAGAAAGTTTTTACTCAGCACAACTACGGTTTTGCCTCCTTCGCGTTCCAGAATGACAGAAAGGCGGTTGCTCTTCTACTTTAGGGATAGTGTCTCTGAAGAGGTATTCTCAGCGGCGCAGCAGAGAATGCCTCCCGGAGTGCTGGAAAACCTGAAAGGGCTTCAACTACTTGAGAGGGGGAATACTCATATGCTTTATCCAGGTAGACAAAGCACGGGCAACTTTCCTAGCCATGGAACACAAAGGGATTTTTAAACACAGAGACTAAATCCTTCTCCTTTCCTCCCCTGACTGAGAAAAACATGCTCGTGCTTTCTCTTTCAGGCACGGAGGATGCAAAGACTCCTGTTAAGCACACAGTGTTTAGTCAGCAGAACGGAACCTCTTCTGCTCGCCCTTAGCTAAAGGCAGACAATCTGCGTGACTGGCTTTGAAATCCAGTAGTACCTTCATTCCCTTGTAGGCAAAGTTCCCTTTGTAAACCAGGGCATTCAAACAATCGCTAGTCCCGCACTCTCCAGCCTTCGGCCACTGAGAGAACATTGGAGAAAGCAGCTTCTGCCTGGTGGACCCTTTCTTCTAAACAAACTGAAGACTTCACCAGATTGAGTAAAGTAGCTTGAAGGAGAACGCTGTCTTTTCCCTCTCCTTCATGTGGTGAATGGGGAACTTGCACTTGCTGCTAACAAAGTTTTTACTCAGCACAACTACGGTTTTGCCTCCTTCGCGTTCCGGAATGGCAGAAACGCGATTTCTCTTCTACGTTAGGGATAGCGTTTGTGAAGCGGTATTCTCAGCCGCGCAGCACAGAATGCAACTGGAATGCTGGAAACCCTGAACAGCTTCAACTACTTGAGAAGGAGAAAACTCATATGCTTTAACCAGGTAGACAAGGCAAGGGCAACTTTCTTAGGCATGGAACAAGAGGGATTTTCAAACACAGAAACTGAATCCTTCTCCCTTCCTCCCCTCAGAAAAACATGCTCGTGCTTCCTCTTTCAGGCCCGGAAGCAAAGACTCCTGTTAACCACACAGTGTTCAGTCAGCAGAACGGAACCTCTTCTGCTTGCCCTTAGCTAAAGGCAGACACTCTGCCTGACTGGCTTTGAAATCCAGTAGTACCTTCATTCCCTTGTAGGCAAAGTTCCCTTTGTAAACCAGGGGATTCAAACAATTGCTAGGCCCACACTCTCCAGCCTTCGGCCACTGAGAGAACATTGGAGAAAGCAGCTTCTGCTGGGCGGACACTTTCTTCTAACCAAACTGAAGACTTCACCAGATTGAGTAAAGCAGCTTGAAGGAGAACGCTGTCTTTTGCTTTCTCCTTCATGTGTTGAATGGGGAACTTGCACTTGCTGCTAACAAAGTTTTTACTCAGCACAACTACGGTTTTGCCTCCTTCGCGTTCCAGAATGGCAGAAACGCGGTTTCTCTTCTACTTTAGGGATAGTGTTTCTGAAGCGGTATTGTCAGCCGCGCAGCGCAGACTGCCTCCCGGAATGATGGAAACCCTGAAAGGGCTTCAACTACTTGAGAGGGAGAAAACTCATATGCTTTATCCAGGTAGACAAAGCAGGGGCAACTTTCCTAGCCATGGAACACAAAGGGATTTTCAAACACAGAAACTGAATCGTTCTCCCTTTCTCCCCTGACTGAGAAAAACAAGCTCGTGCTTTCTCTTTCAGGCACGGAAGAAGCAAGAGACCCCTGTTAAACACACAGTGTTTAGTCAGCAGAACGGAACCTCTTCTGCCCGATCTTAGCTAAAGGCAGACAATCTGCGAGACTGCCCTTGAAATCCAGTAGTACCTTCATTCCCTTGTAGGCAAAGTTCCTTTTGTAAACCAGGGGATTCATACAATTGCTAGGCCCGCACTCTCTAGCCTTCTGCCACTAAGAGAACATTGGAGAAAGCAGCTTGTGCTGGACGGACTCTTCCTTGTAACAAAACTGAAAACTTCACTAGATTCAGTTAAGCAGCTTCAGGAGAACGCTGGCTTTCGCTTTGTCTTTCATGTGGTGAATGGGAAACTTCCACTTGCTGCTAACAACCGTTTTACTCAGAGCAACTAAGGTTGTGCCTCGCTCGCGTTTCAGAATGGGATGAACGCAGTCTCTCTTCTCCTTCATGATACCGTCTCTAAAGCGGGATTCTCCGCCGCGCAGCACAGAATGCTTCCCGGAACGCTGGAAATCGTAAACGGCTTCAAGTACTTGAGAGGGAGAAAAGTCATAAACTTTATCCAGGTAGACAATGCTCAGGCAACTTTCTTAGGCATGGGACACAGAGGGATATTCAAATACAGAAAGTGAATCCTTCTCCCGGACCAGACTGTTTGCAACAAGCTCGTGCTTTCTCTTTCAGGCACGGAGGAATCTACAGACTCCTGTTAAGCACACAGTGTTTAGTCAACAGAAAGGAACCTCTTCTGCTCGCCCTTAGCTAAAGGCAGACAATCTGCGTGACTGGCTTTGAAATCCTGTAGTACCTTCATTCCCTTGTAGGCAAAGTTCCCTTTGTAAACCAGGGGATTCAAACAATTGCTAGGCCCGCACTCTCCAGCCTTCGGCCACTGAGAGAACATTGGAGAAAGCAGCTTCTGCTGGGCAGACACTTTCTTCTAACCAAACTGAAGACTTCACCAGATTGAGTAAAGTAGCTTGAAGGAGAACGCTGTCTTTTGCTTTCTCTTTCATGTGGTGAATGGGGAACGTGCACTTGCTGCTAATAAAGTTTTTACTCAGCACAACTACGGTTTGGCCTCTTTCGCGTTCCAGTATGGCAGAAACGCGGTTTCTCTTCTACTTTAGGGATAGCGTTTGTGAAGCGGTATTGTCAGCCGCGCAGCACAGAATGCCCCCTGGAATGCTGGAAACCCTGAAAGGGCTTCAACTACTTGAGAGGGAGAAAACTCATATGCTTTATCGAGGTAGACAAAGCACGGGCAACTCTCCTAGGCATGGAACACAAAGGGATTTTCAAACACAGAAACTGAATCCTTCTCCCTTCCTCCCCTCAGAAAAACATGCTCGTGCTTCCTCTTTCAGGCACGGAAGAAGCAAAGACTCCTGTTAACCACACAGTGTTCAGTCAGCAGAACGGAACCTCTTCTGCTCGCCCTTAGCTAAAGGCAGACAATCTGCGTGACTGGCCTTGAAATCCACTAGTACCTTCATTCCCTTGTAGGCAAAGTTCCCTTTGTAAACCAGGGCATTCAAACAATCGCTAGTCCCGCACTCTCCAGCCTTCGGCCACTGAGAGAACATTGGAGAAAGCAGCTTCTGCCTGGTGGACCCTTTCTTCTAAACAAACTGAAGACTTCACCAGATTGAGTAAAGTAGCTTGAAGGAGAACGCTGTCTTTTCCCTCTCCTTCATGTGGTGAATGGGGAACTTGCACTTGCTGCTAACAAAGTTTTTACTCAGCACAACTACGGTTTTGCCTCCTTCGCGTTCCGGAATGGCAGAAACGCGATTTCTCTTCTACGTTAGGGATAGCGTTTGTGAAGCGGTATTCTCAGCCGCGCAGCACAGAATGCAACTGGAATGCTGGAAACCCTGAACAGCTTCAACTACTTGAGAAGGAGAAAACTCATATGCTTTAACCAGGTAGACAAGGCAAGGGCAACTTTCTTAGGCATGGAACAAGAGGGATTTTCAAACACAGAAACTGAATCCTTCTCCCTTCCTCCCCTCAGAAAAACATGCTCGTGCTTCCTCTTTCAGGCCCGGAAGCAAAGACTCCTGTTAACCACACAGTGTTCAGTCAGCAGAACGGAACCTCTTCTGCTTGCCCTTAGCTAAAGGCAGACACTCTGCCTGACTGGCTTTGAAATCCAGTAGTACCTTCATTCCCTTGTAGGCAAAGTTCCCTTTGTAAACCAGGGGATTCAAACAATCGCTAGGCCCGCACTCTCCAGCCTTCGGCCACTGAGAGAACATTGGAGAAAGCAGCTTCTGCTGGGCGGACACTTTCTTCTAACCAAACTGAAGACTTCACCAGATTGAGTAAAGCAGCTTGAAGGAGAACGCTGTCTTTTGCTTTCTCCTTCATGTGTTGAATGGGGAACTTGCACTTGCTGCTAACAAAGTTTTTACTCAGCACAACTACGGTTTTGCCTCCTTCGCGTTCCAGAATGGCAGAAACGCGGTTTCTCTTCTACTTTAGGGATAGTGTTTCTGAAGCGGTATTGTCAGCCGCGCAGCGCAGACTGCCTCCCGGAATGATGGAAACCCTGAAAGGGCTTCAACTACTTGAGAGGGAGAAAACTCATATGCTTTATCCAGGTAGACAAAGCAGGGGCAACTTTCCTAGCCATGGAACACAAAGGGATTTTCAAACACAGAAACTGAATCGTTCTCCCTTTCTCCCCTGACTGAGAAAAACAAGCTCGTGCTTTCTCTTTCAGGCACGGAAGAAGCAAGAGACCCCTGTTAAACACACAGTGTTTAGTCAGCAGAACGGAACCTCTTCTGCCCGATCTTAGCTAAAGGCAGACAATCTGCGAGACTGCCCTTGAAATCCAGTAGTACCTTCATTCCCTTGTAGGCAAAGTTCCTTTTGTAAACCAGGGGATTCATACAATTGCTAGGCCCGCACTCTCTAGCCTTCTGCCACTAAGAGAACATTGGAGAAAGCAGCTTGTGCTGGACGGACTCTTCCTTGTAACAAAACTGAAAACTTCACTAGATTCAGTTAAGCAGCTTCAGGAGAACGCTGGCTTTCACTCTGTCTTTCATGTGGTGAATGGGGAACTTCCACTTGCTGCTAACAACCGTTTTACTCAGAGCAACTAAGGTTGTGCCTCCCTCGCGTTTCAGAATGGGATGAACGCAGTCTCTCTTCTCCTTCATGATACCGTCTCTAAAGCGGGATTCTCCGCCGCGCAGCGCAGAATGATTCCCGGAACGCTGGAAATCGTAAACGGCTTCAAGTACTTGAGAGGGAGAAAAGTCATAAACATTATCCAGGTAGACAATGCACAGGCAACTTTCTTAGACATGGGACACAGAGGGATATTCAAATACAGAAAGTGAATCCTTCTCCTTTCCAGATCAGACTGTTTGCAACAAGCTCGTGCTTTCTCTTTCAGGCACGGAAGAAGCTACAGACTCCTGTTAAGCACACAGTGTTTAGTCAGCAGAACGGAACCTCTTCTGCTCGCCCTTAGCTAAAGGCAGACACTCTGCGTGACTGGCTTTGAAATCCAGTAGTACCTTCATTCCCTTGTAGGCAAAGTTCCCTTTGTAAACCAGGGGATTCAAACAATCGCTAGGCCCGCACTCTCCAGCCTTCGGCCACTGAGAGAACATTGGAGAAAGCAGCTTCTGCTGGGCGGACACTTTCTTCTAACCAAACTGAAGACTTCACCAGATTGAGTAAAGCAGCTTGAAGGAGAACGCTGTCTTTTTCCTCTCCTTCATGTGGTGAATGGGGAACTTGCACTTGCTGCTAAGAAAGTTTTTACTCAGCACAACTACGGTTTTGCCTCCTTCGCGTTCCAGAATGACAGAAACGCGGTTGCTCTTCTACTTTAGGGATAGTGTCTCTGAAGAGGTATTCTCAGCGGCGCAGCACAGAATGCCTCCCGGAGTGCTGGGAAACCTGAAAGGGCTTCAACTACTTGAGAGGGGGAATACTCATATGCTTTATCCAGGTAGACAAAGCACGGGCAACTTTCCTAGCCATGGAACACAAAGGGATTTTTAAACACAGAGACTAAATCCTTCTCCTTTCCTCCCCTGACTGAGAAAAACATGCTCGTGCTTTCTCTTTCAGGCACGGAGGATGCAAAGACTCCTGTTAAGCACACAGTGTTTAGTCAACAGAACGGAACCTCTTCTGCTCGCCCTTAGCTAAAGGCAGACAATCTGCATGACTGGCTTTGAAATCCAGTAGTACCTTCATTCCCTTTTAGGCAAAGTTCCCTTTGTAAACCAGGGGCTTCAAACAATTGCTAGGCCCGCACTCTCCAGCCTTCGGCCACTGAGAGAACTTTGGAGAAAGCAGCTTCTGCTGGGCGGACACTTTCTTCTAACCAAACTGAAGACTTCACCAGATTGAGTAAAGCAGCTTGAAGGAGAATACTGTCTTTTGCTTTCTCTTTCATGTGGTGAATGGGGAACTTGCACTTGCTGCTAACAAAGTTTTTACTCAGCACAACTACGGTTTGGCCTCCTTCGCGTTCCAGAATGGCAGAAACGCGGTTTCTCTTCTACTTTAGGGATAGTGTTTCTGAAGCAGTATTCTCAGCCGCGCAGCACAGAATGCCTCCCGGAATGATGGAAACCCTGAAAGGGCTTCAACTACTTGAGAGGGAGAAAACTCATATGCTTTATCCAGGGAGACAAAGCACGGGCAACTTTCCTAGCCATGGAACACAAAGGGATTTTCAAACACAGAAACTGAATCCTTCTCCCTTCCTCCCGTGACTGAGGAAAACATGCTCGTGCTTTCTCTTTCAAGCACGGAGGAAGCTACAGACTCCTGTTAAGCACACAGTGTTTAGTCAACAGAAAGGAACCTCTTCTGCTCGCCCTTAGCTAAAGGCAGACAATCTGCGTGACTGGCTTTGAAATCCAGTAGTACCTTCATTCCCTTGTAGGCAAAGTTCCCTTTGTAAACCAGGGGATTCAAACAATCGCTAGGCCTGCACTCTCCAGCCTTCGGCCACTGAGAGAACATTGGAGAAAGCAGCTTCTGCTGGGCGGACACTTTCTTCTAACCAAACTGAAGACTTCACCAGATTGAGTAAAGCAGCTTGAAGGAGAACGCTGTCTTTTTCCTCTCCTTCATGTGGTGAATGGGGAACTTGCACTTGCTGCTAAGAAAGTTTTTACTCAGCACAACTACGGTTTTGCCTCCTTCGCGTTCCAGAATGACAGAAAGGCGGTTGCTCTTCTACTTTAGGGATAGTGTCTCTGAAGAGGTATTCTCAGCGGCGCAGCAGAGAATGCCTCCCGGAGTGCTGGAAAACCTGAAAGGGCTTCAACTACTTGAGAGGGGGAATACTCATATGCTTTATCCAGGTAGACAAAGCACGGGCAACTTTCCTAGCCATGGAACACAAAGGGATTTTTAAACACAGAGACTAAATCCTTCTCCTTTCCTCCCCTGACTGAGAAAAACATGCTCGTGCTTTCTCTTTCAGGCACGGAGGATGCAAAGACTCCTGTTAAGCACACAGTGTTTAGTCAGCAGAACGGAACCTCTTCTGCTCGCCCTTAGCTAAAGGCAGACAATCTGCGTGACTGGCTTTGAAATCCAGTAGTACCTTCATTCCCTTGTAGGCAAAGTTCCCTTTGTAAACCAGGGCATTCAAACAATCGCTAGTCCCGCACTCTCCAGCCTTCGGCCACTGAGAGAACATTGGAGAAAGCAGCTTCTGCCTGGTGGACCCTTTCTTCTAAACAAACTGAAGACTTCACCAGATTGAGTAAAGTAGCTTGAAGGAGAACGCTGTCTTTTCCCTCTCCTTCATGTGGTGAATGGGGAACTTGCACTTGCTGCTAACAAAGTTTTTACTCAGCACAACTACGGTTTTGCCTCCTTCGCGTTCCGGAATGGCAGAAACGCGATTTCTCTTCTACGTTAGGGATAGCGTTTGTGAAGCGGTATTCTCAGCCGCGCAGCACAGAATGCAACTGGAATGCTGGAAACCCTGAACAGCTTCAACTACTTGAGAAGGAGAAAACTCATATGCTTTAACCAGGTAGACAAGGCAAGGGCAACTTTCTTAGGCATGGAACAAGAGGGATTTTCAAACACAGAAACTGAATCCTTCTCCCTTCCTCCCCTCAGAAAAACATGCTCGTGCTTCCTCTTTCAGGCCCGGAAGCAAAGACTCCTGTTAACCACACAGTGTTCAGTCAGCAGAACGGAACCTCTTCTGCTTGCCCTTAGCTAAAGGCAGACACTCTGCCTGACTGGCTTTGAAATCCAGTAGTACCTTCATTCCCTTGTAGGCAAAGTTCCCTTTGTAAACCAGGGGATTCAAACAATTGCTAGGCCCACACTCTCCAGCCTTCGGCCACTGAGAGAACATTGGAGAAAGCAGCTTCTGCTGGGCGGACACTTTCTTCTAACCAAACTGAAGACTTCACCAGATTGAGTAAAGCAGCTTGAAGGAGAACGCTGTCTTTTGCTTTCTCCTTCATGTGTTGAATGGGGAACTTGCACTTGCTGCTAACAAAGTTTTTACTCAGCACAACTACGGTTTTGCCTCCTTCGCGTTCCAGAATGGCAGAAACGCGGTTTCTCTTCTACTTTAGGGATAGTGTTTCTGAAGCGGTATTGTCAGCCGCGCAGCGCAGACTGCCTCCCGGAATGATGGAAACCCTGAAAGGGCTTCAACTACTTGAGAGGGAGAAAACTCATATGCTTTATCCAGGTAGACAAAGCAGGGGCAACTTTCCTAGCCATGGAACACAAAGGGATTTTCAAACACAGAAACTGAATCGTTCTCCCTTTCTCCCCTGACTGAGAAAAACAAGCTCGTGCTTTCTCTTTCAGGCACGGAAGAAGCAAGAGACCCCTGTTAAACACACAGTGTTTAGTCAGCAGAACGGAACCTCTTCTGCCCGATCTTAGCTAAAGGCAGACAATCTGCGAGACTGCCCTTGAAATCCAGTAGTACCTTCATTCCCTTGTAGGCAAAGTTCCTTTTGTAAACCAGGGGATTCATACAATTGCTAGGCCCGCACTCTCTAGCCTTCTGCCACTAAGAGAACATTGGAGAAAGCAGCTTGTGCTGGACGGACTCTTCCTTGTAACAAAACTGAAAACTTCACTAGATTCAGTTAAGCAGCTTCAGGAGAACGCTGGCTTTCGCTTTGTCTTTCATGTGGTGAATGGGAAACTTCCACTTGCTGCTAACAACCGTTTTACTCAGAGCAACTAAGGTTGTGCCTCGCTCGCGTTTCAGAATGGGATGAACGCAGTCTCTCTTCTCCTTCATGATACCGTCTCTAAAGCGGGATTCTCCGCCGCGCAGCACAGAATGCTTCCCGGAACGCTGGAAATCGTAAACGGCTTCAAGTACTTGAGAGGGAGAAAAGTCATAAACTTTATCCAGGTAGACAATGCTCAGGCAACTTTCTTAGGCATGGGACACAGAGGGATATTCAAATACAGAAAGTGAATCCTTCTCCCGGACCAGACTGTTTGCAACAAGCTCGTGCTTTCTCTTTCAGGCACGGAGGAATCTACAGACTCCTGTTAAGCACACAGTGTTTAGTCAACAGAAAGGAACCTCTTCTGCTCGCCCTTAGCTAAAGGCAGACAATCTGCGTGACTGGCTTTGAAATCCTGTAGTACCTTCATTCCCTTGTAGGCAAAGTTCCCTTTGTAAACCAGGGGATTCAAACAATTGCTAGGCCCGCACTCTCCAGCCTTCGGCCACTGAGAGAACATCGGAGAAAGCAGCTTCTGCTGGGCAGACACTTTCTTCTAACCAAACTGAAGACTTCACCAGATTGAGTAAAGTAGCTTGAAGGAGAACGCTGTCTTTTGCTTTCTCTTTCATGTGGTGAATGGGGAACGTGCACTTGCTGCTAATAAAGTTTTTACTCAGCACAACTACGGTTTGGCCTCTTTCGCGTTCCAGTATGGCAGAAACGCGGTTTCTCTTCTACTTTAGGGATAGCGTTTGTGAAGCGGTATTGTCAGCCGCGCAGCACAGAATGCCCCCTGGAATGCTGGAAACCCTGAAAGGGCTTCAACTACTTGAGAGGGAGAAAACTCATATGCTTTATCGAGGTAGACAAAGCACGGGCAACTCTCCTAGGCATGGAACACAAAGGGATTTTCAAACACAGAAACTGAATCCTTCTCCCTTCCTCCCCTCAGAAAAACATGCTCGTGCTTCCTCTTTCAGGCACGGAAGAAGCAAAGACTCCTGTTAACCACACAGTGTTCAGTCAGCAGAACGGAACCTCTTCTGCTCGCCCTTAGCTAAAGGCAGACAATCTGCGTGACTGGCCTTGAAATCCACTAGTACCTTCATTCCCTTGTAGGCAAAGTTCCCTTTGTAAACCAGGGGCTTCAAACAATCGCTAGGCCCGCACTCTCCAGCCTTCGGCCACTGAGAGAACATTGGAGAAAGCAGCTTCTGCTGGGCGGACACTTTCTTCTAACCAAACTGAAGACTTCACCAGATTGAGTAAAGCAGCTTGAAGGAGAACGCTGTCTTTTGCTTTCTCCTTCATGTGGTGAATGGGGAACTTGCACTTGCTGCTAACAAAGTTTTTACTCAGCACAACTACGGTTTTGCCTCCTTCGCGTTCCAGAATGACAGAAACGCGGTTTCTCTTCTACTTTAGGGATAGTGTCTCTGAAGAGGTATTCTCAGCCGCGCAGCACAGAATGCCTCCCGGAGTGCTGGAAAACCTGAAAGGGCTTCAACTACTTGAGAGGGGGAATACTCACATGCTTTATCCAGGTAGACAAAGCACGGGCAGCTTTCCTAGCCATGGAACACAGAGGGATTTTTAAACACAGAGACTGAATCCTTCTCCTTTCCTCCCCTGACTGAGAAAAACATGCTCGTGCTTTCTCTTTCAGGCACGGAGGATGCAAAGACTCCTGTTAAGTACACAGTGTTTAGTCAGCAGAACGGAACCTCTTCTGCTCGCCCTTAGCTAAAGGCAGACAATCTGCGTGACTGGCTTTGAAATCCAGTAGTACCTTCATTCCCTTGTAGCCAAAGTTCCCTTTGTAAACCAGGGGATTCAAACAATCGCTAGGCCCGCACTCTCCAGCCTTCGGCCACTGAGAGAACATTGGAGAAAGCAGCTTCTGCTGGGCGGACACTTTCTTCTAACCAAACTGAAGACTTCACCAGATTGAGTAAAGCAGCTTTAAGGAGAACGCTGTCTTTTGCTTTCTCCTTCATGTGGTGAATGGGGAACTTGCACTTGCTGCTAACAAAGTTTTTACTCAGCACAACTACGGTTTTGCCTCCTTCGCGTTCCAGAATGACAGAAACGCGGTTTCTCTTCTACTTTAGGGATAGTGTCTCTGAAGAGGTATTCTCAGCCACGCAGCACAGAATGCAGCTGGAATGCTGGAAACCCTGAAAGGGCTTCAACTAATTGAGAGGGAGAAAACTCTTATGCTTTATCCAGGTAGACAATGCACGGGCAACTTTCCTAGCCATGGAACACAAAGGGATTTTTAAACACAGAAACTGAATCCTTCTCCCTTCCTCCCGTGACTGAGAAAAACATGCTCGTGCTTTCTCTTTCAGGCACGGAGGATGCAAAGACTCCTGTTAAGCACACAGTGTTTAGTCAACAGAACGGAACCTCTTCTGCTCGCCCTTAGCTAAAGGCAGACAATCTGCGTGACTGGCTTTGAAATCCTGTAGTACCTTCATTCCCTTGTAGGCAAAGTTCCCTTTGTAAACCAGGGGATTCAAACAATTGCTAGGCCCGCACTCTCCAGCCTTCGGCCACTGAGAGAACATTGGAGAAAGCAGCTTCTGCTGGGCGGACACTTTCTTCTAACCAAACTGAAGACTTCACCAGATTGAGTAAAGTAGCTTGAAGGAGAACGCTGTCTTTTGCTTTCTCTTTCATGTGGTGAATGGGGAACTTGCACTTGCTGCTAATAAAGTTTTTACTCAGCACAACTACGGTTTTGCCTCCTTCGCGTTCCAGAATGACAGAAACGCGGTTTCTCTTCTACTTTAGGAATAGTGTCTCTGAAGAGGTATTCTCAGCCGCGCAGCACAGAATGCCTCCCGGAGTGCTGGAAAACTTGAAAGGGCTTCAACTACTTGAGAGGGGGAATACTCATATGCTTTATCCAGGTAGACAAAGCACGGGCAACTTTCCTAGCAATGGAACACAAAGGGATTTTTAAACACAGAGACTAAATCCTTCTCCTTTCCTCCCCTGACTGAGAAAAACATGCTCGTGCTTTCTCTTTCAGGCACGGAAGAAGCAAGAGACTCCTGTTAAGCACACAGTGTTTATTCAGCAGAACGGAACCTCCCTCTTCTGCTCGCCCTTAGCTAAAGGCAGACAATCTGCATGACTGGCTTTGAAATCCTGTAGTACCTTCATTCCCTTGTAGGCAAAGTTCCCTTTGTAACCAGGGGCTTCAAACAATCGCTAGGCCCGCACTCTCCAGCCTTCGGCCACTGAGAGAACATTGGAGAAAGCAGCTTCTGCTGGGCGGACACTTTCTTCTAACCAAACTGAAGACTTCACCAGATTGAGTAAAGCAGCTTGAAGGAGAACGCTGTCATTTTCCTCTCCTTCATGTGGTGAATGGGGAACTTGCACTTGCTGCTAACAAAGTTTTTACTCAGCACAACTACGGTTTTGCCTCCTTCGCGTTCCAGAATGACAGAAACGCGGTTTCTCTTCTACTTTAGGGATAGTGTCTCTGAAGGGGTATTCTCAGCCGCGCAGCACAGAATGCCTCCCGGAGTGCTGAAAAACCTGAAAGGGCTTCAACTACTTGAGAGGGGGAATACTCATATGCTTTATCCAGGTAGACAAAGCACGGGCAACTTTCCTAGCCATGGAACACAAAGGGATTTTTAAACACAGAGACTAAATCCTTCTCCTTTCCTCCCCTGACTGATAAAAACATGCTCGTGCTTTCTCTTACAGGCACGGAAGATGCAAAGAGTCCTGTTAAGCACACAGTGTTTAGTCAACAGAACGGAACCTCTTCTGCTCGCCCTTAGCTAAAGGCAATCTGCGTGACTGGCTTTGAAATCCAGTAGTACCTTCATTCCCTTGTAGGCAAAGTTCCCTTTGTAAACCAGGGGCTTCAAACAATCGCTAGGCCCGCACGCTCCAGCCTTCGGCCACTGAGAGAACATTGGAGAAAGCAGCTTCTGCTGGGCGGACACTTTCTTCTAACCAAACTGAAGACTTCACCAGATTGAGTAAAGTAGCTTGAAGGAGAACGCTGTCTTTTGCTTTCTCTTTCATGTGGTGAATGGGAAACTCGCCCTTGCTGCTAACAAAGTTTTTACTCAGCACAACTACGGTTTTGCCTCCTTCGCGTTCCAGAATGGCAGAAACGCGGTTTCTCTTCTACTTTAGGGATAGCGTTTGTGAAGCGGTATTCTCAGCCACGCAGCACAGAATGCAGCTGGAATGCTGGAAACCCTGAACGGTTTCAACTACCTCAGAGGGAGAAAACTCATATGCTTTAACCAGGTAGACAAGGCAGGGGCAACTTTCTTAGGCATGGAACAAGAGGGATTTTCAAACACAGAAACTGAATTGTTCTCCCTTTCTCCCCTGACTGAGAAAAACAAGCTCGTGGTTTCTCTTTCAGGCCCGGAAGAAGCAAGAGAATCCTGTTAAACACACAGTGTTTAGTCAGCAGAACGGAACCTCTTCTGCCCGCTCTTAGCTAAAGGCAGACACTCTGCGTGACTGGCTTGGGAATCCAGTAGTACCTTCATTCCCTTGTAGACAAAGTTCCTTTTGTAAACCAGGGGATTCAAACAATTGCTAGGCCCGCACTCTCCAGCCTTCTGCCACTGAGAGAACATTGGAGAAAGCAGCTTGTGCTGGACGGACTCTTCCTTGTAACAATAATGAAAACTTCAGTAGATTCAGTTAAGCAGCTTCAAGGAGAACGCTGGCTTTTGGTTTGTCTTTCATGTGGTGAATGGGGAACTTCCACTTGCTGCTAACAACCGTTTTACTCAGAGCAACTAAGGTTGTGCCTCCCTCGCGTTTCAGAAAGGGATGAACGCAGTCTCTCTTCTCCTTCATGATACCGTCTCTACAGCGGAATTCTCAGCCGCGCAGCACAGAATGCTTCCCGGAACGCTGGAAATCGTAAACGGCTTCAAGTACTTGAGAGGGAGAAAAGTCATAAACTTTATCCAGGTAGACAATGCACAGGCAACTTTCTTAGGCATGGGACACAGAGGGATATTCAAATACAGAAAGTGAATCCTTCTCCCGGACCAGACTGTTTGCAACAAGCTCGTGCTTTCTCTTTCAGGCACGGAGGAATCTACAGACTCCTGTTAAGCACACAGTGTTTAGTCAACAGAAAGGAACCTCTTCTGCTCGCCCTTAGCTAAAGGCAGACAATCTGCGTGACTGGCTTTGAAATCCTGTAGTACCTTCATTCCCTTGTAGGCAAAGTTCCCTTTGTAAACCAGGGGATTCAAACAATTGCTAGGCCCGCACTCTCCAGCCTTCGGCCACTGAGAGAACATTGGAGAAAGCAGCTTCTGCTGGGCAGACACTTTCTTCTAACCAAACTGAAGACTTCACCAGATTGAGTAAAGTAGCTTGAAGGAGAACGCTGTCTTTTGCTTTCTCTTTCATGTGGTGAATGGGGAACGTGCACTTGCTGCTAATAAAGTTTTTACTCAGCACAACTACGGTTTGGCCTCTTTCGCGTTCCAGTATGGCAGAAACGCGGTTTCTCTTCTACTTTAGGGATAGCGTTTGTGAAGCGGTATTGTCAGCCGCGCAGCACAGAATGCCCCCTGGAATGCTGGAAACCCTGAAAGGGCTTCAACTACTTGAGAGGGAGAAAACTCATATGCTTTATCGAGGTAGACAAAGCACGGGCAACTCTCCTAGGCATGGAACACAAAGGGATTTTCAAACACAGAAACTGAATCCTTCTCCCTTCCTCCCCTCAGAAAAACATGCTCGTGCTTCCTCTTTCAGGCACGGAAGAAGCAAAGACTCCTGTTAACCACACAGTGTTCAGTCAGCAGAACGGAACCTCTTCTGCTCGCCCTTAGCTAAAGGCAGACAATCTGCGTGACTGGCCTTGAAATCCACTAGTACCTTCATTCCCTTGTAGGCAAAGTTCCCTTTGTAAACCAGGGGCTTCAAACAATCGCTAGGCCCGCACTCTCCAGCCTTCGGCCACTGAGAGAACATTGGAGAAAGCAGCTTCTGCTGGGCGGACACTTTCTTCTAACCAAACTGAAGACTTCACCAGATTGAGTAAAGCAGCTTGAAGGAGAACGCTGTCTTTTGCTTTCTCCTTCATGTGGTGAATGGGGAACTTGCACTTGCTGCTAACAAAGTTTTTACTCAGCACAACTACGGTTTTGCCTCCTTCGCGTTCCAGAATGACAGAAACGCGGTTTCTCTTCTACTTTAGGGATAGTGTCTCTGAAGAGGTATTCTCAGCCGCGCAGCACAGAATGCCTCCCGGAGTGCTGGAAAACCTGAAAGGGCTTCAACTACTTGAGAGGGGGAATACTCACATGCTTTATCCAGGTAGACAAAGCACGGGCAGCTTTCCTAGCCATGGAACACAGAGGGATTTTTAAACACAGAGACTGAATCCTTCTCCTTTCCTCCCCTGAGAAAAACATGCTCGTGCTTTCTCTTTCAGGCACGGAGGATGCAAAGACTCCTGTTAAGTACACAGTGTTTAGTCAGCAGAACGGAACCTCTTCTGCTCGCCCTTAGCTAAAGGCAGACAATCTGCGTGACTGGCTTTGAAATCCAGTAGTACCTTCATTCCCTTGTAGCCAAAGTTCCCTTTGTAAACCAGGGGATTCAAACAATCGCTAGGCCCGCACTCTCCAGCCTTCGGCCACTGAGAGAACATTGGAGAAAGCAGCTTCTGCTGGGCAGACACTTTCTTCTAACCAAACTGAAGACTTCACCAGATTGAGTAAAGCAGCTTTAAGGAGAACACTGTCTTTTGCTTTCTCTTTCATGTGGTGAATGGGGAACTTGCACTTGCTGCTAATAAAGTTTTTACTCAGCACAACTACGGTTTTGCCTCCTTTGCGTTCCAGAATGGCAGAAACGCGGTTTCTCTTCTACTTTAGGGATAGCGTTTGTGAAGCGGTATTCTCAGCAACGCAGCACAGAATGCAGCTGGAATGCTGGAAACCCTGAAAGGGCTTCAACTAATTGAGAGGGAGAAAACTCTTATGCTTTATCCAGGTAGACAAAGCACGGGCAACTTTCCTAGCCATGGAACACAAAGGGATTTTTAAACACAGAAACTGAATCCTTCTCCCTTCCTCCCGTGACTGAGAAAAACATGCTCGTGCTTTCTCTTTCAGGCACGGAGGATGCAAAGACTCCTGTTAAGCACACAGTGTTTAGTCAACAGAACGGAACCTCTTCTGCTCGCCCTTAGCTAAAGGCAGACAATCTGCGTGACTGGCTTTGAAATCCTGTAGTACCTTCATTCCCTTGTAGGCAAAGTTCCCTTTGTAAACCAGGGGATTCAAACAATTGCTAGGCCCGCACTCTCCAGCCTTCGGCCACTGAGAGAACATTGGAGAAAGCAGCTTCTGCTGGGCGGACACTTTCTTCTAACCAAACTGAAGACTTCACCAGATTGAGTAAAGTAGCTTGAAGGAGAACGCTGTCTTTTGCTTTCTCTTTCATGTGGTGAATGGGGAACTTGCACTTGCTGCTAATAAAGTTTTTACTCAGCACAACTACGGTTTTGCCTCCTTCGCGTTCCAGAATGACAGAAACGCGGTTTCTCTTCTACTTTAGGAATAGTGTCTCTGAAGAGGTATTCTCAGCCGCGCAGCACAGAATGCCTCCCGGAGTGCTGGAAAACTTGAAAGGGCTTCAACTACTTGAGAGGGGGAATACTCATATGCTTTATCCAGGTAGACAAAGCACGGGCAACTTTCCTAGCAATGGAACACAAAGGGATTTTTAAACACAGAGACTAAATCCTTCTCCTTTCCTCCCCTGACTGAGAAAAACATGCTCGTGCTTTCTCTTTCAGGCACGGAAGAAGCAAGAGACTCCTGTTAAGCACACAGTGTTTATTCAGCAGAACGGAACCTCCCTCTTCTGCTCGCCCTTAGCTAAAGGCAGACAATCTGCATGACTGGCTTTGAAATCCTGTAGTACCTTCATTCCCTTGTAGGCAAAGTTCCCTTTGTAACCAGGGGCTTCAAACAATCGCTAGGCCCGCACTCTCCAGCCTTCGGCCACTGAGAGAACATTGGAGAAAGCAGCTTCTGCTGGGCGGACACTTTCTTCTAACCAAACTGAAGACTTCACCAGATTGAGTAAAGCAGCTTGAAGGAGAACGCTGTCATTTTCCTCTCCTTCATGTGGTGAATGGGGAACTTGCACTTGCTGCTAACAAAGTTTTTACTCAGCACAACTACGGTTTTGCCTCCTTCGCGTTCCAGAATGACAGAAACGCGGTTTCTCTTCTACTTTAGGGATAGTGTCTCTGAAGGGGTATTCTCAGCCGCGCAGCACAGAATGCCTCCCGGAGTGCTGAAAAACCTGAAAGGGCTTCAACTACTTGAGAGGGGGAATACTCATATGCTTTATCCAGGTAGACAAAGCACGGGCAACTTTCCTAGCCATGGAACACAAAGGGATTTTTAAACACAGAGACTAAATCCTTCTCCTTTCCTCCCCTGACTGATAAAAACATGCTCGTGCTTTCTCTTACAGGCACGGAAGATGCAAAGAGTCCTGTTAAGCACACAGTGTTTAGTCAACAGAACGGAACCTCTTCTGCTCGCCCTTAGCTAAAGGCAATCTGCGTGACTGGCTTTGAAATCCAGTAGTACCTTCATTCCCTTGTAGGCAAAGTTCCCTTTGTAAACCAGGGGCTTCAAACAATCGCTAGGCCCGCACGCTCCAGCCTTCGGCCACTGAGAGAACATTGGAGAAAGCAGCTTCTGCTGGGCGGACACTTTCTTCTAACCAAACTGAAGACTTCACCAGATTGAGTAAAGTAGCTTGAAGGAGAACGCTGTCTTTTGCTTTCTCTTTCATGTGGTGAATGGGAAACTCGCCCTTGCTGCTAACAAAGTTTTTACTCAGCACAACTACGGTTTTGCCTCCTTCGCGTTCCAGAATGGCAGAAACGCGGTTTCTCTTCTACTTTAGGGATAGCGTTTGTGAAGCGGTATTCTCAGCCACGCAGCACAGAATGCAGCTGGAATGCTGGAAACCCTGAACGGTTTCAACTACCTCAGAGGGAGAAAACTCATATGCTTTAACCAGGTAGACAAGGCAGGGGCAACTTTCTTAGGCATGGAACAAGAGGGATTTTCAAACACAGAAACTGAATTGTTCTCCCTTTCTCCCCTGACTGAGAAAAACAAGCTCGTGGTTTCTCTTTCAGGCCCGGAAGAAGCAAGAGAATCCTGTTAAACACACAGTGTTTAGTCAGCAGAACGGAACCTCTTCTGCCCGCTCTTAGCTAAAGGCAGACACTCTGCGTGACTGGCTTGGGAATCCAGTAGTACCTTCATTCCCTTGTAGACAAAGTTCCTTTTGTAAACCAGGGGATTCAAACAATTGCTAGGCCCGCACTCTCCAGCCTTCTGCCACTGAGAGAACATTGGAGAAAGCAGCTTGTGCTGGACGGACTCTTCCTTGTAACAATAATGAAAACTTCAGTAGATTCAGTTAAGCAGCTTCAAGGAGAACGCTGGCTTTTGGTTTGTCTTTCATGTGGTGAATGGGGAACTTCCACTTGCTGCTAACAACCGTTTTACTCAGAGCAACTAAGGTTGTGCCTCCCTCGCGTTTCAGAAAGGGATGAACGCAGTCTCTCTTCTCCTTCATGATACCGTCTCTACAGCGGAATTCTCAGCCGCGCAGCACAGAATGCTTCCCGGAACGCTGGAAATCGTAAACGGCTTCAAGTACTTGAGAGGGAGAAAAGTCATAAACTTTATCCAGGTAGACAATGCACAGGCAACTTTCTTAGGCATGGGACACAGAGGGATATTCAAATACAGAAAGTGAATCCTTCTCCCGGACCAGACTGTTTGCAACAAGCTCGTGCTTTCTCTTTCAGGCACGGAGGAATCTACAGACTCCTGTTAAGCACACAGTGTTTAGTCAACAGAAAGGAACCTCTTCTGCTCGCCCTTAGCTAAAGGCAGACAATCTGCGTGACTGGCTTTGAAATCCTGTAGTACCTTCATTCCCTTGTAGGCAAAGTTCCCTTTGTAAACCAGGGGATTCAAACAATTGCTAGGCCCGCACTCTCCAGCCTTCGGCCACTGAGAGAACATTGGAGAAAGCAGCTTCTGCTGGGCAGACACTTTCTTCTAACCAAACTGAAGACTTCACCAGATTGAGTAAAGTAGCTTGAAGGAGAACGCTGTCTTTTGCTTTCTCTTTCATGTGGTGAATGGGGAACGTGCACTTGCTGCTAATAAAGTTTTTACTCAGCACAACTACGGTTTGGCCTCTTTCGCGTTCCAGTATGGCAGAAACGCGGTTTCTCTTCTACTTTAGGGATAGCGTTTGTGAAGCGGTATTGTCAGCCGCGCAGCACAGAATGCCCCCTGGAATGCTGGAAACCCTGAAAGGGCTTCAACTACTTGAGAGGGAGAAAACTCATATGCTTTATCGAGGTAGACAAAGCACGGGCAACTCTCCTAGGCATGGAACACAAAGGGATTTTCAAACACAGAAACTGAATCCTTCTCCCTTCCTCCCCTCAGAAAAACATGCTCGTGCTTCCTCTTTCAGGCACGGAAGAAGCAAAGACTCCTGTTAACCACACAGTGTTCAGTCAGCAGAACGGAACCTCTTCTGCTCGCCCTTAGCTAAAGGCAGACAATCTGCGTGACTGGCCTTGAAATCCACTAGTACCTTCATTCCCTTGTAGGCAAAGTTCCCTTTGTAAACCAGGGGCTTCAAACAATCGCTAGGCCCGCACTCTCCAGCCTTCGGCCACTGAGAGAACATTGGAGAAAGCAGCTTCTGCTGGGCGGACACTTTCTTCTAACCAAACTGAAGACTTCACCAGATTGAGTAAAGCAGCTTGAAGGAGAACGCTGTCTTTTGCTTTCTCCTTCATGTGGTGAATGGGGAACTTGCACTTGCTGCTAACAAAGTTTTTACTCAGCACAACTACGGTTTTGCCTCCTTCGCGTTCCAGAATGACAGAAACGCGGTTTCTCTTCTACTTTAGGGATAGTGTCTCTGAAGAGGTATTCTCAGCCACGCAGCACAGAATGCAGCTGGAATGCTGGAAACCCTGAAAGGGCTTCAACTAATTGAGAGGGAGAAAACTCTTATGCTTTATCCAGGTAGACAAAGCACGGGCAACTTTCCTAGCCATGGAACACAAAGGGATTTTTAAACACAGAAACTGAATCCTTCTCCCTTCCTCCCGTGACTGAGAAAAACATGCTCGTGCTTTCTCTTTCAGGCACGGAGGATGCAAAGACTCCTGTTAAGCACACAGTGTTTAGTCAACAGAACGGAACCTCTTCTGCTCGCCCTTAGCTAAAGGCAGACAATCTGCGTGACTGGCTTTGAAATCCTGTAGTACCTTCATTCCCTTGTAGGCAAAGTTCCCTTTGTAAACCAGGGGATTCAAACAATTGCTAGGCCCGCACTCTCCAGCCTTCGGCCACTGAGAGAACATTGGAGAAAGCAGCTTCTGCTGGGCGGACACTTTCTTCTAACCAAACTGAAGACTTCACCAGATTGAGTAAAGTAGCTTGAAGGAGAACGCTGTCTTTTGCTTTCTCTTTCATGTGGTGAATGGGGAACTTGCACTTGCTGCTAATAAAGTTTTTACTCAGCACAACTACGGTTTTGCCTCCTTCGCGTTCCAGAATGACAGAAACGCGGTTTCTCTTCTACTTTAGGAATAGTGTCTCTGAAGAGGTATTCTCAGCCGCGCAGCACAGAATGCCTCCCGGAGTGCTGGAAAACTTGAAAGGGCTTCAACTACTTGAGAGGGGGAATACTCATATGCTTTATCCAGGTAGACAAAGCACGGGCAACTTTCCTAGCAATGGAACACAAAGGGATTTTTAAACACAGAGACTAAATCCTTCTCCTTTCCTCCCCTGACTGAGAAAAACATGCTCGTGCTTTCTCTTTCAGGCACGGAAGAAGCAAGAGACTCCTGTTAAGCACACAGTGTTTATTCAGCAGAACGGAACCTCCCTCTTCTGCTCGCCCTTAGCTAAAGGCAGACAATCTGCATGACTGGCTTTGAAATCCTGTAGTACCTTCATTCCCTTGTAGGCAAAGTTCCCTTTGTAACCAGGGGCTTCAAACAATCGCTAGGCCCGCACTCTCCAGCCTTCGGCCACTGAGAGAACATTGGAGAAAGCAGCTTCTGCTGGGCGGACACTTTCTTCTAACCAAACTGAAGACTTCACCAGATTGAGTAAAGCAGCTTGAAGGAGAACGCTGTCATTTTCCTCTCCTTCATGTGGTGAATGGGGAACTTGCACTTGCTGCTAACAAAGTTTTTACTCAGCACAACTACGGTTTTGCCTCCTTCGCGTTCCAGAATGACAGAAACGCGGTTTCTCTTCTACTTTAGGGATAGTGTCTCTGAAGGGGTATTCTCAGCCGCGCAGCACAGAATGCCTCCCGGAGTGCTGAAAAACCTGAAAGGGCTTCAACTACTTGAGAGGGGGAATACTCATATGCTTTATCCAGGTAGACAAAGCACGGGCAACTTTCCTAGCCATGGAACACAAAGGGATTTTTAAACACAGAGACTAAATCCTTCTCCTTTCCTCCCCTGACTGATAAAAACATGCTCGTGCTTTCTCTTACAGGCACGGAAGATGCAAAGAGTCCTGTTAAGCACACAGTGTTTAGTCAACAGAACGGAACCTCTTCTGCTCGCCCTTAGCTAAAGGCAATCTGCGTGACTGGCTTTGAAATCCAGTAGTACCTTCATTCCCTTGTAGGCAAAGTTCCCTTTGTAAACCAGGGGCTTCAAACAATCGCTAGGCCCGCACGCTCCAGCCTTCGGCCACTGAGAGAACATTGGAGAAAGCAGCTTCTGCTGGGCGGACACTTTCTTCTAACCAAACTGAAGACTTCACCAGATTGAGTAAAGTAGCTTGAAGGAGAACGCTGTCTTTTGCTTTCTCTTTCATGTGGTGAATGGGAAACTCGCCCTTGCTGCTAACAAAGTTTTTACTCAGCACAACTACGGTTTTGCCTCCTTCGCGTTCCAGAATGGCAGAAACGCGGTTTCTCTTCTACTTTAGGGATAGCGTTTGTGAAGCGGTATTCTCAGCCACGCAGCACAGAATGCAGCTGGAATGCTGGAAACCCTGAACGGTTTCAACTACCTCAGAGGGAGAAAACTCATATGCTTTAACCAGGTAGACAAGGCAGGGGCAACTTTCTTAGGCATGGAACAAGAGGGATTTTCAAACACAGAAACTGAATTGTTCTCCCTTTCTCCCCTGACTGAGAAAAACAAGCTCGTGGTTTCTCTTTCAGGCCCGGAAGAAGCAAGAGAATCCTGTTAAACACACAGTGTTTAGTCAGCAGAACGGAACCTCTTCTGCCCGCTCTTAGCTAAAGGCAGACACTCTGCGTGACTGGCTTGGGAATCCAGTAGTACCTTCATTCCCTTGTAGACAAAGTTCCTTTTGTAAACCAGGGGATTCAAACAATTGCTAGGCCCGCACTCTCCAGCCTTCTGCCACTGAGAGAACATTGGAGAAAGCAGCTTGTGCTGGACGGACTCTTCCTTGTAACAATAATGAAAACTTCAGTAGATTCAGTTAAGCAGCTTCAAGGAGAACGCTGGCTTTTGGTTTGTCTTTCATGTGGTGAATGGGGAACTTCCACTTGCTGCTAACAACCGTTTTACTCAGAGCAACTAAGGTTGTGCCTCCCTCGCGTTTCAGAAAGGGATGAACGCAGTCTCTCTTCTCCTTCATGATACCGTCTCTACAGCGGAATTCTCAGCCGCGCAGCACAGAATGCTTCCCGGAACGCTGGAAATCGTAAACGGCTTCAAGTACTTGAGAGGGAGAAAAGTCATAAACTTTATCCAGGTAGACAATGCACAGGCAACTTTCTTAGGCATGGGACACAGAGGGATATTCAAATACAGAAAGTGAATCCTTCTCCCGGACCAGACTGTTTGCAACAAGCTCGTGCTTTCTCTTTCAGGCACGGAGGAATCTACAGACTCCTGTTAAGCACACAGTGTTTAGTCAACAGAAAGGAACCTCTTCTGCTCGCCCTTAGCTAAAGGCAGACAATCTGCGTGACTGGCTTTGAAATCCTGTAGTACCTTCATTCCCTTGTAGGCAAAGTTCCCTTTGTAAACCAGGGGATTCAAACAATTGCTAGGCCCGCACTCTCCAGCCTTCGGCCACTGAGAGAACATTGGAGAAAGCAGCTTCTGCTGGGCAGACACTTTCTTCTAACCAAACTGAAGACTTCACCAGATTGAGTAAAGTAGCTTGAAGGAGAACGCTGTCTTTTGCTTTCTCTTTCATGTGGTGAATGGGGAACGTGCACTTGCTGCTAATAAAGTTTTTACTCAGCACAACTACGGTTTGGCCTCTTTCGCGTTCCAGTATGGCAGAAACGCGGTTTCTCTTCTACTTTAGGGATAGCGTTTGTGAAGCGGTATTGTCAGCCGCGCAGCACAGAATGCCCCCTGGAATGCTGGAAACCCTGAAAGGGCTTCAACTACTTGAGAGGGAGAAAACTCATATGCTTTATCGAGGTAGACAAAGCACGGGCAACTCTCCTAGGCATGGAACACAAAGGGATTTTCAAACACAGAAACTGAATCCTTCTCCCTTCCTCCCCTCAGAAAAACATGCTCGTGCTTCCTCTTTCAGGCACGGAAGAAGCAAAGACTCCTGTTAACCACACAGTGTTCAGTCAGCAGAACGGAACCTCTTCTGCTCGCCCTTAGCTAAAGGCAGACAATCTGCGTGACTGGCCTTGAAATCCACTAGTACCTTCATTCCCTTGTAGGCAAAGTTCCCTTTGTAAACCAGGGGCTTCAAACAATCGCTAGGCCCGCACTCTCCAGCCTTCGGCCACTGAGAGAACATTGGAGAAAGCAGCTTCTGCTGGGCGGACACTTTCTTCTAACCAAACTGAAGACTTCACCAGATTGAGTAAAGCAGCTTGAAGGAGAACGCTGTCTTTTGCTTTCTCCTTCATGTGGTGAATGGGGAACTTGCACTTGCTGCTAACAAAGTTTTTACTCAGCACAACTACGGTTTTGCCTCCTTCGCGTTCCAGAATGACAGAAACGCGGTTTCTCTTCTACTTTAGGGATAGTGTCTCTGAAGAGGTATTCTCAGCCGCGCAGCACAGAATGCCTCCCGGAGTGCTGGAAAACCTGAAAGGGCTTCAACTACTTGAGAGGGGGAATACTCACATGCTTTATCCAGGTAGACAAAGCACGGGCAGCTTTCCTAGCCATGGAACACAGAGGGATTTTTAAACACAGAGACTGAATCCTTCTCCTTTCCTCCCCTGAGAAAAACATGCTCGTGCTTTCTCTTTCAGGCACGGAGGATGCAAAGACTCCTGTTAAGTACACAGTGTTTAGTCAGCAGAACGGAACCTCTTCTGCTCGCCCTTAGCTAAAGGCAGACAATCTGCGTGACTGGCTTTGAAATCCAGTAGTACCTTCATTCCCTTGTAGCCAAAGTTCCCTTTGTAAACCAGGGGATTCAAACAATCGCTAGGCCCGCACTCTCCAGCCTTCGGCCACTGAGAGAACATTGGAGAAAGCAGCTTCTGCTGGGCAGACACTTTCTTCTAACCAAACTGAAGACTTCACCAGATTGAGTAAAGCAGCTTTAAGGAGAACACTGTCTTTTGCTTTCTCTTTCATGTGGTGAATGGGGAACTTGCACTTGCTGCTAATAAAGTTTTTACTCAGCACAACTACGGTTTTGCCTCCTTTGCGTTCCAGAATGGCAGAAACGCGGTTTCTCTTCTACTTTAGGGATAGCGTTTGTGAAGCGGTATTCTCAGCCACGCAGCACAGAATGCAGCTGGAATGCTGGAAACCCTGAAAGGGCTTCAACTAATTGAGAGGGAGAAAACTCTTATGCTTTATCCAGGTAGACAAAGCACGGGCAACTTTCCTAGCCATGGAACACAAAGGGATTTTTAAACACAGAAACTGAATCCTTCTCCCTTCCTCCCGTGACTGAGAAAAACATGCTCGTGCTTTCTCTTTCAGGCACGGAGGATGCAAAGACTCCTGTTAAGCACACAGTGTTTAGTCAACAGAACGGAACCTCTTCTGCTCGCCCTTAGCTAAAGGCAGACAATCTGCGTGACTGGCTTTGAAATCCTGTAGTACCTTCATTCCCTTGTAGGCAAAGTTCCCTTTGTAAACCAGGGGATTCAAACAATTGCTAGGCCCGCACTCTCCAGCCTTCGGCCACTGAGAGAACATTGGAGAAAGCAGCTTCTGCTGGGCGGACACTTTCTTCTAACCAAACTGAAGACTTCACCAGATTGAGTAAAGTAGCTTGAAGGAGAACGCTGTCTTTAGCTTTCTCTTTCATGTGGTGAATGGGGAACTTGCACTTGCTGCTAATAAAGTTTTTACTCAGCACAACTACGGTTTTGCCTCCTTCGCGTTCCAGAATGACAGAAACGCGGTTTCTCTTCTACTTTAGGAATAGTGTCTCTGAAGAGGTATTCTCAGCCGCGCAGCACAGAATGCCTCCCGGAGTGCTGGAAAACTTGAAAGGGCTTCAACTACTTGAGAGGGGGAATACTCATATGCTTTATCCAGGTAGACAAAGCACGGGCAACTTTCCTAGCAATGGAACACAAAGGGATTTTTAAACACAGAGACTAAATCCTTCTCCTTTCCTCCCCTGACTGAGAAAAACATGCTCGTGCTTTCTCTTTCAGGCACGGAAGAAGCAAGAGACTCCTGTTAAGCACACAGTGTTTATTCAGCAGAACGGAACCTCCCTCTTCTGCTCGCCCTTAGCTAAAGGCAGACAATCTGCATGACTGGCTTTGAAATCCTGTAGTACCTTCATTCCCTTGTAGGCAAAGTTCCCTTTGTAACCAGGGGCTTCAAACAATCGCTAGGCCCGCACTCTCCAGCCTTCGGCCACTGAGAGAACATTGGAGAAAGCAGCTTCTGCTGGGCGGACACTTTCTTCTAACCAAACTGAAGACTTCACCAGATTGAGTAAAGCAGCTTGAAGGAGAACGCTGTCATTTTCCTCTCCTTCATGTGGTGAATGGGGAACTTGCACTTGCTGCTAACAAAGTTTTTACTCAGCACAACTACGGTTTTGCCTCCTTCGCGTTCCAGAATGACAGAAACGCGGTTTCTCTTCTACTTTAGGGATAGTGTCTCTGAAGGGGTATTCTCAGCCGCGCAGCACAGAATGCCTCCCGGAGTGCTGAAAAACCTGAAAGGGCTTCAACTACTTGAGAGGGGGAATACTCATATGCTTTATCCAGGTAGACAAAGCACGGGCAACTTTCCTAGCCATGGAACACAAAGGGATTTTTAAACACAGAGACTAAATCCTTCTCCTTTCCTCCCCTGACTGATAAAAACATGCTCGTGCTTTCTCTTACAGGCACGGAAGATGCAAAGAGTCCTGTTAAGCACACAGTGTTTAGTCAACAGAACGGAACCTCTTCTGCTCGCCCTTAGCTAAAGGCAATCTGCGTGACTGGCTTTGAAATCCAGTAGTACCTTCATTCCCTTGTAGGCAAAGTTCCCTTTGTAAACCAGGGGCTTCAAACAATCGCTAGGCCCGCACGCTCCAGCCTTCGGCCACTGAGAGAACATTGGAGAAAGCAGCTTCTGCTGGGCGGACACTTTCTTCTAACCAAACTGAAGACTTCACCAGATTGAGTAAAGTAGCTTGAAGGAGAACGCTGTCTTTTGCTTTCTCTTTCATGTGGTGAATGGGAAACTCGCCCTTGCTGCTAACAAAGTTTTTACTCAGCACAACTACGGTTTTGCCTCCTTCGCGTTCCAGAATGGCAGAAACGCGGTTTCTCTTCTACTTTAGGGATAGCGTTTGTGAAGCGGTATTCTCAGCCACGCAGCACAGAATGCAGCTGGAATGCTGGAAACCCTGAACGGTTTCAACTACCTCAGAGGGAGAAAACTCATATGCTTTAACCAGGTAGACAAGGCAGGGGCAACTTTCTTAGGCATGGAACAAGAGGGATTTTCAAACACAGAAACTGAATTGTTCTCCCTTTCTCCCCTGACTGAGAAAAACAAGCTCGTGGTTTCTCTTTCAGGCCCGGAAGAAGCAAGAGAATCCTGTTAAACACACAGTGTTTAGTCAGCAGAACGGAACCTCTTCTGCCCGCTCTTAGCTAAAGGCAGACACTCTGCGTGACTGGCTTGGGAATCCAGTAGTACCTTCATTCCCTTGTAGACAAAGTTCCTTTTGTAAACCAGGGGATTCAAACAATTGCTAGGCCCGCACTCTCCAGCCTTCTGCCACTGAGAGAACATTGGAGAAAGCAGCTTGTGCTGGACGGACTCTTCCTTGTAACAATAATGAAAACTTCAGTAGATTCAGTTAAGCAGCTTCAAGGAGAACGCTGGCTTTTGGTTTGTCTTTCATGTGGTGAATGGGGAACTTCCACTTGCTGCTAACAACCGTTTTACTCAGAGCAACTAAGGTTGTGCCTCCCTCGCGTTTCAGAAAGGGATGAACGCAGTCTCTCTTCTCCTTCATGATACCGTCTCTACAGCGGAATTCTCAGCCGCGCAGCACAGAATGCTTCCCGGAACGCTGGAAATCGTAAACGGCTTCAAGTACTTGAGAGGGAGAAAAGTCATAAACTTTATCCAGGTAGACAATGCACAGGCAACTTTCTTAGGCATGGGACACAGAGGGATATTCAAATACAGAAAGTGAATCCTTCTCCCGGACCAGACTGTTTGCAACAAGCTCGTGCTTTCTCTTTCAGGCACGGAGGAATCTACAGACTCCTGTTAAGCACACAGTGTTTAGTCAACAGAAAGGAACCTCTTCTGCTCGCCCTTAGCTAAAGGCAGACAATCTGCGTGACTGGCTTTGAAATCCTGTAGTACCTTCATTCCCTTGTAGGCAAAGTTCCCTTTGTAAACCAGGGGATTCAAACAATTGCTAGGCCCGCACTCTCCAGCCTTCGGCCACTGAGAGAACATTGGAGAAAGCAGCTTCTGCTGGGCAGACACTTTCTTCTAACCAAACTGAAGACTTCACCAGATTGAGTAAAGTAGCTTGAAGGAGAACGCTGTCTTTTGCTTTCTCTTTCATGTGGTGAATGGGGAACGTGCACTTGCTGCTAATAAAGTTTTTACTCAGCACAACTACGGTTTGGCCTCTTTCGCGTTCCAGTATGGCAGAAACGCGGTTTCTCTTCTACTTTAGGGATAGCGTTTGTGAAGCGGTATTGTCAGCCGCGCAGCACAGAATGCCCCCTGGAATGCTGGAAACCCTGAAAGGGCTTCAACTACTTGAGAGGGAGAAAACTCATATGCTTTATCGAGGTAGACAAAGCACGGGCAACTCTCCTAGGCATGGAACACAAAGGGATTTTCAAACACAGAAACTGAATCCTTCTCCCTTCCTCCCCTCAGAAAAACATGCTCGTGCTTCCTCTTTCAGGCACGGAAGAAGCAAAGACTCCTGTTAACCACACAGTGTTCAGTCAGCAGAACGGAACCTCTTCTGCTCGCCCTTAGCTAAAGGCAGACAATCTGCGTGACTGGCCTTGAAATCCACTAGTACCTTCATTCCCTTGTAGGCAAAGTTCCCTTTGTAAACCAGGGGCTTCAAACAATCGCTAGGCCCGCACTCTCCAGCCTTCGGCCACTGAGAGAACATTGGAGAAAGCAGCTTCTGCTGGGCGGACACTTTCTTCTAACCAAACTGAAGACTTCACCAGATTGAGTAAAGCAGCTTGAAGGAGAACGCTGTCTTTTGCTTTCTCCTTCATGTGGTGAATGGGGAACTTGCACTTGCTGCTAACAAAGTTTTTACTCAGCACAACTACGGTTTTGCCTCCTTCGCGTTCCAGAATGACAGAAACGCGGTTTCTCTTCTACTTTAGGGATAGTGTCTCTGAAGAGGTATTCTCAGCCGCGCAGCACAGAATGCCTCCCGGAGTGCTGGAAAACCTGAAAGGGCTTCAACTACTTGAGAGGGGGAATACTCACATGCTTTATCCAGGTAGACAAAGCACGGGCAGCTTTCCTAGCCATGGAACACAGAGGGATTTTTAAACACAGAGACTGAATCCTTCTCCTTTCCTCCCCTGAGAAAAACATGCTCGTGCTTTCTCTTTCAGGCACGGAGGATGCAAAGACTCCTGTTAAGTACACAGTGTTTAGTCAGCAGAACGGAACCTCTTCTGCTCGCCCTTAGCTAAAGGCAGACAATCTGCGTGACTGGCTTTGAAATCCAGTAGTACCTTCATTCCCTTGTAGCCAAAGTTCCCTTTGTAAACCAGGGGATTCAAACAATCGCTAGGCCCGCACTCTCCAGCCTTCGGCCACTGAGAGAACATTGGAGAAAGCAGCTTCTGCTGGGCAGACACTTTCTTCTAACCAAACTGAAGACTTCACCAGATTGAGTAAAGCAGCTTTAAGGAGAACACTGTCTTTTGCTTTCTCTTTCATGTGGTGAATGGGGAACTTGCACTTGCTGCTAATAAAGTTTTTACTCAGCACAACTACGGTTTTGCCTCCTTTGCGTTCCAGAATGGCAGAAACGCGGTTTCTCTTCTACTTTAGGGATAGCGTTTGTGAAGCGGTATTCTCAGCCACGCAGCACAGAATGCAGCTGGAATGCTGGAAACCCTGAAAGGGCTTCAACTAATTGAGAGGGAGAAAACTCTTATGCTTTATCCAGGTAGACAAAGCACGGGCAACTTTCCTAGCCATGGAACACAAAGGGATTTTTAAACACAGAAACTGAATCCTTCTCCCTTCCTCCCGTGACTGAGAAAAACATGCTCGTGCTTTCTCTTTCAGGCACGGAGGATGCAAAGACTCCTGTTAAGCACACAGTGTTTAGTCAACAGAACGGAACCTCTTCTGCTCGCCCTTAGCTAAAGGCAGACAATCTGCGTGACTGGCTTTGAAATCCTGTAGTACCTTCATTCCCTTGTAGGCAAAGTTCCCTTTGTAAACCAGGGGATTCAAACAATTGCTAGGCCCGCACTCTCCAGCCTTCGGCCACTGAGAGAACATTGGAGAAAGCAGCTTCTGCTGGGCGGACACTTTCTTCTAACCAAACTGAAGACTTCACCAGATTGAGTAAAGTAGCTTGAAGGAGAACGCTGTCTTTTGCTTTCTCTTTCATGTGGTGAATGGGGAACTTGCACTTGCTGCTAATAAAGTTTTTACTCAGCACAACTACGGTTTTGCCTCCTTCGCGTTCCAGAATGACAGAAACGCGGTTTCTCTTCTACTTTAGGAATAGTGTCTCTGAAGAGGTATTCTCAGCCGCGCAGCACAGAATGCCTCCCGGAGTGCTGGAAAACTTGAAAGGGCTTCAACTACTTGAGAGGGGGAATACTCATATGCTTTATCCAGGTAGACAAAGCACGGGCAACTTTCCTAGCAATGGAACACAAAGGGATTTTTAAACACAGAGACTAAATCCTTCTCCTTTCCTCCCCTGACTGAGAAAAACATGCTCGTGCTTTCTCTTTCAGGCACGGAAGAAGCAAGAGACTCCTGTTAAGCACACAGTGTTTATTCAGCAGAACGGAACCTCCCTCTTCTGCTCGCCCTTAGCTAAAGGCAGACAATCTGCATGACTGGCTTTGAAATCCTGTAGTACCTTCATTCCCTTGTAGGCAAAGTTCCCTTTGTAACCAGGGGCTTCAAACAATCGCTAGGCCCGCACTCTCCAGCCTTCGGCCACTGAGAGAACATTGGAGAAAGCAGCTTCTGCTGGGCGGACACTTTCTTCTAACCAAACTGAAGACTTCACCAGATTGAGTAAAGCAGCTTGAAGGAGAACGCTGTCATTTTCCTCTCCTTCATGTGGTGAATGGGGAACTTGCACTTGCTGCTAACAAAGTTTTTACTCAGCACAACTACGGTTTTGCCTCCTTCGCGTTCCAGAATGACAGAAACGCGGTTTCTCTTCTACTTTAGGGATAGTGTCTCTGAAGGGGTATTCTCAGCCGCGCAGCACAGAATGCCTCCCGGAGTGCTGAAAAACCTGAAAGGGCTTCAACTACTTGAGAGGGGGAATACTCATATGCTTTATCCAGGTAGACAAAGCACGGGCAACTTTCCTAGCCATGGAACACAAAGGGATTTTTAAACACAGAGACTAAATCCTTCTCCTTTCCTCCCCTGACTGATAAAAACATGCTCGTGCTTTCTCTTACAGGCACGGAAGATGCAAAGAGTCCTGTTAAGCACACAGTGTTTAGTCAACAGAACGGAACCTCTTCTGCTCGCCCTTAGCTAAAGGCAATCTGCGTGACTGGCTTTGAAATCCAGTAGTACCTTCATTCCCTTGTAGGCAAAGTTCCCTTTGTAAACCAGGGGCTTCAAACAATCGCTAGGCCCGCACGCTCCAGCCTTCGGCCACTGAGAGAACATTGGAGAAAGCAGCTTCTGCTGGGCGGACACTTTCTTCTAACCAAACTGAAGACTTCACCAGATTGAGTAAAGTAGCTTGAAGGAGAACGCTGTCTTTTGCTTTCTCTTTCATGTGGTGAATGGGAAACTCGCCCTTGCTGCTAACAAAGTTTTTACTCAGCACAACTACGGTTTTGCCTCCTTCGCGTTCCAGAATGGCAGAAACGCGGTTTCTCTTCTACTTTAGGGATAGCGTTTGTGAAGCGGTATTCTCAGCCACGCAGCACAGAATGCAGCTGGAATGCTGGAAACCCTGAACGGTTTCAACTACCTCAGAGGGAGAAAACTCATATGCTTTAACCAGGTAGACAAGGCAGGGGCAACTTTCTTAGGCATGGAACAAGAGGGATTTTCAAACACAGAAACTGAATTGTTCTCCCTTTCTCCCCTGACTGAGAAAAACAAGCTCGTGGTTTCTCTTTCAGGCCCGGAAGAAGCAAGAGAATCCTGTTAAACACACAGTGTTTAGTCAGCAGAACGGAACCTCTTCTGCCCGCTCTTAGCTAAAGGCAGACACTCTGCGTGACTGGCTTGGGAATCCAGTAGTACCTTCATTCCCTTGTAGACAAAGTTCCTTTTGTAAACCAGGGGATTCAAACAATTGCTAGGCCCGCACTCTCCAGCCTTCTGCCACTGAGAGAACATTGGAGAAAGCAGCTTGTGCTGGACGGACTCTTCCTTGTAACAATAATGAAAACTTCAGTAGATTCAGTTAAGCAGCTTCAAGGAGAACGCTGGCTTTTGGTTTGTCTTTCATGTGGTGAATGGGGAACTTCCACTTGCTGCTAACAACCGTTTTACTCAGAGCAACTAAGGTTGTGCCTCCCTCGCGTTTCAGAAAGGGATGAACGCAGTCTCTCTTCTCCTTCATGATACCGTCTCTACAGCGGAATTCTCAGCCGCGCAGCACAGAATGCTTCCCGGAACGCTGGAAATCGTAAACGGCTTCAAGTACTTGAGAGGGAGAAAAGTCATAAACTTTATCCAGGTAGACAATGCACAGGCAACTTTCTTAGGCATGGGACACAGAGGGATATTCAAATACAGAAAGTGAATCCTTCTCCCGGACCAGACTGTTTGCAACAAGCTCGTGCTTTCTCTTTCAGGCACGGAGGAATCTACAGACTCCTGTTAAGCACACAGTGTTTAGTCAACAGAAAGGAACCTCTTCTGCTCGCCCTTAGCTAAAGGCAGACAATCTGCGTGACTGGCTTTGAAATCCTGTAGTACCTTCATTCCCTTGTAGGCAAAGTTCCCTTTGTAAACCAGGGGATTCAAACAATTGCTAGGCCCGCACTCTCCAGCCTTCGGCCACTGAGAGAACATTGGAGAAAGCAGCTTCTGCTGGGCAGACACTTTCTTCTAACCAAACTGAAGACTTCACCAGATTGAGTAAAGTAGCTTGAAGGAGAACGCTGTCTTTTGCTTTCTCTTTCATGTGGTGAATGGGGAACGTGCACTTGCTGCTAATAAAGTTTTTACTCAGCACAACTACGGTTTGGCCTCTTTCGCGTTCCAGTATGGCAGAAACGCGGTTTCTCTTCTACTTTAGGGATAGCGTTTGTGAAGCGGTATTGTCAGCCGCGCAGCACAGAATGCCCCCTGGAATGCTGGAAACCCTGAAAGGGCTTCAACTACTTGAGAGGGAGAAAACTCATATGCTTTATCGAGGTAGACAAAGCACGGGCAACTCTCCTAGGCATGGAACACAAAGGGATTTTCAAACACAGAAACTGAATCCTTCTCCCTTCCTCCCCTCAGAAAAACATGCTCGTGCTTCCTCTTTCAGGCACGGAAGAAGCAAAGACTCCTGTTAACCACACAGTGTTCAGTCAGCAGAACGGAACCTCTTCTGCTCGCCCTTAGCTAAAGGCAGACAATCTGCGTGACTGGCCTTGAAATCCACTAGTACCTTCATTCCCTTGTAGGCAAAGTTCCCTTTGTAAACCAGGGGCTTCAAACAATCGCTAGGCCCGCACTCTCCAGCCTTCGGCCACTGAGAGAACATTGGAGAAAGCAGCTTCTGCTGGGCGGACACTTTCTTCTAACCAAACTGAAGACTTCACCAGATTGAGTAAAGCAGCTTGAAGGAGAACGCTGTCTTTTGCTTTCTCCTTCATGTGGTGAATGGGGAACTTGCACTTGCTGCTAACAAAGTTTTTACTCAGCACAACTACGGTTTTGCCTCCTTCGCGTTCCAGAATGACAGAAACGCGGTTTCTCTTCTACTTTAGGGATAGTGTCTCTGAAGAGGTATTCTCAGCCACGCAGCACAGAATGCAGCTGGAATGCTGGAAACCCTGAAAGGGCTTCAACTAATTGAGAGGGAGAAAACTCTTATGCTTTATCCAGGTAGACAAAGCACGGGCAACTTTCCTAGCCATGGAACACAAAGGGATTTTTAAACACAGAAACTGAATCCTTCTCCCTTCCTCCCGTGACTGAGAAAAACATGCTCGTGCTTTCTCTTTCAGGCACGGAGGATGCAAAGACTCCTGTTAAGCACACAGTGTTTAGTCAACAGAACGGAACCTCTTCTGCTCGCCCTTAGCTAAAGGCAGACAATCTGCGTGACTGGCTTTGAAATCCTGTAGTACCTTCATTCCCTTGTAGGCAAAGTTCCCTTTGTAAACCAGGGGATTCAAACAATTGCTAGGCCCGCACTCTCCAGCCTTCGGCCACTGAGAGAACATTGGAGAAAGCAGCTTCTGCTGGGCGGACACTTTCTTCTAACCAAACTGAAGACTTCACCAGATTGAGTAAAGTAGCTTGAAGGAGAACGCTGTCTTTTGCTTTCTCTTTCATGTGGTGAATGGGGAACTTGCACTTGCTGCTAATAAAGTTTTTACTCAGCACAACTACGGTTTTGCCTCCTTCGCGTTCCAGAATGACAGAAACGCGGTTTCTCTTCTACTTTAGGAATAGTGTCTCTGAAGAGGTATTCTCAGCCGCGCAGCACAGAATGCCTCCCGGAGTGCTGGAAAACTTGAAAGGGCTTCAACTACTTGAGAGGGGGAATACTCATATGCTTTATCCAGGTAGACAAAGCACGGGCAACTTTCCTAGCAATGGAACACAAAGGGATTTTTAAACACAGAGACTAAATCCTTCTCCTTTCCTCCCCTGACTGAGAAAAACATGCTCGTGCTTTCTCTTTCAGGCACGGAAGAAGCAAGAGACTCCTGTTAAGCACACAGTGTTTATTCAGCAGAACGGAACCTCCCTCTTCTGCTCGCCCTTAGCTAAAGGCAGACAATCTGCATGACTGGCTTTGAAATCCTGTAGTACCTTCATTCCCTTGTAGGCAAAGTTCCCTTTGTAACCAGGGGCTTCAAACAATCGCTAGGCCCGCACTCTCCAGCCTTCGGCCACTGAGAGAACATTGGAGAAAGCAGCTTCTGCTGGGCGGACACTTTCTTCTAACCAAACTGAAGACTTCACCAGATTGAGTAAAGCAGCTTGAAGGAGAACGCTGTCATTTTCCTCTCCTTCATGTGGTGAATGGGGAACTTGCACTTGCTGCTAACAAAGTTTTTACTCAGCACAACTACGGTTTTGCCTCCTTCGCGTTCCAGAATGACAGAAACGCGGTTTCTCTTCTACTTTAGGGATAGTGTCTCTGAAGGGGTATTCTCAGCCGCGCAGCACAGAATGCCTCCCGGAGTGCTGAAAAACCTGAAAGGGCTTCAACTACTTGAGAGGGGGAATACTCATATGCTTTATCCAGGTAGACAAAGCACGGGCAACTTTCCTAGCCATGGAACACAAAGGGATTTTTAAACACAGAGACTAAATCCTTCTCCTTTCCTCCCCTGACTGATAAAAACATGCTCGTGCTTTCTCTTACAGGCACGGAAGATGCAAAGAGTCCTGTTAAGCACACAGTGTTTAGTCAACAGAACGGAACCTCTTCTGCTCGCCCTTAGCTAAAGGCAATCTGCGTGACTGGCTTTGAAATCCAGTAGTACCTTCATTCCCTTGTAGGCAAAGTTCCCTTTGTAAACCAGGGGCTTCAAACAATCGCTAGGCCCGCACGCTCCAGCCTTCGGCCACTGAGAGAACATTGGAGAAAGCAGCTTCTGCTGGGCGGACACTTTCTTCTAACCAAACTGAAGACTTCACCAGATTGAGTAAAGTAGCTTGAAGGAGAACGCTGTCTTTTGCTTTCTCTTTCATGTGGTGAATGGGAAACTCGCCCTTGCTGCTAACAAAGTTTTTACTCAGCACAACTACGGTTTTGCCTCCTTCGCGTTCCAGAATGGCAGAAACGCGGTTTCTCTTCTACTTTAGGGATAGCGTTTGTGAAGCGGTATTCTCAGCCACGCAGCACAGAATGCAGCTGGAATGCTGGAAACCCTGAACGGTTTCAACTACCTCAGAGGGAGAAAACTCATATGCTTTAACCAGGTAGACAAGGCAGGGGCAACTTTCTTAGGCATGGAACAAGAGGGATTTTCAAACACAGAAACTGAATTGTTCTCCCTTTCTCCCCTGACTGAGAAAAACAAGCTCGTGGTTTCTCTTTCAGGCCCGGAAGAAGCAAGAGAATCCTGTTAAACACACAGTGTTTAGTCAGCAGAACGGAACCTCTTCTGCCCGCTCTTAGCTAAAGGCAGACACTCTGCGTGACTGGCTTGGGAATCCAGTAGTACCTTCATTCCCTTGTAGACAAAGTTCCTTTTGTAAACCAGGGGATTCAAACAATTGCTAGGCCCGCACTCTCCAGCCTTCTGCCACTGAGAGAACATTGGAGAAAGCAGCTTGTGCTGGACGGACTCTTCCTTGTAACAATAATGAAAACTTCAGTAGATTCAGTTAAGCAGCTTCAAGGAGAACGCTGGCTTTTGGTTTGTCTTTCATGTGGTGAATGGGGAACTTCCACTTGCTGCTAACAACCGTTTTACTCAGAGCAACTAAGGTTGTGCCTCCCTCGCGTTTCAGAAAGGGATGAACGCAGTCTCTCTTCTCCTTCATGATACCGTCTCTACAGCGGAATTCTCAGCCGCGCAGCACAGAATGCTTCCCGGAACGCTGGAAATCGTAAACGGCTTCAAGTACTTGAGAGGGAGAAAAGTCATAAACTTTATCCAGGTAGACAATGCACAGGCAACTTTCTTAGGCATGGGACACAGAGGGATATTCAAATACAGAAAGTGAATCCTTCTCCCGGACCAGACTGTTTGCAACAAGCTCGTGCTTTCTCTTTCAGGCACGGAGGAATCTACAGACTCCTGTTAAGCACACAGTGTTTAGTCAACAGAAAGGAACCTCTTCTGCTCGCCCTTAGCTAAAGGCAGACAATCTGCGTGACTGGCTTTGAAATCCTGTAGTACCTTCATTCCCTTGTAGGCAAAGTTCCCTTTGTAAACCAGGGGATTCAAACAATTGCTAGGCCCGCACTCTCCAGCCTTCGGCCACTGAGAGAACATTGGAGAAAGCAGCTTCTGCTGGGCAGACACTTTCTTCTAACCAAACTGAAGACTTCACCAGATTGAGTAAAGTAGCTTGAAGGAGAACGCTGTCTTTTGCTTTCTCTTTCATGTGGTGAATGGGGAACGTGCACTTGCTGCTAATAAAGTTTTTACTCAGCACAACTACGGTTTGGCCTCTTTCGCGTTCCAGTATGGCAGAAACGCGGTTTCTCTTCTACTTTAGGGATAGCGTTTGTGAAGCGGTATTGTCAGCCGCGCAGCACAGAATGCCCCCTGGAATGCTGGAAACCCTGAAAGGGCTTCAACTACTTGAGAGGGAGAAAACTCATATGCTTTATCGAGGTAGACAAAGCACGGGCAACTCTCCTAGGCATGGAACACAAAGGGATTTTCAAACACAGAAACTGAATCCTTCTCCCTTCCTCCCCTCAGAAAAACATGCTCGTGCTTCCTCTTTCAGGCACGGAAGAAGCAAAGACTCCTGTTAACCACACAGTGTTCAGTCAGCAGAACGGAACCTCTTCTGCTCGCCCTTAGCTAAAGGCAGACAATCTGCGTGACTGGCCTTGAAATCCACTAGTACCTTCATTCCCTTGTAGGCAAAGTTCCCTTTGTAAACCAGGGGCTTCAAACAATCGCTAGGCCCGCACTCTCCAGCCTTCGGCCACTGAGAGAACATTGGAGAAAGCAGCTTCTGCTGGGCGGACACTTTCTTCTAACCAAACTGAAGACTTCACCAGATTGAGTAAAGCAGCTTGAAGGAGAACGCTGTCTTTTGCTTTCTCCTTCATGTGGTGAATGGGGAACTTGCACTTGCTGCTAACAAAGTTTTTACTCAGCACAACTACGGTTTTGCCTCCTTCGCGTTCCAGAATGACAGAAACGCGGTTTCTCTTCTACTTTAGGGATAGTGTCTCTGAAGAGGTATTCTCAGCCACGCAGCACAGAATGCAGCTGGAATGCTGGAAACCCTGAAAGGGCTTCAACTAATTGAGAGGGAGAAAACTCTTATGCTTTATCCAGGTAGACAAAGCACGGGCAACTTTCCTAGCCATGGAACACAAAGGGATTTTTAAACACAGAAACTGAATCCTTCTCCCTTCCTCCCGTGACTGAGAAAAACATGCTCGTGCTTTCTCTTTCAGGCACGGAGGATGCAAAGACTCCTGTTAAGCACACAGTGTTTAGTCAACAGAACGGAACCTCTTCTGCTCGCCCTTAGCTAAAGGCAGACAATCTGCGTGACTGGCTTTGAAATCCTGTAGTACCTTCATTCCCTTGTAGGCAAAGTTCCCTTTGTAAACCAGGGGATTCAAACAATTGCTAGGCCCGCACTCTCCAGCCTTCGGCCACTGAGAGAACATTGGAGAAAGCAGCTTCTGCTGGGCGGACACTTTCTTCTAACCAAACTGAAGACTTCACCAGATTGAGTAAAGTAGCTTGAAGGAGAACGCTGTCTTTTGCTTTCTCTTTCATGTGGTGAATGGGGAACTTGCACTTGCTGCTAATAAAGTTTTTACTCAGCACAACTACGGTTTTGCCTCCTTCGCGTTCCAGAATGACAGAAACGCGGTTTCTCTTCTACTTTAGGAATAGTGTCTCTGAAGAGGTATTCTCAGCCGCGCAGCACAGAATGCCTCCCGGAGTGCTGGAAAACTTGAAAGGGCTTCAACTACTTGAGAGGGGGAATACTCATATGCTTTATCCAGGTAGACAAAGCACGGGCAACTTTCCTAGCAATGGAACACAAAGGGATTTTTAAACACAGAGACTAAATCCTTCTCCTTTCCTCCCCTGACTGAGAAAAACATGCTCGTGCTTTCTCTTTCAGGCACGGAAGAAGCAAGAGACTCCTGTTAAGCACACAGTGTTTATTCAGCAGAACGGAACCTCCCTCTTCTGCTCGCCCTTAGCTAAAGGCAGACAATCTGCATGACTGGCTTTGAAATCCTGTAGTACCTTCATTCCCTTGTAGGCAAAGTTCCCTTTGTAACCAGGGGCTTCAAACAATCGCTAGGCCCGCACTCTCCAGCCTTCGGCCACTGAGAGAACATTGGAGAAAGCAGCTTCTGCTGGGCGGACACTTTCTTCTAACCAAACTGAAGACTTCACCAGATTGAGTAAAGCAGCTTGAAGGAGAACGCTGTCATTTTCCTCTCCTTCATGTGGTGAATGGGGAACTTGCACTTGCTGCTAACAAAGTTTTTACTCAGCACAACTACGGTTTTGCCTCCTTCGCGTTCCAGAATGACAGAAACGCGGTTTCTCTTCTACTTTAGGGATAGTGTCTCTGAAGGGGTATTCTCAGCCGCGCAGCACAGAATGCCTCCCGGAGTGCTGAAAAACCTGAAAGGGCTTCAACTACTTGAGAGGGGGAATACTCATATGCTTTATCCAGGTAGACAAAGCACGGGCAACTTTCCTAGCCATGGAACACAAAGGGATTTTTAAACACAGAGACTAAATCCTTCTCCTTTCCTCCCCTGACTGATAAAAACATGCTCGTGCTTTCTCTTACAGGCACGGAAGATGCAAAGAGTCCTGTTAAGCACACAGTGTTTAGTCAACAGAACGGAACCTCTTCTGCTCGCCCTTAGCTAAAGGCAATCTGCGTGACTGGCTTTGAAATCCAGTAGTACCTTCATTCCCTTGTAGGCAAAGTTCCCTTTGTAAACCAGGGGCTTCAAACAATCGCTAGGCCCGCACGCTCCAGCCTTCGGCCACTGAGAGAACATTGGAGAAAGCAGCTTCTGCTGGGCGGACACTTTCTTCTAACCAAACTGAAGACTTCACCAGATTGAGTAAAGTAGCTTGAAGGAGAACGCTGTCTTTTGCTTTCTCTTTCATGTGGTGAATGGGAAACTCGCCCTTGCTGCTAACAAAGTTTTTACTCAGCACAACTACGGTTTTGCCTCCTTCGCGTTCCAGAATGGCAGAAACGCGGTTTCTCTTCTACTTTAGGGATAGCGTTTGTGAAGCGGTATTCTCAGCCACGCAGCACAGAATGCAGCTGGAATGCTGGAAACCCTGAACGGTTTCAACTACCTCAGAGGGAGAAAACTCATATGCTTTAACCAGGTAGACAAGGCAGGGGCAACTTTCTTAGGCATGGAACAAGAGGGATTTTCAAACACAGAAACTGAATTGTTCTCCCTTTCTCCCCTGACTGAGAAAAACAAGCTCGTGGTTTCTCTTTCAGGCCCGGAAGAAGCAAGAGAATCCTGTTAAACACACAGTGTTTAGTCAGCAGAACGGAACCTCTTCTGCCCGCTCTTAGCTAAAGGCAGACACTCTGCGTGACTGGCTTGGGAATCCAGTAGTACCTTCATTCCCTTGTAGACAAAGTTCCTTTTGTAAACCAGGGGATTCAAACAATTGCTAGGCCCGCACTCTCCAGCCTTCTGCCACTGAGAGAACATTGGAGAAAGCAGCTTGTGCTGGACGGACTCTTCCTTGTAACAATAATGAAAACTTCAGTAGATTCAGTTAAGCAGCTTCAAGGAGAACGCTGGCTTTTGGTTTGTCTTTCATGTGGTGAATGGGGAACTTCCACTTGCTGCTAACAACCGTTTTACTCAGAGCAACTAAGGTTGTGCCTCCCTCGCGTTTCAGAAAGGGATGAACGCAGTCTCTCTTCTCCTTCATGATACCGTCTCTACAGCGGAATTCTCAGCCGCGCAGCACAGAATGCTTCCCGGAACGCTGGAAATCGTAAACGGCTTCAAGTACTTGAGAGGGAGAAAAGTCATAAACTTTATCCAGGTAGACAATGCACAGGCAACTTTCTTAGGCATGGGACACAGAGGGATATTCAAATACAGAAAGTGAATCCTTCTCCCGGACCAGACTGTTTGCAACAAGCTCGTGCTTTCTCTTTCAGGCACGGAGGAATCTACAGACTCCTGTTAAGCACACAGTGTTTAGTCAACAGAAAGGAACCTCTTCTGCTCGCCCTTAGCTAAAGGCAGACAATCTGCGTGACTGGCTTTGAAATCCTGTAGTACCTTCATTCCCTTGTAGGCAAAGTTCCCTTTGTAAACCAGGGGATTCAAACAATTGCTAGGCCCGCACTCTCCAGCCTTCGGCCACTGAGAGAACATTGGAGAAAGCAGCTTCTGCTGGGCAGACACTTTCTTCTAACCAAACTGAAGACTTCACCAGATTGAGTAAAGTAGCTTGAAGGAGAACGCTGTCTTTTGCTTTCTCTTTCATGTGGTGAATGGGGAACGTGCACTTGCTGCTAATAAAGTTTTTACTCAGCACAACTACGGTTTGGCCTCTTTCGCGTTCCAGTATGGCAGAAACGCGGTTTCTCTTCTACTTTAGGGATAGCGTTTGTGAAGCGGTATTGTCAGCCGCGCAGCACAGAATGCCCCCTGGAATGCTGGAAACCCTGAAAGGGCTTCAACTACTTGAGAGGGAGAAAACTCATATGCTTTATCGAGGTAGACAAAGCACGGGCAACTCTCCTAGGCATGGAACACAAAGGGATTTTCAAACACAGAAACTGAATCCTTCTCCCTTCCTCCCCTCAGAAAAACATGCTCGTGCTTCCTCTTTCAGGCACGGAAGAAGCAAAGACTCCTGTTAACCACACAGTGTTCAGTCAGCAGAACGGAACCTCTTCTGCTCGCCCTTAGCTAAAGGCAGACAATCTGCGTGACTGGCCTTGAAATCCACTAGTACCTTCATTCCCTTGTAGGCAAAGTTCCCTTTGTAAACCAGGGGCTTCAAACAATCGCTAGGCCCGCACTCTCCAGCCTTCGGCCACTGAGAGAACATTGGAGAAAGCAGCTTCTGCTGGGCGGACACTTTCTTCTAACCAAACTGAAGACTTCACCAGATTGAGTAAAGCAGCTTGAAGGAGAACGCTGTCTTTTGCTTTCTCCTTCATGTGGTGAATGGGGAACTTGCACTTGCTGCTAACAAAGTTTTTACTCAGCACAACTACGGTTTTGCCTCCTTCGCGTTCCAGAATGACAGAAACGCGGTTTCTCTTCTACTTTAGGGATAGTGTCTCTGAAGAGGTATTCTCAGCCACGCAGCACAGAATGCAGCTGGAATGCTGGAAACCCTGAAAGGGCTTCAACTAATTGAGAGGGAGAAAACTCTTATGCTTTATCCAGGTAGACAAAGCACGGGCAACTTTCCTAGCCATGGAACACAAAGGGATTTTTAAACACAGAAACTGAATCCTTCTCCCTTCCTCCCGTGACTGAGAAAAACATGCTCGTGCTTTCTCTTTCAGGCACGGAGGATGCAAAGACTCCTGTTAAGCACACAGTGTTTAGTCAACAGAACGGAACCTCTTCTGCTCGCCCTTAGCTAAAGGCAGACAATCTGCGTGACTGGCTTTGAAATCCTGTAGTACCTTCATTCCCTTGTAGGCAAAGTTCCCTTTGTAAACCAGGGGATTCAAACAATTGCTAGGCCCGCACTCTCCAGCCTTCGGCCACTGAGAGAACATTGGAGAAAGCAGCTTCTGCTGGGCGGACACTTTCTTCTAACCAAACTGAAGACTTCACCAGATTGAGTAAAGTAGCTTGAAGGAGAACGCTGTCTTTTGCTTTCTCTTTCATGTGGTGAATGGGGAACTTGCACTTGCTGCTAATAAAGTTTTTACTCAGCACAACTACGGTTTTGCCTCCTTCGCGTTCCAGAATGACAGAAACGCGGTTTCTCTTCTACTTTAGGAATAGTGTCTCTGAAGAGGTATTCTCAGCCGCGCAGCACAGAATGCCTCCCGGAGTGCTGGAAAACTTGAAAGGGCTTCAACTACTTGAGAGGGGGAATACTCATATGCTTTATCCAGGTAGACAAAGCACGGGCAACTTTCCTAGCAATGGAACACAAAGGGATTTTTAAACACAGAGACTAAATCCTTCTCCTTTCCTCCCCTGACTGAGAAAAACATGCTCGTGCTTTCTCTTTCAGGCACGGAAGAAGCAAGAGACTCCTGTTAAGCACACAGTGTTTATTCAGCAGAACGGAACCTCCCTCTTCTGCTCGCCCTTAGCTAAAGGCAGACAATCTGCATGACTGGCTTTGAAATCCTGTAGTACCTTCATTCCCTTGTAGGCAAAGTTCCCTTTGTAACCAGGGGCTTCAAACAATCGCTAGGCCCGCACTCTCCAGCCTTCGGCCACTGAGAGAACATTGGAGAAAGCAGCTTCTGCTGGGCGGACACTTTCTTCTAACCAAACTGAAGACTTCACCAGATTGAGTAAAGCAGCTTGAAGGAGAACGCTGTCTTTTTCCTCTCCTTCATGTGGTGAATGGGGAACTTGCACTTGCTGCTAAGAAAGTTTTTACTCAGCACAACTACGGTTTTGCCTCCTTCGCGTTCCAGAATGACAGAAAGGCGGTTGCTCTTCTACTTTAGGGATAGTGTCTCTGAAGAGGTATTCTCAGCGGCGCAGCAGAGAATGCCTCCCGGAGTGCTGGAAAACCTGAAAGGGCTTCAACTACTTGAGAGGGGGAATACTCATATGCTTTATCCAGGTAGACAAAGCACGGGCAACTTTCCTAGCCATGGAACACAAAGGGATTTTTAAACACAGAGACTAAATCCTTCTCCTTTCCTCCCCTGACTGAGAAAAACATGCTCGTGCTTTCTCTTTCAGGCACGGAGGATGCAAAGACTCCTGTTAAGCACACAGTGTTTAGTCAGCAGAACGGAACCTCTTCTGCTCGCCCTTAGCTAAAGGCAGACAATCTGCGTGACTGGCTTTGAAATCCAGTAGTACCTTCATTCCCTTGTAGGCAAAGTTCCCTTTGTAAACCAGGGCATTCAAACAATCGCTAGTCCCGCACTCTCCAGCCTTCGGCCACTGAGAGAACATTGGAGAAAGCAGCTTCTGCCTGGTGGACCCTTTCTTCTAAACAAACTGAAGACTTCACCAGATTGAGTAAAGTAGCTTGAAGGAGAACGCTGTCTTTTCCCTCTCCTTCATGTGGTGAATGGGGAACTTGCACTTGCTGCTAACAAAGTTTTTACTCAGCACAACTACGGTTTTGCCTCCTTCGCGTTCCGGAATGGCAGAAACGCGATTTCTCTTCTACGTTAGGGATAGCGTTTGTGAAGCGGTATTCTCAGCCGCGCAGCACAGAATGCAACTGGAATGCTGGAAACCCTGAACAGCTTCAACTACTTGAGAAGGAGAAAACTCATATGCTTTAACCAGGTAGACAAGGCAAGGGCAACTTTCTTAGGCATGGAACAAGAGGGATTTTCAAACACAGAAACTGAATCCTTCTCCCTTCCTCCCCTCAGAAAAACATGCTCGTGCTTCCTCTTTCAGGCCCGGAAGCAAAGACTCCTGTTAACCACACAGTGTTCAGTCAGCAGAACGGAACCTCTTCTGCTTGCCCTTAGCTAAAGGCAGACACTCTGCCTGACTGGCTTTGAAATCCAGTAGTACCTTCATTCCCTTGTAGGCAAAGTTCCCTTTGTAAACCAGGGGATTCAAACAATTGCTAGGCCCACACTCTCCAGCCTTCGGCCACTGAGAGAACATTGGAGAAAGCAGCTTCTGCTGGGCGGACACTTTCTTCTAACCAAACTGAAGACTTCACCAGATTGAGTAAAGCAGCTTGAAGGAGAACGCTGTCTTTTGCTTTCTCCTTCATGTGTTGAATGGGGAACTTGCACTTGCTGCTAACAAAGTTTTTACTCAGCACAACTACGGTTTTGCCTCCTTCGCGTTCCAGAATGGCAGAAACGCGGTTTCTCTTCTACTTTAGGGATAGTGTTTCTGAAGCGGTATTGTCAGCCGCGCAGCGCAGACTGCCTCCCGGAATGATGGAAACCCTGAAAGGGCTTCAACTACTTGAGAGGGAGAAAACTCATATGCTTTATCCAGGTAGACAAAGCAGGGGCAACTTTCCTAGCCATGGAACACAAAGGGATTTTCAAACACAGAAACTGAATCGTTCTCCCTTTCTCCCCTGACTGAGAAAAACAAGCTCGTGCTTTCTCTTTCAGGCACGGAAGAAGCAAGAGACCCCTGTTAAACACACAGTGTTTAGTCAGCAGAACGGAACCTCTTCTGCCCGATCTTAGCTAAAGGCAGACAATCTGCGAGACTGCCCTTGAAATCCAGTAGTACCTTCATTCCCTTGTAGGCAAAGTTCCTTTTGTAAACCAGGGGATTCATACAATTGCTAGGCCCGCACTCTCTAGCCTTCTGCCACTAAGAGAACATTGGAGAAAGCAGCTTGTGCTGGACGGACTCTTCCTTGTAACAAAACTGAAAACTTCACTAGATTCAGTTAAGCAGCTTCAGGAGAACGCTGGCTTTCGCTTTGTCTTTCATGTGGTGAATGGGAAACTTCCACTTGCTGCTAACAACCGTTTTACTCAGAGCAACTAAGGTTGTGCCTCGCTCGCGTTTCAGAATGGGATGAACGCAGTCTCTCTTCTCCTTCATGATACCGTCTCTAAAGCGGGATTCTCCGCCGCGCAGCACAGAATGCTTCCCGGAACGCTGGAAATCGTAAACGGCTTCAAGTACTTGAGAGGGAGAAAAGTCATAAACTTTATCCAGGTAGACAATGCTCAGGCAACTTTCTTAGGCATGGGACACAGAGGGATATTCAAATACAGAAAGTGAATCCTTCTCCCGGACCAGACTGTTTGCAACAAGCTCGTGCTTTCTCTTTCAGGCACGGAGGAATCTACAGACTCCTGTTAAGCACACAGTGTTTAGTCAACAGAAAGGAACCTCTTCTGCTCGCCCTTAGCTAAAGGCAGACAATCTGCGTGACTGGCTTTGAAATCCTGTAGTACCTTCATTCCCTTGTAGGCAAAGTTCCCTTTGTAAACCAGGGGATTCAAACAATTGCTAGGCCCGCACTCTCCAGCCTTCGGCCACTGAGAGAACATTGGAGAAAGCAGCTTCTGCTGGGCAGACACTTTCTTCTAACCAAACTGAAGACTTCACCAGATTGAGTAAAGTAGCTTGAAGGAGAACGCTGTCTTTTGCTTTCTCTTTCATGTGGTGAATGGGGAACGTGCACTTGCTGCTAATAAAGTTTTTACTCAGCACAACTACGGTTTGGCCTCTTTCGCGTTCCAGTATGGCAGAAACGCGGTTTCTCTTCTACTTTAGGGATAGCGTTTGTGAAGCGGTATTGTCAGCCGCGCAGCACAGAATGCCCCCTGGAATGCTGGAAACCCTGAAAGGGCTTCAACTACTTGAGAGGGAGAAAACTCATATGCTTTATCGAGGTAGACAAAGCACGGGCAACTCTCCTAGGCATGGAACACAAAGGGATTTTCAAACACAGAAACTGAATCCTTCTCCCTTCCTCCCCTCAGAAAAACATGCTCGTGCTTCCTCTTTCAGGCACGGAAGAAGCAAAGACTCCTGTTAACCACACAGTGTTCAGTCAGCAGAACGGAACCTCTTCTGCTCGCCCTTAGCTAAAGGCAGACAATCTGCGTGACTGGCCTTGAAATCCACTAGTACCTTCATTCCCTTGTAGGCAAAGTTCCCTTTGTAAACCAGGGGCTTCAAACAATCGCTACGCCCGCACTCTCCAGCCTTCGGCCACTGAGAGAACATTGGAGAAAGCAGCTTCTGCTGGGCGGACACTTTCTTCTAACCAAACTGAAGACTTCACCAGATTGAGTAAAGCAGCTTGAAGGAGAACGCTGTCTTTTGCTTTCTCCTTCATGTGGTGAATGGGGAACTTGCACTTGCTGCTAACAAAGTTTTTACTCAGCACAACTACGGTTTTGCCTCCTTCGCGTTCCAGAATGACAGAAACGCGGTTTCTCTTCTACTTTAGGGATAGTGTCTCTGAAGAGGTATTCTCAGCCGCGCAGCACAGAATGCCTCCCGGAGTGCTGGAAAACCTGAAAGGGCTTCAACTACTTGAGAGGGGGAATACTCACATGCTTTATCCAGGTAGACAAAGCACGGGCAGCTTTCCTAGCCATGGAACACAGAGGGATTTTTAAACACAGAGACTGAATCCTTCTCCTTTCCTCCCCTGACTGAGAAAAACATGCTCGTGCTTTCTCTTTCAGGCACGGAGGATGCAAAGACTCCTGTTAAGTACACAGTGTTTAGTCAGCAGAACGGAACCTCTTCTGCTCGCCCTTAGCTAAAGGCAGACAATCTGCGTGACTGGCTTTGAAATCCAGTAGTACCTTCATTCCCTTGTAGCCAAAGTTCCCTTTGTAAACCAGGGGATTCAAACAATCGCTAGGCCCGCACTCTCCAGCCTTCGGCCACTGAGAGAACATTGGAGAAAGCAGCTTCTGCTGGGCAGACACTTTCTTCTAACCAAACTGAAGACTTCACCAGATTGAGTAAAGCAGCTTTAAGGAGAACACTGTCTTTTGCTTTCTCTTTCATGTGGTGAATGGGGAACTTGCACTTGCTGCTAATAAAGTTTTTACTCAGCACAACTACGGTTTTGCCTCCTTTGCGTTCCAGAATGGCAGAAACGCGGTTTCTCTTCTACTTTAGGGATAGCGTTTGTGAAGCGGTATTCTCAGCCACGCAGCACAGAATGCAGCTGGAATGCTGGAAACCCTGAAAGGGCTTCAACTAATTGAGAGGGAGAAAACTCTTATGCTTTATCCAGGTAGACAAAGCACGGGCAACTTTCCTAGCCATGGAACACAAAGGGATTTTTAAACACAGAAACTGAATCCTTCTCCCTTCCTCCCGTGACTGAGAAAAACATGCTCGTGCTTTCTCTTTCAGGGACGGAGGATGCAAAGACTCCTGTTAAGCACACAGTGTTTAGTCAACAGAACGGAACCTCTTCTGCTCGCCCTTAGCTAAAGGCAGACAATCTGCGTGACTGGCTTTGAAATCCTGTAGTACCTTCATTCCCTTGTAGGCAAAGTTCCCTTTGTAAACCAGGGGATTCAAACAATTGCTAGGCCCGCACTCTCCAGCCTTCGGCCACTGAGAGAACATTGGAGAAAGCAGCTTCTGCTGGGCGGACACTTTCTTCTAACCAAACTGAAGACTTCACCAGATTGAGTAAAGTAGCTTGAAGGAGAACGCTGTCTTTTGCTTTCTCTTTCATGTGGTGAATGGGGAACTTGCACTTGCTGCTAATAAAGTTTTTACTCAGCACAACTACGGTTTTGCCTCCTTCGCGTTCCAGAATGACAGAAACGCGGTTTCTCTTCTACTTTAGGAATAGTGTCTCTGAAGAGGTATTCTCAGCCGCGCAGCACAGAATGCCTCCCGGAGTGCTGGAAAACTTGAAAGGGCTTCAACTACTTGAGAGGGGGAATACTCATATGCTTTATCCAGGTAGACAAAGCACGGGCAACTTTCCTAGCAATGGAACACAAAGGGATTTTTAAACACAGAGACTAAATTCTTCTCCTTTCCTCCCCTGACTGAGAAAAACATGCTCGTGCTTTCTCTTTCAGGCACGGAAGAAGCAAGAGACTCCTGTTAAGCACACAGTGTTTATTCAGCAGAACGGAACCTCCCTCTTCTGCTCGCCCTTAGCTAAAGGCAGACAATCTGCATGACTGGCTTTGAAATCCTGTAGTACCTTCATTCCCTTGTAGGCAAAGTTCCCTTTGTAACCAGGGGCTTCAAACAATCGCTAGGCCCGCACTCTCCAGCCTTCGGCCACTGAGAGAACATTGGAGAAAGCAGCTTCTGCTGGGCGGACACTTTCTTCTAACCAAACTGAAGACTTCACCAGATTGAGTAAAGCAGCTTGAAGGAGAACGCTGTCATTTTCCTCTCCTTCATGTGGTGAATGGGGAACTTGCACTTGCTGCTAACAAAGTTTTTACTCAGCACAACTACGGTTTTGCCTCCTTCGCGTTCCAGAATGACAGAAACGCGGTTTCTCTTCTACTTTAGGGATAGTGTCTCTGAAGGGGTATTCTCAGCCGCGCAGCACAGAATGCCTCCCGGAGTGCTGAAAAACCTGAAAGGGCTTCAACTACTTGAGAGGGGGAATACTCATATGCTTTATCCAGGTAGACAAAGCACGGGCAACTTTCCTAGCCATGGAACACAAAGGGATTTTTAAACACAGAGACTAAATCCTTCTCCTTTCCTCCCCTGACTGATAAAAACATGCTCGTGCTTTCTCTTACAGGCACGGAAGATGCAAAGAGTCCTGTTAAGCACACAGTGTTTAGTCAACAGAACGGAACCTCTTCTGCTCGCCCTTAGCTAAAGGCAATCTGCGTGACTGGCTTTGAAATCCAGTAGTACCTTCATTCCCTTGTAGGCAAAGTTCCCTTTGTAAACCAGGGGCTTCAAACAATCGCTAGGCCCGCACGCTCCAGCCTTCGGCCACTGAGAGAACATTGGAGAAAGCAGCTTCTGCTGGGCGGACACTTTCTTCTAACCAAACTGAAGACTTCACCAGATTGAGTAAAGTAGCTTGAAGGAGAACGCTGTCTTTTGCTTTCTCTTTCATGTGGTGAATGGGAAACTCGCCCTTGCTGCTAACAAAGTTTTTACTCAGCACAACTACGGTTTTGCCTCCTTCGCGTTCCAGAATGGCAGAAACGCGGTTTCTCTTCTACTTTAGGGATAGCGTTTGTGAAGCGGTATTCTCAGCCACGCAGCACAGAATGCAGCTGGAATGCTGGAAACCCTGAACGGTTTCAACTACCTCAGAGGGAGAAAACTCATATGCTTTAACCAGGTAGACAAGGCAGGGGCAACTTTCTTAGGCATGGAACAAGAGGGATTTTCAAACACAGAAACTGAATTGTTCTCCCTTTCTCCCCTGACTGAGAAAAACAAGCTCGTGGTTTCTCTTTCAGGCCCGGAAGAAGCAAGAGAATCCTGTTAAACACACAGTGTTTAGTCAGCAGAACGGAACCTCTTCTGCCCGCTCTTAGCTAAAGGCAGACACTCTGCGTGACTGGCTTGGGAATCCAGTAGTACCTTCATTCCCTTGTAGACAAAGTTCCTTTTGTAAACCAGGGGATTCAAACAATTGCTAGGCCCGCACTCTCCAGCCTTCTGCCACTGAGAGAACATTGGAGAAAGCAGCTTGTGCTGGACGGACTCTTCCTTGTAACAATAATGAAAACTTCAGTAGATTCAGTTAAGCAGCTTCAAGGAGAACGCTGGCTTTTGGTTTGTCTTTCATGTGGTGAATGGGGAACTTCCACTTGCTGCTAACAACCGTTTTACTCAGAGCAACTAAGGTTGTGCCTCCCTCGCGTTTCAGAAAGGGATGAACGCAGTCTCTCTTCTCCTTCATGATACCGTCTCTACAGCGGAATTCTCAGCCGCGCAGCACAGAATGCTTCCCGGAACGCTGGAAATCGTAAACGGCTTCAAGTACTTGAGAGGGAGAAAAGTCATAAACTTTATCCAGGTAGACAATGCACAGGCAACTTTCTTAGGCATGGGACACAGAGGGATATTCAAATACAGAAAGTGAATCCTTCTCCCGGACCAGACTGTTTGCAACAAGCTCGTGCTTTCTCTTTCAGGCACGGAGGAATCTACAGACTCCTGTTAAGCACACAGTGTTTAGTCAACAGAAAGGAACCTCTTCTGCTCGCCCTTAGCTAAAGGCAGACAATCTGCGTGACTGGCTTTGAAATCCTGTAGTACCTTCATTCCCTTGTAGGCAAAGTTCCCTTTGTAAACCAGGGGATTCAAACAATTGCTAGGCCCGCACTCTCCAGCCTTCGGCCACTGAGAGAACATTGGAGAAAGCAGCTTCTGCTGGGCAGACACTTTCTTCTAACCAAACTGAAGACTTCACCAGATTGAGTAAAGTAGCTTGAAGGAGAACGCTGTCTTTTGCTTTCTCTTTCATGTGGTGAATGGGGAACGTGCACTTGCTGCTAATAAAGTTTTTACTCAGCACAACTACGGTTTGGCCTCTTTCGCGTTCCAGTATGGCAGAAACGCGGTTTCTCTTCTACTTTAGGGATAGCGTTTGTGAAGCGGTATTGTCAGCCGCGCAGCACAGAATGCCCCCTGGAATGCTGGAAACCCTGAAAGGGCTTCAACTACTTGAGAGGGAGAAAACTCATATGCTTTATCGAGGTAGACAAAGCACGGGCAACTCTCCTAGGCATGGAACACAAAGGGATTTTCAAACACAGAAACTGAATCCTTCTCCCTTCCTCCCCTCAGAAAAACATGCTCGTGCTTCCTCTTTCAGGCACGGAAGAAGCAAAGACTCCTGTTAACCACACAGTGTTCAGTCAGCAGAACGGAACCTCTTCTGCTCGCCCTTAGCTAAAGGCAGACAATCTGCGTGACTGGCCTTGAAATCCACTAGTACCTTCATTCCCTTGTAGGCAAAGTTCCCTTTGTAAACCAGGGGCTTCAAACAATCGCTAGGCCCGCACTCTCCAGCCTTCGGCCACTGAGAGAACATTGGAGAAAGCAGCTTCTGCTGGGCGGACACTTTCTTCTAACCAAACTGAAGACTTCACCAGATTGAGTAAAGCAGCTTGAAGGAGAACGCTGTCTTTTGCTTTCTCCTTCATGTGGTGAATGGGGAACTTGCACTTGCTGCTAACAAAGTTTTTACTCAGCACAACTACGGTTTTGCCTCCTTCGCGTTCCAGAATGACAGAAACGCGGTTTCTCTTCTACTTTAGGGATAGTGTCTCTGAAGAGGTATTCTCAGCCGCGCAGCACAGAATGCCTCCCGGAGTGCTGGAAAACCTGAAAGGGCTTCAACTACTTGAGAGGGGGAATACTCACATGCTTTATCCAGGTAGACAAAGCACGGGCAGCTTTCCTAGCCATGGAACACAGAGGGATTTTTAAACACAGAGACTGAATCCTTCTCCTTTCCTCCCCTGACTGAGAAAAACATGCTCGTGCTTTCTCTTTCAGGCACGGAGGATGCAAAGACTCCTGTTAAGTACACAGTGTTTAGTCAGCAGAACGGAACCTCTTCTGCTCGCCCTTAGCTAAAGGCAGACAATCTGCGTGACTGGCTTTGAAATCCAGTAGTACCTTCATTCCCTTGTAGCCAAAGTTCCCTTTGTAAACCAGGGGATTCAAACAATCGCTAGGCCCGCACTCTCCAGCCTTCGGCCACTGAGAGAACATTGGAGAAAGCAGCTTCTGCTGGGCAGACACTTTCTTCTAACCAAACTGAAGACTTCACCAGATTGAGTAAAGCAGCTTTAAGGAGAACACTGTCTTTTGCTTTCTCTTTCATGTGGTGAATGGGGAACTTGCACTTGCTGCTAATAAAGTTTTTACTCAGCACAACTACGGTTTTGCCTCCTTTGCGTTCCAGAATGGCAGAAACGCGGTTTCTCTTCTACTTTAGGGATAGCGTTTGTGAAGCGGTATTCTCAGCCACGCAGCACAGAATGCAGCTGGAATGCTGGAAACCCTGAAAGGGCTTCAACTAATTGAGAGGGAGAAAACTCTTATGCTTTATCCAGGTAGACAAAGCACGGGCAACTTTCCTAGCCATGGAACACAAAGGGATTTTTAAACACAGAAACTGAATCCTTCTCCCTTCCTCCCGTGACTGAGAAAAACATGCTCGTGCTTTCTCTTTCAGGGACGGAGGATGCAAAGACTCCTGTTAAGCACACAGTGTTTAGTCAACAGAACGGAACCTCTTCTGCTCGCCCTTAGCTAAAGGCAGACAATCTGCGTGACTGGCTTTGAAATCCTGTAGTACCTTCATTCCCTTGTAGGCAAAGTTCCCTTTGTAAACCAGGGGATTCAAACAATTGCTAGGCCCGCACTCTCCAGCCTTCGGCCACTGAGAGAACATTGGAGAAAGCAGCTTCTGCTGGGCGGACACTTTCTTCTAACCAAACTGAAGACTTCACCAGATTGAGTAAAGTAGCTTGAAGGAGAACGCTGTCTTTTGCTTTCTCTTTCATGTGGTGAATGGGGAACTTGCACTTGCTGCTAATAAAGTTTTTACTCAGCACAACTACGGTTTTGCCTCCTTCGCGTTCCAGAATGACAGAAACGCGGTTTCTCTTCTACTTTAGGAATAGTGTCTCTGAAGAGGTATTCTCAGCCGCGCAGCACAGAATGCCTCCCGGAGTGCTGGAAAACTTGAAAGGGCTTCAACTACTTGAGAGGGGGAATACTCATATGCTTTATCCAGGTAGACAAAGCACGGGCAACTTTCCTAGCAATGGAACACAAAGGGATTTTTAAACACAGAGACTAAATTCTTCTCCTTTCCTCCCCTGACTGAGAAAAACATGCTCGTGCTTTCTCTTTCAGGCACGGAAGAAGCAAGAGACTCCTGTTAAGCACACAGTGTTTATTCAGCAGAACGGAACCTCCCTCTTCTGCTCGCCCTTAGCTAAAGGCAGACAATCTGCATGACTGGCTTTGAAATCCTGTAGTACCTTCATTCCCTTGTAGGCAAAGTTCCCTTTGTAACCAGGGGCTTCAAACAATCGCTAGGCCCGCACTCTCCAGCCTTCGGCCACTGAGAGAACATTGGAGAAAGCAGCTTCTGCTGGGCGGACACTTTCTTCTAACCAAACTGAAGACTTCACCAGATTGAGTAAAGCAGCTTGAAGGAGAACGCTGTCATTTTCCTCTCCTTCATGTGGTGAATGGGGAACTTGCACTTGCTGCTAACAAAGTTTTTACTCAGCACAACTACGGTTTTGCCTCCTTCGCGTTCCAGAATGACAGAAACGCGGTTTCTCTTCTACTTTAGGGATAGTGTCTCTGAAGGGGTATTCTCAGCCGCGCAGCACAGAATGCCTCCCGGAGTGCTGAAAAACCTGAAAGGGCTTCAACTACTTGAGAGGGGGAATACTCATATGCTTTATCCAGGTAGACAAAGCACGGGCAACTTTCCTAGCCATGGAACACAAAGGGATTTTTAAACACAGAGACTAAATCCTTCTCCTTTCCTCCCCTGACTGATAAAAACATGCTCGTGCTTTCTCTTACAGGCACGGAAGATGCAAAGAGTCCTGTTAAGCACACAGTGTTTAGTCAACAGAACGGAACCTCTTCTGCTCGCCCTTAGCTAAAGGCAATCTGCGTGACTGGCTTTGAAATCCAGTAGTACCTTCATTCCCTTGTAGGCAAAGTTCCCTTTGTAAACCAGGGGCTTCAAACAATCGCTAGGCCCGCACGCTCCAGCCTTCGGCCACTGAGAGAACATTGGAGAAAGCAGCTTCTGCTGGGCGGACACTTTCTTCTAACCAAACTGAAGACTTCACCAGATTGAGTAAAGTAGCTTGAAGGAGAACGCTGTCTTTTGCTTTCTCTTTCATGTGGTGAATGGGAAACTCGCCCTTGCTGCTAACAAAGTTTTTACTCAGCACAACTACGGTTTTGCCTCCTTCGCGTTCCAGAATGGCAGAAACGCGGTTTCTCTTCTACTTTAGGGATAGCGTTTGTGAAGCGGTATTCTCAGCCACGCAGCACAGAATGCAGCTGGAATGCTGGAAACCCTGAACGGTTTCAACTACCTCAGAGGGAGAAAACTCATATGCTTTAACCAGGTAGACAAGGCAGGGGCAACTTTCTTAGGCATGGAACAAGAGGGATTTTCAAACACAGAAACTGAATTGTTCTCCCTTTCTCCCCTGACTGAGAAAAACAAGCTCGTGGTTTCTCTTTCAGGCCCGGAAGAAGCAAGAGAATCCTGTTAAACACACAGTGTTTAGTCAGCAGAACGGAACCTCTTCTGCCCGCTCTTAGCTAAAGGCAGACACTCTGCGTGACTGGCTTGGGAATCCAGTAGTACCTTCATTCCCTTGTAGACAAAGTTCCTTTTGTAAACCAGGGGATTCAAACAATTGCTAGGCCCGCACTCTCCAGCCTTCTGCCACTGAGAGAACATTGGAGAAAGCAGCTTGTGCTGGACGGACTCTTCCTTGTAACAATAATGAAAACTTCAGTAGATTCAGTTAAGCAGCTTCAAGGAGAACGCTGGCTTTTGGTTTGTCTTTCATGTGGTGAATGGGGAACTTCCACTTGCTGCTAACAACCGTTTTACTCAGAGCAACTAAGGTTGTGCCTCCCTCGCGTTTCAGAAAGGGATGAACGCAGTCTCTCTTCTCCTTCATGATACCGTCTCTACAGCGGAATTCTCAGCCGCGCAGCACAGAATGCTTCCCGGAACGCTGGAAATCGTAAACGGCTTCAAGTACTTGAGAGGGAGAAAAGTCATAAACTTTATCCAGGTAGACAATGCACAGGCAACTTTCTTAGGCATGGGACACAGAGGGATATTCAAATACAGAAAGTGAATCCTTCTCCCGGACCAGACTGTTTGCAACAAGCTCGTGCTTTCTCTTTCAGGCACGGAGGAATCTACAGACTCCTGTTAAGCACACAGTGTTTAGTCAACAGAAAGGAACCTCTTCTGCTCGCCCTTAGCTAAAGGCAGACAATCTGCGTGACTGGCTTTGAAATCCTGTAGTACCTTCATTCCCTTGTAGGCAAAGTTCCCTTTGTAAACCAGGGGATTCAAACAATTGCTAGGCCCGCACTCTCCAGCCTTCGGCCACTGAGAGAACATTGGAGAAAGCAGCTTCTGCTGGGCAGACACTTTCTTCTAACCAAACTGAAGACTTCACCAGATTGAGTAAAGTAGCTTGAAGGAGAACGCTGTCTTTTGCTTTCTCTTTCATGTGGTGAATGGGGAACGTGCACTTGCTGCTAATAAAGTTTTTACTCAGCACAACTACGGTTTGGCCTCTTTCGCGTTCCAGTATGGCAGAAACGCGGTTTCTCTTCTACTTTAGGGATAGCGTTTGTGAAGCGGTATTGTCAGCCGCGCAGCACAGAATGCCCCCTGGAATGCTGGAAACCCTGAAAGGGCTTCAACTACTTGAGAGGGAGAAAACTCATATGCTTTATCGAGGTAGACAAAGCACGGGCAACTCTCCTAGGCATGGAACACAAAGGGATTTTCAAACACAGAAACTGAATCCTTCTCCCTTCCTCCCCTCAGAAAAACATGCTCGTGCTTCCTCTTTCAGGCACGGAAGAAGCAAAGACTCCTGTTAACCACACAGTGTTCAGTCAGCAGAACGGAACCTCTTCTGCTCGCCCTTAGCTAAAGGCAGACAATCTGCGTGACTGGCCTTGAAATCCACTAGTACCTTCATTCCCTTGTAGGCAAAGTTCCCTTTGTAAACCAGGGGCTTCAAACAATCGCTAGGCCCGCACTCTCCAGCCTTCGGCCACTGAGAGAACATTGGAGAAAGCAGCTTCTGCTGGGCGGACACTTTCTTCTAACCAAACTGAAGACTTCACCAGATTGAGTAAAGCAGCTTGAAGGAGAACGCTGTCTTTTGCTTTCTCCTTCATGTGGTGAATGGGGAACTTGCACTTGCTGCTAACAAAGTTTTTACTCAGCACAACTACGGTTTTGCCTCCTTCGCGTTCCAGAATGACAGAAACGCGGTTTCTCTTCTACTTTAGGGATAGTGTCTCTGAAGAGGTATTCTCAGCCGCGCAGCACAGAATGCCTCCCGGAGTGCTGGAAAACCTGAAAGGGCTTCAACTACTTGAGAGGGGGAATACTCACATGCTTTATCCAGGTAGACAAAGCACGGGCAGCTTTCCTAGCCATGGAACACAGAGGGATTTTTAAACACAGAGACTGAATCCTTCTCCTTTCCTCCCCTGACTGAGAAAAACATGCTCGTGCTTTCTCTTTCAGGCACGGAGGATGCAAAGACTCCTGTTAAGTACACAGTGTTTAGTCAGCAGAACGGAACCTCTTCTGCTCGCCCTTAGCTAAAGGCAGACAATCTGCGTGACTGGCTTTGAAATCCAGTAGTACCTTCATTCCCTTGTAGCCAAAGTTCCCTTTGTAAACCAGGGGATTCAAACAATCGCTAGGCCCGCACTCTCCAGCCTTCGGCCACTGAGAGAACATTGGAGAAAGCAGCTTCTGCTGGGCAGACACTTTCTTCTAACCAAACTGAAGACTTCACCAGATTGAGTAAAGCAGCTTTAAGGAGAACACTGTCTTTTGCTTTCTCTTTCATGTGGTGAATGGGGAACTTGCACTTGCTGCTAATAAAGTTTTTACTCAGCACAACTACGGTTTTGCCTCCTTTGCGTTCCAGAATGGCAGAAACGCGGTTTCTCTTCTACTTTAGGGATAGCGTTTGTGAAGCGGTATTCTCAGCCACGCAGCACAGAATGCAGCTGGAATGCTGGAAACCCTGAAAGGGCTTCAACTAATTGAGAGGGAGAAAACTCTTATGCTTTATCCAGGTAGACAAAGCACGGGCAACTTTCCTAGCCATGGAACACAAAGGGATTTTTAAACACAGAAACTGAATCCTTCTCCCTTCCTCCCGTGACTGAGAAAAACATGCTCGTGCTTTCTCTTTCAGGGACGGAGGATGCAAAGACTCCTGTTAAGCACACAGTGTTTAGTCAACAGAACGGAACCTCTTCTGCTCGCCCTTAGCTAAAGGCAGACAATCTGCGTGACTGGCTTTGAAATCCTGTAGTACCTTCATTCCCTTGTAGGCAAAGTTCCCTTTGTAAACCAGGGGATTCAAACAATTGCTAGGCCCGCACTCTCCAGCCTTCGGCCACTGAGAGAACATTGGAGAAAGCAGCTTCTGCTGGGCGGACACTTTCTTCTAACCAAACTGAAGACTTCACCAGATTGAGTAAAGTAGCTTGAAGGAGAACGCTGTCTTTTGCTTTCTCTTTCATGTGGTGAATGGGGAACTTGCACTTGCTGCTAATAAAGTTTTTACTCAGCACAACTACGGTTTTGCCTCCTTCGCGTTCCAGAATGACAGAAACGCGGTTTCTCTTCTACTTTAGGAATAGTGTCTCTGAAGAGGTATTCTCAGCCGCGCAGCACAGAATGCCTCCCGGAGTGCTGGAAAACTTGAAAGGGCTTCAACTACTTGAGAGGGGGAATACTCATATGCTTTATCCAGGTAGACAAAGCACGGGCAACTTTCCTAGCAATGGAACACAAAGGGATTTTTAAACACAGAGACTAAATTCTTCTCCTTTCCTCCCCTGACTGAGAAAAACATGCTCGTGCTTTCTCTTTCAGGCACGGAAGAAGCAAGAGACTCCTGTTAAGCACACAGTGTTTATTCAGCAGAACGGAACCTCCCTCTTCTGCTCGCCCTTAGCTAAAGGCAGACAATCTGCATGACTGGCTTTGAAATCCTGTAGTACCTTCATTCCCTTGTAGGCAAAGTTCCCTTTGTAACCAGGGGCTTCAAACAATCGCTAGGCCCGCACTCTCCAGCCTTCGGCCACTGAGAGAACATTGGAGAAAGCAGCTTCTGCTGGGCGGACACTTTCTTCTAACCAAACTGAAGACTTCACCAGATTGAGTAAAGCAGCTTGAAGGAGAACGCTGTCATTTTCCTCTCCTTCATGTGGTGAATGGGGAACTTGCACTTGCTGCTAACAAAGTTTTTACTCAGCACAACTACGGTTTTGCCTCCTTCGCGTTCCAGAATGACAGAAACGCGGTTTCTCTTCTACTTTAGGGATAGTGTCTCTGAAGGGGTATTCTCAGCCGCGCAGCACAGAATGCCTCCCGGAGTGCTGAAAAACCTGAAAGGGCTTCAACTACTTGAGAGGGGGAATACTCATATGCTTTATCCAGGTAGACAAAGCACGGGCAACTTTCCTAGCCATGGAACACAAAGGGATTTTTAAACACAGAGACTAAATCCTTCTCCTTTCCTCCCCTGACTGATAAAAACATGCTCGTGCTTTCTCTTACAGGCACGGAAGATGCAAAGAGTCCTGTTAAGCACACAGTGTTTAGTCAACAGAACGGAACCTCTTCTGCTCGCCCTTAGCTAAAGGCAATCTGCGTGACTGGCTTTGAAATCCAGTAGTACCTTCATTCCCTTGTAGGCAAAGTTCCCTTTGTAAACCAGGGGCTTCAAACAATCGCTAGGCCCGCACGCTCCAGCCTTCGGCCACTGAGAGAACATTGGAGAAAGCAGCTTCTGCTGGGCGGACACTTTCTTCTAACCAAACTGAAGACTTCACCAGATTGAGTAAAGTAGCTTGAAGGAGAACGCTGTCTTTTGCTTTCTCTTTCATGTGGTGAATGGGAAACTCGCCCTTGCTGCTAACAAAGTTTTTACTCAGCACAACTACGGTTTTGCCTCCTTCGCGTTCCAGAATGGCAGAAACGCGGTTTCTCTTCTACTTTAGGGATAGCGTTTGTGAAGCGGTATTCTCAGCCACGCAGCACAGAATGCAGCTGGAATGCTGGAAACCCTGAACGGTTTCAACTACCTCAGAGGGAGAAAACTCATATGCTTTAACCAGGTAGACAAGGCAGGGGCAACTTTCTTAGGCATGGAACAAGAGGGATTTTCAAACACAGAAACTGAATTGTTCTCCCTTTCTCCCCTGACTGAGAAAAACAAGCTCGTGGTTTCTCTTTCAGGCCCGGAAGAAGCAAGAGAATCCTGTTAAACACACAGTGTTTAGTCAGCAGAACGGAACCTCTTCTGCCCGCTCTTAGCTAAAGGCAGACACTCTGCGTGACTGGCTTGGGAATCCAGTAGTACCTTCATTCCCTTGTAGACAAAGTTCCTTTTGTAAACCAGGGGATTCAAACAATTGCTAGGCCCGCACTCTCCAGCCTTCTGCCACTGAGAGAACATTGGAGAAAGCAGCTTGTGCTGGACGGACTCTTCCTTGTAACAATAATGAAAACTTCAGTAGATTCAGTTAAGCAGCTTCAAGGAGAACGCTGGCTTTTGGTTTGTCTTTCATGTGGTGAATGGGGAACTTCCACTTGCTGCTAACAACCGTTTTACTCAGAGCAACTAAGGTTGTGCCTCCCTCGCGTTTCAGAAAGGGATGAACGCAGTCTCTCTTCTCCTTCATGATACCGTCTCTACAGCGGAATTCTCAGCCGCGCAGCACAGAATGCTTCCCGGAACGCTGGAAATCGTAAACGGCTTCAAGTACTTGAGAGGGAGAAAAGTCATAAACTTTATCCAGGTAGACAATGCACAGGCAACTTTCTTAGGCATGGGACACAGAGGGATATTCAAATACAGAAAGTGAATCCTTCTCCCGGACCAGACTGTTTGCAACAAGCTCGTGCTTTCTCTTTCAGGCACGGAGGAATCTACAGACTCCTGTTAAGCACACAGTGTTTAGTCAACAGAAAGGAACCTCTTCTGCTCGCCCTTAGCTAAAGGCAGACAATCTGCGTGACTGGCTTTGAAATCCTGTAGTACCTTCATTCCCTTGTAGGCAAAGTTCCCTTTGTAAACCAGGGGATTCAAACAATTGCTAGGCCCGCACTCTCCAGCCTTCGGCCACTGAGAGAACATTGGAGAAAGCAGCTTCTGCTGGGCAGACACTTTCTTCTAACCAAACTGAAGACTTCACCAGATTGAGTAAAGTAGCTTGAAGGAGAACGCTGTCTTTTGCTTTCTCTTTCATGTGGTGAATGGGGAACGTGCACTTGCTGCTAATAAAGTTTTTACTCAGCACAACTACGGTTTGGCCTCTTTCGCGTTCCAGTATGGCAGAAACGCGGTTTCTCTTCTACTTTAGGGATAGCGTTTGTGAAGCGGTATTGTCAGCCGCGCAGCACAGAATGCCCCCTGGAATGCTGGAAACCCTGAAAGGGCTTCAACTACTTGAGAGGGAGAAAACTCATATGCTTTATCGAGGTAGACAAAGCACGGGCAACTCTCCTAGGCATGGAACACAAAGGGATTTTCAAACACAGAAACTGAATCCTTCTCCCTTCCTCCCCTCAGAAAAACATGCTCGTGCTTCCTCTTTCAGGCACGGAAGAAGCAAAGACTCCTGTTAACCACACAGTGTTCAGTCAGCAGAACGGAACCTCTTCTGCTCGCCCTTAGCTAAAGGCAGACAATCTGCGTGACTGGCCTTGAAATCCACTAGTACCTTCATTCCCTTGTAGGCAAAGTTCCCTTTGTAAACCAGGGGCTTCAAACAATCGCTAGGCCCGCACTCTCCAGCCTTCGGCCACTGAGAGAACATTGGAGAAAGCAGCTTCTGCTGGGCGGACACTTTCTTCTAACCAAACTGAAGACTTCACCAGATTGAGTAAAGCAGCTTGAAGGAGAACGCTGTCTTTTGCTTTCTCCTTCATGTGGTGAATGGGGAACTTGCACTTGCTGCTAACAAAGTTTTTACTCAGCACAACTACGGTTTTGCCTCCTTCGCGTTCCAGAATGACAGAAACGCGGTTTCTCTTCTACTTTAGGGATAGTGTCTCTGAAGAGGTATTCTCAGCCACGCAGCACAGAATGCAGCTGGAATGCTGGAAACCCTGAAAGGGCTTCAACTAATTGAGAGGGAGAAAACTCTTATGCTTTATCCAGGTAGACAAAGCACGGGCAACTTTCCTAGCCATGGAACACAAAGGGATTTTTAAACACAGAAACTGAATCCTTCTCCCTTCCTCCCGTGACTGAGAAAAACATGCTCGTGCTTTCTCTTTCAGGCACGGAGGATGCAAAGACTCCTGTTAAGCACACAGTGTTTAGTCAACAGAACGGAACCTCTTCTGCTCGCCCTTAGCTAAAGGCAGACAATCTGCGTGACTGGCTTTGAAATCCTGTAGTACCTTCATTCCCTTGTAGGCAAAGTTCCCTTTGTAAACCAGGGGATTCAAACAATTGCTAGGCCCGCACTCTCCAGCCTTCGGCCACTGAGAGAACATTGGAGAAAGCAGCTTCTGCTGGGCGGACACTTTCTTCTAACCAAACTGAAGACTTCACCAGATTGAGTAAAGTAGCTTGAAGGAGAACGCTGTCTTTTGCTTTCTCTTTCATGTGGTGAATGGGGAACTTGCACTTGCTGCTAATAAAGTTTTTACTCAGCACAACTACGGTTTTGCCTCCTTCGCGTTCCAGAATGACAGAAACGCGGTTTCTCTTCTACTTTAGGAATAGTGTCTCTGAAGAGGTATTCTCAGCCGCGCAGCACAGAATGCCTCCCGGAGTGCTGGAAAACTTGAAAGGGCTTCAACTACTTGAGAGGGGGAATACTCATATGCTTTATCCAGGTAGACAAAGCACGGGCAACTTTCCTAGCAATGGAACACAAAGGGATTTTTAAACACAGAGACTAAATCCTTCTCCTTTCCTCCCCTGACTGAGAAAAACATGCTCGTGCTTTCTCTTTCAGGCACGGAAGAAGCAAGAGACTCCTGTTAAGCACACAGTGTTTATTCAGCAGAACGGAACCTCCCTCTTCTGCTCGCCCTTAGCTAAAGGCAGACAATCTGCATGACTGGCTTTGAAATCCTGTAGTACCTTCATTCCCTTGTAGGCAAAGTTCCCTTTGTAACCAGGGGCTTCAAACAATCGCTAGGCCCGCACTCTCCAGCCTTCGGCCACTGAGAGAACATTGGAGAAAGCAGCTTCTGCTGGGCGGACACTTTCTTCTAACCAAACTGAAGACTTCACCAGATTGAGTAAAGCAGCTTGAAGGAGAACGCTGTCATTTTCCTCTCCTTCATGTGGTGAATGGGGAACTTGCACTTGCTGCTAACAAAGTTTTTACTCAGCACAACTACGGTTTTGCCTCCTTCGCGTTCCAGAATGACAGAAACGCGGTTTCTCTTCTACTTTAGGGATAGTGTCTCTGAAGGGGTATTCTCAGCCGCGCAGCACAGAATGCCTCCCGGAGTGCTGAAAAACCTGAAAGGGCTTCAACTACTTGAGAGGGGGAATACTCATATGCTTTATCCAGGTAGACAAAGCACGGGCAACTTTCCTAGCCATGGAACACAAAGGGATTTTTAAACACAGAGACTAAATCCTTCTCCTTTCCTCCCCTGACTGATAAAAACATGCTCGTGCTTTCTCTTACAGGCACGGAAGATGCAAAGAGTCCTGTTAAGCACACAGTGTTTAGTCAACAGAACGGAACCTCTTCTGCTCGCCCTTAGCTAAAGGCAATCTGCGTGACTGGCTTTGAAATCCAGTAGTACCTTCATTCCCTTGTAGGCAAAGTTCCCTTTGTAAACCAGGGGCTTCAAACAATCGCTAGGCCCGCACGCTCCAGCCTTCGGCCACTGAGAGAACATTGGAGAAAGCAGCTTCTGCTGGGCGGACACTTTCTTCTAACCAAACTGAAGACTTCACCAGATTGAGTAAAGTAGCTTGAAGGAGAACGCTGTCTTTTGCTTTCTCTTTCATGTGGTGAATGGGAAACTCGCCCTTGCTGCTAACAAAGTTTTTACTCAGCACAACTACGGTTTTGCCTCCTTCGCGTTCCAGAATGGCAGAAACGCGGTTTCTCTTCTACTTTAGGGATAGCGTTTGTGAAGCGGTATTCTCAGCCACGCAGCACAGAATGCAGCTGGAATGCTGGAAACCCTGAACGGTTTCAACTACCTCAGAGGGAGAAAACTCATATGCTTTAACCAGGTAGACAAGGCAGGGGCAACTTTCTTAGGCATGGAACAAGAGGGATTTTCAAACACAGAAACTGAATTGTTCTCCCTTTCTCCCCTGACTGAGAAAAACAAGCTCGTGGTTTCTCTTTCAGGCCCGGAAGAAGCAAGAGAATCCTGTTAAACACACAGTGTTTAGTCAGCAGAACGGAACCTCTTCTGCCCGCTCTTAGCTAAAGGCAGACACTCTGCGTGACTGGCTTGGGAATCCAGTAGTACCTTCATTCCCTTGTAGACAAAGTTCCTTTTGTAAACCAGGGGATTCAAACAATTGCTAGGCCCGCACTCTCCAGCCTTCTGCCACTGAGAGAACATTGGAGAAAGCAGCTTGTGCTGGACGGACTCTTCCTTGTAACAATAATGAAAACTTCAGTAGATTCAGTTAAGCAGCTTCAAGGAGAACGCTGGCTTTTGGTTTGTCTTTCATGTGGTGAATGGGGAACTTCCACTTGCTGCTAACAACCGTTTTACTCAGAGCAACTAAGGTTGTGCCTCCCTCGCGTTTCAGAAAGGGATGAACGCAGTCTCTCTTCTCCTTCATGATACCGTCTCTACAGCGGAATTCTCAGCCGCGCAGCACAGAATGCTTCCCGGAACGCTGGAAATCGTAAACGGCTTCAAGTACTTGAGAGGGAGAAAAGTCATAAACTTTATCCAGGTAGACAATGCACAGGCAACTTTCTTAGGCATGGGACACAGAGGGATATTCAAATACAGAAAGTGAATCCTTCTCCCGGACCAGACTGTTTGCAACAAGCTCGTGCTTTCTCTTTCAGGCACGGAGGAATCTACAGACTCCTGTTAAGCACACAGTGTTTAGTCAACAGAAAGGAACCTCTTCTGCTCGCCCTTAGCTAAAGGCAGACAATCTGCGTGACTGGCTTTGAAATCCTGTAGTACCTTCATTCCCTTGTAGGCAAAGTTCCCTTTGTAAACCAGGGGATTCAAACAATTGCTAGGCCCGCACTCTCCAGCCTTCGGCCACTGAGAGAACATTGGAGAAAGCAGCTTCTGCTGGGCAGACACTTTCTTCTAACCAAACTGAAGACTTCACCAGATTGAGTAAAGTAGCTTGAAGGAGAACGCTGTCTTTTGCTTTCTCTTTCATGTGGTGAATGGGGAACGTGCACTTGCTGCTAATAAAGTTTTTACTCAGCACAACTACGGTTTGGCCTCTTTCGCGTTCCAGTATGGCAGAAACGCGGTTTCTCTTCTACTTTAGGGATAGCGTTTGTGAAGCGGTATTGTCAGCCGCGCAGCACAGAATGCCCCCTGGAATGCTGGAAACCCTGAAAGGGCTTCAACTACTTGAGAGGGAGAAAACTCATATGCTTTATCGAGGTAGACAAAGCACGGGCAACTCTCCTAGGCATGGAACACAAAGGGATTTTCAAACACAGAAACTGAATCCTTCTCCCTTCCTCCCCTCAGAAAAACATGCTCGTGCTTCCTCTTTCAGGCACGGAAGAAGCAAAGACTCCTGTTAACCACACAGTGTTCAGTCAGCAGAACGGAACCTCTTCTGCTCGCCCTTAGCTAAAGGCAGACAATCTGCGTGACTGGCCTTGAAATCCACTAGTACCTTCATTCCCTTGTAGGCAAAGTTCCCTTTGTAAACCAGGGGCTTCAAACAATCGCTAGGCCCGCACTCTCCAGCCTTCGGCCACTGAGAGAACATTGGAGAAAGCAGCTTCTGCTGGGCGGACACTTTCTTCTAACCAAACTGAAGACTTCACCAGATTGAGTAAAGCAGCTTGAAGGAGAACGCTGTCTTTTGCTTTCTCCTTCATGTGGTGAATGGGGAACTTGCACTTGCTGCTAACAAAGTTTTTACTCAGCACAACTACGGTTTTGCCTCCTTCGCGTTCCAGAATGACAGAAACGCGGTTTCTCTTCTACTTTAGGGATAGTGTCTCTGAAGAGGTATTCTCAGCCGCGCAGCACAGAATGCCTCCCGGAGTGCTGGAAAACCTGAAAGGGCTTCAACTACTTGAGAGGGGGAATACTCACATGCTTTATCCAGGTAGACAAAGCACGGGCAGCTTTCCTAGCCATGGAACACAGAGGGATTTTTAAACACAGAGACTGAATCCTTCTCCTTTCCTCCCCTGACTGAGAAAAACATGCTCGTGCTTTCTCTTTCAGGCACGGAGGATGCAAAGACTCCTGTTAAGTACACAGTGTTTAGTCAGCAGAACGGAACCTCTTCTGCTCGCCCTTAGCTAAAGGCAGACAATCTGCGTGACTGGCTTTGAAATCCAGTAGTACCTTCATTCCCTTGTAGCCAAAGTTCCCTTTGTAAACCAGGGGATTCAAACAATCGCTAGGCCCGCACTCTCCAGCCTTCGGCCACTGAGAGAACATTGGAGAAAGCAGCTTCTGCTGGGCAGACACTTTCTTCTAACCAAACTGAAGACTTCACCAGATTGAGTAAAGCAGCTTTAAGGAGAACACTGTCTTTTGCTTTCTCTTTCATGTGGTGAATGGGGAACTTGCACTTGCTGCTAATAAAGTTTTTACTCAGCACAACTACGGTTTTGCCTCCTTTGCGTTCCAGAATGGCAGAAACGCGGTTTCTCTTCTACTTTAGGGATAGCGTTTGTGAAGCGGTATTCTCAGCCACGCAGCACAGAATGCAGCTGGAATGCTGGAAACCCTGAAAGGGCTTCAACTAATTGAGAGGGAGAAAACTCTTATGCTTTATCCAGGTAGACAAAGCACGGGCAACTTTCCTAGCCATGGAACACAAAGGGATTTTTAAACACAGAAACTGAATCCTTCTCCCTTCCTCCCGTGACTGAGAAAAACATGCTCGTGCTTTCTCTTTCAGGGACGGAGGATGCAAAGACTCCTGTTAAGCACACAGTGTTTAGTCAACAGAACGGAACCTCTTCTGCTCGCCCTTAGCTAAAGGCAGACAATCTGCGTGACTGGCTTTGAAATCCTGTAGTACCTTCATTCCCTTGTAGGCAAAGTTCCCTTTGTAAACCAGGGGATTCAAACAATTGCTAGGCCCGCACTCTCCAGCCTTCGGCCACTGAGAGAACATTGGAGAAAGCAGCTTCTGCTGGGCGGACACTTTCTTCTAACCAAACTGAAGACTTCACCAGATTGAGTAAAGTAGCTTGAAGGAGAACGCTGTCTTTTGCTTTCTCTTTCATGTGGTGAATGGGGAACTTGCACTTGCTGCTAATAAAGTTTTTACTCAGCACAACTACGGTTTTGCCTCCTTCGCGTTCCAGAATGACAGAAACGCGGTTTCTCTTCTACTTTAGGAATAGTGTCTCTGAAGAGGTATTCTCAGCCGCGCAGCACAGAATGCCTCCCGGAGTGCTGGAAAACTTGAAAGGGCTTCAACTACTTGAGAGGGGGAATACTCATATGCTTTATCCAGGTAGACAAAGCACGGGCAACTTTCCTAGCAATGGAACACAAAGGGATTTTTAAACACAGAGACTAAATCCTTCTCCTTTCCTCCCCTGACTGAGAAAAACATGCTCGTGCTTTCTCTTTCAGGCACGGAAGAAGCAAGAGACTCCTGTTAAGCACACAGTGTTTATTCAGCAGAACGGAACCTCCCTCTTCTGCTCGCCCTTAGCTAAAGGCAGACAATCTGCATGACTGGCTTTGAAATCCTGTAGTACCTTCATTCCCTTGTAGGCAAAGTTCCCTTTGTAACCAGGGGCTTCAAACAATCGCTAGGCCCGCACTCTCCAGCCTTCGGCCACTGAGAGAACATTGGAGAAAGCAGCTTCTGCTGGGCGGACACTTTCTTCTAACCAAACTGAAGACTTCACCAGATTGAGTAAAGCAGCTTGAAGGAGAACGCTGTCATTTTCCTCTCCTTCATGTGGTGAATGGGGAACTTGCACTTGCTGCTAACAAAGTTTTTACTCAGCACAACTACGGTTTTGCCTCCTTCGCGTTCCAGAATGACAGAAACGCGGTTTCTCTTCTACTTTAGGGATAGTGTCTCTGAAGGGGTATTCTCAGCCGCGCAGCACAGAATGCCTCCCGGAGTGCTGAAAAACCTGAAAGGGCTTCAACTACTTGAGAGGGGGAATACTCATATGCTTTATCCAGGTAGACAAAGCACGGGCAACTTTCCTAGCCATGGAACACAAAGGGATTTTTAAACACAGAGACTAAATCCTTCTCCTTTCCTCCCCTGACTGATAAAAACATGCTCGTGCTTTCTCTTACAGGCACGGAAGATGCAAAGAGTCCTGTTAAGCACACAGTGTTTAGTCAACAGAACGGAACCTCTTCTGCTCGCCCTTAGCTAAAGGCAGACAATCTGCGTGACTGGCTTTGAAATCCAGTAGTACCTTCATTCCCTTGTAGGCAAAGTTCCCTTTGTAAACCAGGGGCTTCAAACAATCGCTAGGCCCGCACGCTCCAGCCTTCGGCCACTGAGAGAACATTGGAGAAAGCAGCTTCTGCTGGGCGGACACTTTCTTCTAACCAAACTGAAGACTTCACCAGATTGAGTAAAGTAGCTTGAAGGAGAACGCTGTCTTTTGCTTTCTCTTTCATGTGGTGAATGGGAAACTCGCCCTTGCTGCTAACAAAGTTTTTACTCAGCACAACTACGGTTTTGCCTCCTTCGCGTTCCAGAATGGCAGAAACGCGGTTTCTCTTCTACTTTAGGGATAGCGTTTGTGAAGCGGTATTCTCAGCCACGCAGCACAGAATGCAGCTGGAATGCTGGAAACCCTGAACGGTTTCAACTACCTCAGAGGGAGAAAACTCATATGCTTTAACCAGGTAGACAAGGCAGGGGCAACTTTCTTAGGCATGGAACAAGAGGGATTTTCAAACACAGAAACTGAATTGTTCTCCCTTTCTCCCCTGACTGAGAAAAACAAGCTCGTGGTTTCTCTTTCAGGCCCGGAAGAAGCAAGAGAATCCTGTTAAACACACAGTGTTTAGTCAGCAGAACGGAACCTCTTCTGCCCGCTCTTAGCTAAAGGCAGACACTCTGCGTGACTGGCTTGGGAATCCAGTAGTACCTTCATTCCCTTGTAGACAAAGTTCCTTTTGTAAACCAGGGGATTCAAACAATTGCTAGGCCCGCACTCTCCAGCCTTCTGCCACTGAGAGAACATTGGAGAAAGCAGCTTGTGCTGGACGGACTCTTCCTTGTAACAATAATGAAAACTTCAGTAGATTCAGTTAAGCAGCTTCAAGGAGAACGCTGGCTTTTGGTTTGTCTTTCATGTGGTGAATGGGGAACTTCCACTTGCTGCTAACAACCGTTTTACTCAGAGCAACTAAGGTTGTGCCTCCCTCGCGTTTCAGAAAGGGATGAACGCAGTCTCTCTTCTCCTTCATGATACCGTCTCTACAGCGGAATTCTCAGCCGCGCAGCACAGAATGCTTCCCGGAACGCTGGAAATCGTAAACGGCTTCAAGTACTTGAGAGGGAGAAAAGTCATAAACTTTATCCAGGTAGACAATGCACAGGCAACTTTCTTAGGCATGGGACACAGAGGGATATTCAAATACAGAAAGTGAATCCTTCTCCCGGACCAGACTGTTTGCAACAAGCTCGTGCTTTCTCTTTCAGGCACGGAGGAATCTACAGACTCCTGTTAAGCACACAGTGTTTAGTCAACAGAAAGGAACCTCTTCTGCTCGCCCTTAGCTAAAGGCAGACAATCTGCGTGACTGGCTTTGAAATCCTGTAGTACCTTCATTCCCTTGTAGGCAAAGTTCCCTTTGTAAACCAGGGGATTCAAACAATTGCTAGGCCCGCACTCTCCAGCCTTCGGCCACTGAGAGAACATTGGAGAAAGCAGCTTCTGCTGGGCAGACACTTTCTTCTAACCAAACTGAAGACTTCACCAGATTGAGTAAAGTAGCTTGAAGGAGAACGCTGTCTTTTGCTTTCTCTTTCATGTGGTGAATGGGGAACGTGCACTTGCTGCTAATAAAGTTTTTACTCAGCACAACTACGGTTTGGCCTCTTTCGCGTTCCAGTATGGCAGAAACGCGGTTTCTCTTCTACTTTAGGGATAGCGTTTGTGAAGCGGTATTGTCAGCCGCGCAGCACAGAATGCCCCCTGGAATGCTGGAAACCCTGAAAGGGCTTCAACTACTTGAGAGGGAGAAAACTCATATGCTTTATCGAGGTAGACAAAGCACGGGCAACTCTCCTAGGCATGGAACACAAAGGGATTTTCAAACACAGAAACTGAATCCTTCTCCCTTCCTCCCCTCAGAAAAACATGCTCGTGCTTCCTCTTTCAGGCACGGAAGAAGCAAAGACTCCTGTTAACCACACAGTGTTCAGTCAGCAGAACGGAACCTCTTCTGCTCGCCCTTAGCTAAAGGCAGACAATCTGCGTGACTGGCCTTGAAATCCACTAGTACCTTCATTCCCTTGTAGGCAAAGTTCCCTTTGTAAACCAGGGGCTTCAAACAATCGCTAGGCCCGCACTCTCCAGCCTTCGGCCACTGAGAGAACATTGGAGAAAGCAGCTTCTGCTGGGCGGACACTTTCTTCTAACCAAACTGAAGACTTCACCAGATTGAGTAAAGTAGCTTGAAGGAGAACGCTGTCTTTTGCTTTCTCTTTCATGTGGTGAATGGGGAACGTGCACTTGCTGCTAATAAAGTTTTTACTCAGCACAACTACGGTTTGGCCTCTTTCGCGTTCCAGTATGGCAGAAACGCGGTTTCTCTTCTACTTTAGGGATAGCGTTTGTGAAGCGGTATTGTCAGCCGCGCAGCACAGAATGCCCCCTGGAATGCTGGAAACCCTGAAAGGGCTTCAACTACTTGAGAGGGAGAAAACTCATATGCTTTATCGAGGTAGACAAAGCACGGGCAACTCTCCTAGGCATGGAACACAAAGGGATTTTCAAACACAGAAACTGAATCCTTCTCCCTTCCTCCCCTCAGAAAAACATGCTCGTGCTTCCTCTTTCAGGCACGGAAGAAGCAAAGACTCCTGTTAACCACACAGTGTTCAGTCAGCAGAACGGAACCTCCTCTGCTCGCCCTTAGCTAAAGGCAGACAATCTGCGTGACTGGCCTTGAAATCCACTAGTACCTTCATTCCCTTGTAGGCAAAGTTCCCTTTGTAAACCAGGGGCTTCAAACAATCGCTAGGCCCGCACTCTCCAGCCTTCGGCCACTGAGAGAACATTGGAGAAAGCAGCTTCTGCTGGGCGGACACTTTCTTCTAACCAAACTGAAGACTTCACCAGATTGAGTAAAGCAGCTTGAAGGAGAACGCTGTCTTTTGCTTTCTCCTTCATGTGGTGAATGGGGAACTTGCACTTGCTGCTAACAAAGTTTTTACTCAGCACAACTACGGTTTTGCCTCCTTCGCGTTCCAGAATGACAGAAACGCGGTTTCTCTTCTACTTTAGGGATAGTGTCTCTGAAGAGGTATTCTCAGCCGCGCAGCACAGAATGCCTCCCGGAGTGCTGGAAAACCTGAAAGGGCTTCAACTACTTGAGAGGGGGAATACTCACATGCTTTATCCAGGTAGACAAAGCACGGGCAGCTTTCCTAGCCATGGAACACAGAGGGATTTTTAAACACAGAGACTGAATCCTTCTCCTTTCCTCCCCTGACTGAGAAAAACATGCTCGTGCTTTCTCTTTCAGGCACGGAGGATGCAAAGACTCCTGTTAAGTACACAGTGTTTAGTCAGCAGAACGGAACCTCTTCTGCTCGCCCTTAGCTAAAGGCAGACAATCTGCGTGACTGGCTTTGAAATCCAGTAGTACCTTCATTCCCTTGTAGCCAAAGTTCCCTTTGTAAACCAGGGGATTCAAACAATCGCTAGGCCCGCACTCTCCAGCCTTCGGCCACTGAGAGAACATTGGAGAAAGCAGCTTCTGCTGGGCAGACACTTTCTTCTAACCAAACTGAAGACTTCACCAGATTGAGTAAAGCAGCTTTAAGGAGAACACTGTCTTTTGCTTTCTCTTTCATGTGGTGAATGGGGAACTTGCACTTGCTGCTAATAAAGTTTTTACTCAGCACAACTACGGTTTTGCCTCCTTTGCGTTCCAGAATGGCAGAAACGCGGTTTCTCTTCTACTTTAGGGATAGCGTTTGTGAAGCGGTATTCTCAGCCACGCAGCACAGAATGCAGCTGGAATGCTGGAAACCCTGAAAGGGCTTCAACTAATTGAGAGGGAGAAAACTCTTATGCTTTATCCAGGTAGACAAAGCACGGGCAACTTTCCTAGCCATGGAACACAAAGGGATTTTTAAACACAGAAACTGAATCCTTCTCCCTTCCTCCCGTGACTGAGAAAAACATGCTCGTGCTTTCTCTTTCAGGGACGGAGGATGCAAAGACTCCTGTTAAGCACACAGTGTTTAGTCAACAGAACGGAACCTCTTCTGCTCGCCCTTAGCTAAAGGCAGACAATCTGCGTGACTGGCTTTGAAATCCTGTAGTACCTTCATTCCCTTGTAGGCAAAGTTCCCTTTGTAAACCAGGGGATTCAAACAATTGCTAGGCCCGCACTCTCCAGCCTTCGGCCACTGAGAGAACATTGGAGAAAGCAGCTTCTGCTGGGCGGACACTTTCTTCTAACCAAACTGAAGACTTCACCAGATTGAGTAAAGTAGCTTGAAGGAGAACGCTGTCTTTTGCTTTCTCTTTCATGTGGTGAATGGGGAACTTGCACTTGCTGCTAATAAAGTTTTTACTCAGCACAACTACGGTTTTGCCTCCTTCGCGTTCCAGAATGACAGAAACGCGGTTTCTCTTCTACTTTAGGAATAGTGTCTCTGAAGAGGTATTCTCAGCCGCGCAGCACAGAATGCCTCCCGGAGTGCTGGAAAACTTGAAAGGGCTTCAACTACTTGAGAGGGGGAATACTCATATGCTTTATCCAGGTAGACAAAGCACGGGCAACTTTCCTAGCAATGGAACACAAAGGGATTTTTAAACACAGAGACTAAATCCTTCTCCTTTCCTCCCCTGACTGAGAAAAACATGCTCGTGCTTTCTCTTTCAGGCACGGAAGAAGCAAGAGACTCCTGTTAAGCACACAGTGTTTATTCAGCAGAACGGAACCTCCCTCTTCTGCTCGCCCTTAGCTAAAGGCAGACAATCTGCATGACTGGCTTTGAAATCCTGTAGTACCTTCATTCCCTTGTAGGCAAAGTTCCCTTTGTAACCAGGGGCTTCAAACAATCGCTAGGCCCGCACTCTCCAGCCTTCGGCCACTGAGAGAACATTGGAGAAAGCAGCTTCTGCTGGGCGGACACTTTCTTCTAACCAAACTGAAGACTTCACCAGATTGAGTAAAGCAGCTTGAAGGAGAACGCTGTCATTTTCCTCTCCTTCATGTGGTGAATGGGGAACTTGCACTTGCTGCTAACAAAGTTTTTACTCAGCACAACTACGGTTTTGCCTCCTTCGCGTTCCAGAATGACAGAAACGCGGTTTCTCTTCTACTTTAGGGATAGTGTCTCTGAAGGGGTATTCTCAGCCGCGCAGCACAGAATGCCTCCCGGAGTGCTGAAAAACCTGAAAGGGCTTCAACTACTTGAGAGGGGGAATACTCATATGCTTTATCCAGGTAGACAAAGCACGGGCAACTTTCCTAGCCATGGAACACAAAGGGATTTTTAAACACAGAGACTAAATCCTTCTCCTTTCCTCCCCTGACTGAGAAAAACATGCTCGTGCTTTCTCTTACAGGCACGGAAGATGCAAAGAGTCCTGTTAAGCACACAGTGTTTAGTCAACAGAACGGAACCTCTTCTGCTCGCCCTTAGCTAAAGGCAGACAATCTGCGTGACTGGCTTTGAAATCCAGTAGTACCTTCATTCCCTTGTAGGCAAAGTTCCCTTTGTAAACCAGGGGCTTCAAACAATCGCTAGGCCCGCACGCTCCAGCCTTCGGCCACTGAGAGAACATTGGAGAAAGCAGCTTCTGCTGGGCGGACACTTTCTTCTAACCAAACTGAAGACTTCACCAGATTGAGTAAAGTAGCTTGAAGGAGAACGCTGTCTTTTGCTTTCTCTTTCATGTGGTGAATGGGAAACTCGCCCTTGCTGCTAACAAAGTTTTTACTCAGCACAACTACGGTTTTGCCTCCTTCGCGTTCCAGAATGGCAGAAACGCGGTTTCTCTTCTACTTTAGGGATAGCGTTTGTGAAGCGGTATTCTCAGCCACGCAGCACAGAATGCAGCTGGAATGCTGGAAACCCTGAACGGTTTCAACTACCTCAGAGGGAGAAAACTCATATGCTTTAACCAGGTAGACAAGGCAGGGGCAACTTTCTTAGGCATGGAACAAGAGGGATTTTCAAACACAGAAACTGAATTGTTCTCCCTTTCTCCCCTGACTGAGAAAAACAAGCTCGTGGTTTCTCTTTCAGGCCCGGAAGAAGCAAGAGAATCCTGTTAAACACACAGTGTTTAGTCAGCAGAACGGAACCTCTTCTGCCCGCTCTTAGCTAAAGGCAGACACTCTGCGTGACTGGCTTGGGAATCCAGTAGTACCTTCATTCCCTTGTAGACAAAGTTCCTTTTGTAAACCAGGGGATTCAAACAATTGCTAGGCCCGCACTCTCCAGCCTTCTGCCACTGAGAGAACATTGGAGAAAGCAGCTTGTGCTGGACGGACTCTTCCTTGTAACAATAATGAAAACTTCAGTAGATTCAGTTAAGCAGCTTCAAGGAGAACGCTGGCTTTTGGTTTGTCTTTCATGTGGTGAATGGGGAACTTCCACTTGCTGCTAACAACCGTTTTACTCAGAGCAACTAAGGTTGTGCCTCCCTCGCGTTTCAGAAAGGGATGAACGCAGTCTCTCTTCTCCTTCATGATACCGTCTCTACAGCGGAATTCTCAGCCGCGCAGCACAGAATGCTTCCCGGAACGCTGGAAATCGTAAACGGCTTCAAGTACTTGAGAGGGAGAAAAGTCATAAACTTTATCCAGGTAGACAATGCACAGGCAACTTTCTTAGGCATGGGACACAGAGGGATATTCAAATACAGAAAGTGAATCCTTCTCCCGGACCAGACTGTTTGCAACAAGCTCGTGCTTTCTCTTTCAGGCACGGAGGAATCTACAGACTCCTGTTAAGCACACAGTGTTTAGTCAACAGAAAGGAACCTCTTCTGCTCGCCCTTAGCTAAAGGCAGACAATCTGCGTGACTGGCTTTGAAATCCTGTAGTACCTTCATTCCCTTGTAGGCAAAGTTCCCTTTGTAAACCAGGGGATTCAAACAATTGCTAGGCCCGCACTCTCCAGCCTTCGGCCACTGAGAGAACATTGGAGAAAGCAGCTTCTGCTGGGCAGACACTTTCTTCTAACCAAACTGAAGACTTCACCAGATTGAGTAAAGTAGCTTGAAGGAGAACGCTGTCTTTTGCTTTCTCTTTCATGTGGTGAATGGGGAACGTGCACTTGCTGCTAATAAAGTTTTTACTCAGCACAACTACGGTTTGGCCTCTTTCGCGTTCCAGTATGGCAGAAACGCGGTTTCTCTTCTACTTTAGGGATAGCGTTTGTGAAGCGGTATTGTCAGCCGCGCAGCACAGAATGCCCCCTGGAATGCTGGAAACCCTGAAAGGGCTTCAACTACTTGAGAGGGAGAAAACTCATATGCTTTATCGAGGTAGACAAAGCACGGGCAACTCTCCTAGGCATGGAACACAAAGGGATTTTCAAACACAGAAACTGAATCCTTCTCCCTTCCTCCCCTCAGAAAAACATGCTCGTGCTTCCTCTTTCAGGCACGGAGGATGCAAAGACTCCTGTTAACCACACAGTGTTTAGTCAGCAGAACGGAACCTCTTCTGCTCGCCCTTAGCTAAAGGCAGACAATCTGCGTGACTGGCTTTGAAATCCAGTAGTACCTTCATTCCCTTGTAGGCAAAGTTCCCTTTGTAAACCAGGGGCTTCAAACAATCGCTAGGCCCGCACTCTCCAGCCTTCGGCCACTGAGAGAACATTGGAGAAAGCAGCTTCTGCTGGGCGGACACTTTCTTCTAACCAAACTGAAGACTTCACCAGATTGAGTAAAGCAGCTTGAAGGAGAACGCTGTCTTTTGCTTTCTCCTTCATGTGGTGAATGGGGAACTTGCACTTGCTGCTAACAAAGTTTTTACTCAGCACAACTACGGTTTTGCCTCCTTCGCGTTCCAGAATGACAGAAACGCGGTTTCTCTTCTACTTTAGGGATAGTGTCTCTGAAGAGGTATTCTCAGCCGCGCAGCACAGAATGCCTCCCGGAGTGCTGGAAAACCTGAAAGGGCTTCAACTACTTGAGAGGGGGAATACTCACATGCTTTATCCAGGTAGACAAAGCACGGGCAGCTTTCCTAGCCATGGAACACAGAGGGATTTTTAAACACAGAGACTGAATCCTTCTCCTTTCCTCCCCTGACTGAGAAAAACATGCTCGTGCTTTCTCTTTCAGGCACGGAGGATGCAAAGACTCCTGTTAAGTACACAGTGTTTAGTCAGCAGAACGGAACCTCTTCTGCTCGCCCTTAGCTAAAGGCAGACAATCTGCGTGACTGGCTTTGAAATCCAGTAGTACCTTCATTCCCTTGTAGCCAAAGTTCCCTTTGTAAACCAGGGGATTCAAACAATCGCTAGGCCCGCACTCTCCAGCCTTCGGCCACTGAGAGAACATTGGAGAAAGCAGCTTCTGCTGGGCAGACACTTTCTTCTAACCAAACTGAAGACTTCACCAGATTGAGTAAAGCAGCTTTAAGGAGAACACTGTCTTTTGCTTTCTCTTTCATGTGGTGAATGGGGAACTTGCACTTGCTGCTAATAAAGTTTTTACTCAGCACAACTACGGTTTTGCCTCCTTTGCGTTCCAGAATGGCAGAAACGCGGTTTCTCTTCTACTTTAGGGATAGCGTTTGTGAAGCGGTATTCTCAGCCACGCAGCACAGAATGCAGCTGGAATGCTGGAAACCCTGAAAGGGCTTCAACTAATTGAGAGGGAGAAAACTCTTATGCTTTATCCAGGTAGACAAAGCACGGGCAACTTTCCTAGCCATGGAACACAAAGGGATTTTTAAACACAGAAACTGAATCCTTCTCCCTTCCTCCCGTGACTGAGAAAAACATGCTCGTGCTTTCTCTTTCAGGGACGGAGGATGCAAAGACTCCTGTTAAGCACACAGTGTTTAGTCAACAGAACGGAACCTCTTCTGCTCGCCCTTAGCTAAAGGCAGACAATCTGCGTGACTGGCTTTGAAATCCTGTAGTACCTTCATTCCCTTGTAGGCAAAGTTCCCTTTGTAAACCAGGGGATTCAAACAATTGCTAGGCCCGCACTCTCCAGCCTTCGGCCACTGAGAGAACATTGGAGAAAGCAGCTTCTGCTGGGCGGACACTTTCTTCTAACCAAACTGAAGACTTCACCAGATTGAGTAAAGTAGCTTGAAGGAGAACGCTGTCTTTTGCTTTCTCTTTCATGTGGTGAATGGGGAACTTGCACTTGCTGCTAATAAAGTTTTTACTCAGCACAACTACGGTTTTGCCTCCTTCGCGTTCCAGAATGACAGAAACGCGGTTTCTCTTCTACTTTAGGGATAGTGTCTCTGAAGAGGTATTCTCAGCCGCGCAGCACAGAATGCCTCCCGGAGTGCTGGAAAACCTGAAAGGGCTTCAACTACTTGAGAGGGGGAATACTCACATGCTTTATCCAGGTAGACAAAGCACGGGCAGCTTTCCTAGCCATGGAACACAGAGGGATTTTTAAACACAGAGACTGAATCCTTCTCCTTTCCTCCCCTGACTGAGAAAAACATGCTCGTGCTTTCTCTTTCAGGCACGGAGGATGCAAAGACTCCTGTTAAGTACACAGTGTTTAGTCAGCAGAACGGAACCTCTTCTGCTCGCCCTTAGCTAAAGGCAGACAATCTGCGTGACTGGCTTTGAAATCCAGTAGTACCTTCATTCCCTTGTAGCCAAAGTTCCCTTTGTAAACCAGGGGATTCAAACAATCGCTAGGCCCGCACTCTCCAGCCTTCGGCCACTGAGAGAACATTGGAGAAAGCAGCTTCTGCTGGGCAGACACTTTCTTCTAACCAAACTGAAGACTTCACCAGATTGAGTAAAGCAGCTTTAAGGAGAACACTGTCTTTTGCTTTCTCTTTCATGTGGTGAATGGGGAACTTGCACTTGCTGCTAATAAAGTTTTTACTCAGCACAACTACGGTTTTGCCTCCTTTGCGTTCCAGAATGGCAGAAACGCGGTTTCTCTTCTACTTTAGGGATAGCGTTTGTGAAGCGGTATTCTCAGCCACGCAGCACAGAATGCAGCTGGAATGCTGGAAACCCTGAAAGGGCTTCAACTAATTGAGAGGGAGAAAACTCTTATGCTTTATCCAGGTAGACAAAGCACGGGCAACTTTCCTAGCCATGGAACACAAAGGGATTTTTAAACACAGAAACTGAATCCTTCTCCCTTCCTCCCGTGACTGAGAAAAACATGCTCGTGCTTTCTCTTTCAGGGACGGAGGATGCAAAGACTCCTGTTAAGCACACAGTGTTTAGTCAACAGAACGGAACCTCTTCTGCTCGCCCTTAGCTAAAGGCAGACAATCTGCGTGACTGGCTTTGAAATCCTGTAGTACCTTCATTCCCTTGTAGGCAAAGTTCCCTTTGTAAACCAGGGGATTCAAACAATTGCTAGGCCCGCACTCTCCAGCCTTCGGCCACTGAGAGAACATTGGAGAAAGCAGCTTCTGCTGGGCGGACACTTTCTTCTAACCAAACTGAAGACTTCACCAGATTGAGTAAAGTAGCTTGAAGGAGAACGCTGTCTTTTGCTTTCTCTTTCATGTGGTGAATGGGGAACTTGCACTTGCTGCTAATAAAGTTTTTACTCAGCACAACTACGGTTTTGCCTCCTTCGCGTTCCAGAATGACAGAAACGCGGTTTCTCTTCTACTTTAGGAATAGTGTCTCTGAAGAGGTATTCTCAGCCGCGCAGCACAGAATGCCTCCCGGAGTGCTGGAAAACTTGAAAGGGCTTCAACTACTTGAGAGGGGGAATACTCATATGCTTTATCCAGGTAGACAAAGCACGGGCAACTTTCCTAGCAATGGAACACAAAGGGATTTTTAAACACAGAGACTAAATCCTTCTCCTTTCCTCCCCTGACTGAGAAAAACATGCTCGTGCTTTCTCTTTCAGGCACGGAAGAAGCAAGAGACTCCTGTTAAGCACACAGTGTTTATTCAGCAGAACGGAACCTCCCTCTTCTGCTCGCCCTTAGCTAAAGGCAGACAATCTGCATGACTGGCTTTGAAATCCTGTAGTACCTTCATTCCCTTGTAGGCAAAGTTCCCTTTGTAACCAGGGGCTTCAAACAATCGCTAGGCCCGCACTCTCCAGCCTTCGGCCACTGAGAGAACATTGGAGAAAGCAGCTTCTGCTGGGCGGACACTTTCTTCTAACCAAACTGAAGACTTCACCAGATTGAGTAAAGCAGCTTGAAGGAGAACGCTGTCATTTTCCTCTCCTTCATGTGGTGAATGGGGAACTTGCACTTGCTGCTAACAAAGTTTTTACTCAGCACAACTACGGTTTTGCCTCCTTCGCGTTCCAGAATGACAGAAACGCGGTTTCTCTTCTACTTTAGGGATAGTGTCTCTGAAGGGGTATTCTCAGCCGCGCAGCACAGAATGCCTCCCGGAGTGCTGAAAAACCTGAAAGGGCTTCAACTACTTGAGAGGGGGAATACTCATATGCTTTATCCAGGTAGACAAAGCACGGGCAACTTTCCTAGCCATGGAACACAAAGGGATTTTTAAACACAGAGACTAAATCCTTCTCCTTTCCTCCCCTGACTGAGAAAAACATGCTCGTGCTTTCTCTTACAGGCACGGAAGATGCAAAGAGTCCTGTTAAGCACACAGTGTTTAGTCAACAGAACGGAACCTCTTCTGCTCGCCCTTAGCTAAAGGCAGACAATCTGCGTGACTGGCTTTGAAATCCAGTAGTACCTTCATTCCCTTGTAGGCAAAGTTCCCTTTGTAAACCAGGGGCTTCAAACAATCGCTAGGCCCGCACGCTCCAGCCTTCGGCCACTGAGAGAACATTGGAGAAAGCAGCTTCTGCTGGGCGGACACTTTCTTCTAACCAAACTGAAGACTTCACCAGATTGAGTAAAGTAGCTTGAAGGAGAACGCTGTCTTTTGCTTTCTCTTTCATGTGGTGAATGGGAAACTCGCCCTTGCTGCTAACAAAGTTTTTACTCAGCACAACTACGGTTTTGCCTCCTTCGCGTTCCAGAATGGCAGAAACGCGGTTTCTCTTCTACTTTAGGGATAGCGTTTGTGAAGCGGTATTCTCAGCCACGCAGCACAGAATGCAGCTGGAATGCTGGAAACCCTGAACGGTTTCAACTACCTCAGAGGGAGAAAACTCATATGCTTTAACCAGGTAGACAAGGCAGGGGCAACTTTCTTAGGCATGGAACAAGAGGGATTTTCAAACACAGAAACTGAATTGTTCTCCCTTTCTCCCCTGACTGAGAAAAACAAGCTCGTGGTTTCTCTTTCAGGCCCGGAAGAAGCAAGAGAATCCTGTTAAACACACAGTGTTTAGTCAGCAGAACGGAACCTCTTCTGCCCGCTCTTAGCTAAAGGCAGACACTCTGCGTGACTGGCTTGGGAATCCAGTAGTACCTTCATTCCCTTGTAGACAAAGTTCCTTTTGTAAACCAGGGGATTCAAACAATTGCTAGGCCCGCACTCTCCAGCCTTCTGCCACTGAGAGAACATTGGAGAAAGCAGCTTGTGCTGGACGGACTCTTCCTTGTAACAATAATGAAAACTTCAGTAGATTCAGTTAAGCAGCTTCAAGGAGAACGCTGGCTTTTGGTTTGTCTTTCATGTGGTGAATGGGGAACTTCCACTTGCTGCTAACAACCGTTTTACTCAGAGCAACTAAGGTTGTGCCTCCCTCGCGTTTCAGAAAGGGATGAACGCAGTCTCTCTTCTCCTTCATGATACCGTCTCTACAGCGGAATTCTCAGCCGCGCAGCACAGAATGCTTCCCGGAACGCTGGAAATCGTAAACGGCTTCAAGTACTTGAGAGGGAGAAAAGTCATAAACTTTATCCAGGTAGACAATGCACAGGCAACTTTCTTAGGCATGGGACACAGAGGGATATTCAAATACAGAAAGTGAATCCTTCTCCCGGACCAGACTGTTTGCAACAAGCTCGTGCTTTCTCTTTCAGGCACGGAGGAATCTACAGACTCCTGTTAAGCACACAGTGTTTAGTCAACAGAAAGGAACCTCTTCTGCTCGCCCTTAGCTAAAGGCAGACAATCTGCGTGACTGGCTTTGAAATCCTGTAGTACCTTCATTCCCTTGTAGGCAAAGTTCCCTTTGTAAACCAGGGGATTCAAACAATTGCTAGGCCCGCACTCTCCAGCCTTCGGCCACTGAGAGAACATTGGAGAAAGCAGCTTCTGCTGGGCAGACACTTTCTTCTAACCAAACTGAAGACTTCACCAGATTGAGTAAAGTAGCTTGAAGGAGAACGCTGTCTTTTGCTTTCTCTTTCATGTGGTGAATGGGGAACGTGCACTTGCTGCTAATAAAGTTTTTACTCAGCACAACTACGGTTTGGCCTCTTTCGCGTTCCAGTATGGCAGAAACGCGGTTTCTCTTCTACTTTAGGGATAGCGTTTGTGAAGCGGTATTGTCAGCCGCGCAGCACAGAATGCCCCCTGGAATGCTGGAAACCCTGAAAGGGCTTCAACTACTTGAGAGGGAGAAAACTCATATGCTTTATCGAGGTAGACAAAGCACGGGCAACTCTCCTAGGCATGGAACACAAAGGGATTTTCAAACACAGAAACTGAATCCTTCTCCCTTCCTCCCCTCAGAAAAACATGCTCGTGCTTCCTCTTTCAGGCACGGAGGATGCAAAGACTCCTGTTAACCACACAGTGTTTAGTCAGCAGAACGGAACCTCTTCTGCTCGCCCTTAGCTAAAGGCAGACAATCTGCGTGACTGGCTTTGAAATCCAGTAGTACCTTCATTCCCTTGTAGGCAAAGTTCCCTTTGTAAACCAGGGGCTTCAAACAATCGCTAGGCCCGCACTCTCCAGCCTTCGGCCACTGAGAGAACATTGGAGAAAGCAGCTTCTGCTGGGCGGACACTTTCTTCTAACCAAACTGAAGACTTCACCAGATTGAGTAAAGCAGCTTGAAGGAGAACGCTGTCTTTTGCTTTCTCCTTCATGTGGTGAATGGGGAACTTGCACTTGCTGCTAACAAAGTTTTTACTCAGCACAACTACGGTTTTGCCTCCTTCGCGTTCCAGAATGACAGAAACGCGGTTTCTCTTCTACTTTAGGGATAGTGTCTCTGAAGAGGTATTCTCAGCCGCGCAGCACAGAATGCCTCCCGGAGTGCTGGAAAACCTGAAAGGGCTTCAACTACTTGAGAGGGGGAATACTCACATGCTTTATCCAGGTAGACAAAGCACGGGCAGCTTTCCTAGCCATGGAACACAGAGGGATTTTTAAACACAGAGACTGAATCCTTCTCCTTTCCTCCCCTGACTGAGAAAAACATGCTCGTGCTTTCTCTTTCAGGCACGGAGGATGCAAAGACTCCTGTTAAGTACACAGTGTTTAGTCAGCAGAACGGAACCTCTTCTGCTCGCCCTTAGCTAAAGGCAGACAATCTGCGTGACTGGCTTTGAAATCCAGTAGTACCTTCATTCCCTTGTAGCCAAAGTTCCCTTTGTAAACCAGGGGATTCAAACAATCGCTAGGCCCGCACTCTCCAGCCTTCGGCCACTGAGAGAACATTGGAGAAAGCAGCTTCTGCTGGGCAGACACTTTCTTCTAACCAAACTGAAGACTTCACCAGATTGAGTAAAGCAGCTTTAAGGAGAACACTGTCTTTTGCTTTCTCTTTCATGTGGTGAATGGGGAACTTGCACTTGCTGCTAATAAAGTTTTTACTCAGCACAACTACGGTTTTGCCTCCTTTGCGTTCCAGAATGGCAGAAACGCGGTTTCTCTTCTACTTTAGGGATAGCGTTTGTGAAGCGGTATTCTCAGCCACGCAGCACAGAATGCAGCTGGAATGCTGGAAACCCTGAAAGGGCTTCAACTAATTGAGAGGGAGAAAACTCTTATGCTTTATCCAGGTAGACAAAGCACGGGCAACTTTCCTAGCCATGGAACACAAAGGGATTTTTAAACACAGAAACTGAATCCTTCTCCCTTCCTCCCGTGACTGAGAAAAACATGCTCGTGCTTTCTCTTTCAGGGACGGAGGATGCAAAGACTCCTGTTAAGCACACAGTGTTTAGTCAACAGAACGGAACCTCTTCTGCTCGCCCTTAGCTAAAGGCAGACAATCTGCGTGACTGGCTTTGAAATCCTGTAGTACCTTCATTCCCTTGTAGGCAAAGTTCCCTTTGTAAACCAGGGGATTCAAACAATTGCTAGGCCCGCACTCTCCAGCCTTCGGCCACTGAGAGAACATTGGAGAAAGCAGCTTCTGCTGGGCGGACACTTTCTTCTAACCAAACTGAAGACTTCACCAGATTGAGTAAAGTAGCTTGAAGGAGAACGCTGTCTTTTGCTTTCTCTTTCATGTGGTGAATGGGGAACTTGCACTTGCTGCTAATAAAGTTTTTACTCAGCACAACTACGGTTTTGCCTCCTTCGCGTTCCAGAATGACAGAAACGCGGTTTCTCTTCTACTTTAGGAATAGTGTCTCTGAAGAGGTATTCTCAGCCGCGCAGCACAGAATGCCTCCCGGAGTGCTGGAAAACTTGAAAGGGCTTCAACTACTTGAGAGGGGGAATACTCATATGCTTAATCCAGGTAGACAAAGCACGGGCAACTTTCCTAGCAATGGAACACAAAGGGATTTTTAAACACAGAGACTAAATCCTTCTCCTTTCCTCCCCTGACTGAGAAAAACATGCTCGTGCTTTCTCTTTCAGGCACGGAAGAAGCAAGAGACTCCTGTTAAGCACACAGTGTTTATTCAGCAGAACGGAACCTCCCTCTTCTGCTCGCCCTTAGCTAAAGGCAGACAATCTGCATGACTGGCTTTGAAATCCTGTAGTACCTTCATTCCCTTGTAGGCAAAGTTCCCTTTGTAACCAGGGGCTTCAAACAATCGCTAGGCCCGCACTCTCCAGCCTTCGGCCACTGAGAGAACATTGGAGAAAGCAGCTTCTGCTGGGCGGACACTTTCTTCTAACCAAACTGAAGACTTCACCAGATTGAGTAAAGCAGCTTGAAGGAGAACGCTGTCATTTTCCTCTCCTTCATGTGGTGAATGGGGAACTTGCACTTGCTGCTAACAAAGTTTTTACTCAGCACAACTACGGTTTTGCCTCCTTCGCGTTCCAGAATGAGAGAAACGCGGTTTCTCTTCTACTTTAGGGATAGTGTCTCTGAAGGGGTATTCTCAGCCGCGCAGCACAGAATGCCTCCCGGAGTGCTGAAAAACCTGAAAGGGCTTCAACTACTTGAGAGGGGGAATACTCACATGCTTTATCCAGGTAGACAAAGCACGGGCAACTTTCCTAGCCATGGAACACAAAGGGATTTTTAAACACAGAGACTAAATCCTTCTCCTTTCCTCCCCTGACTGAGAAAAACATGCTCGTGCTTTCTCTTACAGGCACGGAAGATGCAAAGAGTCCTGTTAAGCACACAGTGTTTAGTCAACAGAACGGAACCTCTTCTGCTCGCCCTTAGCTAAAGGCAGACAATCTGCGTGACTGGCTTTGAAATCCAGTAGTACCTTCATTCCCTTGTAGGCAAAGTTCCCTTTGTAAACCAGGGGCTTCAAACAATCGCTAGGCCCGCACGCTCCAGCCTTCGGCCACTGAGAGAACATTGGAGAAAGCAGCTTCTGCTGGGCGGACACTTTCTTCTAACCAAACTGAAGACTTCACCAGATTGAGTAAAGTAGCTTGAAGGAGAACGCTGTCTTTTGCTTTCTCTTTCATGTGGTGAATGGGAAACTCGCCCTTGCTGCTAACAAAGTTTTTACTCAGCACAACTACGGTTTTGCCTCCTTCGCGTTCCAGAATGGCAGAAACGCGGTTTCTCTTCTACTTTAGGGATAGCGTTTGTGAAGCGGTATTCTCAGCCACGCAGCACAGAATGCAGCTGGAATGCTGGAAACCCTGAACGGTTTCAACTACCTCAGAGGGAGAAAACTCATATGCTTTAACCAGGTAGACAAGGCAGGGGCAACTTTCTTAGGCATGGAACAAGAGGGATTTTCAAACACAGAAACTGAATTGTTCTCCCTTTCTCCCCTGACTGAGAAAAACAAGCTCGTGGTTTCTCTTTCAGGCCCGGAAGAAGCAAGAGAATCCTGTTAAACACACAGTGTTTAGTCAGCAGAACGGAACCTCTTCTGCCCGCTCTTAGCTAAAGGCAGACACTCTGCGTGACTGGCTTGGGAATCCAGTAGTACCTTCATTCCCTTGTAGACAAAGTTCCTTTTGTAAACCAGGGGATTCAAACAATTGCTAGGCCCGCACTCTCCAGCCTTCTGCCACTGAGAGAACATTGGAGAAAGCAGCTTGTGCTGGACGGACTCTTCCTTGTAACAATAATGAAAACTTCAGTAGATTCAGTTAAGCAGCTTCAAGGAGAACGCTGGCTTTTGGTTTGTCTTTCATGTGGTGAATGGGGAACTTCCACTTGCTGCTAACAACCGTTTTACTCAGAGCAACTAAGGTTGTGCCTCCCTCGCGTTTCAGAAAGGGATGAACGCAGTCTCTCTTCTCCTTCATGATACCGTCTCTACAGCGGAATTCTCAGCCGCGCAGCACAGAATGCTTCCCGGAACGCTGGAAATCGTAAACGGCTTCAAGTACTTGAGAGGGAGAAAAGTCATAAACTTTATCCAGGTAGACAATGCACAGGCAACTTTCTTAGGCATGGGACACAGAGGGATATTCAAATACAGAAAGTGAATCCTTCTCCCGGACCAGACTGTTTGCAACAAGCTCGTGCTTTCTCTTTCAGGCACGGAGGAATCTACAGACTCCTGTTAAGCACACAGTGTTTAGTCAACAGAAAGGAACCTCTTCTGCTCGCCCTTAGCTAAAGGCAGACAATCTGCGTGACTGGCTTTGAAATCCTGTAGTACCTTCATTCCCTTGTAGGCAAAGTTCCCTTTGTAAACCAGGGGATTCAAACAATTGCTAGGCCCGCACTCTCCAGCCTTCGGCCACTGAGAGAACATTGGAGAAAGCAGCTTCTGCTGGGCAGACACTTTCTTCTAACCAAACTGAAGACTTCACCAGATTGAGTAAAGTAGCTTGAAGGAGAACGCTGTCTTTTGCTTTCTCTTTCATGTGGTGAATGGGGAACGTGCACTTGCTGCTAATAAAGTTTTTACTCAGCACAACTACGGTTTGGCCTCTTTCGCGTTCCAGTATGGCAGAAACGCGGTTTCTCTTCTACTTTAGGGATAGCGTTTGTGAAGCGGTATTGTCAGCCGCGCAGCACAGAATGCCCCCTGGAATGCTGGAAACCCTGAAAGGGCTTCAACTACTTGAGAGGGAGAAAACTCATATGCTTTATCGAGGTAGACAAAGCACGGGCAACTCTCCTAGGCATGGAACACAAAGGGATTTTCAAACACAGAAACTGAATCCTTCTCCCTTCCTCCCCTCAGAAAAACATGCTCGTGCTTCCTCTTTCAGGCACGGAGGATGCAAAGACTCCTGTTAACCACACAGTGTTTAGTCAGCAGAACGGAACCTCTTCTGCTCGCCCTTAGCTAAAGGCAGACAATCTGCGTGACTGGCTTTGAAATCCAGTAGTACCTTCATTCCCTTGTAGGCAAAGTTCCCTTTGTAAACCAGGGGCTTCAAACAATCGCTAGGCCCGCACTCTCCAGCCTTCGGCCACTGAGAGAACATTGGAGAAAGCAGCTTCTGCTGGGCGGACACTTTCTTCTAACCAAACTGAAGACTTCACCAGATTGAGTAAAGCAGCTTGAAGGAGAACGCTGTCTTTTGCTTTCTCCTTCATGTGGTGAATGGGGAACTTGCACTTGCTGCTAACAAAGTTTTTACTCAGCACAACTACGGTTTTGCCTCCTTCGCGTTCCAGAATGACAGAAACGCGGTTTCTCTTCTACTTTAGGGATAGTGTCTCTGAAGAGGTATTCTCAGCCGCGCAGCACAGAATGCCTCCCGGAGTGCTGGAAAACCTGAAAGGGCTTCAACTACTTGAGAGGGGGAATACTCACATGCTTTATCCAGGTAGACAAAGCACGGGCAGCTTTCCTAGCCATGGAACACAGAGGGATTTTTAAACACAGAGACTGAATCCTTCTCCTTTCCTCCCCTGACTGAGAAAAACATGCTCGTGCTTTCTCTTTCAGGCACGGAGGATGCAAAGACTCCTGTTAAGTACACAGTGTTTAGTCAGCAGAACGGAACCTCTTCTGCTCGCCCTTAGCTAAAGGCAGACAATCTGCGTGACTGGCTTTGAAATCCAGTAGTACCTTCATTCCCTTGTAGCCAAAGTTCCCTTTGTAAACCAGGGGATTCAAACAATCGCTAGGCCCGCACTCTCCAGCCTTCGGCCACTGAGAGAACATTGGAGAAAGCAGCTTCTGCTGGGCAGACACTTTCTTCTAACCAAACTGAAGACTTCACCTGATTGAGTAAAGCAGCTTTAAGGAGAACACTGTCTTTTGCTTTCTCTTTCATGTGGTGAATGGGGAACTTGCACTTGCTGCTAATAAAGTTTTTACTCAGCACAACTACGGTTTTGCCTCCTTTGCGTTCCAGAATGGCAGAAACGCGGTTTCTCTTCTACTTTAGGGATAGCGTTTGTGAAGCGGTATTCTCAGCCACGCAGCACAGAATGCAGCTGGAATGCTGGAAACCCTGAAAGGGCTTCAACTAATTGAGAGGGAGAAAACTCTTATGCTTTATCCAGGTAGACAAAGCACGGGCAACTTTCCTAGCCATGGAACACAAAGGGATTTTTAAACACAGAAACTGAATCCTTCTCCCTTCCTCCCGTGACTGAGAAAAACATGCTCGTGCTTTCTCTTTCAGGGACGGAGGATGCAAAGACTCCTGTTAAGCACACAGTGTTTAGTCAACAGAACGGAACCTCTTCTGCTCGCCCTTAGCTAAAGGCAGACAATCTGCGTGACTGGCTTTGAAATCCTGTAGTACCTTCATTCCCTTGTAGGCAAAGTTCCCTTTGTAAACCAGGGGATTCAAACAATTGCTAGGCCCGCACTCTCCAGCCTTCGGCCACTGAGAGAACATTGGAGAAAGCAGCTTCTGCTGGGCGGACACTTTCTTCTAACCAAACTGAAGACTTCACCAGATTGAGTAAAGTAGCTTGAAGGAGAACGCTGTCTTTTGCTTTCTCTTTCATGTGGTGAATGGGGAACTTGCACTTGCTGCTAATAAAGTTTTTACTCAGCACAACTACGGTTTTGCCTCCTTCGCGTTCCAGAATGACAGAAACGCGGTTTCTCTTCTACTTTAGGAATAGTGTCTCTGAAGAGGTATTCTCAGCCGCGCAGCACAGAATGCCTCCCGGAGTGCTGGAAAACTTGAAAGGGCTTCAACTACTTGAGAGGGGGAATACTCATATGCTTAATCCAGGTAGACAAAGCACGGGCAACTTTCCTAGCAATGGAACACAAAGGGATTTTTAAACACAGAGACTAAATCCTTCTCCTTTCCTCCCCTGACTGAGAAAAACATGCTCGTGCTTTCTCTTTCAGGCACGGAAGAAGCAAGAGACTCCTGTTAAGCACACAGTGTTTATTCAGCAGAACGGAACCTCCCTCTTCTGCTCGCCCTTAGCTAAAGGCAGACAATCTGCATGACTGGCTTTGAAATCCTGTAGTACCTTCATTCCCTTGTAGGCAAAGTTCCCTTTGTAACCAGGGGCTTCAAACAATCGCTAGGCCCGCACTCTCCAGCCTTCGGCCACTGAGAGAACATTGGAGAAAGCAGCTTCTGCTGGGCGGACACTTTCTTCTAACCAAACTGAAGACTTCACCAGATTGAGTAAAGCAGCTTGAAGGAGAACGCTGTCATTTTCCTCTCCTTCATGTGGTGAATGGGGAACTTGCACTTGCTGCTAACAAAGTTTTTACTCAGCACAACTACGGTTTTGCCTCCTTCGCGTTCCAGAATGAGAGAAACGCGGTTTCTCTTCTACTTTAGGGATAGTGTCTCTGAAGGGGTATTCTCAGCCGCGCAGCACAGAATGCCTCCCGGAGTGCTGAAAAACCTGAAAGGGCTTCAACTACTTGAGAGGGGGAATACTCATATGCTTTATCCAGGTAGACAAAGCACGGGCAACTTTCCTAGCCATGGAACACAAAGGGATTTTTAAACACAGAGACTAAATCCTTCTCCTTTCCTCCCCTGACTGAGAAAAACATGCTCGTGCTTTCTCTTACAGGCACGGAAGATGCAAAGAGTCCTGTTAAGCACACAGTGTTTAGTCAACAGAACGGAACCTCTTCTGCTCGCCCTTAGCTAAAGGCAGACAATCTGCGTGACTGGCTTTGAAATCCAGTAGTACCTTCATTCCCTTGTAGGCTAAGTTCCCTTTGTAAACCAGGGGCTTCAAACAATCGCTAGGCCCGCACGCTCCAGCCTTCGGCCACTGAGAGAACATTGGAGAAAGCAGCTTCTGCTGGGCGGACACTTTCTTCTAACCAAACTGAAGACTTCACCAGATTGAGTAAAGTAGCTTGAAGGAGAACGCTGTCTTTTGCTTTCTCTTTCATGTGGTGAATGGGAAACTCGCCCTTGCTGCTAACAAAGTTTTTACTCAGCACAACTACGGTTTTGCCTCCTTCGCGTTCCAGAATGGCAGAAACGCGGTTTCTCTTCTACTTTAGGGATAGCGTTTGTGAAGCGGTATTCTCAGCCACGCAGCACAGAATGCAGCTGGAATGCTGGAAACCCTGAACGGTTTCAACTACCTCAGAGGGAGAAAACTCATATGCTTTAACCAGGTAGACAAGGCAGGGGCAACTTTCTTAGGCATGGAACAAGAGGGATTTTCAAACACAGAAACTGAATTGTTCTCCCTTTCTCCCCTGACTGAGAAAAACAAGCTCGTGGTTTCTCTTTCAGGCCCGGAAGAAGCAAGAGAATCCTGTTAAACACACAGTGTTTAGTCAGCAGAACGGAACCTCTTCTGCCCGCTCTTAGCTAAAGGCAGACACTCTGCGTGACTGGCTTGGGAATCCAGTAGTACCTTCATTCCCTTGTAGACAAAGTTCCTTTTGTAAACCAGGGGATTCAAACAATTGCTAGGCCCGCACTCTCCAGCCTTCTGCCACTGAGAGAACATTGGAGAAAGCAGCTTGTGCTGGACGGACTCTTCCTTGTAACAATAATGAAAACTTCAGTAGATTCAGTTAAGCAGCTTCAAGGAGAACGCTGGCTTTTGGTTTGTCTTTCATGTGGTGAATGGGGAACTTCCACTTGCTGCTAACAACCGTTTTACTCAGAGCAACTAAGGTTGTGCCTCCCTCGCGTTTCAGAAAGGGATGAACGCAGTCTCTCTTCTCCTTCATGATACCGTCTCTACAGCGGAATTCTCAGCCGCGCAGCACAGAATGCTTCCCGGAACGCTGGAAATCGTAAACGGCTTCAAGTACTTGAGAGGGAGAAAAGTCATAAACTTTATCCAGGTAGACAATGCACAGGCAACTTTCTTAGGCATGGGACACAGAGGGATATTCAAATACAGAAAGTGAATCCTTCTCCCGGACCAGACTGTTTGCAACAAGCTCGTGCTTTCTCTTTCAGGCACGGAGGAATCTACAGACTCCTGTTAAGCACACAGTGTTTAGTCAACAGAAAGGAACCTCTTCTGCTCGCCCTTAGCTAAAGGCAGACAATCTGCGTGACTGGCTTTGAAATCCTGTAGTACCTTCATTCCCTTGTAGGCAAAGTTCCCTTTGTAAACCAGGGGATTCAAACAATTGCTAGGCCCGCACTCTCCAGCCTTCGGCCACTGAGAGAACATTGGAGAAAGCAGCTTCTGCTGGGCAGACACTTTCTTCTAACCAAACTGAAGACTTCACCAGATTGAGTAAAGTAGCTTGAAGGAGAACGCTGTCTTTTGCTTTCTCTTTCATGTGGTGAATGGGGAACGTGCACTTGCTGCTAATAAAGTTTTTACTCAGCACAACTACGGTTTGGCCTCTTTCGCGTTCCAGTATGGCAGAAACGCGGTTTCTCTTCTACTTTAGGGATAGCGTTTGTGAAGCGGTATTGTCAGCCGCGCAGCACAGAATGCCCCCTGGAATGCTGGAAACCCTGAAAGGGCTTCAACTACTTGAGAGGGAGAAAACTCATATGCTTTATCGAGGTAGACAAAGCACGGGCAACTCTCCTAGGCATGGAACACAAAGGGATTTTCAAACACAGAAACTGAATCCTTCTCCCTTCCTCCCCTCAGAAAAACATGCTCGTGCTTCCTCTTTCAGGCACGGAAGAAGCAAAGACTCCTGTTAACCACACAGTGTTCAGTCAGCAGAACGGAACCTCCTCTGCTCGCCCTTAGCTAAAGGCAGACAATCTGCGTGACTGGCCTTGAAATCCACTAGTACCTTCATTCCCTTGTAGGCAAAGTTCCCTTTGTAAACCAGGGGCTTCAAACAATCGCTAGGCCCGCACTCTCCAGCCTTCGGCCACTGAGAGAACATTGGAGAAAGCAGCTTCTGCTGGGCGGACACTTTCTTCTAACCAAACTGAAGACTTCACCAGATTGAGTAAAGCAGCTTGAAGGAGAACGCTGTCTTTTGCTTTCTCCTTCATGTGGTGAATGGGGAACTTGCACTTGCTGCTAACAAAGTTTTTACTCAGCACAACTACGGTTTTGCCTCCTTCGCGTTCCAGAATGACAGAAACGCGGTTTCTCTTCTACTTTAGGGATAGTGTCTCTGAAGAGGTATTCTCAGCCGCGCAGCACAGAATGCCTCCCGGAGTGCTGGAAAACCTGAAAGGGCTTCAACTACTTGAGAGGGGGAATACTCACATGCTTTATCCAGGTAGACAAAGCACGGGCAGCTTTCCTAGCCATGGAACACAGAGGGATTTTTAAACACAGAGACTGAATCCTTCTCCTTTCCTCCCCTGACTGAGAAAAACATGCTCGTGCTTTCTCTTTCAGGCACGGAGGATGCAAAGACTCCTGTTAAGTACACAGTGTTTAGTCAGCAGAACGGAACCTCTTCTGCTCGCCCTTAGCTAAAGGCAGACAATCTGCGTGACTGGCTTTGAAATCCAGTAGTACCTTCATTCCCTTGTAGCCAAAGTTCCCTTTGTAAACCAGGGGATTCAAACAATCGCTAGGCCCGCACTCTCCAGCCTTCGGCCACTGAGAGAACATTGGAGAAAGCAGCTTCTGCTGGGCAGACACTTTCTTCTAACCAAACTGAAGACTTCACCAGATTGAGTAAAGCAGCTTTAAGGAGAACACTGTCTTTTGCTTTCTCTTTCATGTGGTGAATGGGGAACTTGCACTTGCTGCTAATAAAGTTTTTACTCAGCACAACTACGGTTTTGCCTCCTTTGCGTTCCAGAATGGCAGAAACGCGGTTTCTCTTCTACTTTAGGGATAGCGTTTGTGAAGCGGTATTCTCAGCCACGCAGCACAGAATGCAGCTGGAATGCTGGAAACCCTGAAAGGGCTTCAACTAATTGAGAGGGAGAAAACTCTTATGCTTTATCCAGGTAGACAAAGCACGGGCAACTTTCCTAGCCATGGAACACAAAGGGATTTTTAAACACAGAAACTGAATCCTTCTCCCTTCCTCCCGTGACTGAGAAAAACATGCTCGTGCTTTCTCTTTCAGGGACGGAGGATGCAAAGACTCCTGTTAAGCACACAGTGTTTAGTCAACAGAACGGAACCTCTTCTGCTCGCCCTTAGCTAAAGGCAGACAATCTGCGTGACTGGCTTTGAAATCCTGTAGTACCTTCATTCCCTTGTAGGCAAAGTTCCCTTTGTAAACCAGGGGATTCAAACAATTGCTAGGCCCGCACTCTCCAGCCTTCGGCCACTGAGAGAACATTGGAGAAAGCAGCTTCTGCTGGGCGGACACTTTCTTCTAACCAAACTGAAGACTTCACCAGATTGAGTAAAGTAGCTTGAAGGAGAACGCTGTCTTTTGCTTTCTCTTTCATGTGGTGAATGGGGAACTTGCACTTGCTGCTAATAAAGTTTTTACTCAGCACAACTACGGTTTTGCCTCCTTCGCGTTCCAGAATGACAGAAACGCGGTTTCTCTTCTACTTTAGGAATAGTGTCTCTGAAGAGGTATTCTCAGCCGCGCAGCACAGAATGCCTCCCGGAGTGCTGGAAAACTTGAAAGGGCTTCAACTACTTGAGAGGGGGAATACTCATATGCTTTATCCAGGTAGACAAAGCACGGGCAACTTTCCTAGCAATGGAACACAAAGGGATTTTTAAACACAGAGACTAAATCCTTCTCCTTTCCTCCCCTGACTGAGAAAAACATGCTCGTGCTTTCTCTTTCAGGCACGGAAGAAGCAAGAGACTCCTGTTAAGCACACAGTGTTTATTCAGCAGAACGGAACCTCCCTCTTCTGCTCGCCCTTAGCTAAAGGCAGACAATCTGCATGACTGGCTTTGAAATCCTGTAGTACCTTCATTCCCTTGTAGGCAAAGTTCCCTTTGTAACCAGGGGCTTCAAACAATCGCTAGGCCCGCACTCTCCAGCCTTCGGCCACTGAGAGAACATTGGAGAAAGCAGCTTCTGCTGGGCGGACACTTTCTTCTAACCAAACTGAAGACTTCACCAGATTGAGTAAAGCAGCTTGAAGGAGAACGCTGTCATTTTCCTCTCCTTCATGTGGTGAATGGGGAACTTGCACTTGCTGCTAACAAAGTTTTTACTCAGCACAACTACGGTTTTGCCTCCTTCGCGTTCCAGAATGAGAGAAACGCGGTTTCTCTTCTACTTTAGGGATAGTGTCTCTGAAGGGGTATTCTCAGCCGCGCAGCACAGAATGCCTCCCGGAGTGCTGAAAAACCTGAAAGGGCTTCAACTACTTGAGAGGGGGAATACTCATATGCTTTATCCAGGTAGACAAAGCACGGGCAACTTTCCTAGCTATGGAACACAAAGGGATTTTTAAACACAGAGACTAAATCCTTCTCCTTTCCTCCCCTGACTGATAAAAACATGCTCGTGCTTTCTCTTACAGGCACGGAAGATGCAAAGAGTCCTGTTAAGCACACAGTGTTTAGTCAACAGAACGGAACCTCTTCTGCTCGCCCTTAGCTAAAGGCAGACAATCTGCGTGACTGGCTTTGAAATCCAGTAGTACCTTCATTCCCTTGTAGGCAAAGTTCCCTTTGTAAACCAGGGGCTTCAAACAATCGCTAGGCCCGCACGCTCCAGCCTTCGGCCACTGAGAGAACATTGGAGAAAGCAGCTTCTGCTGGGCGGACACTTTCTTCTAACCAAACTGAAGACTTCACCAGATTGAGTAAAGTAGCTTGAAGGAGAACGCTGTCTTTTGCTTTCTCTTTCATGTGGTGAATGGGAAACTCGCCCTTGCTGCTAAGAAAGTTTTTACTCAGCACAACTACGGTTTTGCCTCCTTCGCGTTCCAGAATGGCAGAAACGCGGTTTCTCTTCTACTTTAGGGATAGCGTTTGTGAAGCGGTATTCTCAGCCACGCAGCACAGAATGCAGCTGGAATGCTGGAAACCCTGAACGGTTTCAACTACCTCAGAGGGAGAAAACTCATATGCTTTAACCAGGTAGACAAGGCAGGGGCAACTTTCTTAGGCATGGAACAAGGGGGATTTTCAAACACAGAAACTGAATTGTTCTCCCTTTCTCCCCTGACTGAGAAAAACAAGCTCGTGGTTTCTCTTTCAGGCCCGGAAGAAGCAAGAGAATCCTGTTAAACACACAGTGTTTAGTCAGCAGAACGGAACCTCTTCTGCCCGCTCTTAGCTAAAGGCAGACACTCTGCGTGACTGGCTTGGGAATCCAGTAGTACCTTCATTCCCTTGTAGACAAAGTTCCTTTTGTAAACCAGGGGATTCAAACAATTGCTAGGCCCGCACTCTCCAGCCTTCTGCCACTGAGAGAACATTGGAGAAAGCAGCTTGTGCTGGACGGACTCTTCCTTGTAACAATAATGAAAACTTCAGTAGATTCAGTTAAGCAGCTTCAAGGAGAACGCTGGCTTTTGGTTTGTCTTTCATGTGGTGAATGGGGAACTTCCACTTGCTGCTAACAACCGTTTTACTCAGAGCAACTAAGGTTGTGCCTCCCTCGCGTTTCAGAAAGGGATGAACGCAGTCTCTCTTCTCCTTCATGATACCGTCTCTACAGCGGAATTCTCAGCCGCGCAGCACAGAATGCTTCCCGGAACGCTGGAAATCGTAAACGGCTTCAAGTACTTGAGAGGGAGAAAAGTCATAAACTTTATCCAGGTAGACAATGCACAGGCAACTTTCTTAGGCATGGGACACAGAGGGATATTCAAATACAGAAAGTGAATCCTTCTCCCGGACCAGACTGTTTGCAACAAGCTCGTGCTTTCTCTTTCAGGCACGGAGGAATCTACAGACTCCTGTTAAGCACACAGTGTTTAGTCAACAGAAAGGAACCTCTTCTGCTCGCCCTTAGCTAAAGGCAGACAATCTGCGTGACTGGCTTTGAAATCCTGTAGTACCTTCATTCCCTTGTAGGCAAAGTTCCCTTTGTAAACCAGGGGATTCAAACAATTGCTAGGCCCGCACTCTCCAGCCTTCGGCCACTGAGAGAACATTGGAGAAAGCAGCTTCTGCTGGGCAGACACTTTCTTCTAACCAAACTGAAGACTTCACCAGATTGAGTAAAGTAGCTTGAAGGAGAACGCTGTCTTTTGCTTTCTCTTTCATGTGGTGAATGGGGAACGTGCACTTGCTGCTAATAAAGTTTTTACTCAGCACAACTACGGTTTGGCCTCTTTCGCGTTCCAGTATGGCAGAAACGCGGTTTCTCTTCTACTTTAGGGATAGCGTTTGTGAAGCGGTATTGTCAGCCGCGCAGCACAGAATGCCCCCTGGAATGCTGGAAACCCTGAAAGGGCTTCAACTACTTGAGAGGGAGAAAACTCATATGCTTTATCGAGGTAGACAAAGCACGGGCAACTCTCCTAGGCATGGAACACAAAGGGATTTTCAAACACAGAAACTGAATCCTTCTCCCTTCCTCCCCTCAGAAAAACATGCTCGTGCTTCCTCTTTCAGGCACGGAAGAAGCAAAGACTCCTGTTAACCACACAGTGTTCAGTCAGCAGAACGGAACCTCCTCTGCTCGCCCTTAGCTAAAGGCAGACAATCTGCGTGACTGGCCTTGAAATCCACTAGTACCTTCATTCCCTTGTAGGCAAAGTTCCCTTTGTAAACCAGGGGCTTCAAACAATCGCTAGGCCCGCACTCTCCAGCCTTCGGCCACTGAGAGAACATTGGAGAAAGCAGCTTCTGCTGGGCGGACACTTTCTTCTAACCAAACTGAAGACTTCACCAGATTGAGTAAAGCAGCTTGAAGGAGAACGCTGTCTTTTGCTTTCTCCTTCATGTGGTGAATGGGGAACTTGCACTTGCTGCTAACAAAGTTTTTATTCAGCACAACTACGGTTTTGCCTCCTTCGCGTTCCAGAATGACAGAAACGCGGTTTCTCTTCTACTTTAGGGATAGTGTCTCTGAAGAGGTATTCTCAGCCGCGCAGCACAGAATGCCTCCCGGAGTGCTGGAAAACCTGAAAGGGCTTCAACTACTTGAGAGGGGGAATACTCACATGCTTTATCCAGGTAGACAAAGCACGGGCAGCTTTCCTAGCCATGGAACACAGAGGGATTTTTAAACACAGAGACTGAATCCTTCTCCTTTCCTCCCCTGACTGAGAAAAACATGCTCGTGCTTTCTCTTTCAGGCACGGAGGATGCAAAGACTCCTGTTAAGTACACAGTGTTTAGTCAGCAGAACGGAACCTCTTCTGCTCGCCCTTAGCTAAAGGCAGACAATCTGCGTGACTGGCTTTGAAATCCAGTAGTACCTTCATTCCCTTGTAGCCAAAGTTCCCTTTGTAAACCAGGGGATTCAAACAATCGCTAGGCCCGCACTCTCCAGCCTTCGGCCACTGAGAGAACATTGGAGAAAGCAGCTTCTGCTGGGCAGACACTTTCTTCTAACCAAACTGAAGACTTCACCAGATTGAGTAAAGCAGCTTTAAGGAGAACACTGTCTTTTGCTTTCTCTTTCATGTGGTGAATGGGGAACTTGCACTTGCTGCTAATAAAGTTTTTACTCAGCACAACTACGGTTTTGCCTCCTTTGCGTTCCAGAATGGCAGAAACGCGGTTTCTCTTCTACTTTAGGGATAGCGTTTGTGAAGCGGTATTCTCAGCCACGCAGCACAGAATGCAGCTGGAATGCTGGAAACCCTGAAAGGGCTTCAACTAATTGAGAGGGAGAAAACTCTTATGGTTTATCCAGGTAGACAAAGCACGGGCAACTTTCCTAGCCATGGAACACAAAGGGATTTTTAAACACAGAAACTGAATCCTTCTCCCTTCCTCCCGTGACTGAGAAAAACATGCTCGTGCTTTCTCTTTCAGGGACGGAGGATGCAAAGACTCCTGTTAAGCACACAGTGTTTAGTCAACAGAACGGAACCTCTTCTGCTCGCCCTTAGCTAAAGGCAGACAATCTGCGTGACTGGCTTTGAAATCCTGTAGTACCTTCATTCCCTTGTAGGCAAAGTTCCCTTTGTAAACCAGGGGATTCAAACAATTGCTAGGCCCGCACTCTCCAGCCTTCGGCCACTGAGAGAACATTGGAGAAAGCAGCTTCTGCTGGGCGGACACTTTCTTCTAACCAAACTGAAGACTTCACCAGATTGAGTAAAGTAGCTTGAAGGAGAACGCTGTCTTTTGCTTTCTCTTTCATGTGGTGAATGGGGAACTTGCACTTGATGCTAATAAAGTTTTTACTCAGCACAACTACGGTTTTGCCTCCTTCGCGTTCCAGAATGACAGAAACGCGGTTTCTCTTCTACTTTAGGAATAGTGTCTCTGAAGAGGTATTCTCAGCCGCGCAGCACAGAATGCCTCCCGGAGTGCTGAAAAACCTGAAAGGGCTTCAACTACTTGAGAGGGGGAATACTCATATGCTTTATCCAGGTAGACAAAGCACGGGCAACTTTCCTAGCCATGGAACACAAAGGGATTTTTAAACACAGAGACTAAATCCTTCTCCTTTCCTCCCCTGACTGATAAAAACATGCTCGTGCTTTCTCTTACAGGCACGGAAGATGCAAAGAGTCCTGTTAAGCACACAGTGTTTAGTCAACAGAACGGAACCTCTTCTGCTCGCCCTTAGCTAAAGGCAGACAATCTGCGTGACTGGCTTTGAAATCCAGTAGTACCTTCATTCCCTTGTAGGCAAAGTTCCCTTTGTAAACCAGGGGCTTCAAACAATCGCTAGGCCCGCACACTCCAGCCTTCGGCCACTGAGAGAACATTGGAGAAAGCAGCTTCTGCTGGGCGGACACTTTCTTCTAACCAAACTGAAGACTTCACCAGATTGAGTAAAGTAGCTTGAAGGAGAACGCTGTCTTTTGCTTTCTCTTTCATGTGGTGAATGGGAAACTCGCCCTTGCTGCTAACAAAGTTTTTACTCAGCACAACTACGGTTTTGCCTCCTTCGCGTTCCAGAATGGCAGAAACGCGGTTTCTCTTCTACTTTAGGGATAGCGTTTGTGAAGCGGTATTCTCAGCCACGCAGCACAGAATGCAGCTGGAATGCTGGAAACCCTGAACGGTTTCAACTACCTCAGAGGGAGAAAACTCATATGCTTTAACCAGGTAGACAAGGCAGGGGCAACTTTCTTAGGCATGGAACAAGAGGGATTTTCAAACACAGAAACTGAATTGTTCTCCCTTTCTCCCCTGACTGAGAAAAACAAGCTCGTGGTTTCTCTTTCAGGCCCGGAAGAAGCAAGAGAATCCTGTTAAACACACAGTGTTTAGTCAGCAGAACGGAACCTCTTCTGCCCGCTCTTAGCTAAAGGCAGACACTCTGCGTGACTGGCTTGGGAATCCAGTAGTACCTTCATTCCCTTGTAGACAAAGTTCCTTTTGTAAACCAGGGGATTCAAACAATTGCTAGGCCCGCACTCTCCAGCCTTCTGCCACTGAGAGAACATTGGAGAAAGCAGCTTGTGCTGGACGGACTCTTCCTTGTAACAATAATGAAAACTTCAGTAGATTCAGTTAAGCAGCTTCAAGGAGAACGCTGGCTTTTGGTTTGTCTTTCATGTGGTGAATGGGGAACTTCCACTTGCTGCTAACAACCGTTTTACTCAGAGCAACTAAGGTTGTGCCTCCCTCGCGTTTCAGAAAGGGATGAACGCAGTCTCTCTTCTCCTTCATGATACCGTCTCTACAGCGGAATTCTCAGCCGCGCAGCACAGAATGCTTCCCGGAACGCTGGAAATCGTAAACGGCTTCAAGTACTTGAGAGGGAGAAAAGTCATAAACTTTATCCAGGTAGACAATGCACAGGCAACTTTCTTAGGCATGGGACACAGAGGGATATTCAAATACAGAAAGTGAATCCTTCTCCCGGACCAGACTGTTTGCAACAAGCTCGTGCTTTCTCTTTCAGGCACGGAGGAATCTACAGACTCCTGTTAAGCACACAGTGTTTAGTCAACAGAAAGGAACCTCTTCTGCTCGCCCTTAGCTAAAGGCAGACAATCTGCGTGACTGGCTTTGAAATCCTGTAGTACCTTCATTCCCTTGTAGGCAAAGTTCCCTTTGTAAAGCAGGGGATTCAAACAATTGCTAGGCCCGCACTCTCCAGCCTTCGGCCACTGAGAGAACATTGGAGAAAGCAGCTTCTGCTGGGCAGACACTTTCTTCTAACCAAACTGAAGACTTCACCAGATTGAGTAAAGTAGCTTGAAGGAGAACGCTGTCTTTTGCTTTCTCTTTCATGTGGTGAATGGGGAACGTGCACTTGCTGCTAATAAAGTTTTTACTCAGCACAACTACGGTTTGGCCTCTTTCGCGTTCCAGTATGGCAGAAACGCGGTTTCTCTTCTACTTTAGGGATAGCGTTTGTGAAGCGGTATTGTCAGCCGCGCAGCACAGAATGCCCCCTGGAATGCTGGAAACCCTGAAAGGGCTTCAACTACTTGAGAGGGAGAAAACTCATATGCTTTATCGAGGTAGACAAAGCACGGGCAACTCTCCTAGGCATGGAACACAAAGGGATTTTCAAACACAGAAACTGAATCCTTCTCCCTTCCTCCCCTCAGAAAAACATGCTCGTGCTTCCTCTTTCAGGCACGGAAGAAGCAAAGACTCCTGTTAACCACACAGTGTTCAGTCAGCAGAACGGAACCTCTTCTGCTCGCCCTTAGCTAAAGGCAGACAATCTGCGTGACTGGCCTTGAAATCCACTAGTACCTTCATTCCCTTGTAGGCAAAGTTCCCTTTGTAAACCAGGGGCTTCAAACAATCGCTAGGCCCGCACTCTCCAGCCTTCGGCCACTGAGAGAACATTGGAGAAAGCAGCTTCTGCTGGGCGGACACTTTCTTCTAACCAAACTGAAGACTTCACCAGATTGAGTAAAGCAGCTTGAAGGAGAACGCTGTCTTTTGCTTTCTCCTTCATGTGGTGAATGGGGAACTTGCACTTGCTGCTAACAAAGTTTTTACTCAGCACAACTACGGTTTTGCCTCCTTCGCGTTCCAGAATGACAGAAACGCGGTTTCTCTTCTACTTTAGGGATAGTGTCTCTGAAGAGGTATTCTCAGCCGCGCAGCACAGAATGCCTCCCGGAGTGCTGGAAAACCTGAAAGGGCTTCAACTACTTGAGAGGGGGAATACTCACATGCTTTATCCAGGTAGACAAAGCACGGGCAGCTTTCCTAGCCATGGAACACAGAGGGATTTTTAAACACAGAGACTGAATCCTTCTCCTTTCCTCCCCTGACTGAGAAAAACATGCTCGTGCTTTCTCTTTCAGGCACGGAGGATGCAAAGACTCCTGTTAAGCACACAGTGTTTAGTCAGCAGAACGGAACCTCTTCTGCTCGCCCTTAGCTAAAGGCAGACAATCTGCGTGACTGGCTTTGAAATCCAGTAGTACCTTCATTCCCTTGTAGGCTAAGTTCCCTTTGTAAACCAGGGGCTTCAAACAATCGCTAGGCCCGCACGCTCCAGCCTTCGGCCACTGAGAGAACATTGGAGAAAGCAGCTTCTGCTGGGCGGACACTTTCTTCTAACCAAACTGAAGACTTCACCAGATTGAGTAAAGTAGCTTGAAGGAGAACGCTGTCTTTTGCTTTCTCTTTCATGTGGTGAATGGGAAACTCGCCCTTGCTGCTAACAAAGTTTTTACTCAGCACAACTACGGTTTTGCCTCCTTCGCGTTCCAGAATGGCAGAAACGCGGTTTCTCTTCTACTTTAGGGATAGCGTTTGTGAAGCGGTATTCTCAGCCACGCAGCACAGAATGCAGCTGGAATGCTGGAAACCCTGAACGGTTTCAACTACCTCAGAGGGAGAAAACTCATATGCTTTAACCAGGTAGACAAGGCAGGGGCAACTTTCTTAGGCATGGAACAAGAGGGATTTTCAAACACAGAAACTGAATTGTTCTCCCTTTCTCCCCTGACTGAGAAAAACAAGCTCGTGGTTTCTCTTTCAGGCCCGGAAGAAGCAAGAGAATCCTGTTAAACACACAGTGTTTAGTCAGCAGAACGGAACCTCTTCTGCCCGCTCTTAGCTAAAGGCAGACACTCTGCGTGACTGGCTTGGGAATCCAGTAGTACCTTCATTCCCTTGTAGACAAAGTTCCTTTTGTAAACCAGGGGATTCAAACAATTGCTAGGCCCGCACTCTCCAGCCTTCTGCCACTGAGAGAACATTGGAGAAAGCAGCTTGTGCTGGACGGACTCTTCCTTGTAACAATAATGAAAACTTCAGTAGATTCAGTTAAGCAGCTTCAAGGAGAACGCTGGCTTTTGGTTTGTCTTTCATGTGGTGAATGGGGAACTTCCACTTGCTGCTAACAACCGTTTTACTCAGAGCAACTAAGGTTGTGCCTCCCTCGCGTTTCAGAAAGGGATGAACGCAGTCTCTCTTCTCCTTCATGATACCGTCTCTACAGCGGAATTCTCAGCCGCGCAGCACAGAATGCTTCCCGGAACGCTGGAAATCGTAAACGGCTTCAAGTACTTGAGAGGGAGAAAAGTCATAAACTTTATCCAGGTAGACAATGCACAGGCAACTTTCTTAGGCATGGGACACAGAGGGATATTCAAATACAGAAAGTGAATCCTTCTCCCGGACCAGACTGTTTGCAACAAGCTCGTGCTTTCTCTTTCAGGCACGGAGGAATCTACAGACTCCTGTTAAGCACACAGTGTTTAGTCAACAGAAAGGAACCTCTTCTGCTCGCCCTTAGCTAAAGGCAGACAATCTGCGTGACTGGCTTTGAAATCCTGTAGTACCTTCATTCCCTTGTAGGCAAAGTTCCCTTTGTAAACCAGGGGATTCAAACAATTGCTAGGCCCGCACTCTCCAGCCTTCGGCCACTGAGAGAACATTGGAGAAAGCAGCTTCTGCTGGGCAGACACTTTCTTCTAACCAAACTGAAGACTTCACCAGATTGAGTAAAGTAGCTTGAAGGAGAACGCTGTCTTTTGCTTTCTCTTTCATGTGGTGAATGGGGAACGTGCACTTGCTGCTAATAAAGTTTTTACTCAGCACAACTACGGTTTGGCCTCTTTCGCGTTCCAGTATGGCAGAAACGCGGTTTCTCTTCTACTTTAGGGATAGCGTTTGTGAAGCGGTATTGTCAGCCGCGCAGCACAGAATGCCCCCTGGAATGCTGGAAACCCTGAAAGGGCTTCAACTACTTGAGAGGGAGAAAACTCATATGCTTTATCGAGGTAGACAAAGCACGGGCAACTCTCCTAGGCATGGAACACAAAGGGATTTTCAAACACAGAAACTGAATCCTTCTCCCTTCCTCCCCTCAGAAAAACATGCTCGTGCTTCCTCTTTCAGGCACGGAGGATGCAAAGACTCCTGTTAACCACACAGTGTTTAGTCAGCAGAACGGAACCTCTTCTGCTCGCCCTTAGCTAAAGGCAGACAATCTGCGTGACTGGCTTTGAAATCCAGTAGTACCTTCATTCCCTTGTAGGCAAAGTTCCCTTTGTAAACCAGGGGCTTCAAACAATCGCTAGGCCCGCACTCTCCAGCCTTCGGCCACTGAGAGAACATTGGAGAAAGCAGCTTCTGCTGGGCGGACACTTTCTTCTAACCAAACTGAAGACTTCACCAGATTGAGTAAAGCAGCTTGAAGGAGAACGCTGTCTTTTGCTTTCTCCTTCATGTGGTGAATGGGGAACTTGCACTTGCTGCTAACAAAGTTTTTACTCAGCACAACTACGGTTTTGCCTCCTTCGCGTTCCAGAATGACAGAAACGCGGTTTCTCTTCTACTTTAGGGATAGTGTCTCTGAAGAGGTATTCTCAGCCGCGCAGCACAGAATGCCTCCCGGAGTGCTGGAAAACCTGAAAGGGCTTCAACTACTTGAGAGGGGGAATACTCACATGCTTTATCCAGGTAGACAAAGCACGGGCAGCTTTCCTAGCCATGGAACACAGAGGGATTTTTAAACACAGAGACTGAATCCTTCTCCTTTCCTCCCCTGACTGAGAAAAACATGCTCGTGCTTTCTCTTTCAGGCACGGAGGATGCAAAGACTCCTGTTAAGTACACAGTGTTTAGTCAGCAGAACGGAACCTCTTCTGCTCGCCCTTAGCTAAAGGCAGACAATCTGCGTGACTGGCTTTGAAATCCAGTAGTACCTTCATTCCCTTGTAGCCAAAGTTCCCTTTGTAAACCAGGGGATTCAAACAATCGCTAGGCCCGCACTCTCCAGCCTTCGGCCACTGAGAGAACATTGGAGAAAGCAGCTTCTGCTGGGCAGACACTTTCTTCTAACCAAACTGAAGACTTCACCAGATTGAGTAAAGCAGCTTTAAGGAGAACACTGTCTTTTGCTTTCTCTTTCATGTGGTGAATGGGGAACTTGCACTTGCTGCTAATAAAGTTTTTACTCAGCACAACTACGGTTTTGCCTCCTTTGCGTTCCAGAATGGCAGAAACGCGGTTTCTCTTCTACTTTAGGGATAGCGTTTGTGAAGCGGTATTCTCAGCCACGCAGCACAGAATGCAGCTGGAATGCTGGAAACCCTGAAAGGGCTTCAACTAATTGAGAGGGAGAAAACTCTTATGCTTTATCCAGGTAGACAAAGCACGGGCAACTTTCCTAGCCATGGAACACAAAGGGATTTTTAAACACAGAAACTGAATCCTTCTCCCTTCCTCCCGTGACTGAGAAAAACATGCTCGTGCTTTCTCTTTCAGGGACGGAGGATGCAAAGACTCCTGTTAAGCACACAGTGTTTAGTCAACAGAACGGAACCTCTTCTGCTCGCCCTTAGCTAAAGGCAGACAATCTGCGTGACTGGCTTTGAAATCCTGTAGTACCTTCATTCCCTTGTAGGCAAAGTTCCCTTTGTAAACCAGGGGATTCAAACAATTGCTAGGCCCGCACTCTCCAGCCTTAGGCCACTGAGAGAACATTGGAGAAAGCAGCTTCTGCTGGGCGGACACTTTCTTCTAACCAAACTGAAGACTTCACCAGATTGAGTAAAGTAGCTTGAAGGAGAACGCTGTCTTTTGCTTTCTCTTTCATGTGGTGAATGGGGAACTTGCACTTGCTGCTAATAAAGTTTTTACTCAGCACAACTACGGTTTTGCCTCCTTCGCGTTCCAGAATGACAGAAACGCGGTTTCTCTTCTACTTTAGGAATAGTGTCTCTGAAGAGGTATTCTCAGCCGCGCAGCACAGAATGCCTCCCGGAGTGCTGGAAAACTTGAAAGGGCTTCAACTACTTGAGAGGGGGAATACTCATATGCTTAATCCAGGTAGACAAAGCACGGGCAACTTTCCTAGCAATGGAACACAAAGGGATTTTTAAACACAGAGACTAAATCCTTCTCCTTTCCTCCCCTGACTGAGAAAAACATGCTCGTGCTTTCTCTTTCAGGCACGGAAGAAGCAAGAGACTCCTGTTAAGCACACAGTGTTTATTCAGCAGAACGGAACCTCCCTCTTCTGCTCGCCCTTAGCTAAAGGCAGACAATCTGCATGACTGGCTTTGAAATCCTGTAGTACCTTCATTCCCTTGTAGGCAAAGTTCCCTTTGTAACCAGGGGCTTCAAACAATCGCTAGGCCCGCACTCTCCAGCCTTCGGCCACTGAGAGAACATTGGAGAAAGCAGCTTCTGCTGGGCGGACACTTTCTTCTAACCAAACTGAAGACTTCACCAGATTGAGTAAAGCAGCTTGAAGGAGAACGCTGTCATTTTCCTCTCCTTCATGTGGTGAATGGGGAACTTGCACTTGCTGCTAACAAAGTTTTTACTCAGCACAACTACGGTTTTGCCTCCTTCGCGTTCCAGAATGAGAGAAACGCGGTTTCTCTTCTACTTTAGGGATAGTGTCTCTGAAGGGGTATTCTCAGCCGCGCAGCACAGAATGCCTCCCGGAGTGCTGAAAAACCTGAAAGGGCTTCAACTACTTGAGAGGGGGAATACTCATATGCTTTATCCAGGTAGACAAAGCACGGGCAACTTTCCTAGCCATGGAACACAAAGGGATTTTTAAACACAGAGACTAAATCCTTCTCCTTTCCTCCCCTGACTGAGAAAAACATGCTCGTGCTTTCTCTTACAGGCACGGAAGATGCAAAGAGTCCTGTTAAGCACACAGTGTTTAGTCAACAGAACGGAACCTCTTCTGCTCGCCCTTAGCTAAAGGCAGACAATCTGCGTGACTGGCTTTGAAATCCAGTAGTACCTTCATTCCCTTGTAGGCTAAGTTCCCTTTGTAAACCAGGGGCTTCAAACAATCGCTAGGCCCGCACGCTCCAGCCTTCGGCCACTGAGAGAACATTGGAGAAAGCAGCTTCTGCTGGGCGGACACTTTCTTCTAACCAAACTGAAGACTTCACCAGATTGAGTAAAGTAGCTTGAAGGAGAACGCTGTCTTTTGCTTTCTCTTTCATGTGGTGAATGGGAAACTCGCCCTTGCTGCTAACAAAGTTTTTACTCAGCACAACTACGGTTTTGCCTCCTTCGCGTTCCAGAATGGCAGAAACGCGGTTTCTCTTCTACTTTAGGGATAGCGTTTGTGAAGCGGTATTCTCAGCCACGCAGCACAGAATGCAGCTGGAATGCTGGAAACCCTGAACGGTTTCAACTACCTCAGAGGGAGAAAACTCATATGCTTTAACCAGGTAGACAAGGCAGGGGCAACTTTCTTAGGCATGGAACAAGAGGGATTTTCAAACACAGAAACTGAATTGTTCTCCCTTTCTCCCCTGACTGAGAAAAACAAGCTCGTGGTTTCTCTTTCAGGCCCGGAAGAAGCAAGAGAATCCTGTTAAACACACAGTGTTTAGTCAGCAGAACGGAACCTCTTCTGCCCGCTCTTAGCTAAAGGCAGACACTCTGCGTGACTGGCTTGGGAATCCAGTAGTACCTTCATTCCCTTGTAGACAAAGTTCCTTTTGTAAACCAGGGGATTCAAACAATTGCTAGGCCCGCACTCTCCAGCCTTCTGCCACTGAGAGAACATTGGAGAAAGCAGCTTGTGCTGGACGGACTCTTCCTTGTAACAATAATGAAAACTTCAGTAGATTCAGTTAAGCAGCTTCAAGGAGAACGCTGGCTTTTGGTTTGTCTTTCATGTGGTGAATGGGGAACTTCCACTTGCTGCTAACAACCGTTTTACTCAGAGCAACTAAGGTTGTGCCTCCCTCGCGTTTCAGAAAGGGATGAACGCAGTCTCTCTTCTCCTTCATGATACCGTCTCTACAGCGGAATTCTCAGCCGCGCAGCACAGAATGCTTCCCGGAACGCTGGAAATCGTAAACGGCTTCAAGTACTTGAGAGGGAGAAAAGTCATAAACTTTATCCAGGTAGACAATGCACAGGCAACTTTCTTAGGCATGGGACACAGAGGGATATTCAAATACAGAAAGTGAATCCTTCTCCCGGACCAGACTGTTTGCAACAAGCTCGTGCTTTCTCTTTCAGGCACGGAGGAATCTACAGACTCCTGTTAAGCACACAGTGTTTAGTCAACAGAAAGGAACCTCTTCTGCTCGCCCTTAGCTAAAGGCAGACAATCTGCGTGACTGGCTTTGAAATCCTGTAGTACCTTCATTCCCTTGTAGGCAAAGTTCCCTTTGTAAACCAGGGGATTCAAACAATTGCTAGGCCCGCACTCTCCAGCCTTCGGCCACTGAGAGAACATTGGAGAAAGCAGCTTCTGCTGGGCAGACACTTTCTTCTAACCAAACTGAAGACTTCACCAGATTGAGTAAAGTAGCTTGAAGGAGAACGCTGTCTTTTGCTTTCTCTTTCATGTGGTGAATGGGGAACGTGCACTTGCTGCTAATAAAGTTTTTACTCAGCACAACTACGGTTTGGCCTCTTTCGCGTTCCAGTATGGCAGAAACGCGGTTTCTCTTCTACTTTAGGGATAGCGTTTGTGAAGCGGTATTGTCAGCCGCGCAGCACAGAATGCCCCCTGGAATGCTGGAAACCCTGAAAGGGCTTCAACTACTTGAGAGGGAGAAAACTCATATGCTTTATCGAGGTAGACAAAGCACGGGCAACTCTCCTAGGCATGGAACACAAAGGGATTTTCAAACACAGAAACTGAATCCTTCTCCCTTCCTCCCCTCAGAAAAACATGCTCGTGCTTCCTCTTTCAGGCACGGAAGAAGCAAAGACTCCTGTTAACCACACAGTGTTCAGTCAGCAGAACGGAACCTCCTCTGCTCGCCCTTAGCTAAAGGCAGACAATCTGCGTGACTGGCCTTGAAATCCACTAGTACCTTCATTCCCTTGTAGGCAAAGTTCCCTTTGTAAACCAGGGGCTTCAAACAATCGCTAGGCCCGCACTCTCCAGCCTTCGGCCACTGAGAGAACATTGGAGAAAGCAGCTTCTGCTGGGCGGACACTTTCTTCTAACCAAACTGAAGACTTCACCAGATTGAGTAAAGCAGCTTGAAGGAGAACGCTGTCTTTTGCTTTCTCCTTCATGTGGTGAATGGGGAACTTGCACTTGCTGCTAACAAAGTTTTTACTCAGCACAACTACGGTTTTGCCTCCTTCGCGTTCCAGAATGACAGAAACGCGGTTTCTCTTCTACTTTAGGGATAGTGTCTCTGAAGAGGTATTCTCAGCCGCGCAGCACAGAATGCCTCCCGGAGTGCTGGAAAACCTGAAAGGGCTTCAACTACTTGAGAGGGGGAATACTCACATGCTTTATCCAGGTAGACAAAGCACGGGCAGCTTTCCTAGCCATGGAACACAGAGGGATTTTTAAACACAGAGACTGAATCCTTCTCCTTTCCTCCCCTGACTGAGAAAAACATGCTCGTGCTTTCTCTTTCAGGCACGGAGGATGCAAAGACTCCTGTTAAGTACACAGTGTTTAGTCAGCAGAACGGAACCTCTTCTGCTCGCCCTTAGCTAAAGGCAGACAATCTGCGTGACTGGCTTTGAAATCCAGTAGTACCTTCATTCCCTTGTAGCCAAAGTTCCCTTTGTAAACCAGGGGATTCAAACAATCGCTAGGCCCGCACTCTCCAGCCTTCGGCCACTGAGAGAACATTGGAGAAAGCAGCTTCTGCTGGGCAGACACTTTCTTCTAACCAAACTGAAGACTTCACCAGATTGAGTAAAGCAGCTTTAAGGAGAACACTGTCTTTTGCTTTCTCTTTCATGTGGTGAATGGGGAACTTGCACTTGCTGCTAATAAAGTTTTTACTCAGCACAACTACGGTTTTGCCTCCTTTGCGTTCCAGAATGGCAGAAACGCGGTTTCTCTTCTACTTTAGGGATAGCGTTTGTGAAGCGGTATTCTCAGCCACGCAGCACAGAATGCAGCTGGAATGCTGGAAACCCTGAAAGGGCTTCAACTAATTGAGAGGGAGAAAACTCTTATGCTTTATCCAGGTAGACAAAGCACGGGCAACTTTCCTAGCCATGGAACACAAAGGGATTTTTAAACACAGAAACTGAATCCTTCTCCCTTCCTCCCGTGACTGAGAAAAACATGCTCGTGCTTTCTCTTTCAGGGACGGAGGATGCAAAGACTCCTGTTAAGCACACAGTGTTTAGTCAACAGAACGGAACCTCTTCTGCTCGCCCTTAGCTAAAGGCAGACAATCTGCGTGACTGGCTTTGAAATCCTGTAGTACCTTCATTCCCTTGTAGGCAAAGTTCCCTTTGTAAACCAGGGGATTCAAACAATTGCTAGGCCCGCACTCTCCAGCCTTCGGCCACTGAGAGAACATTGGAGAAAGCAGCTTCTGCTGGGCGGACACTTTCTTCTAACCAAACTGAAGACTTCACCAGATTGAGTAAAGTAGCTTGAAGGAGAACGCTGTCTTTTGCTTTCTCTTTCATGTGGTGAATGGGGAACTTGCACTTGCTGCTAATAAAGTTTTTACTCAGCACAACTACGGTTTTGCCTCCTTCGCGTTCCAGAATGACAGAAACGCGGTTTCTCTTCTACTTTAGGAATAGTGTCTCTGAAGAGGTATTCTCAGCCGCGCAGCACAGAATGCCTCCCGGAGTGCTGGAAAACTTGAAAGGGCTTCAACTACTTGAGAGGGGGAATACTCATATGCTTTATCCAGGTAGACAAAGCACGGGCAACTTTCCTAGCAATGGAACACAAAGGGATTTTTAAACACAGAGACTAAATCCTTCTCCTTTCCTCCCCTGACTGAGAAAAACATGCTCGTGCTTTCTCTTTCAGGCACGGAAGAAGCAAGAGACTCCTGTTAAGCACACAGTGTTTATTCAGCAGAACGGAACCTCCCTCTTCTGCTCGCCCTTAGCTAAAGGCAGACAATCTGCATGACTGGCTTTGAAATCCTGTAGTACCTTCATTCCCTTGTAGGCAAAGTTCCCTTTGTAACCAGGGGCTTCAAACAATCGCTAGGCCCGCACTCTCCAGCCTTCGGCCACTGAGAGAACATTGGAGAAAGCAGCTTCTGCTGGGCGGACACTTTCTTCTAACCAAACTGAAGACTTCACCAGATTGAGTAAAGCAGCTTGAAGGAGAACGCTGTCATTTTCCTCTCCTTCATGTGGTGAATGGGGAACTTGCACTTGCTGCTAACAAAGTTTTTACTCAGCACAACTACGGTTTTGCCTCCTTCGCGTTCCAGAATGAGAGAAACGCGGTTTCTCTTCTACTTTAGGGATAGTGTCTCTGAAGGGGTATTCTCAGCCGCGCAGCACAGAATGCCTCCCGGAGTGCTGAAAAACCTGAAAGGGCTTCAACTACTTGAGAGGGGGAATACTCATATGCTTTATCCAGGTAGACAAAGCACGGGCAACTTTCCTAGCTATGGAACACAAAGGGATTTTTAAACACAGAGACTAAATCCTTCTCCTTTCCTCCCCTGACTGATAAAAACATGCTCGTGCTTTCTCTTACAGGCACGGAAGATGCAAAGAGTCCTGTTAAGCACACAGTGTTTAGTCAACAGAACGGAACCTCTTCTGCTCGCCCTTAGCTAAAGGCAGACAATCTGCGTGACTGGCTTTGAAATCCAGTAGTACCTTCATTCCCTTGTAGGCAAAGTTCCCTTTGTAAACCAGGGGCTTCAAACAATCGCTAGGCCCGCACGCTCCAGCCTTCGGCCACTGAGAGAACATTGGAGAAAGCAGCTTCTGCTGGGCGGACACTTTCTTCTAACCAAACTGAAGACTTCACCAGATTGAGTAAAGTAGCTTGAAGGAGAACGCTGTCTTTTGCTTTCTCTTTCATGTGGTGAATGGGAAACTCGCCCTTGCTGCTAAGAAAGTTTTTACTCAGCACAACTACGGTTTTGCCTCCTTCGCGTTCCAGAATGGCAGAAACGCGGTTTCTCTTCTACTTTAGGGATAGCGTTTGTGAAGCGGTATTCTCAGCCACGCAGCACAGAATGCAGCTGGAATGCTGGAAACCCTGAACGGTTTCAACTACCTCAGAGGGAGAAAACTCATATGCTTTAACCAGGTAGACAAGGCAGGGGCAACTTTCTTAGGCATGGAACAAGAGGGATTTTCAAACACAGAAACTGAATTGTTCTCCCTTTCTCCCCTGACTGAGAAAAACAAGCTCGTGGTTTCTCTTTCAGGCCCGGAAGAAGCAAGAGAATCCTGTTAAACACACAGTGTTTAGTCAGCAGAACGGAACCTCTTCTGCCCGCTCTTAGCTAAAGGCAGACACTCTGCGTGACTGGCTTGGGAATCCAGTAGTACCTTCATTCCCTTGTAGACAAAGTTCCTTTTGTAAACCAGGGGATTCAAACAATTGCTAGGCCCGCACTCTCCAGCCTTCTGCCACTGAGAGAACATTGGAGAAAGCAGCTTGTGCTGGACGGACTCTTCCTTGTAACAATAATGAAAACTTCAGTAGATTCAGTTAAGCAGCTTCAAGGAGAACGCTGGCTTTTGGTTTGTCTTTCATGTGGTGAATGGGGAACTTCCACTTGCTGCTAACAACCGTTTTACTCAGAGCAACTAAGGTTGTGCCTCCCTCGCGTTTCAGAAAGGGATGAACGCAGTCTCTCTTCTCCTTCATGATACCGTCTCTACAGCGGAATTCTCAGCCGCGCAGCACAGAATGCTTCCCGGAACGCTGGAAATCGTAAACGGCTTCAAGTACTTGAGAGGGAGAAAAGTCATAAACTTTATCCAGGTAGACAATGCACAGGCAACTTTCTTAGGCATGGGACACAGAGGGATATTCAAATACAGAAAGTGAATCCTTCTCCCGGACCAGACTGTTTGCAACAAGCTCGTGCTTTCTCTTTCAGGCACGGAGGAATCTACAGACTCCTGTTAAGCACACAGTGTTTAGTCAACAGAAAGGAACCTCTTCTGCTCGCCCTTAGCTAAAGGCAGACAATCTGCGTGACTGGCTTTGAAATCCTGTAGTACCTTCATTCCCTTGTAGGCAAAGTTCCCTTTGTAAACCAGGGGATTCAAACAATTGCTAGGCCCGCACTCTCCAGCCTTCGGCCACTGAGAGAACATTGGAGAAAGCAGCTTCTGCTGGGCAGACACTTTCTTCTAACCAAACTGAAGACTTCACCAGATTGAGTAAAGTAGCTTGAAGGAGAACGCTGTCTTTTGCTTTCTCTTTCATGTGGTGAATGGGGAACGTGCACTTGCTGCTAATAAAGTTTTTACTCAGCACAACTACGGTTTGGCCTCTTTCGCGTTCCAGTATGGCAGAAACGCGGTTTCTCTTCTACTTTAGGGATAGCGTTTGTGAAGCGGTATTGTCAGCCGCGCAGCACAGAATGCCCCCTGGAATGCTGGAAACCCTGAAAGGGCTTCAACTACTTGAGAGGGAGAAAACTCATATGCTTTATCGAGGTAGACAAAGCACGGGCAACTCTCCTAGGCATGGAACACAAAGGGATTTTCAAACACAGAAACTGAATCCTTCTCCCTTCCTCCCCTCAGAAAAACATGCTCGTGCTTCCTCTTTCAGGCACGGAAGAAGCAAAGACTCCTGTTAACCACACAGTGTTCAGTCAGCAGAACGGAACCTCCTCTGCTCGCCCTTAGCTAAAGGCAGACAATCTGCGTGACTGGCCTTGAAATCCACTAGTACCTTCATTCCCTTGTAGGCAAAGTTCCCTTTGTAAACCAGGGGCTTCAAACAATCGCTAGGCCCGCACTCTCCAGCCTTCGGCCACTGAGAGAACATTGGAGAAAGCAGCTTCTGCTGGGCGGACACTTTCTTCTAACCAAACTGAAGACTTCACCAGATTGAGTAAAGCAGCTTGAAGGAGAACGCTGTCTTTTGCTTTCTCCTTCATGTGGTGAATGGGGAACTTGCACTTGCTGCTAACAAAGTTTTTATTCAGCACAACTACGGTTTTGCCTCCTTCGCGTTCCAGAATGACAGAAACGCGGTTTCTCTTCTACTTTAGGGATAGTGTCTCTGAAGAGGTATTCTCAGCCGCGCAGCACAGAATGCCTCCCGGAGTGCTGGAAAACCTGAAAGGGCTTCAACTACTTGAGAGGGGGAATACTCACATGCTTTATCCAGGTAGACAAAGCACGGGCAGCTTTCCTAGCCATGGAACACAGAGGGATTTTTAAACACAGAGACTGAATCCTTCTCCTTTCCTCCCCTGACTGAGAAAAACATGCTCGTGCTTTCTCTTTCAGGCACGGAGGATGCAAAGACTCCTGTTAAGTACACAGTGTTTAGTCAGCAGAACGGAACCTCTTCTGCTCGCCCTTAGCTAAAGGCAGACAATCTGCGTGACTGGCTTTGAAATCCAGTAGTACCTTCATTCCCTTGTAGCCAAAGTTCCCTTTGTAAACCAGGGGATTCAAACAATCGCTAGGCCCGCACTCTCCAGCCTTCGGCCACTGAGAGAACATTGGAGAAAGCAGCTTCTGCTGGGCAGACACTTTCTTCTAACCAAACTGAAGACTTCACCAGATTGAGTAAAGCAGCTTTAAGGAGAACACTGTCTTTTGCTTTCTCTTTCATGTGGTGAATGGGGAACTTGCACTTGCTGCTAATAAAGTTTTTACTCAGCACAACTACGGTTTTGCCTCCTTTGCGTTCCAGAATGGCAGAAACGCGGTTTCTCTTCTACTTTAGGGATAGCGTTTGTGAAGCGGTATTCTCAGCCACGCAGCACAGAATGCAGCTGGAATGCTGGAAACCCTGAAAGGGCTTCAACTAATTGAGAGGGAGAAAACTCTTATGGTTTATCCAGGTAGACAAAGCACGGGCAACTTTCCTAGCCATGGAACACAAAGGGATTTTTAAACACAGAAACTGAATCCTTCTCCCTTCCTCCCGTGACTGAGAAAAACATGCTCGTGCTTTCTCTTTCAGGGACGGAGGATGCAAAGACTCCTGTTAAGCACACAGTGTTTAGTCAACAGAACGGAACCTCTTCTGCTCGCCCTTAGCTAAAGGCAGACAATCTGCGTGACTGGCTTTGAAATCCTGTAGTACCTTCATTCCCTTGTAGGCAAAGTTCCCTTTGTAAACCAGGGGATTCAAACAATTGCTAGGCCCGCACTCTCCAGCCTTCGGCCACTGAGAGAACATTGGAGAAAGCAGCTTCTGCTGGGCGGACACTTTCTTCTAACCAAACTGAAGACTTCACCAGATTGAGTAAAGTAGCTTGAAGGAGAACGCTGTCTTTTGCTTTCTCTTTCATGTGGTGAATGGGGAACTTGCACTTGATGCTAATAAAGTTTTTACTCAGCACAACTACGGTTTTGCCTCCTTCGCGTTCCAGAATGACAGAAACGCGGTTTCTCTTCTACTTTAGGAATAGTGTCTCTGAAGAGGTATTCTCAGCCGCGCAGCACAGAATGCCTCCCGGAGTGCTGAAAAACCTGAAAGGGCTTCAACTACTTGAGAGGGGGAATACTCATATGCTTTATCCAGGTAGACAAAGCACGGGCAACTTTCCTAGCCATGGAACACAAAGGGATTTTTAAACACAGAGACTAAATCCTTCTCCTTTCCTCCCCTGACTGATAAAAACATGCTCGTGCTTTCTCTTACAGGCACGGAAGATGCAAAGAGTCCTGTTAAGCACACAGTGTTTAGTCAACAGAACGGAACCTCTTCTGCTCGCCCTTAGCTAAAGGCAGACAATCTGCGTGACTGGCTTTGAAATCCAGTAGTACCTTCATTCCCTTGTAGGCAAAGTTCCCTTTGTAAACCAGGGGCTTCAAACAATCGCTAGGCCCGCACACTCCAGCCTTCGGCCACTGAGAGAACATTGGAGAAAGCAGCTTCTGCTGGGCGGACACTTTCTTCTAACCAAACTGAAGACTTCACCAGATTGAGTAAAGTAGCTTGAAGGAGAACGCTGTCTTTTGCTTTCTCTTTCATGTGGTGAATGGGAAACTCGCCCTTGCTGCTAACAAAGTTTTTACTCAGCACAACTACGGTTTTGCCTCCTTCGCGTTCCAGAATGGCAGAAACGCGGTTTCTCTTCTACTTTAGGGATAGCGTTTGTGAAGCGGTATTCTCAGCCACGCAGCACAGAATGCAGCTGGAATGCTGGAAACCCTGAACGGTTTCAACTACCTCAGAGGGAGAAAACTCATATGCTTTAACCAGGTAGACAAGGCAGGGGCAACTTTCTTAGGCATGGAACAAGAGGGATTTTCAAACACAGAAACTGAATTGTTCTCCCTTTCTCCCCTGACTGAGAAAAACAAGCTCGTGGTTTCTCTTTCAGGCCCGGAAGAAGCAAGAGAATCCTGTTAAACACACAGTGTTTAGTCAGCAGAACGGAACCTCTTCTGCCCGCTCTTAGCTAAAGGCAGACACTCTGCGTGACTGGCTTGGGAATCCAGTAGTACCTTCATTCCCTTGTAGACAAAGTTCCTTTTGTAAACCAGGGGATTCAAACAATTGCTAGGCCCGCACTCTCCAGCCTTCTGCCACTGAGAGAACATTGGAGAAAGCAGCTTGTGCTGGACGGACTCTTCCTTGTAACAATAATGAAAACTTCAGTAGATTCAGTTAAGCAGCTTCAAGGAGAACGCTGGCTTTTGGTTTGTCTTTCATGTGGTGAATGGGGAACTTCCACTTGCTGCTAACAACCGTTTTACTCAGAGCAACTAAGGTTGTGCCTCCCTCGCGTTTCAGAAAGGGATGAACGCAGTCTCTCTTCTCCTTCATGATACCGTCTCTACAGCGGAATTCTCAGCCGCGCAGCACAGAATGCTTCCCGGAACGCTGGAAATCGTAAACGGCTTCAAGTACTTGAGAGGGAGAAAAGTCATAAACTTTATCCAGGTAGACAATGCACAGGCAACTTTCTTAGGCATGGGACACAGAGGGATATTCAAATACAGAAAGTGAATCCTTCTCCCGGACCAGACTGTTTGCAACAAGCTCGTGCTTTCTCTTTCAGGCACGGAGGAATCTACAGACTCCTGTTAAGCACACAGTGTTTAGTCAACAGAAAGGAACCTCTTCTGCTCGCCCTTAGCTAAAGGCAGACAATCTGCGTGACTGGCTTTGAAATCCTGTAGTACCTTCATTCCCTTGTAGGCAAAGTTCCCTTTGTAAAGCAGGGGATTCAAACAATTGCTAGGCCCGCACTCTCCAGCCTTCGGCCACTGAGAGAACATTGGAGAAAGCAGCTTCTGCTGGGCAGACACTTTCTTCTAACCAAACTGAAGACTTCACCAGATTGAGTAAAGTAGCTTGAAGGAGAACGCTGTCTTTTGCTTTCTCTTTCATGTGGTGAATGGGGAACGTGCACTTGCTGCTAATAAAGTTTTTACTCAGCACAACTACGGTTTGGCCTCTTTCGCGTTCCAGTATGGCAGAAACGCGGTTTCTCTTCTACTTTAGGGATAGCGTTTGTGAAGCGGTATTGTCAGCCGCGCAGCACAGAATGCCCCCTGGAATGCTGGAAACCCTGAAAGGGCTTCAACTACTTGAGAGGGAGAAAACTCATATGCTTTATCGAGGTAGACAAAGCACGGGCAACTCTCCTAGGCATGGAACACAAAGGGATTTTCAAACACAGAAACTGAATCCTTCTCCCTTCCTCCCCTCAGAAAAACATGCTCGTGCTTCCTCTTTCAGGCACGGAAGAAGCAAAGACTCCTGTTAACCACACAGTGTTCAGTCAGCAGAACGGAACCTCTTCTGCTCGCCCTTAGCTAAAGGCAGACAATCTGCGTGACTGGCCTTGAAATCCACTAGTACCTTCATTCCCTTGTAGGCAAAGTTCCCTTTGTAAACCAGGGGCTTCAAACAATCGCTAGGCCCGCACTCTCCAGCCTTCGGCCACTGAGAGAACATTGGAGAAAGCAGCTTCTGCTGGGCGGACACTTTCTTCTAACCAAACTGAAGACTTCACCAGATTGAGTAAAGCAGCTTGAAGGAGAACGCTGTCTTTTGCTTTCTCCTTCATGTGGTGAATGGGGAACTTGCACTTGCTGCTAACAAAGTTTTTACTCAGCACAACTACGGTTTTGCCTCCTTCGCGTTCCAGAATGACAGAAACGCGGTTTCTCTTCTACTTTAGGGATAGTGTCTCTGAAGAGGTATTCTCAGCCGCGCAGCACAGAATGCCTCCCGGAGTGCTGGAAAACCTGAAAGGGCTTCAACTACTTGAGAGGGGGAATACTCACATGCTTTATCCAGGTAGACAAAGCACGGGCAGCTTTCCTAGCCATGGAACACAGAGGGATTTTTAAACACAGAGACTGAATCCTTCTCCTTTCCTCCCCTGACTGAGAAAAACATGCTCGTGCTTTCTCTTTCAGGCACGGAGGATGCAAAGACTCCTGTTAAGTACACAGTGTTTAGTCAGCAGAACGGAACCTCTTCTGCTCGCCCTTAGCTAAAGGCAGACAATCTGCGTGACTGGCTTTGAAATCCAGTAGTACCTTCATTCCCTTGTAGCCAAAGTTCCCTTTGTAAACCAGGGGATTCAAACAATCGCTAGGCCCGCACTCTCCAGCCTTCGGCCACTGAGAGAACATTGGAGAAAGCAGCTTCTGCTGGGCAGACACTTTCTTCTAACCAAACTGAAGACTTCACCAGATTGAGTAAAGCAGCTTTAAGGAGAACACTGTCTTTTGCTTTCTCTTTCATGTGGTGAATGGGGAACTTGCACTTGCTGCTAATAAAGTTTTTACTCAGCACAACTACGGTTTTGCCTCCTTTGCGTTCCAGAATGGCAGAAACGCGGTTTCTCTTCTACTTTAGGGATAGCGTTTGTGAAGCGGTATTCTCAGCAACGCAGCACAGAATGCAGCTGGAATGCTGGAAACCCTGAAAGGGCTTCAACTAATTGAGAGGGAGAAAACTCTTATGCTTTATCCAGGTAGACAAAGCACGGGCAACTTTCCTAGCCATGGAACACAAAGGGATTTTTAAACACAGAAACTGAATCCTTCTCCCTTCCTCCCGTGACTGAGAAAAACATGCTCGTGCTTTCTCTTTCAGGCACGGAGGATGCAAAGACTCCTGTTAAGCACACAGTGTTTAGTCAACAGAACGGAACCTCTTCTGCTCGCCCTTAGCTAAAGGCAGACAATCTGCGTGACTGGCTTTGAAATCCTGTAGTACCTTCATTCCCTTGTAGGCAAAGTTCCCTTTGTAAACCAGGGGATTCAAACAATTGCTAGGCCCGCACTCTCCAGCCTTCGGCCACTGAGAGAACATTGGAGAAAGCAGCTTCTGCTGGGCGGACACTTTCTTCTAACCAAACTGAAGACTTCACCAGATTGAGTAAAGTAGCTTGAAGGAGAACGCTGTCTTTTGCTTTCTCTTTCATGTGGTGAATGGGGAACTTGCACTTGCTGCTAATAAAGTTTTTACTCAGCACAACTACGGTTTTGCCTCCTTCGCGTTCCAGAATGACAGAAACGCGGTTTCTCTTCTACTTTAGGAATAGTGTCTCTGAAGAGGTATTCTCAGCCGCGCAGCACAGAATGCCTCCCGGAGTGCTGGAAAACTTGAAAGGGCTTCAACTACTTGAGAGGGGGAATACTCATATGCTTTATCCAGGTAGACAAAGCACGGGCAACTTTCCTAGCAATGGAACACAAAGGGATTTTTAAACACAGAGACTAAATCCTTCTCCTTTCCTCCCCTGACTGAGAAAAACATGCTCGTGCTTTCTCTTTCAGGCACGGAAGAAGCAAGAGACTCCTGTTAAGCACACAGTGTTTATTCAGCAGAACGGAACCTCCCTCTTCTGCTCGCCCTTAGCTAAAGGCAGACAATCTGCATGACTGGCTTTGAAATCCTGTAGTACCTTCATTCCCTTGTAGGCAAAGTTCCCTTTGTAACCAGGGGCTTCAAACAATCGCTAGGCCCGCACTCTCCAGCCTTCGGCCACTGAGAGAACATTGGAGAAAGCAGCTTCTGCTGGGCGGACACTTTCTTCTAACCAAACTGAAGACTTCACCAGATTGAGTAAAGCAGCTTGAAGGAGAACGCTGTCATTTTCCTCTCCTTCATGTGGTGAATGGGGAACTTGCACTTGCTGCTAACAAAGTTTTTACTCAGCACAACTACGGTTTTGCCTCCTTCGCGTTCCAGAATGACAGAAACGCGGTTTCTCTTCTACTTTAGGGATAGTGTCTCTGAAGGGGTATTCTCAGCCGCGCAGCACAGAATGCCTCCCGGAGTGCTGAAAAACCTGAAAGGGCTTCAACTACTTGAGAGGGGGAATACTCATATGCTTTATCCAGGTAGACAAAGCACGGGCAACTTTCCTAGCCATGGAACACAAAGGGATTTTTAAACACAGAGACTAAATCCTTCTCCTTTCCTCCCCTGACTGATAAAAACATGCTCGTGCTTTCTCTTACAGGCACGGAAGATGCAAAGAGTCCTGTTAAGCACACAGTGTTTAGTCAACAGAACGGAACCTCTTCTGCTCGCCCTTAGCTAAAGGCAGACAATCTGCGTGACTGGCTTTGAAATCCAGTAGTACCTTCATTCCCTTGTAGGCAAAGTTCCCTTTGTAAACCAGGGGCTTCAAACAATCGCTAGGCCCGCACGCTCCAGCCTTCGGCCACTGAGAGAACATTGGAGAAAGCAGCTTCTGCTGGGCGGACACTTTCTTCTAACCAAACTGAAGACTTCACCAGATTGAGTAAAGTAGCTTGAAGGAGAACGCTGTCTTTTGCTTTCTCTTTCATGTGGTGAATGGGAAACTCGCCCTTGCTGCTAACAAAGTTTTTACTCAGCACAACTACGGTTTTGCCTCCTTCGCGTTCCAGAATGGCAGAAACGCGGTTTCTCTTCTACTTTAGGGATAGCGTTTGTGAAGCGGTATTCTCAGCCACGCAGCACAGAATGCAGCTGGAATGCTGGAAACCCTGAACGGTTTCAACTACCTCAGAGGGAGAAAACTCATATGCTTTAACCAGGTAGACAAGGCAGGGGCAACTTTCTTAGGCATGGAACAAGAGGGATTTTCAAACACAGAAACTGAATTGTTCTCCCTTTCTCCCCTGACTGAGAAAAACAAGCTCGTGGTTTCTCTTTCAGGCCCGGAAGAAGCAAGAGAATCCTGTTAAACACACAGTGTTTAGTCAGCAGAACGGAACCTCTTCTGCCCGCTCTTAGCTAAAGGCAGACACTCTGCGTGACTGGCTTGGGAATCCAGTAGTACCTTCATTCCCTTGTAGACAAAGTTCCTTTTGTAAACCAGGGGATTCAAACAATTGCTAGGCCCGCACTCTCCAGCCTTCGGCCACTGAGAGAACATTGGAGAAAGCAGCTTCTGCTGGGCAGACACTTTCTTCTAACCAAACTGAAGACTTCACCAGATTGAGTAAAGTAGCTTGAAGGAGAACGCTGTCTTTTGCTTTCTCTTTCATGTGGTGAATGGGGAACGTGCACTTGCTGCTAATAAAGTTTTTACTCAGCACAACTACGGTTTGGCCTCTTTCGCGTTCCAGTATGGCAGAAACGCGGTTTCTCTTCTACTTTAGGGATAGCGTTTGTGAAGCGGTATTGTCAGCCGCGCAGCACAGAATGCCCCCTGGAATGCTGGAAACCCTGAAAGGGCTTCAACTACTTGAGAGGGAGAAAACTCATATGCTTTATCGAGGTAGACAAAGCACGGGCAACTCTCCTAGGCATGGAACACAAAGGGATTTTCAAACACAGAAACTGAATCCTCCCTTCCTCCCCTCAGAAAAACATGCTCGTGCTTCCTCTTTCAGGCACGGAAGAAGCAAAGACTCCTGTTAACCACACAGTGTTCAGTCAGCAGAACGGAACCTCTTCTGCTCGCCCTTAGCTAAAGGCAGACAATCTGCGTGACTGGCCTTGAAATCCACTAGTACCTTCATTCCCTTGTAGGCAAAGTTCCCTTTGTAAACCAGGGGCTTCAAACAATCGCTAGGCCCGCACTCTCCAGCCTTCGGCCACTGAGAGAACATTGGAGAAAGCAGCTTCTGCTGGGCGGACACTTTCTTCTAACCAAACTGAAGACTTCACCAGATTGAGTAAAGCAGCTTGAAGGAGAACGCTGTCTTTTGCTTTCTCCTTCATGTGGTGAATGGGGAACTTGCACTTGCTGCTAACAAAGTTTTTACTCAGCACAACTACGGTTTTGCCTCCTTCGCGTTCCAGAATGACAGAAACGCGGTTTCTCTTCTACTTTAGGGATAGTGTCTCTGAAGAGGTATTCTCAGCCGCGCAGCACAGAATGCCTCCCGGAGTGCTGGAAAACCTGAAAGGGCTTCAACTACTTGAGAGGGGGAATACTCACATGCTTTATCCAGGTAGACAAAGCACGGGCAGCTTTCCTAGCCATGGAACACAGAGGGATTTTTAAACACAGAGACTGAATCCTTCTCCTTTCCTCCCCTGACTGAGAAAAACATGCTCGTGCTTTCTCTTTCAGGCACGGAGGATGCAAAGACTCCTGTTAAGTACACAGTGTTTAGTCAGCAGAACGGAACCTCTTCTGCTCGCCCTTAGCTAAAGGCAGACAATCTGCGTGACTGGCTTTGAAATCCAGTAGTACCTTCATTCCCTTGTAGCCAAAGTTCCCTTTGTAAACCAGGGGATTCAAACAATCGCTAGGCCCGCACTCTCCAGCCTTCGGCCACTGAGAGAACATTGGAGAAAGCAGCTTCTGCTGGGCAGACACTTTCTTCTAACCAAACTGAAGACTTCACCAGATTGAGTAAAGCAGCTTTAAGGAGAACACTGTCTTTTGCTTTCTCTTTCATGTGGTGAATGGGGAACTTGCACTTGCTGCTAATAAAGTTTTTACTCAGCACAACTACGGTTTTGCCTCCTTTGCGTTCCAGAATGGCAGAAACGCGGTTTCTCTTCTACTTTAGGGATAGCGTTTGTGAAGCGGTATTCTCAGCCACGCAGCACAGAATGCAGCTGGAATGCTGGAAACCCTGAAAGGGCTTCAACTAATTGAGAGGGAGAAAACTCTTATGCTTTATCCAGGTAGACAAAGCACGGGCAACTTTCCTAGCCATGGAACACAAAGGGATTTTCAAACACAGAAACTGAATTGTTCTCCCTTTCTCCCCTGACTGAGAAAAACAAGCTCGTGCTTTCTCTTTCAGGCACGGAAGAAGCAAGAGACTCCTGTTAAACACACAGTGTTTAGTCAACAGAACGGAACCTCTTCTGCTCGCCCTTAGCTAAAGGCAGACAATCTGCGTGACTGGCTTTGAAATCCTGTAGTACCTTCATTCCCTTGTAGGCAAAGTTCCCTTTGTAAACCAGGGGATTCAAACAATTGCTAGGCCCGCACTCTCCAGCCTTCGGCCACTGAGAGAACATTGGAGAAAGCAGCTTCTGCTGGGCGGACACTTTCTTCTAACCAAACTGAAGACTTCACCAGATTGAGTAAAGTAGCTTGAAGGAGAACGCTGTCTTTTGCTTTCTCTTTCATGTGGTGAATGGGGAACTTGCACTTGCTGCTAATAAAGTTTTTACTCAGCACAACTACGGTTTTGCCTCCTTCGCGTTCCAGAATGACAGAAACGCGGTTTCTCTTCTACTTTAGGAATAGTGTCTCTGAAGAGGTATTCTCAGCCGCGCAGCACAGAATGCCTCCCGGAGTGCTGGAAAACTTGAAAGGGCTTCAACTACTTGAGAGGGGGAATACTCATATGCTTTATCCAGGTAGACAAAGCACGGGCAACTTTCCTAGCAATGGAACACAAAGGGATTTTTAAACACAGAGACTAAATCCTTCTCCTTTCCTCCCCTGACTGAGAAAAACATGCTCGTGCTTTCTCTTTCAGGCACGGAAGAAGCAAGAGACTCCTGTTAAGCACACAGTGTTTATTCAGCAGAACGGAACCTCCCTCTTCTGCTCGCCCTTAGCTAAAGGCAGACAATCTGCATGACTGGCTTTGAAATCCTGTAGTACCTTCATTCCCTTGTAGGCAAAGTTCCCTTTGTAACCAGGGGCTTCAAACAATCGCTAGGCCCGCACTCTCCAGCCTTCGGCCACTGAGAGAACATTGGAGAAAGCAGCTTCTGCTGGGCGGACACTTTCTTCTAACCAAACTGAAGACTTCACCAGATTGAGTAAAGCAGCTTGAAGGAGAACGCTGTCATTTTCCTCTCCTTCATGTGGTGAATGGGGAACTTGCACTTGCTGCTAACAAAGTTTTTACTCAGCACAACTACGGTTTTGCCTCCTTCGCGTTCCAGAATGACAGAAACGCGGTTTCTCTTCTACTTTAGGGATAGTGTCTCTGAAGGGGTATTCTCAGCCGCGCAGCACAGAATGCCTCCCGGAGTGCTGAAAAACCTGAAAGGGCTTCAACTACTTGAGAGGGGGAATACTCATATGCTTTATCCAGGTAGACAAAGCACGGGCAACTTTCCTAGCCATGGAACACAAAGGGATTTTTAAACACAGAGACTAAATCCTTCTCCTTTCCTCCCCTGACTGATAAAAACATGCTCGTGCTTTCTCTTACAGGCACGGAAGATGCAAAGAGTCCTGTTAAGCACACAGTGTTTAGTCAACAGAACGGAACCTCTTCTGCTCGCCCTTAGCTAAAGGCAGACAATCTGCGTGACTGGCTTTGAAATCCAGTAGTACCTTCATTCCCTTGTAGGCAAAGTTCCCTTTGTAAACCAGGGGCTTCAAACAATCGCTAGGCCCGCACGCTCCAGCCTTCGGCCACTGAGAGAACATTGGAGAAAGCAGCTTCTGCTGGGCGGACACTTTCTTCTAACCAAACTGAAGACTTCACCAGATTGAGTAAAGTAGCTTGAAGGAGAACGCTGTCTTTTGCTTTCTCTTTCATGTGGTGAATGGGAAACTCGCCCTTGCTGCTAACAAAGTTTTTACTCAGCACAACTACGGTTTTGCCTCCTTCGCGTTCCAGAATGGCAGAAACGCGGTTTCTCTTCTACTTTAGGGATAGCGTTTGTGAAGCGGTATTCTCAGCCACGCAGCACAGAATGCAGCTGGAATGCTGGAAACCCTGAACGGTTTCAACTACCTCAGAGGGAGAAAACTCATATGCTTTAACCAGGTAGACAAGGCAGGGGCAACTTTCTTAGGCATGGAACAAGAGGGATTTTCAAACACAGAAACTGAATTGTTCTCCCTTTCTCCCCTGACTGAGAAAAACAAGCTCGTGGTTTCTCTTTCAGGCCCGGAAGAAGCAAGAGAATCCTGTTAAACACACAGTGTTTAGTCAGCAGAACGGAACCTCTTCTGCCCGCTCTTAGCTAAAGGCAGACACTCTGCGTGACTGGCTTGGGAATCCAGTAGTACCTTCATTCCCTTGTAGACAAAGTTCCTTTTGTAAACCAGGGGATTCAAACAATTGCTAGGCCCGCACTCTCCAGCCTTCGGCCACTGAGAGAACATTGGAGAAAGCAGCTTCTGCTGGGCAGACACTTTCTTCTAACCAAACTGAAGACTTCACCAGATTGAGTAAAGTAGCTTGAAGGAGAACGCTGTCTTTTGCTTTCTCTTTCATGTGGTGAATGGGGAACGTGCACTTGCTGCTAATAAAGTTTTTACTCAGCACAACTACGGTTTGGCCTCTTTCGCGTTCCAGTATGGCAGAAACGCGGTTTCTCTTCTACTTTAGGGATAGCGTTTGTGAAGCGGTATTGTCAGCCGCGCAGCACAGAATGCCCCCTGGAATGCTGGAAACCCTGAAAGGGCTTCAACTACTTGAGAGGGAGAAAACTCATATGCTTTATCGAGGTAGACAAAGCACGGGCAACTCTCCTAGGCATGGAACACAAAGGGATTTTCAAACACAGAAACTGAATCCTCCCTTCCTCCCCTCAGAAAAACATGCTCGTGCTTCCTCTTTCAGGCACGGAAGAAGCAAAGACTCCTGTTAACCACACAGTGTTCAGTCAGCAGAACGGAACCTCTTCTGCTCGCCCTTAGCTAAAGGCAGACAATCTGCGTGACTGGCCTTGAAATCCACTAGTACCTTCATTCCCTTGTAGGCAAAGTTCCCTTTGTAAACCAGGGGCTTCAAACAATCGCTAGGCCCGCACTCTCCAGCCTTCGGCCACTGAGAGAACATTGGAGAAAGCAGCTTCTGCTGGGCGGACACTTTCTTCTAACCAAACTGAAGACTTCACCAGATTGAGTAAAGCAGCTTGAAGGAGAACGCTGTCTTTTGCTTTCTCCTTCATGTGGTGAATGGGGAACTTGCACTTGCTGCTAACAAAGTTTTTACTCAGCACAACTACGGTTTTGCCTCCTTCGCGTTCCAGAATGACAGAAACGCGGTTTCTCTTCTACTTTAGGGATAGTGTCTCTGAAGAGGTATTCTCAGCCGCGCAGCACAGAATGCCTCCCGGAGTGCTGGAAAACCTGAAAGGGCTTCAACTACTTGAGAGGGGGAATACTCACATGCTTTATCCAGGTAGACAAAGCACGGGCAGCTTTCCTAGCCATGGAACACAGAGGGATTTTTAAACACAGAGACTGAATCCTTCTCCTTTCCTCCCCTGACTGAGAAAAACATGCTCGTGCTTTCTCTTTCAGGCACGGAGGATGCAAAGACTCCTGTTAAGTACACAGTGTTTAGTCAGCAGAACGGAACCTCTTCTGCTCGCCCTTAGCTAAAGGCAGACAATCTGCGTGACTGGCTTTGAAATCCAGTAGTACCTTCATTCCCTTGTAGCCAAAGTTCCCTTTGTAAACCAGGGGATTCAAACAATCGCTAGGCCCGCACTCTCCAGCCTTCGGCCACTGAGAGAACATTGGAGAAAGCAGCTTCTGCTGGGCAGACACTTTCTTCTAACCAAACTGAAGACTTCACCAGATTGAGTAAAGCAGCTTTAAGGAGAACACTGTCTTTTGCTTTCTCTTTCATGTGGTGAATGGGGAACTTGCACTTGCTGCTAATAAAGTTTTTACTCAGCACAACTACGGTTTTGCCTCCTTTGCGTTCCAGAATGGCAGAAACGCGGTTTCTCTTCTACTTTAGGGATAGCGTTTGTGAAGCGGTATTCTCAGCCACGCAGCACAGAATGCAGCTGGAATGCTGGAAACCCTGAAAGGGCTTCAACTAATTGAGAGGGAGAAAACTCTTATGCTTTATCCAGGTAGACAAAGCACGGGCAACTTTCCTAGCCATGGAACACAAAGGGATTTTCAAACACAGAAACTGAATTGTTCTCCCTTTCTCCCCTGACTGAGAAAAACAAGCTCGTGCTTTCTCTTTCAGGCACGGAAGAAGCAAGAGACTCCTGTTAAACACACAGTGTTTAGTCAGCAGAACGGAACCTCTTCTGCCCGATCTTAGCTAAAGGCAGACAATCTACGTGACTGGCTTTGAAATCCTGTAGTACCTTCATTCCCTTGTAGGCAAAGTTCCCTTTGTAAACCAGGGGATTCAAACAATCGCTAGGCCCTCACTCTCCAGCCTTCGGCCACTGAGAGAACATTGGAGAAAGCAGCTTCTGCTGGGCGGACACTTTCTTCTAACCAAACTGAAGACTTCAACAGATTGAGTAAAGCAGCTTCAAGGAGAACACTGGCTTTTGCTTTCTCTTTCATGTGGTGAATGGGGAACTTGCACTTGCTGCTAACAAAGATTTTACTCAGCACAACTATGGTTTTGCCTCCTTCGCGTTCCAGAATGGCAGAAAAGTGGTTTCTCTTCTACTTTAGGGATAGTGTTTCTGAAGCGGTATTCTCAGCCGCGCAGCACAGAATGCCTCCCTGAATGCTGGGAAACCTGAAAGGGCTTCAACTACTTGAGAGGGAGAAAACTCATATGCTTTATCCAGGGAGACAAAGCACGGGCAACTTTCCTAGCCATGGAACACAAAGGGATTTTTAAACACAGAAACTGAATCCTTCTCCCTTCCTCCCGTGACTGAGAAAAACATGCTCGTGCTTTCTCTTTCAGGGACGGAGGATGCAAAGACTCCTGTTAAGCACACAGTGTTTAGTCAACAGAACGGAACCTCTTCTGCTCGCCCTTAGCTAAAGGCAGACAATCTGCGTGACTGGCTTTGAAATCCTGTAGTACCTTCATTCCCTTGTAGGCAAAGTTCCCTTTGTAAACCAGGGGATTCAAACAATTGCTAGGCCCGCACTCTCCAGCCTTCGGCCACTGAGAGAACATTGGAGAAAGCAGCTTCTGCTGGGCGGACACTTTCTTCTAACCAAACTGAAGACTTCACCAGATTGAGTAAAGTAGCTTGAAGGAGAACGCTGTCTTTTGCTTTCTCTTTCATGTGGTGAATGGGGAACTTGCACTTGCTGCTAATAAAGTTTTTACTCAGCACAACTACGGTTTTGCCTCCTTCGCGTTCCAGAATGACAGAAACGCGGTTTCTCTTCTACTTTAGGAATAGTGTCTCTGAAGAGGTATTCTCAGCCGCGCAGCACAGAATGCCTCCCGGAGTGCTGGAAAACTTGAAAGGGCTTCAACTACTTGAGAGGGGGAATACTCATATGCTTTATCCAGGTAGACAAAGCACGGGCAACTTTCCTAGCCATGGAACACAAAGGGATTTTTAAACACAGAGACTAAATCCTTCTCCTTTCCTCCCCTGACTGATAAAAACATGCTCGTGCTTTCTCTTACAGGCACGGAAGATGCAAAGAGTCCTGTTAAGCACACAGTGTTTAGTCAACAGAACGGAACCTCTTCTGCTCGCCCTTATCTAAAGGCAGACAATCTGCGTGACTGCCTTTGAAATCCAGTAGTACCTTCATTCCCTTGTAGGCAAAGTTCCCTTTGTAAACCAGGGGCTTCAAACAATCGCTAGGCCCGCACACTCCAGCCTTCGGCCACTGAGAGAACATTGGAGAAAGCAGCTTCTGCTGGGCGGACACTTTCTTCTAACCAAACTGAAGACTTCACCAGATTGAGTAAAGTAGCTTGAAGGAGAACGCTGTCTTTTGCTTTCTCTTTCATGTGGTGAATGGGAAACTCGCCCTTGCTGCTAACAAAGTTTTTACTCAGCACAACTACGGTTTTGCCTCCTTCGCGTTCCAGAATGGCAGAAACGCGGTTTCTCTTCTACTTTAGGGATAGCGTTTGTGAAGCGGTATTCTCAGCCACGCAGCACAGAATGCAGCTGGAATGCTGGAAACCCTGAACGGTTTCAACTACCTCAGAGGGAGAAAACTCATATGCTTTAACCAGGTAGACAAGGCAGGGGCAACTTTCTTAGGCATGGAACAAGAGGGATTTTCAAACACAGAAACTGAATTGTTCTCCCTTTCTCCCCTGACTGAGAAAAACAAGCTCGTGGTTTCTCTTTCAGGCCCGGAAGAAGCAAGAGAATCCTGTTAAACACACAGTGTTTAGTCAGCAGAACGGAACCTCTTCTGCCCGCTCTTAGCTAAAGGCAGACACTCTGCGTGACTGGCTTGGGAATCCAGTAGTACCTTCATTCCCTTGTAGACAAAGTTCCTTTTGTAAACCAGGGGATTCAAACAATTGCTAGGCCCGCACTCTCCAGCCTTCTGCCACTGAGAGAACATTGGAGAAAGCAGCTTGTGCTGGACGGACTCTTCCTTGTAACAATAATGAAAACTTCAGTAGATTCAGTTAAGCAGCTTCAAGGAGAACGCTGGCTTTTGGTTTGTCTTTCATGTGGTGAATGGGGAACTTCCACTTGCTGCTAACAACCGTTTTACTCAGAGCAACTAAGGTTGTGCCTCCCTCGCGTTTCAGAAAGGGATGAACGCAGTCTCTCTTCTCCTTCATGATACCGTCTCTACAGCGGAATTCTCAGCCGCGCAGCACAGAATGCTTCCCGGAACGCTGGAAATCGTAAACGGCTTCAAGTACTTGAGAGGGAGAAAAGTCATAAACTTTATCCAGGTAGACAATGCACAGGCAACTTTCTTAGGCATGGGACACAGAGGGATATTCAAATACAGAAAGTGAATCCTTCTCCCGGACCAGACTGTTTGCAACAAGCTCGTGCTTTCTCTTTCAGGCACGGAGGAATCTACAGACTCCTGTTAAGCACACAGTGTTTAGTCAACAGAAAGGAACCTCTTCTGCTCGCCCTTAGCTAAAGGCAGACAATCTGCGTGACTGGCTTTGAAATCCTGTAGTACCTTCATTCCCTTGTAGGCAAAGTTCCCTTTGTAAAGCAGGGGATTCAAACAATTGCTAGGCCCGCACTCTCCAGCCTTCGGCCACTGAGAGAACATTGGAGAAAGCAGCTTCTGCTGGGCAGACACTTTCTTCTAACCAAACTGAAGACTTCACCAGATTGAGTAAAGTAGCTTGAAGGAGAACGCTGTCTTTTGCTTTCTCTTTCATGTGGTGAATGGGGAACGTGCACTTGCTGCTAATAAAGTTTTTACTCAGCACAACTACGGTTTGGCCTCTTTCGCGTTCCAGTATGGCAGAAACGCGGTTTCTCTTCTACTTTAGGGATAGCGTTTGTGAAGCGGTATTGTCAGCCGCGCAGCACAGAATGCCCCCTGGAATGCTGGAAACCCTGAAAGGGCTTCAACTACTTGAGAGGGAGAAAACTCATATGCTTTATCGAGGTAGACAAAGCACGGGCAACTCTCCTAGGCATGGAACACAAAGGGATTTTCAAACACAGAAACTGAATCCTTCTCCCTTCCTCCCCTCAGAAAAACATGCTCGTGCTTCCTCTTTCAGGCACGGAAGAAGCAAAGACTCCTGTTAACCACACAGTGTTCAGTCAGCAGAACGGAACCTCTTCTGCTCGCCCTTAGCTAAAGGCAGACAATCTGCGTGACTGGCCTTGAAATCCACTAGTACCTTCATTCCCTTGTAGGCAAAGTTCCCTTTGTAAACCAGGGGCTTCAAACAATCGCTAGGCCCGCACTCTCCAGCCTTCGGCCACTGAGAGAACATTGGAGAAAGCAGCTTCTGCTGGGCGGACACTTTCTTCTAACCAAACTGAAGACTTCACCAGATTGAGTAAAGCAGCTTGAAGGAGAACGCTGTCTTTTGCTTTCTCCTTCATGTGGTGAATGGGGAACTTGCACTTGCTGCTAACAAAGTTTTTACTCAGCACAACTACGGTTTTGCCTCCTTCGCGTTCCAGAATGACAGAAACGCGGTTTCTCTTCTACTTTAGGGATAGTGTCTCTGAAGAGGTATTCTCAGCCGCGCAGCACAGAATGCCTCCCGGAGTGCTGGAAAACCTGAAAGGGCTTCAACTACTTGAGAGGGGGAATACTCACATGCTTTATCCAGGTAGACAAAGCACGGGCAGCTTTCCTAGCCATGGAACACAGAGGGATTTTTAAACACAGAGACTGAATCCTTCTCCTTTCCTCCCCTGACTGAGAAAAACATGCTCGTGCTTTCTCTTTCAGGCACGGAGGATGCAAAGACTCCTGTTAAGTACACAGTGTTTAGTCAGCAGAACGGAACCTCCCTCTTCTGCTCGCCCTTAGCTAAAGGCAGACAATCTGCGTGACTGGCTTTGAAATCCAGTAGTACCTTCATTCCCTTGTAGCCAAAGTTCCCTTTGTAAACCAGGGGATTCAAACAATCGCTAGGCCCGCACTCTCCAGCCTTCGGCCACTGAGAGAACATTGGAGAAAGCAGCTTCTGCTGGGCAGACACTTTCTTCTAACCAAACTGAAGACTTCACCAGATTGAGTAAAGCAGCTTGAAGGAGAACGCTGTCATTTTCCTCTCCTTCATGTGGTGAATGGGGAACTTGCACTTGCTGCTAACAAAGTTTTTACTCAGCACAACTACGGTTTTGCCTCCTTCGCGTTCCAGAATGACAGAAACGCGGTTTCTCTTCTACTTTAGGGATAGTGTCTCTGAAGGGGTATTCTCAGCCGCGCAGCACAGAATGCCTCCCGGAGTGCTGAAAAACCTGAAAGGGCTTCAACTACTTGAGAGGGAGAAAACTCTTATGCTTTATCCAGGTAGACAAAGCACGGGCAACTTTCCTAGCCATGGAACACAAAGGGATTTTTAAACACAGAGACTGAATCCTTCTCCTTTCCTCCCCTGACTGATAAAAACATGCTCGTGCTTTCTCTTACAGGCACGGAAGATGCAAAGAGTCCTGTTAAGCACACAGTGTTTAGTCAACAGAACGGAACCTCTTCTGCTCGCCCTTAGCTAAAGGCAGACAATCTGCGTGACTGGCTTTGAAATCCAGTAGTACCTTCATTCCCTTGTAGGCAAAGTTCCCTTTGTAAACCAGGGGCTTCAAACAATCGCTAGGCCCGCACGCTCCAGCCTTCGGCCACTGAGAGAACATTGGAGAAAGCAGCTTCTGCTGGGCGGACACTTTCTTCTAACCAAACTGAAGACTTCACCAGATTGAGTAAAGTAGCTTGAAGGAGAACGCTGTCTTTTGCTTTCTCTTTCATGTGGTGAATGGGAAACTCGCCCTTGCTGCTAACAAAGTTTTTACTCAGCACAACTACGGTTTTGCCTCCTTCGCGTTCCAGAATGGCAGAAACGCGGTTTCTCTTCTACTTTAGGGATAGCGTTTGTGAAGCGGTATTCTCAGCCACGCAGCACAGAATGCAGCTGGAATGCTGGAAACCCTGAAAGGGCTTCAACTACTTGAGAGGGAGAAAACTCATATGCTTTATCGAGGTAGACAAAGCACGGGCAACTCTCCTAGGCATGGAACACAAAGGGATTTTCAAACACAGAAACTGAATCCTCCCTTCCTCCCCTCAGAAAAACATGCTCGTGCTTCCTCTTTCAGGCACGGAAGAAGCAAAGACTCCTGTTAACCACACAGTGTTCAGTCAGCAGAACGGAACCTCTTCTGCTCGCCCTTAGCTAAAGGCAGACAATCTGCGTGACTGGCCTTGAAATCCACTAGTACCTTCATTCCCTTGTAGGCAAAGTTCCCTTTGTAAACCAGGGGCTTCAAACAATCGCTAGGCCCGCACTCTCCAGCCTTCGGCCACTGAGAGAACATTGGAGAAAGCAGCTTCTGCTGGGCGGACACTTTCTTCTAACCAAACTGAAGACTTCACCAGATTGAGTAAAGCAGCTTGAAGGAGAACGCTGTCTTTTGCTTTCTCCTTCATGTGGTGAATGGGGAACTTGCACTTGCTGCTAACAAAGTTTTTACTCAGCACAACTACGGTTTTGCCTCCTTCGCGTTCCAGAATGACAGAAACGCGGTTTCTCTTCTACTTTAGGGATAGTGTCTCTGAAGAGGTATTCTCAGCCGCGCAGCACAGAATGCCTCCCGGAGTGCTGGAAAACCTGAAAGGGCTTCAACTACTTGAGAGGGGGAATACTCACATGCTTTATCCAGGTAGACAAAGCACGGGCAGCTTTCCTAGCCATGGAACACAGAGGGATTTTTAAACACAGAGACTGAATCCTTCTCCTTTCCTCCCCTGACTGAGAAAAACATGCTCGTGCTTTCTCTTTCAGGCACGGAGGATGCAAAGACTCCTGTTAAGTACACAGTGTTTAGTCAGCAGAACGGAACCTCTTCTGCTCGCCCTTAGCTAAAGGCAGACAATCTGCGTGACTGGCTTTGAAATCCAGTAGTACCTTCATTCCCTTGTAGCCAAAGTTCCCTTTGTAAACCAGGGGATTCAAACAATCGCTAGGCCCGCACTCTCCAGCCTTCGGCCACTGAGAGAACATTGGAGAAAGCAGCTTCTGCTGGGCAGACACTTTCTTCTAACCAAACTGAAGACTTCACCAGATTGAGTAAAGCAGCTTTAAGGAGAACACTGTCTTTTGCTTTCTCTTTCATGTGGTGAATGGGGAACTTGCACTTGCTGCTAATAAAGTTTTTACTCAGCACAACTACGGTTTTGCCTCCTTTGCGTTCCAGAATGGCAGAAACGCGGTTTCTCTTCTACTTTAGGGATAGCGTTTGTGAAGCGGTATTCTCAGCCACGCAGCACAGAATGCAGCTGGAATGCTGGAAACCCTGAAAGGGCTTCAACTAATTGAGAGGGAGAAAACTCTTATGCTTTATCCAGGTAGACAAAGCACGGGCAACTTTCCTAGCCATGGAACACAAAGGGATTTTCAAACACAGAAACTGAATTGTTCTCCCTTTCTCCCCTGACTGAGAAAAACAAGCTCGTGCTTTCTCTTTCAGGCACGGAAGAAGCAAGAGACTCCTGTTAAACACACAGTGTTTAGTCAGCAGAACGGAACCTCTTCTGCCCGATCTTAGCTAAAGGCAGACAATCTACGTGACTGGCTTTGAAATCCTGTAGTACCTTCATTCCCTTGTAGGCAAAGTTCCCTTTGTAAACCAGGGGATTCAAACAATCGCTAGGCCCTCACTCTCCAGCCTTCGGCCACTGAGAGAACATTGGAGAAAGCAGCTTCTGCTGGGCGGACACTTTCTTCTAACCAAACTGAAGACTTCAACAGATTGAGTAAAGCAGCTTCAAGGAGAACACTGGCTTTTGCTTTCTCTTTCATGTGGTGAATGGGGAACTTGCACTTGCTGCTAACAAAGATTTTACTCAGCACAACTATGGTTTTGCCTCCTTCGCGTTCCAGAATGGCAGAAAAGTGGTTTCTCTTCTACTTTAGGGATAGTGTTTCTGAAGCGGTATTCTCAGCCGCGCAGCACAGAATGCCTCCCTGAATGCTGGGAAACCTGAAAGGGCTTCAACTACTTGAGAGGGAGAAAACTCATATGCTTTATCCAGGGAGACAAAGCACGGGCAACTTTCCTAGCCATGGAACACAAAGGGATTTTTAAACACAGAAACTGAATCCTTCTCCCTTCCTCCCGTGACTGAGAAAAACATGCTCGTGCTTTCTCTTTCAGGGACGGAGGATGCAAAGACTCCTGTTAAGCACACAGTGTTTAGTCAACAGAACGGAACCTCTTCTGCTCGCCCTTAGCTAAAGGCAGACAATCTGCGTGACTGGCTTTGAAATCCTGTAGTACCTTCATTCCCTTGTAGGCAAAGTTCCCTTTGTAAACCAGGGGATTCAAACAATTGCTAGGCCCGCACTCTCCAGCCTTCGGCCACTGAGAGAACATTGGAGAAAGCAGCTTCTGCTGGGCGGACACTTTCTTCTAACCAAACTGAAGACTTCACCAGATTGAGTAAAGTAGCTTGAAGGAGAACGCTGTCTTTTGCTTTCTCTTTCATGTGGTGAATGGGGAACTTGCACTTGCTGCTAATAAAGTTTTTACTCAGCACAACTACGGTTTTGCCTCCTTCGCGTTCCAGAATGACAGAAACGCGGTTTCTCTTCTACTTTAGGAATAGTGTCTCTGAAGAGGTATTCTCAGCCGCGCAGCACAGAATGCCTCCCGGAGTGCTGGAAAACTTGAAAGGGCTTCAACTACTTGAGAGGGGGAATACTCATATGCTTTATCCAGGTAGACAAAGCACGGGCAACTTTCCTAGCAATGGAACACAAAGGGATTTTTAAACACAGAGACTAAATCCTTCTCCTTTCCTCCCCTGACTGAGAAAAACATGCTCGTGCTTTCTCTTTCAGGCACGGAAGAAGCAAGAGACTCCTGTTAAGCACACAGTGTTTATTCAGCAGAACGGAACCTCCCTCTTCTGCTCGCCCTTAGCTAAAGGCAGACAATCTGCATGACTGGCTTTGAAATCCTGTAGTACCTTCATTCCCTTGTAGGCAAAGTTCCCTTTGTAACCAGGGGCTTCAAACAATCGCTAGGCCCGCACTCTCCAGCCTTCGGCCACTGAGAGAACATTGGAGAAAGCAGCTTCTGCTGGGCGGACACTTTCTTCTAACCAAACTGAAGACTTCACCAGATTGAGTAAAGCAGCTTGAAGGAGAACGCTGTCATTTTCCTCTCCTTCATGTGGTGAATGGGGAACTTGCACTTGCTGCTAACAAAGTTTTTACTCAGCACAACTACGGTTTTGCCTCCTTCGCGTTCCAGAATGACAGAAACGCGGTTTCTCTTCTACTTTAGGGATAGTGTCTCTGAAGGGGTATTCTCAGCCGCGCAGCACAGAATGCCTCCCGGAGTGCTGAAAAACCTGAAAGGGCTTCAACTACTTGAGAGGGGGAATACTCATATGCTTTATCCAGGTAGACAAAGCACGGGCAACTTTCCTAGCCATGGAACACAAAGGGATTTTTAAACACAGAGACTAAATCCTTCTCCTTTCCTCCCCTGACTGATAAAAACATGCTCGTGCTTTCTCTTACAGGCACGGAAGATGCAAAGAGTCCTGTTAAGCACACAGTGTTTAGTCAACAGAACGGAACCTCTTCTGCTCGCCCTTAGCTAAAGGCAGACAATCTGCGTGACTGCCTTTGAAATCCAGTAGTACCTTCATTCCCTTGTAGGCAAAGTTCCCTTTGTAAACCAGGGGCTTCAAACAATCGCTAGGCCCGCACACTCCAGCCTTCGGCCACTGAGAGAACATTGGAGAAAGCAGCTTCTGCTGGGCGGACACTTTCTTCTAACCAAACTGAAGACTTCACCAGATTGAGTAAAGTAGCTTGAAGGAGAACGCTGTCTTTTGCTTTCTCTTTCATGTGGTGAATGGGAAACTCGCCCTTGCTGCTAACAAAGTTTTTACTCAGCACAACTACGGTTTTGCCTCCTTCGCGTTCCAGAATGGCAGAAACGCGGTTTCTCTTCTACTTTAGGGATAGCGTTTGTGAAGCGGTATTCTCAGCCACGCAGCACAGAATGCAGCTGGAATGCTGGAAACCCTGAACGGTTTCAACTACCTCAGAGGGAGAAAACTCATATGCTTTAACCAGGTAGACAAGGCAGGGGCAACTTTCTTAGGCATGGAACAAGAGGGATTTTCAAACACAGAAACTGAATTGTTCTCCCTTTCTCCCCTGACTGAGAAAAACAAGCTCGTGGTTTCTCTTTCAGGCCCGGAAGAAGCAAGAGAATCCTGTTAAACACACAGTGTTTAGTCAGCAGAACGGAACCTCTTCTGCCCGCTCTTAGCTAAAGGCAGACACTCTGCGTGACTGGCTTGGGAATCCAGTAGTACCTTCATTCCCTTGTAGACAAAGTTCCTTTTGTAAACCAGGGGATTCAAACAATTGCTAGGCCCGCACTCTCCAGCCTTCTGCCACTGAGAGAACATTGGAGAAAGCAGCTTGTGCTGGACGGACTCTTCCTTGTAACAATAATGAAAACTTCAGTAGATTCAGTTAAGCAGCTTCAAGGAGAACGCTGGCTTTTGGTTTGTCTTTCATGTGGTGAATGGGGAACTTCCACTTGCTGCTAACAACCGTTTTACTCAGAGCAACTAAGGTTGTGCCTCCCTCGCGTTTCAGAAAGGGATGAACGCAGTCTCTCTTCTCCTTCATGATACCGTCTCTACAGCGGAATTCTCAGCCGCGCAGCACAGAATGCTTCCCGGAACGCTGGAAATCGTAAACGGCTTCAAGTACTTGAGAGGGAGAAAAGTCATAAACTTTATCCAGGTAGACAATGCACAGGCAACTTTCTTAGGCATGGGACACAGAGGGATATTCAAATACAGAAAGTGAATCCTTCTCCCGGACCAGACTGTTTGCAACAAGCTCGTGCTTTCTCTTTCAGGCACGGAGGAATCTACAGACTCCTGTTAAGCACACAGTGTTTAGTCAACAGAAAGGAACCTCTTCTGCTCGCCCTTAGCTAAAGGCAGACAATCTGCGTGACTGGCTTTGAAATCCTGTAGTACCTTCATTCCCTTGTAGGCAAAGTTCCCTTTGTAAAGCAGGGGATTCAAACAATTGCTAGGCCCGCACTCTCCAGCCTTCGGCCACTGAGAGAACATTGGAGAAAGCAGCTTCTGCTGGGCAGACACTTTCTTCTAACCAAACTGAAGACTTCACCAGATTGAGTAAAGTAGCTTGAAGGAGAACGCTGTCTTTTGCTTTCTCTTTCATGTGGTGAATGGGGAACGTGCACTTGCTGCTAATAAAGTTTTTACTCAGCACAACTACGGTTTGGCCTCTTTCGCGTTCCAGTATGGCAGAAACGCGGTTTCTCTTCTACTTTAGGGATAGCGTTTGTGAAGCGGTATTGTCAGCCGCGCAGCACAGAATGCCCCCTGGAATGCTGGAAACCCTGAAAGGGCTTCAACTACTTGAGAGGGAGAAAACTCATATGCTTTATCGAGGTAGACAAAGCACGGGCAACTCTCCTAGGCATGGAACACAAAGGGATTTTCAAACACAGAAACTGAATCCTTCTCCCTTCCTCCCCTCAGAAAAACATGCTCGTGCTTCCTCTTTCAGGCACGGAAGAAGCAAAGACTCCTGTTAACCACACAGTGTTCAGTCAGCAGAACGGAACCTCTTCTGCTCGCCCTTAGCTAAAGGCAGACAATCTGCGTGACTGGCCTTGAAATCCACTAGTACCTTCATTCCCTTGTAGGCAAAGTTCCCTTTGTAAACCAGGGGCTTCAAACAATCGCTAGGCCCGCACTCTCCAGCCTTCGGCCACTGAGAGAACATTGGAGAAAGCAGCTTCTGCTGGGCGGACACTTTCTTCTAACCAAACTGAAGACTTCACCAGATTGAGTAAAGCAGCTTGAAGGAGAACGCTGTCTTTTGCTTTCTCCTTCATGTGGTGAATGGGGAACTTGCACTTGCTGCTAACAAAGTTTTTACTCAGCACAACTACGGTTTTGCCTCCTTCGCGTTCCAGAATGACAGAAACGCGGTTTCTCTTCTACTTTAGGGATAGTGTCTCTGAAGAGGTATTCTCAGCCGCGCAGCACAGAATGCCTCCCGGAGTGCTGGAAAACCTGAAAGGGCTTCAACTACTTGAGAGGGGGAATACTCACATGCTTTATCCAGGTAGACAAAGCACGGGCAGCTTTCCTAGCCATGGAACACAGAGGGATTTTTAAACACAGAGACTGAATCCTTCTCCTTTCCTCCCCTGACTGAGAAAAACATGCTCGTGCTTTCTCTTTCAGGCACGGAGGATGCAAAGACTCCTGTTAAGTACACAGTGTTTAGTCAGCAGAACGGAACCTCTTCTGCTCGCCCTTAGCTAAAGGCAGACAATCTGCGTGACTGGCTTTGAAATCCAGTAGTACCTTCATTCCCTTGTAGCCAAAGTTCCCTTTGTAAACCAGGGGATTCAAACAATCGCTAGGCCCGCACTCTCCAGCCTTCGGCCACTGAGAGAACATTGGAGAAAGCAGCTTCTGCTGGGCAGACACTTTCTTCTAACCAAACTGAAGACTTCACCAGATTGAGTAAAGCAGCTTTAAGGAGAACACTGTCTTTTGCTTTCTCTTTCATGTGGTGAATGGGGAACTTGCACTTGCTGCTAATAAAGTTTTTACTCAGCACAACTACGGTTTTGCCTCCTTTGCGTTCCAGAATGGCAGAAACGCGGTTTCTCTTCTACTTTAGGGATAGCGTTTGTGAAGCGGTATTCTCAGCCACGCAGCACAGAATGCAGCTGGAATGCTGGAAACCCTGAAAGGGCTTCAACTAATTGAGAGGGAGAAAACTCTTATGCTTTATCCAGGTAGACAAAGCACGGGCAACTTTCCTAGCCATGGAACACAAAGGGATTTTTAAACACAGAAACTGAATCCTTCTCCCTTCCTCCCGTGACTGAGAAAAACATGCTCGTGCTTTCTCTTTCAGGGACGGAGGATGCAAAGACTCCTGTTAAGCACACAGTGTTTAGTCAACAGAACGGAACCTCTTCTGCTCGCCCTTAGCTAAAGGCAGACAATCTGCGTGACTGGCTTTGAAATCCTGTAGTACCTTCATTCCCTTGTAGGCAAAGTTCCCTTTGTAAACCAGGGGATTCAAACAATTGCTAGGCCCGCACTCTCCAGCCTTCGGCCACTGAGAGAACATTGGAGAAAGCAGCTTCTGCTGGGCGGACACTTTCTTCTAACCAAACTGAAGACTTCACCAGATTGAGTAAAGTAGCTTGAAGGAGAACGCTGTCTTTTGCTTTCTCTTTCATGTGGTGAATGGGGAACTTGCACTTGCTGCTAATAAAGTTTTTACTCAGCACAACTACGGTTTTGCCTCCTTCGCGTTCCAGAATGACAGAAACGCGGTTTCTCTTCTACTTTAGGAATAGTGTCTCTGAAGAGGTATTCTCAGCCGCGCAGCACAGAATGCCTCCCGGAGTGCTGGAAAACTTGAAAGGGCTTCAACTACTTGAGAGGGGGAATACTCATATGCTTTATCCAGGTAGACAAAGCACGGGCAACTTTCCTAGCAATGGAACACAAAGGGATTTTTAAACACAGAGACTAAATCCTTCTCCTTTCCTCCCCTGACTGAGAAAAACATGCTCGTGCTTTCTCTTTCAGGCACGGAAGAAGCAAGAGACTCCTGTTAAGCACACAGTGTTTATTCAGCAGAACGGAACCTCCCTCTTCTGCTCGCCCTTAGCTAAAGGCAGACAATCTGCATGACTGGCTTTGAAATCCTGTAGTACCTTCATTCCCTTGTAGGCAAAGTTCCCTTTGTAACCAGGGGCTTCAAACAATCGCTAGGCCCGCACTCTCCAGCCTTCGGCCACTGAGAGAACATTGGAGAAAGCAGCTTCTGCTGGGCGGACACTTTCTTCTAACCAAACTGAAGACTTCACCAGATTGAGTAAAGCAGCTTGAAGGAGAACGCTGTCATTTTCCTCTCCTTCATGTGGTGAATGGGGAACTTGCACTTGCTGCTAACAAAGTTTTTACTCAGCACAACTACGGTTTTGCCTCCTTCGCGTTCCAGAATGACAGAAACGCGGTTTCTCTTCTACTTTAGGGATAGTGTCTCTGAAGGGGTATTCTCAGCCGCGCAGCACAGAATGCCTCCCGGAGTGCTGAAAAACCTGAAAGGGCTTCAACTACTTGAGAGGGGGAATACTCATATGCTTTATCCAGGTAGACAAAGCACGGGCAACTTTCCTAGCCATGGAACACAAAGGGATTTTTAAACACAGAGACTAAATCCTTCTCCTTTCCTCCCCTGACTGATAAAAACATGCTCGTGCTTTCTCTTACAGGCACGGAAGATGCAAAGAGTCCTGTTAAGCACACAGTGTTTAGTCAACAGAACGGAACCTCTTCTGCTCGCCCTTAGCTAAAGGCAGACAATCTGCGTGACTGGCTTTGAAATCCAGTAGTACCTTCATTCCCTTGTAGGCAAAGTTCCCTTTGTAAACCAGGGGCTTCAAACAATCGCTAGGCCCGCACGCTCCAGCCTTCGGCCACTGAGAGAACATTGGAGAAAGCAGCTTCTGCTGGGCGGACACTTTCTTCTAACCAAACTGAAGACTTCACCAGATTGAGTAAAGTAGCTTGAAGGAGAACGCTGTCTTTTGCTTTCTCTTTCATGTGGTGAATGGGAAACTCGCCCTTGCTGCTAACAAAGTTTTTACTCAGCACAACTACGGTTTTGCCTCCTTCGCGTTCCAGAATGGCAGAAACGCGGTTTCTCTTCTACTTTAGGGATAGCGTTTGTGAAGCGGTATTCTCAGCCACGCAGCACAGAATGCAGCTGGAATGCTGGAAACCCTGAACGGTTTCAACTACCTCAGAGGGAGAAAACTCATATGCTTTAACCAGGTAGACAAGGCAGGGGCAACTTTCTTAGGCATGGAACAAGAGGGATTTTCAAACACAGAAACTGAATTGTTCTCCCTTTCTCCCCTGACTGAGAAAAACAAGCTCGTGGTTTCTCTTTCAGGCCCGGAAGAAGCAAGAGAATCCTGTTAAACACACAGTGTTTAGTCAGCAGAACGGAACCTCTTCTGCCCGCTCTTAGCTAAAGGCAGACACTCTGCGTGACTGGCTTGGGAATCCAGTAGTACCTTCATTCCCTTGTAGACAAAGTTCCTTTTGTAAACCAGGGGATTCAAACAATTGCTAGGCCCGCACTCTCCAGCCTTCGGCCACTGAGAGAACATTGGAGAAAGCAGCTTCTGCTGGGCAGACACTTTCTTCTAACCAAACTGAAGACTTCACCAGATTGAGTAAAGTAGCTTGAAGGAGAACGCTGTCTTTTGCTTTCTCTTTCATGTGGTGAATGGGGAACGTGCACTTGCTGCTAATAAAGTTTTTACTCAGCACAACTACGGTTTGGCCTCTTTCGCGTTCCAGTATGGCAGAAACGCGGTTTCTCTTCTACTTTAGGGATAGCGTTTGTGAAGCGGTATTGTCAGCCGCGCAGCACAGAATGCCCCCTGGAATGCTGGAAACCCTGAAAGGGCTTCAACTACTTGAGAGGGAGAAAACTCATATGCTTTATCGAGGTAGACAAAGCACGGGCAACTCTCCTAGGCATGGAACACAAAGGGATTTTCAAACACAGAAACTGAATCCTCCCTTCCTCCCCTCAGAAAAACATGCTCGTGCTTCCTCTTTCAGGCACGGAAGAAGCAAAGACTCCTGTTAACCACACAGTGTTCAGTCAGCAGAACGGAACCTCTTCTGCTCGCCCTTAGCTAAAGGCAGACAATCTGCGTGACTGGCCTTGAAATCCACTAGTACCTTCATTCCCTTGTAGGCAAAGTTCCCTTTGTAAACCAGGGGCTTCAAACAATCGCTAGGCCCGCACTCTCCAGCCTTCGGCCACTGAGAGAACATTGGAGAAAGCAGCTTCTGCTGGGCGGACACTTTCTTCTAACCAAACTGAAGACTTCACCAGATTGAGTAAAGCAGCTTGAAGGAGAACGCTGTCTTTTGCTTTCTCCTTCATGTGGTGAATGGGGAACTTGCACTTGCTGCTAACAAAGTTTTTACTCAGCACAACTACGGTTTTGCCTCCTTCGCGTTCCAGAATGACAGAAACGCGGTTTCTCTTCTACTTTAGGGATAGTGTCTCTGAAGAGGTATTCTCAGCCGCGCAGCACAGAATGCCTCCCGGAGTGCTGGAAAACCTGAAAGGGCTTCAACTACTTGAGAGGGGGAATACTCACATGCTTTATCCAGGTAGACAAAGCACGGGCAGCTTTCCTAGCCATGGAACACAGAGGGATTTTTAAACACAGAGACTGAATCCTTCTCCTTTCCTCCCCTGACTGAGAAAAACATGCTCGTGCTTTCTCTTTCAGGCACGGAGGATGCAAAGACTCCTGTTAAGTACACAGTGTTTAGTCAGCAGAACGGAACCTCTTCTGCTCGCCCTTAGCTAAAGGCAGACAATCTGCGTGACTGGCTTTGAAATCCAGTAGTACCTTCATTCCCTTGTAGCCAAAGTTCCCTTTGTAAACCAGGGGATTCAAACAATCGCTAGGCCCGCACTCTCCAGCCTTCGGCCACTGAGAGAACATTGGAGAAAGCAGCTTCTGCTGGGCAGACACTTTCTTCTAACCAAACTGAAGACTTCACCAGATTGAGTAAAGCAGCTTTAAGGAGAACACTGTCTTTTGCTTTCTCTTTCATGTGGTGAATGGGGAACTTGCACTTGCTGCTAATAAAGTTTTTACTCAGCACAACTACGGTTTTGCCTCCTTTGCGTTCCAGAATGGCAGAAACGCGGTTTCTCTTCTACTTTAGGGATAGCGTTTGTGAAGCGGTATTCTCAGCCACGCAGCACAGAATGCAGCTGGAATGCTGGAAACCCTGAAAGGGCTTCAACTAATTGAGAGGGAGAAAACTCTTATGCTTTATCCAGGTAGACAAAGCACGGGCAACTTTCCTAGCCATGGAACACAAAGGGATTTTCAAACACAGAAACTGAATTGTTCTCCCTTTCTCCCCTGACTGAGAAAAACAAGCTCGTGCTTTCTCTTTCAGGCACGGAAGAAGCAAGAGACTCCTGTTAAACACACAGTGTTTAGTCAGCAGAACGGAACCTCTTCTGCCCGATCTTAGCTAAAGGCAGACAATCTACGTGACTGGCTTTGAAATCCTGTAGTACCTTCATTCCCTTGTAGGCAAAGTTCCCTTTGTAAACCAGGGGATTCAAACAATCGCTAGGCCCTCACTCTCCAGCCTTCGGCCACTGAGAGAACATTGGAGAAAGCAGCTTCTGCTGGGCGGACACTTTCTTCTAACCAAACTGAAGACTTCAACAGATTGAGTAAAGCAGCTTCAAGGAGAACACTGGCTTTTGCTTTCTCTTTCATGTGGTGAATGGGGAACTTGCACTTGCTGCTAACAAAGATTTTACTCAGCACAACTATGGTTTTGCCTCCTTCGCGTTCCAGAATGGCAGAAAAGTGGTTTCTCTTCTACTTTAGGGATAGTGTTTCTGAAGCGGTATTCTCAGCCGCGCAGCACAGAATGCCTCCCTGAATGCTGGGAAACCTGAAAGGGCTTCAACTACTTGAGAGGGAGAAAACTCATATGCTTTATCCAGGGAGACAAAGCACGGGCAACTTTCCTAGCCATGGAACACAAAGGGATTTTTAAACACAGAAACTGAATCCTTCTCCCTTCCTCCCGTGACTGAGAAAAACATGCTCGTGCTTTCTCTTTCAGGGACGGAGGATGCAAAGACTCCTGTTAAGCACACAGTGTTTAGTCAACAGAACGGAACCTCTTCTGCTCGCCCTTAGCTAAAGGCAGACAATCTGCGTGACTGGCTTTGAAATCCTGTAGTACCTTCATTCCCTTGTAGGCAAAGTTCCCTTTGTAAACCAGGGGATTCAAACAATTGCTAGGCCCGCACTCTCCAGCCTTCGGCCACTGAGAGAACATTGGAGAAAGCAGCTTCTGCTGGGCGGACACTTTCTTCTAACCAAACTGAAGACTTCACCAGATTGAGTAAAGTAGCTTGAAGGAGAACGCTGTCTTTTGCTTTCTCTTTCATGTGGTGAATGGGGAACTTGCACTTGCTGCTAATAAAGTTTTTACTCAGCACAACTACGGTTTTGCCTCCTTCGCGTTCCAGAATGACAGAAACGCGGTTTCTCTTCTACTTTAGGAATAGTGTCTCTGAAGAGGTATTCTCAGCCGCGCAGCACAGAATGCCTCCCGGAGTGCTGGAAAACTTGAAAGGGCTTCAACTACTTGAGAGGGGGAATACTCATATGCTTTATCCAGGTAGACAAAGCACGGGCAACTTTCCTAGCAATGGAACACAAAGGGATTTTTAAACACAGAGACTAAATCCTTCTCCTTTCCTCCCCTGACTGAGAAAAACATGCTCGTGCTTTCTCTTTCAGGCACGGAAGAAGCAAGAGACTCCTGTTAAGCACACAGTGTTTATTCAGCAGAACGGAACCTCCCTCTTCTGCTCGCCCTTAGCTAAAGGCAGACAATCTGCATGACTGGCTTTGAAATCCTGTAGTACCTTCATTCCCTTGTAGGCAAAGTTCCCTTTGTAACCAGGGGCTTCAAACAATCGCTAGGCCCGCACTCTCCAGCCTTCGGCCACTGAGAGAACATTGGAGAAAGCAGCTTCTGCTGGGCGGACACTTTCTTCTAACCAAACTGAAGACTTCACCAGATTGAGTAAAGCAGCTTGAAGGAGAACGCTGTCATTTTCCTCTCCTTCATGTGGTGAATGGGGAACTTGCACTTGCTGCTAACAAAGTTTTTACTCAGCACAACTACGGTTTTGCCTCCTTCGCGTTCCAGAATGACAGAAACGCGGTTTCTCTTCTACTTTAGGGATAGTGTCTCTGAAGGGGTATTCTCAGCCGCGCAGCACAGAATGCCTCCCGGAGTGCTGAAAAACCTGAAAGGGCTTCAACTACTTGAGAGGGGGAATACTCATATGCTTTATCCAGGTAGACAAAGCACGGGCAACTTTCCTAGCCATGGAACACAAAGGGATTTTTAAACACAGAGACTAAATCCTTCTCCTTTCCTCCCCTGACTGATAAAAACATGCTCGTGCTTTCTCTTACAGGCACGGAAGATGCAAAGAGTCCTGTTAAGCACACAGTGTTTAGTCAACAGAACGGAACCTCTTCTGCTCGCCCTTAGCTAAAGGCAGACAATCTGCGTGACTGCCTTTGAAATCCAGTAGTACCTTCATTCCCTTGTAGGCAAAGTTCCCTTTGTAAACCAGGGGCTTCAAACAATCGCTAGGCCCGCACACTCCAGCCTTCGGCCACTGAGAGAACATTGGAGAAAGCAGCTTCTGCTGGGCGGACACTTTCTTCTAACCAAACTGAAGACTTCACCAGATTGAGTAAAGTAGCTTGAAGGAGAACGCTGTCTTTTGCTTTCTCTTTCATGTGGTGAATGGGAAACTCGCCCTTGCTGCTAACAAAGTTTTTACTCAGCACAACTACGGTTTTGCCTCCTTCGCGTTCCAGAATGGCAGAAACGCGGTTTCTCTTCTACTTTAGGGATAGCGTTTGTGAAGCGGTATTCTCAGCCACGCAGCACAGAATGCAGCTGGAATGCTGGAAACCCTGAACGGTTTCAACTACCTCAGAGGGAGAAAACTCATATGCTTTAACCAGGTAGACAAGGCAGGGGCAACTTTCTTAGGCATGGAACAAGAGGGATTTTCAAACACAGAAACTGAATTGTTCTCCCTTTCTCCCCTGACTGAGAAAAACAAGCTCGTGGTTTCTCTTTCAGGCCCGGAAGAAGCAAGAGAATCCTGTTAAACACACAGTGTTTAGTCAGCAGAACGGAACCTCTTCTGCCCGCTCTTAGCTAAAGGCAGACACTCTGCGTGACTGGCTTGGGAATCCAGTAGTACCTTCATTCCCTTGTAGACAAAGTTCCTTTTGTAAACCAGGGGATTCAAACAATTGCTAGGCCCGCACTCTCCAGCCTTCTGCCACTGAGAGAACATTGGAGAAAGCAGCTTGTGCTGGACGGACTCTTCCTTGTAACAATAATGAAAACTTCAGTAGATTCAGTTAAGCAGCTTCAAGGAGAACGCTGGCTTTTGGTTTGTCTTTCATGTGGTGAATGGGGAACTTCCACTTGCTGCTAACAACCGTTTTACTCAGAGCAACTAAGGTTGTGCCTCCCTCGCGTTTCAGAAAGGGATGAACGCAGTCTCTCTTCTCCTTCATGATACCGTCTCTACAGCGGAATTCTCAGCCGCGCAGCACAGAATGCTTCCCGGAACGCTGGAAATCGTAAACGGCTTCAAGTACTTGAGAGGGAGAAAAGTCATAAACTTTATCCAGGTAGACAATGCACAGGCAACTTTCTTAGGCATGGGACACAGAGGGATATTCAAATACAGAAAGTGAATCCTTCTCCCGGACCAGACTGTTTGCAACAAGCTCGTGCTTTCTCTTTCAGGCACGGAGGAATCTACAGACTCCTGTTAAGCACACAGTGTTTAGTCAACAGAAAGGAACCTCTTCTGCTCGCCCTTAGCTAAAGGCAGACAATCTGCGTGACTGGCTTTGAAATCCTGTAGTACCTTCATTCCCTTGTAGGCAAAGTTCCCTTTGTAAAGCAGGGGATTCAAACAATTGCTAGGCCCGCACTCTCCAGCCTTCGGCCACTGAGAGAACATTGGAGAAAGCAGCTTCTGCTGGGCAGACACTTTCTTCTAACCAAACTGAAGACTTCACCAGATTGAGTAAAGTAGCTTGAAGGAGAACGCTGTCTTTTGCTTTCTCTTTCATGTGGTGAATGGGGAACGTGCACTTGCTGCTAATAAAGTTTTTACTCAGCACAACTACGGTTTGGCCTCTTTCGCGTTCCAGTATGGCAGAAACGCGGTTTCTCTTCTACTTTAGGGATAGCGTTTGTGAAGCGGTATTGTCAGCCGCGCAGCACAGAATGCCCCCTGGAATGCTGGAAACCCTGAAAGGGCTTCAACTACTTGAGAGGGAGAAAACTCATATGCTTTATCGAGGTAGACAAAGCACGGGCAACTCTCCTAGGCATGGAACACAAAGGGATTTTCAAACACAGAAACTGAATCCTTCTCCCTTCCTCCCCTCAGAAAAACATGCTCGTGCTTCCTCTTTCAGGCACGGAAGAAGCAAAGACTCCTGTTAACCACACAGTGTTCAGTCAGCAGAACGGAACCTCTTCTGCTCGCCCTTAGCTAAAGGCAGACAATCTGCGTGACTGGCCTTGAAATCCACTAGTACCTTCATTCCCTTGTAGGCAAAGTTCCCTTTGTAAACCAGGGGCTTCAAACAATCGCTAGGCCCGCACTCTCCAGCCTTCGGCCACTGAGAGAACATTGGAGAAAGCAGCTTCTGCTGGGCGGACACTTTCTTCTAACCAAACTGAAGACTTCACCAGATTGAGTAAAGCAGCTTGAAGGAGAACGCTGTCTTTTGCTTTCTCCTTCATGTGGTGAATGGGGAACTTGCACTTGCTGCTAACAAAGTTTTTACTCAGCACAACTACGGTTTTGCCTCCTTCGCGTTCCAGAATGACAGAAACGCGGTTTCTCTTCTACTTTAGGGATAGTGTCTCTGAAGAGGTATTCTCAGCCGCGCAGCACAGAATGCCTCCCGGAGTGCTGGAAAACCTGAAAGGGCTTCAACTACTTGAGAGGGGGAATACTCACATGCTTTATCCAGGTAGACAAAGCACGGGCAGCTTTCCTAGCCATGGAACACAGAGGGATTTTTAAACACAGAGACTGAATCCTTCTCCTTTCCTCCCCTGACTGAGAAAAACATGCTCGTGCTTTCTCTTTCAGGCACGGAGGATGCAAAGACTCCTGTTAAGTACACAGTGTTTAGTCAGCAGAACGGAACCTCTTCTGCTCGCCCTTAGCTAAAGGCAGACAATCTGCGTGACTGGCTTTGAAATCCAGTAGTACCTTCATTCCCTTGTAGCCAAAGTTCCCTTTGTAAACCAGGGGATTCAAACAATCGCTAGGCCCGCACTCTCCAGCCTTCGGCCACTGAGAGAACATTGGAGAAAGCAGCTTCTGCTGGGCAGACACTTTCTTCTAACCAAACTGAAGACTTCACCAGATTGAGTAAAGCAGCTTTAAGGAGAACACTGTCTTTTGCTTTCTCTTTCATGTGGTGAATGGGGAACTTGCACTTGCTGCTAATAAAGTTTTTACTCAGCACAACTACGGTTTTGCCTCCTTTGCGTTCCAGAATGGCAGAAACGCGGTTTCTCTTCTACTTTAGGGATAGCGTTTGTGAAGCGGTATTCTCAGCCACGCAGCACAGAATGCAGCTGGAATGCTGGAAACCCTGAAAGGGCTTCAACTAATTGAGAGGGAGAAAACTCTTATGCTTTATCCAGGTAGACAAAGCACGGGCAACTTTCCTAGCCATGGAACACAAAGGGATTTTTAAACACAGAAACTGAATCCTTCTCCCTTCCTCCCGTGACTGAGAAAAACATGCTCGTGCTTTCTCTTTCAGGGACGGAGGATGCAAAGACTCCTGTTAAGCACACAGTGTTTAGTCAACAGAACGGAACCTCTTCTGCTCGCCCTTAGCTAAAGGCAGACAATCTGCGTGACTGGCTTTGAAATCCTGTAGTACCTTCATTCCCTTGTAGGCAAAGTTCCCTTTGTAAACCAGGGGATTCAAACAATTGCTAGGCCCGCACTCTCCAGCCTTCGGCCACTGAGAGAACATTGGAGAAAGCAGCTTCTGCTGGGCGGACACTTTCTTCTAACCAAACTGAAGACTTCACCAGATTGAGTAAAGTAGCTTGAAGGAGAACGCTGTCTTTTGCTTTCTCTTTCATGTGGTGAATGGGGAACTTGCACTTGCTGCTAATAAAGTTTTTACTCAGCACAACTACGGTTTTGCCTCCTTCGCGTTCCAGAATGACAGAAACGCGGTTTCTCTTCTACTTTAGGAATAGTGTCTCTGAAGAGGTATTCTCAGCCGCGCAGCACAGAATGCCTCCCGGAGTGCTGGAAAACTTGAAAGGGCTTCAACTACTTGAGAGGGGGAATACTCATATGCTTTATCCAGGTAGACAAAGCACGGGCAACTTTCCTAGCAATGGAACACAAAGGGATTTTTAAACACAGAGACTAAATCCTTCTCCTTTCCTCCCCTGACTGAGAAAAACATGCTCGTGCTTTCTCTTTCAGGCACGGAAGAAGCAAGAGACTCCTGTTAAGCACACAGTGTTTATTCAGCAGAACGGAACCTCCCTCTTCTGCTCGCCCTTAGCTAAAGGCAGACAATCTGCATGACTGGCTTTGAAATCCTGTAGTACCTTCATTCCCTTGTAGGCAAAGTTCCCTTTGTAACCAGGGGCTTCAAACAATCGCTAGGCCCGCACTCTCCAGCCTTCGGCCACTGAGAGAACATTGGAGAAAGCAGCTTCTGCTGGGCGGACACTTTCTTCTAACCAAACTGAAGACTTCACCAGATTGAGTAAAGCAGCTTGAAGGAGAACGCTGTCATTTTCCTCTCCTTCATGTGGTGAATGGGGAACTTGCACTTGCTGCTAACAAAGTTTTTACTCAGCACAACTACGGTTTTGCCTCCTTCGCGTTCCAGAATGACAGAAACGCGGTTTCTCTTCTACTTTAGGGATAGTGTCTCTGAAGGGGTATTCTCAGCCGCGCAGCACAGAATGCCTCCCGGAGTGCTGAAAAACCTGAAAGGGCTTCAACTACTTGAGAGGGGGAATACTCATATGCTTTATCCAGGTAGACAAAGCACGGGCAACTTTCCTAGCCATGGAACACAAAGGGATTTTTAAACACAGAGACTAAATCCTTCTCCTTTCCTCCCCTGACTGATAAAAACATGCTCGTGCTTTCTCTTACAGGCACGGAAGATGCAAAGAGTCCTGTTAAGCACACAGTGTTTAGTCAACAGAACGGAACCTCTTCTGCTCGCCCTTAGCTAAAGGCAGACAATCTGCGTGACTGGCTTTGAAATCCAGTAGTACCTTCATTCCCTTGTAGGCAAAGTTCCCTTTGTAAACCAGGGGCTTCAAACAATCGCTAGGCCCGCACGCTCCAGCCTTCGGCCACTGAGAGAACATTGGAGAAAGCAGCTTCTGCTGGGCGGACACTTTCTTCTAACCAAACTGAAGACTTCACCAGATTGAGTAAAGTAGCTTGAAGGAGAACGCTGTCTTTTGCTTTCTCTTTCATGTGGTGAATGGGAAACTCGCCCTTGCTGCTAACAAAGTTTTTACTCAGCACAACTACGGTTTTGCCTCCTTCGCGTTCCAGAATGGCAGAAACGCGGTTTCTCTTCTACTTTAGGGATAGCGTTTGTGAAGCGGTATTCTCAGCCACGCAGCACAGAATGCAGCTGGAATGCTGGAAACCCTGAACGGTTTCAACTACTTCAGAGGGAGAAAACTCATATGCTTTAACCAGGTAGACAAGGCAGGGGCAACTTTCTTAGGCATGGAACAAGAGGGATTTTCAAACACAGAAACTGAATTGTTCTCCCTTTCTCCCCTGACTGAGAAAAACAAGCTCGTGGTTTCTCTTTCAGGCCCGGAAGAAGCAAGAGAATCCTGTTAAACACACAGTGTTTAGTCAGCAGAACGGAACCTCTTCTGCCCGCTCTTAGCTAAAGGCAGACACTCTGCGTGACTGGCTTGGGAATCCAGTAGTACCTTCATTCCCTTGTAGACAAAGTTCCTTTTGTAAACCAGGGGATTCAAACAATTGCTAGGCCCGCACTCTCCAGCCTTCGGCCACTGAGAGAACATTGGAGAAAGCAGCTTCTGCTGGGCAGACACTTTCTTCTAACCAAACTGAAGACTTCACCAGATTGAGTAAAGTAGCTTGAAGGAGAACGCTGTCTTTTGCTTTCTCTTTCATGTGGTGAATGGGGAACGTGCACTTGCTGCTAATAAAGTTTTTACTCAGCACAACTACGGTTTGGCCTCTTTCGCGTTCCAGTATGGCAGAAACGCGGTTTCTCTTCTACTTTAGGGATAGCGTTTGTGAAGCGGTATTGTCAGCCGCGCAGCACAGAATGCCCCCTGGAATGCTGGAAACCCTGAAAGGGCTTCAACTACTTGAGAGGGAGAAAACTCATATGCTTTATCGAGGTAGACAAAGCACGGGCAACTCTCCTAGGCATGGAACACAAAGGGATTTTCAAACACAGAAACTGAATCCTCCCTTCCTCCCCTCAGAAAAACATGCTCGTGCTTCCTCTTTCAGGCACGGAAGAAGCAAAGACTCCTGTTAACCACACAGTGTTCAGTCAGCAGAACGGAACCTCTTCTGCTCGCCCTTAGCTAAAGGCAGACAATCTGCGTGACTGGCCTTGAAATCCACTAGTACCTTCATTCCCTTGTAGGCAAAGTTCCCTTTGTAAACCAGGGGCTTCAAACAATCGCTAGGCCCGCACTCTCCAGCCTTCGGCCACTGAGAGAACATTGGAGAAAGCAGCTTCTGCTGGGCGGACACTTTCTTCTAACCAAACTGAAGACTTCACCAGATTGAGTAAAGCAGCTTGAAGGAGAACGCTGTCTTTTGCTTTCTCCTTCATGTGGTGAATGGGGAACTTGCACTTGCTGCTAACAAAGTTTTTACTCAGCACAACTACGGTTTTGCCTCCTTCGCGTTCCAGAATGACAGAAACGCGGTTTCTCTTCTACTTTAGGGATAGTGTCTCTGAAGAGGTATTCTCAGCCGCGCAGCACAGAATGCCTCCCGGAGTGCTGGAAAACCTGAAAGGGCTTCAACTACTTGAGAGGGGGAATACTCACATGCTTTATCCAGGTAGACAAAGCACGGGCAGCTTTCCTAGCCATGGAACACAGAGGGATTTTTAAACACAGAGACTGAATCCTTCTCCTTTCCTCCCCTGACTGAGAAAAACATGCTCGTGCTTTCTCTTTCAGGCACGGAGGATGCAAAGACTCCTGTTAAGTACACAGTGTTTAGTCAGCAGAACGGAACCTCTTCTGCTCGCCCTTAGCTAAAGGCAGACAATCTGCGTGACTGGCTTTGAAATCCAGTAGTACCTTCATTCCCTTGTAGCCAAAGTTCCCTTTGTAAACCAGGGGATTCAAACAATCGCTAGGCCCGCACTCTCCAGCCTTCGGCCACTGAGAGAACATTGGAGAAAGCAGCTTCTGCTGGGCAGACACTTTCTTCTAACCAAACTGAAGACTTCACCAGATTGAGTAAAGCAGCTTTAAGGAGAACACTGTCTTTTGCTTTCTCTTTCATGTGGTGAATGGGGAACTTGCACTTGCTGCTAATAAAGTTTTTACTCAGCACAACTACGGTTTTGCCTCCTTTGCGTTCCAGAATGGCAGAAACGCGGTTTCTCTTCTACTTTAGGGATAGCGTTTGTGAAGCGGTATTCTCAGCCACGCAGCACAGAATGCAGCTGGAATGCTGGAAACCCTGAAAGGGCTTCAACTAATTGAGAGGGAGAAAACTCTTATGCTTTATCCAGGTAGACAAAGCACGGGCAACTTTCCTAGCCATGGAACACAAAGGGATTTTCAAACACAGAAACTGAATTGTTCTCCCTTTCTCCCCTGACTGAGAAAAACAAGCTCGTGCTTTCTCTTTCAGGCACGGAAGAAGCAAGAGACTCCTGTTAAACACACAGTGTTTAGTCAGCAGAACGGAACCTCTTCTGCCCGATCTTAGCTAAAGGCAGACAATCTACGTGACTGGCTTTGAAATCCTGTAGTACCTTCATTCCCTTGTAGGCAAAGTTCCCTTTGTAAACCAGGGGATTCAAACAATCGCTAGGCCCTCACTCTCCAGCCTTCGGCCACTGAGAGAACATTGGAGAAAGCAGCTTCTGCTGGGCGGACACTTTCTTCTAACCAAACTGAAGACTTCAACAGATTGAGTAAAGCAGCTTCAAGGAGAACACTGGCTTTTGCTTTCTCTTTCATGTGGTGAATGGGGAACTTGCACTTGCTGCTAACAAAGATTTTACTCAGCACAACTATGGTTTTGCCTCCTTCGCGTTCCAGAATGGCAGAAAAGTGGTTTCTCTTCTACTTTAGGGATAGTGTTTCTGAAGCGGTATTCTCAGCCGCGCAGCACAGAATGCCTCCCTGAATGCTGGGAAACCTGAAAGGGCTTCAACTACTTGAGAGGGAGAAAACTCATATGCTTTATCCAGGGAGACAAAGCACGGGCAACTTTCCTAGCCATGGAACACAAAGGGATTTTTAAACACAGAAACTGAATCCTTCTCCCTTCCTCCCGTGACTGAGAAAAACATGCTCGTGCTTTCTCTTTCAGGGACGGAGGATGCAAAGACTCCTGTTAAGCACACAGTGTTTAGTCAACAGAACGGAACCTCTTCTGCTCGCCCTTAGCTAAAGGCAGACAATCTGCGTGACTGGCTTTGAAATCCTGTAGTACCTTCATTCCCTTGTAGGCAAAGTTCCCTTTGTAAACCAGGGGATTCAAACAATTGCTAGGCCCGCACTCTCCAGCCTTCGGCCACTGAGAGAACATTGGAGAAAGCAGCTTCTGCTGGGCGGACACTTTCTTCTAACCAAACTGAAGACTTCACCAGATTGAGTAAAGTAGCTTGAAGGAGAACGCTGTCTTTTGCTTTCTCTTTCATGTGGTGAATGGGGAACTTGCACTTGCTGCTAATAAAGTTTTTACTCAGCACAACTACGGTTTTGCCTCCTTCGCGTTCCAGAATGACAGAAACGCGGTTTCTCTTCTACTTTAGGAATAGTGTCTCTGAAGAGGTATTCTCAGCCGCGCAGCACAGAATGCCTCCCGGAGTGCTGGAAAACTTGAAAGGGCTTCAACTACTTGAGAGGGGGAATACTCATATGCTTTATCCAGGTAGACAAAGCACGGGCAACTTTCCTAGCAATGGAACACAAAGGGATTTTTAAACACAGAGACTAAATCCTTCTCCTTTCCTCCCCTGACTGAGAAAAACATGCTCGTGCTTTCTCTTTCAGGCACGGAAGAAGCAAGAGACTCCTGTTAAGCACACAGTGTTTATTCAGCAGAACGGAACCTCCCTCTTCTGCTCGCCCTTAGCTAAAGGCAGACAATCTGCATGACTGGCTTTGAAATCCTGTAGTACCTTCATTCCCTTGTAGGCAAAGTTCCCTTTGTAACCAGGGGCTTCAAACAATCGCTAGGCCCGCACTCTCCAGCCTTCGGCCACTGAGAGAACATTGGAGAAAGCAGCTTCTGCTGGGCGGACACTTTCTTCTAACCAAACTGAAGACTTCACCAGATTGAGTAAAGCAGCTTGAAGGAGAACGCTGTCATTTTCCTCTCCTTCATGTGGTGAATGGGGAACTTGCACTTGCTGCTAACAAAGTTTTTACTCAGCACAACTACGGTTTTGCCTCCTTCGCGTTCCAGAATGACAGAAACGCGGTTTCTCTTCTACTTTAGGGATAGTGTCTCTGAAGGGGTATTCTCAGCCGCGCAGCACAGAATGCCTCCCGGAGTGCTGAAAAACCTGAAAGGGCTTCAACTACTTGAGAGGGGGAATACTCATATGCTTTATCCAGGTAGACAAAGCACGGGCAACTTTCCTAGCCATGGAACACAAAGGGATTTTTAAACACAGAGACTAAATCCTTCTCCTTTCCTCCCCTGACTGATAAAAACATGCTCGTGCTTTCTCTTACAGGCACGGAAGATGCAAAGAGTCCTGTTAAGCACACAGTGTTTAGTCAACAGAACGGAACCTCTTCTGCTCGCCCTTAGCTAAAGGCAGACAATCTGCGTGACTGGCTTTGAAATCCAGTAGTACCTTCATTCCCTTGTAGGCAAAGTTCCCTTTGTAAACCAGGGGCTTCAAACAATCGCTAGGCCCGCACGCTCCAGCCTTCGGCCACTGAGAGAACATTGGAGAAAGCAGCTTCTGCTGGGCGGACACTTTCTTCTAACCAAACTGAAGACTTCACCAGATTGAGTAAAGTAGCTTGAAGGAGAACGCTGTCTTTTGCTTTCTCTTTCATGTGGTGAATGGGAAACTCGCCCTTGCTGCTAACAAAGTTTTTACTCAGCACAACTACGGTTTTGCCTCCTTCGCGTTCCAGAATGGCAGAAACGCGGTTTCTCTTCTACTTTAGGGATAGCGTTTGTGAAGCGGTATTCTCAGCCACGCAGCACAGAATGCAGCTGGAATGCTGGAAACCCTGAACGGTTTCAACTACCTCAGAGGGAGAAAACTCATATGCTTTAACCAGGTAGACAAGGCAGGGGCAACTTTCTTAGGCATGGAACAAGAGGGATTTTCAAACACAGAAACTGAATTGTTCTCCCTTTCTCCCCTGACTGAGAAAAACAAGCTCGTGGTTTCTCTTTCAGGCCCGGAAGAAGCAAGAGAATCCTGTTAAACACACAGTGTTTAGTCAGCAGAACGGAACCTCTTCTGCCCGCTCTTAGCTAAAGGCAGACACTCTGCGTGACTGGCTTGGGAATCCAGTAGTACCTTCATTCCCTTGTAGACAAAGTTCCTTTTGTAAACCAGGGGATTCAAACAATTGCTAGGCCCGCACTCTCCAGCCTTCGGCCACTGAGAGAACATTGGAGAAAGCAGCTTCTGCTGGGCAGACACTTTCTTCTAACCAAACTGAAGACTTCACCAGATTGAGTAAAGTAGCTTGAAGGAGAACGCTGTCTTTTGCTTTCTCTTTCATGTGGTGAATGGGGAACGTGCACTTGCTGCTAATAAAGTTTTTACTCAGCACAACTACGGTTTGGCCTCTTTCGCGTTCCAGTATGGCAGAAACGCGGTTTCTCTTCTACTTTAGGGATAGCGTTTGTGAAGCGGTATTGTCAGCCGCGCAGCACAGAATGCCCCCTGGAATGCTGGAAACCCTGAAAGGGCTTCAACTACTTGAGAGGGAGAAAACTCATATGCTTTATCGAGGTAGACAAAGCACGGGCAACTCTCCTAGGCATGGAACACAAAGGGATTTTCAAACACAGAAACTGAATCCTCCCTTCCTCCCCTCAGAAAAACATGCTCGTGCTTCCTCTTTCAGGCACGGAAGAAGCAAAGACTCCTGTTAACCACACAGTGTTCAGTCAGCAGAACGGAACCTCTTCTGCTCGCCCTTAGCTAAAGGCAGACAATCTGCGTGACTGGCCTTGAAATCCACTAGTACCTTCATTCCCTTGTAGGCAAAGTTCCCTTTGTAAACCAGGGGCTTCAAACAATCGCTAGGCCCGCACTCTCCAGCCTTCGGCCACTGAGAGAACATTGGAGAAAGCAGCTTCTGCTGGGCGGACACTTTCTTCTAACCAAACTGAAGACTTCACCAGATTGAGTAAAGCAGCTTGAAGGAGAACGCTGTCTTTTGCTTTCTCCTTCATGTGGTGAATGGGGAACTTGCACTTGCTGCTAACAAAGTTTTTACTCAGCACAACTACGGTTTTGCCTCCTTCGCGTTCCAGAATGACAGAAACGCGGTTTCTCTTCTACTTTAGGGATAGTGTCTCTGAAGAGGTATTCTCAGCCGCGCAGCACAGAATGCCTCCCGGAGTGCTGGAAAACCTGAAAGGGCTTCAACTACTTGAGAGGGGGAATACTCACATGCTTTATCCAGGTAGACAAAGCACGGGCAGCTTTCCTAGCCATGGAACACAGAGGGATTTTTAAACACAGAGACTGAATCCTTCTCCTTTCCTCCCCTGACTGAGAAAAACATGCTCGTGCTTTCTCTTTCAGGCACGGAGGATGCAAAGACTCCTGTTAAGTACACAGTGTTTAGTCAGCAGAACGGAACCTCTTCTGCTCGCCCTTAGCTAAAGGCAGACAATCTGCGTGACTGGCTTTGAAATCCAGTAGTACCTTCATTCCCTTGTAGCCAAAGTTCCCTTTGTAAACCAGGGGATTCAAACAATCGCTAGGCCCGCACTCTCCAGCCTTCGGCCACTGAGAGAACATTGGAGAAAGCAGCTTCTGCTGGGCAGACACTTTCTTCTAACCAAACTGAAGACTTCAGCAGATTGAGTAAAGCAGCTTTAAGGAGAACACTGTCTTTTGCTTTCTCTTTCATGTGGTGAATGGGGAACTTGCACTTGCTGCTAATAAAGTTTTTACTCAGCACAACTACGGTTTTGCCTCCTTTGCGTTCCAGAATGGCAGAAACGCGGTTTCTCTTCTACTTTAGGGATAGCGTTTGTGAAGCGGTATTCTCAGCCACGCAGCACAGAATGCAGCTGGAATGCTGGAAACCCTGAAAGGGCTTCAACTAATTGAGAGGGAGAAAACTCTTATGCTTTATCCAGGTAGACAAAGCACGGGCAACTTTCCTAGCCATGGAACACAAAGGGATTTTTAAACACAGAAACTGAATCCTTCTCCCTTCCTCCCGTGACTGAGAAAAACATGCTCGTGCTTTCTCTTTCAGGGACGGAGGATGCAAAGACTCCTGTTAAGCACACAGTGTTTAGTCAACAGAACGGAACCTCTTCTGCTCGCCCTTAGCTAAAGGCAGACAATCTGCGTGACTGGCTTTGAAATCCTGTAGTACCTTCATTCCCTTGTAGGCAAAGTTCCCTTTGTAAACCAGGGGATTCAAACAATTGCTAGGCCCGCACTCTCCAGCCTTCGGCCACTGAGAGAACATTGGAGAAAGCAGCTTCTGCTGGGCGGACACTTTCTTCTAACCAAACTGAAGACTTCACCAGATTGAGTAAAGTAGCTTGAAGGAGAACGCTGTCTTTTGCTTTCTCTTTCATGTGGTGAATGGGGAACTTGCACTTGCTGCTAATAAAGTTTTTACTCAGCACAACTACGGTTTTGCCTCCTTCGCGTTCCAGAATGACAGAAACGCGGTTTCTCTTCTACTTTAGGAATAGTGTCTCTGAAGAGGTATTCTCAGCCGCGCAGCACAGAATGCCTCCCGGAGTGCTGGAAAACTTGAAAGGGCTTCAACTACTTGAGAGGGGGAATACTCATATGCTTTATCCAGGTAGACAAAGCACGGGTAACTTTCCTAGCAATGGAACACAAAGGGATTTTTAAACACAGAGACTAAATCCTTCTCCTTTCCTCCCCTGACTGAGAAAAACATGCTCGTGCTTTCTCTTTCAGGCACGGAAGAAGCAAGAGACTCCTGTTAAGCACACAGTGTTTATTCAGCAGAACGGAACCTCCCTCTTCTGCTCGCCCTTAGCTAAAGGCAGACAATCTGCATGACTGGCTTTGAAATCCTGTAGTACCTTCATTCCCTTGTAGGCAAAGTTCCCTTTGTAACCAGGGGCTTCAAACAATCGCTAGGCCCGCACTCTCCAGCCTTCGGCCACTGAGAGAACATTGGAGAAAGCAGCTTCTGCTGGGCGGACACTTTCTTCTAACCAAACTGAAGACTTCACCAGATTGAGTAAAGCAGCTTGAAGGAGAACGCTGTCATTTTCCTCTCCTTCATGTGGTGAATGGGGAACTTGCACTTGCTGCTAACAAAGTTTTTACTCAGCACAACTACGGTTTTGCCTCCTTCGCGTTCCAGAATGACAGAAACGCGGTTTCTCTTCTACTTTAGGGATAGTGTCTCTGAAGGGGTATTCTCAGCCGCGCAGCACAGAATGCCTCCCGGAGTGCTGAAAAACCTGAAAGGGCTTCAACTACTTGAGAGGGGGAATACTCATATTGTTTAACCAGGTAGACAAAGCACGGGCAACTCTCTTAGGCATGGAACACAGAGGGATTTTCAAACACAGAAACTGAATCCTTCTCCCTTCCTCCCCTTAGAAAAACATGCTCGTGCTTCCTCTTTCAGGCACGGAAGAAGCAAAGACTCCTGTTAACCACACAGTGTTCAGTCAGCAGAACGGAACCTCTTCTGCTCGCCCTTAGCTAAAGGCAGACAATCTGCGTGACTGGCTTTGAAATCCTGTAGTACCTTCATTCCCTTGTAGGCAAAGTTCCCTTTGTAAACCAGGGGCTTCAAACTATTGCTAGGCCCGCACTCTCCAGCCTTCGGCCACTGAGAGAACATTGGAGAAAGCAGCTTCTGCTGGGCGGACACTTTCTTCTAACCAAACTGAAGACTTCACCAGATTGAGTAAAGCAGCTTGAAGGAGAACGCTGTCTTTTGCTTTCTCCTTCATGTGGTGAATGGGGAACTTGCACTTGCTGCTAACAAAGTTTTTACTCAGCACAACTACGGTTTTGCCTCCTTCGCGTTCCAGAATGACAGAAACGCGGTTTCTCTTCTACTTTAGGGATAGTGTCTCTGAAGAGGTATTCTCAGCCGCGCAGCACAGAATGCCTCCCGGAGTGCTGGAAAACCTGAAACGGCTTCAACTACTTGAGAGGGGGAATGCTCATATGCTTTATCCAGGTAGACAAAGCACGGGCAACTTTCCTAGCCATGGAACACAAAGGGATTTATAAACACAGAGACTAAATCCTTCTCCTTTCCTCCCCTGACTGATAAAAACATGCTCGTGCTTTCTCTTACAGGCACGGAAGATGCAAAGAGTCCTGTTAAGCACACAGTGTTTAGTCAACAGAACGGAACCTCTTCTGCTCGCCCTTAGCTAAAGGCAGACAATCTGCGTGACTGGCTTTGAAATCCAGTAGTACCTTCATTCCCTTGTAGGCAAAGTTCCCTTTGTAAACCAAGGGCTTCAAACAATCGCTAGGCCCGCACGCTCCAGCCTTCGGCCACTGAGAGAACATTGGAGAAAGCAGCTTCTGCTGGGCGGACACTTTCTTCTAACCAAACTGAAGACTTCACCAGATTGAGTAAAGTAGCTTGAAGGAGAACGCTGTCTTTTGCTTTCTCTTTCATGTGGTGAATGGGAAACTCGCCCTTGCTGCTAACAAAGTTTTTACTCAGCACAACTACGGTTTTGCCTCCTTCGCGTTCCAGAATGGCAGAAACGCGGTTTCTCTTCTACTCTAGGGATAGCGTTTGTGAAGCGGTATTCTCAGCCACGCAGCACAGAATGCAGCTGGAATGCTGGAAACCCTGAACGGTTTCAACTACCTCAGAGGGAGAAAACTCATATGCTTTAACCAGGTAGACAAGGCAGGGGCAACTTTCTTAGGCATGGAACAAGAGGGATTTTCAAACACAGAAACTGAATTGTTCTCCCTTTCTCCCCTGACTGAGAAAAACAAGCTCGTGGTTTCTCTTTCAGGCCCGGAAGAAGCAAGAGAATCCTGTTAAACACACAGTGTTTAGTCAGCAGAACGGAACCTCTTCTGCCCGCTCTTAGCTAAAGGCAGACACTCTGCGTGACTGGCTTGGGAATCCAGTAGTACCTTCATTCCCTTGTAGACAAAGTTCCTTTTGTAAACCAGGGGATTCAAACAATTGCTAGGCCCGCACTCTCCAGCCTTCTGCCACTGAGAGAACATTGGAGAAAGCAGCTTGTGCTGGACGGACTCTTCCTTGTAACAATAATGAAAACTTCAGTAGATTCAGTTAAGCAGCTTCAAGGAGAACGCTGGCTTTTGGTTTGTCTTTCATGTGGTGAATGGGGAACTTCCACTTGCTGCTAACAACCGTTTTACTCAGAGCAACTAAGGTTGTGCCTCCCTCGCGTTTCAGAAAGGGATGAACGCAGTCTCTCTTCTCCTTCATGATACCGTCTCTACAGCGGAATTCTCAGCCGCGCAGCACAGAATGCTTCCCGGAACGCTGGAAATCGTAAACGGCTTCAAGTACTTGAGAGGGAGAAAAGTCATAGACTTTATCCAGGTAGACAATGCACAGGCAACTTTCTTAGGCATGGGACACAGAGGGATATTCAAATACAGAAAGTGAATCCTTCTCCCGGACCAGACTGTTTGCAACAAGCTCGTGCTTTCTCTTTCAGGCACGGAGGAATCTACAGACTCCTGTTAAGCACACAGTGTTTAGTCAACAGAAAGGAACCTCTTCTGCTCGCCCTTAGCTAAAGGCAGACAATCTGCGTGACTGGCTTTGAAATCCTGTAGTACCTTCATTCCCTTGTAGGCAAAGTTCCCTTTGTAAACCAGGGGATTCAAACAATTGCTAGGCCCGCACTCTCCAGCCTTCGGCCACTGAGAGAACATTGGAGAAAGCAGCTTCTGCTGGGCAGACACTTTCTTCTAACCAAACTGAAGACTTCACCAGATTGAGTAAAGTAGCTTGAAGGAGAACGCTGTCTTTTGCTTTCTCTTTCATGTGGTGAATGGGGAACGTGCACTTGCTGCTAATAAAGTTTTTACTCAGCACAACTACGGTTTGGCCTCTTTCGCGTTCCAGTATGGCAGAAACGCGGTTTCTCTTCTACTTTAGGGATAGCGTTTGTGAAGCGGTATTGTCAGCCGCGCAGCACAGAATGCCCCCTGGAATGCTGGAAACCCTGAAAGGGCTTCAACTACTTGAGAGGGAGAAAACTCATATGCTTTATCGAGGTAGACAAAGCACGGGCAACTCTCCTAGGCATGGAACACAAAGGGATTTTCAAACACAGAAACTGAATCCTTCTCCCTTCCTCCCCTCAGAAAAACATGCTCGTGCTTCCTCTTTCAGGCACGGAAGAAGCAAAGACTCCTGTTAACCACACAGTGTTCAGTCAGCAGAACGGAACCTCTTCTGCTCGCCCTTAGCTAAAGGCAGACAATCTGCGTGACTGGCCTTGAAATCCACTAGTACCTTCATTCCCTTGTAGGCAAAGTTCCCTTTGTAAACCAGGGGCTTCAAACTATTGCTAGGCCCGCACTCTCCAGCCTTCGGCCACTGAGAGAACATTGGAGAAAGCAGCTTCTGCTGGGCGGACACTTTCTTCTAACCAAACTGAAGACTTCACCAGATTGAGTAAAGCAGCTTGAAGGAGAACGCTGTCTTTTGCTTTCTCCTTCATGTGGTGAATGGGGAACTTGCACTTGCTGCTAACAAAGTTTTTACTCAGCACAACTACGGTTTTGCCTCCTTCGCGTTCCAGAATGACAGAAACGCGGTTTCTCTTCTACTTTAGGGATAGCGTTTGTGAAGCGGTATTCTCAGCCAGGCAGCACAGAATGCAGTTGGAATGCTGGAAACCCTGAAAGGGCTTCAACTACTTGAGAGGGAGAAAACTCTTATGCTTTATCCAGGTAGACAAAGCACGGGCAACTTTCCTAGCCATGGAACACAAAGGGATTTTCAAACACAGAAACTGAATTGTTCTCCCTTTCTCCCCTGACTGAGAAAAACAAGCTCGTGCTTTCTCTTTCAGGCACGGAAGAAGCAAGAGACTCCTGTTAAACACACAGTGTTTAGTCAGCAGAACGGAACCTCTTCTGCCCGATCTTAGCTAAAGGCAGACAATCTGCGTGACTGGCCTTGAAATCCAGTAGTACCTTCATTCCCTTGTAGGCAAAATTCCCTTTGTAAACCAGGGGATTCAAACAATTGCTAGGCCCGCACTCTCCAGCCTTCTGCCACTGAGAGAACATTGGAGAAAGCAGCTTGTGCTGGACGGACTCTTCCTTGTAACAAAACTGAAAACTACAGTAGATTAAGTTAAGCAGCTTCAAGGAGAACGCTGGCTTTCGCTTTGTCTTTCATGTGGTGAATGGGGAACTTCCACTTGCTGCTAACAACCGTTTTACTCAGAGCAACTAAGGTTGTGCCTCCCTCGCGTTTCAGAATGGGATGAACGCAGTCTCTCTTCTCCTTCATGATACCGTCTCTACAGCGGAATTCTCAGCCGCGCAGCACAGAATGCTTCCCGGAACGCTGGAAATCGTAAACGGCTTCAAGTACTTGAGAGGGAGAAAAGTCATAAACTTTATCCAGGTAGACAATGCACAGGCAACTTTCTTAGGCATGGGACACAGAGGGATATTCAAATACAGAAAGTGAATCCTTCTCCCTTCCAGATCAGACTGTTTGCAACAAGCTCGTGCTTTCTCTTTCAGGCACGGAGGAAGCTACAGACTCCTGTTAAGCACACAGTGTTTAGTCAGCAGAACGGAACCTCTTCTGCTCGCCCTTAGCTAAAGGCTGACAATCTGCGTGACTGGTTTTGAAATCCAGTAGTACCTTCATTCCCTTGTAGGCAAAGTTCCCTTTGTAAACCAGGGGCTTCAAACAATCGCTAGGCCCGCACTCTCCAGCCTTCGGCCACTGAGAGAACATTGGAGAAAGCAGCTTCTGCTGGGCGGACACTTTATTCTAACCAAACTGAAGACTTCACCAGATTGAGTAAAGTAGCTTGAAGGAGAATACTGTCTTTTGCTTTCTCTTTCATGTGGTGAATGGGGAACTTGCACTTGTTGCTAACAAAGTTTTTACTCAGCACAACTACGGTTTTGTCTCCTTCGCGTTCCAGTATGGCAGAAACGCGGTTTCTCTTCTACTTTAGGGATAGCGTTTGTGAAGCGGTATTGTCAGCCGCGCAGCACAGAATGCCTCCCTGAATGCCGGAAACCCTGAAAGGGCTTCAACTACTTGAGAGGGAGAAAACCCATATGCTTTATCCAGGTAGACAAGGCAGGGGAACTTTGTTAGGCATTAAACAAGAGGGATTTTCCAACACAGAAACTGAATCGTCCTCTCTCCCTCCCCTGACTGAGAAAAACAAGCTCGTGCTTTCTCTTTCAGGCACGGAAGAAGCAAAGACTCCTCTTAAGCACACAGTGTTTAGTCAACAGAAAGGAACCTCTTCTGCTCGCCCTTAGCTAAAGGCAGACAATCTGCGTGACTGGCTTTGAAATCCAGTAGTACCTTCATTCCCGTGTAGGCAAAGTTCCCTTTGTAAACCAGGGGATTCAAACAATCGCTAGGCACGAACTCTCCAGCCTTCTGCCACTGAGAGAACATTTGAGAAAGCAGCTTCTGCTGGGTGGACACTTTCTTCTAACCAAACTGAAGACTTCACCAGATTGAGTAAAGCAGCTTGAAGGAGAACACTGTCTTTTGCTTTCTTCTTCATGTGGTGAATGGGGAACTTGCACTTTCTGCTAACAAAGTTTTTATTCAGCACCACTACCGTTTTGCCTCCTTCGCGTTCCAGAATGGCAGAAACGCGGTTTCTGTTGTACTTTAGGGATTGTGTTTCTGAAGCGGTATTCTCAGTCAGCCGCGCAGCACAGTATGCCTCCCGGAATGCTGGAAACCCTGAAAGGGCTTCAACTACTTGAGAGGGAGAAAACTCATATGCTTTATCCAGGTAGACAAGGCAGGGGCAACTTTCTTAGGCATTAAACAAGAGGTATTTTCAAACACAGAAACTGAATCCTTCTCTCTTCCTCCCGACTGAGAAAAACAAGCTCGTGCTTTCTCTTTCAGGCACGGAAGAAGCAAAGACTCCTCTTAAGCACACAGTGTTTAGTCAGTAGAACGGAACCTCTTCTGCTCGCCCTTAGCTAAAGGCAGACAATCTGCGTGACTGGCTTTGAAATCCAGTAGTACCTTCATTCCCTTGTAGGCAATGTTCCCTTTGTAAACCAGAGGATTGAAACAATGGCTAGGCCCGCACTCTCCTGCCTTCTGCCACTGAGAGAACATTTGAGAAAGCAGCTTCTGTTGGGCGAAATATTTCTTCTAACAAAATGGGTAATTTCCGTAGATTTAGTTAAGCAGCTTGAGGGAGAACGCTGCATTTTGCTTTCTCTTTCATGTGGGGCATTGGGAACTTACACTTACTGCTAACAAAGTGTTTACTCACCAGCAGTATGGTTTTGCCTCATTCGTGTTCCAGAACGGGTTTTACGCAGTTTCTCTTCTCCTTTCGCAATACAGTCGGTAGAGCAGTATTCTGAGCCACGCAGCACAGAATCCCTCCCGGAGTGCTCTAAATTCTGAACGGATTCAACTACTTGAAAGGGAGAAAATCAGACACTTTAATCTGGATAGACAATGCACAGGCAACTTTCTTAGTCATGTAACACAGAGGTATTTTTAAACTCAGTAAGTGAATCGTTCTCCTTTCATCCCCAGAATGAAAGCAACAAGCTCTTGCTTTCTCTTTCAGGCAGAAAAGAAGCTACGTGCTCGAGTTAAGCACACAAGGTTTAGTGAGCAAAACTGAACTGCTTGTGCCATCCTCTAGCTGAAGGCAAACAATCTGCCTATTTTCGTTAAAAGCCTTCTTTCCCTGCTGTGAAATGTTCCCTTTGAACACCAAGGGATTCAAATACTTCCAAGGCAGGCACTCTGCAGTCTTCTTCCGCTGAGACAACATTTGAGAAAGCAGCTTCTGGTGGGCAGAATGTTTCTTCTAACAAAACCGAAAACTTCAGTAGATTCAGTTAAGCAGCTTGAAGGAGAACGTTCTATTTTGTTTTCCCTTTCATGTGGTTGATTGGGAACTTTCACTTGCTGCTAACAATGTTTTTACTCAGCACAACTACTGTTTGCCGCATTCGTGTTCCAGAACGGGATAAACGCCATTTCTCTTCTCCTGTAGGGATACCCTCTGTAAAGCGGTATTCTCAGCTGCACAGCACAAAATGCCTCCCAGCGTGGTGTAAACTCTGAACGGCTTCAACTACTTGAAAGGGAGAAAAGTCATACACTTTATCCGGGTAGACAATGCTCCAAGCAGCAGAGGCAGGTCCTACTGGAACCTGCCCTACTCTGATTACTGACCCATTCTGGTGACTTTAGTAAGTGCCACAAACAACCTGTCTTTGTAACTCCTGTTCAGCTACACCTGCCCTGCCATACCATATCTGAATGACTGACCCTGCCAATTGGAGAAGGAGGAGAAAAGGATTCTGCCCCAAATGAGCAAACAACAAGGAACACACAGCCCGCCTGTTCAGACATAGCCAAATTTAAAAAAAAAAAATGGAAGAAACAAACAATTCTACAATCAATAAACGAGGAAAATAACTACTGGATGCCTCAAAGACAGCAGAGAGTCTCAAAACATTTACAAAAACAGGACAGGATGTTTCCAGTAGGCGTCCAAAATAAAACACCAGATGACTTTCCAGTGGAAGAAAAGGCACTAGAGCTACCTGATAGGGAATTCAAATCTCTAAAACTCAGAATTCTCCAAGAGCTGAAGCCAAAAGCAGACAGATATGAGGAAGAAATAGACAAATACATGGAAAATACAGACAAAAAATTGGAAGAATTCATGAAAATAATGCAGAAACAAAATGCCAAAATAAATTCACAACTAGAAATTATACAAAAACAGCAATTAGAAATCCAAAAGATAAACCACAAGATTTCAACAATGGACCGTGTCATAGAAGAGCTGAGAAGCAGTTTTGAAATGGTGGAAGACAGGATCAGTGAAATTGAAGACAAACACTTGGATACAACTCTGTTTGTGGAAAACTCAGAAAAAAGAACAAAGAAAAATGAAGAGATCCTGAGAGTTATGTGGGATACAACAAAAAGGAAAAATTTGCGAGTGATTGGAGTTCCAGAACAGGGGGAGAAAACAGAAAACGCACAGAGGATCACTGATGAACTGCTGACAGAAAACTTCCCCAATATCAAGAAAGATGAAAAGCTGTCCATCCATGAAGCTCATGAACCCCATATAAGATAGACCCCAAAAGACAATCACCAAGGCATATCATAATAACACTCGCCAAAGCCAAAGACAAACAAAGAATCCTGAGAGAATCTCGTGAAACACAAGAAGTCACATACAGAGAACAAACAATAAGACTAACCTCAGATTATTTGGCAGAAACCATGCAGGCAAAAAGGCAACTGGATGACATATATAAAATCATGAAAGAAAAAAATTGCCAGCCAAGAATAATATATCCTGAAAAACTTTCATTCAAATGTGATGGTGAATTTAGGTAATTTCCAGATAAACAGAAATTAAGGGAATACGTAAAAGCCAAACCAAACTCACATGAATTATTAAAGGGAGTTCTTCGATCTGACAACAAACAACTTCAGCTCACAGGCAGAATCTAGGATGCAGGATCATACCAGCCACATACCAATCTAGGAAATGAGCTCTCAAGGACTATCCAAAACAAAAGAAATACAACAGGAGAGCAGTTAATCAGTAAATGACATCATCATCAAAACAATAAAAGAGGGAAAAAACGGCATAAGTATAGAACCTTCTAATGGAGAGGAAGGCAAGGCGATACCAGGTAATGGTAGACTGATTCAAACTTAGAAACATAAGGGTAAAATTCATGGTAAACACAAAGAAAGTTAACAAACATACTCATAAAAATAAAGAGGAAAAACATAAAATCTCAGCAAAAACAAAAGAAATGAAAAAAAGATCCACAAACAAAAGTAACTCAGCACAGGAGAGTAAGAAGAACAAAGAAAACGTCAGCACCACAAAAAAAAGCACTACAAAATGACAGCAATAAATTCACATCTATCAATAATCATACTGAATGTAAATAGAAGCAATGCACCCATAAAGAGATGGAGAGTGACAGAATGGATAAGAAAACAGGATCCATCAATATGCTGTCTACAAGAGACACACCTTAGAAACAAAGACGTGAATTTATTAAATGTCAAAGGTTTGAAAAAAATATATCAAGCTAACAGCTACCAAAAAGAGCAGGAGTGGCAATACTAATCTCAGATAAAATCGACTTTAAAACAAAATCCACCATAAAAGACAAAGAAGGACACTATATAATGCTTAACGGGATGATCCATCATGAAGACATAACTATAATAAACAGATACGCACCCAATGACGGGGCTCCAAAATACATAAAACAAACTCTAACAACACTGAAAAGAGAAATTGACAGTTCCACAATCATAGTAGGAGACTTGAACACACCACTCTCAGTAAAGGACAGAACAACTAAGAAGAAACTCAGTAAAGATACAGAAGACCGAAAGGGCACAATCAGCAAACTTGACTGCATAGACATATATAGAACACTCCATCCAACCGCTGCAAATTACACATTCTTTTCCAATGCACATGGAACGTTCTCCAGAATAGACCACATCTTAGGCCACAGAACAATCCTCAACAGGATCCAAAATGGTGTGATAATTCAAAGTGTCTTCTCTGAACCCAATGCCATCAAGGTAGAAATTGACAACAGACAGAGCAAGGAAAAAGAATCAATTACTTGGAAACTGAATAATGCCCTGCTTACACATCACTGGGTAATAGAAGAAATCAGAGATGGAATCCAAAAATTCCTAGAATCAAATGAGAATGAAAACACATCATACCAAAACCTTTGCAACACAGCAAACGCAGTCCTCAGAGGGCAATTTATGGTAATAGATGCACACATCAAAAACGAAGAAAGGGAGAAAATCAAAACATTAACTACAGAACTCAAATAGAAAAAGAACAGCAAAAAAAGCCCAGAGCCACTGGAAGAAAGGAAATAGTAAAGATCAGAGCAGAAATAAATGAAATAGAGAACAGAAAAACAATAGAAAGGATCAGCAGAAAAAAAAGCTGGTTCTTTGAAAGAATCAACAAAATTGACAAACCACTGGCCAGACAGACAAAAGAAAAACAGGAGAGGATACAAATAACCTAAATAAGAAATGAAATGGGGGACATTACAACAGACCCCTCTGAAATAAAAAGGATTATAACAGAATATTATGAGAAACTATACACCAACGAATTTGAAAACTTAGAGGAAATGGATGAATTTCTAGAAACACACCACCTACCCAAACTACAACAATGTGATGTTAAAAATCTGAACAGACCCATAACAAGAGAAGAGATTGAGAAGGTAATAAAAAAAACTCCCAACCGAAAAAAGGCCTGGCCCAGATGGCTTCACTGGTGAATTCTACAAAACATTTTCAGAAGACCTTGTACCAGTACTACTCAAGCTATTTCAGAGCATTGAAAAGGAAGCAACACTTAAAATTCATTCTATGAAGCCAGCATAATGCTGATACCAAAACCAGGCAAAGACATCATACAAAAAAGAAAATTACAGACCAATATCTCTCATGAATACAGATGCAAAAATTCTTATCAAAATTCTAGCCAATAGAATTCAGCATCATATCAAAAAAGTAATACACCACGACCAAGTAGGATTCAGACCAGGTATGCAAGGATGGTTCAACATGAGAAAATCAATCGATGTAATCCACCATATAAATAAAAGGAAAGAAAAGAATCACATGATCATCTCAATTGATGCAGAAAAGGCATCTGACAAAGTCCAACACCCATTACTGATAGAAACTCTCAATAAAATAGGTATAGAAGGGAAATTTCTCAACATAATAAATGGCGTCTATGCAAAACCAACAGCCAACATCGTTAATGGAGAGAGGCTGAAAACTTCCCCTTGAGAACAGGAACAAGACAAGAATGCCCTTTATCACCACTCCTTTTACCATGGTGCTGGAAGTACTAGCTAGAGCAAAAAGGCAAGAAAAAGAAATAAAAGGCATCCATATTGGTAATGAAGAAGTGATACTGTCCCTGTTTGCGGATATCATACTATACATAGAAAACCCTAAAGACACCATGAGAAATCTACTGAAACGAATAGAAAGGTTCAGCAGGGTAGCAGGATACAAGATAAACATACAAACATTAGTTGGATTCCTATACACCAATAAGGAGAACGATGAAAAGGAAATCAGGAAAACTATACTATTTATAATAGCCCCTAAAAAGATAAAATACTTAGGGATAAATCTAACCAGGGATGTAAAAGACCTACACAAAGAAAACTACAAAACACTACTGCAAGAAACCCAAAGGGATCTACGTAAATGGAAAAACACCATGCTCATGGATAGGTGGACTCAACATGGTGAAAATGACAATTCTACCCAAAGCAATTCACAAAAACAACAAAATCCCGATGCAAATAACAACAACATTCTTCAAAAAGATGGAAAAACTAATCATTAACTTTATATGGAAAGGGAAGAAGCCCCGAATAAGTAAAACACTACTGAAGAAGAAGAATAAAGTAGGAGGACTCACACTGCCTGACTTCAGAACCTACTATACAGCTACAGTAGTCAAAACAGCCTGGTACTGGTATAACAACAGATACATTGACCAACGGGAAAGAATTAAGAACCCAGATGTAAATCCATCCACCTATGGTCACCTGATTTTCGACAAGGGCCCAAAGTCCATCAAATGGGGGAAAAGACAGTCTTTTTAACAAACGGTGCTGGCAAAACTGGATATCCATCTGCAAAAAAAAGAAAAAAGAAACAAGAACCATACATCACGCCGTATACAAAAACTAGTTCAAAATGGATCAAAGACCTGAATATCAAGCCTAAAACTATAAAGTTCATAGAAGAAAAAATAGGACCTGCACTACAGGCCTTAATACACGGCATTAACAGGATACAAACCATAACCATCAATGCACAAATCCCAAAGATAAGCTAGATAACTTGGATCTTCTAAAAATCAAACACCTATGCTCTTCAAAAGACTTCACCAAAAGAGTAAAAAGAGAACCTAGAGACTGGGAAAAATTTTTGGACAGTACAAGTCAGACAGAGGTCTAATCTCCATAACCTACAAGAAAATCCAACACTTCTACAACAAAAAGACCAATAATCCTATTAAAACATGGGCAAAGGAAATGAACAGACCCTTCACCAAAGAAGACATTCAAATGGCCAGCAGACACATGAGGAAATGCTCGAGATCCCTACCCGTTAGAGAAATGCAAATGAAAACCACAATGAGATACCATCTCACCCCAGCATTACTGGCACGAATCAAAAACACTGGAAATAACAATTGTTGGAGGGGCTGCAGGGAGATCAGAACTCTTATGCACTGCTGGTTTGAATGCAAAATGATACAACCATTTTGGAAAATGATATGGCACTTCCTCAGAAAGCTAGAAATAGACATACTATTCGATCCAGCAATCCCACTCCTAGGAATATATCCTAGAGAAATAAGAGTCGTCACTCGAATAGACATATGCACACCTATGTTCATGGCAGCTTTGTTCACAATAGCAAAACAATGGAAACAACCTAGATGCCCATTGGCATATGAATGGATAAACAAACTATGGTACATAAACACAATGGCGTACTATGCAATGAGAAAGAACAATGATGAATCTGTGAAGCATCTCATAACATGGATGAAACTGGAGGACATTATGCTGAGTGACATAAGTCAATCACAAAAGGACAATTATTGTAGGAGACCGCTACTGAAAAAGCCATGAAAAAGTTCCCACACAAAATATAACAATCTTTGTTGGTTACCAGGGATGGGAGGGGTGGGTGCGAAATACTAAATAGGCAATAGATAAGTGGTATCTTGGGTGAAGGGTGAGACAGTGCACAATACAGGGGAACCCAGCACAACTTGTGTAAGAGAAGGTCATGGAAGCTCCATAAACACATCCAAACTCCCTGAGGGACTGAACTGCTGCGTGGAAGGCTGTGGGGACCATGGTCCCAGGGAACATCTAGCTCAATTGGCATAACACAGTTTATAAAGACAATATTCTTCATTCTACCTTGGTGAGTAGCGTCTGGGGTCTTAAAAGCCTGTGAGCAGCCATCTAAGATACGCCACTGGTCTCATCCCTTCGGGAGCAAGGGAGAATGAAGAGAACAGCATACCCGGAAAAGATTCGTCCGAAGGACTAATGGTCCATAGCTACCAAGGCCTCCACCAGACTGAGTCCAGTACAGCTAGATGGTGCCTGGCTACCACCACTGACTCCTCTGACCAGGATCACAACAGAGAGTTCTAGACAAGGCTGGAGAACGATGTAGAACAAGATTCTAACTCACAAAAAAAAGACCGGGTTTTCTGATCTAAAAGAGACTGGAGAATCCCCGAGATTATGGCCCCCAGACACCCTTTTAGCTCAGTGGTGAAGTCATTTCCGAGGTTCACCATTCAGCCGTGGAGTGGACAGCCCCATAAAACCAAATGGGACTAATGAGGCACAGCAGTCCAGGGACAAGGGCAAGAAGGCAGAAGGGGACAGGAAAACTGGTGATAGGGAACCCAAGGTTGAGTAAGGATAGTGTTGATGTGTTGTTAGGTTGTTAACCATTGTCATAGGGCAACATGTGTAGTAACTGTTAAATGAGAAACTATTTTGTTCTGTAAGCCTTCATCTAAAGTGAGAATAGCAGCACAATTGGAAGAACGTAGTCGATGTCACTGAACTGTGCATGTAGAAATTTTTGAAATGGTGTATCTTTGGCTATGTATATTCTCACCAACAAAAAAAAGGTCGAGAAGGGAGAGGATTGACATGTTGCGGGGTTATTAACCAATGTCATAAAACCATATATGTACGACTGTTTCATGAGAAACTGTTCTGTAAGCTTTCACCTGAAGTACAATATTAAAAAAAGGGAAAATAAAACCATAAATAAAAAAACACTCTGGCCTCAGTACAGAGAAGGGACGGTGGAAGACAAAGAGAACTGCTAGGGAAACCAGTAAGAAGGCTGATTGTGGGAGTCCAGGAAGGAAATAGGATGATGTTGGTAAAGAGCTATAAATAATCACAGGTGTTTCTCCCCTTGGTTTCCCAGAGTTACATGTAATCTCTATGGTACTAGTTCTAAGGAAACGATTTTTTCTTCCATTTGAGAGAAGTGGAAATGTGAGACTGATATCTTAAAGTCGTCTTACATTAAGTATAACCCAACTGAAAAGAAAGCAAAAACCTCAAATGCATATATAACTAGCACTATTAACAACGCAGAGCCCTGGTTGCACAGTGGTTAAGAGCTACAGTGAGCTATGGCTGCTAACCAGAAGGTCAGCAATTTGAATTCACCAGGTGCTCCTTGGAAACCCTATGGAGCAGTTCTACTCTGCCCTATAGGGTCACTATGAGACGGCAGCAGGTTTTATAAACCACACACACAAGCACAACGTTGGTGTGCACACTGTGAAGAATTGCTATTCTCTAGGACTCTAAAGAAATAGTAGTGAGAAATTATATTTAATAAATAAAGTTCTTTAACCCTAAAATTTCAAAATTAAGTCATGTGTGGCATAATCTAGCAAAGGAAATTCTGTTAAGAAAACCTGATCATGAGCATCGCGTGTTTAGCACCGCTGAAGCGGAAAGGCAACTAAATAGGAAATGTTGTCAAACACAAGCAGGAGGATTTTCCCTTCCATTTTCATTTCTCCAAAAAGAGCAGAGTCAAGTATAACAGCAATCCTTCGTTGCTCTATAGTGACCCTTAGTGGCCAATGACAGATGATTTTAGATGAACACAATTGCCTTTTCATGACTGCCTGAGCGAATCAGAATTTGAGAATCACCTACATCTTTCTTAATCTAAAGAGTCTATCAAATGAACTTTAAAATTTATGTTTGGTTTTAAAAACACAACTCTATTCACATTAGCTTCAAAATCCCATTTGGTAATAAACAATTACATCAAGTTAACAAAGTTATGGAAGAAGTACCAAGGAAATTTGAAGGAAAGAACAAGTTTTAGAGCCCTGTTCTAGTTTGTTCGTTGTTACGAGGCTATTGTCACCTTTTTAAAGTTGAAAACATCCACAGGCACAGTAGCTCCTACCTTCCAAATATGCAGGAGTTCCAGCTCAAAGGAAAATGGCTACATTCCATCCCCGTCCTCCTGATGAGGACCACGTGTCCCAAAGGAGCCATTATCCCAACTCTATAGCACAAGCAGCAAAGAATTGGCAGATGTTCCAAAAGGTTTGCCAAAGCCAACAGAAGAACAACTCTTCCACCGCAACAACACGTCGCTGAATAAAACAAAAGGAGGAAAAATGACTCTCAAAGCAAAGGAGCTACAAAGTGACCTTTAGATGACAAATTGGAGTCTCTTGGGCAACGAACCTATTCCACTGCCTACGGCCCACACCTTATATGATTTACATGACTCCTGTCTGAACTCCGGCCAGGACCCAGGGCTGCACCCCGAGTGCACCTCTCAGAACAAAACTCTGTCCCCTCGGGCTCCAGAAGCTTCCTTGGGCCCCCAAAGAAACTCAGCCGGAACATTGCACATAAATTGTGACTCGCTCCCTACAGTTCCCAGTCTAGGACCCCAGGCGGTAACCGAGGACCACTCGGAACCCAGATCACACTCTTGGCGAACTTCCACCGACAGAGCTCAGGCAGCTCACCGAGAAAGAGTAGCTCAAGATCTTCACGAGCTCTGTAACTGTCCCAAAATCGCAAATCCACTCTACACGTCCACCACCCACCGCAGCCAATCACCTACATAGCCTGCCAGCTGCCTGCCGCCAGTCCTCAATGCTGTCAGGTGCCAACTCACAAACGGTCTAGGTGCCACAAATGACTCATGCCCACAAATGGTCAGGCCAGCTGCCGGCTCCCGCTGAGCTGACCACCCAGAAGGAACGGAGGAGTTGGAGGGGGATAGAGTGGGGTTCGCAGGCAAGGGACTGAATGGAACAATTAGGACACTTCATTAGGAAGAAAAACATTATTGTCTTCATAATATCAAACACGCATTGCCTTCCAGTCAATTCCTACTCATGGTGACCCCGTAAATCAGAGGAAAGCATAAAGAGGGCAAAAACGGAACACAATCCCACCAAAACAATAACCTTTCTTGCCTTATTTTACGGCCGAAATAGGTAGAAACGTGATTTGATGTTTCTCACAGCTGGGTTTAAAAAGTTTAAAGTAATAACTTTTCTCCACTTCTTCCATCTCCTCAAAGATAATTATTTTTCACAGTTTCTTGTGTATTTTCCCAGGAGTACAAGTATGATTCAGTTTTTCAAAACTACACAGACACACAAAAAAGATAATAATATACACATTATTCTATGCTGCTTCTTATCTGTTTATTAAATCCTGATACTGCCCATTTTACTCGTTTTTTGTTTTTTTTTTTGATGGCTGCAGAGTATTCTCTTGTAGGGAACCATGATTTATTTAATTAATTCCATTGTTTCACATTTAGGTTTATAATATTTTCCTATTAGAGATACTTCTGCCATTAAGAAACCTTGTACATTACAGGATGGATGAATCTTAAAATAATCACGCAGAGTGCAAGAAGCCAGATACATAAGAATACATACTAAGAGATTCTGTTTTTAAATATATATATATAAACTCTAGGGAATGTAAACTAATCTATAGTGACAGTATGTACAGTAGTGGTGGGAGGAGATGGAGGGAAGAAAGGTGGAATTATAAAGGGAACAAAGAAACTTTGGAAGACGATGAGTATGAGCACTATATTGATTGTGGAGATGTCACAGTTTATACAACCTGATGAAATTTTACACTTTAAATATGTGCCGTTTATTGTATGCCAATTATATTTCCAGAAAGCCACTTAAAAAAATCCTGTTCATATTTTCCTAGCAATCTATTGAGTCAGAGGATGAGTACACATAATATGGTTATGTGTATTACCAAATGGCCCTCTAGAAGTTTGAACTCATTATTTCTTTCACCACCCATTTACCAGTATGTTGAGATATATATATATATATATATATATATTTTTTTTTTTTTTTTTTTTTTTTTTACTTCTTTAATGTCAATCTAGTAGATAAAAGAACAAAACTGATCATCTCTTTGTTTGGATTTGTGTGTCTTTCATGGACAGTGATGTTGAACATCCTTCCATGTTGGTGTCTGTAGTAATTTCCTATGGTTGCTGTAACAAGTGAACACAAACTTGGTGGCTCAAAACAACACAAATTTGTGAGTTTATAGTCCTGGAGATCAGACATGAAATGAGTCTCACTGGGTAAAATCAATGTGCCTTCAGGAGGCTCTAAGAAAGAATCTATCTCTTTGCCGTCCCCAGCTTCTGGAGGCTGCCCACATCCTTGCCTCTTGACCTCCTTCCATATTTAAAGCCGGTAATGTGACTTAAGTCTTTCTCATATCACCTCACTCTGACTCTCTTTCCTGCCTCCCTCTTTCACTTATATAAGCACCCTTGTAATCACACTGGGTTTACTAGGATAATCCAGGTTGATCTCCCCTCTAAGGTCAGTTGATCAGCAAACTTCATTCTATCCGCAACCTTAATCCCCCTTTGCCATGTTACATAACGTAACATAGTCACAGGTTCCAGGGATTAGGATGACGATATAGGGGTGGGGGAGAACTATTCTTTCTATCAAAGGGTTCATTACATTTCTTTTACTTATGCACATTGCCTATTTTTCTATTTTTGTTTAACTTTTATCTTGTTAGCCTAAGTTTTTCTTAAATTAAGGACATTAACTATTTGATAATTTATTACAGTTTTCTCTCCCAGTTGTTATTTGCTTTTCTCTAATGTGTAGTTCTTTTAAAAAATAAGTTGTAATTAAATATCATTGTATCTTGCTTAGGAAGGACTTGTTCATTCATTGTAAGAACTCTCTGAGTTCCATTGTAAAGGAATACCACTGACTTCTGTACAAAGACCAAACCAGAGGAGGCCAGAAGCAGAACAGGGAGAAACCAGTTGAAGGCCACTGAAAGAATCCAACGTAGGTGGCTGGATGTGGTTGGTTTCCGTATCTAAAGTGAAAGTAGAACTGGCAGGAATTGCTCAGGGATCAGGTGTGTGTATGTGTGTGTGTGTGTGTGTACGTGTGTAAAGAGAGAGACAGAGAGATTCTTAAAGGTTTTTGCTTGAGCAGCTGGGTGAAAAGGCAGTTTCATTTAGTGAAATGGTAAAGCCTGGTGGGAGGGGGGCTGTCTTTTTGTGTCTGAAGTTCAAGGGTCCAGGGATGTGTTGACATGTAGGTGGTTTTTCAAACCCCCATCCTCAACGATGTCACCTAGAGTACTTGTATGAAAGAAAGAGTAAGGGTCCGAAGGTGGAGACTTGGAACCCTCCAACCACAGGAAGAGAAGAGGATTAAGCACAGGAATCAGTGAAGGAAGTCAGTGGGGTAGGAAGAAGATCTGGAGACTGAAGCAAGGGAATCTAGTGCTTCCAGAAGGAGAAGGGGGTGATGAACCATGCCAAATGCTGCCAAGGTCAAGGAAGATGTGGACCGAGAATTGATCCTTGATCTTGTCAATGAGAGGTCACTGATGACCATAAGTAGCAGATGGAGGGGTAGAACAAAAGCCTGATTGGAGGGAATTTCAAGGACAACGGTACCAGGAGAACAGAACCAACACTCTAAAGTTTGGTTCTAGAGGGCAATGAGTCTTTAGCTGAAGGGTGATGGATTTAGGGAGGGGTATTTAAAGATGGAGAAGTTGTTCAACATTCAGTAATAGGTTTATTTTAGCATCCAAACTCTTGCTCAGCCCTATGAGGCCATATATGATCTAACCTCTCCTGGCTCCTTCGTCTTCTTCTTTTTTTAAATTATTGTACTTTAGATGAAGGTTTATAGAACAAACTAGCTTCTCATTCAACAGTTAGTACACATATTGTTTTATGACATTGGTTATCAACCCCCAAGACATGTCAACACTCTCTCTTCTTGAACTTGGGTTCCCTATTACCAGCTTTCCTGTCCCCTCCTGCCTTCTAGTCCTTGCCCCTGGACTGGTATGCCCCTTTAGTGTCATTTTGTTTTATGGGCCTGTCTAATCTTTCGATGAAGAGTGAACCTCAGGAGTGACTTCCTTACTGAGCTGAAAGGGTGTCCGGGAGCCATACTGTCAGGGTTTCTCCATTCTCTGTCAGGCCAGTAAGTCTGGTCTTTTTTTTGTAAGTTAGAATTTTATCCTTGACTCCCACCTGTCCTTGTTGAAAGCCCTGAGTGAGGACTGAGCAAGCCTCCATGGTGTCAGAGAAGCCCCTCTTCAGAGAAGCAACAGATGCAGGTACTTGGGAGGGGGAGCCGTCAGTGCACACAGGGGCCACCTACCGAGGTACAGGTGGACTCAGAGGTGGGCCGAGGGCCAGGAGCAGGACCGCAGCAGTGTCTGATGAAGCAACAAATGTGCAACCATCATCACCATCCATTTCCAAATGTTTTTCATCCCCCTAAACAGACACTTTGCACCCCTTCAGCAATAACCCTTCATTCTGTATCCTCCAGCCCCTAGTGACCTCTAATCTACTTTCTGTCTCATGCATTTGCCTATTGTAGACATATCATATAAGTGGGTCATAGCGTATTTGTCCTTTTGTGTCCGGCTTCTTTCTCCAGCATAACGTCCTCAAGGCTCATCCATGTCATAGTCTGTATCAGAACTTCATTCCTTTTTACAGATGGATAATACCCCATTGGGAGTCCTGGTGGTGCAACAGTTAAGCGCTCAGGCTGCTAACCAAGAAGTTAGTGGTTCTAACCCACCCAGCAGCTCTGTGGGAGAAAGATGTGGTTATCTGTTTCCGTAAAGATTACAGCCAAGAAAATCTTGCAGGACAATCCAGTAACTTGAAAGATTAGACAGGAAACTTAGGGGCAATGAGTTTATATTAATGGAGGAGGAACAATTTGGAAAGGAGGGTGAGAATGGTTGCACAACTGGAAGAATGTAATCAATGTCACTGAATTGTACATGTAGAAAGTGTTGAATTGGTGTATGTTCTGCTGTGTATATTCTCAGCAACAAAAATAAATAAAATAAATCTAAAAAAGAAAACCCTATGGGGCAGTTCTACTCTGTCACATGGGGTTGCCATGAGTCGGAATCAACTCCACAGCACCCAAGAACAGCATCAACAATACTCCATTGCATCGATGGATCACACTTTGTGTATCTGTTGATGGACAATCTTTTTTGACCATCGGATTGCTTTTTCTAGAAAACTGTTGTTCCGTGATAGAACCAGCCTGGCGCAGGGGCAGTTGTCTGAGCCACATCCCTGTGCATTCCCGTGAAGGAAAGGTGTGGCTGTTGTACCACCTGACTCCATCTGCACGGCACTGGGTGGTTCCCCTTGCACTCCAACTGCTCCCCTTCCCAAGGGCCTGCATCCATGGCTTCTCTGCATCAGGGCTTCTCTGCATTTCTGCCCCCGTCCCCCACAGGCCTCGCAGGTGGGGTGTGAGGCGGTCTCTGGCCCCAGCTGTGGAGCAGCTGAGCTCACTGGAAACCAGGCTGTGGCCTGAATGCAGCCCTTGTCTCCAGCCCTTCTCAATAGCCTCCACAACTGCCCAGCCCTTCTATTGACTCAAGATAAGTTCCGGGAAGGAGGCCGGAGAACAGCTCACTGTTTAGCCCAGTGTCCGCCAGCCCTGCCAGCCTGGCCAGCCCAGCCAGCTGGACTTGGCAAGTCCCACAGGCCAGGACCCAGCTCAGCAAACACCTGCGGGCCTCACAGGAGCCCCGTGGGGCAAGTGCACCTATCAGCTCTACTGGGCAGTGCCAATGTGTAGGGACAGGCCCTGTGTTCCTACAACGCGGTCCAGAAACAGGTGTGCAGGTGACATCATATCTCGTGGCAGAGATCGCTTCAGTCTCCCGGCATCCATCAATATTTACATTTCCAGCTGCACAGAGAATCTAATCAGGCTTCTGAAGTTAAACGCCACCATGTTTCAGGCCCAATTGGCTCCTGGCTCGGGGCTAAGCTCCAGTCTCAGGTGGGTTCAGGGTTTATAGGCCCATCAGCTGATGGGCAGGGCCTGCGATTGGCAGGATGGTGGGACCAGAGCCAGGGACTGAGGGAAGTGGCTCTCAGCAGGCACGGACAGCCATCAGCAGTGCCCCAGGCAAAGAGGGTTACATCTCCCAGCCTGGGTAGAGAGCGGAGTGTCCCCTCAGCCTGGGCCCAAGGACTTTCTCTGCTTCTCTAAACCTCATCGTTCACATGCCAGACAATGCAAACCAAAAAATCCCAATCCATTGCGGTCAAGTCAATTCCAACTCATAGGAACCCTATAGGCCCCAAATCAGCAAGGGTCTAAACTGCAGGTCAGAAGTGCCTGGGAAATAAAAGGGCAGGGAAGCTTGGTTCAGAGCATTCTTTTTGGAAAAATACCAAACCAGTTGCAGTGGAGTAGATTCTGACTCATGGTGACTCAATGTATGTTAGAGTTGAACTGCCCCACAGGGTTTTCAATGGCTGATTTTTCAGAAGTAGATTGCCAGGCCTTTCTTCCAAGGCACTTCTGGGTGGACTCAAACCTCCAACCTTTCAGTCAGCAGCCGAGCCCATTAGCTCTTTGCACCACCCAGGGACTTTCGGAAAAATAGTGACTTGGCAATCAAGCCTCCAGACATCGAGTATAGTAACAGCAATATCAGGCCTCACCCCAGGCAAGTTCCTGAGCTGCTACGGAGGGGGAGAGGGCGGAGAGGTTAACCACTGGCTCACTGTCCTGGGCTGTGTTGTTTTCGGTACTTTCTGAAACCACCTGGACGAAGACTTACCTGTTCTGCTTTAGGTAACTGTACCTTAAAAACAAACAAAAATAAGAGGACACATAGCATGAGGGTTGCACTACTCATACCTATGTCAGCAGCGCCTCTGCTCAGCGGCTCTCTCTGGCCCCAGGAACTCTGGTCCCTGCCCAGGGGCTCATGTGGGGAAGGATGAACTTCCTCTGTGGGCTGCAACCCTTTCAACACCCCCCCCCCCCACCAAGGGCCCCAGGACCTCGGGAACTTGCAGAGCAGTTGTCTGGGGTCTTGGTGACATGCCCAGAGCTAGAGGGAAATGTCACTAATGTCACAATGCACAGGAAGTGAGGTGGGAGAGGCCTGGGAGAGGTAAGTCCTCCCCCCACCAGGCCCAGGGACACACACAATCAGAGTCGGGCACATTCATCATTACTCAGGGTCAGTGCGGGAGGCTGAAGCCCCTTATCTCGAGGGGACCCCAGACTCAGCCAGCAGACAGGTGGGTCGGCCAAGCACCAAGGCAGCAGGTGCTCCCTTCCACAACCACAAGGTGCGTGTGCAGCCCTGGTGACCCAGAGGTGGACACACATACACCATCACACTCGGCATCTGCATTTGGGGCCTGGCTGCACTGGTCCTTGGCTGGGTGGTGGCAGAGCCCTGGGTCCCAACAGGTGAGGGAGAAACATGCTCAGGGAACGCCAGGGCATGCTCAGAGGACCCCGCACCCCAGCGCCCGCTCCCCATAGGAGGCATCGCGATCACTCACTCAGTCTCAGAAGAGGTGGGCCATCTGAGCAGAGAGGGTGGATAAGGAAGGGGAGAACTGGCAGACAGGAGGGGTCTTTCAGAATCCTGGGGAAATCTGCACTCAGAGCACCCAGCAAAAGGGAAGACCACTTGGGTTTGAAGCGGGGCCTTTGCCCAAGGCTTCCCCGTAGGCTAAGGCAGAGCTGGGGAAGCAGGCCCACTGCCACTCTGTCCCAGGCCCTGTCTAGGCTGGCTCAGTGCCAGTTCATGGCAACTGGGGTCAGGGAGGGGCTGCTGTATGTTTGGCTCCAGGACAGTGAGAGAAACAGATCCCAGGGAGGTGAGGGTTCCCAGGGCCGGAAGATGTCCGGAAGTGGGGTGGGGGCTGGAGAATCTGAGCCTTGTCCTAAAACTTCAAGGGCAGGTGACCCCCCCGGACAGCTGGGGACCCCCCAAATCCCAAGGCAGGGACAGAGCTGAGAGCTGGGGGCAGCCAACAGGGGCTGAGGACAGGGTCTTCCCTCTGGGCTGGGCAGGTGCCTGGATTCTACTGCGTAGACACCTCGTCCCAATCAGCTCTCACAGCACCCTCTGCAGTCGGCACCACTGATACCCGAGCAAGACCACTGAGGAGCCACAGATGAGACAGAAACACACCTGCAGTCACAGCAGGGAGCCTGGCTCCAGAGCCCTGGCAATTGCTCACCCAGCTCTGCTTACTGGGACTGCTGTAAAAATTACCGCCAACATGAGGCTTGTTGTTGTTGCTGCTGTTGAGTTAGCTCCCGCCCGATTCATGGTGATGATGCTAACCCAGATATTGGCGGTTTGAACCCACCTATCAGTACTGCAGAAGAAAGGCCTGGAAATCTGCTTCAGTAAAGATTGCAACCAAGAAAACCCTGTGGGGCAGTTCTACTCTGTAATGCATGGGAGTGCCGTGAAACAGGGGCTTACAACAGCACATTTCTTCTCTTGCAGACATCAAAATCCATTTCAAGGGGTCATCCGAGGCTTCGGAGAGGCTGTTTCCTTGCCTCTCCCACCTTCCGGAGCTGTACTCCTGGCTCTGCTTGGCCCGTGGGCCTCCTCCATCCTCAACACCAGCAGGTAGTGTCTTGCTTCAGTGCCAGGCTGCTTTCTTCCTTGATCAGGTCTCCCTCTGGCTCTCTCCTCTAAGGACACCCTCTGGACCGTGCAGGGAGGGGTCAGGTGTCACATGCACATACTGGTGCAGTGCCGGGCCCAGAGAGGAGCTGCACATACCCAAAGGGGGCGCCAGTGTTCCTAGTGGATCTCACTCAGCGAGCCCCCTACACCCCACCTTGTGCCTGAAGTTAAAGTCCAGCTGAGCAGCCGCCAAGCCAGGGGAGGGGTCCTGATGCCCCTCGCCACCTCCCTCATGGCCTTGAGACCAGGAATCATCACCCCACACTGTGAGGACAGACACCAGGGTCCCCACCCTGACTGTGCATCCACAGCTTTCAGAAATACCCCTTCCTCAGGACTGACGGACAGCCCTTAGGGCCACAGCTCGGCCAGGGGGTCTGGGCAAACCCCACTAGGGGGAGACTGCTATCAGACCCGGCATGCCCCCACCCAGCGCTGAGCGCCAGGATGGTGTCGGAAGCTGGAGGGAGAAACGCTCCTGCATTACCACCGCTGTCACTGGGCTGGAGAAAGCAATTTCCCTCCCTGCTGTTTGCTGCTTCTGGAGAAACTCTGGCCCCATTTTATTTTAGCCTGGATCAATTACAAGAGCAGAGGCAGGGGCTCTCTCTCTCTGCCTCTTCCATCCCTCTCCCTGCCTCTTCAATCTCACTCCCCTGTCTGCCTGCAAGTCACCTACAGGGAGATCCAGCCGGTCCCAGACTCCGAAGACAGAGCACTCAGCGCCTCAGAGATGCGTTGCCTGGCCCTGCTAAATGGCTCTGCTGCCCTTGGGGTCCTGGAACATGGCTTCCTGGTGCTCTGCCTCCACTGTGACCAGCTTCTCAACCCTCCCTGAGGGCAGCAATAGTGTTCAGACTTGAAACCAGTGGACAGCAGGGCCAACCCAGGCCTGGGACAGTCCTCATCCAACCCTCCGTGTGGCTGTGCCATGCTGAGTGAGGGGGTGGCAGGACTTCGGGGTCTCCAGTGCCCAGAGAGCTGGCTTGGGAAGGCTGGTGAGCAGCCATTGAGATGAAACCAGAGCCCACAGCCCAAGGACAGCCCTACCCGGGATGGGAGCATTTCCGTTTCTGAAGCACCCAGCCTGCAAACAGGAGCCAGGCCCAAAGGCAGGATATCGGAGTGTTTGGTTGGCCTCACTTCACTCACAATTGGAGAGATGGGGCCCCAGGGAAGCCAGGTGGTGCCACATACAAGACTCACACAGGCCTCCTAGCTCCCCAAATACTGCCTCTCAGCCAACCCACGGCCCAGGCTGTATTCCTTGCCAAAACTACCCTTCAAGCTTCCCTGCTCCCTTCTCCTTTTCCCCCCACCTCACTCACCCTCTCCTCCACCAGTGGTCCTAAGACCTGGAAAACCCAAAGGGATTCCATGCAGGGCTCAGCATTGGTAAGCCCACTGCAGGGTGTGTGCAGGAAGGAGGAGGGGAGGCCCCTCACCGAGACCCCCATATGCTGGTCCTGTATGGGGGAACCCATCAGGTGGAGGACCCATAAGTCAGCAGACGGTCCTCTCCAGACCCCAGAGAGGGCATTTGGGGGCCCAAGGACAGCAGGAGAGGAGGTTTGGGAACTGCTCCTGGGAGGACCTCCTCGGTGCACAGACATCCACTGCCAGTGCTCTGAGTATAAATAAGCTATCTGGGGCTTTGCCACTCCTGCACCCCAGGAGCCCTGGGAGGAGAGAGCCCATTACCCAAGACTGGTACGAGCTCCTGGTGCCTGTCGGTACGGGCTGGAGTGAGGGAGGTGGGAGGGAAGGGAGCAGGAGGTGGCCATCATAGTGGCTGCCATGGAGCTGGGCTGGTCAAGTGGTCCGAGGGTCACCCGAGCTCTGTGCCACCTTGGAGGACAGCCTGCCCACTTACTCCCCTGGGATGGAGCACCTGGCACTGGCTGGCTTCATGGGGGGCTGTCAGCCTCTAGGATACCAGCATCTTCCCACTCTAATAGGCCTGTTAGGTGCTCAAAACACCACTTGCTGTACAAATGAACAAGTGATTGAATGAGTGATGGTCTCTGCAGACCCATCCAGGTGCTGGGATGAAGACTCTGTCATCCTAACCCCTCTGTCTTAATTACCTAGTGCTGCTATAACAGAAATACCGCAAGTGGATGGCTTCAGCAAACAGATGTTTATTCTCTCACAGTCTAGGAGGCCAGAAGTCTGAATTCAGGGTGCCAGCTCCAGGGGAAGACTTTCTTTCTCTGTTGCTCTGGAGGAAGGTCTTTGTCATCAATCTTCCCCTGGTCGAGGAGCTTCTCAGGAGCAGAGAGCCTGGGCCCAAAGGATACAGTCTGCTCCCAGCGCTGCTTTCTTGGTGGTATGATGTCCCCATGTTTCTCTGCTCACTTCTTTCTTTTATATCTCAAAAGAGATTGGCTCAAGACACAGTCCAATCTGGTAGATTGAGCCCTGCCTTGTTAACATAACTGCCAATATTCCCATCTCATCAACATCATACAGATAGGGTTTACGACACATAGGAAAATCACATCAGATGACAAAATGGTGGACAATCACACAATATTGGGAATCATGGCCTAGCCAAACTGATACACATATTTTTGGGGGACACAGTTCAACCCATGACACCCTCCCTAAATGACTAGCCTGGACGTGCCGGAAATGGCAGCAGGTTCCCTTCTTGTCAAAAACCAGAACGTCTCCTGACCATCTCCTCCATTTGGGTACCTTTCTATTCCTGTGGCCCCCCTGCATCTCCACCACGGTTCAGCTGTCTCCCAGGCACGTCTGAGCCATAATTCTGTGGACTGGCGCCTCCCTGTCTCCCAGCTCCTCTCTCTGGCTCTCGTCCCTGCTGTCCCCATTCATCCTCTTTTCTTCTGCAAAGTGCCCTCCAAGGAAAAACCAAAATGATGCTGAGGAGGCCCGTTCCAGCGTCTCCCTTGGCCCTGCAGTGTCAGCCCCCGCCCCTCTCCTTGGATCTCGGTCTTTCTCAGGAAGCCCTGGACCTCTCCCTGACTCTGGGCTCTATTCTAGGACACCCCACCCCATACACCCTTAAGTGCATTCAACATTTTTGGAAACACAACCGGACTCCTATTAGCCCTTCAACCCCAATGGTACTGGGAGGCCCTCTGATAACCTGGTGGCACACATACTCTTTGGCGCCACCTCCTTCCTCCTCCCCACCACCCCATCAAGTTGGGACTTTTGCCTCCAGTTTACAGAAGAGGAACTAAGGCTCTGAAATAATAAGGAACCTGCCCCAAAGGTTACATTCACTACCAATTGACTCTGGGTCAGTGGACACATTTTCCAACACAATACCCTGATTCAGTAGAGACGGTCACAGCTCTAAGGCCCCAGGTCCTGCACTTGATTCTCAAGCCCTTAGAAGAGTGACAGCGAGAGTCCTGAAGGCCTTCAGAAACCCCGAGTGGGGTCACACTGTCACCCCCAACCGGGTCCCTGAAGGAGGCGGGACAGAAGGGCTCTGAAACTATCACTGCTTTTCTGTTCTCTCTCCAGCCCTGTGGCTGGTCATGGGCCCTAGTTTCCAAGGAAGTAGGGAGATTCTGAATTGCACAAGAGCACCGGGAGGGAGCAGGGAGCAGGGGTGTTTGCCCAATGGTCTGGCTGGGAACGATTCTGGTGCCGCCCTGGGGGCATCGGGCACAGCGCCCATGACGGAAAGCCCTCAGGACAAGCACCAGACGCCTGACATGCTCCGGAACATTCTTTCCAGCCCTGGTGCGCGTTGCCAGGGAGCAGGATGCCAGAAGAAGAAGAATTGTCGCATTCAGGCACCAAGGACATGCATTTCCAACACGCCTGCGTCCGGCACTTGCTACAAGCCCCTGGGTTTATCAGACCCTGTGGGCTCCAGAGGAGGAGCGGTAGGGGTGGCTGGAGCACGGGGCAGCCTGGGCCCCCAGAGACAGAGGTCTGGGCCTGGGTCCCCATCCCCTTATTCACTAGCAGAACGGTCTTGAGCCAGTGCACTGACCTGGCAGAGCCTCAGTCACCTCCTCTGAAGAATGGAGGCCAGCCAGCAGCCACCTCAGGAACTGTGGGGGATCCAAGATGGTGCACATAACACAGTTATGCCAAGGCGTGCACACTAAAAACAACCTGACCTATTGCCTTTAAGTAGATCCTGACTCATAGCAACCCAATGTGTCACAGAGTAGAACTGTGCTCCACAGGGTTTTTTTTGGCTGTGATCTTTACAGAAGCAGATCACCAGGCTTCTCTTCCACGGCACCACTGGGTAGGTTCAAACTGCCAATCTTTAGGTTAGCAGTTGAGCACAAACTGTTTGCATCACCCAGGGACCTTGAAGCACACAGTAGGTGCTTAGTAAATGGTAGTCTGGATTTGGGCTTCTCTCCTTAGAAAAGTGACCCCATATTGCCAGGGGCATACACACCTATGAGTGAGTAGTTAAGTCCCAGCCGGGGGAGGAGGGTGGTCTTGAGCCCTCTGCTCACCTCAGAGGTGACCTGAGTTCTGGGGTCTCCAGAAGCACCTCAGGAAGGCACTGCTGTTCCATAAGGAAGACGTTTCGGGGGCTGCAGGGGTCCACGCCCAGAAAAGAATGCCCTGGGCCTTCTGAGGCCTAATTGACAAGGAAACCCTTAGCGCCTGTAGATGCAGCCATGAGTGTACTAGAGGGAGGATATCCATTGTCTCTCTCGAAAGGAATGTTCTAGGAAAAATACCGTGGCACATTTGGCCCATAGCAGAAAATCTAGCTGGACCCAGGAGAATCCTTGAAGATGGTCATGGCCACTCTCTTCTCATACAGATGGGAGTCCAGGCCAAGGAAAGGAAAGGGGTTGCTCATGCCTGCACAACTGGAACCCAGCCAGGAAAAGGCATTATTGTTATCCGTTACGTCTTGGCATCACTAAATGTCCCTAGGTGTGGCCAGCAATGGGTTATGGTCTCACTAATCTCTTAAGGAAGACCTGGTGGTACACTGGTTAAGAACTATGGTTGCTAACCAAAACATCAGCAGTTCGAATCCACCAGCTGCTCCTTGGAAACCCTATGGGGCAGTTCTACTCTGTCCTATAGGGGTCTATGAGCAGGAAACAACTCAACGGCAATGATTTTTTTTAAAGTCTAAACACCCTGGACTCAGAGCCCCCTCCCCTGCTTCCCTTTTGACAGGGGTCTACAGGAGGGTTCTTCAGGCACTTAGGGACAAGCCCACCCTCCTAGGCTTCCTGCCCTTGGCCAGTGGAGGGGCATCACCACTGCCCCCATGCCAGGCCCTCTGGGAGGACGCTGCCGTGCGTGGCACAGCCCACCACCTACACCACCAACGAGGATTGTACTGAGCCCTTGGGGGCCCAAGTCTGGGGCAGGCATGAGGGGAAAGTCCCCAGTACAGTCCCCACCCCACCCTGTTTCCCTGTTTGACTCTCAGTGCCCCTGGTCCTACTTCAGGTGCCTTCCAGCCTGGAGCACAGGTGCCATTGGGGGCCCCAGAGGAGAGGTGGCCTTGCTCAAGGAAGGAGTGAGGTGTCCATGGTTTTCTCTGAGCTGGCCACCTCGTCCACCTGTGACTGCTGTGGAAAGATGGCAATGGAGGGCCGTGGGCTGAGGGTGAATCCTCTTTCTGTCTCCTCTGTGGAGACTTTTCTCTTACGGCCCCTGAGCCTGAGCTGCCTCACCTGTCGTGAGCTGGCCTTGCTGGGCAGGTGGGGATATTCCAATCCCAGGGAGGAGAGTTCCGATCCCAGGGAGGAGTGCTCCAATCCCAGGGAGGAGTGCTCTGACCCCAGGGAGGAGTGCTCCAGTCCAGGGGAGGAGTGCTCTGGAGGTTCATGGAGGGTATGTTCCCCTGGGGATTTCTGGAGCAGGGCAGATGTCCATCAGCCCCTCAGCCACTGACAGAGGCTGCCAGGGAACGCAAAGCACCTAGCATTTCTGGGCTGAGCCTGGGCCAAGCAGACTCAGGACCAGAGAAAGCCCAGGAAAGACCAATCTCTAGAAAAGGACATCATATATGGTAAAGTATAAGGTTATCAAAAACAAGGGAAACCTTTGGGGTGGCCATGAGTCAGGGCCAATTTGGCAACAATTTACAGCCATAAGAGTGTTCTACTGCATGAACATGCCACAACTGATTCATTCTGCTGACAGTACACATTTGGGCAGTTTCCAGTCTTTTGCTTTATAAGTAACACTGCCATGAACATCTTACACAAGATTCCAGGTCCACAGCGGAGACTTTCTCTAAGACAGACACTTCTGAGAGGACTGTTAGGCTTAGAGTGGAGCCAAGTTACACTCCCGCAGCGGGACATGAGGGCTCCCCTTGCTCCTTTCTCACCAATCCTTGGTATGGTCAGACCTTGTAAACTTTAACCAAATGTGAGATGAGTAATGCTCTCTCATTGTGATTTGAACTTGCTTTTTTCCTGATTACTAATGAACATTTTTTCATGTTTGGGTTTCCTCTTTGGTGAAATCATTTGCCTTTTTTTTATTGGCTGCTTTGTCTTGGTTCATATTAAGCCTTCTGACATCCTGGGCCTCCCTTTTTTGGTTATATGCATGGCAAATGTCCTACTTTGTGGCTTGTCTTTTACCTCCTTTTATGGTACCTTTTAATGTAACGGAATTTCTTCATTTTAGTGTATTAGAATTTACCCATCTTCTCCTTTATGACTATAGATTTTGTATATTGTGTAAGAAATCCATTTCTGACTCAAAGTTATGAAGATATTCTTTTATATTTTCTTCTAAAATCACTATAGTATTGTTCTACGTAAGGGGCCCTGCTGCTAACCAAAAGTTTGGCGGTTCAAATCCACCCAGCAGCTCTGTGGGTCCTCTAAAGATTACAGCCTAGAAAGCCCTACGGGGCAGTTCTACTCTGTCACATGGGGTCGCTATGAGTTGAGAATCGACTCGACAGCAGTCAATAACAATAACTGTTTTACATTTAGGAATTTAATCTACCAGGTTTTTAAAAAAATTTTAGATAGTGTGGAGTACAGCTACAATTTTCACTTTTTGAATATGGAGATCAGTTGTCCCAGAACCATTGATTGAAAAACTTCCTTCCCCCATGGATGCCCCTCTGTTGTGCATCAAATATCCATATGGTGTGGTCTGTTTCTGAGCTCACAGTCTGTTCCGCTGGTCTGTTCTTCTGTTCCTGCACTAAGAACACCTTCTCGTGAATAGCATAACTTTACAAGAAGCCTTGATAGCAGAGAAAGTTGGCTCCTCACCTTGCTTTTGTTCTTCAAGAGTAGCTTAGCTATTCTCAGCTGTTTGCACTTCAACATATGTTTTAGAAGCAGCTTGCCATGTTCCACCAAAAACATTCGTAGACATTTAGATTGAGGTTATCTAAAATCTATACAGCAACTCACTCTTGACGATGTTGAGTCTTTCACACTATATTGCCCTATTTAGCTAGGTCTTCTCTGATGTCTCTCAACAATATTTTTTCAATCATTTTTCTCTATAAAAGTCTTACACATCTGTTGTTTTTCCTATGAATTTTATATTTCATGTTTTTGTAAATGACATCTTTTCTAAATTTCCACTTGTTGCTGGCATATAAAAAAGCAACTGATTTTTAGATATTGATTTTGTATCCAACTAACTTTCTCGCTCTCTTATTAACTTAGATAATTTATCTCCATATTATTCTATTCTTTCTATTACACATAAGCATATCCTCTATGAAGGATGAAGTTTTATTTCTTCCTTTCCAGTCCTATGCCTTTTTTTTTTTTTCCTTGTCTTACAGCTTTGTCTAGGACCTCCTGAACAATGCTGAATAAAAATGGTAGTAGAGGGCATCCCTGCCATGTTCCCCTTGGTGACAACAAGCACCTTATTTGCATAGTCTCACCCAATCACTTTATGAAAGTTACAAGACCATGGCTAGGAGGACTATATAATAGTAATTCACTACACTGCATGACCATATGATTTTCCCCTTTAATCTGTTAACATGATTAATTGATTTTGTAATATTAAACCACTCTTTTTTTCTGGAATAAACACAACTTAGTCATAAAGTATTACACATTGTTGGACTTTGCTAATTGTTTTTAGGGGCCTGATATTTTCCTGTCTTTTACTGTTCTTGATCAGTTTTGTTCTCAGGGACTAATAGGCATCTAAAATGAGTTGAAGAGTATTGCATCCTTTTCTATTTTTTGGACAACAGTGGAATTATTTGTTTCTTCAGTATATTTGTAAAAATCACCAGTGAAGGAATTTAAGCCTGAAATTTTCTTAATGGAAAGATTTTTTTGCTTTAAATATATAAAAGTCATACCAGTAGTCCCTGATTTACAACATACTCGAGTTACAATGACCACACTTACAACTGTTGGCTTTTTTGTTTTTTGTATATCTTATTTTTAGTAATATGTACTATGTACAATGTTGCAGCATGTAAAAGGACCATACAGACAACATTCACCAATTTTCTGTCTAGAAACACCATCCATCCCCATTCCCAGGGATAAATCAGATGATTCAAAACCTTCCACAAGTGGAATTATTACCAAAACTGACAAAATGCCAGCATTGTCCATTTTTTTATGGACATGTGTATTTCTTTATGTATGTATGTATGTATTAAAATATATCTGTAAGTTTATATGTAATGTTTCCAACCCCAAAGACAAATAAGGATCAAATTTATAAAGCTGCTGATAATAAAAGGCAATAATAATGAAAACTTAAAAAAAGAGATATTTGACTTATGTCAGAACTTACAAGGGAGTCATCGGAATGGAATCCCATCATAAATTGGGAAGTACTAGTATAAATCTGCTTTACTCATAGTAACCAAAAGCTGGAAACAACCCAAAGTCCACTTGCAAGAGAATGGATCCATAGCCGTAGCATTTTCATACAATGGTGTTATACACATCAATAGAAAAGAACCAGCTCCTGATTCTCACAACATGGATTAATCTCATAGACTAACGTTATTTGAGTGAAAGAAGGGAGACACGAGAGTGAACATCGTATGATTCCATTATATGGAGCTTAAGAACAAGCAAAACTAAACAGTGGAGAAAGAAGCAGGGCCAGGCTTAGGGTGAGTCTACAGAGGTGCCAGGGGAAAACTCTAAGGAGATATTCACTCTCAGGCTCCAGCCAGGAACCCGTTTGCCTTACCCCAGTCCTGGTCCTGGAAGTTGGAATATCCGTTACTCAGAGGCAGGGTACCGACTGGGAAGGTGCAAAAGCAGCGATGTCACAAGAGGGGTGTAGGTGGTGCAGACCCCACCAGGTGACACCGTCACACGGGGTGACACCAAAATGACTGTCTATAAACTTTTTGTGCAGAGTTTCAGCAGAAATTTATTATTCTTTCTAAAAATATCCTTGTAAGTAGTTATAACAACAAAAACATTTTTTGTAAGCCCAGATTGCGTGTATCAATAAACCTACAAGCCTAAAACTCCATGCTAATCTACTTTGCAAACCTTCTAATGCCCTCTGATCAGAGTTGTCATTATTACCCAATTACAGCGACTCTTCGAATCACGTGGTTTCATCTGCGCTGCTACAAGCCCGTGCTGCTGTTTTCGTTACTGCCAGCGTTTTTATAGTCTCCGATTTTGTCAAATTTTCGATGTTTTAGCTACAATATTGTGGTAATTAGTATTTGTGAACCTGTATCAATAATTTTTTTGAGAATGAAGTAGTAATTAAAGGAAAAGAAGCAGAAAAATCAAAAAAGGCTTCTGCTCAGTTACTAATAATGTTGTAACTAATCATGTAGTTCAGTGTAGAAAGATTTTATAAAACAATTTTGTTAGTATTCATATAATCTAAGAAGTATTACATTTAAGCAATTTACAGCTATATTTGTCATATATTATTCTATGATTACTGTTGCTAATGAACGTTACTAAGGATTCTGTATGGTCTGTTACAGGAGGAAGTCCATGGAGGGAGGTGATACCATGAGTTACGGCACTGGGTGACACCAACCCTAGTGACGTCATTGTGCAGGAGGCAACTTGATGGGGTTCTGGAAATATTCTGAAGTCCCTGGATGGTGTGACGGTCAACACGCTCAGCTGCTAACCAGCAGATTGGAGGTCTGAGTCCACCCAAAGTCACCTCGGAAGAAAGGCCTGGTGATCTACTTCCCAAAAATCAGCTGTTGAAAACCCTGTGGAGCACAGTTCTATTCTGACACACATGGGTTGACATGAGTCAGCGTCAGCTCACTGGCAACTGACTTTTTGGTGTTTGTGTTTTTTTTGGGGCGGGATGGGAATGTTCTATAGCTTGTAAAGATTCAGTGATGTCTGCACTTAAAATTAGTGTGCTTTACATAATTGCCCATCTGTGCGTTCTACTCCAACAAAAAAAGACACAAATAGATAACTGATATAATATTATTATAAATATCTTATAAAAGATTTAATTTTCATTTATTAAAAAAATGTTATAGATGAGTAATAATACATAGTTAATGGTGTCTCAATCTTATGTTTCCAAAGTGTGGACAATGAAGAAGAAGAAAAGATTTTCACCCCCATTACGACCACTGTTGACATTTTGGCTGTGCTTTCCAGATTTCTTTTCTTTACATGTCTCTGTGTGAAATCCAAGTCCATCATGTACGATGGTTTTATATCCTCTTCTGTCTTTGGAAACCCTATGGGGCAGTTCTGCTCTGTCCTATAGCATCGCTATGAGTCGGAATCAATGGCAATGGAGTTGGTTTGATTTTGGTTTCTGACTCAACATATCGCAGGAATTTTTCTGATGTACATAGGGTTATGATAATAGTAAAATGAGCTAATATTGATTCATCCATCTGAGGGCTTTTTAAGTGAGCTGTTACCACACATCTAACACTGAACCCCAAGTTCGGCATGTACTACCTCATTCCACTCCTCAATGATCCTTTCAGGCACTGTACACCCATTTTACAGACTACACAACCGAGGCTTTAGAAAGCTAAGCCACTTGCCAGAGCTGAGAAGAGAAACATCTGCACCTCATTCATCGAACTCATGCTTCCTACTCTCACCCCACTATTCCTTGGAAAACTTCACCTCGTAGGATGTAAGTGAGGTTGGCTACCTTTTTCCTCTGCCTGTCTCCTTCTGGCACTTTCTTCTTTTGTAAAGTGTCTGTGGTTGTCCTTCACCTCTTTACCTATTAGGATCTTAGGGTTTTGGGGAGTTTTTTAATCATTAATTTGCAAATGTCTTCATGTAATTAACATATTCTTTGTCATGGATGTTGCAAATTTTGTGCTTGCTGCATTTGCCTTTTTACCTTGGCTGTGAATTTTTGCTACACCAAAGCTTGGCATTTCCATTGAGATAAGTGTGTATCTGCATCAAGTTATTGCTGAATGGGCACAGAGTTTCTGTTTAGGGTGACAGAAAAGTTTTAGAAACAGTAGGGGTGATTGCACGACATTGTGTGATTAATGCCACTGGACTGTGCATTTGAAAATGGTTAAAATGACAATGTTTGTGTTGCGTATCTTTTACCACAATAAAAAAAAAAAAGCATGAAAAATAAGTTTATCTGAAACTATTAAGCTTCAAACACACACACCCCTAATGAAGTATGATTCATTTTCATTTCTATGTGATTCTAATGTTTCCAAGCTGTTCGATGGCTTCAAGTCTAAAGAGACTTGTGTCCAAATCCCAGCTCTGCCACTTACTAGCTCTGGAGCCATATGTGAATACATAATCTCTATGAGTCTCAGTCCTCTGATCTGTGAAATAGGCCTCAACTCCCTTGCCTTGAGGGTGGGTTTTTAGGATTAGTCGAGGCCAAGTATGTAAAGCTTCCTGGATACTGGTTCCCCAACAATTTGGGCTGGCCACATCAAAGCCACCCTAACATTCTTATTAATTCCTGGGCCTCACGCAGACCTCTGCAGAGAGCCTCTGAGAAATAGTGGTTCTCATCTTGGGTGCATTGAAATCACCTGGAGGGCGTGCCCAAACCCTAGAGGCTGCATTTCTAGTAAGTTCCCAGGTGACGCTACAGCTGCTAGGGCTGTGCTTTGGGAATATGTCATCCTCCGGAGAACAGGCCAGGAGATCAGGCCTTGCAAAGCCCCACCCAAGATTCCTCCACAAGCTAACCCTCCTAGGGACTCTGCAGAGGGAGAGAAGCCATTGGGCTGGGTGTGGAAGGAACATGAAGAGGTGGCATTTAAGTGAGGCCAGGAAGGTAGGCGAGGGCCCTCCTGTTGGGCACCAGCATGAGCGGGGAGCAGAGGCTGTGTTTGCGCCTGTTTGTGGGAAGCACACTGTTGGACCAAAGGGAAGGCACTAGAAATAGACACGGGAGGGTGGTGGGAGCCCTCTGAGGGCCCAGCCAGGCCACACTGGGTGGGCAGTGGAGTCCAGGCCACGAGACCCTGGGAGGGTGATGCAGTCCCCCACCACTCACACATGGGGAGAAGGATCTGGAGTTGAAGACCCTCAACTCCTCCCAGCCAGAAACCCCAGCTCCAACAATGAAGAAAGAAGCTCTGGGAGGGGGCTTCACAGGATCACTTTGGCCACTGTGCCCATGAGGCCACTAAGGGCTGAGGAAGAACCTGGTGACCCAAGGGGTCTCAGAGGCAGGCCAATTAGTGGACGAAGAAGTGGCCACAGCGCCACCTCAGCTTCCAACAAAGCCTGATATTTCCCATCCCCAAACAGAAGGTGCGCTGATCCCCCAAACAGGAAGTACCCTGACCCCCAAACAGGAAGTGCCCTGATCCCTAAACAGGAAATGCCCTGTTCCCCAAATGGGAAGTGCTCTGATAACGATGGCTCCTTTCAAGCTTTGGCCCTGTCTAGTGGTTCTCGGGACTGGGGTCAAAGCCTGACTCAGAGTGAGCAAGCAGGCACTTCCAGTCAATGGCCTCCAGCTTGGGGACCCTCCAGGTGGCCGGCCCTGGTTCTCCCACCCCAGCCTGGCCAGGCACATGGCCTACCACCCCTCAGAGGAGGCCTGGCCCATCTCCTGAGCACACCCAATGGCAAGGCACCAGAGTGTGCATATTTTGACAAGTTGCCCTCCACCATGCCTCAGTTTCCCCTCTTCACAGAGAGCAGGCCAACGGCCTGCCTGGACTTTTATATGGCCGTTGCCTCCTCTGAGAAGCCTTCCCTGACCTCCAGGCCCTTTCTCCCTGGTTGGACCTGCCCCAGAGGGTTCCCCAGAGCCTGTCACAGATTCATTCATTTATTCTGTTGCTATTTATGGACTCTAACTCCAGCAGGAACAACACAGATGAGCCCTCATAGCTCCTACATTCTTGGAGGGGGTAGGAGATGATAAAATGCTGGAGAATATCAATCAGGTGATGCAGTGTTGATGGGAAGCTATTTACACGGGATGGTCAGGGCAGGTGCCCATGCCTGGAGAGGTGGGTATTTGTTGATAGCCTGGTGAGGTCCTTGACCTTCCTTGGTGTCTGTCTTCCCCCTGTATGTGTCTCTGTGCCAATTCTGCTTTTTTATGACTCAGAAGTGATTAAGTTTAGAATTAACACAACGAAAGAAAAACCCTATTTCCAAGGAGGATCACACCCACAGGTACAAGGGCCAGGAATTCAACACATTTTCAATACATACAATTCTATCTGTAACAGAGATCATCTCATTAACTAGCTGGGGAAACTGAGGCTCAGAAAGGAAAGAGGCTAGCCCAAGGCACCAAGTAAGTTGCCACAAATCAGAGCCATGCTGGAAATCCCAGCTTGATTTTCCTTCCAGTTGCTGTGGAGGGAAGATCATGGTGGAGGTCAGCCCTTAGATGGTGAGGGGCCAGGAGAATCAGTCCTCCATATCACTCAGAGCATGGCCCAGGGTCTACCATTCTGGGTCTGTGAGTCAGAATCTCTGAGGGCACCCCAAGAGCCTGCATTGTAAAGAGTCTCCACGGGGTGCTCTTATGGGCACCAAAGTTTGAGAACAACTGTCCCAGGTCACCCCAGCCTCACAGGTCTCCAGGCTTTGTCTGATCTGCCGACTGACCATCTAGGTATGGCAATGTCTGCCCAGCAGCTAGGGTGGAGGTGGGGCAATGGCGAGAACATACCTGACCCTAACAGCATCTTAGGGCAGTTGGCAAGCTCAGCATGGAATCTCACCTTGGCCAGGACATTTGGTGACCAACGAGATCATCACAGCCATCACAAGATCATCACATGTTGGGACACCCGTGGGAGTGTCCCAAGCCTGTGGCTTGGAGTAGACATTCTTCTCCAACACCCATTTTGGTCCAAGGCCAACAGATCCTATGTTTTTATTAGCTGTTCACTGACATAACATAATACCAGTAAAAAATCAGTTGCCATCAAGTCGATTCTAACTCATGGCAACCCCACAAGTGTCAGAGTAAAACTGTGGTCCATAGGGTTTTCAATAGCTGAGTTTTTGGAAGTAGATCACCAGGGCTTTCTTCCAAGGTGCCTCTCAGTGGACTCCAACTTCCAACCTTTCCGTTAGCAGCTGAGTGTGTCTGCTCAGAGGCATGGCTCTGTTTCTTCAATAAGGCCATCCACCTGTGAGTCCACAGTCACACCCCCTACTCAGTAAGGAACCCAGCTGAGGTCCTGGAATTCCTTTTCCCATATTTCTTTAAAGGAGCCCCGGTGGTGCAGTGGTTAAAGACTCGGCTGCTAACTGAAAGATCGGCAGTTCTAACTTAGCAGCTGCTCCATGGGAGAAAGATGTGGTAGTATGCTTCTGTAGAGATTACAGCCTTGGAAACTTTATGGGTCGGTTCTACTCTGTCCTATAGGGTCACTATGAGTTGGAATCGGTGATGGCAGTGGGTTTGGTTTTTTTGGTTTATACTCCTTTGGCAACAGTGGTTCTCTGCTGGTGGGGACTGTGTCCTCCCAGGAAGCCATGCCAGGGAAGAGCACAATTATATAGTTCATAGGCCAGGCCCATTTTCACTGAAGTGGGGAGGGGAGAGCAGAATGGAACCTGGGGAGCAAACGCCTTCGGGAGGAGAAACAGCAGGACATTCCTGGACAAGAGGAAACACGGACCCCACTGCAAAGGAGGCCTCTCCTGTCGGATTCCGGATGCAGCTCCCAGCACAGGCCTGGTCTTGTGAGGACAGGCGGCCCCCTCCTGGAGCTGACAGCCACTGTGGCAGCCTCTCCGGGTGCAGGTGGCCTATCAGGGGCGGAAGATCAGTCCCTGGGGGCTGGGAGATTTATCACATTCCTGGACCCTCCCCTGCCCCCTACACGCCGCCCCAGAAGAGAAAAAGAATCCAGGCCCTTAAACTCCACCGGTTGTCACTTCAGACATCGTCCCCCAATAGACATCCAGCAAGCGTCCCCCGCTCAAGGCCTGGCCCTGGGGCCTAGACTGGTCACCAAGACGAGCCGTGTGGGCTGCCTCGCTCGCAGGTGAGGGGAGATAAGGCGCCTACGCAAACAGTGAGACAAAGGCTGCTCGGAGCCACACCAGCTGCATGCTGAGTCCTGTGACTACAGCACTTTATGGTTCCTTATCTCGCCTGACCTACCCCACAACAGCCTTGCCAGGCGGGATTCTCACTCCCATTGAACAGATAAGGAAATAGGGTTCAGAGGGGTGGGCTGAGGGGTGCAGGTCATGGAACGGAGGTGCCTGGACCCAACACCAGCTAGCCAGAAACAAAGCCCACTTCATGTGGGGCCAGGCACCCCTTTACTGAAATAAAATTATAGACTCTTGGTATTAAAGAAGATGTTCCAAAAATCAGTGCTTGTTCCAGGAAAAGAGCACGGGTAGAATGCGCCCCTCCCTAACACCCCACTAAGATAGAAGTGTTATGAGTTGAATTGCATCCCCCTAAAAGACATGTTGAAGTCCTAACCCCTGTACCTGTGAATGTGACTCTGTTTGGAAATAGGGTCCTTGAAGATGTTATCTGTCCCTGGGTGGTGCAAAGAGTTAATGCACTTGGCTGCTAACAGAAAGGTTGGAGGCACCTGGCAATCTACTTCCGATAAATCAGCCATTGAAAACTCTCTGGAGCACAGTTCTGCTCTGACACACACGGAGTGATACATCTACAAGCCAAGAAATGTCAAGGATCAAGGCTGCGACCAGAAGCTGGGAGACAGGCCTGGAACAGATTCTCCCTCAGAGTCTCAGAAGGAATCAACAGGGCCAACACCCTGATCTCAGACTCCTGGCCTCCAGAACTGTGAGGCAGTGATTTTCCATTCTCATCAGCCCCACACTCTGTGATACTCTGTTGCGGCCACTCCAAGACACTGACACAGACAGCGAAAGGGTGTGCGTTAAGACAGAAGCCAGGACGTTGGAGTGGCTCACCGACCAGAGACAGCCTCGGGAAGAGGGCGACTAGGCCTGATTCACACCCAGAGTCCACAAGAGGCACCAAGAGTGGTGGCATCAGGAGCCTCCAGCAGTGGGGATGCTGTTGCTGTTATGTACCGTCGAGTCATTTCCAATTCATAGCAACCCCGTGTGTTACAGAATAGAATTTTTCTAGACTAGAGGAAACCCCGGACTATTGCCCTGAGATACCCTTTAAACTTCTAACTGAAACTATTCCCAAAGGTCACATTTCAGCTAATTAAGAGATTGGCTCATAAAATAAACACTATCAACCCAGGTGTTATGGATTGAATTGTGTCCGCAAAAATTATGTGCTGTAAATTCTAACCTCTATGCTTGTGGTTATAATCTCATTTGGGAATGGGTTGTCTTTGTTATGTTAACAAGGCAGGATTAGTGTAGGGTGTGTCTTGAGTCAATCTCTTTTGAGATAAAGAGATTAACCATGCAAGGGAAAGCAGCAGAGATGAGGTAAAATTGATGCCAATTCCAGTGGAGATCACTAAGAAACCAGGAAGCAGAAGCTGAAGAGACAAGACCTTCCTCCAGAGCCAACAGAGAGAGGAAGCCTTCTCCTAGAGCCAGCGCTCTGAATTTGGACTTCTAGCCTCCTAAACTGTGAGAAAATAAATTTCTGTTTGTTAAAGCCATCCACTTGTGGTACTTCTGTTATAGCAGCACTAGATAACTAAGACAGAATTTGGTACTGGGGGTGGGGTGATGCTCTCACAAATATGTACAACGTGGGAGTGGTTTTGGAATTGGGTAATGGATAAAGACTGGAAGAGTTTTAAGGTACCTAAAAGTAAAAGCCTAGATTGCCTTGAAGAGGCTGTTGGTAGAATTATAGACATCAAAGGCAATTCTGGTGAGGACTCAGAAAGAAGTGAGGAGCGCTATAGAGAAAGTCTCTATCATCTTAGAGAATACGTATGGTGCCAGCAACAGAATGTTGCTAGAAATGTGGGCATTAACTGTGCTTCTGGTGAAGCTTTAAAAGAAAGTGATGAACATGTGATTAGATAATGGAGGAAGGGTGATGCTTTTTATGCAGTAGCAAAGTACTTGCCTGAATTAGGTTAAATGTTTGATGGAAGGTAGAACTTTTCATTTGACTTGGATCCACAATGAATGTCCATGGAAGCAACATTATTCTTTCCTTTTGTTCTTTCTCTGTCCCCTTCTGTCTAAGCTGATGGATTTTCTGCTGTGGTAGTTGGTTAGATTAATCAGTCATAGGCTTAATCTCTTTAACAAAAGATTGTATAGCGACATTCTTGGTGAAAATTCTAGGACACATGTCCTTAGTTTGTGCAACAGAATTTTCCAAAGGAAAGAACAGTGTCTGCCTCTTGGAATTCTACAGGCAGGAAACAGTCCAAAGGAGTTCCAAGAAAATAAAAGGACCATCCCTGGAGTGGCTCAGAGATCGGCAGAACTGTTGGAAGGAGCATAAGAAGCAGGGCCTTCTCAGTTTCAAAGGGTAGGGCTACAGTCTCCTGGATCTCTAAGGGTGGGACCACAGACTCCTAGGTTTCAAAGAGTCAGATCTTCACTAACTCGTCTCCAGAGTGTGGGGCTAGCATTCAGTTTAGCCAAGAGGGTGGGGCAGCTACCCAAAGCTGAGGGGGCAGGGCCACCATGCCTAAGGGGCAGAAGAATGGGGCCTGCCAGGGCTGAGGAGGTGGGGTTGCCACTCAGATGAAGTAAGAGAAGGGGCCCACCCAAAACCAAGGGAGCAGAGTTGCTGTCCCAGTGGGCCTGGAAGGTGGAGTTGAAGCTCAGGGTTGAGGGACCTGCACTTAGAATCCAGAAGTTGTGGCCAGCATCCAGAGCCTGGAGGGCAGGGCCATTCCCTAGATGGTCTCAGAGAACAGAGGTTATTTTCAAGCCTTGAGAGCTAAAGTAAATCTTTCTGCTGGGTTTCAGACTTGCTTGGTGCCAGTTATCCCTTCTTTCCCTCCAATTTCTCCCATTTATATTGGAAATGTACACCTTGTGCCTGTTCCACCATTGTATTTTGGAAAGAGCTAACCTGTATTCTAGATTTCACAGGTTCAGAATCAACTTGATGGCAATGGGTTTGGTTTTTGGTTTGGCAGATGAAGAGGAATTTTGCCCCCAGATGGAATATGCCTCATGTCTCATCCATATTTGATTTAGATGACTCAGAAGGTGAGATTTTGGACTTGGAGTTGATTTAAGACTTTTGGGATGATGTGATAGGGTGAATGTGTTTTGCATGTGGCAAGGACATAAATTTTGGGGGGCAAAGATGGAATGATATGATTTGAATTGTGTCCTCCAAAACTGTGTGTTGTAAATTCTAACCTCTATGCCTGTGGTTATAATCCCATTAGGGAATAGACTGTCCTTGTTATCTTAATGAAATAGGATTAGTTTAGACTGTGTCTTAAATCAATCTCTTTTGAGATATAAAAGGGATTAAACAAGCAAGCAAAAGAAGCAGAGATGGGTTAAGATAGATGCCAAGCCACATGGAGATTTCTAAGGAACCAGGAAACAGAAGCTGAAGAGACAAGGTCCTTCCTCCAAAGCCGACAGAGAGAAAGGCTTCTCCTAGAGCCAGTGCTCTGCATTCAGACTTCTAGCCTCCTAAACTGTGAGAAAATCAATTTCTGTTTGTTAAAGCCATCTACTTGTGGTGTTTCTGTTATAGTAGCACTAGATAACTAAGACATGAGGGAGGAGAGGGGAGAATGAGATTAAAATGATGTTAAAAAAAAAAGAAAAAAAGAACTGCTCCATAGGGTTTTCTTAGCTGTAGTCTTTACAGAAGCAGACCTCCAGGCCTTTTCTTTTGCGGTACCAGTGGTTTATTTGAACTGCCAACTTTTAGGTTCACAGTTGGGTACAAACCATTTGCACTACCCAGGGACTTAGTGGGGATGGAGAGGGGCTTAAATAAAAAATGATTGGTGGACAGTCTGTCCAAGCAGCAGTTACAGCCCAGCTCCCCTCCCCCACGCTGCACCCCCAGGTAACATACTCCCATGCCCATCCCAGCAGGATCTGGAGGTTGGTTCAGAAGTTCCCGGGCTCTGGGATGCCAGATGTAGCTGATGGGGGAACGGCTCCAGGAAAAAAGGGATTCTGTGGATGCATGTGCAATATGCTGAGTCAGCAGCCCTCTGACCAGCCCCCAGAGCACGGCTCTCATGCCTCATCCTCTGGCAGGAGACCAGAAGGTTCTCCCTGGAAAACCAGACTAACCCAAGAGAAAAGACCTAAAGCTGTGGACCTTGGCTTTTCCTGGGTGAAATGGCCCAGCCTGATCACCCTACACAAACACAAAACCAGGGATCACAAGGCACTGTCAGAAGACATACAACAGGAAACATAGAGACCAAATTAAATAGACAAAGAGGAGATGCTTATAGGAAACAGAGACCAGGTGGGGAAAATTTTTCAAAAAAAAGAAACTGGCATGAATAACTTCAAATATGAAGAAAGATTTTGCAATCGTGAAATGGCAGCTATATACTGTATAAAAAGATCATTTCAAACACAAAGAAGAACCCTTGGACATAAAAAATAAGACAGCAAAAAGGAAAACTCAGAAAAGTTCTAGAAAACCAGAAGGTCTAGATGATAAAGTTGACGACATCTTTCAGAAAATGGAGCCGAAGGAGAAAATGATATAGAAATGGGAAAAAAGTTTTTAAAAATATGGACAACCAGGTTAGAAGGCCCAATATCCAAAGAGGAGTTTGGAAAAAGAGAAAATGGATGTAAGGAAGTCATTAAAGAAATAATTCAAGAAAATTTCTGGAGCTGAAGGACATGTTTCTAGATTGAAAGACACCATAGAGAACCAGTCATAATTAATGCACACAGTTTTGAAATTTCAGAACATTGGGAACAAAGAGACAACCTTAAACACGTTCAAAGAGGAGGAAAAACTAGGCATCGTACAAAGATGAGTAATTACAGTAAAACCTGTCAAAGCAGGAAAATGTAAGGTGGAAACCTGTCAGAGAAGGAAAGCTCAAATATTTTCCACTAAAACTAACGATAAAAAAGTGGTAAGACTGCAGCCTGTCAAAAGTGGAAAACTTTTGAGACCTGGAAAAACAAGGCTGTCCTGTCAAGTTCCAGCCCTCACAGTTTTCACTGTAAATGGTTTTGGACCTCTAGACAACAATATTGTAAGCTAGAAGTCAATGAAGCTACCAATGTCTTCAATTTTTTGAAGGAAAATGATTTCCAACTAGAGTTCTATAGCCAGCCAAACTATCCATCATGTGTGATGTAGAATAAAGAAAATTCCAGCCATGCATCTGGAAGGTGTGTATTTTTCCAGACCACTTTTATGCAAACACACATAGACATGCACACACATATTTTTACAAATGAGATAATATTGCAAAGGTACTGTTTCACAGCTTTTTTTATTCAAGAATGTGTCATTGACCAAACACCTTGTCAATATATTCATTCAATTGTATCTATTCTTTTTATCAGTATATAGTATTCCTTTGTATAAATTGCCATGTTTATTTCGATAGCTAGATAGCTGCTGTCCAGTCAACTCCAACTCATGAAGACCCCATGTACAATGGAACAAAACATTGCCCGCTCCTGCGTCCTCCTCATTATCACCAGCATGTTCAAGCCCATCGTTGCAGCTATTGTGCCAATCCATCTCACCGAGGGTCTCTATCTTAGTCATCTAGTGCTGCTGTAACAGAAATACCACAAGTGGATGGCTTTTAACAAACCGAAATTTATTCTCTCAGAGTCTGGTAGGCTACGAGTCCAAATTCAGGGTTTCGGCTCCAGGGGACGGCTTTCTCTCTCTGTCGGCTCTGGAGGAAGGTCCTCGTCATCATCAATCTTCCTCTCGACTAGGAGCTTCTCTGCGCAGGAACCTCGGGTCCAAAGGATGAGCTCTGCTCCCGGCACTGCTTTCTTGGTGGTGTGAGGTCCCCAACTCTCTGCTTGCTTCCCTTTCCTTTTATCTCTTATAAGATAAAAAGTGGTGCAGGCCACACCCCAGGGAAACTCTCTTTACGTTGGATGTGACCTTAGTAAGGGTGTTACATTCCCACCCTAATCCTCTTTAAATTACAATCACAAAATTACAACCACATGATACTGGGAATCGTGGCCAGCCAAACTGATAAACACACATCTTTGGGGGGACATAATTCAATCCATGACAGTCTCGTAGACCCTCGTTGGCCCTCTACTTCACCATACGTGATGTCTTCCTCCAGTGATTGATCCATTCTGATGCATGTGTGCATGTACATGGAGTGAGCAGGTGTGTGCCCGTGCGTGTGGGCATTCAGCTCACCCAGGCCCCTCCAGCACAGCCCTGACAGGCAACTTACCCAAATACTATTTTCTCAGCCAACTCACCTGGCTGGGGAAGGAAGCTCAGAGGCCAATGGACAGAACGGCCCATGAGCTTCTCACACAAGACTGAAAGTCTCCACATTGAGAAAGCAGGCATTTTTCTTTCTTTCTTTTTTTTTTGGCCCAGAGACACCAACTGCTCCACGTTGTGCTTTGGAAAACGCTCCATCGATCATAGCTGGGCTTGCAAATTCAACTGCGAAAGAGAGAGGGGTGGGGTGGGAAAAGCAGCTCCTATAACAAATTTTGGTGTGACTGCTTTTGAAAAGAATAGGCCCGGTCCTTTAGATATCCTGTTCAAAGAAACCTGAGCCACTCCCCTGCTTGGGAATCAGTGGTCCCTGCCATAGCAGGTGCGAACCCCTCCCCCGCCATACGCTGCCAGGGCAGGACCCCAACGCCTCTGCTCCCCAGCACAGCCCTGCAGTCCCACGTGGGCACTCCCACAGCCCCCACTCGCCCCCATGGGCACGAACACCCCCCTCTGGAGTGACCAGACTCCTGGACACTGACCTCCCACCCTCCTCACCATTCTGTGCTGACGAGTGTCAGCTCCTCCCTGGGTTTGTCCCTCCAGCAGGGGCTGGTGCGAGGTCTTTTGGCAGGACAACCAAGTGGGAAGACCTCACCCAGGTGGGTACTGTCCCCCTGGGACCCTGACCATGGGTTTCAGGTATAAAAGAGCCTGGAGGTTTGGGGGAGAAACGAACTCGTTCAGAATGGGGGCCTCAGGGCTTGGTGCTCACTTGGGAGGACTTTGGAGCTGGGAAGAGTGTTTGTGTGTCTGTACATGTATATGTGCTCTGTGTGTGTGCTTAAGCATATGTGCACCTGCGCGCATATGTGTGTATGCATGTGTGTGCATCGGTTCATGGCACCAAGGGTCCAGCACCTGGGCAGGACTGGCTCCTCCATCTGGAGAAGCTCACAGCACTCCGGGTTTTGAACCGGCTCCCGGCTTCCTCCTTACCATGAGCTGTGGCGAGAATTCCCAAAGCCGGTCTGCGTTCAGCCCTCCCAACAGCCCCTCTTTTTGTAATGGTTAACAGGATAATAACAACAGGCGATAGTGGGTTTTGATCTCTTATCGGCTGGCAGCACAAAGCGCCCATCTCAGGCCCAAGAGCGGCCCTACCACCCTTTCATCTGCAGCCAAGCAGCTCAAAAGGGAGAAAGAGTTTCCAGACCAAGCAGCCTGTGCCAGTGCAAATTTTGCAGTAAAAATAGAGTCGGAAATTCTTAATCTGCTGTTTGGCGTGTGACAAGTCGCTCTGCGGCAAGACAGCAGTGGAGAATGCCCTGAGCTCCTTTATCAGAGGCCAGGCCACCTCCCAAATCAAGCAAACACTGCCGGCCAGGGCCTTTGTGCTGAACATCAGCCTTGCCGGCCATGTCCTACGGGATCTATTGTGGGGACCGGAGCACAGGGTGTCCCCTTCTTCCCTGCCTTTGATCTACATTTGGCACCTTGAGCACGGCCCACCCACCACCCGGCATCAAGTTCCTGGGGCCTCACTTCCCTACCATGTAGCTCCCCCAGACCCTCTTCCAAACACTTGTGCATAAAACCGGGCACTCAATTTGAGGCAACAGACCCTCACACCGTCCCCTGAGGCTGGCAGCAAGGGGAGCCCAGGAGAGGATTTAAGCAAATTGCAGACTCCGAAAGCCCTTAGTGTGGGGGTGCCCCGGTCTGTGTACAGGATCCCCCAAATCTGGTCAACACTGGCCAGTGTGCTTTATCTCCAGCTTTCAAGAGAATACATCTTCTGGTCGTGCTAACAAGTCTGAGAGCAGTGAACACGTTTTACACAAAAAGCCAAATTCCAGAGAAATAGTTCCGATGGGTGCTTTTTGAAGTTTGCAGGGCCTGGCCTCTGTTATCTGATGATGTGGACAATGAATGTTTGATTGAATGATTGGAAGAATGAATGAATGAACAGCATACTCCTCTCCCATGAACCAAGGGGACGCCCCCCTGCCAGGGGGTTGGGGAAAGCCTCGGAGCATCTTCTTTTACTTTTAAAGGCCTGGTTCCTGGGGACTGTTTGCTCTGGAAGCACTGTCACAAGTAAGGCTCATCCATTCAGATCCTGCCTGTCCGGAATGGAGGGGCCTCGAGTGCCGACCAACAAGCCCTTTTGTCTTAGAGAAATAATGGACTTATCTGGAGTCTTGCTTCTACTGCATCTCACGTGCACACACATTTCTGTCCAGGATTTTTGTCAGTTTCCCTCCTGCCCTCTCACATGGAGGTGGCACCATGGAGGGTCAAGTTTGACCAACCGAGACCTCATGGGCCTGTGCCAATTCCTTACTGCATTCCTCCTTCCACTCATCTGGGTATCGAAATTGGTTAAGTTCTCATCTACTAAACTAGAGGTTAGCGGTTCAAATCCACCCAGTGGCACTTCAGAAGAAAGGCCTGGCAATCGGCTTCCTTAAAGATTACAGCCATTGCAAACCCCATGGAGCACAGTTGTACTCTGTCACACATGGGGTCGCCATGAGTCAGAATCAACCCCACGGCAATGGGTTTGGTTTTGTTGTTGTTTTTGTTCTCTTATCCATCCCACCGTCACGGGGCTCCATCTACTGACAGACCTGGACCAGCTGCAGAGAACTCAAAGATTGAACTGGGGACACAGTTTCCGCCTGCCGGGAGAAAGGTGCAAAAACAAGCTATTTCGATTCCGTGATCATTCTCGCCCTGACCCCAAAATTCTGGGGAGCCCAGAGAGAGGATGGCCACCGCCTCCAGAAAGGCTTCCACAGAGGGGAACTTGGAGGATGCATGGAAGGGCATTGAGGCAGATGGAACAGCTTATATAAAGGCCTGAGTCTGGGGATAAACGGCCTGTTGTTTGATGTGGCCAGGCACAGGACATGCAGGGTGGGGAAAGGGGGAATGGGGACAGTGGGGGGAAGCAGGCTGGACAGGCACGTTAGCACGCCTGCTCCCATTGTAGCTAAGTCACTCTCTGGGCATTTGAATTCTTCATTGGATTCAACATCTGCACCAGAAACTTCTAATTTAGGAAGACCAGGACTGTCTGTTCTTCCCCATGTTGAGGCATGAATGAATGAGTGGAGGTGGTGAAGGGTGGTGAAGGGTGGTGAAGGGTGGTGGAGGGTGGTGTGGGTCCTGCTGACTGACTCCCTCCCAGTCTCCTTCCAGCCAGAGGAGACACCAGGAGCCTCCCCAGACACACTTCCAAGCCAGCCAAGAGATTCGGAATTTGCAGGGAGGCCCACAGGGATAGGAAATCCAAAGAGAGAAGCAGGTGGGTGGTAGGACCCTGTGTCTACATGAAAACCAGCCAGGGCACTGGCCTCCGAAAAGGTTTGGTGGGAAACAGGCAGGTGGACCAGGGCATGATGACCCAGGATGGAAGATCCCCAAGCTTGGGGACAGAATTGGAGATGACCCATTCCTCTCTCCCCCAACCAAGATGACCTTGGGAAATAAGCCCTGCTAAGATGAGCCTCTGTCAGCCAGCTCTGTCTCGTCTGCTGGGTGACTTTGATGGGTCAACTACCTCTCTGATGTTCTGTTTCCAGGAAGCCAAGTTTCACTTCAGTTTAAAGGTGCTAAGGGTTGGACCCTCTTAGATTTGAAGGTCAATGGCTCAGAAGGTCAGGACCCTGAGCATCAGACGTGGGCCTGGAGTGAGGGTCAGCACACAGGAGTGGCCTTTCCAAAGCCCCACAGGGAACATAAGCTGCTCAACATGCACTTGGGCAGCGGGGACGAGCACAGTGTGCCCATTTCATAGATACAAGGTGCTGGAAGCCTCCGAGAAGCACCAGGGTCATACAACTCCATCTCCCCGAGGCGGGTCCTCACAGAAAAGAGGAATATTTACAGCTTGAAGCGTCACCCTATAAGGACAGTGGAATGTCTCTAGTTCAGACATTGGAGTTCACTTGAAGTTCATGACTATTCCAGCACTGGTCCTGTGGGCATCGCCTCCCGGGCCGTGGGAAAACCAGGAATCAAACGGAATGCAGTGCAGAGCTTCTCTCTTCCTGTGAGCTCTGGGTGGGGACCCGCAGGGCAGCATGAGAGAGACCGTGGTACTCTTTAAGGTGGGGCCAGCAACGAGTAGGGCAGGGCAGCTGCTCCCCAAGAGCTTGCCATCAGTGAAGGGGGTCAGGAGGCTGAGGGAGACTTGGGGCCCCCAAACCCATCACCTTTCCTCTCCTGACCCCACACTCCACCTCCAATGTCTCTCCCCTCCTTGAGAGCCTTCGATGGCTCCCACCGCCTGCAGGCTCAAGTCCAAATGTCCTTCCAGGGGAAGTGGCATTTAAACAGGGCCTGCAGGATTGAGAAGAGACCTCAGCCAGAGAGGAGGACAGCCAGGGCCAGGGAGCAGGACCAGCAAGACCCAGGGGAGTGGGTGTGTGTGGCCAGAAACGCCGGGAGACAGTGAACGAAAGCTCATGGTGGGTAGACACAGAGACCAGGAGAGGCTACGCAGTCGTGGGGCTGGCAGGGCTGGCTCCCTTCCAGAAAGGGAACTTCACAGTGCTGGAAAGCCCCCAGGAGCGGGGAGCTCTGGGGGGTCTGGCAGGACCCAGAGGAGGCAGGTTTCCCTGGCTGGTGGCTGATGTTTCACAGGAAGGTGCGTTTTCCAGGTGGAAGTGAAAGGAGGGGAGGGTGAGGAGCTGGAACCGTAGAACGTGGTGAAGGCCTCTCTGTACCAGCACACACAGCAGCTCTCGGGGCTGAATCTGTGGAGGGGAGGGAAGGCTGCAGACAGGCAGCGGCTTGTTGGAGTTAGAGGGTGGCTGCCTGCCCAGGCTTCAGTCACTCGAGCTGGGACACGCCAGCCTCCCTCCCCACCCCAGCTTTCAGCCCCTTGGCTAGGCCCAGCTGCCCCTCCTGACAAGCCCCAGGGGTTCCTGCCTGACATCCCCCCTCCCTGCTCCATCTCCAGACTGCAAATGGGATGAGGCCCCTGTGGGGAGGTGGTCCATGAGCTGGGCACCCAGGTTTAGGAGCTTATGTCTGCCTTGGGGCCAACCCAGGCTTGGGATGTGGGGCAGAGGGACATTTCTGCAGGTTGGAGGACCTAGAGATGAGGCTTGGTCTTCAGGAAACAGCCAGATGTGGTAGGAGTGGAGCACAGGCCGACCAGCCCAGGAACAGTGGAGGCACAGAGAGAACCTGCGAAACCCTGGGCAAGTGCACCCCTCACTGACCCTCAGCGTCCTTGTCTGAGCAAGGGGCCAGTAGGTGCAGGTGTTTGCACCCGTCACCAGGCTCAACTCCTCAGAGATGCTGGGCACAGGCTGCTTCCTGTGGCTGTGTGGATGGATAGACAGACAGATGGATGTGGATGGACAGATGGACGAATGGATGGATGAATGGGTGGATGGGTGGGTAGAGGGATGAATGAACAGGGTAGAGGGATGAATGAACAGATGGATGGATGGACGGAAGGACGGACAGACGGATGGATGGATGGGTGGATGGATGGATGGATAGAAATGGATGGAAGGAAGGATGAAAGGACGGATGGACAAAAAGCCCTATTTAGGGCTGAACTAGGTACCTGCCCTTCTGGAATGTCAGAAGCAGCTGGCTTTATTCCATAGCTTCTAATCATGACTTCCTCCTGTTAAAAGGGAGTGAGGTGGGGCTTCCTGAATTTAAGGCCAACTAAGGCATCTCTCCAATTCACTCAGGATGACAAATTACAACTCAACCGCAGCTCCAAGAGCTGAGAAAACCAGAAACATGTCACCAAGAATTACAAAGGAGCCACCAGCCTCATCTGGCACCACACCATCACCCTCTACTCTCCGACCATCTTCCTCCAGTTCCTCAGTCATGCTGTGTGCCCTCCATCCACATGATGGTCCCTCTGTCCAAGAGCCACATTTAAATTAATTACAATCAAATAAAATTGAAAAGCCCGCTCTCAATCACTCCAGCCACACCATACTGGACAGCGCAGATGTTCTCAGCCCTGGTGACCACTCATCGACTTTCTGTCTCTATGCATTTGCCGATTTCTAGATACTTCATACAAGTGGGATCAATCATACAATAGTTATTCTTTTATGTCTGACATTTCACTTAGCATTATGTTTTCAAGGTTCGTCCGTGTCATAGTATGTATCTATCAGGACTTCAGTGCTCTTTGAGGCTGAGTAATATTCCATTGTATGGATGGACCACATTTTGGTTATTCATTCATTTGTTGATGGACATTTGGATTGTTTCCACATTTTGGCCATTGTGAAAAGTGCTGCAATGAACATTGGCATACAAGTATCTGTTTGAGCCCCTGCTTTCACGTCTTTGGGGCATATACCTAGGAATGGAATTGCTAGGTCATACGGTAATTCTATGTTTAACTTTTTGAGGACCCACCAAACTGTTTTCCACAATGGCTGCACCATTTTACATTCCCACCAATAATTGTAGAGAATTCCAGTTTCTCCACATTCTCGCCAACATTTGTTGTTTTCCTTTTCTCCGATAACAGCTGTTCCAGTGGATGTGAAGTGGTATCTCACTGTGGTTTTTATTTGTATTTCCCTAATGACTGATGACGCTGAGCATCTTTTCAAGTGTTTGTTGGGCATTTGTGATCTTCTCTGGAGAAATGCCTATTTAAGTAAGAGCCCCTTGCTTTTTCTCTTATGGGGCTCTTCATTCTGAGCTTGGCCAAATTGGTGGCTTTTAATACTTGAGTTAAAAGTCCCTCCAAAATGGTGTTCCATGTGCCAGAGGACAGAGTCTGGCTTGGAGTCAGGAGGTCTTGGTCTGAGCTCAAGCCCTGCCACCAACTCTGTGACCTTGGACAAGTCACTTGTCCCTCCGTGCCTCAGTGTCCCCCTCTATAACACAGGGCACTGGTCCCTGCCTCCATTCTTGGGAGCAGCAGGAAGACCCCAGGGGGGTCGGCTCATGGATCAGGACAACATTGTCCCCCGTGCCAGTGGGAGGGGCTGTCATTGCCCTAACTCCACTATCAGGAAAAAGAATCAGCACTAATGGTCCCAGACTTTAGTGTCAGCCAGGCCCTGCTCCAGGGAAGACACTGAAGACAGAAGTCAGGGGGCAGGCGGATGGAAGGGAACAGGGTGGGGCTCTGCTGCAAGGATGAGCCTCCTGCCCAGCCAGCTATGGGCCAGAGTCGGGCTTCGCACCAAGGGGACCATGGGGAGGGGAGATAAGGGGCTTCTGCTCACAGGGTCTGGGCAGGGCAGCCTTCTGAAGGAGCAGGAAACACATGGCCAGCCGGGATGGTCTCTTCTTGGAGAAGCTTCTGGCCAGGAGAAGGGTGAGGTTGCATGCCACACGGAGGTGAGGGGGTGTGGGCTGGAAGCAAGGTCGACCCAGCAGGCCCCCTCCCATTGCAGGAGGGGTCTTCTGTGACCCAGCCAGGCCCTAGGCACCCAGCCAGCCTGGATGAGGCACCTGGAGGACGAGCCAGGGCTCCCACGTCTCCTGTCCTTGGCAGAGAACCTCCACCGAAGCCTCTGTCCACACACCAGGGATCCTGGGAAATTGTCGTCCTCCACCTGCCCCCAGTCCCACCTACTGCAGCTGACAGGAGACAAAGGAAGGCCTCTAAACCCTGTCTTTGGGTGCAGGCCCCCCTCCTCCCCCCTCCCCTGACACATTGGCAGCCACAGCCCCAGGGGTGGGTGCAAAGCAGCCATCGCTGCAGTAAAGCAGTTAATAATTGAGTCCTGGGGCCAGACTCCCTTAGTCATTAGCTGTGTGACCTTGGGTAAGTTCCTTACCTTCTCTGGGCCTCAGTTTTCTCATCTGTGAAATGGGACAGTGCCAATACCCACCTCATAAGTTCACTGGGAAAACAAAAGAGGGAATCACGCTGTCCCGAACATAAAAAACAATAAACAGCAACAACTGTCGTCATCAACGGAGTCCCTGGGTGGTGTAAACAGTTAATGTGGTAGACTGCTAACAGAAGGTTGGTGGTTTGAGTCCACCCAGAGGTGCCTTGGAAGAAAGACCTGGTGATCTACTCCCTTAAAACCAGCCATTGAAAACCCTGTGGAGTGCAGCTCTACTCTGACACACAGGGCGTTGCCATGAGTCGGAATCAACTCCACGGCAACTGGTTTTCATCATCATCATCGTTATTAATTATTATTAATTTATTTTTCTTTCGAGAAAGTCCAAAAGAATGCAGCTGAGTAAGAGAGACCAGATGACAGTATTGTAGGATGACCACAAATCCCCCTAAGTGTATTATTGTAAGTCAGTGATCCTTGGACTCCCACCCCTTCATGTCGACAGTGACAACCAACTTGAATGTGCTGTGGCACAGGCCACGAGCCCATGTGTGCCACAGCCCTGCAGCTGAGGGACAGGGAGGCTGCCGTCCACACCCCCCTCTTGGGTAACTGCATGCCCCATCTCTGGGATCGCACTTGATCCCCCGTCAGTCCTATGGACAGAGTCAAGGATGCCCATTGTGTGGATGACAAAAAGTGAGGCTGAGGACGAAGAGGGCTTCTGTCAAGGATCCCCAGCTAGCCAGACTGTGACAGAGCCAGGATCAGAGGCCAGGCCAAGTCCACAGCCCTGTGTCCCCACACGGACATCAGACACATACTCGAAGCCAGACCCTGATACCGGTTCTCTGGCTGCCTAGATGGTGCTGTCACGGACTCTAGGCAGACCGTGCCATATGCAGTATGGCCATCATCCACACTTTCCCGCCCAACGGCCCAGCAGGTAGGAAATCCCCTGGCTTGGAGTGCCAGAATGTTCTCTTCTCCAAGAGAAACACCCCAACCTCCCCACAGCTGGGCTTCCCGAACTGCTGGCCACTGGGGGCTCCTTCTCTGCCCAGGTCAGGGCAGAGGAAAGTGTCTGCCCCCTCCAGCCCTGTGTACCTCTGCTGGGAAGGCTCCATCCCCCGACCCTCTGTGGGCTCTGTCCACTGAGGCCCATCCCTGCCAGCTGGCAGCCTCGCTGGCCCCGTGGGCTCTCAGGGATGGCTGGACTCAGGTCAGCACTGTCGGAAGTGCGGCTCACTCAGGAAGATGAGAGTCACAGGAACTTCCGCGAATTTGAAAGGGAGGTGTTGGGGAAGGAGGGCGTCACTGCGGGTGCCAGATTCTGAGCGAATGCTTCCAGCACAGACCACAGTGGGCAGCTCCACCCAGACAGTCTCTCTCTCACCTGGGTCAGCCTGGACACTTAGCTCCTGTTTCCCCCAGCTCAGGACCTCCCTGCTCCCCAGCGGCCCCAGCAACACCTCTGGCTTTGCACCTGGGCGCCGGTGCTCCGAACTCTCCATCAGAGCATGACCAGGCCACACCTAACCCCAGGACTCCACTCAAGCGGGACAGTATGAGACACTGGCTTGCAGGAGGCATGTGGCACAGGGTGGGGGGAACGGGGAAAGCAGTTGTTGTCTCCTAAGACCCTCGATCCTTAGGAGAACTGCCAGCGGGCAGAGACGGTGTCTTAGTCTAGAGAGCAGACCCTGAGGCAGAGCCTGCATGCTATAGATTTATCATGGGGTGCAGTCTCAGCGTGGCAAGAAAAAGAGGACAGGGACGTGAGGCAGGTGGTGGGTAGAGAGTTACTGAGCTGGACACAGCATCCCCAGAAAGCACAGCTGGCCGCAAAGCACATCTCCCAGCAGGCTGTTTGGAACCCCTGCACCTCGGGTCGAGGCGCAGGCAGGAGTCCACCTGTCTGTCTCCCACTGGTTGACACACCACCAGGTTGGGTACTCAGCCTCTCTGCACAGCCCCGGTACGGCAGAGTGTCTGTAGGTTCCACTGGCTCAGAGCCAGTGCTGGAGCTTCAGTGCTTCTATGGAGCTGGAGCTGGGGGCAACAGGGCCTGTGTTCGTGTCCCGGGGCGGCGGTAACAAAGGCCCACACACTGGGGACTTAAAGAACAGAAATTGATCCTCTCCCAGTTCTGGATGCTGAGTCTGAATTCTGGGTGTGGGCAGGGCAGTGCTGTCTCTAAAGGCTCCAGGGGAGGATCATTCCTTCTCTCTCCCAGCTTCTGGGAGCCCCGGGGCATTCCTTGCCTGCAGCTGCAGCGTCACATGGCATCCTCCCTCTGTCTCCCTGTCCCTGTGTCTTTTCTCCTCTCTTGTAAAGACACCACTTATATGGGATTAGGGCCCACCCTACTCCAATATGACCTCATGTTAACTAATAACATCTTCCAAGACCCTATTTCCAAACAAGGCCATGTGCACAGCTACCAGGGTCAGGACTTGAGCATGCCTTCACTCTGGGATGGCTGGCGTGGCCAGAGGAGTCAGGCAAAAACGGCTCTCCAAAGACAACGAGAGGAGAGAAGCGTCAGCAGCAGGTAGGAGCAACGTCCGGACCGAGCACTTCTCAGCCTTGGACACCGCAGCACATGGTGGCTGAATCCCAGCATTCCTATGTCACTCTCTACATTCTGAAGCTCCAGCTTCCACATGGATCCTTTACCCCTCTCCCCCTCTCCCTGCCTCCCTCCCGCTCCCCCCACCATGCCTGTCTCACAACCCTGACAAAGGCCAGTGGTTTCTCCAGGGGATTTGCCTGACTGGGCTAGGGCTTTTTGAACCAAACATCAGAGTGGATTTTCTTTTTTTTCCCCTCTTAAAATAGAGAGAATTGGCTGGCCAGAAATTAAAGATAGAATCCTGCGGCAAGGCCGAGGTCTGGCGTCTGTCCAAGCCTGCCGAGGAGACGGGCGTGGAGGGCCTGACCCTGCGCTGCTGGGAGCTGAGAGGACTCTCCATGCTCAGGGGTCTTGTGGCCCCCACGCCTGCCAAGTCATTGGCCAGACCCTCGTGGCAGGCTGGTGCCCAAGTGGAAGCAGACACCACAACCCCTGAGCCCTGGGCAGTAAAGCCAGGGACATCCTCACAGGCCTGCAGGGAGAAAGGGCCAAGAGCCTCAAGGGGACTCAAAGGAGAGGGACCAGTCACGTCACCCCAATGAGGGGCCATGGAGGGTTCAGTGGAACCTTGGGGAATTTGGCTGAGAAGACACAGGGACACAGGTGCCCAAACGTAGGTACACGGTGCCCAGGCAACACCACGGCTAAGTACAGGGCTCCGGGGGCCCAAAGGGCAGGGCAGGCAGGCAGGACAAGTGGGACCAGGCAGCCTGGGATGCCTTCTCAGGCAATGAGGAGCCATTGAATGTTCTGGAGCAGGATGTAGTACCCCCAGAGCATCCACATGGGGGGGGGGGTCCTTGTCCTGAGAGGACGCTGTAGAGGTGAAGACTAGGGGTGGGGAAAACTGGAGGTGGAGATTTGGGGTTGAGACAGGGTGGAGATTTGAAGTGGAGGGGCATGGGGGGTTGGAGACTTGGAGTGAAGATTTGGAGTAGAGATTTAGGGAGGGGACTGGGGGTGGAAATTTGGGGTGGAGTTTGAGGGTGGAGATTTGGGGTGGAGTCTCTGGGTGGGGACTGGGGGTAGGGACATGGGGGTGGTATCTGGAGGTGGAGGCTGGGGGTGGAGATTTGGGGTGAAGACAAGGTGGTGACTTGGGGTAGAGCGGGGTGGGAGGTGGAGACTTGGAGTGAAGACTTGGGGTGGAGACCGGGGGTGGGCCATTGGGAGTGGAGATTTGGGGTGGAGGCTGGGGGTGTAGTCTGGGTGAAGACTTGGAGTGAAAATTGTGGAGTGGAGACTCAGGGTACAGTCTGAGGGTGGCTCTTGATGGAAGTGGCTGAGGAGCAGCTGACCAGCCCTCGGCCCCACCGGTCCCCTTTTCGTGGAGTTCCTGAAGGCAAACTCTTGTCTATCCATGGGTGGTGAACACACCAGCCCAGCAGAGGGGAGCCCTAGCACAGGGAGCACTACCCTACACCCTACACAGTGGGGCTGGGTTCTAGAGGCCAGGCCACAGGGGCACTGGGGCAGGCCTGCAGGAGAAGCCAAGCCCCGCCGTCCCTACAGAGGCAGAGAGCTGCCACCGTGACGATCACTGCTACTGGAAGGCAGGACAGGTTCCGTCCTGGGGGAACCAGGCCAGGGAGTCTCATCACTATGGAATGTGCGTTCTTTTCTGACAGCAAGCAAATCTCCGCATTTCCACTAGGGCCCCGATGGAGGGCGTGGCCACCGGGGACTGTACTGCCCACCAGTCCTGCACCTGGGGGCCACCTGCAGGGCTGCACCTGGGTGGGGGCTCTGACGCACCCCCCCCCAAGGTGCTTCTCCCTGCAAAGTGCGCGTGCACGGCTGCGTCAGGGCCAGGCAGGGAGGTGGATGCATCTGGGGTCCCTGGGCCCCGGGAGGGGTGAATGGGGTGACAGCAGGAAGGGGGGCCCTTACTTGCCGCCACCTGTTTGCCTCCAGGCTCTCCCTTCCTACAGCACGTCGGCTTGGCAAAGGGAGGTGGGGGGGCCTAGCGCCTCTCCTCATTCTGGGTGGGAGGAGGTGGTTGGGTAAGCCCATGTGGGCGGTGCGCAGAGGCCCATCGACCTCCGTGATCGCAGGCACTGGGCAGAGACGCTCCTAATGAGCCTGAAAGCAGCTAAAGCCCCAATTAGGAGCCATCCTTATCTTGCGGTGCTAACATTCTCACAGGGCTCTAATGCCCCACATACTATCTCAGTTCTCAGAACTGACATCCAACAAGTGAGGGAATGGAGGCTCTCAGACAATTAGGATCTGCCCCAAGTCACACAGTTGGGAAGAGAAGGAAGCACTCACACCCAGACCTGCCCTCAGAGTAGAACTGTGCTCCATAGGATTTTCAATGGCTGATTTTTCAGAAGTAGATCACCAGGCCTTTCTTCCGAAGTGCCACCTCTGGGTGGACTCAAGCCTCTGGCCTTTCTGTTAGCAGCCAAGTGTGTTAACCATTTGCACCACCCAGGGACTCCATTGTCATACATAAATAGTAAAATAACTAGGAATTGATGAGTTGTAAGTATGTATTACCTTATTTTAAAACAACTGTATTGGGGTATGATTATACAATAAACTGCACAAATTTAAAGTTACATATCTATCTATCTGTGAAACTGTCACACCAATAAAATAATGAACATATCCATCACCCTCCAAGGTTATATTAGTTTTCATTTCCTAGAATTTTATACAAATGGAATCATGCAGTATGAAATATTTTTGTCTGACTTCTTTTACTCTGCATAATTATTTTCAGATTCATCCGCATTATTGTGTGTCTCAATACTTTTTTCTTTTTATTGTTGAGTAGTATTCGACTATACGAATATACCGCAACTAGTCTATCCACTCCTATATAGCTCCATCTCCTCCCCACTTTGGTGCTATAATTGTTATACATATTAAGCCTACTCATGTTACCAGCCAACAATACATTGTAATAATTATTGTACTAATTGAACAATACACTTAAGATCTTATATCTTTTCAATAAGCTAAGTGAAGAAATGAGAGTAGAAATATATTTATTAAAAAAAAAGAAAGAAACCGTTGTCATCCAGTCAATTCTGACTTGTGGCAACCCCTATAGGGATTTTTAAAATAGATGTTTATTTTCTTATTTATCAGGGCTGGTTCTCTTCATTTCTTTCTGTGAATTTGGGTTATCGTTTGGTATAATTTCCTAACTAATACAGCTTCATTTCCACCTCCCTCCTTAGCGTTGTTATAGTCAAGGATATTTATATAAGACTTGGGGCATTGCCAGCACCCCCAGCCCATGTGCCCCTCCTGGTCAGTACCCCCCACCCTGGAGGTAACCACTGTTCTGAAGTCCGTCACCGTAGACACTTCTCACTTGCCTTTGAACTTCATGTTGGTAGAATCATGGTATTCTCTCTTGTGCTGGCTTCTTCTCCCCCACCATGTGTTTGTCGGGTTCATCCATGGTTTGACGAGTAGTATATGAATGTTTGAGTGAGTTTTCATTTGTTTGCTTGTTGTTGTTTGCTTCATACCTCCCACCCACCAACCAGTAATGTTCCTAAGGACAAGGACAATTTCTCATCTGTATTCTTTGTGCACAGTGCATGCAACATAGTAGGTGCCCAGTCAGTGTTTGCTCAATGGATGAATAATGAATGAGGGCCAAGGAGGGTTCCTGAGTGATGACACTGGGAAAACAAGCAGGAGGCAGATCACAGACCTCATCTGCCCTCTGGACCCCAGCTGCCAAGGGCCTGAGACTGAACCAGTTTTTCTCAGAAATGCCCCAGGCTTGGGGTCTTCCTGCCGGCTAAGTGGCCACTGTCTGCAGATGTGCACAGAAGCCCCGCCCATACAGCCGCTTTGGGAGATCACGCTGGTCAGCCAGCCTTAAGCCAGCACCAGACACCCCGAGGGACAACAACAGATGTGGAGGTGCGCAGTGCAGCCTGCAGGAGTGGAGGGCCTTGCTCTCTGAAGCCACCAATACTGACCTCTGGGCCTCATCCACACCCCCATCCCCCATGGACTTGGAAAATGTCAACTGAGAAACATCTGAGCCATTTAAGAGAAATGGGGATGCTGGGGCAAGGGGAACCCAGCTTTCAAGAAATCATAGTCCAACTTGAAGAAGCAGGTGCCTCATGCTTGAAAAGGTAGACAGTGACAGCACTGGCTTCCTGGTGCCGAGACCCTGAACTGTGGCCTTCAGTGGGCTGGCATCTGAAAAACACCCATGATCCTCTGCCCAGTGGGTCCCTGCTGGGGCATGAAGGCTCATGGTGGTTTTATGTGAAAAATCAGGCCTGGGGAGAGTGCACAATGCTGCTGTTGGAAAACGGTTTGGTGCGTCTTCAAATGACTTTAAAAGGGCATCTTCCCTCCTCCCCCTCATTGCCAACTCATAGTGATCCTAAAGGACAGAATAGAACCTGCCCCATGGAATTTCCAAGGAGCGGCTGGTGGATTTGAACTGCCAACCTTTTGGTTAGCAGCCAGGTTCTTAACCACTGTACCACTGGGGCTCCAGCATCTCCCCTATTACCCAGCAATTCCACTCCTGGGTATTTCCCCAAGAGAAATGAAAACGTGGCCACAAAAAGCCTCACACAATTCCAGCTGAAAATACCAACAATCCATACTGAAATGTCCAGCACACTCAGACAAGCAGAAAGAGCGAAAGAAAAGAGATGGAGGTAGAGATGAACAAAGGTCTCTGAGTATCTGGAGAGACAGAAAGTAAAACAGCCACCTGGAGGCCACTGAATCAATCACCTGTCCTCGTAGAAGAAAAGAAGCGGAGTAAACTTAATAGAGGGTAGATTCACTCCTTTTTAAACACAGTAACCTGACCACTAAACCCTAGCTGTGGCTCCATCATGCTGCAGATTCCGACTAAACAATTTAGCATTCTCTCCTCTTTGGGAAGAATGAGGAGAGACTGAGGTGGGCAGAGTGATGGAAGCCTCTCATGTCGTCCTCTATTTCCTTAGTTACAGAGTTATCCTTCAATTTAAAATAAACACAGAACATGTACATCAGCAAAAAAAAAAAAAAAGAAATCTCACACAAGGATGTTCATAGTAGTGTTATTTATAAGAAGCCCTGGTGGCGCAGTTAAGCGCTTGACTGCTAACCGAAAGGTTGGTGATTCGAACCCACCCAGCAGCTCCATGGGAGAAAGACCTGGCAATCTGCTCCCTGAAGATTACAGCCTAGAAAACTCTATGGGGCCTTCTACTCTGTCAATGGGGTCACCGTGAGTTGAAGGTGATTCGATTGCACCCAACAACAGCAACAAACTTGGAAACAACACAAATATGCAACAGAACAAATCAATCAACTACAACATGTCCCTACATTGGAATAATATGCAGTGATTAAAAGGAGCAAACCACTCATACGTGGGACAGCGTGGGTGAATCTCGAAAACATGATACCGAATGAGGAAGAGGCCAAACGTGTTTACATGAAATTCTAGAATAAGCAAAACTAACTAACTAGCTGAGAAATCCAATGAGCGGTTGCTTCAGGAGGGGTTGGTGACTGGGAAGGGTCACGAGGGAACCTTCGCGGGTGATGTAAGTGTTGTCTTGACATGCATTTGTCAAGACTAATTGAACGGTACGCTTAAGATCTGAACATCTCACTACATCTGAATTATACTTCAATGAGAGACTTCCAAGCAAATAAGAAAATCAGGCCTCAAAATTAATCAGGAGGGTTGGGAGTCAGGATAGAGGTTACCCTCTGGGAGGGGCAAGAGGGGACCAGAGGGGTTGGTCTTTTTCTAGTTCTTGGTCTGGTGCTGGCTACGCAAGGAGGTAGACTTTGTAAAGAAGCGTTGAGCTCATGATGTGCGTGCTTTTCTGTGTGTATGTGACACTTGGCTAAAAAATAAAAGTGCCTTGAAAAACAGCAGCCAGTCTGAAAAGGGTACTTATGATTCCAACTGCACGACATCCTGGAAAAGGCAAAACTACAGAGAGAGTGAAAAGATCTGCGGTCGCCAGGGCCTCAGTGGGAGGGAGGGATGAATAGGTGGAGCACAGGGGATTTTTAGGGCAGTGAAACTATTCTGCAGGACACTGTAATGATGGACACCAGACACAATGCATTTGTCAAAACCCATAGGACTGTACAACAAAAATTGTGAAGCCAAATGTGAACTATGAACTTCAGTTAATTTAAAAAAAAAAAAAAAACACCAAACCCATTGCCATCTAGTTGATTCTAACTCATGGTGACAATGTGTGTTACAGAGAAGAACTGCTCCATAGGGTTTTCTTGGCTGTAATCTTTAGGAAAGCAGATCGCCAGGCCTTTCTTCTGAGGCACTTACGTGTGGGTTTTAGAACTGCCAGCCTTTAGGTTCTCAGCAGAGTGCAAACCACTTGCTCTACCCAGGGACCTGTTTAGTTAGTAATAATATATCAATATTAGTTCATCTATTATAACACACGTACCACACAAATGCAAAATGTTAATAATAGGAGAAACTGTATGGGGAGAGGGGTTAAATGGGCACTCTCTCTACTTACTGTTAGATTTCTCTGTAAGCCTAAAACTTTTCTAAAAAAATAAAGTCTATTAAAAAGTTTTAAAATAAAAATAAACAGTAGGCTCATCCTCTACCAGCTGCGAGCCACATGGGTCCAGAGTAGAAGTCATTCCTGCCTCCTGGCCCACAATCCCCGCCACCCACCCCCACCCCCCGATGAGCCACCAGCCACCCCACAGCCTGACTCTTGACACTGCCCAGGACAGATGATGCAGCTGCCCTATCTACTCGGGCCTCCACAAATAATGCACAAGGTGAGGCCAGCCACCAAGAAGGCTGTGGCTGTCAAAATGCCCTGTCACCCCTACCTCCTTGGCCTGAGCCTCCCACCCAAGCTGGCCACACCCCTAGGAGCTGCACCTACACCAGCTCAGAGTATCCGTCGCCTTGTCTGTGCCTGTCCCTCCCTGAAGGTTGAGCACAAACACCTTGAGCTCCCAGGGCCCCCCTTGCTCAGGCCTGGGAAGGACAGCAACCAAGACAGGGCAAGAGCCAGCTGTCAGAGTTTCGGGGACCCAGCAGGGGAGGGAGAACGAAGCTGGACTACCAGCTGGTGTTTTTCAAAAGACAAGACCCACTGCTCCCGGGGGAGGGCCCTGCTGGGCTGATAGCCAACCACCCACCCCCTCACCAGGAACCCCTTGGGCAGCACCTCCCTCCTTGGCTCCCTCCCTCCTCCAGACCACCCCTGCATTCACCCAGCCTGCTTTTGCCTGACAGCTGGGGATGGGGGCCCGTTCCGCATGACTGGCCCCCTCTCCTTCAAGAAGAATCAGCACCCAGGGCCCCCATCCTCCTCCCCTGTTACGGCTCAAAAGTCCCCCGTAACAGCCTCAGAGAGAGCAGTGTGGCAAAGGCTGCTTTGAATATCAAGGTTTGCCAAAGATCAAAGGAGAAAAAGAAAGGAAAGGTATTATGGAAACATCTAATGTGCCAGCTGATTACATTTCTGATTATTAGCAAGCTTAAAGCTCCTCACCAAGGACTGGGATGAGCCAGAATCTTCGGCCATCACAGTAAGAGTTTCTTCTTCTCTTGTCCTAAAACCAGAACCCCCACCATGGGCCCCAGCTGCCACAAGAATAAGGTCACATGGATGTGGCTCTCACACCACCTTCCACTGACTTGGGCTACATGGGGTGCAGATAGGGCTCGTTCAAGACCGCTAGACCAGCGTCTGTCCCTCTCTGGGCTTCCAGCTTCCCTCTCGTAAAAGAAGACAACTACCCTGTCCCTGTCTCCAGGTTGGGGAGACTCAGTGAGACGCTCTGGGAAGGGCTCTCTGTGTGTCTCAGAAAGAAGAAATGCCCTGGTCCAAATGACTCAGCTCTCATCATCAACAAACCACAGCTAGGATTCAGAACTTGCCCTGCTACTCAAGTCTCGGGAAAGTTCATTCATCCATCCACCCATCCTTCCATCCATCCACCCATCTATCCTTCCATCCATTTATCCACCCATCCACTAATCCATCCTTCCATCCATCCATCCTTCCATCTACCTATTCATCTGTCCATCCATTCATTCGTCCAACAAATAGTCATCAAATGCTTCTTCTGCGCTAGACACCATCCTGGGTGCTGGGAGCCAAGCTGAGAATGGGGCCTGCCAGCCCCTGCTTCCTGGAGGCTGAGATGAAGCCCTCAGTGGGGGGCGTGGTCTGGGAAGGCCTCTCTGGGAGGGGTTGCTGGAGCTTCTTAATCTGAAGAGCAAGAACCTGGGGCATTGGGTGGGGGAGTGGTGAAGGGGGAGGGGACAAGCTGGAGGAAGCTGAAGGTGATGCCCAGCAGTCAGGGAGCTGAGGGGGAGGAGCATGGAGAAGGCCAGTGTGGCTGCAGCAGATGGGCAGGGGCAGGGGAGGGGCGGCAGAGAGGGAGAAAGAGCAGCATCCTGGGTGGTGCAGGACTCAGAAAACCATCAAAGAGGTCTGGGTTTGACCCTGCAGTTTTAAGTTAGGGCGTGTGGCGTGATGATCATTGTTCCAACACGCAGGATGTGCTGGGTGCGGAGCAGCAAGGGGCTGGATGGGGAGGAAGCACCTAGACCCTGCTCAGGGTCACACGTGGGAGTGAGGGAGGGAAATACCCTTTCATCTATGATGCTACTCAGCTGCTAGCTCGAGGATAGGACTTCCTGTCCTCAGGATCCTGCTGTGTCAGGCTCCCTCTGTGCCTGTCTGGGGTCTGTCCATCTGCCCTGGTCCTTCCTGGGCTCTGGAGGAGGCGGGCAGGAGGTCCAAGGCCCCAAGACGAACCCAGGCTCCTGGGGGCCCCAGCCCTGAAAGGTGTCCTGGAGGGGAGGCAGGAGGGGCTTACCTGGAGGAGAAGGCTGCCAAGGGGGCTAATCCCCACCAGGCAATTAGGGGCCCTGCTCAGGTTTCCGACCACCCGGACAGCTTTCCCAGGGCCTGGAATGCTTGGAGCCTTCGGTGGTCTGACCAAGGTTGTAAAAAATGGCATGGTAGGGGTGTCTGACCTCTCCTAACTTCACCAGGGGGAGAATCACCATCAGCATCAACCCAAAACTGATTCCTATGAGGTGTAGATTAGACATACCTCCTCTCTCCAACCTTTTGACCAATTCTGACACTAGCCACCCCTCCCACGGCACTCTGTACTTCTCTGCTGTGTTCCGTAGTTTGTTGCAATGGCCACACAGAACTCACAGACAATACTCACTATTATGGAGTTTATTAGGGAAGTAACAGGTTACAATTCAGGATCAGGAATGACTCAGGATACAATTCCTCAGTCAGGACAGCTTCTCGGCTGTGCCCACAGGGAGGCCTCTCCCTGGTCCTTAGCCTCTCTGCCCTTGGTCCCTCAGGCCTCTTGGGCCAGCCTGGCCTCTAGTCTGCTCAGGCAAGTGTTACAAAGCTCTTTAGTTCCATAGATAAGTGCCCAGAGGTATTCCACTCCGCCAATAAGCCTCCTGCCTGAAGCCACTCAGCTTTCTTGCTCCATGGGCTGGGAAGCCTACCACTCTGGCAGCCAGTCTCCTGGTTCGGGTGCTGCCAGTTCTCTGCCCCACACTTGCCGCCACTTCTTGCCATCTTGTGCTGTCTCCAGTATTACAGCTCTCTGTCTCCTGGATCTAGGAGTTTCTCAGAGCAAGGACCCCAGGTCCAAAGGATGCTCTCCACTCCCAGCTCATCTTTCTTGGTGCTAGTGAGGTCATCCTTTTTTGCCTTTGGAATGACTCATTTTAAGCTTAACGGGGTGGCAAAACTGACCAGTCCCCTCGTTAGGGTTCCATACACCTTACTTGCATGGTCCCACCCCGACAAGGGTTCCATGTACTTTATTTGCATTAGCAGCAAGCTGTCCAGTCCCCTTGGTGGGCCACAAGCACCTTATTTGCATAGTCCCAATCATTTGATGGGAGTTACAAGACCATGGCTAGAAAGGCCACTTCAAAATGATCTATTGCACCACAAAGGTGCTTTCAGAGTCGTTCCAGCCATGCTAAGTGCAAAGAGAAGGAGCTGGCTCCCCATCCCCAAATGTCCCCAGGTGGGCAATTAACTAGGATTAGCCACAGCATCCTGGACGAGTGGCCAGCTGGCTCTCATCACAGCCCAGCACACCCAGGGGAGGGCTGGGGGCAGCTCCTTGCTCTGCCTGGTTCCCTGGCCCCCAAGTCCCTCTAGTGGAGGAACCCTTCCCCTGGGCCCCTCGGTCCCCCTCACCTGAGGGATCCTTGTCTCAGGTGAATGAGCTCTTCCCTTTGAGCGCCGAATGCATTATTTTTAAACACAGCAAGCAATACCCTCTCTGGCTGCAGATAAGACGGGAGGAGGGGGTATCCTCTCTTTCACCTTGCAGGGTCTAGTAGAACTCTTGACCGACTCTGGTTTGGGGTTTCCAAGGCTCTTGTTCAGAGGGCGAGAAAAACCTGTCCCAGAAGGGTGTCTTTATGTGGGTGCAAGTGAATGTGTATGGGTGTGTGAGTGTGTGTGTGTGTATCTGTATGGGAGAGTGTGAGTATGTCTCTGTGTGTGTCCCTGTGTGTGTGTGACCCACTGGTCAGGCACAGGCAGCAGCAGCCGTCCAAGCTGAAGGCAGCACTGGCTCTCACCCATAGCATCTGGGGTTTCGGGTGCTGCTAGCCAGGACAGCTGAGAGGGCTGCTTTCACTCGCTGACTCAGGGGCCACACGGCTGTTGGTCACCGACAACCTGCCATGGCAAGTGGGGAGGAAAACCAGGCTAAGTCCCTCACATCTTGCCCAGGAGGTGGCGATCATACCAGCCTTTTTCATCTCCATCCGCCACCAGACAGATGGCCCAGACCCTAGTGCCCACTTCCGAGCTGCTTTATGACACACTATCCTGGCCGATGGAGGAGGGCTAGTGTCTCTGGGCTTACGGAAACCAGTAATCAAGGACCCTGGTTTGGGGTTTAGCCAGGCCCAGGTGGGTGGTGGAGTAGGTAGCTGGATGGGGCAGAGGTAACCTCACCAGGAATGAGGAAGAAAGGAGCCAAGAGTTGTAGCCTGGGCAGCTCCAGGGCTGTGCACTGGAGGGTCTGGTGGAAACTTGGTTGGAAGGAAGGAAGGAAGCCAGAGGACTTGTCTTGAAGCCAGTGCATCACTAAACCATAAAAATGGCCACATTTTCCAAATGATGCTTTTATTCAGACTTTGCATGAGACTGGGAGAATGCCAATGTCTTGTTAAGTGATATGATCATAGTTCTTTTGGGGTGGCTCTGAGCAGACCAGTGGATTCACCCTGGGACATACCTCGAAGTGCTGTCCACCTCCATGCCCTCAGCAAACCCTTCTCTGGGCAAGTTTGTGCAAGGGGCGGGCACACATAGCCACTCATTCTAAAGACAGTACTTCAACAGGATTCCAGCTCCTCAAAGAAAAAGGATGAGCCAGTCTTAGAAAGCATAGCAGTCGGTCTGTCTGTCAACAGAGAGTATAAATCCACAAGAAGCCACCCACCACTGGGTGGGGACAATGTACAGAGATCTGGTAACAGTGGTAGGCAGAAAGGATGCCATACGTAGCCACATACTCCGCACTGCATTGGAGAGCAGGTTGGGGGCAGGCAGAGCCTGGACGAGAGACAGAATAGTCTGCTGCAGAGACACCCACAGCTTCAAAGGAAAGAGTCCATTTGGTGTGTGGACCAGTTGAGCTGTATCCACAGAGGCCCTTAAAAACATGCCTGGGGTAAGGCCTGGCTCATGGCAGCACCTCTGCAAGATTCCAGCAGGTCTGGGGGTCTGCTTTGGGGCTGTCATCACCATCATCACCACCATCATCATCACTGCCATCATCGTCTACCACCACCATCACCACCATCATCATCACCATCACCATTATCACCATCATCACCATCACCAAGCTGCCATAGCTCAGGGCCATATCTCCGCAAATGCCCAGACAGGACATGCAAATGCCCAGAGGAAGCCTAGCTCTGTACTGTGTGTCTCTCCAGTCCTGTGAGCGTAGGGGATGGGGGCTGAGTATCTCACGCAGCTATAACTTCATCCACTCAGCGATATTTGAGGGGGCCTGCTACAGGCATTGGGGTGGGGCACAGCTTAGGTCTGGGAGGGGACTTTACATGGGGTGGAGAACAGACAATTAAAGCAGTGCTTGAAATCCCCTCTCCCTGTGTGATGGAGGCTCTGGAACGGCGGCAGAGGGAGCTCTGGAGGCTGTGAGCACACTCATGAGCCACTTCCACCCACAGTGCAGCCCCAGAGTGACATTACCTGTGTGGAGGTACGCTCTGGTGGAGCTATTCCTTCGGGCATGAGAGGCCTGTCCTGGTGCAAGCATTTTAAATTGTCAGTGCTGCTGCCCAGAGAGGTCCAGAATGGAAGAGCTCCTTACAGGGCCTTTGGACAAGCCCTACAGTTGATAAAATGAAGGCTGGCAATGGGGTGGTTCACCCAGGGCCAACAACTCTCCCGACTCCCCATTCCAGGTTCAGTATATCTCCTGCTGTATCTTGTAGTGAGTGAAATACTTGGAAGAACAGGTTTGTGTTAAGCCATTTTCCTGGAAATTTGAGCTAATTCCTGGCAGGCAGTTCTTGCCTTTTCTTCTCTCTAATCTTCCCTACAGCGTGCATCTTGGGCCATTCCACTGACCCTTCTTGTCCTGAATTAGCCCAGCATCCACATGTAAGTATTTAAACATTAAACAAACACTCACTAGGGTCTGAAGTCTGCTGGGAGGGGATGCCTAGAGGGGCGGGATCCCTAAGGAGCTTAGGGAGGGGAGGGGGATTTGGAAGGAGGAGCAAGCAGGAGCCTCCACCTCCCCACCCTTTGCTGACTCCCCCTCCACCCCTTGTTTTGAAAGATCTTATCTACCAAGCAAATTGAGCTAATTCAACAGCAGTAAATTAATTTCCCCATTTTTTGTTAATCAGCAACATCTCCAACAGCAAACAGAACCCCAAACCCTCAAGAATGATCCACATGGACACACAGGCTCCTGTAACCCCACCCACAGCAGAGCAACTCAAGGTTTTGGTGGGTGAGTGGACATCACCTGAAAGGCACGCCAGCAACCTTCAGGAATCGTGTTCTTGTGTTGGAAGCCTGTTCTTGTGTTGAACACTGGGATGCTTGTTGGATTTGTCAGAAGACTGTTGTATTTGCTCATTCTGGAAGTCCCCGTCCAGACTGCGATCCCAGCTCCAACCACTTTTAGCAACTTAAACATGGACAAGTTTTTGTGCTTCTCCATGCCTCGGTTTCCGCAGTTATAATATGCAGCTAACACCGTCTACCCTGAAGTTGTTCCAGGAATCTTCACCGCTGCTGTCCTCATAGCCGGGGACCCCTGAGCACCCTCAGGACCACAGGGGGAGCTATGTACCGGGAGTCGTGTTTCATTTTTTGCTTTTTCAACACCATTGAGACTGGATAGTGGTGATGGCTCCACAATGGGATAAATGGAATCAATGTCACTGAATTGTACACGTAGAAACTGTTGAAATGGCAATTGTTTTGTTATATATTTTCATCATATTAAAGAAATTTTTTATTGGAGACACCTCTCTGAACCTCCCCCTGCTTCCTTGAGTGTTATGGAAAGCCCGCCCACCCACTCTTACCCCAGACCCTGGACGAGTACAGCCCACTGGGGTTTCAGGAACACCTGGGGCATATTTTTAGGATAATTGCCCAAGGACTCGGTATTGCCCTGTGTTGCCCCACCTTTCCGTTGGGTTAAGGATGAGGGGGAAGGTGAGACAGAGTTTTCTCCTCCCTGTGAGCTCTGCCCAAACCCCCTCGAGGCCAGGAACCTACCAGGAAAAGCCAAGCTGTAATGGATAGAATTGTGTGCCCCAGAAATATGTGTTGTAAATCCACCCCTATACTTGGGGATGTGATTCCATCTGGGAATAGGGTTCTTTGTTATGTTAACAAGCCATTGTCAGTGTAGGGTGTGTTTTAAGCCAATCACTTTTGAGACATGAAAGAGCAGATTAGGCACAGAAGCAAGGAAGCACAAATGTGGGGAAAATAGATGCCATGTGGAGCTCTCCAAGGAAAGCTAAGAAGAACTCTCCAGAAGCTGAGACAAGAAACTTCACCCAGTATTGACAGAGTCTTCTAAAGCTGATGCCCTGGATTCAGACTTCTAGCTTCCTAAACTGTGAGAAAATAAAATTCTGTTCTTTAAAATGCCCACCTGTGGCATTTCTGTTACAGAAGCACTAAGAAACTAAGACATAAACCAGGGGATGCTGAAGGTTAGCAAGAGGCCGTGGTGGTCCCACGATGCAAATGCTGGAGCTACCCCAGCTCAGGGAGAGGGCAGGCAGGTTGTCCAGCTTCCAGAGGTGTCTGCCAGGCCCAGGGAATCCCTCCCCACCAGCCTGTAGGCACATGCGTGGGAGAGGGGGCATTGTGCAAAGCCCACCTTGCGGAGCCCTGCCTCACAGGAGGTGTCTGCTGAACTGGTCCTTAGGGGCTCCAGGGAACACCTCTCCACCTGGCACCCTACCGCCTCCCACGGCCCACAGAGGGCAACCTGGATAGCAGGGAGGCTACGACATGGAGCCCGAGAGTTTGGAGAGAAAGGGTACCAAAGGCCTCAGCCCCAATACTTCTCCAACCACCACCTCCCTGAAATTTCACCATAAATGCTGTCCCATGGCTACAAGCTTGGCCTCTTTGGGTTTTGTTTTGTTTTTACAAGAGTGCATGTTATCTAGGAGTCCTGGTGGCACAACAGTTAAGCACTCCACCGAAAGGTCGGAGGTTCAAACTCACCCAGAGTCTCCTCAGGAGAAAGACCTGGCCATCTGCTTCCATAAAGATCACAGCCAAGAAAACCCTATGGGGCAATTCTGCTCTGCCACATGGGGCTGTTATGAGTCAGAATCAACTCGACAGCCCATAACTACGACAAAAACATGTTATCTGGAAGCAGAGTGTCTGTTCAGATCCTCCAAGAGGCAGCTGCCATGGTAGGGTTAGACATTCAACAGATTACTGGGCAGAAGGTCCATGAAGGCAAGTGGGGATGCAGGAGCCTGCATGGTGCAGGTCTGCCACCTGTGCACGGAGAGGGGGAAGGAGGGCTGGCTGGAGCCATAGACCATGGTGCAGGTCAATAGTCTCAGCCAGGCCAGCAGAGGCCAGGGCAGTGTCCTGGTATGGAGCCCTGAGACAGGCAGATACTACCATACCTATCACTCCCATCTTGAACTCTGCAATGCTTAATGCAGCCCCTCTCAAAGCGGCAGGAGGCACAGCTCACACCGAGGTTGCCTGCAGAGGGGCCAGAGGCAGGCTTCTCCAGTTGTGTTCCTCCAACCCATTTGCATCAGAATCTCTCAGAGGTCAGGAATCTGCCTTCTACCCATCATGGAGCTCTCCTCTTAACTTGGAGGCGGGCAGGAGCACCTGGTACTGCTGTTTTCTTAAATGCCATCATGACCCAGTCTGAGGCCCTGGCTAGAAGCCACTCTGTTCCCTGTCTTGAGCAGCTGATTGAGTCTACTCTTCAACCACCCCCTTATCAGGCTCTCACACTCCTGGGCCACTATACCCATAACCAAGCCCGTTGCCATTGAGTGGACTCCCAATCTTGGCCAACCCATGCGTTACAGAGTAGAACTGAGCTCCACAGGGTTTTCTTTGGCTGTTATCTTTATGGAAGAAGATTGCCAGGCCTTTCCTCTGCTGCTCTACTGGGTGGGTTTGAACTGCCAACCTTTTGGTTAATAAGCCATTCGCACCACCAAGGGACCTATGGGTTGCTACACAAAATCTGTCTAAAGGATCATGGTGGCATGTGGTACAGAAGGTAAAGTCCTAGCTTTGGGGACAGGTGAACCTGGTTTAAGTCTCCCTCCAGCCCTTTACTTCCTGGGTGACTGTGGGCAAGTTAAACTCTCTGGGCCCCAGTTTCTCCATCTGCACCCTCCCTAATTGCCCTGGGGCCAGGTACCCAAGACCTAGGAACAGCCCCTATGCCCCAGAGCCTGCAGAATTATTCAAAAGTCCCAATCTACAGGAAGCCTGTGAAACCTAGCTGATGCCACCCTGTTTGCCACATGCAAGCGTCTCCTATGATTCCAACTTGCTGTCACCTTGTCCCCAGGCACGAGCTCTGTGTCTCCGGGAGCTGTGGGCATCATAAACCTGCTTACTCTTCACAGCCTCCCTGGCTGCTCTTCTCCAAGTCGCACTTGACTTACCATCCCATGAATCCTTTAGTGCACCAGGCCACGGCTGGCAGGCCAGAATCCACTCGGCCAAGGTCTGGTCAGAAGCAAACCCATGCTCACTTCAATGGAGTCCATGAGCCCTACACTCACCAGCCCTCCGTATTTCCATTCCACCCCTCCTTTTTCTCTTGGATGTCCAAGCACTGTTCTCCAAAGACTGCCTGCTCCCTCAACTCAGGCCCCCAAGCACTGTTGAGCAACTGCTGTATTCCAAGAGCTGGGCGCTGAGCTGTAAAATGACCAAGACCTGGCTGTTTACTGCCTGCAGGGGTGTCTAAGAAGATGGGTCCAGATTATTCAACTCTAGTTAACATCGGTCCCAGCCTGCTGTCCCCACTCCCTGAGACCATAGGGGCTGCTGTCCTGGTTGCTCCATAAAATCAGTCCAAAGGGTCATGGCAGTTTGTGGTGCAGAAGGTAGAAGTCTTGGCTTTGGGGTCAGGTGAACTTGGTTTGAGTATCCTTTCAGCCCTTCACTTACAGGGTGACTGCAGGTAAGTTACTTAAACTCTCTGGGTCTCTGTTTCTCCATCTATAAAGCTGAGATAGACCACTCGTCTGTCAGTTTGTCTGCTGTGGTGGCTTACATGTTGCTGTGATGGTGGAAGCTATGCCACTGATATTTCAAATACCAGCAGAGTCACCCCTGGTGGACAAGTTTCAGCAGAGCTTCCAGACTAAGACAGACTAGGAAGAAAGACCTGGCAATCTATTTCTGAAAATCAGTTGATGAAAACCCTATGGATCACTACAGAACATTGTCTGATATAGTGCTGGAAGATGAGCCCCTTAGGTTGGAGGGCCCTCAGTATACACAGTGGCCACAGCAATGGACTCGAGCATACCAATGATTGTGAAGATGGCACAGGACCGGGTAATGTTTTGTTCCATTGTGCACAAGGTCATCATGAGTTGGAGCCAACTCGATGACAACTAACAACGATAAAGTAGGGGTGGTAGTAGAGGCTGCCTCATAGTCTGGAGGAGCCGACGTGCCACCTGGCGTAGAGTCTGCACTTGGTAGAGGCACACCATTCTAATCCTCATGCATGTCTGGCCCAGTGCCCTGCAAGAGCGGCCTGACTCCTCTGCCCATGACTTCAGAGCCTTCCCACTACAGAAACGCCAAGACACAGCCACCCACGCCCACCACCCCAAGTGCGGGCCCTGCGGACGTCCCTCCTGGTGGGAAAGGAGCTGATCAAACACTTTCCACAGACACAGGTGATCCAAAGTCATTTCAACACTTTATAACCAGGAGGGCAAGAGCCAACAAGCTTTTGCAACCTTGACCACACAGACCTTGCTGAGATATCTGGGCATCCAAAGACTCACGGGGAACTAGGGAAATTGTAGCATAGCAGATGTCACTCCCTTCCTAGAACAGTGACCCAGGCTTACAGGTCTTGAGCACTTACTCTGAGCCAGCAGCTGCCCGAGCACTTTGTATGTGTTATGGGACCTGGTAGTAGGGTCTGTTGTCATCCCCACTCTGCAGATGAGAAAATTAAGGCACGGAGCAGTGGTATAGCTTGCCTGAGATTGAGCAGTATGAGGTAGGAGGGAACTATGGTGTCAGTCAGGGATCAATTAGGGATCTGTGACAGGATTGTGGGAGGAGAAGGAAGGAAAAGATCCAGGAAGAGGAGTTGGAAGCTAGGGGCAGTCACAAACCAGCTGTCCCGACTGACTCAGGTGGCACTCAGAGCTTACAGGGGAGCCAGGCGTTATGGATGAACTGTGCCCCCCAAAAAGAAACATGGAAGTCCTCACTCTGTACCTGTGAATGTGACCCTGTTTGGAAACAGGGGTTGTCTTTTGTTATGTTAATGAGATCACACCAGAGTAAGGTGAGTCTTAAACCTAATCCCTTCTAACCCATTGCTGTAGAGTCGATTCTGACTCATAGAGACCCTATAGGACTGAGTAGAACTGCCCCCACAGGGTTTCCAAGGCGTGACTGGTGGATTTGAACTGCTGATCTTTTGGTTAGCAGCTGAGCTCTTAACCACTGCACAACCAGGGCTCCAATACCTTCTGAGTGGTGTCTTATTAAAAGGAAAAACAGACATGGAGAGACAGACACACAGGAGGAAGACAGAGGTCATGTGAGGATCCTTCTACGAGCAAAGGAACAGCAAGGATTGCTGGCAGACAGGAGTAACTAGGATGAGGTACAACTACCCACCCTGTCCAGCCTCCCCCACCTCACAGCCTTTCAGCCCCCACCACTGGGCTCAGTTTCTCCATCTGTAAAATGGGGAGATGGGATGTTCTAACTGGACCCTGCAAGCCCCTCCCGTTTCCTGAATTAGATTCCGCTCCACACTGCTTTGAAACCCACCTGAGATTAACAGGTTTTCCTTGTGCACTCTGATTCCACCTAGAGTCACAACATCTTTGGGCTCCAGCCTCTCAGGGAATGGGCCGTCGGAGGGTGGGGTGCCAGGACCCAGACCCTGTTTGGGATGACACCGTAGGGAAGCATATCCCCCAACCAGAGCTAGATCAAGGCATGTGAAGGCCCTAAAGACTGATAATCTGTGGTGCTGCCTCCTCAGTTTACTCACGCATTCAAACGGGTTATGTGAATTATACGTATACATGTATATATGTACGTGTATGTCTTAGCTATCCATGACGCAACTTCTTTTTAAATGTGGCTGTAATATTAGCGAAGCCCTGATGGCGCAGTTGCTAACAGCTCAGCTGCTATCCTGAAGGTCGACAGTTTGAATCCACCAGCCGCTTCTTGGCAACCCTGTGGGGCAGTTCTACTCTGTCCTATAGGGTCACTATGAGCCGGAATCGACTCAACAGCAACAGGTTTGGTTTTGGTTATAATTTTAGTGATTGAACGCAAAAGTGACGTAAACTGTTTTCGCAGAATGAGATGAACTGGATTATAAAATTTTTAGTGGATGCAGGGTACGAAGATTTTTCCTGTATGCCACATTTTCTACAAAAAGAATATTCCACATATTCTACAGCAAAGAAAATGAGTCAGTGAACTTAGTTGTTTCCACAGTCAATGTAAAATTCTGTTGACCTCCCACAACGAAAAATTAACTTTCACCAATTTTCCTCTAAACGGCTCATACTTCAGTTTTAATGCTTGTTTCATAATCAATGCTATAATTATACATGAACAATGAAAAGATGTCATAAAAGAAAATTTAATGATCAGGAAACAAATATTACAACAAATTACTATATTTTATTTTTAGACAGATCTTTCTTCTCTAACATGTTATAATTAAAAACACTTCTTTCTGTTCTTTGCTCTCACAAATTCTTCAATGATTTCATCACAGTCAAGCTACCGAAAAATATCTACTTCCATACATAGTAAGGACAATGAGTCAAGTCTTTCTTGAATCCTTGTTGGACAATGAGGATTTTTGAGTCTCTTTAGGGATGAGAATGAGTGTTCTGTTATACAGCGTGTGATCATTAAAGTTAGGAATATGCATAAAGCAATTTCAACATTGGGAAATACGCATTGTATTTTATCTTCTACCATGGAATCATACATGCCTACGTGAGTAAAAATTTGTCTTTCCTGAATCTGTAAACTTAGTTCTCATGTAAGAATGAAATTGTCTCACGTGTCTGTTAAGTCATAGGGGTAAGCCTGCATTAATTTCTTGGATGCCTTCATGCATTCTTCATCAGGTATAGCCACATTGTTTAAGAAGGAAAGTCTGTTTGAAAGAACTTCATACACTTTTGCCCTTCTTTTCAGACAAGATTCAAGTGTGTCGACGATGGTGTAGTATGTGGTTATGTGAAATTGACCTCTAGCACTCAATGATACTTCTGACGCACTTCCATCATTTACTTATTTCTTTCTAATGCTTCTGCCATGGCGCACTGCTTGATAATCAGTATTTGGAAGTATTTGTTTTGCTGAGTTTTCAAAATTTTCTCTTAAAATATATAAATACCCTGTTAATGACTGGTGCATGCCTTTACATTTACTTCTGAAAATCTTGAAAAGCTTGACTCATCCAATGAAAATGCTGCCATATGTTATTCCACAAAACCAACATAAATACACGCTCCAGGGTCTGCATTTTATTGACAATGTTTTCAGCTTCTCTTTTGAGATCTCCTTTTTGTGTCTGATCTTCAGCAATATTTTTAAGGCATTTAGAATCTGAGTGTACAATTCCAGGATTGCACTCATTGCTACAGCACGCACTTCCCAATGTGTATTAGAAAGACATTTTAACACTCAATCATTGCCTAAATATGTTTTGAGAACTTCCCATAAGGGATTAGAGGCAGCAAAAACGTGTAGAGTAACTGAACAGTAGAAAAAACAATAAACTGCTTCCGGACAACAATCTACCATGCTATGTCCTACAAAATAAAGTGAATGCACAGCACATAGTGTGAAAATAGCATATTCATTACATTCTAAAATTTTCTGTTGCATGCCTTTATAATGCCCTGACATATTGGCAGCATTGGCAGAGGACTGGCCTCTGCACTTAGGAAAATCAATTTTGCAAACTTCACATAAATAGTGAAGCATTTGATCTGCAATTTATTCACTGGTATAACTTTTTAAGCTAGTAAATGTGATAAATCACCAGACAAGTTTTCCATCTGTTGGAGATACGTACGTATCATAAAACAATATTTAACTGATCAGTATGAGAAAAGTCAGGAGTGGAACTTACAGACACACTAAAATATTGAGCTATACTTATTTCACTGAAAATAGTTGATAGGACTTTATCACTTAAGTTTATTAATTCCTCACACGTTGTTTTAAACATATACGATGGGTTGCCGTTTTAATATGTTAACACATTTTGAGATCTGAGCTGCTAAAAATGGATCAAACTGAGCAATAAATTCAAGTAAACCTCAAAATTTTCCATTTTGTGAGGACCTAAATACTTCATTTCTTCCTCTAAAAGGTAGTCCATGTTCAGTGATTCTTATAATGATAGCAACAACGTGCTGCAAAATGTCTTTCCAATACTGACGTTCTTCATTAATTCGTGTTTCCCGTTCATGAGTTAAGCCAGAACCATGTCTTTGGTTTAAATATGACAACATACAATCTCTGTAAATCAAACTGTTTTCATGTTTATGCATCATATTTCAGCTGCGCTAAAATCCATCTGTAGCAAATCGAGAATTACATTATTTAGGACTGAATAGATTGCAAATAAAAAAATATACGAAGCTGACTGATGGAGAATATAGTGCAACTGCCTCTTATCATTCTCAACATTAGCTTTGCACCCTAGAAATACCTTCCGGCTACAGAACTGTGTTTGTTTACCATCCAGAAATTTTTGACACGAATTTTCAAATGATCTACTGTAATGTTGACAATCACTTGGCCCACTTTTGATCAAACAACTTACATCATTAGAAGAAAAATGATCCAACAAAGCATGATCTGTATTTCTGTCATCTATGGGGTCTGCAGATGTGATAATTTCAGATTCTACGATAGTTTCACTTTCTACACCATTATTAATTTTGGTGCTGGTGAAGAATATTGAATATACCATAGACTACCATAAGAATGAACAAATTTGTCTTGGAAGAAGTACAACCAGAATGCTCCTTAGAAGCAAGGATGGCAAGACTATGTCTCACATACTTTGGGCATGTTATCAAGAGGGATCTGTCCCCGGAGAAGAACAGTATGCTTGGTAAAGGGTCATCAAAAAAGAGAAAGACACTCAATCAGATGCATTGACACAGTGGCTGCAACAATGGGCTCAAGCATAACAATGATTGTGAGGACGGCGAAGGACAGGGCAGTGTTTTGTTATGTTGTATATAGGGTTTCTATGAGTTAGAACTGACTCGACAGCACCTAACAACAACAACAAGTGTCTTAGTTATCTAGTGCTGCTATAACAGAAATACCACAAGTGTACGGCTTCAACAAACAGAAGTTTATTCTCTCATAGTCTAGTAGGCTGTTGTTGTTAGGTGCTATAGGCTGTTGATGGATCACCTTTCTTGGGAATAAGCATAAATATGGATCTCTTCCAGTTGGTTGGCCAAGTAGTTGTCTTCCAAATTTCTTGGCATAGACAAGTGAGCACTTCCAGCGCTGCATCCATTTGTTGAAACATCTCAATTGATATTCTGTCAACTCCTGGAGACTTGTTTTTTGTCAGTGCCTTCAGTGCAGCTTGGACTTCTTCCTTCAGTACCATCAGTTCCTGATCATATGCTACCTCTTGAAATGGTTGAACGTTGACCAATTCTTTTTGATATAATGACTGTGTATTCCTTCCATCTTCTTTTGATGCTTCTTGCGTCGTTTAATATTTTCCCCATAGAATCCTTCACTACTGCAACTCGAGGCTTGAATTTTTTCTTCAGTTCTTTCAGCTTGAGAAATGCTGAGCCTGTTCTTCCCTTTTGGTTTTCTATCTCCAGCTCTTTCCACATGTCATTATACTTTACTTTGTCTTCTCGAGCAGCCCTTGGAAATCTTCTGTTCAGCTCTCTTCCTTCATCATTTCTTCCGTTCACTTTAGCTACTTGACATTCAAGAGCAAGTTTCAGAGTCTCTTCTGACATCCATTTTGGTCTTTTCTTTCTTTCCTGTCTTTTTAAGGACCCCTTGCTTTCTTCACGTATGACATCCTTGTTGTCATTCCACAACTCATCTGGTCTTCGGTTGTTAGTGTTCAGCGCATCATATCTATTCTTGAGATGGTCTCTAAATTCAGATGGGATATACTCAAGTTCGTACTTTGGCTCTCATGGACTTGTTCTAATTTTCTTCAGTTTCAACTTGAACTTGCATATGACCAATTGATGGTCTGTTCTACAGTCAGTCCCTGGCCTTGTTCTGACTGATGATATTGAGCTTTTCCATGGTCTGTTTTCACAGATGTATTCTGTTTGATTCCTGTGTATTTCATCTGGCGAGGTCCATGTGTATAGTCCAAATTCAAGGTGTCAGCTCCAAGGGAATGCTTTCCCTTTCGGTTCTGGAGGAAGGTCCTTGTCATCAGTCTTCCCTGGACTAGGAGCTTCTCTGCTTAGGAATCCCAGGCCAAAGGACACTCTCTGCTCTCGGTGCTTCTTTCTTGGTGGTATGAGGTCCCCCTGTCTCTCTGCTTGCTTTTCTCTTTTATAACTCAAAAGAGATTGGTTTAAGACACTATCTAATCTTGTAAATCTCATGAATATAATTGGCCCTAATCCATCTCATTAGCATCGTAATGATAGGATTTACAACACATAGGGAAATCACATCAGATGACAAAATGATAGACAATCACACAATACTGGGAATCTTGACCTAGCCAAGTTGACAGATATCTTGGGGGGACACAATTCAATCCATGACAAGTGGCAAGGAACGGATGCAGAATTTGAAACAAATTCTGTTATATTCATACTGCTCATAGTAATTTCAGTGCTGGCAGTACTAGTACAATGATCTGTACCCATTAAATTCGAGCATTCAGTGGAAGAAGTCTCTTCTGATTCATCACGTTTTAAAAAGAAAGTTAATTTTAGAATTGTCTTAGGGATTCCCAAATTCTTTTCTTTTTATTTTCTTCGAGATTTTGTTTTTGTGCTCCACTTTGTTTTTGCTGTTTCATTTTACCAGTATATAAATTTATGTCACTTTTTAAATTTGGTCCTACTGTAGCAAATAAATTTTAAAATGGAAAATAAATAAAATTTATAAAACAAGTAAAATTTATCCAATAAAATGTACATTTGAATTTGGACATTAATACAAAAATTCATATTGGAAAATTAATAAGAAAAAAATTGATTTGGAATACGTAATTTTGTTCTTCAGGTCTGAGATAGTCAAAAGAAATAGTATTTACAAGGCAGACAGAAATCATTTCATTCATTTGTTGTACAATGTTTGTTGGCGGGCCCTTTGCAAATCTCCACAAGTGTTTTTTGCCTTGAAATAATACTGAAAATCTTGGTCACTTACTTTCCATCCTTTGATGTTGCATCTTCACGGTTCATTGGACTAGTGCTGGTACTCCACGTTGGCGAAAGCAATCTCAAGGAGCAAGATACAAATACAAGGATATGCTCAAACTGGAGGTGTGTTTTGCTTTGATTTGCACAGGACAGGACCAGATACGACATGAGTCACATGATTATAGGGTCACTGGTGCATTCTTATGTAGCCTTGGTGGTGCAGTGGTTAAGAGGTCGGCTGCTAACCAAAAAAGTCAGCAGTTCAAATCCACCAGCCACTCCTTGGAAACCCTATGGAGCAGTTCTTCTCTGTCCTGTAGGGTGGTTAGGAGTCAGAATCAACTTGACGGCAATGGTGTTTTTTTAACGGGTGAGTTCTTATGTGGTGGACAAGAGAGAACTGAATGTGAGGTTATACCCGATCAGTCCAAAATGAAAAGGAAAATATAATTTTTATTGTATGCAAAATTTATAAAATGTGCATTTTATTTCTTTGTGGAGTTATTCAACTCCCATATTCGGAGATACTTACGTAATTGATGTAACAATAGCACCACTTCTCAAGCAAGTTTATTTAGTAAGTCATAACAATATCCATCAGTTTCTTAAAAGAAAGTCAGTCTGAAGGGAAATGGAAAAGAAAACACATTTGTATAACTTTTATTACCTAAACACTCATTTAATTTATTTCCTCAAGGAATTGTTCCGTTTCCTTACACGGAGATACGTAAATATTCTGATAAAATATGAACGTAATGTTCTGATAAATGCCCTTTGTTGCTTTCTTGGAAGATGGATTTAGAAACACACTCGTCACAAAACCGAAACATTTTGCATGATAAATAAGTATTGAATTTTACATCCTCTTAATGTGACTAATATCTCTTTTATTAGCATATAAAGAGTAATATCAAGTACTGTGTCCCTTGCAACAGACAATAAAAAATGAAACTCACTTGGTACATAAATCAAAACTTTTCATGTTAGATAAATATTACTATTTCCGGTATTTTTTTGGACATTACTATACTAGCATTATATTAAATTATTACCCATGTTAGTGTTCTAGTAAATGTATGCTGTATTGTGTCCACGAGTATGCCAAACATATTTTCAAGTTAAAGTTGTAAATATTATTGTTTACAGGACTTAGGACATAACTCTGTACGTAAATGCTAACAGTTAAAAAGTAACATGATTGAATTCATTGCAATGGTTGACTTATTCAAGTTCCCTCACTTTTGCAAGTCATCTGGGACTGGAGTTCTTATTGTTTGTTTACCAGGACATGCACAAGAGGATACCCTTGTGTTTGTATCATGGCAAAGAACATTGCTGGCCCTCCTGGCTGGGGTTGCTGGATCCGCAGACATGGATATACAAGAAGATTCTCTCAAGACAAATCAGAGAACTATTACTATTAATATAATCCTTCCTTGCCCAGTAACCACTCATGCTGGATCCACTTGCATATTGGGTGAATGTAGCAAGATTTAGACTCTAAAGCCCACCCCCGCCTCTTGTTTATTAGAAAGAAATAGTATATGCCCAAGACACCCGCCAAGATAAGGAGTTTCAATGACATGGGAGGGAACTGTAGGAGACAAGTGTTAACGAAGGTGTTGAAGTGGTAGGGGCCTCATAGATTAAACAGCCTTGCATGTGGTGCTCTCATGACCCTGTGTGAACTTTATTTCTGGCCAGCACATTCTCACATACTGGGGCTGGTATCAGTTTCATTTAGAGCCCTGCCAGTTCCCTTCCACTGCAGCGCTCGCTTGTCCTTGTGTCCTGTCTGCTTGGCATCTATGGGTCTTTGCTTTGGACAGCTGGTGCCACTGTTTTGTTGATGCCCTAAGCCCCTGCTTACCTTACTTATTGGGTAATCCATCTCTGCCCCCAACCCTTCATCCTCAGATATACACTGAGCCCCTTTGCGCATGGCCCTGGCAGGCCTTGGGGATAGACAGATGGTTCAAGTGTGGCTTCACTGTCAGGATTCACGATCTAGGGGATAGTTAGGTTCTGGACTCAGAGACCCTCTTCTTGGGTTCCAGGGGCATAGTGGGAGGGTATCTTCCCCTCATGGGCCATGGAGGGTGCTAGGTTCTTCTGACCCTCCACCTTGCTTCCCTTCTAAGCCTTTTGGACAGTTAATGTCAAGTTTTCATCCTCAGCTCAGAAGGAAGTAAATCAACCTTGGGCTGCCATCTGTAGGCTTGACCTCAGAATCCCAGGCTGGGAGATGTCTTCCCCCACGCCCCATCCCCAGGTCTGCAGGAGGCCAGGCCGGCAGTCGGATGAGGTGCCTGGAGAGCGGGGATGTTTTTCTGGAATGCCATCCCAGCTGGCAGAGACAAACTCAGCTCGTCCAGGGAAACCTTGGCTCGCTCCACCTGGAATCCTGCCCCTCTCCAGAGTCAAGTCCAGCCCTGAGGGGGTGGCTAGGAGTAAGCAGGAGGGCACCCCGCCAGGCACGTGGCCTGGGAGAGACAGCAGGAGCCCATCTCCCAGCAACTGGAAGCCTCCAGGAGCTTCTGGAAGCTGGAGATCAAGGGATCCCTCTCCATCCTGCAGGTACCCCAGATGAGACCCTGCCCACCGCCATCCACCTCACCAAACCATTTCTAGGTTTAGTCAGACCATCAAAGGCATTCTGGGCCCTGAGGAAGCCGGCTGAAGCTGGTGTGTTTGAGCCCAGGATGAGGCTGGCTGGCCCCTGACACCATGTTTCTCTCCCCGTCAACTCAGGTGGCCCAAGGGTGACTCTGGCTACAGGCTTTTGAAGGCAAGACCCTATCCTCAGCAGCCCTCACTGCCCGTCCATGGTCCCCTCCTGTTTGAGGGCCAGCATCCTCATTGATGAGGTTGGGACCCCCCCACCCCCCGCTCCATGAACAGGAGAGCCCAGCCCAGGAGTGTCAGCACCGGCTGCCCCCACCCTCCAGGCTGGCTGTGATTACCCAGCCTGGGTCTCTGCCCACCCCACCAGCTCCCAGACATAGAAGGTATGCATCCGAGTCCCTTTGGGGCCATCAGGCAGAGCCGTTATCTCCGCAGCTGTTTCTGAGTGCAAATTAAGCCTCCACACCTCAAAGACCAATAATCTCACAACTTCCGGAGGCCCAGTTTACAAGCCTTTGTGTCTGTCCCCAGAGTCTCTGCTCTGAAATGGCTGGGACTTGGGGGCTGTTGTCCCACAACCCTGGTGAGAATGTCCAGCAAGACCACCCATTGAGTGGTCTCAGGTCTCCCCAGGACCAGTGATGAGGTGATGATCACCATGGGGTGTGCAGCTACTGGCCCAACACCCCCCTCCTCAGGCAACAACCTTCCAATTTCCTTTTAGGGGCCCTCCTCACCCCACCCGCACCATCCACATGTTTCCAGAGGGCTGACCCCTCTCGGGCATCTCCAGTGACTGGCTGGGAATGGACATGTGGCCACATACCAGGAATCATGGGGAAGCTGCTCACTGCTCAACGAAGTCATCAAGACGGGAGCCTGGAGCAGCCAGTCAGCCATGACCACAGAGCAGAGGGCCTTCCAGTGGCTGAAACCATCATGGAGCACAGCACAGTCAAGGGATGGATAGGGACTGCATCCAGGGGGTGCTGTCTGAGTGCCTGAATCAAGCTGTACCTGAAGCCAAACATCCCCCTGAACTTCACAGTCGTGTGAACCGTTATGTTGTGTTTGAGTTGAGCTTCTGTCACTGGCATCCAAGAGAACCCGGATGTCTGAGAGGCAATATCTCAGGATGGGACTGGGAAATATCTCCTGCCTACCTCCCCGCCCCCACCAGGCCCAGGGCTCATCTGGGAACTCTCCCTCTGCAAGGGTGAGCCCAGGAACTCCTGGGAAGCAGGCAGCCAGTCTTCTCCTCCCGGTTGGTCCAGCCTGTAACCCTCAGACTGCAGACTGGGGTGTATCAGGAACGCCACTTCCTCTACATCTAATCCCTACTCTCTTCCTTGCCACACCAGTGGGAAAGGTGGCTGGGTCCTGCCCCCGGTCTGGTCAGGGTTCCAGATTTTTTGCAAAGCCAAGGCATCAGGGAAAGGCAGGTGTCCCATCATCGGTTCTGGGTCCAGCTCCAGGGGGCTGTTATCTCTGTCATTGGGGCTAGGGGCTGGGACACAGATGTCTATGCCTTGAGCCCCTCCATCCTGGGGGCTTGTCTCCTCTGTGGAGGGCCCCAGGAAGCCAGAATCAGTACTTCCTGCTCCAGAACTTTCTCCCCTCCTCTCCCTCCAACCAGGGATCCCCTGCATCCCAACTTCTCTAGGACCTGGGCCTCCACCAGGCACCCCCTTCTTGTGCATGCTTCACCACCTGCCCAAAGCAATGAGGTAGGAGGGGGCTGCGGTTGGGAAGGAAGGGGCTGCATGGCCTCCTGCCCCTTGCATTCTCTGCAGCCCTGCCAGCCAGCGCCCCAGAACCTGGGAGACATCTCAGCCCCTCAGTTAAGGCAACGCTGGTTTGCTCTGACGATTCTGTCCCAGCAGCAGGCATAGGCCGACCCGTTACCTGGGAGCACACATTCGGGACTGGTGCTGGCATTTGAGGAGGGGGCGGGACGGGAGAAAAGGAAGAGCCCTTCTTTGCAACCCGATGGAGTGGGAGTGGGTCCCCACTGAGGGGATGGCAGGACACCCCCTGTGGACTCAAGTGGGAATCGGGAGAATGTCCTGAGGTGGGTGCCATTGGTTGGAAAAGGCACACCCCAAAAATGTCACAAAGGCTGTGACATACTGCAGGGTGCACTTGAGCCTGCCTGGGATCCCAGAGTACAGGAAGGGGACATGCTGTACTTGTGGGGACACTGAGCCTACAGGGCACCCAGCGGTCAGGGCCATGCCAGGCTGGAGTGGGTCCAGCATGCCGTCCTGCCATGACTCAGTGTCCCCTGGCACAGACGCCCTCGGCCTGGTCACCCGGCCACTGGGAGGCGGCTGCCTGCTTTCTTCTCCCCCCGGCTCCACCAACAAGGGCTCATTCACGCCTGTCTGTGTCCGCCGTGCCTGGAGGGCAGTGGAGGGGCAGGGGACATTCTTTAAAAGTGTGAGTCACGGTTCCCTCAGAGGGCAAGGAGAGCAGGCAATTCATAGAAAAGGAGGCTGAGAGTCCAGGAAGTGTGTGAGGAGATGGTCAGCCTCGCCAGGGATCAGAGAGGCTCAAATGTACATCTTACCACAACAGAAAAGGAAAAACCTGTTCCAGCGCAAAAAGCAAGACTGTGCCACATCTTCTCCTCACTGGGAACCACACACAGGGGGTTTCACTGTCGCTCACTAGATCATCAGAGCTCCGAGAGGCTGCGGAGGGGCCTGGGAGGAGACTCCCTTGGTTGCCATGGTAGCAGATCCTCCCAGGGGCTGATGGGGGTGGGGTGCCGGGAGGACTTCTAGAGGGTAGGTTGCTGGCGGGGAGAGGTCCAGCCCTGGACATCTGTCCACAGAGGCTCTGCTCCCGCCTCCCTGAACAGGCACACCTGCAGGGGCCAAAGGAAGGTGCCTCAACATGGGGGAGGGGGGCAAGGCAGCACCCACGGGGGCCCTGGCAGCTGCAGCATCGAGTGGAGGGAGCCCAGCAGTCAGGGCTGAGGTGGACCCCGGGTGGCTGTTCTCACCTCCAGGATTTGTCCTGGATGCTGCAGAGACGTGGCCTAGCTGGAGCATGGCCCCTGGAGGCAGGGACCATCCACCTCTTCTCACCTGGAAGATGCGGAAGAAACAGGCCAGTCAGACCAGCTGGGGCAGGTGCAGAGTCTGGGCATCCACACATGGGAAGCCCAGGCAACGTCCCTGTTGAGCCTGCTGGAGAGGAGACACACTGTAGAGGACAGTGGCCTGATTTGCGAATGGCCATTGCTACAAAACAGTGTGGGAGACAGCAGAGCCGAGGCCATTGTAAATGACACCCTGAGCTGGGTAGTGAGTGACTGGCCCTTCCGAGGCCACCCTCCGCAGAAAGGGTCCCAGAAGCAAGGATGACCAGGCCCTGGAGCCTGGGCAAGACCCAGGTACAAGGACAGCCTTCTGCAGAGGGTAGAGAGACAGGACGAGAAGGGGTACCCCCAATCCTGGGCTGTCCCTGAGGCTGGTGCTTGGCAAATATGAGCGTCAGGAACCCACCCCTCCCCCTGACACTGCAAGAGCCCCTGACTGCCCTCTGGGTGCCTGGATCTCACCAACCCCCAGCTGCCCAGACCCTACACTGCTCTCCCAACTCTCCCCTCCCCCGCCCCTCACCAGCACGTGCCATCATGGACCCATCCTGTCCCCACATAACACCCCCACTCTGAACCAGGCATCATGGATGTGCCAGCACTGTCTTTATCTTCAAAGCCTCCGTTATGACTGGACGGTCGTGTGCTGGAAAACGTCTAACACCAGCCTCCTAAAACACCACTTGCTGTTGAGTCGTCTCCGACTCACAGGGACCTCAGGTGTGTCAGAGTAGAACTGTGCTCCATAGGGTTTTCAGTGACTGATTTTTTGGAATAGATCATCAGGCCTTACTTCCAAAGTGCCTCTGAGTAGACTTGAACCCCCAACCTTTCAGTTAGCAGCCAAGCACACTAAGTATTTGTGCCACACAGTGACTCCCACTAGCCACTTAGGACTGGGAAAACCCTGATTTGTAATGTTGGCCAATTTCCCTTGTGTAAATACTCCCACCCGGCTGATTTCAAGCTGCCAGTGTGAGGTTACTGGGTGTGGAGTTGGGAAGACAGGAGCCCCATCAGCTCTCATGAGCTAGGATGAGCAGCTCCACACCACTGCTCTCACATCTCTTTCCAGGGTCTCCTAAGGAGGGAAATGAGAAACCACTGCTCTTTGACCGCATTAGGATTTTTTCCAATATTTTATTATGAAGCCCTATATCCACTACTGAGATTCTGCAACCAACATTGGCTGTATTTTCTTCATCACGTATCTACCCATCTATCTACCCCTCATCCATCCACCAACCCATCTTATTTAAAAGTCAGTGGCAGACAACATTACGCTTAAATCCAAATACTTCAGTGTGTGCCTCATTAACTAGACTTCAATATTTGTCTACAGTTGTCTTTTTTTAGGTCAGATTTACTCACAGTAAAACATACAAATCTTAAAGGTACCATTTGATGCATTTTGGCCAATGCATACATCTATGGAACCCAAGCCCTCATCACCCTAGAACCACACCATTCAATATGGTAGCCTCTAGCCACACACGAAGGAGCCCTGGTGGCACAAAGGTTAAGGGCTCAGCGGCTACCCAAAAGGTCGTTGGTTTGAACCCATCCAGCAGCTCTGGAGAAAATTCTGGCAATCTTCTGTAAAGATTAACCTATAAAAACCCATTGCACCCCCAAAAAAAAGACCAGATTTACTGGCCTAAAGAAGACTGGAGAAACCCCAAGAGTATGGCCCCCAGACACCCTTTTAGCTCAGTGGTGAAGTTACCTCCGAGGTTCACTGTTCAGCCTGGGAGTGGACAGCCCCGTAAGACCAAATGAGACTAATGAGGTACAGGAGTCCAGTGACAAGGGCCAGAAAGCAGAAGGGGACAAGGAAGCTGGTGATAGGGAACCCAAGGTTGAGTAAGGATATTGTTGATGCGTTGTGAGATTGTTAACCATTGTCATAGGGCAACATTTGTAGTAACTGTTGAATAAGAAACTATTTTGTTCTGCAAGCCTTCATCTTAAGTGAGAATAACAGCACAATTCGAAGAGCATAGTCAATGTCACCGAACTGTGCATGTAGAAATTTTCAAAATGGCGTATCTTTGGCTATGTGTATTTTCACCAAAAAAAAAAAAAAAAAGATTGAGAAGTTAGAGGGTTGATATGTTGTGAGGTTGTTAACCAATGTCATAAAACAACGTGTGTACTTCTGTTTCATGAGAAACTATTTGTTCTGCAACCTTCACCTAAAGTACAATTTAAAAAAAAAACCCGTTGCAGTCAAGTCAACTCCAACTCAGGGCGACCCCATTTGTGTCAGAATAGAACTGCACTCCACAGGGTTTTCAGTGGCTAGTTTTTCAGAAATAGATCACCAGGCCTTTCTTCTGAGGCACCTCTGGGTGGACTTGAACCTTCAACCTTTCAGTCAACAGTCGGTCATGTTAAACATTAGCACCTCCCAGGGACTTCACGAACTGGGTTAGGTGTAGGAAAATAGGAAATGGTGGGGCCTGTGGCATAGAGGAGGCCAAAAAAAAAAAAAAAAAAACAGTTCTCAAACTGATTCTGACTCATAGCACCCCTACAGGACAGAGTAGAACTGCCCCATAGGATTTCCAAGGCTGTAGTCTTTACAGAAGCAGACTGCCACATCTTTCTCCCACGGAGCAGCTGGTGGGTTTGAACTACTAACCTTCAGGTTAGCAGCCGAACGCTTAACCAGGGCATCCCCAGGTCTCCTTCCTGTAAAAATTAGAGCCTAGAAAACCCTATGGGGCAGTTCTACTCTGTCACATGGGGTCGCTAGGAGATGCAAATCAGCTCAATGGTACCCAACAATAATAGCCACACATGGCTACTTAAATTTAAATTAATTAAAACTCAATAAAATTTAAAAGGCACTTCTTCAGCTCCTCTAGTTACATTTCAGGTACTCAGTCGCCACATGAGGCTAGTGGCTACCATATTGGACAGCGCAGATGTAGGGCATTTCCATCATCACAAAAACTTCTGCTACACAACACTGCCCTAGAAAGTTCCCTCGTCCACATTTGTGTTTAAAAAACTGGGTTTCCTTCATATTGTTTGCTTTCCGTGTTTCGTGTTTTATAAAAATGTTATTATACTTAATGTAGTCTTCTGCAACTGGATTTTTTTTTTTTTTTTAATCCAAGGGTATGTTTCTAAGATTCATGTATGCTGTTGCCTGTAGCTGTAGTTCATGCATTTATTTTCACGGCTATGTAAAATTTCTTTGTATGATCAAAAATAAACAAACTGGGTTTTCTTCATCCATTTTGCCCATAGCCTTTCTAAAAGGCCCAAGGTGGGGTTCTCTGAGCCAGGACACTTCCCACTGCCTAGAGCTGAAAGGGGAATTGAGTGGTAGCTCGCTGTCCCAATGGACACCAGCAGAGGACAAGACCCCCGTCTCCTATTCCCCAATGGTGGGTTCAGGCTGGCTACACGCTCGCTAGGGCACTTCACCTATAAGAGGGTCAGTCTCTGCATCACCAAAGTGGGAACCAGGGCTGAGATGTTAAACCCGGCCCAGGGCTGGGATATTGAACCCGGTCCATGACATGTGGTCTCATACGTGGCTCTGTGCAGACCTCTAGCTGTTTCCCAGCACTGTTATGCATTTTTCATGGAAGGCAAATGGTTCCTTGAGCATTTGTTTTTCTGTATGGGGCCCACTCCTGACACAGCAGCCTCAAAACCACTGAAGTACTTCAACTCAGTATTAATGAATTATGGGACACAGACGTGAGGGGACCACTGAGCACTGAAGGCAGAAATGAGGCTGCTGCCGGGAAGGGCGGAGGACACTGGCTTCTGTCCTCAAGCGAGATGGTGCCTGCTATCCACTCTGTCATGTTCACGCTGTGTGGCCTTAGCTGAGTGCCTGACCTCTCTGAGCGCAACTCTCTGGGTCACAGGAAAGAGGTAGTGCCTGCCCGCTGGCTCCCCTGGCCAGGGGACAGAGTCCAGCCTCTTCTGCATCCTTCCCAGCTCAGCACACAGAGCCCTTACCTTGGAAACTTGAAGTTGGCTACGGTGGGAATATTTACACCACAGAAATTAGCAAACACTACAAATCAGCGTGCGTGCGAAAGCTGGACAATGAAAAAGGAAGATAGAAAAATTGATGCATCTGAACTCTGGTGTTTAAGAAGAATGTTGAATATACTGTGGACTGCCACAAGAATGAACAAACTAATCAGTCTTACAGGAAATACTACTGGAATGCTCCCTAGAGGTGAGGATGGCACGACTTCAGCTCACTTATTTTAGACATACCATCAGGAAAGACACCATGGTTGATATAGTAGAAATCCATTGCAACCAAATCGATTCTTAACTCACAGCGACCATATAGGACAGGGCAGAACTGCCCCATAGGGTTTCCAAGGCTGTAAACCTTTATGGAAGCAGATTGCTACATCTTTCTCCTGTACAGCGGCTGGTGGGTTCGAACCACCGACCTTTTGGTTAGCAGCTGAGCGTTTTAACCACTGTACTACCAGTGCTGCTTTTGTGAGGTAGAGGATCAGTGAAAATGAGGGAAACTTTCAATGAGATGGATTAAGACAATATCCACAACAATGGACTCAAACACGGTAAACTCATGAAAATGATGCCGGACTAGGCAGTGTTTCGTCTTGTTATACATAAGGTTGCCATCAGTCGCAGCTGACCCAACAGCAACTAACAACAATGCAAATCGGCACTTTTTTGCCCAAAGAGCCCGTTGCAGGCAGTTTCCAGCACAGCACAGGGCCGATCGGCCTCAAGCACTGTCTGCAGAGCCGAAATCACACCCTCACACTATACACTCCCTTTCCAAACCCACCAGATGCTTTTCTGATGCCTACCTTGCAGCTTCATTGAAAAGCAGTCTTGAATACAAGAGAATTAGCTCCTAAGAGGCATTCTCCACTAACAGAGAGTGGAAGTGGAGCTTCCTTCCCATAGAGTGTTTTACTTTTAAAAGTCTTATCTGAGAGCAGGAGAAGGCAGGAATGCTGGCCTCCACCTATCCCTTGGTTCTGGCCTTGCGATGTGTCCCGCATCCTGGTCCCTGGGACCCTCAGCCTGGACGGGGAGGCAGTGGTTAGCAGTACCTGACCAAAGCAGCTGGGCAGGGGCTGCTGCAGGGACCTGCCGCTATGGCCCGAATGGTCCTGCCCGCAGCTTGCCTTGGCCAAGATAGCCAGCCCCCTGCAGCTGGGGGCAGAAGGCCTCAAACAAAGGGACCAGTGGGCTGGGCAGCCTTGGCTGTCTCCTTGCCAGCCTCCAGACATGTCCCTGGCCCCGCATGTGAGCATTGTGTGGCCATCAAGGGAGGCCGGCGCCCGCCACCCCGGACTGGGTAGCCTCATCTGGTCTCGTGGTCCCAGGAAGAAAGGCTCGGCGAGGGCCCAGAGTGGCTGCAGAATTGTAAAGAGGCATGGGCTCCGAGGTGCAGCTGCGGGGATGGGGGAGGCAGCTGTGGACCAAGAGCCGGACAGGGCTGGCAGGCTGGAAGGCTGGGGCAAGGGCCAGCGAGTGGGGAGATGGGGGGAGGGTGCGGGCAGAACCCAGGAACCTCAGGGCTGGGGCCTGGGAGCTGGGGAAGCTGGGACCCCAGGACTAGAGGCTGAGGACATAGGAGGTTAGAGTGGGCTAGAGATCCAAGGGTCAGGGGCCTGACGACTAGCAGACTGCGGACTTCAAGTCAGAGAGCTAGGGCTTGGGGGCTGGCCGGCAGGGGGCTAAGAGGCAGAGAGCCAGTGGGTTGGGAAGACAGGATGTTGGGGCCCAGGAGGCTTGACAGCTGAAGGTCTGCAGTCTTAGTGAGCCACCAGGCTGTGGTCAGGACACTTGTGGCCAGGGGCTGGGGCCTCCACAGGGCTAGGGATAGGGGGCTGGGCCTGGTCTGGCTTCTTAGGGCTGCAGGAGGGCAGGAAGCTCACATGAGTGTGGAGGAGGATCTAGTCTGCCTGGCTGCAGGGCCCCGCAAAGTCACACGCAGTCTGTGTGACCCCGATGCCAGAGTGGGTGGCAAAGGCCTCAGGGGCAGGTGTGCTGGATGAGCTGAGCCCAGGATGAGCTGGGCCACAGGCTTTTTCTTCTTGTGTTTCTCAAGGCTGCCTTCAGCAGGGTCTGAACCACTGAAAGGGGGACAGGGTCCCACCAGGGGGGCTCCACACAGGCAGGTACAAGCCCTGCCTGCAGGTGGGCAAGGAAATAACACCGTATCCACAGTGGTGAGGGGCAGGTTGTCCTCCAGGCCAGCTGACGGTGGGTGTGATGGGGCTCTGAGGACGCCAAGCTGCATGGTCCTTCATGGAAGTGGGGAGATGGCATTTGATCAGGGATCACAGACAACGTCCTTGTCTACAAAATGGGACAGCCAGCCCCCTGTCTAGGAAGTGGCCAGCAATGAGATGTCACCTCACAGGTAATGGGCTCCCTGTCACTGGAGGTGAGCAAGCAGAGGCTGGTCAACCTTCTGTGATGGACAACTGTGTTGTTTGCTGACCACACTTCCATTTCCCCCTCTGCTAACATACTCGGATTTTCCTTTGCGGGGCCCCCGTTGCACTGTCAGTCAATAGAGTTCACAGGGGCCACCCCCATCCTTTGGCTCCCAGTGACCCCTGACCAGAGTTATCCCCAGACCACACTGGTTGGGCCAGAGGTGGACACATGACCCACACTAAGTCCTGAATGGCTGGCATGCTCAGAAAAGAGGCTGTTCTGCAGCGAGGCAGGCTGTCGGGGACAGCCAAGAGCTGCTGGGACCACCTCGGTCATGTGTGGGGAAAGCCCCCCTGAGAATGGAGCCAAGGAAGGGGGTCCAAGAGACCAGGTCCTGAAGGCATTTCCAGAGTGCCTGGATACAACTGTACCTGAAGCCATCAACTGAACTTTTTAGTATAAGCTAGTAAATGTCCCTTTGGACCTAAGTCCATTTGAGTGGAGCTAAAGAGCCCTTGCTGATGCCCCTCTGCTGCCCCCTCCCAAGGCCACCCCATCATGGTTATTGAGGGAACAAACCGATACCCACATAGTTAACCCAGAGGAAGGGATCTTAAGACTCAGAATCCCTCTCCATCACAAAAGGGTTTCCCTTCCTCTCCCCTGTCCTGCCAATGCAGAGGGAGGCATATGGGCAGAGAGAGCCACACACAGACCTGGGCTCAGACCCGACTCGTCATCCACCTGTGTGGCCTGGGCAAGTCACTTAACCCCTCTGAGTCTCATTGATGAGTGCAGGGCCCATAGTACCAGGATGGTGTGCCCAGCATGCCAGACACATGAGTCCCCCCTCACTGCCTGCTCTTGGGCAGGGGCAGCTTGGCAGAAACCCAGAGGCTATCTGGGCCAGGGTTCCTCCCACAGGTCTGCCCAGCTCTGTCGCATGATCCGCCCTGAGTTCTTGGGGTCAGGGAGCAACCAGCCGATGGCCTCTGTCCTTTTACTTGACTCTAAAACCCCATAGTAACAGCCGTGTGTGGACACCTCCCCTGACTATTGGATAGTTACCCAGACTCTGCTGAGCTCAATCCAGGAAGCAAGGGAGGGAGGGAAGGAAGAAAAAGAGAGAGAGAAAGGAGGCAGGGAGGGAGGGAGGGGGGTTGAAAATGAAGAAAGGAAAGAAGGAGGGAAGGGAGGGAGATGCCCCACAGGGCAGGGAGGGGACATTGTCCTGGCCCAGCAGGGATGGCCGGACGTGGGCAACCATGTGCCCGGGAGGAACCCAGGCCCCCTCTGTGGGTGAAATCTGAGGCGCTCCTTCCTCACTTGGGTCATCCTGTCCTGGGCATGTCAGTGATTGTCACTTGTTCCACCAGGCAGTCAATGCCCTGCCACCCTGGGTCAGCCTGCAGTTAGTGGCTATGGTCTGCTTGGTCCCCTCTGGGTGGGCACCTGGGTGGGGGGCAGCTTCTCTGCAGGGCTCAGGTATGCTGGAGAGCACGTGAACACCTGGGGGGCCTCTTCCCAGTGTGTCAGCATGCCATGCTCAGATGGAGCAGCAGAGTGAGGAGGGTGGGTCCCGGGCGTGGATGGACACATGGCCCCTGTGATGCTCAGAAAAATGGCTGCAGGCCAGGGGCCCCAATGGCTCCACATCTGGATCAAGTGATAGACCAGGCCCTGGTCACAGAGAAGGGCTGAGAGGAGGCAGCCTCAATGGTCGGACTCCGAAGGCAGAGGCCCCTTGTCCCTCCAGCTAGGAACAGAGCCAACTCTGCCCCCAGGGGAGGGCCTCCCCGATCCCGCACAGGGCCTTGAGTCTTGGTTGCCGGGTCACATGTTTTCAGATGGCAGCTGCAGCCGCGCAGGCCCGCACAGGCTTGAGCAGCCAGGCCCCCTTCTCCCTGCTGCTCACACTCCCTGAGATGGGAGGTCCCCCATGCCCAGGACCGCCTAGGCCTGCCCACTCCTCCCAGCTGAGGGGCTGAGGTGGGAGACAGAGAGTGTCTGACTCTGTGGTGGGGAGGAGAGAGCCCCTGGGGTCACCTGAGGGGTCCCAGGCTGCTCTGTAGAAGGGGCTGACCATCCGCCGCGGCTGAGGGTCATGCTCTCTGGTTGCCCAAAGCCCCCCAGAGCAGATGCTGGTCCTTGCAGCCAAGACTATCCTCTGCCCCCACACGAAGAAGCGAGAGCCCCTGGAGAGGCCCCGCATGGGGGTCCTGTGGCTCACACGGCTGTGCACCCCAGGCTGCAGAGAGAGAGCACAGCCCCGCCCTCCCAGACACAGGTCTGGAACATTCTCTCCCTGCTGTGCGTGCACTCCTCCCCCACTGGCCCTGACACCCAGAGGCCCCTCACCAGTGTTTGTGGAGTGGCCCCACATACCCCTAGGGCGCCCCAGGCAGAGACCTGCAGACAAGTTACTCTCAACTCAGAAGCCCCCAGATGGTCCTGATTTCCAGTATTCCCCCCCAACCCCATTGTCTTTTAGGCTTTTAATGTTAATGTGGTAAAATACATATAACAAAACATTTGTCATTTCAACCAATTTTAAGTGCATAATTCAGTAACATCGATCACATTCACCATGTTGTGCTGCCATTACCAGTTTCCTGAAGTTTTTCATCACCCGAAACAGAAACTCAGTGCTCCTTAGCGGTCACTCCCAATTCTGCCTCCACCCAGCCCCTGGTAACCATGTGTACTTCCATCTCTATGCAGTTATCCATTCTAGATATTTCATATAAATGGAATCATACAATATGTGTCCTCTCATGTCTGTCTTCTCTCTCGCAGCATAAGGGTTTCAAGGTTCACCCACGTCATAGCCTGGATCAGGGCTTCATTTCTCTTTATGGCTGAGCAATATTCCATTGTGTGGATGGACCACATTGTGTTTATCCATCATCTGCTGATGGACATGAGGGCTGCAGCCAACCTTTTGGCGGTTGTGTTTTCGTTTAAAGAGATTTCCAAATCTCTATCTCCCTATTCTACCTCCTTCCAAAATAAGCATTCCCTCCCTCCCTCTTTCTGTGGCTGAGGTGGCCAATTTCCTGAATGGAAAATCCCAAGTCCCAGTCACCTGGGGCCCCTAGGTGCTTCAAGGTCTAACCCTCTTGGTTCCAATCTTCCCTCTGCTACTAGGAGAGTTGCTTTCCTTGTACAAATTGTTTATTGGGATGATAATGCTTACTTCTTGGGGTTATAAGAATTAAATAAGTCTCATGAAGCACAGAGCCCAGGGGCCTCACTCAGTAAGCATCATCTGCTATTGTGATTCTTGTCATCGTCATTATTAATGTCCTCTAACAAAAGAAGTCTCAAGCCCACGCCTCCCCTTCTGAGTTCAGCACCCCTCTTCCAGCCCTTCAAAGCCTGAAATGTCTTTGCTGGCTGGAAGCAGAGAAAGCACTGTTCTTTCAGAGTCGGGGCAAACTGTCAGTGTCAAGACTAAACCGAATGTTGCTGTTGAAGGACTTAAAAGCTGCCGAAGCAGCCAGTAGCTCTTCTGGGCTCTGCTGCGCTGCGTTCCTGGCCAGGCTAGCCTCTGTCTTCTGGAAGAAAGGCCTGGGGCAAAGGATGTGCTGGGGATTGAAGGGGAAGGATGTCAGCCAGCTCAGAAAAACAACCTCGAACACAGGCATCGCCAGGGCAGGGGGTGGGGAGAGGAGGCATACTGCAGTGTGTGCCCTGGCTCAGGCCCGGAGGGGAGGGCCACAAAGGCGCTTGCTGCCTAATGAATGGATTTGGGGCTCCTGATGTCCAATGACATGTTATTTGTGTAACCTGCAGTCTCCTATTCACCTAGTAATTTTCACCTCCCTCCCTGTCAAACAGAAGACAAGCTTTCACCTGGAGTCGTGGCTGACGAGCGGCCCTAAATGAAAGTAATTTCACCGAGTGGGCTTGACTGACATGTGAGGACAATGGAAGTCAGGCTAATGTTCGGGTTATCAAAGCAGGGCCCAGGTGGGCAGGCGAGAACGGGCACGTTCCGGGAAGGCTGAGGGCTGTCTCTGCTGACTCCAAACAGCCGATTCCATGCACACCTCTCAGGGGGCCCAAAAGTACGAATTAACAAGCACAGTGCTCATTGGCCCAGTGTGTTTCCCTTTAAACACTTTCTAAATCCAAAACAAAAGTTTGATTCCGGTTTGGTTGAGATGGAAAATTAAAGGAAGGAACGATCATATTTATCGATTAGAATCACCTTCCTCTTTGTACAATTTTATTTCATCCAATTGCTATGCCCTTTTGGCCATCGATCTCAAACACAGCCTAACTTCATGTCTGGTAAGTCGTAAACAAGATGCCGCTGTAAAAAGATGCCCCCTCTTGGTGGCGGTGTACGACGCCAGGGGAAAGCACAAACTTGGGGGTCAGGTGGACTTGAGCTCAGGAGCTCTGTGGCTTAGTCGCTGTGCTACCTTGGCAAAAAACAACTGAATTTCTCTGAATCTCTGCTTCCTCGCCTCTAAAACAGAGGATGGTTGAACCTATTTGCAAGGCATTGTGGAAACTAAATGAGGGAATTCTGTTCAACACATGCTAACGACAGTCACAATGAGCACCTGGCACAGACGCTGCTTTGTGTGGAACGGCCTTCCCTGAACCATGGCAGCTCAGAGGCCTCACTCCGCTCGACCCTGTTGCTGGGTTCTGGCCCTCTACAAGGGCCTTGGCCCTGCTCCTCTGAGCCACATCCCTGCATCTGGAATTCAAAGGGGAATTGAGGACAGGTGACATGCTGGGTGGCCCAGCAGTCGATCTTGAACAAGAGGAGACTGGCTCAGTTTCCTCCCACAAAATGGACCGAGCTCCCTCCCGGAGGCCATGGAGCTTAATGAAGCCCTGTTTGTAAAACACTCTGAAAGCAGATGAAAGGGGCTGGGGGGGAGGGGGCGCCCCATTAAAGGTGATGATCATGAGAGCACCACACCAGTGAGGCTGCAGTCCTACCTGGCACCAGGTATATGAGGGAGCCCTCCTAGAGGAGGCTGTGCACACTTCACGCGTTTCCCTCCCCTCAGTAACTCCGTGCCTCATTCACAAACAGAGCCGCCAGCCAGGGTGTCTGTGCCTCCCAGGCAGAGGGTGTGGACACCACCTGGGCAATCGTCACCTGCTTTGTCCTGGAAGCTGATGAAGAAGGCCACAGTGAGCAGCAGAAGCAGAGATGGGGGATGCGTGGACGGGGCAGGACCGGAACCGATTTCCCCCAGCCTCTAGGCCTTGGGGAGCCCTGATCGCACAACTCGGGGTGTGCACCACCATCCCAGGTGAGCCCTGCTGTGTCCAAGCCCATCACATCCCCACCCCTTCACACCATGCCCCCGCCATGCTCACCCACACCCCTCACCCTTCCAGGCCCCTCCTGGACTCCAGCCCCCACCTCCAGGTGGCCCCTCTCTCTGACCTGGCTGTGAACCACACACCTGGGCTGGCCCTCACACCAGAGACGATGCCCCACGAGCTGCCCAAGATGAGGCCCATCCACTCGATCAGACTAACCCAGAGGCAGAGACTCAGAAGAGTCTAGAGCAGGGTCGAGTCTGGTGGCCACACAGGGACAGTGAGGACCAGGACTGTGTGTCCCAACCAAGATGAGTTGCAGTGAGTGTGGACTGTAAATGCTCTGGAAACTTCTTGCAAAGGAGCAGAAATACTCTTCCTTCCTTTACGCAAGAGCCCTGGTAGTGCAGTGGTTAAGAGCTTGGCTGCTAACCAAAAGGTTGGCAGTTCGAATCCACTAGCTGCTCTTTGGAAACCCTATAAGGCAGTTCTACCCTGTCCTATAGGGTTGCTATGAGTTGGAAATGACTCACTGGCAACCGGTTTGGTTTTCTTTTCCCACAGGTCACACGTGGAAGTGGCACTGTTTTGGCTCATTGGATTAAAATATACAATTAAAATGAACATCTGTCTCTTTTTACATTTTTTATTAATGTAAATAAAGAAATACTAGATACTAGAATATTTAAAATTACAAACGTGGCTTCTGTTGTATTTCTACTAGATGGTACTGGTCTAGAACAGCAACAGCCTCTGAGTTTACTGGTGAGGACACCAGGGGGTGAAGATGCTAAATAAAAGGATGGACACGTGAACCTCCCTGAGGGAGAATCAGACTTAGAAAGCAGGAGACCTGGGGCAGGTTACAAGTATCCAAGGGGTAGGGGGTTTTCATCTCTTATTTGGGGGGTTTGTATTTAAACCCCAGAGGGCAGTGGTGGTCACTGGTAGAATTCTCACCTTCCCTGCAGGAGACCTGGGTTTGATTCCCAGCCAATGCACCTTATGTGAAGCCGCCACCAATCTGTCAGTCCAGACTAAGACAGAGTAGGAAGAAAGGCCTGGTGATCTACTTTCAAAAATCAGTGAAAACCCAACGCATCACAATGGTGTGATCCGAAACTAATCATGAGGATGGCACAGGACCAGATAGCATTTTGTTCCATTGTACATGGGGTTGAAGTGAGTCAGGGATGACTCGACAGCAACTAATAACAAGAAGAACATTTAAATCACAACACTGGCAATGACACCTCACCAAGCCAGCCCTGATCATTCCGCGACCCCTCCCCCTCCTCTCTCAGGCTGGAGAGAGGTGGAAATGGACTGGGGCACAGACACACCTGGCAACACCTGAGCTTTGTTCCCTTTGCAGCAGGACCCACTGCGAGGTTGAGAAATGCAACCAGGTCAGAATAACCACAGAAATACCGGGTCGGCAGAGACATCCACCTGCCCACACTGCTCTGGATCTCGCTCTCCAGGCCAAGGGCCGCGTCCAGCTCCTCCCCACACCCGCAGTCACCCAGCTCCAGTTCATCCATCACTGCCTGGCCCCGAGCCGGCTCTGTTCTGAAGCCAGCCTGGCTGCGGCTGCTTCCGCCCACACAAGGGGGAGCTGGTCCACGCGGGGGCCGTGCACGCTGGCAGGGCTGCTCGGTTGGACGGAAGGGGTTCTACCAGGCACACACTTCCTGCTCGGGCTGGAGACCCCGCTGCTTCCTAGAGGTTACACAGCGGATGAGACTCGCTCAAAAGGGGTCTCTCCTCTGCACAGCTCAGCCAGAGGTCAGACAGGGCCCTAAAGGGCCAGGGGTCAGTGTCAACTTCTCTTGAAGGCCTTGCCTCCAGAGGGGACAGAGAGGGGGACATTTTCTGAGTGTCTGACAACATGCATGAGTATCCTGGGGTGGCAGTAACAAGGAGCACAAACTGGGGGGCTGAAAAGAACTGAAATTCATTGCCTCACAGTTCTGGAGGCTGGGAGTCCAAATTCAGGGTATTGGCAGGGCCCTGCTCCCTCTGGAGGTTCTAGGGGAGGATTCTTCCTTATCTTTCCTGGCTTCTAGTGGCTACCGGCATTTGTTGGCTTGCAGCTGCATCTTCACATGGCTGTCTTCCCTGTGTGTGTGTCTCTTCTCCTCTTTCATAAGGACACCACTCTGATGGGATCAAGGCCCACCCTTCTCCAGAGTGACCTCATGTTAAACTAACTGATAACTTCTGCAAAAGACCCTATTTCCAAACAAGGCCATGTTTGCCGGCACCAGGGTTAGGACTCGAATGTCTCTTCTGGGGACACCAACCAATCTACAGCACAGCCCATCTCCTGAACACCTACAAAGGCCAGAACTCACCAAGGGCTGGGGCGGGCTTCTGCCTCCATCCTCCCTCAGGGACTTGGCACATAGTGGATGTCCCGGCTGGAGGCCATGCTGTCCTGTGCCATCTGACTCCCCGGGGTCCATCTCTCCGAGCAGACAGAGCCCTGTGCTCAGAGGCCAGAGGGTCAGGGGTGCAATTCTCACCTGGTGGGCTGATCATGCTCCCCACTATGTGCCGAGGTGTCCACAGGGTGCCATGGGACCAAGGAACAGCCCATCCCCACCCCAAGGAGTTCCTTCTCCTCCCCTTCCTTCTCCATACCCCTCCTTCCTTAAGGCACTCCCCCAGAACCAGACCCCGAGAAAGGACATTTACTGGGGAGACAATCCCAGAATCTCTGCTAGGGGATGGGGCATGAGGCAGGGAGGGAAGTCAGCCAATAAGAGCCTCGTTATGAGCCTTTAACCTGGAGGGCAATGGCGTGCCATCCTCCCAGCGAACCCTGGAGACATGGGGCACCCTTAGATGTACACCCCACAGGCAGGTGGGCCGGGTTAGGACACACCAGCTCTCCCTGGTCACTGGCTTAAGGCTTAAGGCTGCTGCTTGGGCGTTAGTTCTTCAGAAGGAGGCTTGGACAAGATCTGCACCCACTGAGCGCTGGAATAGGCCAGCTCATACACTCAATAGTCAGGCCAAGGAGGGTGGAGGCCCCCATGCTGTTTGCTACCAGGGCCTCACTCCAGCCCCCCAGTTGCCATCGAGTCAGCTTTGACTTACAGCAACCCCATGGGCGTCAAGAGTAGAACTGAGCTACGTAAGGTTTTCAGTGGCTGATTTTTCGGAAGTAGATCACTAGGCCTTTCTTCTGAGGCATGTCTGGGTGGACTAGAACCTCCAACCTTTTAGTCAGCGGTCAAGTGTATTCACCATCTGTACCACCCAGGGACTCCCAATTCTAGCCCCTACACCCCAAAAGCTTGCCTTTCCAGAGTCTCAGCCCAGCTCTGCAGCCCTGTCACACTGGCTCCCGCAGCCCAGCCCCACATCGTCCTCTCAATGTGGTATCCCCACAGCTGTGCCCTCCCCAGGACCGGGGCTTAGCAGTAGGAGACTGTGTTCCTGTTTGTGCTGCCCCCATGGTGCTGGGAACGCCGGCACGGGGAGTCCTCAAAACATCTAAGCGAATGGAGTGTGAGGAAGCCTGTGGATGCTGGCAGAGAACTCCCTGCAGATAAGCCTGAGACCCCCCAGGGAGCAAGACTACAGGGCCTTGAAGTGGTTCTATCCAACTGCTCCATTTACAGATGGAGACACGAGGCCCCAGGGGGTGCTCTCCCTTAGGAATGCCTCCCCCACCCCTACCCCATTATTGACGGAAACAGAAGCTGAGGGAGATGCAAAATTGTACAGCTCCCTGCGGACAGGGTCGGGTGTCCTCAACATGGAGAGGAGAGGCCCGGTACCCAGGCAGAGGTGACTGTGAAGGACTCCACAGGCAGGGCAAAAATGAGTAGTTTACAGGTCATGGTGTACCTAACTGGGGCAACCACTTGAGTGACAGCAGCCATTCCAGGACAACCTTCACTGGAGCCAACTGGGTGTCCTCTATGGGTCCTGGCAGGACCCTCAAGCCGTAGGATGAAGCAGAGCCCTAAGCGTTCACAATGGTAGCTGGAGAAAGGAGGACATGAGTCTCCCCACACCCACGGTCCACGCCCTGAGAGTATACTGCTGCCCTGATCAAGATCAAGTCCTCTTGATGCGGCCCAGACTAGAGAGAGCTGCAAGCAGCGAGCATGGAACAGCCCATGGAGGCCATTAGGTCCAATGCACGCCTCGAATGGATGGGGAAACTGAGGCTCAGAAAGTGAAAAGGACTTCTTCAAGGACACACAGCCAGCCAAGGGCCCAGGTGGCCTAGCATTCCTAGCCCAGAACTCTTGCCAGCCAGCTTAAAAAAAAATTATTGTAAAATAGATATAATTTTTAAAAATGCTGTTTTAATCATTTTCATGTGTCCAGTTTGGTAGCATTAATCACACTCACGATGTGGTGCAACCATCACCTCTATTTGTTTCCAAAACTTTTTCACCCTCCCCCAAATAAAAACTCAGTATTTCTTAAGAAATAACTCCCCATTCCCTCCTCCCACTGCCCCTGGCAATCAATAATCTACTTTCTGTCTCTATGCATTTCTGTCTCTATTCTAGACATTTCATATAAGTGGGATCATAATATTTGTCCTTTTGTGACCAGCTTCTTTCATTCAACGTAATGTTTTCAAGGTTCATCCATGTTGTAGCAAGTATCAGAACTTCATTTCTCTTTATAGCTGAATAATATTCCATTCTGTGGTTAGACCACATTGTGTTTATTCATCATCTGTTGATGGACACCTGGGTTGTGTCCACCTTTTGGCTATCGTGAACAATGCTGCAGTGAATAAAGGTGTGTAAGTATCTGTCTGAGTCCCTGCTTTCAGTTCTTTCGGGTACATATCCAGGAGTGGAATTGCTGGGTTATATGGTAACTGTATCTTTAACTTTTGCCAGCTCTCCTTTTCATTACTCTATTCCTCAGTGGTAAGGTAAGATGAGACCCGTGTCACCCTAACCCTCAGAGAGAAAATGTGGATGGAACTGACTCATTAAGAGGCTCACGAGTGTCCAGGACATAACTGGGGTGGGAGGAGCAGGAGCCACCTGTCCACCTCGGGAACCATTCTTAAACACATAGCACCTGAGAACATGGCCCATGGGTCCTGACCCCAGTGCCCCCTGCCTCCCTTGGGCTCCTGGATGGGACAGGTTATGTCATTGTGAGAAGAGGGGCCACTAGGACTCTGCATTGAGGGAGGAGGACATGGGAAGGAGAGAGGACCCTTGAGTGAGCACCACCCACGTGGGGCTCTGTCCTTGCTGCATCACCTCTTCAACCCTCACGGCAGCCCTTATTTCAGGTGGGCCCAAAAGGTGGTTTAGGCCCAGTTAAGTTGGCTTGCTCCTAGGTGGGTGTTATGAGGTGAATGGTGTCCCCAAAAAGACATGTTCAGGTCCTAAACCCGGTACCTGTGAACTTGTTTGGAAATAGGGTCTTTGCAGATATTACCAAGTTCACATGAGGTCATACTGGAGTAAGGTGGGCCCTAATCCTACATGAGTGGGTCCTATTCCTGTATAAAGCGTCCATGTAAAAGAAGAGACACAGAGACAGGGAGACAAGGGAAGGATGCCATGTGACACTGCATCCATGAGGCAAGGAATGCCTGGAGTTACCAGAAGCTGGGAGAGAGGCATGGAGCAGATTCTCGGTCAGATCTTCAGAAGGAATCAACCAGGTTGACATCCTGATCTGATTCCCAGCCTCCAGAGCTGTGTGACAGTAAATTTCTGTTCTTATAAGCTTCCCAGGTTTTGGCATTTTGTTACAGCAGCACCAGGACACCCAGACAGTGGCAATCTGATGTGAACCTAGGGCTTTCAGACTCTAGGTCTAGTGCTCCTTCCCCTAGCCCTCTCTCCCCACCCTAGCAGCGAGGTTGGGAGAAGAGCTCACCCCTGGATGCCACAGTTGGCTGTTCCCATGGCTGACACCTGAGATCTGGGTGTGTTTATTTTTTATCCACTAAGTAATCCTGGCTGAGAGCAGAAAGAACCTGAGACCCACCTCCGGCAGGGCTGGGGAGTGGGGCAGCTGGGCTGAAAGGTCATGTTTTGGGTGACAGACCTGGCCTCGTGTTGTCCTGAGCCAGCATCTGAATGAAGTCACGGCTCAGGGAGGCTCTTGACATCTGAGTTGGGGCACCAGGCATGGCCCGGCCCCAGGGGGACGTCCTACAAGGACAAGCAGTAAGAGACAGACCTTCTGGGCTAAACCCCAGACCAGCCTCTGCCTGCTACTTTCTCAAGCTGTTTCTCCTATCTGCACAACCATTTCTACCCTCCAGGACTCGCACAGAGTCTACATGAGTTAGTCATCACGTAAAGTGCCAGAAGCATGATGGGCATACAGTAGGTGCTCAATAGATACAGTTCCCAAGCTGGTGCTGCTGCAGGCTCATAGGACCCTCATTGGTCTGTGGATAACTCCCAGCTCTCATAAACTCCCATCAGAGCCTCAGAGATCTCCCTAGAAGGGACCCCAGCTCCCTAGGACCCCCAGTTAGTAGACCCAGGCTCCCAAAGCTGGGGCATGTGGGCTAGGGGCTCCTCACTTCCCTCATGCCTTGTTGGTATGCCCCACACTCTCTGGGGGCTCCATGATAGGGACCCCACCCCTACCCTAGAACTCAGATCTGCCCCAGAGGGGACTTCCAGGAACAAAAGACACTACTGAGATCCTGGCTTCCATTCCCTCTGAACCATCAGCTCCATGAGGGCAGGAATGTGTCTACTTTGTTTGCTGCTGCATCCCCATCACCCAGAACTATGTCTGACACCTAGAAGGTAAATGGTAGCTATTTGTTGGATGGATGGATGATGGATAGATGGATGATGAATGGATGGATGGATGGGTGAATGGTTGATGGATGCCTGGATGGAGGATGGATAGATGGTTGATGGATGGAGAATGGATAGATGATGGATGAATGGATGGATGGATGGGTGAATGGGTGGGTGGTGGGTAGGTGGATAGACGGATGGATGATGAATGCATGGATTGATGGGTGAATGCTAAATGGATTGATGATGGATGCATGGATGGAGGATGGATAGATGACAAATAGATGAATGGGTGGATGGATGGATGGATGATGGATGGATGGAGAATGGATGGATGAATGGATAGATGATGGATGGATGATGAATGCACGGATGGGTGATGTGAATTGGTGAATGGTGGATAGATGGATGATGGATACATGGATGGAGAATGGATAGATAATGGATGGATGGATTGGTGGATGATGAATGCATGAATAGATGGGTGGGGAGAACTGGGGGTGGTTTGGATGGATGTGTGGCAGGAAGGGATCAGCCTGCTATTGATCTAGGCTCCATCAGCCAGAGGAGGGACTCTGACCCCTCAAGCTTGTGCAGAGACCCCCCACCCCCACCTCTCCTGCTGAATTTAAACACAGAGTCGTGGATGAGGATTGCCAGAGGCACCATCTGTGATCATGGCAGACACAGCCTGAAGACAAGGCCCACTCACTGAGGATGGCAGAGCTGAGGGGCCATCCTGTGTAGTGGATGACACCATTGAGCTACTGGCCCCACAGGGCTCACCCCTCCTCGGACTCCCTGCTTTGTCACTAAACCATCTTCCTGATTTTGTGTCCAGTGGAGCCAGGGCTCTTGCATTCTCTTGGGATCCCCAGTGCTTCTCAAAATCTAGGGAGGGAAGCCTTTGGTGGCAAGAGGTGATTTTAGGCAGTACAAGGACAGAGTGATAAGTAAGAAAGCCATTCCATTTTTCTCTCTTCATGGCGGCTTTAATTCCTCTTTAACACGTGCTTCCTAATCTCTCTTTCCATCAGAGAGGGCAGGCTCCAGACTCTGGGATGTTGCCTGGCTGGAGTATCTAGAAATAAATAACAATGTTTCATTTTGTTTGCCTATTTGTTTGGAGTAATCTCAATTTATGGCAAGTGATATTTATTTTTTACTTAGAGATATAGTCTTTCTTTTTAATTATTTAAGTTTATAACAAGCAAGCTGATTTTATACTCAGGGGAAAAACATTAAAATTTAGTCTTTACAAAGAAAGAAGAACACAAAAGGGCATATATTGTATGATTCCATTTACATGAAATGTCCAGAATAGGTAAATCCATAGAGACGGAAAGTGGCTTAGTGGTTGCCAGGGGCTGGGGTGGGGGTGTGGGAGGGTAGAATAGCGAGAGGCTGCTACTGGGCACAGGTCTCCATGTGGAGTGACGGAGACGTTCTATAACTAGATGGTGGTGATCACATTATGAATGTATTAATGCCACTGAGCTGCGCACTTTAAAATACTAGATTTTATGTATATTTTACCACAATAGAAAAAAGAGAAAAAGTGAGTTGAATCAAAGCAAAGCATGGGATTAACATGTGGGAGTGGGTATTAATTGGTAAAGCAAATGGCTGAGACTCAGGAACCTCTAAACTGGGCAAACGCTTACATTGTACACAAGGGGAAACTGAGGCCCAGCATGGCGAGGCCCTTCTCCCAAAGTCACTCAGATCCTGAACTCCATGCGTGAGGAGGAAGGGAGAGGCTGAAGGCTGGCCCTGAGTAGATGCTCTGGTGTTTGCTGAATGAATGAGTGAGTGGATGAAAGAATGAATGAAACCCTTTCCTGCCCAGGCTGGGAATGGATGTGGGTCTTCGTTGGCTGTGGGCTCCCTCTTCGTGGTTTGGGGCAGACACCAGACCCTGGGCCTTGGAAAGTCCCAAGACCACAAGACTCTGCCTCTGCTGAGGGCTCGGTTTCCCCAGGAGGGGTCTCTGCTCCCCGGGCCCACTTCTGTCATTCTCTTGACTGCTTCTCTCAGTCTTTTCCTCTCTCCTTTGTCTCTGTCTCTCCCTGCCTCTCTCTCTCACTCTCTCTCTCCCTCACTCTGTCTTTCTCTCTTTAATATATAATTTATTTTATTTTTGTTGCTGTTGTTGAAAATACACACAGAACATACACCAAGTTAACAATTTCTACATGTACCTTTCAGTGACATTGATTACATTCTTCCATTTGTGCAACTATTCTCTCCCTTTTGTCTCTCTCTCTTTCTGTCTCTTTCTCTGTTCCCACCTCTCCCCACCCCCACCCCCACCCTCACTGTCTGTCTCTCTCTCTCTCTCTCTCTCTCTCTCTCTCTCTCCCTCCGTATCTCCCCCCACCCCCATATCTCCTCCCACACTCTCACTCCCATCTTGTGGAAAAAGCGGGGTCTGCGGGGGGGACACTTCATCTCCTCCCACTGTGGTTTGGGGGCTCTGACAACAGCCGAATGAGATCTAAGCTGCCGCTTTGTTCTGCACCTGGGGTGGGGGGTAAACCAGGGTTTGTAGGGGGCAGGAGGTGCCATTTACAGCATCCCTCAGCAGAGGTAGCTCGGCCTCTCCTCCTGCTTTGTCTGGGGCTCATTAACAGCTTGGATTACACAGGCTTGGGTGTCAGGTGGGACCTGCCGCCCTGCCCACCTTCCTGCCCCCACAGCTTAACTCCTTCTCCCTGGGCTCAGCCTGGGCCCCCAGGAACAACAGGGGATGCTGAAGGTCACTCCCTGGACTGGACCCACACCCACTGCTCCGTATACTTTCCCAACCACACTGTACCCACAGTGACAGCAAATTTCCCTGGGGGCTCCATGCCTGCTGGGGGCCTCAGGCCAAGCACAGCACTGCTCCCACAGCGGCCAGGGCTCTTGGGGTCACACTATCCCACCCCCACAGCAGAGCTCTGTAATTTGGAGTGACATCACCCCCTCCTCAGAGTGTTTAATGAGAAGTCCCCGCTCCCGGGGAGAGGGTGAAGTTTGTGGTGATCCTAAAATAGCCCCAGAGAGCTGTCCGCCACCCCAGGAATGCTGGACGCCACGCCTGCCCCAGGATAGTGGCTGCTACTCAAAGCCTTTGATGCTCCAGGGGGACTTGAGGAAGCTTCTGGGGTCACAGGACCTCCTGGCCTGGTCTACAGGAGCCATGATGAGTGTCTGCTGAGGAATGAACAAACGAATGAGTGAATGAATGAACAAGCTGACCAGTAGGGGGCTGGTAGGGTGGACTTGTGAAGAGCCCCTCCAAGTCTCCAACCATAGGCAGAAGCTGCCCAGTGCTGGGTGCACTCCAAGTGGCCCTGGTATCCCAGGACATCATTCCCCAGCTGTGTGGACTTGGACAAGTCACTGGTCCTCCCTGAACTTCAGTGTCTTCATCTATAAAATGGGGTTATGACCACAGCCCTGCTCACAGGTTCATCAAAGGTTTTGGTGAACTGTCAGGTGCAACATCAAGGTCTGGGCTCCCCCGGGGGCCCCAAAATCTCTCTGTACCCCAGTACAGGTTTGGAGGCACTTGGACTTACCATGAAGACTACAGGGGTGGGGGTGGGTGAATGATACAGAGATGGGCAGAAGTGGACACTTCCCCAAGAGCTGGGGCACCAACAACCCAGGGAGTTGTCGCTCATGTCCAGGTCCCCTCAGGAAAGAATAGGCCAATGCTGACGGTCCTGGGCAGGGCCAGGATGGCAGGAGAGGAGGTGAGGGAACACCCACCCTGGGGCACCTGAAGGCCCAGCTCCACCACGCCACCTCCTTCCCAGAAGCTCACATCCCTGCCTGTGTCCTGTCCACAGCTGCCTAAGCCCCCGTGCCCTCTAGGGGCCTGGTCTGAGCCAGAACCGCAGCTTCGTTATTTCACTGACCACTCCTCCCCCAGCAGCAGACCCGGCCCCATTGTCCAGCTGAAGAGACTGAGGTCCAGAGAGGGTAAGAGAGTGCCAAAGAGGCACAGCAGGATTTGGACTGAGGTCTGGTAGGCTCTCCCTGCTATAGCACTCTGGGTCCCCAGTGTTTGCCCTGGAGCAAACATCATCAAGGCTAAGCTCTGCTGCCTGCCACACCCACAACAGAGGCCTCGTCTTCCCACAGGCTAGCTTCGCCCCTCCCCAGCCAGGAGCCTGAGGCCCAAACCAGCAATGGGGGTGGGAGACCATGGCAGAAGGAGGCTCTTCTGAGCTAGAACTCCTCCTCTTCATCAAAGACCAAGGGACACGCCTCCTTTGACCTCAGAGAATCAAGAAAGGTCATGATTGTCTTCATTGTTATAGTGGTCCTCTGAAAAGTGGCCCCCCGAAAGATATCCATGTCCTAATCACCAGAAGGAGTCCCTAGGTGGTGCAAACAGTGAATGCACTCAGCTGCTAATGGAAAGGTTGGAGGTTCAAGTTCACCCAAAGTTGTCTCGGAAGAAAGGCCTGGTAATCTGCTTTCAAAAATCAGCCATAGAAAATCCTATGGAGTACAGTTCTACTCTGACATATGTGGGGTCACTGTGAGTTAGAATTGACTGGACTGGTAGATCCCAGGTAGGGTGAGCGGGCAGCAAAAGGACCCTATTGTGACCATCACTGTCACCACTGGAACCAGGGCACTCAGCAGGACCCACAGTCTGCGCCTGGGTCAGGAGTAGAAAGTCGGAACCCCCCTCCCCACCGACTTGCCACTTCAGGTGATCAAACCTCTCTGGCATCAGTTTCCATATCAACAAAGTGGGGATTATGTTAATATTAGGCCAGAAGTCTGCCGTTCTACCTTCTCACACAGAGGGCTCGTCCTTCCAGGGTGCTGGGTCATGGGGGCTCCCTGCCCTCGGGGCACGAATGCTCTACTGGAAACACCAGATGTGATCCTTACTCCCCGAGCTGAGCCTCAGTTTCCTGATCTGGTAGTGGGGCTCACATCAGAAAATGCCAAGATGCTTTCTGGCACATTCCTAGCCCAAGCCCCAGAACCACCCTGGGAGAGACCTAGGAGCCACTGCCCACCTCCTCCCAGGTTTGGGCCTGACACCTGAGCTGTCAGCCTGCCTGTTTATGGGCCCAGGGGCAGCCCAGGGCCATGGCCATCTTGGGAATACAAATGTGACACCCAAGGCACATATGACCCCAGCACGCCCCCCACAAGCTGGCTGATGTGGTCCCACTGAGTCCAGCTCAGGGATGCCGCTGCCCTGTGGCCCCTGTCCAGATCCTCCGGCCTCCCCACCCCACCACACGGTGACCTGAATGACACCCAATGGGCCTCGGCAGTCTCTGAGGGCGAGTCCAACTCCTTAAGCCACCCTGAAGGAAGCCCCCACTATCAGGTGGGGCATGGAGGTGGGCAGAAAAGTTGGCCCAGCCTCACTCAGTCACCCACGTGGAGATGGTGGTCTGCGATGGGCAGGGAGGTGGCAGGCATGGGGTCTGCCCTAAGGAAGCCTTGGGCATCTCCCCAGTTATGGGGTACCTCTCAGGGGCTTGCCTCTCTCTGAGAGTTGGAATGCTAATCACCTCCCTGGCTGGGGCAAAGGAATCTGGAGAGGAGGCATCCTCACCCAGACACTGCCGTCTTTCTGCCATCCACGGCTCTCCTCAGTGAGCCTAGAGCACCTGTTGAGGGGGTGGATAATAATAACAATAATAATAGCTCGAATTACAGAGTGCCTACTAAGACCTTTTCATCACTAAGCCCTCCCACATCCCTCACAGGGGCAGGTATGCTATTACACCCATTTTACAGAGGAGAAAACTGAGGCTGGGGCCTGAAATATAGAACAAGTGGGCAGCAGGGCCAGGGTGCAGACTCAGGCCTTTCAACTTCCGACGCTATGTTTTTAACCACCGCACGCTATGAAAAGTAGGGTGATGTCAAGAACAGCGGCAGAATCAGGTGAAGATGATCCATGTAGACCACCCCTGTGTCCCCCAAAAGGGGAAAAATGTCCTTGGATTTCAAGGGTCATCTCTGGGACAGCTGGGGGAAGTTTGCTAAAACCGCAAGTACTGCATTTCCAAGCCCAGCAAACACCAGGTACCAACAGTGTGCCTAGCTGAGTGCTGAGGTGTGCTTGCCGGGAACCCTCAGGAGCTTCCAATCTAGTGGGGAAGATGGAGGAGTGGGGTGGTGGTCTCCAATGCAGCAGATCTGGGCTGTAAAATGTGAGGAAGCAGGGGAGTGGACATAGCATTTGTAGGGGTGGGGTGCTTCAGGGACAGCTTGATCAAGGAGCTGCTACCACAGCTGGGTTTTGACGGCTGAATAGTTTTCCATTGGGGAGAAGACAGTGTGTGCATAAGCATGACATTCTAAAAGAGCATGTTGAATCCCAAGAGCATTGGAGCTGGAGAGCTTGGCAGGGGCCTCATACACAGCAGGGGACATTGAGTGAGTCCCAGCATCAGGCCCACGTGCCAGTCCCAGCCCCCAGTTCCTCCCCATGCTGTGGCCCCCTCAGTCTATTTCCACACTTCCCCTGCAGAGCCTCCAGCCGGGAACGGAGGTGGCGATGGGCAGGCACCCACCCGGCGGGGCACAGAGCTCCCTCAGGCCAAGACACCAGACACTTCCTGACTCCGGCTCAGAGCTGGAGGCGGCACAGAGGGGGCGGCATTCCAGCTGGCATTCCAACTCCTCCTCGACAATTTGTCCGTTTCCTGCCCTGGCTGCAAATTTCAACCATTTCCTTCAGGGCCACCTCCGGCTGCTGCCTGGCCCTGCCCTGACCCTGGCGGGGACAGTGGCCGATCCCCGGACCTGCCAGCTCAGAGTTGGAGCTGGCCCTGTCCTCGGTTCAGCACCCTGCCAACAGGTCTCTGCTAGAAGGCAGCTGAGCCAGAGTGACAGGAAGGCCGGGGGACACAGAGGGGACCCAAGCCCCGTATGATGCTGCATTTGGGCCTTTGTTACAGCAGCTCAGCCAACACGTGGAGCGGGAGAGAAAGGGCCCCCATCCCTTCTTCTGACAGGGGGCTCTCTCTGTGGTCACCCTCTCACCCCAAGACCCATGTGGGCAACACACACAACCCCATGTCCTCTGGGCCCTCCGCTGGCCCTGAGTGTCATCCTGTGCCCAACCCTGTCCCAGGCACTTCATATGCCTGTGAGGCCATTGTACAAACGGGGAAACTGAAGCCCAGAGGGCTCAAGGGACACACCCCACCACACTACATCTCCTAGCTGACTCCCCCTGCAGCCAACAGGGCTCACCGTGAGATGCCTCCTCTCTCCCATCTACATCACAAGGTGGCTGCTGTGTCGCTCAGGTCATGAGGCATTTCCCACCCTCTCTGCGGGTTCCAGGTTCTGCCCCTTTTCACACTCAAGCCGACACAACTTCAGGGGCCCACGTGGAGGCTGCCCAGCCCTGGAGAGGCTGCCTGAGGGGGGTGGGTGGTAAGCCCCCCCATCACTGGGGGTATTCAATGAGGCTGGAAAGAATTCTGGCTTTGGCCTGGGATCCAAAAGCACCCCCACCATGGTCCTTAGGTCTCAGAAGCTATGGTTTGCAGTTCCTGCCACCCTACCCACTTTGGGACACTTTGTACAGCAGCCCCAGGACACTAAGACACTGTTGCACTCAGGTGAGGAAGATTCCAGGAGAAGACGGGCATAAGGCCCAAGCTATACTAGTCCCTGGGTGGTGCAAACGGTCAACTCACTCGGCTGCTAACCAAAAGGCTGGAGGTTTGAGTCCACCCAGAGGCACCTCAGAAGAAAGGCCTGGCAATCCACTTTCGAAAAATTAGCCACTGAAAACCCCATGGAGCACAGTTCTCCTCTGACACACGAGGTCGCCATGAGTCAGAGTGGACTCCCAGGCAACTGGTATTTTTAAAAACTGAGCCCCAGAGAGCAAAGGGGTCCCGCAACCTAAAACAGGCCCCGTTGGTGGCACTTCCCACAACACCGAATGACCACTCCTGGTCCAAGCTCACAATCCCCCCTGGCAGTGTGGGGCTCAGTAAGGGCAGAGAGCACCCGTGACCCCAGAGGTCGGTCTCCAAGGTGGGGAGCCGGGAGACACAAAGGCCCATGTTAGGAGCGTGTAGGGCAAGACTCACACCCAGGAGGTCTTCCCCGCAGTGGGGCCTGGGCACCCTCAGCAGGAACTGAGAGCCCCATACCTCGTAGGGGGGTTCCGTGCCAGCCCACATCCCCACCACCCGGCCGGCTCCTCAGACAGGAGGCAGCCCTCCACGGACACCGGCCTCATGACTGAACGGCAAGGCCTTTGTGGAGCACTCATGCCATAAATCTTTCCACTGGGGGCCCCCCTCCATCCTCGGAGGTTCCTCTCCACCCACACCACCACCCAAAAAAGAATGCTGAGAAAATCTCATTTCACAGTTTCCCATAAAACCAGGTGCAGAACAGCTGCAGCATACGTGGAGGGTGCGATTCCCGAGCCCTGGCCTCACGGCGCCCACCCGCCGCCCGCTGGTAGGAGAGGGAGCTGAGAGGGAGGGTTGGGTAGGTGTGCCATTATCACGCGGGCCAGGGGGCCCAGAAGGCTGAGGGCCTGGGACCCTGTGCCCACCACCCGCTCTGGGATAGGGTCCTCCGAGGAAGGAGGCCAAATCCAAACCAGAGCAAATCCGAGTCCTGTTCTCCACTGAACCATGTTCACACACCCGGAGAGATTAACAAATTAAATCAGAGACTTGGGGCGAAACTTTGTAAAATCTGCTCTGAGTTAAATATTCAGATATGGTTCTGGGGCCAGATTTAGGCCCGAAAGTCGAGTGAACCCTGCTAATCTGATGGACCTCACATGGCTCACCTTCACCCTAATCTGCCTAGAAAATAAACCAGGGGCCTCGGTACTTGGTTTGGAGTTGCTGGATGGTGGGCGGCTGGGGGGCAAAAGGAGACATCCTCTTCCAGTAACCAGACAGGACACGTTTGAGTTGGAATCAGTCCTGGAGACAGATGAAAAGTTTCCCTTCTGCGGTGAGCTGAGCACTGGGGGACTGGGCTCAGACCCCAAACATGGGGTCAGTAGAGCCAGCAGTAGGCACCTGGCCCCTTAGGGTTGCAAGGAACTCCCAGACTCCCAGCCAAGAGCAGCGGCTCACCATTTGCAAAGTGCTTTTGCACTGCCTCCTCATCACCCTGACCACATCCAGGGGTGGGCTTTGCTCTCTGGGCTCACAGATAAGGAAACTGAGGCTCAGAGACAGCGCAGATGCCCCCCTTGGCAGGTGGCAAAGCCAGTCACGGCCCTGCATCATCCAGCACACCGACGCATCTGCTGAAACCCACCCTCCTGCCTGGCCTCAGGGCCATGACCTACAAAAGCCCTGCAACCCAGCCCAGGGTAGGCAGGTCCCAGAGGTGGGCCGTGGGTCTTGGGGAAGCTGGGGACCTCAAGCAAGCCATAGAACCCCCCAGCTCTCATGCCCTATCCTCCCCTACCCACCCCCCGGCCTGGGGAACACCTATAGGTGTTCGATAGCATTCATTCATTTCCTTCCCTAACTTGAGTTGAAGCAGCTGCCAGAGGGGGAAAGGCCCACCACAGAGAAGCCTACACCCACCACCTAAGAGGCTGCACAGTCTTCGCAGGACAAGCCGCCTCCCAGGAGGCCTCTGGTCCCCAGGCCTCCCCGCTGCAGAAATTCCCCAAGCCCCAGCACCCAAGCAGCCCATCCTAGCCCCCCAGACCAGACCAGGCCAGCCCTTCCTGAGCCCAGCCACATGGCAGCAGCGGCCCAGGGTCTCCAGCTGTCCACGTGCACAGCAGGAATCATCCAGTGAGTCCCTGAATGTCCGTCGTGGGGCATCTATGAGGCTGCCAGTCGGTAGCAAACACGATTCATTCTAATAAAACAAACCATCTGAGGCTGGGGAAGCCACAAGAGGAAACAGCTGTGTGCTGCTGGCTGCAAACACGTGTCTCCACATCCAGCTCCCAGCTCTAGCTCCCACTCCCGTGAAGCTCGGATTGCAGGCCATTGTCTGAGAGCTGAGTGCTCGGGAGGAGTAAGAGAGGTTTGTGCCCAGGCCAGGGGGAGCATAGAGGCCTGGGAACACACACACACTGTCACACACACACACAGAGCCCTACTATGTGCTAGAGACTGCGCAGGATGCAGAACCATGAGTCAGACCCCACAAATGCCCTCACAGCCACGGACACCAAAGAGGCCAAAGGTCAGCATCCTATGTCCACAAAGACATATACGAGGATATCCGTATCTGCTCTATCTTTAATGCTCCAAACCTGGAAAACATCCAAATACCCATCCACACAAGAATAGTCACATCAGCTCTATTTATAATGGTTAGACCTGGAAACACCCAACGTCCATCCTTAGGTGAATGGCTGTTTATTTAACACTGGTATTCAGTGGGACATTGCATGGCAATGAAAAAGAGTAAACCATTGATGAATGCAATGACATGGGTGAGTCTCAAAGCCTTATGAGTGAAGGATGCATATTGTCTGATGTATATCATATGATTCCATTCACAGAAGTTCCAGAACAGGCAATATTACTTGATGGTGATAGAAATCGGGACAGTGGCTTCCCTTGGGCAGGGGGGACGGACTGTAAGGGTGCCTGAGGAAACATTCAAGGGCACTGGAGATGTCCTAAACATTGATCTGGGTGGTGGTTACCCAGGTGTATACATATGTAAGAAGTCATGGAGTTACACAGACTTATGTGTAAATTATATCTCAATAAAGTACTGGAAAAAAAGACTTGAGGAATATCGGCATCCCCCCACCCTCACCCTCACCCCTCCTTCAGTTCAGCTTTAAATCACCAAGAAGAGCAGGAGGCAGGAGGAGGTCTGGGGAGAACACATTGCCATCCCCTGCCTGTGACAGCCGAGAGGGAGAAGGACAGGGGTCACCTCAGCCCAGGTGGAAATAAATGTGCATTGGAGCCCCAGGATTAGTGTTACTGTGGGTGTTTAAAGATGGAGAAGCACCAAGATCTGACCCCAGGTCTCTCTGGCCATGTGATGCCCCATCAAACCAGACAGGCTCCCCTCACGCTTTCATAGACACTGAAAAGGATGAGAAGGTCTGAAAGGAGCATCATCAATCCCTACCTCCTTGTTACTCTTATCACTGCCACCAACACCACCACCGCCGTTTCCAGCATCACCTCCACCATTGCCGTTACCGTCACTACCACCACTACCATCACCACGACCACCACCTCCATCACTGCCTCCATCACCACCACCACCACCACCATGGCCACCACCATCAACATCACCACCTCCATCAACACCATCACCACCATCATCACCATCACTGCCACCACCACCACCATCACCATCATACCACCTCCATCACCACCACCACCTCCATCACCACCACCACCACCATCACCACCTCCATCACCATCATAACCATCATCACCACCACCACCACCACCACCATCACCACCAGGATAACCACCTCTACTATCCCTACAACTATCCTACCACCACCAGACCACCATCATCACCGTTATCATGCCCCTCTGGGCCTATTTCCTTTATTAATAAGATAGAGGTTAGTTTTCTAGTATCTGGGGACCCCAAGAAAGTAGTGGACCCTGAACTCAAACCAGGTCTTCAGGCTCCAACTGTAGCGCTTGCTCCCCTTTGCTCAGGTCCCACAGCTCCACCAGGACCCTGGCCGAAGGCTCCATCCCAGTTACTGAGACAAGTCCACTGAAATCCCAGCTAAAACTCGCTTGTGAAACCCTGTTTTCAAGCCTACACATAAACTACATGTGCCTGGAAACTTTTTGCTTTTCCTAATAGCCCCAGGGGTGTTAACTTTATAGTAATTACAGGACTTGTGCAAAGCACCCCGGCTGCCCTCAGAGCCAACACAGCGGCACCTCCACTCCCAGAACCCGAGCCGCAGCTTGCACAACCCTGGGAGGAAGTCCGACACAGCAAGCGGCCCTGCTAAAGAATGACTACCCCCCATAAAACTTTTAATGGGGCTGATGGAAGAGTCCATATTTAAAGCAATCTGTCAATCCCTGGGAAGCAAATGCCCCATAGGCTCAGGGGCAGCTTTGCACGGTAAAGACGGAGATTACAGTGAAGTCCTGGGGTGTGGTAAATGAAGAGAGGAAATTGGGGTCCGGAAAGTCGAGCACTTCAGCAAAGCTCAGCCAGGACTAGCTCTGTCCTAGACACAGAAGTCAGTCGCTGGGAAGCTCCTGGTATGGAAGGGAGAAGACAAACATGTTGGATCCACACACAGCATCAAGCATCAAGAAAGTGAGAAAACCAAAAAACCAAACCTATTGCCGTTGAGGGGATTCTGACTCATGATGACACCGCATGTGTCAGAGTAGAACTGTGCTCAATGGCTGATTTTTCAGAAGGAGATCACCAGGGCTTTCTTCCTAGTCTGCTGTAGAAAGTGTCTTAGTCATCTAGTGCTACTGTAACAGAAATACCACAAGTGGATGGTTTTAACCAAGATAAGTTTATTCTCTCACAGTCCAGTAGGCTAGAAGTCTGAATTCAGGGCATCAGCTCCAGAGGAAGGCTTTCTCTCTCTGTCTGCTCCAGAGGAAGGTCCTTGTGATGCATCAGTCTTCCCTTGGTCGGGGAGTATCTCAGCACAGGAACCTCAGGTCCAAAGGATGCGCTCTGCTCCCGGCACTGCATTCTTGGTAGTATGAGGTCCCCAACTCTCTGCTTGCTTCCCTTTCCTTTTATCTCTTGTAAGATAAAAAGTGGTGCAGGCCACACCCCAGGGAAACTTCCTTTACATTGGATCAGGGATGTGACCTTAGTAAGGGTGATACAGTCCCACCCTAATCCTCTTTAACATAAAATTACAATCACAAAATGGAGGACAAGCACACACGATACTGGGAATCATGGCCCAGCCAAAATGATACACACATTTTTGGGGGAACATAATTCAATCCGTGACAGTCAGGAAGCTCTGCTGAAACCTGTTCAGCATCATAGTAACACACAAGCTGGCACTGACAGAGGGGTGATGGCTGCGCATGAGGTGCGTTGACTGGGAATCAAACTGGGTCTCCTGCATGGAAAGCGAGAATTCTATCACGGAATCACCAATGCCTCAAAAACCAGTTCCCATCGAGTTGACCCCAAATCAAAGTGACCTCATGTATATCCGAGTAGAACTGTGCTCCATAGGGTTTTCAATGGCTGATTTTTTGGAAGTAGATCACCAGGCCTTTCTTCTGAGGTGTCTCTGGTGGACTCAGTATTTTGGTTAGCAGCTAAGCATGTTAGCCATTTGCACCACCCAGGGACTCCATCAGAAATGGGAAACCCAAGTTGTTTCTTCTGTTGAACCCACTGGAATTCCACCACTGGAATGTCTCACAGGATGTTATTGTTAGTTGCCATGGAGTCGATTTTTGACTCATGGCGACCCCAGGTATGCAGAGTACAACCATGCTGCATATGGTTTTCTAGGCCATGACCTTTCAGAAGCAGATCGCCAGGTCTTATTTCCAAGGCACATCTGGGAGAGTTTGAACCTCCAACCCTTTGGTTAGTAGTCCAGCACTTAACCATTTGCTATACCCAGGGACTTTTATTTCTCACAAAGTTCTGGGGTAGAACCTTCCGGACAGACATGTCTGACAGCCACTTCTCTCTCCCTGAGATCTGGCCATTGAAGAGACCAGTCTCAATGTGGCAGCCACCGGCAACTTGTGGCTGATAAGATTTACATTAATTAAATGAAATTCTTCCAGCCTATGCACCTCATGCCAGCCACCACCGGTCCCTCAGTGTAGGACATCTGAGCGGCGGTCCATAAAAGAGGAGAAGAGACTCGAAATCAGAGGGAAGACGCCGGGTGAAGATACATCTACACTCCAAAGAATGCCGGGTTTGAACACCACCAGAACTGAAAGAAACAAGGAAGGATCTTCCCCAAGAGCCTTCAGAGGGAGCATGGCCCTGCCAACACCCTGTATTCAAACTCCTAGGCTCTAGAACTGTGAGAGATGAAGTTTCTATTAGTCTAAGCCCACCAGTTTGTGGTCCTTTGTTATGGCAGCCCCGGGGCCCTAGGGCAGGTGGGTATCAAAGAAGGGGGACAGAGGCTCTCTGGCCTCCTGTCTTGGCTCAGCCCCCTGATGCGGGCCGCCCAGGGCACAACACTGACAATCCTGGGGCCACAACACAAAACCAGATCCATGGCCGGCAAGCTCAGCCTGGCATTGAACTCCAGGGTTCTCAGCTGCTCCCATAGTCTAGCAAACAGTTCAGCGCTCAGCTGATAACCAAAAGGTTGGAAGTTCAAGTCCCCCTAGAGGTGCCTTGGAAGAAAGGCCTGGTGGTCTACTTCTTAAAAATCAGCCACTGAGACCGGAGGCAGGATGAGAAGGCAGAAAGGGACAGGAGCTGGTTGGATGGACATAGGAACCCCAGGGTGGGAAGGGAAAGTGTGCTGTCACATGATAGGGATTGCAACTAGTGTCACATAACAATAAGTGTGTAAATTTTTGTATGAGAAATTAATTTGCGCTTGAAACTTTCACCTAAAGCACAATTAAAAAACAAAAAAATCAGCCATTGAAATCCACAGTTCTACTCTGACATACATGGTGGGGTCCCAATGAGTTGGAATTCAGTTGATGGCAACTTTTTAATTTTTTTATTTTTTCAGCTTCTCCTGCCTGCTCCTCTTGGAGCTCACTGTGGGATTGTGGTGGGTGGGAGCCCAATGGTAGAGGCAGCGACTGCCTAGGAAGCTTCCGGAAGGCAGCCACACTGGCGCAAGTGCCTGGAGCTTCCACACGGCCAGGCCAGGGAGCCACCTCCTCCCTCCAAAAGGGAGCGGAAGGCCAGCGAGCTGGTGGCAAACTCGGTCCTGGCAGCTCCCCAGGCCTCCCCGGGGCCGGCTTAAGTTTCCAAGGAACGTAAACTCTGTCTTACAAATTAAGATAGTGACTCCCTCAACTGAACACATTAAAAATAGCCCTGCTGACTCAGTCCCTCCTCAAAGTTCTGTGGGAAAGGGCCTGCAGGCAGAGGGCTGACCCACAGGCCACATGCTCACCCAGGGCTCACACGGCTCATGAAGAAAGCACAGAAGCTATTCTAGGCATGGCGAGTCCCTCAATGGGTGCGCAGCCACAGGGCTGGCTCCTGTCCTGGCCCCTTTGGGTGCCTGGCTGGGTACTACTCCACGTAGCTGGGTAGGGCTGGGGGTTCAGAAACCGGTCACAAGTTCTCTAATCTCCACTTTCTGACTTCTCCTCCTCCTCCAAAATTGGCTTTTCCAGTCTCTCCTCCTCTGGAGCAATTCTTGGGCCCCAAAAGGGGAAAATGCAACATGTAAGTGCATGCTTTATATAATCCACTTAGGATGCTTTGGGCTGCAAGTACAGGTGAACTGACTCAACATGGCTTCAAACTAAGGCAGTGTGTAATCTCACATGACCAGGTGCACAGGTTAGTGCACTCCATGATCATGTGATATCACAGGACCCAGGTTCCCACCTCCTGTCGGCTTGGCTTTGGTCCTCAGAACAGTTTCCTCATGGTTGCAAAATGACTGCCACAGCACCGAGGATCACATCCTCACCCACCAACCTCTAAAGGCACCTCTTCCTTGTGCCCTTTTTAAGAGCCAAGATGTTCCCAGAAACACTCTGCCTTCTACCCTAGAGACCCTGGAGGGTCTGCCTGTGTACCTGGAGTGTCTGCCTGCACACCTGGAAGGCCTGCTGGAGCACCTGGAGGGTCTGCCCACACACCGGATAGGCCTGCTGGCATACCTGGTGGGTCTGCCTGCACACCTGGTGGGTATGGGATTGCAGCCAGCTCAGCAGCTCCTCCAGCTCCTGCTAGGTCTCACCTTTCACCTATCCTGAACTCCGCCCAATGTGTGTGTACCCTGGGGGAGGCACAGGTGGCCCCTCATGGAGCTTGGAGGAGGCAAGAGAGAGAAGTGGTGGTTTCAGAGCGGGCTCCAGCTCGACTTTGCTACCCCCCCACTCACACTCACCTTCTGCCCAGGCCCAGCCCCAGGGCAGGTGCAATGGGGTCACTAGACTGCTGAGCCCACCCCCATGTCTGCACAGGGTTGGGTCTTTATGACAAACCCACAATCCCACGTCACTCAGAGCAGTGCTGTTCTCAATGGAATCCTGGCAGGAAGGACAGCAAGAATCTCCAGGGTTTTGGAGTCTAGGGATTCCGATGGGGTGGGAAGCATTTCAGCTCTCCCAGTGGTTCTCATAGGAGATAAACAAGAACAGGACAAGCAACAGCAGCCACGGTGGGTCTGTAAGAAACCAGGGTCTCAGTGGGGCTGCCTTCATGAACTCTGGCTTGTGCCAGCCAGTCTCAGTCATCCCCGAGCTCTGTCCCAGTGAGGGGCCCAGGGTGCAGCCCTAGGTGGGTTGAAGGTCTCGGGCATCTCACTCAAAGCCAGTGGCCCCCACTGTGACCCTCTGCTCTTGTGGCTAAACAAACCTTCGTCTCTTCTCAAATCCTCGTCTTATTATCAAGTATTTTGCATAATTGGAAGAAAAAGACAAGAGCATACTTTTGTGCTGACTACATGAAAACACAAAATCAATTCAGGCACTTCTACTGACCCCAAAATGTCCGTGGAGTCGAGTGAGTTGAGAGATGAATTGTTCATATCTTAGGAAACCAGTCTCCCAAACATGTGTAGAAATAAATCAGGTTTTCCTCCCAGAGTGGGGCTGACACACAGGAGGGGCTGCAAGTTTGAGGGATGAGGCGTCACAGGCAGATCCCTTCTGCAGCTCGTGACACTCAGTATGGCTTGTCACTGAACACTCTGGACCAAGAGACATTGCATCTCTGCATAGCTGTCCCTGGGAGGAGGCAGTGGCCCAGGGGACAAGAAAACAGGGCTGGAAGCCAGGACTCCACCAGGCACCAACTGCATGGCCTCGAGCAACTCATCCACCACCCTGCACCCCACTTCCCAGGTGATGACTCAAGGGCTTGAGGGCTCAGCATCAACATTCTGTGATCCTAAATCAAGCATGTTGCTGATAGTTTCCCCAAAACTCACCTGGAATTCAAAATCTGGATCTCTCAACTCATAAATCTCACTCAAGGCAGGAGGTCTTTGCTGGCCTTGGGGTCCTCCTATTGCACACAGGAATTACAGCTGGGCCCACCCTTTAGGGGTGAGGGAAGGACAGGTTTATCCAAGAGCTTTTTACAAGGGCTAGCTCTTGTAGCCCCAGGTGGATCAAAAGTGAAGAGGACTTGAAGCACTTACTGATGAAGATCAAAGACCACAGCCTTCAGTATGGATTACACCTCAACATAAAGAAAACAAAAACCCTCACAACCAGACCAATAAGCAACATCATGATAAACGGGGAAAAGACTGAAGTTATCAAGGATTTCATTTTACTTGGATCCATAATCAACACCCATGGATGCAGCAGTCAAGAAATCAAGACACACTGCATTGGGCAAATCTGCTGCAAAAGACCTCTTTAAAGTGTTGAAAAGCAAAGATGTCACCTTGAAGACTAAGGTGCGCCTGACCCAAGCCATGGTATTTTCAATCGCATCATATGCATGCGAAGCTGGACAATGAATAAGGAAGACAGAAGAATTAATGCCTTTGAACTGTGGTGTTGGTGAAGAATACTGAATGTACCGTGGACTGCCGAAAGAATGAACAAATCTGTCTTGGGAGAAGTACAACCAGAACGCTCCTTAGAAGCAAAGATGGCGAGACTATGTCTTACATACTTTGGACATGTTGTCAGGAGGGATCAGCCCCTGGAGAAGGACATCATGCTTGGTAAAGTACAGGGTCAGTGAAAAAGAGGAAGACCCTCAACAAGATGGATTGACACAGTGGCTGCAACAATGGGCTCAAGCATAACAACGATTGTGGGCATGCAGCAGGACTGGGCAGTGTTTTGGTCTGTTGTACATAGGGTTGCTATGAGTCAGAACCAACCTGACGGCACCTAACAACACCAACAACAGCAGCTCTAGTTTGGAAGGTAGGAAGGAGGGTAAGGAAGGAAAGGAAGGGAGGGAGGGAGAGAGGGAGGGATAGAGGAAGGAAAAGGGTAACCTGCCATCCAATCTCACATTTGCCTCCCAGAACTGTTGTGTTATTTTTTACATAACTTTTTACTTTGAAATAGTTTAAGAGTCACTAGAACTTTCAAGGAGTCCCTAGGTGGCAAAAATGGTTAAGCACTCAGCTACTAACTGAAAGGCTGGCAGTTCAAGTCCATCCAGAGGCACCTCAAAAGAAAGGCTTGGTGACCTACTTCAGAAAAAACAGCCATTGAAAACCTCATGGAGCACAGTTTTACTCTGACACACATGGGTGTGAACGGGTGGATAGATGGAAGGATGGATGGGTGAGTGGATGGATGAATGGATGGAAGGATGGTTGGGTGGAAAGATGAACGGATGAATGGATGGAAGGATGGATGGATGGAAGAGTTGGTGGGTGGGTAGGAGGGTGGATGGATGGATGGATGGGTGGATGGATGGATGGATGGATGAAAGCATAGGTGGGTGGGTGGATGGATGAACAGATAGAAGGATAGATGGAAGGGAGGATGGATGGATGGGGATGGATGGATGGATGGATGGATGGATGGATGGATGGATGGATGGATGGGTGGGCCGATGGATAAATAGAAGGATGGAGGGGTGGGTGGATGGATGAGTGGATGGAAGGGTGGACAGATGGCTGGATGGATGGAAATGGGGATAGATAGATGGAAGGATGGATGTGTGGGTAGGTGGATGGAAAGGGCCAGAGGGGCAACTCCACTCTGATTTCCACCTGAGGTTCCTGCAAGGGGCACCCAGACCATGTCTGACAGGAGTAACTCTCTCTCAGCTGGGACTGACCAGCAATTGCCCTCTCACTGCGGAATTGAGGCTGAGCCTGGGAATCAGCTCCACAGCTATGCATGGAGGCGTCTCCATGCCACAGTGCAAGGAAGGCCCTATCCGGTGCCTTATGGGGTGTTTGCTCAGGGCTCGGGGCAGCCTGGGGTCATATTTGATCAGGACAAGGGTTAAGTGCTGCTGCTCTTTAAAAGCCAGAGCTGAAATCCATGCAGGGCCTCCTCCCTCAGACTTACCTCCTTGGTGGGCTGTGCCCCACCTTGGGGGTCCCTCTGTGTTCCCCTTGCCCCTTGAGTGGCTAATCTCCCTCCATGGATGCCGGAGGAGCCAGTGCCCGCTGGAGCCTCCCTTTACTGTTTTGTGAAAAAACCATTTATTGTCTGCATTTCTCGGGATTCTATAATCTCACGGCTGCAGCTTCCTGAGGCGTTGCCATGGAAATGAATTTCTGTCATAAATAAAAGTATTCTGGGGTCAGGAGATCTCAAGCATAACTAGGACAGATTTTGAGGGGGAAAATGCCAGGATTTCTGAAACGTGCCAGAAGACGGCTTGGGTTCCATTTTCCAGAGGGTGTTTTTCAGGCTGTTTTGAATTTGGCACTGCAGTCTGCCCACCCCTCACAGTGGCCAGCCCCCTGCTGTCCCCCTAGCCAGGACAGGCTCTGTCCCCCCCTCCCCTGCCCCACGCCCTCCCCTCCTCTGCCCCGGCCAGATCCCGATGCTCCAGGGACCTTGATTTTAGAAGCCGGGTGATATTGTTGGACAAGATCTGGTTGACCCTGAAGATGGGTTGGTTCTGGGGGTCCCAGAGGCCCCAGGAGGGGCCTGGCTTCCCACATGGCTTTGCTGTGTTCTCAGACCCCTTCCTCTCAGCCCAGACCCTCACCTGGGAAGGATTCCAGCTTTCTCACCTGGGACTCCGGCACACTCCAAACAGGTCTCACCTGCCAGATGTTTCCCTTGAGCTGGGAGCAGGGAGGGGGGACTCACTAGCCCCAGGAGGGGCTGTCGAGGCTCCTGGTCCCCATCCCACCACCCGCCAACTGCGGGGAAAGTGAGCTTTCGGGGTTTCCTATTATTTGGGGTCACCAGGTCAGTGTTTTAGGAGGTGGTGGGAGCAGCCCTGGAGAGGAAGGTATGCAAGGCCGAGGGGCCCCGGACGCCACCCAGGCGAGGGGGCTATTTGCCAACCCACCCTGCCCACCCCCCCCACACACATATCCCGTGTTAGGTAAACACACAGCCCTAGCCTGCCACAGCCCCCGGCTCCAGCCACCCTCCATCCCACAAAGAGGCCTGAAGACCTGGGGCTGGGACTGTGCCACCTATCCTCCCAGCTCCCCTAACCCCACTGAGGCCACTGCTTGGTATAAGGGGAATAGGGAGGGTGGTGTGGCAGAGGAGAGCACAGGGCTAAGCGGGCAGGAGGGTACCAGACAGAAATCAGAGAAGATCTGGGTCTCAGCACAGTGGCCCATCTGAGGGCTTGTCCCTCCCAAGACAGCTGGAGAGGGCAGTGAATGGGCTCCAAATAAATGCTGGGAGTGGGGGAGGAGAGAGAGAGGGGAGAGGAGGAAGGAGGCCTGCTCTGGGGATGCTGCCTTTGGAATCTGGCCCTGAGGCTTTAGTCATGTCCCACTTCCTAGGGGGGCCACATGCCCTCCTTCCCCTATCTAACAGGTCCTTGGCCTGCACCAGGGCTCCTGGCCCTTTCCCAACAAGGATGCCCCCTAGAAGTCCCCTAGCAAAGTCAGGTGAAATAACCCCAAGAACGCCCTCCTTAGCCTTGCAGCCTCAATGATCGGCGAGGGCCCCTCAGCCCCTGGAGGGCCAAGGGCCAGGGTCACACAGCCTAGAGAACGGACTAGAGCACCCCCAGCCTGACCTGCCCCCCACCCCCACCCCATCCTGCCTCCAGCCTGAATGAATCCTGACACTATTTGCTTGAAGCCCTCACTAAGCAGCAAAGCCAGCTGGGGCAGGCTGGGACCTGCAATGCCACGTGCAGCTGTCTGGGTGTCCCCCCACCATACCCAGGCTCTGATAGGGCCGCCCTCAGAAGGGGAGGGTGCCGGAGGCCACCTTCTGTCTACAGCCTCACCAAAGTGGCTACAGGGCCTGGCATGTCCTTCCTCCACAGGGGGTTCTAAGAGGGCCCAAGGACCAACCCCACCCTGAGGACCCATGGCCCACTCACCACCCTGACAGCCTGCATCCCAAGACCCCCACCCTGAAGGCCTGCAGCCCACCCCTATCCCTGAGGGTTCACAGCCCTCCCTCCACCCTGAGGGTCCTGAGGGCATATGTGTCTGTGTGTGTGCATCTGTTTCTTTGGGTTTCTCTCTCTGTGTTTGTCTCTGTGCATCTGTGTCTCTCTGTGTATCACCCTGATCCAAAAACCAAAAACATCACAAGAAAAGAAGACTACAGACCAACATCCCTCCTGAACACAGACACAAAACCCTTAACAATGAGCTAGCAAATAAAATCCAATAATACATAAAAAGGATACTACATCATGACCACGTAGGGCTTATCTCTGAATGCAAAGTTGGTTTCATATTTGAAAACCCAATCAGTGGAATAAATAAAAACAATGAAAAAAACCAAACTATAAGGTTTTCAGTGGCTGATATTTTGGAAGTAAATCACCAGGCCTTTCTTCCAAGGCACCTCTAGGTTGACTCAAGCAGCCAACCTTTTGTTGAGCAGCTCAATGCTTAACCATTTGCACCACTGAGGGACTCCATCAATGGATACACCATATTAATAGAAAAAAACGAACAGTTGATCTTCTCAATAGCTGCAAGAAAAGCACTTGACAAAATCCAACACTGTTTCATAATAAAAGCATTCAACAGGTAGGAATAGAAAGGAACTCCCTCAACTCAATAAAGAACATCTGCCTAAAACATACAGCTAAGGGTGAAAGACTGGATACTTTTCCCCGAAGATCAGGAGCAAGACAAAGATGTCTGCTCTTGCCACTTCTATTCAACATTGTACTCGAATTTCTAGCCTGAGCAATTTGGCAAGAAAAAGAAATAAAAGGCATCCAGGTTGGAAAGAGAGAAGTAAAAATACCCCTATCTGCAGATGACATGATCTTGTGTAAAGAAAATTCTAAGGAATCTACACAAACACACACAAACTATTAGAGCTAATAAATGAGTTTAGCAATGCTGCAGGCTGCAAAGTCAATATACAAAAATCTATTGTATATTTAGCAATATACACTAACAATGAACAATCCAAACATGAAGAAAGTAATTCCATTTGCAATAATATCAAAAAAATAAAATACGTAGGAATATATCTAACAAGAGAAATGCAAGACTTATACATTGAAAACTGCAAAACATTATTGAAATTTTTTAAAAACTCAAGTAAATGGAAAGACATCCCATGTTCATGGATTGGGAGACATAATATTGTCAAAATGGCAACGCTTCCCAGATTGATCTACAGATTCAATGCAATCCCTATCAAAATCCCAGCTGCCATTCTTGCAAACATTGACAAGCTGCTAGAGTACAAATGGAAATACCAGGGACTCGAAATATCCCAAACAGTCCTTGACTACGAAGAACAAAGCTGGAGGACTCACTCTTCCCGATTTCAAGACTTAGTACAAAGCTACAGTAATCAACACAGTGAGGTGCTGGCATAATGATGGACAGCAACATCAGTGGGAGACCCCCACCTGCACAAAATTTTGGGCAATGCTAGTTTAATCCAACAGTTTAGTCACCTTGTTGCTGTTGTTGTTAGATGCCGTTGAGTCAGTTCCAATTCATAGTGACCCCAAGTGACAGAGTAGAGCTGCCCCATAGGGTTTTCTAGGCTGTAATCTTTACAGGAGCAGGTGACCAGGTCTTTGTCCCGAGGAGCAGCTGGTGGGTTCGAACCACCACCTTTTTTCCTTACAGATGAGGAAACTGAGTCCCAGAAAAGCCTCTGGGATCTCCAGCCCATGCCCCTCCCTCTGACATAGGCTGATCCAATGCAGCAATCTCGGCATTGAACCAAGAATGAATAAACTTCCAGGAACTGCCAGCCGTGGGCCCCAGCCCTCCCAGCAGTCTAGAACTCAGAGTTTAGCTTTTCTGTCCATCAGGCCTGGGGGACAGGAGGCAGGGAACGGGGCCCTAAGACAGCAGAGGACAGACATGGCTCAGGGGCCAGGTGAGCTCCCAGGCTTCTGCAGTGCTGAGTTATATGTCTCCAAGCCTCCTCCACCCAGGTGGCTGCTGCCTCCCTGCCTCCCAGGGACAAGTTCTGGCAAGTCCACATTGGCCTCTTTCTCTTAGGAAACAAAGCTTTAGGGAAAGCTTCCTTCCCTTGAACCCTGCAAGGCTGAGGTGGATGAGGAGAATGAGGAGAACTGGGACCTGGGCTGGGCTGGGCGTGGGAGGTTTTGCAGCCTATTCATCAGAGCTGTTGTGCGCCTCCTCCAGCAGCCTCTGGGGACCTGGAGGGCTGAGCCTCCTTGGCTCTGGGGCGTTGGAACAGGAAACTGGAGTCCCCAGCGTCTGCCCACGCCAGGCCTTACCTGTAAGAAGGTGTCAGCAGTTAGCCAGGTCCACCTCAGGCTCTTTACCCCCAGCACACGGAGAAGCTGTCCCCCATCCCTCAGCACCCACTGACCCACCACATCCCCTCCCTGCATGGGATAGACACCAACCCAGAGCTAACATCTTGGAGCTGTGGCAGAAAGAGCCAGAATGTCCTCTGAACCCAGCCTCTGCCCCACTGTCCCAGGATTGATCCCCAACTCTCCCCCAAGGGCTCCACAGACCCTTGCTCTAGCCCAAGATTGCTGGGCCAACTTTCAGGAAGCTCGCACCCCCTCCCCAGGCATGGTGACAGAGCCTGGGCTACGAGGCAGGTCCAAGGCTGGCCCGCCTGCTGTGCGCTGGATCTTCTGAAGGAGGCTGAGTTAGGATGGCACAAGATGGGGTCTGGGGAGTAGTCTCATGGGCAGCAGAGTTGCCCAGGACAGAGTGAGGGCCAACGGCTGGGCTGGGCCCCCCTGGGGAGGGGTCTACCCCAGCAGAGCCCCATCAGGCAGCTCCTCCAGCCCTGAGCCTGGAACCTGGAGTGGGTCCCCCGCTCTGCCTAGGAGGGACTCAGAGGGTAGAGAAGTGTTCTTCCATCTGTTTGTCTGTCCTGCACACCAGAATGACAGGGCCACAGAGGGTCTGGTGGAGACCAGCCCAATGCCAGCCAAAGCATGGCAGCTAACAGCCCGGTGCCCAGTGCTGGGGTCACCAGGCTCCAGCCCTGGGGCTGGAAGGGGCACAGGGTGGTTTCCGCCCCTGGTCAGGCTGGGTGGGGGCCTCAGGCCTGGGACCCCCACCTCAGGCGGGCCAGACACCAGTGCGTGGCAGAGCAGCCCCGCAGGGTGGCCCTATGAGTGACTGCCCACTAATTGGCAGGCCCTGGGCCAGATGATGAATACTCCACATTTTTTGGCTGCTCAAGGGCCTGGTTGGAAACAGTTGCTGTTTTATTCTGCAGATACCACACACCCTGCATCTGAGGGCTCTCAGGGAACGGGGGTGGATTCTGGCTCGCTGTCCCAGAGGGGACAGTGTGGCCCAGGGGTGGGCCATCACCTTGAGGCCGGAGGGTGCTGGCCTCCAGCCCAGGGAGAACTTGGGGATTCCTCCACTGGCACAGCCAAGGCCACTGCAGTGGGGGCCCTGGGCTGGGGGCGAGGACCCCTGATGTCTCAAAGCCCCCAGGCTCCAGAGCACTGAGCTCACCCCTCAGGCTTGTGGTCTCAGGCCTCCATCCTGGGCCCACCCTGGGCCTGCTGCTTCTGGGTGATGCAGGCAACCCTGAAAAGACTGAAGGGGCCCCAGACTGGGAAGAGACAGATAGGGTCCAGGAAAGCACATTCAGTCCTGGGGGGAGGTGGCTCAGCTCCTCAGAGAGGGGAGCGTGGAGAAGCTTCCGGTTCCCCAAATCTAAAGACCATCTGCTCCAACCCCTTCATCCTAGCTCCAGTCAGCAGAGAACCCCATGAGCAATAAGTCAAAGGTGAATGATGACCTTCCCCTTGCACGTATAGCAGGGGGCTCATGGGATGGGCAATGGGGTGAGGTGAGGTTCAACAGGCCTGGGGTCCAGGCTGCGATCCTGTCACCTCTACAAGCCGCTGGGTGAGCTCACCCCCAACTCCTCCTCCAAGTTGAGGTGAGAATCCTGGGGTGTGTCCCCCAGGGTGCCCCCCCAAGTCCTCACAAATACCCTCCACTGACCAGCACGGCAGTCTGGCAGGTCTCAGTGAGGGGCGGGTCAGGGCAAGGAGGTAAGCTCGGAGGAGCCCACATTCCCGGAACCCCTGGGCTGCATCCCCCCCACCCCCTCCCACTAAGTTCTCCCCAAGTTCATCCTCTCTGGGCTACACCCCCCTGGTCACATCCCCCCATGTCCCCTAGGGCTGTGTCTCCTCTGCCGGCTCCTCCCACATCTGGCTGCATCCCTCCAGGCTGCATCCCAGGAGATTAGGCCCTGGACTTCCCATGCACTTGGCGTCTCTGACCACAGTGAATACTCCGGGGGCTGAAACTGCCACCGGTGCTCCTGACCAGGCCACCAGAATCCACAGGCCATGCACCCCCCGCGATGTCAACCCGCCCCACCCCAAACAATGTCATCGGAAGGAGTCTCAGGAGGTGGGGCAGCTGGAACAAGCCGCTGTTTGTGTCCATGAAGGCCTGCAGACTAGGGACTTTATAAATAGCCGCCGGCCAGGGCAGGTTCGGGGCACGCGGTGTGTTTTCCAGGCCACAGGCCCCATCAGACAATGCCGACCCATTGAGCTCGGCCGCAGAAACCCTGAGCCCATCCGCCTGCTGACCCCCCGCCAAGCCCCAAACCTCGGTCTCACCCACTGTGGGGGACTGGGTCCAGGCAGAACTCCAAGGAAGGGGGGTCAGCTGGGCAAGGGCCCCCACTCTGAGCAAGCATGGTGCCAGCTGTTCTCCCACACTACCTCATGGGGCCCCCCATGGACATGAGGAGGGTCCGCGGGGGGGCCCTGAGGAGTGAAGGGACCCATCTAAGGACACAGACCCCCAACCCATCCCCACAACATTGAGAAGCAAAGTGCAAGAATGCTCGGCACCCACTCCCCAAGCCCCTTGGAGCTGGCCCAGGGCAATACCGGACATGGCCATGCCAAAAATGCATGCCATGCTGCCACACAAAGCTCCTTCCGTTCAAGGAGGCCGAGTCAGCAGACAGGGAGACCCCTCTGCCTCTCACTCACACAACACCCATAAGGTCTAGGCCAAGCACACAGATAAGTGGCAGCAAGACAGGCCCAGCTTCGGCCTCCGCGCACTCACAGTTAGAGGGGTGCCGTGCATGCAGACCTGGTAGGGACAGAAAGGAGTTGAGTAGGTGAAGCAGCCAGGATGGGGTTCCCGGCCGAGCCAACATCATGGGCGTGTTCCAGGTGCACAGAAAGCAGGGCTCTTTGAAAAGCGATGCAGTGTGTGGCTGGGGGAGTGAGGCAGGTGACAGGGGCACACAGTGAGACTGGAGAAGGGTCACCTGGCCAGGCGGGGCCCCACTGCTCGGGAAAGATCAGAAATTGATTACTAGGCTTTTCTTACGTAGGCTCCAACCATAAGCCTTTCAGTTAGTAACTGAGTTTGTTAACCGTTTGCACCACCCAGGGGCTCAGTCTCAATAATAAAACCAAACCAAACCCACTGCTGTTGAGTCGATTGCAGTTCATGGCGACTCCATGTGAGTTAAAACACGTAACATGCTGGCTCAGGGCCCGGTATGCTGTAAATGTCCAATGCAGATCGCTATTGTGACCCAGATAGTCAGGGTAGGACTGCGAGGTGAGTTCCCCATTCCAGGGAATGGGCAAGCAGGGGGATTCTGTTACGCTGAGAAAGTTCTAACTCCTGTGACCTGGGGCAGCTCACTCTCCGTTTTTGGCCCCATTTCAGAGATGAGGATTTGGGCAGGAGTCTCTTTTTGAACTGAACCCATTGTGTATGCGGTCCATGGGGAGAAGGGCCTGACCAGCCCAGGATCAGCTTTTGGCACCAGCCTAAGATCCAAACCCACCGGGACGGCCCAGCCCTGCCGGCTCCCGGCACTGAAAGGCAAAGCTGGGCCACTGCAGGGTTGTCCTCTCAGCCTGGCTCCCAGCTCTAGGGAAAAGAGAGACCAGGGGAGGCAGGATGGCCTTCCAGCACAATTCCAGCAGCCCCCTGCACACCAGAGCGGCCTAATATCCTCCGAGAGTGGCCCAGTGTTCCCCAAGAGCAACCCAGTGTCCCCCAAGAGCAGCCCGATGACCCCCAAGAGCGGCCCAGTGTCCCAAGACTGCATGGTCTGGGCTTTTCTGCTCAGGGTGCCCCCGAGGAGCCAAGGACACTTCCAAGGGCACGTCCTGTACCCCTAAATCGGGAGCAGTACCTCCAGGGCCCCACCCCCAATCCCTGAAGACACAAAGGCCGTGAAAACACGAGGGGGGTCACTCCTTGGGCCCAGCTAGTGGACGAGGGCCCCGTCTGCATCTCCCTCCCAGCAGACGCTCCCTCCCAGCTGTGACTTACTTTGAAAAGTGACGCCAGCAGGGGTCTTGCTCACCGCTGGGAGTTCCCAGGCCAGCCGGCTGGAGGCCACAAGGAACCAAGCCTCTGTCTCAGTGGATAGTAACATTCCCGCCAGCTCCAACCCATCTTACAGACGAGGATGCTGAGGCCTGGACAGAGACAGGAGCTGCCATACACTGAAGGAAGAGCCCAGTGAGGCCTGGAGACCAGGTCTCGTGACTCTGATGTGACAACAGGAGCAGTAAGGCAGAAGATGAGGGGGACCCCAGTCCCCAGTTAAGAGCTCAGCTACTAACCAAAAGGTTGGTGGTTCAAATTCACCCAGAGGTGCCATGGGAGAAATGCCTGGTGATCTACTTCCAAAAAATCAGACACTGACCAGTTCTACTCTGACACACACAGGGTTGCCATGAGTTGGGGTCGACTCGACAGCAATAGGTTTAGGTGAACAGAAGTCTGACAGGGTCTCAGGCCAGCACACAAATCTCACCTCAGCCAGCCATGCTCAGCAGACCTGGACCCCAAGGGCTTCACTCCCCTGGGGTGAAGCTTTCTAGCCCAGAAGCACTAGAAAGAGCAGTGCCCTTGTGGCAGGCTTTGAGGTCACAGCTAAGGAAGCAATGACACCGGGACTCCCAGCCCCAGCCCCTGGCCTGGACCCCACATTACACACCCCCACACCAGCCCCTAGCCACCATCTACTCTGCAGCCATGACCACTGAGGTCTGGGGAAGCCCCTTGTCATGGCCATGGAGTCCAAGCAGATGCAAGTTCCTGGGAGCATGCCGGGGTGCAGTCCGGGGTTATGGGTGGGAAGGGGTGGGCAGGAGCAGAAATGCCCGGAATGCAAGGCTGAGCTGCAGCAAAGGCTGCAGCCCCACGTGGGCAACACCACTGAAAACTCTGCAGCCACCTCAAAGGCTGGGCACCGCCGCCTGGGTCGGCCACAGACCACAGCCTCCGCCAGCCACAGCCCCTTCCTGGCCGGGCGCTGCCACCGTCCTTCCTCCCCATGCAGGGGATGAGGGTGCTGGGCTCGTCAGCACTGTTAGCCACCACTGCCTAGCCCAGGGTAGGCTCTCACCTGTGAGTAAATGAAGGAATGAAGAAATGATGGAAGGAAGAAAGGACGCTGATGAGCCACGTTCCCACCAAACCTTTCCCAGCGGTGCTTCTCTGTCCTCAGAAGTGCACTAGGCTTTCCAGGTCCATTGTGCATGGACATGTCATTTCAGAGAACTTTGCATGGAGAAAGACTGAGCAGACTTACTGGCATCTCATGGAAGCACAGCTTCCATGTATAAATCACACGTTCATGCATCCAAGATCAGACCTATGTCTGCAGCCACAGCACATGAACAGCACAGGGCGGACACTGGACAGGGGTCCTTAGGCAAGAACTCGGCTATCTGTCTGTGCCGCACCAGGAACAGCTGCCTTCCCCCCAACCCCGATGCACCCCCCGACACCAAGCTTATTCACACTGAGAGTGAATCAGAAATCAGAAACCTGATCGAAAACGGAACTAGCATGCCACACTGTGCAGAAATTCCTTTTAAAACCTCCACAAATGTGTGGACGGCAGAGAAGTTAGCCACCCCCTTGGAGACAACACAATCCCAAGATCCAGAGGAAGCTGGGTACCACAGGAGCTGCAAGGCCAAGCACAGGGACACCAGGCCAGGGCAGCTGGCAGCCAGCGGGCAAGGCAGGACTCCCAGCCACCCAAACTGACCAGCCCCGCAAGCAGGCATGGCCCAGCCACTCTCACCCAGCAAGCTCACTGCTGGCTTGGTGGGGTGTCTCCTCTCTACAAGGCAACACGCAGCCTGTGGGACGGAGTCCTCTGGCCTCCTCCCAAAAGGTTCTGGAATTCCTCAGGTAGGCCCAGCATTCCTCAGTCGCGGGGGCAGGCCCAGAGGCCCCAGCTCAGAAAGCAAGACCAGCTATCACCCACGAGCCTTCTGACAACCGCCCATGTGAGGTGGGGATGGAGGTCTAGACTCAGGGATGCAGCTAATAAACTCAACTGCAAAATGCTTTTCATCAGCATGGGTTTCGTTTTGGGGTATTTCCTTTCTTTTGGTTCCAAAAAAAAAATAGCAGGCTCTCAGGTACATAAAAGTGTTACTATTTGATAAAAATACAAGCATCACCTTTACAAAGAAAACCACACACACATCTATGTCAAATACACATAGAGCATGGCATCTTACAATAAAGTAAAGAATTTAGGTTCTATCCAAACACTGGCAGCAGGGGACCAACCTCTGCAACCCTGCCACAGTGACAATCTAGGTACAAGTAATAACGTTTCCCTAGCCAGACACTGGACAGCAACACTCTACCATGTGATCTGCAAAGGGAACACAGCATCGCTCAGCAAACAGGACACGTACAGCTGGTCTACATACGTTGTTTTAAATTGTCATTGAGTCAGCCCTCAACTCATGGTGACCCCACGCACCATGGAACAAAATACTGCCTGGTCTTGCACTGTCCCCATGATTGGTTGCAGATTGGACCGTTGTGATCCATCGGGTTTTCAATAGCTGATTTTCAGTAGATTGCCAGGCCTTTCTTCCTAGTACATCTTAGTCTGGAAGCTCCGCTGAAACCTGTTCAGCATCATAGCAACATGCAAGCCTCTAGAGACAGATAGGTGGTGGCTGCCCATGAGGTGCATTGGCCGGGAATTGAACCCGGGTGTCCCGCATGGAAGGTGAGACTTCTACCACTGAACCACCACCGGTCTACACATAGTTCTTTTGAAATGGCTGAAATTAAACAAGTAAGATAAAGCAAGATGAGGGGGGAAACACACAGAGCCAGAAACATTTAGAAAATGATGCATAGGTAGGTATACCATGTTTATTTTAATACATCTCATTTCATTAGTCTGCGTCCTGCTAGGAAAAATACCGTCCCACTCTCCAACAGTCACAGCAGCCTCGTGTGTTATCGATGTAAATGTCATCATCCAAGAGAAAATTAAAAAAAAAAAAAAAAAAAAAGCTAGGCAAAGAGTAAAAAGGAAAGCTTAATAATCACTTTATGGTGTAAAAAAAAAAAAAAAAATCCACTTAAGGCTCCCAAGAAGGTTTCTGTATAGACTTAAACACTACGCACGAGCGAGAAGGTGTGGTTCCAAACATTGGCATGGCGGTTTCCGGTACATTCCTGGCTCCTGCGTGGCCCTGCAGCGCCCACCAGCCTCCAGTGGAGTCATCCAGAAAGCAGGCTCCGCGTCCTTGGCCAAAAGCACCTGTGACAGAAATCCAGTCTGCTGCTGTGCCGTCAACCACCCCCATCACTCCAGGCGTCCTCCTCTCAGCCAGCCATGTGGATGTTTTCTTGTGGGTCATTTTTGTTTTCATCGTTCTGTTTTTCTCTCTCTCGCTCGCTCCTTTTTTTTTTTTTTGACAAGGAAGCCTCTTATAGTTCACTGAGTGCTACAATACTTGCTTTGATGTCACGTTAGACAAATGTACACTGTTTCTTTGTTCTCCGGAGTGTTCTTGGAGACAGTTTTCACAGAGGAGAACAAAGATCGCACGCTGGCAATAAAGCACCGTACATAGTAGGTTCAGGAATGTAACACGCCATGGACATCCGTGTCCCGAGGAAGGGCTGCCGGCTGGTCCTCACCTCACGTCTGCAGGGAGAGGGAGAGACAGACACTTAGAGTGAGCAGAGCCGCCATGCACACGCAGCGCAGCATCAATGGCGGAAGGAGCAAGCCTTAGGATGTAAACTTTCCAGGACATTGTTTAAATCCAATTTGCCTCGCTACGCTTGCTGCAACATCCTGGCCAGGATCAGGACTAGGCTCACAGCATCTCACAGAAGAACATGAGTTGAAAGCAAGCCCCATCTTCCCATTGTACAGATGAAAGAAACCGAGGCCCAGAAGACTCTTTTCTTCCCTTCTTCCCCACCTTCCTCTTTCCTCCAGCCTAGAGCATGGGTGTGATTTCTGGAGCTCCAGCAGCCATATTAGGCTATGAGGCAGCCCTGAGGATGGCATCACAAGCTGGAAGGGGTCTCTGTGGCCAGGCAGAGTTGGGCACATACTCTGAGTGAAGAGTAGCTTCACAGCTTCTCCCCATCCTATATCTCATTCTGACATATGTGCCACCTACCTGCCCAGGGCCTTCAGGCTAGCTGGGCACGGGGGCACACCTGCCTGCCTCTGACTGCAGGGTCTGTGTCATCAGCTGTACAATGAATACCAGAATCTAATGCTCTGTGGAGGCCTGATCCACAGACAGGCACAAAACCACCCATCATGCCACACCCTCAGGCTAGCTAAAGCAAAGGCTGGGCGATTGTTTTGGCTGTTTCACAGCCCCTCCAGGTGGACACTTCCCTCCCAAGGGGATCCCCATGAATGGACTTGACTCTCTGACCTCAAATGCTCCCTGACTCTACAGACTCTTCCAGTCCACACAACCCAGAAGGAGCCAGGCTCTCAGACACACTGCCTCTGAAGAGCCTCCTCTTACAACTGTTTGTTTTGGATGTCTCGGATTCCCACAGGCCAGGAGTCCAAGGTCAGGCCAGCAACACTAAGAAGCAAGAAGGCCTCAAGCAGCCTCCTTGGGATGCATTTGGTTGCCCCAACCCCACTGTCTTCTGAGAAGCAAGGTGTCTCCCTAAAAAGACTATACATTTCCTGGGTTCCTTGCACGGAAGGATGGCCGCTGAGATAAAAGCCAACCCACCAGGTGGGAATTCTGGGAAAGCTCTCTACAAGGTTCTTTTGTTCTTCTCCTTATCTTCCTCTTTCTTCCAGCCTAGAACATGGGTGTGATTTCTGGAGCTCTGGCAGCTACTTTGGACCATAAGGCAGCCCACAGGGTGGACACACAACCAACAGAAAGAAAACTGATACCTTGATACTGAGTATTTGCTCTGGTCCCATCAAGAACTTCTATCTCATCTGAACCTTTATTTCTGGGATGTTACTAGCAGCACAGTGCCATTTCTAATACAGTAATCAACAGCCCTGTACATTGATAAAAACTAGTTGTGATCAAGTCGATTCCAACTCATGGTGACCCCATGTGTCAGAGTAGAACTGTGCTCTAGAGGGTTTTCAATGGCTGTGATCTTTCGGAAGTGGATCACCAGGACTTTCCTCTGAGGTGCCTCTGGGTGGATTGGAATCACCAACCTTTCCGTTAGTAGCCAAGTGCTTAACCATTTGCACCAACCCGAGACACCACTGATAAAGCATTTGCAGACAGGATTGACTTAGCCTTCAATGACCCCTGTCTGTCAACTCTGTGAGCCTCAGTTTTTCCATCTGTAAAATGGGATAAATGACTTACCCAAAGTGATGTCAGCTAGGCAGTGTCAGAGCTGCCCTTCAGCTGCTCAGGAAACCCAAAACACTCCAACTCTTACCACCTGCCAGAGCATTCATGTATGTGTGACTATTTCTGCCTCCCCGATCAACAAAAAAGAGAAGGCCAAGCCAAAGAGGTGGCTCCAGAGCGAGGGAGGGCCGTCGGCCGGAGATTGGGAGCCAGGAGACCCACAGCCAGCAACACCGGAAGCAGCAGAGCGATCAAGGCCAATCAGAGTCCTCTCCTCTCCAGACGGCTGTGTGATTGGCTGGTGTGATCAGAATCAATTGCGTCTCCCTCCCCGGTGGGATTCCAGCAGACAGGTCCTACCTGGTTGGCCGCTCTAGGTGGGCTTTAACCTTTTTCGCTTCCGTTTTTTACCTGATTCCCTAGGCCTTCCTGTTAACAAAAGGGCAGGGAGGGTGAGAGGGCCTGGGGGAAGGCTGTCGGGTAGAAAACCGAAGCAATAAATACCTGTGGTGTTTATCTTTCTGCAGAAAACTCGACACTTCCTGGTCCCCCCACCCTCTTTTAGGGCGGCCACAGCTGTGGGTCCCTACGCCCCATTGCCTCTGGGCAAAGTCCACCTTGAAGGGTGAAGGTCAAGGCTCGGGGCAGCCAGCGAGTGCCTGTCCACTTGTCCTCCGTCTATACCACAGGCCACATCTACATCATGGCCACATCTATACTGCATCCCAGCCGGCTGGTCCAGTGTGTTGGACTCAAAAGGCACCACCAGCTGTCACTCACGTGGTTCTGACGGCCTCTCCCCCAGAACTGGAGCTCTGCCCATGGTTTCACTCTGCATGCCCCTGGAGTAGGATCCTTGGGCCTGTACCAGATCCTCCAGGGGTGTACTCTCCGAGGTTAAAAAGACAATGCAACCTCATATTCTGTGGCCCATCAAACCAACGTCGACTCATGGCGACCCCATGTGTGTCAGAGCAGTACTGTACCCCATAGGGTTTTCAGTGGCTGATTTTTTGGAAATAGATTGCCAGGCCTTTCTTCTGAGGCACCTCTGGGTGGACTTGAACCTTCAACCTTTTGGTTAGCAGCCAAGTGCATTCATTGTTTGTACCACCCAGGGGCTCCTCTTCAAAGAAACTGCCCCCAAAAACTCCTGCAGCAAGATTTGAGGAACATTCCTTAAATGAAAAACATAAAAGTAATGGTGGCACCACTCACCTGTCTCCTCTTCCCGATAATCCGGGTTCAGGTTTGAGGTTGTACATGTGCACTCCAGGTGCTCCTCCAGCCTCACCTGGACTTCTTTTAATTTTGGCTTTTTCCTGACATACTCCACTTTGGCCACCTGCCAAGAGAACAGAGCCACTGTAAGCACCAACATCGAGGCCCTCTGGAGCAGGAGGCCCACAGGGCACCTACCTGATGGTATGGAGGGCAGGTCCAGCCAGGGAGCCTATAAGCTGTAGCACAGTATTTGTGAGTTAATCCCATTTCTGTTTAAAATAAACCCAACCAAAATGCTCCCATGTGCCCGAGAAGAGGCTTGAAGGATGGGCACTAAATGTGGGGTCCCCTCAGTGGAATGGAAGGAGGGAGGGAGGGAGTTCAAATGTTTTCTCTACAGCTGGGCTCTGGGGAATTTTTTCAAAGGTGTGCTTTTATTAAAACAACAACAACAACAACGGCCTAGGAACAGTGCTGAGCTTGGCTCACTCTGGATCCTCACTCTGGAAGCCCTTCCCCGCCTGGCCCTCCACGTCCAGCTCAAGGACAAACACAGCTCATGAAGCCCCTGAAGGTGGCTGCTGGGTGACTCACCCAGAGCTGGACTTCGTGCTCAAGAGGCTAGGAGTCCCCAGGTGCTGCTGGCCTCGCTACTGGCCACACGGAGGGTCTCCTCCTCCCCCATGGAAGCCTGGCTGTCTCAGAGGGACAAGGGACACAGGCCGGGAACCCCAGCTGTCTCAGGAGCCGCCCAGAGCAGGCTCCTAGAGGAGCAGCCGATGGCAGGCCGTGGCTTTCTGGTAAAGGGCAGCAGGGAGGACCAGAAGGCAGGGATGTGGCCAGATGCACCTGCTCCCGACCTGAGCCAGGCAAATGACATCATCAGCCATCTAGGGGCCAAGCCGGTCTCACCTCCCTGGGTGTAGGGTTACCTCCAGGCAGGCCTGCCTCCAAACCAGTCCCCAGTCCAGGGCACAGGTCCCAGAGATGCAGTCCCCAGGGCTCAAGAGTGAAAGAAGAGAGATGGAATCCCCTCAAAGCCCCCAGAGCAGACACCCTGGCCTTTCCAGAACCCCCACATTGGGCCCCGGGGACAGTGCATCCCAGTATGGGAACTCGACTCCACCCCAAAACAGACACATGTATGCATAGCATGCACTCAGCATTCAATAAACCATCCTAGTGAGTCCTCAAGGAGTCCCTAAGTGGTCCAAACAGTAACACGCTCAACTGCTAACTGAAGAGTTGGAGGTTTGAGTCTACCCGGAGGCACCTTGGAAGAAAGGCCTGGCGATCTACTTCTGAAAGGTCATTGAGAATCCTACGGAGCACAGTTCTACTCTGACACACATGCGGTCACCATGCATCAGACAACTTGACAGTAACTGGTTATTGAGCACTGAACATCGCAACTGTGCTGGAGCACTTCTATCCCCTCCCTCATTTCACCCACTTACGGACAAGTCAGAGAAGGCTATCTCCATGTCATCTTCCTTGTGAGGAACGGTCCAAACATCAACTCTCTAACTTATTTACCCTCCTAACAACTTCCATTTATAGAAGGGAAACTGAGGCACAGGGCTGCCCCCTTTCCGAGGATGACACAAATGCTCTAAGCGGCAGAGCGAGGATATGACCCAGGCGGTCAGCTCCAGAGCTGGTGTTCCAAACCACTGCACAGTATTGTCCATGTTCAGATCATGGTGCTCCCCACCCCCTACTTTCTGTCCAAGTCTCACACAAATCCCCCAACCAGTGCACACCACATCCTGTCTGTCCCTGCTGGGAAGCCTTGCCTCCTCAGCCACCTCTTCCACAAAGCCTGCCCCGTCCACTCCCCACGGCCCACAATGTGCTTCCCTTGCCCGGAGCCCCCAGACAGCTCATTTATCAGGCCCATAAGCAGGAACAATGACCATTTACCGGGAATTGAATGCTGTTCCCCAAAGATACATTCCAGTCCTGACTCCCATACCGCTGAACGGGCCTTGCCTGGAAATAGGGTCTTTGAAGGTGTTGTCAGTTAACTAAGTTCATTCTGGAGTAGGACGGGTCCTAATCTCATCACCTACCTCATAGTGACCCCATGCACAACAGAACGAAATGCTGCCTGGTCCTGCACCATCCCTGTGATCAAAGGAAATACTGCCGCAGTCCTGCGCCATCCTCATGATATGCTGCAGATCAGACTGTTGTTCGTAGGATTCTCATTGGCTAATTTTCAGAAGTAGATTGTCAGGCCTTTCTTCCTAGTCCACCTTAGTCTGGAAGCTTTGCTAAAACCTGTTCAGCATCAGAGCAACATGCAAGCCTCCACAGGCAGACGGGTGGTGGCTTTGCATAAGGTGCACTGGCCGGGAATTGAACCCAGTTCTCTTGAAGGAGACAAAAATTCTACCACTGAACCACCAATCTGAAGTCACCTGAGTGGTGTCTTTAAAGGGAAGAGACAGAGAGACAGACACACAGAGGGAAGACAGCCATGTGAAGATACATCGACAAGTCAAGGAAGGCCTGGGGCCACCAGAATCTGAGAGGCAAGGAAGCCTCCTCCTTTTGCATTCGGAGGGAGCCCGGCCCTGCTGACGCCCTGAACTCAGAGTCCTAGCCTCCAGAACTGAGAGACAGTAAATTTCTGTTCTTATCAGCCTCCCAGCTTGTGGGCCTTGTCACGGTCACCACAGGACACTGGTACAGCATCTCTGCCCACCCGCCTTCAGCCTCTCCCGCGGTCCCTTGCTCCGGGCCCATAAGAGGCTCTGTCACCTCCAGCAGGTTCTAGCTGGTATGGAGCTTGAGGCCAACTGAGCAGTGTCCAGAGCAGCCCTTCACCATTCATGTGGGGAGAAGGGGGCCGGGAGGAGACAGAACCCGCCCTATTTCACACCCTGGCATGTACAGAGCTGCAGTAAATGGATGAGGAGACCCCAGACCCAAGGTGGGACACCTCCACCCAGGGGCCTCTGCCTCCTCGCCCCCCCACCCCGGGCAGTCCATGAGGGGGCTGTCCATGCTCCATGCAGAAGGTCGTGAGGATCCTCGCCCCCCAACCCCGGGCAGTCCGTGAGGGGGCTGTCCATGCTCCATGCAGAAGGTCGTGAGGATCCAGACAGTGTGGTCAACCTGCGTCCGGCCCGCCCAGCAGATAAGCCGCTCTCGGCACTGGACCGGGCTGCACGACTCACTGTGGCCTCGAGAAGCGGCTGTGTTAATCATCAACCCAGGGTGCAAAGGTGCCTGTCCAATGTGTGAAGTGGTATGCGCTGCCTGGGTGTGAACGCCCTGCACCAGGCATGCGCTCACAGATGTGGGGTGCGGCATGAACTCAAGCAGGGTCAGGAGCCAGGCCAGAAAAGGGGCCGTGGCGGGAGGTTTCACTACGTCAGTCAGGGAGTTCCAGGAGAAACCCGCATTCAGGGCGCAGGGAGGGAGCTGCAGTCTCACCCCATCTGGCTTCCGGGACGAGGTCTCCCCTGCTTGTACCTGGGACCTCTTGCCTGCCTGCCATGGGGCAGAAACTTGAGCTATGTGGCCAGGGCTGGTCACGCCATGGTCCCCTAGACTCATACCTCGGCCTCCCCATCTGTAAAATGGGGATGGTGACCACCCCCCACCCCAGGGGGTGCGGCGAGGGTGAATCGAGGCCATAAACGCACCCGCCCTGGAACGCGGGACAGCGCTGCCTTCCCAGACCAGCCGCTGCTGCCAGCGACATTTTAACTCAGCACCTGTCCTCCCGAGATCAGCTCCAGCACCACTGACCTGGGTCAGAGGACCAGGCTGGGGTGAGCTTAGGGGACCACAGGGTGGCCTGCTCTACCCATATAGCTCAAATGGCTGTGCCCTATGTGGGCAGGTGAGGGGTCCCAGAAGGACCCTCCCTCAAGGACCCTGGGGAGGTGGGGGAAAGCAGGCCACCCTGGAGGTATGTCCCAGGAGAAGCAGGGGGCTAGGCCTGGACTTGACAACCTGGCACCATAGCCAGCCAGCCCAGACCTGTAATCTGCCCAGACTGGGACCTCACGGGGTGCAAACTGGACCAACTCCCCATTCCATACAGGACCTTGCAGCTCCTCCCCGCCCAGCCCCAGCAGGTGAGACAGAGGGGCCCTGATCTCATCCTTCCAGGGGCCTGAGCTGCCCACCACCCCGGCCTCTACTGGGAGGGTGGGAGGGAGGGCCACAGACAGCTGGCCTGGATTCTTGGTCCAGGGCTGAGCTGGGCAGGGCAGCTGCTCTGGCCCTGGGATGACCTTGGCCCCTTTGTTCAACAAGCAGCCTCACCTAGATCCCTCTTCAGGCAAATACGAGGTTCAGGAGAGCTACTTGTCCACCTGGCAGCGGGGTTCGGGCTTGTCCCTCACCCTCAAGGCAGCAGACACCCCTTGGCCCCTCCCCAGGCCCCACGGGGAGGGGAGTGCACAAGGGCCTCCCGGTCTAGGAACCCACTCTCCCTCCAGACAGCCCATTTTATCAGAGAAAACAAACAGCGGTTTATGATTGCACCTGCTCCTGGGTATGCGAGGATTCCAGGCTGTTCCACCACCGCTGTCTGGCCAGGAAATGGCCACATTTTTCCCCAAGAATGCACAGAGAATATTAAATTCTCCAATGTCTCCTGCACACAACTCACGTGCAGAGAGCTGAGGCAACAGCGTCCTCAGGACCCTCATTCGCGTCACTTCGGCTCCCAGACGCCCTTCCGGAACCTTCCAAGTGGGGAGTCCCCACGTCCCTCCCTTTCTTCTCCCTTGGGTGTGTCTCTCACCTTAACAGGCCAGATGCTCATCTCCCCGCTACAAAGCTCACCTGAACCGCAACCATCACACCTGTACACTCCTCAGAGCCAATCCATCCAGTGATGGCCACCCCACTTCTAGGGAGATACACGAGGGCAACAGGCCCCAAGTTCCTGCTGGACATCGTGTCCCTAGCCCCCAGCCTGCAGGGGACACCCCACTGCACTCCCAGACAATCTTTAGAGCCTCAAAGCAGAATTGATCAATGATTAAAAAAAACAGCCATATACCAATCACACCTGTCAGTCACACGTAATCCTCACAGCTATCATCGGGACACAAGCTTGCCCATTTCACAGATGAGGAAGCTGAGGCAGCTCTAAACCCTCAGTGCTGGTCCAGGCCCCTTCTCCCTTCTCTCACTGTCCCCCTAGTTTTCAAGAGACCCTGAGAATGCCCCTCTTAGCTCTACCACCTGGAGGAACCAGGCTGGGGCCCTCAGAGGTCCTTCCTGATTCAGAGAAGTCTTCCTGGCGGGCTACAATTGGCAACTGAGCCCCTCAGCTTCAGAAGCGATATTCCCATGAGCCTCCACAGCCTCCCCCCTTCCAACCCGTCATCCACTGTGAATGGAACAGACTTCCAGAGGCATTACTTGTTGTTAGTTGCCATTGAGTTGGCTCCTACTCACGGTGACCTTATGCACAACAGACCAAAATGCTGCCCGGTCCTGCGCCAGCTCCATAATCTTTGATATATTTGGGCTCATTGTTGCGGCTATGGTGTCAGTCCATCTCACTGAGGGTTTCCTTCGTTTTCGTTGACCCTCTTTACCAAATGTGATGCCCTTTTCTAGCAATCATCTTTCGTGATACTGCGTCTAAAGCAAGCATGCCAAAGTCTCGCCATCCTCACTCCTAAGGAGCGTTTTGGTTCTATTTCTTCTAAGACTGATCTGTCCACCCTTCTGGCAGTCTCCAGTATAGTCTTTGCCAAATTGGCTAAATAAGTTGAAGCGGTAGGGCCCCTCCCCCCACTCAGAGGGCCCAGAGCGTCCCTGAGAACATGACCTCAGGCTCTGGCTCCCTGAAGCCCACTAACCTGACTAGGGGCCCTCACCTGGCTGGCAGAGGGTGTACCCTACCCTCAAACCCCTACTCGCCCCAAGGACCACCAGGGGCTCTAAGACTCCCATATGAGATCTGTGCTGCCAAAACCATTGCATTTCAAGACCCCGGTCCAGGCCCCATGCAGCCTCTTCCCAAACACCTCTCCAAGCTCGCCGCCAAGCCCTATGTCGGCACCCCAGATGGACATGCCCCAAGCTCCACCTTCCGGAGGCCTGAGGTTCAGCCAAGGAGGAGCCTTGTGCAGCTGAGGGGCTGGTCATCGGTTCTAGAGAGCTAGGGTTTGCAGCCGTTTGCTGATAAAACTCCGGTCACCCTACAAGAGATACCTCAACACAAAATGGCAGCTGTTTGACTTTCCAACCATCCATGTTCCTGAGCAGTGAAATAGATTGAACCCTACAGATGGTGAGGGGTGGGCCATTCAGACTAAGCAGCTCCTTCACTGTGACTACCACAGCAGCCAAGCCAGGCCTGGGCAGGGCAGGGACCAAGTGGACACCAGGCTGTGACCACAGAACGCAATCCTCCCCACTTTGTCAGGCCACACATGAACCACCTGTGAGGCAGCCCCCAGCCTGCACATCTCACGCCCCTCCATTCCATGCACCTGACCCATGGGGGGATGGGAGAGAGACCCAGTGTCAGCCCCAGCCTTAGGGACAGAGGACGACCACGTGTCCAATTACAGAGCCGTGCTCGGCACCCAGGAGCAGACGGTGGAATAAGCACACAGCAGAGCCAGCCTGGACCCCTGCCACCTCCCCCCAGCTCTGGTGATCCCTGGGTTGGGTGGGGTAGGCTGGATGAGGACGGCTCCTCCAAAGGCTCCCAGTCCAGCTGCTGACCTTGGAGACTGGTCCCAGAAAAGCAAAGCCCAGTGCAGTCCCCTGAAGTCAGGGCACCCACCAGAGACCCAGCCTTGAGCAGGGTGTGGGTGGTGAAGTCTGCACTATCAGTTGCCTCCACTGGGCTTACAGGGGCCCCAGTCACACTCCTCAGACCACAAGGCCCAGGGCGGCCTTTAGCAGACCCTGTGATGGACAGCTCCCCACCAGGCCAGCAGGGGTGATCCTGGCCTCACCAACCTTGACCTTCTAATAAAGAGAACTTTAAACTTGAATCAGAGGCCAAAGGCCAGGAGGAGAGAACCTGGAACCAGGAAATACAGTGCCCCCACCCAGGAAGATGGGCAGGGCTGCCTCCCACCACCCCCAACAAAGGCACTCAGTCCAAATCTGGGACTTCTCGGGGCCAGTGCCCGCGCCCCAGGTCGACGTCTGCCCTAGCCCCATATGGAGCAGGCCAGGCCATTTCCACAATGGGCCTCCTGTTCCTCTCTGTCCCCTGGTGCTGTTCCCTCTGCCACGCCCCCAGTGTCCGGCCCGGATGTTTTCCTCCTAATGTTTGATGGGGGGAAAGGTGGCAGGGAGAGGAAAAACAAGGGGTCCGGGTCTGAGGGCCCAGCCCCGAACCGGACCCTCTGTGATCTCGGGCAGGTACCTCCCACAACCTTGGTGTGAAGGGTGCTGCCAGCCTGATGTAGGTGGTCTGCACCTTGAATCCCAGCCCCACCACCTGCCACGGCCACTGGGCCTCGGCCCAGGGTGGAGACATTGCCTTTCCTAGGAAGAACCCCCCACACACACCCTGTACTGTGCAGTCAATGGCTGGACTCCCCAGCATGAGGCTCTGGAAACCCCCCACCCCAGAATGGGGGCTCCTATCTTTTCTCTTGGAGCCCTGGTGGCACAGTAGTTAAGAGCTAGGACGAGCTATGGCTGCTAGCCAAAAGGTTGGCAGTGCAAATCCACCAGCTGCTCCTTGGAAACCCTATGGGGCAGTTCTACTCTGTCCTATGGAGTGACTATGAGTCAGAATCGACTCCGCAGCAGTGGGTTGGGTTTTTCCTCTATAGGAAGCAAGAGTGGGAGCGTGGGGGTCCCCAAAGCCCAAGCTCATAGGCCAAGCTCCTCGAATGAGAATCGACCCCATTTCATTTCCACACCCTGCACACCAAGACTGCTGCTTGAATGACCGAGGACAGCCCCTCAGCATCTAGCACCCATAATGGAGAGATCTGATCTAGACATCCTGCTCCCCAGTGACCAAGAGAGAAACACCTCAGCTATCCCAGACTCTTGAAGCTCATGAAACCCAGGTGTGGGGTGAGCTACGTCCCCCAAGAAGATGTGCTAAAGTCCTAGCCCCAGTACCTATGAACTTGACCTTGTTTGGAAATAGGGTCTTTGAAGCTGCAAGCCAAGGAACGCATGGAGCCACCAGAAGCTAGGAGAAAAGCATGGAACAGATTCTCCTTCAGAGCCTCAGAAGGAATCAACATGGCTGAGACCCTGATCTCAGACTCCCAGCCTCCAGAGCTGTGAGACAGTAGATTTCTGATGTTTTGAGTCACAGTTTGTGGTACCTGGTACAGTAGCCCCAAGACACTCATACACCCATCTACCACTACCCTCCCACTCCCCAGCCTGGGACAGAAGACAGAGGATGCTGAGTCACACAGCATGGGGTCGGGGGAGGCAGAAGGGGAGACTCATAGGCTGTACAGTGTCAGACAGAAGTGCAGGGCCCACCCTCTCAGGCCTCAGTTTCCCCCCTTAACAAATGAACATGAGGCAGGTGTATGGGGAGGTCAGTGCTGGGCTCAGCTGGGGAGATCCCCGCCACGTGTCAAGTATGGAGAAGCCAGTTAAGCTCCTTGGGCCTGAGTGATGCCCACTTCCTCCCACCCAAAGCAGACTTTGAAGGCAGGAAGGAATCCCTAGACAAGCACTTAGGGGTGCTTAAGGGGCTGATCAGCACGGGAGAGATCCCAAGACAGGAAGACGTGGGACCTGCCTGCTCAGTGCCCAGAGCACCAGGGGCCGTCCTTGAGGTCAGGAGCACGCCCGAGACACACTGGGGCCAATGTTCTTGGCTGTCTGACAATTAAGAGCCCAGGCGGTACATAGTTAAGTTTCTTGGCATCTTGTTCAGCAGCCAGGGCTGATTCCAGAGTAGTCTTGAGCAGGGTGAGGGGCTATAATCATTTGGTTTTAAGGAATAGACAGTGTAAACACTTTGCACTTGACTATTAACCGAAAGATTGGCAGGTTACACTCCCCCAGAGGCACTCAGAAGAAAGGCCTGGTGATCTACTTCCTAAAAATTAGCCATTGAAAACCCTAGGAGTACAGTTCTACCCTGACATATGTGGAGTTGCCATGAGTCAGAACTGACTCGACAGCAGCTAATCATAATAACAACTAACCTAAAGGTTGGAGGTTTGAGTCCATCCAGAGGTGCCTTGGAAGAAAGGCCCAGAAATCTGCTTCCAAAAGGTCACAGCCATTGAAAATCCTATGGAGCACAGTTCTACTCTGACACACATGGGGTCATCAAGAGTTGGAATCAACTAGATGGTAACGGGTTTTTCTCAAAGCGAACTTTAACAGCCCCACACTGCAAGGACAACAAACCCCATCCCCATCAAGAGTTCAGCTGGACCTGCTCCTCAGGAGGTGGGTTCCAACCAGATGGGGATCCAAAGCCACACCTCCATGGCCTCCAGACCTATGGAGAAAGACCCACCAGTGCCCACTGCCCAAACTCACCCCCCACTGGGTCTTGTCGGACCGTGACATGCTTTAACCCAACCAAAGCCAGCCCCAGCAAGAGGAACCCCAAGAGGGCCACCTCTCCAGGTGGGAAGCCTAGGGGAGCTCCCAGCCTCAGCCACGCCTCACCAAAGCCAGAGGCACCTCAGAAATGCCCCCACTCTGGTCCTGTCCTTTGGCGGGAAGGCTGGGACCCAGACAGGGATGGGGCACCTAGCTTTAGGAAGCACCCATCCAGCCTATGCCTCCACTACACACCCTGCCGGGCCTCAGCAGTCTCAAGGCACCATGCTGCTGACCCATTTCACAGAGGGGGACAGAGAGGCTGGAGGGGTGAACTCAGGCCCTGAGAGCAAGCCTCTAGCCACCATGCCAAGTCCCCCAGACCCCAACTTGGATGCCCAGAGGGCCTTGGAGAAGTAGAATTGTCCCCAGGGAATATAAAGCAGGGAGAACAAAGAGCCCCCCGATATGTAACTTGAGGACGGCCTTCCTGAATCCCCCAGTGCTGCTGTTGGAGGTCACGTAGCCAGACCCTGCCCCAAGGGGGGCTTTGTGGCACGTAGCCAGCTGTATGCAGCCCCCGTGACCCCAGAGATGGGCCCCCAGAAGCTGAAAGAAAGAGAGGGCCGGGCCAAGGACCCCAGTCCAGAAGACCTCGGTCAGTGGCATATCTGGTAGCATCCAACCTACCTCACAGGATCCCTGTGGAGTACGGGCACTACCCTGTTACAGGTAAGGTAACAGAGCCCCATCACAGTCAGGGACATGTCCAGAGCCCCAGATCTGGTGGGAGAGGAAGTCAGCTCTGTCTGACCCCCCAGCAACTCTCCTCCCTGTCCTCAGAGAACAGGGCCCCCCACGAACTAGAGAGTCTGGGTGCAGTGCTAGGCAGCGGGAGTCCCCAGGCCCACGCACCACACCCAGCCCAGCATGCCCAAGTCCTCCTACAAGATGGGCATTGCCACACACTAGACAGCTCCCAACTCAGGCGAGACCCTCACAAGACCCATTGGAGAGGCCAAAGCAGCTCAGAACCAGCCAAAGTGGTAAGGCCTCCTCTCCCACTGACCCTCCCAGAAGCCAGTCCCCACACCCACAGCCACCAGCGAGGTTCAAGTCTTCACCCTGCACTGTTCGCTGTGCCCTAGGGTCTCAGTGTGCTTGCCACAGAAATGGGAACACAGGTGTCCACCCACCACATTGCCTAGCTGAGAGCACATTGTAAAGGCTCGGGAGGCCACAGCTCAGTGGGGGTTGTGGAGCCAGGGACCTTGGGGGCAGGGGCAGGATGAGGGGCCACGGGGCCTGTAGGCTGTGAGTCACGAGGTCTGTGGATCATAGGGTCTGGGGGTCGTGGATCGTGGGGTCTGCAGGGCAGGGTCTGGGGTCCGTGGATGTTGGGATCCATGGGTCTGGGGGCTGTGGGTCATGTGGCAGGTTTTGGCGTCCATGGGGTCTTTGAGTCATGGGGTCTGTGGGTCGTGGGGGTCATGGGGTCGGGGGCGGGCTCACCTTCACGTTGCGGTGGTGGACACGCGAGGGCTGGCACTTGACGCTGCTGGTGTTACAGCAGCCGGTGCAACGCTTCACCTCCACGCACGGCGGCCAGATGAGGAAGTTGGCGGAGGTGGGGTCGATCTGGCTCCGAGGTATCTCATAGATGACCGTCCTGGTCTTGCAGACAGCAGGGATGGCTTCCTCTGCAGAGGCAGGGCAGCAATGAATGCCGGCCCCGCCTCCCATCAGCCCCTCCTGCCCAGGCGGTGAGTGTCCACAGCACCGGGGGGAGTGGCAGAATGGCCCACAAAGGCAGACAGAAACCCCACCCCCAAGGTGCCCTGAGGTGCCCCTGAGTTGGCCAAGGGTGAGTATGAAGGAGGGGTGGTGGTCCAGGCAAAGAGGAGCCCATGACACTGGGGGCAATGACATAGAGACCACATGGCCATGGGACAGGGTGTGGAGCTCAGTGAGCCTGGTCGATCAGGCAATGGCAGGGCCAGGGGCCATGACCTCAAAGCCTCAGGCAGCCCATTTACCCCATCAATTTTGGGTGCTAGAAGCTCCTCCTGGGACGGGATGCAGAGCAAGGGAAACTGAGGCCAGGACCCTGTAACGTGAGAAGGGCTGGCCTGTAGCCAATGGTAGCCCCTAATAACAGCCAAACCCTGATCCTCAGGGAGCAAAACCCACAGACAGTCACTCCCCTCCAGGGCTCAGGACCCCAAAGGCACCAAGGCCACTCCCATGGCCATGCCTGGGTGGGGTATTGGGGCAGGTCAACTGTGGCTCAGCCATAGAAAACAGAGTAACCAGATGACCCAGAGGGTCCTGGGAGGGGGATGTGGCAGGGCCCCAAGACCATCATGAGAAGGCTGGCCACAAAAGAGCAAATACTGCATAATCCTACTTATGCAAAATGTCCAGAGCAGGCAAAAGGATAGACAGAAAGTAGATTAGAGGTTAGCAGGCGCTGGGGAGGGGGCCAGGGAGAATTGTTGCTGAAGGGGCACTGAGTTTCTATTGGGGGTGATGGAAAACCTTTGGAAACAGATAGTGGTGATGGCTGCGCAACATGGTCAATGTGATTAATGTCACTTAAATGGTTAAAATGGCAAACGTCTGTTACATGTATTTCACCACAATGAAATTTTAAAATAAAAAGACATTCCTGCAGGGTGCAAGGCAGGAGAGAGTAGAAACAGCGGGACATGAATGCCCTGACTCTCAGCCCTGAAGGTCACCAGAGGCCACGGCTGGGCCCCTTGCTGGGGATAGTGGTGGCTCTATTTTCTGCTTTGCTCTCCGGGAACAGTGGTTTGGGGCACGGGCCACTCTGGGCTGCCCGCAACCCCAAGACCCGTCTGGACACCAGGTGTGATCAGCTAGCCGAGGAAGCCTCACCAGGACTGGTGCCACCCTGCTGCCTTACTAGGGGAGGCCGCTGCAGCCCAGCTGTTCAACCCGTCACAGCCGCCGGTGACGTCTACGTGGGCCAATGGGAGCCCACATACTGGGGCCGAGCCAGCACACAGAGGCACACAGAGGCAGCCACGAAGTCCCAGCCCCAGAGTTAGGGGAGACGCGGGTGGCCCGGTGGAGGACGGCTCCGTCCTTTCAAAGGTCCACACACAGCCACCCCAAACACTCAGCCCAGAGTGGGCAGCACAGGGCAGGCCTGCCATACTCCCCTGGGCCCCTCTTCTTGGAGCACCAGGAGGCAAACCAGTGGACAGTGTCGGAAAGGAGGCAACGGGTCCCCCAGAACAAGCCTAGCACCCAGGGCTCCACAGCGCACTGCTCTGGGGTGTGGGGAGGGCCGGACCACCTGCCAGCCCCAGGGCTGCCGGAAAAGCTTGGGGGGCCACACGGCCAAGCCCCTCAACGAGATTCCTTATCTCCTGTAGCTGGACTCAAGTTTCCCCAACCTATCAGGACAGGCCTGGAGAAGGGGCCTCCGTGGCACTGGGGACGGTCCTGGCCTTTGAGATAGGTTTGGGGTAAGGGTGGTGTGGTATGAAAGGTTCGGTAGTGGTGTGAACGTTATGGGGCGGCCTGCAGGCATAAAGTATGATTGTTCTCCATACTCCCACTCACAGGTAGAAAATACAAAACCATATGCTTGAAGGAAACTAAAGCTCAGGGGTGTGGAGGCTTGTCCAAGGTCACATAGTGAGGGGTGAGGCCTGACCCAGTCAGCCAGCACAGGGCTGTGGGGTCACCCCGCACCGTGCCCTGGCTGAGAAGTGCTCCCCCTCTCCCAGCTGAGCACTAGAGGGCCCACGAGGCCCCACCAGCTTTCTGAACCAGCCAGTCCTCTCTTGAGGGGACCAGACAGACACGGGGTACTCTGTAAGACAACCCCCAAACCGGCTGTCCTGGGAGCCAAACGCAGTGTGGGGGCATGCATGTCTCTCCTACTCCATCCCCACCTCTCCCAGCCCTCCACCTCTCTCAGACACCCCAGCCCCCCTCCCCATGCCTCTCCAGTGCCCCCAGCCCCCACCGTCTGTTTTGAAGCTAATAGCCGGGAGCACTAAGCTCCCTCTTATGAACTGGAAATTAAACGCGGCCACATTTTCCAGCTCAGAGCTCCGGCAAGCGTGCTGCAACAGGAACGGGCACTTCAGGAATTCACACAGGCTCTTCCCCCTGGAAGCATCCTCACTAGGCCAAGACTGTAGCAGGGATGGGCAGGGCGAAGAGACCCCACAGAGGGGCAGCCTTTCAGAGCTGTTGAGCTAACAGGGCCAAGGGGTGACCAGCCGAGGCCAGCAGGCACAGAGGCCAGCAGACACAGAGGTGAAAGCCAACCAGCTCTCCTGGGGCCACAGAGTCAGGGAGTGCTGCCCAGCCCCCGCAGTACCCTCAGCCTCAGCCCACCTCTCCCAGCGCCCCCTTACCAATACTTCTCTTCCTCCGAACAGGCACTGGCCGCCTCTCGGGGGCATGCCTGGCGGCGTGGGCCCCCCGGGCTCTCAGGCTTGGCTCCAAAGCATCCTCAGTCCCTGCAGGTAGAAAGGGAAATGGGGACCATTTTGCACACACCTGAGTGGGGGGACCAGCTTGCCCACACCTGAGTGGGGGGACCAGCTTGCACACACCTGGATAGGGAAACCAGCTTGCCCACACCTGAGCGGGGAAGACCAGCTTGCCGACACCTGGATAGCAGGACCAGCTCACACACACCTGGATGGGGAGACCAGCTTGCCCACACCTGGATGGGGGAACCAGCTCACATACACCTGGATGAGGAAACCAACTTGCTAACACCTGAGTTGGGGGGGACCCACTTACCCATACCTACATGGGGGGACCAGTCACACACACCTGAGTGGGGGCCAGCTCACACATACCTGGATGGAGGGGATCAGCTCACCCACACCTGGAGGGGGGGACCAGCTCATATACACCCGGATGCCCCGGTCTGCCCAGCAGCTCTCCTTCTAGGTCAACTTTGAGGGCCAGCTGGGGATAAAGAGCAGGCCTAGCCCCCCAACAAGGTGGTTGGGGTCCCCTGAGTGGCAATGGCTTGCAACTCCCCAAAATGCCTCCATCAACCTCAGCAAAGGCTATGCTGAGGCCCCTAAAATGTAGCAGTCCTGCCGGACCCCTCAGCTGCTATTGGTCTCTCATTGTACCACTGCCTCAAAGGAGGCCCTGGGGCCATCCATCCCGCCCTCCAAGGACCCAAAGTTCCCAACCCAGAGCCTGGGAGGAGGACAAGGCTGGAATCCAGGAATAGGCGTGCTGGGACTTCTCAGGTTGAGTGTGTGAGTTTGTGTGTGTATGTGAGTGTGTGTGTGTGTGGCTCCCTCTTCCTCCCTCTCTCACTAAACAAACCCTCCTTGAAGCATCCTAACCTTTGAGGGGCATCAGAAGCCACGCCAGACTCTGGGCCCTCGGCCAGGTCCTACTTGTTCCTGAAATAAGTCTACTATGAGGGCGAGAGGCCATGACAAAGAGCACAAGGGGGAGCCTGGCCTTTTGCCGAACGCAGAACCAGCCAGCCTCAGCTGATGGAGACAGGAGTCCCCAAGAAACAGGTCCTGTACTCCACAGTCAGGCAGGGAGAAGGTTTGCAAAAAGGAAAGTGGTAAAACTCAGGGTCAGAGAGTGTGTTGTTGGCAAGGGAGGCCAGGTGCAGAGAGGGAAGACTTCTCACTACAGAGCCACTGGCCCCAGAGCTAAGATCAGCACCAAGAACCCAATCCCCAGGTCAGCCGCGGTCCAGTACTAGCCCCCTTCTAACACTGCCCTCTCGTCCCCCCCCCCCCCACCGCCAGACAGGCTCAGGAGTCGTTGGTTTCAGATTGCAGCAAGGAGAACGGGGGTGGGGGGACCGGACGGGACCTACAGCATACAGTTGGCCACCCACCTTGATGTGGTGGGTCCCACTTGGCCTCAGCTGCCTGAGCCCTTTGGACCCAGCTGGGGGTCCTGTCCCTTCCCACCTCCTTCTGTCCTGTCTCCCTAGTATATGCCCAGAGGGCAACCAGGCGCTGAGGGTTTGTTGTTGTTAGCTGCAGCGGAGTTGGACTGACTCATGGTGAACCCATGCACAACAGAATAAAATGCTGCCCACTCCTTCACCATCCCCATGATCCGCTGCAGGTTGTTCCATAGGGTTTTCATTGGCTGATTTTTGGACATAGATTACCAGGTCTTTCTTCCTAGTCGATCTTAGTCTGAAAGCTCTGCTGAAATCTGTTCAGCATCATAGTAGCATGCAAGCCTCCACGGACAGACGGGTGGTGGCTGCACATGAAGTGCATTGGCCAAGAATCGAACCCAGGTCTCCTGCGTGGAAGGTGAGAATTCTATCAGAGAACCACCACTGCCCCGCAATAATGCACCCCAGTAACCAGTACCTCCCGCTGCTGTGCAAACGCTTCGCCCATGTAATGACCCCGTCTTGGGGCCTCCCCTCCCTGAGAGGTTCATGTGACATCACAGCTACCACTCCAGGCCAGAAGCCGCCTCCTCCTTGGTGCAGGACAAGCAGACGGAGTCCCTTCCTGCCCAGACCACGTGGGTGTCAACGACAGCCCGCAAACCCATGGGAAAAACCTAGCTTCTTCCCATCCCTGCCGAGCCTGAAACCCACACTCCTTCAAAATGAAGGCCAAAACCACACGTAAGGTGCAAACAGCAAAAGATGCCATTTTTTAAAAGATCAGATTATGACCCCAACTTTTTACTTAAAATGACTCAATGTTCTAATGCCACTAATTTTTTTTTTTTTTTGACCCAAAATAAGATCAGAACAGGGCTACTCATGCAGTAAGAATTTCCCATCAACCAACTGTTTGAAAAAGCATTTTGCGAGAAAAAAAGCAATATTTCTGAGTCACCTCTGGGGGCAGCCATCTTGCCATCTCCAAACTGGGGACTGACTGACCCACTCTCCCTTGCAAGAGAAAATTGAACAACATCGCCAGCTGCCAGTTTTCCACGCTTTCCTCAAGCCAGGCTTGTGTGAACTGACTAGTCCTCATAGATACATGCGGCAGGTGTCATCACCTTTTTAAATCTGGGGAAAGTGAGGCCCAGAGAAACGGCAGCGACAAGGACCATTAGCTGGTGGAAGGAGCCCATATTTAAGCCTCTGGAGCTGTGTCCACCTAGCTCCGACGGCCTCTCCCACCCCATGCCTCCTGCCCCCAGCTTAATACACAGAGAAGACAATAGCCTTCCCATTGCACCAACCTGGTTGAAACCTGAAAAGGAGACAAGAGACAGGCGCAGGAACAAGCCCAATCCTTGCCCCCAGATGCAAGATGGGTGGTCAAGAGCCAAGAGCTGAGCGCACTAATGGGAGAAGCCGCCATTCTGATTTATGCGAGCCGAGAAGGAACTCGCCCCAGCAGCAACTTACAAGTCGGCCCAGGCCTAGGCAGCCACAGCATGAATCATGCCCTAAAACTGCTCTGAGGACAGTTAATCAAGGGCTCTTTCCTTTTGTCTTTCATGCACAGATGTCCGATGACAACTCGGAGGATGGGTTGCCATCAGCACTAGTTGGGGCATTAATGGCCCTGGATGGAGATATTTATGATCAGTTACTCAATGACCCACAGGCACCCGGACAGGCGCCTGCCAGAACAAAGCTCTCCTGCGGCCACTGCGCTGAATGGTCGCTGAATGGTCTGTTCTCATCACACGCGACAAATAAGCCCCAAGCCCTGTGGCTACTGATAATTAAAAGGCCACACGCAGATCTCAGGACCCAAAAGCCACACAGGAGAAATCAAACCCACTGTTCATCTCTCCCAGGTGCACAGACCTGCCGACTGCTCAGTGGGACACACTGGTGCAGGATGGGGGACCACCACCTTGGGCCTCCTTGTCCCACACCAAGAAGCTGCAAACCAGGGCTAGGTGCCTTGTTCAGTTTCCCCATCTGTAAAATGGGGGCAGGTTCCTGAGGGATGCAAACAGTTAACATGCTTGGCTGCTAAACTAAAGGCTGATGTTCAAGTCCACCCAGAAGTACCTTGGAAGAAAGGCCTGGTGATCTACTTCCCAAAAATCAGCCAAGAAAACCCTATGGAGCACAGTTCTGCTCTTACACACGTGGGGTCACCATGAGTCAGAGTCAACTCAACAGCAACTGGTTTCTGAGGCATTGGTGATTCAGTGGTAGAATCCTCGCCTTCCATGCCGGAGACCAGGGTTCGATTCCTGGACAATGCACCTCATGCGCAGCCACCATTCATCTGTCAGTGGATGCTTGTGTGTTGCTAGGATGCTGAACAGGTGTCAGCGGAGCTTCCACATTAAGTTGGACTAGGAAGAAAGGTTTGGTAATCTACTTCCAAAAAATCAATGAAAGCCCTATGGAGCACAGTTCTACTCTGACACACGAGGTCGTCATGACTACATGGCAACTAGTATTGGTAAAACGGGGATGCCGCAGCACCACGGCCCACTGTGGGGACTCCAGGATCATGCCTGCAAATCACAATGCTCCATCCCTCAGGGGCCAGGAGCCCCCCAAGTCAGTGTTTAAGATCCCCTCCTTTGCTACCTCCCACCCACGTGTGAGTCTGTTACTTAGGGGGACCCAACACTAAGAATGTGGGCCTTGGAGTTACAAAAGGCGATGAAGGAATGCAAGCGGGAGCAGTTAGCTGGGTCTCCCCACCACACTCCAGCCCCTTTTTCACTGACTCCCTGCACCCTCAAAGTCTTCTGGAAGAGCAGGGTACCCCCAGCTGACCAGCTGGTGACTGTCTGGCCATAAATGGGGTTCAGAGGATCAGAGAAGTATCCCCACAGCTGCTTACAACTTTGCATGGGTGGGGACAGGAGTTGGGGGAAGACCCCTCCCCCATTATAAGTTCTAGAAGCAACTGGCTCAACTCTTATCCTCAAGAGACTGCTGAGCCTCTGGGCCTGGGTTGCCACCGATGCTGGACCAGGAGGATGGAGACTTACTGTGAGGTGTGTCACAGTACTCCCCCCTGTGATAGGCCAGGTGAGTAAGGAAGGTCCTAGAGGCCTCCTTGTTGTCACACCCAAAGCCCCACCCCAAGAATAGTAACCAGACCCCAGAAAGTCTGAAGGCAGAGACATAGCTCCACTCCCAGGGGCCTGGGGGGAGATGACCATGTGAGGGGCGACTGGAAACCCACCAGCCCAGGACTGGCTGGTGCACCACACCTTTCTTTCTAGCCCCTCCAAAAGAGGCCCCAGGCCCTGGAGGGGAGAGGGGGGCAGGGGGCCAGGTCAGGAATGCCATCAGCATAAGCCTGCAGAGCGAAAATGCTAAAAGTGTTAATGGGTGGGGGAGGCAGGGCTGCGGAGACCAGAATAAGAAAGGTGTGGGCAGAAAGTCAACGGCCCATTTCCCTGCTGCTTCGTCCCCAGCCCTTCCTGGGGCTCCCTTCAGCAAGCCAGAAAAAAAGCCAGGAACCTTCTCTGGGATGCATCTCCCCACTTCTCCAAATCCTTCAGGGACCAGCAAAATGCAGGCGAGTGTTTTCCCCAGCCAACCAGAGCCAAATCCTCCTTCTCCCCAGTGCTAAACATCAAGGACCCAGCTCAAAACCACCTCCCTGGCCCAACTCTGATCTCCAAGTGAAACTCTATCCCTTCCCGATAAGGATCAGCCGAGGATTTCCTGGGTCAAGAAACTACAGAAACCGTGGGCCTCGCTAGAAAATGGTTTTGGCAAGAAATGAAAATAGTTCAGGCCCCTCCGCCACCATAATTAGGTACAAATTTCCAAATGACTAAGCCATGTGATTTTACTTAATTCCTCCGTTTCCCCCCGCCCCGCCCCCAAAAGCAGTTAGCAGGGAGAATAATCTTCAACTCACTTAAAATTCCTCCAACCAACATTGGCAGCCTTTACAGACTCCTTTTGACAAATTCCTCATGGGCACTTTTTTTTTTTAAAAACCAATCAGTTCGTTTTCGGATATGAGTATTTCCCTGGTTTGAATTCCCACGCCTAAAGTGAATTTTAAAAGGATGCCCCAAAGATGGTGGAGGAGAGACCTTATCCTGTCCTCACAAAAGGTGAGCCGCCTAACGCCACAGCCCAACCCACCCCTCCGCGGTTATTAACCTGGGGAGAGGAGTAAAGGGACCCCTTTAACCTCAGCCAACCGGGGTCTAGCTCAATTTTTCAAGCAACACTCCAGAGCTTCAAAACTCTGCTTTACAAACTGTTTTCTAAAGTGGCTGGGCTCCAGGCCCTGAGGGTGAACCCAAAAATAGCCCCCAAACAGCAGATGTGTAGAAGGCGGGCCTTTTTTAATTGGGTCGTGAAAAGACAGGCACTGGCTTCCACAAACCACAAAGCCCCAACCCTCGGGCATGGCTAGGAACCAGCTCCTGGCGATCACAAAACGCCCCTAACGGGTCCCGGTTGTTTCGTCCTCGGACTAGGTGCCTCCCCTCCCTGGGCCTCGGCCACGCGGACTCCCGCGCGCTCCCGGCTCTGGCCCAGGCCTAGCCCGGCTCGGCTCTGCTCGACTCCGCCCGCTCCTGTGGCCTGCCCCGCGCCGGGCGGCACACCTGGCGGGGGCGCCGCCCCCGGGTCTCGGCTCCGGCGCCCTCTATGCGCTGAACTTTCCGTGACACACACTGTATTTTCCTTAAACGCGAAAACAATCCCAGGGCGAGCTAGCAGCCCTCGGCCGACGCCGGGAGAGAAAGTGGTGATTGGAAGAGAAACTCCTGACTCATGCGCTTGGGCTTTTATGGCCGGGGATTGGATTCTGACCTTTCGGTCCGCTCCTGCGCGCGGCTCCCGGCCCGGCCCGAAGCGCTGGAAGGCCGCGCTCGCCCCCGGCCCTGGCCGCGGCGCTGCCCGCGCCCGCCCAGCCCTCCCGGGCGCCCGGGGCAGGGAGCGCGATTTACCTACGGAGTCTATCTCCAGGAGTCGATGCAGGTCCCGGATGCTGTGGATCTGACTGTGCGCCAGCCGCTCGATCACCTCGCGGGGGATCTCCGCTTCCTGCAAGCGGAGGCGACACGGTCAGAGCTGCGCGCCCGGGCCGAGAGCCGGGCGTGGGTCCTCGGCCCAGAAGAGCCGGCCGCAGCCCCCGCGCGACCCAGCCTCAGCCTGGCGGCGGTCGCCCAAGCGGGCACCGCGCAGCCAGGTCGCCGGACCCCCTGCCCAAGCATTGGAGCAGGAGGATGGGGGTGGGGCCAGGCACGACCCCAGGTTCTCCCCTCCCAGGTCTGCTCTTTGGAGAGGGGGAAGTTCCCTCTTTAAATTTTCAAAGAAAAGCCCCCGCACTCCGGCCCCCCCACCCTTGGTGTCAGTTACAGGAGGTCTGGGGGCAGCGAGGGGCCCGGGGAGTTTCTGATTTAATAGCGAAATCACCATCTAGAAAGATCAAGTTGAAATGCGTCACGGATCGGCAACGAAAGTCACGGCAGTCCTAGCACTTTAATCTAGCTGGGGGCTTAAATTTCACGCCCCGGAATCGCGGCAGAACGCGGAGGAGAGGGTCTCCGTTTCTCACATCACATTAGCCCCACCCCGGCTCCAACCCGGCAGCGGCCCTAGCGCCGACCGAGACGCCCCAAATCCAGACGGCGCTGGGCGAAGCTGCCCGGGAACTTGGGGGTTAAACGTCTACCTCTTGCAGCTCCCGGGTCCCTGACCAGACAGCCCCCACCACCTGGCCTTCCCCACTCCTCTATTCTTAAAGAGAGTCGGGGGTCGCGGGGACTCGAGCACCAAGTTCCCACCACGGGGGCTGGAGAAAGCCATTCATCACGCCCGAGCTCCAGGGGAGTCGGATTCTGGGGGGTGGGGACGCGGGAGGTGGGAGGGCGCGGGCGCCTGGCCCGGCCCGACTAGCCTCGTTCAGCCACCTGTAAGCAGGCCCCGGGCGGGAGACTGCGCCGGCCCGCCAGAGCCAGAGCTGCAGCTCCGCAGTGCCCACACCCTGTCCAGCCGGGGGCTCCCGCCGCCGCCGCCCCTACCTGTTCGCCGACCGCCGCCTCCCCTCCCCGACTCCGCGGGTTCACACCCCTTTCTCCGGTCACCGCAGCCCGTGGCCTCACGGCCGCCGCGCCCCAGCCACCCCTCCCGGAGAGGAGCCCGCGCCCCCCAAAGTTTTTCCTCTCTCCTCCGCCCCGCGCGCCCCCCGTCCCTGCACAGCCGAGCGACGCAACGCGTCGGGAACTCACCAGACACACTTAGGCATGGCAGAAATAGAACCCAGTTGGGAAAATTAAAAAATCGACCTCCCCAGTTGCGAGCAAAATGCGCGCTGCAGAGCCCCGAGCGCCCAGCCTGCGTGGGGCGTGCGCCGGGGGCGCCGTGCGGGGACGCGGCGCGGGTGGCACCCACCTCGGCCAGGGCATGGGCGAGGTATCCGCAGCCGAGCAGCAGCAGGCAAGCCCAGGTCCTCATCGCGGCCCGAGGCGCGGGGGGCTCGGCGGGGAGGCGAGGCCGCGGGGCGGGCGCTGCAGCCAGGCTCCTGTGGCGGCGAGAGGCAGGACCATCCCTCAGGGCGCGGGCGGGCGGGGCCGGGCCGGGCCGGCGGGCTGAGAGGCCGGCGCGGCCGCGCGGGGAGGCGGGGTGCGCGCCCGCCGCCGCCGCCGCCGCCGCCGCCGCCGCCGCCGCCGCCGGGAGCCGCGGGCCGCCGAGAGGGGGTGGGGACTGAAGGGCGGGGGCGGGGCCGGGCCTGCTCCTTGGATTGCCTCCCGGGCCGCCGCCGCGGCCGCGCTCGCTCGCTGCCGCGGGCTCAAGAGCTGGCCGGCCGGGGCGTCCACGGCCTCGCGGGCATCTGCGCCGCCAGTGACCGGGGCCAGGCTGGAGCTGCCGCTGCCGCCCTGCCCGTCACCTGCCCGGGCGCCTGGCCGGCCCGGGCCGCCGCCGCGCTCTCCCTGCGGCTGCGGGCGGCCCTGCGCGCCGCTCCCGCTGTCGCCCTGGCCCGGCGCGGCCCAGCACGGCGCGCCCTCAGCCCAGCCCTGGAGCTGCGCTCCGCTGCCTGGCCGCGGCTCCGTTCGGGCCTCGCCGCCGCCGCCGCCGCCGCCGCCGCCGGGAGCCGAGGAGCCCGGAGTCGGGCAGGAGGAGGAGCCGCAGCTCGGCGCGCCGGGAGTTTGTGCGGGCTCCGCGCGGCGGGCGTGTGGGGCAGACGGCGGCGGGGAGGGGGTTATAGCGCCGCTGCCCCTCCCCCGCCCCGCCCCCGGATCCCGGCCGGACCCGCACCTCCGAAGCGCGTGGGGGCCGCCGCCGCCGCCGCCGCCGCGGTGCCCACACAGTCCGGCTCCCCCGGGCTCATAATCCAGCGAGACAGCGGACCCAGCTCCAAGCCCGGCGCCGGGCCGGGCTCCCCGCGCGCCCTCGGGCTGCCCACCCGCGGGTGCCAGGTGTGATCCTGCGGCACCCGGCGACTGCGGGGAGCGGAGGAGGCCGCAGCAGAAGCGCCTCCGGCGTTGGCTTGTCCTCCCGGCCCCAGCGGCGGCGAAAGGGCAGCGCCCAGAGCTGCTGCGCCAAAAAGAGCAGAAGAGGGACGGCCCCCTCCCCCTGGGCGCTTGGCCTCTGACCGCCGTTAGGACCCAGGAGCCCCTACCTCCTTTCTCCATAAAAGGAGGGCACTGAGTCGCGGGGGCGAGGTGGGGTGGTGCTGGGGGCGCTTCTGGGGCACTCACCTGGCGGTTGCCACGCGCTCCCGCCGGGTAGTCGACGCCTAGGGCCCCGGAATGAGGAGCCTCCACCCACATTCCAGATGGGAGCGCGCAGGCCGGGGGAGGGGGCTGCAGCGTGCTTCAGGCCCACCGTGGGACCCCGCGCCCCTAAGCTCCGACCCCGTGCGGAAAGCCGGGCCGCGCCCTGAGCGGAACCGAGGGGGTGGGAGGGTAGGAAGGAAAGCGAATGCTCCAAAAGAACCCCCGGAGTCTGGGCATCTCACCTGAGGATCCACCGGGCGCGCAGAGCGCCACCTCAGGCCACCGCGCGTCACCCAGCGCTCTGCCTGAAAGCTACGCGCTCCGAGGCCGAGGTCCGAGCGCGGCCAGACCGCTCCGCGCGAACAGGCTGAGGGCCTGGACCGGGAGGGTCACGCCTGCCTAGACCAGGTGGGAGCGAGTTGGAGGGTGGCCCCGGAAGCCCTCACCGTGTCCCTGCCTCGAGGGGGCGGACGCGCCCAGGTACCAGGACCCGGGGGTTGGCCGACCGTCGGCCCCCGAAGCTAGACGGCCGAACCCTCTAGAGACTAGGGGACTCCCCGGTGAGTGGGTGGGCGTTGGAGAAGAATTCCACCCCCTCGCCTTCCCTGCCCCCATCCTGTGGATTAGGCCCGCGTGCCTCCGCGGCCGTCCTCTAGCCAGACAAAGGCAGTAAAGGCTCAGATCCGCGGGCAGTCTTTCATCCCCGGCTCGGCCGGCTCCGGCATTACAAAGGCCGGGTCCCGAGGGCGCTCGGGGGCGCTCGCTTTCCCCCCGATACCTGCGGGGCGGGGCTTCTCATGCCGCTCCAAGGAGGGCCCGGGTCTACACGCGCCCTTGCGCGCACAGCCACAAACCTGCGGCCCTCAACCCTCCTGCCTCGCTGGGTTACAGCTCCCTGCTGGGCCCCTGCGGTCAAACACGCGCTCCTAGAGGTCAGGAAAAGGAGGGTGAGGGTGGGGGTGGGGACGAGGGGAGCTCAGGAAAACTTGGAGACATTTTAGAAGCGCCTGAAGCCTGGTCTAGTCTGTCCAGGTGGAACCTTCCTCTGCCTTGGAGAGGGAGGCCCACTGGACGGTTTGTGAAGGGCGACGGAGGCGAACGGCCGGGAGTCTCAATGGCCTATGTCCAGCTTATGGATCCCTGGAGTTAAGCACTCACGTCCTGCAGAGCCTTGGGTTCCTCTTGGCCTGAGGACACCTCTTTGGGGTGTGACAATGGCAGGGGCGGATTAGCCAGTAAGCAAGACACGAGCACAGTCTTACTAGTCAGCAAGGTACGCCCGGGCTTAATTGTGTTTACTCACTAATCCGTAGTGCACAATTTCACTTGTTTTTCACCACATCAAACGTGGTGAAACCCATGTGAAATTGTGCATTACAAATTAGTAAATAAGCACAAGTAAACCCTTGAGTACCTTGTTTATTGGGTGATCCGCTCTTGGCAGTGGGTCTGGAGAAAGGTGGTATTGCGGAGGAGGGCACGGAACCCTCCCAGTCCCAGCCTCTGCGCAGAGGCTTGCCGGGTCCGGGGGCTTCCCACCGCCCCCTAGAGAGCCAAGATGGGCGCTTGGCTCTCGCCCCCCTCCCGGCCTGGCGCTTCGGTGACGTCCAGCTCGAGTTTGGGGACGGGAAGGAGATCTAGGGACCCAGAAGGGGGAAAGCCTTCCCCGGCGTTTCTGGACCTATTTGGCCAGGGCGAGAATGAGTAGCAGGGATGCATCACCCCCGAGACGCGAGGGCGGCGGGGGAAAGCGGCGCTGGCAGCTCTAGATTCGCCGGCTGCTATTAAAAATAAAACCGCGGCCCGTCGTCATGGCGACCACAACAACAGCGGCAGCGCGAGGGTGGCAAAAACTTCTGCAGTCGCGCGACGACTGCATCCGGGGGACAATTCGGGCACGACGCGCGTTCGAGCCCCGAGGGCCGCTGTAGTGTGAGACGGGGACCCTTGCCCTGCTGCGCCCCACCCTCCGCCTAAACCTCTGAAGACAAGGATCCCTAGAGTGCCCGTTTCCGAGAATAGGAATTCGAGACATAGAACTGGCTTGACCTGGAAGTCACCAAGTTGGAAGAGGAACCAAGCTCGAGTCGGCCCCACGCAACCCTCTCCCTCGACCCTGGCGTCCTGTCTTCAACTCCCAGCCCTTCCAGCTCCAACCGTGGGATGTCAGCGTCCGGAGAAGGCTGGCTGGGGTGGCCTAGGGAGGAAATGGGTTTTGGGTTTGCAAGGTGTCACGCGTCCCGCTGCGCGTGGAGAGGGGACCGTGCGCTGCGAGGCCAGGCGGCGCAATTTTGCGTGGGCTGGAGGTGGGGACACAGCGCCGGTCCAGCCCTCCCTGTCGGGTAATCCCCAGTAATCGGCTCTGTCACGTGCTTCTTCCTGCCGGGAGTCGAGTTTCACTTCCAGCCGCTATTAGGCAGTTCATACGGTTCACTGCAAACACTTGATAATAAGGCTAAATATACATTTGAGTCGGAGGAGGCGTGGGCAGGCCGGGATCCCGCGCCAGCCAGCGCCTGGCCGCGGCGTTCCAGGCCCCCCGCTGGGGCATTCCCCCGCCCCCCCGGCCTGGAAACTGGGGCGCGGACGTGGGGTATACTCCGGCTCCGTGTGTGCGGGAGAAGGGGAGGGTGGCGACTCCAGCGCAAGCCGGGGAGGAAGCGGACGCCGGGACACCAGCCGGGGCTCCAGGCAGGAGACTGGACGCTGCGGGGAGCCACGGGGATGGGGTGGGTCGGGAGGGGACAGTGCACCTGGCAGCTCCGGGATGTCCGGCCGCCCCCGGAGCTCAGGCTTCCGGATATCTCCGGAGCGCCTCGGACATCTCGGGCGCCCCCTGCGTGTCCCAAAGTGCTCGTGGGCCCATAATTACGGTGAGTCAGGTGCTCGAAATAGGCCGACTGGAGGCCGGATGACTGGCCGGGCGTCTGTCCCTTCTTGGCACCCAGGGAGGGGCAGGGAGGGGGTAGGGAGAGCCCTGGCTGATTCTCAGGGCCAGGTAAAGGGCAGAAAGGAGAGACCAACATTTATTACGGTATCCTCACCTGCTCAGAGCTGTGTGCTGCCAGCATTGCACCTTAAAACCCACCTCCACCCCGACTTCACTGCGACAGAGCCAGACAGGGGCCTGGCACCAGTAGGGACTCAGTAATTGCTGTCATCATTATTATTCATTAATAGTAGTAGTGACTGACATTTACAGAGCCCCTAAGTTGCGCCAGGAGCTCTGGTGGTACAGTTCCAACCCGCCAGCTGCTCCGTGGGAGAAAGATGTAGCAGTCTGCTTCAAGGAAGATTACAGCCTTGGACACCCTATGGGGCAGCTCTACTCTATCCTATAGGGTCGCTGAGTTGCAGTCAACTCGATGGCAATGGGTTTGGTTTTTATTTTTTTGTTGTTGTTGCCATCGTTGGTTTTTAATTTTTAAGTTATGCCATGTGCGGTACTAAACTCTTTCCCCATAAAATTTCATTTCATACTCAGGCAACAACCCTAAGAGGTAGGGGCTTCTATCTCCCACCTTACAGATGAGGACATTAAGTATCTGAAGGTTAAGTGATTTGTCGTCCAGAGTGGCAGAGCCCTAGGTTGTCAGGCTCCTGATCTCATGGGCTTCTCTATGCAATCGCTATAAATACATCAACATCGAATTAGTCAGGATGGGAAAAAAAGACAGGTTGAAGCCCTAACCCTGTACCTCTGAATGTGACCCTGTTTGGAAATATGGTCTTTGAGATGTTACCAGTTAAATTAACATGGAGTCATAGTGGAGTAGGGTGGGTCCTAGTCCCATCTGAGAGGGATTGTAAGAGAGGAGGGGAGATGAGAGACAGGAAAGATGCTATGTGATGCTGCAGCTGCAAGCCAAGGAACTCCTGGGGCCACCGGAAGCTAAGAGAGGGACATGGAACAGATTCTCCCTCAAAGCCTCAGAAGGAATCAGCACAGCTGACACCCTGATCTTGAACTCCCAGCCTCCAGAACTGTGAGACAATGAATTTCTGTTCTCAGAAGCCCCCCAGTTTGTAGTATTTGGTTTCAGCAGCCCCAGGACACTCAGGAGTAGTACTTGTGTTTGTTTTTAGGCAGGAATATGAGGGAGATGAGAAGGGGCAGGACCAGGATGAAAGCCCAGCCCACCTGGTTCCCAGTTCTTCTTGGTGCAGGGAGAGGGCAGGAGCCCATCCATGTCTGTGCTGGCCCTTCCACAGGCTGGCATGGGTGTGATTCGTCCCTGGACCATTTCCACTGGGTCAATTTTTGTATAAGGTGTGAGTTTTGCAACGTTCGTTTTCTGCCCATGGATGTCTAATTGCTCCAGCACCGTTGGCTGAAAAGATTGTCATTTCCCCCTTTGAACTGTGTTTGCACCTGTGTCAGAATCCTCTGGGCATATCTGTGCGAGTCTCCCGCAGAGCAGCTGGTGAGTTCGAACAGGTTTGGTTTTGGAATCTTTATGGAAGAAGCCCTGGTGGCGCAACCGAATGGGGCAGTTCTACTCTGTCACATGGGGTCACTACAAGTCGAAAATTGGTTTGATGGCACCTAATAACAACAGTCTTTATGGGAGCAGATCGTCAGGTCTTTTCTCCCACAGAAGCCAAAGCCAGCCTGCCTCCCATGTGCTGCCTGCCCTACCTCTCCTGCCCTAGTCTGGGACCCTGAGGGGTTGGGGGGAGTTGCAGTCCCTTTAATAGCCATTGGGTTTTCTTCTCCTTGTAAGTAGAATCTTTTTGAGAATATAATTTTCTTTAATTTTATTGTGGTGAAATATATATAATAAAACACTTGCCATTTTAACCATTTTAAAATGCACAACTCAGTATCATTGATTACATCCACCATGCTGTTTCCAAATGTTTATCATCCCAAACTCAGTGCTCCTTAAGCAGTAACTCCCCATTCCCCTTCTCCCAGCCCCTGGTAACCTCTAATCTAAGCTACACTTTCTGACTCTATGCATTTGTCTATTCTAGATATTTCCTTTAAGTAGGATCATACAATCTTTGTCCTTTGGTGTCTGGCGTCTTTCACTCAACACGATGTTTTCAAGGTTCATCCATGTCGTAGCCTGTGTCAGGACTTCATTTCTCTTTATGGCTGAGTAGTAGTCCATTGTATGGATGGACCACATTGTGTTTATCCATCATCTGCTGATGGACACTTGGGCTGTGTCCACTATTTGGCTATTGTGAATAGTGCTGCAATGAACATAGGCAGTCAAGTATCTGAATCCCTGCTTTCAAGTCTCTCGAGTGTATATCTAGGAGTAGAATTGCTGGGTCGTAGGGTAACTTTATGTTTATAGCCATCAGGATTTGCTAGGCTTCTCTCACAGGAGAAGGGGCACATCAGAGGACAGGCAGAGGAGAGGGAGCCGCACGTGGCCATCTGGGCTCACGGGGATGGGTGAGGATGCACCAGGCTAAGGAAAGAAAGTGAGACTCTGTCCTACAGGCTGTCCTCCAGAGAAGCAGTTTCCACCTGGATGAAATGGCCTCGTAAACCTAAGACACAGCACCTACCTTGAGCACAAATCAACCCAAGCTTCGTGGTATCAAAACAAAAGTGGGTAGAGAAAGGAATAGGGTAGTGTTCTGTTGAGGCCAGGGCTGGCAACGAGGCAGCCACATGAATGTGTCAGACTTGAGAGTATATAAATCTAAAAACCAAAAACCAAGCCCATTGCCATCAAGTCGATTCCGAATCATAGCGATCCTATAGCACAGAGTAGAACTACACCATAGGGTCTCCCAGGCTGAAATCTTTACAGAAGCAGACTACCACATCTTTCTCCCGAGGAGCCGCTGGTGGGTTCAAACTGCTGACCTTTTGGTTAGCAGCCGAGTGCTTAACCATTGCACCCAGAGCCCCTTATATAAATCTAAAGCATCTAGTAGAATTTTAAAAGCCTTAACAAATAGAATCTTTCAGTTACGTGTTGTAATATGCTTCCAGTATCCACCTGTACTCTTTGTCTGCATATAAGATTACTAGCTAGATTTTTAAAATAGACCATTTTCAGACTTTATTTTTCAGAGCAGTGTAAGTTTACAGAAAAATTGTTCAGAAAATAGAGTGCCCATATATTCCCTCTACTCCCTGCACACAGTTTCTCCTATTAATATCGTGTATTGGTGGGGTACAATTGATGAGCTTATATAGACACATTATTATTAACTGAAGTCCTTAGCATACATGAGGGTTCACTGTGTTGTACAGTCCTGTGGGTTTTGACGAATGTACATCACATGTCCACCATTACAGCATCATATCGAATAGCTTTACTGCCCTAAAAATACCCTGGGCTCCACTTATTCATCCCTCCCCACCCCCTGAATCCCTCATCTTTTCACTGCCCCTATAGCTTTGCCTTTTCCAGAATGTCATATAGTTAGAAACATTCAATACATAGCCTTTTCAGATTAGCTTTCTTCACTTAGCAACATGCTTTTAAGGTCCCTCCCCGTCTATCCGCGGCTTGTTAGCTCATTTCTTTCTATCCCTGACTAGTAAGTATTCCATGGTATGGACGTACCACAGTGTGTTTATTCATTCACCTACTGAAGAATGTCTGAGTTGCTTCCAGTTTGTGGCAATTAAGAATAAAGCTGCTAGAAACATGTGGGTGCAGGTTTTATGTGGACATCTGTTTTCATCTCACATGGGTAAATACCTAGGAGCGCGATCTAACGGTAAGCTCATGTTCAGCTTTGTGAGAAACTGCCAGACTGTCTTCCAAAGTCATTAGCCCAGTTTGTAAGATGCATTTTATCTGCTGGGGTCTTTGTGTCTGCTCTGTCATCAGAAAAACCACTGACATCCACCAGAGGAGAATAACAACTAGGGACAGGCACATTGCTGCCAGCCAGCTGCAAATTCAAACAGAAAGGGGGTGTTCCACTGAGGGGAAAGCACTCCCGTGAGCTCTGAGGAGAGGAAGGTTCTAGAGAGACATGCTGTCGCTTCCCAGAGTCTCTGTCAGCAGGTTCTGCTGCCAGCGATTTGGCGGAAGGAGCCGTGAAAGTGGCCTCGGCCCTTGACCCTGGACCCCCACTCCCAGCCACTGAGAAAATGACCCCAGGACAGAAATAGACTCACAAGGGTATACAGAGGTACAACCCAGAACAGCAAAAACTGAAAGCCACCTAAACCTAAAAATGTGAGCATTTTTCTGACCCTTCTCCCATTGCTGGGAACTGTTGCATCCTCCTGAGGGATGACCATGAAGAGGGTCTAACAACCTCTTTCCCATAGTGACCCCCACTTTCACATCCAGTTCTCCTCCCTGGCTGCTAAGAGCGATCCCCTGTTTTTAGGCGTCTGCAGCACCACAGCGCTCCCCCCGGCTGCTGTCTGGTCCTTTTATCACCTAATGTCCAGATGTCCAGTAATGGTGATGCCTGGGTCCCAGAGGTCTCTGTGATCAGTTCCCTCATCCCCTCCTGGGGTGAGGCCAGCAGTGCAGCCCCACTTACCCTCCCTGGCTCTGAGGGGCATCCTTGCACTTCTTGCAAAAGCTGGGGCCGCCAGTCCATGGCCATCTCCAGGCCAACAAGCTTAGGCTCCAACTCAGACTCTTGTGACTCTGTGACCCTGGGCAGCTCACAACGCTGCTCCAAGCCTCAATTTCCCCCTCTGAGGACACAGCAGTGGTGACACCTACGTCCCAGGGTTGTCGTAAAGGAAGACAAAGGAATGCATAGAGCGCACAGGCATTGCTGTGGCCACAGCCTGGAGCGGGGCTGGGTGGGGCACAGCAGTCAGGCCTGGGGGTCCGGCCTTTAGGGGGTGACCAGGTGGTCTGGGCTGATGTGCATGTCTTGGGGACTCCCCCGGGAGGCAGGTGTGCCCTCCTGCCTGGGAGCAGTTGGGTCAGCCCACCCCGGCTTTCAGGGGCCATGCCTGCGGAGGGTGAACACGGCTCCCGTGATGGAACAATGGAGCACGGCTTCCTAGGGCCAGGAGGCCATGGCCTGGGCTGGGGAGGGAGGGGAGGTTCGTGAGAATCTTTGCATCAAGGCCAACAAGTACTGGGAGAGGAGAGAGAAGAGATGCAAAGAGAGGGAGAGCATCCAAGAGAATGAAAAAAGGATGGGAGGGAAAGGGAGACTGAGAACAGTGGGGAGGGAGGCAGCTGAAAGGAGGGAGAAAGACTGATGATGGAAAGGAACAGAGAAAGATGCGGGCGTCAAAGAGCAAAGCAGCCCCCAGCCTCGCGCCTGCCTTGTCCCTTTGGGGGCCACGTGTTTTCCTCTGTCCTGTGGCCAACCTGAGAGGTGCGGAGATGGGATGGGCTCTTCCTGCCCAAGTTAGCGCTGTGAAGTGCTCATCTCACTGTAATTAACAGGTTCTTCCTCTCCGCCGGCCCCCTCATGGTCACAAGAGGGCTGCCAGCACAGGCTGGGGCACCCTTGTCCACATTTAGTAAGACAGGAAGGAATGCTTCCCCATTGCTTTCTCCTTGAGGGAGGAAAGTCTTCCCCCAGACCGTCTCCCCAGCCACAAAGGACTCAGTGTCCATCCCTGACCTACATCCAGCCCTCCTCCCCACCCAGAGTGCCAATGTCATGGTCCTGAGGGTCTGGCGATGCTGATGCCACCGGCCATTCTCAGGCATTAGCAGTGACACTGGATGCTGGCAATCACTCCCTCCTTCGGACATGCTTTCTCACCTGAGCCCAGGACCACCCCCTCCCCATGCCCCCTCCCCCCCCCCCCCGTATCCTCCTGCTGGTCACACCTCCTCTCAATGACCTCTTACTTTGGAGATGAACAGTGTGGCTGAGTTCTTGGGGGACCCTACCTAAGGGGCCCTCAGTGCTGCGGTTGTGTGGGAGGGTGATGGGCCCAGCTCCTGATGGCGCCCTCCCTCCCCGAGGCCTGGGCTCTCCTACAATGGCAGACAACCAATGGTTTATAAATAATTCTGCCCTCCCCATTCAGGCGCTGGCTGGCAGAGCTGATGTGGGCAGAAAAGCCTGTGCACTCCTAAGCAAGGAGCATCATCGGAGCCCGGAGGACGCTTTCCATTATCAGACTTCAGTCCAGCTCTGGCCCAGGCCCAGGAGTTCTTGGGAGGCAGGGTTGCTGGCTCCAGCTCCTCAAAACCATCGGAGTCTTTTGGCTGTTTGTAGGGACGGCTCCTGCTGAGCCTTCAGAGAGCAGAGCAGCCCCGTCAGGTGTAGGAAACCAGGCTGCCCAGGCCTCGTCTGGGCCAGGATGAGGACGTCACTGACCACCCAACAAAGACCCCAGATTCCAGAAAGTCACCAGGGTCCTGGGATGAGGGCAGCTCAGCACTCATGCACCTGGGCCCAACTGCGGCTCAGTCTCCTTCTAGCATGCCTCATGGATAAGTCAGTTAACCACCGCAGACCTCAGTTTACCAGGAATGAGCACATTCACTATTGCTGCATAACAAACTACCCCAAAATGCAGAGGCTTAAACACCATAAACCCATTGCCGTTGAGTCGATTCTGACTCATGGTGACCCCATGTGACAGAGTAGAACTTCCCCATAGGGTTTTTTAGGCTGTAATCTTTATGGAAGCAGATCACCAGGTCTTTCTCTCAAGGAGCTACTGGGTGGGCTGCAACCCCTCATATTTCAGTTACCAGCTGAACACTTAACTGCTTCGCCACCAGGGCTGCTTCTAAACTACAATAAAGATGTACTATTACCTCACTAATGATATTGAGCATCATTTCATGTGCTTATTGGCCATTTGTATATCTTCTTGGAGCCCTGGTGGCGCAGTGATTAAGAGCTCGGCTGCTAACCAAAAGGTTGGCAGTTTGAATCCACCAGCCGCTCCTTGGAAACCCTATGGGGCAGTTCTACTCTGTCCTGTAGGGTCGCTATGAGTTGGAATCGACTTGATGGCAACTTTTTATTTTTTATTTTTTTAATTACCTCATAGTTTCTGTAGGGCAGGAATTCAGGAACAGCTTAGCTGGGTGGTTCTATCCACTGAGGCTGCTGAAGCCTTGACTGGAACTGGAGGATCCTTTCCAAGGTGACTCCCCTATGTGGCTTTTGGCTGGAGGCCTCAGTCAGTCCTCACAGCATGGTGGCCATTTTTCCCAGAGCCAGTCAGCAAAGCGGGGGCTGCCATGCTTTTTATGACCTCATCTCTGAAGTCCCACCCCTTCCGTTCCATAATAGCCTTCTATTGGTTGCTCTGACCAGCCTTATTCAATGTGGGAAGGGGCTACACAGCAGGAAGAACTGGAAGCAGGGGGCCATCTTGGAGGCTGGTTGCCCTTGGCTGGAAGGCTTGTTGTGAGGATTAAATGAGCTGTTGCATAGAAGGTCCCCCCAGTGCTGGCACATGGGGCCTTAATCACTGGGGCACCCTGCAGCCTTCTCCACTCCTCAGGAGAATTGTCTGAAACCAATTGTGGTTTTCAAGAAGTGGGCTCCACTGAGTCTCCCAGTCTGGGGAAGCAGGGACTAAGGGGTCTGGACATGGCAGGCAGGAGGTGAGGGGCTTTGCTGGGCAAAGAGGTTGATCCTTCTGAGTAGTGAGAGCGCCCCAGGGAGGGTGCCTCACAGGCAAGGTGCAGGGAGACCAAGAGGTGGGCCTGGATGATCACTCTCCTAAGTGGTGATTCAGTAGCAGAAATTTCCCCTTCTGTGCTGGAGACCTGGGTTCAATTCCTGGCCAATGTACCTCATGCACAGCCACCACCCATCTGTCAGTGGAGGCCTGCATGTTTCTAGGATGCTGAACAGGTTTCAGGGGAGCTCCCAGACTAAGATGGACTAGGAGGAAAATCCTGGTAATCGACTTCCAAAAAGAAGCCAATGAAAACCCTATGGATCATAACAGTCCTATCTGTAACCGGTCATGGGGTTGGCACAGGACCAGGCAGCGTTTGCTTCATTCTGTGGTGCGTGGGGTCACCATGAGTCAGGGTCGATTTGATGGCAGCTGACAACAAGTGTTTCCCCAATAAACACCCACCCACCCCATTTCCAGCATCCTCTCCAGCTCCTCTGCAGCCTCCTCCAGGCATTTAGAAGGGAGCAATTATGCGTCACGCACCCCACAGCCCAGCCCGCTCCACCTCACAGGAGTCAGTACAGGCCTAGCCAGCAGGGATTTGTGGGCTGGCTTTGGGTTCTGACTTACCACTGTCACATATGTGACCTTGGGCGAGGTCCTTCACCATCCTGAACCTCAGTTTCCACAGCTGTAGAACAGGGATGAAAGTTCTTATATCAAAGGGGGATTCTTAGGATTAGATGAGTTAATTCACGGAAGGCACTTGGAACAGTATCTGGCACACAACACCAAAAACTAAACCGAAAAACAAACTCATTGCCCTGAAATTGATTCTATCTTGTGGGGACCCCAAGTGTTACAGAGTAGAACTGTGCTCCATAGGGCTTTCTAGGCTGTAATATTTATGGAAGCAGATTTCCAGGCCTTTCTTCTGCAGCACAGTTGGGTGAATTTGAACTGCCAGACTTTAGCTTAGCAGTTGACAGCAAACCATCTGTGCCACAAAAAAAAGGTGTTAGGTGCAGCAAAGCCTTGCAAGACCCAGGCCCAAGGTGGCTGTCTCCCTCCACTCCAGGCAGCCCAGGGTGAGTGCTGGGAGCTTCCCTGCCTCTGCCATCCCCCCCCAACCCAGGCTGAAGGGACTTGCTGTCCAGGCAGCGTGAGGGCCTCCCAAAGGCCAGTTATCGAATGTGGACAGCCCAGCAGGTGCACACTGAGCTGGACAGACCAGGGCCAGAGATGGCCCTGCTGCCCTGGGGTGCCCAGCCCACACCTACAGAAGGTGGGACCAAGCCAAGCCCCCCCGCCCCACCCCCCGGATGAGCCGTGTCCCAGCTCCTCGGTTGCCGCTGGATGCCAAGGAGCAGGAGGCAGCTTCCAGGAGGGGGTGACCTCTGAGGTGAGCTGGGGACGATGGAAGGATGGTTCTTGCCAGGCTGGAATTTTCTGTCTCCTTCTACCCAGCCCCACCCACCTTCTATTACTCTCGGGGGAGCTGGGTCCCAGGAAGCTTCCGGAGAAGGGCTGGTCCTCCTCTGCCCTGCAGGCTGTGTCATCTGTCTGGAATGCACTTGCGATTCCCCTCCTCCCCTCTTTCTCCTTCTCTCCCCTCCCCCTCCCTCCTCCTCCCCTTCAGCCCCCTCTCCGCCTCCCCCTTCTCCTCCTCCTCCCCTTCCCTCTCCCCCTCCCTATCTCTTCTCTCCTCCTCCCTCTCTCCTATTTTTCTCTCCCTCCCTCTCCTTCCCTCCCCCTTCTCCCCTTCTCCTCCTCCTCCCTCTCCGTCTCATCTTCCTCCTCCTCCTTCCCCTTCTCCTCCCCCTCTCCTCCTCCTATTTGCCTGCCAGCCCATCATTTCCTGACCCACCAAGCCCTAGAGGGGTACCTTCCTAATGGGAGTGGGGGTGTCTCCTGGAGATCCAAAGCCCACCCCAGCCCACAGAGGAAAGAGAAGCCCTCCCATCTCACCTCAGCCACCCCGAGGTTCTGAGGAAGGAGTCTGGGGAAGCTGCTGAGGCCCCTGAAGGCAAGACTTGGGGAGGGCTCACAGTCATAGGATGAAGGTTCACTCCTGGGGGGGCTTCTTTGGAGCCAGGGCTGTTGGCCGGAAGATGAGGTCTGGGGTCTCAGCAGGGCAAATATGGGAGGGGCTAGGCTGGGCTGCATGTGCAGCTGTCATTCGGAAGGCTCTCCTTCCAGAGGAGATCCTTTTATGTGCTCACCTACTCTGGACCCTCCCGTTGCAGGTAAAATGAAGGCTGGTCTGGATCCTCTGTCCCTCTGACTGGTCTCTTCCCAGACTCTCTGCTGCAAGGTCCTCTCAGCCATCCTGCCTCGGACCCCTGCCTTCCCTGGCTGCTCTGGCTAAAGGGCCTCCCTGCCAGATAGATTAGAGATAGATAATAGATAGATAGAGAGACAGATACAGAGATAGATAAGAGAGAGAGATAGATAAAGAGAGAGAGGGCTGTGATGGAGTCAGCTGCAACTCACGGCAACTCCATATACAACAGAACAAAATGTTGCCTGGTTCTGCCTCATTCTCATGATTGTTCAAGGCCATCCTTGAGGATTTTGTGCCAGTCCATTTAACCAAGGGTCTCCTCACCACCGCTGGCCCTCTGATTCACCAAATACGATGTCCTCCTCCACAATTGATCCCTCCTGTTGATGTGTCCAATGCAAGCAAGTCGGACAATGTTCTGTTGTAAGCCCTGGTGGCGCAGGGGTTAAGTGCTCGGCTGCTAATCAAAAGGTTGGCAGTTGGAATCCGCCAGCCAGCCACTTCTTGGAAACACTATGGAGTAGTTCTACTCTGTCCTATAGGGTCTTTATGAGTCTGAATTGACTCAACAGCAATGGGATTGGTTTTGGTCTTTTAATTTTCAGAAGTAGGTCAGCAGAACTTTCTTCCTCATCTCTCTTAGCCTGGAAGCTCTGCTAAAACCTGTCCACCACGGGTGATCCTTGATGGTATTTGAAATACTGGTGGCATAGCTTCCAGTATCACAGCAACACATGAGCCACCACAGTATGACAGACAGATGGGGTGGGGGTGGGATATACTTAGCTATTATACATACTAGTAGCTCCAAGGTTTTGAGTGTTTCATTTGCACCAGACCCAGTGCTTTCTGTATATAATCTCATTTCGTGGGCACAGCTAATCCCCAGAGGGAAGTATTATCCCCACTTTAGAGATAAGAAAATTGAGGCCCAGAGACGTTAAGGAACTTGTGTGATGCCACACAGCTAATAAGAAATAGAGGCAGGGCATGAAGGCAAGTAGATGGATTTGTTAATGAGATTAATGAAATTCTGTGCTTTAACCAGAGCATCATATGCTAGTGCACTGGCAGGGTCATGGGGTCAGTAGATCAGGGGTTGTCTGGCTAATGGTTGAGTGCATTCCTGATTTCCCCAATAGCAAAGGCAGAAAGAATGTCTGACAAGGGAGGCTGGTGAGTGGTCCCTGGTGGAAGGGCACTGGGCTCTATCCTGGCCACCATCTTTATCTGGACTCAGAGGAAGACCTGGTATCTAGCTAGAACCAGCCCACTGCTGTGAGCAGTAGCAACAGCAGAGCCACGGGATGAAACGATCAGAAACCAACCAAATGGTCTTCTGCTGGGCTAAATAAGAGTCTTACACTGTGTTCATGCAAGATCCAACTTCGTCAAGGAGTTTGCATGAAAAGGTTCTGAGGGCCTTAGTGGCCCACAAGCATGCTATGGAGTCCAGGTCTCTAGGCCCTGAAGGTACCTTTGCCCTTACGGACACAAGTGAGACTCCCTGAAGAGGGGAGACAAATCCTTTGTTCAAGCAGAAGTAGAGCTGGGACAGAAGAGTTAGTCCTCTCCTTCTAAATTTGGTCACATCCCAAGAGGCAGGAGAGGCCTGAGAGGGGAGAGAGGTCAGTGTGGTTGGTGACATCAGGAGAGGCTTCCTGGAAGGAGGGTGAGTTATACTCCGAGAAGGCAATGTGCAGCCACCCTCTCACCAGGGGCCCTACCTGCACCTCGAGCCCAGAGCCCAGAGCCTCCAGTGAAGCAACCATGCAATGGATTTGAACAGCAGGACCCAGGCTCACTGAGGTCAGCCCAGGCTGACCCTGTGCCCAAAGGCTCCTGGCCCCCAGACATGAAACCACCCTCCCAGGCCACGCCTTGGGCCTGCCTTGTCTCCCCAGTGTGGCAGCATGGGGTGGGAGTTGGGGAGGGAAGTGAGTCACCACTGCTTGCTGATTCAGCCACAGGAACTGTCCATGGCCCTAAGGAGCCAGGCCAAGATCAGTGGCCAAGAGCCTGCCCAGCTCATCCCAGCAGGGTGTGTGGCCCAGGGCCTGGCTAAGCCTCTTCCTGCCAATGATGACCTCATTTCGCCCACATGGCTCTGGTGGGTCATTAGCCCATTGCGGAGATGGGGAAGTTGAGACTCAGAGAAGCCCTATATTGGGCAGAGCTAGACATGGAAAAGCAGGCAAAGCCACTGCGCCTAGGGTGGCCGACAGCAAGACGGGGCCCAACAGAGGGTCTGTACCCCTCTGAATCCCTTGGCCAGAGTTCCAGCCTCAAGGAAACTTCTGTCCTGGGAGAGCTGTGCCACCTCTCAACTAGGGAAGGAGCTCAGTAACTGCAAAAAGGAATGAATGAATGCATGAACAAATGAGTGTACAAAAGAATGAACAAGTGAATGAACAAACAAGCAAATGAGTGAATGAATGAATGCATGAGTGAATGAACAAATGACTAAAGGAATGAATGAAAGCTAGTGAATGAATGGACAAATGAATGAATGCATGAGCAAATAAATGGATAAAAGATTGAACAAATGAAGGACTGAATGGAGGAGCAAATGAGTGTATAAATGAATGAGTAAATGAATGAACAAATTAAACTAATAAACAAATATAAGAATGAACAAACGAGTGAATGAATGAATGCATGAGCAAATGCTTTGCCAGGTACAAAGGGATGGGTGTGTGCAAGGGTGGCCCTGGCCCCTGCATCCTCACTGCTCTGCCCCCGCCTCCCAGGCAAGCAAGCTGCCCACAGAGACCAATGGCCCCCAAGGCCCCTAATGACCCCACCACCCAGATGGCCCAGGACCCCCGGCTAAGTCCTGTGACCCACCCAGAGCCTAGCATCTGCTGTGCTGGTCAGAGGTTCTGCCCAAGGGTGCAGGTGACCCAGTGGTCTCAGCCCAGCATGGAGGGCTGGGCCCAGGCAGGTTGAACCCACTGTCTGGGTGGCCCTGGACCAACGTAGTCACCCTCGAGCCTCAGTTTTCTCACCTGCTGCTGCATGGGGCTGCAATGTGTCCCTGTACCTGGTCAGAGGGCAGCTGCATTCAGGTGTGTCCAAGGCTAGGAGTGGCTGCACGGTCCTCCCCTACACCTCCCCCCGGCCGTCCTCGACAGCCCCACCTGACCCCACCCCAGGTAAGAGAGGGGGCTTTGTTCCATTCTAGATACATTTCTGGAGGGGGGGGGGGTTGTTCCTATGTTATTGTAGAGGGGGAGGGGGGCCCAGAAACATCAAAGGGTTTGCCTGAGTCCACACAGCAAGTGGAGTAACTTGAGCCCAGCTTTCAGGGCTCCTCTCTGGGTGTGTGTGTGAGGCGGGAGCAGGGCTGAGCGGTGCCCACAGGGCCTGGGAAGGAGGGGGCTGGGCAGGGGAGGGGCAGCTACTCAGGCCTAGGTGGGAATGAAGACCCACCCCCCGCCCTCTACCCCACCCCCACTCTCTGCCCCACCCCTATTCTCTGCCCCACCCTTGCCTGAGGCACTGTCTCAGGTTGGGGAGACTGTAGGAGCTTCCTCACCCATCTCCCCGCCTCTACACCCTCTCCATGTTGTTGCTTACTGCGGAATTATCCCCAACTCACTGCGACCCATGCACAACACAACGAAACACTGCCTAGTCCTCCTCCATCCCCATGTTCAGTTGTGGATCTGACCACTGCGACCCACAGGGTTTTTGTTGGTTGATTTTTGGAAGTCAATTGCTAGGCCTTTCTTCTTAGTCTGGAAGCTCTGCTGAAACCTGTTTGGTGTCACAGCAACATGCAAGCCTCCACTGACAGACAGGTGGTAGCTGCGCATGAGGTTCATTGGCTGGGAATTGAACCCAAGTCTTCTGTGTGGATGGCAGGATTCTACCACTGCCGTGTTCCTCCTCCCCATATGGCCACAGGAAGGGTCTTCTGTGACACAAGTCAGATATTCTCTCCTCTGCTCAGCCTCCCCAGTGGTTTTCCCCTGCCCTTCAGATAAAACCCAAGCCCCATGCAGGGCCTCAGGGGGCATGTCTCTGGCTTCCTCTTCCACATCATCAGGGGAGGCACATCTAGGTCTCGTGCTTATCCTGGACCCAGCAGCAGGGACCCCGCAGGCCATGATCATCTCTGGGCCATCCCTAACTCTGGAATCTTCTCGGTCGGTGTGGCTCCACCTGGGCCAGAGCGGGGCAGACTGTCCTTTGGAGAGCTGGCATCCCCGTCTCCTGGGGCGGCCCCAGAATTCTCACGAAGCCTGACTCCCTCCTGGGATGGGCTGGGCGGCTGCCTCCATCTCTGGGGTCTCTCTCAGCCCCAATGCAAGGCCCAGCCCTGCCGGCCATGCTGGCTGGGGGATTTGTCTGAAACCCACTGCCTGTCCCGGAGGCCAGGGCTGGGGGTGCCCTCTGCTTCAGGATCCCTGATATCAGACAGAGAGTTCCCTCTGGGTGACTTAGAGGCCACCATTGGCCGGTCACATCAGCCCATAGGCCTCAACCTGAGGAAGGGGGCCTCCTGGGAGATGCCTGGAGGGGCCTGAACATCAGGCAGAGGTCTTGCCCCAGAACAGGAACAAGAGGTTGGAAATCCATGTGTGTTCCCACCTTTGCCTCCCTCTGCCCGCCCCCTAGTGCCATCAAGGCTTGGTCACTGAGTGGGCAATGGTGTTATTTCCCTTCTAGGTGGCCCCCAACACTTCGAAGACCCAAAGCCACCCGGGACCCGCAGTGCACTTGGCAATGAAAAAATTATGGAGGGTGGGGAGGCCAAGTGTAAACAAGAACACTACCCTCATGGATCAGAGCCCGGACAAAAGCTGCCCAGTCAGAGAAGCTTGTTCATTGCACATTTAATAGGACATGCAGCATCCGGGGAGCACGCGGGACGGGATGGGGCTTACATGGCACGGAAACACCCACAGAGGCAGCCACTGACGGGGCCAGGGCTGGGGAGGGCGACAGGGCAGGGGCACGGGCCAGGGTGACGTGTGATTCGTGACGGCCAGTGAGGATGTTTTGCAACACGCCCCCTGGACGACGAGAGACTCTCAGACAAGGGCATACCCCTCTCTGGTGAGGCTAGCCCCCTGAGACGTGGACAGCCACCCGCTGGACGAGGACAGACCCTCAGATGAAGACAGCCACCTCAGAAGAGGCGGCATCGAAACTGGGCCAATCGCATAATCTTGTTTGGATTTTGGGCTTCCTGAAGCTTCTATGAAGCTCCCTGCACTTGCCTAAGCCCCTTCAGGCCCATTGAACTTGCACTGTTACTGGACTGCAGATAGATTTTGGGGAGAATTCGTTTGGTCAACTATTTCATGCGTGGGGTCCAGGCTGGTTTGACAATGAGATGGGAGCTCTTATAACGGCTGCAATGCGGCCCCTGAGGGGCAGGGCTGATAGCCCAGCATGGGCACGTCTGCAGAGAATTCCGGAGGAGGGGGCTCTGGTTCTTATAACCTAACCCAGGATCTATTTTGGAAACCCCTCTTCTCCCTCACAAGGTCCCCAGGAAGCTGCTTTGGGGAGAAGTGGACCCAGACCTCCCTCTGACTCCTAGGGAAGGCTGATCTAGAACCAGGTCCACTGGGCTTGGAGAGCCCCAAACTCAGACATGTTTCCTTTGCCTTCGGAGCATCCTGGCCCAGTAAAAGGACCACAGGTCAGTTGGTCCATGTTCCCAACCTGCTTTAAGATGGTGAGAGGTGAGGGCAAGACCCTCGAAACCATGTAAACACCAAGGGGGCTACCTGTGGGGGTCTTGTTGCAACAGAAATGGCATCAGCACCCTGATTCTGGAGGCTCACCCCCTGCCCAGCCAGTCAGGGAAGACACTGAACTAAACAACCCAGAGGGTCTTCCTTTGGCAGGAGGGTAGGATCAAGGAGCAGGGTGCATGTTTGAGAGGGGATCCTTGAACCTCCCCCCCTCTTCAACCTCAATTCTTTGCTCTGAGCCTGAGCCTCCCACTGGGGACAGCCCCCGCTGGACATACTCTGTGCCACGTGGGACACTTGGCTTGGGATAGATAGGCATCACAGAGCCTGGGAGGCAGGCGAGGGGCAGAGGGACAGTGTGCCAACCAGCTCTGGAGAGAGGAGCTAGAGAGCCGCTGCGGCCACCCTCATCTTCCTCAGAGACAGCCAGGAGGCCGGCAAACTCATCCAGACAAGGGTCAGTGCCAACTCAGCCATTCTCCTCCCGAGAGGGCCCCACTAGAAGACTGAGGGGACTGGGAATCTCAGATGAGACAGAGAGGCAATGATGAGGAGGAGGAGGAGGGTGGGTGGGGAAGCAGGGCCGTCACTTCCTGGGCCCTGGGCAGACCTGGTCTGCCTGCCTTGCATCTCTGAAAATGCACAGGTGATCATTTTATTCCAAAAAGTGAGTCCGGGAGAGGGCACGACCCCTGCCACCAGGAGGCCAGCCCCCCCGGCCCACCACACCCCCGGCCCGCTGCACCCCTGCCGCGCCCTCCTGCGCATACACAGCAGACACGAGGGCCACCACACGACAGTTAGGGAGCGGGCTGGCCGCCGGCGGGCTCAGACGGTGAGGGAGATGAAGCTGTTGTAGCGCTGGATGTTCCTCTTGAGGATTTCGGAGCAGGGCCCCAGCACACGCTCAAAGCGTGGCCGGTCCAGTTTCACGCACTTGAGGGGCCCCCGGGCCACCACGGTGGCCGCACGTGGCCGGTTCAGCAGCAGCGCAATCTCACCTGTGGAGAGAAGGGGCGGTCGGCAGCCTGGCCAAGCACAGGGCCAGGCAAATACACCCTAGGAGGCCTGGAAGCTACTCCCCTTCAAGGGTCTGTGCAGGTGGCGTGGCCAGATTTATGGAAGGGGAAAAAACAACAACCCCAGAGTGATGCCCAGTCAAATCTGAATTCAGGTAAACAATGAATCGTATAAGTACTATGCACTATTTGGGATATAGTTAAAAACTTCGTTGTTTATTTGACATTTAGATTTGATTGCGGTCCTCCTGGGCTCTGTCCAGTGCCATGAGTGCAGTGGGGACTTTGGGGTGCTGACCAGATCCTCATGCTGTGGGAATGGGGGTGGTGGCGGCATCCCTTTCCAGATTATGCAGCCCAGATTATGCCCCGTCTCTGGTGACTGGTCAATGTGGGGTGCCCAGGCCAGGTGCATCACAGCAATCTAAGCTTGCTGAGAGGCAAGAGCTCCGGGTGGTTGAGGCCTCTGTGGCAGCCTCACTGGGGCTTGGCCTCTCCCTCTGCCCAGCCCTGGCCCCTGGAGGCCTTGTCCCTGGGGTCTCCACCTCAGGGCAGCTCCCAGGGCTCAGTAGTGCATGGGGAAGGGGTGCACAGAGTTGGTTCTGAGGTTCAGATGTGTCTTCTGAAAACATGCCCACTTACCGAAGTAGTCGGAGGGCCCAAGCCGCCCCACCTCCATATACTCCTCGTTGGGGGACCGGCGCTGGAGCACGGATGCTGTGCCCTGTGGAGATGAGGGGGAAAGGTGAGAATCCACCAGGCAGAGCAGAGGGACCCTCGAGGGGCTCCTCCACCAGCTGCTCCTCCATCTGCTGCCCCTCTACCCACCACCCTGCTGGATCCAATTCTCCATGACATACCCATGGGGTCCTGGGGTGGAGGTGGCCCTATGTCCATCCTTGAAGATACATGGACACTGGTCAGGAGAGGCATGGAGGAACCCGGTGTGCGGCCCCCGGGCAGGGAGACGTCCGGGGTGGCCTGGATGCACCCCTTCCCAGGGTCCACATGCACCCCTACCCAGGGGGTCTCCCTGCACCCCTTTCCTGGGTGCCCTGGACATGCCCCTCCCTGGGGTCCATGTGCACCTCGGGCAGTGCAGCTTCGCGCTGACCTTGAATTCCCTCTCAAGGACTGGACCACGCCCAGCTGCCCGGGGGCTCGGGGCTGCAAGGGCATGTGCTCAGAGTCACAGCTCCCCCCTCAAACGGGGAGGGGTCTGCAGACAAGCCTGGCTCAATGATTAACACACTAACACAGAGGCTGTGGGCTGAACAACAGGGAGACTCGGAGCCTTCACTACCTGCGGAATACATTACACATTAAACAGTCAGCCAGGGACACCCCCTCCCTGCTGTTGGGGCAGTAGAAATGTCCGCCATACTCCACTTGTCCCACAAGGGGGCCCTGGGTGTCGGGGGCCATGGGGTATCATGGAGAGAGTGCAGAAGGGGTCCCAGGTGTCAGAGGGGCCATGGGATGTCATGTAGAATGGGGCAGGGGGCTGTGGGGTGTCATGCTCTGAACCCCTCCTCTATGAATGGGGCCCTGGTACCCCGTGCCCACGGCAGCCCCTGGGACAGCTGCGCCAGGACAGCCACCAAGCTTCCCCCTGCACACACACTCCCACACCCCTTCAGAGCCACTCACAAGGCACACCAACACTTAATTCCAGGGTGGGCTTGGTTCACCTGGCTCATTTGACCAGCCAGCGCCAGGTTAATGTGTAACTCCCCAGACTGTCAGAAGACCCTCTGTGCCCACCACACTGGGATCACCAGGCAGCCCCTGACAGCTGGGCCTGCCCAGGCCCTGCTGGGCCGCTGGCTCCAGGCCTGCATGGGTTTATGAATCTGCACTGATGGATGGCTGGGCCGTGTAGCAGCAAGCCGTCTCCCCACCCCAAGCTCCGCCACCACCACCGCACAAGGGTGGGACAAGGAGCCTTAGCCTGCCAGGCGCCTGCAGCCTCAGGCCTCATGATCACCGAGCCTGGGGACACTTTCCTCTCCTTTAAATTGCTGCTGTTGTGAGAATCCAAACAAAAAAGTCCCAGGGGGTTCACCACGCGGTCAGGAGCAGAGCCAGCCTTCAGTATACAAGTGCTGCTACAGGATTATGATTTGTTTTGGTGCCCCATTGCATCCACTTAATGGCCTTTACACCTGCACCTTCTTACTTATCAAGTATATAAAGTACCTGCCTTTCATTCCCACATGTAACAACTTCCCTTTTCCAACTGGGGTCGTTTGACCCTCTTATCACCCCAGGAAGGAAATTGAAAGTCTCTCCTTCACAGTCTCCCCCTCGTCTAGCAGTTTGTCATACTGTGGTGGCTTACATGTTGCTGTGATGCTGGAAGCTATGCCACCGTATTTCAAATACCAGCAGAGTCACCCATGGTGGACAGGTTTCAGCAGAGCTTCCAGACTAAGACAGACTAGGAAGAAAGGCCTGGTGATGTAGTTCTGAAAATTAGCCAATGAAAACCCTATGGATCACAACAGAACATTGTCCAACTCACTTACTTTGGACACATCATCAGGAGGGATCAATTACTGGAGCAGGACATCACGTTTGGTGAAGTAGAGGGCCAACAGGGGCAAGGGAGATGCTTGGTGAGATGGAATTGCACAGAACAAAATGCTGCCCAGTCTGGCACCATCTTCATGATCTTCGGTATGTTTAAATCCATTGTTGTGGCTACTGTGTCAATTCATCTCATTGAGGGTTTCCCTCGTTTTTGCTGACCTTCCACTTTACCAACCATGATGTCCTTTCTTTAGTGATCGGGATGATGTGTCCAAAGTAAACAAGCTGAAGTCTGCCTTTCTTTCTTCTAAGGAGCATTCTAGCTGTATTTCTTCTAAGACTGATGTGTTTGTTCTTCTGGCAGTAGACGGTACATTCAATATTCTTGGACAACACCACAGTTCAAACACATCAATACTTCTTCTGTCCTCCTTTTTCATTATTCAACTTTTGACACATACCCAGGCCTCCCTTGTGGACAGGTGTGGTCATGTGACCAAGTCCTCCCCAATGGGCCCTGCTCCCTTCCCCACCCCACTGCTGGAACCCAAGTGGTGCCAGCCCAGCCCAACCACTTGACATCTACAAGACCCTGAGGTATGGCAGAGCCACAAGATGAAAGGGCCACGTGAAATGGAGCCACCCACCAACCTGGAATAGTCACTGTTGGGGGCTGAATTGTGTCCCCAAAATGGTATGTTGAAATCCTAACTTCTGTACCTATGAATGTGAACTTGTTTGGAAATAGGGTTTTTCTTTCAATTTAACAAGGTTATAACAGAGCAAGGTGGGTCCTAATCTCTTCTGAGTGGTGTCTTATAAAAGGGGAGAACAGACAGGGAGACAGAGTCATACAGGGGGAAGACACCATGTGAAGATGCATCTACAAGCAGCAAAGGAACGCCAAGGATTGCCGGGAGCCACCAGAAGCTGGGAGAGAGGCATGGAGCAGATTCTTCCTCAGTGTCTCAGAAGGAATCAATACAACTGACACCCTGATGTGGACTCCCAGCCTCCAGACCTGTGAGACCATAAATTTCTGTTCTTTAAAGCTACCACTTTGTATATTTTGTTACAGCAATGCCAGGATACTAAGATACTCCCCAACAACATTTCTAGAAGAAAATTCTTCCACCTCTAAGCCTCATGGCCGTGGGATGCTTGTTACAGCAGCTCGATCTCTTATCCCAACTAATGTACCACCCAGAGTGGATGGCAAAAGCAGGGCAGTGACAGTCCCTGTACAGTGACAGCTCTGTCTGTCATACATCCACACGAGTCGTCCATCTGTGGATAGAAGCAAGAGGATGGTGGGGGAGAAGAGCGACAGAGGGATAGCCAGACTCCACGCTAGCAAAGCAAAGTATCCACGCCACATGGACAACAGGCACGACCACCACGTGCTCTCAGCTTCCCAGGGCCACCCCAACTCCAAGTCCACCAACATCCCTCTGACCACTGACATCCTGGAAATCATTTTTTCATGCACGTGGAGCTCCCAGACTATCCTGGAAGCAGCACAGATACTCTCAGGAGGTTTATGAGTCTGGAGTTTTAGGCCGAAAAGCATTTTCCAAAACTCTAGATCATATTCCCCAAATTTCTCACTTATTGATTCTCACTCATCTCTAAAAATAAACCAGGTCACATACCATAGAAGACAACCTGGAAGGACACACAGTAAGATGTGAGCAGAAGTTGTCTCTAGCAAGGTAGGGTTAAAGATGACCTGGTTTTCTTACAGTTTTTTTTTTTTTTTTTTTGGAGTTCCTACAAAATCAAAATCAAATACAAAATTGAAAAGTTGATTTCTTCTGAAAAATTGAGCCTTGTGGATACATTTTTAAAAGTTAAGAAAAAAAAAAAAAAATCATTGCCCCAGCAATTTCACTCCTAGGCATACTACTCAAAAGAATTGAAAGCAGGAACTCAAACAGATCTGTGTGCACCAATGTTCATAGCAGCACTATTCACAATAGCCAAAAGGTGGACACAACCCAAGTGTCTATCAACAGATAATGGATAAACACAGTGTGGTTCATCCATACAAGGGAGTTTTATTCAGCCATAAAGAGAAATGAAGTTCTGATGCATGCTATGACACAGAGGAACCTCGAAAACAACATGCTGAGGGACATAGACACAAAAGGACAAATACGTATGATCCCACTTATAGGAAATATCTAGAATAGGCAAATGCATAGGGACAGTTTATTAGCGGTTACCACGGTTTGGGAGAGGCAGGGGAAAGGGGAACATTGCTTAGGGTTACCGAGTTTCTGTTCGGGGTGATGAAAAACTTTTGGAAAAAGATAGTGGTAATGGCTGCACGACATGATGAATTGTACACTTAAAAATGGACAAAATGACAAATCTCGTGTTATGTATATTTTACCACAATAAAAATTTTTTTTTTTAATGAAAGCAATCATTGCAACAAAAACTGCTTTCTCCCAGTGGAAACAATTTTAAGACCCTCACTGAACTCCCCTCCATCCAAATTCATGTTCTGCTCCCTAACACGGATGATTTCTCTGTGAGCTCCTCAGCTAAGTGCGTATTCCAATGTTTTGGGGACCAGCTGCATTTTTCACTTGTTTGTTTTAAGTGCCCGAGCCATTTATCCGGGAACATTCCTCCGCTCTGCCTCCCTGCTCACAGCAGCCGTGAGTGGTGTGCATGTAAAAGTCACACACTCCGGGCTGCAAACTGTCCTGTAACAACTGCAAAAACACACTCGGTCAGTGACCGGGCACAGGTTGGTTTTCATGCCAACTTCTAGTGAATCATCCACCCAGCTGGGCCCTCGGTGGAGGCACGACTCGGTACCTTCTGTGGGAAAACAGCGGCGCTAACGTGGGTCCGGTGCCCAGCTTCAGGGAGGCCTGTCTGCACCAGCCTGGGGCAGGGGTCAGCGCCGGGACAGCCCCTCCTGCCTGCACACCAGCACAAGGCAATAAAAATCAGGAAGGGGGAAAAAAAAAGCCAACAAAAAGCCTGCATTTTCGGGATTCTTCCTTTCTGCAAACCTAGTTATTATCTCCATGTTCTCTGAAGCCAGGAAATGTCTGTCACCCAACATGAAAGTAGCTGGGAAATGGATGACCCGCCAAGCACGAGTGCAGGTGAGCACGACCGAATCTTGGGAGAGGGGTGTCGGTGGGCCCCCTCCTGCTGCCATCTGCCCTCAAAAGTGCCTGCAGGAATCAGTGGCTCTCTGGATGGTGGAATGATGGTGCCTTTTGTTTCTTCTTTGTGCATTTCTGCACTTTCCACAATAAGCATTTATTAGTTCACATGTAGTCCCACCTCCACAAATGTTCTTAGTTACAACTAGAGATTAATTATGATAGTATTTTCACAAGTGTACGCATTTGTTAAAACGTATACAGTTATACATTTTAAATATGTACAGATTATAATACATCAATTACACCTCAATGGAGCTGTTACAAAACTAAAAATAAAAGTCGAACAGAGGCTCCCACAAAGCAACCCGAAGACAGCATGGCCTGGTTCAGAATGCTGCTATCCATTATTCACAACAGCCGAAAGGTGGACACAACCCAAGTGTCCATAACAGATGATGGATAAACACAATGTGGTCCATCCATACAATGGACTATTACTCAGCCATGAGGAGGAATGAAGTCCTGATCCAGGCTATGACATGGATGGACCTTGAAAACATCACGCTGAGTGAAAGACGCCAGACACAAAAGGGCAAATACTGTATGATCCCACTTATATGAAATCTCTAGAACGGGCAAATGCAGAGACAGAAAGTCTATTAGAGGTTACCAGTGGCTGGGGGAGGGGGGAAATGGGGAGTTGTTGCTTAAGGGTTTCTGTTTGGGGTGATGAAAACGTTTTGGAAATAGAGGTGATGGTTGCACCAAAAAATCACTGCCCCCCATGCTCTTGAGAGTTGGGGTGCACTCCTCCCATTTCCCTTCAGATTTGTGGTTCCCGTTCCCTTTCAGAAGTGGGTTGCACTGTTCCTATCCCCTTTAGAGTTGGGACTGCCCCATTCTCCTTCAGGGTGGGGTACACTGCCCCAATCCCCTTCAGATTTGGGGTACACCATGACCATTCCCTTTCAGGGTTGGGGTACACTGCCCCCATTCCCCTTAAGAGTTGGGGTATACTGGCCCTGTTCCCTTTTAGAGTCAGAGTACACTATCTCCTTCTTCAGATATGGGTTACACAGCCCCCATCCCCCTTCAGAGTTGGGGTACACAGCCCATTCCCTTTCAGAAGAGGGGTGCACTGTTCCTGTCCCCTTCAGAGTTGCAGTACACTGCCCCCATTCTTCTTCAGAGTGGGGTACACTGCCCCCATTCCCCTTCAGAGTTGAGGTACACTGTTCCCAGCCCCCAGGTCCCCAAGGCCACGTCGGGCCATTCAGCTTCTCTGATGTCACCCTCCCTCTGCCCTGTGTCTGGAGAAGCCTATAAATAGACTGAAGACAGCCACAAGCAGCCACCTCTGAGCAGAGAGGCCAGACAGAGGTTAGAGGAGCCACTCGTGGCCAACAAATTAATTGACTTTTATTTCACCTGGATCGCTGTTTACAAGTAGTCTAGTCATTGTGGGGAGTTTCTGAAGAACTCAAGCAGGACAATAAAGTGAGTGGACCATTCCCTGAGAGCCTGTGGAATAATCTGCACCTTCATTTGGGCCGTGAGGGCACCACAAGGGCCCGGAGTTTCCACCTCAGAGTTGGGAGGCTGGGATTTAACCCTGGCACCACTGTGTGGTCCTGGACGAGTTACCTTTCCGAGTCTCTGTTTTCCCACTGTAAAATAAAATAACTATCCCGGCTTTATGAGGCTCTATGGAGACTCACTGGCAAGGGCTTTAAAGCTGCACAACATTTGTGATTATTACAGGGGTGGCATGGTCTGAACTCCTGGTATTTCCCTCTCAGTGCCTGTTTGCTCATCTGTAAAACAGGGATAATGATAGTCACTACCTCCGAGACTTGGAAGGATTAAATGAGTTAAATATGTAAATGTTATGCACATAGAGAGACCTCAATAACTTAGCTATCACCATCTTCAGGAGCCCTGGTGGCACAATGGTTAATGGTCTGCTAACCAAAAGGTGGTGGTTTGAATCCACCAGCAGCTTCAAGGGAGAAAGATACGGCAATCTGCTTCTGTGAAGATAACAGCCTTGGAAACCCTATGGGGCAGTTCTACTCTGTCCCATAGGGTTGCTATGAGTCGGAATTGACTTGACGGCACACAGCAGCAGCAACAACATCATCACCACCACCAATACCATCATCACCATCACCACCATCACTATCATCACCACCATCATCACCATCACCATCACTGTCACCGTCACCGTCACCACCATCACTGTCACCACCATCATCACCATCACCATCATCATCACCATCACCGTCACCAGCACCACCATCATCACCATCACCACCATCATCACCGTCACCGTCACCACCATCATCACCATCACCATCACTGTCACCGTCACCATCACTCTCAGCACTATCATCACCACCATCATCGTCATCATCACCACCATCTTTATTAGCAGAATGAAACAAGAGCTTGACCACCTGAAATCCCAAATGACAGCCCCATGCCTTGCCTCCCAATGCTATGCATGTCTTACAAAACAGGTGCTCATCAGGAGTTACCCTTCTGGATCCTTAGATCCAAACAGTCTCTGCCCAGGACCCTCACAAGAGGGCCACAGACTCCCCTGAGTTTCCCAGTGCCCCTCAGCCAGGCCTCCCTGTGCTCAGCCCTCTCCTGCCCTTGTCCTGGGTCGCGTGGCTGAATCGCCCAGCTCAGGGCTGAGGGACTCGAGGTTCTGGTGACCTAATGCTTGGCTCACAATGACAGTGGCTCCACGGAAAGCCTCCCATATCAGGAGTGTTTTGTGAGCCTCATCAAACAGCCAATCCGGGGAGGGGCAGCCATAGCTGCAAGACTGAATCAGAGAGCCACGCGTCGCCAAATTTAGAACGCAGGAGGTCAACTTCCTCCCTGGGCCCATTGCTCAATACCCGGAGCCCAGCTAACCGGGGGTGCGCCTTCCAGAAGGAAGCTTTTCCAGAGAGCCCAGTACCCATCACACTCGCATCACATGCCTGGGAGGGGAGAGCAGAGGGGCTTTCCTCCCTGAGCCACGGGAACTACACAAGCCATCTGTCACGACTGGTGACCAAGCCCTCCTGCCGTCCTTGGGCCAGCCCAGTCCTGGTTGGTGGATGGCCAGTGGGGTGGTTTGGCACCACTGAAGATTGATTTGTTCAGACCAGCACATCTGTCAGGATTTTCGGGGCCAAAACATCAGTCCCGAGGGCCACTGTCTCCGCATGGTGCTTAACGCTGCTCACGCCGGTGCCAGGACTCTCAACCGGGATAATCCATGGCCTTGGAATCTACAGCCACATTCCACATCTGTCCATCTGGGAACGCCTGCCCATGGGCTGTGAGGTCTGAGGGGGAAACAGGATCTGGGAATTCTGGAGACAGGACACACAGCAAGGCTGTTTTGTTTGGCCTCTTTGGTGGGCTCGGTGCGGGGGGGTTGGGGAGACAATGCTTTTTAACACCTTTTTAGGGGGCAGGGTAAACTTTTTATAACACTCCTAATATTAACAAAAGAAAAAAATCATAAAGAAAGTATCAAGGCAAAAGCACCTGTCAGAGGAACACACACAAACTGTCGTTGTCAGGTGTCATCCAATGGATTCCGACTCATGCCAACTCCATGCGACAGAGTAGAACTGCCCCATAGGGTTTCCTAGGCTGTCATCTTTAGGGGAGGGGAGTATTATTCACCTTTTATTGAGACATCTCTGTGCCACTGGTCTCAGTAACAACCAGCAACATTTTAATCGTAAAAACCAAGCCAAACCCACCGCCATCGAGTCAATTCCAATTCATAGCTACCCCAGAGGGTTTCCAAGGCTGTAAATCTCTGTGGAGCCAGACCGCCACATCTTTCTCCCGAAGAGCTGGTGCTGGTTTTGAACAGCCGACCTTTCGGTTAGCAGTCAATTGCTTTAACCACTGCACCACCAGGGCTCCTTTTTAATCATATAGTTGTTTTTAATTTTTTTTTTTTTAAAGGCCCTTGTCTTGAAATGCAGATGTGCTTGCGTCCAGGCCTGCTCAGCCCCCAGCAAGCTGACTTCTGCAGCCGATGGCCTCAGGAGCTACTTCAGGACACTGTGAGCACACCCTGATTAATATGAAAGTGCACTTCATTTACAGGCAAAGCCGGAGGCACCGTGCTCACTTGAGAAATTGACTCATCCACCCTCAAACCAATATGGCGTCTCTCTTTTGGGTGATCAGATGCCAAGCCCGGCTGAGTGGTGCTGGGATACTCCCACCTGCTCCCAGAGCTGCCTGCTCATCCCAGGGTATCTCTGAGGCTGGCCAAGTCCCACCTGCTGGGAAAGGGTAGCCAAGGTGTGCCCCAAGGGAGACCTGCTGTGCAAAGGCCCTAGAGAAGCTTCACTTGCAAGAGGTGGGCTTGAGAGGACACATACCCTCCTGGACCTCAAGGGTCAGAGCCCCACCCGAGGGAGCCAGGCTGACCTGAGTCAGGCTCAGTGGATCAAATCCGTCAGAGCCACCCAGGCCCCAGCTGGCAGGTCTGGGCACGAGTGCTGACCCTGGGGTGGGGGATCCAGGGAGTAAAGGGGGGCCCACCAGTGAGGTGTTGGGGAGGCATTCAAGTACCAAGTGGGTGGCTGGACTTGGGTAAACTCAAACATTCCGGGAACCCTGACATTGCTCTTCAAGAGAAACTCAGGCTAACAAGCCAGTAAACACTCGCCAGCGTGGACCAGCCACTGTGCTGCATACTGAGGACACCCAGCAAAACCACAGCCTGGCCCAGGGAGGAGCCCGTGGGGAGGTCTCCAGCCTGTAAAAATCACCCATGGAGAGGTCTGAGGGCTAGGACAGAGTTGGCCCAGGGCAGGCTGACAGCTGAATGCAGAGGGCTGCTCCTAGCACATTTATTCCAGTTCAGCCCAGAAGGGCTGGGGCTGGGACTGGGGCTGGGGCTGGGGCTGGGGCTGGGGTTGGGGCTGGGGTTGGGGCTGGGGTTGGGGTTAGGGGTATGATAGGGTTGAGGCTGGGATTGGGGCTGGGGTTAGGGATAGGGTTAGGGTAGGGTTGGGGCTGGGGTTAGGGTTAGGGTAGGATTAGGATTAGGGCTATGGTTAGGGAAGGATTAGGATTAGGGATAGTGTTAGGGTTAAATTAGAATAGGGTTAGGTTAGGGTTAGTGTTGTGTTAGGGTTACGGTTAGTCTTTATGTTAGGCTTAGTCTTAGGGTAAGGTTACAGTTAGGGTCATGGTAAGGGTAGTGTTAAGCTTAGTCTTCAGCTTATTGCTAGGTTTACAATTGGTCTTACTCTTAGGGGTTAGGGTCATGGTAAGGGTATGGTTAGGTTTAGGGTTAGGGGTCTGCTAGGACCATGAGGCCAACATTGCTCTCCTTCCAGATACTACTCCTCTATCCGTCAGCACTGGACTGCGACTTTCCCTTAGTCATGAGAAGGCATTTGCACCGGCCATGGAGAAATTGCAGTAAATATTTCAGTGGAGATGAAGACCTTGACTTGGTGTTCTTCCTGACTCTATCCAAATGCACTGACCAACCACAGCGCCTCCTAATAGGTGCCATGCAGCCTAGCACTAGGCACCCCTGACGGCTCTCGTGGCTTCAGGTCCAGAAAGACCATTGGGAGCCAAAGTGTCCCAGGACAGAAGGAAACACACGTGAATCTTCAGGAAGGAGAAGCTTTGACCCAAAAAGGGTAAAATGTAGGAACAAAAAGAGTGACAATAAAAGTAGTAAAAGGAGCAGGAGAAAGAAAGCAAAAACATTTCAAAGGCATAACTATAACATGAGGAACTCCCTCTACCCCAGCAGTATGTTTTTTCAGTAATTTTAATTTTTGTTGTTGTTGAGAATATACGCAGCAGAACATACACCAATTCAACAACCATTCTCACCTTCCTTCTATGACTTGTTTCTCCTTCATTAACATAAACTCACTGCCCTCTAAGTTTTCTATCTAACCTTTCGAGTTGCTATTATCAATTTGATCCCAAATAGATAGTTCTTTAAAAGAGCACAATGTTCAAGGCAGACATTCTTTACTAATGAAGTTAAACTGTTGTTTGGTTTAAAGAAAACTTTAGGGGATATTTTTAATTTAAGGTTTAAAGTTTATCTCAGGGCAACAGTTTTGGGGGTTCACTCAGCCTAACGGCTCCAGGAAGTCTGGATTCCATGAGAATTTGAAATTCTATTCCCACCCAACAGTATTTTTATACCCAGCCCCAGCGGCCAGCACAGTGCTAGGCCCACAGCAGGTGCATGCACTGGTGACTTCTCAGCCCTGTTCTTCACTGTTACCCTTCCTGGAAGTTTCCAAAAGTGACATGTGATTTTTGAACGTTCTACCACCCCTAAGTTAACAAGCTTTGGGGTGGACTGAGCAGCAGCTGGCACCATCATGGGCAGGGAACAGTTCCCAGAAGGAACAGCAGCTCAGAAACACGTTGTTTTGCAGTTACTTCAACGTTGTGGACATTCATGATGCTAATTTGCGAAGAGAGGAGATAAACCCAATCCGGCGTTTCCAAGGCAACGTGGTCTGGCCTTGGGAGAGGCAGCAGTGTGGGAACGGGCTGGGGAATTTTACCCTCTGGATTATGGGAACCTGCCTCAATTTTATGGGTAGCCAGCTCTCAGCACTCCAGCTGCCCCCAGCCAGTGGTGGAGGTTCCCAGGGAGGAGGAAATTCAAGTGGCCTGGAAGGTGGGGGCTATGGGGAGGGGACTCCAGGTGGCCCCCATGGAGGAATGCAGCTGGAGGAACCCGAGCTGCCGCTAGGACCCCAGCCCCTCCACCCCAGTCACTGCCCAAATCCCCCTCTGTGGGTTTTCCTGCAGATGTCTATGCCGATGAGGTTGTGTAACAGCTGGGCAGCCTGTGCCTTGTGGAGCGGTAGGTCCTCGGACATTCTGTCCTCCATTTGCCAGGTCCCAAATGCTGCCTCACCCCACAAGGGGGAAACCCAGCTTCTGTTCTGCCAGCCGTGGCTGCCAACTCCTGCCCATCCTCTCCCTGGCTCCCTAGGACTGTGACTCAACTCTAGAGCTGCTCAGACAGAGGGCTGGAGCCCAGGCCTTTCGTAGCAGCCCCAAGAGAGAGACCCCCAGGCTGTGGGGCAGGTGGAGGCCCCCAGAAGCAGTGGCTCAGGCCCTGCAAGTACCCAGACCCCATCAACCACTACTGTCATCTGTCTTCTGCCAGCTCCCAACTTTACAATCGGCAGGCTGGCAAGAGGAGCTGTCTGCCCTGGTCTGTGGAGGGTATTTCCCGAGAGCTCTGGGGACCACGAGTTGGCAGCTCCCAGCAGTTCCAGGGACAGCTGGAGTGAGCGCCTGATGCTGGAGATGAGAAAAGGCGCCTCCGCTGAAGTTGGCAGTGGTCCTGGAGTCCAGCTCTGCCTCTGAGGACAGCCAATGGAGCAGCGGAGTTTGGCGCCCAGAGGCCGGCAGGTGTGAATGGCTCACTGAGCGTCCACAGGCCTGTTCCCCACACCTGTGCGGGGCCCTGCCAGGCTCCACACCTGAGGAGACCAAGCCAACCCCTTAGGGAGGGGCTGGGTCTGAACCAGGCCTGAGGGGTGTCATCCGGGCCACGAGGTGGTGTCCACCCAGGAGAGCGGAGGGGGGACAGGGATGATGGGAGAGGGTGGGGGACTCTGCTTCTGGCTCCCAGGGAACTGGGTCTCAAGCAGGAGCATGTCTGTGACCAGCCCGGGCGCAGTTTCCCAAACGATTTGGTTTAGAAATCACCCCGAGGAAGCATAGTCACAACTAAGCAAACATGATCAGCGCAGACACACTGAGAGGCACTGGCGGTGCCAAGGGCAGGAGAGGACAGGGGAGAGCATGGAGCTTGATATGGGAGGCCAGGCACGTGCCCTCCACCTTTACTTAACGGGAAATAACAAAGGGCAGCCACCTGAGGGCTGAGGAGCCATCAGCCATGAAGGGCTGTCCCTGTCCCACATGTCCTGCAGGCCAGAGCACAGTGAGGAGCCCAGGGACCTGGCACCATCCCCAGACCCCTGCCTCGGACCTGACAGCAAGCCAGCTGAGATGTGCCCTATGGCCCCTGGGTACACCCATTCCAGCAGGTGTGGGCCTGACATTCCACCTGCACAGGGCCCACCCATTTGGGGAAAGTCAGAAAGCAGGTGACTGTGGAGCCCTGGTGGTGTAGTGGTTAAGAAGCCTGGCTACTAACCAAAAGGTCAGCAGTTCAAATCCACCAGCTGCTCCTTGCAGACTCTATGGGGCAGTTCTACCTTGTCCTGTAGGGGTTGCTATGAGTCGGAATTGACTTGATGGAAACAGGTTTTTTTGGGGTTTTTTTTAATTGCAGTGGTGAGGCTTCACACTGCCTCCAGAAGAGCAAAGGCACTTGACTTTCCAGTAGATGCCATGACCTTTAAACACTTGGAGTAAAGAATGCCTCGAGAAATATAAACATGCATTGCTTCAGTTGTCATCAGGCCCCAATGTTTTCTAAATATGTACATATAAATCAGCTGTCCTCGAGTCAACTCTGAATCACAGCGCCCCCATATGTGTCAGAGTAGAACTGTGCTCCATAGGGTTTTCAGTGGCTGATTTTTTTCTAAAGTAGATCACCAGGCCTTTCTTCTATGGTGCCTTTGGGTGGACTTGAACCTCCAACCTTTCCATCAGCAGCTGAGCACATTAACCATTTGCACTACCCAGGAATATATATATGTACACACACACACACACACACACATACGTACACATGTACATATGCTATATATATATATAATTTTTTACTGTGGCAAAATACATAACAAAAAGGTTTTCATTATGATCAATTTTAAGTGTACAACTCAGTGGCATTAATTACATTCGCCATGTGGTGCAACCATCACCACTATCCATTTCCAAAACTCTTTCATCAGCTCAAACAGAAACTCAGTGCCCCTTAAGCAATAAATAACCTCCCCTTCCCTCCCCTCTCCTCAGCCCCTGGGAACCTCTTAATCTGCTTTCTGTCTCTATCCATTTGCCTGTTCTAGGTATCTCATGTAAATGGGATCATATAATATCTGTCCGTTGCGTCTGCTGTCCATTGGATGCTCCCGCCAGAAGCCAGGACCACCATCCACCATCAGTCGGATTCCCGAGCCAAAGGGAAGAGCCCACAAGAGATCAGCAGCTTCAGACGTAGCTAGTGTCACGAACCCGAGTGTTTATTGTGCAGAAGCTCCAGCTCCGCACCTGCCAGGACTCGCCAGCCATGGGAGAGACTTGCTGGCCACCATACTGGCTGGTCACCACATGTCTGCCGGTCACCGCGTGTCTGCCGGACACCGCACGCCTGCTGGTCAGTGGGTCACTCTGGCCACGCCAGAAAATCAGCTCCAAACTGCAAACGTCTCTTAGTCGGATTTCATTCTGAGGCTCTGATTCCCATGAACCAGGGGTCCCGCTGTGACTTACCAATTTGGCTGATCACAGAGGAAAAGTGAAATAACCCAACTTGCCAGGGAGACCACTTCAAATGCGTTTTACAACGTGGGGAAAACTATACTTTTCTGAAGGGTTCAGTTACACTCCAGAGGCATGCGCAATTGCTGTCTATGTGAATTTGCCCGGACTCTCTCTCTCATCCGTCACCTTCACCCCAACTCCCGCCTCCACATACATGTCCTCAATGGTGAGAGGACATTCCTACCACAGGGCTGAAATCTCCCGACAAGCGGGTGCTGCTCACCAAGAGAGGGCTGCCCTCTGAAGAGCCTTCCTTGGCCATCTTTTGGGGCAGGAGGCATTGGGGAACACTGGGTCGGGGGTGGGACTGGCCCCCTGTACACCACCTCTAGGTGACCCTTCTGTTGGGGGAGGGGTGGCTCAGAGAGGTAGCCCTTTCAGACAGAGAACATTCTTCACTGACACCAGGTAAGCTCTCAAAGATGAACACGCCTTTAACAGTTGAGCCACAGAAATGCCCAGGCCCCCACAGCCAACAAAACCATGACAGGGTCAAATCTCCATGGTCACCCAGAGGGACAGGAACAGAGAGGTGAAAGGTTTGAAATGTAAGAAGCAACACTTGCATTATGATGCTGCTGTGTGTGTGAAGTCCGAGAGGCCCCGAGTTTCATGTACACACACACACACACAGAATGCCCACTGGATTGCTGCCAGTCGGGGGTGGGGCATGGAGGGCAGCGCCTCACCCCTCCCCAGCTGTTCGTGTCCTTGGGCAGATGGCCAGGCTTCTCTGCACCCACTCCCACTGTTGAGAGGAATGAGAACAGAGCCTCCCTCGCAGGCAGGCAGCCAGATAAACCAAGACCGGGAGTAGGGGGTCCCCACAGCACGTGCCACGAGATGAGCTCTCACTCAGAACAGGCCAGATCCCATAATCACAATTAACTAGGTGAGTGATTACTGCGACGCTCTCCCCCCCTACTCCTGGGAGCAACCGTGACAGCTGAGCCACCTTTTTATGAGCACTGACCTATGTTTTTCATGTGCATTTTTATGGTTTTTCTATAAGTGGCCTTGAGCCCATCTGGGAGGGGACCTTGGTCCCCAGGGAATAATAGGTGATTGTCTGCAATAGCCAGAGTTACTCACTTCCTCAGCTTCAAGATCACTGAAACTCAGGCTGCAAACTCAATGCCTGTAAGTGCCTGCAGAGACTACAGCAAGTAAGAGGGCTGGGTGGGGTCTTTGGCGAATTGGGGAGTAATTTCATGCCCCAAGGGGCAGCTGCCTCTCAGCTCCAGCTGGCTGTGACCAGGCAGGAAGGAAGGTCCACTGTGGCCAGCTGACAAAACCTTTAATGAGAAGGAAAAGATCTAGATTTTTAATGTGAGATCTCCTGATTTTTAAATGTTGACAATGAATTCAAGTGTTTAAAAGACACTACACAAGCCAGTACAAACTCTTCTCTGAACTGAATTCCCCTGAAAGCACCAGTTTCCCAGACTGAATGTAAAATCCATAGCAACAAAAGATATTTCCATTTTTAAGCTGACAGAGGTAGTCCCCAGTTTATAACATATTCAAGTTAGACGTACGAATCACACTTACGAACTGCACTTAAAACCATCTGTGTTTTTTTTACATCTTATCGTTAGTAACGTATTACATACATTGTTGCAGCACGTTATTTGCTGATGTTATCGTTCTCGTGCCAACCCCCAAAGACAAATAAAGATTAGATTTATAAAGATAAAAACCAAAAACCAAACTAACTGCCACTAAGTCGATTCCGACGAATAGCGACCCTATAGGACAGAGTAGAACTGTCCCATAGGGTTTCCAAGGGGCAGCAGGTGGATTCAAACTGCTGACCTTTTGGATAGCAGCCAAGTTCTTAACCACTGTGTCACTGGGGCTCCTTTATAAAGATACTAATAATAAAAGACAGTAATAACAGAAACTAAAAAAAAGAGGTATTCAACTTACATCAGAACCGACTTACGATGGAGTCATCGGAACGGAACTCTGTCGTATTACACTATTCATATTGGCGATAGAGCGGTTAGCAGAGCTACCTTTCACTGTTCTCTTTTCTAGGCCAGGAGGAGGCGATATTTAACCATTCATTGGTGGTAATAACTGATGAGAGGGGTGTCCCACTCTAAACATTAGTGGGTTGAAATGACAATGTGCCATTATCTCCTAGCTCTGAGGGTTGGCTGGACTCAGCTGTGCGGTTTGCTACTCTGGGAGTTGGCTGGGCTCAGCTGGGCGGTTCTCACTTGGGATAGCTCATGCGGTTCTAGACGGATGGCAGCTGGAGCAGCTGGCACACTCACATGTCCAGTGGTTGATACTGGGACCTCACTGTTGCTGTCGACTGAACACTCCGCCAGGTCATATGGGTTACAAGAAGGAGCCTCCCAAAAACCACGTTCCAAGAGGTCATGGTAGAAGCTGCAAGACTCCTTGTGACCCAGTCTTGGGAGTCCCACGCCATTTCTGCTGCATTCTCTGAGTCGAGCAAGTCCCTAAGGCCAGCCCACCACCCCCCCCGCCACCAAAAAAAAACAGCTGCCATGAAGTCAACTCTGACTCGTGGTGACCCCAACATGTGTCAAGGTAGAACTGTGCTCTTTAGGGTTTTCAATGGCTGATTTTTCAGAAGTAGATCGCCAGGCCTTTCTTCTGAAGCAACTCTGGGTAGATTCAAACCTCCAACCTTAAGTGCTTAGCTGTTTGCAACACTCAGGGACTAAAATCTAAACCAAACCCAAATTGTTGAGTTGATTCCAACTTATAGCAACCCTGTAGGACAGAGTTCAACCGCCTCACTGGATTTCCAAGGCTAAAATCTTTATGGAAGTAGACTGCTGCATCCTTCTCCTGCAGAGCACCTAGTAGGTTCAAACTGCCAACCTTCTGGTTAGCAGCCAAGCACTTAACCACTGTGCCACCAGAGATCTTACTCAGGGACTCAGGAAGGGAAGTTCCAGGGGAGATGAGTTAGATACCACTTCTCAATGGGAAATGTATCAAAGAATTTGCTGCCATCTTTAATATGCCACATGGGGACCTAACAAATCAATGGCTGAAGGAATCTCCCTCCATCTGAGCAGGGTGAGGTCACATGAGTCATAAATCTTCATTTTCTTAACTGGGAAATGTCAGGCCCAGATAGAGGCCTAGAAGAGGGAAATATCAGAGAACAGAAGCTTAAGTGAAAATAGAGATCTTTATGGGCCATTAGAAGGGCATAAGAGGCCATCAGTGGTTCAGTGGTAGGATTCTCACCTCCCATGCAGGAGACCCAGGTTCAATTCTTGTCCATTGCACCTCATGCACAGCCACCACCTATCTGCCAGTGGAGGCCTGCGTGTTGCTCAACAGGTTTCAGCAGAGCTTCCAGGCTATGAGGGACTAGGAAGATAGGCCTGGTGATCTATTTTCCAAAATCAGCCATCGAAAACCCTGTGGAACACAGTTCTACTCCAACACATGTGGGGTTGCCATGAGTCAGAGTCGATTCAATAGCAACTGGTTTTTTATATGTCAGTCATGGGGACATTGGTGATTCAGCAGTAGAATTCTCCTCTTCCATGCAGGAGACCAGGGTTTGATTTCTGGCCAATGCACATCATGCGTATCTGCCACCTGTCTGTCGGTGGAGGTTTGTGATGGTGAACAAGTTTCGGTGGAGCTTCTAGACTAAGGCAGACTAGGAAGAAAGGCCTGGTGGTCTATTCTGAAAATCTGCCCATGAAAACCCTATGGATCACAATGGTCTGATCTGCAACTGTATCATGGGGATGGCATAGGACCAGGCAGCATTTTGTTCCATTGTGCATGGGGTCACTATGAGTCAGGGGCTGACTCGATGTCAGCTAACAACAAGGGGACATAACTGCTGGGCATGAGAGGGTTGCCAGCAAAGAAAAGTAGAAGCCCTTCGTGCTGAAGGTCCTGGATCAGCTCATGCAGGATTATTTTCAGTAGAGCCTCCCCATAGCCCTCTTTCAAGAGGGGAGAGTTCTGCCCATCTTCTTTTTCCAGTGGTAGTTCTGGCTGGATGTGTGGAGTGCAAATAACTTCCTGCTGAAATGTCCTTCAGATAACCATGTAGGCAGCCTCCTGGGGCTCCTTTTCCAGAGTCACAGGAGAATTTAATGAGATAAAAGCACAAGCCTTGTGGTACAGCCAACCCCTTGACGTTCTGAAATACAAGCCTCAGAAGTATCCTCAGTTAAAACAGTACTTTGGCCTCAAGCAGCAATTACAAAGGCTTTGCTTCTGCCTCTGGACCCAGACGAGGCGTGCTCCGTCTTTGGAGAGACTCAAGGCAGGAGCCTTTGGGAGGTGCCTCGAAGATCACTGCTGGGGGTTGAGAGGAGTTCAAAGTGCTAGGTGGACCCTCCTCTCAGGTTCATCACCTGGAAAACTCAGGCAACACTGACCAGAATCATAATTTGTTCTGCCTGTGGGTTTGTTTTATCTTCCTTTTTTTTTTTTTAAGATAAACTGTTGTTGAATGAGTCTCCTACCCTAACAAGTAACACTGCCTGAGAATTCTTCTCCAACTGCAGGTTCTTATAGAAACACATGTGCAGCTGCTGGTAAGTTCAGGCTGAAGACCACTGCAATCATTAACTCACTCATTAACTCACGCACTCACTTATTCATTCATTCACTCACTCACTCACTTATTTACTCATTTATTCACTTACTCATTTACTCATTCACTCACCCATTCATTCATTCACTGACACATTCATTCATTCATGCACTCACTAATTCATTCATTCATTCACTCACTCATTCATTCATCAGCATGCATTCTCCAAGGGCCTCCTCTGTCCTGGGGCTCTGTGCTGGGAATGGGGCCAGGAAGAGAGGACAGTCCAGGCTCCCAAATCCAGGAAGCTCCAGTCTTGGCCTGGTCAAGGTCCCCCCTCGTGCCTCTCTCTAGGAAGGTGAACATCTCCCTTGGCTGCCGAGGCTCCCTTGCCCCCTCTGTCTCCCGCCACATCCTCCTGGCTCTCTCCTGCTGGGGGGTGGCAGGCAGAGGGAGCAGGGGAAGAACAGAGAAGCTTGATGAGAGACCCCAAAGGGGCAGACCTGAGGGTCCAGTCTCACATGCACTCAATGCATTGTGCTCACCTCACGTCACTTTGTCGTCTCTGCTCTGTGGATGGTCAGAGGTGACTGGGCACGGACACACGGAATCCTGAGTCAAAGATCTTGGCCTTGAGCTGCTGTCCCTGTTGCTATTCTAAACCAAGAAAATGGGCCCTGCGTGGGGTCATGCTGACCAACTTCAACCAGGGTCGTGCTCTCCTCTCACCTCCTTTCCTTCTAATATTCCTCAGCAGCGGGGCATGTCCCCTCTGGCCACATGACGACCCTCAAGGCTGCGGACAGCATCGGCTGGGGTGTGAGTTTTGTCTGGAGATGACAGTTTGCTTGGCCAGGCAAACTCTGCAACACTCAAGTGTCCCCTCTCTTCAACAGCAAAATACAAAGTGAGAGAACATTCTAGAAAGAGCACACAGACAGGACTCTTCTCACCCTTAAGGACAAGAAAAGCAGGACGTAAGCCAAACAAATAGGCATGTATTGTTGGCTCTGTGGAATCAGGGAAGGTGTCCACACAGTTAGAGAATTTGTTCCTGGACTGGGGCATGGGGCTCGCTTTATCCCAAAGTGGGGCTCAGGGCCGAGGCCTCAGAGGTGACGCGTTGACAGCTCTGAGGTTCTGGGCCCATGCTCACACCCACACTAATCAGTAGGAAGAGGATGGCCTCCCCCGCAATGCAGGGGAAGGCACCTCCCAATACAGACTGCGGATCCCTCATCTGTCACTCCCAGATTCCCTCCCTGTCTCCCATCTCATGACAGCTGCTCACTAAGACCCAGGATGCACTCAACTGTAGTCACCATGTGGTATAGCCCCCACAGGTCCCAGGGTATCACGGAGCCAACTGTCCAACTCATGGAGAGGGGAAGGATTTGCTTGGCTCAAGTTGAGACCCGCGAGCATTTTTAAACTTCTTATCTTGAGATCATGGTAGATTCCCATGCAGTTGAGAGAAATAACACAGAGAGACCCAGTGTACCCTTCACTCAGTTTCCCCGATGGTTACAGCTTGCAAAACTACAGTCAACATCACAACCAGGATATTGCCATTTATATAGTCCACCAATCTTAATCACATCACCCTAGTTTTACTTGTACTACACCCATGCGCGCCTGTGTGTTACCAATACTAACTGCCATCAAGTCGACTCTGACTCATGGTGATCCCATGTGTTTCAGAGTAGAAATGTGCTCCAGAGGGTTTTCAGTGGCTTATTTTTTGGAAGTAGATTGCCAGGCCTTTCTTCCAAGGTGCCTTCAGTTGTTCTTCAGGCCCTTCAACTGATAGGATGAGACCTACCCACATTATAGAGGGTGATCTGCTTTACTTAAGATCTACTGATGTAATAACATGTAACAACTTCAAAATGAGGCAGTAGTGGTTCAGTGGTAGAATTATCACCTTCCATGTAGGAGACCTGGATTCGATTCCCAGCCAAAACACCTCATGCGCAGCCACCACCCATCCCAGTGGAGGCTTGCATGTTGCTATGATGCTGACCAGTTTTCAGCAGAGCTTCCAGGCTAGGATGGATTAGGAAGAAAGGCCTGGTGATCTACTTTCAAAAATCAGCCAATGCAAACCCTATGGATCACAACAGTTCAATTTGCAAGCGATCATGGGGAGGGTGCAGGACTTGGCAGCGTTTTGTTCCATTATGCATGGAGTCACCATGAGTTGGGGGCCGAATGGACGGCAGCTAACAACAACAACTACTTCATAGCAGCATCTGGACTAGTGTTTGGCCAAACAACCAGGCAAGGCAGCCTCTACAAGTGGACACATAAAATTCGCCATCACATGTCGCTCTTGCACAAAGCCGCCATCTAGGCATGCAGCATGGGCAGGACTCACCTCTGTGATGATGTAGAAGTCATCCCCAGGAGCACCCTGGACCACAATCTTCTCTCCGTCTTCAAACTGCACAGGCTCCAGGGCGTCAGCTACTGTCAACCGCTCCCACTTCTCCAGGGACTCTAAGGAGGGCAGAGCAAGGAGAATGTCACTCAGGGTGGAAACCTTACCCTCAACGATCAGGGACAGGGCCAGCCACTTCCTCAAAAAACACCCAAAGACGAGCTTTGCTAAGATGGAAGAATGAATAAAACATAAAGCAGCAAAAGTTGAAAAAGCCCACTTCCCAAACACATCTCTGTGCTGGGAGGGTCTGGATGCTTTTTAAATTAAGTTGGACCCACGATGTTTACGGCTAACACTCCATCTTCACTCTGTCTTCATTGGGTCGAGGAGGCATTAAGACTGGGAGCTATTTTAACAATTAAAATTGGCTTAAGTAAATAACAGGTACTGAAAATGAAGTCTAAGTTAACTTGGTATGAAAACTCTTTTGTTATCTTGAAAAGAATAGAGCTGCACATATTTTTGCAAACAATGGAGTCACAGCCAAGTGCCCTACTACTATTAGGGTTTAAAATAATTCAGAGTGGTTGAAGCAATTACCCGTCCCTCGAAGACACACCATCCACCAGAGGGCTGTTCAAAGAACACAGAATTGCACTGATGGTACAATATTGAGACACAGTACACCTCCCATTATTTCAGGTCAAAATACTTAATTCCAGTGCCAAGTGCATCTTTAAAAGCTTGCAAATTCAGTATATCTTTCCCCACCCCTTTTCATGCCTTCCTTTCCCTAATCCTTGGGAAAGAAAAAAATAATAATGTGCTGTTTTTATAAGAAAATAATCATTGCCTGATTAACTCTTTCTTCTCTGGCCTACACTTATCAGATGGCTGCTTATGTAGGCCAGCTGCTAAAAATAAAAAGCAAGGCATCTGAGATCTAGGTAAGGAGGGGGTTTCTCTTCTGAGAAGCTCCTGACCATGTTACACATCACAAAGAACAAGGCTTTTGGCCCACCCAAGGACTGAGAGAGTCTGCGGGTGTCATAAAAGGCAGTACAGCCACTCTTATGATGCTTGTGTGAACAGCTTCTAAAAATGAGGTCTGTCCTGGACAGAAGCTGTTCGATCACTCGGAGCCAGCGGTATTCCCAGGCAGGGCCAGTCACAGTGATTCGAGTAACTTTTGAGTGAAATCATGGTTTGCCTTTAGAGGAAATCCATATGTAATCAGATCTGTGAACTTGGGCTGCTTCTTGGGGTGTCCTTACAAGGATAGTAATAGCTGCCTGATTTTAGAAGTTGTGTTGTAGTTAGGACGCTTATTCCCACGTTTGATTAGCAGATTTTCTTTTCCTATTCTGATGTTGTTGTTAGTCGCAGGCAAGTCAGCTGTGACTCATGGAGATTCCATGCACAACAGAATGAAACATTGCCCGTTCCTGCATCATTCTCACAACAGCTGGCATGGTCAAGTCCATTGTTGGAGCTACTGTGCCAATCCATCTCACTGAGGATTTCCCTTGCTCTCACTGAGGATCTCCCTTGCCCTCACTGGCCCTCTACTTCACCATGATGTCTTCCTCCAGCGATTGATCCCTCGTGATGACGTGTCCAAAGCAAACGAGTCAGACAATGTTCTGCTGTGATTCAGGGTTTTCACCGGCTGAGTCTTGGAAGTAGATTGCCAGGCCTTTCTTCCTACTCTGTCTTAGTCTGGAAGCTCCGTTGAAACTTGTCCGCTATTGGTGACCCTGCTGGTATTTGAAATACCAGAGGCATAGCTTCCAGCATCACAGGAACATGTAGGCCACCACAGTATGACAAATGAACAGATGGGTGGTAGTCTATCATATTGGAAACCTGGTATTCTGAAAATCAAGATTAGCAACAGCTTTACCCCTCAATAACATAAATCTTTGGTGAGAACTCTTAGAAGAAGCTGTGAGGGGAAAGGCAATTATTTTGCCCCAATATTTTACACGTCCCCGGAGGCAATCAATTCATGAAGCACAAAAGCATTTGGGGCATTTTTTGCTGAAATTCAGAATCCCCAAGGCTACAGGGTACCAGAGCTAAAGGTCTGCCACATGCAGGAAACGGAACCACCCCTGAGACACCGGGCTGCAGGGAATCCCTCTTTTAATATCCGCTTTTCTGATTAAAGGTGATTTAAACATTTCATCATAAATGCAGGTCAGTGTCCCAGAAAGCCCCTCCCACAGGGCAGCTGCAGATGCAGGATGGGTGAAGAGAGAGTGGAACGAACCAAGGGCGGACAAGGCGCACCTGCCTGGGAAAAGAGGCTGCAGAAATTATGACCCTGAGATGGGATTCTGCACGTCCCTGACATGGAGTACCAACGCCGCCAGGGGATGTGCCAAGCTCAGTGATGTTCCTGTCACTCTCTCTGCAGCGAAGAGGGTGGTTCTTGCGTATATGTGAGAAGAAAGCAGACCTTTAGGGCACCAAATGGCACAATTACAATTTCCAAGTTTCAACTGCAGGGGAAAAGATGTCCCAGTTGCTCACTGCAGCCTCTGCTGGGAAGGCAGGCGGCTTCGCCCACCTCGGCTCCTCTTTGAGGACTTGTGCGGCTGATATGGTTGAGCGAAGGGATTAGAATCCTGCTCTTCTTCCTCAGAAGGCCACAGAGGAGGCAGACACACTCGGTGGCTACCACCCACATTAATCGAAGGAAAACGAAAAGCAAAGACTCAAGGCCAAATAAATGTTTTAAGTGTCAGACAGGCCTATAAAATCCCAAGACATCGTTGATGTTGTTAGCTGCCATAGAGTTGATTCCGACTCACAGTGACCCTATGTGTGCAGACTGGAACTGCTCCAGAAGGTTTTCAAAGCTGTGACCTTTTGGAAGCAGATTGCCAGGACTGTCTTCCGACGCACCTCTGGGTAGCTATGAACCACCAACCTTTCAGCTAGTAGTGGAGAACTTAACCATTTGTGCCACCCAGGGACTCCTCCCAAAACATTAAACATAAGGGATAAAAAACCTCCTGGCCCAGGACCCTCCCTGTTCCAAGGCAAACAGGTGTGCCGTGGTTGAATTCGTCACAAGCTGTCCCCTCCTGGGTGCCAGGGAAGGGTCCCACCTTTCATTGGGGAGAAGCTGTTATGTTGTTGTTGGCTGCTGTCAAGACAGGCCTGGCTCATGGTGACCTTATGTACAACAGAATGAAACGTTGTCCAGTTCTGTGCCACTGTCATGATCGTTGGTATGTTTACATCCACGGTTGTGGCTATTGTGTCAATGCGTCTCATGGAGGATTTCCCTTGTTTTCACCGACCCTCTATTTTACCAAACATGATGTCCTTCTCTAGTGATTGGTCTTTCCTGATGACATGTCCAAAGTAAGCAAGTCAAAGTCTCTCCCTTCTCGCTTCTAAGGAATGTTCCTGTTGTATTTCTTCTAAGACTAATTTGCTCTTCGGGAAAACAAAAACTGTCCCATAGAGGCAGAGTAGAACTGCCCCATAGGGTTGCTAAGAAGCTGCTGGTGGACTCGAACAACCGACCTTCTGGTGAGCAGCTAAGCTCTTAATCACTGCACCACCAGGGCTCCATTCTTCTGGCAGTCCATGGTATATTCAAAATTCTTCTCCAACATCACAGTTCGAATGCATCAATTCTTCTTCTGTCTTCCTTTTTTATCGTCCGGCTTTCACATGCATATGAGGTGACTGAAAAGACCACGGGTTGGGTCAGTTGCACCTTAGTCCTCAAAGTAACATCTTTGCTTCTTAAGATTTTAAAGAGGTATTTTGCAGCAGATTTGCCCAATGGAATACATAGCTTGATTTCTTGACTGCAGCTTCCAAGGATGTTGATTGTTGATCCAAACAGAATGAAATCCTTGACAACTTCAATTTCTTCTTCATTTCTCATAATATTGTTTACCAGTCCAGTTGTGAGGAGTTTCATTTTCTTCACATTCAGGCATAATCCATAATGAAGGCCATAGTCTTTGATCTTCCTCAATAAGTGCTTCAAGTCATCTTCACTTTCAGCAAGCAAGGTTGTGTCATCTGCATATGGCAGGTTGTTAATGCATCTTCCTCCAATCATGATGCCGCGTTCTTCTTCATGTAGTCCAGCTTCTCTATTTACATAGCACACAGATTGAGTAAGTATGGTGAAAGGATATAACCCTGACGCGCACCTTTCCTGATTTTAAACCACACATTAACTCCTTGCTCTGTTCGAACAACTGCCTCTTGGTCTATGTACAGGTTCCACATGAGCACAATTAAGTGTTCTAGAATTCCCATTCTTTGCAATATTATCCACAGTTTGTTATGATTCACACAGTCAAATGCTTAAGTCAATAAAATACAGGTAACTTCTTTCTGGTATTCTCTGCTTTCAGCCAAGATCCATCTGACACCAGCAATGACATCCCTCATTCCACATCCCCTTCTGAATGTGGCTGGAACTTCTTGCTGTTCCCTGCTGATGTACGATTTCAGTCGTTTTTGAATCATCTTCAGCAAAATTTTGCTAACGTGATATTAATGATATTGTTTCATAATCTTTGCATTCCATTTGATGGCTTTTCTTTGGAATGGACACAAATATGGATCTCTTCCAGTCAGTTGGCCAGGAGCTGTCTTCCAAATTTCTTGACACAGATGAGTAAGCAAATATAGGTGCTGTTTTATGTTTTTGAGATCGTCTATGTTGATACATGGAGATCTAGTTCATTCATTTGAACTGCTATATAATGTTCTATCATACAAATATACATGGTTATTTATCCCTTCCCCTATTAATGGATCTTTAGATCATTTCCCATTTTTTGTTAGTGTAAAAATTGCTAAAATGAACATCCTTTTCCAGGTCTCCTTATGTCCTTGTGAGAGATGTTTTCAAAAGTGTAGATCTAGAAGCAGGTTTGCAGCATCAGCCATGTTTATTCTGTTCCTATGATTCCTGATTTATTTCCAGGTTTTGTAATAGTCTTATTTCAGTCCTTATTTGCTTCCTTAGTTCTTCCATCTTCCTTTTAATTTCATTCTGTTGTTTTATCTTCTGGCCTTTGTTTTCTTGAAATCGTGTTTATATTAAATTCTATATCCAAAGCTTTCAAGGGGAACTTGTTTTCTGTTTCTTTGGATATGTTTTCTTCCTGGCTTGAGTTCTTTCCTATCTATCACTTGCTCTGAATCTTTCTCTCTAGTGTTCTTGCACATGTAGCTGGTCCGTATAGCTGCCATGTCATTTCTCTCCAGCTTGTTCAAGCTTGACAGGGGCCAATTTGCGGGGAAAGTTTCCTCCTGGATCCCCTTGAGGCAACTACTTTGTCTTCCCTAATCTAATCTTTAGTTTACAGGACATCAGTGCATTCTTTCCATTTTTCTATAGCCTTAGGGTGTTAGGGAGTGGTAGAGGGAGAGTTCAGCTGGAAACCAGGGTCTGTTCTAGTTTTGAGTTTAGCCAAATGTCCTGTACCAGGGTCCCCTCCACTGAGTGGGGAGGTCTGCCCCATTTCCACAGGGGAGCTGTCTTAGAACTGGACAACTTGTCCCAATCCTGGGGAGCTTCTCAGCTGCTGACACCTCTCAGACCTCAACTAATTTTTGGCTAGTTTTTGTTTTTCTTCTCCATTTCACTCCATTAGGCTCTAAGAAAAGGAGAATATGCTTATTCTGCCATCTTTACCCAGAAGGCTGGTCTACAGATTTTAACGCTGTGGACGTCACTGCAAGAATTCCTGCTGAATCATTATTTCTGATCATTCCCAGGGCCTAACACTCAATTGTCACTCACTTTCTCGACTAGGTCTCCCTTCCATGGTCTAAACTGTGCTGTCCAAACTGGTAGCCACTAGCCACATGTGGCTCTTTATGTTTAAATTAAATAAAATTAAATAAAGTTAAAATTCAGTTCCTTGGCAAAACTACCCACATTTCAAGTGCTCAAGAGCACAGACATGAAGCATTTCCATCATTGCAGAAAGTTCCATTGGTCAAGGCTGCCTAGAACGGTATCTACTTGTCATTGCAGTTAAAGTTAACTTCAAAACATTTGCAAAATTTTGTAGGAGAGAACTTTGTTGACACTTCTGGACATGAATGGAAAGGTAGCCAATGTGTTTACCAGACCCAGGGACTAGAAGAGAACTCAAAGGGCAGGGGCGGCTGCCAGGAGAAATCCTACTTAGGATGAAACCTAAACGGGCTCAGGGAAGCTCAGAATAGCTCACCACATTTATTGGAAAGCAAAACTGACTTTTGGCTCAACACAGACATAGAGGAAAGGTAGGAGAGAATGAGGATGAGGGCAACGGGACACGTTGACTATGAAAGCATGGAGGCAAACACTCTACTGTGACGATAATCAGGGTGCTAGAGGAGAGCACGCAAGGGTTCTTTGGTTTGGCCAACCAACAAGTGTGTGTGAGTGTCTGCATGTATGTGCCTGTGTAGTGTATGTATGTATGCACGTGTGTGCGTGTGTGGTGAGTGCGTGTCTGTAGTGTGTGTGTGTGTGTGATGTGTGTAGTGTGTGTGGATGGTGTGTGTGTGAGGTGTGTGTGTGTGGCATGTCGTGTGCAAGTGTGTGTATATGTGGTGTGTATGTGTATGTGTGGTGTGTGTATGTGTACAGGGTGTGTGTGTGTCTATGGCATGTGTGGTGCATGTGTCTGTGTGAGATGTGTTGTGTGCATGTGTGTGTATGTGTGCTGTGTGTGCATGTGCACGTGGTGCATGTGGTCTGTGTGTATGTGGTGCAGGTGGTGAGTGTGTGTGTGTATGTGTATGGGATGTATGTAGGGTGTGTCTGTATGTGGTGTGTGCATGTGTGTGTGGTATGCATCTGTGTGTGGTATGTATGTGTGGTGTGTGTGCATGTCGTGTGTGGGTGCATGTGTGGTGTTGCGTGCATGTGTGGTGTGTGTGTGGTGAGTGTGTATGTGCATGGAGTGTGTGTGTGTCTGTGTGCAGCATGTGTGGTGTGTATATGTGCAGGGGGTATGTGTATTACATGTGCATGTGGTGTGTGTGTGTGATGAGTGTGTATATGTGATGGGGTGTGTGGGGGTGTGTGTGTGTGTGGTGTGTGCATGTGTGTGTATGTGTGGTGTGTATAGTGTGTATGTGTATGGTGTGCGTGGGGTGAGTGTATGTGCATGGTGTATATGTGTATGTGTCTGCATGTGTGGTGTGTGTGTAATGTGTGGTGTGTGTGTAATGTGTGGTGTGCTAATGTTCATGGGGTGTGTGTATATATGTGTGTAGTGTGTGTGATGCATGTGTATATGTGTATGGGGTTGTTTGGGGGTGTATATGTGTGGTGTTGTGTGCACGTGTGTGCATACATGTGGTGTTTGTGGTATGTGTGTATGTGTATAGGGTATGTGTGTGTGTGTGTGTGTGTGTGTGTGTGTGAGATGTGTGGTGTGTGTGTATGTGTAGTGTAAGGGGTATGTGTGTATGTGTCTCTGTGTGGCATGTGTGGTGTGTATATGTTCATGGGGTATGTGTATGTATGTGTGCAGTGTATGTGTAGTGTGTGTGTATGGTGCATGTGTATATGTGTATGGAGTGTGTGTGGGGTGCCTGTGTAGTGTTGTGTGCATGTGTGTGTATAGGTGTGCTGTGTATAGCATGTATGTGTGTGTGTGGTGAGTGCGTGTATGTATGAGGTGTATCTGTGTGGCATGTTGTGTGCATTGTGGTGTGTGTGTGGCATGTTTTGTGCATGTGGTGTGTTTGTGGTGTGTGTATGTGTGGTGTGTATAGTGTGTATGTGTGTGGTATGTGTGTATGTGTGGTGAGTGTGTGTATGTGTATGGGGGTGTGTGTCTATGTATGGTGTGTTATATGCATGTGTGGTGTGTGTGTCTGTGTATGGGGTATATGTGTGTGCCTGTGCGTGGTATGTTGTGTGCATGTCTGGCATGTTGTGTGCATGTGGTGTGTGTGTATGGTGTGTGTAGTGTGAATACATATGTGGTGTGTATATGTGTGCTGCATGTGTGGGTATGTGTATGGGGTACGTGTGTGTCTATGTATGGTATGTTATATGCATGTGCGGTGTGTGTGTCTGTGTACAGGGTGTATGTGTGTGCCTGTGCATGCTATGTTGTGTGCATGTGTGGCATGGGTGTGGCATGTGTACATGTGGTGTGTATATGGTACGTGTGTGTATGGTGTGTATAGTGTGTATGTGTACGTGTGTGGTGTGTGTGTATGTGTATGGGTGTGTGTGTGTGTTGGTGTGTAGTGTGTCATATGCATGTGTAGTGTGTGTATGTCCCCAAAGCTGCAGAATACCAAGAGCACTTCCCTCACAAACCAGGCAGAGGGTGGAAGAAGCTGCAGCTGGCTGGTGGGGCCATACCAGATGGACAGAGCCCATGTGGGGTGGAGAAGCCACTGACCTAGGATGGAGACCTTGCTGAGGAACTCCTCGTACATCTTGCGCTTCCTGAGGGTGCTGCCCTGTTCAGAAGGAAAAACACAGAGAAGAAGGTGGGTTTTAATGTCTGAATTGTTTACACATTTTCAGATTTCCCCAAATCACTCAAAACACTCAAATGGAGATTGTTTAAATATTCCAAGTCCCAAAGTCCCCTCAAATGACAAAGACACCGGGTGAGCTACCACTGCATTTTGTGCCCCCCACACCCCCTCCCTCCTTCTGGTGACCACTCCTTCCCCTTTGCCTCATGAGAACCATTCTCTCTCAGGCGTCTCTAAAGGGGCTTCCAGTCACAGTTCCTAACCCTCCTGCCCAGAAGGGGAGGGGGCGTTGGTAAGCTAAGACAAGGAAAGCTGGGAGCTGTCTGCAGCCAAATTCACCTCCCCAACATCCCACTCCCACACACACACATTTGGAGAGAAATTGAGACCAACACACAAAATCAAGTGTGTAATATAGAAGACAGTGTACAATAGACATTGGTTAAGCATCTGGATCCAACTGTGCCTGAAGCTGCGGACCTCCTAAATCATTCCCAGGTAAGACAGCCATAAATTACTTTCTTTCCCCCAACCCAAAGAGTGCTGAATAATACAATACCAGTAAATAGGACCCTGTTAGCCTTTATGTACATTAGAACAAGGCACACATCTCTGCAAGCGGATTGGGCCTCGTGTGAGTTGGAACAAGGCACCTCCTTGCAGTGGAGCAGTTAGCACTAGCCTGGCAAGTAGAAAGCAGTCTAGATTTCAGCTCCCTCCTTTCTTCCTGTTGGCTGGGATATGGAGATAATGGCTGGAGCTCCAGCAGCCATCTTGGGCCCTTGTGAATGAAAGGGAGACATGGAGGAGCAACAAGGTATGAGGGATTCTGGTTCCCTGGCCCATAGAACAAGGCATCCACCCCGCACTGACTACTTCCAGAGTTCCTAAAGATGAGAGATAACTATTGGTTTAAGCCACTGTCATTTTGAGTATTTCTGTTATACCCAGTATGGTAACTAGCCCCCAGGACAGCCCCAATGACCCCCCATCTCCTGGTATTCCCACCCCAGTACTGTCCCTTCCACATGGAATAGGGCTGACCCGTAGCACCAAGAGGATGTTAAGGAAGTGACAATCTGTGGCTTCCAAAGCTAAACTGTAAAGGACACTGTGTCTTCTGCCGTGCCCTCTCGGATAGCTTAGCCAGGGAGGGCCACAGAGGAAGCCTCCTGTCACCAGCCAGCACCATGTGAGTGAGCCTCACAGAAATGGACCCTTAGCCCCTGAGAGATAATCTGAGGATAGCAGCCCCATGGCTGCAACCTCAGAAGAGGCCCTCAGCCAGGACCACCCAGCTACGTGCTTCATGCCTGACCCCCAGAAGCTGTTCAATAAATCTCATTGCTGAGACCAGCCACTAAGCTTTGGGGGAACTTGTTACTCAGCAAAGCTAACTCACACATCCAGCTGAACCTAATCCCAGCCAAGGGAATTAGGAACTCCTGGAAGGCTTGGAGGCAGGTTGGCAGAACAGCTGCCCTCCCTACTGCAGGGGCAAAGGAGAGCCATGAATCCCAGCTGGTCAACAAGCAAGACAGCAAGGAGAGCCCCACAGCTGCTCCTCAGGCTCTCCCTCATGAAGGCCAAGCACTGTCCCAGCTCCCTGTAAGCAAAACCAGATCTCAGGCACTAAGAGCCCCTGGAGGACTGTCGGTTTCCTGAGTGACGGGTGCAGGAGATGTCAGGAGAGGAGAGACAAACGAGAAGAGTCCTCACACACAGGCCATTGCCATTGAGTTGGCTCCAACTCACAGCAACCCCATGCATGTCAGAGTAGAACTGTGCTCCATAGGGTTTTCAAAGCTGCAACCTTTCGGAAGCAGATCACCAAGCCTTTCTTCTGAGGTGCCTCTGGGTGGACTTGAACCTCCAACTTTTGGTTAGAAACCAAGTTTGCTCACTTTGTATACCACCCAGGGACTCCTTACACACACAAAAGAACCAGTCGATTTTGACTCACAGCAGCCCTGAAACTGCTGTGATCCACTTGGACATTTCTTCTCTTGAGGGAAGCTGTTCAACACGTCTCCCCCTCTACTTCAATCAATAGCATTGCCAGAGAGAGGAGAAGCCAGTCAAACCAGGCACCCCGGGAGGCTGGCCCTGCATTTGGCGCATATGGGTGTCATCTCAGTCCCCATAATGAAGCAGGCGTCAGAGAAAACGGAGAAGGGAGAGCTTCCAGGGAGCCTGTCTGGAGTTCCTTCATTGGAGTGGTAAAGTGGGACTTGACTCAGGTCTGTCTGGGTCAACTGGCTCAACTCCCGATCCACCCACCACCAGCTAGTTCTTGGCTCCACCTCTTAACATCACCAACAATCAGATACTTCAATCAGAATCAGAGCTTCCCAGCTCTGAACTCCAAAAGCAGACTCGACTGGTCAGAGTCTGCTCGTGTCTTCTCTAAAATGGGTCCCTTTCAGCATGTTTGATGACTGTGGTGATTCAGTGGTAGAATTCTCGCCTTCCATGTGGGAAACCTGGATTTGATTCCTGGCCAATGCACCTCATGAGCGGCTACCACCCATCTGCCTATAGAGGCTTGTGTGTTGCTATGATGCTGAACAGGTTTCAACGGAGCTTCCAGACTAAGATGGACTAGGAAGAAAGGCCTGGCAATCTACTTCCAAAAATCAGTCAGTGAAAACCCTATGGATCATAACAGTCCAATCCCCAAGTGATTATGGGAATGGTGAAGGACCGAACAGTGCTTCGTTCTGTTGTGCATGGAGTCACCAGGAGTTGGGGCCGAGTTAATGGCAGCTAATAACAACAAGGTGGCTTTATCACGTGGGGCAATGAAGGGCTACAACATGAGCCCCTCGTGCAGTGTAGGGGGGTGGGGACACCCCCAAGTGGGAGGGAAGCAGCCCATGGAAGCAGCAGGCACAGCTGGGGAGCAGTGTGCAGGCACAGACCCATAGCTCTCCCTGCCCACTCGATGCTGGAATGGAGGAGGCAGTTTCCTGAAGCGGGAGACCCCTGCTCGGGGGAGGTGTGGGGAGGGGATAATAAAGGAAGGAAGAGAGAGAGATCCGCTGGGAAAGGAAAAAGGGCTCGAGGAGGAAGGGCTGGGTAAAAAGCGAGTGGCGCCACATGCCCGTCCCCAGAAAACTATGACAAAAATGTGGACGGCAATGGAGAGGGGGAAGGAATGGCTCTGAAGTCCCGGACGCAGCGGCGGCAAGGGTTTTTCCATAGTTGTTTGTTCTGGAATTCCGAGTGGCTGGGCTGACCTTTCCCATGCGTCATACCCTCCCGGGCACATGCTGTTTCCGGTACCATGTCCCTCTCCACTCGTCTCCCAAGAGCTGGCCAGCGTGTCACCACTGAAGTCCAGAACACAGGCTCCTGGAGCAGAGCTGACTCCTCATCCCCATAAGGGACAACCGAGCCCAGCCGGGATGCCGCTCATCCCACACCCCATGATGGGAGTGAAGGCCGTGAGGATGCCTCTGTACCCTGCGTGTCCCAGGCCCCACAAACAGAGGAGGCCCAATTTGGCTGCATGCCTGAAGATGGAAAGGATGTCCCATGTGTTGTCAGACATGTGTGGACTCAGGGCCAGTCTGCCACCACTCTCTGAACCTCAATGAAATGGAGATAATAAAAACACCTGCCTCAGTGGGTCATTGTGAGGACTGAGTCTCAACGAGAGTTAGTTATGCTGCTGCTGCTGCTGGTGATGGTGGTGATGATGATCGTGGTGGTACTGATGGTGGTGGTGACAATGGTGGTGATGGAGGTGGCGATGGTGATGGTGGTGTTGGTGATGATGACGATGGTGAATGGTGGTGGTGATGGTGGAGGCAATGGTGATGGAGGTGGTGATGGTAGTGATGGTGATGATGATGATGATGGCAGTGGTGATGGTGATAATGATGGAGGTGGTTGTGATGATGATGATGATGATGATGATGGTGATGGTGGTGGTGATGGTAATGGTGATGGCAGTGGTGATGGTGATCATGGTGCTGATGGTGGTGATGATGATGGTGATGATCATGGTGATGATAGTCATGGTGATGGTGATGGTGATAATCACGGTGATGACAGTCGTGGTGATGGTGGTGGTGATGATCATGGTGATGGGGATGAAAGCGATGATGGTGATAATGATGATGATGATGGTGATGATGGTGGTGGTCTTTACCGAGTACAACTGAAGAGGGCTGAATGGGGAGAGTCAGCACACTCCAATTCCAACCCCAGCCTGCCCAGATCTAACTCATGTGCACTCTTAGATCAGTCTTCCCCTCTGGGCCTCAGTTTCCCCATCAGAAGAATGACAGAGCTGGGCACCACATTCTCCATGTCTCTAACCTCAGAGAGGAGAGCAGCAGACTCCACTGAGCACTTGCTGTGTGCTAAGCCTTGTGCCACGTGTCACTGTACTTCCCATCACACTGGGAGGTCCCAAGAGTCTACATCATTTGCCCAAGGCTGGAGTCCCTGGGTGGTGCAAACAGCAATTGCGCTCGGCTGCTAACTGGAAGGTTGGTGGTTCAAGTCCACCCAGAGGTGCCTTGGAAGAAAGGGCTGGAGATCTACTTCTGAAAAATCAGCCACTGAAAACCCTATGGAGCACAGTTCTATTCTGACACACATGGGGTCGCTGTGAGTCAGAGTTGACTCCAGAGCAACTGGTGTTTTTGGTTCTGTTTTGTTTTGCCCAGTTGGTGCAGAGTGGAGCTGGGGTCAAAGCCTATGTCTCTCAGGGACCAAGTCCATGCTTTCTCCACCACACCACCCCACAGCTCGAGGACTGTGAAACGCACAGGGTCCCTTTTAGGCCGGCTGAGGGAGCTGAGTGCCATGCGCAGAGAGCCGGAAAGTTCTGTGGCCCAGCTGCCCCAGACCCTTTCTTCCTGGACACCTGGCAGCCAGAGGCAGAGTTGGCTCAGGGTGCCAGTCAGGACCCTTTGGATGATGGAGTTACCATGGCCTCCACACCTCAAAAGCGGGTATCACAGCCCAGTTAGAGAACAATGAACTGGCTAGGAACACTGGGAATGGGGCTTGACTTGCCCCAAAAATGCACATTCCTAAAGCTTGACAGGACTGTATTACCCAAGCTCGCTTGGGAAAGTCAAGGGTTAAAGGCGCCAAGTTAAAAGCATTTCTGGTTTGCTGTGGCTCTGCCACTGGTCAGCCATGGCTGGCCCTGTGTGGCCACTTTGATCCCTGCTGGGGGCATCGGCCAGCACTTTGATGTGACGATCCCACTGGTGCCGAATCCCAGGAACCACAGAGACGGGGTGGGGGCCTTCTGGGGGTGCTGCCAAGAAGTAGGCACTCAGAGTCAACCTGCTGGGTCTCTGGAGGGAAAATACCCCTTCTGTAGCAAATCAGAGCAGAAGCAGGAAGTACAGGGAGGAGGAAGTGGAGGAAGGCTGTGAGCCTGGCCCAGCCGGACTGAACGGAGGTGGCTGGGATGGTGGGTGGAGGGCAAGGCTCAGAGAGTGGGGTGGCTCCCAGCCCCAGCTCTACAAGGGAGACGGCAGGAGCAAACCAAAGCCAAGTGCACACAGGTTTCTCCATGCTGAGGCACCTGGGACTAGTAATCAATGGTCCACGTTCAATTTACGGTCACATGCTGAGGCACACAGGGCCTGGGAGCCAGGAGGCCTGCATTCCCAGACTGACTGAGCCTGTGACCAGCATGGGAGGCTGCAGAGTCATTTGGAGCACGAGCTTTTTGTCCAACAGCCTTGGGTTCAAATCCCGCTCCACCACTCAACGTGTACGTGGCCCTGTGCAAGCACTTCGCCTCTCTGAGCCTCAGTTTCCTCATCTGGACAATGGGAATCTCTTAATACCTGCCCCGAGGGATCCCATGAAGGCTGTGTGAGCCAACATGGGTTAAGTGCCCAGCACAGGATGCAAAGTGACTCTCATGGTGATGGGACCCCAGTCCTTCCCAGCCCCCAGGCCTCAGTTTCCCCACCAGTTCTCTGTGGCTCAGGGACAGACCAACACCTTACAGTCTGCAAGTCCCAGTTCTAGAATTGTAGAGGTGTCCCATCTCCCACACAGAACCCCAAGACCCCCTCCAGGCCCCTCCTTCCAGCACAGAGCCAGACGGGGCTGGAGATGCCAGCCCAGAGCATCAGGGAGACCCTGTCAGCGCGGCCTGAGCTCATCTGTCCGAGACCACACAGAAGCGCATCCACACCCACCACCGCCAGACTCAACAGACCGGTTTTCATGGCGACAACAAGGGGCCATTTGAATGTAGTGTCCAGGCCTCTCATGGCAGAAAGTGGCTGCTGGTCATCGCTGCAGCTGTTCTCAAGGCTTTGGGTCTGTCCAGGGAGCCTGCACAGTGGCCCGCAGCTATAAAGGGCATCTCCCCTGAAGAATCGTTTATAATCCACAGTGACCTCCACAATGACCCCTGGGGTGGATGCAAGTGTGTGCTGCCCCAGGAGCCTGACACTGAAAAGCCAGCACAGTGGGCCAGTCACCTGTCACTGCAAAGTGGGGCTGGAGGTGGTGGGCGAGACCCTCAGAAGGGGACATGGCTCTGAGGCTGGGAGCGTTGGCCCTCCTCTGCAGCTGAGATGTGGGTGAGCTGGGCCTGCAAGTTCAGTATCTGTCCCCACACCCCGGAGTGGCTGCTGGGGACCCTACTTCAGGGGCTTTGTGGCATGTCTGCAGCACCACCTGGGTGGCTCTGTGCCACGTGAGGAAGTTGCAAGGACTCCTGTTTCACAGGTACAGGTGTGGGCTTGCCCAACACAAGTTCCAGCATGATCCCAGGCAGGTCCGCCAAAGGACCTGGTCCCAGTCTCAGCTCTACCCATCTCCCCGGGCACTGGCAGGGGCCTTGGTTTCCACATCTCTGTAATGGACTGGCAGACCTCCAACCCCAGCTACACACACCCTCCTCCTTGCCTTCCTCATAGCTTCTCCTGCTCTTCTCTCCCCTCTCCAGCTGCAACCCCATCAGATGCTCCTTCCCCTCCCCCACTCCCAAAAGGACAGCGGAGAGGGTGCCCACACCAGGACCGAGGGCAAGGGAAGCCTGATCCTCTGTCCAGAGGCCAGAAGCAGGGTGACCCCAGGGACAGGGGCTATGGCTCCCAGTGGGAATGCTCATGGCTGTGGGTCTGAGGGCATCACTGCTGACCTGGACATGGTCCCAAGGCAAAGGTGAAGAAGAGAAGGGAGTATACACTGGGATTCTGCATAAGATTCAGGGTGAACAAAGGGCCCTGAAGCTTAAAAGAAAGAAAAAAAGAGTTTGGAGACCACAGGCCCAGTGCTAGGCCATGGCCTAGGAGGCTGGAGATGAGGTAGAGCCCTGTCATGCCAAGGGGCTGTGGCCAGTAGCCTGGTCTTGCTGAACTCCCTTCTTCCTCTAGAAGATGTGCAGGAATGGAGGGAAGAGACTGGCCATTCTAGGGAACATTCCAGATCCGACACTCTGGAATTGCAGAGTCCTGAGCGAAGGTTTCAAGAGGTGGCCCTCTTCCTGGAGAACCCAGGATCTTGTCCGACTCCTGTGTCCCCCACAGCGTGCACACATATTATGTGATGGGTGTGTCCAAGTGCCCCCAGATCAAGGACCGATGGAACCACGACTCTATCCCACAAGGCACTGTCACTTCCTCTCCAAGATACGCGGAGCCCTGTGGCCTGCCCATCATAGCCATAGCTATTCTTAGTGTCCGGGGATCCAAAATTAAAACAGAGGAAGTGTTGGCTGCCTCAGTGGTTTGGGAACTTCACTGAATAGAAGGTTCCAGCCACAAAAGTCCCACAGCCAAGAAAGGCACAGTGCTGATGATGGCAGAGGAATGGCGGCTTATGCAACATCTGGGCCAGGTGCACCAAGAGAAAAGGAAGTGGTGTGTCCTCTTCCCACTCCCAAAACAGTGCGGATGTCTCAAGCACCCTCCCACGGGACAGGTCACCCAGCAAGGAAAGGAGGCAAAGAAGAGAAACAACAAGCATTCCACCAGAAGTCATTCTCCAAGAGGGCAGAGCTGTTCATCTGTTTTATTCCCTGGTGTGTCCACAGCACTAGAAGAGCCTCTGGCATGTGGTGGGTGCCCATTAATGTCTGTTAGGCATATGGTGGGCGCCCAGTCAATGTGTGTTAGGTGCATAATGGGTGCCCAGTCAATGTCTCTTAGGCTCATGGTGTACATTCAATGTGTGTGCGTGTGAGCACTCAGTCAGTGCGTGTTAAGTGTATGGTGGGTGCCCAGTCAATGTCTGTTAGGCACCTGGTGGGTGCTCAGTCAGTATATGTTAGGTGAGTGGTGGGCACCCAGTCAATGTGTTAAGTGCTTGGTGGGTGCTCAGTCAACGTCTGTTATGTGCATGGTGAGCGCTCAGTCAATGTCTCTTAGGTGCACCATGGTAGGCATCCAATGTCTGTTGAGTGCATCATGGTGGGCATCCAGTCAATGTCTGTTAGGCGCATGGTGGGCTTTCAGTCAATGTCTCTTAGGTGCACCATGGTGGGCATCCAATGTCTGTTAGGCACATCGTGGTGAGCATTCAGTTAATGTCTGTTAGGTGCATGGTGGGCATCCAGTCAATGTCTGTGATGGGCACTCAAACAATGTCTGTTAAGTGCACGAACAAGGAGTTCATCAAGCATGAAGGCTAACAAAATAATTGTTCAGAAGATCGTACTGAACCCTACCTAGAGTTATGAAAGAACTGGTCATTTCAGGGGTACCAAGACAGACCTGCTGTCCAGAGGAAACCTTCCCCTTCTGCCCTCTGTCCATCAAACCCTTGGTTTCCATTGGGTGCAAAACTGTAAGAGGGGCAGCTCCTGTGGCAGGCACATCCTTCACACCCTCGCCATGCCTGAGCTCATGAGACCCTCTCCTAAATCATCCCATGGGGACTTTCCATCTTTCTCCAGCATCTACCTGGACCTCGGCTCTACCCTTGGAAACTGTATCTCAGCAGGAGTGTCTTGCAGGAGGTACCCGCTGGGCTGGCCCCAAGGCCACTGCAATGTGGAGCTGGTGGCTGAGTGTCCACCTCCTGTGGTGGCTCCGGCTGGTTCTGGGCATGAAGCTGAGGGCAGGCATTATGACAGGGGTGGTCTCTAGCGAGGGTCAGGAGGTGGTCCAGAAGCAGCCATGGGTTCCCCAGCAATGAGCTCACCTTGGTCACCATCCTCCTCAGCAGAGATGGGTCCTCAGATCAAAGGCCCTGCAGGTGCAAGCTCTGAGCACAGCCATACTCAGAGTGCACTGAGGGACACCCCAGCAGAATCCCAAAGACCATGCTGTCCAGGTTCCCCTGGACCACCTCCAGCCAGCTCAGTAGCCAGCTCAGGGAGTCCCCAGTCCACTGGTCACCATGGGGACAAACGTAGATAGTCAAGGAGCATGAGATTCCAAAGAATGGGGAACTTGGTGCCTAGCGGCCTCTGCCCAACAGTGGGAAACAAGCCCTGCAGTCAGAATGGAATCCTCCCAGACCAGTGTGTTCATGCCTGGAGCCTTCCAGCTCCATCCATCTCTCAGTGATCCACCTCGCAGGATGCTCCCTGCCCTCACCAATGTCCCCCAAACTGGCCAATAGACAACTGAGTCCAAGTCAGCTCAATCCCTCCTCTGCTTAAACTCCTGCTGTGGCTCCCAACTGCACTCAGGGTCAGAGTCAAGGCCGCTGTAGAGGCTACAAGGCCACCAAGATGTGGCCTCCTCTACCTCTGCAGTGACCTCCACCATTCTCCCATCCACAATGTCTCCTCACTGTCCCTTGAACACTCCCAGTGAGCTCCTACCCCAGGACCTTTGCACTTGTTGTTTTCTCTGCCCAACACTCTTCTCCTAGATAGCCTTTTGGATTTTAGGGCAAGGTCACTGCTAAAATGTCACCTTATCAAAGAAGGACTCTCTCAGATGCCTTTTTATAAAACAGCAGCCCCCTCTCATCTCTTGATCCACCTTCACTCCCCTCCCCTGCTCTATTTTTAGCCACAGAAACCATCACTGGATCAGGCATGTGTTTGTTCATAGTCTGTTTCCTCCACTAGAAGGTCAGCTTCACAAGGGCAGGGACTGTGTCCATTGTGCACTGGGATACCCCAGTGCCAAGGACAGTGCCGGGTGGGCAGAATGTGTGTGAAGTGTATGCTGAACAGGCGCAGGAAGAACCTGCCTCCTCTGCCCAGAAGGGTCTTCTCGGTTCATGAGTTCATCTCCAGAAGCTCCTGTGAACACCTGCCCAGGTGGGCAAATAAGCTCCATTGCCCTCGAGGAGCCCCGCAGTGGGCCAGCACAATGCACATATGTGTGAGCACACACACTCACACTGTATCAGTTGGCTGCATAGAAGAGAAAACCTAAAACAACAGTGGCTTAAAAACATAAGGGCCTATCCCCATATAATGGAAGTCTGGAGGCAAATAGTGCAGGCCTGACAGAGTGGCCCCACAGCATCGCCAAGGACCCAGGCTCCTTCATCTCTTTGCTCCACCATCTTGGTGAATGGGTTTCATTCTCAAAGTCACCTCATGGCCCAAAAGGGCAGCTGGAACACCAGCCATCACAACCACATTCCAGACAGCTAGAAGGAGAAAGGGGAAGAAGGCAAAGGGGGCCTCCTCAGTTGTCTGTCTGACTTTTAAGAAGCTTCCCAGCATCCCTCCCAACAGTTCGAACCCATCTCATCATATGTCAGAGAGCGGAAATGGCTTTTGTCCAGGTACATCTCTGCCTTGAATGAAACCAGGGTTCCAACGACTGGCCATGGATGGGGTGTTGAGCTCAGTCACCTGCTCTCCGGGCCCCCGAGAAGCCTCTGCAGCTGTGGCACCACTCACCATGAGGATGCGGCGGTAGCTGTCGCGGTCAATGCCCCAGAGCTTGAGGTCCGTCTTGGCCTTCACCGTGGCTGCCCTGGGGGTGCCATAGATAAGTGCGAGTTCCCCAAAGCTGCCACCCTCACTGATGCTGGTCACCCACTCTCCATTCACATACACCTGCAAGGACACAACAAGAGGACACAGTGGGGCACACGCGGGGGTCCCGTGGGCTATACCCTGCGTTGGGGCTGCCCTCACTTGCACCAGGAGGAGCCTCTGCAAGGAGAGTGCAGAGCCTGCTGCAGCCACATGCTCTGGATGGACTCTGCACCCCTGCCCAAGTGTGGATGGGTCTCACCAGGCTGCCATCAACCCCCCGGACCTCCGGAGCCACAGCTGATGGCCACTATGTGGCTTTTGAGTCTTGGCGTCAGACCCCAAAGGCAGGAGGCCCTCAGGGGTTAACACTGGTGAGCCTACCATGGGCTAAGGCTGAAGCAGGCACCAAGCAGGCTCCGCCTCTGGCCCCTGGTCTCCAGCAAAGCATGTTCAGCTGCCTCCAAGGTGAGGCCTTCTACACAATTCCTCATCAACTTCAGGCTCAGTGTCTCTGGGCCTCGGTTTCCCGAAATGCACACCAAAGAGTTAGACCCAGTGTCTCCCGTGGACCACCCCACTCTGACACTCTGTTGTTGTTAGCTGCCACTGAGTTGCCCTGACACATGGTGACCCCGTGTACAATGGAACGAAACGTGGCCCAGTCCTGTGCCATCCCCGTGATTGGTTATAGACTGAACTGCTGTGATTCACAGGGCTTTCATTGGCTGATTTTCAGAAGCAGATTACCAGGCCTCTCTTCTTAGTCCATATTAGTCTGGAAGCTCTGCTGAAACCTGTTCAGCATCATAGCAACATGCAAGCCTCCAGTGAAAGACGGGTGGTGGCTGTGCATAAGGTACATTGCCGGGGATCCAAAACCAGATCTCCTGCATGGAAGGCAAGAATTCCACCACTGAACCACCACTGCCCCCATGCTCTGATGCTCTATATCCTAGTCCGTGCTTAAGTTCCCAGTGGACACCTCTTCCTCTTGCCTTTTTCATTCATAATTTCCCCCACCCTTCCCTGCCACTCAGTGCTTCCTCCCCATGGGAGGTCCACCTTCCCACCCACCTCTATCAGCCAACTTCACTCCCAATCCCAGAAGGAGCCATGCCGACTGTGTCCTACTTGGAAAACCCTCTCCCAGGGGACTTTTCTCCTCATGGGCAGCATCCAAGCTCCCTGGGCCCGGAGTGTGAATGGGGGCCCTATGGCTTGAAGGGGTCAGGACAAGATTCCCTTTCACAGGCGTGGGCCACAGCACAGTGTCCTACTATGCATTGACTGTGCGCGCCCTGCATTCTGCAAGAATAGTACAGATTGTGTATTATGCAGTGATTATGCAGATCCAGTTACTATAAATTGACACAATGCCTACTCTTCATGCCCTCAGCGTGTCAATGAGCTTGAAGAATAGTTCCTATTGGCAAAATGGGTGCACATCGGGAAAGAATGGATTGCGATGAATCATGGAAGCAATTATTATTGAAATCAATGACTCATTATCTGGATAATAACGGATGAACAGAATTGCCTGTTTGGAAGAAAATATGATGCAGGTGATAACTCCACAATTAAGAGCAGACAAGGGGGAGGGCAAGGGAACTGGTCAACTGTAAAGTTTCAAGCAAAAGAGACGATGGTTGTCTAAGGGCAAAGATGTACCTGGAGGAGTTTCTGTGTTTATACTTGAAAGCCTTCCATCTACCGAGTGAGACTGAAGAGTTCCACCTCCCAGGCTGAACAGGGAGCCCCACTGCCCTGGCTGCCAAACGGCACTCGACACATTCCTGAAGGGGACTTGGAGCAGTTAGACACAGAGGGAAGAAGAAACACCAGCTTCCACTAAACAAGCTACTAAGGCAACCAGAAAACAATTACCCTCCAACTAAGGGAGTGCACGACCTGGTGAGTGCCGGATGATGGAGGAATGACAGCAATTACAGAATTTTAGGGGTGCATGGGAACTCAGAGAACGTTCTCTAAAACCTCTGCCTCTTGGAGAGAGGGCGGTGCTGACTTATCAACAGTCACAGTTACCAGTTACCTGGAGCAAAGCTAATGTTGGCACCCTATCTCCCATCTTGCAGCTACTTCTCCTCCTATGATGCTCACATTAAAAAAAAAAAAATTATTGAGCTATAACTTACAAACATTACTGTGCATGAATCTTTAAGTGTGCCATTCAGTGGAGTACACCACTCCCACCAAGATATTCAACATTTCTTATCCCCCTAAAAACTCCTCATGCCCCCTCCCAGGTGATGCCTCCCCAAAGATAACCACCATTCATGATATTTTGTGCCAGGCTTCTTCCCCTCAACATCATGTCTGTGAGATTTATCTGTTGTTGAGTTCATGCATTTTCATTGCTAGAAAATGTTTATCCTTCTGTGGTTGATGGGCATTTCAGTGGTTTCTAGTTCTAGGCTGTAACATGTAATGCTGCTATGAACATTTTTGTGCATGATTTTGGTGGCTGTTATGGACTGAACGATGTCTCCCAAAAAGACACACTGAAGCCCTAATCCTGGTACATGTGAATGTGACCTTATTTAGAAATAGGATCTTTGAAGATCTTCTCAGTTAAGTTAAACAAGGTCATAGGGTGGGTCCTAATCCTAATCCCTTCAGAGCGGTGTTTTATAAAAGGGGAGAAGAGACATAGAGACAGGGTCACGCACAGAGGGAAGATACATCTGCAAGGAGCAAAGGAACACCAGGGATTGCCAGGAACCACCAGAAGCTAGAAGACAGGCATGGGACAGTTCCTGTCTTAAAACCCTCAGAAAGAATAATGGCTGAAGCTCTGCATTTGGACTTCCAGCCCCCAGAACTGAGACAATAAATTTCTGTTATTTAAAGCCACCATGTTGTGGTATTTTGTTACAGCAGCCTGGGACACTGAGAGGGGCCATAGGCCCTCATTTCTCTTAGTGTCTACCTGGATGGTGTGTGTTGGGTCATGGAGAATACTTACCAGCTTGGCTTTGGTAGTTTTTGTCAGTATGGGTAAAAACTCACTGCTGTGGAGTCTATTCTGACTCATAGCGACCCTATAGAACGGAGCAGGACTGCTGTACAGGGCTTCCAAGGCTGCTATCTTTACAGAAGCAGATTGCCACATCTTTATCCTGCAGAGTGGCTGGTGCATTTGAACTGCCAACCTTTTGGTTAGCAGCCAAGCACTTAACCACTTTGCCACCAGGGCTCCTTCTTTCGAATACAGCTCCCCAACAACTGTACCAAATTACCTCCTTCTACACCCACTGCTGAGTTGTGGGTGCCCTGTGGGCTCAGGGAAGGGTGAATCTGAGCTTTGGAATGAGTTTGTCGAAACAGGGAGTCTGGGGAGGCAGCCAGTGTTTGAGCCCCAAGGGGGGCAGTGGCTTCTTCTGTGTGTCCCTGTCACTCCCCTTTGCCCCTTAGGGAGTGAGGAAACCACCCCTCAGATGGCTGCCTTGGACCGGGGGCAGGACACTCCACTTCACTCACCAGGAAGCACCATAGGCCAGGATGCAGAGGAGGGAGTATACCCTCCCATCTTGCCTGGGACACACCCCAAAGTTGGGCAGGATCTCCTGCCACAGGTGAGACTTAGGGGACCTGGGATGGAGCAGTCTCTAGGGGGGGCCAGGACCCTCTGCCCGGGACAAAGCTCAGGGACTCCACGAGTTCCCTGTGTGGAGTCAGAGAACCCCATTGTGTGACAGGGCCCGGGGCCACACAGCACTGGGTTGCCCCGAGGACAAAGAGCCATCCTTCTGCAGACACTGGGCTCTCTCTCTCCCCAGCCCAGCGCTGGCTCCACCCCAGCTGATAAGCAAAGGCGCTACTTTTTGTCTTGTTTTTCTTCTTTTAAAAGAAAAATGGTGAGATGTCTCGCTGGGCTACATTTCTGCCTCTGCCATTAGCTGTGGCTTCCCTGGGAGACACAGAACCCCCGCTACCCATTATTCATTAGTTCACTCATTCATTCGTTCATTCATTCATACACCCACTGTTTCCTGCATGGTTCTAGCTCCTGGAGACTAAGCAGTGGGCAAGACAGACAGACTCCTGTACACATGGAACTTACTGACATCGCAAGACAGGCAGTCATGCAAACGCATATTCACTTTGTAATGTGCAAGGGCCATCGAGAAATAGATGGTTCAGAAGAAAGGGCTACACTAGAGGTGGGACTCAGAGGGGAACGTGAGCTGAGCTCTGAGTGCCAAGGAACTAGCCACGCAAAGATTTGGAGGCAGAGGAACAGACGTGCAAAGGCCCTGAGGAGGTTTGTTTATTTTTTAGGGATTGTACCAGGAGCAAAAAACAAGCAAATCACTTATGTGAAATCTCTAGAATAAACAAATGCAGCACTACTCACAGTGGCCAAAAGGTGGAAACAACTCAAGTGTCCACTAACAGATGACGGATAAACACAATGTGCTTCCTCTGTACAATGGAGTACTACTCAACCATAGAGAGAAATGAAGTTCTGATACACGCTATGACATGGATGAACCTTGCAAACAACATGCTGAGAGAAATTAGTCACAAAAGGACAAATATTGTATGATCCCACTTCTATCTCTGGAGTTGTTGTTAGGGGTTGTCAAGTCTGATTCGTATGACTCAATGAGACCGAGTAGAGCTGTCCCACTGGGTTTTCTAGGCTGTAATCTTTACAGGAGCAGATCGCCAGGTTCTTCCTCCTGCACAGCTGCTGGGTGGGTTCGAACTGCCAACTTTTTGCTTAGCAGCCACATGTTTAAGCATTGTGCCACCAGCACTCCTTATGAAATCTCCAGAATAGATAAGTGCATAGAGACAGTATGTAGACTATTGGTTATCTGGGCCTAGGGCGGGGGGAATGAGGAGTTGTTGCTTAATGGGTACAGAGTTTCTGTTTGGGGTGATGAAAAAGTTTTGGAAATGAATACTGGTGATGGTTATACAACATGGTGACTGTAATTAATGTCACTGAGTTGTATACTTAGAAAGGATTAATATGGCAAATTTTATGTTATAGGTATTTTGTTGTTGTTAGTTGCTGTTAATTCGGACTCATGATGACCCCGTGTGTGCACAGTAGAAATGCACTCTATAGGGTTTTCAATGGCTGGTTTTTAGGAAGCAGATTGGCTAGGCCTTTCTTCTGAGGCATGCCTGGGTGGGTTCTGATCACCAACATTTTGGCTAGTCAGTCATGTGCTTAACCATTTGCACCACCCAAGGATTCCAATAAAATTAAGAGAGAGAGAGAGAAGAGAGGGACAGAGTAGGCAACCACTAAATAACAGTCAACCCAAGGAGCCAAACAAGTGCCCGAGGAACCCATTCTTGGCTGGACACCAAGCTGCCCAGAGGATAGGGGCTTCACCGGCACCTCTGAAGCTGGAAATGCCTCTTCTCCCCCAAGAAATCTTGTGTGAAATGAGAGGGAAGCCCAGAAGTCCCCAAGCAGGGAACAGGGCAAAGCAAAAGCGTCAGAGGCTGCAGCTCACACCCCTCCAGGGGGAGCTCCAGGAGGCGGGTGTCAGCCACAGAAGAGCCCACTCTAAAATAACAAAGGCCTGAAAACAATTAGGGGAGAAACTGGGCTGACATTCCCTAGCTGTAAAATCAGCAGTCGGGTGTCCTTTTAAGTAGAAATGCTATGTTCCATGAATAAAATAAGTTAGGAGGTATTTTTATACTTAGCAAAATGGATTATAGCTCTTGGCAACACACAAAGGGCAGCCGCACTTTTGGCGTCTCTCTGGAAAACCGTAATTTAGACCATCAGGTCACCTGGCTGCACCCCAAGGGCGGCTCTGGTCAGCAGGGAAGGGGATGTCGGGATCCCCACCCACTTGGGGGGCCAGGCTGGGGTCCTGGGGAGGGGAGACACCCCTGCTGTGTGGGGCATTTTATTGGGTGCAATTATGCAGATGGTAATGAGCCCCTCTCTCTTCCCCATTCCCACTCACCCCCAATAAATCCAGTTCAGCTCTAGAAATCCCACACAGCGTCGTGGAAAGTTCTAGTCCTGACAGGTCCTTGCTGATCGCTGTGCTCCTGGGTGAGTGCATTCCGAAAAGGCCCCCTCAGGCTGAGAAGAGGTGCAGGGTCAGCTGTTGGGCTGCAGCCATCCGTGCCGGGAGCAGTAATAACAGTCATCATTATAACCTACATCCCATAACTCACCCGCTGCCCAACATGCCCTTTTACACCCCAGGCCCCTTACTGAGCATCTTTTGATGCCTTAAATGTGGCCTTGGCCACAAGCCCCCTCCACTCCACACCCCTGCTGGGCAAGTCCCCCACATCAAGGGAGGCCTCCCTGAATATGGCTCCTTCAGCAGCCACACCCGCAGCTGGGGGTTCCCTGCTGCCACGGAAAATCTGATTAGACTGATGGAGGGGCCTGGCACTGCCGGGGATCCAAGCTGGTCCCGGTGCGGCTCACTGACAGCCATAAGTCACAGGCTGGTCCCTAGGGGGACTGGCTGTCCCAGACCTGAGACTGCAGGCTGGGGGCTTCGCCTGCCTGCCTGCCTGCCCACGGTGCCCAGGCATTCCAGCCTGACAAGCTGGAGTCCGGCAAGGTCTTAAGGAGCCTTTGTACCTACCAAGCTGAGGCTGGAGAGGAGGCAAGGAGAGAGAGAAGAGGCATCTGGGTTGGCCAAGACAATGTATTTGGGGAACTCCAATTACGAGAAGGTGACCTCACTCTTTCCCTTCACAAAATTGCCTTTACATGTCCCCAGGCCTGGAGGGAGGCCAGCTGTGGCACTGTACATCCCAGGCCATGGGGATGGGTTTTGGCTGAGAGAGAGGCCGGAAAGCAGCTCCTCGACTCCAGATTGGCTGGACCATGGGGATGTGTCCCAGGGCCTGGGCACTGGGCCGCCTGGGGATGGGGGAGGTGGGGGGGGGGCCTGGGCGCTGGGCTGCCCTGGAGGTGAGGGAGGCAGAGGGTATCCTGGCTGGATGAGCTGGGTATGGGGGGTTAGTGCTCAGGGAGGCCAGCACCTGCTCTCAGGAGCTCATGTAGGTCAGGCGGTCCTGCTCCATCTCCTGCTACTGGTGCGGGCGGTCCAGGCAGAGGGCCTGGGGTCAAGCGAGATGGAGGTGAGGTGGTACACTGCAGCATGACCTGGGCCGTGACCGTCACTCTGTTGGACTGATGCAGGGAGGGGCGTGAGGGGTTTTGAAGCTTGCAAGGATGAGGTGCAGGACACTTGAGTGGGGCCATGTCAGCAGAGGGTGTGACTTCAGGGGAGCAGCCCCAGAGCATCAGCATGGCCTGCACCACCCCTCCTCTGTGCACCTCTGGGCGAGCAGGGCTGCCTGGAGCCTCCGCGTGAGAAGGGCCCACATTTGGAAACAGTTCCCTGAGATGCTGTCACTGGAGGACAAGGGCAATAAGGATGGTGTTCCCTCCTACTGCCTCCTCCAGCCCCTCCAAGCTGCTGTCAGGAGGATACGGGCACCTGGCAGGTGGCTGAGGAGGGGACGGTGGCCACAGCATCCTAGAGTGATGACAGGTTGGGGAATGGACAGGGGGCTTCCCTCGGGGCACTGGAGTTGGGGGGCAGGCACCTTCATGTGAGAGAGAGTCTACACACGCAGACTTCACCAGAGAGGAAGGGAGACAGCTGACAGCCTTCACCTTCTCGACACCTGGTACTGATGCAGTGCATCATAGAATCCTCTCATTTAGTCTTCAGGCAGTCTGTGAGCTGAGCATCGATTTCCCATGAGTGATATGTAAATCCTGTGGCTCACAAACAGAAGTACCTTGGCCAGGGTGGCCCAGCTAGTGAATGAAAATCTGGATTTCTCTGCCTCTGATTGTTGTTAGCTGCTATTGAGTCGACTCTGACTTGTGGTGATCTTATGTACAACAGAATAAAACGTCACCCAGTCCGGCATCTTCTGCATGATCATTGTCATGTTTGAGTCCATTGTCGTGGCTATCGTGTCAATCCATCTCATTGAGGGTTTCCTTCATTTTCGATGACCCTCTACTTTACCAAACATGATGGCCTTTTCTAGCGATTAGTTATTCCTAATGCCGTGTCCATGGTAAGCAAGCCAAAGTCTCACCAGCCTACCTTCTAAGGAACATTCTTGTTCTGTTTCTTCTAAGACTGATTTGTTCATTCTTCTGGCAGTCCATGATGTATTCAGTATTCTTCAGCAATACCACAACTGGAATTCATCATTTCTTCTTCTGTCTCCTTTTTTTACCCTCCAGCTTTCTCATGCACTCTGCCCTCAAAGCCTGCGGTATTTTGACCCTTCTCCTGTCTTTGGATGACGCGTTTGTTAAGAAGGCAAGTCCTGCGGGACTCCACTATTGAGCCTTGCTGGCTCCGTCAAAGAAGAGGTGAAGGACTGAGGGCAAAGGGTTTGCCATTTCCCAAGTCTGTCCATCTAGGAGAACCGAGGAATGCAGGGCTTCAGGACTCCCCAGGGTCATTTCAGCTCCCCATCCCTGCTTCCTGCTCTAGTGATGACAATCGTCTCTGCGAAAATGTCTGTGCACTGAACAGGAAGATCAGTGTAGACACAGAAGAGGGAAGAACATTCCAGGGGGAAGGACATGGGTCAGCCCACAGTCCAGTACTTATAAAGAGCAGCAGCAGGAGAGGCCAGCTGGGAGATGTCCACCTGGATAGGGAGGAGCTGGCCCGAGGTGGATCTTGAAGGATAAGTAAGAGTTTGCAAGGCTGAGCAGGAATAAGGACAGAGGGGTGGGAGGCGCAGAGATCCAGGACAAGCTGTATTTGCTATTTCCTGTGGATGGTCATCTCCCCAAAGCACAACCTACTCCCTGGACAGGGCCATGCTGTCCTACTCACAGATGTACACTCACGGCCTAGCAAGTGCCAGTACATAGCAAGTCCTCAATAAACACTTGAGCAAGAAAAAGAAAGGGAAGGGGAGGAGAGCAGAGGAGGTTTGAGAACACTGATCACTTTGCAGTGGTGAGAATTAGTTTCCCAGTGTGGCTGTCACAGAAATACCACAAATGGGTGGCTTTAAAGAACAGAAGGAGTCCCTGGGTGGTGCAAACAGTTAAACACTCAGCTGTTAACCAAAAGGTTGGTGGTTCAAGTCCCCCCACAGGTGCTTTGAAAGAAAGGCCTGGTGATATACTTCTGAAAATCAGCCACTGAAAACCCTGTGGAGCACATATGTGGGGTCGCCATAATCAGAATGGACCCCACAGCAACTAGTTTGTTTTGGGTTTTGTGTTTTTCTAAATCCAAATCAAAGCCAGTGACAGACAATGCTAGGCTGGCAATTTGAACCCAGGGTTGGAAGCCACTGGCCCTGCTTTCAAACCTTCCTCCTCCACAGACATTCTCTTCAGACCTAGACATCCCAAGGAGCTGCGAGCTCCTGCCTCAGTTTCCTTCTTTGGTGGAGACAGGAAGCCCCAGACATGAGGCTATGCCCTAGCAGCATGACCCTGGGCCAGGATGAGAGTGCCTCGGCAACCAGGAGGCCCAGCCCTCCCTGGTCTGAGCGGACCTCGTGTGGCCCTTGCCGGTGATGTGGCATGAGTCAGCACTTCCTGTGCCACCAGCTCCGGAAGCTGGGCCTGAACCCACTCCGGTTCCCAGAAACGCGGCAGCAACAGGGAGTTGACACGGGCCAGCTGCCAGGGAAATAAATAAATAAATAAATAAATGCCCGCCCCAGAATAGCTCAGAGGCACATACAGAGACACATGGGCATGGAGGCCAAGCCTCAAAATAGCCCAGCCCAGGTGGCCAGAGGGGTGTTGCCCCGCAGCTGCCAGCAGAGAGAGGAGGAGGCCCCTCATGGAGCAGGTGTGGGCAGGATCTGCGGTGAAGGAGGGGGCCTTGGTGGCCACATATGAGCCATTCCAGGTGCTAGTGTGCAGAGGCCCAGAGAGGGCACAGGAGGTCAGCCAAGGACATGGTGTTGAGGGCCTGTTGTGGGGTGAACTTTGTCCCCAAAATGACATGATGAAGTTCTAAACTTGGTACCCTTGAACATGACCTTGTTTGGAAATAGGGTCTTTGAAGATGTTATCAGTTCCATTAACATGAAGTCACACTAGAGTAGGGTGGGTCCTTATAAAAGAGGTGAAGAGACAGACATACAGAGGGAAGACGGCCGTGTGATGATGCATCTTGAGCTACAGAAGCTGAGAAAGACAAGGGAGGATCCTCCCTACCTAGAGCCTTGGAAGGGCTATGCTGACACCTTGATTTTGGACTTTTGGCCTCCAGAACTGTGAGACAGTAAATTTCTGTTCTTATAAACCAACTGCAGTCCTGGGGTTGTGCAAACGGTTAGTGTACTCAGCTGCTAACTGGACGGTTAGCGGTTCGAACCCACCCAGAGGTGCCTTGGAAGAAAGGCCTGGTGATCTACTTCTGAAAAATCAGCCATTGAAAATCCTATGGAGCACAGTTCTCCTCTGATGCATGGGGTTGCTATGAGTTGAAATCCACTCCACGGCAACTGGTTTGGTTCTTGGTTTGGGTTGTGGCACTTGGTTACAGCAGCCCCAGGACACCCCTACGGGAACTCCCTGATGTGCTCTGACCATGTGCCAGGACCTCAGAGCAGCAATGCCCAAGACAGCTCAGTCCCTCCCTCTGAGTGCTCAGCCCCTCCCTCTGAGGGCTCAGCCTGCCATGGAGGCCAGCCTTCAACAAATGGTCGCACCATAAACGCATAATCATGAACAGAACCAAATTCTGCAGAGGAAAACTGCACCGTGTTATGACAGAAAACAACAAGAGATGAGGTGCATCTGCCGAACCCCCAACGCAAGGAAGTGACACCCCCAATCTGAGGGGTGATGTTTAAGCTGAGCCCAAAGGAGAAGGAACTGGCAGGGTAAAGATGCCGAGGGAAGTGAGTGTGAGGGGGATGAAGGCACTCAGGCAGTGGCGACGATACGGGCTAAGGTCCTGGGGCAGCTGAGTGCCAGGTGGGTTCCAAGAACCAAGAGACGATCATGTTCCCTTGTAGACCATCAGGTTGGGCATGACTCGAAGAGAAACCCAAAGGAGGGTCTGAAGCAAGAGACTGGTGGGTTCAGATCTGTGTTCTACTGCAAATTCAGCTGCTGGGTAGAGAACAGCCTGCAGGAGCAAGTGCAGAACTGGGGAGCCCAGAGAGGGTCTGAGCCACCAACCAGGAATGCTGGGGGCCCGGCCAGGTGGCCAAGGAGGCGACGGAGCCAGATGCACTTGAGGGACTAGAAGGATCAGAAGTGATCCAACTCAGGGGAGAGGGCAGGGACCCCGCCCTGGTTTCCAGCTGGCCGTGTGACCCGAGGCGGTGTTCCTGAGAAGATGGCTGAAGGAGGGGACCTGTCCCTCTGAAACAGTGCATGATGTGAAATCTAGTTGTTGTTGTTTGGTATCAAGTCAACCTCGACTCATGGCCACCCCATGTGTGTCAGAGGAAATCTGCGCTCCTCAGGGTTTTCAATGGCTGATTTTTCAGAAGCAGATTGCCAGGCCTTTCTTCCAAGGCACCTCTGGGAGGATTCAAACCTCCAAATTTTTGGTTAGCAGCTAACAGCATTAACAGTTTACACCACCCAGGGGCTCATGTGATCTAGAAAAATGTGATGAAACGGTGCGTCCCTCAGCTTTTAAGATGGGGTGGGGGGAGATAATCAAATAGAGCAAGACTGGAAAAAAAGAAGAAAAGAAAATGATATTCCACGAGATGTGAGTGTAAAAGCTCAGGGGGAGTTGTGAGAATGGAGCAAAAAACTGAGCATGAAAAGCCGTTGCTGGTTTGATGATAAAATCAGTGCTTTGGGGTCTATGAACATTTAGTTCCCTCCACCCCTCCCATTTTCTAAAAAAAATTAACATCCTAGCTAGTAAAAAATGTCTGCCTTGAGCATTATGCTCTTTTAAGAACTATTTATATGGGATCAAACTGACAGCAGCTACTCAAAAGATTAGATAGGAACCTTAGGGGCAGTGAATTTATGTTAATGGGTGAGGAACAACTCAGGAAAGGAGGGTGAGAAGGGTTGCACAACTCGAAGAATGTAATCAGTCAATCACACTGAATTGTACATGCAGAAACTGTTGAATTGGTTTATGTTCTACTTTATATACTCTCAACAACAACAACAAAAGAAATAAAATTGTTAAAAAAGTTAACATCCATGTGGTTGAGTAAAAGTGGTGTATTCACATACGGCTGATGTGAGGACAACGTTAAGTAAAACGGAACAACAAAAAATGTGTGTGTGCTTGAACCCAGTGAAGTCTGTACGCATGGAAGAAAATGAACAGAAATAAAAGCACTGCGAGCATCCGCTAGCAAAAACTCTGACTTCAGACTGTGCTCTGCTACTTTCATATCGTCTTTTCAGAGATTTGTTGATTGCTGTTCTGGATTAAAAAATTAGAAAGATAACACCCAGAGTGAAGCTTTTCCTAAATCTGAGGCTGTTAGTGACCTGATGTGGCACAAAGTCTGATGGAACTGTGTGTGAAAAGAGGTGCTAGTCTCCAAAAACAGGTAAAAGCTACTTACATCTACTTCTCCTTGATCAATTACATAGAAATTATCTCCTTCATCCCCTGTAACAACAAAAGAAATACATATACACAATGAAGAGTATATCGAGACATTTAGATAAGCTCTAGCATTTTTGTTTTTCTTATAAACAACCTTCACCACATTGCTCTCTAACCATTGTTAAGCAATACTTTGGGTCTCATCAATTCTTTCTAATGACAAGAAGGAGAACATTAATGAATTTTTGCGAGGACAGACGATGAGGGCTTTATATTAATAAATTTTTTAAATGAATAACGAAAGCCACCACCCCCACCCCAATCCCCATCAGCTTTGGTGTAGAGATGAAGAAAGCGGACATACCTTGTTGTATGACGATCTCCCCAGCAATGTGGGTGACAGGGAACATGGCATCAAAAATGTCACTGAAAAACAAAACATGGCTGATTGTGGGGGGTGCTCGGGACGTGGGGCAGTTTAAACACTCCCTCCTCCCATAGCTTTACATTTAAAAAGTTAAGCAGTGCAGCTCACTGACTCACATTCTTTTTAAAAGCAATTCACATTCATTCAGAAAAATGAGAAAATCCACATAAAATAAAGGAAGAAAATAGAAATCCTTCATAACCCCACTGCCCAGAGATAACTGCTGTGAGCTCCCTATCTGTGCATATAGACAGTGTGCTGACTGGGTTTCTATAGCAATCGGATCACACCGTAGACGTTGTTTGTATTCCATTTAAAAATAAGTAACAAAAGATCGTGAACATTTTTCTATGTCAGTAAATATTCTACTCGTTGTTGCTGTTTAGTTGCTGTCAAATCTGCTCTGACTCCTGGCTGGCAACCCCATGTACAACAGAGCAAAACATTGCCCAGTCCTGTATCATCTTCACCAGTCCATTGTTGAGGCCACTGTGTATTTTGAGTGCCTTACAACCTAGGGAGCTCATCTTCCAGCACTATATCAGATAATATTCTGCTGTGATACATAGGGTTTTCATTGGCTGATTTTCAAACATAGATCACCAGGTCCTAGTCTGTCTTAATCTGGAAGCTCTGCTAAAATCTGTCCACCATGGATAACCCTGCCGTTATTTGAAATACCAGTAGCATAGCTTCTACCATGACAGTAACATGCAAGACCCCACAGTGGGACAAACTGGCAGACAGGATGGTAATCAATCTCGATGTCCTATTTAAAGGGTACAGAGTTTCTGTCTGAGGTGATAAAAAAAAACTTGGGAAATGGATAGTGGTGATGGTTGCACAACACGGTGAATGCAATTGATGTCACCAAACTGTAAACTTAAAAATGGCAACTTTCTTGTTATATATATTGAACTACAATAAAATTTTTAAAAGGAGAAAGATCTCAAATCAATGATCTAATTTACCACCTTAAGAAATTTAAAAAAGATCAAATTAAACCCAAAGCAAGCGGAAGGAAGGAAATAAAAATAAGAGCAGAAATTAGTTAGACTGAAAAAGAAAAACATAGGAGAAATCAGTTTCATTGAAATGATCAATAAGATTGATAAATCTTTAGCCACACTAATAAAAAAAAAAAAGACAATATCAGAAATGAAAGAGGAGGCATCACTACAGCCCTAAAGATATCAAAGGATAATAAGGAGATATTACAAACAAGTTTATACCCACAAACCATTGTTATGTGTACAATTCAGTGACATTAATTATATTCACCATGTTGTGCAACCGTCACCACTCTCTGTTTCCAAAAGTTTTTCATCACCCCAAAGAGAAACTCAGTATCCTTTAAACAAGACATCAACTTAGATGAAATTAGACAATTCTTTGAGGTACACAAACTGTCAGCACTCATGTGAGAAGAAATATACAGTCTGAACAGTCTGTGTCAAACCTCAAGAAGAACCATATGAGATATTACTTCACACCTACTAGGATGGCTATAATGAAAAAGACAGACAATAACAAGTGTTGACAAGGATGTGGAGAAACTGGAACCCTCATCCATTGCTGGTGGGAAAGTAAAATGTGGCCCCGACTATGGAAAACAGTTTGGCAGTTCCTCAAATGATTAAACATAGAATTACTATATGGAAAAAAAAAAGTAACAATAGATCATGAACATTTCTTCACACCAGTAAATATTCTACTAGAATATAGTGAGTCAGTGAAAACAAGGGAAACCCTCCATGAGATGGACTGACACAATAGCTGCAACAATGGGCTCAAACATACCAATTGTGAGGATGGCACAGGACCGGGCAATGTTTTTTTCTGTTGTATATAAGGTCATCATGTATGGCAACTAACAACAACAACAACAAAACATGCTAATCGGTCTTAACGTTTGTTTCTGCACTTTTTTTTTTTTCCCAGGGAAACCACTTTCAGTCAAAGGGACTCCTGAAGCAGAAATGAGAAGAGAGCTCAGGAGAGCTCAGCAGCCCTGGTACAAAGATCAAAAGTTTGAAAACACAGACTCTTCGACACACTGACACGACAAACCACAGATGCCGGTGCAGCTGACACCGAGGGGCAGTGCCAATAGAAACACACACCAACTGGGCAGCTGGGCCATTTAATCTTCCACATTTGTCTGTGAAATGGACACACTCATGGGATGCAGATGGTAGCGTGGAGAGGATTGCGTGTGTCCCCAAGCTGGCAGAGGGCACAGAGAAAAGGGAAAACAGTTGTTGAACCACAGGAGCAAAGTGCAGCTCTCCCTGGAACCATTATCTGCCAGGACAGCAAACTGAACCTGGAGTTGAAGGTGTCAGCGTCTCACTCCTGAAAATGCAGCAGCTACCTTTGGATGCTTTGCCCACGGGCACCTGGCTCCCCAAAAGAGAAGCTGCAGAGCCAATGCAGAGTTCAAGCAACTTACAGATGTGCTAGCAACCCTGATGCAGGAAGGAACTACATGCTATGAGTTCTACGGTTACTTTATTTCCTGCCCCGACTATCTAGGAGGTAGATTCCTGGGCACATTTGTGTGCTGTGAAGTTAAGGGGAGCCTCAGAGGAGCTCAAGGGTGCTGAGGCTGGGAAGGCAGGGCGCCTGGTAAGCAAAAGCAAAGATCCAACAGCCCTGCACCCTCCCATTTCCAGGGTCCGGAAAATATAAATAAGGAATTCTTAAAATAGTAGCTGTTTTCTCTCTATTTAAGAAATGTTTCTTTTCTGTTCTCATTCCCAACTTCACTAACAATTTGGTTTCCTGTTTCCGGCGTTCTCTCTCGGAGGCTGGACGGCAGTGGTGGCAGGGGCTCTGGGCAGGTTGGCAGAAGCCCCCATCCCCTCCTGTCCTCACCTGGGCAGCAAGGGTCCTGGACCAGCTGCCCCAGGGCACCTGGCCTCGTGGGCTCCAGGATGTGTTTCTTGGCAGTGTCCTAGGTCAAACATCTGCAGGCATGGTCCAGTCACTGTTTTTTAAACTGGATTTCTTCAAAACCACAAAATAAGGGCTCTTAAAATGAACAGATCTTTAGGAAATGATTTAACCATTCCTCTCTTCGTTAAAAAAATTTTTTTTTTAACTTATGATGGTAAAATATTTCCAAAAAAAAGCCAAAAACAATCGAACAGACTCCCATGTACCCTCCACCACCCTGATTTGACAGGTGTTAACATTTTACCATATTTGCTTCCAATAACTCTCTTCTGGAAAGCACTCAGCACCCCAGACAGGGCTCAGCCTCTCCCCAGCCCCAGGGTGTGTGTCAAGGGAAGTAACTCTGTATTTTTACTTCATGTGTAGGAGTCCCTGAAAAGCATCCATTATCATTCTGTGCTTTTATCATAAATAAATCATAAATAAATCCTCTCACATAAATAAGGTCCCTAGGTGGTGCAAACGGTTTACACTGAACTACTAGCCTGAAGGTTTGCAGTTGGAACCCACCCAGCAGTGCCACAGAAGAAAGGCCTGGCAATCTGCTTCTGTAAAGATTATAGTCTGGAAAACTCTATGAAGCAGTTCTACTCTGTAATGCATAGGTCACTGTGAGTCAGATTAAATAGGATTATGTAAAAAAAAAAGTTGCAAAAAATTATTTACATGAATAAGTCTTTTTGCAATTTTTTTCTTTCCCTCTCAACGTCTGTAAAGTCTGTTTCCTGAAGTGCGTCTATGTGAATACACCCAAATCAAGGGTGTTCCTTTCGCTGCTGACTGGTGTTTTCTGCATGAATAGACCTGGGTTCCTCCCCCATCCTCTTCCAAAGGACATTGAGATGGGTCACAAACTGGGCCTCAGGGAGCAACCCAGAGCTCCCCAAGAGGAGGGAGAAGGATAAATACAAGTGCTTCCTCCCTGCTATAATCTGGGGGTCACGTTTCACCCCCGACACATGATCTGGATCACATTCCAGGCATTTGCTGCTTCTACTCGCCTAAGCTATGGCACCGGCGTGGCAGGAACATTTTCCTGGAAGACTGAAGACTCCAAACATGGTGGCTTAGCCTTAGCATCAAGCAAAGTAGTCTACATTTGCTTAGGGGCGTCTGTCTGTCAGCCTGGGCCCTGGCGCTCTGCAGAGAGGCATCTCCTCAGAACACCTTTAATGACCCTCAGCAGGCGTCCCATCCCCCATCTGTCAGTGTATCATACTGTGGTGGCTTGTGTGTTGCTGTGATGCTGGAAGCTTTGCCACCAGTATTTCAACTACCAGCAGGGTCACCCATGGTAGACAGGTTTCAGTGGAGCTTCCAGACTAAGACAGACTAGGAAGAAGGTTTGGCGATCTACATCCAAAAATTGGCCAACGAAAACCCTATGGATCTACTTCTGAAAATTAACCAATGAAAACAACATTGCCCAACTTGCTTGCTTTGGACTCATCATCGGGAAGGATCAATTGCTGGAGGAGGACATTGTGTTTGGTGAAGCAGAGGGCCAGTGAGGGCGAGGGAGACCCTCGGCGAGATGGATTGGCAAAGTGACTGCAACAATGGACTGGAGTGTATTGGCAATCGTGAGGATGACACAGGACCAGGCAGTGTTTCGTTCTGTTGTACATAAGATCGCCATGAGTCCGAGTCCACTTTTTGGCAAATAACCACAAAAGCAGACTTCAACACTGACCACACAGGTGAGTCCTCAGCTCTCCAGTGACCTGCGGAGACGTGACCCGGGAGACGGAGAAACAAAAAATTCTTGGCTCTCTGTGAACAGCGAACACCCAGAGACCCCAGTCTTGGTTATGCCTGGAGACCCCAGCCTCAGTTATGCCTGGGGACCCCTGCCGTGGTTACCAGCAGGTCTGGCAGCCCCATCTTCCTGCAGGAGACACTTGAATGCCCTAGATGCCTCCGGCTCATAACCCACAGAGAAGCGCCAAGAAGGCTCGCACACAGCTGGTCACGAAGTGGTGAGGCCGTGCTCTGGCCAGCCCTCCCCCGGCTCTCTGTCCTTTTACACAAACCTAATGTCTTCCTCTCCCCTGGTGTCTAACGGCATTTCAAGGCATCGGCCTCCCCCGTCCTGTAAAAAGAAAAACATTTTCTGTCCCAATCCTGAAATCGCCCCTGGAAGGCTTGACCAATGCTGCTGGCATGGACCTTGAGGGTCTTAAGTTTGAGTGCCCTCCTATTCAAGGGATGCTGGTTTAGCACTTATGAGGGGGAGACAGTGCCTCTGGGGACATACAATACTCTCCAGAGCTCAAGTCTGGGAGAGACACAGGAGCATGAAGACAGTGCAGATGCCGCTCACGGCGGGTGGCCAGGGCCGTACAGCAACGAGGACCTCACACGTCTTATCTCACTCCGTCCTCACCCATCACCGTGAGGTCAGGACGGCAGTCACCCCACTGCCCAGATAAGGAAACTGGAGACACGACGTGGCCGTGCCCAAGGGCAGGCAGCTGTGAGGGGCGGCCAGGTGGCAGAACCCCTATCAGCTGTCAGCCCTAAAGCCGGCCTCCCCCTCACTCCCTGGGTTCAAGGAGCTCAGCGGAGCCCAGAGTGGGCAGAGGAGGAGGGGGCCTCCCTGAGCTGGGACAGACATTCCAGGCAGGGCATAGCTGAGTGAAGGCTGGGAGGTGAAGAGGGGAGGCGTGTGATACAGGCGGGAGGCCCCAGAGAGGGAAGGGAGGGATCTCAGGGAACAGGTCATGGAGCGTCTGGATGCCAAACGTGGGGACGCCCCTACCCCTGGCCAGACCTAACTTGGATTCTTTCCATCATCATGTGGCAGAAACTTCCGGGACCCAGGAAGCATGCCCAAGGGTTCCCAGGCCCTTTGTTATAGTGTGCTGTCGAGTCAATTCTGACTCATAGCGACTTTATGTGACAGAGCAGAACTGCCCTGTCATTGACTAAATTATGCTCCCACAAAAATGTGTGTATCAGTTTGGTTGGGCCATGATTCCCAGTATTGTGTGGTTGTCCTCCATTTTGTTATTATAATTTTATGTTAAAGAGGATTAGGGTGTGATTGTAACACCCTTACTAAGGTCACATCCCTGATCCAATGTAAAGGGAGTTTCCCTGGGGTGTGGCCTGCACCACCTTTTATCTAACAAGAGATAAAAGGAAAGGAAAGCAAGCAGAGAATGGGGGACCCTCACAGCACCAAGAGAGTAGTGCGGGGAGCAGAAGTCCTTTGGACCTGAGGTTACTGTGCTGAGACGCTCCCAGACCAAGGGAAGACTGATGCATCACAAGGACCCTCCTCTAGAGCCGACAGAGAAAGCTTTCCTCTGGAGCTGACGGCCTGAATTTGGACTTGTAACCTACTAGACTGTGAGAGAATAAATATCTCTTTGTTAAAGCCATCCACTTGTGGTATTTCTGTTACAGCAGCACTAGATAACTAAGACATGCCCCATAAGGTTTCTAGGCTGTAATCTTTATGGGAGCAGGTTGCCAGGTCTCTCTTCCTCTGAGCTGATGATGGGTTAGAACCGCCAAGCACTTAACCATTGTGCCACCAGGGCTCCTTCCCATGCCCTTTGGTCTTTAACAAATACAACATCCAGACAGGAGCCCGACGTCATCCACCCTGTCTTCAGATCTGGGCTTGAAGGTGGGTCTTCAGTTCCCTTCAAGGTCCAAGATCCCTGATGATGAGGGGGTGCTGTACCCCACCTCAGTGTCTCTGTGGGACCCCTGTAGGCATGTCTCACAAGGACTCCCCTACAGTCAGTACAATCAAACTGGATGCCATCTTTTTTGTGTGTGTGTGAAATTCACATAACATAAAGTTAACCATTTTAAAGGGTATGGTTCAGTGGCATTTAGTACATCCATGATGCTGTGTGACCACCACCTCTAACTAGTATCAAGGCATTTCCATCATCCCCAAAAGGAAACCCTGTGCCCACTGAGTGGTCACCCTCTATCCCCTTTCTCCCAGCTTGGACACTATATTTTTATTCCTATTTTTATATTTTATTTATTGTGATGAAAATACATATACCAAAACATACATCATCTCAACGATTTCTACGTGTACAATTCAATAACATTGATTACATTCTTTAAGTTGTGCAACTGTTCTCACTATCCTTTTCCAAATTATCCAACCACCATTAACATAAACTCAATGCCCCATAAGCAAAAACTCCCTCTTTTCACCTCCCTCCCATGGGATATTATCTTGATAATGTATAAGATGAAATATATATATTTTTTCAATATATATTTTTATCATTGTTGAAAATATACATAGCAAAAAATACACCAATAATTTCTACATGTACAATTCAGTGACATTAATTACATTCCTTCAAGTTGTGCAATCATTCTCACCCTCTGTCTTAGTCATCTAGTGCTGCTCTAACAGAAATACCACAAGTAGACGGCTTTTAACAAAGAGAAATTTATTTCTCACAGTCTAGTAGGCTACAAGTCCAAATTCAGGGTGTCAGCTCCAGGGGAAGGCTTTCTCTCTCTGCTCTGGAGGAAGGTCCTCGTCGTCATCAATCTTTCGTTGGTCTGGGAGCATCTCAGCGCAGGAACCTCAGGTCCAAAGGACGCGCTCTGCTCCCAGCACTGCTTTCTTGGTGGTATGAGGTCCCTATGTGTCTCTGCTCACTTCTCTCTTTTATATCTCAAAAGAGGTTGGCTTAAGACACTATCTAATCTTGTAGACCTCATCAGTATAACTGCTGCTAATCCATTCTGTTACATCATAGTGATAGAGTTTACAACACATAAAAGAAATCACATCAGATGACAAAATGGTAGACAATCATACAATACTGGGAATCATGACCTAGCCAAGTTGACAGATATTTTGGGGGGACACAATTCAATACATGACACCCTGCTTTTCTGAATTGTTCCTCCCCCATTAACATAAATTCACTGCCCCCTAAGCTTCCTATCTAACCTTTTGAGTTACTATTGCCAGTTTGATTCCACATAGATAGTTCTTAAAAGAGCATAATGCTCAAGGCAGACATTCTTTACCAATTAAGCTTAACTACTGTTTGGAGCCCTGGTGGCGCAGTGGTTAAGCACTGGGCTGCTAACCAAAAGGTCAGCAGTTCAAATCCACCAGCCACTCCTCGGAAACTCTATGCGGCAGTTCTACTCTGTCCTACAGGGTCACTATGAGTTGGAATCAACTCAATGGTGATAGGTATAGTGTTTTGTTTTAAGAAGACTTCAGGGGACAGTTTCGATTTAAGGCTTAAAGATTATCTCAGGGCAACAGTTTCAGTAGTTCATCCAGCCTCAATGACTCCAGAAAATCTGGATTCCCTAAGACTCTTAAATTCTGTTCCACATTTTCCCCCTTTTGATCAGGGTTCCTCTACAGAATCTTTGATCAAAACATTCAGTAATGGTAGCCAGGCTCCATCCAATCCTTCTGGTCTCATGGCAAAGGAGGCATTTGTTCATGAAAATCAACAATACTGAAAGCCTGCTGGCATGGTTAAGGTTGTGTGTTGACTTGGCTGGGCCATGATTCTCAGCGGTTTGGCAGTTATTACATACTTTGGCAGCTATGTAATGATGTAATCACCTCAATAATGAGATCTGATATAACATAATCACCTCCATGATGAGATCTGTTATGAGCAGCCAATCAGTTGAAAGGGAGTATCCTTAGGGGTGTGGCCTGCATCCAATATAGGTGGACTTTCTGGCAAAGCTGGCTGGCTTTTGGGCGCTCTGGATCCTGAAGCTGGCTCCTGTACATCTGACATCTTGTTTTTAGGACTTGAGCTAGCAGCTTACCTACTGTCTTCTTGTCCATCAGACAGAGACCTGCTGTCTGATCTTCTGCTCTTGGGTTCGCCAGCCCCTGTAGCTACGTGAGTCAGAAGAAGCCTCCAACCTGACCCACAGACTTGAGACTTTCCAGTCACTACAACCGTGTGAGGCATTTCCTTGATATAAATCTCTCTCTATATTTATCTGCTGCACTGGTTTTGCTTATCTAGAGAACCCAGCTTAAGACACCTGCCAACAAAATATTTAAAAAATTAATTTGCTTCTTTATTACTGCATTACATGTGGGTTCAGAGGCAGGCCTAACAACTTCCACTTTTAGAAAAGTGATAAGCAAAAGTGATATTTCAAGATCTCAGCAACAACCAGAATGGGATATGAAAATATCTGTGCTTCTCCTAGCGACACAGTTAGTTACAGGTGCTGCTGATACTACTGATGTCTATTGTCCACGTTCCGATGGAAGGAAATACCAATTTTAGCAAGAGGTTCTCACAAATAAGGGTGGCAAGTTTTTTCCCATTCCAGTTCATGGACTCCCTAAATTCTGTCCACTGACCCCTTGGGTCAAACAGGTCAAGAACCCATTTTTTAGACCCGTCTCCTATCCTGGTTGTGGACTGTGTCGAGCCTGAAAGTTATATCTCCTCTGAGCAGAGTATAGCCTATCTGTCTCTCTCTATCTTTTTCTGTCTCTCTCTCTCTGTTTCCTCTCTATTTCTCTGTGTCTCTCTCCTCCCACTCTCTCCTCCTTTTTCTGTATTTCCCCCTTGTCTCTCTCTTTGTCCCTCCTCTGTCTCTCTGTCTCTCTCCTCCCTCCCTCTGTGCCCTAAGCCAGTCTCTTATCTTGGGGTTGGGGACCTCATGTCTTAGTTGTTGCTGAGATCTCAAAATATGACTTTTGCTTATCACACAGCTCTCTCCAGTGGGTGGTGCTGGGCTCAAGATGGTTATCAGGGAACTGACAATCACTAGCCAGGCATTTCCAAACTGTCCCCGGCCACTCCCTGCCTTGTGCCCAAATGGAGCCATGTGATGCTCAGGGCCTGGGAAGTCCCAAAGACACATGGAGAGCCTATGCTGGGTCTCAGCTAGCCCTGGCTCGTGGCTTAAGGATCACAGGGCCTTTGAGAGTTGCCACCCAAATCACTCCCCACACTGGTGCCGCTCCCTCCAGTGCCACCTCAGTTCTTATGCCCCTCACCTGCAGGTGACTGTTTCCTGCCTTGCCTGCCTCCCCCAGCTGATTGGACGGAAGGATGGATAGATGGATGGATGGATGAATAGGTGGCTGGGTGGGTAGATGGGTGGATGGATGGATGTAAAGATGGTATATAGGAGGATGGAGGATGGATGGATGGATAGATGAGTGGATAGATGGGTGGATGGAAGGATGGGTATGGGAAGATGGATGGATGGATAAATGGATGAATGGATGGATGGATGAAAGGATGTGGATGGGTGGATGAATGAATGGTGGATGGATGGATGGATCAGTGGATGGATGGATGGATGGACAGGGATTGGTGAATGGAGGGATGGGTGGATGGAAGGATAGGGATAGATGGATGGAAGAGTGGGGATCGGTGGATGGGTGGGTAAATCAAACCGAACCCAATGCCATCAAGTCGATTCCAACTCATAGTGACCCTATTCGACAGAGAAGAACTGCCCATAGGGTTTCCAAGGCTGTAATCTTTACAGAAGCAGATTACCACATCTTTCTCTTGCAGAGTGGCTGGTGGGTTTGAACCACTGACCTTCTAGTAGCTTGGCACTTTAACCACCGTGTCACCAGGGCTCGGGTGGATAACAGCTGGAGTAAACCAATGACTGAGCATAGCGTACACTCACTAATTTTTTAACTAAAACAAATATTATTAATTTGCTTATTGAGATAATACACAATTAATACATACACAGTAGATACTCCATAAATGTTGGATTGCACAAACCATGAAATATACTGCTTAGCTTGTTTAATGTATTAAGGTGCTGACTGCTTAAGTGCTTTTACTAATGTATTTCCCCTCTGATGAGCAGGTAGTCTTCAGCCACTCCTAGCATACAGGCACAGGTCATCCCTGTGACAACTCTCTGTCTACTGGGTCCCTTCTCCCACCATCCAGATCCCCCCCCCCAACACTCTGCCCTTACCCCTTTCTCCATGGAACCCAGAACAATAGAAGAAAACACAGCAAGTAAATGATACGAGTGTAGGGAAGTTTTTTTCTAAGCATGAGAGTAAAGGCAGAAATCATAAGGGAAAAGTGTCCGAGTCTTGACTACATGAAAATTTAAAATGTTTGTTAGATCAATTCTAAAAAGCAAGCACACTTGGAGATTTCTCAAAAAGTTCAAACAGAATTACCATATGATCCAGCAATTCTACTCCTAGGTATATGCCCACAAGAACTGAACCCAGGGACTCAAACACATACATATGCACCAATGTTCACTGCAGCACTATTCAGTCATCAAAAGATGGAAACAACCTATATGTCCATCAACAGGTGAATGGATAAACAAAATGTGGTCCATTCATACAATGAAATACTACTTAGCCATAAAGAGAAAGGAAGTTCTGATATATGCTACAACGTGGATGAACTCTGAAAACACTATGATGAGTAAAATAAGCCATTCACAAAAGGGAAAATACTGTATGATCCTACTCATATGAAATATCTAGAACAGGCAAATGCATAGAGACTGTCATGGATTGAATTGTGTCCCCCAAAAATATCTGTCAACTTGGCTAGGTCATGATTCCCAGTATTGTATGATTGTCTACCATTTTGTCATCTGATGTGATTTCCCTGTGCTGTAAATCCTATTACTATGATGCAATAAGATGGATTAGTGGCAGTTATACTGATGAGGTCTACAAGATTAGATAGTGTCTTAAGCCAATCTCTTTTGCGATATAAAAGAAAGTAGCAAGCAGAGACACATAGGGACCACATACCACCAAGAAAGCAGTGCCAGGAGCAGAGCACGTCCTCTGGGCCTGAGATTCATGCGCTGAGATGTTCCCAGACCAAAGGAAGACTGATACACCACAAGGACCTTCCTCCAGAGCAGAGAGAGAGAGAGCCTTCCCCGGGAGCCGGCACCCCGAATTTGGACTTCTAGCTTACTGGACTGTAAGAGAATAAACTTCTCTTTGTTAAAGCCATCCACTTGTGGTGTTTCTTTCTAGCAGCACTAGATGACGAAGACAGAGACCAAAGTTTATTAGTGGTTACCAGGGGCGGGTGGGAAGGGGGAATGGGAGTCGTTGCTGAAGGGGTACTGAGTTTCTGTTTGGAGCGATGAAAATTTTAGAAAAGCATAGCGGTGATGGTTGCACGACATTGTGAATGAGATTAATGCCTGCCACTGAACTGTACACTTAAAAATTGTTAAAATGGCAAATGTTTGTTACCAGCCCAGCTCTTAACCACTGTGTCTCCAGGGCACTGTGTTATATTTTACTACAATAAAATTAAAACACATTTTTTAAAATCTGCAACATATATAACTGAGAAATAGATTTAAATTGTAAGCAACTCTTTCAAAAAAAAGGGCAAACATTCTGATAGAAAAACAGGCAAAGGACACCAACAGGCAATTTAAAAAATGAAAACCACAAATGTGAAATTGTCATACAAAAGCATTCATCCCTCACTGGCACCCAAAGAAATGCAAACCACAACCAGATTCCATTTTCACTCATCAGGTTGGTGAAGTCAGAAATAATAGCGACACCCAGTGTTGACGAGGGCAGGACCCAGCAACTGCCCTCCTTTCTCTGGGAGAAGGGACTGGGACAGTCTTTCTAGGTTGTAATTTACAGCAAATAACAAAAGACTTCAGGGAACCTACCCTTGAACCATCAGTTCTACATGTAGGAATCTACCCTCAGGAAATAACTATAGACATATATGAAAACATGTATGTGTAGTGATATTCACTGAAGCATAGTTTAGTTTACACTGGACCAAAAACCCAAAATGTACAACACCAGCAGATTTTTAAGTAAATCATGGTATTTCTATATAATGCAATGTCGTCTGGCCATTAAAAACAGTGATCTACATATAAAGGAAGGAAGATGTTCATAATGCTGCTGGTTAAAAAAAAAAAAAAAAGTGGTTTACAAAGCGGTATAACTAGGAAAACATAATGAAATAAATAACCTAGAGGTGCTATACCATAGTGCTAACTGTAATTGTCTTGAGGTGGAGCGAGCCTGGGGGTTAGGTCGTTTCAATGTGATTTTTATTTCTTTTTTCGATTACTTTTACTTACTTGTACAAGTAATGTTGAGTGAAATAAGTCAGTCACAAAATACAAATACCGTATGGCCTCACTTATATGAAATAAGCGAATATATGGAAAACAAGGATTAGTGGTGGTTACCAGGGGTAGGAGCAAAGGCGAGAGGGGGAGTTTTTGCATAGGGGGCATTGAGTTTAAGTTAAAGGTAGCAGAATAACTCAGAAAAGGATAGTGATAATGGCTGCACAATAAGAAGAATGTATTCAATGTCACTGAATTTTACATGTAGAAATTGTTGAATTGTATATTTTCATAATTAAAAAAAAAAGATAGGTGTGGTCTTCTCCCCCAAAGGCACCGATAAACTGCTTTGCTTTTTTTTTTTTTTTAATACCTAGATATTAAAGTTAATTACAACAGAAAATCAGACATATGGGAGCTCTCTGTGTTTTTTGTACAATTTTTCTGTAAATTTAAAACTGGTCTAAGAAATAATGTCTATGTTTAAAAAAAAAAAAAAAAGTTAAATCCTGCTTTTCCTGGGTTAGCTCAGAACACACTCCAAACCCAGAGCTGTGTAAGGATGCCTGAGAGATAAAACAATAGTTTTATTCCCAGCCACACCCACTTGCAAAAGGGCAAGAAAACAGCAGACCCAAACTGTACCTCCAAAAGTTACATCTGCCAAACTTTGTCACCTGTTATCAAAAGAAACCAAGGTAAAAATCTGGCACAAAGTTTCTACCTTTAAAAGGTTAAATATGTTTCAGAAGGTGCTGAGAAGCCAACCCAGGCTCACAAGGCTCAGAAATCACAGAGTTCCCATATACCCTCTCCCCTTGCACTTGCTGCCCCTATTATTAACAGCTTGCATTTCTTACAATTGATGAACCAGTACTGACACAGTATTATTAACTGAAGTCCAGAGTTTACATTGAGGTTCATTCTTGCTGTTGTACAGTCCTGTGGGTTTTGACAAATACATCATGTCAGGCGTCCACCATTACAGTGTCAGGCAGAATAGTTTCACTGCCCTAAAATGTTTTGACTTTTTAAAGCCTAGATTTTATCTTTTTTTGGATGCTGATGTGGCACACGAAGGATAAAACAGCCCTATCGAGTCCATCTGGAAAATGCCATCTGTCTTCGGAGGAAATACCCACATTTCCTCTCCGCCCTGACGGCCTGGCCCTGGGGCCCCAACGCGCGCAGGCTGTGACTCGCGCCGGATTCCTCCGGAGGAACAAGACCTGAGAATGTTTCCAAAGCCCGCCTCCCTTCACCTTACACTGCCTTGCTCCAACTCAGCGCCAAAACCAGGTAACAAAAATAGTCTCCTTCGTTACCATCTACTAAATATGTCGTTTTAACTTCCATATTTAGGTCTTTTGTCTACCAGGTAGGGAGTCTGGTTTGATTTCCCCAGACAGATATCTGCTGTCTAGTCAGCTCCGACTCCTGACGATCCCCACGTACAACAGAATGAAACACTGCCCAGTCCTGTGTCATCCTAACAATTGCCAGCATGTTTAAGTTCATCGTTGTGGCTATTGTGCCAATCCATCTCACTGAGGGTCTCCCTTGACCTTGCTGGCCCTCTACTTCACCAAACACGATGTCCTCCTCCAGCAATTGATGATGCATCCAAAATGAGCGATTCGGACAATGTTCAGCTGTGAACTGCGGGGTTTTCCTTGGCTGACGTAGATCACCAGGCCTTTCTTCCTAGTCTGTCTCAATCTGGAAGTTCCACTGACCCTGCTGTATTTGAAATACCAGTGGCATAGCTTCCAGAATCACAGCAATATGCAAGCCACCACAGTATAACAAATCGACAGAAAGCTAGTGGTTTTCCCATATAGTCAGCCAATCTTCCCAAATGCATCCACCGATCAGTCCATCCGTATGTCACACATATATAGCACATACTATGTGCCAATAAAGGAGCCCTGGTGGCACTGTGGTTAAGCGCTTGGCTGCTAACCAAAAGGTCAGCGGTTGAAACCCACCAGCTGTTCCGCTGAAGAAAGATGTAGCATTCTGCTTCCGTAAAGATTACAGCCTTGGAAACCCGGTGGGGGCAGTTCTACTCTGTCCTATAGGGTCACTATGAGTCCAAATTAACTCGACAGCAGTGGGTTTGGTTTTGGATGTGTCAGTACTCTACATGTTTTACATATATTAAAAAACCTGTTTCCATTGAGTCGATTCCAACTCATAATGACCCTACTAAGAGAGAGCAGAACTGCCCCATAGGGTTTCCAAGGCTGTAAATCTTTACGGAAGCAGACTGCCACATCTTTCTCTACAGAGCAATTGGTGGGTTTGAACTGCCAACCTTTCAGTTAGCAGCTGAGCGTTTAACCACTGCGCCAACAGGGCTCTTTTACATGTATTAGCTCATTTAATTCTCACAACAACCTTGTGATATTTATTATCGTATTCCCATTATCCTCATTTATGGGGGGAGGGGAGAGGGGACTGAAGCACAGAGAGGTAAAGTAACTTGCCCAAAGTCACACAGCTAGTAAGCAGTACAGCTGGGATTCAAGACCAGGTAATCTAGCTGCAGTCTTTGCCCTTAACCACTGCACTGAATGGCCTCTCACCTCTACGAAAATTCTGTTGTTGTTATTGTTGTTAGCTGATGTCGACTCAGCCCTAACTCATGGATACTCCCATGCACGATGGAATGCTGCCTGGTCCTGGGCCATCCCCATAATAGGTTGGGGATCGCATAGGGCTTGTTGTGATTCATAGGGTTTTCATTGGCTGATTTTCAGAAGTAGGTGGCCAGGCCTTTCTTCCTACTCTGTCTTAGTCTGGAAGCTCCACTGAAACCTGTTCAGCATCCTAGAAACATGCAAGCCTCCACTGACAGATGGGTGGTGGCTGTGCATGAGGTACACTGGCCAGGAATTGAACCTGGGTCCCACACATGGAAGGTGAGAATTCTACCACTGAACCACCACTGCCCCTCCAATCCAATCTTAGTGATGTCCTTACAAAAGAGGAGAAGAGACACAGAAAGATACCCAGGAGGAAGACAATCATGTAAAGATGCATCTGCAAGCCAAGGAATGCCCGGGGCTACAAGAAGATGGAAGAGACAAGGAAGGGTCTTCTCCTAAAGCCTTCAGAGAGAGTGTCACCCTGCTGACACCCTGATCTTGGACTCCCAGACTCCCAAACTATGAGAGAATACGTTTCGGTTCTTATAAGCCTGTTTGTGGTACTATGTCACTGCAGCCTAGGAAACTACTACATCATCTATGAGATATATCATATTACTTTCTCCTGTGATTTTCTAATAGGGTGGCTTATATGTACAGAGTTTTCTGCTATAGAAACATGCTTGCATTCTAGATAAACTCTACTTGGTTATATCGTATGGTTTTTTAAATACTGTTGGTTCTGTTTGGCTATTTAGGATTTGGGCACCTACATTTATAATGAAGTGTGCCTAGAGTTCCCTTTTCTTGTATTGTCCTCATCAAGATTTATAATCAAGATTACACTGACCGCATATGAGCTGGGCAGCTTCCTCCTGTTTTCTATTTTCTGGAGCAACTTGTAAACTTAAGAACAGACTGCTGGTCGAAGTTTGGCAGAACTCACCTGTAAGCTCCCTGGGGCCTGGGCCCCTCTGGAACGGAAGGTTACCATTTCAATTGACTTAATGCTTGCTGATCTCTTCAAGTTCTCTATGTCTTTATGTGCCAATACTGGCAGCATTTTGAAGTTAGCGCCCAACATTTAAAAATTGACAGGGTTCCTAAAAATCCAAATCTCTAGCTTTTCTTTAAAAAAGAAGAAGAAGATCTGGTAACACAGGACCTACATTCTCACAGAGCAGGAATTCCATCCTTACTGCCCACTCTCCATCTGGTCAGGGCACAAGTCCACCAAGATCCGCACTGACCCCACCTCACTAATGGAATTCCTGGTCCCTAAGGCTTTTGAGTTTGCCTGAGGGGCTCAGTGCCCAGTGGGAGAGACAGGTGGGGATTTCATCACAAGGGCATGGGGTCAGCCCTGTGACAAATGACAGCACCCCACTATGCTTTGCCTGGGGGAACCCAGGGACTGAGTATCAAAGGAGTTCACGTTATCTGTAAAGGAGCATGACAACATGCCCATCCCATGGCACTACAGAGTGATACTTGTGTAGTGCTTAGGAAGCAATGAGCACTCAGAATTGTTCCTGCTGCTTTCAAACCCCACTGGCGGGGCAGCTCAGAGCCCTTTCCCTAGCCCCCTAAAAGGCTCATACACACCTCAGGGGCCCTCGGGCGGGATGCAACAGGGAGCTCAGCCAGCCTCAAATAAGGTTATAGCTTTTCCTTTCTTTTTTTTACTAGTTTACATTTCTAGTATATTGTGGAGCTGCAGCCCGTAGGTGGCCTGCCAGGTAAACAACGCCCCCAACCTTGCAAAGAAACCTGTCGAAGCAAACAGGTTGGGCCAGTTCTGGGAGGGAGCCCTCGCCACCTGGGTCGGGGCAGAGGATAGGAAGAGAGGGCACCCAACAGCCAATGGAAGATGCATCTGGAGCCCACCAGCACTCGACCCCTCCCTAGTCCACCGAGCCCCTCCCAAGGCCACCCAACCCCTCCTGGGACCAGAGAAGCATGGATGGGAGTTGGAGGCTTCCACCATATATAACCCCTCTCTCCCCTCCTCCAACAATCCACATCTCCGCACTTTAGAATAACCCCTTGGGGCCAAAAAATAAAGGAAGAATTTTAAGCAAAAACACCGTGACAGTTACAGCAGTGAAAAATAGTAAGCTGGGCCTCCTCCTGTAATAAAACAAATTGCATTTGCTCTTTCAACATATCTTTATTCTTTTTAACTTCATATTCTGAAAAATTTATATATTTTTAATTTTATATTTTGGAATACATATATATAAATACATATATATTTTTAACTACATATTTTGAAGGAGGTCAGTGGTAATTTGGTAGTAGAATTCTTGCCTTCCATGTGGGAGACCTGGGTTTGATTCCTGGCCAATGCACCTCATGGGCAGCCACCACCCCTCTGTCAGTGGAGGTTTGCGTGTTGCTGTGATGGTGAACAGGTTTCAGTGGAGCTTCCAGACTAAGATGTACTAGGAAGAAAGGCCTGGCAATCTACTTCTGAGAATCAGCCAGTGAAAACCCTGTGGATCACAACAGGATATTGTCTGATATAGCACTGGAAGATGAGCCCCCCTAAGTTGGAAGGTACTCAAAATATTCAGTGGCTGCAACAATGGACTCCAGCATACCAATGACCATGAAGGTGTTACAGGATCAGGCAGCGTTTCGTTCCATTGGACATGGGGTCAACTCTATGGCAGCTAACAACAACACATTTTGAAAACTTGCAAACCCTCAGGAGCATGCTGATACTGTGGTTGGTGATGTCAAATATCACAGCACAGAGGCAGTGACCGCGGTTTGCACGTGTTCATGTGGATAAGGAGCAAGTTGAACTGTAAGCGATGCAAAGAGAAGGTCAGAAGAAGATTCCCGCTGGGGGCAGAAAACTGCCCAAGTGCACACACGTGTTTTTCTGACCTCAAATGATGCCATACCGGGGCAGCGGGGGGGATACAACTAGCACAGAGTCTCAAGTCTCCTTCAAAAATTGTTTTGAAAGAGCTCAACTTGCTACCCTTGCCTCAACGGAACTTCTCTCTGCTGCTGGTTTGGACTTCTGGGTTGGTGCTGTCGAGAGAAGGCAGGGCCTGGACTCTCGGACAAACCTCCAGTGTGCTGGGCTCTGAGCAGTGCCTGGTTAATCTGCTGTCCCAGCCCAGGTGACAGAGGGGCCTCCATCTGCCGCTCACCCAGCGCCCAGACATGGCGCCCCAGCTTGTGTTTAGGCTCCTCTGCTGTTTGGAGAAATGCCCACAACACTCCTCTGTTTACTGCCAGTTTCCAAATAATTCTCTCCAAACAGCAAAAACTCAGCGCTGGCCGTTCACCACTATGGAAGTAGGGCGGTCTCACTCCTGGTTGGAGACAACAGCTCCAGATTTGTTAAAAGCACCCCCTCTGCGGGAAGCCTCAACCCCACGAGAACCAGTGTCACCCTTGTCTGTGGATGTGGTGCCAGCATTGCAGAGGAAAACACAGGAATGCCCAGGGTTCAAGGCGGAGAGCAGATCTGAGGGAGGTCCATGCCAAGTGTTCACTTCACCCAGGACTGGAAACTTCTGACCACTGGCCACAGGCCCCTGGGTCCCCAGATGCCCGAGCCAAGTCAGACCTGGGGCATCGGAATCCAACTGTGAGGACACTGGCACCCGCAGTTTTGGGTGGGTGACATATTTGGGAGAGTGAGCTTTTCATTTCCACAAATTTTCACTATAGAAACGACGTAAACATACATGAAATCTGGCCACAAGGCCGTTTATCATGTGCTGCCCATAGTCACCAGAGACTGCCATGCCCAACAGCTGGGGCCTGGTGAATTAAATTACAGAACAGAGCACAGGGCGGTAACATTCCATGTGCTGCAGAAATGCACTTGGAGAGATGGGTGACGGTCATCCTGTGACTAGGAAGTAATGGGTTACAAAGCAGTTGTCGTTAGTTGCCGTCAAGTCGGCTCCAACTCATAGCAATCCCACGTAAACCAGGAAAATACTGCCAGGTCCTGCACTATCCTCACCATCATTGGTATGTTTGAGTCCATTGTGGCTATTGTGTCAAACCATCTCATTGAGGGTCTCCCTCATTTTCACTGACCCTCCACTATACCAAAGAGGATGTCCTTCTCTAGACTGGTCTTTTCCAGATGACGTATCCAAAGTAAGCTAGTATATGTGGTATAATCAGATTTTTCTAAACAGATATGATAGATGGGATATCTGTGCTCATTGTGGACAATGGCCGTCTCTGGGTGGATGGGGAGTATGAGTACTTTTCACTCTCTTTCTTGTCCATGAGGTAGACTGAATACATAGTGTACTCCCCAGTTTTTCTTATAATTAGCATGTATTGCAGTTTTGTAATTTTATTTATTGCAGTATGTACGGTAAGACCAGTTAGTTGAGCCCTGGCATCCCACATGCTGTAACCAAGCTCAGAGCTGGGAAGCTCATCAGAGCCCCTGGCACTGGCAGGTGTGAGGCCGGGGGGTTGAGGCCAGGAAACCAGGCCCCCATGGCAGGGCCAAATCAGCAGGCAGAGGCAGAGGTCCCAAGATTCCCCTCCAGAGGCTGACCTCTTGAGACTCAGGTTCTGAGTCTTTTGTCAATGGTTTCATTTCTGGAGGAAGAACAAGGTCCTGCTCTGTGCTGTCACACAGCTGCCAAGGCATCTGGGAGCTGGGGCTGGAGGGAGGTGAGCACAGGTGGGGTACAGGTCAGAAACCCCACTCTCCACCAGCTCTGACACAGCTGGGCAACGGGAGGTTCTGGCCCATTCTCACCTGAAGGCCCAGGTGAGAGTCATGGATCCACGTCCACCGCACTACCAGCCAAATGCTAATCCAAGCCCCACTCACCTCACCTCCTCCAGGAAGTCCTCCAGGATTCCTCACCCCTCCCCCAAATCAGGCTCAACGGCTCCTGCTCTTTGGGTTCCACAGTACTTTGTGTAGGAATTCCAGTGCGGTACAAACAGTTAACACACTTGGCTGTGAAAGATTGGAAGTTTGAGTCCACCCAGAGGCACCTCGGAAAAAAGGCCTGGTGATCTACTTCCGAAAAATCAGCCATTGCAAAGTCTATGGAACTCAGATCTATTCTGACACACGTGGGGTTGCCATGAGTCAGAATTGACTCGATAGCAACTGGTTTGGTAGTTTGTATAATGGTGGATGCTCCCCCAGGCCCCAATTTTGAACCCCTCAGGGAAGAATCTGAAGCTCCTCTCTGTACCCTAAAAACCAGCACACCAGAGCTCAGTCCTTGCTGATTGAAGAATGAAGGAACATACTGAAAAGGCCAAGCTGCTCTGCAAACACAGGATACCACAACACCGTGGAGAAGACCCTCCTCTGCCCGTCTCAGTGCCACCACCTCCAAGGGTGGGGGGAGGTCCAGAGACTAGGAAGCCCCCCAGCCCTTTCTGCCCTCCTTCTCCTTAGCCACTCCCCAGGGCAGAAAATGCTCTCCAGGGTCACAGGCACCTTGCTAATTCCAAACCCAGTGAAGTCCTGGTCCCCTCACGAAGTTCTGAACACCAGCACTGTTACTTCCGCTGGACTCGGCTTCCAACTTGTGGGCAGAAGAATCAGCCGTAGCCGGTCTGCCTGTGGGCTCCCTGGAACGTCCCATCTTGGGCTCTTTGGAGGGTGGGGGGGTGTCTTCTTTCCAGGGCTGTGAAACCCATCAGCGGCTCCCGGGCCAGATTCCAGCCTGGAGGTGGGGGCGGCTGGAGTCAGCAGATGCCCCCACTCAATCTGGAGCCCCTCCAAGGGGGACAGGTGAGGGTGGTCATGGCACTCAACAGGGGAGACAGCTGAGCAGGCTGGCAGGCTCAGGAACCCAGTCTGAAGGAGAAACCTGGCCAGGCGGACCACCTGCAGAGAGCCCAGCTGGGGAGAGGCTGGGCTGGATGAGGTTCCGGGAGGAGCCCCTAAGCGTGTGTGGGAGGTCTCTATAGTGCCATGGGGGACCTGTGGCTCCCCGTGGGGAGGAAACAGGCAGACTCCAACTGATTTTATTGTTGTTTTTGTTGTTAGGTGCCGTCGAGTCAGCCCCTACCCACAGCAAGACCCCTAACAATGAAACAAAACCCAGTCCTGCACCATCTCTGAGATCAGTTTTGGACCGGGCCATTGTGATCCATGAGGTTTTCATTGGCCAATTTTCTTAAGTTAATCACCAGGCCTTTCTTCCTAGTCCACCACCGTCCAGAAGCTCCAGTGAAACCTGTTCAGCATCATAGCAACATGCAAGCCTCCACTGACAGACGGGAGGTGGCTGTGCATGAGGTGCATTGGCCGGGAATCGAACCTGGGTCTCCCACATGGAAGGAGGGAACTCTACCACTGAACCACCACTGCCCTTGTTATTATTATTACTATTAAAATTGCTCTGGCCCTTCATCCTAAGGAAAAACACATAGTTTTTAAAAAACAGAATGTGTGAGGCTAGTCCTAGGGGTCAGAGGCGCCGCACTCTGACCTTCTAGGACCATGGCCTTATTTAAGGGTCTGGGCGACGACCTGCCACAAACCCATCTTGTATGAGTCCAACAATGAGCACAGACAGCCACCCCAGGGGCTGCAGGGATCATGGATAACAGTCTCGAAAACTGGAAAACTCAGCCGCCTCTGGGACCAGGTGGGTCAGGGATTGGGGGAGGGGGGCTAGCACACATCTGTCTCCGGGAAGCACCAACATCAGGGTGAACGAAGGCCCCCCACACAACAGCATAACATTCTGTTTTTCAAAATAAGATGGAATTCCACAGGTTTCAGTGCTATCTCCTGGTTTTCAAATGCTAGTAATAAATGGATGATTCCAAGTTTTAAAAGCACTTGTTTCCAAACGGACAACAATTAAAACAAAGATGAGTACGTGAAGGGGCGGAGAAACCAGACTACTAATGGAGATGGAACAGCCACAGCAGAAATGAGAATGTTCACGCGTTGTGCAGAACGTGACCCGTGTCACTGAACGACCTGTGTAGAAACTGAATGAAACCTGAACCGCTATGCCAGGCTGGTTCCAGGGTCGCCAGGCACTGGGACTGAAGCCGACCTCGGCACCCCAGGAGCTCCGTGCACCCTCAGCCCTGCACGAAGCCCCTGAAGAAGGAAACTTGGCCAGGCAAAGGCACCTCTGGGACCCACCACAGCCCTGAGTACAAACACCCGAGATGACAGACCCGCAGACAGGGCCAGCTGAGCAAAGGGTGATGCGTGCATGCTAGGGATCCTGTGGGGTTGTTAAAGAGTGAGGATTAGAGACAGGGTAGAGGTTAGAGGTTATCAGGGACTAGGGAGGCGGAGGAGACGAGCTACTGCCAAAGGGGCACTGAGTTCTGTTTGGTGGGATGCAAACCTTTTACAAGTGAATAGTGGTGATGGTTGCACAACATGTTGAATGTATTAATGTCACTGCATTGTACATGTACAAATAGTTCAGATGGCAATTTTTTGTTGTATATACTTTACCATGATACAAATTTTAAAAATACAAAAATGAATTTAAGAAAAAAAAGAATGAGGCAGCTCTTTACATACCAACCTGGAACCATCTCCAAGATAAATCGTGAAGTAAAGAAAGCAGTTAGTGGGACAGAGAATGTTGTAGGCAATCAGGAATATGCATATGCTTGTATAATGGATGATCTCTGGAATGCTCTGTGCACACACACACACTGGCACACACGCACATATACACATGCACACAATCGCACTCACACACACTCACACTCACATGTATGCACACACACAGTTAACAGTGAGAGCCACCGCGGAGGGAAACAGGTGCAGGGGCAGGTGTTGGTTTATGCTTTTATAGCATTTCAACATATACCATGCGTATCTATTATCAAATTAAAAACCATTCTTTTTTAAACAATGTTAAGTTCTGCCAGGCACGGTATAACACTATACCTGGAAGAAGGCATTTCTCTCCTTAACTTCAAGGTGCTGTTTGGGGACCATCCATGTTGTAACTGTGGTAAGCACTGCCCACTCCATGCCCACTCCATGCCAACTCCATGTCAACTCCATGCCGAGGCCCCAGCTTTGGAACAAACCCTCCTGCTAGCCATCGGGCCCATCAGCTGCACCCCCCACACACACACCCAGCTCTACAGAATGTCCCCAGCCTTCACCCAGGGGAGAGTCACCGTGGCCCACGCTCAGCTCCCAGCACTGATACCTGCGTCTGTGTCACCATTGGAGCCACCAGCCCTCACTCCACCCTGTCGTGGTGCTGGCTCTTGAGGAGCGAGCCTTCTCTGCAGGACTGGGGGACCCCTAGTACACAGAGCACGTTGAGTACCGCTACCTGGTGTGTGGATGACTCCACGGCTAGGGCCATGCCCAAGCCTTCTGTGGTCAGAGCTGCGTGATGCCACCCTTTGAGGCAAGGCCAAGGACAGTGTTGGGTTCACACACCCTCACTCTTACACAAAAATGCCAGGGCTGAATTCCTCACCTGGTTTCCACAAACACCCTAGCACCGCCAGACACACTTAGATACACTTGAAGCACACCTCCTGCCAACAATAAAGCAATTAGGCAGATTCCAAGCCACACCTACAACAGGTCTAGGGCTTTACAGGGTCTCCCGCCTCAGAGTCCAGCCACAGGCAGAACCCAACTGAGATCCCCCATGGCCCTGCATCCACCAGTCATGTATGCAGGGCACAGCCAGGTCCACCTGAGGCACGGGGTGCTGGGTGCAGGGCCTCGCTGGGGAGCAGACACCTGGGCCCCAGTCCTGACTCTGACATTCACCTTCCTGCACCTCAGTTTCCTCCTCTGTAAAATGGGTATGGGGTAGCCCTCCTTGCCAACTTGTAGGGGGCATCAATTAGATCAAGTCATGCCGCATTGAAGGGAGCAGATTTACCATCCCCACCACTCCCTGCCCTGGAATATGTTCAAAATTATCATGCTGTCAAAAGTCCTCCTCTAATCATCTTTTCTTCGTCCTGCTAAGGAGTGATCTCCAGGACATGACGTTAAATGAAAAGAGCAGCAAGAAAAGTGTGCATAGTACGCTACCCTGTCTCTGAGAAAGGTGGGAGGGTGCAAGTCTATATGCACATCTGCTACTTTAAAGCCACGGACAGACAAATCATAAAACTAAATGATGGTTACCTACAGGCAAAAGGGGAGTCCCCGGGTGGTGCAAATGGCAAACGCACTCAGCTGCTAACTGAAAGGTTGGAGGTTCGAGTCTACCCAGAGGCGCCTTGGAAAAAAGGCCTGAAAACCCTATGTACTCTGACACACATGGGGCTACCACGCGCTGGGGTCGAGTCCACGGCAACAGGTTCTTTTTTTGTTTAGAGGTGCAAGGAAGGAATAGTGTTTGTAGGGAGTGCAGGGGGATACAGGGATAAAGGAAGACCCCTCTGAATATACCTTGTCTTGTGTATTTGTGGTTTTGGAATCATATTAATATTTTATGTGATTACAAAAACAAGATTTAAGAAGTAACACAAATCAAAAGTAGGAAGCAACAAAGGAATTTAAATGTGTGTCCAGTTTCCAGCCACACAGAAACCCAAGCGGCTTTAAAACACAGTGATACCTAAGGACAAGATGAACTTGAGATCAACATCCTAGGCTGTTTTCAGTGATCATATTGCTGGTGGTAGTACTGGCATTATTTTTCTGAGATGGGGTGTGTGTGTTTTGTGGGATAAAGCAAATGAATTTTTTTGTTGGTGTCATTTAGAACTGGGATTTTCAGCCTGGGAGAAAAAGCTGTGTAAAAGTTCTGCAGTTCTGAATTTGAACTGAAGGCATCAATAGGAACTCATGATGTATTTTATCTCAAAACAGAAAAAAAAAACGAAAAAAATCCCACACAATGACAAACCTAGTAGCAATGAGCACCAAGGTTGCGGTCTCTAAATACAATTTCCCGCTAAGAGGAACCAGGCTCTATGGAGAAAAAGACTGATTCCAGGTGTGGGGCAGATGATGCACCTGCAACACCTTGAGGCACCAGAAAGTGAGGAGGATGACATGGATGACAAGGCTCATGTTGGACTCAGGAGCCACCCCATCAACCCAAAGAGGCACCCAGCACCAGAGATGCCACAGCTGGAGGATCAGTCAGGACCAGGACTGCAATGGATAGAAATACAATAAAACCAAAAATAGACAAACTCGTTGCCGTCGAGTCAATTCCGACTCATAGTGACCCTACAGGACAGAGCAGAACTGCCCCATATGGTTTCCCAGGAGCAGCTGGTGGATTCGAACTTCTGACTTTTTGGTTTGTAGTGGAGCTCTTAACCACTGGGCCACCAGGGCTCCAGAAACAAGTTAACTACGTTTAAATTTATGAATCTACAATGGTAGTCCCAGCTCAACCTCCCTCCTTCTGGACATTCCTATAAATGGGATGATAAAATATGTGTCCTTTTGTGTCTGTTCCTTTCGCTCAGCATAATGTGTTCAAGGTTCATCTGTGTCGTAGCTTGTACCAGAACTTCACTTCTCTTTATGGCTGAGTAATATTCTATTGTACAGATGGGCCACATTTTGTTTATCCTTCATCAGTTGATGGACACTTGACTGGTGTCCAGCTTTTGGCTATTGTGAATTGTGTTGCAGTGAACACTGGTGTACATCTATCTGTTTGAATCCCTACTTTCAAGTCTTGTGGGTATATACCAAGATGTGGAATTCCTGAGTCTTAAGGTAATTCTAGAGGCCCTGGTGGTGCTCTTGGCTGTTAACTGAAAGGTTGGCGGTTTGAACCCACCCAGTGGCTCTGAGGAAGAAAGACCTGGCGATCTGCTCCTGTAAAGATTACAGCCTAGAAAACCCTACGGGACAGTTTTACTCTGTCCCTTGGAGTCTCCGTTAGTCGAAATAGATTCAACGGCACTCAACAAAAACAACAAGGTAATTCTATGTTCATCTTACTGAGAAACTGCCAAACTGTTTTCCGCAGCAGCTACACCATGCCACAGTCCCACCAGCAATACACAAGGGTTCCGACTTATTCACATCTTCACTAATACTTGTTTTCTGATAATTGCTATCCCAGTGGGTATGATTATTGTACTTTGAGGACCCTTGTTCTCAGATACGTGCTGAAGGATTTAAGGGCAAAGGTTCATGTTGTCTGAAGCTTACTCTCAAACAATTCAAATAATAAATGTGGTGATAACGTGTGTGTAGACAGAGACAGAAGGCGAGAGTGATACAGCAAATGTAGCAGAACGACACCCCCAAATGCTAACTGGTGACTCCAGGTGAAGGGGATAGGGGCTTCACTGCACTCTTCCTGAAACTTTTCTGTGTGAAATCCTTCCAGAATAAAAAGTTTAAAAAAGTAAAAAAAAAATCAGGACATTTCCATATAAAGTCTGGATTTTTAGTGCCTCTGGAAAGTTCCGGAGATCTGGCCATGCTGGTCCCACAGTCTCCAGGGCAGAAGTGGCCAAGCTGTGGTCACTGCTCATGGGAAGGCCCAGCCCTCACCAGGCCAGCTCCCCCATCTCAGGACCGCCTGCTCCCAGCAGGCCCCAGAGTATTCCGGAATCTGGGCCAGATGTCATGTTAACGCCCAGACCGGCCCTCACTTTGCAGTCTGAAATGGGGATACGAAAGGGGTTGGATCATAGAGTCTCCACAAGGAATTAACCAGTAAGTGGACACTGCCACGCCCAGCACACTGCTCTCCACACATGCCCCAACACTGACCCCCCAGTCCCTTCCTAGCAGATGCACACTGACCCCTCAGTCCCTTCCTAGCAGATGTACAGTGGGACCCCAGGGCCTCTTGGGCAGCTCCAGAACAAGGTCCCCAGGCACTAAATGCAGGCCTGGAGGCAGGAAGGCTCAGGACATGTCTGTCCTCCAAGACCCACTGGGACTTTATCCTGTGGATGGCTTCAGGAAACACCCTCTCCTTCACAGCGGGCAGAGGACGGGGCTTTTGAGCAGGCAGAGAGAAGAGACGTGGACAGAGACTGGGGTCCTGAGTTTTCCACAGCATGAAGCAGCAGGGCACGGTGGTTCACGGGCTTCAGAGACAGAAAACTGAGCCCAAATCCCAGCTCTGTCACCTGCAGGCTGAGTGACTCCAGCCAGTAACTTACCCTCCGGGCCTCACTTTACTCATCTGTGAGATGGGCTATTGACAGGAGCCAAGTACACAGGTGTGGAGGGATGTATGGGTTCCACAAAGCACTGAGCTCTGACCGGCACGTGTCACCATGGTGGTGATGTTCCCTTCAACGGGGGTACACTCCCCCTTTACCCCCTCCCCCCCATGCACAAGCCCCTCCTCAGGTGGAATCAGCTCCCAGTCGGGGCAGAGGAGGCGGATTTGTGCCCCTCCGACCTGGACCAGGACCCACTCAGACTGGTCCCTCCTTCAGGCCACCTCCCTCCACGCTCAATGGTGTGAGCACAGTGACCCCAGGTGGCCGTGCCTCCCCAGCCCTGCTCCAGCCTTCTGCCCCAGCCCCAGCCCTTCTTGGGAGATCCTGATCTGCCCAGCCCACCACTGCAGGGGCCACAAGACCCCCCCCCTGCCCTGGGCCAGCTGTTGAGCAAGAGACAAAGTCTTCCCTTTCCTGGCTGCAGATGGGCACCCGTGGTTGTCTCCTGACGTCTCCGCCTCAAAGGGGCTTTCAAAAGGGCAACCCCAGGGGCAGGTCAGGCAGGTCAGCCTACTCCCTCCTGGGTTCAGCTCCTCCCCAGGAACTAGAGCTTCATGGGGCAGGGCCATAGTTGCTCTATTTGTCACTGTAACCCCAGCCCCGCACCAGCACGCAGCAAGCCCCGAGTGAGCATCTGTGGAATAAGTGACCACAGAACTCACAACAGTGCCTGGCAAACAATGATCAATCAATGTCAACCAACAGGACTGTTGTTACCTAGTGTGAACGAAGCTCTGGCTCTCAACTTGGGCAATGGTTTCATAGTTTGCTTCACTATAATTATTTTATTACTTTATTAAGATGCTTTATACTCTTTCCAAAAATAAGAAAAATAAATAAAAGGCCTATTTTTCCTGCTGTTAATAAATCTGAAATGTCATTTAGAAGGATAAAGAACAAGCGATCAGGCAGGGGAAACCTAACCAGGAGGCACAAACATTACACTCGATGACGCAGAACCAAGTGATGAGATTTTAGCTCGGACACCTGGGGCTTGTTTTTTGCAAAATCCCTTGAGCTCAAGAAAAAGAAGAGTCCATCCTGCTTTTATCAAGGTCCCCTGTTCCATAGGGTTCACCTACCTCTCCCATAAAGGGCTGGGGTGGGGGATGCCACAACCACCAAGCTTGCCAACGCTGGCAGCATGTCCATGTGCCGAGGGGCCGGCCATTGCGGGCACACGGCAGGCACTTAATAAACGCCTTGGAATGAACCTGTGAACAAAAGCTCAGAATATCTTTGGAAACCCCTATGAGTCCCTCAACTTGGAAAATTTTAATTTAAATTTCAGCCCCAAATGAGCAGGATGGCTGACGCTCGGCCAGAGGAACAGCTTCACCCCACACCAGTCCCAGAGGTGTCTTGTTGAAGCCAGTTAACACACCTCACATCATTAAAGCCCAGTTTGCATATAGCACCCAGCTCCCTGGCTGGAGATAACACCCTTAGTTGTGACTGAAGGATTGACCTCAAGAGTGGCTCAGGACAGGCGGAGCCCAGAGCAGAAGCGCAGATCCCACTGTGCACGTGGCCCATCCACCTCCCAATGTGGTGTCTCCAGCACGTGTGGACGGGCACCCTCCAAATCCAGGCTGGGGGCACCTCCTTGCTGAATTATGTGCCCAAGAGAATTGAAGATGTGAAAGCAAGGACTCAGATACTCGTATATGCCAATGTTCACTGCAGGATTATTCACAACAGCCAAAAGGTAGACACTTGCCCCCTAAAGAACTCCTTTGCCCCCACAACCACCTTCACCTCAAAGTCAAAGTCAGCCCCATCCCTGTTAAGAAAGCTGCCTTCTTCACAGTTGCATGGAAAAGAATAAAATGCCAGGGAGGAAGTTAAACAAAAGACATTGAAGACTTGTCCATTAAAAGCTACAAAATAGTGCTCTGAGAAATTAAAGTGATAAACAAACTCAGAGACATTTCATGTTTATAATTGAAAAGACTCCATATGGTCGAAATGGCAGTTGTCCCCAAGCTGATCTATAAATTCAAGGTAGGCTTTTCTTTTCTTTTTTTCCTATAGAAATCGACAAGCTGATCATAAGATTTATATAGCAAGGCAAAGAACCTGGAAGAGCCAAAACAATTTTGAAAAAGTAGAACAAAGTGGGAGTACTTACACTACCTGATTTCAAAACTTACTGCAAAGCCACAGTAATCAACATAGGGAGGTACTGGTGCAAGGACAGCATACAGGGCAATGGGAGAGAACTCGGAATCCAGAAACGAACTCTTACGGTCTACTGATTTTCAACACAGGTACCAACACCATTCAGTGGGGAAGGGTGGCCTTTTCAACAAATGGTGCTGGGACAAATGAACATCAACTCAAAAAAAAAATGAACTTCGATCCCTACCTCACATCATACAAAAAAACAAAACTCAAAATGGATCCTAGACCTAACTCTAGAGCTAAAACTATCAAACTTCTAGAAGAAAATCTTTATGACCTTGGGTCGGACAAAGAGTAATTAGATAGAACACCAAAAGCATAAACCATAGAAGAAAAAACTGATGGGTCAGACTTCTTAAAAACTTAAAACTTGTTATAGATTGAATTATGTCCCCCTAAAATATGGGTTGTAAATCCTAACCCCGATAGCTGTGGAGGAGCCCTCGTGGTGCAGTGATTAACGCTAATCAAAAGGTCGGCAGTTTGAATCCACCAGGTGCTCCTTGGAAACCTTGTGGGGCAGTTCTACTCTGTCCTACAGGGTCACTATGAGTCGGAACAGACTGGATGGCAACCGGTTTTGTTTTTGATATACCTGTAGATGTAATCCCATTTGGGAATAAGATTTTCTTTGCTATGTTAATGAGGCTATATTCAGTATAGGGTGTCTTAAGTCATTCATTTTTGAGATATAAAAGAGCAGATTAGGTACAAAAGAAAGCAAACATGGGGGAAGACCAACACTGCCTGAAGACTATGGAGGCAAACCAGTTTACACACCCAGAACTCCACACACGGCCACCTAGAGAGGCTGAGATGAGGATTCCCTCCAGCCGACAGAGAGAGAGAGAGCCTTCCCCTATTGCGAGTGTCCTGAATTCAGACTTCTGGCCTCCCCTCCTGGTTCTAGCCTCCTGAACTGTTAGAAAATAAATTTCTATTTGTTAAAGCCACCCACTTGTGGTATTTCTGTCACAGCAGCACTAAGAGACTAAGACAAAACTTTTGTACTTCAAAAGTCACTAGTAAGAAAATGAAAATACAGGCCATAGACCGGTGGCTCACCTGTGGACAGGTAAGAGACTAACACACAGAGCTACCAGTGCTTCCTTTGCTTGCTTGGACAGGAAAGTGACTGATACACAGAGAGATTTCTAACCTGGACTGACAGGGAGCCCTCAGCTCGCAAAACAACTCCACTGTTCAGGGCACCCCTGGGTGCCAATGAAGCTCTTAAAATTCTGCTGGAATCACCCCCAGCCCAGCTCCTGCCACCCACCCAGCTCTGTGAGATGGTGGGGCACATAGAGCATTGTTAAAATCGAGGTACACAGATCCAAAGTGGGGTCTGACCCCTTCTGAGATGCACAGACCCTTCCTCCCTCCTGCCAAGTGGGTCTCCATAGGAGGCTTTCTCTGTTAGCAAAAACCAAAACCAAACCAGCTGCCGTGGAGTCGACTCTGATGCATGGCGACCCCATGTGTGTCAGAGTAGAACTGTGCCCCACAGGGTTTTCAATGGCTGATTTCTTGGAAGTACATCACCAAATCTTTCTTCTGAGGCACCTCTCGGGGGACTCAAACCTCCAACTTTTGGTTAGCAGCTAAGTGGTTTGTAACCATTTGCACCACCTTTAGGACCCGCCTTGCTCAGTATGACCTCATTAACGTAACAAAGGAAAAACTTAATTTCCAAATAGGGTCATACTCAGAGGTATAGGGGCGAGGACCTCAACACAGCTTTTGGAGGGACACCATTCAGGCCATAACACCCCACATCCTTGCTGGCGGCCCAGAGAAGGGGCAAGGCTTGCCCAAGCTCATGCCACAGGTAGGTAGAACAGGCAGGAAACCCAGGCCTGCAGACCCAACCCCACCCATCTCCTCCTGCCCCAAGGAGAACACAGAGTGACTTCATCGCTCACAGGAGAGGGTCAGGTGAACGGCCTGCAGAAGGAAACTGAAGGTGAAGGCTGGGTAGTTGTTTTTAAGGCAGACCGTAGCCCACTTACCAGTTCAGGATCTCATTTGGGCAGATGTCTTAGTTATCTAGAGTTGCTATAACAGAAATACTGTAAGTGGGAGGCTTTAACAAACAGAAATTTATTTTCTCACAGTTAGGAGGCTAGAAGTCCGAATTCAGGGCACCGGCTCTAGGGAAAGGCTCTCTCTCTGTCTCCTGTGGGGAAAGATCTTGTCTCTTTTCAGCTTCTGTTCCTCGATTCCTTGGCAATCTCCATGTGGTGTGTATCTCCCCCAATCTGTGCTTCCCGCTTCTACACCTAATCTGCTTTTTTTATATCTTAAAAGTGATTGGTTTAAGACACACTCTACCCTGATATGGCCTCATTAAAATAAAAATGAAAACTCTATTCCCAAATGGGATCACATTCACAGATAGCCATAAAAAACCAAAACCAAACCCATTGCTGTCGAGTCAATTCCAATTCATAGCAACCCTATAAGAGAGTAGAACTTCCTCATAGGGTTTCCAAGGAGCGGCTGGTGGATTCAAACTGCCAACCTTTCTATTAGAAGCTGAGTTCTTAACCACTTTGCCACCAAGGCTTTGATGCCATAAAGATTACAGCCTAGAAAACCATAAGGGGTAGTTCTACTCTGTCACATGGGGTTGCTATGAGTCAGAATCGACTAGATGGCACCCAACAACAACAACTCAATCTATTAACAGCAGGTTTCTTGGGAGAAAAACCAATCTAATTTCCTCTTATATTAGAATTCTCTAATCCACCTTATGAAATGCAGCGCTATTACTTCCAATTGGGGTTCCATTAGGCTAAAGGAGAGGGTTAGGACCATCCCTTTGTGTCTGCCTCCTCGGCCACAGAATGTGGGCAGCAGATTGATAACTAAACACAGAAATGAGTGAGGGGAGGCCACACGGGAAGCATGAACAAATTAACTTTAACAACCAGCAGGGGTGGTCTTACTCATATTAATTTTATAGAATATTTATATTAATACCTGGAAACATATATTAATGACCACCCCCTCCCTGTCATCACACATATGTCACCATCTGTCAGTTTGTCCTACTGTGGTGGCTTGTATGTTACTATGATGCTGGCAGCTATGCCACCAGTATTTCAAATACCTGCAGGGTCACTCATGCTGGACAGGTTTCAGCGGTGCTTCCAGACTAAGATCAGGAAGAAAGGCCTGGCCATCTACTTCTGAAAACTAGCCAATGATAGCCCTATGGATCACAATAGAACACTGCCCAATACAGTGCTGGATGAGTCCCCTAGGTCGGAAGGCACTCAAAATACACAGTGTTGGCAACAATGTACTCTAGCAGATTAACAGTCATGAAGATGGCACACAACTGGGCAACATTTCATTCTGTTGTATATGGGGTTACATGAATCAGAGCTGACTTAATGGGAGCTACCCATCTATCTATTAATGATATTACCGGTGTGAATAAGTGAACTAATGAACAAACACTGCGCTATGCGCTTTTACATGCATGACTCATTTACTCAGTGAATGAGAACCCAATGAGGTCACCGTTAGGGCCCCGTGTGGCAGATGAGGAAACAGAGGGAGGTTCAGGGAGGTGATCTGCCCAAAGTCACCCACCTGGGACAGGGCAGAGCAGGACGGCAGCACCCATGCTCTGACAAGACACAATAAGGAAAATGGCTCAAGAGCTCGACTTCCAAGTAGCTTGAACACACCCTGCCATCCCACCTTCAGGTTCTTTTTTTAAGAGAACCATCTCAGCACTTCTGGGCTATTGTTATGTGCCGTCGAGTCGACTCCAACTCATAGCAACCCTATGTGACAAAGGAGAACTGCCCATTAGGGTTTCCTAGGCTGTAACTGTAATGAACACATTGCCAGGTCTTTTCTCCCACTGAACTGCTGGTGGGTCTGAACCTTCAACCTTTCGGTTAGCAGCCAAGCTTTGCACCACCAGGGCTCCTTACTTCTGGGCAGATGGGGCCTAAATCCCAGTGCTGGGGAAGTCCAAATTCATGGACTTTTCCAGCTCTGCAACTCCAAGTGCGAACCCTGGCAGGTTGGCGGGGTAGCACACACAAGAAAACTTGATGTCTTCCTCTTTCTTGGGTTCTCGTGAATGACGGCTATAAAATTACTGAAAAGAAGAGAAAAAACACTTTCCCTAAGAGAGCTGCTTGCAGAATCATCGTTATTTCCACGCAATTAAACTTTGTTTGCCATGAAAGCATCACTTGGAAATGGCTTCACTGCTCGCAGCCGGACCTCCTGAACTCTCAACGCTCCATATAAAAGTGCATTACTGGGAAATTGCTCCGAGAGATGCTGGCTTCAGAATGTGGGGCCATTAAGGCACAGGTAATTAAGAATAAGCCACGTTAAGCAAACTAAATTAAAACCAAGATTTAAATGCTTTAATTGGCCATCATCCCAATCATTACAGGAAGAGGTTTCAAATCCAAAAAGCCCATTAACTGAGCTCGCCTGCCACACAGTAGTGAAGGGAGGGAAGTCCGGGGCTGAGTGAGGCGGGGGGGGGGGGGGGGGGCGTCAGGCACTCCTGGGCAGGGAGCAGGGTGACCAGCAGAGGCCACAGCTGGGCTGCTGGGTCTCCCCAAGAGTGAACGATCGAAGAGGTCCAGGACGAGGGGAAAAGACGGACCCCAGAGATGAAGTGGCCCTTCCATAGGCCACACACTTGGCACCTCCCCTGATGCCCAACAGGTCTCTCAACCTCCTGGAGCAAGAGCATGTGAAGAATGTTGAAAAGGCAAATGGTTTGTTACATATATTTCTACTACAATAAAAAACAAACAAACAAGCCTGTGTGGTTGAATGATGTCCTCAAAAAGACATGTTCAAGTCCTAACCCCTGTACCTGTGCATGTGACCTTAGTGGGAAATAGGGTCATTGAAGATGTTATTAGTTAACATGAGGCCATACTGGAGTAGGATGGGTCCTAAGCCACTCTGAGTGGTGTCTTTATAACAGAGAAGGACAGACACTGCAACAGGCAGACCAAGGAAGGACACCACGTGAAGATGCACCTACAAGCCAAGGAAGGCCTGGGGCTACAGAAGCTGACAGACAAGGAAGTCTCTACCCCTAGAGCCTTCAGAGAGAACATGGCCTGCCAATGCCCTGATTCTGGACTCCCAGCCTCCAGATCTGTGAGACAGACCATTTCTGTTCTTCTAAATCCCTCAGTTTGTGGTACTTTGCTACATACAGCAGCCTTAACACACACACAGGGGCCAAAACCTACTTCCCAGTCTGCCACCTTTTCCCATCCCCACATCCCCATCTGAGTAGAGGGCAGCACCCTCCCAAAACCTGCTTTACTGCTCTCTGGGTTTTGCCCTACAAATCTAGCCCATCAGCAAAACCCACTGATCCAACCTGGGGAGGTCACCCATTCTGTCAGCCGTCCCATCTCCAGCCCACCCCAGACAGTGTTGTCTCAGGCCAGGACTGCTGCCCTGGCCTACCCTGCTCTCTCCCCTCCATCCTCCATCATTGATGACGATCTGAAAACCCCCAGTGGCTCTCCCCATTGTACTTACAATGAGCCCACAATCCTCGGATTTGAATCTATGATCTAATATCATAGCCCACCAATACTGCCAGTGTGGTAGCTAAGAGTCATCACTCATCTGTCAGTTTGTCGTACTGTGGTGGCTTGCATGTTGCTATGATGCTGGAAGCTATGCCACCAGTATTTCAAATATTAGCAGGGTCACCCATGCTGGACTGGTTTCAGCAGAGCTTCTAGACTCAGACAGACTAGGAAGAAAGGCCTGGTGATCTACACCGAAAAATTAGCCAATGAAAACCTTATGGATCACAAGAGAACATTATCTGATTACCAGTGAGCACGAAGATGGTGCAGGACCCCAAAATGTTTTGTTCTGTTGTACATAAGGCTGTCATAAGTCAGAGCCAATTCCAGGATAACTACAACAACAGTACCTAAGAATACATATATTTTTAACTATGTAGCCCCCGCTCATGTTTTTAAGTTAACTTCTAAAATGTTTCAATATGAATTTATATAGTTGCAAAGGGAGTAATTTTTGGCACATTGTAAATGTTGCCATTTTAACTGATCTATCACTCTTTCAAATATAACCACAGAAATAGAAATCTATAATGATTGGTTACCTACCAGCTACTTAAAACAACATATTATTGGCAGCGGGAAGGAAGCCCGATAGGGACCTCTGAGTTAATACTTGGAAATTTTACATTGTTCCTTTTCTCCCTGAACTAGTATTTCTGCATCATTTTTCTCACAGAATTTATTCTAATGTAAAAACGTTTACGCTTGAAAGTATTTATTGATCACCCTACCAAGCTTCTGTGTAAAAGATACATTAAAATTTTAAAACTTTTTCTTGTGAACATAAGACTGAAGTTTTTCTTTTGAGTTTTTTTTTTTTATTACTAGCATGTAGTTGATCAAAGCACCAATTGATTAGCATTTTTGATAAATCATTATTAAACTGAAAAATAAAATTGTTTTGGGAATTTACCTTTTAATGAGTGAAATGCTGTGGGAGGGGGGTATTTACAATGTCCCTAAGTGGTGCAAATGGTTAACAGCTCGCTGCAACTGAAAGGTTGGTGGTTTGAGTCCACCCAGAGGTGCCTCGGAAGAAAGGCCCGGCAATCCACTTCCAAAAAATCAGTCACTGAAAATCTCATGGAGCACAGTTCTACTCCGACACACGTGGGGTCACCATGAGTCGGAGCCTACTCAACAGCAACTGGTAAAAAAAAAAAAAAAAAAAAAACCGGTATATTGATCCACAATGACTTATTTAAACAAACTGCCTGGTTGTCCCTTGGTTTGGTGACTTGGAGGCTTTACACCTTCAGGTAATTCACCTGCAAGCTTCAGGTGGGTGAGAGGTGTGCCCTCCTTTTTTGGAGTGCAAGAAGGGTGATTTTGGAAAGAGCCAGGGAAAGCTGGCCTCAGCTCAGGCAGGTCAGACAGAGACAGCACATAGGTGGATGGTGAGAACTGGGACCCCAACTCCTTCAAATTTGCTGGCTGGAGCACCCTGGGAGATTCTGTGCATACCCAGGGGTCTGTGTGTCTGCTGGACCCTCCTCCCCCTACCTCAGCAACACTCCCTTACTCTCTGGCCTCCCTGCCTGGTCGGTTCCAACCACACCAAGCCCTTTTTGGACCTTTGGACTTTGGACTCATTGGTCTCTCTGCCAGAGACGCACCTCTCCCTGCTCCTCACCCTTCCAGGGTGTCAGGTTGAATCCCCTCTTGGAGAGGCTTTCCCTGACTCCTTCATCTAACAGAGACTCTCATTTCTGTTTTCTCTGCCCTGCATCTCGTACAGGTTCATCACAGCCCCTTCCACCTCCTGAAAAGGTCCTGTTGACTGCCCTGGTGTAGTCACATGTGCTGAATGAATGACTGAATGAATGAATGAGCTCCAGACTCAGGAATGATCACCTTCTTGCCTGAGGAACACATTCACTCCATAACAGTGCATGACATGAAGGAGAGCACATAGAGCTGCTGGCTGAGATGAAAGCCCTGTTCATCGTGAGTGGTTGGGAATGCTTGCTGACTCAGGACTTTGGTTTATATGCCTTCAAAGACAAGAATCCAGTTCAATCTGGGCAATGCCTTCTGAACCTACCTCCACCTCCTAAGCTTCACCAAGGGCAGCAACTACCCATCATTTTCTCCTTAGAAAAAAAGTTCAACAGTCCACATGATCCTCTGCCACTCATGCTGACATCTATGCATCCATTTCACCAGTGCCTGGCACATGGAAGACTTGCCACAGTATTTACTGGATAGAAGGATGGAAGGATGGATGAGTGGGTGAGTGGGTGGATGGATGGATGGATGGAAGGAAGGGTGGGTGGATGAATGATGGATGAATGGATAGATGAGTGGGTGGACAGATGAGTGGGCAGATGGGTGTATGTAAGGGTGATGTAGGTGGATGGTAGGTGGATGGACAGATAGAAGGACAAGGAGGTGGATGGGTGGGTAGATGGATGATGGATGGATGGATGGGAGTGAATGGATGGAAGGGTGGGTGGGTGGATGTAAGGATGGTATACAGGTGAATGGATGGGGGATGGATGGATGGATAGATGAGTGGATAGATGGGTAGATGGTAGATGGAAGGATGGGAATGGGAAGATAGATGGATGGATGGATGGATGGATGGATGATGTAGGTGAATTGTGGGTGGAAGGTTAAATGGATGGATGGATGGAAGGAAGGAAGGATGGGTGGGTGGGTGGATAGATGAGTAGATGGATAGATGGAAGAGTGGAGATGAGTGGGTGGATGGATAAATGGGTGGATGGACAGATGGATGGACAGGTGGATGGATGGATGAGTAGGTGGAAGGATAGGTGGATGGAAGGCTGGGTGGGTGGAAAGATGGGTGGATGGTTGAATGAGTGGATGGATGGAAGGATGGATGTATGGATGGATAGAGATGGATGGACGGGTGGGTGGATGAATGGGAATAGAAGGGTGAATGAATGACTCAGGCTGACCTCTTGTCCTTCAACGATCAGATCTGGCCTCAATTAAATCAGAGGACTTTGTGTGTGTAGGCAAAAAGCAAGAGGGCATTTTCTTTCTGTTAGAAAATAAAAAGTAACAGGACAGGGGTGGGCAGAAAGGGGAGAAAGAATCCAGTGGCGCCAAAGGGTTAAAGACATGCATTTCAGACGTCTGAAGGTCAGAGTTAGCAGCTGACAGTACATGGTGTCCCTCCCTTACAGCTGTTCCGGGGAGTCAAAGCAAGTCTTTGTTTCCTGACTCTTAGCAACTGTTGCTTTTTTTGAAGGACAAGGATGAACCAGCTGTTACCTCACAAGATGTAACACAAGGCAGGGTGAATCTTTGGTAACCAACTTGTAAAACAAAAAGAAAGTCATTGTCTAGGTTGGGAGGGTCTTTTATTTCTTTTTACAATCTCTGCCATCCTCATACTCCAGCGAATTACAGAGTAACTCCCACGGGGCCCAGAGCAGCAGAGTGAGCTCAGCAGAAAGGAGAACCCAAGTTCTAAAGCAGTTTCTCAGTAAAAGCAGAAAGGAATGCAAACGTGATCAGAGGGGCCCATTTTGGTAACATAAAACCATGGGCACCAGCTCCGCACGGATCTGCGCAAATGAGAAATGCGCTACCACGTGCTCTTCTCTGGACTTACGTATCCCACATGGTGTGATTATCAGGACGAGAGACTGGAGTAAAAATTAGCATCTGATACTGAAATATGCACAGACAAGATTTTCTTATGGCTGGAGATGGCTTCAAAATAGTTCAGGGCGGGGGTCACGTGGATGAGAATGAAGATAAAACCAGGTCAGTCGGGAACTGTTGAAGCTGCGGGTTCATCATACTAGTCTCTCTACTTCTGAAATTTTCCATGAAAAACATATTTTGTAAAAATAATAGTATCTTGCAGTCATTTTTAACCTAACAAGGAATCACCAGAATGCTTTTCATGTTGCCAGGAGAATGAAAAGGTCTCTGGTAGTAAGAAACACACCACATATTCCACAGTTACTCCTGGGAATCTTTGTAGAATTAGTCAAAAATTATTAGAATGATTATTCTAATAATTATTACTCTAATAATAATACTACTAATGCTGGTCTGGCCAGAAGGTCATTGGCACTGAAATAAACAGCCATGAGGGAACGGCCAGGGAGCCAGCACGGCAGTCACACAGGCCATGGGAAGGCAGACGTCTGCTTCCCAAGGCAGCCATCACAGCAGAGGGTGCTGGGGGGTACCTAGTACTGGGGGGGGTCCTCAGTGCTGGGGGAGATGGCAGGAGCAGCTTGCAGCAGTACGGCATCAGTGTCACAGAAATCCACCCAGAGAGATGGAGAGGGACCACCAAGAGTCAAGCTGGACTTGCTGGATTGTGGGAGACTTCATTTCCCTCTACTTATCTGCACCTTCTAATTCATGTATTTTTATTGCAGTGAAAAAAAATGGAGAAGGAGGAGAACAGGAAGAGGGAGAAGGAAGCAGGAGGAGGAAGGAAGATGGAGGAGGAGGAGAAGGAGGGGAAGAAAGGAGAAAGAGAAAAAGAGGAGGAAGAAGAAAGGAGGCAGAGCAGAAGAATGGAGAAGGAGGAGGAGGAGGAAAAAAGACAGAAGCGGAGAAAGAAGAACAACTGCCCCAAATCACATAGACGTCACTGATGAGCAGGGGCGGTCTGGGAAAGTTTCAGCCTCTTGAGACCATTAGGGGCCCCTGAGCAAATGGCCCCCTCCTCTTGGGAACAAGAGAGGCTCTGAGCTGTGCAGCCCCAGTCCTGAGCTGCTGGCTGCCCAGGGTAGGCTGGGGGAGGATTTGGCGCTGGACGAACGTGCCCAAGCAACTCCCTCGTCATGGTTCATTTTTCCCTCCCACTGCAAAAGGATGTAATTGTTTTAAAAAAGAAAAAACCAGGCAAATGCATAGAGACAAAAGTTTATTCGTGGCTACCAGGGGCTGCGGGCAGGAGACAATGAGGAGTTATTGCTTAAGGGGCACAGAGTTTCTGTTTGGGGTGATGAAAATTTTGGAAATGGATAGTGATGATAGTTACAAGACATGGTGAATATAATTAATGTCACCGAATTGTACACTTAAACATGATTAAAATCGTAAAAAATTTTGTTATATATATTCTACCACAATAAACTTCTTTAACAGAAAAAAAAGGAGAAAAGTGGGGTGCAGAACTCAAATTCTAGTAAAAAGACCAGACTTGATGGTCTGACTGAGACTGGAGGAACCCCAGAAAGCATGGCCTCTGGACTCTCTGTCAACCCAGCACTGAAACCATTCCCAAGGCCAACTCTTCCAGATAAAGATTAGACTGGACCTTGGGACATGAAATGATACTCGTGAAGAGTGTGCTTTTTAGCTCAAGTAGATACATGAGACTAAATGGGCAGCTCCTGTCTGGAGGCAGGATAAGCAGGCAGAGCGGGGCAGAAGCTGGCTGAATGGACACAGGAAATCCAGGGTGGAAAGGAGGAGAGTGCTGTCACAGTGCAGGGAGAGCAATATAGGGTCACATAATAATGTATGTATAGATTTTTGTATGAGAGATTAACTTGAATTGTAAACTTTCACTTAAAGTACAACAATAAACAGTAAAAAGTAAAAAAATTATTTAAAAAAAAAATTTCTTCATTGCACTCATTTAACGTCTTGGAGTGCAGAAGGCATTCCTGAGAAGAGCACTGGAAGCCCTAAAGACTGATCAAAACTTTGCTGTGACATAAAAATCCCAGACACAAAGCGGACAGATCAATGACAAAAACATATATGTTATACATTCACTCATCAGTGACCTGATTCTGTTAATTTACAAAGAACTTGTGGAAATCAATAAGAAAGAAGATTGGCAAGCCAAGTTGGGAAAAAAAATGGACAAAGGATAAATCTGGCAATTCACAGAAGAAATGCAAAAGGCCAAATAATAGATGGAAACAAGCTCAACCTCAGCCACGCTAAGAAAAGCCCTTGAAACAACCTTGAGCAGGTCCAGCTACACAGTTTGGGCGGCTGGTGTAAAATGACAATGTGGGGTTCCTTGTTCAAGGATTTTTAATTCAAGTCCCCTGAACTTCTCTCTGTCCACAGACTTCAACATTCGCTTCAACACCTCCATCCTTGGCCCAGGCTGTTTCCTCTGAGTAGAATGCTCTTCCCTTCTTTGCCTAGAAAATTACCCATCCTCCAAGACCTGGCTCAAAGCTCACTTATTCTATTAAACCAGTATCACACCTACACCCCCAATGTTGTTGTTAGTTGCCATCAAGTTGGTTGACTCATGGCAACCCCATTTGCAACAAAACAATACATTGCCTGGTCCTGTACCATCTTCACAATCGTTGGTATGCTTGAGTTCATTGTTGAGGCTACTGTATATTTTGAGTGCCTTCCAACCTAGGGGGCTCACCTTCCAGCACTATATTGGACAATATTCTGTTGTGCTCCACAGGGTCTTCATTGGCTGATTTTTGGAAGTAGATCACCAGGCCTTTATTCCTAGTCTGTCTGAATCTGGAAGCTCCACTGAAACCTGTCCACCATGCGTGACTCCACAGGTATTTGAAATAGCGGTGGCATAGCTGCCAGCACCACAGCAACATACAAGCCACCAAGTACAACAGACTGATAGATGGGTGGTGGGTTCCCAAGGTAAGATTGTTATTTCTTCCTGTGTGGTCCCACAGCATCTGCTATACATCCATGTGACACCCCATGGAGACTCCCTAGGTGGTGCAAATGTTAAGTACTCAATTACTAATCAAAAGGCTGGTGGTTCGAACCCACCCAAAGGCACCTCAGAAGAAAGACCTGGTGATCTAATTCCGAAAAATCAGCCACTGAAAACCCTATAGAGCATAGTTCTACTCTGACACACGTGGGGTCGCCATGAGTCGAAGTCGACTTGACGGCAATGGGTTTGGGTTGTGGTTTTGGACAACCATGTCCCAGGTGGGATGACTGACTTCTTAATCATTGGTCCCTGCTGAAAGGGCTCTCGGTCAGGAGCAGAGGGAACGTCTGGGTCCCAGGGTCCTGAACCGCGCCAGCACCAAGTGCTAAATAAGCACAAATAACACCATAAGCAAGCACAAATAACACCATGATTGAGCCAGGGGTCACATTCTGGTCTGGTCTCAGCTGTGGGACCCCAGGCCCCATCTGGGAACTGGGGTGACAAGCCCATAGGTGATTCGACACACACACAGCTCTTGGCCGAGGGCCTGGCTCCTAAGCGGAGCTCACATTACAGCTGTCACTGGCTTCCTCACTCTGTAATGAGCAGTGAGGAGCGCAGGAGCACCCATCTCTGCCCCAAGAACGCTGGTGACCTTGAACAAATCAGTTCCTTTCTCTGAGCCTCAGTCTCCCCATTCGACAAATGGAAATGGGGCTACTCCCTTCCCAGAAGTGTTGGGGGCTCTGATGAGTCTGAATGGGCTGTACTGGATACCAGGAGTCCCCGCTGAGATGGGGACAAGTTCAGGTGACCATGAGGCCCATCACCCATCCTGCTCCCTGGGCTCCCCAGAACCCCCCAGAGCCCTGGACTCTTTCTACAGCCCCCACCCCCTACCAGCTGGTGAATTCCTTACACCCTAGCTGGCCGGCAACCAGGCTATCTTTAGTGACTTGGAACTCCAGAATGGAGCCAAGCTAGGCCCGGAGGTGCCCACTGGGGTCTGAAAGTCAGCACATCCCTCTGTCCCAGGCTATGTCACCCCTGTGAGCTGGGAAGGGTGCTGGCAGTCCACCACCAGGCAGCACCCCACACAGTGTCCTCTGGGACTCTGCTCCCCGGCCCAGACTCGGCCTCTGCCTGGGGGCCCCCCCTTCTGAAGAACTAGGCAGCCCCACACCTTCTCTAGGCCTCAGTGTCCCCATCTATAAAATGGGTGCTGGAAGTATGAAGTCTTCAGGCACCCAAACTCACATGTCTACGGGGATTGTCAGATAAACACGTGGACTGGGTTACCAGCTACCATCAAGTTGACTCCAACTCATGGAGACCTCATGCATGTCAGAGTAGAACTGCGCTCCATAGAGTTTTCAATAGCTGATTTTCAGAAGTATATCACCAGGCCTTTCTTCCTAGCCCTCCTTAGTGTGGAAGCTCTGCTGAAACCTGTTCAGTATCACGGCAACAAGCAAGCCTCCAGTGACAGACAGGTAGTGGCTACATATGAGATACTTTGGCAAGGAATCAAACCTGGGTCTCCCGCATGGAAGGCGAGAATTCTACCACTGAGCCACCACTGCCCCCCATGAGTTTCTCAGGGCTGCCATAACAAAGTACCACAAAGTAAGGGGATTATAAGAACAGAAATTTATTCTCTCACAGCTCTGGAGACCAGAGGTCTGAAATCAAGGTCAGCAAGACCATGCTCTCTCTGAATGCTCTAAGGAAAAATCTTTCCTTGTCTCTCTCAGCTTCTGGTTGTTGTTGCTGCTTTCCGTGGAGTTGGTTCCGATTCATAGTGACCCTATAGGACAGAGCAGAACTGCCCCAGAAGGTTTCCTAGGTTGTAATCTTAACGAGAGCAGATCATCAGGTCTTTCCTCCTGCGAAGATGCTGGTGGGTTCAAACTGCTGACCTTTCTGTTAGCTGCAGAGCACCTAACCACTGGGCAACCAGGGCTCCTTCAGTTTCTGTAGCTCCTTAGCCTGTAGGTGCATCTTCATACGGCCATCTTCCCTGTGTTTGCCTGTCTGAGGTTCTTCTCCTCTTTCATAAGGACACAGCTCAGATGGGATTAGGACACACCCTACTCCAGTATGATCTCATGTGAACTGATAACATCTTCAAAGACTTTACTTCCAAACAAGGTCACGTTCACAGGCACCGGGGTTAGGACTTCAGCATATACTTTTGGAGGACACAGTTCAATCCTCAGCACCCAGATTCCAGCCTCCCACTGAACATGGGTTTCCAAACCCTGCTGGGCCCCTGGGGTCCGTCATTTGCCAGCCCCAAGGTCTCCTCTGCCCAGATGAGTCTGGCTTTGTGTAAAATGGAAATCAAATTCCCTGCATGTCCAAGCCATTAAGCATCTACTCAGATGAGGCCTTGCATTTTCCAAAATGCTAATTTTGTTTTTTAATTTTGCCTGAAAGAGAAGCAGAATGTCTAAGAGCCGCAGCTAGGGAGAAGAGAGGGCGGAGAGGCTCAGAGAAAGTGAGGCGAGCTCCCTCCAGGGCTGCCTCCCGATTGCAGACTGGCGTGTTTTTCCCATCACCTGAGGCCCCGAGCCAATTTGTGGAAAAACAGACTACAAAGATACACGGGTGGGAGGAGGAGAGCCAGCAACAGATAGCAGGAGACAGCTGCGGAGGCCGGCGGCGGCTCAGCAGCCAGAGCCCGTTTTAATTAGAGCTGCAAAGAGCAGAGGCCGCTGCCAGGCCAGGCCGCTTCGGAGTGAGGTGCCCTCACCCGCCCGTCTGACGGCTCTGTAATGAAGCCCCAGCAAGGCCCCCCACCTTGCCTGCACCTCGCACACATATGGTGCCTCCTAATTACTGCAGTTCTCAGTTCCGGGGCACCTCAAGCTCCGTCTCCAGGCACCACTTGCTCACGGCCCTCTGGGAAGGAACCAGAGTGAGCCCCCGGGCTTCCACCTCCCCCACAACCTGGGATGGCCTCCAGGGCCAGGCCCTAATTGTCCCAGCACATCCCAGGGCTCTGAGCCTTCCGAATTGGCAAGCCTGGAAGGACTCCGGATGTTGCCTTTTGCTGACACCAAGGGGGAGGGAAAGTCCACCCACTGCTACCCCCTCAGCTCACCTGCAGCAAAGGAGGTGCGGGGTTCCAGCCTAGGGGTTGCAGAGATCCCACTCCAGCCCCAGCTTGGACACTTGTTGCGTTGCCTGGTTCAAAGGACAAGGGTCCTCCCCTCTCTAGACTTGGACCTTCTTTTGGACGCTAGGCAGGGGTACAAGATGGTGGGTGCCCTGAGGCCCACAGCAGCCCGCCTACCTGTCTTGGGCCCAGGTGGATCAGGGAATGACATCTGGAGGAGTTGTCTCAGGTCACACCATCCCATTTTCAGACTGAGTGCTGGTATAAGCGGAGAAGTCAGGAGCATATCACAGCCCAGCTGAGGGTCTGTCAGGTCAGTATCCGAGAGGCAGAACGGCACCTGGGGAGAAGCTCCCAGCCAAGACCACTGTCCATACAGCCAAAGGTCCACTGGGAAGATGGTGAAGATGACTATGATAGTGATGATGGTGATGATGATAGGGGTGATGATGGTGATCATGATGATGATGGTGGTGATGATGATGGTGGTGATGACCATGATGGCGAAGATGATGGTGGTGATGATGGTGATGATGAGGGAGGTGATGATGGTGTTGGTGGTGGCGATGGTGATGATGGTGATGACAGCGATGATGGTGATGGTGATGATGATGGTGATGATGGTGGTGATGATGGTGATGATGATGATGATAGTGATGATGATGGTGATGGTGATGATGATGATGGTGATGATGGTGATGATGATGATGGTGATGGTGATGATGGTGATGATGATAGTGATGATGGTGATGGTGATGACAACAGTGGTGATGATGGTAATGATGGCGATGGTGGTGATAAGCACCACGGGCATTACCTCATTACATCCTCACAGCAACCCGCAAAGTGGGTTTATAATTCTCTTTTGACACTTGAGGAAACCGAGGCCCAGAGAATGTCATTCCACAGCTTGTAAATTACTTCACACAACTCTCTCCCTTCCAAAGGATGTTTTGACACACACCTTAAATCCCGTGCCTGTGTGCACCAAAAACGCCAGGACCACCACTCTCACCAGCAGGTATCTGGCTAAGCACTGGCCCGTGGTCCTGGGGGAAGAACAAGGCTGGGGGCGCCGAAAGACCTGGGCTGGAATCTGGCTGTGCCACTTACACATCATCTGGCCTTGAGCAAGAGACAACCCCATTTATGGGGCGGAGGGGGGAACTGAGGCTCTGAGAGGTTAGTGCTACACACCCCACAGGGTGCTGTGAGAAGGTACTGAGAAAGCTCTGATAGATGCCAGTGAGAACAGTTGTCATCCCAGAAAAAGCATGCAGCTTTGGGGAGTTAGCAGCCTCCTCCTTGAACTATTTTGCATTACCATCTTTTAACTAAAAGGGTTTACGCCTAATCTGTACCTTCTTTCTGAGCTGAAGTATCTCCGACACAAGCTACAAAGGCTCTGAAAGAAAGGCACTGTCACAAAAGCACAAGAGCAAACTCACTCAGCCCATGACAGCTGGTTCATGTGTCATAAGCCTGCATCTAGAAGAGACCACTGAGCAAAACGGTGTGCTCAGCCCACAAATGGATCTGTCTGCAAAGGAATATTCTGTTTTATTCTGCCCACGTGGGGAACGAATGGAGGGAGGAGGCAGCAGCCTCGGAGTCAGGGGTTGCCAGATGCCCCGCAAACTTGGAAGGAATTTCCCAGACCTCGCCAAACCACAGCCGAGCCAAGACAAAGCCGATAAGCCCAGCTTCTAGTAAACTGGAAAAAGCAAAATATTTTGGACACTGCACAGGGGAGACATCATGTGAAAGGTCAAGGGGAAGGGCTTCCCTGCCCACTCCCTCTGGAACTGTTTCCCTTACCATCGCCTGCTTCTCTCGGACCCCAGCCAGAAAGAGGAGCTTACGGGTTTCAATATAGAAAGCGAGCTTTCCTATGTGCAAAACAAAAGACCCGAAACACAGACACACATGCCCCACGTGAAAGCTTTCTTCTCAAGCCAGCCTCTCAAAGAGGAATTTTTAATCCAACCATCTGCTTCCTCTGCTTCTCGTCCACCTGGCTCTCAGACGCAGAGAAGTCAGAGGCAGCCATGTGGTTCTAGAAACTTGGGGCCAAGGGCACAGGAGCCCAGTACTGGCGCTTCCTGGACACACACAGCCAGGAGAGTCCAGAAATACCACCTGGACCAGGGCCTTCTCCGCCTGCACTTGGGGCCGAATGAGACCCTAGTATCAGCTCCACTGACCTAGCCTGTGCCCAGGAACCGGGCTGGGGCCAGAGAGGGTCTGAGGGGTTTGACTTACACACAACTGCCACAGATGGGACACCTGGAAGGAACACAACAATGAAAAAGGAAGGCTCTGTGGATGAAGATGTGGAGAAACTGGATCCCTCATCCACTGCTAGTGGGATTAAAAATGCAGCACCCGCTGTGGAAAAGTTTGGCAGTAACTCCAGAAGTTAAACACAGAATAATCATATGAACAGCAATTCCACTCCTAGATATGTACCAAAAAAAAAATCTAAAGCAGGGATGCAAACAGACACACGTACACCAAGTTCTGGTCCTTCGGCCCACTCCCTGCAAGGGCTTAAGGTAGACCAATCACCTGCTGGTACAGATAAGGAAACTGAGGCCCAGAGAACAGAAAGACATCTCCCAAGTAAAGCAGATGAATTTTGGGGTGACTGCCCAAATCTCAATACTCCCCCTACCCCAGGAACTCACTCCCCACAGTCGAGGGCTAGGCCTGTCGTTGATGGATGTCCAGTGAGAAACAAGGAGGCCAGGACCAGCTAAGGAGCACACTCGGAGCCGCCTGGCCGACCATATGCCCACAGGGCCTTGACCCCCAGAGGGTGCCATTTTCTAGGTCCTATAACAGGTTTCAGCAGTGCTTTCAGACTAAGACAGACCAGGAAGAAAGGCCTGGAGATCTACTTCCAAAAATCAGCCAATGAAAACCCTATAGATCACAACAGTCCAACCTATAACCAATGATGGGGATGGAGTAGGATCAGGCAGCATTTTGTTCCATGGCGCATGGGATCAACATGAGCTGGGGCCAACTCAACAACAGCTCACAACAAAAACAAATAAAAGTATGAGTTGGCAGGGGACCAACTGGACCCAAGCCTGCTCAGTCATTGCTCCTTGGGTTTAACAATGGACGGCCAACATGGATGAACCCTGAAGACAATGATACTGAGTGAAAGAAGCCAGGCACAAAAGGACAAATACGGGATGATCCTACCTGTATGAAATACCCAGAAGAGGCAAATACATAGAGATGGAAAGTAGACTAGTGGTGCCAGGGGCTGGGAAGAGGGGGAATGGGGAGTGACAGCTAATGGGTACAGGGTCTCCTTTTGGGGTGATGAAAATGTTCTAGAACTAGACAGAGGTGATGGTTGCACAACATTGCAAGTGTACTAAATGTCACTAAACCAGGCATTTCAAAATGGTTAAAATGGTAAATGTTACATTACGTGTATTTTACCACAATAGAAAAGAAGAATAAAAAAGGGACAGCCAGTCTGTGTGGCTACCTATCAGGAAACAGATGACCTCGTGCCCGGAAGGCAGAGAGTCTGCCTTCAGAAAGGGAGCCAGGGGGCCCCCAGGGAGGCACAGCCAGGGACAGGCAAAGGTCTTGGGGCAGCCCTCCAGATGGCTCGTCCTTCACTCTGGACCCCTTTTGTACCTTTTGAATTTTGAGCCACATGAACAGAACTTTTCAAAAAACTAAATGTAATTTAAATCTAAATTATATTTTTAATTAATGTTTAAATTTAAGTTAAAACAAACACAACATTTAAGTCATCTGGTTCCACCTGGTGGCTGATAATTGCCCCCCACTATGATGGCCACTGCGCCAGTGCTGTGAGCCCTGGTGGTGCAGTGGTTAAGTGCTCAGCTGCTAACTGAAAGGTCAGCTGTTTGAACCCACCAGTCGCTCCACAAGAGAATGATGTAGCACTCTGCTTCCATAAAGATTTACAGGCTTGGAAACTGTGGTGCAACGAATTGCTTAATATGGACCTTCTGGCCATGGTCTGGAAACCCTGGTGGCATAGTGGTTAAGAGCTACGGCTGCTAACCAAAAGGCTGGCAGTTCAAATCCACCAGACACTCCTTGGAAACTCTATGGGGCAGTTCCACTCTGTCCTATAGGGTCACTATGAGTCGGAATCGACTGTACGGCAACAGGTAACCATGGTCTTTGTGACTCACACACAAAGACTGAGTGAGACTATGCAAACAAGGTACATGGAACTCTAAAGAAGGGATTAGTCAGTTTTGCCACTTTTCTAGGCTTAAAATGAGCCATCCCAGAGGCAGAAAGGGAAGATCTCACCACCACCAAAAAGAAGAGCCAGGAGTAGAGTGTGTCTTTTGGACTCAGGATCCCTGCACTGAGAAGCTCCTGAAACCAGGAGACCAACAGAGAGACAGGGAGGGAGTGAGAGGGAGGGGGAGAGACATCTGCAACACTGAAGACAGTGAGAAGCGGTGGCAGAGAAACAGCAGCAGGATAGACTGGCAGGAGATGGCACAGTGGGCTTCTCAGCCCACAGAGTGAGAAAGCTCAGTGCCTTTGGGCAGGAGGCTTGCTGGAGGAGTAGGGTGCCTCTGGGCACTTATTGCTAGAGCTAAAAGAGATTTGTAACACTTTCCTGAGCACAGCAGAGGCCAAAGGGCCAGAGCAAGGCGTGCCTGAGGGCACAGCGGAGAAGAGCTGATTGAAGAACTATATCCTGAGCTTTCCGGAACCTGAATTGTAACCTGTTACTTCCGTAATAAACCCCACAACTGTGAGTATGGTCCGTGAATTCTGTGTAGCCATTGCAGGGAATTACTGAACCCAGTAGAGAAGTAGAGAGTGCCGTGGGAGGGACAGCTGGTGTCAGAATTGGTGAAGATGGTGGAAAGAGGAGACTTGTCTGGACTCTGCCTCATAGGAATCATCAGCCTTGGGCTATTGATCTTGATTCTCCGTTCCCCTTGTGAAGAGAGAGGTCAGATATCACCTGCCACGCCATTTTTACAGAAACCCTATGGGGCATTTCTACTCTGTCTTCCTGTCCTATAGGATCGCTATCAGTTGGAATCAACTCAACGGAAAAGGGTTTTTATAACACTTTTAAGAAGCCTGGTGGCACAGTGGTTAAGCACTTGGCTGCTAACCAAAAGGTCAGTGGTTCAAACCCACCAGCTGCTCACAGGGAGAAAAGTTCTAGTGATCTGCTTGCATAAAGATTACAGCCTAAGAAACTCTATGGGGTAGTTCTACTCTGAGTTCTACTTAAGTCGGAATTGACTTGCTAGCACCCAACAACAACGTGACATTGCTGCCAAGTAGACACCTCGTGTATGAGTGTTCTATGGCTGCTGTGGGAGCCTGGGTATTGCAAGCAGTTTTCGATCAGCTGCTAACCTAAAGGCTGGTGGTTTGAACCCACCCAGAGGCTCCACAGAAGAAAGGCCTGGTGACCTGCTTCTGTAAAGATTACAGCCAAGGAAACCCTATGGGGCAGTTCTACTTTGTGACACATGAGGTTGCAGAGTCAGAATCAACTCAACAGCAAGGGTTTTGTTTTGTTTTATTTTGTTTTTTTGGGGGGGTGGCACAGTGGTTAACAGCTCAGCTACCAAAAGGTCGGCAATTCAAATCCACCAGCTGCTCCTTGGAAACCCTATGGGGCAGTTCTACTCTGTCCTATAGGGTCACTATGAGTTGGAATTGACTTGATGGCAACGTGTTTGGGGTTTTCTGTTTGTTTTTTTTTTTTTTTTGGTCATAACAAATACCACAAACTGGGATGACTTATAAGAACAGAAACGTATTCTCTCACAGTTCTGGAGCTTAGAAGTTTGAGATTAGGCTGTCAGCAGTGTTGATTCCTTCTGGAGGCTTTGAGGGAGAATCTGTTCCATGCCTCTCTCCCAGCTTCTGGTGGCTCCAGGTGTTCCTTAGTGTTCCTTGGCTTGTAGATGCATCAATCCAGTCTCTGCCTCCATTTTCACACATGTCCTTTCTCTATCTGTCTCTGTGTCTCTTCTCTGTTATAAGGACACCCCTCAGATGGGACTAGGACCCATCCTACTCCAGTATGACCTCATATTAACTGATGACGTCTTTAAAGACCTTATTTCCAATCAAAGTCACATTCACAGGTACTGGGGTTAGGACATCAACATAAATTGGGGGGGGCACAATTCACCCCACAACAGCGTGATTCTGGAATGCGCAAAAGCAGCAAGGAGTCTTTCCAAAGCCAAGCTCCGGAACATGTCTACTTTAGCACGTGCTCAGCCACAGAACAGCATCATTGTCACCCTGGACTCAGATGGATGGTTGGCAGAGGATGGCTCGCCACGGCAGAGTAGGAGTTCAGCACGAATGACTTAGCTGGAGGGAACACGCCCCACCTATACACAGCTCCTCTCCTCCCTCCTGCCAGCCTTTCTGGATAGCGCAGCAAAACGTATTAAAAGCAGTGGTATCACTAGGGAGGTGTGGGGGGTGTAGACCACGTCGGGTGACACCGTCAAAGTGGGTGACACCAAAATGCCTATAAAATTTTCCTGCAGTGTTTCAGCAGGAATTTGTTATTTTTTATAAAAATAACCCTGTAGTTAATTATAACAACAAAAACATTTTTTGTAAGCCCAGCTTGCATGTATTAATATACCTACAAGGCTAAAACTCTATGCTAATTTACCTTCTGAACCTTCTAACGTGCTCTGCTCAGAGCTGTCATTATTACCCAATTACTATGCCGCTTCGAATCACGTGGCAAGCATGCGCTGTTGTTTTCATTGTTACTGATGTTTTTATAGTTGCTGATTTTGTCAAGGAAACCCTGGTAGCATAGTGGTTAAGAGCTATGGCTACTAACCAAAAGATCAGCAGTTTGAATCCACCAGGTGCTCCTTGGAAACCCTATGGGGCAGTTCTACTCTGCCCTATAGGGTAGCTATGAGTCGGAATCAACTCGACAGCGATGGGTTTGGGTTTTTTTGGTTTCGATTTTTTGTCAAATTTTCTAGTGTTTTAGCTACAATAATTGTGGTAATTAATATTTGTGAACCTACAGCAATAACTTTTTTGAGAATGAAGTAGTAATTAAAGGAAAAGATGGGGATATACGGGAGTTACGATTTACGAGGAACATTAGTACAAAAAACATTAGTAAAGATTCTGTATGGTCTGGTACGGAAGGAGGTCCATGAGCAGGGTGACACCGACCCTAGAGATGCCGCTGGTCAAAAGGCCTTTTTAAAATGTGCACAGCACATCTATCACGATTTTAACAGTACAATCTCTCTGACCCAGCAATCCCATGTATGTTTAAAAAGTCTCTACGTGTGGTTACGTACAAACATGTACATAACCACCTGCAGAATGTTCTGGAAGGATCATACCAAACCATGCTGGCAGTCGCCTCTGGGGAGGGGAATAGGACTGGGGAGAGGGGTGAAGGAACCCTTCTTTTTTATTTTCTATCATTTGGATTTAACATAGGACTGTTATCAAGATGCACTCAGCTATCTAATAAGATTTATAATTTGCCAAAATTTTTTAAAGAGAGAAAGAATAATTTTTTTAATGTTATACACTCTTTGATCCACATTAAGGAATTTATCTTAAACAAAGAAACGAACAAGTACTCAAAGACAAGTATACAAGGACAGTTATGGTCACCAAAATGTTGTTTTTAATATAAAAATGCAAATATCTCAAAAACTTCAACACAGAACTACCAGATGACCCAGCCATCCTACTCCAAGAGACTTGAAAGCAGGGACTCAAGCAGCTAAGTGGTGTCCCAATGTTCATTGCAGCATTATTGACAACAGCCAAAGGTGGAAACAACCCAAGTGTCCATCAACAGATGATGGATAAACGTAATGTGGTTCAGCCATATAATAAACTATTTACTCAGCCATAAAGAGAAATGAAGTTCTGATCTATGCTATGCCATGGATGAAACTTGAAGAAATGATGCTGAATGAAAGAAGTCAGACACAAAAGAGCAAATACTGTATGATCCCACTTACATGAAATATCTAGAATAGGCAAATGCATAGAGACAGAAAGTAGATTAGTGGTTGCCAGGGGCTGGCAGAAGAGGGGCATGGGGGAGTCATTACTTACTGGGTACAGAGTTTCTGCTTGGGGTGATAAAGTTTTGGAAACAAATAGAGGTGATGGTTGCACAACATGGTGAGTATGATTAATGCCACTGGATTGTACGCTTGAAAATGGTTAAAATGGTAAATTTTATGATGTATATTTTTTACCACAATAAAATAAAAGGGAAATAATTCAAATAACCACAATAGGAAAGCTGTTAAGTTACAGCAGCTCTACACAAATTGATACCACGAACCACTAAAAATCTTTACTGACAAAGGAGGATGCTCACGATGCCTCAAATACAACAAAACAGCACATAGGGTGTGATTCCATTTTGTGAACATAGTCAGAGAGTCAGGATATATGCACAAAATATATCCTTAAGGGTTGCCCCAAAACATTACCAGTGATGATCTCTGGAAATCAGATTAAGAGGATATTTTTGCTTTTTATTGTATTAAAATGTTCGGATTTTTCTAAAGATCGATAGGATGGAGTTCGGACACCTTCACAGCTCACTGGTCCCCTGGGGGTACCGTGAACTGCCCCACACCCTGGCTTTGCCAAGCTGTTCCTTCTCCCTGGAATAACCTTCATTTCCTTATATCCACACACTGAAATCCTCCAGATCATGTGGAATGCCCCTCTGACTCACCCATGCCCCATTCAGGACCCCGAGCTTCCAGGGGCAGGTAGAAGTAGTGGGACGAGCATATCACCAGCCACCACCCACCCTCCACCAGGCAGTGGGCTCAACCAAGGCAAGTCCTTGAGCATAGAAGATGCCAAAAGAATTAAGCCCACAGTGACCTGGGCAGAGGAAGCCCCACATGTGTCTTTCCAGGACGAAGAGTGGTGTGGGGGTCTCATTCACAGAGCCGGTACCCCAGGAATGCAGTCTGGAGCCGAGTGTCACCGTGAATCACAGCTGTAACTAAGTGACTCAGTGAAGCAGCACCCGCCTTCCAGTGGTGAGCCTGGGGGGCTGTCGGTGGGGAGGGCTAGGCAAGGGGCCTGGTTCCTACATGGCCTACCTTCTCTCGTTGTCATCCAGGTGAGCAAAGAGCACGTTCTTGGAGATGGCCTTGGCCAGGGCTGTCATCGTCTTGTAGTCCTTGGGGATCACCTAGAAGGAGGCAATGAAAATCAGACTTCTGGGGCCCCCCGGGAGGTGGGCGGGGGCTTGGTATGGGGGCAGAAAGTTCTAGGCTTGACCCTGAGATGGTTTGATGTGGCTGGAAGTCAAATCATTCAGCCTCCAACTCATCCTTATCATCATCATCATCGTTGTCATCATTGTCCATGTTGTTGTCAAGTAATATCTGATGAGAATAGATACCTAGGCTGACCTTCTCCTCTTTAGGGTGGGAGTAGAGGAGGGGCTAGGGAAGAGATGGAGGAGGAGCTGGAATAGGAATTTGGACTCCTCCAGTCGGAATCGACTGGATGGCAACGGGTTTGGTTTCTGGGTTTTGGTATCTGCCAAACAAGGAGACCTGGTGGCACAGTGGTCAAGTGCTACCAAAAGGTTGGCAGTTCAAACCTACTAGCCGCTTCACAGGAAAAAAGACCTGGCAATCTGCTTCCATAAGGATTACAGCCTTGGAAACCCTATGGCGCAGTTCTACTCCATCCTATAGGGTCGTATGAGTCGGTATGACTCAATGGCAATGGGTTTGCTTTGTTTTTGTTTTGTTTCCTTCAGTCTACCAAACTGGAGTCCATGGGTGGTGCAAATGATTAACAAGTTCAGCTGTTCACAGAAGGGTTGGAGGTTCAAGTCCACCCGGAGGCTCTGCAGGAGAAAGACCTGGAGATCTGCTCCCATAAAGATTACAGCCTAGGAAGTCCTATGGGGAAGTTCTCCTCTGTCACATGGGATCACTGTGAGTCAGAATCAATTCAGTGGCACACAACAACACCATTAAAACTTTCCATAGTCAAGAAAAAGAAATAAAAAGTATCCAGATTGGAAAAGAAGAAGTAAAATTATCTCTATTCACAGATGATATGACCTTATATACAGAAAATCCCAAAGAGGCCACAAGAAAAGTTTTAGAGCTAAAAGAGGAATTTAGCAAAGTTGCAGGGTACAAGATCAACAAATAAAAATCAGTTGGGTTTCTCTACCTCAGCAATGAGAAATGTGAAAGGGAAATCAGGGAAACAATTCTATTTATAATAGCATCTAAGAGAATAAAATACCTGGGAATAAATTTAACCAGGGACATGAAGGACTTATTTAATGAAAATTATAAAGCACCACTGAAAGAGATAAAGATACTTAAATAAATGGAAAGATGTTCCATGTTCTTGGGCTGGAAGACTTAATATTGTTAAAATGTCAATACTACCCAACTCGATCTATAGATTCAATGCGATACCAATCAAAATTCCAACAACCTTTTTTACAGAAATGGAAAATCAAATCCTCAACTTTATGTGGAATGGCAAAAGGTCCTAAATAGCTAAAGCAATGTTGAAAGAGAAGAACGAAGTACGAGGACTCACACTTCCCGATTTTAAAACATATTATACAGCTACAATAATCAGTACAGCCTGGTACTGGTATAACAACAGACAGACTGACCAATGGAAAAGAACTGAGAATCCAGAAATAAACCCACACATCTACGGTCAACTAATTTTTGACAATGGTGCTAAGTACACTCGATGGGGAAAGAAGAGTCTGTTCAATAAATAATGTTGGGAAAACTGGATTTCCACATACAACAAAATGAAACAGGATCCATACCTCACACTATACACAAAAACAAATTCAAAATGGATTAAGGACTTAAAAGTGCAAACTAAAACCATAAAATTCTTAGAAGAAAACGCAGGGGCAACGCTGTTGGGCCTAGCTTTTAACAATGGATTATCTAATATAATGACAAAACACAAAAAGCAAAAGACAACATAAATAAATGAGACCTTATAAAAATTTAAAACTTTTGTTCATCAAAAGACTTTACCAAAAAGTAAAAAGATAAGCTACTGACTGGGAGAATATCTTCAGAAATCATATATCCAGTAAGAATCTAATAACTAAAATATATATAAAACTTTGACAACTTAACAAAAAGACAAATCACCCAATCATAAAATGGGCAAAAGATTTGAATAGACATTCTACCAAAGAGGACATTCAGATGGCCACCAGACACATGAAAATACGCTCAGCGTCATCAGCCATCAGAGAGATGCAAATCAAAACCACAATGAGATACCATTTCACTCCCACTAGGATGGCCAAATTTAAAAAAAAAAAAAAAAAAAAAACAGAAAATAACAAATGTTGGCAAGGACGTGGGGAAATTGGAACCCTTATCCATTGCTGGTGGGAATGCAAAATGGTACAGGCGCTGTGAAAAACTGGCAGTTCCTCAAAAAACTAAAAATAGAACTGTCATATGACCCAGCATTTCCACTCCTAGGTATATACCCAAAAGACTTGAAAGCAAAAACTCAAGAGATTTGTATGCCAGTGTTCATTGCAGCACCATGCACAATAGCCAAAAGGTGGAAACAACTTAAATGCCCATCAGCAGATGAATGGATAAACAAAATGTGGTACATACATACAATGGAATACTACTCACCATGTAGAAGTAACAAAGTCTCGATACACGCTACAGTATGGATGGAGCTTGAAGACATTATGCTCAGTAAAATAAATCAATCACAAAAGGACAAATACTGTATGACCTCACTTATATAAAAAGACAAGAAAAGGCAAATCTATACAGACCAAAGTTTATTAGTGGTTACCAGGGGTGGGAAGGAGAGGAAAAAGGAGGTTTACTGGTGATGGTGAAATTGCATTGATTAAGGGTAGAGTTGCACAGCCAGTTATTGTAACTTCTGTCAATAAGTTGTACATTTGTAAAAAGTTGAACTAGCAAAAGTTGCGTGACAGATACATTTACAATGACAAAAAAAAAAAAAAAAAAAAAGAGTAGCTGCTGAGGCTGCTTATGTACATCCAAACACCTCATGGGATTTGGTCCCTTGGTTTGGAAGTTTAGGGTCATTGTTTCGTGGGACATCCCAGTTAACTGGCCTAATAACACATTTAGTGCTTCTGTTCTACCTCCTAGTTCCTTGTATAATGCCTATGGTCTTAAAAGCTTGCAAGCAGCCATTCAAGGCATGACAATTGGTCTCTCTTTGCCTGGAGAAACAGAGTAAGGAATAGGAGAAGGATACAGATTGTTGGCTAATTGTCTTCATGAACAACTGCCCCCTTTGCCTTGAGACCAGAAGAACTGGATGGTGTGTGGCTACAATACTGAACATTTTGATCAAAGATTCTATAGAAGAATTCTGATCAAAAGAGAAAAATGCAGAACAGAATTTCAAAGTCTCATGGATGCCAGACTTTCTGGAACCAAGGGGGCTGGATGAATCCCTGAAACTATTGCCCTGAGATAATCTTTAAAACTTAAACCAAAAATATCCCCTGAAGTCTACTTAAAACCCAACAATAATTTAGCTTAACTAGTGAAGAACGTCTGCCTTGAGTATTATTACACTCTTTAGAACTATCTATCTGTATGGAATCAAAGTGACAACACCAACTCGAAAAATTAGATGGGAACCTTAGGAGGCAGTGAGTTTCTGTTACGGGGGCAGGAACAACTCAGAAAAGGAGGGTGAGTATGGTTGCACAACTTGAAGAATGCAACCAATGTCACTGACTTGTACATGTAGAAACTGTTGAATTGGTGTACGTTTCACTGTGTATATTCTCAACAACAACAAACTTGCTGTAGAAATACATGGAAAGGCCAGTTTCTGAGGTTGGGATTGGGACGAACGCAGGTGGGCTGCCCCACACACTGTGCATGTCAGGAAAGCCAGGTGCCACCTGGGTGGGGCAGGTGGCAGTGCAAAGTAACTGTCCCTGGAGGACAGAGAGGGGTAATGGAGTCAAGGACAGCCATCAAAGGGCCACATGGGACTCAGAAATGGGGCCAGGGGCTCTGGCCTTGAGGGGCATGAAGCCCAGGAGAAACAGGGCCACAGCAGGGCCAGCCTGGCTCCTGCACCAACAGCCGGTGACTGGCCAGCCCCTTCCCTCCTGGGGTCCCCCATGGTGATGACACATGGTGACCCACAGATCACTCTTGGTCTCTTGACTTCCAGTCAGTGTTGCCCATAAAGGTTTCTACCTGATAAGGACGAATTTAAAGAACGGTCCAGAGGGGACTTTGCGATTCTAGTGGGGAGTGGGACATTTGCCCCAAAATACTTACAGGAAAAAGAAAACAGAGCTACTATCCCCCAAAACAAATTAATTCCGTTCATAAGGCCCTCCTTGCCATATAGTGGCAGCATGAGTATGGTTTTGTCTCTTCCATCCCGGGTCCCTCCTGCACCACTCAACTGCCTCAGACCAGAAGGGAAACCTAGGTCCCCGGAGGCTGAGTGTGCCCTGTGAGGAGCTCAAGGGAGCCTGGTGTGGCCCTCACCTTTCGGACGTAGGAGACGGCATCTTCCTCTGTGTATACCTCGGCACTCACGCCCCCGCGGCGGCGGCGGGCCTTCACCACAGGGTTCGGGGGCATTGGAGAGATCTCCTCCTCATGTGAGTCTGACTGGGAGCTGGACTTCTGCCGAGCCAAGATCTGTTTGTTCTCCTCCTGCAAGGAGGGCGGGAGAGGGGGAGTGGGTGAGAAAGGGGTTGTCACTTGGGCTTAGAGAGGGGAAAACTTTCAGGGTCTTCTGGGGGAGGACAAAGGGGGCATTGGTGGCTCAGTGGTAGAATTCTCACCTTCCATACAGGAGACCTGGGTTTGAGTCCCAGCCAATGTACCTCATGCACGGCCACCACCTGTCTGTCAGTGGAGGCTTGCATGTTGCTATGAGGCTGAGCATATTTCAGCAGAACTTACAGACTAAAACAGACTAGGAAGAAAGGCCTGGCAATCAACTTCCAAAAATCAGTAGTGAGAACCCTATGGATTACAACGGTGCAATCTGCAACCGATCATGGGGGATGGCACAGGACTGGGCTGTGTTTTGTTCCATTGTGCATGGGGTCGCCATGAGTCGAGGGCTGACTCCACAGCAGCTAACAATGATTATGTTCTAGGCCCTATTGTTGACATTTTATATTTTCTCATAAAAATGTATTTCTTAGCTTTAAAACAAAAAGACCAAGCAATGTAAAGCCAACTGAGAGTTCAACACTGTGTCAGTTTTGAGAAACACATTAAACAAGTGAGTAAGACTGTATAATTTCTTACAACTGCACGAGAATCAACAATTGTCTCTAAGTTAAAAGCTTAATTTAAAAAAGCGTGGGTGAGAGACTGTACAGGTATGGGGTTTATGAAGGCTGAGACTGCAAGTCTTCTGAGGTTGGTGAGGGAAGAGGACCCAAAGCTTGTTATCCGTCTGAGGAGGTGAACTTCCCACCCCACACCACTACCCTGGTTTTATCCAGGGTGGGGTAAGGTCAGACAGTGGCCCCGCCCTGCCCTGAGCTGTGTCTGCAGAATGCACTCCGCCTACTAACCACTGTTGTTGCCTAGCTACTGAGCCTACCTACCACTGTTTACAGGTCTTCAGCTGCTCTAATCCTTTTTATTTAGTTTGGTCCAAAGAGGAGATTCTTTTTTGTTAAGTGAATTTAAAAGCCTTTAGGGAAGCATGCATTTCAGTTCCTGAGGGCCCTACAGTTCCCTCCCAGCCGAGGCTGAGCTGTTTCTCACATATCTGCCTGGAGACTGGTTTGCACACCTTGCAGCCTACACCTCTGACCTCCATCCCAAAAGCAGGTTGTGGGACTAGACTGGGAGGCACTCTGTCTGGGGCTATATCCAGCCCTGGGCTGGAGCTCCGTTCTCAAGGTGCAGTCCTCTCCCTTTGGGAAAGGGGTGAAAAAAAGAAGGGAGAAAGGAGGAGAGGCGAGGGGAAAAGGGAGGAAAAGAAGGGAGAAGGGAAGAGCAGAGGAGGGAGGGAAAGGGAGAAAAAGAGAGGGGAGAAGGTGGCAGAATGCCAGGCAGTCTGGGGAACCCAGGAGATGGTGACGGTCCTCTAGCCTTGTCCTCCAACCAAGCTGGATGCTGGGGTACAGTAGAAGCCATGAGCTGCAGGCACGCACCTTCCCGGTTTCCTGGATGACCTAAGTAAATCGCTTCACCTTTCTGAGCCTCATTCGTCATCTGCAAACAGGAATGCAGATGCCTGCCTCCTGGGAGTGTAGTAGGAAGCAATTTCAAACAGTCATCACAAACACCAAGCACTATGCAGAACTGATACTGGCTCATGTCTGTGAGCATGGCACCAGCCACTGGCTCCTCGAAAAGCCCGTGAGAGGGGTGGGCATCATTCCCATCATATAGATCCCAGACTCAGCAGCAACTGGGAGGGAAGAGGGGAGGTAAAGGAACAAAATTCAACCCTTCCAGTGGTCTAACAAAAAACAAACTGATGTCGTTGTCAAGTTGACTCCAATTCCTGGCAAGCCTGTGTGTGTCAGGGAAGAACTGTGCTCCATAGGGTTTTCAGTGGCTGATTTCTCAGAAGTAGATCACCAGGCCTTTCTACCAAGTGCCTATGGATGGACTCAAACCACCAACCTTTCAGTTAACAGCAAGCATGTTAACCGTTTGCACCACCCAGGACACCCCCAGTGGTCTACTCAATCAGCCCCTCCCAGGGCCTCTCAACCTCTCTTCTTGCTTCCTTCTCCTCCAGTCACCCAGCCTCTTTGCTGGTCCTCCAATGAGTAGGATCCTGCCTCAGGACCTTTGCACTGGTTGTCCCCTCTGCCCTTTCCCCAGAAATCTACATGGTTCTCCACTCACCTCCTCCAAGTCTCTGCTCAGATGTCACCTTTTCAATGATGCCTTCAATCAACTACTTAAGATTGCAGTACTCCCACTATAGTAGTTGAATAGCATCCCTTCCCAAACCCACATCCACCTGGAACCTCAGAACATGACCTTATTTGGAAATAGGGTCCTTACAGATACAATGAAGGTCAGAATCAAGAAGAGATCATCCTGGATTAGGGTGGGCTCTAAATCCAATGAGAGTGTGCTTATAAGACACAGAAAAGGGGACACAGAGAAGAGGGCCATGTGGAGACAGAGGCAGAGATGGGAGGGATGCAGCCACACGCCAGGGAATGCCAAGGATCACTGGGAGTGACCAGAAGCTGAAGAAACAAGGAAAAGTTCTTCCCTAGAGCCTCACCTAGATTTAGGTAGGCCCTAGATCCAATGGCCAGTGTCCCTATAAGAGACAGAAAAAAAGACAGACACAGGAGAGAAGGCCATGTGAAGATGGAGGCAGAGATGAGAGGGATGCGGCCACAAGCCAAGGAACTCTGGGGGCCACCAGGAGCAAAGATTCTTTCCTAGAGCCTTCAGAAGAAGCACGGCTCCACTGACAACTTGATCTTCAATTCCCAGCCTCCAGAACTGAGAGAGGAAAATTCTGTTCTTATAAGCACCCCAGCATGTGGTCATTTGTTATAGCAGCCCCAGGATACTCAGAGAGTGGGTCAGGGTCAGGCAAAGCTACTGAGCGGCCGTTTATGGAGCTGGCACCACTGTCTCCGGAGAGGAAAGTTCTACCTTCTCCCTCCTGCAGATGAGGGCAGTACGGCCCAGAGGGGCTAAGTTCCTTGCCCAAGGCCACACAGCACTGTCTACCCAATCGAGTTACATGAGCCCTGCCCTCCGCTCACTGAATCCAGCCCTCCCCGTCATCACCAGGAGGAGCTGAGCAGATGGAGCTGGCTCACTCTGAGCTCAATCTGGGCAGAGGGAGGCGTGGAGTCCAGGTCAGCAGGAGGCAACAGCCTGTCCACGAGCAGACCCCACACCAAATCCAGAAGTGGACCCAGCCTAACCTTTAGGACCTCCAATTCGCCCCTTCCTCCACCCACAGGTTCCCAGGACATCCCAGCCTCCTCCTTCCCTGTACCCTCTCCCATGCACTGTGCCTTCTGTCCACAAATCACCTGGACCATCCTCCCACTAATTCCCTTCCTTCCAAATGCTCCCAAAATTCCATTCTGACACACCTACAGATCAATGGGCTGGGGAAATAGCGTTCCCGTTTTCTTAAACCAGTTGCCGTGGAGTCGACTCCATCTCTTGGTGACTCCATGTGTTGCAGAGTAGAACTGTACTCCATAGGGCTTTTAGTGGCTGATTTTTCAGAAATAGATGACCAAGTCTTCCCAGGTGACTCTGGGTGGGTTCAAACCACCAACCTTTTGGTTAGCAGCCAAGCACTTAACCGTATGCATCACCCAGGTATACCTCCTTTCCTTAAAGAGTTTGAAAGCATTCCTCTTACAGTTAACTTCTGCTGGGTCTACAAATTAAGAGAAGTTCATAGGGTTTTCACGGGTTGATTTTTGGAAGTGGATCAACCAGGTCTTTCTTCCCAGTCTGTCTTACTCTGGAAGCTCTGCTGAAAACCTGTTCAGCATCCTAGCAACACACAAGCCTCCACTGACGGACGGATGGTGGCTGTGCATGAGGTGCATTGGCCTGGAATCAAACTCAGGTTCCCCACATGGAAGGTGAGAATTCTACCAGAAACCATCTACATAAATAATGAACCCCAGAAATGATGACCTCCCCATTACTGTACCCATGGGCTCCTTGGGAAAAGACTATTATTTATCAAGAACTCCAAAAGTATGGTGGGCATGTCCAAAACGTACACTAACACAATGTCCAGAAGAGCTGTCTTCAAGCCACGTTAAACCAAGAGCACCACTCACAAGATGACACATCTCCATTTTATCACTATGGGCGTTTGAGCCTGGTGTTCCCAGTGTCTAGCCATAGCAAGCTTCCTGCAAGCTTTACTTTGAGGACTCTTTCCCAGGATCTGACCATCTCCATTGGAAATGCAACATAAGGAGTCTTTGGTCCCACCCTAAGTTGATAAACTCGAGTGGACTTCAACTGGCAAAATGAAAATGCAAATTAAGGCAAAACCAATTCAGGCAAAGACCAAGAACTCTCAACAGATATTCTTCCTCTAGAAAATACTTAGACTCCCAATCCCCTACTTTACCCGTATGGGTGGCTGGGATGAAGACTCGAGGCCAGGGCTGCCCAACCCTGTGACAAGGCCTTACCTCAGCTGTCCAGGAAAATTAAATGAAGGTTTAAACTGAGCATTACCAGTTCACTCATTTCTAAAACAAGTTCTTCAACCTGCATGTGATCTTGATGAACATATAAAAGGAGGAGAGACGCTCCATCCCAGGCTAAAAGATACATGGCTTTCATGTGGGCCCTGGAAGAGCTATCAGTAATCCAACGCATCCATCAACCAGGGTCTTTGTGTCATCATTAAAGCCCAAGGTAGGACTTCTCAGGTGCCACATGGACAGGCAGAAGGGGGTCTCTCTGAAGTTCATCTCTGCAAACACCAGTGATCCCTGGCCTCGCGTGCTAAAAATGCTCCTACAGAACCCATTTCCAACCCTCACCATTCTCTTGTTGCCATGACAACCAGCCATCTCATAATCTCTGAGAATGGGCAAACTTTTCCCTTGTACCAGGAGTCACCTTTTTATATCCCTACACATTTCTAATTGCTGGGAAAGAGACACAAATGATGACATGCTGGAAATCACTGTACATTGATATGTTATTTTATTCAACCTAAGGAATCCATTGGTAAGAGAGCCATTTTTACGGAAATTCTCACATATATACATAGACTGTTCCTATACAAACCAGGAATTCTGACCAGAAATGTCAGATGTACATCATGTGAGAGACTCTGGGCTATGGTTTTAGAAATTATAAATAACAATAATAATATAGATATAAATGAGTCAGTGGGAACTTGAAACTTGAGATTTGCGAGAGTAAGTTGAGTGACAACGGCCCTCAAACTGTAGTATAAGTTATTTACATTAATACTGAAGCACGACAATTATTACAACAGAAGCCAGCAGGCAAAATTGCTCTTGGAACCTACAGACATTGTTGTCATTGTTAGCTGCTGCTGAGTGGGTTCCAACTCATGGCGACCCCATGTACAGTGGAACAATGTACTGCCTAGTCCTGTGCTATGTTCACAGTCATTGGTATGTTTGAATTCATTGTTATAGCCACTGCGTTTTGAGTGCCTTCCAACCTAGGAGCTCATCTTCCAGCACTGTATCAAAAAATACTCTGTTGTGATCCGTAAGGTTTCCATTGCCTAATTTGCCAAAGTAGATCTCCAGGCCTTTCTTCCTAGTCTGTCTTAGTCTGGAAGTTCTGCTAAAACCTGTCCACCATGGGTGACCTTGTTGGTATTTGAAATACCAGTGGCATAGCTTCCAGCATCACAGCAATACGCAAGCCACCAAACTAGAAGAGACTGACAGACGGTTGGTGGATAGTTGTTTTTAGGAAGTCTATATTCCATCACGGAGCATTTAAAGGTAAGAACCACAGTCAGAGGCTGGTACAGGGAGGTGTTGAGGGCACGGTTACAATAATGGCAACAAGGAAGAGGATTGGAGGCAGAAGTTTCTTGAGCTGATAGGAGGAATATCTCACCCATGACCCCAGATTCCTGTAAAAACAAAGAAGCTGGGAAGATGAGCTTGTTTGAGCATGTTTGAGCAAATGAGTTGGGTTTGTTGTTCTTTTTTCTTTTTTTTTTTTACATAAAATTCACATAATATGAAATCAACCATTTCAAAGTGCACAATTCAGTGGCATTTAGTACACTCACAATGTAGTGCACCACCTCTATCAAGTTCCAGAACATCTTCATCACCCCCCAAAGAAGACCCTGTGTCCACTGCCAGTCACTCCTTATTCCAAGCCCCCTCCCCCCTCTAACCACTAATCTACTTTGTCTTTATGCATTTGCCTATTCTAGATATTTCATACAAATGGGATCATACAATATTTGTACCTTGTGTCTGACTTATTTCACTCAGCATGATGTTTTCAAGACTCATCCATAAGGCAGCATATATCAGAACTCCATTTCTCTTTGTGGCTGAGTAATATTCCATTGTGTGGATGGACCACATTGTGTTTATCCGTCATCTCTTGACGGGGACTTGGGCTGTTTCCAACTTTCATAGTGTTGCTGTGAACACTGGAGAAGGAGCCTTGCTTTCTTAGACAAACAGAATTGCCCGCCCTGAGGCAAGAAGGGTTTTCCCTCTCTGGCAGGCAGAGGATCTAGTCTGGCAGGATGCAGGTGTCCAAACAATGAAGCTCCACCTCGGGAGGCCCCAGAGGAAATGGCGCTCCAAGGCGAGCCAGGCTCCCGTGCTAGGCTGACCTCCTGGACGGTTATTTCTGGATGGTATTCCCTTCCCTCCCTTGAGGGATTCCAGGAAAGCCTCTCATTCTCAGAAGCCCCTTCCCCACCCTGTTTTCATGCTGATGCATTGTCTGAAGTTGCAGGATGGGAAAAGTCATAGGTCGTGACAGGCCTTCTGGGCCAAAGGAATCTTCATAACTACAGTGTGGGAACAGCTTCCAAGAGGCTCAGCAGCCAGAATTTACCCTGAAACTGGAACCCAGCCCCAAGGGGGTGTCCCAGCCCTGAGCCTGGGGCCGGTTAACCAGAAATGATGTTCGCAGTCTTCTTCTGACCAGTTCTTCCTAACAAGGGGATGAAATGCAGACTTCCCAGCACGAAACGGCCCCTCCCAGCTGTGTGGGCAGACCCAGGCCCCCGACCAGAGAGGGCCCACCGCTCCCTCCAGTGGGGATGTGGGGGTGTCATCTCACCCTGGTGGTTTAGCTGGAAACCCCATGCTTCTGAAGGTGTTCATCACTGTGTCCCCAGGCCCTAGAACAGGCCCCAGCACATAGTAGGTGCTCAGTAAACACCTACTATGAACGAATGAGTGAATGAATATATAAGACCTTTTTGGAGAGCAACTGGCACTGTATATTGATAGATACTTCTGAGCCCTGTAACTCTATTTCCTACAACATATCCTAAGGAAACAATGAGAGATGTCACAAAGATACTACACCAGAATGTTTTTTGCAGCATTTGAAGCAATAACAAGAGAAGCCAAATAGCAACAATAAGAAATTGCTTAAATCAATTTTGAAGCACCTGTATAATAGAATAATCTGCATCATTAAAGCATGGTTTTAATAACATTGAGTGACATGAAGAAATAATTGTGTAAAGTTTGGTTTAAAAAAATAAAAAGCAGGATTTAAAATTACATATATATATAAATACACACATATATGTACACAAGTAGGTTACATCCTTTTTACATGTGTGGGAGGAAGACAGTGTATGTGTGAGTGTGAGTGTATGTGTGTGAGAATGTGTGAGTGGGTGTCATGGTTTGAATTATGTCCCCCAAAAAATGTGTGTGTCAATTTGGCTGGGCAATGATTCCCAGAATTGTGTGGTTGTCCTCCATTTTGTGATTGTAATTTTATGTTAAAGAGGGTTAGAGTGGAATTGTAACACAACCCTTACTCAGGTCACATCCCTGATACAATGTAAAAGGAGTTTCCCTGGGTTGTGGCCCACACCACCTTTTATCTCTTGTAAGAGATAAAAGGAAAGGGAAGCAAGCAGAGAACTGGGGACCTCATACCATCAAGAAAGCAGTGCCGGGAGCAGAGCGCATCCTTTGGACCGGGGTCCCTGCGCAGAGAAGCTCCTAATCTGGGGGAACACCGAAGAGAAGAAGGCCGACAGAAAAAGCCTTCCCCTGGAGCTGATGCCCTGAATTTGGACTTTTAGCCTACTTTAACTGTGAGGAAATAAATTTCTCTTTGTTAAAGCCATCCACTTGTGGTATTTCTGTTATAGCAGCACTAGATGACTAAGACAGTGGGGATGTGTGTGTATGTGAGCAAAAATTTCCTTCAGGAATGAAAGCAAAAGAAAGAAATCCTCAGATGAAGGAAAAATAAGAATTTGTCTTATGTAGAATTACTCTCAAGAAAAGCTAAAGGAAGTTCTTCAGGCTGAAGAAAAATGATCCCAAAGGAAAATGGAGAACTTTAGGAATGAAGGAAGAGCAACAGAAATGGTAAATATCTAGGTACAGATGCTAGACTATTTCCCCTTGTAAGTTATTTAAAATATTAAGAGCATTAAAAGTACAAATTAAAACATTGTCAGGGAGAGGGTTTCAATGTATATAGATGTATACATGGGACAGCTATAAATAAAAAGGGGAGAGTAAATGAGTCTATACAACGGAAAGCTTATATGTTTTACCTGAAATGGTAAAATATTAACCCTGAAAAGGCTATCTAAAGTTATGTATGTCTATTATAAACCCTAGAACACTTTTAAAAAGATGTAGTCGAAAAAGACAATACCAAAACCAAACCCATTGTCAGCGAGTCAATTCCTACTCATAGCGACTCCACAGGACAGAGTAGAACTGCATCGTAGGGTTTCCAAGGAAGGAGCAGCTGGTGGATTCGAACCGCTGACCTTTTGGTTAGCAGCCATAGCTCTTAACCAATCAAAATGAAATATTAAAAAATAAATAAACTAAAAGAAGCCAGGAAAAGAGGAACAAAGGAACAAAAACCAGAAGAGGCAAATAGAAAAACAATAAAATGGTAGGCCTAAATCCAAACATATTAATAATTACATTAAATGTAAATGGTCCATAAATGAGGTTGTATATGCAAAACTGATTGGCATATTTGACAGATAGAGATATTCAGTATTTTTTTAATGCAAATGGTCTAAACACACCAATTAAAAGACAGATTGTCAGATTAAACAAAAAAATGAAACGCAACTTTATGGTGTCTTTAAGACACCCACTTTAAATATAATGATATAAAGTAAAAGGATGGAAAATTATATACCATACAAACCTTAAAATGGAGGTAGTAGTACTAGCAGTAGTGCCAGAACCTACCTAACTTCATGGGGGGATAATGACCAGGATCAGCCCGAAGCTGATTCTCATCGGGCAGAGGTCAAGCATACCTCTATTCTCCAACCTTTTTACCAATTCTGACACCAACTGTCCCTCTCACGGCACTCTCTACTTCTCTTCTAGTTTTAATAATCCACTGCAATGGTCATATGGAGCTCATAGACTATACTATACTTACAGTTAAGTGGTCTATTAACGAAGTAACAGAGTACAACACAGGATCAGGATCAACAGGCTATAATAATTCAGGTTTAGGATCAGGAAGCATGTAGGCAAAGTCTCACTTCTTAAGTGCAGGACAGCTGTCTCAGCTCCTCTCAACCATGCAGGCTTCCTCTTGGCCCCCTGATGACAGGTTCTTCAACTCCTTCAGGACAGGCTCCTCTTGGTCTTGCCATATGTCACCACTGATTCTGCCAGAGGGCCCCTTTTGGGCCTATCACTGCCAGCTCTGCTGCTGGGCCCCTTCTGGGCCTCTTACTGTCTTCAGTGTTACAGCCCTTGACCAGTGTTACAGTTCTTTTAGGAGGTTCCTTGCCTCTTCTCTCTCTCTCTCTGCTTCTTCCTGATGCTTCTCTTCCTGCTTCTTTCTGTCTGAAAAATCTCTGTGGGTCTGGCTGCTTAAATACACAAAATCCTCATCAATTTCAAGGTATGGCCCTTCCACCAGGACCAGAATTGAGCAATCCCCTCTCGGTAGGCTACAGACACTTCATTTGCATAGTCCATTGACCAATCCCTACAAGGTGCATACCAATCACAGGGCAGGCTGCAGCCCAGGGCCAGACAAAAAGTATCAAATCAAGTTGTTTACAGTTTACTCAAGAAATGTAACAAACCCTCTGAGGTAGAAAGCTAGGGCAAAGGTAAAATCTTAGGGCTTAGAAGAAAAATCTCACAAGCTGTTTTTTCAAAGAACCAAGGCAAAAGGCCATATAAAAAAACTCATTTCACCACAAAACTCTAATCAAAAGAAAGCTGATGTGGCTATATTAATATTAAACAAATTAGACTTCAGAACAGGAAAATTACTAGGGATAAAGAAGGAAATCGAATAATGATAAAAGGATCTAGTCACCAAGAAGACATAACAAATCTGAATATATATGTAACTAATAATAGAACTCCAAATCAACAAAATTAAAAACAAAAATAATAATAGAGAAAATCAATGAAAGCAAAACCTGGTTCTTTGAAAAGATTAATAAAATTGATAAACTTCTAGCCAGTGATCAAGCAAAAGAGAAAGAAGACATAAATTACCAATATCAGGAATGAAGCAGGGGATATCAGTACAGACATTATAGACATTAAAAGGATAATAAGGAATACAACAAAAAGACTCCATATTTATAAATAAAACAACTTAGATGAATTGCTCCAATTCCTTGAAAAACACAAACTAACAAAACTTGCCTAAGAAGAAATGGATAACCTGAATATCCCTATATCTATGAAAGAAATGGAATTTGTAGTTTAAAATCTTAAAGAAAACTCTAGGCCCAGAAGAAATACTGCCAATTCTACATGTGTTCCAGGAAACAGAAGGGGAGGGAATAATTCCTAACTCACTTTATGAAACTAGTATTATCATGATACCAACATAATATAGAGACATTAAAAGAAAACTACAGACCAATATTCCTTATGAGCAGATACTTTAAAATCCTCAACAAAATATTAGCAAATAAAATCCAGTAATATATAAAAACGGTAATCTAACTGAAGCAAATGGAGTTTCCCCAGGAATGAAAGGCGGGTTCAACATTCACACAGCAATCACTGTAAACAGTAACAACAACCAAAAAACACGTGTAGTTACATATGTATATATGCATAGGTATGTATATGTGCATATATGTGTGTGCAAATATACATGTAGCTATGTGTAAATGTCTGAAATTGATCAAATATGCAATCAAGATACACTGAACATCACTGGTGATTAGAATGCAAAAGTTGGAAACAAAGAAGGATCTGTAGTTGGAAAATATAGCCTTGGTGACAGAAACAACACTGGAGATTGCATGATAGAATTTTGCAAGACCAATGACCTATTCATTGGAAATATCTTTTTTCAACAACATAAACAGCGACTATACATGTGGACCTCACCAGACGGAATACATAGGAATCAAATCAACTACACCTGTGGGAAAAGATGATGGAGAAGCTCAATATCGTCAGTCAGAACAAGGCCAGGGACCCAGTGCGGAACAGACCATCAACTGCTCATATGCAAGTTCAAGCTGAAGCTGAAGCAAATTAAAACAAGTTCACAAGAGTCAAACTACAACCTTGAGTATATATCACCTGGATGGCATCAAGGACATCACACATGAAGAAAGCAAAAGGTCGTTAAAAAGACAGGAAAGAATGAAAACACCAAAATGTTTGTCAGAAGAGACTCTGAAACTTGCTCTTGAATGTAGAGCTAAAGTGAACGGAAGAAATGATGACGTAAAAGAGCTGAACAGAAGATTTCAAAGTGCAGCTCGAGAAGACAAAGTAAAGTATTATAATGAAATGTGCAAAGACCTGGAGTTAGAAAACCAAAAGGAAAGAATACCCTCAGCATTTCTCAAGCTGAAAGAACTGAAGAAAAAATTCAAGCCTCAAGTTGCAATATTGAAGGATTCAATGAGCAAAGTATTGAATGACGCAGGAAACATCAAAAGAAGATGGAAGGAGTACATGGAGTCACTGTACCGAAAAGAACTGGTTGATGTTCAACCATTTAGCAGGTAGTATATAATCGAGAACCAATGGTATTGAAGGAAGAAGTCCAAGCTGCATTGAAGGCACTGGCGAATAAAAGGCTCCAGGACTGATGGAATACCAGTTGAAATGTGAAAAATGTAACCAATATCACTGAACAATTTGTGTAGTAACTGTTAAATGGGAACCTAATTTGCTGTGTAAATGTTCACTGAAAACACAATAAAATATTACTTAAAAAATCAGCAATCAATGTAATTCACCTTGTTCTCAATATATGTAAAAAATGAGCATTTAAAAAAATTCAACGTCCATTCATGATTTAAAAAGAAAACAAACCCTCAGTCAACAAGGAACAGAAGAAAATTTACTTAACCTGATTTAAGACATCTACAAAAACTAACATTATACTTGATAGAGAAAGACTGAATGCATTCCCCCTAAGATCAGGAATAAGACAAGAATGTCTTCTTGCACCAATCCTATTCAACATTGTGCTGGGTGTGCTAGTCAGTGTCATAAGGCCAGGACAGATCAGACAGGTAGTTAGGTAGATAGAGGAGAGATAGACAGACAGACAGATAGATAAAAGCATATAGATTAGAAGGAAAAAAACAAAACTCTCTATTCACAGACATGGTTGTCCATGTAGAAAATCTCAAAAATCTATTAAAAAGTTCTTATAATTACTAAGTGAGTTCATCAAGGTTGCAGGATAACAAGTCAATATATCAAAATCAATTGTATTTCTATAGACTAGCACAGTAATCAAGGCAGTGTGGTGTTGCCGAAAAGACAGATACATAAATCAATGAAACACAATAGCAAGTCCAGAAAAATTTTTTTTCCAGCTGCTGTGGAGGCAACTCCAATTCATGGTGACTCCATATATGTCAGAGTAGAGCTGTGCTCCACAGAGTTTTCAGTGGTTGATTTTTCAGAAGGAAATCACAGGGCTTTCTTCTGAGGCATCTCTGGGTGGACTCGAACTGCCAATCTTTCAGTTAGTAGTCAAGCATGTAACCATTTGTGCCACTTTAGAACTTCAAGTCCAGAAATAGACTCACATAAATGTAATTAATCCATTTACAATAAAGGTGTAAAGGCAGCTTAGTAGAGAGTTCTGAGGTACAATACCAAAAGCACACTCCATACAAAAATTGATAAACTGGGGTTCATCAAAATTATAAACTTTTTAAGGGCTAGGAAGACACAATTTTATACTCCAGTGCTTTTCAATATTTACACATTTTGTTATATCGGTCCCTTAAGGACAAAAGTTTTTTGGTTTTTTGGTTTTGTTTTTTGTATATCCATTACGGATTGAATTGTGTCCCCTAAAAATATGTGTTGTAAATCCTAACCCCTATGCCTGTGGTTATAAACCCATTTGGGGATGGGTTGACTTTATGTTAATGAGACAGGATTAGTGTAAGGTGTGTTTTGAGTCAATCTCTTTTGAGATATAAAAAAGACTGAACAATCAAGCGAGAGAAGCAGAGATGCCAGAAGAGAGATGCCAAGCCACATGAAGACTATCCAGAAGCAGAAGCCAAGAAGAGACAAGGCCCTTCCTCCATAGTCGACAGAGGAGAAAGCCTTCCCCTAGAGCTGGTGCCCTGAATTTGAACTTCTAGCCTCCTAAACTGTGAGAAAATAAATTACTGTTTATTAAAGCCAAAAATATATATATAAACTTTTGCTCTATGAAAAACACCAAGAGTATAAAAAGACAAGCTACAGACTAGAAGGAAATATTTGCAAATCACATAGTTGACAAATGACTTATATCCAGAATACGTGATTTTCAAACTCAATAGTAAGAAAACAAATTACCCAATAAGAAAAATGAGCAAAAGACATGAACAGGTGGGGCCAAGATGGCGGAGTAGTCAGATGCTTCTGGTGGTCCCTCTTACAACAAAGAGCCAAAAAAACAAGTGAATCGATTACATATGAAAGACATGAACAGATACTTCACCAAAGAAGAAATATGGGTGGCAAAGAAGCCTCAATATCATTAGTCATTAGAGAAATGCAAAATAAAACCGCACTGAGGTACCACCGTATACCAATCAGAAGGCTAAAATTTTTAAAACCTGACAAGTTTTTCAGTGCTGGCAAGATTTAGGAGCAACAGAAAACATTGTTGGTTAGAAGACAGGATGGTGTAGACACTCTGGGAAACAATTTGGTTTCTTATAAAGTTACACACATACACTAACCATACTACCCAGCAATCCCACTCCTAGGTATTTACATGAGTGAAATAAAAACCTACTTTCACACAGAAACCTGAGAGATGAATATTTATAGCAGCTTTATTCGTAATTGCCAAAAAACTGCAAACAACTCAAATGTCCTTCAACAGGTGAAAGGGTAAACTGTGATACATCTAGATAACTGAATACCACCCAGCAAGAAAAATTTAGGAACTCAACGCACACAAAAATTCAAATGCATCATTTTAAGTTAAAGAAGCCAAACTCAAAGGGCATATAACTCCATTTATGGGACATTCTAGAAAATGCAAAACTATAGTGATGGAAAACACATCAATGGTTGCCAGGGTTTGAAGGTGGGGACAGGTTTTGAGCACAAAGGGCAGGAGGGAATTTGGAGGAGCCAGAGGAAGAAAGGGGTTGGAATTGTTCTCTATCTTCTATCACTATTGTTACAGATTCTATGCATTAGTCAAAATTCTTAAAGAGTTGTCCACCAGAAAGAGTGAATTTTACCGTATTTAAATTAAAATACAAATTTGTAAAAGGGGAAGGGGATGGTTTTACATATGCTGACATGGAGCTATACCTTTCAGATGGTTTCCAATTTAGTCAGGGGAAAAGAAAAAGCAAGACGCAGACCAGCAGTAATCCAGTTAAAAAGAGGGCAGGCACATTGTCCATATTTTATATGCATAAAATTCCTTTGAAAGTCATCAAAGGATAAAAGCCACAAAGGTTGTCCCCGAGGACGAGGACAGAGGAGTGGGTAAAAGAGAGGCTTAATTTCACTCTCTGCCCTTAATAGAGTTTTATTTATTTATTTTTTTTGCCATATGCATGTATCACTTTTTCAGTTAAAAAAAAAAAAACACCTAGTGTTCTATTTGTTTCATTTTTCTAGTTAAAGAACAAGAAACCCAGTTCCTCCCTTGCTGAGCCCGCGGGTTACTGGATTCGGGTTGTTAGCGCTGCTGGTGACTCCATTCCGGCTTCTCTGAGCCCCTGGTCTATGGACGTTGGCGGACATCCTCCCACTGGCCACTTTTAAGGCCAGTGCTCTCCAGAGCCTGACAGCCTTGGTGTACTGTCTACTCCTGAATTTTTAAACACCAACTATGGTTTTAACCACCCCTTTATCTGCAGCCTCAGCCTCTTCCTGAAGCTTCTGACTCACACACTGCTCCTTCAACATTTCCTCCTGTCTCCACCACCCTCCACCCAAGCCTGCTCCTTGTCATAAACTGCTTTCTGCTGCTGACATCATATGAGATCCACCCAGCTCCCACTCGGACACCTGGCAACTCCCAGACCTTTCCTTCTCTCTCCCTTCCAATGGTCTTCAAGCCTGCTTACTTCACCTTCTAAAGGCCTCCTGAGTATCTCTCCCCACTCCCTCCCCACTGCCACACTGCAATAGACCAGGAAGGAGATAATTAGGGCCTAAAATATTGGGCACTCAGTTTCCAGAAGAGCCCCCTCCTATCTGTTCCCCAGTGCTTGTCCCTGCGGTGCTGTCGAACTCCGAAGTCCACAATGGCTCCCACTGCTCCAGGCAGGATGAAATCCAGATTGCCAGACTGCTTGGCTTGAGTACAAGGTCCACCGCGCCCCGCCTACCTCCAGCAACAATCTGATGGTAGAGTCCAGAGACTTTGCCCTCTTCCCCAACCCCATGTCTACCTGGCCAACATCTAAGTAGTCTTCCATGACCACTCAGGCCCCCTCTTCCTCTGTGAAATTCCCTGCCACCTCCCGTCGTTCCCAAGGCAAACCTAATCACGCCCCCCACCAATGATTTACCATATATGTACTTTTGGGATTGCTTTCATCATCATGTACAATAACCGCCTACTTTCTGTCCATGTGAGGCAGTGGTGGTGCAGTGGTAGAATTCTCACCTACATGCAGGAGACCCAGGTTCTATTCCCGACCAATGCACCTCATGTGCAGCCACCACCCGTCTGTCAGTGGAGGCTGGTGTGTTGCTATGATGCTGAACAGGTTTCAGCAGAACTTCCAGACTAAGATGGATGAGGAAAAAAGGCTTGGTGGTTTACTTCTGAAAATCAGCCAAAGAAAACCCTGTAGATCACAGTGGTCAGATCCACAACTAATCACGAGGATGGTGCTGGACCAGGAAACATTTTGTCCCAGTGAGCATGAGGTCACCATGAGCTAACAACAAACCTGTCCATGTATTGGCTAGTAAGCCCCTCAAATGCTGGGGCTACATCACTTTCACCTTGGGAGGCAGAGGCATTTTGTAAATGGGGGTGGGATGAGCCAATTCCAAACCTAATACAGACTGCAGGTGAAGTGTGAACAGCTTGACCAAGGTAAATGATGTCACTAAGATGTACACAAGAAAAAGAACTTTTTGTAATTGCTATGGCATATAAGGAGCCCTGGTGGCACAGTGGTTAAGAGCTCAGGCTGCTAACTGAAAGGTCAGCAGTTGGAATCTACCAGCCGCTCCTTGGAAACCCTGTGGGGCAGTTTTACTGTCCTACAGGGTCATTATGAGTCAGAAATGACTCGACGGCAACGGGTTTGGTTTGATTTTGGTTATGGCATATATAATTTTGCAACAACAGCAACAACAACCAAAATATGTATTGCCGGTATATATGAATGCATGTATGTGTATACCAACCAACCAAACCCATTGCCACCAAGTGGATTCCGACTCATAGTGACCTTATATAAGTATGTATAGGTGTGTATATGCTGGTGGTGGTGCCGTAGAGTCGGTTCCAACTGATAGCGACCCTATGTACAACAGAACTAAACACTGTCCGATCCTGCACCATCCTCACAATAGTTGCTATGTTTGAGCTCATTGTTGCAGCCACTGTGTCAATCCATCTCATTGAGGGTCTTCCCCTTTTCCTCTGACCCTCTAGTTTACCAAGCATGATGTCCTTCTCCAGGGACTGGTCCCTCCTGATAACATGTCCAAAGTATCTGGGATGAAGTTTCACCATCCTTGCTTCTAAGGAGCATTCTGGCTATACTTCTTCCAAGACAGTAGTCCATGGTATATTCAACATTCTTCACTAACACCATAATTCAAATGCATAAATTCTTCTTTGGTCTTCCTTATTCATTGTTCAGCTTTCACATGCATATGAGGCGATTCAAAATCAGGCACACCTTAGTCTTTAAAGTGACATCTTTGCTTTTTAACACTTTAAAGAGGTCTTTTGCAGTAGATTTGCCCAAAGCAATACATCATTTGATTTCTTGACTGCTACTTCCGTGGATGTTGATTACGGATCCAAGTGAAATGAAATCCTTGACAACTTCAATATTTTCTCCGTTTATCATGATGTTACTTATTGGTCCAGTTGTGAGTATTATTGTTTTCTTCATGTTGAGGTGTAACCCATACTGAAGGCTGTGCTCTTTGATCTTCATCAGCAAGTGCTTCAAGTCCTCTTCCCTTTCAGCAAGCAATTTGTATCATCTGTATATTACAGGTTGTTAATGAGTCTTCCTCCAATCCTTCATATAGTCCAGCTTCTTGGATTATTTGCTCAGCATACAGATTGAACAAGTATGGTGAAAGGATATAATCCTGACACACATCTTTCCTGATTTTAAACCACCCAGAACTCCCACATTCTCTTCGAATTACTGCCTCTTGGTCTTTGTACAGGTTCTGCACAAGCACAATTAAGTCTTCCGGAATTCTCATTCTTTGCAATGTTACCCATAATTTGTTATGATCCACACAGTCGAATGCCTTTGCATTGTCAATAAAACACAGGTAAACATCTTTCTGGTATTCTCTGCTTTCAGCCAAGATCCACCTGACATCAGCAGTGATATCCTTCATTCCACATCCTCTTCTGAGTCCGGCTTGAATTTCTGGCAGTTCCCTGTCGATGTACTGCTGCAGCCATTTTTGAATTACTTTCAGCAAAATTTTACTTATGTGTGATATTAATGATATTGCTCAGTAATTTCCACATTCTGTTGGATCACCTTTCTTTGGAATGGGCACAAATATGGATCTCTTCAGTCAATTGATAAGGTAGCTGTCTTCGAATTTCTTGGCAAAGACAAGTGAGTGTTTCTAGCATTGCATCTGTTTGTTAAAACATCTCAATTGGTATTGTGTCAATTTCTAGAGCCTTGATTTTTACTAATGCGTTCAGTGCAGCTTGGACTTTTTCCATCAATACCATCAGTTCTTGATCATATGCTACCTCCCGAAATGGTTGAACATCAACCAATTCTTTTTGGTACAGTGACTCAGTCTATTCCTTCCACCTTCTTTTGATGCTTCCTGCATTGTTTAATATTTTGCCCATAGAATCCTTCAATATTGCAACTCGAGGCTTGAATTTTTTCTTCAGTTCTTTCAGTTTGAGAAATGTTGAGTATGTTCCTCCCTTTCGGTTTTCTAAGTCCAGGCCTTCGCACATTTCATTATAATACTTTGTCTTCTCATGTCGCCCTTTGAAATCTTTTTGTTCAGCTTTTACTTCATCATTTTTTCCATTCACTTTAACTACTCTACATTCAAGAGCAAGTTTCAGAGTCTCTTGTGACATCCATTTTGGTCTTTTATTTCTTTCCTGTCTCTTTAATGGCCTTTCTCTTTCTTAATATATATCATCCCACAACTCATCTGGTCTTCAGTCATTAGTGTTTAATGTGTCAAATCTATTCTTGACAATAAATATAGGTGTATATATAGGTGTATGTATATGTATAGGGAGCCCTGGTAGCGCAGTGGTTAAGAGCTTGGCTCATAATCAAAAGGTCGGCAGTTTGAATCCACCAGGCACTCCTTGGAAACCCTATGGGGCAGTTCTACTCTGTCCTATAGGGTTGCTATGGGTCAGAATTGACTCAATGGGAATGGGTAACAGGTATATGTATATGCATGTATGTGGGTTCATACATGTATATTCATATATATAATAAAACACATAGGGAGTGTAGTTACAGCTACCTCTTAAACATAACCAAACACTTCACAGGATTAGTTTCCTGGGTTTGAAGACTTAGGATCATAGTCTTGTGGGACAACTCGGTCAACTGGCATAATATAGTTCATAAAGTTATGCTCTGCATACTAGTTTGGTGAGCAGTTTCTGGGTTCTTAAAAGCTTGTGAGTGGCCATCTAAGATACTATCAATCTCTACTCATCTGGAGCCAAAAAGAAAGAAGGAAGCCAAAGACTCAGAGAATAAACTAGTCTACAGGGCCTACATGAGCCACAGCCTCATCTACCCTGAGACCAGGGGAACTAGATGTGCCCAGCTACCACTACTAATCATTTTGATCAGGGCCACAATTGATGGATCCTGATAGAATGGGAAAGCAATGTGGAAAAGAACTTGAACTTCTTACAAAAATCCAGACTTACTGGTCCGGTGGCAACCAGAGGACTTCCCAAGACTATTGCCCTGAGATGTTCTTTAAACCTTGAACCAAAACTAGCACCTGAGGTCACCTTTTAGCTAAATAACAAATTGGCTCACGAAACAATGAGTATCAACCATGAATACTGTGCTCCTTTTAAAAATCATCTGTATGAGACCAAGTGGTCAACAATTACTTTAAAACAAAAGATGAGAAGGTAAGGGGGCAGGGAAATGAGATTACTGGAAACGGAAAAACCAGAAAGGAAATAATGAGAATGTTCACACATTGTGAAGAATGTAACCAATGTCTCTGAACAATTTGGGGCAGAATTGTTGAATGGGAACCTAATCTACTATGTAAACTTTCACCGAAAACACAATAAAATATTATTAAAATAAAAATGTTAACACGACCAAAACTGACCCTTTTTAACCCTTTCTTCTCACTGTTCAGATTGCCCTGCCCTAGACAGAGCTTATGGAAGGCTTTCTTAGTAAGGAGATATATATATATATATATTTTTTTTTTTTTTAATTGTACTTCAGGTGAAGGCTTACAGAACAAATAGTTTCTCATGAAATAGTAGTACACATATTGTTTTATGACATTGGTTAACAACCCCACAACATGTCAACCCTCTAACTTCTCAACCTTATTTTTGGTGAAAATACACATAGCCAAAGATACACCATTTCAAAAATTTCTACATGCACAGTTCAGTGACATTGACTACGCTCTTCCAATTGTGCTGTTATTCTCACTTAAGATGAAGGCTTACAGAACAAAATAGTTTCTCATTTAACAGTTACTACAAATGTTGCCCTATGACAATGGTTAACAATCTCACAACACATCAACAATATCCTTACTCAACCTTGGGTTCCCTATCACCAGCTTCCTTGTCCCCTTCTGCCTTCTGGTCCTTGTCACTGGATTCCTGTACCTCGTTAGTCTCATTTGGTTTTACGGGGCTGTCCACTCCCGGCTGAACAGTGAACCTCGGAGGTAACTTCACCACTGAGCTAAAAGGGTGTCTGGAGGCCATACTCTCGGGGTTTCTCCAGTCTCCTTTAGGCCAGTAAATCTGGTCTTTTTTTTGTGAGTTAGAATTATGCTCTACATCCTTCTCCAGCTCTGTCCAGAACCCTCTGTTATGATCCTGGTCAGAGCAGTCAGTGGTGGTAGCCGGGCACCATCTAGCTGTACTGGACTCAGTCCAGTGGAGGCCTTGGTAGCTGTGGACAATTAGTCCTTCGGACTAATCTTTAAGGATATATATTTTTAAATGATTTATATTCTGAATGCTCCAAAAGGAACATTAAATGCATTGTCTTTGTGGTTTTAGAGATACTCTTTGGTGATTATTTTTATTCTGAAAATGTTATTACTTAGAATAAAAATGAAAAATAAAAGAACACACTTACAAAAATAAATAAATAAGCCGACTCCATTCAGTGTATGCCTCTGTCTGCTAACATAATGGTATCTGCAATGCCGGTCACCAGGAAATTCATGGTGAACCTCAGAACATAGTGACCACACTAATCTGCCAGTCCAGTTTCAACCCACAGCCCACTGGAATGGCCTGCCTGGTTATCTGAATGGCCCAGTATTTGCTTCCATAACACATCTCTCGGAAGAGCCGGCCTGGGTTCTCTCTGTTTCATAGCTAAGTGTGTGCCCGTTCCAAAGTGAAATGCAAGGTCTTTTTCATCCATTTAACTTGTTAGTTTATTAACAGCCAAAGTATTAGCCTGGATCGTCATCTTGTTTGACCAATGGACAACTGGAAAGCAAACATGGCACCATGCCACCAGGAAGATGAGAAAGGCCAGCTCCAACAATGAAGTATCACATACCCACCAAACCAGCACAATAAACCACCATCATAAGAGCCAGTGTTGGCAAGGACTTGGGAAAGCAGAGATAGTTACCCCCATTACCTGTTGCCATTGAGTTGCTTCCAACTCATAGGGACCCTGTATGACAGAGCAGAAGCCCCACAGGGTTTCCAAGGCTGTAATCTTTACTGAAGCAGATTGCCACATCTTTCTCTCACAGAGTGGCTAGTGGGTTCCAACCACTTTTCGGTTAGCAGCCGAGCACTTAATCACTGAATTACCAGGGCTCCTTAGTCACCCAAATTAGGGGAACCATAAGTTCATTAGACCCTTTGAAGGACAAACTAGTAATATAGTTCAAGAACCATAAAAATATTCAGACACTCCAACCCCAGTTTCCTGAGACATCTGCATATGTACCTTTCTCTTTCAAATCATTTCATTAACGATCATGAAGATAGCACACAGGACTTGGCAATGTTTCATTCTGTTATACACAAGGTCACCATGAGTCAGAGCCAACTTGTTTAACAACAAAAACAATTATCATAAAAGTATTTTATGAAGGAAGAAAAGGCCGTCAAATATACAAAATGGAAGGAAGTTAATAATTATAACACATCATCCACGTAATGGAATATTTCATGGCCATAAGAGGCCATAAAAATGCTACTACGAAGAAAAATCAGACAAAAACTGCATATATGCTGCAAGCACCTACATGTGTATGTGTGTGTATTGCAAAGCAAGAAAATTTCTCAGAAAAATCAAGGTTTATCACATAGGTGAAGGGTCATGGGTGTATTTTTTGTAGAGTGATCAGTTTTGATAACAAAGTTCATTATTGACAGGATTGATGACACGGTAATTACACAATCTTTTGAAAGATCACATCTTGGTGGGGGAAGCTCCAATGCTGTGTTTGCCTAGTAGATAAGGAATTTTCTTCTCCTGAGTCTCCACCATAGAGTAACCCGAGACCCTCTTAAATGGCCCAAGGCGAAAAACTCACTCACCGGGGCCTGTCCCCTGGGTGCCGAGAACTGGAACATTCCTGCTGGCCAGTAAGGAAGGCAGAGGCCTTGTCCTGGGCTCTTTATCAAGGCTTCACAAACATGCATCCTGCTGTGACCAGGCTGAGGAAAGCCCTCCCTCCCAGGCTGGCCCCGCCCTGACCGGCCCCCATGAGAAGGGGCTGCCTTAACCACTGCTCCCCTCCCCTGGAAGCGGCCCCCCTGGGCGCCAGAAGGCCCAGTACCCCAATGCACTCAACAGTACAGAGTGTCTCCTGGTTCCACAAACCTCTTATGACATCACCTGGGTCAAGAGAACATAGCAGGAAATGAGACTCTCAAGGGATTTTCAGACTCTCTTAAAAAAAAAAACCCGTTGCCGCTGAGTTGATTCCAACTCATAGCGACCCTATAGGACAGAGTAGAACTGCCCCATAGGGTTTCCAAGGAGTAGCCGGTGGATTCGAACTGCCAACCTTTTGATGAGCAGCCAAGCTCTTAATCACTGTGCCACCTCAGACTCTCTCAGGTACTTTATATTTGAGGATCTCAGAATCAGTTGAGAATCCCATGCAAACTGAGGGACACCCTCCCCAGAAAAATGCACATACAAAACTATGCATGCAATACAAAATGTTCACAGCAGCACTATTCACAACAGCCAAAAGGTGAAAACAAAACAAAAGGTGTGGCACATGTGTTCATCACATTGTGCTACAATGAGGCCCTTCCGCACAGTGAAGTAGGTTATGGATTGAATTGTGTCCCCGCAAAATACATGTTGTAAATCCTAACCTCTAAACCTCTGGTTATAATCCCATTTAGGAATGGGTTTTCTTTGTTACGTTAACGAGACAGTATTAGTACAGGGTATGTCTTAAGTCAATCCTTTTGAGATATAAAAGAGCAGATTAAGCAAGCAAGCCAGTGCAAACAGAGGGGAAGATACACGCCATGTGATTACCAAGAAACCCAGAAATAGAAGCTGAAAAGAGACAGGCTCCTCCAGAGCCTACAGAGAGAGAGCCTTCCTCTAGAGCCAGTGCCCTGAATTTGGATTTCTGGTCTCCTAAACTGTGAGAAACTAAATTTCTGTTCCTTAAAGCTACCCACTTGTGGTATTTCTGTGAAGGCAGCACTAGATAACTAAGACACAATATTATTCAATCATAAAGAGAAATGAAGTTCAGATCCATGCTACGACACAGATGAACCTTGAAGACACGATGCTGAGTGAAATCAGCCAGACACAAAAGGACAAAGAGTGTATGACCTCACTTACGTGAAATATCTACAACAGGCAAATGCACAGAGACAAAAAGTAGATTAGCGATCACCAGGGGCTGGGAGGAGAGGGAATGGGGGTTATTTCTGAAGGGGCACTGAATTTCTGTTTGAGTGATGTAAGACTTCTGGAGGAATCCCTGGGTGGTGCGACAAGTTAACGTACTCGCTGCTAAATGAAAGGTGGGAGGTTCGAGTCCACCCAGAGGCGCATTGAAAGAAAGTCCTGGTGATCTACTTCCAAAAGATCTGCCCCTGAAAACCCTATGGAGCACAGTTCTACTCTGACACACATGGGGTTGCCACGAGTCAGACTCAACTCCACAGCAACTGGTATGGGCGCAGTGGTGGTTCAGGTAGGATTCCCACCCTCCATTCAGGAGACCTGGGTTTGATTCTCAGCCAATGCACCTCATGCATAGCCACCACCTGTCTGTCACTGGTGGCTTGCATGCTGCTATAATGCTGAGCAGGTTTCAGAGGAGCTTCTAGACTAAGACAGACAAGGAAGAAAGACCTGGCAATCTGCTTCCAAAAAAATCAGTCACTGAAAACCCTATGGAGCACAGTTCTATTCTTATACAGATGGGGTCGCCATGAGTTGGAGTCAACTCAACAGCAACTGGTTTTTTAAGACTTTTGGAAACAGACAGTGGTGATGGTTGCACAACATGGTGAATGTAATTGATGCCACTGAATTATACACTTAAAAAATGGTAAAAAAGGCAAACTTTTTTAATATATATTTCACCACAATGGATTTTTTAAAATATGCGTTCAATATCAGAGACTTCACAAAATCTGCCAATAGGCTGGTACCTATCAACTACCACCAAAAAAAGGAGCAAAAACAAGCTGTAACACTGCCCCTGAGACACTATCACTGCAGACATTTTATGGATCTCCCTCAGACTTCTTTCTTTGCACGTAGATACATTATTGTTGGCGTGACCTTTGACAAAAACAGGATTGTACCACAGACGGTATTTTGTAACCTACTAATTTCATTTAGAGGTCACTGGGTGGCATAAACAGTTCGCACTGGACGGCTAACCTAAGGTTGGTGGTTCTAACACACCCAGTGGTACCATAGAAGAAAGGCCTGGCAATCTGCTTCCAGAAAAATTACAGCCTATGGAGCACAGTTCTACTCGGTAACATGTGGGGTTGTCATGTGTTGGAGTCGACGCAACAGCATAAGGTTATTTTCACTTAGCAATGCTTGCTTGGTCAGTGTGGGATAGGCGAGACCACCCTGCCCGAGCCTGAGAAGGCACCTATGGGAGACAGTGATTTAGAACATAATGACCCATGCAATGCTCTTGTTGCTAAATAATAGAAAAGGTCTCAACTTAGAACCAGGACTAGAACTGAGGCCTCCCTCATCACTGGACTGTGGGCAGGTTGCCCTACCTCTTTGAGCTTCAGTCCTCACCTGTAAAAGGCAGGTAATAAATTACCTCCCAGGAAATGTATGAACCACTCATCTTCTCAGATCCATATCCTTGCCCCGGCCTCTCCTCCACTCCAAGCTCATATCGGGCTGCCCCCTTGACAACTCGAACCTTCCAAGTCCAAATAGAAGTCTTCATTTTCCACCCAGCCCTGCCCCACCACCGTTCCCTTCTGGGTAAGCAGCCCCTCCACTCACTCAGAGCCTCAGGCCCCAGGAGTCACACTCCACCCTGCTGCTCTCACCCCATGTCCAAGACAAATGGCTCCGCTATTTGTGGTCACAAGACAAACAGCCCCGCTGGCCCAGCCTGACCATGTTGCTCCATCTCCACGCACCATCCTAAAGCAGCCCCGTCATCTCTGGCTTGACACCTGTACCACCTCCAACTGCCTCCTTCTTCTGTTCTCTGGCTAGGACACCTCTGCACCTGGTCTCCAGCAAGCTCCTACTGTGCATCTCTACTTGGATGGTCCAGAGAGCCCATAACTCATATGCATTAGGACTCCCAAACGGCTTCCTCCTGGGTCCTCCTTATTTCCCAGGCATCACCCCAACTTCAAGACCCTGTCTCTCCAAATACTTGCTGTTACTATGTCCTGCCCATTCTATGTCCTGGTGATCTTGGGCTCATTGCCTTCTCTCTACTGTAGGATTTCTTAACCTTGGCACCATTGAGATTTTGGGGCCAGACAATTATTGGTTGTGGGGGGCTGCCTCGTGCATTGTAGTGTGTTTAGTAGCATCCTTGGCCTGCATCCACCAGATGACAAAAGCACCCTCTCTCAATCGTAACAACCAAAAATGTCTCCAGCCATTGCCAAATGTCCCCAGTTGAGAACCACTGCTGTGCTCTCACTGGGTTGCCTTAGCTAAGGTCTTGTCTCCACCCAGCCTCAGACCCCCTAAGAGGTCCCCTGACTCCAGTCGTGCCTACAGCTCACACCCTGAGGGACTCAGTGTTGTTTTTGTTGTTAGGTGCTGTCAAGTCGACTTCTGCTCATTCATTACCTGGCTAGAAATCATTTGTTAACAATCCGATTTAAGTAACTCTAGTTTTAATGAAGTTATGGTTTGATGTGGAAAAGGATGCACTGTCACCTGCCTGATTCTCCCCTTTCAAAGGGAAAACAGAAGCACATGTGCTTGGGAACTGGAATACCCCCCTGGAACGGTCCTCCTAAACATTTGATCTCATAAGTAACCAAAGAAAGATGGATCAAGGCCACATGACCATTTTCACCTACCGACTGGAAAAAAAAATTTTAAATGAAACACCCAGAGTTGGCTAGGGTTGGTAAACCAACAATCATACTCTGCTCGTGGGAATGTAGATTGATGCCGCCATTTTGGAAAGCTCTTTGTCAATATCAACAAGATTCATAAAAATGTTCGTAAATTTTGATCTGGTAATTCCACTTCTGAAAGACTCTCCTAAACAAGCAATCCCACATACAGAAAAAGAAATCTACATACAAGTATGTTAGTAAGGCATCATTTTTAATATTAAAGGAAAGTGGAAACAACTAAATGGTCCAATCAATGGGGAAAAGGTTGAGAAAATCTTAGTGTATTGTCTCAACAGAACATTATGCCGCCACTCAAAGTGAGATCTATGAAGAGTATATAATAAATGAAAAGTACAAAACGTAAAATTGCATCTACAGCATGATTACAACAATGTTTTAAAACACACATACACATACTATGCAAGAGAAGAAAAATAAAAACAGGTGGAGAGGACTACAGATGATTTTTATTTCTTTCTACTTCTGAACTTTTCAAATTTTCTTTACTAGGCATGCATTACCTTAAAATGTTTTTTAATGATTTTTTTAAGGGAAGAAATAAATTCAGTCCTTTAGATTAGGGCTTTGTGACTATGGGAGGCCCCTGACAAAAGTATAAACACCATTAGCTGGAGACCTTGGGTCTCACAGGTGCTTAAAAACAGACCTTATCGTGAACTGGTTTACCAGGTTCCCATTCCGTCCCCATGAGAGACTGGGACAAGGGATAGGTAAGTTGTGGTAAAAGGGCCAAGAGGAGGAACCTTAGGTGATACCCAAAGAGAGTCAGGGGTAGGGAGCAAGAGTGGGGACCCTGAGAATGTCATCAGCAGAGCTGATGTCCCAACATCTGTTTTCCAGCCACAAGAAAAACCTAGAAGCAGGGGGTCAGGAAGGGGGATGAGAGATCTCATTCACAGAGAAATAAGTTGTGGGGGGGGGGGGTCTCTCTCCTCGGAAGAGAAGGGATAGAACAGGCATGTGCTTGCCCCCACATACATACTTGCCAAAAAAATTCAGAGGGGCAGAATTTCTTCTCCCAGGGTCTGCAAAGTTTCAGACACAGATTGACGTGGAGTCCAACCTCCAACCTTAGCAATTAGAGCTATTTTCCTTATCCCAAATGTCAATGGCATCTATAACTAGACCTGGTCTCCACCTCCATCCCCTGAATGAGTTCCATAACAGCCAGCTGGACCTAAAACCCTGCGACACCTCCAATGAGACCTCTGAAGATAGCTGGAAACCCTGAGTCACCTAGAAAAAGAAGGGGGAATTTCTATAGCTGGAAAGACCTCACCTCAGAATGAACCCCATGAAACCAAACCGGGCAGGGTCAGCCCCAAAATGACTTCTCTCCCTGTGCTCCTGGGGAGTTTCACAATGACTACATTTAGGGGGGTGGCATTTGACATTCACTTATGGAATGACAGATGGAAAGAGAGTTTTATGGGGTGCTCCCCCCATCCAGGACACCTACAAAGGGAAAAACCAGGTGGTCAAAACCACTGACCTTCTCCAACTTTTCAAAGTATTCCCGCAGGAATTTCATGGGACGGTCCGGCTTGGCGATGCATAGGTGCACGATACACTCTTTGAGCACCTGCTGGATGCTGTGATTATGAACATACAGTTCACACCCTTTGAGACTCTCATCCTCCTCGGAGAGCCAAGGGGACGGACAAGCCATCATCAGAAAGTCTTCTTTCTTCCTGTTTAAGAAAACAGCAGGAGAGGAAAACACAGATTGTAAGGCCTGAGAATAAGCTAGCCCAGGGGAGCCCTAGGCAGCACTCCCATGTTTTATGAGTATATACTTTGTAAAGGTTATTGTTCTGTGGTCCTGTCAGATGAATGGTGCAACATGGAAGAAAATATTCCAATTTGCACCTGTCAAAAATCTTTCATCTCGTAGGCCTAGATGAGTCCTTAACAGGGCTTCGAACCGGTTCATTTCAGTTCCAGCCCTTGCTGAGAATGTGCATCTCTAACAAGTTCCCAGAAGATGCTAATACTGCTGGTTAGGGGCCAGTTCTGAGAACCATTGGTTCTCAAAATTTATTACACATAAGAATCACCTGGTGATCTTGTTAAACTGTAGATTCTGATTCAGTATACCTTGGGTAGAAATGTAAATTCTCAGCAGGGGTTTGAACTGGACCAAACCAGTTCAAAGCCCTGGACTAGCGAAGTAAATCATAAAACCAAAAACCAAACCAGTTGCTGTGGAGTCAATTTCAACTCATGGTGACTTCACCTGTGTCAGAATAGAACTGTGCTCCGTAGGATTTTCAGTGGTTGTGGCCTTTTGGAAGCAGATCACCAGGCCTTTCTTCGAGGGCCTCTGGGGGGGTTTGAACTGCCAACCTTTTGGTTAAGTACTTCTAATATATCATAACCACCATAAAAGCATTATTTCTAGACAGATCTGTGTAGAAATCTAAAAGGTTCAAACAGTATTTGCAGGTGATTTAGAAAACCCCTTCTGTTTCTCTGAGAAGGAGAGGAGGAATCCGGGAGTGCAAGCAATGGGGAGGCCAGGACAATGCCAAGGAGGAATATAGGCAGGACCCTCGGACCCACCCATTGGAATTCTCCATGAGATATCAGCGGGGGAGGAGATCAGAGAGCTGCTGTTACAGGTTCGTGCTGACCTGCTGTACAGGCAAAAAGAAAAAGGGGCAAAAACTAAAAACCAGCTGAGGGGTCTTCTTGAAGGATGGAAAACCCAGAACAATGGCAGGAGCTGGGCCGACTTCTAAGCGACGCTGACTGCGCCCCCAACGCAGGCGTTAAATCACAATGAGCTGGGTCATGGAATGTGCCCCCGCGCTGAACCCCTCTCCCCCTGCCCCGACCGCCGAGGCTCCAGGAAAGGCGACTCCGTGAGTTCCCGCGACCGCGCCCCGCACCACCGACCCACTCACTCACTCACTCACTCACTCAGAGACATGCCGCTTCGCACCCGGCCTGTGCGCCCGGCGAGGGTTTAAGCCAGAGGGACCCGGAGAGGAGGCGACGCGGGGGGGTGGGGGCCACCGGGTCCAGGAAAACCCCCAGAATCAGGATGGGGTCGCCTGGCCTTCCCTGGAGCTACCAGGAGGGGTGACACCGGGGCCGAACCCCTCCCCAAGGACCAGGATGGGGAGCTGGGCTCTCCCCGGGGCTACCAGCTGGGGTGACACCCGAACCAGGACACCCCTCAAGGATCAGGAGGGGGACACTGGGGCCGGGACGCCCCCGCTGTGGCTCGATGGGGCCGTGACTGCCCTTCCCTCCCCGGTCCGGGTTCCACCTCAGACACTGCATCCCCAAAGGGGGCGGGAGACATTTTCCTGTCATTTCCGAATTTCCTCCGCGTCCTGGGCGGGAGGGGCTCCCTGAGGCCTGGCCCAGAGGCCTAGCCTCCCACCGAGGCCAAGGGTCCCGCTGCAGACCCCCGGTCCCCCAGCCCCGGGCGTACCTGGATGCGCGGAGACCGGAGGCGGCTGCTGTGCAGGGATCGCGGGTGGGGCGGACCAGCTGGGGTTGCGGGGGGTGGAGGTGGAGGCCGGGTAGCTGCGATTGGTCCCGCGCCGTGAGGTACCGCCCCCTCCGCGCCGGCACCGCCCCGTGTCAGCCCCCCACGGCGGCCTCCCAGCCTCACCGACCCCCCTCCACCTTGGGCCTCCGCGGACACCCGCTCCGGCTTTCCGGTCCTGCGGACCCCCCGCCACCAACCCCGGCCTGGCCTCCCCGGTCCCGCGGACCCCCCTGCTGCGCTCCCGCTGAGCACCCCCTCCTGCCTCCCCACCCCAGCGGGCCTCCCACCCCCTCTTTCTACTCCCCCGCTTCTCTCTCCCTCGTCTCCATACCCCCTACTCTGGCCTCCTCAACCCAGGCCTCCTCTCCCGCTCCTGGTTGCTCTCCACCTTCCGTGCCCTGCTGAGCTGCTCCGTGGGGGACCTCGCTGGCCAGGCTCCCGGACTCACAGCCTGGATAGGCCTCTCACTGGACAGACATACCCACTGAGGCGCCACTCACGAGCAACCCACCACCCCCACTACCACTCTGCGTCCTGCTTGCCCCCACCCCCCCACCCTGCGGAAGCCTGCGATCGCCCTCAGCTCCTTGGCGCCGCCACCCTGCCCTCTGCGCTCCTGTCACTCAGCGGCTCCCCTGGCGTGTCTATGGGTGCGGGCCAGCACACCCACCTTCCAGGGTCTGTCACTGGGGGCCAGAAGGGTGACCAGTGCTGAGGAATCCCCAGGGTGAAGCGAGCTGATTTCCTTTCTTGGTTAAAGGGTGCCCACTTCACCCAGATGGCCCAGTGGACAATGGCAGAGTGGTCCTCAGATTTTTCCCCACCATCCATGGAGTCCAGGTGGTCTCTGGAGCCTGGAAAGAGCCCTTCGGGGACCCACTGGCAGTGATAACCTAACCTACAGCCCAGGCCTCAGGAAACACCACTGTCCCTATGTTTCTATGACTCAAACTCCTGTTTTGCCTACACTGCCAGAGTCCTTACCAACACCACTGAATGGCCCATGATAATGGAGGGGGGGTGATGTCTGAGCACAGGTCAGCCAGGAAAGCTAACTGGAAGATCTCAGGAGCCAACATCCCTGAGGAAAGCCAAGTGTCCCTTACGGGCTGGCTCAGCAAACCCAGTGGACCACAATGCTGGTGTCAACAGGTAGGTTGCCACCTGTCTGGACCTTGACCCATTCTGGTTTTTGTGATGGGTTATCAATTCAAATGTCCCAGTAAATCCCAATTAGTTTTCCTCAGCTCATCTGTTATTTTCCATTATTGTTGTTTTGTGATGTGCAGTCGATTCTGACTGTGACAAAGTAGAACTGCTCCATAGCGTTTTCTTGTCTGTAATCTTTTTGGAAACAGATTGCCAGGCCTTTTCTTCCACGGTGCCTCTGGGTGCCAACCTTTCAGTTATCAGCCCAACACAAACTGTTTTGCATCACCCAGGGACCTTTAGCCGAAGGCATTCACATTTCCCAGCGCTGAGGATCCTTCCTTCACCCTTAGAACCTGATTCTAGGGTTCATCAAGTGATCAAGCTCACAGTGACCAAGCCTTGCAAAGACCCAACCCTACTCATTAACTCCCACCCAAAAACCCACTGCTGTCGAGTCCATTCTGACTTACAGTGACCACCTAGGGTTTCCAAAGCTGTAAATCCTATGGAAGCAGACCACCACATCTTTCTCCCATGGAACCACTGGTGGTTTCGAACCGCTAACCTTTGGGTTAGCAGTCGATTACTTTAACCACTGCACCACCAGGGCTCCTTCCATTACCCCCACCCACCCTTAAATTCTTTTCTCCCGCCAAGGTTCAACTTAAGTGTTACTTCTGCAGGGAACTTCCCAAAGGCCCCTTGCACCCCAACATGATTCAGCTCATCCGAAGTCCCCACCCAAGGTTCCTGTACCTCTCCTTCATAGCGCTTATCACACGTGTGTGGAATTATTATGCAAGAGGTTGTTTAATTTGTCTCCCTGCTATGCTGAAGGCACCAAGCTGGCAGAGAGAGTGGCTGCCTGGTTCTCTACCCACTGTGTGTGGCAAGGAGAAAATTCAATCCATATTTTCTGGGTCACAGAAAGAAAACAGGAGGATTCATTAAGCCACAGTGGAGAGGCTGCAGAGCACTGTGATTGAGATGGGCTGTGTTGTGGGTTGAATTTTGTCCCCTAAAAAGATGTGATAAAGTCCTAACTCCAAACGTTACCTTGTTTGGAAATAGGGTCTTTGAACATATTATCAGTTAATATGGAGTAGGGCAGGCCCTAATCCAATCTGAGTGGTGTCCTTATAAGAGACAGGGGGAGAGATGGACACCATGTAAGGACAGAGGCAGACATAGCTGCAAGCCAAGGAACATCAAGGAACACCTGGAGTCACCAGAAGATGGGAAGGTGGTGTGGAACAGTGCCTCTTTGAGCCTCAGAAGGAATCAACACTGCCAGCACCCTGATCTCAGACTCCCAGCCCTCCAAAGCTGTGAGACAGTAAATTTCTGTTCTTATAAGCCCCCAAGTTTGTAGTATTTTGTTACAGCAGCTCCAGGACACTCACAGAGGCTCTGTAGGTAGGCTTTCTGGGGCTGGATCCCTATTCTCCCACTGAGCACTTGTGACATAATGCATGTGAAAATGGTGGACAGCGACAGGACTAAGAACTTTATCTGGGCACGGTCATTAAACCCTAAAATCAAAGTAGATAATGATTCTTGAGGAACTGAGGTGAGGCAAGGCCAAAATCAAGGCTAAGAGGCCAACACCAAGTGAGAATCCAGGACCATGAGCAAAAATAATTATGATTTTTACAGCCGAGTCCACTCCCCAGGGAGTTGGATAATTTCTCTCTGGAGAAGACACCTTCCCGGACTCTGCAGGGATGCAAGTGATGAGACCACAGGGGAAGAGAGAGCTAAGGATGGAGGATGAAGGAGATGAAAGGAGAGTAGATGTTCCTGACAACATGGCAGCAGGAAGAGGGCTTCTGAAGAAACTTCAACCATGAGAAACTCCCCCTGGTGGAGGGAGCAGGACTTTATAAGACCAGCATCCTCGAATGTTCAGCTTCTTTACTGTGTGGGTCTGGGAGGCAAATCCCCCATCACCACAGAATCTAGATGAAGTCTGGCCCCACACATTACTCCCTGGTATGGTCTTGAGGGGTGTGGGGACAGACTCTAGGATGGCACACATGATCCCCACTTGCTGGAATACAACTGTCGCCTGCCTCTCTCACTCTTGGGACAGTCACCTTTAGAACCCAGCGGCCATGTTGTGAGCAAGCCCAACTAGCCCACTTGGAGAGGAGCTGAGGCTCCCAGTCGATAACCAGACGAGAGAGTGACAAGCCATCAGATGTTTCCAGCTTCCAGCCTTCAGGTTGAGGCCCTAGATATCATGGAGCAGGGACAAGCTGCCCCCACTGTGTCCTGTGCACATGGTGACCCACAGAAACTGCAAGTTTAATAGATGCCCTTGTTCAAGCCACTGTGTTTTAGAGTGATTTGTTAAGCAGCATTAGATAACTGGAACATACCTCAAGATCAACATGTCCAAAACCCAACACATGCTGTCCCCCTGCAAAGCTGGTCATCTTCCAGTGTTTTCTCCCTCCATGAAAGATACCACCATCTGTCCAGTTCTCCAAGCCAGAAACCTGGGAGTCTGCCTCAACATCTCCCTCTCCCTCAGCCCCTATTCCACTGCCAATTTCTGTCAGTGTTACCTAGAAAATGATTCTCCAATCTGTCCACATTCCCTTCTTTTCCACGCAGCTGCCCAGACCACCTGTGTGAGTGTCCTGAGCCCGCCATAGCAAAATACAACAAACTGGGTGGCTTTAAATGACAGAAATGTATTGTCTCACAGTTCTGAAGGCTGGGAATCCAAAATCAAGGTGTCAGTCATGCTGGATCCTTCTGAGGGTTCTGAAGGAGAATCTTTTCCACGCCTCTCTCCTAGCTTCTGGTGACGGCTGGCAATCACATCAATCTCTGCCTCGTCTTCACATGGCCATCGTCCCCTTGTGTCTCTCTTCTCTTGCTTTATAAAGACATCACTAAGTAACCAAAAGGTCATCAGTTCAAACCCACCAGCCACTCCACAGGAGAAAGATGTGGCAGCCTGCTTCCATGAAGATTTAAAGCCCTGGAAACCCTGTAAGCCAGTTCTACTCTGTCACATGGGGTCGCTATGAGTCAGAATCCACTTGATGGCAATGGGCTATTCCAGTATGTTGTTGCTAGGTACCATTGAGTCGGTTCTGACTCATAGCAACCCCACTGCTCCATTGGGTTTTCTTGGCTGTAATCTTCATGGAAGCAGATCACCAGGTCTTTCTCCCTTGGGGCTGCTGAGGGAGTCTGAACCACCAACCTTTCAGTTAGCAGTCGAGCACTTTACCATTGCACCAGCAGGGGTCCTTCACTCCGGCATGACCTGATGTTCACCGATAACCTCTTTAAAGACCCTATTTCCAAACAAGGCCATGTTCGCAGGTACTGGGTTTAGGACTTCAAATGATATCTTTTTAGGGGGATACAATTCAATCCAAAATATCTCCTTTTTAAAGGGCAAAGCCTATGAGGCCCTTCTCCAAGCCCAGGGCCCTGCATACTGGGGCTCTGCCAACATCTGCAGCCCTGCCTCGTTCTCCTCGCTTTCCCCTCTGTACTGGCTCTCTCTCCCCCCACTGACCATGGGGCCCTCTCCCAGAACAATATTCCCCTTCCTCTTGGCCTTCTTAGTGCCTTCTCATTCTTCACGTCCCACCCAAAGTGCTGCTTTCTTAAGAAGCCCGCTCCTGCAGACCCCTGAAGGACCCCGCACCTGCTGGCATCACTCACACACACCTGCATTTATGGTGTCTTCATCTGATGCACTATCTCCCCAAACCAAAAACCAAACCCGTTGCCGTCGAGTCAATTCCGACTCATAGCAACTCTACAGGACAGAGTAGAACTGCCCCATAGGGTTTCCAAGGAGCAGCTGGTGGATTTGAACTGCCGACGTTTTGGTTAGCAGCCAAGCTCTTCACCACTGCGCCACTATCTCCTCATGTGACTGTGAATTCCAAGGGAAGGAGGAACCGCCTTGGCTTTTACTCACCATTGGATTCTGCACCTAGCAAAATGCTCAGGAGTATCAGGCACCCAATAAATATCTGTTGAATGAAATGAGTGAAGCAAGTGCAATTTGCTAAAATCAGTTTATTACATTTGCTCAAATGACACACTTTAATATGCATGTAACCAAACCAAAACCCACTGCTGTCGAGTCGATTCCAGCTCATAGTGACCATATAGGACAGAGAGGAACTGCTCCGTAGGGTTTCCTAGGCTGTAATCTTTACGGAAGCAGACTGCCACATCTTTCCCCTGCTGAGCGGCTGGTGGGTTCAAACCACCAACCCTTCCGTTAGCAGCCAAGCACTTAACCATTGCATCACCAGGGATCCTTGTTGTTGTTTGCCGTCGAGTTGATTCTGACTCATAGCGACCCTATAGGACAGAGTAGAACTGGTCCATAGGGTTTCCTAGGCTGTAATCTTTACAGGAGCAGATTACCAGGTCTTTTCTCCCATGGAGCCACTGGTGGGTTCAAACTGCCAACCTTTTGGTAGGCAGCAGAGCGCTTAATCATTGCGCCACCAGGGCTCCTAATACATGTAACCAGGACACTGAATAAGCAAGACATCTGAAATAGACTCAGGAATCAGTGTTTCCTTACCTCTTACTGGCTTTTAAAAATATGGTCAGTGGAGGAAGTTCTTTCTCTGCCCTAGATGTAAATTTGGACAGCTCCAAATACCAGTGGCACACTGGTTAAACACTCAGCTGCTAACAAAGGTCTGCAGTTCGAACCCACCAGCCACTCCATGGGAGAAAGATATGGCAGTCTTCTTCCGTAAAGGTTGCAGCCTTGGAAACACTATGGAGCAGTTCTCCTCTGTCCTATAGTGTAACGATGAGTCAGAATCGACTTGATGACACGCAACAACCACGATGACATTTTGGCTCAAACTTAGATAATTAAGAAGTTCTATAGCTATGATGAGACATAAACCCAATATTAATTCAGTAATTATAAGTGTCCAGTATTACCAAATAATTAAAAGTCCAAACTTGATTTAGAGAGTTAAAACATTTTCCTTCTTCTAGCTAGGCACTTCTGCTGGGGGCAAGCTGGGAAAAGAGAGAGAGAGATCCCTCTTGCTTTTCCCCCTGCCTTCTATCCACCCTCTCCAAAGTTACTAATGAGTGCTTCACCCCTCCCACCATCAGAGCAGCCTCTGGCAACTAGAATTCCCAGAAGAAAGTCAAACCCCAGGCCATTGTTATCAACGTACATCAGGGTCCAGGGTCTAAATGGTCCAAATGAAGCCCCTTGCTTTTGGCTTTAGGGGAAGGAGAAAGCATCCACTCCTGGGGGTGGGGAGGAAAAGCATCCTCCACTCTTGGGGGCGGGAAGGAACAGAGAGTAACACAGTTTTCCCAAAAAATAGCCTCCTTGTAAATCCCTTCTTTATGTCCATATATTAAATATCTTTTGCTGGGTAACAAATTATACCAGATTACTATCTCTCAGTTTCTGGGTGTTAAGAATCTGAGAGCAGTTTAGCTGGTGGTGGTCTGGCTCAGGGTCTTTCACGATGTTGCAATCATGACATCAGCTTGTGCTTCATCATCGGAAGGCTTGGCTGGGGCTGGACGATCATCTTTCAAAATGGCTCCCTCCGGTGGCTGTCAGCAGGTGGCCTCAATTCCTCACTAGGTGGAGCTCTCTGTAGGGCTGCTTGAGTGTCCTCACAACATGGCGTTCCCCAAAGTGCACAAGAGAAGCCACTTAAAAAAAATCTAGCTTAAAAAAATCTAGCTAAAGAAATCACACTCTATCATTCCTTCAATATCCTATTGGTTACACAGGTCAACCCTATCTAATGTGGGAGCAAACTACAAAAAGACAGGAGTCTCAAAAGGCAGAGATCATTAGGTCCATCTTGGAGGCTGGCTACCACAGTGTCTCTCAGCTTCCGGGGTACAGTCTTCAAAGATGGCCACCATCAATTCCTCCCTCCCTGTCCATGCATGTCTCTCCTCACATTAAGAGGTCGGATCTATTCCCCCTCCCCTTGAATCTAGCCTGGTCTTAGGACTTGTTTTGGCCATGAGAATGTGGCAGAAGTGACTCTGTGCCAGTTCTAGGTCAGCCGTTAAAAGGAAAGGCAGCTTCTGCTTACTCTCTCTTGGCAGCCAGCCACCGGTTAAGAAGAGACTACCCTGAGACCATCTTGTGTGAGGAAATCCAAATTAAGTACTTAATTCTACTGAAGTTGATATTTTATATATGGTGTGAGGGAGGGATCCAATTTCATCTTTTACACATGAATAACCATTTGTCTAGCTTCTCTGATTAAATGTAGCCCTGGTGGTGCAGTGCTTAAGAGCTTGGCTGCTAACCAAAAGGTCAGCAGTTCAAATCCACCAGCCACTCCTTGGAAACCCTATGCAGCAGTTCTACTCTGTCCTACAGGGTCACTATGAGTCAGAATCAACTGGACGGCATCAAGTTTAATAGTCCATGGTATGGGTATACCACAGTTGTTTAACCATTCACCTGATAAAGAACACTTAGATTTTAACTGGATGGTCGACTAACACCACCATTTTATAAAACAAACGTTAATAGGAAAAAAAAAAAGTCAGATTCAAAACAAAGACCAGTCCTTAAAATTAAGGACATTTTTCTTCTTGAAAGCACATTGTTACAAGCAGGAGCTGCTTGGCTGATTGGATTTTGGGAATCTTGGTTACAGTGGGCTCTGTTAGATTCAAGCTTGCTCCTATCTACTCAACTTACTAGTGTATGACTTCTTCCACAGTTCATGTACCCTCTGCCAACACCTGAGCTCCCCTCAAGGTAACAGCATCACATGCCTGAGGACTTGTGTTATTAATCCTGCCATATCCTAACTAGACAGCCTTCAGAAACCATTGTATGTACGGGAGCCAGCACAGGAACTTAAACCACAAAACTAGATCCAATGATTAGAACTCATACCCTTCCTTTCTGGAATGGTATTTCCCAAAGCTTGGGGGGGTTTAAGCATTACAAGAGAGGGGTTCTCTGGGTATCCTAGAGTGGTAACTGACTCCTTTCTCAATATTGTTTCAGTCGTGTGAGGCAGGATTTCATTGGGGGAAAGCCCCAGGCACTGGCACTCCACCCACCTCCTCTGAATCCAGGATTCTCCACTTTTGAGAGGTGTGACCTTGAGCCCAAGGACTTCTGGGTGGCACGAGTGGTTTGCGCTCAACTGCTAACCAGAAGATTAGTGGCTCAACCCACCCCCCCACGGCAATGCTGGGGAACAAAGGCCTGGCAAACTGCTTCCGTAAAGATTACAGCCAAGAAACACTATGGAGCTCAGTTCTACTCTGTAACACATAAGGTTGCCATGAGTTGGCTCCACATTCCACAGCAACAGGTTTGGTTTGTTGTTGGGTTTCTTTTTTTGACGTTGGGCTAGTTACCTCTCCATACAAATGGCTTTCCCACCTGTAAAGTGTGAGTAGGAGCTCTGGTGGTGCAGTGGTTAAAGCGCTCAGATGCCAACCAAAGGGGCCACTCGAACGCATCAGTCTGCGGGAGGAAGATGTGGCAGTCAGCTTCTGTAAAAATTACAGCCTTGGGAACCCTATGGAGAGTTCTACTCTGTCCTATACAGTCGCTATGAATCAGAACGCACTCTGTGGCAGTGAGTTTGGTAAAGTGTGAATACTAGCAACTGTCTCCTTGTTAGGCAAGGTATTAATTGGACAGTGCCTGGCACATAGTAAGCGCTATATAATATCGATACTACTTCCGTTTAATACAGAAAACCAAAGATGACTAAGGAGGCGTGCTGTGATGACGTTGAAGATCGCCGTTCCACTGCCAGGGCCGTGTCCTGTCCGCGTCAAAAGCTGCCAATAAAGTTCTATTTGGGGCCAGGCCGGAAGCAGCACCGCAATCCACACCGCAACCGTCGTAAAAGCGCCGGTTTCCCTTAGATACACACAACGCGGGGAAGATGGCGGCGCTGGTGGCACCGGACGCCCTGGCGCCCCCGGGCCCAGCCGAGACGGCGGAGGCGGCGGAACTGAGCCGCGCCCTGAGCCGCCTGCTGCCGGGGCTGGAGGCCGACAGCAAGCTGGGGCGGCGGCGCGCGCTGGAGGCTCTGCAGCGCGAGCTGGAGGCGGCGCGGCCGGGGTCGCCCAATACCGCGGACGCCGCCGCCGCTTTCCAAGGCCCCTGGGCGCGCCTACTGCTGCCGCGCCTGCTGCGTTGCCTGGCCGACCCAGCCGAGGGCTGCCGCGCGCTGGCCGCGCACCTGTTGGACCTGGGCCTGCGGCGCGCCGCGCGGCCCCACGACGCCCTGCCGCGCCTACTGCCCGCGCTCGCGGCGCGCCTGGCCGGCCCCGAGGCCGCTCGCCGGCCGCCGCCCGAGCCTTGCGAGGAGCTGCGCTTGGCGCTCATGCAGCTGCTCGGTCTGGCTGTGAGACTGGGCGGCGCCGCGCTCGCTCCTTACCTCGACGACGCGGTGCGCGTGCTACGCTGTACGCTGCTCGATCCCTTTGCCGCTGTGCGTCGCGAGAGCTGCGCGTGCGCCGCCGCCCTGGCGCGCGCCACGCCAGGTAACGCGCTCGCCGAGCGTCCTCGGAAGCCGGGTGTGAGGGGGTTGCGCGGCGTTTCCGGGGCGCAACAGCTTCCAGCGCACCTGCCTACGAAGGCCTCATCTGTGGCCCTGAACGGGTGGTTCACTCCTGGATCCCTGCAGCCTCCGCTCCTTTTCATCCCGCGCTTCTAAAAAATAACATGGAGTGCATGTTTAAAATGCAAATTCCTGGGATTCGCCCCAGAAAATTTTTTTAAGTAGGTCTGGGATGGGTGCCTTCTGTTAGCTGCCCCCGTCCCCGGGCGATTTTAATGCAGGCGGTTAAGGGAACCCTCTTTGAGAAACGCCATCTTTTCTCTATTCGTTCTCGTTTCTGTACTGGAGGCCACCTGTCTTCTCTCCTTTGCTTGAACCACTGTTTTCTTAATTGGGCTTCCGTTTAACCCACTCTCCAAGTAATAGCTGGAGTCATCAACTCTGATCAAGACACTCCCTGTTCCTAACTGGCCATTTCCCCACAGTGAAGCCCCTGAAGTGGTTGGAAAGGCTCTGCAGAATCTTACTCCCTCTTCGGGCTGTCTCAGGCTGGGATGTGGAGTGATAGGAGGAGCCCACTTAGTGATGTCCGGAAGGTTTACTTTAGGAGGGAACGTTCAAGCTGAAAATCGGTGGATGGGAGGGAGCTAGCCTTGATGAAAACGTTTGGCAGGTTTGAGGAAGAAAAAGGAGGTTCAGGTACCTAGAGTGGAAGGCATGAGGGACAGGTGGGCTGGGGCTGGAGGGTGCACAGTCAGATGACATGGTAAGGATTTGGTTTAATGTCTAGTGCAGTGGGGACCCATGGAAGGGTTCTGAGAGACTCGGATTGTGTTTTTAAAAGGTCACTGGCAGTTGTGTGATGAGTAGATTATAGCCGTGGCAAAGAGGAAATGGTGAAGCCATTTGGAGTCCATTATTAGTCCATGTTTTAGATGGTGTTGGCTTGGGCTTTTGGAGTGGGAGACCTGTCTGCTAATAGAAATGAAAAGTGGACAGGTTAGGAATATTTTGAAGGTAGAACTGACAGGATTTCCTGTTGAGTTGAATGAAGGGTGAGATAGAAGAAGAAGGTTTTGTGTGGACAGGAAGACGGGGAAAGAACTGGATTTAGGGGAGTATCCAGACTTTCAGTTTGGTTACGTAAAGTTTGAGATTTCAGATTGGCAGTCTAAAATTCTAGTAGCCTGGGGGAAAGGTTTGAGCTGGCAGTAGCCATTGGAAATAATAAACATTTGATGCGTTTCTCATCGACCCTCAACCACCAGTCTCCCTGCTCTCTGTGCATCAGCTGCTTCTCCTTCCTCCAGGGCCTCCCAGCCTTTGCATGAGCTGTTCCCTCTAGGTTGTGAGCCCCAGAAGGACGGGGCATGCCTACCACACAGTAGGTGCTTAGCATGGCCACACTGATTACTTCCTGTGTGAAAGGTTTTTCCTCTGCTTGAAGCATCTTCAGCACATCCCCTCCACCCTTCCCCCGCCTTGTGGGGTAGATTCCCATCACCGTTCTTGTCACACTGGGTCGTAGCTATCTATTGTCTGAGGGTCTGAGAGCTCACATAACTTGCCCAAAGAATTTTTGAAATAACCACTCCCAATCCCAGTCAGTGGCAGAACTGAGGGCAGGACTCAAAACAGGAGGCTTTGCCTGGCTATCCTGAAGGCTCTCTGGCCCCGACTTTCTGTTAGGATCTCATAAATGTGAAATGGTGTGATTTTACCTAAAGTGGGGCTGCGGTAGCACCCTGAAGGCATTCTGGCTTGATCAGCTTCAGGCATGGCTGGATTTGGGCACTTGCATGGTGTGCTCCGAGCTCTTGGTGTCCTTCCTTTTGTCACTGCCCCACTCAAGTGCCCAACGGAAGCTGTCAGCCCCTGCAGGCCTTCTTCACACCTCCGTTTTCAGTTTAAGTGGAGTGGAGCCTCCAGCTTTCCCCAGTGATCCCCAAAAGCCTCTGAGTGGTCCAGATGCCATAGGGTCACATGCCCGATGCCTGAGCCTCTCCATGGTCGGAGTGCAAAACTCTGATTGGCAGGCCTCAGTCACGTGCCCATTCCTGCAACCTGGGCCTTGGGTGGGGGTAGGGAAGGAATATGGGGCCCTGCTGTGCACAGACAGGCCAGGGCCAGGCACAGGAAGAAGCCCTGTAACTGTCTCCCCTTCCCCCCATCCCCCGAAACTACTTCCACATGCAGTGGGAGTCTGGCCTTAGTGCTGCTGGGCAGAGGGAGAAGCTCTATAACCACCTTCCCCCCTCCCCACAGAGCACTTCCACATGCAGTCTGAGTCCCTGGTGGGCCCACTGATGCAGACCATCGCCCACCAGCACTGGAAGGTCCGTGTGGCTGTCATTGAGGCCACGGGCACAGTGATCCAGTTTGGAAACGGGAAGTCCGTAGATGACGTGCTCTCTCACCTGGCTCAGCGGCTGTTTGACGAAGTCCCACAGGTAATGGGTAGTCTGTTCCCTGCCATCAGGCAGCTGCAAGCATCTGTAACCCGCCCTCCTGGACAGTTGGTCTGTCCTTCAGGCAGTGCATGTGTTTATAACCCATGTCCTCTCTTTGTAAGGTGTCACCCGTTGCACCAGCATCCTTCCATCCTGCTCCCTCACAAGATGCTCCTGTTCAGCATCTTAGAGAAACTGGGGTGGGGGAGGGGGGTGCTGAATCATTCCCACCTATTTGTTTGCTTAATTCGGAGGAATGTGGGAAAGGGTTATTGGTGTAATCATTGCATCTTAGAAGGAAGAAAACTCTAAAACGTCTATACTCCAGTTATTTGCGGAAGCATCTCTAATATGCCAACCGCCAAAGCAGATGTTATTTAAAAGCCATAGCGGATGGTGGACCAGACTGGGTGGAAGGGCAGGACTAGGTCAGCTTGTTGGGGATAACTTGTTTTGTTGGAGTTTGAGGGAGAGAAAGAGATCGAGGCCAGAATACTGGCTTTCTCACTGGCAAACTATGGCTGGGAGGTGTGTCTTAAATCTGAGGCCAAGATTGGCTTGCTTACTAAAACTTCATAAAACTGGGATTACGGAGGAGCAGGCTGGAGGCTTCCAGGGGCACACTCTTCACTCAGGGAGAAAACAGAGACAGAAAGGTGGGGCCAAATGCTCCCAATCAGCTGAGGGGCCGCAGTGGTCATCCAGAGTGGTTACCTGGAGCCCCTGCCCCAGCATCTTGGACATCACGTTGGCACAGTCAGAGAACTCCCACTCTTGTGTGCCAGCCTCCCATTTCCTTTCCCGGCATGATCTTGATTCCTCCCCAAAACCTCACACACGAGCAACTGTGCCATGGGGCTGGCTGACTGCGAGAATGTTCTCTCTTGCACAGTGCTGCGCCCAGAGTTTGCACACCATGACATTGAGCCTGCGTGACTCACACACAGTCTGGCTCTGTTAGCATGTGCACACAGACTGAAAAGGCTACAGGCTGGTTCCAGTCACACACAAGGTGGAGAGGAGAGGGCCTGGGAAGTGGTGAAGCCCCCCCCTCCCCAGTCCACCTGAGGAAGTCAGAGAGTGCAGAGATGGCTTCAGTGCAGGCTAGAGTGGGGGGCAGTCCTGCATCAGGGGCTCTGTGGAATGGGGTACAGGGGCAAGATAGACGGGGGGTGGGCCTGAACTGGGGGCTCTGTGGGATGGGGTGTAGGGTGAGATGCTGTGTCCCTCAGGTGCACCGATGGCCAGGACTAGAGAGCAGTTGCGGTGTCTGAGGTGTCTCGGTGTCTGTGGCTGTTGAATAGGCAGGTGCTGCGGGGCTGATGCAGTTCAGCCCTAAGTTCAGGTCCCGCTGGCTCAGTCTCACACGAGAAAGTGAGGGAAAGCAAGGGAGGCAGAGTCTGGTATGAAGCAGGAGCTGGATGCATTGCCTGTGCTGCCCAGGCTGCTGACTCACCACCACTTCCAAGAGTGTTGCTGTCACTGAGCACCTGATCAGACAGAAGCACCCTCCTGCTTGCTGTATCCTGCTCTTCAGGCACCTCACTGTGCACGACTTTGCTAATCTGTTCTTGTCAGGAGAAACCTTCAAGGAACAGTTAGACAGATGGGGAAGGCTGGGAGGCACAGTGCCTGTGTCATAGGTGGAGTGATTATCGAGCTCCTCTTCTGAGGCCCCATGGCTGAGCATCTCGGTATCTGGCTCAAATGGCCATGGAAGCTCTGGGGAGCACAGTCAAGAGAGTCTGGCCGAGTGCTGTCCTTGAACCGCAGTGGGACCATGTGCCACCAGTCAGCTGAGGGCAGGTGTGGCTGAGCGGCCAGGACGGAGGAGGGCTGGGGGCTGGGGCAACACCTGCATTTCATCTCAGGCTTTGCTCTTGGGGGATTCAACCTAAGACCTAGGTGTGTTTTTAAGCTGCTTATTAGCCTTCTGGTAGGGGGGCAGGTGGAGACCTGTCTCTTCAGATTCCCCTCATGTGCGGAGCAGGTGGAGCCCCCTCTTCAGGCAGCAGCAGCAGCAGCACTGAGTGGTGCCCTGTGATTGCCCTGGAAGGGCCTATGGCTCCAGGACCAGCAGCCTTTGCATTGTGCCCTAGATATGGGCATTTCCTACTAGCTGGCCACAGCTTGTCTCAATATCCATGGGGAAATACTCCCTGCCTGACCAGGAAGTGTCATAGAGAAGACTTTGTATCACTTGGGACAGCAACTGTGGGTTCCTACTCTGGACACCAGGGTCAGCCCAGAGCTAGGGCATGAGCTTGAGCTGGAGACATTGCAGTGTCAGGGACCAGCAGGGCTGCCGGGAGGCCCTAGAGCCTGGCCTGGGAGCTGAATGTGGAGCCTGGGGCCCGGAGCTCAGTGTGGCCCTCAGGCTTCTTCATGTCTGAACCCTTCTCACTTTCTCTGATGCAGGTGCGGCAGGCGGTGACCTCCGTGGTAGGAGCCTGGCTGCTGGAGCTGCGGGACCGGTACTCCTTCTTCCACAAGCTCATCCCACTGCTGCTGAGCAGCCTGGATGACGAGCTCCCCGAGATCAGGTGAGGGCACAGGGGATGGGGTATGGGTGAGGATGTGGGTGGGCGGCCAGGTGAGGGGCACAGGCATGGGGGGTGGCTAGGGTGCGGGGCGCACACGTGGGCTGGCATGGGTGAAGGCGTGGGGGGCAAATGAGTACATAGGCACGGAGGGCAGCCAGGGCAGGGCTCACTGCATCCCATTCCCCTGAAACATTGTAGACCATAGGTTCCTTCCTTGTCGTCTGTGTACCAGGGAACCTGCTTTCCCAAGTTGCCACTCACAGCAGTGGTTATTTCTTTTTGCTCCAGAGTCTTCTAGAAACCCACCCTAGTCCCTTGTTCTGATATAAGACTGTGGTATGCAGAGGATCTCTGACTGTAAAGATACACTTCTGCATCTTTTTGTATTGTGGTTGAGCACGTGTGTTAAGTCAGGTCATCTCCTTCTAGTACTATCAGTGAAGTCCTCAAATGCCTGACGGAACTCGGGTGCTTTTCAGGGTGGGGACCATCCCGCCCTCTCACCAGTGGAGTGTGTTTAGCTAAAGCCTTATCCCAGCTCAGTAGTGACTGGTCACACGGGGTCCCCTAAGTCTGTAGGAACTGACCACCTTTCTGGAACCCTCCACTGCTTACTTGGGTGTACACTGACCCTGCATGGTGTCTATCCTTGTTGTGCCACAGACAGTTGGCCACCGGCCTCTGGGAAAAGGTTGGCCTGCAGTGGCAGAAGGAGAATGAAGAGGACCTGAAGGACAAGCTGGACTTTGCTGCCCCGCCACCCCCCCACTACCCGCTGCAAGGTGAGTGCTGAGGATCGGTGCTGCCTTCCCTGGGGACAGGACAACGAGCAGACGTTTGAGCTGCAAGGAAGGCGTTTGGCTCCTGGGTTCTGCCTGGACCAGAGGGGCACGGTGCCCCGGACTCAGGTGACAGGCGAGGCACCTCCTGTTGCAGCCATGCTGTGTGGTAACCTATGCAAGCCAAGGGATGGGAAGCGCCACGTACAGCTCAACATGCCTGTGTGGGGCACCTCTGTCCTCCCACCACTGGGAGCCCCCATCACCCTGCCTGGGGTTCTCACTTCCTTCTGGATGGGTTCCTGTTGGAGTGGCAGAGGCTCCCAGAGAAGTCCATGCTTACTGTGCTTCCTTGAAATCCCTGGGCTCTGTGGCTGTGGGGTTTCCTGAGCTCGTGTGTGTGCACACAGGGGTAGTCCAGAGAGCAAGAGGGTGCTTGTTGTGCAGAGGGAGCTGAACACGAAGGTCACAGACGATATGAGATGCTTGAGTTTCAGAGTCATGTCCACACATGGGCAGGGTCTCCTGTGGATGCGTCCTGTCCTCCCCAGTTATCTGACTCCTGCCAAACTGTGAGCACATGTTCATGTGTCTGCTGGTTTGCTTTTCCTTGAACTGTAGACAGAGTGATACCACTGCATGCCACCCAGCCTGGCACCCTGGCCCTGTCCTCTGGCCCCCGCTACTCGCCGCAGGTCTTGCTTGTTTAAAAACACTTTGCTCTCAGGATTTTGGGTATCTTCCTTCACCCTGCTCTGTCTGCAGGGCATTTTCTTAGAATTAAGTAATAGTGAAAGACATACAGACAAGGATGAGGTGGTTACAAACGTACCCAGGTCAAACCCCAGGTGTGGGAATTTACAGACCAGTACAGCTCTTTACAAGCTCGCTGCAGTCTGCCCGCACATAGTCCGCAGGAAAGTGTTTATAAGGACACAGGGCCATCTTGCCGACATGAACAAGCCTGGGGTCATCCTGCATCGGCCACACGTGGGAAGTGAAAAAGGGGCATGGGAGCCGGCCAAGTTGTTAGAAAGATGTGCTTCTTGGAACGTGGCAAGCACCGAGGGAGCAAAGAGCTCTGTGCGCCCTGACTGGTCTTTTCCGAGCACCTACTGCGTGAGGTGCCCTCTTCTAAGTGCCGACTGTATGCGGTGGCCATGTGACAGGCTCCATTTCAAGGCCTTCTCATGGCTGGGGGGAAATAAAAGTTCTTCAAGTTACAGCCTGATTTAGAAATAGTTAAAGGATGGGGGGATCTTTCTAACCAACAGTTACGAAAAGCTAATTAGTTACGCATTCTGAGACTTGGAGGATATAGTTATGCTCAGAATATTTGTTTCAGCTTGAGCGAAATAAATTTGGAATTGAGTCACAATCAAAGTTAGTGTCATAGGCATTAGATATCTTAGCTTTTTGGCATATTCCCCTGAAATTACTTTGTTTTTTAGTCCACAGGTTTGAATTTTAAACCTAATTTTTCAGTTTGTTTGTTTTTTTTTTAACCATATCTCAAACCTCAGAGTATGCCAGTCTGCTCCATAAAACCTCCTCATCGGCCATCCCACCCCCTGGCTCCTGCTGCCTCTTCGTGTGGGGTCTGTGACACCCCCTCCCCCAGTTCACAGCACCCAGCCCCTCAGGGCAGGCTGCCTGCTTTAATTATGATATAATTGACACCAGCGGAATCCACCCTGTGTGGTTACAGTGCTTTGAGTTTTGACAGGCATACAGTCCTGTGACTCCACCACAGTCAGGGCACAGAGCGTGCCCATCCCCCCAAAACTCCCTCCTGCTCTCTGGTGGCAGCTCCCCGTGCCCCCAGCCCCAGCAATCACTGATCTCTTTCCTCTCCCTATAGATCTGCCTTTTCCAGACGCCATGTGAACAGGTCCATACAGTGGGTAGCCATTCAGTCTGGCTTCTCTCATCCAGCACCGGGCCTTGGAGACGCACCCATGTTGCTATGTGTTATCAGGAGTTTTCTCCTTTTTATTGATGAATAGTGTTCCATTAAGGTCCCTGGGTGATGCACACAGTTTGCGATCAGCTGCTAACCAAAAAGTTGGCTGTTCAAACCCACCCAGCAGCACCATGGAAGGAAAGGCCTGACTGTCTGCAGCTGTAAAGATTATAGACAAGAAATCCCTATGGGGCAGTTCTCCTTTGTTCCATGGGGTTGCCATAAATCAGAATCAACTCGACGGCCTACAACAACAGTATTTCATTGCACTCCAGTCTGTTTATCCCTTCACCAGTTGGAGGGCATTTGGGTCATTTCTAGGTTTTGGTGATTACAGATAAAGCTGATATAAACATTTGCATCCAGATTTTTGCATGAATATATGTTTTTATTCATTTGGATGATACCTAGGAGTGGGATTTCTGGGTCATGTTGTAGATGTATATTTAACTGTATAAGAAACTGCCAGGCTGCCTTCCACAGTGGCCGCACCATTCTGCATTCCCACCAGCAATGGATGGGGGTTCCTGTTGCTCCACATCCTCGCCAGCACTTGGTGCTGTTGGGGTTCTTTGTTTTGGTTTGTGTTTTAGCCATTCTAACAGGTGTATGGGGTTATCTCATAGTGGTTTTAATTTGCAAGTCCCTCGTGGCTAATGATGTTGAGCATCTTTTCATGGACGTATTACATATGCTTGTCCATATGTCATAGGTTATGTGTCTGCTTAGGCCTTTTGCCCATGTTTTAAATTGGGTTGTTTTCTTGTTATTGAGTTTTGAGGATTCTTTGCCTATTCTGGATACAAATCCAGTGTCAGATATGTGTGTGAAAATATTTTCTCTGACTAGGTTGCCTTTAAACTTCCCAACCTTGTTCCCATCAGACGGCCTGGCATGTGATGCTCCCCCCCAACCCCAGCTCTTCCTGCTGGCTTCTCCCTCCTTCGGCCTGCTCTGCTTCCTCCTAGAACTCCTCACTCTGAGCTCATGTTGCTGCTGATTACGTTGTCTCGACTGCTCCATCCCCACCTGAGACAGGTCCCCGCACCTGGGACAAGTGCTTCTAGGTGCTGAGCTAGCTCTGCAGACATCAGACCAGTGGATGATGTTTTTCTCCTGTTGAATGTGAAGGTGGGACGGCAGGCCTGGGGTCTGAGAGTGGGCAGAACTGTCTGCTGACGTCCGCTGTGCTCAGATTCAGTGACCTGCCAAGGAAGGAGCTGCAGGTGCTGTACCTGAAGTCTGATCAGAGTCCAGTTTCCCCTTTGCAAAGAAAACAGGGTGTTAGAGCACAGACACATACTCCACGCACACATGGTTTGTCATCTTCTCTAAAGACACCACGTGCGTTTCCTGCCCCAGTCCTGGACAGTGTCTCTACTGTAAACCCAGCTGCGTGCCAGGAAGGGCCTCCTGGAGCATCTTTGAGTCGGTTACTCACTGGACAGTGCACAGGTCTCTAGTACAAGCACAGGTTCATGCTTGATATGGGCCTGATGATCACCCCACAGGTCCCCCGCACCCCTGCACAGGCCCACTCAGTGACAGCGGGCTCCAGGCTCCCTTCTTCTATGAAATCATGTCTCTGTTAACGTTGTTTTCCTGGTGGCACCTGAGTGAGGCAGGAAGCCTTCTTCATGGTACTGAGTGGCTGTGACATGCCAGATCTCTTTTGCACAGGAGAACAGAACTGGCTTTTGTTCTTTGTTCTTTTATCTGTTTTAGAGATGAGTCGAGTTCCCTATAAGTAATCCTATAGGCTGCTTTCTATGTGATGCCCTCCCAGCGCCACTCCCTACCTGAGAGCTCGGCTCAGTGGTGTCACCTTCTGATACCCAGGAAGATGGGGCCTGAACAGAGGTGGTCAGAAGTGCCGCATGTGCAGAGGAACGAGGAGGGGCCCAGACCAGCTGGAGGAAGGTGTGCGTTGTGCAGACTGCTTGGAATGTGACCCACTCTGCAACAGATGTGACTGTTAAAAAGGAGTGACTCCCCATTCGGGGCTGGTCCTTTCCCATCATTTAGGGGTACAGGCCATACCTCACCTGTTCTTTACAGGTGAGGCTAAAAAGGCCGCTGCCTCATCCACAGTCAGGAGTCAATATCAGCTCCATGAACCGAGGGCTCATGTCCTAAGCATGTTCAGAGTCCCTGTGACCCCCAGCTCTGTGTTCCTGTCATGAGCTCCTGCGGTCTCTCCTCTGTCCTCCTGAATAGTCTGTAAATGTACAGAGACAGGGAGACCACCATCGGGTTTGACAGACAGATGAAGAAATGGATGGACTGTTTTTCTGCCTGTAGTTGAATTGAACTTTGTGCAAAAGTAAGGTGATTTGATGTTCCCGTGCTTCTGACCTGATGACATCTGTTACCACTGGCTTCTTCTGGACATTGGAGGCAGAGGAAGAATGGCATTTGAAAAAGCAGTACCATGGGCAGGAAGTCCATTCACCTGTGCTCCAAGGCCCAGCCTCAGCCTGCAGAAGTCAGTCCTCTGCATGCTCACTCACTGAGGCTGCCCGCTGCTTGCACCAGCTCTGCTGGAGGCTCTGGAGAGCCCCGGGATGAAGCTGTGCTCTCAACCACAACCACGAGGAGACTGAGGGGCATGTTTGCAGCATTCGGGACGGGGAGCAGCTGACCACTCACTGCACCACCCACAGTGAAGCTGCCGTGCTGCCGTGCTGCCTCAGGAAGGGCCCATAAGGATTAGAGGGAGATTGTTTGGTGGCAGAAAAAATGAAGGGGAAGTGCAAGCGATTGTGTGGCCAACATCAGCAGGGTCCTCAGGTCCCTGCACTCGGCGGGAGAGACAGAGGCCGAGGTCCCATCTACAGCCAGCCTGATGGTACCTTTGAGTGTGTGTCTCAGACTGTGTCATGCTGCTGTGTGTGCAGTGAGGAGCCTGAGCACCCAGGAACCCTCAACTGCAGAGCCCATGATTCGTCGGCCCCAACGTGGCTGCGCCTGCTGCAGGTCAGTGTTAGACAAGTGCTTTGAGTTTGTGATGGAGACGGTCCCACAACATGGGAGTGTCACCAGTGTCCATGGTTATATTCCTGCTCTGTGAGAGGACTCATCAGGAGTGGTTGCTTCCCTGCTGGGGCTGCACTGAGCTGAACTGTGTGCCAGGTTTGTATCTTAATAATTTTTAGAACAAAAGCATCCTGGTCTTTGCACGTGGAGAATAGAGAACGTTGTCAGTGGTGAAAGGATAAGTTATGGTTTCCTCATGTCCAGAGCAGAGGGCAGGCCCGTTGTTCCCACAGCCAGTGGAAATGTGAAGAGGATTATCCTGCTGTTCATCCTGATGCTGAGACCATCCCTGGAGGGGCCCGCAGTTCTTCCCAAGACCTCGCATGTAGCTTGCATGGGGCTTTGTGTGGGAATAAGCCACCATGAAGGAGAAGACGAGGGTTCACCTCCACTCTGAGCGAGACCTTGAACCTTGACCTTCAGAAGTGAGAGGTCACCACTCTAATGTTGTTTGGTGGCAGAAAAGAACGGTCCTCTCCCCTCTGCATGCGCCTTAAAGAGTCCATGAACTTTGACACAGCCCCCTCGCCAGGCCCCCCTTCTTCACATGACACTGGATTTGTTACCAGTCATCCTCGCCTTCACTGCTGATTTTTAACAAAGTTGGACAATCTGCCATCCATTGCCGTCTTATTTAATTTTGCTTCAGTTATGCAAACAAAGGGGCCTTGTATTTCATCGCATCTGTTTTGCTTGTGGTTGAGTAAGGCTTTTAACCGCAGTCCTCTGCCATGCCACCTGAAAGCTGAGCCCCTTCCGTTGTTTTCTACTCTCACTGCCTCTGTCCACTTAAATTGTTTTCTCATGTCTTTTGCTTGCCAAAGTGCTGCGATTATGTTTTCAAAGAAAAGATTAATAGCTCATTGCTGAGCTTTCTGGGCAACTGACCTGGCAGTTTTGGACTCTGAACTTCAGACGTTGTGCTGTAGACCTCGGGCATGTCTTGCATTTTACCTTTGCTGCCAACTTCATCCACTTCCTTTTTATTTTAACTACTGCAGGTAAATAGACAAAGCACACTGACCTAGTGTTCTGTGTCATAAATCGAAAAATAAACAGTCAGATCTGGGAAGGAATTTAGATGTGGAGAAACCAGAGCCCTCATCCCTTGCTGATGGAAAGACAGAACAGTACAGCCTCTCTGAAAAGCAGATCGACAACTTCTTAAAAAAAGTTAAACATAGAGTTACCCCATGACCCAGCAGTTTCCCTCCTAGGTATACACCCAAAAGAAATGAAAACGTGTCCACACAAGAATTTGTACATGCACGTTCATAGCAGTGCTATTCACAATAACCAAAACGTGGAAACCCAAGTGTGCATCAACAGGTGAATGGATAAGCAGACTGTGATATACCCGTACAGCGGAATACCACTCAGCAATAGAAAGGAATGAAGTTCTGCTCTGTTTTGCTAAGTGCAAGAAGCCCGTTGACTTGAAATGTCGAGGAAAGACGAAGCTGTAGGGACAGAAGGCAGAGCAGTGGCTGTCTGGTATTGGACGTGGGAGTGGGGAGCGACCACAAACAGATGTGAGCGGATGTTTTGGGATGGGAGTGTTCTAAAGCTGGTTTATGGTGGGGACTGTACAGCTGAGTAAACTTACTAAGACTCATCAACTCGTACTTAAAATGGGTGAATTTTATGATGTGTACATTGTACCTTGTAAAACTGTTTTTTAAAATCCCACAGAGGCTAGGATCGATTCTAACAGTGCTTATGCTTTCAGTAAATATTTGTTGAGGACCCCACCCTTGAAGAACTGGCCCCTTTCCTGCTCATGGACTTGAGTGCACTTTCCTCCGGCTTTGTTCCCCCCATGATACTGCCGTGTGGTGGGACAACCAAGCCTGGTGGCACCGCACCAGCCCACAAGCACGCGGCCCTCCACCCAGCAGCCACTGCCTCGGAGTGCAGACTAGGAAGGGAGAGAGCCGTTGCCAGGAGATGTCTGAGGAGGACCTCCAAGACAAGGCTGTTGACGGGGTAGCTCAGAGCCCTTTCTCAGGGACCCATCTTTGTCACACTGCCGTTCTGGGCTGCCTTTCCACCCCATTTTCTCCCCAACCACCAACATCTGTCTTTGTCGTTGTCTGCAGTCCTTCCCGTACACCCACACTGGATTCAGGATGACTCTTGTTTAAAGGTTCCATGTGTTCACACCTCAGCTCCTGTTTACTGTGTTTGTGTGTTCGTGTGGCAGCCCCTTTGAGATACACACACTCAGAGAAGATTTCATTCCATCACCAGCTTCTGTGGGCACTTCTGGGCAGTGGGTCAGATTTGCTGTGAGCCGTGAATCACTGACCCTGGTCTAGAAGAATGTTATCAGGGGCATTAAGTACCTGCTACACCAAGAGCAGAAACACAGGCGTCAGAGCCATATAGTAGTGAGGTCCAGTACTTTAAAAAGACTTGTGTGAGCCCACATAAGGAGCCCTGGTGGCGCAATGGTTAAGCACTCAGCTGCGAATCAAAAGGTGGCGATTCAAACCCACCCAGCAACTCCATGGGAGAAGGACCTGGCGATCTGCTTTCGCAGAGATTACAGCCAAGAAAACCCTGTTCTGTCACATGGGGTCACTATGAGTTGGAGTTGACACAACAGCACCCAGCAACAACAGCAACAGACCCACACGCCCACAAACGTTCTATGCCAGCCATGGACAGACTCTCCCTGGCTGTTATTTTCATCTGTTTCTGTTATTTTATACACTTCTTACAATGGAAGTTTCATCAGAAAGGAAAGTATTGTTTTGGTGTTTTCTTTGTTTATTTATTTATTTTTTTTACAAAATTACGACAGGCTCACTTAAACAGCCAACAGAATGTGAATCATTTGGAACTAATTCTCTAATATAGCATCAAAATAGAGAAGTAACAGGAATGAAGGTTAGAAATGGAGTCTTATGGTACAAGCTATTCTTTTTACTGAAACAAACCCTTGAAATTCTGACGCTACATGGCTTCATTTCTATCTTTAAAGTTTTGAAAATTTAGATCAAAATCTTTTAATCAAAGTCCTAGAAGGTTTTTTTTTTGGTAGAAATTGACATGCTTGTTCTAAAATTCATATGGCAAGACATGGAACCTAGAGTAGCCAAAACTTTGAAAATGCAGAATGGAGCTGAAAGACCATCACTACCTGGTTTCAAGACTTATAAAACGACAGTAATCAAGACAGCATGGCACGGCATAAGTGTGGACACGCAGGCCAGTGGAGCAGAATTGTTGTTTGCTGCCATTGAGTCGGCCCTGACTCACGGTGACCCCATGCACCGTGGAACGAAACGCTGCCTGATTCTGCACCATCCCCATGATAAACTGAGGGTCAGACCATCGTGATCCATAGGATTTCATTGGCTGATTTTTGGAAGTAGATTGCCAGGCCTTTCCTCCCAGGCCGTCTTAGTCTGGAAGGTCCGCTGAATAGAGAAATGACACACTCAGGTATGGAGAGTGATTCTCAGTAAAGATGCCGAAATAACTGGATAAAGAACTCTCAAAACTCATAATAAGGCAACAACCAATCCAGTATTTTTAAATGGGCAGAACAGATTTGAAAACATGCACGTGAAAAGATGCTCAGTGTCATCGGTCATTAAGGAGATGCCACTTCACCCTCTGAGAACGGTTTAAAAGACTGACCTTACCAAGTGTTGGCAAGAACGTGGAGAAACCAAAATATAAAATGATGCAACCACTTTGAAAAACAGTTTGGCAGTTTCTTAAAAGTTAAACATAACTACCATGTGACCCAGCCATTCTTCTCCTGGGTCTTTACCCGAGAGAAATGCAACCACATGTCCATACAAAGACTTACACACAAATGTTCATCACAGCTTTATTTGTAGCAGCCAAAAACTAGAAACCACCCAAGTGTCCATCAACAGGTGAATGGATAAACAAACCATAGTGCGTCTGTACAATGGAGGAGTATTCAGCAATAAAGAGGAATGAAGTATTCATGCCATGTGGATGTAGCTCAGAATAATTATGACGAGTGAAAGAAGCCAGACAAAAAGAGCATATTCTGTACAATTCCATTCATACGAAATTCCAGAAAATGCAGACTAATCTGTGGTGGCAGAAAGCAGCTCAGTGGTTGCCTGGGGGTGAGGGTCGGGAAGGGCAGGAAGGAGGTGGCATTACAAAGGGGCATCACGAACCTTCTGGGGGTGACGGACATGTGTTCATGGTCTTGGTTATGGGGGTGGGTTTGCAGGTGTGTCCACATGTCGGAACTCCTCCAGTTTTCAATGTGTGCAGCTTGTATGACACTTATACCTCAGCATAGCTGTAAAAAAAAGAAATATGTATGTGCATATATGTGTGTGTGTATATATATATGTATGTATGTATGTATATGATACTTCATGATTTCATCTCTATCTTTAGAGCTGTTTTGGGTTTTTAAGGCCTCAAATCAGTAGGTGTATCTTAAATAAAGTGTATATAACAAACTACTTTCTATACAAATCATTGAAGTTTTATATGTAAATGTTAAGTTGGCTTGTTTGTTTTTGACTCGCAGAGAGCCGCCCAGGTCTGGGCTGCCGGGAGCTTGTCTTCAGGAACCTCTCCAAGATCCTGCCAGGCCTCTGCCGGGACCTGGCCGACTGGGTGGTGGGCACCAGGGTCAAGGCCGCACAGCTGCTGGCCATGCTGCTGCTGCATGCAGAGGACCACGCCACGCAGCACCTGGAGCCTGTCCTCCGGGTCCTGCAGCACGCCTGTGCCGACGAGGAGGCCGCCGTGGTCAGCAGCGTGAGTCCTGCTTTGAGCCACATTCACTGAGGCATGACTCGTGTTGTAAATTCACCCTTTTCAGGTGTGCGGTTCGGTGAATTGCCACACACCTGCAGTCACGTCATCAGCACCAGTTAAAACCAGGAGTGTTTCTCTCACCCCCAGAATTTCCCTTGGGTCTTTTTGTATTCAGCCCCACACCCAGCCCTCGGCAACCACTGATCTGTTTTCCATACTTGTAAATAGTGATAGCATTTTCTCTCTGGGGGGTCCTGGTCATGTCCGCGTGTCACTTTTCTGTGTAGACAGTGCTATTGCAGCGACTTGTCGCCAGAGCCACACTCCTGAGAGTGACAGAGAGCGACTCCCCAGATTCAGCATGGAGGGACCAGGCACTCGTCTGCTTATCCCATACCCGAGGGGTCTGGAGGTGGCCCAGGGTGCTTTTACAGCATCACCTGCCCAGGCTTGAGTGCCCAGACCCTGACCAGCCCTGTCTCCATGCCGTTTCCCACTCCCACCATGCACACGTGTATGAAGCAGGGGAACCTCGGTTTCTTTCCTTCTGGTCAGTGGCTCATCTGAGCTAGGACAGTTAGACCCCGAGCTGGCAGGCCATCCCTCCTGTGCAGACTCACACTGCTTCTGGATGGTGGTTGCCATCGTTCCCTACACGACTGGGTGGGCTGCAGGAGGGTGAGGGGATCTTTGGGGGTCAGGGCATGGCCCCCCGTGGACCTGAGGTACTGTGTCCTGCTCCGTCTCACAATGATAGTGCAGAAGGGCACGCTCACACTCACCCTGCCATGGTAGTGCATGTGGCACGCTCACCCACCATGGTAGTACAGAGGGGCACACCCATGTTCACCATGATAGTGCACAGAAGACACTCATACCCACCGTGATAGTGCGCAGGAATACACTCACATTCACCATGATAGTGTATGGGGCACACTCATGCTCACACTCACCATGATAGTGCACAAGACACACTTGCTCACACCCACCATGATAGCACACGGGGCACACTCATGCTCACACCCACCATGATAGGGCACAGGGCATGCTCACACTCACACTCACCGTGATAGTACATGGGGGCACACTCACACCCACCCACCATGATAATGCACAGGGCACACTCATGCTCACACCTACTATGATAGTGCACAGGGCACGCTCACGGTTATTGTGATAATGCATGGAGGACGCTGACACTCACACTCACCTGACCTGGAATACGTCCTTGGTGCCATGTTGGGTCTGGCAATTGTGGAGGGTAACTGTAAAACTCTTACTTGGCAGTGAACACTGAGGTTTTAGGCTAGAATATCCTTTAATCCTGAATCTTAAATTCTATCATGCTGAAACTTTGCTAACTGATTTATTTTTTTACTCTTCTAAGTCACAGTTACTAATTTGAAGTAGATGTTTCGGGTCCATATTTTAAAAACAACTCACTTTAAACCCGTTATTTACAGTGGTCATGAGCTTTTGCTTTTCAGAAACTACCACCAACTCAAAATTGCTGTATACTGCCCTTTTTTTAGGAAATACGGCATTAACTTTAGATTAGCCACTCTTTCTATAAGGTTTTTTTTTTTTTTAAATAAACCATTATCATCATCTCATATGAAACTTTTGAACTTTGGTTTTCCCCACAGAAAAAGTTCAGGTTACACAGTGATTTCATTTTATAGGTCCCAGTCTGATTTTACAAAGGATGAGAAGATTAAGTGGTAAAAAGCATCAAACAAATGCTCTGTTAAATTGACTGTATTTAATGGAAATTTAAAAACTTTTAGCCACATAGGCTAATTTTTGGAGAGAGGGTACTTTCTAATGCTCAAGACATTTGCTCCACAGAGAACTTACTCTGTTTACACAACATAACAATTCCTAACACAGGGTCACTGAGTACAGGGCTTCGCTGGGGTCCGTGGCTGGATGTTAGGGTAGACGTGAACCCGCTGAAATTATCTGCAGGATGTGGGTGTTTGGAGTCTTCAGTTAGATTTTTTAGAGTATTTCACTAAAAAATGACAAAAACGGTCATGCTAGCAAACTCCGCAGTCACAGTGGTTCTAAGCATAATTCCCAAAGGCCACTGCAGCTGTGATCTGAGTAAGCACCTCCCCCTGCCCCACCATCCCTAACCCTGGCGACCACTAACCTGTTCTCCATTTCTATACGTTTGTCATTGCAAGAACGCTGTATCAGCAGAATCACACAGTGGGTGACCTTTTCACTCGGCACAATGCCCTAGAGATCTATCCAGGTTGCATGCATCAATAGCTTGCTCCTTTTTATTGCTGAGTAGTGCTCCATGGTATGGAGGTACCAAAGTGTGTTTAACCATTTGTTAATAGAAGGTTTAGGTCTCTGATATCAGACAAGGGGGGCATGGTGAGAAACTTGCTGGGATGGCCTCATTCGAGCTCTCCCTGCTCAGCCATACACATCGACGTCTTGTTAACTTTCTTCTCATGGAAGTTCTGAGAGAGCATGAGGACTTGTATATTTTCGGTAAGTGTTTTGAGCACATACCAAGAAAACTTTAGCGCAGACTGTTCCTGGTAGGTGGAAAGGTCTGGAAGGCAGGCAGCAAGGTGTAGAGAGGGAAGAGGGAGAAGTGTGGCTGAGCCATGGGGCGGGGGCCGTGGAGGACCATCGGAGCTCTGAGAACAGCGCTTCAGCCATCTCCGCTTTCCTCTCACAGTGCACAAAGTCGGCAGAGTTCATTGGAACCTTTGTCAATCCAGAAGTGTTTCTGAAGTTAATCCTGTCACCGTTGAAGAAGTCACCCTCAGCCTCCAGCCTGCTGGTCCTGGCGTCAGTCCTCCGGGGCTGTCCTCGAGAAGCCCTGCAGCCCCACCTGAAGGCCGTTGCCACAGAGCTGGCCCAGGCCCACGTCTGCCAGGCATCCGAGAACGTAAGACTGGGGAGGGGGTTTAAGAAATGCTATGAAGTTAGACGGTGACATGATACAGGGTTCTCCCTGCTATAGAGTGATTGATAATCACTGATCAATCTCAGTACCAGAACCTGCCCTTGCTGGGCCAGCTGTCATGGGAGAGCCAATGATGATGGGCCAGGCGCGCTCATCTGCTGTGTGGCCACATGCTTCCTGCTTCATTCTGCTCTGTCAAGTGTGGGACCCACCTTCCCGAGGTTGCCATTTAAGTTTTAAGTTTAAATTAATTAAAATTTAGCTCCGCAGTCATACTAGCCACATTTCAGTTGTTCAGTAGCCACATGAGAGTGCAGGTCTAGAATGTTCCATCATTGTAGAAGCTTTTTGAACTGCACCCTGCAGGTGAAACCAGGCCTAAAAGAGCTCAGCACTGTCCCCAGGGTCACAGTTCAGCAGCAGGGTCGTGGCCAAGGCCCGTCTCCTCCCACAGGTGAGGCAGGCCACTGCCCACGTTGGCCCACGCTCTTCTAGTGCAGATAGCACCTTTTACATCATGGCTGCGATCTTGTTCCTCATCTGCTTCACTTGACAGTCTTAACAATGTCCTTAGAACAAGCAGCCTGCCAATGTGGCACCGGTATTGGAATCTGTGTTAGCAATGAAAACTGTGTTTCATTTTAAATTGAGCAGTAAATCCATCAGATATGAAGCTGAAACATTCTAGGTGGTAAGGTTTAATCACTTGGAACAATTAATAATTGTTTTTGTTGAAGAAAAAAATAATTGCTTTGTTTTTGTTTGGTTGTGGTAAGCTTAAAGCCTGTAAGTTTATTCGCTGGACTGTGGGCCCTCCGTGTGCTGAGAGACACTGCCATTGCACCAGCTTGATATTTTGTTTGTTTGTTTCTAATTTTATTGTGATGAAATATATATAACAAAATATGTATATATATAAAATACATAAATATACATAACAAAAACTCCACCATATTAACCATTTTAAAGTGTATAATTCTGTGACATTGTGACATTAATTACTTTCACCATGTTGTACAACCATCACCACTGTTTATTTCCAAAAGTTATTCATCTCCCCAAACAGAAACTCTGTATCCCTTAAACAGTAACTTCCCATTCCCCTGTCCCCCCTAGCCCCTGGCAACCACTAATCTACTGTCTGCCTCTATGATCTTTGCCTGTTGTAGACGTTTCATATCAGTGGGATCAGACAATATGTGTCCTTTTGTGTCTGGCTTCTTTCACTCAGTATGATGTCTTCAGGGTTCGTGTGGCATGTGTCAGGACTTCATTTCTCTTTATGGCTGAGTAATACTCCATTGTATATTTCACATTGTGTTTATCCATCATCTGTTGATGCACACTTGGGTTGTTTCCACCTTTTGGCAATTGTGAAAAGTGCTGCAGTGAACATTGGTGTACAGTATCTGTTTGCATCCCTGCTTTCAAGTCTTTCGAGTACATACCCAGGAGTGGAATTGCTGAGTCATCCAGTAGTCCTCTTGGCCACTCCGTGTATTACAGAATGGAACTAAGTTCCATAGGGGTTTTTTTGGTTATCATCTTTGTGGAAGCAGATTGCTAGGCCTTTCTTCTGTGGCACCACTGAGTAGGTTCAAATCCTAACCTTTAGATTAGTAGTTGAGCGTGAACCATTTGTGCTACCTAGGGAGTTGAAACTGACTTCACAGTAACGGATTGGGTTTGGTTTTGGTTATGGTTGTTCTGTGTTCAGCTTTTTGATGCCAGCCTGATATGTTAAGGCCCATATTGTGGCTATAAGACTGGACCACAGTGAAGCGACCATCTATGAACGCAGGCCCCAGACTCGGTGCTGGGAAGTCTGCTTCCCTGTGTGTTTGTGGTGCTTTGTCCAGTCTCCGACTTTTAAGTGAGCATGGGATACAGTGAGCAGTTGTGTTTGTAACACGTTTTCAGGAGTCTGTTTGAAACACAGACAGTGGGAACTAGTCTGAGCACTCAGGAAGGGAGTGGGGACGGGCCGTTGACCTTGATGTTTTCAACTTTTCAAAACTGACTTTTAATCATCGCATCTACATGAGTTCTGCATTTTCACTTACAAAAAGCTTTGACGCTGATTCTGATTCCACCACGTGAATTTGCAAGCCAGAAGCAATTTTTTCTCCTAGTAGGATATAAGTGGAAACTTTGGAGAGGTGTTTAATAGATATCTTACAAACTTTATAGCAAGGAAAACAGAATTTTCATTTCTTAATGTTGGTTGTAGATAGATTTCATCACCTAATCCATCATAGGTTATGTGTCTGGCTCCTCATCTTCCAGTTTTATCAGCTATGAATTTACTTGATGATCTTTTAAACATAGGGATACCTTTCCAGCAATATCAGCTCACTGTAGACTTCTCTCCTTGAAGCCAGCCCTTCACTATTCCAGCGTGTGAACATGTTCTGACCTCCGACCAGGCCAAGAAACCATCAGAGTAAAAACCCAACATGCCCTTATACTCCTTTGTTGACAGACTTACATCTTGGGCAAGAAGAGATGGGCACGTTCAGGTCTTGGTCAAAGGCGTTTCTGTTTCCAAGGTGAACGTGCCTGTCTTCTCGTCCAGGGTGACTCACGTGTGTTTGTGTAACGCCATTTAGGAAGTAGTTTATGATTCCTGCAATTGTTACTCAATAAGCTGTAAGAAAAGGTGAAGAATGTCTTCCAAGAACAAACTGAGATTTGAGAAAATCATACGTTAAGCAAGACACAGAAATTCGTGCAGATGTGTCTTCAGCTGAGGCTCCGACCTGAAACGCTCCTTTGTTGTCCATGGAAGGTACTTTCCCAGGTGTCATGAGCCGAGTTGCACCTGGCACTTAGCCGAGGGGAACCCGATCCTCCTCTTTGAAATGTGTTTGTTTAGTGATAGGTAACTGAAATACAGAAACTGTTTGATAACATAAGGATAACTCAGTTATTCATGTTTAACTAAAGGAAAACAGTAGTTCAGGAGTGTCTTTGCCGTACCTAAAACGTAAAAGTCTCTAGTTCTTGATCTAGTGAATTAAAGTTTTTGCAATTTCAGATAACAGATTGTTTCAGGAGCAAAAAGTATGGAGTATCATTGCCTGCTGGGCCTTTTTTTCTTTGTGTTTGGTGGGGGTGGTGGAGGGGCAGATACTGACAAATTTCTGATTGAGTTTCTATTTACCTATAGAGGAATCTAGAAATGTTAAGTTCTCGTTATTTCCTCAAAGAAACGTCGGCATATTCGTAGCAACAGGGTAATGCTCACTTGAAAGAGACACCCACTCTTTTGTCAGTCCCAGTGTTTGGGCGTGTAATGACACAGCACAGCAGAGGCTCATAGTGGCTCGCACCTTTTAACAGTAAATTCCTTTATATTGTAATTTGAAAAAATGATGGTTCCTTAAGTATATATTATAGGTCCTTCTAGAAATTAGCTGAGATCATATCCTCAAAAATCAGTGAACCCAGACCTAAAAGAAGTGGGCTGTGCGAAAATTAAGGGCTGAATAAGAACACAAACCCGTGACTTCTCCCAGGAGTTGGAATACCCAGTCCTCACAGGCTGGCTCCACTGGGGAAGGTCCGCGCCCTTCAGTCAGCCCTGAGAGGTCCCATTTGGTTTGGGGTCCCTGTGGGTTAGGGCAGGGTAGGGCTGGGGGATGTGGGGCCATCTCCTCTGTGAGCCAGTATGAATGTTTAGTTCAGACCTCCATGGTTCCCGTTGTTTGGTGCAGACCTCCGTGGTTCCCGTCACTGTGGATGAGTGTTTAGTGCAGACCTCCGTGGTTCCCGTCTCTGGATGAGTGTTTAGTGCAGACCTCCGTGGTTCCCGTCTCTGTGGATGAGGCGTGGGATTTTGGGACTATGCAACTTTGTTGTTGTTGTGTGTCAATTCCAACTAACAGAGTAGAACTGCCCTATAGAGTTTCCTAGGCTGTAATCTTTACTGGAGCAGATTGCCAGTTCTTTCTCCTTCGGAGCCGCTGGATGGGTTGGAACCACTGACCTGTCGGTTAGCTGCTGAGCGATTAACTGTTGCGCCACCAGGGCTCCTTGATGCAGCTTTAGAACTGTTCATTGTCTTACCAAAGAGTCACGAAAGTCCTGTGAATTCACCTCCCCTTTAGTAAAGATGTTTGAGTATATGCCTCCAACACGTCTGTTTACTTGCCATATTTATAAATCACATACGTGACCACTCTCCTGACTTATTTTGCACCTTAGGAAACACATATAAAATCGACAAGTTAGAGGATGTGATAGAAAGTAAATTTAAGGAGACATTCTAGTAAATTCTTTTTGCGTGCCCGTCACACAGTCCCCACTCTCAGACCTATTTTGTAGTTGATGAGGCTGAAGCCCTGAGCGGCTGAGCAGCTGGACCACACCACCACCACCAGCTGCCCTCTAGTCAGCTCCAACTCATGGCACCCCCATGTGTGTCAGAGTAGAACTGTGCTCCATAGAATTTTCAGTGGCTGAATTTTTGGAAATAGATGGCCAGGTCTTTCTTCTGAGAGCAACCTCTGTGTGGACTTGAACCCCTAACCTTTTGGTTAGCAGCCAAGTGTGTTCACCGTTAGCACCACCCAGGCACTCCCAACAATTGGACCAACAGAACCATTTTGGTGGTGGAGCTGAGCTCCCCCTCCTTGTTGCCCCTCCACCTATCAGGAAGCACTTTTTTAATTTTTTCCCATACAAAAATTTATACATACATTGTTAAGTAACTCTGATTGCTCTCCTCATACTATGACAGCACACTTCCTCCTTTCCATTCCTGATTTCTCAAGTCCATTCAACTACCTCCTAACCCTCTCTGCCTTCCCATCTCACCTCCGGACAGAAGCTGCCCGTTTAGTCTCTTGTCTCTACTTGGGCTAAGAAGCACACTCCTCACAAGTATCACTTTATGTCCCACAGTCCAGTCCAATTCCTGTCTGAAGAGTTGGCCTCAGAAATTGTTATAGTTCTGGGCTGATAGAGAAGCCAGGGGCCATGCTTTCCAGGATTCCTCCAGTCTCAGTCCATTAAGTCTGGTCTTCTTACTAGAATTTGAGTTCTGTACCCCACCTTTCTCCTGCTCCATCCGGGACTCTCTGTTGTGTTCCTTGTCAGGGCGGTCATCGGTGGTAGCTGGGCACCATCTAGTTCTGGTCTCGAGGAAGCACTTTTTGAACCCCAGAATTTTATTTTTGTTAAAACGTAATGTTATAGAAATATTCAAAAATTCATAAGAGTAGAGAGAATAGCAGAGTGAACCCCCACATACCCATCACTAGCTTCAACATAGATCAACTCTTTTGAGCTCTTGTTTTATCTACCTTGCTCCACTTTTTTTTTTTTTATAATAAGATTTTATTGTGTTTTTGGTGAAAGTTTACACAGCGGATTAGGTTCCTATTTGACAACTTTTGTACAAATTGTTCAGTGACATTAGTTACATTTTTTATAACATTCTCATTTCCATTCTGGTTGTTTCATTTCCAGTACTCTAGTTTCCCTGCCCGCTTATCTTTTCATCTTTGCTTTAGAATTATTGTTGACCTTTTGATCTTATTAGATGGTTTTTTTAAGCTCCACTTTTTTTAATGCATATTTTTTACTTGGTGCGTGTGCAGAGTGGGGAGCTGGGGTGTTTTAAAGCAAATTCAAGATATCATGTCATTTCTCTTATAAATACTATAGTCTCTGTCTTTAAAAGGTAAGACCTTGTTTTTTAACATAACTGAAGTATCACTAAGCGTTCAACAAAGTTGACGCTAATTCCTTAACGCCCGGGCCCTGCTCAGTTTCTCCCTGTTGTCTTTATGGTTGGTGGTCCGAGTCAGCATCCAAGCACTCGCTGCGTTTGGTTGCTGTATATGTCTAGTCTGCAGTGTGGGCTGTGGAAGCTCAGTGTCATGGGTCTGGGGTCTGTGGTCTGACTCTTTGTGCTGTGCGTGTGGAAGTGGGGGCCCACAAAGAGCACTGACTCTGCCTCTTGTCCCCTCTGCAGAAGCGCTATCTGGAGCACCTGCTGCTCTGCGTGCAAGCCCTGATTGCTGTGTGTGGGGAGGACTGCTCTGCGTGTAGCCTGCAGCTCATGCAAGTGCTGGTGGCGATCCTGGCTGCCTCTGGTGCCACAGACCTGGACGAGAAGGTGAGACAGATCGGGAGTGCGTCTCCTTGGCTGCTTGGCCTGACAGAGAGGCAGTTAAGCCTCTGAGTAATACACCTATCGCTGTAAATTATTACTCTTGTCTTCCCAGCCTCCGGCATGCCTGTTCAAGCTGACGGGGAGGATGAGAGAGTTTAGATGTTTGATGAGTCAATCTGATGTGGCCTGGGGGTGCACAAAATCTTAGATCCCCTCCGGCTGCCGATTTGTTTTATATCTCAAGGTTGAGAAGACTATTTAATCTTGGAGTCTACTGCAAAAGAAGCAAAGAAACAAAACCAGGTTAAGCCTTAAGTCTGTGCATTTAAGTGTAGCTTACCGAGAACCAGTGCCTGGGGCTGACGGTCTAGAGGGAAGTCTCATCGTAATTTTGCTGTCTTTATTGGAGCCCAGTTTTATAAGATTATTTCTGTCCCATTGGTGCTGTGATTATGCTTTAGCATCTTCTAACCTCAGGTTCCCTCTGGGCTGCTAGGACCATCCAGAGCCCAGGCTGCCTCACCAGTCTCCTAGAGCTCAGAGCAGGGCTTTCTTTCTGGTTCTCTTTCTTGACAGTCCTTGCCAGCCCTCTCCCTAACCTGACCGTCCATCTCAAGAGTGACAGGGGAGGCGTTTCTGTGAGATGTATGAAGCCTGCTTGCCCTCCATGGGACTTTCTCTGAAGGAATCTCACTCCTCCCTCCTTCCTCAGAGCCTGCTTAAACTTTGTTCTACTTCTCTCTTTAAAAATAACCTTTCCAGAGGGCATCTGCCTTAGGAGACAACTTGTCACTGGTAGGGCCATAAATACCAGCCAGTGCTGGAAACACACAGAGCCTAGGGCCGTGGAGAAGGAAGCTGAGCAACCAGCAGATTACAGACCACTCTGCAGGGCTGACCCCAGCCACTGGGAAGTCACTGCAGGGCCTCTCAAGGGCTTCTGAATATTGTCACGCCCTGAGGGGAAAGGCACAGATGGCTCTGGTGGAAGGTGGAGGACCACTGTAGCACTGAGTTGTCTGACCCTTTGCTCCCCATCCACAGACAGCCTCCGTGTGGTTTCCCCTGTTCGTCGGTGGGAGGCAAGGGGACTCCGGGTGCCTGTGTACGGGGTTAATTCTGTGCATTCTGACTCTCCAAACCACCAGTCCCTCTCTCGCTCCCCTGGATGAGCCCATTGGCACCCTCGTTCTCCTCTGTCTGCATAGTGGGGTACAGAAGCAGCTTAAGGGGCAGCTCCTTGGTGGGAGTCTTGGCACTCTTCCGCAAGGTACCCCAATCTAGATTCACATAAAACCAGAGGACTGGCAGCTGAGTTTTTAAGGGAACACGCTTGGCTTTCTGCTTTGTCATTTGTTATACGAGTCGTATGGGCACACATGAGTTAGAGTCAGCATAACAATCTCGTCCGCAGTCCCAGCTCTGCAGTCTGCACTCAGAGTGCCCCCTGCGCACGGCAGTGCCCACTGTAACGTCCACATTGAGTGGGTGGTCCTGAGCTGCCACTGACATGCATGGGTCTGCAGTCAGGGACCCTGAGCACCCCGCTTTCCCTCCAGGTGCAGAAGACGGTGGGCTTGCTGGCTGTGGCAGAGGGCTCTGTTGGGCCCCAGGATGTCTACCAGAAGCACGTGGGCGCGCTAATGGAGTGGGTGACAGCCTCGCATGGTGACTGGACCGTGTACTCTGCGGAGCTCGCACAGTTCGGAGTGCTCATCACTCAGGCAGGTAAGCCGGCCATGGCCGCAGGTCACCAGCACGCCCTGTCCCTACCAGCCAGGTGCTCCGGGTGTCAGTCTGTGGGAGGAAATAGCAGACATCTTCATCACAGGTGTTGGGAAGGCAGACTGAGCTGTCATTAACTGAGGCAAAAAAAAAAAACAGTTGCTGTCAAGTCAACTCTGACTCATGGTGACCCCAGGTGTGTCAGAGTAGAACCGTGCTCCATAGGGTTTTCATTGGCTCATCTTTTGGAAGTAGATCACCAGGCCTTTCTTCTGAGGTGCCTCTGGATGGACTCAAACTTTCAACCTTTCAGTTAGCAGCCAAGCACTTAACCATTTGTACCACCAAGGCACTCCTTAACTGAGGTAAATTTAAAAAACAAAAGTAATTGTCACTCTTGCTATGTCGAAGCAGTGACAAGCATTTTAAGGAACAAAAGCTTTTAAAAGTGCCAAAAACATCACATTAATGATTTCATGTAAAGTAGCTCTCTAAAGTCTGGCCAAGCACACATCCTTATGTTCAGTCTGGAACATGTGATTTTTCATGGCCTGTTCTGTAGTTCTGTACTCTTCCAAACTTGTCTAAACATTGCTGTGGAATGTAGCACATCCAGCCACGCTGACGTGTACAGAGTGTGCCTGCAGAATGCTCTTAGGACCCGGGCCCTCTGGGTCTTCACTGTGTTTACCATCCTCCACAAGCCTCCAAACTCAGGCAGAACCGTGAAACGTACGTGTTGCTTGATAACGCTTTGCTTCAGCTGTAGAATGCACACTTCAAAACTTTAGCAAGGTTTTCATGAAAGAAATTACAGTGTTTGGTTCCATATACCCTGTGCTTTTCCAGGGTGTGCTATAAACTTGTCAAGCAGGTTAATTCTCTTTTGTTTTTTTTAAAGAGGCAGCTTTATTATTATAGAGATTGTCACATTCTTTCTTTCAGAAACATATAATAAGATACTCTCTACAGAAGGTTTTCTGAATCTCAACATTATTTATGTGTTGGGCCAGATAATTATTTGTTGTTTGAGGCTGTCTTGTAAACTGTAGGATTTTAGCAACCGTAAAAATGGCACGGCGGAGCCATCTGACCCCTTCTAACTTCACAAAGGGGGAGGAGAATCAAGATCAACAGCCCAAGGCTGATACTTATGAGGCGCCTCCTCTCTTCTCCATCTTCACCAATTCTGACACCAGCCATCCCTCCCATGGCTCTTTCTGCTTCTCTGCTGGGTTTGATTATTCATTGCAGTGGCCACACAGAATTCACAGACAATACTCATAATTATGGGGTTTATTAGGGAAGTAAGAGGTTACATACAATTCAGGTTCAGGTATGCTCAGGCTACAGCTCTTTGATCCAGACAGTCTCTTTTCAGCAATACCTGCAGGCAGGCCTCTTTGTGGCCCCTTGGCCTCTGCCCTGCTCCAGGGAGTGTTACAAAGCCCTTTTAGCTCTGCCAGTAAGTGCCCAGAGGCACCCCACTCCACCAGTAAGCCTCAGCCCGAAGGTGCTCGGCTTTCTCCCTCTGTGGGCCAGGCAGTCTTCTAACCGTCTCCTGGTTCTGCTGCCACCATTTCTCTTCCACTGCATTTCACCGTCTTTGGTATCACAGCTCTCTCTCTCTGTCTCTCTCTCTCGGTCTCTTGGTTCCAGGACCTTCTCAGTGCAGGGATGCCAGGTCCAAAAGACACGCTCCATTCCTGGCTCTTCTTTGTTGGTGGTTGCGAGACCCTCTCCTCCTGCCTCTGGGATGGCTCATTTTAAGCCTAGCAGGATGATAAAGCTGACCAATCTCTCCGTTAAGAGTTCCATATACTTTATTTGCATGGTTCCACCCAGTCATTGTGGGTGAGTCACAAAGACCATGGCTAGAAGGGCCATACTAAGCAATTCATTGCACTGCAGCAACATCCCTGGCCTCCAATTACTGGATGGCCAGTATCCTCCCACCCCTAGTATTGACCCAAAATGACTCCAGACATTATAGAATGTCCTTTTGTGGGCAAAGCCAACCTGGTTGAGAACCCTAAATTAAAACTATATATATATGTATGTATTTTTAAGGCCATATCTCAAAAAAATAATGTTGAAAGAAAAAAGATTACATGTAGAACACTATGTGTACCCCAATACCAGGTATATAAATTAAACAAATACAGAATATCTCTGGTATAATAAAGGAGTCCTGAACCCAGGTGACAGGTTATTTGGACACTTGGTATGTATTGTTCTTTCCATCCAAAGCATCTTTAAATCCTATTCAAACATGAATCTCACGGAACTCCTGATTAGAGAGTTGGAGAAGACACAGCAAAGTCACTCCTCTCACGGAGTTTGCTGTACAAAAGGTCTGGAGACAGAAGATACACGAATATACACTGTCGGGTGAGGACTGGGCCGTAGAGAACAGTAAAGCCAGGTGAGGGGTGCACACAGCTCCACCACCACCAGGAACATGCTCAGTCCCTACGTCTGCACGTCCTTCAAATACTTGTTTCAGTTTTGTCATTGGTTGACAACTTATTCGTTAATGCAGCAACTCAATAAATAAATGAAGATACTTCATCTACTTAGAAATAAAGATTGCTAGAGACCATTAAAAATCCTTGCTGAAAATGTTAAACTTATCTATTCAAGGAAGACAATAAGTGTTAGGTACAAAGAGTCCTGGAGTGGGACTTTCAAAAAGATAGCTCTTATTTTGGCCGTCACATGAATAGATGTATGCATACCCATGTTCATTGCAGCACTGTTCACGATAGCAAAAGGATGGAAACAACCTAGGTGCCCATCAACGAATGAATGGATAAACAAATTATAGTATATACACACAGTGGAATACTATGCAGTGATGAAGCTGTGAAACATAACATGGAGGAATCGGAGGGCATTATGCTCAGGGAATTTAGTCAGTCACAGAAGGACAAATATGGTATAAGACCACTATTATAAGAACTCAAGAAAACGTTTAAACATGGAAGAAAACACTCTTTGATGGTTACAGGGGTGGGGAGGGAGGGTGAGGGTTATTCACTAACTAGATAGTAGACAAGAATTATCTTAGGTAAAGGGAAGGACAGCACACACTACAGGGGAAGTCCGCATAACAGGACTAAATCAAAGCCAAGAAGTTTCCTGAATACAATCAAACATTTCAAAGGACAGAGTAGCAGGGGCGGGGGTCTGGGCACCATGCTTTCAGGGGACATCTAGGTCAATTGGCATAACACAGTTTATTAAGAAAATGTTTTGCATCCTACTTTGGTGAGTGGTGTCTAGGGTCTTAAAAGCTTGCAAGCAGCCATCTAAGATGCATCAATTGGTCCCAACCACCTGGAGTAAAGGAGAATGAAGAATACCAAAGCCACAAGGAAAGTATTAGCCCAAGAGACAGAAAGGGCCACATAAACCAGAGACTGCATCATCTTGAGACCAGAAGAACTATATGGTGCCTGGCTACCACCAGTGATCGCCCTGACAGGGAACACAACAGAGAGTCCCTGATGGAGCAGGAGAAAGATGGGGTAGAGAACTCAAATTCTAGTAAAAAGACCAGATTTAACAGTCTGACAGAGACTGGAGGAACCCCAGAAAGTGTGGTCCCCAGACTGTCTGTCAACCCAGAACTAAAACAGTTCCCAAGGCCAACTCTTCAGACAAAGATTGGACTGGGCTATGGGACATAAAATGATACTCATGAAGAGTGTGCTTCTTAGCTCAAGTAGATACATGAGACTAAATGGGCAGCTTCTATCCGGAGGTGAGATGAGAAGGCAGAGAGGGTTAGGAGCTGGTTGAATGGACATGGGAAGTAGGGGCTGGAAAGGAAGAGTGTGCTGTCACAGTATAGGGAGAGCAGTTAGGGTCACATAACGTGGTATGTATAAATTTTCGTATGAGAAACTAATATATATATATAATATAGCTCTTATTTTGAAGTTTTCCGCTAGCCAATTAGGGAACCTGAGACAAGTCACTCCTTAATTCTTTCTTCATTTGAATTAAATTTTAAAAATTCTGTCTCCTCTAAGCTTCAGACTTCACAGGACTTCCCCCTCCCCTCCCCTCCGCTTCTCCCTCCCTGGCTGTACCAAGTGCTATCCCTGCGCTCTGGGTTTGAAGGACACTACCGCGTCCTTTCTGTGTGTCACGTGAGCAGTGCTTGTTGTTGGACAATGCCAGGGACTGTGGAGTGGTTCACCTTGGTAACCCAGGGAAAACTCCATAACCGTTCGTCAGTTGTATGCAAAACTGTGTTTCCAAATTAGAAAAGAATACTAATGATTGCCAGCTTATTAAACATCTCGTGCTAGACACTGTTTCAGCAGCTCGTCACAGCCTCGTAGTTATCCCTTCTGGTAGGAACCAGCAGCCTCATTTTGTAGGGCAGAGAGAGATTCAGTGACTCGCCCAGGTCACACAGGTGGTAGACTGAAGTGCGAGCAGGTAGCCATTCCAGAGCTGCCCCTGGTCATTTCAGGAAGGCCCATCGTATTCACAACAGTTTCACAAGCCATGTGACTCCAGACTCCACCTTACATACCAGGAAGCCAGGTGAGCAGACCCTTGAGACCAGCCTCACACACACGAGCAGCAGCTGAAGTAGCTCCCCTAAGACTTGGGATTCCTACTTGCAGTTGTTAAGGGTAGTTTCATGTGGTGTTGGCATAACTGATGGGCAACTTGGGAAGCACCTTATTTGGGCCTACATCTTGTATCGCTCACCAAAGCAAGAAGGTGTTGGCAGTATAATGCTGAGCAGTGAGAACTGGTTATAAAAAGGATTCATGCTCCTAGCCATGTATTCCCACAGGCACTTCCATGTGCCTGTGCGCAAGTGTACGTGTGTGTAAAAACCTCCAAGGAAATACACGTGGTATTTCTAGTAGAGTGTCCTGGGAGCATGCTTGGCTTTTGCCTTCCAATTTATTCTCTGTTTTTCTATATTTTCCAAGTTTTTTATAACGAGCTGTACTACTGTAATAAGCAGAGAAAGCAAGTATTAAAATAATTTTTAAGTAGGGAATGTTTAATTCCTTATTTACAAAAGTTCTGCAGCAAGATAAGCTTTTAAATTTAATTATGAAATATTTTAAACATACAGAAAGGGATAACTTTCTAAACTTTGAAAATATAGAGGGGAAAACTACAAAGGCAGGAAGTAGATTTGACTATGTAGATGTTAGAAACCAAAGGGAAGTAGACTTAGGAAAATTCAAAGTGCATACAACAGTGCTGAGATCTTTGTTGTATAAAGATGAAAGCATTAGCACCTCAACAAATAGACAAAAAATCTAGACTGTAGAGACAAGTAAATACAACTAGGAAATAAATAGAATAGAAAATATTCAGCCTTCCTAATAATAAAAAGTATGAGTTTAAAACTATGGGGTGCCATTTTTTCATCTCCAAATGAGGCCAAAAAATCAGTCTATCATCAATGTTATCAAGCTGGAAACTGGACATTGCTGGCAGCATTTTAAATGAGCACAGTTCTTTTGGAAAGCAATTTAACATGTTTCTAGAATTATCAACGCATTCATACTCTTTTACAATTAAATTTATGGGAATGTCTCCCAAGGAAATAACCCTAATTATGGAGCAAGCTGTATGCCCAAAACTGTTCAACACTGCATTATTTAGTGGCAGAACTTGGAAGTGGCCCAAATATCAAACAGGAAGTTAGATACATAATGACATTCCCATGCAAGTAATGCCCCAGCAACCCCTAAAAACAATGATCTGAATCCTTGATAGCAACCTAGAAAACGCGTGGTATATCGTGAATCGAAAAAAGAAAACTGAAGGCAGAATTGTAAGTATTTTACAAGTATGAAAAATAGTACTGGGGAGGGGAAAAGGTGGGGATCCTCGGATTGAGTTTTGGTTTGAGGGGTTTTTACATCCTTAACACCCAGTAGCCACTTCAGAAGCCATAGCATTGAGTGCCTGAGCCGGCAGCACTGACAGTGGTGGCAGGAAGGGGGGTTAGGCTGTACAAGATCAGTGGGGCACACTTGGCAGACGGGGTCTGACATGCTAGGCCTCCAGAAAGCTCAGAGGCCAGGATGTGTCTGTGAGGGAGACGTGGTTTGTTAGCTTGGGGAAGGCAGGTCCAGTGCCGAATCCCTTGTGCTGCAGGAGAGGAAGGAGCTTTTGGGCAGTGGGAAGACGCCGACTTCTCTCTCCATACTTGCTCCAGCCCCAGCACTACCCCTACGATGCCTGGTGTGCCGTCTGCCCCCCACAGACAGGGAGCCCCCCCCAACACACACAGCTTTGTGAGCTGTGGGGGCTCGTTACCGTTTGTGGAAACCATTCCCGGTTGTCTTGTCTGTTGTCTTTGTGCTTCTCTGAGATTCACAGATGACCCTATCCATTGAGGGTCTCTGATAGAAGGAACCGCCCAGGCTCTTGGTGGCAGGGGCCCAGCTCCTCTTGACTAGCTCGCTGTCCTCCTCCAGGCCAGTCCCCTTTATGAGGTGGGATGGTGGCATGGCTCCGCAGGCTCAGGAGCAGCACACAGGCAGATGCGTCCATGTCCTTACAGCTGGGACTCAAGGAATCAGTTGTGTGTCCATCCCATAGCAGGGCACGGCCACAGTCTACCCGACCGCCCTTCCTCTCACCCTCATCTTCAAAACATTCTAAACTTGTCTGTGGAAAATGTTTCACTGTATGTATTTCATTTTAAAAGATGACCCTAGAAAAACAAAAACATGATTCTCAGAACGTCAGCTTTCTAGCCAGCTTAGACAGTGGTAGCCAAAGGCTGCTGCCCAGTGCTCTGTTAGCTACAAACCAGCTTGGTATTTGGTGGTGTTTAACATATTTCAAGTGATTGATTAAGAAAAAAAGAAGAAGACTGGCTATATTGAAAACAGCCCATTCTTTGGTCTTCCTTCAAAACCTAGTCACGTCTGTAAGGTACATTCCCTACCCTCGTGAGGTAGAGACCACGCACAAGGGAAGCAGCAGCCCTAGGGACTGTCGGTCCACGGTCTTGCATGTATTCTCTTTAATTTCCTGAGAGGCTTTTACTTTCTCAAGTTTAGATGTTGAGTCTTTAAGCCCTTTACCTGCAGTTGTCTGTCTCACAGCAGCCGCCTTCCCTCTGAGGCAGGTTCTGAGGGGCAGTGCTGCAGCCCACGTGATGCCCTTCACTCAGACAGACACTCTGCTCTGCTCTGTGGGCACCTGCCTTGCACTGCCTGTTGCAAATTTGATGTATGTTGTTTGGTGTGTTTTCTCCCAGAGACTGACTTTAACACATTATGTAGTATTTAGTGTTGAGTGTACATTTCTGGATACTTAAATTGACCTGTCTTTGCCTGAATGGTGCAAACATTTAAGTGCTAGGTTCCTAACTGAAAGGTTGGAGGTTCGAGTCCACCCACAGGTGCCTCAGAAGAAAGGCCTGGCGATCTAATTCCAAAATCTCAGCCACTGAAAGAAAACCCTATGGGGTACAGTTCAACTCTGACACACATGGGGTCGCCAGGAGTCAGAGTCGACGACAACTCGTTTTTATGCCGTAAGGTAATGATAAACATCCTACCTGTTTGAGGAATTCTTTATTCTCTTTATTTTTCTTAGGGACCGTTTAACACAGACTTTAAATATTAACAATGACTTTTGGTGCCAAGTTTGTAAAGAATGGCTGAAGAGGTGTTCAGGTGGAACCAGATCCTTGAGGCAGGGCGCCATGGCTGGCGCTGACCCTCACGCCTTCCTCCCATTCCTGTGTTTTCTCTGTTTTCCTTTGTGAATGAAACTCCTCAAATAGTCCTGGGAGGCTGGTTTTCTGGAATGCCCTCATCCTTCTCCCCTGATTGAGAAGTTTCTAGACATTCATCTTTTGTGCAGCGTTGAAAGAAAACACATCATCAAGAGCCTGGGCCAACCCTTGCGCTCACACGCTCATAAGCCGTGGTGGCTCCCGGTTGCACCACTGTGGCTTTGCTGTTCTTGTTTTTTGTTGTTTTTTCGCTCCCTTCCTGGGCCTCACTTTTCTCTGCAGGAATCTGACCCTGGTGCTTTGAAACTCTGTGTCTTAAAAGAGCAAAGGTCTCAGTCGCTTTGCTTGTTCCCTAACTTATGCAGGATTAGCCAAATGTGTCACAAAACTGAGGTGGTTTGCAGTGGCCCACGTTAGTTCTACAATATAAAGTCTTGCTTGCTGCCCAGGAGCAAGTGGGAGGTGTTGGATGGCCAGTGTCCTGTGTACCGTGTTCAAGTCTAACACCAGAGACTCACTTCATTTGAGTGAGTTTCCGGAAAGGAACCACCATCACCTATGTTTACAATCTCATTACAGCATGGGGAAATCGCATCCATTTTTTCACTATCATTAAGCTTGAAAAAGGATGGTGGCTTCAAAATTTAAGGGCAAAGCTTGAACAACTTAGATATTTTGAATAATTGGTTTTAATCCATCTTTAAAATATTGCTTGAATTTTTCTTTACTTTGATTTTCCTAAAAATATGGGAAAGTAGAAAGTTTACGTGGTGAACAGTAGGAGTGACGGGGGTGGGGGGCAGTTAAAGTTTTCTCAGTGGCCTTTCTTCACCCATCTACTCAGTGATCCAGAAAGGAGGACCGTGATATGAAAGGCCGGCTGCAACAGTGCACGCTCTGCCAGGGCTTCCTCTCCCAGGGTGTGACTGGGCATTATGTGCTGTGGCTGGAAGCACGCCTCTCCTACACTCTATAGGAGATCTATCTCTAGGTGACAAAGTCACCCTCAAGACCCTCTGGGTGCAGATGTCCTGTGAGGAGCCACTGCAGCTCGGCCCAGGGGACCCCCACCACCCATGTTTCTTTTCCAGGCCCCGCTGTGGGAGAGGTCCTTCGGTACCTGATCCCCATCCTCAAGAGCTGCCTGCAGCCCAGCAGGGACCCCCAGATGCGCCTGAAGCTTTTCTCCATCCTGTCAAAAGTACTACTGAGAGCCAGGGAGACAGTGGACTCACAAGGGTAGGTGTGGGCTCTGCCACATGCAGCCTGCTCAGTGAACTCAGCTGGGGACCCCCACCGTAGCCCATCCAGGGCTGAGGTGGGGCTTTGAGGGATGGTCCGTGGTCTTCTCGGAGGCTGACTAGGTAAACAGTGGCCCTGACAGTGAGTGGCGTCCCCCTGGGTGAGTGCTCTGCATTTAAGACAGCCAGAGAGGCACTATATCAAAGTCATCCTGGTGAGTCGTTAAAATTCCACCAAGTGAAAAAGTTTCAGGGGGTGTTAACTATGAATGGTTTATATATTAGCTGGTCTCCATTTTCAAAGCCTGTCGGTGCCTTTCAAAGCTAACAAAGAATTGATTGAATCACTACTGATGGTTGAGGTGTTAGAAATGCCCTTTTATTGTCTAGAGGAGATTGTAGGTGGCAGGAGAATGCTAAGGGCCTCAATGTCACAGCTTTGAAGGAGGCGAAGAAGGGGAAGAGACAGCGGTTCTGGTGTGCATGCTGACAAGTCTATGGACCTGGGGTGCAGCCCTGCACCCCCCCCAAAGCCGTGCATCCTGGGGGGTCCCCCAACAGCAGCACCAGGACACATGAGCAGATCCCACAACAAAACGTTAGAAGGATCCGGAGCCACCGTGGAAACAGTGCCGTGGGCGGGTCTGACTGTACGGCAGCTCTCGGGACCTAACATTTTTCTTGTAAATCAGCAAAGCACCTAGAGTAAGCCTCCATTCCCTGGCCTTCAGGTCCCGTCCCGACCTTCATCCCCCAGCCCTTGGGTCCTGTTCTGACCTCTCCCCTAGTGAGTCCTATCCCAACTTCCATCCCCCCAGCCCACAGGTCCTGTCCTGACGTCTCTCCCCCAGTGGATCCTATCCCGACCTCCGTCCCCCCAGCCTTAGGACCACGTCTCAACCTCTGGCCTGCAGGTCCTGTCCTGACCTCTGCCCCCCTAGCCTTCAGGTCCTGTCCTGACCTCCATCCCCCTGGCCTGTGGGTACTGCCGCAACCTCTGTTACACCTGACCTCCATCCCCCCAACCCATGAGTCCCATCCTGACCTCCATCCCCCCAACCCATGGGTCCTATCCTGACCTCCATCCCCCAGTGACTCCCATCCCAACCTCTGGCCCCCCAGCCCCTAGGTCCCATCCCGACCAGGGTGTGGGTTGGAGGTGGGGCTGCAGTGACTCAGGGCACCTGTCCTTTCTGTGGCTCAGCAGGAGGGACTGCCATGAGCTGAGTGGGCTTCTAGGGAGCAAACCCATCAAGAAAGGAGAGCTTCTTTGTGAGTGACCTGTTAAAAGGCTTCAGATGGAAACAAACAGTCTGGTCACTCAGACATTCACTCTGACTGTAATGTGCATCCTCTGCTGTTGGGCCTGACACCAGCTGGTCATATCACAGGAAACTTTTTTTCCTGATTGTCGGCAAAAGCTTTGTGGCTTAGGAGAAACCATAGAAGGACACGAGCATGACACCTGGGCAGCCACCCCACAGGAGCAGGTGTTCATGTTGGCGATGCACTGGGACTGCGCTGGCAGTGCCTGTGTGCACTGACCCCTTATCCTGCTCCAGACCCCACGCTCAGCCGCACTTCTGCTGGGAACCATAAAATGTTAGAAATTGTACCTGAGAACAGTTACCTCCATGAAATTCTGATTTCAGATTTTAGGTAAATTCCAAAGGAAATGGCACTGAAGATTTCGTATAGAAAGGAATTAGTATCAGGAGAAGTGAGTTGCTCAAATTACCGTTTTAGTAAAATTATTAGCTATGTTCACAGGCAAGAAGGATGAAAAAAGGATCCATGTGGTGTTGAATTTTAGGATTCCAAAATGGTAGAATCATAAAATGGATCGTTGACTGTTGAGATAGAAACGATTGGAAGGGCCCCATTGCTGGCATCATCTCTCCAAAGTGTATTCATTCATCTGTCAACAGGCAATTACTGAGCCCTTAACTGCATTCGGGAACCACACTGTGGGAGGCAGGAGGGAGAACCGGAGTGCCAGCTTTTGGAACCAGGTTTCTATTTTCGATGCACAGGTGGTCAGAAAGGTTCCCAAGGAACAGCTGGTGAGAGGGGGGGCTCCTTAGTTTGAGGCATATCCACCGTTAGGGGATGCCCTGTTGAGCCCCCCCAGTCCAGTTGCCATTGAGTCAGCTTGACTTATGGACCCCACATGTGTCACAGTACAACTGTGCTCCATCAGGTTTGCAATGGCTGATTTTTCAGAAGTAGATCGCCAGGACTTTCTTCTGAGGCGCCTCTGGGTAGGCTTGAACTGCCAGTCTTTCAGTGAGCAGCCAGGTGTGTTAACTGTTTGCATCACCCAGGGAGTCCTGAGCCCCCTTAAGTGGGTAATTACCCCCTTTATAAGTAAGGGGCCTTGCACACCAGTCCCTGCATCTGGTCCCTCTGCTGGGCCTCCATCCCAGGCCCTGTCAGCCGAGCTGCCATGTCAGTGGTGGGCTTCCCTCCCCTCCAAGGCCACCTTGTTTTCTGTGGTCACGCAGTGAGGGGTGCCTCCATGTGCCGGCCTTTCTCCTCATCAGCCATCTGCCGTTGCCAGACCCCTTGGAGGGGCCAGGAAGACATGGAGTGCCAGAGCCATCTGCTGTTGCCAGACCCCCTCAGGGCCGGAAACACCTGGAACACAGGGGTGGGGAGCCTGCAGTCAGCTTTGGTTCAAAGCCGCGGAGTGGGGGCCCTGCAGTCAGCATTGGTTCGAGGACTGGGAAATCAGGGTGGCCTCAAAACAAAATTTTTATTTAAAAATTGCTCACCAGTAAAGGTGATATGAGCAATTTTAATAACCAGCTCAATTTGATCTGGTCTTCTCTTTGATGGAGCAGGGCCCCCCTCCTCCCCCGAGCAAGGTTTTAGAGGAGATGGTTGGGGTCTTCTTGACCCGGGGTCCTCTGTGGGCAGGGGTACACTGGCCTGCATAGGCAGTTGAGGTTTTGAAAGTAGCATGCTTCTCTTTGCTCCCCACATTTTAGGAGTTCAGATCAGTGGGTTCTGGTTCACTAGGTGCTTGATCTGGCCCCTTCCAATGGCCCCTCCTGGCCAGTGCACCAGGCAGGGGGCTGCCAGCCCATGGGCTGTCCGGGCACTTCAGTAGACCACCCTAGAGACAGAGACTCAGGGTTTCGGCCATTCCAGACATTCCTCTTTTAAATCTCTGTGCAGGCAATGACAGCTCCTTGCTCAAAGAATAAAGCACACGGAAAACCTCAGCTGGATCCGTGTGCATTGCCCTGACCCAGTTTGCTCTCTTACCTTCACTAGGAGCAGAGGGTCCCCATCCACAGCTGCCTCTCCAGGGAGTAGAGGGCTCGGGCTCTGGTGCCAGCGTCCGGCTTTACTTCCACTTGTTCTCTGTCTGGCCCTCTCAGCGCACAGGCCACCCCAAATGAGGTCCCATCATCAGAGGCTGCGGCCTCCTCACTGCTCCCTGTGCTCTGGCTGCAGGCAGTTCCGTGGCCATCTCAAAACGCTGGTGACAGACATCTTGGTCCCCAACCTGCAGTGGCACGCTGGGAGGACCGCTGCAGCCATCCGCACAGCCGCCATGTCCTGCCTCTGGGCTCTTGTCAGCTCTGGGACCCTGTCAGCCGAGCAGGTATGGGGCACCCAGGCTGTGCAGCGTGGGGCTGGGTGGGGGCACCCAGGCCATACGCAGTGGGGGCCGGGCTGGGAGGGATGCCCAGGTACCCACAGGGCAGCGTGACTCCAAAGGGGCTCCACAGATGTCCCAGCAAGTCTCTGCAGTGTGGAAACGTGGAAACAGGCATTTGTGCAGAAGGCTCAGGCAGCTGACACATCTGCATGGTTCATTCTCACAGGGGATTTGGGGCGGGGGGGGGCCGGGCAATGGCAGGCACTGGTTTCTCAGCCTGCAGCCTTTGAGTCCTGAGCTCTAGACCAGGGGTGCACTGCTCGTCCCACAACTCAGTCCATAAGGCAAAACGCTTTCTAAGGCAGATGGTGGACAGGAAGAGGAACACGGCAGCGCCTCGGTGGGCGGGGAGTGGAGCTGGGGGTGTTCAGTGGATGGGGAGGGGAGCTGGGATGCGGCATTGGGCAGAGCAGTGGTCTTACATAGAGCAGAGAGATTTGCTCTGAACACATTTCCTGTCCTGCAGCAGTTAAGAATTTGACAGTCAGGGGACTCAGCAAGGGTTTGGTCTGCTTGGCCTAAGTTCCACACTCTGGAGGTTGCTCTTTGCAAGACAAAGAATTTATCCTCAGGGCTTTGTATGGAAGAGGGTAAGTGCTTTGGCTTCCTGCATTGTTTTCCCTGACCTCTCCAGTTAACGCAGAATCAGAATGGGACAGCAGTGTTGCCGAGACCCTGATGTGCAAACATTGCTTTGGGCTGAGGCATCACGTGAATGTATGCTGTCAGCAGCTGCCCTGCAAGCTGCTTACGTGGCATGAGCACCACCTCCTGGTGCGCCGGAGGGTTGTTACTTAAGTTAAAATATTCCAGAGATTTAAGTGGACCCAATATGTAATTGCGGTCATAAGGAGTATGCCACGAATGATCTGTGCCTCATTAGGGATTTGTAAATGTTTTTTTTTTTTAATCAACTGGTCAAGTTAAACAGAAAGCGTTCAAATTATCCAAACTTTAAGTCAAAATTCATGTTACTTCTTGGGTAAAAATTTCAAAATGGCATTCCAAACTCCGTTGTATCCATCCAAAACCACATCTTCTTCTTTGCAGGCAGGAGTGTACACGTGGTGAGTGAGGGTGGTTTCCGTCATCAGGGCTGTCTAACTGTGACTTCACAGGTGAGCACCTCCTCTCTCTGCTCTCCATTGCAGATCCTGGAGGTACAGGGGGCATTGATGCCACAGATGGTGACCACCCTGGAGGAGGACTCCCAGATGACCCGCCTGATCTCGTGCCGCATCATCAACCTGTTTTTACAGACCTCTGGTGACACAAATGAGCCAGAGAAGCTCCTCAAGATCTACCCCGGTAGGGCACCTCTGTCTCAGAGCATGTGTGTGTGTTTAAAGCTGACAGCTCTTTCTGCCTTCTGACTGCTGGTCAGATTGGTTCTCTGAGCCTAACACAGCACTGACAGATAAAATGTCACTGAGTGAGTGACACAGCCACACACAGAGAAGGATGAACGTCTTGTGGGCCAGAAATGGGGGCACTGTGAAGATAGGCATGGGGCTCAGCCTGCCCGCAGGGCAGGGCTTCAGGGAAGGCAGGTCCTACCTGTGGAAGGCAGGCTGCAGAATGGGCCACCGCCAAGCTGAGGACCCCAGGATGGGCAGAGACAGAGCCATGCAAAGGGGTGCACGCCTTGCCACTGTAGCCTGGCCCAGACACAGTGCCATCCCAGAGCCTCTGCCTGTTGGGAGCCCCAGCTGCCAGGCAAGCCCCCCATACGGACCATGGTTGGAGTTGGGGTTGGGGAGTGGGTAGCGGCAGGGCTGTCAGAAAGAAGTCATCAAAACACAAAACACTGAAAAGAGCAGTGAGTGCAGAGAGGGACAGTCCCATCACATGAGGTGAGCCTGCATACAAAGGTGCCTGAGGACATACGGAAAAGCTGACGTTAAGGAGGTCACCAACAGACCCAACAGTTGGTAGAGACGACATCATGATAGAACTGTCTCAGAGGTAGCTTTTCAGTGTGTGTTTAGGAGCATCAGAAAGCTAAAAGAATAACATCCATTAAAAAACAAGTGGAGAAACAAATAGGCAGACAGGAATAAAGAACAAATGGATATGAACAACAGTCAACCCAAAATTCTAGAAAATGCATGGGCGTGGTGCACCCTGGTTTCAGGACAGGCTGGGTGCGGCAGGATACCCAAAGCCTTCGTATGCATTCATTACATTTTATTTCTTGAGCTGGGTAGTGACTATAGAGGTTTTTGTTATTATCTATACTTTTTATATGCCAGAAATATTTGGGAATTTTTAAAAGGTGAATTTTAAGAATTCTTGGAAATTAGAAATACAGTCATTGAAATTTAAAACTCAATACATTGAATAAACTCTGGACTGAACACTGCTGAAGACAGAATTAATGAATTGAAAGATAGTAATTTGGAATTCACTCAGAACATAGCACAGAGGAAGATGGAAAATAGGGAAGTTGAGCCATGGAGTATAAGCAAGAGGCGCCAGCATTTTTCTGAGTTCCGGAAGAAAATGGAGGAATGGTGGAGGGTTATAATGTTGGAAATAGTAGTGAATCGAAGACAGACGTGAATTTTCAGACTGGAAGCGCAGACTGAGCGCCAATTAGGAAACCAGTAATCATCCTGAGTGCGGTGCCTCCCCACGTCTTTCAGGTTTGTTGTTGTCTGTGCAGCAACAAGCATTGCATTCCTGCCGGCAGTCTTCATGATTCTGTTTCTGAAGATTCAACTGGGGTGATGTTTGACTACCAGGATTAAGTGGGGTTTTGCTCACTTTTTAAAACAAAAAGAATTAGAGACTTTGAACCAGTGAAGAGGCTGTATGTTAGCATGTGGTTGATTTTGTTACAGAATGATTCCTCCTGGGCTCCTTTGGTGCAGTCCAGTTCTGTGCTTATTGGGTGGTGTGCTGGAAGAACTATTGCCCGCTTGGCCAGAAGGGGCCAGACTTCTGAGCCATGCATACAGCCTCTGAGGCTTTCCCGTGGCAAGCGTTCACACATGCAAACATGCCAAGCACAAGCTCACGCATCCTGCCTGCGTGAGTCAGTGGGTGCACATGAAGGTGGCCTGAAGCCATCACAAAAGTGAACTTGCAGGCAACCTTGTATTTCTAGAGTAGTTGCCATCGTGTATGTGAGAATACGGTCGAGAATTATCCAGCATTGGCCTGAGCCAGCGGAAGTACCATGTCCTTCACGCACTGTCGTCCACAGACTGTGGACAGGTCACGTTGTATCCCTGGCTCAGGGCCTTCATCCTTGAGGTGTCGATAAGAACGGTGTTGCCCCGTCAGTTGTTCCAGCGTAAAGGAGGGAATGCCGCCTGGCAGGCTCCCTGTCCTCTGGTCCAAGATTTGTAAGCTTGGGAGCTTCACCAACTCCCCTCCTCCCCCCAGGGCCCAACACTGCCTTGCTCATCTGGAAGTCTGCCCCCTGTGGGCCTCCTGGAACATGGATGCTTCTGTTCCTTTAAGTAAACCAGGACAGTCTTGCCGTGGAACCCACCCCTGGTGTGGGGTCCACACTCAAACCCACGAGCTCGAGCACTGGGGAGACGCCTTCCTGCCGAGCACAGGGCTCCTCCTTGGCTGCTGTCTCCTCCCCACCCATCTACTACACATGTTCTGTTTGATTGTCTGCTGAGTCTCCAAAAGTTACCCAGTAGTAGGTGCCAAAATCTTACAAAAATTATGTAAGGAAAGCATAAACTTGATAAAACTGTATCCGTTTGCTTTAAGAGTTTCTGCCCAATGGGAAGATTGTCACTATTTCTGTTTTTAGCAGCCGGGAGGTCTGGTCATGGGGTTCATCAGGAACAAGACACTCCAGCTAGTGGTGGCCGTGCCACTGGGCCCTTGGCTCCATCCTGCACAGGGGCAGGTGGCAGGCTTCATCCCACAGCCTGTCCCTCCAGTGCTGTGGTCTTGGGAGTGGGGTGGCCAGGTTGTGTTGCTTGTGGGTAATGAACTTTGAATCCCCTCAGGGGCCAAGGGGTGGGGGAAGCGTTTCACAGGTGAGACAGGTACAAGCAGTCCAGCTCTGCCAGGCCCACACAGTGAGTCCTTAGAGGAGCCACACCAGAGCCTGGTGTCCACACCCTCCCTCTGGCCACACAGGACAGCAGGAGCCACACCCTTAGTACCTGTATGTAGGCCCCAGGTACAGAACTCTCCCCACAGGCTGGGGTTCCCTGTGACCCTGAGGGTGAGGGCTCCACTATGTGAATTATCTTTGATGGAACACATCTCTGCCTCATACTCTCTGTCTTGGCCACTTCTTCCAGAACTCTTAAAACGCCTCGATGACGTTTCCAACGAAGTGAGGATAGCAGCTGCCACCACCTTAATCACCTGGCTGAAGTGTATCCGAAATGATGACAGCAAGTCCTACTATCAGAGTAACATCCAGTACCTGTACAAGGAGCTGCTCATATACCTCGACGACTCGGAGCCGGCCGTCCAGGACGCAGTCTTAGGTGAGCTTGTAAAGATGTGCTTGGCTCTGTGCTGTGTCTGAGAGCATTAGAGTGCTCACATCTGAGCATTCGGTTACCACACCTCAGGGCATCGGCCTTGGGGCACAGCAGATACCCCTAGTCAGCCAGCTTGGGACCCCTCAATGCTCTTGTTATTGGAGATCCCAGAGAAAGTTTGCATGTGTGGGTCATGTCTCTTGATACTTGCCTTATTAGAAATTAAGAAAATTCTAAAGTATTTATTCATTTGTTTAAAATAATAGTAAACTCATTACATATTGACATAAATGTCATGTTTTTGAAAAATGTACTTTATAAAACAAGATCATTAGCAAGAAGAGTGACATGGTTTTACATTTCTGCAAATCGCTAATGTCTGACTTAATAGAAGACAACTGGATTTTTTCTTATCTACTCTGCACTTAGTTGGTTGTGAATGTTGTTCTGGCTGAAGTATATGGCAAAAGGAGTTAAAACTGTTTGGCTGCCAATATGAATCTGCCCAGAGGCACCTTGGAAGAAAGGCTGGCAGTCTACTTCCAAAAAATCAGCCACTGAAAACCCTATGGAACACAGTTCTACTCGGACACACATGGGGTTGCCCTGAGTCAGAGCTGACTTGACAACTTTTTTTTTTTTTTTTTTTTAATGGAAACAGTCTGGCCTCATGCAGGTACATGGTTGGAAAAGAGAGGCCTCTGAGCCCAGCTAGTGGAGCCGGTGCTCATCTCGTGCTGGGAGCTATTGTAGCATCACACACGTTACGCAGGGTGTTCAGAGGTGTGCACATGAAGACTGAGATTTAATAAAATTAACTTTACCTGTTTCACTGAGGGCATTCTTAAGTGAAACTTACATTTTTTTTTTCTTTTTATTGTGCTTTAGATGAAGGGTTACAGACGAAATCAGTTTCTTATTAAACAATACACATACTGTTTTGTGACATTGGTTGCCAGCCCCACAACATGTCAACACTCTCCCCTTCTCGACCTTGGGTTCCCCGTTACCAGCTTTCCTGTTCCCTCCTGCCTCCTCTTCCTTGCCCCTGGGCTGGTGTGCCCATTTAGTCTTGTTTTGTTTTGTGGGCCTGTCTAATCCTTGGCTGAAGGGTGAACTTCAAGAATGACTTCAGTAATGAGTTAAAAGGGAGTTCAAGGGCCATCCTCTTGGGGGAAACTTACATTTTTTAATGGTGAGCCTGCGGCGATGAGGGATGTGAGGTTCCTGTACAGCTGGGTACCCCGTACGGCTCATGCTCACAGCAGTTTTACCCTCTGTTGCTTTTGCGCCGGCAGTTTGAACACAAGCCCAGTGCAAGGCACGTGAGGCCCTTGTGCTGTTATGGAAACATTTGAACTCACAGATCCCCGGACAGTCTTGGGACCCTGGTTTCTAGGCGCATTCTGGGAACTGGTGCTTTCAACAAAACAAAACCTGCTTCTTAGGCAAAAAATGCCACTCAAACATCCTAGAGGGTATTTGAGAGGTGCCTCTATGTTATGGTCTGCCAACAGTGCCAAGAAGTTGGACTCTGGTTGTTTTTAAGTTCTTTTTGTCCACATCGTGACTGTTGTAAAACACTCTTGTAGATGTTTTAGCTTTAATATGAAGCATATCTGCATGTTATATTTGAGAACTTCAAACAAAGGGTAAGATTGATTCGACACTTCTTTCTGGCATTCTCACAGTTTTTTGCTGTTTTCCAGAGGTGCTCAAAGAGGGCAGCGTCCTATTTCCCGAGATCCTGGTGCAGGAAACTGAGGCCGTCCTTCACAAGCACCGCTCCCCCGCCCTCTGCGAGCAGCTCCTGCAGCACGTGCAGGCCCTGGCAGCTGCGCACTGATGGGTTGTCAGAGCACCTCAGTCCAGTGTCGGGAGGTGGGAGCCGGTGCCAGCCTTTGTCCTTATCTGGACTGGAATTTGTGCCTTCAAACATCTTAAACAGGGCACCTCTTCATCAACAGCAAGCACATTCACAATTGAGACGATGACAGCAAAAAGAATGTAGTCCCCACGCAGTGTGTCTCCTGGGACAAGTGTTCTAGCCCAGCCCTTCCTGAAACAGCATTTACCAGTGGGATCTGTATTTTTATGTCTGTTCATACAGTTCATTGAGAGGTCTGCCAGTGATCTACAGGTAATTTGAAGTTAAAACAAAATGGCAACTAGCCATCCTGGCAGCTAGATCAGCTCTACTGTTACTTCCTTTTTTAGGCACAAGTGCAGTGCTAGAGTCCCTAGGTGACTGGTTCTGCCTGCTGAAATGCCAAGCAAGAACGTTCTTGACTATTTTTAAAAAGCCAAAGTAAATACAAAGATTTTTCATCTTTCTTTGGGTTCTAGCTCCTGAAACTTATGATCTCGGTGAGCAGACCAAAAGGAATTTGAAATCTTAAGAACTGTCATCCATGAAATTTCCCATTTAAAATACACTGGAATTTAAAGTGTTATATGGACGCAGTATTTTTTCTGTAGCCAGTAATGCTTATAGTCTTGAAAATAAAATCAGATATAATTTGGTTGCTCTCTTATAACTAGCAGTAAATTATATTTTATTCTCTAGCACTTTCTATACCCAAGTGCCTAAAAGATTTAGTTTCAGATGGGTATTGTTTCCATAAGCCAATATTTATGTTAACATAAGGGGGAAAATGCTGTGTATTTTCCAACAGTAAAATATTAACATTTACGCTTTGGTGTTTGAAATTTTAATTAAAACTATTTATAATTACTTTGTGTGCCTGTCTAAAAATGTTAACATTTTTAGAAACAGCTAATTTTTTCCCTAGATAAACCTCAAAATGATCCAGCCTGAAGAATTCTGGGCCCCTGGGCTGGGAGGGCTGTGGAGTCTCTACTTGGTGTAGCATCCTCTCTGGACACCAGGTGGCAGGAGCGCAAAACCAATCAGGACTTCACTAGGGCATCCCTAAGGTTGCTCTCAGTGTCCTACCTTGAGTGGAGCTGGGGAGGATAAGGCCTGGGGAGGGTGATCTCAATCTGCACCATAGACTTCAGTCCTTGCATTCCATGCCCCATGGAGATAACATCCCTTGTGCTGCATGTTGGCATCACCCTTCTGTTCCATCGAAGTCTCTGAAGTCATTGTCTTCAAAACTGATTTCTGAGCCCAGTTTCTATAACTGATGACCACAGGGTTTAGAATGCCCTTTAAATATGCTCTTCACCAATTCCTTAGTTTCCCTTTGCCCTCTTTCTCTGCCATTTTCTTGAAGGTTCCTTGAGAGTTGGAGTCTGTGGTCTTCAGGTTATCAGGCCTCAGACCAGACCTACCTTGTCCCCTCTGGGGTGGGCCCCAGAAATCAGCCCTCCGGGTGATTCTGATGCATGAGAATCTCTGCCTGAGCACCAAGCATTGAACCATCCAGCTCTCTCTTCTGTCTTTAGTCAACCATTAAGTGCCACAAGAACCAAAAATAAATGGCAGAGAGCTCAGATGGGAGGACAAGACGTGCCGAAGTATACACTCCTGGTCAGCAGTGGGCCCGCCTTGTGAGAACGGGTGGGTTGCTGTGCCAACGTTCTGTGGCTATCCGGCCTAGCCACCAGGCTGGCTGACATAGTCTGCAAGTGGGAAAATGTGGAAAGAAGTGTTAGCAGTGCATTTTTAGTTTCTATACATTTTTAAAGAAATACAGCATTACGGTGAATCGGTGCAGCTTGGCACAACGTTAACAGGTTATACATGTTCAGAGAGAGACACAATTTCAGTCCACAAAGGGTTAATCTAAACTGAGAAGCAACATGTCCCTCTCCACTAAATTCTTTGAAATTACTGTAAACTCTTCATTCAACTCAGTCAGCAAACATGTATGTAGCTTCTGTCAATCGTGGTAGGTGGTGGGGAAGTAGGACAAATAAAATGCAGCCCCTGAAGCTTACTGGAACAGCTTTCCTGAGGTATAAAGTACATACCACAAAATTCACTTGTTTTAAGGGTGAGTTTTAGTAAATTTACAGAGTTGTGCTACCACCACCACAATCCAGTGTTTGAACACTTTCTTCAACCAAGAGAATTCAGATTTGTAAATCAGAAACCCAATTGACAGTGGGTGATGTTCTTGGCTCACAGGCCAGCACACCTGTTTGTCCTACATAGAGAAGCCTGTTCAGGATGTCACGGCAAAAGGTGTATCAAAAGTTTGTCTTGCTAAGAAATGAAAATACAAAGATCTCTATCTAAGTGTTCATAGCAACTTTATTCTAGCCCCAAACTGGAAGCAATCCAAATGTCCGTCAACAGTTATGAATGGATAAATCGTAGTATACCCATACAATAGAATACTACATTGCAATAAAAGAGAACAAATGAATAATACACACTGCAACTGCGGATGGCTCTCCGGCATGCTGAATGAAAGAAGACAGATGTATGAAAGTACATAGTGTATGATTCACATGGAATTCTGTAACAGGCAAAGCTGTTCTACAGCTCTTTATTAATCACTGAATCAATGATGTGTATATAGGAGCTCATTATGCTTTTCTATTTGTGTATGTGTGTGTGAAATGTTTCATAATGAAAAGTATTAAAACGTTAGAAAACAACCATCTGGCTGAGCTTGGAATACAGACCCTACAATTGAGTGCTCTGGGAGGCTGGCTCCTCCAGGCAGGAGCAGGAAGGGTGGTGTGGCCTTGATCGAAGGCTTGTCTTTCCACTAACAGCTACCTCTCCACCAGCCTGGGAAGTTAAATTTTCTCTAAAAATAACTCTCTTCCTGACTTTTCCCAATTTCCAGGATTCTGTAAAGAGCTAGAGTCATCCAGACTTCGAGGCACTGCCCATGGGACATCAGACATAAGAGAAGGACATCACTGGGTGGTTACATAGGATGATGGGCTTTCCTTTGTTGTCTTCCAGACTTTGAGTCATTGATCATTTTAAAAGCATTTTAAGAGGCCATGGATGGTGCTGTTGTGGACAGCTCTTGGTATCACAGAGGGGACACTGTCAGCCTCTCTCCTTTGATTTAGGCATGTCCTTGGCCCTTGTACCCCAATAGCCTCTTTCCTGTGACTTCCTATAAGAAAATGATGGTGCCAGTAGTCAGTCTGGACGCTGAGGCCTGGAGCCTGCCCTGAGGGCAAAAGGACTTACTCATCTGTTCTTAGACTTCCGCTCAAGGATTTTCTTAATGACTTAGAAAGCGTAATTTGAAGAGACAAGGTAGTTGCTGGTTCTTAGCTGACAACAAATGGTAACTAGACGGAAGAATCTATTTAGAATTCAGGTGTCCTCCTCCTGGCCTAATTTCAGGCACTTTTTTTTATCCTTTAGGGCTGTATGTTAGTTTCCTTTTATTTCTGTTCTTCAGAAAGTGAGTTGACAGTTTTGGCCAAGATAGAAAGTAAAGAGAGGTGGTAACAACAGCAAACGTAAAATGAGAGACAGGACGATGGCCTTTTAAACTAGCATAGGGAGGTGGGCTTGGTGCAGAATGTTGACACTTTTTTGGACACTCCAAATGACAGGCATTAGAAGTGAGGTTTTCATCCTTGAGTCCAATTCTTTGGGCTCTGTGTCCACGCAAGGTATTTCAATTTTAATATAAATACACGCGCCAATCCTGCTGACCCTGCAACTGTGGCTGACAAAAGGTGTGTAAGGAATGGCTACAACCTGTTGGAAATGGTTGTCCTGGAATAACTGCAATTGCCCTTGAGAAGTGGCCTTGGCCTTTGTCTTAGGGTGACAGCTTTAGCCACTAACACTTCCCATCAAAGTCCTTTAGTATGTGCTTCTTTCCCTAAATAATGAAGTAAAAATAATTTGTTTTGGAAAGCACTGTGAAAATTTCACATACAACTTAAAAGCCTTGATAACGTTTAATAACAAAACCAAGATTAGGAATTACTATTTTGGTGTATAAAATTCCTACTCACTAAGATTCCTAGTCATTCCAAGTCACTGAGTTGTAAGAATATAAGGTGTTAGTGTCGGGATAATACCATATTTTCTTACTGAGCCCAACAGCCGACTTCTCTCCCCCAGTACAGATGCCCCAGGGACCCCTCCCTTATCATTTAGCAACTTGGTCTTGTGAAATAAGGCACACAAGGTTCTCAGTGATGTTTGTTCCAGGGCAGCTGAGGAATTTCTGTGCCCTCCTTAGACAGGGGAATGCCATTGGTCCCTGCCAAATAGACACTGGACAAACAGCTACTGCCCTTCTTGCCCACACTTCCCAGTGTTTGGCCTCTGTGTATGTTCAACAGATGCTCTCCTGCTGTCACATTAAAAAGAAAAAAGTACGAGCACAGAAGTCACAAGAGTTTTAGTATCAATGTAGGCCACTGACTTGGTGACCTTCATGACCCCTCTGCCTGCTGGTATGGTTCTGCCACCTGTTGCCAGGGTTGGCGCCCACCTGCTTCTAGAAGCCACGGATCAGCTGTTACGGGTCTGTGAGGCAGGTTTGCCCGTGCTTGTTCTCGAGGTAGGAGAAGGAGAGCATCCACTGGCTGCTGGCTGGCCTGCAGGGAACCCCTCACCAGGTGCCCACATTCCAGAACATTCTTCACTTCTCCAGCCCGGGGGTAGGACTCAGGGCTCTCAGAGGCCCAGGTCCGATCTGATTGGCAGCAATGGCCTGTGCTCACCACGGTCTGGGGTGCCGGGAACGGTAGTGCCTCCATGTACAGACGCAAACGTGGCCCCTGACACCCAGATGCTGGCATCCAGAGCCAGGAAGCGCGAGCTGCTTTCCCAGCCTCCCTTGCAGAGTGGCAAGGGCACGTGACCTGGACTTGGCCAATCAGCGCACCTGTCCCGGTGATTCGGGCGCTCCATTCTGGCAGGTGACAGGTGGCGACACCCCAATGTCGGGGCCCTGAAGAGGCTGCGGCCCCGAAGGCGCGGATGACACGCGGTGATGGTCGCTCTGAGCACCTGGGGAATGCTTCTGGCCACGAGGCTTCAGATCCTGGGGGGCCCCTCAATCTCTAAGCCCCTTTAGTAAGTGCCCTTTCTACCTCCATGACCGGGCTGCACTCTGTCAGGAGAACACATTAAAACACTAAGGTAGCAGGGTAGCAAGGGGCCAATGGAGGGAAGGAGAGAGGAGGTGCAGGGGACAGGACTCACCAATACCTGTATTCAGAAGCCTGGAGCAGGTGGAGGAGAAGCCCTCTGGCAAATCCACGAAGCCACCCTGTCATTGTCATGGCCACCGGGGGAAGTCTGTGAAACCGCAGCCTCTGACCAGCAAGACCCCCAGAGCTAGGCTTCCACTTCACTTCCATCTTCCAAATCTTAAGTGAGTTCCTTCCTGTCATTCACTAACTCTAACCTGGATCCTAACTAAGGGAAGGGGATTCCAAGAAACGTAGTTCCCAGCCTTACAGGGAATGGGGGTGCACTTCAGGCGACAACAGTCAGTTTGGGACAATTACCTATGCATACCCTCATAACTGGGCATAGATTTCTAGATTCAAAATTTTTCCTCAGAATTTTGAAGCCACAGCTAGCTCTACTGTCTTGCCATTGGCAGTTCAAAGGTCATTCCTTTGTAGGAGTCATGACATTTATCTCCAGATACCTTTGTTGTTGTTACTGTTGTTAGCTGCTGTCGAGTCAGTCCCCACTCATAGCAACCCCATCCATGTACAACAGAATGAAACACTGCCTGGTCCTGCACCATCCTCATAATCATTGTTATACTTGAGCCCATTGTTGCAGCCAGTGTGTCAATCCATCTCATTAGGGTCTTCCTCTTTTTCACTGACCCTTTACTTTACCAAACATGATGTCCTTCTCCAGGGACTGGTCCCTCCTGATAACATGTCTCACCATCCTTGATTCTAAGGAGCATTCTAGCTGTACTTCTTCCAAGCCAGATTTTTTCCTTCTTCTGGCAGTCCATGGTATATTCGGTATTCTTTACCAACACCATAGTTCACAGGCATCAGTTCTTCGGTCTTCCTTATTCATTGTCCTGCTTTCGCCTGCATATGAAGCGATTGAAAACGTCATGGCTTGGGTCAAGCGTACCTTGGTCCTTAAAGTGACATCTTTGCTTTTTAACACTTTAGAGAGGTCTTTTGGGGCAGATTTGCCCAACACACTGTGTCGTTTGATTGAAGATTTCCTTGTCCTTGATGTTTTGAAATTTCACAGGAATGAGTCTAGATGGGGATCTTTCGCCATTCACCCTGCCCTATGCTTTATGAGATCTTTCACCTTTGTCTTAGTTATCTAGTGCTGCTATAACAGAAATACCATATGTGGATGGCTTTAACAAACAAATTTATGTTCTCACAGTTTAGGAAGCTGAATTCAGAGCGCCGGCTCAAGGGGAAGGCTTTCTCTTTCTGTTGGCTCTGGAGGAAGGTCCTTGTCTCTTCAGCTTCTGGTTCCTTGGAGATTTCCATGTGTCTTGGCATCTGTCTTACCTCATCTCTCCTCTGCTTGCTTGTTTAATCTCCTTTATAGCTCAAATAGGTTGCCCTACACTCATCCTGACTCATGAACATAACAAAGACAAACTATTCCCAAATGGAATTATACCCACAGGCATAGAATAGAGGTTAGGATTTACAACACATATTTTTGGAGGACATAATTCAATCCATAACAACCTGTAGTTTTTGTTCTGTTTCCTAGAATTTCTGCTGTTTTCTCTGGTCTCTTTGGAACTTCTGTGTGTCTGACGTTGAACATCATGGATTGATCCTCTGTATCTCTTTTCATTTCTCACCTATTTTCTCTGTCTTCTTCTCCATCTCTCATTTTATTATTCTGTTGGGTTCTTCTTGGGTACCTGTATAGCATTAAATAATATACAGTTTTTTCTCCTTCTACTCCTTCTCCTCCTTCCCATCGCTCTCTTCACATCTTTCCCTCATCCTTCTCATTTTTTTGTATGTCCTGAGGGTTATTTGACTTTTGTTTCTAGCCCCTCTATTGACCTTTATTATTTCTGCCATTTACCTTTTTAAAGTCTCTTTTCCTTTAAATCCACCTTATTGAGATTTAACTTACATTTTGCTGAGTTTTGAGAAAATATATAGTTGTGTAATCACCAACACAATCAAGATATAGAACATTTCCACAGGTCAGGAAAGCTGGTAATAGGGAACCCAAGATAGAGAGGGAGAGTGTTGACATGTTGTGAGGTTGTTAACCAATGCCATAAAACAATATGTGTACTAACTGTTGAATGAGAAACTAGTTTGTTCTGTAAACCTTCATCTAAAGTAGAATTTAAAAAAAAAAAGATACAGAATATTTCCATTACACCCAGAAGTTTCTTGGGCCCCTTCCCGATCAAACCCTACCTCTCTACTCCGGCCCCAGGCTACCACTAATCTGCTTTCTGTCACTGCAAATTAGATTTTTTCTTTCCCTAGAGTGTCATGTAAGTGGAATTATACAGTACAATGTTTTGTATCTTACTTCTTTTGCTCAACATAGTTTTTGAGATTTATCCATGTTGTTGTGTGTATCAGTAATTCATTCCACTTATGGCTGAGTAGTATCCGTTATATGAATATACCCCAATTTTTTATCCATTCATCAGTTGATGGACATTTGGTTTTTTCCAGGCCAATTATGAATAAAACTTTATAAACGTTCTTGTACAAATCTTTGTGTGGACATACGTCTTCATTTCTCTTGAACAAATACCTAGGAGTGGAATGGATATTAGTTTCCTAGGGCTGCTGTTAACAAATTACCACATATTTAACAGAAATTTATTCTATCACAATCCTGGAGGCTAGAAGTCCAAAACTAAGGTGCTGCAGGGCCATACTGCCTCCGAAGGCTCTAGGGAAGTATCCTTCCTTGCTTCTTCCTGGCTTCTTTTGGCTCCCAGCCATCCTTGGCATCCTTGGCTTCTAGCTACTTCACTCCAATTTCTGCCTCTATCTTCACATGACTTTCTTCCCCGTGTGTATCTCTGTGTGTCCTCTCCTTATAAGGACACCAGTCATTGGATTAGGGTCCATCTTAATCTGCTGTGACCTCATCTTAACTAATTTTATCTGCAAAGACCCTATTTCCAAATAATGTCACATTCTGTGGTTCCAGGTGGACATGAATTTCGGGGGACACTATTAAACCCACTACACATGGTAAGTGTATGATTAACTACATAATAAACGGCCATTCGACATTCCCACCAGAAACCAGTGAGAGTTTCCATTTTAGTTGCTCTGAATCTTTCCCCTAACTTGATATGTTCAGTCCTTTTTTTTTTTTTTTTTTTTTCTTTTTTTTGATAGTGATCTTCCTTTTCTTTTTTTTGGTGAAAATATGCACAACAAAACATTCCCCACTTCAACATAGTGTGGTCAGTCTTTTACTTTTAACCATTCTAATGGGTGTATAGTGGGACCTCATTATGCCTTTAAATTTGTGTTTCTCTACTCACTGATGATGTTTAGTATCCGTTCTGTGTTGATTAGTTATTCATATATTTTTGGTGAATTTCTATTCAAATCTTTTACCCATTTTTAAATTGTGTTGTCTTATTATTGTAAGAGTTCTTTATATATTCTGGATACAAGTTCTTTGAGATACATGTATTGACAATATATTCTCCCAGTCTTTGACTTGCCTATTCATTTTCTTTCTTTTCTTTTTAAACAATATGTTATTGTGTTTTCAGGGAAAGTTTACCCAACAAATTAGATTCCCATTTGACAATTTCTGTACAATTTTTCGGTGACATTAGTTACATTTTTCACAATGAGTCAATGTTCTCTTTAATTGTGTTCTGGTTGTCCTGTTTCCAGTGCTCTAGTTTCCCTGCCCCCTCATCTTCTCATCTTTGCTTTAGAGTAATTGTTGACCTTTTGGTCTCATATTGATGGTTTTTTAATGGAGCACTGTACTCACAGGTAATATCCTTTATTTTGTGTGCCAATCTGTTATCTACCTAAAAAGTGACCTCGGGATAGTTTCAGTTCAAGGTTTAAAGAGTACCTCAGGGTGATAGTCTCAGGGAGTCCTTTAGTCTCAACTGGTACAGTTAAGTCTGGACTTTTTAAGAATTTGAGTTCTGTTCTGCATTTTTCTCTCATTCTATCGGGGTCCATCTTGTGGCCCTGATCAGATCGGTCAGTAGTGGTAGCCAGGAACCATCTAGTTCTTCTGGTCTCAGGGTAGATCAGGCCATGGCTCATGCAGGCTGTTAGCCCTTTAGAGTAGTTTCTTTCTTTCTTTTTTGCTCCTGACAAGGAGAGACCAGTAGTTGTATCTTAGCTGGCTGCTCGCAAGCTTTTAAGACCCCAGATGCTACACACCTCACTAGGATACAGAACATGAACTTTGTGAACTATGTTATGCCAGTTGACTGAATTGTCCCATGAGACTGAGGGCCTAAACCTACAAACAGAGAAAATCAATCTCTCAAGGTGTTTGGTTATGTCTGAGAAATACATGTAATTGTGTCCTCTACGAATATATATACCTGCACATATGTACCTGTACATACATGTACATATAGATACTTCAATCTGTGCACACATATGTGCACACTTGTACCCGCCTATACACTTTTATGCCTATACACATATATATGTGACCACACACTGTTTTGGTTATTGTTGGTGGTGTTGCCAAATTAGGTATGTCATATTCTTTAGCATGAATATCCTTTTCTCTTGTGTACTTCTTAGTGACATCATTTACTTTGGTCAAGCTGTACTCTTACCTATTCGTTTTCTTAATAAGTTTTTTTATTTTGATGAAGTCCAGTTTATCAATTTTTTTTCTTACATGGTCCATTTCTATTAAAGTTTTGTTTTTCAAAAGTTCTTAACATCTGATTGTCTTTTTTTCACAGCATCCTATTTTTGTTTTACGCTATTGTGTTTTCTAATTTAGGAGATAATATGGGAGCCATTATTCCCTGTCCTAGAATGTGACCCAGCTGGAGATGGACTCACAAGGACACATCAATTGGACTCTGAGGTATAAAGACAATAGCTAGGACAATCTTGGAAAACAGCTTTTAGGGAAACTTTCACACAAACAAATCATAAACAGAGCACAAAAGACCTGCATACCTTCCACTCTTATCTTTTTCTATTAGCATTTAGTGAATAGTAAGATTTGTTAGACCAATGAAGACCCTCCTGACTGTCATTACTGAAACCTGTACCCATGATTATTAAGAAAGATGATTCAAAATAGAGAATCACAATGATTTAGCAGTTTTTAGCCAATCCGTGAAAAGGTGACGCTTTCAGTGATTTTTACCCATTTGTAATGTTTATACTGATCATTCTGTAAGTTCCTGGGACTCAGACAGACATGGCTCCGGCAGCGTGCTTGTCCATTTCCTACTTTTGCCTCTTTGAACATATGCCAAATAAAACCTTTCTTTTTGCTTTACTATAACTTTGTGGTGATTTTACCATAGAACACTTCTCAAATATCTCTGAGGATTCCAATTAGAATGTTGTTAAAGTTCTCCTTTGTTTCCTAATCACTTCTCTGGAAGTGGTCATCCCATTTCTCTTGGTCTTCCTCTTTGGTATTGCTGGTTTTCCTGGGTTTCCCTTTGAAGAACAGAGAACTTGTGTCGTTATTCCAGGTAACTCAGTTTCCTTGGTAGGCCTCTCTCCTAAACAGAAGAGTTGGCGGGGAGCTTCCTGTCCAAGGGCAGGTTTACCAGGTGTCTGCTCTGTTTTGTGGGTATGAAAAGGAAAGCTGTTGGAGAAGCTCACCATCAGGTGCTAGACTGAGGAAGAAATTACTTGGGAAGGCAAAACCCACTCTAAGAGCTCCAAAGGGGTTTTTCCTCAATTCCTTTGGAGAAAAGGTGTCTAGCTTTTTGTCTAGGGAGGTGTGCCAGCCACCAGCTGCTCCTTGGCCTGGATATGGGAGGGAGCAGGGTGCCACCTGGGGCAGTGTTCCATGCCTAGAGCTTTAGTTAATCCCCTTTTTGCCAGCTCCACCCCCAGACCTGCCACTCTGAGCCTCAGAGACCACTGGAAAGATAAGTTCCCACCTCCACTCAGCCCCCTGGAGTGCCTATTCTGGGATATGCTTCCTCCACTCCATCCACCCACACACATTCTACTGCTTTCCATCTTCCTGGAACTTGTTGAAATCTCTCATCTACTGATGCCTCTTCCTCCCCATCTCTACCTAGTTTGTTTTTTGTTCTTCACTGTCATTTCAATGAGGGCTTAATGAGGTAAGAATAGAAATTGCCTGTGCTCAATTCTTCCTCTGGAACTGATGTCTTGATTTTGATCTTTGGACGTGGAAGGATCCCACATGTGTTGTTAGGTAGAAAAAGCAGCTTATAGACTAGTATATATATTATCTACTTTTAAAAAAATATATGCATGTATTATCCATATTTTAAAAGAATAAAAAAATTAGCCATGAGCAAGTAAAAAATATGTATATACATATATATGCCTATGTACATAGAAAAATTACAGAATAGACAAAAAGTGTTTATAGACATTATCTCTGGATGATGGGATTAAAGTGATCTATATTTTTTTAGTTTTAAAAATAGTTTCATATGTTTTCTAGAAACGTTTGTTAAGAATGTGGCAGAGTAGCATAAGGGTCAAAGCCCCAGGCTCTGGAGACACAGCTCTGGATTTTTGGGTGTTATACCTGCTACTTATTAGCAGAGTGAACTGGGGCATGTCATCTCTGTAAGCTTCAATGTCCTCATCTGTAAAAGCTGTTGTGAGGGTTAAATCAGATTGCATGTGCCAAGAACCTAGCAGAGTGCCAGGCCCACAACAGGAAGTACTGGATTAGTGTTGGCTACTATTATTTTATTACTTTTAAAAATAAAACAAGCAAACAGTAAACAATTTAGATCATCAGGCTTGGAGAAAGTAACTTTCCTGGGCACCTTCCAGGGTGAATTAACTGCAGAAGATTACTGTCAGAAAACTCAAACCAATTCACTACTACAGATAAAGCAGTTAAGTGAGAGGAGTCACTTGGGCTCTAGAGAATGTCTGCCAAAGATAATGATTTTGGTCTGAGAAATGTTAGCACTTTGACATTGCTTGGCTACCTGGACCAGTTGCCTGTTGAGGCCATTGCAGAATAACCCATCAATTCTCTATGCTACGGACATATACCCAGTGTGTCTAAGGTAGTTTACATAATCGTTGTTATTATCTGTCTTTGAGTGGGCCCCGACTTATGGTGACCCCAAGCACAACAAAATGAAATGCTGCCCAGTCACGCACCATCCCATGATCGGCTGCATACTGGACTGTTATGATCCATAGGGTTTTCATTGGCCAGTTTTTCATAGGATTTTCTTCCTAGTCCATCTTAGTCTGGAAGCTCAGCTGAAACCTGTTCGGTATCATAGCCACATGCAAGCCTCCATAGGTAGACGACTGGTAGCCGCACGTGAGGTGCATTGGCTGGGAATCAAACCCAGATCTCCTGCAGGGAAGGCAAGAATTCTACCAATAAATCACCACTGCCCCCATATAATCATTAAGGTACTTTACAAACATGAGTAAAAGGGCTTAACACAACTGTGTTCCACCCAGCCAGAGATCGCACCTCATCCGTCAAGAGCCTATTCCTGCCCATCCCAGTTCTTGCAGAGGGTTAAAATGCAGCTTTTCTCTGTATATCATAATGCTTGTTCTATCACAAATGTCTGTAGATGACGTGAAAGACTGATTAAGAAAGCGTAACACGGCTCAAAGTGGAGCAGCTGTGCTTGCAGCCCCCTTGCTCCTCACATCAAAGAGTGGATTGAAAAACTAGCAAAAACGGACATAAACCTTTTTATTGGTTTCATTTTTTCCTAACATTTTCAAGGGGTGGGTGCCCCTGCAAACTAATAGACCTAAAGTGCACTCTTTCTACAAAATACATTAAATACCTACTATGGACCAGGCTCTGTGGTGAGCCCGTCCCTGCCCTTGGGGAACTTAGAGTCGAGTGCAGCACTGTCCAGTAGAAATATAATATGAGCCACTTAGGTAATTGAAATTTTCTAATAGCTATAGTAAAACAGGTGAATTAATTTTAATAATATATTTTATTTAATCCAGCATATCAAAAAATAATTGCACTATGTAATCAAGCATGCAATACCTTACATTCTTTTCTTCACACTAAGTCTTCAAAATCTGGTGTACATTTTACATGAACAGCAGGGCTATCAACCTGGGACCACCTCAGTTTTAGTGCTGAAAATCCTGCTTCCCAGGTAACCCATCTGTAAAATGGCAGCATCAGAAATTATCCAACTTCAGGAGAGGGGAGTAGAATCACCATCAGCATCAGCCCAAAGCTGATTCCTATGAGGTGGAGATCAGACATACCTCCTCTCTCCAACCTGTTTACCAATTCTGACACCAGCCATCCCTCCCACAGCACTCTCTACCTCTCTGCTGGGTTCAATAAGCAGTGGCCTACATAGAACTCATAGACCATACTCACAATTACGGGGTTTATTGGGGAAGTAACAGGTTACAATTCAGGATCAGAATCAACTTGTAAGTAACAGGATCAACTCAGGATACAGTTCTTCTATCAGGACAGCTTCCTCTTGGCCATGCCCCAAGGTAGGCCTCTGCTGCCAGGCCTGCTGCTGTCCTGCTTGGGCAAGTGTTATGGCTCTTTGTCTAGCAGATAAGTGCCCAGATAAGTGCCTGGAGGCAGCCCACTCAGCCAGGGAGCCTCCTGCCTGAAGGTGCTCAGCTCTCTCCCTCCCTCCTTGGGTCAGCGAACCCACAGCCATCTGCTGGTCCCATGTTGCTGCTGTCTAGTGCCATTTCCAGTGTTACAGCTCCCTGTCTCCTGGGTCTAGAAGGGAGGTTCTCAGTGCAGGGACCCTAGGTCCAAAGGGCATGCTCCACTCCTGGCTCTTCTTCTGGATGGTATTGAGGTCCCCCCTCAACTTTTGGGATTGGCTCTTTTTAAGCCTAGTGGGATGACAAAACTGACCAATTCCCTTGGTGGGCCACAGGCACCTTATTTGCATAGTCTTACCCAATCATTTTGTGAGAGTTACAAGACCATGGCCAGAAAGGCCATATAAAAAGAGAAACCTACTGCCCTGCACCATCCCCGGATGCAAAAAGTCCTGGCTTTCAATGATGGGTGCAGAAGGTTAGGAAAGAAGTACAAAACACATATCATGGCTCTACATTCTACCTTGGTGAGTAGCGTCTGGGGTCTTAAAAGCCTGTGAGCGGCCGTCTAAGATACTCCACTGGTCTTATCCCTTCGGGAGCAAGGGAGAATGAAGAGAACAGGATACAAGGAAAAGATTAGTCCAAAGGACTAATTGTCCACAGCTACCAAGGCTTCCACCGGACTGAGTCCTGTACAGCTAGATGGTGCCTGGCTACCACCACTGACTGCTCTGACCAGGATCACAACAGAGAGTTCTGGACAGAGCTGGAGAAGGATGTAGAGCATAATTCTAACTCACGAAAAAAAAGACCAGATTTACTGGCCTAAAGGAGACTGGAGAAACCTTGAGAGTATGGCCCCCAGCCACCCTTTAGCTCAGTGGTGAAGTTACCTCCTAGGTTCACTGTTCAGCCGGGAGTGGACAGCCCCGTAAAACCAAATGAGACTAACGAGGTACAGGAGTCCAGTGACAAGGGCCAGAAGGCAGAAGGGGACAAGGCAGCTGGTGATAGGGAACAGAAGATTGAGTAAGGATACTGTTGATGTGTTGTGAGATTGTTAACCATTGTCATAGGGCAACATTTGTCGTAACTGTTAAATGAGAAACTATTTTGTTCTGTAAGCCTTCATCTTAAGTGAGAATAACAGCACAATGGGAAGAGCGTAGTCAATGTCACTGAACTGTGCATGTAGAAATTTTTGAAATGGTGTATCTTTGGCTATGTGTATTTTCACCAAAAAAAAAAAGGTTGAGAATTTAGAGGGTTAATATGTTGTGGGGTTGTTAACCAATGTCATAAAACAACATGTGTAGTACTGTTTCATGAGAAACTATTTGTTCTGTAAGCCTTCACCTGAAGTACAATAAAATAAAAAAATAAAAAAACACATATCATGGCCCAAAAAATAGGAACGGAAAGCAACACAGTTTTCACTGTCTGGATGTGGCATAGATCATCTTCCTCCTGTGGTCACTACTGCTGATTTTTTCCCTGACCCCTGATTTTGCAACCATGACTTGGGATTCATGGCAATAGATCATTTATTGTTGCCTCACTTGTGTTGCAATTCCAGTGCATTGTAATGGTGAGCATTAACAGTCCATCTTCAACTTTGCCTGTGGGTTCACTCTCGCACTTTCTATTGAGATAGTGCTAGTTTGATTTTTAACATTGTAAATATTGTGACCATGTTCTCTAAGAGTTCAGATAACGAAGGTGAGAACAATTACAATACTAAGGCCAGCATGATCCAGTTATCACCAAAAATAAATGACTCATTTTAACGATAGCTGGAAGCATGCATATAAATGGGTTGTTATTAGGTGCCATTGGGTCAGTTCCAACTCACGATGACCCTCTGTACAACAGAACAAAACACTGCCAAACCATCCCCCCAATGGTTGCTATGTTTGAGCCCATTGTTGCAGCCACTGTGTCAGTCCATCTCGTTGAGGGTCTTCCTCTTTTTCACTGACCCTCTACTTTACCAAGCATGATGTCCTTCTCCAGGGACTGGTCCCCACTGATAACATGTCCAAAGTATGTGAGACAAAGTCTCACCATCCTCACTTCTAAGGAGCATTCTGGCTGTACTTCTTCCAAGACAGATTTGTTTGTTTTTCTGGCAGTCCATGGTATATTCGGCATTCTTTGCCAACACCATAATTCAAGGGCATCAGTTCTTCGGTCTTCCTTATTCATCCTCCAGCTTTCGCATACATATGAGGCAATTGAAACTACTATGGCTTGGATCAGGCACACTTTAGTCCTTAAAGTGAGTGATGTCTTTGCTTTTTAACACTTTAAAGAGGTCTTTTGCAGCAGATTTGTCCAATGAGATATGTCATTTGATTTCTTGATTGCTGCTTCTATGGGTGTTGATTGTCGATCCAAGTAAAATGAAATCCTTGACAACTTCAGTATTTTTTTCATTTATCACGATGTTGCTTGTTGGTCCAGTTGTGAGGATTTTTATTTTCTTTATGTTGAGGTGTAATCCATCTGAAGGCTGTAGTCTTTGATCTTAATTGGTAAGTGCTTCAAGTCCTCTTCACTTTCAGCAAGCAAGGTTGTGTCATCTGCATATCACAGGTTGTTAAAATGAGTCTTCGTCCAATTCTGATGCCCCGTTCTTCATATAGTCCAGTTCTCAGACTATTTATAGTTCTCAGATTATTTGCTCAGCATACAGATTGAATAAGTATAGTTAAAGGATACAACCCTGATGCACACCTTTTCTGATTCTAAACCACTCAGTATGCCCTTGTTCTGTTCTAACGACTGCCTCTTGGTCTGTGTACAGGTTCTGCATGAGCACATTTAAATGTTCTGGAATTCTCATTCTTTGCAATGTTGTCCATAATTTGTTGTGATCTACAGAGTCAAATGCCTTTGCATAGTCAATAAGAACACAGGTAAACATCTTTCTGGTATTCTCTGCTTTCAGCCGAGATCCATCTAACATCAGCAATGACATCCCTCATTCCACATCCTCTTCTGAATCTGGCTTGAATTTCTGGCAGTTCCCTGTCAATGTACTGCTGCAACCTTTTAATGGGTAAACTGTAAATGGGTTAGAGAGGTAAATAACTAAAACAGGGCTTATAGCACAGTATACAGAAAAGAATTTGAGATTGGACAAGGTGGGGCAGGGGATGTGAATGCAGAAAAGGAGATGGAGTCTCAAGTCTAGGATGAGACGGGCAAGTGCTTCTAAACCAATCCATCCTATTTCAAGTGCTCAGTGGCACATGGGGTTCGAGGCTGCAGCATTAGAGGGGACAAGGGTGTGTGCTTTGTGAGGAGGAGCCACACTGAGGCTTCTACCCATGCAAACAGGACCCCCATTTGAAGCGCTAACTAAAGAGAGGAGTTGGCCAGAGTCAACCATTTCGACTGTTGGGTGGGAAGTCTTCTTGGTTCTGCGCTTAATTTTAATTAAATTAACTGTAAAATGAAGCGACCCGGCCCAGCCTCAGTGGGCCCCAGAATGTATGGAATGTGATACAAAGCTGAGAGCAATAAGCCTCCTGGAAAACTGGGATCCACGTCTCCCCAGGATTTCTTGTGGAAGTACCGCAGACCTTGCCAGATTCCACTGGTCCCGTGTTTTCTCAAGTTCCAGTAACATACAGATCCCCTGATCATATGACAGATCACTTTCACAGACACCCATGGTGTTGGAACCAGCTTAATTATAAAGCTTCTTAAATACATACAGTCGTAAAACTAGGTATAAAGTCCTTGTGCTTTTGGCTCACATACAACTGTAAAACCCAGTCGTATCTACAAAAGAAATATTACTGAACTGGCAAGCAAATACAATTCAAATCTACACTCTTGCTTGGGTGAGACTGACACCATTGCCCTGTTGGCACTGAAGGGCTGGCTTCTCATGACCTGAGCCTGGGGCTGGCGTCTGTGACAGGCTTGGTTCTCCCACACCAGTCCCAGTTTGGGGCCAGTGCTCAGGCCCTGAAAGCACCAAGTCATGCTCACATCTGAGCCACTTTTGTGGTATCAAAAATAGATATAAAAAAAAACTCCAATGCGATTAAGTCAATTTCCTATAGGACAGCCACTTCCAAGGAGCAGCTGATGAGTTTGAACTGCCGACCTTCTGGTTAGTAGACAAACACTTTAACCATTGCACTACCAGGGTCCCACCAAATACAATCAAACAAAGTCCCTACCCTCAGAGAGCTTGCAGCCTCAGGGGAGGCCCTCAGGCAACTTGAGAAACTCTGCCATTGTTCAGTGTTTGTTTTTAAGAAGACCAGAGTTTTCTTCCTACTCAGCAGCCTTTCTGGGGGACAGATGGGCAGCCAGTATCAAAAATCATAAAAACACTCCTTCCCTTGTGAGCCAGCAGTTCCACTTCCAGGAATTTATTCTAAGGAAATAATAGGACAAGAGGGCAAAGGTGAGTATTCAAGAATGTTTCTCCAGCACTGTTTATAACAGAGATGGACTGCAGATAACTTCAGGGCATTCATGTAAGGTACCTCTCTAGCCATAATGAGATGTCATGAGGCAAATTTATTCAATGAAAAAGGCAGATCACAAAACAAAACATACAGTGTAATTCCTTTTTTTTTTTGAAGAAATCTGTTAGATAATACCTCAAAACATGAACAGTGGTTATCTTTTATGGGTCGCTATGATGGTGCTTTAAAGTATGGTTAGGTTTTCCCCTTTATGCTGAGATTTTTTTTTCCATTTTTTTTTTTTTACAATAAATCTATATTGCTTGTAAAATGGAAAAATAATAAAAGCTTCCAACCAGCTGCTATAGCGACGTCTACTTTTCTCATCAGCTACTTGATCCCCTCACTGGTCATCTCCCTTTCGTGAAAGCTCTGCTCGTGACTCCCCCTCGGCAGCTTTGCCCCAGAGATGCAGCCTCCCTAGACCCCACAGTCTTGTCTGAGGCTGTTCCTGCAGTAGGCTCCCAGGCTGCGCACCATGAATTTCACTCCATTTCTCCAGGACTTTGGCCCAGAGTCTCCCTGGCACCATGCTCCTCCCTCTCCAAACACATGGTCATTCTCGCCCTCCAGGCCACTGTGTTCAGACCTGCTCTGTGCCCTCTGAACAGGTTTGAGCAGAGGCCTGACATGATCTGACTTGGACAGTAAAAGGACCACTGCAGCCCCTGGTGAGGGAGCCCCAGGCCACGAGGGAGGCAGGAAGACCAGCTGGGACAGTCATAGAAATCCAACAAGAAGTGCTGGTATGGACCAGGGCAGCAGCAGGGGAGGTGGCGAGAAAAGCTCTGATTCTGGATCCATCTTAAAGGCAGAGCCACAGTGGTACCTGGTGGATGTGAGATAGAGGAATCAGGAATCCCTCTGAGGTGTTTGGCCTGAGGAACTAGAAGGAACAGGTGACCTTTTGCTGACCCGAGGCTGACTAGGGGAGGAGCAGGCTTGGGGTAAAGCCAGGAATTCCGTTTCTGGTGCGTTAAACTGGAGATGCCCACTAAATTGCCAAGAAGAGAGGGTGTGTAGCAGTGGAACATTGGATCTGGGGTTCAGGGGTGGCTGAGCATCAGAGATGTGAACTTGGGAGTCATCAGCTTGTGGACGGTATCGGAAGTGCTGAGTGTACAGCAGAGAGAAGATGCCCAAGAATGAGGCTCTTCAAGGTCAAGGGACGGGGAGGAACCAGCAAGGAAGGCTGAGAAGGAGCCTCAGGACAGGTCTGAGGACCACAAGAGATGGTGCCCCAGGAGGCGAGTGGAAAGGGTGTCCACGAGGGAGCGTGTTCAGTGCGCCAGAGGCCATTGGTGGATCAAGTAAGATGGGCCTGAGAACTGAGTGCTGGCTCTAGTGAGTCAGAGGTCATCTGGGGCCTTAGCAGGGTTATCTTGGTGGTGTGGTAAGAGTGGGCTCAAGAGAGCGAGAGGAGACTAGGTAGAGACAGAGTATAGACAATTCTTTCACACAGTTTTGCTGACAAGAGGAGCAGGGAAGTGAGGAAGGATGTAGAGGGAGATTTGCGGTCAAGGAGTTGTTTTTTACATGGTGTAACCATATAACAAAACACTATACAATCCATTAAAAAGAATGAAACAATCTGTAGTACGGCCACAGAGGATGTTTCATGCACAGTGTTAACTGTAAAGAGCCAGTTGAAAGTGCGAATAATGTAATCCTGTTAATGTGGAGAGGTCTCTAGGTGTTGCAAATGGTTTTTACTAGACTGCTAATCGAATGGTTGGTGGTTCGAACCTAGGCAGCGACACTATGGAAGAAAGGCCTGTTGATCTGCTTCCATAAAGATCACAGCCAAGAAAGCCCTATGAAGTAGTTCTCCTCTGTAACACGAGGGGTTGCCATGAGTCCAACTCACAGCAATGGGTTTGATTTTGGTTTATTATGTGGGAGACTGTAGGGGCAGCAGTTCTCCCCACACTGCTAACGTTCTTCATCACTGGAGCTGGGATCACACAGCGTGTTTCATCTTCATTATATTTTTTGTGATTTTTGCACATTTTATTGTGGTAAAATCCATATAACAGAATTTTCTATTTTAACCATGTTTAGATGTACAATTCAGTGGCCTTAAGTACATTTACCATCTTGTATAGCCACCACCTCTATCTAGTTCCAGAACTTTTTCATCACCCCATATGCAATCAAGTAGGGTTTGTTTTTCCCCAATAAACAGTTTAGTACATGATACAGATTGGCCTTTCAGTGCTGAGGGTACTGAAATAGAAATTTCTAAATACAGCAGTGTCTGCCTATGTGGCAAACATCGTCAAGGACAGTCTTTGGTGAGGAGCGTGTGTGTTTATTTTAAGTTGGGAGACATGTTGTTTGTAGGTAGTATCAAGTCAATTCCAACTCATCACTACCCCATGTGACAGAGTAGAACTGCCTCCTAGGGTTTTCTAGGCTGTAATCTTTACAGGAGCAGATCACCAGGTCTTTCTCCCACAGAGCTGCTGGGTGGGTTTCAACTGACAACCTTTTGGTTATCAGCCAAGCATTTAACTGTTGTGCTACCAGGGCTCCTTGGGAGACATAGTACCATGTCTTTATACCAATGGGAATGATCCCATGGAGAGGATGATGCAGGAACAGAAGGAGAGACTTGCTGGAGGCGTGTCCATGGGTAAGATGATGTGGACCTAGAGCGCGGTGGAGGGTGGCCTCAGCTAGAAGCAGGATGGTTCATTCAGAGTGAGGGAGAGAAGCCAGAGTCTTGGGCTCATGTGCTGGGAGTGGGCGTATGAGGCAGTGGGAGTCTCTGGTAGTTCGCTTTCCAATGCTTCTATTTTTTTCAGTGAAACAAGGAAGCAAGGTCAACAGGTGAGGGTAGGAGAGGAGGTGCTTGAGGTTTGAGGAGAAAAGAAAAGGTGTATTAGTTTCTAGGGGTAACAAAGTACCACAACCTGGGTGACTTATAAGAATAGAAATTATTCTCTCACCACTGCGGTGGCTAGGAGTCCGAAATCAAGGTGTCAGCTGTGTTGATCCCTTCTGAGTCTGAGGGAGAATCTGTTCCAGGCTTCTCTCCCAGCTTCTGGTAGCTCCAGGTATTCATTTGGGTTCCTTGCCTTGTAGACTTCAACATATATTATTGGGGGACACAACTCAACCTATACAGGGTGAAATAACCCCACAGTAACTGGCAGCCTCTGCCCCTTCAGCTGCCAGTCCAGTTTCTCACGTGCCTCACAACAGCAAGAACTGGTCTCCAGGGTGTCTACCAGCAGCTTGCCTGACTGCTCTTTCAGAGAGGGATCAAACCAGACAGAAGCCTTTGCCAATAGTGGCTGCATCTGTGTGTGGATTTCTGGATTCTCCAGAATCAGCGTGGACTGATGTGCAACTGTCTAGAGACACCTGGTGACTGGTTTGCCTCCAAGCCTTTTTTTGTTTTTTTAATGTATCTTATTTTCTTTTTTGTTGTGGAGAATATACACATCAGAACATACACCAATCCAACAATTCTACATGTACAATTCAGTGACATTGATTAAATTCTTTGAGTTGTGCAACCATTCTCATCCACCTTTTTTGAATTGTTTCTCTCCATTAAGATAAACTCACTGCTCCCTAAATTTCCTATCCAGTCTTTTGAGTTGCTGTTGTCAGTTTAATCTCATATAGATAGTTCTTAAAAGAGCACAATGCTCAAGGCAGACATTCTTTACTAGTTAAGCTAAACTATTGTTTAGTTTAAAGAAGACTTCAGGGGGATATTTTTGGTTTAAGGTTTAAAGTTTAAAGATTATCTCAGGACAATATTTTCAGGGGTTTATCCAGCCTCCATGGCTCCAGAAGGTCTGGATTCCATGAGAATTTAAAATTCTGCTCAGCATTTCCCCTCTTTTGATCAGTGTTCTTCTGGGCACCATCCAGTTCTTCTGGTCTCATGGCAAAAGATTGCCTCCAAGTCTTAAAGATGGGACCCGATATAATATGTAGTTACACACACAGGTTCTAGAGTCAGGTCAACCTGCTATTGATTACCATGAGACCTCGAGCAGTTCATTTAAGCCCTTTATGTCTCAGTTTCCTCCTCTGTAAAATGGGAACATGAAGCACCTATTGCTCAGAGTTGTGAGGATTAAATGAGGGAATGTATGTAAAGCACTTAGCCAAGTTCCTGGCACCTGTAAGCACCATGTAAGTGGTGGACATTATTAGCATTACTTGAATCCTGGTCTGAAAGTGTAGAAAGCTGGCCACAGGCAGAATTGTCACAGTGCTCCGACACGTGTGGATTCACGTGCCATGGGACAACACAGGACCTGCCCTTGCAGCTGCAAGTAGAACACCTGTAGTAGCACCACAGTTTCCTCTGTGGGTGGCCCTGCCTAAAGCAGGAAGGAGAACCAGCCCTTAGAGAAGCCGAACTGTGTCCTCAAGAGAAATGGATTTCTTGAGTCCAGGAGGTGGTGCTCATCTGGGTAATTTTCCTTCACCTGGTTCTGCTGGCCCTGACATTCGGTCCTCACGTGGCTATCCTAATCTAGATGTGCAGAGCCTTCAGTTTGGGTTTCTAGCTAGGCTTTCTTACTCCTCACTCAGGAGTCAGGTTCTGTTTCCAACCCAGCGGTTGGCTCTGCTTGCCAAATCTGAGGTGTGAGTTCACAGAGAGAAACTACTACTGCCTCCCGGGACCTCCACAAAGCAGGTGTTTGCTGCCCTGGATCCTGCAGACAGTGAGCTGGCCACAGCCCACTGCACCAGCCTGCGGAGTTGCCAGCCTGGCGGCTGGTGTGGCTTCTGCCTCAGTTTCCCTAGCAGTGAAACAGCAATGACCACAGCTGCTCCAGACTGCCCAGCAGCATTGGGAGATGATGAGGTACTTCCAGGACAGACGGTTTGGGAGTATGTGGTTACCAGCACCCTCTCTGGAAGTGAGGAGGCCCCAGGCCATTTGAGTTGTCAGATTCCCCTGCCCGAGATCCCAAGCTCAGGCCCTGCTTTCAGGGAGGCTCCCCAGAGGAGCTCCCAGGCCCTGTGGCCTGCCTCTTCTCCTTGTCCCCCCATAGACTGAGGTCTGAAGCATGGCTGCACTGGCTCTCTGACAGAGAAAGGATAGAGACCAGTACTCCCTGAGGGGCAGGGCATAGTTCCTGAGTGTCCCTCCTCTCAGAAGCCTAGGCAGGGCCCTGGTATGGAGCTGCCACAAACGCCTGTCAGAATCTTCCTCCAAAACAGATCTGGATGTTTAAACAGTAGATCTAATTCAAGATTTTAACAGCATCAAAGTTAATGCTTTACTAAAAAAAAAAAAAAAGAAGAAGAAAAAGAAAGGAGAAACCAAGTTTTATACATCAAACTGTTCTTCTGAGAAAAGTGGGGAATAAATAATAAAACCAGAGAACTATACCTAAGAGAAGTGGCCACTCAAAGGTCTGTATGTGAGAGTTTATAGATGCTTTGTTCATAATAGCCCCAAACTGGAAGTCACACAAATGTCCATCAGCTAAGGCTAGAGTCAGCAAACTGTGGCCCACAGGCTGGGCCAGCCAGCTTCCCGTTTTTGTAAATAAAGTTGTATTGGAACACAGCTATGCTCATTCTCTTATGGTTCGTTTTTGGCTGCTTTAAAGCCACACCAGTAGAGCTGAGCATTTGTGACAAAGAGGATATGGCTCACAAAGCCGAAAACATTTACTATCTGGCTGTATTATCTCCTGTGGCTGCCATAACAAAGTACCACAAACTCCATGGTGTAAAATAATAAAAATGTATTGTTTCACAATTCTGGCGGCTAGAAGTATGAAATCAAGATGTCAGTAGTATGATGCTCTCTCTGAAGCCTCTAGAAGAGTGTGATGGTTAATGTTATGTATCAACTTGGCTAAACTGTGATCCTCAGTGGTTTGGCAAGACACCGGACAGGGTGCTGTTCCATAATGTAATATAATGTAATTACTTTCCATCATGTAATCTGATGTGATCAGTCAATCAGTTGAAAGGAGAGTTTCCTCAGAGGCGTGGCCTGCCTCCAGTATATAAATGGATGTTCTAGCAAAGCTTGCGCTCTCTCTCAACTCTTCTCGTCAACTGACCTCTGGTGCTCGGGATGTAAGCCTGCAGAAGTCTCTGGCCTGCCCACCTGACCTGCAGATTTGGGACTTGCCAGCTCCCACAATTGCATGAGCCATTTCCTTGAAGTATATATATCTCTCTTTATATTTGTATATATACTTCACAGGTTTTGTTCATCTAGAGAACCCAGACTGAGACCAGGAGGATCCTTCCTTGTCTCTCCTAGCTTCTAGAGGCTCTTGGCATGGCTTGGCTTACGGCTGCATCGCTACAGTCTCTGCCTCCATTGTTACGTGGCCGCCTTCCCGCTGAGTGTTTTCTTTGTGTTTCTTCTCTCTCATAGGGGTACCTGTCAGATTGGATTAGGACCCACCCCACTCCAGTATGACCTCATGTTAACTGCTAACATCTTCAAAGACCTGATTTCCAAATAGGTTCACATTCACTGCTACAGGAGTTAGGACTTCAACACACCTTTTTAAACACAGTTCAACCCATAACGCTGGCCCTTTATGGAAAAAGTTTGCTGACCCTTGAGCTAGTGAATTGATAAATTGTGGAAGATCCCTACAATGGAATCCTACTCAGCAACAGAAAGGAACAATTACATGCACCAACATGGAGGAACACAAAAGCCTCGTGCTGAGTGAAAGAAGCCAGTCTCAACAAGCTGTATGATTCTATTTATATGACATCCTGGAAAAGGTAAAACTATAGAGGCTGAAAACAAACTGGGAAGTGGGGGTATAGAAAACGGCACAAGGGAACTTACTGGGGTGACTGAAATGCTCTATAGTTTGATTGTGGTGGCAGTTATACAACTGTATATATCTATCAGAACACATCCAACTGTACACTTTAAAAGCGTAACTATTACTGTATGTAAGTTATACTTCAATTAAAATCTCCAAAGAACCTTAGCAGCACTTGCGAACCACAGTGAGGTCTGCAGCAGCGGAAAAGGGAATTTAAAGAGGCCGTGTTTTTCTGTTCAACAGATCTCCCTGGCTCAGGAAATGAGGTCAGTGGAGCTGCCTCGGAAGAGACTTTCTGCAGGACAGAGAGGGAGCCGACAGGTAGGCAATCAATCCCTCCTGCTGCTTGGGGTCTGTTGGCCAGGCAGGTGAGGCCGGGAGGACCCACTGCTGAACTCCAGAAGCTGCGCAGGGTGGACATTCTGAACCTATGGCCAACGCCCAGGGCCTGGGCTGTGGCCTTCAGCCTTGCCCCTTGGCACAGGGAAGTTGGTCCATCTCTCAAGGGTGGGCCCATATGAGCCCCATTCCAGGGTGGGTGTGTAAAACCTAAAGCCCTTGTCTTCAGTGAGAGTGTCACAGGGTGCAGGAGTGCAGGAGCAGTGAGACCAAGCTACTGGGCAAGTGGGCTGTGACTGGGGCCTGGAGCATTGTAGGGTCTCAGTGGTGAGGGACAGACCCACCCTGCAGGCCGGTTCAGGTGGCCCCTTAGTCACCACCCCATCCAGCCCCAGGGCTTGTACAGGCCTGACCAGCACTGCCCTCGACTCTGGTCTCTACTCCTAGAGCTGTCTCCCCACTGCTCTCGCTAATCTCCTAAATTCCCTGGGGTAATTGAAGCAGGATTTCTCATCACCATCACAATAGGCATTATCTCCTGACTGATTCCACAGTGCCGGGCTAATGGCACTGCAAACACATTGTCTCCAGTTCTCACAATGAATGGCCCTGTCGGGTGGATATTGTTATTCCTATTTTATAGGAGGCAACATGGAAGCTTAGAGAAGCTAAGGAATTTGCTCAGCTCTAGCTGCTAGCACTTGAGCAGGATCTGAGGCCAGGTCTGTTAACTCTCTAACCTTTGCTCTCCTCCCTTAGCCACATATGGCTTTTTCCGCTTTTGGGAAAATAACTCGGTTTGTAATGTTCCATCCTTAACATCCATCATTATTTTATTCCACACCCATGGGCTAAGTCATTATAAAATGGAATCACTTTGTTTTGTTTTTAAGTGACAGGAAGTAATTTCGAAAAATTATTTTTAGTTCCAAACCAATGGGAAAGTTGTGAGAAAGTTTGAGAGTGTTGCTCCTTTGCCTTGATTTAAATCCGGTGTATTATTCTTCATTAACTGTTTAGAATTTACGTAGTTATAAATAAGCTTCAGTCATATTTATTTATAAGATATGCAAATAAATTGGCCTCAATTTATTTATATGCTATATGTAGCTATCTATATGATATATATAAATATATTGTTTGTACATACAGTATATATTTTGTTATATTTTAATAAGGAATATTGAAACATAATACACTTATTAATATCTAAATATTATATTAAATTAAACATTTATTATAAAAGTAATCCGTGTTTATCTAAAATTGATAATGTGTCGTCTCTGTGACTGAAATTCTACTTCTGGGTAATGCCTTTGAGAAATTATTGCACGGTGCCCAAGAAGAGATGCAGATGTTCATTGCAGTATTGTTTATAATAGTGAAGAACAGGAAACAGTCTAAAAGTCCATCAGGAAGAGAATGAGTAAATAAAATTTAGTCTGTTCTTATTATGGAGTATAATGCACCTGATAAAAGCAATGGATTAGATCCAAATATATCAAGGGGCTGGATCTGAAAACATGATGTGGAGTGAAAACATGGTACAGAGTGGTGTATACATGGTGATACTCTCTTTAGACATTTAAAACACAAAAACAGGATTGTACATTGTCTATGGATACCTGCTTTTATGTAAAATGGACTGGGAAACTATACTAACCTCCTGGCAGTGGTTAGGGATAGGTTAGAGGGCTGAGCATGAGACTGGGGATCTCCCTCCATAGCAACCATATTATATGTTTGGTGTGTGTATGTTTCTAGTTCAAGTGTCCTTATAAACCATATAGTATTGTTTGGGTGTGTTTTTTCATTCACCTAAATGGTATTATGTAAACATCATGGTCTGTCTGGGACAATCCAGTTTATACCTGTTGCCCCACATAATTATTAACAGGGCCCCTTTTGCCTCTCAGAGTGTGCAGCTTGGATGATAAATTATGTGACCTTTTGTTTCTACCCTGTTGCTGGATATTCCAGTCCACTGTTTGTGACCGCTCAGTGGGGTCCACAGTGTGCAGATATTCCAATTTGCCTTCACTGGTAGTCACCTCCATTGTCTCCAATGGCCACCAGCCCCAACGATGTCAGGAGGAAGGTCCTGTTCATGTCCTCTTCTGGACGTGTGTGAATGGACTTTGGGACATACATCTAGGAGTAGGGTTGTGAAGTCACAGCGTGTATGAGTTTCCTGAGGCTTCTGTAACAAATTACCACTAACTGGGTGGCTTACAACAATGGAAGTTTATTGTCTTCACAGTTCTGGAGGCTGGAAGTCTGAAATCAAGATGTCACTGAGCCATGCTCTTTCTGAATGTTCTAGGGGAGAATGTGTTCCATGCCTTTCTCTTAGTTTTGGGTATCACTGGCAATCCTTGACGTCCCTTGGCTTATAGATCACATCACTTCAATCTCTGCCTCCGTCTTCACATGGCCATCTTCCGTGTGTGTGTGTGTCTGTGTGTGTGTGTGTGTCTGTGTGTCTGTGCGTGTGTCTGAATCTCTCTCTTCCTAAGGACACCAGTCATTGGATTTAGGGCCCATCCTAACCCAGTATAACCTCATGTTAATTTGATTGTATCTGCAAAGATCCTATTTCCAAATAAGGTCACATACACAAACTCAGGCATTAAGACTTCAGCATCTTTTCAGGGGACACAATTCAACCCACTACACAGGGTGAGGAGCCCTGGTGGCACAGTGGTTAAAACACTCGGTTGCTAACTGAAAGGTCGGCAGTTTGAACCCACCAGCCACTTCATGGGAGAAAGATGTGGCATTCCCTTCCATAAAGATTTACAGCCTTGGAAACTCTAGGGGACAGTTCTACTCTAGGGTGGCTATGAGTCGGAATCGACTCCATGGCAGTGGATTTGGTTTTGGTGGCTTGATGTACTTTTCAACTTAATAAGTCTTGCAGGTCATTCTCCCACATGGCTGCCGAGCCGACACTCCCGCCACCAGTGCATAGGGGCTCCTGTTCCCTCTACATGCCTGCCATCACGTGGCATTATCCATTTTCTAATTTTTGCCAATCTGGTGGGTGAAAAGTGGTATCTAGTTACCTTAATTTGCATTTCTCCAATTACTAATGAGTTTGACCATCTCTTTATATGCTTGTTGTGCATTTAGGTTTCTGTTTCTATGTATTGCCGGTTCATATCTTTGCCCATTTTTCTATTGTGTTCCTGTATTTTCCTTGATCATTTGCAGGAGTTCCTTGTATATTCCCCTGTCAGTTTTAAACATTATAAATATTTCTCTTGATCTATCATCTGTCTATTGACTTGTTCCTGGTGTCCTTTATTGAACAGACATCTTTCATTTCAATGTAATCAGACCCATCAGTGTTTCACCATGTGGTTTGTGCTTTCGAGGTTTTAAGAAATCCTTCCCCACTACTAGGAAACAAAGACAGTCCCCTTCATTATCTTCTTAGACATCAGAGTGTTCCTTTCCATTTAGGTTTTATTCACCTGGAGTCTAGTTTTATTTCTTTAAAAATAAAACTTTAACAAGAAAATATGACAAAATATTATTAGTTGTTAATTCTGGATAATGGACTATACATGCATATTTATAGTACTTTTCTATTGCGTTCATTGGGCAAAATACAGGTAAGTTAAAATAAGAAAAGAAAAACAATCTATAATTCTTCTACTTGGACATAACTACTAGCAACATTTTTCTGTGCCTTGTATACATATGTGTGTGCATGCGTGTATACTTATATAAGCATGGAGTCATACAACATATATTTTTTTCCCTTAATAAATCATTTCCTGAGTGCATTTCCCACCCTAGTCTCTGCATTCCTGCGACACCATAAGCCACTGTTTTCTTTCTCAACAAAGAGTATTCGTTTTTATTCTTGTTGTGTAGTTGTCTCTCCTCTCCTATAATTTAACTTTGTAATCAGGTTCTTGGTCAAGTTCCTCTTGTGGTTATCTCACACTGACTAGCTGTCAGGCCTGAAGAATTCTTTTTTTTCATCTAGAAAAATAGAGTCCATACACGTTCTGCTTTCTTGAATAGTGAGTGAAAGCCTTGCTTTTCCTTAACTCCTGTCTCAGAGCATTGCACTTGCTGTTCCCTCTGCCAAGAGTGTTCTTTCCTGAGTTATCTGCTGGTTCCCTGTAAGTTCTGCAGAGTGTGATCACTGTGAGGCCTTCCCTGGCCATCTTATTTAAATTCATAACCCTCTCCCATGTCCGAAGCCTGTCTCTGATTTATTTTTCTCCAAAGCACTATCACATTCTCATGACCGCACTCTTTGTATAAGTACATGACACACACAAACTCACGTATCTATTACTACGTATCTCATCCTTCTAGAACATAGAGTTCATGCAAGCAGAGAATTTGCTTGTTTTTCTCAATGATGTATCCCACTGTGGGATACACATAGTGGACATTCCATAAATATGTGTTAAATCTGTTTAGTCCCAATAAGAAGCATATAGATGAGTTGTCCTGGGCAAGAAGCATCTGGAGTTGATATAAGGGGAGCAAAATGTCAGCCAGGTGTGCAGGGAAGGCTGCATGGAGTAGGTGTAGCTTCCATACAAAAAAAAAAAAAAAAAAAGAGTGGGCCAATAGAGAGAGGGAGAGGGAAGGAGAGTTTCTGAGGTAAAGTTGAGGAGGAAGGAGCCAGCAAGGTGTGTGGTAGAAGAGACTGAGCTTTGCAGCCCTGTCCAGCATTTCCTCACTGTGCCCTGGGCAAGATACTTTCCTTCTCAGGGCCTTGGCTACCTCCTGGAGAAGTTGGACTAGATGCTCTGTAGGGATCAGTATTTGATCGCTGTACTGAAGGGCCTAGAGCAGCTACTGGTACTGGGCAGAACCAATTCGACTAGTACAGACCAGTTCAAGCCAGTTCAAACCATCTGATATCAGTACGAACCAGATTAATCCAGATAAAGCTAACACAAATGAGATGAAAGCCAGTCAGGGTGGATGAGAGTCCCATGAGCAAGTAGCTCCATCTAAGTTGCCTTTCAGTCCAGATTCTTTCATCATCTGAGTTAGCCAGGGTAGTGGCCTTCCCTGATTCACACACCCCAGGCAGAAGAGACAAAAGGGGATCTGTGGGCTTCTTCCTCATCATTAAGTGTGCCGGGTGGAGGGCAGCTTCATCACTTCTCTCAACTTGCTTCTTAACTCCTTGCTTCCTGCCCCCTCACAGTATCTTGTCTTAATGATTTTCTCCTTTGCCTTTGATTCTTCTGTGTCCCTGTTTTGCTTTTGTCAGATATATTTTTGCCCTCTTACTCTACCTTCTCTCTGCCTACAGACCAAAATGGTGAGCCCTTGGGAGTTTGGCCCATTTTCACTGGGACAGTGAAACTGGCTTTTCTAGAATTCCTAGCTAGGGGTGGGAGCAGGTGGGAGTCTTAAATCATTTTAAGACTGAGTCAGCAGTGAGAAGGCTGGTGCATATTGGGTGACTTTGGCCTTTCTGTGGCATTACCACAGTCCTAAGATGGAAAGTCGGGGCTTCTACTCTCAAGGGCTTTTCCAGGACTTTTCCCAATGCTCCCCCCTCACCCCTCGGCTATTCCTCTGCAAAGTGGCGGGGACGGAGGAGGTTATTCGTGAAGATCCTCAGGATTTTATTAACTTCCTTTCATAATCTGGCTTCTACTGAGGAGTCCCTCTAAGCCTCACAAGAATCTTCTGTTTCTTCCTTTGGTCATATGACATGTGGTTTTGTACCCTTCGTTGTTGGTCATTGCTGGTGAGCTTTTTTTTTTTTTTCACTGTTCTCTGTCATTTCATAGTTATTTGAAAAAGAAGATTGATTCTGTGATCTGTCTTCAGTGCACAGTCTTTATCAAGAAGTTCCCACTAACATTTGTTACAGCACTGTGCATAGAAATATATGAGCTATACAAGTGGAAAGATGAGACTAAATGGGCAGCTCCTGTCCAGAGGTGACATGAGGAGGCGGAGTGGGTCAGGAGCTGGTTGAATGGACACGGGAAATCAGGGGTGGAAAGGAGGAGTGTGCTGTCACAGTATAGGGAGAGCAATTAGGGTCACATAACAATGTATGTATAAATTTTTGTATGAGAGACTAACTTGAATTGTAAACTTTCACTTAAAGTACAACAATACAATACAATAAATCTTTAAAAAAAACAAAAATATATGAGCTATATGTGAAATTTAAAATTACCTAGTAGCCACATTCAAAAAGTAAAGAGATTAAATTAATTATATGTTTTATTTAACCATTATATCTAAAATATTATAATTTAGTATGTAATAGTATTTAAAAATAGTAATGAGACATTTTACATTCCTTTTTTTCCGTACTAAGTCTTCAAAATTTGGTGTGTATTTTAAACTTATAGCACATCTCAGTTCAGACTAGACACATTTCAAGTGCTTAATAGCCACATGTGGCTAGTACCTACAGTATGGGACACTGCAGGTCTGGAAATAATCAGAATCTCCAACTCTACAAGTCCCTTAGCCACTGAAAAAGACAACCACCTTCCCTCCTCCCTTCTTTGCCACTTTTTCTGTTACACACCTATCCCCGCTTATGAAAAGTCACCTGTAAAATTTATGCTAACGCTGGGACTTCGTAAGTTCACCAAAAGACATAGCAATTGTGCTGTGAGAGCTTTATAAGCTAAGAGAAACGAAAAGGACACGTATAAACTCCTTATAGAAAACGGAGCTAAAATTGCATTAACACATTGATACTATAAATATAAATATGTTCCTCATTAAAAATGACACATACAACTTTTTTGTTTTTCCTTTGCAATGTAAGTCTCCTAAGGAAGCCGTGTGGCACTCTGGTATGAACAGTGAACTCAATATTAACGGCTCGATTTTTGAGTCTATTGACGTTTGCCTGACCTTTAACCAATTTGAACCTCAGTTTCCGCCTTTGTAAAATGAGGATAACAATAGCCTCTTTACCTATCTCACAAGGTAAGAGAAATTCCGAATAGATAATAAAAGGGAAGGACTTTATCACTACAAAACCCTACACAAGTGTGGTGGCCTGTTATTTGTGTTATTCCTTCGGATGCAGGATCCTGAAGCCAAATTCCACAAGGGTGAAGAGGTAGCGTTTAAACCAGTCAGAACCCCAGAGGCAGGAGACTTTCTCACTCTAAGTTGGGTATCCAGATTTTGGAGGAGAAGCGGGGAACTGCAGCCCAGTTGCACTGGGCCTGGAGACACCGAACCGACCAAACCCCCAACGCCAGGCCTCGTGGAGGCGAACGCTAAGTCGTCAGTTTCCGACGGTGCTGAGCAAACTAGGGAAGGGAACCGGGAACGGGCAGACTGCGGAGTGGTCGGAGGAAGACGAACAGGAATTGGGGTGAAGGTCAGGCAGAGGAAAGGGTATACACAGAGCAGGGGCGACCCAGACGAGAAATGGGGTTCCCCCTGGACAGTGGGCCCCGGGGCAGGGTCGAAGCGGGGTGATTGATGCTTCAGTGACTAGACTGGCGATGAGAAGGGGTCGGGGCGAGGAGGTCACCGCGGAGGCTGTCATCCAGGTGCGGTGTTGGCGGCCTCCGGAGGGAACCTTCGGGAAGGAGAAAAGTACAAGTTTCGGCTACCCGACCCAGCCCGAAGACTCGGACGACCGGGCTCTCTCTGGGCCCAATCCCGCTCCGCGCCCCGCCTCTTCAGGCCTATCCCCGCCCACTCCCCCTCCTCCTCGGGGCCGAGCTCCGCTCCCTCCCGCGCCCCGCGCGGGCGGGGTCCCGGCTCGCCATTGGCCGGGCCCGCAGGTACACCGCCTCTCCATTGGCCGGGAGCCTTCAGGTGGCGCGCTCGTGAGTGGTCGGAAGCGCGGGTTGCTCCCGCCCTCGGCCTCAGGCGCGGCGCGCGATTGGCCCTCGCAATCACGTCTTCTCCGCTGGTCTGGCCTGGGCAGTGTGGCGTCTGTCCGGGCAGCGGCGGCGGTAGCAGCGGCGAGTGCCAGGTGAGCTCCGGGCAGGCGGCGCCAGGCCCAGCGTTGCGGCCGGTGGGGCTTCCCCTCACGCCGGCTGTGGCGGGGCGGCGGGGAGAGGCCAGCCACGGGGCCCGGGGAGCCGGGACTGGGAGGCGCGGGCCGCCTGGCCGCCAACGGCTGCTGTGAGGGGAGGTCCGGCCCACAGGCCCGGAGCCCCCTTGTGTCCCCAGACCCCACAGATCGTGCGCGCCGGGCAGAGGCGCGCTCAGCTCTGCAGACCCCTGAGCCAGGCAGCGGGCCACGGCCCCTCAGGCCCCCTACCCCTAACCTTCGACCCCCTGGCCTCCCTATCCTTTCTTGCATTCCTCTCGTGTTAGTGGGCCCGGTGAGCCGGCCAAGCCCCAGCCTCGCTCGACGCCCCGGTCCCGAACGCGCCCCTAGTGACGGCGGGACGGCGGCTCCCATGGGACGTCTTCGCGGTGTGTTTGCACCTGGCTCCCGGGCGCGCAGATCTCGGAGGTTGTGTCCCCACTGGTGGTTTATAGCGCCCACGCGACGGGGGCATCTTGGGCTCCGGGGTGCCCCAGGCCAGCCTTCCCTAGATGCCAGGAGACGAGCCTGTTGCTGACCTGTCCTGCAGCGCCGGCATCCTTCAGGTGGAGGGGCGGTGCCCGGAGCAGGGTCTACAGGTGCAGCCCGGGTGCCAGCCCATGCAGCTGGGATAGCAGCTGAGATGCTCAGTTATCCAGGACTTCAAGGAGGGGCCCTGCTTCCTGGCAAGATGAGGGCCCTTGGCTTAGAGTTGAAGGGGCATCCTGGCCCCACAGGGGACCCAGGAGCACCCATTTTGACACCTGGCGTTCCAGCAATGCAGGCAGCTCTAAAATACAAAGTCCCTCAGTTGGATTTACTGGTGTTTCTGTAAATTCATCACCTTGACAGAATGCACTTTGAAGTTGCCTGCTGAGGCAGAGGAAACAAGTATTCATTGACTATCAGACAGGCCCTCCTTCATCCCTGCCTACCTCACAGGTGTGCAGTCTTGGCCTCTGGATTATACGTGTGAAGTGCCTAGAACAGAGTCTGGCATGTAATAAGCACTCAGTGATATTACTGTACTTTATTCCTATTCCTTAGTGCATATGGGAACTAAGATTTGATATCTTTGTATGTCAAATCTCTTCATCTGTTGATGGACATTTGGATGGTTTCTACTTTTTGGTTATTGTGAATAGTGCGACTGTAAACATCCACGTACAACTTTTTGTTTGGATACCTGTTTTCAATTCTTTTGGGTATATACATAGGAGAGAATTGCTAGGTCATGTGGTAATTCTGTGTTTAACTTGTTGAGGACCCACCAAACTGTCTTCCACAGTGGCTGTACCATTTTACATTCCCAGCAGCAAAGTATGAGGGGTCCAATTTCTCCATATTCTTCCCAACACTTGTTATATCCCCCCCTGTTTTTGTTTGTTCTTTTTCAAAATTTTTGTTTTGGTGAAATATGTGTAACAAAACTTTTCAACCATTTTTATGTATACAATTCAGTGGCTTTGGCTACATTCACTGTATTGTGCAATATTCACCAATATCCCTTTCCAAATTTTTTCATCACCCTTAACAAAAACTCTGTATTGCTTAAATAATACCACCATCTCTTCTTCCAATCAGCCCCACGTAACCACTGATAAATGTTGGTTTCTATACAGTTGCCTATTCTGGATATTTCATATAAATGGGATCATAACAATGTTTGTACTTTTGTGTCTATTTCACTCAGTCCCCACCCCCTTTTTTTAATGGCCATACTAGTGGGTGTGCAGTGGTGTGTCGTTGTGGTTTTGATTTGCATTTCCTTGATGGCTAATGATTTTGAGCATCTTTTCATGTGCTTTTTGGCCATTTGTAAACTTCCTTTGAAGAAATGTGTATTCAAGTCCTTTGCCCTTTTAAAAAAATGTTTTTATTGTACTTTAGGTGAAGGTTTACAGAACAAATAGTTTCTCATTAAGCAGTCAGTACACATATTGTTTTATGACATTGGTTAACAACCCCATGACAAGTCAACACTCTCCCTCCTTTTTTTTGTGAAAATATACGTAGCCAAAGATATACCATTTCAAAAATTTCTACATGTACAATTCAGTGACGTCGATTACCTTCTTCCAGTGGTGCTGCTATTCTCACTTTAGATGAAGGTTTACAGAACAAAATAGTTTCTCATTAAACAGTTACATATTGCCCTATGACAATGGTTAACAACCCCACTACATGTCAACACTGTCCTTACTCAATCTTGTCTTTGCCTTGGGTTGTTTGTCTTTTTATTGTGGAGTTGTAAGAGTTCTTTATATGTTCTGGATACAGACCCTTATCAGATATATGATTTGCAAATATTTTCTCCCATTCTGTGGGTTGTATCTTCACTCTGTTCATAGCGTCCTTTGATGCGCAAGATTTTTTACTTTTGATGAAATCCAGTTTATTTTTTCTTTTGTCGCTTGTGCTTTTGGTGTCATATCTAAGAAGCCATTGCCAAATCCAAAGTCATGAAGATTTACCCTTATGTTTTCTTATAAGTATTTTATAGTTACAGTTCTTAAATTCAGGTCTTTGATCCATTTTTAGTTAAATTTTATATATGGTGTGAGGTAACGGTCCAACTTCATCCTTTTGCAGGTGGAGATTCAGTTGTCCCAACACCATTTGATGAAAAGACTGTCCTTTCCCCATTGAATGGACTTTACACCCATGTCAGAAATCAGTTTGTCATAGATGTACAGGTTTATTTCTGGACTCTCAATTTTATTCCATTGATCTATATCCTTATGCCAGTACTACAGTGTTTTGATTACTGTCAGGAAGTTTGAGTCCTCCAACCTTATTCTTTTTCAAGATTGTTTTGACTGTTCAGGGCACCTTGCAATTCCATATGAATTTAAGGATCAGCTTTCCATATCTGCAGAAAAGACCATTGAGATTTTGAGAGGGATTGCATTGACTCTATAGATCACTATGGGGAGTATTGCCATCTAACAATATTAAGTTTTCTAATCCATGAACATGGGCTGTCTCTCCACTTATTTAGATCTTCTTTAATTTCCTTCAGCAGTATTTTGTAGTTTTGCACCTTCTTGGTTAAATTTATTCCTAAGTATTTTATTCATCTTGATGCTATTATAAATGGAATCATTTTCTTAATTTCTGTTAGATTGTTCATTAGTAATGAAGTTAGCTGTAGGTTTTTCATAAATACTCTTTATCATGTTGAGAAAGTTTGCATCTATTCCTAGTTTGTTGAGTGTTTTTATCATGAAAACAAAAAAAAAAACAAAAAAAACAAATCCATTGCCTTTGAGTAGGTTCTGACTCATGGTAACTACCCCATAAGGTTTTCTTGGCTGTAATCTTTATGGAAGCAGATTGCCAGATGTTTCTTCTGTAGTGCCACTTGGTGGGTTCAAACCACCAACCTTTAGGTTAGTAGTTGAGTACTTAATCATTTGCATCAATGCTTTTTCTGTATTAACTGAGATGATCCTGTGGTTTTGGCTAACGGCTTCTCAAACAGATTTGCAGCAATCGATTCCTCCTGGATTTTTTGCTTCCAAAGGTAAATGGGTGCCACTGATTCTTGAGCCTTTGTAGGTTCCATGATGAAAAATAGATTATTTGTCAGCATTCTCCACTGCAAACTTATGATTCAGCTTTTTCTGCTCTTCTAAGTCAGTTTCCATTCATCCATTTGCTTTCTGTCTTCCAAAGTTTTCTTACTATTGTCTTTTCTCCCTTTATTTTTGTTCTATGGATATACGCCCTTTTAAAAAATCCTCCCCTTTTTAGAGGGGTGTCTGGAAGATTGTGAAGGCTAATATTTGTGTTCAGTGCACCATTTTTAACCGGCAATTCCTGGGTGACCTATTTTAAAAGAATGCTGACATTAATGGCGTATGTTTTCAGCTCATAATCAGTCTGTCCTGGTCCTGAATTTATGGCAATCAGATGGTCTCCTAGCAGCTCTGAACACAACATCAATTTGAGTTTACTTACAGTACATGCCAGGCAGCATTTCTTAGTAGTAGAAGCACTGGTAAGGAGCCCTTGTGGCTCAATGGTTAAGCGCTCGTCTGCTAACTGGAAGGTTGGTGCTTCACTATGAGTCAGAATTGACTCAGTGGCTCCCAGCAACAGCAATTAAAGCATAACACAGGATGGAACTGTACTTCAGGGGTTGCAGTTCTTGCCCTTCCTTAAACATTCCAAGGTGAGGCGAGGGTGGAGGGACTGCAGTAGCTTCACAAGCCCACTGACGGTCGGGCCAAGTGGTCCTGAGCACACCAGAATAGGACTTCCCTCGTCTAAGTTCACGGGGCAGAACGGGAACTGGAGACCAAGGTTGGAAGGCAAGAGTGAGGTCAGGTTTACATTGGCCCTGAAACTGCAGCAGCTGTGAGTATTCCAGCGGGTAATTGTGTCATTGCTGCCTGCACGAGGGCTGCAGTAGCATTTAGTGGATTGAAAACAATCATTTTTTTCTCCTTCGCCTCCCTTCCTAAATTTGGAACTCACTGCTATTTTGGATGCTTTCCCCGGGTGATATTCAGATAGAGAGGAGACCTGCTACACCTGCAACTGAATTCATTGACTTTCATCAGGACAAAGTAAACTCACAGTTGACAGATGAAAAATACAGAACATAATGTTGCTGCTGACAATTATTATATGTTGTAATTGACTCTACTTCATTAAGTACCTTGTACAATTCGTTAGTTGGTTTTATAGCTTTAATTATGTCTATAATTAAGCATGCTTGTTAGGTTGGGTGCTTTGTTTTTTGTGTGGTGTCCCAGGGGCCGTGGGAATGGTCATGTTGTTGTTAGGTGCCATCATTTTGGTTCTGACTCATAGTGACCCCTATGTACAACAGAATGAAATGCTGCCTGGTCCTGCACCATCCTGACAGTTGTTGCTGTGTTTGAGCCCATTGTTGCAGCTTTGCAGCTACTGTGTCAATCCATCTCATTGAGGGTCTTCCACTTTTTCACTGACCCTCTGCTTTACCAAGCGTGATATCCTTCTCCAGGGACTGGTCCCTCCTGATAACATGTCCAAAGTTAAGTGAGACGATATCTCACCATCCTTGCTTCTAAGGAACATTCTGGCTGTACTTCTTCCAAGACAGGTTTGTTCGTTCTTCTGGCAGTCCATGGTATAGTCAATATTCTTCACCAGCGCCGTAATTCAAATGTATCAATTATTCAGTCTTCCTTATTCATTGTCCAACTTCCCTGTGCATATGAGGTGATTGAAATTACCGTGGCTTAGGTCAGGTGCACTTTAGTCCTTAAAGTGACATCTTTGCTTTTTTTACACTTTAAAGAGTTCTTTTGCAGCAGATTTGCCCAGTGTAATATGTCGTTTGATGTCTCAACTACTGCTTCCATGGGCATTGATTGTGGATCCAAGTGAAATCCTTGACAACTTCAGTCTTTTCTCTGTTTATCATGATGTTGCTTATTGGTCCAGTTGTGAATATTTTTGTTTTCTTTATTTTAAGGTGTAATCCATACTGAAGGCTATAGTCTTTGATCTTCATTAGTAAGTGCTTCAAGTCCTCTTTACTTTCAGTAAGCAAGGTTGTGTCATCTGCGTATCGCAGGTTGTTAATATCCAGTCCTGATGCTGCGTTCTTCATATAGTCTAGCTTCTCAGATTATTTGCTTAGCATATAGATTGAATGAGTGTACTGGGGGGCTTTAGTTTAGGAGGGTAAGATCTCTGTAACAGGTGCTTCTGGCGTTTGTACAGAATAAGAATAAGGCTGAAGATAAGGGACTTTAGTGGTTTAAGTAACGGGAGTGGCTCCCTGATTCCCAGCGGGGGCAGGAGGACTCCTGAGGGGTGTGCACTTGCAAACAAAGCAGGGCTTTGTCGGGCTGCTTTGCATTGTTCTTAGTCATTCTGTCTACTTTATACTGAATTTTATTTAATATTATTGGAAAGAGTGAGGTGTATCTAGAATTTGGAAAGCAGATCTATTTAATGATTTCTTTACTTGCTTTTTACATTGCAAACCTTTACAAACTTGAAAATAGTCACCTTTGCCTTCTGCCTTATATTTGGGGCAAAGCATTAAAAGGGTGACCTAAAAATGATATAAACTAGCTGTTTACATTTACAGACAAGTCACATCCTGTAATTGCTGTTCCCAATTAGGAAATGAAGCGAAGCTGACAGGCAACTGCTCTCGTTAGATGAGGGAATGCAAAAAGTGCTTTGAATCCATTAGGAGAAAGAACCAAGAAGTACTATGGACACATGGCCCTAATGTTTCATATAAATTCTTATATCACTTTGGACATAGTTTTTCCAAGGCTGTATTCAGACAAGGAGCAGAGATTGGTCAGGGGAATTCAAGAGTCTTTTTAGCTTAATGGCAAAGCTAGCACGGTGTATAGAATTGGTCCTCCCCTTTTTGTAGGAATATACAAAGTGTTCGTTTGTCCTATAAGTGAGTTTTAGATCCAAAGATGAATAAGGCACAGTCCCTACCCTCTGAGAGCTCAGGGTCTAGCTGGAGAGAAAGACTTATTAGTAAGTAATTATTATAATTTGTGTTAAGTGGTGATACCAGATTGGCCCTAGAATTGGCCCCTAACTCAGCCAGGGGAAGGGAAGGTCTGAGAGGGCTTCCTGGAGGTGGTGTGTCAGCTCAATTTGAAGGGTAGGCAGAAGTCAGCCAGGCAGAGCTTGGAGTAGAAGTGGACCAGGGGAATAAAGAAATAAGGAGGGCATCCCAGACAAAGAGGACACTTATAGCGGGGAAGGGTAGAGGAATGGCAGGTAAGCAGCGTGGGGAGGAGAGGTACCTACAACTCTGTGTCTGGACTGTGAAGGTGTGGGTTTGGAGGTTAAGAGGGAGGAGGAGAAGGGGCCAATATGTTCCAAAGCCTGGGTCATGCCCCGAAGATGATGGGAGCCACAGGAGGTCTTTGAAGGGAATGAGGTGGTCAGACTCTTAGATTGGTCATTCTGGTCATTTTCTAAAGAGATTGGTATGAGGGGGGCAAGACTGAAGGTAAGGAAAGTAGTCAGGGGCATGTGCAGAAAGCCAAGCAAGAGGTGGCGGGCCAGGTTGACAGGTTGAAGGGGCAGTGGAATGGCTTTGGGATGGATGAGTGACAGGAGATGGTCTCAGGAGGAGCAGGCCTGTGGGGTCGAACTCAGTCTGATCTGGACCTGTTGAGTTTTAGTAACTTGTGGGTGATTAGGTAGAGATGTTCAACAGGAAATAAAACCTGGTACCTACTCACTGTAGGGAAGGAGCGTTGTTGTACATGGTGGTGGCTGCGCCACTACCACTAACTACTGGCTGGCTTGTTTGCTGAAGGCCATGTGCTGCAGACTAGAAATGTCCTTGTCGGCACTGCTGATCGTGCTGGTTATAAGGAAATTCAGTACACTCCAGATTTGAAGAAAATACAGTAACCTGACATAATCTACGCTTTCTGTATTCCAATAAGAAAGATCCTTTACACTAACATGTACAAAAAATATAAGTTGACCTTGGGCGTTGGCTGCAACAGCATGATAAATATCACAGCTAGAGGGAGCGGGATTTTCTTAGAAATATCTAGAGTGCTTATCATTGGGAGATGTAAGCCTGTGATAACTTATCTTCACATAACCCAACCTATTGCCATCCAGTAGATTCTGACTCATAGTAGAACCACCACATAGGGTTTCCAAGGCTGTAAATCTTTATGGAAGCAGATTGCCACATCTTTCTCCTGCTGAGTGGCTGGTGGATTTGAACTGCCAACCTTTCAGCTAGCAGCCAAGTGCTTTAATCACTGCATCACCAGGGCTCCTTTTATCTTCACAAAGAAGTCATTATTTTCCTTAAAATGCTGTCTTAGGCTAGGTTCTCTAGAGAAGCAAAACCAATGAAGCATGAGTGTGTGTAGATATATGTGTATATATACATATATGTAGAGAGAGATTTATATCAAGGAAATGGCTCACGCGGTTGTAGAGGCTGGAAAGTCCGGAGTCCGTAGGTCAGACATCAGGCTAGAGGCTTCTCCTGACTCACGTAGCTGCAGGGGCTGACGAACCCAAGATTGGTAGGTCAGGTGGCGGGCTGGTGGCTCAAGTCCCAATAACCAGAGGTCAGATGGTGACAGGCCAGATGCAGGATCCAGAGCGAGCAAAGCCAGTGAGCTTTGCCAGAAAGTCCACCTATATTGGATGCAGGTCACACCCCCAGTGAAACTCCCATTCAACTGATTAGCTGTTCATAGATCTCATCATAGAGGTGATTACATTATATCACATCTCATCAAGGAAGTGATTACATCATTACACAACTGCCAAACTACCTCATAACTGCCAAACCATTGGGAATCATGGCCCAGCCAGGTTGATACACAACCTTAACCATCACAAATGTGGAGCTGTTTTCTTGATGTAAACAAGCTCATTTAGCCAACTCTTCTTCCTGTCATTTTGTCGTTTCCAAAAAAAAGTAAAGAAACCTTGCATCATTGCATCATCTTGGCTGGGAACAGCCTTCTAACACAGAGCTGCTGCTGCTGCTAACAGCAACCTTCCGTTAGTGTTTTATGAGATGCCAGGCACGGCTGAGTGGTTCAGTCTCGCCTGTGTCCCCAGTAATAACACTACTGAGGCATAGGTGCTACTGTTACTCCCAGTTTATGGTGGACAAGCACTGTGCCTGCAAGCTCAATGTCCTGTCCCAGTACATGAAGAGGTGCCAGGGTCAAACTGCCATGCAAACAGAGACTGTTAGTCCTTCTTTTTGAAAAATAATATTTATTGGGTTAATTTTTTTGAAGTATAAAACAAATACTCTTTAAACAGTTTTTTCAAACAGTACATAAGGGGTTAAGTGAAAAGTAGACGTCCATTCCCCAGAATTTACCATGAAGTTTAGTGTGGTGTTTTCCTAGAAGGTTTTTAAATGTGTCTTCAAGTGTGTGTGTGTGTGTGTGTGTGTGTGTGTTTGTGTGTGTGTATGTGTGCTTGTGTGTGACATGTAGTATTCTATAAAGCCCTTTCCCAGTATTTTTTAGGTTATAGTTTTGTTTCTGATTTACTATTTTAAATGATCATTTCATTTTTGAGGATTCTCAGTCCCTTAATATAAATTATTCTTTTCTAAGCCAACATTGTTTGCTTTCTCAAAATGAAATTCGAGATGGAAGCCAATTCCTGTTTATTATGTTGTAGAAGTTATTACATTGGCTATGATCTTTGGAAAACATTTATTTCCAACCCAATTTATGTTTTTTTTTTCTATAGGCAAAATAATATGTTTGTTAGTCTCCATGTTATTTAGTTTTAATAGACTTAAGATCTAATCAAAGAGATTATGTTAGGATTTAGTACTAATTTTTAAAGGGGGCGTTATCATTTATTTAATTTTAAAAGAGGCAATTCTTGTTTACAACACAAATGATAAATGCAGTTCTGGGTGAGTGAACTTACTGTTGATTATCAGCAGTGCCAGCACCATGGCTCCTTGGAGAGCTTGTTAGGGAACTAACAGGTTAACTGTCCGGTGCTGAGCCTGCCTGTCCAATCCGGCCCCAGAGCCGCTGTGGCGGCGCTGCCCAGCATATCAGATTCCTGGGCCCAGCTTTGTAGAGGCGGGAGCCATTTTGGGGCTGTGATGTGAACTGGAACCCTGTGCTGTCACCTTAGAAGGTCCCTCATCGGAGGTGTGTGCCTCTCAGGCCCTGCAGGCGGGGTGCTGATGGCGGTGCTGCTCCAAGTCCTGGCTGGCCGGGCTTGTCACAAGAGGTGTCGTCTGGTGACGGTCACCTGGACTCATAGCAGACAGACTATGAGTGTTCTCTCTGGAGGAGTCGTGGATGAGATGCAGGCTTTGAGCGTTAGACCCCTGAGAGAACCATCAGCAGGGCTGAGCGCTGCTTTAATTGGAGGCAGGAGGAGGTCTACCTGTGGCAAGTTCAGATTATTTCAGATTCCAATGCTGCCTCAGCCTGTTTTGGGTCAGGCTCACTTTTGGTCTCAATTCACTTGGTCTGTGACTAAATCAGTTAATAGAACATTTGGTTTTTAACATCATGCTATAATCTTTATAACACTTATAGTGCTTTGGAGCAAATTCCAATTGTTTTTCTCCATTGTTTAGTAGAAAATAATTAACTACTAGGTGATGTTACTTGTTTATAGAGATGAATTGGAGTGCTGCATCCAGTTTTGGGAGGCTCATCTGCCTCCAGGTTTTCTGTAGGACTGCAAGCATGGCTAAGAAAAGGGTGTGTGCTAATTTTACTTCAGAACATTATAGTTTTATTTTGTTCCTTTGCTTTGTGCCATTTGTTTAAAGCTCTGTAACCCTGTGTGACTGGTAATTTTTGGTATTTTCTGGTCATTTTTCTGGATTGTTAGTGGATTAGCAATGGACATTCTAAATAGTAAAGGTTCAGGTTATGTGAGGGGGTAGGACAGAAATCCATTTTTGTGCAAAGCATTCAGGGACAAAAAGGGAGCTTTATGTTCTTGTTTTTATTGTGTAATGTAAACATTACATATGTAATATAAAACAAGGGGCCCAGAGTAGCGTAAGAAGCTTAACATCTAATTTAAAAGCCCTGCCTGGAAGTTTTATCTTAGATGTTCACACTTGTGTGTAATTCCTAAGTCTGAAAGCAAAGTTTGCGCCTGCTCAGGCAGCTGGCTTGGCCTGTGCTGCAGTTGGGTTCTTTACTGGCCCCAGTAAGACAGGGTGGGTGGGCCATTTGCCTTGTGTGACACATGATGGCAGGAGGCAGTGAAGCTCGCAGTAGCACATTATTTGCAGCATGTTGGTTTATAGATTAATTCCAAGGTTCTCTGAGGCCTCTGAAACATTTCACCTACTATCTTAATACTGTTTAGATTAGGAGTACAAATCATACCTTCCTCGAGTCTGAGTGGATTCTGACTCTTTGGGGCTTACAGACTTCGAGACTTCATTTCTTTCCACCACTCATATCTATAAACTTCAGGGACATATGAATCCATCCAAGAAATGTTCAGGTCACTAAGCATGTATTGAACACCGATGAGACTCTAGTTGTTTAAACCTAAGGTTTAATAATGGTAAATAATGCCAGTGCAGTAAAAAATTCAGTGCAGAAATGCAGTTAGGAAGTGTGGTTTTGTCAGTGAGTAAATTATAGGGGATAAAAACAATGAGTCGGATGTCGGCCCTCAAAGAAGAGAATAGTAACAAGGTGTGAACATCACCACCATCCAGCATCCTCAGAAACCACTGACGCTGTCTTTAAGGGCCACGTGGACAGTTGAGCCAGGGAGGGCCCTGTTAGGGGGCAGACGTGTGCAGGTGGAAGGTGGGAGCCTGCAGAGTGAGCTCAAAGCACTCATGCTCTTCTCCGCTAGACCTCTGTCCATCATTTTGTGTTACTGAATCTCGAAGTGTTTCTTAAAGTGGACAGAAGGGATGTAGGCCAATAAGCAGACATTAAACACGGACATGAATGAAATAATAGAGTTAGTTTTATTTGCAAAAAGGGGTTCAAGTATATATTCATATCATGCACAATAAGAATGAACCGTACTTGTTGACTGTGTGTCCTAGGTAGGAATAGGGGGTGGTGTGTCCCTGAAGAGACTGGAAAACTTTTGAAATGTTTGAAAAATTCAAGAGTTTTGTGTTGTCTCTTGAAATTAGTAGCACAGTAAAATTTTTCATATGGAAACAGTGGTCTTTATTTCTGTGAATACTTAATTTTTAAAGAATAATCAGGGCTCTTTCTTCCAAAGAAGTGTGTAAATTGAAGTGCTTTAGGTTTAGTTTATAGAAGTCAGTCATTTGTACAAAAACATTCTGTCCGGGATGCCCTTTATTTTTAGTTTCTTCTTCCTTAGATTCTTTTCACAGCAGCTTATGTGATTCATGTTACGACTATGAGGGCCTTTTTTTTTTTTTTTTTTTAATTTGGGTGTGTGTGTGAGTATTTTTAGCCAGAGGAAAGTTTGAGTCACTCCGAAGAACTCTCCATGACAACCTGGGAAACAATATGCTAAACACTTTTTCATTAAAAAAAAAAAAAAAAAAATTTCGGTGTTTTCTTTTGGGGAAAAGGAAAAGTGTAAATGGCATTTTAAGCTTACTGTTCATTTTGTTTGTTTTCTGACTCTGAGGTGCTTGTAAAAAAGCTTCTGCTGTCTGGGAAGATATCATAGTGCTTACCAACTAAGGAGTCAGAAGCTGCTCTGCTTTATAATCAGTAACACAAAAAAGTTATTTCAGAAGAAGGAAGACGTTTTCATTTTTACATCCCATTAAGAATATTCTTTTTTTAATTGTTGTAAAAATATATATAACAGAACATTTGCCAATTCAACATTTTTCACATGTACGGTTTAGTAGTATCCATTACATCAGTCATGTTATTCAGCCATCACCAATAATCATTGCCAATTTCCCATCACTATAAACAGAGATGAAACTCACTGCTTCCTAAACAATGACTCCTTCTTTCCCCAACCCTCCTGCCCCTGGTAACCAGTAGTAAACTTTGGTCTCTATCCTTTGCCTAGTCTAGATATTTAATATAAGTGGGATCATACGGTATTTGTCCTTTCGTGTCTGACTTTCTTTCACTCAGCATCATGTTTTGAAGGTTCATGCATTTCGTAGTGTGGAGCAAAACTTCATTCCTCTTTATGCTGAGTAATATTCCATTGTATGGATAGACCACATTTTAGAAGGAGAACATTTTGACCCCTTCAGGAATTTAAGAGTAATTTTTTTTTAAATTGTGCTTCAAGTGAAAGTTTACAATTCAAGTTAGTTTCTCATATAAAAATTTATACACACATTGTTATGTGACCCTAGTTGCTCTCCCTATACTGTGACAGCACACTCCTCCTTTCCATCCCAGATTTCCATGTCCATTCAACCAGCTCCTGACCCTTTCTGTGTTCTTATCTCACCTCCGGACAAGAGCTGCCCATTTAGTCTCATGTATGTATCTACTTGAGCTAAGAAGCACGCACTTCACGAGTATCATTTTATGTCTTATAGACCAGTCAAATCTTTGAAGAGTTGGCCTCTGGAATGGTTTTAGTTTTGGGCCAACAGAGAGTCTGGGGGCCATGTCTTCCGGGGTCCCTCTAGTCTCAGTCAGACCATTAAGTCTGGTCTTTTTACTAGAATTTGAGTTCTGCACCCCACTTTTCTCCTGCTCCGTTAGGGTTTCTCTGTTGTGTTCACTGTCAGGGCAGTCATTGGTGGTAGCTGGCCACGATCTAGTTCTTCTGGTCTCAGGCTGATGGAGTCTCTGGTTTATGTGACCCTCTCTGTCTCTTGTGCTAATATTTTCCTTGTGACTTTGGTGTTCTTCATTTTACTTTGTTCCATATGGGTTGGGACCAATTGATGCATCTTAGATGGCCACTTGCTAGCTTTTAAGACCCCAGACGCCACTCACCAAAGTGGGATGCAGAACATTTTCTTAATAAACTTTGTTATGCCGGTTGACCTAGATGTCCCCTGAAACCATGGTCCCCAGACCCCCGCCCCTGCTACTCTTTCCCTCAAAGTGTTTGCTTGTATTCAGGAAACTTTTTAGCTTTTGGTTTAGTCCACTTGGGCTGACTTCCCCTGTACTGTATGTTGTCCTTCCTTTCACCTAAGATAATTCTTGTCTACTATATAGTTAGTGAATACCCCTCTTCCTCCCTCTTCACCCTCGTAACAGTCAAAGAATGTTTTCTTTTGTGTTTTAACCTTTTCTTGAGTTCTTATAATAGTGGTCTTATTCAATATTTGTCCTTTTGTGACTGACTAAATTCACTCAGCATAATGCCTTTCAGATTCATCCATGTTACGAGATGTTTCACCGATTCATCATTGTTCTTTATCATTGCGTAGTATTCCATAGTGTGAATATACCATAATTTGTTTACCCATTAGTCCGTTGATGGGCCCTAGATTGTTTCCATCTTTTTGCTGTTGTGAACAGTGCTGCAGTGAACATGGGTGTGCATATATTTGTTCATATGACGGCTCTTCTCCAGGGTATATTCCAAGGAGTGAGATTGCTGGATCGTATGGTACTTCTATTTCTAGCTTTTTAAGGAAGCGCCAAATTGATTTCCGAAGTGATCCTACCATTTTACATTCCCACCAACAGTGTACAAGTGTTCCAGTCTCTCCACATCCTCTCCAACATTTATTATTTTGTGTTTTTTGGATTAATGTTAGCCTTGTTGGGGTGAGATGGTATCTCATTGTAGTTTTGATTTGCATTTCTATAATGGCTAATGATTGTGAGCATTTCTTCATGTGTCTGTTAGCCACCTGCATGTCTTCTTTGGCAAAGTGCCTGTTCATATCCTTTGCCCATTTTTTAATTGGGTTATTTGTCTTTTTGTTGTTGAGATGTTGCAGTATCTTATAGATTTTACAGATTAGACACTGATCGGATTTGTTGTAGCCAAAAATTTTTTTACCAGTGCGTAGGTTGTCTTTGTACTCTTTTGGTGAAGTCTTTTGATGAGCATAAGTGTTTGATTTTTAGGAGCTCCCAGCTATCTAGTTTCTCTTCTGGTGTTTGTGCATTGTTACTTACAGTTTGTATTCTGTTTATGCCATGTATTAGGGCTCCTAGCATTGTTCCTATTTTTTCTTCCATGATCTTTATACTTTTAGATTTTATATTTAAGTCTTTGATCCATTTTGAGTTAATTTTTGTGCATGATGTGAGGTATGGGTCGTGCTTTGTTTTTTTGCAGATGGATATCCAGTTATGCCAGCAACATTTGTTAAACAGACTGTCTTTTCCCCATTTAATGGATTTTGGCCTTCTTCAAATATCAGCTACTCATAGGAGGGTGAATTTACGTCTGGATTCTCAGTTCTGTTCCACTGATCTATGTATCTGTTGTTGTACCAGTCCCAGGCTGTTTTGACTACTGTGGCGGTGTACTAGGTTCTAAAATCAGATGGTGTGAGGCTTCCCACTTTGTCCTTCTTCTTCAATAATCCTTTACTTATCAGGGCCCTCTTTCCTTTCCATATGAAGTTCGTGATTTGTTTCTCCATCTCATTAAAAAATGCTATTGGAATTTGGGTCGGGATTGCACTGTAGATCTGTAGATCGCTTTGGGTAGGATTGACATTTTCACAATGTTGAGTCTTCCTATCCATGAGCTAGGTATGTTTTTCCACTTATGCAGGTCTGTTTTGGTTTTTTGCAGTAGTGTCTTGTAATTTTCATTGTAGAGGTCTTTTATGTCTCTGGTTAGATTTATTCCTAAGTATTTTATCTTCTTGGGGGCTATTGTGAATGGTATTGATTTGGTGATTTCTTCTTGGAAGTTCTCTTTGTTGGTGTAGAGGAATCCAACTGATTTTTGTATGTTTATCTTATATCCTGGTACTTTGCTGAAATCTTCTATTAGTTCAGTAGTTTTCTTGTGGATTCTTTGGGATTTTCTGTGTATAAGATCATGTCGTCTGCAAATAGAGATACTTTTACTTCTTCCTTACCAATTTGGATGCCCTTTATTTATTTTTCTAGCCTAATTGCTCTGGCTAGGACCTCCAGCACAGTGTTGAATAAGAGTGATGATAAAGGGCATCCGTGTCTGGTTCCTGTTTTCAAGGGGAGTGCTTTCAGACTGTCTCCATTTAGGATGATGTTGGCTGTTGGCTTTGTATAAATACCCTTAATTATGTTGAGGAATTTCCTACCTCTTGCTATTTTGCTGAGAGTTTTTATCACGAATGAATGTTGGACTATGTCAAATGCCTTTTCTGCATCAACTGATAAGACCATGTGGTTGTTGTCTTTTGTTTTATTTATGTGATGGATTACATTGATTATGTTTCTAATATTGAACCATCCCTGCATACCTGGTATAAATCCCACTTGGTCATGTTGAATTATTTTCTTGATATGTTGTTGAATTCTATTGGCCAGAATTTTGCTGAGGATTTTTATGTCTACGTTCATGAGGGATATTGGTCTGTAATTTTCTTTTTATGTGGCGTCTTTACCTGGTTTTGGTATCAGGGTTACTGACTTCATAGAATGAGTTTGGGAGTATTCCATCTTTTTCTGTCCTCTGAAATACCTTTAAGTAGTAGTGGTGTTAACGCTTCTCTGAAAGTTTGGTAGAATTCTCCAGTGAAACCGTCAAGGCCAGGTCTTTTTTTTGTTGGGAGTTTTTAAATTACCTTTTCAATCTCTTCTTTTGTTACAGGTTTATTTAGTTGTTCTACCTCTGTTTGTGTTGGTTTAGGTAGGTAGTGTGTTTCTAGAAATTTGTCCATTTCCTCTAGGTTTGCAAATTTCTTAGAGTGCAGTTTTTCATAGTATTCTGTTATGATTCTAATTTCAGTTGGGTCTGTTGTGATATCACCCATCTCATTTCTTACTCGGGTTATCTGCCTCCTCCCCTGTTTTTCTTCTGTCAGTTTGGCCAGTGGTTTATCAATTTTGTAGATCTTTTCAAAGAACCAGTTTTTGGTGTTTTTAACTCTTTCAGTTGTTTTTCTGTATTTCATTTAATTCTGCTCTAAGTTTTATTATTTCCTTTCTTCTGGCGCCCAAGGGATTCTTTTACTGCTCTCTTCCTGTTTGTTCGAGTTGTAGGGTTAGTGTTTTGATTTTGGCCCTTTCTTCTTTTTGGATGTGTGCATTTATTGCTATAAACTGACCTCTGAGCACTGCTTTTGCTGTGTCCCAAAGGTTCTGGTAGGATGTGTTTTCATTCTCATTTGATTCTGTGAATTTCTTTATTCCATCCTTAATTTCTCTGTAACCCAGTAGTTTTTGAGCAAGGTGTTGTTCAGTGTCCATGTGTTTGATTTTTTTCATTGCTTTTTCTATTATTGATTTCTACTTTTAAGGCTTTGTGGTCAGAAAAGATGCTTTGTAATATTTTGATGCTTTGGATTCTGTTAAGTCTTGCTTTATGGCCTGATATGTGGTCTATTCTGGAGAATGTTCCATGTGTGTTAGAAAATAAAGTATACTTGGCTACTGTTGGATTGGAGTGTTTGGTATATGTCTGTGCGATCATAGATCTTCCATGTCTTTATTGAGCTTCTTTCTGGATGTTCTGTCCTTCACCGAAAGTGATGTGTTGAAGTCTCCTACTGTTATTGTGGAGCTGTCTATTTCTTTTCAATGCTGTTAGAGTTTGTTTTATGTATTTTTGAGCTCTGTTGTTGGGTGTGTAAATATTTATTATGGTTATGTCCTCCTGGTGTATTGGCCCTTTAATCATTTATAGTGTCCTTCCTTATCCTTTGTGGTGGATTTTCCTTTAAGGTGTATTTTCTCAGAGATTAATATTGCCACTCCTTCTCTTTTTTGAGTGTTGTTTGCTTGACATATTTTTTTTCCATCCTTGTGAATTTTAGTTTGTTTGTGTCTTTAAGGTGTGTCTCTTGTAGGCAGCATATAGATGGATTGTGATTTTTAATCCATTCTGCCACTCTCTGTCTCTTTATTGGTGCATTTAGTCCATTTACATTCAGTGTAATTATTGATAGGTATGCGTTTAGTGCTGTCATTTTGATATCTTTTTGTGTGTGTTGTTGACATTTTCTTTGTTTCAGTTAATTTTCTGTGCTGAGTCGTGTTTATGTATTTTCTTTTCATCTTTTTCATTGTTGTGAATTTTGTATTTGCTGAGTCTTTATGTTTTTCTTATTTTTTATTTTGATGTGTAGGATTGTTAGTTTCTTTTGTGGTTACCTTAATATTTACCCCTATTTTTCTAAGTTTAAACCTCTCTTTTATTTCTTTATATCACCTTGACTTCCTCTCCATATGAAAAATCCGTGTCTACATTTTTTAGTCCTTCTTTTTTTGTTTTAATGTTGTTATCTTTTACATATTGACATCTCTGTTTCCCGATTTTCAGTGTTTTAGCTTTGATTTATTTTTGTGACTTCTCTTTCTGGGTTGATACCAGTTGCTCTGTCCTGTGTTCTAGTCTTGGGTTGTTATCTGATGTTATTGATTTTCTAACTGGAGGACTCCCTTTAGTATTTCTTATAATTTTCTTTGATTTTTTCAAATTCCTTAAACTTCTGCTTATCTGGAAATGCCCTAATTTTGCCATCATATTTGAGAGACAGTTTTGCTGGATATATAATTCTTGGCTGGAAATTTTTTTCCTTCAAGGCTTTATATATGTCTTCCCATTGCCTTCTTGCCTGCATGGTTTCTCCTGAGTAGCCTGAGCCTAGTCTTATTGATTTTCCTTTGTAGATAAATTTTCGTTTATCCCTAGCCACTCTTAAAATTCTCTCTTTATCTTTGGTTTTGGCAAGTTTGATTATAATATGTCTTGGTGACTTTCTTTTGGGATCTACCTTTTGTGGTGTTCGATGAACATCTTGGATAGATATCTTCTCATCTTTCATGATATTGGGGAAGTTTTCTGCCAACAAATCTTCAACAATTCTCTCTCTATTCTGTTATCCCACCCTGTTCTGGCACTCCAGTCACTCATAGGTTATTCCTCTTGATAGAGTCCCACATAATTCTTAGAGTTTCTTCATTTTTTAAAATTCTTTTATCTGATTTTTCCTCAAATAAGTTGATGTCAAGTGCTTTATCTTCAGTCTCACTAATTCTGACTTCCATTGCTTCAGTTCTGCTCCTGTGACTTTCTATTGAGTTGTCTAATTCTGAAATTTTATTGTTAATCTTCTGGATATCTGATTGGTGTCTCTCTATGGATTCTTGCAGGCTGTTAAATTTGTCATTATGTTCCTCTCTAATCTTCTTAAGTTCCTCTGTTGCTTTGTCGGTGTGTTCCTTGGCTTGTTCTATGTTTTGTCTCATCTCCTTCCTGATCTCTGAAAGAGTTCTGTGTTATTAATCTTTTGTATTCTACCTCCGGTAATTCCACAGAGTTCTCTTCCTCCAGAAGATTTCTTGATTCTTTGTTTTGGGAGCTTGCTGAAGCCATCATGGTCTGCCTCTTTATGTGATTTGATATTGACTGTTGTCTTTGAGCCATGAGTAAGTTATTATATTTATTTATTTTATGTTTGCTTGCCGTGTCCTAGCTTCTTGTTTTGTTTTGATATGCCCAAATAGGCTGTTCGTGTGAGCTAGTTTGATTATTGGTGCCTTTGAAGCTCTCAAGTCCTGTCACCAGCTGGTTAGATCTGTTACTAGGTATGTGAGCCCAGGAACTGTTTACTTTTCTTGTATGGATTCAGCTCAGGTGTTCAGGTAGTCGTTCACCAAGTGTGTGGTACGGGCTCTTACCTCCAGTCCTAGATGGACAGGTGTGATTGGTGTAGGCACAGGTACCTGGCTACAGTAGGGGTCACACGCTGAGCAAGGCAGGGGGCTGACAGCTGCCTGCCTGTCTGGGAGTAAAGCATGTCCCTGTTCCCTGGAGCGCGTAGTTGGGTAGGTTTTGCAGCCAGACTATGAGTAAACAATGCTGTTGACTGTAAGGACTGGGAGGCACCACTTATTCTTGGACCCCATCACAGGTGGCTAGGTGGAGTGGGTGGAGCTACCAGTCCTCAGCCCCCTGATGTGGGTAGGTGAGGACCCTGCTTAATGGGCAGAGCGGTGTCAAATGTCACAAATCTGTCTCTCTACCATATAACTGATACAGTTGAAGTTAGGCTTCAGGTATATACCCTGTTGTACTGTGCTGATGAGGGCCTGTGCTGTTAAAATGGGTTCACACAGGTCTATGTAGGGGTGAAAGGCATTCAAAGTCCGTGGACCCCTTATGCCTGTGCCTAGGCAAAGCAGCTGTGCCTGCCATGAGTTCCCAGTTTAGGGGAGCTCGCAGATTATTTTTTCCTGTTTGTTAATTTGTTCCCTCTCCAAGGCCAGGAGAATGGCTCAGAGCGCGTGACGGGTCCTACTTCTGGCCCGGGGGAACGCGTCAGTCACTGAAGCCTACCCGGGACCTGGTGCAGAGCGAGGGAGGGGGCAGGTAAATGGGAGAGAGATTTTTTCCAAAGGGGATGTTTTTAATCTGCACGGTAGGTGAGACGCATGTATTTATCTTTTGCCAACTGAGCGCCACTTTTCACTGGTTCTGGAGGCCCAAGTAGACTCTCTGCTGCTCTGTCTCTTCTGATGTGGAAAAAGCCTCCCAAGTGCCAGTGCTTGCCTCACTACACACGCCAGCCGATCCGGCCTGAAGGGTGCCAGCTCCTGCTGGGTCAGGTCTGGCACCTCCTCGCTGCTAGAGAACCGTCTCTCCTTCCCCCTGACGCTCAGTCCGATTTCTCAACTTTGCCTTTGATGTTCAGGGCTCCTAGGTTGTCGTATATAATCAATTCACTTGTTTTCTTGGGTCTTTGTTGTAAGAGGGACCACAGGAAGCGTCTGACTACTCTGCCATCTTGGCCCTGCCTCCAAGAATAAATTTTGAAGAGAAATTCTGAGTTATTTCACTACTTGTTTTTGAAAGTGCCCCAATTTTCATAATAATAAATTGGTCAATCTGGATTTCCCTTTGTTGCTTGTTTGTGGATGTATTATTTTGACGACTGTAACAGAAGTTTTTGTGGACTCATAACTACGAGAAAGCTTGTCTCCTTTAAAAAATCGAAACAAAACCACCGATACTGGCTTTGTTTCATGAACGTTTTGGTGGTGACATTTTAGGCAGTCTTATGCAAGTAACACAGATTGAACTTCTCTGTGTATTTTCTAACCCTTTTAAAAACCCTGCCTTCCTTTTCTCTCTACCTTCTGCAGTATGATCTGAGATCGTGAACATGGACTTTTCTCGGCTCCACATATACACCCCTCCTCAATGTGTGCCAGAGAACACTGGCTACACGTATGCACTCAGGTGAGTGTGTGTGCACCAGAGAGCACTGGCTACACGTATGCAGGTGAGTGTGTGCAAGTGTGTGTGTGCCAGAGAACACTGGCTACACGTATGCACTCAGGTGAGTGTGTGCAAGTATGTGTGCGTGCCAGAGAGCACTGGCTACACATAAAAAATGTATGCACTCAGGTGAGTGTGTGCGAGTGTGTGTGTGCCAGATAATACTGGCTACACGTATGCACTCAGGTGAGTGTTTGCGAGTATGTGTGCATGCCAGAGCACACTGGCTACACGTAAAAAACGTGCACTCAGGTGAGTGTGTGCGAGTGTGTGTGTGCCAGAGAGCACTGGCTACACGTATGTAGTCAGGTCTGAGTGTGTGCGAGTGTGTGCACCCACCTGCGGGACTGGTGGGTGGGCAGCTTGCACAGCTCAGTCTCATGTTCTCACAGTGAAGAGAGCTGTGAGCTGTGTACCACATCATGGCTTCACCAAACTAGACTACTAACCTGATTTGGGCATTGTGAGTTATTTTGAAAACTGTACATATCTGAACTAGCTTATCCTGCTGACTCAGTGATTAGTCATTGCACATGAATTGCTGTTTTAGACCCCACCCAAGGTGGCTGTGATCTCGAGAACAAATCTTTGTGGTTATGGTTAGTGTTTTGTGATTTATATCAAAGGCTTGGCTTCTTCAAGTTAACAGAAATAACCTAGGCAGTGATTTGCCTTTTGAGAAGGAGGCATCATAACATGGGATTTTGAGGAAGCCCAGAATTTCCAGAGCATGGCTTGTATCAGGTGCCAGGTTGTATTTTTATTCATATTCTGGTATACTGAAGCTTGGCATTTGCGTTTCAGAAGTTACTGGCTAACCTCCTACATTTTTAGCTTACCAGGTAGGAAGGATGATTGAAATGAAACTTAAGTATTATAAAATTATGCGTTAGTGCCAAAGGACAATCTGTTGCTAGGTCAGTTAGGATTTGGTTGGCAATTGGAAACATCTTGTGCCTGGCAAGCTGTTTAAGGCACCCGATAGGAGCTGTGTATGTTCTTCTATGGCCTGTCCTCTACGAGGCAAAAGTGTAGTTGAACCTTAAAATAACTGGAAGGTATTTTAAGAAAAATGTTTTTTAACAGCATTAGTTGAATCTAACATTTGATGATTGAGTTTTCATTCTTAATTCTAGATAATGCCACACTTTCTGTAGAAACACACTCCGTTTTTGTTAAGTGTACAGTTGTGGCTTAGTGTACAGTGAGTGGGCCACCTCAAGAAAAGCTGTTCCTGTTCTGTATTATGAGCATAGGAGCCATTATTCTTGGTAACTTCTTTATAGCTTTTATAGCCTATTTTGAATACAGTTTAGGAAATGCATACGCCTGGGGTCTCCACTGGGAAGAGCTCTGTTAATGTCAGTGACAGTCACAGCCCTTCTTCAGGGAGATGAGGGTGAGTCTGGGGGCAGAGGGCTGGGGAGGTGTCCCGAGAGGTGAGGTAGAGGAGACAGCGCCAAGGAGATGTGCCTTTGTAAGTTCTGCTGGGAGTTTGGGCCTTCAAAGGCAGTGGGAAGCCACCCAACCTCAACAGTTACCAACACGTGGTGCCCCGCCCCCCCTTATTTTGGAGCAAACCTGAGATGTATCGTTTCATCAGTAAGTACTTGGGTATCTATCTCTAAAAGTTAATGATATTTAAAAATAATAACTAACCAGTATACCAGTATCACACATTTAACAAAAAGGTAATTTACAATGACTCCTTAATAAATTAGATATTTAATTAATATTCTGATTTCCCATATCCTCATTTATTTATTTTTTTACAGTCAATTATTTTGAATCCACTCAAGCATGGTCCTCACATTACATTTTGGTAATTTGTCTCTTAAGTCTTGATCTGTATTTCTTAAAACTGGTAGTTATTTAGAAGTTTGACCAGTTTCAGGTTTTTTTGATTGATTGGCATGAATATATAATATATAGTATTTCCTGTTACATTACATGAGGTGGTACCTGATATCTGGCTGCCTTTCTCCTTTTGTAGTGTTGAGGTTCGCCAGTGTTGTCAGCCTGACCCATTTATTGTAAAGTCCCTGTCTGCTTGTTGCCTAGTAGATACAGCTAGCTGTTCATGATTGTTGCCTTCATCTCTCTAAACAGGGAGGAGAGCTGTTCCTAGGAGCCCTTTAGTGGGCCTCCCCGTAGGCCCCATGAGACCCTGGGCTGTGTTGCTGCTGGTGCTCTAGATTGAGAAGAATAATATCCGTCTTTCAGCCTCTGGTGGGAGGTGAAGTGTCCCACAGGAAGGAAAGGTGGAGAAATGGCATTGGGTCAGTGCACACCAGCATCTGCATAGAAGCCAAGAAGAGAGTGTTTGGGGAAGAGGGGATGATCGCAGGGCCAAAGGCTGCTGGCAGGTTGAGCAAGATGGCACAGGGGCTTTTCCACTGTTAACCCTGTGGACACCTGTGGCTCCTCTAACGGGAACAGTTTAGGGGCAGTGATGGGGCAGAAGTGGGACTGGAGTGGGTGTGAGGTGAGGGTGGAGACAGTGAGGTTAGACAGCTTTGGCTGATAAGGGAAGGGGAAAGGGCTTAGCTTTGAGTGAAGCTGCTCATTTCTTGATTCTTTACCATGCAGAGAGGTGTCAGCTCTTTGCTGACAGCAAGGAGCATGTAGGAGAGAGAAGAGGCAGAGTCAGAGTCGGGTCTCTGGAAAGTGGGAGACGCAATCCAGAGCAGGAGGACCAGTGTTAGGATTCCTCCTGCAGTGTGGCAGCGTAAGGGTAAGGGGCAGAGGGAGGTGTGGGTCAGCTGCAGATTCAGTTAGTTCTCTGATGGCCCCGTGAGACTGAAGAGCAGGAGGTTTCCTTTGGATGATTTTTGTCTGGAAAACGACTTCCCATAATTTGTTGCCACCTTCTATTTTTCTGATGTTCAATTATGATAGTTTTTTTCAGTCTTTTTTTTTAAAAGAACAAATTTAAAAAAGAACAATGTAAAACAAGAGAAAGTAAAATCACATGCTCTTAAGGGTTAGAGCTATAATATATCTTTAGAGTCTTTGTCTACATCATCCTTTTTTATATCCTAATTATGTCACTAAATTCTTTTTAATCCTGGATTGGACCCTCTTCCCCCGAACATTTTATAGAAAAGTGATGAAGTGCTTTGATACCACAACCTGATGGATGGGCATGTCACCCCTGGCACAGTGCACACAGGATCCTCCTTCACAGGGCCAGCAGATGGGACTCTTTCTCCTGGGACTCTGGGCACATTTATCAGTGAGAACGATGCTGGAAGACAGTTGGGTTCCAGCCCAGGGCCCTGCCCAAGCTGTGGGACTTCTGGAATCCTAGGTATGGGGTTGGAAGAGACCTTGGAGGTCGTCCACTCCACCAGATAAGAAGCTGAGACCTGGTTAGAATGACTCCCCTAAGCCTTGCACGACCTCTGGGGGGACTGGGAGTAGATATTCGGGTCTTAGACTCAGAGTCCCAAGTCCCTTCCTCTCTTCTTCCTCTCATCCACCTTCCCCTCTACTTTAAACACTAGTAGGTTACCATGATAGAAAAGTCCAGTACTATCCAGCTAAAAGTAAAAGTCCCCTTGGCCCCAACTTCTTTCAGTTCTAGAGGTCACCATTGTTATCAGTTCACAGAGAACCTTTCAGATCTTTTGTATACTTTTACATATCTATGTAGGTATAAGAATATGTGATTTTATTTTTTAGTTTGTTTTAACATAAACAGGATGATACTAGAGGGTTTTTTAAAAATTTTTTGTTTTCTCTTTTTTTTCATTTAGCAGCATATCTTAGAGGTCTTCCCATGACAATATATATTGTTCTTTTTTTTATGTTTTTAATGGCTTCTCAGCATTATATGATATGGATGTATCCTAGTTTATTTAGCCATTCTCCTGTTAGTGGACACTTCCCAATCTTTTGCCACTGTAAACAGTACTGCAGCAACATTTTTGAATATGGCTGTCTTCCCAGGGAGGGTTCTTTCTAACTGAACTAGCAAGTACTTGGAGCACCATTCTTTTTTTTTTTAATTGTAGTTTAGATGAAGGTTTACAGAACAAATAGTTCCTCATTAAGCAGTTAGTACACATACTGTTTTACGGCATTGTTTAACAACCCCACGACATGTTGACACTCTCCCTTCTCCACCTTGGGTTCCCTATTACCATTTTTTCTGTCCCCTCCTGCCTTCTAGTCTTTGTCCCTGGACTGTTGTGCCCTATTAGTCTCATTTTGTTTTATAGGGCTGTCTAATCTTTGGCTGAACGGTGAACCTTGGAAGTGACTTCATTACTGAGCTGAAAGGGTGTCTGGGGGCCATACTCTTGGGGTTTCTCCAGTCTCTGTCAGGCTAGTAAGTCTGGTGTTTTTTTGTGAATTAGAAATTTGTTCTACATTTTTATCCAGCTCTGTCTGGGACCCTCTGTTGTGATCCCTGTCTGAGCAGTGGTGGTAGCTGGGCACCATCTAGTTGTACTGGACGTAATCTGGTGGAGGCTGTGGTAGTCATGGTCCATTAGTCCTTTGAACTAATCTTTCCCTTGTATCTTGTTTTCTTCATTCTCCCTTGCTCCCAAAGGGGTGAGACCAGTGGAGTATCTTAGATGGTTGCTTACAGGCTTTTAAGACCCCAGATGCTACTCACCAAGGTAGAATGTAGAACATTTTCTTTATAAACTATGTTATGCCAGTTGAGCTAGATGTTCCCCGAGACCATGGTCCCCACAGCCCTCAGCCCAGTAGTTCGGCCCCTCAGGGAGTTTGGATGTGTCTGTGGAGCTTGGAGCACCATTCTGAAGGTAAAGGCATTCCAGGTTTGGGGTTAGAAAGCCAGGACCACATCGAGACTTGGCAGCTGTGTTGTAGTGTCCCCGAGTCCTGGGTTTTGGGACAGAGTCCTGTGCAGCAGGTACCTGCTGCCTGCTTGCCTATACTTGCATGTGTGTCTAGACTGACAGAGGGTTCCCCAGTCAAACCCATTTGGGGCATGGACGGAGTGGGGCAGGCTTGGAGTTCAGGGTTCTCTCTTAATGTGCAGCTCAGTCATAAATGGCTGCCCTTCGAACCCCGTCCTGAAGTTCAGAGTGTTGAGTGCGGTGATGGGAGGGGTAGAAGTCAAAGATATTCAAAGGTGAACTTACAGCAGTGTTTATATTGGTCCATACCTACATGAGAAGGTCTGATTTGAAGTTACATAACTCAAACTAAAATCATAATTGTGTAACATACTCTGCTAGAGGAAAACCAGCCACGTTTTAGGTTACATGTAAATTGTGTCTAGTGTAGTATTCTTACTAAAGTTTTCCGTGAGGGCTAGTGCGACATATCTTCTAACCACCCCTGGCTTTTAAGTTAAAGTTAGGAACCTCAAGGCATATGACAACTTGAAGTAATATGTATCAGTTTACTATTGGTTTGATTGAACATATTTCCTGTGTCTTGGATCTAATAAAGTTTATTAAGAATATGATTCTGAAAATATTTTTATAATTTAAAATATAATGCAAAAGTTTTCTTAAGCATCACCAAAGAAGACATTCAAATGGCCAACAGACACATGAGGAAATGCTCCAGATCACTAGCCATTAGAGAAATGCAAATTAAAACCACAATGAGATACCATCTCACCCCGGCATTACTGGCACGAATCAAAAACACTGGAAATAACAAATGTTGGAGGGGCTGCGGGGAGATCGGAACTCTTATGCACTGCTGGTGGGAATGCAAAATGATACAACCATTTTGGAAAATGATATGGCTCTTCCTCAGAAAGCTAGAAATAGAGATACCATTCGATCCAGCAATCCCACTCCTAAGAATGTATCCTAGAGAAATAAGAGTCGTCACTCGAATAGACATATGCACATCTATGTTCATGGCAGCATTGTTCACAATAGCAAAAAGATGGAAACAACCTAGTTGCCATGCCCATCAACAGATGAATGGATAAACAAACTATGGTACATACACACAATGGAGTACTATGCAACGAGAAAGAACAACAATGAATCTGTGAACCATCTCGTAACATGGATGAAACTGGAGGACATTATGCTGAGTGAAATAAGTCAATCACAAAAGGACAAATATTGTATGAGACCTCTATTGTAAAAACCCATGAAAAAGTTCACACACAAAATGTAACAATCTTTGTTGGTTACCAGGGATGGGAGGGGTGGGGGAGAAATACTAAATAGGTAATAGATAAGTGGTATCTTGGGTGAAGGGTGAGATAGTACACACTACAGGGGAAACCAGCACAGCTTGTACAAGGAAAGGTCATGGAAGCCCCATAGACACATCCAAACTCCCTGAGGGACCGAATTGCTGGGTGGAGGGCTGTGGGGACCATGGTCTCGGGGACCATCTAGCTCAACTGGCATGACACAGCTTATAAAGACAATGTTCTACATTCTACCTTGGTGAGTAGTGTCTGGGGTCTTAAAAGCCTGTGAGCGGCCATCTAAGATACTCCACTGGTCTTATCCCTTCGGGAGCAAGGGAGAATGAAGAGAACACGATACAAGGAAAAGATTAGTCCAAAGGACTAATTGTCCACAGCTACCAAGGCCTCCACCGGACTGAGTCCTGTACAGCTAGATGGTGCCTGGCTACCACCATTGACTGCTCTGACCAGGATCACAACAGAGGGTTCTGGCCAGAGCTGGAGAAGGATGTAGAGCATAATTCTAACTCACAAAAAAAAGATCAGATTTACTGGCCTAAAGGAGACTGGAGAAACCTCAAGAGTATGGCCCCCAGACACCCTTTTAGCTCAGTGGTGAAGTTACCTCTGAGGTTCAGCCTGGGAGTGGACAGCCCCGTAAAACCAAATGAGACTAATGAGGTACAGGAGTCCAGTGACAAGGGCCAGAAGGCAGAAGGGGACAAGGAAGCTGGTGATAGGGAACCCAAGGTTGAGTAAGGATATTGTTGATGTGTTGTGAGATTGTTAACCATTGTCATAGGGCAACATTTGTAGTAAGTGTTAAATGAGAAACTATTTTGTTCTGTAAGCCTGCATCTTAAGTGAGAATAACAGCACAATTGGAAGAGCGTAGTCAATGTCACTGAACTGTGCATGTAGAAATTTTTGAAATGGTGTATCTTTGGCTATGTGTTTTTTCACCAAAAAAGAAAGGTTGAGAAGTTAGAGGGTTGATATGTTGTGGGGTTGTTAACCAATGTCATAAAACAACATGTGTACTTCTGTTTCATGAGAAACTATATGTTCTGTAAGCCTTCACCTGAAGTACAATTAAAAACAAATTTAAAAAAAAAGTTTTCTTAAGCAGATTTATGTGCCAGCTTACTTTTGCTTCATAGTAAAATTGTCCCACAATAATAGTTGCTTTTTAAAATTCTCAACGGATTACACGCTCTATTCATTACTTGTTCAGTTTGTTCCAGAACTGGCACTGTAGCATTGTCTCTCTGATGAGTTTCCTTTTCTCCTAGTTCAAGTTATTCTTCTGAAGCTCTGGATTTTGAGACCGAGCACAGACTGGATCCTGTCTTTGACTCTCCAAGAATGTCCCGTCGTAGTCTGCGCCTGGCCACCCCAGTGTTCACCGCGGGGGATGGCCCAGACACCGAGGGCCGCACCTGTGCCAGGAGCACTGCCTCTGTGAAGGACAGGGAATCCAGGTGAGCCCAGCTCTGCTCTGTCTTCCTGGGGTTTCTCACAGGGTCAAACCTCTTGATTTGTAAAACCGTGCTCTCTCAAATGTAAGGCTACATGTGTGCTATGTGTGTGTATATAACATAGCTTCATTGTATGTAAGGGCTGAAACTCATTCTCGAATGTGTGTGAGTTGTCTGGTGTTGATGTTCTGCAAGTTAAGGTTTTCAAGTTCTTTTTTAACATTGTGGAGAGATAGCTGGCACCCTGGTATGTGGGTACAATGTGGCACAAACCAGTATTCACGGTTTAGAAAGCCTTATTCTTCTTCGTAACGGGAACTAAACTTCAGCCATCCTACCAAATGATGTTTGAATGGAAGAAATCTTAACCCAGATCATCACATGGTATTGTAGGTGGTCTCTGCACTGCTAATGCTTTAAATCTATTTATTAAATGTGGATTACACCTGAACGGAAGAAAATGAAAATTCTCACAATAAGCAACATCATGATAAATGGAGAAAATATTGAAATTGTCAAGGATTTCATTCTTCTTGGATCAGCAATCAACACTTGTGGACGCTGCAGTCGGAAAATTAAATGACGTATTGCATCAGCAAAATCTGTTGGTAAAGACTTCTTTGAAGTGTTTAAAAGCAAAGATGTCTTTGATGACTAAGGTGCACCTGACCCAAGCCGTGGTCTTTCCAGTCACCTCATATGTGTGCAAAAGCTAGACAGTGAAAAAGGAACACAGGAGAATTGATGCATTTAAACTATGCTGTTAGTGAAGAATATTGAATATACCATGGACTGCCAGAGAACAAACAAATCAGTCTTAGAAGAAATATAACCAGAATGCTCCTTAGAAGCAAAGATGGCAAGACCTCAGCTCACTTACTTCGGACACATCATCAGGAAAGACCAATCACTAGAAAAGGACATCATGTTTGGTAAAGTGGAGGGTCAGCGAAAATGAGGGAAACCGTTAATGAAATGAGTTGACACAGTATCCATAACAGTGCACTCAAACATACCAACAATCGTGAAGATGGTGCAGGATCAGGAAACGTTTGGTTTTGTTATACATAAGGTCACCATGAGTTGGAGCTGACTTGATGGCAACTAACCACCACCACCACCATGATTGGCTAACAGATACAGATAAAATTTAGATGTTTTCCTGTCTTTGTGATTCTCATGTTTATTTGATCTCTGAGCCTTCTCTACCCGGAAAGGAGCGATGGTACAGTGTGGACTTTGCACTGTTTAGATGCAAGGAGTGAAAGCAGCAGCTTCACTTTCTGGTGCTCACTTAAGAATCATGAGTTTCAAATCTGAGCTGTTATTCTCTCAAGATTGGGGCTCAGTAGTGATGAAGAAACATGATGAAATGCTAATGTGAAAGCAGCCGTGGCCCCTGGAATCTGTAAGTGGTGCCCGCTAGCCCGGACCACCTTCACCCAGGAAGTCTGTTGTTAAAAGTGAGGTTCCTGGACTTCCCCCTTGCAGAGTCTGATTCAGTAGGTTTGTGGCAGCAGCTGAGGATTCCCAGATGGTTCAAATGTACTGCGCTGCATGAGAACCGCTCAGTGGTAATGAGGTAATACCAAACTTGATTCCCCATCACCCAGTGATATCCTGGCCAAATTGATCCACTTCCCTGTGCTCACCTGGGGTTTTTTCACATTGTTTTATGCCAATGCCTCTGCCTTCACCCACGACTAACTCCCTGGAAGGGTGAGGACCTTACCTTACTTGCCTTTGCCACCCCACTGCCTGACTTCATGTTGAATGTTCGCAGAACACTGTGTTTGAAGGCTTTATTTTTATCATTTGTGGTAAATGTGAATGCAGGACTTACTGTGGATTACAGCCTGTCCTCGCTGCACTTAATGCAGTTCCATCCTCACTAGTGACTGAGAAATGGTCTGGACGTATATGTGTGTGCAATTACTTGGGAAAAGTCGGGGGTTAAACTTACAAATCATATTTTCAAAACATTTTTAGATCAGTTCTTAACCACTCTTGGGTCATGGGACCCAAAATAATCTGAGCACTATTTTGTATACACAGTTTGAGGAGAGTCCCTGGATGCCAGCCTCAGAATCCCTTTAGATTAATAGATGTTTCATTACAGCAGGAAAGACATAAGAAAATGCTTTGCCTTAAAAATGCTGTTTATTCTCAGCCCTAGATTTTCTGTTAATAAAATCTAATTATTTTGTGTTTATGTACTAGAAAAATTTATGCATTTGTTTCTTGTTCCTTTCTTTTTAGAACAGTAAAACAGCGCAGAAGTACAAGCAAACCGGCTTTTAGTATAAATCACATGTCAAGAAAAGTGACATCTTCAGCAGTCAGCCAGAGTAGCTGTCACAGCCTGCGGGGCAACATGGCCCTCCAGCCCCCTGTGCTGGATGCGTCTCTGATCCGGGAGCAGACCAAGGTGGACCACTTCTGGGGTAAGTGGGTGCAGCCATGTCTTCAAAGTGCCCTTCTTGAAGTGGGGCAATTCAGTCACTTTATCTCCAACTGGGTTGTTTCTCAGATTACTCTGGGGAAAAGGACAGTTACACCAGGCTGTTCCTTATGCACTTCATTGGTTGAGAGGAGTACTAGGTGGCCCAAGGCCTTGTCTTCACCAACACGGGGGGCTTCAGCCTGCCACTTCCTTTGGTTATGCTATTGTGTAATCATCCGAGAATGTGGGTGCATCTCTTTATTTGGATTTTGTTTTGATGTGAAAGATAAGTAACCAGGCAATAACCTGATACTGTTTGTCTAAATGTATTTAAAAGTCAGTGTGAAATTCCCCAGTTCTAGTGTATTGAGTCACTACAAAGTGTCACAGTGTAGTGTGATGACACGGGGCCAGTGTGTGAGTTGACCACCTTGACTTTAGACAATAGCAGCGGGACCTGCATCCTGGCTGCTGAGACTGCGATGCCACAGAGGCCATGCAGAGGGGACGAGACATGGGCACAGCACAGAGCTGCTCCTTTGTGGCTCGTTTGTGTGTGATTGGCCCTTCTGAGAAGATCAGATGATTCAGATGAGCTCTAAAAGTTTGTGTGTGCTAATTTTGGCGTTGGTATTCATGTTCATACTCGTTTGCTCAGTTAGCAAGAGTAGTTACCAAGCAACAGGAGTATATGCTGTAATTGTGAGGTCTCTGCCTTATTGTATGGGAGTAGTCAGAAAATGAGCTTTTATCTCTCTACTCTTCCTCATTAGGTCAAATTGTGTGTGCATGTACATGTGCGTGCATGTGTATGTGTGAGTATGTGCATTACATGTGTGGGTATTCATGGGTGTAGGTATATATATGTATTTTCCTCAAAGATGTTCATTCAGTTTGAATCAGAAGAGTGTCTGTGTGTATCTGGAGAAATTCCCCTTAATTCTAGGCATTGTAGGAGATAAATCTTGGCCAATGCCATAATGCTGATGTATTAACACTTGTAACCTTTGCTTTTTTCTTTCTGGTGGCTCTTGTTCTGTTTTGATACATTGAGCTCAACAGCAAAATGTGTGCATGTTTTTCAGGTCTTGATGATGACAGTGACCTTAAAGGTAATCATTTGTCCTCTTTTTTGCCCACACTCTTCAAAATGTGTTTTCATGAGGTATCTGTAGGCTGTCATAAAATAGGTTCTGTCTATATTTTGGAACCCTTAGGTGGAAATAAAGCTGCTGTTCAGGGAAATGGTGACCTTGCTGTAGCAGCAGACACCGCCGCTGTCAACGGCTACACCTGCAGTGACTGCAGCCTGCTCTCGGAGCGCAAGGATGTCCTCACTGCACACCCCCCAGCCCTTGGGCCCACCTCGAGAGTCTATTCTCGGGACAGGAGTCAAAAGCGTAAGTCTCACTCTTACAAGTTTGAAAAGGGTTTACTGTCCAAATATTTCCTTTTGTTTTTGTCAAGTTGATTTTATAGGCCTCGGTGTCTACACTGTTTCCATCATAGACTTTGTATTCGTCTCTCAGTACAGCTGTAACAGAAATAGCACAAGCGGGTGGCTTTAACAAACAGAAATTTATTTTCTCACAGTTTAGGAGGCTAGAAGTCTGAAATCAGGGTGCCAGCTGTAGGGGAGGCTCTCTCTGCCTGGTCTGGGGGAAAATCTTTGTCTCCTTCAGCTTCTGGTCTTCATTTCCTTGGCAATCTTCATGTGGCGTCTGTCTTCCCTGTTTATGCTTTCTTCTGTGCCTGATCTGTGCTTTTTATATCTCAGAAAGTGATTGGCGTAGGACATACCCTACACTTACATAGCCTCATTAACATAACAAAGAAATTCCTATTCCCAAATGGGATCACAGGTTTAGGAGTGAAGATTTACAACACAATTTTAGGGAGACACAATTCAATCCATAACAAACTCAAACTCAGTTATCCTTTAAAAATTGAAGAAATTCGCCAGAAGTTAGCTTTGTTCCTGCTCATCCTCTTTGGGCTTACGCTGTATGTAGTGAACACTTTTGTTCCTGTTTGGACTCTGGGTGAGCAGAGGGCGCCTTCTGTGGGAAGGAGGCTCGCAGAGCTGTGGGCCCTCCTGGTGCCCCTTGTCTCTGCAAGCAGTGTGAATTCAGCTGTCCTTATGGAGGGCCTCGTGCTGCTCCTTTTGCTTCCCCTGCAGAGGCCTTGGAGCCGGTGTCACAGTGGTAGTCAGTGTCTGTGGTAACTGCAGGTTCAGGGGAGTGAGCAGGAAAGTATTGGTAGGGATGAGGAGAGACCTCTGAGGACAGCTTCTGGGCAGGGGGTGGCCAGCATTGGTGTTGTGTTTGCAATGGTAGCAGTCATGGCAGAGTCCCCACAGGTGGAGCCCCCACCTGACTGAATCCAAGTGTGACTCCAGGGTCTGGGCTTCGTCTCTGTGAGCACAGAGTCCTGGGAGGATGGACACAAGATGGCAGCACTGCCTGTGATCTCTGCAGGGGTTCGGCTACCTCTCAAGAGAGGAGATGGTGCCTTCACTGCAGGGCTGGGCTGCCTCTCGGGAGAGGAGATGGGGCCTTCACTGCAGGGCTGGGCTGCCTCTCGGGAGAGGAGACGGGGCCTTCACTGCAGGGCTGGGCTGCCTCTCGGGAGAGGAGATGGGGCCTTCACTGCCGGGCTGGGCTGCCTCTCGGGAGAGGAGATGGGGCCTTCACTGCATACGGCTGGGCTGCCTCTCGGGAGAGGATATGGGGCCTTCACTGCACGGCTGAGCTGCCTCCCGAGAGAGGAGATGGGGCCTTCACTGCAGGGCAGGGCTGCCTCTGCTGGGCAGGGGGTGTGGCCTCTGCTGGGCCCAGGGCGGGTGCCCAGCCTCTGCTGGACCTGGGACAGGGAGCATGGCCACAGGTACACTCTCCAGGTTCCCTTTCATGGTGTGGTGCCACCACTGATGTGGGGACCCCAAGCCCAGTCATGACTGCCTGGCCAATGTTGTTGAGTACCTACAGCAGGAAGCAATACCTCCCTTCAGCAATATTCACCATGTTATAATTACCATTATTTGTTTCCAAAACTTTTCCATCACCCCAAACAGAATCTCAGTGTCCCTTAAGCAGTAACTCTCCATTCCCCCTCCCCTAGTCCCTGGTAACCTCTAATCTACTTTCTATCTTTATGCATTTGCCAGTTCTAGATATTTCATATAAGCGGGATCATACAGTGCTTGTCCTTTCGTGTCTGCTTTCTTTCACTCAGCGTGATGTTTTCCAGGTTTATTCATGTCATAGCATGTATCAGAACTTCATTTTTCTTTATGGCTGAGTAATATTCCGTTGTGTGGATAGACCGCGTCTTGTTTATCTGTTCATCTGCTGATGGACATTTAGGTTGTGTCCTTCTTTTGGCAATTGTGAATATTGTTGCAATGAACCATGCATTACCTTTCAATGAAAAATTTTTGCCAGCCTCTCTATGAAGTTTATACTATATGTAAAAACCAAACCCATTGCCGTCAAGTCATTCCAACTCATAGCAACCCTATAGGACAGAGCAGAACTGCCCCATGGGGTTTCCAAGGCTGTAAATCTTCATGGAAGTAGACTACCACATCTTTCTCCTGTGGAGTGGCTGGTGGGTTCAAATTGTCACCCTTTTGGTTAGCTACTGAGCGCTTAAACCACTGCACCACAAGGGTTCCTATACTGTAGGTTCCTAATTAAAGTGTAAAACAAGGTTGGCACTGATGCTCTGGGGGCTAATTACCCCAGTTTTGTTATTATTTATTTTTATTTTTTGAGTATAGGGTCTGAATTCACAAATAGCCTACTTAGAATATTTGAAAGTACAGACCTCTAATCTTACCTCTTTCCCAGCTCAGGCTGGCCTCGTCCCATATATTGTAATTTAATAAGGTTTTGCTTTTGCTAAGCTGGGAAAGTACACGGAGGAGCTGACTCCTGGAAGCACTTCTTGGGACAGTGAATGCTGGTGGCTCGTTTTCCTCATGTGGTCTCACATTGCTCCTCACCTATACTTCATACACCACACTCTTCAAGAATGGAAATCTCTGCCAACTGTGGCTTGTATATTACCACCCCACACATTTAGGGTGGCAGGAAACAGTATCGGGATCACGACGTAGCTTCTGAAATTATGGCACTACTGAAAAGGAGCAAAGGATGGTTAGCCATTTCTGGGTGTTGCTTGTAACTTAACTGAACGTCTGGGCTGGCTCTGCTCTCTGCTGCAGACAGTGCCATGGCGTCTGCCCTGAAGGTGCTTGACACTCTCGCTGGAGCCCTCACCTGCCCAGGAATCAGTGCTCGGTCAGAGGTCATGTAGGAAGTGGCTGTTTGGCAGATTGTAAATTATGTATGGGTGGTATCAGGGCAAAATTATCTCAAATTTGATATCTTATAGAGGACTGCCAGTAGAGATGCTTGATGTTAAAGAGTTTGCCACCTAGTTTGTTTTAAATCGTCAGGACATTTACGAGGGTGAGTTCTGCCCAGTGTCACTTCGAGCAGAGTGTCCTTGGTCGTTACTGCTTCACTCGGATCATTGTCGCTTGAGTCTATTCAGAGAGCTGTTTCCACTTTGCCTGAAATTAACAACTTGGCTCTCTGACTTTTTCAGGGGAAGTAAAGTTGGCCTTGTGGGAAAAAATAACATGTATTCACGGTTTTTTGATAGGCGGTGCGTCGTTCTGCGTGAATAGGATCTTGTGGCTGGCCAAATGCACCTCATCATCTTTCTCGTCGTTCTTAGTTCAACTTTTTCAAGTGGTTTTAATGAAGCTCAGTTACGAATCAGAGAATTACAAATCGAAAAGTTATGAATCAAAAGATTGTGAATCAAAAAGCTTTAAGTCAAAAAGCCATGAATCGAAAGGTATTTAAACCATTTTTTCCCTCCTTTCTCCACCAAATATTGCTTTCAAAGTGGAGAAAACCCTGTGCTTCCTCTCATGTGCGCCCCTCATGCCTCTCCTCCCGCGGCCTCTCATGGCTGACTCTCTCTTGGCTTGTCTCTCTCATGGCTGACTCAGTATGCCGTTCTGTTTTCTGAAAGGCGGCAATGCTTAAACATTTTTAAGTCTTTTTTTTTAAGTTAATGTATTCAATGTTTAATCTTTATTACCTTTTTAAAGCAAAAACCTTTTAATTGAGTGGTGTTTAGGGTCATGCTATTTCAGAGCTTTCGAAGCAGACCCGTCTTTGGTCGTCTGGTATTGCCTGGGCACCTTACTCAGCTTTCACTTCTCGGGACCAAAGCCCCGTCATCACCGGGGCTCACTGGCATTCATCTGCACTGTGTGAGCCTTCAAAATCTGAAACCCTGCAGGTGGTCAGCCTAGCAGTTCTCCATCACACTCGCTTCCTTAGCCTCTGAGCAGCATTTGCATCTGGGGCAGACGTGCTCTCTAATCTCTGTCGCTGTGTTGCAGCTCACTCCGGGTATGGTGGGAGGACGGAGGTGAACGAGCTGCTCAGAGAGGACGTGCGCCTCAGCGTGAATGGGGAGCCACTGTGTAAGTACAGCCACACAGCACAGTGACGTCCTTGGTCTGGGACTTGGCTCCTCACAGGTTGTAGTTAGGCCCCTGATGAGGCAGAAGGTATTACCTGCACGCATGCAGCAGCCCCGTGAGTTAGGATGGGCTGGTAGAGCCGTCGCTTCAACCCTCAGTAATGGGAGCGAGGACTCTCCAGGTTGCACCTGCTATGACTTATCTGCACAGCTGGGTCCCTAATTTTTCAAGCTGCTATCGTGCACGATTCAGATTATTGCCAAATTAACTGCTTGTTACCGCAACCAACAGGTGAAGACTGTAAGGGGAAGAAGGAACGTCTTGAAACAAATGCCTCCCTCCACCTGCAGCTTTCACAGTCACACAGGGTCACAAGGGCCGCGTGGCACATCGTTTCTTATGCAGGTTGTCTCTCGCATCTCTTCTGTTTTGTGTTTATCATATGACTTCACAAATGCATATTGCTCCTTGCTCTAGTTTCTGTTTGGGATTCAGGTGTTTGAAAGCCCTGCTCATTAAAACTGACATAAGCGATATTAAGCTTAAGAATTTCACTCTTAAAAAGTCTTTGTAAATTTATTTAGTACAAATTAAATGTATGAAAAGCAACTTACTCGAGGTTGCTAATTAGTAACTAATTACCCTCCTGTGTTGGAGTACTACCTTGCAAAAAGCTACTTGCCCGTGTGTATCCTGTAGCTGGAGAATACATTATTGCTTCAGTGATTAGCATCTGTCTGCTGTAAGTTTACCACATGGGGGCTTACAGAAAAAAATGAGATGTTTTCCAAATTGTACCTGTCAATTTCTTGTTAAAGGGTTGTCTTTTTTAGACTTTTTCTTTTTTAAAGCTGAGCTTCAAATGCAATTGTCTCTTTAACTGCTAATAAACAAAGCAATGGATTTTTTAAAAAATCACTTAAACCATATTTCCTTGCATGTCAGCCATATTGTAATTTTTTTTTAGTAGTTTCAGGGGTCAACGTGCCAATGTTGAGTTAATATAATAATATAGCTCCCAACAATTACTTTTAAAAAAATGAAACAAAACTGACTTCATAAGCGCTTTTCTGCCTTATGTAGCGTGTGATGTTTGATATAAGATTGTTTATTGTTTGGCTGTGATGGAATCCAGTGGTACAACCATTTGTCATTTTAAGATACTGTTTCCCTGGAAAATATTAGTCTTCAGAATAACTTTCATTTCAGTCTTTGAGTAATCATTGTCTCACCTAGAGCCTGCTACCTGCTGATGTCTCTGGAGTTTTCGTTTGCTTTAAAACATTGCATTATTTTTCCCATGTAAATTCTGCTAGCACCAGTTGCAAACATTTATAGGGTAGCTTCCAAACGTGCCCCCTTGGATTTTATAAGGGGTATCTGCAGTTCACGTTTTGAGTATCTGCAGGCAGAGTGAATGAAAACTGTTCAGATGTATAGCAGGGTTTTCCACGTGTTCATTTCAAGGAGTGTGTTTCTCAGACTTGAAATAGTTTGTTTTTTCTTTGGGAGGAGACTCAACTTATGACACAAGAGAGCTTTGGTGGAATGGGTGACCGTGGGAGTGTGTGGTTTTGTTGTGCGCTGGGAGCACTGGTCTGTGCTGGTGCGTGTGTCTGAGTGCCCCTCATATACATCTCATCTGCCACAGGTCACACGCTGGTGCAGGTGCTGCGCAGGACCGCTGCTGTAGGGTGGTTCGTGTCCTCAGCGGTGTGGTCGGCGCTCTGGCTGGCCATTACTGCTCCAGGTGGTTATTTCGGCTTTCTGTGTTCACGTCCTCTCCCAGGCTTTGCTGCTGAGTGCCCATAATAAATGATTTATCTAAGCAAATAAAACCTTCATTTCTAGGTCGCCATGCTTCGCCCCTTGATGTAACCCATTTCATTCCTGATTACTTAGAAATGCTAACAGACAATGTGTTTGTTGCATGAGTGTTCTTTGTTTCTTGGTGTGTTGGGTTTTGAGTAAGTCTAGCTGCTTGATTCTCACGTATCAAACATGGATGTGGGTTTCCACGTTTACATCTCGTCTCGTGCATTTCTCTGCATTGTGTTTTGCTTGTGGCTTGTGTTCCTGTGTTTGGGAATTTCCTGCCATGATGACTAGCCCTGTCTGGAGAGCACTGCCACTGCATCCCAGTATACTTCCACAACGTCTGCTAGTACATCTCTTTGTGCTTCTGGCTTGGCCTTCACAAAAACGGTCTCTTTAGAAGCTTGTCTTCTCAGAGTGCTTCCTTGGACCAGTTGATGTTTTCTCTTCCAGGGAAGGCAGCTTCCAGAGTCTTCTGGTGGCTGGGGTTTGGATGGTACCAGTTCGTTACTTTGATGTCTTGGCTGAACGTGTTCCTTCTTACAAGGTAAGGACGCTGATGCCATGTCAGCTTTGTGCTTTGGAGAGACGGTTTTGTGCTGATTGCAGGAAATCAGTTGGTTCATTGTTTTATAATCTATCTTATATTTATATAGTGTTATTGCAGTTTGAGAGTAGTATTTTACATTTACATATCGCTTTATATTTTACAAAGTGCTTTCATATTGAGGAGCCCTGGTGGTGCAGTGGTTAAGAGCTTGGCTGCTAACCAAAAGGTCAGCAGTTCGAATCCACCAGCTGCTTCTTGGAAACCCCATGGGGCAGTTCTACCGTGTCGTGTAGGGTCGCTATGAATTGGAATTGACTCGATGGCAACCGGTTTGGTTTTGGTCTTTCACATTCTTATTTAGTTTTCCCAACCAGCTGTATGAGCTGTGAGAGGCAGGTATCACCCTTGAAGAAAGCAGAAGTGTCCAGAAGCTCAGAGTGTAAGGTCACACAGCCAGGAAGGGGCAGGGACAGGACTGTACTTGGGTCCTTTGACCCCTGCTCCAGTGCGGTTTCCAGGGCACCAGGTGACCCCAGCAGGGCAGAGATGATCCGGGGGAGGGTGGTTCCAGTCACCTTCATGGCTTTCCTGCAGCCCTGGCCTGGTGCCTTGTGTATATAGAGTTAGTCAGCATGTTTGACTGTTAACCTGGACCTGGGAGACATAATTTTGTAGGAAGGGTCAACTATAGGTATCTACAAATCCTATAGATAAAACTGTAGCTACATTTCTAATATTGTGGATTTCCATTCTGAAGTGGGGGTGGGGGATATTTTGTATAAAATTATCTAGAAAAGAAAACAGAATGGTGAACCTCCCGTTTACTTTTCCAAAGTTCAGTGTTTTCATTTCTCTTCCCAGGTGCCTTCGAAATATTTGCAAATTTTTAGTCTTGCTCATCCCACTGTTACTTTTACTAGGTAGGTGAGGTTTGGCTTAGATGTGTGTGTATGTATAGATGAGTGAAAAAAATTTAGCATTTAAATTTTTTGATAAAAAGTGTGCATACATGTGTATACAGTTGTTTTTTTCTCTGCTCCAAGGTGCAGGTCTTGCATTCTGGGGACAGGGCGATTTCCTCTCATTCCTGCCCGTGTTAAACTGGACAAACGGGTACAAAGCACAGAGGGCAGATGACCCCAAGAATATACTCACACCTGATGCTGCTCACCTGCATTTGCCACTTGAGGTAACTGGGTAGAAGGCTGTCTTCTGTTGATATTAAAGGGCCCTGCAAATATTTATTTTTCATAGTAGATGTTCATGCTCCTTGTGAGCATCGTGGCTCAGGAGGGTGCCCTGTTCTAGGGGATACTTTTAAACGTAAAACCAGCAAGTTGTACAGCTCCTTAATGTTCTGAAATGGTTGAGACAGTGCATGTTACAAGTAATCTCGTTATTCACCTAATTTTAATTTAAAAAATGGAATAGCATCGATTACCTTGGAAAATACAGAACATATAAAGAAGAAAATGAAACCACTTGCAGCCTTCCCACGTGAGGGTGTTCACTAGTGACCTGCGTGTTCCTGCTCCCCTCGAGTGGTCTGCTTGCAGTGCCGTGGGTGCGAGGCCACGGTGACTAGTACACATAGTACGTGTGTTTCTGACTCATCCTGTGCTCACGCTCACTTGCGCTGTTTCCTGACCACTGCCTTGGGAACCCCTTCTGACCATTTTAGGGTGATGGCAAGGAGGCTTTCCAGTGGCACCGGCTGAGTGACATCGAGCGGCAGGTGACTGCATTGTCTGGGAGGTGTCAGCTGCACGAGGAGAAGCTCAGAGAGCTGACGCTGCTGCTCCAGAGACTGCAGGCGCACACGGACAAGGCAGACAGTGACCGAGATGGGGTGCTATCACTGCTCCGGAACCTGCAGGCGCGTGCAGACCAGGCGGATGGCGACAGGGAGGGGGTGCTGATGCTGGTCCACCAGCTGGTGGAGCAGCGAGTGAAGGAGACCCACTCAGAGGGTGTCCAGGGCACTGAGGTAACACTGAGAATAGTTTCTTGTTTTTTCTTCTGTTGCCACAAGGCAGTTGACACTTGGTGAACTGTGTGTAGTGCATGTACTGGCCTCACAGCACAGGCGGGGACAGGCCACAGGGCAGGGCGGAGAAGGCCGGCAACCATGTCACACGGCAGACCAGCGGCTTTGTGCTCTGCAGCATCTTCTTTCAAGCTGCTCTGGCCCCTCAGGACCACCCTCCCCGCCCGTGGGGTGCACCTTCCTATAATTCAGGGCCCCCAGTCTCAGCTTTCTAGCTGCCTTCACCCCTTTGCTCTGGCTTACCGTATTTTTAATCTTATTTTTTTATGTGAATCTTTAGAAACTGTTTTGGTTATATTTTAGAGTGAGATAGGGTATACATTAGCAAAGAAAACTCCCCACAATCAGAGTACTTTATCACTCTGGATTTACGCTCTGTGGCCCGGATTTTCCTTATTCAGTATGCATCAGGCCTTTCCTTGCTGTTGTCGTTCTCTGCTGTGCAGTCTCCCTTTGAGTATATAATTGGCAGTGACTTTTCTTGAACTCCCCAGGAGTGTATCTGATAATCTTGCTGTAGTTTTATCTTCTAAAAATTGCTAGAGAAAGTGTTGAAGTATGTTGAACAAATTGTCAACTATTTTTGAACAGTTAACTGCTTATGTTGCAAAAAACTGTTCTATTTTGATGCTTTCATTGATACTTCCCTCACTCAGCTAGAAAAGTAACTTACCTACCTAATCAATACTAAATAAGCTACTGTAATCATCTGATGAAAATTCAATTCTGAGTGATATTTTCAAGTGTTCTGGAAATATATTCCAGTCGGCTTATTCCTAGTAAATGTTTTTATGTCATGTATTTTATATGAGTGTGAAATGATTGTGGGGGAGATGAGTGGGCAATGTATCTGTATCCACAGTTATTTTATCATGAAATACAGTGAGTATGTAGTGAGTGTTTGCTGAATGAATAGCAGTTGATTTGCTTTCTACAAACACTATGCTCTACTAATTATAGGACTTCTTTATGAATATCCTTCTGTAACTAGAAAAACTTTATGAATTCTAGCACAGATTTGAAACCTCTAGAGATAAAGGTGAAGATAAGGATACCCCCTCAGGGGTGTGATGTCAGCTTGTGACCAGATAGTCTAATTTGTTGATATTCTGTGTAGGAAGAACTTGGCTTAACCTGCTAGGTTTTTGTTTTTTTGCATAACTTCTTACACCGTTTGTCCATTTGCTTTTCTCTCTAAGACTGACTTTATGACCTTTCACCGAGAACACGAATTGCGTATCTCAAACTTGGAAGACATGATTGGAAAACTGACAGAAAAATCCGAGGTACTCATTCTTGACCTTTCACATGTAGCTCCCAACAAAGTGGTGATTTTTAAAATAAAATCGGCTACAATCAGTGTTTTAAAGTTCCTTAGCTGTCTCTTTAAAGCGCTTTCTCTTAGAGTATTTGCTGTTGTCCCTTATGAAACTGACAAAAGGTATTTCTGACTGTCCCCTTTTTTCCTTGGCAGTTCCATTTTATTGCTTTTACTGTTTAATATGTTTCTCTTGCTCATGAATTCCAAGGTGTCTTGTGACCTAGTCGGCCACAGTTGGTGCCCACTGCTCTGGCGTGGGGTGAGGCTGGTCAGTGCCCACTGCCTCCCCTCTCTCTCTCCCTGAATTCAAATAGCTCACACCTTCTCCCGGGGTGGGGTGTGGTGGGTTGGTGCCCCCTCCTGAGGTGGGGTCAGATGCAGACACACCCAGGTGCATATTTCAGAAGACATCCAGCCATGAAGCCGACCTCAGCATCCAGGGACGTGACATCTGTCCCCATGTTATTTTGCAAGCAGTGGCCTTGGGGGGACCAACAGGGACCACAGGCAGGTCTGGACTGTGAATTAAGAAAACAAACCCCAGATAAATATGTGTAGCTGATGATTTCATCAAGGGTATGTTTTGTGAAAAGTTAATCTATCACTTATGTGTTTAAACAGATTGTTTCTCCCACTTTTTAGGTCATCCAGAATGAGTTAGAGCAGACCAAGCTGAGAACAACTAGGTAGGATTACATCAAATATGCTCTGTCTTTGTCTTCTGTTTTCTCTCTGGTTGCTTGGCGCCACAGTGATAATTAAAAAGGGTACTGACACCTCCTTCATCCCCAGTGTCTCCTGGGTTTCTGGGTCCCAGCTCACTGTCTGTCTGTCGGGGAGGCCCCTGTGGGGGCACAGAGGGGAGGAGGGCAGCCTGAGGGGCTTGTCACCATGCACCTCTCTGTGCAGCAGGAAAACCTCTTACGACCACCCACAGACGATGGTGCCTCTGCTATGACGAGGAGGGTCTTCCCACCCTCGTCAGGTCCTCGGGGGCCACCACGCCTTCCTATAAACAGATACAAGCACAGCACTGCAGTGTCTGATACACAATTTCTCTGAAAAATAGAACTGCTAAAGCTAGCCCTAAGGCCATGTATGTCCAGTGCAATGTCCCTTCCACCTCATGGGTAGTTGAGACCCATCTTTATGATTCTGGGTAAATATTGGCTCATTTCTGAAGTCTTATTTATCATTTCAAGGAGATAGATACAGCTTGTAGATATTAATTGAGGAGCCCTGGTAGTGCTGTGTTTAAGCCCTCAGCAGCTAACCAGAAGATTGGCAGTTTGAACCCACCCAGTGGCTCTACGAGAGAAAGACCTGGTGATCTGCTTCTATAAAGATTACAGCCTAGGAAACCCTGTGGGGCAGTTCTACTCTGCCACATGGGGTCGCTATGAATTGGAATCAACTTGACAGCACCAAACAATAGATACAGTTTTTAAATATTATAGATTTTAGGGCACTCTTTCACCCAGCACTAAATGATAGCCACTCTTCTAGCATTTTGGTAGACGTCCTGCCTGTGTGGTGTGTGTGTGTGTGTGCGCATATCTAAACTGCTGTGGAGAGGACTCCCCTTGGGGTTTCAATTTAAGACTGGTATTAAATTTCCACATTAAGTTTGGACAAATTGCAGTCTTCACGAGATAGACGTATCTGGGGAGGGCTTCTGCTTCTCTGCTGTCTTTATGGAATGTGTTAATTCAGGCTTGGGGACCTGTGGCACCCCAACTGACCTCTCCGTTTACCTTCCAGCAGGACCGCAGAGGAGCAGCACCTCCTCTCCACTGTCAGGCAGCTGGAGCTGCAGCTGGAGCACCTAAAGTCAGAATTGGCAAACTGGCGGAATTTAAAGACTAGCTGTGAGAAAGTAGATACAATACATGAAAAAGTAAGTTTCTCAGTGTTTACATTTTGTTTTTGTAGCAGAGAGTGAAGGAGAACTTGAGCTGTTATGTTTAAGTTAATTTTCACTTTCTTTTAAAAAACATTTACTATATTTGATTTTTTTTCTTTTTTTTAATCTCAGAATAATAAATTTGGTTCTCGTCAGATTCCTCCCATTCCAGTAACATAACATGTTAACACTTAGGTGACTCTTTTCCCATACTTCCCTTGTGGCACGTAAACGTGTACTACCATTTATTTGAGGTGGGAGTGGGTGTTTTTGTGCATTTTTTCACCAAAATGGAATTGTATTGCACTCTGCAGCTTGCTTTTTTTTTTTTTCTCATGTCATATCGTGGGCATTCCATCAAGCCCGTCTGTCCTTAAGCAGAAGAGAAAATACAGATATTTATAGCTGCATAGAAATGGAAAGAAAAAAAAATGAATGGCAAAAGTCACCATAAGTCAAAGTCACACAGTAGACTGAGGAAAAGTATTTGCAGCACGTGGTAAAATGTTCTCTCTAAAATGCAAAGAACTCCTAAGATTGGTAGGAGGACAAACAGCAGAAGCGTGGGCCCAGCCTATGAGCAGGGAGCCCAGTCTCACCAGCAGGGTCTGTGAATTAGAGTGCCCACATCTCAGCCCTCAGATGGGTAGCGGTCAGTGCCTCAGTGAGGTGGGGAGGTGGTGTTCTCGAGGCTGGAAGGATGTGAGTGGCTACACCCTTTTTGGAACAAAATCTTATGATTTTAATCACCTAAAAATGCATCTGTGCTTTGAGACCAGCAGTCACATTTCTGGGGCTCTGTCTGCAGATACAGAAGCACCAGGACAAGAGGGTATCAGGAGGAACTCAGTGTGTGGAGTTAGTGCTGGGCAGGGCTGGACATCGAGGGTGGCCCCTGCTGTGGGCACTGTGGCGCTGTTTAAGACAGTGAGTCGGCGCTGGGTACGTGTGTTACTGCAGAGTGTTGTGCTCTTTCTTGTGCCCCTCCCCTTACTCCATTCCTCATCAGGCAAGAGAAATTTATATACATGACTCTGTGTGTGTGTGTGTGTGTGTGTGTGTGTGTGTGTGTGTGTGTGTGTGTGTGTGTGTGTGTGTGTGTGTGTGTGTGTGTGTGTGTGTGTGTGTGTGTGTGTGTGTGTGTGTGTTTGTACATTAACACACGTGGATGTACTTAACATATATAAAGTTACGTTTCAAGTTTGTTTATACAGCTGTTTCCTTTGCCAGACCAAATGTGTTGAAGACAAGGGACTGTTTTCTTTCCCAGGACTCACCCCTGGGGGAGCTGAGTAAATGTTGAGTGGAATCACTTCAGCTGAACAAGTGGACATATCTTCTTCTGTCTTTAGTTCCCGGCCCACATTTGATTTATTTCTATTCCTGTCCTCTTTAAATTGTGCAGCATTTTTGGAGGGGCTCTTAAGATTTAACATGAAGGAAAAATTTTGTCACATTTACATATGGAATTTGAGACGCAGTGTGATGGTTCTGAGGTATCTGAGGTGGAGAACGTGAAGAGTTGAAGTGATGTAACTAAATTTATGTCATGTTGACTAATGATTTTATCAGGTGGACACCCAAGTCAGAGAGACGATCAGACTCATGTTTTCCGACGACCAGCAAGACGGTTCTCTTGAATGGCTGCTACAGAAGTTTTCCTCTCAGTTTGTAAGCAAGGACGACTTGCAGATCTTATTGCAAGATTTGGAGCTGCAGATCCTGAAGAACATCACCCACCACATTTCCGTGACAAAACAGGCCCCCACCTCCGAAGCAGTGGTGTCCGCCGTCCACGAGGCAGGGGTTTCTGGGATCACAGAGGCGGTAAGTAGGGCATGCTGGGTGCTTAGAATCCAGGCAGTGATGGGATCGATGATCAGAGGGTTGTGGTTAGGCTCAAGTCAAATAATTTGAAAGGTGCTTAACGTGGTATCTACCATAAAGTAAGGCAATTGCTGAATAAGTTGTAGCTGTTGTTACTGTTGAACTCTTTCTTGGCAGGACTTTCTGCTTTGGGACTCTTTCTGTCTCATTGCCTCCACTCCCTGTGTGGTGGCAGTTCTGAAATTAGGTAGAAATTCCCCAGTATGTAGTACCCTGTGACAGCCCCTCACCCTGACCCTTGTTATGGTCGTGTTTTAAGACTCATGGTGGATTTCTCTGGCTTGGGGATTCATTGTGAGTGTCTGCACCCATGTGAGACGGCTCTTCTGTCTCCGACTCAGTTTGGTGGCCCTCATGGTCAGGGGCACTGATGGGGGTTTGGGATTTCTGGAACAGTGCCACCATGCCTCTCAGTCCCCAAAGTACGGTTAATGGTGCTGGTGGCTCAGTGGTTAAATGCTTGGCTGCTAATTGAGAGGTTGGCAGTTCAAACCCACCAGCTGCTCCTCAGAAGAAAGATGTGGCAGTCTGCCTCCATAAAGATTACAGCCTTGGAAACCCTATGGGGCAGCTCTTCTCTGACCTATAGGGACGCTATGAGTCAGAATCAACTCGACAGCAGCGGGTTTTTACTTAACTATCTGGCTTTAATTTGCGTGTCATTAAACCTGTGTCTCCTCTCCATTCTGATCTTCCGCTTCTAGCAAGCACGCATTATTGTGAACAACGCTTTGAAGCTGTATTCCCAAGATAAAACCGGCATGGTAGACTTTGCTCTGGAGTCTGGTGGTAAGTGAATGGATGTGTTAATTGCTAAAAATAAAATGGTCACTTGTTAGCAGAGTCATAAACCTGAGAAGTAAGGAACTTATTACAAATTTTAAAAAGTCTGAGAAAAGAATGTTATTCTGGGTGAGTCCCTTATGGCTTTTCTTCCTACTCACTTGCTCTCTGGGCATGGTCAGGTCCCCCAGAAGGGCTGGTCGCAGGTGTAAGCTGCTGCAAAGCCCAGTTTGGGGAATTTCAGCAGCTCTTGGGCTCTTCTAGCTATGTCAGGATTTACCACCACAAACACTGGGGGATTGATTATTTCTGACGTGTGTGTTGTAACGCTTATCAGCTTTAACACAGAAGTCCAGTGACGAGGTTGACACCAGGGCAGCGGTGCTCAGCCTACCCCACAGAGCACGAGCACTCTGATACAGGCTGTGTAGGCACTCCTCGGGGTTCTGTGCGTGCGTTTTCAGTTTACATGCCTGTGGGTGCAGGACTCGTAAGTACGGGGCACGTTGGTGAGCCAGACCAAGCCCTGCCTCCGGGAGCTTACGTTCCCGTGGGAGAGACAGAGATAAGCCACAGCAGAGTCTCAAGTAGCAATGAGTGCCACCTCTGCCACAGAGCCACTACATGAACAGAATGGGGAAGGAGGCAGCACTACCTTGGTTTTTCCAGGAATTGAAAGAGAGAATTCTGACCAGTCCAGTTTGGGGAATGCAGTATACCACAGGTGCAAAACCCCTTGTCCAGGTGTATTTTAAGGATCAGAACTGTGGTTTAGGGAGGTGCCAGAACACCTCAGTGAGATCTTGGCTGGTACCCCCTTTTCTGCAATGAAACACACCTGTTCACACTACTTGAGATAAAGACCAAAGGATCTCAGGTCAGTTCAGGTCAGGTTTTGTTGCTGTGTTACAGAAAGCCTTGGTTTTCAGAACATTTTAAAATTAGGAGGTGCAATTGAGGGCTGGTGGACCAGTATGTTCCCTTGGGAGAGAAGAATTCTCTTAATGCTTTTAGTATATTGTCTTAGTTATCTAGTGCTGCCATAACAGAAATACTACAAGTGGATGGTTTTAACGAAGAGAAGTTTATTTCCTCACAATCAAAGTAGGCTAAAAGTCCCATTTCAGGGTGTCAGCTCCAGGGGAAGGCTTTTTCCCTCTGTCGGCCTTCTCATCAGTGTTTCCCCAGACTAGGAGCTTCTCGGCACAGGGACCCCGGTCCAAAGGATGCGCTCTGCTCCTGGCACTGCTTTCTTGATGGTGTGAGGTCCCGCTGTCTCTCTGCTCACTTCTGTCTTTCATATCTCAAGAGATTGCCTCAGGACACAATCCAGTCTTGTAGATCCAGTCCTGCCTTACTAACACAACTGCCACCCATCCTTCCTCATTAACATCATAGAGGCAGGTTTACAACATAGAGGAAAATCACACTGTACCAGGAATCATGGCCTAGCCAAATTAATACACACATTTTTGGGGGGATGTAATTCAAACCATGACATATATTAAAGGGCCTGGGAGTCCTGCAGGAGTAGCAAAGATTGTGAAACCCACCACTGTTAACTCAGCTTTCACCAGCAGCGTAGGAAATCGGTGGTATGGTTAGTGTAGGGCTGGACGTGGATCTTAACTGCAGCAGCTGGATTGGATCTCATGGGCCTGCTGTGGCTCCAACATCCTGTCTGCGCTGTTTCCTATTGAGGGACAAATGGAACTTTTAAAAATGTCTATTATATTACGGTTATTATTGAGATATAACACACATAATGTAAGTTTCATCATTTTAAAGTATATAATTTAGTGGCATTTAACACATTCACTGTGTTGTATAACCACCACCACAGTCTAATTTGGGAGTATTTCCTTTCCCCAAAAAGAACCCCCATACGTGTTAGCAGTCACCGCAGTTCTTCCCCCTTGCCTTTTCTGTTTTCATTTGTAATTGTCATAATACTGTATCATTTTGGCCTGTTAAGTAGGCCCTCTGAACTCCCTGTCAGGTAACACTGCTACCTGGCCGGATTCTTACTGAGAATACAAGTTCATCAAAGCAGCCGTCCCTGTAGTCATGAAGAATCATCAGTTCTTGTGAGGGAGGGGGAAAAGGCTAGTATTTTAAGAATTTTTCAGTTTCAGTAGGTACAAATTGGGTGTCCTAAAGCAATTGCAAACTATCAACATGGGTTTGAAAATGCAAAATTTGTTAAAATAGGGTTGGCCTTAAATTAGAAGGTTCTTTGTACAAGTTAAAAACTTGAGAATTTTTATCTGATTTTTCCTCAAATAAGTTGATATCAAGTGCTTTATCTTCAGTTTCACTAATTCTGACTTCCATTGCCTCAATTCTGCTCCTATGACTTTCTATTGAGTTGTCTAATTCTGAAGTTTTGTTGTTAATCTGGATTTCTGTTTGCTGTCTCTCTGTGGATTCTTGCAGCCTGTTAAATTTGTCATTATGCTCTTCTCTAATCTTAATAAGTTCCTCTATTGCTTTGTTCTGCATTTTGCATCATCTTCCTGATCTCTTGAAGAGTTCTGTATATTAATCTTTTGTATCCTACCTCTGGTAATTCCAAGAAGTTCTTTTCCTCTGGAAGATTTCTTGATTCTTTGTTTTGGGAGCTTGCTGAAGCCATCATGGTCTGCCTCTTTATGTGATTTGTTATTGACTGTTGTCTCCAAGCCATCAATAAGTTATTACATTTATTTATTTAATGTTTGCTTACTGTGTCCTGGCAGCAAATAGGCTGCTCGTGTGAGTTAGTTTAATTATTGGCGCCTTTGAAGTCTCACGTCCTGTCACGGTGGTTAGATCCTTACTAGGTATGTGAGCCCAGGAGTCCGTTTTCTTTTCTTGTATGGATTCAGCTCAGGTGTCCAGGTTGTTAGTCACCAAGTGTGTGGTGCAGGCTTTCACCTACAGCCCTAGATGGGCAGGAGTGATTGGAGTCGGCACAGGTATCTGGCTGCAATAGGGGGTCACGCACTGAGCAAGGCAGGGGGCTGACAGTTGCCCCTGAGTGTCTGGGAGGAAAGCGTGTCCCTGTTCCCCAGAGCGCCTAGGTAGGTGGGTTTTGCAGCTGGACTATGGGTACCCAGTGCTGTTGGCTGTAAGGACTGGGAGGCACCACTTATTGTTGGAACCCTGTCGTGGGTGGCTAGGTGGCGTGGGTGGAACTACCAGTCCTCAGGCCTCTGATGTGGGTGGGTGAGGACCCTGCTTAATGGGCAGAGCAGTGTCAAATGTCATGAACCTACTACTCCACCATATAGCTGATACAGTTGAAGTTAGGCTTCAGGTATATACCCCATTGTACTGTGGTAATGAGGGCCTACGCTGTTGAGATGGGCCCACACAGGTCTATGTGGGGTGAAAGGCATTTAAAGTCCGTGGACCCCTTATGCCTGTGCCTAGGCAAAGGACCTGTGCCTACCTTGAGTTCCCAGCTTAGGGGAGCTGGCAGATTATTTTTTCCTGTTGGTTAATTTGTTCCCTCTCCAAGGCTGGGATAATGGTTCAGGGCACATGATGGGTCCTACTTCCAGCCCAAGGAACTTGGCAATCGCTGAAGCCAGCTTGGGGCCTGGTGCAGAGTGGGGAGGGGGTAAGTAAGTGGGAGAGAAGTTCTTCCCAAAGGGGTTGTTTTCTGATCCGTGCAGTAAGTTAGACGCATGTACTTATCTTTTGCTGGTTGAGCACCACTTTTCACTGGTTCTGGAGGCTTGAGTAGACTCTCTGCCCCTCAGTCTCTCCCGATGTGGTAAACGCATCCCGAGTGCCACTGCTTGCCTCACTGCACATGTCAGCTGATCCGACCTGCAGCGTGCTGGTTCCCACTGGGTCAGTCTGGCAACTCGTTGCTGCTTCTGAACTGTCTCTCCCTCCCCCTGCCACTCAGTCCAGTTCCTCAACTTTGCGTTTGATATTCAGGGCTCCTAGATTGTCATACATAATCGATTCACTTGTTTTTTTCGGGTCTTTGTTGTAAGAGGGACCACAGGAAGCATCTGACTACTCCACCATCTTAAAAACTTGAGAATTTTTAAAACCCCAAGATAAACTTCTAAGATGGGTAATTAATATTGCTTTCAAAATGGTAGAACAGACAGTGAAACAAATTTAAACCTTGCTTTAAGGTGGCAGCATCTTGAGTACGCGCTGCTCTGAAACTTATGAAACCAAAACGGCACTGATCAGTCTGTTTGGGATCCCACTGTGGTACTTCTCTCAGTCACCTCGCGTTGTGATTCAGGTGAGTACATGGCCTGTGGATTTAAATAGGTGCTTTTCAGCATGCCTCAGAACTCTGCTGCGTGGCTGTTTAGGCCCCAAATGGAACCAAGGTACCAGCCCTGACCAGGGTGTCGATGCTTTCTTTAGCTCCTTACTAAGGGGTAACACACACACAAAGCAGTGTGCAGACCCTCTGTGTGGCTCCCTGAACACTCACAGAGGGGACACACCTGGGAGGGGTTCCCCGTGATTGCTTACAATGGGGAATGCAGCCCCAGACCAGGTCAGCACTCCCCACATCCCTGCTGGTCTCTGCTAGCCATGACTGTCCGCCTCAAATGGTGACTGACTCCTAGGACCATAAACTCACTCCGCTTGAACTTGGTACAGAGGGAGTTGTGTCTTCTGCGTGAGACCACCCATGGTGCTGTGATGGAGTGGCTGTCATCTGCTCATTCTCACCAGTGAAGGTGGTCCAGGTGAGAGTGTCAGCGTACCTTCTCTTCCTGTTACAGACGGGACAGGTGGGGATAGGCATCATTAGCATAATGAGGAACACCCCTCCTCCTTTCATTTCACGTGCTCTGTGGCATTCCCAGCGGATGGAGGGGCTGTTAGCTTCTATTCTCTCTAGAGCCTTTTGATGATTCCTCTTAGTGTGACTGCTGCTCACGGGGCTTTACTTTATATTGTTGGTTGTACACATTTAGGGGATTACAGGGTGAAGAATTTAATTTGTCAGATACATTCATTTTACCTCAGTAGCAAATGCTGCCTAATATAATGTGAAAACATCCACATGATAGCTGTTTTTCACTTAACAAGTCCCATCTTACAGAATTCATAGATTGGTGAAGGGTAAGACAGTACACAATACTGGGGAATCCAGCACAACTTGTACAAGGCAAGGTCATGGAAGCTCCATAGACACATACAAACTCCCTAAGGGACCACATTACTGGGCTAAGGGCTGTGGGGACCATGGTCTTGGGGAACGTGTAGCTCAGTTGGCATAACATAGTTTATAAAGAAAATATTCTGCGTTCTACCTTGGTGAGTAGTGTCTGGGGTCTTAAAAGCCTGTGGGCAGCCACCTAAGATACTCTGCTGGTCTCACCCCTTTGGGAGCAAGGGAGAATAAGGAAAACTAAAGACACAAGGGAAAGATTAGTCCAAAGGACTAATGGACCACGACTGCCATGGCCTCCACCAGACTTGAGTCCAGCACAACTAGATGGTGCCCCGCTACCACCGCTGACTGCTCTGACAGGGATCACAATAGAGGGTTCCGGACAGAGCTGGAAAAAAATGTAGAACAAAATTCTGACAAAAAAAGACCGGGATTACTGGCCTGACAGAGACTGGAGAAACCCTGAGAGTGTAGCCCCGGACACCCTTTTAGCTCAGTAATGAAGTCACTCCTGAGGTTCACCCTTTAGCCAAAGATAAGACAGGCCCATAAAACAGAATGAGACTAAAGGGGCACACCAGCCCAGGGACAAGGACTAGAAGGCAGGAGGGGACAGGAAAGCTGGTAATAGAGAACCCAAAGCCAAGAACGAGAGTGTTGACACATCGTGGTGTTGTTAACCAGTGTCATAAAACATTTGTGTACTAACTTCAATGAGAAGCTAGCTTGTTCTGTAAACCTTCATCAAAGTACAATTAAAACAAAAAAATCATAGATTGAGTATTGCATGAGTGAGTTATCAGTAAAGCTGATACTTCATACCTTGTCCCTTGGTTGCCTGGCTGGAGGTCTGGAAGAGAATTTACTCAGTCTGATAAGAGGACCGGTGAATGTCTGTTCATCAGAAGACATGAGGTTCACAATAAAGATATCCAACAAAGAATTCCTACAAATCAGTAAGAAAAAGAGACAGCCTATTTGAAAAATGGGAAGATATTTGAACAGCCACTTCACTGAAGGTGGATAGCCAGATAGCCAACAAGTATATAAGGTGGTACTCAACCTCATTCACTATCAGAGGAGTACAAATTAGAACCACAGCGACACACCATCACACTGCTGGCAAGGATGGGATCAGCTGGAATCTCACAGTCTTGATGAAAGATGAATTGGTGCACCCACTTTGAAAACTGTTTAATAAATATCCCACGTTGTACATGCCCTGTGACCCAACAGTTAAACTGTGGGCATATCCAGCAGAAATGCATCCCATATGCACCAGGGACATGTCCAAGGGTGTTGTAACAGCCCCAAACTGCCAGTGGTGAAAAGGAGACAGTAAGTGCTTCCAAAGGCTTCGGGGGCTATATGGTTTCTGTCTCAACTGCTCAACTGTGCCGTTATAGAGGGACCAATGGAGGTTCTTTGTTTTTGCTTTTCAGTATCATGAACTAACGGAGTGTTATGTATGTTATGTGTTTTAACTCATTTGCTGACATTCTTTTTTTGCTCAAATTGTCCCATCTCTGGCCTGTGGGATCCTTTTCCTGTGGGCCACTGTCCTCTGACACAGCCCCAGAATGCCGCAGGTGTCCCGGGAGGATCATGTGTACGTCCTCCGCGAAAGCTGAATCAGCCACTACTCCAAGGAGCCCTGGTTTCTTTTAGTGTCAGGAATGACATTTAGAAACTACAGTCTTGTCACTAGAGGGTTCACTGCTGAAAAACCTTTTCAGTGGACAGAAGGAAGAGCATGTGTGTTTGGAAAGAGGAAAATAAATCATGAGTCCACACTGACACTTCCAATTCAAATGAAAGATGACAGGGTTTTTACTTCTTTAATTTTATACTTGTATCTCTTTTCTTACATGTTGAAAATCTTGATTCTTAATGACATTAACATGTAATAACTTCTTTTCTCTAGGTATATATTTTTTAAACTAATGATACTAATGTTAATTCCAATTGCTCAATTACATGGTCAGATGCTGTATTTAAAGTCACTTGATACTTCTCTGTGATTTTGCCACCAACTTGGTATTTATTAAGAGTCATTTGTTTCCATTTTCTATTCTTAGAGACTGCCTTTTTTTCTTAGAAATCTTTTTAATTATATAAAATACTTACTTGGTTCTAAGGTCCAAATACACAGGCCCTTTCAGAGAGAGGCCCTGCTTCCACCCCATGCTCCCTTCCCATGGTTGACAGCAGCAGATGTTGTCAGACTTTGGGATCGTTGTCAATCTAATGTGTGAGAAGTGGTCACTCTGTCATTTTCATTTGTATTTTTCTCATTATTATGTCAGGTTGAGCATCTTTCCGTGTGTTTGAGGACTACTTATATTCATTTTTCTCTGAAACATGTTTGTATCTTTTGCCCATTTTCCTGTAAGGTTTTGGCTACTTTCACTTTTATAAAAACTTACTTATTGGAGATAGTAACCCTCTGGCATATAAGTTGCAAGTGCCTTTTCCAGTTTGTCTTTTGAGTTTTTTGCTTATGATGATGTTTGCCATGCCAACATTTTTTTTTTTTTTCAGTATTATCAGTCTTTTCTCTTATTGCTTCTGTTTTTTTAAAGCAGTTAAGAGCTTGTTCAGTCTCTTAAGACTTGAGTACTTTGTTTTTCCCCAGCCTGACATCTATCCTGGTAACTGCTGGGCATTTAAGGGCTCCCAGGGGTACTTGGTGGTGAGGCTGTCAATGACCATCTTCCCGACCACCTTCACTCTGGAGCACATACCAAAGACGCTCTCGCCGACAGGCAACATCACCAGCGCGCCCAAGGACTTCGCAGTATATGTGAGTATGTTTGGCCAGGTGACTAAAGGACACTTCTCTTCTTCTGTCCCTTCCTGGGAATTTTACAAAGGTGGACGGTAAAGGCGAATGACTCAGGTACATCTGCCGGGCGCTTTTTTCAGATATTATTGTTGTTCTCTGCCCATTAATACTCTGAGTAAGATGATGAAATGTTGAGGGAAACATTTTAGTACCTTTTCCAGAGAGGGTAGCTTACAAGCAGTATATTAATCGATGTCTCAGTTGTATGTCATGCTAAACAGATCCAGTTAAGCTTGCCTGACTATTTTATTTCTTCATCATTCTGGTCTTTTCAGCTCTAAATAGTGTTCAGACAGCTGGGTAATGTTGAAGCAACTAAGTGACAAAAAGTAAATTTTGCTTTTTGATTAATAGAATCTACAGAAAAGAATGAAGAAATTGGAAAAAGAACACCTATAATCCCAGCACCCAGAGAAAGCCACCATTAATATTGTATTTTTTTCTAGTCTCTTTTTCCCCCCTTATAAAATACAGATAAGACAATACTGTTCATATAATTTTGTTTCCTGCTTTAAAAATTTTTTTACTTTAAGCATTTTTCCATGGCAATTAAACTCTTTATACACATCTTTATATGATGTACAAAAGACCATTGTATAGCTAAGTCCTTATTTCCCTTACCACTTCTCCCAGTGTTGACTATATCCATTTTTCAGGGTGACTGTGACATCTCTGCATCTTCAGTTATTTCCATAGACTAGATACTCAGAAGTGGAATTCCTGTTGCAGGGGTGTGGGCATTTTTTAGGCTGTGACTCACTGCACTGTATGTGATGAGCCTTTCTCCCGGTAGTACATGAGAAGTGTTATTTATCTCATGGTACCCTTTCCAAGATTCAGCCTTCTCTTTTCAGTCTCTGCCAACATGATAGGTAAAAGATGGTATCTTATTTCAGTATGCGTTTTTATGCATTGTGTGTGCATGTTTCCTTTTTTGTAGATTCTATTCTTGTCCATTTATCTTTAGGATCTAGTAGGTTCCTTGTTTGAGCTTTTTAATATATGAATGTTAGTCATGTGTCACCTCGTTAGACACATCTCCCAGTGTCATTCCTAGTTCTGCATTTAGTGACGCCTGCTCGTTACTTGTGATTTCTTCCGTGGCTTTTTTTTATACTTAGAGTCTGTGCTCATTACGAAACAGACGTTCAAGTGTTTGCCTATGTTTATGACTAGTGTTTTTAATGATTTGACTTTGTGTGTGTGTGTAGTCCTTTCATTCAGGGACCCGTTCAGGTGTGCGTGTCCCTCAGGCCTAGTCAATGGTCTCATGTCCCCAGTGCGTCAACCCCAGGTTCAGGTGTGCATGTCCCTCAGGCCCAGCTGATGGTCTCATGTCCACAGTGAGTCAGCCCCAGGTTCAGGTGTGAGTGTCCTTCAGGCCCAGCTGATGGTCTCATGTCCACAGTGAGTCAGCCCCAGGTTCAGGTGTGAGTGTCCTTCAGGCCCAGCTGATGGTCTCATGTCCACAGTGAGTCAGCCCCAGTTTTCATTTAGAGCAAAGAGAAGAGCTGTGCACATTCTAGTTAATGGCTGGTCTGTGGAGTCAGTCAGTCTCTTCTCATTAGCTTAACCTCTTCCAGCCTGTTTGCCTTATCTATAAAATGGGAGTAGTAATACCTCATGGGGTTGTGAGGATTAAATGGATAACAAATATAAAGCACTTAATAGAATTCTTAGCATGAAACAGTCCTTCCAAAGAAGGAATTATGACTGCATCAATAGCTCTGTAACCTCTCCTAACTAATGTTGAAGAGAAACAATCCTAGCCAACCGTTATTTTCCCATTATTTCATGATATATGGTCTTGGTTTCAGGGATTGGAAAGTGAATATCAAGAAGAAGGGCTACTTCTGGGACAATTTACATATGATCAAGATGGGGAGTCACTCCAGATGTTCCATGCACTGGTAAGGCCCCGGTGGTACATACTTGTCTTTGGTTCCTCGGCCCCTGGTCTCTCTCGTGTCAGCAGGGCCCAGCCAACATCAGTAAGCTTGTCAGAGGTAGCATGAGGATCAACCTTTGAAAAGAAATTAACCTGAGCTTTTAGCTTTTTTTCTTGATGAGCCTTTTTAGTATATAATTTTGCTATACGTAACCATGTCATGTGTATTGAAACTAAGGGAATCTGTAGCTAACGATGATATCTCATAGGGCTGCTGCACTTCCTGTGCTGTCACAGAGGACTTGGTTCATATTGAAGAATTTAATCTCTAACTTAACTGTTTCCCATCCAGTATCATAGTCAGGGAAGTAACTGGGCTTGGGTTATTAACATGAAATAAGTGTGATTTTTTTTTCTCCCCTCCTTGATTTCAGAAAAGACCTGAAAAAGCTTTCCAAATCGTGGAACTTCGGATCTTCTCTAACTGGGGCCATTTGGAATACACATGTCTCTATCGGTTCAGGGTTCACGGAGATCCCATCAAGTAGAGGTCCTGCTCACATCCCTGTATGTTTGTAGATACAGGACTGCCTGGAACACTAGAGCCCTCGAGGCTGAGGGCATGTTTGGTCACAGGACACAGCCACCCCGAATAAACATTCCCAGACCGCCCAAAAGGCCGGTTGTGGTCTGGTGCCCAGCTCGCTGTCGCGTCCACTTTGTGTCTTCGATGCTGGTGCCAGGACACCTGCGTGCTAGATGCTTTGTCCACAGAGCCCCTGGCGACAGCTGCCTCTGTGGACATTCATCCGGATGTATGGTATCAGAGACACATAGTTTGTTCTGGGGATTTTTTTTTAACATAAAGCTCTTTATATTTGTATTTTCGTGACATCAGGAACAAAGCAAATGAGGTTACAAGGTTTGAAGTGTTCTCAAAGTTTTGTTATTTAGCCTTTCACTAGACCTTCTAAAGGACTTTTGGGGGCCAGGTATGCTCCATCTGTTAAATCCAACACACATTTCTTTCAGGGAAAAACTGTGTCACCAAATTTCAGAGCTCTAAGCACCTTTCCTTCGGGTGGGGCTTTTCCTTTCTTCAGCACCAGTTCTTTTACACTACCAGGTGGGGGGACAATTAAAACTTGTTTTTCTGCTTTGTTTGTGCTTACTTCTGAGGATTTTCAGAGTGGGGATTCGGTGCACTAGTATCTGTCCAGAACAGGAGGAGCTCCATTCTCATTGTAGGTTTTGGTGAGTCTGGTGTGAAGGGGCTGGTCTAGATGGAAACAAACATAATGGAAGTCTCGAGTCCCGTTGGGATTACCCTGGAGATTTACTTCCAAGTACAGATAGGAACCAAGAATCTCATCGTTTGGATTTTTTCCAGGTTTGTTTTGAATTTTGCTACAAAGGGAACACTAATGTACTCTAAAATTTATAAGGCTGAGTTTTTAGTCCACTGATGGTTTTCAAAAGAGTGTTGTCCACTGTGGCAAGTGCATGAAACCATTCATTTTACGATTGTCCTTTTTCTTACAGCAGCATTTTCTACTTGCTCTAATCAGGATCTGCCTCTCACTATAGCTGCTGGCCACTCTTACCTTGTTCTTTTGAAACCCGTTTTGCTCGTGGTTAATATTTAACATATAGACTACTTTACTCAACAAAATTTATAAATGAGATATCTGCAAGGCACTTAAAGTTTTAAAGATGTTTTACCTTTAAAATTATTTAAGTTGTATTGGGTTAAGACAGCTTTGGTGTACTTTAGATGTTGTATTTTCAGAAAAAGCAAAAATGATGGTGCTGACTGGTTTTCTGAACAGTTTTATGTATATTGCACAACAGTCCTTAAATATGTAAGAATCACATAAAATAGCATTTTTTTCACTCTTCTCAGAATTAGAATTAATGCCTATGCAGTTAAGTTGGATAAAATGTGTACAGATGTTTCATATATTATAGGTTAAATGTATAGATCAAAATTTCCTATATAAAATTAAATTTGGGGGTTGGGGTGGAAATATTTTGAATATTAATTTATTTTTAAAGATGCAAGATAGGACTTTGTGCAATGTATTTTTGTAAATGCTTTTCAAAATATTTGTCTTTGGTAGTGTTTCTTTTGCTGCCACCAAATTGATAAGATGCTATTGAGATGTTTAAATAAAGAGTTTTAATTTTTAAAAGTGCATGTGATGTTTCAAATGAATAATAAACAGTATATTTCTTTTCTCAATTTGTTTGTTTCTGCCCATGGGGGTGAGGAGGCAACTAAGTTGTTAGGTCTGCCATTGATGGCGGTGTCGATCTAGGTGGCGCCCCCTTCCAGAGCCCGCAGGCTGTGTGTTTGGCACCTTTTCCTGCCAGGTGTACCCACCTGGAGAGCTGACTGCATTATAGGTGAGAAGCTGCCTGATGGGGAGGAAACAGGGAGAGAGGAAGAAATGGGGCATTTCTGTCATCCTGGCATCTGTTCCTAATGACAGGTGCCAGCACCTGCTCACTTTCAAGCCTTCCCTTAGGATTCCACCAAGGGCCAGTCTCACCATGTTGTGATGATTCTTACAAAGTAATCAGAGCAGATCTTACTACGTAATCTAGTGCCTCTAACAATCCATCAGTGTTTATTGACGCCCACTGTGTGCAAGGCACTGTGCTGAGAACACATGGGTGGGCAAGGACAAAGCCTCCTCCTTCTGGAGCTGACACTGTGGGGGTGATTGGCGAGGAGAGGCAGAGAGACGCCAGGAAGGGAAGCAAGTGAGCAGTAGCTGTTCAGGGATGGCGCGCTGCACACGTGGTCGGGAAAGGCCTTTGACGGGAGGTATCTGAGCAGAGCCTGGAGTGAGCCCTGGGGAGATGCAGGAGAGTGTCCCAGGCCGGAGGAGATGGCTTGGCAGGTTTAAAGAGCAGGCATGAAGGCAGCAGCGTTCCTGGAGAGAGGCTGGGTGGTTTCAGTACCGACTTGGGGCCAGGGAGACTGTGCGCACACGGCATCTGCAGCATTGATTCAGTTCAGAACCAACTTAGGAGAGAGCACTCACTGAAGAGCCCCCGCCTCTGCACAATTTGTTAACTTTCAGAGGCAGCCGGTGCTGCCATGTTTTTCCCTCTGGAAACGTATGCATATTAAGCAAAAATGTATTTATACTTTCCCCCATTTGTGCACCTTGCTTTTCCCCAATTATCTATATCTTGGAGATCTCATATTAAAGAACTTCCTCTTTTCCTTTGTAACAGCCTCATGGTTTTCCATGCCTGGATCTACCACATCGTTTTAGCCAGTCCCGTTTGTGGATATTTGTTTCCATTTTTTCCTATGACAAACAATGGTGTAATCAGCTTAAGTACATGCTTTACTTACCACACTTGCATTATCTGTAGGTTAATTTCCTGTGGATAACTGCAGGTCAGACAGGCGTGTGCGTATGTAACTGAGTTGCCAACACATGAAGCAAGAGAATTGAGTGCCTTCCAGCCAAAGTTTACTGGCAGAGTGTGCATCTGTAACTGATGGGTACTAGCCAGCTGTGCCCAGTGGAGGCTATGCCCAGTGTGACCAGTGATATATGAAAATGACTGCTCCCAGAACTCTTGTGACTAGACTTGAGTCTTTGTGAATCTGTTAGGGTGAAAAGAGGTTTCTTAGTGTAATTTAATTTAGGTTTATCTCATTATGAGTGAGGTTGAGCATAAGTTTAAAAAGCCCTTTACTTCCTTTGTGCACTGCTTATTATTTTCCTGTTCTATTGGGTTAGTGGTCTCTATCTTACCAGTTTTTAAGAGTTTTAAAAATATATTGCATTATTAGAAAAATCAACCCTTTATCTGTGAATACTGACCTTTGAAAGGGGAGAACGATCGAGATGAGACTACATTTGAATGGCAAAAAGCACACTTACAAAATTAAAAATGTTTACTTACCAGACTTTAAGTTAGAAACTAGAATAGCAGAACCACAGGTTGGCATACTTTTTCTATAAAGAGCCAGATAATTTTTGGCTTTGTGGGCCATGTAATCTGTCACTATACTGACACTGCAGGGCAAAAGCAGACTTAGACAATACATGAACTAACAAATGTAGCTGTGTTGCAATAAAACTTTAAAGTGGTAGGCCAGATTTGGCCAGTGGGTTGCTGACCCCAGACATACAGTGTAATTTCTTCTACAATTTTTGAGCATTTCCTGCAGGTCTAGCACCTCAGATGCTGAAATGTAAGACAGTCTCTGCCTTCAAAGCCACATTCAGCACGGGAAGAAATGTTCAAGACAGAGGCACACAGCAGAGGAGTAGGGACACTTCTAGATAAGCCTCTTCTCTCTGGTTTGCCTTTTTTCACCTATAAGGAATAGTATATTTTGTTCTATGTGGTGTTGCTATTGGAAAACTGGCACTCAGCAAATGGTTTGACTTTTCAGATTTGCCCTGCAGACTTTGACTTGTTCCTTTCTGTGAACCTGACACACCCAAAAGCAGCCTTCCAAGGTGCTGGGAATGGACTTCAGTTGGAAAGAGTCACCCACCCTGCACTGTCTGGCTCTCCTGCCCCTCTTCAGTCAAAGCCAAAAAGAAGGGGCTATTGACACCGGAGACCCAGCGAGGCCTTCAAATCAAACTGCTTTTAAACTTCTACCGCTAAAGCCGAGCCTTATTTCTATTCTCTATTTGGATCCGTTAAAACTGTTTAACAGGTGATTTATGATAATTTCAGTTTTCCAGGGTCATTAGAGCTAAACACCAGATAAGGTGACTATTCCAGGCTAGAGAGCGATGAACTAGAGGGAGGTGTACAGCACAGTCACAATGAGAGAGAAACAGGTGTAACGTAAACACTGGGTGGTGTTTGTCCCCAAACAGTCGCCAAGTATGGACCTTATTTTGTCATCAGTCTGAACCTGGCACTGCCTGGTAAGGAGGCGAGCGGCTGTCCCAGGGAACACGCTAGAGAGAGGCGAACGGCAGCCGCCCAACGACGGGTCTTTCAAACAGCCTCTGTCTGACCAGTAAAGGGGGAGAAGAGCCCGGGTGGCCAGGTTGGGGAGACCGGAGCCAGCGCCCCGACCTCCAGGATGCAGCGGGCCCCAGGGGCCGGCCGCATAAAGAGGCAGGGGATTCCGGCTATTGCACAGCGCGGTAGCGAGGACCCTGACCAGCCCGGGGCCTCAGTTTCCCCGCCCGCCGCGCCCTCAATTGTGGCGTGAGCGCCCACACAGCTCCTTCGATAAACCGCGCCGGCCGGCCCCCATCTGCGGGTCACAGACACCGTTCGGTCACGTGGGCTACGCGGTCACGTGGTTCCGCGCTCCCCGCCGGCCACCGTAACGGCGTTCCGCGGACGGAAGCCGGGAGGGCCCGCGGTCGCGCCGCCTCAGCTCAGCGCCTGCTCGGAGCGCCGGCCCTATGGCGGCGGCGATGGCCGAGCAGGAGGGCGCCCGCAACGGCGCCCGCAACCGCGGCGGCGTCCAGCGTGTGGAAGGCAAGCTGCGCGCCAGCGTCGAGAAGGGCGACTACTACGAGGCCCACCAGATGTACCGGACGCTCTTCTTCAGGTACCGGGCCCGCCGGGCTTTCCGCCTCGGCCGCTCGCGTGCGGGCCCGCCCCGCGCGCTCCCATTGGCCGCGCCCAGAGCCCTCGCGCTCCCATTGGTCGCGCCCGGTGCCTCTTTTGCTTCCATTGGCCCGCGCCTCTGCCCGTCCCGGGGCCGAGCTGGGTGAGTGGCCCGGGTCGCCGGCCGAGGGGCTTCAGCTCAGGGCTTTCCGCGCCCTGTTGCCCCTCCTCGTCCTTTTCCTCCTTCTCATCCTTCAGCTCTCCCATCTCCACTTCCCTGACCCCGGCCCGGTCCCGTCCGGCTCCCGGCCTGAGTCCTCCGCCCACAGATGATCCACCCGTGGGGTCCAAACCCGCGTGTCCCTTTGCTCGCCTGGCGCGCCGTCCTCGATGTATGTCGCTGAATCGGCTGTTTTAGAAAACCCGAGGGTCTTGTTACAGCTGCGCAGACCAGGTGGGGGCCGTCACCACGTGCGGCACCTGGAAGCGGCGGCCCGGGTTGGGGGCGCCTCCTGGTGACGCTCGGACACCAGCTACCTGTTGACGCGGGACTCCGGGAACACCGGGCTGAATGACGCATATGTGCGTTTTGGGGTGGCTGCTGGAAACGTTCAGGTGCTGTGTGGCTTGCATTTATTTTGGGTCGCGCCGTGTTAAAACATTTCTGCTTCGATCCAGCTGCTGCTGTCGTTTTAATTCGTTTTTATGTGTCTTAAGACATTCCTGTGAGTTATGCCATCTCTGTTGTCCTTTGGAGTCCCTGGTTTGCACTCGACTACTAACTGAAAGGATGACAGTTCGAACCCACCCAGAGGTGCGTCGGAGGAAAGGCCTTGCGATCTGCTTCCGAAAGGTCACAGCCTTGAAAACCCTATGGATAGTTCTGCTCTGCACACGTAGGGTAGCCTGGAGGCTGAATCAACGGACGACGACTGACACAGCTGTTACCTTTTATGGATTTGGCCGCCAGTTAGAACTTGGGGGTGTTTAGTGATCTTTTAATAAGATTTAACCTGATCTGTGGAGTCTTTTTAATGTATTTCTGAACTGCCACAGAACAGTGAGTTTTTTGGTATAATGTTTAAGGGCAGCTGTGTCTGGCCTTCACACAGTCTAGGCTCAGATTTAAAAATTTCCTTGAAATGGCAATTGGAGTCAGTATTTGGAGAACTCTGGACATACTTCTTGCCTCAGTTGTAGTTTACTGATTTGTATTTGGGTTAAGCACAGTCTGTAGTGCCTCTGTGTCTGGATCCTGTTTGCCAAGACATGCAGGTAGGTGAGTGACTGGATTAACACATCGAGAAGGATACATAATCTAGATGAAGTATCTGGAATTACCAGTCCTCAAACTAGTTACATAATGGATACCACATCCTTACTTAACCCTTATTTGTGCTATGAAGAGAAAAGAGACAGGTGTGTATAAATCAGCTGTCGTTAATCCTGGCTGATTTGACTGATCTGGGGTGAGGCCCTGGCCTCTTTATTTATAGAGATTTTTGATGTTATTTTTATAGATTCCCCCAGTTCAGCCAGGATTAGGAACCATGGATTTAAGTGGCCATTAGGTTCCCTGACTGTAGTTTTACAATAAAACATTAATCCCTGCTCTGAGCATCAGTGATCTGAAGGATCACTTGTTTCCAAAGTTGGTGTTTATTGACCCTTGGCACATTTTAAATACAAACAGCCAAGCTACAGAATGCCTTTCTTTTTTGAAAAACAGCTGTTCAGTTAGTTCGAAAAGAGATTAATTTGCTTTTCCTTTTAGTTGAAAACTATTTAATTTTATATTTGGCAGAGACAGGTCTTTATGCTTGGTGTTTATAGGTGATGGATGTTTTTAATTCTACTTGAATTTAACATTGACCACTTCCACAAGGCATGGTTTGTGATGTCCTTTAAATCTGATTGGTCTCCAAGGAATAAGCGACACATGTAAGTAGGCATTAAACTACATAAGAATGAGCCTTCCAGTAGGCAGAATGTTGTTGTTAGCCACTATCGAGTCACCTCCAACTCACAGTAGGTGACCTTGTGTACAACAGAAAGAAACATTGCCCAGTCCTGCATCATCCTTCTGATCACCAGCATGTTCAAGTCCATCGTTGGAGCTGTTTTGCAAGTTCATCTCACTGAGGGTCTCCCTCGCCCTTGCTGGCCGTCTACTTCACCAAACATGATGTCTTCCTCCAGCAATTGATCCCTCCTGATGATGTGTCCAAAGCAAGCAAGTTGGACAATGTTCTGTTGTGATCCATAGATTTTCACTGGCTAATTTTTAGAAGTAGATTGGCAGGCCTTTCTGCCTGGTCGTCTTAGTCTAGAGCTCTGCTGAAACCTGTCCACCATGGGTGACCCTGCTGGTGTTTGAAATACTGGAGGCAAAGCTTCCAGCATCACAGCCACATGCCAGCCATCAGAGTAGAACACAGCGACAGGGATGCAGTAGTCAGAATAGCGATCATATACCTGTATGATGCAAGCTTTTGTAGTTCTCAAGATTTGACTTGATGCTGCTACTCTCAGGGGTTTGTATATAAATGCCTGCCCCATCACTGATCAGCAGAACCGGATCTTCCAGAAAATAAGCACATGCTCCTTGTTTTGGACCAGTTCTTCAGTGACTGCTATCATGGGCATTTTGTTGTGAATTTAGTTTTTAAGTGGCAGGTTGCTCAGTTGAGGGTGAGACGATGGAGCTCTCTCACTGCATGCGTCTGAGACCTGGATGTGCGCTCTGGTCATGAACGTGCATGGCGGGAGGGAGCTGTGTGGTGATCACTTGGGATAAGCGCCTATGATTCTCTGTATGTCCATGCGGACACAGCATGGCATTGTATGCTTCTGAGCAGCCAGTGTATCGAGTCTTTGGAGGCTAACCTGCAGGACTTCTCCCCGAGATCCTTCAGGAGTGAGGTAACAGCACTGCGCATACGTGCGCCGTGCTTTAAAGTGACCCACGACAGGAATTAGGATGATTGCCCTGGCATGGTGTCAAACTAGTGAAGGCGTAGGCCCACATCCAGAGCTTGGAGTGTGTGTGTGCACGTGCACACGTGTATGTGCATGTGTGAGGATAATCCATGTGTGTGCATGTGTATATGAGAACAACCTGAGTGACCAGTCTTGGGAGTGGCTGTGACAACACTGAAGTTCGTGCTGATGATCCACAGGCTGACAAGGTGGTGGTCTTTCTTGGTGTGTAGACGTTTACCTCTTAGCGCTTACCCCCACACACAACCCAGTGTGGCCCCTGTTGGGGTAGCTTGTGCGCCCAGGATGTGGCTGGAGGGTTCCGTTTGGTTGTCTGTGGTTGTGGGCCAGTTCTTTTGAGGTTAATGGAAGAGCCGACCATTCATGTCCCTCCCTGTACTTGCTCTGTCTTCCCGAACTCCGTCACACTGAGTCCCCTCACAGCCTGCCAGGTCATTATGTCACCTGTACTTTTGTGTACTTGGTGTTTTCCTCATTTGACTTTTAAAACTTGCCCTTGTCCAGTGGAGTTTTGGCTGGGAGGTGCAGATTGGATTGACTGGTGTATTAGTTTTCTGATAATCATTAAGATGAACAAATAGCTAGTGAAATAAAACGTCTGGACTCCACTTAACGTTACACTTCGGGAGGCCCTGGAGCCGGGTTCGCGGGTGTTGGGAAGCTCTCCTCCCAAGCTGGGCCCTGAGCTGCTCAGATGGCTCAGGCCAGCCTTACTCCTGAGCGCACACGCATCTGTCCTCATCATCATCCGTCCTTGTCTTTGTGTTCTGTGTCTTCAGCTCCCTGCCAGGCTTGTGGCTGCTTCAGGCACCATCCCTATATAGCCCGAGAAACCAGCTCCCGGCATCCTTTGATTTGTTCGGCAGTTCTGAGTGGAAAAGGCTCAGGACAGAGGCAGTGCTTGCGCTTGCTGAGCCTGCCCTGCTGTGGGAAGGGGAGGGGGCCCGGGAGGCATGGGGCTCGGCAGTGCTGTCCTCACAGTGGTTCCTCCTCCCCGGGGAGATGCTGGTGCACGCACCATACCTGCACCATGAATGTGCCTTCCCAGCTCTCCTCACATGATGGTGAGCCTTCCCGACTTTCATGCAGACATCTGCCACCAGCAAAGCCACTGCTGGAGGAGCAAAGTTACCCTGCCTCCCCCGTCCCTTTTCCTGGAGGCAGGGGCTGCTCTCTGGTCCTTCCTGTGTGGCATGGCCAGGCTCACTCCCTACCTGTGAAGCACTTGCCAAGCCCGCAGACCAGCCAGGTGCCTAGCAGTGCCAGGTCTGGTGGTCTCCCTGAGGGTCCAGCTCATGGCAGCAGGGACCAGGACTGTCATCACAGGCACTCTGCACCCTCCCCACCGTATGGGGGCTGGGCCTGGGACTCTGCCATGGAGCTGGAGGCAGCAGAGAGACCCTGTCCCCCAGGGAGCTCCTGCCTGGCAAGATGTCAGGGACAGAGACTTTCTCTCCCGTGGAGCTCACATAGCTCAGGAGTAGCTTTGATTCCATTCTTGATAAAAGGTGTGGACATGGAGCTACACACACCTGCATGTCCTATATGTACATAGGAATGCTTATTTTTATAAGGCTCTTATATTTATTGAGAACTTTCCCTGTAGCATTCCGCCTCCAGAGCACGTGCCTGGGGTGGTGTGTGCTGTCGGTTCCGCTCACCAGCCTCTTTCTGCTGCAGGTACATGTCACAGGGGAAACACACAGAAGCCCGCGAGCTGATGTACTCAGGGGCACTGCTGTTCTTCAGCCATGGTCAGGTAGGCAGGGCTGCTTTTCTCCATTTATACCTGTCTGCTCTGGGCAGAGGATCAAAGTGGGAATGATGGGGGCCTGGTGGACCGCTCTCAGTCCTTATGGCCTTGAGAATAGAGACATCCAGTCACTGGGCCTGCTTCCTGCTCCCTCAGCAGCAGCCTTGTGCTGTGGAGGGGTACGTGTGCATTTTGGCATCGACAGCCCATTGTTTCCCTTGCCCCTTACTGGACTCTCAGTTATTGGGGCCTGGCACATTGGAGCACACCAGCTGTCTCATCTTTTTTGGATACACATCAGAGTTCTGTTTCTGATTGTTTGGCTTGTTGGTATATTTTGTAGCAGAACAGCGCTGCAGACCTGTCCATGCTGGTCCTGGAGTCTCTGGAGAAGGCAGAGGTGGACGTGACCGATGAGCTGCTGGGTGAGTTCTGATGCTTTGGGTCTGCAGGGTGCGGCACCTCAACACTGGGGGTCAACTCAGCTAGCCTCACTGACCATGCCTGCTGCTGGCCCAGCTCTCCGTGGACCACCCTTAGCCTAGCCATGAGGTCTTAGGTGGAGCATGGTTTGGGCACAGGGGCAGCATAGGAAATGGCTTCTCTGCCTCTCTGACAGACATTCCCTTGGCCGAGAGGTGGGGTGCTGTCACAGGAATGTGGTTTGTCGGCCTGCCTGACCAGGGAGCATGCAGCTAGGAGGACACAGGAGGGGTCCCCACTCCTCAGATGCTTGTCGGCCGGCCTGACCAGGGAGCATGCAGCTGGGAGGACGCAGGAGGGGGCCCCAACTCCTCAGACGCTTGTCGGCTGGCCTGACCGGGGAACATGCAGCTGGGAGGACACAGGAGGGGTCCCCGCTCCTCAGATGCTCGTAGGCAGGCTGACCAGGAGAGGAAGGAGGCTGTGTGTCTGGGCCCATCCGAGTGCTTCACTTCCTGACCCCCTCTGGGCTGTGTTCCTTCAGGGGGCCAGCTCCCACCACCACCCACCCACCCTTCCACCCAACTCCTGGCAGGGCTGGGCAGTGCGGTGGGAAAGGGGTTGGTTTGGGAGCATGTGGTTGCTGGCGATGCAGTGGGGAGGTCGCCTCTTACAGCACCTGCACTGAGGGGCACATGGGGAGTACAAGCAAGCAACACGCCGGTGCTTCTCAGCTTTCTTTGGACCTCGTTGTTTTTAATTCATGGTCTTCAGATGCACATACAGAGTGTGTTCCTCGGGTGTGGGTCTACGTCTGTTGTTTCAGGAAACCTGGCCAAGCTGTTCAGTTTGATGGATCCCAACTCCCCGGAGCGAGTGGCGTTTGTGTCCCGAGCCCTGAAGTGGTCCGGGGGCGGGTCCGGGAAGCTGGGCCACCCCAGGCTACACCAGCTGCTGGCCCTCACCCTATGGAAAGGTAGGCACATGCCTGAGTACATGGGTCCCATAGTGACAGGGCTTGCGCAGGCCGTGGGGTGGGCTAACGTCTCCTGGCCAGGGAGCTGGGGTCCCGAAGGCAGAGTTGATGCCCCAGCCAGACCATGCAGACCACAGAGTGCTGGCTCCCCGTGGCTGGGTGGGACCATCCAGTGAGTCATATCCCTTCTGTGCCTTCGGCCACCGTGGGTACTCCATGGCTCTCATCCGCATTGTCCCTTCTGATCAGTGAAGTCATCCCCCACAGAAGTGAGCAGAGAGATCGTTTGACATGGTACAGCCAGGCTCTGTCTGGCTGATGTGAGTGAGTCTCATGCCACCTCTTGATTCAGTCACCATCGCTCCAAGGAGAAGCCCTGCGGCCGATGGAAAGACAGGTGTCCCCGTGCTGGTCCCGTCTGTCGGTCCAGCCCCGCCTTGGTGCCTTCCCTCTCCGTGAAGCAGTCACATCCTCACAGAGGTGCCGTGCTGTCACAGCACAGGCCTTTGCTTGTGCTGCACCTGCTACCTGGGCCCCTGCCCCTGCCCAGACCAGCACTGCAGTGGCCCCATGCTCCTTCCCTTCTTAGCGCCCACCTCGTTCTCTGATCAAAGGTTTGTGGGGACTGCTTGATCCTCAGGGGTGTGCTGGGGATGTTCTGCACAGTGTGGTTGGCATCCTTGGCTCCTGCTGTTTAGGTACAGGAAGAGTTGCTCGATAAATGTCATGGGGTGACTGGAGGGACTGTTAGTGTTTGGTAGGGTTTTGGAAAGCTGCCTCCCCACAGACATTCCGGGGAACATACAGGGACTATGCCTGAAGCACTGGCATGAGTGCCTCTTCTCAGTCACCCAGGAAACCTGGCGGGGACCCTCAGTGGTGAGGATCAGGTGAAGGGGTCAGGAGGCAGTCAGTGGGGTGCAATGGGGACCGAGCCTTGTCGGCATGAAGCTCTGGGAATTCAGAAGTTCCTTGGGAAATGAGAGCAAAGTAACGCTGCAAACAGGACCTGAGGGGCAAGCTCCTTCTAGGAGTAGCTGCCCTCTGCTGAGTGTTTGGATCGTTGGATGAAACTGCTGTGTTCTCTGTGAGTCATCAACCCTGAGTCCACTCTTTTGCACTTCTCTCTGTCATCCCTCCCACGCACCAGGCTTCTGCCTGCCTAGGTCTCCCCATTCATGGGAGACACTGGTGGCAGCTGCAGCAGGTGAGAGCCACTGTGATGGGGAGCCAGGGTGCCCTGGGACCCCAGGGGCAGCAGCTGGTCAGGCCTCATCAGGATGAGGGCCTAGCCGTACCTTAGGGGGTGAGCCCAGTAGCCGGGAAGTGGGGACAGAGTGGGTGGGAGGGCCATTCAGGGGCTGTTCCTCCCTCCTCGGTGCCCCCACTCCACCTTCTGTGTGAGGCTGGCTAATTCTGCTTTGCGTTGTGTTCTCTCCTTGATCTGGGGTGCCCCTGCCATGATGGTCTGACCACATGGGACTTGTGGACTCACTGGAGTCCTGGCACACTTCTTTCCTGCCTCAGGCCACGGGGACATGTGTGAGAGTGAGTGATTCCATCTAAGTAGAATTCAAAGGCTGCAAGGTTAGGGTCACTCCCCTTAGAGTGATCTGGCTGCATTTGTCTCCCCCAAAGTGCCCCCTCCTGGAGAAGCTGAGGCCTTGTGACCTCCCCCCAACCCCGTGCCCTGACCCCTGACCCCATTCTTCCTGAGGATGGGGCAGCAAGTGCCGGGTGGTTCTCAGCCATGGGTGGGGATGCCTGCACAAGCCTGTTGGGCCAGTAGGTGGCGCTCTTCTGCCCAGCCTGTGCGAGACCCGCAGAGGGTGCTGGGCAGTGAAGGCAGGTGTGAGCCTAGCCTGGCCCTTGTGGGGAGAGGCAGAGTGTGTGTACTTAGAGGCCTCCCTGTTGTTAAGAGGGCGTAAAGCGTGTATGCTTGATATTACAGCTTGTAGAGGTGATGTACTGGTTCAGGCACAAAACACAAGTAAAACATTCTATGTAAATGGCTCCCCTCCCGGGGGTCACGTTTGGATGCAGAGTTGGTTTCAGTGGGTCTGCACAGCGGAGTCTCCAGCCCTAGCGAGCCTCCAGGTGTTACCAGTGCTGCTATCCGGGGCCATGCTTTGAGGGTCAAGAGTCTCAGCTGAGGTGGAAGTCCAGTGTTTTGCCAACAGGTGTCATTGTCACCATCACTAGCAGACATGCTGAGGGGCTGCACCTCAGGCAGCACTTGTTAGTGGCTCGAGGGTACACTGTCAGTCCTCTCCTGGGGACTCTGACCCTCTTCTGGAGGAGTGTCTCCTTCCCTCATGAGTGCCTGTCCATCAAGCACCCACCATGTGCCGGACACCCATCCCAGGCTTCAGGTGCAGACAGTCTGCAGCCCCCAGGGGCTTCCCTCACAGTGGAGACGGGATGACAGCAGATGTGAGGAAGAAAGAACAGTGGAGGCAGAGAGCACAGGGCACGGCGGGGGGTGCAGTGGGGCAGGCCCTTGCTGGCCTGTGATAGCCCTGTAGGAGGAATGCAACCTCTGAGCTGGTCCTGGCTTTAAAACCCAAATTGAGGTGTGCCTGTGTGTGATGCTTAGGTGTCAGGGTTTGTACCCGGTTGATCCACTTGAAGTGGCTGTTTCTGTAGGTGACCAGTGTCAGAGAAGAGCAGGTTCTTATGGCTCAACCTGATGTGTTAATGTGAGAAGACTTAGTGGCCTCCCACAGCTGGGACAAACAAGGCATTTGGTAGCCGAGTGACTGTTATGGATTGAATTGTGTCCCCAAAAAATATGTGTTGTAAATCGTAACCTCTATGCCTGTGGTTATAATCCCATTTGGGACTGGGTTATCTTTGTTATGTTAATGAGGCAGGATTAGTGTAGGGTGTCTTCAGTCAATCTCTTGAGATATAAAAAGAGATTAAAAAAGAGAAGTAGAGATGGGAGATGACTGATGCCAAGCCACATGGAGATCTCCCGGGAACCAGGAAGCAAGCTGAAGAAACCAGGACCTTCCCCCAGAGCCAAGAGAAAGAGAAAGGCTTCACCTAGAGCTGGCACCCTGAATTCAGACTTCTAGCCTCCTAAACTATGAGAAAATAAGTTTCTGTTTATTAAAGCCACCCACTTATGGTATTTCTGTTACAGCGGCACCAGGTAACTAAGACTGACGTTCCCCCTTTTGAGCTGTTAGTTTGGTGTTGAACGCTTTGAACATTGCAGGCGAGTCAGACATGTGGACCACTGTGTGTGTTCAAGGGGAAGCACAGTCCACATGTCCCACCACTGGCCTTGAGGAGGCTAGAGGGATGGTGTGGAGAGAGAGTCGATGCACAAGGGCAGTAGGGGGAGATGGGGTTACGGTCTTGTGTGGAGCGTTATCTTCATGTGTATGTATGCATGGGTTTTTTTCTTTACCCCTGCAGAACAAAACTATTGTGAATCTCGGTACCACTTCCTGCACTCTGCCGATGGAGAGGGGTGTGCCAACATGCTGGTGGAGTACTCGACGTCCCGGGGCTTCTGCAGCGAGGTGGACATGTTTGTGGCCCAGGCCGTGCTCCAGTGGGTATTCTGCATTTGCTCTGCTGAGTCTCTGAGAGTTGGCTCTTTGGCTAAGATGCTCTGGGGGGAACTCCAGGTTCACCTGGGTGGTCACCAGCCTTGGGATTGTAGCAGCTCTCAGTCTGCCCGTTGCCGTGGGTGCCAGGCATTATGATACTGCACTGAGCAGGGGAGTGCATGGTCAGATTTCTGTATTTTAGGTCAGCTTACTTTTCTTTCTTACCACCCATTTCCAGCCTGCTTCCCCCCATTAGCACTTTGTCGGGTTGCTTGATTTTAATGTCAGGGCAGCATGTCTTTTGTGTGAAGCATGGACTTAATAAATCCTAAGCGGCATCTTGGACTAGAGAGAGCTCGCTGTCGAGGGCAGTCGGTGTGCTCGTCTCGCCAGCTAATTTTATGCCCGTAGCATCTTAACACGTGAATGGGCTGTGCTCTGCTTGTTGCCTCCACCAGCCTTTTCCTGTCCTCAGACCCTGAGCCCCTGCACTGTCAAGCCAGACCTCCTCCTCCTTTTTTTTTCTTTCCAACACTTAGTATCTTAAAAATTTTGAAACCTAGATAAAAGTTGGAGTTTTTCAGTGGATGTCTTAGGCTGAGTTCTCTAGAGAAGCAAAACCAGTAAAGCACATATATATATAAAGAGAGCGAGAGAGATTTATATCAAGGAAATGGCTCATGGGGTTGTAGAGGCTGGAACATCCCAAGTCCGTAGGTCAGGATGGAGGCTTCCTCTGATTCACGTCGCCACAGGTGCTGACGACCCCAAGATGGGCAGGTCAGAGAGCAGGGCTCTTGCTCACAGGCTGCAAAGATCGACACATCCCAAAATCAGCAGGCAATACGGCAGGTAAGCTGCTAGCTCAAGTCCCAGGAAGCAGAGGTCAGATGAACAGGAGCCAACTGCAAGATCCAGAGCAAGCAAAAGCCCACGAGCTCCGCCAGAATGTCCACTTATATTCATTGCAGGCCACACGCCCAAGGAAACTCCCTTTCAACTGATTGGCTGCTTACAGCAGATCCCATCATGGAAGTGATCACAACATAATACAACTGCCAAACCACTGAGAATCATGGCTCAGCCAAGTTGACACACAACCCTAACCATCACAGTGGATATCTGTGTATACCCCCTGACCCCTGTTAGCACTTCACTCTTCGGGGCTGTTGAATGAACTGGAGCATCAGTCCCAGGGGCAGGAGCCCCTCTGATGGAGGGGCCAGGAGCCCCTCTGATGGGAGGGGGGGCAGCCTGCTCAAAGGCCCCTTGAGCTCTGTTTTTCCAAACTTTAGTCTTTGCTCCTTTTCTAATGGAAATGCTCACCTGCAGTCAGGTTTATTTCCTCCTGTGAGAGCCTTGGTTTGGTTGGCTGGTGTTGGAATCAGATTTGTTTTTTGTAGAATTTGGGGCAGGACTTGGCCAGGGTGCTTGCTGTACTTTACTGCCCCCACCCCATGCTGCTGTACTGCCATGTGACAGGCTGTTACTGACTTCTACGACTTTAAAAAGGAAAAACTATTGTATAAAATCCCAAATTCACTGGCCCTGCCTTCATGGCATGTGGTTCAAGTGTTTATAAAATCAGTTCCTTTCTTACTGGTCCCTCTTTATGCCCTAAGAAAGCATTGCCTGGGGGACAGCATCTCAGTGAAGTCCAGCTGGGAAAGGTGCTCTGTGGGGCAGGAACCAGAGCCTGCCCCAGCCGGTGCTGCACGGGGGCCTGCAAGCCACCTCCTTCTAGCCCTCAGCCTCTGGGTGTCTCGTCTCAGGCAGCAGGTGCCTAACAGGGTGAACAGGTAAACAGTGTTTGGAGAGGGTAGAGGTGTAGCTCAGTGAATCAGGGGACATGGGCTCAAGTTCTCACCCCACCAGTTTGTAGCATTGTTGACCTAAAGCCCACCGTGACCTTCCTGAATGTAATTGACAGAGCTTTTGTTCATTGAGGGGCCTGGCATCTAGGGGGTACTCAGTGGGTAGGAGCTGTGATTCTGCTGTGGAGCCGCTTGGCACACACATCCCCAGCTGGAGGCAGGAAGCCTGGGAGTGGCTGGTGGCCTTTCGCCTGTGCAGTGATGGGCATGGAGAGCTGAGGCTGTCTCCCCCGTATGGTTGAGTGTGTGCGAAGTCTGCATGGATGTGGGTGGAGAGCCCATCTCTTCCTCCAGGGTTTCCACTTACTAGATAACTCTTATTTCCAGATTTCTCTGTTTAAAAAATAAGAGCAGTGCGTCGGTGGTATTCACAACATACACACAGAAACATCCGTCAATCGAGAACGGACCTCCGTTTGTACAGCCCCTGCTTAACTTCATCTGGTTTCTGCTGCTGGCTGTAGACGGGTAAGCTTTGTTCGTGTAGGGTGTGTGCTTTTGTTTTCTTAGAGAAACAAAGTTTTGCTTCACTATTTTGTTTTAGAGGCAAACTGACCGTATTTACAGTATTGTGTGAGCAGTATCAGCCGTCCCTCAGGAGAGACCCAATGTACAATGAGGTGAGTGGCTCAGTGGGGTGATCCAAACTTTAGACTGTAGGGCAAGAGGTCAGAGAGAGATGGAGGGAAACCTTCCAATTCGTGGGACCCTCACGGCACAGAGGGAAAGTGGGAGGGAGGGCTACAGGCAGGCTGCCCTTCAGGGTCTGTGCTCAGCTGGCCCAGCACCAGTCTACTTCCCAGTGACGTGCGCCTTTGCTCTTTCAGTACCTCGACAGAATAGGACAGCTCTTCTTTGGTGTGCCACCCAAGCAGACGTCTTCCTATGGAGGCTTGCTAGGTAAGCCTAAGAAAAGGGTGCCCAGGTGCCTCACCTCTGGCTCACTTGGCTGGGGCTGGGCAGGGGAGGAAGGGGACCAGGCAGCGGCTTATGTTTCAGACCTGGCTGAGGGTGCTCTATGGTGTCAGTCCGTCGGCTCCATCCCATGATACTATCATGGCCTCACTGACTGTGGCGGCAGTCTCCTTATGGTCTCCTGTCTGGTCTGCCTCAAGGTCCTTCTCTTGTCATAGTCCCAAATAGAGGCCATAGAATCAAGGTCAGATTCTGAACGTACCATTCAAGGCCAAGCCACTTCCCTGCATCTGTCCTGCCTCCCTACCCACCCAAGACTGCCACAGCGGGCAGCCCTCGGGAGAGCCTTCCCAGGAGCAGGGCTCTGCCACATGATCCACTTCCTGATGCTGAACTTTCCCCCTTCCATGAGGGTAGCAGCTAGTATAGTCCTTTATTTTAAAAAGTTTTTTTAATCTTTATTTTTTCAATTATTTTATTTTTTCAGTAGGTAAATTATTCAGAGTTCAAAATTTAAAAAAAATTCACCGTCTGACCCTGTCTTCCTGCTCCACAGTCCTCCTTTTGGGGCAAGTGGTGTTCACGTTTTTCTGCTTCCTTCCAGAGAGAATTTTGCATATACCAGCAGATACGCTGTTTCCCCCTTGTTCTGCACAAACGATACCTGTTGTACACACTGCTGTGCACCTTGTTTTTTTTTTTTTTGACTTAACAGATCTTGGAACTGTTTCCCATGACAGCTTACTCTGTTGCTGCCCATTTAGGCTGAGTGCAGTCAGTGCCGCAGTGCTTAACCTGATTTGTGTACTGTTCCTGGAGTGTAGTCAGTACTGCCATGATAGCCTTATTCATGCACCATTCCCTGAGTGCAGTCAGTGCTGCAATGATAACCTTGTTCGTGTGCTGTTTCCTGAGTGCATTCAGTGCTGCAGTGATAATCTTATTTGTTTACTGTCCTGAGTGCAGTCAGTGCTGTAATGATAACCTTATTCGTGTACTGTTCCGAGTGCAGTCAGTGCTGTAATGATAACCTTATTCGTGTACTGTTCCCTGAGTGCAGTCAGTGCTGTAATGATAACCTTATTCGTGTACTGTTCCCTGAGTGCAGTCAGTGCTGTAATGATAATCTTATTTTCATGTTCTGTTTCCTGAGTGCAGTTAGTGCTGCAGTGATACCCTTATTCACGTACCATTCCTTGAATGCAGTCAGTGCTGGCACTGCATAACCTTATTTGTGTCCCATTCCATCTATAGAGGAGTGTGTCTGTAAGATAGTTCACTAGCAATTAAATTGTTTTCTCATATAAGTTGTATTTTTTTTTTTACTTTTAAATTTTACCTATCTGGAATTTATTTTCAGTGGAAGCTGTGAGGTAGAGACCGACTTACCTTTCCCCCTATCTCTCTCCAGTCACACCACCACCACCTATGCAGGTGTCCACCTTCCCCACTGTGTGAAGACACCACCTGATCTTGCATTAAATGCCCCATACATGTGGGCCTTCTCGGGACTTCTTGTCCTCTCTCCTTGTTGTCCCTTTGTAAAATTACTGACAGTTCATTTATCCGCCAGAACTTTAGGCTCGGCTCTTCCAGTTGCCCTAGAAATACTGTCAGTGTGTTTGTCAGGACTGAGTTAAAGACCAACACAGGGAGAATTTACCTCTTTGTGACCATGTCTTGGTATCCAAGAAATTCTTTCCACTTGTTCTTTTGTTTCCCTTGTGGTCTGGTTTAGGGACCCTCCTAAACCGTGATTTTATATTTACACAATAGACGCTCATTGGATAAAAATTAGGAAAGTGAAAAGGAGACGGGCAGTGGTGACACCCATGTCCTGCGACAACGGTGGCTCACAGGTTCACAGAGCCTCGGGAGCATCTGCCCCTCGTTTATTTATGTAGTCATTGAAAGGGTACCGTGCACGTGACTGTCATGTTCTCTGCACTCAGAAGTGATCTTTTCACAGTGTTATTTTATGCGTTGGGGGTTCCCTGTGTGACTGCACCTAGTCACCTACTGGACGGTGCCCAGGTTTTTTTTTTTTTTCCCTCCCTATTTTTTGTCCCTCTGTCCTTCAAGAAATGTCTTAGCCGTGGGATTCCTGGGTCACAGGGTAAGTGTGTTGTTTCGGTTTGGGCTCTGTCTTGCCATGGTGCTTCCCAGAGTGCACGCTGGTTGCTGCACTCGTCCACAGGGAGGTATGGTTTCTCGGGTGGGTGGGGGCTGAACGTGAAGAGCCACTCCTGTCCCTAGCTGCCCATGTTTCCTTTCAGGGAACCTTCTGAGCAGCCTCATGGGCTCCTCTGAGCAGGAGGAGGGCGAGGAGAGTCAGGAGGACAGCAGCCCCATCGAGCTCGACTGATGTGTCTGGACACAATGGAGACGGCGGCACCTGGGCAGCTTCAGAATGCGAGTCCTGCGACACAGCTTCCCTGAGGGCTCCTCATCCTGAGGCTGGCAGGCTGCGTCCAGGATCTGGTCTCCTGTTCGTGAGGTGGCCAGGGGACCTGGCTGCCTGTCGCTGTGCTGATGGGACTTGGGGCGAGTCACGTGGCCCGCGGTGTCTCCGCCCTTCAGATTGCTCTGTAATAAAGCACAGGCCTTCCTACAACAGCGCCGCCCAGTCCTTTGTTTCAGCTTCCTGTGGGGTGGCACGGGATGGCATGGGACCTGTCCTCACGGTGACTTGGGGGGCTGCACAGCTCACTTGGCTCCCCTGGGCAGAGGGCGCTGTGGCACACAAGGAGGCAGCCCCTCGTCTCGCCACAAGAGCCATTTTCTTTACCTTGTGTTGTTTTGAACTAGTTGGGCCGCCGTGCGATCATGATGTAGCATGTCCTGTCATGAGCGTGAGCCGTGGGCCCTCATCCCCCATGGTCACCACGCCACTGCTGGGTGCTGTGTCCCTGTCCTTGTGCGGTCACCGTGCCGGTGGAGTTGCTGCTCCGGAAAGGCTATTTCTTAAAAGGGATCCTGCAAAACTCCACATCTCTCATGATGCAATATTTATTTTTATTGGGTGATTGAGTCCTTTGACCTAACATTTTAGGTTTTAACCAAATAACCGGTCCAGGAGTTAGCATATCCGCCCTTGTCACTGAGCTATACCGTCACCAGTATAATCAAAAAAGGGGAGACACTTTATTTTTTCACAGTTGAAAAGTTGTAGATTAATATGAAGTGATCATGCATGGGAAGGGGGAGATATACAATCTTATTTACTGTAAAAATGGAATTTAAAGGAAGGTTTTGTGTTAATTGTTGAGTTTAAATAAATACTTTATACTGGGTTGTGCTTCTTTCTGAATTTGCTCCTGAGGTTGGCTGGGTGGCCACATCTTGGGGTGACACTGTGACCTCTTTCTTGGGGGGTGGGGGCTCTGCGGCTCTGACTCATGCCCACCTGAGGGAGCAGCTGCCAAGCCTCCTGGGCTCCCTGGGGGTGTCTGAGCAAATTCCCCATGAGTAGAGCTTGTGCTGTGGCACCAAGCCCTTCCCTGGGCTTGCCCTGTGTGGATGGAGACATGGCAGGAAGGGGCCAACACTCAACTATGATGTTAAAAGAAATGTGTGTCTATGTGTTGTGATTTTATTTAGATTTGGAAAAATCAAATCCACTGGGTTAAGGGCGGCTGGAGCCTGTCAGTTGTAGGGGGATCAGCCTGGACGCAGTGGTCACAGCGCCCCCTGGTGGCTGGGTCAGCTCCTGCCTGCGGCCAGGAGCCAAGTGCTTTAAATAACCAGCCGCTGGCTCTGGACTTCGTCAGAGAAAGTCTTCCCTACGATCGATTGTGAGGCTGCCCTGGTTTCTTTTTAAATAGTGTTATACACACCCATGTGCATACATAAACATGCAGGCACACGCATGCATGTACACTCGTGTGTACACAGTGTGTGGCACCACCAGGCTGCAGGCGGGTGGCTGAGCAGGATAAACATGGGCAAGGGCCGAGGACCCCGGGGCTCTCATTTCTGACCCAGGACAAGGCCTCTCACTTTGGGGGCTGTTTCCTGTCTGAAAAGTGACAAGGACTTGGCGGGAGGTTGGGGGGTGGGGGGCGAGGTCGCTTCTGGGCTTGGTGCAGACCTCAGCTCTGGCTCGTAACCGGGCCAGGGTGAACCAACAAGCCTCCTGAGGTTGGGGGGGGGGGGGGTTCTCCTCCCTGAAATGGGTGGGTTGGGGTGGCAGCTGCTGGTTGAACACTACAGCCCTGAGGTACCCAATGGTGGTCCTGGGACTCGGGTGACGGCCACTGGTGACCCCCCATCGCTGATGAGCAGTTCCTGCAGTGTCACCGCCACCGCCATTTTGGGGACCCCAGGTGGAGAGATGTGTGGGGGCAGGAAGGTTCCTGGGTCTCAAGTTTCCTCATTTAAGGAGGCGCTTAGCGTGGGGCCCAGCCCAGAATGCCGGTGTCTGGGAGGACACAGGCCCTGCTGCCCACTCTCCTCACCACCCCCCAAGTCCTTGTTGGGCACCAAGCTGCCCTTCACGGGGTGGAGGTGGGGGGGCTCTGGGCCCCTCAAGGCCTCTGGGTGGCCTCAGCTACACATCCCCAAGGGGCAGACTTCACCAGGCCCAAGTGCGGCAGGGCTGGGAGCGAGCACTGCAGCAAGACCCTGACCACCCAAGCCCCAACATAGCCGACCCGCTGTCCTTGGTCCCGTGCCCGGCCAGCAGCTCAGCTGGGCACCTCCCAGCCCCAGGGCTCCCCCCGCCGACTCTCCCCGCCCCCACACACACAGAAGACCACTCTGGAGCCACAACTTTATTCCGGGTGTGACATGGTGACCACAAACCCCAGCCAAGAGCCCCGTTCTGTCCCCTCCGCTGCCAGGCACTGTGGACAGTGGGCACGGCTACGTCTTGGCCAGGCAGGGCTGGAAGGGGCATGGGGCCCACCAGGTCACCTGCGGGCCACATGCCCCTGCTGAGGAGACCAATCCACTCTGCATGTGGCCCAGACACGGCGGGCTCTGGGGCCCCACCTGGACACCCGGACACTCACGGGAAGGGTCAGGGTGAAAAATAAATACAGGAGTGCTGCAGCTACTGGCCGGCCAGCAGCAAGCTGGGGGCCTGGGGCAGAGGCCACATGGCCCAGGGTTCAGATCAGCAAGGTCACAGCCCGAGCCGGGGTCAGCAGTCAGCAGAAGCACCATGGGGGCAGCTGGGCAGGCCTCCAGCAACCAGGCCTTGGCAGACACGCGGGTCCCTCTGCATGCCCCCACCCCCAGCCAGGTCTCCAGGGCTATTGCAGGAGCTCCTGTCAGTGGGGCTTCCCCAACTGCCCCTCAACACTGCCCCAGCTGTGCCAACTCCTGGAGACAAGGACTGTCTGCTTTGTCCCCCTCTCCCCGCAGTGACTGACCACACAGTTGCCCAATAAATACTTGTTAGAGGAGGGCTAGAGGGCTGGAAGGACCGGAGGACAGCTGGCAGCAGCATGAGGGTGGACCAGGTGAGGAGTGTAGGTGCAGGGGCAGCTTGAGTTCCCATGTGCAACCAGGCCTGCCCACTGTCCCCAGAAAGCCACCCCATGGGCCTGGCAGTGCCCTGCCTGGAGGCCAGGAAACAGTGCACACGCCCCCTACAGGACTGCTGGGTGGAGTGCGTGAGGGGCTTCGGGAGGGGCAGGCGGGCTTCGGGAGAAGGACAGCAGGTTGGGGGCACATCTGGGAGGGGAGGAGGGTCTGGCCAGAGCAGCATGGCTGGGCAGGGGTCAGGCCAGAGTCAAGAGGCCCACAGTGAGGCCAAGGAGAATGAGTCCTAGGGCCGAGGTTCAGGCCAAGGGGCAGGGGTTCTGGGCCCACCTGGTCACTGCGGAGCTGCTCCCCCCAACAGCAGGGCCAGGCCAGACCACTGGGCTCCTCAGAACCCCCCTCTGCAGGCTGCCCGGTCTGGCTGCCTCAAAGTCCACAGCACAGCGACTCCAGTGTCCTTGGCCCCACTGTCCTCTAGGGTTTATGCTTGAAGTGGGCCTCCACTGAAATGGGGCAGGTGTTGGGGCTCATCATGCCAGCAGGAGGGCAAGCTCAGCCCCAGCCTCCACAGCCTGTCCCGGGAACCCATCCAGAACCTGGGGGCTCCATCCAGACCCTGGGGGTGTCATCCAGACCCCAGGGGCTCCACCAACTTCCCAGGTGCCCTGGACCTGAGCCCACCTGCCGCCCTCACCTGCGTATTCCTGGGGCAGCATGGGCCGGTCTACGACGCTCTGGAAGGCGGCCACCCACTCCCGGCGGTCAGCCTCTGTCTCGCAGGCAAACAGGAACTTGCGGTCGGGTGTGACGATGGTGACACCGTGGGCCCAGTGGTGGCCCTGGGTGGTTGGCGGGAGGCCCTCCAGCACCGAGTAGCCACCCTCCTTGCTGCCGATGAAGACCTCCCCACGGGCGAAGGCGTCCTGAGGTGGGACGAGGCTGAGGGGGGCCGGCCATGGCCCTGGGGTAGCCACCTCCAGAGCCTGGGAGTCCCGCTTCCCCCCAGAGTGGCCCCCACCACGTGGCTATGTTCAGCTTGTGCCTGAGCTGAGGGAACCCCACGAAGGTCCCACCTAGTGCCCCAACTCACCAGAGGGTCCTTGAAGTACATGAGCCTTCGGTCGTCCATGGTAAACCAGCGCTTCCGGAACCCTTCCGTTTGCTGCCAACAGAGGTTGGTGACTGACTAGCTAGCCTGACCATCCTCCACAGTGCTCACCAGGAGGGCGGGCCATCCGACTGTCCATTCACTCTTTCGTTCACCTGCTCATTCCTGCCTCCTGGGGGTCCTGCTGGAGTCTGCTCTCCCCACACCCCTTCCCCTTCCTGACCATAAAGGCCCTTACACAAGCTGTTCTTTCACCTGGGACACTCCCCATTTCCCAGCTCATCTCTGCACCCCGGCCCAGCCCTCACGTCCCCAGGGAAGCCCTCCTTGCCGCCTGGCCTCTGATGCAGGCCCCCACCGCACCTCCCCTGGAGCATTTGTCCCAGATGCCCCCTGGGTCTGCCCCCACCCTGCACAGCCCAGCCCCAGGTGACAGGGGCAAGCTGGGGAGTGGATCGATCTCAGAGTGAGGCCTGGGGTGGGGGCCCAGGGCCGCCAGGCACCCCTGTCCTGCCTGAGTGCCGTCACACCCACCTTGGGCCCTGTCTTTTCCATGTAGCCCTCCTTCAGGTAGTTCCGGGACAGCTTGGGCACCAGCTGGGGTGGAAGGGGAGATGGTACAAGGTCAGGGCGGTCAGGAGTCCCCTGCAACCTGGTTCACCCCTGCTCCCGGCCAAGGGCCCGTCCAGGGGCTGCACCCCCACCCCTACACTCCCTCTGCCAGGTCTGACACAGCAGCCTCTGTCCCTTCTTTTCACTGCCACTGAGCTAAAGCTTACCAGAAACAAGTGGAAAAGCTAGGCTTACTTTAGGACCACCCTGGATACCCTTGGCCAGCCCCCCACCCAGTCTTTCCCACCCCCACCCAGGCATTCTTGTCGGTCACTGTCCCCCCCCACTCATGTCCTTGTCAATCCCCCCCAGGGGCACTCACATCAGCGTCGCCATCCCCCCAGGCATTCTCATCAGGGTCACCGTCCCCCCCAGGCACTCACATCGTCACTTCCCCACCCCTCCGGCACTCAAGTCCTTGTCACTTCCCACACCCCCGCACTCACGTCCTCCTCGTTGATGTCCCCCCAGGCACTCACATCAGTGTCGCTGGCCCACCCCCTGCACTCACATTAGCGTTGCTGACCCCTCCACCCCCACTCACGTCTGCGTCGCTGGCCCCTGGGAAGGCCACCTGCAGGTAGTGGAAGCGGGCCGCCCGCAGCGCGTTGAACCAGTCCACGATCTCCTGAGGGATGAAGGGGGTCTGAGCAAGAGCCCTCAGAAACTCCTCCATCACCCCTCCCCCAGCCCCGGGCTAAAGCAGTTCCTGGCCAACTCCTCACTCCTGCGCTTTAGCTGGTCCGGGCCAGGACAGCGGGCTTCCTGGAGGAGGCGCCCCTGTGCCGGCCTTGAAGGCCAGGGAGGCTTCCATTGGTCGGTGAGTGCAGCCTGGGCGAAGACCGGGATGGGGGACGGTCAGGGGACAGGCGGGAGGGAACTGGCCGGGATCAGGATGGGCAGCGTGGCTGTGGGGCTAGAAGGGCCGTTGGGGGTCTGAGCGCCCGTTGCCCTGGCGCTGCCGCAGGGAGTGCGGTGCTGGCTTCTGCCCTTTCAGGTCAGGCGAGCCTTGCGGGCTGCCAAGGCAGGGGAGGGGGCTTCCACCTCAGAGAGGGGCGGGCTGCTGCCCTGGGCGGGGCTCAAGGACCCCGTCCAACAGAAACGGGCGCAGGCGAAGCGCCCCACTCCGAGATCGCCGCCGCTGCCCCTCATGGTATCCTCTCTCCCCACGCCCAGCGCCTACCCTGGGGTCTGCCCAGCTCCCTCGGGTCCCGGTCACAGCCCCGTCCTTACCTGTGCCAGCCTCTACTCCCTCCAGGCTGTCCCAGGGACCCCACCCCACCTCCTCCCATCCCACGTGCACCCACCAGCCCCCTCTCCCCCCGTTCTGGTTTTGTGCCCCAGGCAAAGTTCCCAAAGCCGGATGGACCCAGCTGCGGCAGGTCAGCGTCTGCTCCTTCCTGAGCCGCAGCCTCACGCAGCCTCACTCCTGCTAGCGGCTCACCTGGACAAGCTCAAATGGCACCCAGATCTGGGCCCCCTCCCTGCTCAGACCCCAGCGCCCAGCTCCGACTCCACCTCTCCTGCAAATCCACCCCAAACCTCACCTCTAGTGCTCCGACCCCCACCCCCCACCCCGATCCCCGGCTCTGCTCCCAGCCACGATCCCCAATCCTGCCCCTCCTGCAGCCCCGCCCATCTCTCTAGCCCGGCTACCACCGTTCTGACCACCCTCCCACTTCTTCTGGCCGCACCCGTCTCCGCTGGTTCCGCCCACTGCCTCCATCTCCACCCACCGCTCTAGCCCTGCCCACCTGTGCTCTGGTCCCACCCATCTCCTCTGGTACCACCCACCACTTCCGGCCCGTCCCTCCTTAATCCCCCATCCGGACTCCTGCCGACCCTTCCCGCAACTGTCTTCGGTCGCCAGTCCCCCTCTCCTCCACCTCCTCCCATCAGGACACTCTCCAGCCTCTCTGCACAAACTCCCCTCCTCCTCCCCTCCTGACGACCGGTGCTTCTGCTTCTCCTCCATCCAGGCCCGCTTGCCCTGTGCTGTTGAGCCCAACTCCCACGACTGCCCCTGTAGTGACCCCTTCACTCTGCAGTTGCAGTGGCTCCCTCTTACCTAAGCCCTGTGCCTTTATGAATTCCAGTCTTACCTCTCTGGGCCAGACGCTTCCTCTCACCTTACCTGCCTCCTCCCACCTCACCTGTACCCATGAGCATCACCTCCTCTCACACCTGCCCCCACTGGAGTGGTTCTGTCTAATGCCTGAGTCCCAGGGCCTCGTTTTCTGGGTTTCTTCCTGCTTTTCTGGCTTCTCTCTTCACCCTCCTCCTGAGTGCAGTCCGAGGCACCTCCCCCTCCCAGGAGGGCTCACCCAGGCCCACATCACTCCTCAGTGCCCAGACACCCATATCCTCCTCCTGGGAAGTGCACAAGACCTCCACTCCACCCTCCCACATTCAGACTGCAACCCGCTCCCCTGGCTCTGTTCCTCCCCACCATCTCCCACCACCTTAGCCAGGGACCCAAATGTATTATATGTATCTGTACCAGGCAGGAGGAGTTTGGTCTGAAGAATATGACCAGCCCAAGATCCCAGGACAGCCAAGGAAATCCCACACAGAAGACAGAGAAGTGAACACACACACACACACACACACACACACACACACACACAGGGGACAGCAGCTTAGAAGGGGCAAGGAAATTTCAAAAATTATCATTGATAATTAGAGACCAGATACTACAATCGTGAAACAAGAACAGTGAATTCTGAAATAGGAACATCCCAAGAACAACAAGGAGCCCTGCAAAATTAAAAATTTAAGAATGGAAATGTAACCCTCCGTAGAAGAGTTGGAAGACAAAGTTGAAGAAATTTCCCAGAAAGTTGAGAAAAAAAGAAAAAAGGAGACATTAATGAGAAAATGAGTCTAGGAGAGCCAACATCTGAATAATAGCAAAAAGAGAAAATGGAGGGAGGGAATAATTAAAAAAAACATTCCCTGACCTCATGGACATGAGTGAACAGATCGTGTTATGGACTGAATTGTGTCCCCCCAAAATGTGTGTCTTACATCCGAACTCCAAGGGACTGAACTGCTGGGCAGAGGGCTGTGGGGACCATGGTCTCAGAGAACATCTAGCTCAATTGGCATGACACAGCTTATAAAGACAATGTTCTACATTCTACCTTGGTGAGTAGCGTCTGGGGTCTTAAAAGCCTGTGAGCAGCCATCTAAGATACTCCACTGGTCTCATCCCTTCGGGAGCAAGGGAGAATGAAGAGAACAGGATACAAGGAAAAGATTAGTCCAAAGGACTAATGGACCACAGCTACGAAGGCCTCCACTGGACTGAGTCCAGTACAGCTAGATGGTGCCCGGCTACCACCTCTGACTGCTCTGACCGGGATCACAACAGAGCGTTCTGGACAAAGCTGGAGAAGGATGTAGAACAAAATTCTAACTCACAAAAAAAAAGACCAGATTTACTGGCCTAAAGGAGACTGGAGAAACCCCGAGAGTATGGCCCCCAGACACCCTTTTAGCTCAGTGGTGAAGTCACTTCCGAGGTTCACCGTTCAGCCGGGGAGGGACAGCCCCATAAAACCAAATGGGACTAATGAGGCACAGCAGTCTAGGGACAAGGGCTAGAAGGCAGAAGGAGACAGGAAAGCTGGTGATAGGGAACCCAAGGTTGAGTGTGTGGATGTGTTGTGAGGTTGTTAACCATTGTCATAGGGCAACATGTGTACTGTTTAATGAGAAACTATTTTGTTCTGTAAACCATCTAAAGTGAGAACAGCAGCACAACTGAAGAGCACAGTCAATGTCACTGAACTGTGTATGTAGAAATCTTTGAAATGGTGAATCTTTGGCTATGTATATTTTCACCCAAAAAAAAAAGGTCGAGAAGGGAGAGGGTTGACATATCGTGGGGTTGTTAACCAATGTCATAAAACAATATATGTACTACCATTTCATGACAAACTATTTGTTCTGTAAACCTTCACCTGAAGTACAATTAAAAAAAAAATGTGTCTTCTGGGCTAGGCCACGATTCCCAGTATTGTGTAAGTCTTCCATTTTGTGATCTGATGTATTTATCCTATATGTTGTAAATCCTCTATGATGTTAATAAGGCAGGATTAGAGGCAGTTATGTTAATGAGGCAGGATGCAATCTACAGGATTAGGTTGTCTCTTGAGTCAATCTGTTTTGAGATATAAAAGAAAGAAGCGAGCAGAGAGGCAAGGGACCTCATTACCACCAAGCAAGAAGAGCCAGGAGCGTGCGTGTCCTTTGGAGCTGGGGTCCCTGCACTGAGAAGCTCCTAGACCAGGGGAAGATTGATGATAAGGACCTTCCCCCAGAACCCACAGAGAGAAAGCCATCCCCTGGAGATGGCACCCTGAATTTGGACGCCTAGCCTGCAAGACTGTGAGAGAACAAAACCCTGTTAAAACCAGACACTTGTAGTATTTCTGTTATAGCAGCACTAGATAACTAAGACCAGAAGGCCCCACCCCTACAGTGTGCCCAGCAAGAAACATCATCAGAAAATGTTGAAACCCCGAGAACAAACTCCGGAGGAAGAAAACCAACCAAAGGCATGTTGCACAGAAAGGATGAGTCAGAGAAGCTTTGGGCTTCTCCAAAGCAGTGCTGGAAGCATGGAGTCAGTGGTGCAATGCCTTCTGGATTAGGAAGGAAAATTAGTTCCAACCTAGAATTCCGTATTGAGCTGCTATGGGCTGAACTGTGTCCCCAAAAAAGATACATTGAAGTCCTAACCTTGGTGCCTGTGAACACGACCTTGTTGTGAACTAGAGTCTTTGAGGATGCTATCAGTTAGGTTAGAATGAGATCACACTGCAGTAGTGTGGGTCCTAATCGTGTATGAGTTGTGTTTTATAAAAGAAAAGACTCAGAGGGACACGGAGAGAAGGCAGCCATGTGATAACAGAGGCAGAGATTGGGTTGATGCATCTAAAAGCCAAAGAACGCCAGGAACCACCAAAAGTGGCAAGAGGCAAAGAAGGATCCTCCCCTGGAGCCTTTGGAGGGAACGTGACCCTGCAGACACCTTGATTTTGGACTTCTGGCCTCCAGAACTGTGCAAGAATACATTCCTATTGTTTTAAGCCCCCTGGTTTGTGGTCCTTTGTTCCGGCGGCCCCAGGACGCCTCTTGGAAGCATGTCTGTCCCTCTGGGGAGGCAGCATGGGAAGTAGTCTAGCCCCTCCCTGCCCCCTGCTGGCCCTGCCCAGCCTGTGTCCCACCTTCGCATCCTCGTGGTAGACGAAGATGTTTCGAGTGCTGTTGTCCTTCAGGTAGGTGACCTGCAGGCCATGGGGGTGGCCAATCTTGGCTGGCTGGAAGGTGGCATTGAGGTGCTCAATCTTCATGATGGCTTTGGGCTCCTTGGCCTGGGAACAAGGAACATTCCTTGAAAGCCAGTTCCCGAGCTCAGAGCAGCCGGAAGGGTGGCTGCGCCCATGGGTGACCACCTGAGCATGGGTGCTGGCAGCTCCCCTGCTGTGCTGTGTGACCCTGGGCAACCTGCTCAACCTCTCTGGGCCTCACAAGATCTCCCCCCTCAGGCATGATGGGGACCAAAATGACATCACACAGGCACTCAGCACTGGGGAGACCCCTCAGCATTGGGGAGACCCTCCTCTTGGCCCCTTCAAGCAGACAGAGCCTCTGTCTGGGCCCCGCCTCTTTTCGCTGCCCTCCTTCCCGTGCTTCCCTGTCCCTGTGGGAGATGGGATGTTCTCATTCACGGGGGCGGCATGTCCCACGGGGGTCAGGGCAGCATGGCTCCTGGGATCACATGAAGGCAGCTGAGGACAAGATGCCAGCTGTCCAGGGCACGTGTTCAGCCTCCCTGGTCCCAGGTGGGCAGCCTGGACCCTTCCCCTCACCCCCACTCACATCATTCTTGTTGAAGTACTTCAGGGCCCCCTCACGTTCTGTCAGCACAAACTTGCGGCTTAAGAACTGCCCGTTGTCGCGGCCTCGCTTCCAGAGAAACCCTTCTCGGTACCCTGGGGAGGGAAGCAGACGGGGTTGACAGTCACATCAGATGGGGTCATGAAGAGGGGAGAGTCTCCAGCCAGCCTGTCCTCATCTGGGCCCCACAGACCCACAGGGACGGTGGGCAGGGCAGGAGCGGCCAGGAGGCAGCCAAGCTGGGTTCCAGTACTGCTTGCCTTGGCCAGGCAGGGGTCCGCTGTGCGGGGGTCCACCGCGGTCCAGCAGGGGACACTGAGGCTCAGGCCAGCGGCAATAGGTGCAACAGGGTCCGTGAAGCCTAGGTCCCTCCCACCCCCAACCAGGCTGTCTGCCACTGCTGTTTCTGTCTGCTGCTTTTGTTTTGATTTTTGGTTTTGTGTTTTTGAGGTATAACAAACTGCACTCACCTTCATGTACAGCCAGTGACTATCTACACATGGACACACTTACGTAGGTCCCTGAGTAGAGCACACAGTGAGCGCTCGACTGCTAACCCAAAGGTTGGCAGTTCAAACCTACCCAGTGGTACTGCGGAAGAAAGGCATGGTGATCTGCTTCGCTAGAGATTACAGCCAAGAAAACCCTATGGAGCACAGTTCTCTGTCGCATGGGGTGGCCATGAGCTGGAATCGATTTGAAGGCAATGGGTTTGGTTTTTGTTTTATGAACCTACGTAACCACCTGTGGCCAGCAGAGTAACAGCCCCCAAGACATCCACACCCTAGTCCATGTACTGCAAGTGCTATCTTATAAAGCCAAAAGGACTTTGCAGGTGTGGTTAAGGATCTTGGGATAGGAAACTGTCCCGGATTATCCAGTGGGCCCTAAATGCAACCACAGGGTCCTGATAAGAGGCGCACAGAGGGAGGTGTGACCGCAGATGAGGTGGAGGCCCTGTGACTACAGAGGTAGAGACTGGAGCGATGTGGGCACAAGCCAAGGAACGCCGGCAGCCTCTAGAAGAGGAAGAAGCAATGAACGGATTCCCCACTGAAGCCTCCAAGGGAACCAGTCCTGCTCGCATCTTGATTTTAGACCCTCAAGACTCATTTTGGATGTCCAGCCTCCAGAACTGCAGGAGAATAAATGTGTGTTGTTTGAAGACAATGAGTTTGGGGTGAGTTGTTACAGCAGCCACAAGAGACTGATACACCGCCACTCCGATGAACACTTCCACCACTCCACAGAGTTCCCTCTCGCCTCCCCACCAGCACTGTCCTGACTTCCATCACTACAGACTCACTCTGCCTGTTCTAGAATGACGGAAAGTGGACTCATACGGCACGAACTCCTTTGGATCTGGCTGTTCAACTCAGCTCAACTCAACATTTCTTTGAGGTTCATCCATGTTGCTGCGTGTGTCAGCGGTGGTTGTTCTTAGCTGCCATTGAGTCAGCTCTGACTCATGGTGACCCTACATACAACAGAATGAAATGCTGCCCAGTCCTGCACCATCTTCACGATTGCTGGTTGCTGTGCTCAAGTCCATTGTTGTGGCCACTGTACATTTTGAGTGCCGTCCAACCTAGGGGGCTCACCTTCCAGCGCTATCTCGGACAATGTTCTGTTGTGACCCATAGGGTTCTCAGTGGCTAATTCTCAGAAGTAGATCGCCTGGCCTTTTTTCTTACTCTGTCTTAGTCTAGAAGCTCCATGGAAACCTGTTCACCATGGGTGGCCCAGCTGGTATTTGAAATATCAGTGGCATAACTTCCAGCTTCACAGCAACATGCAAGCCACCACAGCATAACACACTGATAGACGGAGGGTGGGTTCCCGCTTGTTGAGTGGTGCTTCTTTGCATGGATGCATCACAGTTTATCTGTCCCCCACCTGACAGACATCTGGTTGTTTCCTGCAGGGGACATCTGGGATGACTCTGCTGTGGGACATCGTCACCTTGACTGTGACCTCTGGTGGGCACCTCCCCTTGGTTTTCTTGGTCCACACCCAGGAAAGGAATGCTGGCCCAACAGAAAGTGTCTGTTCAGCTTTGTTGAAACCGCACACCCACCCCCACCGCCTCCCACACGGAGCCCAGAGCCAGCTTTCGGAGGTTGGGGCGCTGGGCGACTGCCTTGTCTGGGGACCTTTGAGTGAGGGGCCAGGTAAGGGGGTCCTGCAGTCTACATTGCAAAGTAAGAAAGCACTGGGGTATGCAGTGGTGGTGGCTACGCACCCTAACTCAGCACCCTAACTCAGCATGCCCTAACTATGCGCCCCTGATGGCTCTGCTGGGGACACCGCTCCACCCTCGCCACCGAGCCCCCAGCCCCCTCAGCTGCTCCACAGGGACAAGGGGCTATTTTCTCCACTCTCCAGAGGCGCACAGCCATAAAAATGCAGCAGGGACAGTGCCTGCCCCTCCCCTACAAGTCCAGCTTCTTCAACTCTCAGAGCCTTGGAAGAGCCGGCTGCCCCTTGGCCCCCACTGCACAGGCACAGCACAGGTCACCACGCTGTCCCCTAACCAGATAGGGCCAGCCCGGGAGCCTGCTAACTGACTGACCGAGCCCCTGACCCAGGGCAAAGCTGGGAGTCAAACCTTGCTCTTTCTTCGACTCTGCCGGCCTCTTGGGCCCTGGAGGCTGGACTGGAGTTATGATATCCACACCAGCCGCGACCACCAGTGCCACCTGGCCCTGGACAAGCATTTCACACACAGTCTCATTTAACACCGGAAAACCTCCCAACATCCTACTGTCATCCCCATCTTACAGTTAAGAAAACCAAGGCTCAGAGAGGTTAAGTAACCCATCTGAGGTAACCTGTTCACAAGGGCTAGGGTGGGCTGGACCCGGTCTGTGTAGCTCCTCACTGGCCAGTCTGGCCAAGTGACCCTGCCCTGGAACCAAGAGGTGGCACCCGCCCCTGGCACCCTCCCCTCGCGTCCTTGCTGCCCCTACTAGCATCCCCTTACTGCCCAGCAGGTGGCAGCAGCGCCTCAGTGAGAGGCGCAGGGCCCTCGCAGAAGACAGGGATGCCCGGGCCACGGGAACGGGGGTTCTCTGGGCACTGGCTTAGCCACACAACTGGGGATACCAGAGCCCCCAGGGGATGAAGCTGCCACTGGAGTGTTAAGAGCACGACACTTCATAGTGGTCGGTTACTACGAGAATGCTTCTCACTGGCCTCTGGTGCACACAAGCCTGGCTTTATCTCCTGGGCACAGAGAAGCTCTGAGGCTGCGGGCAAGGGGAGGATGCCCGCCCCAGGCTGCCCTGGCACCCGGCTCTGAGTCAGGGCTCTTCCGGACAGCAAGCCACCACCGGAGGCCTGGCACAGGGGCAGCATTCTCCAATGGGGCCAGCCAGGGTCACCCGTGGTCCAACCTCCCTCCTGGCTCTGGCTCTTGGCGGTTCTGGGACCATGCAGAGCCCAGCAGCACCAGCCTCGAGGCTGCTGTGGCCAGAAGGACCATTTTCTCTGCAGGGCTGGCGGGTCTAGGGGCAGAGACCAAATGGCTCAATCAGCATCTATTCAACACCTACTGTGTGCCAGATCCTATTGACTGCCAGGCCCTACTGTGTGCCGATTCCTACCGTGAGCTGGGCCCAACTGTGTGTCAGACCCTACTGTGTGCCAGGTCCTACTGTGTATTGAACCCGACTTCATGCCAGGTCCTACTGTGTATCAGACCCTACTGTGTGCCAGCACCTACTGCATGCCAGGTCCTACTGTGTTTCAGACCCTGCTTCATGCCTGGTCTGTACCCCCACCTGAGGAGCTAGAAGGGTCAGTCCACACCACAAGCCCTACTCAGCTGCCTCTTCCCAGAAGCCCCCATTTTAAACCTCTAGGCTGGGAACACTGTCAGCTTCATTAACCATAGCGAGACACCACTGCACGCCCACTACGGCACAAACCATACTACACAAAACAAGAACTGACATCCCAAGTGCTGGAAGGACCCAGAGCCCCCCCACCCCCGTATGCAGAGCCTGGGGATGCAAAGAGTCGGCACTCTGGAAACAGTGGCCGCTTCTCACAGAGCTGCTCCTATGTGTATGGGACGGCCCAGCAGCCCTGCCCCTAGGAACTCACCCAGGAGAGATGAGGAGACTGAGGCACGAGGCTCTGCGCCCACTCAGCCCTCCACACCAGCCCCGACCCCACCTGCCCTCTGGGGGCCCCACTGGGCATGCAGCATTAAAACAAAGAGGGCAATTCTGGGACAGGCCCTTCTCTGCACAACTGGGCATCCGATGGGGAAGGGCCTGTAGCCAACCCCAAGAGGAACAGGCAGGGGGGTGAGCCCTCTGGGGGAGAATGCTGGGGTCCAAGCCTGCAGTGTCTGTCAGCGACGTGGTGGCCTTTGGGCCCTGGACAAGAGGGGGCATTGTCTGGCCTGTGAAAGGCCGCCTTGAGGCTCAGGCAAGGGGGGAGGAGTAGGGGGCAGTCCGGGAGGCAGCCAGGCACAGCCATGACCAGGGTCATGGCCCCATTGAGGGGCCGTGGGGAGCCGGTGCGCAGGCAGACAGGTGGGCCGAGGCCTGGCCTGGCAAGCGTGAGGACAGCCCACCACAACCTGGCGACCACAAGGAGGGTGAGCGTGGCAGGCAGGATCCTCAGGGAGGCTGGGCCGTGGGACCCACCTGGGGCCAGGGCTTCGCAGCCGTGGGCTGGTGCCCACCAGGCCTTCCCAACTCAGCTGGGAACCTGCCACGGCCTTCACTGCAGTGCCACCGGTGCCACTGCCCCACTGTGGTCTTCTGGCCTCCTCCCCGATGGGCACAGAGCTCCACAGACAGGCCCCTGGCCCAAAGCAGAGAGCTGGGGCATGGGGGATGGTCTCCCCCTCTGCCCACCAGTGAAGGGGACTCTCAAGCGGCCGGGGGCAGGGGTTTGGCCCCCTTAGGGCAGCCCCATGAGGCAGGCAGGCAGGAAGGCAGCCGCGAGACTCCACTCCACAGGGAAGTGTAGGGGTGCCAGAGCACCCAGCGGCTGCCCCCCACAAGACCCATCCCCAACTCAGTTCAGGGGCCCGTGCCTGGGTGAGTCCCCGCCTGTCCCGCTCCAAGTCCCCCTGTCCTTTGAAGCCCCACCAGACTTAGGTTGGTTGAGCAGCCAGGGACCCAGATGCCCCCTCTGGCTCCGACACCACTGGGGGTCCAGCCTGGAGCCCACGGCATCTCTGGGCCCAGGGAGGCTCCGGCTAGTGGGAAGGGTCAGACGGGAACACAAAGGGTTGGACAGGGGAGAGGGACGCACCTGCCACTGGGACCAGGTGACCAGAGACTCCACAGCTGGCACCTCCCTCCCCACTCTCCAAGCCCAGCTGTTGTTGTTTATTTGTACTTTTTATTTTAAAATTTAGACTTAAAGTTGCAAAAATAGTAAAGAGGATTATTCGGCCCTTAAGGAAAACGAAGTCCTGATCCGTGCTACAGCAGGGGTGAAGACATGATGCCGAGCAAATTGACACAAAGGACACACGTCATATGATCCCACTTGCAGCAAAGATCTAGAATAGGCGAATGCACAGAGAGAGTAGATTAGTGGTCACCAGGGGCTGGGTCGGGGGAGAGGTACTGCTCATGGCCACAGGGTTTCTGTGGGGGGCAACCAGAATGTTCTAAAATAGGCTGATAGTCGGCCACTCTGAATATACTAAAATCTAACAGCTTGTGTGCTTTAAATGCGTGAATTGCATAGTGCGTGAATTTTATCTCAATATATTATCAGAGAAACAGAGAAAGATCCTTAACAAGATGGACTGACACAGTGGTGGCAACAATGAATTCAAACATAACCATGATTGTGAGGATGGCGCAGGACTGGGCAGTGTTTCGTTCAGTTGTACATAGATAGGGTCACTATGAGTCAGAACCGACTCAACGGCACCTAACAACAATCACAAAGATATATAAGGAGTCCCTGGGTGACGAGAAGGGTGAATGCGATCGGCTGCTAATCGAAAGGTTGGAGGTTCGACTCCACCCAGAGGCACCTCGGAAGAAAGACCTGGCAATCTGCTTCGGAAAAATCAGTCATTGAAAACCCTATGGAGCACAGTTCTACTCTGATACACATGGTGTTGATGTGAGTTAAAGTTGACTCAAAGGCCACTGGGTTTTTTTTGTTTTTTTTTAAAGATCTATAAAAAATAGGACAGAGTTCCCGTATACCCCCCACCCAGCTTCCCCTAACGTTATTATCTTGGTAACCACAGAACAATTATCAAGCCAGGAGATAACCTGGGGCAGCGCTATAACTAAACCACAGTAACTTAGTCACCAGTCTTCCTCCTAGAGTCTTTTCTCAGCTCCAGGGCTGACCAGGGCCCATATTTTGCTCAGCTGTTACATCTTAGTCTCCTGCTGTCTGTAAGCTTCTCCGTCTTTCCCTCGTGTTGCACGACCTTGGCATTTTAGGAGCATGCCAACGAGCTGCTTTGTTTGCTGCCCCTCAGTTTGGGTTTGTCCGATGCTTTCTCATGATGGAAGTGGGCTGTGTTTTGGGCAGGAAAACCACACAAATGACGTCTCTTCCAGTGCGTCCTATCTGAGCCTCTATGATGGCTCACGTGGGTGAGGCTGGCCTGGATCACCGAGTTGGGCCGGCTTTCCCCCTGGAAAGTTAACAAGCCTCTTGGGGACAGTACCTTGAGATCACGCGCATCCCCTCTCTCCTCAAACTCTCACCCACTAATTTTAGCACCGAGGATTGATGTTGCCTGCAACAATTATTACAGGGTGATTTCTGTCTCCCTCATTCCTTCTGCATTTATGACTGAAATGTTTCTGTAAGAAAGAGCTGCTCCCCACCCCCCGTTTATTTATTCAACGCTTTCTTTATTTAATCAGTATAGACACGTGGATATTTACGGCATCCTACGGCAAACTGAAAGGTGGGCAGTTTGAATCCACCAGGGGCTCCCTGGGAGGAAGACCTGGCAATCTGCTTCCGTGAAGATCACAGCTAGAAAACCCTAGGGGGCAGTTCTACTCTGTCACATGGGGTCGCTGTGAGTCAGAATTGACTCCACGGCACCCAACAACAATGTACCAGCTCTGGCCATCAGGAGCCGCTTCAGACAAACCCTGCTTCAAAGCTCTTCCTTCTAGGAAGGGCTCCCAGCCAGGCCCTGCCTCTGGCTCACCAGATCACTTGGGCAGGTCACTGGGCATTGGTTTCTGCAAACCAGTGTCTGGGAGCCCATGCTCAGCTTGAGGGTCTGAAGGTCCCAGCACGTGACAAGTGTGGGGCATCCCAACCCCACTCATAAATGCCTTAGAGCTTCCCCAGCACTGTGACCCCCCATTTCCAACAGCCCTGGGGCCTCATATGGCCCCCAGTGGGGCCTCCAGCACTGTGTCCCCGTGAGCCCAGCAGCCCCTCTGAGCAGCCTCCAGTTCTGGGACATTCCGGGACATTCCGGCGCAACTCCTGTGCAGTAGGCTCTGCCTCATCCAGACTGCCCCTCGGTTTTGGGGGGCCTTTCCCAACCCCACATTTCCCCTTTCCCTGGGTCCTTGTTCTGTGGGGACTTCTGCATTTTGCCACGGGGTGGGGTAGAAGGTGACATCACGCTACCACTGCCATGAGAAAGTGCTCCTGTGGAAAACCTGGGAGAGGACAGGAAGCGTGGCAGAATCCCGAGTGCCTCTTCAAAGGGGCTGGGGAGCTGATCCAATGCAGGGCAGACAGGACCCCCATCCTGGCCAGGACACTACATCCACTGCCCTGGACACAGGGAGGAAGCGGGGGTGCTGGGGGACTGTGGGGCTGCTCCCCCATCACAGAGGGGGACCCCCCACCCATGTGCCTCTGTATTCTGCAGCTCCCCCTCCACTCCTGGGGGGCCAACAAGCGGGTCCTGGGGCCCTGCACCCCACCTGCTGTAGGAAGGGCAGAAGGTGCGGCCGAGCCCTATCACCCCAGCCGTACCCCCAGGCCCACCTGCCGACCCCTCTGCGTCCAAAGCCAAGGGGGCCCTGCCTGCCCCATGGGGTTGGGATGCAGGCCATGCCCAGCACTGGGGATGGGGGATAAGGTCTCTGCCCTGAGGTGACGGGGGTGGGGGACACAGCTCTCTGGGCTCTGAGGGTCCTCCCGGCAGAGGAGTTCAGGTTGTGGAGGCTCTCTGGCCAGTAGGCCCCAGGATGACTGGTGATTATAAACCCAGGTTACCACAGGACAGGCGGTCCCTCCTTGGGTGGGCAGGTGGAGGCAGAGGGTAGACATATGACCCCCAGAGTTCCCGGGCACCCCCAGGACTCCGTTGCCCCAAGTCTCAGGGCTCCGCAGGGAAGGGGGTAACGCAGGGTAGCTTGAAGGGGCATCGTCATGGATATTCAGGCCCAAGGAGGAAGAAGTGGCATTTCGACCCCAACGTGACTCCCACATTAGAGAAATGGAGATGGAGCATAAATGCTTCATGGGGTCTCTGGGCCGGGTAGAGACAGGGAAGACACCAGGACGCCCCTTGAGGGGAGTCCAGGGCCCCAAAGCCACAAATACTTCCAAGCTGGGAGGGGCTGGGGGGTTTCCTGGGGAGAAGGACCAGGGTTGCTAGGGTCGCTCACGCCACCCTGAGAGGCAGAGGTGGGAGAAATGGGTGGAAAGGGCTGGAAAGCTCCCTGAGCCAACCTGAGAGTTACTTCACTTTTGGGGAGCAGCCCTATGTGAACCCCGCCTTCAATGCCAAAGACCTTCTAGCAGGGGGGGACCAGCTTGGAGAGGGAGGGGCCTGCCGAAGGACACGCAGGCAGCCGTGAGGGTTGCCTTCTCCCTGCCTTGTCCTCTGACCACCTCCAGGGTCTGAGAGGCCCTGAGTGTCATGCCAGGTCCCGGGGGAGCACTGGGGCACAGGCCCTCCTGGATGGCAGCACGATGTGGACACGCCCACATCCAGTGCCCCACTGCCTTCCAGCCCCACCTCACCAAAGCTAATGCTGCTTGTTTTTCCTTCTCGTCTAGCTGAGGCCCCTGCCTCAGGTAAGCAGTTTCTTGTGTTATGATGACAATGGCAAGGCCCATGTAGCAGGCACCTCCCGCATCTTGGTGACGCCCTTAACTGACCCTAATCACCCGGCCACCTGGTGGCTGCTGTACCCCGTGCTCTCTGAGCAAGGGGAGCTAATAGGGCAGACAGTTAGTAGGGCAGGAGGTCCCTGGGTGGAGCAAATGGTTTGCACTCGGCTGCTAACTGAAAGGTTGGAGGTTCAAGTCCACCCAGAGGTGCCTCAGAAGAAAGGCTTGGCAATCAACTTCCAAAAAATCAGCCATTGAAAACCCTGTGGAACACAGTTCTACTGTGATGCACATGGGGTGGCCATGAGTCAGAGTTGACTCGACAGTGTTGGGGGAATGGTCTGCCTCTCTGCCTCCCATCCAGGCTGCCTAAGTAAAGGCCTTGGGCCTAGAACATTCTCTAATAAGGAGGCTGGGAAGTGGGTCTCTCACACCCTCTCAGTCCCTGCTCCTTATCAGAGAAGGCTTCCCCCTGTTCTGGACACACTGTAACCTTCTCTGTCTCTCGCACACGTGCGGGTACCACATGGCACCTGGCCAACCCTACTTCTATAGTGGTTCTCAGAGGGGAGGGAACGGGGTCTCTGGTACTACGGCACAAGATGGGTGAATGTAGAACATCTGCCCTGTACCTGCCATACACAGGATGGGCCTCCAGGCCATGGGAGACCGTGCCCACTGGTGAAGCTGACTTTGCTCTGTCTCTTCTCTGTGTGAGTAAAACGTTTCCCATGCACTGACAGAGCGTGTGTGCAGTCTTTTGCTGGTGACTTCGAGCTCTGGGAGTTGACTGATGGCAACTGGTTTGTTTTGGTTTAGTGAGGCAGGAGTGCTATTGGATCAGATGACACTGGATCAGAGGACAGCACCCTGCACACCTCCTGCCCATCCTGACCACATGCCCATCTTGTACAGATGAGAAAATGGGGGTGTGGGCAGAGAAGGAACTTGGCGTCCGTAGGGGTACAATGAGCCAGCTGGTCTGAACCCAAAGCCTTTGCTCCTCCACAGGCTTGGCTGAGTCTGACCATCCACCTGGCTGTGACTTCAAGGACCAGCAGGCAAGGGCCTGGGGCTCCAACTTTAGAATGCTGTGCCGGAGAACTTCCTCAGCTTGGGGCCTGCCCTCTGTCCCCTGCCAGACAGTCCAGGGACAGCGAGAGTCTTCAGCTCCATCTCAAACTCACTTCCTGAGAGGACAGCAGGGACTCACGCACACTCATAGGATGGAACTCTGATGGGGGAACCGTAGGTGTGGGTGGAGAGACACACGCAGTGAGGAGTCCTGGCCCACCATGGCTGCCACCTGAGCCCTGCTTGGTGTGACACTAAGAGAGACACTTGCCCCCCTCAGCTGACCTCCGTACCTGGAACTAACACCCAAACACACCAGCAGACACTCCTCTGTTTATTCTGTTCATTCTCCAAATGCTCAAGATCTGCTGACTTTGCCACCCGCATGCACCCCCCACTTCTGGAACTCAGACTCTGGTTCTTCTCAGGAGGACCTCTCCCCATTCCAGAGGCTGGTCTGTGACTCAGGACAGTGCATCCCCCAGGTCATATGCTTAAGTGCCCACCTCAACCGGCCAGAGAGATCTGAGGCTTTGGTGAGAGACATACTTGCCCTATTCTCGAAGGACATGAGTGAGGGCACTGTAAAGTCTGGACCCGCGGGAGTAAAACTGTCACCAGGAGGGTGGGTGCTAACCCAGAGAACCAGAACCAAAAGGTGTAGTTACTGAATCCAAGTCCTGACAACCCTGCTCGAACCCCTAGATCAACCTGTGCCTGAAGCCCATCCAATGACATGAACCAGTTGATTTCCGGTTTTGCTTAAGCCCAACAGGGTTGGATTTTCTGTCACTTGCAACCACAGGGTCCTGATATGAGAATAGACATAAAATGTGGTGAGGTGGCTATTTCAGCTCGGCCTTCACCTGCCTATGAAATCAGGTCACACATGATCTTATTATAAACCACTAAGATCTTTAAGCCTGGAAAGATTAAGGAGCTCTAGGGTGAGTCTTCCAGGGGTTCTAGAGCAAGTAGGCTGGGGTTCAAAAGGAATGGAGCATGGGAGTGTATAGATGTTCATGTAACACTTTTTGTTCTATCCATCCAGCCATTCATCTATGTCTATCAGCATATCTCTCTCTATCCATCCATCCATCCATCCATCCATCCATCCATCCATCCATGTCTACATCTTTCTCCATTCATCCATCCATCCTATCAGCATATCTTCTCTATCCATCCATCCATCCATCCATCCATCCATCCATCCATCCATCCATGTCTACATCTTTCTCCATTCATCCATCCATCCTATCAGCATATCTTCTCTATCCATCCATCCATCCATCCATCCATCCATCCATCCATCCATGTCTACATCTTTCTCCATTCATCCATCCATCCTATCAGCATATCTTCTCTATCCATCCATCCATCCATCCATCCATCCATCCTATCAGCATCTATCTATCTATCTATCTAATCATGTTCACACACACACACCCTCCCATTCTCTCTCTCTCACGTTGCGGATCCCTAAGAGAGGAGGAAATGACCAGCTGGGAGAACAGTAACTAAATCAAAGGCTGCCCACAGGTCAAGTTTGCAGTGGAGGGTGGGGGCTCGGGAGCCGAGGAGAGCCAGTAGCCTCAGCCTGCCCTGGCTGTGGGCATGGACTGAACAACCCCCTGCCTTTACCCAGCTTCACCAGAGCCCCCTCCCCAGCCTAACTGCTGGGCAGCATACGGTTTGGCCTCCAGCCCACGCACATGGGAACCAACTACTACCTGCTAAGCCGGCCCTGAGCAGAGGGATAAAGGGATTACTCAGATCGATGGAGCCGCTGGCATTTGACTGCACCAGCTAATCTTCTCTGTGCTCAGAGCAGGCATCAGCTCTTCGTAGCAAAAATCGATGGTGCTGACGGAGCTCCCCAGGGAGGCGCCCCTGGGAGGGGTGGGGGAGATGAGCTCCATCAGAGGAACCTCAAGAAGGGGCTTGAGTGATCTCAGGGCAACAAGCCCAAGCCACTACCTCTGGGGGTCTGAGATGGAGGCTGGCATTAGAGGCGGCACTGCCCACGTCCTTCTCCAACCAGTGCTGGGGCTGACGGTCTCCTCCTCCTCCCTCTCCTTCTTCTCCTCTTTTTAAAAATTGAGGTGAAATTCACATAATGTACATTCACCATGTTGTGCAACCAACACCTCCGTCTAGTTCCAAGGCATTCTCATCACCCCAAAAGGAAACCCCGTACCCATTAAGCAGTCACTCCCCTGACCCCCAGCCCCTGATAACCACTTAATGTGTTTTCCTGTCTTTCTGGATTTGCCTGTTCTAGACGTTTCATGCACGTGGGATCGTACAATATTTGTCCTGTCGTGGCTGGCTTATTTCACCCAGCATCACATTTTCAGGGTTCAGCTGCGTTGCAGCCTGGATCAGAACGTCATTTCTCCTTATGGCTGAGTAATACTCCATTGTGTGAATGGACCACATTGTGTTTCTCCATCACCTGTTGATGGGCACTTGGGTTGTGTCACCTTCTGGCTGCCGTGAATAGTGCTGCAGTGAACATTGGTGTACACGTATCTGCAATCCTGTTTTCAAGTCTTTTGGGTACATACCCAGGTGTGTCACGGATTGCTGGGTCACAGCGCAATTCTATGTTCAGCGTTTTGAGGGTAACTTTCTTTTACAGAAGGGTGTATACAAAGGCTCAGGGTCAGAGGTCATGAGACTGGCTGATGGTCCAGCTCAGGGGCCCACGTGCCCAGGGGCCCACCAGGGGGGTTGAGCTTGCCTTCCTTCTCCAACAGGCAGCCCCCTGCTTCTCTGCCAGCTGCACTGGCCCTGCCCTGTGCTAACTGTGCCAACAGCACTCAGAGCCAGGCCAGGCCACCTGCCTCAGTTTCCCCATCTGGCAGACTATGACGAAGCAAAAGACATCTGTGAAGCTTGAGCCTGATGACACAATAGAGGCCTGGCCTCCTGGCCGCACACACCCAGGCTTACCCAGGGGTGGGGGCGGTGAGGAGCCGCAGGAGTTTAGAGCCGTGTGTCCCCGTGGAGACCAGTGGGGGCAGCTGCTGTGTGTTGGAGGACCCCCCCAGCCCCACCAGTGTGGGCACTGTCTGGCCCCCTCAGGACTCGCCTTCCTCAGAATCTCATCAGACCCACCCAGACCACCAGGTCCCAACATCGCCTTGTCAGCATGCTCACCCGCAGAGGAAGGAGCTCAGCCGCCAGCCCGGGGTACTGCAAGAAGCATCTGGAAGCAACCAGATGCAGACAGAATTTCAAGTAACCCGCAGGATACATAGGGGCTGCCCTGCTGGGGAGCCTGGCGTGGCCTGGGCTGGGCCCACCCCCAACGGGGCAACGGGAGACGGCGCTGGCCAGGGTCTGGGGAGATGTGCCTGAGGGCAGCTGGGAGGGGTCTGGCTCTCCCAAGAGAGCCAGAGAAAGATACCGGGACAGAAACAGAGAGAGGTAGAGGAGAGAGAGACAGAGAGACAGAAACAGGAAGAGGAGAGAGAGGGGGACCCAGCTCCAGAGGTCTGAGTGCTGCAGCCCATGGTCCAGTGCCCCAGCAGTGCCCCAACCCAAGCCCACCCTACCTGCCGAGTAGGGCTCCTGCTTCTCAGGGTAGATGAACTCATTCCTCTCGTACTTGGCTCGGATCCACTGCTCTTGAAGGAGTCTGCAGAGAGAGGGGAGACTGAGTCTGCCACTGCAAGGGCAGCACCACTAACCCACCCAGAAACCTGTCGCCCGGTGGAACGTTTCAGAACAGGGACGGGCAGGGCAGGGCTCCTGGCACCCTCAGCCGACTTAGGGCATGGCCCCTCTGGGCAGGAGACCTCGAAAGAACTGCTGGGGGAGAGGTTCGGTGTTTAACGCTGGGATCACGGAATCTGGCTGTCTTTGAGTTTTTAAAATGTTTTGCTAATCAGATAGCTTCATCTTTTAATACCTCCTTTTTTGTTTGTTTTTTATTGAGACGTAATTCACGTACCATAAAATTCACCCTTTTGAAGTTTATAATCCAGTGATTGTTTTAGTATATTCATAAATTTGTGAAACTATCACCATAATCTAAATCCAGGACACTTTCATCACCCCAGAAAGAAATCCCATGCCCCTGATCAGTCAGCTCCATTCCTCCTCCCCCTGAAAAAAAACAAAAACCAAACCCGTTGCCGTCAAGTCCAACTCACAGCGATGCTATAGGAGAGAGTTCAACTGCCCCATGGGGTTTCCAAGGAGCAGCTGGTGGATTCAAACTGCCAACCGTTTCGTTAGCAGCCAAACACTTAACCACTGTACCACCAGGGCTTCCCCCCAGCCCCTGGCACCACTAATCTACTTTCTGTCTCTATGCATGTGCCTATTCTAGACATTTCATATAAGTGGAACCACACAATATCTGTCCTTTTGTGTCTGGCATCCTCCACTCATGATTATGTTCTCAAGGTTCATCCATGCGTGGATCAGAACTCCATTTCTCTTTATGGCTGGGTAGTATTCCATTGGATACTTCCTTTTAATATGCACTTCTTGGGTTATTAAACCCATTAACCCATTACAAGCCAAGGAACGCCCGGGGCTACAGAAGCTGGGGGAGACAAGGAAGGACACTCCCCTAGGGCCTTCGGAGGGGGCATGGCCCTGCCAACACCTTGATTTGGATGCCTAGCCTCCAGGCTGTGAGACGGTAAATTTCGGTTCTTATGAGCCGACCACTCTGTGGCATTTTGTTACAGCAGTGCTAGGAGACTCATACAGACTATCATGCCCCAGGAGAGGCCCCCTGAAGATGCCCCCAGAAGGAAGGTCCCTACCCACCCCCCAGGAAGCCAGAGGCCTGGGTCCAGTCTGAAGCATCATCATCCTTAGCTCCAGGTGCCAGGATCTCCCCACTCCCCATCAGCCCCTGCAGCTTCTTCTCTGGTTTTAGCCACATAATGCAGGTCGATACCATCATTGAGATTGGGCACTACACCACCTGGCTGGCTGAGACACAAGTCAGGGCTGGGCCTTTCGGACGGTGTCCCCCACCCCAGTCCCCCAGGCCTTGGGGTTTTTCTGTTTCCCGTCAATTACACAGAACAGAACAAACAGGAAGCCTCTGGCTTCTCGGCCCAGCGGATCACCTGCAGTGCTGGGGCTCACACCCCGGGGGATGGGGTCTGCCCCTCCTACTGCGGCCTCGGCCTTGGCCTCGGGGGACCCTGGAGGCCCGGCTCAGCAGCTCGAAGACATGACCATGGGGAGTCACACCCTCCTGCCCAGTTTCTTATCTGTGACACAGAGGTAAATTACACCTGCTCTTGGAGCTGTGGGGGCCCATGTGTCTTGTGTGTGGCAGGCAGGGCACCTGGCAGTCAGTGTGATGGTGGACATAAAAGGGGGCCAGGGAACTGCGTCGGCAGACAGCCCTCGTGTGGCCTCGTCAGACCGTCCCCTTAGGACTCCACACACAGGGCTTCCTGGGCCTGGCACGGAGGTTTCCAGAAGCAGCAACAGGAGGAAGCTCTGGTAGTGGGTTCCGGGACAGGCGGAATACCCACCCCCTCAGCAGAACCACCTGGAATCAATCCTGTTGGTCACTGCAGAGTCCCGGCCAGAACGACCACGGAGAGCTGGCTGGACCCCCAGAGGCCACTGGGGGCACCAGCATTTCCTGGTGTGTCCTCCGCAGGTCAGCCGTCGGCCCTCCTGCAGCCTCGTGTATGTGGGGGTGGGGGGCAGCACCAAGAACCCCACCGACAGTGAGGAAAATGTGCTCAGAGCCCTAGAAAGGGGCCAGGGCATAACCCAACCAGAGCCCGTGCCCACCCACTCCCCACGGGGATTTCAGGAGTGCCAGCCCCCACGCACCCCAGTGCCTCTGGTGCCAGACCCCCAGGGTCACAATGGCCCTCACACCCAGCGCTGGACTCACAGGGCTGGGAGGTGCTTGGGGTGACCACCTCCCGGGCATGGGCTCGGGGCAGGGACACATGGGAGCCCTAGGGCACTCCTACACTGGGGAAACTGAGACTGGGTGCCTGTCTGTAGAGGCGCCTGCAGCGCTCACCCTGATGGGCAGCTGGCCCACAGACACCTGTTGAATAAAGAGGGGAAGCAGCCGCCGTGGGCAGCAAAGCCAGGAGTGGCAGTGATATTCGAATTTGGGGTTCCCCAGGATCGGCCCCTCTCTCAGTGGTATAAAGCTGCCCCAGAACACTGCATGGAACTCAGTTCTGTGTGCATTTGAACTGGACTTGTGAGTCTGGGTCGGCCCACCCAGGTCAGCTCAGGGTCACAGGCTCCAGGAGCATCCACGAGGTGGGCAGCCATAGCATCCCACAGCCCACAGCATCCCACAGTTTACACAACACCTCCCCACCCTCACCTCCTACCATTTCCACAGCACTTTACAGTTTACATTGCACGTTTCCACCCTGCCTCTTACCGTCCTACAATACCTTACAGTTTAACAGCCCAGCCCCTATCATTCCACAGCCCTCTAGAGCTTCTACAGCATGTTTACACACCACCTCCCATGATTCCACAGCACACTACAGTTTACACAGAAAGTCACGTCTCTCCTATCATGTCACAGCACTCTACAATTTACACAGGGATTCATACCTCCCCTTCTACCAGTGGACAGTACTCTACAGTTTGCACAGAGAATCACATATTTCCTCCTACCATTCCCAGCCCTCTACAGTGAGCACAGTGTGTTCACACCCCACCCCTACCCTGGGTCTCAGGACTGTGAGGTGAACCACCTGCAGAGGGTCTCCCCAGTGGCCCAGCAGGAAGGCGGCTTCTCCCAGGACCCCACTCTGCCCCTGGACACTGTACTCTCCTGGGTCCCCACAGCTGTGCCCCACGTACAGCTGAGACCCTGTCGTGGGGAGGGGGGAGGCACAGGCTCAGGGCGGTGCGGCCCCCACACCTACAGACAAAGGCTCAGGGGGGCCCAGGAGGGTGGGGTCGGCACCTGGCACCCAGCCCCCCTCAGAGTTGCACCAGCCGTGGTGGACCCTGCAAGGTGGACGGAGATGGGGGACACGGAGCAGAGCTCAGCCAGGCAAGAAGGGCAGGCGCAGGCAGCCTTGCGGCAGGGTGATAAAATCATGTCTCAAAAATAGTGCTGTGCACACCACGGCCGCTGACTCATCCTGAGACGGCCTGGGGCCCCAGCAGCCCAGGGAAAAGGGGTGGCTCTGGTTGGACCTCCCATCTCAGGATGTGAAACCCACCCCTCCACCAGAGGTGCCCCTTCTCCGTCTCAGCCTCCCCCACTAAGGAGGGGGTGGGGTGAATGCAAGCAGTTCACTGGCTGGTTCCCAGCCTATGGTGACAGGCAAGGACGGCCAGTGAACTCACCTACCAGGCCTGTCTCCCCACCTGTGAGGTCACCCAGGCTCTAGTGAGATTTCCTGTAAAGCACTTAGCACCCGGCCCAAGGGGTGGGGGTAGGGGAGATGCTTGTTATCAGTGACAAGGAGGTGGAACACTTACTATCCAGACACACCTCCCAGCCCTTCTCCCTGCACCAACCCCAAAGGCCCAAGAGTAGCCTGCTGGATCTTAGCCAAGATATCCTGTCTCTCCTTCCCTCCCTTCTTCCCTTTCATCCACCCCTATCCATCTCCATGCACCCACCCATCCATCCTTCCACCCTTCTATCCATCTATCCATCCCCCCACCCTCCCACCCTTCCATCCATCCATCCATCCACTCTTCCTTCCTTCTTTCCTCCCCACTCCTTCCCACCCTGAAACACTCTCTGACAGCCAGGCCCCATGGATCTCTTGTGGAGCTCACAGTCTTGGGGGCACAGGCCCCAAACAGGAGCCCTAGGTGTCAGAAAGCCCTGCAAACACTCCTGGGGACCTGAGTCCCCACCCACAATTCCAGAGGCCAGGCCTAGTGCAGAGCCAGGCAGGTCTTGAGCCCTAAATCCCAGCAGCCCCCACAGCAGCCAACACCAGCAGCCTCACTGGGGGAGTGGGGCTGCCCACCCTCGGAGAGTCCTGGGGGCTGCCTCCAGGATGGACAGGGAAAGCCATTTGTGCATGTGTCCATTTAACTCCAATTACAAAACACAAGACTCCTGAGCCCGGCATACCTGTGCCTCAGAGGTGATTAAGTTTGAAACAGGAAACAATAGAAGGGAAATGCCCAGCAAACCAGAGGCTGGGTGGTGCCCAGGTGGGGAGAGGGGCAGGTTTGGTGGTGAGTGGGGGACTGGCCTGACCATAGGCCTCGAAGACTGGGGAGGGGCCTCGAGGGTAGGCTGGACAATAGTTGCGAACAGCACCACACCACCCGACTCTAACTTTGGGCAGGAGGGTCTGGGGGGCCTGAGGGGCCAGGGGACAGGAGCTGGGCCGGCAGGGAGAAGAAGGCTGCCAGAAGGAGCTGACAGGCTGAGGAGCAATCATGTGTGGGGGCCAGGCGCGGCCAGGCAGGAGCCCTGGGGGGCACCTCCCTTTCTGAGGTCCCAGAGTCTTGTGGTCACGTGCCCCCCATCACCATCCCAAGACCCTCCCCCCCTGCAGCAGCCGCGGTCAGGTAGGGGTGTCACTCACTGGCAGTCGGAGAAGGAGGGCCGGTAGTAGAAGGAGGGCACCCTGACCTCGTAGGTGGCTCTGGCGGCATCGTTCCCATGGGAGGCCATGAACTGCAAGAAAGAGGAGGTCAGCCTGACTCCTGCTCCGGCTGTGGGTACGGGCTGACCCCCAGGCCGTAGCCAAAGACTTGGCCACTGCTAGATGTGAAATCCAACTCCCTCCTGTCCCAGAGTGAGTGGGGAGGGACGGGACCCACCCTTTGCCCTGCATCCCTCAGGCCTGGTGTGGGGGTGGGGTAGGGAGAGGAGGGGCCACCACACCCAGTCAATTTTGGTCCCACAAACCACCTGAGGTCTCGGCTATAGGGCCTGTACCCTCAGCCTGACACCCCAGCTCTACTTCATTAACAACAACAAAGGTTGCCATCCAGTCGACCCCGACTCATGGTGACCCACTGTGTGTCAGAGTAGAACTGTGTTCCATAGGGTTTTCAATGGCTGATTTTTTGGAAGTAGATTGCCAGGCCTTTCTTCTGAGGCGCCTCTGGGTGGACTCAAACCGCCAACCTTCTGGCTAGCAGCTGAGTGTGTTAACCATTTGCACCATCCAGGACTCCCACCTCATTCAAGGCCTGGCTGATTCACTATCAACAGATGTTAGCAAGCAGTGACTGTGTGCAGACGCTCTTGGGGATCTAGGGACAGATGGGCGGGGGCAGACCCTGCTGGCCCCAGATGAAGCTGATACTCCTGTGAGGCAGCAACAGTGTTGAGTTCTACCTGAGCCCTGTGAGCCCTGAAAACAGCCAAGGTTAAGAACTGCTCTCGCACTTGGTGTTCCGGGAAAGTGTGTTGCAGAGACGCCCCCTCCCCACATGACTCAGACAAGACTCTTGTTGCCCCTGGTCTACCCAGGATGAGGCAGATCCAGACACTCCAATCCCCACCCCAGGCCTCATACATGATCAGCTGAGCTGCTTGTCCCACTGGCCAATGGGAACAAGATGCTGGTTAACCACTTGGGTCAGGGTTCCCCCTCCTCCAGGCCCCTGAACAGAGCCCCCCGGCCTGAGCCAGCATCCAGTCCCTCCTTAAGGGTCCCCCTGAACAGGCTGCTCTCAGGGCAGAATATTCTGACTTACTATCCCATCTAGCAGACAGCTCAGCCCACTCCCCTTCCCACACTCAGTCCTTTCTAGCCTCTTCACTCTCCTCTCGGTCAAAGAAAAACCTCTTTGTCTAACTCTTGAGACGCTTGCTGAGTTTATGGTCAGAGTTCTCCCTACTGTAATAGCCATCCCCCTACTGAGGTAGACCCCCCCTGTATTGCAATAGTTCCTTCCCCCTACTACATTAGCCTCCTCCCCCTATTGCAACAGCCCCCCCATTGCAATAGTCCCCTCCCCTACTGCAATAGTCCCCTCCCCCATGGCAACAATCCCCTCCTCCTATTGCAATAGTCCCCTCCCCCTACTGCCCCCACTGCACCAGCCCCCCTCCCGCCTTGCACTAATCCTTCTGAATAAAGAGTCCCTTACTAAGTCTGGATTTGCTTTTTATTAACAGCACACAGACTACAAAGATAAAGAGCAGGATTCCAAACTGCAACAAATGTTAAACGTGAATGACACAGGAGACGTGAGGGAGTCCAGCAGAGGCGTGAGGCCAGTTTATGAAAGTGACCAAGAGGGCATCTCAGAGAAGGCAACACTTAAGCAAAGTCTGAGACAGGCCAAGAGGCAGTCTTGCAAAGGGTGTTCCTGGCCTGGGAAACAGCATGTGCAAAGCCCTCAAGGCTGGCAGGTGCTTGGCCTGTTGGAGAAGGTGCCGATGGCCAGCATGGGTGGCCAGGGAAGAGGGAGGACAGAGAGGCCAGAGGGGCCTGATCACACACCTTGAGGGCCAGGGGAGGAGGTTGGATTTACTAAGCACACAGGGCCAGGCCTTTTTCCTAGTCTGTCTTAGTCTGGAAGCTCTGCTGAAACCTGTCCAACATGGGTCATCCTGCTGGTATTTGAAATACCGGTGGCACAGCTTCCAGCATCACAGGAACATGAAAGCAACCACAGTCAAGGCCTGGCAATCGATTTCCGAAAATCAGTCAGTGAAAACTCCGTGGGTCCTAACAGAATATTGTCCCACTCAAACAAACAGGAAGGATCAACCACTGGAGGAGGACATCATGTTTGATAAAGAAGAGGGCCATCGAGGGCAAGGGAGACCGTTGGTGAGGTGGATTGGCACAACAGCCACGACAAGGGACTCGAACATGCTGGCAGTTGTGAGGATGACGCAGGACTGGGCAGTGTTTTGTTCTGTTGTACATAAGGTCTCCGTGAGTCCGAGCTAAGACCACCAACAAGAGCAGGGCGAGCACTGCCGAGTTTCGAGCAGGAGGCTGATGGGAGGCCTTTTCCCGAAATGCCCCTCCCCGTGGAGCTGCCTCCTGGTCACCCTTCCCCCTAAAACCACCAAGCTTTGAGGACCATAGGGTCATAAACATAGAGGACTCAAGAGAATCAGCTGGAAAAAATGATAAACAATAACGTGATTCAGCAAGAGGCTGACACAAAATTCACAAAGCAATTGGCTCTCCTTGGAAACGGAGGGTAGGGACGGGTTCGCAACAGGATGAGTACAACTAACGTTGCTGAGCTGGACACGTGAAGATTGTTGGGATGGCAAATGTTTTGTTACATACTTATTTACCAAAAAAAAAGCAATGGCTCTCCTGTGTAAAACATTAGAAGGTACAATAGAAGGAAAAACTCTATTTACGATACCAATTAAACGATGATAAAACACGTGAGAGAAAACTAAATAAAAAGTGTTCAAAATCTCTACAAAGAAAATGTTTATATTCCCCTGAGGGACACAGAAGAAACACTGAACATGATCTTGGCTAGGGAGATGTAAAAATGTTGTCTCCATATGTGTATCTATAAATTTAACGCAATCCCCCAAAATAACAACAGAATTTTTCAGATGATTGTGAAGTTCATTTGAAAAATTAACCAGCAAAAATATCCCAGAGAATTCTGAAAACTGAGAAGGAAGGCTCTTTCTACCGGATATGAAAATAGAGTTTCTTTTTTGGGGTGATGGAAAGGTTCTGAAATTTGATAGTGGTGATAGTTGGACAATTCTGCAAACATAGTAAAACCCACTGAATTGTATACTTTAAAAGGATGAACTGCATGCCATGGTATATGAATTGTAGCTCAATAAAGATATTATTTAAAAAAATTAATACTAATCTTAGGACAGCCATAAACCCCAAAACCATACAAGAGAAGAGTGAAAAATTTGACTACATAAAAATAAAAAAATTTCCATGGAAAAAAACACTATGAGCAAAGTTAAAAGACAAACAGCCTGGGCAGGGGGGGAAACATTTTCAACTAATACCCGAGAGAGTTAACTTCTCTAAGATACAAAGAATCTGTAGAAGATCAAAAGAACTAACAATGCAATAGAAAGCTGGGGAGGGGTGCAAACAGACAGTTCACAGAAAAGAAAGCCACAATGAATCTAAAACATATCACAAGATGCTCAGTGCCGCTTAGGATATGAAAATTCCCAATTAAGACTGTCCAGGAACACGATTTTCACCTATCTGACCACAAAGGGAAAACAACGGCTCCCACGAGTGTGGGCAGGGATGCGAAGCCCTCTCCTAACGTTGCTGGGGAGCCTGTAAGCAGTTATGGCAGAAAGTTTGGCAAAATCTCTCAAAAATCACCAAGTCATGTCCCCTTTGACCTTTAGGCTACAGCAGTTGGCCCTCCCAGCAGCACAGGCCCCTCTGAGGTCACACTCGGGCTCTCTGGACTCCCAGGGCTGAGGGGCTCTTGGACAATGTCCATGGCCCGAGAGAGACGGGGACGGGCCAAGGTCCCACCGCGTGCGGTCTCCTGAGTGGTTTTGCCCATCACCCAGCCCCTGTGGGTCCCCCTTGCCCTATCTCCACCCCGGTGCCCCTGCGAGATGCCCATCTCCCCATGCCCCCATCCCTGCCCTGTGTCCCTGCAGGTTCCTCCTTGCCAGGCCCCTACCTCCACTTGAGCCTCATCCCAGGTATCCAGGCGGACCGACTTCACCTTGCTGACATGGGGGATGTTCCGGTGGATTCCGGAGCAGCTCAGGCAGATGAACACTCCGAGGGTGTGGGAGGCCCAGTCAGGGTCTGGAAGGCAAAGGCCAGGGTCAGGCAGGCAACTGAGAAACCATGAAGGGTAGACAGAGCACCAGGTTGGGGTCCTAGGGCCCTGGCTGGAAGTCCCCATTCTGCAAGCACCTCTTGGCCTCAATGTCCCTGTTGGTGCAACAGAAGGCCAGGAGAGGAGACCCCTGGGATCTAAGCCAGGGTCCCACCCTCACTGTCCTGGTCATCGTCCCAGGGGGCACTTGTGTAAGATGTCACCACACTAGGTGTGAGTCCACACAGGAAGCTGAGACCTCAAGGGGGGCCACACCCCTAGAGCCCTGCCTTCCAGGAGGCTACCCCCAGAGCTGACCTGTGGGCCAACTCACACCCAGGAAGGCCACTGATTATTCTCCACTTGAAATGAGAGATGGACAAGAAATTGCTTTTCTTTGGGGAAAAAAAAAAAAAAAAACACCTTTCTGAGATCCCGGGTACGTATCTCAATTCTAATTGTAATTAAAAAAGAAAAAAAAAATTGCCATCAGGTTGATTCCCACTCATAGTGGCTCCCTGTGTGTTAGAGCAGAACTATGCTCCATAGTGTTCTCAGTGGCTGATTTTTTGGGAAGTAGAGCACCAGGTCTTTCTTCTGAGGTGCCTCGGGGTGGACTCGAAGCTCCAACCTTTGGTTAGCAGCTGAGCACATTCACTGTTTGCACCACCCAAGGACTCCTCAACAAATATACATTTACACACAGACACAGCAAATAGGGCACCATGTTAGCAATGGTTGAATCAGAATGGTCGGTGGATGAACCACGCTGAATGGCTAAGTCTGCCTCTCCATGTGTGAAAGTTTTCCCGTGAAATGAGGCAAAGTAAAAATACCACAGACTGGGCAGCTTGTTGAGTTGGGGGTGGGTGTGTGGGCACTCCTTATGCGGTTCTGATCATTCTTCTTCCCGTTCTGGATCTCTCGTTGTCATAACCAAGTAAAGGGGAAGCTGGGACTGAGGGAAGGGGTCCTGCGGATAGTACTCTCTAGAAAGGGAGGAGTCAGCACTAAAGTACAGCTCCTGGATCCAACCAAAACCAAACCAAACTCCTTGCTGTCAAGTCGATTCCAACTCACGGCCATGCCATGCGTCTTGGTTGTAATCTTTATGGGAGCAGATCCCCAGGTCTTTCTTCCATGGTGCCACTGGGTAGGTTCAAAAAGCCAACCTTTCAGTTAGTAACCAAGTGCAAACTGATCATGCCACCAGGGATTTCCTCCTGATCAGGTGGGCTTAAATCAAGATGCTCGGTGGCTCTGGTGGCTGAGGGCCCCCTGAGGACTACCTCCCTCAGGCGCCACCACCACCCCAGAGCACAAGCCAGCAAGGACACTCCCGCCCCCCACCATTTGGCCTGAGAGCGCAAAGCTGATCCACCCTGCAGTCACTGCCAGTCAGAGGAGCAGGGGCTGGGAGGGAGTGCCAGTGAGGAGTCCAAAGGCCTGGGGTGCCATCATGGTCCCCTGCCCCATGTGAGGTCCCCTGCCCTGTCTAGGTTCCTCTGCACTATCTGGGGATACTTTCCTCTCGCGGTGGCTGCATGCCAGCTCAGGCCACCCCCCACCCAGAATGTGGTTTTGCATGTCCCTTCAGGAGTTCCTGGAGAGCCCACCCTGGAGCCAGGCAGGCTGGGATCCTCAGGCTGGGGTCCCCAGGTCAGAGCCTCTCAGGCTGGGGGGCTGGGCCACAAACCCTCACAGTGCACAGTTCTACATGGTATGTGTGTGGGGAGAGGAGAAAGAGGGGCCCCAGGCTCCCCTGACCACAGGCCCAGGCCAAGGACCTGCCAAGCCCGCGGCCTGGTGGTCAGACTTCATGGGGCTCAGGAGAGGGAGCCATACCCCAGCCCTGACCCAAGTGCTGGCCCAGGGAGGAGCCCAGTATCCATGTACCAGCCAGGCCATGGTTGCTGCACACACCTCCCTGCCGCTGGGGAGAAACAAGGCACTCCCTGCCAGGGAGACCTGAGATGGCAGAGAGGTGGGTGGGTGCGGGCATGAGGCTGGCATCGAGGATGCTACTCTGCCACCTCCCAAATCCAGCTTCCACACGTGGCCCCGATCTCCAGGCCAGGGCACACCTGCCAGGGTAGAGTGCTGTCACCCATCCCATTCTGCAGAGGGCGGTGCCGAGGCCACTTACCCAAGAGCACACTTCTCAGGGCACTGCTGGCTAATAGAGATGTTAACTGAGGCCCTTGGGTCCTCCCCAGCAGAGCACCTCTCTGCAGAAACATCACTGTCTGTTGGCACCACATGGCAAAGCTCAGCAGGGCCTTCAGCTGCTGGCTGAGCCCTGGTGTCCAGTCCCTCCTGCATAGTTAATGGCAGGCTTGGGCTGCAATTTGAACTTGCCAAATGGGAGAGGGTACGGGGTGTCTTTGTGGCCTGTTTACCAGGGTGGGGGTGGCAGTGCAGGAAGGGAACAACCTGGTCGCTGGAGGTGGGAGAGGGTGGTAGAGGGAGACTGGGGCAGGGGAGAGAGGAGCAGCCAGGCACACTCTCGGGGATGCCAGCTTGGAGCAGCCCCCGTCCCCAGGAGCTTGGGGTTGGCACTGAGACCACCACTGCTCCGTGTTGCTGTCCATGGCTTCACTCCCAGCCATCAGACTCCTCACAAAACACAGAGGAGGCAGCTGGCATCAGCGGTGCCCAGCCAGGGCAGCGAGGTGGGGAGCCGCCAAATGCCCCCAGGTCTGGGTGCCATGGCTCTGGGGGCTCCCTCAGCTCAGAAGAGCTGTAAACAGAGGCGGCAGGGCAGCTGCCACCCTCAGCACATCTGAGACCCCACCTGATGTCTCCTCTTATCTCCCAGCCACAGGCGGTTGGGCCTCTGCCTCCCCTGGCCTCTCCACTCTAGCCCCCAATCCACTCACTGCCCCCTGGAAGCCAGAGCAGTACTTTTTCTTATCTTTTAATTTTATTGTGGTAAAACACATATAAGAAAAAGCCTGTCATTCCAACACCCCCAAGTGTACAGCTCAGTGACAGCAACTGCGTTCACCATGGTGTCCGACCATCACCGCTGTCCATTTCCAGAGGATTTTCATTCCCCCCAAACAGAAACTCCGCATCCCTTTAGCAATAGCTCCCCCTTCCCCAGTCCCTGGGAACCTCTAATCTGCTTTGATCTCTAGGCACTTGCCTATTCTAGATGCCTCACAGAAGTGGGATGATACAGTATTTGACCTTTTGTGACTTTTTCACTCAGCACCATGTTGTCAAGCTTCATCCGGGTCACAGCACGGATCAAGACTTCATTCTTTATGGCTGAGTAACAGCCCACAGTGTGGATGAACCACATTTTGTTTATCCATCATCTGTGATGGACACTTGGGCTGGCTCCACCTTTGGGCGATTGTGCAAGACACAAATCGCCATCAACCTTGTTTGGACCCCAGGGACTGCCCACCACATCTCAGGAAACACCCTCTTCTCGCAGCCCCAGCCCTGGAGAGGCCTTTCTGGCTGCTCCCCTAGCCTCCACCCACCGTGTCTCCTCTCCCCCAGCATCAGCACCTGCCTCCCTGCCCTTTGCCCCGCTGCCCGTTTCTCCCCCAGCCTGGGTCCTCCACTCAAGTGTCACCTCCTTGGAGGCCCGCCCTGACCACCTACCTAGAGGAACCCCACCCAGCTCATCCCCAGGCCCACACCCTGATGTTTTTATGGGTGTGCCTGTCTGCCTATCTACTTATCTACTGCCTGTCTTAACCCCTAGGGTGTAACCTCGAGGGGTCAGGGGCCAGGTTGCCTGTGACCCTATCCCCACAGCCCAGCGCCAGGCAGAGGCAGAGGCAGACGTCTACCCTCTGGAAGCCAGACCCAGGTGGCCCAGCTGCCCCCTTGCCTGCCACTGCCCTGAATTCTTTTTTGACTGCTCACAGGATTCAAAGGGGCATGCCATCCCCACTCTGTCCAGAGCGCTGACCTGGGGAGGCTTTTTTGGAGACAAAAGGTTTGCAGGGGTGGGGCCTGGGCATGTAGGCTTGAGGGGCAGCAGGTGGGCTCAGCTGTCCTTCAGCTCTGAGCCTCCAGGAAAGGGCAAAGGTTTGGGAGGTGACTCTCCCATTTTACAGATGGAAACACCGAGGCTGGAGAGCAGCAGGCCAGCCCTCACCCAGTGGCCCAGAGGCCCTGCATGAGGAGGTTTTCTCCAGTGTGTGGGGACAGTGTTAGACTCATGGAGGTCTCCCCCACAGGGTGAGCTGGATGTGCGGAGGCGTCTGCCCTATATCCTTAGAATGTGTCATTCCTCAAGCTGAAAGTGGACCCTCCCCAGAGTCCCACAGAAGCCCTGACCCCGATGGTCTCACCTTACTAGGTCCTCCTGCCCTGTGTCCCTGTAAGATGGGCCCCTTATGGTGTGGCTCCCACCCCACACCAGCCACGGTCCCATGACCCCACCTGCAGGTTCCAGGACTCCTCGCCTATCCACTCCTCACTTGGGAAAATGCTGCCCCAACAGGTAAAGAAAGGGTGGCCACCCATCACAAATGCAGCTAACTGGCCAACAGCCAGGACAGTGTGGGGCGCTCACCGTGGGGAGCAAGGAAGGCCCAGGCATCCAGGACACACAGTGATGGGCTCACCCAGTACAGTCTGCTCACTGCATCAGGCCGCCATGGGCCCCCATCCCCAGGACCAGTGCCCTGACACAGCAAGAAGCCTGCCAGCATTCACAGCAATGGAGAGCAGGGACAGTGGGGGGTGGGGGGAAGCACTTCCCAGTGGGGTAGAGGCCTGGGGTGGACCACCTAGCACTCACTGCGGACAGAGGGGACCACAGGCTGCAGGTTTTCAAATGGAAAATCACAAAATCACATGAAGGAAGGTTTTTTCCTCCCAAAGCCAGAAATCTGAAACTGTGGCCTCTCACCCTGCTCAAGTTCAGAGGAAAAGAGGAACCTGGAGCCTGAAAGAGTCTATAGAAGAATCCTGATCAAAAGGGGGAAAATGCGGAACAGAATTTAGAATACTACAGAACCCAGACTTTTTGGAGCTATGGAGGCTGGATGAACTCCTGAAACTATTGCCCTGAGATAAACCGTAAACCAAAATATCCCCTGAAGTCTTCTTTAAACCAAACAATAATTTAGCTTAACTAGTAAAGAATACCTACCTTGAGCATCACGCTCTTTTAAGAACTATCTTTATGGGTTCAAACTGGCAACAGAAACTCAAAAGGTTAAATAGGAAACTTAGGGAGCAGTGAGTTTGTTAATAGGGGAGGAACAGTTCACAGAAGGAGGGTGAGAATGGATGCACGACTCGAAGAATGCAATCAATGTCACTGAACTGTACAGGTAGAAGTGTTGAACTGGTGTATGTTCTGCTGTGTATGTTCTCAGCAACAACAATAAAATAAATTTAAATTAAAAAAAGGGATTAAAACTGCAAAAAAAAAGAAGCAGCAGCAGCAGCTGGTGCCTGCCATGCCCTCAGCCCAGATGCCCTGTCCCTAGCCAGCTCACCTGCATGAGGATGCCTCCCCAGGGAACCCACTATCCCCATTTCACACTCCTGGAAGCCAAACGGGCTGGGCTCCAGCCTTTCTCATCCTTCCCAGCTGCCTGTCATGAGGTGAACCCCTATGTGCTCAGTTTCCTCACCTGCAAAATGGGATACTGCAGTGAGGACACTGGGGCCAGGTGCATAAACACTGCCTGACACACAGAAAGCACTCACTAGATCTTGCTGCAACCATGCATCTCAGCTTGCCAGAGGCAGTCCCCCGTTCACACTGCCTGTCCTAGTGTAATAATTAACAGCCCCCTCCTTTCACTTTCAAAAGTTCGGACACTAATGTTTACACTCACCTGACCACAGGTCTGGAGGCAGAAACCGCGGGGGTCACGGGTACCTGTGTCCTCTTCTCCCCAGCTCACAGCTCAGAGACATTCTCAGCCTCCCTTGTAGCTAAGTGTTGACACAAAACTGAATTCTGGCAAATGTGATGTGAGCAGAGGGGGACGTCTGTCTGTGCCTCCAGGCCTGGCCCATAAACATCCTCCCCTCCCATGATGCTCTCCTCCCCCACACTTGGCTGGATGGGAGGGCCCACTGGGGAGGTCATGGGCCCCTGAGTCACTGACTGGAGGAAAGATGCCCAGGAGAGCTCTGGCCAGGTGCCACCACTGCCGCCTCACAGGACTGTGCTGTGATTGAGTAATCACCTGCTACACCTCTGAGATATGGGGGCTCCTTGCTATGGCGGTCAGCCCATCCTGACTCCTCAAGTCTGTGTTCCTCATTAACTGTCCCAGCACCACTAGGGCCCAGCATGAAGCAGGTGCTCAGCAGAGTTTCTGAATGAATGAACCACCAGCCATCCACGTCCAGAGTCCCAATATCCCCGAAGAGGCCAAAGTCGTTTTCTCATTCAACAACCTTGAAAAATATACCTTGAAAAAATACCGAGGGACTCCTACGGTAGGTTTGGGGATACAGGCCAGAAGGGCTTTCTCAGGGGAGAATGGAATTCCAGGGAGTGGCAAACAGTTTATATAATTCAACACTCTCATCAGAAGAAACAGACGGGGCTCAGCCACCACTACTGAACATTTTGATCAGGGACCCAATAGATGGATCTGGATCAAAAGGAGGAAAACTGAGGGACATAACTTCAAATTCTTATTGGAAACCAGACTTCCTGGACACATTGAGACTTAGAGGGACCCCTGAATCTATTGCCCGGAAACAACTTTTGAACCTTGAGCCAAAACTATTCCACAAAGTCATTTTCAAACTAAATAACAATTCAGGTCAATAAATAAAGACTGCCTGTCTTGAGCACTGTGCCCTATTGACGAATTACCCATATGAGATTGAAATGGCAACAGTAACTCTAAACCACAGGACAAGAACTTTAAGGGGCAGAGAGCCCAAGTTAACGGGGGTGAAATAACATGGGCAGAGATAGAACGGTGACACAATGTGGAAGATGTAACCACTGTCAGGGAACTGTGCGTGTAAAAATTGTTGAACGGGTGTATGTTTTCTTGTGTATATTTTCACCCAAAATAAACAAATTTTAAAAGCCACTCTCCTGAGAAAAAGTGGAGAAAGAATAAACTGACAGGAAGGAGACATGCTTTATCCACTAAGCTCCATCTTCCCCGAACCGTCACAGGAGCAGCCCATGGACTCTCCATCCACAGTCGCATACTAAGCGCCCAGCAGGCACGTGGTGGTCTCGGGGAGTGGCAGCCCCTGCCTAGACCTCAGCTTCCTCATCTGTAGGGTGGGACAATGACACTTCACTTGCAGGCAGACGTGTGGATTAAGCGAACCTGCCTATGACAACCACTAGGGGGCAGGGCAGCCACCACGGCAGTGACCTGTCGGTTCTGCTTGGGCAGCACGGCCTGCTGACCCACACTTCACTTCTCACGACCTGGGTCTGCACGTTGGGAACTCTGATGATGGCTGAACAGAGGGCACAGAAAGTTCCTGCCCAGTCACGGGGCCAGGGTGGCTCCGCCTACCATCCTCCACCCCTCACAAAGAGGCCCTGGGATGAGGCCCGGAAGAGATGTTTACAGGGTACTTAATGTGTCCCTGGGTGGCACAAACAGTTTGTGCTTGGCTACTAACCAAAAGGTTGGCAGTTCAAACCCACCCAGAGGCTCCATAGAGAAGGGCCTGACAATCTGCATCCATAGAGATTACAGTCAAGAAAATCCTGTGGAGCAGTTTTAACTCTGTAACACGTGGGGTCACCATGAGTTAGAATCGACTCCATGGCAATAGGTTTGGGTTTTTTTTGGGGGGTGGGGTTTAGCAGGGATTGGCAAACTATAACTTGTGGGCTGGCTACCTGTTTTTGTAAATAAAGTTTTATTAGAACACAGCCACACCCATTCATTTATGTAACATCTATGGCTGCTTTTGAGGTACAACAGCAGAGTTGAGCAGTTGCGAAAGAGACCCTATGACCTACAGAAGCTAAAACATTTACTATCTCGCCCTTTAAGAAAAAGTTTGACAACGCTTGCTTTAGAGGAAAAAATAGGTTGTGACACAGAAAAGAGACCAAGAAAGGTATGCTGTCAGAGCTGGTGGCGTGTGGCCATTACCAATATTATCTCTCTTTGACAAACAAGATACTGAAGGTCAAGGAGAGGCTACAAACTTGCCTGATGTCTTGCAACTGACACAAGGCCCCACTGGTTAAGTTTGGGGCTGTCCAACCCAAGCCTGCCACACCTACCTAGTGTCTGTGTATAAGTATATGCATACACCTGTACATACCCACAAACACATACAATTTGAGCAGCCTACTTCTAAAGAGGTCTCGAAGCAGTTCACATTTAAGAAATGGAAGGACCAAGACCTTTCAAGCAGGAATGAGAAAACAAGAGCCAGTTAAATCAAGTGTGTTGGGTGCAGGGGCAACACAAGGTTGTCACTTGAAGAACAGGAAATTTGCACCTTTGCAAAAAAGCTTGCGCATTGAGACATTATTACGCTCTGACTGGAATGGGTAAAATTAAAAAGACTGATAATATCAAGTGTTAACAAGGATGTGGAGCAACTGGAACTCTCATACACTGCTGGTAGGAGTATAAATTGGTTCAACCCACTCTGGAAACTAGTTTCTTATATAAAACCAAAAAGCCAAACTCACTACCATGGAGTCAATTCCAACTCATAGCGACCCTATAGGACAAAGTAGAACTACCCTACAGGGTTTCCAAGAAGCGGCTAATGGATTTGTACTGCCGACCTTTTGGTTAGCAGGCAAGCTCTTTATCACTGCTCCACCAGGGCTCCAGTTTCTTATATAGTTAAACATATATCACCCCTATGCCATAGCAATTCTACTTACAGATATTTACCCAAGAGAAATGAAAACATGTGTCCTTGAATATATTTATATACCTAACAATACATAAAAAAGACAATACATCATGACCAAGAGGGGTTTATACCAGGAATGCAAGGTTGGTATCACATCTGAAGATCAATCAATGTAATTTACCATATTTACACACTAAATACACACACACAGACACACACACACACACACACAGGCATATATATATATATATATATGATTATCTCAACAGATGCAGAAGAAGCATTTACTAAAGGTTAACATCCTGATAAAAACTCTCAGAAAACTAGAAGGAAACTTTCAACTCAAGAAAGGGCATCTATAAAACACCTGCAGCAAACATCATACTTTATGGAGAAAGACTGAATGTTTTCTCCCTAAGATCAGGAGCAAGACAAGGACGTCTGTTCTAACCACTTCTGTTCAAGATTGAACTGGAGGTTCTAGACAAGCCAATAAGGCAAGAAAAAGAAATAAAAAGCATCCAGATTGGAAAGGAAGAGATGAAACTGTTATTTGCAGACAACATGATTAACTATGTAGAAAATCTGATGGACTTTACCAAAAAGCTACCAGAACTAATATGTGAGTTTAGTAAGGTTGTAAGATACAAGATAAATTTACAAAAATCAAATGTATTTCTATGCAGTAGCAACAAACTACTGAAATTTTAAAATACCATTTACAATACCACAAAAAATATGAAATATTTAGGGACAGATCTGACAATAGATATGCAAGATGGTACACTGAAAACTACAAAATATTGCTGAGCTAAATTACAGGAGATCTAAACATATGGGATGATATACCCTTTCCATGGGTCAGAAGACTCAATATTGTTAAGATGCAAATTCTCTTCAAATTAATCTGTAGAGTCAATGCAATCCCAATCAGAATTCCAGCAGGATTTTTTGTAGAAATTAACAAGCTGATTCGAAAATTCACATGGAAATGCAAAGGACCTAGAATATTCAAAACAACTTTGCAAAATAAGAACAAAGGCGAAGAACTAACAGTATCTATTTTCAGAACTTATTGCAAAGTTACAGTTTTCAAGACAGTGTGGTATAGACATAAAATAGAGAAACAGATCAATGGAATATAGAGTCCAGAAACAGACCAGCACATATGTGGACACTGATTATCAACAAAGGTGCAAAGTGAAGACAGAACAGTCTTTTCAACAAACGGTACTGGAACAACTGGATATCCACCTGCAAACTATAAACTTTAATCCACACCTCTGACCATATACAAAAAGTAACTCCAAATGCATTGTAAAACCTAAAACCATAAATACTTCTAAAAGAAAACATAGGAGAAAAATCTTTGTGACCTTGGATTAGGCAAAGATTTTTTTAGATACAACACCAGGAGAAGAATCCATTAAAAAAAATTAATACATTGGACTTCATACACATTTTTTGAGTCTGTTCTTCAAAAGACACTTAAACCCGACTCATAGCGATCCTGGTGGCACGGTGGTTAAGCGCTCAGCTGCTAACCAAGAGGTCTGCAATTCAAACCCACCAGCCGCTCCTCAGAAGAAAGATGTGGCAGTCTGCTTCCATAAAGATTACAGCCTTGGAAATCCTATGGTGCAGTTCTACTCTGTCCTATAAGGTCACTATGAGTCGGATTCGACTTGACAGCAACAGGTTTTTTAGGAGAAAATATTTGCAAGTCATGTATCTGATAAAGGACTTGTAACCAGAGTATGCAAAGAACTCTTTAAAACTCAGTAATAGGAAAAGAAACAATCCAATAAAACATAGACAAACGATTTGAACAGACACCTTGCCAAGAAGCTATATGAACAGCCAATAAACCCAGGAAAGATGTTCAACATCATTAGTCATCAGGGAAAAGAGGGGGTACCGACTGTAAAGGGGCACGAGGGGGCTGTCTTGGATGAGGACTTTGGGGTGCAACGTTCTACACCTTAACTGAGATCATGGTCATTTCTTCCAACCGTACACTACAAATGGGTGCATTTTATGGGATGTAAATTACACTTGGTGAAAAATATTGAATATACCCTGAACTGCCAGAAGAACGAACAAATCTGTCTTGAAAGAAGTACAACCAGAATATTCCTTAGAAGCAAGGATGGCAAGACTTCAGCTCACATACTTTGGACGTGTTATCAGGAGGGACCAGTCCCTGGAGAAGGACATTGTGCTTAGTAAAGTAGAAGGTCAGAGAAAAAGAAGACCCTCAATGAGATGGATTGACACAGTGACTACAACAATGGGCTCAAGCACAGTAAAGATTGTGAGGATGGCACAGGACAGGGCAGTGCTTCATTCTGTTGTACATAGGGTCACTAAGAGTTGGAACCGACTTGAAGGCACCTAAGAACAAGTTACGCCTTCATAAAGGTGATTTTAAAGAAGACACACATGTGTCTACTATCCCACCTGATTCCAACAGAAGCACTACACCCACAGGGGCAGGGAAGAGTCCAGATCAGTGCAGTGGAGGCCGGAGCCTTGGGCCAGAGCCCCAGACCAATCGCTGGGGCTGGGTGGGGAAGAAGCAGAAAGGCGTTTAAAAGGGGAGGTGTTTTCTGACCAAAAGCCCAACCCCTACAGTGCACCCTCCCCTTGTTCAAACATGGACTCAGCTCCCTTGGTGCCAGGCACCAGGACACAATAATGAACAAACAGGCCCTGCTGAGGAGCCCCAGCCAGGGCAGGAGGCAGGCCTCACCCCCAATCACACAAAAGAGCTTTTCATCACACCAAAGTCAAGGCCACCGGGAGATGTGGGTGGGCTAGGGGTGCCTGCAGTGACCCGGCAGGCAGCAGAGAGGCTGCCCTGAAGGAAGGCATGGGAGAGAGCATTGGCCAGACACAGGGCTGGCAAGTGCAAAGGCCCTGTGGTTGGGGAGCAAGGCACGCTGGAGCAGTTGGAGGCGGCTGCAGACTCCCTAAAGGCAGAAGGAGAAGGACCATCCCCCTGCTCTCAAGCCTCACCATCCCTGGAGGCCCTGTACAGAGACGACACAGCCTGGAACGCCACCATTAGGCCTGAACCCTTGGGTCTTGGAGGTTTTTCAGTCGAGAGTCCCGATTGTAAGAAAGGATTCAGGCCTGGAAGCGGAGAGTCTTCTGGTGTGCGGCTCTGAGCTACCTTTTAAGAATCCCTCCATAACCTCCCATGGAAGCCACAAAAAGATGGTGAGGGACCAGAGCTGGGGGTACAGGAGGGGTGTGGGCCCACCTGGTCACAGCAGGGGACAGCACTTGGCAGGAATCACGGTGGTGCATGGACTGTCTGCTTCTGGAGCCTACATTTCTGCTCCTGTGTTCCTCCTCTCCACCCCACTATGCCCTGTCAGTGGTTCACTTGATCCCCCCTCACTGCCCACCTCCAGCCCCCTTCCAGGCCACCTGGGCACCTGGTGGCAATGCTGACAGGTGCAGCCAAGGACCTCAGGGTCTGCTCAGGTGTGTGTCGGGGGAGTGAGGGGATGGAGCCCCTACTTCCACCAAGGAGGAAGGCTGGCACTGCCGAGGGCATCATGGAAACATCGCCAAGGGAGCGGGGACAGGGCCCGACGTTTCTACTGTCCAGGTGGCTGAGGCTGGCCAGGCTCTCTCCTTCGGCTGCAGGGGCTTTGAGGGCCAAGTCTGCCCACAGCCCACCCACCCCCATCTGTCAGAAAGAAGAGAGGGGCCCAGGGTGGGCACCTTATGTATACAGAGGGCATGCCATGCCAGGGCTGCCTGTAGGGTGCAAGAGGTCGGGTGAGCTGGCCCCCGCCTCTAGGCGTGGCCAACTATCCCAGCACTGGGGCCTCCCTGAGACCCAGGAAGGGCCTCCTCAAGCCCGAGGCTGCCTCGGGACTTAAGGCCACAACCCCTCCCCATGGGGCGAGGGGCCACAGGACCACACAGACTTCCCCTTCAGACATGCCCTCTCTTCTCTGGACACCCAGACACCCAAGACCCTTGTCCAAAGGGCCTGGAGCAGCCTCCCAGGGAGACCCCAAAGCCAGTCTGAGCCCCAGGGACAGGGCTGCTGTGGTGTGGGTGGTAGGAGGTAGGGTGGGAGGAAGTGGAGAGAGAAGGGACTCCTGATCCAGTCCCCACAGTGAGGGGCTGCCAGCACTGTGGGGAGGGGGGGACAGCACCTGACCACTCAAGGGCAGGCCTCGCCCAAGACCAGAGCTTCCCACACCCCTGCCCTTTTTCTGCCCCCAGGTGACTCAGCCCCACCATTCCTGGAAGAGGCCCCTTGGCAGGTGAACCACAGCCTGGGGCTGAGCCAGGTTAGAGGCGTGTCCCCATCAGCAAGGGACGGGGGTGGGGGAGGGCACCATGGATCCTGCCTGAGGAGGTCATCTGCTGCCGGCAGAAACCTTTGCCCTCACCTGCTGACGCAGCAGGGACGACAAGGCTGAGATCCTGGAGGTGACGGCGGAGCCAAGACAGGCTCCCTGGGGAGAGGACCGGCCTCCTGGCTCCGATAGGTCACCCCACAGCTCCTGTGCCCAGCACACTTCACAGTAAGGCCATCACATGAGGTGGGGGACAAGTGTAACCATGCAGGGCACACGGAACCCCAAAATCCAGGCCCTCTTGCCCTGCTGTGGTCTCCTCTCTTCGTAGCACCAATGCCTTCCAACACACTATGCTGTTGTTTGTGCTCCCGACTTACGGCAACCCGACGCACAATGGAATGAAACACTGCCAGGTCCTGCGCAATCCCATGATCAGCTCTGGATAGGACCGTTGTGATCCATAGCGTTTTCTGGGCTGCAGTCAGACATAAACCTCCTTAGTGAGCTCAGTCCCTCCAGCTTTACCCCTTTCTCTGCTCCCTTTCATGGCAAGACTTCTCAACAGATGTGTCCAGGAGCTGGCTTTACTTCCAGCTATTCCTCTTCAGCCTGTCCAGGCTGGCGGTCATCACCTCTGTTCCACCAGCTACACCTCTGCTCCAGAGTCGATGGTCAGTCTGCTCTCCTCTCTTACCTACCTCTCGGCACGCAGGCATTCACCCCCTCTTCCCTAAAATACTTTCTTCGTTTGGTGTCCAAGACTACTCTCTCCTGGGTCTCCTCCGACCTCACCGGCTGTTCCTTCTGTTTCCTTTGCTGGTTCGGTTTCTCACGGTACAGAATGGCTCAGGCTCAGTGCCCACCCTTCCACCCACCTGTCTCTGTTCCATTCTGTACCTCTGCAGCCTGAGAGCTTTCTCAAAACCATAAACCAGGCCATTCTCCTCCAAATCCTCCAAAGACTCATTATTAAACCTAGAAGACTCCCCATGATGTGATTCCCACACTCCTCTCCTGTCATTCTGGAACCTTCCACTGCATCTAACTCACCTTCTTCCTGTTCCTCACACTGGCTAGGCTCAGAACCAGGGCCTTTGGACTAGCTAGCTGTTCCAACAGCTGGAAATGGTCTTCCTCCAGGTCTCAGCTCAAATATCACCTTCTCTGACCAACATTGCAGCCATCAACACCCATCATCCTAGCACTGCTTATTTACACCACACACATCAACTTCGGTCATTATCTTCACTCTGTCTGCAGTCACCTGTTTGTCATCTGTCTCCCTTCACCAGATGCAAACTCCATGAGCAAAGACCTTGTCTGGCCAGTCCTCCCCTGAACCCTGGTGACTACACACGATAAGGAATGCAGTACATGTGCATGAGATGGGAGGAGGCACATCCTTGGCCAGGACCTGCACCAGAGTTCACAGACCTCTGCCTCCCACTGGGCACCTCTGTAAATACCTCCTGGCACATTACCCATGTTCCACCTCTGCAGACTGACAGGGATACCCGCAGGTCAGGGTCAGGAGGCCAGGCCTGCCTCCAGCCCTGAACTCTGCTTTTCAGCTCATCGCTGTCCATATCTGGGCCTCTAAACTATCTCTGACAGCCTGGACTAATTGTGTCTGCCCCAGCCACCTCCCTGGGCCTGGTCAAAGTGGGGCAGGGGTGGGGTGACGAGGAAGCCCTATAGCCTCTGCAGCACCAGCCACATCAGACCCTCCCCTGCCCACTTCTTTGACCTCCATGTTAGTTTTCATTTCATTTGAAATAGGGAGAATGCAGCCACCTCCCAGACTGAGGGGATAAATGGACAAATGGTGCTTGGTGCAGAGCAAGGGCTGAGTCTACCCCTAGCAGCAGCCTCTGGAGGGCTGGTGTGGCAACTGGGGCAATGGTACCCCCACCCAAGATGAGTCCAGAGTCTAGGCCCAAGTCACAGCACCCTGTGTGCAGGGAGAAGCCAGCCTGCACCCTGGCTGGCCAGCTGCCTCAGGAGTCCACTCAGCTAAGTGAGGTTGTCATGGATTGAATTATGTCCCTCCAAAAATGTGTGTATCAATTTGGCTGGGCCATGATTCACAGTATTGTGTGATTGTCGTACATTTTGTGATTGTAATTTTATGTTTAAGAGGATTAGGGTGGGACTGTAACACCCTTACTAAGGTCACATCCCTGATCCAATGTAAAGGGAGTTTCCTTGGGGTGTGGCCTCCACCACCTTTTATCTTACATGAGATAAAAGGAAAGGGAAGCAAGCAGAGAGTGGGGGACCTCATACCACCAAGAAAGCAGTGCCAGGAGTAGAGCACATCCTTTGGACCCAGGGTCCCTGCATGGAGAAGCTCCTAGTCTGGGGGAAGATTGATGACAAGGACCTTCCTCCAGAGACAACAGAGAAAGCCTTCCCTTGGAGCTGACACCCTGAATTTGGACTTCTAGCCCTACTAGGCTGTGAGAAAATAAACTTCTCTTTGTTAAAGCCATCCACTTGTGGTATTTCTGTTATAGCAGCACTAGATGACTAAGACAGAGGTCTCCCCCTCAGAACAGCAGACATTGGTGCCCACCTGCCATGAAGCCTCCTTTAGGATGGAAGGGGGTGGTCAGAGCTGAGGGATACCAAAGGCCGGGTAGAGGGAAAGGTCTCCAGTCCTCCCAGCCCTGGTCTCTGACTAGGCACCACCACCCTCCACACCTGACCAACGTATGGGCAGGTACGGCAGGTCCTGCTGGCCTGGGCATAGCAGGGGCAGGATGCTCAGATGCGCCCCACTGCCTGCATTGGGAGATGGAGTCATGGTAGACCTGCCATGGGCACAGCATGGGGGTCCCAATGGGGGAGGCGGTGGCAGACCCTCCCTTCCCCCTCCCATCCCTGTTCCTCGGCCTGGCTCACCCAGCTACCAGCCGCACTCCTTGGCAAAGATCTGCCTCAGTTCTATTAGGGGGAGAACTACCAGGCAGCAACCTGGGGTAACAGAAGAGGGAAGGCAGCTCAAAGAGGAGCAGGTGGGTGGGTGGCACCAGATGGGGTATCTGCTTTGAGGCACTGTGTCCCCTGAGACAGCTCAATTTTTCAAGGCCTCTGTTTCCCTGGCTGTAAAATGGGAGCAATCCCCCAGAGCTTGCCTGTTCTGCAGGGCTGCTGGGAAGATGAAGCAAGATGCCAATGTCATGGTCCAATTTTGAAAAACCCAAGGCCTGGCCCAAGGCCAGAGAGTCCTGGGCATCAGGAAAGCCACAGTGCCCTGGGTATGGCTGCTCTGGACAGCAGCCCCTCAGTGGAGGGCTGGCATAGCACTGAATCAAGTGACTGCCAACATCCCGAGGAAGTCCCCTTCCTCCTTCCTCCTACCAGGGCAAGGGTGGAGGCCCGAGGGTGGCTCTGCACCCAGAGGAGTAGAGATGCCACCCAGCAGGAGACCCAGGCAAAGAGAAGCCGCCCCGGGAGGGGACAGGGCCACCGCCCTCCCCAGCCCCAGCGCCAACAGCCCCTTCTTGCAGGACATCTCCTGTGTATGGCCAGCACCCTGACCAAGTGGAAATACAGGTCTGGGAGCGGGAGTTGGGGAGCCCAAGGTGGGGGTCCAGAGGGACTCCCACCCCACTGCACCTGGGTGGGCCCTCCCTGCCTTGCCTGGGGGCCCAGGGAAGGGCTGCCACACTCCACCCGCTGCCCTTCTGGGCACTTTAGCTGTTGTTGTGTCCTCTCCTGGCTGCACTGCCCAGCAGACTCCCAGGACCCCGATCTGAGGCCCCACCTAGCCCAGTGGGTGCTTGAGGGTGGGGAGGAGGGAAGGCTGGGGCCTGGGGCCTATCTTCAGGGTCTTCGTGTCTCAAGCCTGTGTCTTAGGGGGCAAAGGCTGGGTCCACCTGCCCTCCCCAGAGGATCTTGGCCACCCCATGGTGTGTTGGGTTTCCTAGGAGGGGCTCAGGCTAGGAGCCCCCGACCGCTGGTGTCCTGGGGACAAGGTGCTCCACGTGTGGTGGCATGAGCAAGGGGGCTCTGCTCCTGCCCCCCAAGCCAAGGCCTTCGGAGCTGCCAGCTCAGGAGCAAGGCGGGTGCCAGTCCCAGGGCCCAGCCTTCCCTCTGACTCCCCACCAAAAGGCAGGCAGCCCGGGGGAGAGGGGAGCACCCTGGCCGGACCAGGGGAGGCGAACGGACAGAGTCCAGAAGATGCCCAGCTGGGAGAACAAGGTCGTGGACTGACTGTTGCTGGCAGCCCCACCTGTACTGGCCACCTGCCCTTGAGCAGCTCTACTGGGAGAACCCAGGGAAGTGGGAAGCAGGAGCCCTTTCCCTCGGGGTCCACGCCCAAACGGCAGGGGCTTCCACCCGCTGCTCCGGATGCACTGCAAGAGGGTGGCTCCTGGCAGGGCCGCATGACGTCACCTCCAGGTGACCGACAAGCCAGGTGGAGCCCCCACCCCCGCGGCATCAACCCTCCGCGTCTTGCTCCTTCTCTCCCTGTAGCCAGGCTCCGCGATTTCCTTTTTCTGTGCGGAGCCCGAGCTTTCGCAACACTGCAGCCGCCCGCGGGGACAGCGGGACACGGGACCGGGGGAGGGGCGGGAGGAGACACGGGCTCGGTGCCACCGGGAAGCGCCTGCCACCAGGCCGGGTTCGGACCGGTCCCCGCAGGTGCATGTCTGAGCAAGGGCCGAAGAGGGTGGCCCCGCGACCACACGGGCCTGCACCCACGGAGGGCGGCACCCACCCGCGCCCGCATCCATCTAGGCGGCACCCACCCACCCGGCCCTCGCCCACAAGCACGAACCCGGGTTCCGCGCCCACCCGAGGCCCGCGCCCATCCAGGACCCGCGCCCACGGCCCGCGCCTACCCGGGGCGCCGCAGTCGGCGCAGCGCTCGTTCCCGGGCCGCTGCAGCAGCTCCAGCACCCGCCGCCGCCGCTCCTTGGCCATGGCCGCCGCGGGGAGGGGCCGCGGGGTCGCGCCGGGACTAGGGCCCCGCGCAGGCCGCCCGCCGCCGCCGCGCCGCCGCCATCCTCGCAGTCAGCCCCGGCGCCGGTTCCGCATTCCTGCCGTGCCGGCCGGCCCCGCCGCCACTCGTGTCGCCGCCGCCAGCGTGTGCGGGCGCGGGGCCCGGGCGCACGGGCGCGGCGCGGGCGGCCCCCAGCGGCGCGCGCTGACGGGCACCTCCTCCGGCGCGGACCGGGCCCTGCACTCGCCTGCCCCGCCCTGTGCGCGCAGCATCCCACCTGCCCCGCCCGACGCCACCTGAATGCGTAGGGGGCTGAGGGACCAAACAACAGGCGCCGGCGTGGTCCTAGCCCCTCTGCCAGGAACAGCGACTGGGCGATAGGCTTCTGGCCCTGTGAGGAGGCAGATGGCTGGTGACAAACCCGTGTGTCCAAGGGGGCCACTGAGCCCTCCACTCTCAGCCTGTACCCTACCTCCACCCACATTCAGGAAAGGACTGGGTGCTGGGTGGTCCCACCCCGTTGGCCACAGTGCTGAATAAACCCCTCCAGAGTGTGCGGTGCAGCAGGCAGGGGGGCCCGGTACACATGGGGGATGACAAGGGGTTTTCCACCTGATGTCATCTCCCTCCGGAGCTGAGTGTTCCCTCCTTTGCCGGCCCCAGCATTTTCTGCAAATTCTTTCATTTTCTTCTTAAAACAAGTGCGGCAAGGAGAATGAAGAACACCAAAGACACAAGGAAAATATTAGCCCAAGAGCCAGAAAGGGTCACAGAAACCAGAGACTCCATCAGCCTGAGATCAGAAGAACTAGATGGTTATCACCAATCACCTCCCTGACAGGGAACACAGCAGAGAATCCCTGATGGAGCAGGAGAAAAGTGGGGTGCAGAACTCAAATTCTAGTAAAAAGACCAGACTTAATGGTCTGACTTAGACTGGAGGGACTCTGGAAGACATGGCCCCCGGACTCTTTGTTAGCCCAGAACTGAAACCATTCCCGAAGCCACCTCTTCAAAAATTAGACTGGACTATGGGACATAAAATGATACTCGTGAGGAGTGTGCTTCTTAGCTCAAGTAGATACATAAGACTAGATGGGCAGCTCCTGTCTGGAGGCAAGATGAGAAGGCAAAAAGGGACAGGAGCTGGTTGAATGGACACAGGAAATCTGGGATGAAAGGAGGAGTGTGCTTTCACATTACAGGGAGAGCAGCTAGGGTCACATAGCAATGTGTGTATAAATATTTGTATATGAAACTGACTTGAACTGTAAACTTTCACTTAAAGCACAATAAAAAAAACAACAAAACATGAGTGCAGCAACGCAGGAGGTTCCTGCTAGTCCCAAAGGGCTGGGGCATGGATAGTGGGACTCACAGCAGGATGGCTCAGACTCAGGCCAGGGTGGGGACGGATGGTGGCCTCTGGGTGGGCATCTGCCCACCCAGCCAGCCAGCTCTGCTGGTCCCTGAGGCGCCCCCGCCCCCAGCCTGACCTGGCCTGCAAACTGGCACAGGAAGCCCCCCTGTTCCAATGACCTGAGCATCTCCAGAGCCGGGCCAGAGGCAAAGACAAGCCTGGCCCACCCAGACCACACTGAGCAGACTCTGGGTTGTGAGCTCCTTGGGCGTGGGGGTCTTGTCCCCTTGAGCAGCCCCTTAGCACTGGGGTCTACACACAGCAGGTGGCTGGCCTCTTCCAGACCCCTGTCCCCCAGCTAGCAGGGCAGCATCTCCACGAAGGCAGAATTGTGGCTCCCCCCAGGACTAAGGCTCTCAGGGGGTCAGGGGGTCTAAGCCATGGAAGAAAGGGGGTTATTACCCAGGGGGCCAAGGGGGCCTGAGCCCTGGAGAAGAGGGGGCCACTCTCTAGGATCTGGTGTTGGGGGCACTGGTGGTCCCCCTTTCCCATCTCCTCCATGAAGCCCTCCTGGGGCCTTCCAAGCCCTTAATGGGACCTCACCCCGCAGTGCTTGGGAACTCCCCTGCCATGCCTAGAAGCACTTATCTCGAGGTGTTCTGTACCCCCCATCCCAGCCCCACAGAGTTCAGAGCGCCCAGTCCAAAAACATCCTCAGAACACAAAAGAGACCTCTCTCATCCAGAGAAAGACCTTTTTCTCTTTCGTTCTTTAAAATAATTTATTTTATTTTTTTTGTTGTTGAGAATATATACAGCAGAACATACACCAATTCAACAGTTTCTACATGTACCGTTCAGTGACATTGATTACATTCTTCGAGTTGTGCAACCATTCTCACCCTCCTTTGCTGAGTTGTTCCTCCCCCATTAACATAAACTCACTGCCCCCACCAAGCTTCCTATCTAACCTTTCTTGCTATTGTTAATTTGATCCCATATAGACAGTTCTTTAAAAGAGCACAAAGCTCAAGGCAGAAATTCTTTACTAGTTAAGGTAAACTACTGTTTGGTTTAAAGACAATTTCAGGGGATATTTTTGGTTTAAGGTTTAAAGATTATCTCTGGGAACTTAGTTTGGGGGTTCATCCCAGTTTCCTTTTTTAATCGACAAGCTGGCACTTCACTGACTGGAGTTGTGAGGCCTACAAAGAAGGGAGTGACCTCTTGGGGACCTTCCTGGTCCAGGAAGTGCTGCCTCGATGCCCTCTTTGGATAGGCGCAGCTTCCTAGTGCAATAGCAGTGTGGTTTCTCTTCGACAGGCTCGGCCATTTCCAGTGTCTAACCAGGCTGCTTCAAGGCAGGGACGGAAGGAGTACTGTCTCTAACCCGGCTCTGGGAAGAGAGCATCACAGCATCAACTCTGCAGGGCTGGACTGGAGGCGTGGGGGCAGGGAGGATGGCAGTGCTCTCTGGGTCTGGATGTGGAGCCTCGTGTCAGTCCCTGATGGATAGCTGGTCTGGGGGCCTCTGAGGGGTCCCAGGATGCTCCGTGTTGGTGGGAGATGGCCAGGCCCTGGGGTGGAGGTGGAGGTGGAGGGCAAGGGAGGGGTAGCCTGAGGCCGCTGGTGGAGGTGGAGAGCGGCTGTGGAGGACACCCCCAGAGCAGGGAAGTGTGGTTTGTTCTGGACAGGCAGGTAGTGACGCCAGAGAGGCCAGCTGGTGGCCAGAGAGGGGACAAGGCTGTCACAGTGCCCCTGCCGGTTGTCTACTGACCCAGAGTTAGTGGTTCTAGGCCCGGGCAGTGCTCACCACCACGGTTAGCATGTCTGATTGTTTAGCTTTGACTCTACTTGGCCGTTTTCACGAAGCAGAGTCTGGGATCACCGATAAGCCTCCATATGTGTGCTTTGCTGTGGCAGCCATGGGAAGCTCACACGGGGGTTCTCACCTTAGAGACCCCGCAACTGCACCCCATCTGGATGAGTTCCTCCACACGGCACCCAGATCCCACCACACCGGCCGTGCTACCTCCCTCCAGCGTTACCCTCCCGCTTCCCAGCCCCACCCCTGTCCAACCAAGTGGTCTCACCTTCTGCACAGAACCCCTGCTTGGCCCACCTCCCAGTTGGTACGCTTGCCTGGGTAAGTGGAGGGGGCAGTACCATGCCCTGGGGAAGGGTCAGTGAGAGGGCCGCTTCCCTCCCCCACCTCCGCCACAGTGCCCAATGCAGCGCCGAGCCTCTGGTGGGTGCACAGAGTGTCCACCCATGGACAGGGGCACTGGCAGGCTGGGCAGAGGTGGGAGGGCATCCATTCCTAGGGCTGGTCGGTGCCACGCCCCCCCCCCCAACAGTGTCCACTGGACACCTGAAGCTGGGATGGACGCCTGGTTAGGTGAGCACCCACTGGGAACCCCAGGTGGTTAGTGTTCATGGCCGAGGCAGGGTGACAGCCCAGGGTCCTGGGACTTCTGCTGTGAGAGGAGGACGTAGGGGGCCCCCAAGGTCCTGACCACTCACCAGGGGTTGGGGGGTGACCACTGCCCACCTACCTGCTGCCACAAGCCTCAGGGGTCACCGGCCCCCTCCAAGCCTAAGGCAGCTATCTGAGGTGGCCCCCATCATCACATCTCCTGGGAACCAGGTCCACCCTATGTAGAGTGTGGGAAGGTCCTCGCACTGCCCCTCCCCCAGTGCCCTGTGCTCTGGCCTTGAGCAACTTCTAGGCTCCTGGGGTTGACGTGGCCACAGCCATTGGGCAAGACGGCAGTGGAACAGAAACAGATGGCTGCCTGGCTTCCTGATGCCTCTCTCCCCAGGCATCTGCCCTGGACCCACCAACAAGGTGCCTGTGCCCACCCCCCACCCCCTCCCTGGCTCTTTGGGGGCCGCTAAGTGCCAGACTCCAGAAAGCATCCTTGCAGGGGATCCCGGGGCAAGGTTGGTGTTGCTGTCGGCCCCCCACTTGGTATCTGGGGTTGATTGGCCCACTGGACAAGGCCTAGGCACGTACAGATGGAGGAGTCTGAGGAAAACAAGGCACCAGCCCTGAGGAGCCCACCACCCAGGGGACCAAAGGAAGCCCGAGGGCCACCAAAATGCAAGGCTGGGATGTGCCTGACCCTGAGCGGCGGCTTCCTGGTGTGGCTGGGACAGTTCCTGTTTTAAAACAAGCCCCCACCCAGTGCAATTCATTCACTCCCACACAGACAATAATGTTCTCCTTCTCACCAAAAGAAGCAGAAATCCAAAGGAAAGCTGATCCGAGCACAGCAGTGACACCGAGGGGCTTTGCACTAGGGGCTTACAGGGATCAGGCAAGGAGGGCAGCCAGAGCAACCCCTTATGGGCCTGAAGCCACATCCCTGCAGCCCCGGGGGGACACTGGATACTAACCCCAGCCAAAAGCATCAATAATTCACACCTGCCGGAAGGTAGGGGAGGGAGACAGGCTGGCTGGCAGACAGGCAGGTGAAGGAGACCATCCCCAGCGACCAAAGATGCCTTCAGCACCATTTTCCGGGAGTTGTGCTGGCCCAGAACCCCCCAAAGGTGGAGTCCTCAGGGATCTCTCATCAATGACACACAGGGCTGGAGCCTCTCCATGGGGGGGGGCAGGGGGGACTTAGGTTTGCATAGGGGCCTCTGGAACATTTAAAATGTCTTGGCTTCGTTTCCCACAGACAATGGTTTCTGCTTAGGGAGGGGGTAGGCTGGGGGCCTTCACAGCCTCTAGGGCTGCAACTCTCGGCTTGGAAGGCCACCGGCCACGATAATGTGGTGACCCAGGCAGTGCGCCTGGCCGGTGCCTGACGTGGGGACTGCCACTAACGTCGTCTTTTTCTCCCCAGCCCTGGCAGCCGCCATTTTCAGCCATTCAAGAACACCATGGTTTAGGGGAGAAGAATGGGGCCTATAGATAGGATTGTGGGGTTGGCTCCCCTGTCCCTGGTCCCTGCTTCCTGTCAGCAATGGCCACAAAGCAGTGGAGTTTAAGTCACCAACAGGCACAACTCAAGAAATATGTACTTACAAAGAACCAATACAACTCAGTAGTAAAAAGACTACACAATGCAACTTTAAAATGGACAAAGGACCTGAACAGACATTTCTCCAAAGAAGATACACAGACAGCCAACATGCACAGGAAAAGATGCCCAATATCATCAGGGAAATGCAGATCAAACCACAATATACTCACTAAAAAAGCAAACTAAACCCATTGACATTGAGTTGATTGTGACTCAGCGGCCCCATGTGACAGAGTAGAACTGCCCCATAGGGTTTTCTTGGACGTGATCTTTACAGAAACAGATCGCCAGGTCTTTCTTCTGCAGCAACACTGTGTGGGTTTGAATGGCCAGCCTTTCGGTTAGTTGTCCAGTGCAAGCCGTTTGCACCACCTGAGGTTTGACAATACGTCCACTAGGACGGACATAAACAAAAATTGAAAACAGCCAGTGTTGCTGAGGATGTGGAGAAATTGAAAACTTCTGGGAAAACAGCCCGGAAATTCTCAAAAAGTTGAACACAGAATGACCATACGATCATATGACCCAGCAATTCCAACCCTGGGAATGTATGCAAAAGACTTGAAGGCAGGACTTAAACAGAGTAGCGGGGGGAGTGGGGGATTGGGGGGAGTGGGGGTGGGCAGGGGGAGTTGGTGAGATGAGCCAGGTGCTCTGGACTTCATTCGAAGTGTGATTGCAGGGGGCCTTCTAAAGGCTTCGGGTGGGGTGCAGGGCACAGGATCTAGTCTCGGGCTGTTGGGTGGAGAATTTTTTTTGAAGGGAAGCTAGGAGACAGATAAGGAACTCAGTCATCTAGGACACAGAGGAGGAAGTGGGATGGAGGGCCACTTTGGAGGAGAGACACCAAGCCCTGTCCACAGATGTGGGAAGGGGGGCCTCATCACATCCCCCCAGGTTTGGGATGTGATGTTATTTACAGCACTGGGGACGGCTGGGAGGGGACCAGGTTTCAAAGGCAGGATGAGGGGGGAGTGACTCAGGTTTGGGACACACTGAGTTTGAGATGATGGGTGTCACTGGCAGATGGCAGAACTATGGCCAGAGGATGGGAAGGGGGTCTCCAGGAGAGGGGTGGCTGGAGACAGAGCCCAGGACTGAGCCCTGCCTGGGGCCCCCAACCTCAGGGTAGCACAGATGAAGTGGGGCAGGGGTGGTCGCAGGATCCCAATGCCGCTTGGAAAAGCAGGAAGGACAGAGAGACAACGTATCCACCCCATAAACCTGGGGGGGCCTTCCTGGGGGACCCGTCTGAGCCAAACTGGGGAGGGCGCCACCGCCTCAGGACCCAACGCATCAGAAACAAAAAGCCTGGGTGTCAGCCCCTCTCCTGCCTCACCCCAGGACCGGCAGTCGCCCTCCTGCTACTGCCTGCTTCTCACCATGTCCATCCGGAGCACCCCCCAGGCTGCCCTGGGTAGGGCAGGCAGAGCACGGTGGCCCCTCGAGGTTCTGTTCTCCTGGACTGACTCCTGGCCCTGGGCTCTGTAGGCCCCTGTCCTGAGGGAAGCCAATAGGTTTCCTCCCCATAGTGGCTTCTTGATCAAGTAAGCTTGGGAAACCCAGGATTTTTCAAAAGTTCAGCAGGTTTCTGTACTGTGCTGAGAGCACTGTGGATCTGCAGGGGTTCAGCCAGTGGCATCCGGCCTCCTGGGTCACACAAGCCTCTCCCCATGAGACCTTCGGTCCACAGATGAGTCTGGGCAAGCTTCTCCACCTCGGGGCTCCCCGACAGGTTCAGCTCCCATCTGGCCTCACCCCTGACCGCTCTTGGGGCCCCTGCTCTGGCGGGGCATCTCCCTGGCTCACACACACCCCAGGATGAAGTCCAGGGCCCAGCTTCTCCCTGGGGCTCCTCCCACACCCCCAGGAGTCAGGTGTCAAATGCTGCCCCCGGAAGGTGTGTGTCCTCCAGTAGACTCTCCACCACCCAGCCTGCCCGGCCCTTTGGAGACAAGTTCTGTGGGCACAACCATGACCTCTGGCCGACCCAAGTGGTGCTAAACACTTAGTCGACACTTGCCCCCATTGACCTGGATTGAGTGAAAGCCTGGGACTCCATCCCCTCCACCGGAATCAGCATGAGTGTGGGGGCTGGCAAAGGGGCCACAGAGGGTGGGGTGGAGCAGACAGGTAGGTAGGGGACTCGCAGGTATGTGGCTGTTTCTGGACATCAGCTGGGACCCCCCAAGCCCCCCAGAGCCTTGCCATCTTGTTAGAAAGAACTAGGGCACCATAGGGACATGCAGCCCTGGTCCTCATCTCGGGGCCTCACCTTCGTTCCTGGCAGTCAGCCCCTCTGCAGGCACCACTGTACCCGGGGGAACCAGGATGGCACCGCCCTAGAACGGTACCTCTTCGCCACACCCCCTCCGGTGCTGCCGCCGCAGTCCAGCAGGGGGCGCCGCCAACCGCATTTCCCTGTCCCCACAGGTTAGTGGGGAGGAGGAGACAGGACGTTTCTGTTCCATCCGAGTGGTTGGCTCCCGCCCCCGCCCCCGCCCCACTCCCCAAATTACTGAGCTTTTGTAATACGGTGGCACATGAAACCCCCACTTTGCTCTGTTGGCCTTTTTTCCCTGAGTTCGTGCATCCCCCAGGGACCCACCGCCCTGCTTGGCCTGAGCGCTTGTCGTGGGTGCCATCCATTTATTCCCGATTCTGTGTATCTGGGTGTGTCGGATGCCCCGAATCCTCCTGCTGGAGGAGACACTGACGGGCTTCCTGGGGCTGAGACAAAGCTGGACCTGCTGCAGACTGCTGCTCTGGGGAGTGGAGAGTGCTGTTATTTTATCCTCCGCGTTCCGCACATCCAATCTGGGTCCAATCTGGGTCATCAGAACGCCGTGGGGACAGCCACTGCAGGCAGAGCTAGACGCAGACAGAGACTGCCTGCCTTCACTCAGGACGTCACTGCGTCCTCTGCCCGTGGGGTCGCGGAGCTGCATTCTAGAGCTGGATCCACGAAGACGTCAGGTAGTACCCACAACTCCGATCATCTGAGCAAAGAACCTTCCCAGGCGTTTAACATTTATCAGTGCCTTGTTGTTGGCTGTCTGGTTGAGTCAACCCTGCACAACAGAAGGAAATGCTGCCCCGTTCTGGGTCATCCCCACTGATGGACAGGTGGTTACTGTGCAGGAGTTGCACTGGCCGGGAATCAAACCTGGGTCTCCTACATGGAAGGTGAGAATTCCACCACTTAACCACCACTGGCCTCATTGGTGCCTTAAAATCCTATAAAAAGGTGGCGTGTGCCTATGCCCCAATGGAAGCTGGTGGGTGACTGTCTTCCAAGGCCTCCTCATCAGCAGGGCAGAGCTGATGGAGCCCAGCTGAGAGTCATCGGTGCCTGCACCCAGGCCTTCCTTGGGGGGTGGAGTGGGGGGGTAGTCCCTTGCTGCCCTGCAGGCAGGCTCTTCATTTCATGATACTCAGTGAGTGGAGCTGTGAAAGCTAATTTCACTCCCGCAGCAGATACCGCAGATCACCGTCCCATTCACAGCAGCCCGCTGGAAGTCACGTGTTCAGTGCCTCAGCAGAAAGCTCCGAGACGTCTCTTGCAGTAATAAAATCTCTACTGTCCACCCATAAATATATTCATCTTGCTAAAAGTTTGAATTTGAGCACAAAACGGGTGAAATGATCTACACCAAATCTTGCTTTTTCAAGGTACCATGATCAGTTGCAGATCAGACCGTTGTGTTCCATAGGGTTTTCATGGGCTTATTTTGGGAAGTAGATCACCAGGCCTTTCTTTCTAGTCTGTCTTAGTCTGAAAGCTCCACTGAAACCTGTTCAGCATCATAGCAACAGGCAAGCTTCCAGTGACAAGACGGGTGATGGCTGCAAATGAGCTATATTGGCCAGGAATCAAACCAGGGGTTTCCTGCATGGAAGGTGAGAATTCTACCACTATAATGCCGTTAAACAACAACAACAAACAAAAACAAACCCATTGCCATTGAGTCGATTCCAACGCAAAGGGACCCTAGAGGACCGAGTAGAACTGGCCCATAGGGTTTCCAAGGCTGTAAATCTTTACAGAAACAGACTGCCACATCTTTCTTCCATGGAGCAGCTGGTGGGTTCAAACCACCAACCTTTCTGTTAGCAGCCAAGCACTTAAACTACTGTGCCACCAGGGCTCCTCTATAATGCTGTTAGGGATACAAAAATGCAATACCAACTGACAAGCACAGGGCTCCCTGTCCTCACACTGGCTCTGGGCTGGCTAAGTACAAACATCACATCCCAGCGTATAAACCAGCACAGTGTTTATGCAGAAAAGTAAACTGGTGGAGCTGTATTTTCAGACAGTATAAAATTACAATGACAGGCATATAATTTACAGATGATAATAAAATTACAACTAAACACTGTGAGCTTTTTTAAACTAATGATTTCATTGTTTCTATAAAAATGACACGCTTCTTATAAAATATCATCATAAAGAAAAATATATAGAAGGCACGCACCAAACAGTGCCACCATGCTGACTGTCATGGATTGAATTGTGTCCCCCAAAAAATATGTGTATCAATTTGGCTAGGCCATGATTCCCAGTATTGTGTGATTGTTCACCATTTTGTCATCTGATGTGATTTTCTTAAGTGTCGTAAATCCTACCTCTATGATGCCAATGAGGTGGGATAGGCGGCAGTTATGTTAATATGGCAGGACTCAATCTACAAGATCGGATTGTGTCTTGAACCAATCTCTTTTGAGATATAAGAGAAGCGAGCAGAGGGACAGGGGGACGTCATACCACCAAGAAAGCAGCACTGGAAGCAGAGAGTGTTCTTTGGACCTGTGGTTCCTGCTCCAAAAAGCTGCTAGTCCAGGGGAAGCTTGATGACCAGGACCCTCCTCCAGAGCCAACAGAGAAAGCCCTCCCCTGGAGCTGACACCTTGAATTTGGACTTCTAGCCTCCTAGACTGTGAGAGAATAAATTTGTTTGTTAAAGCCATCCACATGTGGTATTTCTGTTATAGCAGCACTAGATAACGAAGACACTGACCTTACTGGCATTTTTTGCCCAATATTACAAACAACTCTCCAGGTCTAGATAAATTAGCACATGTCCAGATAGACAAACACTTCATAAGAATGGAGGTCACCCACACGTGCAAGGTCCTACTTGTTAAGTACATGTCCACCTTTTTGTCGTTTTCCAGAAAGAAGCAGTGGAGCAAGTTCAAAGATTTCAGGGTAACGTGGGGTTTAAAACTTATCACTGAGAAAATTCTACCTGTGATGTGAATGTTGCCAATTTTTAAGAAAAGAGCCCTGGTGTCCCTGGGTGGGTCATTGCCTGTTTGGATTGTGGACACGCATTAGTTACACACCATGCCTGCAGCCTGGCGACCAGAGGTGGACATCCTGCCCTAAGTGCCCTGCCTGAAGCAAGGCTCAGAATGCCTAGAACTCTTCATAATCTGGGGAAGGGTCAGCAGCCAGTGACGAACACCAAAGACATCCATGTCCGAAGCCACAGAACCTGTGGATGTGACCTCACCTGGCAAAAGGGACTTAACAGATGTGACTGAGTTAAGGATCTTGACATGGGGCGATGATCTTGTATCTGGGTAGACCAGATGCAGTCAAGAGGAGGAGTCAGAGTCTGAGAAGGCAATGTGCTGAAGAAGAAGAGGAACCGAGAGAGATTTGAGGAAGCTTCGCTGCTGGCTCTGAAGATGGAGTGTCTTAGTTATCTAGCACTGCTACAACAGAAATAGCACAAATGGGCGGCTTTAACGAACAGAAATAATTTATTTTCTCACAGTTTAGGAGGATAGAAGTCCAATTTCAGGACGCCAGGTCTAGGGGAAGGTTTTCTCTCTATGAGGGTTAAGGTTATATGCCAACTTGGCTTTGTCACGATTCTCAATGGTTTGGCAGTTATGATGTAGTTTGGCAGCTATGTAAGGATGTAATCACCTCCATGATAAGATCTGTTATGCATAGCCAATCAGCTGAAAGGGATTTTCCTTGGGAGTGTGGCCTGCATCCAATACAGGTGGACTTTCTGGCAAAGCTGGCTGGCTTTTGCTCTCTCTGGATCCTGCAGCTGGCTCCTATTCATCTGACCTCCAGTTCTTGGGACTTGAGCTAGCAGCTTACCTGCCAATCTTAGGATTAGTCGGCCTCTGCAGCCTGTGAGCCAGAGACCTGCTGTCTGACCTGCCAGTACTGGATTCACCAGCGCCTGTAGCTACGTGAAGTCAGGAGAAGCCCCCAGCCTGACCCACGGACTTGGGACTTTCCAGCCTCTATAACCACATGAGCCATTTCCTTGATATAAATCTCTCTCCATATATATTTATATGCTTCACTGGTTTTGCTTCTCTAGAGAACCCAGCCTAAGACACTTTCTCTGTTGGCTCTGGAGGAAGGTCCTTGTCTCTTTTGAGCTTCTGCTCCTAGGTGATCTTCATGTGGCTTGACATGTGTCTTCCCCATCTCTGCTTCTTACTTCCTTGTTTACTCTCTTTTATATCTCAAAAGAGATATGACTCAAGACACATACTACACGAATCCTGCCTAATTAACATAACAAATGGGATTATAACCATAAGCATAGAGATTAGGATTTACAACACATATTTTGGGGAACACAATTCAATCTATAACACAGAGGAAAAGGCCATGATCCAAGGAATGTGGGCAGCCTCTAGAAGACAGAAAAGGCAAAGAAACAAATTCTACCCTGGAGCCTCCGGAAGAAACCAACCCTGTGGACACATTTCAGACTTCTGACCTCTAGGACTGTAAGAGAACAAATCTGTGTTGCTTTAAACCACTAGGCTTGCTACAGCAGCCATGAGAAACTAATACAGGGAGCTTCAGGGAAGAAGAACCTGCCTGCAGAGAAGGGGGAGGCACAACATGAGGGCCCTGGTGTCAAGCGCTCTCTCAGAGGTGACCATGAGAATGGGGGCTGTGGGCCCGACAGAGCTACCAGCTCCAGGCAGGAGGCCCTTGCAGCCCTCAAGGCTGATCTCCATCTTCCTGGGACGGTAGTCATGAACCTGGACCACAACCAGGCCACCTTGGTTCACCCTCATGCTACAGAGAACACTTTGAAAACATTTTTGAAACTGTCTCCTCCCAATAACACTCCTGGCTTATCATGACAAGTGCGTTGTGAGAAATGAAATGCACTTTTGCGTGACAAACAATTGCCTACCAGAAATATTTTATAGGCAGCTTTGGCAGGTACTGACAAGATCTCTAGATTCCTAAGCGTCACATCCTTACCAACCGAGATCTTACAGCACAAAAGGCGATTTTGAGAAGCCACTGCTCATTTTTAAAGAAGTCAAACCGTCAATACAGTGGCACTATTTTTGGACTTCGCCTCCAATGCTTCCTCTTCTTCCGGCTTGCTGAAACCATTTCTGTCTGCATTATCCCCATTTAAAATGCACTGAATTTATTTCCAAATGAAAATTTACTCAATTGTGTATATAGGAAGTCCAATTACAAAGAGTTTAATATGAACTATTCTTTTAATTTTCTACCTTTCATTTTGGAATAACCTCAGACTTACAAAAGAGTTGCAAAAATAGTTCGTATACCCAGCTTCTCCAAATAGCATCTTGCGTGACCACATTGATCCAGACCAGGAGAGGAACATGGAAGCAATACCAACAACTAGTCCATGGATCTTATTCAAATTCTGCCAATTGTCCTATGAATATCTGCAATCTGGTCCGGGGCCCCATCCAGGGTCCCATGTTGTGTTTGGTTGTCATCTCCTTGTGGTTGTTGTCGGGTGCGGTCGAGTTGATTCCAACTCATAGAGACTCCACGTGCTAGGGTAGAACTGCCCCATGAGGTTTCCTAAGCTGTGATCTTTACAGGAGCATATCGCTAGGTCCTTTCTCCTGCGGAGCTGCTGGTGGGTTCAAACCACCAAGCTTTTTGGTTAGCAGCCAGGTGCTTAACTGTTGCACCACCAGGGCTCCTTGACATCCCCTTAGTCCTCTCTGATCTGGGGCAGTTCCTCTCTTGTGACCACGACACTTTGGATAAGTCCTGGTCAGTTATTCTGTAGAATGTCCTTTGGTTTGGGCAAGTCCAGTGCTTTTTCATGATTAGAGTGAGGTCATACATTCTGGTGGGAAGACCACAGAAGTCATGTCGTGTCCTCCTCCGGCATCACTTTGGGGGTGTGCGATGTCGATGAGTCACTCCTGGAGATTATCAACCTTGGTCACTTGATTAGGGTGAAATTTCTCCATGGTGATGTTACTATTTTCCCAGTGTGGTCACAAGTGTCTTATGGGGAGATCCTTCTAGCTGTGCACACGTCCTGTCTCATGTCACCCTTGCCCGCTCATTTCAGTGTCCTTTGATGATCCTTGTCTCAACCTTTAGCACCATGGTATTTGCCAAATGGAGACTTTCTGCTTCCATCATTGCTCCTGCATTGATTAACCATGATCAACAAGGAAGCACTATCCCTTCCCCGTTGACATATGTATTCAGTTATTTACTTACGTCACTATGGACTCATGGATATTGATTTTATTCTATGGCCTATACTCCATTAGACTCTTGAATTTGCTGCTCAGATTGCCCCAGATCTGGCCACTGGGACCATCTTCTATCTCCTGTGTTCGTGGATAAGCCTTTGTCATTTTTTCAGCACTTCCTCATTTTCTGACACAATGAGACACTCCAGGCTGATCTCGTACTTCCCCTGCCCTGCCCCAGGAATCAGCCCTGATTCCTTTTAATGGAGAGTGGACACAGACATCAAGATCTGGGTGCTGAGTGTGCTCACAGGGTGTCATTGCTTCTAGGCCCTCTCGGCACGGAAAGCAAGGACAGAGATCTGTATTTACAAACACACACACCTACCTATATCCATTTCTATATCCAGCTGTCTGTAGGTATGTTAGGAGCCCTGTTGGCACAGTGGTTAAGAGCTTGGCTACTAAGCAAAAAGTCAGCAGTTTGAATCCACCAGCCACTTCTTGGAAACCTTACGGGGCAGTTCTACTCTGTCCTATAGGGTCACTGTGAGTCGGAATCAGACGGCAATGGGTTTGGTTTGATTTTTTTTTTTTTTTAACATATGTTAAACACCGTAAGTCCAACCCTGATACCTTTGATTCTAATCCAACACCAGGGCGCACTCCAGCCAACCCCCTTCCTTGTTTTCTTCTCCTTTCTCCAACAGGGAGCAATGTGGCTCCCATTATTCACAACCTATACCGTTTTGTCAGCGTGAGAACACACAATGTGTTCACATGAAGAGCAAATGTATTCCACTGCAATACTTGCTCTCGTCTCCAGCTTTGGTTTAAGCCCTTTCTTCCCTGCCCCTCCTGGTGGCCACCAGACGCATCTATATGCAGTTAGCCCTGTGGTTTTGGAGTGAGTTCCATTCCGGTTCCCCTCCTCTCACACACCCTTGGGCTTACTCACTGTTGAGCACAGACAACAGACACCACCAGAGTCAGAACTTCACCACCAGTACACTCAGAAGAGTCCGCCCTCATCTCCCTCCCCACTCTGTGCCCGCCCACCCGCTGGTCAACGTTCTCCTTAGCTCGTTTATCCTTCCTGAATTTCTTTTTTGTACAAATATATATGTATCTGCATACATTCTTGTATCTTTTTAACATACTTGTTGGGTGCTGTCAAGTCGATTCCTATTCATAGTGACCCCATGGGACGGAGCAGAACTGCCCAATAGGGTTTTCTTGGCTGTAATCTTTATGGAAGCAGATCACCAGGTCTTTTTCCCACAGAGCCTCTGGGTGGGTTTGAACCACCAACCTTTTGGTTAGCAGCCAAGTGCTTAACCTTTGCGCCACCAGGGCTCCTTTTTTAACAGACCACAGACACTCTTTTGCACTCTGCTGTTTTCACTGGACAGTGGGTCCTCGGCATCACTCGTGTCGGTCAGGGGCCTTCCTCCCGTTCCTGTGGCTGCGAGGGGCTCCACTGTGTACGGGCTCCCTCCTGTGTACAGGCACCTGGGTTACTTCAAATATTCTGCAGTTACAAACCAGGCTGCCATGATCAGCCTAGCGCGTATCTAGCATTATGGGAAATATGGAAGCAGCTATACAAACTGGCCAGCGGAACTGAGGGCACGGTGAATGGAACCTCCCGCTGGGTCACCCGATCAGCAAACGACTGACCAAGACAAGGCTGTGTGAGCCCCAAAACAGAGGAATCAAAACGTAGGGAATGGGACACAAAGCAGAGGAGAAACCTCCACTACCCGCAGGCCCAGGGCCAGGATCCAGGCCTGGGGTCACCGGCAACAGTGGCAATCAGGGTGGGGCTGTGCCCTGCCGGCTGGAGCTACAGAGACCATAGCCAGCATCACACTGATGCCTGAGTGGGCGTGCCCTGGCCTCTCCGCCCCCCCCCATGCCCATCAGACTCAGATGCCAGACAGCAGCCACAGGGCCAGCACCTTCCCAATGAGCCCAGCAGGGGAGGGGACAGACCTGGACCCAACGGCGCTCATCACAATGTGCATGACTGTGAACCTGGCCACACATCAAAACACCCCAGGAACTATGCCTCGGAGCTCAGGCGCCGAAGACGTTTAAGTTGTTCACAGCGATTCTGCGATCAGCCAGGTGGAGAACCCCGGCTCTAAGCATCTGCTAATGAAAACCACAGCACCGCCGCTTCCTTCACACGTCAGGGGACCCCAAAGCAAGAGCGGTTAGCGTAAAGCAGGGGTGTTCTTGTCCAGTAAAACACCCAGAGACAACTTGTCAGGTCAAACTACAAGCGTACTGGTGTTCTATTTTCAGAGTACAACAGATGAGTTACTGAACTTAAGCTTCTAGTGTTACAAATACAGTCTGACACAAACCAGAAAATGATCTTTTTGTTAGAAAGATACATGGTGCTCAGGCACAACCAGGAAACTCAGGTCAAAATCAAAAGCCAGAATTTTTCTCACTTCCTGTTTTGTACTCTATTTTGGTAAAAGGAGGAAATAAACTGGCATGTGCATTTCTGAGTACAAAAGAGAAAGCATTTTGCTAGAACGGCTATCTTCTGACAATACTTGTCTAATGACAGACTGAAATCTGTGAGCGTTTATCACAGGAGGGCTGGAAAGTACTCAGGGTCTTAGGATGCAGACTGACCACTGTACCAGATGAGGAACCCCCGTGCTAATGGAACCACCACCCGGCACTCTTACTTCCTGAACCTGGCCACGCACTCAGATTTAAAGACAAAACAGAATTCCCTCTTAGGGGAAAGCGAGAATCTAAAAGAAATAACAGTTTTTGAACATTATTCTGGAAGGTTCAGGATATGCACACCCCACCTCCCCGACAGCTACGAGGCAAATCTGTGAAGAAGGCATCACCATCCTGACTTCTTGTCAAGAGCTCCACGGGCCCCCAAAGCCTCATTTTAAGGGACACTGCAGAGCAGACCTCAGGGTTGCGCCGTGTCGTGTGCAGGCTCCGTCACAGATGCCCCTAAGTGCAGCCCAACAGTCTTCCATTAGCATTTGTCTTTTGCTTCTGGTTTTCCATCGATCAGATCTCTGAATCCCAGTTTTTCCAGCGGCTCCTGTGCCATCAGTTGCCTAAAAAAGAAACAGCATCTTAAGGTGGAAGGCAGAGAAAGCGGCAGCCCTGAGGGCCATCTCTGCGACCTCTTTCAGCTGCTCCCAGCCGCTCGCTCAATTCTGCTCTACAGCCCTAGAGTAACCTCAGAGCGCAGTGCCATTGTAGGTTTGAGCCTGCCCAAAGCCTAAACCCCCTCAGCCCACCCTCCAAGACCCGTGGGCCTGGCCTGTTCTGAGGGGTGGTGTCTGCCCCTGGACACTTCAGATGGGCAGCTGTCGGGTGGGTCGGTAGAGTGTGGATGCAGAGGTCTTGGGGGAGGGTCCACACGGGAGGCAAGGAGAGTCAGGCCTGGGGGAGGAGAGGGCACGCTGCGTGGCTCCCCAGCGCCAAGTTGGGCGCATGGACCTGGGAAGTCCAGGGCTCTGCATCCATGTGCAGCGCCCCAGGTCACAATGAGCATGGGTTTGATGAGATCAGAACGTATTTTATTTAATAACTTGTTAGTGTCACTTAGAACATAAATATTTGGGCATACAGCGTAGGGCTCCACTCGCTCCTGTTCCAGACCCCACAGACATGACAGCCATTGGAGGGAAGTTGCTGGGGTGGAGCCCCACAGCCACAGGGCCAGGTCATGCTCCCGGCCCTACCTGTCAGACTAGACTGCCCTCCTCTGTGACCACGCACCGCCGAGTACAGACAACGGGCTGGGCTGCTGCCCCAGCAGCACCTCCTGCACCATATGACCTCTGACACCTGGCCAAATGGTACACCCCAGGGCCAGTATGCATGATGCCCTGGCGGGGAGGGCGGAGGATGAGCTACACGGTCCCTCCCCCGACTGCAGGAACTGCATAAGCTACACAGTCCCTCTACAGACTGCAGGAATTGCAAAGGGGTTTCCACCCCTACAAAGAATCTCCCTAAGATGCTGCTCCAGGGAGAAGGGGATGCTGGTTTAGTACTGACTCAACTCCAGATCAGGGCTTGGAAGTTGCGGGGAACAAGTGCTCAGGACCACCAACCATAAAACCGTGTGTCTGCAGCATAAGCCAGGGCCTGGCTGCGTTCTCCCTGCCCCACCCCCACCTCCACGTGCTGTCATATCATGCCCACAAGGCAGGGGCCCAGGCCACCAACACCCTGGGTCCACCACATGCCATTCAAGAAAATGTCCCCAGGATTGACAGATTAAAATAACTAAAGCAATGGAATTCATAAACCCCAGCGGTGGTTTGTTACTTAAACCCAAATTAGGCAAACAGTAATCAATTCTTGCCACATCTCGGCAGAAGAGTGTATCAGCCAACAGCTCTTGAAACCAACCTCTCAGACCTCCCTCTGCAGACTGCTGGGCCAACCCAACTGCAGCTCCCCAAAGGTGTCCATGCCTGAACCCCCAGGACTGTGATTACATGATTCAGGCTTTGGACTCCAAGATGAAAGACTGCCTTGGTCATCTGGGGGGCCCGATCCAATCATTGAAGAGCCTTTCTGGCTTCGGTTGGGGCCAACAACCGAAGAGACAGGCTCAGCAGAGCAGGAGGGGCCACGTGCAGAGGATGCCTGTGCCTCTAGGAGCTGGGACAGGCAAGGAAACAGATTCTCCCCAGGGACTCCCAGGAGGAACGTGGCTCTGCTGACACCTTGAGAGACCCGTTCGTATCAGACTTCTGACTTCCAGGACCATAAGACAATAAATCCGCGTTGTTTTAAGCCACCTAGTTTATGGTAAATTGCTATGGCAGTCACAGGAAAGGACACAGCTGCTGCTCCCCTCTATGCTGCCTTTGATGATGGTGAAAACTGGTGTGTCTGGAGGCACGAGGAAGGAACGAAGAGGAAACACCACCAGCCAATAAGACCTGGTCCAAGCTATTCCCCTCAACAAACCTTTAAAGCCCAGCTCCTTAGCAAGATCACCAAAAACAACAACTATAGCTCTTAGCATGTCCTAAAGCCAAAAGAAAAGGAGCCCTGGTGGCGCAGTGGTTAAGCGTTTAGCTGCTAACCGAAAGGTTGGCTGTTCAAACCTACCCAGCAGCTCTGTGGGAGAAAGACCTGGCAAGCTGCTGCCGGGCAGTTCAACTCTGTCATGTGGGGTCACTGTGAGTCAGAATCAACTTGACGACACACAACAACGAAGGCAAAAGAATGATCTTAAAGTCTCTTTTTAGCATAGGAGAACCTACTAAGAAAAGAGCTCCTTTTCCTGGTCAGCTTGTTCTAGTCTGAGCCATTCAGATGGCCTCAAAAGAATCACTCCTGAATCTACACGGAAAGCAAAACTGCTCCTCACTGTTTATTAGAGCACCAGCATTTCAGAGGCACTCAGCTCGTGATTGCTACAGCTACACTTTTACGCACTCCACGTTGATCCTGGTGATGGTGACGATAACTAAGGTTTGCTGCCTGCAGACCCCGAAGCGCACCAAGTGCCTTACACAGATGGTCTCTTTTATTCCCCAACAACCCAGGAAGAAGGCAATGGGATCACTCTGCTACATGGGCGATGACACTGGCGTTAGCGTGACTAAAATGCATAGCCACAGTCACACAGCCAGGGAGAGGTGAAGCCCCTTGGCCAGTGCTGAGTGGCCAGCCCCCCGATGGCCGAGTGGCCAGCATGCCGACGCCCACTCCACAGGAGTGGACTGAATTTTCAGATCATTCTGGAGCTTTATGATCTCAGACCACACATACGTTTGTTGTTGTCTCTGTCAGCAATGCCACCCCACTTCCAACTTTTCCTCCAGGAGAAAACATGAGCCATGTTTTAAAAAGCATGTACACTTTCACGTCAGGCTGAATGAGTCCTCAATGAGGCAACTTTAAAAACTCAATTGTGGTCATGTAAGAAAATGTCTATTTTTTTAAATATGCTCTTGGAAGAAAGTGGGGGGAAAATAATGTCTGGGACTGCAGCACAAAAACAAAAAAAGAAGGAAGTTAGAAAAGAAATGGCTAAAAAAGGGGTGGGTGATAAAAGAAGCAAGTATGTTGGCATCTTGATAATCACTGAAGCTGGTGGTGGATGTGTGGAAGGACCACCATCCTCTACTTTTGTTTGAAAATTTTAATTAAAAACAAACCAAAATTCTACAGTCAAAATAACTGACCGAATCATACATACACACATGCATACTCAAACACAGAGACACAGACGCATGCACTCACACACTCACTCATATGCTTACTCACACACACCACCTGCCCTTTCATCTAAGAATCGCACCACCAGCCAGCAGAACCACTTGGTTGTGGCAGCCATGCAGAGCAGACAGCTGCTCCCTCCCTCCTCCTGCCTGTCCCAGCAGGCCTCTGAGGGCTGGATGTCCACGCTGTGTCCACAGAAGTCATGCTGAGCAGAGCCCAATCTCAGGGTGGGCCTAGGCAGCCACCCACTCTCTGGGCAAATGGGGAAAAAGAGAAGGTCCTGTGCTCGTCCTTCCTGGATCCTCCATCAGGGCAGCCAGGGACCTGCTGGGGGCCCACACGCCTTCCTGTGTAGGCGCTGTGATCAGCACCAGCTATGACTACCCTATTTGCTGATGCTCACCACCTGCCCTGTGTGGGAGCCACTGTTACTGAGGTTTTCAAGGTGACAAAACCGAGCCTGAGAGGTAGGTGACCTGCTCCAAGCCCATCTCCACAGCACGGCAGGTGACCTGTCCCAGAGAGCACCAGCAGACCCACTCCAAGCCCAGCTCCACAGCACGGCGGGTGACCTGTGCCAGAGGGTACTAGCAGACCCACTCCATGCCTGTTTCCACAGCGCCGGGGGTGACCTGTCTCACAGAAAGCACCAGCAGAGACCCACTCCATGCCCGCCTCCACAGCACGGTGGCAGCAAGGAGAAATCCACTCAGGCCCAGCTCTCTAAGGAAGCAGGTAGGTCCAACCAGCATGCTATTTTAAGATGGGAAGGGCTGGATCAGTGTGGTCCTTTGTCAAGAGTAAAGCCCCTGGTGGTGACCTTGAAGAACAGCTCAGAGGCAGAACAAAGGTCCCATGTGAGGTATACACCAAGAAGGCCCTTCACCCTCAAAGTCCCAAACACCTACATCAATGACCCTCAAACACACGTGTGCGGCCCCAAAAGCACAACAGTCTGCCTTGAGGGACATGTCCCAGTCTGTTACGGGAAAATGAAAACGGCTTAAACTGGGTGGGTTTCTGTCAACCTGTCATCAGCAGAGATGAGGCTGTCTGAAAACCAAATTCCTTTGTGAGCTAATGAGGGGCTCAAAAGGCAGAAACAAAAGCTCCCACCATTCCCCACCCAAAAGATCTAGCTACATAATTATACATTACATGCTTTTTCACATGAAGGATTAGAAGAGTTCTTACGTTAAGTAAAATCTCCAAGGAACACGGTTAGAAAAGTTTTTGTTTTGTTCCAAAGTGAACTCTAGCAAATTCTGGTCAGGACAGGAAGGACCATTCATGTTTCATCATTTCTTAAACAGCCCATTATCTTCCCTGTCACATTCCAAGCAGCTCCCAGTCTGAGGGAACAAAGCACCAGAGCACGTTTTTTATGGTCTGAGAATGTGCAGGAAAGGAACTGTGCCCACACTCCTCAGACCTTTCAGCTCAGTCAGCACTTTCGTGATGTATGACTCCGAAACCGTCGTGACAGGCCAGTAGCACCCCCAAATTTGGAAAGAAAACACCCTTAAGAATGCAATCACGTATAACGCTGTCACTGGAAAAAAGGTTCCTGAGATTGCCGAATACTCTTTAGTACAATTTAATCCGAGAAGCCTCGATTTCACACATAAACAACTCCTCAGCTCTCAAACCTTATCCTCAGGCCTGGATAAGGCATACTGTAATGACCTGGGGGGGAGGGGGAAGGGAGGCAGAGGGGAGTAACCTTTTCTGAGGTGTGAGAAGTCTTAACTGTTAGAGTATACTTGCCTCTCCATTCTGCATTCTAAATATTCTTTTGACTCATTTCTGCACAAGGCATTTTCAAAATTATTGTCTCGGAGACACTTCATGAATTTCTCTTTAAAGCTTTTACATTCACCTGCAATGAAAGAGAAAACCATATTTTCTTCTTAAAGTAAAAGCACCCCCCACACTAAACAGCAGCCTTAACAGCAGCTCTACTTCATTTTTCCTTTCAAAACTTGCTGGAAACATACTGAAAACGACACTGGAGAAAATCAGATCCATCCTGTGGGAGAGAAAGTACAGTAAGCTATTAAGGGCAGAACCTGGGTGGTTGGCATAGGGTTGTTATTGTTAGGTGCCATAGAGTCGGTTCGGCCCATAGCGACCCTGTGCACCACAGAACAAAACACTGCTCAGTCCTGTGCCATCCTCACAATCGTTATGCTTGAGCCCACTGTTGTAGCCACTGTATCAATTCATCTCATTGAGGGTCTTCCTCTTTTTTGCTGACCCTCTGGGCATACTGCAGTTCAGGTAAAACTCTTGCAACTTTGCTGTTTGGACAATTTCATAACAGAATGTTGGGGAAAGAAAAAGGAATCTACTTCTGAAGCCTTACTCCTCACGGAGGCTCCCCTCAATTGCCTACCCAAACCAGAATTCTGGCCCCAAACATGCCAACATCAGCATTTTTCTGTTTTGCAATAATGAATCACTAAGTTCAAATTTAACAAACTGCAGACTTCATAATTGGCAAAAGTGTGTTTATTTACATGCATTTCCTCTAAAGAACTCAAGCGTTTCTTACTCCCTAACAACATCAGTTGTGGGGAGTCAACTCAGACTCAGGGTGATTCCATATGTGTCGCAGTAGAACTGCGCTTCATAGGGTTTTCAATAGCTGGTTTTTCGGAAGTAGGTCACCAGGACTTTCTTCCACGGTGCCTCTGGGTGGATTCAAACCTCCAACCCTTCAGGTAGTGGCTGAGTGCTTAACTGTGCCACCCAGGGGCTCCCTTGGGTTACATAAGTACCTACAAAATCTCCTCAATTTTGCCTCTTGGGTTATATAACCCAAAATCAAAACAGTTGCCGAGGACTCATGGGACCCCATATGTGACAGAGTAGAACTGAGCCGCCATTGGGTTTTCACTGGCTGATTTTTTCGGTAGACCCCACAGAAAGAGTGCCAACCTGCCCGGGGACAGCGCGGTCTTCTGGGCAAGAAGCACCAAAGGAAGCCCGGGATTTGGGATCCCAAAGCGGGGAATCGGAATCATCCCCCCGTCACCGGAAGGGCCTCGGTCCCTGTCCAGCTTCATCTACATGGACGGCTGGCGGGGTCGGCGCCGCAGCTGGGTGACCCTGGGCGACATACTGACACTCACTACGCGAGTTTCCTCATTTGCACTTGACCAGACACTAGTATCCTTATGGGGTCGTGGGGTTCAGCGAGGCTAGGGGATCGAGCGCTCAGGACAGGCATGGCCCTGGGAGACCCATGTTCTCTAACATCAGCGAGGAGAGAGGATCCTCCCGGAACACGCACTTGGAGGCCTCGGGGCGCGACCCTGACTCCGCGCTTGGGCCCGGGGGCCGGGGCTGGGACTTGGGGTCCTGGCTAGGACTTGCGGGGGTGGTGCGGTCCGGGCTGGGGGCCAGCTCGGGGTCCGCAGGCCCTCCGCGGTCTCAGTTTCCTTCTCCGACAAACGAGGGCTTGGACCTCAGAGATCGGCCGCGAGCGGCGGGCCCTGCCCGCGGGCGTCCGCCGCTCACCGAAGTGATCCAGCGGGAAGCTGCCTTTGTCCGGGGGCCGCGGCTGGAAGCTCTTGGTCCCGAAGTTCATTGCTGTCGACATGATGGCGGCAGCGACGACTGCAGCGCCGACCTCCGAGCGCGACGCGCGCAGCACGCAGGGAGGCCGGCCGAACGCCGAGTAGGCGCCGCGAGAGCACCAAGAGCATCGAGCGGTGGCCCCGCCCCCGCTACGGCCAGACTGGACCGGCTCCTCCCGCACTTTCCCTACTTATCTGTCTGCGGTTGGGCGGAAGGCGGGCCACCATTCCCAAAGTGTGGAGGAAGAGACGGAAATTCAGAGACCTGCCCAAGGACTCAAAACTCGGTCCCACATGCAGAAGGCGGGGCGACTCCCAGGCCACGCCCGCCAGTTTCCCCCTCTGCACAGATGTGAGAACTACATTAGGAGAGTGAGCGGTAAAGCCCCTGCAGCGGCTATTATCGTTTTGGCAACACCACCACCGACACCAGACTTTGGTCTCCTCTCCATCTGCAGAGCCGGGCAAGCCCCTCCCCTCTGGGCGGCCATTTTCATCTGGATGATGGAGGAACTGGGTCGCTGGCCCTGGGAGCTGGCCACTCTGAGGTTCTGTGGATGGGTGGTGAGCTCCTCTCTCGTCCACTCACCCATCCCATCCTCAGCATTTCCTGCACCAGCCTTGCCAACCCTGGCAATAGCAGAGGGGGTCCCCACTGGTACAGAGCTCACATCAGCCCCCTCCGGACCAGCTCTCTTAGGTTGGAGTGGGAGGCTCCGGAGGGCGCTATCAGCCCTATACCTCAGCCTGATTTGGTGTAGCCATTAGACCCCCAGGTCCCTGCTGGCCCCACCAGGCAGAGGTCTGTCAGAGAGATCCCAGACTTGGAACACCGCATGGCAGGGTGGAGTGAGGGGCACATTGCAGAGAGGGATCAGGTCTGCTAGCTGACCTGAGCCAGCTCCTGCTCCCTCCTGGCTCCCAGGATGCTGGCAGAGGGCTGATTTCACACCTCCCTCACCCCAACAGGAGCCCAGAGGATCCTTCTCTGTTAACTATAACCATATAGCCAAGTGTTCACCATACATTTGAGCTCAGCTTTTTGCAGTTTTAAAACATGGCCCCAAATTCTTTGACATGCCACCAAGCAAGAGTTAGGGGTCTATGTCCCCTCCCCTTGAGTATGGACTCTGTGACAGCTTGGCCAATACAATTTGGCAGATGTGATGCTAGGTCAGTTTCCAGACCTTTAAGAAACTGGCAGCTTCTACTTTTTGTCTCTTGGGACCCAGCTGCCATGCTGTGAGGAAGCCCAAGCCACAGGGAGGAGGCCACATGAAGGTGTTCTGGCTGACAATACCCACTGAGTTTCCAGCCATCAGCCAGCCATCAAATGCTGCCATGTGAATAAGGAAGAGTTTGAGATGATTCTAGCACCATCCGAGAACAAATGTATGAGAGACCCTGAATGAGAACCGCCCAGCTGAGCCCAGCCAACTCACAGAACAGTGAGAGATAATCGTAAAGGGATTGCTGTGATTTTAAATGGGCCTGGGTGGCGCAAATGGTTTGCTGTCAGCTACTAACCTAAAAATTGGCGGCAGTTCAAACCCAACCAGTAGTACCACTGAAGAAAGGCCTGGCAATCTGCTTCCATAAAAGATTACTGCCAAGAAGACCCCATAGAACAGTACTAGTCTGATGCACGTAGGGTCACCATGAGTTGGAATCAACTTGATGGCAACAGGTTTGATTTTTTTGGTTTTGGTGGTTTTATATCCCTATAATGTGGGGTGGTCTGTTACCCAGCAGCACCGATAACTGGAACAAGCCTCCATCACAAGAGACAGAGAGCAAACCACAAGGAAAAGAGGCACTTGGAGGCAACAGAGACAGTGCAGGAAGTAGAAGAAAAGTTTTAAATTTTTAATTAATAGCCTCAAGGAAGTGAAGGAAAAACAAGAACAGAAAGTTATAAGAAGGAACATTCAGAGAACCAGAGAGAGCTCTTGGAAATTAATGTATGAGAACAGAAATAAAAAAAAGAAGGATTTGAAAATAAAGGAATTTTTCTAGAAAGTAGAACAAAAAGACAGAAAAGACAAGATCAGGAGGTCCAGTCACACTCATTCTGTGTTTGTCGAAGTTGGCCTGGGGAGTTCCCGGGTGCCAGGAACAGGAGAGAGGGACCAGCAGGCCCGTTGGCAGCAGCGGCCACAGTGACTGCCTGGCAGAGAGCCAGACTCATGACCCTTTCTCCAGCATCTTCACCCATACATTATCTCAGTTCTTATTCATATGTCGGCAAGGTAGAGTATTGTTTCCATTTTACAGATGAGGAGGCTGAGGGTTAGGGTTGTTAAGTAACTTTCCCAATGTCATACATCTGACTCCAGCCTGCAGTAGACAGGGTTGCGGTACTCAGGGTCCCAGGGAAGTCCAGCCTTACAGCACAGAGCAGTGGCTGAAGTTTCGGAAAGGACATAGAACCTCCCTGGAAGGAGGATAAATCTGAGAGGGCCCCAACTCAATGTGCAATGGAAGTATAGTCTATCCGCCCAAAGGAATGTGGAAGAACTGCTGCCCTAGACAAGGGGAACTGATGCTGGGCAGGAAAACAGCTGGTCCCTTAGCAGAGAGCCACCAGAATAGTATCACACTTACAAGGGCAAACCAGTTGCCGCCAAGTTGACCCCAACTGATGGCACCCCCATGTGTGTCAGAGTAGAACTGTGCTCCATAGGGTTTTCAGTGGCTGATTTTTCAGAAGCAGATCGCCAGGCCTTTCTTCCAAGGCACCTGTGGGTGGACTCAACCCTCCAACTTTTGGTTAACAGCTGAGCACATTCACAGTTTGCACCACCAGGGGCCCCCTCCTTCAGGAAGCTGTCCCAGATCTCACCTCCCTGAGGCACACCTGGCCTCCAGCAGCACAAAATGTTGGATTTCTGGGCCTCATGGTTGGATCTGCCTATTTGTGTCCAGGGCCAGCACAGGGCTGTCACTGCATGTGTGTGGATAGCCTGGGCAGGGCCTGCATGGGAGGGCCCAAGGCTGCTGGGAAACCTGTCCCAGCTGCCTGGGCCTTGATCGGCTGGGGCACTGGGCCCACCTGAAACGACAAAAGGAAAATTGCACCTTGCTCTTGTCATATAGACAACTATCTACAACGCTGGAACGAGGGGCCATACTTGGTTATTCATTAATATTTTTCCAGGTCTGTGGACAATGGAGCTTTGATTGTCCAGCACTTTTCCACTTAACCAGCTAACACTACTTAGTAGTAAATGGGGCACCTCTCCCCCAGAAGTTGCCCAAGGCCTTGCTGTCCAACTGCCGTGAGGTAGAGGGAAGTCCGGAGACCGATGATGGGGGTGGAGGTGAGGTGACAGCCAGCTTTTAATTACACAGTGGTTAAGAGCTATGGCTGCCAACCAAAAGGTTGGCAGTTCGAATCCACGTGCCCCTCCTTAGAAACCCTATGGGGCAGTTCTACTCTGTCCTGTAGGGTCACTATGAGTTGGAATCGACTCAGTGTCAATGAGTTTGGGTACCTGGCAAATGATGATTGCTTTGTACGACATCCTGTGCTGGGAGAGAAGGGGAAGAGTTTTATCTGCAGTTCTCAGATACAAAAAGCAGGGGAGAAACCCGTGTTTGTCAAACCCTCTTATGTGCTAGGCATTTTCACATGGGCTCCCCGTGGTGGAGAACAGTGCCTGGCACATAGTAAGTGCTCAGTTAATATTTTTTGAATAAATGAATGAGCCCAGTGAAGTAGGTAATATTGCCCTCATTTCACACATAGAGAAACTACATCTCAAAGGGGTCAAGACTCTTGCTTAAGGTTGCATAGCCAGTATATGAATTATCTATTGTTGTATAGCAGAATACCCCACACTTAGTGGCATAAAGCAGAAATCAATTTCTATAGAAGAATCCTGATCAAAAGAGGGAAAATGCAGACCTGAATTTCACATTCTGGTGGAATTCAGACTTTCTGGAGCCATGGAGACTGGATAAGCCCTGAAACTATTTCCCTGAAATCATCTTTAAACCTTGAACCAAAAATATCCCTTGAAGTCTTAAAACCAAACAGTAGTTTAGCTTAGCTAGTAAAAATATCTGCCTTGAGCATTATGGTCTTTTAAGAACTATCTATCTGGGATCAAATTGACAACAGCAACTCGAAAGATTAGATAGGAACCTTAGGGGGCAGAGAGTTTATGTTAATGGGGGAGGAACAACTCAGAAAAGGAGGGTGAGAATGGTTGCACAACTTCAAGAATCAATGTCACTGAATTGTACATGTAGAAATTGTTGAATTGGTGTACATATATTTTCCTGTGTATATTCTCAACAGCAACAACGAAATAAATAAAATTTAAAAAACAGCAATAATTTATGAATTGGAAGTTTGGGCAGATCTTGAAGACAGATCCCCTTGGTGTCAGCTGGAGTGGATCCTTTAGGGGCTAGGGAATCCACTCCAGGATGATACACCCAATGACTGGCAAGCTGGCCGTCGATGGGAGCTCAGTCAGGGCCTTGTAGGCTGCTTGGGCTTCCTCACAACATGGTGGCTGGGCTCCAAGAGTGAGCGTCCAGGAGTACAGTGGAAGCTGCATCACTTTTTGTGATCTAGTCTTGAACATCACATGGCATTACTTCCACCATACTCACAATTGCCTAGCAGATTCAAGGACAGGGAACATGGACCCCTCTTCTCAGTGGAGGAGGGTGAAAGTTACATTATAAGAAGAGCATGTAGGTTGGACGAACAAATCTGTCTCAGAGGAAGTACAGCTAGAATGTTCCTTAGTAGTGAATATGGCAAGACTTCATCTTACTTACTTTGGACACATCATTAGGAAAGACCAGTCCCTGGAGGACATCGTGCTTGGTGAAGTAGAGGGTCAGCAAAAAAGAAGACCCTCAGTTAGATGAACTGACACAGTGGCTGCAACAATGGACTCAAACAGCAACAATTGTGAGGATGGCACAGGACCAGGCAGTGTTGCGTTCTGTCACGTGAGTCAGAGCCGACTCTATGGCACCTAACAACTTGTGGATTGGGAGATATTGCTGTGGCCTCTTTGGAGAATGCTATCTGCCACAGCTGATGAGCACAGCAGCTGAGTCTGGAACAAGGTCTGATGGACTCCAAACCCCTGACACTTCTTCCTCAGCTTGTCTCTGAATCCAGGGTGGTTGGTGGAGTCAGCCCTCACCCTGCTGCCCCATCACCAAGCTGCACGTCTGGACACAGCGCCCTGGGAGCCCTGCTACGTCGTCTGCACGTGCCCTTCCGGAACTGTGCTGCTCTCCCATCAGGAAAAGTCTAGTTCTCCTCACCTTGCATGGGGCTGGACTTGGGACTACCCTGTGCTCAGTACAGAGCCCCTAGGTGGTACAAATGGTGAAAGTGGAGGTTTGAGTCCACCCAGAGGTGCCTCGAAAGAAAGGCCTGGCAATCTACTTCAGAAATGTCAGCCATGGAAAACCCTGTGGATCAACTTTATATGGAAAGGCAAGAGGCCCTGAATAACTAAAACAGTGCTGAAGGAACAAAGTAGGAGGACTTACACTTCCTGATTTTAAAACATGCTACGCAGCTATAGTAATCAAAACAGCCTGGTGCTCGTTTAACAGTAGACACACAGACCAACGGGATAGAACTGAGAGTCCAGAAATACACCCACATATCTATGGTCAAATGATTTTTGACAAGGGTGCTAAGTCCATTCGATGGGGAAAGAAGAGTCTATTTCCATAAATGGTGCTGGGAAAATTGGATTTCCACATGCAGAAAAATGAAATAATATCCTTGCCTCATACCATACACAAAAACAAATTCAAAATGGATTAAGGACCTAAATGTGCAAGCTCAAACCATAAAATTCTTAGAAGAACAAGCAGGGGCAACACTGTCAGGCCTATCTTTTCACAATGGATTGCCTAACATAATAACAAAAGCACAAAAAGCAAAAGACAACATAAATAAATAGGACCTCATAAAAATTAAAAACTTGTTCATCAAAAGACTGCACCAAAAAAAAAGGAAAAAAAAGTGAAAAGACAGGCTACCGACTGGGAGAATATCTTTAGAAACCATGTATCCACCAAGAATCTAACAACCAAAATATGTATAAAATTTCAATAACTTAAAAAGACAAATAACTCAATCATAAAATGGGCAAAGGACTTGAATAGACATTTCACCAAAGAGGACATTCAAACGGCCACCAAACACATGAAAAGATGCTCAGCATCATCAGCCATCAGAGAGACACAAATCAAAACCTCAGTGAGATACCATTTCACTCCCACTAGGGTGGCTAAGGAAGAAAAACAGGAAATAATAAATGTTGACAAGGATGTGGGGAAATTGGAACCCTTATCCATTGCTGGTGGGAATACAAAATGGTACAGGTGCTGTGGGAAACAGTGTGGTGGTTCCTAAAAAAACTAAAAATAGAACTACCATTAAAAAAAACCCTTTGTTGTCAAGTTGATTCTGACTCATAGCAACCATATAACCTAGCAATTCCACTCCTAGGTATATACCTGAAAGACTTGAAAGCAGAGACTCAGAAAGAGACTTGTACACCAACATTCACTGCAGCACTATTCACAATAGCCAAAAGGTGGAAATAACCTAAAAGCCCATCAACAGATGAATGGATAAACAAAATGTGCTACATACATACAATGGAATACTACTCAGCCAGCAGGAGAAATGAAGTCTTGATACATACTACAACATGGATGGAGCTTGAAGTCATTATGCTGTGTGAAATAAACCAATCACAAAAGGGCAAATATTGTATGGCCCCACTTATATACAAAGACAAGAAAAGGCAAATGTGTAGAGATAGAAGTTTACTAGCGGTTACCAGGGGTGAAAAGGAGGGGGAAAGGGGAGGTTAACGGTGATAGAAAAATCGCATTGATTAAGGGTGGGGGTGGGGTTGCACAGTCAATTATTGTAAGTCCTGTGAAGAAGTTGTACACGTGTAAAAAGTTGTATTGGCAAAAGTTGCATGATAGATACAGTTACAACAACAAACAAACAAACAAAAAAAGCTGCTGAGGCTGCTTATGTACAACCAAACACCTCATGGGATTTGGTTCCTTGGTTTGGAGGTTTAGGGTCATGGTTTCCTGGGACATCCCAGTTAACTGGCCTAATAAGGTGGTTAGCGCTTCTGTTCTACCTCAAAGTTGATTGCTTAGTGCCTGGGGTCTTAAAAGCTTGTAAATGGCCATCCAAGGCACAACAATTGGTCTTTATTCACCTGGAGCAACAGAGGAAGAGGGAGAGTCAGGAACAGGAGGAGGATATGGAATGTGTGGCTAATTGCCTCCATGAACAACTGCCGCCTTTGCCATGAGACCAGAAGAACTGGATGGTGCCCGGCTACTATTACTGAACATTTTGATCAAAGATTCCATAGAAGAATCTGATCAAAAGGGGTAAAATGCAGAATAGAATTTCAAATTCTCATGGACTCTAGACTTTCTGGGGCCTTGAGCCCCTGAAACTATTGCCCTGAGATAATCTTTGAAACTTGAACCAAAAGTATCCCCTGATGTCTTCTCAAAGCTGAAAAATAGTTTAGGTTAACTAGTAAAAAAGTCTGCCTTGAGCATTGTGCCCTTTTAAGAACTATCTATATGGGATCAAATTGACAACAGCAACTCAAAAGATCAGAGAGGAACCTTAGGGGGCAGAGAGTTTATGTTAACGGGGGAGGAACAACTCAGAAAAGGAGGGTGAGAATGCTTGCACAACTCGAAGAATTTAATCAATGAATCAATGTCACTAAATGTACATGTAGAAACTGTTGAGTTGATGTATGTTTTGCTGTGTGTATTCTCAACAACGACGACAAAAATTAATAAAATTTAAAGAAAAAAAGATCCCAGTTCTTCTCTAACACACATGAGGTTGCCATGAGTCAGAGTCAACTAGACAGCAACTTGTTTTTTTGAACCCCTCGATGGTCACCCTGATCTCACCCTGTGAGATTCATTGACAAACTCTGCCCTGCCCGCTTCCACTCTCCTGGGCCAGATTTGACTCAACAACCCTGAACTTGAGCCCAGCTGGACCGGCTCTGAGGAACTCTGGGCCTGGGTGGGGCCCATGGGCAGGGTCTCATGTCCTTCCCAAGGGACCCTGGTCTCACCTGGTTGCCCTGTTGGTGATGAGCCCATGCCCACCCACTGAAGCCCCCGCCACCTTCTTGGGGCACCTGCAGCGGGACCCAGACCCCTGGGTTGGCGTCCCCAGGTACACACTGCAGGCGCTGGGTAACTCATGGCTTTGTGAGTCGAATATTCAGACTGTTGATGGCTGGGATTGTGACATCCAAGTTTTGCAGAGAGGTGGAGTCACTTGCTCCAGGCCACACGGCTGAAGCGGGCATGGCCGAGGTGGCATCTGACCAGATACCTCTCACTCTTAAGCTGTATCTTCACCCTGAGATGCTGCCTCCCAGGAGGGGTGGATGTGTAGCAGAGGGGCTGCTCAACCAATGTGGCCAAGGATTGTCCAGAGCACTGTGTGAGGGGGCAGCTAATGCCTCACAGCTACCTCGTCTCTGGGGCCCAGTCCTCAGCAGAGTCCCTGCTCCCTCTTCCATGAAGTGAAGGGCAGCAGGCAACCTCATGAGGCTGCTGTTGTTGTTGTTAGCAGACTCCAACTCATGGCGACCCCACGTGTATAGAGGAGAACTGCTCCATAGGGTTTTCAAGGCTGTGGCCTTTCAGAAGCAGATCACCAGGCCTTTCTTCCAGGGCACCTCTGGGTAGGTTCAAACCACCGGCCTCTTGGCTAGTAATCAAGCACTTAGCTGTTTATGCCACCCAGCAACCCCACAAGACTGCTGCTGTTGTTGTTGAGTGCCGTCGAGTTGACTCTGACTCATAGCAACCCCATGTGACAAGAGTATAACTTCGCCATAGGGTTTCCTAGGCTGTAATCTTTGTGGGAGCAGATCACCAGGTCTTTCTTCCGTGGAGCTGCTGGTGGTTCAAACCACCGACCTTTTGGTTAGCAGCCGATCACTTAACCATTGCACCACCAGGGCTGTTAGGAGAATCTAAAGATCCTACAGGTAAGACGTCTGCCCAGGTGAGCACTCAGGTTGTAGAAGCAATGAGAAAAACAGGCTCAACCAGAGCCCTGGCCAGGTTCCAGAACACCCTCCTCTCCACCCATCTACCCATCCACCCAACTGACTCCCCACCTGCCCACCCTGCCCCTGCCAGGCCCTGCCAGGTGGGAACGACTGGGCCCTGTAGCAAGGAACCGGGCCTGCTCCTCTCGGGCAGCGCCAAGACCTCAGCCTTGCACCCAGGCCTCACCAACCTGGAGGAGGCGGCTGGGGAAGATGGGACCATGGCCCTGGGACCCTGATTCCTTGCCTCCAGCTGAGCCCCTCACCACACTGCTCTGTGCATCTTCCTGAGAGGCCCTGTCCCCCCCTTCCCCATCTCCCCTCCAGCCACATGGAGGGACACCCCTGGCTTGCTCCTATGTCCACAGCTTTGCATATGCTGTTCCATCTGCTAGAATGCTCTTCCCATCAGCCTGGCCAGTCCTAACTCATCTTTCTGCCTCCAACTCAAATACAGTGTCTTCTGTGAAGTGCTCCCCGAACTTCTTGCCTCTTAGGTGCCCCCACCATGCCCAGGGGACTTTGGTGAGGGCAGGGGCCCTTTGAGGGTCTCGTGTGGTCAACTTCTGTAGCCCTCGTTTCTGGCAGAGTCTGGTACGCGCAGGTGCTCAATAAATGCTGAGTTGATTACGTGTGTCTTAGCGGCAAACAGGTGCACGAGGGATCAAGAGTCAGCAGCTTGTTCGGCTATAACAATAAGAGATGCTGCCTGAGACGGGGTGAGCTCCTTGTCTCAGGGAGCGTGCAAACTGAGGCTGGAGCTTTCCTTCCAGGGCCAATGAAGGAGGATTCAGCCCTGGGAGGGGTTGAGGCCAGGCCCTTAGGCTGCCCTGTCCTGGGCTTTAGGCTCTGGTGGCAGCCCCCAACAGACAGGCCCAAAGTGAGGCCCCAGCCGTCGGTGACAGGGCCCCAGCTGCAGGCCCAGCTGCCTCATGTCTGGGCAGGTGGCGTGGAGCAGGCCCAGCTGCTTCTGGTGCCAGCAGCCAGCCCCCCGCTGCCCCAAGACCATTCCCAAAGCAGCAGCCCGCCCCACCACCCCCGAGGCTGGGCCACCAGGGTTTATGAGAACAGAGCTTGTCCCACAGATGGCTGGGAGCTCATAAACCCCTCTGGGTGGCCAACCCTGCCCTTCTGTCCAGCCCAGCCCCTGCCTCCTGCCTTATGTGGCCTTCCAGGGGACAAGAGCCATGAGGGGCTGTCACCCAGGTCAGAGTGTTTGCCATGCGGACCTTGGACGGCCCTGTCATTCACATATGTCCATGTGGTGAGTTTAGGGAGGGGCCCACCAACCTCCCGGCACCCCAGGGGCACTGCAGAGGGTTGCTCAGGCTGGGAGCACAGGAAGATAGGGGTCCTGCCCTTCAGGCTGGGTCCCAGACCCTGTGACTCTGGTTCCAATGGGAAGACTGAAGCAGAGTGGGCAGGGCGGGCAGGCCCCAAACGGCATCGGGGTGGACTGGTCCCTGCACCACATCCTTGTCCCTGGTCCTTTAGCCAGGAGTGGGGACTGAGGGCCCCAAGCACAGCCTGCCTGGCCCGGCCCCCGACAGGGCCCCAGCCCCCTCCCCGGCACAGACGCGCCCCCACATTCCACGCCTGCCGCTCTAAGCTGGGGCTGCCACCTGCAAACCACTCATGTCACATTCTCGGGGCAGTGGCAGGGTGGGGAGCGGCACACCCTCTGTGGGACCTATAAGGCCAGGCACTGCCCGTGGGGCCATGTCCTCATGGCCCTGACTGCTGCGGTGGCCCTGCTGCTCCTGGGGCTGCTCCTGGGGCTCCTGGGGCTCTGTGGGCTGTGTCGCACCCCAGCCCCCACCCCAGCCCCAGCCCCACGCTGGCCCCCCGGGCCGCGTCCCCTGCCACTTGTTGGGAATCTGCACCTGCTGGACATGAGGAGGCTGGACCGCTCTCTGATGGAGGTAGGAGGGTGCTGGCCTCCTGGTGCTACAGCTGCAGGCCAGTCCTGGGGGCTGGGCCACCATGCTCTCCTTTCCAACCAGTGCAGCGCCCAGCCCTGCAGGGACACAGGAGGCCGGGACCAGCTGGCCTTTGGCAAAAGAATCCCCCCCCACCATGTTCTCGCCATCCCACGCAACAGACACATTGAGTTAGGAGACCTCCCAGGGAGGTCGGCCCAGGGTGGGGGGAAGCAGAACAGGAGGGCATCCTGGAGGAGGCAGCCTTTGCTGTGAGCCTGCAGGAGGGTCAGGTTTGAGTCAGCAGAGGGGAGGAGGGTGGTCCTAGAAGTGGCACCCATGCCTGGGGTCAGCGCGCAGCAGCGTCCAAAGGTGGGTGGGTAGGTGTGGCCAGCCTGGCTCCTCCTGGCTGGATGTAGGGGTAGGAGGCTGGACAGTCCTCAACTCGTGCTAAGCGAAGGCTGCCGCAGACTTTGCTCTGATCACCTAAACCTCCCAATCCTCCCACTCTGTGGCTCCCGCTGGACCACCCCGGGCCCTGTCGATGTCCCCACCCCCATTCCAGCTCTGAGTCCACCGTCCTGCATGGCCTGGTGAGGGCTGGGAGGGCTGCATGTTGACCCCCACCTACCCCCAGCTCGCAGAACGGTATGGGCCAGTGTTCACGGTGCACCTGGGTCACCAGAAGACAGTGGTGCTGACGGGCTTCGAGGCGGTAAGGGCGGCGCTGGTGGGCACCGGGCAGAAGCTGGCTGATCGGCCACTCATCCCCATCTTCCAGCATATCCAGGGAGGAAGGGGTAGGTGGGGCCACTGGCTCCTGGGGCCCCAAAGGGCTGGGGGCTCTGAGGAGAAGCATGTCCTCAGTGTCACTGGGCAGGAGCCAGAGAGGGGTCTGGGCTCTGGGACTGGTGCTGAGGAGGTAGTGAACCCCAGGAGAGAGAAGGGTGCTCAGGGACAGCCAGCCAAGTCTTCACATCCACGGGCCACAAGGCCAGGGCCCAGGCAAGGCCAGCCTGTAGGAAAACGGGGCCCAGCTGATCTGCCTCTGGCCAGCTCTGTGTGGCGTGCTCACCAGGCCATATCTGGCACAGGCATCTTCTTCTTGTCTGGACCCCACTGGAGGGCGGCACGCCAGTTCACTGTCCGAGCCCTGCATGGCCTGGGCATGCGGCGGGCGCCTGCTTCCCACAAGGTCCTGGAGGAGCTGGAGTGGTTCGTGGTGCAGCTGGACAGCTATGGAGGTGGGCGAGGCTGGGCACTCCCTCCCAGGGTCCACAAGTGGGACAGGCACCCCTCCTCCTGGATCCATGTGGGTGCTGGGCACCCCCTCCCAGGTCCCCAAATGGACTTGGCACCCCTTCCTGGGTCCACGAGGGGGCTGGGCACCCTCCTCCCAGGTCCACAGAAGTGTCGGGCACCCCTCCCAGGATCTACATGGAGGCTGGGCACCCCTCTCCCGGGTCCTCATGGGGGCTGAGCACCCCCTTTTCAGAGTCCCTGCCCCGCCTGACACCTCTCTCCCCCTCAGGCCGGCCCTTCCCACTGCCCCTGCTTGGCTGGGCGCCCTCCAACATCACCTTCACCCTCCTCTTTGGCCAGCGGTTTGACTACCAAGACCCTCTGTTTGTCTCGCTGCTGGGCCTCATCGATGAGGTCATGGTCCTCCTGGGCTCCCCTGGCCTGCAGGTGAGGGAGCTGGGCCAGGCCGGGCTGAGGGCAGGACTCAGGGGCGTCCCACCACTGTTCCCCAGCTCAGCAGCAGGTAAGGCGCCCTGGATTTGGGGTCCAAAGACAGAGCTAGATCCTGTTTCTGGCATAAGTGGATACGCTCCCTGGGCCTCATCCCCTGGTGGCAAGTGAGGGGGTGAGTCCAGAGCAGGGGCTCCTCAGCTCCCCACACCCCCTCCCAGCAGTCATGGATGCACCTGCTGGGGGGGAGGAGTGGGAAGGGCAAGTATTTCTCCCTAGGATTTTGGGGCATGATGTCCTCAAGACCCCCAGCCCGGTAGTGTAGGGATTATTCATCTGACCCCAGTCCTTCTGCCTTCATTCAGTTTTCAGAACCCCCAGGGGCACATGCACTTCATTTTTAAGAATACTTAAACTTTTAGTATTTTTAACATTTAACTTAAATTTTTAAAACACCACTCTAAGCTCACATGTTTAGGTGTGCATCTATATTTGTAACGGGCATCATAGCTCATGCGCACTTTTTTTTTTTAACATTTTATTGTGCATTAGGTGAAAGTTTGCAGAGCAAATTAGCTTCCCATTCGATAGTTTGTACATGAAGTGTTCCATGACGTTGATTTCATTCTCCACGATGTGTCAGCACGCTCCCCATTTCCGTCCTAGTTTCCCCGTTTCCTTTCGTCTTTATTTTCCACCCCTTCTTGCCTTCTCATTTTTGCTTTTAGGCAAATGTTGCCCTTTTGATTTCACGTAACTTATTGTTCTAAGGAGCACGTTCCTCTCACGTGTTACTTTTTATTTATGGGCCTGTCTATGGTTTGGCTGAAAGGTGGTCTCTGGGAATGGCTTCAGTTCCAGTTCAGAAGGGTGTCTTAAGGCCACAGTTTCACGGATTCCTCCAGTCTATGTCACACCAGTAAACCTGGTCTTCTTTGTGAATTTGAGTTTTTGTTCTACAGTTTTTCTCCCAATCTGTCCAGGACCATCTGTTGTGATCCTAGTCAGAGCTGCTGGTAGTGGCAGCCAGGCACCATCTAGTTCTTCTGGTCTCAGGGTGGTGTAGGGTGTGGTTCATGTGGTCCATTAGTCCTTTGGACTAATTGCTCCCTTGGGTCTTTGGTTTTCTTCACTCTGCTTTACTCTGAACGGTAAGAGACCATTAGTTGTATCTTAGATGGCTGCTCACAAGCTTTTAAGACTCCAGACATTCTACTCACCAAAGAACTTTGTCTTTATGAACTATGTTGTGCCAATTGATGTAGATGTCCCCCAAGTCTATGGTCCTTTGTCTTTGAGCCTAGGAACTTTGTCCTGTGAGGTGTCTGGTCATGTCTAATAAGTTTCCCTGACTGTGGCCCTTGTGTGCTTTATTATCTATGCTAACATATAAACAGCACCTACAGTTACGTATATAGAAATATCTACCACCAAATCTATATCTGCAGGTGGGTGCGTTCCCTTCCACCCTTCCACACCTCTTGGTATATTTATCTACCTATGTACCCATTCACAAATTAGTGTTTGTTAATACTATTGTTGCAGGATTGTCTATGCTATAGTAATTACTGTTGTTGCCCTTTGTTCTTGTGTTCCTCTCAGTGTCCCCCCCATACCTTGGTCATGTTTTGCTGACTTCCCCCATATTGTGTATTGCCTTTCCCTTCATCAATATTAACACGTATCTTCTATCTAGTTAGTAATTTTCCCTCTCTCCCCCTCCCATCCCTGGTAACCATCAGAGAATTTTTTTTTATGTGTGTAAACCTTTTCTTGTTTTTTAATAATAGTAGTCTCATACAATATTTGTCCTTTTGTGATTGACTTATTCACTCAGCATAATGTCCTCCAAATTAATCCATGTTGTAAGATGTTTCAAGGATTGTTATTCTTTATCATTGCGTAGTATTCCATTGTGCCTGTGTACCTGTTTGTTTTTACATTCAGCTGTTGATGGGCACTTAGGTTGTTTCCATCTTTTTGCTATTGTGAATAATGAAATGAAAGAAAATGTCTATTCATGTCACGGCTCTTATTTCTTTAGTGTGTATACCTAGGAGTGGGATTGCTGGGTCATACGGTATTTCTATTTCTAGCTTTTTAAGGAAGCGCCATACCATTTTCCATAGTGGTTGTACCATTTTACATTCCCACCAACAATATGTAAGAGTTCCAATCTCCTCATAACCTCTCCAACATTTGTTATTTTTGATTAGTGCCAGTGAGATGTTATCTCATTGTAGCTTTGAGTTGCATCTCTCTAATGGCTAATGATCTCAAGCATTTCTTCATGTGTTTGTTAGCCATCTGAATGTCTTCTTTGGTGAAGTGTCTGTTCATATCCTTTGCCCATTTTTTAAATTGGATGATTGTCTTTTTGTTGTTAAAGTGTTTAAGTTTTCTGTAAATTTTAGAGATTAGACCCTTGTCAGATATGTCGTAGCCAAAAAATTTTTCCCAGGTTCTGTTTATACTCTTTTGGAGAAGTCTTTTGATAAGCATAAGTGTTTAATTTTTAGGAGATCTCGTTTATCTAATTCATCTTCTGCTTGCATTTTTAGTTATGTTTGGTAATCTATGCCATATATTAGGGCCTCTAGCATTGTCTATTTTTTCTTCCATGATCTTTATAGTTTTAGGTTTTAGATTTAGGTCATTGATCCATTTTGAGTTAGTTTTTGTGTATGGTGTGAGGTATGGATCCTGTTTCATTTTTTTACAAATGGATATCCAGTTTTGTCAGCACTTTTTGTTAAAGAGACTGTCTTTTCCCCATTTAATGGACTTTGGTCCTTTGTTGAAGATCAACTGTCCATAGGTGGATGGATTTAGGTCTGGGTTCTCAATTCTGTTCCATTGATCTATGTGTCTGTCATTTTGACAGTATAAGGCTGTTTTGACAACTGTGGCTGTATAGTAGGTTCTGAGATCAGGTAGTGTGAGGCCTCCTACTTGTTCTTCTTCCATAATGCTTTACTTGTCCAGGGCCTCTTTACTTTCCATATAAAACTAGTGATTAGTTTTTCCATCTCGTTAAAGAATGCTGTTGGAATTTGAATCGGGGTTGCATTATATGTGTAGATCGTTTTGGGTAGTATTTATACTTTCACAATGTTGAGTTTTCCTATCCATGAACATGGTATGTTTCTCCATGTAGATCTCTTTAGGTTTCTTGCAGTAGTGTTTTATAGTTTTCTTTGTATAGGTCTTTTATGTCCCTGGTTAGATTTTTCCTAAGTATTTTATCTTTTGGGGGGCTATTGTAAATGGTATTGTTTTACTGATTTCCTTTTTGAAGTTCTCTTTGTTGGTGTAGAGGAATCCAACTGATTTTTGTATGTTGATCTTGTATCCTGGTATTTTGCTGAATCTTTCTATTAGTTTCAGCAGCTTTCTCGTGGAATCTTTGGGGTTTTCTATGTATAGGATCATATCATCTGCAAATAGGGATAGTTTTACTTCTTCCTTACCAACTTGGATGTTATTTATTTCTTTTTCTTGTCTTATTGCTCTAGCTAGGACCTCTAGCACAATGTTGAACAAGAGTGGTGATAAAGGGCATCCTTTTCTGGTTCCTGTTCTCAAGGGGAATGCTTTCAGTCTCTCTCCATTGAGAGTAATGTTGGCTGTTGGTTTTATATAAATGCCCTTTACTATGTTGAGGAATTTCCCTTCTATTCCTATTTTGCTGAGAATTTTTATCAGGAATGGGTGTTGGACTTCATTCATGTGCACTTTTTCATGCTAAATTCCCAAGTAAGGCAACATTGTATGGTGTGAGGTAAGGGTTAACACCAGTAGCCACGATTCACGGAATGCCAGAGAAGAACATCTTGAGTTTTCCTGCACCCCGGTCCTAATTCTACTGAGTGAAGTGTACATGGGGGAAAGGGGATAGCAGGCTGGTGGGAGCATCCACTGTTCCCTTAGGATGACCCTTCATCCTTGTCAGTGCTGACCTGGGCTTCTGACTCCCCAGTTAAGTTCACCCAGGGACACTTCCCTGCAGGATGGAGACCAGAGGGGTCAGTGTGGATTGAAAGGGACAGCCAGTGGCCAGGACTGGGCAGCTCCCAGGGCAACAGAATGTGCCACATGTTCCATAGCCTTCCTCACCGCAGAGGTGCCACATATAACCTGCTACTAGCAATTGTTAATGTTGAGGAAGAAAGGTAGAATCAGGTGGGTTGTGAGAGTGGCTGGCATTTATGGAGCACCTACTGTATGTATGCCAGATGCTGTGCTGGCACCTCGGACACACCCATCCTCCTATTTTATCCTCAACCTAGTGAAGGAGACTGTATTTGAGACCATTTTACAGTTGGGTCAGCTGAGGTTCTTAAGTTTGCAAATTCTCTTTTTTAGTGACTAAAGCAGACGCAAAGTTATTTTCATAGTGGAGACACCCTCCCACCCTCATCTTATTCCCTTGCTAAAACTTGTTGCCATCGAGTGGATTCCAATTCATATCAACCCTACAGGACGGAGTAGAACTGCCCCACAGGGTTTCCAAAGAGTGGCTGGTGGATTCGAACTGCCAACCTTTTGGTTAGCAGCTGAGTGCTTAACCACTGTACCACCAGGGTGGCTGGAAAACCAAAAAAACCAACCTGTTGCTGCTGAGTTGATTCTGACTCACAACGATCCTATAGGGCTGAGTAGAACTGCCCCATATGGTTTCCAAGGATTGGCTGGTGGATTTGAACTGCTGACCTTTTCCTTAGCAGCTGAGCTCTTAACCACTGTGTCAACACAGCTCTGGGTGGGTGGAAAAAGGGGCATAATTGCAGGAAGCTGTTGTGACTTGCACACACCCAGCTCAGGTATTACCTGTCCTAAGTGCTCCTCCTTGCCCAGCAGATGGAATGTCTGTCCCAGGTCCTGGAGCAAGGTCCTTCCATCCCTGGTCTTGGGGGTGAGGGCCCTCTGTCCCTAGTCCTGAGGGCAGAGGGCGCTCGCTTGTGGCCGCAGCTGGCGCAGACCCTGAACCTGAACGCAGCTGCAGAGGGTGGAATAGATCGATGGACTCTTCCCCAGGGTAGGTCCTGCGCTTCACCCACCGCACGGCCCCCTCTACCCCCAGATGTTCAACGTCTTCCCCCAGCTCGGAGCCCTGCTCCAGCTGCATCGGCCGGTCCTGCTCAAGATCGAGGAGGTGCGCGCCATCCTGAAGACACTCCTGGAGGCACGGCGGCGCCATGCGCTCAGGGGGAGCCCCGTGCAGGGCTACGTGGACGCCCTGATCCAGCAGGGCCAGGTGTGAGCGGATAGCCGGACCTCCCTCAGCCCAGCCCCACCTAACCAGGGTTCACCTAAGAGGCCTGTGGGGCGTCCCGAAGCCTCCCCAGAAAGGAGCGGGAGGGGTCTATGCCAGTCCTGCACCAAGCCACGCCTCGTCCTGTACGGGAGCTTCTCTGAGCCAGCCGCAGTCTGCTCCTCTGTGCTGCTTCAGAGGGCTGCTGGGAGGATGGGGTCCTCCCTGCCTGTTGCCTGCCTCGCCCCACCCCGCGAGCCCGCGGCTGTGTTGGGGGTGCGCGGGGCAGGGCTGGACTCCCAGGCCCTCCAGCCTAGCCCCGCCCGTCCCCACCCCCTGCAGGGGGAAGAACCCCTGGGCCCATTTTCCGAGGCGGACATGGTGGCCTGCACCCTGGACATGGTCATGGCCGGCACGGAGACCACCTCTGCCACGCTGCAGTGGGCCGTCCTCCTGATGGTTCGGCACCCGCGCGTGCAGGGTGAGCCCAGTGCAGCCCCCCGAAGCTCCGCAAGTGGGTCGGGGCGGTGGGGAGGGGGGGCGCCCACAGACGCCTGCCTTTTATCCCTAGGCCGCACACAGGCCGAGTTAGACCGCGTGCTGGGCCTCCGGCGGCCCCGGCCCGACGACCAGGCGGCGCTGCCCTACACCAACGCGGTGCTCCACGAGGTGCAGCGCTACATCACGCTCCTGCCGCACGTGCCGCGCTGCGCCACTGCCCCCACCCGGCTGGGAGCCTCTTTGCTCCCCAAGGTGAGGTCCAGGGTGACCTGCTCCTACCCCTGCTTCCCAAGGTGGGGCCCCAGACCCCCCCCCCCCACTCCTGGCCGCCCCCACGTCCCACATCCTCGGCCCCTTCAGGGACCCCCCAGGTGGCCGAGCCTGGCCCCGCCTATTGGAAGCAAGAAGGGGGTTCAGGGGCAGGAGGGGGCAGCCGCCGGTCTTACAGCCTCCTCCTAGCTGGGTTTCAGAGCCAGGGGATCTGGGTTCTCACTGTGTGACCATGGTGGTGGTGGGTCTTACTGTGTGACCTGGGGGAGTTCTCACTGTGTGACCTGGGGTGGGGGTTCTCGCTAGGGGAGCTCTCACTGTGTGACCTGGGGGGGTTTCACTGTGTGACCTGGGGGAGGTTGTCACTGTGTGACCTGGGGGGGGGGGTTGTTACTGTGTGACCTGGAGGGGGTCCTCACTATGTGGCCTGGGGGAGGTCACTTGGCCTCCTGATGCCAGGTGCATCACCTTTGGAACGGGGCTGTAACAGCTGCGGGCAGAGCTGTGTAAGGGGCCTCCAGCAAACCTCCCAGAAGGCGAAGTCGCCCTCTCTTCCCCCTTTGTCCCCTTCCGGGGTTGCTCTAGCCCACCTGCCCACCCGCCTGGAGGCAGCCCGGCCCCTCACTCTCAGTGCCCCATTTAGGGCCGGCTGCCCAGGCTGGATACAGCCTCTACTCCCGCAGGGCACGCCTGTGATCCCTCTGCTGACCTCGGTGCTCCTGGATAAGACCCAGTGGGAGACCCCCGAGCAGTTCAACCCTGGCCACTTCCTGGACGCGGATGGGCGGTTTGTGAAGCGAGCGGCCTTCCTGCCTTTCTCTGCAGGTACAGTGGCCCTAAACAGTGGCAGCCCCGGGCTCCCAGTGGGCGGGGGCGTCCCCACCTCCCTCCTGGGGCTGCCTTAGATCTAGGGCCGATTCCTCCCAGGTCAAAGCCCACCTGTCCCTGCCCCTCCAGGCCTGTTCTCAGAGCTGAGAGGTTTGTGTGGAGGATCAGGGGCTGCTCCCCTAAACATAAGAAAGACCGCAGATCACCACCCCGACCCCGGTGGAGAACGCCCTGCCTTCCCGACACCCCCTCCCGGCCCCACTCTGACGCTGGCTTGCGAGGAGGGGGTAGGGGGTCGGCCATGGGGGAGAAACCAGCACCATCTAGAGGGAAGGGGCTGCTTCCTAGTCGCCGCCCGCCCACCAGCGTGCCTCGGTTTCTCGCAGGTCGCTGTGTTTGCGTCGGGGAGAGCCTGGCCAGGACCGAACTGTTCCTGCTGTTCGCTGGCCTCCTCCAGCGGTTCCACCTGCAGCCCCCGGCCGGCGCCCACCCGGCAGCCTTGGACGATTCGCCCGCCCCTGCCTTCACCATGCGACCGCGGGCCCAGGCCCTGTGCGCGGTGCCCCGACGGCGCTGACCTGGACTGTTGCCATAGGGCAGACCTGAGGGCACCCCCGCGCGGCACCCGGGACCCCTGCCGCCCCACTCTCAGCGTGGGGCGCTTGGCGGGGGATCGAAGGCTCCTCCACCCTGCCCCCGCTACCTATGGACCCACGAACCGACGGGAGAGACGCTTCATCGGCCCCTTTCTGGGACTCCCTCGTCTAGGGGTTGTGTCTTGGGCGCTCAGCGCCGGCGCATGCAACCTCGTTCAGGGGGTGGGAGGCCCCCATGGAGCACGGTGGGGGCTGGGCTCTCATGGGGCTGGGGGAGGCTGACCCCGTGGCGGGGAGGAGCGGGCGACAGCGCCCCTGCCGCTCCTCAGGCCCCCAGCCCCACCCCGTTCTGCCCTTTCCAAGGTCCCCGCGCCTGCACTCCCCAGCTGCCCCACCAGGGGCCGCTCTCGGCCCGCATGGGTGCAGTGAGGGGGCTCACGGGCGTCTTCCTTTGGGGAAGGTCCCCCTGGCGGCCGCTCACACCTCCCCCATCCCCATGGGACATGGGGGATGAAGTTCCAGCCCTGGGCTGCTCCCAGTTTGCTGGGACCTGGAGTAGACCTCTGGGCCTCAGTTCTCCATCTGTACAACAGGGGTGATGCCAACTATGGTACAGGCTTTGCTGGGACTGTGTAGGGCTATGGTGCCCGAGGCCAAGACCAGGAGTTCCACTCTAAGAGGCCCTCTGTACTGACCTCCCCAGGGCCAGGAATGACTAGGGGACCCCTTGGTACCACCTCGCCCCAGTCCCCGTGTGATCAGCAGAGAGACCAGCAGGGGTAGCTACTTCTGGAAGGATCCATATGGAATCAGGGAGCCCCTGCAGGGGAGCAGGATGTGGGCTCCTCACAGGTGACTCCTCAGCACCTTAGGACCCTGCTGCAGACGGGGGACTGAGGCCAAGAGGCTGACACACCCCACACCCACAGAGGCGGCTCCGGGGCTTCCGGCCCCTTGTTCAATCTTCCCCAACTCTGAGTCCACTACTGCTAACGCACCGTTTACGAATGAGGGGATGACAGGGCTCAAGGGCACATGGGGGCTCACAGTCACCTCCCCGAACAGGGCCTCCCCCAACCCTGACCTCTCTGAACGAGGGTTGCCAAGTTCTGCAAACATGGTAGGGACCAGCTTACATTAACCATTGTGTGACCTTCACATCTAACTGGGTGTCCTGCATTGTGTCTGGAAGCCGACCTCTGTTCCATTACTCGTGGCCTGGGGCAGGGGTGTGCAGGCTGGGACAGGAGGGGGCACTGGAGCTGTCCTGCCAGCATGGGGCAGGGAGGCAACCTCAAGCACTGGCCTTCCACACTGGCTGCCCTCCCCCTCCCTCGGAGCTGCCTGGCCCATGGCTGGCTCCCACGGCTGTGCTGGCCTGGGCTCTGAATGGAGAGCTGCAGAGCTGAAAGTGAGGCAGCCTCTAGACCAATCATCACTCCAAGAGTCTGTTCTCTGGTCTATTCTGACATCTCCCACTTTCAAATCTCGTCTCTGCCCTGGCTGGGGAGGGGGCTTCATGATAATTGGATTGCTGCGTTCAGTGTCATGATCATGATGGGCCCTGTGTGGGGGGCACAGATTTGGGGGTCAGCTGTGCTGTATCATCATGCTTCTGGGGAAAGGGCGCCATCTGAGGCGAGGATGCCGATACTGAGCTGTGATAAAGCTGGTGGTGGGACTCGTGGGCTTGATTGTTCTCATCTGTATGTCTGAAACGCCTGACATTTAGAAATTAAAAGTGAGATAGAGACAGGTGTTCGTGGCAGAAAACAGCAGACAGCAAGGCCTGGAGGCAGGAGGGAGCACCCCCTCCCAGCTCTGCACCTCACTCCCACCCCCCCAGCCCTCTCCCACGCTGTCCTGGCCCCTCCCTACTCCTGCTGCTCTGAGTTTGCTCCTTTGTGCCTGTCCCATCTGGTCCTGACCCACCTACCCAGTGTCTTGAAAACAGCACATGGCCATCTTGGGGTGGGGGCTGTGTCAGATTTTGAAGCAGAGGTAGTGAACTCATGCCAGCAGAAAAGGAAACAGCCGCACAGGCGCGACATGGTGCTGGCCCTGAGAGGTGTTTCATTTTACTGACGGTGGGAGGCGCCACAGCCATGGGCCCCGCCACCAACGTAGCAGGGGACCAGGAAAGATCTGGGAAATGATCCAAATACAGAGCACCCCACAACCCCCCACACCACCGACCACAGCGGGGGTGGGGTGGGGGTGGGGCTGCAGCTCTGGGTCAATTTCTGAAAAACAACCCCGTAGAAAAATAGACATTTCCCTCAACAAACAATTTCCTTTGCGGGGGCCGAGGGCTGTCTGCAGGTGAGGACCAGGGACTTCAATTAGCTCAGAGCCATCACCTGCTCTCATCCATCCACCTACTGCCATTGAGTCGATTCTCACTTACAGCAATCCTACAGGACAAAGTAAAACTACCCCATAGGGTTTCCAAGGCTGTAATCTTTATAGAAGCAGACTGCCACATCTTTCTCCCAAGGATCAGCTGGTGGGTTTGGTTGGCAGCTGAGCGCTTTAACAAGTGTGCAACCAGGGCTCCTCCCTCCCGCGGTAGAGGGATTTAAACAATGCAGAAGTGTGCAGCTCCCATCCCGACAGCAGGCAGATGCCTCCAGAGAGGAAATCAAGGCTCTGGACGTGGCGCTCTTGCTGCCTGAGGAGGCTCAGGTGGGGGAGGTGTCCTCTGTGGGAACCGAAGCCAGCTCCGCGTTGGCCACTGGCAGCCAGTGCCCCTCAGGCCTGCAGCCCCACTGCAGTGGGGTGGGAGGGGCGGCCGAGCTATACCCAAATGGCCCAAGGACGGCCCCGCTGCTAGGAGAGCAGCTGCAACACCTGGCAGACACGCTGGACCTGCCCCAGCAGGAGGGGGTCCGAGCCGCCAGCTCCCGCTGCATCCAGTGCCTGCATCCGGGCCTCGGCCTTCTGCACGGTCAGCTCGCGGGCCTGGCCCTTCAGCCCCTCCAGGTAGGCCAGAAGGGTGGGGAAGTGCTCATCAGGAACCTGGATGGGGCAGAGACGAGAGTAGTCAGAGTCAGGCAGGTGGGGCTGGCAAGTGGATCCTGCGACAGAGAAGTGAAGTGCCCGCAACATGGTGCCCCGACTTGAGACAGAGGGTGGGGTGACCAGGCAGCATCACCTTGTGAAGAGCCGGTTGGAGATCAGGCCCCTGGGCACCCCTATCGTTGAGGGCCTTGTGCCTCACCTGCCCCAGCTCCGTCCAATTGCTCAAGGCCAGAAGGAGCAGAGGAACGTGGAAACAGGCCCAGGCTGGGGGAATGTTTCTTCTTCTGCCCCAGCCGAGTCCTGCACAGACCATGCTGGTTTCCATGCCCCCCAAAATCCCACAGAATCAACAGTAAGTAGATGTTCTAAAGGGATAAAACTGCTGGGTTGAGGGAGTAAGAAGAGAGAATGGTATCAAGACCCTGGGGGTGTGCAAGCAGACGGGCTGACGACGGCTGACTTCCCAGGTGTGAGGAGCAAGGAGCTCACCCAGTAGCATGAAGAGACAAGAGAAACCAATCGCACCGCAGAACCCTCTACCCTACCCCAGAACTGAATGGACCAGTCGTTTCTAGAAATAGCAGTACAGACCAGAAGTGGTTGAAAGTCCACTTTAAAAGAAGTCAGGGACTCATACTTCCTGATTTCAGAACTTGCTGCAGTAATCAGGACAATGTGGTTCTGGCCTAAGGACAGACGTACAGACCAATGGGATAGACGTGAGTCCAGAAATGAACCCTGACATCTGTGGTCAACTCAATTCCGACAAGGCTGCCGACTGATTCCATTCAATAAATGGTGCTGGGACAAGGGGACCCCATGCCTGGGGCAGACCCTTATGAGGCTTCCTTGACCCTGAGACTGATACCCCCCCCATTTTGTACACTCGGGGCACCCTTGACCTCCTGCGGTGGGAGTCACCACAACTGTCAGAATAAATGACAACAGTGATGGGTCACAGCCCACCAAGCAGACAGAGTGGTGCTGATGGATGTCAGCCAAGGAGTCAGTCAGTACACACGTGGGAGAAGAGTAAGCTCTTGTTCACAGTGGTGCCAACTAAGGAATGTGGGTAACACGATGGCGCCACTGCAGCTCTGTCTGAGCGCATGACTCTGTAGCCTCCAGGTCTCCCCCCACAGGACATGTGTTGATCCCAGAGGAACGGTTCCTCCACACGAAGCACCGGGCCGACTCCACGTTAACCTGGCCACTCACTCCCCCGCCCTGAGCCAGCCCCCTCCATGGAGCCTGTTTCCTCTCTGTACAGTTAGGGGTTGGACTGGGGGTGTCCAGGCAGAGGGGGGTTTCACCATAAAGTTCTGTGAGAAAAGGCCTCTCCGATGGGCGTCTTGGCCCAGGGTTTCAGCATGGCTGCTGGGTAGGGGTGACGAGGAGCTTTCAGGCTGGGGATGCCCCCTCCTTGCCCTGGAAGGGTGCGAGTGGACATGGCCCTAGCCCCTGGGGGATCTGGCCTGAGCCCCCACCTCCGGGACCTGGCTGGATCCCCCTCTGCTCCTCAGAAACCTGGCCTGAGCCCCCCACCCCAGCCCCTCAGGGACTTCGCCTGAGCCCCTACCTCAGAAACCTGGCTGGAGTCCACCCCTGTGTCCCCCCGCCCCTCAGAGACCTGACCCAAGCCCCCCCCCCACCACCACACAGACCTTGTCGCTGTCATACATGTGGACCAGGAGCCAGGTCTGCCGTGTCTTCTGGAACTTCCAGTCCTGGTGCTTCTGGGCCCAGCTGGGGAAAATCAGGGGCATCTCGGGGTGAAGGAGCTGGGGAGACCTCAGGCCCTCACTCAGGAGGCAGGCCCCAGCCTGGGCTGTGCCCACCTCCCACCCTCAGATACCCCAGCCAGAGAGAGGAGGATGTGGGGCCGGGCCACACATCCCCTTTGGGAACCATCAATGGCAGCCCTGTGACTCCACAATTTTGACAGTAACATTCTGGATTTCCAGGTTTGGTCACCGTCATTTGATACATGTTTGGTGCACGCTATGGCCAGTTACCTGTTGGCAAAACATTTCCAAGCAAACCCAACGAGAGTGGCCAACGAGGGCTCAGCCAGGCCACAGCGAGCCCACCTCAGATGTGTCCTCACAGAGCTACTGCCAGCTCCAGGGGAGGGGCACACATGGATGAATGTGGAGATGGAAAGCCCTAGATAAGGGGCCAAGCTAAGCGCACCAAGTCACCCACAGACAACGCCTCAGCGTCCTCGAGCTGACCTGAGCCCCTTCCCTGTCTCTGAACCCAGGGCCCATTTCTTCATCTGGAAAATGGGGACAGTGACAGATAAGACCTCTCTGCCCCCACAGAGCCCTGTCTGCAGTCACATCCCCATCTTTCACAGGGTCAGGGTCTAGGGATGGGGTCACCTTTCCAGAGCAACCAGATTCTGGCCTGAGGTGGTGGCTCCCATAGCGTTGCCTGCCTGGGAGGAGGAGGAGCCCTGGACACTCTCAGCAGAAACACGGCATCCGATCCAGGACCACCTAGCCCAGCCCCTCCACCTGACCTCCTGGCTGAACGTGCAGACGGTAGCCCTCTGAGCCAGTCCACAGAGCTGTGGGAACAGGGCCCGTTTCCCACGGAGCCTGTTGGATCACATGCCTCCACCTCCTCAGAAAATATCTTCGCAAACGAAATTTCTAACTCCCTGGCCTCACTTCCGGGCCTCTAGAAGCTGTTGCACACGTGGTCAGCTCATGATCTGCCATTCTGCCCAAGCTATGACCGAACCAGGTGTGGGCTCCTCTCTAACAGAAGGACCCAGCCTGCCACCGGCGCTTCAGGCTCCTCTACAGACCCCTCACCCTGGGACAGGCCCACCCTGCCCTCTGCCTGCCTACTCCCTACACCCCTTGCCTGCTCTCCATCAGTCCTCTCGACAGGAGCCTTTACTCCTGAGCCACCTTGCCCATGAAGCCCCATGGCCTCATCCCAAGCACCGGGTAGGGGGCTCCTTACCTACAGAGGTAGTCCAGGGCCAATGTGGCCCCCGAGGGCGCGGGCTCAGGTGTGGCTGGGGTCTGCGGGGCGGGACAGCCCCCTGCCTCCCACAGGCGCCGCTTCTCCTCCTTCCTCCGTTCTTTCTTCAGCTTCCGCTCCAGGGCCCGCTGCTCTGCTGGGGACATGGATGGCACCTGGTTCACCTCTGGCACTTCGTCGCTCGCTGCCCCGCTCTGAAAGTCAGGGGATGGCCAGCTGTCAGGCCTCAGGGAAGGACCCCTGCCCTCTGCCCCCAACTCTCAAGCTGGTAAGACATCTCCAAGGACTCACACGGCCCTGCTGATAGCGTTCAGCAGAGACTTCATGCACTGGGGGGTGAGTGGTCAGATAAGGGTAGAGACGCAAGCCTCAGAGTCTTGTGGGGAGGGCTTGGCTTAGCTGTGCTTAACCTGCTTGTTTGCAATAATCTCGGGCCCCCTCCCATAACAGGCAGACCTCTGTGGCAGACTCTGAGTCCTACAGCCCCCTGGCTGCCTGACGACAAGACCTCCACAGGGGTCTTGTCTTCCATGGGGGTTAGGGAGGTATTCACTCTCCTCTAGCAAATAAATATTAACTATACCTTCTACATGTGCACAACCCCTGCCTGTTGGGAGGCCTTGTGCTGACTGGGATGTGGTCACAGGGGCAGTAGTCCTGGGGACTCTAAGACACCTGTATGCAGCTGCCTGAACCCCCATACCTGGTGCCTCGTTCCCTCCTGGCCCTGCCCAAGCTGGCAGCTGAGGTGGGTTGGAGGAAGATGGGGACCTTCAGCCATGAATCTAGGTCCCTCTGACCCCTCCAGAACCCAGAGCCCTGGAGGCACAACCCACTCCCCCAGCTCTCAGAGTGCCTCTTCGGTGGGTTGTAGGGCCATGCTGTGGTCTTTTCCCAGCCGCCTCCACCCCCCAGCCCCACCCTAAACTAACCAAACAGAAAACCAGCAGGGACAGTGGCAGTGCAGCCACCCTGGTTGGGGAGGGGCCGCTGTGACTGGGCAGCTGTCCGTGCACCCAGTCTTTCCTGGAAAAAGCCGCAACAGCAGTTGTGTTTACCTGGATTGGGGCCAGGCGCCTGAGAGGAAATGGCCTTGGGGCTGGAATCCGGAGCCACTGCGCTTCCAGGAAGGGTGAGCCCTCACCCCCGGCTCAGCTGCACCTTCCAGCCTTCTCAGAACCAAACTTCTGCCCCACCCTCCCCCAGGACACCAGGCAGGCCCCTTAAATGTCAAATCTGACCACCTCTGTGCTCCCACTCAGTGCACCCCCCCTTCCGGAATCTTCTGCAACAAAAGAGCTGGTTTCTCCACCCCCTCCCCCTGCCTGCGAGGGAAACCTCAGGGCTGCGCCAGGTGATTGTGGAGACAACCATGAAGGACACCCATACCCCAGCCCTGAGAGCCTCCTCCATGTTGCCCCTTCTGAGTCTGCCCACGAAGCCCCTCGGCAACGGAGCCCTCCATGAACGGTGTGAATCAGTCACAACACAGACCACTCAGCGGGGCCCATCTTAAGGAAGACTTTGGGCCCTGGACTTGGTTGATCCAGCGGCTGGATGCCCTTCCCTGTGAGTCACACAGATGACCCAAGGACCAACTTGGGGATGCAGCCAACAGGTGGCAGCCGAGGTCTCGGCAGAGGAACAGGAAAGGGGTCCCTAAGGGTGCTAAGGAGCACCTGTTCCTTTGACTACTCTTCAGATGGAACGCCAGGGGTGCACAGGCCAGAAAGCATATGACAGCTTCAGGGAATCGGTTGGAAGACTGAGCTTTAACCAGACTTATGACCCCAATTATTAGAATTCAAGACGGTAACTCAAGGCAGCAAGTGACTTTTTCCGGAAAACAATGAAGAGCAAGAGACGGAGTGTTCCACACCATTTTTTAAATTAACTTTTTACCTTGAGATCACGGTAGACTTGCATGCAATTGAGAGAAATAACAGAGAGACGCGTACATTCATCCAGCCTCCCCCAGGAGTGATAGCTTACAGAACTGCAAGGCAGCCCTCCCCCACCCCCGGCCAGTCCTGTGACCACAGGACCCATGGAACTTCAATGACCAGAAATACACAGTACTCAGCAGGATCAATCGGTCAGCTATACAAAAGATGCAGTATAAACTGTTAAATTCTTTAAAGGCTCATTGTCCCAACCAAAAAGAAGAAAAAAAGGTACAGCTGGCCCTCCGTATTGGATTCAACCAACCGCACACTGAAAATATTTGGAGGAAAAGTTACAAAAAGCAAAACATGAATTTGCCGCTCCGAGCACTACGCTGAATCCACGGGAATGAAGTGATGTGTAGGCATCCCCTGGTGTAGCCTCCGGCCATTTCAGAGCCTGTCTCTCTCCAGCACTCCCTTCAGCACTGTTCACCCCGCATCTTGTCATTATTCCCTAAATGATACAGTACTGTATAGTAACAATTTACATAGCATCTACATTGTATTAAGTACTGTTTAAGTAATAAAGAAAGGATTTAAAGTATACAGGGGGATGTGTGTAGGTTATATGCAAATCCCATGCCATTTTATACCAGGGACTTGGACTGGGCCAGGAACCAATCCCCTGCGGATACCGAGGGGCGACCAGAATTCAGTATTTGGTTAACTAAACACGTGACTGATACTTAGTTACCTCCTCACTACTATACAAATAGAACATCTAATAAAGACCCCCTCCTCTCCCACTGTTTGAGAAAACCTGATTGAAATTAACACATGTACATCAGCAATTCAGGAAGTGACTGCTCTGTAACCATGTAACCCGACAATAAAACCAGCCAAGCCTCAGGAGCTGCGAGACCAAGGACACAGCTGGCTGGGACGGGACTGCTGGCATCTCCCTGGCCGGACACTCCGGCCCCTGGCTTGCATATCGCAGAAGCCTCTGCTAGCCCGGCAGATCTGAGCAAGGTCAAGGACCCCTGTCCCCAGCATGCCCCAGGCAGGTCACCTCAGAGCAGGGAACGAAACAGGCTTCTCCGGGGGCAGCTGCCGTTATCCACAGTGGTGAGGACTGAGGTGAGAGCTGGTCTGGTGGGCTAGGCGCTGCAAGGAGGCAGACACGGGCTCTGCCCTCGGGGAGCTCACAGTTGGACACGTGAGCTCCTGGAGGACAGGGACAGCGGCTGTCTCGGGGTCCCAGGTGTAGGTGCAGGTATAGATGCAGTCAGACGTTCTTGCTGGCAGTGCTCCTGCGAGAGCAGGGCATCTTCCTCGTGGGCCATGAAGCCTGGGTGCCTGGTGAAGCCACACACCCTCTCAGAGTGAGGCTCTTAAATGGGTAAAACACAGCACACAGGCTGACTTGGGGTCCAGGTCACAGACTTGGGCACAAGTTACAGGTTCAAGGTACAAGTCACAGATTCTGGGTCCAGGTCACAAACTTGGAGTCAAGCCACAGACTTGAGGTATGGGCCACAGACAGAAGAAGGTATGAGAACATCACAGCACCCGCCTGAGACACAGTCATGCACAGCCTCATTAACGTATCAGGTGACCAGGCCAAGCTGGCCTGACAACCCCGTAACTCCTGAGGAGCGAGGTGTACAAGCATCTTGAGATTCCTGCTGCGGTGATGTGATGTGACAACTGTGCCTACTGCTGGGGTGCTACGACATCCATAACACGAGGAGACACCACATTTCAGCAAGGGGTCGGTGAGAATAAAGACCTCCAGCAGACACCTGATACGCGAGCCGTGAGAACAGACCTCACTTCCCACAGCACACACACGCCCTCCGGGGGCTGGGGTGCTTGTGAGGTGTCCTTACAGGTTGAGTATCCCCAAGCCCCTCCCTGTCTCTCCCACGAGGACACGATGCAAACTACTGGTCTCTCCCCAGAAGCACACGCTCAGGATTCCAGAGAACTCTTCGAAGACCTGGACTCCGAGCCCAGCTTCCCGCCTACAGAGAAGGAAATGAGGGTTGCACTGGGGAGACCCCGTACCGGCCTTGGCTCAGGCCAGAGGCAGAATGGGTGTGTGACCCTCAACTCAATCCAGGCCAGTGGTTTGGGAGAGTAGCTTCCCCGTGGTTGCCCTGGCTCATGTGGGAGTGCCTCCTGTTCCCGGAAAACCTCACTCCAGTGCTGATGCTGGAATGTGCTTCAGTCCCTCTGCCAGGACTTGAAGTGAGGGCTCCAGCAGGCCCCGACTCCAAGAACGGCTTCATGCTACAGGCTGTACACAGGCCAGCTGGTGCGACAAACCGCGAAGGAGCTGGAAGATGCCCCAGGATGCAGACAAGGGCAGCTCAGAGCCCTAGTGGTGCCGTGTCAGGAGGGTGCAGGGAAACAGCTTTTTCTAAGCTTTGCTATTAACCTGAGGACTGAAACAAAAGTGTATTGTGAGAGAAAGTTTGTTAAATGCCAATACACAAGGGAAAACTATAGGACATGCGGTAATGTATCTGGACAGAAACCACGGAAGGAGCCAGTCTGAGGACCAACCGCAGGACTGAAGCTGGTGGATGAGGTTGGGCCCATCGACACCAGACGTGGGCCCTTCCTGCTGCTGAGTGGTGGCCAGAGGCAAGCCAGGACTGCAGGACTCTCCCAGTCGGCCTGGAGACACAGATCCCATTTCAACGTGGGTGAAGGGTGGGGATTGGGGGAGAAGATGGGACCCTCTCTTCAGCAGATCTGTGTGAACAACTTCCCCAAAGATGGGCAGCCCCAGCTGACTGGAACCCAGCCCCACTCTGGCTAGGTGGGTCCTACCTTCCCTCAGGGGCAGAGGATCTGGCTGCAGGATAAGGGGTGGGAAGCATGGACCCTTGGTGCTTGGCCACTGGATGCCAGTGTCTGGGCTGAGGTCAGGGCTGTAGGCGACCAGAGAAGTCCCTGGACCAAGAGGCAAGCCGGTGGGCTACTCTAGGATGGGGAACCATCTTTAAGGCTCAGGCGTGGTTTCTGGAAACTGAAAGCTCTAGGACACTGCAAGTCGCCATTTCTGTTTTCAACACAAGACACGTTTCAGTTTCACAGGCCGTCCACCCCATTCTGCACCTGGGCTGTCCTGGACAGCATACTTCCTTGTGGAAGACAGACACGGGGCAGGGGAGGGTCCTGAGGAGAGGAAGGAGTGTGGCTCTGCTGTGACCTCTCAGCGACAGGACACAGAGGATAGATGTCCATGAGGCATCCCTAGCAGTACCGTGGACAGGGGTCCATCATGCAGCCAGGGCATGCACACCTGCTGAGAGAGTGAGATGTTTGTCTCCAAGTGCTCTCGGGGCTGCAGAGGTGACCCCAGGACGTGATGGGCCCAGCGCCCAACATGTTCAGTCAGGATTCTCCTGTCCTCGGAGAACAAGCTGGCAGCAGGGCCACGTGGTCACACTGGCTCCCATCCCCACTACTGCCGACACAGCCACAGTCGCCATTCCCCCTCATGACACGTTCACAGTAAAGTGGGCTTGGGCTCCTGTGCTGGACTTCAGAATGAACCTCACTCCTTCACCCAAAGCCTCTTGCTGCCTCCGTGGGGCTGGATGCCCAGAGGCAGGCACCAGGTCCTCTTCTTCCACGGCTCCCACCTGTCTGAGGGCCTCGCATAAGACATAGTGCCAAGGACCTGACAACCCGGCCGGGACTCACCAGGACACTGACTGGCCAGGGACTCCTCTCTGGGGGGTATATCTGAGTCCCCCTATCGTGCCCGCAGCCTGTGCAGAGAATGCTGGCACTGCTACCCGTCTACAGGCCAGATGGGACCTCAATGGAATGGCCCAGTCCTTGGCAGAAGCAGAATCTGAGCTGGGGATCCTGACCCCAAATACCCCAGGCCCCAAAAGCCCCTGCTGCCCACTCGACTGCTCCCCAGGGACTCTCCCTGTATTGGGAAAACAGGACCAGCCCCTTTGCTTTGGCCGCTTTGTGCAGCAGTTTTGCTCATTCACACAAGGCCCTCTCCAGGGGCCCTGATTTGCCTCTAGGCACATGGACACTGTCTGATGTTCTCCGTGCCCCTAACTCTCATTCCTGTTGGGCCAGGGCAGGCTCAGAGCCCAGGACGAACGTCACAGGAATGACTTCCAAGCACAAATGACAACTGGTCAGAGGCAGAGTCACAGCTGGGCGGGGATCCTGTGTGTGAACACCCAATTCCTCCCTAATGATACAGCTGTAATCTGCCTCCATTGCATCTGTGGGAACATGACTGAACAGGAAGTGAAGGCTGCACTTGCTTTTAAACTGGGCCAATGGTTGGTACCACAGAGCCACAGTGGATGAGTACTAAATGCAGCGCTGCAAGTGAGTCACAAACAGGGCTTTGATCCTGTCTGCAGTTCTAACAAGTTCCCAGGGGATGATAATCTGCTAATCAGAGATCAATTCTGATAAACACTAGTAGAGCAGTGGTTCTCAAAATTTATTATATATAAGAATCATGTGGGGATCATGTCACACTGTAGATCCTGATTCAGTGTACACAGGGTGGAAATGCAAACTCATAGCAGGAGTTTGAACCAGAATGAACTGGTTCGAAGCCGTGGTCAGTAATCACTGTCCCACACGCAAAAAATGCTTCTCAACAGCTTGCAAGAAGTTAGCTGACAGTAATTCCTAATTTTGCAGTGCTGGTCTTGCCATTTTTATGAAAAATCAGATCCTTAATGTTTGAAAAACACACAAGTGCAAGGAACGCCTTCCCAATTAATGCAGGCAGCCTGGCTGCAGGGCCTGGAGCCTGCAAACACCAGCTCTTTCCCACCTAGGCAGGAGACAACAGATAGCACCTCCCTTGGAGAGAAAACCAAGTCCTGACTTCAGGGTGCAAAGTGAAAACACTAAAATGAAATTTGCACACCAGGGCCCCTGACGTGGGCTTCATACCCTCTGGGCAGGGGTCTTTCTGTCCTCTGGGCCCTGCTGGCAAGCCACTCGAGGGCCAGCAAAAATGTTTCAGCTATGGGAAAAACAAAAAAAACCAATAACACATTATTGGCTCCAAAACAAGAAAACAGCAACATCAAAATTAATGAACACGTGGGTAAAAGTCCACCCAGTGTATCATTATGTCAGCTTCATTTACTGTTAAATGGAGCCTTCAAAACACTCTCAAATTTGGAAACTATTTATGGGTTAAGTTTTTTTCCCACTTTGAAAGAAACTCCTGTGCATACACAACGAATTTAGAAAAATCACATCACCACTCAAATGAGTTACTTGTAGCCACGTAATTGCAAAAGAAAACTGTAAATGCCCTTGTCAGTTTTTGTAGCAAAACATTTATATAAGATGTGACATATGGCACACTCTGAGGCTGACCAGTGTGGGGGCTGGGCCTTCCAAAGGTCCCAGCGCCTAGGGCTACCAAGGCCCTGATAACTGATCACAGTGGCTGTTAGCTGCTGTCAAGTCGACTTGAGTCATGGTGACTCCATGTGCAACAGGCTGGACAAATAGCAGAGGCCTCCTGGGAAGGGACAAAGCAATGAAGACTCACTCTGCTGGGGTAGAAGGGCCAGTTTTGACCAGCCCCTGGCCTCATAATGATATAGTGGGGTCTCAGAGAGAGAAGGGCTTTGCCCAGGGTCACACAGTCAGTCAGTGGCAAAGCTGTGACTGGGTTGGGGCTGGAATCCTGGGCTTGGCCAAGAATCCTGACACTCAGGATGAGGAGCTGACCAGCTGCTCTCCTGCTGACCTTGTTCCTGGGCAGTACTCGGCGGTTCCTCCGTTGGGCCGGGATGCTCTGGTCAGGCCCGGAAGTCTGAGACTCAGAGGCCAAGGACGGTCAGGGCTCACGGGAGCTGACAGGCGGGACCCCATGTCCCCTAGAACCAGCCCGTCCCTGCAGCTCCTCTCCAGACCCACCAGAACCCGGGCATAGTGCATCCAGCTGTTGGGCGGCACCGAGGGGCATCGTGGAAGTGCCTGGCCTGCTGTCAGGACCACGGGGCGGGGCCGGAGCACCGCCATGTCTGGTCACCTGTGTCACCGCCTCTCTAACGACTGACCCATGTGGCTGAGACAGGGCCCACGACTCAGGGTCCGGACTTGGAGGTGCCCTCCAGACCTGGGCGGTGGGGGGGAACGGGTGGCTGAAGTACCTGCCCCGGGTTCGGGGCGCATAGACGACCTTGACCCCCCTCCCCAGACGCCCGGCAGCACCCCCCTATCAGTTGCCGCCCGTGGCTCCTCATCCACACTCCGAACTCACTGGACAGGGAGGTTGGAGGGGGTCACACCAGCTCCCGTTCCCTCCCCCACCGCCCGGCCCCTACTCCCGCCTTCGGCCCTCCACTGTTCGGAATACTGACCTCCGTGTCTCGGCCTGTCAGTTCTATTCAGAGCACCAACTGTAGCAACAATGTCAATAAAGTCCCAGCATCGACCCACCAGACAACCTCACCCGGCCCAAACCTGGCCGCAGCCCCCGCGCACTGCTCATGGCCACCAACCCCGCGCATTGCGCATGCACCACCCCCGCGCGGCGGAACCAGATTCAACCGGCCTGGGTGGGGACGGAAGCGCTGCCGGCGCTCCCCGGGTAGGCGGGGCTCCAGGGGTTCGCGGGCCGCCCAGGTGAGCGCGGACGGAAGGAGGGACCAGCGAAGTCCCCAACCGGAACTTAACAGCCTATAGCAGCTCCTGGATTTTAGCGCACGGAGCCGGAGGGAAGGTAAATCTCTGCCTGACGCTTGTGGCGTGCCGCGTGTTCTCATCCGATCCTCTCTCGGGGAGGGGATTGTACAGGTGAAACCGAGAGTCAGGGCAGTGAAGCAACTTCTCGGCCCGCACTCAGCCGGGAGATGGCCGACAACGGATACACACCCACGTGTCTGTCCCAGACCCTGCTTCAGTTCTCACGGGCAATGAGCCCCAGGCCCCCCGACAGCTCCCCAACTCGGACTCAGCGCCCTCGGCTTGCTCCCACTGCTTCGCCCGGAACAGGTACCCAAGTCGGACGGCATAGCCGGATTCCGGATTCAGCCCAACCCGCTGCTCTCCACTTCCACCGTCCCCGACAGCAAGGGGCCCTGGGTTCCCCAAGCCTGCCCTGCTCGCCCCTGCCCAGGCCCTCCCCTTGGCCTGGCACATTCTCCCACCCACTCCTGCCCCTCAGTGACCCCACCGCCACCCTCCTCTTCAGGGCAGCCTCTGCTGCTCTACTCCACCTCAGTCCCCTGGGTGTACCCTCACAATGTCAGGATGCCACCAGGACTCCTCAAGGTGAGATGACGCCCGAGTCCAGGGTGCATACAAGACTCCTCAGGGTGATGACACCCCTGGGTGCACCCTCACCATGCCAGGGTGCCCCAGGACTCCTCAGCGTGAGTCCATACCTCTGTGCAGCCCCCACCGTGCTATCTGCCCCACAGGGGAGGGTCTGTCTGCTCGCTGGTGTTGCCCAGCATACAGCAGGGGCTTAGTAACTGCTGGATGAGTGAATGAAGGCATCCCACAGCTCCTTCCTGACCAGGGGAGCAACAGCTCCTTCATCTCATCTGCGCCCTCCCCGTAGACCCAGACTGCAGATCAGGGTCATGGTTCAGGGAAAGTACAAGTATCCTTGGCAGCCAAAAGCCTGCCCATTCCACAAGAAGCCTCCAGGCGCCTGGAGGAGGGGCTGGCTGGGCGTGAGTAGAGGAGAAGGGAGAGGGAAGGAGGGTCCAGGCTTCTCACCCCAGCATGTTACACCCATTTCCCTCTGGCCGAGTTGGGAACACCAGGTGTCCCAGAACGCTGTGTGCCAGCTGCTGGAGGCCCGTTCCACACCAGTTAAGGGTGTGGGTGTCCCAGCTCCTGGCCTAATAAGGACTTCCATGGTCCAGTGGCCAAGAGAAAAATCAACACGTTGCACTTTATTAAAATTAAAAGGCTTTTGCTCTGCAAAAGACCCTGTTAAGTGGATGAAAAAACAAAGTACAGGCTGGGAAAAATATTTGCAAACCACACATATCTGACAGAGGACTCATATGTAGATTCCATAAAGAACTCTGAAAAGTCACTAAGAAAGCACACAACCCAACTAGAAAATGGGCAAAAGACATAAACAGGCATTTCACCAAAGAGTGAATGGATGGCAAACAGCACATGAAAAGGTGTTCAACATCCACATAGTCGACACACACCTATCAGAACAGCTAAAATAAACAGCACAGCCAATGCTGGCGAGGATGCAGAGGACTGGAACACTCATGGCTGGTGGGAATGTGAAACAGTGCACCCACTCTGGAAGATTGTTCGGCAGTTTCTTTAAAAACTATAAACATGCAACTACCATAGGACCCAGCAAGTCCACTCTTGGACACTCATCCCAGGGAAATGAGAAATGTCCACCCAAACACCTGTACACAATGTTCACAGCAGCTTTGTTTGTAAGAACCAAACCAGGAAGCAATGAAGGTGATCTGCAATGGCAGACGATTATGCTAACACTGGTCCATCCATCCCGTGGGATACTGGTCACAATAAACAGGAAAGAACCACTGACAGAACAACTTGGATGGGTCTCGGCATCATGCCGAGCAACAAAAGGCCACAGACTGTGTGACTCCATTTACAGAATATTCCTGAATGGTGTCGTTACAGAGAGGGAGAAAACATCAGTGGTTGAGGGTAGTGAGGTAACTGTAAAGGTGTACGAGGGGGATCACCGTGGAGAAGGAAGTTCTGTATCTTGACAGGAATGATTACAGGAATCTACACATGATAAAGTGACACAACCACATACATACCTTGTATCAATGTCAGTGTCCTGGTATTGACATTGCACTAGCTGTGGGTCCATGCCACTGGGGGGCTTGCCTGGCTGCAGCCCCCAGCTGGCTCCAGTCTGGGGTAAGAGCCCTGCCAGGACCCCAGCACTGTGCCCTGCTCTCTGGACCTGCTTTCACCTCGACATGGTGTACTACGTTAAAACAACAACCTCTGCCACGCTGGCATGCAGCCCAGTGTCAGAGCTCTCAGAGCTGCCTGCGGTGGCTCTGGGTGCTGCTCTCCCAAGAGCTGGCCAGAATGGGCTGCCACCAGCTAGGCTGAGGCTGCCCACCTGAGTCCTTGGCTCCCTCTCCTGCTTGTGGAGATAGCTGCCTTCCAGCTTGAGCACTGTGGAGTGGGCAGCAGCCGGCAGAGCAGGGTGAGGAGCGCCCAGCCTCGGCATTTAAAACAAGCTTCAAGACCCAGCTCTGCCCTGCGCCCCCATCCCCTCCCACTCCCTGCAGGAAGCACTTTCATGCACACTTTTTAACTCTGACGAGGTCTGGAGGGAGAAAACAGACTCCCAGAACAGTCTATAGTTTTCCAGACGTGTGCTATTTCCTAACCCCAGCTCTGCAGCCTCTGTGCTGAGTTGCACGGGTTTGAGCTATTCATGGGTGACAGTGGTGCTAAATCTGGATGCTGACAAAGGGGCTTCAGGACCAGATGAGAATAATGCGTGTGCCCTGATGTCTTACAAAAAGGCTACTCTGCCAAAAAAGAACACCAGCTTATGAGTGCGTCAGAAAGGAAAGATGCTATCTGTGCCAGGGTCAGGAAGTGGAACTCAGCAGTCCAGTTCCTAGTGGGTGCAGGCGCTGTACTCTGCTTCGCAGTCCCACAACCGCTCTGAATGTGGTGTGGACTGTGCTTATGGAGGAAGACTTGACTGGGGAGGGGAGTGACTGCCCAGGGCTGGAGAACAGTGGCCCCAGGAGCTACACTCCTGCTGCTGGCCTTTCTGCTGCACTGTGGAGAGTGGGGCTCCTCTTCCTTTTGCTCCCTCACTTTTCTCTTTTTGTTATTATGAAAATTCTAAGCACATGTAAAAGTAGGAGAGTATAATGAACCCCCATGTTCAACAGCGAAGGCCCATCTTTTGCCACCTCCCCCAGCCCTGGATTATTTTGAAGCAAACCCCCAGACATCATACCATTTCAGCCACAAACACTTATGTAGATAACTCTAAAAAAATAAAGACACTTAAGAAACTAAGTATTTTTATTAATTTTATCATCTGGAAGCTGGAACAGGAGTTCTTAGCTAAAAACATGGCAGAAAAGTTTGATCAACTGACTCCAGTGAAATAGCAAGCTGTTCTCTGACTTGTGGAGGCATGCTACCTTGAGAGATTATTTGGGAAGGAGCCTTTGAGAGTACATTCACGTGAAAGCATGCTTCCAAAAGTCAAAGAAAAAAATCTAGTTGCCATCAAGTTGACTCTGACTATGGCGACCCCATGTGTGTCAGCATAGAACTGTGCTCCACAAGGTTTTCAATGGCTGATTTTTTGGAAATAGATTGCCAGACTTTTCTTCTGAGGTGCCTCTGGGTGGACTCAAACCTCCAACTTTTGGGTTAGCAGCTGAGCGTGTTCACCATTTGCACCACCCAGGGACTCCGAAAGTCCAAGAACAACTTGGTATGTCATTGCGCTCATATGATCAAACCTTCCTGCCACATTTTTAGCTAAGCACTCGTAATCCAGCTTCCAGAAAACAGGCTTGCAGAAAGGTCTCCCTCCAGCCCAGGTCTCATTCTCTGTGGCCACCGCTGTAGGAGATGGACGACCGTGGGAATGGCATGGGGGCTGGAGAACCCCCCGTGACCCCACAGGGGACTGAGGTTGCTTTCTGATGCTCAGCATCTCCCTGCATACACACCCACAGCCCGTCCCCTCACCCAGGGGCATGGCCAGAAGGCGCTGCCACACTGGCCCCACAGCCTCAGCACACATCCAGGCCTCTACTTGCCAGCTGCAGGACCTCAGGGGTCAGACATGTTGCAGGATGTCCCCATCTGCACAGTAGAGCTGCTACGGTATTGAGATGCTGCCCTGTGCACCAGCATCCCTCTCCTTCTACCCAGCTGGTCTACTCTAGCCAGGAAGCCCACTTTCCCGGCTGCCTGACCACTGAGACCACACCTAGCAGGCACAGGGATTCTGGGTGAGCACGTGCTGAGAGAGCACCCTAGCTGCCAGGTAGGTGAGGGCATGCAGAAAGAGCACCTAAGCTGCCAGGCTGTGCTTCAGGCAGGGCTTTGAACCGGTTCATTCCACCCTAGATAAACTGAATCAGAATCTACATTTTAACAAGATCCCCAGGTGATTCTTATGTGTGATAAAAGTTGAGAACCCCTACTCTACTAGTGGTTCTCAGAACTCAGCCTCAACCAGCAGCATTAGTATCACCTGGAACTTGTCAGAAATGCAAATTCTCAGCAGGGGTTCAAACCTGAAGGATGGAATGAACTTCAGGGAAGGTGCAGAGCTGGCTAGGGGCCCACGGTCCTCCAGGGCTCTGCCTCGATGGCGAGGCTTTAGCATGGGGCTTGTAAACAGTCATGCTGCCTTGGGGACACAGTAATCTAAGTGGCGAATAGCGTCACAATTAAGCTTCAAATTAAAGAAAATCCTGGGTTAATCTATGACTCACCAAGACTACCCCTACCGTTTTTATGGGGAAGGAGACACACAAAGCGGCACACAGCCCCTGCCCAAAGATCCCCAGCCAGGCTGTAAGGGGCGGGGCTTCCCAGGAAGCTATTTTTGGGTTCGCTGCTGTCCCTCCTGGGTGCTTCCCAACAGCAGCCCAGTGCGATGAGTGATTCACTTCCCGGGTGCTTCCCAACAGCAGCCCAGTGCGATGAGTGATTCACTTCCCGCTCGCTTTACGACTTCAGATATCGCTGTGTACCCTCTCTCTGTGGCCTGCAGTGTTTCCTGTTACTGCTGGAAGGGGTGGCGTAGGGGCCGAGAAGGTGGGGGGAATAGAAGATGGGGGTCTGGGAGGAGGCATGGGCCAGGAGGGGCAGGGTACAGCGTCATCTGCGTTGAGACCTGGGCTCTGGCAGAGTGGCCACCTGTCCTGCCAATGGTGCCTAGAGAGCATCAGCTTGGGGCCATAGGGGATCTTGGAAGGGCCTCGGGGTACCTGTGCAGCCTGGTGGGGGCTCTGGGGGCGGTCCCTGACAGAGGAAGGGGCCTTCCTGCCCCTCTTCAACCTGTGTCCCAGGCCGCCTGTGGACCTGCAGTCTCATACCTACCCCATGGCCTTGTGGTCTTCAGGTCCTTCCCCCCTGCCCAGGTCCACTGCACACAGAGCTTGAGGGAGGACTGTCTTGGTGACGGTGGAGGGGCAGGCAGGTAATAGGTAGGTGCATTGCCCAAGGTTGTTGCAGCCCTTCTCTGGGTGGCGCCAGGCCCAGCTTAGGGAAGGGCTGTTTCCAGGCCCCAGAAGCAGCCCCATGGGCTGAGCCAGGACCACGGAGAGTGGAAGAATTGCCCTTTGAGCTGACTCTGACGGCAGCTGAACACAGAGTGGGCTCCAGGTTGGTGACCTTGGCACCAGTGGCCTCCTCTATCCCATCAGCCCACGCTGGTGCTGACTGCAGGGTGACACCACATGTCTCCCTTTCCTGGCTGGGACCCAAGGGTGGGCTGGCACAGCAGGTGCACCTGGTCCCTGTGGCTGCAGCTCGCCCAGAAGAGGAGGCTTGGTTCGGAGTGGGACCAGGCAGATGATAATGTTGGCAAGTCCTGATTCCTGCATCAAGTCTGTGGCCAAGTAGCCACTCCGTCAGCTCTGGGTGCTGAGGGTGGCCCCTGGCTCAGCTGAAAAGGCCGCTCAGCTGGGTGATCAGGGCCAGCAGGTCTGGTGCACGCTCTCAGTCGGCCTGGGTGCTTCTCGTGTTACAACTCAGAATGACCTGCTTTCGCAGAGGACAGACAGGTGCCAGGTGGTAGCTGCATAGCATGGATGGAGAGGAGGGCAGCAGAGGCACAGGAAGGGAACAGAGGCTGGGAGACTGTGATGGCCCCACAGAAAGGGCATAGGGTCTTGCTCCTGCCCATGTCCCCATAGGCCTCCGTGCCTCCTGAGTAAGGCGCACTTCAGTTTCCTGGGGCCTGAGCCACATTTCATGATACTAGGTACAGCCACATCAATCAGAAGAACCTTCTCGTCCTGAACCATGCACACAAGAACTAAAACATCACATAAAAACACTCCCTGACCCTGATCAACATGTCTCTGTGCTTCTCCTGTGAACGCACAGTCACCAAAAGAAGGTGCATCTAGCCTTTCAGCTAGGCACCTATAACAAGCCACATCATCGCCCCCACCACGAGAAAAACCAAACGCAGCCGAGCCTCGGGTGGCCTGGGAAGCCTCTCAGGTTCCAGGCCAGCAGGCTCGAGCCCGTGATGTGGACACAGCGAGAGCTTGTCAATGGCCTCTCCAGAATACAGAAAGACCAGCCCGGGCTTAGGAACGTGGTTGGGGAGGGCGGCTGTAGAGTGCCATCATCTACGTCTTCTCTAACTTGGTGTCTTCCATCCCACAGTGTGTGCAGGCAGGGGCCACTCCTGACCACACACATACACACACAGTGATGGGCACAGCCTGGCCCGGGACACGTACCTCCTGCTTTCTGGGAGTCCTCGCCGGGATGCAGGCCACCTCCAGGGGTGTTCAGACATCAGCACTGGACTGTGCGGCAGCTGGAAGCCCAAGATGCAGGCCCAGCTCTGCCCCCTCCACACGCCAGCAGCAGAAGCCCACTCCTCTCCCCAGGATGGGGGCTGCTCACCAGGAGTCCGGCACCACTCAGCAGCAAGTCACAGGGCTGCAGCCATCCACAGTGGTATTTACAGCCCAGCCATAAGATGCTTCTCTTGGCTTGGTAGGCTGGGCTCGCTGCAAGGATTTCCACAACACACAGGCCTTCTGCCATTCTCCCTGACTGCATCTGCCTACCTGGCAGGGGGGACTCCTCTTTGTAGATAACAAAGCCTGCAGCGACCCTGAGTGCTAAGTGCGTAGACACAGCCGGACCTCAAGCCTCTCCCTCGTCCCCCACCCGGTTATAAACAAGCAGTTCTACCGCCACGGTGCACCTTGTGGGGAGATCCCCTACACCTCACCTTCCAGGTACCAGGCCAGCACAGGTGGACTCGGGTCAGGAGTTCTCAGGTGATAGGCCATGAATACAATGGTGATAACAACACTTATTTATGCAGCAGATTATTGTAGTTGTTAGCTGCTGTCGATTTGGCCCCAATTCATGGTGACCCCATGTGCAACACTGCCCAGTCCTGTGCCATCTGATGTAGGAGATAATATTGGAGCCATTATTCCTTGTCCTAAAATGTGACCCAGCTGGAGCTGGACTCAAAAGGACTCGCAAGGACACATCAAACTGGGCCCTGAGGTATAAAGACAATAGCTAGGATGATCTTGGAAAACATCTTTTAGGGAACCTTTCATTTTCATGTAAACAAATCATAAAACAGAACACAAAAGAGTTTCCACAACTCTTATCTTTTTCTGTTAGCATTTAGTGAATAGAAAATTTGTTGGACCAGTGAGGACCCTCCTGAGTGTCTTTACTGATACCTGTACCAATGATTGTTAAGAAAGACAATTCAAAATGTAGAATCACAGTTTCTAGCCAGTGTGTGAACAGGTGAAGCTTTCAATGGTTTTGCCCATTTATAATGTTAATATATACTGATGATTTTGTAACATTTCTTGGATTTGGGCAGACAATGGCTCTAATAGCATACTACTCCGTTTTCCCATTCTTGCCTATTCTATAATATTCTCTGGACTCGCAGGCATGGCTCTAGCAGCATGCTTGTCTGCTTCCCACTTCTGCCTTTTTTAATATATGCCAAATAAAACTTTCTTTTCTGCTTTACTAAACTTTGTGATGTTTTTACCCTACAACACACCCCCATGAACAGCTATGGATCACACCGTTGTGACCTATAGGGTTTTCACTGGCTGGTTTTTGAAAGTCAGTCACCAGGCCTTTCTTCCTAGTCTGTCTTAGTCTGGAAGCTCCACTGAAACCTGTTCAGCATCATAGCAACATGCAAGCCTCCACTGACAGTGTGGTGGCTGCATATGAGGGGCACTGGCCAGGAATCGAACCCGGGTCTCCTGCGTGGATGGCAGGAATTCTACCCCTGAGCCACTACTGCCCCACAGCAGATTGTCAGGAGGACTCAAATTCCCAACTGCTGGTCTGTAGACCACCTAGATCAGATCCTGGCCCTGCTGTGTGACCCTGGGCAAGTCAATCAGGTTTTCTGAGCCTCAGTGAGATTTAAAATAAGGATAACGATACTGTATTTCACTGATGCCAAGGTACTTTTTTTTTTGTTTTTCTCATTTCTGTTGTACACAGGGTCACTATGAGTCAGAACTGACTCGATGGCACCTAACAACAACCTAACAACAAAATTGGGATGCTTCTTAGAACTACTGGGGTCTCAGGGTTTAAGTCAGCAGACAGTTTTGCTTTTTTAGTGGTACATAAAACAGTGTACACTTTGCGTTAACGGCTCTTAGATTCAATGAAACATGGGCATGTCTTCCTCAAGGGATTGTCTGGAGGGCTTTAAACAGAAACTGGCCACAGTAAGTCCTCATGAGCTGTTGGGTATCACTGTTGACTAACAAGGACCATTTTTAAGAGTCATGGATTGAATTGTGTTCCCCCAAAATATCTGTCAACTTTGCTAGGTCATGATTCCTAGTATTGTTTGCCTCTCCACCATTTTGTCATCTGATGTGATTTTCCTGTGTTGGAAATCCTACCTCTATGATGTTTGAGGTGAGATAAGCAATAGTTATGTTAATGAGGCAGAACTCAATCTACATTAGCTTGTGTTTTAAATCAATCTCTTTTGAGATACAAAAGAAGAGAGCAGGGAGATGGACACCTCATACCATTAAGAAAGTAGTGCCAGGGGAAGAGCGTGCCCTGCGGACTGGGGGTCCCTGTGCTGAGAAGCTCCTAGTCCAGGGGAAGATTGATGACAAGGACCTTCCTCCAGAGCTGACAGAGAGAGAAAGCCTTCCCCTGGAGCTGATGCCCTGAATTTGGACTTCTAGCCTACTAGACTGTGAGATAATAAATTTCTGTTCGTTGATGCCATCCACTTGTGGTATTTCTGTGATAGCAGCACTAGATAACTAAGACAGTAAGTAAGGCTGACACCTATGGCCTTAAGGCCATGTGGCTGCTGCACGGCCCCCGCTGCTACAGAAGCTTGAAATTGGGACTGAGGAGCAACTTGGGGTGATGGCAACAGGGCGAAGGAGGTAGGGGAGGCCCCAGGGGTCCCCTAGTGCCCTGGACAGAGGGTGAAGCTCTGCCCTTCAGCCTAGGTGGGAACCTGGCCCGAGTTGACACCAGCTTTGCTCTCTGGTCCCATAGGCAGGCAGCTCCCCCGTCCCGCAAGGTCCCCAGCACGGGCGAAGCAGGGCCAGTTGTGGGGCTCCTCTTATCTGTCCCTTCCACCTGGTCACAAGGCAAACCTGCATTCCACTCTGCAACCTTCACACTTGGATTTTCAGAAGGAGATGATCTTAGATCTTGAGTGAGAATGTGCTGTCTGTCAAGGTGCTACTCTGCCACAAAGTTACAGCTGGGGTGTGTGTGGGTGACTTTGCTCTTTTAACTTTCACAAAGTGTAACTTACACAACGAGGACACAACCAGTCAGGCTGCACTGTCTCTTTAAATCATTTTCCTGGGGTCGGTTCAGTTTACAAAGAAATTCCTAAAACAGGAAGCTATGGGTGAATTTCCAAACAGCAAGCAAATTTGGGGCAGAAACAGGAACAGGTGTATCTGCTATGAGATGCTCACCACCCGCTTGCTTCCTTCACGGGTGCGGGGGTCTGCATCCTGCAGATTAGCGTGTGCGGTGACTCAGCAGCATCGGTACCGCGCTTCTGAGAAGTAACTGAGTGGGCGCCAGGAGGTCCCGGGAAGTCTCCCAGGTCCTGGGGTTTGCAGAACAGCACCGGCAACTGCAGGGCCCCTCCACCGCTCGGCCCGGTGTCGGGTTACATAACGGGCCGCTGGCCACCACCCAGCCCCATGGTCGGACGCCGCTCCGGGGCCAATGGCCGGCGGCACTGTCGCTCGGAGGCCGCGGGGCGGGGCGGTCACGTGTGTACACACGGCCTGGGCGGCGTGCCGTGAGCAGTGGAGAGTGCTACAGCAGCGGAGCCCGACCTGTCGACCTGTCGGTGCGCGGGGGACGGAGACCGGTGAGTGAGGGGCTGGGGCTGGGGCGGGCCGGGACAGGCTGCAACTCCGGGGCTGGGCCCGGACTATGGACAAAATGCCTGTCCAGGGGTCTCTAGGCTCAGGCCTGAGTCCCCGTACCCCCCACCGGCATGTCCGCCCCTGCGTGTCAGGGAGCAGGGGCGGGCCAGGTCTCATGAGCAGCCAGTCGGCTGTGGTCATTAACCTGTTGATGGGCAGGCGGCCTCTCCACCCCCGGACACCGGCTCCTCTGTGTCCTATGGGCCTGACGACCTTCTCCTGGGTCACTGGGAGTATTTATAGCTTTCACTCGTTTCACGATTAAAAATATTTTTAGTAAATTCCGAAATTATGTCTAAATGGAGATAGCCAGTCTGTGGTTCATCCTCTTCTTGGGCAGCTGGTGTCTGGAAGAGAAAATCCCACAGCATGGAGAGGGGTTCCTGGCTCACATGGAAGAAGGTGATGGCCTTCGGGCTCTGAAACCTCACAGCAGCAGGAGCCACAGAGTTGGATCAGTCTGAAACTCCCGAGCTCCTTCCTGTGGTGGGCAGGGAGAGACAGCTCCTCTCTGCAGGGCACTGATCTCACCAGAGCAGTGTCTTTGATAACTTTATCTGTGGAGACTTATCATCAGTGCTGATCTGATGCCTACCCGCTTGTCCGGTATCTGCACTGTCCAGCAGGGGCAGGCCTTCAGCAGCAAATTGGCCACAGCCTTCTGGGCCAGCCTCTTGCCCATCCAGGGGGTGGAAAGGGACTCCAACCAGGCTCCCTGGCTATTCATGCGGATCTGGGGTGGCTAGAGACCTTAGAGTCCAAACTGGAGGAGCCTCTGTGAGTGAGACTAGGCTCCATCAATAACTGCACAGTGCCTGCACGGTGCATAGTGCCACTTCCTCAGCGGAGAAGGCCTCAAAGACCACAGCTTCAGAGAGAACTGCCGCACTTGCTGGGTGCTTGCTCCACGTCACCTCACGGCTGGAGGCCGGGTTTGGGGCCCCCAACCGACCTACCCTGGTAGCGTCCTGAGGGAGTGTGGGGTGTGCAAGAACCATCAGGAGAGGTACAGGACAGACTGTCAATGTCCAGTCACTCAGTATACTTGTGGCTCGGCCCTGCAGGCGGATGGAAAGGCAAGGCGCCTCTCTCTTCCTGAGGTGGGCACACATGAGGCTCCAGGTTGGGATGTCACTTCCAGTCTGTCTGCATCACAGTGAATAACAACATGCCCACAAAGATCACTGGCCACGGAGATATGCTGGTGGGATTTATGTGCAGGATGGGCAGAAGGAGCTTCTGGGTGCTGCCTTCATCCACAGCCCCTGGGATGTTAACAAGGATCTGGAAAAATGACTGACTCCTGGCCAGTGGCAACCCAACTGCACAGTCAAACAGAAACCGTGGGGGCCAAACAGAGATGCTGCCTCTGGGGGGAGCTGTCTCCTGAGAGTCAGACCCGCCATGGAAGTGGACACAGCAGTCAGACAACATTTCCCCTCTTGTAAGCAGGACTTCCAGCCATTCCTTCTTTGCAAGCCAGCTTCACAAACCCCAGAGGGACCAGGCTGACAGTGAAAGGTGAGCTATCTCTCACATGAGATGCGACATGAGGTGCTGCGGGGAGTGGAGCTGCTCCCTCAGGCCAGCCGCCCAGTAGCCGCATGAGGACAAGAGTGCCCAGGGTCATGCGAACTTGTGTGCCAGAGAGACATGGGGGGACTCTTCCATGTTTAATTAGGACTCCTGCCCACCAAGGGCTCCCGCTTCCACAGACCCAATGTGGAAAGTAAAAAACCACCACTGGCTCCTCCCTCAGAAAGGACCCGGCTGCCATGTTAATGTCTGTGGCAGAGAACTTCCCTTTAGGTGGGACCATGCCTGGTCGGGGGGGCCATGGGGTTCAGGGTCTGGAACAGAGACCTGACTGGTCTCCATGTGGCCCTGAGTTCCCTAGGAAGTTTTTTGTTTTCCCCCGGTCTGGCGACAAACCAAGCTAGTCAGGGAACAAAAAAGCTGAGGCAGCGAAAAGCTAAACCAGGCCTGGCCGAGGTGCTGGGCCCCTGGGCGGCCACACGGTGACAGAGCCCCATGTCTGCATCTGAGTCAGCTGTCTGCGCCCCCTCTTGCTGTGCATGAAGCAGCGGCCACAGGAGTCAGAGCAGGTGTCCACACAACGCGCTGTCTGATGGTGCCCCAGGAAGATGCAGTGTGTGGATAGCATCAGCATGCGTCAGCATTCGACGCTGAGAACAAAAAGAAACACCAGCCTTTTCGGAGCACCCAGCTCAAAAGGCTGGATGTTAATTGTAGCCAAAGCCCTGCCCATTACTGCGGAAGGAAGTGCACATTCGGGGTCACTTCCAAAGCAGTTGATGGTTCCAGAATGTTCGCCCAGAGCTGAGTGTCTTGTGTGCCTCACCACGTCTCCATAAAATGGAACAAGCGGCCCCTCTGCTAGGAAGCCTGAGTGTCGGCCCACTACTCTCCCTCCTTCTGGGGGTGCACTGCCCAGGGCCTTGCCATTCTACTCACACCCAAATTTACATCCAAAACATGGCCTCGCAACACCCACTGGAGAAGGACAGGAGGCACCCCACCCTGTCTGCCATCCTTCCCACTCAGTGGGGAAATTCTATCCCTCACCGGGGGACAGCCTTTTGCATTGCTGATGTGTCCCTTCCTCGGTTTTCAGTCCATGAGTCTGCTTGGGGCCAGGCTGCTGAGTGCAGACAAAGGCTCCCCACCTCCACAGAATGCTCAGTGGGCGGAAGGAGAGATGGACAGCTATCACTCAGCGAGACTGGCTAGGGTGTGTGTGTAAATGAGGCCAGGGAGGGACAAGGCCAGAACGAGAGCTCCAGGCAGGGTCAGCATGTGAGAGCCAACAGAGAGTGGCTCATGGTGGGGCCAGCCAACATGGGGTGGAGGGGGGGCAGGCGGTGTCAGTTCTGAGAGGCCAGAGCACCATGGGTAGAATATGTTTAACAGAGGCAAGAAAATAGCATTTTAAGGTACTAGTGAAACTAGTTCAGCTAGCTCGGAAAAGGACGACTCCTCATTAATGTTTCATGTTTGCTGGCTCTATGCAGGAACACACATACGCGCACACACACTCAAACACGCATGCATTCACTCATGCACAGACTCAGACATGCACCCACTCACACACATATACACACAGGTACTCACACACACTCACGTGCGCTTGTACCCACACACAGGCATTCACATGCACTTACACACATGCGCACTCCCTCCCACACATGCACTCACACACACGCACTCATATATGCACGCACATATGCACACTCATGTACATGAACCCTCTGGGAGTCCTCAGTGGCATGCTCCTGTCTACCAGGATGGCAGCCCTGCCCCTGTCATTGTCAGCCCAGAGTCAGTTGCCCCCCTCCAAGCTGATTCTGAACCCCTCATGTACCCCACTCTGCTGGGACCAAGTCCACTGTGCTCACAGACATCACTGTGGCTGGCCTGGAGTGGGTCCCTCTGGGCTTTTTCTTAAGATGCTGGGGTCTCCCCAGAAAGCACTCCTGACAGCCACCCTCGGTAGTCCATGGCCCCAGGACAGACAGGTGCCCCCTGTGGGAAGGAGTCCTGCTGCGTGTGGCTGACTCAGCTGGGTTGGAATTCCGCCCTGAGAGCCTCCCTCCACAGCAGTCACAAACGGGACCGCAGAAGCTCTCACAAGTCAGGAGGGAACAGGAACTGAGGCCTTGGAGAATCTTCTCCTTCCTGGTCCACACCCCTCTGAAAGCAGTGAACATGCTGGAAAAGCCAGTCTTGACGCCCTGATGGAGTGCTGGTGAGCACCAGGAACACAATCGTTTGTGCTGTCACCAAACCCAACTGGAACATGGCAGCCAAGACTCTGCTACCCTCAGAACGCAGGCTTGGCATGTAAGCCCCCCGCCCTTCAGCTTCCTCTGCTCTGCGTCCATCCATCAGCCAGGACTCCACGTGGACATTCACAGAGCAGCCCCTGCGTGTGATGAGCAAGGAGGCTGAAAGCCTAGCACCAACCTGCTACACCACACACTGACAGCCAGGCCCAGGGCTGCATGCTGAGTGCATCGCATGGGCTGGCATACTCCATCCTCCTAACAACTTCAGGAGATGTCCCTCAAGCTGAGGAAACTGCAGCGTGAGGGAGAGGAAGTAACTCTCCTGACCAGCATCATCAGCTTTTCACAGTACATCTGGGACTTGAATCCCACCTGTCTGGCTGCGGCCTGAGTTCCTGACCACTGTGGGATGAAGGAGATGCCTGGAAGCTAAGGGGTGCAGGTGTTTCCATGTGCATTTTATACACTCACTGTCAAGGACTCGGCTCCCTGAGACAGCAGGCCTGGACTTCCACGTGAGCAGACCACTCACGAGCAAGCCGGCTTCAAAGCGCCCATGTGTGTGGTCAGGTGTGGTCATCTGTGAGCGTCTGAGTGAAACGGGCCAGGTGTTACAGACGACACTCCTGTCTGACACCCCTACTGTCACGGGGTCTGGGACAGACTCTAGCCTGCTGTGCCAGGTGAGGTGCCCAGCGGGGATGGGCAGTTGAGGTGCCCACCCCCATCTTCCACCATATCCCTGGTCTTGGAAGCTCAAGGCTTCGAGAGGTCACAGAGGTCAGGAAGGCAAAAGGAAAAGGTAAAAACACAACTGGGCCCACTGAGGTAAGACAGCCTGACCTGGCTGCCAAGCTCACTGACTGACTGGCTGAGGCCAGCAGGGATGCCCAGCTGCCGGAGGGAGAACAGCAGGACAGCAGTGCGTGGCTGGGGCTGGTGGGAGGCACCAAGGGGCTGAGCCTGGGGGTGCAGGAGGGAGGTGAGGGTGGAGGTCTGAGGGCTGGTCTGAAAGTGCGGTCGTGGTGGAGGCCCGGGGGGTTCAGCTTAATACAGGCGCCACCTCAGAAGTGACCGCTCTTGGTGATTAGGCCTAGCGAGTGGGCTGCACATGAGTGGCCAGCTGGGTGCCAGCTGGGTGCCAGTGCAGGGCTGAATGAAAAATGATGGGCAGGTTTTGGAGGCGGGGAGAGGCCAGGGCAGGAATGGAGAGCAGGTGGCCAGACAGGCCAGTGTGGGTCTGGGGGTGGAGAGGAGGTGGCAGGCAAGAATGTAAGTGGTGGGGGGGGGGGGGGGAGCCACAGCAGGGGATAGGCCCCACCCCCGGAAGTGGGTCATGAACCCTCACCTCAGACAGAACATGGAAGCTTCCAGAATTAGCACCACAGGACATGGTGTGAACTTGGAGGGCTCTGCGCATGCCAGGGTCACAGGGACCTAGAGGAGGTGGCCGGCTGGGCCTCGGGACAACCCCCTTCTCCTCTTCCGCATCCCCAAGGAGCCACAGTTGCCTTGGTGAGCTTGGAACTTTGTGTTTCAGACCTGCTTCTGGTGAGAGGGTTCTGGGGACTTCCCCCTACCTCCTGCCTCCCACCACCACCATCCAGGTACCATTGTCATCAAGGAGATTACAGCAAGCCAACTTGGGGAAGGAGGCCACTGTCTCAGAACTGGGAGGACTCCCCACCCCCACAACGACACAGGCTCCAAAGCCTCCACCCTAGGTTCTGATGTAGGATGGAAGCACGAAAAGAGCAGTGGGGACTGGGGCCCTCAGCCTCGTCTCCTACCAACGCCCCCAGGACCAGGTGCTGGTGCAGGGCCTGGTCACAGGTTCCGGAAGGTCCTGCAGAGTAGTGCCCCCCTGGGAACAGGAGACTCTTGGACCCTTCATCAGGACAAGAGGGCCGGTGCTCCACAGGAGGAAGCACCTTCCCTAATCGCTCAGTGGCTAGGATGGGCAGGAACACCTGATGTGCTGCCCATGGGGCCACGTCACCAGGGCAGCTGCCACTGGTGAGCCACGCTGAGGGCTATCCCCATATGCCCAATGGGCAGCCACTGACCAGTCTTTGGGGCACAACACCCCGGGTCTACTGCCCCCTGTGCTGCTGACCACCAGCCTGCAGGCAGGGGGACTAGGGATGAAGGAAGCTGACCCTACCACCCGTCTGGCTGGGGGACAGTGTCCACTCAGATGAGCAATTGTGGCTCCCAGCATGGGGCTTCCTGGGCCACATGTGCCCCTGATCTCACATGGACAACACAGCCACACCAGCTTCAGGAACGTTCCATGCTGTAGGAAATGGATACACCATGTTTGTGAAGTGACCTAGTCAGCGGCACTCTGCTCTGAGGCTTCTGTGTACCCCATACTACTGTGGAGCGTGTCAGAGCCCAAGAGTGAAAACTGGACCTACAGCTCAGATGTCAGCTGTGTCTGACATCAAAACCATCCTTCACTCAACGTGTAAGGAAGGGAATAGAGATCTGGCGGTAGCCACATGAGCACAGGAACGTGTGAAGAAAGCCCTGCACAAGTGTATTCCATATGACAGTTTCTTGAGAGTCAAGGTGCCCCTCGCTGACCTCACCTGGGCTGGGTGTTTGCAGTCTGGGGCACAGCCCAGGGGCTGTGCCGGCTCAGCGAAGCCCCACGGTGCACACGACCATGGCTCTGCCTGCCTTTGTGCCCACCGAGCAGCCCTTGCTGACTCACAGAGAGCCACGCTCATGCTTCGTCAGGAGGCTGCAGAACACGCGCATCTCCTCTGCTAACTTTAACCCCTGCCCCTGCTCTGTGCCCTTCTGGTCTGCATGGATGCAGCCTGATCCTCTCAAAGGCAGATGCTCTTCTGTCCCTGGTCCTACAGATGAATGTCCTCAAGGAGAAAAAGAAACTGTTCACTCAACTTCCCATACACACAGAGAACGAGGAAGTGGCTGCAGGCTCTCGTGAGTCTCTGCCAGGCTTTGCAAAGTGGCTGGGCCCTCACATGTGGACCGTGTTCCCACAAAGCCCTTAGAACTGCGCCATCCCCTGGGAACCTGCGCATGTGATCTGAGAGGGCAAGGGTGTGCACACATCTGCCCTCAGCCCACTCTCTTCTGAGCGCAGCCTCTCACTTCTTGAAACTGGCTGTAAACAGAGAGAGGGAGGGGCCTCAGCTGCCTGCCAAGCAAGGCAGAAACTCTGTGAGTAATTTACTAGAAGAAAAACAAGTGTGGCCCATGCATTCACTTGCGGTTGCTCACACACACATACACGCACACATGCACGCGCGCTCACACATACAGGAAACCCAGGCTGCATGGCCACTGCTGATAAGGCGCCTGTGGAGTTTCCAGAGAAACACACAACAGAGCTCTCTGTGGCTGCCTTTGCTTCCTGAGTGAGTGGGAGCACTGGCACAGAGAATTCAGGGCACACAGTGACGGTAAGAGCAGGATGGCCCAACACAGCTGGTGGCTGGAGGCCAGGCTGGGTGGCTGAGTGAGGGGCTAGGCGAGTGGAGACGTGGCTGGAGGGAGTGCAAAGTCAGCCGGCACCAACGCGAATGTGCTCCATGAAATGAAAGGGGAAGCTGGCGGAGAGCTGGGCCTGGGAAAGCGTTCAGTGTTTAATGAGGTCAGTCAGGTGATGGGTGCTTTCTCCCCGGACACACTCCTGTGGCAGGTGCCGGCAGCGTTTCCTCATGTGAACAGGCAGCGCAAAGAGACTCTGCCTCACAGTTAATGAAGAGCCTATCCTCTCTGGGTGCAGTTCCTGCTCTCGCCTTGTCTCCCTGAGGTGAGGACGAAGGTTTGAAATGAGAACATGCAGGAAGGTCCCAGCTGTGCCACAGGGAGTCCCAGAGGGAGGCAGGCTTGGTGCAGCCAGACCAGGGGTGACTTAGCCACAACAGGGTGACAGAGAACAAGCAGGGCCATCTTGGGGTGAAAACATTTGCTTACTGAGGTACATTCGCGGTGGCCACAGGAACCTGCCGTTTCCTGGACAGCAGGAGGAAGGCTTTTCAGCTGAGGCTGTTTGGGGGCAGTACCTGGGATGCGGGCAGTGGGGCACATCCCCACCCCCAGTGGTCCTCAACTTCCTGAAGGAGGGGACCAGAGACACCGAAACAGGAGCAGCTGCTGGGCAGACAGCAGGATGGGGCCCGGAGGGTGGATACAGGGGTATGGGAAGGGGAGAGTGCAGAGAGAAAACCCAGCACCAGGAAGCCAGATGACACAGACAGGGAAACCTCCTCTAACTCATGAGACAATCAACCATTCCTCAGTCAGTGACCCCATGAAGCTCATTGCAGGGACACGTGTGAGAGAGCAGCCTCCTCAGGACGCTCACCGCGGGGACGTGTGTGAGAGAGTGTGGCCTCTTCGCAGACTCTTCTGGCGTTCTCTGCATGTTCGCGTCATCTCTCTGAGCAGACTTAGGCCCCAGCACATTCATACTCCTTCACCCCATCCCTGTGATGCCGAGTGCCTGGAGGTTCTCAGTCTGTTGATGAAGGGACGTGTGGAGATCAGAGGGCTGGGACCGTTGTCTAGAGAGAAGAATCGTGTTCACACTGGACATGAGGTAGTGTGGCTGACACGTGGGTGTGGGCAGTCCCGGTGCCGCCCACGAGGGTGTGATTCAGTACCTCCACTGCCATCTGACATTCATCATCAGGATGCTGGGTGGCATTCATTAGGATTGCAAAATGTCCCTACAAATTCAGTTTCTCTTAGTCTGTCATCTGAGGACTTATGGCCATGCATCTGAACAAAAATTCACATATCCATCCATCCAACCATTGATCTACCCATCCCCTATTCATCTGTCCATCTGATGTTTGAGTGCGAGACTGAGATACAAAAGTGATTTAGACTAGGCCCTGTCATCAAGGACTGCATGGTCTCACACGTATAGACATGTGAGAGTCCGACACAACTTCTGTCATGGGATGCACAAGTGGCTCCAGGCACACTGGAGGGAGGCACTGTTTTTTCCAAAGCAGCGCCCTACAGACTTCACTTTTCTTCATTGCCCTGAAATTATCAGTCTGTGCCACCTGCCCCCACAGCCTCAAGATTAGCATGTACACCTGAATCAGCCTTGGGCGTCCCAGCCACTCCTCACTTCATAGGTTGGGGGGCTCACGCAGTTGGACAGCAGGCAAAGGGGCAGGGCGTGGCTCACGCAGGTCTTCCACCTGAGCCAGGCCTTTCTGTGGCTGCCTGGTTCCTGGGAGCTGAGCCTCAGTGCTCCACGGCGGGCAGGGGACCTCAGGCTGGGGCAGGGCCAGCTTCCTTACTTTGTTCTAAGCTCCGGGAAAGAGAAAGGTCTGCTTTGCATGTGTTTGGCTAAGAAGGTCATTTTTTTCATTCTGAGAGCAGGAGATATGGTTGGGCCAAACTACACTTTGAATGTAAGGTTCTCCCCAGAGAACCGTAACATTTGTGAAGACTGCTGTTGTCTGGGAGAGCAGGGAGCTCTTCTTCACATCACAGCTCCATCAACCAACTTCTAGTTCAGATACCTGGCACAGGTGATGCGAACCCCAAGGCAGGTCCCCCAGTGAGGATGCACAGACCAGCCTAAACCGTGCTGTTGGCTCCGCATCAGAGCACTCAGACCCTGTGGTGGCTGCGCACCAAGCCTCGGGGGGATAGCAGCATTAAGCCCCACCTCCCGCCAAAAGGTCCACAGCAGCTGACCTCGCCACAGCCCAGGAGGGACCAGGTTCCGGGAGCTGGGGGAGTGCCACCCAGAGAGAACCCCAGCGCTCTCTGCACCCCATCCCCATGCCCTGCAACCTCCTGGAGCAGCAGCACCTCATTAGAGGTGCCCCCACCCACCCTGGCTCAGGTCACCAGAGTCCCATGAAGGAGCCTCTGACTCCTTCTGGCACAGTTTCCCACATCTTTGTCTCTGAACTGCAGGCTCCTGGGGCAGGAGCAGGGTGTGCTGTGCACCCTAGCACAGCCCCCTGGGACCCTGCACTCACTCAGCACGTGTACACTGAGGGGAGGCAGAGAGGGAAGGGGCAGGGAAGCAGGGACAAGGTGGGAGAACCGGGACCAGCAGCTGCAATCCACCGTGTCTCCTGGTTGCTTGTGAGCTGGGAGGACCCCGGCCCCAGATGTTGGTTGAGGGCAGGACAGAAGTGATTTCACACCAAGTCTCAACAGCCCTGTAGTGTGACTGAACACCAGCCATGGTGGATGGAAGTGGATGCAGAACACCAGGCCACATCCAGGCAAGGGCAGGGTGTTGCTCGGGTGGCCAAGGCCCAACTGCAGGGAACAACTCAAGTCCCCCATCACCCTCCACTCAGCACCATGGCCATGGTGAGGCCCCAGGTCTCCCTCCCAAGGGCCTAGCCCACCAGGCTGTACAGTGTCTTTGCACCTGATCCTCTTGGGAAGGGGGTTTGTTTTTCTGGTCCCACTTTTCAGTAAAGAAGCTACAGTTGAGGGAAGCAAGGTGCCGAGGGAGGCGAGGTAATGGAGCGGTATGGTGGCAGAGCGGTGGGGTGACATGGTAGCGGAGTGATGGGGAAGCAAAATGATGAGGTAATGGAGTGATGGGTGGCTGAGTGACAGTGACATGGTGGCAAGGTGTCATGGGGGTGAGGTGATTAGAATGGCGAGGTGACGGAGTGATGAGGGTGGTGAGGTGACAGGGAGGTGGGCTGATGTGGCAGGGCAGGGCCTGCAGGAGGAGTCAGAGCACTCCTGAATCCTCTGGTCCCAGGGCTCAGACTCGGACTTGCTAGGGCAGTGGGGCCTTGAGGAGCCCCCCACGTGGAAGGGCACAACCACCAGCTGGACTCTCCTCGAGGGCAGAGTAGGCAGAGAGGTGCCCACCCCTGGCCAGGCATGGCTATGTAACGGCTTCCATGGGAGCTTCTGGAGCGAGCCACCTGCTATCCAGATCTTCTTCAGAAGCAGCATCCCAGCACTGTGAGGCATGTGGCCATCTGCAGCCACTAGCTTTCTCTTCAAAGAGATACATACTCAGGGAAGTCCCCTTCCTAGAGGCCATCAGGGTTTTGGGGCCTCTGTGCATCTGAGGGGCTAGCTGTCCTAACACGTGCTGACTCTCCCCTTCTCCCCACAGGGCGCTGCACCAAGAGCAGCTGGACCCAGCGCCATGTGGGGCTGTGATGCGCTCAATGAGACAGTGGGTGGCTCTGACCTGCCTCTGTGCCGGGACCTGCCGCTGGCCCTGTGGGCACTCTCGCTGCTCTACCTGCTGGTGGGCCTCCCATTGGGTCTGGTCTACAACGCACTGCTGGTGCTTGCCAACCTGTATAGCCGGCGCAGCATGAGCATGCCCGACGTCTACTTCGTCAACATGGCCGTGGCTGGGCTGGTCCTTGGTGCCCTGGCACCTGCCTACCTACTGGGGCCGGCCCACGCGCGCTGGGCCCTGTGGCGGCTGAGCAGTGAGGCCCAGGTTACGCTGCTGACCCTGTTCCACGTGTCTGCCCTGGTGACCATGTATTCCACTGCGCTGCTCAGTCTCGACTGCTACATAGAGCGGGCATTGCCACGCACCTACATGTCCAGCGTGTACAACACGCGGCACGTGTGTGGTTTTGTCTGGGGTGGTGCACTGCTCACCAGCTTCTCCTCCCTGCTCTTCCACATCTGCAGCCACGTGTCCTCACGGCTTGCCGAGTGCACCGAGATGCGAAGCACTGAGGCTGCTAATGCCATCATGGTACTCGTTGGTTACGTGGTGCCTACCCTAGCCGCCCTCTATGCACTGGTACTCATCGCCCGGCTGCGTAAGGAGGACACGCCGCTCAGCCGAGGTGATGCGGGCAGGCTGGACTCCTCTATGCACCGGCTGCTGGGGGTCACTGTGGGCACACAGCTTGGGCTCTGGACGCCATACTACGTGACCCTCCTGGGGCAGGTGCTCGTGGCCACGCGGGGGAGGCCTGTGGACGGGCACTACATGGGGGTCCTGCCCCTCGCCAAGGACGTTGCCCGGCTCCTGGCCTTCTCCAGCAGCTCCGTGATGCCCCTGCTCTACCGCCACATGGACAAGAGCTTCCCTAGTAAGCTCCAGCGGCTGGCCAAGAGGCTGCAATGTGGGCCAAGGCACTGTGTCCAGGACCAGGGCGGCGTGCAGCAGGTGGAGGCCTAGCCCCTCCCGGGTGCGGTCCTTGAACACAGACATAAACTAAGGCTGTGATTGGAACACTGCACTGGGTCACCTTTGGCGGCTCCTGCCCTTGTCCCCATGAAGACAGGCACCAACACCAAGAACAGCACAGGCGTGTTTGCTTGAAGTTCTGTGTTTTCCCAAAAGAGGCCCGTATGAGGCCTAACATGTGTTAGTGCCCGCTCTCTGTGAGCTGTGTGTACCCCGAGCCTCCAGGATGCACTTGCGTTCAGCCTTCTCAACAGGTGGCTTTTTAAATGAAGTGATGACACCTAAGCCAGTATTTATGCCCTGCTTGTTCGTATTGTTCAAATACTTGATTCCCCTTCCTTTTTTCTGTTGTCTTATGAAAAGATCTGTCTGCTAGGAAAATCATTAAGTATTAAAATGAAGGAGATAATACAGACATGCGCATATCAGAATGGGGTGCGTGGCCTACTATGCTGTTTGTGCACGGTGTGATGAGCCCAGGGCTGTGTGGGGACAGCACGGGGCCAGGCTGCAGGGAGCGTGCTTGTCACACAAGATGGCACTGAAACATTTCAAAACACGCAAGGAACAATGGTCAGCTATAGCTGGCTTTCAGCAGCAGGATAATTAAGCAGCAGCAAGCTCACTCCTCACACATAAATGGCCTCGACGTCCCCTGACCCCTGCTGCTCCTACAGGTAGTGTCAAGTCCTACATCATCCCCAAAATGTGCCCAGAACTAAAGGATAGAAACATATTGGAGAGGAAAGGCTGCTGGTTGTGAGGACGGGTTCCCTGGGCTGGCTGCCAGGGACCTGCAGCCTGCCTTGTTGGGCTTCTGTGGTGCATGTGCTGGGTAACCAAAGCCTGGCAACCTAATTAGAGGCAGCTGCCTGGTCTGTCCTGGCCTTTAGGTAAATGCAGGTGAAGCTCAGAAAAGGGAAGCCAGAGACCTGTCACGCCCCCACCACCTAGCAGAGCCTTCACATCCACCGCCTAAAATGCTGCCAGACCAACATCTGCCCTCAGTTGAACCCAGTCTAGGGTCTCGGTCGTCTGACCTTCCCCAACTTTATAAACATCTGCATTAAACATATGGACACGAAGGCCTCCCGTTCCCCCACCTGGTTCTTTATAGTTAAGTTATACCTAAGCCCACAATCCCCGGTCCTCAGTCCTAAATCCCAGAAGCCTCTGAGGACAAGGGACATTCCATCAGTAGCAAACCTGGGAGAGGGCACGCACAGTCTGAGTTGGTCCTACACGCTTACGGGATCAATACTGATGTGATTATAGGGTACAGCTGACACCATGGAGGAAGGAGTCTATAACATCCAACATACGCAACCTGCTACCTTCTGACAATCTGAAAAATGTGGGCTCCTGGTATGTCTGGCCCCGCGGACAATGGAGCACAGCTCTGCAGTGCGACAGTCACTCCCAGCAGGAACCCGCCCCTGGGCCCTCGTCTCTGGGGACCTTCAGCCCACGAGCCAACGGCCATTACTTTATTACATACGAATTGCATCCCTCCCAATATGACAGGCTGAGCCAGAGCCTGCCCGCTCTGTGGGAACCACGGGGCACGCTGGGCTGAGGGCTGAGGCCCACTCCGGCCTGGCTGCTGGATGCCATGGACAAGCTTTGTGAGAACCACAGGGCACGATAGGCTGAGGGCTGAGGCCCATTCTGGCCTGGCTGCTGGATGCTGTGGAGCCTCCGGTGAGCACTGGGTCTGGTGAGGCAAGTTTTCTGGATGACTTGGCTGTGAAAGGTGTGCACAAGGGGCAGTGTGGCCTCTCTTGCTGCTTGGGGTGAAGGCTGCACCAAGATTTCTTTCCCATCTTCACAGCTGCAGCCTGACGTCCCTCTCCTCCTCCTCATGCACAAGGAGCCTGACTCAGAGCAGGCGGGAAGCCAGCTCTTCAGAAAAAGATTATGGGGCCAGATGGTGGGGGCATCCCATTTTGGCATCTCCCACTTGAGGATTCATGTTTGCTGAGACATGGTGGCGGTAATCCTCCCGATTCCATTCTGGCCACAGTGCATGATAAGAGCCTCTGAGGCCTGAGTGGCCGGCCACGTGATGGGTCTTTTAAATCTCCTCTCACGGAGAGGCCACGAGTCCAGGCCAATCTACAGAAGTGGGCTTAGTCGGGAAGCCATCACTGCCCTTAGGGGAAATAGGATGGGGGGAGGGCACTGGGCTTTGTGGCTGTTGCAAGTAAAAAGGCCTTTCTCCTGCTCACATTTCCTGCTACTCTGTGCTCCGGATGGAGAGCTCCTGGGAGGGCTGGGGTTCCTGGAATTCCTCAAACAAAACGGCCTCCCCAACAAACCAGGCTACTTAACATGCACATGACTGGAGGGGCTGTGTGCTGGTGGCGACTGGGGCTGGGTGATGGGCAGCAAGACTTTCTATGCCTTGGATACACAGGACAGTTCCACAGTAACTTTCCTGTCCCTGTCTCCTGGTGCACCACATCACCCATAAGGGGCACAGCTAGCCGCAGGCACACACACACGGCCAGCTCTAGGTATGGCTCCACGCTGCTTCCCAAAGTGGCTGCACCGTGGATGCCCCACCAGCAGGCGTCCTCACACGTCCTCACAAATCGAAACATACTTTATATTTTTGGCCAATCTAGTAGGAAGGCTGAGGTTTTCCCCAACTGTAATGAGATTGGGGCTCTATTCACATATTTACTGGCCATCTGGACTTCCTCTTAATGAAGTGCCTCTTTGGGTGTTTGCCCATTTTTCTGACTGATTTGAGGTCGCTCTGGATTTATTCCGGACACAAGTCCTCACCGCTGGCTCTGGACCTAACTTTACCCTCATCACTATTCCCTTAGCAACAAAAGGACAAGTCCTAGCCACGTAACAGCGACATCAGGAAGGTCTCTGCCAAGTTCGTAGAGAAAAGGTGCCTCAGAAAGCAACCTACTCTTCCAATTTTTGTCAACCACATGGCAAAAACGGCAGCATGAGAGGACAGAATCATCCCTTCAACGACAGAAGAACAAGTATTCCTAGAACTCTGTGCCAGAAGCAACACACATACACACGTGCATGCACACATGCACATGCGCATGCACTCACACACGTGCACATATAACAGGTGTCCATACACGCATACACACCCGTGCACGCACAGCTTTTCCCTTCCTTACGAGACGCAGAGTTCCTGGAAGTGCTCACACACACGTCAGCCTCAGAGTGGGGACATCCGAAACTGCATCTCAGAAACCACCCGTGAGTCATAGGGCAGCTTGGGCCAGCCACCCACTGCTCCTTGCAAAGGCGCTGTGCACACCAGGGACTCCGTGAAGGCAGCGAGGGGCAGCGGGGGAACCAAGACCAGAGAGAGTTTTCAGTTTCTGCTTTTCCTAACAAGAAGCAGGTGCTAACCTCCTCGATGCTCTAACCTGCTCAGCGCTGAGCGTTTAGCTGAGTCCTGTGTCTGACTGCATTCGACATGAAGATGTGGGCTGCTGTCCCAGGTGACCAGTGCTCTTCCGCTGGTACCAGCGGCATGGTGGTGAAGCCCTGGGATCTGAGCAAATGGCCAGAGTTCAGATCCAGGCGCTGTCACGTACCAAGTGGCACCTTCTTTGCCTCTCTGTGCTTGTGTCCTCTGTAAAACGGAAAGGATGATGTGGCTACTACAAGGGCACCTGAGAGGATTAGGGGCTGCTCCAAGGGAAGCATGGAGCTCAGTACCTGGCACCCGGATCATCATTCCATGGTGGGAATCGCCCTCCTCACCTTCATTTTCACACGGTCATTACAAGACCCTAGTAATGCATGTGAGGAGCTTGAGCTCCTGATGGGGGGTGCCCGGCACTGGGGTGTGAAACAGAGGCTAGAGGTGGGGGTGCACACTGGGGGGCTTCTGACCCTGAAAGAATGAGTGGTTAAGGGAGACACTGATCTCCATCACAGGAAGGCCCGTGGGGAGTGTTCACTCGGCGAGTCGTGTTTTCACACACACACGTGCTCCTGTGTCTGCGAGGAGAAAGCGCCAGGCACCAAAGGTGGCATCTGTGGGAGCAGAGCCAGCTGCCGGGCAGATGGGTGCATGGAGCATCGACTGGTCCAGGCTTCCACATGTGTGTACTCGGTGCCTGTAATGGTCCAAGAGGCAGGCAACATCAACACTGTCTGGTCCTGCACCATCCCCATGACAATCATTGTGATCCAGAGTTTTCACTGGCTAATTTTTGGAAGTCAATTGCCAGGCCTTTCTTCCTAGTCTTCGTCTGGAAGCTGTGCTGAAACCTGTTCAGCATCATAGCAACAGGCAAATCTCCACTGACAGACGGGTGGTGGCTACACATGAGGTGCACTGGCTGGAAATTGAACCTGAGTCTCCTGTATGGAAGGTGAGAATTCTACCACTGTGCCACCCATGTCTCCTGACATGGATTAGGGTTCTGCAAAACATTTCATTTCACTTAAAAAGGGGGAGTGTACCTTTGCCTAGGCACAAATATAAGTGGGCCATGGACTCTGAATGCCTTTCACCCCTGCACAGACTTGTGTGGGCCCATTTCAACAGTGTAGGCCCTCATTAGCACAGTACAAGACAGTATATACCTGAAGCCTAAATTCAACTGTCAGCTATATGGTGGAGTGGCAGGTTCGTGACATTTGACACTGCTCTGCCTATTAAGCAGCATCCTCACCTACCCACATCAGGGGCCTGAGGACTGGTGGCTCCACCCATGCCACCTAGCCACCCATGACAGGGGTCCAAGAATAAGTGGTGCCTCCCAGTCCTTACAGCCAACAGCATTGGATGCCCATAGTCCAGCTGCAAAACGCACCAATAATAAGCTCCAGGGAACAGGGACATGCTTTCCTCCCAGAAACTCAGAGGCTGCCATCAGCCCCCTGCCTTGCTCAGCGTGTGACCGCAACTGTAGCCAGATACCTGTGCCTACTGTAATTGCCCCTGCCCATCTAGGACTGTAGGCGAGAGCCTGCACCACACACTTGGTGACTGACTATCTGGACACCTGAGCCAAATCCATACAAGAAAAGTAAACAGACTCCTGGGTTCACATACCTAGTAACAGATCTAACCACCTGGTGACAGTACGTGAGAGCTTCAAAGACACCAATAATCAAACTAGCTCACACGAGCGGCCTATTTGGGTATATTAAAAACAAAAAAACAAGAAGCTAGGATATAGTAAGCAAACAGAAACTAAATTCATATAATAACTTATTGATGGCTCAGAGACAACAGTCAAAATCAAATCACATAAAGACACAGACCATGATGGCTTCAGCAAGCTCCCAAAATGAAGATTCAAGAAATTTATGGAGAAACAGAACTTCTTGGAATTATTGGAGGTAGAATACAAAGATTAATATATAGAACTCTTCAAGAGATCAGGAAAGAGATGAGGCAAAATGCAGAACAAGCCAAGGAACACACAGACAAAGCAACAGAGGAACTTAAGAAGATTATAGAAGAGCATAATGACAAATTTAACAGGCTGCAAGAATCCATAGAGACAGCAAACAGAAATGCAGAAGACTAATAATAAAATTTCAGAATTAGATGACTCAATAGAAAGTAACAGAAGCAGAACTGAGGCAATGGAAGTCAGAATTAGTGAGATTGAAGACAGCACTTGACATCAACTTATTTGAGGAAAAATAAGATAAAAGAATTTTAAAAACTGAAGAAACCCTAAGAATTATGTGACACTCTATCAAGAGGAATAACCTACGAGTGACTGGAATACCAGAACGGGGGGATAACAGAAATTACAGAGAGAATTGTTGAAGATTAGTTGGCAGAAAACTTCCCTGATATTGTGAAAGATGAGAAGATATCTATCCAAGATGCTCATCAAACCCCATACAAGGTACATCCCAAAAGAAAGGCACCAAGACATATTATAATCAAACTTGCAAAAACCAAAGATAAAGAGAGAATTTTGAGAGTGGCCAGGGATAAATGAAAAGTCATCCACAAAGGAGAGTCAATAAGACTAAGCTTGGGTTACTCAGCAGAAACCATGCAGGCAAGAAGGCAAAGGGATGACATATATAAAGCCTTGAAAGAAAAAAACTGCCAGCCAAGAATTATATATCTGGCAAAACTGTCTCTCAAATATGATGGTGAAATTAGGACATTTCCAGATAAACAGAAGTTTAGGGAATTTGCAGAAACCAAACCAAAATTACAAGAAATACTAAAGGGAGTCCTCTGGTTAGAAAATCAATAACATCAGATAACAACCCAAGCTAGAACACAGGACAGAGCAACCAGATATCAACCCAGATAGGGAAGACACAAAAACAAATCAAAGCTAAAACACTGAAAATAGGGAAACAGAGATGTCACTATGTAAAAGATGACAAGATTAAAACAAGAAGGACTAAAAAATGCAGTCACAGATCTTTCATACGGAGAGGAAGACAAGGCGATGTAAAGAAATAAAAGACTGGTTTAAACTTAGAAAAATAGGGGTAAATATTAAGGTAACCACAAAGGAGACTAACACTCCTACACATCAAAATAAAAAACAAGAAAAACATAAAGACTGAGCAAATACAAAATCAACGACAATGAAAAAGATGAGAAGAAAATACATAAAGAAAAACGACTCAGCACAGAAAATTAAGTAGAACAAAGAAACTGTCAACAACACACAAAAAAAGGCATCAAAATGACAGCACTAAACTCATACCTATCAATATTTACACTGAATGTAACCGGACTAAATGCACCAATACAGAGACAGAGAGTGACAGAATGGATTAAAAAAACATGATCCATCCATATGCTGCCTACAAGAGGCAAACCTTAGATTTACAGACACAAACAAAACTCAAAGGATGTAAAAAATATATATCAAGCAAACAACAATCAAAAAAGAGCAGAAGTGGCAATATTAACCTCCAACAAAATAGACTTTAAAGGAAAATCCACCACAAACGACACTATATGATTAAAGGGTCAATACACCAGGAGGACATAACTATAATAAATATTTACGCACCCAACAACAGGGCTCCAAAATACATAAAACAAACTCTAACAGCATTGGAAAGAGAGATAAACAGCTCCACAATAACAGTAGGAGACTTGAATACACCACTTTCAGTGAAGGACAGAACATCCAGAAAGAAGCTCAATAAAGACATAGCAGATCTAAATGCCACAATCAACCAACTTGATCTTATAGACATATACCAAAACACTCCACCCAACAGCAGGCAAGTCTACTTTCTTTTACAACACACATGGAATATTCTCCAGAATAGACCACATATTAGGCTATAAAACAAGGCTTAACAGAATCCAAAGCATCAAAATATTACAAAGCATCTTTTCTGACAATAAAGCCATAAAAGTAGAAATCAGTAACAGAAAAAGCAAGGAAAAAAAAAAAAATCAAATACATGGAAACTGAACAACACCTTGCTCAAAAACTACTGGGTTATAGAAGAAACTAAGGGTGGAATAAAGAAATTCACAGAATCAAAAGAAAATGAGAACATATCCTACCAGAACCTTTGAGACACAGCAAAAGCAGTGTTCAGAGGCGAATTTATAGCAATAAATGCACGTGTCTGAAAAGAAGAAAAGGCCAAAATTAAAACGTTAACCCTACAACTCGAACAAATAGAAAGAGAGCAGCAAAAGAAGCCTTTGGCCACCAAAAGAAAGGATAAGAATTACAGCAGTATGAAATGAAATACAGAATAGAAAACCAATTGAAAGAGTTAACAAGACCAAAAGCTGGTTCTCTGAAAAGATCAACAAAATTGATAAACCATTGGCCAAACTGACGAAAGAAAAACAGGAGAAGCAAATTGCCCGAATAAGAAATAAGATGGGCGATATCACAACAGACCCAACTGAAATTAAAAGTATCGTAACAGAATACTATGGAAAATTGTACTCGTAACAAATTTGAAAACCTAGAGGAAATGGACAAACTTCTAGAAACACACTATCTACCTAAACTAACACAAACAGAAGTAGAACAACTAAATGAACCTATAAAAAGAAGAGATTGAAAAGATAATTTAAAAACTCCCAACCAAAAAAAAAAAAAAAAAACGCCCTGGCCCTGACGGTTTCACCGGGGAATTATACCAAACTTTCAGAGAGAGTTAACACCACTACTACTAAAGGTATTTCAGAGCATACAAAAGGATACAATACTTCCAAACTCATTCTATGAAGCTAGCATAACCCTGATACCAAAACCATGTAGAGATATCACAAAACAAGAAAATTATAAACCAATATCCCTCATGAACATAGACGCAGAAATTCTCAACAAAATTCTAGTCAACAGAATTCAACAACAAATCAAAAAAATAATTCACCATGACCCAGTGGGATTTATACCAGGTATGCAGGGATGGTTCAACATCAGAAAAACAAATAATGTAATTCATCACATAAATAAAACAAAAGACAAGAACCACATGATCTTATCAATTGATGCAGAAAAGGCATTTGACAAAGTCCAACACCCATTCATGATAAAAACTCACAACAAAATAGAAATAGAAGGGGAATTCCTCAATATAATTAAGGGCATTTATACATAGCCAACAGCCAACATCATCCTAAATGGAGAATGTCTGAGAGAGAGAGAGAATGTCTTGAGAACAGAAACCAGACAAGGATGCCCTTTATCACCACTCTTACTCAACATTGTGCTGGAGGTCCTAGCCAAAGCAATTAGGCTAGAAAAAGAAATAAAAGGCATCCAAATTGGTAAGGAGGATGTAAAAGTATCTCTATTTGTAGGTGATCTGATCTTATACACAGAAAACCCCAAAGAATCCTCAAGAAGACTACTGGAACTAATAGAAGACTTTAGCAAAGTTATCAGGATACAAGATCAACATACAAAAATCAGTTGGATCTCCCATCTGCAAAAAAATGAAGCAGGACCCATACCTCACACCGTATACAAAAACTACTTCAAAATGGATCAAAGACCTGAATATAAAGCCTTAAACTATAAAGTTCATAGAAGAAAAAATAGGACCAACACTTCAGGCCTTAATACATGGCATTAACAGGATACAAACCATAACCATCAACGCACAAAACCCAATAGATAAGCTAGATAACTGGGATCTTCTAAAAATCAAACACCTATGCTCTTCAAAAGACTTCACCAAAAGAGTCAAAAGAGAACCTACAGACTGGGAAAACATTTTTGGACAGTACAAGTCAGACAAAGGTCTAATCTCCATCATCTACAAGAAAATCCAACACCTCTACAACAAAAAGACAAATAATCCTATTAAAAAATGGGCAAAGGAAATAAACAGACACTTCACCAAAGAAGACATTCAAATGGCCAACAGACACATGAGGAAATGCTCCAGATCACTAGCCATTAGAGAAATGCAAATTAAAACCACAATGAGATACCATCTCACCCCGGCATTACTGGCACGAATCAAAAACACTGGAAATAACAAATGTTGGAGGGGCTGCGGGGAGATCGGAACTCTTATGCACTGCTGGTGGGAATGCAAAATGATACAACCATTTTGGAAAATGATATGGCGCTTCCTCAGAAAGCTAGAAATAGACATACCATTCAATCCAGCAATCCCACTCCTAGGAATGTATCCTAGAGAAATAAGAGTCGTGACTCGAATAGACATATACACACCTATTGTCATGGCAGCATTGTTCACAACAGCAAAACGATGGAAACAACGTAGATGCCCATCAACAGATGAATGGATAAACAAACTATGGTACATACACACAATGGAGTACTATGCAACGAGAAAGAACAATGATGAATCTGTGAACCATCTCACTGGAGGACATTATGCTGAGTGAAATAAGTCAATCACAAAAGGACAAATATTGTATGAGACCTCTATTGTAAAAACCCATGAAAAAGTTCACACACAAAATGTAACAATCTTTGTTGGTTACCAGGGATGGGAGGGGTGGGGGGGAAATACTAAATAGGCAATAGATAAGTGGTATCTTGGGTGAAGGGTGAGACAGTACACAGTACAGGGGAAACTAGCACAGCTTGTACAAGGAAAGGTCATGGAAGCCCCACAGACACATCCAAACTCCCTGAGGGACTGAATTGCTGGGCAGAGGGCTCTGGGGACCATGGTCTCGGGGAACATCTAGCTCAACTGGCATGACACAGCTTATAAAGACAATGCTCTACATTCTACCCTGGTGAGTAGTGTCTGGGGTCTTAAAAGCCTGTGAGAGGCCATCTAAGATACTCCACTGGTCTCATCCCTTCGGGAGCAAGGAGAATGAAGAGAACAGGATACAAGGAAAAGATTAGTCTGAAGGACTAATTGTCCATAGCTACCAAGGCCTCCACCGGACTGAGTCCAGTACAGTTAGACGGTGCCCAGCTACCACCATTGACTACTCTGACCAGGATCACAACAGAGGGTTCTGGCCAGAGCTGGAGAAGGATGTAGAGCATAATTCTAACTCACAAAAAAAAAGACCAGATTTACTGGCCTAAAGGAGACTAGAGAAACCCCGAGAGTATGGCCGCCAGACACCCTTTTAGCTCAGTGGTGAAGTTACCTCCGAGGTTAACCGTTCAGCCTGGGAGTGGACAGCCCCATAAAACCAAATGGGACTAAAGAGGTACAGGAGTCCAGTGACAAGGGCCAGAAAGCAGAAGGGGACAAGGAAGCTGGTGATAGGGAACCCAAGGTTGAGTAAGGATATTGTTGATGTGTTGTGAGATTGTTAACCACTGTCACAGGGCAACATTTGTAGTAACTGTTAAATGAGAAACTATTTTGTTCTGTAAGCTTTCATCTTAAGTGAGAATAACAGCACAATTCGAAGAGCATAGTCAATGTCACTGAACTGTGCATGTAGAAATTTTTGAAATGGTGTATCTTTGACTATGTGTATTTTCACCAAAAAAAAAAAGATTGAGAAGTTAGAGCGTTGATATGTTGTGGGGTTGTTAACCAATGTCATAAAACAACATGTGTACTTCTGTTTCATGAGAAACTATTTGTTCTGTAAGCCTTCACCTGAAGTATAATAAAACAACAACAACAACAACAACTAGGTTCAAGACAAATGAAAGAGAAATAGAAGAAACGTGTATTTCCAAGTTTATAAATAAATGTTCTACGCAGCTTAAAAAAAAAAAAAAAATTAGTTGGATTCCTCTATACCAACAAAGAGAACTTCGAAGAGGAAATCACCAAATGAATACCATTTACAATAGCCTCCAAGAAGATAAAATATTTAGGAATAAATCTAACCAGAGACATAGAAGACCTATACAAAGAAAACGACAAGACACTACTGGAAGAAACCAAAAGAGACCTACATAAGTGGAAAAACATACCTTGCTCATGGATAGGAAGACTCAACATTGCAAAAACGTCAATTCCACCCAAAGCAATCTATAGATACAATGCAATCCTGATCCAAATTCCAACAGCATTTTTTAAGGAGATGGAGAAAAAAATCACCAACTTCATGTGGAAAAGGAAGGCCCTGGATAAGTAAAGCATTACTAAAGTAGTACAAAGTGGGAGGCCTCACGCTACCTAATTTTAGAATCTATATACCACCACGGTAGTCAAAGCAGCCTAGTACTGGTACAACAACAAGATACATAGACCAATGGAACAGAACTGAGAATCCACCTATGAGCAGCTGACATTTGACAAAGGCCCAAAGTCCATTAATTGGGGAAAAAATAGTATCTTTAACAAATGGTGCTGGCATAACTGGATATCCATCTGCAAAAAACTGAAACAAGACCCATACCTCACACCATGAACAAAAACTAACCAAAATGGATCAATGACCTAAATATAAAATGTAAAATGATAAAGATCATGGACGAAACAACAGGGACAACAACACTAGAAGCCCTAATACATAGCATAAATAGGATACAAACCATAAGTAACAATGCATGAATACCAGAAGAGAAACTAGATAGCTGGGAGCTCCTAAAAATCAAACAATTATGCTCATCAAAAGACTTCACCAAAAGAGTAAAAAGACAACCTGCACACTGAGAAAAAAAAAAAAGAATGGCTACAATAAATCTGATAAGCGTATAATCTCTGAAATCTACAAGATACTGCAAAACCTCAACAACAAAAAGACAAATAACCCAATTAAAAAATGGGCAAAGGATATGAACAGGCACTTTACCAAAGAATACATTCACATGGTTAGCAGACACATGAAGAAATGCTCACGATCTTCAGCCATTAGAGAAATGCAAATCAAAACTACAATGAGATACCATCGCACCCCAACAAGGCTAGCATTGATCCAAAAAACAAAATAATCAATGTTGGAGAGGTTATGGAGAGACTGGAACTCTTATATATTGTTGGTGGGGATGTAAAATGGTACAACCACTTTGGAAATTGATTTGGCACTCCCTTAAAAAGCTAGAAATAGAAGTACCATATGATCCAGCAATCTTACTCCTTGGAATATATCCTAGAGAAATAAGAGCCATCACACGAATAGATATATGCACACCCATGTTCATTGCAGCATTGTTCACGATAGCAAAGATAGAAACAACCTAGGTGCCCATCAACGGACAAATGGATAAACAAATTATGGTATATTCACACAGTGGAATACTACACAATGACTAAGAATAACGACGAATCCATGAAACATAACATGGATGAATCTGGAAGGCATTTATGCTGAGTGAAATTAGTCAGTTAAAAAAGGACAAATATTGTATAAGACCACTATTATAAGAAATCAAGAAAAGGTTTAAACATAGAAGAAAATATTCTTTGATGATTAAGAGGGTGGGGAGGGAGAGAGGGGTATTCACTAACTAGACAGTAGACAAGAATTATCTTAGGTAAAAGGACGGACAACACACTACAGGGGAAGTCAGCACAACTGGACTAAACCAAAAGCTAAGAAGTTTCCTGAATACAACCAAACACTTCGAGGGACAGAGTAGTGGGGGCAGGGGTCTGGGGACCATGGATTCAGGGGACATCTAGGTCAACTGGCATAACAAAGTTTACTAAGAAAATATTCTGCATCCCACTTTGGTAAGTGGCATCTGCGGTCTTAAAAGCTGGTGAGCGGCCATCTAACATGTATCAATTGGTCCCAACTCACCTGTAGCAAAGGAGAATGAAGGATACCAAAGACAAAAGAAAAATATTAGCCCAAGAGACAAAAGGGCCACATAAACCAGAGACTCCATCAGCCTGAGACCAGAAGAACTAAACAGTACCCGGCTATCACCAATCACCGCCCTGACAAGGAACACAATAGAGAGTCCCGGACGGAATAGGAGAAAAGTAGGGTGCAGAACTCAAATTCTAGTAAAACAGACCATAGTTAATGGTCTGAGACTGGAGGGACCCTGGAAGACATGGCCCCCGGACTCTCTGTTAGCCCAAAACTAAAACTATTCCCAAGGCCAACTCTTCAGACAAAGATTAGACTGGATTATAAGACATAAAATGATACTCGTGAGGAGTGTGCTTCTTAGCGCAAGTAGATACACCATGAGTCTAAATGGGCAGCTCCTGTACAGAGGCGAGATGAGAATGCAGAAAGGGACTGGAGCTGGCTGAATGGACACAGGAAATCCGGGGTGGAAAGGAGGAGTGTGCTATCACAGTTTGGGGAGTGCAACTAGGGTCACATAGCAGTGTGTGTATAAAGTTTTGTATGAGAAACTAACTTGAAGCCCCAAACTAAAACCATTCCCGAAGCCAACTCTTCAGACAAAGATTAGACTGGACCATGGGACATAAAATGATACTCGTGAAGAGTGTGCTTCTTAGCTCAAGCAGACACATGAGACTAAATGGGCAGCTCCTGTCCAGAGGCGAGATGAGAAGGCAGAGAGGATCAGAAGCTGGTTGAATGGACACGGGAAATCCGGTGTGGAAATGAGGAGTGTGTTTTCACAGTATAGGGAGAGCAACTAGGGTCACGTAACAATGTGTGTATAAATTTTTGTATGAGACACTAACTTGAATTGTAAACTTTCACTTAAAGCACAACAATAAAAAATTAAAAACTAACTTGAACTGTAAACTTTCATTTAAAGCACAATTAAAAAAAAGGGGGAGGGGGGGAGTGTAAAATGGTGCCACCATCTGGCAGTTACTTATAAAGTAAACACAATCACTGATGTTCCAGCCCTTCAGCTCTGAGGCGTTTGCCCAGGAAAAACTAAAACACGTGCTCACACACACACGCCTGGGCCCAAATCTTCATAGCAGCTTTATTATTCTTAAGATCCTCAAACTGAGAATGATCCAGCTGTCCATCAACAAGTGACAGATAAACCAAATGTGACCTGTCCAGCAGCGGACTTCCACTCGGCAGTAAAAAGGAAGGATGTCATCGACACACCAACACATAGCTGAGCCCCGGGCCATCACGCTGGGCAGAAGCATCCAGACAGAAACAAATGTGCACAGTGAAGCTCTAAGACAGACGTTCTGGGGCAGGAAGGTGAGCTAGCAGGGCCAGGAAGCAGATGGATGATAACATGGGGTGGGGGGCGGTGAGGGAGAAGCACAGAGAGAGAACTTTCTGGAAAGTCATGTACCCATCAGGATCACTGCTGGGACACGTGAACCCCATGCATCTCACACACGTCAGTTCCATCTCTACGACCCCCAGCCCAGAGGCTATCTAAGGGCACTCCCAGCACCCCTGTGGAGCCCGGGACGAGATTCAGGCAGAGCACTCCAGGTAGGGCCATCTTCCAGGTCATACAGGCTAACACAGCAGGCCGGCTCAGGAGCTCCACCCAGTGACTATCCACAAACCTGCATGTCTTGGGAGGCCCAGCCTCATGACAGGAAGACGCGAAGACCAGAGGACATGAACACTGGCCCCTCCAGGAAGCCCCCAACTTAATGGGAGCCTGGCCAAGAAAGGGAGCACATGACAGCACAGAAGGAACCTGCTGGGGTCAGCAAGGTAGCCCTGACACAGTATTTACAGCAGACAACTCAGCTGGGTTGAGTTAGCTGGCTGAGCTGAAGCTTCCCGTGGACAGCTCTGACCCCCAGGCCAGCTTCCGGGACCCAGAGAACTGCCCGCGTATTCCTGAAACAATTCCACGAGCTAGCGGGTACAGGCACACAAACTGGAAGGTCCACAGAGGAGTGGGTTTACATGAGAGTGCTCAAGGTTTCTAAGGAATAGGTACAGAAGCAGAGAGAACACTACTGGGTGTGGGCTCAGTGCTGCTCTGGCCCCTGGGGGCCAGTCCTGGAGGCCCCCGATGCCAGAGCAGCACCGCCCCATGGGCACCAGGGCACAGGACTTCAGGGAGGGATAGCCCCACTCAAACAGACCCCTCCCAATTGTCCTGGCACTAGGAATACCATCATGGGAGATTCCTTCTGCCAAGCCCCCAAGTTAGCCCCAAGGGGCCTAGGGGCTGGATTACAGGCAGACAGCTCTGGAGGAAAGAAGGCTGGGACATGTCTATCCACCTGGTAGGCCTCAAGGCTCCCAGACCGTGATTTCACACACCCTGAGACTTAGACACTTCCCAGCCCTTATCACTGCCATCCCAGAGGCCTTGGCTATCACAGCAGTCCACAGTCACCAGTGTCTCAGACCACTCCCTATCACCCCAACACACTGTCCCATCCCCCATCGTCCGTCCTCCCCTTCTGGTATTTAGCTCTCGTCCATGCAAGAGGTGACATTAAAGTAACAGACGACACTCTGCACACCAGTTGCTCCAAAGTCCCCAATGATGTGAGGCCCCATGACCCTGACCCATTCTCCACACTCCATGCACAGGACACAGCACATCCCAGTCACCCAGGAGGAGCAAGTGACCCAGTCCCTTCCTCAACTCTCCATGGCAGGAGGCAGTTGGCCTCTGCAAATGGCTGGCTGGCTGGTCTCAACGTCACCTCACCTTCCTAAACCCTGGCCCTTCGCCTGCCAAGGAGAAAAATAACAGACCCGTCAATGGGCTGCACAGGCTAGAAGGTGAGACAGTATATGGCACCTCACGACACCTGGTAGATAAGCAGTGCTCGATGGTTGTCACAACCACGGCTGAGGGCGAGGGAACAGCAGGTGGGAGGGCTGGAAGTGGGCGTAGGGCATGGAAATAACCTTAGACATTCTTCTCAGAAAATCCTTTGTCCAAAAAAAAGCCAAACTCACTGCCGTTAAGTCGATTCCAACTCATAGCGACCCTATAGGTCAGAGTAGAACTGTCCCATAGAGTTTCCATGGAGCGCCTGGTGGATTTGAACTGCTCTTAAGCACTACACCCCAGGGTTTCCATCCTTTGTCCAAGGACCCATAAATGCCCTGCCTCAGAACTAGCCATGAGTCTGTGCCACACAGCTAAGTCAAGGCCAGGTTCATCTTAAGATGATCTAGGGAATTGAGGCAACTTTCCTTTTGGAGGCTGACTTCACCTCCACATGAACTCCTCTGGAAAGGTCACCCTGCCTCTGGGTTGGCCTCTCCTCTCCACAGTGACCTGCAGAGCAAAGTGCTGCGTGGTCACCTGCGTGGGGCTGGGATGAAGGAATCCAGCCAGCTGCTCTTCCCTCCTCTGGCCAACACTCAGCAGCAGGACAAGGAGGGTGGCAGCAGGCCCACTGCTCCTTCACCGCCAGCCACAATTTCAAGTGGGTTGGAGCCTACTTGGAGGCCCCTTCCAGTCACCACTGAGATTAAGTGGAAACAGCCCAGGGCGCAGCGTTGCTGCCCTTCTTGCTACTATAGAGTTGCTGCTCCCGAGCGCAGGGCTGGAACCTGCAGAGGAGGAGCCAGGGAGCGATGGGACCAGTCCTTCCTGCCAGAGTTCCTGCCTGAATGTGGGCGTCCTGGGCTCCCACGAGGGGGTGATGAGGTGGGGACAAACCAGGCACTCCACTTACTCTGTCCCTCCTTCCAGACATGAGCTGCGTGCCCACCTCCACAGCCACTACCTGCACAAGCCCACCTTCCTCACCATGCCCCAGAACTGGGGGAGCTGCCACCACTGAGGGCACAGGCCTAGGGGGGCTACGGCTTGACAGGGCACAATGGCAGCACAGCATACCCCAGAAATGTCCCTTTCCCAGGTCCCCAGGTCCCACAACAGCTCCCCACCGCAGCCATGTTCTGGCCCCAGGGGCCGATAGGGCAGGGGCAGGATCTGCCTCAACAAAGGGCAGCCCTAGGCATCTGTCCATCCCCTCTCTTCTCACACAAGAACACCAACTCTGGGAGGGAGGGTGGCTTGCTGGCCTTTAGGAGCCAAAGCCCCTCACCCCCTGGTAAAGGCCCCCCACTACCCCAGCAGAAGGCTAGCCTGCACCGTGATCCCATGCAACACAGGCACCCTGCAGGCATGGGGTAAGGCCCGGTCCTTGAGGCACATGTGCTCCATTGTTTCCAGGGGACCACATCATGATAACAACTGAGGATCAAGACGAAGCATCTTGCCTGTGGTCACCACACCTCCGACACTGAACCCTCCATCTTAGGGGTTCTCAGGGGCAGGACGCCCTCCTAGGGATCTGGGTGGGTAGCCCTGCTCCTGCCCACGTGAGCTGCAAGCACAAGGCATGCCAAAGGCTGCAGAGGGCCGAGCACGGCACGAAAAGGCCCTGAGGTTCCCCCAACAGGCAGGCTCGCACACAGGAGCCCTTGACAGGTGAGCTCTGCATATGGGACCCCCTGACGGGTGGGCTCTGCCCATAGGACCCACAAGAGGGGTGGTCAAAGTGAGCAGCAAGTACTTCCTTTACCCAGCCTGCTGGCCAGGCATAGCTCCAAAGGAAGCGTCAATCCCAAGTTCTCCTCCTTCAGGAATGTGGGGCCCTGGGGCCTCTCCCCACCTCCCCTGCTACTCTGGGCTTTCCAGACCCTCTTGAGTGTACTGCCTGCAGAGACCTCACCTGCAGGGGCCTCCAGATGTCCCAGCAAGGCCGATGCCACTTGGGGGAGCTGCTCTCTAGGGGTCACGGCTGGCTACGGTGCCTCAGTGTGCTGCTGGGGTGAGGGTTTGGGCTGCAGGGCCTGCAGGATGAGGAGAGCCCGCGGGACTGGGGTGAGGTCTGGGGTGACCTCTATCCAGTGCTTCCCCTGCACATCCGGTCCTTGCTATTGGGACAGTGGATGGAGACCACCGACTTGGGGGCAGAGCCAGCCAGCCCGTCACTGACGTCTCAGGGGAGGCTCTGGGGAATTTTCCATTGGCTTAGAGGGTTTGGAACAGCTCTTCCCTTGTTGCAGGGTGGAGTTTCAGGTCCTATTTTAGGTTGCAGATGTTGCCTGCCTGCTGGGAGGGGCCGCTGTGGGAAGGACAGCTGTGGGCTTCACAGGCAAGAAAACCGAGGTGCCCTCACAACCGGGCGCAGTGCTCAGCTGCCTTGATGGACGTTTCTGAGTCCCACGGCCTTAAGCTGCTAAAAATGCAACGCATATGGCTGGAGCGACTTAAGCCCAAATTACCGCTTTTCTGCTCAAACTTCAGGGTCTGTGCCTGCCATCCCGAGTGCGCACAGAGCCCAGAGGAGGTGGAAGGTGCAAGCTGGGCCAGGAGGGCAGAGGCGAGCGCCAGATGCAGGGAGAAGTCCTCGGATCATCCTCGCCTGGAGCAGTGTTGGGGTCTTCCACAGGTGAATGCCCCTATGCTGCCCACCCCCCTAATCTGTCTGTCTGATCAGTACGAGGAGCTATAGGGAGGCTGGGGCAATGTGTCAATCGTGGGGAGTCCCTCTCCAAAAACCAAAGCTTATTTATCCTACAGGTGGGTTCCATTAAATATATATATATGTGTATATATATATATTTACAATTTGTTTTCCCAGCATTAGATTAGGAATGACCACGTAAACTGTGCAGGGTGTCCACATTAGGAGAGGATGGATAGCAGTTACAGCTCTGTCTCCCAAGGATGGGAGGGACAGGGTCTGTCCCATCAGAAAACACATGGAACTAGAGGATGCACCAGATAAATCCCTGCAGTGGGCTCTCATCCTGGGGCCTGAGCTGGCCAGCTAGGGTTTGCAGGATACAGTGACCGTTTTTACAGCAGCCACATCTGGAACCTGCGTGCTTTCACGGGGCCTGAACCCTGGAAATGGAGGATTCTTCCAGTAGCAGGTGTGGGGAATGGGGTGGGGAGAGAAAGGTGGGAAAGGGGAGGGCAATGAGGCACCAGGCTCACTCCTGTTACTGCTCAGACAGCAAAGCGGGGGGTCTCATGGGCCCGGGAGCAGACCAGAGCTAACTGCCGCCCCTGCACCAGGCTCCCCAGTGCCCTGTGGAGGCGCCTGCTCCATGTAACCTCACAGAAGTTCTTCTCCATAATGGCACTCGTGTTCGTGGCTGCCCACTCTGCTGCCAGCATAGACCTGACAGTGACACCACTGTCTGCCTGCAGACACTTGCGGCTGACAGGGCTGGCCACACGCCCCAGTGGTTCCAGGAGAGGGTGCTTCAGGCCCAGCAGAGGTCATCCGAGAGTGAACCTTCTTCTGTGCCCTGCTCTCCATGGCTCTCCTGTCTCCAGTGGGAAGAAGATCTGGGGTTAAGGGGTTTCTGCCCGTATAGCCTTCATGGCAAGCCCTCATCCAGACTTGAGGGCCTCACCACTGCCTATGAGCCTGTCACTCCCTGGCATGTTCTGTGCCTGACGCCCAAAGATGCGGGTCCAACCCCGCTGTACCGTGCTGGAAGCTGTTGGCCCAGCTGAGTGGCCGGCCTTGCTGACTGACCAGGCTGCATCTCCACATCGGGGCTTGTGTGCAGCTGCAGAGCCTCGGGTCGAGTGTGGGGAGGAGGTGCTGTGCACACAGACACTTCACCATGTGTGGGTGAGCACAGACTCCACAGGGTTTCGCAGAGATGGATGGACCATCACCAGACCAAGAGTCTCCCCCATCTCTGCTGGGTCCTCCCCTCAAGCCTTGGAACAGGGAGGGCTGGAGCAGGTGCTGCTTGTGGGGCTGGGAGTCAATGGGGTAAGACAAAAACACCCCCTTAGCAGTGATGTTTGGCCATCAGGCTGCTGAGGACAGCACCGTGCCCACTACAAGGCTGTGTGCGACCCGGCATGCTCACACCCAGAGAGCTCTGTGCTCCTGGGGAGGCGTGTGAGCAAGAGGTAGCAACTGTGAAAGAGCAAGAGAGAGAGAGAACGGGAGAAGGTACACGTGCTTCAGGAGACTCAGAAAACCCTTTTATCCTTACATGCGTGTGACGTTGTTTTTCCCCAATACTCAAAAGAGGCATTCTAATAGTTTCTGGAATTGAACTGGGTAGGGGATGAGATGGAGCTGGTCAGTCTGATGGCACCTCCACACATGGGGTTCCTCCAAGAAGCAGCTGGAATAGATGGGGCCAGCTGACCCTAGCGCAAGGCCACCTGCACCCTGGCCCCCGGCACCCCAGGTGGAAAGGCTGGTAGGGACAGGTGCGGAAGTCTGCGCTGGCTTCCACACACCACCAGACACCAGGCCTGAAGTTGGACCACACAAACCCCACCAACCAGCTCAGGGGCAACACAGGCCATCTGTAGCCACAAACCACTTTAATTGACCCACAAGAGCCCAACGGCACAGAACTGGCCTCGCACCTAGCAGCTAGCTCTCAAAGAGATTTCGAGTAGGGAGATCAGACAAGATTATTCACAGGGTCACTGGACCTCGAGTCTGGAAGGAGCAACGGGACTAAAATGGAAACATCTACAGAACCAAGACCAGAGGTGCTAAGAGAGCTTAGGCCTGCCAGAAAGTAAAGGGGTGGCCGCTCAGAAGGGGGGCATCAGAACCACAGCAGAGAGTAGGGCCATCATCCCACACCACAGAGCAGGGCCATATTCTGGGCGGGGCGGGGGGTGCTCACAGGAGGGCATCAGGTTCACAACACAGAGCAGAAGCCGTGTTCTGAGGTGGGAGGAGGCAATGTCAGACCCCAAAGCACAGAGCAGGGCTATGTTCTGAGGCGGGGCACTAGGTCCCACAGCATAGAGCAGGGGCTGTGTTCTGAAGGACCATCGTCCTTCCACCAGTCACGTGAGCAGCCCCCTGCACAGTGGCCATGTTCTCCACACCTTCAACGTCATGAGTGGGCAGCAGGTGAATGGCCACAGACAAACTGTGTCCATTTATATGACGAAATTCGACAATGCAATTCCCAGAAGAGAGAGTCAGGCTAAGAACAGCCTTGAGCATCTAGGGCCGTGGGACAAGGACACGGCAGCCTCAAGGACACGCGTTTGCAGGAGCTCTCCGCTGAGGCCCCAAGCCACCTCACTATGGTGAGTTTATGAGACAAATGGACACGCAGAACTACCCTGAGAGAAGCCTGGTCTCAACGGTCTATGCTCTTTTTGCACAGAAAAACAACTGCGAGCCATTCTGGGGCATTTTGTAAAGCACACAGGAGAGGAGAGGGTCTATAATGGCAAAAGTTCAGCAATAACTTATGTGTCCACTGTAAGGGGACAGTTTAGTATGTACATCACTATCACTGCCATGATAATTATATGCCACCAAGAATGACAATAAAAACCATGCAGAACCATGGGAAATGTTTAATAACAATGTGCGACATAGAATACGCAGAACTCCCGATGTTGCACCAACACAAAGACATGTCTGTGCAGAAGGTCGGCCCTGAATTGCTCGAGCAGGGATGCGCATGGAGGGGCTTGGAAGCCTCTAGGGCAGGGCACCCAGCACACAAGAGGCCGCACTTCCGGAGGCCAACCCCCCTCGCTGGGGCTCTGGGAGACATTCACCCTCACTATTGGTAGTAGGGGGCTGCTACATCTCCCACCTCTCACTCTGGGAAGTGAGCCAGGGAGTTGGGGCCCAGACTTCTAGAGGCATCCTAAAGGACTATTTAAGGAGCTGCAGCCAAAAGCTGCTGTGTGGAACACAGAACTCTCAGGGCTCTGGCCTTGGGGAGCTCCCAGGGGACCCCAGGCCCGGACTTTGGCAGCCCTTCTACATGGCCCTGGCAGATTGTCCCAGAAGCCCCTGGTTCTTGGCCTCAGACTGGTCACCAAAACAACCCCCAGGTCTGCGTGGATGGATGTCTGTCCCCAGGGAGCCCAGTTATAAGTCTAGGCTGCAGTGGGAACACAGACTGGTGCAGCCACTGAGGAAAACAGCAGCGGCAGCTTCATGCAGAGTGAAATGGACACTACATGAACCAGCAATCCCACTATTAGGGCTTTACCTGAGAAACCATCCCCACGTCCCCACATGGCAGACCCAGGCTCACACAGCATATGAGGCCAGTGCGGGGACCAAGTCCTGAGCAGCTGAGTCAGTGGTGGAGCAGGGATCCCAGCACTCGGCCCCCCAGCCGTGCAGGGTGAAGCCTCCAGGCTGGGAGTGGTGTCTGATCCACCTCACAGACAGGGAGATAGAGACTCGAGGGTACAGGGGACCCGCCCACAACAAGTAAGAGGTAAAGCTGGACGAGGACCTCCTGAATAACCCGCAGGGGAGAAGAGAAGGCATTTTAGCTCTCTCCCTCAGTACGGGCCATCGTGCGCCTCTGCAGGAAAGCACGACTAAGAAAGCAAGTGACCACCTTTTCCATCAGGCTCACAGGTCAAGGACCTCTCTCGGACAAGCTCAGACCACATACATGCCCTGCCTGGCAGGGTGGCCCAGGGCCCAACCACTTCCAGACCAAATGCAGAGCCGATGCTGGATGTCAGGGCCACCTCACAGTGAATGTACCACAGCACCACAGCTTGTGGGCCCCAAACCCTGGCGGAGGCCACACATGAGCAGGCTGGGCAAAGGCGCAAAGACCTCCTTCCCCACTGGCTTTGATGAAAGAAACATTGCCAATCATTCACTCTCAGTTGCCACTGTCCCTCATGCTCTTGTGTGCGGCGTCCTGGTAACCCGCAGCGGGCACAGTACTCACCGGGTTGAGACACACCTGGAGGACGTGTGGGTCCCTCGTGTTGGTGTGAGCCTGTGAAGGGAAGACAGGACTCGTGAGTGGGCAGGAGCACCAGATCAGAAAGAAGAGACACAGGTCATACACAGACCAGCCAGCATCACCCTGGGTCTCATGGGACCCACTCTGCACTTAGCCCTCCCATGCAAGAGAGCTGGGGGGCTGCATGGTCACCCCATTCTACAGAGGAGGCCAGTGAGGCTGGAGTGGGTGAGTGGGGCCCAGCATAACAGCACACTGGTGGTAAGTGACCCAACACCACCGACCCCCTTTCTCACCACCCGGAATCCCAGAGCCAGCAGGCCGTTTACAGGGTGGAGGCTGTACACCACCAACCACTCCCCTTCACCACCTGGAACCCCAGAACCAGAAGGCCATTTACAAGGTGGAGGGCTGCACACCATGAACCCGCCCCACTTCTACCACATGGAACCCCAGAACAAGCAAGCCGTTTACAGGACAAGGAGATGCACACCACGAACCCCACTTCCCTACCTGGAACACCAGATCCAGCAGGCTATTTACAGGTGGGTGACCCAACATGACAGACTCACCCCCTCCTCACTACCCAGAACCCCAGAGCCAGCAGGCCATTTCCAGGGTAGGGGGCTGCCTCTGGTTTTGGTCATAACAGGCTTCAGTACTCTGTTCAACCCCCCTACTGAAAACCAGGAAAAAAGAAAACAAAAAACTCAAGATTAAAAAAAAAAAAAAAAGAGGACAAGAGAGCAAGGAATCGCCAGGCAGAAGGGAGAGGAGCCTGAGAGGTCAGCTACGGGAGAGTCTGAGCGAGACCCCTCCCCAGTGAACCCGGTCGGCCACTCAAGGATGCCTTACTAAGGGCTCCGTGTGGCCTTATGAACACTGATTATCTTCAGTAAGGGCTGATTTTGGATGGAGCCTCAGAGGGATTGCCTCCATCAACAGCCAGTTGGGGAGTTAAGCGCACAGGAGCCCCGTGCACACCCAGCGGGGGACCCCGGGGCAGCCCTCCACATGAGGGAGAATGGGAAGTGTACGTGCTCTCTCAGAAGCACAGCCTACTTTCAAATTCCAGAATGTTCAGGGATTCCAGTGGTCCTAGACTGGTGAGCCTCCAGGAATCTAGTAAAAGCAAAAGCGAGTATTCTTTGGAGTAAATTTCATTGTAAGCCTCAAGTTATTTCCAAACGTAACTTTTCAAGTACACAGCCAATAATACCCTGCTCAAAAATGATCGGAAATACAAGAACACAGGACGCCAGGAATGACCAGATTATAAAATGGTCATGCCACCTTTAAAGGAACAAAAGACAGGCTTGAAGATACCTGCAAGGAATAGGAATCTAGGAAAATGTCAGTAGGCTTTTTAAAACCCTAAGAACCTCTAGAAATAAGAAAACAAACATTAAATTTTAAAACTAAGCGGGCAGTTTTAAGAGCAGATCAGTTATAGCTAAAGAGGAAAATGGTGACCTGGAAGATGGGTCTGAAGAGATAAGTCCATGGGAAACTGTGACATAATGTTTGGTTAGAGTCCTGGTGGGGAGGGGGAGACTGAGGCAGAGGCAACACGTGAAGACACACAAGTGTGACTCATGGAAGTCACCAGGCCACTGACTCAAGAAGCCCAACAAACCCCAAGCAAGATAAACTAACAGCCATTCTTGAATTCCAGCCCAGCAAGACTACCACATTTTTAGACAAGCAAAAAGTGTGTATTCACCACCAGCCAACACGAAAGGATCTTCACTAAAGAAAATTCTAAAAAACGCACTTCAGGCAGCAGGAAAACTCTTCTAAGTAGAAGAGCTGAATTTTGAGAAGGAATGAAAAGCAAAGGAGGTGGTAAATATGTGGATAGTTCTAAATAAATACTGATTGCATGCAACAACAATAATATTGCCTTCTGGGTTATGAAAAATTACACCGAACAATATTATATGATTTGGGAAGGGGGTTACATGTGGTTAAAGTTTTTAAGTCCTTATATTGTCCTGGAGGAGGGTAGCTGTTGATTACTGTTCGACTTTGATAAGAGATTTTGGAAGTAACTTTTTCTTAAAAAACAAAACAAAACATTGCCTTCGAGTCGGTTCCATCTCATAGCGACCCTATAGGACTGGGTAGAACTGCCACACAGGTTTCCAAGGAGCAGCTGGTGGATTTGAATTGCCGACCTTTTGGTTAGCAGCCAAATGCTTAACCACAGTGTCACCAGGGCTCTGTTTAGGACACAGAATATTATGTAGCTGCAATCCGTCAGATCTGAGTTGAGCTTACGAGTGACACTTCATACAGGCCCTGATCCCCACTCAGCCCTGTCCTAAAATCTCTGCCTGGGCTCTTGGGAAAGTCCCTCCTTTAAAGCTGTCACTGCCCCCTCTCCCCCCACACCCCACACGGGCTGGCCTTCCTGACGGAGCCTGCAGTAACCCCTGTAGGTTTGCTTCCTTACAGGTCAGCAGAGCTGGTCCTGATGTCTGCCCATGTGTAGTGGGTACGATACCCCAGCCTCGTGTCCCTGGCCAAGGAGGATGTAATTGCCTTGCAGAGCATCATCTCAAGGCTCACACATGTGTACCTGGCCCTGCTCATCCCCCTGGGCTTGGTGGTGGGGGTGTTCAACTCCTCTGAGGGTGCAGTTGGCTGGGGAGCCTGGAGACATTCCTCTTGGACCTCACCATGACCAACATGCTGGTGAGCCTGCTGTCCCTGATGGCTGTCACCAGGCCAGACTACCTTGTCACCACCAACCTGGACTGCAGGGTCCTTGCCTTCTGTGCCAGCACCTGCTGCTTCAATGCCCAGGACCTCCAGGTGACCATGCTCTTTGCTTTCCTGCTACCAGGCTCCCCACCCTGTCTGCCCATGGTGACCAAGGGTCTCTGAGGCCAGCCCTAGCCCTGGCGGCCATCCTGGTCTGCTCCCTCTGCAGCTCCCTGGGATGGTGGCCCTGCTGGGCACCTCCAGGGAGCTGCACAGAACCACTCAGTGCCAGATGGACCTGCTGACTGCCTGGCCTGAGTAGCCGGTGGTGACGTTCAGCCTGGGCTTTGGACCGGCCCTCCTACTGGAGCTGGTTTTCTGTGTCCTGCTCTTGGTCACATGGGCCTGCTGGGCACTGCCCCCCCAGAGGGACACCACCTTGGCTATGCCCATTGTGCTGACCATTGCCCTGACCATGTTTGCCTGCCGGCTCTTCTACAATGCTACGCCGCTCTGCAGGGCCAGCATGAAGCTGCAGGAGGCCGTTGGCTTGCCCCAGGATGAGCTCCTCATGAATGCTGCTGGGGAGAGAGCTGCATGACATCCCTGGAGACCCTGTTCCTCCAGCAGCCCAGCAGGTATGCCTTTCTGAGGGCTCAGGAGAGCCTCGCCTAGAGGTGCTACAGGGGAGCGGCCCTCGGCAGCATCTCCTTAAGAGGAGCAGGGAGCCAGGGCTGAGTCCAGGCTGCTGGGCATAAGACAACAGGCAGGAAAGAACCTTCCGGTGTTTAAGAAACTCTCCATGTGCTGAGCCTCACATCCACCTGGTCAAACCTGACTAGTTGGAAGGCACTCATGAGCTCTCAGGTGTCAACTCCATTTATACAAAAAGCCCGGTGATACCTGGCCTCAGGCCACAGTCACATCTAAGGGAGATCCAGCAAGTCAAGGACACAAAGCCAGCCAGACATATGTCTTGTCTGGATGGAAATTTCCCAGATGGTGGGCGAGGGTGGTGGGAGACTCCATTTTTAGTCTGGTCTGACCACTGGTTGGTATCTTTCTCTACCCTACCGTAACCAAATGATAAAAAACAAAAAAAGGGCATTGAAAATAAAGACACTGTGCAAAAACTGACTTAAATAAATAACAATCTGTCATTTAAATGAACAACTGAATAAAGGACAGTTTTCCTCACACAAAAATCTCTATCTATAAATGTTGAAGAAATGAAGGAAATAGAAAATTACCACAGTAATAACTGCTGCAGGCACAACCCACCATGGATGCTAGACCCAGTAGTGGAAGTTGGATCTCTGCATGGTCTGGAAGTATCCCCACAAGACAGTAATTAATTCAAAAGGAAAAGCAGTAACGTTTCAGTGGACAAGCCATGGAGACACCACCTCAATCAGTGTTCAAAGTCAACTCTGCCATCATAAGGCGCATCCACATGGTACCTCCTGATGGTACGCCCTGGGAAGGTACAGCACCAACCCGGTGCTCACTAAAAATGCGGAGCCTCACTACAATACAAGGAACTTTCGACAAACTTAAGTGGGGAGACAATCCACAAAATAACTGACTGGTACTCATTATAAGGGCCAAGGGCAGCAAAGACAAAGACGAAAAATCTCTCACATACTGAAAAGAAACAGTGGAAACAAAGCAAACTAAATGGGTCTCAGAACAGAGAAAGGACATTAGTGGAAAACTGGTTAAATTTGGGTAAGATCTGTAGTTTAGCTAACAGTATGCACCAATGTTAATTTCCATCCAATGGTTGCATAAGGTGTCAACATTAGGGGAAGCTGGGTGAAAGGTACACAAGAACTCTACTACTTTTGCAACTTTTCTATAAGTCTAGAATCATTTCAAAATAAAACATTAACAAAGTGAACACCAACAAGAGATGAGGTAAATGAACATACCTCTACTACCATTACCACAGACTACCACATATCATAAACTAAAAAACCAAACCAGTTGCTGCTGAGTCTATTCTGATTCATGGCGACTCCACATGATTATCACATACATGGGTGTAGTGGTGGTTCAGGGGTAGAATTCTCGCCTTCCATGTTGGAGACCTGGTTTCAATTCCCAGCCAATGCACCTCATGCACCGTCACCACCTGTCTGTCCCTGGAGGCTTGTGTGTTGCTATGATGATGAACAGGTTTCAGTGGAGCTTCCAAACTAAGATGGACTAGGAAGAAAGGCCTGGTAATCTACTTCTGAAAATCAGCCAATGAAAACCCTATGGATCACAAGGGTCCAATCTCCAACTCATCATGGGGACGGCGCAGGACCGGGCAGCGTTTTGTTCTGTTGTGCATGGGGTCACCATCAGTCAGGGACTGATTCAATGGCAGCTAATAACAACAACCATATACCATATTCCATAGCCTTGAAAACCCGAAGGAGCAATTCTACTCTGCACACACAGGGTAGTCATGAGTCAGAATTAACTTGATGGCACTAACACCACCACCACCACCACCATATACCGTCTTGTTGTTGTGTGTCATCCAGTCAATTCCGGCTCATAGCGACCCCATGTGACAGAGTAGAACTGCTCCATAGGGTTTTCAAGACTGTGACCTTTCACAAGTCAATCAAACTGCCAACCTTTCAGCTAGTAGTCAAGTGCTTCATCATTTGCACCATCCAGGGACTCCTCCATATACCACAGACAACCCTGGGTGCTAGGGGTGCTCACTGAATTTGGGCTGGCCATTTCCAGTCCCTTTCAGAGCTGGAGGAGCCCTGGTAGCGCAGCAGTTAAAGTGCTAGGCTGCTAACTGAAAGGTCAGTGGTTCAAATCCACCAGCTGCTCTGCAGAAGAAAGATGTGGTAGTCTGCTCCCATAAAAATTAGAGTATTGGAAACCCGATGGGGAAGTTCTACTCTGTCCTGTAGGGTCACTATGACTTGGAATCTACCCAACAGCAATGGGTTTGGTTCAGAGCTGGGAAGTATATGAATGTGCATGTGTGTATGCATGAATTCTGAGGTAAAATACAACACAAGTTTATACTAATATTTCCAATTCAAATTCAGGACTACAGGTTCCTAATGGCTCACATTATTATGTGGATCACATTTCTCCTCTTCCCATCCACTGCCACACACATCTGGCTTGGTTTCCATCCTAGAACAGCTCTAAAATGTCTTACTTGAATGGCCTAATGTCTCCACTGTGAACTAGGTCATGCCCTAAGCCCTGTGAGTAGTTCTCACTGACACGCCCTCTCCCTAGAACAGATGCAAAGGACAGATGAGCCGAGGTCACTGGCAGTCATCTCAGGCAAAGGACCTGCTTACGCCCTAACCATCCTTAATTCGATGACACACCTCGAGAGCCGCAGCCTCCACGAGAGGTTGCAGTGGAGCGGGGGGCAGAGCCCCACCCAGAGGCAGAGACAGAGACGGGAAGGCAGCATCTACAGGGCACTGAGGCCCAGGCATCTATATGCATTGCCGAGTTCCATAAATAAAGCCACCCCTGCAGCCCCACTCTGCAGATGGGGACACTGAGGCTCAGGAAGGTCAAGTGAATGGCTCAGATCACACAGCAGACAAATGCAAAGTGGAGTTGGAATTGGCTGGGATGTGGCAAGGCCCAAGACCAGGATACATTCAGATCACCCGCAAGACCCCACAGTCAGGGGAGGTTTAGATCTGAGAAGAGTTGAGAAGGACCCAGAAATGTCACTTCTCATCACACCTGGCTACCTGTGGGAAGTGCCTTGACAGTTCTATGCCTCAGAAGGGATCTGGGTGGGAGTGAGGCAGGGAGGGAGGGAGAAGAGAAAAGCTCTGCGGTGCTGGCAGAATGCAGGATGGCAGGAGAGCCCCAGGCCTGGGCTGAGGTCTGCAGGTCCTGACCCAGGTGTGTGTTGAGAGACCACCTCACCTCGGCTGGGGTCTGCAGGTCCTGACCCAGATGCGTGTGAGGCACGGTCTTCCCTGGGCAGCCTTGTTCTCTCAGTAGTTTTGCTCTCTCTGTACTATCCAGTATTTGCAAATCTAAGTGAAAGCTGATCAGATTGGATTCCCTCTGATGTTCCCTCCACTTATCCTATTTGAGGATGTGCAGAAATAGAAGTTAATTTTTTTTTAATTCTTAAAGAAATCAAATTCAGCAGTGAAGCAAACCAAGAGCAGTCAGGGCATGAACTGGAACAGGGGCCTCAGTTAAGTTGACCCTCTTCCCAAATAAGATGAATAAGACGCCAGCAGTCCCGCCCACTGGGCTCTTAGCACTTTACAGGGGCCCAGCACAGAGTAAGCGCTCATTATATTACATGTTCATTTAGCACTTACAAAAGCTCTTTAAGCTTCACAAACACTTCTAGCGCAACATTCCTCCCCCTGCCCCAGTAAACATGAGCTAGGGTGCAGTGGATGGGAACCCCTGAAGTCTGGGCCTGTCCCTGACACTTAACTAGTCCTGCGATGGTTGACGAGTTACCTAAACCCCAGTGCTTTGACAAGGAGCTGCATCCTAGACCGTGAGGTCCCAGTTCAGCTGTCTGACGCTGAGTAAGCCAGAAGCATGAAATCAGAACGCATCTGCCCTGTGAACCCTCATGGCTAACGCCCCCAGAGTGCACTCAGGTGGGCTGGGGGCCAAGGCTCTGCCTTACCCTTAGGAAGTCGTGGGCGCTACTTTTAGGCGACATTGCCTGGCGATCTCAAGGTTTTGATTTTTAATTTCATTTATGTATTTCATCCAAGAAAGTCATGTTTTCTCATGACTCATTTCTTTCAAAGCAGTGTCTCGGGAATCGCCAGTATTGAAATCATCTTGAGTTCATAGCTGGCCAAAGATATGTCCAAAGTAAAACTAGCCTCATTTATTTTATCACGTCACTAAAAAATAAAATATAAAAGCTACAATATCAGAATCGAAGAATATCTAAAGCTGGAAGGAACCCTGACTGGTAGTATTTTTCCATGAAAAATGTAACACAGAAGTCTCTGTTGCAAAAATGTGTATTTTCCAAAACACGTATTAAAAACATTTTAAATTATTATCACACAGAACACCTTGAAACTCGTCTGCAACAGGCTCGTTACAAACAGAAGACCTGAAGGGCAGCCACTCTGTCCACCGCCGTCTGGAATGAGTGACCAGCCAGGTGACTCGAGGCACGCACCCTGGCCTGATCAAGCCCCTCCCCAGCTGATCAAGTCCATGCAGACCATCTTTGGGGAGGAGTACGCGATGGCTCCCACAGGCTCCTCAAGGCTGCGGCAATGAAATTTCAGTTTTACTGCTTCCAAAACTAAAGAGCGGCAGAAGAGACCCAGGTGAAGTCCAGTGAGAGCAACGAAGACGGCAGGTCCTTATGAAAGTGGCACTGTTTGGCTCAAGATGCAAACAGCCTGGCCCTGAGGCCCCATGCTGGCCCAAGTTCACCCCCGGCAGGGACTCTGCCTGCCCCTTGTTGCCTTTCCAGCCTCTCTCCACCGTGGCTGGCGACACCCTAACCACTGGCAGGTGGGGTACGTGGGAACGTGCTGGGCTCAGCTCGAGGCTACTTCCTGGAGATCCATTCACTCATTCACTCTGCCTGCCTGAGGGAAGCCTGAAGCCCGTTATGCGGGCGAGGGGTGGGGGGGCAGGGCACGGGCCCCTCAATCTTTCGCCAACACACGGATGTTTTCTTGAGCAAAAGGAAGGGGAAGGTTAGTGTTTACAACAGAGAAACTACTTTGATACCCAATTTACTTGCCAAAAATGTCTGTTACTTCTTAGGTTTTAAGTGTCTTTGTAAAATTCATAATTAAATTCTCTGTGTATTACTCACATGCTACTATCTAAATTTATGAAATGTAGTATTTAATTTTAAAACCAGTCAGTTGCTAAAACAAGTAAGAATGTTTAAGTTTCAATAAATACGTTATTATCTAAAAGATAAACAGTATGTAGTACAATCCCTTTAAACTTAAAAAAGTTTTGTACCAGCAGGTAAAGAAAAGCAGTTAAACTGGAAACTCATAAAAGCATGTTCAGCGGGGCGGCCTTGTTACCAAAGTGTGACAGAAAAGGGCCAGCAAAAAAGTGGTTAATGCTGGCCAGAAGAGGAGGCGCCCAGCCCTGGAGGAGGCTCGGGAGGGGCCTGGGAGCCTATAAAACCCCAGCAAGGAGAGAGGCTGCAGACCCAGAGCAGAACCACACTCTGAGGGTGGCCTGTCACATTAGGCTCCCTGCAGCAGTCGGGGTCTTTCTCCTCCTGCTGTTCCCAAGATGCTCCAGGACCACCCTACAGGCTGAGTTCACCTGCCAGTCCAGAGCCCTCTCACTGGGAAACTGCAGATGTACCTGCATTCTGGCATGGGCAAGCCCCTCAAGGCCGGCTGAGGCCCCAGGACCATGAACACGGGCTGCCAGCGGCCAGCACGGAGCAGCAATGGGGGCCGAGCAGGTAAGACGCGCCCTCTCCTATGGGTCATGTCCATGGGGGCTGGGGGAGGCAGTCCAGGTAGGCAGAGCAGGGGCTCCGCATAAGTTGCCATAAGTTTAAGCTAATTGCTGCTCCTTTGTTGCCATGAGTGGACATGATGCCCTCTGGTAAGAGGGGCAGCACAGCCGTGAAGACTGCCAGGGGTGACCACTCCCCAGTGAGGAAGCCGAATGCTCTGAGATTCTCGGTGTGACCACAGAAGGGAGGCCAAGAGTGTAGACATGTCTTGTAACGCATGCCGAAATAATACCATCCAGTAGCCTGTCATATTCTGTTCAAGCAAGGATACATCTCACTGTAGAAAATAAGGTCGCCAGGCTCTATGTCATATTCCTTTCAATGAAAATGCTGCCCAGAAGTAGGGCAACAGGGGCATCGACAGTCCTTTACAATACAACAGATCCAACAACAGTGTGGGCTTGTTTCCTTGACCTGGACAAGCTGAAGAAATCTATTCCACGCTCAGCCTTCTATTTGTAAGTTCAAGGCCAATGTTAACAAGGACCCTGTGTCAGAAGTAAATTTCATCCTTGGTTCCTATATCCTTCTGTTAGACCATTACAGAATAACAGAGTTTGTCCCAGGATTCAATGACTCCACTTGTAACAAGGACTGGCTTGTTAACAGTTTCCCCTCGTAGTTTATTTAACAAGCACAAAGAACAAATATATGCTGAGGGCTTTTACTCACCTTTTAAACTTTCCTCTAAAATTGTAGTCTAATCATTTCCAAAATTTTTACATTTAAAGAACAAAATAAATACTCTGAGCAGTTTTTTAAAAGAGATTAAATATAGAGGCTAAACACAGATGCTGCAAAGAGACCTAGAGAATGGTGACATTTTACTGGTTCAATCAGCAGTATCTACCAAAGATGAATAAAGAGTGCAAAATAACAATAAAAATCACATTTGTCAGCTCCAGCTAAGCAAAGGTCATTGGATATTTTTACAACAATAATTGACACCAAAGCAGTGATTTTTTTTTTTCTTCCTTTTTTCTCTTTAAGCAGTATTTGCAAGCAATAGGTAAAAAAATCTCCAGTCTAGTCTGGCAACACTTTCAAATGACTCCTCATGGTCTTAGAGGGTAAAATGAAAACCCACAGAGGAGACAATTCTGATTCATGTCAGTGTGACAGACTCATATACTCCCACCCCCGGGCCGCTCAGTCTTATTGGGAGTGTGCTGTGTGTTGTGAGGTGTTTGGTCAGCAGTCACCCTGGCCCTGGCCATCATAAAATGTCTCCAGATATTGCCAAGTGTCCTCCGGGAGGTCACAGTTGCCCCAGGTTGAGAATCTCTGGCGGACTCCACAGAGAACTCTGGGGAGCACGGCAAAACCAAATGACAAGAAACCCGCTTCCAGCAGAGTTGATGAACCCTGCCCACTGGGGGATGAACTGCCACTTCCTGTACCCCTCTGTAACAAACAAAAATCTGGAAGATTCCTCTATCCCAACTTTCTCTACCCAGCTTCTGGGTTACAAAAAGCATTGCAAAAAATACACCAGGCTTCACAATCAGTTGTTAAAACACTGGATAAAACTTTAAATATCATTTATTAAAATAATTACTACTTTTATTCCTCATTCTCTCTCTTTTTCATTCTATATCATGAAAGACAGTTTTGTTTTTGGCACCCAAACTCAATACTAGCATTAGCAAAGGGCTAAATTTCTTTTAGTGATTTTATTGCAGCGGAAGAGATTCTGCCCCAGTTCCCACAAAGTTTTCCATATCCACCACCTTCCAGAAAGCTGGTTTTTCCTTCCCATCTTTTTCTCTTTCCAACGATGATGGGCTACATTGTACTTCCTCTCTGGACAAACAGTACTTTTCTAAGATTTTCACACCCATGTTACCTCATAAGTCTGCTATTTCGCTTTTTTAAAAGCATCCCACACAGGAGGACAGCGGCTCGCTGACCAGCTCCAATGTAGCCTGAGAGACAATGGGGCCCTCGAAGGAGACAGTGGCGCCTTTTCTACACTTGGTCCTTCCACTTCAGTTCAGTGATCATTGTCTCTGAGAGTGCCACCAAAGCTCCGCTTTCCCATCATCCATATGGCCCTGCACGGACCCACCAGAGGCATCCCCAGCCCTAACCCCCTTCTGCTTGTTCCCCCAGGTCCCCAGACAACGAGGGAACCCAGAGGGGCAGCTTCGGACAAGGAGGCTAGATGTCACCGGGAACAGGCTACCAAAGAGCACTGAAGGCACCACAGTCAGCTATCAGCTAAAGTCTTTCCATTGGAACATCAACCACCACATCCAGTTTTTTTCAACTTTCTGCAATTAACAAGCCCAGATAGCTACACACACTACTTGTGCCAAGTTTTTCTTGGTTTCACAAATGTCTGACTCACTTCCAAAAAAAACCACTTTTCTTTCTAAAGATGGATTTGTTGCTTAAGATGGATTTCTGTGAGCCTTCTGGCCAGTCCTGAGAGTCCCGTGGGGCGGAGACACGGACATGGAGGGGTACCTGGGTACAGCACAGCCCACCATCCCCAATGGCACCCTCACAGACCTGGGTGCGGAGCGCCTGCTGGACGATGCGGCCCTGGCAAACCATTCACGTGCCCTGCAGGAGCACCAGCAGTACGTCATCGGCCTCTTCCTCTCCTGCCTCTACACCATCTTCCTCTTCCCCATTGGCTTCGTGGGCAACATCCTGATCCTGGTGGTGAACATCAGCTTCCGCGAGAAGATGACCATCCCTGACCTGTACTTCATCAACCTGGCAGCCGCTGACCTCATCCTGGTGGCCGACTCACTTATTGAGGTGTTCAATCTGGACGAGCAGTACTATGACATCACTGTGCTCTGCACCTTCATGTCACTGTTTCTGCAGATTAACATGTACAGCAGCATCTTCTTCCTCACCTGGATGAGCTTCGACCGCTATGTCGCCCTGGCGCGGGCCATGCGCGCCAGCCTCTTCCGAACCAAGCAGCATGCGCGGCTGAGCTGCGGCCTCATCTGGTTGGCCTCGGCCTCAGCCACACTGGTTCCCTTCACAGCCGTGCACCTGCAGCACACAGAGGAGGCCTGTTTCTGCTTCGCCGACATGAGGGAGGTCCAGTGGCTGGAGGTCACCCTAGGCTTCCTCGTGCCCTTGGCCATCATTGGCCTCTGCTACTCGCTCATCGCACGGGTGCTTGTGGGGGCGCACCGACACCGTAGCCTGCGGCCCCGGAGGCAGAAGGCACTATGCATGATCTTTGCGGTGGTCCTCGTCTTCTTCATCTGCTGGCTGCCGGAGAATGTCTTCATCTGCGTGCACCTGCTGCAGCACTCGCAGGCAGAGGCATCCTCCTGCAAGCAGTCTTTCCGCCATGCCTACCCCCTGACCGGCCACATTGTCAACCTCGCGGCCTTCTCTAACAGCTGCCTGAACCCCCTCATTTACAGCTTTCTCGGGGAGACCTTCAGGGACAAGCTGAGGCTGTACATCGAGCAGAAGACAAACATGTCAGCCCTGAACCGCTTCTGCCATGCTGCCCTGAAGTCGGTGATGCCGGACAGCACGGAGCCATCAGACGTGAAGTTCAGCAGTGCAGTGTGAAGGGCCAGAGGGTTCCCCCAAGATGCATCTGTGCACAATGGGAATGTGCAGGCAGCTGGGCCAGGTGGGTAGGTGGGCAGGTGGGGCAGGACGTTTCCTGCTGCCACCTCAGTCCAAGCACCCGGGGATTCCTCAGTGCCTCGGCCAGCACCGTGCAGCCAGCGGCCCTCGGTCACTAGAGAAATTGTATGGAGGCTCTCTTGGCTCTGCACTGCCTGCCCAATGGCTGCTTTCACCTGCAAACACTGGCATGGAGGTCATCTGAACCTGGCGAGGAAAAGCCACTGGACGTCTGCTGGCCCTCTGCTCCTGTCGACATGAACAGCATCCCTAAGTGATATGGATACTGGTGACCAGCAAAGACAGAGGAAGGAGGGGGCCTGTGAATGAAATTCACCAGGAATCTGCCATCTTAGGGGAAAAGTGAAGTTTGGAGACAGAAGAAGCTCAGATGTGTAACAGTATATTTTCCATGTTTGTGGTTTGTACTTTACAATGTACATGCTGACAAGTTTACTATTAAAAAGAAAGAGCAGCCCCTCGCTCGTGCACACACTGATCGTTCTTTGTCTCTCAGATGGTCATCAGCCACGTTCCTGGTCACCCTGTCTCACCTTATGAGTCAGGACGTGTGTAAACTGGCTGCATCAGTTACAAGGTTCTCTAGTGAAATGCTCTCCTCCTGCTCTGAGATGCTAACTTGCTCACTGTGTGTGTGCGCGACAGTCTCTGCAGCTAAGTTAGTATGGGATAAGGTTGTGAGAGCTGGCGGGGGCGGGGGTCAAGTGAACACTGCATGGATGCCTCTAGCATTTCTGGTCACACAGTGTGCCCCCATTCAGACAGCAGTAGGGGTGTCTGGTCACAAAATGCGCCCCCACAAAAACAGCAGTGGGCGATGGTGGTGACGGTGTAAACTGCTCCTTACGGTGTGAAACCCACAGACGGTGAGGCTGTCAGTGAGACACAGGCAGCTGCCAGCTCCTCTCCACTCTCTGAGTTGTCGCCCTGAGCAGAGTGGGGCCCAGGTGGAGCACAGCAGCAGAGCCTCCCCTTCCCCAGTGCCAGGGCACACCCGTAGCCAGGGCTCTCTCTTGAAGCCTGGCATTTTGGACTCCGAAAAGATATCGCCTGGCCCCCCTGCCATGCTCCCTCTGTCCCAGAGCAAGTTCTACCACAGAAGCCGAGGACAGGCCCCACTCTGCACAACATGACTCCCCTTTTCTAGAAGGTTCCGCGTGATACCTTGCAGTCCACCATGCTCATGGGCATTAGCTGTGAGGGCTGCCTGTTCTGACCCTAGGGGTCCCAAGGACAGCTCATGCTGCCCTGCACCTGTGCAGACTGTCCCCTGAAAGGGCCCACCACCAGCGACCAATTAGCCAGGATGCAACAACCCAGGTGGGGACCTCAGGCAAGGTCTCCCTGGGAGAACACAAGAAACTTTCTAAGTGATGAGACATGAACCCCATTTTTAGTTTTGATAGTTTCTATGGCTATTTTCCATATAGAGCTATGATGCTGGGTTTTGTTTTAATTTATGATAATGACAAAGTTTCCTTTATAAATTAAAGGAAAAGGTGAGCCAATTTAGAAAAAACATTTAGGGAGAGATTAGATGGTCATGGATATGGCACGACTGTGCAGACTAGCTCAGGGGTGACAGGAAGCCCATATGACGCCTGGAGGCCACGTCCGGCCGCCTGGGCTCTGAGGTCAGCTGGGGCTGAGGCTGCTGAGGAATAAGCCCACTAAGCAGGGTGCTGCGGGTGCTGCCCAGCCCAGTACACAGGCTCACCCATTCTTGAGGCTAAAAGCAATGATGCTGTGCACCGAAAAGAGGCCTCTTCCCCATCCCCCACCCTGAGCCCTTCATACTGGAAGCAACTGTGCTTCCGGGGAGAGGAAGCCAGGTCAGACGACCATTGGAGGCACATACCCCTCTGACCCAGTCACCACAGGTGCTAATCTCCAAGAAGCAGTGTCCTCCCAAGTAAATATTTGCATTTACACAACCCTGAACTTGTCGTAAGACCTGCTTTCTAAATAAACAGCTCAACTCAATCCAAGGACAAGACAATAACAGATTTTCTCAGGACAGTTCCCACAGCAGATAGGCCTGTGACAGAGTGGTTATGGTGGTCACTGGGGTGCCCACGAGGGTGTCCATGGGGGCAGCCAAGGGGTGGTCAAGTGGTCACAGGGTATCCCCAGGGTGGTCACGGTGGGCATGGTCATGGTGGTCACAGGGGTATCCACGGGGGTAGTCAGGGGGTTGCCCACGGGGGTGGTCACAGTGGTCATGAGGGTATCCACGGAGGTGGTCAGGGGGGTGGTCACAGGGGTGTAGTACATGGTCAGATAAGGTTCCCATGTGGCACCGTCCTCAGGACATGGCGCCTCTACCTGTGTGTACTTAGAAGCATCAAGATGATGGAGCAGCTCTCTTGGAAGAGACTCTATGTACTCCCTCCTCCACTGCCCCCAGCACTTCCCTAAATCACGACATCCACAAAGGGCACAAACACCACACTTGCGTTCCTGGGGGAGCGGGTCTAAGTGCAGGACAGGAAATTGCCCCAGTGCTGCTGCCCTGGGAGCTACCCCTGTCAGGAGCAGAGCCCACTGCTGTGGCTGTGAACCTCAATGGAGACACTTTTTTACAAGATGCATGTGGGGTGTGCAGTCCCCCGACCTCAGCATCGACAGCAGGAGAAGGGCCTCTGCTCCGAATCACAGTGTGTGGCATGGGACTGAAGCGCCCCCAATGACCCCCAATGACACCAAGGCATCCACCAATGCCATCCCTGTTCCTGTCCCAGTGCGAAGTAGCACTGGATGGCTGCTTTACAGACATGTCGAGACTGGAGACCCAATATGTTTAACGGTCAACCCTTCCTGGGGTGTGGAGGAGAATGAACAAGACCTAGTCTCAGGTCCTGACGGTAACCCTATGAGGGGTGTGTTATAGTGTTGAGTCCTGACATAACCCTGTGAGGGGCACATTATCCTCATCACACAGATAAAGAAACTAATGCTCAAAATCTTAAATGGTGAACTGCATTGACAGGAAATGAGCCTGGGTCTCCCAGCTCCAAGCCCACGTTCCTCCTCAACTGTACTCTCCGCAGGCAGGCCCTGGGGTCCATCAGGCCAGACCCCACCTCGCAAGAGCTGTGTAGAGATGAGGTGCCCTGAGCATCAGGGTCCAACGAGGCCACAGCCTCGATTCTTTCCCATAGCTGCATCAGGAAGTGCAGGGGTGCCAGGAAAACCTCCTCCTGGGCCTCTGGGTGGAAACCGTATCTGACTAAGGACCCAAAACACCAGCCGAGGGCCTGGCCACTCATGCCTCTTCAGGCAGCCCCCCTCCCTAGCAGAACAGAGGGGTTCCCCCAGGTCCTGGTCCACCATGAGGTCGCAGAGTGCCTGCCCTTCCTGCATATGCAGGCAGCCCTCGAAAACCTGAGAGCGTCTTTCTGCCTCCTGTGTCACCTACTTCCCCCGGCTGCACACAGAGCCATCTCCCCGGGGCACCCTTGCTCGCGCTGCCAGAGGCACAGGCAGCACAGGGCTGTAGAGCAGCCCCTGCAGCCAGCCCTCAGAGCTGGTTTCCTGGTCTGTGAGATTGGTGGGGAGCTGCTCTAGGGTCAATGAGAGACCACCAATGGGCACTGGGATGGTGCAGGGCAGGCAGTGACAAGGGGGACACTACAAACGACACAAAGAAGCGAGGAGTTCTTTCTGAGAACCCGGCACCCACTGGAGTCTCCTTTGACCCTGAGATCCATCGCGAGCCACTGGGTGTAAGACAGCCGAGACCAGGGGGCCGTGACTCTGGTGCCAGCCTGCCCCACTCGCACAAGCACATGCCCTAGAAAAGCATTTGTCTGAGAGCTGTGACTAATCTAATTATTCTGGGAAGGGACACCATAAAATAAAATCAAAGCATTTTAATTGCTTTGTTGTTTCCTGGTAACCCAGCTCTCCCCTCGAACTCATGCTTTCTGAATCCCACAAACCGCTTAAAAGTGCATAACTGTAAGTGCAGGAGAACACATTAGCACAGAGTACAACTCCATCATTTTCTCTGTGCTAATAATTAACTCTTGATTATATGAAGGCGACATAGCCCTTCCTCCCCTCCCAGACTACGTGTTCTTCCCTGGTGAGGACAGGTACCATTCACCTTACTAAACTCATCCGTGTGTACCTGCGGTCTTAGAGGGAGGGGTGGGGGGCAGAACGGCCAGCAAACCTTCTTAGGAGGTCTGGTCTTTGTACCAAGAATTGAGCAAATTACTGACTGTGTGGATGCCGTCAGAGCCGGGGTCCTCACGATGTTGACGGGGTGCAGATACAGAGGGGCAGAGGGCAGCAAGTGAACCCTGTGGGAAAGGGCGGGAACCAGGGGTATTGATTTAAACCCAGGATTTCTAGAGCAATAATGGGTACGTGGACGTATATGTCTACCTACAGTGCATGTGTACTAGTGTAAGTATATGTATGTGTGTGTGTATAGTAAGAATGTATGATGTGTGTATGTGCACATTCATATGTGTATGGAAACACATACATACACACACACACACACACATACACACGCACACACGTTTGTATAGATTCCCTAGCTCTGTCTGCCCAAAGGTTCTAGAAGAAAAGATGTCAGCACTGTGGGCCCACCTGGTGCCAAGTCCTGGTCTCTGATACCAGTCCCCTCTGAACAGAACCAGGGTACCTTACAAAAGGGGGAGGTTAGAGTGAGGCAGGAAGGTACAAGAGGAGCTCTGGAGCCAAAAGGCAAGAAAAGCTTCAAAAAATGATGGGACCACATCAAAAGGACACCAGAGCCACCCGGAAGTGCTCCCACTGGCCAAATCTGGGACAATTTGAGCACCAAGACAATTAAGAAGAGTACAAATTATAATTTACATTAAAAAAAAGAATCCATGAGTTCATTTCAATAATAAACAGGTATAAATATAATTTAAATAATAATAAATAAGCCAAACAAAGTAAAATAACAAATATAGAAATGAATGAATGAATGAGTGGGGGAACAGTCCTGCTGACCGCTGACCAGCAAAGGTGGAGGAAGTGCTGGAGTTAGAAAGCCACCACTGTGCAGCTCCACAGCCAAGAAGGGCAAGTGAGAAGCCTGTATGGCTGCTCCGCTCAAGGGCGCCGTGAGAGGCGCAGGGCATGTGCTTGTTCACTGCACAGGGAGAAATCACACAATCCTTACTCTGGTGACTACAATTAGCATCCCTGGTGCAGGGAAATGGACACAGTGCGCCCATAGATATGATGTTCCCCCTCTCCAAAAGGACATGACATCGCTGGCCTGATCTAAGGGTACATAACCTGAATCCAATCAGGAGGAATCATCAGAAAAACCCAAAATATGGATGGGGGCCGGGATTCACCAAAAATGTCACTGTCATAGAAGACTAAGACAGGTAAGGGGCTGTACCAAACTAAAGGAAACTAAAGAGACATGAAGACATAAACACTGGTGGCACAGTGGTTAAGTGCTCGGCTGCTAACTGAAAGGTTGGCAGTTTGAACCCACCCAGTAGCTTCACAGGAAAAAGACCTAGTGATCTGCTCCCGTAAAGATTTCAGCCTATGGGGCAGTCTTACTCTGTCACATGGGGTTGCTATGAGTCGAAAATCGACTGGATGGCACCCACCGACAACAAAGAGACATAACCACTCAATGCAATATGTGATCCTAGAGGGATGATCAATGAGTAGAAAAAATGTCACGTGGATTTTACTGGGTCCATTGACAGAATTGGAATACCTTGGAAGATAGAAGTGTTGCATCGATGTTACATTTCCTGCTACTGACAGCTGCACTGTGGTTATATAAAAGAATATGCTTATTCTTAGCAAATGCACACCGAAGCCTTTAGTGGTAAAGGGGCATGATTTGTGCAACCTACTCTCAAATGGTTCTGGGAGGGGGACATGCATACAAATATATACATTAATTTACATATTTCGAGAGAGAGCACGTGTGAGCACAATCATGCATGCAAACATGGAAGCTAATGGGGCAAAATGTTAACAAAGCAATATTTACTCCCAGGCATATGCCCAAAAGACTTGAAAAAAGGTTCAAACAAGAACTTGGACAAGAAAGTTTACTGCAGCACTATTCACAATATCCAAAGGTAGAAACAACCCAAGTGTCCATCAGCAGGGGATGGATAAACACAATGTGGCCAATCCACACAACGGAGTATTATTCCTCCAGGGAGAGGAATGAAGCCCTGATACACGCTACGACATGGATGAACCCTGACAACATGATGCTGACACAAAAGGACAAATCCTGTGTGAAATGACCAGAATAGGTTCAGTGGGTATACGGCTCCCATTTGGGGGGATGAAAAAGCTCTAGAAGTAGACAGTGATCATGGTTGCATAGCACTGTGAATGTACTCAATGCCAACAAACTGTACACTTGAACGGGTGAACTTGGTATATAAACTCTCTCTCAAGCCCTGGGCCATTTTTCCTACAGAGACCCCTCCAGCAGACACAGGCAGTCTCTGCTGATCCATCGACCAAGCGGCCGCGACCGTACTCTCTTTAGTGGCTTCACCCCACAGGGGGAGCTGAGGTCCCCATTCTGCCGCCCCCTACGTGCAGCCACAAAGCACGCACGGCCTGGAAACGCACAGGTTGAACCCTGGAAGCCATCTTCTACCACTTGTTGTAAGTCTTCTAATTAAAGTGCTCCCTTCTTACTCATGTGTAGTAAATCAAACTTTATTTTATTTTCCACAGTTGGAAACTAATTATCTGGGGTGTCTTTTGATATGCTTTTAAATTAAAAGTAGAGAAGAACTTAGAAGTAAAGCTGAATTTACCACACCGTTGTCTGGGATCATGACAAACTGATGAAAGGCGTTGTGTCGCAGGTGTAAATATCGCAGATCTATTGCAGGCACATCACAGGGGGCTGAGGACGCCTGGGCCCATCTGCCAGTCGGGCTCAGCAGCCCTTGTCAATCAGCCTGAACTGGCATCCTGGTCTGACCCTCGCATAGAACCACACACATGCAGGAAGGAGACACAGAGGTCACCTCATTGTGTGCTGTCCTTGGGCAATCAGCTCAGAACGCTGGAAACAAAAGCTTTATTCCTCAAGATGCTGTGATGTCACTTTAGCTACTTACAGTCAATTTGTGATGAACTTGCCTACTTCCTGCCTGGAAAACTTCGGAGGCTTACAGGTGAGTAACATCCAGTGCTGTGTGGATGCACATGCAGGCGGCAGGTACTTGTCTGCCCCTCCTTCAGACCAGGTAAGACGCCCAGGTAAGACACCTAGGCGTGAGGTGGCTAGCTCCAGCTTTCTGCATCAATCGTGATGAAGACCTGGGGAAGAAAAGCTTGCATTCCCTAAATGATCAATCAGCTGGGAAGCATCTGTGAGCACCTTTGCAGAAAGCGTCAGGGTGCTAGGCTGTCTTATTTCCAATTTAACCAGCACTCTGTGTGCCTAGGTTTTTGAGGGATGAGAATGGAAGCCAGCTTATACTAGAAACAAGGAGGAGCAAATGCAGGAGGAAGGAAGGAAGGGAGGGAGGGAGGGAGGGAAGAAGGCAAGAAGGAAGGAGGGAGAGGAAGGGAGGAGCTGTTTGTGAAATGCCCACCATGCCCAAGTCCCTACTCCCCGGGGGGGTGATGCTCCAAACGCCCAATACACCACTGCCCCCGGAACTGGTGCCCACCATGCCCAAGCCCCTACTCCCCTAGGGGGGTGCAGCCCACCATGCCCCACCCTCACTCCCCGGGTGCAGCAGCTTTCATACTGCCCTGGGGTCCTCAGTACAGATGTTTCCTGGGTGACTGAGTCTATTTCACCCACAGGCAGAGGCAGAGTCCCTGAGAGGACAAGGCCTAAAGTCAGCCAGCCCCAGAGGCTTTGGGAATAGGCTCAGGGCAGAGAGACGGGGACCCCAGGGAGGTGGGTATGCATGTGGCTGTCAGAGCAGGTAGGCCATGGCCTGAGACCCCCACTCCCAGCTGCCTGGCGGTGGGAGACCCAGAAAGGCCATTCTAGGACCAGGCCTGGCCCCATCAGTGCCACCCAAGGTCAGGTGAGGTGGAAGCAGCACTGCCCCTGGGGACACAGGGATGGGATACCTCGAAAGCCCACCAAGACCCCAAGCCTGCTGTGAACCCCAGCAGCCAGCACGCCGTGTGCCCCATGTCACACCCACCCAGTTCCGTGTGGTCAGAAAGTCAGCCACTCTGGGTCAATCTGATTTCTGCCATTGTCCAGTGGGTAGGGGATCCAGTCTGGGAACAAAGGCTTTATCTCAGGATATCAGCTGTAGGGCACCTGGCGAGGTTTCAGCGGTTACAGAGAGGTGAGACCTCGTCTTACCAGAGCCCTGGCTCTGCCCACTGCAAACACCTACCAACATGAGGGCTCTTCACGGGGAGATGCAGCTGAATCATGCATGTTCATGCGAAGCGCCTGTTGCTTCTCTCCCCTCTCTCCTCCCCCTGCGTACCCAAAGTGCTGGCTCCACCTTGACCTTCCAGTCTGGCTTCTCACTGTGACCAACTTCCCTTGGAGAATGGACTAGTTCCCACAACACCGGAAGAGGGGTCGCAGAGGTGGCATTTGACAGGCACTATGGGGTAGTCAGACAGGCCCAGCTCTAGTTCCTGAGGCCTGTGGGGCAGACGGGCTCCAGCTCTTGTCCCCAAGGACTATGGGGGTGGACAGACGGGGCCTAGCTCTCATCCCTGAGGCCTGTGGGGTGGGCAGAAGGGGCCCTGATCTCCTCCCCGAGGCCTGTGGGTTGGACAGATAGGGCCCGACTCTCATCCTTGAGGCCCCCGAATCCATGCAGCCCCCAACTCTGTCTCACCCTGAGCTTCCCATGGATTTACAGGTGAACGACCTAGCCCCAGGAATCTTCGTGCTGCCGCACCATGAGAAAGGGTGGACACACAGACAGGCCCATTCCAGGACGCTAGTCTTTTCTGCTGAGACGACCCAGGAATGAAGGAAATAAGAGCGGCCTTCCTTCTCAAATCACCAGCTGCATCCATTCACTTGGCCCTCTCTATTCCCAAGAGGAGAGGCTTCAGGGCAGTCCGCCAACTCTATTAGTCCCTGAGGTCATTCAGAATTCCAGCTTCTGGAAATGACCAGTTAGTTGTTCCAACCAGCCCTCCACTGAAAACAATGGGAATGCTGGACTGGGTAACACATATGAAAATCTACACAGGGAAGCATGGGTGAGCTGAAAGGACAGGTGTACCTCCCAGACCAATTTCTCAACGAGAGTTTGCGACAGGGGAGGTGAGCAGTCAGCTAAGTACCAAAGCCAGGTATGCCCGAGGACACCTAACCACGCCAGGTTCCCTACATAAGGGATGTACTCTCTGAGCAATGGGCTGAAAAGCAGGTGATAAGAGCTCCCACCCTTTGCCTCCGCCCTCTATGCACGAGCAAAACACGTACATACACACACACGGGCCCACCTGCACATGCACACACAGCACACACATATACACACGTGCACATGTATTTGTACATGCACATGCATATACACACATACAACTATATAAGCACACACACCACACACTATACACATACACACATGCACACACACGTTCATACACATACACCTACACGTGCACACACATGTGCACACATATGCGTTCACATACCCCTATCTGTAGCAGACTGGAGGAAAGCCCACCTTGGTTCTGAGGAACAAGAAGAAATCTGTCTCTGAGCTCTTGTGGGGCCACGCAGGTCCTCACAGGGATTTGCACCCAAGTGCCAAGAGCCTGGATGGGCCAGGACCTCAACCTTGGGCAAAACTGGAGAAAGTCCCGCTAGCTGTATCTGACACCCGGCAGAAGCCAATGAAAACCCTCCTGGATAGGACACGGCTGTCCCAGGCCTCCGCACGGGCCCATCGACAGTTTTCCAGAAGCGGTGACCAAAAACGAGGCAAAAACAGCCCGGTGAATGTGCAAACAAGGAGACTGCAGGAAAAAAAAACAGGAGAAGCAACAGACAGCAGAGCCAAGCTCTCAAACTTCAGTGTTGGATTTTAAGACATCGTTGCTTATCACATTTAAAGAAACAAATGATAAACTCAAAAATATCTGCAGGGAACACAAAAGCTGTAAAAAGCAACTTAGGAAACAGACCAATTCCTTGGAAAGCACAAACTGCCACAACGTACACCTCATATGGAATAGATATTTGAACAACCCTATAAGGAAACTGAATTCCGATTTAAAAACTCCTGAAAAAGAAATCTCCAGGCCTAGATGGTTTCACTGGAGACTCTCTCAGAAGTTTAAAGAATGAACACAAGTGCTACATGATCTCTTTCTGAACTAGGAGAGGAGGGAACACTGGCTGATATATTCTATATGCCACTGTTACCCTGATATCAAAACCAGACAAAAACAGTACAAAAAAAGAAAATGACAGGCCATTATCCCTCATGAAAATAGATGCAAAAATTCTTAACAAAATATTAGTAAATAGGGTATAGCTGCATATAAAAAGTATACATCATGACCAAGTGGGGTCTATTCCAGGGATACAGGGCTGGTTCAATATTCACACACCCATCCATGTAATCCAGCATATCAACAGGCTAAAGAAGAAAAATCACATGGTCATAGCAACTGATCACATGGTCATAGCAACTGATACAGAAAAAAGTATTTGACAAAATTCAGCATGCATTCACCATAAAAACTCTTCAGAGGAACAGTGGGGAACTTCCTCAAGTTGACAAACAGCATCGACTCTGTGTGGAAGGAGACAGAGACGTAAGATAGAGAGGCCTGTAAGCCACTGTGGTTCTGAGTCTGAGAGCGCATGAAGGAGTATGATGTCATGAGAAGCCACTGGTATGCTCAGAACAGAACACTGAAAGCTGTGAGCTGACTTGTCAGTGGATCACTCTGACATAAGAGATCAGTGAAGAGGCTATTGCGATCACTTGGATGAGGGGGGTGGCATGGACCAGGCTGTGAGCATGGATGTGCTGAGATGTAGAGATGCTGGATAGATGTTGAAGCAACAGGGTCCTCTCGCAGACTGGACACAGGGGTGAGAGACAGAGGGGAGTCAAGGATTAGTGTGAGAATTTTTGCGTTAGCCATGGAACGATGGTGTTGCCATTAATGCACGTGGAGAAGGCGGTGGACAGAAGGCATTTGGGGGAGAAAATAGGGATCTCCATTCTGGACAATTAAGTTTTGAGTCCTCTATTAGACACCCATGGAGCCCTGGTGGCATAGTGGTTAAAGAGCTCAGCTGCTAACCAAAAGGTCGGCAGTTTGAATCCACCAGTCACTCCTTGGAAACCCTCTGGGGCAGTTCTACTCTGTCCTATAGGGTTGCTATGAGTTGGAACCGACTCAACGCCAACGTTTTTGTTTTTTTTTAGACACCCAAGCATTGAATCTGAGCGTTGATCCTGAATATTGAATGGATTTTAAGTCTGAAGTGCAGGAGTAAATTCTGGGCTGAAGCCATGTCAGCGTGGTTGGCAATGGCATTTAAGGCGGTTACTCTGAGTGGGAGTGAGCAGAGACAGAGAAGAGAGGACACCAGTGCACGAGGCCTGCGGCCCCCACTACAGAGCTCTTCAAATCTGTATACCCACGACCTGCCCTTTTACTGTGTGTCAATTTCACCTTGAAAAATACATAAACATCAAAATTTATAAAACCTACAACGACATGCTACCACAGACTCACAAGTTCACAAGTTGTTAAAAAGTGATACTAATTGTTATCAAGGAAAAGGTGCATCACTGACTCTCATTCCTGGCAGGCAAGTAAACTGGTAACTTTTGGAAACACTGGGGGTGTGGCGGGCTGCTTCTAACCGGCTCCCAGTGATCCCCCTGCCTGGTACTCGCACCCTTGGGTAATCCCTGCCCTCGTGTGTGGACTGGACCCAGTGACATGCTTCTAACAGAGAAAATGCGGCAAAAGTGATGGGATGACACTTCCAAGACTAGGTCATGGGAGACTGTGACTTGTTTTGCCCTCTCTCTCTCTCTTCCTGATGAGGCCAGGGGCCCCCCACTGTGAGCTCCCTTCCCTGAGGCCCACGTGGCAAAGTACCAGGGGAGGCCTCTGGCCAACAGCCCATGAGGAACTGAATCCTGCCAACAACCACAGGGTGAGGCTGGAAGCAGTCAAGACTTCAGATAAGACAGCAGCCCCGGCCGACAGCTCAACTGCAGCCTGTGAGAAGCCCTGAGCCAGAGCACCCAGTTAGCCACACCCAGGTTCCTGACCCTTGGAAATTGTGCTGTTTAGGGAGGCACACCTGGAAGAAACAGGAATGTGGCTAAAGAAAAGCAAGGATTGATTGCAGTTAGAGCCAGCATAGATTTACTTCTTGACCAGGGTATGATTTCATTTAAGTTGTATGTATTTTTCTATATGCATACTTCACAAATTTAATAAAAGGGGGGGGAATGGGAGAAAGGAAGGAAACCTACCATATATTACGCCTGTCTGCAGCCATAAATAAAATCCTTCTACTTTAATCACAGCTGCTAAATTTAAAACTCTAGGCCCAATGTAGAATTTAATATCAAAAGTCATGAGCAATTCCCAAAATGGTCTCACTTCTTCAGTAGAACCAAACGGGTATTTCAAACCCTGCCCACCTTCCATACACCTTGAAACTTAACTGAAATAAAAATTGGAAATTAGAGGTGACACTGGTAACATTAGACATAGAAATCAGTGACTTCAGTGGAGAATATAGCAATTCTTCCTTCCCTCAAAGTGTAGTCTGGACACAAAAGGACAAATACTGTACCACCCCACTTACATGAAACCGAAAATGCATATTTCTAGGTTTATAGAACAGGCAAACACATAGAGGCTGGGAAAAGGGGGAAATGAGGAGTTATTACTTAAGGGGTACTGAGTTTCTGTTTGGGGAGAGGAAAATTATTTGGAAACAAACAGTGGGGATAGTTACAGCACACAGTGAATGTAATCATGTCACTGAGTTTACACTTAACATGGTTAAAATATCAAATGTTTTGTTATATACAGTGAAATCTGTGAGAGCTGAAACTCAATGGGACTGCCTTGTTTTTCCGGGTCTCGCAAGCTTTCTGCCTTTTACAGGGTACAGTCTTACTACTTTTCTATCACTCATTTTAGTGGTAAATATTTGTTTTCCTTCTCTGACAGGTTTCCGCCTTACATAGGTTCCAGCTTTCGCAGGAACTGTATATTTTATCACAATTTTTTAAAAGGTGGTTTAAAAAAGGAGATGAGAAATACACACACACACACACACACACACACACACACACACACACACACACATATATACATACACATATGTAGGCAGGTAGACAGACAAGACAGATAGATAGTCTGGATACAGTGAAATAAATTATTTAATATGGCCTTTCTAGCCATGGTCTTTGTGACTAACATACAATGAATCGAGTGGGACTATGCAAATAAAGTAGATGGAATCTGTGATGGCTGGGGTTAGGTTCGGTTAGGCCATGATTCCCAGTATTGTCTGGCTGTCCTTCAGTTTATGTGTTGTGGGTTCTGACCTCTACATGTTGATGAGGCAGGATTAGTGTAGGGTACATCTTGGGTCACAGCTTTGCAGGAGGGTGTGACTCAAGTCCCACCCTTAATCAAGTTATGCCCTTCCCTGGGATGTGGACTGCATCTAAGATATATGTGTGTATGACCTGGCGGGGCTCTCTCTCTCTCTCTCTCTGCATCTGGATCCCATGTCTGGTTCGTGATCAAATGATCTCCAGTTCTTGGGACTTGAGCCAGAGGCCTGCTGCCTGACCTGCCAATTCTGGGATTAGTGGCATCCACAGCCTTGTGGGCCGGCGGCCAATTGTCTGACCTAATTTGCCAGCGTTCACAGTGCTGTGAGCCAGCAGCCTGTGTAGGCTGAACTACATGCTGTCTTCCCAGCTGTGAGGGAAGAACTGCCCAATGGTGAGAGTCTATATGTTTGGATTTTTACCAATTCATGGGCAGTGCCAATGGCCTGGCTATATGGTCAGCCAAATGGGCAATGGAAAACTGGACTATTCAGGGATCACCCATGTCGGGCTTGAACCTATGGAAAGCACTCTGGGAACTTAGAGGGTGCATAGGAGTAGGGCATGTTGATGCCCATCAGAAAAACCACTTCCTGGATTGGAAGGTGATTGGAATCGGCAAGTGGACCTGTTGGTATTCTCACTTGAGGTGGCCAATTAGGTCCATGAAATGAGCAGACATGAGAATGCTGCAGCAATGCAGAGATGGGCTGAATCTAGACACATCCCCCTTGCACCCTGTGAGGCACAAAATACCAATAAGGAGTGCTCTGTCTGCCAGCAAGAAAGACAGAGGTTGCAGACGGCCATGGGGCAGATTCCCCAGGGAGAAGGCAAGTTGACCAATGATGTCGGTGGCACCAGGTGGCTACAAATGTGTCCTTACAAGAATGGATACTTACTCTAGACTGGGCTTTGCATATCCTGTGACAGATGCAAATGCCAAAAAACACCATTAAGGGATTGGAACAAAAGATACTGTACTGATTTGGGCCACCGAGTTACATTTCATCAGACCAAGGAACACACTTTACAGCCCACAGAGTGCAGCAATGGGCCAAGAAACATCATATTAAATGGACATACCATGCTGCAGACCACCCTCAGAGTAATGGTTTGATAGAGAATTGGAATGTGCAACTGAAACATTTGTTATCCAAAATGGGGGAAGATAAAGGCATGAAGGGTTGGCTTACATGCCTTCATGAGTATGTGCTCACACTCAACATGAGGGGAACAAAGGGAAGATCACCACGGGACAGATTCCTACACTTCTCTGGGGGATCTAGGAAAGAGGGGATGGAGGAGGATGCTTGTGCCATTGTACAGTTCTTCCCCACATCACCTAAAATTGCTTTTTTCCTGCTGGATGCTGCAGTTCCAGGGCCAGGGACACAGCTGCGGGTTTGGGAAGCAGGGGTGATCCCTAAGCAAGAAACTGTAACTATACCCCTGAATGTGTATGCCAGAATTCCCAAGGGCCTGATGGCATGGACTGTACCTTCCCTCCATCTGGAAAAATTGAGGTTGACAGTGAACACTGCTGTACTGCCTAGTCGGTGAGATAGCCCAGTGTACCCAACATGAATGGGAGTGGACTGAGGGGGAAGCACTTGCTACACTGGTCTTGCTACCAGAAATCTGGACTAGCACAGTAGCTGAACTTGATGTCCCTTCCTCAGGTGGAAAAGTTTGGGTAAAAATAAATGACAAATGGAAGAAAGAAGAAATAACAGCTGGGGAAGTAAAGGAATGAATAAATGAATTATGCAGCAGGGGAAACTGAACATCATGCTAATACCTTGAGAGAGACTCAGAACAAGAAAATAGTCTTCTTTCAGTTAAATTTTATCAGATGCCAGAAAGGGTGAAGATGAAACGAACTATTAGAGAACCCGACCAAATCAGATGGACACCTGCAAGAGACCTGAATAGTTGGTATCTGAGTAATTTCACCCTAGGAATTCTTTTGCCCTACCAAAGGATTGATTGCTAATGACTGTTCTGGAGCGGTAAAATGATTGGAAGGGGGAAATTAATCCTTCAAGTATGAAAGGGTCAATGGCTAGAAGAGCCAGGGGGTGGCCTGCAGTGTAATGAATTACTTAACATGGCCCTTCTAGATAGGGTCTTTGTGACTCACACACAATTGAGTGGGACTATGCAAATAAGGTACATGGAACACATGATGGTTGGGACTATGTGTCAGCTTGGCTAGGCCATGATTCCCAATACTGTATGGTTGTTCTCCATTTTATGTGTTGTGGATCCTGACCTCTACATGTTGATGAGGCAGGACTGGTATAGGGTATGTCTTAGGTAGAAGCCTTGCAGGACGGTGTGACTCAAGTCCCATCCTTACTCAAGTTATGCCCTTTCCTGGGATGTGGCCTGCCTGTAAGATGTATGTGTGTATGGCCTAGCGGGGCTCTCTGTCTCTGCATCTGGATTCCATGTCCGGTTCATGATCAGCTGACCTCAGTTCTTGGGACCTGAGGCAGAGGCCTGCTGTCTGACCTGCTGATTCTAGGATTCACCAGCCTCCACAACCCCATGGGCTGGTTGTCTATTGTCTGACCTGATTTGCCAACTTCCGCAGCCTTTCAAGCCAGCAGCCTGTGGTCTGAACTGCTGATTTGGGTTCATCAGCCCCTGCAGCCATGTGGATAGGGAGAAGCTATGCCCAACTCATGGATTTGGGACTTGCCAGCCTTCACAACGGTTTATTCAGTTTTACACAATTCATGAGTTCTGTGAGATGTTGCAGCGAATTAGGGAACCCAAAGATAGGAGCGAGAGTACGGAGGGGAGAGGGAGTAGATGTCAGAGATGATGAAGTGGTACAGCAGTTTGGAAAAGTTGGACATTTGCGATTTCTTTAACCTCCACCTCACAGGAACCAGCTTTGTGCTGATCCTTATAAAATAATTTGTTTACTGGAGAAAAAAAGAAATCCCCTAAATGGGCAAGCTTGAGAAGAAAGAAAAGGTATGTGTCAATAGGGGGTACACAGGGCAGGGTAGACTGTTCACTTAATCTCTCTCTTCCCTCTGAAGATACCTAAATTTATAACCCCCAAATACTTTAATCCCATAAATAAACATCTCATAATTCCCTTAGAGGAAGCCCCATGGTGATGTGAGCCATGGCTGGGCCTATGTTTCCTGGGCCTCTCCCCACACTCTGTGCTCTCCTGGACATTTGTGATAATGCTTCCACAAGCATTGATGAGCACAGGAACTGTACCTCTCCTCATGGGGCTCCTCATCGAGCTTAGATGGCCTGACTCCCCCAAACACCTAGGAGCATTTTGGCTACCTGCTGCCTCCAGAAGTACACAGAAGGCTCCAGAATTTTGCCTTAAAAGCTCTTAAGTAAGCTTTAATCTGCCAGTAGTGAACACAAGCAAACTGTGAAAAAAAGAATGAATTTTCTACAAATATAATCTATCCTGAAGAATGGACCTGCCTGCCAGAGATAAATTCCCTTCTCCTCTGATTAAGCTAGATAAGCGCTAGGGGCCTGCTATGTCCGGAAGACAAGCTGGGATGCCCGATGAGATGATGTTCCCAAGCCTGGAGCTCGGCACCCCATCGGGACAAGGGTGAGGCTGGTGGGGACGGTGCCGTTGGTGGGCTTGGGGCCAGTGGGGGCCTCAGCCACATTCACAAGACTGCAGTACTCACAGAGTTAGTTCAATCCCAAAATCCTTACACAAGGCTCCTAGCTTAATAGTATTATTAGTCAAGCAAAGCACCCACCTGGGACAGGAGTGCTACAGGTCTGTGCTCTCAAAGTGCAACGATTTCCCTTATTTATTTTCTTGCCTAAAGTTCCGGCTGCATTTAAATACGCAAAGTTCATAAGGTTGTGTAAACCTTAGGGTAGCTTTGGTTTTCAAATAACTTCCTTGGAGAAACTGATAACGTAGGAGTCGTGGGTGTGGGAGGGGGCTTGTTTATTTTGAGGAAGAGAACGCGGGGGCAGTAAGAAAGACAGAAGGTGCCAGATACTTTATTTCTTACGCAGCATAAACGACAGGGAAACTCAATTTATATGCATGGAAACATCTCTAGCCTCAGTCTCAGTTACAAATCACGCCCCTCTTTAGACAAGCTGGTGACAGCATGTCACAGGGGAGAGCCAGTCACAGCCGCAGACAACATCAATTTCCCGATCCAGCACCCAAACCGACAGACAACGCAGGCGCACAGACGTGCCAACACCACCTCGTAGTAACCTGGTCAGTGGCTGGCTGCCAATGCTAGGGATGCTTACTGATCACTGGCAGGTGCCTGGCATAGGTAAGACATTTTCTCCACCTCCAGGGGCAGGATGCAGACACCTGCAGGGGTGGGGCCACAGGTGTACTAGGATCCCAGCAAGGCTTCTGGTCATTCTCCTTCAGGTGCAAGACTCTAGGCCATATGCCCACACACTGCGCATCACTCACCTCTTGGTTCTGGTTGATCTAGGACCCCCGTGCCAACAGAGCCCACTGTTCAGGAGTGCTCAGCCTGGGGAGGTGGAGGGGATGCCTTCATACATAAAGGCGGCGAATCCCACCATCATTGGGAGTGCACACATAGAAAGTGGTCACTAAAACAGAACGCATTCCAGAGCCCATCTCCAATCAGGAACAGTGCTCCATCAAAACCAAACCAGCTGCCATTGAGTTGATTCCAACTCACAGAGACTCCATGTGTGTCAGAGTAAAACTGTTAAATAGAGTTTTCAATGGCTGAATTTTCAGAAGTAAATCACCAGGACCTTCTTCCAAGGCATCTCTGGGTAGACTTGAACCTCCAATCTTTTAGTTAGCAGCCAGGCATGTTAACTGTGCACCACCCAGTGACTCCTCACTCAAAGTCTCACTCGAGGTTAGAGCTGTGGCTCTTTTGGCTTGGGTCTCTTAGGACACCTGTAGGCAAAGCCCACGTATCCACGCTGGATCAGGAGGAAAGCATCATCCCTGGGTTGAAGGTGTCCTTCAGGTGGAATGTGAAGGTAGAAGCAGCTCTTTGTGAAAAATCACCATGTAGGGCCTACATGCAAGAAGGCAGAACTCATTACGTTCATTAAAGACAAAGAAGCTATCAGGGCTTATCCTACAATAGTCATTAGGATGACTTTTTAGCAAACAGAAACATGGAAAGTTCTGGAACCTTTGTGGTGAGAAGACTGTCCTCTAATGGACTGTCCTTGTATTTGTTTCAATTCCCAAACTCAACAGTATCATTAGATGTTCGCTGGTGAAACTGTTGACAAAGCTTGATCCCCTGGTATGAAACCCAAGACTTCTTCAGAAACTCAGGCCACATTTACATTAAAAAAATAATGATAATAGCAACAACGGATGGAATTTTATCCCCGCAAAATATGTATTGAAATCCTAGCCCCTATACCTGCAAATATGATCCTGCTGGGAAATAGTTTTGTTATGTTAATGAGGTCATACCAGAGCAGGGTGGGTCCTAAACCTAATCACTTCTCAGTTATAAAGACCAGAGTAGACACAGAGACACAGACATCAGGTAAGGCAGACGCCATGTAAAGATCATCTACAAGCCGAGGAACCAAGGATCGCCCAAGGCTACAAACAGGAAGGAACTGACATGGCCCAGACCCTAATTTGGACTTTTAGCTTCCAGAACTGTAAGACAACAAATTTCTGTTCATTAAAGCCATCCATGAGTGCTATTTCTGTTACAGCAGCACTGCGTAACTAAGACAAACAGCTAATATTGACTGCACGCTTACTATGTGCCTAGACCTGTGCCACATCTTCCACACACACCATCCTGTGGACACTGAGAGCCCTGTGCCACGCTTTCCATGTGCACTGTCCCATGGATGCTAAGAGCCCTGTGCCATGCCTTTCACATGTACTGTCCCATGGATGCTAAGAGCCCTCCGGTGGGCTCAATGGTTACCTCACTTTACAGACGAGGAATCCGGTGCTGACAGGGGTTACCCTGCCTGAGGAGCCACAGCTAAACAGGCAACCTGCCTCTACAGCCACAACTCTTATCTACCACATCTTATTATTTTCTGACAATAATCAAGGAAACATCTACTGGTTTTTACCGTAGTAAAGTAAACAAGGAGTCCCTGGGCGGTGCACACAGTTAAGTGCTCAACTACTATTGGTGGTTCAAACCTGCCCTGGTTGGGGCACTGCTGGTCAGCCCAAGCCTGTGCCCCTGGTTAGGGTACTGATGGTCAGCCAACATGGTCAACATACTTCGGTCATGCACATCAGGCCCTACCCCAGACACCTGCTGGGTGGGAGCGTGGGGCTCCACCCTGTACTTCTGAGCCAGGCGACCTGGTGGGCCCAAATGCGTGGTTTTAGGCAGCATCTGCGCTCAGTCTTCAAGAATGAACAGGGGAGGTGAGGAAGACTTCACGCAGACCCAGCCCGCCCACGAGCACTGAGGCCAGGCCTAGCCTCCACATTCACTCATCCATCTTCACAAATATGACCCATTAGCACAGGATGAAATCTAGCCCATACCTGAGAGCTTGATGGTCCCCACTTTGTACAGACACACTTGGACACACGTCTTCGCAAATGCTTTCACATATGTAGTTGGGCAAATGAGGTACTATTTCCTCCAAGTTAACAAAAGTGTATTCCTGAGAGGGGACAGTGCCACTTATGTGGAAAAATAGGCCATCCTTGTGCCATTAAAATTACCACAAGAATGGTAAGTCTAAACTACACACTGTTTATGCTCTAACAGCAGGAGACATGAGCTTAGTGCCTGGGAAAACCATCTTCAAAGCAGCAACTGTTTTCCCAGCTGTGAATACTCCACCCTGGGAAATCTTTTCATACCATTACAAAAATAATTTTGAAAAGACTGTACAAATACTCCGCCTGATCTGTCCATTCTGGTATTTTAGACTCCAAACTGGAGAACCTTCTTGAGTGTGCAGTCTGATTAGCCAGTGACTAACGCTCCTTACGAACATTAGTGAATGCTAGAATGAAATAAGCATCTGTAAATAAATGTAGTGTCGATTCACTTAACCAAGAACAGGTCGGAGGCTTCCTTAGAAGAGGCAGGAAGTGGAAATAATCTTGGCAGAAGACAGGCAACAACAGGAAGCCTACACATTAGCATTTTCTTTTGTTAATATGTACAATCTTATGGAAGAACAATGTTAGACAGTAATAATAAAGGGAAAAAAATCATAGCACTGGGCAAAATTACCCAGGAAGGAACATGCACAAAACCACAAATAAGCTCTTAGTACTTCTAAAGCAAATTTCACTTAAGCTTTAAAATATCCCATTTATATCATGACCAATAATTCCAAGATAGTGACTGCAACACCTGTTAAAAAAAAAGCAAACCTGTTGAGTCAACTGCACGACATGCCCTTCTAAAACCAAGGAGAGAGAGAATGGGCCACTGAGATAGAGGTTTGGTCAGAGGACCTGGGCCTGGGCCTGCCTCTGCTATCCAACACATGAACAAGTTTTCCTCAACCACCAGTAACCAGCTGCCATCAAGTCGACCCTGACTCATGGCGACCCCATGTGTGTCAGAGTAGAACTGGGCTCCACAGGGTTTTCAATGGCTGAATGGAAACCCTGGTGGCATACTGGTTAAGAGCTATGGCTGCTAACCAAAAGGTTGGCAGTTCGAATCCACCAACCGTTCCTTGGAAACCTTATGGGGCAGTTCCACCCTGTCCTATAGTGTCGCTATGAGTCGGAATTGAGTCAACAGTAATAGGTTTGATTTTTGTTTTTGGATCTTTCAGAAGTAGATCACCAGGCCTTTCTTCCAAGGTGCCTCTGGGTAGGCTTAAACCTCCGACTTTTTGGTTAGCGGCTGAGCACATTCACTGTTTTTGCCACCCAGCGACTCCTCCTCAACCACAGAAGGGCAACGTCCTGCCTCTAGCCTCAAGGACTGTCGTGGGAACAGAGGAGACCACACTCCTGGGCCTGCTGGGGACCCGCAGGAGGATGAAGCCACCCACAGTCCATTGTCCTTACCATGGAAAGTATGATGCAAGCTCAAAAATGACAAAAGGACTTAAAAAAAAAAAAAAAAAAAACCAGTGTGACAGTCGAATCATTAGTTATTTCATAACTCACCTATGATAAAGCTAAGTTTGAAAACCTGAAAGCCAACTATATTTTTTTTTGATCCTTAAGAAAATGTTACAAATATGCTAAAATGCGCCACACATTTCCATTCTTTCTGAAGTTTTCACAACGGGTTTGTTTTACTTTCATAAAGAGAAAAAAAGAGCATTGTTTAAAAAATTGAAACCAAGAATGATGCTAAAAATCACCACCTACAAATCGAATCTTCACGGAATCCAACTGCGTCAGGACATGGCCATATAAAAGGTGGGAAGGAGCACGCTGAAATGGGGCAGCTGAAATGCTAAAAGGGTAGAATGGGGGTGGGGGGGCAGTCCTTTCCTTTTTACTATTCGATGCTGTTCATCCAGTCCCTAGATGGGAAGGCAGAGCATTTCCAGGCGTGCGCTGGCAGCGCCATCTGAGATCGTTTGCCTGTTGTGCACGGTTCTGCTCAATCCACACACGCCCCAGTGCAGTGGCAGCCTTCCCTGGTTCACAGAGAACAAGGAAGATGCTCAGCAGGTACAGCCACCAGCACTGGGTGTCAAACCCAGGTCTCTGCCTCTCAGTCAGCTATGCTTCTGTCCCACCCTACGCCCTCAGACAATCCAGAGTCGATAGCATAGAACTGTTTGGAGATGATGCTTGGCCTTTTTTTGACAATTGGATGGAAACTAGGTATTCTCTCCCCCAAAACCACACACACGTGACATGTGGTTGACAGTTTCTTCCCTGAATCCCATTGATAGATCATCCAAGGATCTAAAGCCCCTGCACCAAGTCACGCAGGCCTTCTGATCGCCATTAAGAATGGCCCCAGCACTGAGTTTCTGATGACCTTGAATTCCTGCTCACCTGAGCAGACCCTGCAATAAGGAACAAGCTCAAATCAATTCTCAGGCCTCTGACAGAGACAGTGCTTAGTCGTTTCATTTCTGTGGTGTACACTATAGAATTCTCATGGAAGGAAGATGCAAAGATTTTATTTCTCATCTTTTCCCCCAGCTCAGTCTTCCATTAAAAAAAGAACACTGAAAAAACACTTTCCTATTTCAGAGCTTTTAGAAACCCGAAAACTTTTAGAAGCCATTCTCATCACTAAAACTGTTCGTTTCTCCATGAAGCACATTTCCCACCCAGCATCAGATACACACAATCATATCTTGTAGAAATACCACCAAGAAGCTGCCCCTGAGCTCCCCGTGCTGATGTTCAAAAGCGCCATCCCTCCCATCAGTGCCAGCCTTCACTGGAACACGAGGTTCCCTCCCTGGCCCGCCACCAGGTCCCCATGAAGCCAATGCTTACTCAGCACACAGAGCCCAGGGACACATACATCACAGGTGGGCAAACGAGACGCTGCTCTGCTGGTGTGTGCTAGAGGACTGCCTCACTGTCATCCTTTCCTGTCTGGTAGCCTTAAGATTCTCTCTTTGTTTTTGTGATGTTCTGCTGTTTCCTGCACCGTGTCTAGATGTGACTGGATGTGCTCCATCAAGATAAGCACAGTTTTTCCACAAATTTCTCAGCAATTCTCTCTTCATATACTGCCCTTCCTCCATCCTCTCTATTCTGTCCTCACGAAATTCCTATTAAATGCATGTTGGATCTTTTATTTTCCCTTTTGTCTCTCTTACCTTCTCTTTCATAGTTTTCATCTCCATACCTCACTGTGCCACATTGTGGGTCACTTCCTCACGTCTATCTTCCAGTTTCTAATTTTCTCTTCAGCTACGTCCAGCCTACTATTTAACTTGTTACTAAGTTTTTAATTTTCACAACCATATTTTTACTTTTACTATTTCAATTTGAATTCTTTTCAAATCTACCTATTCTTATATAGGTCACTCTTTCCTTTATCCCTCCAAACATTTTAAAGTCTTTGAGATTTCCTACTACTTGTGGTTCTTGTGAATTCTGTCACTGATTTTGCTTGCTGACCTTCATGATTGTTCTTTCCCTCCTGTAGATTGAGCTTTTCTACTGTGAAATCACCTTCAGGAGAGCTATCACCCTTGGGAATACCTCTAGGGGGGTTTGCATTTGTCTCTGCTGGAGATTCCATGAATTTCACTGCTCCCAACATGTTTCTGTGTTAGTTTCTCGACTGAGGGTTCCCACACTATCTGTGCAGTGCAGATTTGGATCTGGTACCTGTGCATGCTGTTCCCTGGGGGTTCCGACTCTGTGTCAATGACTCCTTTTTCCACCCACCCCAGTTTCCCTGCTATGTCTCTGGACCAGTGGGTGGAATTTTCCTGTTTACATTTTATTGGCTTTAGCCAGGAGCTCAGTTCCAGCTATCTGCCACGTGAGGGTCTGTGTTCACCTCCAATTGCTATGTGGCTGTTAAAACATCAGCCCCTATTGTGTATACCCAATTTTGATGCCGTTGGGGCCACCAAGCATCAGCTTCCACACACAACTCTGGCTTTGAGTAGTCTCTTCTTTATTTCTTCCATGCTTCTTGCTTTTGAGCTAGCTGTGTTAAGTAATTTTGCTGTTTTGTTTCTTCCAGTATCTTTATGTGTTTGAAGCAGAAGGGACTATTTCCCAAGTCAACCAACCCACCATACTGACAGAAGTTCTATACTTCTTCAGTATTCTATGTTTTAGAATAAGCATGTGTTTATTACTTTAAAATATCTTAATCTGATTTTAAAAAATTAACTCTTCAAGTGATTCAGATCCCTAAAAGTCACCTTGGAAACTAACCTGAGGCCTTCTCTGCTAACTTCCATTTGGTTATTAATAGCAAATACACTTTCACAATTTTTTTTTAATTACAGTTCATTAACACACCTTTTGAGTTCCATATCAGCAGTTAGTCCCTGTGAGTATGGTGAGCATAGTTTCCAAGTGTGAAAGCTGAGAAAGTTTACCTGGTTTGCAGTGATTCTATCACAGCCAGTGTCAGACAAAGGTTAGGGCCTGGGACTGCTGCTGTTCCCCCACACCCAGCCCTAGACCGGCTTCCTGATTCCCACTCATAACTCTACCTCTAGGCCCAGAGTTTGGACTTCTGGTCCAGGTGGCTCTGCTATCCTCCATCTACCAGACAACTGCTCCCCTCCTTACCTGCATGTGAGGGGAATCTAACCACATCCATTCATCCACAAATGCCTACTGAGAATGAGTAATTGTTAAGCACTGGGCTAGGTGCTGCTGTCATCATTGCTGGGTGCTGGCTAGTCAATTCTGACTCAGCAACCCCATGTGACAGAGTAGGACTGCCTCATAAAGGTTTTCTAGGCTGTAATCTTTACAGGAGTAGACCTCCAGGTCTTTCTCCTGCAGAGCTGCTGGTGGGCTCAAACTGCCAACCTTTTGGTTAGCAGCTGAGTGCTTACCATTGCGCCACCAGGGCTCTAGGCTCCAATAATGGGCCCAAGCCTGATGGGGGCAGGCAGACATGTCAACAAGCAAACACAACACAGCATGGTCAGTGCTGGACACCTCACTGTTCCTTGGCACCCTGGCAAGGAGGCCAACTGAAATGGAACAACCAACCAACAAGGCTAACTTGGACTGCCCCAAGACTCCTTGAAAACAAGGACAAAACACAAGCATTGAGTCAAACACTTGTCTATGGTAGGATTCCCACCTGCCAGTCATTCCCACGCTGCTGTCCCCGGCTTCCCATCAAATGCCTCTGGAGACACTAGAAGTCAAAGAATGCACATCTCCACTAGAAACTAAGTTAATCAGGGGTGTAAGGGTTCTGGCCAGTCAGAGTGCCCATCACTGCACCCCCCCCCCCCACACCTTTCTATACTGAACAGAGCAGTAACTCCTAAAAGGCCACAGAGCAGACAGGGGTGCTGTGGCAGAGGGATCCGAGGCCTCTGTGCAGAGGCCTGGAGGGCCAGGGCAGAGCCAGAGAAGCATGAGAGCAGTGTGCCTGGGGGCTGCGGTGGGGCTGCCTATGTGTTAGGGCAAAGCCATAAGCAAAAATAACTAAATTGGACAAATGGACAGATATCTTAAACATAAAGGAAAGATAAGGGCTCTTAGTATAAAAAGTATATTTTCCAATGTTGTTGTTAGTTGCCACTGAGTGAGCTACAGCTCATGGCAAACCCACATGTAACAGAACAAAATGTTGCCCGGTCCTGTGCCGTCTTCAGGATTGTTGGTATGTTTGAGTCCATTGTGGCCTCTGTGTATTTTCAGTACCTTCCAAACTCGGGGGCTCATCTTCCAGTGCTATGTCAGACAATGTTCTGTTGTGATCCATATGGTTTTCATTGGCTGACTTTCAGAAGTAGACTGCCAGGCTTTTCTTCCTAGTCCTAGTCTTGAAGCTCTGCTGAAACCTATCTACCATGAGTGACCCTGCTGGTATTTGAAATAACAGTGGCATAGCTTCCAGCGTCACAGAAACACACAAGCTACCACAGTACGACCAAAAGACAGGGGGTGGTAAAATTGATTAAAAAATATGTATAGGTGATTCACAAAAGAAAAACAAATGACCAATATGCATGTGGAAAACAGCCATTCATAGCAGTCATCAAAGAAATTCAAATTAAAACAGCTATGAGCTATCGCTGTCTTCCCCTTATACTGGAAAATATGGGAAAAAAAAAAAAATTGTAGCACCCAGGGTTGATGTGGGATACAAACACTCTCATACATGGAAAGGAAAATTTCTCCCTTGTAAAAATATGGAGAAGGATATACTCCAAAGTATGAACTGTAGCATTGTCTCAGGGTGATCGAATCAGTGTTGCTTGTTTCTTTTGTGTATTTTTATGCATTTTCTAATTTTTTTTGCATTGATCATGTATTACTCAGAAAAAATAACAAACATCCTTTTTTAAAATTACATTTTGCTGAGTTATTTTCTGTTTACCCCAAGGAAGCAGGCCCACAGATGCCTTCCTGGCTGACCACAGTCGCAATTAAAGCATTAGGTCCTGACCTGAGCACAGCTGGGGTTTTTTTCTTGAGGGGGTGGCGGGGAGTGGATCCTGTTTTCCTTGGCCCAGAATGAGGAGTCTCAGATTTCCACAGCAGTGAGGAAAGCTGGGCAGCCTCCAGCTGTTCCGCAGTCTTTTGGATTTGACAAATAGGCTGAGAAAGCCCATTTTAGATGCTGGGAGGCTACCTGCTTGCGCAGGGTTAGAAAGGATACAAACTGTGTGGCTGGACCCCAACCTCTACCTGCTCACTCTGAATGTGCCCAGTGAAGTGGCTGGACAGCCGCCCCAAGAAGCTCCTGGAGAATGAAACACGGACGTCACACACAGACAGGGGACAACAGCAGCATCACACATGGGCCACAGCAGAGGCCCCAACACTCCAGCCAGGAAACCCCCAAATAGCAAGATGCCCGGCCACCTCACAATATCAGCAAACGCTGGAAAAGCAAAGGGGTCCGCTCTGCCTCTCCTAGCTCCTCAGGCAATAGCTGGTGTCCTCTTTAAATGTGAGCCACGGTCAGAATGGCTAAAATAAAATAGTGGCATCACCTGGTGCTGGCGAAAATGTGGAGAAACCATCTCTCACAATGGCTGGGGGAGTGTACAATGGTACGGTCACTCTGGAAAACAGTTTGACGGTTTCCTATAAAACTAAATATACAACTACTACACGACCCAGCAATCACACTCCTGAGCATTCATCCCAGAGAAATGAAGACCTATGTACATGGACATTCACAGCAGTTTTATTCATAAAGCAAAAAACTGGAAACAACCTAAATGTCCTTCAGTAGGTATAAGGGACACCATGAGGGAGCTCTGTGGTGACAACATTTCTGCATCCTGACCACAGTGGTAGTTACACAAACCTACACATGTGATAAAATTGCTAAGGTATACACAATACCATACATGTACACATACACAATACACACACTCTCACACATAAAATACATGTATTCTCTCTCACACACACACATCCCATATACACACAACATGCACACATACATGCACTCTCTCACATACACACACACAAAATACATGCGCCCCCCCAAACACCCATCTCATACACACATACCCCATATATACACACACAATACATGCACTCTTTCTCACACACACACACCATAAATGCACTCACACACTGTACACACACACAAAACACACACTCACACACACATGCCATATACACGCACATCCACATCCCATACACACACACCACACACACACAATACACACTCTCTCACACACATCATACTTGCACGCACACACATTCCATACACACACCTCATACACACAAAACACATGCTCACACACACCCCATACACACACACCTCATACACGTACTCATATACAAATACACAATACACACACTCATGCACATCCCATACATGCACACGATACATGCACTCACACACACACCATACGTGCACACACGCACACAATACGTGCACTCTCACACACCCCTTACGCGTGAGAGTGTGTAAAACCAGTGAGCTCTGAATAAGCTCTGTGGGTTGTATCAATGCCAATTTCCTGGTTTTGATTATGCAAGATATTATCCCTGGGGGAAACTGGATGGTAGGTACAAAGGACCTCCCTATACATTTTTTACAACTTACTACGAATCTATAATAACTTCAAAATAAAATTTTTAACAAAAAAAGAAAAAAAAGTGAGTACATAACATCATGGTTCTTACTAGGCCCCTCCACTCTCACCCACCCTGAGAAGTGCTTACTATTGTGTCCATGGGTCCATCTCCTTCTAGTCCAGGAGGGAAGGAAAAGGAAATCAAAGGCGTACAGATTGGGAAGGAAGAAATATAATTGTCTTCATTTGCAGATGACAGGATGGTCCAGGTAGAAAATCCCACAGAAGTGACAAAAGATTCCTAGAACTAATTAATAAGCAATTATAGCAAAGTTTCAGGACGTAAGGTTGATATACAAAAGTCAAAAGCAATGAACATTTGGAATTTGAAATTAAAAATAAAATTTACATTAGCACTAAAAAATGTAACATTTAGATATAAATCAAACAAAATATGTACAACATCTACATGAGGAAAACTACAAACTCTAGTGAAAGAAATCAAAGATAAATAAGTGAAAAGATATTCCATGTTCATGGACAGGAAGACTCAATATGTTTAAGATGCCAATTCTCCCTTATTTGATTTACAGAGTCAACATAATCCCAATGAAAATCCCAGCAAGGTATTTTGTGGATATTGACAACTGATTCTAAAGTTTATATGAATAGGCAAAGACCCACAATAGCCAACACAACACTGAAGAAGAAGAGTCGGAGGGCTGACACTGCCTGACTTCAAGACTTATTATCAAGCTACAGTGATCAAGACAGTGTGGTGCTGGAGAGAGAACACAGAGCCTGGAAATGGACCCACACAATACAGGCAACATGTTTGACCATGGAGCTAAGGCAGGTCAATGGAGGAAGAACAGTCTTTTCAACAAACAGTGCCAGAACAACTGGACAACAGCATACCAAGAAAGAAAAAAATATATATATATACACACATACATACATAGACAGAGCTTACACCTTTCACAAAAATTAACTCAGAATGGATTATAAGCCTAAATGAAAAATGCAAAATGCAAAACTGTAAAATTTCTAGAAGATATCACAGGAGAAGATCTAGGTGACTCTGGCTTTGTAGGACGTTTTTAGACACAACACCAAAACCTCAGTCCATGAAAGAAAAAATTGGTAAATTGGATTGTATTAAAATTAAAAAATGTCTGCTCTTCAGAAAATACTGTTAAGAGAATGAAAAGACAAGCCACAGACTGGGAAAAATCGTTGCAAAGAAGATTAACTATGTTTATTAAGATAAACTATGGATGTCAGTAATAACAGTGTATTGACATCGGCTCATCAATTGTAACAAATATACCACAGGAATGCCAGATGTTAATAACAGAAACAGTGCACAGCGGGGGGCGGCAGGGGTTGGATATGGGAACTCTCTGTACTTCCTACACAATTTTTCTGTAAACCTAAAACTGCTCTAAATATAAAGTCTATTAATTAAAAAAAAAAAGGGAAGGGCCCCACTCCAGGGTTGGTACTCACCAACTGGCAATGTATTACTACCTTGTCCGTGGGTCCATCTTCTGCTGGCCCAGGAGGTTCTCCAGGGCAGGAACAGCATCTCATTCAATCTGTAGCCCAGCACCTATCACACTGAGAAGATCCCCCAATATTGACAGGTGCTGCTGATGGACCCAGGGCTCCAGGAGGACGCCAATGGGAGGAAGGAAATGTGGAGTGCTGGGGGCTCCCAGGTGCCTCCCCACCTCTCACTTTGTAGGAACCCCTCCTCCTCATGCACCCCCCAAGTCGCTATCCTGTCTCGGCATGGGCATCTCCAGAGACAGGTAAACTCACATCTCATGCAAAGGCAGCTTCCAGGCCAGAGGGCAGAGCAGAGGCCTCTATAAACCATGACAGCCTTTCGAGGATGCAGAGGCAGCAGCCATGTGCCTGCCACAGCGGGCCACAACCGTCCAGCATTGTGCTCTTCTCAGCAATGTCCTCAGACGGGCAGCCCCCAGCCATCCAAACGGAAGCTGAGCAGCAAAAGGCCAAGAAGCCCATCATGCAAAGCTCTGTTACCGGGGGCATCGCCACCTTGAAGATCCTGGGACGGTCTCCCTCCAGGCCCCCAAGCAGTGGATTCAGGCTCTCTAAACCAGCAAGCTGCAGCTGAGCAACAGTGACCAGGCTGCCCCGGAGGCAGGGAGAGCCGCGGTCCATCAGGCTCCAGGGCCCCACCTGTAGGCTCCAGACCCACAGGGCTAATCTTGGAGTGGGGGTAAGTGCCAATCTCAAGAACAGGTGGCACTGAGCACACATTTCTCAGTGTCCAACTTCCTATCCACATGGAAGCTCAGTTTACACTTCATGTAAACTGGCTGGGAGATGATTCCATGCAGCACCTAGGGTAGGCTTTCCCATTGGTGGCAGTGACACACAGCCCTTATAATTTGCCACCAGAAGCCCAAAGTCCTGCCAATCTGCCCAGGGACTGCAGGTACAGATATGGGCCCCAAGAAGGCCTTGCTTCCCTGCAATCAAAGTGCAACCACTGGAGGACCAGGAGCTTCAGCTGAAAGATCTGCAGTGTGCAGACAGACACCCGGTGGTGGCTGCAAACAAACACTTCATGTGGCAGGCAGACAGACACCTGCCCGGGTCTGCAGGCAGACAGATACCCAGCAGGGGCTGCAGACAGACACTCGGTGTGGCAGACAGACAGACATCTGCCCAGGCCTGCAGGCAGACAGACACCTGGTGGGGCAGGCAGACATTCTATGGGTCCTGCAGACAGACACCTAGAGGGGCAGCCAGACAGACACCTGGTGGGGTCTGCCCTTGGCGGATGAGGCAGACAGACACTTGGCAGGACCTGCAGACAGTCACCTGGCTGGGCCTTCAGACAGCCACCTGGTAGGGCCTGGATTCAGACACCCGGCGGGGCCCGGAGACAAACACCCCAGCAGGGACTGCAGACAGACACTTGGCAGGACCTGCAGAGACACCCCGGTGGAGCCTATAGACAGACACCCAGGCAGGGCCTGCAGATAGATACCCTGGCAAGGCCTGAAGATAGACACCCTGGCAGAGCCTGTAGACAGACAACCAGGCAGGGACTGTAGACAGACACCCAGGTGGAGCCTGGGAACAGACACTCTGCAGAGCCTGGGGACAGACACTCAACCAGGCAGGCAGTGCCACAGAAGGGCATGAACTCAGGTTTGGAGCCACAAACTGTGCTGAGGCCCAGCCCCCTCAGTGTCCAAGCCTGGAATCCCCATTTCCAGTCGTGGTGGGCTAGACTGCTTAGACCGAGGGATATTAACTGCTGCCCCTGGGCCAAATCCGGCCCCCTGCCAGCTATTTTGGTAACTGAGCTTTTATGTGAACGAAGCCACATCCACTCGTTTACATTATGTCTGAGGCAGCTTTTGCTCTGCAAAGTCAGGGCTGAGAAGCTGCAACAGAGACCACACGGCCCAAAGTCTACAATATTTATTATCTGGCTCTTTAGAGAAGAAATTTACAAACCCTGATTTAGAACAACCCTCCAAGGGGCGACAAAGGGTGGTGACCAAAATATAAAAACCAGCCATTCTCATAAAGCATCAAAGAGTTGACAAAACAGTAAGGAATCACCAGGCTCCAGAAATACGAGTGGCCATGGAGGCCATTCTGCCCTGAGGCAACTCATAGATGCCGGGAATTGAGCGTGGGCTCTGGTGGCATCTCAGGGCAGCGGTGGGAATCAAAGCCCAGGGCCCACCCGGGGGAGAATCTGGGGGGAGCTTCCCTGTAAGGGTGGCAGTTCACCACACAGATTCCCTTCATCCTTCTCAACAACTGTGCAAGCACTTAATTCTCTGCATTAAACCTCTATCTGCGTGAAATACTTTGAGTAGTTTCTGAGTTGTTTTTGTGCGTACCAGGTCTCAATACCAAATGTATTTTTTATACTAGGTTGTAGTCAAGAAAAATCTGAAAGCCAATGCTTTGGTGGAATCACTTTAAAGTCTCTTGTTTCCTGAGAAATGCTCACCTTTTAAGATAAATAAGATCCAAAAAAAAGTCTGATTTTATAATAAACCTTTGTTAAGTTTTTTAGAGGGATTATTTTTGTTTCTATTTGGCGGGGAAGTTTGTTTTTTTTTAAATCATGTTTGGGTGCTGAATTTTACCAAGTGAGTCCCAGGCATTTACTAAGATGGAAAACTGCCCTAGATGCAGCCACTTCCACCTTTACCCAGCCTGTCCACCTCGCACACCCTAAGTCCCACCCAGTGGTCAGGCTAATCTTTCCGTGGCAACCAAAGCAAATGAGAGGAGACCAGAGAAAAACAGCAATCACTCCCAGGTCAGAACCCAACAGTTTTCTCATTCTGGGTGAATGCGTCCACCCAAACAGGGATGACGGGACTGTGAGTGGCAGACATGGAGCAAATGGGAAGCTAACTTCAGGGACATTGGTTAAAATTCCACGTATCTGTAAAACTTCCTATAAATTATATGCTGGAATACACAGTGCAGATTACTAAAACAGGACTAGTCCCTACCCCATCCCCACAACAACAACAAAAAAATCATCTTGCCTTATTTACCCTCCTTTATAAAACAACTGAAGAACTTGTTTGGCAGGTTAATAGAATCTGTTGAAAAAAATGTTAAGGATTCACACTCCCATAACCTACCATCTATTAAGACATGTAAGTTGATGCAACATTAACTCAAACTTCTATTTTTAGCTGCATGAAAACCCCATTTTTAGTATTTATCTGCTAAGTAAGTCAAATATCCTCAGGTGATCTCAGTGAGCTGCTCTAAGTTTCCCTGGTCACAGAAGAAGAGTCGGGTTAATGGGTTAACAGAGAATGTGAGAAAACAAGGAGTAGAAGAAAAATTAAAACGGTGGCCAGGCCAAGAAGAGAGACTTCAGAAAGGAATTTGGGGCAGAAAGAAATCTGTCTAGAAGGAGGATAGGGCCACCCCATGTGCCTGTTAGGATGGATAAGGTGGCCAGGGCTGGGAATCCGCAGCACCACGAGTTTCCTACTTGGGGGTTTCCTGCTTAGGGGTAACAGTAATGCTGCAGTTCCTCACAGACCAGCTTTCATCAGGAAACAGCCACATGAAGTCCATCTGCTGATGGCTCCTGCCAAGGCCCTTGACCCACTGTCCAGGCTGTCACCAAGTGCCCCGTATAGAGAGCAGCATGAAATTCCTCTTTTAGAATTCATTTGATGTGTGGAGCCATGGGAGAAAACCACAGTACAATCTAGCTTATCCAGCAATAGTGCTAACAAGCCAGACTGCGGTTATCCCAGAAACACAGGGCAGTTCAGCTTTGGGAAGTCTGACTGGCATTAGCACACTAAGTCTATCACCTCCTTCACACAACACTGCACCACAAGTCCTGTCACTGCAAAATGAGAAAGGAATGAGGCATAAATATGAAGGAAATGAAGCTGTCATATGTGTAGACATTATCACTGACCTAAAAAATCCAATCCAAGACAATCCACTGACAGAATAATGGAATCAGAAAGTTCACCACAGTTGTCAGGTATAAGATCAACATTAAAAAAATCAATACCTTTCCGATACTCCAGCAAGAACCATTATATCGCAAGAAAAAGTGGACCCTAAAACACCTAAGAATAATCTTAAGAAACATGCAAGATCTCTACAGAGAAAACCATACAGCCTTCCTGAAGGACATGAAAGAAAACCTCAATAAATCAGAAAGAGTTTTTCATGAAATTTGAAACCTGATTCCAAAATTTATACAACTAAGAAAATACACGACAAAGGCCAACCAAGCACACTGCAAAAAAGCAATTAGGAAGCCTTACCCTGTTGGATATTAAAGCACATTAAATAAAAAATAAAAAAATAAAGTATTAATCAGTGTTGTAAGGGACTGTTCAATAAATCATGGTATATCAAACAATGGAGTATTATGTAGCTATTAAAAAAAACAGGCTACTATGGAAAACAGTGTGGTGGTTCCTCAAAAAGTTAAACATTATGACCCACCAATTCCACTCCGGGGTATCTACCCAAGAGACCTGAAAACAAGGACTCAGAGACATGTACACCAATGTTCAGTGCAGCATTATTCACAGTAGCCAAAAGGTGGAAACAACCCAAATCTCCATCAACAAATGAATGGATAAACAAAACGTGGTGTAGCCATACAATGGAATACTACTCAGCCACATAAAGAAATGAAGTTCTTATCCATGCTACAACATGGGTAAACCTTGAAAACATTACGCTGAGTGATACAGGCCAGACACAAAAGGACAAATACTGTATGATCCCATTTATATGAGATGTCCAGAAGACACAAATGCATTGAGACAAAAGTTTATTAGTGGTTACCAGAGACTGCAGGGAGGAGAGAATTATGAAGGGGCATGAGTTTCTGTTTTGGGTAATATAAAACTTTTGGAAATGGATAGTACTGATAGTAGTACAACACGGTGAAAGTAATTAATGTCACTAAACTGTATTCTTAAAAATGGTTAAAATGGCAAACTTTTTGTTTTATATATTTTACCACAATGAAAGAAAATTGTGAAAAAGAGAAAAAAGAATAGACTATTTAAACAAGAATGCCAAGACAATTCAATAGGGGAAAGAATAATCTTTTCAACAAATAGTGCTGGGACAACTGGATATTCACCTGCAAGAGTAAACCTGGACCCCTGCCTCACGTCATACACAAAAATAACTCAAAATGGATCATAGATCTAACTGTAAGAACGAAAATTATAAAATTTTTAGAAGAAAATACAGGCAAATCTTTGTAACTTTAGATTAGGTAATGGTGTCTTAGAGATGACACCACAAACTAGCAACAAAAGAAAAAATAGTTCATCAGTTTCTTAAAAACTTAAACATACACTTCAGCAATCCTACTCCTAGGAATTTACCCAAGAGAAATGAAAACACAGGAAGACTCGTATACAAATGTTCAGTGTATTCGTAATTACTCAAAACTGGAAACAACCCAAATGCCCAAACATTGGTGAGTAGATAAACTCACCAGTGTGATAAATCCATACAGTGGAATATTACTCAGATTACTGAGTTCGGAAACGGGTGACCTCAACTCTCCTACCAATTTACCGTGGCATCCAAGAAATCACCTCACTTCTCTGGGTCTCAGTTGTTGCACATGTAAAATGACTAGAATCTCTGAATTCCCCTTAGACCTAAAAGTCTATCAGTTTATAATTCCAAATGGCTGACAACCAAACACAATGGAGGGGGAAATTCTGATGAGAGCAATTCTGGCTCCCAAGGAGCTGTTGTAAGGACCAGCAACCCCTTACCCCAATACTTCAATGACAAAACCTCCATTGTCAGAGCAAAATAACATTTGTATGAAGTATTTTGGCTCAAGCAACTCTTAAGGCCACAGAGTCCACAGCCCCATTTGAAGGTTTTATAAAGCACTTGTAGGCTTAATGCCCATGTAATTCATTATACTGACATCACAGCCAGGCCACCACCATATAAAGACACCACTACAGACAACTCTACACCAAGAATGGCGATGAGGGGACACACAGAGCCCTCAAATGGAGCTTCATAACACTGACATCACAGCCAGGCCATGTGAGGACAGAACTACAGACAACTCAACACCAAGAACAGTGGGGAGGGGACATGCAGGGCCCAGGGTCTCTCCTTTTACGGAACCAGAGACAGGAAACCCAGTGCGTGTGCTTTCCCTGTGGCTCACCTGTCAGGCGAGCACAGCACCCTCACCTCAGCATCTGAGTACCTCAGGGTGCCATGAGAACCAATACTAAAGGGCATTGTCAACAGAAAGTGCTTTGCAGCACAGGGCTGCTTCCTAACAGAAGAAAGTGCAAAGAGTTCACTCACCACAATCAACTGAGCAGACCGCTCTCTCTTCTCTCCCCTCAGCAGACCCTCATGCCATCACCACAGGGCTGGAGCTAGCCACAGCCACCACAGAGCCATCCAGACCTTGCAGCTGCCCTGCAAACGCGCACAGACGCTGGGCGGGCTCTGGTGTGACAGTTACACATGGCGTCCTCCCCTGGTGTGGCTCAGAGTGCAGGGCAGAAACAGAGGTGCCAGCCACTGCCTCTAGTGAGCAGGCGGAGGGAGGGCCTACCACCTGCAGAGTCAGCACCCCAACATCTTGCCATGTCGGCCTGCTCAGATGGATGATGAGCGCACAGGCCAGGGTCATCATGTCCAAACAGTCCCTTTAAATACACACGCTATCTAAATGGAACCCTCACAACCTCTGAAGTGGGAAGCTAGCCCTGGAAGGGTCACAGGGCTAAGAAGGGATGAAGGCAGGGGAAGCCCCAGTTCTGGGGAGGCCCCCAGTGCTGTGACATGAGGAGCAACAGGTCCAACTCCGAACTCCAGAGAGGAGCCCTGCGAACCCCAAAAACTCCCCTTACAGAAAACCTGGCCCTTCCTCAGCAGAGCAGAGGGAAGGGGCGAACTCCAGGTGGTGAGAGGCCCTTCTCAAGCCAGAAGGCACCTGAACAAAACGCAGGTACTGGGACACTAGAAAGATACCCTGAGCGCCCCTGCTCCATCTCGGGAACACAGCACACCCCTATTTCCCTGTCACCTCAGACTGCTCAGGCCCCAGGGCTGTCAGTAGGACTTTGGCATTCTGACAAGGGCCCCAGGCACACTGACCTGGCATAGCCCAGGCCCAGTCAGCTAAGAGGACCAAGGACACATTCCTGAAGTGGGAATGCTGACTGTGGAGTGGCCTCCCAGGGGAGGGTGAGGCGCCCATCGCTGAGGACACTCTGCCGTCCTGGCACAAGCGCAGGCCTGTACTATGGGAAGGGCCTGTCTGTGCCCCGGTCAGCCAGTTGACCATGCATCTTCCCTAGATGACCATTTCTGGGAGGACACACTGATCCTTGTCCCCTGAATTCCAGAGGTTCTTCGCCAGAGACACAGGTCATAAGCAGGAGCAGCCACGTACTTCTCCACAAGCTCCCTGGGCAGGGACACAGCTCTCCAGGCCAAGCCATGCAATCCTCCTGAACACCTGGGAGAGCTTCCAACACTTCCTTAGAAACATGGCTGGCACCTCTTTTTAATAATTTCCATGATATTGTCCTGAGATAATCTTTAAGCCTTAAACCAAAACTATCCCCTAAAGTAGTCTTTAAACCAAACAATAGATAGTTTAATTAGTAAAGAATGTCTGCCTTGAGCATTGTGCTCTTATAAAGAACTATCTATATGGGATCATATTGACAACAGCAACTTGAAAGAGGGCATAGTGAATTTATATTAATGGAGGAGGAACAAATTTGGAAAAAGAAGTTGAGAATGGTTGTATAACAAGAAGAATGTAGTCAATGTTACCAAATTGTACATGTAGAAACTGCTGAATTGGTGTATGTTCTGCTGTGTATATTTTCAACAGTAACAAAAAAATTATTAAAGAATAAGAACAATAATTTCCAAGAGCACCAGGAAGAGAGAGCAGAAATGTGCTCACCAGAGCTGGGAGATGCTCTTAAGGAAGAGCCTCCATTAAAGACGGGCTCCCAGAGAGACAGAAAGGGCCTGGGCCCCACAGCCACCAAGGCCAACCTCAATGTCCTCCAAAGAGCCCAGAATTAGAACTGGGCCGGGCTGCTGCCCCCTCCTGGCCACTGGCAGCTCTGCACCCTCCCTGCCCTCCAACCAAGTGGCACCGCCTCCTCCCGCAGCTGAAGGGCCGGCTCCCTGAGGCTCACCTGGGAGAGCCTGCGCCTCCACCCAATACATCTGAGAGCAGCAAGCCAAGCAAAGGTGTGGGTGGGTTTTCCAGGACCGGCACCATGTTCCAAACCAGACAAACCTATGCATCAGAGGGACTAGGAGCAAACAGGTCAAAAACGGCCTCTTTCTTCTATTCTTTATTTTCCAAATTTCTTTTAAGTGGCATGCACTTTAATAATGAAAAACAACTGCGTACTTTTTAAAAATTACTTGGCCTTAAACAAACAAGAAAGAATTTCACCACCTCTCTTGGGCACAAAGTTTAGCCAGTGCTAAGGTTTGTCCCACACTTGTGGGTCCCCACCTGCAGAGACTGGGCAAGAGGCCCTTAGACAGGAAAGCTCAGACTTCTGTGACCAAAGTGACAGCCACCAAGGGACGCTTTGAAGAAATTAGAGCAGGAAGTGCTGATGGAAATGGTGCCAGGAAATCCTGTGAAGCTGAGGCTCTGGGAGGATGGGGTGACTGGGCTGCTGACAGAGTTCCAATGGCTCTAAGGAAGCCATTTCCATCTGCACCCGGAACCCAAAAGAATAAGCACAGCTGGGGAGGTTGTGGAGAGCTGGAGAATGAAGCACGGGGTCTCCTGTGAAGGGCCAGAATCTACAGCAGCCTCTTGCAGCACGTGGACCGAAAAGCTGCACTGGCCACTCCTGAAGGGGATGCGGCATGAACCCCGAGACCACTCCACAGAGCAGAGCGGACCAAGAAGGCCACGCTGGCCTCTCCTGACGGGGACACGGCACAATCCTGAGACCTCTTGCCCCACTGAGGAGTGAAGTCACCCGGCGAGCAAACAGGTCGCCAGACGCTGTGGTCAGCCAAAGAGATCCCGAGGAAAGGATGGACAGAGGACAGGCTGGAGGCGTTGGGTACTGCTGGCTTCCTTCTCCATCCCGGGGACGGAGGCAGCAGCTGAGACCCTCCCCTCTGAACATGTCCCGAACCTGCTCTACCTGCCCACTGCTCCTTCTCCTGGCTCCTGATCACCAGCCAGATGTGAGCATACAAAGAGCCCCCAACAAGGGGTGCTGCAGCGACTGGTCCTGCAGTCAACAGACTGGAGTATACACACCCAGATACACCAGGACGGTCCAGGGCCTTCATGCAGGGTCAGTCTCAGGCGGGCCTTCCAGAGCCTGACCTCCACACGGCCTCTTACTCCCCACTTGGCTTAGAAAAGGCTGAGGGGGGCTTGCTGTCCAGCAGCATGGAGTCACAGAGTTGTCTTGGGCTCTCCTTCCTTCCTCCGTCTGTACCACAGCTGTTCCCACTTTATCTACCATCACCCCAGTCTCACTTGGCACACTACTCAGGGCATATCCACCTCAGGGGACCAGACAAAGGGGCCTTTGAAAACCCGGTGTTATGTTGTAAAAGTGAGTATCACGAGCCAGCAGCCAGTTCTCCAAACAAGTCCAGGGGTTTCCAACCCTTCCTTTCAAAAAACTGAGGAAGGGCCACATCAAGTCATCATTTAATGGTAGATCATTAAAAATAATTTTTGATTCCTCAAAAAACTAAAAACAGAACTATCATATGACCCAGCAATTCCACTCCTAGGCATATACTCAAAAGACATGAAAGCAGAGACTCAAAACGAGGCTTGTATACCAACGTTCACTGCAGCACTATTCACAATAGCCAAAAGGTGGAAACAACCTAAATGCCCATCAACAGATGAATGGATAAACAAAATGTGCTACATACATACAATGGAATACTACTCAGCCAGCAGGAGAAATGAAATCTTAATATATACTACAGTATGGATGGAGCTTGAAGACACCATGCTAAGCAAAATAAACCAGTCATGAAATGACAAATATTGTATGACCTCACTGATATAAAGATAAGGAAAAGGCAATGTATAGAGACCAAAGTTTATTAGTGGTTACCAGGGGTGAGAGGGAGGGGAAAACTACTGCCCTGAGATAATCTTTAAACCTTAAACCAAAAACATCCCCTGAAGTCATTTTAAAACCAAACAATAGTTTAGCTCTTGAGCATTATGCTCTTTTAAGAACTATCTATATGAGATCAAACTGACAACAGCAACTCGAAAGATTAAATAGCACCTCAGGGGGCAGTGAGTTTATGTTAATGGAGGAGGAACAACTCAGAAAAGGAAGGTAAGAATGGTTGCACAACTTGAAGAATGTAATCAATGTCACTAAACTGTACATGTAGAAACCGTTGAATTGGTCTATGTTCCAATGTGTATATTTTCAACAGCAACAAAATAAAATTAAAAAAAATAATAATTTTTGATGATGTGTGCCAAAATCCACACGATCTCAAAGTTCAAGGAATTAAGCAGCACTGCCACAACACAATTCCCCCAATTCCATTTACTTGGTTATGGGCATCAGTGACTCAGCACTCAGATGTAGAAGCAAGAGCAGAGCAAAGCCAGCACTGAGCCTGTCTCATCTGAGCAGTGAGCACACCACCCACAGATACAGGAGCTGACTGCAAAAGACGAACAGCCCTTGCTGCATTAGTGAGGCATGTCTAATCCAATTTCACTTTTATATTGATTAATTTGTCTAATCTCTAATAGCTCACGCATACCACTACTAATTATAAAGATAGCTCAATATGGAAAAAAAAATTAACACTCAGAACTTTGCAATAACAGAAAATTTTTAAGTTTTCAAATATGAATTTATATATGTTATTTTTGTGGCAGGATAGCACTGAAGGATGAACAATATAATACATTCAAGCATAAAATAGATCACACTAGGAAAAGAGACTATTCACATATTTTATTTATTTTTAATGAACAGTGGTGGGTATCAAATCGAAAACCAAAATAAAAAACCCAAACCCACTGCCACTGAGTTGATTCCAGCTCACAGCGACCCTATAGGACAGGGTAGAACTGCTCCACAGGGTTTCCAAGGGGCAGCTGGTGGATTTGAACTGCTGACCTTTTGGTTAGCAGCCAAGCTCTTGACCACTGCGTCACGAGAGCTCCATCAAATCACTGGCATGTGGTTTAAAAAGTGATGTTAACAGTGTATTTTCAAACTCTCAACCTTATGCTAGATATGAGGATTTTAGGACGTAATTTATTTAAAATAAAAGCCCCATGTGTCATCTTGAGAACAGTGTGTCTTCTCTCCTCATGCTTAACTCCACCTAGCTCCTCAGACCCCTGCTCAAGAGGACTGCTCCAGGCCTCTCACTCTCCTGGCTTGCTTCACTGGATCAACCTATTCCATCAAAACCCCTTTTAAAACATGACAGCCAAGACAGAGGCCTACAGATTTGGTGGCTGAAGAAAGGCAACAATGGTGTTCCAACTTAAAATTAACTGACCTTCTCATCTGTCTGGCACGTGCTTTTAGGAGGCTCAATGGTTAAGTGCTCGGTTGCTAACTGAAAGGTTGGTGGTTTGAACCCACCAGCCACTCCTCAGGAGAAAGGCCTGGTGATCTGCTTTGGTAAAGATTTACAGCCAATAAAACCCTATAGGGCAGTTCTACTGTGTCACATGGGGTTGCCAGGAGCTGAAATCGACTCCATGGCAACCAATAAGAAGTATATCCAGCTGTAATGTGCTTCCTCCTCTGCTCAGAAAGCCTCCAAAGATCACAGCCTCAGCCATGACCAACCCCCAGACTCAGTGGAGAGGGTAGACGGCAGGTTAGCCATCTACCCGCAGACCCGGAAAGAGAGTGGAGGATATCTCAGCCACCAGATGACCCACCGACTCGGGAACAGAGCAGCTCAGCCTTACCTCTGGGTGCACTTCCTTTTTATCTGACGTGGTTCCAGGCACAAGCAGTACCTCTTTTGCTGATGTCTTCTTCAATTTTTTGTTCTTTTTCTCTGTGACTTCGGGAATTTTTCTTTTCTGTTTTGTCATCCTGCAACAGAGAAAGTAAACTGCTAAGCACAAAGGAAATAAAAGGTCTTCTTGTCGTGTGCCATTGAGTCAATTCTGACTCATGGTGATCCCAGATGACAGAGCAGGACTGCCCCACAGGGTTTCCTAGGCTGTAATCTTTACGGGAGTAGATCACCAGGCCTTTCGTCCTGGAAGCTGCTGGGTGGGTTCGAACCACCAACCCTTCACTTAGCAGCCGAGTGCTTAACCACTGCACCATCAGGGCTCCTTAAAATGTCTTAGGCCATTTAATAGTTTTAAACAGAGGGGGGACACTCTTTTATCATAAAAGAAATAAAAGGCATCTCAGAAAATATGTATGCCCTTCTTTTTTCCTTCCTGTCACTGATCACAAGTATGGGGTTTACAGCGTCCGTGCCTCAGGCCATCTGGTAAAATAAGTGCCCCTGCACCTCTGTGACACATTCTAGCCCAAGCTATCACCCTGAGGTACGAATGGTGAAACAGTGCCAAGTATCCTGTGAGAACACTTTGCTCCCGTGGACTCTGGAAAGTTCAAACCTTGTTCTGTGTGGTGTGGATGCTTTCTGGTCAAGTGCCTAGAATACCCACTCATTTGATCATTCTTTTTGGGAAGGTAGACCTTGTTGTTAAGGAAGAGAAGAATCTTCACAACCACTTATCCAAGTTTGAGATAATCCTCCTTATAGGCCATAAGTAGTAATTCTGGACTTTTGAATGCAAGCACTGCTTATAAAGCACACAATAAACAAAAGCAGAAAGATCAGTGACTTTGAAGACGAACAATGAAGACGGACCATACTAAAAGGCCTCAATATGAAGAGCGTGGTGCTGAAAAATACATAAACAATTGCAAGAGAAAATCCAGTAAAAGATTAAAAAATATATATAAATATATATGCAAATTTGTAAAAGGTGGAATTAAAAACCAGTTGGCTAAATATATGGAAGTAAGATGCAGCGGTCTACTTTCGTAAAGATTTACAGCCTTGGAAACCCTATGGGGCAGTTCTACTCTGTCCTATAGGGTTGCCATGAGTTGGAGTCAACTTAACAGCAACGAGTTTGCTTTTGGCTAAATATGGACTTTCTAAAAAATGGTTGTGAGATAACTGGGAAACCATTTGGAAAAAGATACCTCAGGGTAAACTCCAAATCAATCAAAGATCTAAATTTAAAAAACAAGTAATTGAATAAAACATAGGTGAATTCTTTTTTTGGGTGGGGAAGGTCTTTCTAACCAGGACTCAAATTTAGAAGCCATGAAAGAAAAAACTGACATACTCTACTTCATAAAATCATAAACCTTCTCATGGCAAAACACATTGTAAGCAAAGCAAAAACCCAAGTGAAAAACTGGGGAAAATGCAACTCGTATCACAAAGAGCTAAACTCTTTAATATCAAAAGAGCTACTAGATAGAGGTCTGAAACCCAGCAGAGAAATAGGCAAAATACATAAACAAAAAATTAACAAAATTTAAAAAAAGGCCCTTAAAATATGAAAACGTGCTCAATTTCAAAGTAAGAAAATATGCAGGAAAAACTACAAAAACTACTAATCTCACCTACCAGATGATAAAAACTCTAAAATTTTACAACACTTTCTTTTGGGAAAGCTCCCATATATCGTCAGCAAGACAGCAAACCCCACAGAAGGGAACTAGGCACCCCCTAACTCAATGTGATGTATTTATTCTTTGACCCACCACCCCACTTTCGGGGATCCACCCTCCAAGAAAACCTGCACAAGGTACCTCCAGGTGCACCTATAATAACAAAAGACTGGAAAGGACCCAAGGGTCTGTTAATAGGAGGTGGATGGAATAAACTGTAGCACATCCACATAATGGAGCCTTAAGTAGCTGTGAATATTTAATTAATTACTAGCAGTACTTGTAACAACAAGAATAGAGATTTCTATAAACTGACATTGGAGAGATCTCCGAAATATATTGTTAAATGGAAAGTGTAAGAGCCAACATCTAGTATGCTATCTGCTGTGTAAGGAAGGAGGGGAGAATAAGAAAAACATTTGTGTGTATGTAAGGATTTTCTTGTATCTGCAAAGGGAAAAACTGGAAAGATAAAACTAATAATAGTCATTTACCTATGGGGGAGGGGAAGTGAGGGTAGAAGGAGACAGAAGTAAAACTAAGACTGCTATACAATTTTAGTCTCTGAATCATGACAATTGCATTAATTTTTGAGTAGCTAATCCTAAAGTTGAAAACAATTTGAAGCAGATTGAAACCATATATCAAACGAGCAGCATCACCACCCAGAGAAAGGAGTTATCTCAAGTTACCTTAGAGAGGAGCGCTTAATGGTAAGTTCTTAAGGAAGGGACACTGCTGAACTGGAGTGCAGTGGCCAAACCTAAAATCCCTTACAGGTTTTACTATGCTGATACCTCGTGAGGCTCAGAGCAAGGAAATAATCTTCTCTCAGCTAAATTTTATCAGAGGTCAGAAAGGCTGAAGAGGAGACAACTTTTGCAGAACCTGATCAGATCAGATGGATGGATACCAGCAGCAGACCTGAATGGCTGGTACCTGAGTAACTTCACCCTGAGAACTCTTTGCTATACTGAAGGACTAATTGTTGACTATTTTGGACTGGTAAAATGATTGGGAGGGGGTAAGTTAGTCCTTCAAGTATGAAAGAAGCATGGCTAGAAAAGCCAGGGAGTGGCCTGTGGTGCAGTGAATTACTTAATATGGCCCTTCTAGACATAGTTGCTGCAACTTCCACCAAATGACTGGGTGAGGGTTATGCAAATGAGGTGCTTGTGGCCCACAAAGGGGATTGGATAGCTTGCTAATAACATAAGTAAGGAGTATGGCACCCTTGTGTGGGTGGGACCATGCAAATAAAGTGTCTGGAACCCTAATGAGGAGATTGATTAGTTTTGCCATTCTGCCAGGCTTAAAAGAGCAGTCAATCCCAGAGCAGGGTTGGGGGAAGACCACACAGACCTACCACCATGAAGAAAGAAGAGCTAGGGGTAGAGTGCCTCCAATGAGCCTCAGGATCACTCCTGAGAATTCCTAGACCCAGGAGACATAGAGAGAGAAAGCTATAACACCGGAGACAGGAAGTGATGGCGAGAAGCAGCAGCAGAGAAACAGTGGCAGCAGAGGCAGCCAAACCAGAAGACCAGCAGGAGAGGGTGCGGTGGGCTTCCTGGCCCACGGAGCAAGGCAGTCACAGTGGGTGTGCCAACCCATGGAGGGAGAGAGCTGAGCAGCTTTGGGCAGAGTGGGGTATCTTCGGGCACTTAGCAGTGGAGCTAGGCTCACCAACCCCCGAAGCAAGAGAGCTGAGTACCTCTGGGCTGAGGCTTACTAGTGAATGGGTGCCTCCAGACACTTATCAGCAGAGCTAGAAGAGCTTTGTAACACTTGCCCAAGCAGGGCAGAAGCCAAGAGGCCAGAGAGAGGCATGTTGTCGGGCATAGCTGAGAAGAGGCTGTCCTGATGGAAGAACCATATCCTGAGCATTCCTGAACCTGAAATGTAACCTGTTACTTCCCTAATAAACCCCATAATTTTATTTCTGTCAGTTCTGTGTGGCCACTACAACACATTATCGAACCCAGCAAAGAAGCAGAGTTCCATGAGAGAGGGACTGTTGGTGTCAGAATTGGTAAAAAGGTTGGAGGGTGGAGGCATGTCTGACCTTCCCTCATAAGAATCTGCCTTGGGCTATTGATCTTGATTCTCCTTCCCCCTTGTGAAGTCAGAAGAGGTCAAATGCCCCTTGCCCCCCCCCCCATTATTACATTCTTATTCAAATGTATTCTAAAGGCAACTCCAGTATGGCAAAAGAAAGACAGAAAGAAAGAAGTCATAAACTGTCAAAAGACCAAAAACAAGTTGCAACAAATATAAGAGTAAGTTAATATCTATAATACATTAAGAGCCCCTACAAATTAATAAGAAAAATTAGAAAAATATACAAAGGATGACCAGGTAATCTACAGGAAAAAAATATAGCTAATAAACATTAAAAATTTCATCCTATCTAATAAGTAATGCAAATTAAAATAAAATAACTCTTGGGTGTTGTTGTTGTTAGGTGCTGTTGAGTCAGTTCCAACTCATGGCGCTCCTATGTAAGACAGAACGAAACACTGCCTGGTCCTGCGCCATCCTCACAATTGTTGCTGTTTGAGCCCACTGTTGGAGCCACTGTGTCAATCCATCTCATTGAGGGTCTTCCTTTTTTTAGCTGATTCTCTACTTTACCAAGCACAGTGTCCTTCTCCAGGGACTGGTCCCTCCTGATAACATGTCCACAGTACATGAGATGAAGTCTCGTCATCCTCACTTCTAAAGAAGCATTCTGGCTGTACTTCTTCCAAGACAGATTTGTTCATTCTTCTGGCAGTCGATGGTATATTCCAATTCTCTGCCAACACCATAATTCAAAGGCGTCAATTCTTCTTTGGTCGTCCTTATTCATTGCCCAGCTTTTGCATATATATGAAGCGACTGAAAATACCATGGCTTGGATCAGGTACACCTTAGTCTTCAAGGTGACATCTTTGCTTTTTAACACTTAAAAGAGGTCTTTCACAGCAGATTTGCCCAATACAATACGTCATTTGATTTCTTGACTGCGGCCTCCATGGGCGTTGATTGTGGATCCAAGTAAAACGAAATCCTTGACAACTTGGATCTTTTCTCTGTTTATCATGATGTTGCTTATTGGTCAAGTTGTGAGGATTTCTGTTTTCTTTATGTTGAGGTGTAATCCATACTGAAAGCTGTATGTAGTCTTTGATCTTCATCAGTAAGTGCTTCAAGTCCTCTTCGCTTTCAGCAAGCAACGTTGTATCATCTGCATATCGCAGTCTTCCTCTAATCCTGAAGTTCTTCATATAATTCAGCTTCTCGGATTATTTACTCAGCATACAGACTGAATAAGTATGATGAAAGGATACAACCCTGACGTACACCTTTCCTGATTTTAAACCACATAGCATCTCCTTGTTCTGTTCAAACGACTGCCTCTTGATCTACATACAGGTTTCGCCTAAGCACAATGAAATGTTCTGGAATTCCCATTCTTTGAAATGTTATCCATAATTTGTTATAGATAAATTATGTCTTTACTCTTGAGTGAAGACAGACAAAGACTTAAGACTGATAATAGGCACTGTTAGCAAAAGCATAGAAAAAGCACTATCATAAAACCGTTGAAAGTATAAACAAGAGCAACCTTTTTGGAGGGCAATAGTTACTACAAGTAAAAAATACAAAACATCTTTTGTCCCAGCAATGGAACTCCTAAATAATTTATCTATCAATTTTACAGATGCAAACCTACAAACAAAAAACCCAGCACTCGCTGTTTTAGGCAGGGGACAGTGAGGAAGACAGAAACCACACCAGCCGTCATTCTAATGCGAACACTTTGTTACGAAGAATTGGGGGCACTGAGGTAACACAGGATCCTAAACATGGGAAGAGCTACGACCCCTGGGCCCCTGGTGACAGGAATCCAGAAAAATGGTTGCGGTGCCAGAGCCTAGAGCTTTGGAGGGGGCGGGGAGAGCCCCAGACCCCTGAGGAGGGCACGGCTGCTGCTGTGCCCCTGAGGATGCGATGGAGCTCTTCCAGGAGGGAAGCTGGAACCAGCTGCTGTTGGAGTAGGCCTACCGCTCCGACATCCACCCTTACCCTAAATTCTAGTCTCCCTCTGTTGTTGTCGTTGGGTGCCATCCAGTCAATTCCAACTCACAGTGATCCTATGTGACAGAGTAGAACTGTCCCACAGGGTTTTCTAGGCTGTAATCTTTAAGGGAGCAGATAGCCAGACCTTCTCCCATGGAGCTGCTGGGTGGGTTCAACCACTGACCTTTTGCTTAGCAAAGCGCTTAATGGTTGTGCACCAGAGCTCCTTAGTGTCCCTCTACTGCCCCCTTTTAGTGGAACCTAAGAAGGAGCTGTAAACAAATGATGTTTTGCAGAGTCCCAGAAGCTACCACGTGAGCATCAGGAAGCAGAGGATAAAATTATTGTTGCTTTTGGAGCTGAGCAACAATAATTTATTTACTAGTACACGCAAATATAAGGAGTCCTCATGGAGCAATGGTTAAGCACTTGGCTGCTAACCCAAAGGTTGGTGGTTCAAACCCACCAGCATCTCTGCAGGAAAAAACACCTGGCAATCTGTTCCTATAAAGATGACAGCCTAGGAAACCCTATGGGGCATTTCTACTCTGTCATATAGTGTTGCTACAAGTCGAAAATCGACTGGATGGCATGCAATAACACATGCAAACATATACAGACTGTTTTCCATTACATATTTTTAATGGAAACATCTCAAACATATGTCAATAAAGGATTAAGTACAAAAAAACAAGTGTATGATCACATATGTATATGTACAGGCATACAAGTGTATGGGTAGGTACAGGTGTATACATATGTGTGCACAGACAGAAATAACTATATATACATGTAAGTAAAGATACAGGTGTGCAGGCATATATACTCATAGAGGACACAATTATAGATACCCCTCATACATAACCAAACACCTTAAGAGATTGGTTTTTTGGGTTTGAAGGCTTAGGACCTTAGTCTCATGGGACAACTCAGTCAATTGGCATAATACAGTTCAGAAAGTTCGTAATCTGCATCCTAGTGAAGTGAGTAGCATCTGGGGTCTTAAAAGCTTGCAAGTGGCCATCTAAGATACACCTATGGGTCTCTACTCGCCAGGAGCAAAAGAATAAGAAGGTATCCAAAAGCCCAGAGAAGAAACAAATCTACACGAGCTACAACCTCATTTACCCCAAGACCAGAAGAACTAGATGGTCCCTGCTAACACCACTGGCCATTCTGACTGGGGTGACAATAGTTAGTCCTGGATCAAATGGGAGAAAAATATGCAGCAGAACTCAAATTATTTTTTTAAAAAAGCCAGACAAACTGGAACAGTAGAGAATAAAGGACTCCTTGAGACTATTGCCCTGAGATACTCTTTAAACCTAGAACCAAGACTATCCCCTGAGATCATCTTTTAGGGAAATAGCACATAAAATAAAGGATATTACCCAATAGATTGGTGCCCTACTTAAAAACCATTGGTATGAGATGAAAAGGTCAACAATTACTCAAAAGCAAAGAAGAGAAGATAAGGAGGTAGGGAAACAAGAGTACTGGAAAGGGAACAAACTAAACACAACTAAAGAGAAGGCTGACACATTGTGATAAATGTAACTAATGTCACTGAACAATTTGTGTGGAAACTGTCAAGTGGGAACCTGGCTGTGTAAACTTTCACCAAAAACTCAATAATTTTTTTTTTTTTTTTTTTAAAGGGAACCAGAGCTCCTTAAGTTTCTCCATCAGGGGTGAGGAAAGTAGAAGGTTAACTTGGGACATCAGGCTATGCCAGAAAACAAGGAAACAACCAAACAGGGCCATATCAAAAAGGACACAAGGTCCAGCATAAGGGGGCCCCTCTCTCCCAGGTGTGTCAATTTGGGACTGTAACTGATTATAGCATATTGAAAGAAAGATATTACCATTATGGAATCAGAAAATTCCAAGCTCCATATTCTTTAATTAAGCCTCATCTAGAAAAAGTAACCCAAGCCTGAGGCTACAGATTTCAATTAGCTGTATAATAGGAAATCTTGAAAGAGAGAGATATTATTGACAAAGGACTAGGCCAGCCAATAACCTTGTTAGAGAACTAAGAAGAAGTTGAGCAAATATTTACAAACCAGTTTCTATCAAAGTTAAATTCAATCTATATTTATTCTGTATCTTAGCATCAAAAGGTTTAATCACTAAGTCTATTTGCTAAAAAGAGAAGAAAACAGACTTTTCCATAGTATAGAATGGTTTCTTTTAATATTTCTAAGAGATGTTGACTCATAACTTTGAGACAATGAATGTAGGTTATAGAAAATAATACTCAGTTACATCTATGGTCAGTTGTTTTTTGATAGAGGTGCAAAATCCATCAATGGGGGAAAGAACAGTCTTGCAACAAATCTGCTGGGACAACTGGACATCCATATGCAAAAGAATGAGGTTGAACCCCTTCCTCACACCATACACAAAAATTAATTGAAAATGGATCATAAACCTAAATGAAAGAGCTAAAACTATAAAACTCTTAGATGAAAACATAGGAGTAAATTTTCACGACCTTAGGTTAGGCAATGGTTTCTTAGATACGACACCAACAGCACAAGCAACAAAAGAAAAGCAGATAAATTGGATTTCAACAAAATTAAAAACTTCAGTGCAGCAAACCATGCCAGCAAGACAGTAAAAACAAAAGGCATGGAACGGGAGGAAATATTTGCAAATCATACATCTGACAAGGGTTTGGTATCCAGAATATTATAAAGAATGCTTACAACTCAACAATAAAACAACCCGATTGCAAAGGATGTGACTAGACATATCTCCAGAGATCTACAAATGAACAATAAATACATGCAAAGATGTCCAACATCATTAGCCATTAGTGAAATGCAAATCATGTGAGACACAACTTCACACCTACTGTTGTCAGCTGCTGTCAAGTCCACCCAACTCAGGGTGACCCTATGCAAAACAGAACAAAACACTGCCAGGTCCTGCGCCATCCCCACGATCGGTTGCAGAAAACCATAGGGTTTTCAATGGCCAATTTTCGGACGTAGATTGTCAGGCCTTTCTTCCTAATCTGTCTTAGTCAGCAAGCTCCACTGAAACCTGTTCAGCATCACAGCAACACGTAAGCCTCCACTGACAGATGGGTGGTGGCTATGCTTGAGGGGCACTGGTTGAGACTCAAACCTAGATCTCCCACATGGAAAGTGAGAATTCTACCACTGAACCACCAGGCCTTGTTCTAACATTTTACAAGTATTAACTCATTTACTTCTTGTGACGAATAAGGTAGGTTCACAGATAAGGAAACTGAGGTACATCCATAAGAGTGGGAAATCAATAGATTATGTCTAAAATTGGTAAGAACCCCCCCCAAAAAACCCATAATATAAGCACATTCTTTAGAAATATGGAAGTGACTCCAGTAGAAATAATTAAAAGATTAAGCTGCCTTTGCCCCGAGAAGCATGCCTGGGGAGGCACAGTAACTGCTGCTGTTATTTTGAGTCTTCTAGCATTACTTGAAAGGAGTCCTGGTGGTGCAATGGTTAAGCGCTCAGCAGCTAACCAAAAGGTCAGCAGTCCGAACCTACCCAACGGTTCTGCAGGAGAACAGCCTGGCAACCTTCTCCCATAAATATTATAGCTTAGAAAACCCTATGGCACAGTTCTACTTTGTCACATGGGGTCACTATGAGTCAGAATCGACTCAACAGCACACAACAACGGTACTATTTCAGTTTTTTAGCTCTGTAAACACATCACTTAGTTAATTTGATAGATTAAAAAAAAGTCTTTTTTTTTTTTTTTTAACATCAAAGATGTTTTTCAATTATCCTCTCCAGTGTGGGTCAGCCAATGATGCAAGGACATTGTCGCACAGTGCTGAGGGGGCGCAAATGGGTGCAGCCTTCTAAAAGGTAACTCTACAACATCCGTCAAGGTCTTTGGCCCAGCAATTCCACTTCTAGGAATTTACCCTAATGAAATAACCATGGGCAGAGATTTGTAAGTAAGGGTAATAATGGCAGCATTATTTCTAACATTAAAAAACTGAAAACGACATAACTGTCCAACAACAGCAGCCCGGACAAATGAGTGGCTCATTCATGCAAATGAACATTCCTGTAGAACCCTGAAAACGTGATCGCAGAGAACACTTAGTCATCTGAGGGATGTTTACACTGTACTGTGAAAAGACAGGGCACAGATCCATGTCTGCAAAGTGACCCTTGTTTTAAGACAAAAATTACATACAAAATATACACAAAGGAGAAGACTAGAGGGAAATATGCTAGCATTTTAGGGGATGGGATTATAAGAAAGTTTCTATTTTTCCTTATATTTTCCTGTAATTTCTACAACAAAAGCAGCAGAAACACACGTTAAGAGACCCACCCAAGGGTGTGACACGAAGCAAAGGAACAACCCCACCAGCAGAAAGCTGAGGGCCCACGTCACAGCTGAGGCTGACTAGCTAGGGGTAACTAGCTGGGGTTAACTAGCTGAGGCTGACTAGCTGGAGTTAACCAGCTGAGGCTGACCAGTTAGGGTGAAATAGCTGGAGTTAACTAGCTGAAGGTGACAGGCTGAGGTTAACTAGCTGAGGCTGACTAGCTAGGGTAAACTAGCTGGGGTATTTAATTACTGATGGGGTCAGGTTGATAAACACTGGCTAGCACTGCCAGATCTCCAGGGCTAAGAAGAAACTACACAGGATCCTAAAAAATGTCTGCCTGTAGGGAAAAGGCATCCTCTTCATCTGAAAACACCACCCAGAGATGTGCCCTCTCATCCAGCATGTAGACATCATCTCTCATGTGGTCTGGCAGGTTGTGGCCCACCCCAAAAGAGGGTCTGGACCCTCACAATCTCATAAACCTCTATGAAACCTGTCGGAAGAGTCCAGGCACTGAACCCCACTGCCTGTCCCAGGACATGGCTCTGCTCCTGTTCTGACCCAGGCCTCCCTCACAGCTTTGATGTGCCCACTTAAGATTAACAGCACCCCAGCTTCTACTCTTCAGCTAACTGACCCCCAAGATAATGCTCTAAAGCCTGTCATTAAAATAACTGCAAGTCCACTGTCATCTCAATCCAAACGTCCCTCTCACCAATCCTACTTCCCATCTTCGCAGCTCACCCCACTGTGGGCATCCCAGGATCCTACAGTCCTTCAATCCACCAATGGTACAGTGTCTTCCTGTCCCTCACCCCTCAGATGGTCTCATTTTCACAGCCTAATTTCCAGTCCATCCTTATAATCACTCCCTCACACTTCTCTCCCTTCGTGGTGCATGCCTGGCAAAATCACAACTCTAGTACTGACTCCTGCCTAACTGTTGACTGCAAGCCTGGAAAAACCACACAACCAGGCCAATGGGTCTCACTTTACATTCAAAACCACTAACCTCACAGGGATCTTCAGGGATTCCCCAACTCCACTCCAGTCCCCTGGTCCAGCCACCTTCCCAAATGACAACACCTCCCTTTCACCTCTTCCAATCTCTTCAAACCCCCTATACCTCCCTCCCCTAGCCCCATCTTCATCTCACTATGTGATCTCAGTTCCTCACCACTGAGAAAATAAAAGAGCCCCCACAAGCTCTACCACAGGTTTGCCTACCCAGCGGCATGGCCATCTTCTGTGACAAGGGACACATAGCTGCGCTCCCTTGAGGCCAGTCCCTCAAATGGTGCACTGGGTCCTGTCCCCTCCCATTCACTCGGGGCTCCCCTCACCAGCACCGCCTTTCCATTGAATCAGTTCCAATTTCCCACACCGTAACTCTCCACTCTATGCCTCCCATGTATATCCCATTTCTCAGCTCCCTTCTGCAGCAAAATCCTCAAGCACTGTTTCCTTGCACTGTCTCTCAATCCTGTTTACCCATTCTCCTTGTGCCCTCTCCCATCAGCTTCTGCCCCAATCACTCTGTGGAAAAAATCGCCAATGGCATGCACAGTGACGTGCGCAAGCTAAACCCCACGGCCAACTCAGTCCTTATCTAATTGGACTCACAGCATCTGATACAGGTAACCACTCTTTTCTCTCTTTCTCCTTGGATGTGCTTTCTTCACACGGCATCCAGGATACATGTGCTCCTGCCTTTTCTCCTACCTCCTCATGTCCTTGACCTCTGAGCACCTCAAAACTTCCTTCCCACCCACTCTCACTCCCTGTGATCCCATCCAGTCTCGTTGGTCTAAATACCAACTCTACACGGAGGATCCCAATTGTCTCTCACATAGACCTCTCCACTGAACTACACTGCAACTCAACTGTAACTAGTCACCGTGGAGTCAACACCGACTCACGGCAACCCCATGGGTGTCAGAGCAGAACTGTGCTCCACAGGGTTTTCATGGCTGATTTTTTAGAAGTAATTTGCCAGGGCTTTCTTCTGAGGTGCCTCTGAGTGGACTAGAACCTCCAACCTTTCAATTAGCAGCAGAGCACACTGATTGTTTGTACTACCCAGCGACTCCAACTCAACCTTACTATATATATATGCATATGTGTCACATGTGTATGTATGTGACATATATTACATGATACACGCATCATATATTTATAATTTTTAAAAAAATAAACCACACCCATTGCTGTCAAGTTGATTCTGACTCACAGCGACCCTGTAGGACAGAGTAGAACTGCCCCATAGGATTTCCAAGGACCGGCTGGTGGATTTGAGTTGCTGACCTTTTGGATAGTGGGCAAGCTCTTAACCATTGTGCTACCAGGGCTCCATACTTATAATATACAGTACATATTAAGGTCAAGTTGGCAGTGTAGTTCAGAGGAGAGGTCTAAGTTAGTGAAATTCAGCAGCAATATATATGTAACATATATTTTACATATATCTCAAAATCAGCATGGCAAAATTGAAACTCCTGATCATCATCCACAAACCTGATCTTCCTGCAGTGTTAGTCCCTCAATCAATGGCCATCTGATAAAATCCAGAGTGTAGCTCAAGCTAAAAACCTTGATCAACGAAAATGAGGTTAGCAAAAATGAGACCAGGGTCAGTGAAAACGAGGGAAACCCTCTATAACATGAACTGACACAGTGGCTGCAACACTGGATCAACATACCAACGATCATGAAGATGGTGCAGAAACGGGCAATGTTTCGTTTTGTTATACATAAGGTTGCCATGAGTCGGAGCCCACTAGATGGCAACTAACAACAAAAAAAACCTTGATGTCATCCACAACTTCTCTTCTCACACCTCCGAACAATCTACCAGTAAATCCTGTTGGCTCTATCTTCAAAATACATCCAGATTTCAACTGCCTCTTACTACCTCTACTGCCAGTATTCTGGTCTAAGCCACCATCATTCACCTAGATTATGCAATTGCCTCTAAATGACCTCTTGCTCCCACCCTTGATCCTGCCCCCAGCTGATTTTCAACAAAGCATCCAGAAAGACTTTTAAAATGTCTAAATCAGGTTATATCTCACCTCTGCTGAAAAACTTTCCAAGGCTCCCCATTTCTCCCAGAGGAAAAATCTACTTTCTCACAAAGGTCCTACATGACTGCTCTGCCCCCTTCTCTCTGACCTCGTCCCCTCTTTCTGTCTCCTTTGCTCGATTTGATCCAGCCACACTGCACTGGGCACCTTGCTGGTTCCCTCTCCCTGGGATGTTCTCCTAGCTACCAGCCTGGGTCACTCCCTCACCTGCTTGCATCTTCACTCTGTATTCCCTTTTCTGCTTTATTTTTCCCCATACTACTTATCACCATCGGATGCACGTATCTTACTTATTTCTTTATTCTCTATCCCTACCCTTTCGAATGTAAATTCACCAGATCAGGGACGTGTTTCTATTTTGTCACTGCTGCAGCCCCAGCGTCTTGACCGGTGCTGACACATGGGAGGAACGGAAGGAAGGAAGGAAGGGGAAGGGGAAGGGGAAAAGAAAGAAGAAAGGAAACGCAAAATCAGAGCTGAAAAGCCTCCGAGGTCACCTAGTGGCTTCACTAATTCAAACTCCGATTGTACAGAAGAAGAAGCCGAGGCCAGGGTTACGGCGATATCAAGGCCAGTGCCATCCGGGGCCTCACGCGATGTTCCCTCGGCTCGGAAACACTTTATTCAACTGGGAGACATCGTCGAGATGAACAGAGACCCAGGGGGCCATTCTGTATTTCACTAGGCCGCGTACCCCCGGCAGCCCACCCCTCATGCCGCCGGGTACTGATCCGCAAAGCAAGGCCTCCGCGAATCCACGTGGACCAGCCAGTGCCGGGGGGGAGCCCACCCAGGGCTCGGAGCTGCTCCGCGGCTAGGGCCTGCTGGCTGACCCTGCGCCCGCTGCGACCCCACTCCCCGGCCCCAGATCCTGCGCCCCGGCCCCCGCATCCCCAGCGATCTGATCCGCACTACCTGCCGAAGAACCGGGCGGCCACCAATGCCCGGCTTTCGCCAGCGCCAAGCTCCTCAGGGAAAGTTGTCCGGCCCCCAAGAGCGCGGCGCGTGCCATTGGACAGGGCCTACATCTGTCTTACCGCAGACCAATGGCAAGCTGTAGCCGCAAAAGGGCGTTACGAGGCCCGGGCGCGGGCTGGTGACGCCAACTCTAGGAGCGCTGGTTGCTGAGAGAGCGAGCGAGCGAGCCTCTGGTTGCCAAGGCAACTGTCCCTTTCACTGGATCCCGTCTAGGCGGTCCGGGATCTGTCCGCCACACCCCCAGTTTGGCTGCTCAAAATGAAAGAGGTAGGCGCCAGAGCAGCGAGTGACCGGGTTATCTCGTTATGTGCTCAGAGAGCCGTGCCGGGCAGGAACAGGATATTAAATGTGGCAGAATTGACTGATCTGGTTGGCAGTTCCTCCGTCTAGGGGCGGAACCCTGGGGCCAAGCAACTTCGGGGTACCGTGATCGGCTTATGTCATGAAATGCATCTGTTGATTATGAGAAGCAGAATTTTAATCCTCGTCAATTTCAGATTTCTGGGTTCTTTGGAGTTTGGAGTGACCCACCCAAGCTATCGCCCTAAGATGATCTTTGGACCTTCCTTGAGCCTTGAGAGAACTGGTTTCCTAAAGTCACATCTGAGTCAAACAACAGTTTAGATAAATTAGTGAAGACCGTTTGGCCTTAGGCATTGTGCTTTTATTTTTTATTGTACTTTAGGTGAAAGTTTACAGCTCAAGTTAATTTCTCATACAAAAATTTATACACATATGATTATGTGACATTAGTTGCAGTCCCTTCAATGTGAGAGCACACTCCCCCTTTCCACCCTGGGTTTCTTGTGTCCATGCAACCAATCCTGTCCCTTCCTGCCTTCTCATCCTGCCTCCAGACTGGAGGCACCCATTTGGTCTCGTGTATCTGATTGAACTAAGAAGCACACTCCTCACGAGTACTATTTTTTTGTTTTATAGTCCAGTCTAATCTTTGAAGAGTGGGCTTTGGGAATGGTTTTAGTTCTGGGTTAACAGAGAATTCGGGGGCCATAGTTTGGGGGGTTCCTCCAGTCTCTGTCAGACCATTAAGTCTGGTATTTTGACATGAATTTAAGTTCTGCTCTGCACTTTTCTCCCGCTCCATCCAGGACTCTCTGTTTTGTTCCCTGTCAGGGTGATCATTGGTGGTAGCCAGGCACCATCTAGTTCTTCTGGTCTGAAGATGATGCATTCTGTGGTTTATGTGTACCCTTTGTCTCTTGGATTAATATTTTTTTTTTTGTATCTTTGGTGTTCTTCATTCTCCTTTGCTCCAAGTGGGTTGGGACCAATTGATGCATCTTAGATGGCTGTTTGCAAGCTTTTAAGAGCCCAGACACCACTCACCAAAGTAGGAGGCAGAACATTTTCTTCATAGACTTTGTTATGCCAATTGACCTAGGTGTCCCCTGAAACTATGGTCCCCAGGCCCTAGCCCCAGCTACTCTGTCCCTCAAAGTGTTTGTTTGTATTCAGGAAACTTTAGCTTTGGTTTAGTCTAGTTGTGCTGACTTCCCCTGTCCTTCCCTTCACCTAATTCTTTCCTAGTGTCTAGTTAGTGAATACCCCTCTCCCTCCCTCCCCACCCTCGTAACCATCGAAGAATGTTTTCTTCTGTGTTTAAACCTTTTCTTGAGTTCTTATAATAGTGGTCTTATACAATATTTGCCATTTTACAACTGACTAAATTCACTCAGCATAACGCCTTCTAGATTCCTCCATGTTATGTTTCACGGATTCATTGTTGTTCTTTATTGTTGTGTCGTATTCCATTGTGTGGATATACCATAATTTGTTTATCCATTCATCCATTGGTGGGCACCTAGGTTGTTTCCACCTTTTTACTATTGTGAACAGTGCTGCAATGAACATGGGTGTGCAGATATCTATTCGTGTGATGGCTCTTGTTTCTCTAGGATATATTCCAAGGAGTGGGATAGCTGGATCGTATGGTAGTACTATTTCTAGCTTTTTAAGGAAGCGCCAAATTGATTTCCAAAGTGGTTGTACCATTTTACATTCCCACCAAGAGTGTATAAGTATTCCAGTCCTTCCACAACCTCTCCAACATTTATTATTTTGTGTTTTTTGGATCAGTGCCAGCCTTGTTGGGGTGAGATGGTATCTCATTGTAGTTTTGATTTGCATTTTTCTAATAGCTAATGATCATGAGCATTTCCTCATGTATCTGTTAGCTGCCTGAATGTCTTCTTTCATGAAGTATCTATTCATATCCTTTGCCCATTTTTTAATTGGGTTATTTGTCTTTTTGTTGTTGAGGTATTGCAGTATCTTGTAGATTTTAGAGATTAGACCCTTATCGGATATGTCATAGCCAAAGATTTTTTCCCAGTCTGTAGTTGTCTTTTTACTCTTTTAGTGAAGTCTTTTGATGAGCGTGTTTGATTTTTTAGGAGCTCCCAGTTATCTAGTTTCTCTTCTGGTGTTTACGCATTGTTAGTTATGGTTTGTATACTATTTATGCCATGTATTAGGTCTCCTAGAGTTGTCCCTATTTTTAATTCCATGATCTTTGTTGTTTTCAATTTTATAATTAGGTCTTTGATCCATTTTGAGTTAGTTTTTGTACATGGTGGGAGGTATGGGTCTTGTTTCACTTTTTTTGCAGATGGATATCCAGTTATGCCAGCACCATTTGTTAAAGAGAATGTCTTTTCCCCAGTTAACAGACTTTGGGCCTTTGTCAAATATCAGCTGCTCATTTGTGGAAAAATTTACATCTGGATTCTCAATTCTGTTCCATTGGTCTATGTATCTGTTGTTGTACCAGTACCAGGCTGCTCTGACTACTGTGGCGGTATAATAGGTTCTAAAATCAGGTAGTGTGAGTCTTCTCACTTTGTTCTTCTTGAGTAATGCTTTACTTATCTGGGGCCTCTTCCCTTTCCATACGAAGTTGTTGATTTGTTTTTCCATCTTGTTAAAAAATGCCATTAGAATTTGGATCAGGATTGCACAGTATCTGTAGATCGCATTGGGTAGAATTGACATTTTCACAATGTTGAGTCTTCCTATCCATGAGCATGGTATATTTTTCCACTTAAGCAGGTCTCTTTTGGTTTCTTGCAGTAGCGTCTTGTAGTTTTCTTTGTATAGGTCTGTTATGTCTCTGGTTAGGTTTATTCCTAAGTACTTTATCTTCTTGGGGGCTTTTGTAAATGGTTATTGATTTGGTGATTTCCTCTTCTAAGTTCTCTTTGTTGGTATAGAGGAATCCAACTGATTTTTGGATGTTTATCTTGTATCCTGATACTTTGCTGAAATCTTCTATTAGTTCCAGTAGTTTTCTTGTGAGTTCTTTGGGGTTTTCTGTGTATAAGATCATATCATCTGTGAATAGGGATACTTTTACTTCTTCCTTACCAATCTGAATGCCTTTATTTCTTTTTCTTGCCTTATTGCTCTGGACAGGACCTCCAGCACGATGTTGAATAAGAGTGGTGATAAAGGGCATCTTTGTCTGGTTCCCATTCTCAAGGGGAATGCTTTCAGACTCTCTCCATTTAAGATGATGTTGGCTGTTGGCTGTTGGCTTTGTAGAAATGCCCTTTATTATGTCGAGGAATTTCCCTTCTATTCCAATTTTGCTGAGAGTTTTTATCAGGAATGGGTCTTGGACTTTGTCAAATGCCTTTTCTGCATCAATTGATAAGATCATGTGGTTCTTATCATTTGTTTTATTAATGTGATGGATTACACTGATTGTTTTTCTAATGTTGAACCATCCCTGCATACCAGGTATGAATCCCAGTTGGTCATGATGAATTCTTTTTTTGATACGTTGTTGAAATCTGTGAGCTAGAATTGTTGAGGATTTAGGCATTGTGCTCTTTTGAAGAATTATCTATGTGCTGTCAGTTTGTGCCATCCAGTCAATTCCGACTCATATAGGGTCGCTATGGGTCAAAATAGACTCCACAGCAATGGGTTTTTGTCAGTTTGGAGGAGCCCTGGTGGCACAGTAGTTAAACGGTTGGCAGTTTGAGTCTACCAGCAGCTCCTTGGAAACCCTATGGGGCAGTTCTACTCTGTCCTATAGTGTCACTGTGAGTGGACTCAATGGTTCAATGGTTTTTGGTTTGCTCTACTAGTGGTTCTCAGAACTGGTCCCTTACTAGCAGCATTAGCATATCCTGGGAACTTGTTAGAAATGCAAATTCTCAGCAGGGGTACCATCAGACTAGAGCTATGTTTTACAGTAAATCAATAATTACTTTAATTGTTCTTCAAGACAATGCTGTATGGAATTTTAAAAAAACCACTGCCATGAAGTCGATTCAGACTCATAACAAACTTATAGGACAGAGTAGAACTGCCCCATAGGGTTTCCACAGAGCATCTGGTGGACTTGAACTGCCAACCTTTGGGTTACCAGCATTAGCTCTTAACCACTACACCACCAGGGTTTCCTACAGAATCTTACAGACCACTAATTGTTTTACTAGCTGTTGTCGGGTGGAAACCCCAGGTTCTGCTCAGCATGACTTGTTACAGCCTATGAACAAGAGGCCTAGGTGGGTGAAAAAAGGTGCCTTTATCTCGTTGGAAGAAAAGAGCAATCCGGGCTGCTGCTTCCAAGACTGCTGGCAGGCAGGCAACCTGGGGAGGTGGGCTTTTACAGAGAGCAGGTGAGGAAGTGTAGATTTATCATGAATATTCAGGATTTACCTTCACGCAGGTGCTCAGGGCTTGGGAATGACTATGCGTTTTTTCTAGACAAGGGTTTGATCCCCCAGGATGGAGGAAGACTTTTTTTTTTTCATTAGCATATTAAGTCTCCACCCAAGAGGTGGGGTGCTCATATGTATTTTTCATTTAATGAGCTGATAGGTCACTTGAAGTGTTAAGATGGTGTAGAAAACCAGTTGAGGCCCACTGCAGCTGTTTTGTGGTTATCTTGTCAAGGACAGTTTCAGAAGAATGTGCAGCCTATTCTGTTCATTGTAGGAGGATAAGCCAGCACAGGTGTTTCTTAGAAGGGTTGAGCTGTAAGGCTGCCTCCCTCCCTTTCTTTGCACGTTGGTCACTTACGACCAACGCCCATTTTAAACTATTGGGCAGTTGTGAACCAAGTCTGCTGTGTCCTATAAGGGGACAGGGCTTTTCCAGGGAACTTTTAAATTAGCAGAGGAAGTGGGGAATGGATGACAGATCTAACAGTTGCTCAGATTAACTCCCTGGGAAGTGGAGTTGGAAAGTTGGATGAATCAGTTGTTTCCCCACTTAGTTTGGGCTATGAGAATCTCTTGGAGAAAGATAGCAACAATCATTACTATTTCTTATGGCAGCTAGAGGGCTCTCAGCTTTTTATCAATCTGACTTGTTTAAACACAGCATAAAGAAACAAAAAGGCAAACAGTATATATAATACAGTGAACAAGATTAAGAGTTGGTTTGGGATTGGATCTATGCAGGAGGGTTTTTTGTAAACAAGTACTTAGGTCTTTAATAGGTTTGCATGTCCAGTTCTCACAGTTCTGACGAGTTTGTCCTTCGATGTCTGGTGGAACAGTTTTCTTTACTAGGGTGCGGTGGATCTCAGCTTTGAGACTGCTAAGCTTGATGGAGGTCGGAGTTGCTAGTAATACCTCAAAAGGAACGGTCCACTTATGCTGGAGAGGCTCCGACTTCCAGGCTTTTAGGAAGACCTAATCACCAGGCTGGAAAGGGTGCAGGGATACTTTTGGTTCAGGTGGGATTTTCAGGTGTGCGTATGAGTGGAAAGAAGGGAGTCACCTAAAGAGACTGTATTTAGTAACTTGAACATCTTTAGCCTCATGGAGGGAGGGAGGTTGGTCAAGATTAAGGCAAGCTATATTGGTCATACTGGGGTTCTCTAAAAAAGGGCGCCAGTATAATAGCTCAAATGGGCTAAGTTTCAGTTTGCCTCTAGGCGTGGACCGAACTCTCAGGAGGGACACAGGCAGTGCCTTTGTCTATACCAACTTGGTCTCTTAGCACAGCTTTGCTATGTATCTCTTTAGAGTCTGGTTAGCGCGCTCTACTTTACCACTGGACTAGGATCTCCAGGCTGTAAGTTCCAATTAATGTACAGGGCAGTTGCCACCGATTGTACCATCAAGGCCACAAAATGGGGCCTGTTATCAATGCCAGTGGAGACAGGAGGCCCAAATCAAGGGATGATTTCGTTCAGGAGGTGCTTCACAACCTCGGTGGCCTTTTCAATCTTGTCAGTGGTCTCTAGGCATTGCCCCAGTTCGCTAGACCTCTGGGGGCACTTCAGCAGTGTTCTTGGGATTATTTTCCATGCAGGTGGGGCAGCTGTTTTTACTACTGAAATAGTGGTGTGGACCTTTGGTCCAATTAAATGTCTCTTAACCCAATCATATAGTCCATCGCATCCATAATGGGTGGACTGGCAGGCTTTCTGTAAGATAGGCTGCATGAGTTTTGATGGAATGAAAATCTTTCCATGGGGGGTGTACAGCCTTCCATCTTTGTTTAAAGTGGACCCCCAGGTCTTGGCAATGTCTTTATCTTGTTGGGAATAGTCCAGGTGGAGGTCAGGTGGCAGTAACTCTAAATGGGGAATTAGTGGGGCTACTACGATAGGTTACTGTTGGATTGCAGCTTTCTTTGTAGGTGTGTCTGTTTTGTAATTAACCTTGGACACTGTGGTGTCCTCTTCCTGATGCTCTTTGCAGTGTACTACTGTTACTTAGGTGGTGTCTTAGGCTGGGTTCTCTAGAGAAGCAAAACCAGTAAAGTGTATAAATACATATAGAGAGAGATTTATATCAAGGAAACAGCTCACACAATTGTAGAGGCTGGAACGTCCCAAGTCCATGGATCAGAATAGAGGCTTCTCCTGATTCATGTAGACGCAGGGGCTAGAGGACCCAAGATCAGCAGGTTGGAGAGCAGGGCACTTGCTTACAGGCTGTGAAGATGGATGAATCCCAAGATCAGCAGGCAAGACCACAAGGCTTCTCCTGATTCACATAGCTCCAGGGGCTGGCAAACCCAAGATCAGCAGTTCGGAGAGCAGGACTCTTGCTCACAGGCTGTGAAGATCAACAAATCTCAAGATCAGCAGGTAAGCTGCTAGCTCAAGTCCCAAGAACCAGAAATCAGATGAACAAGAGGCAGCTGCAGGATCCAGAGCAAGCCAAAAGCCTTAGCAAAGCGAGCAGGAAGAAAGTAGGCAGCAAAGGGCAGAGAGATGAATGCTGAGGTGGCAGTGAACCGCCACAGGCCCTGCCCCTGCCAGTACCACTCAGCAGATTCCATCATGGGGGTGATCACATATCAGATTTCAACAGGGAATTGATCACAACATTATACAACTGCCAAAACACTGATAATCATAGCCCAGCCAAGCTGACACACAATCTTAACCATCACAGGTGGGTAGGAGAATGGCTTGTAAAAATTGTGAGTTCTCTTGAGAATATTTAATATCCTTACCTCCTGCTGTTAGGAGCCCTCTTTCCTTCCAGATTGCCCCGTGTGCATGCAATACCCCAAATATGTACTTGGAATTAGTATAAATAGTTGCTCGCTTACCTTTGGTGATTCTAAGGCGTGCAGCATGGCAAGGAGCTCGGCCTTCTGGGCGGAGGTACCTGGGGGAAGCACATTAGCCTCTAGAACCTCTTCTAAAGTGACCAGCACATATCCAGCTTTTCTTTTTCCTCATTCCGTGTGACTGCTTCCATCGGTGAACAGTTCAAGGCTGCAACTGGCGATGAGTAGGTCCTCCACGTATTGGAGGAGGACACCACTGGTTAAGGTCAACTGTTTCAATTCTTGGGCTAAAGCTGATCCAAAAAGAGTAGGACCGTTTTTAAAGTCCTGTGAGGGGACTTGCCAACACGACTGCTGTGTTTGTCCTGTTCTTGGGTCCTCCCACTCGAAGGCAAAGATTTTTTTACTTTTTTCCTCTACTCGAACACAAAAGAAGGCACTTTGCAGGTCTAGCACAATGAACCTAGAAAAGGTTGGTGACAAGGTCAACAGGAGGGTATACAGGTTGGGGACTACAGGGTGAACTGTAATGATTGCCTGGTTGACAGCTCGCAGATCTTGAACAAACCAGTATCTTCTATTTTTCTTCTTTACTGGCAGAATAGGGGTGTTGAACTGTGAATGACACAGTCTGAGCAGTCATGTTTCAGGTATCTGGTGATGATTTTGCCCAGTGCCAGTTGGCCTTCAGCTCGGATGGGATACTGCTTAAGTCTTGGAGGAACTATACCAGGTAACAATTTAATGACAATGGGAGGGACATTTTTTGTTCCCCCAATATTTTGTTGGCCCACACCTATGACACTACTGCATCTCTGATATCTGGATCAACTAACCCTCGGTAATGTTCTTTCCCATAGTTAGCTGGTGGCCTGGTAGGGAGGGCCACTTGTAACTAACACCCATTTTTCGTAAAGGAGGGAGTGTTTTAAAGATTTTTTTTGTGTAGAACAAGTTAGAGGTTGTAGGAAGGGAGGGTGCTCTTCTTTTCCTGATACTCCCACAACAGACACTGTCCACCTCATCTGGGTAGCTTTTTTGGGGGGGGTGGGGACGGGGGTGAGACGTGAGTCACTTCAGTATCTACCAGAAACTTTACAGGCTGTCCTTCTACCTTCATTGCAACTAGAGGCTCAGGTGGAGGACGTGTCTCTGGTTCCCTCTCAGTCTGACTTACCTTCTGGTGGCATGACCGGGCACTGTGTGGCTGCTCTCTTCTTTAGTTTTTTTGCTTGGTATTTTGTACACTCTCACTTTCAATATCCTTTCTCTTTACACCAGTTGTACTGGTCTCTTTCCAAAGCAGTGTGGGGACTTCCAGGCTCTTGCGGGCCTTGGTCTCTCTCTTTTTGTTTTCTCACGGGATGGCCTTCAGCCTACAGGGCGGCAACTAGGAAGGCTGCCTGGCGCTTTTGATCTGCAACTTTTTTTCTTTCTGCAACTTTTTTTCTTTCTTGCTCCTTATCTCGGTTAGAGTAAACTTCGCAGGCCGGTTCCACTAGCTGAGAGATTTTTAACCCTATACCTTCTTATACTTTCTGAAGCTTTCTTTAAATATTGGAGGGCACTTTGCCCTATGAAAATTATATTGCTCATTCAGGGATTTTTCAGGCTCTCGGGATCCAGATCAGTGAACTCGTGAACATGGTCTTAGGATACTATGGCTCTCTTCAGAACTAGTCTCACCCAGGATATTTTTACTTTCTCTAACGACCAAATCAGGGCACCCAAAGTTCGTTCTGTTCTGTGGGTGGGGTGGTGAGCCCACCAGTGGGACAGACGGACCCAGGAGGGGTGGATACAAAGGTTGAGGGGGCTTAACAGTGGGGACTGTCACTGGCGTGGTGGCTCCATTGGGTGGAGGCAGGGCATGGGGGTGTGGGTGCTGATGCAGCGGGAGCTGGAAGATCCTCCTCAGGGTCAGGAGGGAGGACTGGCAATTGTGATTTACCAGTCCCTTTCTGAACTAAGATTTTACATTTTTCTGTAACTCTTTGTTCTGATAGAGTAATGAAAGCTTTCACATAATACTTTTCATCTCATTTACCCTCACAAGTACAGAAAAGATGAAGTTGGGGGATGGTATAATTTAGAGACCAAGTTGCTGGCTACTTTTCCTCATCTGCCAGTTTATATTGAGGCCATGCAGTGTTACAAAAGAAAATCATCTTTTTCTTTTTCATAGGGTCTGACCCGAAATATTCCCAGTTTTTAAAGACGCATCTTAGTGGGCTGCATTCCAAGATTTCTTGAACATTCTTCATTTTCTGGACACACATACACTTACACATTCACAGAACCTGATTCGGTGCACCAACAGGTACCTAGACCCTTTTATGCCCTCAATGGTCAATACTCCTGCTTCTTGGGACTCTTCTAAGGCCTTACCTAGATACTTAACCAAATAACCCCAGACATGTTTTGTGTCTCCCATGGAGTCACCATTGGGTCTGAGGTGGGTCAGTCGTTAGGAATGCCCTGAGGTCTCCTGGAGAACTCTCTGGGTGGCACCAGATGTCAGGCAGGATCCCCGGCACAGCCTGTCTCAGGAACCAAGCAGTGACTCCTGGCTGGCTAACCAGAAATGTTGCCGGGTGGACACCCCAGGTTCTGCTCGGCATGACTTGTTACAGCCAATAAACAAGTCTCCACCCAGAGGTGGGGTGCTTAAATGTATTTTTCACTTAATGAGCTGACAGGTCCCTTGAAGTATAAGATGGTGTAGAAAACCTGCTAAAACCAGTTGAGGCCTCCTATGGCTGTTCTGTGGTTATCTTGTCAAGGACAACTTCAGAAGAATGGGCAGTCTATTCTGTTCAGTATAGGAGGATAAGCCAGAGCAGGTGTTTCTTAGAAGGGTTGAATTCTGAGGCTGTCTGCCTCACAGCAATAAGCTGGAGTGTAAAGATCCTTCCTTGGAGCATTTTTGACTCTAGTCGTTATGACGGCTCCTGGTGGCGCAGTGGTTAAGAGCTCGGCTGCTAACCAAAAGGTCAGTAGTTCAAATCTACCAGCCGCTCCTTGGAAACCCTATGGGGCAGTTCTACTCTGTCCTACAGGGTCACTGTGAGTTGGAATTGACTCGACGGCACACAACAGTCCTTATGAGTTGGAATAGGCTAGATGGCAGTGGGTTTGGTTTTTGGTTTTTAGTTGACATGTTACCCTGATTTGCAAATTGTATAGTAAATAAACTTCAGTTTCTATTATTGGCTTAATATGATTTTTGTTTTAACAGTATCAACATGGATGCATCTCAGACACAATGTTAAATTAACCAATCCGGTTGAAAAAGGATAGGAACTGTGTTACTTTTTACGTAGAATTTTTAAATGTCAACATTATTATACATTGCGTATGAGCGTATATGAAGTCCCTGGGTGGCGAGGATGGTTAAGCACTGGACTACTAACCAAAAGGTTGGTGATTCAGACCCTCTCAGAGGAGCCTGGGAAGTAAGGTCTGGCAATCTGCTTCCGAAAGGTCAAGCCTTGAAAACCCTGTCATGGTTTGAATTATGTCCCCCCAAAAACGTGTGTATCAATTTGGCTTGGCCATGATTCCCAAAATTTTGTGGTTGGCCTCCATTTGGTGATTGTAATTTTATGTTAAAGAGGATTAGGGTGGGATTGTAATACCACCTTTACCCAGGTCACATCCCTGATCCGACGTAAAGGGAGTTCCCCAGGGGTGTGGCCTGCACCACCTTTTATCTCTCAAAAGATAAAAGGAAAGGGAAGCAGACACAGAGTTGGGGACCTCATACCATCAAGAAAGCAGTGCTGGGAACAGAGCGCGTCCTTTGGACCGGGGTCCCTGTGTAGAGAAGCTCCTAGTCCAGAGGAACACTGACGAGAAGAAGGCCGACAGAGAGAAAAAGCCTTCCCCTGGAGCTGACGCCCTGAATTTGGACTTTTAGCCTGCTTTGAGCGTGAGTAAATAAACTTCTCTTCGTTAAAACCCTCCACTTACACTATTTCTGTTATAGCAGCACTAGATGACTAAGACAAACCCGATGGAGCAGTTTTACTCTGCACACTTGGCTCGCCGTGAGTCAGAGCTGACTCGAAGGCAACCAACAATAAACAATATGAATGTATACTAACGTAGAAAGGTATGTGTACAAGAATGATAATAAATTTAGTTACCTTGAGGTTGGAGAATCCCTGGGTGATACAAAGGGTTAACACTCTCAGCAGCCAACTGAAAGGTTGGAGGTTCGAGTCCACCCAGAGGTGCCTTGGAAGAAAGGCCTGGTGATCTACTTCAGAAAAATCAGCCCTTGTAAACCCTGTGGAGCACAGTTCTACTCTGACACACCTGGGGTTGCCATGAGTCAGAGTTGACTCCACGGCAACTGGAAAAGAACATCAAGCACGGCTAGTCCTGCTCACGGCTCTTCTTTTGGTGTTTCCTTTTCTAGTCTTTTGTGTTTAGTTTCCCATATGAACTTGAGTATCAACTTTAGTTCCAGAACAAAGCTTGTTGGTATTTTTATTGAAACCATGTTAGATGTATAAATTAATTTAGAGAAAACTGTTATCTTTATAATATTGTCTTTCTTTCCAAGAAAAAGGACAGTCTGTCCATTTATTTGAGTTTATTTTTGTCTTTCATGAGAGTTTGAAAGTTTTTTCCAATATAGGTTTTGCATATGTCTTAAGTTTACTCCTGAGTAAAGCCTGCAAAAGCTGGAACCTGTATAAGGGCAGAAAACCTGTCAGAGAAGGAAAACTGAAATATTTTCCACTAAAATGAGCAATAGAAAAGTGGTAAGACTGCACCTTGTCAAAGGGGAAAACTTGTGAGGCCTGGAAAAACAAGGCAGTCCCATCAAGTTCCAGCTCTCACAGGTTTCACTGTATTTTATCTTTACTGCCATTGTAAATAGGATTTTCTTTTCCATTTTATCTTCTAACTGGTTATTGTTTATGTGAATGAAAACTCTTGATTCCTGCATGTTAGTTTTATATCCTGCTACATTACTAAATTAAGGCACCCTGGTGGCAAAACAAGGAGCCCTGGTGGTGCAGTGGTTAAGTACTTGGCTGCTTACCTAAAGGAAAGGCCAGCAGTTCGAACCCACCAGCTGCTCCATGGGAGAAAGATGTGGCAGTTTGCTTCCGTAAAGATTACAGCCTTGGTCAGCTAACAGATGCATGAGGAAATGCTTACGATCATTAGCCATTAGAGAAATGCAAATCAAAACTACAATGAAATACCATCTCCCCCAACAAGGCTGGTACTGATCCAAAAAACACAAAATAATAAACGTTGGAGAGATTGTGGAGAGACTGGAACACTTAAGCACTGCTGGTGGGGATGTAAAATGGTACAACCACTTTGGAAAATGATTTGGCGCTTCCTTAAACGTTAGATATAGAAGTGCCATATAATCCAGCAATCTCACTTCTTGGAATATATCCTAGAGAAATAAGAGCCATCACATGAATAGATATATGCACACCCGTGTTCATTTTGCAGCACTGTTCACAACAGCAAAAAGATGGAAACAACCTAGGTGTCCACCAACAGACAAATGGATAAACAAATTAGGGTACATACACACAATGAAATACTACACAATGATAAAGAACAATGATGAATCCGTGAAATATCTCACAACATGGATGAATCTGGAGGGCGTTATGCTGAGGGAAATTAGTCAGCTGCAGAAGTACAAATATTGTATGAGACCACTATTATAAGAACTCAAGAAAAGGTTTAAACACAGAAGAAAACATTCTTTGATGGTTACAAGGGTTGGGAGGGATGGGGAGGGGAATTCACTAACAAGATAGTAGACAAGAATCATCTTAGGTGAAGGGAAGGACAACACACAATACAGGGGAAGTCAGCACAACTGGACCAAAGCAAAAGCTAAGAAGTTTCCTGAACACAACCAAACACTCTGAGGGACAGAGTGGCTGGGGCTGGGGCCTGAGGACCATAATTTCAGGGGACATCTAGGTCAACTGGCATAACAAAGTCTATTAAGAAAATGTTCTGCATCCCACTTTGGTGAGTGGCGCCTGGGCTCTTAAAAGCCTGCAAACAGCCATCTAAGAAGCATCAATTGGTCCCAACCCACTTGGTGTTCTTCATTCTCATTTGCTCCAAAGATACAAGGAAAATATTAGCCCAAGAGACAAAAGGTCCACATAAACCAGAGACTCCATCAGCCTGAGACCAGAAGAACTAGAAGGTGCCCCGCTACCACTAATGACCGCCCTGACAGGGAACACAACAGAGAGTCCCTGATGGTGCAGGAGAGAAGTGTGGAACAAAACTCAAATTCATGTAAAAAGACCAGACTTAATGGTCTGAGACTGGAGGAACCCCCAAAGCCATGGCCCCCGCACACACTGTTAACCCAGAACTAAAACCATTCCCACAGCCCACTCTTTGGACAAAGATTAGACTGGACTATAAAACATAAAATAATACCCATGAAGAGTGTGCTTCTTAGTTCAATCAGTTACACAAGACCAAATGGGTGGCTCCTGTCCGGAGGCAGGATGAGAAGGCAGGAAGGGACAGGAACTGGTTGAATGGTGTCTTAGTCATCTAATGTTGCTATAACAGAAATACCACGAGTGGATGGCTTTAACAAAGAGAAGCTTATTCTCTCACAGTCAGTCCAAATTCAGGGCATCAGTTCCAGGAGAAGGCTTCCTCTGTTGGCTCTGGAGAAAGGTCCCTGTAATGTGTCAGTCTTCCCTTGGTCTGGGAACATCTCCGTGCAGGAACCTCAGGTCCAAAGGATGCACTCTGCTCCCGGCACTGCTTTCTTGGTGGTATGAGGTTCCCATATGTCTCTGCTCACTTCTCTCTTTTATATCTCAAAAGACATTAGCTTAAGACACTATGAAATCTTGTAGACCTTACCAGTATAACTGCTGCTAATCCATCTTATTATATCATAGTGATAGAATTTACAACACATAAGGAAATTACATTAGATTACAAAATGGTACACAATCATACAATACTGGGAATCATGACCCAGCCAAGTTGACAGATATTTTTGGGGGACACAATTCAATCCATGACAAATGGACACAAGAAGCCATTGTGGAAACAGGAAGTGTGCTGTCACATTATGGGGATTGCAACTAGTGTCACATAACGATATGTCTATAAATTTTTATGAAAAATTAACTTGAGCTGTAAACTTTCACCTAAAGCACAATTAAAAAAAATAGCCTTGAAAACCCTATGGGGCAGTTCTACTCTGTCCTATAGTGTCGCTATGAGTTGGAATCAACTGGACGACAACGGGTTTGTTTGTTTTTTCTGGTGGCACAATAGTTAAGCGCTCAGCTGCTAACCCAAAGGTCAGAGGTTCAAACCTACCAGCCACTCCAAAGGAGAAAAGACCTGGAGATCTGCTCCTGTAAAGAATACAGCCTAGGAAACCCTATGGGGCAGCTCTACTCTGCTATATAGGGTCACTATGAGTTGAAATCGACTTGATGGCACACAATACCCCTTTACTAAATTTATTGTTTGAGAAGGTTTGTGTACACATATTAAGTATCACTCACTTCCTGCTTTACCGAACACTATTTTCTTGCCATCTGAGATGCTATACTCTCATTGTCTTTTATTTTCAATGTTCATATTCATTAGAGCTAGCTCAGTCTTGGGCCCAATACTACTACTTCTATACTTCTTTTTCTTTTTCTATTTCTCCTGTTCTTCCTCCCTCTTCTCCCTATCTCCCCTATGCCCTGTCTCCCCCCTCTATGATTTCACCTGCCACCATGGCTTTAAACCCACTACATGCTGTTCCTTTCCTCATCATGTACCACTCCCTCCTCCCCTACCCCAGTAAGTGGCACCAAGAAAGGCTAGGCATCATCCTATTCATTTCTGTGTCCTGCACATACTGGTAATTTAACAACAAAGATCTCAAATGAATTCACTACTTTACATTCCTTCTGCCACCCCTCTAGGGGGGCCTAGGCCCCGTAATCTCTCACCCAGAGATTGTGGTCTCTGTAAGTGGTCTCCTCACTTCCACTTTTGCCTCTCTAAGCCATCCTCCACCTCACACAACAACCAGAATGATCTTTGTGAAATGTGGATAAGATCGTGCTAGTATCTGTTTTGTTTCAAGTCCCAAGAAAGTAAAGCGTTTGTAATTATTCAGATTCCTCCAAGGTTTCCACAGCCACCCTGAGGCCTTTATAGTTGCCAGATGGAAGTCTAGTACCTGTTTTCATAACTGTAAACCATATAATAATGCGGCTATAGAAATAACGATGTTCAAAACAGGAGATCGAGCAAAAATTTTTTTGCTATATTTCTATTAATTATCACAAAATAGTCCTTTTGGATACAGAAGAAGCAGTTTTATATATAATGGCACCATTCTGGATGGAGTTTATGCTTTTAAAAGCAAATGCGTATTGAAACAGACTTTACTACTTTTTTGAGAACTATAAAAATCAAATTACAAACGATCCTGCTCTGGCTTGAAGTTTAAGTAAGTAAACATCAGGAAGCATGGTGGGTCTGCCATATTATCAGCAGTTTTAACAAGAACTTGAACCACTGCCGCTCAAGCCCAACTCTTGCAAAATACTCCTGACCAGCTCCCAAGGCTCTCTGGCCTTTGGACTGAATAAATCTGGTTTTTCTAATTTAGAGCAAAAATCAAAGTGACATAATTTTCTACACTTGTCTTTCTTCCTAGGAACTTCATCTTAAACCTGATGCTTCTTACTGCTTTCCTATACTAGATTCCAGTATATGATGTATCTTATTTTGTATCATAGCATTCAGGCAACAGTGTTTCTTGGTATACCACAGAATACAAGACTGGTAGGGTTTCTGACACCCGGTATAGTGACATGCATATGGTGGATATGCAACTCTAGACTTCAGTAGGAGAGGTCTAGGCTAGAAATAGAGTTTGGGAGTCATTAGCATGCAGGGGATTTTAACCTATGGTAACAGATGGAATCACAGAGGGAGTGGGGAGCCAGTGCTTTAGACAAAGCTTCCAAGACTCACCCTCCCCCCATTAGAATGAGGTGTGTAACAAGGGTGGAGTAGAGGGAAGATGGACTTTGACTTCGGTAGACCAAACAGTCAAAGCGTGCCTGCCACACTGTCTTATGGTGGACAGGCAGAGGCAGCAGGAGAAGGACTGGCCAGAGCTGGGAGCGTGATGAAGCAAACCCTCACCAAGGACACGCCAGTGATCACGTGCACCAGTGATTCCACAGCTCACACCCGTGTGCACCAATGGAGATTGCTTAGTCTTCCCTGGAACTCTGTAAGCTCTCTGTAAGCTCTCTGTGCATTGCTATAGAAACAGTAACCTTTCTAATTACTCCTGGCCTCCAGGGAATGTTTGTGTAAAAGCAGAAAAGAGAAACCAAACTCACTGCTGTGGAGTCAGTCCCGACTCATAGCAACCCCATAAACGACAGAGTAGACCTGCCCCATAGAATTTCCTAAACTGTAATCTTTACAGAAGCAGACTGCCACATCTTTTCTCCTGTGGAGCAGTGGTGGGTTTGAACTGCCAAACTTTTGGTTATCAGCCAGATGCTTACCAATGTGCCACCAGGGCTCCTTGAAAAGAGAAACACTGCCGCATTAATACTGTCTTCTTACTGGACTGTTCCCCCCTAAGAATCAGTCAAAGCAGAGTTGCCTACAACAGTCGCTTTAGTTTCAGTTTGAAATTATATAAAATTAAACAGCCACTTTGGTTTTTTAAAAGATATTTTTTGTAGGATTTACTGCAAGACAACTCTAGCTTTTAATGCATTTTAAGGTAAAGATCTCATAATACAGCTCAGGAGTGTGTGCAGCCTTTTACAAATGTGGTTTTTAGTAGAGCTCCCCTCAAATGAAAGGGAGAGAGAAGACAAAGGATAACATGCTCAAATAAAAGAAACAAACAACACCTTTAAGCAACTTCTAATACCACACACTAAACCCTCTCCTTTTTGCTCTTCCTACAGTATCTATTCAACTTGTATAACAAACTGTGATTACAAGTTTTTATATCATTTGAGCAAAATAAAGCAAATAACCATTTATCTGGGGAAAAGTTCATACCCGACCAAATAGAAAAGACAGGCTAGTTTCCCTCATAGCATGTTCCCCAAAACACAACGCTATCTCAACGGCATTCGCAGTACTGAATGAGTGTCAGAGATCCTAACTCCAGTGTAAAGCTTGGAAAACCACAAACATTTCACCGGCTGATCTGTTTTGGGAACTCATTTCAGAACCTATCTCTCGAGTTTGGTCTTAGACTCTTTGCAAAAATGAATTGGGAAGGTTAATTAAAAGTACATTTGAAAATATATCCCCACTCACTATTAACATTACTAACTTAACAAAAACTGAGTTAGGGCTGAAGGGTTGGTGATAGATATCCGTTCTTCCTGTGGTAGTGCACCTAACTTCTCACAAGGAGGACAGAGGCCTTCCAGTGACATCTTGTGACAGCATCTGATACTGCATCCCGTGCACCAAACAGCAAAAACAACTCATTTTTCCAGGCCACTGACGGGACACGGGGCATCACGAGCTCCAGCCTGGCTTTGGGCCCTGCCCACAACAGCCAGTTGGTTCTAGTTCAGGAACAGGAGGGAAGCAACTGACGCAGGAACAGGTGCCACTTCATGTGGCCCTCGTTATTTGTTTACTCCCAACTAAGATGGACTTGGAAGAAAGGCCTGGTGATCTGCTTCTGAAAACCAGCCACTGAAAACCCCATGAAGCAGTTTACTCTGACACACATGGGGGTGCCATGAGTCAAGAGTCAACTCCACAGCATCTGGTTTGGTCTTTTAGTTTATGGCATCCATTAAATAAAGTGCCTTCCAGGCTCACTCCCTGCAGCCACTCTTTATAAAGAAACTACAGCCAACACATTAGTTTGCTCAAGACTCACGAAATGGCCAAGGCCTGACCTAATTCCAAGCTTTCCAACTCCAAAGCCCTTTCTACCATCTAGTGCTTCTCAAACACTTCCACTGAAGCACTCCAGTAGCTCAGGAATGTGAACCCTTTCCAACCTGGCCGGAGTGCAAAAGTTATGCTAAGTTGGTGAGTGTCATAGATTGAATTATGTCCCCTCCAAAAAAATGAGTCAACTTGAGTAGGCCATGGTTCCCAGTATTGTGTGGTGGTCCTCCCTTTTATGATTGTAATTTTATGTTAAAGAGGATTAAGGTGGGATTCCCTGATCCTATGTAAAGGGAGTTTCCCAAGGTGTGGCCTGCATCACCTTTTATCTTACAAGGGATAAAAGGAAAGGGTAGCAAGCAGAATGGGGGGACCTCATACCACCAAGAAAGCAGTGCCTGGAACACAGCACGTCCTTGGAACCTAGGGTCCCTGCACAGCAAAGCTCCTAGTCCAGGGAAGATTGATGAGAAGGCCAACAGAGAGAGAAGGCCGTCACCCAGAGCTGATGCCCTGAATTTGGACTTTTAGCCTACTTTATTGTGAATAAATAAATCTCTTTGTTAAAGCCATCCACTTTTGGTATTTCTGTTACAGCAGCACTAGATGACTAAGACAATTTGGTACCGAGAGTGGGGTGCTGCTCTAAAAGATACCTAAAATGTGGAAGCGGTTTTGAAACTGTGAATGGATAGAGCAGTGGCAGTGGCAGAGGACTGGCAGCAGCAGAGAACCTGCAGTGGCAGAATCAAAAGACCAGTGCCAGACAATGCTGGAGCCAACCCACAGAACCAGACACCTGAGTGCCTTTGCACAGGGGGCTGCCTGGCAGAGTGGGGTGCCTCTGGGCACCTATTGGTGGAGTTAGGCTTGCCATCCCACAGAGCAGGAGAGCTGAGTGCCTGTGCTCAGGAGGCTTCCTGGTGGAGTGGGGTGCCTCCAGGCACTTGTCAGTGGAGCTACAGAGCTTTGGAACACTGGCCCCAGCAGGGTCGATGCAGGCATGAGGCCGAGGAGCCAAGACGTTGAGAAACTAAGAAGCAGAAGCCGAAAAGACAAGGAACACAAGAAGCTGAGCTGCCTCAGTCTCAAAAGGTATGGCCAGGACCTCTGGGGTTTCAAAGGGTGGAGCCATGGCCTTTGTTGTTTCTACGGGTGGAGTCACCACTCAGATGGACTAGGAGAATGGTACACCTAAAGCCGAGGGAGCAGAGTTGCTGTTCAGTGGGCCTGGAAGGCAGAGCTGAACACCAAAGCTGAGGGACCTCCATTCAGAATCTGGAGTGTGGCCAATACCTAGAGTCTGGAGAGCAGGGCCATTGTGTAAATTGTCTCAAAGACCAGATTATTTTTGAAGCCTTGAGGGCTAATGTAATGTGTTCTGCTGACTTGCTTGGTGCCTGTTATCCCTTCTTTTCCTCCAGTTTCTCCCATTTGTAATGGAAATGTCCAGCTTATGCCACTGTACCTTTGGAAGCAGGTAACTTGTAGTCTAGATTTCACAGATGAAGAGGAATTTTTGGATTTTGGACTCGGAGTTAAGACTTTTGCTATGATACGATGGGGTGAACGTTTTGCATGTTGCAATGGTGTGATTTTTGGGGGGCCAAAGGGTGGAATGTCATGGATTATGTCCCCCCCAAAAAATGTGTCAACTTGATTAGGCCATGATTCCCAGTATTGTGTGGTTGTCCTCCATTTTGTGATTGTAATTTTATGTTAAAGAGGATTAGGGTGGGATTGTTTAACACGCTTACTAAGGTCACATCCCTGATTCTATGTAAAGGGAGTTTCCCTAGAGTGTGGCCTGCATCACCTTTTATCTTACAAGAGATAAAAGATAAGGGAAGCGAGCAGAGTTGGGGGCCCTCATACCACCAAGAAAGCAGCGCCGGGAGCAGAGCGCGTCCTTTGGACCTGGGGTCCCTGTGCGGAGAAGCTCCTAGTCCGGGAGAAGACTGATGAGAAGGCCTACAGAGAGAGAAAGCCTTCCCCTGGAGCTGACGCCCTGAATTTGGACTTTTAACCCACTTTATTGTGAAGAAATAAATTTCTTTGTTAACGCCATCCACTTGTGGTATTTCTGTTATAGCAGCACTAGATAACTAAGACAGTGAAGGTGTCACGACATTAACAGACAGTAAACTGGGATGACTTTTTGGACAAGCTTGGCAACTTCTATCAAAACTTAAAATATATACATTCCCTTCAGTGCAGTGCACATCAACAGCAGACTGGCAGAAAAGTTAGGGTATATCCAGTATGCTGGGATACCGTGCAGCTGTCTAAGGATGAGAACTATTCATTTTAGCATGGAAAGAGGTTTATGACAGAGTAAGACGAAAAAATCAGGTAACACAGTAGGTGGAGCAGGATGTTTATATTTTTAAAGATATGTACTTGTAAGCAAACAGAAAATTCTGGATGCAAAAGACACTGTAAATAGTGACTCCGTTCTAGAGTTCTGGGGACTAAGGCTAAAGAACAGGGAACTTTTACTTTTCAAACTCACCCCCTTGTGAGCTATTTGGATCTCTTACTATTAACATAGTACTTTTAAAGAAAAATTCTAAGTAACTTGAGCTTTTGAGAAAGCTCTTAAGTATTACACTTAAATATTCCAGTCAAATCTGAAGACCAAAAAAAAAAAAAAAATAGACTAGTAAATTGTTAGTTCTCCTTTCTGATAAAATATGGATATTTAATGTTGTTTGTCCTTTGGCTTTGCATGATCTAGAACAGCACTGTCTTTTTTGACAGAAATATAGTGGAATTTTACTTAATTTTAAACTTCCTAGTAGCCACAGTAAAACAAAAACAAAAAAAGTGAAATTACTTTTAATATTTATACCATATCTAAAATATTATCATTTCAACATGTAAATATTATTCTTAAATAAGATATTTAAATTCTTTTCTATTGCATTAAGTCTTCAAAGTCCAGTGTGTTGTAAACTCTTCAATTTGGACATGAAATTTTCATTAGAAACTCTTGATCTGTTATTTACATTTCATAAAATTTACAGTTGAAAAAACAGAATCACACTTAGATCTAACTTTTCTAATAACTGAATCACATATTGCTTTTAAATTCTGATTACTTATGTAAAATTTAAAATGCAGTTCCTAGTTGCACTAGGTACATTTCATGTGCTATAAAGTACATGTAGCCAGTGGCCCCCATACTGGACTGCACAGATTCAGAAGTGTTATGTCCAAGTGTAGTCCCTAGACCTGCAGCATCAGCATTACCTGGGAACTTGTGCAAATCCTCAGCCTCCCTCAGTCACATGACTATGTTGCCTCCAGTGGAAGTGAGTGGAAGAATGGTGGGCCACTTCCGGACCCTAACAAGGAAGCACGACACTCCCTGTCCCTTCCCTGGGCTCGGATGGCCACCACCACTACGGAACCACATGCTGAAGACAGAGCTGCAACCAGGCAGGGTCCCTGACCAACTTGGCCCACAACAGAACCATCCTCCCATCTGGCAGATGCTTCGTTCTTTAAGCTGCTTTATTGTATTTTATTATTTTGGGCAGGGGGGAAAGAGGTTGTTTTATCATCAGGTTAGCCCACCTTGGAATATCACTTAATGCTCTTCTGATTGTTTATACAAACTCTTTTGACAGAACATTTTATTAAATAGTTTTAATGAAGTTTCTGACTGTTTACCATGAGCAGTATGAAAGTACTCGAGTATAAACGTTACCTACGGAGTTACAGTAGCATACCCTAAGTTAATGTGCCGGCTGAGGGACAGTCGTTGGTGTCATCGCCTTACTTTCCACCTGGAAGAGAACAAAAGCGTTGTTGGCTTTTTAGATTTAGCTCTTAAAGTCAAATAAGATCTTTCAGAAAGCAGCTATAAAATGTTACTGCCTGATTACACCTTGTGCTCGAATGAAATACATTTATAATTTGGGGTTCCAGATCATAACTTCCTCATGAGTAAGTTATACAACACCAGGGCATGCAAGGTCAGCCATGCATTGCACTGTGAGGACTTGTCAACACTCACTATTGGAGCAGAGAACTGCTACCCTGCGTAGCCACCTCAGTACCTGAGTCGCTGCGCCAGCCAGCTGGGAGACAGTGTGGTCAGTGCTCCCGAGGGCTTGGACTCAGGAACTCCTGCGGCTGAACACCTATGGAAGGGCCAGATCAATACTGTCCTACCCTGCACTCACTCACCAAGAAACCCAGACACTGATTTATAGTCAGGGCCACTGGTGCCCAGCCTGGCTCAGGTAGGAACAATATAAGGAACAACAAAACGCAATTAAAAGGAGGCTTAAGCTTCCATTTTTTATCCAATAGCAAGTGTGAGGTAGATGTTGCCATTAACTTAACAAAGGCACTCTTGGTTAATAACACCAAAATCCAACTTTATTAATCTTTCCAGCTTTACTTGAATCCTCAATTTGTTTTCAGTCCAGCCCAGGCAATCCAACAAAGCCACCCTGAACCCATTTCCTTTTTTGTTGTTAACAAACATGAAAAAAATGTTCAATTTACTAGTAATCAAAGAAATGCTGATTAAAGCAGCAAGGTATCATCCTTCATCTATCAAAAGAACAGATATGAAAGAAAAAAATAAAAACACCCCCAGAGGTGAGCAGGATTTGGGGAATGGCACTTGAAGACATTCCTAGAAGGAATATTTCAAAGAGCCATTGGCGACGTGTGTTATCAACAGCTTAAGAAACCGGCATGCTCTGGAAGACCTTGCCTCCAGAACAATGCCAGACGTGAGTAGAGATCACAATGTGGTGCAAAAATAGGAGGCATCCTAAAAATCTAACCACGGGGGAAAGTCAGGTAAATTCTGTGCCCTTCTCTGGGCTCCCCAACCCCATGAGATGTGTCAGCTTCAGCTGCCCAGGACCCAGCTTGCAGGCCTTTTCTTTCGGTTTTTTTTTTTTTAATTGTGCTTTAGGTGAATGTACCATTTCCTATTTAACCACACCTTGCTCTTTCATTAATTAGGCATGGATGAAAATTAAACGGTTATCTGAGAGACTCAAATCAAATGTTATCTAACTTGAGATTACGTTCATCCAAACCTCTACAACAAATATTTAAAGTCTATAACTTAGTATAGAACAGTGCTCAAAACTGTTTCACTCCCCACCTTGGAGTTTATTAAATTATTTTCCTGTGTCTTAAATCAGCCCTCCAGCAGCTGGCAACATGTTCTTACCCGGCTCTGCTGGTGGGGGCAGCCTCTTGGCTTGCAGCCGTGGTCCAGAGGGTGTCTGTGTCGGATGCAGAAGTTACTGTGACACTCGTCGCAGACCACCTGCAGCATCTCTTTTCTCTTGCATCCTTCTTTTGAGCACCGGTATGTAAAAATCTAAGAAAACAAGCATTACAAGCACTTACTTAGCACGGTCATTTTATTTAAACTAAAAATCACTCTTATCGACAGAGTGAAGATGCCAAGGAATCACTTAAACGTTTTAACAAGGTCATTTTATTTAAACTAAAAATCACTCTTATCGACAGAGTGAAGATGCCAAGGAAACGTTTAGTGTCAGGTAAGAGATGAATACTACCTAAAAAAACATTAAAAAAAAAAAAATTTTAACAAGTGATCAATATAAAGGTGGTATATTCAGTTGGGGCCCCAGAAGCAGATCCTGAAAAAGGGATTCATATGAAAATGACTGGAAGGGCTCCCAGGGGGAAAAACAAAACAAAACACAAGACAAGGGGGAGGAAGGAGCTTCGAGGGACCTGGGAGGGAGTGGGGGGAACTGGGGCAGATGACGGTGTGCTACCACGTCCCACAGAGAACAGAGTGAGAACATCTGTCTGTATCCCCTGCGCTCATCAGTCATGGGGGGAGGTAATGCCCAGGTAGTTTTGGCTGTGAAGCTAACAATGTAAGGAAGGGCGATGTCCCAGCAGCAGGAGGGCCCTCAGGCAAAGACAGGCAGGTTCTGGCTGCTGCAAGTGACTGCCCAGCAGAAACCAGTATCCCTGAAGGCAGTGTGGAGACATGAGGGGCACAGCAGAGCACTGATGGCATCTGCACAGGGGGCCTGGAGCACAAAGGAGGGAGCACCTATGCTGGTGGGGTGGGACGGGGGTGGGAAGGACCTCGGCGGTAACTTGTGCCAAGGATGAGGAGGACCTCGCTGGGGAAGGAAAGAATGGGCAAGAAGGGGTGGGTAGAGCTGCAGTCTTGTATGAAGACAGAAGAGTTGTAAAAGGCCTTCCCGAGAGCCTGGAGGGCAAAGGGAAGGGTGTACAGCAAACTCGTGTGGAGAAAACAGGGTTAGAAAGGGAGCTTGGAGAAAGTTTTCTTGTAAAGGGTTTTGTGTAATAGGCTAAGGAACACAGATTTCACTCCCTCCTATTTGAGCTTAAAAAACAGAGGCATTTACAGGCCTTGATTAAGGTACTTGATAACTACAAACCAGATCCATGGCTGGAAACGGTGATTTAAGCTAATTCCCTACAGGAAAAGCCCTTTAAAAAGGCAAGAATGCCCACATGCATGTTCTGGAGGGCTGGTGGACGGGGAAGCAGCTCCCTTAGAAAGGGCCTGAGACCAAAAGGGAGGCCCTGGGGAAGGCCAGCTGCAGAGCAGCCAGAGAGGCCTAGCGACCTGCAGTCCGGGGACAGAACCAACCGCCACATGCAACCTACAGACAGCAACGTCTAATATTGGTCAGAGGTTCAGTTTCCTTGGACATCTAGTGCAGGGTGGAGAACTGACCCCATAGATTGGCTGTCCCCTCCTGAAACCCTACAAAAATGACAGAAAACGAGTTTCTAGAAGGCATGAATCTACAAGGGTGAAGAGTAAAAGGAAAACAGCAACAAGGTTTTAGAAACTGACCAGCATGAGGACAAGCAGTGATGCTTGGTGGGTAGGAGAAACCAGAGCGTGAGCTGTAGGGAGGCTCTGGGGCTGGGAGAATCAGAGACCTGGGGAAGGGGGATCACAGCAGGAGGAAGTACAGCGCACAGTGAAGGCTGTAGGTGTGTGCTCCAGAGAGGGTCAGACAGAAGCTCCCGGGCCCAGGGAGGCACAGCAGTGGGGGCAGTGGGCAGAAGGATGGTGCTGAAGACGGAGGGGGCGGGGAAGATGGGGAGTCTGCGGGCATGATGCTGGAATAGGGGCAAGAGCTAAGGCTTTGACTTACACTGTGGTCACCAGATAGTGCCTAAAACTGAAGGGCAGACAAGACAGATGTAACAATACACACATTTAGAGAAAAACCAGATACAAATAAACAATCAAACGAAACTGTTAGGAGTTGGTTGCCTGCCCTGCAAACTCCAAACTATCAGATATGCAACTTGAATAAAAAATGAAAGTTCCCAAAGCAAGAGACTGAACATTCCAATTTCACACCCTTTTGCATTATCCTAAGAGGAACTGAGAAAACAAATGCATAATGACAATTCTAGAAAACTGGGTCTAACTCTTCATCTTGGGAGAAAATGGGCAAATTCCTCCAAATCAAGGAGACCCTCATCTAGGACCCCTGACGTTTAAGACTGTTTTTATATAGCTCACAACACAGAGGAACATCCACACATCACTGGGTTTTTACTTTGTACGTGAACTATGAGGACCAATTTTCACAGATCATTGATCCCTTTTCCCCCCTAAGGAAACAACACTTCGCAGAATTTTCAGACTTTCCACTCACCTTCTCGTGACTCCTCCCAGGGTTGGACTTGCAGTCCTGGTCCATGTGCTCTCCAACCACCACGTCAGGAAGCTCCCCCTTCTTCACTGGGACAGGGCTGTTACAGAGTGGGCACACCGGGACGTGAATATCCTATACGTGTGGAACATAAGGTGACATTCCAGAGTCAGACCACCAAAACATTTTTCCAAGAAAAGGGGAAGATGGTGCCGTGCATGTACAGACAGCACAAACACTGCAGCTCTGGCCACTCAAGAGAACCAGTGTTGACAAGGTCCAGAAGACAGAAGGGGACAAGGAAGCCCCCTGGTGTTAGGGAACACAAGGTGGAGTAAGGATATTCTTGATGTGCTGTGAGATTGTTAACCATTGTCATAGGGCAACATGTGTAGTAACTGTTAAATGAAAAACTATTTTGTTCTGTAAGCCTTCATCTTAAGTGAGAATAACAGCACAGTTGGAAGAGCGTAGTCAATGTCACTGAACTGTGAATTTAGAAAATTTTGAAACGGTGTATCTTTGGCCATCTGTAATTTTCATCAAAAAAAAAGGGTGAGAATTTAGAGGCTTAATACGTTGTGGGGTTGTTAACCAATATCAAAAAAAACAACATGTGTACTACTATTTCATGAGAAACTATTTGCTCTGTAAGCTTTCACCTGAAGTACAATAAAATATATTAAAAAAAAAAAAAAAAAAAAAAAAAAGAGAACCAGTGTTGTTAGTGCAACGGGTTGACAGCAGGGGACCCTGAGAACTTGAATACAAAGTCGCCTCAGGTTAAATCTAAGTGGAATTTAAATGAACAGACTATCAACCAACCATAGAAGCAACCCCAAAATGGTCAGTAAAAAGGCAGCAAGGGGCGGGGTGGGGGGGAGGGGGCTGGTGAAGACAGACAGGGCCAGTCTCAGGAAAACAGGGCTGTCCTCCAGCACCATCCTGACAAGAGGGGAACCTGTCCAAATACCACAAAGGGGAGACAACAGAGGAAAACACTGGCCACAGAGACCATCCAGCCCCCTTCAATTGCCAGTGGCCTCTCTGGTCCTGTGCAGCTTCCTGTGTGGCTGACACCAGGAGGGAACTCACTGGTGGGCCCTCAAGGAGGGAGGTCACTGCATTGGCCACACCTAGGCCGAGGGCAAGCCCAGGACCCAGGGCTTTGAGGGCCAACCTACGAGACACCCAGGGCCGTAAAAAATCTGTTGCTGTCGAGTCGATTCCAACTCATAGTCACTCTATAGGACTGAATAGAACTTCCCCATATGGTTTCCAAGGAGCAGCTGGTGGATTCAAACTGCCAGCCTTCTGGTTAGCAGCTGAATGCTTAACCACTTCGCCACCAGGGCTCCACACCCAGGGCAGGGGCTGGGAAATGTTGAGGAAGATGAGAGGCAGCCGCCATTGCCATCAGGGTGGAAGACAGTCACCGAGCTATGGGAGCTGTTGCCTGGGGCGGAAGAGCCACCAGATGGCACTCCCTCAATCAGCTAGTTTGCTAACTAAGAATCAGTTTCTGTGTTCCTAAATCACCTCTAGCCAGATTCTCCGCATCTGGGGACACGGGTGGTATGGCCTAGTCAGTCCCTGGGCAAACTAGGTAATGTGTACCACATGCCCGACATGTTCCAGACTAGAAAAAGCTGAAGTATAGCATGCTGGCCAACACCGATCAAAGTACAGTAACGCTAAGTCACCCACTTTTCTAGCAACCATGGTAAAGGCGCCGAGGGCTGATACTGAAGTCATCTGAGAGCCATCAGAGACAGAAAAGACAAGCCAGGGCCACTTGAAAGTCAGGAACAAAGTCTTTGACTTTTGCACTTATGAAGTTAGTTTTCTTAGAGTTGTTTTCCAGTTTCTAGCGCATTCTATCTGAATCATCTAAACATGAGTCAGGGCTGCAGAGTTACCAGGATAAGTAAGCATCCTAACAACTTCCTGGTCAGACTTTATGTCAAGGATTAAGCCATTTCCTGAGTCACATGGAGAGACAGCTGTGCTTTTCCGTGGAGTAATGAATCAAAGAAATCAAGTATTTTAACATGTAAAGAAGTAAGCTTTGAAAATTATGTTACATCAACAATTTGACTCCACGAGTCCCCGAGTAAAACAGCACAAAACAAAATCTCTACTGCTGTCAAGTCATGCTGGCCAAAAGAACCTTTTGTGAGGATGGAATGTTCTAGGCCCAGGCTGCCCAGTAGGGTAGTCACGGGCTACCTGTGGTATGATTGGTTACATTTGTGTGGCCTTTCTAGCCATGGTCTTGTAACTTCCACCCAGGTGACTGTGTGATAAGGTAATTATGGCCTACCAAGGGGATTGCTCAGTTCTGCCTTAAAAGAGAGCCAATTCCAGAGCAGAGGGGAGCAGCCTACTACCACCAAAGGAGAGACCAGCAACAGGAGATGGAGCAGTGGGCTTCCCGGTGCACAGAAAGTTAAGTGCCTTCGGGCAGAAGCCTGAGAGCACAGCTGGGGAGAAGCTATCCTTATGGAAGAACTGTATCCTGAGTGTTCTTGAGCCTGAGCTGTAACTGTTACTTCTCTAATAAAGCCCATAATTGTGAGGATGGTGTGTGAGTTCTGTGTGGCCAATGCAATGAATTATCGAACCCAGGAGAAACGTAGAGAGTGCTGTGAGGACAGCTGGTGTCAGAAATATCAAAGATGGTGGAGAGAGGAGGCTTATCTGGCCTCCACCTCATGGGAGTCAGCCTTGGGAGACTTGACCTGGTTCTCCTTCCCCCTTGCAGAGTTGGAGGAGGTCAGACACTGCCCCCATGCCATTTTTACACCACTCAACACCTGAAATGTCACCAGTGCAACTGAGAAATTAATTTTTAATTTCACGTAATTAAATAGCCACACACAGCTACACTGTTGGATAGCACAGCTTTCAGGAGTGAAGGTCAGAATCTTCTGAACAGAGTATGAAGAGTTACCTTCTTGAACGCAAAGGGACACTCATGTGCAGCAAATGTAAAATGATCTTTACAGAAATCTTGTTTACATGCATCACACGTTAGTGGCAGAAAATCTAAACAAAAAAAATAGAGAAAATTGTTTTAAAGACTAGAACAAAAGGATTGCAGATCATACTAAGAAGGTAGTTCCATATATTAAATGCTTCGTAACTATTAGCTTGATACATCCTCAAGGAATCACAAGTGAGCGGTGAAAAAACTTTGGGGTCATGAATTTCACAATGCCAAACAACATGTAAGAATCTATAAAGCTATCTTTTCAAGAGACATCGCACCTCATATAGCATCACACCTATTTAAAAAGCACACTTGTATCCATTTAGCCTTGGCAGCTGGCCTCGCACCTGGCATTAGGGGGATGCTAAATACAATGCTGAACAGAGCCTGGACCCCATGCCAGGTGCCCGATACTAAAAGCAAGAAAGGCCAAGACAGAGAATTATCAGCTAATTAGTGAAATGTCCAGTTTTCCTTCACAAAATAGTCAACAAAATACTCATTTCCTATTGATAATCTCTTAAAATAGCTTACCTAGCTGCTTGCAAGTTTTTTCTGAACAGTGCTTCCCCAAATCAGGGAACTCCATTTTGAGAGAGGTGTTCAAAAAACAGCTGGCAGATTTCAATGTCACCTACAAGAATGAGAGTGGTTAGAAGGAAAGCAATGACTACCCGGATTTTAGCCATTGGGATTTATAATTTACAGCTAATGCAAGTAAACAAACATGCTCCCAAGGGCTTCCATGGCCGAGGCATCCTACACCCAAGAAAAGACTAAAGCACCACCAACTCTGCTGTTTTACAGCAAAAAGAAAAACATGAATTTTAGCAGATGTATCAGGTTCTCGGCCATTCAGAATCAACACTATTATGAGACACATTGTTTTTCAATCCTTTTAATTCCTAGTTTACGAAGCTCACCCCAATTTCAGGTCTTCATTAAATCATTACTTCAACTCATATTGGCTGGGGCCTCTCATATTCTATTTACATAGCTGCCAAAGAAATTACAACCTTGGGGAATTTTAAGGCACAATTTCATCTATTAAATACACTTGTTGACATATACAAACGTGCCTCTGTTACCAGGTGCTAGATCACATTAACTGACAACACTATCCATAGGAAATTTCACTCCATCCCTTGCTGCTCTAACTCCCTCAAGCATTAAGTTTTATTTTGCCTCTACTCCTTAATGACATCAACCTGGAGTTGATTAGGGAGACCAGCAAATTGTTAACTCACCATGAAAAACAGGTAGACAACTGGTGAAGTTACTGGATTCACAAGGTCCCCTCCATAACGTGGTGCCCACCAAACCTCTCAAGACTCTTCTCCCTCCCAGAATTCAAGTCCAAGGGACTTTTTCGAATCTTCCCATCAGCTCACTCCACTCTGCTGGGAGCCTGCCGCCTAGCATACTCTTCCCCCCAGCTAACATCTACTTCTCCCTTCAGTTCTCCGTTTACGTGTTCCTTCCTCAAAAAGGCCTTTCCTAACCCCTCACCACCTCCCATGTAGGTTACACACTCTCTACTCTTAAAAGATCCCGTCATTCCTTTCCTGCACCTACTCACAGTTTCCAACTAGCTTACTTCACTATGAGCTCCGTGGCGTCTAGCGACCATGTCGGTGCTGCCCATCGCTGTACCAGAAAGGCACAGCGCAGAGCATGACAGAGTAGGCGTCCCTTAAATTTGTGTTCAAGGGATTGACCGGAATCTAATGTCAACCCCGAAATGATTTTGTTCTTGACACCAAAGCAGTAGTCTGAAAACACCCGACCTATAGGATTATTGTGCCATGACATAAATGCCCTATATGTACGAAGCCGGGAGCCGAAAAAAAGAGGAAGTACGGATGTCTTTAGGCTAACTAGGTTTACAACCGCGATTAACATCTGTATCATGCTTTAAGACGCCTTCACATGCCCCTCGGCTCTTCCCCGACCCCAGCGCGACCCCGTACCTGGCTGTCGTCGGAGACACGGGCAGCTGGGAAGGCTAGCGGAAGGCGGAGACGGAAAAGCGGGCTTCCTTCGTCGGTGCCAGCCCTTAGGAACAAGGCAAAAAGGACGACAGGGACAGGACTTGTGCAAAGGCCGAAGCCGAGCTGAGCCCACAGGGAAGCACAGCATCTCGAAGCAACCAGCACCCCACCATTTATCCCCCAGCGGTCCCGTCAGAGCGCCGCCGCAGCCTACTCATTCCCGGCGCGCCCCGATGACGCGCTGTCCAGCCGGCCAATCCCGCCCCGCAGCGGCCCTGTGCCCCGCCCTCTCCCCGACGCTCCGCCCACCTCCTCGAAAAGTCTGGCAGTTTCTCGGAGCTGCCGCTCTGATAATGCCCACGAGGTGCTGCTGAATCACAGTGAGACGGCGCATCGCAGGTGCACCTCGGCCGGCCGCGTTACCTGGGAAAGCTGAGTCTGTGTGGGCAAAGGGGCGACGCTGGCCGCTGTCGGGGGAGCCTGGGGCCCCCCCACAGCAGACGGGAGCACCCTGAGTTAGCCCGTCGATCCTCAGCCAAGTGGGCGCCCTGGAGCGGCCATAGGAAGCTACGACGCCTCTCAGAGACGGGGCTGCAGCCTTCTCCACACCTTCATTCATTCACATCCCTCCTGGCGGGAACTCAGCACCGCAGCGCAGCTGGAAAGCGGGTCATTGGAGAGGACGCCTGGCAGATGTCACACTCCCCGGGACATGACAAGGACCACCTGGGGAACTATGACAGGGTATGAGGGGTCTGTGGCATTTGGAAAGGAGTCCTGGGGAGTGAGTACACAAGGGGACCCGAAGGAGACACAGGGTTTATAGGTTTTATCCCGCTAGTGCAGAGAAACGCAGGTGGCCACAATGGTAGAGACCAGGGTCCTGAGGTGGGAAGGCCGGACTAGCTGGACCTAGAGGTCTTCCCTGCCCTGAGGCACCTTCCCCCCTTCTAAGCATCAGGCAGTGCTTGGAGGGGGTCTGGTGTTATCCTGGAGTATGAAAGAAAACATCTATTTTTAAAAATAGTTCATTCTGAGGTAATTTTAAACTTGGATAAAAATTGTAAGAATAGTACAGAAAATTTCTATATTCCTGTCACTTATATTCCCCAGTTATTAACGTTTCACATTATTTGCTCCGTCGCACTCTTCCTTTTCTATAAAAACATACGTGTATACACCCATTTTCATTAATCTTTTTCTGAACCATTTGAGAGCAAGCTGTAGACATGATGCCCCATCACCCCTAAACACGCCAGCATGTATTTCCCAAAAACAGTCGCTGTGCTACATAGCCACTGCCCAGCCATGGAAGTCAGAAAATCAACACTGAGACAATTCTAAGGTACAATCTATAGCCCCCATTTAGATTTCATCAACTGCCTCAACATTGTCTCTTTTTTCCTTTCGGGCCCAGAGCCCTGGTGGCCCAGGAGTTTAGCACTGGGCTGCTAACCTAAAGGCTGGTGGTTCGAACCCACCCAGGAGCTTTGCGGAAGAAAGACCTGGAAATCTGTTTCCATAAAGATTACAGCAAAGAAAGCTCTATAGGGCAGTTCTACTCTGTTACATAGAGTCACTATGAGTCAAAATCAATGGCACACAACCACAACAACAAAAATCCCATAGAAGATCACACATTCACTCTCCTCCATGCTGGAGTAGCCCCTTGGTCTTCCCTATCCTTGGCAGCCTTTATTAAAAGGCACAGGCCTTCCATTCTATAATATGACCCTGTCATGGATTGGATTATGTCCCCCAAAAAATACATATCAATTTGGCTGGGCCATGGTTCCCAGTATTGTGTGGTTGTCCTCTATTTTGTGATTGTAATTTTATGTTAAAGAGGATTAGGGTGAGATTGTAGCACCCATACTAAGGTCACATCCCTGATCCAGTGTAAAGGGTGTTTCCCTGGGGTGTGGCCTGCACCACCTTTTATCTTATAAGAGATAAAAGGAAAGGGAAGCAAGCAGAAAGTGGGGCCCTTATACCACCAAGAAAGCAGTGCCGGGAGCAGAACGCGTCTTTGGACACGGGGTCCCTGCGCGGAGAAGCTCCTAGTTTGGGGGAAGATTGATGAGAAGGCCGACGGAGAGAAAGGCTTCCCCTGGAGCTGATGCCCTGAATTTGGACTTTTAGCCTACTAGACTGTGAGAAAATGAATTTCTCCTTGTTGAAGCCATCCACTTTGGTATTTCTGTTATAGCAGCACTAATTCAGTCTCCTCCATGCTGGAGTAGCCCCCTTGGTCTTTCCTGTCCTTGCTGGCCTTTATTGAAAGGCACAGGCCTTCCATTCTATAATATGACCCTCAGTCCGGGTCCCCTCCAATATTTCCTCAAAGCCAGGCTCAGGTGGTGGTCTCCTGACAGGCAGACCACAAAAATGATGCTGGGTTCTTCCTGGTGTATGGCATTGGGAGGCACAGGATTTCAGCCATCTCATCACTGGTGATGTTAATCTTGGTTCCTGGCTGTGTTGCTGTCTGCTAGGTTTCTCTACTGTAATAAAGCTACTATTTTTCTGTTTGTCAACTGATTAGTATTTTGTAGGGAGACATTCCGAGGTTACACCATTATCTTGTTTTTTGTCAAATTTCTGCCAACCTTAATCTCCATCAGTGACTTCTGCCTGACTCACTATGGTTGTTGCCAAATAGTAATTTTTTGTTTTTTTTCTTCCAACATTTCTTCTGCATTTATTAGTTGGCACTCTACTGTGAGGGAGAGATTTCTCGTCTCCATTTATTTTTTATTCATTCATTCATTTTTATCAGTAAAGGCCCATGGATTTCTATTTTATTCATGGGTAGTATTCTGTTTCTGTTATTTATTTTGATGTTCAGGTTGTCCCAGATTTGGTCAGTGAGAGCTCCTGCAAGCTGACTCCTGAATCCTTTTGCTATCTCCTCATTATTCTTTTCATTTTTCCTTACTGTGGCACAAGTTGTCCCAGGCTTGTTTTATACGCTCCTTGCCCTATACTTGGAATCAACTATTTCTCTAAAGAGTTCTGGTTCTTTTTAGCAGAGGATGGTATTTAGAAACCAAGATTTGGGCACTCGGTGTGCTTATTGCTACTAGCGTGTCATTGCTTCTAGGACCTCTCAACGGACACAGGCTAGGAAATATATGTATGTATATCCATACACATCCACATAGTCAATGTGGATCCCCTGTATGGATCATAACAAATTTATAACATTGCAAAGAATGGGAATTCCAGAGCACTTAATTGCACTCATGTGGAGCCTCTGCATGGTCCAAGATGGGGTCGTTCAAACAGAACAAGGGCATACTGTGTGGTTTAGAATTGGAAAAGGTGTACAGCAGGGTTTATCCTTTCACCTTACTTATTCAGTGTGTATGCTGAACAAATAATCTGAGAAGCTGGACTACATGAAGAAGAACACAGTGTCAGGATTGGAGAAAGACTCATTAACAACCTGAGATATGCAGATGATACAACCTTGCTTGCCAAAAATGAGAATGACTTGAAACACTTACCGATGAAGGTCAAAGACTACATCCTTCAGTATGGATTACACCTGAACATGAAGAAAATGAAAATTCTTACAACTGGACCAATAAACAACATCGTGATAAATGAAAAAGAAATAGAAGTCAATTATTTCATTTTTCTGAAATCAACAATCAACATCCATGGAAGCAGCAGTCAAGGAATCAAATCTGCAGCAAAAGTCCTGTTTAAAGTTTTAAAAATCAAAAACGTATTTTCAATCATCTCATGCATGCTGGACAATGAAAAAGGAAGACCAAAGAAGAATTGATGCATTAGAACTGTGGTGTAGCAAAGAATATCGAATATACTGTGGACTGCCGGAAGAACAAACAAATCAGTCTTAGAAAAGATACTACCAGAGTGTTTCCTAGAAGCAAGAATGGTGAGACTTTGGCTCACTTACTTTGGACACGTCATCAGGAAAGACCAATGGCTAGAAAAGTACATTGTGTTTGGTAAAGTAGAGGGCCAACAAAAATGAGGGAAACCCTCAATGCGATGGATTAACCACAATAACCAAAACAGTGGACTCAAACATACGGATAATCATGAAGATGGCATAGGACTGGGCACCATTTTATTCTGTTATTCATGGGGTTGCCACGAGTCAGAGCTGACTCAATGGCAGCTAACAACAACAACAAATGTGTACACACATACACACATGTATAACTGTGTCTATATTTGCATGTATATGTGTATATATAAACAGATCCAGAGCCATAACTTCAATTCCAACTCAACACCTGTGGGTTTTTTCTAGCCTTCTCCCTTTCCATGTTTGTAAATTATCTTCTCTTATAGTGAGAAACCTGACTTTTATCATCCTCAATATATTTACTTATTTTCTCAATCAATTTTTTAATTTGCTTAATGTAACCAATCTCCCAACCACTCTAGCTGTCATCTCCAGCTGCTACCTTTGTGCCCACTCCCTTGGCACTCCACATCCTTGGGTAATAGGAGACACACTGTCTCTATGTGACTCCTCTCTCTTCCCTCTTCTTCTGATCAGTATTTATATGAACCCAGTACCAAAGTCTTTTAATTTTCTTCCAGGAAGATTTTAAAGAAAAGTATTCACTAAGGATAGATAAATGCAAATACTAGCCTTTAAGATTTTTATATTTATTCATGGGTCAAAAATCTCTATATGGAGGTAGAAGGGAATGGGGAGTTATTACTTAATGGTGCAGAATTTCTGTTTGGGATGATGTAAAGTTTTGGAAATGGATAGTGGTGATGGTTGCAGAATATTGTGAGTCTAATTAATGCCACTGAATTGTACACTTAAAAATGGTTAAAATGGCAAATTTTATGCTATATATATTTTACCACAATAAAATATTTAAAAAAACCATCTGTGTGTTACTATTATCGTTCCTATTAACAACCCTAGTATAGAACTTTCATTTCTCACAGGCCACTTGATGATACAAATACCCATTCCCTTAATGCTGTAAGAATTTAAATTTCCAAAAGGCAACACAGAATGTTAGATAACAGAATGTAAAAAGATAAAATCAGATCAATCAACTACTATCAGCCCAAAGCTCAGTCATTTCTAGGTTTCTTCCCACAACTGCTCCTCCCCTTCTCTTTGGGTGTCCTCTGTATAAGCTTAGATGACATCATGGCACCCAGGGGCAGAGTTCCAGGTCCTCACTGGCCTCTGCAGGTCTCTCTGGCCTTTGGTCAATGTAACATTTGCCACTGAGGCTGTGGTTTCCACTGAGGCCTCTGATTGTGAATTCATTCCACCACCACCACCACCAGTTGCCATCGAGTTGGCTCCAACTCATGGTGACCCCATGAACAAAATGTCGCCCTGTCCTGTGCCATCTTCATGATTGTTGGTACACTCGAGTCCATTGTTGCCACCACTGTGTATTTTGAGTGTCTTCCAACCTAGGGGGCTCATCTTCCAGCACTACATCAGACAGTGTTCTATTGTGTGATCCATAAGGTTTTCATTGATTTTTAGAAGCAGATTACCAGGCCTTTCTTCCTAGTTTGTCTTAGTCTAGAAGATCTGCTGAAACCTATCCACCATGGGTGGCTCTGCTGGTATTTGAAATACTGGTTGTGTAGCTTCCAGGTTCACAGCAACATGCAAGCCACTACAGTACAACAAACTAAAGAAAGATGATACAAACATGTTTTTCCTGTCCCACCCTTGTTGTCCAGTCTAGTTCCACAGGTAACTTCCTACTGCCCATTCCCAGAGAACGTCCTTTCTTCTGCTTGGACACATAGTCAATATTACCTTTACATTTATAATTGATAGCCTCAACAAATACTTATTGGGTGCCTGCCATGTGTTGAGCCCGTTAGACCTCAGGAAAATGTAAGAAAAGATTAAACTGGGTTCCTGTCTCTTCCCAGGAGGTTATAGTCTTCTTGTTCTTGGCGAAAAAAGACCCATATCCTGAACCAACTGGACAATAATGTAAACATATTTATGAGGTTGTAGGGCAGAGACAGTAATCATTATTGCAATTCATAGAATAAAAACTTCCCAGAGTAAGCCTGAAAAAGCTGGACTGGAGTGTCTAGGAAAGTTTCATAGTGGAGAGAAGCTTCAGCTGGCCATGAAAGCAGGGTGGAATTTGAATAGGTTGAGTAGGGATTAATGAAACAAAGGTAGTGTGTGGGCCAGAACTCTTGATTGCAAGTGACAAGAACCCAACTCAAAATAGATTTTGCCCGAAGAGGAATTTACTGGCTCCTGGACTTTAAATGTGCCTATATCTGGGAGCTTCAACAAGGTCCTCGAGAGCTTCATCTCTGAATGCTGGCCTCTCTGTGTGGCATTAAGAATCGCTGCCAGTAAAACCAGGCTGTAGTCTCCTGACGTCTGGGGTGTCTTTCCCTAGCATCTGTGCCCTCATCTCAGGAACAGACTCCATTTCAGTGTCCTGGGGCTGCCATAACAAAGTACCACAAAGTGAGTGACTTTTTTTTTTTTTAATGCATTCATTTAACATTGATCATTGATCAGTAGATATTGATCATCTACTATGTCCAAGAATATAGTCTATCCGTTGAAAAAAAATCAGGCATACAAAAATCTCTGGATACAATAAAGTAAATCAAACGCTTGTGAAAGGAGAGAAGTGAATGAAAAAATTTTTATTCCTGATGTCCTTTAAACTTTAGCTATATTTGTAAAATCTAATTTAGGAAAGAAAAGAATAATTTTTTTTCCTAGTCTGATAATCACATCCATGGCCTGAAATGTTTGAGTGACAAGACTGTCTTCAATTTGGTGGTTAATATAGCACATTAAAATTCTTTTTTGTAACAAAAGTAATACAGAGAATTTCAAAAAATGTAAAGTAAAAATGGAAGTCTCTCCCGAGTAATCCCACTACTCAGTAGTAGCCACTGTTAACATGTATATTCATCTAGGCATTTTTTTCTACGTAGCAAATCATAATAGGTGATCAGAGAAAGTAGAAATTTTCAAAGTACTGGGAAATTTGATAGTCAAAGCTCTTCTATAATTGGTGAGAGCCCAAGAGATTCCTAAGTTACCTAAGGATAGCCAACATTGTATGCCTCCCACAGTTGATCTGTAGTCTGTTGTGCTTTCTTGCCACATTTGTGTATGAGTAGCAGGGTACAGAGCACATATCTCTTCAACTCCTCCTAGTTCTGTTGATGTCTGTAAGAGATGAAAACTTCGAAACAATCTCAGTATCAAGGTTTGGTCATCACTCTTCAAAAAGCTTTAGATGCATCTTGTTAATGATTCTCAGACTTGAACTTCATGACACAACATATTAGATATTTCCGGCAGGGAGGCCTTCAACATGCCCCTTTTCCCGTTTTCCCAGCCAGTCCTTTCATTGTATTTATATCAGAGAGACCCTCATAATTCTGGGCAAACATGCATGTAAAAAACAAGCTAATATTCATTCCTTCAAAAGATTTTCTTTAATTGCTATAAAGATATATATATATAACACAACATTCAGCAATTCAACGTTTTTCACGTGCATAATTTAGTAGTATCAATTACTTTACATAAGTAATAAGCATTGTTGAACACCTGCTTTATGTCAATGAAGGAAAATTAAGAAGGAATACCCTAAGAGGACACCTTGGCTAAACTTCACATTTTATTGATAAGAAAATGGAGGTCCAAGAAGTAAAGAGATTTTCCAAAAACCACACAGCTTCCTGGTGAAGCAGAGGCAAATCAGGATCTGGGTCTGTATCCAGGTTAGGACTCTATAGTAGAGAAGGAAGTTTTTAGGAGGTAGGTGTAAGCTCCTCAAGAAAATGTAACAAAATTTTAAGAAAGGATAACATTTTGAGATAAATACTGAAAATGTAGCATGATTAGGTGTTTAACAATCATTTATGACTTCTGTCATGGATTGAATTGTGTCCCCCAACAATATCTGTCAACTTGGCTGGGTCATGATTCCCAGTATTGTGTAATTGTGTACCATTTTGTACTGTGATGTGATTTCCTTATGTGTTGTAAATTCCATCACTATAATCTAATAAAATGAATTCACGGCAGTTATACTGATGAAGTATGCATGATTGGATAGTGTCTTAAGCCAATCTTTTCTGAGATATGAAAGAGAGAAGCAAGCAGAGACACATGGGGACCTTATACCACCAAGAAAGCAGTACCGGGAGCAGAGAGCATAGTTTGGACCTGAGGTTCCTGTGCTGAGATGCTCCCAGACCAAGGGGTGAGTGACTTTAAAGAGCAGAAATATATTCCCTCACAGTTCTTGAAGCTAGAAGTCCAAATCAGGGCATCAGCTGTGTTGATTCCTTCTGAGGGCTCTGAGGGAGAATGTGTTCCATGCCTCTCTCCCAGTTTTTGGTGGTTCCCGGCAATCATTGGCATTCCTTGGCTTGCAGCTCTGTCTGCCTCTGTAGTCACAGGGCCATTCTCCCTTTCTGTGTCTCTTTTCCTCTTTTATAAGACACCACTCAGATGGGATTAGGATTTACCTCTTATAAGACCTCATTAATTTAACTGATAACATCTGTAAAGAAAAACCCTATTTCCCCCAACAAGTTCACATTCATGGGTATAGGGGTTAGGGTGTTAATGTATCTTTCGGAGGAACGCAGTTCAACCCATAATAGACTCTGATCAGTCTTTCTTGCGTCATGTTTAGGGTGACTACACCTGATCTTAACTGGGACACTTTTAAGAGTGAAAATGGGGTGCTGTTAATAATTTTGCTGGGACAACAGCATAAATTGGGACTCTTCTGGGAAAACTAGAACATAAGGTCACCATAGTCATACGTCCACTCCCTGTGGCCTCTGATTGATACACTACCAGAACCACATAAAATGGGGGTCCCAAAGCGATGTTGCTATTAACAGATGAAGGAGGGACAAGAATGCTGGAATAACAGTAAGAGGTACTTGAAGCACTTACTGAAGACTACTACAGCCTTCAGTATGGATTACACTTCAACATAAAGAAAGCAAAAATCCTCACTGGACTAATAAGCAACATCATGATAAATGGAGAAAATATTGAAGTTGTCAAGAATTTTGTTTTACTTGGATCTGCAATCAACCCATGGAAGCAGCAGTCGAGATTAAACGACATATTGTGTTGGGCAAATCTGCTGCAGAAGAGCTCTTTAAAGTGTCGAAAAGCAAAGATGTCACTTTGAGGACTGAGGTGCACCTGATCCAAGTCATGATATTTTCAATTGCCTCATACACATGCAAAAGCTGGGTAATGAATAAGGAAGACCAAAGAATTGATGCATTTCGATTACGATGTTGGCAAAGAATATTGAATATACCATGGACTGCCAGAAGAATGAACAAGTCTGTCTTGGAAGAAGTATAGCCAGAGTGCTCCTTGGAAGTAAGGATGGCGAGACTTTGTCTCCCATACTTTGGGCATGTTATCAGGAGGGACCAGTCCCTGGAGAAGGACATCATACTTGGTAAGTGTCAGTGAAAAAGATGAAGACCCTCAAAAAGATGGATTGACAAGTGGCTGCAACAGTGGGCTCAAACACAGCAACAACTGTGAAGATGGAGCAGGACTGGGCAGTGTTTTGTTCTGTTGTACATAGGGTCGCTATGAGTCAGAACCAACTCAACGGCAGCTAACAACAACAACTGTTAGTAGTGAGTTGGTAATTCAGGGAAAGGGAGAGAAAAAGACTAAAGAGTAAAGTGCAAAGTTTGAAGTCAAGTTAAATAGATAAAGATAGAAGACCTAGAATGCCAGGCAAAGAAACACAAGCTTCATTTGATTAGTAATGGAGATGGATTATTGTCCAAGAAATTGGTACGAAATACTGATGTTTGAGGAGACAAATCTGGGAAATGACTTGCAGTTCTATAAGAGGGTTTGGAGAGAAGCTAAGTTTGTAATAATGAGCCTGAACCGTCAAGGGTTCTAGTATGGTGGCTGTGAGTAGGAAGGGATATATTCTGGGAGCAGTTCACAGAAAGAAGCAACAGAACTTCTTGGTTGAGTGGGCAGGAAGCACAGAGAAGAAAAAGGACAGAGGAGAAGGAGGACTTACCAAGTTTCAAGCTTGGAGAACCAGAAGAACTAGCAAGATTGGAAGGTTACCGAGGGTAGCAATTTGGAGATGAGATGAGTCTTTTTGGGGGCATGTTGAGTTTTGGAGAAGTATAAATGAATAGAGAAAATATACAACTAGACTTGTGTTTAAATATTTAAAGCCAAGACAATAGATTGTTGTCATTTGTTGCAGTTTAGTTGATTCTGACTCGTGGCGACCTCAAGCGTGCAGAGTAGAATTTCTTCATAGAGTTTTTAAGGCAGTGACCTTTTGGAAGCAGATAACCAGGCCTTACTTCCAAGGTGCTTCTGGGTGGGTTTGAACCACCTACCTTTCCTTTAGTAGTAGCCCACACTTAACCATTTGTACCACCCAGGGACTTCAGACAATCGATGAAGTCTCCAAACAAGAGATGAGGAAATGGGTAGAGTTTAGCCTGAGGCATGCCTGCAATTAGGGAGTGGGAGGAAGAGGAGACAAAAAGAGCCAATGGAGAGATTAGGAAAGAATGTTGGTGCAAAATCAAGGAAAGGTAGAAGAGGGACCAACAGTGCTAAACACCATGCTGGATTCAAGAAAGATGACTGAAAACCCTTCAAGAGGTGTGGCTAGAAGAAAGTATTTATGACCTCTGGGAAAGTCATTTCCTTATAATTCATGATAGGCTAGGTTATGCTGTGTAACAGACAACCCTGAAATTATAGTGGTTGAAGACAGCAAACATTTCTTGCTCACACTTCATATCCGTATGTGTTATTAGTTACTGTCGAGTTGATTCTAATTCCTGGTAACCTCACGTGTGTCAGAGTAGAAATGTGCTCCATAGAGTTTTCAATGGCTGATTTTTTGGAAGTTGGTCACCAGGACTTTCTTCCAAGTTGCCTCTGGGTGCATTTGAACCACCAACGTTTCAGCTAGTAGTTAAGCGCTTAACCATTTGCACCACTCATGGACTCCTCTATGATGTATAGGCAAGCTCTGATCCACGTGGTCTTCACATCTGACACCTGGGACAGTAGAACTCCACTATCTGAAGCATTGCTAGTCGCTTTGGCAGAGGAGAAGATGGCCTGGAGGCATCACACTGGCCGTTAAATGCTCCTGCTTGTAAGTTCACGGTGTCTCTTCTTACAACTCATTGGCCACAAGCAGTCATACGGCCCCACCCAGCCACAAGAGGGCAGGAAGTACAATGCTACCATGTGCCCAAAGGGAGAAAACTGGAAATATTTGTTGACCGGTATCTTAGTCTCATAGGGCTACCATAACAGAAATACCACAAAGGGGGTGGCTTTAAAGAAGAGAAACTTATTATCTCACAGTTTTGGAGGCTGGGAGTCCAAATCAGGGCATTGGCTCTAGCGGAGGGTCCTTCTTTGTTGGTAGCCATGGGCATTCCTTGGCATTCCATGGCTCATAGAGGGATTTTCACAAGGCATCTGTCTTCCCCCTATATGTATGTCTTTGTGTCTATTCTGCTCCTTTTATAAGACACATCTCAAAAGAAATGGGGTTTAGGAATCAACCTACTCCAGTATGAGTGTCATTAACATAACAAACGAAAAACCTATTCCCAAATACGGTCACAGGGTCGCATCCACAAGTATAGGGGTTAGGACTTCCACATATCTTTTTGGTGGACACAGTTCAATCCATAACACCTGGTAATAATGAGTAACAGCAAGGGTGAGGTTTTAGGCTGAAGGAGAGTGTAAAAAAAAAAAAAAAGAAAACAATTGCCATGAAGTCAATTCTGACTCATGGTGACCCCACATGTGTCAGAGTAGAATTGTCCTCCATAAGGTTTTCAATGGCTGATTTTTTTGAAGTACATCTTCCGAGGCACCTCTGGGTAGACTTGATCTGCCAACCTTTCAGTTGGGAGCCGAGTGTGTTAATGAAGGAGGGGATAACTAGCAGCATTTGCTTGTTTAACACTCAGTTGTGGTATCTGCCACTTCTGAGTGATACTGTTCTTGGTATTAGACCAAAATCTCCCTGAGGATGAGAATTGTGCCTTTAACTCTTTGAATATAACACGCATGCACCTGTTTTGTTCATTATGCTCCTCCAGGTGGCAAAAATAGAGATATGCTTCAATGATGTCAGGGCTTTATCATAAAGGACTTTATTATAAGCACTCTCAAGGAAGAGTGATAAAATAGGAAGTACCTCTGAGTGGCTATATATATATATATATTAAATATTTGCATATTATGGCCTAATAATGACTAGAATGATGACTGTTGTTGTTGTGTGCTGCTGAGTAGATTCTGACTCATGGTGATCCCATATGACAAAGTAGAACTGCCCCATACGGTTTCCTAGGCTGAAATCTTTATGGAAGCAGATCACCAGATCTTTTCTCCCGTGGAACCGCTGGTAGGTTTGAACTGCTGATCGTTTGGTTAGCAGCCGAGCACTTAACCATTGTGCCACCTGGGCTCCTTGAATGATGACTCCAAATTCCAATTAGGTCAATTTTCCTACCAGAGCCTGTCCTAGGACACAAGTACTCTAAGCAAAGCCCTACTGGGTGGATTTGTTCATCCCTGGCTGGTCCTGAGCTACACACCATGGTTAACAGACGTTCTTTGTCCTTAGCTGGTATCTTCTGTAGGGTGTTGCCATGGGCTTTCTCACTGTGCATCTGAGAATCACAGAGGGAGGTGTGAAGTGTTGAGTGCAGATTGCCAACAAAAACCACCCTCTGTATTCCCCCAGATGTGTGACGCAGAGCAGAAATGTTTCATCGGCACAAAGACGGCTAAATGGAGATTTTAACTCCTCCAAGTGATGAGAAGATGAACTGTAGGCATATGATTTGCTTCATGACACGTTTTTAAGTAAGCAATGCTGGTAGAATGAAAAATAAACTTACTCAGGTTCCTGAGGGGGTGAAAACCAGCTGATGACCAAATGTTTTGGGTGTTTTTCCGTCTCTTACTTTTGAAATGTGATGTTATCTGACATAGATAGGTGGTTGGATGGATGAATGAATGAATGATAGGTATAGATAGACATAGATGATAGATGCTGATAGAGATAGATACATAGATAGATGCTGATAGATATAGATGGATGGATGGATAGGTAGATAGCTGCCCTCAAGTAGACTCATGATGATTCTCATGGATTGAATTGTGTCCCCCAAAAAATTGTGGCTGGATCATGATTCCCAGTATTGTATGATTGTGTACCATTCTGTAATCTGATGTGATTTCCTTATGTGTTGTAAATTCAATCACTATGATCTAATAAGATGGATTAGCGGCAGTTATACTGATGAGGTGTACAAGATTGGATAGTGTCTTAAGCCAATCTCTTTTGAGATATAAAAGAGAGAAGCGAGCAGAGACACATGGGAAACTCATACCACCAAGAAAGCAGTGCCAGGAGCAGAGCTTGTCCTTTGGACCTGAGGTTCCTGCGCTGAGGAGCTCCCAGACCAAGGGAAGACTGATGCATTACAAGGACCTTCCTCCAGAGCTGACAGAGAGAGGAGGCCTTCCCCTGGAGCTGATGCCTTGAATTTGGACTCGTAGCCTACTAGACTGTGAGAGAATAAATTTTTCTTTGTTAAAAGCCATCCACTTGTGGTATTTCTGTTAGAGCAGCACTAGATGACTAAGACAATGACCTTACATACAACAGAACAAAGTGCTACCTGGTCCTGCACTAGCCCGTGATCAGTTATGGATCTATAGGATTTCCATTGCCTAATTTTCAGAAATAGATTGCCAGGCTTTTCTTCCTAGTCTGTCTTAGTCTGGAAGCTGTGCTGAAACCTGTCCACAATGGGTGACTCTGCTAGTATCTGAAATACCAGTAGCATAGCTTCCAGCATCATAGCAACACGGAAGTCACCACAGTATGACACACTGACAGATGAGTGGTAAATCTGGCATAAAACTTGTTGCCGTTGAGTTGATTCTGACTCACAGCGACCCTACAGGACAGAGTAGAACTACCCCATAGGGTTTCCAAGGAGTGGCTGGTGAATTCGAACTGCTGACCTTTTTAGTTAACAGCTAAGCTCTTAACCACCGTGCCACCAGGGCTCCAGATCTGGCATGGGGGACCTTTTTATCATAGAATCTGGTTCACACAACTTTTGCCAACTCCATTCTCTTATACATAGCAGTGCAGAGGCTTCTATTTCAATATCCTTCTAAATATTGTCAGAAAAGACATATCTTGGAGAACTCTTTGCCTACTGTCTGTTGAGTCCCTAACAATAAGAGCTGAGTGAATGCTATTATTTATAATTATCCATGCCAGGTTGTGGGTATGACTTGACATGCAAGTGCAAAAAGAAAAACGAGACGGACTGGAGAATGTGATAAAAATACTAACCCTTGTACAGACTTTTTTTTAACCTCCTGTCAGAATAATTCCTTTTTTGGCTCTGAGCAGCCAAGGCTAGGCGTTGATTTCCTTTAGCCTTGGGTATCACATCCTTTCCATGTGGAACTTAGTTGTTGATGTGAAATAGATCCAAAAGTTCCTCTTACCATCACAAGGAATCTTTGGCCCAGTGGGCAGCCAGAGTGTGGAAGCTTCTGGAAAAGATGTTCTGCCCCCTGCAGACTGAGGTATGGACTTCGTGAGGAGAGCACAGAGCAGCTTTCCTGGAGTTGCCGGTGACAGTGGAGGATAGGAGGTGAAGGGCCAACAGGGGTCTCACAGTGAATGCACATAGTGGAAAAGCTGGCTGAATCCAAATAAAATCTGTGGTTTATTTTGTAGTGTTTAGTCACTGTTGATTTCTTAGTTCTTGGAAGTGTTAAGACTTAAGGGAAGCTGGGTGAAGAAAGTTCCCAGGTGGTGCAAACAGTGAACACACTCAGCTGCTCAACCAAAGGTTGGAGGTTTGAGTCCACCCAGAGGTGCCTCAGAAGAAAGGTCTGGTGATCTACTTCCACAAAATTCTCCATTGAAAACCCTACTGGAGGACGGTTCTACTCTGACACACATAGGGTCACCATGAGTAGGGGTGGACTCGACAGCAGCTGGTTTTTTTAGGGGAGGGGGTAAAGAGTGTACTGGAATCCTCTGAACCATCTTTACAACTCTCTGGTAATCTACAATCATTTCAAAATAAAAAGTTAAGAAATGAAATTGGCTTCATCTGCTAGATAGCAAGACTTCCCTTTGCTTTAAAAGCCTGCCTGTTGAGAGAATGTCTGGTTGCTGTGTCTTGGAGTAGGGCAGCAAAGGCAACTACCCTTTTTACTTAATGGGAAATGAGAACCAAACCAGTTGCCGTGGAGTTGACCACAGCTCATGGTGACCCCATGTGTGGCAGAGCAGAACTGCACTCTGTAGAACTTTGATGGCTGATTTTTCAGAAGTAGATCGTCGGGCCTTTCTTCCAAGGTGCCTCTGGGAGGACTTGAACCTACAACCTTCTGGTTAGCAGCTGACTGCGACGATCGTTTGCACCACCCAGGGACTCTGCTTAATGGGAAGTGAGGTTAAATTTTCCCTCATTTCTTCTTGTAACTTACTAAGACGTGAAAGTTGCCTGTGAGCTGTATACATTAACTTGGAATTTAGAATTTTTTGTAACTAAGCTGAAAACATCTCGATTTACAGAGGTGCCAGATTCCAAGGAGACCAGCAATTGTGTTAAGGCATCAGGTGGTCATCTGAAACGGAAAGAGGCACACAAGAGTTCAGGTAGGGAACGGCACTTTGTTTTGAGTTTAGATCCTCATACTGGGAGAAATGGGAAAATTGTGTGGAATAAACTTTGCAGCATCTGTGTCCATCCCTAGGTCTGTGTCTAGGACAGGCAAATTACTTTTTTTTTTTTTTTGGCTTAGACATTTATTTTCCCCTTTTTACTAGGGATGATTATTTTCACACTATCATATTTCCACATTAAAAGTGTTGCTCTTCATTTTAAAATGTTGTAGTCTGAGCCATCATTGGCCACTGCCCCAGGAGGGGCAGGCTTGAGGGTCAAGAATCTAGTTCTGGCCGAAATGACAGTAATGCAAAGTAAGCCATTTGTGTCCAACTTCATTTTGGTTCCTGCGTGGGTTCTGAATAAGTAATAACCATCCTGATTTGCCAGTGACTCAAGGCCTCGTTCCAGGCCCGGCCCCTCTGCTACCCCCTTGAATCGTTGCATTAAATATTGAAACCCTCTTGGCTCTCCCGCGGCTGCATTCTGGAGGTCGTACCCGGGCTTTTTGTTTAATAATTCCTACTGGTTGGCTGCTGGATTGGTTCATTATTTTAATCTATGCATATTGGCTAGGATGTGGCATTGTTTCTTTTCCCCATAAATATTAGTTTGGAATTGAGACGGAATCCATTTCCCATGCAGCCTGGAGGAAAGGCTGACTTTCATCCATTCTGGTTGTCACACCTAGTAGTGGCACTAACCCAGGCTCGAACACGGGTCATCTTCAGATTGCCCAGAGCTGTCCTGTCTTAGCCCTGCGGGGACATTTCAGCCAACCCAGCCACTTTGCAGGGGTCTGTTGAAGGTCTGCATTATGCCAGACACTTTGCTGGAGGATGTGGGCATTTTTAAAAATGCATAAGGTTTGAGCTTACAAGCAGCATAGAGAGTGAAAACATGTATATTTAAAAAAAAAAAAAAAAGGCAACTCAAAGCAGTTCCCGGTGCAGTAGGACGAGTGATATAGCTACCTGGTGCTATAGACGTCCGAAGGATGGGGAACGTGTTTCTGGTACAGTCACTCGGGGAGACTGCCCGTGGGAGGTGGGATAGACAAGGTGGGTGTTAGAAAGAGACGTGAGATTTGTTTAAAAAACATTTTTTATAGACTTTATTTTTTAGAGCAGTTTTAGATTTGCAGAAAATTTGAGCGGAAAGTACAGTGAGTTCCTATACACCACCTATATGCCCTGCCTGCTGGTCCTCCTCATTAATGTCTTGCATTCCAGTGGTACGTTTGTTGCAACTGATGAAGCATTTACTATTAAATAAAACAAAAATCAAACCCTGTTTCTGTCAAGTCAATTCCGACTCATAGCAACCCTGTTGTACAGAGTAGAACTGCCCCATAGGGTTTCTGAGGCTGTAAATCTTTACAGAAGGAGACTGCCATGTCTTTCTCCCTCAGAGCGCTGGTGAGTTTGAACCACCAACCTTTCAGTTAGGAGCCAAGTGTAAGTCCTTAGTTTACATGAGGGCTCACTCTTTGTGTTGTACAGCTCTGTGGGTTTTGACGAATGCCTCACATCATGTGTCTATCATCACAGCATCGTACAGAATAGCTTCACTGCCCTGAAAATGTCCTGGGCTCCACCTAGTCATTCCTTCCCCCTCCCCTGAATCCCTAGTAAATACTGATCTTTTCACTGTCTTTATAGTTTTGCCTTGTCCAGAATGTCAAATAGTTAGAATTACACAGTATGTAGCTTTTTTAGACTGGTTTCTTTAACTTAGCAATATACGTTTAAGGTCCCTCCATGTTTTTTCATGGCCTGATAGCCCATTTCTTTCTATCACTGAATAATACTCCATTGTATGCAAGTACCAAGCAGCCCTGGTGGCGCAATGATTAAGAGCTCAGCTGCTAACCAAAAGATCTGCGATTGGAACTCATCTAGCTGCTCCACGGGAGAAAGATGTGGCAGTCTGCTTGGAAACCCTACAGGGCAGTTCTACTCTGTCCTATAGGGTCGCTATGAGTTGGAATTGACTCAACAGCAATGGGTTTTTATAGATATACCACAGTTTGTGCATTCATTCACCTATTGAAGGACTTCTTGGTTGCTTCCAATTTGGGGCAATTGTGAATAAAGCTGGTAGAAATATCCGTGTGCAAGTTCCATGTGGACATATGTTTCAGCTCAACTGGGTAAGTGCCTAGGCGTGAATGCTGGATCAGATGGTGAGCTGATGTTTAGCTTTGTAAGAAGCTGCCACACGAAGACCTAGGATTTTACAGAGATGAAGGGGTCGGGGGGAAGGGGTCTCTGCTGTGGATACAGCAGGAGCAAAGGCAGAGCAGTGAGGACCCCTGCCCCCAACCCCACAAGAGCGCCCTTCCTAGTGTGTGCAGTACCTCCAGCAGAGTCTAGCCAGTGGTCAGATGGCTGTGTGGTGTCTGTCTGCCCCTGGGGTTGAGATCTTTTGCAACAGTTGTCTGAAATTGGAAAGGACACTCTGCTCCCTAGCACTTTCCACCGAAGGACTTGACTTCACTCTCAGCTTTATTTATTTAGACCAAGAAGGACCTTGTCTCTTTATTGTTTAATCTTTATTAGGCTGACAGTCAAGCCCTGCACCATTCCAAAAGCACCCTGATTGGATCTAGAGCGTTCTGCCTGCAGGGAAGGGAGAAATGAAGGGAAGGGATGAGGCTCAAAGAGGGTGGGCAGAGGCGGCAACTGCAGATCTCGCAGGAAGCAGTCCCCGCCAGCCCCCCAGGCCCCCACAGCATAGCCTGCTGGGTGGATGATTCCTTGGAAAGGGCCCCTGTGTCCTTTTTTGCCAGTGACTGAAGCTATAAAACCAGAAGTTAATTGCAGTGTTAAATTACTAGCCCTTCCTGCTGTGCCTCTGGCCCACCCCAGGTAGCAGGAAGCACTTGGACCTCACTCCCAAGAGAGTCTGTTTAGCCTTCATTTGAGCCCTGCTGACGCCCTTTCCCTCCACCCTGGCTAGTTCTCTCATGGCTGGGATTTAGGGAAGAAGCTTGAAGCTGGGACACTTTATAGCAACTTCCCAGGCTCCTCTGGCAGCTACAGGTCTTGGCAGGTGCTCACCCAGCTTTATCGTTGAATTCTATTGCAGGATGTGAGACAGTGCTTCCCTGACACTTTATGACCCACCTGGACAGCCAGCAGAGCCTGGCAGGAAACACTTCGATTTACAGCCTGTTAGAAGGGCATGGGTGCAGTGGTAGTTCAGCGGTAGAATCCTCGCCTTCCATGCAGGAGACCTGGGTTCTATTCCCAGCCAGTGCACCTCATGCATAGCCACCACCCATCTGTCAGTGGAGGCTTGCGTGTTGCCATGTTGCTGAAGAGGTTTGAGTGGAGCTTCCTGACTAAGATGGACTAGGAAGAAAGGCTTGGTGATGTACTTCCAAAAATCTACCAGTGAAAACCCTATGGATCACAATGGTTCAGTCCCCAGCTGATCATGGGGATGGCACAGGACGAGGTAGCGTTTCATTACGTTCCATTGTGCTGACACAACAAGAAGAAGGGCATGGGCTGGCAGAAGCACAATTCACCAATAGTATCTGCGATCTCTGCTGCTTTAGGGCTATAGTCAGACTGATCACTTGGTGTTCACAGGTAAGGCTGCTTCCACATCCTCCTCCACCCCCCGAAAAATACCTGACTTAACTAGACATTTGGGATTCCATCCTGTAGTGGCTCAGGTTTAAACAGAAGAGGAAGTTGCAGAATCTCACATTTCAGGGCTACTACTCTTTTTTTCTTTTTCTTTTTTTTTTTTTTTACAGTTTCAAAGATTTTAATAAAATGGAAAAATACGTTACAATGTTAGTTTTTCAAAGCAGGGGGAACTAAAATATCAACGTAAGAAAAAAGCAGGACATAAAAGCATTAATACAATAGCATCACAATTCTGTTACATGTATATATTTATACATATTTTGTTGTTGTTGGGTGCGATTGAGTCTATTTTTGACTTCTAGCAACCCCATGTGACAGAGTGGAACTGCCCCATAGGGTTTTCTAGGCTGAAATCTTTATGGGGGCAGATTGCCAGGTCTTAATGGCTGGTGGAATTGAACCACCAACCTTTTGGGTTTTTTTTTGCCATTTTAACCATTTTCTTTTATTATTATTTCCCATACAAAAATTTATACATATATTGTTATGTGACTCTAATTGCTCTCCCCATACTGTGACAGCACACTCCTCCTTTCCACCCCTGATTCCCCATGTCCATTCAACCAGCTCCTAATCCTCTCTGCCTTCCCATCTCACCTCCAGACAGAAGCTGCCCGTTTAGTCTCTTGTGTCTACTTGAGCTAAGAGGCACATTCCTCACGAGTATCACTTTATGTTCCACAGTCCAGTCCAATCCCTGTCTGAAGAGTTGGCCTCAGAAATTGTTTTAGTTCTGGGCTGATAGAGAATCCAGGGGCCATGCTTTCCGGAGTACCTCCCATCTCAGAGCATTAAGTCTGGTCTTCTTAGTAGAATTTGAGTTCTGCACCCCACCTTTCTCTTGCTCCATCCGGGACTCTCTGTTGTGTTCCCTGTCAGGGTGGTCATTGGTGGTAGCCGGGCACTCTCTAGTTCTTCTGGTCTCAGGCTGATGAAGTCTCTGGTTTATGTGGCCCTTTCTGTCTCTTGGACTACTACTTCCCTTGTCACCAAAGTAGGATGTAGAACATTTTCTTAATAAGCTTTGTTATGCCAATTGACCTAGATGTCCCCTGAAAGCATGGTCCCCAGACCCCTACCCCGCTACTCTGTCCCTCAAAGTGTTTGATTGTATTCTGGAAACTTCTTAGCTTTAGTTTAGTCCAGTTGTGCTGACTTCCCCTTTAGTGAGTGCTGTCCTTCCCTTCACCTAAGATAATTCTTGTCTACTATCTAGTTAGTGAATAACCCTCCCCACCACCCTTGTAACCATCAAAGAATGTTTTCTTCTGTGTTTAAACCTTTCCTTGAGTTCTTATAATAGTGGTCTTATACAATATTTGTCCTTCTGTGAGTGACTAAATTCACTCAGCATAATGCCCTGCAGCTTCCTCCATGTTATGTTTCACGGCTTCATTGTTGTTCTTTATAGTTGCGTAGTATTCCATTGTGTGGATATACCATAATTAGTTATCCATTTGTCTGTTGATGGGCACCTAGGTTGTTTCCATCTTTTTGCTATTGTGAACAGTGCTGCGATGAACATGGGTGTGCATATATCTATTCGTGTGACGGCTCTTATTTCTCTAGGATATATTCCAAGGAACAGGATAGCTGGATTGTATGGTACATCTATTTCTAGCTTTTTAAGGAAGAGCCAAATAGATTTCCAAAGTGGTTGTCCAGTCTCTCCACAACCTCTCCAGCATTTATTATTTTGTGTTTTTTGGATTAATGCTAGCCTTGTTGGGGTGGGATGATATCTCATTGTAGTTTTGATCTCCATTTCTCTAATGGCTAATGATTGTGAGCATTTCTTCATGTGTCTGTTAGCCGCCTGAATATCTTCTTTGGTGAAGTGCCTGTTCATATCCTTTGCCAATTTTTTAATTGGGTTATTTGTCTTTTTGTTGTTGAGGTTTTGCAGTATCTTGTAGATTTTAGATATTAGATGTGATCGGATTTCTCGTAGCCCAAAATTTTTTCCCAGTCTGTAGCTTGTCTTTTTACTCTTTTGGTGAAGTCTTTTGATGAGCATAAGTGTTTGATTTTTAGGAGCTCCCATTTATCTGGTCTCTCTTCTGGTGCTTGTGCATTGTAACTGATGGTTTATATTGTGTTTATGCCATGTATTAGGGCTCCTAGCATTGCCCCTATTTTTTCTTCCATGATCTTTATCGTTTTTGATTTTATATTTAAGTGTTTGATCCATTTTGAGTTAGTTTTTGTGCGTGGTCTGAGGTATGGGTCTTGTTTCAGTTTTTTGCAGATGGATAGCCAGTTATGCCAGCACCATTTGTTAAAGAGACTATCTTTTCCCCAGTTAACGGACTTTGTGCCATCAAATATCAGTTGCTCATAGGTGGATGATTTTATGTCTTGATTCTCAATTCTGTTCCATTGGTCTATGTGTCTGTTGTTGTACCAGTACCAGGCTGTTTTGACTACCGTGGTGGTATAATAGTTTCTAAAATCAGGTAGTGTGAGGCCTCCCATTTCTTGAGTAATGCTTTACTTATTTGGGGCCTCTTCCCTTTTCATATGAAGTTGGTGATTTGTTTCTCCATCTCATTAAAAAATGCCAGTAGAATTTGGATCAGGATTGCATTGTATCTGTAGATCGCTTTGTGTAGAACTGACATTTTCACAATCTTGAGTCTACCTATCCATGAGCAGGGTATGTTTTTCAACTCATGCAGGTCTCTTTTGGTTTCTTGCGGTAGTGTCTTGTAGTTCTCATTGTATAGGTCTTTTATGTCTCTGCTTAGATTTATCCCTAAGTATTTTATCTTCTTAGGGGCTATTGTAAATGGTATTGATTTGGTGATTTCCTGTTTGAGGTTCTCTTTGTTGGTGTAAAGGAATCCAACTAATTTTTGTATGTTTATCTTGTATCCTGAAACTTTGCTGAAATCTTCTATTAGTTCCAGTAGTTTTCTTGTGGATTCTTTGGGGTTTTCTGTGTATAAGACCATATAATCTGCAAATAGAGATACTTTGACTTTTTCCCTACCAGTTTGGATGCCCTTTATTTCTTTTTCTAGCCTAATTGCTCTGGCTAGGACCTCCAGCACAATGTTGAGTAAGAGTGGTGATAAAGGGCATCCTTGTCTGGTTCCCATTCTCAAGGCGAATGCTTTCAAAGTCTCCCCATTTAGGATGATATTGGCTGTTGGCTTTGTATAAATGCCCTTAATTATACTGAGGAATTTCCCTTCTATTCGTATTTTGTTGAGGATTTTTATCATGAATGGGTGTTGGACTTTGTCAAATGCCTTTTCTGCATTGATTGATAAGATCATGTGGTTCTTGTCTTTTGTTTTATTTATGTGATGGATTACATTGATTGTTTTTCTAATGTTGAACCATCCCTGCATACCTGGTATAAATCCCACTTGATCATGGTGAATTATTTTTTTTATATGTTGCTGAATTCTATTGGCTAGAATTTTGTTGAGGAGTTTTGCATCAATGTTCATGAGGGATATTGGTCTGTAATTTTCTTTTTTTTGTGGTGTCTTTGCCTGGTTTTAGTATCAGGGTATGCTGGATTCATAGAATGAGTTTGGGAGTATTCCATCCTTTTCTATGCTCTGAAATACCTTTAGTAGTAGTGGTGTTAACTCTTCTTTGAAACTTTGGTAGAATTCTCCAGTGAAGCCATCGGGCCAGGGCTTTTTTTTGTTGGGAGTTTTTAAATTACCTTTTCAATCTCTTCTTTTGTTATGGGTTTATTTAGTTGTTCTACCTCTGTTTGTATTAGTTTAGGTAGATAGTGAGTTACTAGAAATTTGTCCATTTCCTCTAGATTTTCAAATTTGTTAGAGTACAATTTTTCCTAGTATTCTGTTCTGATTCTTTTAATTTCAGTTGGGTCTGTTGTGATATCACCCATCTCATTTCTTATACGGGTTATCTGCTTCCTCTCCTGTTTTTCTTTTGTCAGTTTGGCCAGTGGTTTGTCAATTTTGTTGATCTTTTCAGAGAACCAGCTTTTGGTCTTGTTAACTCTTTTAATTGTTTTTCTATTCTCTATTTCATCTAATTCTGCTCTAATTCTTATTATTTCCTTTCTTCTGGCTCCTGAGGGTTTGTTTTGCTGCTCTCTTCCTACTTGTTCCAGTTGTAGGGTTAATGTTTTGATTATGACCCTTTCTTCTTCTTGGATGTATGTATCTATTGCTATAAACTGACCTCTGAGCACTGCTTTTGCTGTGTCCCAAAGGTTCTGGTAGGATGTGTTCTCATTCTCATTTGATTCTATGAATTTCTTTATTCCATCCTTAATTTCTTCTATAGCCCAGTAGTTTTTGAGCAAGATGTTGTTCAGTTTCCATGTGTTTGATTTTTCTTCCTTGCTTTATCTGTTGTTGATTTCTACTTTTATGGATTTATGGTCAGAAAAGATACATTGTAATATTTCGATGTTTTGAATTTTGTTAAGGCTTGCTTTATGGCCTAACTTGTGGTCTGTTCCGGAGAATGTTCCATGTGCATCGGTGAAGAAAGTATACTTGGCTGCTTTTGGGTGGAGTGTTTGGTATATGTCTATGAGATCAAGTTGGTTGATTATAGCATTTAGCTCTTCCGTGTCTTTGTTGAGCTTCTTTCTGGATGTTCTGTCCTTCACTGAAAGTGGTGTGTTGAAGCCTCCTACTACTATTGTGGAGCTGTCTATCTCTCTTTTCAGTGCTGTTAGAGTTTATTTTATGTATTTTGGAGCACTGTCGTTGGATGCATGAATATTATAGTTATGTCCTCCTGGTGTATTGACCCTTTAATCATTATATAGTGTCCTTCCTTATCCTTTGTGGTGGATTTTACTTTAAAGTCTATTTTGTCAGAGATTAATATTGCCACTCCTGCTCTTTTTTGAGTGTTGTTTGCTTGATATTCTTTCTCCATCCTTTGAGTTTTAGTTTGTTTGTGTCTTTAAGTCTAAGATGTGTCTCTTGTAGGCAGCATATAGACGGATCGTGTTTTTTTTAATTCCATCTGCCACTCTCTGTCTCTTTATTGGTGCATTTAGTTCATTTACATTCAGCGTAATTACTGATAGGTACGAGTTTAGTGCTGTCATGTTGATGTCTTTTTTTGTGTGTTGTTCACAGTTTCTTTGTTCCACTTAATTTTCTGTGCTGAGTCGTTTTTCTTTATGTATCTTCTTTTCATCTTTTTCATTGTTGTTGATTTTGTGTTTGCTGAGTCTTTATATTTTTCTAGTTTTTTATTTTGATTTGTAGGATTGTTAGTTTCCTTTGTGGTTACCTTAATATCTACCCCTGTTTTTCTAAGTTTATACCAGTCTTTTATTCTACTTTGTTTTCTATGCATTTACCTATTCTAGATATTTCATATACAGGCAGTCCCCGGATTATGAACAAGTTCTCTTCCTAATTCTATCTTTAAGTCAGATTTGTAGGTAAGAGGAAACAGTTAGGTATGGTTCATATCTGATGTCAGTTAGTCAAATATTTGTCTTTGTATATAGTATATAGCGTCCTTTCTATGCATAAACATTAAAGAAATACTTCCAGATACACTAAAACATCTTTTACATAATAATACAGTATAATAATAATAATGTTTTGATGCATGTAGCAAAGTAAGTCCTGTTTGTTATTAGGATCCATTGTATGTACCACGAATTTTTAATATAATAGGCTTTATGGGGGTTGGTTCGTAACTACGAGGTGTACATAAGTTGGACATTTGTAACCCAGGGACTGACTGTAAGTGGGATCATACAATATTTGTCCTTTTGTGTCTGACTGATTTCACTCAGCATAATGTTTTCAAGGCTCATCCATGTCATAGCATGTATCAGGACTTCATTTCTCTTGATGGCTGAGGAATATTCCGTTGTATGGATGTACCACATTTTGTTTATCCCTTTATCTGTTGATGGGCACTTGGGTTGTTTCCACTTTCTGGCTATTGTGAATAATACTACAGGGAACAATGGTGCACAAGTATCTGTTTGAGTCCCTGCTTTCAGTTCTTTGGGGTATATACCTAGGAGTGGAATTGCTAGGTCATATGGTGATTCTGGAGCCCTACTGGCGCGGTGGTTAACAGCTACAACTGCTAACCAGAAGGTTGCCAGTTTGAATCTACCAGCTTCTCCTTGGAAACTCTATGGAGCAGTTCTACTCTGTCCTATAGTGTCACTATGAGTCAGAATTGACTCGATGGCAATGTATTTGGTTTTCGGTTTGTTTTATGGTAATTCTATGTTTAACTTTCTGAGGAACCAACCGCCAAATTGTTTACCACAGCGGCTGTACCACTTTACAATCCCACTAGCAATGCATGAGGGTCCCAATATCTCCACATCCTTGAAAACACTTGCCTATATATGTTATATATAACATGTGTATAATATATTTTATACATATATTACTTTTTAATCAGAAAAAAAATGGGTTACTTAGATTAAAAACAAAGCAAACTGTCCAGGTGGGTGTGTCACCCTTTAAAAACCTCCATCATCCAAGAATCTGTGCCTCCGCCACTTTTTGACAGGTATACAGACCAGGAGGTTACAAGAGTCCTGGTGCCTGAATGGCCCCTCCTGGGCTTCACCGCAAACCAGTGAACCAGGTTCTGTTTCTTCTGGTTACCTTCAAGCCTTTTACACTATCCTAGAGAGTGCAGCACGGGCATCACTGAAAGCTTCTGAACGTTGAGTTGTGAGTGTGAAGCGATATAATTCTGCAAATACGGAACGAGACAGGGTTGCTGTTGTTTCCTCAGCTCCCACCCTGAGGGTGGTTGGAAGACAAGACAGGATATTGGACTTACCAGTGAGATTCCCTGTGACCAAGTTCTTTCTGGCTTATAATGTTTGCATCCCTAACTGTACGTGGGAGATTCAGTCACCGTAAATCAACACCATCCCAACATTTCCTCTTACGAACTGCACAACCAGCCTGGTATGGGTTGAATAGTATCTGCCAAAAAGATATGTTGAAATCCTAACACCTGCACCTGTGAACCTGATCTTGTTTAGACATAGGTTCTCTGCAGATGTTTACAGTTAAGTTAACATGAGGTCATATTGGAGTAGGTCCCTGGGTGGTGCAAACTGCGCTTGACTACTAACCAAGAGGTTAGTGGTTTGAATCTACCCAGCAGTGCTGCAGAAGAAAGTCCTGGTGCTCTACTTCCGTAAAGATTACAGCCTTATGGAGCTCAGTTCTACTCTGAAACAGGTGACTCGATTGCAGTAGATTTTCATACTGGAGTAGGATGGGTCCTAATCCCATCTGAGTAGTGTCCTTAGAAAAGGGGAGACAGACCGGAAAGATGGCCCTGTGAAGATACATCTGTAAGCCAAGGAACACCTGGGGCCACCACAAGCTGAAAAAGACAAGGAAGAATTTTCCCCTAGAGCCTTCAGAGAGAGCACAGCTGGGCCAACGTCCTGAATTCAGACTCCCAGCCTCCAGAACTGTGAGACAATAAGTTTCTGCTGTTTAAAGGCCCCACTTTGTGGTTCTTGTTAGAGCAGCTGCAGGAAGCTCATTCAGCCGCAATACCCTATCTTTTCTCCATCCCTGCTCTCCTATGTCAAGCTTTCCTGCAAACACTTAGTGCTCAGGTGTGCCTTGTGCCTGCCTCGAGGTGACTGGAAGCATCATATCAGTTGTCATTGACTCAACACCCCTCCGTGTCTCCCGGCAGCCTGCCCAGAGCACACATCAGAAATCCACTCCTGTTAAGTCTAAGCAGGACAGCGGGCAGAAGACACCAGGACAGTTAAGGAGGCCGATAAAGAACAGAAGCAAGGTGGCTTTTACAGACCCTGGCAGAGCGCAGGAAAACCAGGCGCAAACAAGGCAGATGAGTAATTTTATGCTACCAGCGCTTCTGGAGCAGAATTCAATATGCAGCTACAAATCTTCCAAATCTGTGACTCGGGGAAGAGGGGGCAGGAATGGGGGCAGTGTGTGGGCCTTTATGGACGGTGTGCATAGGTGCATTGAAATTGAGTGTCAGGCTCACCGAGTCCCATTCGTTTTCATTCTGCCTGATGTCCTCCTTCAGGGCACAGGTATAAAGCACATTTAAGCCCTTTACCTTCTTCCGCACGGTAATAATTGGCAGTTATTTAACTCCCTTGAGTGTCGTAAGGAGTATACCTGCAGACTAGCTTGCAGTCGTTAGAAAGCACTGGTTTTAGCTGGATTGAGCTAGTAGGGTCAACTTTGGGAAGAACCGAATGGTGTGCCCTTGTGCAAGTCAAACCCCCCCCCCCCATTTTATGCCCTATTTTTGGTCCCACAGTGTATGGCCTGTTTTTCTTCTAATCGAGCAAATACAGTATGTTTATGTGTGTTTGCCCTAAGGAGTCAGTCAGAAGACCTGTTTTTTGTTTTTTTAAACTTTATTGTGGTAAAATATATCAGGGTAAACTTTGCCATTTTAACCATTTTAAAGTATACAACTCAGTGACATCAGTTACATTCACCATATTGTGCAGCCATCACCACTATCCATTTCCAAAACTTTCATCACCCCAAACAGAAACTCTGTACCCATTAAGCAATAACTCCCCATTCCCTCCTCTTCCTCCCAGCCCCGAGTAACCACTAATCTGCTTTCTGTCTCTGTGCTTTTGCCTATTTTAGATATTTCATATAAGTGGGATCATAATATACTTGTCCTATTGTATCTGGCTTCTTTTTTTACTCAGCATAATGTTCTCAAGGTTCATCCATGTTGTAGCATATATCAGAAATCCGTTCTCCTTATGGCTGGGTAGTATTCCATTGTATAGATGGACCACATTCTATTTATCCATTCATCTGTTGATGGACACTTGGATTGTTCTCCACCTTTTGACTACTGTGAATAGTGCTGCAATGAACAGTGGTATACACGTATCTGTTTGAGTTCCTGCTTTTCAACTCATTCGGGTAAATACCTAGGAGCACAATTTCTGGATCATATGGCAAGCCTGTGTTTAGCTTTGTAAGAAACTGCCAGACTGTCTTCCAAAGTGGCTGCCAGTTTTCATTCCCACCAGCCATGAGTGAGGGTTCCTATGGCTGCACATCCTTCCCAGCATTTGGTGGTGTCAGTGTTTTGGATTTTAGCCATTCTGATAGGTGTGTAGTGGTGGTGTTGTTTTAATTTGCAATTCCCTAATTACATATGACATTGAGTACCTTTTCATATGCTGATTTGCCATCTGTATATCTTCTTTGGTGAAGTGTCTGTTCAAATCTTTTGCCCATTTTGTAACTGGATTGTTTGTTTCCTTATTGTTTCATTTTAAGAGTCCTCGTGTATTTTGGATACAAGTCCATTATCAGAGAGGTGTTTTGCAAATATTTTCTTCAAGTCTTTGGTTTGTCTTTTCATTCCTTTAACAGTGTCTTTCACAGAGCAGAAGTTTTACATTTTATATTTTAATGAAGTCTCACTTACCAATTTTTTCTTTCATGGGCCAACCTTTTGGTGTTGTATCTAAAAGCTCATTGCCAGGGTCACCTAGATCTTCTCCTGTGTTATCTTCTGGAAGTTTTACAGTTTTGTTCTATATAGCATTTAGTTTATGATTGAGTTGTCTCTCTCTGTCTTTTTTTTTATATGGGTGTCCAGTTGTTCCAGCACCATTTGTTGAAAAGACTGTCCTTCCCCCATTGACCTGCCTTAGCTCCTGAATGCAATGTCATTGCAGCAGAGTGTATACTAGGAGTTCTGGAGCTGGGATGTTCCGAACTGAGACCAGGGGTCAGGGCCATTGTACCCCTGTACCAACTAGTTGTTCAAGGTGGACTCCCTCGCGAAGGAGCTAACCCTAGATGGGGAGTTTCCGTTAGCCAAGGCAGTTCCCTTGGAAAGGGACCCAGCTAATGAAATGAGTGCCTCCATCTCAAAGGGGTTCTGGGTGGTGTACTGCAGTATCCACTACACCGTCCTCAGCTCTTATCTGAAATATCACTCATTAAGAAGCCTTCTCCATCTTAAAGATAAACCCAGAGGTTAAGTGGTTCATCCAGGTCACAAAGCTGTTAGAAGGCTGTCTTAGTGAGGGTTCTCTGGAGAAACGCAACCAGTGAGATACAGGCAGTCCCAGATTATGAAAGAGTTCCATTCCTGAGTCTGTCTTTAAGTCATATTTGTAACAGGTATGATTTTGTATCTAACGTCAGTCAAATGTTTATATTAGCATATAGTGTATAGTGTATCTCTCTATGCAGAAAACAACATTACAGAAACACTTCCAGATACACTAAAACATCTTTAACATAATAGTACAGTAATAATTATAATAATGTTTTGATGCACATTGCAAAGTAGCACCTATTTGTTATTATGAACCATTGTATGTACTCCAAATTTTTAACATAGTAGACTTTACAAGAGTTGGTTCATAATTACGGGTTGTATGTAAGTTGGATGTTGGTAACCCGAGGACTGCCTGTATGTGTATATAAAGAGAGAAAGATTTACTTCAAAGAATTGGCTCATGGGATTGTGGGGGCTGGCAAATCCAAAATCTGTAAGTCAGTTAACAAGCTGGAGACTCCTGCAGGATGGCAGCCGGAGATCTGTAAGTCAAGTGATGGGTAGAGTACAGAGTTGAGAGAGAGAGAGTTCTACCAAAACATCTATTTATAATCTGGAGGCAGACCACACCCTAAGGAAACTTCCATTTCAACGGATTGATTGATTACATTACATTAGATTTCATTATGGAAGATGATTACATTACATTGCATTAGATTACACCGTGGAATAGCAACTAGTCCAGTGTTTGGCCAAACCACTGGGAGTCACAGCCTAGTCAAGTAGACACATAAAATTAATCATCACAAAGAACATTTAAGCTGATAACAAATTCTGGGAGGCCTGTCTGGAACACCATGCTGGGTGCTGACAACTGAACATTTAAAATTAATTTCTATTTTAAAATATTAATTTTTTATTTTTAATTTTATTAAATTAATATTAAAATAGAACCCAGCACTTAGAATAGGAATCATGGTTTCTTGCCCAAAGAGAGGATGGGAGGGGGAGAAAAAAATAGGAGTTACCTGGAGGGCTTTCTATAGCTAAGCAAGCCTCAGGAATCCTTTCTTGACTGGTGTCCCAGGGAGACTCAGTCACATTGTCAACAATCAAATTGTCGTAAAAGATTAGAACTGCTTAATCAAGCAAGGACAAAGGCTAGGAGATGAACTTCCCATCTGTCAATATTAACAGAAGCGAGGGATTAAAAATTAGTTGGTGGCTTAACTGATATTTTTAGAATTCTACTTGAAACGGATAAGGGTTCTAAAAACAGGAAAGTAGGAAATGCCTCATAACTTAGCACAGGATCATAGTTAGCTCCATGTCCTTAGTAAAGAAAATGTCACAAATTGTGTGGGAGGATTTAGCTGTTAAAACTGCTTGAAAAGCAGAATTTGATCCGAGACAGGCAGCCTAGATTAAGGAGAAGGAACATGCCCACACATTGTGCTGGAGATTTTAGAAGATATTGTATTTGTGATAGATGGTGGGAATGCTTTGTGTAGCCTACATCTGTGAAGGATTTGATAATGCTGTACTTAAAGATTTATTCTGAAGATAAGAAGTGAGGAAAGATCTAAATAGAAATGCTGCATTTCCACAGCACTGCATCTTCACCCAGATACCCATTCAAGGTGCAAAGGTAGAGTGAGAGAAGGTTAACCCCTGTGCCAAGCGTGGAGCCTGCATGGAGCTTGGTAGTTGATTAATTTGTGCATCAGCGAATGGATGAACCGTGTTTCACCAGAACCTAGTGTTATGGGTTGGATTGTGTCCCCTAGAAATATATATTGTACATTAACAACTCAAAAGATTAGATAGGAACTTTAGGGGACAGGGAGTTTATGTTAATGGGGGAGGAACAATTCAGAAACGGAAGGTGAGAATGGTTGCACAACTTGAAGAATGTAGTTAATGTCACAGATACCAGAGCCTCATGTGGAAAATGGTGAATTGGGGTATGTTCTGCTGTGTACATCTCAAGAACAACAACAACAAAGATACGGTGAAGTTCTAACCCCCACCCCGTACCTTCGAATGTGACCTTGTTTGGAAATTGGGTCTTTGAAGACGTGATCAGTTGTTTAGCATGAGGTCATACTGGAGTAGGGTGGGTCCTGATCCCATCTGATTGGTGTCGTTATAAAAAGAGAACAGACAGACAGAGGGAAGACAGCCAGGTGAAGATGGAGGCAGAGTGGAATAATACGTCTACAAACCAAGGAACACCAGGGACTGTCAAGAAGCTAGGAGAGAGGCATGGAGAGATTCTCCTTCAAAGCCTTCAGAAGGAATCCACAGGGCTGATGCCCTGATTTCAGACTCCCAGCCTCCAGAACTTTGAGACAATAGATTTCTGTTCTTATAAGCTGCCCAGTTGTGGTACTTTGTTATGGCAGCCCCTGGAAACAAATAACTAGTTGCCATTGAGTCAACCCTGACTCATGGTGACCTCACGTGTGTCAGAGTAGAACTGTGCTCTTTTCAGTGGCTGATTTTTAGGAAGTGGATCACCAGGCTCTTCTTCTGAGGCTCCTCTAGGTGGACTTGAACCTCCAACCTTTCTGCTACTTGTCAAGCACTGAACTGTTTGTGCCACCCGGGACTATCCTACATAAAGATTACAGCCAAGAAAACACTATGGAGTTCAGTTCTACTCTGTAACTCATGGAGTCCCCATGAGTCGGAATTTACTGATGACAATGGGTTTGGGTTTTTTTTTTTTTTTTCAGTGCAGAAATGCATTGCTACTTCAGAAATAGATGCTTCGTCTGCTGTTGATGCCCAGCTTTCTGGATAAATATTAGGGACTCAACTACTTCTTCTCTAGGGACTATTCATCCTCATTTTCTTTTATTAAGGCTGATTTTCCAATTTGGTTTGCTCTTGGAAGACAATGAGCAAGTTACTCTCATTCTCCTTGCAGCCAACTGACTTGCAAGTCAAACCCACTTTACTCCTGCCACCCAGTGGCCAAAGGCAAGCACAACATCGGTTAAGACCAGACCCGAGATGGAACCAGGAAACTAAGCAGTGACTGCCAGTCCTGTGCACCAAGGGGAAGGAAGGGTTTCACGTTATCTTCACTGTGCAGAGTGTCTGCTTTACTTGGGATATTTCAAAACCCACAGTTGAGCTTTTTGTGGATTTGGTTAGAGGTTTTCTCAGCCACATATTCAAACAGTAGACCTGGAGTTCTCAAACGTGGCTGGTCATCAGAATTACCTGTGGGTGTGTTAAAAATACAGATACCAGAGCCTCATCTCTGCCTACTGAGTCAGAATCTATGGGATTGTACCCAGATGTGTTTGTAACTTCGTATAAGGGCCTTGGACAGTGTGTCAGAGTCCCTGGGTGGTACAAAAGGTGAATGAGCTTGGCTGTTAACTGAAAGGTTGGAGATTTGAATCCACCCAGAGGTGCCTTGGAAGAAAGCCCTGGTGATCTACTTCTGAAAAATCAGCCATTGAAAACCCTGTGGAGCACAGTTCTACTCTGACACACATGGGGTCTACATGAGCCGGAGATGACCCAATGGCAGCTGGTGATGCAGTGTGTATCCTTTCATCTGACTTGTGCTGAAGTTTTGTCTGAGATTCCTCTGTGTGGTCATGTATCACAGAGTTTGTTTTATCTAATGATCATATAATATTCCATTGCATGTATATATCACAGTTTATTTAACCATCCTAGTGCTGATGGATACTTGGGTTGTTTCCATTTTTGACTATTACAAATATCACTGCTATGACCATTTTGTCTTTTGGTGGTCGGATGCGCTCATTTCTATTGAGTATATACCTAGGTGTGGAATTGCTGGGTCAAGCCATATGATTCTGAGTCCAGCATTCATTTGATTACTCATTCAACTAGCATTTATTGAGAATATATTATATGTGAGGCCCTGTTCTGGGGGAGACAGCAGGAACAACAGCAACAAGAGATTTCCTGTTCTCATATGCATCCATTCTAATTGTTGTTGACGAGCGGGTGAGGACTATAGGCCTTGAAGGGGCCATTGCCTCACTGTGTATCTCTCTCTGTTTCAATCTGCCTATCTGCCATGCAACATTAACAATACAGCGACACAGTGTTGCTCAAGATGGTGACTTTGTTGGTAATGCTGCCAGGCAGAGAGGGACAGTGGCAAGCCAAATCCTCATGCCAGCCAAAGGGCATTGTGAAGAAGAAACAGAGTGAACAGATGCTCAGAGGGTGTCAGAAACCCACATGAGAGAGTCCCCAGACAGGTCTTGGGCCCAGCACCTGCTTCTGCCCCCCTGGTCCCTACAATCGACAGCTTTTCCTGACCCAGTTCCTGCTCCTGACGATGAAGAGTGTTTGACGAAATACGTACAGTGGAATGTTACGCAGCCATAAAGAGGAGTGAAGTGCTGACATGTGCTATGGCACGGATGGGCCTTGAAAACTTTGTTGTTGTTGTTAGCTACCATAGAGTCAGCCCCAGCTCATGGTGCCCACATGCACAGTGGAACAAAATGCTGCCAGGTTCTGCGCCATCCCCATGACTGGTTGTGGATTGGTCTGTTGTGATCCATAGGGTTTTCACTGACTGATTTTCAGAAGTAAACTGCCAAGCCTTTCTTCTTAGCTTTGGTCTGGAAACTCCACTGAAACATGTTCAACATCATAGCAACAAGCAAGACTCCACTGACAGACAGGTAGTGGCTGCACATGAGACCCACAGTGGCCAGGAATTGAACCCAGGTCTCCCACGTGGAAAGTGAGAATTCTACCACTGAACCACTAGTATCCTTTTGAAAACATTATGCTGAATGAAAGAAGCCACACACAAAAGGACAAATATAGTATGATCTCACTTATATGAGATATCTAAAATAGGCAAATGCATAGAAACAGAAAGCAGATTAGTGGTTATCAGAGGCTGGGGGGAGGAGTGAATGGGGAGTTATTGCTTAATGGGCACTGAGTTTCTGTTTGGGGTGATTAAAAAGTTTTGGAAATGGATAGTGGTGATGGTTGTACAACATGGTGAATATAATTAATGTCACTGACTTGAACACTTAAAATCTTTTGTTATATATGTTTTACAACAATAAAAATAAAAATTTAAGAAGCAAACAAAAAAAAGTGTTTAATGAAAACAGTTTCTTCAGGTGCCTTTGACCTCGAAAGAAGGGGTGAACCCACAGTGTTCCTGGGGCGCTGGTAGATTCCCCAGAGGTATCTCCTTTTTTAATTTGACACCTTACCTTTCAGGCTGTAATTTCTTTCTTGAGAACCAACCTCCCCAAATTAAGTCACCGAAACTCCCGAGTCAGCTGAAAAGCCATTTTTCTTGCAAATCTTATATGAGCATAATTTAATACAAGGCACAAACTAATAAACTAAAGGCCATATATTATAGCAGTAGCGCAATAAAAAGTAAGCCAATATAAGAGACAAATGAACCACACTTTAGCCAAGGGAAAAGGAAAATAAAATAGAAATAAGACATAAGTTATTTTCTGGCATAAATAACTTTAAAGAGAAATAATAAAGATTGCTTCTCTAACTTTTAATAGATTTGGGGGAATTATTTAATTGCAGGGAAATAAGAGGGGGTAAGTTTAGCTGATGTTTTAAAGGATCAGGATTAAGTTAGTTTCTTAATAAAGACACAATAAACAAGTATAACTTTATAGGATTTTTAAGATCAAAGGTGTCACTTTGTTGACCAAGGTTCACCTGACCCAAGCCATGGTCTTGTCAGTTGCCTCATGTGAATGAAAAAGCTGGACAATGAAAAAGGAAGACAGGAGAATTGATGTGTTGGAACTGTGGTGTTGGAGAAGAATATTGAATATACCATGGACTACCAGAAGAAGGAACAAATCTGTCTTAGAAGAAATACAACCAGAATGCTCCTTAGAAGCAACGATGGCATCAGGGTTGTATCCTGTCACTATACTTATTCAATCTGTACACTGAGCAGATAATCCAAGAAGCTGGCCTATATGAAGAAGAACGCAGCATCAGAACTAGAGGAAGACTTATTAAGAAACTGTGATACAAAGATGACACAACCTTGCTTGCTGAAGGTGAAGAGGTCTTGAAGCACCTAACTGATGAAGATCAGAGACCACAGCCTTCAGTATGGATTACACCTCAGCATAAAGACAACAAAAATCCTTACAACTGGACCAATAAGCAACATCATGGTAAACAGAGAAAAGATTGAAATTGTCAAGGATTTTGTTTTACTTGGATCCACAATCAACATCCACGGAAACAGCAGGCAAGAAATCAAACGATGCATTGCATTGGGCAAATCTGCTGCAAAAGACCTCTTTAAAGTGTTAAAAAGCGAAGATGTCACCTTGAAGACTAAGGTGCGCCTGCCCCAAGCCATGGTGTTTTCAGTAGCCTCATATGCACGCGAAAGCTGGACTATGAATAAGGAAGACCGAAGAAGAATTGATGCCTTTGAATTATGGTGTTGGCGAAGAAGATTGAATATACCATGGACTGCCAAATGACAAACAAATCTGTCTTGGAAGAAGTACAGCCAGAATGCTTCTTAGAAGCAAGGACGGCGAGACTTCATCTCACATACTTTGGACATGTTATCAGGAAGAATCAGTCCCTGGAGAAGGACATCATGCTTGATAAAGTAGAGCGTCAGCTAAAAAGAGGAAGACCCTTGAAGAGATAGATTGACACAGTGGCTGCAACAACGGGCTCAAGCATAACAGCGATTGTGAGGATGGCACAGAACCAGGCAGTGTTTCGTTCTGTTGTACACAGGGTCGCTATGAGTTGGAACTGACTTGATGGTGTCTAAAAACAACAACTCTGGACACATAATCAGGAAAGATCAATCACTAGAGAAGGACATCATGTTTGGTAGAGGGTCAGCGAACATGAGGGAAACTCTCCATGAGATGGAATGATGCATCAATGGACTCAAACATATCAACAATCATGAAGATGGCGCAGGGCCAAACAAAAATTGGTTCCGCTGTACATTAGGTCCCCATGAGTCGGAGCCAACTGATGGCAGCTAACAACAACCACAACAAGGAAAAAAAGAAAGTGAAAATCATTCAGTGTCCCACCGCTGAAAGTAAGCCACAGTTAATGTTTTGGAGTATTTCCTTACCTTTTTCTTTTTGGAGTCGTGTGTGGGTAGGTGCAATATTCTGTTTTGAATCCCACATTTTTCAATTATGAATATTTCTCCACATCATAATTAAAAATAGTGATTTATAATTTCTTGATATTGTTGCCTATGGCTCTATCAAACCCTAGTAACTCAATCCCCTGTTGTTCGCTCAGTGGATTTTTTTGAATGTTGATTTCAGAGTCATGTCATTTTGGAGGTGCCACTCAGTTGTGAATTCCACTCAGAGGTACTTTTTCTAGCTCATAAGTACAGAGTGATGAAGAAAAAAATTGGTTGAGAGATTTACTTGCTTTTTGCAACTAGGTTACAAGACCAGTCAGTGTAATTAAAGTTGAAATGCAAGCACTATACTCTCGCTTGGTCGGTTTTATGAATGAAATCAAGGGTATTCATACCAAACCTCTCCTTTGCAGGGAGAGCAATGACTTGTGTCTTTGAACTCTGTCCTGAGTTTTTAAGTTATTTCTTCACAATTTCTTAACACATTTGTTTTAGCTGATTACTAAACTGTGTGCTGAGTGCCTTTGTGTGTGTTAAAATATATATCACAAAATGTTTGCCATTTTGACCATTTTAAGTGTACACTTCAGTGACATTAATTGTAATTACTATGTTATGCAGCCATCACCACTATCCATTTCCAAAAGTTTTTCATCACCTCAAACAAAAGCTCAGTGTCCCTTTAGTCATAACTCCCATTCTCTCCTCCACCAGCCCCGGGAAACCCTAATATACTTTTTTCTCTATGCATTTGCCTCTTCTGGATATTTCATATAAGTGAGATCATACAGTATGTGTCCTTTTGGGTTTGGCTTATTTCATTCAGCATAATGTTTTCAAGGTTCATCCACATCATACCGTGTCTCAGAACTTCATTCCTCTTTATAACGGAGGAATACTCCACGGTATGGATGGACCACATTGTGTTTATCCACTCATCTGCTGATGTCCACCTTTTGGCTGTTGCGAATAGTGCTGCAATGACGGTTGGTGTCGCAGTAAGGCTGACTGTTTTCATGGCTTCTTAAAACTGTCGGGAGAAGCCTGCTGGCCGTTTTGGTGGAGCACATACCAGTTCCTGAGGCAGCAGTGAAAACACCCCCTGACACGTTCCCCCAAAGAACGTTTAAAAATTTCTAGTGGCTTTATATCCCTTAAGCTCCAACAGAGACACGGAAACTACTTGAAGCATGTATAACCAGGGGAATTTAAGGGAGGGAATTGTTTACACAGGGGTGAGGCAATCAGAGGCAACCCTTATTAGCATCAGCAGGAATTCCTTGTTGCTGCCTCTAAGCTGCAGGGAGAAAGGGAGAAAGCCAGGGTGACGCTGAGAATAATTCAAGTTCCTGACTGTGGCCACTATAACCCCCAAACCTAGAACCATTCCTGGCTTATTGTTGTTAGCTGCCGTCAAGGCAGCCCTCGAATCATGATGCTCCCATGCACAAAGGAACAAAACACTGCCCAGTCCTGCACCATTCCCATGAGCAGCTGTGGATTGGATCGTTGTGATCACTGGTTGATTTTTGGAAGTAGAGCACCAGGCCTTTCTTCCTAGTCCATCTTAGTCTGGAAGCTCTGCTGAAACCTGTTCAGCATCATAGCAACATACAAATCTCCCCTGGTGGATGGGTGGTGGCTGCACAGGAGCTGTGTTGGCTGGTAATCGAACCCAGGTCTTCTGCACTGAACACAAGAATTTCTACCATTGAACCACCAGTGCCTCATATAGGCATTCAGTAAGTGCTGGCTGAGTGAATGACTGAATGAATGGTCTTTCCCACTTGGCGTCCCCCTCCTAAGCAGCTCCATCTATTCAGAAGGGTTCACGGTGGCCCTTCAGCAACATCTGCTTTCCCTAGGCAGGAACTCTTTCCTCCTGGATCTCCATTGAGAATATACACCTTGGAGTGAGAGTATAGCCCCTGTGAGCAGGCTTGGACTTGAACCCTGACTCTGCCTATCATATCTGTATAAGCTTGGTCAAGTTCCTGTGCCTCTGTGTGCTCGTCTGTACAACAGGGGTAGTCCTCTGTCTTAGTCACCTAGAGCTGCTGTAACACAAATGGGTGACTTTCATGAACAGGAATTGATTGCCTAGCAGTTTTGGAGGCTAAAGGTTCAAATTAGGGCACTGGCTCTAGGGGAGGGTCCTTCCCTGTCAGTGGCCCCAGGAGTTCCTTGGAATTCCATGGCATTCTTTTGAGTTCCTTAGTGCCTGTCTTCTCCCTGTGTGTGTGTCTGCATCTATTCTGGTCTTTTTATAAAACACCACTCAGAGGGGATTAGGTTTAGGACCCACCCTACTCTGGTATGACCTCATTGACATAACAAAAGAAAATCCCTATTTCCAGACAGGGTCATAACCACAAGTATAGGAGTTAGGACTTCAGTATATCTTTTGGGGGGACACAATTCAATCCATAATATCCTAATGCTACCTGCCTGGTAGGGTGCCATTCATGAGGTGATGTCTGCCTAGGGTAGCGCAGTGTCTGTCACTCTCTAGGTACAGAATAACCATAAACTGGAGAAAGGGAGAGCTGTTTTGTCTCTTGGGAGCAGCTGGGCCCCCAGTGAGCACTGCAGTGGTTTGGGCCACAATTTTTGAGTTAAGCTCCAAGTGGTCTTCCACACAAAGAGGAAAGTGCTCTGACTCATCCCAGCCACTTGGCTCTGCAGAGCCCATGCATCAGAAATGCAGAGCTGGGTGCCATGGGGTGGCACTGTTCCCTAGCCAGTGGCCTCTGCCTGGCTGAGCAGTACTCAGTGTGGCTGGAAGCCCTCAGCATTCTTGCTCTTTGCCTCAATGAAATCCCTTCTCTACCCGGTGCCCCTAAAACCAGGAGACTCAAGAAACCTTGTGCCTGTCCACATAGATTTTAAAATTCAAACCTCACATTGTGATGATTTTGACCATGTAACTTAGACATTTCTTTTGGGAACTGGATTGGATGGAAAAGAGATCATTTAGAAATCGTTTATCTAGTTGGTGGCAGATAGTATCTTGGAAATGTATGTTGTTGTTAGCTGCTGTGTTGTCAGCCCTGACTCATGGTGACACCGTACACAATGGAACAAAACACTGCCCAGTCCTGCACCATCCCCATGATCGATTGCAAATCAGACTATTGTGATCCACAGGGTTTTCAGTGGCTGATTTCCAGAAGTAGACTGCCAGGCCTTTCTTCCTAGTCCGTCTTAGTCTGGAAGCTCCACTGAAGCCCGTTCAGCATCAGAGCAACACGCAAGCCTCCACTGACAGATGGGTGGTGGCTGTGCATGAGATGCATTGGCCGGGAATAGAACCCAGATCTCCCTCATGGGAATCGATAATTCTGCCACTGAACCACCACTGCCCCTTGGAAATGCATACACATGGTAGATCCAAATTGAATTCCTGGAAGTCAGAAGTGTGTTCTCAAGCGAGCCCGGTTTCCTGGGGACAAACAACTGCTTGTCTGTCTGTTTCTCTCTCCAGAGGATGATGGCCAGCTGTGAGACATGTGTCCCTGCGATGAGACTGGACAGCCCTGGCTTCTTAGACCTCACCCCAGCCCTGCAAATCTGTGTCAGGGAACACTTGACTGGGGAGTTTGACACTTCAAGGGGTGGAGGAGTCAGCCTAGATTAGTTGTCTTCGGCAGAGTTGATTTGACAACAACTAGTTTTAAATGGTCTTTACAGCAAATGAATTTTTGGAAAACATTTATTCAATTCGGGAATTGCTTATTTAAATAGTCTAACTTAGCTAATGACAGCAGTTCCTACCGTTCCAACTGCTTGACTCCTATGCCTAAAGCACCTTACTTGGTCTACCCTCACAGTAACACACAAGTTCAGTGTGATTGGAAGGCAGAGGAGCTGAGTGACTTGCCCGAGGTATCAGAGCCGGAACCAGCCCTGGGATGTCTGACCCCAGAGCCTGTACCCCATGCTGCCTGCACCCCATGCTGCCTGCACCACATACTGCACCCTACACTCCACTCCACGCTGCACCCTCACTACCTGCAGCCCACACTGCTGCGCTGCCTCTAGCTGGAGCCCATGGACCCATCCAGAAGATCATGCCAGCTGGCAAACATACAGCACCTTTTTCAGTTTTGTGTGTGGAGCCGGGTCCAGCACTGTGTGTAGCCAGTATTCCATAAGCGCTCGCTCTAAAGGACTTTGGGCTGTGGTTGACCAGAGCTACTGCGCGTGATATCCAGGTGTTTTTTTTTTTTTTTAAATTGTATATTTGGTGAAGGTTTACACAGAAAATTAGGTTCTCGTTTAACAATTTCTGTGCATGTTGTTCAGTGTCATTGGTTACGTTTTTCACAATGTGTCAGCATTCTTAGTATTTCCATTCTAGTTATGCTGTTTCCATTAATCTAGCTTCCCTGCCCCCGCCGCCTTCTCATCTTTGCTTTAAGGTAAATATTGACTGTTTAGTCTCATATAGATGATTATTTGAAAGGCGCACAGTGCTCATGTGATGCTGTTTATTTAATGAGCCAATCTATTATTTGGCTGAAAGGTGACCTCTGGGAGTGGGTTCAATTCCAAATTTAAAGGGTATCTCAGGGCGATAGTCTCAGGGAATCCCCTAGTCTCTACCGATCCAGTGAGTCTGGCCTTTTTTTAAGAATTTGAGGCTTGTTCTAGATTTTTCTCCCACTCTATCCGGGACCTTCTATTGTAACCCTGGTCAGAAAAGTTGGTGGTGGTAGTTGGGCGCCATCTAGTTCTTCTAGTCTCAGGTTAGAAGAGGCCATTGTTTGTGTGGGCTATTAGCCCTGTAGAATAGTTTCTTCTTTGAATCTTAGGTTTCGTTCTTTCTTTTTTGCTCCAGACTAGTGGAGACAATAGTTGTATCTTAGATGGCTGCTTGCAAGCTTTTAAGACCCCAGATGCTACTCACCAAACTAGGATGTAGAATAATATTCCTATGAACTATGTTATGCCAATTGTCCCCCGAGACTATGGTCCTAAACCTTCAAATCCAGTAAGACAATCCCACAAGATGTTTGGTTATATCTAAGAAGTATCCATAACTGTGCCCCCATGTGCTTTGTTATATATATGAATACATATGCATTTCACTCAAGCATGTATATACATACACCTACAGATACACCTGTACATGCACACCCATATACTTGTGCCTTCGTATACACATATATGCATACGTCTCTACCTGTGTAACTACATACATATTTTTGGTTGTTACTACTGTTGTTGCAAGATTTATATGTTATAGCATTTACCAGAATTGCCCATTATTCTTGTGTGGTTCTTGGTGTTATTTTCCTTGGTCAAGTTGTGCAGATTTTACCCATATTGGGTATTACCTTTCCCATCACCAAAAATAACATGTGTCTACTATCTAGAAAGTGATTCCTCCTCTCTTCTCCTCCCATCCTTGGTAACCATGTCTAGGTGGTTTTAGTCTTATTTTTGAGCACAGGTCGGTAGAAGTCAGCCCACTGCTGCCCCTCTCAGCTGACTCCCAGACATTCTCAGATCCACCATCTCCCGAGGCTGACCCCTCCCAGAGCGGGTGATGGAGGGAAGAAGACATGGGGGAGGTGCAGAACACCCACAGAATGCTGTGCACTGTACACACCGCTCTTGCATGAGTAGGTGGAAACAACTCTTCCCTCTTGCCTACCTACCTCACTTACTTTGTCCTTAAGTTCTTCCAAGACCTGTATAGTTTTAGCTTTAACATTTAGGTCTTTGATCCATATTGAATTAGTTTTTATGTATGGTGTGAGGTATGGATCCTATTTCATTTTTCTGCATGTGGATATCCAATTTTGCCAGCACCATTTGTTGAAGAGACACTTTGTTCTTAAGTTCGTAGGGATGTTATCATCTGCCCTTAAAAAACACAAATTTCAAAAGCCACTGTTTCTTCTGCCAGGAATGGTGTGCCTGTGAATTTGACACTGAACACTCCCTTGTCACATCTTAATTTCAGATTAAATTTCACCTTCTCGGGGAGGCCTTAACTCATCACCCAGTATAAAATAGCCACCCTCTTGTTTCTGAATCAGAGCACTGGATTTTAATTTTCGTCTTACTCCTTGGTATTTTCCTTTCTACTTAAGTGATTATTTCTCTTTTCTGTCTGTCCCCCCTAAAATGTGGGTCCCTTGTGAGCAGAAAATTTGTCCTATTCCCCTAGCTAATAGATAGGCATTGGAGTCCGTGGGTGGTGCAAAAGGTTAACACACTTGGCTGCTAACCAAAAGGTTGGAGGTTTGAGTCCACCTAGAAGCACATTGGAAGAAAGGCCTGGCAATCTGCTGAAAAATCAGCCACTGAAAACCCTATGAAGTGCAGTTCTGCTCTGTCACACAGGGACGCCACGAGTCGGCGCCAACTCCATGACAACTAATTAATTTTAATAGCCATTACATTAAGTATTCAATTAGCTACTTTCAAATTAATAAATGAAAAATACAGGCAAGACCCCACAGCTTGCAAAGAAGAAAATTCATGCTGCTTATTTTAAAGAAATGGCTAGAGTTTAAGTGTGTCCATAAATTCCTTTCATGATCCAGTGAGACTTTATAAACAACTTCCTTTTTCCAACAGTCTTAAATTTGGGGACTGATTGGGATGGAGCTAGGAATTCCCAACTTTCTTATAAATATCTCACCAACAAAGGAAGGCCACGTCAGACGCCTTTGAATCAGGGAGCCAACCAATCTAGCAGTGCTAAGGAGTGTGACTGGCAACCATCTGGCCCCACCGCTGAGTGTTCCAGGGGCTTAAACAATTTTACTGAAACACATTGTGGCTATGTTTTCATTTAGAGAAAGGGAGGTTTCCTTGAGTGCACGAACTGCACTTTGGTAAAATGACTTCTAACCTAACACAGAGCACCAACCAGGGTAGTAAAACAGGCCCAGAAATCCTTGTAATATGGAGGATTATGGTGGCCCATAAATATTTATAGGGGAGCAGCAGCTTCTTAATGCATAATACACAGGACATCTGCCACCTGGGCGGAAACAGCAGACTGGATGTTTCAATCAGTAGACTGGCGCAATGTGTTTATTTTTTACAAGGAATAGTAGTATTTTTGTGTCAAGGATCTTCTTTGATTCTGAACTCCTTCCCTACCAAAACTGTCATTCTTTTTTTTTTTTTTTTTTTTTTTTGTGCTTTAAGCAAAAGTGTACAATTTAAGTTAGTTTCTCATACAAAAATTTATACATACATTGTTATGTGACCCTGATTGCTCTCCCTATACTGTGACAGCACACTCCTCCTTCCCACCCCGGATTTCCCGTGTCCATTCAACCAGCTTCTGCCCATTTAGTCTCATGTATCTACTTGAGCTAAGAAGCACGCTCTTCACGAGTATCATTTTATGTCCCATAGTCCAGTCTAATCTTTGTCTGAAGAGTTGGCCTCGGGAATGGTTTTAGTTTTGGGCTAACAGAATCTGGAGGGCATGTCTTCCGGGGTCCCTCCAGTCTCAGTCAAACCATTAAGTCTGGTCTTTTTACTAGCATTTGAGTTCTGCACCCTCCTTTCCTCCTGCTCCATCAGGGTCTCTCTGTTGTGTTCCCTGTCAGGGCGGTCATTGGTGGTAGCCAGGCACCATCTACTTCTTCTGGTCTCAGGCTGATGCAGTCTCTGGTTTATGTGGCCCTTTCTGTCTCTTGGGCTAATAATTTCCTTGTGTCTTCGGTGTTCTTCATTCTCCTTTACTCCAGGTAGGTTGGGACCAATTGATGCATCTTAGATGGCCATTTGCTACCTTTTAAGACCCCAGATGCCACTCGCCAAAGTGGGATGCAGAACATTTTCTTCATAAACTTTGTTATGTCAATTGACCTAGGTGTCCCCTGAAACCATGGTCCCCAGACCCCTGCCCCTGCTACTCTGTCCCTCGAAGTGTTTGGTTGTATTCAGGCAACTTCTTAGCTTTGGTTTAGTCCAGTTGTGCTGACTTCCCCAGTCAAAACTGTCATTCTTGACATCAGATGTCAGAAACCCCAGGACCCATCAAATTCTAATGCCTTCTCATTCCCTGGAGTCCCTGGGTGGTACAAATGGTGAACACGTTCAGCTGCTAACCGAAAGATTGCAGGTTCAAGTTCACCCAGAGGGACTTTGGAAGAAAGGCCTGGTGATCTACTTCCAAAAACTCAGCTGTTGAAAACCGTGTGGAGCACAGTTCTACTCTGACAAACATAGGGTCACCATGAGTCAGAGTCGACTTGACGGCCGTTGGTTATTCAGGTATTTGTGGTTCAGTGGTAGAAATCTTGCCTCCCATGAGAAAGACCCAATGCACCTCATGCACAGCCAGCACCCCTCTGTCAGTGGAGGCTTATGTGTTCTAGATGCTGAACAGGTTTCAGCAGAGCCTCCAGACTAACACAGACTAGGAAGAAAGACCTAGAGATCTACTTCCAAATATCAACCACTGAAAACTCTATGGAGCACACACTTGGGGTGGCCATGAGTGAAGAGTTGACTCTATGGCAACTGGTAATGATGTTGTTTCCCTACAAGTGATGTATGCTATTGCCTGCCCTAATAATGCCTGCCCTAACGGTCCTGGGTGGTAGTATGCTCCACAGGGTGCCCCTACAGTGAGCTCTCACCCGCTCCCTCCTCCCTTGGCTCCTTCTTGGGCTCGAGCCCCACAGAAGGCTGAGTGCCTGGTTCTTGCGTGTTGCTGGCGCTTGTCCCGCTCACCATGGCATCCCCTGTAAGTTGTGTGGTCTCCCTCCTGTTGTTTTTGGTTGTTGTTTATACAGTGCTCCAGATACATATGGCACGAGGAGGCAATTAGGGTAAGGATGCAAAGTGGGTTGGTCCCATGGGGCTCCCAATCTGCCATTCCCGTTGGGCCGTGCTCAAACCAGGGAGCCTGGGGGTGCAAGCTGCACCCAGATATCGCTCGCAGAGACTGACATTCTTTGGAGGGGTTTTGTCTTGTTGCTTTTTAAAATCTGTTTTTAATGTCAGCTGACAGAAAATTGGTAATGTCTCAATGCAAAGATGTAGAAGCAGAAGATTGGAGTCTCTGGGTGGCGCAGATGGTTAAACACCCGGCTGCTAACCAAAAGGTTGGAAGTTAGTGTTCACCCAGAGGTGCCTTGGAAGAAAGACCTGATGATGTATGTCCAAAAAATCAGCCATTGAAAACTTTGTGGAGCACAGTTCTACTCTGACACACACAGGGTCACCATGAGTCAGAACCACTCCATGGCAACTGGTTTGGTTTTTTTGGTGGTGCATTAATCACACTCACAGTGTTGTGCAACCATCATGATTTGTTTTCAAAATTTTTTCATCACTCCTTGGTCTCGAGGGACATCTAGCTCAACTGGCATAACATAGCATGTAAAGAAAATGTCCTATATCCTACTTTAGACAGTAGCATCTGAGGTCTTAAAAGCTTATGAGCGGCCATCTAAGATATGTCTACTGCTCCCACCCAATTCTCTGGAGCAAGGGAGAATGAAGAAAACCAAAGACACAAGGGAAATATTAGTCAGAAGGACTAATGGACCACAACTACCACAGCCTCCACCAGACTGAGTCCAGCACAACTAAATGGTGCCTGGCTACCATCACTTACTGCTCTGACAGGGATCACAATAGAGGGTCCCAGACAGAGTGGGAGAAAAATGTAGAACAAAATTCAAACTCACAAAAAAAGACCAGACTTGCTGGTCTGACAGAGACTGGAGAAACCCCAAGAGTATGGCCCCAGACACCCTTTTAACTGAGTACTGAAGTCACTTCTAAAGTTCACCCATTAGCCAAAGATTAGACAGGCCTATAAAACAAACTATAACACAAGTAGTTCAACCACGTATATGACACTAAGTGGGCCCAAAAGCAAAGACGGGAAGACAGGAGGGGACAGGAAAGCTGGACAAATGGAAACGGGAAACGCAAGGTCAAGAAGAGGAGAGTGTTGACACATCGCGGGGTTGGCAACCAATATCACAAAACACTATGTATATTAATTTTTTAATGAGAAACTAATTAGCTCTGTAAACTTTTGCCTAAAGCTCAATAAAAAATTTTTTTTTCGTCACCCCAAACAGACACTCGGTGCCTTTTAAGCTATAACTCCCTGCTCGCCCATCCCCCACCCTCAATAACCACTAGTAAACTTTGGTCTGTATGCATTTACTTATTGTGTATATTTCATATAAGTGAGACCATACAATCTTTGTCCTTTTGTGTCTGACTTCTTTCACTCAGCATCATGTTTTCAAGGTTAATCTATGTTGTAGCAGGTATCTAGACTTCGTTCTTCTTTACGGCTGAGTGATGTTCCAGTGTATGGATGGATCACGTTGTGTTTATCCATCACCTGTTGATGGACACTTGGGTTGTGTCCACCTTCTGGTGACTGTGAACAGTGCTGCAGTGACCATTCGTGGACATGGTCATGATTTTTCTATGCCTCCATTACTGCCATCAAGACGTGCTGGCATTTTACATTATGGTCGTGTGCTCCGAGGGGGTTGGTAAGCTTTCTCTGACTGCTAACAAAACAAACAAACCAAAAAACCAAACCAGTTTTTGCAGAGTCAACTCTGACTCATAGTGACCCCATGTGTGTCAGAGCAGAACTGCGCTCCATAGGGTTTTCAATGGCTGTAATCTTTCTGAGAAGCCAGCAAATTCTTCTCCACTTCTCCTGCCCCAAACGGTCACAGTAGCATTGTGCTGAATATAGTTAAAACAGGTCCCTAGGGTTTTTTGTTTGCTTTTTCAGTCTTGAACTTCTCCAATGTGAATTTGTGGGACAGTAGAAAAAGAGAGTTTACACTATGCAGTTATCAAAGGAAAATGCCCTTCATTTACTGAAAGTTGACTTGATAAGCCACTGAATGTGGTTAATTAATATATGAAATTTTACATTAGATACATTTGTGCAAAAGGAGTTTTAGAACAGAAAGAAGCAGAATTGCATGTCACCTAAAGGGGGCAGCGGTTTATTCTCTCTGACATTTGGAAGTGTATTCTTCAGACCCATGGGAGGAAAGACATCATGAAATGGAAACGTGGGTATGTAAGTTACAGCAGCAAAGAGGAGATACATGGAAAGGCTTCCAAATTCAGGTTTCAACAACGCTCACAAACTCTTCCTGATGATCCATAATGGAAGGAAGAGAGCAGTGGGTAAAATTTTGATAGCTGTTTAGACAGGCTGAATTTTGACAAATTCTCCTTCATATACAGATTTGTCAAATCATTCACTCTGAACTCCCAAATAATAAATATAAATGGGAAGCACATGGAACCAGGTTGGCCAGAAGCCAAAGGGAGAATGGCGTATAGACCATGGTGGGAAGACTCGGCTCTGTTTCGATGTTAGGGCTCTGGTATCTAGAAGGGGGATGTCCAGGGATGGACAGATGGATGCCCAGAGACAGGACCCTTGTGCGTTATCACGGCTCAAGTTGGCAGCCACTGGATTTTGCCTGACCTTTGTATTTGTTTTTTGGTAGTGTATTAATTTCCTGGGGCTCCATAAGAAAATAGCGCAAACTGGGTAGCTTATAAGAATATAATTGTATTGTCTCACAGTTCTGGAGGCTTGGAGTCCAAGATCAGGGTGCCGGCCGTGTTGATTCCTTCTGAGGCTCTGAGGGAGAATCTGTTCCCTGCCTCTCTGTTGGCTTCCAGTAATGACTGGCAATCCTTGGCTTGCAGCTGCAGTGTTACATGGTGTCCTTCTTCTGTCTCCTTGTCTCTGTGTCTCTCCTCCTCTTTTATAAGGACACCAGTCATGTGGTGCAGTGGTTAAGAGCTCAGCTGCTATCCAAAAGGTTGGCAGTTTGTATCCATTAGCCACTCCTTGGAATCCCTATGGGGCAGTTCTGCTCTGTCCTGTAGGGTCGCTATGAGTCGGAATCAACTTGATGGCAACGGGTTTGGTTTGGTTTCTTTTTTGTTCTACTCCAGTATGACCTCATAAAAATTTAACTGATAGCATCTTCAAAGACGCTATTTCTGAACAAGGTCAGGTTCAGTGGTGCCAGGGCTAAGACTTTAGCATATTTTTTTGGGGACATCATTCAAACCACAACAGGTGGCTAAGGATGTCGGAGAACAATGCCATTCCTTTCTTATTGCGATCCTACAGAAAAGAACAAACTTCTTGTGGTCAGGGAGTGAGGTTTTTTCCTGGGCTGTGTGACAAACTCCATGTTTACTTTGGCAAGCTCAAAAAATAACAGAGTCTCACAAATTGCTGGGTATTGTCTGGGCTCAGCCGAGGCAAATGGGGTGCCATGAGTCCCCTGGTTGCCTGTGCTCATTTAAAGTGATGATTTGCTGCACCAATTACAGAACAGCATAGAAGCAAAAGCACCCAGTTTTTCATTTTGGTTGAAGGAAATAAGATATAGGACATAAACTAGTTTCATTTTAAGTACTGTACACAAATTTCAGTATTACTTGAGTATTACTTGAAAGAGAGTGATGGGTATTCACAGCATTTGTTGATCTAAGGGTCAAGGGTAGTGCTTGAGGGTTATACAGGGGGAAAAAGATCCCAAACCCTTGGGCAAGGATATTTTCAATGTCTTTCTCCAGCTAAAGTCAAGCTTTGTGATGGATAGCTTACAGCAGTGTTTGCCGAATTTCAGTCACTCTCACACCATTTTCACTGCTTTTTTCACATCCCCAGACCACCTGTACTGTCATCAACTGTAAACTTGTGTATTTTTCTTTAAACTCATTTACTCTTTTAGCTTATTTAAAATGAAACCATATACCACTACTGTAAAATTCTATTCCTAGTTTTTTAGGAGTACTCTTAAGTTATACTTCAGTTCTACTTCTAATCTTTTAGGAGTACTGTTAAGTTATGCTTAAAGACCCGGTGATCTGCTCCTGTAAAGATTACAGCCTAGGAAACCCTGTGGGCAGTTCTACTCTGTCATATAGGGTCGCTGTGAGTCAGAATCGACTCGACGGAGCACAACAATAACAACAAGAACCTGCCTAAGTTACGCTTCTCGTTTCTTAGGAGTAGTCTTATTAATTTTTAGCATGCATACTTGAATGGACAAAGTCTAAAATTAATCAGTCCCTGGATGGTAAAAATGGTAAACATGCTCAGCTGCTAACCAGAAGGTTGGAGGTTTGAGTCCACCCAGAGGTGCCTTGGAAGAAAGCCCTGGTGATCCACTTCTGAAAAAATCAGTCATTGACAGTGAGTTGAAGGTAATGGTGATTGAATAATTTGGAAAAGGATAATGAGAATAGCAGCACAACTGGAAGAACGTAATCCATGTCACTGAATTGTACATGCATAAATTTTTGAAATGGTGTATCTTTGGCTATGTATAGTTTCACCAAAAAAAAAAGGTCCTCCAAGGTCGAGAAGGGAGAGTGTTGACATGTTGTGGGTTTGTTAACCAACGTCATAAAACCATATGTGTACTGACTGTTAAATGAGAAACTATTTGTTCTGTAAACCTTCACCTAAAGTACAAAAGAAAATTTAATAAAAAGAAAAAAAATCAGTCACTGAAAACCCAAGGTAGCACAGTTCTTCGCTGACACACGTTGTGTTGCCATGAGTCAGAGTCGACTCCACAGTAACTGGTAACTGGTAAAAAAATTAGTCAAAATTTTTGCCTCCTCCTGAACAAGGCAAGGACCTTCAGTTGCTTTTGTTGCAATGACCATCACCTGTGTTATATATTATCTTACCGAAGATTTTGTTTCCATCTTATTTTTAAACCCCCAAATAAGTCATTTTTATTATTGTATTTTGTACAGTCAATGCTTATTTAGGTTTACTCTTCTTCTTTTTTTTTTTTTTTTTAATCTCACCGATGCATCTTGCATCTCGCTTCTTTCTTCAGGAATTTCCTTATTCCTGAAGAATATCTTTTAGTAGTTATTTCAGCAAGGCTCTCTTAGGGTGAATGTTCCTCTTTGAAAGTGTCTTTATGTTTTTATTTTACCTTAAGATGATTTAGCTAGGTGTGAACAGTTCTACATTGACATTTACTTTCTCTCTGCATTTTGAGGATATCATTCCATTGTATCTTGCTTCTGTTGTTGTAGTTGAGAAGTCTGCTGTCACATGTGCTATCAGCATGTGCATTTTAGGCTCTCTGACAGCTGTTAAGTTCTTCTCTCTGTGTTTGGTGGCCTGTGATTTTCACTATAATGTGTTTAGGCATGGATATATTTTTATGTATCCTGCTTGGGATTTATGTTTCCTGACTCCAAAAACGTATATCTTTCATCGATTCTATAAAATTCTCAGATATTATATCTGTATATTGCCTCTTCCCCTTGTCTCTACTCTTTTCTTCTGGAACTCCTATGAGATACATGTTGAATCATCTCATTAGCCTCCACATCTCTTTGCTTTTTCATATTATCCTACTGTCAGCCTTTCAGTTCACTTTGCAAACAATTTTTTTTTTAAATTCTCTTTTTCTTCTCTTCCCTCTTCTCTCCTCTTTCCCTCTCTCCATTGGTTCTAAACACAGTAATTTATGTAACCCTCTTTTAATTTCTTACTCTTGTTATTCTTTCCCTGCTCCCAGATTACAGTACCCAAAATAATACCTTACTCACCACAGAAGGGCAGTAAACATTGGTTGATTTTATTGCGTTTTAAGGAACATTAGGAACAAACACACAGAATTCCACTCAAAAAAATTTTCCCCTGAAAGCCTCATAAAAACAAGTAGGATCACATTTATAGACTTCTCTTTCAGGCCTCCTTTATGTTCAGTTGGCAGCCAGCCTGATCTCTTTTAGGCCTGTCCTCATTTATTTTTGGTCCCATGCATAGGAGCCAGTGCTTATTTTGATAACTGCATTTATGCTTTCAAGCTTTGACAGACAGATGATCATACCAGACTCCCAAGTGGTCATGAGCATGAACTTACCTCTTGCCCAAAGGAGTAACTCACCCTTCCAGCAGGCCCCGGTCTATTCTTCGCAAGTAGTTAGTTATCCAGCAATTGAGCCTTTCAGGATGATTGGCTCTCAAAAGAGAAAATAAAAAATTACCAGTGTACTCTGTGGAAGCTCTTTCTAAATTCTAAAATGTTACGTAAGTGGTAGTCAATGGTATTTACTATCTGTGAAAATATGAAGAGAATGAGCAACTATGGTAGAACTTTTTCTTTTCCAGCTGCATGATAAACCAACAGGCCCTCTTCAGCTTTGTCCCTAGTCATGGTCTCCTGGAGGGAGATTTCTACCTGAAGCACAGAAATGTTCCCAAAGCCAAAAGAAAGCCCCTGTCCACAACATCCCTAAGAAAACTTTCAGTTTTCCACTGGCTTCAGACCCCTGCAACATGGACACCTCTTCCCAGATGCTCTAATTAGGCAATAAACAAGCTCTCCTAGTACCTAGTTTGGAAACATCAGCTCAGAGCATGCCACCACTTCCCTCTGAAAATTCCACCATGAGCAGAAGATGGCCAAGTTGAGGAAGGGTTGACAGTTGAAAACCAAGCCTTGGTTTTCAGACAGAAATTGCTTTGTCATTTGGCTCCATCTAGCTAAGGTGACAGCCCCACATTGTTCCTTGGATAAAACCAAGCTTGGGGAAACCAGAGGAAGGAGAGAGAGGGAATCCTTGGCTGCTGGCTGGCTGCCAGACAGAAGCCCCAACACCTGGGTGCCAGATGTGCCTCTGTGTGTGAGTGCCACCATTGATCTGACTGCACTTTCCACACATGGTTGCTTTGCTTGGCTGGGGAAGATGGGCCGCAGGACTACTCTGGAGAAGGAAGACAATCCACTGCCTGGCTTCCTTCCTGATGCCGGTCTTCCTTCTCTCTTGCCTCCCAGCCCTGTTTGGTGCACCCTTTCCTGTCCGACAGAGATGGGGAGTGCTAGCTTATTTCCAACCCACCAGTTTGGTGCTTTGAACAGCAGACCTTGGAACTTAGACAGTTCATGCCATGATATCTTTGTTTAAATTTGTTTCGAGGATGCTTTTGCAGCCAACAAGGAATGTGAACTTCTTTCTCAAAAATTGGTGGAATTTTGTCATGTGCCTCAACTACCCATCTTAATGCTTAACACACCTGGTCCCTTGGAGATGAAAGTTTTCCCAACTCCAGCAGGCTGGAGCATTGGGGCTCAAGCTCCGACTGGCAGGTCCATCCACAGCTTCATCCTAGGGAAAGACGCATGTAGTTGGTACAATCAGACAACGGTTTGGGACTATCTTGCCATGATTGGTATCAGGTAAAGCAAGAGGGTACAGGCCGACCACATTGCCCAAATCAAATGACCACATTCAGGAAGAGTCTTGAATGGTATGGTAATGGCCACCGCTTCAGTTGGGAATTCCTCAGATTATAAAGGAAGAGAATGCTACCTCACTTCCTCGAATCTGTCTATTGTTTATTGACTCCACAGAGCCTCCTTCTCCCTAAGAAAGGAAGAGCTCTGTTTTGAGTTTTCTGCTTCTTTCCCTTTTGGGAGACTGTGCTTGTTTGTTTCTTGGTTAACAGGACTCAGGGGAAAAATCCTGGACTTTGGAATAGAGGCAAAAAGAAAAAAGAAAAAAAAAACCCAAACCCAATGCTGTCAAGTCGACTCCAACTCATGGCGACCCCATGTGCCAGAGTAGAACTGCTCCATAGGGTTTTCGTGGCTGTGATCTTTATGGAAGCAGATCATCAAGCCTTTCTTCTGTGGTGCCACTGGATGGGTTTGAACCACCAACCTTTCAGTCAGTGGGCAAGTGCAACCACTTGTGCCACCCAGGGACCTGGAGTAAAGGCAGGCTGGGTTCAAATCCCAGCTGTTCCTCTCATTCCTACCTGTGGGACACCATTTATTCTCTCTGAGCTTCAATTTCCTTAGTTTTAAAAATGAGGGAGCATAGTACTCATCTTTCCAGGATTATAGAAGGATCCAAGGAGCCCTAGTGGCACAACAGTTAAGTGCTGGACTGCTAACCAAAATGTTGTCAGTCCAAACCCACCCAGCAGCCCCACAGAAGAAAACCCTGGTGACCTGCTTCTGTAAAGATTACAGCCAAGAAAACTTTTTGAGGCAGTTCTACTCTGTCACATGGGGTCACTATAAGTCAGAATTGACTTGATGACAACTAACAACAACAAAATAGATGGGCCCTAACCTAATGCCTGATACATATCAGGTACTCAGTAAAGATTAGCTGTCTCTTCCTTCTCCTCCCCTTTCACCTGTTCCTTTCCTAGTCTATTGCTATTTTTTCCCTTTCCAGTTTCATTTTGAGTGTTGGAAGATTTTAACATATTCCATTCCAAAATGAAGCAAGTTTAGCAAAAAAAAAAAAAAAAGAGTTGGCTGCTAGTGATACTCATATTCTTCCAGAAAACACCCTCAAAGTGACCTAATGTATATTCTGGGGACCCACAAACTGGAGTCTCAGAAGAGACCCACCCACAGTGAAGAGCTGCAGGAGAACTTCTGGTTTGCCTTATGAGTAGCTCTTCAAGGCAAACAATTCTTGCTAAGGCAAGTAATTATTTTTACCAGGCACCAATTCTGTTTCCTGTCTATGCTCCTTCTATCTGAGACAGAGAGTGGAACACTGACAGTTAAAATCTAAGAGTCCATCTGTGTGTGTTTATTTAGGAGATTCAACTAGGATAGAATCCTTTTCCAAGCAGAAATTCACCTAAACTGTCCCTAAATGAACAGGAAACTGTTCTCTCCTTACCTGAAGATCCCACAGCGTTAAACTTCATTCCTTCAGTTGAAAACTTCTTTTCCTAATCTAAAGGTTCTCCTGGAGATCATTCTTGCTGAACTGTTCTTTTTTCTGACTTGGCCTGTTGCACGTTTGAAATAATTTGGGATCAGCTCTAATATTTTTTTGCTTTAGAAAAGTAGTAAAAATTAATTAATCTACAACTGCACTGATAGCAAAAGTTAATAGAAATTTTAATAAAAATACAACCTCAATAAGCTTCCCTATTGTTCTAATAAATGCAAAAGTAGTTTAGAATTGTAGATAAAAAAATTAATAAAAAAAGAGGCTAGGGACCATGAAGTTCAAAGAAGGGGATGTCGCCTCTTTTCAGCTTATTCAACCACTGGGGTGAAAAGAGGCCGCAAAATGAGCTACTTGTTTCATGCTGTGCATTGGACATTTTTGTGAACGTTTAACTAATACTCCTTGTTTGGTGGCTGGTTTTTTTTTTTATTTTTTTTTAACCCATTAAATAGACTTTATTTTTTAGAGCGGTTTTAGGTATACAGAAAAGTAGCGCAGAAAGTGAAGCTCCCGCATACCCTCTCCCCCACATACTGTTTCCCCTATTATTATCATCTTGCATTCCTATGGTTCATTTGTTACAACTGATGAACCAGTATCGACTGATGATTATTAACTAAAGCCAGTAGTTCGCATTAGGGTTCACTCTTTGTATTGTGCAGTCCTACGGGTTTTGGCAAATGCTTAATATCATGTGTAGGTAGCATATTTTTTAATTATTCAGATCCAATGCAAAAAAGACTTGGAGACAAGTATAATAACTGTTAAAAATATAGTGATGCAAATATTGTATGATCCCACTTATAGGAAGCATCTAGAACAGGCAAATGCATAGAGACCAAAATTTATTAGCGGTTACCAAGGGCAGGTGGGAGGCGGGAGTGGGGAGCTATTGCTGAATTGTTTGGGGTGATGAAAAAACTTTTGGAAATGGATAGCTGTGATGGTTATGCACCATGCTGAATGTAATTAATGTCACTGCATGCGTATGTAAAAATGGTTGAATTGGCAAATGTTTTGTTATATATATTTCACCCCAGTAAAAATTAAATATATATATGTAGTGATGAATTCATCAAGGAAATGGGCAGGGAGAGGATTTTAAGCAAACCAAAAGACAGATGGGCTTCAGGCTCGGGGGAAAAAGCTGAGTTTCCAGTGTTCTCGAGGCCGTAGACTGGGTGGCATGGCCAGAACCCAAAGGTTGTTTATCTGATCAGTTTTGCTTCCCAAGACTATTGCAGAAACTCAGAGGATGAAGGAAACCACTGACCCCTGCACAAACAAAAACAGAGCCTGTTTTCCTAGAGGGGAAGTCACACTTGTCTCCCCTGGGGCCCTTTCCTGTGGGTACCTATCAGCCCGCCCATCAAGTTCTGCAAGGAAATTCCAATTGTGACATCCCATCAAATGAAAAATGGCTTTTTCATGAGGTACGGATTCTTTTGGAAATATCACTGTTGTGCTATAGAGAAGGAGCACGTGTCAGAGCCCGGGGTCCCTATCATGATTTGCTTGGTTTGGAAATTCTCCTCTGGCCCAGGTGCAAAAACAAATAGGAATGTTTGAGGCCAGGCAGAGTTTTTCAGGTGAGGGTAGTACAGGAGCTATAGCAATAGAAAAGAAGAAAGCATTTTTAGTTGGTTTTAACGTAGCCAACAGGAGCGCTGGTGGCACGGTGGTTAAGAGGTCGGCTGCTAACCAAAAGATCAGCAGTTCAAATCTACCAGCTGCTCCTTGGAAACCCTATGGGGCAGTTCTGCTCTGTCGGAATTGACTCAACGGCAACGAGTTTGGTTTTATTTGGTTAATGTAGCCAAGGAGCCCTGGTGGTGCAGTGGTTAGGCACTTGGCCGCTAACTGAAAGGTCGGCGATTCAAACCCACCAGTCACTCCTCCGGAGAAGGATGTGGTAGTCTGCTCCTGTGAAGATTACAGCCTTGGAAACCCTACTAGGCAGTTCTATTCTTTCCTGTAGGGTAGCTATGAATCAGAATCAACTCGATGGCAAAGGGTTTGATTTTCTAATGTAGCCAGCTTCCTTAGCTGAATGCCAGGAGTAGAATTTAAAAGGATTTGAGATTTGCCAAAAGTCATTGCTGCGGGGGAGGGGTGCGGGGGAGATGGAGCAAAAGTGCAATCTGTGAGGGCCATCACCCAGCCAAATACAATCAAACAGATACCTCCAGAGAGAGCCTCTGGAGCATTAATAACAGCAATGAGGTTGTCACCCCAGCACTCCCCATCTTGGGCAGCTCTCAGAGCCAGGGACAAGAGACAAAACCTACGTGTTGAGTTGCAGCAGATATAAGCACTATGCTCTTTTAAAAAAAAAAAAAAAAGATGTTATTTTTCAGAGCAGTTTAAGTTTACAGAAAAATTGCACAGAAAGTACAGGGTTCCCATGTGCCTCTCCCGCCCTGCACAGTTTCTCCTGTTATTAGCATGTTGCACTGATGCAATACATTTGTTACAATGGATAAGCCTATATGGATACATTATTATTATTCTAATAAAAGACAAAAGATTTATTCCATCTGAAGAGAAAACAGAGCATGATGCATTATTATTAAATAAAGTCCATAGTTTACACTGGGGTTCATTCTTGGTGTTGTACAGTCCTGAGGGTTTTGACAAATGCATCATGTCAGCTGTTCATGCTACCATGCAGAATGGTTTCACAGCCCTAAAAATGCCCTGTGCTCCACCTGTTCATCCCTCCTTCCTCTCTGTGAACCTCCTCCAGACCACTGATCTGTTTACTGTCCCTATAAAAACCCAAACCCATTGCCATCAAATCTGTTCTAACTCATAGTAACCCTATAGGACAGAGTAGAACTGCCCCATAGAGTTTTCAAAGCTATAATCTTTACTTTTACTATAATCTTTGCTACCATGTCTTTCTCCCATGGAGTGGCTGGTGGGTTCAAACCACTGACCTTTTGGTTAGCATTTGGTTAACCATTCCACCACCACGGCTCCTTACTGTCCCTATAGTTTTACCTTCTACCAGAATATCTATACAGTGTGTAGCCTTTTCAGACTGGCTTCTTTCACTTAGCAATGTGCGTTTAAGATTCTTCCATGTCCTTTCATATCTTAATAGTGCATTTCTTTTTATAACTGAATAGTACTCCATTTTATGGACATGCCTGAGTTTGTTTATCCATTCTCCTACTTGGCACTTCTTTTTAATGGCTGAAACAACACCCAAACAATGGTCTGTCCTCCTGGTGAGCCTGGCTGAGGGAGTGACTGGGGCCTGGTAGGTTCACTCTCCTCAGGAGTCTAGCCGGGGCATGGGTGCTGGGGAAGGATGGCCCCACCTGGGTCTCCTCCCAACTCACCCCACCCTGCCCCCATGTTCTACCAGCTCATTAAACTCCCTCCAGCAGCTGAAGCTGAGAAGCTTCCATAATAACTCCTCCTGCTCGTGGTCTCCAAACGTTCTCATTCAGAAAGGCCATCTTGCATCTTGGCTGCCACTCCACTTGGGTAGGGACGCTGACATTCCCTGGGTACAGGCCCTTGCTAAAAATAGGAGTCCTGTGCCTTCCTGGACTTTCTTCACTGCCTCCCCAGAATGAGGGCCAAGAACTGGCAATAGAAGAAGAAAGGCCAAGTTAGAGTTAAGTACATTAGGTTGAAAGGAACGGAATAAAGCCATAAAAATGACTTAGGAAGGTTTCTCTGGGGACCTGTCCAGCCTGCTCGCTCGGCCTTCGCAGGATGCTTAACCCAGAATCATGCTCCTCTGTGAGGCTCAGACCTGCACAGCTCCGTGGGCATCAGGGCCCTGTTCCCGGGTAGGCGTGTATGCATGGTGCTTGTAGGTAGCACACGGAAGAACATCTTTTATTTTAATAACTTCGTATTTATTTCAGTATACATTAGAAGAAATCATTGGCATGTCCAACTTGTGATTTCATTTGAAGATGAGGCATAGTGAAAAAGCTATTCTACTTAAAGTAAATTTAGAGAGAAATACAGATGCCCCACAATTCCCTTCATGTCGGTCTCCCTCACAGCAACAAACCGTATGCCCACCTCGTGCGTCTGTATTCCCGGTGGTCTGTGGCTGGAGAGCATTGACTGGAGTTCAGTTGTTTATGAAGCAGGTGGTTCCTGAACGATGCCTAGAGCTGGGGCCCTGGAGCGTGCCAGGCAAAAGGGCACCGAGGTCGCTAACACCACGCTGACCCACGGGGCACTTGAAGCAAGTAAGAGTTGTGATAGCCTTCTTCCTAGATCTCTGTCCCAGAACAGTTCCTAACACCTTGTGCAAACCACTTCATTTATCTTCTCTTTCAAGCCCCCAAGGCACTGGTCTCAGCAAAGAATTCTCCTCAAGTTTCTCTGAGTTCTCAAAACAATGGCCCCAGGATCCTCGTTCTGGTTAGCTCGGGGCCTGTCTCCTGTTTCCATCCTTTTGTGTTTAGTCCAACGTCTAGGGCGTTGAATTTTGGTCATTTTTTGTTTGTTTGTTTACCTTGAAGTTGGTGTGGTTTTCACTCATCATATAGAATCTATTTAAAGATCATTCTCATCTCAATCAGTTGTTGTTAGCTGCTGTCGAGTCATCTCCAGCTCATGGCCACTTTAAGTATAACAGAACAAAACATTGCCCGGTCCTGTGCCGTCTTCATAATGATTGGTATGTTTGAGGCTATTGTTGTGACTATTGTGTACTGCCTTCCAACCTAGGGGGCTCATCTTCCAACATTATATGAGATAATATTCTGTTGTGATCCATAGGGTTTTCATTGACTAATTTCCAGAAGTAGATCTCTAGGCCTTTCTTTCTAGTATGTCTTAGTCTGAAAGCTCTGTTGAAACCTGCCCACCATGGGTGACCCTGCTGGTATGTGAAATACTGGTGGCATAGCTTCCAGCATCACAGCAACATGCAAGCCACCACAGTACAACACACTGATAGACAGAGGGTGGACAGTTAGTTTACGGGTGTCTTATTGAGGAGGAAGCAAAGCTGTAAGTAAATATTAGTGGAGTTCCTGATGGTGAGGGGAAGGGCTGGCCAGCTGGTCAACCTGCAGTGGGGTGTGTGTATGTGTGCATACATGCGTGTGTATGTGTATGTGCATGTGTGTGTGTGTGTGTGCATGTGCGTGCATGTGTGTGTGTACATGTGTGTATTAACTCCTACATGTAAATGAGCCAAGTGCGCCAGTCCTCTCTCCCATGTGCTTTTACTTAATTATATTGATGGAAGAAAATGAGGGCTTTTTGATGATGAAGGCAGCCTCACAAAGAGAGGAAAGCATTTGGCCTGCCAAGTCTGAAGACTCATCTTTGGAGGGGCCCTTGGGTCTCTTCTGTGCAATTAACAACTCAGAAGAGTGTACCCTCTTCTAGCTTCTTACTGGTTCTTATTGGTAGAATCAAATGGGCCACACAACCTCTATCCAGGCCAGTCAAGAAAAAAAAAGAAAAACCCTTGTAGAGTATGGGATACTTTCAGTGGAAGGTCAGGGTGCTAGAAGAAGACCAGAGCCAGCAATGACGCAGTGGGAAGGTAATGAAGTGGTTCTTGAAATGAGCAAAGGGGCGGGTGGGGGCGGAAGGGCACTGCAGGGGTCTCCCTTCACCCCTCTATGTTGGCCAAGCCGGAGGGGCTGGGAAATGGTGCTCCTGGAAGGGAAGTCACAGAGAAGTGTTCCCTAGAGGGCCTCTAGACTCAGTCCCTTTGTCACGGCTGTGTGTATCTAAGGAATAAGAGCTCTTTCTTGTAATGAGGACAAAGTTGTTGTTGCTGGTGTTAGCTGCCATTACGTCAGCCCCCAACTCATGGTGACCTCAGGCACCATGGAACCAAACTCTGCTGAGTCCTGTACCATCCCCACGGTCGGTTGTGGATTGGACCACTGTGATCCATAGAGTTTTCAGTGGCTGATTTTTGGAAGTCAATCACCAGGCCTTCCCTCCTAGTTTGTCTTAGTCTGGAAGCTCCGCTGAAACCTGTCCAGCATCCTAGCAACATACAAGCCTCCACTGACAGACAGATGGTGACTGTGCTTGAGGTGCATTGGGCAGGAATCAAACCTGGGTCTCCCACATGGAAGGCGAGAATTCTTCCACTGAACCACCACTGCCCTCAAAGAGGACAATAGCAAAGCACAAAGCAAACAGTTTCTTGTGCTTCTGTGGGGGCAGAGAGGGGGTTTGAGGACACTGCTGGTGGCTGGAGTGGGGAGTCAGAATGGGGCAACCCGTGGTGATTTACATTTTAAACTTAAACTTCTCCTCTGCCACCTTAGCCATCTTTCACAAAGATACTGGTGAGTTCTAGCTTGTGTCAATCGCTGCAGCTGGGACATAGTTTCTTGTTTGCTTACTGCCTCTTGCCATAGCTGGACTTTCTACTCCTGTCACTCTGGAACTCACAGTACTCGGTTCCTTAATTTAAAGTTAATTCTGATTACCGTAAGTTGTTCTCATTTTATATTCTGGTGGGCGGGACATAGCTGACATTTGACTCTGTAGGAAGACCCAAGGCAGTGGGAATGTAATTCCTTTAATAATGCCTTTGTTTATGAATTCAGCGCAATTTAGCTACCCCCTGGCTGCCATAAATCTCTGAGCAGGAATGAGCCTATGGGACTAGCTGTGTCTAAGTTAGAAAGGGGGCGGCAGGAGAAGCAAGGCATCCACAGGGGCCTGAGGTTCTCCCGTCTTCCCTTGCACATTCACTCCATCACCTCTCACCCCTGCCTTAGTTTCCCTGCTTGTACAGTGGCTGGAAGGGCTCTGCTGAGAATTAATTAACAAATGTTCATTAGACGTTCATAGGGTAAGTGCTCCGCAGCTGCTAAGTAGTATTAAATAATTACAACCCTCAAACGATGGGCCCATCATGCCATTTATCAGATGCATGGAAATGTTGGTCTATGGCTTTTCACAATGACTTTGTTTAACAAGAGCTGATCTTTGCAGTTTGGTTTATTTTCTCTATCCCTTTTAATTTCAGACTCGGAGGTTATTAGCAGATAACTGCTCATTTCTGCTGTAAATCAAGAACAGACTCATTAGAAGGCCAGTGCTGTGATTGCTGGGACTTTGGGCTTGTGAAGAATGGGATAATGGCACGAGTTGATGTTAAAAATAAGCTCAACTAGAAAATATTTTCTGTTCAGGGAAAGCAAAATGGCATTTTCTAAACTGAGCAACCTCATAAATGCATTAAAATTCAAATTAAACTTGGTGCTAACACCAGGACAAGACAAGGCCATTGAGCATCGAATTGGCTCCCCAAGCCTAGGGAGAAGGGAAGTAAGAAGGATCTCCACTCTGCGTCCTGGCCCAGCCACCGATGTTCACATGGAATTCAATGGAACTGAACCCAAAGGAGGTTGTGGCTGTACCAGATTTGGGAGTGTCTTAGTTTCCTCCGACAGAAATAGGACAAGTGGGTGGCTTTAACGAACAGAACTTCATTTTCTCACAATTTAAGAGGCTAGATGTCTGAATTCAAGGCACGGGCTCTAGGGGAAGGCTCTCTCTCTCTGTCGGCTCTGGAGGAGGGTCCTTTTCCCAGTTTCTCTAGCCCTGGTGTTCCTTGGCGACCTCCATGTGACATTTATCTTTCCCCAGTTTGTGCTTGCTTGTCTCTGTCTGTGGTTGTAAGTTGTCATTGAGTCAATTCCGACTCTTGGCGACCCCACGTGTGCAGAGTAGAACTGCTCCGTAGGGTTTTCAAGGCTGTGACCTTTTGGAAGCAGATGACCAGGCTTGTCTTCTGAGGTGCCTATGGGTGAGTTCGAACCACCAATACTTTAGTAGTCGAGCGTTTAACCGTTTGCACCACCCAGGGACTCCTCTGTGTCTGTGTCTAGAAAAAAACCCCAAAACAAACCTGTTGCCATCGAATTAATTCTGACTCATAGCAACCTATAGGATGGGATAGAACTGCCCCATAGGGTTTTTTTCCCCCCCATAGGAATTTTTAGGCTGTAATCTTTATGGAAGCAGACTGCCACATCTTTCTCCCTTGGAGCAACTGGTGGGTTTAAACTACCAACCTTTTGGTTCGCAGCAGAGTACTTAACCACTACACCACCAGGGCTCCTCTATCTGTGTCTCTACTGCTCCTTATGTCTCTCGAAAGTGACTAGGTTTAGGACGCACCCTACACTGATATGGCCTCGAAGAACATAAAGAAAACCCTATTTCCAAATGGGATCACATCCACAGGTATAAGGGTCAGGACTCCAACACATATTTTGGGGGACACATTCAATCCATAACAGGGAGCCTCGCTGTGTCCACAGGTGCTGACGCTGACTTCAGAGGGCCAGAGGTGGTTTTAAAAGCATATCTGTAGCCTGGTAAATACAAGAGTGCTGATGTTGAAGCATATAGCCCGGGCTGAGGAAGAACGGCCAGCACCTTCCTCCCTGGCCTCATCCCACCTCTGGCTCCCAGGCGACACCCTCACCCTCTTGTGCCACATGAGAAGCAGATGTGTTGATCCACAGAAAAGGGTGTTTTCAGGTCATCCTCCCCCATTCCTCATTTATATACTCTTCGCCTGACTGGTAGAATTTCTTTTTGCAAAATCATCCTCGCCTAATCCATAGAAACAGAAAGTAGATTAGCGGTTGCCAGGGGCAGGGGGAGGGGGAGAAATAAGGAGTGACTGCTAATGGGTACAAGGTTTCTTTTGGGGTGATCAAAATGTTCTGGAAATAGATTGTGGTGATGGTTGCACGACTCTGTGAATATACTAAAATCACTGAATTGTACGCTCTAATGGTGAATTTTATGGTATGTCAATTATATCTCAATAAAGCTGTTACTTAAAAAAATTATCCCTCCTTATTGTTACTGAGATCATACATCTTCAGCCTACGGTTGAAGACACACATGAAGGAGCTCTCATGGTCCCTGTGGTCACACCAGGGGCTGTCTTAGTTTCCTAGAGCTGCTATAACAGAAATACCACAAGTGGGTGGCTTTAACGAACCGAAATTTATTTTCTCACAGTTGAGAAGGCTAGAAGGCCCAATTCAGGACACCATCTTTTGTTTCTGCTTAAACACTTGTACAAGTTGCCACGTGCAGAAGACCTCCAGCGTTCGGCCTTGGGTCAATGTTCTGAGCTGTGGTATATCTAAAGCAGATAAAGGACTTGGACTTCTAGTAAATTCCAACATTGGCTTATAAAAATCCTGTAGGAGCAAAATTGGAATGTGACTTGGTCTCTAGTCAAGGCGATGGAAGGAGATAAGGGGGAGTCCATTCTTCCTTGGCCCACCAGTCCCTGCAGAAGAAGTAAATAGTAGGGTCACCCTTTTCAGCAGTAGGGAATGACACAGTCTCTGGTCCACCAACACAAAGGGTGGGACACTGATAGGGAGGAGTCCCGTTTAGGCATCAGGGTCCTGCCTCAGTGATGGAGGAGGCCTTCAGGGCCTTAGTACATCCTTGTTTGTTCTTCTTGAAATCTTTTTATTTAAAATGTGTAGTATGCAAAAACAATTTCTGAGGCCAACTCTTCAGACAGGGATTGAACTAGACTATGGACATAAAGTGATACTCGCGAAGACAGTGCCTCTTAGTCAAGTAGATACAAGAGACCAAAGGGGCAGCTTCTGTCCAGAGGTGAGATGAGAAGGCAGAGAGGGTTAGGTGCTGGTTGAATGGACATGGGAAATCGGGGGCGGAAAGGAGGAGTGTGCTGTCGCAGAATGGGGAGAGCAGTTAAGGTCACATAACAGTGTATGTATAAAATTTTGTATGGGAGACTAACTTGAAATGTAAACTTCATTTAAACTACAACAATAAAAAAACGTGCAGTATGCAGCACTATTCACAATAGCCAAAAGGTGGAAACAACCCAAGCATCCATCAAGAGATGATAGATAAACAAAATACGGTCCAGTCATACAATGGAATATTACACAGCCATTAAGAGAAACAAAGTCCTGATACCTGCTACAACAAGGATGAACCTTGAAAACATTATGCTCAGTGAAATAAGTCAAACACAAAGGGACAAATGTTGTATGATCTCACTTATATGAAATATCTAGAATAGGCAAATGTGTGGAGACAAATGTGTATTAGTGATTACCAGGGGTTGGGGGAAGGGGAGAATGGGGACTTCTTGCTTAAACAGACAGTTTCTATTGGGGGTGATGATAAAGTTTTGGAAATGGACAGTGGTGATGGTTGCACAATATGGTGAATGTGATTAATGTCACTGAGCTGTACACTGTAAAATGGCAATTTTTTGTTATATATATTTTACCACAATAATTGTTTTTAAGTTTAATAAATTTTAAGAACAGAAGGTAAATCTAGACAGAGTTAGGAACTGGCATTCCTTCACTAGCCTGGATGCGATGCACCCAACTCCCAGGGTACTGACCTGGTGTCTCTTCAAATGGCCTTCAGAGTGCCACTGCTGAGTCATAGGATCTGCATTTATAGGAAGAGAAAATAAAAGTAGGTGGGTCCAGGTGCGAAAAGAGGGTGCTCTGTAGAAGCTTGTCTCAAGACCCTGTTAGTTAATAGTGTGCAGTCATCACAGGACCTACTGAGCCAGACGTTTGAAGCCACCTGCCATCATCACCCCAGGCTCACTTTGGGGAAAGCTAGCCTTTGGTGGCCTGTACTGACACTGCTTGGTGACATCCGCCTTCCCCTTGTTTCACTGGTGGGAGTAGCAGGCAGCCCTGGGAGGGAATCCATGCAGGAAAGTAGAGGCAGGGACCACACTGCCAGACAAAAGTTGGCAGGGGACTCCCCTCCACACTCACCCTCACCAGACTGTCTGAGAAGCTGCCAGTCTCCTGTGCTGTGAAAGTTCTAGAGAACACTCCACCTGCCTGGTCTCCAGCCCCACAGTGAGTGCTGACCTCTGCGTGGAGCCTGCTCCTCATACAGCTGCAACCCCAGACCAACAAATGGCTTTCGTGGGGTGGGAGAGACCTAGGGGCACCTCTGGAAGCCTGACCCTGGGCTGTTTGTTGTGGGTCGCCTATGGGATTGGGCCCACTCCCCACAAGAATAGTCCACATGCTCATCCCTGGGTGGGCTGTGATGGTCCTCCCTGTTGCAGGGAGGAAAGTGGAGCAGGAGGAGCCCAGGCACCGGGCTTAGTAACAGGTTACTGGTCTTTGTTTGCCATGCCATGAGGCGGGCAGCCCCTCTCCTCCGTGTGCCAGCTCCAGTCCAGGTCAGGACAAAGGGTTGGTGGCCGGTGGATTAGGTCTCCCTTTGGTGGGCAGCGGGTTCCTGCAGCTGCTCCACCAGCCCCTGCCAAGAGCAGCTCCAGCTGCCCCGGTGTTAGGTAGGGTGCAGCTTGGGCTTGAACAGGACAGGAGGTTCCGCTACTTATTTTCAAGGCAAACTGCGCTCCTGCCCTGTCTGGCTGGCCCGCGGGCTGCTGGGGCAGGCGCTTGGGGCTCGGGGCGCGTGGACAATGGCCAGTCGCTCGTGCGTCGATCTGATTTCAGGCCTTTGTCGCCAAAGCCTCGTGCCCATGGGTTAATGGGGCAGAAGAGATCGGTGAACGGCGACAGAAGTGGTCTTTGAAAAAGGGTGTCAGTACAGGGCAGCGAGACAAAGGCCAAACCACACAAGGGCTGAGAAGGACAGATGGGGCCAGGCAGGGAAAACAATTAGGCCGCGCAAGTGCGGGGGCGGGGCGCGACTTCATCATTCTCTGGTTAACCAGGCAGCCGGCTGGAGCTGCCGGGCCTGCCTGTCCCCCTCCCCAGCCCCAGAGCTGCCGCCACTGGAGCCCGGTGCCCGGGGATGGATGGATGGATGGATGGATGGATGGATGGATGGATGGATGCATGGGGAGAGTTGGATGGGTGGATGGGCAGACTGAAGGATGCGCGAGTGGATGGGTGGGTGGGTGGATGGATGGACGGAGGGGTGGGTGCGTGGGTAGATGGATGGACAGATAGATCGATGGATGGATGAGCCTTCACCATAAATAACCAAAGAGCTGGACCCTGGCCAGTTGGGCCTGGTGTCCCCCACCCAAATTTCTTGCAGGAGCGCCTCCCGGTCCCGCGCAGCCCCTCCCACAGCCCTCGGCCTCCCGAGCCAGGGCCACTCACATTTCAATCTCGCCAGGCCGGCGGCCGCAGAGCCCTGGTCAGCGGACGGGCGAGCCCCGAGCGCTGGTCGTGCGGCGTCCCCGCCAGGCGGCGCTGTTTACCTCCGAGCCCGCCGAGCCGCTCGCTGCAAACCGATGCTGTTTAATTAACGTGCAAATTGAGTAGATTAAATGACTCTAAATAATTAGCCACAGATCCTATAAACAGGATAACATATTTAATTAAGCAGCGATATAGATTTTGGAAACTGTTAATGTATTTTTAGAATGGCTGCTTAGATCTTTCACTTCCCCCCCTAACTTCAAACATGTAACTACAGCCCTCAGTACCGTGGATAAATATCTGGAAACAAGATTATGCCTGTTAACTTCAACTAATAGAAATGTTGGTTTAACAGGGACTTGCATGGCCCCAGTGCTCCTCATCATGCAAAGCCCGATGGCTGGAGTTGGGGGGTCTGTCCTGTTTAGTTTTGTTGTCACGGGGGTGTGCAGGTATGCGTCCTTGATCCTTGGCAGTGGGGGTAAGATAATGTAGGATGAGGGGGGACCAGAGAAGGTAAGTGAAAAATACAATCCAATTTCATTATATCAATCACATTTAATTGGCAATTTGTACAAGCAATGACCGGGCTAGCTTTAGGTAAAACTATTAGGCGACAGGCGGGTGTGCTACTAAAATTCTTGGTTAGTTAATTAGTGTCTGAACTGTGGAGGGAGAGGATCCTCAGATTTACTCTCTACAAAGAGAGAGCAGCTCAGACAATTCATTAGGCAGGCGGCTTGTAAATTAGAGCTAAGTTAACCTGATTTCCCTTAATTAAAACATCTTTTCTCGTTTACGATGTGGATATAAGTAGATCTCCAGGGTTTTGAATTTTCTGCAACAGCAGATGGTCAGCTAGAAGCAGATAATAGTTAACGCTTTCTCTCTACCAGATCCGAACAACGTGAGCCGCTGGCCCATCTGAGGATTAAAAGGAGAGATAACAAAGAGTGTTAACCCTTCCGAGTCGTCTTTGGGGCTCCTGTGGCTCTGAGGGAGGGGCTGCCCTGGCCTGGGGACCTAGACGGCACAGCGATCAGGAATGCAGGGACCCTGGGCCTCTGACACTGCAAGAGAGGGTATGGGGTATCAGGAAAGTGGCCACCATGAGAGTGTCTCCAGGGGAAGGGGTGTATTGGGAGGAGGGGGACTGTTTACCGTGGTACCTATGAGCAGGGAGCCACCTCCAGATGCCCCCTCCTTCAGCAGAGGGAAGGATGCTGCCATCTGTCCCTCGTCCATCCAGCCTGCTGCCCACCACTGCCCAAGTCCCTGTACTCCCCACTCCTTCCTGCCTCAGTCCGGCCTGGGTCCCAGCTGGGGTGTGATGGATGCACTGGGCCTAGCAGCCGGGAGCTTTCTTAGTGCTGTTCTGATCCTCCACAGCTCTGGCTGTTCCCTGGACGCCAGTGCCCTCCACTGCAGCCTCTCGGACAGTCAGTGTGGGTCCTGTGGCCTCTGCCTGCAG